>CM036558.1:71837658-81837658 GCA_020745775.1 Theristicus caerulescens
TCAGGACTTGTTTGGCAGTCACAGGGGCCAGTTTAAATTTATCAAGGGCTGCTAATAAAGCAACAGCTTCAAGCCTGTCCAGAAACCTGGGAAAAAGATTGAACTAAACCTTCTGGTACCTTGCAAGCTAATTTTCCTCATTCCCAGGTGTAATGATACTTCATTAAAGACGGAAGGGGAAAAGCCAACTGCATAGGTAAGTGCAGTATCACATGAATGTAGTAATGTATAAATGGTTGTATTTCACAGTCTTCAGTGAAGATTAGGTCTACAGGTAGCTTACGCTGTCTTGTGGCAATCTGTTGTGGTTTGGGACCACCAGAGCCCATGGGATCCATTGCTCGAGCCTTCCCTCCTTTGCTCTGCTCCATGTTCATAGCTGCTTTGTATAGCTGCTGCCATTTCAGCTTATAGCAAAAACACACATGGTGTTGAAAACTACAACCACCCGATAGTGTAGGGGAAAGTCTTCCACAGCTTCCTCTCCTGCCCCTCAGCTCTCAGGATTCACTGCGCAGTTCACAAGAGAGATTTTTAGCACAGAAGTCTCCTTTTCTTTCCCTAGGAGGAAAGACTTGCACCCCACACTGGAAGCTATTTCTCTAGGAGGCGGTGTCCACACACACCAGCATGACTTGTTGCCCCAAACTTTGCTATGCCAATAAAATGACAGTCGTTTTGCCACTTCATACCAGACTTCCTTACCTTAAGGGAAATGCCTGCCAAGCAGAACAGCACAGCCTGTGTAAAATAAACATATTTTAGGCCCTTCTACTGCTCCCTTTCACTTTTCTCTGCTGTTCTTCCCCAGATGCAAATAAAATACTCCTCCTCTTGGGGTTTCCTCCCCTCCATAACTGTTGGGTGCTCTTCCAGCTCTCAGCCCCCAGGCTTAGGTTTGGTTACTTAATGGGGAATGGCGTTTGTCAATTCTAACAGTCAGTGTTTAAAGTGTACAAATTAAAAGTAGTTATAACCTTAAGCACAATTATTTAATCACAGCATTTAGCAAATTACAGGTTGAAAACACTATGTAAACATCAGGTTGGATTTTCAGGCTATGCTCTTGAAGGCAGGGCATGGAGATGGCATTGCCTTTTCCATTTTATTTTTCCACCCATTGCCCATGTCATTAATGGCAGCAAATAATAGCTACAGGGGTTGCTATCATTTCCTCCATCTTGCAACAGTGTCACAGTCTGTTCCTCTGTCAGGAATTGCTGGAGGGAAGTGTTATCTAGAAAAACCTCCACCTACTTTTGAGATACCTTCTCACACACCTCCGTGCTAAGGATACTGGGAAGGAGTGTGAATAGTCAGCTGCATGTTCAAGACAGCCTTACAACCCGTTCCTGGAATTTGGCTGTCTGTACAGGAGGCTGCTCTGCAGAACACACATCACTTGGGGATTAAATAGCCAGTGCAGACGTCCATGATATTGCAACTTGCCTGCATCTGCCCCCAAACAGCTTAATTCACAGGTATGTCTGTGCTATATTGACTTCTCCGTTCCCTTTCCTCAGATTACAGAACATCTCCTGAAAAGGAGAGTTTGTGAATGGATTCTGGTTTTCAAGAAACTTACGAAATCTTTCCAGTATTTTTTTTCAGAGGCTTTTTCACTTTTCAAACCAGATTGGTGGGGATTATTCTTGTGACTTGAAGTGCAAGGCTCCTGCGTGCTTTGCTTGTGAGGAAACTGAGGCAGAGCATGAAGCCTTATCTGCAGTCATCCTGCAGGCCTATGTCGGAAATAGAAGTAAAACCTCTGATCCTGAGTCCATTGCTCTGTTTGTTAGGCCATTCTGTGTCTCACACTGTCCTGTTTCCCATGATGGACAAAATTCTGAATTTTATCATCATCAGCAGACCGTTGTTCAGGAACAGACCATTGAGTAACTCTTTCTGCTGTATGCTTCTCATCATTGCTCTTATATGGTGAAGACCTGGTACTGCTGTTAAATGTTATAGTGACCCAAGGGAACTGGCTCACTATTTACTCAGATTACTCTCCTGATAATTGGTAATTGGTTGCAGCGGCCTCTACGCTATTTTCTGTTCTTGATTCTATGCTGGCTCTTTGCTGATTGCTCCTATCACGTTCATTTCTTTCACATATTGCTTGTGAAATTATTTTTGTCCAATAGTGGCCTTGTCTTTGCCAAACTGTGTAATTTATTAATTTCTGAAAGTACTCAGAGTTTCCTCGTGACTATATCTGACCAACTCTTCTGCCTTTCCTCTCCTCAGCAAATATTGAATTTGCCAGACATTTTCATGTTGGCCATCCCAATGGGAGGTCTAATAGACAAATTTCCCTGGAAAAATATTTGGGGTTAGATCACCCAAACCTGGAGTGACAGGAACCTATGTCTACCTGTTTCTCAATTGTCAGGTGCCTGATCTCAAGGCAAGCCAATATTGGCTTTTCTCTTTTCTCCAGAAGGGTTTAAACCCAAAACACTTTGTAGAGTGCCCTAACGTTCAGGCTGGTTTGGTAAAGTCTCTGCCCAGAAAAAGGCTTCCAGCAAATTGTCATGACGGAAGCACCAAACCTCCAGGAATACACCATCTTTGGCTGATGGCAGAATACGAGGGCAGTTGCTCAACCTCAGATGGATGATGTATGTCACAAGAAATCCCTTAACACAGGACTACTGTAATTAGCACTTTGTCATAGGCCTGTAAAGCAAATGTTTGATAGCATTTGATAGCATGTTTGGTAGCATTTGATACATTTTGTCCTCAGCTGCTGCGATCAAAGAACGTGCAAGTGCCTTATACCAGTTTGTACAGTTTAGTGTTGACCACAGCCACAGAGCTACACAGATTTGGTCCAACTAACCCTGAGAAGAGCCCTGTGGGATGGCACTGTTCACCTGTCTACAAGACAGGTAACAATTCCAGCCCAAGCATACAGAGGGAATGTATGTCAGAAGAAATTAGACTGTGATCTTTCTGGGGTGTTAACCGCGCATGTGAGCTGCAGAATCCAGGCATGGGGCTCAAAAGCATCCTCCCTGCCTTGTACCTCGTGGTTGCATAGACACCTTTGGAGACTGGGATACTCTGGCTTTTGCATGGAAGATGAAGGGCTAATTGTGTTCTCCTGTATCCTGCACACTTGTACAAAGGCTAGAGGCAGTCTGACCCTAAATGTTGATGATTTGAGTTAAAATTGTCTCCAGATGACAAGAAGTGTTCGTTTCCCCCCCCCCATCACCCCCAATACACAAATCTTTTTTTCAAAACTAGATTATCTCCTCAAATCAAAAGCTCTAATTAATTCTACCATTTTATCTGCAACAGGCGCTGTTAACATCTCATATCATGCTCCAATAAATTTGCCCACAGAGATTAACAGCATTTGAGGGGGAAAAAAAAAAGAAAGGAAAAAAAGAAAGGGGGGGAAGGAAAGAAACCTCTTTTGACTGAAGACCAGAAAATATTCTTCTTATTAGCCTGGGTACAGCATGGCATTAACATGGCTATACTGCTTCTGGGAGCAAATTAGTGTCTCTATGTGGCATGCTGCTGCACCACCTCCTAGCTGCGGAGCTAGGTTGGATGTACCTAACGTGGTGCTGCATGCGTCCTACAGGGAAAATCCCACTGTAAAAGAGAGCAGTTCTGCTCCTTGCCAAAAGCTGAGATAGAGAGAAACTTTTGCTAAGGAACCGTTACTGCTGCAGGTAGTTCAGCTGCAGCAGGGCAATATAAACCCTTTCTTGCTCAAGTGTGTAACTGGGCGAGGACCTTGACCCAGGAATATGCAGACAAAAAAAAGGGCTTTGTGAAGGAACCATGTGGGATATCAATTTGATGATAAAAATGTCAGTAAGTGCATCAAATTTAGTCTGTTTACAGAGAACTAGAGGCTGAAGCTGTTTGAACAGGATCTAATTTCATTCTAAAGACATGTTAGTTACCTACTGGAGAGACAGTAAGTGCAGATAAAAAGAACCAGGTATCTGCTGGAAACTCACGTTTGTGTTGCACATGAAGGAAATGGG
This sequence comes from Theristicus caerulescens, assembly GCA_020745775.1. Lineage (NCBI taxonomy): Eukaryota > Metazoa > Chordata > Aves > Pelecaniformes > Threskiornithidae > Theristicus > Theristicus caerulescens. The sequence goes on from CM036558.1 coordinate 71,841,672, forward strand.
AGCTTCTAACACTGGCTATTTGTGTTGGACAAAATGATTTGCATAAAGGATGGAACCAGAAGTATGAATCAAAACCATACCCTTTTTTCTTAAACAATAGCAAAGTTTATATCTAATAATTCAAGTTCTGTGTATGTGATTCCATGCTTTCTGATTCCAACAGGGACTTGAAATGGAAATGCCAAACTCAGTATGCAGGGCATGATGGATCACCATGTATGCATAGGAATAAAAAGGGTTGTCATTGGAAGTAATTTTGCGTTGAATTACACAATGTGTAATCCAATTGAAATCAGCAGAACGGCACAAGGTGTAATGTAGTGTGCAAAACGTGATCCATTGCATGCAATTTCAACATCAGGGATACTGTACCACTCGTCTAAGTAATGTGCTAAAATTGAATTTGTGAAAGGTAGGGGGAGAAGAATTGTGAAGAATGGATGTATTTTATAATTGGGCAATACTCTTTCAGAAGGTGACTGAATATATATTTTTAAGGCTAATTTATTACACTTGGAAATTGTTTGCTTGACAATAGTGTTGTTGGACCCTTGGAATTCAGCAACTTCCCTCACTGGAATAGTGTGGGACCAGCCAAGCCTGCCAGCCTGGGAGCTCTTGGTATCCATTTTTCCCATTGACATGTGTCACATTATCTAATAGTGTTCCTAAATGAACTCCGTCACCATCAGTAAATCTTTTTCTCGCGCCTTTGACCAACAGTGTTTCCCCAGGAAAAGTAGCAGGCCTCACACTGGCGTCCCTTGGCACAGTGCCCTCTGTTGCCTGCAGGGAAAAAAAAAAAAATCCTAAGCTGTACCTTTGCTTAAACAGCAGCAAATGTGGTAAATCTTCTAGGATTGGAGTGTGTGTGTGGGTGGTGTGTGTGATGGAAAAGTGGGTGCTGTGAGTGTAGTGCGGTGTTTTTCAAGTGTCGGGGAAGGCACAGCACAGCCTGCGCTGCTCAGGTTCATGAATGGCCCCGTTGCCAGTGTCCTGTCAAAGCTGACAAGTGAGTTTATTCAAGGCTTGTAATATAAACATAAGAAACAGTTATGTGGTTTACTCATTACCTATGGCCTCTGCTGAGGATAAGGAAAATGACATATGATACTTTTAAAACTTTTTAAAAATTGAGAAGGCACCTGGTGATGGTAGTATTTAACAAGCCGTGTTTTCAAGATATAATCTACTGTCCAGTTACTAGCTTAATGCTCTTCAGTTTGAGGGTGCCATTAATGTGTAATTTTTCATTGAATTCTGCCTGGTACTCATGAAAATTTGAAGCTCTATGTAAAACACTACCCCCCCATGTATTTGGTGATAATCTGGAATAACTTCGTGCTTCCCAGGAATCTTATTTTAGATCTACATCTAAAATAATATAGATAGTATTTATCTGTACTTATAAACAATAATGTTGTATGTAAATCTAAAATAGTAATAATATGTCTTAAGGCATTCAGTTTCTATATGTAACCTAGGTCAGCCTATATAAATTTAATTAGAAGTATTTGTAATGGCCACAAACTGAGGTAAATGTAACAGATATCATGGTTCAGTAATGACAATTAAAAATCCAAACTAAAAGTATAACTTCTAGTTAACTCATAATAATTCTTTATTTTTTTTTCTTGCCAAAATGAGAATGGAGAGTTAACACTGTTTTATGGATTACATGTCAATTCACTATGTTCTTCAAAACTGAAGTTTTATTTTTAACATCTTCATAACATTTAGATGTGAGTAAATCTAGCAACACAAAACTTTGGAATAAAAACTCAAAATGTTTTCTTGTGAAAGTTTCAAACTTTCTTGAAATATTTTCTAGTTTTAAATCATTGTTTAAATCAACTAAGAACCTATAAATTCACTGGAAATCCAGTCAGTTTTTCACTGTCCAGGAACTCTCACTGTTTATGAAGTTTGGGTTGATGATTTTTATTTTTCTTCACTTCTGCATTCTGTGAGATTTTTTTTTAAGGGGGCAGACTTCTTTATCTCTTATGCTTTAATTGTTTTGAATGATTTTTATATGCGGTCACATACTCTTCTCATAAAAAAAATTGGGAAATATGCTAGCCCAGGACCTTACATTTGAGCTGCCCAAAGGGCTGTATCTGTAAAGTAAAAGGAAAAGTATCCATAGGAAAGTAAGTTCAATTCTGTTGAATGGAGACAGTGTTTACCATGATGTTCACTAACAGGAATTGCTTCTGAAATCAATGCTTTAAGACAGCTGTGTGGAAAGGAGGACTACTCTCTTCCATTCCCAGCTGCATCACTATGTTTCAAAAGCGCTTTGGGTCAAAATGCTGTTCCAGACTGAAATTTCATCTTTCCAAGATGCCTCTGTCTTATTCTATCTTATGCAAAAGGCTTTTATGAGTTGCCTTAGTAATGCCCAGCAATGTTCTACCAAGTCATTGGTAGAGACATGTGTTGACCACACATGTTGACCACACTGCTGCCTGAAAAGGGAAAGCTGCTACTTAATAAGGCAAGTTTGCTTAGACCATAATTTGCATTCTGTCTTCTAATGAAAGCTGGCTCATGCCAAAATTTTTGCTTTTATTCCTAAGACCTAGCATCACTCTGAAAACAAGCACCAGTAAATGCTTATTCAAGCTTTTAGTAATTAGTCACCTGGCTATTAATAATTCCTTTATTTTTACATTGGTCAGGAGGCACTTAACCAAATCCAACAGAGTTTTGTCTATTCTTTCATTAAACTAAACCCCTAGATCAATAGTACAATATGAATGGAATAATTGCCTGTCATCCAAATTCCATGCTGTACCCTTGATGTGATACTGATACAGGCTACCTGATCTCTTTGTGGAATAGAAGACGTTGTAAAAATGCAGCTTAGTCATGCCATTTCTGTGGTGTTCTCAGGACATAATTGACTACAGACATCTTAGCTTAAAAGCCATCTTAGAGTTTCATCCAATCCTAGTAATACGTGTGCAGTCCCATGGGCTGCATCCAAGGATTATGCTAATTTTATTAGTAACTCCTCTTGCTTTAATTAAACTGTATAAATTCCCACCTGGTCACTATTGTGCCAACACCCTTCTTTCCATTTTTATTTGAATTTATAGATAATCTGTGGGTTTGCACTTCAGTTCTGATTTCCTGAATTATCCATTGTTTTCCACATGAAATAACAAAATTTTGAGGGGTGAATAGGGTTTCAAACTGAGTTAACAGGTTTGAGTGAACCTCTGGATCAAAGTAAAGACCTAAGTTTCTGAAGTTGGCCAAGTCTTTGTAAGAGAAGGTATTCGAAGTAACTTACTGTCTGAAAGCACCAAGTTATATAGTGCTATTCAAAATACCTGCAAGCAAGCTCTGTATTAACATTTACTTTACTGTGTTTATACCACGAAGCAGAGCGATGTGAATTCCTTAGTGAACTGTTAATTTACATGTTATACACTTTCAAATATTTCCAAAAGCAAATGTGAAGTGATTAGTAATCTGTTCACGTGCTCACAAAATGTTATTAGCAAAATGCCTTGGGCAGTATGTTATGTTGACTAAAATTGATAAGTATGTATTTTAAAACTAAAGCAACTCCCCCCACCCCCAACAAATCTTAGGACCTGCCCAGAGCCCAGATCTTCTGGTCACACCAATTCTCAAGGTGTATGTTGAGCTGAGGGGTGGAAAAGACCAAACCCCCCCCGCCCCAAGAGCAGTGATCTAAGGTTTGCAGTGATTTCAACTCTTTAGAAAGCTTCACCGAAAGTCTTCTGTGGAATCCTGCAGTTTAAAATGGCTTATTATCTAGAAAATCACCATAAGGAGGTGATTCTGGCATTTACTACTCATTCTACCTACGTAGGGTTTAAAGTGTGTGCGTTGCTCTAGAGAAATCAAACCTAGTTCTTCTTTTTACTTAAAGAAGTACAACTTTTATTTAAAAAGTATAATTTTCTGTCTCTAGCTGTGTGTGTCCAAGCCCTAGATAAAGTATCTCATACTCCTTAAAGAAGTGTTAAGGTTTTTCTTTTTTTAAAGAGGACTAGAGAGCAAGCTGTTTTAATGGTATTTGTCAATGTATCTCTTTTTTGAATAATGGTTTCCATGTCTCGCAAATATAACATGACACTTCCTCCTAAATGCCAATTATTCTGTCCAGAAGACTTGCCCAAAAGTCTGCTCCTCAGAGTTTCACACCAGACCGACAGGATAAAGAAGATGGGGTATTAAAATTCAAAAAAACCTGTTGTGATATTAAGACTGTGCAAAAAGCCTATGCACTAGCTGAGTATTGTTTGTATGGTTGCAATGTACTTTCCAGCAATTTACATTTACAGCTATGAAGTAATTGAATAAAGAAATGCATCATCATTTTCTTTTTTAGCACATGGGTGAATTATTTTGCCAACATGTGAAGGGGTGTTCATATAACATCACAGTGCTTTGTGCTAGAGAAAAACAATTACAGTGAATAAGGCAGAATGGCTCTGTTATTGCAGTACATAAGACTTTGATTACATACTGCCAAGATTCATACCAGCCTAGTAGTTGTTGACAGATAAAGTAACAAAAATGAAACTCATTTATTTTTTCTTTATTGAGACCTCAAGGTAAAGCAAATTTTCAGTTCTTGTACTTACTACATTGAAGGAACAGAGACTGACAGTCAAAATGTGCCAGTCCAGAAATATAAATTAAACCTAGTTTCATATCAAAGTTTCATTTAGTCTCTGAAAAGGAGCTGCTGCTTGGATTATTTTTGATCCTAAAACAAATACACTGTAGACTGCTATAGTGTATCTTGGATGAATTAACCCCCTTGTACGTTTAGCTCTTATGTATTTTCCAGGATATAGATCTATGTCTTATCAAGCAATTTTAAAATTTGTTATGGACTTAATTATTTTACTTTTTCTCTGTTTAGTAGTAATTTACTGTGTTTGCAAACTCGATAAATGCGAGGATGGTTTTAATAGGGTGTTGCACTTTTGCTGAAGGAAGGACATATTTTGAGGAAAAAGCCCTCCCTTCCCCCTTGTGTAAAGAAAATTTTTATGACTTTTACTGGGAGTTCCTCTAGGCAGCTAGATGCTGCATTATTCCTTGATAAGTCTAACAAATGACTTTTTTTTTTTTTGGTAAACTTGATTAGTTTCTAAAAAGCAGATAAAACTAGCTGTTGAAATGGAAAGGGCTAAAATGAGTGGTTTTATCCCATCAAAATCTTGGATTAGTTACCTAGCCCAACTGAATATAATTGCTGTTCAGATTAATGAGGCAGTATTCTAGTATCTCCTCTGTAATTAAACACTTGAATACAGTATTAAAGATGCACCAGACATTGAAACCTCAGTGGTGAAATTTAAAACTGTTGAAATTGGAGGGGTCAGCTGTGAAACACAAATTCTTCTGCAGCATGGGTACTTCACTTGTACAATGTGCTTCAAGAATAATTTGGCTTATGTTGGGGATGCTGGATTTTTAAATTTTTTCTTATCTTTCCATCATCTAAATTTGAGAATTTTTCTCATTAGTTCCTGAGCAAAGGTAACATAAAGTGCACTTGTTTCCAGAATTACCTTTTCTGACCTTTCACAAGATGATAATTGCAGTACTAGTAGGCTTAGAGGACTTGTTAAAAAAAATTAAGCTTATGAAGTAGCAAAAAATGCCCCTTTGCTTGCTGGTGTCGATTTCAAAATTAACATTTTGGTTCATGTGCTTCTAATAATCGCTGACCCTTACTTCATGTGCTTTCCACAGGAAATGAATACAGCAGAAATTACTTTGACCCGTTGATGGATGAGGAAATAAACCCAAGGCAGTGTGGGATGGAGGTCAGTGAAGAAGGTGAGGCAGAATTAAGTATGTAATTTTGGTGTCAGAATATTCTTTTCCATTCATGAAAATGAGGTGACAAAGATCACATATGCAGTTCTATTTAAATATTGAGGTTTACAATTTAAATTATAAGCCTTAACCGCTCTGAACATGATAGGCAGTACACATAGTCTTTGATCAAGGACAGTGAGTTAATGGATGGGTAAAAGTGAGGCTGTGCTGTATTCACTCTGCTACCACAGCAAAATGAAGCATGCTCCAAGAACATTGACTACACCATGTTCTCTTTAATTAACAAAGTTAGTCCAGAACTGAGTACTAAGCTGTAGCTTTTTTTTTTTTGCAACTCTGCTCTCAATGTCCCTTTTGAAGAGCAATTTTATTAGTGAGCTGAACGTGTGTTTACCTAACAGAAGGAAACCCCAGAGTCCATAAAAGTTTCCAGCACATAAGGAGGCATTTTTGGTTTTGTTTTTGCCAGTTTAGCTGAGGTGTTTAGCTTTGCTGTCTGTGGGCAATAGCAAGGAGTGGGAGGGTGTGACTGCAGAGCTGGGAGAACAGATGTTATGCATAGGTATGAGAGAGATTAACCAGGAGGTATTGTCTAGCAGAGGAAATTCTCCTTCACTCTCATGGCTTTTAGATAAAAAAGGGTGGGAACGGGCCTGCCTGAATTTGCATGGACTTAAGTGAGAACATCATCATGGTAATGAAGTGCCTACCTATGCACTGAATGCTTTGGCCCAGCTCCTGTTAAGCACTAACAACCCAATAGCACGCAAGACCCAGTTCTCCTGCATTACTTTCCTAGCCCTTCACTTTTTAAAATCTTGTGCTTATTTGTACTGCAGAGACTCTCTAGACATGCAGTCGTAGTCAAACCTAAAAAAAATTTGTCTACTATAAAGGGTCTCAAAGTAGGTCACTTCTGAAATTCATGAGAAACTTTTACTTTGAGTAGATAGGAGGTTTAAAATTTTGAGGCAAAAACTTGTGTGACTGAGAAAAGCAGGCTCTAATGCATATCAGTAACTTGATTTTTTTCCACCAGTACACAGAAATTCAAGGTTTGTCAAGAGTGAATTACATCTGACCCCTATAATTTCCCCATTCATTGTAGAGGCCAGCACTGTAATACCTTGGAAGTCAACTTCTGGCTCAGAGTTTTTAAATGAAAGATTTTTTTTTCCTGTTGGTACTGCCTTGGTTTATCTTATGAATAGGCTTTATGAGTCATGATCTGCTTCATAACCAGAGAATGAAAAGCGGATTAGATTTCTGTAACTGTACATGTGTGCCTAAAAGCATGTACAGATAGACTAGTGACATAAGGGATACATGGAAGTACAGGTTTTTTTGGGAGAAAATGTTCTCTTGCCTGTGTTGAAGAGGCTGAGTGATACACACTTAACCTTGAATAGCTTTTTTTTTTTTTTTTTTTTTTAAATTTGGTACAGATGAAAGCTCTGAGAAAGTCCATCCAGTTCCAGGGATGGGAGTGGAGAGGTGGTTTTAGGCACTTATATATCAGGCTAGACCTGAGAACCATGTGTGAACAGCTGTCCTTTGGCATTCCTTCTTTTTCTCCCCAGCAAAAATGTCACTCAAAGGTTGGGGTAACACTTGTTTACTAAAGGTCTGTTAGCAATGGTACTGGACTCAGCTTGGTTGTGTTGACATCTGCAGAGCAGTTATAATGCTATATTTACCAACACCTGTGCTAAGAGCAAGTCTTCCATCTTGGAGATATTTAAGAGCTGTCTGGACATGGTCCTGGGCAACTTGGCTCTAGGTGGACCTGTTTGAGCAGGCGGGCTGGACCAGATGACCTCCAGAGGTCCCTTCACACCTCAACTGGTCTGATCTGGTGATACTCACAAACCAGGCTCATTGTTTGGTTTTGTTTTCCTTGCAGAAGTGTTAAATAAGTGGAACTACATTTGTAAGTAGTGGATGGAGTTAAAAGGACAATCAGAACTGAAGTCTGGTCCTACACAGTCATCTCCTGCTTGGAAACCGTATTCATTTACCTCCTCTTTCCAGCTAGCAGCTTGTTACTAACAAGAGACAAAAGCAGAACAAGATGAAGAAATCAGGGCATGCTTTAAAGTTATACTTTTATGACTGAAGCAAGTCAGGCCCAATGCCCAAGGAGAATAGCTGGTGAAAAGCAAATCTTCAGCCTCTAACTCTATTATACAAAGTTAAATATAATTTTAATGTGTTCATCATGTGGGATTCTTTAATGGGTTATTCTGTGAAAATGAAGATATTAACAATTATCTTTTCTATATTTGATAAATTAAATTTGTTCTGGAAATTTGTCTGAGTTGATAATGCCCTGAGAACAAACAACACCCCACTATGGATTTGCTTCCCCCCCTCGCCAAGGGAACATTTCAGTGTTACACACTAAAAGAAATGTAAAAGATTCTGTACTTGCAGAAGATGTTTGCAGAAGACTCCCTCTTTGAAGGATCAGTGTAACTGAAAAACTTGGCTCTGAAATTTCATGGTAAAGAAAGTTTATTCTCTGAGAATCTATTGGGCACTTGAAAAGAGCCACCTGAGGTCCCGTGTAGCTGTACTTCAATTCACCTACCTTGCATGCATTTCTTTGGCCTTCTGCCTGCCTGTCTTCAGTGACAACTTAAAGAAGCCAGGCTCTGAGAGATCTGGAGGGAAGACAGTCTCAACTGGTCATTTCTCCTTTGAGTATAGACACTTGAAGTGATTTTTTTTTAGGTCTCATGGAAAAAGGTGTGTGTGTGTCCCTTGCTCCTTTTTAAAACCTGCAGGTGTTACTGGGAATTTGATTGACTGACCAGCCACAAAAATCAAAATTCATAGTGTGCTGCAATGACTACACATACTAGATAACATTAGTATTACGGACAGCAAGGTAAAAATTTCTAATAAAGATCCAAAGTCACATTAGAAAATAAATTAGGTACTTTGATTTTTATTAAGAGTCAAATAGAATTCATCTGGCAATTTGAATATAAATAATCATTTCAACTAGTCTATTAGCAAAATTAGTAAACTAGTTTCAGTCCAGATCAAGATATAATATTGCTCACCATTTAAAAGAATATGATTATATAGTTTTTATTTTAAACTCTTTCATAACCCAGAAGAAAATGACAATCACCTCTGCTATGAAACTAGCACTTTGAAAACTATTTTTAAGTGTGAGATGGTTTCTTAACTTTTGTATTTTTATATCTTTCTTTATGGTTCAAAATAGTGTTTCCTGAAATACTACTGGAAGAAACATTTGATGTTTCACTGTTGTTTTTTTAAGATCCTGTGAAATTTGATGAGCAAATCCTGTACAGTAAACTGATGAAGCTTCTAGATGAAGAAAACAAGATGCTGGACTTCCAAGGTAAATAACAAAATCATTTGCATAAAGAAAAATAAAACTCTTCTGAGTCTGGATTTGGGAAGGAGAATGGGTAATCCATCCCTTTGAACTCAGAAGCAAAAGGGATATTGATTTTAATGTGAGCCTGCAAGTTCTTTTTTCCCAAAATGTTTTTGTTTTGAGTCATGTTTATGTGGTTTTAAGTGTAACTTAAGTGACGTGCTTTCTCTAGGCCACTTCATTGCATGTTGAATTCTATCCTTATGAAAGAAGACTGGAAATATCATTGCTTGTGTGCTCAAAGCTAGAAATCTAAATCCTTACTTAAGCTCATAAATGGGTGGGCCATTTGTCAGATGCACAGGTCACATCACACAGTGTTTGAGGTTATCTATGTAAGGATTTACACTACCAGGTAAGTAAGAAAATTTTCTGTGGCTTTGTTAGAAAATACAAATTGATGTTCCATCTACAGTAAAAACAATGAAGTGTAGGAGAAGAGATTTCTTCACCTCAAGCCAACAGCCTTACTTTGGCTTCACGTATTTTTACAGGCATTATTTAACACCCAGTTGATTCACGAGACTGTTACCACCACAGCCTTACACAAGGTGCATGTCTGCTGCTCTCCTCTGGTTCATCCTAGGAGAAGTGGCATATGAACGAGCCCTGGCTCAGGGCTGCCCTCGTATTTTTGGGTATTCCTCCCCTCCTTTTTCAGAAGAGGTCTTTTGTGCAAAAGTATTTTCTGTTTTTTTTTATTTGTATGAGGTTTCCTGTTGTATGTCAGTTATACACAGGACCTACTCTGTCAGAGACACAGAGCCAGGCGGTTGCTTACAGCACTGGAGCTCCAGGAACTGCAACATCCTTTATGACTATTTAGTTTGTGAGCAACTTTGTTCTAGAAGAGGTGAACATTTTCATTTGCCTAGGGTTGCAAAATCCACTATGGCAAAATATGGCACTGGGCATATCAGTAACATCTTTGAAACCTGTTTTGTCTCATTTTAAATGCAAGGAAAAGAAAGTACAACCATCACAGCTAAATTCATGCAGATAGTTTGAGCAAAAACCTTTAACAAATTATTAGCAAGCTCTCTGCTGTTGCATGTTAATGTAGAGCTCCACATTGCTGAGAAAGAGATTATAGCAGTGCTGCAGGTTGATTGTTGCTTTTATCCTGCAACAGCATAGATTAAAATAAAAACAAGTTTGGCTATGAAGTCAACATTATTTCTATAGGAACAATTGACATGGTGTGTCCATCTGTGGTACTTATGTAGTCCCCATCTACCAATATTTATAGCATTTCATATTCTTCAATAACTTTATGATTAAGGAAAATGTCCTGATGTCATTTTACAGGCTGCCCCAGGGTGGGGTTCAGTACCCTTCCCATTAGCTCTCTGAAAGTTAGCTTCTGGGGCTCCCCCAAAGTGGTGGGAGAGAGAAGCGCCTGTGGGCAGTGGTTCAGCCCACCTCGCACAGACACCTCTTAGCTCATTAGACAAATTGCACCCTGGAAGCAGTTCTTCTCTTTCCTTTGGCTCTAGAAGGGTCTTGGATGACTGACTTAGACTTGAGCATTGCTTTTTGCATGGCTAAAGTTAAGTGAGCAGAATTGCACCATGTGTATTTGTCCACTCTTAAGCAAGGGAACCAGGGAGTGAAAGGGAAGCCTTCCCCATCCATCAGTGGCTAGTCTCTCCTTCATTTAGGTGCCCTAAACCTTTGTGTTATATTACAAATAACATTAATGAATATTGTTAAGATGAACCGATGCTTTATAGAGGATAATAGCAAATAGCATATTGAGAGAAAAATAAGGTTTCACTGATCTCCTCAGATGTTTATAATTTAAACTTACCAGATATATTTGAACTAAAAATGTATTTTTCTCCAACTAGTTTTATCAAACCACCATGAAAGGCAAAATTCTCTTATTATTGTTTGGCTACATGGGGTGTGAGACAGGTTCAAATCTCTCATCCATCCAAAGCCATTTGAACATACACAGTGTGCTCTGCGGACGGCGATCTAGTGCTGAGGTTGCTGAGCTGCCAGCTCACTGATTCAATTCAAGGGCAAGCAAATGCATCGATACGCATGTCTCACACTCCAGGAGCACGTCAGAGCCCCCCATGAAGGCACGAAGGCAGTAAGTGGGGGAGACACTGCAGCCCGCTGCTGTCTTGTGTCTTGAGCGGTGCCTCAGTGCTTTTATTTCTTAAAAGTACCTTAATGGGTATCAGAGCTAGTCCTGCGAGTGAATGCTGCCACCCCATTCTAGCTGTATTTTTTACTTTTCTTGGCTTGGGTGAATAAAATCTGGAAAAGAGCAAGATCTTCCTGAGGAAGTGTGGCTACTGCAGTTTCCACCTCTGTGTGCCTATATGAAGCTGTATTTATTTCTGCCTGTTTGTGTTTCTTCCTCCCAATTTTTGAACCTGTTGTTCACTTCCAACCCCTTTTTTTTAACAGAGAGCGAGTCTCACAGGTCTGACTTCCCTACCAGTTTTATGGAAGTGGGCAGCTGAGCAGAGCAGACAAGCATTATTAATGTCTCCACTGACCCTTATTAGACATCAGAAAATCCATAGAAAACTAGGATTCATTTGGTTCCACTCTTACAGAACTGCTTCTTTTCTTCATTTGACCACTGAGCTGAAAAATCACGTAGTCATACAGTCCTAATTAATAGATGATCCCCAAAGGAAAGGAAAGAACATGGCTCAGAATTTATATAATTGTATATTTAAAGCATTTTGTCATAGAGTAACCTGTTGGTCACTCTCGTGGTATGTGTTAGTTCATATTATAAAGCAACTTAAAAAGCAACATTGGTTGTTTGTTTTTTAGGGAAAGATGTAAACTGTATATTTTTTACTTGGGGATAAAGTCTCTCAAACAATGTAAGATTGTGATCCATGCACATCTAAGATGATGCTAGGTGAATACCATAAAAAATATTTTCTATTATATTATTCTTTGGCAACAACCAAAAAATTAAAGCTCAATGTCTTGCAGCATTTTAGTTTTTTGAAACTGATGCATGAACCTTTGGTGATGTACTTTTTTATCTACAATTTATACACAGAGTCTTCTAGAGCCAGGCAGCCAAAATGTTTTTTCCATGTGGAGTTTATAGCTGCTTTATATATTGAAAGCCATGCTGAGGTGTAGTCTGCTGGTGAACCTACCCTTTAAATTCTTGTCTCAGTGTATAAACCACTGCTATCTGATGGACAAATGCAGGAGTAAATGAAGTTACGAGCAGCCAAGCTAATACCGGAGAGATTGTTCTAATTACAGCACAGTATCTGCAAATACAGCCTGTGCTAAGGAGAAGTAGTGATTTAAACTATGTGGAAAGTATGACTCACAGTGTTAAGTACAGCCGTTAAGTTTTTCATCAAGCAATGAAAAGTTTGATGCAGCTGCTAACAACTTGAAGCAGACAGTTTTTAATTAGTTTATCAATCTATCAATGAATTTCCTTGTAAATTTTCAGCCATTTCATCCCGTATGTACAAAGTAGTAACATTTTTAACGCCATGGCTACTTCTGTACAGCAAGGAGGTGGAGGCTTTTTTTTGGGCGAGTGTTGCTCTGGGGCAGCAGCTCAAGCCTGTAACCTATGGGTCAGTTCAGACAAGGAGCAACCTGATGGTGACTGAGTTTGAGGTCTCTTTGCAAAGCCAGCGTGGAAGGAATAGACCAGCTGAATAACCCTGTTCTCTCCCTGTCTTCAGCTCAGGCAAATGAACAGTTTTTCCAACTGTGCTTAAATGAGCAGATGTATCTTTTCATCAAATATTTTTCAAATCTGAATCATAATTTATCTCTGTATTTTTAGCAATTTTTTCCTGCGAAAAGGCTTTTGAAAATATCCTCTATCTTCTTTTGCTCTTTTTCCACAAAACATGCTAATAAGCCCAATGTCTTCCACCAAAACTGAGTTCACGTGATACAATTCCTCACAAAAATAATAAACATGAAAAAGAAAAAGGATATTTTGATGAATCACTGCATGGTTGTCTTTGTGAATCAAATGTTTTTATTCCTTTTTTGATATATAAGGACTATCTCTCTACACCCAGAGGATCCTGAGATAGGAAAGTACAGTCTTCCCAGGTGTAAACTTGCACTGCTCCTGTGAAAGCAGTAAAGCAGCTGATTTATACCAGCTGAGCATATGGCCTGTTGTGTACTGCACAGCATTGAGGGGAACAAGCGATGCTGTATCTTCTGCTATTGGCAATGTTTCCTTTTCCAGCGCTTCCTGGATTTTCTCTCTCCTAGCCAAACCCTTAATGTTACAGTAAATTTAAATGTAAATATTGTTTTGTTTTTGTAGTTAATAGTTGTAGGTCAAATCACTTTTCATTAGGCTTGTAAGATGCTACATGAAGAGATTGTGTTACCCTAAGGTAATGGTTTGGGTTGTTTATATCTACTGTATGCTTCCCCCGACATGATTTTGAATTGTATCCTGTTGTAATTAAATAAAAAAAACCACCCTACTTCCTGTGTGTTGGTGGCACTGAGGTGATTTAAGTACTTGGGAGGCTCAACAATTAAAGTCATTAAACAATGAGTAGTGAGCAAAACTGAAAATTTTAATAGGCTTAATTTTATCTTTCCTTTTCTGGTCTTCATTAGAGAATGAGAAACTTCAAAGGGGAGTGAGGAAAAAAAAATCTTTTAACTGCTTTCATGTCTTAGGATGGACAAAGAGAAAAAACAAATAACTAGATATGGCAGTTTCTTGCAGAGAAAGGCACAGAGAACTACAAAAACATGCACTTACAAACAGAAATATGAGGCAAGAAAGATAAAGTCAGATGTGGACAATGTGATATCTGTCATTTCTTAGTGATCCTAATGTGGAGAAATGAGCAAAAATAGTTGTCTTCATTATTTATGACCCAAACTACTATTAGTACTGTAGCACATATCAATGAGAAGATCTATTTTTTATGTAGCATGATGAATTAAACTGAAAAAAGGACACAGCTTCTCTTTAATGTTGATTTTTATGAATGGGATTTATTGTTATTTATGTGTGGCATGTACCCTTTGGGTTCCGCATACATCACCACAGTGAAATCAGGGGAATGATGTGGGTGAGAGCAGAACTGGACCCAATTAATTAGGCAGGAGCTACACACGCACACCTGGGGGAGGAATCTGATCCTCCAGGGTGAGTGGGAGGAAGATGAAATGCTTGGTGTGGCTCCACCTAAAACTCCCTTTCAATCACAGTTATTCCTCCTTTTTCTCAGGAGTGAAAGCTAAAGTTGTTCCTAAATCCTAATTCCTTTAAGATTTACAGGGAATTGAAGTGATCATGGAAATGCAGAGCGCCCCTTTTAAAAATTTGTCTCTGTATGCAGGTGTTGCTCTTGAGGAGAGTTTTCCTGGTAATGGCACTTGGAACCTGCTGGTTGTTCTACTGCTGTTATTTATTACTGTTCATTTTAAGGCATGAATTGCTGTCTTAAAATATTGGTGGGCCAAACATGTTGACTGAGAAGGTACTAACCAGTGAATGAACTCCCATTTGCTAAGAGATAATCTGCCACTTTTGTTTCAAGCAGCCTGTGTCGCCAGTGAAGATTTTCCAGACTCCGTGATGCCTGTCAGCTCCAGTAAGGCACGTGACCTTCACAGGGAGCTTGAAGATGAAGTGATTCCTTCATATATCGAACAGTTTGAGAGAGATGTTCAGGATGACATAATTCTGCTTGGCAGCTTTTCACTGGAACAGGTCAGAGTTAAGAACTATAAGACAATTTTATTGCTTGCTTCATAACATGATGCTGGCTTGTTAACCTTGTACACCCCAATTCTATTTCACTGCCTGGCAATACGTATATTGAAAGGGGAAAAGATAACCCATTTCATTGGCTTGCTTTATGTGACTGGCACTTTGCTAAGCTAACAGCAGGACCTTTATCTTTGTCTCCATTTCAATGTGAATAAAAATAGATTGCCTTTGTTGCTTCTTTCCTAAATAGTGGAGTGTCTCTGACTGCTCCGTAGTAAGTATTGCAATTGAGTTTCAATCAAGAGCCTAAGTTTAGGACATATCTCTCTGCCACATTTAACAGAGGCTTAGTCATTTATCAATGAGCAAGCTCAGACTGGAGCCCAGGAAGGATTTATGTAGCAATATTCATTGTACAGAGGATAAGATTATTCCCAAATTATAAATCTGTTGTGTTTTTCAGAGTAGTAAAGTTTCCTATGGTTTTCTTTTTGTCATTTCATAATTTAAAGAGGCAAGGTCGGGTTCATGTTGACAAAGGCATGAGTTTTCAGGGCCGAAATGATACTTGTGGGCACCTAACTACCATTTGTCCCTTTGAAAAATCTCGTACCAAGATTAGGGGACAGGAAGAGAGATTAATTGATGAATCTATCATTTTTAATTAGCAACATGAGAACAGCGCACTGGCTCTGATGGGCTTAAAATAGGTTATCTGCTGAGTGATGGTGATCTAAGCTTTCTTTTATTTTCAGAGGAAGTTTTTAGAATTTTTTTGTTGCAGTACTAAACGTCATCATTGCTGTCTGGATGTTGGTGAGGGACACAATTCCCTTCCTTGCTGCTTCCCTCTAAATTCTTGTGTAGCTGTATTTCCTTCCTGTTGACTTTTTTGTAGCTGCACGCATCATGTATAGAAGATGGTTTGGGGAATATTGTTCAGAGAACGTGAAATGGGAGGGAAACAGGGGAAAGGAGTCGGATGGTACTAAGAGCATCACCTGCCTCAGGGGACTGATGGAATAGGAACCTGGGAACAAGCAAACAGAGTGCTGCACCTTTCCAGAAGACTTTATAATGAGAGTTTACACTTTAACTAAGTTTAGGCTATTCAGGTGCCCCCAAAGATTCATGAGGCTCTGTGACACCTGAAGGAACGCAATAAATTTGTCAGTCCTTTGTTTATCCTCCTTCTAAACACGGTCACTGGGAGCCTGATTGTCTTGGACTCTTTTTGGAGGTGTTCAGCAAAGCTTGTTTCCTAGAGAGAAGCAAGCTACCTGGTCATCCCAAAACAGCACCCTGCTTTTTAACTGACAACTGCATATGTGAATCCACCTGTAATACAATATAATATTGCTTTTCTTCCTTATTTTCTTCCAAAAGAAAGAAAATCCTCATTTAATGTGATTGATTAAGCTGGTCTACCATGAGCTTACAGATAGAGACTCAATCGTTTATACTGCGCAGAAGAGGTCTTGAATGCCTGTGTTTTCTGTGCCTTCTTCCCATACATCTCTAACTTCAGTTGTCCATGCCCTGTTTAGGAATTCAATCATACCGACATGGTACCAGTTGTCATATCTACACACTGCAATGCGGAAGGTAATGGAAGGATCACTGTAAGATCTATATTGGCTTCTAAATTAATGATGTATAAATCCACCCTTTCCTTGGAAGCACGTAGAAATGGTGCATTCAGCCGCTTTGAACAGAAAATGAAAGGTGATTTTGGAAGCAGGGGCTGCAAACATGCACATCTTACATCATACTGGTAATCAAAACCATCTAACAATAATGTCAGCATGCTTATTCTTCTTTAGTTGACCTTCTTTATTCTTTAATGGACCGTCTTTACTCTTTGATCTGTAGATATAGCCCTGCAGCACTGCAGTGTTGATAAATTTCCGCAGCAGGTACAGGTTCAGTGTTAAGACTTGCTGCCATGATCTTTAGAACCTGTTGCTGCCATCTCTGGGACACTTCCAGCTTTTGTTGTTTGAGTGTATATTTATTGGTTTGAAAAAGTCTTTAATTTGCCGAATGACATTTACTTCTTACTCAGAAAAAAAAAACCCTTCCTTTCCCTCTGCAGGTTTAGTGAGTAGTAGATGTACTTTAGCTGGCATAATTTATGATTAGTTAATTTAATCTGCCATAATGACATAAAGTGAGCTTGAAACAAGCTTCTATCAATTTTGCTGTTAGAGGTAACATAATATTTTCAAATGTCTACCAAACTGAGTAATTAACTCTCAGGCTGAGTGAAGGAGTCTAATAGACATCTCTCCCACATTCCTTGCTTTGACAAAATGAAAACAAAACACGGGAGCCCAAGGGTTAAAAATAGCTAGTGAGAGTTTACAGTACATGAGACTGGTTTTATAAGTGAGGTTCAGAAACACACTTGAGTTGCTGCTGTTTCTTTTTAGGCTGCCAAAAATTCTCTCCAATGAGGCATCTGATTTACACTAGAGCTTTGCTGGCAGCATTGGCACGAAGGGGACAGCTATGTACTAACTATCTATCCCTTAGTTCATTGCTTTTCTTCTCTGCTTTGTAGATTTACAGTAGATGGGTGGCTTTTGTTTGAACAGTGCATGAGATCACCATGATTAAAAGTTTTTGAAAGAGCAGAGGCACTTTCCAAAATAAAAAAAAAAAAAAAGGTTTATGCAAAATTTTAGCTCTGGAACTTTAAGCTGCATCGTTACTTACTTCATGTTCTGTTTTGTAAGTGCAAAAGCTGGTGGCTGAGGTTGGCAAGAAATACATAAGGGGAGATCTGATAGATTCTTGTAAAAAAAGCATTGAGCAGATGTTCTGTTAACAAACACGTTAAAGAATATTAAATTTGGAAAGCAGTACTGTTTCTTGTGGCCTACCATGTAGGTCTACAGATTTCAAAAGCCCCAATGACATTTGCTTTTAATAAAGAAAAATAAACTCTATTGAGAGAAAATCATAACTTAGGGACTGTGTTGTGGTAGAAGCTGAGCAGGTACAACCAATGCAGGGTATGCAGAATGCTGCAGAAAACCATCTGTCATGACGCAATGCAGGGACACATGCTTATAGGCAGAACTTGATCTTACAGATCAGAGAAACATGCAAGGAAAGACCTGACATAATGCTGGCTTAACGTGTTTGATTAAAGGCAAGATGCTTTCAAAGCATGAGAGATGTGCTGAGGATGAAGCAAACACTGGTGATTTGGGTGAGATTGCACTTGATGGGCCTTTGGCAACATAATCTTGCTAGTCATTAATTCAAATGCCATGAAAAAGTACCAGCTCTAGGATTTTCAGCTGTTTCTGAACTGAGACAATAAAAGTGATTACTCAGGTTTATGTGGGTTCTTTCAGAAGAAATTATTAGTGGAGCAATTATAAGGATCAATACTGTCCCAGAAGTCCAGAGCATCTTTCCTGCTTGACCATCTTCTTCCTGCAACTTGGTCAGTATTCTTAACAAAACGTAATTTGTTTGCAACCTCCGTCTCTCTCTATAGAATTCAGGTCTTTGTGCTGGGTGTAACACCTTGCAGGACCTGATCATTACAACTATAGTAATCAGTTTTGATCCACGACCTCAATGTGAATTACTCAAGAGCATCTGAAAGTAAAGTGCAAATTTTGCTCTTCAGTAGCAGCAATTGAGTTATAGTAGTAAGAGATGAGCTCTTTGTTGCAGGTGGATAGTAATAAAATGTTGCCTTTCATCAAGAGATTTACCTTTTGGTTAAAAAAAGGTTAATGCCTCTGGGCATTAGACCTAATATTCTTACAGGGTCAGTATCATCACTGCTCTGACTCCTTGCCACGTCACAGAAAGATCAGTTTATATGATGATGGAGTGATCAGTTTTTCTTTGGTTAATGGTGGATAACATGTGGGTAAAATTTGGTACTATGTAAGACGATGACAAATCTACCCTCCAACCAGGAATTTAATTAGTGGGATCAGGCCTTGGTCATATAAAACATCAATGCACATTTGCTTGCATGTTCTACCCTGTTGGATAATACTGTCGTTTATATCCTGATGGTACCTGCAGACCTCTCCTCATCAAAGCCATAGCCTACTAAGCATTGTACAATCCTGTGGGATTGTTCTTCATGGGTACGATGCTTGTGTGAATATGTGTACCTAAGAGCAATGCAGAATTGAAGGTGATCTTTTCTCAGCCAAAATCTGGCTACTCCTTTTTGATATTTGCCAAGATTTGAAAGGACTGTGATGTTCAAATGAGTAATTTTTTTTTGTTTTACGGAGAATTGCAGGTCAAGAATACAAAAGCTGGCAATGTTTCTTTTACACCATGTCTTAAAAGTGGATGACTTCATTTTAGGTGAGCTACCTATACGCTACATTCGTTACTTGAGTGTCAAAGCATCTCTACAGTCTGTTAGTATAATGGTTTCCATTTCATTTATGTGATATAGTAGGAATTATGGGTATCTCCATTTTAGAGAGGAAAGATAGACGGAAATCTACACCAGTCAGAAGTGCTTAGCACTTCATTTCCTTTTGAAATTTGTCATTAGGCCAAGCTCATTGAATTCATTATAGTCCTGCCAGGTGGGCTGCTCCTGGACTGGTGAAAAAGCATTTCACTGAAACCTGTGTTTAAGGGCAAAAAACACAAGCTGAACTTCCTAAAGACTGGAGTATTTGGCTTCTGGCCCTTGGATTTCTGATGTCCTGCCTAGTTGAGTGTCCATGGTCCTCAGATGTGCGTCAGCACCCACCCAGCAGACCCAAAGCCTGACCAGGATGCCAGTATGTGTAGCTGGGGGACTTCTCTACCCTGTAGGCTGGCAACTTGAGATTTCTAAGTATCTCTATTCTATCAGGCTTGCTTCTGCTTCCTCAGTGGGAAGCCTGGGAACCCTCCCAATTTCTAAGGTTCCTCTTAATTTCTTCTGGACACTCAGATATACACACTTTTTTTTTTTCCTAGAGGTGGCAAGGATGAAAGGGGGGACATGGAAACAAATGTCAGCATAAGCAGAACTGTGGAAAAGGTGTTTTATATGTTTATAAAGGGCCTGTCACTGTGCTGTCACAATACCCTTAACATTGATATAGCTGTTCTTCTTAGTTGTAATTCTCTTTTGATTGCTTTGTTTGGGAGTTATGTAGATTTTAATTCATGTAAATATTTAGATGGAAGTAATGAAAATCTTCTATATTTCTTATATTTTTCACTAAAAAGAAGTTCACTTAGTTTTTACTGCGTTCTTTCATTCTTTAAGATCAGAAGGGCAATTAAACAACTAAAGCAATTCTTGATATTCTATTGAGCTGGAACAATGAATTCTGCAACTACTGTAAATGATGATACTGCATTTGCTGCTGCTTAAGGTAATCTGACTGGTCAGCTCTCCAGCTCATTATCCTAATACAAGCTCCAGTAAAGAAGTCTATTTCTATGGTTCAATAGACAGAGGCAATTGGAAAGATTCTTCAAAGAGAATCAGTGATTGCCAAGTCCTGTTGAAGTTTAGATGACTTCATCAAGTACTGACCACCTGTTAAAAGGAGCAGAACTCAGATAAGGATTGTAAGGAAAGAGTGAACATTACTGATGTAAAGAGGCACGAACGTGCAAGAATAAATACAACGAAAACAAATTTTTAGTTGCTCATGTATTGTCCAAAATTACTGTTATTTTTTTTCCCCAGGGCAGTTTTATTTGTATTTTTAATACATTTGGAGCCAAACTGTAATTACAGGTGTAGCTAAGTGTACTGTTGGTTAGCTTTTATGACAGGAGGCTCCTTAGCAGCATTAATGGACTACACAGATTTTATGAGCTACAGATAGATGAATTGCTCTAAATGTTGTAACTTTTTTGTTTCTGCAGTCTTATAGTAGAGCTGAATTTGTTGAGTGGAACCAATGCTGGATGGTACTTTTGACCTCTACTTCATAGAAGAGATTAGTTCAGGTGAGGAAGGACCAGACTTCTGGAGGCTGTCTAGTCCAACCTCCTGCTCAAAACAGGGCTAACTTTGAGGTATATTGGGCTTTCTATGTGCAATCTGAGGTTTTTAAGGGCCATGGAGCTGTTCACACCAGTTTGTTAGTGTGAAACATTACCAGGTTATCTGTAAGTTGAGAGGTGGGAAAGACAGTCCCGTTGCATTACATGCACGCTTACTTGTTTAGTACCAAGGTGGGAAATCATCACTGTTGTTCAACCTGCTGGCAATCTGTTAGCGCAGTTGGTTTCTCTCACTACTGTGTTAGACCCCGAGACAAGATGCAGCTTTCAGAACAATCATAACCTATACCAAATTGCATACGTTCACTTAAAGATGTGTCAGCATAGTATGATGTTATGATACAGTTGCTCATGTCAGCATTCAACTTGGAGAATGAGGGCTTACATTTCAGCTGAAAATGTAAAACGATTTCCACCTATAACTTTCATCAGAGAGATGGAGCAGGATGTGGGCTTGCAGGAGGAGATCTGTTCTTTACAGAAAAATCATTAGGCATGGCAGCTTGTCATTTCTACTGTTGTACTTAAGACAACTTGTCATTTCCACTGTTTTATTTAAGACACATAGTAAACTGTACTTAAAGCATTGTTTCCCTCTCTGTAATTTTCATATACTAATTGTAAGTGAATGTCTCTTTTAATTATAAAGTGTTCAAATGCCTGTCTGCACACTTGAAACAGAAGATGATGTGAAAGCCACTACAAATGGAAGTTATTGGATAAAGCCAAAACCTGTGCTTTTACATTACAATTATGGAGACAAATTTGTGAGGAAATGCTTTATTGACAGTTAGAAAAAAGAATGGGGACTCAGAAAGATGAGATAGACTGTAATCTCAGACCTAAACATCAGTTTTTATGGGGCTGTAACAAGCAAATTAGTTATGACTCAGTTTTCCCTATCTACAAAACAGACCTAAAATTAGATACCTGCTTTAGGGAAGAGTAAGAGGATAAAAGGAGTAAAGTTTCATGAGGGACTTTGAAAAGACTACAGAAATAATAAAAACATTCTGTGCTGAAATTAACAAACATTTTTAAATTGAGGAAGAATGGGGAAAAAACCACAAAAAAGTCTCAGTATTTCCAATTGGTATTTCCTTTCAGTTTCTCTTCAGTTGTTCATGCCATGATTTGCTGTTAGTATCCAGAAAGTAGAAAAGATTGTAAAACCCTGAAGTTCATTACATAGCTTATGAACATTTTTTCTTTTTTGTTTTTAATGTAAACTATGCATTTTAGATCCATAGATTGGTATAGTTCACTTGGCTTCCACTGGCATTGCTCATGCTACATGAGTTTATACTGGAGGGAACATGTTTCCTAATAAATTGTGGTTAGTCTCTTCCATTATATCTTGTTATTTAGGCTTGAATTACCTGAAGCTTCTTAGTTGCTGGTGATTTCTAGGCTAATCTGGAGACATCTGAACTTGCGGAGCTTTGACAGGCTAGCACACTTCTGCTTAAAGTCTCTTCATCAATGGCAAATGCCATTTCAACGTTGTATATTTTTAGTGCTTGGCTATGGTTGTCAGACACTCTGATAAATGGCCTTGCATACACTTACAACAGTCTGTAGATTTTGATGAGGACACACAGCTTTATGACCTTGAAGCTACATCTTCTCAACTGTGAAATAAGAAGCATCTGAAGGAGTACCTGGTGGTTCTGAAGAAACTACAGGTGGTCTCTCTGTAAATGGCAAGACAGAAATGAGAAGGGCGAGTCCTCTGTTTTGAGGCTGAAGAGGCAAAAATCTTTGTTTTGCAGAAACTGGGTAGCTCTGCAACAGACATCCCTCCCGAGTTTCCTCAGTGCCTCTTAAGAAAAGTCATTTGAGTTTTTTAATTTGTTAGTACTATCATCTTGGATCAAAATCCTAAATAAAAACATCTGAGTTTTGGGGAAGTTCAGGTTCTTGTTTATCACACCTACTTTACAGCCAGATCTAGTTTCTGTAACTGTTCAAAATTAGTGTCTTTAATATATATGTCTTATAAAAGCATCCAACTTGGTAGCAGGATACTGCCTTCCCGTGTGGGTTGGTAGCTCAGTCTTCACTGCATTGTGGAGATAATGCAATGTTTTACAAATTTATCAAAATGATCAGCCAATGTTGTCACTAAATGTATCTGTATTACTC
This sequence comes from Theristicus caerulescens, assembly GCA_020745775.1. Taxonomy (NCBI): domain Eukaryota; kingdom Metazoa; phylum Chordata; class Aves; order Pelecaniformes; family Threskiornithidae; genus Theristicus; species Theristicus caerulescens. The sequence goes on from CM036558.1 coordinate 71,864,795, forward strand.
AGTGTAATAAGGCTGTAGCATGACTAAAGTAAATCTCACTTTGTGTTCTCTACTACCAATTTTAAAAGAGAGTATGAGTTCTTTTTTTCCCCTAGCTGTTACAAATGGCTCAATTGTCTAAGTTTTTAATTTTATGCTCATGAACAGTAAATTGGTTTAATTTTCTATTTGGAAGGAAAGTCATGGAGGGGGTTGCTTTGTTGCTTTTTCTCTTTCCATTTTAAAAACACGTCTGAGAGTTTGTGGCAGATTTTTCGACAGAGTGTGCTGTGAATAATACTACCCAGGATTTTGACACAACTTTACCTGCTGGTTTATGGCCATCTTCAAGTCAAGGTCTCCCAAATTCCAACATGCAAAGGGCAGTGCAATTTTCAGAGCAGGTATTATTGAGCTACTAGACTCTTTGCTTTGAATGAAGGGTGCTCATCCCACTTATCTCTCAATGCCTCACTTCCCTGTGATCTCACCATAGTTAACCTGGAGAGCATAAGCCTCTCAAAATCTCACTTTGCCTGAAAGGAATGTTAACTTTTCTTGCAATACTTCTTCTTTTTTTTTTTCCCTTCATCTCAAATGGTTCTTCATTTTTTACTTGTTTTGTGGTATATGGTGCATTAGATGTTGAAAGTCACTGGGAGTGAATCTCCATGCAACAGCCAGAGTGCGAAGGAGGTGGACTAGGTGGCACCGGTGGGACTAGAGACATGGGTTTTGTTTCTAGTCCTGCTGACATTTTGCTTGGTGAGCTCAGGCAAGTAATTTTTCACTGGCATCTCATTTCTCCCACCTGTAAAAATGGAGTGGACAGGATTTCCATCACTACAAAATGTTTTGGGATGCAGAAATGGAAATCCTAGGTAAAAGCTTTTATTTAGGCATTTGTTTACGGCTGGAAAGACAGCACTTCCTGTACTGTGATGTACCAACATGATTTCTCAAGGAGTGGAACAAAGGGGAATCCTCATCGTGATCTTCTGCATGTGGGATCCCTGTGGGCGGTGGGAGGCTGCTGGACACCCCACTGGTGGTGTCTCCATGCTGCCTCTGCTGTGCCCTGACCTGGTGAGGAGGACTTTTGGGATGGTGGACCCCCACAGCAACTCTTCTCAGGGAGTACGATTTCATCAGGACCAGGGCTTAACTGACTGTTTCAAATTGCAATGGGGTGAGTATCTCACCAGAAGATTGTAATACCAGTGCTAGGACTGACCAAAAAGGGGAGGGGAAATACTTTCTCGAAATGCTCCATTTTTACTAAATAATAGAAAAACAATTCCATTTTGCTTCAAAGCTTTGCTGAATTTTGTGGGCTTTCTCTTAAGATGAAAGGAAGTGTTTGGGTGGGGTTTTGTTTAATTTTTTTCCAAATTGAAAATTACTATAGGAATCAAGTCCTACCGTTCATGAAGAAGTTTCACAGTGAAAATAGCCAGTCAGCACTGATTAATAGTATTGAGTCAGGTTCTTGTTTTTGCCTGCAATAGAAACAATACTCACCATTGTGTGTCTCTAGGCTGAGCCCAGACTGTGAAAGACCTTTTTCAAACACTGGTCTTGATCATGCTCTCCAAAATCAGTAGATGGGCCATTTGTGTAATTAGACCTCAAGATGGCTGATGAGCAAACTGAGATAGCCATGTGAAGGAGTTGGCTCACAGCTAAAGCAGCGCCTGGTATCAGGATGGGGAATAGGACAAAGTGGTGCTGCTCTTCTGCCTTCAAACAATGCCCTGCTTTCTCCAGTACATCCCAGGCAAGCTCTGAAGGATATCCAGTGGTTCCCAGATTTTAGTTGCTTTTTTTCTGAAGGGGCCCTCAATGTCTATATCAACTTGAAGCTAACCCACATTTCATGCCTTCTTGTTGGGAACACCCATTGTCAACAATGGGTCATTTTTACAGTCTAGACAATGCCAGTGTCATGATGAGAAACAAGCGCTTAGCTATGTGTGCAATGGTATATGCCATTGAGAAAAAGCACTTGGGTTTATTCCAGTAAATCTCTGATTCAAGGGATATTGCAGCAATTATTATTCCACATTAAAAAAAAAAATATATGGGCTGCTCTGTTTTTGAAAACTTACACATTTTTTCCTCTATTAAATTGCTTCCTGGTGATGGAAATGTCTGAGATTTTTTTTTCTACTGCATCTACTTTCCTTTAGCTTGCACACCCCTGAGGTAATTAGTGTAGGTTAAAATTTACATAACTGACTTTGGGGTTTTGCAAATAGGAAAGATGGAAATTTATTCAAGGTGGTGAATAATTCATTTTAAAGCAAGTTTCCTGGTTTTTTTTAATCATGTAGAAGATGTATTACAGACTCATAGAGGTTTTCTGAATAGGACCCTAAGCATTGAATTTTTGATATATTTTATTTCTTAGTGTAGGTAAAGAAATATTAACCATGACTCATTGCACTTTTCCTGTTCAATAAGATTTGAATAAACTTAACAAATTTATTAGGTAGATGATAGAGCTTTTTAAAAATTATCATGACACACTGTGGCAAATATTTTACTAGGATCCAGAAGAAATAGTTTTAAATCATATTCCCATTGCCACTTCAGAGGCAGAGAGATGGAAAACAGTGCAGTTCATACAGAGAACCCCGATTCATATTTTCTTTTGAATATTCATTATTTAATTAAGATTAGGAAGATAAACAAGGGGATTGGATAGCTATAGGAGTCTGGTAATATAATCAATTTAAAAAAAAAAACAAAACCAAAACCAACCCAACTCTACTTCTGGCTCAGTATAAGCCTGGACTGGTAATGTCTGAATGTTGTTGTAATATTATGGCTACTTGATATTTTACATGAAGTGAGTTTTCTATTTCATGTTATTTCTTAATCTAAGTGCCCAACTCAGAAAAATTGCTATCCCAGACATCACCAAGAGCTGGATCCAGGAGGCAACTTATGAACAAAGCCCCCCTCCTGCCTTCTGAACTTTAGCTTTAACTGCTTCAGCTCAACTTTAAACTTCTTCCCATTTGCCACCAAACTCTGGAAATACCTGATGTCTTTTGGTCGGTAGTTTTTGTCATTAAACTTTCTCAGGGACTTTGAGCTCTGCTGCTGGGCACCCTCCCAAATGCCCCAGCCCTGGCAGACTGGCTCCTGCACCTCACAGGGGTGGTGACTGTTGCTGCTTGGTCCTTGCTGCTGCTGGGATGAGTCCTCTACACCTGCGAGAGCACATCCCCATGGGGAAACTGCCCTTTCTCTTGGCACATTCCCTGGTGGCTGCAGTCCTCACTGGACTGTGGCAAGTGGCACGGGGTGGGTCTGATCACTCTAACCAGACAACTGCCAGCTCTGCTGAAGCAGAGCTGGGACTGGAGCCAGCTCCCAGCCCTTCCTGGGGAAGCAGCGTAGGTGGTGATTCACTGGGCTGGGGAAAGAAAATCAGTGCCAGTGTTTGTGGGAGCGGGGGAGAAATGAGTCCTAGTCCCTGCTCCAGGGAATCCTAGTGAACTTCAGCCAAAAGCTGTCCAGGAGCAGGGAGGCTTGCTTCCCACTAACTGAGGAGCAGTGGTGGAGGGAGCGTTGCTCATGATACAGCTGCCATGGGGAGAGCTGGAAGGTCTTGCTTTGAGCTAGTTTGGTCATGTCACCTTTGTAATCATGTACGCGTGATGCTTGACCAGGGCCTGGAGGATTTATTGCACCTATCTGAGGCTCTCTGCTGGGGCTACCAACAAATCATACTGTATTTTAAGGCAACCATGCTTCAATTTTACAGGGTTTAAACAAGTTACATTAAAAGCTACTCATGCAGGCTTTTTTAATATGTTTTTGTAGTCTGTTTTTATACTCTGATAATTTTCATTTTGGAAATAAGCACAACACTTTGCAAATAATTTTCCCAAAGCCTTAGTCTTCAACAGAGATTCCTAAGCTTCCTTGAAAACAGCCAGATATTTGTGGAAAAATTTAGAAATTTGGAAGAAAGGAGAGACTTCAACAGCCAGATATGGAGCCTCCAATGGGGAGTTTTTCTCCATTGACTATTATATTGTTTCCCCACCAAAATGTTGTTTGGCTTTGTGGCTTGGTGAGAGTGGAAGGGGAACATAATTTTACACTGTTTAGATGATAGAATATGGTATACAGTAGGAAGCCTTCTTGTATATTGGTAGCATTGCATGCACATTTTATGATGATCTTGGGGATACCAGTAGGAAGCACGAGATATCCCCTTGAATATTGACCGAGATCTCTGAACAGTGCAGGTCAGGGAGAAGACTTGTGTTCCTGAGTCTACAACATTCAGCTGCGTTATTGTTCTCAGGTTTTGCACAGCGAACACAGTCCAAAAAAGTGTGGATACTGGCTTCTTGATGGACTAACTTTTTGAGCTTGCTGTGCCGAGAGCTGCAGAATTGTAGGGGGAGAGGACTGCTCATGTGAGTAGCCTCCTACGCGTTGCAACACCCAAAAATGCAAGTCCCTCTTACCAAATATTTAAAAACAGCTGTGGTGATACAAGGCCTCAAGATCTGGAGCAGATTTAAAGTGGGGCAAGTTGTGGGCTCTCTGGTAGTCTATGACTAGCTGTTTTACATGTTATGTTTTATTGTGCTTGTACAAACACACTTATATGTGCACATACCTATGTATGCATATATATGACTGTGTTAGGTGTAGTAAAAATAAGGGCTATAGGGCACTATGGTGCACAAATATGTTGTAGCAATTAAGCTTTTAAAACAATATTAGAGCTCCGTTTCCCTTGGAAATAATGGAATAAACATATGGAAAAATATATGGAAAAAAGTTATAGAAAAAATAATGGAATAAAGTAATGGTGGCTGAAATTCCTAATTGCTTCTGAAAAACTTCAACCAGAAGACCTAAGGCAAACTTTTGGAAAATTGCACGTTTATGGCTTTTATTTCCATGTTCTTTCTGTACATTCGGAAATAAAATGTAGGGTTTTTCTTCTTGTTTCCCCCCCCCCCCCCCCTTTTTTTTTTTTCCTTTTTGGCATGTGGGACTCAAAGCACCACAAGGAAGTCTCTCACCACAAGAAACAAAAGTTGCAAGCCAGGATTCATGAACTCTTTCAAAGGTATGTCAGATAAGGGCTACTTTGTATTTCTATCTAATGGGCTTTCCTTCCAAAGGTCTTTCAGTGCTTTACAGATATTAATGAGTGGAACTTCTCCCAGACAAAGGAAACTAGAAAAACTAAGCCTGTACTTTTGAAAGAGGCCTCTGTTTTGGATTTTCAGATACCCAGCTTGGGCTGTAATTTTTAAGTGCTACACACGGTGCACTTCAAAAGGTGACCAAATGGCTTCTCCCAGCGCCCTTCATCCCTGCCTCTGAATTACCCATAGAGAGTGAAGGAAATATGAATTGGAGCAATATTTTTGTGATCAAGCTATAGGTGACCTTCAGATAAATACATACATCAAATTACCTGTACAGACATGGATGGAGGAAATAAATAACCCTTGTGGATACAGCCAAGGAAGCTATGATCTGCTGTGACAGCTGATGAGCATGCTGGTGAGCACAAAAGAGGCCTAACTTCACTGAATAAATTATTCTCTTGAATCTAATACCCAGCAAAAGGACGAAAAAGAGAAAAATGATGCAACCCAAAAAGAGATCAAATGCGGTTATTTAAATGTTTGATGTTCAGTAATGAAAACTGTTTACCTTCATAATTGTGTATTAGCAGCTAATAAAGGCAATAGATACAGTAGTTTAAAAGTAATAAAATCAACAACAAAGTGTATTTAATTTTAAATTGAATTGCAAGCAAATGGGTGTCCTAATGAACCCCTGTGTCAATGCAGCTTTAACCAAATTAAGTGAAATAATTTCCATCATGAGAAACTAAATAAGTACAAAGTTCCAAACAGACCATTCTTCTCGAGGAGAGAAGTTAACTTCTCGGATGTTTCAGCTCTACAAATTAGCTAGAGACATTCAAGAAACATCTTCTGTTACTTCCGTTTAGGACAACTGGACCCAAGTTGACTTGACTACAGCTCAAGGATAAAACCTCAAAGGTGGTTGACTCTGTGCTGCTTGTATTCAGTCCTTAGAACTAAAATTTGTCCTTTGTTCTCATTGGTTCTGGCTTGGGCAAAATTCCCACGTATGTCTTTGGGACTAGCGTCTACACAGGCCTTTCAACTGATGTAGCTGTTGCCTGGGCATTTACATGATGCAATTCTACTGGTAGAGGAATTTGGAAAAAAGCTTAGCTATGCACCAGGTGTAATTTTACTGCTGTAAATGTGTATATATATGTTTCTTAAAAAAAAAAAAAAAAAAAAAAAAACAAACAGACATAGGTAAGGTCTGAGTAGAAACTGATTTGTAGCAATGTGCCAGCAACTTGGTGACAGACTGGGATGTTTAGCATGATTTGCAGAGTCTCTGTAAATGGTTTTCTTGATAAAGAACCATGTTAATTGTACAAACGTGGTGGCTTCTCACATTATCACTTAGAATGCAAAGGAGGAAAAAGGAATGAAGACACTGGAATTGAATTTTCCAAAAGCAAGTCAGAAAATACTGAAGGAATACTTTAGAAGTGCAGTCCAGGGAAATGTTGTGTGGGTTTTTTTTATTTTATTTTATTTTTTTTCTGAATGAACACTAAATTTTAGTATTTTCTTTTGTGGCTAAAAACTTAAGTGAATATATGGCTTGACAACCTTGAAGAGAGCTTGTCCTCTGATTGCCTGTGTTGTATATGCCCAAGCTAATCCTGAATTGCAACTGTACCTGATGCAGTGAATCTTCCTTGGTTCGTATGGCTCCTCTCAGTACATTGCAGGCAGCTCCCTTGACCTCCAGGGTGGCACATGGCTGGCCCTCGGCCACAAACAGCCTGCTCAGTCTCCAGCTCCTGAGAGCCGCTATGTCTTTCTCTGTGCTCTGCTACCCGCCCCAGCTCCACCTGCAAAGGTGGCCGGAGCATCACTGGCACAGCTGACTGACCCTCCCCACCCTTTTAAAGTGGGCTGTGGAAGCAAGAGCTGAAGCGTCTTGAAGGCAGCAGAGCATCTACAGATGTTTTTACTTAGGGCCATTTCTATTTAGGTACTGGTGCTGAGTAGGGACAGAGGAATTCCTCACGGTTCTGTCTGTTAAAAGATGGGATGGGATTGCCAACGCATACAGCTCTATAGTGCTTATTGTAAATGACCTAGTTGTGTATTTCCTCCTGCTGTGCTCTAGGAACAAGGCTTTCTCCATAGGATACCATGCTGTTTGTGTATCCTGTGTGCTAAGCAGGGCAGCGCTGAGGTATCCAGTGTAGGGCTGGTCTTATGCTATTTGCTGGAGTTCTGCTTTGATACAGGGACCTCTTTTTAAAAAAAAATCTTTGAGTTAGTATAATTACCTCCCAAATTAATTTAACTACACAAGAGGTTAATATATGAATGTCAAGGAAGGTTTAATTGTTCACATACAGCTGAAAATTGGTGTATGTGCATTTGTGTATATATATATATATGACATATAATTTATATATAGTCTTTTGTATATAAAACAAGATCTTTTAGAAGATTTATAAATGAGATAAGATTTATATATGAATTTATAAGATTTTTTTGGAAAAAAAATCAGTGAGATTTAGATATATAATAAGACTTTTTCAGTTAAAGCAACCCAATCCCCAAGGAACCAAGGTTTTCCAAGAACCCATTTCAGTTTATTGAAGCTGTCAGTTGGTCCTGAAAGTGTCGACAGAGGCAATGGGCTTCCTGCTTTAATATTCTTAACCTAGAACCCAAGCCCTGACATCAGACAGAGCTGATTATACATGAGCAGTGAAACTTTAGGTTCCTTATGTCGACCTGTGGCACAGACTGACAAATATTGGTCATGTTACTTGGGCTGTGACTGCATTTTTTGTATGCCGCTTTTTGAAGCCTAGTCATTTCTCTACGTAGCACACTTGTTTCTCTTGGGTGCCCTGCAAGGCTTATGATATATTCAAGGCAAACATTAAACTGCAATGTCTTTCTAATGGCAAGTACTTTCTGCGTCTGCTTTGTTGTTCATCTGTTTTCAGTTCTTCTTTTCTAACTGCTGCAGAGTGGGATGTCAGCTGTTGAAAGCAGAGGAGAATGAATGTGAAGAAGAAATGGTAGCCAACTTTGGTAACCTTGCAGGTGTGAATACTGGATTAAATGGAGCAGCAGGACCTTGTGGGAAGGTGAGGTTCTCCATGAGCGCTGTTTTCCCTGATGCGAGCTGCTAAATGACTAGATCAATTGCATTGCATTATTATTTCTTCTTTTTTTTTTTTTCTTCTTATAGTTTAAGAGGATAGAATTTAGCAGGTTTCAAAATATACTTTCCAGCAGAAGTAACCATATGTTTAAAGAGAATGTCTAAAGCTATTAATGATGAATCATTTGGGCATGGCAAGAGTTCTTCAAAACAGTTTGTCAGTGCTGGCCAAGCAAAGTCTTTCAGCAGGAGATGAGACAGCTATGCCACCATGCAAATGAGACAGGCTTGAAATATGATGAATCTTCTATCTCCTTTTCCTACTCGACTGACACTCGCTTTGAGGAAGGTTGTAAATGCAAGAGAGATTGTGGTATAATTCCTCAGACTGGCGTTTCTGCCCCCCAGTCACTATTCGATTATCTTCCAAATTGCTGTGTTTCAGAGAGATAAAGATTTTTTATGGCTTGCTGACTTGAAACAACCAGAAGAGCCAGAAAAGAGATGGCTAACCGGCCATGCATAGTAATTCCATTGGTAAATGACAAAATCTTTGTTTGTATGACATTTCCAAAATTACTACAGAAGATGAATCTAAAATACAAAATGTCACATTTGGCATGCAAAACTATCACAATATATTTCAGTATAAAATTCATAGAGGCGTTTAATTTAGCATGTGTTTAATAACGAAGTCTGCCTGCATCAGTAATCCTGCCTTGAGGTTTAAAAGGATTGTCTTATTTATTCACATAATGTTAATTTTTTTATATATGATTCAGAAACCAAAAATATTAAGGTTAAATCTTCATTGTTAATTAAGATTTTCTAATTAAGCTGAAAATAATTGTCATTCAGATTAGTTGTTAAGTATGGTTTGTGTTGAGAAACAAAAGAAGTTTAACAAATTCGACTGTTTATTTAACTGCTTAATTTAATTCCAGAAGCTTTCTATCTATATGGAAATACGCTATCTCTTCCAAAATAAATCCAAGACAGGATTAAAGAAGAGATTATTAGCTACTGTAGGCTTAAACTGTGAGACTACTAAACCTAGTAGTCAAGGTAGCCATTTGATTCTGAAGTGTGGCATGGGTTCTTGTATCACATTGCATTAAAAGAGGAAGACCTAGCACTAGTGTTTTCTCAAAATAATGGAAGAAATTGGTTCCTTGGAGAAAAAAAAAAAAATCATTGCTGATTTGAAGCACTAAATAATTAGTTATTGCAGAAGCAATTTTATCCACTGAAGTCAACACTGGAGCCAAACTGGGACTCCCTGTTACGTGCTTGACCCTGCAGATTGCATTTGGGCAACACTGAAGTATCCGCTGGCATAGTGGGACGGACCCTACTCCTTTAGGCAAGAGTTGTAGGGATCATACTGCTGTGTTTGTTCCCCTCTGCTAACCTTCGCGCTATAAGCTGAGCGTACAAGGAAAGCACCAGAAAGGCATTTCTGATACACAGCACAGCATTTATTCTATACTAAACATTCTGTAACTCAGACAACATCTTGTCAACAGCAAGCAGCAGATGTTTCCTTTTGTCTGGACTTGGAATAAAGGTGCCTGTAGCGAGTTGTTATTAAACTCTACACGTGCTGCACTTTGATTACTATTTTTAAGAGAATCTGATTATATGATAATCAGAAGGTGAAAGGATAGTCTGCATATTACACAGCACTAATAGCTTTGGCAAGGCTAATAATTAGTATAAAAACACGGCCTGCCCTGTCTTTCACTCTGTGCCTGCAGCCTGCTCATCACATCACATATTGTGCCTGTCTTGCAAAGCATGCTATATTTTTGAAGGTGGTGTTTTCCAGTTAATTCTGCCTTATTATTGCAGACTAATGGCTTCTGGTGTCATACTTCAACAGCTCCACCTTCACCCCAAGGATGCCGAACATTTTATTAGTAGTATTTGTATTATTTTTTTATCTGTCATCTCTATGACTTTTGACCTCCCTAATTGCAGATCCTCGGTTAACAATAGGTAATTGCAGGTTGAACAAGAAGTATGTTGTCTGCTTTTTCAGTAGTTATTTTCTTGAAGAAATTTGTTCTTGCTAATTTTATGGTTAAAGTCGGCTCAACCCAGGTCAGTAACTCAGAGGCTTCTCCCTAGGTTGACTGCTCCAAGACACCGCAGCTGATAGAAATTCATGTCAAATGCCTGAGGGGAGTCAAAGATAAGGTCCCTAAAGGCCACTACACCCTCAAAATTTCTGTTCTCAGCCACTTAGGTGGTGGCTTGCTGGAGTGGCCCAAAATGAAGGAGCAGCCTCAGGCTAGGACAACACTGCCTGTTAGTCATGATGGAAACTTCTACAACACTGAAATCTACTTCGGACAAAGTATCCAGACAGTAAGTAACGCTTCTTAAATATGCTGTCTTTTCTTTGAAAGTTAAAACACATCCGCTCTTTCTCCTTCAGGCTTATATATTTAATGCATTCCATCATGTTCATAATTTATTTAATAATTTAAGGTACAATTTAGGAAGGTGCAATTTTTTTTCCCCTAGGTTAACCCTCATCACTCACTCTAAAAGGGCCAAATATACACTACATCATATAGTGTTGTCAGCTAATTTTAAATTTTACTTTTATTCTGTCTTATCTATGCAGCTTGTCAGCTATGTAATTTGATTTCTGTAAAGTAGCTTTAGAATAATAAATGAATGAGTGGGTGTATATAAACACATGAATGCCCAAATCCTTCTGTGAGTTTTAGCTCCATTGACCTCCATTTGCCAAAAAAGCAGCATTTGGATTATTTTGGAAGGAACCCAAACACTTGAGGCTCTGTTCTGTCTTTTGCGACTGAGGCACACATATTTTCCTGCCTAAGCATGCTGTGCGTGGCAGGATTGTTGTGTGTCAGTTGCTCACTGTTGTAGCTAATGCCTAGTGCTGGTTGAAACATTGGTCTCAGATAAACTCTCTGGCACATGAAAGCTTCTTTACGGTTTGAAAAATAACCCCCATCTCTCTCAGTATGGATTATTTTTTTTTTTTTTTTCTGGTGCGTGTGTTATGAGGCATTGGTAGAACGAGAAAGAGAGTTTTTTCCATTTTCAATTTTTTATTTTGCAGTATGACCTGAATGGTAGATTTCCTTCTCCACCCCTTCCATTGTGTGAAGTGTTGTGTAGATACAGAACAGACAGTCCCTATCCCAAAGAGCTTTCAGATAAAGCAACTTTTATGTATGGCACTGATGTTTCCAGTTACTTGTGGATAGGTCATTTCAGTTGTTGAGTTTATGATATATAAAGTGCTGCTAAGTCACATTTTCTGCTTTTTAATTGTTTATCATCTGTAATGGATAATGAACAGTGTCTGTAAATATAGCTGTTGGTATGAAAAGAATCATGCATATAGAGAGGGAAATTGTGACTGTCACAGGACTTTAAAACAAATACGTGTATCTGTCAGAGAAATCATTAATCTGGGATTCCTCCCGAGGCAGGATGCACGTATCCTGTTTACTGCCTCGAAGACACAATACTGTCTTCTCAGGCTTCATTGAAAGGAGAAGACTATGAGCAGTATGATTGAATGACTCCAGCATGCCTTGCCTCTTGCTTTCAGCATCGTGTTTCTCCTGGGTCTTGCCTGGTGCTTTTGCTCCTACCTGGGGAATGTCCCCTGTTCAAAACTGCATATCTCTGTTCTCAATACTAAGCAAGAGCTAGTTCAGATTGACCTGTCTTTTGTACAGCTGCTCCTCTATGCAAAGGAACTCCTGACATGGATTTGTAAGGAATATGTGCAAAGTCCACGTACTTGTCTTTCTGTTAGTCTCTATGGGGTTGCGCAGACACTTCAGTAACTGCTTAGAGGTGGCTATTATGCTTCATCCAAAGGTCTCAGAGAAATGCTTGGTAGTTTTACTATTTTTCCAGAGTTTGCTTTAAAGTCCTGTTTGAGTCCCACAGAGGACATTTAATTAGCATCTTCACCAAACTTCATTTTTAGTCTAATGAACCAGGGTGCAGGTCTCGGGCAAGTCCACTTAAAATGCAGGACCAGGAGGAGAAGTTGGATTAAATGGCCTTCTGATGATTCCCTGTCTTCATTACTGTATAACAGACAGCAAAAGCTTAATGTCATAATTTTAAAGAACCTCTTCCACCAGCTCATTTTGAAGATGTAGGTGGTGTACCCTGAATGATTCTACCTTTCTGTTGTTCCACCTTGGTATTGGCCTATAACCTTAAGGTATGTTTCAAAAGAAACCCCTGAGATCTGTGCTGAGATGAGGCAAATTCTAGGCTTCAGATGATTAGCATCTACTGCAAAGCTTAGAGTAAGTAGTGAGGTCTTAGTGGTGAGCTCCAGATGAGCATCTGGGTTTGAACACAATCTTATATACATCACTTCTGCTCTGGGGTATATTACAGGGGGGAAAATACAAGTGCTCACAAATGAAGAATAAGCTTTTGTTTTCATTGGCAGGAATAATGATAGGAGTTCAGTGTAAACATGGTGAAAATCAAGACACGCATGCTTGATGTTGAAGGAAAGCTTAGTTTTAACTAATATATTAGAGAAATTGTTCCAGAACACTACATCCTTCCAAAAATAATAACCCTGTCATGTCGGCAAAGTTGGTGTCAGCATGGGTTACCTGCTGCGTACAGAAAGTGCTGGTCATGTAAGTTAGATGTGCCTCAGGGCTAGTCTGACTTGCGCACCCGACCTTTCAAAAATGTTTTTTGTTCATTAATCAATGTTCTTTGCTCCAGCTTGCCAGCTTTCCTTCTTTCCCCTCCTTCACTGTCCTCCTTTTTAGTTTGTTAACCTACCTCCCCAATAACCTCTGACTACATATTAGACAGTGGCTCCTAATAACTCCAGTTAAATTTTATTTGGCTTTCAGTAAGGCCAGACAGTCACACGAGTCATTTTTTTCCTTAAATTATGCTGGACAAAACACGTATGAATGCTTTGGATTGGGATAAAATGCAATTGCTGTTTCAAAGTACTCTTTCCAATTTTAGGAATAGCAACTAACAGCATGGTCTGAAGGGGACTTGTTTTAGACCCAGCATTTCAAGGACATTTTCATATATTTAGTTTATGCAAGGGGACTTTAGACTTAGATTGGTTAATGCTGTCTGGTTTAGGTGAAGCAAGATCTATTTTGAAGCTTCACCTACATTATAATGCAAACTGAATGTGAACTTAAGCTGAGATTCAAAAAAGGAGTAAGCTGACTCCGTCAGTAAAGAAGATTTATTCTTAAACTTTCAATATATTCTTGCACTGCCTTATTTTTCTCAGGTCTGGAAGGAAAGTTGAGTAAGGAGAGGATAGGAAAGGAGATGAGATGTTTACAGTGCATTAGTAAGGCAGTTACTGCAATTAGACTGTCCTTGGCAACACCTGCACAGATGTGACTGCATCATCTTTACACTAGGTCAAGGATTTCACTAGTATAATTTCCTTGTTGCTGTCTCATGGTGGCTAAGATCTTATTATAGATTAGACCTAAGTAGTCAGTAAATGTTTTTTGATCACAGTGTATTTAAAGCAGTATCTTATTACTCCATAGGATCCGTGTCCCAGGGTTAGCAAGTCCAGATTACATTTTTCAGTTTAACAATGACTTGAAGAGCACAAATGAGTTGTGGTGTGCGAAAGTTTAATTTTGCTCAGAAAAAGAGGTGTGTTTTTTTTTTTTTCAGTCACCTTTTCTTAAGTTAGTTCAGTAAACATTAAAATAGTTGTATGAAACAATTACAACAATAAGAACAAATCCTCACTTTTCAGAGTCAAAATATTCATTGGCTTCAATGGAATAAAAATTGGAGTGTGGCTAAAATACTTCTCTCTTAAAAAAATATGTTTTCAGCTATAATTTCAATTATCAGGACCAAAATATTTTGTTGTACATTGTAGGCTTCACCTACTAAGCGAAGGAACCTTTAAGGAAGATGTTCCTATTTCAGGTGTTTGCAATAAATTATAAACATTTCTGGAATGCTTTTCCAGAAAAAATATTTCCTGTTAGGAAGTGAGTTTTTCTTTGGAAGGGGAAGTTCAGATAGGAAATTTTCAGTTATTGCGAAGAACACTATAAGCCAATGAGACTGCCTGTAAGTGACATTTAAAAAACATTCATTAAGCCATCCAGTCACCTGGTATGTCAGTCCAGCACTGCTGAGGAGAAGCAGGGACAGTCGAGTCAGCTTTGGGCTCCTCAGGCTGCTTTCTAACTCCAGTCCCACTGCACTTGTTTGGCATCGGTCCTTATTCTGAGCCAGCCTTCCAAAATTGGCACTTGAGCAAAAAACAAGTGAGCTCCAGAAGTATGTGAGCACTGGCCCTATGTGTTTTCCCCAACGTACCTGGAACTCGGGATAGCATTAAATCAGTTCATATGCATATACAGCTACAGTTGCTGACAGAACAGTTCACAGATCTGTAGATTTTTAAAGAGTGTATCAACCAGTTAATATTTATGTATCAGTGTGGCAAGGTACTAGCAATATTATAACAGTAGCTGGGTACCATTTTGTTTTACTTGAGGGAAATTCAATATGAATAAAACAGCAACTTTTCAAACATGACATTTAATCCACGCATGTAAATCATACCAGGAGATCTATTATTCATTATTAAAAGGGCACCATATTTTTATTACACTGAAAATGAAACACAAATGCTGTGAAAAATTTAGTGCCTTTTCCTGAAGTTTCAGGACACTTATCATGCAGTCATCTAGCAGGGGCTGACACTCATTTTAAAATATAGCTACAAAATTAATAAATTTGAACTCTTTTGCTTGGAAAAAGAGGATGTTCTATTTCACTGAATGAGGTGGATTTATTTTTTATTTAAGGCTTCCTAAATACTTAAGATGGCAAAGTACTTTGGTAATGTTCACATTCAGAGTTAGATATATAACGAATAAAGTTCATATCTTTGTTGTTATTAGTCATTTCCAGCATTTTCTTCCCTGAAGTGCATTTTGAAAACTACATATTTCAGAAACTGATTAACATGACCTAAGGTATTAATTCTTAAAATATGATGAAACAAACAGTTTCGAGGACCCTATTTTCTGTATGTCAGCAGCTGTCTAAGGACTGTGATGCTTTTAGTAATTACAAAACAAGGTATCATTAGGAAAAGCAGAGCACAAACTTTTTTTTTCCTCCCCCCCTTTATTTTATTCTTGAGCGAAACGCTGGCACAGATGAAGAACATTTAGCTCTAGGACACTTTATAGGACACAACATAAGAGTTTGATACACTATGAAAAAAGATAGGAAGTAATAATGCTTGGCAGTGCCAGAGGACTTTCAAAATGAGAGCCACTTAAATTTTCACTGGATGCAATTATTTGTAGTTGGGATGATAAGGTGCTACGTGAACCTTTTGGTAAATGCAAGAACTAAGCTTAGACAGACGCTTGTATTTATTTGAAGACTGCAGGTTTGATGTTTTTTTCACAGAGCAGGAACACATACTTACTACTGCTTCATTTTGTTTACCTGAGTTTGTTTGGGGTTTCAGTCTTTGATTGCCATTTGCTAAATGTCATTTTGCAACAGCTCCTCAAAATGCATGTTTCCAGAGCAATTCTGTTCCGGCTGTGTCACACCCCTGTGCCATCCTGGGGACAGACCTCTGTGGTGTGCTGCAAGCAGCCCTTGGGCTGGGTGCTGTTTACACCACGGGGCCAAGGGTCCCACACTGCTCTGACTGGCTGCTAGACCTTCAATAGTGCTTTTCTCCCCAAACGGCTGTGAGTCTTTCTCCTTGCTGTGGGCCAAGCAGAAAGTGTCATGGGGACCTCCTTCGGCTGTGCTGTGCACAGATCCTGTTCCAGCCATGAGCTGTAGCCAGGTGGTTTCTCTAGAGACCTTTGCTGCCTGCAGATGGACTTTCCCAACATGGAAAGCTCTGTTTCCAGCACTGTCTGAAGACTTGAAAGGATTCATTAAGTCTGGTGTGCTGATATTACGAAGCCATTGCGTATTAGAATCTATTGCATCTACTGTATTTAGCATTGTGCAATTGATTTACATACGCAAAAGGTTACTACTGATCATAGGTTTTGGTTTGGGGAATTAATTGGAGTTACGTTTCATGTGTTGTCTAGTCAATGTGCCCTGGTGGAGGAGTTCTTGAAAACGCTCGCTGGACTGTACTGTGCATGCTCCTTCAGCTTAGACCAACGTAAACTGCCCAAAGACCTCAGAAATGTGGCCTACATTATAATGCATCAGATCTAACTAGGGTAAGGTATGTGGTCTGTGTTGGAAAATCTAGCAGACATATGTAAAAAATCAGGAGCGTCTAGGGACAGACTTTTATTTTGGACCACTCCATGGCCTATTCCCTACCTAATGGGAAATTATATCTGTAAGAGAGCTTGATATGAGCCATTGGATACGATAGTTATACAAAAGTCATGTATTATCTGGGGCAGATCAGTGGGAAGGCAGAATGCAGCAGCCCCTGCCTGTATCCTTAGCTCCAAGTAAACTCCAAACAACAGATGACATCAAGAGCAAAGTAAATGCCCGCCCCAACAAAAAATGCTGTGAGTGGAAAAATGGAGCAATTCCATGACTCACCAGAGCTGACAGCCTGGAACTGTGAAAAGGGGCTTAAGCCATGTTTTGGTCCGTATCCACAAGTCGTGGGAGCCTGCAAAACATCCTCAGAAGACTTTTTTTTCCTTAAAATATCTGTTTTTGAAGCATTTTATGTTTTAAATAGTTATCTGTGAGCTCAGGATGAGCAGGTTAGTACTACAGAAATGGGAAGAGTACTTTATGCCACAAAATTAAAAAAAGTGATCCTGTCTAAACATGCAGTTTTTAAGCAGAGCACACAAGGAAAAGGGGATTTGTTATCAGGAGTCAGTCTTCCTATTTCTTTGCTGGAGGGGTGTTAGCTGCGCCCCTGGAAAAAAAAGCACAGCCTGACAAGGTCTGGACCATCTGGGAAATACTGCAGGAGCGTGAACTCTACATTGGCACAGCTTCCCTGGTGAAGGGAGCGTTGCTGCGTCCCAGGCTGGACCGAAGCTTGAGGAGGAAGGGGATGCTGTGCTATGTGAGGTGTGATGAGGAATCCAGAATAGCAACAGGAAAGAGACCCAAGATGGAGCAGCTGGTGGAGCAAAAAGAAGAGGAAAACTGCCTGCTCCTGCACTGGAGCCCGGGGCAGGCAGCATGGCGCTGCTGTGTGACTCAGGCCCTGTGTGCTGAACAAGCCACATCTTTGTGAGACTCCTTGGCTCCGAGTGGTTTCTGAGCAAAATACGTGTCCTCTTGACACAAAAGAAATAAACTGCTGTTTTGTGTCGGTGGCCTACGTTATCCCAGCAAACTCATGCTCTGACCGTGCTAGAATCAATCTCAGGAATAAATGAGATGGGAATGGCAGGAGAAGGAACTGGGGTTCCTGTCTTCCTCTTACAAAGACAATTTCTCCCCTCGCAAGATGAGGTCAGAATCCACCCAGGCCAGCGGTATATCACCAGAAACACTCGGGGAAGCTAGCTCTGGCTGTACCATACATTACTACTCCCTGCTGGTCAAAGAACAGAAAAGAATTAGGAGCAGATGTGCCAGGACAATTAGCAACAGATGCAGAGGCTAAAGCTCACAGAATGCAAACATTATTCCCACGTATCTGGGAAGATAAAAGGCCGGATTCTGGTCCTGTGGTGTAAGGTAGTTGTGATGCATACGATGCTGCCGGAGTTAACTATGCCCTGAGTTATCTCTCCTAGAGGAAAGGGAGGTGGTGGGAATTGCCCCTGGTCTGGTAGCATGGGAGAGGCAGGAGGCATTTCCATTGGGGCACTCGGTGTGGCTCTGGGAAGGCACTGGCATGCTTTGGCACAGTGTGTCAGGAGAAATCCTGCTTGCTGCCACCTCTGCAGGACTGAGGGTGGTGAATAAATTGCCTGCTTACAGATACTGCTGCCCTGTGGTCCGTGCGGCTCATCCATGATCCTGAGCTTGCGTGCTGCGCCGCAACAGCTTCTGGTCCATATTCCACCACAATCAGGGAGGTTGGGATACTGGGTCACAGGAAAGATGGTGGTAATGCATAAAGGTTTAAGGAGATCTGCAAGCTGCTGGGAGAGGAGTCAGGGAGTTGTTTGACCTGTGTCAGGCTTGAAAGGTCTGTTCTCTTTTTCAGAAAATAGAAAAAAAAATATACATGGGGAATGAATGATAGCACACTGCGCACTCCTTTGATTTGTGTGTTATTTTGTATTCAGATACCTGTTCAAAGACAGGCAGCAATGGAAAACTGGGGAAGTAAGTTTTCCAGCTATTCCAGGACATTCTGGTGATAGATAGGACTTTTGGAAAACCCTAATAACATGATATTTTATTTTTACCTCAGTCCCTGTTTCTATTCCTTCCCCTCTGGCCTTTTATAAATTTCAAAGTTACACAAACGCTTGCCGAGAATGCCCTTCCTTCTGCCTGTATGCTGGCCTTGCATGTAAACAGGGAGGGCTTGAAATCTGGTTGTGAAAGCTCCACCTTATTTTGGCAATAAGAGCCTTATCTCCAGCACTATTCATTTTACATAGTGAAATAATTTTTTATTTGTTAATGAAATAGATTGATGGGAACTGCTTCCCATTTAAAAGGTTTTCTACCCATGTTTTACACCAGTGAGGTTCATTTGCCACAGTTTTCATAATCAGAAACAATGAGCCATTAATTTATATGGTATTTTGCAAGATTCTTCTATATAATAAGTAAACATTGAATTGCCTTTGCATATTCTAATTCGCTTTAATCCGTTTGAGTTGTACATGCTTAGTGGTCAAATTTTTGTGTTATGTGAATTAAGTAATGTAATTTTTGTCCTTTTTCTTCTAAATTGAAAGCATTTGAAGGTGCAGAGGAGAGAGCAAAGGTTTATTTCTTCTCTGACAAGGTTAAAGCCCAAGAGTAAGTCAGACAAAAACCACCAAATCCTTACACTGGATCTGTTTATTGAAATATTCAAATAGAATTCATTCTCTCTCTAGAGTAAACGATTTCTTTGCTGAAATTATGGTGGCATATGGGGAAGTAAGATATATTACAATAAAACTGATATAAAACAGTTGAATTCAGAAATAGTGGCAAGAGATAATTTTAGTTCACTATGATTTAATTCAATTAAATGCAACACTGTTAACTGCAGACTAAGAAAAATTACTTGTGCCTGTGCAGACGCACACAAGCATTACTTATTCTCTGCTGCATTCTCTTTGCAGAAGAAATTACACCAGTAAAAAGTGGGCACTGGATGCTTTCATAGCACTGTAAAAGGAGAGAGAGAGAGAGAGAGAGATTACTGATTCCCCTCCTCCTTTAAATACCTGAGCTGTTCCCTGCCCTGTACTTGAGCATGACAACCCAAACCCACAGAGGCATGCAAGGACTGTGGATTTCAATTGGAGCTACATGCCTAAATGCCTTTGTTGCATCTATGCCTACGGGTTGTGCTGGCCATGCCCCAAATCCCTGCTCTCAGGCTTGCCGCCTAGGAGGAGGCTAATGAAGGGCAGGTGGCACAACACCAAGCTCCCTCCCAGCGCTGTCTGACCCTGCGGCCATGGGACAGTGGGCTGTGACGGAGATGCACGTTCACTGTGGCAATGGGAATAGGGTTAGCATGGGGTTGTTGAGGGGACCTGCCTCCTTTTTGAAACTCTCCTGCTTCAGCCTGGCTGTCCCTTCCTAAACAGCAGTTCCCCTGTATAAATCAAGTTCCCAGTGGCTGTCAAGATGGAAATGAAAGCCCACGGGCACCTGTGTGAATGCTTGGTACACTGGCATAGAGTAACAGGCAGAGACCTGGCTGGGATTTTTGTATGGATTCAACAGAAAGAAATTTCTTACTTGGTAGGTATGTTTTATTTGACCATATATGCTGAGATGTGTGACACTGTCCTACTTGGGGCAGACACCCAGTGTTCATGTGTGAGGACTCCCAGAATGAATCTTACAGACTCAGGCTTTGTAGCACACAGGTGTGTGACAAAATCCTTATTTTTCTTATATGTTTTGTCATTATGTGTTTGGATCGTGGCATGGCTTAAATATCCAGCTCCTGTAACTGTAAGCAAAGGGATGCTTCCAGTCCCAAAGAGTGAGTGTGCAACCTAGGTCCAGGATGGAAGCTTATAGCAAATGAAGAATAACTGTGAACAGGAAACCAAGAAATGAATTTTTAATAGTCACAATTACCCTTACACCAACTGCTTGACTGCTGTCTGTTTATAGGCAGGCTGGCAGAATAGAGTCTACTGTTAAGTTATTCTAAAGAAAAGAGTAAGTCTGGGAAACAAGGGAGA
The DNA here is from genome assembly GCA_020745775.1 of Theristicus caerulescens. Lineage (NCBI taxonomy): Eukaryota > Metazoa > Chordata > Aves > Pelecaniformes > Threskiornithidae > Theristicus > Theristicus caerulescens. The sequence goes on from CM036558.1 coordinate 71,885,356, forward strand.
AACTGAAAAGGTTGTTTTGGCAGTGATTTCAGCTGCTTATGCTTTGGGATTGTTCAATAATGCAGGTAATTGTCTTTGATCATAGCCTTGTAACCACCACCTTTAATTTGTAGCACAGAGGTTACTATCTAGCACCCAGCTAGCCAAATGAAATGTATGGCTTGATTAAGGATCTCTTTTGTCAGTAATTTGTGCCTAATGTTTTTAGCTTTCCCACGGGCTGTTATAGAAAATGGTAAATCTGGTTTAAATGAAACCTGATACTGTTAATGGTTTAATAGCAGCTGCCACAGGGTTATGGCATTTTTCAACAGATGCTTCTGTTTCATTTTAAGCCTACACTAAGTCTTAGAATATATTTACATAATTAATATAAAATACACCTACATAATAATGACAATATTTATAGTTTTAAAAGATTTCCTTAAATGACTTCCTCTCTCTTACTGTTATCTAATGGCAATATGTAACTTGAAACGGGAAGGCATATTATTAAAATAATAATTTACGTTCAGCTCTTCAAAAAATTACAGAATGTAGCACAACCATGAACACGTATCATCTCCTAACATAGCAGTTATTGGTGTGGGTAAATCCCTTAGCTGCTTCAGAAAAAGCTTGGCTGTACTTGAGTGGTGCTTATTATCTTGTTTACTGTTCAATCAGGTGTATGAAAAATTGATGCTAGTATTTGAAAATATCAGTCAAAAAAGAGCTGCATTGAGGTGTGTACTTATGTGCAGTAATATTTGAGGCAGTAAAGATTTGTGGCTTGTTAGCTACAGAATGTTGTCGGAGGCAATCCCTGCTAATTTAAGACGACTGGTGTTTTAGGCTTTTCATAGTGGGTGATCACTTTGGATGGATGTCTTCTATTCAGAGGTCTTATTCTGCATTTCAAAAAGTGCTGAAGGTATATCCTACAGGACACTCAGAGTCAGAGGATACCCTTGAATATTATGGTGTTCTACAAGTACATGCCAATTCACAGGGAGGAGAGAAGGAGAAAAGGCTCCTCTTTCTCTACCTTGGCTGGAAGGCAAAGTAAGGTTGAGCAGGAGACTTTGCAAGGCAAATGTACCAAGGTATTTGCTGCTATGAACTTTAAGGACTGAAATGGGAACAATAACAGGTGGAAAGCATTCAAATAATAGAACAATGTCTCTATTAGAAAAGCATCTAAGAGTTTATTTAAGAGATTAGGCAGTCCCAGTTCTCTATAATTCAGGATAATGTGTAAGACAGTGGTGAAGCAGATGTTCGGTTGTGTGAGAGGTGTAGCTGATGTGCTTGTTCCCCTTGTCCCCACGTGACTACCCTTCAGAGCTGTTAGCCAGGGTATGATGGTAGTCACCTTCCATGTTCTAGCTTTTGTATGTTTTGCTTTATTTGCCCTTTTGAATGTATTCATAGAATCATAGAATCGTTAAGGTTGGAAAAGACCCTTAAGATCATCGAGTCCAGCTGTTAACCTATCACTGCCAAGTCCATCACTAAACCATGTCCTCAAGCACCACATCTACCCATCTTTTAAATACCTCCAGGGATGGAGACTCAACCACTTCCCTGGGCAGCCTGTTCCAATGCCTGACTACCCTTTCGGTGAAGAAGTTTTTCCTAATATCCAACCTAAACTTTCCCTGGTGCAGCTTGGGGCCATTTCCTCTTGTCCTATTGCTTGTTACTTGGGAGAAGAGACCGCCCCCCACCTCTCTACAACCTCCTTTCAGGTAGTTGTAGAGAGCAATAAGGTCTCCCCTCAGCCTCCTCTTCTCCAGACTAAACAACCCCAGAGCTGTTCAACAGGACCTGGGTCAACCCCCATATTAATTAAAGAAAACAGTTAAAATTATGGCATAGGACCAGATTCCTTTGTCTTTGCCCTGCTTCCTTCTGTACCCTCTTGTCCATGACCTTGCATTGCTTCACACAGCAAACCTTACAGAAGGATTTATGTAAATTCATTACTTCAGGGTGTTTCTTCATCCTTGATTTTCAAGTCTTTGCCATGGGAACACAATTGCTCCAGGGCCCTAAGGCATTGGTAACTCTCTTCCACAGCTCCCAGCTGCTCAGAAGAATATCTCTAGCTATCTTATGAAAAGTGTAAACAGTATTTGCTAGTCTTTGGTATGCTGAGAGTTTACTACCTCAAAATCCTTTTTGACCCTACCCTGAGGTTCACATACTTTGCAAGAAGAGTTTCCCTGCTTTAATTTGAAGGAGGAAGGCTATTGTGTACCAATATCATTCCCAGAATTGGGTGGAGAATAGTTTATGACTCAGTGAGGAGCAAGCCTGCAAATGTTCTCACTGGGTATTTGGATAAACTCTCCAAAGTTGCTGCAAGAAGAACCCAGTGGTGAATCTCAGTAAGCCCTCACAGGGACACACCAGATTCCCAAGTTGGTTTGTTACTTTGTCTTAAAGTTTTCTAGTGGCAATGTTTTTCCACTACTGGTAAATAAAGACAGAAAATGAACACTTTTAGAAAGCCAAGGGAAAAAAAAGAAATCACAAAATTAGCATGAAAAAAAAGCACAGCATTTTCTGTTGGGGTGGAAAATTGTTCAAACACATGATTTTGTGGAAAGAGAAGAGTTGTTAATTGTTTTAGCATGCAAAATTGCTTCAAAGGTATGAAGTTTGTAGAGCTTTATGATAAAACTGGTTCACTTGTGACGTTTTTATAACTAATAAATCTTCTCTTTTCCTCCTTTACTAGGTTCTACCACCTAGAAAAGCTGTGAAGCCAGGCATGGTCCTCCTCTTTGAGCTCTTCCTTCTTCGTGGGACCCATACTTGGATTGATCGAGAAGTGGGATGGGGAGCTTTTCCCTTACATGACAACAATTTTAATGCTTTGGAGGGAAAATTTAAATGTCCCTTCCTCAGAGGCCATTATGACTCAAAAGTTGACCGATTCAAAAAAATTGAAAATTTTATTTCTCAAGACTTGGATCATTGGTTATGCAATCTCTACTTTCAGGTTTGTATTTTAAAAAAATAGGCCTGTTGGTTTAGTCACTGTTCCTCAAAACAGATTCCACTGTCCTTCTGTCAGCCTTAAAATCAATACCGTCTTTCCAAAAAGCAGTTTATCAGTCTATCCAGTAGGCATACAAAGAGAATGAAAATCACGTGCATCTCCAAGTTTTACGTGAAGTTAGTGGGTTTTTTTACAGCCAAATGTTAGGATTATTTCAAATATCAACATATTGTTTGTGGTGCTGAGTAATTGGATCAAAAAATTGGATCAAAAGTTGAAATTCCAAGTTTGAGCCTGCCACCAGTACATTTAAATTTCCTCTACAGTTTTAGTGAATCTCAGAGGTGCTTTCACATGGCTACAAAATAAAATCATCTCGTTTATGATATTGTTGCATATGTATGTCTGGGATCCCCAGCTAGCAAGGAAGGCTCTGTTGTGGTAAGAACCTTATTTTTGAATATGTTTTGGACATAATTCAGATGTAAAATTTTTTGTATGTCTTTGGTGAAAATGGGTCTGAATTAAGAAATCCTCTTCGGTGGAAGCTTTGTTTCTGGGCTTGCAAATTAAGGGTGCTAAAGTAACTGAGATACATTCCCTCATTCAGAATCTTAACAAGACCTCAAACTTACACCTCTTTTATAGTCACGTCTGGCTCAGGAAAAGACATTTACCAACAGAGATGAACTCTGAAAGCATCTTAATTTTAACATGTGAGATTACTTAATAGAAAGTGTAGTTATTAATTTTCTTTTAGTGATAGTTTTCAGGCAATTTTCTTTTTTGAGTCTACCAAGAATAAAAGAAAGTGAAAATAAATTCAGAATCAAGTAGAGATATAAAAATTTATACCAAAAATATACCTAAGATATGCTAGGAAAGAGAATGTCAGAAACAACATTAGCAGAGCTATGGTAAAAAAATAACATAAGAGTCAAAATTGGTTGGGGGCGGGGAGGGGAAGACCCCAAAGCTGCAAAATTAGTCTTTCAACTCAATGTATAAGCTGGGATGGTTTAATGATCTAGGGAATCTATGTTTTCTCAGATGATTCTGAATTTGGATTGTGAGTCACCCCCATTTACTGGTATATCTGCTTTAGTCTGTAAGCATGGGGAAGATGTACATGGGAAACCTTATGAGAGAAAACTGTAGTAAATGGAGTACAGAGAAACAAGAACTTCCTAAAATCCTCGTAGCAGCATCTTGGACTTCTGGGGTTCACAAATACTGTACAAACAAGTATGTTCTGGCTTTGTGGAATACTGAACTGCTTATGTTCATGTATTTTTTTTTTTTCTTAATAGATAATTAAAGTACCACAGGATTCAGATAAGCAAAATGAGTGTGATATGCACCATCTCCCACCTGAACTTCTCATGTATTCAAGCGTTGCTGAAAAGAATGGTGTCTCAGAGAAGGTTGAACAGTCTGGACCACAAGGTGGTGGATTCAAACTTTCATGTTTATATTCAGGCTTTCGTTGGAGCAACCCATAGTTTCATTTAGATGTTGGCTAGTCATTATTGTTCCTGTTAAGCTAGATTTTCCTTGTTCAGAGATTGGTCCAACATGTGTTATAGCAGGAATACTATGATTCTTTTTGTTAATATTGCTTAACTTTGTTTTCAGTTGTGAGCAGTTTAAACCAGCCTCATTGCTGAGGATGAAACTTTCCATGCTGGCCTCTGCTTGAGGCTGAATAATGTTTGGAAAGTCGCAGCAATAACAGTTCAACTGCTTATGACACCAAGCTTACTGGAAGAAATAAAAAAGAAAAGATACTTTTTTGTCTAATTATTTTTGGAAGAACTCTAGCACCTCCGTGGGCTAGAACAGGGACTTGAAATTTGGCAGGGAGATAGTTCTGGCATCAGAGGCATGCCTTACGCTACTTCTGTGACATTCCATTAATATTTAATCAAGTGGTAACCCATAGGAAAGACAAATTATCACTTGCTTATGTGCAGCAGACCTCCCCAGAAGCTTTTGTAAAAAATCGCTGAATGTTACTTTTAGACTGAGTATTCTCCCGCGCCTTTGTGAGTCTCCTGATGTAGTTACATTGAAGACATAATTGCAATGGACTCAGAAATTGCTTCTCTTCTGTTAGAAATCCAGGAATGAGAAGAATGGCAGGACACTGCCATTGGTTTTTCTTTTTCAGCATGTGGGATCTGACTGCCATGGACAAAAAGAATTCTTTTTTGGTATACGACATTCCTTATTCCCTTGTGTTTAATGAACTGAAGGATGCAGCCAACCCACAGGTTATAGTGTCTGTGTGAATATTATGTGCAGATCTGAAACAGAGATTTAGTTCTTCAGGACAGAGTTTCCTTGGGCATTTGAGAACAGCAGCAGTGGTGCACAGCAGAAGACATGGGAGGAGAAAAAGGAGGATACTGGAAGGAAAGAAAGAGAGCAGATGAGCAATAATCATTTAGTGTGGCGAATGGGCAGCTCAGGTTGGAAGTATAACATGAAAAGAGGCCAGTGGAAGTATTTACCAGACAGTGAATAATGGTTTAGGAGATAAAGAAAATGAGGTTTGCCCTGTGACACTTTTAGGCTAAGCAGCCAACTGTACTATGATCAAAAGGCTTTGATATAACCACCCTGATACCAGAAGCACAGAGGTGTAAACATACATTGTACTGAGGAGTAAGGTCCTTTTTGTTGCCATATATCTTCTGTGTATCTGCTAAGGTGCTTCTAGATGCAGTGCAAAACCATGAAGAGCAGATCCAAAAGGTGGAGTTGCAGCCAATTTTTCTCAACAGTCAAGAGTTATGGACAAGCTCTTAACAAATCAAACTTGTCCTTACCATTGTTTGGTCCTACCATCAGTCTTCACATGCACATGGACACACACATACACATAGAGGCTGCAACTAAATAGGTCACGCTTCTGGAAACACACAGAAAAGCTCATGATACTCAGTTTGAGAAGTCGTGGAAGATGTATTTATAAGAACTGAGAAAGAGAATTAGTGTATGTCCTATTTTGCGTGCAGAGCTCTGAAATATGCTGATAAGCTGATCATGGAAGATCTGCAATTTCCATGCCAAACAGATTTGCACTAACAAAATTTCTAGAAGTAATTTTTTATATTGTTTATATTTATTTATTTTTCTTGGAGCCTTCTTTAAAGATATTATTAGCTGCTAATATCCCCCATGGGTTTGTTTTTTAATGTATCTATGCAGTGCTACAGTATGCTGTTTCTGCTGGTGATATGTTGCTAAGAGATTTAATAATGGGTAAACAAACACAACATGTGGTAATCCATTTCAAATTAAAAGTTTATTAAACGCTAGCTTGATGACTTTCTGGCTATTTACAATTAAAGGAGCAAACCTTAGGGAACTGGAGATCACGTGGTGAAAATCACGACTTCAACATTTCCAACAGAAAAATGTGTTTATGATCTGTGGCAAGCTGTCGCACATTGATATACTCTATAAATACTATATTATATCTGTTAAACCACCAAAAGCAGGGGGAAGAAAAGCTCTGTTAAAGTGACATTAGGGTTGAGACACAAACCAGAGAAAGCAAGAACAGTCTAAATGAAGACTGGTGCTCTATAACTCGCTCTACTGCAGTAGTCTAAATAGTGAATGATCTTACATATCGATACCATATGTGGTGCTGCAACGTATAAGCAAAATAGAGCAGGTTAGGAGATGGTGTTTTAACCTTCACTTCAAATTTGTCTTGGTTTTAGACATTTAAGACAGAACCTTCATATTATTTCCATTAACTCCAGGCTACATTACTCTTTTAAAGCACAGCTCTGTGTTGGGCTAGGTATGGCTCTTCCCTGCTGCACAGGATCTCTCTTCCAGAGTACAATGCAGGGGAATGCAACCTAATACCTCCCATTCTACCTCTTTTGCAGGTCACAGATGCACGTTATCAGATCTAGTGTGCCTCTTAGTCCAAACCGTATCCTCTCTCCATTCTTTTGAAGTGGTATTCCATGAGAGGTTCATAGAAGAAGACAGCTTCTGCTTTCACAACCATGATCCTTTGTCTTTTTTAAGAAAAGCCTCTGTTGTTGATCTGTTGCCCCATTAAGGGATCAACAGTCCCTGTTAATAAATAAATGACAATTTCTTTGTAGAATTTGTGTGCAGGGTGGTAACAACTGTAATAGAAGTAGCATAGGTAGGAAAATTTGATGCAACTACCAGTAACGTTGCCTTGACAGGCTTGGATCTAAGTAACCCAGTCTTAAAATGCATGAAAAATTCAGAAATGTGAATCTCCACATAAAACACTAAATATAAAAGTTCTTCAAGAGAGCACTCTTTCTCACTATGAAATCCACAGCAAGATCCCCTTCGACTTCAGCGTCCATAGAAGAGTGGATTCACATGTGCAAAATGTCAGTGTAACTCAGTCTTTTTTGAAAGTGGCAGCTCTTTGATCCTCAGAAAAGTAGCTGGACAGCACTTGTATATTTGTTCTCCAGTTCAAACACTTTTAGATCAGACTCAGGCTCATTTGGGAAGTGTTACTCTGCACTTGTTGGGAACATTCTTCCAAATCCTTGCTCTTCTGTCTGTGCTGCTCCTCTGACTTGACATGTGAACCACCCATTTGTGCCCATCAGAAATAGTGATCAAATAAAATAGGCAAGTAGAAATCCAGGGATGATTTTATCCTCTGTAGTTTGTAGAACCAAAGGAAAACCTTTTTCATTCTAGTGACTTACTCACACCTCTTTAATATTGGCCAGTTTGAAGTCCTAAAGTTATCGTCAGCACTGTTCTAGCACTCAAGACCTAAAAAGAGTGCTTACAAGGGGGAAGCGGGAAGAGTGGCTGAGGAGGATTAAGATACTGAAACAATAATTTTTTTTTTATTGCCAACTTGTGTGCAGTTTTTGGTCAATTTACAGCAGAAATCACACACTTAAATAGTCATGACCAATTGCACATCTTTTTAAGCAGAAGTTAGCCCAAGCACTACAGTGTGAAATCAAGATGGGAGATTTGCTTAGCCTGGTTGTGTCGGAGGAGAGGTATTATCAGCCAAGATTTTCAAGGAAAGTGTTCGAAGGTAGCCAGGCTAGTTTTGTCCCAGCAGCAGGATGATCTTGCTGTAGTAGAGGTGTGGCACAGGCTATATTAGCCTGGGTACAGTGTTGTGTTAGCATGACTACACTGCTCCCAGTATCTGGGCTAGCAGAGATGTTTGTTGCTACTGCTTTGCCAGGTAGATTTGGCACATAGAAAGACGCCCACTACCTCAGCTGTCTTTGGACTAAACACCAACATGCATATTTTCTATGTGTTTGTAGCATCATCTTTCCAGAAAGTCTGCTTGTCCCTTATTCCCCCTGCTGTACTATGGGAGTGTAAATAAAAAAAGCAGATCAGCTGTTTGAGTATGGTTTTAAGGACACTTATTTTCTTCCAAGGAACAAATAACTCTTTTTTTTGCCCCTAAACTTTATTTTTCCCTCCCCTACAAGGTTTGCTGTCTAACAGCAGTGCATGTGGCTCATGTGCCCATGCATTAACCAGAAAAAAAGTTAGAGCAGCTGAAATTTTTTCTGTTCCCAAACTATGAGCTTATAACAGAAATAAATATTCTACAGAAGGATCATTTTCAGATATACAATTTATCTGGTTATTGTACAATTTAGAGCATTTTTCAGTCTGCCTGCCTGCCTGTTAAAAATAAGGTTGGTTTGTACCACTTGGCTTTGGCAGTCCTTGAAACTCACCGGAGTTGTAAAGCTTTAAACAGTTGCGCAGGTCTTTAATTGTAAATTAGTTTTGACAAGACTGCTAGGCAAAGGCCTGGCCCATCCCGTTGTGATGCTAGCCGACAACCCCTTACTGCTCCTGGAGCAAGGAAACATGTGGAAGAAATTGTTCTTTTACATTTCACAGCTTGTCATTTCCTCTGCAGGGCAACCTCTGACCTCCCCGAAAGATCCTGACACCCATAAGGGAAGTATTCCCACTGTTGTAAAGGAAGCGGAAAAGCAGTTTAATGCTGCGAAAGGAGAAGCGTGTGTGTCAGAAGAAGCTGGGAGGAAAAGAGAAGAGCTTAAAATGCTTCCAGCAGGTTAGGACTTTTATTGTGTTATTTAATTTATTGAAAGTTTGTAAATAGATCTGCTTGGCATGTGTGTAAATACCCTCATCTCCCTTCCCCCTCGCTCTCCAATATCATCTCATCATTATTTCACTAGGCAAAGGAAGCGATGGAAGAGTTTAAATCAATTGTGAAGGATCAAAAGCAGCTTAGGCAAAAAAGGTACAGAAGTGGTGGGCTCCTCTGTCTAAAACGTACTAGTAGGCCAAATGTGTTAGTAATTACAAGGTGTGTGTGGAGTGCACTGACAACATTAGATTACAGCTGGTGTTTCTGTGACATTTTTACATCCTTTCATTTTATTTGGTCATTTATATCCATGGATCACAACATGTTGCTGTTAGGTGCTTGGGAAGTATTTTTTCTTCCTGCAGCATGTTAATAGCAATATCCTTTGTTAATTGTGCTGAGCTAAATTACGTAAGAGTGCCTGTCTGGTGTTAACATCAGATAGCATTTGCTTCTGGGATGTGGGGTTTCTTTTGAGGGCAAAGCCTTACAATTTGCGCTGGTTTCTTTTTGTTTGTTTGTTTGTTTTTTGGTTGTGGGTTTTTTTTTTTTTTTAAATCCCAGGTAAAACATACATGCCTGAGAACTGAGTAACATAAACCCCTACGTCCTATTCTAAACTCAGATACCACCATGATGGCCAGAGGCAGATTTACCACAGGACAGGGATCTGATGGTAGACAGACATCCCCACTATAATAATCTGGGTAGTGAATTGTGCTCTCTGTCCCATGATAGGAAAATGGCTGTGCAGGCACAGAAATGGCTGCTGCCTGTGCTCCTCTTTGTGCTAGCACCCATGCACATGGCCCGGCTGCCATCCAGCCCTCCTGGTCATGGTACAGATGGTTAGGATAAATAGGTAAATTGAGTAGCTGAGGTAGCGGAGAGGGCATCGGGAGCTAACCTGGGATCTACAGTCATCCCCAGCGCTCGTGACTCTCCTAGCCACCACAAACAAGGTGAAGGTCAGCTTTCATTTTAGGGAAAGGATGATTCTTATGCCCTTTGGTGCATAGAGAGAGCTGAAAGTGCAAGTGAAAATAAATTAATCCCTCCTTTTGAAGGGAGTGACTCTCCTTCTGTACAGGAGGCTATAGTAAGTCACATTTAGACATTGAACTGAAAAATAATAGGTAAGAGAGAGCTGAGAGCTACCTCTTATCTGTGTAAACTGCAGTTTGTAGTCGTCTTCGTGTCTGTGGGTTCCCCCAGTAGAATGCAGTAGAATTTTGGATGCTGATTTGAAGCCAACTGACATGCCAGCTTTCCTTTTACAGCAACCCATGAAATATAGTTCAAAACCCATTTCTTTGGAGCTGTCCTTCTCTGTTGACTGCCCAAGAAGGCTAGGACTATGCATCTGCTATTATAGGTACATTTGTTGAATATCTCATGTTAAGCAGTCACAAATAGAGGTAGAAGCTAGCATGGCATTGCTTAGTCAGGATTCATAAACACTGAGTATTGACGTTAACTATCATAGATGCGTAAGAAGTAGAATATAGAGCTGGTGTAAATTTTTGTTAAATGGTGTCAGTGATAAAAGGTTAAGCATGTTACAGAAAAAAGTAATATGAATTTCTAATCTTTCAAGGGTTTTCAATACACCTCCTAATAAGACCAACACTTCATTAGCATGTCTTTTCTAGATGTTGGCCCTTCCAAGAATGTAATCACAGCCCTAGGTTAGAAATTTTTTCCAACTTTGATGTTAGTGGAATCTACTCTGAAGTTCATTTAATTCATTTGCCCAACGTTAGCTGTGCAAACCAGCTTAGAATACTCACAGTATTTAAAACTTGAGTAACCTGCATGAACAAAAGTTGTTTTAAATAATGTTTAATGATATTTGATATATGCTTTTGGTTGCTTTTTAAATTCTTTGCTGATTTCTTTTCTTTGCCAATGTTTCCATCTGTAGAATGTATGTCTCAAACCCCAATTATTAGTTGTGCAGGTAGACAGCTATTTCTTCTCTCGTCTTCCTCCTATCCCCATCACAAATGCTTATCTAGGTCTAAAACTACCATATTGAATTTTTATTCATAGAATCATAGAATCGTCAAGGTTAGAAAAGACCCTTAAGATCATCAAGTCCAACCGTTAACCTATCACTGCCAAGTCCATCACTAAACCATGTCCTCAAGCACCACGTCTACCCATCTTTTAAATACCTCCAGGGATGGAGACTCAACCACTTCCCTGGGCAGCCTGTTCCAGTGCCTGACTACCCTTTCGGTGAAGAAGTTTTTCCTAATATCCAATCTAAACCTCCCCTGGTGCAGCTTGAGGCCATTTCCTCTCGTCCTATCACTTGTTACTAGGGAGAAGAGACCGCCCCCCACCTCTCTACAACCTCCTTTCAGGTAGTTGTAGAGAGCAATAAGGTCTCCCCTCAGCCTCCTCTTCTAAACAAACTAAACCACCCCAGCTCCCTCAGCCGCTCCTCATAAGACCTGTGCTCTAGACCCTTCACCAACCTAGTTGCCCTTCTCTGGACACGCTCCAGCACCTCAATGTCCTTCTTGTAGTGAGGGGCCCAAAACTGAACACAGTATTCAAGGTGCGGCCTCATCAGTGCCATATACAGGGGCGCTATCACCTTCAAATTAGTTATGTGGAGTTTGGCAGGGATCTAATGCCAAGCAAAGCATTTTAGAGCCCACATTTTCAATTCAAGAGGGTCTCTTACAAATACCCTGAAACAATGCAGTTACAGAATTGGCCTGATTTTGAAAGGTACTGAATTACTACAACTTTTATCAAAGCACAGTTAGATTCAAAGGGCATTGTTTTGCATCATCAGAGGATCTGACTCAGTATACTCTAAGAGATAATATAATCTACCGATGATTCTGTAATCTACTGAGGATTTTAGAAACAGATCTTGTATAACAGGGAGTCTACGTGAACTACAAGCAGATCTCCAAAAGCATCCATGGATTTGAATTAGGTGAAAAATGTTTTTACTTATCTTTATTCACAAAACAACAGAAGTTTTTCTTCATGAGCTCAATTTCTGGTACTTGCTAAATCTTTTACATGGTAATTTAATGCAAAACTTTGCTTTCAAAAGGCATGTCACTAAAGCACAGATTTTCTCTGGTGGAATACTGTCGGTAACGTAACCACTAAACTCAATATCTGCACTCAGAACTAGGGAGGGAAAAAAGCTTCATTTTGAAATCCCCAGATAATTTCTGCTGAACCATGTATAAACTAGGATTTATACTGCATCTGATGTTTAATTTGGAGCTTCAGCAGTGCCTGCATTTTCTTCCCCACCAGCTCTCATCCCAGCAGGAAGCTGCTCCCTAGCCTTTCTCTCATATGAAGCCTGATTTCTTTTTTCAAAGCCCCCAGTTATGCATGTATCGCAGTAAAACCCCTGCAAACATGTAAAAAATTTCTCATAAATATTTGTTAGTCAGCCTGTTAAAAGCAGCTTGCATTCTGCCTGTTTTGGGGGTTTGATACCACTTCTGTTGTTCCTTCAACCCTCTACCCTGTTACCTTTCTACAGCACACCCAGGACAAATTTTTACCCCCTGTTTTTCAAACCTACCAGCTCAGAAGGATTCTTTCAACCAATGTCTGTCTTTTAAAATAAACTGAATGTTGAAAATTGAATATTAAATATTGATCATATTTAAGATCCTCAATTCAAAACCCTCTCCTCATCTGTGGAAAAATGTTGGGAAGTGAATTGTGTTCTTTTGTGACACCAAAAAACATTTCTGTCTGAACAAAGCTTCAGAATAACACCTAAGAAAAGATGGTATCAGGCTAACGGAGGAGTTAGTACACTAGCATATAACACTCAGAAATTTATTCAGAACATATTAAGGTGTTCCCTCTGTACCAAAATATCAAACACAAAGACAGTTTCATTCCGATTTTATCATTACCTTTGGAGGGAAAGTTTTTCATTTGTTAAAACGTGCTTGCATAGGCGAGAAATGGTTTTGTTGAGAGGATTATACTTATGCTCACAGCCACTTCTGAAACAATGTCATGAAAACCAGTGAGCCTTCCTTGCAATGTTTCTCATTATACTGCAACGAGGTTTTTCTCCTTCTGACATGCTGTTTGCTTCTACATAACAGTTGTATGCAGATGCAAAAATAATTACCTAAACCAAAAAACCCAAAGCTATTCTCATTGGTAGTTCCTCATGGGTGCCACTTTAAAGGGAGCAAAGTGATGTTTTTAAATGAAGATTGCTTGCCCTTCATTTTTTCTACAGGTAGAGCCTCAGACAGCTGAACTTTCTCTTTCTCTGCTGGCCTTTTCCTCCTCTGAGGAGGACCATATAAAGGATTGGGTTGATTCTTGCAGATAGGATCAAATTCAGCTCCTGCTTACAGTTGTGCAATCCATGTAATCAAAACTCTCTTCTGACTCTTACTGCATTGTTTGATTTCCCACAGGCCAGGGTATTACTAGGGAGGAGTCCAGATAGGATTTTCATGTCATTTTCTGTTTCCTTGCTGTAATTTAACCAAGCTGGTGATTTCTTTGTCATCTGCTGCCCCACTCCTGGATGGCACCACTCTAAAATCCTTTCCTCCTGGCTGAAAGAGAGGTTGCAGCCATCAGAAGGGAGTGCACTTCATCCTTCTCTACTTTACCTCCACATAAGTCAGAATTATTTCCCACCAAACCAGTGTAAAGTAATTTCCTAGCCATGCTGTTTCTTTTCATCCATATTTAAAACAAAAAAAACTTTTAAAATTTCTCTTCCCGCCCACCCGAATACATCAAAATTTCACAGTATCAGCTCTATATGCAGCCTCTGAAAGTTTCACATCACAGAGAATCTGTTTCCCACCCCCCTCTAATCCCAGTTCACAAAGGATGTATCTACGGTAGTGTTTAGGTTTTTAGGGCACTTTTGAAGTGAATGCCCTGCCCCAGTTGCTGCTCTCTGGTTCGCGTTGCAGAGTGACCTCAGAGGACAAGCACTGCACTTCTTTAGGGTGAAGCTAAGCAACAGGATGCACTTTAGGTGTGTGTATCAGGTATTAATGGGCCAACAATCCCAGTACCAGACTAGAGCTAGTCCGACACAAACTCTTCAACACGCAGTGGGGTCCCCAGTGTTTAGTTGTGTCCTCTGAATCACTGGTTTCATTCTACAGATCCACTCCTGTTGCACTATGGTACTTGTTACAGAAGGCATAACCAAAGATGATAACTTCCAGACTGAATGTAGAGGATAAAAAAGGTTACATTATACTCTACAAGGATTAAGAAGCAGTAAGACACCCTCTGTTATTAAAGGTCATGCTGCTACTCTTAGCTATTGCCCCAAGAAGGCTGATGCTGAGAAAGGTAATGGAGTAGCACTAACTAGTTTCCAACCTCTTTCCATTCTGTTTTAAAAATGTAGATGCCAGCTGAACTTACGGGCTTGGTACAGATGACACTTTCTTTGTATCCCATATGAAGTGTGAGCTGTGTAGCATCTACACTGTTTTGGTGGGGGTTAATATCACCAAGAAATAAGACTGCTCTCAGCATTGTCCAGGTCTGGAAACAAACTTCATTTCACCATACTTTCCCAAATCCAGGCATTACTTTTATCATGCTCATTCCACAACAGTGGGGAAAAACGTCACCCATTTTTTCCTATTTGTCTTACACAAATGTACAGCATTAAAACTATTCTGCTGGACTTCTTACTAACACCTGATCACAGATTTATAACATTGGATTAAGAATTCTATTGTCTTTTCCAGGCCCTAGTGTAATCACATTTTCCTGCTCTTATGTATATGTTTGTTGACTTTCAAATAAACCTATTAACAGAGGGTTTACACCTGCTATTGTACCTTTATCATAGCTATGATACCTGTTGTTGGTCATTCTTACTTGGTGCTATTTTCTTCTCCACAAATTGCTCTTTTTTTATCATGAATGGTATTATGTTCCCCTGTCAGGGAACAAAATGTATTTTGAGTCAATTTACTAAAATAGTCACTGCTAAGTGCTATATCTGGACAAAGTTGACACCTTTGACATTTTCTAAAATGGCAAAAATAACTGTATTTAAGGTATGATTTATGGGTGCTGTATGTCAAAGGAATTTCTATGTTATTACAGTTTCTGATACAGCCATCCAAACTCCTTCAATGAACAAATTGCTGATAGTGCAGCTAATTAATGCTTTATTAGTTTTCTGTGGTCAATTATAACAAGTTATAAAAAAGTAAAATGCAATTTAATATTAAAGAGCTGTGTGATTCTTGTTTCTTTCTCAGAACTGCTTTGTTTTGTGCATGTGGAAGAAACAATTTCTACATAGCTCAGTTTTATAAGACACGTTTCCCCCCACTAACCAAGAGCAACTCCTATGATTAAAAAGTAGACTGGAGTCTTTAAACGTCTTTCTGATTGCTGGCCTCTATTAAAAACTTCTTAAAATAATAGATAGGTTTAATTCCTCAAGCCAAAGAAAAATTATATCATCTTAAGTATTTTCCATATTTATTATATTGATGAGACTTGGCTGCAGAGAAAAAAAAGGAAGCAAAATCTCTTGTATTGCAAGTTTTAAATGTACCAGGCTAAGGTTTACTTAATTAGAACCTCCAGGCAATAAAGGAGCCCTTTTTTAAATTCTGTGAATCTTAATATGCTAAATAATGCAAAGCTTCAACTCTTCAAGCATGAGACACACATCTGGCAGCTTAACATTTAAATTACAGAAAAAAAACCCACTTCAGTAGTAATTTTCATGAAGAAAAGAATGGGAAATGTATTACAACTAAATTTAATTTCTTTTTAGATTTTTCATCCTGTCTAATTGCCAGCATTTGCCATCTTCTCCTTTATTTATTTATTTTCATACAGATTTTTTCTGTATTTTTTATTGATCTTTAATTTGAGCAGCTTCTTACTGTTACAGCCATTGAAGAATTACATTGTGTTTTTACTTAGCAAAAATTATTCAGAAAAATCTATGAGGAATTAAAGTAATGAGCTCACTGGTATAGAAAGAAAAGAATATTCAGAGCCTTACAAATAAAATATAAAAAGAGTATGTCATGATTAAATAACAAACTTGAGTTCCTTCTCCCTCCCATTTCTTAAGTGTAAAATATTATTGTTTTCTTTATTCTTTTTATTGTGCTGTTTTTCTGGCCAAGGTAATTACTGCTTTGTTCATTTGTCTCCAAAAACATTGTCAAAGTCTTCATTATTTCAGCAAAGCTATTTGGAAACCCATTTCAGTGAGCCAAAATTAAAAAAAAAAATGAACAACAAAGAAAACCACAGTAACCATCTTTACAAAGGTATGCTTATAATTTAATATGTGTTTATGGACTCATATGTGTATCACATACATGGAATATGTGGAGACAATTTGAACTGTTTACACTGCATGTGTGCACACACGTGACATACCCAGAAGCTGTATTTTATACAGTTTCACTGATTTCAGTAGACCTTTCACCCCAGATGATGTAAATACCTGTAAATACCTCATCCACTATGAATGCTCAGCATATATACACCTATACGTGTCTATACATATAGAAAGTAAGAAATAGAAAGATGACTGTCTTTTACTGAGGGGAAGTGGAAGTAACTGAAAAAAAAAGTGAAATAATCATTAAGTATATTTTTGGCTTATCCTTCATGTGCCGTACATTAAGAAGTGTAATACAGACCTTTGTTTCCTCCGCACCACTACTTCCTACAATGTAGGAGTACATTTTTGTTCACTCTACAGGTCTCTGCTTTTCAGGAGTTTGAGGGACACACTACTTGAGTAAACATTGCTTAGAAAATATGAGTACTTTGGATCCCTGTGACTCATTCTCGATCCACAACCATGCCCATACAAGAAAACAAACTTCCTTCTGTTTTCCAAAGGATACATCCTGGGGTGTTTAAAATACCCTTCACTGTCGTTCTTCTTGTGTCTGTTATTTCTTTATTTCTACTTTTTTGCCCTGCTTCGTAGCTATATAATTGTTATTTCCAGCACCACAGTATCTGGAATCTTCTCTGCATTTATCATCCTAACACTTCTGGAAGGTAGGAGAGAACTAACCACCTATTTATAACCAGGATGGAGGGGGAAAAATGACCTGCCTGGAGTCATGCAGGATCTTGGTGGGAGAGGGAACAAAACCCAGCTCTTTCCTTTCCAGAGCTTTGTCTTATGCACCAATACAAAAATACATGTGTGTTTTTTTTTTTTTTTTTTTTTTTTCCTTACAGAGGATGATTTTTACCAAGATTGCTGTGGCAGTGCAGACGAGCACTGCGTCTTGTTTCGACCGAAGGACGGCCAAGGAGGACATCACACGGTACTGGTCTTGGTCTGAATGTCACCATCTCCCTTAAAGCACATGGTGAAGCTATTGGAGCTTCTACTGGTGCCATTTAGGAATGATTTGTGGGCTTGCTTGTTGTTGTTGTTGTTGCGTTTCTTTAAACTATCACTGTGAATTTTGTTATAGCTAGTGGGAGTATTGCAGTCTCCTGCATAGATCTGTAGGGAGCTAATCTCTCCAGCAAAGGGATTTCAAAGGAGTAGTAGGAAAGACCATCCAGTAATCAGATAAGAGCAGCTTTATCAAGGCTGTGCTGCAGGATAATTTTATTTCAGTAATGTTTAAACACAAGATAGATTTCTTATGCCTCTATAACTTTCAAGCTCTCATGTCCTTGTGCAGAAGACCCCCACCATCAGATACTTTTAGTGTCCTTGTTTGTAGTATCTTGGTCAAGGACATAATTAATTTCTGAACAAATATTGTCTCATCAGTACAAGTTACCATGAAATCACATCTGCATCATGACAACACTTTCTGGCTGAGATACTACTGGAACTTTCAAATTTAATGTAAATCCTGAGAACTAAGCTGCAAAGAAGATTCTGTATTCCTGAGAATTGCTTCTACCTGCATTATTCGTTTTAAATTAGATATTTTCCAATGAAGGATGCAATTTTTCTCTGTAAGCGTTGTTCCACTGCCCTCCTTAGATCAGCATGGCTTCAGTGAACTATAATTGCAAACATGAATATTCAAATTAATCTTTCTGGCAATTTGTCTCACTCTGTTCTAGATGTACTCTGAAACGTTTTTAATGCTTTTAATTGCCCATGGAAAAAAGTCATCGTGGTACTCGGAGTACTCACAAACTTGTGTACTATGTGTTTATACAGGTACACGCACTGTGGCACAAATACTCAATAGCTGCGAATTATTATCGCAACTTTGACTTTAGTAGTGTGATGATCTACATATAAATATCTATGAGCAAACCCAGATTGGTCAACTGGAAATTCCCTCAATTTTAAATGACTAAGTTTTCAAGTGATTTATTTCTTTAGGGAGGTAAGGATAACTTGGAGAAACCAGAGTTACATATAAACATAACTGCAGACTGATGTGTGCATGTGTGTGTATAGCCTTTTTCTATAGGAAGACAGATTTAAGGATTGATGGAGTGGGTGTAATGGGCAAAGCAACCCAGCCCATGGGAGTGGCAGAGTGAAATTCATTTCCTACAATCCCATAATAGCACATTGCCTTTGAACAAAGTGCCACACTCTTATAGGAACCTCAGTTGTGGGTGGCTCTCAAAGCCACATTAAAGTGACCTGGTTTCAGTAAGGTGCGTAAGCCCATGGGTAATTCAGCACTGTCTAGTCCCTTTGGACTCAGTGAAATGACTCACAAGCTTACAGTTATTGACATGTTTAAATAGATTTCTGAACTGAGCCTCTTATGAGAATACTTCTGCACAAAAGAAATGTGAGCATGTGAAATCTCCTTTCAAAGGTTGTAAGAGGCCCTCTTTTTTAATGGGATGAGTGAACCCTAATGTTCAGAGAGATCCTTGTTTTAGCATGTTCAAGATTTGGACACTTGGTCTGAGTTATGTCATTTGGGCCTACTTGTATCTCTGGAACTGAAACCAACTTCTAAAATATTTTTACCTGACAATCATATATTGGAAACAATTACAAACTAATGTAAAGAACAGACTTAAAGCAGAAGATAGAAGTTCACGTAGTGGCTTATTCTCCTCAGCTGTCCCTTTCCTTTTAGGAAATAGATTTTTTTTTTTTTTTTTTTTTTTTTGATAACAAAAGCAAATAGAAAGACCTTTGTGTCTGACTTCACCTTTTTGAGGAATATAGGATATACCAGCAAAACCAAAGATGTTATTGTTTTGCCCCCCTGCCCCCAAATTCATCTGTGCTAAGGAGTTGCAAATAGTCTCCCACTGAGTATCTTCTGAGTGATGGGCATTAGTGATAACTTAGTTTTTGTTGCAATGAGTGTGCACACCATTGCATGCATTCAAGATACTGCATTGTGGCTATGAAGGACACAATGCTCCTGGTCATTGACTTCTGGGAGAAGTAAAATATATTCTGTGGCTGTAATCCCATCCTCATGCAGATGACTGAACTTCTACTTTCGTACTTCAGACAAGATCAAACACAGTCTCAGAGAAATTCACTCATAATACTCTTTAACACCTTTGGAATTTATGTCTTAAATAATGTTTTTATATCTACTTTGCATAGCGATAGTTTCATGGAGACAATGTCAGTGCAAGCAAGGTACTTTGCACACACTACCTGCTCTAAAACCTTGGCTTTTTCTAGAGAATTAAGTTGGGCAGTCATGTGGCTAGGTGAAATGCAATGCTATCTGTAGCTGCCTGGTCTTAGTATTTGACAATATCTTTGAGCATGCTACCCAATTCTACTGTGCCTTAACTATTCATGTTTACATAGAATCAATTTTTGGTAATATATTCCATTGCTTGTGGAAGCTTTTCCAATGACCACTGAAGATACAATGATTGTATCATGTTTACTGATAACCATATTTAGCATTATGTAGGTATGGATATAAACCTCTGTTATGTCCATGAGCCTTAAATTAAAATTCAAAATGTGGATTGAGGTCTATGTAATCCAAGCTTCAGAACACAAATTTGCCTTTTAGAGCAAAATGGTTTACCGAGTTAAAAAAAAAAAATCTTTGTAGTTTTCATAATTAGTAAAGTATACAGTGATGTGACTACATCTACTGGCAATGCTGTGTTCCCTGGAAACTGAGATTTTTTTGAGATCTACAGAGTAAACTTGGATGTTTTGTTCATTACAGTTTCATAAATGCGAAAGTCAAAAAGGACCTTAAATCATTTAGGTTAGCTTCTAGTATATGCTAGAAAAATTCAACCACTTGCTCCATAAAACCGGCATCAAGGGATGTAGAACCAAAATTTCCCTTTGTGGTTCTCTCTAAACAGTACACTTCCCATCTAATTGTCGAAAAGAAACAACAAAAACGGAGTCCTGTCTCTAGTTTGAACATAACTGGTTTTAACTTCCGTCCCTTTGTTCTCTCTGGGCTCATTCACCACGTGTTAACAAACGCTTTACAGAGTTTGGTATTGTGCCTAGGAAGGTATTAATAGATAGCTTCATGAAGTCACCTGCAGATGTCTGGTAAATTATGACCTCATTGTGTCTCTTGGTGGAAGTGATGTTTGGCTCTCTGTCCAGGGGCAATAACGCTGAGCATGTGAGAAAACTGATGGTCACTCCAGAGAGCAGCAATGCCAGTGCCAAATTGGGCCCTGTGCATGCAAAAATGTTATTCTGCAGATGAGCACAAATTGGGATTCTGTACTTTGTAGCTCAAGGATTAGTTTAAATCAGCATAAACTGGCACCAGCACTGAAAGATGCAGTACTGTCCCTCTGCTCCCTTGTGCTGGCACCAGTGCAGGGTGGCCTGGATCAGAATGGGTCCAGCTGAGAGCTAACCCAGTTAATAAAAGGACAAGAAAAGAAAGAGGCCAAACAGCATTAATTCCCTTCCCAGATCAGTTCCCTCCATATGTTTTACTATGTGGATGTCCAAATTTTTGTGCTGATGGAGTGCGGTGTGCAACACAGGAAAAAGTGAGCAGGTAGAGGAAGACTGGATGACTTCTTCTGGTGTCAGCAGGAGCTTACAGCTCCTTCAGAGGGTTTGTCAAACCACAGCCTTATAGGAACACAAATCAATTCACTGAATGATACCGTGTGTGCCATTCTGGGCCCCACAATTTAAGAAGATGTGAAGGTCCTTGAACACATCCAGAGGAGGGCAACAAAGCTGGTGACAGGCCTGGAAGGAATGTCCTGTGAAGAGCAGCTAAGGACTTTGGGATCCAGTGCCAGGACACATGGGAATGGCTCAAAGCTCGGGGGAGGTTCGGACTTGACATGAGGAAACATTTCTTTACTGGGAGGGTGCTTGAACACTGGAACAGGCTTTCTAGAGATGGTGGTTGATGCCCCATACCTGTCAGTGTTTAAAAGGCATTTGGACAACGCCCTTAGTAACATGCTTTAGCTTGGTCAGCCCTGAATTGGTCAGGCAGTTGAACTAGATGATCATTGTAGGTCCCTTCCAACTGAAATATTCTGTTCTGTTCTGTTCTATTCTTCTTAAGTGTTTTGAGCCAGCTTTGCCACTGCTGTTTTCCAGGTTTGTTTTAGAGTGAGGAGTAAAACAGAGCTAGAAGTTCAAAACAGGGTGAAACTGGCAGCTCTTACTTTGCTAGCTGTGCCCAGCTAATTACCTTACTATTCTAACTTGTCTTTTCTTTTCATTTAAAGATCAACTGGAATAACCCACCTGACCAATGTTATCAAGCAAAATCAGGTCCTGGGAACAATGAAAGCCCAGAAGAAGGGAAAGCATCTGCAGAGAGCAATTTTTACTTGGAGGAGTTAGAGAAATATACTTTTTCTGTGTGGTAAGTAATCTCAGCATCAAATAGTTTCACAACCCAAAAGTATGCCTTGTTATTCTTGTATTATAGAGGTATCTACATTCAGTTGAATGTTATTAGGCTGCAAAATCCAACACATAGGTTGACAATTACCTAAGCAGTGTCAGTTTGTTCCTTTTGTGCATGCATGTTATGATTATGACATCATATACTATTTTTCCACAGAGGTAATTTTCTGTGTGTGTACTATTTATTTGTGTAAATATTAAGTACTTTATTTTCTGCTTTTTGGTCACTGTAGCCCCTGGCCTTATTTACAACATGCAGACCCTGCCTGGAATTCAGAATTCCTGATTTCCTTGTACTTTCCTTTCCAATAGCACTTCACAAGTAAGAGTTTTTCTTTGCAAAATCATTGTGAAATAAGGAAGGGGTGTTATTTCACCTTCACAGATAGGGACGTGAGGTAAGATATTTCTAGCACTTATAAGTAACCAAAGACTTGGATTTCCTTTGACTCCTTAGTATATTATCTATAATTGAAGTTGATTAGAAAAAAAATGGAAGCGTTTTTTGTCTGAGAATGCAATTTTGACATTGCTGAGTTGCTTTGAGAAGCTGTGTCAAGAAGAAATGAAAGAGGATTTCTAGCAAAAACTTTTCAGCATTTTAAGAGCAATACATTACATTTCTTGGATGTTACTTTAAATATTATTACTTTTAAATATTATTTTAAATATTATTACTTTTACTTTTTACACATACGGGGAATCACTTAAAATGGAAAGATAAAGTGGAATTAAAAAGACTGCATCAAAATGAAATCTTTTCTTTTACTTATAATTATTTTTCCTAGGATTTTATCTTCAAGGCAATTGCAAAACTTGGACAGTTACTTGTAATTAGTAGAAAACAATGAAGACCCAGACCTTCACTAAATGAAATGATCTGATACTCTTTCACATAGCTCTATATTGTGTTTTGAATGTTCAAAACCCAGCTGTAAGGTACATCTCTGGCACCTATGGTCCTCTGCAAATCAGCCCCTAGAGTTTCAAATAAAGCATCCAGAAAATGAGCATCAGAATAGGGTGTATCTCTGTGAAAATTTAGTTTTAAATGACTTCCCTGTCAAAACATTTGAAAGCAGTATTTATGTAATCAGGCAAGCCAAGCAGCCTTCAGCGTCACTAGTCCTGTTGTTCCCTGCTCTCGCTTGCCACATTCACTTGGTGCCTTTAAAGTTTGACAGAAAGTTAGGTAAAGACCCTACAGACACAAAATGCATTTTCACTGTAGAAATCTGAACTCAACCCTAGATGTGGTCAGCCCTGAGTATTGCAGGAGGCAGCAATCAAGTGGAAAAATAACACACAATCATATAATTAGACTGCCATAATTCTGCTGAATTAATTGTGATAATTTTGGACAATTAAGGACTCCTCCATCCTGGCCATAATTTAAGAATAGATTTTAGAGTTGCAGTGTTCATCCAAACATCCTTGCTGGCTCCTACTGTTTTATTTTACCTACCTCAATTTTCAAATTAAATTAACCAATTTATCATTGACCCTTTTTATCTCAAGGTGCTTGCTTTCTGTGCCGGTGAACTTCACTGTCTATCTTCTATGTCTTACAGAATTACAGTGACACAATTAATGTTTAAAGTCAGCAGCATTGATCCTTTATTCTTTTCAAAGTTGTTCAGCTTGAAAGTGTTGGGAAAGGGGCCCAAGTCCATCCTTCCTTAGCACTGAAGCACTCCTGGAGCACATACTGGTTTCTGGTCACTGTCCCTGTGGCAGCCTGCCCACGACCTTTGAAGCCTGTGGCCTCTGCGATTGCACAAAGTGCCCAGAGTTGCAGAGGGAACAGGCATTTGTCAAAGTTGGCATGCACCTCGCTGTCTGATTTGGGGACCAAGAAAAAATGATGGTTCTTTCTTCCTTTTGCTTTTAGTTTTCCTTTCTTTGTCCTTTCTTAGGAAGCCCAGTTGGCTTTGGAGCCCCATGCCTGCAGGGACACTGGATTTGCTCGGTTCCCTGGGGGGGCAGAGGTACATCTGAGCACAGTAAGTTACAGGGCATGAACTGTATATCCCTGGTACGAAACAAAGGCTACAAGGCATGCTTCATGGTGACTGAGTTGCCTGTCCTGTGAAGACAGCTGAGGCTAGTATTTTATCATTTCAATATGCCATTCTATTTATTGTCTCTGTTATCCTGTTTAAAATAAGGACCAGCGCTGGCTTTATTTACTTATTTATTATGTGAAAGTCCAATGAGGTTAGAACAAAACAGAAT
The DNA here is from genome assembly GCA_020745775.1 of Theristicus caerulescens. Lineage (NCBI taxonomy): Eukaryota > Metazoa > Chordata > Aves > Pelecaniformes > Threskiornithidae > Theristicus > Theristicus caerulescens. The sequence goes on from CM036558.1 coordinate 71,909,548, forward strand.
TTAGAGAGCATTTCTTTGCCTTCTGCTTCACTTGTAAAATGTCATCTTTATCAGAAAGAAAAAAATAGGAAAACAAATTACTTCACTCTTGATCAAGTAATATAGATATTACACTTAGCATGCCACGTAAAGAATGTGTCCTTAATAATATATATTTTTTTAACTTAGAGTTAATTCAGTTTCCCTTTGTGATTGAAGGAGTATCCGATACCTTATGAGTTGTTAGTTCCATTTGTTACCATACCAGCATGATGTTTCAGTTGTTACTCACTTCTGTCTGTCTCTTCTCCTTTCCTTCTCTCTTACTTTCTCCGTCAAAGGGCATCAACTCCTCTTTGTCTGTTTCCAGACCTTCCTCTCTGCTAGGATTGCTACCTTTTAAAAAATGCAATGCAAGATAATTAGCTACTACAAAAATTTTTAATGGGACTGTAGATCTGGGGGTAGCTTAGATCTCCATAAACTTCCGAGTTTTAGATGCTCCAAGATGCAATCTGAGCAATTTCCTTGATCTTTTATTGCAGCTGGTAAATAATTTATTGGGCTAGGTTATTTTACAAAATCCTCTTTAAAAACAAAATCCCATAAAATGTATTTATCGTAAAATACTGCATGACCAACAGTCTTCAAAGTTGTACATAGCCTGTATTAATTAAAAGCTAGTGTTGTACTGTGACAAGTTAAAAGTATCCACTTTGTCTCAGTCTCTCCCTGTGTCCTTGTCCCCCCCGCCCCCGCCTCTCCCTGTATTTTTTTCTCTCTTCTTCCCTCTTTCTCATCTTCTCATTTCTTGTAGGGCTTGCCAAAGGGGAGATTGGCGAGCACAAGCAAAATATTCTTTTGTGATCACAAATATTTGTCTGATAATTGTGATTTTTTTTTTTTTTTTGTTTCCATTGCTATAGTATGTTTGTCCTTTTCCATTCATATTAATTTGACAGTGGTGTCTCACGTCCGTAGGCCATAGTCAAACCTCCTTACAGTGGGCATTATACACATATGTAATAAAAAGATCATTCTGGCTGCAGAAGCCTGCAGCCTTCAGCTTCGATCTTGCAGCCTACACGAGTGACTTTTCCACTGTGCTCACATACAGCTTTGCTGAAAGCAGCAGGCTTTTGCTTAGGTCCAATGAATTGGTGGTGAGGGGGGTGAGTCCAAAACATATGATGAGAGAGAAGAGGTTAAGGCAACAGATGAACGTAGTCACATATTACAGGGAGGTGCATGCTATTGGTTGGTCAGCTGCAGTCACAGCCCTGTAGCTGCTAAACAGCCACCGGGCACTTTACAGACCTTGCTGGAGAGCCGACCTCAGGACCTTGCCTCCCACCATGGCGTCTCTGCACCTCCCTTCTCTCAGAAATTTATGTTTCTGGAACTAAAAACCCATGTAACCTGCAGCAGAACATGGATATTTTTAGTGGCTATTGACTAAATAAGACAGGTGAAATCTATAACCTTGAGAAAGAAAATGTTTGGAGGAATTTTGACCCTTGCAGCCCAAAACCTGCTGTCAGAAGCTTTCTAGTCCTGTTATTCTGTTCCCTGAAACAAGCAAAATTTGAGGAAAAAATGTTCTTTGTGGCTATTTGTCACTATAAAGCTAGATTTCCTGAAAGTGCATAATAAATACAGATCTGAGAAATAATTTCAGCACTTTAGCACTTTAATGCTGTTTTTTTGTGCATCGTTTTAGAGGAGATAGGAAAAAGATCCCAGATTTCAAAAACTTTTATCTGTCTTAATACAAAAAAAAAAAAAAAAAAGGACATAAACACTTTCTGTGACTCTAGGAATCTTCAAGCTTGAGTTTAAATATAAACAATGAACTAGTAGTTTCAATCACCAACAACTTATCATCAAACACAGCTCTTAAGGGTTAATATTACACACTAATATAAAAGTAACGGTCATCCTTTGTCTCCATGCAATTAGCTTTTTAACAATGTGCCTGTAGCTGATACCCAGGCTAAATGCTACTTTGAAATATTTTCTGCTGAACTCCAAATGTGTTAAGCTGACTCTGGCCAGCTTCTGTAAAAATAATTTATTGTAGGGTGCTGCCTTTTGTGGGGGAATACCCAGCGCCCCGTGCAGCAGTGCTGGGCAATGCCCATGGTAGCTTGGCTGCAGGCTGGTCGGTGCAGGATCAGACAGCATCTTGAGACAGGAGATGAGCCAGTGTCCCACTGCATGCAGGCATCAGTAAGAAATAAATCCTACCTAGATTTATATTCTCGCACCTCTGAAATGCAGAGGGGGTGGGCCAGACTTTGGTTCTCACTTGCAGCCGTCAGGAACAGATGCAGCCCCGGTCCAAGAGCAGTAGGAAGGAGAGGGTGAGATGAAACAGGCTCTGGGCAGCATATGCCAGCCTGCACAGGGTGGAGGGGGTTGAAGACATCTTTGCAATCCTGCCTCTGCACTTGTAGACTTTACGATTTTATCTGCTGTTTTTTTTTTTGTCCAAATCAGTGAGGACACTGAGAGGCAGGGAGAGTTAACTGTAAACAGCACAGTATAGTAAAGTTGTTTTTTAATAAAAACAATAAACTTTCTCTTTATAATACTCATGTGATTTGACATTGAAATAAATGCAGATGCTTCTTTGCTTGGTGTATTCCCTGTTGTGCTTTCTAAAACACCTTCACATATGGTTTGCCTCATTCCTGTGAAACTGCTTGTTGTTTATGTCATACAAACAGAACAGATTGAATTTACACCAAGTAAGGAGGGTGATGAATTATACATTGGAGGAAAATCCTTGTCTGAGTGTTTAAAATTTGTTCAAAATTAGTGTTGCCTGTTTAAAAAGTTTCCCTGGATTCTCCCTTGAGCTCTTCTAAAGATTTCATTAAAATAAAAAAGAATACTGCGGCTGCCTATAAATGCAACCTTTTATTCAAATATGTAACATTTACCTAAAACCAAAGGTCAAATTTTACCAGTTTTTTATAGCTGTCCTAGTAAGATCTGCTTCATGCACTATATATAAAATATTGCCATTAAAAGTAAGCATTCAACTTTCTTTGTGAAAAGGAGACTAGCTCTTTATTGCTTGCTTTAAAAAGTGTTAATCATTTAAAAATTATTTCAAGAAACAGTTTCTCAGTAACTTCTGATAGTCCACCTAAACCCTGTTTCATTGTTTCTAATTCCATTTTGAAGTGGAATCTAGTTAATATTTTTCAAGATGAAGATCTAAAGGCAGGCCAAGCTTTACCTCTTAGGAGAAATCAGAAGTCCCACTGTTTTCTTTGAATGCCTTCAAATCTTTCACATGTCGTTCCTAAAAATGCTTAAGCTTTGGCTGTGTGAGCACAGAGTGTACCCAGGATTGGTCCTGATTCTGTAATCTTTGTGGGAGTTTTATTTTGCAGGCAAGTCATGGCAGGATGCAGGTCATGGATTTTTTTTTTTTCCATGTATTCATATGTCAGATCAGTGTTTACGTTGGTGTGTGTGTCCTCATATCTTTGCAGATCAAATTTTTACAGCAGACTGGTACATATTTCTGTGGAGTTTTTGCTTTAGTCTTAGTTTTTTCAGGGCTTTTTCTGTTGCAGTAAAATTTTACTTTTTGGAAACTTATCCTATGGACAAATCAGTAAATAAAGCTATGGCATATTTCCTGTTCCCTGTGATTTTTCTGAAGCTGTCTGTTGCATCTTTTATTATATAGTATAATTCATAAATGAGCAAAGTCTAGTGAACTGCATTCATTTAGAGAGACTGTGTTTCTTTGCTGTCTTGTGCAATTGCAGAATTATATCCCTGTACCGGTGCACTGTGGTAAAATGATGCAAGTGAAAGGTGAATGAGAAATAAGATGTATTTCCTGCTGATGATTCAGATGTAGAAGTGAAGACAGAGGGGACCAAACTGTTTGGAAACAAATTTCTTCAAATCAACAAAAAGGTGCAGGCATCTGGAGTCTGCTCCCTCTCTGTCCAAATTCAGGTTATGTAATTTAAGTGGCAGAAGAACATATGTTTGGATATTCAGTTAATAAGGAGTTTGTAAATCCCGGGAGGTGACTAGCAGATTAGACAATCAAAAGCATGGTTGCCTTTATGTCCTAGGAGTGCCAGAGAGAAAGCCGGGTGTCTGTGTTTATAATCTATAAATTCTGTCTTTGGTTCCTCCTATGGTAACCTGCTTAAATCTTTTTAGCCATGCTCACCTTCAGCAAGTTATGAACATTAGGGACCAATTCTAGCTACAACCCACTCATTTCCGTGGATTATGCAATATTTATTATTGCGTAAATTGCCTTCAGTTTTGCCTCAATATTAAGGTATCTTAAATTACGTCAAAATTTATCTAAACTACTGGAAAAATAGGAAATAACAATTTATGGATTGAAAATATATGCTAAGGAAACATGAGTCTGTGTTCAGAACTGTCTTTTATAGGGCTCTTTTGCAAAGCCCTCCAATGTCTATGCACACATTTGATTTTGCTGGAATTTGATGTTGTTATGGTGACAGGGGAACATTTACTATTGTGAGTACCTATGGACTTCAGTGCAATTATGCTCAACAATAATTTTATTTATATGTTCAAGATGCTGAAAACAGTTGGCAGCCACTGCCCTTCCTTCTGCAGGTTCCTTACCTGCAGAACTCCAGTAGCTGAGAACTGGCCTCAAGTAATGGAGAGGAGAAATTAGTGATACAAATTACTCAGTTGGGAGTGTGAGTTGAGAGTGATCAGTGAGTGATCACTCACTGAAGGTGGCAGGGAGATGTTTGGTGTTTGCGTTTATTTTGTTTTGTGGTGGTTTTTTTTTTTTTTTTTCTACTGGCTTTAATGTTCTTGAGCAGAAAGGAGCAGTGAGCTCAGTCCTTGAGCAATTTCAGTATGAAACCCAAGTTTTCCTAGAGATCCTGGCAAGGGACTTGTGTGGTTGCGATATGATTATACATGATAGAGCTGGAAGAGCAGGCAAATGTTCTCCGATGCTGGAGCAATTCACAGTTTGTCCTAGCCCTCTCCAGGAGAGCAGGTTTATAATTCCCTGCCAAAATGCCTTCTTCCTACTCTCCTTCTCCCACTTAGAGAATTCCTACTCAGTAAAAGTGAAAGAAGATGGTTCAATTTTGGCAATAGTTAGGGGAAAGCTGGGTATGATGACAGAATATGGCTATCATGCAGCTTTTTGAGAGAAATCACATTTTTAAATACTGGGAACATTGACTCTCCAGTCAACGAGCAGCCTGAGCTCCCAAAGTTGTTGGAGCCTTTGCCATGAGGGCAAAGTGCCTCCGAGAGAGTACTGCCAGCATTTCTCCCTCACAAGTATTTCACACCATTCAGCCTTGATTCCTGCTCAGCACAAAAGCACTTTTTGACATAGCTGGGTTGCTCTTTAGTTTATTCAGACTCATAGGAAGGTAGAAGACTTGGTGAGCTGGCTGTGAAGCATTGGGTAGAGAGAGATGTGGTGGTTGTTTGTCATTTAATGCACATTTTGTTTTCATGAGCTAGAGAAGATAACATTACTGATGACTAGTGGAGAAAAGCAAAGCTATAAGTGCGCCATACACGGTCATCTCTAATGAATAGAATGAATAAAAATAATAAGTGCATTACATAGCTAACTGTCACATCTTCAGGGCACTACAGTAAATAAGTGGGAGTTATACATGTGCATTAGTAGCAAAATGGGTACCACACTTTGGATCCTATTGAGTACAGTGTGGAGAGAAAAATGTGATAGATTGCTGCTTTTTATCTGTCACTGCTGTGGCACAGAAGCATAGACCATATGTATGTAAAATGACTTTGTTATTTCAGTAAATTCTCTAACTCTTTCTGTTGTAGCCTGTAGCAAAATGAATAAGTAGCTGAAGATCCTGGTGGGATAGTTCTGAATCTATCAGAATAAAATACCTCTGCAGAGGCATAATTATTATTAAATATACAGTGATGTGCGACAAAACAGCCAGATAAGTTAGGAGGGTCTCTGCTCTTACAGGTTTACAGTATAAACTGAGACATTTTGTAAAGGGTGGGAACAAGAAACTATAATGGTAAGATGAAAAGAGCAGAAGCAGGAAAGTTTGAGCAAATATAGGCCTTGTAATTGGTGACTCTTTTTTTTCCTATCTCAGAGGTGATGTAAGTGTAGATGATCATCAAAATCCTCCTGCTCAATCACCTAGCAGGACCAATATTTCACACCACATATTTAGCCCTTGCTTTAGGTGGAATACAATATCTCCCTCCCTGGCAATACCAAATTGGGACAGGGCAGAGATGAGAAAGGTGAATAGGAAAGGACAGAGGTGATCTGCCATTTGCCTGACCTTGGATCCAAAAATCCAACCCAACCCGTTTGGGTCTGGGAGTCTGGTTAAGAAATTCTGAATAAGCTACAATGTCTGCCTTTTGATTTAAGAGGAAGTCCAGCAAATGGGAATTTGCAGTAGTCATGCTTGAATGTTATGAAGGTGTGAATCACTGTCTCGAGCTTAGTTTTAAACAGACTAGATAGGTCTCTGGTGTACTTTGTCCTTGTAAGCTTCTCGGGCTGGTACCTGGATTTATCCCAGTTTTTGGTTTAGGTCTCTGCTGAGAGATAATGACTAAAAACATGCCAGACGGTTTGTTTTGTGGGGTTCACAGTGATGACACTCCTGGTTCAGCCACTCTTGCAGCTGTACTGAATGCTGCATCTTTCACACAATGTGCAGAGATGCCCTCTCTGACTGTTAATCCTCCAGTCTAAACAATTGCAGGGGAAGAGAGCTAGGGATGGAAAAAAAAAAAATCCCATTCCTTGATCAGTCCCATTACTCGGAAATAGAGGACAAGCTACTTTACAGAGCTTTTAACTAACTACTGATGTAATTTGTTCTGCATTGTTTGCCCATTAATCCAAAAATTACTGTTCCCTTTGAAGCTTGCTTTATATAGAGGAAACAAGGCCACCCTTAACCATCATGTGTATCATTTTATGCAGGGTAACTGTCTGTTTGTATTTGCCTTGCATTTCAGTTAAATGTAGCACAGGGGCCTTCTAGCATCTTTGGTTGTTTGGTAATAATATTTCAAAGTTGAAATCATTTCCATTTCAAAATATTACCTCATGATCCTCAGCTTCTAAAAGACACTCAGATGTATGTTCATGCCACAAGTATTCAATTTAGCCTTAGATGCGGCAGGAATTTTGAGGAAAGAAGAGATTCCCTCGTCTCTGAGTATCTGCCTTTCCTTCTCTGGCTTTAACGTATGTACGTCATATTTACAGTTTGACCTACAAAATGGCAGACGGTGAAAGATGCATATTCAGTCCAGTTCATCACATGACACAGCATTCACTATCCCACACAGTGCATATGGATAAACACTTTCCTGTCTGTACGTGTGTTATATATGTAAGTACACGAACCATTTGAAAACAGGCCACAGTTTTCCTGGAGATAGCTGTGAGAACCAGCATCTCCACTGTGGTAGCGTCTCTCTTATTCCTCAGCTTTCAGGAAAAATATGATAAGTGAAAGGTTTAGCAACCAGATGCCTATATTTTTTCCCTCAAGGCCGAAAAAGAATAAATACTGAATTTTCAGATTTGAGGTCCCAAAAGAAGGTCAATAGCTAGTCCTGGAAACAAATGGTCTTTTAGTGGCTTTAGATGGAAATATGCATCCTTGATATTTTTAATCAGTCCCTAACAAATGAGCAGCCCAGATGTTAAGATCATAGCAGGACCCTTCAAATGGTGGCCCAAGGAATAGCTCCATCCAGCATCTCGGTGGCTTCCAGCAATTCCTTGTGATTGCATATATCCAAAATCTTAATGCCAGCTGTGCTGCAGTTGCAGAGATGTGACTCTGTAGTGTACTGCCGCCGATCTGCAGAGTCATGGGAGATAAAAATCCTACTCTAGTTCATTGGTAAATTGGCTATTATTTTTAGTTAGTTCCCCAGGTTAATGCATCTATGCTATGCTAATAATCAGTCTGAATTAATTCTGGCAGAGTTTTCAAAGTGGCGTACAGCAGGCTGGTGTTCCCATGGTAGGTTCTCTCCTGTGTATTAGTGTGGAAATGTATTACATTAAAAGCTCTGTTTATTAGACTATCCTGTTTCTCTAAAGCACTGAGTCCATTTAACCTCCTGTGCTAGTTATTTTCCTAAAGATTTCCAGTCCTGTACTTTTTTAATAAAAATTAACAGTGGGAGAAAAGATGGCTGGATGGGAAGTTCAGTGAAACCTGACTTGGGCAATATAAGAAATTCTCAATTATGGAATCAAGTGACAAGAAAAGTAATATTTTAGGCCTGGCCCACACAAAACTGCAGCCATGTGGAATCTTCCCATTTGCCTTCACTGGGCTTTGGATCAGGCCCTGGAGATACCAGTCATATTTCAAGGGTTTATGATCATTGCTAAATTTTGAAATACTACCAGGCTTCAGAATAGGGGCTGCATTCCACATGCACCAGGAGTAGCCTTTTCCCTACTTTGAGTAATGTTACAGGAACAATAAAAAATTCTTGCTACTGGGAACGCGAAGCTCCGTGGGACTTAGATGGGACCTGACATTTATACAGTTCATCACTACTGTAGATCAAGGAACGCTACTTTTAGCAAAGAATGCATATTCATTCTTTTTTGTTAACCTTTGCTTCAGTGCATTCATGACAAGATTGTATGGGTATGTAGCTGTGTTTCAACAGTTTTTTAATTTCAGTTGTTGCTTGAAGCACTATGCTGGAAATTAGACACTTTTAGTAGTTCAATTATTGTTGATTTATTCATCCCTCTTGTAGATACAGTGAATGTAGTTACTATAGTAAGGTTATCTAGTTCTGAATGCCAAATGCCAAGTTTCAGAGCTTACATCTTAGCAACTGCAAGACTTATTGGCTTGGAATTTGTCATGCCAGCAGTACTGCCTTGTAGCATTTATTTCACAGATTTTCATTAAATGGGGAAAGACAAGAGAGAATAGTGCTACTAGTGACATCGTGCATCAAACTGTTTACTAACGTTACAGGGAAATAAGCTCAAAATAACATACTTCAGGCTTCATTCTGCCATTTTCCTAGACTTCATTGGAAGAATGGCAGCATTGCACTAAATATAAAGACGTAAAAATGCTAATCAGGAAAAATGTTTTATTTAATATCACTCTTTTTGAAAAAAATAGGAAGCTTAGAATGGCAAAATAAACAAAAAATGCTGTATAATGCTTGAACATTCATTAACTTTATTCTAATTTCTCTTTTGGTGCAATGAGTCAGCAGAAACTTGCTTAAGTTCCACCAGCTTTAGCATCTGCTCTGAGTAGTTTAGTAAAGACAGCAAATGCTGTAGTAATACAAAGGGGCAGATCCTCAGCTGAGGTAAATTGTTAAAGTAGCATTTCCAGTGGAGTGATGACAATCCACCCTAACCGAAGCGTAAACTTTCATGTTAACCTACTGTAATACTTTCCATCACACTGTAGACTGTCTACATGTGAAATATAATGCACCTAATGGCATTTAAATTAGCTATCATTGGAGGCATCTGTCATACTATAATCTTTCCCAGTCATTTGTATGGTCCTCTACCAGTTAGCCTCCCTCTACTTTTCAACAGCGTGTCTTGTGGTGTTGTTACTCTACATCCAAAGATATCATCTCTCATTTCCCCTTGCCACTACTTCCATGTGCAGCTTTAACTTATCCTTTTTACTTGGGGAGAACTCCTCATGATACCTATGAAGTCTTTCCTCTAATCGCCTCCTCTGCAAAAAGGCAGCTGCAAATCACTAACATCTAGCTCTGCTTAGAGTGATGATAACCTGAAACTGCTGAGACTAGTTTGGTGTTGAACGAAAACACAGCCTCATACATGGCTTTCAACTTACATTTGTGTTTAATTCTCCGCCATGCAGTTTCTATGCTATATTACGATCTCTCTGAAGCATGAACTGGCAATGTTATTAGTTCATCCAGCATCTTGGAATCTTCTAGAATAATAAAAAAAGGAATACCAATTAATCATTTGCATTTACCATTTAGCAACAACAGAACTTCAGCTGAAGGTCAGTGTCACTGCTGTCATTTCAATGGTTATACACAGATAAGAAACTGATTCTAATAGTTTAGGCAAAAACTGTAGCAGGCGTATGAGAATTGCTGATCCACTCAGTGGAGTGATCCATAATCAACTGATAAATAACATGATGTACTGTAGTTATTATCTTGTTTCAGTGACTGTAATCAGCTAAAGGTTTTGTCTTTGTTCAGGATTAAAATGAAAAATCACAGATCTTCTTTCTTAATTCATTGCTCAAATCTTCTCTCCAAGATAACAAAAGCAAAAATTTCAACTGGAAAAAGAAGGAGCATAATTTTTTTCCACCGTGCTTATGTCTTCCTAGAGGTTGAGGACAGTATTCTACACTTTAAATGGAGAGCCTGCACTGAAGTTTTCTTTGTATGGTATTCACCAAAATGTGAAGATTTTGGCTTTACAAAAATTATGTCTTTTGCATTGACACTGCTTTCTTCTCTTGATTTAAAAATCCAGTGATTTTTTTTTTAAGAAACAGCAAACATAAAAATATATCGAAGTCTAATATTATTTTGATCCATATTTGCATTTCTCATTGTCTTTGAATCCCTGCTTCAGACCCACTGATTTATTAACTCTCTCTTCTTTACTTGGCTAATCTGTGTATGTGAAATATTTCTGGTTTCACTGCTGTCCCCTTTTCCTTGTTGGTGGTTCACAGGTTTTCTCAGGCAGTTGAAAAACACATGCTGTTGCAGGATACTTTCTAATCCATGTTTGTCAGTAACTGAATTATACATGGGTGGCATAGCACATATTCAGCCTTTCATCCTTATCTGTTACTTCATCATTACTTTCAATCTGCAGTGAAAAATGTGACTAACATGTTGTGTGGTATAAATAGACACTGCAGGTTGAGATCATTTATGCATGGTTTGAATTTTGATGAAATTTTATACTGCCCTCTGGGCTAAACACTTAACCTAAGTGATTGTCCCAATAATTTTGTTGAATCAAACCTTTTCAGATGGAAGTTTTACCTTTCATTATCTTCTAAATTGTTTACTATAAAGCTTTCCAGGAGCGTTAGGAAGCAAATAAAAAGGACACACTTGCTGTTTATCAGTGATTCTGTGAATCATTATCTTGTCATTATAAATGACTGGAAATAGGAATATAAAATACTTTAACCCAAAAGACTATGTTTTTAAGTTATTGCAGGCCATCCTCAATATGTTTTTTCTTTTATATCACAAGATTAGGTGCTATACAAAATGTGAAAGTATAAATGGAGATCTATTTATTTACAAGTATTTGTGTATAAATATATTTGTATTTGGTACAGTTCAATGTACCAATTTATGTAATTCTTAATTTTAATTTCTTAATTGCCACAGTTGTGTGATCTTCCCATGTTTATTTATTTGCTTTTAAAATGACTTCAGCAGTATTTGTTATTTTTAAAAATGATGCTTCTGGTCTATATTTGGGATAATTTTTATTTCAATGACAAACATTCTCTCCATGTAGCTTTATTGGTTTTGATGTTTAAAAGTCTAGAATTTATTATTATGAGCTGAAAGCAATCATTGAACACTGACATTTTAAGTATGACAATAATGCAAGTAATTGTCATTCACTGAGTTAAGATATTCCTATTTCTTTCAAGAACCAATTACAATACAGTGCTCCTGTCTTTTAACTGGAAAAGAGTCTCCTTTGGTTTTCAGCTGTGTGTTTTGTAGCCCTGAAAGCATTTGCCCAGTAGCTTGCCTGTGGCACTGTGTCTCATCTCCCTATTTTTCTCTAAAGCCAAGGCTCCCCAGGTGGGCTGCATGCATGTCCCCTGTGCAGCGTGGTCTCTCAGCCTTTGCGTTGCACATTGGGACATTTGACTCTGGTATACATACCCAAGTGAGCTGATCTGGCAAGAGCGCCTCACACAGCAGACAGGCTGCGCAAATGAAGAGCTGGTTACCAATTCTGATGAGAGGGACTGCTGAAACAAAACAGTTTTATTTTTTCAGCACCAAAATCTGAACATTTTATCAAGAAAAAAATTCCCACGGAAAGGTAGTTTTCTGGCAACCGCTGCTAGTCAGAAGTCTCAGTTCCCCTTCACACAACAGTCTCAATGGAAAATTTTATGGCTAGCCCTAGTGCAGACTCTTTCAGAGGTGTTGAGCACCCACTGTGCCCATTAATTTAAATAAGCCCATAATGTGGTTTACATTTAATAAAGTTGCAGCCTCCACATGAACCAGGTTTACTGAGTGTTGCCTTCTTTCCTGCTGGGTCTGAGTCTGCTGGTCTGGATAGTGTAAGAGTCTTGGACTCAGAGCACGCCTTCACCCCTTGTGTTCATTAGAAATCTCCAAGCAAAAACTACAGAGAGTGTGTTTTCACCCAGTAGAGATTACTTTTATTCGGGGATACGCTTGCACACAAGTAAAGTGGAAAATGAATAGATTTTTACTTGGAAGAGCCCTTTTGTTGGTTGCCCTACTACTAACTTTTCAGAATTGAACTCTGATAATTCTGATAAATAAAAGCAATGTATTGCTTTAGTACTTACACAGCACTAGAAAGATAGCTTACCATTAATTTTAAAATCTCCAGATAGAGTGGTATAATAAAAAACATCAAGTGCATATTAAGAAAATAAGCAAAATAAAAACAGATCAGTGTGAATTAGCTTGCAATTCTGGTGGCTTCAGCAGGGCAGTTATGTCAGCTGAAAAACTGAGGCTTAGTTGCAGAGGAAGTATGCGCTGTTTAGAGAAAGGAAGTGTGAAAAGCAACGTATGTGTGATTGTGTGTTGATTTGTTCCTATTTACAGTGAGAGAGCCCAAGTAACTGTAGCTCACAGCAAACATTCCTCATCTTTGGCATTCTGAATTTAAATTGACTGGTGGTGGATGCTTTTTAACCAAGCCTAGTCTTGTAGGCTGGCTGCATATGTTTCCAACATTGTGTCATCCAACTCTGCTTATAATAAATCTAACCACTTTATTGTTCAAGACTCTGCACCAAGCCCTCATCTACAATTGAGTCCCAGTATATTTGTTACTAAGGAGGAAAAGAAGATTTGTGGGAAAAACTTTTTTAAGTGCAGGCAATTGTCCAGGGTTTTCAGTACTTTAACGTTAACTGGTTAAATGGATCTGCAGTCACCTTTTAGCTGGTTGATTGGTTTGGCAAAAACTTGGTTTTGCCTTTCGGTGGCATCCCAGGGGGTGACTTGCTCAGTGCAGAGTTCTCCCCTTCTCTTTCTTTCCCAGGACTTGCCAAGCATTCCCCAGTCCTCCCACGCAGCCTCTGGCAGCCCTCTGGTCAAGTCAGAGCACAGTCTCTCAGCATAAGGACAGTTCTCAGATCACTTGGATCACACAATGGAAGATGTATTTTCAATTTGCACTCCTCCTCCTCACTATGAGTGCAATCTCAGTACTCTTCATGGTCTGCCACAATGCTTGCCAGAGTGGTGCTGGAATGGGTGACACACCAGTATTTTACAACTGTCTCAAGTTACCCACTGAAACGAAGGAAGCATATGACTGCATCAGAATCAAGGATGTGTGGTATTACTGCTGTGGTTGAGGTTTTTGGTTTTTTGGTTTGGTGTGGGGGTTTTTTTTGGTTTTTGGGGGGATTTTTTTTGACAAAACTCTTTTCACTGGAAAACAAAGATTTTAAAAAAATGAAATTGTGGGAAAGAGCTGGTGTTAACACTTCTTCCAATTCAGGAAAGGATAATTGGAACAAAGTTTGGAGACTTTTGAAATATTCCATCCTGATATTTTGAAAAGAACATTTGTTTTGAAATGACTTTTGTTTCACATGTTTTAATGTATACAGAAGGGTTCATTTTCTATTGAAAAGGTCAAAATAATTTCAAAGCACTTTAAATGATTAAAACAGGTCCTTTCATTAACCAAAATATCAGTGCATGAACATTTTTGTTTTCAACATTTTCATCCCAATTTGGGATCAGAATTGTCTTTTGAAAATCTTCACGTGAAGGGAAAGCTACTTCTCATCCATCTTTATTCTGCAATTAAAAACTTATAAGAAACTTTCATGTATTAGTTAGAGTGAGGACCCATGCAGCATGAAATAAGTAATACAGGTTCTCTTTCACTGCACTGGTAATTACGTTGTGTGACTCCGACATCTCAGCGACACAGAATTAGATTCAGCATGAAAGAAGAACAAATGGACAGTAAGAACAGTACCCCAGCCTGCTACTGGCTTATTTTATCTTGGAGAACATTCTTGTTGTCTGTGCCTCAGCATCCACATTGTATTCTTATTATGATGTGTATCATGGAAAAACATTACAGATACAGACCTTCACACTCGTTCTTCCCATGGATGGTTTTTACATGCCTTCGTTCGTGCTTACAAACTCCCTCTCTGCCATTTCTCTGCCCCTTCTCCTATATTTTCCCTGCTCTTTTGTTTTGCTTTCTGTCAAAATCAATAGAGTTCAGGCCAACGATATCTATGGTGTTCCCTGAATTTTTAGTACTGATTGGTTGGAGTGTTCAAAACCTATCAGATAATTGAAAGACATTCAATGAGAAATGTTACTGAATTTTATGTTCATTTCTCACCCAACTTCACAGAACGTGGCTTTTCCCAGATTCTCCCTTTTGGGCCTGGGTGGAAGCTGAAGACTTTAAACATTTGTTCAAGATGTCTGGACCTTTGACAGCCCACGTGGCAAATGCAGATGCATTCACTGGGCTGTACAGACTTGCTCTCTTCATAAGAAGAGACTTCTCTGTGCCTGAGATGTTAGATCTATTGTGTGTGGACTAATAGCCTTCAAATGTGCAAGCAATCTGGTGCTCTCTAGATGCCTTGGACTTGCTGCACACATGCAACTCTATGGACAATACTTCTGTAGTACTTCCTCAGCTATTGGTGTGAGCGTGTTTATGCAGCACATGCAGATCTGTTTCTTATGGGAAAGCCCAGAGATATGAATACCCTAAGCAGAATGGCTGAGATTATTGAATATAAAATGGAAAATATCTTAACGAATTTTTTTTTTACAAAATCATAGAGATCTGACATACTGTTATGCAGTGATTTTCGTTCTGCACAGAGAGTTGTGTCTTCCAGTATGGCTCTGTATTAGGAGATTCATTACTATGATCTGTTAGAGGCTAATTTCTGAATCACACCACTTAAACTGCATATGAAAAACCAGCCTCAAACAAAGCACACTGTAAGCAGGATTTTTTCAGCTTCTGGAATTATGTCTTAAAGAATCTGCCAGTGTGAAGTTCTGAAATGCTGTTTAATGTTTGGAATCACATGGACTTTTGTGCCAGACTACAAACTGCAGATGCAACATGTGACCCATCTGCCTTCTCTGTGCTTCCTTTTTTTCCTAACTTCATGTAGGATAGAAATACCAACTGATGAAATATCAGGGGCAATTATAAAGATCCATTAATCATCATTAGATGAGCCTATATACATAGTATAACCGTCTCGATCAAAGGATTTGCTGTCAGGCCACAGGTTGACTAACAGGCAAATGATTGGAAACAGCTTTTTTTCCAGCTTGGATTGGGTGATAATAACGTGAAAAGAATGGAAGTGCTAAGAAGAATGCTCTTTCACTGGCTGTGTTGGAGAAAGCATGAAAGACTATCGCAGGGTGGAAGAGGCAGTCTCTTCCCGAGGAGAGGTCTTTGCTAGGAAAGCAGAGGTAGAGAAGATCTTGACCTGCTGAGAGGAACCCTGACCTCAGTCAAATGGAGTGCTCAAGAGCAGTGCGGACTTGCAGAAAGGATGACACATTTGGGTTTTTTTAAGCTTGTCTTTTTACCACCATATGCCCCAGGAAAGATGCATCATTAACATAGAGCAGTCACAAAGCTGGAGTACTGCAGTCTGGGAGGTTAGACCTGACCTGGAGAGAGGCTAAGACAGCTGGGCTGATGCATCTCATTTTTCTGGAGGTCTAACACCCTTGCACAGAAAGTACGCTGAGAGAGGCCAAGGAAAGAAATGTTATTTCTCTCTCCTAGCAAAGCAACAAAAGATTACTGAAAGAAAGAAAGAACATCAGGGGTAATTTGAGAATTGACACATCAAGGCTTAGAGGCTATATTAAAAGAACTATTAGACATGTCAATTAATTTTCCTTTGCCTTATTAATGAGCATCTTAGCTATGCATCTTCTGTTTGAAGCAGCAAGCAATCATTTTTCCAGGTTCCTTCATGCTATGACAAGTCACAGCCCTCCTGAGATGTACATGAGACAGGGTATAATATAGTATGATTATTGTTCCTAATTTCATGAATGATTCTTAACTTTTGAATTGAAGGGAAATTTAATACTTATTTTGAATGTTAAATGATGTGTCTCAACATTTTTCAAAGCACCAGCTTGTTCCATATTTTTAATTTGATTCTCTTGTAGTAACTGAGTTTATCCACTAACTCCAGTCTTAGAGTCCAATCAAAGCCCCAGAGGAAGGAAGGGGGGAAAAAAAACCAAACCCATACCCCAAAACCAAAGCCAGAGCACGGTCTTTTGCTATTGGGACTATGAAGTTGCTGATGACCTTCATTAAACGCCACAGCCAACTTCTGACGTGCTCAGCAGCAAGTCTCATGACCCACAAACAGAAAGCCAATCTAAATCATGGAGTGGTTGTATTTGTCTTTTGTGTCTAGAAATCCGCTGCTGGAATTTGCTGAGTGCCTCTAAAAATGTAGCAGAAGGTTCACTGACAAAAGGCATTGTCTTTCTAAATTTCACCTTCAAATCTTGAGCCCAGCAAGTAAAAACTATTTAATAAGTGGGGAGGGGAGGGGGGGGGGACACCATGACCAACCTAAACCACCAAAACCTTCTCTCTTTCTTTTTTGTAATGATTTGAAGTCTTTAAGCTGAAAGAATAACATCAAATACGACCTGTGAACCAATTTGCCTTCAGGTTAAAACAGAAGCAAAATAAAAAATAACACACTGTGTTAACACAATTTTAAGGTTACACAACTAAAATATCACCAACAAGAAACTGGGAGATGTGAAAACTAAAGTTTTAACTTAAGTGTAAGTTCTTATGCATTGTGGATCAAGTAAGTTTTAGGTTGATCCTTAAGGAAATTAAGGAAGAAAAAAAGGCTGTAAAATACTGAGAGCCTGAGAGAGCGTTATTGTCTGAACTGAGGCATAGATTTTTAAAGTAGTCTGTATCCTGTAACCACAGTGCTCTTTCTAGTTGCATTTCAGCAGCTGAATTCCTTTGGTATCTTTGGAAACCTCACCCTGAGTGCCTGCCTGACTTCTTGAGGTTTCTACTTCCATACACTGCTACCAAACTTATAGGAACCCATGGGAAGGTGAGCAGGCTACTTAACTAAATTGAACGAATACTGTGTAAGCATATCCGATAATCAGGCTTTGCAATTAAACAAAAAGCTCTAGATAGGAAGGAAGGAAGGACCGATAAGGATCCTGCTGCACCAGGAGCTGCTGGAGGGGAAAGGAGCACCAAACTCAGTAGTGCTGTTAGCCCATCACACTGAGTTTTGATAAGAGACAGTTTGTCCAGGTGGGGAAGGTATGACTACTTTGTAGGTCCTTGTCTTTGATTATCAGTTGTGTTGAGTCAAAGGAGCACAGTCTACTTGCAAGTCAGTGAAATCTTGTCTGAATTCAGACCAGTAGTGGAAAACCCTATGGGTCTAAGATAATGGGATTTTGTCCTCTAGGATTGTGTGGATGTCTTTATTGTAGATAGAAAGGTAGAAAATTAATAAGTGTTAAGGCTGATTGGCAAACTGACACCCCCCCACCCCCACAATAATTCAGCCTTTCAGCAGAATAAGGGAACCCTAAAGCTTAAATTCAGAACCATCTCTGTGGTGCCATTTGAAGGTTATTTAAGTGTTTCTTACCTTCAATTGTCTGGGTCAACCTGGTTCTTTGAAAAACTGCAGTTGTGTCTTTCAGATGTTTGGAGTTCTTTGATGAAAAATCTAAAGCTTCCAAGAAAAAGCAGAATGGTATCTTTATAAAAAGACAGTCAAAAAATATTTTCTGAGAGCTTTTGCAAATAAAATTCAACAAACTGTATTGTTTACAAATACGCTTGCAGACAAATATGCACAGGAAAAAAAAAAGAAACAACCAAACGGAGAAGTTATTTGCATGGTAAGTTCAATACCTGCCAACTATCATTTATCAGAGACAGCAAAATAACAAGGCTTTTGTTCTGCCCAAATGCATTATTCTTCTGCTTTGGAAGCTTTACTCTAATCACTCCTGAACATTGGGGTTTATTTCTTAGCCAGGTTTTTTTCAGAAGGCAAGGTGTATGCAGTAAGGCTGCCTGTTACTCTACCTCTAGTAACTTCCGAACCTGCTGGCCAATTTTAGCAAGAGGGGTAGAGTAGAGGGGAAATACCTCAGTTATTGCCCCTGTAGAGAGAAACGCTGAGGTGCAACCTAATACAAAGTCAATTCCCCTGCTCCTGGAAATCCTTATTGTATGGGTGAAGCCTCACAACCAAGTCTCTTTCAGACAGTCACTTTTTAGAAATTGTGCATGTGGTGGATAAGTAGTGTGATACTTTATATTTGAACTGAAGGAACAAGTTTATTGCCATTTTTAAAAAGCATGTTCCCCTTCTTTACTCTTGAGCAAAACTTTCATTTGGTTAGAGGTGCCAAGTCCAAAATATTCTACTGACATTGAAATATTTGATTTTTTTAATAAATGCTTCTCTCTGTTCTTTTCCAATCTGATGAAATTACAATTACCTAGGAGCCATACCAAAAGCTCTTTGAAACTGCAAAGATTTATATGGATGGTGATTAGCTATGTGTTTTACAAGTCTATTTTTATTTTTAAAGGAAAGTGTCTTTTTTACATCCTTATTTTCTGCGCTCTCAGCAGATAAAGCTTCCTGTGAGGATGCTGGTGTCTTAGGCCAGCACACTACATAGACAAGTGAGACAACACAGGAAGCGTAGATGCACAAATGAATGTGTTTTTTGCAGGGACTTGTTTGTAGGCAGAGTCTTCTTTTTGTACCCCTAAATCCTTTACCTACCCCTCTGCTTCTCGTTGTTCTCTGGTACTAGTGTTTCTCATGGTGATGCTGTTTTATGTTTTGGCCCATACTGGAGGTCATTTAGTCACACCTGGGATATCAGTTTTGAATGTGTCTGAGAGGAAATGCCCCCAAAGAAAAAAACAGACTCAGAGCACATTTTTATCTAGAGCATACAGATAATACAAAATGAGTTTGTTACATTACACTTTCGGTATCGCAAAGCAACATTTCCACCAGGAAAAGGATGGCCCCTGTCTCATTTGAGCTTATTTTCTTACACTGTCAGAGCTATGTTTTACTATGATGCTGTGCAGTAATTAGCAGGAAGTTTCAGGATTTCTTAGCATCAGGCAGAATGGTTTGCCTCTCATAGTAAATGTCCCCTTTGGGAAGAAAATTTCAGATGAAGAGCATTGCACTGGATCAATAGATGACACCAACAGAAAAGGAAGCCTGCATTTGTCTTGCCATGTCTTACATGCAGCTATGGGCAATAGAGGGAAGTATGTTATCTAGAGAATGTCTCTGATAAGGGGATATCCCTCAAACTCCCAATGCAGCTAGCAATCACGCATTGATTTTTGAGAAACAAGCTGTGGCAATTTTTTAATTTCTGTTTTATACTGTGGAACTAGAGGAATAAAGCCATATCTTCACCTTGAAAGAAAATTTGTGAATTTTCATTTCAAAGGGAACCAGGAAGCCTGTTATAACACTACTCGAACACCTTAAACACTGCTAGTGTCCATTATGTCATACAGTATAACAAGTGGGAAGGAAAGCACTACACAAGAAATTACGGTTTTCTTTCTCTCTCTTGCTTTCCCTCCCTCTCTTTCTCTCTTCTTCTCTTTCTCTCTTTCTCTCTTTCTCTTTTTTTTTTTTTAAAGGCAGGAGACCTGATTTCTGTAAACAACCCCCTAAAGGTACTCTTCTACCAATAGCAGTCCACTGTAAAACAGATAAGGTTCTCATTATGTATCCTCCATGTCTTGATCATAATTTCTATCATGGTTGACATTCTGGTCCAGTTATATCAGGTACATTCTGTATAAGTCCTTTAGAAGACCGGGATAAAACCCTGCTGAATGCAGGATCATTTTGCCTTGGGGAGAGAGTTAGTCAAAGTGCACATAGTTCAAGGTGGATTTCTAGTCAGATTCCCAGTACTGGGACATTCTAAAAGAAATATTTTTGAATTGAACATAGCTCAGAAGGAATTAAATTAGTTCTTTAATGCTTGGTTTTTCTCCAGAGCCATCAACACAAATTACTTTCTAAAATAGGCAGCTAAATATAATAACGCAGCATTAAACTGAAAAGAAAAAGTTAATACTGTTATTATGTGATGCATTTTGTTTGTCTAAATTGTATGGATAATTTCCACCATAATTTCAGTAGTGTTTATAAAGATGTTTTAAAAAGATTTCAGTTTAACATTTCCTATAACTGTGTTTTTTCATAATATAATTGAATTTAAGATATCTGTACAGTATCTAAGTTTTCTCATCTTGATAACTCTTTAATGATATTTTAAATATAATAGTATCCTAGAGTGTTCTGCATATGCACCTAACTTTTTCCCCTTCCCTTCCTGTTTTTTTTTCTAAGGCTCTTAAAAATTTAATTAAGCTGGCCTAATGTAGATACTTTTCCTTTCAGAAAACAGGTTTTATTAAATCAAAAACATTTTTTTAAAATGCAGTGCTATAACATCAGTCATGTGCTCAAACCTGAGATTGTTCTATTTCATCAAAACCTTGAGGAAGGGTTCTTCCAAAATGGTTCGTTATAGCTACATTTGGACAAGTATGCCTTGTAAATGTTGTAAATATTTCAGGCAATTTTCTGTTTGTGAGATTTTTTTTCAGTGTATTACATTTTCATTGTAGTTTTGCCTTATCTGGCTGTGTTTAAATCTGCAAGCATTTATTTTTAACTGCATTCTAATTGGCGTTACCTGGGTCACATCATACTTCACTCTTTTCATGGATAGCTGTTCCTGTGTCAAACTTGTCTGTGGACACGTTGGTGCACAAAATAATGTTAACTAAAAAAAATTGATATAAAAAAAAAATTAATTCCCAATGTCAAAATTGCTCTAAATACACGTTCTATTGTTCCCCCAAACTCTATCTGTTTTGCCTGCTTAGTTCTCTCTTGTAAAATTTGCTATGAAAAAGGAAAGGTCACTTTTGTCAGGTCAGTACAGAAGCTTCTAGAGTTCTGACCAGAATAACACTAATGGTCTTTTAGAAGCTTTTTTATGTACAAGCTACAGCCTTAGATTCACTTTTTTTCTTTCATCTTTATATCCATTTATTCCTACGGTGCATGAGTATTATAAATCTGCACGTGAAATGAATGGTACATTCAGTTTAACAATTAACATCCTAACTCCAGCACCTTCACACATGTACAATTTAACTGTGGCAAGGGAAACAATGCAAGCATGCAGGAATTCAATTTCTGTTTCACCCTGTTGCTGTGAAAAACAGATACAACTGAAGAAGTCAAGGGGCTTTGACTCATGGCTTGTCTGTGTTTGTATAAGATGAATTTTCATTGCTGTACAGCCAGACAGGAAAAGGTCTTCCTGAAATGTAGGACTGTCCTGTGCAATGTGTCTCCTGCCCGCTCTGCCCACAGCAGCTGCGAGTCTGTCAGTTCTCACTGAAGGAAGGTGGCTGTTTGACTCCAGCTGTACAGACCCAAGCTCCTAGTGTGATGCTGCTGCTAATTAAGTCCAGGATGGAAAAGATCAAAGCTGTGCCTTTTTTTTTCCCTTTTTCCCTCCCCCCCCCCCCCCCCCCCCCCCCCCCCCCGCCACAAGGCTGTTTCTTATTTTGAAGCTTCATTGCTCTCTGCTACGATGTTCACTGGAAACCTCACCTGTTTGCTTGGTAGAGTTTCGGCTGGTACTGGATTGCCATTTTAGCTTGGCAACTTCAGAGTCTTGTTTCCCAATGGCCTGCCAGCTAAATTGGTGTGTTACAGATGAATGCACAGATCACAGATGGTGTTTGAGTGTTTAGTGGCTCTCAGAATTAGATATGTATTTGGTCAGGAGGAAGATTACATTTTTCCTCCAGACAGAGCAAATGTCCTTGGGGATGTTTTCTGTGTCAAGGTGGAAACCATTCCACACATCAGGTACAGGGGACTCTCTTAGCTTAAGCAGGAGTACTACCTACGTATATATGTGTTTCTTTTTCTCCTGGATAGGGTATGCTGTTACTATTAACATAAATGTAAAGTTTTTTTATCTTGATTCTCCTGAACTTCTATACATGTTTTAGGCCTAACTTCTATCCTCCTTTAGTTTTCCTTTTCTTTTTAACTGAGATGAGCTTGAAGGTGTATTCATTACTCCAGTTGCCCTGTGAGGTTCTTCTCCAGGTCCTAAACTCTCTGTTTTATTCCTCATGCAGAAGCTTGAGCATTCACGCTTAGTTACTGGTAGAACAGCTTTACAGACAGTGCTGTGTTTGTGAGATCTATACCTCTCTCATCCTCCCCTATATGGGTTGTGTCTTTTTCTCATTTGTTCATTGTCGTCTTATTTACTTAAAGCAGTCAGAGGGCAAGGAGTAGGGGAGGAGTTACATGCTTTCTTTTGCTTCTTGACTGGCTGAGTCATGTCATGAGGATGAATAACAGAGACTCTCTGCTGCCTTTTGTTCCTTTCTAGAATGAAATATAAAACAGAGCTTCTTAAAAGTTCTGAAAGCTGCACTCGAGTTTCCTCGTTTCATGTTTGTTCCCATCCAGAGCTGGAACCAGACAGACTGGAATATTTTAACAAAGTCTGTTCTTGTAAGATTTCCAGACTGTTTTTCCAAGCCAACAGGCTCATGAAAATGCGGTTAAGCATGAAATAGGCAAAGTTTTAGTTGCCTACCTAAACTGCAGCCGTGACGATAATAATTTGTTTTTTGTCATTTTTGCTTTGTCATTGTCAGATGCTGCTCAAAGTTGAAATGTGCAAAGCTCTGCCAGCTCTCTACAAGGAACCACACTGTTTTCCAGCACTGTTGCTACTCTGCTTAAATTTTGTCATTCCTCCTTCCTCCTATGCTTCCTTCCCCAGCTTGGTAAGAAATCTCATCTTGTGAATTTCTCAGTTAATTCCCCTCAGGAAATTCTTAGTTAGCTAAAGGCAGAAGATGGGTTCCCCTGCTAGCCTTACACCATTGGGTAAAGGGACTGATGAGGACAGGAATCTGCTTGTTGTTTGCTAATTTTCTGTTGGCATAAACTCTTTTATAGTGAGAGCTGAGTGTCCACCATTTTGGGGCTAGCACAGATGTATCTAGAGGAATATCAAGCTGCCAGCACTTCCTTCTCTTCCTCTTTAATGAACATGTCTTGGCCCACTGGCCCACAGTGTCCATCCCCCAGTATGGAAGAACATAGCGGTCCCTCCAAGGCAACAGCTGTGCCAGCATGTACCCCCGTAAGCTTCTTGGCATGAGTGCATTGTGGGAAAAGTTCAAATGATGTGTTTGTTCTGGCTCTTGGCTACGCATGTGATACAAACACACCTGTGCTGTTGCTGATCCAGAGCTTGCTGCCTGCTGGCCATCTCCTTATGAGCTGGCACAGCCTGGACCTTGGAAGGAACTCGGCCACCGTTGCCCTTCTCCTCCCCAGCTTGGTGGGGCAGCGTGGGTGTGGCCAGGTGCACTCACATACCTGTGTCATGTTCTTTGCAGCAACCCAAAACAATTACTGCAGTTATTGGCAGACTGTTTTTCCTGCTTTGCAAGGATATTTAATTCCTAAAACCTTCCTTCGGAGTTTTTGGATTTTGCATGCTTCTGGCAGTTTCTTTTTTCCACCACAGGTGCACCTGAAAAATAAACCTGTCGTGATTTCCAGTATTTCTTCTGTACCATGATTTTGGATTTTTCAGCAAGCTGTAGAACAAATTCTCCTATGAGCATTTGTATGTTAAGGAATTACCCGATGTCCCCTCAGGTCTTTTGCCACCTCTCTTATAGCAGACAGCCCCTGTAACTGTTAGTGGTAACCCCTTTCTTGGTGCTTGCAAACTGAAGAATATGAAGCATAGGTGTGTCCTAAAAAGAGATGACAAAAAGCAGTGTCTTCATCCTTAGCAAAGGTTCTCCCTGGTTATATTCACTTTGCATACAAATAAACAAAAAAGTAATATTTTATTAGGAATCCAGTGGATAGAATAATGGACTGTAACTCAGCAGAGCTCAGTTCACAGCTCTGCCGTTGGCTTATTGGGTAAAGTCATTTGTATCATCACTATACAGCCTGGGATAAAGACAATCTCTTTGTGACGCAATATGAGATCTATAAAGGAAAAATATTATGCAGAAGGAATAATAATAAAGTACTTCTAACGATAAGAAAATTATATGTTTTATATATACGTTCATGTTGTGCACAGTGGAATGAATCAGATTCCATTCTGCCTCATGCTTTATCAGTGGTGCTGTTAACTGGTTTCCATTTTAAGGGCTACATGTATTAGTGTATTATTTTTAGCTGTACTTTCAGATATAGGTGTGCTTTTCAACTGAAAGTAATAGCATTTCATTGTAGTAACACTAGGTAGCATTTCCTGCATCTTCGTTACTGTTGATAAGCCATGAAGAACTTTATAGCTAAGTTTAAATACCTACCATTTATGGTGGTGATGGGGAGGGGTCTTTTTTATTTGTGAACTGAGTAAATACGTTGCACAGATTCCTTGGGCTGTGAGGACTGTGGTTCCCTGAAAGTAATTTGCATAAAGTCCTTCATGTCTGCATTTGCTCTTTAAATCTTTTCTGGCTGTACGGGTAACATAAAACATTTATTTTGCCTTATTTTATGCAATGTAAATAATAGATACATTCAGAATAGATCCTGAATACCTCAGCTGGTATATACCAGTGTAGCTCTGGAACAAGCAGGATTGCATTGGCTGAGAATCTACCCCCACCATCAGCTGTAAGTGCTAGTCTTGGAGTGCATTATACAAATGTTCATCGTAGTTTGTCAGCAGCAAAGCTGTCACCCAACAGTACACACTGCCTTCTATCAGCCATTACTTTTCTGTCATCATCATCAAGTGTAGCTTAAGAGAATCTGTGCATCGTTTCTTTCCTTCTGAACAATTTCCATTGAAATAATTGACCTGCTTTTATGGTAATTCGGTCTCTGCTATTTGTTACTGCAGCATTTTGCAAAGAAAAATGCAAAACTAATGCCCTAGAACAGAAACATTCAGCCAAATTACTTACCAGTAATCCAAGGAATCATGGATAAATCCATTGCTCAAGTGGCTTCTCATTTGGAGCTTTATATAGTTTTCACCCAAGGGTTGAGATTTGGGTTTTTTGTGGGTGGAGGGGTTGATTTGTTTTTGAAAGGTAATACTCATGCTCTCTGCCCTAGAGCAACTTTATATAAATCTCTTCTGAAAACTGTATCTGCCAGCATTGTCACTCCACCCACGAGCTCTCACTAGTAACACCAGTTAAAAATATTTAAAGGGACTGTTTCTAGTTGTTTGGTGCATTTAATTTTGTGTTTCTGCCTTCTCCTTTCTTCATTCTTCAAAAAAGTCAATAAGAGATATCATTTAAGCCCAGCATTTTGAAGTGACAACCAGTAAACAGCCTTATACCATGATTAATGTGTACTCAGGAATAGTTTGATGTAACTTACAAGTAGTAAGTTGAGGCCCACTGAATTTGTTTTAAAGTAAATGAAGAGATTCCAGTTGTGGGTTAGGACCTTCAGTGAGCCACTGGATAGGCTGTATTTTCCACCAATTTCTACCCCTGGCTGATGATGTTCATGTCAAGGTGTTACACAGTCACAGGGAAGCATGAGCTAGCACAGAAGTGACAGAATCTGGACTGTCTGACAAGTTAAACAGTAAGGAGGACTTTAATTTCCATTTAAAAGCCAGAAACGATGGTCCAGGTGTGTGATGCAAATCATGAAGTCTTTTAAAGAAAAAATAGTTCTTCAAAAACCAAAATGAATGTTGTTTGATTTTACCTAATGGATATATTTTTCTTGTTTTCTTTGACTTCCAGCAAGCTTGGCTTTCTGTGGAGTTTCTGGGCTGCTATTGATTTTTTCAGGGGAAAGATGCACCAAAGTAAAGAGATCGCAGATGTTGCCCTGCTGGTTTAAGCAGGGTCATTGCCAGTGGAAGGCGTCCACGGTTTGATAACAGTGAATGTGCTCTGAATTTCTCTACTTTACGTCGGAAGTTTGTTGAGTAGGTGGATTCCTATGGCTGAGAGAGCCAGCGTCTCAGCAGGGATGACAACATACAGACCTCTGTTCTGCTATTTTTCATCTTCGTGTCCTAAAAAGGTGAAACTTTCTTGATAGCTCACAGGTGGAGGCATTAGCTCTATTTTGACCTCTTGAAAGTGGAAGTAGACTGGGGAGCAATGGAGTGAAGAAGGCACAGGTTGAATATTTTCATTGCTGCCTAAATCTTAGGGAAGTTTGATAGCCTCACTTTGTATTGTGTGCTCATGGTGCTTGCGTAAGCAGCTTCCACACAATGAGTTACAGAGCCAGAGTAAGTGTATTCATGCAACTCCTGTGAAAGTGCTAATTGCATCACTAGAATCCTGACTCTGTAAGAGAAGTTACCTCACCTTCCCAGGCCAGCATTTTGGTCATTGACATTTCTTAGTGTTTCTGGTGCTCCAGGACAGCTCTGAATGAAAGAGGAATTGGTATTTGCAGCACTCTGAGCTGCGTGCCCTCCTTCTCAATCTGTGTGTTGGGTTGGAGGAAGGATTTATGTCTTGAAATGTTTTTACAGGTGGTATATTGAACATTTCACTCTGGTGTTGCTTGTTTGGAGGTAGCTTCATTTAGTAAATGAGCCCAAATAATCTAGTAGTAAATGACTCTTACGAAATGAGGAGGTGATCTCAATCCAGATTTTTTGTGGAAAATACATGGTTACTCGTGCTCTCAGCACAGAGGTGAAGATTGGCAGTGATCCCTGTAGGATGTGGATTGCTGACATAGGTGAGGCTCGGTGGGACATCTATGTAATTCTGCTTGTTTGATGAAAGATGAGAAGAGTATTATGAGCTAAGACAATATTCTTTTTTCTTTTCTTTTTGTTATCTTTTTCCTTTTTTTGCACAAATAACAAACTATTTGGTCTAACTAAAATAACTCTGTGGCTAATGCTACCCAATTAACTCTCCTCAAGGAGTGAATACCTTAAGAGCAGACTTTGATGGAAATTATTAAAGATGACAAAAATTTCTTTATATAAAAGGAAACTTAGTACAGTCTACCTTCAGAGTTCAGAGCATCCAGAATGCCATGGTTTTTGTAGTATAATATAAGTCAATTATACTTCTTATTTTACATTTTTCTTTGTCTCTTTCTCACACAAGCCTAGACTATGATTTCATAATGTTAATGAAACGTGTTGTGATGTTCCTGTAGGCTGCTGTGGGTAAATAATTATAGTATGAGGAAGGTGATTCATGATGTGGCACTAAGTCTGTAAAGTAGGACTTTGCGAACTGATTAGGATATAAGCAAGTGGACTGCAGTGTCTCAAAAAGCCCTTCAAAACTCCTGACAGATCAACCTATAGTCACTGCAAGGATCACCTGTCTCAGCCCAACAGATAATTCTGTGAGAAGTTTTGGTGATTTCTTCTTAGTGACCCAAAAACTATTCTTTGTGGTGTGTCCCTGACAACTACTCCTGTTTTTCAACCAACGAGGTAACTAAAGCTTGAGTGTTCTCATGAGAAAAGGGGCTAGCTGACAACATGCCTTCTCCTGTAAACACATCCTCTCAACACTGAGGGTCAGGAGGAATGTGATGCCAAGACTTGTCCCAAAATCCAGACTATGGCTGGCAAGTTTGGGATTTTTATTTCTCCTGCTCATTCAGACCTAGACCAAATGCAGAATCCTTTTAAGTTTCTCCATTACTATTTGCAGTTCTCTTTGTGACTGCTGGAGAATGAAACGTACACAGCTATTTAAGAAATTCATATATGTAGGCAAGAAAATGCTGTAAAAGAGCATGAAATACAGCGCAAGTATTGCTGTTGCTTCTTCTCCAGTCATATGTTACACTTTAGAGAGGCAGCATGTTTTCTTCCACAAAAAGATCTTTATATTTCTGAACTTTCAGAAGCCTTAATCAATACAGATAACAGTTTGAGCATGATGACATCATATTTAGTCCTACAGTCGTGCGTCTCAGCTGCTTAGTCATTTAAATCAGTGGAAATAAGCATAGCAGTTAGAAGTTTCAAAAGGTCAAAGAAGCTACTGTCTTTTCAGCTTTGAACCAGCTGAGAGACTCCAGTTTCTTGGAAACATAATACCAAGGCTGCATCTCTGCATCTCATTTCTTTTTTTTTTTTCCCCTCCTTTGAAGCAGTATAGTAATTAGCTTAAAGGGCAAATCACACCACACTCAGTAGCAGAATACTTTACAGTGCAAGTTCCTTTTTATTTTCTCTTTCACTTGAAACTAGTTTAAAGAGAAGTTTTAGCCCACATTGTATACTGAAATATTTGACTGATGCTCTCTTACCCAAATGCCAAAAAGCTGTTCACATTTTTCAATAAAATGAATACTTTTTCAGTATAAATATGACAAGTTCTTTTACCATTTTCTCAGAAGGAAAATAAGTGATAAAGTGTTCCTCAGAGAGCAATTTGTGAGAAAATTAAAATCAAAATGAAAGCAAAAGACTTTTAAAAACTTTGTTTTAAATGTGATTTGTTTTCTTTATAAAAACAGCAGCATGATTTCTGGGAGGAAGCCACCTATCATCTAGACTGCAATGGAAAAAACTTCCTTTTTTTCCTGTCAGATGCGTTGGTCAATCAAAAGTTACGATCAGAGTGTGTACCACATTTATCTGTATAGCAGGACTCTACAGTGTTTTAGGGACTACTATTTCTTGTATGTTTTTCCAAATGACTCTTTGTTTCATTTCCATATATTTACAGCTGCCGTTCTGCTGCTGAAGTGAAACTGTCCAGGCGGGTTGTTGAGCGTTTCCATTTCGTAGTATACGCAGCCTTCTCAGAGCTAGGAGCTGCACACTGGTGTTCCAGGGACTTCCGGCTGCTCATGCTGCTGGTAGTTTTGCTTTGGTTCGTGAGACTTTACCTGCATTATTTGAGCCAATGGCTCTTCCTTCAGACCATCTCTGTTCCTGTTACAAAGTAAGTCCAGTTGCTTTCTTTCTCTGTTGGAATATTTCTACAAATAGCTTGATTCAAAGTGGTTCATTCACACTACGAAGAGAACTAAAGACTAAGATGCATGCTAGGGGCTCTGCATGCAAGCCCTGATAGAAGCCTCTGCAGAGACCTGGAGAACAAGGAGCACATCCAGAGTCCAGATGATCTGATATGTAAATGTGACCCTAACAGAAAGGTGAAAGTGTTAATAATGTAAATTTTCGACCCAGAACAGGATGTGTCCATTTGTGAATCTTGTGTCACGCCTACCTCTCCCTCTCTGAGATACCCAGCAGGTTATGTATCTTTCACAAGAATCATTTATCATTTTGGATCAAGTATTTCAAAATGCCTAAGAAGTGCACAAAATTGAAGAAGCATTTAAATCATATTTGATGTTACCAAAGTGATCTATGAGTAAAATGCTTAGAAGAATTTAACTTTGATATATCAGTTTTTCTGTGAGGACTACAATGGATTGACATATTTTAACTATATAATACATTGACTTTAACTCAGGAATCAGAGCTCTCTAGAGAGTTCCAGGAAAGTCATTACTTGTCATTATTTGATGTGGAAAAAAAAAAAAAAAAAAAAGATGGAGAACAAGTCCACAAAGTGATATATACCTAGTTCTCCATATGTTGCTGTGGGGTAGCAAATGGGTCTACAGAGCAAAAAAGATCAGTCATGCCTAGGGAAGGGAAGATTTCTCCAATAGAACCTTTTTTTTTTTCTTTTTTTCACTTTAAAACATCATGAAAACCTGAATCAGTCAGTAGGAGCCAGTAACATGCAACTCTGTGACCTGTGTCTGCTGTGATACAGGGATTATTGGCTAAAATTTGAATACGGTTTCTGAGCAGACTCTGGACAGCGCTAGGTATTGTTAAGGTGGCCTTCTAGGTCTTAATGCAAAGCCAGCCATCTCTCACTTCTGGCCTTGCACAGACCAGGCAGGCTCAGCCAGCTGGCATTAAAACTTTTGGGAGGCCAAGCATCAAGAGTCTGGGAAAGCAAAGGAAACGCAACAGAAGGAAGCAATGTGTGAGAGAGAAGTGGTCATGTTCGAAGCCACTAATCACAGCTGTCCCAGGCAGTCAGCTAGATAAAGGATAATGTTCTCAAGCCAAGATGCCCTGGATCAGCATCCAAATCCGTAGCTGTGTGCCCACAGAAGAGACTGAGTTGAGCGCTCTCCAGTCCTGCTAAATACAGTGGTCACACTCATAAGTCAGAAACAAAGTGAGAATCAAACCACTTCACCTTTACTCAGTAGCAAAATTTAAGCCACTTTGTTTCGCTTGAAATTTTTGCCTTAAATTTCAGCATCTGTATGTAGCTCACAATACCATGCAGTTCCTGTCTCCTGCAGTGCCAGCAAATTTGTCATTGTGCGAGCTTTTAAAATCCCACCATCCCATGGTGGCAAGAGGGACATTTTCAGTCACTTTAGGGATACTAAAAGCTGTGTCTTCCTTGACACATTTTCTGCTTTGTGCAGTGTCCAGAGGTGCTGCAGTATTCAGAGAGGGGTGAGCTCCTGGGGCCTGTGCTAACATTGGTGCTTCTGGGAGCTAATGTCTTCCTATAGCCCTGCCTGCACAGTCCCAAGGGCCTGGATGTGCATCCACTGAACTGAGGGTCAGAGGGGATCAAAGGACACAGAGGCAGGAGGAGGAGAAAAAATTTATTTTTCTGAGTGGCTTCAATGGTTTTTGGTCAGAGGGTTGTGACCAAGATGGGGATGCAACTTTATAATGCACCATGCTGTATGCATTATTCTATGTTTTTTTAATGGTTTGCCCAGGAGCACAGGCAAACTCTCTCCTTTTGCTTATTTACAGATTCCAGCTTTTCCCTCACACTGTTGAACTGTGCTACCAGAACTCCTTGCTGCACACCAGTGAAGAGTTGGTCATGGTTGTGGTGGGACCCCTAACCTTGAATGCAGGGCTGCTTCTTATGGTCCTGATCAGATGGGGCTGTCAGCAGCTGTTTGACTCATTCCCTTCCTTCTTGTCAAAGTTTATCATAGCTCTGGGACTCTGGACAGTGCTAGACCCCTTGGCAGTGTTCATAGTGGATTCAGTCCTGGGGGTAAGTCACTTAAAATAACTTGGACATGAGACCTTGACGTAGAAGTTTGTTTTATTCAGTGAATCACTGAAAGATATGAAATTCCACCCCTGGCAATGGAACATGAAAGTTAAAAAGAAATTAAATAATAATGTTATACATTACCTTTTTATTAACAAAATTCCCATCTAATGGAGTCACTGTGTTTCTGCATAAAATTAAGAGCACTGTACAAGCCATATATGGAGATAAGAAAGTAAATCCACCACTGGAATGATTGCATCTGCTTTGAAAAGGATTACTGCAATTTTGGATGTTAATGGAGATGGGTTAATGAGCAGTCCTGATTATTAGTGCTTCAGATTTTTCTAAGTGCTGAAACAGACAAACTGAAAAAATGGCAGAACCAAAAGGAGAGGTTATTGTGCACTTCTCTGATGTGCGATGTAGTTAATATAACTTGCTGGCACACCTAAAAATACTTGTGAGATTGAAAGACAGACATCTTTAAGGAAACAGTTTCAGCACACATGAAATTATGAGAGCAAAGCTCCCAGCTCTATCTATGCCTACGTATGCACTGTGTAGCCCATCTGTACTTCGGTGGCTGGGGGCTTTTATCACATCTGAAGTAATGCCCAGTCTCCCAGAACATGTGTTTCAGATTTGGCTGTCATGGTGTAGGTGACACAGCGTCCTTTCGATGGGCGCAGGGTGCTGTGAGATTTTCTGGGGGGAGTAGTATTGCTGTTTTTCTGCCCTTGTCTGCCTTTCCAAGGTATCTTTGTTTCTGTTGCTCGCTCCAGATCAAGCAATAATCTAAAGTCCTTGTTGTGGATCAGGTTTTCTCAGGTCTCTTGGTTCCTCATCTGCTAACCTGTGTGCTGCTTTTAAGAAGCCCTGTTAAAAATCTGATTTTCCACTGTTTACATGCTGTTTCCCATTGCAGTGGTTTTGAAAATTGAAATTCAGCTATTCAAGAAATTTAATTGGAGTTCAATTGGGAGGTAATTGCAATATTTTAAGCATGTGGCAACACACTGTAGTTTTCACTTGGATAGCCTGCTGGTTTTTTGTTGTTTTTTTTTTTTTTTTTTTTTAATTTCACGGTGTAAACCATGCACCGAATTGAATTTTAATTGTAATTATTCTGATAACAATTTTTTTCCTAGGAGAAAAAGGGGTATTTCCCCAATATCCAAGCTAGAAATATTTAAATATTTAAAAGACTTCCCCCTGCCCCAATACTGGTGTATTCATAAAAACTGGAGGAAAGGCTGAGGTCTGCCTTGTCATTCCTACACTTGAGAAAATAATTGCCATTGACTTTGGTGGAATTGTGTTCAGTTCTAGTCAGACTCGATTCATTATCAATTTCAAATAGGGCTTCTTTTCCTGGTCAGAGGGAAACGTGAGATACGAATAAAGTAACTAAGTTTTTCATTACAGTGTTAAAAAAGCACACCTCTCTCTGTACCTCATACTGAAAATTTGGCAATTTTGCCCATCAAGATTATCTTTGGTAGAAACTCATGTGTTCAAATATTACACAATATACTGTGTATATCCTTTCCAAAATGAAACTATATCTCTTACATGTGTTTTTGTTATTGCATTTGTAATTATTTTTTTCTCCTGGCATTCTTTCAGCAGCTATTTCAGATTTACTTGCCAATCTATTTTAGATCAAGCATTTTTTAAATGTTGTGTTGTGGTAATATGAGTTATTTTAGTGCTAGAATGTATT
The DNA here is from genome assembly GCA_020745775.1 of Theristicus caerulescens. Taxonomy (NCBI): domain Eukaryota; kingdom Metazoa; phylum Chordata; class Aves; order Pelecaniformes; family Threskiornithidae; genus Theristicus; species Theristicus caerulescens. The sequence continues at coordinate 71,942,712 of CM036558.1, forward strand.
TTAGCATCCTAAATGGCTTTAATACTTATGAAACATGACAGATAGCCCTAGAGAGAAAGGTTTCTCTGTTTACGAACTAATTTTTTTTTTTTTTATTAAGGGAAGACTAGAGAGCCAGTTGCATGTTTGGAGGGTTTCAACTCATAGTTTGAGATACTCTCTCAAATGTGTGATTCTAGGCTTGATTTACTATCAGCTTGTAGAGGGATGTTTCAGGGGTAAGAAACTTTTCTATGATTTTGGAGAATGCAGTTCTAGTTCCAGTTCTGCCAGAGCTTTCCCAGGACCAGTCACTTGGTCTCTCTGTAGCCTGTAAAATGTAGAGAGTAACACCTCTCTACCCACATGGATATGTGTCATCATAAAAAACATTAGAGACTGCAGAGTGATCACATGACCATCACTCTGTGGTGTGATAAGTACCTAAGCCAGGTACTGACAGATATTATAGAAACAATTTAAAATGAAGACATCTTTCTTGGATCATGTCTTTGAGGACCACAGAAGGATTGACGCAATCTCTTTGTTAGAAAAAATGGATAGAAAGATACACTTTCCCCACGCCATTTTTGCCTTGCCAGAAAGAACTGCTTGAATAAGAGAGAAATTCATTCTTATTTGCCATTCAGACTTTTGCCTCTCTGGAGGGATGTCGGGACGTGACTGCTGTGCAGAGGATTTTCCTTGGTAGACAGTCTTTTCGGTAAGAAAGTGGTGGAGGCAGACAGCTTTTTTTTCGAAAGAAGAGAGGATAGAACAGAACCAGGGGATAATGTATTTTAACTTTTTTGTAAAGCATTCGATCAGATCTGAATTAGTGACTAGTGTGTATATGCCATTACCATTCTCCTGGGACTTGTAATTTCCATTACAGAAACCTGGCAGTGTTGCAAAGGGTGGAGAGAACAGAAATATACTCAAGAATCTCAGTCCTTGTACAGCTCATCATTGGACTTGTAATTGTCTTTACTTTATTACGCATGTCACTGCAAGGTAGCAAAAAACGGGCAGAAAGTTTTGACTCTTGCTAAGGATTAGTCCAGGCAAGTTGCTTAGGACAGTGTAGGTTTCTTGAAGCCTAAAGGTCACAGACTCCCTCTCTGGATGATATGTACTGGATTTTTTGGTGGTGCAGTTTCACATCCTTGCAAAATGTGTTAATGTGATGTGGATATGGCTGTCATTGTGTCACTTTAAAAAGAAAAAAGTGAAGAGAGGAATTTATTTTAGCTCTGAGCAGTAGAAGACCCATGATATGTAGCTGAATTCTTCTAAACCGATCCAGCAGAGGGCAATAATATGTCAATACAGTAGCTAGTTCTTAAGAACTAGATATGGGAAAAAAGAAAGGAAAATAACAGATTTTTGAAAAATCTTTTTCCATGTTTTACTGGAAGTATAATGAAACATAGAGTGCTACGAAATCTTCAGGACTCTTTGTGAGTCTGCAAAAATACACAAACCGCCTTATTCCCAATTAAATTACTATGTTTGTTCTATGAATATTAAATCTGTACCAATATTTAGTATGCTAAAGGTTTTTTTCATCTTCAGTAGAATGAAAATAGTTATACATGTTTATTTGTTTACAGAGCAGTTGAACATAAACTATTAATAGTGTAACTAAGTACCGTATATGACAGTCATGTACCTTTGGAGAAGCTATTAATGATACAACTTACGGATGCTACTTTGTACAATTAAGAGGTATCTTTAATTCCACCACAGCAGTGGGAGTACAGTACAGTCAGATCTCTTCAGAGGTATTGGTCTCATTGTGTCTCTATTTCTCCTCAGGAAAGAAAGAAATTAAATGACAGCTATATCATAAAATAATGCTGATGTTTGTTGGTTATTCAATATTGCAGGCTGTTCTTTGTGGCTTCCCAAATTGGACTGACTGGACACTAGGAGTGGGGGTGAAGGGAATATCTGATTTTCTGACTTAAAATGTTGCAGACAGACTTGATAATGCATGTACATAAATTAAAATACTGCTTCATAAGGGGGAACTTGTCTCTTTTGCACTGAAAAAAGGTTAACCCCTTTTAACAAAACCCTGCTGGTGTCCCCTGTTGATCTACTTGTAGTTTCTTTCTTCATTTTTCTCACCTCATTGGGTCTCAGTGAAGCTTTGTGAATCCACTGCCTTCTTTGACTGATGCTGTTGTTTGCAAGGCTAGTGGAAAAGCTATCCTAGGTGTCAGCTGGCAACACATGCAGATGCCCTGATACTTCCATTTGGCATTTCAGATAACATGATGGTTGCTTTTGTTTTCCAGTGGTAGCACCAAACAGTGACTTGATCTGAAATTGGGAACTGGTGTGTATACACTCTCCAAAGTGCACATGTTCAGAATAACATAACTTGCTGAGTCTGCTAGGAACCAGTATTTTTCTTGTGACAAAGGCAAATAATTTTGAGACTGGTCAGTTTGGAATTACGCACTGGCACAAGCATTTTCTGCTCACTCAGCATTCCTAAAAACAACAGAATAAATCATTCAATATTATGCCTCTCTGGTCATTGAAATGAGGCAAATTTCAGCCTTCTTCCCCTTCCTCTTCTCCTGAAATATGCTAACGAAGCTCACATTGCATATTTTCACTGTGACATGGGTTTCGTTCAATAAGCCACCTCTATAGGGTAGATTTTAATTGTACTAATATAAGCCAGAATATAGTTTATTTCACATCTCATGGTTAATTTCAAATTCTGTGTAGGAGACTCCTAAGTTTCAAGCTGTGTGCCCCACAAATTATAGTTAAATCCTTCTTATAAAGAAATTCAGGTTCTGTTTTGTCTATAGGTAAATAATCTAATCAGGTTTGGCAATTTTCTTACATTGATTTTTCCCCCCCCCCACGACAGCGACTTGGGAACAGTGTAGAGACACCCATTGCTGATGCTGCAAAGCTCTACTGGGTCTTTCTAAGAGCAAAGGAGTCAGGGATTCCTGGTGCCTTAATCACTGTGGTGCTTTATACAATCCTGTTCATCATCTCATCAACAGTGTTGTACCTGTACTTTTTAAGGTATGTCTCTTTATCTCATTATTCCCTTAGTAGCTTAGGCTCAAGCCCCTTCTCCTGTAAGATGAAATAAGGTGACATCAAAAAAGACATATCAAGTCACATATCCAGAGCCCAGAATTGCAGACAATCAAGGAGGGGTTAGCTCCTGCATAACTTTTAATGCACTGGTATTCGGTGGGCACGGCAAGTCAGAGAGGGAGCCACTTATTTCCTCAACAGGAACACAATTGATATGATGATTTTTCATAGAGTCTAGGAGCCTCCATTCCTTTGGCTTCAGACAATGGTGTTTGTGTCAAGGGTTTAAGCTCTAAAGTGTGTGTACCTTTTATTTAGGCACTTCGGAAGACGATGTCTTTAGTCTTCCAAGCAGGGTTTTTGTGAGAAGTAGGAAAAATTCAGAAAGCTGCATATAGTGTGAAGTGCAAAATCTCTCTCTCAGTCTGCAGTGGCCCCCAGAGTCTTACAGCCTTTTGATGACACAGGATTTTTTACGTGATGTGACTGAGGCTTTAACCCACTGCATGACATGACTTAATCCAAATTTTTCCATGACTTTAGCCCATTATCAATATTCAGTTCATCATGAAATTTGACCAACTACCTTTCTTGCCACCTTTCTAGCAGGCACCATTAGCTGTACAGTCAATAGGGACAGGTGTGGGACACTGAAAATGAACAAGATAGATTGTCTAATATATTGAATGAAAAAGTATATTTTCTTTTTTTCTGAGTGACTCATCTATAACACAGTATGAATTTTGTACTGGCCCTCGATTCAACCGGTAATGAACATTGAGTGGTGGCAAGCACCAATAAAAAGCCATACGCAAAGGCAAGATGCAGGCAGGTGTAAGAACAGAAAAGCTCAGCGTACGCCCTCCATCTGACAGAATCATCCCTCGGTCTCCTTTCCACAAACTCTGTTGCAGCAGGCAGTAAAAGATAAACGGCAATCTAAATTTCTGCAAAGTATTTCAAAGCTCCTGCATTCCTGGAAGCTGTACACAACTCCAATGTACTGGTAGTCTAGTTAATTAGTTTTTGAGATGTTAATGCCTTCTTAATCATTGACTTAATAGTTTTGAATAGCTTCATAAGTTTTAGCTGCTGTCGTTTATTACTCAGGAAAATTAATTTAAATTAAAACATTTGTAAGGCAGGTTTTTATGAGAATATTACCAACATCTTCATTGTCTGGGGAACAGGTGCAAGATCATCAAAGGTTCCCTTCCTTCTGGATCAATTTTCCCATAATGTTTTCCAATAAAGGGGTGGGGGGAGAATGTTACTAGGGGAAAAAGTTGTCTTAGTACGACACATTTTAAAAATGATTCATAGCAAAATAGAAAAGCAAAGGGAAGATAACAAAATCTGTTACAGTGCATAAGGTCTTTGAAGTCCTTTGCTTGATAACAAAAAGAAACATTTTGAATACTGGAGTCTGTGTAGAGTGAAGTTATACTATAAGCTTCTGAAATTGGATCAACTTTCTCTTCCTTGTATGTCCACAGCCCAACACAGTGGGAACCTTGGACCTGGCTAGGACTCTTGAGCAACACACTGTCAGTCCACTAATGATAGCATTAAAACCTTTTAAAATGTTTTTAAGGAAAGCATCTTTGCAATTTATAACATTGTTTCTGGAATATTGATATAACAGCATTTGTTTTCAAGAGAAAACGGTATTATAACCAAGACAGTAGTATCCCTTTGTGTGAATATTTCTCAGGTGTTATATCTCTAAGATATTAAAATGTAATGTTGCTTGACTCAGAAAACATATATTTTTTACACAGGCATCCACCACATCTTTCTTTTGTAAGGTAAACCACTATAAATATTGAGGGATGTCTTCTGTGTCCTAAGACACCAGTCAATAGGGAAGACTTTGGCTGTTGGATGGTGAAGTTGGTGCCATTGATTAGAATTACTCAGCAATTTGCCATTTAACAGAAGTGTTCAGCAGAGTATAAAAAAGGGATAAGAACAGTGAACCCACCAGCACACCAAAGCAAGTAGGGGAAGTGTCTGTTTCTGCCACAGCTAGAAAGCTCTATGGCAGCACTGATGAACAACGAGGAAGCTAATGAAATCATGGGCAGGGGATAAACAGCAGTAGGCATCTATTTGTGTCTTTATAATCCAACATACCTCAATAAATCTGGTTCCCCTTGGGTGTCTTGGGAGTCTGTAGTACATTTGGCACGGAGAGATAGTCTAATTACTTTTTGGAAAAATGAAGTGGCACTGGTTGCAATTCCTTAATTTTAATTCCAGTAGACATTAGAAACAGTCAGAAGTTTGTTGGTGAAATGTTTTCTGCACTGTGAGAAAATGCAGACCCATCTCAACTAAAAGCATCTGCTGGAAAGAGTCTAAATTTCCTGGTATTGAAATATTTTTTGGGGAAAAGCTTCACAAATCTACATTTTTCAATGTTAACAGCAAAATTATTTTTATATTTTTACAGTAGTTTTCCAAAAAAGGATGAGAAAGGCTCAAGTGAAAATGTAATAAATTGTTTTAAACCACTCTACCCTTCAATTTTTGGTTTGTGTAAATTTTGAGAAGTCCATTTTTGATCTGACTCTGGATAGCAAATCATTTCAATGTTTTCTGTTCTTTCTGATAAATAAATGAACTTGTAAGGTATTATACTGGGTCTCATGTCTCTAGAAAATAGCATCTGAGTTTTGTTTTGCTCTTTATTGCATTAGCAATAGAAATCATTACTGTCAAATTTACAAGAAGCCATGTTAAGATAAAAGAAATGTTTTATTAGTTTTCATACAGAAGAAAAGAAATTAAAGCAGGTAACAGGAGCAGGCTGAGTACTTTTGGGCAAAAGGAACAAAGCTGGAAGGCAGGCTTCATGATTCTTAATTAATTCAAAGTTAATTATATTGTTTATAACCATGTGCTTAAAATCTTCATATAGAAAATGTTTATGGCAGCAAATAGACAGTAATTTAACTGCATTAAATTTTACTTCATTTGAAATAAGAATGTTACATTAAGTGAGCTTAAATAAATGGCAAGGTCTTTTTCTTGTTTAGCAAGATAAGTGGCAAGTCATTTAAATTGCTGACCTGGAATTTCAAAGATGAACACCACAGTATGTTATTGATGCAAGATGAGCGGAAGGCCAGAAAGCCCACCAGCTTGATTACTAGTTTTTCAACTAAGTACAAGATAATTCTAAGTTATGAGTCAATGTTTGCAAAAATGTATCTATTGTGTTGAAAGAACATCTAATGTAGATCCAAGGATTAAGAGGCAAACTTTTCTTTGAAGATACTGTGGAATCTGGAAAATTACTCCATGAAGGGTATTAGTTATTTTTAAAAAATCTTCTCTTCTGTAGCGTGTTTTAAGATACTTCAGTATCCTGCTCTGCCTTAGCACTGATTTTCATTCCACACTTTAGAGCTTTTTCTATTATTTCTTGTTAGCCAGTTTGTTTATATTCCCAGGAGTACCTACATCTCGATTAGGTTGTCTTCCAGCTGCTCTCCTCTTTTGATAAGAGAATCCCAAAATGGCATCTTAGAAACTACAGCAAATTTAGGGCTGCAGCTTCAAAAAGGAATGTTTCGAAAAAGAAGGGTGGGGAAAAAAGTACAGAGCGTGCCTTTGCAGCAAAGTAGAAGATATAACTCCCTAATCTGATGTTGAGACAGGCTGCCAGATTTCAGTATCAGAATAGCTACTCCATCGCAGAAACTCTTGGATATAGAGCTTGACCCTAAGGTACATATTCCCCTTTGAAGAGAGAGCTAAACGTCCTCCTGAGATCAAGTTGAAAAACTGTCTGTTTGTGCATCTCCTTTTTTCTGTTCCACACTAAAACTCAGTTGTGGGCAAAATTGTACTAAGCAGTTTATTGGGTGTGTTTCTCTGCAATTACTGTGTACACTTTAAGGTGAGATGTAGAGCTAGTGTAAATGTGAACTTCATTCTGAATTACTTGAACAGTCCACTGCCCTCCACCTGCACGCACATTGGTTAGTACACACATGCCGATACAAGACCCAAGAATAAGGATCAGCCACAAGAACTGTGTCTAGTGCTGCTCTATGTGAGAAATATGAGAGCTCAGAGGGTCAAAGGAGCTGTGCCTGTGCTCTCTCTCCCACCTGCCAAGAAATGAAGGACCTGTTCAGCCCCACAGAAATCTGGGCTTTTTGTTCGTTGCAGTGCCACATAGCAAGTGCTTCTCATGACTATCTAGCCAGTCTCTGGGAAGGATGGAAAAGCTGAGATTGGCACCAAGCAATGGCTGAATTGTAATAAAGTATTAGCTTGGGAGAGGGTACAAAAGGAAAGACCTCAATTCAATATCCAAGATTGAGATTCCAGATTTTCTGATCTTTATTTTCTGAACCCATGGTTTTGAAATAAAAGTAGAATGAGAAAGAGATGAACTTGAAGAGGTTCCATTTGAATTAAACAGCAATGTTTTGAAGTTTTAGAGTTCATCTAAGGCTAAAAATGTGACACTAGGCTTTTCCAAAAGCCTCACAATATTTCTTGGTTTCACCTACATTAAGAAATACCACACAGCAAGCCTTTCTTGTGGTAGAGAATTTTACTGTGTAGTGCTTATTCAATTCCCTACCACAGCATAGAAATGTCATAGAGAAACAAAGCCAACAAATGAAATGAACTTTTCTAACATCAAGAGAAGTTTAGATTGTATAGACTTCAGGCTTGGGGTTGAAAAAAATGGTGAGTAGTTCCTTTCTATGTGATGTGACTTCTATGCCCATTATTGAACCCTGGCACAGCAGGACTTCCATTCATGCCTAACTGAGGTACTCCATGTAAGCATTGGAACTAGTTACCCAGCCCAATGCTAAGGTATTGGACATTTCTGAAGGAAAGGAAGATCAGGATCTTTTTGGGAAGTCAATATCTTGAAATAATTAAAAGAAATTGCTGCTTAAGTTTATGTGATTTGAGTCAGGTGTTGTAAAGTCTCCAGAGGGTTGGTGAGGGTTGTATGTTGGAGAACTTGTGGGAAAGAAACTTCTTACTCATGGGTAGAGAATATAGTCATGAAGAGAAAACCAAGATTTAGAAGTCTACAAAAGGATAAGACACCTTTTTCTTTTTTGCATGAAGAGTCCTTTCAAAGAAGAACCAAATGTGTCATTTCTATCCGTAGGCTACATAGCGAAGGTTGGCTGTTGGATGTATTTCAACGCATTCGTGGTGAGGAAGGCACATTCTTTGTTCCACTGGACTTAGAGATTTCCAGTCAGGAGCTGAGCTACATTATAAAGAGGGCTGAGCAGTGGAGAGGAATCAACGGTGAAAGACGAATGGTGAGTGGCAAATAGAGTCTCCAAAAGGAATCTGTGACATGCTGGTCCAAATTAATGCTTTGTATTTCTGGGTATTACATAAAAGGACCTAGATATACAAGAAAATTATTCTTAGGGTACTTCTTTGAATGAAGAAGCTAAGAAGCATGTTCAGGAGAATTTTGTGAGAAGGTTGTATGTGTATTGCCTGAACATCTTGAGGGGTTACAATCTGCTTAGTATCCAAAGGCTTAGTGGCATCACTGATGTCAAAAATTCTCTATGCCATCTGGTGATTCTTAACTGGGTTATAGAGACTTGCTACTTGTTTAAATGTCAGTACCATCCCAGATAATTTTTCAGCCAGCTCAGCAAACTGGGGAGCTCCATGGACAAGTCAAATTTGCTCCCTGGAAGGGCACGGATGGGGCTGCCCTGAGGGAGGGGGTGTGAGTTTGGTGAGTCAGATGTGATAGCCATACTCTCCTTCTTGGCCCTTTCCTTCCAAGATTGCCCAGAGGAGTAGGCTGAGTTGGAAATGTGCAGGGGAAGGTAGGAGAGGTCTGAAGTTGGTTTGGTCTACTTTGGCTATCAGAATAATTCCTCTTTCTTTTCCATTAAGCCACTAGCCTCTAGTCCCATATACAGAGTCCAAGCTGTGATGTGCAGGAGATATATCTGTATTTGCAAAGCATCCAGTGTTGGGGATGCCATCCACAAATGAGGCTTCTGGTCATAATTGCTTTCAGAGAATTGAAAAGAACAGAAGTAACATGGTCAGTAGTCTGTGAGGGTCATTGTCCTCCTGTGAGGGACATTTTCTTCCTTGCTTTCTAGGTTTGCATCAGCATTATTAATTCCCATAGGACTATCTTATAAAACAGCTCTTGGACAATTGTTCAAGTGCTCATCAATTGGATTTATACATCTATGAGTGCCTCTGTGCACAATGCTTTGTTCAGTAACTCTCCTGCTTCAGTGTAGAAATGAACAGATTCCAGATAGGAAGGAAATTAGTCCTCTTAAGTATGTATGAGTTGTTTGTTTTGTTTTCTAACCCACTGGAACAAGCGACTTCAGATTAGGATCTGCAGGTTTTTCAAGTCTCTATAGCTACCTCTGAAAGATCAGCAGTTTATATAAATATATAGCCTCAGTTGTCACTGCTATAAACATCTGTCACAGCTGTAATTATTTTCCACTTTTTTTTGTGATGACAGTTTGGACCCTGAAAGGAAAAATTAAAAGGTGAATGTGCCAAGTGAATGAAAAAGCAGATAATACTCAGTAAGCTTAATTTTTGTGGGAAAGTGCAGAGCACCACATTGCATTTCAGTGGGGGGGTGGGGGAAGGTAGGAACGAGTGAATGTGCTACCACAGCCACCTGCCTCAGACATTCCCACTTTCTATACAGATAGCACTTATTTGTTTTACCCCAGTAAGCAAAATCACCCTTTTTTTGCACTTAAAAACATTCTACAGTAAGTCAAAGCATAGCCACTGATGGTTGGTATATATTACCTTTGTTACATGTTAAGTAAGGTCAAACAAAGAATATATATTGTGGACCTCATTTTACATGTCAGGACTACCAGTGCCATACGGAAAAGTGGCAGATAAGGCAACTGCAAGCAACTACTTTTCTGTTTCAAGTGATGAATACATTTCTAATGATATTACCAGCATACCATTTCTTGCAGCAGTACAGAAAGGGCCGGATTGGAGTGGTGGTGGTGGGGGGTAACAAGAAAAAAAAAAAAAAGGAGGGAAAAGAAGGACAGGATGTGAGGTAAAGACAAATGGAAAAGAATGGAAAGAAAAATCACCTCCTTGTATACAAATAGTCTGCCCCTGAATGGAAGAAATCTGGATTGTCATAGAATCATAGAATAGTTTGGGTTGGAAGGGACCTTTAAAGGTCGCCTAGTCCAACCCCCCTGCAATGAGCAGAGACATCTTCAACTAGATCAGGTTGCTCAGAGCCCCGTCCAACCTCACCTTGAATGTTTCCAGGTATGGGGCATCTACCACCTCTCTGGGCAACCTGGTCCAGTGTTTCACTACCCTCATTGTAAAAAACTTCTTCCTTAGATCTATTCTGAATCTACTTTCTTTATGTTTAAAACCATTACCCCTTGTCCTATCGCAACAGGCCCTGCTAAAAAGTTTGTCCCCACCTTTCTTATAAGCCCCCTTTAAGGACTGAAAGGCTGCAATAAGGTCTCCCCAGAGCCTTCTCTTCTCCAGGCTGAACAACCCCAACTCTCTCAGCCTTTCTTCATAGGAGAGATGTTCCATCCCTCTGATCATTTTTGTGGCCCTCCTCTGGACCTGCTCCAACAGGTCCATGTCTTTCCTGTGCTGAGGACCCCAGAGCTGGACGCAGTACTCCAGGTGGGGTCTCACCAGAGCCGAGTAGAGGCGCATATCCACTGCTATAAGATGACATACTTCAGAGGACAGAACATTGAAAAACATGACCCATACCTACAGACATATGTAAGTGCCTAGTTTTGCTCCCAACATACAGCTTGGAATGTATGAAATGCCATATTGAAATGCGAGTACATGATCTTACTCTGAGATCCTTTAAAATGGACCCAGCCTCAGGCAGATCCAGCAGGAGGGAGGGTGTGGTCAGAGTAGAGGGAAGACTCCTCTGCGCTGCTTAGGGAGCACTGCACACTTCATTCGACAAAGCAGAGTGATGCGCACTCTTGCCTTTACCCTAAGTCCCCAAGTTTCTGATTCCTATTCTGTCTACATCTGCACAAATTTCATGCCTTTTCCTTTATATCAGCCCTAACCAAATGCCAGGCTGCGACAGTGTTAAATGTTCCTGTTCTCTATGGGACATACTGGTGCGGACTATACGATATAAGGACAAAGGAATAATGCAGAAAGCATGCAGAAATTTGCACCCCTGGCATCAGTCAGACCTCTATCATTTGCTTCGCTGGGCACAGGATCTGTCTCACAATGAGGAAAATTTGTGAGTGGAGACTACTGTCTAAAACTTCCAACATATCTGCGTGAAACATGAATGCTGTGAAAATACAGCCAGTGTTCTTCAGAAACCTGAAATCTTCCCCTTCTGCTCCAATTTCTTGTTCATATTATTTTGATGGAAAAGAGAACCATCAAACCATCAAACCAAGTTTCTTTAGCTCTTTGGCAAATCTAGTTTTGTAATAAAAACTTGCTCCGTTCCAGATATATGTTCTCTACATGGAGCATCTCCCTGCAAGACTAGGAACTATGTTTTCAGGTCTTCTATGCTCCTAGGCATTGCAGATACTGAAAGACCCTTTCTTCTGTCATGAATTTGCATAAGGTATTTATCTTGTCCCTTTCTTTTTGTATGTCTAATTGTACAAAGTAATCAGTATGGAAGACACATCACTAGGCCTTATTGCGTGCATTATTAATGTGTTAATTTTTAAATAAGATACCAAATTAACTGTGAGCAATTTTTATAAAGGGAAGCATGAGACTGCCATATCTTACATCACTCCATATAAAAAATATATTTTAAATGGAGGTCATTCAAGTAAATAGTCAGTCAAACCTTCTGGAAAAAATAGGTCTACGTTTTTGCAATATTTTCTTGCTATTAACCATGTGCTTCTCATTTTTATTCCCTGGATTAAAAATTGCCCCATAAATGGGTATTTTATAATATGCTTAATTTCCTTTTATTAAATTGATAAATGCAGCAGCAAAGGACACATTTACAGTATGATGAGAATTTAAGGTTATTGCATTTTATAATTTTTATATTGTTCAGAGAAGTGATTTGTCATTTGTGGAATGACATCCATGCCATCATTTCAAAGTATTTTTAGTCATTCTTTTGATAGGAAAAAGGTCACTTTCTGTAGACCAGGAAGACATCACTCTATTAAACTAATTTGCCTACATGCAAATTTTGTCATTTTTACCTCATTAACTATTTATCATAGAGTAAAAAAATATATATATTCATGAAGGGGCAGCTAGCAGCCTGATGGAGCTGGAACTAATATTTTGCAACTCTAATGATTTTTTGCATCCTTAATTAGATAGCATAAGGTTGATATGATTAGGTCAGGATGTAGTGTTTTTCATTAAAATACATTTTAGAAGCTGTATTCATAATCTGCCCTTGCAATTAAATAATGAGCCTATGAGTTTAATATTATCGACCCAATCATTATCCCATGGAAAAGTATATCTTTAATAAATTTGTGCCGTAGGACCTTCATTAGCAACAAAACGAATTATATTTCCAGGTACACGGATTACACAGCCACAATCACATTTACGTAGCTGTTTGGAAGGCACTGTAGGGAGAGAGCCACCAAAGCCCCCTACCATAAAGAAACACACTTGATTATTTTGGAAGAAGTCATTTACAATGCCTTTAATGAGGAAAGCTGCAAAGAAGTAAAAATGCCATGCACAGAGGCAGACAGAAACATTTGTGGAAACAAACATTTGCAGGAACAGTGTTCTGGGCACCCTCTGATAGGAGGAAGCCTGGACGCTCATTCCTCAACCTGTTATAAATATGGAAGTAGAGCTGAATATTTACTGATCTTTTATTGGAGATGGGCACATGTTAAATGTATGTCAAATTCCAGAATCAGGAATATGAGGACCAATGGCAGACAGGAATACATTAACTTGCCATTGGTAGCAACAGACCAGTGATGAGGTCAGGACTCTGGATTTTAGCCAACCTTTTTTTTTTTTTTTGGTAGATGTGATAAAAGCGATAATGACTTGCTGTCCTCACGAAGTAATCAGTTTCCTGAAGTTAAGTGACAGTTCAGAGTCAAAGTATCAAGTGGGGTTTTCTCTTGCCCAAACATATAGGAGTTTAAAAAAAAAGAAAAAAAAAAGAAAAAAAAAAGAGGAAAGTATTTCTAGTAAAACAGGTTCTGATAAGGGATTGTTTTCTGAATGGGGTCTGCTGCGGCTGCATCGGTTGCGAGGTGTGCAGTGCCCAGTGCATCACTTTGCTCATGTTTAAAGCCTCTGAACTACTTATCAGGTGAATTGCTGTCAGCAGGGGTAAAAAGGAAAAAATCTGGTCCTCAGTGGTTTTTACTGTATTTAGTCCTCAAGGTACCACCACTGCTTTCAGTGGGACTTTTTACATAATAATACTAATGATGAGAAAATTTGTACAAGCAGCAAGCTGAAACAACACCATTAGTATACCAAGCATAGGCCCAAAAGGTTTGCGCATAGAGAGGGTTTCTGAAAAAAATGCAAGCTCTATAGGCAAGAAGATAATGTGAAACTTACACCTGAAATAAAGCCTGATGCAGTGCAAAATTATTTTAATGAGACTAGGGCTAATTTTCTAATTCTAAAATGATATTATAGCAAACCATAAAAAATTACCCGGCAGTAGTTTTTTGAAAGGAAAATATATTTGTAATTATCTTGAACACACAAGATTACTTCAGGGCCTATTATCGACACAATTTTTGGTACCACTTTACACTAATTTGCATTTATTACTCTCAGGCCAACTATTAATATGTTAATAAATAAGTCATTAATACTTGTTATTTAATTGCTATCTATTTATTCCTGTTCAATAATGCATTAATTACTTGTGAATAGTTGAGGGCAAAATTCTGCCCTTGCTAGTGGAATCAGCAGTGGAAAGAGAGGAAACCAATGTCGGACATGTCGGCATTAAGAGAGCTGGCAGAGAGCAAGTCATTTAACCTATTTAGCACGAGGTGGTTAACTTTTCATCTTGTCTTAGAGGAAGCTTCATGAGCCTCCAGGTAGTTTGTGCTACAGCAAAGCTGCTCAGCCACAGGTGGAGGCTGCTGAAGGCAGGCAGTACCACACCTGAGATCACTGTAATTTGTCTCTTCTTATGGTCCCGGGCTTGCTCCCTTCTGGAGTTTGGACCCTGCTTGCAAAGACAGGGTGATGATGGATAAGGAGAAGCCAAGGGCAAAGACTGAAGTCCTCTGAGAGCTGGCGCTACACTGAGGAAAGCGTGGCACACAGCGTGTGGTGAGAAATGGAAATAGGCACATCGCTTTCTTGCAGTTGGATACTAGAAACAGAAAAAGGAGGATCCCCTACCCTGCCCCGATCCCAAATCCCAGATTCAAGCTCTTTGGTTCCCCTTGTATAAGTAGACCATAGATCAAAAAAAGGCGAAAGAAAATACTGATAGCATAATTGGTGTATTTTCTGTTTGAAGGTTTAGCACTACTCTGAGTGTGATTTCTTGCCTTTTTTTTGGAGAAAGATGACATCTAGAAATGGATGGTGAGACCAGGCCAAATTTTGAACAAGATCGTCAGCCTGTCTCTGTGGATCTAATAGATCTGATCATCTTAAATTTGGTCTCTCTGAAGTTGCAGGGTGAATTTTTCCCATGAACACAAATAGAAATTTTGCCATTGCCTTTCAGAAAGCTTGATTTCTGAAAGATAGGTGAAAAGTTGCAGGAGTATTTTGACTTTAAAAAAAAAAAAGATTGAGGAAATGAGCTGGAAGGGGTAATACCATAGTAGAGAACTGTGGGGTCCTGAAGGAAAAATTAGCAAAGAACAAGGTGGTCATAGGAGAAAAGAATGGAAAGTGGTTCGGGAATTTGTGCAGAAGACACAACCATGCCAAGGAAAATGGAAAGAAATTGAAAGAAATGCCAGGCAAATGATGGGAAAAAATAGCTATACAATCATGTTACTTTTGGTTCCCCTAAAAGAATTCTCCTCTTCTCAAATTGCTGGTTTAGATATCACCAGTTTGCAAATGGAGAAATGAAAACAAGTTGAGAAGGCAAAAGAATAGAAAGTCTAAATTTCCTTTTTATTTGTCCACTGTTTGCAAATTCTTTCTGACTACGAGTTATACCTTATATATTAAGTTCTACTTTCTGTACTCTGTATTATATCTTTAAAAAATAACAAATGGCTGAGATCACTCAAGCTGCAGTACAAGATATGGTCTTATAGTTTTGATTTGTGGTTTCTTTTCCCTAAACTAGTTTCAGTGATCTTTCAGAAGCCTAGTATTTTGTGGGTTCACTATCAGGTTTATTTTTCCTAACTTAACCCATGTTGTAAAAAATTTTGAAGCTGCTCACTGGAGCTCTCAGTACAGTGTCTCCAGCAATTTAGATTCTATCAAGAATCAAAACGAAGTTTGCTGTAAGAGTAGCATAGGAGACTAGAAAGCAGTAGCAAAACTGACTTTGAGCATATCCAGAAAAATTAGCAGTAATATAGAATTTAATTTCTTAAACATCAGTATGAATAAATCACTATGTTGATCTGGGGTAATGCACAATTGTTTTACCCAGTACAAGTAAACCACTCCGCTAGTCCAGGACAATTCAGCTCAGCATGTTGAGATGACAAGACTAGGCAATAAGAAATAATCACCTATCTGCTACAGAAATTGTAGGAGCGAAACCTTGACCCCTTTGCAGTCAACAGCAAAACTTGCACTGACTTCATTAGGGCCAGAATTTCCATCTGTCTGTGTAAGCAAAGGAGAAGGGAGGAAATAGGACCATATCTCACTGAACTTCTACGTGATCTCTGTATATAAGGTCAGATTCTCATCTGGGATAAATTATTGAAGGCAGAGTCTGTATTTTTTTGAAGATTAAATAGAGATTGAAAGTCATGAGATGAGCAGAGGGAAGGCTCAGCCCAGTAATGCGATGTTAGAGAAAACAGAGCAAAATGTAAGGTCAGAAAAGTGTAGCATTCCGTTGCCTCCTAGATTTAAAATAAAATGATTTCTGTATGAAATGGCGAGGCCTTGAACTGTGTAGGATCAAATTGGCCAGATGGTTCTGAAACACTTCGCTTGCTGTTCTTTTAGAGTATTTAGTCCACAGGGAGTGGTGGGTGAAAAGGAGAAAGGGGGGAATTGCAGATGTTCGACAGCATCTGGAATAACCAACTATGCTGACCATACCCAGGCATGCTATTAAACCTCACAACAGTTGATCAGTAATTCATCACAAAGTGTGTATGTGCAAGCTGTGGAAAACAAGGTAATGCAGCCTAGGTAAAGGAAAAGCTTCTTTTGCCTGGGTGGATAGGCCTAATGAGTGGAACTGCTTAAACAGATGTGCACACAAAAAGAAGCCTTGTAATAAATTATAACAAAGGTAGAATGGATATAATCAACATGTAAACAAATGAAAATGGCATTAGAAATTGAGCCAGTAGAGTAACACTGCACAGGACTTTCTTGATTCCATGTTGTATCCCATCATAGAGAAGGGAAAAAAAAAAAAAAAAAAAGAAGTGAAAAATGGATAGAAAAATCAAACAACTATGCAAGCTTCTCTGAATCTGAAAGTTGCGTGACAAAAAGTTAATAGAATAAAAAAGATAAAAAGAAAGGCAAACTATGCAGAGGCAAGTATTATGAGCTACTTACAGCATTTCTTTTTTGGTTGCCATGTGATATCTCATATAATATTATAAATTGAAAACAAAAAGATTTAGTCAAACTCCATGGAATTTACTTAGGGAGGTTGTAAACATGATCTTGTTATTAGAAAACAGGTATTTTGTTTCCCTTTTCAATGAGAACTGATTTATTCAAGTCTCCTTTGCTATCCCCATTATATGCACAATATAGTATTTCCAGAGTGAATGGTAACAAATCATTTTAATCCTATAATCAATACATGAATTATATAAAGGCATTAGTGCAGATGGACCAAATTAATTGTCTGCTGACATCCTTCTGATTACTATACTGGCAGAAAGGTGTTAATTTCTGTAATACTTCAACAGATATCCAAACTGTTTTGTCAGAGAGGTTGGACAGTGATGGAGGAGGAGTACACTTAACTGTAATTTTTGTAGTAATTCATGGGAAGCTTCATTGACATGTGCTAATGGCACTTGATTGCCCTCAAGATGTTTTCACAACAGAACTCTGCAAGTGCCACATCAAGGTTTGCTCAGTCAAATAGTTTTTTCTCCTTGCATCTAGATAATTTGTGACCACAGGCAAACTTTTGAAAATCCAAGGTGGTTTGCAACACTCCGTTGGGGTGAATCTGTCATCAGCCGGCTGGTACAGATCGGTGCACTAATGAAGAGCAAGCTCTTTGGGTTTTTTGTCATTTCTGTGCAAGCAATCCATTTCATTTCTCCTCAGTGGCAGGGCATGTTATACATCTCATCCCATATAATCTGACTTACATTATAATTTGATTCATACACAGCCTTTCCACAGAGATTAATTAGCAGCAGGGTTGAAGTTTGCAAGTGAAAATATGATAATTAGTTTTCTTGGAATGTTAACATTTCAACACTTCAGGTTCTCTCCATCTTTGTCTTCAATGAAGCTGCAGTAAACGAGCACTATTTCTCTTCTAAATCAGACTCTTGTGAGGTTTGAAATACAGACATTTTCATCAAGCTGGATAATTTCCATAGAAAATTTACTAGCTCATGAAATATTGCAGGAGTGATTCATACAATGACTCCCTCCTCCCCTTGGTAGGTTGAAGTATGATGTGAGCAGTTCTGAAAACCCCCAGGACAGTCACTTATTTAACAACAGAGATTCCTATTCTTTGTAACACAAATCAGCTGACTCTTCATTTTTCCACAAAACAGAATTAGCCAATAGGTCCCTCAGATGGTTGTCGGGTGGTGCTGTAAACAAGGTTACATTAACACCTTTGACTCCCTGCACTCGCTTGTTCTGTTGGAGTGTATAATACAGGTAACTCATTGGCGCATAAAACATCTCTAAGTCCAATAACTTAGCAGGATTCTGAAAAGAATTAGCAATTTATCTGAATAATGAGAACATTCAAAGTTATGATAGTGAGTAAAAATGTTATATGAAATATCAGCCCTGATGATTTAAAGACATAACATAATTGCTAACAGATGGGGCTTAAGAAGAAACTCACATTATGGAAAAGTTATTGTGGTGTTGTCCATTATGGGCGGGTGTAGCTGTTTAAAAGCTAATATTTGCTTAATTATTTGTGACTTACGGTGTTGTACAGATTTCTTTTTTCCAATGATATGATTTTAAAATATCTCAGCCTTCTCTAATTACTGGGCTCACCTCATCTTCTTCTTACATGTTTGGCATCAGTCATCCTCTGAGCTTGGGCAGGGTACTGTCAATGCCCATTGATCTAGTCAGGTAAGGGGTAATTGAAATGCTTCTTCCAATGTAACAACTAAATCACCATGTGGTTGTGAGCTTATATATGCAATTGCGTGAAGTTCATGTGCCAATTATGTATGTAATTGCAAGCACGTTTTTGCAGATCAGGCTCTTAATTTCTTCCTTTAGAGGAAATGGTTTTACTACTATTGTGTAATTGTCACACAAAAGGCTGCTAACAAAGAGTGAATTACTTTAGATGCAAGTGCATTAGAGAATACTTGAGCAATCTTACAAAACCGAAGCCTCAAGTAGTTTGCTTTCTAGTAATGACCTTTAAATATTCTGGGATTGAATGATATTTTCTTCTTTAAATGTAAAATTCCCCACACTGACAGCAGAGACTACTGAAGACACCTGCACATAGCAGAGCAAAATCTCCTTGCCCACTGAATGGGGCTGGAGGGATATAGCAAGCACTGAACAAGGTGTGGCTGTATATAAGAACAGCTATAGGAGACTCAATGGGAAGGCTGAGGTCTTGCCGCTCTGTGTCTGTCTATGCAGTGAGTTTAGCAAAGATGCACACTTGTTCTGAATCTCAAACAGGTCTGTCCTCTCTTCTGTCTTAACCTGAGCTCAGAAGGTGAAGTAAACTTTGTGTCTGAGCCTACAGGTGAACTTTGGCTAAGCTAAAGCCAAGTGTGGGCAGAATGCACGTAGTTCACAGGACTCAGCAAGGACACTCGTCCTTCCTGGTGTAGATATGCCAAAGACTGTGGTCTCAGAGTGGGCTACAAACCCCAGCTCTGGCATAATATTTGAAATAGTTACCATTTGAAGCTGTATATATAGAAATGGGAGCTGAGTTAGATTTCCTCTGCTGACACCTGACAGCTCTGTGCAGAGCTTATTTGCTGGAGTTTTCTGAAGGGGTCACGATTTTCACCCTGACGTGTTTGTCACGACAGAAATGTGCTCTCACCATGCTTCCCGTCTACATCATTTTTTCTATCTTAGTGATAATCGGGGCATCTAAACCAACAGTAATTTCCTGGGTCTGTCTGAAACCTGCCACGAGTGTCTCTGAGGCTGGCCAGTGAGACTTTGTTGTTGCACAGAGACTTTTTTTCTCCTGATCGACAAAGGGGGAGAGGAAGCCATGCCCCAGGGAGGTGAGGTTGTAAGGAATTCCTGCGAACAACAAAAAAGAGAAGGAGGCAAATTGGCTGTTTTATTAGGAACATGATCTGTAGTGTTTTTCATCTGGAGAGGGGATTGTTGCATGCTGATGAATATGGGTATCGTATCACAAGAGTGCTAAAATGCCCCTGAGCGAGTATGTTCCTTCAGCTCTCCTTCAGCAGCTCCTGCTATCCCAGCCACTGACCTGTGAAATGTGGTCACGTCCTCTGGATTTTTCCTCTATTTTGAAAGCTGTTCTTTTCATCTTGCAAAATATTACCCTAAACAGTTAAATGGGAGTTGCATTTGCAAGAATTTGTGTATTAATATTAATGGAAAATCTGACAGGTCAGGTGGTCAGAGAGGGATAATCATGCTATTCAGGTGACATGTAAGTGCAGCAGGTTTTATGGATTTATTGTTTCAAAACTTACTTGGTTTGGTCCAAAACAGAACAGACTTTTAAAAATCAACGTTTCTGAAATAAAATCCTGCAGTTTTGGAGAGAGTGTAGAGAAACGATCAAGAGAAAAGGTGGGCAGCTGCTAACTTTGGCATGCTCTGATGAAGACAGAGCCAAACTTTGAGCCTCACAACACCTTGGTCCTAGTGGGCACTGTTCAGATGATCTACTTTCCACATGAATCCTAGGGCCTCCTCTCCTGCTGGTTTTGAGCGCCTCTCACTGTGCCTAACCTAAGGCTTTGGGATCACCTCGACAGATCTTCTGAGGTGTTTATCTCCTTCCACTGACTGGGTTCAGGGACCTATTTACACATCAGGCTCCCTGAGCGTGGCCCTAAATGTGTATCATTTATCCAGTGACACTAGTATCAACATGTTGATGTAAAACTTTTAGTGCTACCGTCAGGCACTAGGACCAAATTCCCATGTCCTCAAAATGAGAGAGGAAAAGGGAAAAGGTAAATCTAGGCAGCACCTTGGGCAGCTGGGCTCCCTTCAAGCCCTCCCCAGTCTGCAGCAGTGGGAGCAGCCTGTCTGGTTTTGCAGGGTATTTGTCTGGCCAGAGTAACCACGAAGGGCTATTTAAAAATAGGAAAATTGCTTGGTCATTTAAAACATCTCAGAGGGGTTTGTTGCGCCTGTCAGATGAACGGCCATTGAAATTGGCACGTTGGCCATGACATGAGTAATTCTTTGATGAATCAGTCTTTTTGCATAGAAAATTATCCCATCAGAAGCATTCTGAGTAGCGCTAGCCTGCAGGCTTGAAGCTTAAGCTCAGTCATGGCATAAAAACCTCCCCAGCCTTGTTTTCTTTTGCAGCTGAGATTACCCATTTAGGACTCGTAGTTTAGACTTTTCTCAGATAAACCCCCTTTTGTATTAATGGGTATTGCCTGAGAGAGCAAGTCTGCCAACTGGATCCCTACTTCACTAGTTCACAAAGAAGGATGCTTATTTTAGCTTTATTGAACACATTTGGGCTTTGCATTTCCATTTAACAAGTGGGAAATAATGTAGTAAAGGCAGAAAGCGGGTTTCTGTCTCTTTCAAAGTCAATACAGGTGGAGAAAAAACCATACTCGATAGTGTCTTGTTAAGCTTTTTTAGGATTACTCTACTCTTTCCCTTGATTAGTTCCTCTTTGCTGAAGTCTGATGGGCTTCAAATAAACTGAAGGCTTGTGAACCTGGGAGCCTAAGCCCTCCTGCTGCTCAGGAAAGGTTTATAGACTAGTTCCTTTAATTATCGCTTTATAAATGGCATTGTTTGAAGCAGTGTGTACTGCAGCTTGAATAACAACTTGGAGGATGTTAGTTAATTTGCTGTTTGAGAACTAGTGTCTTTTTCAAGTGGCTTTTGGAGGGTTCAGGTAATTGTTAGTATTTGAGACAGATGGGAAATCTTTTGTTGACAAATGTTATCCTACCTCATGCTCAATTCTGGGCAACGTCCATGGCATGTGTGCAGACCTTCAGGGCTACAGATATGCAGTGAGTGCCTTTGGCTCTGTAGGTAGGTGTGACAATAATATAACACATGGAGAACCCTGCACAATTCATCAGGTCCCACCACAGGATGAGAGAGCCAGAACCTCCCCAGCTCCCCCAACTGCAGCCCAGAGCGTGCAGCAGACCTTTATGGATTGCTCTTCCCTTCAAATAGCAGTGCCAGGATTGGAGCAGCATATTCACATACAGCCTGGTACAGCCTTAACGTGTTCCTCTATGGGGTGATCTTATGCTGCTTGGTATTGGTAGTGTCCCCTGTTTCAGAATATCTGAGCCTGTGGTGTCCTCAACACCCAATTGCTTGTTCCAGTGACAGAGAAAAAGAACTTTTGAAATGAGAAAAGGTCCAGGGTGCCTGACTTTAAAAGTGTCTTCTTAAAAGCGCTGCTCCTTCTGCCATAGCCCTTTCCATTCCTGTTTTCTTCCAAAGCAAATTTGATGCAGGTTCCTGCAGAATCTGTGCGTTCTCCAGGTTTGGGTCTCCTTTCTTGGTACCATGTCTTCCTTGTGCTTGCTTGGCCGTTTCTGCTGTCTCTGCCCCCCCAGCTATGTGACAAGTAGTTAGGGACCAGGGTAGCCTTTTTGTTCTGTACATGAACAAGTATGTCCTGATCTCCGTGGTGGTGCCAGCTCAGTACAAGTGTGCAGAGGAGGGTGATTTTAGGATTTGAGAAGTGTTCTTCAAAGAAAATAGATGTGCAATCAAATAGCTGAAGGAGGATGAGCACCCTCTGTGGCACACGTGTATGGTAGTGTTCATCAGAAAAGCACTGTGAGTATTTGTGATGGCTTTAAACTGACCAGATGTCCTGCCAGTAAACGGCAGGGTGCTTTAGCCTGCATGGGGAGAGCAGAAGTCAATTGGAAATCTTCCTAGCAGGTTGAAGTGGCCACATCATGGAGGTCCTTAGCTGTGCTGGGTCAGAGGCCAAGGTGCTGTGGTTCCCTGTGTGGCATGCTTCGTGGCCGGGGAGCCCCATGCCGCGGAGGTTCTTGCAAAGCAGCTTGAGGTACACAGTTGGATGTTGCACAGAGTGACTAAAAGAAAAGGAGGCCTGGCAATAGTAAAGTATTCAAAATATTTTCTTGTTCAGTTTTTACAAGTAGAAGTATAAACACATGTGCATGAGCGAGAGCAATATGACAGCGGATTATGACTGTTTTGGAGGCTTTACCCTCAGTTTCCTTTTGCCACATTTACACTCTGAAATGCATGCATGTGGACCAGGATTCTTGTCACTCATGTATACATCCAGCCTGAGGAGCTATAATCAGCATTTAAATATTGCAGGAGCAGTTTTCCCATTGATTGCAGTGTCTCGTTGGTGCTAATTTATTTGTATGTGATGTTAAATACATCAACCCTTCGGGTAGCTTCCAAATGCATATTTTGTGATGAAAACTAAAGGCAAATGGAACAGGCTTTTGGGGGGACAGAGAGGGAAGGGAAAAAACAACAATGGCAAACAACAAACAAAAAGCCTCAAAACCAAATGACAATAATGGCATCTTTGTGTAAATATAACATTCTTCTGCAGTGTTTACAGTCCAAACGCTGGGGCACTAGAGAGGGTAGGCGATCAGAAGTGAGGCAAAATTTCATTATTATTTACTATAAATGCCTGTTAGTTTTTAGTTCATTGTCCAAGCTGAATGCAAAACACCATGAAAGTAAGCCAGTCAAATTTACCAGAAAAAAAAATCCCTTTGCTTTTGCAGTGGTGCTGGTGCAAGTAATTGTGTCTGTTTTAAATGTCTGGGGTCTGACTCTCATTTATGCTCTTCTGGCATCTTGACAAAGCTGTAGCATGGGTATAATGATGTGCCAGAGCTGTGTGAAAAGGCCTGAGTGTACAAAGAGAAAGGAATTTTTGATTTTCAAACCTGACAGTGCCCTTTAAGCTAACCACGGAGGAACTCTGCTTGTTCTGCCATATATTGCTTTATCTCTGGCAACTAAGGGTTACTATTGTCATTTGTTGAATGTGTAATAGGATTTAGAGATGGAATAAGCTAAATGTTTTGGCTTTAAATGTTTGTTTTGTTTTGTTTTTCTTTATTTTCATGAAACAAGCCTCTTTTCTGCCTGCACAAAGAAGGTTGTACAGTTTAAACAAAACCTAATGGAAATTCTCGAATGAGGCAAAGATGCTGCAGTTCAAATACATTCATTCTGTTTTCGTGGTGATGTGGCATCATCATGACTAGAGTTTGTTGTTTCTTCTTCTGGTTGATGTGTGGCCAGGCAAAGATTCTGACTTAAAAGCTTAGGACTCAGACTCCCAGCCCAGGCTTTTTTGAGAATCATTATCACTACAATTGGGCAAGGAGACACATTATGGAACAAACAAACCAACAAAAATAAACAGAGAGCTCACAGTATTTTTTCATGTTTTCAACCCCATGACAGTTTGTTTTTCATATCTATATTAAGCATGTGGGGTTGAAAGTTACCATAGGTCATAGGCTTTTTCTTATTTCCTGAAGGTCTCTAATATTGTATTTTCTTTTTTTCATAGGGGAGTAAAAGCTGTTTCAGACGGTGCACAACCAACCATTTTCATAAACCTCCTAAATTCAGAGTAATAACAATTCAGCCAACTAGGATATGTCTTAAATGGATTCCTAAAGCATGTTTACCATCATATTAAACCTGTTCTAATGCAGTTCTCTCAACTGGAAGTTTTATTCTCTAGTTTGGGCTGAATTTTGCTCACTTTAAAACTTCACTGTGACTGGGGGAGAGAGAGAAGGGACACTCCTTGTTTCTAAAGATCATGTACACACACGTAATTTGCTTGTGCCAGGAAGCTGAACCCTCTGCTCCAAGAGTTTCTGCTGCCTTGCCATCGCCTGCGGTACCTTTTCTGATCCTTTCAGTGCAAGGTTATCAGGAGAGGCCCTAGGCAGATATTTTTGTGGCCAGACTGGCACAGTGCTGTAACCTGTCCCTGCTGCATGGTTTGTCAGATCAGACATGATTCCCGTATCTGCACTGTTACCTCTGGAAGACATTTTCATCTTGCACACAATCCAGGGAGTTGTTGTGTTTCGACTGAAACAATCATAGAAAATACAAACCAGAACCATATCACTGCGCTGCGTTATTCAAATGAGAGGTCAAATTACCCCCACTGATGTAAGCAGGGTTGCCAAGGTCTAAATGAAGACACAACTTGGCCAAAGGTCTGTTTCTAATGTGAGGTTTGAGGGCTGGTAGGTCTTGCATCTAATATCAAACAGCTGCAAGACAGTACCAGCTCTGTTGGAAAATACGCACGCATATCTAAAAAAACCCTCCCCAAACAAAACATAAAACCCAACAACCCCAAATCTTAATATATTATTTAAACCTTGCCAGCATAAAACTGAAAGTATAATTGCTCATTGTATAATTTAAAAATAAAATATTTTAGTTTGAGTTCCTTGTATGAGATTATTTAGGTGCATTAAAGCATGCTAAGATATTTCAGTACAATGCTCATGCTGCTTCTCCCCCCACTCTCACACACACCCCCAGACCCCTCAAGGGCCTTTACAAAAGTGCAAGCTCAATTCTTGTATTGTTTGCACTCGTGTAGATCTGTGGCAGTTTCTCTTCATTTGCATTTGCTAACAGAAAGCAAGCTCAGGATGTGAATTTGGTGTACTGTTAGCATGAGCAAAAAGACAGCTCATTTATTAGTTCTTAGTTTCATTCTGCAGCACAGCTTTTGGTATCCTAAGATTACATGAGAAGACACTGTTATAACTATAATCACTCAGGAACTCAACTACAGACATACATAATAAATACAAATACATTGCTCAGAAATTGTTAATGGCCAGCAAAGTATTCTTTTTCTGAATTACTGCCAAGTTTCAAAACCGCATGTGTCATCTTATCACGTACTATACATTAAGTGTTGGTCATGTAAGTCAGATCTGCCCTATGGGTATTTTAAATTGCAAACATAACTTTTTGGAAACTCTATTGTAATGTTTTTTATTTGGCTTGGTTTCTAAATCAACATAGTTTGTTCATACCAGTTCAATTGCTTTTTCCTTATTCTTTGCCACTTCTAAATCCTTTATCTGAACAAGAAACAAAGATCAAGTAATTTGTTAGGTAGCTGAGCATCTAATGCTGTCTAAACTCTCTATAAAATCTGTAGTAAATTTATGGTATGCCCTTTTTCTTTTTTCATATGTAACCAGTATGGCAGTGGAACTTAATATAGCTTGCAAGTTAGCCATGAAAGAAACATGATCTTTTTTCCATCAGGTATTGGCAATAACAAACGTAAGACATTTAAGATAATAATAATAATCTCAAAACATTTGAGTTTATGCATCTTTCTTCTGCTGTACAGTTGTAGTTTTGTAGTTCAGCTGATACCCGCCTGCTATATAACGTAGCTCTTAATTTGGATGTAGTCACTTGTATGACATCTTTGAGGTTTCAGCCCATTGCAAGTCTTCCCTCCTGCCTGAGATCGACTGACTGTGCTGCACTGTAACGATGCTCTGTGCCTATTTCAGTTTCTTTTTTCTTCCCACATAGTGACAGACTATAAGCAGCCACTCTCCAAATTCCCAAATCACCAACAGGAATGTGAGGACATGAGGCAGCATGGTGCATGAGAACCTAATTTGGTTGCTTCTCCCTTGGACATTATCTGTTCAGGGACTTTTGAGAACATTTTTATGTCACCTGTCTGAGTACTAGAAGCAGAAGATATTGATGTGCAGATGAAAGCTTTGAATGTAAATAGATAGAATTATCTCTGAAGGTTATGGGTAGATAAATGGATCAGTAAAGAGTCATGTATTACATGCAGAATATATTTGTGAGGTACAAACAAGATGTGAGGAAAACACGAGTATAGAAAAGTTGATTTTTTCAGAAAAGAGAACTGCAACATCTCAAAGCACAGAAGATTAAAGTAGTACTTCCAGCCATTCTGTTTCAATGAATTATTGTATATATAAATCCATTTGCACTGGAAGTTGGAGAGGCCATTTATTTCACAAACACTAGTGTTATCCCAGGAAGCGGAAATGGGATTGTGAGAATGATTATTAAACATCACACTTTAGATTTTAAGATAGCTCCAGTTCTAAGGGACCAAATATGTCTAATCCTGGGAGGCAAATTAGCGTTCTGTTGAAATGGCTTCTACCAGACAGGACACTATAGCACTGGGCTACATCCAGAATAACAAACCTTGCTGTCATCAGTCCATGTCCACAGCATGTCAAAGTCAAGATTTCTTTGCAGCACAGGTAAAAGGGGATGCTACTACCACAGGAACAGGGTGGTTTTTGCTGCTGTGTCACAGTTATGATGGAGACTCCCAAGCTACCTCTGCTCTTGCTGTCTCCGGAGGAGCAGCCCTGGTGCAGGGAGCCTCCCTGGTTGCAGCAGCAGCCACCAGCCTGGCTTGCTAGGGTACTGCTGCAGGTGAAGTAGACAGAGAAGCAAAACTCATCTCACAGGCACCTGCCTGCTTTGCCTATGCCTGGAGCTGGTCCTGCTTCAAGAAGGCAAATAGTCTGGGCAGACAGAGCAGTGTTTTTGATGGGTGATTGCTTACTAACATAGCCTGACCTTTAATTTTTAATGTTAAATAGAAATGCAAGGTATAGTCAGCTGAAAACTGATTAAATAAGAGAAGGAGCCAAGCAAGATTGTTGATGCTCTTGTAATGATGGGAAATGAATCCTTAATATCAATGAAAAATGATTCATAAACATCACTTCCCCAGCTTAACATCCAGCAAGGATCCCAAAATACTTTTTCTCAATAATTTTTCTCAAAACTTGAGAAAAAACTGGAGCATCCCCATTCTCTGTGTGTTAAGACTTTTGAAGTCAACAATCTTTCAGTAGTATTTCCATAAAACTAAGCCATGAAAATGTGCTTGAAATGGGAGATGTGCTGAATGTTTTCTGATCTCTTTTGAGTGGGGTTCACCCATCCCCATAAGACACGTAGCAAGAAAAGGAACTAGCAAAGAGCTGAGAAATGGTACAGTGTCCTGGTTGGAAACTCACACTTTCACATGTACCAAAAAACTGGGGCAGTCAGTTGAATGAACTTTAGGCAATCAGTATACAGAAACCAGCTTTTTTTCTTGGTGCTTTCAATCCTTGAAAAGTATCAGCTAAATGTTTGGTAACTGCTGAGTTAAGGCATTACACTAGTCTTGAGTACACTTGCCCCATTTCTTCTTGAATACTAAAACAATTCAGTTGATGTTTTTCTATGCTTAGCATTCTGTTGATACGTTGTTCTACTAAGTTGGGGAAACATTCTGGTTACCGTTAAATAACATAAAATGTATGGACATGATTCATTCCTGTGCTGCTGTCACTTACTCTAATTTTACTTGATCAAAGAAGCTACACCAGCATAAAAGCAGCAAAGTTGCAGTGAATCAAGCACACATGCAAAGCAGAAAACAATATTTTTTAATGAGAGATGAAATTATTTGGTGTATTACCTAAACTAATATAAAGCACAAATTTTTCATTGAAGTTAAAGATGTATATAATGTGATACAAATCCCACTGTAACAGGCATAAAATTTACTTAGAACAAATGGTGAAAAGACATTAGATCTATATTTTTAAAGCTCTGTTGTTGATTTTACTAATAATTTTCTCAAAGTTTGCCCTCTTGAAAGGAAACATCTCCGTTACAGGTGCTATTTTTTGTATTCTTCTACATAGCATAAGCTGAATCAACTTGTGTTTACTCAGGCCAAAATAATTTTCAGTGTTCATCTTTTTTATATCTTCACTATGTAACAATCTGTTGTCTGACATAATGAGGATGGTGGACTGACATGCTGCTTACATTCCTCACATGACTTGTGCAAGGAGTCACTATCCAAGCAAAGCGAAAAATAGACACTGGTATAAAACTTTGTTAAAATTTAGACTTTCCAATTTTGTTTGTTTTGCCAACCCAGTATCCTGCAGTTGTATGTCTTTGCTATTGTAGTCTTCTACACAGACTGAGCTGTCTTTTAATAGATTAAGACTACGCAAAGTAATTTATTTGGGTTTCTTTCCCATGCTTTACCATTCATAGCTTGTGATGTTCTTCTTATGGTAACATATGAGTGAAATATAAGGTGCTTTCACATAAGGAAGAGATACTACCTCCCCCTGTTGTGGACTGAGGGCTCAAGTTGTGCTCTCCCAGCCTGTGCCTTTCCTGGGTCTCTCTTCTCCTGGCCCATGTGTGTCTACTCATCCGTGCTCCCATGGGATTTCATCTGGCCTACAACCTAACTCCTGTAAGCTCCTGAATGACTCCCATGAGAGAGCGCTGTCATGGATAAATGGCCCAGGCAGCAGCAACCTTGTCTCAGGTGCCCTCTTTTCAACTGCAGTTCTGGGCTGCTCAAAGTTATTCCTGCAAGCTGGTGCTGTGGGGAGTATCTGTGCCATGCATCGTGTTGCAGATCTCGTGTTGCTTGTTCTCAGGCTAACAGGGCTGATGTGTGCAGCAAACCCTCTGCTTCCTGGAGTTGGATCTCCTCTTTTATGTTGGGTCAGAGGTTCAACCGCATGGCCTGGGAGGGAAGGCAGTATACAGTCCTTCTCTGCAGGTGGGAGAAGTGGCAGTGTCCTCCTACCAGAAAACATGGTCACCAACTTAGAAATAATGGGAGGAAAATGAGGCAGTGACTGTTTCTGAAGCTTATTAAGATGCTATGTTCAGGCAACATACATTTTATTATAACTGGATCTTACTATGAGTACTGTTTCCTAATTAACCACAGGGATGCATGAGCTTTGCAGACTGAAAGACAGAGCATAGGAAATGTCCCAGGTCTGTTTTTAATCAAATTTATGTTGTGCTGAATTGCTTGCTTTTGCAAAAAGTTTCAGGGGTAGCTAGTCTTAGGAATTACTCAGGGGGCATGAAGATACTCCCAGTTACATCCTTGTAACATCTCTGGAGCTGTACCTGTGTTTCTTAGGAAAGAATTGTTTCTACAGAATTAGAACATGCTTCTGAGTGGACATAGGAATGGTGGATGATCTCATTACCTCTATCTTCCTTAGATCTATTCTAAGGCTTTTCAAGCTCACCAGGGACTGTCTTTCCAGTCCATGTAGACCCTGGTGGGTCATGAATCTGGAAACTGAACTTTTGCACACAGATGAGGATGAATTTGTAATAATGAAAACCTTCAGCTCTTAAAAAAGTTTTTTTTTAAATATTCCCTAATGGAAAATACTTTTTTTCTTGTGTGGATCAGGGCAGACTTTGACTGTGTAGACACACACACACCCCCACCAGTGAAGAACTGGGGAGCTGTCAGCATGTGCTCTGTGTTACAAATGTGGCAGGAATAGCTGTGTAGACAAGTACGTGGGAAGCTGTGTACTGGTGCAGATGAAAATATCAAGGAGGGAAGAAGAAATTGGAGCTTGGCTACCAAATTTACTGGGTCAGACCAGGGCTATGTGTCAATGAACCTCACAGTCCAACACAGGACAAAAAAAGGCAGCATTTAGCAGAGCTAATGCACAAGAGGATGTGACTGGAGTAGACATTTTAACGTCTTTCTTTTTTCATGGCAAATCTGTGTAAATAAACCTGCTACATGTAGGAGATGCATGTTTTTCTGGCTTGTGGCTATTCCACAAGTGAGGATATGCCAGTCATTTGTGAAAATTAGGGAGTGTCTACTTTAAATACAATTACAGTAATCAAAAGCTCTTAAAAGTTATGCTGGATTTTTTTCAGCATTAAAAATAAAACCTACTGCTATCTGTATCAGTATACTTAATTATTAGTATAATAATTAAGCAAGATTTTTTTTTATATTAACAATAAAGTATGTGCATGTTTGTGTAGATGTGAATACTACATCCACACAGAAAAAAAAAAATCAATTCTAAAGAGACCAGCGAAATTGGTAACCTTGATCAAAAGTCAAGGTTTCCAAGACAAATCTGTCACTAAATTGACAGGATATTGAAGTGTCTGGCAGGATCTCATCTTGTTTGTATCTGAATTATGGGGCAGAGCTGTCTTGTTGTTCTGCACGTGGGTTCTCACGGCACCTTGCACGAGACAGGTCTCAGCCCACATCCATGACATGGAAACAGTACTGCAGTATTCAGTGCAGGAGGCTCACTGCTTTGGCCCATGCAACAACCACCATTACTGTAGGAAGCTTTGTGCTCCGAGAGTAAAGTAAAGCAGGCATCACAGGAGTCTTGACTGGCAGAGACATCCTGCAAGGGCCCATGACACAACTTTGTATGTTGTCATCTCCTTCCTCTCAAAAAAAAAAAGTAACAAATTTTTTTTGCTTGCTTGCTTGTATTTGGGGGTGAACTAGTGATCCAAGCGCACTTGTGATCCTGTCTGGGAGTAACTGATTGCACCACAAGTCAAAGTCTCTATGCTTATGTGGCTGTGCTGATGCACCAGTGTTGTGAGGAGCTCTGTGTAGTGGGCACCTGCTGAGCCAAAGATTTGAGATGAATAGCACCCATATTGATTTGCCTATAATGGAGTGGAAAAGAAAAATGTCCAGGTTTTCAGGTATTTTCATGGGGTATTAAATTGGTGGATTAGTTGCAAACAGCAGTACTGATAAAGTCTCCTGTCCATCTTGATGGTTGGGCCTTTCTATTAAAATGACACATAAATAACCTATTATGTCCCCCACCCATGGAAATTCAAATGCACCTGTCAACTTGATAAAGCACTTGCCTGGAGGGAAGCATTGTTTACATTTTCACTCCATTCTTCAGAAAAAGTGAGATTCTAATTATTTTTCCCACTGTAAATTAATGCTGACTATGATGGTTAGCATATCTCTGTATTGTTATATCTATGCAAAAGTTAAATAATAGAACTGATCCATCACATATTATGCAATGTGCATTTTTATGACAGGCTTCCCTCTGATCTTATTATGCCTTTCTTCATAAATACTTACTTTTTTTCCCAGCAGCTGGGGGAATCTTTGTTGACTGCTGGTTCAGAAGTTGAAATCTGTCCTGTGTGAAAAGGAAAATGCAATTTACATGTTTATCGGATGCTGAACTCTGCTGTCTTCCGAGGGGGAAAAAATAAGGATATAAAAGTACGCTCCATTAATAATAAGCTTCATTATAATAGACAATTGGTCACAGCGCACTAAACCATTTTTCTACAAACCAAGCACATCAAATTCAATAATACAATGCAATTGTTTCTGGATATCTTAGACAGTAACTTTTAATTCAGGAAGGGCAAACTAGTTAAGGTGAAATCAAATATGAACAGAATCTTTCTTCCGTGCATAAAATCATGCCACACCTTTGCCCAAAACTTGAAGCTGAACCATAAACCATCTGTTTGGGTTCATGGCAGTCAGTTTTACTTTGTAAATTTTTTTTTGGTGCATTTCATGGTTTCTGCTTGAACTGAAGGCAGAACTGCCAAAATATCGCAGAGAGGGCTGGTTTTGCAATACTGTACTACAAGTGAGAAATACTATTGTCAGAAGAATATTTGCTATCTGGTTTCTTAACTCAAGCAGGGAAGAGGGCATTGCTTAGAGGCTCTTGGTACACTCAGAGAACCCCAGGAGGCAGCCTGATCTTGCAAGTTCTTTGGACAAGTTTTGCAGACCCAACTAGTTTGCATACCCTGTTGAAGACTTATGCAAGCTGCCCTGAACCTTTGACCCTTTGTCTACTTGCTACAGTAGATTTCTACTTCTAGATTTCTAGAGAAGCATCAGTGCCAGGCATGGTTAAAATGTTTGCAAGAGCCAAAAATAAAATGCTGGTGCAGAAAAAGGAAGCAGTAAACTGACAACAAGGAAACACCTTAGCAATTGAGGCACTTTTGGATTAGGTTCCGTTGAGCTTGCAATTGAGGTGCCTGCCCTATGGAGGCAGAAGAAAGATCTTTGGGGTGAAGATGGCAGAGAGGATGGGAGGGGAATGGGGAATGCCAATCTTGACCATAAAGGAAGATCTGAACCTTTGTCATCTTCATCTTCTTTCTTCCCTTCTTTCCTACAATGAAACCAGCATTTGTTTTACTGCCATGGAACATCAAATTCTTACACAAATATGCCAGGTCCTTCCACTACTGTCCTTCCTGCCAGGAAGATGGTTGTGAAACTTTTTTCCTTCAGTTCTTCCTCCATGGCCTACCTGTGCAGTGATGTCTGCAAGAAAGCAGCTAATTACGGGTGATTATTTGGAAAAACAGATAAGATAATTTAGGGACAGTTAAAGCAAATAGCCACATATATATGCTAATACAGCTATTGCTTTGATCTCAGGATAGGTTGTTAACTCTTTGTTCTGCAGGTAGCCCATTTCTACCTGTTTGTACAGCAGCTGGAGCAATGGGGCTGCAGTGTGAGTGAGTTTCTAGATGCCTCTACGGTAAATCTGTTTGCTAATAAGTAATATCCACGATGGAGTAATCTGTATACTCATTAGGACTATTGAATGATCAGAAAAAATTACAATAATTCTAAAAGGGGGGAACCAACCTTCATGGATTTTCATATATATTTTACTAAAAGCGTTGAAGTTTTCTTTCCTCTTTTACCTTCTTTTTCCTAGCCCCTTTCCATCTGCTTGAAAAGATAGCTGGGTCTAAGCAGGCAAATTAGGAAAATTTTGATTCTTAGAAAAAACTCCTAGCAATTTTGTTGTTATTTGAAGACTATTTAAAAAAAAAAAAAGTTTTAAATCCAGACTTGATCAGGTATTCAATAAAAGACACCTGCCACAAGAGCGCAGTTCATACTACGCTCTATCCCACTGGCATAAGGATACACAATTCCTCTGTCTTCACAGGAGGAAATTTTCTGAAGCTGGAGAAGATGCAGCTAGAAGCTACCAGTCCAATGTATTTAAGTTTTAAGTTCTCACCTGATTTACTGCCCATGTAGTGATACAGATTTAAAAATGTTATTTAGTTGCCAGGAACAGAACTGTCCGTCTGACATAAGTCACAGGTGAGTAAAAGCATGTCTCATACCCATATATACATCTTGTATGCACATGGTCTTGGACAGGGTGAATGAAATCTGTGAACACAGACTTATTTCTTTTAACTGTCTTTTCTCTGCATTTAATATGTTCCAAACAGTAAAAGTCTAAGATAAAATGTTCATTGCAAATAGGTTAACTGACAAACTTAGCTCCTTTGTTTTCTGTTTACAGATTATTTTTGAACCACATTGTTTTTCTACAGATCTGTCAGGGCTATTTTCACATAATTTTGCAGAATGTCTTCTGTGGGCAGATTTTATCCCATAAGATGAACTGCTCCGTTGATCTATTTACTATTTGTTTTTTCTGGTATGTTTGGTCACCAAAGCCATATAGTATTATTTCTGCTTTCTGACTGCATTACATTTGTAAACAGATGAGTAATGAATAACAAATGTTGATGAGCAGATAATGAATAGCAGACACTTATTTACACAGATATGCCCTTGTATGCATTAAAATCCTGACTTCCATAGGGAAAAGAGCTTTTCCTAAACACTTTTGTATATGAAATCCTGTCTGTCTGAAGTTACTGAAGATGCTTTCTTAAGTAACTGATTCCAGCAACCCTTATAAATTTGGGAAATGAGGCATGGAGAGAGATTTCTCTTACCCATCTGAACCAAACCCATTCTGGGCTTGGAATATAGCAGGATTCTCTGGAATAGGAAGGGAATGTATTTTATCTCCTTTCCTTAGGGCAAATCAATGGACAAAGGCACTGCTATGCACAAGGAAATACAAGAAAGCTGTGGCCTTTAGTTTTCATTTACTAACGTTTTTGCTGAATTGAATATCTGTTTTCCTTGACTTAATATTTGAAATGACATTTTTTTTTCCAAATTTATTATTGTTTGGAAGAGTCTATTTCTACATTTGTATATTATTTATGGATGACTCAAGTGTGAAGACTTAAAACTATGTAAGATTTAGATCCGAAATGATGGGATGGTAAGCAGCAGGCTACACTAGCAATGGGTGCACAGTGGCTAAGAAATATGTGACTGCGCTTTATCTAAAAGCAGGAGATCAAAATCATCCCCTAGAAAAGATCTGCATCGCTGTTCATTTGGGCATATCCATAAACATGATGCTATCACAATTCAGAAACAAAAAGACCCTCTGCTGTTTCCTAGTGTTACGATGCTGAGCAGCTTGCCACAAATCTATTCTGGGATTTCTTCTCAGTCTTTTACATAGAGGTTATTCTCTGTATATGGTTATTTTCATCATTCGGTCTGCCCATGTCAGTTTATTAAATAAATCAGGGAAGACTGTAACAACAATGCTTCAGGCATTCATAATTTGACTGAAATAAACAATTCCCGGATAGTACTGGTCCATTATGTTGGTCCATTATGTTCATAAATAGGATGATTTAGAAACAAGTTGCAATCTGCAGAGTTACTACAGGCAGTTGTAGGTGGGGATATCACAGTGGTTTGAAGGCGTTTGCTGCCGATCCAGCTCTGTAGGTCAAAGTATGGCTGTTACACCATGCATGCCTGGCAGCGGTCCTCTGCCAACAGCAGACCAAAGGCCTTTGCTAACCCGAGACATTTACATGCTTCGTTATTGCCGCATGCATGAGAGTGCATGCTATCGCCTCACCAAAGTATGCTGTATATGTATAAGCATGTGTATATGCTTATATTTATATATTTAAGGATTAAATATGAGGGGCATTGGTGTAACTGGTCATAACTTTCTCATGAGGGTATGACTTTTGGCAGTCCTAATAGCTTGTCTTGTTCCTGCCTTTGCTTTCCATTTCTCCAATTTCATGATTTATTCGAACTGAGTTCATTTTCACTTCTTGTAAAGTACCTCATCCTTCCTATGGTAGCTTGAAAATCTTCCGCACTGTCACAGCTAGTTCTGCGTGAGGTTTAGTGGTAGCCTCACCTGGACCTGGGTGCCACCAAGGTGCCTCTGACACAGGCAGCAAGGGTGTTTTTTAGGCACGTCTATGTAAATTCTTCTTTTCCTGGACTTGCTGGCAAGGTTTTTAGCAACAGCATGTCAGAGATGGGGTTTGCAATACTTAAGGGGTGTTGTGCTTCCCTCAGAGGTTAATACTAGCCAGCTTTTGTTTTTTTAATTGTAGAGCTACACTGGTTTAGCAAAGATTGCCTCCAGGACAGCAATTCCTATATTTACAACTCTTACCACAGAAATTGCACTTACCGTGTTTATGAAAGTCACTTGAAGTAAATACAGCACCCTCGATTTTGATGTCTTTTTTTCTATAATTTCAACACTTTTGCTCTTTTGCCTAAAGTTAACAGCTTGTAACTTTTGCTAATTATTTGTCATAACCAGCTTGCAATTCTGCCTATTCTCAGCTGGTTGGTTTGGTCCTTATTGCTCATTTTATGCATTTTCTTTGAATGCTGCTTTCAAACATTTTTTACTCATTTTGCAATGCATGAAGCTGGAATTGATTCACATGACACTGCTAATAATAATGCTGCAAGCAGTTAAGAATCAGTACTACTCATAATCAAGTGTTTGGACACACATGGATGTGTGTATTTCTCAACTTTTTTAAAGATTTTTTTTTTAATGCTGATGTCTTTTTTTAAGAAACTAAAAGTCAGTCTTCCTCTCATTCTCACTGTAGCTCAGAAAATTTGAGGAATTCTCTTTTCCTTTCTTCTTTTACAAAAGCTGTCAAACAATGGAAAACCTCATAGTATCTTTATGCACTAGCATGGCATTTTCTGTACCCTGACCTTAGAAATATTAAAATTAATTGGCTGTGTATCTTGTGTGTAATATATTTATAAATATACATTTATTAATATATTTGCATTTAGAATATTATCATGTTTTACTTCAATAACATATTTCTGTACACTTGCTATGGTACGATATAGTTATACAACAAAGTACATTTGTATTTGTACTACAAATGTATTTTTGTCTTTTGTTCTAGGTTATGTACTGTAGTTTCCAAAGGGTGACATAATTTACCTTCTTTGTACAAAAATCATGTTCCATTCCTTTAAAAGTACATGTATTTTTACGTCACACTGTATGTTAAAGGAGCAGTGATTGAAATAATTGTTGTCAAGGAAGAATGTATTAAAATTATTAATAAGACTTAAACCCACACGAGACTTACTGAATCATCTGATCTGACCTAAATTTATGACCCTTTCTCCCAGTTCTTCCCTTTGCATACTTGCACAAAGACAGGAGGATTGAAAGGAGAAAAAAGCAACGCAATAAAGACCAGTGAAAACTGTGTATTTGCATTAGGTCAATGTAATGTTTTGTGATTATAATAATATAAACAAATAAACTATAAGGGCATTCATATCAGACCTCATTTCAAGCTGAACTATTATAAAGCGATTAACAGCCTCACACTCCTGCTTTAATTAAGTTATGTTGTGAAATATTCAGCACTTGAACCTGTTCTGGCCTGCCTCTTTTATCATTGAATTACCATCCTTAATGTGTTTTTCTGCTGAAAGATGAATTTCATTTAAGGATTACTGTACTCTGCTCTGGCATTTTGTGGTTTCTTGTCAGCCCTTGTGAATCTAGATCATAGCTAACTTCAGTTCCTCTGACATGTCCTATATGCACAGTCTCTTGACTAGCCTGTCTCGGTGGATTTATTAACTCATATTGTATTCCTGTAGAAATGAATGGACATTTTTGATTAACTTAATGACAGAAATTTCAGATGACAGTAGAGTTTACTTTTGGAGCTACTTCACGTTATGTAGGCCACAGCAGCTCTCTAGTGTCCTATCACTTCACAGAAATGTGTTTTGAAAGTTTCAAGGCAGTGGACATCTATCTGCCAAATACATTAAGATGGTGCTAGCAAGGAGGGACTTGAACGGTCCTTCAGAGCTGGGGTGTCTAAATCCACAGCCACCCCCAGCGCTGCTCTTTCCTTCCCCGGGGTCGGTTTTCAGCTGTTATGTCCCACCAGATATTGCAGAGTCTGCCTTCAGGCAAATTCATGCTACCAGATGACTCTGAGGAAGGGTCAATGAGTGATGCTCCAGCCAAGTGTCCCGTTTTCCTCCTTTCTACTTGTGCCTACCCTGGACCAAGGTGATACAACTCAGCACTGCACCATCAGTTTTGGTGATGCTTTTTCACTTCAGTTGTCTGATGATCAGGGTGTGCTTTTAGGGAGGAGAGGACATGCCAATCAATATTGTCATGTTCTCTTGGCTAGTCACATAAATGTCCTTAGAAGGAGTTTGCCAGATCTTGAAATGTGATGACAGGTCAGGTGGGTTTGTTTGCTCTCACTATCCTGCAGATCTGTCTGCTCTCAGGGTGGGTGGCAAGACAGAGGCTCCTGATGCTGTACTTTGTCCTGTATGGGTATGGTGCTACAGAGATGGCACCCAGAGACGGGAGCTCCTGAAGGAGGTCTTTGCCCTGGCAAAGCGAATGTTTGCTCAAGCATGAAGGTTTGAGTGACGTGACTTTGGCTTCCAGCACGGTAATTATATGCTGTAAATTACACTCAGCTCTGGCACTGATTGAAAATATATGTGGTAATTTACTTGTGTGAAGGTAGTCTGAGGTCCATGCTGTCCTCTGTGCTGGACAAGCACAGCATGCGTGTCTTTGCCCCCAGAGCTCACAGCTCAAACGGGCAAAACAGAGCTGCAGAGAAGGATGCGGTGTTCACAGTGAACGATCCATGGCTGCAAAACACATGGTAGATAAACTCCTCTACTTGTTGGCAGGGACAAACACAAAAGAAGGACAAGCAGATTTCATGAAAGTAGGCTAAGACAAAGGTCAGAGAAGAAGCAGGGGAATGTGCAGCATTGATTCAGGAGGGAGGAAAACACTCTGAAGAAAGGAAGCAAGCAGTGTAGGGGAAAATGCATCTAGCAGAAAAGGAATATCACAACAGATCATCCTGTTTGCTGTGTGGATCCCCTGCAGACTGAGTTCCTGAGCTGGCTCTCCCAGCCATTTGTCTTCCCTGAAGTCATAGATCAGGGAAAAGACATGAGGCCAGGAAGGGCTTGGTGCTCTTGGTTGATGGGATGAGAAAGAAGGGTAACTGTCCCCATTTCACAAGCTGTGGTGTGGCAGCTCTTGCAGTTGCTTGTCCCTGCTCTGGACAACACTGTCCCAACAGAAGCTGCCTTTCTGCTTTCATGAGAGTATTGGCCACCTTAATTCTTATGGAGCAACTGCGTACGGCAGGTGTGTAAGACACATTTGTGTTGCAGACAGAAGAAAATGCAGGGCTTGTCCTGTCCTTGTAGCTGCTGTGTGTTTCTAACAAGTTGTTCTGAATGAAAACCTTTTAACCCCAGAGACTTCGGTGTGGGAAATTCAGACCGTTCATATTTTAGCTTAAGTTTCAGATGACCTTTCCTTGTTTTAAAATGTATAAAATCGTTTAGGACTGATTGAAATGAAAGCTGTCACTAAAATGAGGTTTCCTATTGCCCTGTTGTTCCTGGAAAAGAGTTGGAGATAATTTCCAGTGCCTGTTCTTGCTTTCTTAACTCACCTAAAACCAATCCTCTCCTAAGGCAGTTGCTCAGAATAGCAGCGTGCACGTCAGGATCATGGTATTGGCACACTGTGCTAGTTACTTGATTACTTGTAATGCGTAAGAACAGCTGAGGAAATGTGAACTGGAACACAAGCAAACTGAGCTAAATCTAACTTTTCCCAAGTGGGTGGAAAAAATTGTATCTGGTGATTTTGTAAGAACCTGAGTTCATCATTTCAGCAAAAAGAAAAAGCAAAACTATGCAAAAGAAGGTTTCGATGCACCTATCTTAAATTAGAGGTTTTCTATGGCTAGCTTCATGGGTGAGTTCCAATCATTTCAGCCAGTGTAAACATTTTCTTGAAAGAAAAGGCAGGTGCTAGACCAGAAAGAGTTATTTTCTCTGCATTAAGTAGTAGTGTTTGGGAAGAGCACACCGGTGTATTGTAAGGATATAACAATATCACTAGTCCCTTCCTACTGTAAACAGGAGTAGCATCTCGTGGGAGAAAATGAGTGATGCAAAGGTCTTGCAAAAGCAAAGGGTTAAAAAGCTTGCACTTCAGTGGGAGTATAAAAATAACGCTTCTAATCATCAGTTCTAGTTAAGTATAGGGGGTGCTTAAACTCTGTGCTATGATCCATCTGAACTCTTGAATTCTGCTCAGCCTGTGTAAAGAATTAACATGAAAAAGGTTAAATGGTAATTCTGACTGACACAGGGAGGTACAAAGCCTACCCAAACAAATGTGTTTAGAGCAAACCAGGAAACTAGGTAACTGTGTCAATAAACTAGCTTTATACAATGCACTAAAATACACCTTATTTACTCTGCCTCATCTACAATTCAGTTAGCAGCACAAGGTTATTTTAATATTATACAGAGATCAGAGACTAAAAAGTGCTTGTAGGTACAGGCGCAAAGGCTTCTCAAAGAGAGAGAAATACAAATACTCATTCACGAAATTCTCGGGAAGCTTTCTTTTTTTAATCAGCATTGCCATTTTATTGTTTAACCTACCCTGCTTGATCTCCCTACTTTTGGTTAATACGGGAGTCAATTACAGCTTCATCTGTGCAGAATTAACTTTATAGAATATACACTAGGGATTTGTCTATCTCCTCTATTTAGATCTATGTCATAAAAAAATATGTAGTAGAGAACTGTGTGCAAGCACTGCATATGGTACAGGCTTTGCAGATTTATTGTAAAATCATTTTAAATCGGTTAAGCTCTTGCCAGAAGTTAATTAAATATGTTCCTTTGGTGGGGGGTGGGGGCGACTCTGTGTGTGTGCCTACGTGTGTGCGTACGTGCGTGCGTGTCTATGGGGGGGGCCTTCTGTCTCACTAGGTGGCAGTGTCTGATTACATCTGGAAGGACCCCGCCAGCAAGCCTGGTGTCTCCAGCTGTGACCTCCAGCACCAGGATGAAATCCCTGACTCTGCAGCTACCTCGAGAGGTAGCACCACCGTTCACGTCTCTGTCTACACTGTTCATCTCAGCGGTTTCCAGGAGCTCTACAGACACTTCCTCAGGCTACCTGATGGGGCTATCATTGAGGTAGGTCCAAGCAGACTCCTCATCTGCAGATTTTGAAGGCAAAGGGGTGCACTTCAGAAGTAGGTCAGCGTCAAAACAGGCAAATAGACCTGCCTGACCCCCCACAAACATTATGCTGAAATCTTCCATAGGAAGACCTCAGTCCTAAACAGTAGTGTAAAATCAATGAGTTAATGCATTTGCAGTGCAAAGTAGCAATTTAGTATTGTTTATAGAGCCATTTAAAGGCAATTATGTAAGATATACATTGAAACTACACACATAGAGATTATTTATAAATATATATTGCTTAGAACCGCATAAGGTCATTCCGTACAGGAACAATATATAAATATAAAATGTAAGTATTGTGCACATTTATTGTACAGCTACTACTACAGATATGGTCATTCACTTAGTTTTTCTTCAGATACACAGAGCTAAGGCACAGTTATACTACTTACTGGCATCTTGCACGTTTTAGATTGAATCCTGGATGTTGCCAGATTTAAATACAACACAGGATTGTGTTAAAAAGAAGTATTGCCCATTACTTGTTTCATAGGCTGCATTTTGTTCATTGCATTGTCATTTTTGTTCTAAGTGCTTAGAAGAAGTGTGTTTCCTTGTTGCCTTTGGTCTTGTGTTGAGAGACCTTTAAAAAAAGACTTGGCATCTAAGAGAAAGTAGAGTGAAAGAATATTACTGTACCTACCCAGATAAGAAGTGGGAGCATCATCACGGAGGTCTGTTTGCCATAGAAAACTGGCACAAATGAAGCTAAAGTACAAAGTTTTCAGCTGCTCATTTCTAAGGTGAAGGTTCAAGTACATCTTTCCAGCATGAGGCAAACGTTGGTTCTGCTCCTTTGGTTAATGTTTCAAGGTTGTTTTCTTCATTAAAAGATTTTATTCTTAATGTCTTTGACCTACTTGGCTTTTTAAAGAAAATTTAATTTAAAGGAAACTGTCCTCAAGGAATCCAAACATAATTTTCTGCCCCGGGAGCTTGTGATTCACCAAAGTGAAGACACCAGAGTCTTAGAGCTGGCCAAAGGAAACAAGAGAAGGCATGTGGCCTGCATGAAGTAGAACTTAATTATTGAAACTAAGAAACCGGCAAATCCAGGTCCATGCCTGAGTCTGTTAAAGAGGCTCCTCATACAAATCATTGGCTAGCTTTTTGCTAGAACATCTTTTTCCTGTTTGAGGTCAACAATACAGCCCCATTCCTACTTTCTGCCTGTTACAAATAGTAGCTCTTTGCAGAATGGTTATTCCCAATTAAGTTCTTCTCAGCTTTTTGGTCATGAGGTTTCGTTCGGCTTCCACAAGGCTGTGGAAGGAGGGGCTTTGAACACCCGAGGCAATCTTAACCCAGTGCACTTGTTCAG
Organism: Theristicus caerulescens; assembly: GCA_020745775.1. Lineage (NCBI taxonomy): Eukaryota > Metazoa > Chordata > Aves > Pelecaniformes > Threskiornithidae > Theristicus > Theristicus caerulescens. The sequence goes on from CM036558.1 coordinate 71,984,798, forward strand.
TTCATTAATCCCTTCTGTATTTCTGAGAGAGGAGAAATGCATTCCCATACAATGTAATTTTGTGTTCCAAAAAGCTTCCAGCTTCTGAACTGATGCTGATCAGCATCCACAAAGTGAGCGCTGCACAATGTGGATGACTCAAGCCACTTCTGTACAGTTTCCCACACCAGATCAAAACATTGTCTATTCCCCACATCTACATGACTGAGTCTTATGTCATCGTCTTGAAAGCTGCACATCTAATATAGGAGATCAATGAATGCCTTACAGCATTTTTACTTGTAGATCTAAGCACAATTACATATAAGAAATGTGCTTAACTAATAATTGCAGTAAAACTTATATACAGATCTTACATTTAGCTGATAATGGATGTAATTATACATTTGTGTATTTTATAGGTCAGGGCTTTCTACTTCTGTTCCAAATTAGGAATATTCTACAAGGTAATGAATTTTAAAACTATACGCTGACTAGTGAGAAGTTTGCTGCCACAGGGCAAATACACCTGAGCTTCACCACTTGCTGCTGTTGCTGCCCATCAGGAAGAGTTTTTTTGCCTCTACTGCAGCCAGACAAGCAGTGGTACTCGAATGGGGTTAGAAAATCATTTTGGAGCTGAAAGGTTGCATTGCAGCCTTAAGTATAACTTTTAAGGGTGTAGGAAATGAAGACTACATGGGCTTCTTGGGATAATCTGTCCAGTTTGCTCCTTCTGTGGGCAACTCGTGTATAAGCATTTTCAGTCTGAATATTTAGAGCCAGTCCTAAAGATTCAGGTAATTTAGTTTACCTAAGCCTAGTCTAGTTTAAGTATTTTGTGCCCAGTGATTCAATGGAAAGATTTTTCTGGATCCTTACAGTCTATTGGGTCAGAAGTCTCCTCTTATTCTCCAGCCTCAATTTATTCATTGTCTGTTTCCATGTATTTGTTTGGATCACCCTTTGGTGTAAATAAGAATTCTCTCTTCCAGAAGTTTACCTACATAATCTAATTTCATAATCTAATCTGTTTTCTGCCAGAATGGGTACAACGCTTCACCAGAAGAAACAAGACGGGCTCCCCTTTTGCTTTCCATTCCCTTCCTCACCCTACCAGCAGTGCTGAAGGAGGAAGGGCTCTTCTTCCACAGTGGCAAGGGCAGAGATTGTCACCTGTTCTCTCCCTGTCATAGGAATGACAGCTGCCTTTCCTCTTTCTTCATGATCAGCAAGCCTCTTCCTCCCCACCAGAGATAAGATATTTGCACGAAATGCTGTCTTGAGACTGTAGGAACATGGCCTGCAGGAACAGAGGAGGTCTGTGGCAGCTGTGATGTTGTCCTACCTTTGTATATACATCTACCTTGTCTGCAGAGTCCACAGAGCAAGAAAACAACCAATTTGCACTTCTTTTTCCTCTCTTTTGGATGGACTAGGGCTATTGCACAACTGCAGAATACAAGGAGTGATTCAACAGCATCTAGGAACTGGGGGTTGCATGTACCTTCTTCCCGCAAAACAGTCATGCTTTTTATTACAGTAACTTAGCAAGGGTGAAAATGTAATTATTTCAGTGTAACTTTTTGTTTGTTTGTTCACTTTTATTAAGAAACTCTGAAGGCATGTAGCCCTGAAGACAGCAAAATGAAAAGGCTTTGACTTTTTAATTTCTGTGACTTTCGGGAATCATACCTGAAAGAGCCATAACACCTATTCCTAATTACTGCAGTGGGACCTCATTAATTCAAGCATTTGGGGACTAAGATCTCTCCATTGGATGTGTAATGCTTTGTTCCATTACAGCATGATGGTTGCTGGTATTGGTAGGTGTTCTTCAGAAATAATATGTATAATAGGAGGAAATGAGCAATTTGGTAGAAAACACTATAGGAATGATAATAACTTTGAAAAGCATGTGGAAATATAGACATTGTTCAGAGGCTACCACCAGCATGAGCAGTAGGTTCTTAGCATTCAACTAACTGAGGTGTATGTGCAGGCTACCGAGCTCTGGCTTATTGGGGTGGCAGTATATCTCTCATCAAACACACTGACATGAGAAGTATTTAAATCACCAGGCCAAATTCTTCCTTAAATTCATGTGTTCAACTCCTAGTGACTTCAGTCTCAGATATATTTCTCTATCTGCAGATATTCTTCAACAGGCGTAAGAAGAATTTTGTGTAATCTTGCTTTAAAGTCCTTGCATGATCATAAGGAATTTATGTAATATTCACAACCTCATCTTACTCTTTTTTTACTTCAGTGAAAACAAGATTTTCTCATAGCCCTAATTCAGCAAAGCACTTAAGAGTGAACTTCATTTAAGCCAAGGAGCCAAAACATTCACTTTAATAATACTTTCTTTTTTTGTTTTACAGTAAGTAAGGTCAGTTCGTAAGTGCTGTGTGCAGGAGTACACTAGCCAGGAATAAATGTCTCTCTATGCAATAACTTCTTTAAAATACATATTTCTTTAAGTACAGTATTCCCATTAAAGGTCCAACTTTGCTGGTATAACTAGAAATTTCATGTCTGGTATGAAAAGTAGTTTTGTAGGTTTTATAAGCATGAGGCAAAAATAACTGTTTTAAAAGGAACATTGAGTGCAAGGTGACATATATAAATTGCCTTAGAAATGTTAAATAAAAAGATTTTTTTTTAAAATGTGCAGCATAAAAATTATAGAGGTTAAACTTGTAAGTGCAGTCCTTTTATCATAAGCATTGTAAAACTCAAAGAATTCGCATGCAGTAAAACCCATTTTCCTTTTTACCTATAATATATTTCTCCTTTATAGTATTCAATTTAAGTGTTGGCTAACCAAGGAATGACCTTCCCAAAAGAAATCACTTTTCATGCTTTCTCTTATTCATTAATCTTATGTTATTGTAATATACAGGAAATTATTGAGTTTTAGCATTTTAAATGTATTTGATATCCATGCACAGAAAAGTTAATGATAGTGCTATGTGTTTGCTGTCTACATGGTGATAACACTGACTCAGTGATTTTTATCTCGACTTTTGCTGACTGGAGTTGATTTCTTATTAAAAGGGCAAAGATAAGTCACTTTAACTCAGAAAAAAATCAGTTTCTTATTATAGGCCTAGTAAACCTCAGCATTGTAGAGAAACTTTTTGTATAGTATGATTTTATCTATCAAATAAACCTACACAAATGTCAAGGATTCATCCAATTTAAACTTACTGGATAAAAGAGATCTGTTTTCCCTAATTACTTGAAAAGTACCTAGTAGTAATAGGATAAGACAGCGTAGGTGGCTAGCCAGTTACTTAGTTTAAGCTATTTACATCAATCCATATGCTATAAATTACATCTAAACTCTCTTGCACTTCTGGAAAAGTGAATAAAATCATATAAGTTTATTTTGAATACAAGATCAGATATAGTATGCTGAGTGACACTTAAAAAGAATGAAACGGTAACCGTAGCTTATTTTCTGAAGCAATCTTGACACTAATGCTAAATTACAGCTTGGAAACATCTAGCATTTTTACCTTTATGAGAAAAGGCTTTTTACATATTTAACGTAATTCTAGGGAAAATATACTGGAATTATGTATAAAGATATGTACACTGTAACCAAAGGGCATTTATATTCCCCAGTAGAATACTTACAACAATTTTATTGCCATTTGGTGCCATTTTCTAACAGATATAAAATACAGCCAGTAAACAAACTAGACTTTAGATTTAAGCTGACAGCTGTTCCTTCAGAAGCAATATTCAGATATTTAATCTTAAGAATACTGAATATTTTACAATTGTTTGAGCAAACTATACTTTTAGCATGTGAAGGACTGTGTGCTTTTATATACAGTTCTTGGATCTGATAATGACACTAAAAAACAACCTCAGAATAATCTACACATTTGTTGCTCCCATATATTCCCTGGGCAAATCAACAAATTGCCTCATGTTTTATTCTTAATTCCACAAATTCTTTTTATATACGCAATGTTACTATGAATATTGGGCCCTATTTTTTTCCCGTATGTGTATAAGCCATACAGTTGACTCCAGTGCAGTTTATGCATATATCTGAGTGCAGCTTTTTCTGGCTCTAACTTCATTAAGGGAATAAATTGGCCAAGTTTACCACAAAAGCCCCACATGCTGTTTTCATAAAGAGTCTCACTGCAGTGGTCACTAAAGATTTATGGAGAAGAGAAAGAGGGAGGATTGCTCCAGCTCAGTAACTGAGGTTGGTACACTACCTAATAGCTTCATCATCTCACCAGACCCGGCGGAGGGAACAGGAAAGCTCTGGCCATTCCAAATCATAAGCTGGATCAGCCAAGGTGAGTGGGTGAGGACTTCTTGGCTGTGGAGAGGCTGGGCAAAGGTAATTGTTTGGTGGAAATTGACCCACTTTAGCTGGCTTCAGCAGCATCATGCCAGGTCATCTACAAACACGGCCAGTTTACGACGAGTCAGTTTCCTGGAGATCCCTGTAAAAGTAGGGATTAACAGCAAAGGTTTATCCCTTGCAAGAGTGATTCCACCAACATTAAAGCATCCATGTGTGTACATACTCCTGGGCTGAATAGGCTTCGCCACATGCTGCCTGCCTAATTCTGGGATCTAATCTTGTCCCATTGAAGACAAGTAATAGTTTGCAACTGTGTTCAGTGGGGGAAAGATCCCTCTCAACATGCATTGATATTCAGTTGGGAACCATATATGATAAAAGTCAGCTAAGGGATACTCCCATGAACATAGGCAATCAAATCAGTACAGCCTGCAAACTTACAGCCCTTTTGTTGAGTGTCATGGCAGTATTGCTAGCTGCTCTGCAAGTAAGAAGTAAACCAGACTGTTTTAAGGTATCTTTACCAGTGTATATTTCTCCTTTAATGCTGTAATTAAATTAAAGATAATCAGTTTAAGAAATAAAATAGTTGTCCAGGTGGCTCTTTCCACTCCACTGAAAAGATGAGAACAAGAAAAAAGAGTTTTCCTGGATAAATCTTGCATTTGTATGCTTTTCTCTTAAATTGATCCAGCTCATCTCACACGTGACATGTGAATCCTGTCCTAAAATGGACCCAGTCTGTTGCTCCTTGCCCTTGCGATGGCTAAGCCAACCCATTTGCTGCAGATGAAGAGGCTGCGCACACTGCGTCTCAGCTGAGGAGAAGTTACATCTTCATACCTTCTATTTTGGGTTGTTTACCCTTTCAAGTATAAGATTAAGTCCTTACTGTTTTTCAGTAAACTGAGGCATAGTCTTAAATGGAAACTGTGTCTATTAATTATTAATCTATTAAGATTATCAACTACAGTCAAGGCTATGCTGCTGCATGTAACAGGATGGAAATGCAGGAGGCAGCCTTGCAGCATGTGGCCACTTCTCTCCTCTCTAGTTTTCTCCAAATCCCAGGTTTGATATACTCTCCGCCCCAGAAACTCATAGTGTCATGGAGAAAAAGATGTATTTCCATCAAGATGGCCATGTCCTGCTAATCTGTGGCGGAGGCTGTGGTCCGATAGAAGGGCCAGGAAAGTGATGAGACAGGTCCATCACTGGCTCTCTCAGCAGGATGCACAGGCTCTCAGATAACCAGAAAATGACTGAAATACCTACACTGCAGCATTATATCCTTCTTCTGTATATGAATATGTGATTTTAAATCATTCTGGCTTCTTTATTAGTGGCAGGGAACATGGGGTGAAGAACAAGGGTTACATACCTAGCCAACACATACACAAATATTTTATGGGCATGGATATTTACATTTATTTTTCCATGGGGGGCTGAGGAGTTAGAGCTGTTTCCTTTGGATGTTCACAGAAGGGATGGGAGCAAGTTCAAGTGCATCCATTCAGCCTGAGCAAATGGTCATGGGAAAAATGTTGTCATATCACTGTAGTTGTGCTGTATAAAAACATCAGTGCTGATAATTATGGGACACTTTAAAAGTGCTGTTTTGTATTGAAACACTTCCGTTTCGGTTCCAACCCAATTTAAACATCCAGATTTGCTGTATTGTCAGTGATTTTCTGAATGACTTTATGCTGTGAGGGTAAAGCCACTGATTGCTGCAGAAGGTATTTTGTACTCTTAAACGCTTATAATCTTTATTCATCTATCATGTAGTTTTACCTGAATCAGCAGTAAAATCTCTGAAGTCAAAGGATAATTGCCAAAACAGCATTAACTTATTTTATCTGAATAAAAAAAAATAACCTTTGAAAAAGTACCTTGCAGCTACACAGATTGACAAAATGCATCAATTATATTTTTGCTCACTTTATAATTACACTGCAGTAAGTGCACAGTGAACTTTACTACATGGTTGATTAACCGTAAGGTTACTGCTATTAAGTCACTCTCAGAAACAACAACTTGGACTTTAATTTAAGAACAGAACTCTGCACAACATCTGATCAAGCCTAAAAATCTGACATATCCATACAAGCTTCAATTTAAAGTAAACGATAGCACCTTAAGTGTAGCAAAGGGTTTCTGTTGGTTCGGTCAGGCATGCTGGATATGTGAACTATCAGATTTGAAAGACCTTTTGGTACATGTTAACCAACACCAATGGAAAGGCTTTTCCTGTGAACTCTAAATATCCCCTATATCCTCTTTTTTTGCATAGAAACAAGTCTTATGAGGAGCAGCTGAGGGAACTGGGGTTGTTTAGCCTGGAGAAGAGGCTCAGGGAAGACATTATCACTCTCTACAACTACCTGAAAGGAGGTTGTAGCGAGGTGGAGGTCAGTCTCTTCTGCCAAGTAACAAGCAATAGGACAAGGGGAAATGGCCTCAAGTTGTGCCAAGGGAGGTTTAGATTGGATATTAGGAAAAATTTCTTCACTGAAAGGGTTGTCAAGCATTGTAACAGGCTGCCCAGGAAAGTGGTTGTCTCCATCCCTGGAGGTATTTAAAAGATGGGTAGATGTGGTGCTTGAGGACATGGTTTAGTGGTGGACTTGGCAGTGATAGGTTAACGGTTGGACTTGATGATCTAAAAGGCCTTTTCCAACCTAAACGATTCTATGATTCTATGAAATTAGTGTTTCAACTTCTGGAGAATTAGGACTAAATCTCCAGGTATACCTGACGATATTTTCATATTTTTTCTTAGATTATTTTGACAGGAAAAATATTGCTGTTTCTGTTAGCTCACTGATGCTATAGGCCCCCTTTTTGTCTTCTGTCTTCTTGACTTTGGGTAATTGCTATGAAGCACTGCCATGATGTTGTATCTCTGTTTGACCTGCTCTGAAGATCGTTTATGCCGTGAAAGAAACAGCTTAGGACGATCTAAAACTGGACTATCTCTTAGTGTAAAAGAATAAACTAAAAATAAAGTAGTAGGTGTTCTGTGTAAGCGGTACGTAGCTAAGAAGAAAGAGTAGCCTGATATGAAGAAACTTGCCTAGGATGTAGGATGCACAAGACTGCTCCAATGTCCAATCACAGTTTTTTATGTGAGGTGGGGAATATCCCCTATGTTGCCTGTATCCCCCTGTTCCAGAGGTAACACCGTTTCCCAGCTTCACAGGGTATCAAACCCAGAAGTACAAAGATTTTAAGATGCTTCATCAGACAGATTATGAAAGTGCACAAAAATACAATAGAAATTAGAGATTATTCCCATACATAAACCAGTGTTCGTATAATTTATTACAGCTGTGCTAAACCAGGTTGAGAATAGCAAAATTCATTAAAACATTACGGTATTACTGGAGCAATCTGCTTTTTCCATGCTAGCATTTTAGTAACAGCAGCTAGACAGAGATGAGGCTCTGCTACTTCTCAGCATCTGAAATTTGATTTCTGCTCACATTCATCTAAGCAAAATTTCTCTTATATGGGCACTCCAGAAAGTGAAAACAATCGGAGCCAGGGCACTCTTGTGCAAAATGCCACCCACATGACACAAGCTGAGGATGTGACATGCGATGTGGTAACTGCTAATGAACTGAGCTGGATCTGACGCAGTCTTTTGGCTTTATAACCAGTTTCCAGTCCTATAACACATCATCTCCTCCTCATGGCCATGATTTTCTTCTTTGAAGGTCTATTCTTTATTCACTCAAATCTTCTCCATGTGTCAAGAACATCATAAGAAGAAATTATTAAAAGCAACGGGCGTAAAAATCCCCATTCCACTGTTTTACTAAAGCGTTTAGTGTCTGAGAAAAATTAGGCGAATTCACATTTCACATGTGTTTAAATTGCTAATCTTACTGCTCTATCTGTATTAGTGAATACATTTACAGTAACTTTTACTTTATAATATTTTGGCAGAACTGTTAGAAAAATTGTTATAAGCCTAGGAGTGGAACTGAAGCATGAAAGCTAAACTGTAAGCTGCTGTAAAGCTGGGTTATTAGTATGACAGAATAAAATTTCACACACACAAAAGCATCTAAGCCACAATATTTTGAAAGCAAGAAGAGAGGGGTGGGGAAGTGTAATCAAAGTCATCTCTGTTCCCTCTGATATTTCACTGAATGCTGCCATAATAATATGTTCATTTTGTCTGTTCTGTTTTTCAGGCATTTGGCGCTATTACCAGAGAAAGTCTCTTGTATAATGAAATGAGCACAGCCCAGGAGCGCGTAAGTGAAATGGACAGCGTGCTGCATACATCTTCATGTATCAAGCTGAGGGAGAGGAAAAAGAGTACAGCAAGGTGGAAAGGTATTATTTTTAGTTTCTGTACCTAGCTGAAAAACAATGCTGATACCGAAGCATAAAACTATGGGAGGGATAGAAGAAAACAGATAATTTGAAAACACAGTTTCTCTTAGAAAGACTAGGGTGAGATTGGTTAGGGCTGAAATTTCACAGTTGTGTTTTCCAGTGGGTCTTCATCCTTGGGTAGTTTCATAGGTCTGTTGCAAGAGTCCTGAAGGCTGAAGAGCTGTCATTCACCCAAATGCTGTCACACTTTCCGTTCAGAAGCTCAGTACAGTAACGCAATCCAGAGCAATCTATCTGGAGCAAGGGCCAGCATTTAAAGTATGCTGAGGGCAGACTTAAATCAGCTACTTTGTATGTAATTAGGTATGTGTCCACACCTATTGGTCTGAGTATGTAAGTCCCAACCTCTCAGACTTGCATTGTGTTTTCCACTGTGTACTGAGACCCATTGGAGCCCTCCCAGTGCCTAGAGAAGTACATGCAGAATGGAACACACCCATGTACGTCAAGTTGCTAAGTGAAGTTGTTGCTGATCAAAGGTGGTATCAGGGTGTTTGATGACAGAGAATTATGGAACACACTGGGTGTCCGTAGACATCGCTGTTATTGGAAGGTATCAATTTCCTCTTGTTCCTTACCCAGGGTCTCAGTACCAGATCTGGCTCGACCGGATCCCTGCACTTAGCTGAGTCCTGTCGGTGCCAGTTTTCTGATGCCCTCCGAGGAGTAAAGTTCGGTTAAAAGGACCTTGCGTTATTTTTAAATCCACAGTAGTCTTGTCTGCTGACAGAGAAACCTTGGAAAGTTTACATGAGCAGACAAGACAGTTTTTTTGAAGGAAAACTGATAAATTTAGTGTATGGGCTTTTGTTCCTGTATCCGTCTTTTTGGGGGAGGGAGGTCATCGGTACGCTGTCACCCATGTATTTACATCATGTCTTTCTCTATATCTTTTTTTCTAATCTTCAGGAAGTCACATTGTCTCTGACAAGAGCTAATTCCTGCAGTAATGGGTAGTCCACAGAGTTGTTTGCATCCTGATCCACATCCATGGTATAGTTACTGCCTGACAGGATTTACGGTTCTGACCTCCACACCTCTGTGTGTACAGCGTTGTCCTGCAAATTCATAGCTTTTCTGTGGCTTCAACAAGACTTTCAGTGTGGTGAGCTCACTGGATCAGATCACAGATCAGATCATGCAAATGTAATTATTTCGTATGGTTTTTTTTTCTTCCAAATAGTGGAACATTCCTAGATTTCTCAGGTTTGCTTGTTCCTGCTTTTTCAGGTTTGCTTGTACCTGCTAGTGGTTGTGGGGAAAATGTTGCTGATTTGTCTTCCAAGTTTCATGACTAAAACATTGACAGTGTTTTCAGTAATTGTTCAAAGCACATCACTATTGTAATTGCAAGGCTGTAAAGATGCCCAGAAGAGGAACAATGATGGCTTCATGCCACCAGTTCTGTAACCAAGTCCCAACAGGCTGCAAAATTTACAAGATCCCAGAGAAGATCATTTTGCTGGGGTCTTAACATTGGTCAGACCTGCTTCCCTGAGAGCTACAGCAGCTTAAAGTAACCTGGAGGTTATCCTCATGCTTTCTTAGTAGTATTAAAGTATTGCTCATTAGCTTGAACCAGTCAGTGCCTATTCTATTCAGCTTCATACAAATGCATAAGAAATGAAGTCCATGCCCCAAAGGCAAGGACTAGGAGAGACAACAGAAGGAGAAGGTGGGAAGGGGAACAAAGGCAAGAAAGGTGAACTTATTTGTCCAAGGTCACCAAAGTCAGAGGCAAATGCAGAAATAAAGGGCAGACTGCCAGTGCCCTGACTCTTGGTCTTCCCTGTAGAAGGACTCTTTTTGTCCTGAAAATGCAGATGGAAAAGGGAAGAGTCTTACCTTCCTGCTATTTTGAATCATCCATCTAAACTTTCCCATAGAATCATAGAATTGTTAAGGTTGGAAAAGACCCTTAAGATCATCAAGTCCAACCGTTAACCTACCACCGCTAAGTCCGCCACTAAACCATGTCCTCAAGCACCACATCTACCCATCTTTTAAATACCTCCAGGGATGGAGACTCAACCACTTCCCTGGGCAGCCTGTTCCAGTGCCTGACTACTCTTTCAGTAAAGAAGTTTTTCCTAATATCCAACCTAAACAATCTAGAACACTGTAAGCAATTAACATAGTAATCAGTGACAGGTTCTAACACTCGTGCTTTTCTGGTGTCCCTTTGTTCACACTGGTATGGTAAAACTTTTTCAGATGCATTTACCTTTGCAAGATGTTTCCCAATGTCTTGAACATCATTGATTAATTTTGATACTTAAATCTATGGTTCTCATCCATCTGAATAATCATTAAATGATATTAGGTAGTAACCTGGAGGTTTAAATGTCACTCCTGAAAACAGTTTTTCTTTGGGTTTGCAAGATAACAATTTGATTTCCACCTTTTTCTTTTTTTAAATTGATTTGTGTGCATGTGTGTGTGTTTTTATGTGTTACACCCAGAAAGAAATGGTGTTAAAAATCTTCTGAATATCTACAAGAAGTGATGGGATTTTTGTGGGTTCTGTTGCATCAGATATTACTTGGATGACTTCTCTCTGTCATAACAGGAATAAAATTGCCTTTTTAATGTTTGCTTTGCCTGTTGATGCTTTAAACTATTGTACATAATTTTTAAAAAGAAACTAACTGAAGAGAAACCGTCCAGTCCCAGAATTTTTCTGTGGATTTTTTCTACCTGAGCAGAGTTGCGCTTTTAACCAAGTACTGCAGGTGCTGGGGTAATGCCAATTACCCCACAATGAGTGAATGACACAAACAACGCAGTGGAGGCTGCTAGGATTGCTTGTGTACATGGCTGTCCTCTGCTATAAGTTAAGGTGGTGATCTGTAACCTGCTGCACTTTCTGGGCAACAGTACCAAGACAACAGCATGGTGTGGCCAGCATCATACTATATGCATCTTCTTGGCCTCAGTTTTGTTTTTGAACACGACTGAATGAGTTAAGATATCCCAGTCTGGTTCTGTGAGATTTTGACTTCAGTGTTGGTGATATGCTATTGTTTAGTCTGATGGCAAGACTGACTTTAAGTGCGGAACCGCCACACCTTCAGTTCTGATAGGACTATGCTGATTTTTTTAACAAATGTGGGTCTGGTCCTGAGACTTTGTTCAGCATGAAGGACTTGATTGACCACTTTTATTTCCTCAGTTATGTTGGCATGTCTCCACTGACTTTCATCTGATCTGGGATGTACAATTCTGCAACAGTACATGTTCTTGAAAGCTGAATTTAAAGTATGCTTAAATATTAAGTGAATTTAACTTACATTTCTGCTGAAAATGTAGCATCCTATGTATTGGTTTTGGTTACTTACATCCTGTGAGTTCCCATGGTTGTTGGTCAATATACACTAGGTGGCAAAGGCTTTGAAATTGTTTTCTGAAGTGCTCTTATCAGCAATGTCATCCATAATGCTCAGTTATAGTTGGATAGTAATTGCCTGTCTACGCAGTGTTCCTTTACAACAATTTTCTCCCGTGTAGCTATATATATGTAGTCATTACTGAAAAGTGTAAATAAAGAATCCTTTTAGTGGTGTAGTTTCCCTAGGTACCCACTGTGCTCTTATTATCTAAAACATACTCCCCATCTGTAGTTCTGTTCTATTAAAGGACAAAGACATAAGTATGAATTAAAAATTAAAATGCTTGTTGTAGATTGGAGAGCAAGGTCTATTAGAATATATCTGGCGCTAGGCTCACAGTACAGTAGATAGATTACACTGAGCACCAGTTAAGCAAGGGGATGAAAAATGAGTGATTTTCGTCATTCAGTTAAATATAGTGCTAAGTGGTATGTGCTAGCATTAAAAGCAAATTACTTAGCACTTCACCAATCACAGCATGAGAGCATTCCATTGGAAGCAGTATTTCCAGTGATGCTCAGTCCTCAGTTTTATTAAATAAATCAGCTGTTAATGCTTAAGGAAGCAGTTGAAGACGTATTGCTACGATAATAAAAAGATGGAAAATGTAAAAATAAAGAGAATCAGTATCTCACTTTAATTAAATGCCCTAAGAAAAAACCCCTCTCTCTTAACAACAAAACTCCAAAGTGCTGGTAGATCTGTAATATTTGCCTCTCCTGTACCTTCTCTGGGTCTTCCTTTCTTACTAATGAATATGACCTTTCTTTTTTTTTTTCTTCTTTATAATGACATCTTTTTTTCTCATAAATCTGCTGCCATGTCACTGAACATTTTGATGGGCTTTTCTGATTCCCTCTTATATCTCCTTGATAGGATATTATTATCCAGTAATCTAGAGATGGGGAGCCTGATCCTCAGCACAGGTACTTTTTGGCTGCTTAGTTAAAGATGATGGAGATGTGAGAATTTACACCAGAAGAGGTTTTGACATTGAAGGCTACCTTTATATCACGTAGCAACGTTATTTCCTCCACAGCAATGGGCATTGGGAGACACTCAAATCCACTGTCTGAACACGCGGAAGCTGTGAGAAGTCATAAACTTTTTTGAGTCTCAGACCATTCCTAAGCCCCCTCCTCCTCCTAAACAGGAGTCATCTGGCAGGAGCCACATATCAAAAGTCCTGGGAATGACACGTGCAGGAGATGGCCCAAGGTCTGAGCCACAGCTGCATCTTCACCAGCAAGATCAAACATTAGAAAGAGAGAAAATTACAGTTCAGGTATCAAAATGACAAGATTAGGAAGACTATGCATGAAGCTATCTTGATTCCTTAATTTTTCCCCTAGTGTCATTCTTTGGGGAATCTTATTTTGAGTATTATTTTATGACTAGGTTTGAAAGCTGTTTTCTTTATAAAGAGATAAGGGTAGGAAGTGAGGGACAAAATAAAAACATAGTTGCAGGAGCTCATACACGGAGTAAAACACCACCTCTTCTGTGATTCATTGTAAAAATGACAATCTGTTTTCTGTCGTCAAGGGAGGAAGGATAAGGGGCAATCAGCTCAAATGTCTTGCAAATCCTATTTTTTTCTGGTTTTTGGAGACAGGGCAAACAACCATACCGTAGGGATAAGCTAGATACAGCTCATCTATTTTTAGTACAAAGGTTGGCTGGAGATGTTTTGAGTTTTCTTCTGGCCCCTGCATTTCTGGGGTTCTGTGAAAATTATGAGATCTGCTCAAAACAAGTACCTTTTCCATCTGTGCTTAACTCGTGCTTAACTTGTGCTTAACACTTTAGTGAAATCAATGTAGTCTATACAGCAGAAGTCTTTCCACTAATAGTGTAGGATAACGATGTTGGACCTGAAAAAAATATTTTGCAAAATCTTGACTTATTTTGAAATGTTTCTTTGTGAAAAAAATTGTCAATCTTTTACAATATATGTTCTAAAACAAGGTGTTTAAGCAATGCTTCCTTCTCTTGGTGCAGCAGATTTTAATTTTCATTTCCCTATCTTCTTCTACTTAGATATGCACTCAGAATTTTTTTTTTCCTTGTTTTACAAGATCTTTTTCGAAGCACTTCCTTAAACAACACACATTCTTTTTGGTACCAATATAACCTTCTCTTCTCAAAATATTTAAGGACATGATATTTAACCTAGTTTTCAAAATATAGAATTCCTTTTTTTATTTTCTTGGCTGACATGTAATGGTTCTGATGCATCTTTTCTGGGTATGCCAATCCTGTCATAGACACTAATATGAAATAATGACACAAGGTTGACTTAACTAGACATAATAGGGTATATTTCTAAAACATTCTGTATGGGAGGTATATGCACAGATCTTGCTACTTGTTAATGAAATTGCAGAAGTTCCTCATCTGCACTACGACATATATTTATAATAGCCTCCTACTCCAAAGGTGCAGAGTCTTTACCTAATAAAATAATAAAAATAAAAAAGGAAGGACTCCACACAATATTGTTTCAGATAAATTTTAGAACCTCACCATGCGATGGAAAACATAACCACATTGAATTTGGAGCAACAGACAACTATCGTTGCATCTAAAACCAGTGCATGAATGTGTGTGTATGTGTGTGCTCATGTGTATAGAATGTTAGCAGGATAGATTTCAGTGGCAAGGCTCTGTATTTCAAACCTTTTCAGAGTTGTGTCTGCTGGCCATGCTGTTTAAGTCTTTATTTCCTATTTTTTAATCAAAAATCAGTATTTGAAGGCTTTGTCTTTTTCCACAAGTATTATCTGTGAATATATTAGAGAAGCTCTAAACTGTCGGAGAACGTACGTTACTTTTTCATAGAATCTTTCAAATTAGAGATGGAAAAGTCTAAAATTTTTAATGGTCTCATCACATGATTTTTTTTCTTTAACAAGTGGTGGACAGGAATTGGTTACAGCCTTCTATTTTCCCATTTTTTTTTTCACTTTTCTATCTAGAATCACTTATATTTTGGGTCCAAAAATTGCATTGGCACCGGAAAGCTTACCACATTACATTGATCTACTAACAACTCTTAAATGCTGGCTTTTCCCTGTGAATCAATGGCCTTATGCACATGAATCTGGCTTATCAGGAATGCAACATTTTACTCAAGGCTGGGGCTGTACTTATAAGCTGAGGGCTTGTCTGTGCTCCTCTGACAGCCAGAGGGATTTTACAAGGAACGTTGAAAGAGCTGATATAGGCACAACTTGGTCCAAAAAGAACATAGTGAGACCAGATTACGAGCTGTTGCATTCGGGTTTCTAATTTTTAGCTTTCCTCTCTTCTACCCTTGCTATTGTTGTGGACGCAAGCTCTCCTTTGAGCGCAGCTGTGCCACCTGAAGAGATCATCTGCAGCTGATTTTTCATGCAGGAGCAGCTCCTGTGGGAGCTCTTCCTTACACATTTCAGAATGAGCAGCAAATACCTTCTGTTCCAGCTGTTCAGGGCCATTTTACCCGAAACAGGTGAGAAAGCATTTGCATGAGCAACTCCACTAGCAGCTCTGAGTGCAGTCATCTTTGAGAGAGGGGTGGTGAGGACAGGTGGGGTTGATGCTGTTATTCCTCCGTCCAGCACAGCTGCAACTGAAGTGGATTTCTGCTCTGCGTGTGTCTGTCTATCTGGTTTAAAGGTTTATTTGGAAGTCCTGTGCTTCTTATTTGACTACAAATGCTGTGAGTGGTAAGACAGATCTTCGAGGTAGAGTCCTCCAAGATGGCTAAGTAGTCTTTAATGCTCATTTTAGACTGAGATCAAAAAAACACAAGAAATGTATAGTGTGAGAATGCACAAGGAAGCAACACTAAGAGACTACATCTACAATAGCAGTAGTACAGGACAGTAGGAGCAGAACTGTAGAGGAAAACAGCTGGTGCTGAAGGTCTGGCATCCATGCCACACAGGTTGTGGGGGTTTACTTCAGACTAGTTGTAATCTGGTCCTATGGATTTAATGCCCATTAGGTGCTGGAGTAAGATAGGTTTATGCCTGGAATAAACTTTCAGGAATAAATTGGAATAATCTTCCAGCCTAGTTTCAACTGAGGAACCCAGTGAATGTGCCCCAAGGCTGCCGCAGTGTGAAGCAGAAAACACAGTAAGTGGGGATGTCAGGAAGATTTGCCCTGAGAGCTCATCTAAGACACTAATGTAGAAACCTCCAAAGTTACCCATGCCACCTCATTTGGGAGCAAGCAAGACACAAAATGTCCATCTAATGGATCAAAGTTGATGACTGTCCACTAAGGGAACCTGCTCAGCTCTATAGTGCCTTATGCTCCCAGCACTACTAGGGTTGTCAGCAAAGTCATTAAGTAGCTATATGTTTTAAAATTCATAAATAATCCTACTAAGGTATTAGCTTTCTTTCTAATATTGCCATATCCCTGGTGCTCTCTTTTATCTTTGTCAGGATATATGGGGAAGGCAAAGGGAGCATTAGCTCTATTTAGTTCAAGGCTTCGTCCATCCAGGTATGTGACAACCATATGTTAAATAAGAATGTGTGAAAAATATGCCTTATTTTTAACCACATAAACATATTTTCAAAAGAAAAAAAAATCAGCTATATTTTATGAGGTTTTTTATTGTTATTATTCTTTCAATTATATACTCTGCTGCTGTTTTCATAATTCCTTTTGCCTGCTCTGAGGGAGAAATTCAACCCATGCTTAATCTACAGCTCATGTACCTTGGGGTAGAGAATAGCACTAAAATGGGAGTTGCCAGCCAGCTTCAGACTTAACAACACTGAAAAAGGAATGGAAGCCTTTGCATCCTCCCTGAACACAATGGACATTACTCTAAAATAAAGCAAACAGACTATTGGTCATGCCTTTGGCTTTCTCTAGTATGCTTGCTAGCCACTCTATGTGGCTGTGCCCAATTATGTGCACTGGATGGGGAGTCCCATTCACTCTGCAGGGTGCAGCCCTCTGCTGCCCACTCAGCTGGGGCATACGCAGTCGTAGCTGTTATATTCCCTGGTAAGACGAAACAAAAAGATGCTGTGAATGATACAGCTTCAAGTGAAGGACCCAATCGGAGGACTTCTCAAGGCTTCTGATCAGATGGGACCTGAATGGGAGAGGAAGGGGGCCTCATGCAAGGTCAGAGCTTCATCAGCGAAGGCTACAGTGTTTTTACTGGCTTTACAATGTTCCTGAAAGGGGAATGATTTGCCTGGGTAATTAGGTCAGGATTGTAATAGTTTGGCTTCCTTTTATCCTTGTTAGGTGGATAACTCAGATTTATTTTTTCTTCTCCACAGACTCAGCAGTACAATTTCAAAATTGACATAGTGCTTATCAGAAGTTAGTAATTGGGTAGTGCAACCCATTTGTTTGATAAAGCTGAACTGTTCATTTTTGGTTTCTAAAAGCTAATAGGCATTGTTCCTTCTTTGACATTTGATTTTAATGGCTGTAATGTTGCTCCTGTCTCAACAGCTATATGTCTGGGTGTTTTCCTTGACTCCACGCTTTCTCTGCAGGCTGCAAGAGACTGTTTTTAACTCTTTAGCTTCTGGCATCTGTGGTAGTTTCCTCACTCTGCCAAATGCTGCTGTATCCCATGGAGCTGTCAAAGGCGAAGTGCTGGGATTCAGCGGTGAATTGAAGCTGAAGGTAGAAGTGCAGTTTTTCCCAGGTCTGCATTACTCTAGTTAGTTCAGAAATAGTGTACTCATAAAAAAATCTTCATTGTAGTTTTGCACCAGTGTGATCCTATCAAAGTTGATGAGGTGGGTTAAAAAGGGATGTGTAAAACTCCTCTGACTGTGTCATTTGCCGCTGATGGAGTTCTCCGAGGTACCACTTTTGTTACTGTAGGACTGGCTTATTGCAGCTCTTTTTCCTGCAGCCTTCAAGCAAAATCAATTCATGAACTATGCAACACTGCTTTAAGGCTCTTTTTATGAGACTAGCCTAATCTACATATGGCATTGTCCCTACTTTACAGTCTTTTAATTGGCTACAAGCAGCTTACCATATTGATTGAAAAATTCTTCTTGTTACATTTAGAGCTATAGCTAATTATGATCTTTCTCCTCTCCTTGTCTTCTTGATTTGTAGTTCACATCTCCTTCTCAGGAGCTCCCTCCTTTCTCTTTCAGACTGAAGTCTCCTCTGCTGGAACTCATTCCCACCCTGGTTTCATAAAACCTCATGTCTAAGCTGCTGCTGTTAGCAAGGTACTGAATAAGATGGACCACTGCTCTGGGGCTGGATGGCAAATTCTGCTTTCCAAATAAATACTGGGCAGCTCTTGATAGTACCATTACGTTAGCTAAGATTGGCTGTTTAGAGAATATTTCAGTAGCCAAATAGAAAATATAAGTTTAAAAAAAATTGACCCTAAGTATTTTGTGTAGTTTTATGGGGGCTAAAGAGAGGTTACATGGAAAAGTTCAGTCAGTAAATAAAATGCATATTTCCTTACGGTTAAGTAAAGTAGAATCCTTACTGAAAGGGCTGTTAAAAACAACAGTTGTCACTCTTGATAACTGTAAATATGTAGCAAAGTTAATTCATTAACTTATTATTATGGAAGGAATACTGGAAGAAAATGCTGTGATAAAGTATTATTTTCCAGAAATCTGACTGTAGTAATTTCTCCTAGATTATGATCTAATGATCCATGAACTTCTAACACCTGCAAAAGTGTTAAATATTGTAAATATTGCAGAATATCCATCTTATTTTTAAGACTGGTACATCAGATTGCTGTACAATCCTCACTGCTGATGTAATCAGTGGGAAATCTGTCTAAACAAGAAAGATGTGAAATGGCATGCCACACTGTGTCATGAGTAAAGCTGATTGAAAAAATTCTAGTTGACACCCTGTGTCACAAACTGGGAGCAGAAATTTTAGCATAATTCAGAGACTCAAAAGCGAGTTATTCCAAGATCTGGAAAACGTTGTCATCAATCTCTTTGGAGTAAAATGTGTGAATTACTTTTATTGTTCCATGTCTTTAATATCTATATTTCCTTCTTTTATGCCTTATTTTATGCATTTAATTCAAATGAGAGCAAATGTGTTCTGGCTGAATGTCATATATATATTGTATATAATAGAACTATGATTAACTGTATGAATAATTACCGGTTGCAACTAAACAATTTAGATGGATAGTTTCATTAAGAAAACAACATGGGGTCATTATAAGGTTCTGGTCGCTGCCCCTAATCTTAGAAAAAAATATAGTTCTCTGAACCGCCAATCTGAACTGGTGATAAAATATCCCAAGTAGGCTCACATTAAGCTGGATAATATGCAGGCTGCTTGATTTGTATTGAATATGTGTCTGGTGGCTGGAACCCACTGTAATGAACTAGCCCACAAATCACAGCTTAATGGGAATCTACTTATACATATTGCTTAATTAAAAGTTGTGAGCTTATTAACATGTGTCTTTGGCACTGAGCTTTGGGGATGTAATCTCCGTGCAAATAAGACTAGGTTGTAAAAGTTTTATAGATTGACAATGATATTAAATTCCATACCTTAATAACCCATTATTTTCTCAAAGCGTGGTTCCTATTCTGTATTTATTCAAAGCTGTGACAAATTATTTGTTTGTAATCCTTTACAGTGTAGCACTTCGTGTATTTGTTTTATCTCAGAAAGCTAGTGCTGCTGATGTTTCGTCTACTTCTGTCTGGTTTTTTGGGTCTTGCTAGCTATTCTGGCTGGCATACAGGCTCAGAGACTCTTTTTTTATTCCAGAGGCACCCCATGGCACAACACCATTAGTTAGGATTGTGCCAGTGTTTCCATTATAAACCTCTGTTTTCATGGGTTTATAACTGTACTGTAAAAATTTGCTTCGGGCTCAAACTTGGACTAGAGGGTCTGAGAGTGGGAGAGAACATTTTTTAACAATTAGAACAAAAATCTGCAGCATGTTGCTCTTTGTTACATGACTTTCTTCATTTCTGTATAGCTAGTTTCAGAAACACTTCTGTCTAATTTTTTTTTTTTTTTTTTTTTTTTTTTGGCTTTATGTGACATCCTATCTGGGCTGTTTCTCCTTCATCTCAGCTAATACCACTTAATGTTCATTATTGCTTTCATTTTACTTTTTAAAAAAATAGAATAAAGCAATCTCTTGTCAGGCTTTAAAAACATGACTTCTGAATGAGGTACCTCTTCTTTCCCTATGGAAATATTTAAGGTATTTCACCCTATTTGGCACCTTCCCGTAGAGAATTTGCAATAAGATGGTGCTACAGGGCAGAAGAAGGGACAGAATTAGTAAATGGAGATAGAAAGATGAGCTTTCAGAGGTTGTTGCAAGTCACAGATTCCAGTGGTTTTCATGAATATCACATACACCATAGCTATCCTTGCAGAAGAGAATCATACGTTTTCATATCACACCCTCTGAATCACAGATTTGTGAAACAGAAAAGAAAACAAAGCTCTATTCTTAGTAGTTTTGATGGCTTCCTCTTCAAGAACTCTGCTTGAGGAAAGGACTATTAGCTGTGGATATGCCTCCTCCCCTTCATGCCTCATCCCCCATCCCCTCGCCTCAATGTCCCATCTGAGAACACACATGGTGAAGAGCTTTGGCTTTCCCCAGCTGACTTCTTCACCAAAAAAGGGTCAGAAACTATTTCAAACAGATGTGCTTCTTCATGCGAGAAAGTTGTCTTCGTTGCCAGCATCAGATCACTCTGAGTAAGTGCAAATGAAACCAACTCTCCTTAAAGGACTTGAACGTGAGAGGTGAGGACTTGATTCTCCACGAAGGACTTGAACATGGAAGGTGAGATCAGTCTGAGGGGAACTGCACTAAGCCGCATGATGTTTATGAGAGGTCTACACAGTTCTTCTACCCTTGAGGATACAGGAGAATGTATGCTATACCTTTGTCTCTGTGCTTTACTATCATGCTGTCCCTGAAAAACATATCCGGGGGACAAACAGGGATGGTTGTTCAAACAAACAGGGAGATGGGCGGGATTCTGGTATGGCAGATCTGTTGCATCTGACATAGACAGTCTGAGACTTGTGCAGCTGAGTCCAGCCTGAAGTTTCTCTGCAGCAGCAAAAATACTGAGCAGTGCTGTGGTATCTCTTCCACGGTGCACTATCACCAAACCAGGATGGTTACCCATCTTTGAAGATCGACACTGTGGCACAAAGCAGAGCCTCACATCTGAGCCGAGACGGTATCTCCTCCACTGTGGAGCTTGTGGTCAGTCACTGTCTGTCATGAGGCCCAAATGCTGTTGTGCTTCCTAAAGCTTTGGGCTACATCATTACCAGGAGCCTACTGCTAAGAGAGGTTTTTGTTGAGGAAAAGGAGAGAAAGAAGGGTCTGTCTCTGGAGAGGGTTCCTGAGTGGCCTGGATCTAGTTTCTACCCCAGTCCTTTGTATCACGTTGGATACTGCAATGGGATCCCATTGCAACAAACTGAGGTCCAGCAGCCAGCAGATGTGGACCAGGCTGTCCTGGTCCTGATTGTGATATTTCACAATCCTGATTTGTACAGAGCCTGTCACAACAGGTGGTGCTTGTGTGAGTTTTTACAGTGAGCATTATATGATAATGAAGTATTAATCACACATGACTGACAACTAGATATTTCTTCCTAGAATAGGATGCAGATGAATATGTTGCAGTTGAAGAAATAAGTATTGTTTTCAATATATATGCTAAAATAAAATGTATAACTACTCTGTATTCACAGCAGTTAACATAAATGCATATGACAATTGAATAAGCTAAGTTATAATAAAATATCCAGGAAGGATTTTCTTTTTGTAGCCCACAAATTCTGAGTGCTGTACACAGACCACTTTTATTCCAGTTGCTTCATTTTTGCATTCACCAGCAGTTCTGACAGTTCAAAAAAATTATTTCAGTTTCTCACAAAACTCAGTTATTTTGAACAATTGATCAGAAAAAGATCAAGTGAGATGTGGTTTTGATTTCAGACTTCATGACTGTATAGCAAAAAGGAATTTTGGAACAAACAGTTGTTTCAACCTGAATTGTCAAAATGTTTAATTAAAAAATGAAGGCACTGACAGAGCTGAATGTTCTTGAAAGAAATTATTTTGACAAGAAGTTCAGCAACACTTCCATATTTTCATAAATCCATTTGATGGCACCTTTTTGTCTAACGAAAATTTTCCCTGCTTTAATCCCAAAGTCACACTCTTAGGACCTGACTCAAGAAAGCAATTAAATACCACTGAAGTCTATGGAACTTGAGAAAGCATTTGAAGTCTTGAATATGCTAAGTTCTTGGCCTGATTCCTTCTGAACTTCATTCCTGAGAAATCTATTCCCTCTTAATGAATTTGATTAAGTAGTGTTTTGTCTGAGACACCCTCCATTGTGAAGAAAAGGAAAGTAAGAAGAGCTAGTTGGCAGTTAGACTAATGAGAAAATCATAATTTCTCTAATACCCTGCCACGGTCCAGTAAAATACTGCTCGCATTAAAATAAAAGTTATATTTCCCTAATCTTCTAGAGATGTGTGATTCTTTCAAAATGATATTCAAATCAAAGACTTATTACTGTCCCAAGCCTCAGCCCATTTGTTCTAAGAGGTATGTTCAAATTCCAGGGAAGAAAAAGGAAAATTAATTGCAAATCTGTCTTACATGCTTTTGTATCGTATCTTTTCCACATTTTTTTTTAATAATGAAAACAAACTTATGTGTGTGTTTTGAATATCCTCACTCATTAGGCAGCCAGGTATTGCACTGAAAGCAATGTTTGTGTGTTATTTTACCTGGGTAAGAAACCCTGAGACAATAACCCCAGCCCTCACTGTAATACAGACAGCTGAGCAATTAACCCGTGAGCATCTTCGTTTAGTTGCACTTCTCATGCGCATGTGTTGGTTGTGAGAAAACCTTGGAAAGCGCATCCAGAGAGACAGCCAAATCAATGCCAGGGTGCTAGGAGAGTGAGGGACAGCCCGCAATGGTGGTGCCGTGGGGGAGGTGTCTGAGGAGCCTGGGGAGCAGCGGTGCGCTGCAGACTGCCCGGCCACTGTCCTGGGGGGTGAAGGCAGTGGTTCAGCTGTTGATGGCAGTGGTGGAGGCTCCAGCAGTGACAATGCTGCAATGTCTTTCTCGTCCAGGGGGAACCTGACACGCAGCCAGGCATGTGCCTCTCCACTTCTGGAGCCAGTTGAACCTCATCCTCCCATGCTGCCATGCTTCGTGGCTCACCCAGGCATTGAAGGAATGTGTGCTCGTCCCACAAGGGGAGTATCCTAATTCTTTAGCATCTGGGGTATGAGTAACCACAAAATGGGCAAGACCTGAGAAAAATGAAGCTATCAGTGAGGCTGACTTAGGCAGGAGATATTCTGCTGCTGCTCCTTCTGTGCTTCTGCTCCTTCTGCTGCTCCTTCTGTACAGCTGAGCACAAAGCGACATGCCAAGAACCAGAAGAAAATTCAGACCTAAGCAGGGATCACAGACACTCCTTAGGTTTTACACAGGTCACGCCTAGACAAACAAAGACAAGCTGAAGCCATTAACTCCACACTTTTCAGGTCCTCTGTGTATGTGACTCAGACTTTCCCTAACACAGCATATGACCGTACTTTCTCAAAGCTCTAATTGATATTCAGACAGAACTTTCTTCATATTAATGGAATTCACAGTTAATCATCAGGGAAAAGAAATCAGCATTTTTATGTGAAATTAGGTGTATATTGCTTAATCAAGGCTTTTCCAAATTAATTTACTAACAATAAGTATTCATGCGGGTTCTCTTTCAAAAATCCCTTTGTTTCAATACAGCTAATAATTTTTACACAGTTACAGCTAATTATCAAAGAAAAACTAATGAGGCTGCTCATGACATAGTACAAGAAGTATTTCTGTTAAGATATTATACATTTTTTTGTTGAAATGCTCACAAATTTTTTAGAGTTTTCTTCCATACTGTAGGTATCCCAGGAGCAAATTCTGTTTTATCTGCTACCCCAGAATGCCATTGAACAGAATTCAATTTTTCACCAAAAAAAGCCTCTGAGTACCCTATGCTTCACAGAAAGATGAGTCAAATCTTTCCTTCACCAGTAGCACATCAGCTTTCTGCCAAGACACTGGACCTGACAGAAAAGATGCTATGCAATCCAGACTACAGCACCAGAAACATCAGTAAAAGAGGAATAAAGCCAAGAGAGGTGAGACTTAGAGAGGCATGAGCAGGTGAGCAGTAGGCCTTAAGGCCAAAGTTGCCTTTGACCAGGCTGAATTTTGCAGAGTGCAAAGTAAAGAAACAGTTATTTCAAACTACACAGTAACAAATGCCCACGGTGCCTGACAACTGGATGCAAGTTTCACTGTCTTCTCTTGGATGAAACCCTGCTCCCTCCTACGTCAGCTGGAATGTTGCCCACCTACACTGGGGAGCTGGGACTAATGTTACACCCAAAGCACTATGCAGTGACCGAATAAAAGGGGCATGAAAATATTGTAGGATGTGATCCCCTTCACCTCACTCAGGCAAATAATCAGTAATTACTCAGGCAACTGAGGTAGAGTTAAACTTCTTAGGTAATTAAGACAAACAAGATAGGGCTGCTGTTGTAATGCCCTGAGAACAGCCACTTGTGCTAACAGCTCCCATGCAAAAAAAAAAGAGACAGAGGCTAACGATTCTCTGGACATCTGAGTTGCTGGATAAAAAACGGCATCCTGCCTGTGTTATCTAAATTTGAGCTTACTGAGCAGGAACTGGAGGAATAAGAGGTAAATTTTCATTTATTCAGTCATGGTCTCAGAGGAAGTCAGTGCAGTGAAGAGGTAAATGAAAATGTTCTTTAATTGTTTAAAAACAATAAAAAAGAAATTTGTTCTGAACGTAAACAGAATTATGAAAAAATCAGAGTATCTAGTTTGAAAGTAAACCCACATTCCCATCTGGGCTTATCTAGAACACTTATTGAAGGATTTACATTATAATGATGCTGATTTCATTATTCTTTCTGGCCTCTCATGAACATATCCAGAAATGAAAGGGCTCTCTTTATCCACCATGCAAGTACAGCTGAAGTGTTGCCAGTGCAGGCTTTTCTGTCTTGTCCTACTAATCTATGCACCCCTAAAGGTGGGATGATCATTCATTCTCTCTGTCCTAGAGCACTCTGGACCGTGATACTAAGTGCGGGGAGGACTGTGTGTCCTATTTCTGAGGAATGAGACAAAAATACTAGTATTTTGCATTGGCCACTGGGTAATCATCCAACAGTAAAAGCACCTAGAGCCTGACTCAGTGTCCATAGAAGACACAGGAATATTTCAATTAGCTTCAGTTGGGTCCTTTGTGCTCTTGGGCTAGATTTTATCAACTGAAAACCACAAAAGACTTATCTGTGCTGCAATATATTTGTCTCCCTTCTGAAGCAACTACTGAAAATTAAATGTTCCATAAATATTTGAGTGACAAAGCTGTAACTGAATCCTTATGGTACAGGGACAGTATTTGCTGTGTTCAAAGCCAATCCAAAGTATACAGTATATAAAATATTGGTCCATATTTGCAAACATGGCAAGTCGCTTCTGAAGTTGGCCTTTGGGGTGCTCAGTTTAGAGTGCTAAAAGGTCCTGAAAATCTGAGGTAACCAGACTCATTTAAAATGGTGAAAGACTTATTGCCAGCTTGTTAGATTAAGGATTGCAAACAAAACCCTAGGAATACCTACAATTAAATCCTCGGAATTAACCTTTCTAAAAGCAAATATGTGTACTTGATTCAGTACTTTGTTCTTTCCAAACTTGGAAGTGCCAAGGTATAGGCGAAATGATCTTTTTTCTTTTTTTTTTTTTTTTTAATGTTTGAGCTCAGTTGAGAGACAGAAGTCTTGGCATTCTCATATCTCATTTTCATGGGATTTTCTATCTAATAGTGTAGAATCAGAAGGCTTGAATAAGCATCCTAACACCTGAGATTTGCTAATTGCTGGTTATAATGAGCACCTGATGGTCTAAGATAACACGATTCCTTTTCACCCTTCCCTTGTGAGGGCATATTATGTTGTGTTTCTCTATGCTAAATAGAAGACAAAGAGTGACTACTGGTGCCAGAAGAAATAAAATCAAGATATCTCCCAATAACTGGAGAGCCAATATATGTCACTGCTCTAGCTCCCTCTGCTCTTGACATCATTTAAGGAGTTCTGTGTGAATCCACCTGGGAACAACAGAGACAGACAGTAATCAAGGCAGTCCTTCTTGAAGAAGCAACTGTAAATCTGACAGAGAATGAGTTTATTTACTCCTTTACTTCTTCAGACCTTCACAAAGCCATTTGGGAATTACACCAGGATGGATATGTGAATATGGCCACTGTGAACTCTATTTACTGGAAGAAATTTCTTATATTTCTTCTTGTACACAATCAGTAAATGAAACTTCCTTGGGAACATGCGATATCAGGGATTTTACCCCTAGTCATCTCAAAATATGATAAAACCAACACTTAGTGATAAGAAGTAACTTACATTTAGGCAGTGAGTTCACTTAGCACTGCTGACTCTGCGTTTCCAACTTGCAGGATCTGAAAGCAACTGCTTTATGAGGAAGCAAAGCCTGCACTGGATAAAGATTGCAAGGTCTTCCTGAGGCTGCTCTCCACCCCTCCTTAACTTGTGAGATCAGCTGTGCTTGAGAGAGAGAGAGAGAGAGTTGCTGTTCGTGAATGCTGGTAAAATTGAATCCGTGTCTTTCACTTGTTAACCTTTTCACATGTGACTGCATTCAGCAGCACTGAACATCATTGGATGTAACCCATCAGGTAACTTGTTATATTAGGCAACGACCAGCTGCAGATTCTGAGACTTGAACCAACAGACTTAGATTTATGCATGGGGATGCAGGCAGAGCAGGCTCTCTTGCCTCCACACCAACCTGCAGGAGCAAGCCAGCTCCAGTCTGGAAGCAGCAGAGCACAGCGCTATGTCCATGCTGAGGCGTCCTGCTTGGCATGTATAACCATATCGTGGTGTTGACTCCACCGTCCTTTCCCTGTTCAGAGCTATATTTGCATGAGGACTGCTCTCACAGTGAGTCACTGCTCAGTCTAAGAATGGGTGGGATCATTTCCTTGCACATGTTTAGCTCTAGGATCATGGTTTATTTATTCCTTTGCCTACAGATATTTTGTTAATTTTTTTTTTTTTTTAATTATTTTTTGTGACATTATTCTAGCTTCTAGACATTGTGCTGCCTAACACACTGGTATGGTTGGACCTGATGATCTTAAAGGTCTTTTCCAACCTAAACGATTCTATGATATACTGCCCCTTATTGATTTGGTGGGAGGACATTTTTTCTGTTTGTAATAATTTTTGAACTGTATTTCCACTAACATTTTAGTTTACAACACTGGGATGAAAAGCACTTAAAAGTGTGGTATGGATATTACTGTGTGGTTTTGGTTTCTACATATTTAAGGCTCAGTTAAGACTGTACATATGAGCTGCTGAAACAGTTTCCAATTGCTCCTTGGGGTTTGGCCATTGACTTCTGTGTGTCAAGCTTTCAACTCATGTGCAAAGTGAAATTCATTACAAGTTTATCAATATTGTCACAATTTTAAAATTTCAATTGAATTGCAATGACTTTTAGCAAAAGCAGTGTGTTCAAGCAGCAGCAACATTAGTGAATTTCTGGTAGAGAAAAAAAGGATAAGCCCATACATTCAGTGCAATAACTACTATAGATCTTAAAAACTTGATATTGGTAAAAATCAAAATGCTTCCAACAAAATATCCAATTTCTTCCATTCCTGAAAAAGCGTGCAAATCTTATGCTATATATTTTTTTTCCTCAGGTCAGTGCTTCTTCCTTTCTCTGGTTCTTTTCTTAACTCTTGTCACTCTCTCAGTATCTCTCTCTGCAGGCTCCTGTCCTTGATCCTCTCTCCACTTATTTCTGAGTACTGTCAGCACAAGCACAAACTCAGCTACTTTTGGTCTGCTACTGACTCCCATTGCTTCCTTGGCTCTTTAGACCTGTTTCCTCCCACTCTAAAATACCAGCTCCTCTCCCTCGCTGCCATCTCTGAAGTGTCTCAGATCCACTCTGAAGACCACACGGCTCTCACAGTCTCTTCATTTTCCCAGTGCAACCTCTCCCTCCTCTGCCTCCCACCACCACTGCCTAGCCTCAAGGGTAGTGTGTCCCTCCCTCCTGAGCGTCACAGCTAAGTCACATGCCTACCTTCACAACTCTTCATCTCTTTGAGAACATGCCAGTTTCTCAGAGCCCATCCAATGTGATCTGACTGCCTTGGTAAACCACCAGAAGGCCACCCCAAAGAGAAGTCTATTTGTGTGTTGCTTTGACTGTGTTACTACTCTCCAAGCATCTCTTCCATGGCCCCCTCAGTCTTCTGCATCAAGCGGTTGTGTTGGCTTCCACACACCACAATCCCTTTTTTTGCAATGCTCAAAAGTGCTGCTGCTTTTCTCACAATTCCTTCACAACTCTGCCTCATGACTCTCCTTTAAATTCCTCCTTCAAGCTCCTCTTTTACTGTGCTGCAAAAAAACTGCTGGGGTCTGCAAAGTACTCAGCAAGAGTCTGACATGAATGTACTGTTGTTCTGCAAAAAAAAACGTTACTTCGTTATCTTTCTGTGCTTCCCTGTCTGTCTGGCTGTCTGACTTTACATCTTGTGTCTATTGGTTACATTCAGAACCCACATACAAGTTTTCTGTGGCAGAGGTTGTACCATTTTTCTGAGAATATGTATCCTCCAGCAGAAAAGCCTGATCCTGGGAAATGCTGAGCCAGCAGCAGATGGTGTTTTTCAGCTAAAGGTCTTCGCTGTTCTCTTCTCCTGTTATTTCTGGAGAGTCTTATGGTTTTTTTTTCTTTCTTTTGCATTGTTTTCTTTTAAATTTGATTTTATTTATTCATGCGGCTAAGAATGGCTTTGAACAGCAGTGATGGATCCTACTCTAGCTCTTGATAATTGGCTGTCTGTAGACAGGTTAATGAAACAGAGAAAAGTAGAGTGCTAGACAGCAGAGATAATCCTAATGTTGACATCACTGAGTGCCTCTTAGTTGGTGGAATAAACCCTAACAAAGTAACCAATACTGCCATGCAATATTTACATTTAAATGTAAATCGGGACATACATATGGAAAAACTACATATGATGACATTGCAGATTGCCTTTTTTTTCAAATAGGTCCTTCAGGGTAGCAGCTGGATTGGTTTTAAGATAGGATCATCTTAATCCAGGCAGATGTAGCTCTCATCAGAAGTTAATTTGCAGGGATATTCACATATGCAAATCATGTCACAATGCTGAAATGCAACCACGTAATGACTGGAAAATGTTATACCCATAAATCATACTACCACGATCATCAAAATTTCCACTCAGCCAGGACAAATTCAACAGCATTTATGTCTTTCCAGCTTTTAGCCCATAAAAATTCTGTGTTTTTGGAGAGTGTGTTACACTGGTGATCTTAAAACTCCCAAGTCTGGTATAATGAGTCCTCAAGTGCGTTATAACTTACCAGTAATTACATTTCAACATTTCTGCTTTCAGCAGTTAGTGTTTTATTCATAAACATTTAAACACTGAATTAGGCATAAAATAAGAATGTTGGCAACAACCAGGTTTAATTTCATTAACTATTAGGTAAACGTAGTATTGCTTCTTCAAATAATCCTTGGTTTGAATGCTAAAGATGTAATGAACTTCATGGTTCATAGCATCTGACATTGCTTAATTAATGGGTGCATTTATAGTACATAGGCCTCGGTAATTGATTTATATGCATGATTTGCACATACAGCTGTTAGTTCCTGTAGGAAAGTCATAATTCAAATGTGTGCATATTTTCTAGATATGGGGAAAGGGGAAAAAAAAACACCTCACAAACTTGTCGAGTTCCCAAAAAACATGATAGCAAATAAATAGCACAGGAAAAATAAATAGCACAGGAAAAAACCTACCAGAAGAAACATTAATGTTATAGCTTTGAGTTTCCACAGCTCGCACATTTCAAATGGAAAACATGACAAAATGCTTCTCAGCATTTTTTCCCTCTTTATACTATATGTGGTTAAGTCTACATATGCCCACACACCTCTGTGAGTCTGTTCATATTACAGCATATGCAGGGTGAATGGAGTCCACATTTTCCGTGCCTGTTTGAGTTTCTCTCCCTCACTCACATACACATAAACACACACAATGTATACATGATTTAGATTTAGGAGCAAGTACAATAAAGCTAAAAAAGGTTACGCTTAATATTACACGTTTAGTCTTGGGGCAAATCTTCTCCTAACTGAAGCCAAACATTGGAGACGAGGGAATTCAGCACAGGTTTCCTAGCCTGTCCAACAGATTACTTGTGAAAGCCAAAGTGGTGTGTTGAGAAGTCGATGCTGAAGAATAAGTGAGCTCTGAGTGGAAAGAGGTCTCCTGTGGCAGTTTAAAAAAGGTTGAGGAAGAGAAACAGCTGTTTCTGGATTATCCATTACCTTGGAGCTAAGACTGCATCCTTCCTAGTCCTTTTCTTGCTGTTTGGTGTATCCCAAGCAACAGTCCCACGCGCCGAAGCAAACATCCCCATTCCAGCACACAGAGTTCCAGTTCCCCCATCTTTCTCCCTTACACTGACAACTACCCCACATTAGCAGCAAACCTTATTTCAAGGGTTCTTGCAGGAAGTGCTTGCCATTTTAGGGTTTTTGGTTTCGGTTATCAAAGCATTTAATTGTACATTAAGGAATGCAGAGCACAGGCAGCTTGATGGCTTTCACAACCCTGGCTCCATTTCCTGGTGCTCTAAGGCAACACTTAGCTTTTCACTCTCTAGCCCCTTATACGCTCTACATCTGCTATTGTAATGCCTGTATTCATCAGTAGACTAGCAATAATAAATTTTCTTCTTTCCTTTCTCTTTTCTTTCCAAAGGCCCTCCCTTGTGCACACGTTTGTCATTTCTTCGCTATTGACTGCTGACTGGCCAAACCTCCACGAACAGTAATTCCATTATAATGTAAGCCAGGGGCATGGTTGGCTTTATGATTTGACTGGAGGCAGGTGAAAGGGTGGAAAGGAGATTATTTTAAACTCTTAATCATCACTCATCTTTTTTCAATATTCATTGACAAGCTGTAGTGGAAACTATATTTTTTTTCTTGTGAACCTGGGCACTCTTCCAGACTCTTATTCCTCGGTATTAGCCCAATGCTTTCCTTCTGAGGGTGTTACTGCAGTCTTCTGAATGCAAATCTTTCCCACGGTGTTAGTGACTATGTCCACACGGTCCAGCAAGGCCTTGCACTCAAACTGGTGGGCTAACGTGCCTTACCTCAAAATGTCATTTCCATCACCAAGACCTAAGAGGTGAGAAGAACAACAGCTGAGGGCCTGAACCATGAGCCTAGTCCCTGCACAGTGCAGATGACTTTACGCTATGTGGATGGAAAGTCTAATAATTCAACTATCACTTGAGAAATGTTATTGAGAAATGCTGCGTGATTCTGTTTGATTCAGAAGGTAGATAGGTTAGTTAAAAATAGAGATGGTTGTGTAAGGTGACGTCTGCCTTTATCCTTGTTATAGATACACCTGTAGTGAAGTAGAGGCAGTTCATGAAGCTGTGGAGTGGTAAGGACCAGCTCAGCTCTTAACATCTCCAATGTAGCATTGATGGGCACAGTAGAGCTATCACAGAATAATTTAGCTGCAGGGATAAGGTGCACTTCATGCATGACCTCAGAGCCAAACTATATGACTATATAAATATACCAAAGTTCATTTTAATGGTATGTCCATTTTACGGTGTGTACATGAAATTGTACACGCTGTTCTAGCTTTCCTGGAAATGGGCAGTAGTCAGGATTTAGTCCGTGGAGGGAATTATCTGTTATCTTTTATAGTGGAGGAAGCTGACAGGCAGAGAGTTAAGCTATGTTTAGAAGACGTTCTGTTGACATTGACTGATTTATATCAGATACATTAAAAAAGAAGTCATTTGAAATCCTAAATTTAAAGAAGACTAAAACTGGGAGAAGAAAACAGAATAAATGTATTGCAGTCACTGAGGTCAGATGACTAAATGGCTTCTCCTCTTGTCCTCTTTAGCCTGCTTTTACTGGTCTGAGACGGTGTTTGCAAGTATTTTGATCATGGGTTTAGATTTTCAGGGGGGTTGGCCTCTGAAGCTATCTTCAAATCACTACATATTTTGCAGAGCAACAGAATGAGTTTCTTGGAAGATATAGGCAGAAATGCTGATTATCTAAGATAACAAATACTCAGTAATATAAACATTTTCTGCTAAAGCTTCGTCCTCTCCAGCACGTAATCCAGTTCTCATTGATTTCAAAAGCAGTTGAGTTTCGTCTGATCACTAGTTATTAAACAGCTTCCAAAGTTATAAAAAAAACCCAAGGCTTTGCTAGAAATAATCTTTGTTTCTTTGGCAGACTGTAACAATAATAACAATTATATATAAACAGGCATCTACACACATTTCCTTTCCATTTTTATATCTTCAATCATCTGGAGTTCTTCAAGCATTTTATGCAGGTGAGTAAAAAATTATTATCTTTGTTTTGCAGACACAAAGGGAAGGTATGGTTAAAGTTGGCAGAAAAAGGAAGAATATTGTGAATTTTCCACTGAGATTAAAAAAAAAAAAATCACAATTATATGAAAACTGCACTGGGTTTCTTTGACCAAAGCAGGCTGTGTTCAGCATTTTTACCCTTTCCTTTATTTTTCCTGGTTTCCCAAGTCTCCTTGAGACAAGGTTTGAACTCTCATGGCACCCTGAGCAGCATTCTTGATGTTAAATTGTACAATTGGTAGAGCATATCTACCAAGCATGTGTTCTTTCTGTTCAGATAGGATCATTTTTAGGTCTACCATTTCTAAGAGTCTGATTCTGATCCCCTTGCTCCCATCCGGTGTGCTTTTCCATCCTGTACCAGGTGCAGGTTGTCACTGCTAGCAGGGGCCGGTCCCTCGCTGTCCATGCCTGTGTCCATGCCTGTGCCCAGGATGCGCAGACAGGCAGCATTCCCATGCAAGGGCAGGCAGAAGTGGAGCACTGGGGCATGCCACACCCAGGAGTTCCTCTGTTTGGCTCCCAGCAGTTCCCTGCCATTTGCCCACAGGGCACATGTCTTCTCATCACGCTGCTGGGCAGAGACTGTTCTTCCACAGCAAAATCTGTCCCAAATCTGTCTTCTCCCAAAATCTGTCCTTACCCACGCAGAACTAGCGGTATCTGCAGGGATGATGGTAGATGAGGAAACAGACAAAACTGAAGGCATTAGCTGGTTTATTAATGTGCCAGGATGCTGGTTAGTATGCATCAGATAGCACTGGAAACACCTGAGTTTTCACTCAGTATTAGTATTTCTTACTTGAGCGGTGAATCTTGCTGCGTGCTGTGTCCTCCTGACTGGTTCTAGAACTTGTTCTTTCCCTTGCAGTGGTTCCCAAATTTGTGGCTGTTTGCACAGTAGGGAAATATGCTCAAAGCTGCTGTGGTCTCCTTTGGACTATGTAAAATCATATGGATGTGATCTTGTGATTAAAAATAAAGTTTCCTGCATACAGGTTCCTGGGGAAGTATTTGGCTGCTCTGTAAAGGGATTACAGCTAATTCTAACTAAGGAACACTTTAAAACTATTAGGAGACAGTAATTTTAGCAGTTCTACAGATGATTAAAAAGTCATTTTCTAAAATATTCTCACTGGAGGGTTTTTTTCTTTTCTTAAAGAAAACATTTAATTGCTCCAATCAACCATAACTGCTTTCTGTTTATGATGTAATTTGTATACCCTGATCACAAGGTATATGGCTATTTTTCATATTTGCTTATGAATATATTCCCTCCAGTTCCTATCAGTCACCTTTAATTGACTGTAACTCACCGTCTGTTAAAGAAGGAAGGACTAAAGTGAGATGAAAAGGGGAGCACTCTGGTTTTGCAGTACCATGACCTGACACACTTTGTAATGCCCCTCTGATAGACACAGCTTCTATTATTTTTCCCCTCATATGACACTAGCAGCTGAAGTCCCACCTCACAGATTGGTGAAGTTGGCTTTGATTTTTAGCTCCAGAATTTGCTCTGGCATCACCCACCAGTGTACTACAAAACCAGTCTCTCTAACAAGCAGAAGAAAGCCTTGCCAGCAAATGCCACCAACACTTGTCAACACCTGAAAAGGTAAATAGCTCAAGTGATCAAAGAGTGGGGCTCCTCTTTCCATCCTGGATGCTGAAGTTAGATAGCTCATCTACCATGTGGCAAAGGCTGTTCCCCACACATCACTCCTTGAGGATGCAGCTTGGTGAGTAACAATAGTGTCCATGTATTTTAATGTGTTGTTAACATCCTGTCCAGCCCTCAGTTTTTCGTGATAAATTATCTTCAGGTCTTGGCTGAATAGTGACACAGGTAAAACATGTATCCAGCTAATGTACAAGACCTTGGCAGTCTTGCCTGCCTTTAAATCTCACCTGTGTAACAAATCCAGTACAACTCATGATTTTTCAAAATCAGTGTTGCATATGGCTAAATGCTATTGATATTGCCTTGTGATTTAAGCTGCTATTGCAGCCTTTTCACTTTGCAGCACTCGGAAGCAGGCAAACTCAACAATTTCACCTGGCAACTCAGATTTGGCAAGCGTTTTGATGGTAGCATTTACTGTAGAGCAGTGTGCAAGGAAGGGCAGTTAGGCTGTCACCTTGCTGTATTTCCTCTTGGGATAAACAGCTCCAGTTCATTATGAAAACAAATCACTGCAAGTGAGGGCCACTACAGAGCTTCGAAGTTCATTCAGTATCAAGGGTCTGTGTTATCTCATGTCTCATCCGCGGGAGCCACCATTCAGCAGTGTCTTACCATCCATCACTTTATGCTCGTTTTCTTGTAGATTTGTTTCCTCACTAGAGTAGACCCAGAAAACACCAGGTACATTTTCTGTGATATAACTCTGAATCATCTTCTTTTTTTTTTGAGGGAACTGTTTTCCCCTAAGGACCATTGCAGCAACAGTGAGCTTCTGCCCGTGGTGGAGCAGCTCCATAAATGAGCCTTTGGCATGGTACCCAGCACATCTGTTGCTGTGAGAAAATAGCTGCCAGTGGTTTAATCGCTAGGACCACTCTAAAATTATTTGTTTTCAGGGACCCAAAACCTAACTTTCTCTCAGCATTTTGAATTTTCAGACCTTGCGTGAGAGCCCACTGAAAACCAAAACTTCAGTATATTTTCCCCAAGAGTTCTCACGGAAGTTCTGAAAGCTGGAACATTTTTGTTTGCTTTATAATAGTTCCCAGGCGCACCTGCCAAGGACTGGGTACCCCGGTGTCATAAAAACATGAAACAACAGAGCGCCTGTAAGTGAAAAGCAGCTGCGGTGCAGAGTAGCAGAGCACCGGCAGCGACTTGTTGGGCTCTCTCTGCTCATGCTCGTGGTGCCCAGAATGACTTGATTAGGCCTTTGAACTAGGAAAAAAAAAGACCTGATGCTGCCCAGGCTTTTCCACAGCATGCTTGGCCCTGCCAAGTTCAGAGTGCAGCTTCCCCTTCACTTGTAACCTTGGGCTGGAAGGGGTCACAGTGTTCATGCTGACACCCCAGTCTGCATCCAGCTTCCCAGATTTCTTGAATGCTTTCCCTACGTGCAGCAACCTGTCTAGTCTCCAGGTGGTTTGCTAAGAGAAGCGCTGCCCACACCTGCGTGGCTGTGACCGTAGCTAAGCTTCTGCTGACACAAGCAACATCGTCCTTTTGAGTCACCATGAAAAATTGACCTCACCCAGGATGACTTGTACCTTTAACAACTAGAGGGCTCATTGCTAATGTGAGATTTGGCCTTTTTTTCACCTTCTGGCTCGGCATACCACAGTCTGATGGTCTACAGGAAAGGAGGGATAATCAGGACACCCTATTATTAGTCCTTTGCCCACTCTTTGTCTTTCTGTGCTCCAGGGCCACCCCTTTCCCATGACACAGTAGCTTTGAGGATGTTATAACAGAGAATACTACATCCAAATAGAGACCAAGGCTAAGGAAACCACTACATTGCTGTGTAGTCCCTCCTTGTTCTGTAATAATAAAACCTGATAATTTCTTGTGACAAATAATTAGTACATTTGTATAGCTACTTAGTAGATCCATTTTTCTCCTTGAAAACCAAATAATTAATTGTGACCCCCTAATCCCTGCATTTGGCTTGAACTGCTGAATCTACACCAATCCCCAAACTTTCATCAGGTCATGCTGCCTTTGCCATAGCCCCTTCCATCTGACCTCACCAAACAGTTATGCCTTCCCCTTTCCCCTAGGTATCTGCCTTTCCCCACATCAGTTAATTTTGGCCTCACACCAGTTGTGGACACATACCTGACTAATAGGATAAGATACATCTATGGAAAAGAAAGAGCAGAATTTAACAGGGTGATAGATAGTTGCCTCTAACACGACAGAGTGAACTTCTGACTGCTGAAATTAGTGGCAAAACATAATGAAGGCAGGATTTCAGCTTACAGTGTTGAAAGAAAAATGCCATCCATTATACAGTTTTCTTAACACTTCTCATACACTTCTGTACCAGGCCTTTAATTTGCTATTAAAGTTTACAGGATGCTTCAAAAAAACCAAACAAACTGTAGAAAGAATAATTATTGATCTTTTACGTTAATAGGTTTTCCATGAAATAATACTGGAGTACTTTATTCATGATTTCACAGTGCCTTTCAAACACTGCATTTGAATAATGTTGACTTACATCCAAAAAAGCAAAGAAAAACTAAAATGAAGAAATAAACTCTTATTTCCATCCTTATTAGAGAAGTTTGCATGTTGGCTAGGTGAATCTAGTAAAAGCATATCATTCTTGAGTCAGTTCTACGTCTGAAATTCAAACTCCATTCGAACAAACACAAGCTTGTCATTTGTTGCAATGGAGAGAAGATTTCAGTGTATAGGTATCTTGAGTCAGATGTGTAGAAATACATTGGTCTCATTGTGACCCACAGCTAGGGATTTGGGACCAGTGACAGTTTTAGTATTTCCTAAAGTCCGTATCAGCCTACAGTCTGGTCCAGCTCATGTAAATGCATCATACTTTCTGCATTCTATGAGGCCTTTAAGAGAAAGGAATTAACAAACATCCAAATTTAGTTAATCTCTGTATGAAACCAGCTGCAAGGAGAATCATGGTCCTTCCTCCTCCATTTTTTTGTGTCAGACCTCTTTAGTTTCACCTTCGTGAACAAACCCAGGTCCAGCTAAATAGCTCACAGTTCCAGCTTTCATAATGAATGATCCACGCAGCTCAAATACTAACCTCAGGCACAAATGGCAGAAAGTTAAACTTGTTCACGAAGAGTGGCAGATCTTTGACCTGTACATTCAGAGTTCTCTACCCACATATTATAGCACACCATGTTGCCAGCTTCATGACTAGCATCCAAGATGGCAATAGCACATTTGTGGTACTTCTAAAATCCATGGTATCTGTATTTGCTAACAAGACTTGCCAAATCCTCTTTTTTTTTAATCAGACTATGTGCCAGAGTAGGTATAACTGACCAAATTGTGCTCATCCAGTACCCACTCATCCCAGCCAGTCTGGCCAAAAGACAAATAAAGCAAGCCTAAATCCTGTCTTTGCATCATCTGTTGGTGACCAACACTGATGGAGAAAGCCTGAGGCAAAATCACCAGAATATGTAGCTCTATGCCATCCGCGACCAAGACTCTGAAGTTATCCTGAGACAGTAACTTTTCTGCCTCTGTTTTCCTGTCTCTGAAACCTCTTTTGCAGAGATTCCTTGAGTCCTTTAGCTGAGTAACCTTTCCTGAAAGCTCAGCATTATAGTAATTAACAACAGCATCTCTGTATCCTTTCAAGGTATGGAGGGCTGCCTGGCCCATGTGAAGTGAGTCCTGAAGGAGCATTGCAGAAGGGTGAGGAGAAAGGCGGGATGCCAGGGCTGAGTGGCAGAACGGATGCCTCAGCCCAGTGTGCTGCATTGAAACCCGTCTGCTGACAATTTTCCCCTGCTTTCTAGATGGCACCGTAAGTAAACAAGCACGGACATATAAAAGGATATTGGTAACTGTTGTCTCCCCTTTTTTGCTCTTTCACACGCATGTGTATAAGTGCTCTTTTGATTACTGCCAAAAGGTGGCTAAGTGGTAGGGTGGGAAAAAACCCTCCAGAACAGAGGTCAGTATATAATTCATATAGTCATTTACAGACAGGCCTGCCAAAGACTGTCACAAATGCACCAATTACTTTGCTATGCAGGATTTTACAGTTACTGAAACATTTGGAGTAACTCTTGCAGCTAGGACACTCAGACTTTTGCTTTATCATGAATGTCAAGTAAATGTTTCAAAAACATATACAGCTATCTCTTTTCTACAACTCTTAAGCTAACCTGGTAAAATCCGTCCTGGGGAAATGTGCTAAACCAAGCCTGCATTTAAAAAAAAGCATTTGATCTCAAAACGTTACATGCTATTCAGGTGTATTGACTCATTTCTGTCCCAGGGATGGAGACAGAGGTTTTTTTATTTATCTGAAAATCCAAATTTTGCAGAGCTGTGCCAAGTTATAAACTTTTCAGTTCTCTGATCCTAGCACTCAGCACCATGTCCAACAAAAGGCTGTATGTAGCCAGAGACCTCTCTGACTTTGCAGGTGTTGGCTTTAGTCATCCTTACAGTTATTTATGCGAATGCAGACCTGGGAGCAGTGGCATTATGCCACCTGGACCCTCTCCCTTTTCCAGAATGGCTGAGGGTTGGTACAGCTTCTGGTATTAAACTATCCCAGATGATGCCATCACTGAGCAAACCCAGAGGCAGCTGTGCCCTGGCAGTGCCCCCCTTGCCGTGCCCTAAAACACTGCTGGGGTCCTCTCTTGATGGAGAAAATGAATCGGAGTAGAAAGCTTTTGGCCATCTGGGGATGCCTATTCACACTAAGTCTTCCCGGGAATAGAGGTGTGGCTCTCCATAAATGTTTATTATACTTCACAGAAAATATCAGGTTCAACTAAGAAACAAGCAGTGTTATAGCAAGGGGAAAAAAGGGAAGTGGGTAATGAAACAGCAATAAAATTGAAAGCAAATTCAGTTTAAAAAGTTTAAATGCTTCCACACATCTCAGCTTCACTGCGGAAACTCGACAGTCAAATATTAAACAGTACACCATCTCACTGAATTCTATGTCATTATAGTAACAATGTTATTAAACTTGATATGGTTTTATTTTTAATTTCAATGAAACATATTTCCTGATCTTTTCATAAAAATGACCTTTGGGAACCATAGCAATCTAGACATTTCTTTATTTGTCCTGCTGCATCAGCTAATACTTCCAATCAGACGCTACATTGGAAAGCATATGAAAGCCCTTACAGGGTACTGTAATGTTACGAGCTAGATGTTTTATTAGAACATTTTAAATGAACAAGCTGAAAGCTCTCTTTTATGAAATTACTTGATGTGTTACTGTGAACAAGATAGTGTCAGTGAATCTGCAATCTGCTTTTGCAAAGATTGCTCTATACTCTTCCTTCTTTTCTGGAATTTAATACCTATTTTTTCTGCCTTGCAATCTTTCTTTTTATAACACATCCTTTTCACAAAGTGAAAAAAAAAAGGCAAATATATGTATATATTATCGAAGTAAGCCATTCTTCGTCTTTAAAAAAAAAATAACATTTTAGATGGCTTTCCATTATCTGGACAGAATATTGCTAAAAACTTCCGTTGTTGGTTGAATTTTATAGATGGTTGTAGTTGCTGAGAACTGTCCAATAGACAAGAAGTTGTGCAAGAATTAGGAAAACTTGAAGCCTGGGCTTCCCACTAACTTTCTGCACAGGACTGTGGAATTCACTGAAGGCAAGAGTTTTTAAAAACAGAGTTTTCCAAAATACCTCAGTTTGGAGTTAATGAAGCCTAAAGGAGCTAAAGGACACTGGAAGCCTTGTTTGTGTTTCAACAGACTTTGTGAATGCTCTGAATATTTGAAAATCAAGCAGATGTCTAAACTGGACCCACAAACTGCCAAGTCTCCACAAATCCCAGGCAACTTCTGAAAATATGGACTTTTAAATGCAGGTGCTTAAATCCTTTTTAAATCACTTCTCAAAGGAAACCCATTCCAGTATTCAGAAAGTTGGGAAAATGGAAGATTATCAGAAATAATTTGTCCTATTTTTGAGCATTCATAAATTGAGAAGAAAAACATTAGAAAACAGAAAAGAAATCATGCCATCCATACAGCTTTCAAAGCAGTTCTAAGTTTGGAGTAAAAAGGGAATTGCATTCCACAAGAAGCATTGCAGTATGTATTGGAAACAGGAATAAATAAATAATGCCATAAATACATAAAAAGGATTTTTTTTTTTCAGAATTGCTCTATTAATTTGGAATAAATATGCACTAGAGAAGTTGCTTTCTAACTTACCAAGTGAAAGAACAACTAGGAACAGTACTGACTAAAATTAACGTGTGACTCCTCTATTTCTTTCTCTACTGCATTTTAGGATTTAGTGGAATTTAGTGTAAAGCTAAATCTAACTCATATTTCTGATAGGATCAAGGAAATAATTGACTTGTTGCTAGAATTTTTCTCCACAGTTGTCTTGAATTGTCTGGGTGACCACAAATGGAATTTACTCTATTGGAGTTCTGACTAGAAAACTGAATTTCTTGAAAGAAGATAGAATAGGACAATTTTTTCCTTCATGTATAACATTTCCTAAAAGCCTGTTTCTGTGCTTACAATCTTGGTGGTGTCAGTGTAATAAAAGGAAGAGTTAGATCTATACTATTTTCCACAATATATTTTGACATCATTATATAATTTTTGGCCTGGATCTTCGTTAGCAGAAAAAGCTAATTCATTTCACTGATCACAGCATCATGTTTTGACTAAATCTTATTTAACACCAAGTTGTTAGCTTATTGCTGACCTAAGATCATTGTAACAGTCAGGTCTAGTGAAGAATTTGGAGATCTGAAGTACATAAACAGCTGTAAATACTGTTCTGCAGAAATGCATATGAAGATGTAAACTAAAACTAGTCCTAAACCCAATGTTATATTCAGATAACACTACACACAAATCAATGTACAGCAGATCCATCCAAAAGTGAGTCCATGAATCAAACAGATTTGCACCTGCTTACCTTGGAATTAAGTTTAGTGCAGGACATCAATCGGAGTAGGCAGAGCTGATGTTCAGCTCTGCTAATGACAAAACAAAATGCTGAGACTAATTTTTTTAACAGAATGGGCCAAATGTTGCCCTCAGTTACATTCCCAGGCCTCAGATAACATGAGTATAATTGAAAGCAGTTTTGGTTCAATATTTCTTGTATTTTAGAAGCTATGGAGCAATCAAGCAATATGACATTTAGTGGTCCACCAAAGAATCAAGTTCTGCTCTGTATGGGATCCAGACTAATCAATATCCTATTACGATCACGGCCTTTTTTTTTAACAACTGAGACATACTGGGAATAGCCTGGATGAAACATTTCTCCCTGCAACAGCTGAGACTCAGCAGATTCACAAAGTTATTAGATTGTTAAATCTATGTTTTTCAATAAACCGATATGGAAGTTTAAGCTGTATTGTACAATATGGTACAAGCATACCCAATCTTAATTCACTCAAGCACTCCTTATTAAGCCAAATCTCCAAACGACATCCACAAAGACTTCCTGAGAGTTTAGAATGCTACATCAGTCCATATAAATAAATAAATAAATAAAAATAAGAAGCTCAGATTAACTTGTCAGGTGTAATAGGGGTATAACAATCAGAAGCATGGGATAAAGTCAATATTGGTACAAGGTCTAATTTTTCTCTTGGACGATAGAAGACAGAATTCACTGAAGGAAATCTGAACCCTGCAGGGAGCCAATGACTTTCCATGAGCCAGGATATCATCCATTGGTTTCAAGCAGCAGGGGTGACTGATAGCATCCTTGACTTGAAGAAATATGTGGTGAAATCCTGCCATTGAAGTCTCTCCAGCTCACTTCAGCGTGGTCAGACTTTCACTTGTGAGATCAGCGCAAACCAAGGATGGCACTACATGTATTCCTGAGCACACGTTGACAAGCAGAGGGGAATAAAGTAATGTTCCTATTTTCACAAGACCATCTCCAAGGAAGCAAAGCCAGTGTGTCTCTGTGTGCACTCAGCTGTATTTTAATTCAGGAATAAGGAGAAAAAAGCACAAACCCTACTCAGGGTACCTTTTTCCTTCAGAATAGGCTTGTTTTCTTAAAACAAAATAGCCAAGAGCCCTGTTATTAAAATCAATAATGAACTAAACTCAGGTCATCGTTGTCCTTTTATTTTTAAGACGCCAATTTTTCTGGTAAATGGTGCCTTTAACTAAATCACTGAAGAACAAATTCAGTGAACTTGTAGGTCAGATTAACAAAACAGTTTAATTTGTTCACACTTGTCTCCCAGTAAGGCTTGTATGTATGCATTTTACCATTTAAAAATATTACACTAGCTATCATGGCAACAGTGGGATGAAGGATAAAAATGCTATATACCCCTCAAATGCATGGGTTGTTTTGCAATGAGCTGGGTCTGTGAAGTGGGTCCAGGCGGGGGTCCTGCAATGCTGTATTCTTGTGGCAGTGTGGGATAATCCTGGTCCCTCACTGCCCGGTGCCGGAGCGGGTTTGCCAGCAGGAGGCTGGTGGGCAGCTCCAGCATGCGAGGTGTGGAGCAAAGCCATTCCTTCTGTGGGTAAGCAGCTCCTTCTTCTCTTGGCAAAAGCATGTTTCATGTTGCCCTTTTTACCTGTGCTCAGGGTGAGGAAGGAGGTGGAAAAGTTTGCTGCTCTGTCCGTGGAGATTTCAGCTCTTTCCAGACCCCATGTGT
Organism: Theristicus caerulescens; assembly: GCA_020745775.1. Taxonomy (NCBI): domain Eukaryota; kingdom Metazoa; phylum Chordata; class Aves; order Pelecaniformes; family Threskiornithidae; genus Theristicus; species Theristicus caerulescens. The sequence continues at coordinate 72,027,879 of CM036558.1, forward strand.
TAGGTTTTGGGAAGGGAATTTGGTATAACTAGAATACTTTAGGAGGATACAACTCTTCAGTGAGTCCATCCCTCTTGGGCTTGGGTTTCTCTGTAATGGCTACAGAAGGTCATGAAGAAAAAATGCTAGACATAAAGACTTTTTATTTAAACTTCATACTGTACCATATTTCATATGCCTTTCCCTGGATACTTGTTTGGGTTAGGAGTAGCTACTAGAGCAGTGAGGAAAGAAAAAAAGAACTGCTGGAGTCTTTCAAACTCCTATTTGAATTTGGTAATGGGCTAAAGAGTCTGTATGAAACAGTCCTTTTTTTTTATTGTTCTTCCACCCTGCCCAAGGAGGCAGGGAAATCCGTAGTATATCATTCTGTATTCTGCATCTACTTGATCACTCTTTGCTATGCTAATGAAAAACTAACGATGTTTGACTTTGCTGTTGGGGGAGGCAGGAGTACTTTTGTAAGAGTGAGTGGATTTTTTCAAGAATGTTTTAAGTCCTATTGGAGTCAAAACCATGTGTCCCTGAGGCCATGGCTTGAGACCTTGTAAGCCATGAGCTAACACTGTATGCATCCTTAAAACTAAAATAATGGTAGGTCCATAACTGTTGTGGCATAAGCACGTTGGCTCTAAGTATCTGAATGAAGCTGACCTTTTACATACTAATGTTCCATTGCTGCTAATAAAAAAAAAGCTTTTTTTCAGAGATGGGAGTAGAAGGAAATATTACTAATACTTTAGTAAGATCTATGTATTCTAGCTGCAATGAAATGACAAAGGTCAAATTTCCTCTCCTATCTTTTTTTTTTTTTTGTATTCTCTAACTTCTCACCCATCTTTGTTGTACTAATGAAATTAAGATATCCTTCATGATATAACTGTGAGCTAGGGGGATCTAAATTACCTTCATCTGGCATCATTCCAGTATACTATAAATGAAGTAATTGTCCTTGACTATAAAATTTGCATTTTCAAGACTTAATTGCTATCATTACATCTTTTTGTAATTCTATTAATTTAACTGAATGGAGCATTTGGTTTTATGGTAAAAATTTGCATTAAAACATTGTACATCTAAATAGAATTTTAATATTTGCGTCAAAAGCTCAGTACAGTTGTCCCACAGGACCTAAATAATTTCACAAGAAGAGAATAGGAAGCAGTCGCACTTTAGGTCAACAAACAGGTTTTCCTTTGGTGAATATTAATAGAACTTGCTGTAGCAGGCTTCATGTGCTGAAAATCACTCCTGCCTGAGCTCTGCAAAAGTCTTATTAATCTATGAATTCCATACCATAATTGTTAACAGGAAATGCATTTGCCCACATACAGCATAGATAGTATGTATGTTTGTTCTGTCTGGGAAGGTTGCGTGCCAAAGAGCTCTGTCTTTCTAAGGAATCACTCCTTCCCCCTTTGAGTCCTTCTACCCTTGTTAGGCTATGTGCTTTACTACTGCTTGAGAAAGCACTGAATATGCAAGCAACACTTTCTCTACAGTCTTATGTGTGCAAATAGTCATCTAGCCAAGGTCCACTGTGCTATGAAATGAATTAATTGGTCAGTATGTGCGTATCTGTTTGGAAAATATTTGTCTTTGCACTGGACCCCCTTCAGCCATTACATAGTTAATACTGCATAACTTTTTAGACCTTCTCTTTTTTATTTTGCTTCCTTTCTTCATTCTTTTCTGGCAAGACAAGGTACTTTGGAGATGTAGAGACTATGGACAAATGGTTAAAGAAGCGTGAGGAATCTCAACTGTCTGAATACATTACAATTGCAATGATGCCACATGCACTCCTTTTATATATGGGGCCCAGTGGTAAGGTAAGGCTGCATTACTGTGTATACACAATTTGAAATGGAGTCAATCTTTTTGTAGTGGATTTACATGCTACTTGGTGCAACGGGACCTCACGTCAGGTCTTTGGAGGTATTTAAGCCACTAGATCCCTTGGGAAGCAGATCCCTTGTGGGCCTGGGGTCCCAGTCTTGGCCAGGTGCCACAGGTAACAACTGACACATGAACGGGCAGATAGTATTCCATGTTGGTCAGAAAAGTCTATGCTATTTTCTGTGCTGTGTTAATAAATATAATTGAGTTGTATAACATATTATTTATGGAAGTAATCAAGCTGGATTTGTTTTATATTGAATATGTCTGTATTTTTCTTTTGAAAACAATTTTTTTTTGCAACATGTGAGTAATATTTCACAAGAGATAGAGTCTGCTTGTGACAGAAATCTCATTAACTACTCTTATTATATGTTGTATTTACTGGACTTCATAATCATCGTGTAATTAAGCTTCACAACTGGCTTGTGAAGCAGAAAAGATGAAGGATGTCTCCATTAAAGAGATTTATGGGATGATGAAATTAAAGATAGATTTCTGAAAGTGTATAGGTACCACTTCTCATTGGTTTCAGTGCCTAAATAGCTCTGAGGGATTGAAGCTCTTGCAAAGCTGTGTAGTAAGACACTGGTGCCAGGCTAGACCCAAAACTGGGAGCACAGGGTGAAGCCTCTATATGAGATCATGACTTTTGGGCAAGTGCCACAGTTGTTATGCCTTCTGCACTTGTGACCTGAATGCCAGTCACACTTCATCACTTTGGGCACTGTGTGATTGTTCAGGGTAGGCTGGAAAAGCAATATAAAAGCAATTAATAGAAGAGCAGATAACCCTCCTGTTTCTTTGACAGCAATCCACATATGCAACGTTTCTATAGGGGTCCAGGCCTTTACTGGAAAAACTTTAGTGTCACAGATTGGGGGGAAAGGCCTGCTAAAAGCTACAGCTCAGTGCTAAGTCTCCCAGTCCTACAAGCATCAGCTCTACTATGCCATTGGAGTCTGCTGTGTTGTTCTAGGCACCTGCACAGGGTACAAAGGCTCACAGGGTGTCTGCTCTACACAAAGACTTATTTTTTCCACTTCAGGGAGGACCCTATGCATGTTCTTTCTTAACGGGCGAATTTCATTTGATGTGAACATTATGCTAAGGCTGAATTTCTAGGCAGTTTATATGATAGTGCATTAAAAGAAGGAAAAAAAACCCAAACAAAAAAACCCCAAATCCAAAACAAAATGCATATTCTTTTGAAAAATCCAGGTCTAGCTGTTAGCATCAATTATTTCAAACACCTACTGACTTTTCTGGCACATCTATCTCATTGAATCTTGGAAGTGATTTTATGTGCTTTAAGCATTTGATCACATAATCAGCTTCTGCAAAGCAATGCAAAGGATCCTGAGCATTGTCCTGGCAGATAGTCACGTCAAACCTGACACAGAAAGAAACATAAGGGAACAATTGTTGTTAAAACACATTGCATCACTTTGCATGCTAAAGCATTTGCTCTGGTAATCCACCATGCTGACGTGTCCCTCTGCTGATGCCATCTGAGCAGGGACTGCATCCTTAAAGTTGACGTGCATCACATTACAGCAGCGATTTTGTTATATATCATCAGCATAATGGATATTCAGAAAGGATTCATAATCTTGAAAGGTGGCTTGAATCCACAGATGTCATCCATGTTCTGGTGACTCATAGCATTTTGGAAACTCATTTTATAACATCTCACACTGGCTTGGGCAAAGGCAAAGTAACAGTCGCCTAGGGCAGCAGACTTGGGAGAAAGGCAGTCCAGCTTGTTTCCTACTCACTCTCTGCTGACAATGACCGGAATATGATCCTTTAACCTGCCTCTCCACTGTCCCTCCCACTCCCCTTTCTGTGGTTTAATTCTTGTGGAAATCTGCAGACATCTTTTTACCTTCTTCCAGTCTCTTTTTCTCATTCAGCCTCCCTCTAAAACTGATGCTGGTTTCTCCTATCTTTTCTCCTCCAGGGAGACTCCACTGCTTCCTACTTGGGCTGTTCTAGGAGTGAGGGGATTCCCTGTCCCCTCCCAGCCTCTCATCTCTTTCTTCTGCTGCAAATAAGTATTTACTCCTCATTTTTTGCCGCCTTTGCTGAATAGCCTCAGCCAGCCTTGGGTTTATGGTAGCATAAGCTATGTGAGAAATACATGCTTCTGCGCAAAAGTATAGCAGATCATTTGCCTGTTGATAGCCATTGCTTTAAAAGATCTTTTTCATGTTGGAAAAAAACCAGACAGACGTGGAAATCTTTGCTGTATTGCTCATGATTCATGAGATTAAACAAGACAAAAGTAAGATGGTGTCAGCATGTTACTGAATCCCTGGAAAGGTGTGGCCTGCTCTGTTGCTAATGCTATTCACGCAACATAAAATTAGATTGCAGAATTCATTGCCATGGGATGTTATAGAAGCCAAAAGGCCTAAGAGGCTTCAAAAGGGAATTAGGCAAATTGTTCCATCAATGACTATTAAGCACAGTTATCTAGATGCACGCATCAAACTCAGGAAACCCCTAAACCAGTTGTTGCTGGAAGCTGTTTGGCTATACCAGTGCAAGGATCACGCTTTCCACTGACCAAGAGTTCCGGCTCTAACTGTGTTAAGGCTGAGCTTCCAGTCTCTCTCAGTAATACGTGCCTCATGGTTAAGGTGCGCTACTGTGGACTTAGTCACCTGAAAGTTACATCATTTGAAAGTGAAGGGAAGCCTATTCCAAGTGGCAGTTTCTCCTGTCTGTGTTGAAAACACTTCAGGATGAGATAAATTACCTAGATTAGGTGCCCTGTACTTCTCTGATGACTTGTACTTTTGTCCGATGAGCTTGGTGGCTTTGTCTGTAAAAATGAGCAGAGTTCAGAAAGGACTGTTTGTTCTTCCAAGCAAGAAAGCAAGACATCAGACAGTCTGCATGGGTTTTGTTCATACACGTACTATGTATCCTTCTGCATGGATTTATTTTTCCCCTGTCTCAAAGCTTTGGATTGCCTTAACTTGCTTGGCTTGGCCAATTCCGCCTCCTTCTGGCATACGTGATACACACTCGTTCCCTCAACCTATACTGAAAGAAGCTGCAGAGGTGTGCCACCCTTTTAGAATGACAAAACAGCAACCTTCCCTTAAGATTAATGCAAGTTCCTTAAATCAGTAGACTGGCAATTTGAATTATCGCTTACCCGAGTGATGACAGAAGTCTCTGGAAGGCTTCTTGCACATTGGTGTACGTACAACTACCATACATAAGAGAGCAGCAGATCCTTCACTCATTTGAATCATTATTTTTGCCTAAGGAAGTGGAGTTCACATATGTAGGCATGTATTTATTTATTTGCTGCACTCACTGTCTCAGATGCCTACTGGCAATGGTTGTTATCAAGACAATCTTGTGAAGGGAAGCAGGGAACCATGAGTAATTTGCCAAGTGTGAGGTCAAATACAATGTTTTTGCTTACTGCTCTCAAAATCTTCATTAGTACAATACCTCCACTAAGTGTTGGGATCTCTTCCAGAGTCACTAAGGTGGTGCTGGTGGTGCCTTGGCAGAGGTTTTAGAGAGGATGGGGAGAAAGCTTGCAAGGTGGCAAACATTGATAGTTGGCAATGATCTTGCTCTGTGTTCTTTTAATGCTTGTCAGGTAGATCTCAAGGAGGCTGTGTAAGCATGACTGAGGATACCTGATGTTAATAACAGCTTGCTAGTGCCTTCTGGGTATAAGGAGGATTTGGGATTACACGTGCCAGTGGGGTTCTAGCAGGACCTTTGCCTGGGGCTCAGCGAAGTTCAACAGGGTTTCAAGGTTTGAGCAGGCAGAGCTGCAGGGAACTTAAGTGGTACAAGGAAGCACTACCTAATTTTGACATCCAGAACCTAATTATGCTCGCTGTTTCTGGGAAGGACGCATTATTTCTTCTGTTCAGCCTGAGACTTCATTGGGACTGGTATCTCAGATTCTTCTTTCTTAGCCTGTCCTCTGTTCAGTCAATTCAAATTGGTCTCCATATCTCTTCTTCCTTTAAGAAATAAGTATCTGTAGACACACATCTCTAAAATAAACATCCAAACATTTGGAGGTTTATTTTTCATTAATCGTATATGACTATCTTTTCTCTGTTACTTTCTAATTTCTTAAAAATTTTGCTTATAGAAAAGTGATAGGGTTTTAGCTGATAATTCTGCATGTAATGAATTGGACTTTGCCAGACATTCAGCAAAGAGCCTCCGGATGTAAAAATGAAACTGCTGGTGTGAAAGAATTATGTGTACTAACCACTGGAAGCAGGCTGCAAAAATCCAGGGTGCTGAGCAATGCCTACATTGCAAAGTAAGAACATGATCAAGTACAACAAACCCTGTGGTCCATATGCCTTCTCTCCCCATTGTAGTCTGTTAACTCTGCTGTACTTGAGATTTAGATCAATTACACTACATACTGCTGAGATCATGTTTTTTGCTGACAGACAGGCTTGTATCCTACTGACTCTCATCCATCTCAGCCACATTCGCAGCTTCAAAGGCATTATGGAGTGAGCAAGCCTGACCTCCTTCCCAGCCCCAAGTGAGCTCTGGGAAAGTTTTTTTCACTCTGTGTTTGTGTGTGGACAACACAGACAGCAAGTGAGCCTATGTAGACACTATGAGTAAAGCTGGATTGTTTTGAGTGCTATGCAAGGGTTGATACATAGGTGACACCACAGTGGGCTACGCATCAAGACATACTGAATGAGAAAGTAGAATTTTTGAGAAGGTGTTTGTAGATGCAGTATTTCTGGTCCTTGATACTGATCTGTAGAGTTAAGCTCCTCATGAGTCAATTTAAGGTTCACAGAAATGGTTAGGCTCAAACAGCATGAATTCATCATTTTTCTTCTTTTTTTGAGCTACTTGATCTGAAACTGTTTCTTAACAAAAATTTTTATATTAAATGTAATTTTCTTAATAGTCTCGCCTCATACCATTCTGATTTAACAGCTAAGGCAGAAAATGCATACCCTTTTTAAAGCATTTAATGTTGTTACTTTTTAAAAAAAAATGCACTTGGCTCCTGGAAAGATCTGTAAGTTCATTTTAAGTTGTGGTGAAACACCAAACAATTACTTGTCTATCCATTTGTGGCTTAGCCCCACTTCTTGAAGTTTTCCTCCCATGTATGTTTTTTTCTTTTCCCATCTCTCACAGTGCTCTGTTTATTATTCTTACAGCTTAAAGTTTCCTTCTTTCCTAGCCATCGGTTTGTCAGTTATGATCAAGTGTCAAAATGAAAGCAAACATAAGCATCAATTAGCAAAAATTACATAGTCTGTTTACATATTTGTTAGCAGAAAGGATTTTTCTCTCAATGCATACTGGATGTGAATTGTAACTAGACACGTGAGTTGTCTACATGCTCATTTTCACATCTGAAATCTAACAGCTAGGTTGGGTAATCCAGTATTTACCTGCTAGGTATGGAGTTCTTGCAATATATGAGAAATACTTTTAAATCTTTTAATAGTGGAGGTTATTCAAATATATTTCAAGTACCGTCTTTTCTGCAGAAAAAATTTTTTAGTCTCTTCTCCACAGGAAGGCTGTAATAGCATCTCAGGTTACATGATCTTCCTACTTTAAATTCTTTTGCATTTTTTTCTCTCCCCCTCCCACACTTTATTTTTTGCTGAACAAAATGATAAGGACCCTGCAAAATTAAGATTAAAAAAAAATAGAGGCAGGAGCATAACACTGAAGAAGGTCACCTTTAACTTTGGTACCATAAACCACAATCTTTTCTTTATTATGGGAAAAAAATAATCAAATCTTTGATATTTTAGAATTTCATTTTCACTTAATATGTAAGTGAAGCTATTTTTTGCAGTCCATCATTTTTTCAGTTCATAATAAGATTTTCCTTTTCAGTACAATTGTAATGAATTATAGACAAGTGTATTCTCTCCATTAGAAGAAGAAACAGTAAATGAGGCAAACTGGCAGTTCTTAAGATTCATTGGTGTTTTTGAAGTCAATATAAAGATTTCCATTTGCCCCCCCCCCCGCCTCAGTTCGTAGTGGTGGTGCAAGCCTTCCTCCTTTATTTGTCTGCTGGGAAGCATTCTTAACCCACTTTAGAAATGCAAAGGGTTTGCACTGCGTTGAGATGTGCTGGCCCATTTGATGCCTATTGCGCCTGCCCAGTACAGACTGGTCTGCTCAGATGGGAGAAAATCAAACAAAAGCCCAGCTATGTGTGCCCATGGTTTCTCCCTTTCCACCTTGGCCTCTGTGACAATGTTAACTGCTTATTGTGCAAGCTGAAGTAGATCCCTGAGTTCACAACAAGACTTTAGAAAGTTCTTTGTGGCTGTTTCATAAAAATGCAGCTCCATGGATCGTATGGCAGGAGTGTGGACTTAGACTCTCAACTGGTTTAGGCAACGATGCTGTTATTCTTTTACTAATGCTTTCCACATAGATGGTAGGGAGAACAGCTGTTGCCTTGAGGAAAAATCAAAACATTCCACTTTTAAAATATCTTTATAAAGCCATATAAATATATTTTTCATTTTGTGTCCCTGGGAATATTTAAGCCTAAGCAGGGTTAGGAGTAGAGTTGCTGAAATACTGCAGTGAGAGCTGTCATCAAGCCCTTCCTAGTGTTTGGGTCACTTTGACACCTGCAGTCTTGAGATTTGGAAGCTTGCAAACTCAACTCAACCTTGGTCTGAATGTAGTCTGAGGTACTCCTTCAGAGATTTGCACCCCTGACAGGCAGTTCTGTTGAGACTGGCAGCAAGCCTGCTAATTTTTGCCAGTTGTGGCAGATTGTTTCAATGTTTTTTACCCTTAATATAATTGGTCTTCTGGAATCCCTGGATTTTCAGGTTTGAAGCCATTGAACCTTTCCTCACTGGTAAAACCATATATCCACTGTTTTTTCTTAAAAGCTTCCAGGTTATCTGCACACGTTTGTGCTGCAGCTCTGTAGAGATACCTAATTTCCTTCTGTTTGAAAGCCACTGAGATGTCCCGTCGTGCATTTCCCTGCTGCTGAAATATCTAGAGCACTTCTTGATATCATTAGTGGGCTACATGTGGAGCTGGTCTCCATTTTGTTCTTGTTTCTCTGGTGTAAAAGGATTGCAGAAACGTCTAGGTGTGGACAAGGGTGAGAGCAGAATGATGGCAATCTCTGGCTGGCCAGTGGCCCCTTGGGGTACTGTCACCATCCAGCGTAATGCAGAGTAGCCTGTAATAACTCGTGTCTGTTTTGGGTATGGAGGCAGAAGAAAGGGAATATATGACTTTCTTCTATGACTCACTGCTCTGTAAAAGGATTTTAAAGAATCTTTGGGGAAAAATTTAGGCCTCAGATGCACACATGTGGATCTCATTGATTTCACAGGAGGCCATGTGAGTGTGTATATTAACAGACAGAATATGGCTTTTGATCTTTAAGAGCAATTAATATAAAATATGGAATTACACTACTGTGTAATAGGATATTTTTTAGTACTTTGTTAAAAGTACTCCCCAAACTCAAATACAAAACAACATAGCTTCACATGCTTCAGTCTTATAATGATATATCTTCGCCAGTGCTTATCGCCTTCTGATGCTGTTTGTAAGAGTGCTTGGCTGTTACGCTTTGAACTTCGGTAAAACATTTGTACTTAATAAAAAAACAAGACCAGGCACTTTCTTGTCCTCATGTCTGGCCACACTGGGGAATGGCATTATAACTGGAAGAGAAAGCAGAAATAGTTGTCATGACTATCTGCAGGGACTCCCCCATGACCCTTTCTTTCCTGCTGCCATGCAAAACACAACTGTGATGGCTAAGCCCTCATTCCATAGGCAGGCAAGCACAGAGCATTTCAGCACGTGCTTACAGATATGAATGAGCCTGTAGGTTGCCAAGTACCTCTTGTAGCTAATATCTGAAGGAGTGTGGATTAAAAACCTCTGCTGGCATAGGCCTTGCAGGGGCATGCAAGACTGACAGCTTGAAGGTGGCTCCCCAGGGTCTACACCTTGAAACTGCTGCAGTTGCATCTACCTGTGAGTGGGTGGTAATAAAATGCAATGAACCTCAACTGGAGGCGTCTTTGCTTTCATTTTACCTACCTGAAATTCTCAGTGTGTTGGACTGACAGATGTATTCACTGTGTAATCTGAAACAGCTTCTGCCTGGAAAGGTTCCCACAAATGTTGCCTCAGAAAACAAGTCCAGGAGTGAGCAAGAGACATCAAGCAAAGTCCACCTGCAATGGGCTCTCAGTGGGAGCAGCAAACTCTTCTCAAAATGTTTCTTCATCAGTGAAATGGCACAATGTGCCTCTTGCAGCAGGTCTTTTCAGGTCTCTTTATTAAGCTATTGAATTGCAAATAAAAGGGAGCTAAACTGCAGGAGTCACTTTGTCAAGGTAACAGTCTTGGGAAAAAGGAGGATTGTTGTATTATCTCAGAACAAGAATTTACATGTTTCCATTTGAAATGAGCTGTGGTCTTATTCCCTGTTTCTCAGTCTGTGCGTTACACAAGAGGCCTTTCTCCTGAAAGGTTTCTGTAAGTCTCCCCAGCCATAAGACTGTTTTTGTTCCTGCTTTCATACTCAAGCGTCTCAGTCTTTTTGGCGGAAGTGTTCTCGGTATATATTCACCTTCAGGCAGAAACTGCATCTAGAAAATTTCCATCTGATGCTCTAGGTGAGATTTTAGGAAGTTGTGAACAACAGAAAGGAGGGTAATAACAGAAACATGCATGCACCCCTAGCCATAAATGGCACTTGCATTTTAGCAATAATAAATATGTATCTTTTATGGTATTTCTATTTTGCTGAATCTCTATGTCCAATGGACTGAATATTTTTTGCTATTAAGCTTCATAGATTACAGCTGAAGTCATAATAGTCTATGAAAAGCCATCTAGCTCAAGGAGTTTTGATTGTTTGTAGTTTTATTGTTTAGTTGATTGTATCAGATGCTATTTATTCCATCCAGATCCACACCTATAAAACATTTAATGTTATTTTTGATTAAACTAATTTGGTGTGCAAAACCACTTTTTTGTCCCCCTCCCCATCCCTTCAAACAACACTGCCCATAAAATTTTGCTGAAAAAATTAAAGCTGCAGAGAGCTTTAAAAAAACAAAACAAAACAAAACAAACCCAAAACAACCCACAAAAAAACCCCAAACCAAAACTCTATTTTTTCATGCCCTGTTAGACTATTAGAAAATAGTTATTTTGCAGCAAATTGCTACGAAGGTAGAAGTGAGGAACACAATACTATTGCTGATAGAAAAGTATTGACATAGCTGGAGACCATGTACTACCTAGCACCCATCTGCTGTGCTCTTTGTAGTGGGAAGATATGCCTGCAGTGCTTTGGAGAGGAGAGCAGCTGAAACTAAAAGACTCTATACATAATGCTGTATTACAATGAACCTTTTCAGTGTGTAATACAGTAAAATCCCTGTTATCTGAATTCCATATTCTTCAATTACCGTAACTTGTGATTCAGATAAATGGGAATCACCAAGATATAAACTTGCAGAGTTTATTAACTCACTGGATATTAATCTCTTCCTAGTATTATTTATATAATCTGCAGCATGATCTGGCACATAAACACAGCAGGTTTAGTTTATTTTACCAATTCAGTGCAAAATATCTCTTGCACCAAAAAATGCATTCAAGTTAGACCTCAGGGTGCAAATCTGAATTTATGTTAACTGGACTTCATATGTTCAAGATTGGAAGTATATCCTAACAGATTCAACAGAATGAAGGCTAGTCAGTACAGATGAAAAATAAGAAATTATTATCTGTATTGCAGCACATGTAGAAGTGGAGATAGGATCTACCTTCATTCTTTTCCAGCTCCAAGAAGATTCTAGATAGTCTTTTGGATTGGTTCTTTCTTCTATTTATATAGCAGAATGGAGCAGAGCAAGTCTTGGGGCAACTGAAGCCCTGTGGTAAATTGACTGAAGGAGATGAAGATAGATGATTTGTGAATTTGTTCCTGGCGTTACAAGTGAGAGAGGATGCTGAAGGTAGCTTTTCTGAACATCAAAGGTGCAGATAAAGTTTATTGTTCTGTGGGATACCTTAGTTGGATGTAGAGCTGCTCCTTAAAGATTAGGCCAGCATAATTAAACATGGGTGTACATTAAACACTTAAATCTACAGCTTCTGCCTGCCTTTATGCTTAGCATTCTGTTGGTGCTGAATGCTTGTTTCATTTTTGGGTTTAGTTGTGCATGCAGCTTAAGTTTATCAAAGCTTATTTTCTCTGAAGGAAAATGCGTACAAATGAGTCCAGAATGCCTTGCCCTCTTTTTGGTACTGTGTTACCTCCTTGCTGACTGGCAGGGATGGGAAGGGCCATAGATATTGTCTCCCTGTAGAATGAGTGAATCGGGTATGTTTGTTTTTGAGGTGGGAAAAGAAGCGTCATTCAACCCTGGTTTTTATTTTGGTGCTCAAAGATGACATAAAAGCTGGATGCCAGGGAGGAATATCCTCTTGGGGGGAAGAAACCAGCCCTGAACTCCTCTGTGATTGGGACTGACTGTGTTGTTGCTGGGTGGAACAGCATAATGCTGTTGCTGCTCCTGCTCCGGCACCGTGATGTTTCTATTCCAGATTGTGCTGACTCACATTCAAGAAAACTTGATACACAGACACAATGCACTGTAACTCTTTTCCTTTCCCCCAGTAACCTCGGTAAGTGTTTGGTTTCTTTTTCCTGTCTATGGCTAGTGTGGTGCTAATATAGCTTTACTGTTAGAATTAATAGGAGGGGAAAAGGCAACCTTGTAAACAAACTGGTAGCAGACAGATTAATTCTGGAGAGGGCATTTAAATGCAACCTGCTGCTTGTGGTACCTCCACTTCCCTTTAAAGCTGATCAATCCTGATAACTCGCCTGTCTCTACAAACTACACTTGTTAGAGCTGTGTTCTTAAATGGGAGAAGTGCTTACAATGCCCATTTACAACTGTATTCTGTTTAATTAGTCAGCACAGCCAGTGCTGCAGGGATAGATCGCTTGCCTTTAAAGATTTGAGAATGTTAATAGTACAGTATATCATTTTAATTATTATTGGATTAATGTTGTGTCTCGAAGAACATCTAATGCAAATCACAAGAAATGGCCTGAAGTGACCCAAGGGTTGTGCTTTATTAGAAAAGTAATAGGTCCATTGCTTAAATATAAAGAGAGGTTCTTTCTTCAAATGTCACTCTGCACTGGGCTTTTCTGTGTGTGTATGTGGAAATGAAATCCTCTTGCTTCCACTTTGTCCACAGAAACTCTCTGTAGCTCATGCAATAAATGGCTGAGACAGTAGGTGTAATGCCAAGAGATGAAGAGGAGATCCAAAATAACAGCGATGATGAAGACTCACTTCTGAATCATGGTGCTGTAATGGCATCCCCCGTTTCCTCTGCCAGCCCTTTGGTAGCCAACCTTAATGAAGACAAGGGAAGTTCAGCAGTGCCAGAAAGACTGTCTGTCCTCTCCAGCAAGGCTGTGGCCCAGGCAAAAGCCTTTGCTGGCCCAGAGATGGTTAGTGGTAGCCAGGCACAGAGGACAGCCTCTGGGTTGGCTGAGCATCACCCGACAGCTGTAAATGCATCATTAGGTGGCTCATCATATCTGGCGGCGGTCAGTAACCTGCAGCCTGTGGGCATTGCCTCCCCATGTTCCACAAGCCCCTGCTGCGATGGCGACCAAAGTTCGGAGGTGCCGCAGGTCCCAAGGGCGTCTGGTGGGGCCAGTGACCCTGGGGGCTGCCGCACGCTGCAGGTGAGGAGCAGCTCCAAGGGTGATACGGCTGCTTGTAGTCTGGGCTGGGTGATTTGGACAAAGACCACAAAAGTAATGGAGACCTTAGAAAATAAGAAAAAGGAGGAAAAGGAGAAGTACCAGCTCCAGCTAGCTATGTACCGACGGCTTCTGCTGTTGCGCTCAATCAGGAGCTTGCATAAGCAGCTGGAGCAGCAGCAGGCCAGATTGCAGGAATGCTACGGCACGATAATAAATACCAAGAAAGAAGTGTTGAAACACATTCGCTCAACCTCGCCCTCACCTTTGCCGTAATCATGTTGCTGCATGCAGAAATGAGCTTTGTAATGCCACCAGAGCCGTCAGTAAGCTTGCATGCCATAGGGGTGGTGTCCTCATACCCAAGAGGACGTGCCCACGTGCGCCAAGAGCAGAGAGGAAACAGCAGCAGCAGCAGAGCAAGGAGAAAAGGGAAGGTAAAGTGTTGGCCCCTGAACTGATCTGGAGGAAACTGGGGCAAGACTGTACCTGTGCAAGAAGCTGCCTCCTGATGTGTGCTCAAAGCCTCAAGCTGAAATAGGATTTTTGGCATATAGGTTTGTAAAAAGAAAAAAAAACCCCACAACTGGGAACCTAGTCTGACACTTGATCTGTAAAGGCGGTCAGATGCAAGAGTTGCTGCCTGCTGAATATGTGATATGGCACTTCTACTTTCAGCGCTAACAAGACTTGAGCAGAATTAGGGTTCGTTTGTCTGCAAGAATACCTGAATCTAGAAAGCCAGGATGTTTGAAACCCTTAAGCTCAGGCTTGATTATATCTACCTAGCTGCCTGTTTTTCACAAAACTGCTAAGGCCATTGTACGTTTGTGACCTCTGCCCTCCTAAAAAATGTATTCAGATTGACCAGAAATTATTGTGGGAAGGTAGGACAGTCAAACACATGCACAGGGAGACAGTGCAACTGCCTAAGCCTTATTTCCTTAGTAAAGCAAGCTAAAAACAAAGGCCTCATAATCTGGTGTTACATTGGAAACCCAGACTGGCAGTGCCAGGGGAATGTTCGAGGTCTGCACAATTATTAATCTGCTGCTAACTCCCAGTGGCACTAGTGTCTGCAAATCAAGCATATTTTGTGCCTTACTGCTGTCATTTAATGGAAGTTGGTGACAATTAGCACTTTTTATCCAGGTGTATTAGACACATGGAAAACCATAGAGCACTGTTTCTCCAATTGCAAGGTTAGGATGCCTGCAGGGAATTTGATGTCAGAATGCAACAAACACACAGGGAAAATGAAAGCAAAAAGATGCAACTTTTTTGTATGCATTTAAAAGCCAATGTGACTCCCTATTATTGCACAGCAAATTGAATAGTTGAAGAAATACAAGAAGAAAAGATACTGAAAAGCTTCCTTTTCTAGGATTTAAAGTGATACGGAAAAATCTCATTTTCTTCAGATATTTATTTCTGATAGTGCCACCTTTCCTTTTTCCCTGTTGTTTTCTTGTTGTAAATGTTTAGGTAGATGAACAAGCAAGCAGGTTTTTGGTGTGTTTTTTCCGCATGAAAAGGTGAGTCTGTTATTAGAAGTCATATCTTTCTGAGAATAATATGCTATAGATAGGAAACTTTTTATCCTCAGCTTTTTTTAATGTGTTTAGAGAGAGGGTGTGTGTTTGTGTATGCATGCACACACACATCCCTGTATACAAGAGGTTATGAAAGGCTGGTGCTTCTTTTTCTGTAGCGGAAGCAGGAACAATATCTCAAAATAATCTCTGCTGTCTGCGAGGAGTTTGGTTGATTAGATTCACATGCACACATCTGTGAATAAGGTATTGAAGTAATTCAACAACTGAAGTGCAGCACAACATTGCCGTTATTCTGTCTTTGTATTTCTGCGCACCCAAAATTATGGAAGCCCCCTGGGTATGCACAACCTTAGATAGGTTCATTCATCTCCTTGGGCCCTGGTGTAGCCTCTCACACAGCACGAGCCTGTAACTTTGAATGCAGAATTACCATAGAAACATCCTTGGCCTCAAGGAGATATTTGAAGAAGCAGCCTCTACTGCCTCATTTGGGGGATTCGGGTTGCCAGGGGCCTTTAGTGGGCTGCAGAAGAGAGGAGCTGGAGACGCATGTGACTGGGAGACGTTACTCCTGAGCTCTGATCCCATCCAGCTCTCTCTGCTCAGCCTTGAGAAAGCTGTTCTCTGTCAGTAATGCAGGTTTCCCAAAGAACACTTAAATACTAAACTCACCTCAGAGGTAACCTGTTCTTTCTTAATATGCCTCCCAAGAAGGAAGGTTGATCATGGCCAATAAGGCTATGCAAAGATTTGACTTTTTTCTTATTTTTTTGTACTTCATGAACTAGAGAAGCCTTTTTGTCATTGGCTAAGAGTGAGAGTAAGTGTTCTGTTAAACCAAACACAAGCAAACCACTATTATGTCGTCTCTCTTGGGGAAAGAAGTGTTGGAGAAGGGACACATGTCAAAAATATTACTGAATTTTGAAATTAAATGTCAAATTGTTCCCATTAGGAAGACAGTCAAAATGTATACTTTTGTTAATTTTGGCCAACTTTTTTTTTTTGTTTGAAAAAATAATTATCTTCTAAATTAGATTCAGCTTGACTAATACTACCATGTCATTGAATTTTCCACTGAAATAAAATATATGCACAAAAATATATTAAAAAAAACCCTGGTAAGACAAAGTAGCTGTTTTGCCTTGGTAGCTGCTGAAGTATTGTCCTGCCTTTGTTGCAAGAAGTGGAATGCCTTCCATTACCACATAGAGCTACCTACCGTGTCATATTTGCATTTAAGGGTGACTAGGATAACATTAAAAAATACTTCTCACATAATACACAGTGCAGCAATAGTCGCATTGTCAGCCTGGCCAACTGTAAGTGCTTTGTGGCAGAATTGTGACAATCTTTGTTTTGTACAACACCTCTCAAAATTTCTTGATCCTAATTGGGATCAGTAGATGCTTCCGCACTCTGAATATTAAATACCAAAAGATTTGTGCATGAGCAATGCTGTCTGATAGCTGGCAAGACAATGAAGCCAAGACTTGTTCTGTGTGTGCACACACTTTCCATGTAGCGCTTTTATGGATACATGCAAAATAAATGTTAACTGAGGAAATAACATCGGTCTTTGCAACAATTTGCTGTTTAGCTGGTGGTTCTAGTGTGGCTACTAATAACTGGAGTTGGGCGAACCAATTCAAAGCTACATGATTTTTAAAATGAGTTTATTTTGCAAGCTTGGAAAATGTGGCTTAACAGCTATGTTTTCTTCTTCTGTGTTTTTGTATATTTTAGCAGTTGAAGGCCAGTGGGAAAGTGCCAGAATGCCATGGGTAACCCATGGAGGTGTTTTCAGGCATCCCAGACAGAGCAACAATCTCAGGTTTAATAAAAGCATGTCCTCTCCAATTGTTTGATCTCCTCATGTGGTTAAGAGGTTTGGTAGTTTGGATGAGGTTCAACTAAATTTCTTAAAAATCGGTATTTTTATCTGAACTCAAACCACATAGGTTTAGTGCTAGTGAGAGGTACAAGCTTGAATTACTGAAATTTCATATATGTACCTAAGAATTCACAGGTCTCCGGTAGTGATGACAAAATTAGCAGTTTTGGTAGGGCTTTTCTCCCCTTTATCTTACTGCCTGCCAGAGCCTGTCAATCTAAGGATCTCCAGGAGAAATCTTCTCTGCGACCTGATAGCTTATGTTACCTATTTTTACAGCAAAGGCTGAAGTTAAATGATGCTGCCTGAGCCTTAAGGTCCTGCTGCTTGCCTAATTGCCTAGCCAGCCTGAAATGGCAGAAAATAATCATGGGTTTACCATGGAAGAGTGGGATGTTTAAAAGGTGCCAGCTCCTTTGGAGTCATTGCTGTCACTAAAAAAGGTGTAGCTTGTGCCTACCTAAAACCAGGAATCTTTAAGAACAGAATGGAGTTATAAACAATTAAATGACAAAATGCGTTACTGAGATCTTTAACACAAGGGCTTTTCTTCTCCACCTCCAGCACTTCAGTTAGCTAAACTGCTGCCCTGGAAACTGGTCAGAGCTGTGTTTTTGCTGTTTCTGTTGTTGATGGCTATGAGTCAGCCAAGTTAAACAGCCCAGCTTAACATGTTCACTTGTTATCTCTTGTGATGGAGCCACATGTTATATGGGGGATTCATTCACTTCCTCCTTCCTGAGATTTTCTTGTGTGTCTATCACATTCCTTAATTAGGACAGTGATGATTTTACCAATTTATAGTAAATTTATAATCTTGTGGTAAACTTGTGAGCCACACACTACTAAATGCGGATCATCTTGAATTGTTCTCAGCTATGAAAATTACGGACTCTGGGCATGACATAGGATAGATTTAAAGATAAGGTTGTTTAAATCTCCCCTGGCTCATGAGTAGACTTAGAGAAACCCTTTAGAGTCCTTGTTACAGTTTATTTCCATAAATGTTATGAGTCTAGAATATAAATACATTGGAGTGCACCTTTTGCTTCTGACTGTTGAAAGCAGCGCAGTAATGCAAGAGCGTTTGGGATATGCTTGAATGGGAGCCTACTCTGAATGCACCGGGCAAGGAGTAAATGTTCCTCAGTCTTAAAGCTCAGAGATTCAGGTGAGTGTGATACCCAAAAGCCTTGGATGGTGGATGGAGAGTGGGAGTGAATGCAACTACAAGGGAAGATGTTTCAGGGTTTGATTTTGAATGCAGCATGGGGAATGGCACACTGAACAAGTTTTTTTTTTTCTCAGTTAAGGATGACCTTTTTCTTTTTCTCATTCCTGAAACAATTCTTTTGGATCATTGGGCTAGATGTGTGCTAAGGCGTGTTTGTGTAACCGCAGTACATGGGAGTTGATACCCATCTCTGAAACTGAGTGACATATTGTTGCCAAAATTTGCACATACCACTTACTCCCCTAGACCTGGCTTTTATCTGAACTGAAACATGTTGAAGTCGACTATCCTGCTGACTTTCAATGACGTTTGAATCCAAACCAGGACTTTGAGGTGGTGCGCCTTGTTCAATTCCCTTCTCAAGGTTGATGCATTTCTGTCTCCCTGTGTCTTCAAACAATTACAAATGTCTTGGATAGTACTAATCTTTGTCTTTCTGGCAAAACGTTTGGAAGACTTGGGAGCAGAGGAAAAAGGCTTTCCTATCAGTCTCTTGTGCTATTGAAGAAAGGGGAAGGTAGTTGTTTTTAACCCAAGTTTGTAGCAGGGAAGATGGCCCTGTGAAAACACTTCTGGGGGGTTTACTTAAACATCTTGAAAATAATAGCAGTTCCTACAGGAATAAAACTACAGCTGCAAAAAGGTTTCTTAATTGCATTGATCATCTTCTCACACAATTTTAGCCAAGTCTCCAAAACAAACAAAAAGGTTGCCTCCATCTCTGACAAATCAAGTCTCTAAGTCCACAGCCCAAAGTGACTTCTGTGTGCATGAGAGGCAAGGAATTCTTGAGAATCTCAATAAAAGTTACATTTTCCCTTTGATGGGTGGGGGTTGGAAAGGAAAGGGAATGTGTGACCATTCATCACAGCTCCAGGCTCATTAGTACCCAGGAACTTTCTACTCTAAATGACAAAGAGTTTCACTGTCGCCAAAGAGAAATTGCTGCTGACCTTAGACCTCTTTTTGGAAAGTAAAATAATGGAGCACAGGAGCAGAGTTTGATATTTGACCGAATTCTACACAATTATCATGCATGTGTATATAATAAAATTAATTCTGTGTCTCTGCATTGTAGCCTCCGGCAAGCAGCGTACAATCAGTTTTGTATGTATAATAGATCACAGAGTTGTTCATGAATAATACAAATGCATTGAGCAGATACTAGTGAGTGAGGATGTTTGTCTTTGCATGGAATCGAAGTGAACATGTAATATTGTGATAATATATATTTGATGAATTCAGGTCTGACTTGCCTTTGCCATAGCCTGCTAATTCCCCGACAAGGGTTGCCACAATAATTGAGTTTCCAATAACATTATGATTATTTCCACATGATAATTTAATTGTAGGTATTTTTTAATATTGTAATAATGTAGATTTGTGATTATTATGCATTTGCATGCAGATTTTCATGGTGACTTGGAGCACATCCCTACATTTATAACTTAATTTCCTATATTATTGCATATATATTTTGGGATGAACTCATTAATGCAAACTAAAAAAAAGTAGGTCTTTTTAGTCATTTTGCTTTTATTATAAATGTCTGAAAGCTTTGCTCATTTTTTTTAGACCAGTCTAAACAAGTGAATAAACAAAAGACAACTGTAATTCACGGATGGATTAATTTAAAATAATAATGTAATTACAAATCATGGCAGATTTGTCTGAGGTAATTGGGATGCAGACTGGTAAAAATTTTGCTTTGCTGAAACAAAACTTGTTTAGATGAATCACCAAGTTTAGTAGGGGCTGTTTTCAATTCTTCCAATTCCTCTACATAAGGTGTTGGCAAAGTAACATTGGCTCAAAATTAATGGGTGCCTGTACAAATGGGTATAACAACAGGGAAGCCTGAGCATCTGGACCTAACTAAATATTATTTTGGCAAGCAGTATGCCCACTAAGAATAGAATTGGGTATACAGAGTCATGACACTAGCAGAGCTTTTAATCAGTTAATCTGTCCACTCTTGAAAGTGACTGGTTTCATGCCTGATAACAACCTTCAAACTGCATTAGAAAACCTAACCTGAAACTCAATGGGGCAAAGGGAGGTAGCCCTTTCCCCAGAAATAAACTCTGTTCCCATTAATTGGAACACACATTTGTATGATCCTGCAAGTATCCTGCTTCAAATAGAGGTCTCTTCCAGGTGTATCTAAAATTTGAAAAGGAGGAAATGTTTTTAGCTAAATACTTCTGTTTTGAAAAGAAATTTTCCAGAGAAAGTGACACGGGGTTTGTGTGTTGTTCATTTTTCTGGTTTGTCTCAAGTACATGTGGTTGAAGGAATGTCTCCTCCATTTTTCATCTGTAAGGTCTCAGCTCCTCAAATCAAACTGGGCTCACAACAGAGACAGAGTTCTTGGTCTCTACCAGGTTATCCCTAGCTGGCAGGTTGGATTTCCATTGCCTGCATGGCAGGTATGTGCCATAAGAGCTAGGAGAACAGGCCTGGTCCAAATCATCAGACGTGGAAGTCTAAAACTAGGAACTGGAATATATAATTTATTGCTATCCTTTCACATCCTTCTTCAGTGCATGCAGATTCTGTTGCTTCCAGTGTATTTAGGTGCCTGCTGCTACTTTCAAATATATTCCTCTGAATCAACAGCATACAAGACACAATGAGATTAAGTCTCTTCTCTTTTCTCTTTCCTTGCTCTGTGGATCTAAGAGTTGAACGGAAAAACGAAAGCTTGATTTAGACAGTAAAGAAAGCAGCCATGATTCTGCTGTATAGGATGATCTCTCTGACTACTTGTATAGGTAAATCAGATTCTGACCTGAAACCCACTGAAGCCATTTTGATCCAAGTCTTTTGTAAATCCAGTCTCCAGCTAAGAAGCACTTTGGCAGCTGACTCCACTAGAAGCAGTAAAATTATCAAAACATGGTGGTTCTATCGGCAGGAGAAGTTCACAGATCTGTACCTGTGCCTTGCTGAGAGCAAGCGATAGCTCAGCACAGGGGACCTGGAAGATTGGTCTAGCTGCTATTTTGTTTTATAATGGGCCACCAACATAAAATTAAGGATGTCTTTTATGCTGTGGCATTAGGTCTTAAATGATCTCAGATGTTATTCTGCGCACAGCAAGCACCATAGAATATAAAAGTATCATTATCTCAGTAAGTCCTGGATGTGATGCGTAATTCCTGCTTGTTGTGAAGATACCTGAGGTTGTTTCAGATACCAGATGATTTATAATCAGATGATTGTTTTCATTACTATATGTTCCTGATGTTACTTATACAGATATGATAGATGGGTGTACATAAAATTAGAAGCAAGCCTGCTGAAAAGCATTGATTTGTGTTACATTCATGAGTAACACATGTTCATGAGTAATTTTCTCTGATGAAAGAAATTGAGACTAAACTTTTGTAATGTGGGGGATGAAGCTGCCCTGGCCTCTCAACTTTTCCAGCATCACAGAGGTTAGGATTTGCAAGAGCTCAGTTCCTTTCCTACCTTTACTTGATGGGTTTTGAACTTAAGTCACCAAGTCACCTATTTACCCAGAGAATGCCAGAATTGCTATAATATTTTAAACTGGGGGAAGTGGTGCAGAGTCCCTCAGCCTTTCCTATTAGTGCTGCTTCTCATTCTATAAAAAAAGCTGAATTTGGCCCAGTGGCAAGGCAGGACTCCAGCTGAGTAGCTACTGTGCTCTCCATGGCAGTACATGGCAGTGCTTCCACAGGAGAAATTAAGAATGCTCTCCCTTGCCCTGATCTCGTACACAGAGATGGAAATAGGTGATTGCCTGGTGGCCAGGATCCTTTCCTAAGGAGGGCAAGGGGAATTTGGTTCGACTTCATTCAGGAGGAAGATGGGTTTGCATCCAGGTGCCAGTCAGTAGAGTGAGGGGTAAAAACGCTTCTCCCAGCTCCTGTGTCATAACTTCAGTGCATTGTCCCCTTTGCTTTGCTCGCAGTACGTGAGAAGGAAGCGTTTAATTTCAGGTCACTTGGAAGTCTTCTTTTGACACAAAATCATTTGTTGTTGCTGCTTTGTTCCTTCAGCTGAAGAAAAAAAAATCACCTTTGGTTTTCTTGCAATTGTTTTTTCCATTTGTAGTTGTCTTTGAACCAGTGGGACCATATCATTTCTGCATGAGGCAGAGGTACATTCTCTTGCGCACAGACCACATTTCCCAGCCTATTCTTAAGGAAAGCATTCCTCAAAAATAATTTAAGTAAGGGGGTATTTATGTATTGCCCATCTTCTCTAGTGCTTGAAAATGTATGATTCATGGCCACTAGTTGTTCTTCTCATAGCGGGGGTTTATCGGCCATAATCTTGGAAGTCCCCTGTGTGTCAAATGATCACTGATTGTATTGGAAAAGGATGCTTTAGTGACAGCAGGCAGCTCCTGGGTGGAAAGAGGTGTCCCTTGTCCCTGAGCAATAACCTGTACGGATGATTGAGACTTGTTGATAGACCTCCATGGAAGTCTTAGTATTCAGGGCTTAGCAGCATCTGACTTGGTGAAGGATCCTTCAGTACAGGATGCTTGAACTTGATTTGTTACTCTCATCAAGGAGGGCATAAAGGTAGGCAAAAACCGAACATGCCTTGAGGCTCAGGCAGATGAAGGTTTACCACAACCTCTGTCTTATGGGGGAGGGAAGAAAAAAAAGGCTGCTAGATTTTACAAAATATAATTATTGACTAATTTCTTCATCAGCAAGACCTGTAAGAAATCAGGGATGTCTCTCCTGAGAGATCAGTGGTGTCACCTCACATGTCCTCGGGGTGCCAAGCGGTATAAAATGCTCACTTTGAAAGTACTGCACCGTGATAATCTTCAGCTCCCAAGGGATGCATTGTGTGTACATTTTGTTATATGTAATGACACACTGAAAGGGCAATGAAGCTGTAAAGGAAACGCTGCATGTCTAAAAAGAACTTATTTTTCTTTCAACCAGTAAAAGAAAGAAAGAGTCTTTCAGAAAAGCGGTTAAAATAATATCATTTAAATGTAACAAGTGATAAAATATTAGAGAGAATTCACCTGTCAGATGAAGAAATTTAAAACATGAGGTCTTCTGTGTAACATAGATATTTCAAATTGGACCATTTTCCTGGTAAAGCAATAGACCTCTTCAAAAAGCTTTTAAAACAGTTGATATATATACAAAATTTTAAGGCTGACACAACCAGCATAATGGAAACAATTATTTAAAACAGTGGATTTGAAGAATAAAGCATAAAATGTAGTCATTTCATGTAGTCATTCTACATGACAATGTATGAGATACTGTGAGATTTAACAAGACCAAAGTTGGATGTGAGACTCTGGGAGTTTTTCTGCGAAGGTGATTTTGTAATAAAACAGTTCAGTGCATATAAAACTACCCCTAGAGATGTCTACAATACTAACGACAATATTTTGAAATTAAGCTAAAAGAGACTTATGCTCCCTTCAACAAAATTCCATGTGGACATATTCAAAAATTCTGTATGGCCTCAGTGTGTCAGGGCCCATTTTCCAGTAGAAATACTTTTACCTACAAAACATATGGAAATGTATGTGAGTGTTTTCTTGTATTTCTAATGCAAAAATAGTTGCCTTCCCTAAACTTGACACAGAATGAAATTTGAGGATATGAAACCCCAGTCAGCAAGGTGACAGAACAGTTGGGCAAATGGGTTTCAGATTAACTTTAAATGCAAAATTCAGATTGGACAAATAAGTCATTTGATGTTATTCAGAAACAAACAAGGACTCATAAAAAAAAAGAAAAGTGAATTGGATAGAATGGTGCAGTTGCATCTTCTGTTACCTCAGTACTGTCCATCAATCACTGTCAGTTAATTATCATTAAGATTGCATAAAAGAAGGCCCCTGTGGGAGCTGGCTAGTCTGTGAGCTTCATTCTTTCATTAAAAACAAGATATACAATATAAGCCTTCTTGGTTTTGTTTTTGTTTTGTTTTTTTCATTTGGATTTTTCTATATCAAAGGAAATTATGTGGGAAGGTGAATCTTGAAATGAATAACTGTGCTGAGAGTTACATATGGATTGCAGAGACAAGGTAATAGAGCAAGGGACTAAAAATTAAAGTTGTTATTTGTCAGGAAGACTTTAAAAATTTTTCATTTCTCCCCCCCCAAAAAAAACCCAAAACCAAACAGTAGGATTTGTCCTTTCTAAAGTGCAGAACTTGTGGGATTTTTAAAAGAAATTCTCGCTTCTTAATTAACTGTGCTTTTTTTAAGCCTCTAGGGTTTATACGTTTCTGTGCAACATCCAGTTTGGAAACTTTCTTTTTAAAAAAAGGATAAAAGCTAAAGTCAATGACTTCAAAAGGTGATTCTCCAACAGAAAACGAGCCAGTGTGAAATTCAGTATAAGGTGCAAATACAGAAACTTTCAGAGTTTATGAGCTGATCTGAGGGGCCCACGAGCACTTAGCTAATGTCAGAAACAGGAATGCAATAGCGGACAAGAGCAGCTACTGTTATTTCCAGGGTTCTTCCCTGCACTGGGGAGTAGCAAGCAGTTCACGCTCTTAAAATTGCCAAGATCTGTTCGTAGGGCTCATGAGCATCACAAACAGTGGCTGGTACTTGAGCTCTGCGCAATTTCTGGCTTTGATATAAAATTGGTCTGAGTCACCTCGTGCTTGCTCAGCCTGATGATCACAAGGCTCTCCTGGCCAAGCTCTCTCTCTGCAGAAGGTGGCTACAGAGATTAGAGTAAGCCCTTATGAATTTTTCACATCTCTAAATAATTATTTATCATGGAAAAATATATGTGTTATAGACAGAATTATTTGTTTGTTTATTGGCTTTTTTTTTTTTTTTTAAATGAGGCTTCCTTGTTAACGTTTTTCTCCTCAAACGACAGAAGTGCCTTATGAACAAGAACAATTCAAAGGTTGAAGCCTTCAGGGCCAAAGGCCTCTCTGTTCAGCAAAGTAATAATAATTTAAAAAAAAAAACCTTGCACTTTGAATTAACCACGTTTTGGCCAATTGCCCAAATAAACCTCAGAGCTGGAGTCATGTAAATGCAAGCATTCCCACCCGGATGTCAAACAAGCAAAAGGCCTGTAAATGACACCACCTCAAACCAAAATTAAGTCTTTAGCATTGGTGAGCACTAGTTTCTAATGAGGAAGAGTGAATGACTAGAGCAGAGCTGCCCCGTTTAGGGCTCTTCAGGCTGAATACAGCCCATCAGGACAATTCATCTGCTCCTTGTCAACCTCCTTCTCCTGGGAAAGCCTCTTTGCCTGCACATAGCCTGACTGCAGGCAGCACTTAGCATGTGATGGGCAGTCAGGTGGTCACAAGGTAGAGACCTGTGTTCAGATCAGGTCAGGTAACTTACACTGTCCATGCATCCCGTTTTTCTTTATTGGGTATTTTCTGATGTGTCAGGAAAGATTATACTTTGGATAAAACCTCATCAAGTAAGCTAATTTCTGCTCTTGTATCTTTGCTCTCTCTGTCATGTGCTGAGTTTCTTCATTCCTATTTGGCTAATTAATTCAGAAGGAAGATCCTCCAGTGCCGATTTTATTTTGCAAGGCTTGGGTCAATGTTAGCATGTCTGTAAACTTGCAGAAGGGAGAAGTTGGCCATAGCAGAAAGGGACAGTGCATCTTGAAAGAAAACTAAGACAGAAACCCTAACCTCTTCTAATTTACATATGGTGACATTTTCCAGAAATATTGTAACATTAGCAGTGGCATAATGAAATTCTGCCTATCAGCCGTGGAAGGAATAATGTTACTGTAAAGGTAACCTGTCCACAGTTTGTTATCAAGAAAATATTCATGGCAAGAAACATACATTTACCAATGAGTGTTAAGAACAGTGGTTTTTTCTTATATTTTTTTCCTTGTGGGCTATCCATCTTCCCCTCCAGATTTACTGCATGATCACTCCCTTTACATGCTAATTATGTGCAGCTCTGGTGAATTTGTTAGTAGTGACACTTTGGGCACCCAGTGGGACTGCAACTCATTATGTGGCAATGTCCAGATATATCAGATATTATTAGCTGTCATTAATCTGCTGTGGAAACATTGAGTGCACAGCCAGGAGAGAGACCAGGAAATAGAGTAAAAATGAAGTCTGCAGCCACCCTGGCCCCCAGAAGGTCAGAGGGCAAATCAGCAGGGGAGAAGAATACACCTTAAAATGGCCAGTGCTTAGCAGCAGACTTTTAACCCGTTATAAACCAACATTTTCAAGAACAGGGAAGACAAAAAGAAATGATACTGTTCTAATGTCCATATGACTACGCTTTACTGGAGGAATGGGGGATACAGTCTCTCAAACTACTGCTTTCTAATGCAATTTTGTAGAACTGCATCTCAGTGATAAAAGTGTGTGATGAGGAGGAAAAGTGAGCAACACACAGTATCTGTCTCAATGTGGATAGTGCCAAAGCATAAAGCTTTGAAATTAGGCATGCATAACTCAGAATAGGATTAGGCCCCCTCTTCCATTTGAAGGTCATATTTTATATAACTGGACCTGGCAGTAGAGAAAATCCTGCAGGAATGAAGAGCTTGCTCTTGCTGTTCATCCAGACCTGTAATTTGCCTGTATAAGCACAGGAGTTTGCCTCTAGACTGTGGACACAGTGTTGATCAGCCTCTGCTACGCAGCTTAAAAACACAAATCACAATAGGTTGCATTTTTGGCATCAGTTCTAAAAAACAGGCACTTGTAAGGGTTATGCATATCTGTGCTTGTTCAGCATTAATTACATGGCTTGGAGTGCAGAAATAAAAACAAAAGAAAGATTCTTCCCAGAAAGCTCCACAGTCTTTCCGATCTCCAAGATGGCTTGCAGAGTATTGCCCAGGACTGTAGGGAGTCCTATCTTCTTTCTTTACATCAGCTAATCAGGCTGGAAGAAACCAGGTAGGCTTTCAGGCAAATGGTGTCTTCTCTGATCTGAAATAGAAACAAAACACTGAAGTAGAGGCTAGGAATCTCTCAGTTTAGTGGTGATGTATTAACTAGACAATTTTCAGAGCAGGGGAAAGGTAATGGTTTGGTTAGTCTGTGTGCATTGGTAACTTATGGGTGACTTTTGGTACTGTCAAGGGGCAATGTGAAAATTCAGTGACCTTAAAATAAAAGTAAATAATGAGATAGGGGGATTCAAGGTAGGAAAATCTACATTTTATCAAAGAAAGTAAAAATAATCTTTTCTTTCCAAGGTTGCAAGGACCTATGCTCCTTTATCTAGAAGTTGCAGTGCTTTAGTTAGGAGGTTTATACAAAAACTAAAGGAAAGAAATCACTCTAAAATTCTTCAACAAGTGACAGCTTATACTTGTTTGGGGATGCTGGAGTGAAGTTCTTCAGCCAGTTGCTTGGAAATTTGCAAGTGAGCCACCCATCTGATTTTCCTGAAGGAATTTGGTAAGTATGGGTTTTATTCCCATTAAAAGGGTCTAATGTAATGCTTCACAATTTTTCACACACTATGACCTTTGTGTGATCTAATCTTATCCTAATGAGGATAATAACAGGGAAAAAAATGGCCTGATGTTTTATTTATGGTCCTGTCTTCAATTAGACAGACTCTGATAAACCCATGCAAAAACAACAACTGTGGGCTCAGTTTTAGGTGGTCTTAAATTCTGCACAATCCCACGAAAGAGAAAACAATGTTAGCATTTGGTCAAATGGCTCCCATTAATACTTCCTAAACTAACAGCCATTCATGAACTCAGGTTCTAGGAAAATATTTAGAAGTCATTTTGGTGGCATGGTGGGTTTTGCAGAAATACCCAGAAGTGTTATGGAGTACAGTGTTAGCCATGGGGAAGGTGGCAAGTACCCAGGGAAATAAAGAAGAGGCAGTTTTATCATTGGTCTTGGACCTTCACAATTCTGGTGTTACAGGAGGGTTTGTTTATTTTTATGTGAGAGCAATGCAATATCAAAGAAGAGTTACAGTCTAATGACGTTAATGTGGACAAAAAAATCAGGAAAGCCATTCTGAGTGCTGTATGAATACACTCAATAGGTCAGTCACAGAGGTTTTTTTATGGTCTTTTTTCTAGTGTTTATGAAATTTTACAAATACGGCATGCCTTGCCCTTTTTCCAGGGGAGGGGAATAAAAATTCATTCCAGTTCCTTTTTCCTTTGAGTGCTTCGAAGGACTGAACATGAGGTGAATACTGTTTTAGTGGTAGGTTAATGAGTTACAGGTCAGGGTTATAGTGGAAAAATTGCAGTCAGCCTCCATGGTGCTGTGTTTGCCAAATTTGCATTGATGAAGCTATTATGGCTCGCTTTTTTTTTTTTTTGTTGCATGGAGGAACATGTTTGTTATTTGCCCATCAAGATTACGCTGTCTTTTCAGTGCCTGTGTTGCTCCTTATGATCCTGCAGGCACTTATTTTCACATTTAACATGATACGCATGAGTAGCCCTCTCTCAACTGGTGGAACTAGTCAGGTGTAAAACTCAGATGTTTGTACTCTGTAGGGCTGGGGCCCAAGCAAATTCCACAGAACACAAAAGTGTGTTACATTTTACAGAAGTCTGCATCGTTTCTTATTCTATTGTTCACAGAAAGTTGAATAGTTAGGTCTTATCCAGGTAAACCTGTATCAGCAATGCTACTGAGGGTATCTGCACAGCTGCCTGTGATCTTTACTGTACCGAAAAATGGCGTGTTAAATGTTGTATAGTTCGGTCTTTTAAAAGATGGCTCTTCAATATATACTCGGAAGTGTTTTCAAGGTAAATTCCTAGGCGTAGGTTTAAAATTATTATAAGTCGTAACATAATAGCAGGAGAAGGCCACCACCTTGAATTTGGAGCATGAGAGACCCAATAAACAGAAAGAGCTGGATTGCTCTTTTTCTTGTAACTCAAAAAATTAGGAAGTATAGTGTAAAAGTCCTAACAGCAATTTTACCTTCCTGGACAAGCGTGAATACCTTTAGCTGTATCGTAATACATTTGCTTTTTTTTAATGATCTGCTTTGTAAAAGCTAATCGTGGTTATAGTGTATAAAGTGTGCAGAGTTAGTTGTAATTAAGACTACATTTAGCTTTCTGAAAGGTGAGAAGCGACATCAGCTCTGAACTGACATATTTGCTCAGGAGTTGCTTTGGCGTGTGAGCTATTAGATTGGTTGCAACATCCTCAGAGGCTGCGGGAGGACCTTGCATCCTGAATTTGAGAGTCATGACATCAGGATCTGATTCTGCAAGTCCTCTGCAAATGACTGGAAGTGGCAAGGCTCTATCACAGCTCTGCTCTCCTTACCTAATGCAGCACTTTATAGCATGCAACACTGCCAGAGTAGTAAGTGCTAAGTGCCATAAATTACCCTACCTGATGTAAAGGGTAATCAATATTGAGGGTGATTCACTGTTTTTGTGATGTTTACAGGGAAAAATGGAAGGACAGATGAGTTAAGGTTTAGATTCATTGCAGCTTTCCTGATGTTCCTGGTCATTTATTCATTATCGTCATCATTCATTTAGGTGACTGACTTAGGCTCTTGCAGACTGAGGTACTAGCTAGCATGACCAAAAAGGGAAGAATCTGACCTGAAATTACTGAGCTGTGAGATGTCATTAACATTTTATTTAAAAGGATTCTGGTGCAGCTGAGACAAGAACAAGAAAATGCAACCAGAAAAGTAACAC
This sequence comes from Theristicus caerulescens, assembly GCA_020745775.1. NCBI lineage: Eukaryota > Metazoa > Chordata > Aves > Pelecaniformes > Threskiornithidae > Theristicus > Theristicus caerulescens. The sequence goes on from CM036558.1 coordinate 72,057,916, forward strand.
CACCAAAACTCAGGGCAATGTTTCAAGACAATTTCTTGAAAAATCTAAAGATTTTTACTATATTTTCCAAAGTTGCAGATGTTGATATTTTTTATAGTTGCTAGTATTTTTATTTCATTAGCACTAGAAGAATGGAAATCAGAGCCCTTTTGCTGTTGTTCTAGCTAGAAAAAAAGTAGGAGTTTTCCGAACCCCAGAAAAATATAGTTTAGCTGGATAAAACATATTAAAGAGAGACTGTTTAAAGTGTGTGGAATGATGAACATTTGAGAATTCATGTTTCACTGCCACAAACGGTTGCAGAAATTGGGTTGCACGTGTCTATCTGTGTGTCTATGTGTTTATATGTGCTGAAAGTGCATATTGCTGGATCAAGGGTGAGTAACAATTCCACAAGTCTCCACTAGACAGTTGTAACTGCTCATTTCAGATGCAAACAAATTATTTCACAACAAAAAACAGAAAAACAAACCTTAAATTCACGTTAGTTTATTTTAATGAGGAGTTACACTATGCAGTCCCAAAACATAATAATTTCTTAGATTTATTGTAATCTGTTTCTAAATGCATCAGGTGTTTACTGAGGTTTTGTTTCCTTAAAAGCATTGTGGCTATGCATTCAACTTTTGAACCTCATTCTGCAGAGCATTGTAGAATCAACTGCCTCTGGAAAAAAAATCCACAAAAACCCCACAAAAAACCACAAAAACAGCAAACAAACAAAAAAACCTCAAAACACTGCTAAAGGTTTTTCAGGGGAAAAACCTTAGAGCTTCACAGGGAACTTTGCTATTCCCCTTAACAAGGGAAGCCAACGTTTTGCCCTGGTGGCCTGGACCTGGATCTAGCATAACACTGCATTAGATGGATGCCTCTTCTGGATGTGTTAAAGATACTAGTGGTCTCTCTCACTCTTTTCCTCCTCTATGCACCTGAATCCACCTTTGACAGTGAATTTTGATGGCATCCTTTTTGAACAGCTTTATGTGATTGCTTCCATCCACAGGTTACTTTATTCAAGTTGATTTGCCACAGAGCACTTGCCCATTAGCAATCTCTTCTGCAGCCTGCTTTAAAATCTGCTTATGGTTATGGCAAGATAAAAGCATGTGAGGTCAGTTTGGTAGAGCGGAGACAAATACTTTAACATAAGGTTTTCTATTCTGTGCAAGCAGCTAATAAAAGTGCCCGCAGGTGTTGAGAATTATCCTTTTCTTGGAGATTTCTTTACAATCTGAACCTAATCTTGGCAAAAGCTTTGGCAAGGATATCTGGCACATTAATTAAATGACTTTTCCTCCCCCACAGGTCTTATGCTGCAACTTTGATTAACCACTTCTGTGCCCAGGAAACAAACTGCTGGATAGGCATTATCAGTTTTGCAGGTGTATGGATGTTAGAGATAACATGGGATTCCTCCTTTATCTGGATGAATGCTCCTTACTGTTTCAACATTACACAGCTTTTCCCCCAGCTACAGCTACAGGGATCCTGCAGGCATGTTATAAGATTTTAGTATGAGGACCTTTTTATTCAATATGTATCTCTGGATGGCCTCTGCTGAGAAGTTTCAGATCCTTAGGGGGAAATGCCTGACTCCTCCAGAGCTCCCCCTCTATTTAAATGGCTTTTCCTTGCTGCAGTATCACAGCTGTGACACATCAAAGCCAGTAGCTGGTGTGGCAGAACATGCATTCCCAAATCAGCCTCAGTGACGAAAGGCACAAACACAGGTGATTTGCAGTGACAGGTTTCATATCTTATGGTGTCATTTTCATGAATGACTTGGGTAATTAAATTTAATGTGGAACAAGAGCTTGCTTACATTTTGCCAGGCTTAAGATGTTCTTACTCACACCTTACTTAAGGAACAATTCCTACTGTTGAATAAGGGCTCCAGGATTTAGCCCTCTGTTAGCAGTCTTCCATAAACCCTTTGTTTTCCTAACATGTTAAAAACCAAGGCTTAATGGGTTCATGATGACATCAGTTATCAAGATTTGTGTGGTGTTGGCAGATGTTGAATTTTCAGTGGAAAACCATTAAACAGGTTTGAGTCAAGGCAAGTTTCACAACATGCACATATTATACCAGTGGTTACATGTGTTGACTTCAGCTTTATTTATTACAAAGGAAAACAGGCCTGTACTTATACAACAACAGCAATGAGAAATTAATCTTCCCAATAGGAAAATCAGTCTTGTCTTGTTAAAGGTACTCAAAGTTACATATTGAGCATGCTGAGCTTGCAAAAACTACGTCTGCAACTTTCAGGTTTAATAAATCTAAAATTAAATTAAAAAAAATTTTTAAAAATATTTTTGGGTACCTTTATTTTTGGACATCCAGGATAAAGAAGGCAAAATTTCAGAAAGTGTTGAATGTCCATTCTTTGACAACTGTTCTTTCCAAAATGTCTCAAGTTGAGCACATGTTTATTTTCATACCTGGTTAGATGTTACTTTTGAATGCTGATTGCCCATCAGCTCAGAAGACATAAATTCTGCATTAGTTCTAATAGTCTTCAATGTTAAAAAGCTTCTTTTTGTCATATGAGTGCGAAGTTTGCCCAGTGGTATTGCCTAGACCAATGATAGTGTCCAGGCCTACATGTTATGTGATATGTGCACAAGAAATATATGCCAAGCATTGAAACCAAGTACATGGGGAGAAATGATTTTTCAAATAAAAGCAATATCCAATATAGCAAAAAAAAAACCCCAAACCCAACAAACTAAACCACCACCACCAAAAATCAAAGGAGAACATTTCAATTTTGTATATGCGTGTGTATATACAGTAACTTGAAATGAGATAGTTTCTTCTCTTTTAGTTGCTGCAATATTTGGTTCATATATTAATTAGGACTTCAGTTTGGAGACGTACTCATGCAGTGAACTGAAACAAAAATGTATTGCATCAGGATGCTAATGCATCAGGAGGCAGCTAATCTTGGTCCTTCTTGTTAGAAGCTACCAGTAAATTGTTCTTATAATACACTTTTTCCACCCCTGAAGTTTGTTCCAAATCTTTGATTGTTGGTGCTGCTGTCAAGGCATGAAGTTTTCTGAATGCCAAAATTCATTCTGACAGTGACTATAAGGTTTCAAGGGGTAAATCAATTCTTTTTAGTCATATGGTGCACTACATACAGAATCATTAAAAGAACAAGTGAAGATATTGTACTTATGTGTGTTTAAAAGTAAATAATTAAAAAAGAAAGGAAAAAACAACATTCTAACTTTCTTATGAAGAAGCAGTTAATTTTATATTGATTTTTTAAGATGGTTTGAGGAAACTTTTCTCTTGAAATATGCAGATTTAAAAAAATTGAAATGCTTTGCAATATTGCTTTTATTCAGAAAATCTTAAAAAATAATTTCATATTGAAATACTGCTTTGACATTTTGGGATTCAAACAGATTTTTATTTTCAACATCCTTTCACTTTATTTTCTTCCCATTTGTCTTATTTAACATTATAGCTGCACAAAATAAGATCAATGTGTTTTGAACAAGTAGTGGAATTTTCCTTTGGAGGCAACTCTACTATTTTGGGTTTTGCTCCACTTTGGAACAGGGCCAAACTTTTCTGTCTTGAAATCCTGTGTAAAACGAAACTTTGACTTCAGAGGAGCTCTATTTTTCATCAGGCAAACAAACAAAAAAATTCCTTTACAGGGCGCGTGCAAAACCATTGTTTCTTCATCAACAGCAACTTTTCCAGTACATGAAACCAATCCGATAAAAAGGATAGGGCGGATGATAAGCTTTGAATTAGGACCTCAGTTTTCACCAGCTAAAGAACAATGGAGCATCCACAGATGTGAGTGTGCAAAAGAAAAACATTCATTCTCAAACTTTTCAGGTAAAAAACAAATGATGAAATGTTGGATAATTATGATTTCATGAGTTACGTGATCTCCTAATGATTACAAATGGGTAAATAGAAAGACTCTGATTATTTACACTGCTGACCTGCCCCAGTTTTATGCCATTCATTATAGTCAGTAATGTTTATAGAAAAATTTTTCCTAACAATAACATTTATAATATCTTAATGTGTGTGTATGGAGGGAAATAGCACATGAAAGAATTTCAGTGCAAATAAACCTTGACCGTTTTACATTTGGAACTCCACTGTATTATTTTAGGACCCCAGTCCTCAAACCACTTTTGGTTAACTTTATTCACACAATTCCAATGGGACAACTCATATGTTTAAAGCTAAGTCTTTTCTTAAGAGTTTTTTGTACCTTTTCCCATCCCACCCTTCACTTCGCAATATGCATGTGCACAGGGTGCGGTAGATATGTCTAAGCAGATTCCTGAACACCCTGAACTCTCTCTTCGTTCTGTGGAGCACGTCATTTTAATGATATAACTATATAGGGTTTTGTGTATGGATGAATATACAGATGTTTGCACAAGTATTAATTAATTTATTCCGTGGGCACCAAGTAATTATCTATTTTGCTGCAAGGGCAATTTGCTGCCATACTAAACAGAAGGCATTCTTTTACCAAACAAAACAAGCATAGCAGCATTTTCAGCCATGTGCTGAAACGTGTGATCAGTATTAAAATGTGTTAAGCATGGCATCATTATTCCAAAACCAGCCAGAGAGATATAAAATGTACTGTGATATTGCAAACTGAGCACAGTTTGATCGTAGGACACCCGGGTAGAGAGTTTTTGTATTAGAATATACATCGCATCTATAATGCCTTCTTCTCTAAAATGTAATTAGGTTTTTTTATGAACTGGTAAAATATAGTACATAAAGGACTCAGGGGATTTCCATATAGCCACATTTATTCCCACATGTCTTTCCAAATCATAAATGGTTGTCTTCCTTAGAAATGGATTAGGACAAATTGCATTAGGACACGATTGTGAATCTGATTAAGGTGGAACCATGATCAGTTTTTTCTTTTGGGCAACCATGTTTTCTTATAACAACCAGGAGACAAAAAAAGCCTTTGGCAAGATGTTTCAAAGGCCTGTCTCATATGCACATAAAAGCAGTTTTCATGCTAATTCAAAAATTGGTCCACACCTATAATTTCTTTATATAGCCAAGACAAAGCTTTGGGCAAAATTTTGCAGTAGTATATATTTCAGATACAGAGTTGTGGTTTCAGTAAAAGCTCGTAAAAAGGAATTTCCATGCATAATTTCCTTACGGAGAAGACTCTGAAGGCAAGCTGCAAGAAAGGCACAAGATCAGGCATTGATTCCAAATCAGTTCAGTGAGAGGAACACTGAGAACTGCAAATGTTTGGAAAAAACAAAACTTGGCAAAAACAGCTGTTACTTTCTTCCCCCCCCCGCCCCCCGCCCCCCGCCTTCTTTAAAACAGTATTCTCAGTCCCATAAAGCTAAAGGGAACTTAATTGCAGCGTTGTTATCTCTGTGTTGTAGTTAAATCTGTTGGTGCTCTGTTGCTACTCAACAGAGTAGGAAAAGGCTGGGAAACCCATCTTCGTTTGCCTCCATACAGCTCCATTGCATATGAGTGTTTTGATCTCTCAAACTAACACTGAGAAGTAGGACTCCACTGCATTAGGAACTGAAAGTCTGTATAAGGAAAGAAGGTCCCTGTCTCCAAGGGCTAACGTTTGGCATATGAAAATAAAGAGAACAGGTGGGTCTAATGAATAAATTCTGGAAGCCTGAGGAGCTCCATAACCTTTGTGCTTAGTATAGTAAGTATCAGTGATATTATACTGCCCAAGTAATTGCAGCCATCTGCTTTATTGCTAGCCTTGCTGGTTTTTACAATTTTTTTCCAGTTTAGGCCAAGATTCAGAGATGTTTATTTTAAATTGTTTGTGTTTGACCTGATATTAACATTGTTTTGGCAAATATAAGTAAGAATCTGAATTCTTCATGTGTCTCACGCAGGCAGAGACCAGACAAAATAAGAACAGATCTGAACTGTGGTCCAAATTTCAGGGTGTACCCATCTGAACTAGATTTTTCCTGAGGCTGGAAAACATCTAGTTATCTCTTGTCTGTTGTTGTTGGCAACTCACTCTGGTTTCATCCAGAAGCTGAGGGCCTGACACAAATGCGGCTGGAAGCTTGAGCTAGTGACCCAGCAAATGAATCCTCACCAGATTTCCAGGCTGACAGTCCTTGGGTACGTCTCCAGACTTTGCATGTTTACGTAAACTGAGTGTCTGAAAGTGTTATGAATCAGTAACGTTAGTTTATGGCCCAGTTTCCATAAGTAATAATGACCAAACAAATGCAAAAACTTTTTTTGTCTTTTTCTTCCCCTGGCATTTCCAAATGCATTTGCTCACACCTGGGACTGTTAACACATCTAGAGCAAGATCCCATTCAGAGGGACTGAAAACCAGCAGTGATGGGGCACATTTCTGGATTTCTTGGCCAAGCTGGGCCTCAGTTCTGAAATATAAGTATGCATGTTCTCCCTTGGACACTTCAAAGTAGAGGTTCAGCTACATTTCACAATAGTAATTTTCAGCTGAAACAGGGAAGGTGCAAAAACTTACCCTTGTGTTCCCTGAACCTTCTCTTACAATATGCTTTACAAGAGAACATCTTGGCCCATGACAATACAGTCATGGCTTGTTAGAGAGTTCAGTTCTTACTAAAATTGTTAGAAAACACAAAGTCAAAAATAATTATAGTGAATTGGGAAATAATTGTGTTAATCAGAAATAAAACAAGCTAAAAGGGGAGAAAGAAAAGGTTAGCCAAAACTGTCACACAAAGTTTTCTTATCTATTGGAGTTTGTCTCGGGTTTCTTTATCCAGTTTATATATATAAAAAAAGAGAGTGAGTGAGAGAGAGACATGTACACGTATATATGTATATAAAGAAGAAAATGTTAAGATCAGAAATCCAAAATCTAAAACTAAATTATTGCAGGATGTAAGAGTCAGAATATCTTTGGTAAATTCATGAGCTGGATAATCTATCTGTAATAGCAGCTTATTATTTTCAGATAATTTAGTCCTCTTTACTCAGTAATAATTAGTCTTTTCAGTGTAAATTTTATTACTTTTTAGACACTTAAACATTTCTGTGAAAAGTAGAGCTGGCTGGGAAGTCAGGTGTTGAAAAATTTCCATGAAAAAAATTCATTATATGTATTTAAAAGTATATCTAGAGGTTTTCAGAATCTTCCCAGCTCAAAAACAGAGCTATGTACTAAAATGGGGAAAAATTTTGCTTTGTGCTTGTTCTGTTTATTTTTCATGACCATTTTAGCTTTTATTTTAAATTTACAATGAACTGTTTCAATAGAATCAGGCTTTTTTTTTTTTTTTCCCAAAATGGAATTTTTGTCTAAAATGTCAAATGAAAAAAATTTCAATTACGTGTCATGTAAACAGTGTTCATATTTGATTTTCCCACAGATTCTCTTCTTGGAATGTTCCTTTAAGAATTAAATAGTTCACACAATCAGAGTGGTTATCTAAATCATGCAGTTTTCTTATTTTCTCTGATTGGGTAAGGTTTTATAAACTGCTTTCACTTCTGCCTGAAGTAAGGCTTATTTGTTTCAAAAAATTCTTTTCATTTCATGAATGAATTAATCTCAGCTCCAGACATAAAAATTCACTCTCTTGACACTGTGCTGACATTAATATTTGTGAGAAATAACAAAGATGAAGCAAAATTCAATGTTTCTTAAAAGTGTCATGTTTGAGTATTTTCGCTGTTCATTCACTGGTACCTCACAGCTTGGCCATCACTGCAAATCTGTTCTTTAATTTCTCTACAAAAAGTGGCAAATCAGTCACCAGAAGGCCCTGCAATTCAAAGTATGTACAGAGAGTGATTGGAAAACCTGACTCCTGCTTGTAATTATTCATATGATTTACCTGCAGTCATGTTACTTTTATGGCACTTAAAGATATGCTATATCTGTTTATTCAGCTAATTGTCCCAATCAATTTCCGTGACAAATGTACTTAAATCCATTAGGGCTGGGTGCTAGATTCTTAGTTAGCTTAAAGCTTTATGGAGTTATATCAGGTGGAAAATCTGGCCAAGGAGGGGGTAGAAATGGAACAGACCAGGATGATCCTTGGGACCTTTTTTCACTTTATATTATTCTGGTTATATTCCAAATAATTTCTAGTGAAGAGAAGTACCAGAAAGACTAACAGAGTCATAGAATAATTCAGGCTGGAAGGGACTTGAGGAGGTTATCCAGACCAACTCCCACCTACAGCTCCAGTCCTTGGCCCATCCAAATGGCCTTCAGCAAGACTCTCTCCAGTTTGTCCCTGTCTTTCTTGTACTGAAGGGCCAAAAAGTAGACACAGTAAGAGACTTGCTTTTTCAAGGTTGTTAGTCACTATCTCTGACAACTACAGTAACGTACAGATATTTTGGTTAGGTTTGTTCCATAGTACTGACTTCAGAGCATCTGAACTTTTTGCCATTAGAAAAATTTCCTAAGTTTTCTCTGATTGCTAAGTAAACATCAATAATCTGTAACATTGGAGAGCTCTTTGTAGATCTGTATTTGTATAAACATACATAGTTGCCATATCCCCCCTAGATACTCCATACATGCACAATCCCACCTATTTGAGCCAAGAGATCACAGGTGCCACTGAGGAAGACATAACTCTGTTAAAGGAGGCTGCGAAGAATGTCTTGGACAAGGTAATTAGGGTAGCAGTTTCTCTCCTGCTCCAAACAAGTGATGGGTATGGCCTGTGACCAGATATACAAGCCAATGCCTAAGTTCATGAATGCATGACCCACCATTCCCTTTTGCTGCCAGGTCAGCCTCACTGCTAAGGAATTTTTACACTCTCAGCATCTCAGGCTCTAAATCAATTCTGTGGCAATGCCTAATACGAGTATCTGCACAACAGTGGATGTAGTACATCCATTGAAATTGGAAATAGACCAAGAGAAAACATCTCGGAAAGAAAACTGAGGTTTTCCTGAAAGAAAAGCCTCAGATAGTTGACCTATAAACTTTGAAAGTGACTGAGAAGAAATCATTCTGCTAAATGACTGAGTGAAGGCCAATCACAAGTATGTATTAAATATAAGTGTCCATGTATATATGTATATGCACATATGTGCACGCACACATAAAATTTTTTTTTCTTCAGTATTTCAGCAGTTTGTTTCAAAAAACACAGAAATTTGGATTATCAAGTACACTTTATTTAACCATCTTACAGTTACAAAGTTATATATCTTAAAGATAAGTTACTAATGTGGGCCAGGCTGATAATATGATTAAGTACAAGAATTTAACTGAAGTGGTTCACATAGTGTCTTACAGCTATAAACTGTTAGAAGCAGTGGAGTTTTCTGACAGTACTGTTGTGGAATAATTATGGGATTAAAAAGCTGGAATAAGGTTATTTCGAAACCAGTGTAATGTAATGTGAGCCAGAACTCTCAAAGTCCCTTAATAGGTGTTCTTAACTCAGTGTTAATACTTTATTTAACATAACGTGCTGTGCACTCTTTAAAATGTTAGCTTGGAACAGATGATTTATGTTGCTCTTGCATCCAAACAAGAATTAATGCCTTATCCTATTTGACTGGAATTGTTAAGCACTTTTGTTCTCAGACTTGTATCAGAATGATAACAAAAACATAAAATCAGCAAGCTTTTTAATGAACATGGGGTTAATTTGAAGTGCCCTGATTTACAGATATTAATGCTCTCTCTTTCAAGTATTTACTGAGGTGTTAGAACGTTTGTGTTCCCATTCAGCTCAAACAGTTAGTGTACTGCAGTTTCTTTGTTTCCAAAATATTAGAAAATGTCAGCTAAGAAAGCTATTGGAGCCAAGTCCCTTTTTTTTTTTTTTTTTTTTTTTTTACAAACAATGATATCTTTCATTATATTTTGAGGGAATCTGAAGCAAATGCCACAGCTAATTCATCTGATCCTATTCAGATCTTGGTTTTGCAGGTTTCTGTTGTTTTCCAGGTGTTGACTTTTCTTTTTTTTTTTCCCCTGATAGTTTAGCTTACTTTTATGTATTTCGTACCTGCGTCACAGTTTACTCATCTGCTTTTATTATTTTTAGTGGCTAATCTTGGTACAACTGGATTTTGCTAGTGTAAAAGGCAGTCAGTGCAAGCACAGTGACTAACACAGTTGCTTGTCAGTATTTCACTAACAGGTATGCAATATTATGTTCACCTGTACAGCAGACTTTCACTCCACTTCATTTTGGTTTAACTACTGGAACAAATGCATGCACTTTCCTTTCTTTTCTGGTTATTGTCCCTGTGTAGGTTTTGCTGGTAAGAGCAGCAGACACCATTGTCCACTGTCCTGCTGCTGGTGGTTAGATCTGTTCAAAGGAACTAAAGAATAGATTCATCAGAAGTTTGTTACCATTTTCAATTTTTATGAGCAAACTTTATGTCCAGAATTTTAAGAAAAACTAAGCTGTTTTTATGATCTGGCATGTAAAGCAAGGAATATTTTCACCTTGGCATAGTTTTGACTCAATGGAACATCTATTAAGAGCTATGTAGAGCATTTAAGTGATCACATGCTTACATATATTCTTAAAAAAGAAAGAAGAGGAGAAGAAATGTTAGCAGGTGAAAGCTTCATGTGCACACAACTGAAAGGAGGAAAGTGGAAATGAAAGTTCAAGCCATGGCAATGTGAAATGACATTTCCTATGGGCATAGTAAAATGTAGAATCATAGAATCATAGAATTGTTAGGGTTGGAAAAGACCCTTAAGATCATCAGGTCCAACCGTTAACCTACCACCGCCAAGTCCGCCACTAAACCATGTCCTCAAGCACCGCATCTACCCGGATTTTAAATACCTCCAGGGATGGGGACTCAACCACTTCCCTGGGCAGCCTGTTCCAGTGCCTGACTACTCTTTCAGTAAAGAAGTTTTTCCTAATATCCAACCTAAACTTACCCTGGCGCAGCTTGAGGCCATTTCCTCTCGTTCTATCACTTGTTACTGGGGTGAAGAGACCAACCCCCACCTCGCTACAACCTCCTTTCAGGTAGTTGTAGAGAGCAATAAGGTCTCCCCTCAGCCTCCTCTTCTCCAAACTAAACAACCCCAGCTCCCTCAGCTGCTCCTTGTAAGACATATTCTCTAGACCCTTCACCAACCTCGTTGCCCTTCTCTGGACACGCTCCAGCACCTCGATGTCCTTCTTGAAGTGAGGGGCCCAAAACTGAACACAGTACTCGAGGTGCGGCCTCACCAGTGCCGAATACAGGGGCACTATCACCTCCCTGGTCCTGCTGGCCACACTATTCCTGATACAAGCCAGGATGCCATTGGCCTTCTTGGCCACCTGGGCACACTGCTGGCTCATGTTCAGGCGGCTGTCAACCATCACCCCCAGGTCCTTTTCAACCAGGCAGCTCTCCAGCCACTCCTCCCCAAGTCGGTAGCGTTGCCTGGGGTTGTTGTGAACCAAGTGCAGGACCCGGCACTTGGCCTTGTTGAACCTCATACAGTTGGCCCCAGCCCATCAATCCAGCCTGTCCAGGTCCCTCTGCAGGGCCTTCCTACCTTCCAGCAGATCGACACTCCCACCCAACCTGGTGTCATCTGCAAACTTACTGAGGGTGCACTCAATCCCCTCATCCAGATCGTCGATAAAGATATTAAACAGGACTGGCCCCAATACTGAGCCCTGGGGAACACCACTCGTGACCAGTCGCCAACTGAATTTGGCTCCATTCACCACCACTCTCTGGGCTCGGCCATCCAGCCAGTTTTTAACCCAGCTCAGAGTGCACTTTTCCAAGCCGTGAGCAGCCAGCTTCTGCAGGAGAATGCTGTGGGAGACGGTGTCAAAGGCCTTACTAAAGTCCAAGTAGACAACACCCACAGCCTTCCCCTCATCCACTAAGCGGGTCACCTTGTCATAGAAGGAGACCAGGTTAGTGAAGCAGGACCTGCCTTTCATAAACCCATGCTGGCTGAGCCTGATCCCCTGGTTGTCCCGCACGTTGCCGCATAATGGCACTCAGGATGATCTGTTCCATGACCTTCTCCGGCACTGAGGTCAGACTGACAGGCCTGTAGTTCCCCGGATCCTCCTTCCAACCCTTCTTGTAGATGGGTGTCACATTAGCTAACTTCCAGTCATCTGGGACCTCCCCAGATGTATGTGTAGAGCACATACATGGAAAACATCAGTGAGAACCATAAGATGGCATCACTGAAATTGTCCCAAGATAAAAATTAGAGAATATCTAAGGCTGGTAGGATGAGCATCAACAGAGAGCTCAATGTTTTTTCAAGCTCTATTAGAGCACTTTGGCTTCCCATGCTCTGCCAGACTTGCCTGATTATTCACCAGAATGTGATTTCTGATGATTGTGAAGGTTGATAGCCCACCCCAGTCTGAACTCAAGCAGGAGAGAGACTGGTGAAGATAAAGAGGAAGTACACAGTGTATCTATCTGGATGTCCAACAATAACTAATTTCACAGATTAGAAAGGCTTTGGTCTGTTCATATTTATAGTCAGGTGTAGTCCTTCCTTGCTGGATTGATTCTTTCAGTCAAAAAGTATGTACTATTTATTTAACGCTGCAGCAGAGTAAGATTGCAATTACCAATTTAATGTGAATGTCTGGATTTGAAGGATGTTTCTTATATATCAATGCAAGTTGCTAGCAAATGTCCAAAGCACTTTATATATAAAGCATATGTATAAAGCATATTACTCCAGTCCCTCCAAGTATGAAGGTCTCTAGTGGTTGTCTCCTTATTCCTTCTGCCTCACACCATTCCTGAATAGCTAACCCCACCATTTGAAAGCTGAGAAATAAGGGGGAGATGAAACACCTACTTTTCAGTTTTGTGTTCTTCAGTTGTTAAATGCATTGTTTAATGTGCATGGGATGAAATTAATTTGGAAAAAGATCTGATACTTCAGAATTACTCTTTCTCCCACTGACTTCATCTGGATGATGTAGCTGTCTCAAACTGGGCTTTCAAAACTCTGGCAGATCATAAAGGCTTTCTATTAAACCCAAAGTTTTGCGGGGAAGCCCTGGAACAAGCTAACAAATCATGCCATATATATGTTACATCAAACGGCTCTGAAGCCCTGAAAGGATCAAGATCCAGAGATTCCATAAAGTCCATTCAGGCAGTTACTTTTGCTATTGATTGTACATGCAAGAGTCAGATACTCGGGAGATGAGAAGTAGAATGAAAGCCTGAGGAAATAGCATCCATTTCTGAAAACATTAGAATAAGTGACTTTGCCAAGGTTGTGCAAGAAATGGGAGTCAGACTGTATAAATCCAAAGTTTTTAGGCATGCTAGCCCTCCAAAAGCAGCCCTTTCTTTTCTTTCAGCTGGCGCTGCCACTAACCACATTTATATTCTAGATGTTGTCCAAAAGAAAGGAGAAATGAATTTTCAAATTTTCTCTCTGTCGCATCGTGTGTTTATTACACACAGTGTTGTTGCACATAATGCCAGGATGTAAAATGATTCAGGGGCTAATGTCTTCAGTCATAATGTGGGAAAACAGAGAAGCAGTTGGAGAGTAATTTCTCACACCGTTCTGCCATGGCAGTTCTTTCTGCTATGATTTAAGAAACTACAGGCAGTGGAAAAGGTTCCCTTTGAAAGTGTTTTAAATGTCACATATAAGATTCATTTCTATACTGCTTTAATCCAAATGCCAGAGTTCTGAGCTAAGCTATCAATCTGACCAGAACTTCATGAGCTTTGCCTATCCAAACAGCTATCATCTCTTGAACTGGAAGTCCTGCTAACACCAATGCATCGTATCAGCATATTTTTTAGGAAAAGATGACCTTAATTTCTTTGTGCTCATGTGCTGTGGCATCCTTAGGCTAGTTTACTAGGGCTGTTTGTGAGGGGACCTTGAGTGCATAGTAGCTGCATTGTGCCTGGATATTATACACCAGAGCAATGGGTTGGGAAGCCAAGGCTGTGGGAGGGAAGAAACTCTGGAATTATTCAGGCAGTGGGAGAAAATCACTAGGGTCAGGGATACTCCCTATAGAGATGCTAAGTCTAGAACTGATCACTGCTCTCATCAGATAGGGCCTCTGCCACAGGGACCCTTGAGCTGACCCTGGTGCCTTATCATCTGCTGATGATCTGCTTGAAAAGAGCAAGTCTCTGAGAAAACCATTCAGCTCTGCTTGTGAGGATGGATCTGTTATTGAACAGTCTCTGTCCAGTCATTACACAGGAATAGGTACCCCCTTCTGTGCTGAAAAATATAGGCCCTTCTTCAGCTCAAAGTATCACTATTCCCAGCTTTTAGCCAGGAGGTCATAGTTTCCCTTTTGATACTAGATCTTTTCCTCCAGGAAAAATTTACAGTCTTCCTCCATTTTTGACATATTTTTCAGTCCTTTAATTTTGTGACTCTTCTCTCAAAATTTTCAAATTATTTGCCCTATCCTTTAAGTATTGACATCAAAGTCTATTTCAGTAGTAGTTTTCTCATTGCCAGATGTAGAGGTAATATGACCTACTTGCTTTTCCAAGATATTGTCCTGTCTGTGCCATCGAGTTAGTGCAGTTAGCCACTGCAGTATACTAAGATCCCCCTCCCCAAGGTGTTCAGTGTCCTTTCTTCTGAGGTACTGTTTTCCATCTCACGTAAGGGCTACCTTCTTTGACAGGAATTTCCTGAAAGCTGTTCCTGTGAATTTATGGACCTACTCAGAATTATTTTTTGCAAGATAGATGATCTTGTACTTCTTAGATTTCAATGGAGTGGAAACTTGGACAAGAAGACAATACCTTTCTGATCTGTGAGTAGTCCTGGAGCAAACAGCTCAACAGTATGATGTGGCTTGACCACAGAAATTGCTGTCGGACGCTTACTTCTACTAAAACTTAAAGGCTGTACAACAAGAGAGTCCATGTTTTCTAATGTAAAATAGAAAGATCTCAAATCATTGGAAAGGCTGTCCAGACAAGCAGGGATCATTTACCTGAAATTTTTTTTTTTTTTTTAAACTAAAAATCTACCTGACCTTATGATTTACCTAAATCATAGCGAGTAGATTATGGTTAGTCAGCCAGTCTCCTTCCAGGAAGGGCTGCTCACTAGTTTTCTGTTGCAGGAAGGCAATTGTATTCTGTGGGAACCAAATTTTGAATCATCAGAGTGGCAATGGTAATGAAACATCTTCAACCACATCTTGCTGCACCAGTTTGTCTCAATGCCTTTACAGACTCTTCTGTTTCTTAGTACCCATCTTCTAACATGCATGTCCAGGTATGGTTGTTTCCAGAAATACTGCCAGATAATGGTTATTTCCTAAGGCTACGTTTGTTAGAGCAGACCGTGTAAAGCAAGCATAGACATTTGTTTCAGAAGTGACCTCAATAGTGCTCACTTGCTCCCATTTACTTCCCAGATATGTTCTGTCTCCCAGTTGGTATGGCACTGCTCAGTCTGGGCCCACAAAGGTATTGCATGCATCTCCCCACCTCCAGCTACAACTGCTGGTGGTAACGAGTACTTGGGATACCAGCTCTATCTTGCCCATCAACCCAATACCTCTTGTAGTCGGTATGGGTATTATTTCCACACAGGCCAATTTGTTTCAGGTAAGCCAAGCTGTTTAGGTGCTGGTTAATCAAAGCTGAGGTGAGTCACTCAGACTGAAATTACATTGACCACACATGGGCCTTGCCTTACTTAAATTAAAATATTTTATAACCCAAACTAGTGAAGTTAAAGTAGCTACAGATTCAAATAGGGTCTACAGAGACTTCCATCCAAATACTGAGCAGGATCTCTTTTTGCAGAAGACAGTGGGACCAGAAGACCAAACAACACTCTAGGCAGGAGCAGATGTGCTTTCTATTAACCTGTGGAGGTAAAGTGAAAGAACCTTTGTTTTTCTTGAACAGGACTATGCACGTACAACTATCTATAAAAAGCAGTCATACTCTTGGACAACTAATATCATAGGTATTTGATATTTTCCTCTAGTGAAATCAAATGAAAAAATAATTAAAGGTTCCCATAATCTTCAAGCTTTTTTTAATAAGCAAACAAAATGCCTGTGCAAAAGTTCTACATAGGCATGGTTAAAAGAGGAAGGGAGGGATCAGATTATTGCACAAGCTGTTTGAAGTTTTCTTTTGACCAGAGTTAAATTCAAAGAGCCAATCACTGAATTTTATGCAGCAGCTTTACTTCATGGCAAATGTGTCATCCTTGAAAATTAGGATGTGAAATATTGATCCTGTAAAACAACCCTGAACGCTTCAGATGACTCCAGGAAGGTCAAATATTCATCCTGAGCAGCTAGATTCATATTATAATGTCTCCAGTGCACAATTCAAGATTAGGCGTTTGTTAAAGTTTTTAATTTTTGCTGATTTAGGTTTAGCACTTGGTTTTGGAATGGAGTGTAATCCAAAGACTGATTTTTATGTGGGTTTTGGAGTAGGAACAGGAGATGTGGGAGTTGTTTTCTTTTTGTTGTCCTTGCTATTTTTGAATCAATGTTGATAAAAGTGAGCAGACAGCTTACAGAGATTTGCATTCATATTATCTTGCTGCGAAGCATGATCTCTTATAGATATGTTTAACCTGGTATGAAACAAAAACACGAGCAATGCAAAGATTGTCACTGTCGAGCAAATACAATAGTACATTTATGCTGCACTAAGATTTTTCTACTATCTTACCTATCCAGTTTGAAAAGGTTTTTTTCTATTTTTTTTTTTCCTTTTCTCTCCCCCCCCCCCCCCCCCGCCCTTTAAGCAGGGAGTTCTGTAAAACTAAATACTAAGTGTACTTTTCCCCTGCTGGCAGATGTGCCCTGTATTACTCAACATTCAATTCTTGTGGTCAACAGCAATTAAGACTTGAAGCATGTGAACTCTGGCAAGACGCACAAGTTTAATTTTTTTTGTTGGTTTGTCTTAATGTGTAGTTTAAATGCAATGCGTTTTGGAGAGCCAGCCCATCCTTTGGGAAATCCATTCAAATAGTAAGCACAGCCATGTCTAAAATGGGATTTTTGGAAAAAAGGTGATCCTATTCGTGCCTTTAGGAAGGAAAAGAAGCAATCAGAAATATTTTATTTTTTTAATGGAGAAATTCTCCTATCAGTCAGAAGCTAAACAAAATGTAATGGGAGAGTTAAAGGGCCCTACCTTGTTGATTTTACTGACACAAATAGTTCCACTGAGTTGGGTGAATACACTATGTCTAAATGGGCTCATTGCAGGGGCGGTGGTGGGGAAGATGTTAGATGGTCCTATTAGAAAGCAGTGTAATCTTTGGCAATGGCAGGAGGAGCCCAAATTTCCTTTCTAACAGACAGGCTAATCAGTAGCAATTAAGAGGCAAAGTAGCAGACTAATAAAGTACACTTGTTACCAGTTGTCATCTTAGTGATCAATTCACACCTCCACGACAATAACATCGACCCTTCAAGTGCTCTAATGACCCTGAATCCCTAAAGTGACAGGAGGATTACGGCAAAGATAATGTGCTGGGAAGGTGTTAATGAAGTGGTGGGATTACAAGATGAGCTTCGCCCTTGATAGACAGCAAAAGGGAGTATTCAGTCCCACTCCAGCAATGAGGTTCACATGGGTAAAGTCTCATTGACTTCCACATCCAGTCAGGATCAGGACCTTAATTTAATTAATTAGGACTTTTCAATTCTTAGTTAAATCTGAAACATGCAACTGTGGCAACTCTGTGTTTCCTGAAAGTAGCAGATATTTCTTAGGTAATTAAGTTTACTCTCCTATGTTGTTTTTTATTTTCTCTCTGCAAGTTGTATGTTGCAGACATTGATTGTTTGTGTCATTTTAACTTTGTGCAATTAGTTTTAGAGAGATTTGATTTCTCCGAGTAGAATGTACATAACTGCTTTCCCACGCACTGATTGTTTTAAGAAATGAGAAACTGAGTATGTAATTAGAATATAATGTCATACATTCCATAACAAAATAGTGTCATCTTCTTGCTCAGCATTATAAGTGTGTGTGTATATATTTATAGATAGATACTGTATAGCAGTAGCATTTTGAGGTGCTAATACAGAAATGGTATTCTTGTAGATGTTGTTGAATATGCATATTTAAAAATGGCCAGCCAAAATCGAACCAATCCTAGTCATTATGTGCCTTCTATCTATTGTTAAATTACACTTGATCTATATCTGTAACTCATTTCAAAAAGAATATGTCAATATTAAGAGTGGGGAAAGGGTACAACAGGCCACTTTGGTATTTTAAGCTCCAGCCTTCATTAGAAGTTACTCTGCTGCTTCATTGTAGCTAATTAACTTGTATATTGAAAACCCTTTAGAATGATTTGATACAGGGAGATGTGGGAATACATCGTGCTGGGATTAGCACATTTATATTGCTGTAGCTGTGTCCCTGCTGTTTGGGTGCTAGGGGAGGTAACCATTTACAAATTTAGCTGTATTAGGATCATTTTCAAGTCGTATAAATTCTACTGATAGCAATTTCAATGAAATCTGCTTTACTTCAGTGGGAGATGTATGGATAGACATTTTCCTGCTGCAAATAGAGTGCCAGAGTCTGCCCTGAAAGATTAGTCTTGAGAAGCTTTATTTGTTTTTGTTATTCTGTGATTTTGAGAAATAAAAACAGAGGAAAAAAAAAAAAGTAGAGGCTTCAAAATACTGACATTGAAAAGCTGGATTTTGAAACAAGCTATTGTAACTTCTTTGAGCATCAAAATGAAATTTTAAATACATCTGTATTGTGCCCTTGTGCCCTCTGCTCCCCTCAAGATTTTGAATTTCCTGGTTTCTAGCTTTAAAGTTAAACACTTAAATAGCTAGGTGTGTATGCTGTACAAATTTTCCCTTTTGCATACTTTATACAATACAGTACTATTTATAAGTCTGTAAAATATTGCATGTGTGCTAATTAATTAACTCTTCATAGAAAGTTTAGCTTTCTGTGGAAAATTGGCTCTCAAGACTGAGGCTCAAATTTTTTTTTTCCCCAAGTTTAAAAGTAAAAATGAAAATTTATTGTAATACAGAGCACAGATGTGACCTTCCAAATGCTGAATTCAAGCCAAAGAACACGGCTCAGGCATTTCTAAGAGAAAAGTCACGAGTGACATGTTTCAGCACCAGCAGGATGGCTGTGGAGTAGCATGAACTTGAACCAGGAATGAATGACATTTTCTAGCTTGTCATTAAACACATCTTTTTAATTATCTGAATTACATTATAATGCATTTAGGATTATTCTTAAAAATAAAAAAGCATTTCTTTTCCAGACCTTAACCTTAGCTTGTAATATTAATTTTGAGGGAGTTGCTGCGACGTGTCATTTCTTTACACCTTGGGAGAGAAATGAAATCACAAGACCTGTTTCGTACAAGCTGCAAAAGAGTTTTTGGAGAGAATTGACTTTTTGTCGTTGCCAGCCAGGGCTGGAAGGGAGCTGATGGTCTAGTCTAGCAGATGAAGGCAATAATACCTCTGTGCCAATTCTGATCCACAGATCAACACACTCTATAAGGGGTAAATCCTGAACTGCAGGTGTTTACTGTGGGCTTTTTGCCTTTGGTTTGTACAAAGATGAGATCAGATCCTATCACTTCTGTAAGGCTGTTGAGTTCGGTACATCCTGAATGTGAGAGGGGCAGCAAGTAAATGTGAATATGCAATAGCAATCTTTATTGCAGGAATGTGGTCTGAATTAAATATTCAATATCCATACATGTGAACCCTGTAATTTTCTGTTACAGACCAGGTTTTGATCTTTCTTTATGGTTGCAGTACACTGGGGGAGAGGCACTTTTATTTCACTTTGATATAGCATGGCAAGCCAATTTTCAAACAATACATGCAGTCAGTCTTTTATTTATTATTTTCTTTTGTGCTCAACAGATTGTCCATTCAAAATGAGAGAGCACGAACACTGTTGCCTCCTCAGTCACCTTGCTGTGAAGTTGTAACGTAGCAAATGGCTAATGTATGCATACACGTGGGGACTGTTTTAACCCACATTTCACACCGCCGTAATCGATTCATTGGTTTCAAAGAACAAAACAAAAACAACAGCCCTTGTCCAGCTGCAGCAGGCAAGAGCTAGGACATATGCCGATGTGAAAGAAGGGGTAAGGCAGGAGACCCCTGCCCAAAACATCAGAACAAAGGGAGCGCAATCGCCTTGGCAAGGCATGGGATGACTTAAATACCCTATTGTATGAAATATGAATGGGTTGGCATTGTGAATTGCGGCGTGGGGGGCTCCTCCGCATCGCTGATTAGCCACATGATTACCCAGATTACACGGGGAAACGGCTAAGGTAAATAAGGCCAGCCTTCTGCCACCTCCTCCCCGGGGCCGGGAGCGGGCTGCCCTGACCCCTTCGCTGCTACCGGCAGCTGAAAGGGAAGGGTTGGAGGGGAAGGGGAGCGAAGCCATAAGCCCTGTGGTTAACAAAAATAAAGATTTCAAGGGCAACAGCGTGAAAATGTCTTTCTGGTCAAGTGATGTATGGGTATTGTTCCCTGTTACCACACAACGTGGAAGTAAATTCCTTGGCCAAAAAAAGATCTCGTATCCTCTCCTTTTTCTCTCTGTCCTCCCAGGTTAAGGGAGACCCATCGAGCAATGATCACAAAGAGTGTGGTAGGCACAGTCTGTGTCCTGCAATCTCTCCCCTCCATAATCTTGTGCATGGATTAGTTTTCCCCTCCCTCCCCACCATGCAGTTCTTACGGCTGTGGGGTAACACTGTAAAAACTGCGTTTATCCAGCCTAGGGCAGCTCAACAGAGTAAGGAGAGATTATTTCCCTACACTGGAGTCTTAAGGCACATATAATCATCTGTGATCCAAAATAAATGTGTGTCTGTATTATGGAAGGTCAGGCTGGAGAGACCGCACTGTCAGCTGCCTCAGAGTTTTCAGTCTTAAAAAATGTCTCTGTTTGCTGTGCCTATAAAATCAGTGGTAAACTGAACTGCAGTGCTGACACTGCTGAAGTCTCAGCTTCTGTGGGATGGTCTCAAAAGAAGCCATATCAGAAGTGATCAGCAATGCATGTGTACGTGTTCACAGTATGAAATGTATAATGCAAAAAACATATGTATATGTTACACATATAGACTTAAGCTGTCTCAAAAATGAAGACATTTTTGTCTCAAAGAAGCTGTATCTTATTCTAGGTTTTCAGTTGAAAAGGCTTCTAATGTTTGTACGTCTTGAAGCATCTTTTACAACCCCAACCTCCAGCTCTTTTATCCTGTGGAGAGTTAAGTTGGAGGTACTGTGTGATGTCCCACCTCATTGCAATGGGACCGTCAGTGCCTAAACTAGGATACAGCATCCTTGCAGGGAGGAGCCCTTATGCTGGGAGCTCTTTGACGCAAGTGATGTGCCCAGCTGCAAGGCACTCAAAACCAGCTGGGCTCCCAAAGGAGACTACAGCTCCCTGGGTGTTTTTAGGGAGATTTTGGTGCCTAAAGTTGCAGTTGCTCAGAAAGTGTTTAAGTGAGTTAAACTGAGACCTGGTTCTCCCTGGAACAGAAAAGAATCAGTTTGAGACAATAACTGGAAACATGGTTTTGAAACGAGCGGAAAGGGGCAGTCTGACTTTTGTGAATTTCTTTCTTTTTAGTTTCAGGTGACCTACTAACAAAATTCAGCACAAGTTTATGAATAGTTTGGCTTGGCCCAAATTTGCATTCTTCCCTAAATAAAATATTCAGCCAAAACTTTTTGCCCAAGACTAACTTGGGCTACTATGTTGAGATTATCAGTTAATGGCAAAACAGAATAAGAAACAGGCTAGTGAATGAGAATGGAAAACTCATTAATATTCCATGGATTTTTATTCATAAATATTCAAATAGTGCTCTAGTTATGAAAATATTCACAAGTCTTAAAAGACCACAGAGAAAAAGGTGTAGCTTTCACTTTTAGTTTGATAAACAGTTGGAAGTAAAAAATGTACTCTTTATCCAGTCTCACTGCTACAGAGAGCAAACAATTGAAGTGGGGAAAAAAACCAAACCCAAAGTGAAAAGACACTCAGCAGAACTTTTTAAAAAAATTAAGTGAAGACCCATGGCTTTTAGTAGTTCATATTTTAAGTCTTTACACTTCTAAATGGCAGAGAAACCCCCCAAAATATAATCTCACAAAATATATTTCCTAATCACCAGATGGAGTGCTTATTGTAGTTTGCCTAAGGTTTCTGGTGGAAGTGAGCTCCTTGCCCTTTCTTTGCTGTGAGTAACGATATCAGCATCCTAACCAATTTGGCTAATTGCATTATTTTATATAATCTAAACTTCTCAGATTTTTCCCTTCGTGCCCTAATCTACTGAGCATTGCCACTTTATCTAGTTATACGGTAATTGTATTTCACCCAGGGTTGGATGCCTGCCCATGCTGAATGGGTCTCTGGGTTTGTATCTGTGTATGTGTTTTGTACAGAAGGTGCAACCTCTCAGCTAAGCTTGTGCATTTCTAATACCATATTTCATTACATTTTTGATTTGCAAAGACATCTTGAATGTACTGAGCTTTATTGATGGTTTCTGGTGAAGTCAAATGAAAAGTCCCTGGTTTACAATCATTCTTTATTTGAATACAATTTTTTTCTTTTTGCATAGCTGTCTCCATTTGCAATCTAAGGATGTCTAGAGCTTTGTGCATGGGCACTTCTTGTTACTTTTATCAAATTAAATCATATAAGTCAGAATAGTTCAGTGGAATAGAATGGTTTGTACAAGCTGTATATTGTCTAAAAATGGTGCAGTCTGTCATTGCATCCTCAATTTTCCATTCGTTTTTATGTAGTGAAATTTTGCATGCACTGCTGGTTTAACATATAAATCCACTGGTTATCTGAACAGCTGCAATGTTATTGGAAATAAAGGCTCAGTTCAGATCTTTCTGTTGTCTTAAAATCCAATTCTCTACAGTATTGTTTCAAGTGTTTGCCATGCTCGCGTGCTCAGGAAGTGCCCAGCGAGCCACCTGTACATACGTAGTACGCCAAATAAAAGGAGAGAAGCTTCCTAGGCAGGTTTCCTTCCACTGACTTGTTTGTTGTTTAGCAGATGCAAAGGAGGAGTATATTGATTGAGCAGTGAGAAGGAAGGGTGAATTGATCTGATATAGTGAAGTGATGCATTTTTTGCTGAGAGAGGGATTTTTCTGATGGGGAAGGAACAAATTGACTTATTGGTTAATTGAAGAAGAGAATTGACTGGGAGAGGCAGTGAGAATTTGATGAATGTTAACTGCAGGAAAGAAGGGTTTTTCAAATATATGCACAAATATTTATTTCTTTCCTCTTTTGTCTGCCTCTTACTTAATGTGTAATGGAGATGGGTGGCTTCACTTTGACTCTTTTTGGCACGCTGCTCATTCCTTGGACTTCTGCAAGATGGGTAGGCCTGGCTTTGTGTGAAACTTTTTCTCTTTTTAAGTGTGACTGGAAACTTTCCTGCACTAAAGTCTGCAAAAGTTTGTCACTGCTTTTTTTTTTTCCCCTAAAGCTGTGTCTTGCGCTTCAGTTTACTGCGTCTGCCAGTAAATACTCTTTGTCACTAGTTGCGATTGCCTAACCCATGCCTGGATTTTAATGCATGTTAGGCACCTAACTCCCACTGAAAGCAATATGAATTAATACTTTTTTCCTTTAAATAATCTTCCAGATTTCACTAGGCAACTCTCTGTATTGGTAAGACCAGAACTACTTCCATAAGTACGGTCATTGCTCCTTAACCCTTTGGGGAAGGGAGTGTGATTTGTTCTGTTTGGCTGGTGCAACAGCAGTCTCATCTGTGGTGGGGGCTTCTAAGTGCTACAGTAATAAAAAAAATAATTGAAATAGTAAAAGTGACACCAACAACAGTAATACTAGTAGTAATAAATAGTTACATATTGGTGCCACATAAATATTAATTACTCCAATGCTTAATTTAATTTCTAATTAATTTAGAATTAATTTCCTAATTTCTGTCTGGATGAGATTGCCATAATCTTCATGTGATGCCTTTAGGAGACCAGAAGTGTTTTCGTTCCAATTTTACAGAAATGGCATAGAAGGCCTCCAAATACCATCTTCTGAGGACTCTAACTTTTAGAGCAACCTCAAGGAAGTTTCTGTCCTCTCCTTGGGAAAACTGTGTTTTTAATAGGGTTAGTGAAGGAGCCTATTCAGGGAATTTTCCGTGTTGTGGGATGGCAAATGGCTGAGTCCCCGGGGATCATCGTGGTTATTGGAGCTCAGTATTGTAACGTTACAATAATTTCCCTCTTGCAATGACATTACCCTGGGGACTGTGCGGAAACTGAATGCTATGGACTGCTTTGACTTGCTGTGTCTGTCCCTTCCTCCCCTTGTACCCTTCCAGTCTGCTCAGATGTGCCACAGCCTTATTTTTGTCACCATTAGGTAAGATTCAGCTGCATTTACAGCAGGGATATTGTAGGAGTGAGCTCTGTGAAGAAATAATATTAGAATTTTTTAAACTCCCAAGGGGAGGAGGAAGGACCTTTAATTAGCAAATAATAGGCTTAGCCCATAAACTGCCTATAAAAAAAAAAAGAAAAAAAGAAAAAATTGCCATGCATCAGGAAGGAAATGGATAAGGAAAAGGTCTTCAAATAATTTACATGTAAGAAAGAATCCTTGGGTGTGGATGGAGGGTTGCATTATTTTGAAATGCATTTAGTATTTTAAAAATATAGGAACAGCTTTGATTGAAGTCACTTGTCCCAGGCAGTCACACTTACACCTGTATATTGTTGAAGCAGCACCAGAAGTAGGTGAGTGGGGGAAGGGTATTTAGGGAAGTTTGTGCAGCTGGAAAAGATCTTTAAATTTGAATTCTTAATGGAAAACTTATGAACACACCAGAGCTGAACAAATATTTCAGTGTGAATAATTTATATGACAATACTACTGAAAATAGCAGGCTGCTGTAATTCTATGATATGGCTAGCACAGTTTGGCTGACGGAGGAGGAAAGGTGTCACCGTCATACAATAGCCCTTGCTCTGTCTTGCACTGCCTGGGATTTCATCTTGGACTGAGCCAATCCATCATCCTGCTAAAGGAAAAATAACAGCTGGGTTTCTCCATAAAACAAAAGAGTGTGATTGAAGGATGTTTTTCTCCATTTTCTTCCCTAATAATTTACAAGTTTTCCCTTGTAGAAAGTGGAACCGTAGAAAGTTTCTTCCAAAATCAAAAGCTTGCTCACAGATTGACTGTTAAATGTGCACTGTGCGTTTGTCAGGGATGCTCTAAGTGGTACTGAAGCTGACAGAATACAAGCAGGAGCTGACAGCTTCACTCCAGTTACAGCTGATTAAAGGCTGCTGGGGCCTGGGGGCCCCATCTTGAAAAGAGGACCACTGCAAATTCACCAGAGCACTTCCAGTCTGCATGTTTTACATCGGCTGGCACGGAGTACTCTACGTATTGCATTCGGTAATCAACTTCTGCCTCTAGTTTTGGAGTGCTGGATAACAGATACAGACAAGAAGTTAAAAATGCAAATGAGAATTACCTTACATTATGTACGTACATTACATTATGTATGACAAATGGCAGTGTAAACTGTAAGCATTGCATCTGTTAAACCTCAGTGTACGTTTTAGAGCCATTTGTGGCTCTAAAGCATGACTTGAAGTTTGAGGTTGGGTCCTCTCCCAGCCTTCTCCCCATTTCCACACCAAGCCGTTGTAGGCTGAGCATGCTGGCTGCTCAGTTTGGGAGCTCTTCCCTAAGCCCTGTAGCCAAGGCATTCAAGCACAGCCAGGGATCCAGCATGACCTAACCAGAACCATTAAAAAAAGTCTCAGCATCAGAGTGCTTGGCACTATCTGGAAGCAAGACAGAGAGCACATCTCCTGCTTTTCTGAATGTTCTCATTTATAACTTCCAACTGCTAGCAAGTATGCGGTGCTTGTGTGTGCTGTATAGACCTTGTGCCTTGGCCTACGCTGAGTGAACATCTAATTGGCGAAATCGTTTCCTCTCTGTCTGTCCCAGGTCAATTTTACATGGTGGGTATTCTTTCATTCTGTCACTAATGTGAAGAGAACATCCCAAACAAATATCTCGTCCCAAACATAGATAATAAAATATAACTTTTTTTCTGTTTTACTAAAATCATTAGAGAATTTTCCTTGCATTATTTCACCAGGAGCTTTCTATTAAGCAAAACCACCACATTTCCCCCTTCTGCCCTAAATTTCAGTCTTGCTTTATTAGCAGCAGAGGCCAGATTCTCAAAACTGCTGATTAAAAAAATCCATGCAATATTTAGAACACTTTGGCAAGGTACTTTTTTAAAACTCTTGCAAATAAATCACAGTTTGTGGCTTAAAAATCAGAACTGCAGACAAAAAACAGTAAGTGAAGTAACAGACATTTGTTAGCATTTTTTTTTTATTAATCCATTCATATATTTATAGAATTGCTAAATATTTAAAGCTCCAGACTGAGAACTATTCTTAGGGCGATTTCTTTGCTTAAGTTGAGCTCAGGTAATGCTTTTGATCTCCATTTTCATTCAGCTAACTGGAAATTAGTTTTTCAAAGGTGGCTATTTGTTGAGAGGAAGACACACAAGATGTGCCTCCAAATAAAAGGAATTCAAAAAGCGTATCTGTCCTGATCTTAGTGATGGGAAGTTGTTTATAATTGATTTAGACAAACTATTCAACAGTGTGCCAGTATATCAACAGAACCTTTTCATAGTCTGAGTCCTCTTGTGTTGATTTTTAAAAGGCAGCCAGTAAGACCTGGGGGCTTTTAAACTGCAGAACTGAAGGAATTTGCTGATTTCCTCCTACTGAGCAATAAGAACCCTATATAGGCATATTTCAGTAGGTATGTATAATGTGGATGTAGGTATGTGTCTGCATATATATTTTTATATACATACACACATACACTTATTTACTGAAGTGTATATATATAAGCTCATGTATATATAACACATATCATGAATACAAACATGCACACATATATATACAGTTCCCTTGCCTCCTTTTCTCCCAGTCTTCTTTGAGACTGTCTTTATTTGTTTTAAATCACTTTTTGGTTCAATTAAAGCTCTGCTGGCCCCTTTAAATTCTTCCTCTGATGGTATTTCAGATATATTTTAAATTAAAGATAATGCAAAAAATAATAGCAATAACAGGGGAATATAAATGCTATTACTGGATTACTCGATCTTTTTTTTTTTTTAACACAAAATAACAGATATAAATTAGAGTCCATGCATTACAAATGTGCCCACTCCAGAAGGGACACACCAATGTTTTGACTAGGATTTGGCTTGCAAAAAAGAGTGAGTGAGTGAGTGAAGTGTGTGTATGTGAGGGAGACTGGAAAAGAGAGAGCTTAGGAAAAGCAAATGTGCTCTGCAGAAGTAGTTCAGTTTGCATAATTTATTTTAAATATGGATCCTCTCTGGTGAGTGAGTGCTCCCTCCCTCACCCCCCCAGCTCCCCCCCCCCTTTTTTTTTAAAATAGGAATTTCTATGCTGCTTGCGTTCCAATATTCCAGTTCAAACAGGGTGCCTGGCAGTAGCTCAGCACCTGTGTAGCTGACTACTTACTGCTGACGAGCCTTGCTTGCCGGTAATCTAGATTTATGGTAAGTCTACCCTTTCCCTTCATCTACAAGGTCCGGGGACATTCGGGTAGCCAATCTGCCCTTAAATACGTCTCTGAGGAAATGGTGCTAATTAGTATTGGAATTTACAGCCTTCCATTTTATTGACTTGTCCTACTTTCTTCGATAATTAACTAATGAGTAAAGTAATGAGCTATGTTAGTCAGTCATGATGTTCAATTAAACAGCAAATCAATTATTGAAAATAGTTTCGGACAGCTCTCATGTCGTGACAGGGAGTGTGTGTCTGTGTGTGTGTGCGTGTGTGTGTGCACACGCATGTTTCAAATGCATGCCCTAGATGTGGCAGCGTCCCTCCCTGGAGGGTACCTGGCGGCAGGGGGGCTGTGTGATCACAGCCAAGCCCCACCAGCGGTCCTTCTTGCCCACGTTGTCCACCCTCTGCTCAGCTTCCCTAAATAGTGCCCTGACACTGTGCCTTCCTGAGGTGAGCTTCTCTTTGCAGGGGGTCCCAAAAGCCTGAGAAAGACGAGATTGCTGTAAAATAGAGAGCACTTTTTGGGATGGGGAGGTCGGCAGAGGGATGTTACTAAGCAGGCATGCCTGTTCACTGCTGTGACCCCTCTGCCTCTTTTCTTGGCACATGAAACCTTTCCCACTGGTGAGCCGAGCGACCTGTCCCAGAGCTCAGCATTATGGCAGTAGGGACTAATACACAAATATTAGTCCTCAAAGCCCTACCTCTCTTCTGGCCACAGCAATACTCAGGCGCAACAGACAGGGTGGCAGGGAGTTAAGGAT
This sequence comes from Theristicus caerulescens, assembly GCA_020745775.1. NCBI lineage: Eukaryota > Metazoa > Chordata > Aves > Pelecaniformes > Threskiornithidae > Theristicus > Theristicus caerulescens. Next base: position 72,086,327 of record CM036558.1, read on the forward strand.
TTTTCCCCTGAAGGCTTTTCATACCAGCCTGAGCAGCACTTGTCCATGGGAAGAGGCTTCCAGGACCACTGTGTCACGAGTCCCCTGCACCATGCCCACACGGTGGGGTGGCACCAAGCCTGGGAGGGCACCGCACACACATTCCTGTGTGGCCACTGGCAGGTCAGGTCATGGTTCACCAGGGCAAAGCAGCCACTCTGTGCCTGGCCTCAGTCCTTACAGCACAGGTGGCTTCATTTGGCATGGGCCAAGCAAAGACCTTTTTTGTTAGGATGAGAAATAGACATTTATCATCTCCCTAATGTTGTGAGTGCAATTTTGCCTAGGAAATGTGTAGGGCAGTTTCAGCAAAGAAAACTGTAGCTTACATCATCATTCAGTAACTTGCCAGCTCTTTGGGTTAATTATTCTTTCGTTTGAACTTTCTATGCTTCCTGTTTCCTTCAGGTCTTTCGCTTCATCCTACCTGCTACACTAGCTGATAGCATTTCTGCCCCTGCTGCCCATAACTTTGCATGCTTTCAAGCTCACCCTCCTGGTGACACCCAGCTTGCTGCATTTGCTGTTACTTTTAGCTCTGCTTTTGGTGTTAGAACGTGCCACAGCATTATTCCCACGTACAGCAAGCAAACCTGTCCTGAAAACTCAGCAGTCTGGGAACAACTTTTACTGTCCTATGCTTCACTCGTACAAATAAGAAGTTTTGACTTGCCCTGGCAAAAGACCACTTTGCTGTGGGCAGCAGCAGTTTTTAGAGATGACAGTAATATTGCATTAAGCAGTTTGATGGTTTTAAAAGGCAATAAAAATGTAAAGGTTATTAGATGGAAAATTTGGGTTGGGCTTAAAATTTTAACCTAACATTATCAGATATGCTGAACCAGAAATAACACTCCCAAAGTCTTGCTGGGCTCTCTTGCATTTCTGTTTGTGTAGCAAAGTGGCACAAATAGTGCCATGCCATGCTTGTAGGCTCTGTAGTCACACAAATGTGCACTATAATTATTCGTTATTAATAACAGTCGTCATATGATGATTTTTTTTTTTAAAGGTAGTGAGCATGCAGAAAGGTCCCCTGCCACCTTCCAAATTCAGAAGGAAAAGCAGGCCAGTGAGCAATGTGCCTAAATACAGAGAGAGGAGACAGAATATGTTGGCCTTAACCATCCAATTGAATCACAATTCATTAGAGAAACAACAAGCCAAAACAAATCAAAGACAGTTCAAAAAAGGCAACATAAAGTTTTCATTTCCAAACAGTTTTAATTCACTGTTTGTGCTCTTTACTGAGAATATGCAAGGAACACAAACATTCCCATATGAATTAAATTACAATTTACATATGAATTACATTAGAAATATGAGCTACACTAAAGAGATAATTAGTGTTGTCCTGGGTTATGTGAGCACAAACAAAATTAAATAAGAACAATTTCAAAGCCAAGTTTTGCTTTGCCTTTTCAACTAAGCTGGTTTAATCAGTGATAATGACTGAAATAAATCCACTACATATAAAACAACGCACAACATATCATACTGTGTGAAATGCCATTACTAAGTCCCATGCCTTGGTAAATCACGCAGTCAAAAAGGAGTACAATGTCACCGATACGATGCTACAGAAAATTTGCCACTGCTGGGTGCCCAGTGCTGAAGGCAGTGGTCCCTGAGGCTTGCAAGGAAGCAGGACCCATGACAGGCCAGCGTTGCTGAGCTGCTCCGGGGGTGGGGGCGCGCTGTGAGGGTTTGTGTAGGGGATTTTTTAAACCTTACAAATGAATGAGAAACAGCTGCCACAGAAAAAACCGCCAGTGCTAGCAGAGAGCAATGAGAGGGAGGGGAGCTGGAGGAGGAGGAGGGGGGGATGGCGGGGTGGGGGAGAGGAGAAAGTGAGAAGGATAAAAATACCAAGCAGAAGCAGACTACCTGTGCATCAGTGCCTCAGCCCCTAAATAGAGCTATGCTTTATGACTACCTTGCCTAATGAGCTAAACTCTGGTGACCATAAAACTGAAATATAATTATGACATTAAAGATGCCTATATTTGAACTTAATTATTAATTAATTTAATGAGAGAATAGGAGGTTGTAAAATTGCTAATTAAACGGCTCTGTAAAACTGCAGACGGCAGAGGATTTACCAAATGATGAATCCCACAACAGTATTTGGGCTATATCAATATTCTATTAATATACAGTATGCCAGAGGTACTGGCTAGTACGCTACTCACAGTTAAGCTGATGTGACAGGCATACAGAGTGAAAGAAAATGAAGGACATAAAATTCCAGATGATAGCAACCTTGAAGACGATCTCTGCCTCCACCTCTGTGGCAGTTTCTGAAATCAGTTAAATAAACTCAGAAATGCAGGATAAAAATCAATCTTACCATCGCAAATGTGAATAAATTGGCTTGAAGCAAACGACCCACCTATGGTCTTAGGCACCGTGGTGGTGTGTCGCTCTCTGCTTGCGTGCGGGAATGGTCAGAGCTAATCTGGACTTAAGTGCAACAGAACGGGAGGGATGCAGCGTGTGTGTGTGTGTGGTGTGTGTGCGTGTGCCCGCCCGCATGTGAAAGAAAAGCTGAGCGAGAGCAAAAAATAACTGTCCCCGTGTGATTAGTGAAATTAAACTCAAGTGAACCTTCAGGGGCTGAATTCGAACCTACGGCGGAAAATTTTAGAGATTCCCACACTGCACTATCAGCATGTGAAGAATTTCACTGTAACATTTGAATGGCAATGCCATTTGGATGACATTCATTAAAAAACATAGAGGAGGAGGAGTGCAGGAAAATATTTTCTTTTAGCATTGAGCCTAATTCAAGGAACGTCAAAAGAAAATGCATGGGGCTGCCTCACCCTGCGTATCTCTAAATGTCAGTCATGACTTAATTACTGGGATAAAAGCAAAAGGAAAAATTTAAGTATCGCTTTGTAGTTTTGTAGGAAACAATGAAATACCATTGGGCAGTGTAACAGAAAAACACCAGCCACACCAGGTTAAATGTATGAGGTATGTTTTAATATTTGCACAAATCCTTAGAACTGTTGCTTTTTATACCTGCCATGTGGCATAGCTTTTCCTTTACACCTTTTGTTTTTTAAATGCCCCGTTGACAGCCGCAAGAAGCAATTTGATAAGAAAGATTAAAGATAAAATATCAAGAAAATAGGGTGGGAGGAGACTCACCCCCCCACTCTAAGGAAAATAATAGTCATTTACGGTAACATCTCCCATTTCTGGAAAATGGATGAAGGATCTTGAGGCTAAGGACAGGAGCTGTATTTATGGAGCAGATTGTCTTGAGTGCCATCACGTGACATGTACAGGACAACCAGGCGATCAGGCCCAGTCAGCATGGGTTTATGAAAGGCAGGTCCTGCTTGACTGGCCTGATCTCCTTCTATGACAAGGTGACCCGCTTGGTGGATGAGGGGAAGGCTGTGGATGTTGTCTACCTGGATGTTAGTAAAGCCTTTGACACTGTCTCCCACCGCATTCTCCTGGAGAAACTGGCTGCTCATGGCTTGGACAAGTGTACTCTTTGCTGGGTAAAAAACTGGCTGGCTGGCCGGGCCCAAAGAGTGGTTGGTGAATGGAGTTAAATCCAGTTGGCGGCTGGTCACAAGTGATGTTCCCCAGGGCTCAGTACTGGGCCCAGTTCTGTTTAATATCTTTGTCAACGATCTGGATGAAGGGATTGAGTGCACCCTCAGTAAGTTTGCAGGTGACACCAAGCTGGGCAGAAGTGTTTGTCTGCTGAAGGATAGGAAGGCTCTACAGAGGGATCCGTACAGCTGGATCGATGGGCCAAGGCCAACTGTATGAGCTTCAACAATCCTCAGTGCTGGGTACTGCAGTTGGGTCACCATCCCTGGAGATATTTAAAAGACGTCTAGATGTGGTGCTTAGGGACATGGTTTAGTGGTGGGCTTGGCAGTGCTAGGTTAACAGTTGGCCTCGATGATCTTAAAGGTCTTTTCCAAGCTAAATGATTCTATGATTCTATTCTATGTTTCTATTATTCCCAAGTCCTTTATGACTTTTGAAAATATTACATAAACTTGTACCTGAGTTTTCGCATTCTAAGCTAGGAATAAGAGCAGTTTCTTGCCACTTATCATTCATGTTTCAGATCACTAAATGGAAACTTGCAAATAATTTCTGAGAAAGTGATCTCTAGATGTCACTTTTTATTGACTGGTTTGGGACAAGACTTTAGAAAGTGTCACTTCTTGTTTTGTTTTGGTTTTTAATGCTCATCTTGGGACATATGAACAAGGTAATTTTAAGGAGCTGTGCCCTTCACATGATGGTCTTGTTTACCTTATCTCAAATACTAACAGAGTTTGCAGTCTCTCAATACTCAGAAACCTCACTGGTAGGTTTTGTATGAGAATCTGCAGCTAAAAGAGCTGCTGCTTTAAAAAATCTTGATCCCAATTTAGAAAACTACTCTGGCTGGTTTCTATCTTATAATATGTGCAATTAATAAATATGAAAGCTTCTATGCATTTATTATCATTGTATCATGCCCCGCAGTTTTATAGATCCAATTTCTCAAAAAGTGACTTTTACCAGAAATAAAACCAGACAGATTTCTTCTATCGTGCCACCAGTTATCAAGCCTGCCCCTTGACTGGAGGCTTTTGTGAGATCTGAACTGTGTTTCACTCACTCAGGTTTCAATCCAAGCAAGACAGACAGTGAGTTAAAGGTTGGAACAGGTGGGTTTCTAGTAGAAAGGAAATGCCACATGACTCATCATCCTCACGTTGCTGGTTACATGTTTAGAGCATCAAAGAAATGGCTCCTTTATCTCCCCCACAGCTACCACATGGTGAACTTTATTACTGGTAGGTCGCACTCCTTGCTAGAGAAATTCAACCTGCAGCACAGTGGCTAGCTTGAAACAGAAGAGAAAGAGGGGCAGAAAATCTGGGGATGCTCTTATCTCCAAACTTGCTTTGATGCCGCCATTGCAAGCAGCTCCCTATTAGAAAGAAATATTTGAGAAAGGGTAAATACTGGTGAGAGTTATTGTCAAACCAAAAGCCTATTGGTTGTTTTTTGTGATACTTTACTTAACTGCCATCCAGTTATAAGGAGATCCTGGGCAGGGACCTCCTCATTGCAAGGAGCGTGAGAGGTTCAGCCGACAGCTCTGAACCTGAAGTTCATGGTTATCTTCATAAGACTGGTCACTGCAGACCCTGGAAGAAAACTATTTTGCCACCTTGCTCTGCTCTGAGGGCAGGAGGCTGGTCACTGTCGCCTGACAGCGATCATAGGGGTGAGCGGGGCAGGCGTCTCTCTGGGTACCAGCAGCAGTGGTAACAGTGCTGCTCCCAGCCTTATGCCACGTATCACCTCAAAGTGGTTCACAAACTACTAGTAGCAACTTGCCTAGCATTTATGTACGTCACAGTTTGCAAACCTCCAGGGCTGTACATTCCTTAAACGTTATGGGTAAAAGCCAGCTGTGGCCCAGAGCTAAACCATACAGTTGACAGGGGTACCTGTCAAGCTTGATTACCAGGAGAGAGCGCCAAAGTAAGAACAGGTGTGATTAACTGTTATTGGTGTTGCAGGTGTGTGCCAGGGTCTCACTGCAAAACATATGAAAAGTGTGTACAACCCCAAAACTTTAATTGATTTTATTTAATTCCCAAGGATTTAAATTGTTTGTTTTAATTCTGAATTAAATCACCAAGGAGGTTAACTTGGTTTAGGGTATCTGTTACTCTTGTTTGTGTTTGTCCTTTTTTTTCCCCTTCAGAAAGCTTTCCTTTTTTCTGTTGGTTTTTAAGATGTAAAATATGTGCTAAATACATCCTTCAAAGTAAGCTGCATAAAGTTAATGTATTTGTCGCCAATCAGAAGGATACATTATATTTTTGTGCATTTAATTAGCCAGCTTTTTAATTTAATATAATTTATCTTCTTCATTTTTTATGTTTACATAATGTTAGAATATGGTGAGTGCTGTACCTCTGCTTCATTAGGTGAATACTATTTTTTCTTTGGTGTTTGTGTTAAGCCCTATTGATATAGAACTCATATCATCTTTACAACTGCAAGAAAAAAATAACATTAAAATAGTTCTCACTAACTAAATAAATCTATCTTAAACTTGATGGATGTGCAAAAGGGAAAAATATATTTACTTGAACAGATTTTTTTCATTTAAAACAAGTATATTAAAGAAGTGGTGTAATAGCATAGTTAAACGAACTGTTTCTGTCCATAATGTCCATCAAGGCCTTCAAAATGGCAGAGCTCAACCTTTTAAGTCTACTATATACATCATAATTGAAAGACAAAAACAAGCTCTTTACTTTTTTTTAACTTGCAATTAGTTTCTAATGTTGATTGAAGTATACATTGATTGGAACTAACTGAATACTTTGAAACAAAGAAAAAAAAATTCTTTATTCCTGAAAAAAAAATTTCCATGGGCAAAAATTCCACAAACTTTAGTTTATAGTTCTTTACTAGTGATTCCACAAGATCAGTGTTCTGACTTGTTTTTAAAACCTCAGAGTAAGACTAGCACTTCTTAAAATCATGTGGCATTGCAAAGCTAAAAAGACAGAGAAAAGACAAGGCCCAGTTGATAAAAACATAAGTTTCTTTCTAAAGCTTGAAGTCTGCAGGTCTGAAAGTTGAAGTCTGTGAAAATGGAAGTTTACTGAATTTATCAAAAGACAACAGAATTTGCATTAGTTGCTGCTACTGCAATCTTTCTTTAAATCAAATTACACAGAATTAAAAAGACAGGAAATATATGGATTCAACTTTTCCCTCTCAGGAAAACATGCCAAGCATTACATTTGGTTTGAAATCTGAAAGCTAAAAGGTGTTATCCCAGGTATATGCATTATCAGTATGGCAAAGGTTTGAACTGGAATTAAATTAACAATTCTGTTGTTCCACAAGGTGAGAATAATCAAGCTAGCTCCACGAACTAACTGAACTAGGTTAGCAGTGGTGAAATATACAAATATTTTTGAACACACAGGGATCAGGTAGATCTGTGCAGCATTGAGACGCTATTTTTGACAGATGGCTTATGATTATGTGATACTGGGAGAAGGAAAGAGGTCTCTATTTTTTGTTAGTTTTTCATGAGATCACAAGTTCTTCTGGAAAAAAGATACAGGAGACAACTTTGGGGTCTGCAGTCTAGAGTAAGCTCATGATTACTTTTTATTTTGCCACTAGATCACACCTTTGTTTTAATCTCTCTCCTCACTGTTTATCTATGAATAGCCTGTGAACTTTTCCATACCCCAAATTAGATAACTATCATAACCCCTCCTCTAAATGCAAGTGTGTAGAGGACGGCAAACGCATTTCAGTTGCTGAAGCAAGCTGCCATGACCTCTGTGAATATTTTGCTGCAGGGAATTACACAGCCTTTCAGATGATGTCATGAGGAAGGTTGAAGCCTGGCAACCCTTCACGCTTGGCATGTGCTTGAAAAATCTAGCTGGATACTTTTCTTTTGTTCCAAATCACAAACCAGGCAAGCATCATAAACAAGAATGAGTCAGTCTTGCTGCTCCCAAACTCCAAATGTGTTAATCTTTTCCTTACTCTGTCAGTTTTGATTTAATTCTGGAGGAAAAGGAAGGTAAGAACGCAGCCTGACTGAGGCTGACTGCACTCTCCTGCAAACCTAAAGAACCAAGGTCTAACCTCCCCCTCTGTTTTCCAGCACTTCAGGTCTTGTCCACGCAGGAAGCAAAGGCAGATCAGCCTTTGCTCTAGCATTCAGAAATGGTTGTTCCACAAACCCTGGGTGCCCACCAAGCTACACCATGGCATGCCTCTGCTGTGTTATCATGCTTTGACTATGGTTTGTCCAACCGAGGGAAGGCATCAGGAGTAAAATCACTCTACAGGCAACCCAGGATAGCTCTTTAGCCTACTTTTTTTTTCTTCCCCATGCTTGTTAATCGTGTTATGCTTGAACACAAAACTTGTTACAACCCCAGTTGGTCAGAAGAGTGTTTAAAAACTGTTCTAAATACAGTTCCCTGTCCTAGATTTCAGCGGGAATATTCATATAGTTAAAACTACGTGCCTGTTTAAGTGCTAGTCTGCATTTATAGGCAAATTTTAGCCTTCAACCTCACCTTAATGCTTTGGGGTTTTTTTCCTTTTGTTTTGTGAAATTAGATAATTCTTATTTGTTGTATAAAAGGCTTCCCTTATATATTAAAGGCTTACAGAGAAAGCCACAACCATGCATGACAAATATGTTAAAAAACCCTAATAAAAAGAAACAGCAGTATAAAAACAATAGGGAAAGATGTAAATCCTAGCTATAAAAAAAATTAAATAATATAAATATAGCAAAGGTACCTTACCTACATGTATGTACAGTTTGAGGCAATATTTTCTTCTGAAAGAGAAATCTGAATGTAGACTATATGACAATTTAAGAAAATATTGCCTGGAAAAATAACAACTGTCTGTTTTCGGCAGATCCACTTGAGAAACTAAGGGTAAAAAGCAAAAGGTTAGCAAAGCATTTCAGAAGTGCAGGTGTGACAGCATTAAAACAAAAATTTGTGAAGAATTAAAGGAAGGGATCGTAATGCCACCTTTTTTCTTATATGTAGAGATGGCTTGAAGGAGGAGAGGAAGGTAAAGGCATGCATGTCTTCTGTGAAAGGCTTCTAATGCCAGGATATGATTGATTTTTCTGTGGCTTCAGCTTTGTGGGTGTGAGAGAAGTCATAAGACATGGGAGATAAGTCATTCTGCGTTCTGGGATGAGGGGAGGAAACCCCAAAATTCTTGAGTTCCTACCATTAGCAACAGAAGAGATGCCTGACATAGTAAATCAATTTGGAAGGATTAAATAACAATTTGGTCTTTGCATTATGAAAAGTAAGATCCCATCTGGTATGAGTTTGCTTCTTGTTTACAAATGCCTTAGTTTGAATGAAGAATAGAAAAAAGAGTTATTGCTCATTCCCTCAAGCAAATGGGAAATTCAGCTGATGATGGTCCTCCATCATAGGCAGGTCAGCAGGATGTCATTTATAGGTGGCCATGGATGTCTCCTCAGATAGCTCCGTGTATATACATGCACTTGGCCATGCTTAAGCTTTTCTGGTGACACGAACGCCCTTCAAACATATCTCATTTCCTTTTGATGCATCCTGTCACAGTAACATGGTCTATCACTGCATCACCAAATTATATTAGGACACATGACAACAGCCACCCAACTGGATGACCTCACTCTTGCCCTACTTTGATCTAGTTCAATCATTTCTGGTGACTTAGGTGTATAAAACAATTCCCAGGAGATGGCTTAAAAAAACCTGCCGATCACATGGGTTGCACATGCATTTGGGAATACCAACTGCAGTGAACAATTGGGCAGCACAAGTTCAAGTTACGCAAAGGATTTAAGTCATACATTGGAAAATATATTTCCTAAGACCATACCAACCCTAACCGCAAGTTCAAAGGCTTATTTTTTTCCATGCTGTCTTCCTAAGGGGTCAAATTTGAAAATGCAACCCACAAACAAACCATTAAAGGTAACAGTGGGTCAATCTAACATCCTTCTTGTTGTGATCAAGAAGAGTGAAAGCTACATGTGTACACATGATGAACAAACATATATACTGTAATTATAGCAATGCTAACACAGAATCTCCTGCTCCACCTATGTACCTGTGACATCAATACATTTACACACACATTTATACTCATACAAATGAGAGCAAAATTTATTCTATTAAGATAAAGGAGATAATGAACGAGCAATATCAGTTTCACATTTGGGTCTCTTATTTAAGCCACCTTCAGGAGTAGTTTAAGTGCAGAGGGTCTGATTCTAATAACATAGCAATATAAAATAAACTTAAACAAGGGTGTAAACTACATTTAATCTGCCCAGCCTGATACAAAAGGGACAGTAGCATAAATGAGAAACTGTCCCAGAAGCTCTCCCTCTGCATATTGATTAATGTATCAATGCTAGCTGCGATCTAGTTAACCTCTAAACAAAAATGACCTAGTGTTGTACTAGAATGGAAGTTTCTTTTAAACTGTTTGACTTGAATACAAGGGAAACCAGTACATCTATCTTTCCTTTCCTCTGTTCTTTTCCACTTATATCGGTTGGTCTAATGAGAGGCATTGCCTTTCTCAACATGCCTTCCTTCTCTTCTGTCTCTTTACACCAGCATGGCAACAAGAACATTACTACCATAAAAGTATGTGTTACATTTCAAAAAATGTAGCAGGAGAGAAAATTTTAAAATTCATTTTTCCTTCTCCTCTCTCCCTGTGCTCCTCAAGTTCTTTGTTTTGCCACTTTTTCCTGCCCTGCTTATAGTGAGGTTTTTTCCTACTCTAGCAATGCATTTTAGAGGCAAGTGGATCGCAGTTGTGTGTTAAATCATGAACAAAACCAATCTCTCTCCCTCTCTTCCCTTTTCTTGTTGTCTGTCCTTTTTACTTAAACATAGCTTCTAGGTTAATGATTCATTCTTCTAAAATGCTGCTGTGCCTACCAGATTATATTGTAAAATCTGTCATTCTGTTTATGTTTAAAATACAAGATTAAAGCAGTAGTCATGCTGAGGGAAATGGTTCTCACACATAACAAGAAAGGATCAATCCACGTCTGCCGAATCCAGGCTGTTTTAGCAGAGGCTGCCGTTTTGGTGTGCTGCCAGACCCCAAAGAAATATGTGTGAGCTTTGAAACTTGGTAGCCATTCTTGCACTGAGCACAGCAAGGACCTAAAATAGGGCTTACCACACACTAATGTACCTTTCAAAGTTACAGTAACCTAGCTGTCTGTAAATTGTAGGGAAAGCACTTGAGAAATAAATTATTCAGTCCTAATGGGAAGTGAAAAGGTGAAAAATTTTATTATGAAGTAGCCTGTATGGTACCTTTAAAAGTTTTTGGGGCTAGGAATTTGTAACTGGTACTGTGGAACTGATATCCAGGTCATATATAGCCAAATTATCAGTGATGCTAATGCTTTTTTTTATAGTGTCATGTGTTAGCATAAAGGCAAATCAGAGCCAGTGTTAGTATATCCTTTTTGTTACTACAGTGTGACTTACTCACCAGATCAAATAGGTTGATCCATAAAAACTAGTTGGGTATGTAATGCCAGCCAGATATTAGATTTGAGACTTGTATACACTTGAAAATTTACAAAAATAGCTCATTTGAAATAATTGCTCTGGAACAGCTATTTGGGCAGAAAGCTGTAGGGATATTTCTCAGCCATTTTAGATTAGTTATCTCAGTAAATTTCTAAGTATAGACAAGCCCTCGTGATGTGTCCTGCCAAATGAAGATTGTTCTGTTCAATTAGCTCTCATTAAGGAAGGCAGAGAGGTGTAAAAGTAGATTCTCCCTAAGTATAAATTTTCATATTTATTAAGCAGAAGTGAGAATACACAAATTCAATTTCACATGTATTTTTTACTCATTGAGCGAAGCAGGCCTTCTAAAGAAGCCATGAGCCTACTCACTGGAGACTTAAATGTGTCTGAAAAAGGTTGTTTGGTGTTTGAGGGACCTGGGCTGATGGGGACACTGCTCTTCCAGATGAGGGGCTGAATTGTGGTTATGAATCATGATTATGAATTATGATTATTTCAAGGGAAGGTCATTGTGGAAACATCTTATTTCGGGTTCTTTTCTCCTCAAAATTTCTAGCTTGATTTTTAAGCAGGACAGGAAGTAGTTTTAAATAAAAGACAATACTTTCAGGGGCAGGGAGTGAAAACGCCATATGTCAGATGTCAGCTTCTCCATAAAAGTCAGTTGCCCACAAAAAGCTGACATCTTTTCTAACAACTGCTGTGTTCCAAGCAGTAAGCATTTAAGCCCTGAGGAAGCAGAGTTTGAGTAGGAAATCCAGACTTTCACCCTTTATATCTGTGAGCAGAAAATGCTGCTCTTTGGTACTCAAGTGCAGTCCTCAGGAGTGCAGTGTTGAAGCTGCTCTCCGTGCTTGCACTGCTGCCTGTGACCTTCCCCTGTTCCAGAACACTGTGTCTTCGAGAAAAAAACTTCGTAATTCTTTCTAAAACCCCATGACTAAAGAAATTGCTACATGCATATGGATTAAAAGCTAGACTGTTTATTATACATATTTAGATCCTAATTGGACATAGATTACTATCCAGGCCAGACTAAACACTTTTAATTTAACCAAACCAGTGCTGGCTATAAAGAGAGGGTGAAATAAATGTTTAATATATCCTATATCATCTTTCCCAAAATGGTTTCTATTTATCATCCAAGTACCTAATCAATGCAACTACATATAAAATCCACAGATTTTATAGTCCAGTAATAAGTACATGCAAATTATGTTGTCATATAAGCATACTGGCTCAAAAAGATGTATATCTATCAGACTAGTTAGCCATTATCTTAATTATGAAAGGATTATCCTTGTAAAGGCAAGGCCATAATATAATAGGAGTTCTGAAATATGAACGATCTCTAGCTATGTTTACCATTAATTCAGACTGCACTTATATTCCCATTTCCCCTTTTCTACTGTTTATTTTTGTTAATGTTTATGTGTCCCTTTTTGTAAGCAGCAATATGGTACAGCACCCCATCAAATGCACTATGAAAGCTCCAAAGAGCCATCCTAAGTATATTAATCCTCCATAAAAATAAATAAGCTATATGAGAGAGAGCATTTCTATAAGGCTTGAGTGTTAGTACTGGCAGCTGGAGCATGAGGTGGTGAGAATGTGTGTGCCAACTTTGAGATTCATGCATGAAAAAGCTCTTTGTAGTATTTTTTTCTGAGATGGGTTTTGTTGGTGGATTTTTTTTCCTCCATGTAAAGATTTTTCTGTAATAAAGACACTGTATCCTTCTTTCTGTGAAAGTCAAAAATGCCTTCTGAAGGGCGGGCAAAAGACAGGGGAGTCTGAAAGAGATCAGGTCACACAAGAAAGATGTTTCACGGTTGGGACTTTGCAAACACAATATTGAAAAACCAACAAATATAAGAAGTAAAACCCCGTCTCTTCCTAACATTACATTTGCTCTGATGTATTTTCTGAAAGCCGCCCAAGTATAACTATTTATTTTAACTAAAGTAATCAAGATTAATGTCAGCAGTTATGACACACGCTGTTTGCTAAAGAACACATAGAACAATTGCTCAAGGCAAGCTTCATTAAGAAATCAGATAAAATTAGTAAAACTGATTATATTTCAAAACTCAGCAGCGGCAGCAGCTCAAATTGCCATTCAGGAGTCTCCAATTAACACAATTGGTCTTGTTCACAATCAGCTTTGTAATCTCATTAGCCTATTATATTTTAATCATTGGGATAACTGCACAACAAAACTTATTTTATTTTTGCACTGACTGCTGATGGCATAAGTGAACGTGCAATATACTTTTTCTTTCTTTTTCCTTCTCTTTTTCCTTCTTTTCCTTTTTTTTTTTTTTTTTTTTTGTTCCTTTCCAGAGAACAATGCAGACTCCTTAGAGCATTATCCTGGTTACAGATTATTACCATACACTCCGTCAGTGCTAGGGAACGCTGACAGCAGGCATCTAATTTGGCATTAATTGGCAGGGGACTAATTGCATAACTGACATTGCTAGTGAAACTTAGAGAGTAAAAGGTAGGGACGGTACAAAGTATCAGAAAAGAGAGAGAGGGGAGAAAGAGCAAACAAACGCCTGCAGACAGCTCTGTGGACACATGCATATAACTCGTTTGCCTCTTTGGTGTGCTGCCTTGTTTCATAAATGTGTTCCAGAGATATTGGCCGTTGTAAAAACACAAAGTCTTTCTGTCCTTTAGGTACTGGCAGTCTGCAAATACCTACAATACCAGTGTTTCATTGATATTGAGTATTGCCTGCTGCAATGAGATTATGTTCTATTGATGGGAACTGGGGTGTAACATAGCCATCTACAGAAAGCAATAGGTTGCCCTATTTTCAAGCTGAAAATGCTATGTATTTTATGAACTGCCTCTATCTTGCACACCAGGGATGTCTCTGTGGCTAAAGCCATAATAGGATTTTCCTAAATGATACAGAAATACAAATATTCTGACTGAGCACTTTTCTGGCCACGTCTTATTTACCAGCAAGCTTTGATACAGTATTTTGCTTCCATCTTTTAAAGGACATTTTCAATTTCCCATTTCCCTTATGAGTGCTTCCTGTAAAGGTGTCAATAACCACTAATTGCGTTCTGCTTGGCCAGTCTGCAAATCAAAACAGCAGAGGCAGCAAGCCAATATGCATTCAAATCCCGTTACTTGGCTGCCTCATTCTCAACTGGAAAGATACGAGAAGGCAAATATTCATACAATCATATGCGGGGAAATTCAGAGTTGCTCCTGTGATCTCCAAAGAGACCTATGTGGCTGCTGTTAATTCCCAGACTTTTATTAAAAGGGTTACTGCTGGGGGTAGTTCAGTGTTGTTTCTTTTATCTTCAGTCCAGGAAATGGCACGTATTAGATCAGAGCAAATGTAAAAGGAAATAGCTCTGCAATAAGAGCAGAGGGTATGCAATAATTAAATTAGGAGCTTGCTTCCACAGGCAGGCCAGTAACTGTATTGGCCTAAGCAAGTGATGGGTGGGATTTAGCTGCGCTGAATATCATACAGTGAAAGAAGTCATTGATTTGATTAATTTTGCTCCTGTTTCATGACTTACGTGTCACCAGAGTGTTGATTTTCTTAAATCGATTGGTCATGCTGAAGTGTTAGCTGTCTAATTTCTGCTTGTAATATTCAACCTGGAGTTTGGTTGAGAGCAGTTTGTTGTCAGCATTTGCTACTGTGGTTCAAACTGCTTTGATTTCACACTGTCACGAGGGCCATTTTCCTTTCCTGGTTTGAGGAACAAGTTTTCCAGGGTGGCTGCCCACCAACAGAGGTTCCAGAAACACTTCCTACAGATGTTTTTTCCAATTTCACTTAAAATCTTCAGCTTGGGCAAAAGTTTCTGCCAGAGAAACTCACATACAGAGAAAACCCTTACAGGAAGGACCTCCAGAGATGCCAAGAGAGCCAGCTCAATTTGACTGAAAATGCTGAGTGCCTGCATGCAGGGCAACACATTTCCAAGCCCATTTGGTTCTGTTCTGACATGGAGGGGGAGCAGAAGTGGCATACCTGACGTCTCTCCCCACCACGGCCCATTTTGAACCACACTTAGCTTGGCTACCAGGGGCCACAGGTCTTCTATTTCTTGTGACTGTAGGGATGACCTGTCCTGACGATGCCAGAGGATTGCCAAATCACAGGCTTTTTCTCTTGTGCCAATGGATCCAAAAGCAGCAATTTGTCCCTCTTCCACAAAGCATTTGAGCAGGTGCATAGTCAGGTGCAGGACGATAAATTAGCATTGAAAGAGAGCATGGGAGGATGGGAGATCTTTCCTTTCATCCGCTAACTAGCATATCTGACCATGTTTACAATAAGTAGATGTTTAGAAAAGTTGAAAATGTTACTCTATCACGTTTTGGGGGGCAATAGTTTGAACAGATGGTGGATTTTGTTACCATTTTGCCTAAATAACTTCCACTGTTAGTTGCTCTTAGTTTAGTAATCAACTTATCACCTTCTACCCTATTCTGCTAGTTTTCTATGAAAGACATAAAATACACTTAGAGATTGGACAAGCAAGTGATATGATGCTTGTTCTCAAACTGAATATTGCAAGCAGGGGAGCATTAACATACCAACTCAAGCTCTTGCTTACCATGCCTGGAAATCACAGACATGATACAGTGGTAGAAGTGGCTAAAGGTGAGGCAAATCTGGCACAACGTTGTTGTGAGATATGCAGTGATGTTTTGTTGTCATCCCAGGTTTAAGAGTTGTTGTTTGTTCCTTTCTTCACACTGTGTTTTGCCTAGCTCTTTGAATGAAAGCAGGCTCAGACGGGCACTGATCTCTAGACTGTTGTGACTAAACACATCAGTGTACCCGCTGTCAGCCCCTCTCTCTGTACCCTGGGTGTTCTGCATTATCACTTCATTGCACAAGTCGGTTGGTGAGGATTTCTACTTTCCTGTAAAGGTTTGCTGGGATGGGAGCTGAGGCCAGCTCATTCTTAGTATCAAGTGATGCTGTGCTACGTAGATATTGCAGGGTGTCAGCCAAATCAAACTGATGCTGTTTAATGCTATAAGTCATGGTTTCTGACAGCTGCTGGCTTATTGGTGTATTTTGTTCACCGAGCATATTTTGCATGAGTTGCAAAGGTGATGCTATCAGTGGAATCGTCATGGCAGGCAGAAATGCATAGGCAGGCAGCAGAGCACTGGGGCAGCAGAAAGGGTTGGGGCGGGGGGAAAGGTTGTTGTGGTGTTTAAATGGAGTTGAATTCTGCTTCAGAATCTGTGGTTGAGCATTTCTGACCTGTAAAGGAGAGCCTCTGCTGCTGTCACTCACGCTGACCATATCCTTATCTCTTCCTTTGCTCCTGAGGCTTAACTCTGTTGACTTCAGTGCACCTTGGAGCAAGCTGCTTACCAGCAGCTGCAGTCACAGTATTTGTGAATATGCTCCCTCACTGCATCTGCAGGGTGTATTGGAAGGAAAGTCGATGAGGTTAAGCTGCCACCTCCTACAGCCACCCATGAGACAAGCAAGCTACTCCCAGGCAGTAGACTGAAGTATTTGAAGCCATGGTAGTGCCTCTATACAAACACACACACCAGGCCATCTGGGAAATAATTATATCATCTTGATGTGATATATCACTATGATATGATGTCACCAGTCACTGTGGGTTTAAGAGTTAAAGCGCATTCACTACTTACTTTGGTATTTTCTTAAGAAAATATTTGTGGCAATTATGAAAGGCTAGTGTAGCTTTATAAATACTCTTAAAAACAATCATTTATGACACTATAGAAGGAAGTGGCCTTTCCTTCATGATCAAGACTAACTGATTTATTAATTTATTTCTTTGCCCTGTACCAAGGTAGTTCACATTTTCTTTATATCAGGTTCTTTGCAGCACCAGCCAGCCATTTTAAGCCTGGGAACACAGTTTGTACATTGCACATGGCCAAGCTGGCTTTTAAAAGGTTGCCCACAGCTCAGTAGAATCGTCAGGTTTCTCCCTTATGGAGCAGGTTCTCCCTTCAGACCTGGGCTGGTGGGGTACGGTGCACCCTGCAGGCACAAACAGCCACACTACCGTGCACGCCTGGTTCTCCCACTGCTGTTGAGCAGCGTGTGCTGTTCTTTGTTTCTGCCATTTTCCAGCCTCTCCCTACCAGTCTGGGCACACAATGACTCCAGAAGACCATGAGCAAAGCAAATTAAAATGATGTGCCTTGGATTTTGCACCAGTGAGCCTCAGTTCAGCTTCAGAAGTTCATTGTTAGTCTTTCGGTATGATATCGGCTCCCTCAGCAGCTCAGACAGCAGCAGCAGATGGGCCTAAGAGTTATGTTTCTGAGTGTGCCTGCCCCTCCTTGCTCTTCCTGTCTGTCTGTGCGCTCGCATTTTGTGTTGTAAAATCACACAGCGTGTATCCCAACGCCACCCCCAGCAGCAACAACAGAAAAACCCTGGGACTAGCAGAAAAATGTGTCTGTGGGACTGAAAGATACCTCAGGATCCTAGGATCCTGCTTTCTGCAGTCCCAGGTTGCATTCCCTAGTTAAGCACCATCAATATCAATACTTAATGGTATTCTCTAAGCTCAGGCAGTGAAGAAAATAGGGTTGTTATCTATCAAAGCACATTTTAGTTTTTGACAAGTAAAAAGCAGCATGGGGAATGCAGTAAGTCTGAAATGAAAGCCTAAAAGAAAACTCATATAACATCTGGTGTCATTTATCCCCTGTTGGCCTTTCATAGTGTGATATGATGAGCTTGTTCTGATTTAAGATCAGATGATTTGGTTTGAAAGAGGGGAGTGGGGGATGCAGCCAGTCTGGCAGCAAATTGGGATACAAAATCTGCTCAAATAATTGGAAACACGACAGATTTTCCTTAACTGATGCCAGTGGCATCTTAGTTTATCCATCTCTCTCAGCTGAATTTGTTAAGTGCATTATCTTATTGGTTTTAAAGTTTTCATCTCACTTATTTGCAGGGGAAAATGTGAGCAAATCAGTCATGATGGATTGCCTAATTTTCTGGGCTGAATAAACCGGTTTTATAAGACTGTTGATTCCTGGGTTATTAGTTAATAGAAACATTTATCAATTTCTTTATAGAGAAGGGGAAAAAAACTTTAACCAATGATTGCATTTTAAAACTTTCATTAATGTTTCCACATAAAGCTTAGTGTTGGACATGAATATGGTAATCACAGATTTAGGGTTGGCTTGAAGCAGATTGGTTTTTTGTCCTTCCTCCCTTCTCTTTTTTTTCCATAGAAATTTTAAAAAAGTCAAAGCAAAAGGATGTCATTAGATTGGTAATTATATTGAGTGTTCTTTGATCAAGAAAAGGGGCAGAGGAAGAGAAAGATCATTTCCTAGCTAGCAAACGTGATGCCTGTTTCTATTACTAATTTTCTTTACACAAACGGGGCCTGTTTCTGTGAGCTTGAACCCTAATGACTCAGCAGTCTCTGTCGTCTTCTTGGTATACTCAAGTGCCAGCCGGATGTTAACTCTGGCTTCTGGGTGACTTAAGCACATCTTTAAAGTTACCTACTATTCCATGAATCCCTTGAGGTTCTTTGGTCCTAAATAAATACACAGCTTTTTGTGTGGTTCACAATGGAACCTCTGAAAACATTGGTTTGTTGACAGAGAACCAAGTGATATAATCTATGAAGTGACCCTGTTTAAAAAAAAATAAAAAATGTCTCACTTCTTAAAGAGAAGGACTCTCTCTTCAGTTTTACAAAGTGTCAGGTCTAAGTCTCATCAAAATTCATTTTTAAATGCAATGTTTCCAAGCAGATCAAGATTCAGTGTAAACAGGGGGTGATGTAGCCAGCTGACCACATTAGATGTGGCACTACACACTGCCCCAGCTGATGCACACAGGGAAGAAAAAAGGTCCTCTTGCCCTCATCCAGTGTGTAGCTTGCCCTCACCCAGTGTGTAGCTGTGCCCGTTACCTACGCATTATAAAGCCCTTTGCATAAAGGGCCTTAATATAACTAAGAATCTTTGCACATTGATCAAACCGAAGTATCATTTAAAAAGACATCAAGTTCAGAGCAAGAATACATCATGGGTGGACTGGTGAATAATGAACTCATGTTCTAAATGAGATGCAGTATGTCCATTAAATTTTTTTAACACCTCTATTTCCATCTCCATCTCCTTTTTAACATCTTGGATACCTGTGTTGAGCCTTGGTTCCAGAAGTGCAAGAGACACTTCCTTCAGAATAAGAATGAAGGGAGTTAAAAAACTTTTATGCAAGTAGACTTTGCTGTGAAATGTTATCTTTTGTTAGTTCAAAGGTTTCTGAAGATATAAATTCTTCACAACTGCCCTGAGGTACTGAGAATGTAAATTGAATACCTTACAATTTGTAGACTGTTCCTGCAGTAATGTGTATCTCCTCTGTGAGTGAGTGTTTAGGGATTTTTCAATTACTGTAGTCTGAAAACTCTCTGAGATTCTTTAGGGCAGAAAAAGGCTTCCTTCTCAAAGTTGAGTCACTGATGTTCAAATTAGCTGCCAAAAGCATTCTAATGATCTGTGTTCCAGATTTTGCTAAACAGGGAAAAAAATTGGCCCATTTCACCAGGGGAAAGAAAAAAAAACCCAAGCCTTTCCTCCCCCACCATAAGAATTCAAGGGTTAGGCGTTTTGCCAGGGTCAAGAGTGAGATGAATTGTTGACAATAAGTACACGTTGTTCGATAGGTCAAGGTCATTATTAAGGGATTCAAATGAACTTCTTTACATTTCCAGGGCTGTAGCATATGTGTGGCCTCCAGGCTCACAGTGTTGTTTAATAGCTTTTGCGAAGCCATAAGTTAAATGATAAATTGGTTGAATATGTCTTTAAACTCAGTACATTTCAAAATCGTACACAGTACTCTCACATTTTTATATACTGTGATCAAATGCATTTTACAGAGCATAGTGCAAATGGTCAGAAATACCCGCATTGTGCCAGCTGATAGTGATTTAGCAGTGTTTACTGTAGACTACTCTTGCTACAGTTTATTGCTGCTAAGGTCAATAACTAATACAATTTAACAGCTATTGCATTTCTAATAAGTAAAAGATCCTAGTGTATTTCTAAACACAACGTGCACCGAAAATAGTGCAGTTAAAAACACCCAGCTACTGGGGGTGATGGAACTCCATAATATTAAGTAACTCCTTAGGACATCAGGAAGACCTTCTGTGACAGCCAGTGGAGGTGACTATCTCAATCCATCTGCTTGTCCAGGGTTGAGCTGCTTCCTGGCTTGAGAGCGGGTGGGTGGACTACTGCACCAGGCTGGCTCATCTGCGGCATCTTTCCTAAACCCGTGCATTGGTCATCTTCAGATGCAACACTGACATACTTAGTCCCCAGATGACTTGATGTGATTCACCTGCCAGGATTTGGGTTGCTTTGCTCATGTGGTTTCTGCACCATGATTGGTCATTTGGAGCCACTTCTGACTCAAAAAGTGGGGAATGTTCTCTGAAATTCAAAGGCAGCAGATTAAAGTGTGATGAGAGGAAGTATTTCTTGCTTGGCACGAAAGGTAACTGGTGGAATTCATTGCCACGAGGTGACATGTTCTGAGAGCTGGAAAGTTAGAAATGAGAGAGAAACTCAGTGGTATTGGAAAACTGTTTCATTCTGGTAGCCTGGGCATGTTCAGCCTTCGTTTGCTACCCTGATTTTGTTTGAACCATTTAGCAAGTATTTCGAGTCTCCTTTAGAGTTATTTTCCTGCCCCTGAGCCTGTTGCTCTCTGGCTAGCATTCCCCATCACCAAACCTTGTTTTCATTCAGATCTCACCTATTACAATCCTTGTAGTCCTTGGAAGAGGAGGTCTACCAAAGATTCACCATTTCCTATTCCATTACTCCCTATCCACCAGTGTTAGTTTGCTCCACTGCTTGCTTTACCATTTTCCTTTGTGTGACTTTCTAGCTGTCCCAGAGATTTTGTAGCCATTTGAACTATGCAAAACATGTATGCTTTTTAAAAAAAAAAGTACACAGCCTCCCCTTTCCAGTCAGTTTGTGAAATGGTGTTATTGTAAATGAGACCCACATCTTTACAGTGGGTAAATTCAGTTCACAGTTACTGGTTAGCTTCTCTTCCCTGCCTCCAGCTCTACCAACAGCCCCTTTCTGCACCCCCAGTGGGCTGGCGTGTTTTTGGCCATGCTGAATGTGACACCTACCCTTCTCTGCAGATCTGCCAAGGGTCATAAGTCCTGCAGTGTGCTCTTCGTAGACCATCTGCACTATGCTTGGCTTTCAAGTGTGTGATCCAGCAGGGAGGAGATTTGTCTGCATAGGAATTCTTCATGTGATACAACAAATGCATAATTAAAGAGGATTTTAATGCAAGGAAGTATCAGAAACATAACTTTGACCATCATGTCAGGGCTTAGGCACACCAGAAGCCTTTCTGTGACTTTGAAGAAAAAAAAAGTCACAACTGATGAGCCTTCCTTAGGTGATCACTTCTTAAACAAACTCCTGCGATAATTCTCCATCGATGACATGGCTTTAAAACAGGGAAATAAGGACACTGACAATTAGGTTATATGCCACTGTTAAACCCCACGAGACCCAGGAAATAAAGGCTCAAGAGCAGTTTGGTGAATACACAGAGGGCACGAGGGTATTTTCCACTTGAGTTTCTCTGCAACCCAACTTTTTAACCCTGGGTCTTTGACTTTTCTCTATTGCTATTTAGTTGCACAAATTATCCAGGATAAACTGAGTAACTGGGCCAGATTATGCAGTTTGATGTGTTTATTTCTGGGTGAGCAATTTCTGGGTTCTGTTAATGTTCCCTGGTCAGATTACGGAAGCGCCGGCTTTCCCCCTTTCCTGAATGTGTCGGTGTTTTTCCCCGCTGGTCCCTCGCTGACGAGGATGACATAAGCCGCCGTCGGGCCTGTTCCCTGGCAACCATCCCATTTCTTGGCTCTTTCAGCTCCAGCTGAAAGCCAGTCCGAGTCACCCTGCACATTTCCAGTGTATCAAACAGACATAGGCTGAAGTTAATCTTGTTAGCACAATGAGGCAGTTTTCAAACATTGCAGCAAATCAAATCATCCCTAAGGACTGGGAGGGAGGGAGGAGAGGGCAGAGGGAGGGTGGAGGAGAAGGAGGCGAAGGCTAACCATCAAAGGTGGAATTAGCATGGAGGGAGCCCAGCTGCTACCTGGCTGCCGTCAGTGAGCTCCTTCAGCAAGGCACCGCCGGGTCCCGCTCTTCCCAGTACCACTTCCCTCCCCGCCAGTCCCTGCATCTGTGCCATGCTCAGAGTGAAGGCAGCAATGGGCAGCGACAGCAAGGGAGCTCATCTATCTGCGAGGAAAGAAGCAGCTTTGATGGTTCCCCAGTGGATGTAATTGTGCTCATTACTGCCCATTTACATTTCATCACTCGATTATCGCAAATGCCTCATTACTGTTGATAAGGGTTTGCTGTTGAACTACTTGCTAACTATTCATTCCTGAGCTTTGCTGTCATCAGGCGGACCTGTGCGAGACAGGAGGGGACTGGGAAGGGCTGGGGGGAGAGGGGGAAGCATGGAGAAGGCATGGGGGGGGGAGGAGAGACAGGAGGTGAGAAAGGTCTTCTATCAGATTTGATTAAAGGCTGTGATTTAAATCGATATTTAATAAAGTGGCTGCTGCCACATAACGCGTGCAATTCCCCATGCAGGCAGAATCATGAATCCGAGGGCCTTGCCGCCTGCTACATAACTCAATTGGGTTTTGTGCACTGGTCTGGCACCTGTGTCCCTGAGCACAGCGCCTCCGAGGTAATGGGTTTATGAGCCGATGAACAGAGCTGATAGGTTCTAAATGGATTAACTAGGTGTCTGCAGCCTAGTGATGAATACATCAGGAAAAAAAAAAAGGAAAGAGAAAAGAAAAAGGAAAAAAATGTCTGCATAAGCAGAGATTGATAGAATGTGTTGACAGACACTGTGGCTGTCACGAGCCCCACAGGATGAAACACGGCTCAACTCCTGTCAGTTAAGTGCTCTCCAAGTAACGGGTGAAGATCTCGGGCAGCAAGGCTTCACAAGCCTGCAGGTGCCAGGTAGCATCACCCTGTTGCTGCAAAAGGCTAAAGTGGGGCATGACTCATCTCACAGCTATGGCCAGCTTGCGAGTTCGTCAAAGGCACTGCATACACCTCTTCCGCTTGCGGGATTGCCTTCCACGATGGCTTAAGTGCACGCTCAAGCCAACCGGCATGTGTATTTATATCGCTGGAAATAGGTTATTGTTGCTATTATTGTGGTCTTGCAGTGGTTTCTCAAGCAGTGTTGGATTTCTGCAGTGCTGAGCCCTGCACACAGACATCCGCTGTAGGGCAGTTCCTGCCCTTAAGTGCTTTTTAAGTGAATAAACCACAAGAGTGACGAAAGCAGTATTATCATCTTCCCAGTTGGGGGATAGGAACTGACAGATTAAATAATTTGCCCAAGATTCCATAGGAGGGCTGGAAATTGAACCCAAATCTCTTAAACTCAAGTCTAATGCCTTAACTATGAAGTCACCCTTCCTCCTGTGGAAGGGGCCATGGAGTCTCATAGTCCATGATTGATGTACGGAAGGTATGGTAAGTGGAAAATGAAATCAGATAGACTTCAATGTTGACCTCCGTTTACTACTGTTAAACTACCAACAGTACAGTAGTAGGTTGGAGAATTTAGTGGAGTTTTATGTCTTTCTTACCACGTTTCATATCAGCTAACAAGATACATGTTTTGTAAGTGCCATAATCTGCCACAGCACTGCAGAAAAAGAATACAAGTTATGTTAGTATATGCAGACATTACACAGATAAATGAGCCGGTGTCTGTATCTACTGTCACAGTTACACAGAAGTTAACCAGACTGGATTGAAGTAGGCAGCTGTTCTTTAGAATATGTTGCCTTTTCACCAAAAATTGAAAACTGAACATTTTTATTTGAAAAACACTTCCACAGTGCTCATGGGAGTTATATTTTGGATCTTTATCCCACCATTGTTCTTGCTGTGTGATTCTCCCTAAACAGACTACACTGCATATAGTTTTCACCTCTTGCTGAGCTGCTGCAATGAATTAAGGAATCCATTGGTTTCCCATGGGAAATGAAGTCTGAAATATCAGTACCCCAGATATTTCCAAATTGAAATCTCTAGTTTTTAAAAAAAAAGTAAAAAAGGAACCTTTTGCAAGAAATAGCAGATTTTCATTTTTTATTGAAAAATTGAGTAATTTTTAGCCTTAAATATGTGTAACACAGAACAGGGTAGGCACAGCAGATAGCTGTTTACTATGTTGTTGCACATAAACCACAATTTAAAACCATTGTCTGATCATGTTAAGCCATGATTTCAAAAGTCCGCCCAGTTAGGATGCCTCCAGGAGGGAAGATTCTCTGAGGATGCTGAACATCACCTCTTTATTTGAGGTATTGATGTACACCCACATTTACTCGTTGCTTTTGAAAGTCTTGTCCCAATTTTCACTAACTCTATTTCTGAAAGAAAAAAAAATCAGTGGTATGAGTTACTTTTTTTTTTCCTGCAAAACAACATCTACAAAAAAATTGTATGCAATTAGAGTGGCTGGAATCATTCAGTATTATTCAGACCATCTGGGTAAACTATATAATGCCATCCTGGCTATAGCAAACTGCATTCAAAAGGAGAAGAAGCAGGTTTTTCTGTAAGGATGCATTTTGGAAAACAAAAAGAAAGTTATGGACATGAAGGCAAAAATGTACACCAGTGGATGATCAGAAAATGGTTGGCTCTGTGCAAGATAATGCAAACAAGCGCCTTCTCTCCAATCATAATACTTGTCTGACACACTGAATTTGTGAGCAATTACCTTTTCATTTCAAGTTCAGTTTGTGTAATTCAGACAGTAGATCTCAGCCACACAGGCAGCTGAAGACCACGGACACAAATGTTCTTTCTGAGTTCTGAAGTCTCTAAGTGATGTCTCTGACTATTAACGACACAATAGATGCCATGATTATACTTAATCTCATAGAAGTCTACATTACATGGACAGCCCATTAGTAACAACTCAAATGCATCTCATTATGTCTATATCTGTGAAGAGTTTCTTGCTGTTGGTTAGTTCATTGTTATGAAAACAGATTAAATTATAGAATTTCCAGTTAGTGCTTTGACATTTTCCCCCTGAAAGCTGAGAGAAAAAAAAGATTAACTATCCACTGGAAACAAAAGTTTGACCCATCAACATGAAAAAGTACTTCAATTTGGAAATACCAGTGTGACAAACATGCAATGCACCATGGTGGACTCACCATGGAGGGATGTGGTATGTCACGGCACACAGTCTGGCTGGGGAGCAACGTCAGCAGGCAAGCGTGAAAGGCTGAGGTTAACCTACCATTTACAGTTCTCATCAGGGAAAGAGGTGATTCTGAAAGAAAGAGCTACTGTGGCTGGCCACAAGGCCACCTTTTATTTAGACTTTCCTGAGTGAAAATGCATGAAAATTGATAATTTTTTAATGGAAATTTTCAATTCTGGTGAAATTCTGTTTGTTTTGCTCAAAATTCTACTTTCCCATTTGCTGTTATTCTCCTTCTTACTAATGAAGATTCCTGTTTAATAATTATTCTCTTGAGGTGTGAATTCATTTTCTAGACAGGTCACTTGTACCAGCCTTAAAAATATGACTGTTGCCAACACGCCTGACACCAGTTCCTCAGTGTGAACTCCAGTGCAGATAGAGTGGGAAAGATGTGCACACTCAGGTCAGCATGCTCAGCACGGGAAGAAAGGCAATGTAGCTGCTTCTACTTGGCTAATCAGGAGATATCGAAGTAAAAACTTGTACAGAAACAAAACATTTTTTATTTCCTGGTGCAATGTGGAAAACATACAAAAATGCATTCTTAATATTTTCATATCAGAATGACCCATTTAATTAAAAATATGAAATGAAATATTCCTGCTCTTCCCCCTCCACCCCCATCCCTCCAGGATAAAAAGACTGCTATGGAGAAAGAGTAGTTGCCTCCTGGCATCAGAATGTGGGCTCTGTGCACCCAGCTGTTCAATGGAAATGATAGACCCCTGAGTCACACTAAATGGTGACTCAGAATGAGAGTGAGATGACCTTGAGAAGCTCTCTGACAAGCCAACTCTAATGCTTTTGTCATGTTTTGTGATCCCTGATCACACTTCACCTTGCCTCCTGAAGGGCCTAATATTTGTCCTCTGGAAAATGCAAATGCAGTCAGAAATAATTGCTTTGGGCTCACAGGGACTTACCACACCATAGGCTGCCCTTTGAGTTTCCTTACTAAAGGTTCCCCTCCTGGTTGCTGCTCTCTGTGGAGCGGGGAGAGTACTTGGTCACCCTACAACTATGATCTGTCCAGCTCAGGCCTACAAAGTCCTCTCAGATGCCTTGCTCATCCATTCCTGCAAGGAGCATTAGATCATGTCCCTTCTGGTCTCACCCCATGAATGACTGCGGGTACATGTATGTATATTTGTGTGCTGAGGAGCGGTCCATAAGCAATTTCTTCTGTAGAGAAATTTTGCAGCACCGAGGTATGCAAAACTGCCTCTAAAATGGTTTAGGGTGCTGAGCACTCACAACTCTTACTGCAGGAAGAGCAGTGCGGGTGTTCAGCTTCTCTGGTTTTTGGCTATGGGGTCAAATCATAGGAAGGATGTACTCATACCTCAGCTGAGAAACATTTTGCAGATGCAACTCAATGAAGGCATCTGGACCAAGAAAGATAATTAAACCAGGACAGAAACAAAGACAAACTCCTTTTATAACCTAAAGAAGATTTGACCAATTGAGTCCCTTTGTTTGCATCGGCTGAACATTCATGCATGGAAATCCAATGGTTAGAATAAATATTTGGTGCCTACTTGGTAATATTCATGAAATGCATTTACTTGTTTAGATTTTTCCAAATCTGCATACCTAAACTTTAAGCATATGTGCAATCAGCTTCAAATTTTCCAAACAAAAACAGATCAAGAAAGGGGGGAAAAATAGCATCTGCTCCTCAGCTAATCAAACCACCCAGGGAGATTGTCCATAAACACTGCAATGGCCAGGTCCTCATGTTGCTCCTTTTTCCTTACATGTCACATTGCATAATGGCCGTTAACTGAAAGCAGATCATTAGAGATCGCTAAAAAGTGGTTTTCAACCCCAGTACAGCAATTCCAAGTTTTGCTGTTGAGTGTTATACAGCTTAGTCTTCCAACTTAGACAACTTGCACAGCAGCTGAAGTCCACGTGAATGAGTTTAGCACCTTGGAAATTGCTGAAGTCATGGCCAGTTGCTGCAGGTGAGGTGAGAATGGTGCTCATTTACACCAGCTGAGCACCTGGCTCAAAAGTACTCATCATCTCCCCTCCCCAAAAAACCCACCATGTCTGCACAGAGGCAAGCCTTGTTCAATTGCCTCTAGATTTCTGTTGCTACAGATAGTCATGAGAGATGGGGTGTGGGGTGCTGGTGTCCGGGGGCTGCAGGGTGGCCGCTGCGAGGAGTGGCCGGGGCTGCCCTGTGCCAGACACAGACAGCTCCACCGAACCCACTGCAGGGCACGGCTGAGTCCCTCAGCCATGGGTGGGATGCCTCTGGGGAAGCCTATTTAAGAAAGGGCAAAACATTGCTGAGGAGTGAGGTGGGGGAGAAAAAAAAAAAAAAACCAAAACCCGAAGAAGAAATGTGAGAAGCAGCTCTGTGAGTATGGAGGTGAGAGAAGAAAGAGGGGGAAGAGAGGTGTTCCAGATGTGAGGGCAGAGTCCCCTGGAGAGACCTTGGTGGGGCAGGTGGAGCTGGGAACAAAGGAGTGAAGGTAAGAAGCTGGGCAAGAAGGTGAAGGTGTTTTACTTTTTCTGGGTCTTTGCTTCTCACCATCCAACTCTATTTTAGTGGGCAATAAATAAAATTAATTTTCCCCAAGTCAGGTCTGTTTTGCCCATGAATGTAATGGGTGAGTGATCTCCCCATCTTTACTTTGACCCATGAGCTTTTCCATCTTATTTTCTCCCCTCTGTCCTGTTGAGGAGGGGCAGTGAGGGAGCAGCTGCGTGGATGTCTGGCCAAGGCCAACCTGCCACAGAAGGAAAGTCATGATAGCAGGAAATAAGAGGGTTCTCTTGACAAGCACAGTTATGACACTTTTGAATATCAGGAAGCAATCTATGGCTATATGATATAGTTTATAACAAAATAACTGGAACAAACCATACAATGTGTATGTAAGCTATTGGCTTGTGCTGAAAAAAATGCCAGCTATTCCTGGCATGCCTACATACCCCTTAACAAGAGTTACCTGCCATCCTGTTTAATGAGCGCTTGTGCATGTTGAAAAAGAAAAGGTGATTTCTATCTGTGCTGTTAGCGTGACATTTTGAGTGACTTCAGTGGATAGAGTGCTGATACCTTGAAATGAAAAATATAGTACACTATTTGCTTAATGTTACACACTACTTAGAACTGTATCCCATATAGGACTAATGGGAAAATGAGATTAAGAAACATGCCAATAGAGGGAAAGGTGAAGAAAAAAGGTGATGTGAGGGCTAGCTGTTTTATCCATTACAATTTCGTACTAACAACAGTAACTATATTCACTGTTGATTTTTGGTGGTTTGCTCCTTATTTTTACTCAAGATAGGGCGCTCTCATTGTCTCCTACAATGCATAACAGTCTGTCAGCTGCATGTTATGTTTTCCTCTTGAGTGGTCTTTCTGGCAGACATGTTGCCATGTTAAAACTGGTAGTGGGAAAGGAATAGTCCTATCTTACACTGGAAAGACTCAGCGTGAGCAGGATGGAAAATGGTTGAGGTAGGGTTAATGTGTATTTTCCCAGTATAATTGTCACTGGATCTTCTAGTCAGAAGAAAGCCTGTGCCAGTAAGGAAATGGTGACAGAAAGAGAGAAGAACTGCTGCCTGGGGAGGTGAGGAGTTGCTTTCTTTTCTTGTACACAGGGTAGGTGGTGCCAACCGTGTTGCAACAGCTCTGAATCTGAGTATGTGACCGCTGCCAAGTGCATGGGAGTACCACTGTGTCCCTTCACAATCCCATTTCCACCAGATCAGGATGTGCCATTCTGTGCTCTTTAATATGTGGGCTGCAAAGGGAGTTTGTGCCTAAACAAGGTGTTTCAGAGTCGAACCATCAAGTCACTCTTTCCTTGAGTTGCAATGTGCTGTAACACACTGAGGAGGTTGCTATAAGATTCCCCCCCCTAGTTAATGCTTTGCCACCTCATGACTATAAGCAGAGCTTAGAGCAGTAGCCAAGATGTATAGAGAAATTACTTCAGATTTATTTACAGAGACTCATTTGTGTTGAACTAGCAGTTTTCTATTGTGTCAGCAATTCTCTATTGCATTTATTTGTTACTGTGACATTAGGCAGGAGTACAATCCTATTAAACCTGTACATTACATTTCACAGAATTGTAAGCCTCTTCTATTTCACAGAATGAGAAGAAATACGCATTTTTACTGCTGAAAATTCCTGATACAGCAGTCAAGAATAAAAATACAGTCACTGTCATAGCAGGAGTTTGATTTTTTTTCTTTCCTTTTTTTTTAAACCTGCATGTTTTATAACTTTATTCCTAAAATAAAAATTACTGTTTTGTTCCATTCATCTGGATGATGAGGAAGACACTGAGACTACTGTTGGTGAAGAATTGGAATTCTTCTACTGTTGAAGAATTGGAGAGGAAAGTTATCATTCTGTTCTCTCCATCTGGCATCATATTTAGCAAGGCATTTCTTTGGTTTGAGTTTACCCTCTGTTTTGCAGTTAGACCATTGATACATTGATTTTTAAAAATCATCTGTTAAAAATCCAAGTTTAAAATCACAACTCTTTCTAAACACATGACATGCAAGACCCTCTGAGTGAGCAGATCGTTGCAGAAGGATGATGGCCCCGGGATTTCTCACATTTTCTCAGGGCCAGCTGGGTGGCTCACTCTCACTGATCCTGCAAAAACCTGACCATGGAGCACTCACAGCATCCTCAGGTAGCAAAAAGGCACCCAGGAATGTTTCAGGAATGGTTTGTTTTTCTTCATAGACAGCTAACATTCAGACCCTTTGAAAATGACAGGCAAGTGAATGATCACATAGCACAGACTAACTAGCTTCTCTTACTTTTTGTGGATACCTTAGGCATAGGCAAGAAATCATGAGTCAGAAACCAGTGTTTGGTGGAACAGGTATTTAGTCTTGTCACACTTTACCTCATTAAGAGTATAAATGGAGAAAAAAATAGTATTATTTATGCAAATTCCTTCCAAAAGGGAGGGGATGTGGAACTAGCTATGGAAGTCTCTACCGCTGTGGTGAGAGTGCATGATATCAGGGCCTATATATGCAGCTTTTGCTCTGCTAGCTCTATTAATTAATTATCTTAATTAAATGATGGATTCACTGCAAATGATAAAGAAATGAGAACTTAACTTTCGCTGGAGACAGAAGGCTGTGCTTCTGTTTCAGACTCAGATTGGGAACCCAACTAATCCTAGTTCATTTCTTGTTTATGCCAGAGCCTTTGGTGTAACTTTGTACAAATCCCTGTCTCTGTACATCTGTTTTATTTCCCATAAAAAGAAGATAATACCTCCTCCCCTCAGAGATGTTTTGTAAGGGTGTGGTTTGTGAGGCACTTCAATATTAATGTGATTGATACCATTTAATTTCTGGGGATGAAAAGGCTGGCTGCAAAAGATTATAAAGCCTCTTCAAATACTTCTTTACTGACTATTTTATCTGCTATGATATGAAAGTTGTTAATAATTACACTCTACCAACAATTTCTAGCCTATCACATGTAATAGATACCAGTGCAAAGTTAAGTTATGATGAATTTTGGTTTTAAAAAAGCGACTGTTCTGAATTTTTACTTGAACTTCTGAATGTGAGATTTTCTGAGGCAAATTCTCAGCTGTCATAGCACTACATACTTCTATAAGACTGCACCAATTTACACCAGCTGAAGATCTGGCCTGTTGTGTCTATGTTAATAATAATTTTACCTGAAGTTACATTAATTTTAAATATTAACAGCAAAGTTATTT
Source organism: Theristicus caerulescens (assembly GCA_020745775.1). NCBI lineage: Eukaryota > Metazoa > Chordata > Aves > Pelecaniformes > Threskiornithidae > Theristicus > Theristicus caerulescens. The sequence goes on from CM036558.1 coordinate 72,117,583, forward strand.
ATTTTCTGCCATGCACTTACATCTAGCAAGGCCTGAATATTTACATCTTTGTCTCAAGGGGTTTGTTGTGACAAAATAATGTTTTGTACAGATCTGTTGACTCAATTTGGTTATCATTTTCTTTTTTTATGGGTGAATCATCATGCAAACTGAAATGACTGAACATGTGTTTTCCCTATTATTAATTTTAATCCTTTTCAAATGTTTAGACAGTTTTGAATTTTAAATCCCATACAGAATAAATAGTTATATCATCATATACGTTATTTGCAAACATATATGCTGTGAATCATATCTGCTAACATATTTGTTTCCATATATTTGAATAGTTGAGATATTAGATGACTTCTGAAATCTTACCTGGTGATGAAGTTGGAGGAATGGGGAGTTCTGTAAGAGCTAAGCAAGGCTTATCAGAGCTCAACGTGAAAGACTAAGAGGACTCATATTTATTTTTGGTACTTCTTGAGGCAGCTGGTATTTTTTTATTTGGCTAACTATTTGCATAAAAAGATACTTGCTTTTCTGCTTCTAAGGGAAGATTTTTATCCATCCTAACTCTTGAAGGGAATGTAAAAAGGTCTGGGGTAATACGAGCATCCAACTCTGGTGGATTTCCTTGGATAGAAGTTCCCTGTTGAAGCGTGAGTGTAGAGGCCACCAGAAAGGAGGGCTGGGGAGAGAAGTGGGGTCCTCAGGGCAGGCCCACCGGCAGCAGGGGTGCCAACAACCCAGGCAGTTCTGTGGCAGCCTGGTGAGGCTTGCACAGCTGAGACAGGATGAGGAGACTTGTCTAGGGCACAGGCAGGATTTTTCAAGCTCTTAAGCAATCCAGTATCACCAAGGTCAGAAGGCAAATTTCTGACTGCTTTCTCCAGGGTGAGTGAAGAAAGACAAGGCAGGGTTCCATGCTAGTACTGCAGAGTTCAGGCTAAGGTTGGAAAATGCTTCCCATCCCAGCATGTTTTTAAAAAGTGAGTCATGGTTGCATGTGCACAGCATGAGACACCTGAAAGATGCCAGATTCACCAAGACTCTGAGTGTTTGATCTTTTTAGCTTCAGCTGTCTCAAGTTGGACAAGAAACTTGGAGCTCAGAAACTCTGGGAACTCTGGGAAACAGCTCTGGGAAAGTTTCTACTCGTGTTTGAAAGGATAAAATTCATAATCTATACTGTCTGGTTTTCTAACCCATGATATGCATATCATAGCATCCCCAATTCCTTGAATAATAATAACCCTATTTTTCATGCACAGGAATGTCATATCTTGAAGGAGGATACATTTAACAATAGGCACTATTGTAGGTTTCTTGTTATTAAGAAATGGTTTTAAGACTACTTTCTGTCATTCGCTTTCTTTCATTTAAAGTATACGTTTACCTATTTTGCCTTGCAGTATTTTACCACAGATTTCCTGATATTAATGCAAGTTACCTTAACTATATTTGCATGTTTGTGTGAATACACATAGACTATTGATCTATGTTTAACAATGCGAGGCTATATCACAGCAGTGTATTTTCCCTTCAGAGTAGTAGCTTATATGAATATCTCCATCAGTATTGGACACCATCTGTAGATGGCAGCTCACAAGAATGAGACACCCTAATATGGCCCTTAGTGAAATGGACCTTTAATCTTTTTCATGGTTTAGCATCATTAAGCACTTTGATTAGGACATGTATAGGGGAATTTCATTGAATTCTGCTGATGGTGAATCAGGAAGATATGGTGAAAGTTACATCTAGCATAAATCTATCAATGTTTAGTCTTTTACAATGTTTTAAATCACAAGTGTATATCCAGAGTTAGAAACCAGATACAAATTTGTGTTTGCCTAATCTGTCATCTATCTCTCCCCACCAAATGTTGGTGTTTTTTTTTTTTTCCTAATGTTTTGAAGGGGTGAGATTTTTGGCAAATATTGTAAATTAAACACTAAACGTGATTCAGTGTAACTGAAAAATACCTGAAAAACTGTGTGTTACTTTTCAAGGAAAACCTTTTGTTTTCTAGGAAGTCAAATCCATTAGCTAAATGCTGATGAATAGAGAAATATAGTGCAATGTGTAGGGAACCTTTGGGAGACTGAGATGGCTGTACTCTAAGCTTTTAATATAATAACCAATGTAACATTCTTTTAAAAGTTTTTGCAGAATTTCTTAGCTGAGAGAAAAATAACCCAGGGCTCAGGGAAGACAGAAAATGTCATGTGGTACAGTAATGTAATAAAGCCAATTAATATATGTGAATGTTAAAACGTTCTGTTAACAACTATTTTGCTTCGATTGCTTAAAAAGGAATAGCAGATGAGTTTGCTGAGATTTATAAAATAAAAATACATCCTTTTAGCTTTTTAGTACAAAATCAACTGTTTAGAAGAAAAGCTATCATTAAAAAAAGTCTCAGAAACTTTTATTTGATCATTAATATACACTGGTCATCTGTAAAAGATCAGCTGTTGCTAATATTTTTTTATGCAATAGCACTTGAGATCCAGCAATAATGCTACAGTTGAGAAACCACTTTGTGGTGACAGCTGGCAAACACCTTCTTTCTTAGTGTCAGTCCCAGTGATACGCTTGAAATATATGCTGGAAGATGAAACAAATACTGTGTGGACAGCTCAGAAAACTCCCAGTTTGTAATTTTTTTTTCAAGATTAATTCAATTTGTTTGCTACATCAAAAAATCACCAAAAAGAACAGCATGAAACACAAAAGAAGTGGCCAACAACTGCAATTTGGAAACAGTGTAATTCCCCTGTGTATTGCTCTGAAAATTGTTCTTTTAAGAATAACAGCGTTGTATCAGCAGTCTCTAAGACATCACTGTAAAGTTTCTGCAATGAATGATTCTAAGTGACCATAGTTCAAAAGAGAGAATGAACTAGGTTAGTGTAATGATGAGGTGGCATGAAAAGGGCCCAGAAGACTGCAAAGGTTAAAATGATCTGTCATACAGTCACAGAACAACTCACCCTAAACTAACTCTCATAATGTAATGTCAACATTCATTTTTTTTCTTTGCAGCTTATTAGCATTCTCATTCTTCTAAAAAGCCAGGTGGAAATTTTGTAAACATTGACACGTATTAGAGTCTTCCAAAATTATTCCTGTTACGTAACTATCATGTCACAGGGAAGGTATATAGCTGATAATTGGAATAATTTCTCTGCCACAGATAGCACACCTCTCATTCACATGTCCTGTGGGCCTGCACCAAGGACATCAGATGATTTCCTATGCTTACCACCTTTGTCCAGAGATATTTCTTTTTAAGGCACTTTGGCCTGTCTTTCAAGATCTGAATTAACTGATGTGTGATTCTAAGATGTATTCTCGCTCCTTTATTTATTTTAATCCAAAATACATGCATGCATATATATGTGTATAAAAAAATTAAATATTATTAATTATAAAATACTCTTTGTAGATGTGTTTCAAAGTTTAGAATTCCCAAATAAAACAATATTCCCAATAGCTTTTTCCTAGTTTAAAATTATTCATATGCATTCCCCAGAGTACTAGGAAAGCAGATAGCAGAGGCTTTTTATATACAGCGTATAATTGACAAAATCAGGTTCCTGGCATACAGATGAAAAGGTGTCCCATTTCTGCTGAATGCACTTTTTGAAAACTTGTGAAGTGTTCTTTGATTCACTGAGGGCAATGCCTTGGGAAGAGCTGGGATAATTTTGGGGAGGGAAGAGACTGTTGTTTCAGGAAAAGTGATTACTTGGTATCCAGAGATCATCTGGGAACCAAGCAAAGGAGTATGTGTGTGGTCTGAGGTCCAGTGTCCCTATTGTTCAATTTAGTCTGTCTCTCAATAATGAAGCAGTCATTCTACAAGCTCTGCCTTTGTAATAAAGCCAAGAATAAAGGAAGGTTTTAAATGAGCATCTCGCTGATGCTCACGTTTGCCCCTACGGAATTTCATGGATGCTTAACTATTGCTTCTGAAAATGCTGCCTACTTTTTCTCACCTCTTTTGCCCTCCGAGGGACAGGGAAACCAGGGGCTCCCCCTCACATGAGGAGGGATGAGTCCTTTGCTGTGGAAGTGCTGGCAGATCCAGATCTTAAAACTGGAGGAAGGTTTAGACTGTGGAGCCTGACTTGCATGGTGCTGTAGCTATCAACTGCTAGTTTTGCCTCTGAGGCAACAGCCACTACACCTGGGGCTGAATTAGGCTATGCTTAGGCTATTTTAAGTTTTTGAAAGGGATATTCCTAAACTTTTAATCTTCTAACACTGTCTGTTGCTTTGGAGACACAGTGAGCTGTGAGCAGAACTATTTAAAAGTTTCTGTCAAAAAAATTTGGAGCCACAATGGCTATTTGACTTAAGTAGTTGAGGAATTTGTCGGGTTTTATTTTTCTGGAAAACGTTTAGAGGCCAGAAGTTATTGCTACTTGATAAATGTTTTCCTTCCTTGAACAGCACTCTGAAGGGGGCTAGGTTCAGTTTTGAGCATTACCTCGGATAGTTTTCATAAACAAATTTTGGGAGATGGTGGCTGGGCTGGTTTTGTTGGAAAATACTGTTTCCTTTTTGTGAGACTTTATTCTAAATTATTATTTGAATATCTGTATTGGAACCTGTCACCCTAAGGTCCTTGGGCACATAGAAACCTTCCAGAACTGGAGAATATAGCACATATTTGTGTTTTAATAGTCCTAACAGACTTTTCTTCTAGGTACAAATCTCTATCCCTTTTATTCTTTTTGGCCCCAAAATTTCCTGTAGTGATAAGCTCCAGATTTTAATTACATGTCAAATGAGAAAGTATTTCCTTCTGTTACCTTTAAACAGGCCGGAATAATTTCCTGTTCTTACAGAATGAGAAATACTGATAATTGTTACCTATTTGTTCCCTCCATGCCATTTGTGGTATGCTTTACCTTTCTAATATCCTCATTTATTTCTTTCTGAAGCGGTAGAGTCCTAATCTGTTCTGACACAGAAGGTCTACTACATTGCTGATTAGCTGCATTGTCCCTCTCTTTCTCAGAGGGAGAATGCCACGGTGAAGTTTGTTAACAAGATCCTTGCATTGTCCTGGTCTGTGCTAAGCTTGGAGTGGGGAGTAGAAACAACTCATCTGATTTCAAGTGCTTTGATGCAACATAAGAATAAGGATAGCGCTGTATGTGCTTTCTCCTTACAAGTTTTAATGCATTAGTGGAGCAGAATATTTGCAGTTGTCCAAAAACAGTGCAGGTCTGATTCATACACACCTGTCTGAAGAGTGAGGGAGCAGCCACCTTCTGCAACCACAACAGCTTTCCACCCAACTTCAAGGGAATCCTGACGATGACCAGATTGTAATGATCTAGTCTGCGGTGAGTGTACATAACTAAGTGTAGGTTTATATGGGATATTTTATGCCAGATTCTGCTTAGTTTTAAGATGACGTTTAAGTAAAGGTGCGTGAAAGGAGAGGGAGATCAGTATCAAGGAACAGTGGCAACCTTGAGGAGCTCTCCCTGTGTCATGCTGCACTGTGCAAGGGCTTGGCTAGAGGTCTGTTTGGGTCAGACTGCCTGCTGGAGTATCCAGCCTCCAGTTGCACACCCCTGGTGTGCTGTACTCCAGTAACACTTTCTGTTAAGCAGACTGCAAGAACAGGCAAGAGCTGGCTGACGAGCACTAGGCTTCAACAGTAAGAACAACTGCAAAAAAGGAAAGAGATATAAGACCTGACAAACACAGATTTCACTACCAGCACGGCCTGCTTCAGAAGCAGAATATCTGCTTGTTTTAAAGCAAAAAAATGGTGTCTTTTTATTGTAGTTGTAAGTCTGAGACAGAAGGTAAAAATGCTTGGAAGCTAAGAAAGCTGAAGAAGTGCTTCTTCTTGAAGACATGTTTTTAAAAACTGTATTCATAGAGAAGTTATTCTCTAGTGGTACATTATTCAGTATCATCATCGCTAAAATTGATATTATGAGTCCTAAGTTCAACTGGTCAAGAATTCACTGTATTTTCTGCTATGCACTTTCAGTGAAATAGAAACATCAGTTCAAATATTTCTTTTGGAGAGTTAGATATTCTTTAATGAATAATACTTTGTTGAGGTTTAACCCAGCAGGCAGCTAAACACCACACAGCCATTTGCTCACTCTGCGCCCCCCACCCCCAGTGGGATGGGGGAGAGAATTGGGGGAAAAAAAAGTAAGATTCGTGGGTTGAGATAAAGACAGTTTAATAAGACAGAAAAGAAAGGGAAAATAATAACAATAAAAGAATACACAAAATAAGTGATGTACAATGCAATTGCTTACCACCCGCTGACTGATGCCCAGCCAGTTCCTGAGCAGTGGTCCTCTGGCCAGCTTTCCCCTAGTTTATATACTGAGCATGACATCATATGGTATGGAATATCCCTTTGGCCAATTTGGGTCAGCTGTCCTGGCTGTGCCCCCTCCCAGCTTCTTGTGCATCTCCAGCCTTCTTAGTCGGTAAAGCATGAGAAGCTGAAAAGTCCTTGACTTAGTGTAAGCACTACTTAGCAATAACTGAAACATCAGTGTGTTATCAACATTATTCCCATGCTAAACCCAAAACACAGCACTATACTAGCTACTAGGAAGAAAATTAACTCTATCCCAGCTGAAACCAGGACATATATGAATCATCATGTATTCTGATCTTCTTTTTCAATCATTTGGGAGGGGGAGCAGAAAGAAAAGAGGAGGGAAAGTAGGGAGAAAAATAATCAGAAGTTGAAAGTTGGATGATTGTTTTCATTCTAATGAGGGGGGAAATGGAGAACTTTATTAAAATTAGCATTTTCTGTCCTAAGGTTTAGTTTTTATTTGGGCCTTTTGTTTTGACCTACAGCAGTGAAATGGACCTAGTTCACATCTCCTTACTTGACCACACTGATCATTAGGCAGACAAAAAAATGTACTTGCCTGAAAACTTTGACTAAAAAGGTGAAGGATTGAGTCCATGGACTGAGACAACTGCATAAGTTTTTTCTAGAGTTGTGGTTGTTTGTATTTTTGCATTGTATTTAATTTCTCCAGCCCACACAGCAGACTAGACAGACAAAAGAAAGAGATCTGCAAGAATGTCACTAAGGAAAAATACTGTAGGTCTGCCCTCTTCTGGGCAATTGGGCTCCAGAGCCTGCTGTGACAGCAGGTTTTTGTTTTCCCTCATACTGTTTTACAGCCAGCTGTGTACGATTTGAGGGCCTGTGAGCTGTTGAGTAATCCTGGGTACCACCAACCAGACCCCATGAACACTGTCGCCTCCTCCTGTCTGTCCTCCCTGTTATCTCAAACTCTGAGGCTTGTCCTTCTCAAATCTGTAACAAATAACAGAAGTCAGGAATTGGAGATATGAGGTCATCAGCTCTTAAGCTTGCTGGGAAAAGATAAGCTCTGCCTTCCTTCATTGTGAGCTCCTGTGGTACTTGGAGTGCTCCTCAGGAAATGCTTTAGGACATGGCTAACACAAATCCCAATCTCTCCATGTGTTGCATGCCCTGCACAGTAAATCTGATCTTGAATGTCATAATAAAGACATCTTCTCACAGGTAACATAGATATCTGTGTTTTGCCTGGATCAGAATGAAAGGATCAGAATGAAAAAAAAAAAAAATCCAAAGAAGGAAATCTCAAAGACTTAGCATAAGGAAATAATCTCTCTAATTATGATGTGCAGTTTCACCAGGCTATACACAACTGCATCCTGAAACCCAGAATGAGCATTTGCTCAGAGCCAATAAAAGTTAACTCTTCCTGTCTCTTCCATGGGTAAGTGAACATGAAAGCATTTCACTGTCTTGTTACTTTGGGATCTCTTATTCAGTCACTTTACGCACTCGGATTCTCAGTTGCAGCCATTTTAAGTCCTCAGTGGTTTAGTAAACATAAAGGGGTTTTTGTGAACATTTCCTTGTTGAGACCACCAGGCGCTGGGACCACCTGGACCCAGTCACATTTGCGTGGCTCTGCAGTAGATTTAGGGTGCAGCCCATGCTGTGAAATGGCATGGTCAGCCTGCCTGGGTTTGCTCGGAGGGACATTGTTTGGGGCCTGATTGCTGGATTATCCCAGCATCTGTGAGGGATGTTTGCCATTCCAAATCATGGTCTCACATCTTGTTATAATCTACCTTACTTCTGCATTGTGTTGTGAAGACTTGGCAGTTTTCTTCTCACTGAGACGGTGTTTGTGTATCAGACCTCTGACTATGGATGCGAATGTCTGGAACTAAGAACATTCCCACCCCTCATTTTACGTTTGTGATGCTCAGTTTTCATGGTTGCTTTCCAAAAAGACAATTTGCATACGTTGTTAGTAAACAGATTATAAGACACTCATTTGTGTGCTAAATCACAGCAAACTGCACTTTGTGAATCTGATTCTCATCTCCCCTTCATTCTAACCTGGCTTAACTCCATTGATTTCAGTGAATTACTGCTGATTTATGCTGTGAAAGTGAGAGAAGAATCCAATGAGCAAATTTCCCTTTTGCACATGAGCATGCCAAAAGAAGTCCTGATTTACCATTGTGAATCTCTTCCAATATTATGCTGGCTTAACTTCTTTTGAATTACTTCACTGGAATGCTACTGCAGTGAATCAGGCCCAGGATCCATATAATTCTCTTTGTGTGCTTTCTCCTCATTTTTTTTTTTCTCTCCATGTATATTTCCCCACAATAAGACTGAACTTTACTGTCTGCTTTGCAGGTGTCTTGCATATGACTCTATAAAAACATCGCATCTTTTAAAATCACAAGATCAGTTCAACAGAAAATGGCTATTACAAATGAGAATTCCAACACAACAAATCCTTGTTTCTGGTTATGTCATTATACTATCAAAATAAGTACTGTAAAAAGACTGGGGAGAAATTACAGGTATCTCAGTGTGCACTATAATTACTGAATGCTTTTGCTGTAAGGTAGCTTTCTTAATGATGTGAAAATGCTGCTCTGCCTGTCCTTTTACCTTGAGAAGATAGCACAATATAGTTAAATATGTGATAACTGCTTACTCACAGATACTGTATCTAGCTCTAACTACACAAAACTTACACTTTTCAGCAGTCTCTTCTGGTTTTTGTATCTTTAAATACCTGTTGCAAATCCAGTCTGAAAATTAATATACTTATGTATTTAAAAATAAAATACAATAAAAATCAGTCCAACTTTTTAAAATCCAAGTGAAATATACACACAAACTGATTAATGCCATACTGAAATCAATACAAGAAGCTGGCAAGAGTAACTGAAAGATTCATATGTTATGAATCTTTGGCAGAATGGAGAGTTTTCTGTTTGTATGAACAAATTATACAGTTTTGTATCATGCTCTTTGCACTTATTCTAGGCAACTTATAAAAAATAATATCGATGAGGAAAATCTTTGCCGTGATCCAGGTTTCTTAAGTTTAGTAATGGGTTTTGCACACTTGGCAAATCAGCAGGACTTACTTACACTCCCAGATTACTGAGGTGCTTTGAAACATTTGTTCTCCATCTCTGTGTGCCGTATAGCCTATATATAAAACATAAGATTAAAATCAGCTTGATGGTTGTGTTTCTGCAGCTGACTTAGGTGGAAAGCAGACTATCTCCTCATGTAAAAGGTTCTCTCAATTTGTCCTCTGCTAGGAGAATCCTTGAGAAGAGGATAGGAAAATGCCAGCTGACAAGCAGTAATGATGGGTGGCTTCAATGCACTACAATTGGAGTCACCAGCACATGGGGCAAAGTGTTGCTCCTCACACCTACTGCTACCCAGATGTGGCTGTGAGGCACAGTTACCTGGCTCCATGATTTAACCTTTCATAGAAGAGTAGCTCTTCAGGTCCCTCCTTCCTGTGAAAAAGGATTAACTGAAGCATTAGAAGTTAAAATGAGACCTTATTAACTTGGCCATTACAGCACATATACTAACAATTAGAAGAAAATCTGGAAGCGGGGAAAGACTAAGAGCACATTAACACACAAAAAGAAAAAGAAAAGACCTGAATCTTTCGTAACTAAGCCATCAAGGCATCAGTTCCATAGAATGTCAATGTTAACATTATTAAAATGAAAAATAATTAAACTAGAGCGATTTGAAAACAATGTTAACATTTCGCCCGAACACCGCCTAGTGAGTAACTAATGACAATTATTGCCACTTCTTAGTCAAGCTCCACACAACAGAGCTATTGAAAAATAATTTTCATGCAGCCCACTGTAAGAACCAATATACTGAACCCCTCAAACATGTTTCATAGCAGATGGCAATATGAACACCTTCAATTTAAGTTGTGAATCTATAATTTCATATGCTAAGTAGGGAGAATAAAGATATATTTGAAATGTTAAATACTTTTAAACATTTCTTAATTTAACATGTCAACAGTATTTTAAATACTGCATCACATTTTCAAAGGAGCAGTAATGTGGTTTGTTGAGTTACACCCAACTTTGTACATTAATATTTTCTCTCTCATGCGCTCATAAACACATCTGAATTTGAACATGCAAATCATGTTTGTACAGAAATGTGGATGGATGGATATCTGGCTCCGTTACTGGCTTGTATAAATAGTATGTTTGTAAAAGGAGTGGAGGAACACAATTAAAATGAAGACCCAATTGTTCCTAAAGAAAATAAACACTTTCTGGTAGACTTACAGTATCAGCTGCAACATGCTGTTAACTGTATGGGTCCAATGCCTGGAAAAAAAAATTTTAAAATAAACAAGATAAGAAAGAGAAGTAATATCTCAGCAACATTTGGAAAAGTCTGGACTGTCTTATGGTTCATTCCTGGAAGGTGCAGGGCAGAGCTGTTCAATTTTTGTCTGCTCCAGGACAGCATCTGTCACATTATAGGACTGGGCCATCAGTGCATACAGAGGATAAGCCAGAAGCAGTCCAAGAGAAATAAAATTGGTCTAATGCCAGTTTTGCAATGTTTGAAAGGAATGAGCTACAGCACAAATACAAAATCAAATGCTGGGAGCTGCCATGGGACAACATGGAAAGCTGGAGGGTCAACTTTTTTATTCCCTCTTTACGAGCGAACTAATGGTATAGATACAGAGCAGGCTGTTTGTTTAACATGGTCACTGTGCTGATTTTGGCTGGGATAGAGTTAATTTCTTCATAGTAGCTAGTATGAGGCTATGTTTTGGATTTGTGCTGAAAAGAGCATTGATAATACAGGGATGTTTTAGTTACTGCTGAGCAGTGCTTACACAGAGTCAAGGCCTCTTCTGCTTCTCACCCCACCCCACCAGCAAGTAGGCTGGGGGTGCACAAGAAACTGGGAAGGGACACAGCTGATCCCAACTGACCAAAGGGATATTCCATACCATATGACGTCATGCTCAGCATATAAAGCTGAGGGAAGAGGAAGGAAGGGTGGGGGATGTTTGGAGTGATGGCGTTTGTCTTCCCAAGTCACCGTTATGCATGAAGGAGCCCTGCTTTCCTGGAGATGGCTTAACACCTGCCTGGTGATGAGAAGTAGTGAATTAATTCCTTGTTTTGCTTTGTTTGCTTGCACGGCTTTTCCTTTACCTATTAAACCATCTTTATCTCAACCCACGAGTTTTCTCACTTTTACTCTTCTGATTCTCTCCCCCATCCCAATGGGGGTGAGTGAGCGAGCGGCTGGGTGGTGCTTAGGTGCTGGCTGGGGTTAAACCATAACAGTCACTTTCTGCTTGATATATTTACCAGCAGCTATATCAAATTATATTGTCCCCTAAAGTGTTCACTGTACTACCCCTTGTGCTCCCTCTGTTCCAAGACCAGTCATAATCAATCGGGCCGATTAATGCAAGCATCTTTTCTCACAGCATCTAAGGTTTTACTGAGTATTTTACAAAGGAGAACAAAGCATGTAACAATAAATATGAAACAAATGACACACAGCACCATAAATAGACAGTGGCACAGCAGTGTATTCATACCACCAACTTCAGTCACCTACTAAATTAGGTGGTGAGGAGTCTCAGCCTCTCTATCTAGTCAGTGACGAGGAAGAGCTCCGCTGTAGGGCAATTCAGAGAAGCAAAGCAAGTCTCCTCATCTACTCTATCACTTGTACAAGATAAGTTGATTTGGGTATTATGAATACTCCCTATAAAGTAGTAATACGACAACTGCTGTAATGACTGGAATAGACATCACAGCCCCCCATCCAATTGTTTTCCTTCTAAATTGTGGGAGAAATACATTTTAATTCAGAGAGTGGTCCTAGTTAGAGGAGAAAATTCTGGGAAAAACCTCCCTGACAATGCTTTGGTGGATTCAAAAATACTGGGTGAGCACAAGAAATCCTCAAAATTTTTACAAACGGTATTTCTAGGTGGAAGAGAAGGTACGTCTAAGGAAGTCCACGGCGTTATAACCAGAGCTTTATGATAGCTCTAAGAGCCCAGGCTTTACACCACAAAGCTCAAATATCTTTGTAACTTGGATCACTAGTTTATCTTAAATTGAAACAGAAGGAGCCAGTTCCATGTTGCACCAGAAGGAGAAGTGTCATGTTGTGCCCATTACATCCTGTCTTTATCAGACTAGCAGTAACACTCTGACACGATACAAGGGAAAGGAAGGGATAAAAACCTTGGCTTTGAGAAGTAAAAAAGGGTAAGACTGCAAGAGTACAGGTGTTGGCCTTGCAACATGACTGAGGGAATTTTCTCCAGCACTCATGCTTAAGATGTCAGCTAAGTAATAAAAAAGAGTGGAGAAACTGGGGAAAGTGTTTTGCAGAAAGGAGAGTCTAGTTTGAGGATGCAGCAGAAATAATGTAAGGAACAGCTTCAGTTCTCCTTGTTGATAACTAATATTGGTAATAATCTATGTGACTGCCTATTTCTGCCAACCCCACTTTCCATCTAGGCTATAATACTGGCCAGTACTTTAATGGCACAATCTGGCCCAAGATGGGCATTGATTCAAAACAGCCGACTCAGAAATGAAATACATGGAAAGGGAAAAAGCAAAACAAAACTCCATGTGAAAGGAAAAAGATCCAAACAACTGATGGTCTTTCTGATCCCTGAATGGATGCCAGTTGTCCTGAGGCAGTGAAGTAGCCAACAGATAATTCCAAACTTTGAAAGGCGTCCATATCACCACTCGGTCAGGCAAGGGAAAAAGAAACAGCATATTAAAAAAAAAAAAGAGGGTAAAAAAAAAATACCCTAGCTCTCTGTCAAAAGCCTTTATAAAAATGTCTCTTACAATAAAATGGACCTCAGGATAGATTTCCATATGTCTGCCAAAACTACATTTACCCACCAGGTCTGTTCCCTGCTCAGCCCAAGTTTACCATCCCACAGCAATCCTCATGACTCAGGAGAGCCAACAAAGATAACTGATGAAATTGCACTTAAGTAAGCTATGACAACGAGCACGTGGGGCATATGCCACAGAGGAATAAGTGCGAAATTCATACTTGGCCACCTTGTGTTTGCATGCTTGTGGGGGAAAGAGATGCAATCATCCACATTTACAGAAGGAACAAGCAAGCCTTCCAGATCAACTGGCTCCTTCATGACAAGAGCAGGACACAAGCCAGACATGTCACTCTCACTTTCTGCCTCTTTTATCTTTCGCCACAACTAGGGACTGCAGAGAGGAGATTGTTCTGGCTGGAAGCTGAGGGACACAGGTGGTACCAGCAGCTGCAAGCTCTTTAGCTCTCGTTGGCTCCACTTATTAGAACATGCATTGTATGTTTAATACATTGCATCTCATTGTGTGGGAACAAGAGTTGGAGGCTGGTTGTGCTGCATGATGGTCTCTTGTATTGCTGGGGAGGGAAGGCAAGGTGGAGGCTGCTCCTAGTTAGAGATAATTAGAAGCTGGGGCTCCTGAAGAGAATTTGGTAACTCCACAAGAAAACCAGCTGTCCTTGATTACGGTGATATATTAGTCACTCTAAGGTAGCTGTGCCTGGCAGCATTTTGCAAGCAGCAAATAATGTAGTGATATTTTCAAGGCAGAAATATGTGGGGACCAAGCTTTATGCATGGCTTAGCCCTAACATGGGCTGATTTGTTTGTTTATTTATTTTTAAATTGCTGGCCATAAAGAACCAAAGGATTTTGGGAGGTCCAGGTCAGGTATCTTCCTTTTATTTGCTTTTTACATGTAAGCATTGCTATGTCTTTGCTCTTGCCAAACCTAATCTGTATGTGACAATGCTGTTCACCTATAACACATATGGGGGAGGTTCTTCCAGGAATAGTATGATTTGATTCAGTTTAAGTTATCATATGCTCTGAAAATTAAGTACAATTTTATGAACAGCTATTGATATCTATGGGAAACTTTTCCATGCTGCTTATTTCTGGAACTATTAACTGGAAAATATTGTTTACTCTAAATTGTTTCCTTATAATCTTAATTTTAAAAACTAGTGGGTCATGATTTGTTACTTCTGTTCAAGAAAGGTTTTAAAACAGGAATTTGGGTAACTACAGGTCTAGTACTTTTACTTTGGAGTGTGCAAGTCCCTGGAATCTGTTGGAGAATAGAAGAGTAAAGTACAGAAGCAAATGGAAAAAGGGAGAAAAATGCACCACAGGTATATCAATGTAGACAGTTACCACACTAAGCTGATATTACTCTTTGGTAAGATTTTTCTTAGACAAATGAAGCGCAGGAGATTTTGTCTGGAGTTTCATGAAGCACCGATATCACATTGATGGAAAATTACTGAGGTATAAAGGGTGGATTTGGTCAAGAACTTTGAGGTGGGGCAGAACAGGTTAGAGGGAATGTGACAATACTTTGTGCTGAAAGGATAGGTATTGCAGTTACAGGTTCTTGCAAGCTCAGTCTTGGGACAGGTTTTACTTAATACTTTCATGACTGACCATGTCATAAAAAGCGGGAGAGTGCTAATGAAATTTGTTGAGGTTTCCCCAACATTGGGAAACCTCCTCAAGGCTGAGGAGAAATAGCATACATACCAGAGGGGCAGAACGGGAGTCTTAAGCAATGGAGAGAGAATGCTACACAAGAGATGAACAGTAGCACAAAGTGCTTGGTCATTCACTCAGGACGCAATAACAGTTTCAGATGCTTTTTGTTAGAGCTCATCATCTAGAAACAACACAGAAGGGAAAGAATTGGATGTATCAATTCACTGTCAATCACATTGATGGCTGAGACCCATCAGGCTGATCCTGTGGAAAAGGCAAATGCAGTCCTAGGATGTATTGACAGCTCAATAAAATCCAGCATTCTCAGTAGAAAATCCATACCCATGCCAAATATTTGAAAACCATTCTGATTTATAGAAACATTTTAAGCTTCACTGACAACAAGATGAAATAACATCCAATTTTCTGAAATACTCGAAAATGGGTACTTGAGCACCTGTCAAAATAATCATTGACAATTCATTTGGATCATTCTCCAGATAGCCAGATTTTACCTATTCTTTTGTTGTTCTATTAAACCTGTGTATAGTCTTAAGCACTTCTTCATTTATCTTGCATGAGTATGAATTTTCCCCAAACTTCTTCCCCTCCTGCCTCGCACCACCACCCCCCCCCCCCAAGTTCTTTGTGTGCCTAACTGACAGTTGTAGGGAGGAAAGGATTTATAGAGCTCAAGAAGAAACTGGTATTTGATACCAAATGAAAATAAATTAGGGAAACACAGTCAAACTCTTGATGGGGACTGGGAGAGTTTGTGCAGTACCACAGTACTTCCTTGTCACGTAAACAAGACAACACACATCCCATGAGCTTCTTTAGCCTCCCCACACCTCCCACTCCCAATCAAACTGCTTCAGGACTATACAGCTTCTTTTATTTTTGAATGCGATGTGCAATTGTGTAATTCACTGTCGTATGGTTAACAGTCCTAAGATCTAATGTGTGTCTTTCTCTAGGAGATGTTGTGGAAACAGTACTTGAAAACTTACAGTTTAGCCTAAACAGTCACCATCATGATCCACCCTCATCATTATAGTACTTCTACTACATTGTATTATCCTCAGCAAGGAAAGTATTTTTCTAGTTCGCTGAACTCTGAAGTATACTAAAATATATGCTGTCAGGTTAGGGTACTTTAAGTCCAGTGCAAAAAAACCCTCCCGCATAAGTTACAACCAGCTTCTTTGACTCAGTATCAGGTTTTGTTTGTGGGTTTTTTTGTTTGCTTAGTACTGTTACCATACTGACCTAGAAGATAAAAATGCTCATTTACTAACCAGCTTTTCCATTATCTCTGTTAGCCCTCCCCGAACATGAGACTACAATAGAAAAAAAAAAGAAAAGGAAGCATGAAGTACTTTAACTTTTTACCCAATGTCAGTGGATCATACAGTCTCTAGAACCAAGTTTTCCATGTGCAGATTAACATTTCCTGAGACATTAAGTCAAGTAATTCTGAACATAGCTTGATTACTAGATGTAATCAAAGCCAGCCTTGCTGTTTTGGACCAGTTTTTTCCAGCCAGAGTAAGCACTGTTATTACCAAGTCTTGCTTTTCCTGGTTTTCATCTCATTTACAGGCTGGAAAAACAGAAATGTCATAAGCAACTGAGGGAAAACTAGGCTAAGTAGAAACTTGTCGTGGACTTGGCCTCATTTCACTCACACCCTTTCCCAATATTGCAAATAGACTTCTGAGAGCAAGCATCAATGCCATGCAAATCTAATTGGAAAAGTAATAAACAGAAGCCTACTTGGATGGTTTTCTTGTTGCTTATAACCCAGGAAGCCACCTAAAAATTGAATCCATTTCACTGAACCTGTTGACATGTTGAGAAATAGGAAATGAGGAAAAGTAAAATCATGCATTTTCTGATGCCCCTGATATTCATATTTCCTGCCATATATGGTAGTCATTAGAGAAACATTAGCTGGTATCTGTCTGCAACTCCTCTGCATTTCCCTGTCCTATTCCTATGCTATTTTATTCCTATGGAAGACAAAAAATTAGCAGTCTGTAGATCAAGTAATTATAATCATGAGGCCACAGGTTGATAGGGCCTATGGAGAAATGTCTGCCTTTAAAAATGTAAGTATAATTACTACATTATGCCTTGGAATAAATGGGAGAGAGGGGGAGTGGCGGACTTCTGTCATGGCTATTGAATCAAAATGAGGAGGAAAGGAAATATCACCAGTTAGGGCAGAAATTAAGCAAAAAGCAAGGTTTAAAATAACTGTGGGCCAGATCCTTGATCTGTTTTCGTTCGTTACCTACCTCCTTTAATATTACTGCTAGCATTTATATTTTGTAGAGTTCTGTAAGATGTGCAAGGCTAACTGATTTTGCATCTCCGTGTCATTCCCAGGTAAGAAGCATTATCTGTGCTGCAAGCATAATAGTGCAGTAGCTTGCCCACAGATACAAATAAGTCAGCATTGGAGTGAAAGCTTGTCTCCCCCCTCCATTATCCTGCAGCTGGCTGGAGCCACTCAAGGTCTGAGCAAGATGCTTAAGGTCCAACTCATTTATATTTGATCCCCAAGTCCAGTCTGTAAAGACAAGATGGTTAGTTTTCTTTCCTCTGTAGATATAGTTGTCCATCCTAATTTTGTGAAGTCCTATTTCTTCTATTTTTTCTAGGAAGGGATTGAGGAAATTTTACATGAAGTTGGTCTATTTGGAAACCAACACTTGTTTGTCTCTTCATGGGGGTGGCTTCCCTGAATCTGACTTGAACCCAAGGTGACTGTGTAGATTGAGCATGTAAAACGGATATAGAGGCTTCCTTGCTATAGACGCTGCTGCAGTTACAAACTTGCTAAAAGGCAGTTGACAATCTGTCGCCGTATTTTCAGGCATGAAATGAACCCTTTGGAAACCTGCACCTCCACAAAGGTATCCTCACTTGAAAGTGACTCCTCTGATACCTGCAGCCTTGGCTACCAGCTCAGAAGCAAGGAGGGTACTGAGGAAGACAAAGCAGAGTGGGGAGAAGGGAGTCAGTGGGGCAAGCGAAGGAAAGGGGAAACCTGGAATAAATGCCCTTAGACACAAGTACAAGCTGAGCTTCTCCTAAATCATTACAGGAATATGGTTAAACCATGGGTTATACATATAAAAATACCATAATCTGGGAAATACAGTGATGCTAGCTGCTGGAAGTAGGGAAGAGAATTTGCATGATGTCATACTAGAAATATTTACTGCTGCTGCTAAGTTCATTACTTCCCTTTCTTCTGACTTGTTGGGTAACTTTAGACAAGGCTTGTAACACGCCAAGGCCTCTGTTTACTCATTATTGAAGTGGGTATAGTAATATTACCTACCTCAGAGGTTAAATGATTGAAGCTTAATTAATGCTTTCTTCTACGATCTCTGTTGAAAGATACTACACGACTGCAATACTCCTACTGTATTATTACAGTTTTTAAATTTTATTATACGTTCCTAGCCTTTTGACTTTGTTGTCATCATGCTCTTTCAGTATTTATTTCGCAAAAGCAACTTGAGAACCCTTACAAAATGGGGGGGAGGGGAAAGTCATGTAGTAATAAACAGGCAATAGCATTATAGTAGAAACACTCCCCTACAGTGAATTCCAGCCAGATATGGAGCCTTTCAAGGTGGGGCTTATGTGGGATGTGAGCAGTACATAGCTCTTAGAGACGAGGAAGGGTTTGTCCTGCTCTGCTGCCTCTTCGTGCAAACACAGGACTGCAAAGCGTGCCACAAACTAAAATCTCAGCTTTGTCTTGGATTTAAATGCTCAGAAGAAAGTTTGTCTTTGGATACTCCCAAAAAATCCCAAGCCATTGATGCTCCCAGTCAGTAGGTTGAGACCTGCACTCATTTTTGTCTTCATTACTTGGAACAGACAGCAGAGCAACAAAGAAATCTATCAAGTATTTGGAGGAGAAAACAAAGAACATAGTAAGTGGCTGGACTCAGAGGGATGAAATTTTGGGCCAGTTTGAGTCTAAGGGACAAAATACTGGGCGTTTCTTTTAAAATCTGAAAAAGGGAGAGGGCTTTACACCACATGATCATTTTCTTTCCTTATGGGACTGGAGGCTTACCAGTGCTAGATCAGCTAAACCTGGGCTTGACCAAGCATTTCACTGCCAGAAGCCCTGTTCCTAGCAGCATTGCACCCCTTTGCCTCCTCCGTTACAGGACAAGGCCTGTTGCTCCAGCAGGCACGGGACTGTGGGCTGAGTGATATGAATGCCAATGGATGCTAGGTGGAGAGTTACCTACTGCAACTGTGTTTGTGGAGAAAGGTATCCACAAGCCTCACCTTCCACCCTGAATCTGTGCTTGAGCAGAGTTGCACTCCTGCCTGTCTGGCACCTGTAGAACAGTAGACTGCAAGTTAGTGAAAGTCTGCGATCAGGAGGATCCATCACATAAAGAGAAAGTGAAATCCTTCTTGCTCTATTGGGATTAATAAAAATTAAATAATTACTTAAAACCAAGTGGGAAGGAACATTATTATTCTATTACCAGTATTAATATTTATGTATTAGAGAAGGTAACTCCATCTTGGAAACTAGATAGCTTGGATTGAACTGGAAAAATTTTCTTTTTAATTTCAGAGTAAGTTTGGAAGAAATTAGGCCTCCAGATTTTGGACACTGTTCTGCCACCAGCAAGAGCAGGTGAAATCACAACAAATCTCATGTTTTGTGTCTTTTTTTCTGGACCTTTGATTTCTGGAATATTTTTGAAAATGCTTTCTGGCTACTGATGATGCATGAATCAAATACAGTGTGATTTTTCAGTCCTCGATTGAGTTTGCATTGTGCTGGCATTGAGGAAACACCTTCCTTTTAACTGTGAATTGAACAAATGTCATATGAAAGTAACTGAGAGGGAATAAACAGAGAACCCCACAGTGTCATTTTTCCCAGTCACTTCTTGGAATATAAATGAACTTAAAGATTTCCAGGAACTAGAAATGCATTGCTGCCATTTCTCTCTTTATATACCATAGCAAAAAAACCCTTACTCTTCTACAGTTCACCTAAGTATTCAACCTTCTGGTGATTATTTCATGATTAAGGTACTGATCTGAGACAGGGGAGATCTATGTCAAATTTCTGGCCCTGCCACAGACTTCCTGTGTGACCTGGGGCAAACCAATTAATACTTCTGTAATTTCATTCCCTGACTGTAAAATGGAGATGGTACTGCCTTTGCCTATCTACAGGGGTACATTGCCAAATACTTTTTTTCAGCAGCAAGGTAAAATTTTGGAAGGAAAATTACTCCCTCCTTCTTGCTCTTCATCTTCCACCCGTTTAGCTGTGTTAGTATGAGTGTTTGCAGGATCTGGGGGGAAAAAAAAAAGGTGGGGGCATTTAACCTGGATTAGATTGCTAAACTGATGGATACTGAACTGAGGGCACGGTGCTGGGGTCCTGGGGTGAAGGAAGAAAGCTTCAGCTCAGCATCTTTACTGAGAAAAAGCTAAATGGAATGATACCCCATCTTCTAGTTGCACATGAGCCCCACCAGCACAGTTGTTATTTACATCACAGTAGCTAGACAGCCAAATTGATATTGGACTCAAATTGTGATAGACTCTAGAAATGCAAGCATTTGTTAAATGACTATTGTCCTGAACAGCTACTGTAGAATTAGATATACTGAACAAAGAAAATATCTCTGTTTTCCAATTGGGACAGTGAGTACAGGCTAATGAAGTAATTTGTTGACAGTCAAAATTGCGGCAATACTGAGAACCGCAATCCCTGCTAAGTGTTTTTCTCGTAAGACTCTCTTTCTTCCCCACCAGCTTAAAGATCATGCACATACTTCAAATGGATTCAAACTGTAGCTTTAGTGGAATTAATGGGTGTTTCTGCCAGGAAAATATTAACCTCCAGGGATTCTGTTTTGGACAGGGCCTCATAGTATCCCACAAATGCAAATAGTAATGATACTAGTCCAAGTATATGACGTTATAAGTCAGAGGAAATAAATCTTCCCTGACCCATAAAACAGAAGGATTCCCCCTTCCAAAAGAGGGCAATAGCCAGAAGTGGCTTTATCAGGGTGGAAGCTTATGGGTTAAGCAGTCAACAGCATCCCCCACTCAAGGGTCCCGCTCTCCAAACCACGTGCCTCTGCAACCATCTCTTCATCCACACCAGAGCTGTTTCAGCCCCTCTTGCTGCACTGCTTGAGGAAGCTCCACGGTTTCTACAGCAGCAGAGGTGCCACACCTTCCCATGGGCTCCCCTCGGTGCTTGCCACTGGTCCAGGCAGCAGTTGTATGGTCTTGCAGGGGTGCAAAGACCTGCCCTTCTCCCATCCGAGTGTGGCTGTCCCTTTTCTAAGGCAGGTTGGCAGAGCCCTCTGGGGCCAAGCAGCTGGGGAGCGGACAATGGACACCCTGTCTCAGGCATGCACATGAAGTTAATAGCTTTGCTCATCACCATCTGTAACTGAAGAAATAGTTGATTCCCGACATAATTATAGAGGGAGTGCATGGCACCTTCTCCTCTGGTGGAGCACTAGAACCTACTCACAGAATTATTAGTATCTATGTATGGTTGTTTGCTGTCTGCTGGGGCAATCATCTTGCTTTAATTTAGGGGACTAATGATATTATAAGATAGCTTGATGATGGTGTAATTTCTTTTGATGTTTGTTGTTACTGGATATATCAGCTGGTTTTGATACCATAAAACACAACATTTCATCTCCTCCTAGGAAGGGGAAAGGAGAAGAAAGAGGGTGGTAGCAGGGAGGCAGGCAGAGGAGGAGGGGAGAGGAGGAAAGGGAAGTCATTCAGTGCTCGCCCGATCTGCTATTTGGAGTGAATGATAATTTCTTAGTACAGCAAAGCTGGCAGCAGTGCTTTTGCTATCAGGGTTTTTACTGTGCTTCTCTGCTTATCTCTCAGCATGACCACTGAAATCTGTGAGATCACACTACAAGCTGTGGTATCCTGTCAGGTTTGAAATTATTTCCGACAGGCTACAAAAACAATTGGGCCCTCACTTTGGCTGCTTTTACACTAGTTGAAGTCTAATTTATAAGATAGATCATTCGCTTCACTGGTTCTGTCCTTGATACTTTTCAAGCTGTGGCTGGTGTTGGTGACTTTTGTTTTGTGATTCTTGCATCTTCTGTGGTTTTTTTGGGTTTTTTTTGTTGTTTTTTTGTTTGTTTGTTTTTCCAGCTCACATCCCTATTTGACAGGCACAACTTCTTCAAATGCATTATTTCTATGCAAGTAGCTAGTTCATTGTTCATATCAGCTTTGACCTTCACAATACCTCACAGCCTGCCTGAGCTGAGATATATTTAATACTCTCTAGAAATGTCTTGAGTTAGATTTTAATAGTATTTTTTCTACCTTTGTGCATGAAATCAGAGAGAGCTTGTTTTCCCTTTAGACCACAGGGCAATGTACAATTAATGCTAGGGATAGTTAAAGCATTAGACAGTAGTCATTTAAAGCTACAGTATGGCTGAGCCCTGTTAGATCTTTCTTGTTTTAAGCCCACTCTTCGTTATGTAAAATTGGGTATTAAATTGAAATCATACTTCATTTCCAGAGGAATGCATAGTGAGACTGGGCTTAAATAAACTAACCAGGGTACTCTCTTCCCCCCCAAATGCCTTTGAAAATCTGACCTCTGACTGTGGAAAGGGGCGTAAGAATTAGATATTCTTTGTGATCCTTCTGTCTCTAGCATAGAAGACGATGATGTTTTCAGTAAAATGCAGTAAGTTAAAACTTGCACCCCATTCACGTTCCTTTGTGAACCGAAAATGGATTGTATTTTTATGACTACTGAAATATACCTATACTTGAAAAATGTTCTCACTGCAGTGTGCAATATTGTTTTCCTGGTAATATTATGAACACTTGGCATGTCAGATAGTTGAGAAGTGACACCCATGTGGGTAAAACAACTGTTGAAATTAATATTCCATCCTCTTCATACCTTTACTCCTCTGCTTTCTAAAAATCCAGGGCCCCATCTAAAATCCACTGGGTTGAATTCTTTGTACTTCACATCTTTCAAATATTATGCAGTCGTGGCATTATATTGGCTTCTGATCCTGCAGTACTGAACCCCAGATATAAATGAAACATCCAAGCAGACTTCATGCAGCTCTTGGTATGTGGAAAGTTCAGTGGAAAGAGCACTGTGGTCAAACTCAGAAGATGGAAGTTTCATCCCTCTTCCTATGTTTGCTTTGTGGTTTTTCGGGACATAGGACTCAGCTCCACAAAGTGCCTTGTTATGTTTGATGGATTTCTGCTATAGCCTGTTCTAGAATTTCTGTCTCCTCATCCATAAAACAGGACTACGTTACCTAGCATTTTCGTAAAGTGAACAGACGATTTTTTGATGAAAAGCTTCATGTAACATGTAGCTATTATTCAATGCTGGCCAGATCACTGTGTACTTTGTAAAGTGCTCTTGGCCTGGCTCTAAAATCAATGAGAAGACACAGGAGCTTGAATTTATTCTGTGCTAAAGAACTTTCCTATAACATGGCCATAGTTTTTAGTGCTCCATGGGAGGAAACCCAAAGCATAGAAGATGCCACGAAGATGCTGTTGTTTGTTATTTTTGCAAATACGACACAGATGTGCCGTGCCGAGACCATTCCTCTCACTGGCAAAATTGTTCAGCACAAGAGATGTGAAATTTTTGTTTCCAGACTTCTCTGTCTATGATCTCTCTAACTGGTTCCAAGGTGACAGACGACTGGGTGGCAGAATGTGTGATGGATAGCTTGATTATTTTAACAATTAAATATGTAATGAAGAGCTGGAAAGGTTCCATGTAAGTCTCATTTTCATCCTGGTTAAATATGGTGTGCATAATTAATTTTCAAATATGAAAGGGCTCCAGCAAGAAAAGAAATGAAAGAAAGTTGAAGAGATAGTGAATATTTTATTAAACGTCACTCATTCAAAACTCATTAATATACATAGTCCAGGAGTAATCATCTCCTATAAAGTTAAATGCAGTAGTGCTTATTTTCTTGGCAGATTATCTGGTTTATTGTTGAATGTAATAGTTTAATATCATCTATGGACCAAACCCAAGCTTGTCTGCCTCTCAGAGAGGCCATCAGAAGGTGAAAAGTCATGGCTTTCTGTGTGGAGGTCAAAAGTAGCACAAATTTGAAAGAAAGGAGACTTTGTTCTCCAGGTCAATACAGAAGGTTCTTTAACAGTAAAGCCATATTAGTCACTCTTCCTCAGCCACGAGGGATTAATCTTGCCTACTGAGAGCCACCTCAGAGTTCTGACCTAACAAAAAGAACTTCTTCAGCACTCAGTGGAGTGAAACAGACACCTTTGGTGAGATTTTGTCCTGCCTGTGTTAGTCATGCATCTTGTGCGCAGACCAGTAAACCTTCTTCTCCCTCTCTGCCCACTGGCAACCAAGGATGAGTGAATAGCCTCATGTTCCCCATGCAGGCAAGATAGTTGTATGCAGCTGAAGTCTGGGGACACAAATCCCAGTGTCGGCCTTTTCCTATTTAAGAGCACCATTTCCTGTGCTCATTCTTCAGCTGGACGTATCTGGAGTCAGTGATTTCCTCATATGCTTTCTGAGACCATGGTTCACACAGCAACTGGTTAGAGGAGAGGGAAATGGCACAATGCTCTGTCACTGTTTTGGACTTAACAGAGCTGATGAAAACTTGGACATTTATCTTGAAGAAGATTCCATTACTTCAAAATTTATGTGTTCTAAATTACAATATTAAAAATGCCTCTCCATGCTATTCTTTTTTTTTTGTTTTTTCTTTTTTTTTTTTTCCAAAATTGTCAAAGAGTTTTTAAAAATAACCAACTAAATATTTCATTTCAATTTGTTGAACCAAATCTACATATTCCTTTTTGGCCTTATTCAATATTCATCTGAGCTGTTTGAATGCCACAGATGGACATGTTGTGGTCCTTGTCTTTTCCTCAAGGAATCAGGCTACTTTGTCAGACCAAATCCCCCAGATATTTAGATTCAAATATGAGTGAATAGGAACTATACCTCCTCACATGATAAAATTAGGACTTTTAAAAACTGTTTTCCTTTCAAAAAATTAGCAGGAAAATCCTGGCAAGTTCTATAACTTAATTTGTGAGCAATATGATTCATAGGTAGAGAATGCTTTGAAGACGTAGAGTGTTATGTAAATGCAAAGAAATAATTATTATTATATTTAGAATATTATTAACAATGGGAGGAGAGAAGATTAAACAACTGGGCTTCCTTACGAAATCCATTCAAATGAACTAAGGTTGAGGACATTTATTAAATGCAGTGCCATTCCACTGCAAAAGAAACATCCTTGCTCCTGCATGCAGCTTTCTGATCTTAGCGCACATCCTTACTCTTTCAGCATGAATCAGGTATGAGCAATAAGCCTACCATAGGGAGAAAAAATGAGTGTAGTAGCAGAGGCACTATTGTATTCTTGCTGCCAAGAAAAGACTGCTTTTATTCTCAATTACCCAATCGTGGCTGGCCACCAACTTTCTAGATATGTAATCCAAAAGATTTTGAGCTTCTCAGTGCAGCTGAAAGCAACATCCTGGTCCATCTGAAAAGTTAAAGTATAACTCTGCATGTTGAATTTTCCCTGTGTTATTTCTTCTCATCTGACACTGTGGACATCAATGTCAGTTTTTCAAGAATTCCTTTCTTCTTTGCTTTTCTGAATATTAGATCTTTTAAGAGGCACTACTGGTTGCTATGATTATTATTTACTAATTTAATTTACTGTAGTATCTAGAAGCTCTAACCAAGCTTAGAATGCCACTGTGCTATGTACTGGTCAGCTTTTACTTAGCATTTCCCCAAAGCCTAGATTAATTGAGAATTATCTTCCAGATTGCAAGAAAACTGATCTTTATTACCTTGCTAAAATAAGGTTTCAATTTCAAGTAAGGGGAAGCAGTAATATCTCATTCCTTTGCAAGCACTGTTAGCCTACCTATTACGGACTCCCTAACTTCAGCTGTTAACCACAGCTATACAAAGTTCCTGGTTGGAATAGGGTTTTCTTCTGCATCTCTGGACACAGCTGCCAGAAGAAGGCAACTCCACCAAAAAGGGTGTGCTGGAAAATACTTCACCAGCTCCTGCTAGGCCCAGTTTACCCCCAAAATGTGCTGCTGTAGAAGACAGAAAGTGGAAGGGTGAAGAAGGCAGCCTAAAAAGCTATTCCATTTTGTGTAGACAACTGTGCATGAAATATGGCCTCTGTGGTAGTCAGTGGCAGCCTCGACATTGACTTCAATGGGCTATGATTTCACCACAGATGCTTATTGTGTCATATAGCCCAGACGCTCATTGTTTGTGGCTGATGGACAGAGATCCAGGCTGGGTGTGGTGGGCCCAAAGGAGACAAAACTGGAACACAGTGTGTCCGATGGCTGGCATGGCCTTATAGCTTTTTCTTTCCTAAGTGTGCTTTTAGTTTACAACAATCTGTGGCTCCATACATCACGACAGCAACTGCATTCAGGAAAGCAAACTGAGGTTTGGGGTTCTTTTGAAGATATGTTATTTGTGTGATAATTTAGATGGGTAGTTTCTCTGGCATTTGTGTGACTGGTTAAGCTTCCATTTTGTTTCTTCTCTGTCCTTACCAGCCGCCTTCTGCTCCTACTGAAGTCAATGGTGAGGCTTGTGTTGACTTCACAGACTGCACAGGCAATCTCCCATCTTCTATACGAGCATCATATGTTAGAAATTTTGGTTCATTTCAGTCAAATTGTGTTATACAACAAATATTTGGTAGTGCCAGTATTCCTGCTAAGGCATCTGGGTTATCACTTTGTATCTTCATATATTACTGAATCAGATCTAATGATCAAAGCATTTGTTGATCCTCCGCATATTTATCTAGCATTTCTGATGTGCCTCTTTATAAAAGATATTCTCTCATTTTTGGCATACAGTAAATTTTATCTAAAATTATGGGTTTAGTATTTGGTACATTGGTCTTCTATAAAGAAAACAAATCTTCATATGCATTATTTGTTGTCATTTACCTTTGATTTACTGTTTCTCCAGTTCATGAAAGTCTTCTGTTCTTTAGAATATCTTAACATATGCTAAACTCCCCAGAGTCAATTGACCACAAACACTTACTTATCTACTTTCCCAAATGGGAATGAATTTATATACAGGTTTGCTGCTTCTTTAAATTCAGGCCTAATAAACCTTAAATTTGGTCTTCCCTTTTCCATCTTTGCCTCTCATTCAACTCTCTCTATTTCTAGTATTACATAACACCTAGGATCATCTTGGCTATATCCGAAAGGATGACCCTTTGCAATATGATAATAATTTCTCCCTCTCTGAAGTCAGTGTTTTTTCTCAAACATTTAAGTTGATTTAAAAGACCTCTCTAGCTCAATTTACAATGAGGATGCCATACACTAACAGGAGCAGAATGTATGATACGTTACATTAATTAGGGATAGAGAATAAAAAGCCTTCGAGGACTTTGTACGAATTGTAGGATAGGAAGATCCTATAATTATGTGCATTATAAAGTATATTCTATTTACAGACTTTAGACGTTAACTTATCCACATTTGTTTTTTTTTTTTTAAAAACATATGATACTTGAATAAAAAAATTCAGTGACACCAGTGATCTCCAAGGAGCAGCTTTGAACAGTTGCATTCAGTTTCCCCATACTTGTTATGTGACAGTGGCATCCATAATGAGAATTATCAGCTTACTCTTTCAATATTTTGTTAGTTGTCAGCATAGCAGATTCTATTAGGAAGTCAGGCTAGGTTCTTTTTGCTTGAAATAGTCTCTGTATCTTTAATGACTGCCCTGCTCTAAAACCTGTGTAACTTTACTCAGATAATGCCATTGGTTATAAGCACGCATGCCTTGGGCTTTTGACATAGTTGCTGAATTGCAGTGGAGGTACAACCAGAAGATAATGCATGTGTAGAATTTCTCTAGAAATAAAAATCAGTAAATGATTCCATTGACTGGGAGTAGTCACCAAATCCAGCTTGCTCTCCTAGAGCTATGTGGACTTTGTTGTAAAAATAATCTTAATGTTGCCAGTAGATAAAACAGTCTGTAAAAGGAGCTAATTTCTCAAGCAAGACAGTGCCATTTTTTAAGCAGTACCATGTGCAGCCATATCAGCAAGAGACTGTGCAGCCACTGGCTGTTGATAAGATGAAGATCAGTGACTCCCTGAGTCAAGGTCAGAGATGATAAAGTGCCAAAGGCCCAGCAGCAGGGACAGAAGGCCTAAACATCAGATCAGTTTTTGTGTCTTTCAATAGCAAAATAATTTCAATATTTAACTTCCTTTTCTGCCAGGGCCTTCGAGGTCCACAGAGGGTAAGAAGTCACTCAAGTTGTCATCTTTGTCAGTTTTAAATCATTCCAAGAGATGCAAATTGCTTCCTAACAGGGACCCCTCCTGAGCTTTGTTTGCATTTTGCAGAATAATAAGAAGAGCTTTTTAAAGCCTTCTACTTGGCAAGGGGGCTAACATCTTCTGTTCTCTTTGTCAAGTGACTTTTGAAAGAATATGCGGTACCTTAGGAACATTAAAATGAAAGAGATAATCACTTATTCTGCAGGGATTTTGAAACCAAGATACTGCAGATTAAAAAGAGCATCTCGAAGAAATTTGCTGATGTGAGACTATTATGAAACATCATTTTTACAGACCTTGGCTCATGTCAGGAACAGTTTCTTTACAATTATTGATCTATTACAACAATGCTTCTGGTTTGTTTGGTGGTTTGCTTTCATTATTTTTAAAATATTCAGATTGTGCACAGTCCTGAGTAGATGCTCTTTTAGAATTCAGTTGGCATTTTTGACTAAATATGCATTTTAGGACTGTGCCAGATAACAAACTTTTGTGCCAAGGAAAGAAGCATACCTAGCGGTATACTGAATGATGTATTTGCTCTAGACTGCATTTAAATAACTATGTGTTTAATCACAATGACAAAATCCCAACTGTGTACTGCTTACATTTCTTCTTAACTGAAACTGGCAGTGGAGGGATAGGATACAATTAGCAAGAGTTTCCTTGTCTGATGGAATAACATAAAAATTCCAATAAAGAGTTTATCTTCCAGCGGCATTTATACTAATCATAATAGGCCTCTTCCAACTGCATCCCAAAGACAAGATGGTTTGCCAAGCAGATGGTGGAGAAAAGCTAGGCTGGCCAAAACCCAACAAATTCTATTTAATGACAAATTTTGAGGTTTCAAGATCTGTTTTCATTCTAATGCAGAATGAACAAAAACCTTCAGGAATTTTTCACACCCACACAAGCAATGACTCCACAGTAGTGTCTACCTTGCCAATTAGGACTCTCACCTGAGATGTGAGAAATAAAAGAAGTATGGAGTGTTAAAGAAAAAAGGAGAAAACAGTGCAAAAGTACCACAAAGAAGCAGACAGTAGTGTCCCTCCCTAGCCTATCCATCACTCTGGGATTGGGTAGTATGCAGTGACTTCTGCAAGCATTCTGGTCTTGTACTGTCGTTATGAGCCTGAGGGTTAGTTTTCAATAGCTTTGTCCAGAATTCAGTCTGTATAGATTCTAAGATCAAAGCAAAGACATTAGGCTTCAGGATCTGTGTCTGTGATGGTATTTTATAGATATTTCAATTAAATTAGTATTTTCTAGTTAAAAATTTAATCTGCAGGGCTTGAGGACACATCTTGGTGGCACCTTAGAGCACACTGTGATCTGTGATCTTCAGACTCATTGTAATCAGCAAGTCATATTTTCAAACAGTCCTGATGATGAGCATCCTTGGAGATTCAAACACAATTCTGAGAGTTGCTGGTGAACTTATGAACTATTGACTTAAAAAATTAAGTGCTACTAAATATTTGTGCTTTCTTAACACCGGGTAAGAAAAGAATTTTCAACATAATCTTAGAAAAATGCATCCTATAACTAGAAAAAAAGTTTTCTTCCATCTTCCATCACCTTATCAATTATTTCTATTTTGAGCTATGTAGGTTGTAAGTCCTTTGGCATAGGGGTTGTTTTTCCTCTAATCTCTATAAAATGCTCAGCACAACAAGGCTGTAATCGTCATTAGAGCCTAATGCCAAAACTGACACCAACTCTGTGCATATAGATTTCTTGCATGAATGAAGATTGCCAAGTGAACATCCTGATCCTACAGTGAGCTGTATGTGTGTGTATATATATATAAAAATATAAATATATGATTAAATATGTCCGACTTGCATGCAGATGCAGGTACATTTTCTGTATATAATTGGAGAAACAGTTATGCAAAAAGAAATGTAGGTACATGCATTTGTCTCTGGTGGGGAACCATGCTGAGAATTTACAGAGGGAAAGGCAGGTGCTTGGGTATCTTGCCTAGCTTTGAAGAAGAGAGAAGAGTTTCAAAATAATCCATTGGCTCTGGGAGACTCAAAGGCCTGCTGCAAGTCACAGGAAGAAGGAGGATTTTAGAACATGTCTATCTTCATCCAGTCAAAAGGCTCCTTCTGGCTACCTCTAATGCAGACATAGCTGACTGTGGAGGAGGGTATCTTTCCATCTCACTTAGGACACCAACTGTAAAATACAGTTTGCCTGCTCACCACTGCTGCCCCATAAACTGGAAGAGCAGAGGAGTGGGGGAAGGTGAAGGAGAGTGCTTTGGCTGAGCAGAATCAAGGGGGGCAAAAAATTAATTGAATCAAGTAGCTGACCAGCTGTCTTCACAGCATCTCAGCTTCTGATGGCCCTGGTAGAGTTAGGATGCTACAGTGCTCTACAAAACACTCCCTCATGTCAGTTTTAAAAGGCTTCATTGCGTCTTATCACATCAAAGCAAAGCATCTGCATGTTCCAGTTGTGGGGCATCATGTGTCTGGCTCCCCTCTGGCTCTCGCTAATCCCCTGGATTATCACAGCTCTCTAAAGCAGCTCTTAAAAACCCTGTGAAAATAGGACTCCAAGTGGGTGTGTGAGAAGAGGGGACTGAAGCAATAAGGCTGCCTGTACCTGTGGAATTCATATAATCACAGCCTATGTTACTCAAAAAAGGTGTTGAAAAGTCTGCTTTTGCACCAGCTGATCCCTGACAATATTGGCTCTCAGTGAGACAAAACAAGATTGAGTCTGGTTCATTTATTTGCTGCGGCACATCCAAATGGCTGCTACGAGTTATAGCTCGTGCTGAGCACACCCATGCCTTGCTCCTGAATGATCTCCCATCATTCAATTTTTTCGCTTTCTTTTCTGAAGTCGTTGTCCATGAGTTGGGCAGTTCTACAAGGTGATGCACCAGAGGGCTGCTGCGGTTCATGCAGGGTGGCCTGGGGCAGGCTGAAGAAAGGGGAGGGGATCCGGGAAGCCTTTGCCATGGAGGTGCCATCTGACTCTTCTTTATTGTGGGTGGCTATCCCGTCAGAGCTGTAGGGAGGAGACAGTCTCACAGGGCTGCTATCCCAGCAACTCAGGTGTGAAAAACAGAGGGCTCAAGCCGGTACTGTCAGTCCAGCACCTTTCATAAGCCTCAAATCCACTTCAGAGGAAAGGAGCCAAGTAACGAACACAGAAGCCGAAGGTTTCAATATGCAAAGGAGACAAGAAGTTTATGCAGACAGCATGGCTCTTCCCCTGTCTTAGTTCTGTTGGCTGCTCATTCCCAAAGCAAAATATAATAATCCCCATGAAAGTCATGGTATTGAGAACTAAATGATAGTAAAACCTAAAATCTTCAGTAGTTCCTGAGATTTTTTTCCTTTTCTCTCATTCAAAAATAAAAAAGATTACGCATGTCTGACATTGACATAAAGTCTGGAGAACTGACCCGTAAAGTAATTAGAAGAGGAATTCACCCTCTTCTCTGCCCCCCTCCCCAACCTTTCCCATCTCAAAGCCAGATCAGATGAAAGGCGAGCTCTGTTTACTTCCTGATCTGTCTAATTTCAGTAACAAGGACCATCCCGACTTCATCTTCCTGCAGCTGCTAGAAGTGAAACTCAAGAGGCTGCCCCAGGCACTGCAGCACCTTCTCAGAACTGCTTGACCTTAATGGATTAGCTTCTCCCTGAGCAGGTGGCAATTTAACAAGAGGAGACAAACTTTTTACACTTAGGAGACCTCTGGTGAATGGCATCAAATATCAGAAGGTTGAAACAGAGCAAAGAGACTTATGATGCCTTCCCACCTTAACCCCCTTGCTATGCGCATAAGTTACAACTTTCCAGTTAGGATCCTAAGTCCATTTATTAAGGAATCAAAGTAAAAATGGCCTTATATTCTTAACATGTCGTACCCTCACAAATCCTATTGAATTAAAGGAGAGCAATTGGTGCTTTGATTTCAGTCTGCTTACATCTGAGTGTCTGAATAGAGTGTTAGAAGTATTACTTTAGGCTCCTAATTTTGCAAGTATGTGCCACAGTAAATACATCATAGTAAAAGCAATAATAATCACTTTTGTGCTTATGAAGATGTAATTCTACCAAATAATTCACAGTTTAAACTGGCAGTGCCAAATACATTGTACTGTATGCTTTCAGTAGGTAGAACAGTAGAACAAATTGCTGGTTTATTAAAAAAAAAAAGGTATTATTGTTTGTTGATTCCTCTTACACACATCAGCCCTAGCAACAGACCAGGCTCTACTTTGTTCTAGTGTGTTTTCCACTGTCTACTATGATCTGTTTGTTTAAGGATTTATCATAATAATTACAAGTCATAACTGTCAAACAGATGTCCAAGATCTAATAGCCAGGTGTCAGATACCATATCAAAACCTAAAGACAGAGATACCTCTACTTAGGCTTCTTTACACTAGGTCTGCATTTCCAGAAAAGCTCAGCACCTGCAGCTCCCACCTTGATGACTTAGGAGATCAGATTGTGTATGTTTTGAAACAGAACAGTGCTGCGTATTACTAGATTTTCCAATCAGCAGCTAAGAAATGTGAGATTGGTTTTTACCACGATATGAAGGAACATTTCAAGGAGACAGGCAATGCGGTAAAAAAAGAGCAAGTAAAATGCAGTGATAACATGTTTTATTTGTTTTAAGTAAACCTGCTGCCTTCTGAATAGTTTGTTCTTGTCAACAATCTGTAGGAATATTATGTAAATCTGCATATACATATGCATATACATATGTTTATATTTTTATTTTGCTATATGCATTTGTGTATAGTGTTACACATATATACATGTGTGTATGTATGTGTGGGTGCAAATATGTAATCAATTCACATACAGTGCTACCAAAGATTTATCTATCAGGTATTTATTTCTGGGCTCTAGTAGTTTATGTATCTCTTTATCAGTGAAATATGTTTTGTGTATTTTAAAGCTGTCATGT
Organism: Theristicus caerulescens; assembly: GCA_020745775.1. NCBI lineage: Eukaryota > Metazoa > Chordata > Aves > Pelecaniformes > Threskiornithidae > Theristicus > Theristicus caerulescens. The sequence continues at coordinate 72,150,884 of CM036558.1, forward strand.
CAAATGATTCCAGTGGAAAGTACTGACACACTGCTACCCTCTATTCACTTAAAACCTGCAGTCATTCACGATCAAGGACATTATCCCTATAAGAAAATAATGTCCTGAGAAGCATTGCTTCCGGGAACACATTCATGTGTTTGTCCAGTGACATCCAACTGTTCTGCACATATCTGGCTCTGTATTGTCCTGTCCTTAAAGAGCTGTGTAGCCATAGACCATTCATGAATATTAAAAGCACGATTATACTTTTCACCCCAGCATAGTTCATCTGTCTTTCCAGATAAGTATGTCAGCTATTTTAACTGAAACTGTCTCCCTGACTAGTACCTCATGTACTCGTACAGTATTTGCATGGCTTTCTGAATACATCAAAATTGTAAAGCTGCGTGTCCTACATGCACATTTCTGAAGTTTTTTAGTAAGGGTGAATTCCCCGGGGCCTGCGCAAAGCACGAGTAGAAGCAACTGGCAGAAAGAAAGATCAGCAAAGATGCAATCAGTAGATTTCTCCCCCAGTTCGGTGGGGGCCCCTTGGTCAGCACTTGCTGATACTGTGGCCGTGCTGGTTTTGTGGGCAGTGATGCATAGCTTTGCAGGTATGCCCACATTAAAAAACCTCCCATCCTCTAGTGGAAGAAAACTACTGTAGACCTTAGCAATAGAGGCTAGTAGGTTTCAGCAAATGGCTTGTTTTCCCTCTCTGCAGAGTGGAACTATGCTTTAGGGCTCCATGCCCTCAGAGACTTGCTTTGTGGACAACCCAATTGGTGTATCTCGTGCCCAACGTACTCTGGTTCTTTTTCAGCGATAGTAAAGCTGCTACATAGCATAGAGTATCACAGATACTGCATGTTGGGAGGGAGGGTAACAAAGAAAAAACAATTCCCCGCATACACTCAAACAGCAAACAACATGTTTTCTCTTTCAAAAGAAAGAGAAATTCAAAATATCTCTTTCTCTGGGTCCAGCCAAATTTGCAACCAAGCAGTGGTTTCCTATAAAATGGGCAAGTTCCAAAATGATGAGTGGTGTAACAGAGACCAAGGTCGTTTTGTTTTGAGTCACCCGGAAGAGTAACCAAAAATAATCCATTGAAATTATCCTGCAATAAAATACTATTGTAGGAAAGTAAGGAAATATGCATAATATATATGCAGTTCCAGAATAATTTTACCCATAAATTTCCTCTACACCTGTGAAACTGGACACACCTCATTTACACCAGACTAAGAAGCAACATTAGAGTTTAACTTCTAATCAGTCAGTTTGCTTCTATCCTTCAAAATGTAAAATCAGGCAAATTCTCATGCCTTGAGAATTTTCAAGGGCTAATCCCCAAGACGTATATGACGTGAATCAGTAATTTATTTTTATTAATTTTAAACATCCAGCAATTGGAAAGAGGGAGAGATTACAGGAGTGTAGTAACGGCAGAAGCATTCAATCTAATATGCAGCACATATCTTTTGACTGCATCAGAAGTCTCATTTATGTTCTAGCAAGATGGATTTAGGGAAATCCTGGAAATTTTTGACACTCCTTTAGGTTTCAGGGTCTATAAACTAATTAATGAATGGCATCATCACTACAATACAATAGATAGATTTTTTATTTGTGGCAGATATAATAATGATAGTTTCTTTCATTAACTTTTAGTAATAATCTTTATTTAATAATTAATACAAGTATAATTTAATACAGCACAAATTAAAAGTATTCTTCATTTCTCTGTAATGTTTCAGAAAGCCCTGTGAGAGGACAAATGATAGTAATTGCTTACAAAATACATGCATTAGTCAGATTATATATAGACATTTGCTTTGCAATACCTAAGGGCCTGATCCTGCCAACAGTTTACAACACAGTTTACTACTCTGAATAGTAAACTTTTGATTTGCCAAAAGAAACCAGCCAGATTTAGCCTGTATCCTTGCATATTATAGCCTAAAACATGTGCAATTATTTTTATTTGAACACTGAACTTCATGCTAACCATTGGTTAGATTTCACCCAGCAATCTTTCAACAGTCACCATTTAAATTATGGTATCAGTCTTATGGAATAAAATAATATCTCAGTCTTCCATAGTTAGATAAACAGTAGGGCTTTTCCCATGAAGACTTACACAGACACTTCCCACCAGCAGAAGCTCCATCAACTAACATGTCACTTTATTAAGTGTAGCAGATGTATTCCCCGAATATCTTCACCATAGTATTACATTGACACATCACAGTCTTGTGGAATTCACATTAGCACTGCAGATAACTCATTCTTCTGCTGTGAGACTGCTACATCTTTCAGAGGTCATCCCTGGGCCAAAATGAAGCTTCCACCTTCAACCAAAGCCTTCAGTTAAGCCAAAAGCCTGTGACAATAAACAGTAAAGCTGTTCTAACATGATCAGTTAATAAGGCCTATATACCTTTCCTTAAACTATGGTTTGGTGTTTAACTCATCTTCCAAAATCATCATGTAATAGCAGCTATGCTTTCCCAGTGGTTTATGATTTTGATAGAAGGATAGAATCATTTCATATGGCCAAATCTTAGCATAAAGAAAATTAAACATTGTTGTCCATTCATTCCAGAAGTTAAAAGGGAAAATATTTCTACTTTTGCAGTCTTAATTTAAAATTCTCATTGTTCTGTCTTATAACATAGTCTCAAGAATATAGTGTATGACTACCTATATAATATTAGGATGGGTCTTCCACTGCAAGTGAGTACTTGCTGTCTTTAAAAGTGCTAATTATTAGGGTGCGTGTATACCGGAATATTTGTTTTTCCACGTAACCATTGGAGACTGTGGCATTTTCAGTTCAGATGCTTCCTACCCACAGATAGTATCTTAGTTTTGGCTGGCTTTTCAGTTAAAAAACAGGAAAGGAGTGGCAGAGAACACTGAATTTTTAATAAAACAGTAACAGCTTTTCATCTTCCCTGCTCAACAGTTGCAAAAGACTGAAACATCAAAGAAATATAGGAAAAAGATGAAGAATGTCTAGCAGAAAAAAAAAAAAAATTCTTTTAGCTGTCCCCTTAACATGTGTTCTGTTTTCCAGCTTCAGACCCAAATCCACAAGTGGTCACTGAGATGCAGATTTGGTACGAGAACAGAGGACCTTCTGCTGTAAGACCATTTATCAATGGGTGTAAACTTCTCAGGCTCTTTGGATTTCAGCCCACAGGTCTTCCACAATTCTTCCATTTCTGTAACTCTTGCTGTTTGGAGCAAAGGAGAAAATTACAGAAAAGACTGGGAGCCCATTATAAAGACACATCAATTCTGAAATGGAAAAGAGATTGGTTATTATGGGGGATTTTTTTTCAGAACACTTGACTGCATTGTGTAAACTTCAAATGCTGCAAAACCAGCTGCTAAAATAAGTGTCTGTGAGGAAAAGGCCTGACTCAGGGAAAAAAATTAGAGAGCAGGTAAAAGCTTTGTGAAAGAAACATCTCATTGTGACATGAGCTGGTGTTTGGAGCTCCTGCGTTTTACACCATATTGGCACACCTGTCCTGTTGGAGAAAAAAAAAAAAATCCATTTGCATGATGTTGCTAAGGAACTTAGTCCCAGGCCTAATGAAGTTAGGAAAATACCTCCTTTGACTACTATGGCTGCAATTGCAGGGCCTCTATGCCCTATGGATCAAGATGATCAAAGTCGTGGATGCAATTTTGTGAGCTTAAAACCAAAACATTATTCCTGAAATTTTTAATCCTAGAGATCTTTACTTGTGTCAGCAAGAAGCCGCGTATTTTTATAAGGGACTAGCTCTTCAGATGTTGCAAAAGACACCTAGTTGAATTTCAGAACTAGAGATTTTGCAAAACTTGATTATTTGATATTTCTCCAAAGTAAACACAAACATTAAAGGACTTGTCATTGGTGTGTGTATGAGACCTTAAAATATTACATCTAAAAATACTGTCTTCTATAAACTTTAGGACATTTTTGGTTGCTTGACATGTTTAAAGAGGTACAATACTCACTTGTAGGTTTTTTTTTTTTTACTTTATTCTGCTGTTTCTGGAAAACATTCAAATAACTTTATGACTGTCTACCTCCCAAAATTCCCTCCAAATTTCCAACTGGCTGTAATATGCTGCTTTACTTCCTATCCTAAATTACCGTATAATGGCATGCCATGCACTGTTGAACAGCTGCTGAACTTGTCCTTGTCTCTGTTTACTGGTAGAAGATGTCAGTCTTCTGTACTAGATCTGTCCTGCAGGGTGCTGATCACACCCTCACACGAAGACATCGGAATCAGCTTTCTCATTGCCAAAGCTTCAGCTGGGAAATTTATGCTGCCTAAAGATCTGGTTTTATTTATCTCATCTAGCATTTTATTTGGAAAGTTTTTGGGGAAAAAAATTATAGAGAACCTGTTACCATGTCAATGGACTCAAACACCTTCAAGACTCTTTTCCCCCCTCTTTTTAAAAACATTTCTCTTTTGATTTACATTCAATTTGTCTAAGGCTTCTGAGCACACAGTGAAACTTCTTTTAAAGAGATTTTGCTTGCCTTGGGTTTCTCAAACTCCTCACTCCATCTCTGACTCATTCCATGTGGGAGTATTTGCAAAATTCTTTGGCTTACCCAGTCTTTGATTGACATCACCATTGTTTCCTTGCTATTTTTATCCACCTTGTCAGGGCTAGTAAGTACAGTGCAGCATGTCGATTCTGAGTCAATTTCTCATCAATGTTATGCAGCTTGAAGGTTTTAGTGATGTCTTTAAAGCTGCTTAGTTGATCTTTATGTGGAAGCTTAAATAAACGCTGTTTTCATTAGGACTGGTAAATCTGAAAGATTTCTGTTCCTCATTCTTTGCCACCTCACCAGCAGCAAGGTGCTTTGCAGAATTTCAGCCAGTGCCTACATGTCATTTATACTTATTTATGTATTGGTATTCTCATGATTCATCACAGAAGAGGGAGGGTGGCAGGGAATTTGTGAGCAAAGAAAAGGATGAAATAAAAAAAACCTGTACCTTGCCACAGTTTTCATGTATAACCTTCAGCAAATCACTCAAGTCTTTCCATCCCTGCAGTCCATGTCTGTAGCTGGAGATTCAGCACACATTTCTCTCTGACTTGCAGAGCTCAGTTCATGCCTGATGTAGAGGTGGAACAAGAGCAAAGTTCAAACAAATCCTGAGGGAGAACCTGAAAAGTGGGGTTAACCTCTATTCTGTTGCTGTCATCAAAAAGGGACCTGTAAATATATAGGTTACTATTATGTTTAATTAACTCTTGAAGGCTCCAGGCACTATGGCCCAAATCCAGCTTCCACCTCTGCAGGCTTTGAAGTGCTGGAGGAAGCGTGTCCTATGGTAGCGTAATCAATTTATTCTCACAAGGTGAGAGGACTTTAATGAAGGAAAGGATGATCAATGGATGTTTGCCAGCATGCTTGGCTTTGCTTCACAAATGTTCTCATTGCTGGCATTAAACCAAGCCAAAGGATCCACTTATCCACCCAAATGCTCCTTACTCGTGGTGGGAGGTAGAAGAAGATGGCAGAATGCGCAGCAAAGATCACATTTCCTCAGTTTTTTATCCCACCAAGCTACCTCCCGTTCCATTTCCTAGTGTACAGGTCTCACCAAAATTTCACCTTTTTTGTTGGGACACTGAATCCTCTTTGTTGATCTGATGCATGGACTAGTCTAAAATGGCTCAGCAACCACTTGCTGAAATTCCTGCTTGGACAGCTGGTCGGTGTGGTCAGATAGCCTCAATCAGCTGCTGATTGCTACTTCAGCTCTATTCCCTGCTCATATATGGAGGACTTCCTATTAGACAGTTTTACGTTCTTGGCACAAGAATGAAATGCTGGAGCAAATCTCTTCCAACTGATCATACTACACTTAACAACTTCCGCTCCTTGATTACTGAGGAAATTATTAGAAGAAGAAAGTGTGTAGATCTTTCATCGTGCCTGCCTTAACTTAAGGGAGGTCAGGAATGGTAAGGGGAGGAGAGGTTTGGGCAGTCATTTACCTTTCTTAAAAGCTCTTATTCCACTATTTTCTCTATCATCTTGCTTATTGTCTGCTACCTAATTACTTCCATATCAAGTTCTTTAACTCAGCATGCAACCTCCTGCAGGCTTTTAAAACTTTGTACAAGTCTGCATCTGGAAGCTGCAGTTGTGAGACCTTGTTTTCTCCTTTGACAAACATGGAGTATGTCACTTTCAAAAACAGATGCATTACTGCTAAGAATTTCATCCACACTTGATGTATTCTACTCTTGTCCCCCTGATGTTAATGAAACTGCACAGCATGCTCAGGTTCACTACAAACACGGGCCTCTTCTGAAGCTGGTCCCTAATGCGCTTGTTTGTGATTCTCAGTAAAACATTTGAAACTACAATAACCGGAAAGGGCTTAGGTAATTTCAGGTACTTATTATCGTGACTTTGGCATTTGTAATGTATGAGGTGGGAATCGGGTTAAAAAATATTGTTCAATATGGAATGAAGAAACCCCTCAACAAAAGCAGTGAAAATGCCTTACTCATACTTCTAATACAACATGATGTTTCTGTTCTTTGGAGCAGATTTCTGAAGCAGAGAAATACCAGTTTCAGTTATTATATTTTAACTCATACAGAAGAATGAATTAGAAAAATGTCCAGACAGTGGGAGTTTCTGTTACTGTGGAAATTAGAATGGCTCTTAAACTGCACATTAGAGGAAGACAATCTCTTTGACAAGGTCTCAGACAGTCTCTTATGTGGTGTTGAATTTAGACATCCTAATAGTGAAAGAAGCAAATATGGAAACAGTTATAATCAGTGCCCACTTCTAACAGAGTTAATATGTCAGATAACAGCATTTACTGGGCCAAATAAATAGGGCTTAGAATCATATTTTAAAATATATTTCTCTTAAGCTTTCAGTGCCTTTGACTTCAACTTGGCTATGTAGGCAAAGGCTCTGTTTCCTGAGGGCTCTTTAAGGTATCAGAGCCTAATCTTGTATGTGCAGTTTTGTGCTCAGTGTTCAATTTGGGCAACACCGGGAAAGCAGGTTAAAACAATCTTTATACATGCAAATCAAGTAGTTTGATAGCTAAATGCCAACAACCGTATTTGTAACTGATGACACCTACATTCCTTCAGGGTAAGAACGACTCCTCAAGCCTTTAGGCTATGATTTTCAAAAGCTTAGGGATTTATAAGTGTAATTCCCAGTAACAGAAAAGTAAACTGGGCACCCAGATCCTATAGTCAACTTCAAAGATATAAGCTCTTCCCAAAATCCACTCAACTTCTTCCTTGCTCTACCAGTGCAGAGAATGAGCGGACACTTTGTGAAAACAATTCCTCTGAGAAAACAAGCATTTTAACTAACCAGTGTGCTTAGATGAATGAATCAGGCTGGCCAGCAAAAGAGGCAAAAGTTGTTCTCTGATCTTAATGTAAGGAAAAAGACTGATCCTGAGGAAGAAGAAATGACAGGATAAGGCTGATGGAGTTCTTTCCAACTCCCACATACAAGTTAAGTACGATGATCTGCCTCACGGCCCTAGAGGACTTCCAGTAGTTGCAGGGAGAATGTATCTTCTGTTTCTTTTCTCCACAGCAAAGTTTTCCAATAGCATGGATAATGCTCTGTCAATGAGGGTTTTTTCCTGACTATTGGCTATTGCAATATTCCATTTTATTTCATATTTTCTATGCCATGTAATTTGGGCCTTGTACACAGTGTTAATACATGCAATAATTATAATTCTCCTTGACTGCATCATATTTAAAGGTGTAAGCTTCTCAATCCACCTCCTTGAGGCAGATTACCCAGGAGACAACCCGCACATTACAGACGGAGCTGCTCTGATCCCATTAACTGAACAGTGAGGAAAGCATTTGAATCACAGACTCCAGAGCCTAGTGAAACCCTGATCTCATTAAAAGCAAAGCTGGCAAGACTGTACCATTGGGGTGCCACTTTGGGTGTACCTTTGAACTTAGGGCTGCATCCAAGGGGTAAGTGTTGAGTGGAGATGGGACTGAGACACTGGGATGAGGTCCCTCACACCATATCCACCTGTGCCTGTGAACTTCTGATCCCTCCTACCAGACACCCCTCAGCAATTTCTGAAGGTGCCAGGGGGCTCAAACCACTGAAGTGAGGCACAGAAGGAAAATAAAAGAGCAGACAACTTAAAACCAAGTGGATTAATTAAATAATCTATATATTTACCAGTGATAATTCTACAGTAAAAAGCCTCCGGGGTTAGACATTTTATAGGGATTTTAATTCCTTAATTTGGAAGGTTTGGAGCCCTGAGGATTGGTACTCTTTGTTTTTTAAGTGATTTTGTGGAATTGTCATGGTGCAGGCTTTGTCTTTTGGGCTGTTTGCTGTCAATACAAACATCTGTCAAGGACAAGCTGTAAGACAGTCCCACTGCCGTATTACATTGTGTAGTTCATTGATTTTTGTAGTGCTTAATGGTCTGGAGGTACACACACTGATCTGAAGAAGTAGGAAATCTGGATTGTATTTGCTGCTTTACCAACAAAACCTCCCTTTTCAATAACTAAGATAAGAGACTTGTTTACTGAAGTTTGCAATTTGTTGTGTGATCTACTGCTATGGGGAAAAATATTCTGTGCAAGAATTAAGTACTGAGTATTAGTAGGGTCATGTATTAATTCTGAATGTGGGTCAATACGTTGCACCTCTACATTAAGTAACACTAATTCTGAAGATGAACAGAAAAATAAAAACAATATAGATCTCCCTTCCCCTTCCCCTCCCTTCTTCTTTGTCCCAAATGATCTCTTTAAAAAAATAACTCCTGCCCCAAATTTTACACCCTTATCATCAGGAAACACAAGTTCAAATACATTCGCCTTTTTCCTTTCCCTGTCTTTTCCCATTCACAACCTCCATTCCTCCCCCTCCCTTTTCTTTTTTACTGTACATGCGAGAAATGAGGGTCTAATATCCTATTTGACTGGTAGACTTTTCCAAAGCACAGCTTACTGGAATTGTAACATAATGAGAACAGATGCAGAAGCATAAAACTCCTCGTTCTCTTGCAAGGGACATGGAAAGGTTCAAGATGAAAGTATCAGTGAATCAGCTGTTTAAGTAGATGTGTAAGCTATGTTCAAACTCCAGATGGACATTTTTGTATGGAAAAAATGGCAGCAAGGTTAAAGACACTGTCACATTGGAAGTGTATCTTGAGCCTGAGGAAGCTCAGGTTTTCCTTGTTATGATATCCCTGCTAGTTGTCCTCTCAAACAGGGTTTGAGTCTTCCAGCACAACAGAGAGAAATCACAAATCCTACCAAAAAATCAACCAATTTTTCATTCCCCTTCTTTTTGGATAAAAATGCAGAGATCTTTCTACACCAAAAGGGAACAGGGACACAGCATTATTTTTTGCTTTTGGGCACCTTTAGGGAAGGAAAAAAGCAAATGCAAACTAAACACCTAAACTAAATGAGAGTTAAACTTACCTTAGGGAAAAAGAGAATCAGAAGCTAGAAACAATATTTGCTCTAAGCAGTGACGTGTTACAGATAAGACTGTTTTGTCCCAGCCTCCAATAAGTCCTCTGTCCTTGAGTGCTCCCGCAGGAGGGAAGGAGGAGAAATCAGCCAAATAAGTAACATCTCCTGCCGTTTAAGTCAGAAAACTTTGCATAGCCAAGGTGAGGTGAAAGCAGTGTTTAGAAAGCTGGCAATATCATGTTGCTGTGAAGGGGAATCTGTTTGATTTATCTGTACTAAGTTATCATATATTCTTGTAAGAATAGGTCAGATGGGCTCTGGGTTGGTGGGGGAAATGGCTCCTTTCCAGAGTGAGCTGCTGAGCCTGCTCAGGAGAGCAGGACAGCTGTGGGGCAGATGGGAGCTGGCTGCCTCAGAGGTGATGGGAAGGCTTTCCCAGGAGATCGGGCAGGTTTAGCTGCTGGACAGTGAGTCACTGCAACCCAAACATAGAAACTGCAAGGCCAGAGTAGGCAAGACCAGAGTTGGATTTAAACCTTTTCCTTTTTTTTTTTTTTTAAATTTAATCTGTTCTCTATTTAGCATATCTGTTTTTAAAAGCTTCTAGTTTTTATTCAAATAAAGTTCTGATTTTTTTTTTTCCTTTCCTCTTCAACTATCTCATTCAAAGAATAGGCAGAGCAACCTCAGCTGCAGCTAAGTTGTGTTTCTCTCACAATTGCCCTTTCCTGGAAACAGATAGGTACTTTTTCCTTAAAAATATACTCTCCTTTGGCAGGAACAACACAGTATTATTGTACAATGAGGGTTAGACCTAGCAGACCTCACAGAACATGTCAGTATGCCTGCATACTTTAAAAATACCTGCCATTTGATTAAATCCACTTCATTGTAGGGGCAAAAATCATTCTTATGGAGGAGTACTTTGAAAAAGGCAGGGATAAGTCATTGCTCGCAGCAATGTTTTAGCCTTTATCCAGAAAGTCAATGTGTGTGGGAGAGATCTGAGGCAAAGCAAGCATCTCAAATTTCCCTCTACTTTGGTTGCAAAATTTTAGAAAGAGGCTGCCTAGATCCACCCTTAGCACGTCAGGAGCCCTGGGATGTCTGTATCTGCATAAGGCCTTGTTTTATTCGTTTTTCTCAGGGAAGTACTACAGACCTGGATGAGAACAATATATTACACTGCTCCTCCCCATATCCCAGGCAGTCTCTCAGTTTAGAGACAGTCCCAGTGTCTTCCCTGAGGTCTTCAGAGGCCACAGAGCAGAGCTGCTGTGGAGCTGACACCTTCTGTGCGTGGTAGGGTTGAGTTTTGTGGAAAGAGGCTACTTCCCTTTATGCAGCAGAATGGACAATGCAGGCCAATAATAACATGCATCCATTGTACAGCATGAAAGAGGCTTCTCTGCAAAGAGTATTGTTTGTTTTCCTTTGTGTCTTCTCAGCTGCCAAATGCAGACTTCTGCCCCTTCTCTCTCATCACCAGCTCCCACTCAGTATGCCTCCTTAGCACGCTCTGTGATGGTGACACACACTCCATTGAACCCTGCTGGAGTCTGAAATTCCCCAGCATGAGACAAATAAACAGCCTTTTTTTTTCTTTTTTTGCTTTTTTGTCTAACTTCCCAGACTGACATGCTGTAAAATAAAATAAATAAGAATTTTGAAACCTATGTTGATCAACACTGGTGTGGTATGCAGAAAATATGTTGTGAAACAAATGCTTTGAATTAGGACAAATGCAAAGGCTTAGGGTTGATTAATAGCTACTGCAGTCAAAGACTTCTGAGATTTTTTTTTTAGTGCTGTGGGCCAGGATAGAATTTCAAACATATTAATTAGCAACAGTGTGCATGTTTGTTGCTGAACCACTAAGCAAAGGAAAGTAAGTGCTAGAACAAGCCAAGAAATACTTTTGGATACTCCGTCACAAAGAAATCAAAGCAAGAGTATCACTGTCAGCCTCTGGATTAATTGGTCTGTAGGAGTGGGTAACTTTGAAGATAGGGAGGAATGAAAGACTGATAGACTAAGGATAGATTTCACTTGCTAGTCATGCACCAATATTTGATTGATGGATTGATTCAGTTTGACTGATTAAAAGCTCTATCAGTGTTATGCTGAATCAAGATACAAACATGTCCAATCAGGTAAAATCTGCACAAAATAATCAACCTAGAGGTGTATGAATAGGATCTCCACAGCAGCTGGGAGAATCCCCCACTGTAAAAATAATAATTTCCTCTTTGAGGCAGTGAATTTCTGCATATATATTGGAGAAACAGATTTTTTTTTTTTTAATCAAACTATCCATTAGGAACGGGGTGGATAGCTATCCTTTCTACCTCCTTCTTGGACTGGAACGCCACACAATGAAGACAGAGAAAACAATAGAAAGTTGTTGAGCATCTATTATTATCTCTTCAAGCAAAGTTACTCGTAGGTGAGGAATTGGCTGCCACCCAGAAAAATCACCTGCCCTTATGAGCTGGTAACTAAGTAACTGATTATCTGACAGAGAAATCTGGCAATTACGAAGGAAAAGCTCTCCTGTCATCTCATTTATTGAGAGGGAGAAGTGCTGAGCTACCTCAGTGGCTGCAGGAGTAAGATGGGATGCCAGGTGGTTAAGGGAAATCCATACAGGTCTATGTGCAAGGGGAAAGGCAAGATTCTGAAAGCTTTAAAAGATTCAGATGAATGCTCAGGAATGGGGAGAAAACTCAGGTAAGTGAGTGCATATGCTTATTTCAGTATTTCCTTTGGCTCCATTTATGTTTTCTCCTAAAGTATGGGCTAATGGCATAAAAGTTCCTTGAGAAGCTGTTGTGTTACATGCTTCACAGCATCTATGAAGAGGTGAACTATAAACCAGAGCCTTTACAAAGCTGGTGAAAAATGATAAGCTTAAGCAACTGGGTTACAGTGAGGGAGCAACACTGATCCCACTTCCTCACTTCACCTTGCATGTGCTGAAAGACTTGGACGAAAGACCCCAAATTGAAAGAGTACTGAAACATGCTCCGTTCAAGACAAGTAGAAGAGCATGCTTGTCCAATATGGTGAGACCCACCGCTATGGACTTAAAAGTGCTAAGGGACAGTTATTAGGCCCCTTGTTTCTCTAATGTTGACACCACCAAGGAGTTTCTCCATCTGGTTTCTCTCCAGTGTGGAGCAGAAGCAGATACTTAGATGTCCTCTGGAATTTCTTGAGTTGTAATTCAGGGCAGGAGATCCATGCTGGGGAGGGAAAAATATGCCTGTGAAACTGCTCTGCAAGGCAGTCATGGCTGGGGAAACATCTTCAGTTCTGTCCACATGGTGCTGCTCAGTCTGGGAAGCTCTCTAACTGTTCACAGCTGTAAAAAACATATCTTTTCTCTCCCCTGGTAGAAGAGAGTCCAGGAACAAAGCTACTGCCTGTTTCAAACCAAGGGTAGTGACAGAGGCAGAAGTTACTAAAGATGCATCCAGAAATTGTATTGTTAAAGCTCCATCTCCTGGAGTCATATGATTATGCAAAACAGTCATGGTTTCATGGTTTATTCTTTTAACACATTTCCTTTTCATGGTTGAAAAGACAAGTTGGAAATGGGAACAGAAGGCTGTAAAGCACAAGGCAAGCGAAAGGGACTCTGGGGTTCATTGGCTGGTTGGTTTTCAATCGTGTGATTTGGGTAAGGGGGTAGGGAATTCAGGAATGCTTTTCTTCAGCAGTAGCAAGAGCTTCCTGTAGCAAGCACTAGCAGCAACTCTGATGACGTCTACAGTTCCCTTGCTACTGGAATACCATTTTGCTTCACAGCAATACTGTGTGAATGATTAGGACACTCAGAGATGTTCCAAAGCCAGTAGAGCCCTGTGGCACAAGACTGAATTGTACCATATGAAACCATTTTAAGTGCTGAGCAACTACTGCCTGAGAATCTACCTCTTCACTTCTGGTCCCTTCTGGAAACCAGAAGTCAAGGCCTTTTAAACCACAGCCTGCTCCTAGAAAACCTCAGCCATGCAGCATAAAAGTCCATCCTACCACCATGACGCCCTCACATGGGCCAGACCTTCTGGCTCTAAGTCCCAAGCACCATGGAAGCATTTTGCATCAGTTAACACCACACGTGTCAGGAAAGTGGAAGACAGCCTGTGATTACTCCAGTGCTTAAAAGATCAGGTTGGGGCTCCATAAGTAAGGACATCAAAGTGGTAATGAAATCACAAGTGGCACTTGAGGAAGTTACAATTTTATCGTAACACCAGAGGTTTCTCATATTCTCTGTTTTAACTGGTACGCGCCATACAGCTGGCTGATGGCTGTTAGTTTCCTAAAGCTTTCCTTTATAAACAAATTACACACTGCATATTTTTTTGTGAAAGCTGATTTTACTAATTCTAATATTTTCTTACATGAACCTTAGAGCTGGTGCTGCAATTACTAACTGGACTGATTTTTCCAGTAACAATTTGTAATCAAGATGCAAGAAATTAGAGTCCTAATCAGTTCCCCCCACACACACCTTTTCTCCACTGTTTTTGAAGTGTGATTGCAAATACAGTGTTTTGCTTTCTAAGCTATAAAAGCATTTTTAAAAGTTCAAATATACTTAATCCATAAAACTAATTTATGGCTGTGCAAGTAGGAGAAACAAAGGTTACCAATTAATGGCCTGAGTTATTTAAAAATGACTGAGGTAGGCACTTTTCCTCCTGATTTTTGATGACTTTTCACATGCAAATGTTGGCCTACATTGTACATGAGCTTACAAAAAAAATTGACTCATGCAGATATGCAAATCTTGGCCCAGTACTGTAAAGAGAAATTTAATGTGCACTCTGACTAAACTGTAATGCTGTGGTAGCGTAAAGTACATCTGTTATGCATCTGCATTACTCTAAGCACATGAATGGCTGAGAAAAGTCTTGCAAAAAATTCTGGGCCTAGTAAAGTAAATGCCAAAACTTCCCATTCACTTTGGACGAGGAACAGGTTTCCACTGCCTTATAACGTTTAATGACTGGCACTACCAACATTAGATAGACCAAGAGCTGTTTTATTTAATCAATAGTGTTACTTCAGCCACCTGAAGTGGTAGTTTGTTTCTTTTTACTTCTTTAAACAGAGTTCCTTTTCCCCTGTGATACCTATTAAATATATTGTTCATTTATGGGACCTAATTTAGTAAAACATCTACGTGCATGTTTAATATCAAAGCCCACTGAAACCCATTTACTGAATAGCAGTCAACTGATTTTTTTTTTTTTTAAATTAGGCAAATACCTAAAAATTGGCTGGATTATGGCCTTACCTATCATAACAGTGATGGGGCATAGCAATGTGTTTATTTGATTATGTTTTCTTGATGATCACTGAAATTTGTCTGGATAGTCTGGTTCTACTGAGCTGTTACAAAAGAATCATCTTGGGAACACAGATTTTGGAAAAAAACTCTAAGGGAGGGCAGTGATGGGAACTCTGTGTTGCCTGGGCCCTTCTGCAGGTTGTTTTATTTATAGAAGCAGGATAGTTATGCTGAAGAGTAGTCAACAACAGGGCACATCATGAAATGGGAAAATAAATGCTTGCTAACAGGTTTTCCTAGATGTACTCAAGAAGAACATGTGTGGCCCCAGAGAGTGGACTAAGCCCTCCTTAAGCATGACGTGTTATGTGAATAACACTGAAGACTTTAGCCTTGATCTGGTAATACAAGTTTGATTTTATTCATGCAAATACTATTGGTTTATTAAGTACACTTAACTCTAGATCACAGCCCAGGAAAGGGAGGGGGAAAGGGGTGAAGAACTACTGCTTATTCACAGCTTTAAAGGAAGTCTTTAAGGCATTATGTTTAGGGAGGTGAAATTATCTGTTCCCCAAAAGGTTCAATGCAGACTAGCTGAGATTTTTTAATTGGTTGAAATGATAATTAATTTTCATTTTTTTCCTTTTCTTTCTTTCCTACTTTCTCTCTCTCTCCCCCTTTCTCTCTTTTTCTTTCTCTCTCCTTTTCTTTCTCTTTTTCTTTATTTTTCTATTTGTTTCCTTTTTCTTTCTTTTCCTTTTTTTATTTCTTTTCTTTCTTTCCCTCTTTCTTTCTCTCACAGGTTTTTTTCCTGCTACACCCTACTAAAAAAAAAAAAAATCTCAAAATATTCTGGACGGACTGAAGCTTCACAAGGAGAATAATAGGCATAATAACTACCATACAGTTAGAGAGGAAAAGAGGCATGCTGGGTATATCTGTCTCCCTATAGATGCTGTTCCATTTTTATTCAAGTCGAAATTGCAAGAGTTGTGTAGATGGGTCCTCTGAAGATCTCTGAATCAAGCCAATTTTAATTAATCTTATCAATCATTTCAGAATAATCAAATTAATGAAAAAAATGTGGTTGACTTTGATTCCAGCAGCAGCTACATTTTATCATATGAAAAAATGGCTTTTCCCTTTGTATTTTAAATGACTGAAATTTGAAAAATAGATTTGTTAACTTCATAAAGGGCAGTAAATGTTATTACAAAAGTGGTTGGTTAACTTGTCACTGTTCTGTTCTGAGGCTTGGAGTAACACCCGCGATGGGATTATTGATATAAATAGCGTCTTTTTAGGAGGAGGAAGGCAACATGTTCCTTTGCAGCGGTTCATTTATTAAAACCTCAAGTAATCTTCACCCTTTCAAAAGACGGGAGCTTCCTGAAAATAAAGGGTATATTAATGAGAGGCATATAAGTCATCGAGCTTGGAGATATTATATCACTCTTTAGGATATAACTATGGATTTTTGATGGAGTCAGGTGTATGATGAAGAGCCCTGGTAGCTGTGTGGTACTCTGTAAAAGCAATGGGAGTACCTAGCCCATCTGCTAACTGCAATTTAATAGCTTGACTTCTGGCACATTGCTGGCAGAAAAAGTGACAAGCACTGCTTTATACACTGAGCAATGTGCACTCTACACTAGTTCCATTTTATTTAGATAGTAAACTCCTTGGGGCAAGGTATCTTTCTGTGCTGTGTTTGTCAAGTACTTTGCACAGTGGGGTTCTGGTTTGTGACTAGATGTTTTTACACTGTGCAGAGCTGCTCAGGCCAGCAGCACCTGAGCTCCTGCCGGGAGCAGAGGCAGCCCAGCTACAGCGGCATAGTGCTGTGCTTGCATCACTGGAAAAGCACCACCCTCTCGTGTGTCTCTGACAAGCTTGGTGCTGTGCCATGCCAGTGTCACCACGCTGCTTCGGCATCTATGTTGGTGGAGCCGTATGGCACGGAGCTGTGCCACATGGATGTTCCAGCTTAGGTCTCCACTAGCTGAGGCACCTTTGCACCATGGCTCACAGTCCAGGACAGAATGGCACTTAACCTCCAAGGCACTACAGTAATGCTGCTAATAAATACAGCTCTGCAGACACTTCTCTGTGACGTGGACCCCAAGCAAGTCTGCACAAGTGGGTCTTTCTGCCAGACTCATCCAAACCATCCCAGATTCCCTTCCTGTTTGGGACCTGGTTCCACCATATGCCTGATCCTGCTAAACTCTTATGCATGGAAGTAGCACCAGGGATTTCACCAGACCAGCTCACCTATCTAATCTTTTTAACTAGATTATGGTGCTCTCTTGATTGTAGGCCTGAGCACTCTGTGCTTTACAGGGTGTTGCTCAAATTGGTTTCAGTGGGATTGAAGGGCTTTTAGAAGTTGTTTCTACAGGAATTTGCCCCATTTTTTTTAGGTGCTTTAAGATCTACAGTGGTCACAGGAATTTATTGATGTCCTGCAGATCCAGGGAGTGCTGGTTCTCCTCTCTGACCTTGTGTTTCAGGGTTGACCTGCATGTTTCCAGTGGCACATTCTGGATTTCAATTTTCTGTCTCCACAGTGAGGGTCCTTCCATCTGAGCATTTCACCAGAAAGCAAGGTATCACGATGCCATCAAGTATCGCTCTACTCTGAGCCCTTGGACAGTGAGATTGCAGTGCACTGTGTGGGGAAAGGATCTTCCTCCTCTGCTTCATCCCCTACCAGTCTGCTCCTGCTGGAGCCAGGACTTGTCCCTGGGGGACATCACCATGTGCACTATTGCACACACTGCAGTAGTGCAAGATCCCACAGGGCTTTCAGCATATTTACTCCTTCCCTTACTTAGTTGTATATTTCAGTTTTCTTGCAGAGAGTGAAATGTTGCACATTGTCAACATGGGGGAAAGAATTTCAAAGTAAAGGTATATTCAGAGGGTTAAAAACCACTGACTTTTATCATAAAAAGGAATATCACAGGCCTGATCTTTAAAAGCCTTGAAGTCATCCAAGATATTAATGCACAGAGCTGTAATATGTCATCATGGATCACCTGTTTTTCTGCTTAGCACTTTTGTTTGGACCTTGCAACTCATCCTTGGTTTGGGAACATCTGGCAGCTTGGGCAACGCAGTAATGACCAGTGACAGTGAAGTGTCTTTCTTGATTCTAAGTGCTGATGCCAATATTACAATGTGCTAGTACTACAGCAACACTCATGCCATTAGTCTTGTGTCCTGCTCTTTTTCTGGACTTATTGTTTTGCCATCTCTGGTTCTCACCATTCACACTATCCTTCTATGTGTTCTTTTAGAGCTGGGAGGCTGCTACCTGCACTTCTCTCCAGTAAGAAAAGGAGGAGGGAGAGGCTGGAGACATGCCCCTTCTCTCTGCATGGCTCTGCAGACGTGCCAATTATGAGCTGCCAACAGGTTGTAGAAAGAGAGTGGGAGAGGGAAGCAAGGGAGGGAAGTCCTGTGTGACAAGGGACTTGGGTGGAGAAGAGGGTCCAAGTACCTCTGGTAACACCTTGCTAGCATCCTTTCCAGTGACAGATGCAAGAACTCAGAATCTAAGTTGGGCTATTTTTTCTTTTCTAAAGACCTCTAATATAGCTTAGAAACACAGTGTCCCACAAATATCAAGTAAAACTAAAATAAATATTTTTACCATTTCCAGTCATCCTAATTGAATGTGAAGGCTGTGTATAGAACTGTAATTCTGTCCAGAGGCTGCTTGTCAAGTCATGTTTTTATTGTAATTACCTGATTTGTTCAGCTTTAATCGTATTTACTTTTGAAGGTCAGCTGTCCTGCTCTGAAATGGCTAGTGAAGGCTTTTCTCATAGGGAGAAAAGCAAAGAGCACATAAACGCTTTTAATTTGGATTTCACAGCAGAAGAGGTGGTATTTTCCTTCACTTCTTAGCAGTCCATATTTCTTCATCAATACTATTTATTATTTGTTCCATAATAACTCTTAGAAGGGCTGCTTGTGACTGGGCTCCAGTGCACACTGTATATGTATATGTCCATAATCAGCATCAACCCATACCTCAGAGACCTTGTAAGGTAAAGAGGCAAAACAAAGCACAAGAAAAACAGTATCATTCTCTTCATACCATTGATGTATCAGTGAAGGCACAGAATTTTGTGCTTTAGCCTTGCAACTTCATTTAACATGATAATTGCAGAGTTGCCAATTCTCCCTACATCACAGGAGCATGTAGGTGAACAAATCATATTCAGTCCTCCTGTCCTGGCAACACATGTACAGAAAAATGCTGAGTCTCCCTGCCCCAAAATCATTTCTATAGACTGGAAGAAGATCAGAAAGCCTTAAAAGGGCACTAAGAAGCAATCAAATATACAGTTTGGGTTTCCAAAGTTGCTCCAAGATTTATTTCGTTTATTTACAGTTTGATAATCTCATGAAGCTACCTGTCTAAAAAAGCACATCTGTTTTTTGATGAAGAAAATAAACCTGTTTCCCTGGGAAGATGAGAGGTATTAGTATTATGCCTCCACCTCAAAAATAGTTTCAGGTTTAGAGCCAAACTTTGAGGCTCAAACCATTGGCATTTGGATGCCCTGCAAGGCAGACCTTTATGATTCACCTTCCACATGTTATGAAGGAGAAAGAGCAGCTTCAATCTTTCTTTTTAAAACAAAACTAAAAAAAAAAAAAAATAAGGCCAGCTCATTATTTTCTTTGCTCAGCAGTCCTCAGTTCAGCTTCTCAGTTTAGTCCTCAGTTTAGTTTCTAAACTTTGGGCATGCAATGGAAGACCACAACTGCAAGGAGTGCTCAGCAGCACCCGACTCACGGGTTTTTCCATGCAACAGCCATTTTGTGTGCAGCCTGCTGATTAACTGCGCTACAGCATAAATCCACCAGAGGAAAATTCCCCAAAACCAAAATAACCTAACATATTAAAAAGACCAGTAGACTTTTAAACACACTTAATTATTTTTAAAGTCCTTGTGTTCCTTACAATTTGAAAAGAACGTTAATATATTCATAAACACTAACCTTAAGTCAGTGCTGCGTGCTCAAGCATAAATGCTATTATCAGTGGATCTACTGCAGTTCTCAGAAGAGGGAAAGTTGCTGAGTGCTAACATTGTTGGCAGCTTCTTGTTGAATATAAGCACTTTCCTAAAGCTCACCTAAAAGGAAAGGCTTTTGTAACTCTTTTCTCACCTTCATCTCCTGGACTACCCTTTCCTATATCTTAACCATATTGAATAGCTGCTTCTAAGTTAAAACTTCTAAAAAAGTTAGATTTCTATATTAAACTTATCTCTAAGGTCTGAGCATAATAATTTTCCCAAGTAAATAATCTATACTGCTTTGATTTTGTAGTGGGCTTTTTTTGCTTCCAAAGTATGTTGGATTCGAATAAAATTTCTAGCTGGCCGTTCAGCTCGTGTAGCTGCTACTCAGCGGTATAGTGGCAAACAAGGAAATGGAAAAACTCACCCATTTGTTCTTCCAATGTGGCCAACAGGGGACTAATCACTCTTCTACCCATCTTAGAAACAGCTGAATTAAATTTCCCTGTGTTTACCTATGACTGCACTACTCAGGTGAGTGGTCATTTCTGGAAACTTGAAACATGCTACTATAGTATCTCCATTTCTGGGCCTGCATCAGCCTCATGGACCCTCTGTTCAGGGAGATATATGTTTCCAGTTTCTTTTCTAATGAGGTTCTTTGAGGACTGGAAGAAGGATTTTGTACATTGTCAATTTGCATTAGCAAAGCTGGGCAGAGGAAATGACACCACACCCACCTATGCAAAGCATATTACATATCCATAGGCACACCTTAACGGCATCAAAGCGTAATCCAAAGAAACGAGAGGAAGTGTGGAACAGGGAGAATTAGATCCATCACAGGGCTTATCCTGGTTCCCCCAGGTCCTGATAGTAACTCCCTGGAGCAGCTCGAGGTCTATCAGCACAGTGGTTCCTGCAGCACACGCCTCCTCACCTACTGTTGGCTCAAAATGTGACTAAAACAGCGCTAAAGGAGGCAGTAACAAGGGAAACCATGTAAATAAGGATACAGTGATTCATCTCAGCTGTGGTCTCTTCCTGCACACACAAAATGTACCCTGCCAAACCACTGGACTCTTTCACCTTCCATTAAGTGTTGTACATGTCAAAGGACTATTTACACAAAATGGAGACCAAGCCTGGGTTATTCTGTTAACTGGAATATCAAGGAGCTGCATACAGAACTCCTTTGCTTAGTGGCATTTTATCATCAGCCCCAGGTATACAGGAAGATGGTACCAGTAGGTGATTCCATAATAAAGACAGCTAATCTCTAGGATTAAGGGCTTTTCCTTTCACCACTACTAGATAGTAATGCTGGAACTACACTTAAAAAAAAAAGAAGGTCTTCTAATTAGAACTGAGTTAATTTTTTCAGTAAAATCCCTTTCCTAAATTTGACCTGTATCCAGTAATAGTGCAAATAGTGAAAGCGCTGCCACCACTCCACTTTCTGACAGATGTAATTTCATCCCAAATTCTGACCCAATTCTACACGTTTACATGTGAACAAAGAGGGGCTTTCTTCATGTTAACTGCTCCACAGTTCATCTGTCTTCAGCAATAACTGCTTTTTTAGAAAGGATACTGTGCAATGATATGCTCATGTATGGGATTATGGGGTTAAATTAAGCAAGCTCTTAAAAAAATAATTCTGTTGTAGACAATTCCACACTTTGTTATCTTCTTTTCAAATTGTAATCTCACATTCTGTTCTCAAACTTGGAACTCTTACTCTTTGTTATATAGTATGGCTAACAACTTCAGATTGTACCATGTCTCCTCCCTCACTTAGAAAGCTTTTGTTCGCTGCTTCATCACTATCTGCATGTAGAGACAGGCAATCGTAGTCTGTAGGCTACAGTAATAATATCACATTAGATAATATCACCAAATCAGCTACATGCCACAAACACATCTGAAATTTTCCATGTTTCAGTACTATTGTGAGGCTAGGTAATATTATGAGTATTAGGAAGCTCTTCTTCATTACAATGGGATCTAGTTATGCCAAGAAGAAAATGTCTTGCATGGAGAACTTAACACATCGAATATAAAAAAAGGGACCAGGAGGAATAAAAAAAGTGGGAGCAGAAGATAGAAATGGCAACATGAAATTAGGCCAAAAAACAAGCGAATTAAGTACATAGTCATACTGCTGATCACTTCAGAAGGCAGGATTTCACCAAACCCTGACTTTGGTAGGTGTAGGATTTCTGCCAGAAACTTCTCTGACTTGAGTTTTGAGACGGTTGTCTTACTTAGCATTTGTGTGGCACACGGGATGGGGAGAGGTCAGTAAGGGGTAACCAGTGACTAATGATCCAGTTGTTTCCCTTCTCAGCTTTTGTTTTTAAGAGGCTCTTACCAATCATGGCTGTTTTTTTAAAGGTGTGAGCTAACTGCTTTGCATAAAATAAGAACAGAGCCAAATCAGAGCACAAATTCATAGGAAGTTCACAAGAGCTGAAATTTTGGTGACCTTAAGTCATATATTTATTGAGTGCGAAGTCAGACAAGCCGCTAGAAATCTGAGCTTCATTTCTTTCACATCCTAGGCCCTTGCAATCCACAGGTATTACCCTGTATCAAGATCAATTACTTGTGTTTGATTAAAGTACATCTTCAAAAAAGACATAAGGTCTTGATTTGAAGATCCCCCAAAACAGTGTTTTGTTGTGGCAATTTATCCCTCCTCACCACTACTGTTAAAGAAGTGCACCGTATTTTCTATCTGAATGGGTCTAGTTTCAGCCTTTGGCCATGCTCATGCTTTTTTCCCCTCTTAATTAAGTAGTCCTTTAGTACCAAACATTTCTCCACCACCTGTGATCAAATCACATCCCATTGTTCTGATCAGCTAAAGACATTGTTCTCACTAAATCCCTCACTTTCACTCTCAGATAATTTTTGTGGTTCTTTCTGCACTTTTTCCAATATTTCAGTGTCTTTTTTTTTTTAATAAAAAACATGACCACGAGAACTCTAGGTGTATCTACACCCATTTGCCAAGGCCGTATGTAAATGTGAGATCACTTTCCCATTCACGTTCACTGTTCCCTTCACTTACACGAGGATGGCAGGAGTTCCTTCGGCCTTTCAGTTGTTCTAGAAGTTTTCTGAGAGCTCTTTGTCCAATGTGCTCTATTTCAGTTGCATTGTTTCCAGGCTATGAGCTTCCCCTACTCTCACCCGTGTCTTGTCATGAGCTCTATTTTTCTTCTTAGATAAGACGAATTAGCTGTATTCAAAACAGTTCATTTGAATAAACTTAGCTACAACTGATCCAGATCACTTTGTGCGCTTGCTTCCACGATGTCTTGGTCACCTAGAACCTTCCACAGCTGCAATTCATTATTTCCCCATCACTGATTCCCAGCACTGAAAATGATGAACAATACTGGCCCGGCACTGATCCTTATGGTAACCTCCCACCATTAGGACACAACTACTCAATAGCAACTCAGCATTGACCATTGACCACTGATGACTGCAATTTTGAGAGCTGTCATTTGGCCAATTTTTAATCCATTTAACATGTTCTTTATTGATGTCGCACAGCATCGACTCCGTAATCAGAATATTATGCACCACTGATTCAAAGGTCTTGCAAAAGTCCATTACATTTACAGAACATCCCGTCAATCAAACCTCAAGACTGAGTAGTGAAATCATTCTTTCTCCCCCCCAATTTAAAAGGTGCTTATTCTCTAGGAGCTGTTTTTGCTATTCCATTAGCAGTGAAGAAGGCTGATAATATATCTCATCATCTTAATCAAACAGAAGGATATCATTCCCCTTATTTCTAAATGCAGTGACAGAAACATTTATTGAACATTTCTGTCCTTTTTGCATCCTGAATAATACTGCCACCTCCCATCTACTGGGTTTTGTTGCCAGCTTGATGGGAGAAACCCTCTCAACATCATCAGACATGCTTTTTTTTCTGATTTTTTTAGCCATCAAGCTTCTATTTTTGTGACTTCTATTTTAGATCATCCAATATCTATTTGTCCTTTATTCTAACATAAGTTTGCCTTATTTGTAATGATAAACTTAGATTAGCACAGTTTTTCCTCCTTCTCTTGAATCAAATCATGATTTCTCGTTATGGATTTTTTCAGCAAATTCCAAATTTTCATTCATATGTTTCTTTCTAGATTTTGTTTAGGATTTTACCAGATTTATTCTCCTTTAAATCACAGAGTATTTGTGTGCATATATACATCATTATCATCAATCATTGTCAATGTGAGAGTCAGTGGCATGATAAACCAAATCTCTTCCAGTTGTCTCTTACTAATCTTGTTACCTGATTGACTGAATATTGGAAAAATTGGTATGATGAGAGACCCTAAAATATGGAGCATGTAGTTAAAATGACAGTCCCACAGAAGACAGTCATTGAGGATGTACGAAAGGAAAAAGAGTGAATGTGTGTGAACTGGGCAAGGGACACAGAGGAATTAACAGAACTGTGGACCATTGTGGCTCTTGCTTGCTGCTGTGAAGAGGGAACCTTGAAGGTCTGTAGGTTCTCTCCCAGATCCTGCTCTTACCTTTGCAAATGACTCTTCTCCCCACAGTTTCCTTCAGAAAAGTGATTTCTTTTTCCTTATTTGCATTCTGCCTGAGCCTTCACTTCATAATGGGCCTTGATTCATAATGAATTTCCCAGATCTGACTTTGTTGTGTCTAGTTTTTTTCTGAAAATCCCATTCATGTGAATTATCTTGACTAAGACTATACACATAAATGAACTCTTCACTTATTGAAGCTTTCATTCTTGCTAGAACCCTTTGTGTTGTTCTGCCTCTGTCAGAGACACAGTCCCCTGCCGCAAGCTTGTAATTCCTAGTGAACGGGGCAATCAGTACTTTTTCTTATTAATTAGGTATTTATTAATAAACCTGATGTCTGTTTTGATTTCACTTTCTAGTATCTCTTCATGGTCATCTGTGTTAGTATACTAAAAAGATAAAGCAAGAGCAAACCTGCTACATTATCCCTTTCTGGAGTACAAATCATTTTTATAATATTTTTTTCACATTAACATGTCAAGTAAGCATGTAATGTGTCAACTAAACATGGTGGACATCCCATCTTCAAGTCAAAACTTCTTTTCCTCCTAATCAAATGCTTTAAAATCAGCTAAGCAAACATACAATTGGCACTAGTCTTACATCTCTTGATCTCTTGTGCCCCTTCTGGGTCTGACCAGTATGCGTTTCGCAGATGTTTGTAATTCTATCTATCTTTGGCCTTCACTAACCTTTCTTTTGTATGTGACAACTGAAGGAATTCTTGTGCACTCCTCCTCCTAGCTGACTTCCTGTGGTACCAGACTGTGGAATGATCCTACCTAATAATCCCATTTCATCATATGTAATATAACTATGCTTTGGACTGAGGCCACCCTATATTCAATGTAATCAAATTGCGTTCACCAATCCTTAGACAACCACTGGTAGTTCCAGTCAGAAAGGAATTAATTTTGGTGTTATAATGAAGTCTAGTAAGTCTACATATTTGAATTACAGTCCAAAACAAAAGCATTTTGAAATATTTGTAATGAACATCCCTTGACTACAGTGGGACCAAAATTTTTTCTCTGACCAACTTTTTTGTTTCCATTTGGAAATGCTGAAGAATGGATAATACATCAGTACTGTCTACACAGTTCAAGAACTATTGTCAGGACATATAAAAAATGTCTGAAATGTGAAGGCCTGACACAATGCACATTCATGTCAATAACAGTGCATTCTTCTACAGAAGTCATGGACTTTGGATCAGATTTCATCACAAAGGAACTGATAAAATGCTTGAGAAGTCAACTCCTGTTCTGCTAAATTAAATGAAATTGCTCTAGATCAAAGGAAAGCCCAAACAGTTAGTATGGAGAAACAATAGGATCGTGCATTCTTAAAGAAAATGGAAAATAGTAATCATATTCAGAAGAAAAATGCAATAAAGAAAACAATTTGACGTAATATTCTGTTGGCAAAAAAGATATCTCATTTTCAATTTAATATTAAAAAATTGCTCACATTAATTCTCTTCAGTTTTCCAATATACATGTATGAGCTGCAGATTGAGCTGTGCAATTCATCATAAGTGTTATTTGCCAATATAATGTCCAGACTACTGACTGTGACAAGAGGGAACAACTTACTTGATACTTTACATCCTTCATATTCTCAGTTCCTTACTCCCTATGTATGTTACAGTGTAGTAGTGTTATTTAGTTTGTTTTAAAAAAAAAAATTACAAGGTATGTAAAACTGTTGATAGTGCCTGCCAGTGTCTTTTATAAGCACTAGTGGTAGGACTATCTGAAGTCCAAAGTGAGGGAATAGTGTAGACTTGGAGGAATGTGAGTAAGTGTTACACTGTGGATAAATGTCAGTCCATGAAATATGTATGCTATTTGGTTTTCATCAGTTAATTTCACTTCTTTATTCAAGTACTTCAGTTCTTAGTATCATGCAGATAGGTCAGAAAAATAGAAAAATCACTTTGAAACAGATTAAACAAGTGTCAGCAATGGTTCAAGTTGACCTGATCCTCTGCCCAAATGGACAAAATGATCTCTTCATCAACTACAACTGTCCAGGATGTCTTTTATCCTCAGTTTTTCATGCAGGATTCAGATTCCCATAATCCTAGCCCAAGTCCTGACTGTTGTCTGTATATTTGCAGATTTGGGGGAAAACTTGAATAGAACATGTATATTAAAAGCCCACTCAGCAGAGTGCGGAGATACAGTTTCACTGAGACTCCTGCATGTTGCTGTAATACAAACATATTTTATCTTTCATAATAGTAATAGAAAACTCAATACAGACCACACTGGAAGAAAGAACTGCTTGTTTTCCTTTGGAGTTTCACTGTGTATTTGCTCTTCCACAGCCTGGCTACTTCATACATGTCTTCCCTGTGTGTCCTTCAGGTTAACATGACACACATTGATGGAAATTTGGCTGTGATACTGTAGGTGAACACAAGCAATATTTTTAACTATTTTAATTAAAGTGGGAAAGATATTCAGGGTTAAGGTTTTGGTGTGGAATAATGTATATTGAGATTTGAGGCTCCACAGAATGCAAAGTAAGTTTAGGGTTGGGTTTGAGGGTTTTTTTTTCCTACTTTAGTGCAGTCTCTGGTTGGCACAACCACGATGTGAACTTAGCCCTCCCATATCACAAGCAATACTGTAGCAACCCAAATATTGGCCTGTTGCAGTAAATACCACAAATACAGCACTTAATTGGGCTATAAAAATCTGTTCAGTCAAGAAGGAAGACACGTTCTGGACAGGCAAAAAAGGCAGTTTCACAGGGTAGCAGGCTGCTATAGGCATAGCGAAATGACACAGGCCCCACTGCCTATTTTCACCTGTGCCTCTGTGAAGACACAGCTGCCCACTGAGAAGCAGCAGCCAAATTTGTGGAGGGGCACCGTGATCTGATCCTACCACCTGCTTCTCTCGCCCAGGTCCAGGTTTTCCTTTCTTACAGACAGAGTGAGTATTCCTACCCCTCACTTCTGGATCAATAAAACTAATTTTCTGCCTACTCTACTGAGAAGCTTTGAGCTGGCTCTGCCACCAGCTTTGCTCTTACCACTTCAAAACCATTATAAATAGATGGGCATACAACCCAGGCTACGGCCTGAATAGCAATTTGCCTCGTTTATTCTTTTTTTAGAAATAAATACCAGAGATTTTTTTTCTGTCCCTGTTTGTACCATATGCTGGCTTCTCATACACAAAGCAATTCACTGGAAATAGAACCCATCCTTTTTTTTTTAAGTACTTTCATTCTTTACATTAATCAGAACTTAACCAGAATAAGTGGGAGTGTCCCAGGTTCCCAGAATAGCCCAGAAAGCATTCAGTAAGCAGGAGCTACACTGGTACTCTTACCCGAAAGGTTGCCACTACAAGGGAACATTTCCTTCTGCTAACTCTTTTTTTTGTTTTTTTAACCAGATTGTTTCTGAGGTCATCTTAGGCAGCCAACACTATGTGAGAGAAGAATGAGAAGCTCAAAATCATCATAATAATACCAAAATAGGCCAATTTTCACATTACTTAACTAAGTGGGAAAGGAAGGAAATGAAGATAGCATTGGACGAAATTTGTAGCTGCAGCCCACTGTAGCCAGAGTAATTTGTCTGCCCTCATCTTGTGTATGGTCTAAAAGGGAGAGGGTGTTTTATTTTTTTTAATGGCTCCAGCTGCAAGTAATTGTGAAGGAGCTAAGTAGAATCAGCAACGATGGTCTAGGAAAGGAGTAAATGTTGTTTGTTTCTTCCTGAGAGGAAATGAAATAACCAAATGTTTCAGAATTTAAGACAGTCAGACTCCATAAACACAGCACTCTTACAATGCATTTGCTAGGATGCCACAAACCAAAGGGCCAGTTCTCCATGAGACTACTGAAGGGGGGTATACAGAAAGATTAACTTAAGCCTCAGCATAACCGATCACCTCCAGCATCCCCCAATTCAGTGGGAAAAGACAGCTTCTTCAGAGGGTGATTCAGAAGAGAGGTTTTATCTGCCTGCTGTGATTTGCATCCTTCGGCATCCTCTGTCTCTCCACTTCTGGTATTTCCCCCACTAGGTTACCCCTGGTGACTATCACTCCCTCTTCACCTTCAACTGCTGCAGAAATGAGTCGTGATGAACCTCATATAAACCTTACAGTTCACGAATAAAACCACTCCTCACTTTTAAAAAGGACAAATAATAAAATCAGGTAGGAACTAAAAGCAACAGCATGCATCAGTTGCTCCTTTTACCCCTCCAACTGAAATAATTTCAACCTGCATGGAGTGATTTACTGCATCACTGCATCAACCCATCCTTAAGGACCGCAGTAATCACGTTGCTCTTTAGTAACATGGAATTGTCACCGTTCTTCCACTGCCTTGTAATACAGGACAAGCTAAAGCCACGAATGCTGGAGACTGTTTAAGGCCGTAAAACTCTTCATGGTGCAGCACTGGGTGCCTAACTCTCAGTTAAAAAATTAAATGTCTCTTCCCCTCCCTCAACACACTGGTCACCTCTGAACATTTCTTGTTGATTGTCCCTTGCCGTCATTGCTGCAAGGCAATGACGTGACTTTCAGAACGAGTAATCTCACCGACGGGAACAGAACCGTTCGGCTACTTGTATTCTCTTTGCAGATATGGGCTTCT
Organism: Theristicus caerulescens; assembly: GCA_020745775.1. Taxonomy (NCBI): domain Eukaryota; kingdom Metazoa; phylum Chordata; class Aves; order Pelecaniformes; family Threskiornithidae; genus Theristicus; species Theristicus caerulescens. The sequence continues at coordinate 72,179,938 of CM036558.1, forward strand.
TGGTTTGGCCAAATCCCCATATGATAGAGCTGTCACGTAGTGTAGAGCCACAACTTACTTTAAAGTGCAAAAGGAAGAGAGAACAGGAGAGAAAGGAATGATAATGACAGATTAATTTCCTATCAAAGAAGGCAGATTATAAAGGGTATTGTTTCTTTGACCTTTGCAAATGCACCACTTTGTAGGAGTCTGAATGTAAACTGGTATGAGGATATACAAACTACCACAGAAAGCTGTGCTGTTTGGCCTGCTTATTCAATGGGCTCACATTTTGTTCTTTAAGGGGAGAAATTTGGTGGTTTGCCTTGGAGATTATTCATTTTACTCTGAAATTTAAAAATTGCAAATAATGCCACAAAATACTCTTATCTGGGTTTTGTAAATATTAGACTGCTTGTCCTTGGAGCACTTGTGACTTCTCCAAACTATTCTGCACATATGAATGCTTCTTAGAAGGAAGTATGGAAATATTTTGTTGATTCCCAGCACTCCTGACAGTTTAAATGTCACCCTGCAATAGCACTCATCAGTGTGGTTATCATCTCTTTTTGCCCATTTTAATCAATAATAATTCAGCTAAATAAGTCATGCATCAGTTGGGTATGAACACCCTGAAACTAAATGTGGAGAGAAATATAAGTTATTCAACTGGAATATGTTATGGGTTACTCTAGTTTTTATAATCATGTTCTATCCAGAGGGTAAATCAACTTTTCTCCAAATGCTACCTTACTGACAACAGTGCATTGTCAATCGGTTGTTCTGCTGTGTTGCTGAGATAAACAGCACGAATTTTGTTGTAACAAATTCAGTATCCAAATACGACAAATACAATAAATGGCCAAACAATTTGCAGGTGATTTATTCTACGAATTGCAACTCTGTGTGTGAATTGTCAACGACTGGAATGTTGTTTTTCTTTCATATACTACCTGTTGGAAATATTCTGATATTTTACAAATCATTCTTAGTCTGCCATTTGCTCAAGATTAGTTCATTGCAAATGAACTAAATTAGAATGGATTTTGTTGGGCTTTGGCTCATATTTCATGTTTCTATACACTAACAGGTTGATCCTGAGTTTAGTTATGGTTTATAGTACAGATTTTTATTATTAGAAATGCAGATTTCACTTTTTTTGCAAATTACCTGAACCTCAAAATCCTTCATTTGGGCAAACATTCCTGCCAATTAATCATTCACTAGAATGATCAGATAAAATGTACATGAAATATGTATGAACAGAGTTGAAATGAGTTTATTTAAGAGCTGGAATGAGTATTTGTAGACAGCTTTCAGAAGCATTCATCCAGCACTACTGAAAATGGCATAATTATTGAATAAAAAGAAATGACACCTGATAAGTGTAGGGCTGACAGCACACTGGAAGAAAACTATAGAAGATATTACTGGGATGGCATAACTTTTCATGGAAAAAAAACCCCACCAAACAATTAATTCATTGCATATCCCATGTTGAGAATGTTCCTACTTGTCTGGGCAGACACAAACTTGTATTTTTAAAAGGGGAGTTAAAATCGGAAGGAAAAACGCATGGTGGAGTCGTCATGTAATGCCAGTAATTCAAAATGGGGAGATGGAAGATTGTTTGATAGAATTGTGAATTACCAGGGTGTGTTCCAAAGCAGATTTATTCAGTCATTGGTTCTTTATACTCTACAGCAGCACTGATTTCACATTCAACTTGTTCGCTCTTGTTTCTGGGGAAAAAAAAAAGACTGTTTTATATATTCATATTATTTATATATTTCCACCCTGGATTTGTCATATTCCTCCTTTAAAAAAAAAGAGAAAACTGGTGATTTTGTGAGGCTTCAAAGCATTTTACAGATATTAACTAGTTAAATTTCATTATACTCCTCTGAGGCAGAAAATTAAGTATTAAAATTCCCATTTGTTGGATAAGGAAACTTAGGGACAAAGGTTAAATGATTTACTGAGGCCACAGGAAACAGCATAAGCAGTGGAGTAAGGAGTTCTTCCAATGCATTCCTGTGGCTGGTAACATACTGGGGCACAGGACAAAGTTGTAAAATTTCACACTCTTCATCCATAGTCTAGCTTTTTACTCCTTCCCCTTTCCACCCAGATAAAAAACATTTTCAGTGAAGCATTATTCCATATGAAGTACTGGGATTTCTATTTCCATCATCATTTTACTTCAAACAAGCTGATTTTTTTACTCTCTTGTTTAAAAGGCTATGCTATCTTATAGACAAGCTAGTCTTCCTCTCAGGAACATAAAGTGCCAGCGGATACTGAAATGTGGCCACTACTGAAGTGTCCAAGAGCCACACTAACACAGAACACAGACGATGGCTTCACAGCTCCCTTGGAGCCTTTGGAATAATGCAGGCCAAGTCATAAGCTGAACCAAATGGGATTTTTCACATGTAAAATGTCATTCCATTGAAAACAGCTTCTGAAACGAAATTAGTTTGAGATTTTTTTCCAAATATTTTAGACTGGAAATTTTGAAATCAGATTAAATTTCTGTTTTCTGACTGAAATGTTTACTTATGGACTTAGAAGAACAATATTAATATATTAAATCAGCTTTCTGCCCTCCCCCCTTATCTTTGGCAGGTTAGCAATAAAATGGATAAGCCCTGCATATGTATTTCTGTTACTCTTATCTTCATCTGTCTCCCTCCCCTCTTCCTTTTATGTGTTCCTCCACTCAATTTTCAAATCTTCCTTGACTTTGAAAGACAGAAAGGAAAAGTGTAATAGTATGAATATGCTACCATATATCCTGAAACACTGAGAAAATGGTGAAAAAATGACAAAGGTAGAGAGAAGAAAAAAAGCTGACATTTCATAAATTAAAGAATGTTTTGAGTCAGTGACTTAGAACAAAAATTTCTCTTCCAAGTACCTTTGAAATTACTTTTTTTTCTGAATTGAAAATTGCCCTTGAAACTTTTCTGAATGGGAGAAGGTAAAGGATATTTTGGGCAGCCTTTTCCATAGAGAAACCTAAGATTTTAGGTGAATGGGAAAAACTTCACAACACCTTTTACGGCACTTTTAATATGTTCACTAACAATCACTTTCACTTTTCTGCATTCAGCTAGCTTAGTTTGTTTATGTAGGGCACATGGAGAAAAAGCAGTTGTCAAGAAGTTAATTGTCCTGTAGTCTTTATATAAACTTGCTCTAACAGGCCAAGCTTACTTGAAAAATTTCCCTCCCCGTTCTGCAAGCATCTTTAAAATACACAGCTTGTGTAAGCAGCGTGCTTTGTTAAGATGGTTAAGGCTGCCTATAAGAAGTCTTTTCTGAGGAGGAGCTGGAGACAGACTGTAACCTCTTAACTGGATGCAACCTGCATCAAGACACCCGAACCATTCTGTGGAGCAGCGCTACGTGATAAAGCACAGCAAATGCGGGACTATGCTGAGAGGAGCTTGTAACAGACCTCCTGGCAATCCCCAGAACCTCAGCTGGGCTTGCACACCTTTCAGTAGCGGTCAGGGTTGCCCTCATGCAGGCAGGGACTTGTTGGGGCCTGACTTCTCAGAGAATATCTCATAGGGTGCATAGCCCCTCAGTTGCTTCTCCCATAGCTTCTAAGAAGCGCTGAATGCCACTCACAACGTAACTTCAGTTTGTACTGGATATATGCAGATCTATCAACAGCAAATTAAAAATTTTCATCAGGAAAAACATTTTTGTTTCACAGGAAATTCCATTTTATTTCAGTTAATTTGAAAAATTTATTTCTTGAATATGTTATCACGGCAATAAGCCAAATGGGACATAAAGCTTTCTCTACTTGACGGAGCTTCCCTGCCATGTGATTCACAACAATGTATTTTAAATACCAGCAAATTCCCTTAAAAAGTGGATTAATTTAAATTGTACCACCAACAGAAGAATTACCTGAAGCTCACATGGAACATTTGCTAACGCATGTTTTGGTTTCATCCAAAGATGTAGGTTAGTTTTAAATGGTAATTGGAACAACTTGCAATGTGTGCCAGAAAAATGCAGCAGGCTTCCATCTGTACTTTGCTTCAATCTGATACTGTTAAATGGACTTTTGTGTGACCACCCTGACCTATCCAGAACTCCCGCTGGCTTTCAAGATTGACAGTAATGCCAGGGAGAAGCTTATGAATCAGGGCAAATCTGCTAAGGCACGTAAACCACTTTTTCAATAGTGCCTCAAGCATTTAGGCGCAGATCTTGGAAAGGATCTTAGCAGCAACAAATTTTCTAAAGACCACAGCCCCAATGCCCAAGTTGCCCAGTCTTTGAAATAACCTACCCTGCCAGGGGTGTTAAGAGTCTACATGATAGACAGGCTTAAAGTGCTTTGAGATCCACAGACAGAGTGTGCCATATGAGTATAAACTACAAATACATATTTCCTTGACAGATCCCAAAAGCATGCTAAAATCCTGACTCAGGACTCTACTGAGAAGAGCTTATAACTTATGGAGAATGGACAGTGATTGCAATAGTAAGGCTGTGTTTTGTTTTGTTTTGTTTTGTTTTGTTTTGTTTTGTTGGGGTGTTTTGGTGTTTTTTTTCTTTTAAGTACAATGTTACAGATGATGACCTTCCATTGAGCTGCTTTGTGTCCTTACAGTCAAAAAGCCAGCCTAACTCAGTACTGGGGAATTATTATTCCCAGGGCACCATGGAGTTAGTGTCGTCAGTCAAGAGCAGTGACTGTGCTGCCTAAGCTTTAAAGCAGTCTCTCGGTTGTTCACACTCGCACTAGACCACTCGCAAACGAGTCCTGTAATTGAAGGTCTCTAAAAAAAGTCTTATATGGTTTTGACCTGCCCTGAATGCATCTCAAGGGCAGGGTTACTAAGCTTTAACTAAACATTTCACTTATGAATGCCTCTGCTGTTATCTAAGTTGTTGAGATCATGCTGAGGAGGGAACCCAGGGGAATGAAGTGAGAAGAGAACAAGACAAGAATGTGGAAATAATGGTGAGAGATAAAAAGAGTATTAAAACAGAACTGAGAAATCGAATGGCAAGAGATGAAGAGGGATAAAGCATGCCTGGAAAGGGGCAAGTCACAGAAGGCATGAAGAGGGAAGTTATTTTGGAAAATGCATTGAATCCACCTCCATTTCTATTTACAAGCTGATTCAGCAGTGCCTGTCATTCAGATCATGTCTCAACAGCAAAGGAATTGTTGTGAGAAGCAAATCATAAAACCAACAGGTGCAGAGAACATGCTGCTGCTGCTATGTTTGGGAAAAAAAAAATTACAGGTCTCACATTTAACATCAACTACAAAAAGTTGAGGTGGAATAAATTGCTGTAAGAATAAAAGCGAGCGAACAAGCACCTATCCCTACAATGGTTTGTTGTTTCCTTTTTTTTCTCAGCACACGTTCCATGCAGGATCTCTGTGTGTGTGTGTGTGTGTGTGTTTGCGTGTATGTGTGCATTTGCCTTTTGGGTTTTTTAAATCTACCTCTCTCCACCCTATTTCTCACTGGTTTCTCTAATGAAAGGTCTACTACTGAAAGATAGAATCTACCTTCTTTCTCTCATTATTTTAAATTATATTTTGTGAGCTGCCTAGGGACTTCCTGGCCACAACTGTCCTATTCATTAAAATAATAATAATAATGATTATTATTATTTAACATTAATAAAACTGTGAATGCTGTGACTGGAAATGCAGAATGCCTCAGCCCACACATTCGGGGAAGCAGAGTGTGTCTGCGTGAGAGAGAGTGCAGCTAACCTTGCTCGCTATCACATCTTTAGCCTTTTCTACCGCAAACCAGTACAGATTTTATGTGAGCTGTGCTTCTCCAGCAGCAATAACGACAGTCACCAGGTGCCAAAATAATTCCACCCAGCAACTCCCCGCCCTTTCGCCGTGCTCCCCGGCAAGCACCCACGCACCCGCACGCCTGCACGCCCTTCGGGCAGCGGGCAGAGGACTCTCGGCCGAGCCCGCCAGCCAACTCCAGAGGTAATGCGGCGAGAGGAAACCTTGCAAGAGCTGCAGTTAGCCAACTGCCATATGCCCTGACAAAGCTACCGACAGCAGCGGCGAGCCCAGGGAGTGCTTTTATCATTAGCCCCTCACCCAGCAGTGGAGGAAACTCATTTAGCCCCATGCTGGACTTTCATTAGGAGCGACTTGCATCAGATGGTCGCAGCGTTCTGGCACTGGTGTCGCCTGGTCCGTTGCTGGAGACGTGGCCATATCTCACCCCGGCAGGGATCCCCAGATTGGAGCGGCTCTTCATCGACAGATGCCAAGACAGCAGCAGTAGCGGCGAGAAAGGCAGCTTGGCTTGGTGCTATCTTTTACGCTGGCATGTTGCAGCCCCAAACTTTTCGGAGGCGGCTTTTTACAAACCACTTATTCCTGTTAAATATAAGCCAAAAAGGCGGGGAGTCTGTATGGATGGGGAAAAATAAAGCAAAATAAAATATGCCTAAAATTATCACTTGAAGGTAAAGCAAGCAGCAAAGAAGCTGTCACTGACAATCATTATTTCTAACCTCAGGACTGTAATAAAAAATCAATGAAGCAGGAGATGTCAATATTCTAATAACAAAGATGTGATACCACCACTCTCCCCTCCCAACATCCTAGCTACTTATGTTAAAAACATACAAAAGCAGAAGCATGAGTGTCAGAACAGAAACATTTTTCCCTTTCCAGAAATATCCCACCATTTTGGGATCACTGTTTGTATTGCTTGCAGGAGAAGATTTTTAAGGAGAGGTGAACTGAAACAGCATTTTTTGACACTGAGCGGTCAGTTCTTTAAAGTCCATAGTGACTCTGTCCAATGTGACTAAAAAAAAAAAAAAAAACCACAAAAAAACCCCCACTAAGAAACAACAAAGGCAGCAAAGCACCTTGACTATTTTCACTGCCTTCCTGCCTGCTTCCCAAACATGGATATTTGGTATTTAAATCTCTCACACTTTTTGCAGTAGACTACCTCACCATGCAGATACTCTATAAACTGATATGGGCTAACAAGAAACCCCCTAATGAATCTCCTGATTTTATCAGCTTGTTTTAATGAATTTCTGTGTTTAATAAAAAACAAACACACCCAAAGTAGAAAATGAGCTTTTTTGAATCTATCATTTCCCTCACTTTTCCCATCACCATAGCAGAAGGCTGTCCCACACTGATTAATGGGTTTGCTTTTGGGCAAGGCAAAATATCAGTAGCTCCCTTTTACAGCTAGGGAAAAAAACAGTAAGAGAGGGATGAGGTCCTGGCATCTTGAGTAGAAACTCCAGCCCCAGCTTACATGCACAGAGGTGGATGTAGCAAGTGTGGAAGTGAGGTACTGTAGGGCACGGGACGAGGCAGTCGGGAAGCCGAGACGGGAGCTCAGCGCAGAGGCAGCTAGCCTCGTGTTAACTAAACCTGGTGCCTAACTCTTCCCCACTGCAGGTGAGGATCCATAGCCCAGCACCCTCTTCTCTGACACTGCAGCTTTTCATTCCTAAAAGGGACCCATTCGCCTTTCCATTAAACCAGTTTTATGCCAGTATAGCTCAACTGGCATGTAAACCCAGCTGATGTGACAGCACGCCCTCATTGCACAGGCACCCCTATCCCCACACGCCAATTGCAGGCGTGACCAGTGCCTGCAGCCAGGTGGACTCCGTCAGGCCCCAATGACTGAAAATTAAGGTATTTTTATTTCACATTTTTATAGCTTTTCTGTAAACCAGACACCGTTAAGGCAGATGGCAGGGCAGGGCAGGCCGGCCCGCGGCGCTGGTAACTGAGCACCGGCCTTTCGCAGTCCATCCTGCTGCTCCTCTCTTCAGAAGGGATCACTCTCAAGAAGCAACCAGCAGCTGTGCTCACCCCTTTTATTTTATTTCTTTTTTATTATTTTTTTTTTCAAGCACACCCGGTGCAGAGGGCCCGCGGAGAGCGAGCACAACACGACAGCCATACCGACAGGGCTTTTGTGTAACCCGGCCGGCGGCCTCCTCTCCCCTCCCCCGCCAGCGGGATACAAGCCCATAACGAACAACAGCTCATGAATCCCCAGCGCCAGAAAACGAGGACGCAGGGCTCTGGCGGCGGTCAGCCCTGCTTCCCGCCGGCCCTACCCGCCGCCGGCGGCCTGGCCTGGCCGGGCCGGGCCGGGCCGCCTCCGCCGCCGGCCCCGCGCAGGTGGGCGGTGTTGAGGCGCCACCTACCGGGAGGCGGTGGCAGCGGCCCCCCCAGCAGGGGCGGGGGTGTGTGTGTGGAGGGGTGTAGATGGATGAATATGTGCCTTTACACACACGTACATATGCATATACACAAATTTAAAAAAAAAAAATAAAGCCCTTATTTCAGCAGAAAGGCCCCGAGCCCTCCTGCGACTAGCGGGCGAGCCGTGCCCGAGCCTCCGGAGGATGTTGGCCTGCGCTGGGCCTGCCTGCGGGGCCAGGCTGGGAGCGGGCACCGGCGTGAGAAATGGCAAAGGTCGGAGGATTTTACAAAAACGCCGTTTCCACCGCGTTAGGGGCTGGGCGGCAGGGGGGTGGGTAGGGGGGGCAACATGGTTCCTGGTTTTAATTGCTTCCATTTGGCCGCTGCCTGGGTTGGGAGCGACATGGACATAAGTGAATGTGTCCTGACCACAGGAAGGAACAATGTTAAACATTTTAATTACACGGGGAGTGAAACAAAGTAAAAGCAGAACAATGAAGACCAAATATAAAGAAAGGAAAGCTAATTAATGGAACATTAACATAAGAATTTACTGCAACCAGGCTGAATCTGGTTTGCAGCATGGAAAGAAGGAAAACAGCTCTATTGTCCTGAAAAGAAGTGAGCGCAACCCAGCACCCAGCGTTTTGTACATGGCACGGCTGCTGTGGCCTTGAGCGGGTTACTTCCAACGGAAAGATGCTTTTAAGATCTTTAGGAAGCTGTGAACCAACGTATCTAGGCTTGAAATCCATAGAAATGCTAAGCATGCAGTGGTTCAACGTAATCATTAAACCTCCGTAAGCAAAGTGTAGCTGTGGGTGTCTTCAAAACTACTCTTTACGTAAAAACACTTGCCACATACCTAGCTGTGAAATACGACATGTTTTGAAACGGGCCATCCAGTTGCCAGGACACAGTCGTCGTGCTTGGTTATTCCTACACCCCAAGTGTGGGCACTTCACGCAGCATGAGGGCCCAGTTGCCCCCAGCACCCTCTGTGGTCAGCAGAGAGTTGAAAAAGAGTGTGCAATGCTAATGCCGAAATTTGTCTTCTGCTGTTCTGTAGAGGAGAGCCACCTTCTGCCACTGACCCGTTGACCACAGAGGGAGCCCAGGGAGGCCACCCGGCTGGTTTAGCTCGTCAGCGTTGGGCTGCAAAGCTGCCACGAACAACTAATTTCCCTTCAAGCACCTCCGCTTGTCCATGATGACAGTCATGTTCAAGTATGCGTGTCTCTCTCTGCAACTCCAATTGATAGCAGATTGAAGTACAAAGCCTGTTAACTAGGAGCAGATTTTTCAGGTGAACTCTTTCCTAGTCAAAGAATAATGCCTTTTTGGCTTTCCCACACTAGCATGAGGCATTACAACGTATGTCCATGAGCAGGAGAGATGGAGGTCAGGTTAAGGATCCTTTGATTATGTGGCCCAAATGCTGTCTCAGCTTGCGTGATGGTGCTACAATGAAGTTTTCATTCCATTTCCTGAACTTTAGCCAAGTTTTCAGACCTGTTGATGACACTTAAGTAATTGTTTTCACTTCACTTAAGTAAATGCAAGCAAAGCATTTTCAGGGGAAAGCATTCACATGTCGTGAGATACATATTTTAACCAGGAACTTGCAGTTCTTAGCAGACTGTGACTGGTTTATTTAAGTTTCCATAAATCAGAGCAAAATACAGAGAGTATGAACATCAAAAACATATCGGAAGCCCACAGCCAGGTATGCCAGCACCTGGGAGTGCTGGCTGAAATTGCAAATAGGGATTGAAGAGCCTCACTTGGCATTTAGGACTTAATGTAAATCGTAATCATCCTAGTGGGGGTTTTGCCATGCCTTTACTAGGAGACAAAGTCATCCTTTCTCTGGGGAGGCAGGAAACCAGAAGAGTCACCCTTAGTATAACAGTGAATACAGGGTTTCCTAATATATATTGCAGTTGCTTGAACAAGTAGTTGTTTTGTGTGTTGTTTTTTAAAGCAGCTAAGTAGCTAGCCTCCTTAAGTAGGTATACAAACAAGTCAATAAAGCAAATAATATGTTATTGTGCAGTTGTTTTTTAATCATCTTAATATGTATTTATGCTATGTATGTACATAGCAAATGCACTGCAGATTTCAGAAAGTACTGCTAGTGAACAGTGCAATGGTAAATCACAAGAAAGTGTATCTCTTTAAAGGTATATCTTACCTTTCCAAATTTCATTGTGATGTTTAGACCTAAATGTTTTCCACTGGATAGTAGGACCTTTTCCTAATGCCACTTCAGGAATAAATGTTAGGCTGCTTCTGCAACGGATGGACCAAAACTTGAAGTTGTAAATGGTTTGGATGAATCTGAGCCATATCTGACTTTTGTCCCATACTAGATCTAGGCCAGGGTCAAACTAACCTTCCCCCAAATCTACAAAACTTGCAACTTAAAAGATGACTATCACCAAACTTTGTAAAATTTTAAATCCAGAAACATATGTAGTTCTGAGTCTTTCAACGTTATCATCCTAATGCACTGTGTCTGGATATGGGAGGAATCTTTAAGCAGTGGAGACCAATTTCATTAACTTTTTTGTGTCTCACGTCTTGTAGTTTATTGCATCATAAATATCTGCATTGTATAACGTTCTATGTAAAACTTAATTAAAATAAGACATTGATCAGGGAAACTAGAGTGAATACAGATGGCCAGATTTTTTTCTGTTTCTACTGGAAATCTTAATCCACCAAAATTAATGCACTATCACAGAAGACCTGCATTTGCTCTGCTGCTTTACATCTTCCAACCATATCTAAAGGCCATTTCAGAAATGAGACTAATTAACACAGCCCTTGTCTTTTCCTTTCCATCATCTGAATGAACAAAGGAGGGTGTGCAAAATTATTCGGAATTATGGTCTCATCAGGAACATTTCTGATGACTCAGCATTAGAGGATATGCTAGCGAAAACAGCTTTCAGATGACCAGAGCCTGGAAACCCATTCTTCAGAGGTTTGCCAGCTCCACCTTCTACTCTCCCAGTATCCACATACTCTCCCCTCAGGCCACCCAGTGGGAGATTGCTTCGAGCATCCCTCTCTTCCAAGTGCACTTGAGAAGGCTGCAGAAGGCCAGACCAATTGTCCTGATGGCAACAGGACAAAAACCCCTGTGCTTCTCAGAGGAGCTGGGTGTACTGCATGTGAGTAAATGGCTGTTATAAAGGAAGCTGCTTTTGGGCACCACTGCTACAGTCCGATGACAGCAGAGGCCAATTGCACGTAGCATTTTGATCTTTTTTCTTACCTATTAGAGGAAAAGTATCTGTCTGCTAAATATTATTCTTCCTGGTATGGAAGATCAGACCAAGAAACACATCATGCCAGGATGGCTAGATGACACAACAGATCAATATGGCAAACATAAAGATGATATTCACTGAAGTACAAATGGGAGCACATCTGAAATCTGAAGTGCATTGCATCAGTGGTCTTTTCTAGTGCTGGATTAAAGCTTTTGGGCCCAGATGGTCCCTTGCATGTAAATATAAAAGTGCTAGCAAAAGTCAAAAGGGAGCGAACTTTCTTCCTGGAGCTGGTCATGTGCGTAAGCAGTAATTCCAATCACTCCTGGAGACCCCGTGGTGTTAAAACCTTCCTTCTGGACTGGATCAGACCCTCACTTTATTCTCTACTGAGGATTATAACAATATTCAGGTACAAGTATATCTGGTAGGGCAGAGGGCCTGGCATCATATCACTGCAGGCAGCCCAGCTCTAATGAGAGGCTGTTCCAGGCCCCATTGGAAGCACACTATTTTGGTAGTTACTTTGCATTTTCCTTCGCACATGCTCTGTACCATAACATTATCACAACCTCAAGGTATGAAAATGCAGTAACAGTGGAGGCTCTGCAGTGGCTCTCTGGAGTGTAATAAAATGCCAGCAGTAAGAAACAGGAGATATGCATGGAAGTATTCGTCTCTGGCGAATTCTGTTGACACCCAGTAGGACTGATGCATGAACACAGAAGATGAGGGACATACGCAGGCAAGAGACTAGACAGTATATTATTAATAGCTGATATATGTGGCATATTCTCTTAGAAGACAGATGAGCAGAAGAAAGGTACTCAGAAATAGTTTTCAACATTAGGGATGCAAGTAACAGCAGGTAAACTATAGTAGTGGTTAAGCTTGGTTCAAGTCCAGAAAAGGTAGAAAGACTATAGAAAATGTTATGTGCTGGAAAAGATGTCTGCGGTCTTCAAGGTTTTCTCTCAAATGGGCCATTGACCCTTGACCATTAGAAAATGCCTTTCTTTTCTTCAGCCTAGCTCTCCTTCTGAAACTGATAATAGGCACTGAAGTTACAATATTGAGGAGAAATAACAGATTTGCAAATCCATTTTACTATCTCACACCTTTTAATGATGGAGAATAAATATAAGGGATGCAGTGAAGGCTAACATATTGTTAATACTTTTTACTAAAATGCCACCTTCATTTTTATGTATGAAATGTAGCAATGAGGCATATGTGTATGTGTCTTTGTGTGTGTGTATTTGCATGAGGTATCTATAAATATCCCTTAAAGAAGGACATAATGAATGGGCTTTCCAAGATGCTGAAATAATTCAGTACGGTATTAAGCCCCAAAACACCAAGTGATCACCACAGATACAGATTCTAACCTTTTTTTTTAATGCCTTAGAAGCGATTTTGCCAGTAAATGTGCTTTCTTTACAATTTCCTAATAGAATCATTTAATCTGTGTATTTTACAGAAAAATCAGAATATAACAAAGACCTGCCTTGAATGGTTCTAATTTAACAGCTTCTGGAATTTATTTATAGAGATCTGGAAGGATTTTGAATGCAATGTGGTTTTGTCAGAGCAAATAAAGGTACCTCTTAAATGATATTTGGCAGCTAGCATCACACAAACTTGCTTGTCATTCATGATTCAGAGGAGCTGGATGGATGAACCCTAGGATTCTTCCCATCCCCTTCCTGTCCTGTCTTCATCCTCCATCTTTCCTCTTCCCTGCCAAAAGCCAGCCTCTGTCAGCTTGAAGGTGGAGGTATGGTTATGGAAGTATGGACTTGCATGGTCTATGGCTGGAGCCAAGCATGCAGTCTCACCACTGCATAGATTTACTCTGAGGTTGAAAGATCTTTAGCTTGCTACACATTAATATCAGCTGGTGTGATACACGGTTGCACAAAGCTATGTGTTTAAATGGGAACCTCGTCTGCTCTTACGAGACTCAGCAACCATCTTAGGGAAGGGGAACAATTTAATCTCAGGGTACAAGGAAAGCCAAGGAGGGATAGTCATTGCTGATATGGATGCTAGAGTCCTACAAGCTGTGGGCTAATAGTGAAGTGTGAGACGGCTGAGTGAATTTCTGCTTCCCCGGAAAGCAGGAGCAACCAGAAGTTCCCATGTGTAATTCTTCCAGGATTCCACATGACATCTCAATGGGAATGATGAATAATTTTCAAAATGCAAAAATGCTTGTCTGCCACATACTCAGTATCTTAGCGAGGTTTCATGCAGAACTCAAAGAAGAAAAGAAAAGAAAAGAAAGAAAAGAAAAGAAAAGAAAAGAAAAGAAAAGAAAAGAAAAGAAAAGAAAAGAAAAGAAAAGAAAAGAAAAGAAAAGAAAAGAAAAGAAAAGAAAAGAAAAGAAAAGAAAAGAAAAGAAAAGAAAAGAGAAAAGAAAAAAAGGGAAGGGAAGGGAAGGGAAGGGAAGGGAAGGGAAGGGAAGGGAAGGGAAGGGAAGGGAAGGGAAGGGAAGGGAAGGGAAGGGAAGGGAAAAGACAAAGCCTACAAAATTTGGGACATAGTTGGAGCTTCTCCTTTAGTGTAAAAGTGGTAACAATGGAAGAAATAACCTGGGGTAAACAGATGTATAGATAGCATGTAAATTCAGGACATAATGATGAAAGCATCTCTGCATGCTTTTATATGGTTCTAATGAAAAACAATTGCTAATATGAAGTGACTGGTTAAATTGTATCAATGACCAGTCCTATTCAGCATGTTCTGCTGAAGCCAGGCACCCTCTGAGGACAGCTGGAGCTCAGCCAGAATGTCATGACCGTGGTCAAGGTCATAGGTCCTCATGCACCAAGCAATACAGTCTGGTTCCTAATCTTTACAAACTCTTTTTCCATGGGGAAGCAAACTGGAATATAATCAGTTGGACACATTAGTATTTTTAATCCTTATCTCCTTTTGATATAAAAATAAAGCTACCAGTTATTTTTTGTTTCATTATTAAGCCTTTGGTTTTTACAAGGATTTCAGAACTTGGCCTAGATTAGAAACAAAAATAGTACGAGCTCCTTTTCACAAGAAATAAGATTTAAAGGTATTAGGGGGTATATGCCCTCCTTTTTAGCAATCAGCACGGGGAGTTCTTTTTTTCTGACCCTGAAAAAATCAACTACAGTAGCTCAAAACATGGGGTTTTTTGTTTCATTTTTGTAAATGCTGTTTGTTGTAATATTCCACTAACACACATGGAAGAGAGTCCTTTCACAGCCTTTTTCTGGCTAAAATTGGACTTGCTATGAATAGTTGGTATGCAGCCCAGTGCAGGGGGATTGGACTGAATGTTGAGACAGGTGTATTTTTGGCTCAGCCACTGCCCCAGTATGTAATTGTGGTCTCTGCATCGGTTTTCTCTCCTACCCTAGCTTGTCTGTTCTACTTAAACAAACGCTCTGAGTTTTAAGACATGGCGTCTTACTATATATTTGTAAGTAACAATACCCAAAACAATGGTTTGTACTTGAATCCTTATGCTCTGTTAGCATTGAAATAACAGCAGCCTTTCAATGGTTGCCTCTTCAGAGGAGCTGGGCAGCTTTGACATCATGCTTTAATCTTAAACTGGGCTTTGTTCAGAGCTGTAGCAGTCAGGAACAAACTATTATGTGTGGGCATGTGAATGCAGGAACAAATGGAAATGGCTGCATCCAGGAGTCTGGAAATCATTATGTTCCTGCCATCACAAGCAGCCACATTGTACAGTTCTTTCCAGAACCAGAGCCTTAGCTTGAAAGGACACTAGACTCTCCAGATTTTGCAGAAAACAAAACCTGGCTCATTTTTCGGATGTTCCTGATAGTTGTGATTCCACATCCTGAGCTGGTGCCACTGCTGACTGTTCAGTGGCCTCATCAGTCTCCGACACTAATGCCAACCAGTTTCCCTTCCCTTCCTTGGTGCTGGCAACCACATTCTGATGCAAGACTAAATCTCTCTCCTCAGTGACAGTGGGTTTTGGAAACAGATGAAGTGCCAGACAACATCAGACCCACAGCTCAACTACTGTAGCACCTGCTCTCTGGCACTGCTCCTTTTCCTCCTATGTCTTCTGTGGGCAGGGAACAAAGGTAACCAAAGGACTCCCCATCCAAGGGAGCACAGAGTCCACTTGCCCACAAAAGGCGCTGGAGTTATCAAACACGTTGCTTCCATAAAGGGTGCCAGGCAAGCCAGTTAGTTATATAGGAAATAACCTGACATGTCAGGTCAAGAAACACACCCTCCACAAATGCTTCAGAGACAGACTTTCTGACCTGGTCTATACTATAGCTGCAGCATGCATTTGCAAAAAAAAAATTCCATTCAGACGAGCTGGCAAAGTGACCTGTGGCAATACTTGTCATGACCAAATTCCCTGGATCTAAACCACATAATATTTTTGCTATCCCTCTCCCATTGATATCCCTTAGAAAATGTGTTTGGGTTTTTTTATGAACTCAGCCAGTCATGACAAATAAGTTCCTTTCCCTTCTCTTCATCCACTCCCATCTCATAACACGGCTGATTCACAAGTAAATAAAGTAATCTCAGGTACAACTGCTACTGCTGCCTGCTCATTCATTCCTAGATTTTTACAACTTAAAGGGCCATTTGCTCACCTTACCTGGACATGAAAAAAGCTATGTAAATTGCCTCCAGTTGACAAAATGCAGCTAAAAAGTGACTGGTTTATCAGGTTGGAAGAGAAAAGATAACTACTTTACTTTTATACTGAAAAAACGTATGTGCTGTCTAAACAGACAATTTAACCTGCTCTTGAACTTCCCAAAAATCTTCACACACCCTTCATCCACATGTGAAAGATTCTGGTTGCTTCATATTTGAATTCCTGACCTTAAACTTTGGTCTTCTGGGACAACTGGGCTCAAGCCCAGGAGCCTGGCATTCTCTCTCTTCCCACATCCACATAAAAAGCAACTGGGACTCCGGTCTTGCACTGGAGACTCTTAACTGTTCTGCATGTATGGAAAAGTGAGTCCCAGAAGCCAAGCTGATGGAAATAAATTGTTCTACCAACTGTGCACAAGAGTTTAGTGCACAGTCAGCTGTGTGGCATGGGTGCATGCCTGCCTATAGAATGTGAGCTTGAGAGCTGTAGACCTAGCCAGTAAAAAGGAAGAGAGTCAAACAAGAAAAGTGTTTCAGGCCTCACATTTTTTTCATAATCGTAATGTAGTTGGTTTCTCTAGAGAAACAGAACTATTTGCCTCTTTCTCCTCAATGGTTAAAACTACATTTCTTGGGAAAGGCTAATAAACTGAACAATAGAACCCTGGAGCCTGCAGAGATTGGGTCCAGTTTGTACAAAGAGAAAACAAAAACCAAAAAACAACCCCAAAAAAGGCCCTCTTCTTAAATTTGCCACAACAACCTCATGCCTAGAACTGCAGGAGGAGGCCCACACATAGTTCGGCCATTAATTATGATTTTTGCATCCTTTTGGTGGTATTTTTTGATGACAGGAGCAACTGGAGGAAATCAGAAAGCAGAGCTGGGGACGATTCTGAGTCACTTCTTGCTTTCCCTGTCTCCTCTCAGGGGTTGGCAGCCCCTGGACTTATTTCTGCAATTTTCTGAGCATTTTCCATGAAGTGCTGACTTGCAGTCGGCAGTCTGTATCACTTAGAGCAGTATTCAGCATCACAAAGGATCAGATCCTGTTGCTAAATCCAGCCAAGCTGGACTTACAACTTGTCAGCAGTCATCCACTGTGAGCAAGGTGACAGAGTACCAAAGATCAGCATGGCTGGATGGTTGGCACATGTGTCCCACATTTTTGGGGCACATGTATGACTGTGTGTTACATTAATACACTCTGACTTAGTCTTACGGGAAAGAACTATCAGCCTCATTCAATCTATTCATTGTGGTTGAGTGCTCACCGATTATCTGTAGGAGTGCAAATACAGCTGTTTGTTAGACATGAGACATTCATTTAGCTCTCTCTATTGTCCAATACATTATTAGCTAATTTATAGTAGGAGAATCTTTACCTCCAGTATGTTATGTGTGATGAACCTCATTTGAACCTATTCTGCACCTATTCCATGCCTCAGCTTGCTCTGGGTAATGGCTAGTGATGTGTGCGAGTCAGAAAGAACTGCTCTTGACTTTCATAAACACACTGAGCTTCCAAGTGTGGCAATTAAAAAAAGAAATACTCATTAATTAATTTCTAATTTTTTTACTGGTAAATGCAATGTATTTCATGTTCATTAACAAAGACACAATGCCCATAAAATCCCACAAAACCATTTTTTTCACAATCATGTTTCAGAAAATAAATTTGCTTTAATACTTAGTGTAAGAAACAACTCAAAATCAGACATGACAGTCCTAGAAATCCTAAAGCACTAAATCTGATTTTTTCTGAAGGGATTTCATCTCAGTTTCATACTCAGCATTATTTCTCACTGGTTTATTTGGTGCACATAAAAATATTATTTCATTGCTGTGCTTAATATGGAGAGTGGTGAGTAGCTGGATTTTGAACCAACTTGTCATTGCTGAAAATTTCAGGGCCACTTCTTCAATAGTCATTGAAATCCTTAGTTAAACAATGACAGATATATAGCCAACAAGCAGTCAAAGAAAAGCATGCCTTATGTCGATGAAACAGTACATAACATCACCTCTCTGCGAGGACAGTACTTACCGCCTTTAAAGAAATCACTTGGATTATTCAGGTTTAAATAGAAGATGTGCAAAAGACCATATCTTTCCTTTTCCATCTAGGTGCCACGGGATATGGGAACCTACTCAAGCCTCACAGGTAGGGAAGGATTCAGATCAGCTGAAGAGAGGCCAGGAGAAAGCAACAGCTAAAGAAAACTAGGGGGGAACATGATAACAGTCTGGCTATTTACAAAGGAGTGAAAAACTTCTTTTCGTGTCCACTGAGGATAAAGGAAGAAGTCATTTCAAGTAAGAGACACTTAGGTTTAGACTTCAGGGAAAAAATTTCTTCTGATAAAGGTAATGAAACACTGGGATACGTTGCCAAGAGAAGCTGTTGAATTTCACCCATCGGTGGAGATTTTTAGGAACACACTGGGAAGATGCCTTAATGTAGGTATAGTTGTTCCCATCAGAAAGGTGTAAGGACAGCCCAGGTGTTCTTCTGAAATATAGGATCCTGAGATGCAGCCTATGTTCTACGCTTCTATTATAGCCATTGTTTTTATGGTCTGGGAGTAAATTAACCAACTTTAGACCCTAAGATTTTGGAAGAAAAAAAAAATCTTACTTTTTTCATATTTTTTCCCCTTCGCTTTTAAATTTTTCTCCTCTCCTCTGTTCTTTCCTTTTGGATCCCTTGGAAAGGGAATGCTCTTTGTCTTACTGCTAGATTAACCCTCCATAATCCTTCTCCTGTATCTGTGCAAAGCTATGGTCTTTTTTCCATGTGTGTTTCCCAACTGTGCCCCTGCAAAGCTATACTAAACCCTTGCTTAATTGTGCATTGGAATTACCCAGTTTGCAATGACAGAAGCAATTCTGGTCCTGCAGAAGATGTCAAGACTTGTTCTGAGCTTCCGATCCCCAAATTAGCAAAAGCAAAACTTTTATTATATGCAGCCTTGGCCACCTTCAACTTGGCAGTTAGAGAGGATTCTCTCTTACTGAACTTCTGTGAATTCTTTTAAAAATCAGTGTGCTGGTTTGGGCTGGGGTAGAGTTAATTTTCTTCATAGCAGCTAGTATGGAGCTATGTTTTGGATTTGTGCTGGCAACAGTGTTGATAGCACAGGGATGTTTTAGTTACTGCTGAGCAGTGCTTACACAGAGGCAAGGCCTCTTCTGCTTCTCACCCCACCCCACCAGCGAGTAGGCTGGGGGTGCACAAGAAGTTGGGAGGGGACACAGCTGGGACAGCTGACCCCAGCTGACCAAAGGGATGTTCCACACCATATGACATCATGATCAGCATATACAGCTGGGGGAAGAAGACAGAAGGGCGGGAAGTTTGGAGTGTTCGGAAATTTTGTCTTCCGAAGTCACCATTACGCGTGATGGAGCCCTGCTTTCCTGGAGGTGGCTGAACACCTGCCTGCCGATGGGAAGCAGTGAATGAATTCCTTGTTCTGCTTTGCTTGCGTGCACGGCTTTTGCTTTACCTATTAAACTGTCTTTATCTCAACCCATGAGTCTTCTCACTTTTACCCTTCTCATTCTCTCCCCCATCCCACCGGGTGAGGGGACTGAGTGAGCGGCTGGGTGGTGCTTAGTTGCCGGCTGGGGTTAAACCACAACAATCAGGGATATGGAAAAACTTGAAGTTATCTGCTGCTCTTCCAAAAGACTCCAGAAGTTTTGTTATACATTTCAATAGCAGTAGGACTATTTCATTGTACTGGGAAAAGATTATTTACCCTCCCTTTTTTTTTTCTTTGCATGACAGTTCTCATAGAATACTAAATAATGCCAGCAGGATTTAAAATTGAATTCAGAATTATTTTAATTACCTTAAATGTTTTACTTTTTTTCAGACTAAATGCATAAATAGGATCTGCTCAAACATGCCTAGCAGGATGCATTTAAATGCTTCATGCAGATAGGTTGTTCCCTGCTTCCTTGTTTGGTTTGGTTTTCCTTTTCTTGTTTTAAAAAATCTAGTAGTGAATGAATGAAATATAATTATGCAGATATGCTAAATCCAGTTGACAGGCAGGATGCAGGCAATCCTAAAGCAAAGCTGGTAAGCTGAGGGCAACATCTACATTTCATTATTTATTAGGGGCCAGATATGAAAAGGCATTTGAGCACCCAGAGAGACAGTTAGTCAGTAATACTTACAAAAACACCTAAGCGAATTACGTGCATTATTCCTGTACAATTTTACTGATGGCAATGTGGGTAAATTAGTGAGTGAGATTAGTAAGCACTGGCACTCCAAACTAATCTACTTTATGATTCAGCAATCCTATGCATTTCTCTGAACACAAGTTCCAAATGCAAAACAAGTGTCATACTTATGCATACATCCACACTCCTATTTTGTAAAATTGCTGTATGCTATATGTAAGGAAAGAACATTTTGTACAGTATATAGAAACTCTACTAGTGACAGTTTTACCTGTTCTTATTGAAATGCTATAGGAAATTATGGATCATGAGCTATAATTTCAGTGGTAAAACCAAAAGTTATTTCCAAGCCTCTCTGCAAAGGTGTGTCATAAATCAGGGCAAAGAGAACATGACAAAGGACTTATGTAGTTAGCATTTTTCTCCTGGAAGGGACTGAAGAAAAAGTAAAAAGGAAAAGCAATGCCACTATTGTTTCTATATGCAATTTATGACAGACGTGTTGTTTTTGACACTGCTACTTACTGATGCTGACATTTGTAAAGGGATTTAATCACAAGAATTACATCACGTAAGCCTTCATATGTTGAGCTAGGCTGGTAATTATGAATGAATGAGGTGAGTGAAGGATTCCAATCAAAATAACCCCTAAACTTTGTCATTTTTAGCAGCTTGCTATAAAACTCACACAACAAATTTGTGTTGGGTTCAGTCTACTGAATAGTCACATTACCGACTTGGACAATAGATTAAGGAGTACACATAAAACTGGCAGATGGCATCTTTCTAGGAGGGATTCCAGGCACTTGGAAGGACAAGATTAGCACTCACAGCGATCCTAAAATGTTACTGGAATAATCCAAAACTAACAATATGAAATTCTAAGGAGAGCTATACTTAGGAAGGAAGAAAACCAACTGAAAATGTAAGATGGCTAAGCAAAAAAAAAATCTGGCAGTAATGGTGAATTAAAAAATCTAATATGTTTGAACACTATGCTGAGTAAAAAGGTGAGTGTCATTCTGGAGTGTGTTAAGTGACATGCCGTAAGTAATAGATGGGGGTCTTTATTCTGTCCTGTGCAGCAGTAATAGGGCTTCAGCTAAAATATGCAGCCTGGCTTTGAGCACGGCACTTTAAGAAAAGATGCAGACAAACTAGAGTGCAGGCAAGAGCAGAAACACTGCTAAGAGGTTTAAAAATGTGACAGAAGGGTGAAAGAAATGGGTTTGTTTAGTTTGGAAAAGAGAAGACTGAGGAGCAATTCAGTAACCATCTTCTAATATGTAAAAAGAATGGTCATCAGTTATTCTCCATGTTCACCCAAAGTAGGAAAGAAATCACTGGTTTAATTTTTCAAAAGGGAGAAAGAAGTTAGATGAGATTAAATAAGACTAGATTAAATGAGACATTAAAGAAAAACTTTCCAGCTGCAAAGGTTGTTAAGGACTGGAAGAGGCTGCCTAGGGAGCTTCTTTAACCTCATAATCGAAGGCTTCTATGAACAGATTAGACAAAGATCAGATAGATGATCTAAGTATATTTGACCTTCTCTCAAAGCAGGGAGATTGACTAGCTAACTTTTAAAGATGCCTTTCATTCCTACGTTTCTATGATGCTATTGGTAAGTCACTCAGAAAGTAATATTTTTGAATTACCCTAAATACATAGTTATTTTTTCAAGTAATTCACTTTAAAAAAAAAAAAAGATTCAATGCACTCAGCAGCTCTTCTTGGTCGTGTCAGTGTCAGATAGCTCATTTGGGATTTGCATTCCAGTTTGGAAGACTCAATTTTTTAACAAAAAACTAAAAAAAAAAAACAAACCCAAAACACTGGATAAACTCTTTTTTACCTTTCTCAGAAAATGAAGGGACAGTTCATCTCCCTTTGAAATAAAAGCCATGATTTGTATTGATTACAAGAGGAGATTCTGTGTTGTTCAGGATCAAGATTTGTTGTGTTTCGTCACAGAGAAGTGCACTTGGATTGTCATCAGATTTGTAAAAATTGCAAGTCACAGTTAGTGGTATTGGCTCAGAAAATACCTATTAAATACATACACCATTATGTGTCCATCATTTATATGTTCATTTTAAATATTATGATACATAGGTGGGATGCTGTCAAATTTGTTTGTTTGTGTGTAGAATTTTCAGAGGTAATTCTAAAGGATTTATATATAACCTTGTCAGTGAAGCATTGTATCATCTTAAACTCATGCAGTGGAATAGCATTTTCAGCTAAGCAAATTCTTTAACTTGCACTGTTTGTGATTGCTGATGCCAAAAACCCTGCTAAGGAAGTAGCCTTATCTGAACCTTCATGTCATGACAGATGCTTTGCAAAGATTAATATGTCTGTAATCTACATGCAAGCCATTCGGTTTGACAACAGTAGGACTTGAAGAAGAAAACTTTTCCCAGGTGACAATGTGCTTTAAATAGACATTAGTAGTTAACATGTTGTAAATATTACAATTACACACATTTCAAAGGGAGTCAAATAGCCTGTCCTTTTAACACTCAGACAAATTAATTCTTCCTAAAATTAAAGACGAATCTTCTGGCTGTTCTTCAGACATCAAAACGATCTGCCATGTAGATACCAATAGCCAGTTACAAATGGGTAACAACAGCACCATGCAGATCCATGGCAAGTGATATGGCAGCCTGCTAAAAATTAGGTTTTATGTCTGTGGCTTTTTCAGATCAAGAGCTGCCTCTCCCTCCTTTCTCCCTGTCTTCTCCTTCTCGTAGCTGCTGCATTCAGATCACTTTTACAATAACGATGTTCTCATTGTGAGCATGTGTTTGAGACCTTACTTATACCTTATAGGCTAATGATTGGCTTTGCCCTGCTGAACATGGAGGTGTCAGTAGGTATTAATAATACTGTGAAAGAGATAACAGTATTTCCATAAATTGACCTTCTCTGATGATGACTTCACCCCATTTTCTTCAGTTCAGTTTAATGACTTGAAGAGTGCTCGGTGATGAAACCATTCCCAAGCATAAATTATTCACCACAGGAAAAAAAGAAGTTCCATTTCACAATTTTCCATCAGCGACTGAGCCTCTGTAGGTGAATTGTCTTCAGAGGCAGAACAATCCTTCTGACCCTCGTAAACTTATTCGCACCCTTTTTAAAAATGAGATAATAACAAAAAAAAAAAAGAGTGAATAATTAGAATAAACCTTTTCTTCAAAATAAATGTTGACCCATCCATTTCTGCTCTTAAAAAAATGTATACATGTATAAAATGTAGAAGAAAACCCATCTTTTAAAATACTTTTACTGTAGCTCATTAACAAGGAATTTCATTTAAAAGATAGAAATAGGAAAGATCAAAGGGCTGGACTCGAACAAGCATGACCATAAATATTTTAAATGCTTGACATTATATATCAGACACAAATAAACTTAGAAGCAAATTATAGCTTGTATTTCTAAAGATAAAAATATATCCCATCTGCATGTTAATATTTGCATATTCAGTACTAGCTCTTAAGCTACGTTTCTGAAAGGATGATTTTTCTAGTATCTCCCTGTTGCTTGTTGTATCACACTACCACATTCAACTGGAGTTCAGTGTAGAGAAAAAAATCTCAGCCTTGTTGCAGGAAGAATTTGTCCAGGTGGGATGTGCAGGTGTCCACTGCCCTTGCTTGATGTTGTTCCTGACCTGCTTCCTTGACTTCTTAGATCTGTTGGAGGTGGTGGGGTGGAGCCAGCCTACTGCTGGATGGCACTGTCTGCCACTGTCAGTGAGAGATGGGCTCAGTGATGAGCCATAAATTCTCAGCCAGCTAATGAGAACGGGCATCATACAGGGGAGCCTGCCTGCAGCTCTGAAAGATGTTTGGTATCAATACAATGCCTATTTTCCAATTATTTTTTTTTTAAGCATACATCGCAGCCTTAGCAGATTAAAAGTGTGCACCTTTGGGGTACAGCAAGGTCTGTTAAAGAGTATACACTGTCGTGAATGAAAACTAGGCTTGAATTTATGCTGTGTATAGGGTCAAAGAGCAGAGTTTTTGTTCTCTCAGCACAACTTGTTCTTATAATAAGGATGGAAATTTCGCACAGATTTTTGCAAATTACTTTCCCATTTAGGCACATTAAAACACCAAAACATTTCCTTTCCCTTCAAGATGTATCCTTTCAAAGATATTCCTTTCCCTAATGCTATTGGGACACTCATTGTTAAGCCACAAGACAGAAGGTATGATATGAGGAAATAAAAGGAAAGCTGTTGTATATATGCACCATAATCTTCTGGTATTGAAGGGAATGTAATCTTATATTAGGAACTACCTGGCTGCTCCAAGAGGTCCCAAATTATGAAGATCTAAATCAAATCTGGTAGACCGTCATATTTTAGCAATTTGATGGATTTCCTCTTGCCTTTTACCCTTATTACTGTGTAACCGCACAGAAGTTGTAATTCCTGAAGAGTCCCAGAATGGTAAATGCAGTTCAGGTCTGGGCACTTGCTGGTTTCTGCACTTTGAAAGGTAATTGAATAGGAACAAGTACAAGTGCAATTGAATATGTAGGCTAGAGGCACTAAGTTGCAGCCTCAAAGAGGTCATGCTGAAATGAATTTTTAAAAAGGACTATAAAATTGCATCTAAGATAGATGGGGTGCAAAAGCAATATTTAAATGAAATTGTTATGGATATAAGTCACTTGCCAGGCATTCTAACTATTTCCAACATAAAATATGTTTTCACTTCATATATAAAACATTGTTATTATTCACATCCTGTGTCATGTTAACATATTAAAACTTAAATGTTTAATGCATATATTAAAATTTTGTGTCATCATTAACACTGCTGATGAATACCCTTTAACAAAAATAATGGAAAAGATATGTCAAGGCAGATAATTTTTACAATTAGAATAAAAATATGTAACTTAAAGTGTGATAAGATAAAACCATTTAATTCAAAGTTTCACAATCCTCTCTCCTTGCTCATGGGAATCCAACTGCCATTTGTTTTCCTATTAAATGACATTTCAAATACTTTATTATAAACATAAATCACATCTCCTTTTGAGAAGGCAAATGACAAACTAAATTTGAGGTCTGACTTGCATTTCTATGCCCTACCCAAGACTAAATAGATGAGCAGTTGCTTTATAGATTGTATTTGATGGATAAACAAAGAGAGGCAGTAGGTTATGGAAAACATGTCACTTGGAACTGACATCTGCCCTCATAATTCGTGAGTGTCTTACCCTGCCGTGTCACCTCCGCAGACATCAGCTCCCCATCCTGGTTCATAACATCAAGGGGAAGAGATTTGGTCTTTTTTAAAGTAAAGCTGCCTCTTGTAAAATGCGTACCTTTCCTTAATGGGGGATGTTCTGTTTTGTGTGGTCAGGTAGGCAGTGAGAAATGCCCTCGGTACCAGGATGGGGTGTGCAGACCGATGTATAGCTGCATGGGAGCAGGAGGGTGTTGGCACAGAGATGTGATCAGAGAAAGTGTGCTCGGGCTGCCCTTTGTATGGGAATGTCCTGGTATGGGCAAGACTACTCCAGTGAGAGAGATGCTGCTCAGTACGAGATCACGCTGTAGGTCAGACCTCAGAGAGCTGGTGTGTGCTGGCTTTGCGATCACTTTGACCTGCCGTTGGTTGTGCTAGGCAGTTTCCTAACCAGGAGTGATCTGGCAGAGGAGAAACACCACAAGCTGCACAGCAGTCATACCACACGGTCCCAGCTTCTTGGTCATTGAACATGTTTAAATTGAACACAGTTCAATTTCTCTTCCAGAGAAATTTTTCTCCATCAGCAATGATTTCCTTCCCAGCCAAAGCACACCCATCTGACATGCAGGAGGTGTTGGTGACTGCGGTCCATCAACACTTCTCCCATAAACCCACACAGAGCAAATGCACACACAGGTGCCACCAATGCAAAAATCTGTTTGATCATCACCAGCAGGGTGATAAATCTCAGCTAGATATTTTAAGCTTGTGACATGGTTAGGTTTGTTTGTACCACTTCTAGAGATACTCTTGGACCCTACTGAATCTACCTGAATTCATGAAACAGGGGTTCACTAATTAAGGCTTTACAAGTGGAGAAAGGAAATCAATTACCTTAATAAAATAGTTGAAACATAAAAGATGTAGCATATTCACTTGGAAATCCCTAGCATTTACACTGCAACATTTCCAGGTCTTACATTTTTATTACCAGTTGTTTTTTTTTTTTCCTAAAAACAAATTCTTACAGTCAAGTGGTTAAAAGATAATCTCTGCTTTCATTTAAATATGGTGCATGGTAATTATGGTAAATATGGCCATGCAGCTGCAGAGAAAAAGTTAAGGATGTAAGGATGTGTCTCTTAAGGGTCCACAGACCACAATCAAAAAGATAAGAGAATAAAACTTTAGGCGTCTCTTTTTTTTTTTTTTTTTGTAAACTTCTTAGGTTTTAATCCATCCACTTTTAGTATTTTGTGACCTGACTCAAGATTTTTGAAAGCCTCACGTTGGCAATATCAGTGCTTTTGTGCTGTAGAGATATTGTCAGCACATATTTGGAATGACCTGCATAATTCATTCATGAGTAATACATTCAGCCCAAACACATCCTGAAAAAGTCTTTTACCACATCATTCATTTTTATTTAGGTGATGTGTGTTTATAAAGTATAATGAAGAAACACTAGCCTCTCTCCGTCTTGCAAGACCGCAGCATCCTGTTGTGTTTCGCCTGTAACTGTGGGTGAGAAAATCAGTTTAGCCTGATTATTAGCCAAATTAATTGTAATGGGGAAGAGAGTACCCTGCTAGAAGAGCAAGAACAAACTTAATCTCACTCTTTTTGTGATGTAAATCAATAAACGGGTTTAAATATTTGCTTTCTGCCTAGTATTTCTCTGTCTTCCACTAGCATAAAATGACTCAGGAACAGCTGTTTAATGATATTTATTTCAGATAGATAGATGAACCATATTTGTTTAGAGAGAAAGAGCAAGAGAGCTTTATAGGGCTTTAAAAATTCCTGTGCATAACTCCCATTTTAGGAGTTCACTTTTAAAAGCTATCCCTTAATACCTTTGAATCTTTTCTCTGTCACTTAAAGACCTTTTCCAGTTGGATCTTTCTTAGAAAAGTCAAATCTTGGAATGTTTTTGTTATTGTTTTAGGAACATCAGGAATATTAACTTTGTGCTGGTGAAGTTTGGCTTAAAAATAAGTATCTTAAGTCAGTTAATGTGATACTGATGTTCATGATACCTTAAAATAAATCTACAGCAACAACCAACCAAGAAGTATGTCAGTTTTTCCTCATCTTTTCTGGGGTCAGTTGACTTAATGTTAGTTAATTTGAGTTTAATAAAAAAAGCATTTTTCTAATGATCAGAGGATGGAAGCAATTTTGAAAGAAGGTTGTTTCTGAGGGAATTCCACGACATAGAAAATGATCTACCAGTAGGTAAGAAAAGAGGAATATTCAGTTCTAATAATGAATGAAGAAAATGCCAGGAAATTTTTAAAATACCCTGACATTTAGCAGAAAACATCAGATTCAGGTGAATCTGATTAATTCAAGGAATCAGATTCCTAATTACATTTACTGTTTAATATATAATTTTCTGACACTGAAATCACTCAAAGAAAAAAAGGCTAGTTTCTACAGAAAAACCCTTCACCTTGTAAATATCCATTTTTAAATCAATTATGCATAAATTAATAATTTTTTTAAAAAAATTTCATAAAATATATCCTTAGGCTTTGCAATACAAGTGTTACTCCTATAACAATTTCTCTGGAAGTAAGTTACGTTACAATTGTCTTTTACCCTGTAATATGTCTAAAAGGACACATCTAAAATGTAATGTAAATGTCTAAAAAAAAGGAAAAATAATACCAGAAGAAGTTATGGCAGATTAAATAAAAGTATGTTCATACAAGAGAAAATGCAGAAAATATGACTGTAATTTTCACCTAAGTCTTAGAATATATATTTTAGAAACAAAAAGGCTTGCATTAAAATGCTGAATTAAAAAAAAAGAAAACATGGTGGAGCTTATAATCATGATATCATCACGAAAATGAGGTGAATATATGAGGAAAAAGTTAACTGTTACACAATTTTACATACTCATGTCTATTTAGGAAAAAGATAACTGTAATTTGAAATATAGTAGGTGCACATCATTAATGACTGAACAATCATGCATATGCATGAAGGTATAGTGCAATTTCAACTTCGTAATGTTTTGTCCTGAGATGTTAATAGGGTAGCTTTAAAAAGAAATCAGGCAGCCTTTGAGTATAAATATTTTTCTGGAGCATTTATATACTAAAGCAAATAATATTCTAAAAGTGGATTTCAAAGGACTGTAAGGGAGATACAATCACCATACCTTATTGAATTGGTTTATGTATTCCCTTAGATTGTCTTGGAAAATCCCAGTATACATGACAATACAAATTAAAACAACTGCTGTTTTATCCATTGCACTATGAACAGGTACCTACTGCAGTCAGTGCTGACTACCAAAGCTGTCGGTTTAACACACCAGGGTGACTGAGCTAAGGTGGTGATTTCCTCTTCTCAGTGTGCAGATCTATAGTGTTTCACAAATCACTGCTCTGTAACTGTTTTCTGCTGCTGAATTTCAAAACTGCCTTCTGTATTCATCTCTATATATCTTTATGGAACCAGATAGACATAAATCAACATTTTACAAATCTCAGCTTCTTAAATACAGGCGTGTGTGTCTGGCCTGATGACAACAGCCCTGAGCACCTGGCAGCTCCCACTGCTGCCAGTGACAGCAGCTGAATCATCAACGCAATTTTGGAGTCAGCTCAGGCGCCAACATGGTCAGCCTCTGCACAGGCAATTTGGGCAGACAGCAGACCGTGCTCTGCTGATGACACCAACTAGCACAAAATGCCCCGTATTACCTGAAGTGATACCTAAGCTCTCTTACCCTCTAAAACAGGACAGCTTCATGCAGACTGCCCACTGGAAATCATCTGTACCCCCAAAAATCTCCTGAAACATGCCTAGGAATTGGTTGGGGTGGTATTGGTTGGTGGTGCTAGCAAGTCCAAAGCCACGGAAGAGCCCATGCTAACAATTCATGAGCCCATGCTAACAATAACAAAAGCACAGAGGATCAAGGTCCAGTGCTAAGGAATATTCCCTGGCAGGTTTTACTTCAACAGTATGAATGTGACTGCAGAAACAACCTTTACTTTCCTATTATTAAAGTATTAGAGACATAGTTTTTCTTCAGCAGCCACGGGAAAGTAAAACAAGAGAAAGAGTATTCAGGTAAGATAAAAAGCTGTATTTCAGTCCCTAATGGTAACAGACACTCAGAGCATCTCAAAGATTTTTTCCAGGCACTATATATCTTACTCACACTTTAGGCAGGCCAATGTTTCTGTGGCAAAGCTCTAACCCAACATCATAGTTTAGACTCAGAATAAATGAGTGCTTAATTAAAAACTGTCACATATAGCTAAGTTTGGGTTTATTTTTATATGAATGTTTACTCAGCTAATGCACTGCAAATTAGCATTTAATGATGGAAGGGTGACACAAAGTCCTGAATGCCATCAAAATAGAAAATAAAGGAAGGAAACTCACAAAACTATTTCTAATGAGACAAAAAGCAAGATGCATAGTGATTTCAACTAGTCACCAGTTATCAAGGCCAACAGGCTGAACTGCTCTGAACACCTACATACAGGGTTGGGAAAAGTGCCTTCATGTGACCTTTTCACACGCCTGAAGCTTCCTTTACCAGGCATCTCATGAGCTTGGTGTGACTGTTGTTTTAAAAGGCTGAGCTCAAGTAATCAAAGTTTAGGTTGTTCTTTCTAGAAGAGCAACCACTGCCCGTTATTTCCTCTGGGGTGGGTGCCAAGCCCATCTCAGCAGGGCTGGCTGTCCTCTCCAGAAGGCTTTCCCAGTGAAAGGTAGGCTGACCACCCTAATGACGATAGCTGCCACTTCCACTGCTTGCAGTGAGGAAATTCAGCTTGACTCAGGGTAGGGGGCCCTCTCCTGATTTCCATAGACAGCGATTGCAGTAGTAAGCAATAAATGAACGGGGGAAGCAGAAGATATCCTGGAGTGCCAAGGGGAAAGTATTTTGAGAGAGGCTGAAGAGGGTTGAAGGGATGGTTCTGAAGGCACTGTGAGAAAAGGGTGCATGAACATGGAGCATGGGGGAAGGGTGTCAGAAAACAGACAGCATGCGTGTAAGTCTAGGGTAAAAGAGAGTGTGAGGTGTCCAGGCAGAATGTGGGATGCAATCTGTAGACTAAAAAATAATTGCACTGCTAAACCTCTAAGAATAATTGCACTGCAAAGCCTCTGATGATCGTGAGGTGCTAATGTATATTAATTGCTAATATGTACAGAGATATGTAGGCATTCTTGTAAAATATACTTATCACTGCTATATTAGTAGGTAATACATATACACTATATAATACGTAACTACTTACTTATATATATTTCATGATTTTCAGGGTTTCAGCAGTACAGGGTGTTAGAGCAGATCCATTCTTCCTCCATTGCCCACTAAACAAGCAGAAAAGAAACCTCTGCGCTGTTTAACTGTCAGAACAACAAAAAAAGGAGCAACACTGGGGTTAAGAAAGTATGTCTGTCACTAAGCCAAATGAAAATTAAAGGCTGTCCTGAGGACCTGCTGAGGACCTTGCAGGCTGACAGTAAAAGGTAGAAGATGCCTGTGGCTTAAAAAAGCTGTCCAGCCTGGGGACAGGGCAGTCTTTTCACCCCCAGTACACCTGAGTATGGTACTAGCAGCTTGTTCGCATACAGCAGTGTGAGTTGTCTGGAGGCCCCAAAGTGTAAAATGCAATGGGGGGTTGTAGCCATTTTCCTTGTGTCCATAGGTGTTTTATCCAGTTGTCTACCTATGTATGGGAATATAACCACATACTGCATACAAACACATATAGCTAGCTTAATGCCTGCCAAGCTTGAATACACACATACATACAAAGTATTTATTGAGGGAGCTATTGCCTCTTCATCTCCGTTTGCATTTCAGTAAAACCATCCTTTCTCATTGAAGTAGCTAATTACATAGAACATATGAGTAAGTCTCAATCATCTTACTCTAAATTAACAAACCAGAATACAGCTTGCTGTTAGATTGCTCTGACCAGGAAGACCTTAAGAGTGTTCCCCCACCCAACATCATTTCAATTCATCTTTATTTTACTTTGCTAGAAAGTGTGTCTTTGTAACTTGCAGTGCTGGGCGACGTGCCCTGCTGTGACATGAGATGTCGGGTTCTGTCAGTCACATCAACTGATGTGATGTGACGGAGCCTAATGTGATGGGACCAATGCCCTGCCGAATGCATACTGTGTCACTGTGGTATTCAGAGGCTGGTTTCTCTGAGAAATACAGTGATGGAAGCCAGCCTTTCCATGGCAAATAAGGCTAAATGATTTTGTAAATGAAAATGCAATCAGGTGTTTGCTGTATATGCATGTACAAGTAGCGTATTTGGTTTATTTTGCTTTTCTATTTGTTTGCAATGGCACTTTGATGATATCCAGTCATTAATTTCTCAGAAGTTGTCTGTCCATCCTATTAAACCCTGCCTAGAGTCTATCTGAGAGTGGGACTGGAGTGCTGGCTCTTGGAGTGCTGCTGTCCTTGGGACAAATGCTGTTTCCGGAAGGCCCGTGCACTACTCCCTGGTGGATGCCACAGTGCAAATTTGAAAGTCTCCTCCTGCAGTCCCTTCATGTTCAGAGCCAACAGCCATTGCTTTTGCTAGCAGCTTTTCACACCAAGCCTACCCTATCCTGAGCTTCAGCAACAAAACATCTTGAGGTAGCTTGTCCTAGTGGTAGTTCCTTTCAGAAGGCAAACTAGTCTATGCAAAAGCACTGTAAAGTTTAGTCAGAACTTAAAAATGTTTTCAGAAGACTTCCAAGGAAATAAACCTAGCAATCAGCCATTAAACCATCAAATTTAGCAGAAATGTTGGCTTTTTCTGCTCTTTTGGCAGTGCCAGCTCTCAGATCTCTGTACTTTGTTCCCACTAGTAGTCCTCCCACGTGAGGTAGCCACATGAGCTGGTGAAGCCCAAAGAAGAAAGCAAGTCAGTCCTGTCCTCATAATCTGCCAGTAGTACATCTCCCAGTGAAACTGGATGGATAATGAGAGTAAATTATCTCTTTCTCAAGCCAGCTCCAGGTGATAGCTCAAGCAAATATTATTTATATCTTTTGGCTAAGTGCTCCACTCTGTGAAATGTTGACCATCCCAAAACTGCATTATTGCTAGTTTCACAGTAGCAATCTTGAAGAATTGCTCTGGCACTATGCAGCTATTTCAGTTCAAGATAAAGCCAATTTTATGACAATTTTAAAAACAGCTTTGTTTACATGGGTCACCTAAATCATAGTGAAATTGCTAATTAGCTTTTCACTCCAAAAAAACCCCCAGTTTCTGTACATATTGGTTATGGTAACATGCACCACTGTTTATTATTCTCAGAATGGAGTACTCCAGTAAATAGCATGCAGGAACGTTGTGGGAACAGGGAAGGCCCTTTGGGTTACCTATAGGTATGGGTGTAACATCTTGTCTCAGAACCCACAGAAATGTATAAGAACGATGGTATATGTCTTCTGGCACAATTCCCCAGGAACATGTCAAGCTTGCTGCTACTATACAAAGGCTCATTTAAAAAAAACCAAAACAAAACATCAATTTTTATGTAGCTAAACAATCAATTTATGCTCCTACTCACAGTTAAGAATCTCACAGGTACTGTATGTTCCATCACTATAAAAACTTCTTTGTTTTCATTTTACTTTGGAAACTACCAGCTTAGAGCAAGGTGGACCAAGCACACTGAAGAGAAAAGTAATCCAAAAAAGCTTGCTTTTAAAGAAAACAGCATCAGGGTTGTTTGTTGCTAGGACAAAAGCTGTCATCTTGGTAGAAAAATAGAAAGAAAGCTGGGTGGAGGAGCAGGGAGAGAGAGACAGAGAGCAAACCTAAGCACTGGAGCTTGAAAGGGGCTTGGAAGGTATCCATTTCCACGAGCAAAATTCACAAAGCCAAGTCAAGTTCCACCTACAACAAACAAGAGAAGTTGTGTGTCCAGGAAAGCCAGTCACAACAGTTCCAACATTGAGCTGAGTGCAGAGAGGTTATCAAAAACGAACTAATAACAAATGCCGCATCGACCATATGCATGAAACCATCCTTCACTGCCATATGTAGCTGCCAGCCTGCAGCCTTGAGTCAAGCAGCTTTTTAAAACTCTTACTTGGAGCCAAGAAACAGTTTCTTGTACTTAGGACCATAAACTGGTCTTTTGAATGTAGATGACTGTCTCATTCCTCCTGATGGGAAGATGAGACAGCAGGAACAGCATTCCTCCTGGGAAATAAGTTCAAACACTTTCAAACTGGGGGTAAGGCTCAGGTTTCCCAGTCGTGTGGAAGAACTCCAACCTACTAATCAAATCCTATTTTCCAATAGGCAGACTTTCCTTTTTGACTCCACCACACCCCTTTTCCCTCAGGCCTTCGCACCATGTTTCTGAATGACAGTGGCTGTGCGCTGGGGTAATGACAGTGCTGCTGGGTGAACACCTACCTCCCTGGGCCCATCACGAGGTTCAGATGTTGGTAGGTAAGGCTGCAAAGCCCTAGAGGGCTTAGGCTCCACGATGCTCCATCCAACTAAGGTAAGAGCAAGTCTGCACGCATGCAGTAACATCACTTTAAGGCTATAAATAAGCTTTGTGGTGTAAATATAGGTTCCTGGATAGTCTCTCCTACCCTTAATAGTTAGGCAAGGTAATTGTTATTTATTTTTAAATCATTCTCTTTGATTTAATTGCCTATATGCTCCCTAGGGTGCATTTTAATTACCAAACTGCTACTTTGGATCCTGGCTAAGTACTTAAGCATAAAAGTGAGTCTTGAAATTCAGGAAAAGGCGAGTTCTTCATTGCTGGACAACAGCTGGCAGTGGCCCATAATTTACAATCCAGGATTTACAAGGTACAGGCGAAATCCTCTCATTCACGGCATGAGTGGAGACAGGTGCTGATTTACATGGGGGTGGAGAGGAGGTTAAGAGGGCTGCCAAGATCTACCAATTTCCTCCTTCCCCATCAATATGCACAGATGGATGTGGTGGCCATGCTCCAGCATGTGTGACAATCATGGTGCACCAGAAGAGAAAAAGAGGGAGGAAGAAGGGCTGTGTCCCACCTGCTTTTCTACACCGGTTGCTGGAAAGAGTCCAGCTTGCAGGCAGGGATTTCCAGGAAAGGGCTGTTGCTGCCAGTGCAGCTCCATGGGGCACTGGGAGCAGGGCTGATAGGTGCCAGCACCATAGCCACTTGCTCTGGTGCTCCAGCACTGGAAGGGGAGACAGCAATCCTGTACGCAGGGTACCATCAGAGCGTCATCAGGCCAACTCTAGAGAACAAGGAAATACTTCTGCTGTGAGTGCACCGGTCTCTGACAGGGTGCAATGAAATCACCACCATCTGAGACAGCTGAAGTAGCTTTGGGAGATGTCTAAGAGGAGGGTCACTGGAGGGAATGGCCGTGCCTTGACAAGGAGATTAATTGCATGATCTAATACGTGTTTTCCACCTCCAGTATTTATGACTCCCTGATTACTGGTAAGGAATGAGGTAGAGGAAGAGACAGCAGCTGATGGATTAGGATGCTACTTAATTTTCATTACATGCCTCTTCAGCTGGAAAACAAGGCCTTTTAACTGTCCCCATGCAAGCTCCCCGCTAGAACATCCATTGCAGGTTGTTCAGTAAAAATAATGTTGTTTAGACACTTAAGCGTACTTCCTCATACTTTGTGCAAGCGGCGGTTAAATGGTGCTATTATGTTTATATCTGGAAGTTAGGCACTTGCATTCTGTTTATGTGGAGAGATCAGTAGCCCCGATATGAGAGGCAGCACTGCAGGGAGCAGTAAAGATGCTTCTTTCGGGGTAGCTTGACTGGTCTTTGTTCACAGCAGGATAGCAATTATAACCATAGCATTTAAGGGGCAAATAAAAAAAATAACAGGTCAGTCACATTTTTACAAGGGAAAAGAAGATTCCGTAGCTTGATTAGTTTCAAGGTCTTCTCAGATAAAATTATTTTTTTCTTCCTGCTATGATTTCTAAGACACTCGACTCTTTGTTACAAGTGATAGAACAACTTCAAGTGTTGCTATGATATCCACTCATTCTGGATAGCTTTCCCCTGTCTCTTCCTATGTGCAACTCCTCCATCAGTTTCAATCTTGAAGCAATATCATGTAAGAATAGAACAAAACTTACTTTCTTTCATCTTTCAGTGTGCATATAGGCCCCAAATGTTTTGAGGAAGAGGAGAAAATATTATTTTGTCTGGGACTTTTAACAGGCAA
This sequence comes from Theristicus caerulescens, assembly GCA_020745775.1. Lineage (NCBI taxonomy): Eukaryota > Metazoa > Chordata > Aves > Pelecaniformes > Threskiornithidae > Theristicus > Theristicus caerulescens. The sequence continues at coordinate 72,215,702 of CM036558.1, forward strand.
AAGAAAAAGTGTAAACAATTATATTTTAAGTGTGGACATTGTACATAAAATAATTACATTTCATGGCTTTTCCTTTTGGGGAAAAAAAATTGCCATTATAAAAGTAGTTTTCATGGGGTGAAATTTTCAAAAGAGCCAAGCGTCCACAATTGGGACCAGATTTCTAGAAGGCTTTAGCTCTGGCATAGAAATAAGTGGCCAGATGTCCAAAGAGCTCTAAACATTAGATTGTGAGCATTTATAAAAATCTGGCCTGTATTTAAGAGCATAAATGGGAGCTGAGCTCTTTGGAAAAATCTAGCCCCCATGCTGGGTGTTGAGCTGGCTTGAAAAAAAAAAGGCTGGGTCTGAGGCTGTTTTGGTGGGGGGATTATTTTTTGTTTCAGGGGCTTTTGGTTTTGTTTTGTTTAGTTTTTTTTTTTTTTCTGTTGTTTTTAAAAGAAAACTGATCTTGCATGTCATTAAGTTGTTTATTGGTTTTGTGGAGCTTTTCACTTCTAAGCACATATTTCAGTTTTGCCATCCAAATAGTCCAGTTGCTTTTAAGCAATATTGATGTGCTTAAAATTAAGCATGTGCTTTGCTGGGCTGAAGACTGAATTTACCATTTGAAATCCCACCCCGTTTAGCTGTGAAATGTATACTGTCTTTACCAACAGAACACACGCATGGACGAGGTGTGATTGAATGGTGGCCAGTCACAGTAAAGCAAAGCTTATCCCAATGGCTGTGGCTGTGTAACTCTGACAGTGTCCTCAAAATAACCTCTCCTGATAATTTCTAAATATTGCAGTCGAGCCACAAATAACATGAGAAAGTTCTTTTAGATAAAGTATTGTCAACATTTCTTCTGGACCTGGACAACGAGACTCAGGTAGGCCAGCAACTGAAATTCAGATTTACTGAGCTCTTTATTTTCCAAACTTTTAGGGAACATTTCATGGGGGTGGAGTTGGACAGGGGCTCCAGGCAGTTCTTTGGTGTTTCTGGATAAGACTCAGCATTACATGAGATTGGAGTTCAGTGGCAAGCTAGGCTGCATGTGCTATAGCCTGCACTTTGAGGCTTAGAGAAGGCCTCCAGATTGTTTCATCCCAAAATAAAGTTTCAGCATTTTGCCCTGTGCCTCCTTGGAATAGCTATGTGGCTCTGACTGTTATCGCTTGTCTGAAAAGTACAGTATTTTTCACAATCTGAGGAAGCAATTCATATACACAGCTGTGTCACAGCACTGCTTCAAAGGACATTGGGATGAGAGAGTATTAGAGTACTGTATAATATCAAGAAAACCCCTTTTAAAGATGGGGAGACAAATGCAATCCTTTTGGTAGCCATAAGTGGTAAACATGTCTATCCTGATGACTTGGTCTTCTCAACACAGAAAATTTTACCCATAGCAGAACCTCATTATATATAAAGAGGAGCTCTAGAGGATGTAAATCTTACTGCTTTTACCTAATCCTTTAATATATTATTCTGAAAAGAATCATAAAATTGTTGGAATACAATATATATTGTAATGCAAGTTACAGACTTTCTTTTTGTTTAACCTGTGGAGGCCAGGTAATATCAGTGATGGACCCAAGTCAGGGATTCGAGGTTTCTGTGTCAACCCAGCTATGGATCTCTGTCTTGGGACACTCTACTCCAGCAAATCCAAATGCCTCCACACCATGGGAATGGTCAGGGTTGGATCCATTCCTGGATGCACACTTTTCAAAGCAGGCATTCCCCTTCCATGGCTCCGCTGAAGTCACAGGAATGGACAGACTATTGGTCTGCCCATCATTTCCGATTGAGAGAAACTAAGGTCCAATATTTGTCGGTGTTTTCCCTTGTCACATTACTACACTGCCCTCCCTCTCCACACTCGAAATGGACCCAATACCAAAAGAAACAGTATACTTGTATTTGAAAAAATTAGTATTGAGGCTGTGAAGTCTTTTCAGAGAGTTGTTTTCTAAACACCAAAAATGGGCAGCCTCCATTCCCTCTGAAGCCCAAGTGTGGATTAGAGCATTGAAGGGTAAGGTAGGATATCTTCTATTTCTTTTAGAGGAATATATATCTACTTTAGATATCAACTCAGCTTCGGAGAATAATTCAGTCATACTTGTAAATGGCATTCCAACAAAAAAAAAAGTCATCAGATCTGACAGTATTGCATTGACTTATGGAAAACTAAGGCTGACTTGCTGGTGTTAAAAATGTTAACCCTTTTGCAGGAGCTACTGATCCCAGGAAGCTGCTACAAGTTGCCATGAAAGTGAGGGGAGACAGGGACACATAACTGCCTACACAATAGGCAGTTCTTTCAGAAAATCACAGCAAAGCTTGCTTTGAATCCTATATAGAAGCCTGAAACTGTTATTAGATACTGTAAAGCCATGGACAACTGCTAGTGTACAAGATTGAATGGATTTCAGGTCAGGCGATCTCAAGGTTAGCTGATGGATGAGATAAACACCTCTCATCACTATGCTGGATCAATCCTTAGTTAAGTGCTAGATTTATGACTGCTTCTCCCATCCATTTTCAGATTCTCTCATTGTTTCTGCTTTGGCTCAGGGCCAAATTATGTTGTTCTACTATAAGTCAATGTTTAGAGCCCCAGGTCCTGGAGTAGAAAGCGATTTCACAACCTCTGCTCTCAATTAAAAGAAAATACTAATTTTATGAATTCAGTGTTTGTCAGTGTATAGCACGTACTGTCTTCACATGTCCAACCCCTGTTCTCATGGCTTTCAAACAACAGATCACTGCAACATATAATCCTGACTGAAATATTTTCTGGAGCTGACATGACCTGATTCTTAATTCCTAATTCCCCTCATCCCAACTTGTGGGAAAAGAAAGGTAGGAGAAGTGCAGTTCTGTCTCAGGTATCCTATTCTGCTCCACAGCTGAAACCACCACATCTCACAGCCCCCATAATGTTTTGAAAGCATTGCAGTGTTTTCCTTCCACAGAAAACCTGAAATTTCATGGGGTGCTGAGAATCTGAGCCAGTAGGCAGCTACTGTATCGAAAAACCACCCAGCTATGGGTGTGACCAAGCTGTGACCAAGAGGTCAGCACCTTCCAACATCTCCAGGCCTGCCAGTCTTAGAGCTAGAGAAACCCACAGGGAACGATTTTTCATCTTCTGCATAACCTTATGGTGTGAGCAGATTTTTCCACCAGAAAGTCATTAAGCATTTCCATACAGCTTCATTTTCTGTCCATCAGTGGCACTGTGCAGTCAGACTGCTGTGTCAGGCAGCTACCATGAACGCATGTCTTGGAGCTCCACCAAGGCTTTTCCCATAGAGAGATTGTTCAGTTCTGCTGGAGGTACTAAACAACACGGTAGCTCTTGCCAAAACATTTCCTTGTACATTTATTTAGCAGTGTATAAAATGGCTATTCCTCTAGCATTTATCCACACCTATTCAGAAATTGCCTTTATCTTTTTTTTAGAAATATATTGTCAGCTGTGAATTAAAAAGACTAAAAGTGTTGTCTAGTCTAGCTGTGGATAGAACAGCATGAAACAGAAAGCATACGCAAAACTAATCCAGCCCAGCACCAACAGTTGGACTAATCATCAGAAAGGTAATGAGCGTGCAAGTCTTTCAGTATATGGGTCAATAAAACACCTAGGCACACTTTTTTAACCCTGTGTACCACAGAAGTTGTGTCCATGCTGACCTTCTGTGGCCTGGCAAGAAAAAACCTGGGTGGAGCAGCAAGACTCACTACTTGTATATCCAAATCCACTGACCCCCCTCAAAAACTCCCTCTAGTTAGGCAGGGCAACCATTACTGTAAACTCTCAGACAGAACCAGAACCTTTTCAAGCAATGCTTTGCAACTCCAAAGCATGGCTTTAAGTAGGAGGAGCAGCCTTCTCTGCCTCTCTTACTTAATTCCTTGCACAAAACAATTATTGTGGGCAGAGTGAACTGCAATGGCGAGTTCTGAATTCAATAGAATTTCCAGATCCAGAGCAAAGTAGTTCTACTCTTGGGCTAAGAGCCTGGTAGTCTTCACTAAAGAAAAATCTTGATCCCTCAAAGGCCTGTGAATAGTACCACAGCTGAAAATTTTCCAGGGTTATTATGTTTTCAAATGGGAAACTAGAGTCACTGATGTAAAAATATCTTGAAAAGACAACAATACAATATATCAAGGCAATAACACAAAAAGTAGACTTAGCTCTCATCAAAATAAAGCAACTTGATAAAGTCAAATAAATTTCCAAAATGACATCTATTGGAGATTTCAAACTGGGATTTTAATTTATTTGAGATTTACCTGGGATTTCAATCAGTGTTGCAATCTGAGCTGAAAGAAAATTTCAGAAGATTAGACTCTTGCCTGGAGTTTGCAGAATAAATTCTCAACACTAAGAATTACTGATGGAAATAAAGTTATTCCTATGTGTATCTGTGCAGCACTGGAGCCTGCTAGAAACCAACAGAAATTAAGCACCTAAATACTGCTGTAGATTAGTCTCTTTAGAGGGGGAAACTCACCTGCTTCTCCTGTGCCTTAATCTGCCATTGTCTTTAAAGGACTGAATATATAAATAATGATCATGTAATGCACTGAATAGGCAGTCATTTACTGGGTGCAGTCTATACAGTCACTTCTAGCTGGGATGCCGGTCCTGAGTATTTGAATTCCCTCTTTTGCCTTTCACCCCCTTCTTCTTTGCCAAGTTGTAATTTCCATACTGGGTTGTATCAACAGTGGTGGGAATAACGCATCTCCACTTCTATTAAAAACAAACATTTCCACATAAATCTGCTAATGTAAGGCATGGTATTCCTTACAATTTTTTCCCTGTTAATGATGAAAACAAATGAGTAAGATTTATCTCTTTGACAAGTCATGTGGGTGTGAATCTTTAATTAGCATATAACAGGTTTAGACTTCAAGTCCCTATAGGCGTGGGAATCACTTAAAGAAGAAAATCCCACTTGGTAAATCTCTGGCTCAGGAAGCCAAGAATGTTATTTTAAGAGATACCTGTAAAGATGAAGATTGCAATCTTCATGCATGTCAAGGTAAAAAAGCAAGCTATTTCATCTCCCAGAAACTCGGTGACCATACTTTGATGACAAGCCAGATGGCAGCTGTTCCCCAAGCCCGGTGCCAAGAAAGATGATTGGAGCTGCAATTTACCTTCCGTGGTGAAGCTCAATGCTGGAGCATACCACAGCTGCGAATTTGGCTGCTGCCAGTAGGTGTGTGCACAGTTGGTTTCCTCCCAATTTGGATTCATCAGGTAAGAGGCTGTATCAGTACCCAGCAATTATGAAATTGGCATGCATTGGATTGTTTACTCACAGTAATATTCCTACTGGACTTTATTAAAACACCATCTGTTGTCAGTGCAGACAAAGAATCAAACCAGAAATATCCATGGAGAGAGAGAGAGAGAGTGTGTGCATGTGCGCGCGTGCGTTGTGTACGTTCAGCTGTGTTGCAGGATCAGGTCACATTTCATATTCTCTTTTCTTCTGTCCTCTTCCTTTACAGGCAGGTTTTCATAATATGCCTACATTCCTAATCAATATTTCCCCTCTCTTAATTCCACCTAGAAAATAAAATTACATTGGAATAAAATAAAAATTATGGCCAAAGTGAAGTTGTATCTCTACAAGTCATGCTGGAATGGAAACAAATGAGTCTTTGCATATGGGTGGAACTCAACAACATTAGCTTTACTACAAATTAAAGCTGAAATGATTGAAGAAAAAGTCATCTGACTGAATGATGTTCAGTTAGAACAAACTTCTGAGTTAATATGTAGTATATAGGGTGAGTAATAAAGGATATCTGCCAATAATAATATCTTTAGGGCTTGAGAAAAAAAAGGGACTAGCTTTTACAATCAGCTGTTTTCTCTTGCTTGCTTGCTTTTTTTGTTTGTCTTTTTTTTAAAATCTTTCAGATGGGGATCAGATATTCCTAATACACAGCTGGTCTCCACAAATGGCCAAGTATAATTTTTTCATATACCAGCATATAATTCCAGGTGAAATTAATTAGTTGGAGTACTTCATCAGGTAACACACTAATAAAATATGATGCAAGTAATTAAAAATGCAAATACAAGGAAGAGAGCAGTAAAACTTAGATATGTCATTTCAGTCCTACAAAAAGGCATCTGTCAATTTAGATCTTTAGTGCATGCACTCACACACACACAAAAAAAGCCTTTAAAAATAAAAATGTAAACAAGTCCCAGTTCACATCGTAAGATTAAAGCTGTAATAAAGAGAGAGAACACAAGCCAAGAACACCCCCTGGGAGAAGGAGGGAAGTGTGTTAAAATGCTTGGGTTGTTTATGAACTAAGTGTTTGGAGATCTCTCAGTGCTGAATGAAGGAGTTGGGGTATTTTAGAGGACCCACAGGGAGGTTGTTTACTACTATAGGGAGTCACTAAAGCCTGTTTTGCTCAGTATACCCAGCCATCAGAAGGAAAACATTAGTCCTGATATAAGTGAGCGCAATCTACCACCTGCAATGGGATTGTGCGTAGTCGAAAGGGAGGGGACTTGCCCCAAATGCGAGCCTGTCTTTGTTGCACTATTTAATTTCATCTACGCATAGGCCTAAGTATTTCCCTCAGTTAAAGCCACAAAACCTGACATTGCAGAAGTTTGACTCCGGGCAGAGTAGAGCATAATTTCCATGACTAAGGTATAATTCCCTTTCTTCTGTTTTCCTCCTCATCGTCACTGCTCCTCTACCAAATGACTTGAGCCCTGAGCCACCCATGTGCACTCTTGTAATCTACTCTGCCAAGCCTAGGATGGATCCGGTGCCTTAAAGCAGCAATTTCTCCAACAATATGTGCCCCCAAAATCTAGGTCCTTGTTTTTTGCAACCCACAGAGGACTAATCTCCTCAAGTTTATACCAATGTTCCTCAAATCAGAAGGTTACAGGACTTAGCTTTTGTGCTTTAGTTTTATTTATTTATTCTCTTAATGGGAGGAACATAGCATTTTGCCTTGATTTATGTCCTCTGAAGAACTTTTTTTTTTTAATCATCTTGTCCATTGCATCCTTCATCACATTCAAGGAGCAGGTTCATCTTTTTAACCATGCACTTTTCCACTGGTGCAACTCAGATGTGAGCTTTTTCTCTCTTTCCTCTTGCTGGTAATTTGGCCAAAATAGGATGCTACTCACCACTCTCAAAACCCGTTCTTCCTGATGGCCTGGAGCTGTGGAGTTCAGCCTCCCATAAGGTCAAGCCCAGCTCCACAGGCAGCAGGACCATGCAGGTTAGGAGATAACACAGACGTGAACTGTCTCCTAGGGACCAGCCCCCGTAAAATCAAAGCTTCTTTCCCATGAGGAGGCCTTCCAGAGAGGCAGAGATCAGAATGGTTTTGCACATGTTCAAGCTGAACCACAAACCAGAGCTGATTTAGGTTTTGCAGCCCTGGGAAGTGCTTGAAAGGAATACCAAATAGTGACTCACATAAGACTTTCTTATAGAGACCAGGTGAAATAAGGAAAAGCAGCAGGATTCATACCTGTCCCCAACACCTAGCCCTTTTCAGCCTCAGACATTCAAGGTTTATGAAATGGCAATGCTTAAAAAAAGGAGACGCTTGTATCAGTACTGCACCAGTTAGACCAGGCGGACTCCCACCCTTCACTACGTCATGAAACATGAAATATCTTTAAGCTACTTAAGTTGAATCTCTTAGAGGGCATACAGCACTCACAATTGGACCTTCCAATGGCTTTTGCTTCCAGAAGGCTAACATTTGAAATGTGGATTTAAATGATTTGGAGGTCTTCAATTGCTCTGGTAATACTTAAAAGCAAAAGGCAAACTTCCCAGTAATGCCAGCCTCTCTGAAGAGGGAGAAAGACAGTTCCCATTGCAAAGTACGTTTTTATTCTGTGTATCCATTCAGCCTCCAAACTTCCTCTATAGCGGTAGCAGGCAGGAGAGAGGGAAAGAAAAATAAGTAAATACATCAAATGAAGCTACCAACTGTTCCATAACGGAAAAGTTTTTACGATCCACAAATCCATCAGGAATTCAACAGAAACAACTAATTACAAGAATCAAACAATCCTCCTCCCCCAAGTGCAGCACACATAAATGACCTGTTAGAAAGACGGATGCCAAATACGTTTGCCAGCAGCAGGGCCAGGGTTTGCCCTGCACTAGAGCTGGAAGGGCACCGCTGGCACACGCGCTGCCTCCCACCCTACCTGTGCATCGACATTTCCAGAATAGTCTGCCATGCTGTGCAATGCAAACATGCTGAGGCTGTATAACATCTGTGCCAGCACTTCTGCATCCTTATAAATCATTTCCCAGCTCTTGCTGGGGCAACAAGGAAGAAAATGTTGGCATATAAATGTAAATCACTGTATGTCCTCTGGAATAGAATAATAATTGTGTTGATTTACCAGCCACGCACTGTTCCTGGGGATGGATGCGAAGTATTGGCAAAGAAAGGTCTCTACTTCCAGCAAAAGAACAGATTTGCTGAACTACACAGAAAGGGTTGGAATAATCAAAGATGCTCCTGTCTACAAAATTTGTTTCCTGTTAGACTGAGCATGAGAGCTTCACCTCGTTGCAGGTTGAAATGTAATTACTTCGCCTCTGGTCATGTCCAAAATAAAAGTGTACAGGGACATTATTGAATCAGTTACATGGTGAGCACATAAGGGCAAATTTTTCCCGCATATGTGGGTTTGTGGATACCTCTGAAGTCACTGGCTGTGTGTGTTCCCAGGCAGAACTGAGGCATTCTGAGATACTGAACAAAATATGTGAATAGTCCAAAATTTCAAAAGCATTGTCTCAAATAAGGAATTCACCAAACTGAATGAATTACAGCTTGCTTACTTTCCCTACCTTAAAACCCAAATAGGAAAACTTGGCTCAGTTGAGGTCAATGATAAAACTCTCACTGGGATCAAGGTTTCACCCATGAAATCTAATATCACTTTGTGACTACAACTGTGAAGCCTATGACCTACTTCACAGGGGTTTATGCATTTTTTTTTCTCTCAAATTTTTATTTAAAACAAGCTCACTATCATGTTTAAACTCTCACCACCTACAAATTTATTACCAAAAGAACACAATTATTCTAGCACACAATGAGAGCATAAACCTAAAGCCACACCGATGGAATGAAACTCACACAAGTCAATTCATACTTTCTCATTACCTTTCAGCAAGAACACTTTGTTTAGTTTTCCATACTGTATTGACCACAATAAAATATGTAAAGCAATTTTACAAATGTTTCAGGATTTTGTGGGAGATCACCAGACTGCTTTTCTTATGACAGTTACGTGATGCTAACAACTATTATCAAGACATAAGTGATATTTCATAATAATACTTTTCTCTCAAAATTTTCTGTCTGTATTCTGCACCCATACTTTATGAACACACAATCACTCAAACACAGTCTAGTGTGTTTCATCATATTATCTGTTCCAGTTGTACTGCTGAAGCTGAAAACCTTTTGTGAGTCACCATACAGCAGGGGCTGAGTTCACAGTCCGTACACTCCAGAGCACAAGCAGAACTATATGAAAAATCATGCAATACAGAAGTTTTGTTCTACGGCATCTAGACTGCAGTTTAAGTTTCAGTATATATATAAGTACCACCTGTGAAATAGCATGTTGTATTTCAAAGCAATACTGTAGCATTAAGCTGGATACTTTAAAAGTATTTTTTATGTGTATGCCAGATATTTTTGTGGACTTTTCTTAGGTCCCAGTTTTTTCTTTCCCATTTATATAACTCTTTCATTGTGAAAGACCCAGTCACTTCATAATTTTTGAGCATATGCATGGCAGAAGGTAGTAATGTCCCAGATAAAAATTCTAAATGATACAAAAATCATAAGATAGTTGTCAAACGTATGTCAAACAAAACCTGTGATAGCAGGTATTATGTTTGGTAACAAAGATTCCAGAATTATATACACAGAATAGTGTATATTATATACTACTTCATTATTATAGACTGCATTCTTCTACATTATACATTATTATTATACTATATTATTATATATTTCATTATTATATATCATTATCATGTACTATTTCATGAACAACCAGTACCTTACTGTGAAGAAGATCACTAAAGACCAAACAAAGCAAGGCAAAAAGCAGACAAAGCCAAACATCAGAATCTAGTTTTACAAGGAAAAAAGGGCCAGAGTAACGCTAATGTGTAGCATCCTTATTTTTAATGCCTCAAGTGAACAATACCACACAGTAAATTGCACGGCAATCAGGGTATCCAGAATGCTAAAAAGATCACCTAATATTTCAAGAAGTTAAACCTTGGGCTTTCAAACACATCTCAGACCTAAAAATATTCTTCTTACTTAACATAAGTTACTTGAATGCCCATCAACTAACCTAGGCAAGTTACACAAGATGCATTTTGAGATGGGACAAGTCATCATCTGGCAGTGCCAGCTTTCTCTTCAGGAGAGCTGAGCAACTTCTTTAGGCTGGAAATTAGTACAACCAACTTGACTTCAGACAAGCAGCTAGGATGCAGGCAGAACGCATTTGGGGATGAAAGCGAAGAATTCTACAGAAGTTATCTTGCTGTTCACTGGAGACCCAGCCAAGCATGAAAAAAGTTGTTTTCAGAAAGCCTTGTCAACAGTGACAAACTCTGTACAGCTTGGGGCTTGCAGATTCATATTCCCAAATTAAACATAATTTTTTAAAAATGTCTGCCAGGTACACGTGTCCATGACCTCAGAGTCCAGGCCCAAGAATTAAGTAAGCACAGTTGGAAAAATGGAAGCTAGACACATGGGTCTTCAGTCTCATCACATCACAGAAACCTGACTGAATAGCACCAGTCTCAACCCACCTTTTCCTAAAGGAAAATGTATTTCCTACTTTTCCTGAAGTGCTCCTACTGATGATAACAAGTATGTCCGCCTATCCACCACTAGATAAAAAGGTATTCAGTACTAACAGCTCCACAGCTATAATCCAGACTTTAAACTCTGTTTTCTGATAAGAAAGAAAAATAATAAAACAAAACCAACAATGCCATTTGGCAGATGTCCAAAAGCTCTGGCAACCAGATTTGGGGCCAATGCTCAAGGATTTTGGGTTCTCACGTAGTCATATGGCTCTTTCACAAGAAAGACACAGCTCTATACTTTGAGCAACACATTTAATGCTGCCTATCATCTAATATTCTTCTTCTACTGCCAAAATAAAACAGGTGAACAGAAATGAACTTAACAGCCTCAGGTCTTTCCTACCAAATCAAACTCACCAGCATACCAAACTCAGATAGGTCTCCATTACCCAGGCAGCCATCAACAGATTCCCAGCTGGGTCTTTCCTCCATACCCTATTACTATTTCATGTCTGACTTGAAATCAAGAAATGAGCTGGTGAGGTAACATATGCAGAAATTCTAGCAATACGCTGTCTTTGTTTCGGATGCAAATAACATCATCTCCCAGCATTCACTTAAAACCAAAGCAAAACAATGCCTAGATGAAGGCCAGCTGGTTAAAGCAATTCTCATATCCACACAAATAAACCAAACCCTATAAATACTCATTAAGATATTTCTCCCAAACTCCACTAAAAATGAGAGATTGCTATTTATTGTTGTTATTCTATCTATTTAAAAAAACTTGGGATACACTCAGGCAAAAATGTGCTAGAGGATGACACATAAAAAGAGAGGAGGAGAAAGAGAGAGAGAGAGAAAGAAGATACCGCCTTTTTGGAAATGAGAGTCACTTTATTGAAGAAATAAAGATTTCCTATATAAAGTAAAATACTAATCACTGCAGTTTGCATAAAAGCTCTGCCTACGGAGTCTGAATAAGAGATACTTCTCTAACTTCTGTGTTCCCCTTGCTCTTTCTATTTATAATTTATTTGTTCTACCATTCTCCTGGTAGAAAAAAGAAAGCGGGGAAAAAAAAAAAGGTGGGTAGTCAGGCAGCTAGGAATTGTAAGCTAAGAAATAAAACTTTTTCTGTATTTAAAAAAAAATACATTCTAAGGAAATCCCACAACAAGCCCACTCATTACCTTGACCACATTCTCTGCTGTTATAAACAGATTTAGCTCTGTTGGTAAAGCTGTGCTTTGTGCTGGGATCTCTCAGTAGAAGATCTAACTCTGAAGTCTGATATTCAGATTTGCTGCAATTTGCCATGGTATTCTTATATGTGTGCCTGGTTGTTATGTCTTCCACCTCTATGGGCATAATGCCAGTAGATACTACTAATTAACAGTAAACCAAAGCACTACACCAAAATCAAAATGCTTTTAAGTTCATAATTTTTTTGGTGTTCAGATTTTTGTATTTATTTTAAATACAGAGAAACGACAATAAATTTAGACCACTTCGGGCTTTTAAAAATTATTTTGCAGAACCCTTTTGCCTTCTATTGACGCTCTCTTCCTGATTCCTTGTTTTGCTAATTTATGTCTTGCCTGACACACTAAGTCTCTGCAGTGGAGGTATTTCTAGTTTGTCTGGATTGTCCCCAGAAAAATGGGACCCCAAGCCCTGTTTTGCTTTTCTAACTTATAAATATTTAGACAATTATTGTAAAAAAATGTGGATATATGATACAGCTTAATGAATGTTGGAAATATGGTAGAGGTGTGTAGGTACTGCATGTTCATTCATTGATTATATGCTAAAATCTAGAAACTTTCTCATGAAAATACAATAGAGAAAGGACAGTTACATGACTTGATGCTTTCTCTTCTTCAGCATTTTCGATTTTAATGAAAAGTCTTTTAATGTAGAGTAAATCCTGGTCGGCAATTGAAAAATGCTGCTTCACAGATTATTTATTCTGCTTCTGCTACCCCCAACCATCAGTTTTAATTCTGAAGTACAGCTGAGTTTAGCAGTGTTACAGGGACAACAGAACATCCTGAAGAGAAACAAATAGCTGTGTTGTATTGCTGCTTTATACCAAGCAGACACCTAAGTTCACCACTTCTGGTGTATAAGTAGCATTTATCAGTGCCATGTGGTTGCAGCATAACAATCAGGAAGCAGATTTTCACCAGTATATAGGCGAGCAATTATATTGACATGAGTCAATGGTCATTGGTCAGAGAGATGGCAAGGCTGCTCAGATCCTGATGTTTAATGATAGACCCTTTGCCTTGAATAATTACAAATCTTGTATGACTGACACGTCTTAATTCATAAGATCCTGGTGTGTATAATTGGATAGAAGTATGAACTTGATTACACTAGTGAACTTGCTTTCCAGAGGAAAAAAAAAGTGATAACAGGCTTCTTTGTCATCAAAGGGTAAAGAAATGTGACAATCTGGGAACCAGTTTTAGGACCCCATCTGCTAAACCAGAGAGAAATCAAGATTTTACAGTTCTATAAATATTTTAGTGTATGCCATCATTTATGAACTCTGGCAGCTATCATAAAATCTCTCTGACTTTTGTTACAACTGCATATAAGGCCAGAAAATTGCATCTCATGGTAAACCATAAAAACCTAAGTAAAAGCACCATTCCTTTCAGTATATTCTAAAAATATACAACCTCCCTGTCAGTACATGGCAGGGTAGTTACCATCCCAAGATGCCTGTTTCTCTCTCATTTTTTTTTTTATCTGATCTTACCCTGGTCTTTTCAAACCCTTTTGTATTTCAGTATCCTTTTATGTTCCATAAATAACAGCCATCACAATATAGCAGCTGAAATAGCTTTTACTTTGTCACAACGTACTGTAAGCAAGAGACACTTGGGTGATGCTAATGCCATGGATACAGGAAGAATTTATGCTGACCTTTTCTCTAATTGTTCCTGAAATGATTTTCATTCAGTGGTGAGTTTCTTTAGAGCCCTGAAAGGGAGCTAGCCTCAGAGCAGGTTCTGATGCCTTAATCACCCAGCAGAAAAACCTCTGTAAAAAAAGATATAAATAGTTATCTTGAGATTAACAGTGCTCCATTTAAATTTAAACCTGCAGTCCTGCCCTGTGTTACAAAGTGTCTTTAAAAGATGTAGAGAACACATATCAAGTTTTTGATTGCAGAGGATATTCTGACATGCCAGGTAGGATCTGCACAGCTCGAATTATAAGACAATATTGGCTGAAATCACTGGCCAGCCTAACTAATAGTAATTTTTAGTTTATCTCAGCACAGTTTCTAGAATACATTTCCTTGAACAATTCTTGGGGATGGGGAGAAGCAAACAAGAAAAGAGACAATCACTCTATTAAAAATAAACACAGAAGTCAACAGGCTATCAAAGACCCTAAATTCGGGAAAGAAATTTACCAAATTTAAGACTAAATTTCAGAAGGTATCTAGACAGCACAAGATGCAAAATCTCTATCATCTCATTTGCACAGGCAAAATAGAAAGCTGAACATTCAAGTGACTGCATATGCAACTATTTGCAAAATAAATGCACAAATCAGGTTTCTGCTGTACTCATTACACACTTGAGCTGGCCATATGCCTTTACAAAGGCTGTTGGCTAAAACACTGGACACATTGCTTCTACTTTTTCATCCAACTTAAGACTGCTTGTAGCTCCTAGTATTACTATGTCTTAGGACCTGCATTTGTTTTTATCAAACATACGGTTTGATCTTTCATAAAAATACAGAGTTGTCTCACATATGTATATATACATATATATGTATATATGCACGTTAGGTACTATATAAATCAATATATATGAGGTATTTATGGACAGTAAAAGAATAAATACTCAACAATTTTTCTTTCTGTTTTTCTTTCTGTTTTTCTTTCTTTTCTAGTATATTCAAATTGTTGCTAATTAATTTGTTGTGTCCTCTTTTAAAAATATTGAATGCTTGGTCAATACCTGGAAAAATTATTACAGAAATTTATCCTTGAGATAACAACTCCATTGACCTCATCTTAGTTACCAGAGAGGTTAATTTAGTGACGGGTGTCTGAGTAAATGTAAGAGAGATTTCAGTAATTTTTGAAAGGTCATGCTCCATTCAATAGCAGTTGTGCTTCTTTCTCAAGAAGAATTATTCTTCCATGATGAGCACACTGTTTCCTATGCACAGTGCAATCATTTAGGACAACTTTAAAGCGTTTTGGAGTCTGAATAAAAATGATCTCCTATCAATTGTAGGAAAGGTTTTGCTCTTTGCATTACCCCTTCTCCCCTAGTCTCAGCTACACTAGCTGATCTAGGTGATGGATGCCAAGAAAATGTGCCCTACTCGGAGAAGTCTTCATCACTGTATTCTCTTTCATACATGAGCACATTTCAGGTTATTTTTTTCAGCCTTCAGGTGTTCTAAAACAAACTGAAAGGATAGGTACGAGTCCTGTTTTGTACTATGAATCAAATCCTTTGGTTGTTTTGATCTGTTCAAGCTACTGACCACTTCTTGAAAATTCCTTAATTTCATTTTAGGCAAGACTTCCCGCAGAATCATGTGTTGGTCCAAACCTAGAAAAGTTGTGGTTTGCAAAATTTTGAAGCCACCAGATAATATCATCAGGAAAATCATTTTTCTTCTTTTAATGTCCATGATATTTCATGGCCTGAGAAGCAAGCAAAATTTCTGCTACAATAAAATAGTTGGGCAATAAATGTAGTCCACATGGGATGTGTAACTAAAGCCTTACTATATTATGGTCTTCCAGATGTTGCATCTTCAGACAAACATACCATCTTTCTTCCTTTTGTGGCTTCCAGGTTGCTACTCTCCCAAAACATTGTTGTCTTATATTCTATAAAACTGGCTTTTCTATCAGTTTAACATAATGTTTTTTCCCTGTGTCACATCCTAAGAGTAAAAAAACTCTATGACCTAATGCACCTTCCACTTACACCAGTGCAAGTTCATTGATGACAACAGTGCTTCATCTAATTTATGACAGGAGAAGAACGAAGGCCAGAGTCTCTCAGTCTTTTCAGAAACAGGCTTTGAGCCAAACCCTGTGAAGTCACTGGGAACTTCTCCATGGATTTCAGCGATCACTGCATCAGGATCCCAACAAGGACTCTGATGGCTTTGACACCAGTGACAGCTGATTTCAGGAGAGGCTACATAGCACTGAGAAACAATGAGCTCAATGGACGCACAAGGATTTTCTGCTAGATTTTCTCCCTTGAAATTCAGTGAGTGAAATCCCGCCTCTAGAATATGGAGACACGAGAACTCCTAACAAGAACACAACTGGAATCTCACCCACCATCTGAGTACAAACACACAGCTTAAGTTTCACTTATTATAAGCATCTGTACCAGCAAAATGCAGTGACTTTGGGACACACAGGAAGGAAACATGGGAACTATCAGGCTGCATACTTTTTGCAGCATATTTTTTAAAATAGCACAAAACTCCGATCTACTGAAACAGAAAGAGGTAAAACTTAAATGAAGAGCTAAGAGGAACGACCAAAGGGTGAAGAGGTAAACACTTTACCTGTAAACCAAGAAGCTGTAACATATTCCATCCCGTGAGATCGCAGCATCTGCTCTCCCTTTAGTAAATTGTGCTGGACTACATCCCTTTTCAGGGCAAATTGTTACAGAGAGCATAAACAACACTGATAATAAATCCTAATGGTGATCAGAATGAAAACAATAAATAACTTCACTTAATACTTTCAAGCTTTCTATATGTGCTGTTAAAGATACAACACTCATTTCTTTAAATGGAAAATTTTCTTAAAAAAAAAAGAAAATAAATAAATCAATTTTTCTGTTGCCTATCACTCCATCCTTTAAAATTAAGAACCCTTTTCCTCTGCTCGTTCAGGCTCTAATTCAAGCAAGCTTGTATTCTTCATGTCCTGCGGCTGGTGTTATACCACAAGTCCCTCCTCATTACACTCTATGCAGAGAGCCTATGCAGTGTGCTCAGATTGCTCTCAACTTGTGAAAAAGAGGCAAAGGTCTCTCTGCTCACCTGCTAATGTACATGGGATTTCTGAGGAGACAGCAAGACAGTCATTCAGGTTTACCCTCATACCTTTCCTCATACCATGCCTCATACCTTTCCTTGTCCCTTCCAGCTTTCTGCTTCAACTTCTGTCATCACCGTCAGATCCTGCACTACCTTGTAAGAGGTGACATCATCAGTTGTCTATGAGGCAGATACTGTAATTGACAGTCAACAAACAAATACAGTGAGAGCACAAACAAGCTCTCAAGTGTACTTCAATTCAGGGGAAAAAAAACCAAACAAACAAGTACCAAGTTTTCAGGTGGAAGTGGGATTTGCAGTTTTCCAGACTGTCCATATATCACTTGGATTCTGCAGAGCGCTTTTAGGGGAGAAAGTGAATGGTTTAGTCCTCCAGGCTTCTGGTTTTTGCTTAATTGGTTTAAAGGGTTTTCAGTTTTGTTTATTTAATGATATGGGTTAGTCACACTTATTCCTACACACCTTTTGAAAAAGAAACAAGAGCATCTTTGGATGTGAAGAAGTTTGTTCCATCCTGCCTTAGCAAGGTTCCCACCCCCAACTCTCTTCCCCGCTGCAATGTCACATCCCTGTGGAAACAACACGGAAACATCTTAGAAGAACATAAAAAACAGCAGGCCATGTACCAGCTCACAGGAATCACTTCACACTGACACATAGCAGTGAGCTTGGGTGAAAATATTAGACTGGGAACCAATGCTGAGGCCTGAGAATACCACTGCCAGGAGGACAGCAGCCTCAGGCTGGAAAGCAAGCACTCACCTCAGCCAGCAACTCTGTGTTGGATGGTGCGAGCCCAAGCCCTTGCTACATGCAAATAGGTCAGTGCTGATTTACAGCCAGCAAGGTGCTGTCTTTGATTTTCATCCCTGTTTCTGACAGGACTCCTACACGTGTTTCATTCTAGCCCACAATTAAGTTATACAGAGCTCACTCAAGCAATTGTTTAAAATTAAACAGATATTTCAGGGCTTTCCACAGTTTCATCCTTTACCTTGCATTTCACTGGAGAGCAGGCTGGTCTGTTAGGCTGAAAATGTCTCCAAATTAATAGGTCAGCTGCCAGTCCAGGAATAATAATTACATGAAGGACATCTTGTGTCTTCAGGTTCCCAACAGAGTAACTACATGCATACTTACCACACCACAAACTCCCTTCTCTGTACAACCAGGCAGAGTTGTGACTGATAAAGGGCAGAAGCCTGATACAAAGCTAATTCCCAAGCAGGAAGCACAGGTGGGAAGAATCACACCAAAGCCAGGTGTGCTGTCCCTCATGAGTGCACAACTGTGCTAAATCAAAGGGCTCTGGTGAGTCATAACCCCTGAGAGCACAGCTTACAGCACCAGGAATTGGTAGTTTAATCCCACATCAAAATGTCATATGAGTGCTTGACGTCCTGTGGTGCACTGTTTTGTAGATGTTCCTAAATGAAAGATACTATTAATCTAGTTGCTTTCTTGCCCACTGTTGGACTCAAAGATCTGAAGGTAAGATCTGAATATTCCCAAGAAGGAACATGGTTTTCAATAAAGGCAATGGATGGAGGCTTAGGACAGCTGAGTCCTCTACTCAGCTGTGCTGTGGGTTCCCTGAGAAACACCTGGCAAGCAGATCAGCACAGGTCCTTACAACTCTGCTGTCCCACAGATATCAGCGCCTCCCAAGCTTGGAGACATAACCTAACAGAGCAAAGGTATCTTAGGTCTGTGGTTAATGACCCCTCCGCTGGTCAGCATATTTTGCTGGCTCCGTGCATATGTGTAGCCCATACCAGGCACAATTAATTAGCTTAAGCTTCTCTCTGTGCCTTCTACTGTGTCATGACTTGGCCATCCAAGTCCATGCATATCATCAGTTGAGGCAACTCATTTGGCAACTGATACCTTGATGTGTTCATGTGTTTACAACACGCTGACAGTGCACAGCCATGGGAGTGGTCAAGCTTGTAAGGTGTCATGTGTCATCTCTAAAGGTGATTAAAAACATCTCAAACAGAAATAAGTAAAAAGATGGAAATTTCACCAGCTAGGGAGAGATTACATCAAAGATAACTGTACACTTGTGAAAAATGTAGATGCTACACCATAGCGTATCTAAAAATGGCAAACATCATTTAAAAAGATAGACATCAAAACCAGAGGTCCTTCCATATTCACATCAGAGACAAAAGTGGGAGAACCCTTCCAAAAGGACAGATCACTCAATCCCTTCTGCTCACACAACAGCATGTAGGAAACAGGCCAAAAGCATTTAGCAGAAGCAGGTATTGGTACCACCGGCACATGAACTGGAGGTCAGCAGAGAGTCTTCTAGAGTCTTTAATGACAGGCCAAACAACATGTGTCTCAATGTACATGTTAATACCATGCTGGCTGGGTACAGCACAGTACTCCCTAGCCCGGACACTCTGGGTGCTGCGTTGAAGCATCTTATTCATGAGGTTTTGTCAGAGAAGGAGATGTGACTTCACTGTGTTTCCCTAGTTTCTTTGAGTGACAGCCACTCAGTGCTGCTGTGCTTGATGATCTTTTGCTGGAATGGATGCTTGTGTTGAAATCTCAAAAAGATGTGCATCGCTGTAAACCGTATTTCCAACTCACAGGCTTTCAAGAGGTTTGGCCTATTCAGACCTGCTAAATTAAAATGCCTCTTTTCAGTCATCATCTCCAAGTCCGTTCACACCAATATATTTTTTAAAAGCTCAATGAAATTTCCCAGTTTTGCTTTGCATGAGTTTTGATTTATCGTTGGTTTATTTCTACACTTTTAGGGACAGATCCCCACTGGCTTTAACTTGGTATGCAGAAAAGCTAGCCCCTTACTGTAGAAATTCATTCGGATTTATGTTTTTCAGAATTCAGTTGATTGAGGGCAAAATTCAGTATAAAACTCCCAGGTGTTTTGATCTCACCGTAGAGACTAATTTTATGGACATGAAGAGCAATCAACTGATTGGTGTAACAAGCTCTGTCATATGAAAAGACTGAGATTACAAAACTCAAGCCAGAAGAACTTGCCCCTTTTTATTGCTTAACTAGTAATAGAACTTTTTTTAACAGATTCTGTTTAGCCATAAATGTTACACATGCTTTTAGAAAATTTTCGTGCTACCATTTTTTTAGTAGAAATTGTTCCAGGAAGTAATCTTTTAAACTAAATATTTATCAAAACATTACAGTAAGAACATAAACATTTCAGCGAGTGTAACTAAATAATTCAACCAGGACAAAGAAAATGTACTTCTAATATCTAAGGTAGAGAAAATTAATATAGCATGTAATCCCATTAATTACAGCTGTTCACATTTCCTTATAAAGCCATGAAGAATGTCAGCAATCCACATTTCATCATTTCAAAGTATAGATCTAAAAGGCAAAATCTTACCCTGAAGTTCAAGAAGACCTTCTAATAAAGCAACAAGAACTGATGAAAATCAAAGAGACATTGCCTTTTACAGAACTACTCATGATGATCTTCCTGAAATCGACAAAAAATTTCCCTAGATGACTATTCTTCAAGTCAAGCAGAAATTTCCAAGCCTAACCTCTATTGACTGAAAACAGTGGGAGCCTTCTCCCTGGTATATGTGAGTAGTGGATCAAATCCTCACTTAATCTAGTCTATTCTCCAAACCAGTCCAGGAACCCAACCATGGCATAGATAGAACAAATTAGTTTATAGCTGTCTGCTGGATACTGGGAATATATGCTTCCATTAATACATACTGGCAGCCTTAAACTACTGGGGAGTGTGCGAGTGAAAAATAGTTTGAAAAAGAGTGCACAGAAAATATTCAAAGTTCATTAAAAAAAAAAAAATTCTTCATTACATAAAACCACAAATGGCCTTGAAGCAATAAAAAAAAGATATCTGACATCTCATATTAAACTGCCACGTTTGGAAGGTACAAAAATACAGCAATGAAACTTCACTCAGCAACAACTGGGAATGACAAACACAGGCTTACAAAGACTCCCTTCAGGAAGAAATCACTGTATCCATATGATGATGGAGCAGGACCTGGCTGAAACAGGGCACTTGGGTTTCTTGGTGGTGTTTAAATCCCTTTCATCCTCTCCTCATCTCTATCTCACCCATGGGGCTTGGTTTTTTTCCTTAAATACTTGAACAGAGTGGATCTCTAGCCAAGCCTTCAGCCTGCACAGCTAGATAGCCCCATCATGTGCCCTCAATGCTCCGGCGACTTGCAGCCACGCTGTACTCCCACCTCAGCTGTTAGTTCCCATCTAAGGGTTTTTTTCATTTTGTTTTGGGTTTTGCTCCAGAAGTAGTATGCCCTGCCATATAAGTGCTGCCAAGTGGCAAGTTGCACATTTCAGTGCTGTAGCTCCCTTTCATTTCAGTGCATCAGTGGTCCTCACACTACTCATTTCCTTTTTACACTGTTAATATCTCTAGACCCTCATCATTATCTATAGTTGAAATACTGTTAATATTGGGTCTTCCCCACCTACTATCTTTTCCAAATTGTAGTCACATATTATCTGTTCCATCTTCCAGATTGTTAGAAAAGATGCTGTAGAAAACTAAGCCATATGCCAATTCCTGCAAAAGCTCAGTTTCAAACTCCCCACATCAAAAACCTGTTGTCATTCATCCCAGCTCTCCCTTTAGAAACACTGAGCCATTTTTCAGCCAATGTAACAGTGTTCACATCCCTGCCAATTGGCAGTGTTTTCCAAAGGCGATTTTGTGAAGCACATGACCTAATGTTTTCTTAACATCCAGAAATATTACCTCTGTCCTCTTCCCTTCATCTGCCCTGTCATTCAGCTGAGAACAGCCACACTACACGAGTTGCTGTGGCACAATTTGGAATAGATACTCGCTAATTCTATAGTACCCTTCTTTGCTACCGGTTTTCAGATTTTCTGTCCTAATAGCTCCGTCATTTTACTGGACAGGCAGAGTACATTTACTAGATACTAAATGACTGGATTTCTTCTTCCTGCTGCACACTTCACCTGCACTTTACACTGTATGATGTACATACTGTATTTTATTCCAGGGGCCAGTGGCTTAGCTTTCAAAAATACCTCTTAGTGATTCAGTATGTTCACAAATTCCCTTAAGATGAGCGAACTCACATCACTCTGTTCTGCTGATTTGTGCATTTAATTTTTTCAGGTATTTACTTACCTGCATTTATCAATAACCATACCAGCTATGATCTTCATTGCTTCTTAATTGCCCATGCTCTTTTATTTCCCTTTAAATGACAGATTCAAAAAAAGCAGCTTAGTGGTTCAGTCATATTAAAATCATAATTGATTTTGCCTCACTCCTCATTTATTAATGGACTTACACTACCATCTCGCTAATAAACCTCCCAGTAATGAGTTTAGTCCACAGAGGATACATTTCCACCTCAACAAACCACCAAGCAATTTAGGACAGTTGGTAGTCTCTGCTTAAGGGAGTCCGAAAACTGGAATAGAAATTTATGCAGGCCATAATTAAAGTACTTTTAGAGAGCTGTGTGGGGAGTTTACCGACATTCTTTGCACCGTGCCCATCTGTGGTCAGTGTAATTAAGCCTTCACTTGCAATCCAATAAGAACTAATCTTCACTAACAGTTTTTGATAAAGAGGAAGCTTCAAATACTTATGCAGCAATCAAACTCTGGTCATTTTCTTCCTTTGAACGGAAAAGATTTGTGAAGGTGAGGAGGGCACATCTTTTTGGAGCTGCTTAGTGTTGGGGAAGGCATGCAGACAGCAGGAAAGCCATTCACTGGGGAAATGGCTGTTCCAGATGAGTGGAAAGTCCAGCACACCCAGAAAAATCAGAAGCAGGACTTTGCCAGTTCACAGTTACTAGTGGAAGAAGATTACCTCACGGAAGTAAAATATAACCAGTAGTTTCTACTGGAATTAGTTAAATGAAAGCACAGTTACACACTTGAGGGAGGGAAGGTCATTGGGCTGGGAGACGATACACTGCGAGACAAGCCGAAACTCTTAGATTCCAAAGGTTTAATCATGTCCCTTTCTGCATTTAATGGCAAATCCCTGTGACCTCCTTTCCTTCCAGGACTGTAAGATTTTAGGGGCAATAAACGTATTTGTCCAGCACCTAAAACACTGGGGTCATGGTTCTCATAAATCTAAGCTTGTAGTGCTGCCTAACAAGAAACTTCTGTAATAGTGCTATTTTCTCCTGTTCTTCCACACAATTACTTAGAGACAAGAGAGAGAGGATAGTGAGAGGAGTCTTCCTCCCTGATGGTCTGTGGGAGCTTTGTAGCAGATCCTTTGATGACTGATAGGATGCTGAGGAGAACAAAATGGGATAAACTGGGGAAGAGGAGAGTCCTGCTGGGCTCAGCCCTCCAGTTCATGCAGCGACCTCGTCAGAGTGACTGTTGACTGTGAATTAAATGCTCCCTCTTTTGCACCTCACAGAGAGGATGGTGCTGAAGTCTCGCCTTTTTGATTTGCTGATGCTTAATGCTACTTTGCAAAGGCATAAATCCCTCCTAACATATAAGGGTGAATCAGGTCTAGAAAGATTAACCTTTGCATAGAAATCATTTACTTTCTTCTGGCTATCTCCTTTTGGGATCTTTGGATTCTGAAGGTATAATGATTAATATTTTTGGTGAGCTCTGGGATGGACAGTGCATGTTTCTCTTCTTGCCATTTTTTTACTCTTTCCCCCTTCTTCACACACATAAATACAAATGCTAAAGGGAGGTCAGTCCAAGACTTTACATTCCTCTATATGCAAGTAACCCACATACAGTTTTATCCATGGTAATTCATCACTGATAAATAATTAACACACACAGAGAGAGAAAAACGGAGGTGCCAACCAATCAGAATAACAGCAAACTAAACTCCCTTTGCATTGAGATAAACAATTCTACTAAGTGAAGAGGAATGTAAAATCTGGGAGGGGATTCAGGGAGAGAACACAGGAGAGTGCAGCTTTTCTAATAGCATTTTTAGTTGTCATTAAACACAGTCAGGGTTTCCAAAGCTAAAATACATGTTAACACATTCCAAAACACTTCTATTAAAATATTTTTCAGTACTTCAGTACAGCAAATGATGCAAAGCCAAAATTCCCCAGACAATGCACAGAACATTAGAGAATTAGTTTAACATTCTGACAACCCTGCAATTTTATTTAAACAATTTCTTCCCTACCCAATTCCCTGCAGAGAAGTATTGTACCCTTTTGTTGATTGTAGTGGACATATTGCAGATCTCCGATTACCTTCCCAAAGGACCACCCACTACAAGAAGTTTTTTGTGTTGCAAGCACAGCTTAGCTCATTCCTCTCCCCCTCCTATTCACCTTTTTTCTGTTCCTTTTTTTTCTTCTTTTTTTTTCTCCCTTTAATTTTCTTAGCATTCTCATATGCTGCAGATGAGCTGACAGACTAGCCTGCCATCTGTTCTTTCATGACATGGTGCAACCTAATCAATTATCCCCAAACCGCTTTGGAGTAAATAAAATGTCTACAATAATAATAATTAGTCAGTTAAAAAGAAAACAGCAACATGCAACTCCTGATGGGAATTAGGTAGTTTTCAGAACACAGCATTTTATTAACTGTGATTATTAGACCAGGAGAAGACAACTTTGGGAGGAAAAAAAAGTCACCTTCAGTAATTTATTATGAGACATGAGTATAAGATAGCATCCCTAGCCTTTGGCATCATTGACCCTTTGTAATCAATGATGCCAGGTTCAAGTAAATTTACCACTCACGGGTTTCTAAGATTTTGCTATTAATAGATGTGTTATCATAAACATGAGAATTTGTATTAGTATTAGGACTGTATTAAAATAAAAATAAATATTTTAAAAAAAACAATGACAAGCAGATGACATTTATATAGTGTGAAGAGGCATATACATTTCTTCAAACATATGTATAAGGCCTAATATGTCTTCAGGGAGAGATTTGTCTACAACAACAAGCATGAGTAAAAACCCCCTGAGTAAGAAGAGTACATTACACATACACCCACTTCAGGAACAGGCAAAAAGCAGAAACACAAACTGCTACAAACAGAAATCAGGTTTGCAATATAATATTAGGAGTTAAGAAAATCAGGAAGATGATTGCCATGAATATCAGTGAACACCCAAGATCACACAGAGCAGTTCCTTATGAAGTTAATCTGAACATTGTTTTTCACAATCCAAGTAACTGCTTGCTGTTTTAACTCTATGACATTGATTTAGTCAGAATACAGTAGCAATTATTCAACTTAATCAATTGCTGGGCATTTAAGATATATCTTAGCACTCAAGTGATTAGCACATTTTCAGCATTTTTACTTTTACAGCATGAAGGAAGCAAAAGATAAATCAGAAAGATTCAGTGTTGCAGTGAGATCATCAGCAACTTGCCAACTAAAATTTCAGTCAAGGAATTGATACAATCTCAGTGCACAGATCACACTGATGATCATAGGGAAGAATTTCCTCATTACTGTCTTTATTTTGAATACGAATGGATGTCATGTACTTTCTATATTTTGTGTCCTGAAAGAAGTCAACATGTATAGCTGTGCTACCAAATGGCATTTTTGATCAGTAAGTTGTAAAAAAAAAAGTTTTTTCTGCCATGTTTCTAAGTATTAAGGACATGGCAATAAGTAAAATAACTTCATGTGTACAGGTGATGTCCCCAGTCTTCTCTAAACTGTAAGCACTTCACATCCTTTAATTATTGTCCTCTGGAGAACCAACTTTACCAGTAAGTTGGAAAACAAAATAACAACTTGAGTCTGAACTTTCCACCCAAAACTGCCTGATCAGCC
This sequence comes from Theristicus caerulescens, assembly GCA_020745775.1. NCBI lineage: Eukaryota > Metazoa > Chordata > Aves > Pelecaniformes > Threskiornithidae > Theristicus > Theristicus caerulescens. The sequence goes on from CM036558.1 coordinate 72,241,478, forward strand.
TGAGACAATGTAGACTATCTCCTGCGAAGCAAGGAGCAAGAAAAATTGTATGAACCATCTTAGAGGCTACAAGGTTGACACATATAAATATCAGACCACCTACTGTAGTATTCTGAAGTCTAGGTAGCTCTAAATGAGAATACTGAGTACACTGAATATGTGTGTTTGCTCTCATGCTGCCCCATCTTGACTGGTGGGAGACTGAGGCAATTGCCCATAAAGCACAGTGTGCAGCAGCAAGGAATCTCATGCTTTACGATGCTGTTCTTTAGGGGCTAGATTGTGTCTGTTCTTACACATTGATGGTGAGGCATGAGGCAGACTCAAGCTTACATCCTTGTGGCCTTGTTGCAACTTCTGGCAAGAACATAAACAATCAGGTGGGAACATGTAGAGAGAGGGTGGAGAAAAATCTCCACCATGATGTAGGCCAGTGAAGATAAATCAGTGAATCACAGAAGATCTTCATCAGTCCCTTCGTGACTGCTCCACTGTGATTTCTGAGACGTGTGTATTAACATATTTGCCCGTTTAGGTTCTCATACCGCGCCTCCTCCTGCAGTAGCCAAATGCTTCTGGCAGACTGCCAATATGCTTAATTTCTAATTTTCTAGGTACTTCAAAGGAGCATTGACCTTTCTGTTGTGGCCACTAACCTCTTGCTTCTGCATGTTTCTCCATGTTTTACCATCCACTTTACAAAAGGGCTAGCAATTATTTGCCTGATTTTTCCCTAACTTTGACCACCTTGAAATGCGATTTTATGATTTTTTGTTGAAATGTAGGACATGGATCCCTTGCAGGCTTTTACAAACATGAGAGTTCCCATGTGTCATTGACACTGATGAATTGCTAGATCGCTACAGAAGAACTTGGAAATGGCAATGGAGCTGGCTCCACTGGAGCTAACTTGTGCTCCTGAGAGGGACCAGAGGGGTTTTTGATTCTTTTTATTACATGATATCAATTAAGCGTTTAACAAGTTACAATAAAAAGCAACTTTCCAATGGAATTTTTAACACAATGGAAACAAATTACCTTTGAGATGGTTATCACTTGGAATCTTGAGTAGAATGAAAATAAGGCAAACGCCAACACATATTCATCCAGATTGCCCATAACGACCTGCCAGGCATCCCTGTTTCAAATCAAGTAAATCTGTGCGGCTTCTCTTTGACAGCAACACAAAATCCCATGTGAAACACATTGAATGGCACAGCTGATGCAGAATGCTTGCAGAAGATACTGCATCAAGCAGCTTTTGTTTTGAAGTGGGTACCTCTGTTATGCAATTCTCTAAGAATTTGCTTCTTTCAAAGAATGAAAGAAAAAAAAGCCTCAGCAAACAAAAACCACAATTCCCATACATTTCTCAACTCAAATGATATTTTCTACTTGGGCACAGCCTATTCACTGCAATTCTAAAATTCTGGCATTGGCACAGAGACTATATTTGTAGCACTCAGCTGGAGTAAAGGACCAAATGGTGCATGATGGGTGGGATGAAGATGTTTAGTGGAAGAGAGAGGCTTCAACTCACTAAACAAGAATGATACCAATAAGCAAAAGATAGCAGTGGAATTCACTAATATTAGCAATGTGCTGATTAGGTACATGAGCAGCTTTAACAACTCCCTTCTATTTTGAGCCTTTCTGAGACTTTCTGTAGTCACAAGGAAAATGAGACAGAACTATTGTGGACAACACTGGTAATTTAAGACTATAGATAGGACTTAGCTTTATTGATGTGCAAACATTAATTTACAAGCTTAAGACCTTGTCCATGTAATTTTACATCTATCTGAGAAGAGAAAAGCTAAACTTAATATTAAAAACTTCTGAGGAGGTCACCAAAGACTCAATTGAGTGGCAGGTATGAGGGAGAGTGCAAGTGGTCACCTCCTGCTCACACAGAAGCCAGCCACAAATGTGCTCTCAGGCTATGGGGATGAATAACATACTTTGCCCTCTCTCTGCTTCTTTGCCCTTGGGAGAACAGGGGAGGAAGGGACACAGCAGAGAGAAGATGAGGTGTTGACTGTGTTTCCTGTCCATGGAGGCACACAAAGCAAACCAGATTATGTGTGAAGGCATGGACAGCATTGCTCTGAAGACTGGTATAGGCTCTGCAGGCCACCTGTTTGGAAGGGAGAAATTGTCCTTCACTGAGGTCTCCCACATTTGTACAACATCTGACACTATTCCTTTGCAGCCTCACTCTACATATGTTTTCTCACCAGTGTACACAATGTTACAGGCTCCGTTCCTCCTCCCCAAAGCAAGAGGATCTTTTCATTTCACTAAGGCACATTGTCATATCCGCAGATTCCTGCTGCTTATTTCTGGTGTGATTTCCATATGCACAGCACTTCTAGAGATGTGTGGCTGTCTCTGCAGTACAGACAGAGAGAATATCATCTTTGCCCCCTCCCACGGCCAACAATCCCTCAACATTGCATATTTGTTTGAGCTCACCTATTTTCTTGTTTGTTCCCTTATTCCTTACAGTGCCTACAGGGTGTATCCAACATGACCCAGAGCAAGTATACACTTGGTGCTTCCCCAGACACCTTAGCAACTTTAATATCTTTCACCTTCTCTGACCTCTTCTGTGATGTTCTCAGCACCTTAGACACTCTTGTGAGGATATGAAAAAAACCCTCCAGTGCTCCACTTACATGCATGGACCTTCCCTTGTGCTGTACACAAGTTCAGTTAGATGCTCTTCAGCCTTTGATCTTCTTTAATCAGAAGAAGGAAGTCAGCTCAGGAAAGAGGATATGAGCTTTCTTTTATGCTTGTTCTATTTCTTAGGTCCAATAAAGAGGACAGCACAAGGATGCTCGGGGAATTAAGTGCAAGACAATCAAAGAAATGACTGAGAGGGGTCTGCACCCTGCCAGCTTTCCTGAGCTCTGCCCCTCACTCATGTGGCTAAGCTTTGGGGAAGGAGGGCTTCTCTCTTAACAAGGGTTAGTGTCTTTGCTCCCCCGCCCCCTTCTCTACCACCTCATGCTCATCTTTATTAGCTTTTTCACACTACACAGTCCTCTCATCGATTACAAGGGCCAGCACAAAGCAGCCTAATGATGGGTCAGTCTTAATGAGAAAAGCGGCTGCTCTTGAAGTGGTGTGGCTTCGTCCCGCACCCTGCCGAGCCCTGGCATGTAGAGCTTTGCCTCCTTTTAGAGAGCAGAGCCATGGAAAATCAACAGTGAACAGCCTGCTCCCTCTGAACAGAAAGGGCCATGTGCATGACTATTTAGTGCTGTAAAAGAGAGAGCATTTGCACAAATGGGAGCGAACATAAGGAGGCCTTCAGAGAAGAATGGGGCCTTGGCAAATTTATAGACTCCCCTGAAAGAAAGTGATTACAGATCATTATCCAATTGAGGCAGATTGATGGGTTAGGGTCAAAGTAATACTGCAGAGCTCACTGGAGGGACAATGCCTGCTTGTCAGTTCTGTCCGGGAAAAGAAAGAGAAGGGAAACTACCACACAGAGAGGAAAGACTTAAGCTTTTCCAGCCTCTATCTGAAAAATCGTTACTTATCTTGAACATGTGTTCTTTCAAAAAAAAAAACAAAAAACCACTGAAATTGCAGGAGCAGTATCGCTGAGTTAAAACTGGGCTTTCGGAATTGTAAATAATTGTGCAAATACTATGCAAACAGCACGCATACAAAGCCTTGTGACCATTACTCTCGGAGATCACAATGAGTATTAGCACTAGTAATGGATAAATCGCATCTTTATTTCATTTCTAAAAAAACTCCAAAGACATCTTCTGAAATAAATGTGTAGTTTTTTTTAATTTTGGTGAAAGAGGGACGGTTCTGTTAACAGCTATGGTTGAACAGATTTGAAACTCTGCAACATCTGGTCAGGCAAAACTCAGCAATACTAACATTGAATAAAACAAGAATAAATGTGCTTCTATTGTTTCTTCTGTATTGATTTTTAGAGTGTTTAAAAGTGCTTTGCATTCATGCACTTTTCAAATAGCCATAGAAATGGAAACAGCATGGCCCAAAAAGCAGCTCACAGCATTTATTGTGCATTTGCCTCCCATTTTCCAATATGATTTTGGAATGTAAAGAATTTGAGCAAAGAGAGAAGACAATGCATTCATGAGAGACCTGATTTGTTTTTTAATTGTGTTTATTTATTAACTTCTCTGTTGTTCCCCATGTCTCAGAAGCAGAGCACCACACACACTTTAATGGATGCGTCCCCATGTCCCAGTGGATAGCAGAGTAGCACTGGCCCTGTTTCAAATAAAGGCTCAGTAGGGCAGCTTGCCTTGGGGCCACTTTCTTGAGAGCGTAGCAAGGGTTCCCTCAAGTTCCATTATAAAACCTCCACAGACATGGAAGTTACAGCCCTGGCACTCATCATGTCTTTCCTGGCACCTCTTGTGCTCTTGCAGAGGGTGTTCAGACACAAAAGGACCTATCCCAACTCAGAGCCCATTGAAAAGAATACAGCAATTTGTTTCTATGGACTTTGGCTCAGGCATGAAGTAGTCCTGATAGAGCCACCTGAAAAATTTGTAGGAATACCAGGTACAAGTACTGGTAACCTACCTCCCATCTGTTGCAGTGATGGAAATGACCTGTCCTGCAGCCATTAGGTAAACTCTGGCTCAGCCTTGCAAATAACTCTGGGTACACCCAGACTTGCTTGTTCTCACTTAAAGCAGTAAGGATAACAAAGGAAATATCAACATGGCTGGCTTCACACTCATCTACAATTTCTAAAAATGTTAAAAGCATCAGGAGAGACTCCTCGACTCTCACTTCATGCAGTACCTCTCTTGTACAGCACACGTGTTTCTTTATGTTCTTTTGGTATCATCGCAGCTGCAGGATGATCATATTCCCGCTACAGTGTGCTTCTAAAAAGGCATCTTTAATACCTTTGCTGGAAGGAAAGAGATCACTCACCAAATTCCTGTTTCATTTTGTGTGGGATCCCTCGGACTCTTAGCACCACCATTTTTATCTTCTCTCTTATGATTCTCAAAACAACTACATTTTCAGTGTAGCTGACAGCCCTTCTCCACTGCCCCAAGATGGTTTGTCATTTCGTCTTCTATCTATAAATGAGAAAGGACCCCAAATGACATTCATCCCAGAAAAATGACTAGAAAGAGCTGTGGGGGGTCTGTGCAATACCATTCCACACAAGGCATCTTCCCCCACCTTGGCATCTGGTGAAACCAGGGATATGTTGCATGGTAGAGAAAAAAAAAATATCTGTGGTTGTTTGCCTACCTTATTCTGTCTGCTAGGCTGGGGTTTCAACTTACACATGTATTCCCTGAACTAAGCTTGACACTTTGCATCTTTTCTCATTTTCCTGATTCATCATGTTGTTATTGGGTGTGACATAGGCTCCTTCATGTCACACATTCTTGAATCTTTCAGCATGTATATGGAGTTCTAACTGAGACATGATACCAAGTATGAGCCAACATACACTGTGATAAGATATTTTTTCTCTTGCCTTTCCTTCCAACTTTTCTCTGCTTTGGCCTAACAGTATTCTTCCTTGCTGTGCATGGTTTAGAAACAACTTGTAGCTACTCTTTTCCTAAAGTGCTTCTTGCATTTGTTTCCACTTGCCTCCTTCAGTTCTGCAGGAGATATGGGTATGTGCAGGACTCCATATGTTTTCGGAGATAATCTGCTTTTTACTACTAGTAAGAATAACCTTGAGTACATATTGCACTGTCACAACATATTTTCTATATGAATCAGAAAGTAAAACCGGTGCATTGGAAAAGCAGACCATATTTTTAACAGACAAATTCATAAACCATGGTTTTATGAACAGAGCAAGCTGAGGGGTGGGTGCGGGGGATATCACAGGAAAACAGATGTGTGCTTATGATCCGAGCTCTCTGTCCTACCAACATCATGTTACATTGGGGCTGATCCACAGAGAAGTCTCCCTCTAAATGGAGGCTGGGTGCTGAACTGTCCATACCATTTCAGTGAAATCAGTGTGAGCACACCGAGTGGAAATCAGCACAGAACAAGGTCGAGGGAGCAAAAATGGCTGTTCCCTTCCACTCCAATCAAGAAAACTATCAGCTATTCGCGGGGGGGGGGGGGGGGGGGGGCGGAAAAAGACAAACCACAAATCATAGAAGCACTCTGCAGGGAATAAGGGAGGGAAAAGTGCATTTCTCTTAAGGACACTTTCTGCTCTATTTATAGCTATAGTTTGTATGGTGCTTAACGCTTGACCCACAGGGTTCACAGGTAAGTAAGAAATGCACAGACGTGTATTCTAAGAGTTGTATTTCATCCATATGTGCAAGATAGTCACAGGAGAGCTACAGAAAACTACACACTTGGGGTAGCAACCTTCCTAGTCCAGGAACAACCTCTGAATCACGCTAAGTCTATCTGGCAAATCTCGAGTTTCAATGACAATTCTGCTTGAGTAAAAACTCAGAGCAAAATCCTGAGGCATTCAGTGTTGGTGGAAGTTTTGTCACTGACTTCATAGGACCCAGGAGTTTAGCATGAGTAAGCCTTGCTCTCCAATTGTTTTTGTTGTATAATACTGACAATACTATAGTGGCAAAGGAGATGCAATCTTCCCTCAAAGAGGATGTGCACATAGCTTCCCAGTCAGGCCAGTGTGAAAAGGGTGAGAGGAGAAACTGGTTCATTTCAATTTTCCAGTATCCTGGAAATTTTCCCTTATTTTTAAGTTCTTGAGGCAAAAGGAAAAAAAGAAAATTAACTTTCTGCCTAATATAGCTTCCTTCTTTTCCTCTTTTTTTTTCACTAGTTGTGTTTTGGTTTGGTTTGTTTTTAAAGAAGGGACGCATCTTGACTGTGTGGGTGAATTGGGCTTACTAAAACATGTTTCTGCCTGCTGGGTCTTATCGTAACGGTATGCAGTGTTCTTTGTGTTGATACAGCATCTCCTCTACACAGAGCTGGCAGAGTACTAACAACAATTTCAGATATATAATTTGTTTAAGAAAAAAATGCCAAAAATGGGCTGTAAGTATTACCAGTTTCTCAACTCTGCCTACAAACAGCTTGAATTACAAAGCAACTTTTATGGTTTAGTGCCTTTTTTCACAGGGAAGAACATCTTCCTTCTGCTCTTGGGTGGGAGACTCTAAGGGATGTTGGCATAGCAGGTGCCTGCATGCGTTGTGTAGACAGGGAGTCCTACACAGTGTGAAGCTCCCTAAAGATCTGCTGAAGCCTCCTCTTTACCAACAGAGCCAGCTCTGTTACTTCAGTTGTACCAGGCCACTGCCTTTGATTTATCAAAAGGTATATCCCAGTATTGCATTACATATGTGTAGCAATACTATTGTAGCTGTAAAGCCTAAGAACATGAGCAACAACAGGTTTATATGGTTGGTATATAATTTCTGTTTAGAACAGTGTAAGCAAGTCCAATATTTTAGGAAATATTGATCAAATTAAATGTATTACCCTTCTATAGAAACTTTTATTTATGCATAAAACCATGAGTAAAAGGGCATTTAGTTTTACCGGCGAAGGGAACGAGATGACCCTCTTCTGTCTAAAAATGCCTTCACATTCTCTATTATTTTTCTGTCCCTAAAGACACGTGTGGCCACTGAGATCATGACTTCATGCACAATGAAAAGCTGAAGAACCTCTCTGCTCCAGGTCATTACCTCCAATCAAACCCATATCTATAATGGGGCTGAAAGTTGTTACTGCATGCTCGCTCTTTATGGGCCTGTGTCAAGGACAAGGTGGACAAACTGTAGCAGGTAGACACGCTGTAACATACTAAGAAAAATACCAAGGAAGCAGATTCAGCAAAAGAGAACTGAACACGAAGAATTAATTATATCCTGTACCCTTCCAAGTGGTCCTGCCCTACTGAGACTGACGTACCTGAATGATGCAGATATTGAAGCCTGTGATTTTGAGCATGTGAAAACTATTCTGTGACTAGAACAAGGGTCACATATTTTCAAAGTCAGTTCAATAAAGCAAAACACCAGTCCCAATTCCTTGAAACCACCAATTAAACTGCAGCCAAAAATATTGCCCATTTGCCCCACAGAGGACCTAGTGTATTTGTAGTCCCAAAATGCACATGGTCTAATCAAAACTGCCATATAACAAGAAGCCAGCCAAGAAACCCAGACAGTTTGGTTAATGAGACAAAGAGCAGCTTCCTATTCATTCCCTCCTAAACAAAGATCTGAGAAAGGGGTATGGGCTGTGGGGGCTGTGGGGGGAGAGAGAGTACAAGAAGTACAGCAGGCCCAAAGAGAAGGGCACAAGCAGACAGTCAATTAGGTAATGCATCCAAGCCTGATCTGAAGACCCGTTGCAAACAGAGCAGCCATTCATGCACTTTGACATGCAGGTCAACAGAAGTAATCACATGCTTGCCTGGTACTTATGGCTGTATTCGTGAAAGATCACGTGGCAACATATGATGAAATTCAACCCCTGATCACGAACTACAGTGGCAAAATGAAAAATGTCTTTGAATTTTTTCCCATTTCAAAAAAAATAAAATCAACATTATTTTTTAAAGTCAAAACATCTTTTTTTCCCCATTGAATTCTCATCTGTCATTGAAGTGAATTTGAAAGAACTCACCATATCTCATGCTCCATTTCTGAAATGTTTCTTTTTCTGATTATCTGACGATTCTTATCTTCCAGGAAAATATATCAAGCTCCTCCACCGAAACCATAGATGTAACTATTCTTAAACACAAGACAATTGCATTGTTTGTTTCAAGGCACGCGTTGATCAAAACAAATGTCAGAAAATAATTTTCCTTCCTATTGGGTGCTACTTCCTGTTTGGCCAGATGCATTATGTTGTTTGCCTTTTCTGTTTCTGAAGCATCTGCTAGCAGTTACTGCCAGAAATGTGATAATGACCATGGCTGACCAGTAGCCTGAGCTGGTGGATCCTGTGTTCTGAGCCTTAGACTAAGCAAATTGCAAATATTGCTTTCACTAACACAAGCAACACATGCCAGCAAGCACAGCAGAAGAGCTTGGCCTCTGTTTTCCACAAGGACAAGACCAAGCTCATCTACAGCACATCAGAAAGCCACAAAATGGAAGGAATCCAGGCTAAATGTTTTCCAGTAAATAATCATGCTATGGGGTCCTATGAGGGCTTATATCTCTTTCTTTGAGCGCTGAGTTAAGCCGTTCAGCTCACTAGCAAGTTTGGGCAAAGAGGTTGCTCACAGGCCAAGCCCTAAGAGCTTACAAACAATTCTTCAACCCTTGTGCTAGTCTGGAAAGCTGCATGGAAAAAAAAGAAAAGGGGAAAAAAAAAAAAGAAAGATAAGTTAGCAGTCTCCTGGCAAGGTTTTGGAAGCATTTGTAATGTTGGCAGAGCAGGAAGCTGTTGAGTTGTACCGTTCTCTTTAGGAGGTGAGTCTAATGTACAGACCTTCCATATAGAATGATATTTCTCCTCTTTCTTTCATTCTCTCCCTTCCTTCTGGTGTGTGGTGTGTGTTTGACATCAAGAGACAAAACAAAGAAAAAGAGAAGAAATGGCAGCATGCAGCATCAGTTTTAAGTGAGGAAGCTTTTTTCATGTTTGTTTTTCCTAGCGATACCTTAAAGGAAAGGCAATCAAAACTCCAATGGATCCCAAGAACCATATTTTCTGCCAATAGGTTATGAAGGCAAGAAGCATAAACATGAGGAGCATAAATGTGCTGGTTGCAAAAGTGTGGTCACAGAACAGTGTGTTAATAGGAATGGGAAAAAAAAGAGGGCAAGGATACAGTGACACCTAATTTGTTAAATCTGTGAAAACCTCACATCAGAAACAATTCTGTTATATCTTCCTGGTAATCTCTGAAGAATAAAAGGGCCAACACAGCAAATTTTAGGATTGCTGGTACAAAAAAGTTCCTCAAATACGGCATACAACCAACTGTGCCTTTCATTCTGGTCTGGAGGAGCCCTCAAAAGCTATAAAAGAATTTGTGCAAGCCTCTTATCATCCTGAAATAGACGTGATTAGAAATCTGCTAGAATTAAGCTGCCAGAGGCAGCAGTCCCGTTACATACTGTTGGCCTGTATGTCTGATACGTGACATTTTCCTAAATCCTGTCAGGGATAATCTATCACATAACCATCTTTTGGATTATACTTTGAGACTGTGGTCTTTTAGCACAAATATAAATATGCTTCAAATTATGATCCTCCCCGTTAGGAAGATGATCACTGTTCTTGCACAGAGGAAAATATTACCAGATAACCAAATACATACTAAAGACCAGTGCAAAGTATCAGGAGTAAACAGAAGCAGAAACCAGCCCTAAGGCTGCGACACAGTACCGGCTATGGCCTAAAAAGGTTTTGTCTCCTCTGCTCGTGCTCAAGAAATGCAGGTTTGCATTTCTACCTATTCTGAGATCCATAGATCAAGGGCAGTACCCTCAACCATCTGTGCCACAAACTGGTGTCCAGGATATATCCAAATGACGTAATATTTTTTCTTCTGTAGTAATAGGATACACCAGAATGCTGTTATTTCTTTTAATATCAAATTGGAAGGTCTTTCGATGAGTTCCTTACCAACACCTCCATTGTCTTCTCCCCCAAATCAACTAATCTTCGTTACGTTTTGCATAGTGCCACATGTAGGTGGAATTTGTCTTGCTTTAGTCTGAAACCCAAAGTCTTCTGATTCTGCATTTTTCTGTGAGATTAAAATAGCAGACAATAAACATATGGTAGATGAACATTGGGGCTTGGCATGGAAGAAACTAGCCACCAGGAATATTGCCTGACATTAATAGATTAGGAAAACATACTGAATGGTACTGTACCACCCAATCCCTCTTGGAACTGAGGAGAGTTGCTCTGGAATAACCAGATGGATAGTAGTCATCAAACACACTAGAAGGAGAGCTGTCACCACCAGTCAAAAGATGTGGACTGTGGAAAGGGGTGAGCTTAGACACAACACAGGATGAATAACCATCATATATTTAGCAGAAGAGTTCAAAGGCTAGCAACTTACAAATTACTCCATTATGACATGATGAGCTGTTCACATATGCTATAGTGAATTATTTAATTTTGCTTTATCCATAGAGAAAATTCACTGGATTTCAGTAGTATGAACACATTATGTAGGACAAGCAGGAGTGGGACACATCAGGATCCCACTGAACCTATTCTGGAATATCTGTTGTTCAACCTAGTCACAAATGATTTGGAAGACAGGGTCAACAATGAGGTAACTAAATTTGGTGTTGATACAAAATGATCTGTGGTCATCAAACTGACTGTGAACAGCTGCAGAAGGATATCATGGTATTGAGTGACTGGGTAAAAATACGGCAGATGGAATACCTTGGTGATAAGTCCAAAATAATGCATATGGAAAAAACATATGTCACTGTATATAACTGTGCCGTGTCCAATACTGCATCTGCTTCTAGATACACGGCATCTCAGAAGGGATGTAGGAGAGTTGGAATGGTAGGGAGCAGAGCAGTGGAGATGATCAGAAGTATGAAATTGCTTCCTTATGTGAAGAGACTAAATAATCTGGGACACTTTCCCTGTGAAAGAGACACCTAAAATGCTAGAATGTGATCAAAGTTCATAAAATCATGAATGTCATGAAGAAAATTAATACAGATTATTTTCCTTTTATGTTGTGATATGTGTAATATGTGTGTGCATGTTATTTTCCATAAGCTAAAAAGTAGGGACCACAACTGAAAGCAACAGGCGGCAGGTTTAGAACAAATGAAAGAAAGGGCTTGTTCTCAAGAGACACGGTTTTATCAATGGGATGCTTGGAATGTCAAAAGTATAAATGAATTCAAAGCATCCTTAGACATACTCAAGAAGGAAAGGTCCATTGGGACATCTTAAACACAAAGACAGAAATACAACCCCCAGCTCAGGAAGGGCAGGTTTTCAGGCCTGGAAGGCTACGCCAGAGGCAGCGTCACTCTATTCTCACCCCACTGTCACCCTCGCTCCCCAGGCTCCTGTTATCGACCACACTCAGAGACACTTGCACTTATATTGCACCAAAGAGGAAAGTCTGGGCTGCATTAATATGCCTCTGAGGAACTTATAATAATTATAAGACAGTGAAACTAAAAAGCTGGATTATTATTTATTTTTAGGAGATCAACTCAGGATTTCTCATTGTAATGACAACTATTTGTTGTATCCACCACTTGTAATAATTATATTTGTAGTTTAATCCTCTGCTTTAGTAAATACCCTCCCAAGCACTCCAGGTCTTTGAATGCAAAACAAGTTATACACAAGTAAGCCAGGAGTGGACACGCTTGGTTGCCTGGTTGTTTAATTAGAAACTGAAGCAAAAGGCATCCTGCCTCAGGGAGACAACCGGGCTGCAGACTGTGACACTGCCATAGCCTTGCTCTGTCTCTCTTTAGCCTTAAGCAAATCTGATCTTGGGCATCCTGACCCTGACTAATTGCATACTGTTTTCTGTGATGCTGAGAAGCTCCTTCCACCCATTACTGGACTATTAAGCTTCTCTGCTCTGGCTGATAATTAAGCAGCAGAATGCCGAACTTTTTTTGTTGCTGTTGGTTTTGGGGTTTTTTTTGCATCCTTCTTCCCTCCTCCTTCCCAATCCCCTGATAGACAAAGGCCAGCTGGATGCTTCGTTTGTCATTTTGTCACACTGTTGAGAGGCAAAGATGTCATATCACCTTTCAGAAGACAAGGAAGGTGATAAATGCACTAACTTGAGAGACAAAGCGTCAGGACACTAATGAAAATCTGCAGTGACTAGACAGCAAGGAGGACCTCATTTTCAGAGACTCTGTAAAGGAAAGACAACTTTATCAGCCTATGCAAATGTCAAGTCTAAAGTACACTGGTTTAATGCGACAGCATATTTTTCTGTCAGGAACAAAAGTATATGCATTATAGAGAATTATTTGCAAGTAACCATGTAAGCAAGTTTAAATGTCATGCGTAAAATAAGTGAGCTATCAGTCTCTTCTAGCTGTTGTCTTTATATCTAGATTTACAAAAATATAACACAGCCTAGATTGGAGGACTTGTTTTTCAGATGTCTTTTTTTTTTTCCAATTGAATAGGAATTGTGTGGGAGAAAATGACATGTATTTTTTGATATCCTAATGAAAATGGCGACGAAAATAATTTATCAAAATTTCACCAGCCATAAAGGCTTCACTGGGCCATTATATTAGTTTATTAGGTAAAATTAAATAAAAAGGGACTTTAAATGAATTATAACCAGCTTGCAAAATAACAAATATATTGTGTATGAGAAAATTAGCTCCATCTGATGTGCACCAGCCACCATATGTAAAATGCCCATTATTTGTCCTGTCCCTTTGAAAATCATTTTATTGGAATGTATCAGTTAAACTAAAACACATGACCCTCCTTCTTGTGACATGAAAGAAACCACTGAAGAGAAGTCTCTTTTTTTTTCCTCCCCTCTACTCATGTGAACTTTCTGGGAAAAAAGCAGCTTCAGGGATTTTTATCAACGTCTGTGTAATGACAAGTGCATCACATGCATCCTGAACCATTAGCTGCCTACATCTGAAAGAATTTGGTCAACATTTAGGAATTCATTTAATGAAAGGCTGGCCTATTAAAGCTCTGCTAGCTTTGGAAGTTGATTGAGCCTTTCTTTTCAACTTCCTGCATCGTTGTAAATGATGCTATGCAGTGCCCTCATGTGATATAGTCTAGACAACAAGCTTGCATTGTAACACCAAAAAAATCCAAGTACCAGGTGATACATTTCTGCTTGGAGATGCAACTATGCAGCACAAGGCTCTTTACAAATCTCTGTGTGAAATCATGAATTTAAAAAGCAACAGCTCCAAAAAGCATCTATTTATATTTTGGAGAGATAAAGGAACAACACTTTCCTTATACATCCACATGACACTTGAATCAACAATTAAATAAACAAATAGAAAAATCAGTAAAAAACTAAGAGTCAATGGACAGCATTTCTTCTCTCAGACCGCTGAAACCAGCTGAGACCAGAATTAGGCCCCCTAACTACTGGCTTTTAATTTTTGGCTGAAAGATGAATCTGCTTCTTTAATGACTTGACACTCCTGATGCTTCTAGACCTGCATGAAGTGGGCTGTGAAAGCAGCAGGTTCTGCACTGGGTAAGCGTTGCTGCCTTATGGCACCTGTTGATTGTTGTAAATGCCTGATGTAGGGCAACACGTAACAGGATGGCATTAAAGGAAGAAGCAGTTAGCATAGCGAGGACAAATCAGAAGGGGAGCCCACTGGCTAGTTGAGCACTCACCTGCATCCCAAACATAGCTACATTGTCAGGTTTATGGGATGAGCAAGACGTGTTTTCTCAAAATTGCAGAGAAACAGGTTACCTTTTTATGACCTCATTTTCTCTTCATGGCTTTCGTGAGCGTAAACACTACAAAATAGTGTCATATGGGTGGCACTGGAGACTGGAATCATAACAAAAAACCATTTAATCTTTTTGTTTTGGGATTTGCAGGCAGAGTGCACATGAATGAGGATGGGACTGGGCTCCATTTCCATGGGATAGGTAAAGCACGGGGAACAACATGTAAGAGTTATTCCCCTTCTGAGGCTTGGGAGGAAAGTTGTGTCACATGTGCTTGGCACAGGGTTCCTCAATGAGACGTCTGATGAATAGCTTATGAAATTACATTTATGAAATTAAATTTAATTTTAGAACAAAACTACAGACAGCATGCATTCCAGCTAATTTTTCTTCAGGCTCCAAGAACTGAGGGGGTTTTTTTTGTTTTCTTTTTTGTTTCCCAAACTGATTACCTACTTAACTCCTCAAATAATTACCCCTGTTGACTTTGATCTGTAGTTACTAGTGGAATAACACCTTCTTCTAGGAGGGCAGGTTGCCAGCTTCCTTCAAATGAAAGGCCTGGGCTTATGAAGTCATTTCTTGATGATCTCACCAATTATCTTCTTGTCTCTGATCTTCCCTTTTGGGTAAGGTTATTGGGAAAGCTGAGTAAGTTAACTGTAGTCTCAGGACAAATTTATCCTCATCTATTGTAACTTGCCTTTAAGACTGGATGCAGCACAGAGACTTTATTACTCCCTGTGGGGAAGAGCTCAACATAATGACACACAGGAGACCAGGCAAACATAGATGTTTAAGCACAGGCAGATGAAAGCTTTTATACCAATGATCAGGAGATTTTCTTACAATTTGTGCATGAATTTTGTGTGGAGGTAAGGTTATACCACTCTTGATTTGTTCTGCACCTCTCATTCAAAAGAAGTCAATAAAGTAGCCATTGGCATCTGTCCTAACATCACCAGAAGGAGGGCTTCTCCAAGATAAATTCCATTCAGCGTACACAAGACCAATGACAATGGAAATAAGAATGTATATCACGTTCATAGTCTTGTGCCTATATTACCAGGATCTGGCTGACAGTGGAATGCAGAAGTTGCTTCCATAAAATCCTTTTTCATTACTTCCGCCCTGGCCAGATGTAAGCAAACACCTAGCCAACAGAAAAATAAGCAGGTAAAAGTACCGCAAGCTGTAATAATGTCTGGAATCAGACACTGGAGGGAGACACAGTTGCACACACTAAGCCAAAGACACTCTTGTCCCTTCTTGCATGAGTATTGAGTGTGTGCCCTAAGTACGAAGCATTGAAGCCCCACTTGATCTGCCTCCATTCCTCATTCTCCACAGAAAAAGAAAGCCTGGGCCAGTTAATGAATCATAAAGCCCTACACTTTGTTGTTGGGGGAGGAGAAGCACGCAATTCCTGAATAAAGCCTGCAGAAATTCAGCACCAATGGTGTGGAACTGTTTTTCGAATCAAGCCCTGAGAACCCATCTTGATTTGCATTCATGTAAACACCTACATTTTTTCGTTAACTGAACTGATTTAACTGCTAATTAAAACTAGTCAGTAAGCACAATGCAAAATTAATTAAACCATTTAGTCGGTAGATGTAAATGAGGCAAAGTTACGGCTTGGACACAACCAAAATAAGTACAAGTACTACTCATCATCTGGCAAAATAGTTCTTGAGGTAAATACTTTCCCCAGAGATGATGTAAAGCAATAAAAAAAATCATGCTGCTGACTACAGATGATCTTTTATTGATAAAATGTGCTGGAATCCAGCTTCTTCTCTTTCAAACAGTGACAGACTGGACTCAGTGGATTTTAAAACCGCTGTCCCATACAAGAAATCTTTCAAAGTAAGGTCTGGATCCCAACTCACTCTACTCAGGCATGCAAAGTTGCTCCTGTCTGTCACTGGCAAGCATTTTGGCTCAATCTGGACCTTATATTTTTGACGGCTATTTTTATAGCTTTACATTTTCTCAGGAGGAAAGTATCTGCTTGGCGAATTATATTATCTGGTGTTAGGTGGAAGTAGTATTTTCTGAGAGAAAAGGCCAGAAATGTGTGTCTCTGTCTGTGGTATCTCTGCGCTTTGCCTCCTCTTTCCACAGGACCCATGTGCCTCACAACCCTAATTGTACTTACTCTCCTAAGACTCTCCTGGGACAGGGATACACACACACCCACACAGTTACCCGCATTGTATAAACTGTGAACTGAAATGGGTAAATTAAGCATTAGATCCAAAAAAAGAACTAAGATGCCCAAAGGTGTGGTCCAGCAGCAGCTCATGTGTGGAAACCTGGACCCAGGGACAAGTCCTTGTGAGTCACCTGAGCTCTCTGCATGATGCTTGGTAGTACTCCGGAGAAAGTTTCCTTAGGCAGGTTCGGATATCTAACAGGTATCTCACCAAGATGCAATTCCGAGCTAAGTGAGATGCCTGCAATTAAACAGTGTAAACTGTCCTTCCACCTTTTCCCTTATTTCAGGTGCCCCAGAATGGCACCGAAAACGAGAGCACGCAGAAGGTGAGATGTCTGCGCTCGAGAGACTCAGCCCAGCAAGAAGTGCTGGGGACAGAAGTGGGAGTTAAATCTCTCCCTCTCCTCTGGCTCTCCACAGCAGCATCCCCTCTCCTCTGGCTCCCGTCCCCCAGCACACAGCTCTTTCTGCTGAGTACGCGCAGCCCATGCCTCGCTCGGAAACAGAGCAGGGTTCAAGTTTTCCTTTTTACAACACAGTTGTCATCATGGAAGCTCTATGCATTCATGCAGTCATCAAACCACTCGTCCAGGATGCAGGAGACCTTGCTTCATTTCCTCCTGCTGTCCAAGGGGATGCAAGCTCACACACCCTGCTCCTGGGAGCCAGAGCCAGGAGCCTGATGGTGATGCTGGCAGGCACAGGAGAGCAAGGGGACTCACCTCCCTCCTGTCAAGCACAGAAACATGCTCGAGGACCCTTGGGCCAAAGACAACATCCCAGGGCACCGGCTGGGGAAGGACGGTTCTCAGCTGCTGACCCTGCTCACAGGACCACATCCTGTACCTGTTTCACAGACAGCTACTGGGCTGGCCCCTGGGAGGACTTCACTAGCAAAATGTATAATTCCTGACTTCCTGGTGGGGTTAGGTGTGGGCTTTCCAGGAAGGCTGAGGCATTTCTAGCATCAAGCAAAGAGTGATCTGTCAACATCTGGAGACAGTTAAGATAAGTAAAGTACCCATGGTGTTTAGAGACTGTATGAGCAGACAGCTCAGACTTTGGTCGGGTCTAAAGCAATGTGCCTGAGGCCCCCAGCGAAGCAGGCAATGGCCCCCAGTCCTCTCTCCTCACCCACAACACCCAAATCCCTCTGCTGTCACTCCAGCCTTCCCCGGTCTCTCCTGAACAGCGAGACCCAGGGGGGGGTTGCATGTGCTAGTGGGATACAGGGCTGTGCCTGCTCCCCACAGCAGCTGGGAAGGTACTCTGCTTGGCTGGGTCCTCCATGGGCAGACAACCAGCCTGGCAGCCAGTGCACAAGTGCCATGTGGAACATCGTCTGTTTTGCCAGCACAGTGCTTCATTTTTCTATCTATCTGTGCTACCAAACTGTTTGAATCTGGTCAGAAAAACTAAAAACAACAGCTTGCTTATTTTTAGCTAAGCAAAGAAGTCTGCCAGCCCCACACCTGATTGCTGGTTGGTTTACATTTAATAATAGTCTTCTGTAAGAGGTTACCACATCCTTTCTCATTACCATTACTGTTATGACACTCTAAGAAGTATTTGTTTCCTTAACATTTTTCTCAGCCACTTTTAGATGCATTTCTGCCTTTAGCTGCTTCCATTCTAACACAGAAAATACGTGCTAAGGGGAAAAAAAAACCCACAAAACAAATGAGCACACTCTCCTTGCCTCAGACAATCCTGGACAGGGAGCAGGGCAAGGTCAAATCCCTGTTTTAATATTCCCTTCTCCTCTCATGACTTCTGTTAATGGTAACTATACCCCACTCCTCAAGTGTTACCGTCAGTGCGATGCTCATCGTGCGCTGTCTCTCCTACTTTCACATGGACCATTATGAGCCATGGAAGATGATACACTGAAAAGTGTGTGGAGCTTGTGCTAGAACAGCACCTCTTACGCAAGACACCTGTTATGGCTGTTGTGCACTAGGCTTGCTGGCTGCTAGCTTTGAGGCAAACCTAATGTAGTTACACTGTCAAAGGTATGGTACTTATCTGCATACTGCAAAGATGGAACTAATGCAAGCCAAAATAATTTTTCTTTTCTTTCTGTAAGTACCATTACTAATATATTTCACATGGTTAAAAATGCATTATATCTAGAGCTCCTTCTTTAAATGTGTGTGCATAAATTTAGCTTGGATACTGTTAAATATAATTTCAAGCAGTAGAAACAAAATAGCATTTTGCAAAAAAGCATTTAAGCAGAAACAAACGCATTACAGTTAAAGTTTCATGAACACTGATAAGATTGCTGGGTAAAGCAGCTTAATAAAAACAAAACAGAAACAAAGGACTATATAACTCATTTAGGGCCATGGGAGGCAGCTTCAGCTTGCAAAATCCCCACTGTAGGGAATACTTAACCAAGAACTGTCCCTTTGAATGAAGAGGGCCACAAGGCAGATTTTACTGAGCAGATCTTTGAGCCATACAGGTGAAAAGAGTTGGGCTAGGGATGCTGAGGTACAGCTGATATCTCAGCTGTGGCATGATATGCTGCTCTGCAGAGTTACTTGGAGAGCAAGTGCTGAAGAACCCAGGTCAAGTACGAAAAAACAGCTCTCTGCTTGAACTGCTTCCTCCTGGCCCTGCTGCAACAGCAAAGCATGTAGCTGTCTAAGGCAGCAGGCTGCTGCAGCCAGCACAGTAGCTGCCTATTTAGCCTGTTTTCCCAGACCGCGGAAACCCAGACAGCTGCTGCTGCCACCAGTGAGGGCAGAGTCAGGATGCATGGGATTTCCAGGACACCGAGATCACCATTCCAGTAGCAACTGTCTATTCCACATCCCATAGGCTGATGTAGAAGCAGCAAGCCTGGTTCACTAGGGTTGTCCATCCTGGCTCTGCTACTTTCCCTTTCCCATCCCTGTTGCCTCCTGATGACCCCTGCTCAGTTTTGCCTACACAGCTGAGCTGGATCTAGGAAGCTGATAATGTTAACCCTGGCTAAATACCTTAATAGCGTGGTTGTTCTGGAGTTCAAGTTTGCCCAACAGGGCTGCACATCACTGTACCGTGCTGTGTAGATATATGCACTGAATTAGTCATCCATTGTCCGCACAGCACAGGGCTGTGACAGCCATTTGAGCAACTGCCTTTCTACCAACCCAGAATATGTATTATTTAGTTCAAAGGTCCTTTGAAGCAAGGATTGTCCTCTGTCGTATAACTGCATGGTGCCCTGTTGAATAGAGACCAGCTTTTGGTCAGTGCCTCAAGGTAGTTCTGTAACACAAATGATTATTCATAATAAAATAAATATAATGGCTCACATCAAATGTCTAATGATACTGTTCAAGGGATCCTGGGGGTGTTTCTAAAATGTGTTCTTATCATATTAAAAATGTAGGATCTGAGTATAATTTCATTCCCTTTTACAGTATTTTAGATGACCAAGAGGCTATTTTCTCCTTGTTTCATCCATGTATAATCCTACAAGTATTGCAGAGGGAACAAATAGAGACTAGAAACCATGCATATGATTATAAGAATCTACATTTTATTACAAACAGCCCTACCTCCCTCCCTTTCCCTGTGCCAGAATAGTATTACTTGGGTTGCAAAATCAAGCATTCAGAAATTAGGAAGTTCAGATTTTCTCTGCAGATCTAATTCAGCCACACTGTTTGTATGTGTTACAACAGCATGTGAGTAATTAAAGACTATTATTGTCAAGTAAATTTCACCTTATCCAGAGCAGACTGGATGGTGCACATTTAATGAGTGACTTTGCAATACTCTTTCTCCTTATTACTCAGTGTGTGGTCCCCAACTCTACAGTTGGCACCCTATCTAGATCTTAAAATATTTTTTTCACAATCTTTCCTGTGCCTTCATCATTATTGTACCCTAGTGCTTTATGGGTATCAATACATTTTTTTTTCACACAATATCCTCCTGAGATGGCAATTGATTATCTCTGTTTTACAAATGAGGAAGTGGGACACAGAAAGAGATCTAAAGCGCAACCCCATTCTGGGTGCCCAATCTGAGATGCCACTGGTTTTTATAGATCTTTTCAAGTGCAGAGCACTGCCATTTACATCTCTAAGCATGACATATTTCTTCTGACCTTATTCTAACCTCTAATCTTGGGTAGACAAAAGAAGCAAGATACCACAATCAGAAATCATTCCTGAGAACAACTTGCCTGAAGTCATATGAGAATCTGATGGTAAGGGCAGAGGAGTCCTACTGATCCGAGCAATGTTTAAGGGCCTTTACTATGAAAGTTGTCTCTTCCACATGCAATCCCCTGCCCTGTGCACCTACATCTTTCAGATCTATCAGACAAACAATGGAGCAAGGGTCCCTCAGACAACTGTCTCCTTCATTACACAACCTTGATTCAGGCCCAGAATAGGCCCGTCCCATGCACTGAGTAACCTAAATAATAAGGAGCCCTACAGCCCCACCTATAATTATGAAGTGAGCTTCCAAATATAATATCAAACACAGAGGCTTGAGGAATGTTAACTGTGGCATATAAAATAAGCTCAGGTTAAAATACTGACAGATTTATTTGCTCCAGCAGAAAAAACAAATCATGTTAACTAAATTTAGTGCAGGATAGTAACAAACAGAAAGATTGCTATGGAGCACATAAAACCTCACCATGTGAGATGTTCTTGACAGCCATCTTCTGTGGAGAACAGAAGATCTACATCAGAGAGGGCAGAAAGCAGAATGTCACCAGTTTTGTCATCGTATGTAGCAGTAAAAGATTCATGTCAAAATCATTTAGCATGTAGTTTGCAGTGAAGCCACAACATGTGTTTTTGCTATAATATGTCTCTACATTTGCTATTTCTTAGACAGCAGAGCATCTCATCCGATAGCTGGTACAGCGTCCCCATGCTGTCAGAGGTGTCTGGAGCCACAGCGGGGCAGAGGCAAGAAGGTTCCCCAGGAGGGTGCTAAATACACCTGGACTGTGCCATCTGCTGCCAGCACTGCCACCCAAGTCTGTGGTGGAAATCTGTCTTCACTATCAGTATGATAAACTGTACTAGCAACTTTTAATTACCTGCAGATGGGGTGAGAGTGTGTGGGGAAATTGGTACCTTGTAGAATTAATCATCCCCTCCCTTCTTTTTTTCCCTTATGCCATAGAGGACACCAAGACTGGCTACTGACTGAACCTACTATCAGGGGTCCAGTCCTGAAAATGATACAAATTTTGGCAATATTTTGAACAGAGTTCTTCCAGCTGAAAACCTTCAATTTTGATCAAATGTTCTGTATGCACTGGCTCAATGGAAAGCATTAAACTGATGTAGGATCAGACCCGTCACTGAGAGCAGCAATGGCTTTCTTCTTTTGTCCACTCAATAACATATTTTTGTTTAGTCTGATACCATCAGGCTTTTTCAAAAGAGTCTAATCTCCCACTCAAGTCAGTGAAAGGAGAGTAATGCAAAAATGCACTAGGAATGACTAGGTAAGTTTTGGAAAAAAAATTCAGCCCGTTCAATAGTCAAATTTTTAAATACTTTAAATCATGGATCAATTGTAACAGTTGATACTGAGCACTGAAGCACTGTTTTAGAAGGAACTGAGGTCAATACCTCAGCTTTCTCACACAGGCATTCAATATTTTTTAAAAATCATGATCCCTCCAAGATATGCATTCATACACATTTCTGAAAGTTTGAACAGCTAATCATTGAAACCATGTTGCTAGCTTGCACAATAGCAAGAAACCCTGAGTGCAACCGTTTTAACATTATTCTATTACCATTAAATTCTATTTTGTACCCCCAATTTCTCTTTATGAAGAGTTTATTCCACAAGCATTGAAATTAATGAAACCTAGTTTCTCAAGGCTATCTCCACCACTCGCCTGGCCACTAAAAGCCCAGCTCTGCACCTCACCTTTTATGACCCCTCTCATCAACATGCATGCCTAACTCTGTTGAGGAATAGAGTTTCATGCCCATCTTCAGGATCTTTTTCTTTCTCTTTTTTTTGTATCTTCACTCAACTTTATCAGCTAAGCAGAGGATGCATGTGGACTGTCCTCTGTGTAAAGTGTCCGCCTACCTACTTGCATGCTGGCTGGCCAGCCAGTCTCTGCTTCTCAGCTGCTGGACCAGCCAAATGCTTTGGGAAAGGGCTAAACTTGCCACGGCTTTTCTTGTGTAAGGGAGCTGACAGGGTTCTTCTTTGCTACCCAGCCTCAGTTTTCATAAGGCATCTGCTCCTCTCTGCAATTTGGCTGACATCCTGACTCCCAGGTTCAAAAGTTTCTTGAAGAGGAGTGACTGATGGACACAGAGGACTTGCAGCTCCTCCAGGAACCAAGCCACAAACATAATCTGCCAGGAAAAATCTGTGTTGATGAAAAGTTTTATGATTTAAAACTCACAAATATCTGAAATGGGAGGAAATATGTATCAAAAAGCACAGCAGAGCCAGTATACAGAAACAACATATGCAATTGCTTAAGTATATACCAAGAGGAGAGATTTTTGTATACCATTTAGGGCACACCATAATGGTATTTTAAAAAAAATCCTTTTAGTTTCCATCACACTAAAAATTTGCCATCTGTTATATGGAAGTTTGTTTTTCCCTTTCATTGTAATTAACTTTTTATTGAATTAATTACTCCAGGTGAGCTGGAAGCCGCTGTTCTACCTCACCTGGTGTGGCTGAGTGTACCCACGCCCAGCCTTGCCATTCACCATTCAGATGCAAATCGTCCCGCTCCCCACACGAAATCACTGGCGCGCACCCAAAAAGCCTGCTAGCGACAAAAAACAATAACATGGCAGGCAGCTGCTGCTGCACAGAAGGGAAAAAAAGTTTTAGAAAAAAGGACATATATTCCCTGCTTGGTCATTTAAAAATGTGTGTTCTACCGTATAAAGCAGGTGAGAAAATATTCGAGATAAACACAGAGTGAATTTTAAATAACTTACACGTGGCACCTACAGGTCACTGGCCCTTTTTCTACATGAGAATGAATATTTTTGCTACCTTGATTCGTTATGTATACATGCATGTGTCTGTATAAATGTATACACACATGCACAAACAGTGATCAAACCTGTCAAGAAATTAGAACAAAGCAGTGAGCTAAACTGGATTATGAAGGAGTTCTGTTAATTGCAGTAACATTGTAATCAAAGATAAAAAAAAGGTAAGAGTCCTCATTTGAGGATCCTCTGCCTGGAGATGATGAATTAATTCCATGCACATTTATAAAATAAGGACACAAAATAAATATGTGAAAGCTTCTTAAAATAAAATTGCATATTGCAGACACCATTCTCTCCCTATGAGACAGCAAAGAAGAATAATCGGTTGTTAAGTTTTAGTTATTTTAGCTATTTATTAAATGTTCCAATGGTGAAGAATGGAATGGAATGGAATGGAATGGAATGGAATGGAATGGAATAGAGAAGCAGAAGCCAGACAGTTATGGAGTGATGATTACTATGCCATGTGGCCCAATCCATATGTATTAAGAGTATACTGAGACACTGTGGCAGCTTTTCACAGCAAAGATGGCCTCCACCTTGCAATGGTCCCCATGCATGTGCAGAGCCCACTACAGCAATGTGGTCTTTATTATCCTTGAGACAGCACATGCTACTCTCTTTTATGCAGTATCTACCAAGTCAGTACCTGTTCCTGTATTTTTCCTTTTTGTTGCTTTGATGTATTTTTCCCCTCCCTCTTTAAAACGTGCTCAAAGCCTAGGTTAAAGCTCACCCTGCTGAGAGACAGATGCAGGGATGAGGTTCCTATTATCTGAAGTACTGAGTTGTTCATAGCCAACAACAGAAGCAACAAAATAGGATCATGCAGAACAGGCATACATGTCATCGCTGTTAGTAAAGTAATTACAGATTTGGCACTAGTGCAGGCTTTCTGCTTGCCAAAGCACTGGATGGAACTTTAAGAAGCAAATGATTATCCCTATTCAGAGCAAAGCTGGTCAATCAATCCTATATCAATTCCCCTGACGCAGCAGCACAAGACTGTGGTTGACTGCTGGGAGAGCACATGGGATGCCTCCAGTTAGCTGAAACCCACTTCTGAGGGTATCTATCCTGAGACCGCATGATCCAGTGACTCCGGAATGAGCTCCAGTGACTCACTAGAAACAGTAATTCCATAATAAGATTCTTTTCTGGTCTGAATGCAACACTGCAAAAAATGCAAAAATGCAGTCAGGAGAAACTCTAATTCAAACAGTCTACTTAACGGTATTAGGATTGCCAACCACATTTCTGGCTAACTGTTACGCTTTTCTGAGTACTCGTGTGGAGCTCAGGTTTTGCTAGCAATTGTCTCAGTCACTATTTCCTTTATTTGATACTTTGACATTGACAGTGGAATAACAGCTGGCCTGAATTTGCCTTTGGGAAAAGAATTGTATATTGATCCCATTATATTTCAGAACATCAGTAAATCCACACATAGTAATAAGCTGTTGTTTTTATTGTTGCTATTATTTGTTCTACAGTAGGACTGGAGAGAGTCACAGGCCAGGAGTCAGCCATGCTCGGCAGTCTATGAGCAAGAAAACATGTTCTTATATCTAAAAACTTGAAATCGCTCTCATTTTCTGCGTGTGGCACAAGTACCAAAGTATATTTCAAAAGTTCTACTTATCTTGTTTCCAACTGGGACTTTTTAAAATTTTTGAGGCTTTTAGCATGTCCCATCAAGGTCTGATTGTATCACAACTAAATGGAGTTATGTGCTGAAATGATAAAAAATTAGAAATATGTGTGAATAACAAAGAACAAATGTATCAGAGAAAATATAGGGAAGAGATCTCAGAGCTGATGGAGAACTGTGGACAGCTTGGTCGTGGAATAACACTACTGCAATATACTGTTGGTGGGACTCAAGCCAGTATCTCCACATGACACTGCAATGCACTGTGTGGACGTAACAGCTCAGGGCAGGTTTAATCCCCACACCTCTGCACCACATCATTGCACAGTGCAGACATGCCAAAGAGTCAATGTGGGGCCAGTCGGCACAGCACTGAATGAAAAGACACTCTTACCTGGCTGAGAAGCCCCCAGTGGCAGTGCAGGGGAAAAGGATGCCATGGGGGACAGTGGCCCCCCACCATGAGCACAATCAAACCACATATCAAAGTTCATGAAAACTCTTGCATGCCTCATATTTGTCCTTTGCTGCCCACGCCTATCTATATCAGTTATTTGTGACTTAATTTCTTTTAAGAACATTCATCCTCTAAAGCAATTGCTAGACTAAAGATGATCAAGCAATTGCTCAGGTAGAGAATAGGATCAGTAGGATTACAGATCTGGTTGAAGTGAGCTATCAGGAGCTGCAATAATTAGGTTGCCTGGGAACCCAGCTTCATGCCCAGCCCAGCATCATCATACAAGGAAATGGTAACTCTGCTGGAAATTTTTGTCATCTCTTGCTTATATACCACATCAGGAGATTTCTCTCCTCTCAGACACGTCTTGTGATCCTAGCCACAGAAAAGTTTTTAAATACCATCGGCTTGAGAAAGTAGGCAACCCTGGACTAAATCTTTCTTTATTTTGTACAGGAACTAACACATGAAAGGTAAATTATAATTTTTATCATATTTAAAAGCTATTTACAATTACAGATCATATTTACATGCTATTAAACATGCTATTAATTTGCAATAATGAAAGTGAGAATAGAATTACACCCTTATTACACAAATGTGTGAAAGGACAACTAGAGCATTCATCACATAAAAAATTAGATGTTACATGTATTTCTGTGTAAATGTTTTTTATAACTATGTAAATGGGTACACGTATCTATGTGTCTCTATACATTATCTATATTTAAAGTATATGCCTTAATATATACATTATATCTCTCTCTGTAGATAATCTCTATATTTATTTATACAGGTGTTCATACATCTGACCTATCTGATTTTTGCTTAGTCTTTCAGGGTCTTAACATACTCAAATATGACTTAAAGTACTATGACTCACCATTTGCTTGTAAGACAAAATTGAACACAAATATGTTTTTCTTCTCATCCTTAATAAACAAAAAATATTCAGTGTGAATTTGACTCTGTGGAGGCAACAATAAAGCCTTCAGTGACTTTAAAAGACAGAATTTTTTCCAGCTGTTAATCAACATTAAGAGACGAGATTTTTGCTTGCCACAAATAGGCTTAACTCCATCAACTTTACTAGAAGTAAGGAGGTCCACAGCCATGGAGCTCCTATTCCTGAAAGTGCATTGCATACGGTAAATAATAATACCAGAATGCATTCAGCGTCAAAACAGCACTGATAAAGCACAGATGCAGGAGCAGCTGAACAGAAGCCCTTCAGCTGGATTCAGTGAAGATTTTCATATGCGCTGGAGCCTGATTTGAATCCTGAGAACTCTGTCTCAAGCAAGGGAACCTTACTCCCTGCTCCAGCTAGTATCCACTACTCTCACGAGTAAAAACTACTCACCTGAGACATCCCTTGCCTACTGTCTATTGCCATATGCAATTTAGCAAAGTACAGGGTTGTTTGATAAGGTTCAGACTGCTCATAAATTATATCACAATGATAAATCTAAGGCACACATCCTGTAAGGATAACTGAAATGTGAAGATTTCTCTTTTTGAAGAGGAAAATGCATGAACTATAAAGATATATTGGTCTTTTAAAATCTTCCCTCCCAGAAGTTTGTGCTAATTTTAGCTACTACCTCTAGCTAAAAAGCAAAGAGAAAAGAGGGCCAGGGCTATGATGAGTACAACTGCACTTCTAAATGAGCATTATTTGTTTCCAGTTATTAAAAAAATATATATAGCTAGTACAGCTTACGGCCCTCTTCATTCGCATAGAGGGCTCTCAATGAAATGTGCTTACATATTATTTTCCTAGCAACACATTTCAAAAACCCCCCAAACACAGCAATGATCCTGTAAGTAAATAAAATTATTTACTCTAACTGCACATGAATGGTATTATTAGTGTGGCAAAATCCACTGATCCCTGGAAACCCACTGGAGATGATTTCCGATATGCAGGCTTTATGGGAGTAGATGCAGGCATATCCCAGAAGGTTGCTAAGGAACTAGCAGATACATGCATTTTCTGCAGATCTGACACGTAAAATATATCCCTGTTTCTTGGATTAGGCAAACTGAGAAAGCTATGTGAAATGAGACATTCCCATCAAATTCTCCTTATTTTCCTTAATCAAGAAACCCTTGAGAACTATAACTATGAATAATTCAATCTTTCACTAACATTTGGTGCAATTAATAACAGTACTTTAAAGCTGCTAGCTTTGTGTATCTTTTTATGCATAATTAAAGGGTGTTGATATTTAAGTTTTCAGCCAAGGAGCAAGCTAGGTTTGGTTTTGCTGGCAGCAGCTGCTCCTGGCTTAACTACAATATGATAACCTGATATTGCCCCATCTCAACGCACCCGGCGCAGTTAGCTTTCTTCTCTGCCACCACTCCCGCTCTTTCTTAATTGTGCTGGAATTTTGTGCTCTGTCTGAATCAGTAGCTGCCTGTCTGCTTCCTTCTCCCCTCTCCTCTGCCACACACGTTAGCAGTTTGGAGCTGTGGTCAGAACCTGTCTAATTTTCTTACGGGTTCTAGTCACTGAAGGCATGGTTTTTGCAATGCGATTTTCTGTTTCATGCTTTCAAACAAGTTCAAATGTAAATGCAAAATAAATAAATCTAAAAAACAGACAGCTACCAGTGCATTAGATTTTCTGCTCCTGTGATTAAATGGATCGCTGGCTTTGAAGTAATAAAAAAAGTCCGGAGAAATTCCCTTTTTAAAAAACGTGCTCCAAATTTCTGTGGTGGCACTACATGCTTTGTCATTTCAGTTTCCTTTTGTCTCATCAGAGAATTCCTCTAGCAGATTACTTCATTACTTTTGCTGAAAAGAAACCCTCCAACAAGGTCTCTTACTAGAGATTTCACATAATTTTCCACTTTTCCCAGTGTTTTTATTAATTAAAAAAAAAGCAATTTAATTTCCAGCACTTTCTGGTAATTAGGAAAATTTTTAAATTAGGAACCAAAAGCAATGAATGAGTGATTTGTATTTCTCCTTTAGGTCAGAACTTAAACTGCTGAACTCCAGATTTAAAAAGATTACAAAGGCTTTCCTTTTACGTTTTCTATAACTTAGCTGGCTTTTGTGCACAGGGCCCTTTACATATTTTGAAGTGGCACACATGGATATATTCGCATCACCATTTGAAGTCCCATGGACATATATGAAAGCTATTACCTTTTACAATTTTTCAGACTTCTAAATTCAGCTGAACAAAGAGAAAAGTCAAAATGTGGCCATTTTTTCATCAAATTAAACAGTCGACTGCTGCCACCACCCCACAGCCTCAAAAAAAAACCTGCTCCCAGAGCTAGAGCAAGAACAAACTTCTTAGGTGTGATCTCAGCCAACTTTCTCTTGTGGGATCAAACTTCACTCTGGGGTAAGTTGGTTAACTGCACTGAGTAATTTCTCATTTTCTTGTGAGCGAACGATTTGTAAAGGAAAAATGATTACAGGTAGTAGGGGTACCAGGTTAGGAACTACATCACACAGTTACATGTATTCACACTATCAGTTTGGTTCACAACTTACTCTGTTTTTCTGGTGATCACATAGCCCATGTTCCTGAAGTCCTTGAAAGCATTTTCAGAGGTGTGTGGACCACTGAGTAGTCCCTGTCAATCTGAGATAGCCTTTCTCATTAATGGAGGAATAAGCTGCAGAAGGGAACACAGTGTTTCCTGCAGACCCAGTCCGGATCTGTGCTTCAAGACAGTTCACTGAACAGAGAAATAACATATTGTGTTTTCATTCATTATGTTCATACTTTGACCTAAGCTTGAAGAGAGAAGTCTACATCCAACAACTTAAATCCACAGTTACATACTTTGGAAGGTCGTTAAAGGGTCTGAATAACTGTGAAAACAACTGAGCCCAGCTGGAGCTCTGGGCATAGAAAATCAAGGTTAATATTTTCAAACATGACAATGTCATGCAGAAGCCAAAGTCTGAGTTACAAAATGGCATAGGACCAGAAATTTAAGAAAACGTTTAGGGACTGAAACACCTTTAAAACTCTGAGCCTTTAGAAGGGCTAAGATGATGGGCTTCATAGGGTGCCCTGGCTCCTAAATGTCTGAGTAACATTTGAAGTAGATTTCAGTTCTAGAGGTCACTTAGCTACCTCAGAATATTTTTCTCCCAGATCCTAAATACGTGATTAAAGAGTCAGCTGCCTGTAAGGCTATTGGCTTGTTTCCCCAACCCAGGAAGGACTAACATCATGCCAAAATCTTTTTCAGGCTCTCCCCTCAGGCTCACTTTATTAATTCAGGGGGGAAAAAAAAGAAAAAAAGAAGAAAAGAAAAGAAAAAGAAACCTTCTCTCACAAAACATGGGCTGCAGGGGCCATTTTCCCATGCTGCAGCTCTCCTTGCGCTAAAGCCAACATCTCTCCTGTAGTTCCTCATCTTAATGAGCTTTCTCAACTCTTGGTAGGCACTGCCTGACCCAAATGAGTCAGGGAATGGGCAGAAGTTGCTGCCTCCTGGGGCCCTTGACCCTTAATGTGGCTGCCTCTCCTGTTGTCATGCCTGACCTCAAACTTCAGGACTAGCATTAAACTCTTTAGGAAATTAGCACAACAGACATATAGTTAAGTACCTACTTGTATATCCGATTTCTAGCTTCTGTTTTTGAAAACGTGCCTGCTGTTTTGAACGCCCTCTGCTGAAAGGCAGGATGTGATTATTTCTGGCATTAAATGTCTGCATCCTTAACTCCTTGTGGAAGGGAAAAAGTGAGCGAGGCACTACGCAGTAGAAGCAAGGTGCCCATATGGGGCTGTTAGCTTGCTTAGCATTAGGCATCTAGAGCTGTACTGGGACCAACATGTGCTTTTTAATGTTATCTCTGCCTCTGTTGTAGCATTTCTGCTAACACTCCCTAAACAGAATAATAGGCAAGTTTGCTCAAAACATGTCCCTAAACTCTAGAGGGCAGGTAGAGCAGAGACCATATTATTAGAATGAGCCACAGTCCAGCAGTCTGTCATTTAAATGAGATGAAGCACAAAGATGGATGTCACATAAGTACCAGCATAGGCAGAGCAAAGGCCCCCTTCTATAGACCGCCAATAGTGCACACAGTTTAAAGGGAAATGCTCGAAGTCACTATAAAGTGTGGAGGGGAAAAGGATAAAGAAGGGAAATTTTGCCCTCCCAAACACTGCCAATATTTCCCAGATGCACACAAGCAGGTGTCAAGCCCACCAGTATCAGCCTTCAAAGCACTACCCTTTTCCCATCACACATTCACAGTTATCTCCTACTTGCATGATGAAATCGCCTTTTGCAGGTCTTTTCTCCACAGCCAATATGTTCATACATTTAGATACCCAATATTTCCCTCTCAGTACCTATTATGCCTATATCACACCTTAATAGCATGGCCAGGCACTGGCTTTTTCTTTTTGTTGTGCAAGAAGGATATCATCACCTACAGTCCCGAGACCTGAGAATCTCTTTAGGTTGTTTTAGTTCATATTAAAAGAGCAGTGGGGCAGCAGTAATGTTCATTGTAATTGCAGGAAAAGGATCATGCAAGAAAGTATTTCATGTTAAATAAACGTCTATGTCTTTTAAAGCTGGAGAAGTTTTTTCCATTTGTTTTTGGTTTAATCTGGTTTGCTGCCACTGGAATTAATGGGAGGGAAAAATTTAATGCAATTCAAAGCAGGTCTTTTCTAAAGCAGGCGTAAGAGCACAGAATATGTAGCCTACGCAGGCATTAGCTCTAAGCTCGAACAACCAGGAAGGTTTGATCAGATGCTAATTCTCCCAATGGGGATAAATAGAGAAGAGAGACAAAAAGACAAACAAGAGGGGGAAAAAAAAGGATTTATTAAGGTATTGCTTTAATTCCTTCCTAGCTGCATCTCCACAAGTGCAGTGAAAGCAAATGGCTACTCTATCCTCCCTGCTCCCACAAGTTTGAATTTTTGTGTCATCTGACAAGTGTTACTGTCATGTAATAATTTCTAGAGTACTTTAGGTAAAAATGGCACTTCACAAACCATTTGAAAAGATAGACTCCACCTGCCCCAAATGTTCTATAATCTAGGGCCAAATCTTTACAAATCCTGTGGCTCTGCAACTCGCATTTATTCCACAAGGGCTCAGGAGCTCTCAGGAGTCAGCACTGTTCAGCTGGATCACTCTCTGAATGAAGTCAATGGGAATTTTGCCAATGACTTCATTAGTTGAAGGTGCAAGCTATAATTCAGAGGACTAGGATGTCAGAGCCAGCAGATCAAGCTTAGAAGGGAGACAGCAATTCATGAAGGAAAAACTGGCAGCATGCGCAACTCTTCTATTTGAGGTGGGACTTCAGTTTTGGAGATAATAACCTGGAAGGGGGAAGACTAGGAACAAATCCATCTTGTGTTACATCCTTGACTATCTCCATTGACTTCAGTGGGAGTTACTGGCCTGAGTAAGGTGAGGATTTAGAGGTGCATGTTCCTACACAGTACAATGCATGAACTGCAGACATTTACAAGCATTTCAGGACTAACACCCAGCCTGTTAAAACCAGAAAACTAGCCACTTGGGATTAACCCTGCAGTATGATATTCATTATTCACCAGCACGGCAATCCAATGGAGACTAACTCTGAAGTCTGATAGTCATTAAACTGCAGTACAGCATCTCTGAGGTGGCCCGTCGTGCAGCCCTGTGTGTGTGCATTTCTGTGTGTGCACTTACGTATGTATACTACAAAATATGATGGCAAGAGGGAGGGACATATATTTTAGAAAGGATACAAATTCAGCACAAGCAGTGGCTGGCCTTGCAGGGATCTCTAGTAAAGATGCCAAGTACTGTTTGGCTTCCAGGTCAGACAATTTTTTTTTTTTTATCCTAAATCTACTCATGCAAAGACACAGCTTATAGCTTGCAGATGGCTCATTCTGCTGATCTGCCAGTATTCACACTCAGAGTGTGGAATTATATCACATGAGCAAGGGGATTGCTGTCTTTTTTCATGGCTTTGTTATTGCAGGCAAAAAAATATAGCTAACCAGAAAATAAGAAAAAAGAGGATACTGAATTTGTATTTTTTGGAGAGATTTTTAAATTTAATTTAAGAAGACAAGATACAGGCAAACATAAGCTTCCCATCAAACATTATCTCTTACTCATATGTTTATCAAGGCAGCCAGAAACTGAGGATGGAGTATGTATTTTAATTAAAGGATGCACTAACATTAGCAGGAAGAAGGTTTTTTTTTTTTTCTCTCACTACGGTGTTTACTTGCATTTTCCATGCTTTGCAAAATCATAGTACCTTTTCCCCTAACAAAGACATTAATTAATAATAATTGCTAATGTTATAAATACTAGGAGCCTCAAATTCATGAATAACACCGAGAATAATAAATTATTATGAAAGCTTAAATTCAATTCCAGATAAGGAGAAACCCAGTCTATTTACATGGTATTATAATCAATTTTAAAATCTCAGTAGAGTCACACCTTTGTAAACCAGGAGTGATTGTATTAATTTATTGAAGTTATCTAGGGTTTGTACCAATACAGCACAGAAAGGCTGACCTGTGAAATCTGCAGTCTGTAAAAAAATAAACAAAAAATCCATTAATGTAATTTGAGCTAAAAAAAAAGTCAGTATTTTGTCCTTTGGAAAATTATTTGCATTGATAAAAGCTAATCCATACACTTGTGATGAAGTAGTCAGATGGTTTCATCTGAAAATATATTTTTTTAAAAGGGGAAGGGCTAAGTGTTTCACAACAGTTCCAGGACAAGAGAGATATGGAGGTACCAGAGAGACTCCAGCAAAGGGCCACTAAGATAATGAAGGCACTGGAGCATCTCTCCTATGAGGAACGGCTGAGACAGCTAGGACTGTTCTGCCTAGAGAACAAAAGGCTCAGGGGGATCTTATTAATGTAGATAAATACTTGAAGGGAGGGTGTAAAGAGCCAGGCTCTTTCCAGTGGTGCCCAGTGACAGGACCAGAGGCAATGGGCACAAACTGAAACACAGGAGGTTCCCTCTGAACATCAGGAAACACTTTTTTACTGTGAGGGTGACCAAGCACTGGCACAGGTTGCCCAAAGAGGTGATGGAGTCTCCATCCTTGGAGATATTCAAAAGCTGTCTGGATATGGTCCTGGGCAGCTTGCTCTAGAGGACTCTGCTTAAGAAAGGGGGGCTGGACTAGATGACCTCCAGAGGTCCCTTCCAACCTCAACCAGTGAGTCTGTGATCCATCATGTGAAAGACGTCATTAAACTAAAAGGAGTTCTCTTTTGTTTGGGTGAGGAAAGTGGAAGATTTTTTTCCTTTGGGTTGATGAAAATTATTTTTCCCTCTTCCCTCTATTCATCCAACAGACTGAAAAATAAAGCTGCCCTACTCTCAGCATCATTGTAATCTGGTGTCATTCCCGGTTCAGTTTTCCTTTTGAAAAATTCCCTAAAATAATTGGCACTAGTGAACCCCCTATTTGACCCACTCTCCTTTTTTCTTCCTGTACTTCCATGTCTTCATCCTTGAATATATACCGAAAGCAATTATTTTAACTGAGCTTGCATGCTCAGCTGGAGTATACGTGAACTGGGCAGCACAGAGTGGTCTAAAACGAATGAAAGGAACCTGTGATTGCTGCAGCGCTCCTGTTCCCTTCTCCCTGTTCCTCACACCATACCGTCCTCAGCCTCATTGGGAATTATTTGCCAGGGATCTTTGCATGTAGTGTTATATGAAAAATAAAGTGTTAGCTTGAGTAATTAAGCCTGGAGTTTATTCAGACAACTTTGCATGGTTTTGTCACACTGCATGTGAGGAGCAGAGAGTGGTTGAACAAACTCTATAAATTTGAGGTTTCAGGATAGATAGATATCCAGATATTTGGTTCCAGATCATGAGAACTGGGGCACAGGACAACAGACTGAAGTGGCATTAACTTTTTACCTGTGTTACCACAGTGCTTAAGAGAGCCAGTCCTAGACAGATCTCCATGGCAATCAGCACTATATGAATGAGATGATTAGAGCTGCAAGAGATTACAACTGCAATATAAAGAAAGTTATTAATGGATAACAAATGGATATCCAGGGAGTAAAAGGAAACAAGGAGAAAATATTGATGAGAAGGATAAGCAGTGAGCAATAGACTTAAGTTTGTGAAATTTGGGGAAATTTAGAAAGGCAAGGAGAATTTCAAAGGAGGCTTTGAAAGGTAAACAACAGAGTGGCCCTGGGTGTTTCTGTTGAATTCCTCCTACAAATGAAGGGCAGAATAAGAGAGAACACAGGAATAGTTTGAAAATTAACATAAAAGCAGTGGAACATAAGCTAAGAAAGTGAACATACCTGTTCAAGCAATGCAAATAGAAGGGGTGACATGGTTTAATTAAAGGCATAGAAAATTGATATTTGCAGCATTATCTGAAAGGATGTAGCAGCACAGAAGTGTATTTGTCCAGAAAAAGAAAAAGCTGTTGAATCATCACATGATCAGATCCCAGACAACAGTTAACAGCATTGCAAATAGAGGATAAGCACATGATTTTGAGCTGTTACACCGAGAAGATCAGCAAACTTACAAATAACCTCAAGAAGGTCCCTGGGGATAGAGAATCAAGTAAGAGAAGATGACCGTGTTGTGAATCTGCTTACAAAGGAGTAAGCAAAAGAAAGGAATGATACAGAATATTCAGCTAAGAGAAAAAGAAGTTTTTTCAGGAAGTATGTGCCCAGGAAAGAAGAAGATGATGAGGGAGTAGGGAATGGAGAACAGCTGATAGGAAGGAAATAGAAAGGGCAACTAGGAATTCATGTAGACAGTAAACACATCACATTAAAGCAAGTCAAATACACAAAGTATTTTTCTAATACTACTTTCCACAAAAGCTACAGCTGCTGTTACCACAACCTTACTGAGAGATCTTGAATGATGAGAAGCTGGTAATGCATATGCTTGTAAAACTCTGTTAAAGTGCTGTCTAGTATATGAAAGTATCCTAGAGATTCTGCTCTAAGAGAAGAAAATTAAGCTACATGATTTATAAGGACAAACTACCTGGAGAACATTTTGATATGCCCCCTGCCTAGGAATGAAAGCAGCAACAACAGCCTAATCATTTTAAAATCCCAGAAAAAAAATCATATTAAAAGAGTATTGGGTCTCTTTTTTCCCCTACTATTATCTATGCCAGGTTACCAATCCCTAAAGAGGATAATGGTTTCTACAGCACTCCTTTGGGAGATTTCAGCTAGGTGTGGCCTAATTGTGAGATCTGCCGCCACACGAAAGCTTCTGCAGGGCAAGGAGCAGAGATTATGTTCGCATTTAAATCATTCCGTGGTAGGCAAAACAGCAGGATTTGTAACCTGTAATGGCTGCAGCACCCTTCCAATTAGGGTTTAAGTGACAAAGTCAAGTCGGGATATGCAGAATGAAGAAAATGCATTGAAAAATCCATGTGGAAAATCATGTCCAAGCACCCTCAACTCCAGTTATGAAAACTCTTGAGAAGCATAATGAGAGACTGAGGATCTAACAGAGCTATGAAAAATAATCAATAAAGACAATGGAGCGGCCTGCTCTAGAGTCAGATTTCTGATCTCTAGCTCTTGTTGCTGTCCTTGATTCATGATCCTCTTTGCCCATCTGTAAAAGAGGAATAGTATTATTTTACAGCGTGGGGGTTGTGAACCTTAATTTGTTAACATTTCCAAAAGAATTGTGAGATCGTGAGATGAAGGGGCCAAATTTAATGCTCATTGTTTAGGCTTTAGCCTGTCTGTGCTCAGACAGAACTCCCACTGAGACTGGGAGCTGAACAATTCCAGAAGTTGGTCCATTTTTCCTAGGAAAATGAGACAGTTGCAAAGTACAGTTTGTTTGCTGCATTCATTCAGTACCCTGGAGATACAGCATTATGGTTAGTTACACATCTCAGAAAGCTTCTTCAGCAATATTGCAATGACTTTGAATTCTTACAAGGCTATGCAGTCCAAGTAAAACAAAGCTGCTGGCAAAAGTAATAAGCCAGCACTCCACACCTGATTAAACAGCATTGTTTTTTAGTCTAGCACCATGCCAAGTTCTCATGTCAATGTGGATGCACAGTATCCCAGAACTGTATAAACTGCAGGTTTTACCACTGCAGCAGTGATCAACTTGTTTTGCGAGAAGATATGCCTAACATTGGTTTTTAACTCAGCAGTTTTCACGACACAACCTCCTCTCCCCACAAAAAAACAGCCCTTCCTCAAATCCCAAAGGTGCTGGAATGTAAATAAGGTAAACTGAGCCCTTAAATGATCTGCACATGCATACACTACCTACAGCATTTTTGGTTGCTAACTGTAAGCAGCTGCCAATTTCCCTCTAATGCTCAGACGACTTGCTAACTGATCTGCAAGTCCCAAAAGTGTGTTATCTTTAATGTGCCTCTAATTTTGCTAAGAGCCTGCTATTTATAGTGTCTTTTATTTACTTATTTACCTTCAACTAATTAAAGCTATCATTTAAAAAAAATGCAGGAAAAAAATGCACATGTTTGTGTGCTTGGTGAGAGGAGAAAAAACAATCTGTTCACTTAACTAGATGAACGTTACAAAAGTTCTGTTTTGCTTGGAAAAGCAATGCATGAGTAAAAGCTCCAAAACCTAGCATTATTATCTCTAATTACAATTGGCAATATGTGGCAATCATAATTATTCATTTATGCAAAATAGCTTACAGTGTGTCTCATTTTTTATTCCCTGTTAAAGGATAGCTCGACAAAAGAAGAAAAAAAAAAGATTATAGTGCTGAGCGTAATTGTGCTAAATGCTCAGTCATTTTGTTTAAAAAATACTACAAAACTAAACTGCTATTTTGCAGAGACAGAAAATAATTTAACAAAGATGTATAGTATACTCTGCAGGTGACAATCCATCCAGAAAACATATTTCCCTGAAAAGGAGAGATATTTCACAACGAAATTGAAAAGCATAATTTTTGCCATTTCTGCCTTTCTTAAAAAAAAAAAAAAAAGAAAAAAACCCTCACTGCTTTAATCTAGCATATGCTTCCTCTGTTAGTAAAATGCTAATTTGCAAATAGTCAGAGGAGAGACCATGACCATAATAACTCGCTACGGTTCTGCAATACGACACTATTCTATTTCAGTTCTACCACAGTACAGTAGGCAATTGAATAAGATCAAGTGCACTTCATGACAAAAAAATAAGGAAGGGCCAGTTCACGCTACTCACATAAGTAATCTCTATTTATGCATGTATTTCTAGTGGAATATCCCTGTAATTTAAGCCAATGGAACTGAGCCTGTAAAAAGCCACGGCCTGTAAGAGTTGCCAGTCATCCTTTAATTAGGTCCTGAGGGTTGGGCACTACACAGGACCACTTTTCCAAATAAAAAAAGATTAAAAATCAGGACACCAGAGTCTAGAGATGAAGTCTCAGGAAAATCAATGCTGAGAAGGCTGCTTATTAGGAAAAACTGGAAAGATATTCTAAAACCTGATTGAAATACACGAGGAGACTTTAATCCTGACACGCTGCACCAGATGAGCAATCTTTACTCTTGGGTCCAATCTCAGTCTCGCTGATGGAACAATTTTCCCCCCATCGCACTTATTCCTGTCTCAGAGCAAAACTGAAGGCAATGGAACTATTTCCATGAAAAGAATCATCCGCAGAACCAAGGGTTTGTTCAATGGCTAGGCATTAAACACTTTTTCAAAGTGTCTTAGATATATAAAAACGTAGGAGACTTTAAAATCAAATAGGAAGCAGATTTTTTTTTTTTTTTCCTGTGCTGATGGTGTTGATCAGAGCAGAGGAAATGGAGATCACCATTGGAATGCATGGGAAAAGCCAGGCTTCCAGAATAGCATGATAAGTTGCACTATGTATTTTTTAAAAAAATTGGTCAGCTTCATGCAGTGGTTAAAACAGTGGAATTTGTCTCCTGAATTAATAAATGATGGCAGAAAATGAGGAAAACATGGCCAATCAGTGTACATAGAAACTTTACAGCAAAGAAAATAAAACGTAAATCTGGAAGAAACAAAATGCAGTATTGCCATTACTTTCCACTTTGCTTTTGCCATCAGACACAATAAATGATTAACGTGTGAGTTTGTATCTCTTTTTCTCTTGAGAGCACATGGTTAGGATGCAGGAGATACTAACTAGGCCCAGCAGTGATTTCTTACTATAATTAATTCATTGTGTCTTGGTCCATTACCACTAAAAAGACTTCTTCCACCTTTCACACAGTGCCTTGAAGAAAGACCCTGCTCCCATTACAGTCAATGGCAAAATTTTTCTTTTTTTAGTGGGAAAATAGGATTGGGTCTGGTGTCTGCTGTGCATATTGCAGCAGATAGCTGATGCATGCTCAGATATCTGGGTTTGCTAACACAGTCAGCATTTGCCTAACACGCTGCATTACAACACGTACATGAGATGTCTTGATTACAAAAAATGGATTGTTAAATTGTTTCACGCTATGGATTGCAATCATATGGTATTGAACACTAAGACACTAAATGTATCTTTGGAGCAATGTTATGAAAAGGAAAGCATTATTATCCCATGTAGCAGATGAAAAAACAATGGAGGCCATTGGGCTGGATCTACAAGGGATATACTTTAGTGAGGAAGGCGTTCAGTTGGCATAGCTGGGAACTGCAGTCAAGTCCCTTCTCTAGTGACAACCCAATATAAAATAGCAAAGTGTGCAGACAACCAGGGATGAAAAGGCCACCCTCCCCAGTTATCCGCAGCTAAGCCTCTAGCCCACTTTTAGCAATTCATGTAGATGTCAAAGTTGAACATTATTACTCACTGATCTGGAGGTCTGGCTGGATTGTGGACAGAGTATTTATCACCCAGTCAATCACCACAGGGATCAGTAAGGACTGTTTACATTAAGTAAAGCAATATGCAGAAGACTATGTATATTTTATTAGGAGAGATGTGCAAAATACAGACATTCCAGCATGACGAAACTCTGCCATTTCTGCATCTTTCTTCTCATTTTAGATGGAAGCGGCAACCTTTCAGAAATTAAGAATTGCAAACCACAGAATATAAATAAAGAAAAAAAATTTGGAAATAGAAGCACCATTAATTTCAATATTTCTTCTTAACTTAAAGCAATCATTTCAGCATTTTTTCTACCAAAATGTGTCACTTCGTTTAATGAATCAATCTGAAGTGATTCACTGGTAGTCAGCTCTGTCACTAAAATGCATATAGCATTCTGGTGGATTATCTCATGGCAGTCAGAGTTAAATGTAAGACATACACATTCTCTCCTATAGACCTGACTTCCTGGCCAGCCTGTATGTTCCTTATGGCATTCAGAGAGTTGTGACATTCATGACATATGACTGAACTAAGTCAAAAGAAAATCTTCATTGAACTACAGGAAGAGTAAGGGCAGTCTCCAAGAACAAGTCTACAGGACAGACTGCAGACCTAGGTTAAAATTCCTAACAAGATTGCAGCTTAATGCTTCCATTAACTCAGGTCAAATATTACAACTAAAATGAAAATGCTTGGGTGCAAAATATTCTAGCATAAGAAAAAATTTCCTGAAAGTTTCCTAAATGAAATTTCAAGTTTGCAAGACAGTGGATTGTCCAACAGAAAAGTGTATTGTTGAGCATTTCTAGACAGGTTTTTAATATGAGGTATGTTCTTTCCTCTTCCCTTTATAACAGAATGATTGGCTACTACAGAAGATGAAGATTCATTGTAATATGGATAATAAAAATTATAAAAACAATAAATATATTTTAAAAATTCAAAAAGCCAAAATAATTGCAGTTTCACATTTCTCAAAATCATCCTATGGATTACCTGAAAACTTTTTTCCATCAATATCTCTGTGATTTCACATGTCACATTCTTTCTGCTGATACTATCATGGCTGGTAACAGCCTTGACAAACACTAGTCCTTCCCACTTCATCCAAGACACTAATTATTCTGACCTTAGAACTATTGTCTTATGTTATTCAGAAAGTTAAATATTATACAAGAAACAGTAGTTCTAGGTAAGTTCTGTTTGTATATGTCTTGTTAATAAAGTTTCCCTCAGTGTGCCTCAGCATGTCCGTTTTTAGAGAGGATTGGTAAGATAGTTCTCCATATCATGCAGAAGTTTTTCAGAATCTTAAATTATATTTATCCAAAGTTTTACATGGTATTATATTTACTATTTGCAAAATGCAATCTGAATATTAACTAATCCATCCTCTGGCTGGGAATTAAGTTGTCTTATCTCAGTTTTTCATGTGTGGAAAAAAATACAAAAGGACTTATATCAGAAATGGGGAATATTAGATGAAATTCATAGGGGCTTGGTGTAATGAATTAGAAAAGCATATGAGTTATGTCAACTTTAAAGTGATTCCAAAGCCCAGGCTCAGAGATGATCCATAGTACAAGTCCCTGAGTTTTACCCATAGTGGCACCACAACCCAAGCCTGAGCTATCATCTTCTGCATTTTCGGGTCTGAAGTCTAGTTCATTCACACTCCTCTCCTAGTTCTTCAGAAACTATTTAGCTCCTTTTGGAAATCAGTAGAGTCCTTGATAACATAAGCATAGAAAATTCTTCAGTAATTCTTACAACCACTGAGCAGCATACTAAGCAATAAGAAAAGATTAGGAACTTTCCCAAAATATAACTTATACTTTTTTTTTTCCAATAAATAGCACATAATGAATGAATATCTAATTTACTGATGACTTTCCAAAAATGTTTTTCCCTAGTAGAAAATCCTGCTAATGGAATAGCAAGTAGCTTGATTTACTTGTGCAAAAATTAGCTGATGAGAGTAAAGTTAGCATGCTAACTCATAAAAACATGTGCACCTCAGCGGTAGGTTTTTTTTAATCTTTCCATCATAATTTCCTTCTTCTCATCCTTCAAAATCTGACTTCAAAAGGCAAAACACAGCATCCTTTGGGACTGGGACACTCAGTGTGCATAGGCCTGATGTCCTGCTTCCAGCATGCACTGCCATGCACGGGCACCATCCAGAAATATAACATATAACAGCCAGGTGGGTGGACCTGTGTCCCACTAAGTCAAGGGCAAAACTTCCACTGACTGCAGCAAGACCACCCTTTCTATCACTCCCTGTCCCATTCAGTAAGACCGTATGCCTTTTCCTCTAAGAGGAAACAGGTTCCCTTCAGGATCAGTAGTTTTAAGATGATATAAGAATGGGTATGTTTGTAATTATTTGGCTTGAGCTGTACACTGAGGACTAATAAACAATTACTAGCCTGGCTTAACAGTTTTCTAAAACACTAAAATAGGTTCTGAAGAATCATAGGTTACCCAGGGAAACCTGACTGTATAATTCACTAGGAAGTGTACAATTTCTTTGGTTTCAAGTTTGAAAACAAAGCAAAACAAAGATTTGTCATGTTTCATATTTCCAAACCAATATGCTTACGCTCATGTGGTTTCCATCTTAGGCAGAGTGTAAAGAGGAAGTAAAATGTCAAGTTGTTTATTTCTGTGCAATTTTCTTATCTCAAAATAACACAGAGTTTTCTAAATCCGATCTGTCTTTAATAATAGTCGGAGGAATTCCTTTGCTGGTCACTGTTGCTTTTACAGAAGTCTTATGATCTGGAAAGAGAGGAGTTAAATTTCTTTTGACAATTTTGTCAAAACCAAAAATGTCATCTGAAACAGCAGCCTTGTTTTCTAAGGAAATAAAGAAATTGGTTTCCTTTAGTTCAGTTTGTATACCACCTTTTCTTATTCTTTTCTTCTTTTTCATATTATTTTACTGCAGATTAAAAAAAGAAGAAAGGCAGAGACAGACAAAGGACACCTAGAAATTGACTCTTCATGATCATAAGCTTTCACTTAATGGTGTGAGAAAAATGAATATGCTTAAATCAGCAAATTGTTCTCTACCTCCACAGAACAATCTTCATTGTCAAACATGTGATCAAAGTTCCCTGTCTAAAAGTTGAGAAACCGAGTGTTTTTATTAGACACCTTAGGCCTGATTTCAAAGTATAAATGATTCAGCTACATCCTTCTTTTTGAAAATAAATATATATTTCAGCATCTAAGCCAGTGCTTCTGCTTCATGCCCTTTTTAACTGTCCATTTCAGAGATTAATGAAATGAATGAATAAGGAAAAGTTCTCCATGCTTCTGTATCCTTTATTCTAAAATCATACTGCAGATAAAAGTGATATCACATTTATGAAAAAGACCATTTTCAAACTTATCTAATCC
The DNA here is from genome assembly GCA_020745775.1 of Theristicus caerulescens. NCBI lineage: Eukaryota > Metazoa > Chordata > Aves > Pelecaniformes > Threskiornithidae > Theristicus > Theristicus caerulescens. The sequence goes on from CM036558.1 coordinate 72,284,460, forward strand.
CAATTTGATATATTTATATGTTCTTGTCTGTCCCTACTGCATGTATTTTCAAATGCATGTAAAAGTACCCACTTCCCCAATCCTCTATACTCATTAAGAGAGATTTAGCTGCAGCAGCATCAAGACACAACAGTCCCAAGGAAATATGAAAAGAGAAATGCGTTCCTCCATTGTTCCATTTTGCTCCCAGATCCCCCATCCAAGGCACTCCACCCATCTCATGCATATGGACAAGGAGAGGAATAAATGTCTGTGCCTCTCCCTGCAATCATCTTCAAACCTAAGGGTAACATTGCCTTTCTGACTATTATCTAGGGTAGCCTCAGATTATGGTACTAGACTGTAGCACGAGACTATACAGCTTATAGTCTCTCTTGCACTGACAGACGTATCCCTTCCCACTAAATGTAACTCCCTCAGAACCATCAGCCGTTGGTCTCTTACGGTTGCTCCACACACTTGTTTTACAGGACAGGACACTCCAAACTGCAATTCAGGACATCGTGGGTCTAGTCAGGTACTGGTTTGTGAGATCAGATCAAATTCAAAGTATCAGGTCGGTCTTCATGTAGTCACCGCACTGCCAAATAGATGTCTTCTTTTTGCTTAATGAGAGTTAAAGAATTAAACAGAAAATGTTGGGTTCATAATCAGATTATAGCTGCTGTTGGGCAGCTATAGTCTTGTAAACATTGGCTGATACACAAGAGTTTAAAAGTGCTGAATAATAGAGAGAAGAGGAGTAAACCCTCCTGAGAGAGCTGGTAATAAATATAAAACTGCAGGATGAAGGAAAAACTTCATAGACCAACATAGACCTTCCTTTTTTTTTTTACACTCCTTCTTGCAGAAGCAGAATTAAATGATTCAGGATTGGTTTGTTTGCAGAAAAGAGTTGAACACAAATGTCAGCGTTCACATTTAGTGTCATTTAACATCTAGTCCAAAGATACGGAATCTGTGTAGATCACTGATTTCTTTAAACACATTCACAGCCAACAAGAACATTTTAGATTAAACACATGTCCATGTTTCATTCTCTATATCTTTATCTGTAGGGCTAACAGAAAGTGAGAGTACCTCCCCTTGCAAACTTGGGATATACTTTGATATCTGAAGACCAAATTATCCAGTTGGTTCCTACATATTGAGGCTGAAAAACTTGTGACGTTGACAAATCAAGTTTTGCAAACCACCCACAACCATCTTGCCCGTATGTGTCTGTATTATCATCCCTCACATATGGGCTGAATTCTTCTCAGCGCACACAGGCAAATGAGGCACAAAAATACCCATAGTGAGATGCTTTTTACCTTTATTTAGCTACTCAATAGTTAAGCAACTAGTTTAGGCTAGACATCCAGGCTCCCTCAGTATCAATGGCTGCAGAGGCAGGCACCTGCAGGGGGTGATTCATCTTCTTCAAAGATAGGGGTCTAAAATAGGAGGTATGAGCTGCCTTCTGGAGGTGCCTATCTCTCACCATTGACTATAGAGGGAGCCTAGATGACTAGCTGAGATTAGATGCCTAATTTTTAGGCAGATAAATTGTCTTGCCTGAGGTTACATGAGAAATTTGTGGCAGAACTAGGATTTGAACCCACACGTTCTGCATATAGCTGGTAACGAATGATTTAGTCAAATCTAGCACTTTTATTACAAAGGTTTTGCATGTTCACAATAGGCTATTAGACAAGGGACACACACACACATCAAAAAGTCTAATAAATTGGCAATTAGTCACCAATCTCCCACATACCTGAGTATATGAAAGATCTAGTTTAAATGTCTAAAACAGGCAATAAGAGATTTTACCTGTGGTCGTCCACCTTCCCAATCAGTGTCCTAACCACAGCTATTCTCAGGGAGCTTAAAGGCTCTTCTGAGAACTCTGCAATATAGTTTGAATAATTCACTGTTTATCAAGATGGCAAGAGAGAGACAGCTATGTCAACACTTGAAAATACAGTGATAACCAATTTTCAGGGAAGAATTACATGGATTATGTCTAACTTCTTGCTGATCAAAAAGCCTTCGCAGTTAAATAGTGCCTTTTCAGATTAAACAAACTCAGAAATATCCAGCTACTTCAGAAGGAACCACTTCACACATATTTAATACTCCACCCAAACTTCTCATGGTTTTTGCCAGCAGAGGATGCAAAATATTACACCGAGAAACCAAGATCGAATGGAAAGATGGCCACATTTGTCTGACATGCTTAGATTGAATTTCTGTGGTTTGAGGAATTCAGTAGAATCTGCAGGGATTAGTATAAATACAACCATCCAGACTCCAAACCCAACTGGATTGTGGGCAAATAGCCAGATACTGAAACATTTGTTCACATAAGCTGAAATCCTCTGTAAAACAACTGAATAGTTGCATTTGTCAAATGCTTATGTCACTGAGGAATTATATATTTTTATATCAGCTGCATATATTCTATTTTCTACTTTTCTACATTTTGTTTCTCAGCTACTTTTCCCACTGATCAAAACCTGCTGTCCTCTTGGAGAACTAAATATGTGATAAAACAGTTCTGTTTATAATTAGAATATTCAGTTATGACTCAACAATAGATTTACTTCTTAAATACCACCTACTTCATGCGTGTGTAACTCGAAAATAGGTTCATGGTTCTTTTTTCAGGTTTAAAGAAATGGAAAAAGTACTGAGAATAAGAAGATACACTTCACTATAAAAGTTAATTTGGGGGAAAACTTACAACCCCCTCAGAACAAATCTTTGCAGAATAATGAAAGGGCATTCTCATATATAACCAGAATTTTAAGATTTTGTTCATGAAACAATGCAGGTCTTTTATGATATATTAATAAAGTGGAAATATTACAGAACTTGGAATAATTCGCTTGGATCAATTTAGTGGACACTTTGTCCTTTTGATATTTTTCTGCTCTATTTTGAGATACTCTCTACCCTGGCGCTTGCTCTATCTTCAAAAAAAATCCCAACGTACAAACATACAAAATTATTTTCTTGAAGTCTAGCCCCATCACACTAGGATCTGACAAAATACTTTGAAAGTGGATAATGCAAACAGTCTGCTCTCAGAGTCCAGTCCACACCGATCTGAGGTGAAGATTTAAATGCTACAAATATCCATTCAATACCTTTTCTATAATATAAGCATTTTCTAACCACTCTGATGTACTTAAGAGGTTTTAAAAAATACCAGAAGTATTTATTTAGTTCTTGTAAACCAACAGGAATTCTTAATCCTGTCAACAGATTAGGGAACTGGTTTAGGAAGGGAAGGGAAAAAAGAAAGAAAAGAAAGAAGAAGAAAGAAGAAAGAAGAAAGAGGAATAGAGAAAAAAAAGAAAAAAGATAACAGAAAGAAAAAAGAAAGAAAAAAAAGAAAAAATAAAGATGAGAGGAGAGAAAAAGTGAAGAAAAGGGGAAGGGAAGGGAAGGGAAGGGAAGGGAAGGGAAGGGAAGGGAAGGGAAGGGAAGGGAAGGGAAGGGAAGGGAAGGGAAGGGAAGGGAAGGGAAGGGAAGGGAAGGGAAGGGAAGGGAAGGGAAGCGAAGCGAAGCGAAGCGAAGAGAAGCGAAGAAAAGCGAAGAAAAGCGAAGAAAAGCGAAGAAAAGCAAAGAAAAGCAAAGAAAAGCAAAGAAAAGCAAAGAAAAGCAAAGAAAAGCGAAAAAAGGACGAGTTGTCCGAGTTCTTTGTGAAATGCTGCCATCTATGGAGTTTCAGCGATATTGCGTTCTATGGCTATGTCAAAGAAAACCACAGGCCTGATTACCTCACAACGTGGTTGGTTCAGGAAAAGAAGCAGGTTTTTTCAGCAATAAACAAGAATATAAATTATAGCTTTGGCTATAACATTAAGTTGGCACTAGCTTCTACCATAACTATTTTTTGAATATATAAGCAGCATTGGTAGTTACCTACTGCAACATTCCATCAAGACTTTCTTGTGTTTCGGTTTGTTGGGGGGGTGCATTCATTTTGGTGGGTTGTGTTACCCTATTTTCATCTGCACTGCTAAATTTTCCTAAATTTCAGGGCACACAAGCACAAATTCTTTGTGCCATTCCCCGTGTATGTATCCCTAAGCATACTGCTGCCTGCATTCTCAAAATGCCTAAATAAATAAGCAACTAATTACAGTTATCTCATTTTACCTCTATTATCGCTAAAAAATAAGGCATTTGAAGCTTTAAAAATATTATACATGCACACACCACTCCACCTTCCTTAACATTTCTGTGAATGTTAAGGCGGGAGCTGCACCTGTGGGTAATATAAGTAGACAGAAAGATGACAACTTTGAAGAGATAGAAGTATTAGAAGTATTTGTCACCTATGATGAATAATAATCATTTCAAAAATCCCAGCTTGGAAGCTGTTCAGCTCTTCAGGAAGAAGTGGTCCTCGTTCAGTACCGCAAAGATCCAGAAATGTCTTTATTGCGCTCACTAAAGGACTAGATGCAAATGAACAGCAGGGGACATTTTGCTTACTTAAATTGTGATTAAGTGACATATTTAATCATTAAGGCAGGCATAAGCATAAACAGCAGTAATTCTAGGGCTAATAAATATCTGGATCCCCAAAGCTATCTTGTGTCTAGAGGCTGGGATATGAAGACAGGAGGAAAATAGTATGTAAGATTTCTAAAAGATGCCTCTTTTAGACACTGCCACTCAGGTCTATTTTCAGAAATTGTCCCTCCCTTACCACAGCCTTCCCTTGGCACCAGCTCCCAGTAGTGAAATGTCACCAGCAGAGGTACTTCCCATGGCAGGAAAGGTATGGTAGAAATAACCCTCATTCATGCCTGCTCTGAAAGACGGGGCCAATTCAGCTCTTATCCACTGGGATCAGCCATATCAAAGAGAAGTACGTCAGTGGAATGAAAACTAAAGCCAGCCCTATACTCCCTGACAAACAGCAGCAATGTGCCTAGCAAAATACTCGCTTTTGCATTCTCTTATTCTATCCAAAGAGCTCAGTGCCAGTAAATCTTTATTATCCTAACAATGAATAAAGCTACCTGCAGGAAAACTATTGCCTCTCCCACTTTGACTCCCTCCAGTCGCTTACTTTTGCAAGTGTTTCTCATCTTTATATACCATATTGACTTCGGAGTGTGGCACTTGCCTAGCAAGCTGTGACAGAATAATCACCCCTTGAGCATAAGCATCAGTGGACCAAGTTACTAAACACCTCTCCCCTCTGCAGGTCATTCAACAGGAAGATGTTGAAATCAATGGAGCTGCGTTAACAATGAATTGCATTATAAGCAAAATAAGACTCTAAATGAAGTTAAAATTTACCTCCTAGAGAAACCTCTGCAGAGGTCAAAGATGAGACACTTCTGGAGAATGCCCAGAGGCAAGGGTTGTTTTCAGAAATTCATCCTCCCCTGTTTGACTTCCAACACCCAAACACATACCCTGCCTCTTTTCTTTAGAGGGGGGGGACAGTGGCTAAAGGTCTATTAGCAGCAGCCACAGCCACAGCAAGCATCCAAATGCTTCCTTCATTTCACAGCTGGTGAGGCAGCCAGATCTACCTATAGTGCTTAATAAGGAGTAGCAGCTCTACTTGTTTGGCTTTTGGTGATGATAGAAATTTTAAAAGATGGGCCTTCTGGGTTTTCCTATTTGCCAGCTCAAAACATAATCGCATGACAATAATCTCTTACTGCTTTTGGAATGATCTTGTTTGCATTTAATTCAAACTCATCTAAACAACACCGTCTCAGATAACACTGCCCGTGTTGCAGTAAGCGTTTCATCAGGAGGCTTGCAAGAGGACCAGTTTGTTGCATGTCGCTAAAAGAGCAGCTTTCTCACTGCATCCCGGTACGAAGGCAACACTGGTGTACGAGGCTACGGCCATGGTGCAAGGACGGAGGGCAGAGCTGCCAATCTCTGAGTGTGCTCTAGGGAAGGGTCACGAGCCCTGGGGCTTCACAGCCGTTGGACCTTCACATGGACCGAAGGCCATGCCGAGCCAGAGTGTCTCCAATCACTCTCCCATCTACTGCACGCAGAAATGACAGCAGAGGTGGACAGCATGGGTTGCAAGCACTAGAAGAGGATGGGGAGTGAGGCAGTGGTCTCCTTTGCTGAGATGTAGCATCAGTTCAGGTTTATGGCTAGGTTCAGAAGTACAGCTGGTCAAACGCAGCTGAGACACTGCTTGTGAACGCTCAGCCACAATCACCTCCTTCGTTATTCTCCACTACGCTGAAATCAACCCCTGTGCTGAAGGCTGTGGACCATATGCCCACCATATATTGCCATCAAGGTGCAGAGGCCACGTCCTCACCTACCCCTCTGAAACGGGGCATCACTTGTGATAATTTGTTTAAATAATATTGGCGGGGGGGGGGGGGTGAGGGGGAATGGGTCCCATTGCACTCACCGGCAAACAGGGATATCCTTTCATGAACAAGAACATGCACTATTCATGTCACACTATTCACCACTTGCTGCATTAATTATTTGGCTTTTTCAAGATTTTCTGTCATCAGAGCAGACAGCCAGAACAAACCATTACTGAGGAAACCAATCACCACAAATGAGGCAAAGTGAACAGATCGCCAAAACCTTGCAGGTCGGGAGAGACCATCTAAATATCTGTTGAATACTTGCATATAATGAATCACGGATCACTGTTATCTCACCAAGGAGAAAAATACCATATTTATCAGCTAATACAGTCAGAACATTATTTGGCTATTCTGATGAACTTGTGATGCATGCCTTTAATGAAATACATCCTTCCCACACCCGATTTTCCCTGTACTGCAGAAAGAGTGCCATTTCCCTGCTTTGCTGGACAGATTCGGATTCGCATTTATAGGTAAGAGGGGTTTCTTAGCTGACAAATTTTGCTCAGCCACTGAGGATAACTCCACATTTCCAGACTGAACCAGTAAAGTTCTCATTGCTGAAGGTACTGTATGCTACAGTATATGTCTTACTCGAGAATTCAGATGTCACCCACCTGCCATTAGGCACAATGCACACGTTTTTATAGCCAGCACAGCTGCCTGGAAGGCAGAAGAAGAGATGTATAACCATTTCCTAGCCCATTTTATTCACCTGTGAGTCTCCTACATTGCTGAACTGCTTCAGATATTAAGATAGAATAACTAAGACTAGATCATATATATGAGACGACATCAAGCAGAAATACTAAGTAGTAACATACGTGACTAAAAAGTGATTACAATGAGTCAAATAAATTAATATTTTGCCTTACACAGGATTCTTTATGTTTGGTAACTATTGCTTGTGCTGATGATACAACACATGCTGACACCAAATATCAATTCTAGGTAAATCCAATTAAGCCCAGAAGCAAAACAGCTGGATTAGCAGTTCACTGCATAAATTATTTTTATTCCATTTACTTTGTCTTTTTGCAAATGAGCCTTTTAACATAAAAAAATTTAGCTCTCAAGTTCCCCTTTGCTTATTAATCCCAGAAGCCTAAAATGAAGAAGAAAAAAAATATTTTTTCTTCCTTTGTTGTTTATGTGCATTTGCTGTTCAGCTCCCTAGTGTAGTCGCCCCAGATTGTATGTAGCTTTCCTTCTTCCGTAAGTCACTCACGCTGCACTTACTATGGCATCAAGAAACTTTTAAATTTCTTTATTTCCAGATGATGTATTAATGCATAATTATTTTATATTTTATCTTTATCTCTATTTCCTGATACTAAATACAATGAATATAAAATTGTTAAGGCTAGGGTTCAACATGCTCACCACTGCATTAATCCAGTTAGAGCAACATAGACTATACAGGAGTTTTATTTTATTTCCTTTTTTTGCTTATTGTTTTTCTTCATTATATGTCTGCCAGCATAAAGGGCAATGTAGAGATTGGGAATCAATACATGCTACTCCTGTAAATATGCAGATAATCACAAATTGTAATCACTGATTGATTTTCAGCATTCTGATAGTGACACATTGTGTGGAAGGGACTCTGATTTCAGTTGTGCTAGGGGAAATCTAGAGCAGTGATTCACAGCTGGAATTATAATAAAGGACTGCCTCAGAAATGCATCATTTCAGTCAATGAAACACGTAACATATTGTTGGTGTAAATGACTTTTCCCTTCTGCTCATGATCTGGGATGACAACAGCAAATGTGCAAGCAGTAGAGCCATGCTTAAGCCTCCAAGGTTGAATGCCACTGGCCCTGAAGGTGGGAGAAGGTGGTGAGAAATACTACAAGGTGCCTGAACAGCAAGGCTCAATTCATGACTTACCCCAGAGCCCATATTAAATTCACTGGTCTTGGCATTAGCCCCCTCCCTACCACTCCCCCCTCCAGTCCCCTGAAAACATATCGGTTTGAGATTCCCTTCTCCCTTGGCGTGGTTTAACGCCAGCCGGCAACTAAGCACCACACAGCTGCTCGCTTACTCCCCCCCAGCCCTGGTGGGATGGGAGAGAGAATCGGAAGGGTAAAAGTGAGAAAACTCATGGGTTGAGATAAAGACAGTTTAATAAGTAAAGCAAAAGCCGTGCACGCAAGCAAAGCAAAACAAGGAATTCATTCACTACTTCCCATAGGCAGGCAGGTGTTCAGCCATCTCCAGGAAAGCAGGGCTTTACTTGCTGGTGGGGTGGTGTGAGAAGCAGAAAAGGCCTTGACTCTGTGTAAGCACTGCTCAACAATAACTAAAACATCCCTGTATTATCAACACTGTTGTCAGCACAAATCCAAAACATAGCCCCATACTAGCTACTATGAAGGAAATTAACTCTACCCCAGCCAAAACCAGCACATTGTCCACCCCTTGTTCCATACCATTTACGTCATGCTCAGGTCTCACACTATCCAATACATTCTCATTACCCACCACCACCCTTCCCATCCTTTGATATAATGCACAGATATCATTCCCTTAGTCTATGGACCACCCCTGTGAAATGTCTGTAAAATGTCCATAAATGTGCACAAATGTTCACGAAGTGTCCATTGAGTTCATTTAGTCCATGACTTTGGGCTCTATCTGTTATGGTGGTCACTCAGGACAGGAGAGGTTTTGTGTTGCATGGAATTACTGAGCACCAAAGCCAGCTCAGGTCAAGTCACTACTGCACTTGCACTGCTTCTTGTAAGGCTTCTCCTCCACTGGTTCAGGTGGTTCCTGCTATAGTAATTCCCGTAACATGCAACTCAAATCCCAGGTTACAACAATTTAAAGGTATTTCCATTACAATCTCCACCCCGGTCCCTTTGGACCAGACCATAGGGTTTAGTATTGCAATGAACTCCTCCCCTTGCCCCTGCTCTGGCTTGGACTTACCCACAGACTGCAGTCCCTTAGGGGAGTACCTGCTCCAGGGGGAGCCTTATCTATGAGCCACAGCCAGGGGTATACCTGCTGCAGCATAGACTTATCCACAGCCACAGTCACTTTGAGGTGCACCAGTTCCAGCATCGCCTTATCCATGAGCCACAGTGCCTTCAGAGATATACCTGCTCCAGCATGGCTTTACCTACAGCCACAGTTCCTTCAGAAGTAAACCTGCTCCAACATGGCCTTACCCGTGGCTGCAGTCCCTCCAGGGGTGTACCTGCTCTGTCTTGGGCTTATCCATGCTTTGAGGTGCTCCAGCATGACCTCATGCACAGCCACTGATGCTTCAGGGTGTACCTGCTGCAGCACAGACTCATCCACAGCCACAGATGCTTCGAGGTGTACCTTCTCCAGCGTGGACTTATCCTTGGGCCACAATCTGCTGTGGCACACACATAACCATGGCCACAGATGCTTCGAGATGTACCTGCTCTGGTGTGGACTTATGCACAGTCACAGACACATCGGGGTGTCCTGCTCTTGCGTGGACTCGTCCACAGGGCACAGTCCCTTCAACTCGAGTTCACACTGGAGTTCCAGCCTGTCCAGTACAGCAGCACAGAAAGAGCAGTGATGCCCTGGCCATCTGCCAGCCCGGGCACATCGCCATTGCTGCTATCAAAATGTTCCCAGGTGCAGCAGAGTAAGATGATAAGCAGTACAGCAAGCAGTGAAAGCAAAAAGCAGCCACTAACGAGCACTAGACTCTAATATACAGTAAGGCAAGCAAGCCCCATGGCAAGCACAGGAGCCTGCCGATTAATAGCTAAACAGCAATAACAGCTATAAATTCGATCTAGCATATTCCAATCAAACCTGTTGCTCTCTTGAACCCTTCGAGCCCCATGTTGGGCACCAAAAAGGACTGTTGTGGTTTAACCCCAGCTGGCAACTAAGCACCACACAGCCGCTCATTCACTCACCCCCAGTGGGATGGGGGGTAAAAGGGTAAAAGTGAGAAAACTCATGGGTTGAGATAAAGACAGTTTAATAGGTAAAGGAAAAGCCACGCAAGCAAACAAAGCAAACCAAGGAATTAATTCACTACTTCCCATCGGCAGGCAGGTGTTCAGCCATCTCCAGGAAAGCAGGGCTCCTTCATGCATAACGGTGACTTGGGAAGACAAACGCCATCACTCCAAACATCCCCCACCCTTCCTTCCTCTTCCCCCAGCTTTATATGCTGAGCATGACATGATATGGTATGGAATAGCCCTTTGGTCAGTTGGGATCAGCTGTCCCAGCTGTGTCCCCTCCCAGTTTCTTATGCACCCCCAGCCTACTTGCTGGTGGGGTGGGGTGAGAAGCAGAAAAGGCCTTGACTCTGTGTACGCACTGCTCAGCAGTAAGGAAATCATCCTGTATTATCAACACTGTTTTCAGCACAAATCCAAAACATAGCCTCATACTAGCTACTATGAAGAAATTAACTCTAACCCAGGCAAAACCAGCACACCCCTAAATCCATATTTTTCCAAAGAACTTTCACATCTTCCGTGCACTGGAGCCTAATGCCCAGCTTTCCTAGTAAACAGGCCACACACGGGTATCTGCAAGCACCGTCCAGCCCAGAGGGTCACAGTTCACACAAAAGGTACCCACATACCAGCTGTCAGACCAGCAGCTGGTTCACAGTCCAGACAACCATATCTATATATCTCTACATATATCTACATGTATTTATATATAAAATGCTGAATACAAGAGGGCTAAATTACTCCTGCTGGTGTGACATGATTTTTAAAAATTTTATTTCTAACATTTGTCTTTACACACATTAAGGACCTTTACGTAAAAAATATCTGTCCTTTTTCCTTAACTGGAGCTGGAGATGATGAAATATTTTGGCTTTGTTACAAATGCAGAAGAATTTGAGGTTAAAAAAATGAGGACTACAGTTGTACGTGCTGAAAGAAGGAGACAGACTACTGTTACAGTATGTTTCTCTTATTTTCCAATAGTAGGAAAACAATGCTCTTTCCTATTTTTGCTTATATAAAATACTTTCCATATAAAGACTGATACTGCTTCCACTGGCATAAGCACTAGCTTTATTATGGACTTTCTTGGGGGCAGGCACAGGGCCAGAGAAGTAACAAATCATGCTTTATAAAAAGGTATTTTCATACACAGATGTAATTCTGGTGAGGTAGCACTAACCATTACCAGTTGGTCTTCAGAAAAAATCATTTTTCCTAACAAACAGAGTGAAGAAATGGAGCACACAAAGGGGCTATGGTGACGCACAAGAAGTGTTTGGCATGAAATGGCAAGTGAGTCTAAACTGTTTCAGAAATCAAAGACAAATGAAGAGCCATGAACTCTGACAGGAAAACTTCTGTGCCTGATGTGCTTCACCAGTGCTCTTGAATTTCTGAGCCAGTTCTTTGCCTGTTTGCAAGTGACTAATGTAAATCCTTTTCTTTTAAAAAATACATGGAAAAAATGCTTACCAGTCATCAAATTGGCAAAAGGCTTGAAAAAATGCCATTATTTGAAAACATGGAGAAGGGGGAGAGGTGAAGGAAAAAAGGATTATGAACTGAAGTAGTCATTTTTTTTCTCTTAGGTAAGTAGCATTGGCATTTGTATGCAGAAAAAAGGTGATCTTTGGTTACATGCACATTCATATCTGATTCATTAATTTACACACAAGAATGAATTTCACCTTTTGTCACTGCCTGTGTTTGTAGAAAGTTATGAAATTTCACCCTGTATCAATTATAAATAGTTACAAAAATAGCAGCTGCCAGTCTCAGTTAAATTAAGCTTACTTCGCAGGGAGAGAATGCCTTCTCCTTTGTTAATAAGCAATATAATATTCTTGAGGAGACCGAGTCCTGCACAGCTGCCGCTGCCTTGCAAGAGCCAGGAGCCTCGTCTGTGGCAGGGTGGGTGGCAGCTCTGTGCAAGACTCGTTCTGCTGCCCTTAGTGGGCCATTGGTTCTGCGGTGGGTAGCAAATGTGGACAGGTTCATCTTTTGACACAGGATTAGATGAAAAATTTTTATTTTTTTTTTTGCCATCAAAGTTCCTGATTCATAGATTAAGTCAGATTGTGTGACAACATGTGGACTAAACACAGCCCTGCCGGGGATGTTCTAGCAGTTCTGCACAATTACCTGGTGGACCTCTGTCCTGAACTGGGCATTGATACAGTGAGAACATCTGAACGTGCGTCTTTAAACTGTCATTATTCTATACCATTGATTGATTACTATAGTAAGTGACCTGAAATAGCCTCTCATCACATAATACCACTAATTTTATTACCACCTATTCAACTTTGCTGTCTGTCCTCAAAGGAAATAAGTTTTGTCAGTTAATATCCCCCAACTTTTCTCTAATAACAACAGTATTTTACTTCCAGAAAGCTGGCTCAAGAAAAAAGAGCTGAAAATGTTTCATTTTCAATGAAAAACCACCCAACTATCTGTTCATGTGGTCTCAAAGCATAACTAAAAGCAAGGGGTTAGATATTCCTTTAGTATCTGTGTACTCATGATACAGGTATTCAAAGAACATTGTAAAGATAACAAGTGCTCCCCAGTATCTTTCACAAAATATCAGAAAAATTTTAAAGTCACTTCACTGAAGACACAAATGTGCAAGAAGCTATTTGGGGAAATGTGGTACTGTGCAATGCTGTATGACGCTGATAACAATAATACTACTAAACTGTGCATCTTATAAGAAGCTTGATCTTGCAACTGAAAACCAGATATAGAAAGGCAATGCCATTTGTTCTTGCAAGGGTTGCAAAAAGATGCAATTTGAGGTGCAATTATCAATGTTGGATGTTCTCCTGTTCTCAGAAGAACAGTTCCAGAACAGAACTCAGTTCCAATACGGTCAATCTGCAGGTGTCTATAATGGAACAAACACTTGTGCCAATGTATGAAGCCCAAGTATGGTGCCCTGTGAGCTTAGCACCAGTGTACGGAACAAGGATCCCAAAGATGCAGATACAGACATATTCTTTTTCCCCACCATCCTCTTCAAACACTCAAAAGTATTTACATTGCAAATTAGCCAGCGCTGTGGGTGCATTTCATCTACAAGAACTATAATTTTTCTTCAATGCAGGCTCCAGCATAGCACTTCTCAGCTTTTATGGTCTTCAAAAGAGACCCTCTCCTTGAAGAATGAGGGATTTAGTTCATAGCTGTGATTTAGCCCATCATGAAATATATATCCCTATGGTTTCCTGTCTTAATTTCTTAAGAATGCTCCTATTTTAGGCTGCATTAACCACTCATTTTTATATTTCAATAAATCTTAAATGGATAACAGCTGGTGATCTTTGATTTATTTTAAAACATCTTCTTGACTACTTTCTGAAAGTGTGAGTACTTGATGCTTTTACAGCTGGAGTTGGCAACTATTACTTCAGTTAGAGATCATTAAGGGACAGATTTATTTGTCTCCAGGTTCACCACTGCAAGTGGAATGTCCACACAGGAGCTTTTTTGGATCTACGGGGCAAACTTAGATGGAGCTGTGCAATTTGCTAACTGTACCAACCAGAATGGCTAACAAACAGAAGATGATTGGTAATGAATGATGGTACCAATACTCAATCCCTTTTCTCCTCCTTACCAGCTTCTGAAAAAATTTTTGACTACCTCACCACCAAACCTTACTTGATCATGTCTGTAGCCACTTCTGCACTCTCATACGCCATGCCTGAATGGAGGAATGTTAACAAGAACAGTAATAACACTTTCAGTTTTTTATATTCTGAACTACTTCATCCATCCACAGAACTGTTTTTTGTTCCACCAGAGAAGTCTAGATCCCTCTCTATCTGAAATCTGCTTTATTCTCACTCTTTAGTTTCAGTGATTACTCATAGAAACATATAATCAGTTCAGATTAACTGTTCAGATCTTAGCAATAGCTACTTAGCAACAGCTACCATCATGACATTAACCATCGGTTGCCTTCTATACCATGACTCATCATTCAGTATGCAAAGCTGTTATTCAAATCTCCCCCTCTGCCATATATATAAAAAAATATATATGCATGCTTTTATATTGCACAGTTTTCAGCATTATAAGTCTATTAAGTTACACCTAATACATAAGAACGGAGGTGTAGTATGCTCTAACTGTGCAGTTTAGAAACGAAATCTTACTGCAAACTTCACTGCATTTGTATTAATTACACATGAAGAATATTTTCACTGGCAATGGTAAGTAATTATAACGCTACCTGTTGTTAATAAGAAGTTTGCGTTGTCCATTTATCACACACATCAAGAAACAGCCAGCAGATATTCTAACTAATTTTCTTAAAATATATTGCAATGGACTTTTTATTTACAATATGTAAACAAACTATATGTATTTGAATGCTAGACACAATGATAAGTAGCACTTTTCTCTATTTGAATAAAATTGGCAGTGCATGATTAAATTGAATTTTCTCCAACTCTCACTTGGTTAAATTGCAATACTTACAAAATACCACATAACCTCACTAAGTTTCAGCAAAGATTTAAAAGGTGTGAGATACTAATGAAAATGCAGTTTGCCAGGTTTTCATGTCATCAATGCTACAACAATTGTAGTGGAATATCATGAAGTATTTTTAATAGTAATTTAAACAAAACCAGTTAAGACCTTTTTTGAAAGTTGGTAACCTACATAACCCACACTCTAAATCATTTACAAGGTCCCATCATTGTGCTACTGAGCATTAAAATATAATAATAATACTACTACTAATAAACAAAGTTATGTGATGGTGCCGTGTCCCTGGTTCTTTAAGCTTGCTTTAAGCATTAAAGTCTTGAGGTCCTACACCAGTTGGGTTTAATGACTTGCTTTTCAAAGTAAAGTTACACAGCTGACATTGGTAAAGCCAGAATTTTACCCATTGTGTTGAATAGATATTTGGAGGCAAAGCACAGCTCAAATTACTGAGGTCATCAGAATTTGGCTCCTTGTTAGAATTTGGAAAAATGAAAAGGATCTTAATCAATTGCCTACATCATGCAGTTCCACAGCTAGCCTTTGAAAACCATATTGCAAAATAAAGCCAGAGAATGTGATTAACAGAAAACAGAAAAGGTCTTAGTGCTTTTAGGAAAAGAGGAAAATAAAAGAAAGCTCTCTTTAGAAAGAATCAACAGAGTACGTAGAGTATTCTGAGGGTTTTTTTTCAGTAGGAAAAGAAAGAAAGAATCCAAGCAAGAGTGGCTAAGTTTTCACTGCTTTATTAATAACTTTTCTTTACATTTTATTTACCCAGAATTATATTATTTTTATGTCCCAATGCCAAGAAATCTGGTTAGTAAAGTGCCAGATTCTTTTATTTGATTTTATTTGATTTCATTAGGGACCATCAGCCTAGCTGCTTAAGTGCCTGACTACTGTTTGCAGTTAAACATTCATTAGGGAATCCCCAGTGGGTTCATTCATTTCACTGAGGTCCAATTACAGTGCCACAAAAGCAGTTTTTGCAGCAATTAGCTGATTTTTTCCTGTTTATGTTCTGTCTCTTTAGGAAGAGGACTATTTTGTGGAGGTCAGATTTTTAATTAGGCGCAATTTAGGGCCAATAAGAAAACTGATAATTTACTAAATGGCTGTGGTGGACTTAACTGCTCAGAGCAGAGGTAAATAACACAACAGGGACACTAAGAATAAGCTCTCCTGGTGTGCATAGCTCAGAGTCCTATAGTGTAAGGAATAGATTACATGTTAAATGGCTGTCAGGGCCTTCACTGTGTTGCTGGTATCAGCAATCGACCTAACCTCAAGAGCCACCACGTTATTAGCAATGGGTACAGGGAAACCAGGCTGGAACAGGACCTGCAGAGAGCTGTTGGCTTCAGGTAGCTGCAAAAAGATCTCAGAGTGAAAGAAAACAACAAAAAATCAGGTTCTGCTTCCTGAAGATTTGGCAGCACCTTTCTCAACTGCTGCATCCTGTGAAGCCAACTATATTAAAGTGTGTCTGAGAAGTCCTCACAGTCACTATGAGTATGCTTTTTACCATAATGGATTACCATGTGATAGCTTGTATTTCTGCAAAGGTCTATGCTTTCTGCCCTTAAATGAGGCATTATATTTTCTAAGCAATGTGTGCAAGTTGCCTTACACCTTGGGAAACTAAGAACTGTGATAGTTGATGAATAGTACACATTTAGAGGGAGTAAGATCTTAATCTTGTGATCTCTTCTGAAAGAGTCTAAGCAGACTTGCCACCTCAAAATTTTCTCATCTAAGTCTAAAGACTGTGATATTTGAATTTCAGACCTCATATCACAACAAAATTTCTGAAGAGACTCACAGCTGGTTGAAAGGTTGCTCTCTTACAGGAAATAGGTAAGGAAAGTCCAGAAGGTCACTGCATTTTTTCTTCAACCTTTGACCCAGCATGCAATTGCAAAGTCATAGCCAGACATGTAAAAGAGCAATACCAGCAGGAAGCACAAGTTACGAACATTGAAATTTCATTGCCAGTTACATTGAAATTTCATTGCCAGTTATTTCTGGCAGCATTTATAAAAACACAACAAAGAGTAGGGCAGAAATTCCTGTACCTTCTACTGGGAATAAAAATGTTCAATTAGGCTGTAAATGTGCACAGAAAATATATGATGGCCTTTTGTCTGAGAGCATGCATAAATGTAACAACAGAATAATTTTGGAAAACCTGGTATCTTGATTAAAAAACATTCTACATCACAATTCTTGTTCTTCCCATGAAAACTCTTTACCCTAGCATGCAGTCCACAACCAGGGCTACAGTTCTTAGTTTTTATTTTTCTTTTTTTAAAAATAACCTCTGGAGAAAACATAAGGTTTCAGAAATCTTTAAAACATGAAAATCTGTTATTAGGCCATTATTCTCTTTCTAATTATTTAGATAATATTAGATTATTTAGATAATATTAGATAGCCAAAAAAGCATCACCTTTTTGTCAATTCATCAGTTTTCCTTGCACATAGAAACAGGATTGAAAGATGCTGGCTAAAAAAAACAAATTAAGCAGTCACATTTTGAGAACCTGAAACTTTTTTGGGGTTTTTTGGTTGTGGTTTTTTTTTTTTTTTGGTGAACCAAAGAATATCTTTTTAAGACAATCTGAAAGGAATCTATGCTATGGGTGTGTAGATGGTGACTCTATGGTCTAAATTACCCAATACAGTGTACATTCTGTTCAAACTTGCATTCTACTTTTGGTGAGGGCTCTTAAATCAATAAAGTAGCAGAATGACAGGAATGCCATTTTGATTCTCTGTTATTATTCTTTTCATCTAGGCAAGCACACATAGGGTTGAGAAAGGTGTTTCTTTTCTAATAAGTTTTTAAATATTTTCCACATTTTAGAGAAAGGTTTGGGGGTTTTCAAGCAAATGAACAATTTTTTGCAAATGTTATTGCAAGAATACAATACAACAGGCAACACACATTGCAACATTAACTCCTAATTACTTTGGAAACCAAATTTCATTTGGAGTCCAGCTTGACTTGCAAAGAACTCAAGATGGTAATTAATAACAATCAGCCACTGAAGTAACTTTGTATAAATAATGTGCTGAACTATGTCCCAATAGGGCTAATACAAACACATGGACTTCAGCATGAACTCAGCCAAAAAAAAAAAAAATCTTGCGATTGACTGAATTTCCTACTTTTTCTGCTTAGCTGTTCCCTTGCTGTATTACCCATCATATCTCAAAGTCCAGGTTTGTTGTCATTAACATAATCAGAAAGGCAATTTTCTTAATACAAGTCATACAAACAATGAGCTGATGGCACCTAGGAGATAGGTATCATCCACAGCAGGTAGTTCTGGTGGAAAGACAGATACAATTAAGTGACAAGGAAGCATTATTATTACAGTGAGAATAAGTTCCAAATACACAAGATAAAGACACATTTTCAAATCTCAGAGGGGCATTTCAGCTCATGTTGTCAAATATTCTGTTGTTTCACCAGTTCACATCTTTCTGCATAGGAAGAATATTAGAGCAGCAGGAACTAGGGATGGAAATGAGCTGTTAGACCATAGGATCATAGGTCAGTTCAGGTCAGAGGGGACCAAATCCAACCTCCTGCTCAAATCAGGGTCAGCCTTACTTCATTCTCTTGTGACATCATATAAATTAACTAATTCAGCTAAAATAACACATATATATGTATACTAATTATAGTTATTAAAAAGTTATACAAGTTAATCCTGGCTTCTTAAGGAAATGAAGCTAATGGGATCACACTGTCTGTGTTTATTCTCAGGCGTTGGCCCATTTCATCCATGTTTAGCAGAAGGCTTAAAGGTGTGAAGGCTTAACGTGATCCAAACAGAAGAAAGGTGATATCATGAACAGCCCAGCTGTAGTAAAAGCTCCAAACAAAAATTATACCTTAGCAGAACCAGCATAAACCAAATATCAAGCATGAAGGCACTGAAAACCAGGCCTCATATGTACTACTCTCACTGTTTTCTTGCTTCCTTTTAAATGCCCCATCTCTTCCTTAGATGCAGATGGAAAACAGAAGAGCAGGTATAGAGAGGGCAAGCACTCAACAGTTTCAATTTAAATAGGAGCCCAAAGCACTGGAAATCCCATGAGAAAGGGGATTTTCTGGTATTTGCAGCTAAGTTAGACAACTTGAGGTGGTCTCAATGAGGCCATCTATTTAAGGACCTTCTTGGGCCTCCAGATTTTCTTTCCTTCTGCATATCAACTTACAAATGAGTCCAGCTCTTAGTGGACGCTCAAGAGGCCAAAGAAGGCTGCTTAATCAAAAGCTCCACTTTATCATCCAGCTCTTCTCCCAGTGCAAACAAAACAACACTCCCAAAGACTTCAACCAGAGAGGGACCAAGTCCTGGAAAGCAGCGTTGAAATAATTACATGACCAAGTGGTTAACTATTTTTTGCAGGTATTCTTCTGTATTGCTGTACTGCTTCTGAGGACTCCAACACAACAGCAGGGTTGCAATCTGCCCTGCTGTGTTCACCTGTTCAGCTTTTTCCCTCAGACAGAATTTTAAAACCCATTAGGTGCCAATACTGCATACAGGCCCTATAAAAATTTCTTCACAAAAGTGTTTAGGTAAGTTTAAAATTATATTTGGCAGATTGTTAGACCAGAATGCTGGTTGAGGTCACCTGATATTTGAAAACTAAATGAAAATAGGCAACTGCTTTATTATTTTAACTGTACATCTCAAAACTGACTGATAAGCATCCACATACCACAAGAGATGTACAAGGTGTACATCTTTATTAGCAGTGTGTCAGTAACCTTGTAGAGAAATACAAGAGGAGAACAAACACAGAATCATTGTTAGCACTGTAAGAGTCTTTGAAGGTTCTCCTGACTTCAAGCAACAGAGGCAGGAACAATCTTAATTAATAATGAATAATACACTCACAAAAAAAATACCTGTTACATTGACATACATTGCAGGTCTGGTATTACTTGATTCTATGTGTGTATGAAGTGCAGTGATGATGCTTTTGGACAAAACATTCTCATGTGTAAGAATTTAATGCTAGATGTGTATTGTTAGGCACTTAAGAAATTTATTGAGAAGTAACAGTTCCTAATTATAGGATACCTGCAGAGCCAGAACATTTATCAGTTTTACTTAAAGTATTTTTGCCACCGTGTTTTGCATAGAGAAAGAAAGAAAAAAGAAAATAATTTTCTTTCTCTTGCCTTCCTACTGTCATTGCATGAATGGTAGCTATTACATTCTTATTACTGATCTGCACACTAAAAAAAAAAAGATGGTCAAATGTCCATGTACGCTCAAGTAGCCAATTTGCAAATATGATTCATTTGTCTGATTTAATTTTCTAAAATTGCCAACTGACCTTAGTCCTCATTCTGGGCTAACAATCAGTATTTTTTTTTTAATGAACCTGTTTTCAATAAAGGAAGAATTAAGGGGAAGGAGCAGAGGGGAATTGAGAAAATTAACAGTTTAGCTGATCTGCTAAATTTTGAAACAAAGAAAAGAAGTACAGTCCAAGGTATAATAACCTTTAGATACATGTGAGCCAGAGCAGTATTTTGCACCTGAACCATAAAACCCATGTACTGAAAACTAACTTCAGTGCCAAGTTACATGCCACGGAACCATTCTGCATTTAATGAAATTGTATGAGATGTAAGTCAGTCCAGAAATCTGACCTTGGTTTTAATTTGAAACTGACAAAAATTTAGCTGTAAAGAAGCACATCTGCTATTTAATACTGTGGCATACTATGCATTTATTTAATTATCATAATTATTATAATCATCACCTGGACTCTGGTTCATCCCAGTCTTTTTTTTTCTGAAATTGTTTCATCTGTTGTTTCCAAACCTAAATGTGACAATGATTTCATATTCAACAACATGAGGCAATTCAACATTCTTTGTCTAGAAAGTCTCCTTAGAAAAGAAACAGGCCATAAAATTATCAAACAGCATCCAGACACCAGCAAGCCTCAAGAGGTTACACTGTGCTCCACATGAAATCCCAAGTGCAACAGAGTTGACAGAGGGAATCAAATATTCAGATGGCTTCAGAATAAAACCTTTATCTGAGCATTGCTTTTAATGTTCATTTTTCACTTTAAGGAAATGGGAAGAGGAGTTACTTACTCAACAGTCTGCTTGCTCCCAAAGTAAATTTTTGTCAACTAGAAGGACTGTTATTTTGCAAAATTTATACTCTGTTATTTTAACATACCACAGAGCAGCAGTCTCACAGACTGAATATGTGAAAGAGTACCTATTGTGACACATGAAAGTAATCCACCACATCTTTCCTGTAAAGCTTTTCTCCAATAATTTCAATGGCAATAGAAGAGGATGAAAACACAAGCATATGTGTAATATGTTGTAGTGTCTGGACTTTCTTGTTCACTGGTAGTCTAGCAGACACGCTCCCAAAGTCCTCCATACTTCCATGTCATCTGCTGTGATAACATCTACTCTGTTGACTTGCTTTTAAAGCTAATGAAGACACTCCAGGCTGGAATGCCATGCATTAAATACTTCTACAGTGCTTAGCTTGCGTGCTCAGTGCATGCCACCTTGAGCTTAGTACTGACATAACAAACACATGCAGCATTTCCAGAAAGGCACCTTTAACAATGAGCTCATTACAGAAGCACTTACATTGTACCCAAAAGAGTGCTTCTCCTTCCATCACTTGTAGCGATCTCTCTGTGTCAACACACTGCGAGTGTGGGCCACGTGAGGTTCCAGAAGAGTGAAAAAAGGGAAGGACAACAACCAATATAACAGTGCTGTGCACTCTTCACCTCAAGCTGACATGACTTGGACCCAGAAAAGGCCCTCCTCTCTAATGTACCCAAACGTATCTGAGTTACTGGAAAGTATCAATCTTGAGCTCATACCTGTCACATAACACTTACGCAACCTACTGATGAGACCAAATGTGAATGACTAACAGTTCTTTGGAGGACCTTTTCAAACACTGTCATCTTGGTGAGGCACTGGTGAATGTAATTTCTTGGTACAACAGTTTCCATGAGTAAACCTAGCCATGCCAATATGGGCAAAGCCTTCCTTGCCCTCTTCCTCAAAGCGACGTGACTGGGAACACCCATACCTCTGCCAGGCCCTTGTCTCTTTAGAATACCTACCTTTTCTCTTTTAAACAACTCTCCTTCTTCATTGCCAGTCCAGAGCCTCTCTCTGTTGACAAAACTGCAGGCGATAGTGGAGTCACCAGCTGGGAAGGTAGACTCCTCTGAAGTCAGTGGGGAGCCCTACCTGCTAGCTCCTGGCTTCCAGCTAAAAGACCTAGACATTACCGACATCAATACAATATTACTAACTGGAAAATGGGCTACTCAGGAGCACTGCCCTGGAGGCTGTAACACAATAGAGTGGACCCAGCTAGTGAGAACTACAGCACTTGACATCGGTTCTGCCACTGAACCTGACAGGAGTAACTGTGCTTCCTTGGTTTTGAGCAGAGAACTGTTTTTCCTGCTCTAGGAAGAGAGCATAGGAGCAGCCATGTGTTTATAACTAGATCATATCTTTATTTTGTTTCTTATAGTGAGAAGAATAATGTCCCCATTACAGAGCCATCTTTCCTCTCCTGTCTCTCTCCTTCATCTGGTGGCCCACTGGTACTTCCTCCCACTCTACCTTGTAGAAGTAGAAACCGATACTCTTGTGAAGAGTTTGCCTCCTGCAAAATGTGGCTTGTTACCAATTACTGCAAGCACATTTGAGAGTTTCATTTCACAAGCCATTACACAAATTAACCCTCTAGAATTTGAACAGCCTTAGTGACAAGTCACTACTTCCCTCTGCATGCATGACATTAAAGAAGACCAGTGCCTGTTAGAACCACATGAAAGAAACACACTGACCACTGAATATTCATCGGGGGCCACACAGTAGCCCGTAGAAGTGAGCAATGCCTCCCAGAGCATAAGTCTATAGCAATTTCTACCAATTAAGACCGAACTAGAGTATGTATGCTGGCAACTGTGTAAAGCTTGGATGAATGTTTTATTCTGCTGCCACAGTAAGAGTGCTTGGCAAAAGAAACAATTAAAGAGTAATGAGACAGCTTTGGGAAATAGGCAGTATGAATTGCTGTCAGTTTCCCACCCACTTCTTCCTCCTTTACCAAAGATTAGCACTTCTTATTGCCTACATGCAAACTGCAATCTGAAATTTAGTCATTTTGACAGGGAAAATAATGCTGAAAGAAACATGAAGAGACAAGAATCTCATTATTTCAATATTGTGTATAGTATTGGAATGCTTCTGTTCATGTTCCTCAGATTGTTTTATTTCATCTGAGTCACCTATGTAGCAAGTACTTCAAATGACCTTGACTACCAATAAATATCCACGTAGAAAGTGACAACTGCTGGAAAGAGGAGAAATAAAGCACAAACAGGAGTGAAAAAAATATTAATCCCACTGCATGAAACTATGTACATCAAAAAAGCTTTCCGATGAGCAGACAGACATTGATCAGTAGCCTGATGCTGACTTGCATCAGTTGACAAGTAGTTCATCAAACAGCTTACATACAGATAGAATCACAGACTGGTTGAGGTTGGAAGGGACCTCTGGAGGTCATCTAGTCCAACCCACATGTGCAAGCAAGGCCACCTAGAGCTGGTTCCCCAGGATCATGTCCATATGGCTTTTGAGTATCTCCAAGCATGGAGACTCTAGAGCCTCTCTGGGCAACCTGTGCCAGTGCTCAGTCACCCTCACAGCAAAAAAGTGGATCATAGGATCAGTTGGAAAGCATTCTTGGAACCAGGTAGGCTGAGGGCATGACTGTATCATGAAATATGTATGTATATGTGTGTGCATGTGTATGCGTGTGTATGCACATTTGTGTGCATGTGTGTGCGCAGTCCTGTGTTTGCTAAGTTTCTGGCTGGAGCCCATGGCTGCAGCCTGGGGAAACAGTGAGCGCTTGCAGGTACTTTCTTCTGAAATGTTTGGTTTTCTTTCTCACTGGTTTCAAACATGCTCAGCATATCAGTGAAACAAGAGGTAAACATAGAGCTGTCTCAGATTACATCTGTTCCCCAGGCCATCTCCAAAGCAAACATTGGTCTCCCAATGAAAAATACAACTATTACCCATTATTGGACATATCCAGTCACTCCCTGACCACCGAGTTGCACAGTTAATGAATCTGTTCATTTCTAATAAAAATAAACCAGACGAAGGAAGTGGTCAGCTAAAGCTGAACTTGAAGAGAAGAAGAAAAGGGATTTAATAAAAAATACTCAAGGTTGACATTTCCTTTTTATTTGAAACATGCCTTTCTCGGGAATGACATGATCACATAGATACTATTAGTAAAGCCACACACTGGCGCCGGATTTTAAGATCTTTACCCATATGACTTAATTTGGGAAGCAGTAAAAACCAGAAGGGAAATTCCTCTGGCCCTGTTATTTCACAGTTCAACCTTCAAATTAAAGTATTTCAAAACAGAGCTTAAAAGTATATCAGTCAAAATGAACCAAGCTACTTCTTATAGCACTAGCAGAAACAATATTTTAAGATTGTATCTGTATTCCCCAGGCCCCTTCCTGTCTATTCAAGTTATTTAGGAATCAAGTCAGTTTATATAAAGCAGTGATCAAGAAAAGCTCCAGCAGAAATAATCTGCAAACCATAGCTTTTTTAAAGAGACATTTTACAGGATACAACTTAGATTTTTTTCAAAGAAAAAGTCGGCTCGCACACAGAAGATTCCCTCCAAAGTGAAATGTGTTCATAATACTGAATCAACATTCCACTGAATATAATTGCAGGTATTTTAAACTTCAAATAATGTAATTAAGAGACACTCTAAATCTACACAAACTTATTTCAAAGTGAAAGTGTGAACTAACGTCTTTGCTTCTGAATTTCTTCCTAGAATTCCCTAAAACTGTCAGTGACATTGACCTTTCTTTTCATGTGAATTTTGGTTATGCAAATTTATTTTTTAGCAAGAAAAATTCTGACAAGAAAAAACTATTTCCTGAAAGAGGCTTCCCTGTCTTACAAGAGGCATTGAGAAACCACAGCAGCAGTATGCTTTCATTGCATTTTTCTGCAAAGAAAAACCCTACATACTTTCAGTTTAAATATTATTTTTGATTGACTTAAGGAAAACAGGAACCAGTACAAAAGGAAAACAGACACTGCAATTCACTATTTTTTCTGAATTTTTTTGTGTTCCTCAGCAATGACCTTAATGTCCTGTGAATGAATTTACCAAATGCAGTCAAAACTGTGAATTGAGTTTCCATATCGCAGAAACTAGCATGTTCTGTGCTAACTGAGGGTCTGGCTTTGTATTGTGAAAACCCACTAAGAACTTTGAAAATAGACCAATACAGTGGTTTTTCTCCAAGTTCTGGAAGGAATTCAGGATTATAAAATTTCACACTTTAAGTCTTTAATAGAAAAAAAAATGTTTCAGCTGAAGCAAAACCTCTTGGACATAAGGCAGTGGTTATTGGCTATGTTATCAGTTATCAGTGTGACAACCCTTTCTTCCTCAGCCAGCTAACTGCTTGCTTGGTGAGCAGACAATACCAAACCCACTACCAGAATGCTGGCAATCAAAAATAGTTTTCATTGCTTGAAGAGAGCTGCTCTCACAGCTCCAAAAATGTTCTATGATGTCAGCTAATTACAATACTGGTAATACAGAGAAAGGATGTGATTTGGAGGTGTCTGACCTTTACAAATGTCTTTTCTTCTGTCACCGATTGGTCTGGTCCGCCCTGAAAAATTAAATCAAGCCAGAGTTACCAGTACGACCTTGAGTGTCCCTTAATTTCTTAGTGTGTGAATGAGCAAACACTCCCCTTACAACTTCTCTATTGGGGCAACATGAAATCCTAGGGCCTTCTATTCTGTGTCATTACATCTAAGCAAGGTGTGACTAGACTAAAAGTCTTTTCCAGAGGAAATTAAGATATTCAGGTTTTATTCTCCATTTCTGTCTTCTGATGTGCATATCCAGAGCAAAACAGTCTGGGAATTTATGGATACTCCAGTCCTTGCTTCACTTCTGCCTCAGCTCTGGCTGCCAGAGGTAGAAATTAATCCAATTTAGAGAAACTGTGGGGGAAGGAAAGTACCCCTTTCTCTATGGGTGTAATTCCAGTTATTCATTGTAAGGAAAAGACAAGACACAAAAGCACTGTACTCACAGAGAAGAGTCCACGCAGCCAGACTCAAACACAGGACTGGTTTTGTCTCCAGCAGGCACGTGATTCCATTGTTGAAAGTAAGCCCCTCGCAGTCTACTAAGCAATGTGCTGCATGCATTAGAGAAAAATTACTTCAGAGAAATATGTGTTTTTTCAAAAAGGCACAAGGAGGAGAAGCAGGAGTAAGCCTTGCAAGTAACTAACGAATAATGAGTAAGACAGGAATAAACCCTGTCGAGAGTGAAATAGGACATGACAATCAGAAGCTGGATTTTTACTCCTGACTCTGGCACTCACATGCTGCATGGCATTCATGAAGTCACTTTGGGGCCAGGTTCATAAACATGTGCATGATGAACATTTGGGATTTCAGGCCATGAGCAGAATGATCACTGTCCTGAGCAACAGATGCAAATGTGACAAAGAAACATGGTTTAGGGCTCCTTACTTAGGCCAAGCCCAACCTCAGTGGAGCACACCATCCTGTTGCAGGAACAGAGGCTACTTTCCCTGGGCATGGAGGGATGGAGATGCCCAGGGACAGATGCACCACAGGCAGTGTGCTGAGAGCTGCTCACATACCCTATAAGCTGCAGGACAAGCTGGTGAACTTCAGCATCAGAGAGTGACTGCCATATCTCACAACAAGCTCTGGTTTTAGGGAGCTGCTTGGTCTTTACACTGTCCCAGTGCACGTAAATTGAAGCAAAGATGGCCAGAGGTCTCTATCCCTGCTTCTATCCCGCCCTTCCTGTCCCTTCAAAATCTCTGATGTGTTATACTGGGCTTTGTTCTGTGGATCTTGGCATGTTTTCTAGGGGCTGTGCAGGAAGGTTTTCATCTTCTTAAAAGACAAGCCACAAATGACAAAGTAAGGTAATGTTACTGCTTACCTGTTCCCATTTCATGAAACAAGTTTCTTTCTTCCTACATCTGAGTCCTCCCACTAGGAGTACAAAAGTGGAAAGGAAAGAAAAACCTGCTGGTGTTTGCAACAAAGAAACAGAATTATTTTATTCTGGGGTAGATATTACTTGGCGTAATTTAGTGCATGCGTCTCAGTACGTATACACAAGCACGCTACATATCCAGCTGCTGGGTCATCAGACTCTTTGCCCCACAAAAGGATCTGATCATGGTACCAACAGTTTCTCAGACAGAAAGAGCAGGGCCAATGTCTGGGAAACACATTTTATTTCTTCATCTCCCTTCAAAATATCGTCTGTGTTATCATATTTGTGGAAAGGTAACATATGTTCTTCCTCTTCTCCCCCTCTTTGTAGACTTTCCATCAATTCCATTTCATGTACTCATAAGCACTAACTTTAAAAATATAAGCCAGACATACGCTGCCCTGCCTTCTTTGATTTCAGTGGAATCACCACAAGGAGGTTGAGCCCAAAATTGTGTTTATATACAGTCATCAGCAGCAAAGTATATTATAGTTTCATATCATTCTAATCTAACTCCCTCTCTGTCTTGCTATCTACTTCAGCAAATTAACATATACAACACATAAATGATTGGCAAAAATTAACTGTACATTTCAACTTTAACTGAACCATTTACATGGCATTACAGGGGGGAAAAGATTAGTTTTTCAAGTTATAAACATGCATTATTTTGCAATCTTTGTCCTGTAACTGAAAGATAATAGTTTTAATTTGCATTCAAATAAAGTAAATCTCTCAGTGTAAAAGACTTTTTATAGTTCCCATAAACCAGAAACAGATTAAAGTGTAGACAGTGTAAGGAGGACAGGAGGATAAATCAACCAGACAAACAAGATGATCAAAAAAAAAAGGAAAAATAATCTTTTCTAAATGTTCACTTAGTTAGCTTCACAAATCCTGCACACTACACAAAAGCGTCTATGATCTCTCCAGGTTTCTGCCATTAAAGTATTGGCAAAGACCCTTATTTAGGGATACCAAGCCTGCAAGCTCTGGAAATACTCTGACTTTCTCTTGTTAATTCCAAATCCTTTTATTGGGAGACACTGCCAGTCTACAAGAAGGGCTAAGTACCATCAGGTCCTTAGTCCAAGTTTTTTACAAGTATGCTAGTGTTGTACCTTTACTGTGGCATATGCAACATGAAACAGATGATTTTCTGTTTTTTGAAAGTGCAATGTGCCCATGGTTTCCTCTGAAGTCAGTGTCCTGAAGCTCTGAAGAGACCTGCTAGTTTTTCTCCCAGGGGGAACATTGAAACAAAGTATGCGTCACTCTCAAAACTATTTTTGCTTTTTAGTTTGTTATAGTTTAATGTAATGCATGTGAACAGCTCTGAGAACAGAGATCAAGAACAGGACACCCATCTACAGTTAAGTAAACAAAGCATACAAGATAAATAAGCACAGTCTCACAATAGGCTATCTATGAGCCAGACCCCTGAGTTTTGCCCAGTTTCTGTTCGCTGCCCAATACCACTACTCCACCTGAAAGGACAAGCTGTTTTTCCCTCACAGCCTGGGATTTAAGGCATTCACATGGGAGATGTGCTTATGCACCTCCTTTGGGAGGAGTGGGTTACAGAGCCTTTGCATCTGGATGAGTACATTAATCACAAGGTGAATTTACAAAAGGTTCATTTTACCTGCTGGCTATGCTTTTATTAAAGTTATCCCAGCTCAGACCTTTGAAAGAAACTCTTTCAGGCCCCTGCCCTCAGGAAAGGATGCCAGTTGGTGGGTCCTGTAGAGGTGATACCGACAACTCAGCTCTGTGAAGTGATGGGAGTTAAAACCAATCCTTCATTGAGAATTTTGTCCTGGGTAGCTGCAGTTCTCCCTCCTTTTGCTTTTTTCTGCCCTTTGGAGGAACCTCTCTTTTCCTAGGAACTATGTAGAGACAATAGGTAGTTAACTCTGGAATTTGGATTCTACTTGGAGCAGCTGCTGCTCAAAAGTTTAACACTGGACCTAGCACTAATTGGGCTTAGCATTGGGTTCAGTGCAAATAATCGATGTCTTTCAGGTTTCAAAATAAAGGAAGTGAAAGTCTTAAAGTGACAACTAATTTGAGAATGCTACTTAGCATTAAATTATGTTACGGTGCCACGAGCCTTGAAACTAGGGAGCAGCTCCATGAAGCCCCATTCTATTTATCAGCATAAACGTATATGCCTAATTAGGAAATAATTTACAATAATGCAGTTATTGATTAAGCTTCATGTCTGTACGTTCAAAGGTATATGCTTTCTTGTCAGGACTGTAATTTCACTACACTGTAAGGAGAAGTGTGGAATTGATCTGCCCTGACGGAGCTAGGAACTTGGTGGGAACAGCACTTGTATGGCTGAGGTCTTCTACCAACATAAATATGCTCCAGTACGACCATTTTTGAGTGAAATCATGTAAGGATATAGCTCAGTGCATTTTGTCTGGCTTCCTATCTTAGCTGAACAGTCTTGTTTTTTTAATACATACACATGGTGAAAGAGAAGCCTAATCAAAAATTTTTGAGATCCAAAACACTTTTTCCCCCAAAGGCATATACTCCCATCTTTCATTGTAATCAAGGACTGAATTTGGCCTCAAACAGCAGTGTCATCACCTGTGACAACAAAGACTGAGGAAAAGTTGTGCCTTCTGTACTGCATATTTCAGCACAAGGAACAAAAAAGTAGCAGTTGGGTTTTTGTAACAGATCATGTTTTAAACTGCATTAGAAACCTTTCTGAAGCAAAAATTAGAAAGCTTGATGTGTAGTTCTTAAAAACTGATTCCATAAGAAACTGTGTGTGTCTCAACTAAAAAGGAGAGGCTCGGTGGTTTTGTGGTATTTTGATCAATTGCAGGCCAATAAGAGGCAGGAGCTTCATGAAGGCATAGAAGTCAAAAATAGTGTTCTGTCCTGTCACTACCTGGCTGATTATTTGCTTTAGAAAAAAAGTATTTAAGAACAGCTCTAGCAATATTTAGCATGGTGTCATTTGGACTTATACCATTATGAAAATGCTGTATTTTTGTTCTAGGGATATGTCTTTCTCTCTCTCTATGTATGCATATATATATTTAAGGTTGCTTTTAGAACCTGCTGCTTTTAAGAAACAAGAATGATTGCCAAATTCTTCCCATTTCTGGAAGAGTCTGTATTTGAGGACTGTATACTCAACTAACAAGATAAACTTTTTTGTCTCCACGGCTTTACAAGTAACAGCTTCACTGACTTTAAGCAGAAAATGGCAATTTTGAAAATGGAAAGGAAACGACAACCAAAGTGACTGAACTTCCACAGTACATATTTTGTATGATTACTACTAAGGGCAATGTTATTATTTACTTCCTTAAAGTTAACTTTGATGATCAAGACTACAAAGAACATATTGGTTTCCTGTAAGAAACTGGCCCTAAATTTCATACAGAAAACAAGTCCTTTTCTCTGTACAACTACAATGTAAGAAATTATGCAAAAAATGAGGGCAAGATTAGTACTTTGAAGCAAAGAACAGGTTGGGGGGGCAGGAGGAGAAAAAAAGAAGCAGACTTGGAAAAGGGAGCAAGTATCTTTGGGTGACCCAGAGGACCATTCCTCTACTTAAGATGGTATAAAAACACTCTAAACATCCCACCCAGTCATGTTCACATGCATACACAAGCAAATGAACAAAATAAAATGGAAACAAAATAAATAAGTGTTCAGCCTCTTATTTAGCTATGAATAAAACTATTCTGACATTCTGAACAAGATCAAGATTGGATTTCTCTCTGAGTAGATAAGGTGTTTCTCAACACAGGCAGGATATAGCTCACTGCAATTGCAAACATAAATGTGTCTTGTTTGGAGAAAAAAAAAGCCTTTCTTTATATAAGTGGAAAATCTAATCCTGTAAATGTGGCTTTAAGGCTGGTGCCTGTTACACTTTATTAAAAATGTAAGCATGAAATACAATCCAAAAACCCAGTTTAGTTTTAAAAATGTTAGAGCAATGCAAAATTGACTATTACTTATGTTTCTAGATACAGGGCAATAAAGTTTTAAGGCCCCATCTGTCATTGCACCTGAGTGGCCTTTGCAGTATGTATGCACAATGGCAGAGGACTAAATTCAGCACTAACATAAGTGGGTGCGAGTGCAGTGAAACTGTTTATCTGTTAACTGTATGCCAGTGGCAAACTCAGCCCGCAGTGTTCAAAAGGAAAGATTTTATAAAACACAATAGAATCTGCTGATACGAGTCCCTTGAAAATTATTTAATGACTGGAAATCTTTGAGGGAACAGAACAGATGAAGTTCCTCAGTGGCTTTTTACAATAGCCACTCCACTAATGAACATCTGGAGTTCTTGCTGCTCTCTTAGTTTTATACCATCTAATCCGTATTGCATTAGACCTTTATATGTTCATGACAAATTGGCAGCAAAAGCTGCCTTAAATAGAAAGAGAGGATGAAGACAACTTTTCCATTAACAATACATTTCCCTTTGGAGTCTGAGGTACATTATTGGTTTGTTCCAAGAGCAGAACGTAAACTGCCTTCTATTTGTGAAACATTATTATTATAGCTTCTACCTGGAGATGTTTCTTGAAAGAAAAATCTCAAGACTATTCCTGTACACAAATCAAACTATGATACTATGTACAAGCACAGAACCACCATAAGCTACATTGAAAAAATTAATTCACATAAATTACTTGGTTTGAGGTGTGCGGTTCCCACCGATTTGTCAATCAGCTGCTCCTAAAAGCGGTGCTGTTTCAGTTCAGCCCTGACTGAAGGGACTGAGGTATGAGAGAGCAACCACCTGGCTCTATACACTACTCCCTGCTGGGAGAAAGTAGTGACCACAAGCCACGCTCTAAGCCGCTTGCAGTGGCTGAACCACACAAGTTTTTGGCTGTTACAGTCTCAACGGCAGTTGAACAGAGATGACTGCTTGTTCTGCCAGAGCTCCAATTTTAAATATTTCTATTCACTTTATTTATTAATGCCATCTTGCAAACACAGCCTGATCGCTAGGCCATTCCTCAAAAATACCACAGCAACACCTACCAAAATTGTTCCAAAAACATGCTCTGCTCCCCTGCTGCCAGCCCCCAAAGTTCCTCGGGGAGAATGCAGCAGCTGCTGCCCTTCCCTCACACACCCTCAGAGTCCTTTTCCTCCGTTTCTTCATCAGCAACTCACCCACAGCAATCTAGCGTCACTCACCTCTCTCTGAATCACTGCTCATGGTCTTCCTTTCCAGCAACTATGCTATAAATAAAAATCCATTCAAATGCTTATTAATAAGAAAATAAAGGGCTTGTAAACCTGGTGACACAGATGCTGAAGATCTTGTTTGCAAGGACGTTACTGAAAACTTCCATGTGCTACACTCAGTCAAGCCTGTTAAAACTCTGCTCATTATTTTCTCTGTTTTTGCTTTGTTGGTATTGCTTCCAAAACTGTACTCTTAAATGACTTCCAGTGTAATTTGATCATTTAAGATTTTCATTTTTCCCTTCAGCCTTCCCCTCATGAGTTTCTCCACAGATTTTAAAACATGTCCTTTTGAAGCTCATCACCACCATGGTACCTGTTTGTTGCAGTCAGATCCTTCATACTCCTCTGACAACCCAGGCCCAGCTCTGAGAGTGGTGTGCGTGCCACTGACTGTCACAGACTTGTGCTCCTTCACCCCTGCCAAGAGCCCGCAGGCTTTGATATTTCATTATGGATTTCTCCACAGTTTTCAATAATCAGACTTTCTGAGTTTCAGTAAGGGCCTAAGTCTCCTTCCTAACTTTCCAAAATTATTTTTCTTTTTTTTTTTCTTCTCATTTTTTATTATTTGGCAGGCTAGAATTGTTGTGAGTCCTCTACTCTGAAGCACAGAAGCAGAAAAACTTGCTCTGCATGAGGTAATGCTGTGCTGGGCTTCAACTCAGAGCCTTAGCTCTGATGGTAAGGAAGAGAGCACATTAGTAGTGTATCTCCCTGCTCCTGCTTTTCTTTTTGGCAAGAACTGCTACTCTGAGCCAGCAGGTGTTTAATGCTATTAAATTTATGGGTAGCGAAAGCTGTTGAATTTTAAAACATCTGGGTAACATAAATTATCAGAACTTTTTTCCAGTATAAGGCTGAAAAATGGTTTTGAAACCTGCAGAAAAGCATTAGCAGCACTGACAAAAATGCATTTATTTTAGAACATTTGACCATATGACTCTGGGATCCCACAAGTATCCTCATGTTCATAGCTACAGTACCAACAGCGTGTGAGCTAGGAAACACCAGGAGGGCAGGCAGCAGCCAAATCTCACCAACATTCAATTTTTGGTGGGTTCCAGGTGGGTCACCTATTATGCCAGAAAGCATTAAAAGCCATTGCTCTTTCTCATATTGAGCGCAGTCTCCTGGATCTCATTCTGCAAGGTCTGATCCACGCTCTTGTTCCTCACATAGGTGTGGCTGCTCTTAGCCATAGTATCTCATGGAAAGTGTAACAGGGGGCAGGGGCAGCGAAGGTGGAAGAAAATCTCAAGTTGGAAAATTTCTTTGGCTCCTATGATGTGAAGGAGTTAGTGAACAGAGTGAGCAGGTAACATGAAGCATGCAAAATGCTTAGAAGTGTTTCTTTTGCTTCGCAGCCAACAGTTTTTACTTGAGTAGAAGTAGCGTGAGTTTCTGAGACACTGAGGACCTGTGGCCCCACAGGAGTGAGGAGGAAAAGCAGCCAGTGGAATATGACCTGCAGATGCTTTGCATCTTGGAGACTACAACCCTAATTTAGATGCCTGAAGGCTTCTGGAGCCTCACCTTACACACTTGGGTTTAAAAAGTCTCTGAACTGCTCTGTTGCAAGTTTAGTGTGAGAAGCAAGCACCGATTCATCACAAACTTGTAGGCTGTCTGGTACAAGCCATAGAACTATCACTATTTTCCCATCACCTGGAGGTTGGCATCACTGGGGCCAGGCAGTCTTCAGGCTGCAGACATACAGGCATGACTTGACAATTTCTGTTGGAGTAGAAGCTAGTATAGCTGGCTGAGCTGCTCCCATCAGGCTAAGCACATGGTCCACAAAGAGTAGGAGACAACAAATTTGCATCTATGTGAACAAGACAAACATGCCAAGAAGCAACACAAGAGATGAAACATGAGGTCCATGCCCAAGCTAGAAACATAACTCCTGTGACCTGCTTTTTGATGCTGTGCTTTCTTCTCTAGCATACTCTTCTGCCATCCATTTCCTTTGTGACTCTTATTTTCACTATCATTTTTTCTCCCCTCCATCAAGATTTGCTAGAGCTCAGCACTGATCAGCTCTATGAGGAATTTCAAGCCCACAAATTTGATACACAGAAGAAATATTGCAGTGATTTTTTAACAGATATAATCATCAATGCTTAAGAAATAGGAGCCAAGGAAATAAAGTGCTTCCCATAAATGCTTTTTTCTTTTAACAGCAGTTATTTTAAGCTTTGTCACACTAATGTAGTTTGTATAAACTAAAAAGATACTTTTCCATCATGGGTGTTCAGTGTTGTCTGGTCTACGTTAGTGGTAACACAGGAGATAAGAGAAGGAAGAGGGAAGGCATAACTATCTTATAGCACAACGTAATATGCATTAGCTAAACCTTTCCATTAAAAGTACATACCACATGCACAACTAAATATGTTCTCTGGTACAACTGAGGATGGAACAGTGACCTATTTTCAAATGCTCCTGATTCAGGGGAAGATCAGATGCAAATAAAAATGTGATGCCTGGCCTCTAGCTTTATGGTAAGCTGTATTTGTTTAGGAAAAAATCAATGTTTGGGATCATATTACCAACTCTGGACAAGGAGCGAGCTGAAAGACAAGCTAGGCACATTACCTCCTGACCACCCTCAGTCACATTACAGCTCTGATTTTTTTTCCCCATGAAAGAGCAAAAAAACCAACCGATAAGCCTGGGACTTTCCAGGTCACCTTGGTTTGAATGCCAGTTAATGGACCTGAGCATTTCCCTTCTGTGGCTTTGCAAATCTCAGCCAAACACTTTCCCCACATGACCATGCTTTCCTCAATGAAGCAGCCCATTCTGCCTACCCTGCTGCAGCTGTGGAACATCTGGGTGGGAAGATCCTTTGCCCTCAGGTCTCCCCAGAGCACAGTGTGGTTACTCAAGTGGTGCACAGGGACTATGATTTGGCTCTCTACATTTCCTGTTGTGAAATTTTAACTTACTCTGATTATTGTTTGTTTTTATATGACTGCCAAGTTATTGGAAGTTCTCTTCCTCCTACCCTCCCCTTCCCTGGATATCGCATATATACACACACACACATATGTATACACATATACATTATTAGACTTATTATTTCAAATCATTAAAACACATTTTATAATAAAAAATGTCCACTTTTCTCAAGTCCTGTGGAAATTCTAAAGGTTTAGCTTCATATACTATCAAAATCCCCAATTACGTAAACTTTTACTTTTCCAATTTAAAATGACTTTTAACTGAAAGCAAAACAAACACAGGCAGTTACTGTTGGTGCATATCCTTAACTTTTTTCAGCAGTTCTTTTACCAGCCATTCCCTTAAGCTACATTTCAAAACCACAGCTTGTTTTTCTTTCTGTACAAGAGAAAAGATTCTATATGTCATTTTCACGACTACACAAGATCTATCATCATTTTTTTCTAACCAATTACTTCCCTTCATTCATCCCCAAATCTATCTCAATTGTTAAATATAGCATAATATAGAATAAACCCCTATACAATAGAGTGGTTACCTCATCTAAAAATCAGTTTTCTTTGTTAACTAGTGATTTTCCACTGCTTTCAGTGTCTGAATAATATCTTCAGAGCTTAAGGCAAAAGAAAATACTTAAAGGCAGCATTCTACTTATTAAATACCGAACACTCCCAAATTATTCAGAGAACAAACTACAAAAATATTAGGCTACATAACATAAACTTACGTTCTTTTACAATCCTTTCCCCTCCAAATTTCACAATTTTTTTTTCAATACTAAAATTTGGTGAACATTCACCATATAAAATGGTGCTTAGATGGGAATGAGCTGCTAGCAACACATTATTTGAGATGACAGACTGTGTCAGAGTGTCTTACTCTTCAAGTGTCTAGGCTTTAGCTTCGCAGGGCTACCATTGTTTAGGGTTCAAGACACTTCAAAAGGTGAGAGAAATACCCACTTCTGCCCTCCAAAGACACCAGCAGACTACCAGCAACCCAGAAACAGGGCTGAAAAGACTAATTTGTTCTCAAGGACCGTTTTGGTACAGTAAGATTTAGTGGTTGGGCTCGAGGGTTAATCTTAAATCAGCTCTTTAATCAGAGGATGGTACAGCTGGGAAACTGAGGCACAGATGCACAGGACACTAGAATAGATGCAATTCGACCCTATCACAGAGACAATTAAAGAATAGGGAATTTAGGAATCTAATAACCCATATTGGAATTTAGCCAAGATGCTGAAGCAGATGCACAAAGCTGTTGCAAGGATGCTTTGTGTATTCTTTATCATTTTAATATCTTATGTTATACCATATGCTCCCACATTTCAATCATTGCAATATAAGCCACAAAAGAGGTAAAAGAAAATGTTGACAAAACATTTATAGAGATTAAATTCCCTAAGGATCTTTTGGGTCTGGGATTTTACAGGCATTCCATTTTCAAAATGCTGCTAGACTTAAATAATCCTGGGGAAATATTCCTTTCTCCAGGGGACAGTTGGAAACACAAGCCATAGACTGTGCCCAGTGATGGACCAAAGTCCACAGACCAAACAAAAATAGGAAAAAAAAAAAAAGAAAATCACATGAGAAGGCCTGTGGCAAGAAAGAGAAATATTCAGAGCAGGGGACATCAGGCCAGGAAAGAGCATGGCCAGGAGAAGCAGCCAGGAGAGCTACCACACAGCTGTTTCCTATCCTGCCCCCTCTCATAGCGCTTTGTCCTTTAGCTGACTCTGGCTCTGTCTGCTTTAGCAGGCTTCCTGCTCTTTGTAGATTTAAACAATTCTTTTTTATTTGTTTATATGCTTTTGGCTGTTTGCTTTGCAAAATGCCTTTTAGTATCCCCACATTTCTGTCTCATTTTTACCTGCCATTAATTATAATCCTCTTCATAAGCTGAGTTCTTCCCTTCCTGTAGGAGACATGTTCAGCTTTTCCAGAATTTTGCCTTTACCTATACCTATTAATTTGCAATCCTGCTCTTTGAGTTGCTCTTTTTTTTTCCTAGAGGTAGTCATTTATTACTCATTTTATGGGATGTTTAAGTAGCCCCCATGCTGAGCTGCAACACTTTAATTTCCTCACTTTTCACCTTAACATCTTTTTTACTAGCTTCCTCATTTTTAAGCCTTCAATTTAGTGCTCAATTTAGCATCAGTATACTGTTTCTCAGTATAATTCATCCTCTGAGGACACTACTCAGAATTATATTGTTACTTAAGTACATCTACATTAATGTCACTTTTGTGTGACTGCATCACAATGCAGCGATACATGAGCTTTCTGTATGCCGGCCAGCCCCGGTCAAACTACTGCTGATCGGGCTACAGCAGCAAGCACTGAATGCAAAATTTGCTCTGAGTTTAAAGGGGTCACTAGGAGCTTTGCCCCAAGACCAGTGTGTCGAGAAATGCAGTTTTACACACAACGGATTGGGAAGCTCCCAGTACAGGAAACTTGGCCACCAGCAGTTTCTGGAAGGGTGGTGGTGGTGCTGAAGTTTGGGAGTTTTTCTTGGTTTTTTTTTTTTTAATTTCATGGCTGCATATGTATTCTGTTCAGTTTTCATTTGCACAGGTATAAATCTACAAGAACTCTGAAGAAAGCAAAACCTGATCCCATTTTTGAAACTATAAGGTAAGATAAAAGGAAAGGGGAGGATGAGAAAGGCTTTGCAATCACCTCCCTTAAGGAGAATACAGTCACATCACGAAACAGTGTAAAAAAAGAGCATCACACCAAAATTCAGGGATAACAGTAGCTCTGACTGAGGGTTTACCACACACTGCATGTGAACAAAACGTCTCTTGAAAGAAAATCCTGATAAAATTTGCTGTCTTCCACAGAAAATGTTGATCTCCTTAAAACCTGAATTTCTGATGGTTAATTTCAAATGCTTTTTAATCATATGTACCTCTGTGCTCTCTTTAGGGGCATGGCCTTCCTTTGTGGGATTTTATGCAATGCCTCTTATAAGATGAAATTAATCTTTGTTCAAATGCCTGGGCCTTATCCTAATTTCAGGTTTAAAGCAGTCCCCTGTTTCACTTTTCTGCCTGCATCTCTTTTGCTTTCAGATGTGGAGGATAAGTCACCTGAGCACTGAAAAGTTAAACAAAGAAAATGGGGTACCAAAGTACTCCTCATGACGCAGTTTGTTCCTCAGACCATAGTGCACTCAGCAAAGCTGGTTACTTTATTTTTTGAAGCCAAGACCAGCTGAAAGTTCAGATATGCATTTATCACAACAATGGAAAACACAAATTGGCTCCTTTTCCTTTTCCTTTGTATGAAGTTATTACCAAACATATTGACTTGGAACCCCAGGGATTTGGAAGTAGCCAGATTTAGAACAGGAATAAAAATACTAGGATTTTTCAGCAATAAAAGAGTGAACTTGAAGCTACAAAGGGGCAGGGGTGGGAAGAGAGCGAGCCAAAAGCAGTCATAGAACTGAGACTGACGACTTTGCAATTGGAAATAATACAGTTATGACATTAACAGACTTGGAAAGTGTTTTAGACTCACTGAGAACAGTAAAAGTTGGTTCTTCTTCTAAGTATGAATAGAGAAGGACCAACGCTGCAAGGCATACAAATTCATATTTTCCTCAGTAGGAAAAGAGCTAAAGTATAAGTGACAGTGCAGGAGAAGGAAAACAGGCAAAATTACAACTTTGATCCAGCCTTTTCTTAACCCCAACACTGAACAACTCTGAGACATCTTTTAAAGCTCACTGTATATTTTCACTCCTGTTGGCATCTGAGTTGCCATTAACTGTGGATTGGCCACTGTTGCCAAAAGCTATAGTGAAGGGAACCTCTGTCTCTACCCCCATCCTTCCTAGAGCAGCAAGCAGCCAGGGATGGGACAACAAAACACAGTGGTGACCCTAGAGACTGTACAAGAGGATTGAGATGCTAAGCCAGCTTCTCCTGCCACTGACAGAGAAGGCATGTGGGGTGAGGCAGTGCAGAGCGGTGGGAAGGACAGTCTCCCCCACCTTCCTTACCACCAGCATCAGCTGCCCCAGCTCACTGCCAAGACAGAAGGTGAGCCTTGAGTCCGTCTCTGCCCGTCTGTCCCCGACTGCTCTGTGGTTGCTGGGCAGTTGCTGCCTTTCCAACTACACATTGATGAGTTTTTCGACTTCTGTAAGTGGCAAAAGATCATATTCCAGTAATGTAGACTTCTACAGCGATATTCTTCCCTGTTCAAAATATTCAACAGGAAGCTAGAAATGTTAACCCATTCCCTACCCAATAATCTCCTTAAAAGGACATCCCAGACCCAGTTGCTTTATGATGCTTCTGGTAACAGACAGCAATAGACAGCTATACACTTATGTTCCAAACCCTATCCAAAATGTTCCATAATCAATTGTTTTAGCTCGTAGGAGATTCAAAATTCAATCGACTGGAAGCCTAGGCAGGAGAAAGCTATGTTTAAACATCATCCCCTGTGTGCCTGCAGAGTATAATACTTTTAAAAAGCTCATTTGACATATATAAAAACATTTCGCTATCCATAAACACAGTAGCTGTGTGTATAAAAGAGTAGGTAAATTAAACTATCTGAATGAAAAAAGAGCTGAACAATGGGAGCAAAAATCAGCTGAATTGAAATGAGCAAAAGTTGAAGCTCATTGTATCAAATATAAAGAGTGAGGCAGGAAAAAAATTCCCTCTGAAATATTCATGTTCTGAAAACATGCTTTAAGTATATATAAAAATCCCAGTTTTTCACTTTTATCAGGTCATGACTTAATCCCTGGATAGGCACATTCTGACCCGATAGTTCTCATTGTGGGATCAGGGCTTAAATGACCTATTTGGATCTTAGATAGAGCAGCTGCTCTGGGGAGACCCAGGCTCTCTGCAGCATCTGTCTTCCTTAATGGAAAGCAACTTCCTATTTGTTTACCTGCAAAAGGCTGCAAGTGCCATTACAAGTGTGCTCAGGCCAATTTCAGTATCATGTTCTGAGATATAAAATTTTCTCTGATTTTCTACATTGGTTTCAATCAGGAATTTTCAACCTACTTTAATTTTCCTGTATTCGTTGCACCAAACATTAACAGTAGGAAACCTGAAACATCCCTAGTGTTACTAGACTTGTGAAAAAAGGAGATACCCAGCTTATTGAATTATTTCCAATTACTACTGTAGTTCTCTCTGCACCTCAAGTATAAAGGGGAAAAAAGTGAAACCTAATCATTAAAAGAAAACCTGTTTGGATTGTTTGAAGTGTGAAGGTCTTGTGTTTTGTAGTTAGAAATTACACTTCCTTATATGTTTCTTAATCTGATGCAGGTTTTTTCCTTTTTTTTCCCTCTTGCTTTTAATTTGACATGCCAGTCAAAGTTAACGTTAGGGAAAACAGCAAATATAAACCTTGTAATTTATATGCATTCATGTTGTACACCATAATAGCTCTCATCTTGGCAAAAGTTAGCAGATTGTTCTCTGCTCTCAGGAGGAAATAGCATTCATTTTAGGTTTTAATGGAGCTTTAGGGTTATAGTAACTCAAATTAAACTAAATCATCATGAATTATTTCTGAATCCCATGTTATGTGTTCTCTTTTTTCCCTTTGTTGGTTTATGACCATGTGAGTTTCAGACACTGGCAACTGGAAACTTGTGAGCTAAATAACAGACCCCCACAGTTTGTAGGGAAACAGCAACACCTCAGACCATGCCTGCAATGACAGGAACCCTGTCCAAGCACCAACAGCACGTGCGAGCTCATGTCTGCTGTGTTCCAGGATGATGATGTTATGGGCTTGAGGAACTATTTCATCACAAGAACAACAGCTATGAGTATAAATTCTGATGCAGAGGTACTTCCACCAGAAGACCACTGTATTGGCATTATGTTTCATAAATAGAGGAGAAACTAGATGTAAACTTTGGGAGTGTTGATTAATTACTGCTATTTGGCCAAATGTAATGTAAAATCCCAAAATTATTTGAGAATAGGTTTTCTACAATTTAAAGACCAAACCATTCAGATCTATCAATAGAAAATTTCATGTTTCTCCATTTTTCTAAAACCTCCTGTTTTGATCTGGAATGAGAACGAAGAGACAGTCAAGCCCACTAGTATGACAGTGCAAAAGTGCATACACTGATTTGAGAAGTTAGTTTTAAAACTTAAATTTCTGTGACGTTAGCCATAGCCACCAAAACATAAATCTTATTTTAATATTTTTCTCATGAGGTTGGCATCCTTTCTAAGGTATCCTCCTGAAAGATTTGTGTGTACTTGCCATTGTGTTCCTACATCTAAGAGGTATACAGATCTGTAGTACTTTTTGATGAGGTGAGTCAGACTTAGCTAGTCTAATGAGACAGTAGATTAACTCTATAACAGCTTTATGAAGAACCACAGACC
This sequence comes from Theristicus caerulescens, assembly GCA_020745775.1. Taxonomy (NCBI): domain Eukaryota; kingdom Metazoa; phylum Chordata; class Aves; order Pelecaniformes; family Threskiornithidae; genus Theristicus; species Theristicus caerulescens. Next base: position 72,326,098 of record CM036558.1, read on the forward strand.
CTGATGATATGTCAGATGGTTTTGGGAACTACTTCTGATCCAGACAATTCATAATTTCTCTATCTTCTTGCTACATTTGGTCCAGGACAAAATGTTACTGGACTTCAACCTTTTTCTTCTGTGGCCCAATCAATCAGAAAGGGAAAGATTAAAATGTATTTTGGACTATACTTGTTTAGAAATTATGAGAGGCTCAGTTCTTCAGATTTTGACATTTTGACATTTTGATAAGTGTGCAACAGAGCTATGAAAAGTCAGTGTCATTTCTTCCTTGTTAATTGCTAAATGCCTATTCTAAAGTAGATCACATGTACTTACAGGTTGAGATTTTGCCACTTGTGGTTTGCAGGCATATTTTGTGAATGTATGTTCTTGGTTAAAAGCCATCTAGGATGAATAAGAAAAAGGATAAATAACTTCTAGGTTATCTACATTCGACATGTTATATTTGTTATATGTAATTAGCTATAGAAAAATAATTGAAGAACAAAATGCACATAACTAGCAAGTTATTTATAGCTGTGGCTATTCAGCTACTTGGTATTAACTACATATGTGATGAACCATTTATAGATAAGGAAGAACTGTTGGCTTCCTACCAGAAACAAGCTTTTCTGCACTCCACGTAACTTCTCACATGGAACAGACTCTCGCCAAACCAGCAGCACAGCTTCGGATAAAGAAAATCCAGGCACTTCGGAAAGCCAGCGGGGAGGCATATACCACATCCAGCATGGGAGCAACTGTAACTGCACAGACTAAAACCAGCTGCAAAATTGCAGTTTTGACAATCTTTGCATGGCCAGCAGGTTGAGGGAGGGGATTCTGCCCCTCTACTCTCCTCTGGTGAGACCCCACCTGGAGTACTGCGTCCAGCTCTGGGGTCCTCAGCACAGGAAGGACATGGACCTGTTGGAGCGGATCCAGAGGAGGGCCACAAAAATGATCAGATGGGTGGAATGCCTCTCCTATGAGGAAACGCTGAAAGAGCTCGGGTTGATCAGCCTGGAGAAGAGAAGGCTCTGGGGAGACCTTGTTGCAGCCTTTCAGTACTTAAAGTGGGCTTAAAAGAAAGACGGGGACAAACTTTTTAGCAGGGCTTGTTGCAATAGGACAAGGGGTAATGGCTTTAACCTAAAAGAGAGTAGATTCAGAATAGATCTAAGGAAGAAGTTTTTTACAATGAGGGTGGTGAAACACTGGACCAGGTTGCCCAAGGAGGTGGTAGATGTCCCATCCTTGGAAACATGCAAGGTGAGGTTGCACAGGGCTCTGAGCAACCTGATCTAGTTGAAGATGTCCCTGCTCATTGCAGGGGGGTTGGACTAGATGACCTTTAAAAGTCCCTTGCAACCCAGACTATTCTATGATTCTATAAATCTATGAATGTAACTTGACACAACATGCTATTACAACAGCAGTGACGTTCCTAACTCTCTAGTTCGCTCCTGTTGCCTCTTCCACATTGCTGTATCTTCTGCTGTCTGAGGATACTATGCTTTTACCTTGCAGGATGTTGTGGCTGAGGTCACTTACCAGGATCTGTTGCTATGGAAAGAATGATATTATTGGGAGGAAAGGCACTGAGTAAATTAACCACTAGCATCTAAAAAAGCCAAAGATATTTAAAAAAAAAAAAATCTTTTGGCTTCGCTTTATGATCTTGTTTTCTGAAAGAAACTAGGTTTATGTGATCCTGAGAAGGAAAATCAAAATGAGCTTCGCAGAAAAAAAAAAAAAAAGGTGTATTCTGCATTTCTTCAGTGTTTACTGACAAACTCTGGAGGTTAATAGCTGTAGATGGAAGATGCTGGATAAAAGAAATATGGAAATCTGAGGGAGATCCTGAAATGAGGAGGTATGTATAATGGAAATTGCTGTGTCATCTGTTTTTGGGTATGCCATGACCCACTCAAAATTAAGAGGCCAAATACACAGCCATTTTTCTTGTCACTTCCTTCCTTCACACTATTTAATTTCTCCCTTAAGCATGAACTCTTTTGTCTTCGTTGTGTTTCAGTGTCATAACTGGGGCTCCCTTTTCTATGCCACTTTCTCCTTTTTCCTCGAACGCTGACAAAGGTTTCTACTACCCATGACTCCTCCTGTATCTTTTTTTCTACACAGTATTTTCCAATTCCACCCATTTTCTTTCCTCCAAAGTTTAATCCTTCCACAAAAGATTTAATTATCTAAACCGAGTAGCTCAAATGATTCTCCCACAAGTCAAGATAGTAAAATGCAAGATTTGGCCCCATTATGTTTATTTTACACAGAGAGGGGAGAAAAGGAACCTGTATGATAGGAAATTTATAAAAAGGAAAAAAATTAAAACTAGCACTTGCAGTGATTTCAGCCCCAGTGGAAAACACACATTTATTGGGAAGAATTCTCAGCAGTAATGCTGGAAATCTAACATTTTTCTAGTTCAATTACAACATCGGATACTAGATATTGGTAAGAGGCTTGTTTCTCAGAACTTTGATACTGAATCAATACTGTGCTAACTTGTGATGCATTAAAACAGTGCAGGAGGTGTCCAAATGTTATTAATAGTTTCATAGCCTTCCCATATATTCTTCTAGACATACTTAGTTATTGTTTAAATTACTGCTTTATTGAAATAAAAACAAGCATGTTATGGGCTTACATGAAGTTGCACTTTGAAAGACAGCCTAGTGAACACTAAGGAGTCTGGCTACGCACTCAAATGTTCTTCCTTCACTAGGCACCACAACCACAGGAGTCTGAAGGCTTCACTTTACCTGTGGTCTGCTATTGAACAACAGGAACGATGGTGACCCAAAAACCTCAGCCATATTTAGGGCCTGGTGCAGGTTCAGTGACATTTAAGAAGTGAGTACTTGGTCAAGTCTCCAGATATGACAGGCAAAAATTTCAGTAATGGGACTCATCTTCTCTATCTTCACAGGTCTGCAGTGGAGGTGTCTACATCCCTTTTATTGATGGAGGCCCCTTTTCTAGTCAATGGAGAAAAATAAGCACTTGCAGAGCATAATATACCTGCTGTGTCTTAAATGAGGAAAAACAGTACGAAGAAATATCTGTTTTTCATCACAGACTTGCAAATAAAGCCAAGCAGATGGACACAGGGGCACTGTTGACTCCTGCATTTGGCCAAACATCTCCCAGCCATGGTGTACAAACTAAGTAATACAGATGGTCTCTTCAGCCTTGTGTCCTGGAGCTATTCCATTCCCCTTGATCATCCTAGAAGCCCTGCATGATGACTTTCATATTTTCTTTTTTTTTCATCAGTGTCTTAACTGCTACTTCATTGGACTGAATTTCCATGCTTCTCTCACATTTAGGCAGCTAAAATATCCAATTCATTTTCCTCCTCATGTCTTCTGACTGATGATTCCCATTTCATAGGAAGACATTCTTGTTATTAGTCTCTTGATGGTTAGGTGATTTAGAAAATCCCATCTCACATCTCTCCCTTTAAAAACTTGACCTTTGTTTCCCTGTCTATTCATATAGTTATAGACTCCATTAGGAGCCTGCAACACTATAAATTAGAGTTTACTGTGATAACGAAGAACTTTTTGGTTTATTTTTATACAGTGGATTGTTCTCAGCTGGGACGTAGATGTTGACCTCATTGATTTTTTTTTTCCCCACATAGGCCACTAATGCAGCACTGGAATGTACCATATTTGGACAGAATCAAAGCTGCTGAACTTGCCTATATTCACTTTTGTGTGTAGTTGCTATCAGGCTGAGACTATCTGATGCACATGACAAAGTTTCTTTTGATGCTGGTGGAACAAAAGGAGGAAAATATCAGAATGTTTGGCCAATAATATGATTAGAGGAAGGAATTTTGTAATTAAAATACTGATCCAAGCAGAAATCATTGATTTTTAAGGAAGGAAGAGCTATATAATCTTCATATGGTTGAAAGAAAGCACAACCATTTAGCCATTTTGCTCCTCCATTAATAGCTGACTACCATTTCCTTCTTTAGGGCTATTGCTGATGAAATTGCATATTTAAAATCTAACCTGTTCGTGTTTGCAAAAACTATATTCCATTATGAAATAAATTAATCATTCATCTATGATGGTCATGAAAATCAGTGAGGTTTTTCTTCTCCTTCTTTCTTCCTTTCTTAATCCTTGGATTTTACCTATAGCCTGCGTGCAAGTAATGCACATTAGTCAATTAATAGGCTGTTAAATGACAACAGTTCCGGGCAATTTAATTACTGTTGGTAAAATAAGAAATGAATTATTGCATGTCAGTAACTAATTTCAGCGCCTTTCCTTGGAACAAATCAACTTTGAATGCGATGGCTTATTTAGAAAAAAAACGATTGCTTCCTTGCAAATGCAAATTGCTGAGTCATTTCTTGGAAAAAATGTAAATGCCTCTTCAAAACCACCTTCCCTTCTCTTGTAGTGCCAGGCAAAGTTTGTTTTAAAAGTATGTTACTGTTTCTGCAACAAAATATATTAAAAAATAGAGTATGAACATAAATAAATGTATCGGGTTTGCGTGGCAAGATTCTGGTAGCGGGGGGGCTACAGGGATGGCTTCTGTGAGAAGCTGCTAGAAGCTTCCCCTGTGTCCGATAGAGCCAATGCCAGACGGCTCCAAGACGGACCTGCTGCTGGCCAAGGCCAAGCCCATCAGCGACGGTGGTAGCACCTGTGGTGTGTGAGGAGTCCTCCCCCGGAGGAGGAAGGAGTGGCAGAAATGTGTGATGAACTGACTGCAACCCCCATTCCCTGTCCCTGTGTGCCACTGGGCTGGAGGAGGTAGAGAAAATTGGGAGTGAAGTTGAGCCTGGGGAGAAGGGAGGGGTGGGGGGAAGGTGTTTTTAAGATTTGGTTTTATTTCTCCTTACCCTACTCTGGTTTGGTTGGTAATAAATTAAACTAATTTCCCCAAGTCGAGTCTGTTTTGCCCATGACGGTAACGGGTGAGTGATCTCTCCCTGGCCTTATCTTGACCCACAAGCCTTTCGTTATATTTTCTCTCCCCTGTCCAGCTGAGGAGGGGGAGTGATAGAGCGGCTTTGGTGGGCACCTGGCGTCCAGCCAGGGCCAACCCACCACAATAAAGAAAAAGAACATGCAACCCAGAATGCTCTTCCCTCTACTTCAGCCATCCTGTGTGTTTATATAATACATATATTAAAACGAATGAACTTTAACCATCAATTAAAGTATGTAATTCTGTAGTAAAATAGACTTATTTGCTGTAGCTGATGATATTACAAGGTGGTTTGTGCAAGAGATAGCAATGGCATTTTCTTAATTGTGCATTAGTTTTCTTTTTTGAAGTATCAAAAAATCATTTAGTATGGATAATAATGGCTAGCAGAACAATTTATAATCCTAGATTTTATCAACTCCGTATAATATAAGGACATGACCAGAACACGTTATTATGTGCTGGTCTCAAACGACATCAGCATCACTTACAACCTGTTCTGGCAGGCCCCATTTAGGAAAATCTCATATTAATTTCAGTATTTAATACCAGAAGGAAGCCACTCAGCGGCACCGCAGTGGCTCCACCTCCCTAGTGCATTTCCATCACATTTCTGGAGTGAGTTGGCTCCACCACAATTATATTACTAGAGGACACCTTCCTCAGAAAGTTTATTTCGCTGCTCTGTGACACTTTTTACAGGGAAGTAAATAATTGTTAATGCAAAGAGCTCTGAGAAGATTTCATTTTTCTGTCCTCACATATGTGTGGACTGTTGAACAAATTACTAACAGGCTCTTGAATGGGTGCCTAGAAGGAAGGAAAGAAAAATCACTAGAAATGTTTTCTTTTGTTCACAGCCCATTTTATACCTTCTCACTACTGGGACTTTCTGTTTGACTGAGGGCTCCTCACCAAAAATAAGGATAGCACAGATGGGTTTCATACAAGCATTAGTCAATGTATAGATTGCCACAAATAAAAATAAAAAATATAAATGTGACACTAGCAGGCACCTTTGCTTTTGCAAAATCTTCCAAAAAATACACTTCATTAAACAGAAGATGCACTGGTTTCTTGAAAGTTTGAGAAGAGTTACACGATAATCAAACTGCAGCAGTTCTTAAAGAATCCAGTCACGTAAGTGGGTAAAAAGAAACCAGCTCTATATCAAAGTTTAAAAATTGAGCCGGTCCAAAGACCTCAAACAAAAAAACAATTTTCACTTGAAATCATCTGTGCCAGAGAACTGCTTAAACTCAATTATACATTCAAAGCAAAAAAAAGCCCCTACTCCCATATAGTCCAGGAAAAGTTAAACTTTCACATTTACAAATTTTTTTTATGATTTTCAGATGTCATAGACCTCAGTTGTGTCCAGAATGCTTACTGCATCCATCTCTATGGGCTAAAACCCAGTGTATATTAGGGCATCCAAACCACCATTTTTGTCTGGCCTTAATAGTTATAAAATATCAGAAAAGGGGTTAGCTAAGAACCCCCACTTTCATCCTCCCCATCAAGCACTAGTTCTTCACTGTGTAATAATATATATGAATCCTTTAATTATAAAATTGACTTTGACTCCCAAATGGAGCAACCCAGATCTAAGAACTAACACAGACAATGATACGAATGACTGGTTGAGTAAGAGCGTTAGATAGATTTCCCAGCTGGTCAAGGATGAGGTCCTTGCCCCTTCTCTGCATCCTCTACTGGAAAGAGTTCTTACAACTGAAACCTTTGCAAATATGCCATCTTGTACCACTAGCCTCTGGACTGACAGGAGTCCCAGAGTGATTGGAAACTTCAGAAATACCAGCTACACCAGGATGGAAGAGAATCTCTACACCTGACTCAGATGAAAGCACTGGAGGCTATTTTGAGAAGGTCAGACCTTTAATCCCCCTTTTCACTGCCCATCTCCCAACTCTAGGTTCTTCTCTTCCCTATTACAAGCCTCTCTTCATATTGTATTACTCTAGCAACCACCTGTTGTAGACTATCTATGAAGCACTGCCTTGTCCTGCAACTGTGATGGACTATGAAATGGAAGAACTGCCGCCTTGTATGGCAAATCATGTCATACTCAAAATCAGGAAAGTTTGTTTCTGCTTTTGCACTAATTTTACTGTACTCTTTGGTACCGTGCTGTCCTTTACTATTTTACTGCCACTCTTTTAAATGAAAATGAATACAAATTAAGTGCACAGAAAGAACTAAATGCATGGTTATGAGTAATTACTGCTCATATATGACAGATATCAATAGTAGCTTTACTGCAGATAAAGTCAAAGCAAGCTCTCTGAAAATACATACTAAAATTGTGAGGTGAGAGAATCGCCAAGTTCACCCTGCTGATCTCCCCAAAACAGTGATTTCCTGGAATAACCTCAACAATCATCTGCAGTATGATAGTGCCAACTGCTTAATAACTAGGAACATTTCTGTGCACAGAACGACTTCACTAGTAAAACAATCCACGTTTTCTCTCTGTAGTTTCTTCATAGATCGTTCCTTGATGTAACAATCCACTGGTTGTTCTCTAGATATAGATATAAGACAGACAAGAAATACTTCCTCTGGACAAGAGCTTCTGTATTTCTGTTCTTGACTTTGTGGACATAAATAGTTCTGGTTTAGATGCACAGTGCAGCAAAATAAATTGGATATATTAGGATTCATCAGTCTTAACGAGAGGTGCCTAATTAACAAGTCAGCTCCAGAAACATCAACTCTATTGTGCAAGTGCAGTGACTGTGTGATGCATGCAGTTATCCCAGTTCTTTCTAAGACTTATTGCACAAGGCTGTTCTGCAGAGAGTTCACGCACATTAGTTATAACTAGCCTGCTATGGTCATGTCCAAGATACTCACGTAAACAGTAGCACAGACATAATCATCCTGCCTGTTAGAGCACACTACTTGAAAATCCATCAAACCTATGAAGTCCTGAAATTCTGCTGAGACCATCAGCTTCAACTAGACCAATTCAGCTTCTCCAGCCTAGGCTCAGATTAATCCCAGGTCCAGGCAGCAGGAATCTGTGGTCTATTGCTTAAAGCCCATGCAATTCATCAACTATACAAATGCATTCACAGGTAACAGGACCCTCCACCATCACAATACAGAAGTGTTAGAGTGTCATCATGGTCACTACCTAGCCAAAGGTACTGGTTTTGCTCTTTGCTAGTTATACAGATTACTGTTGGCTATTGATAGAAAAAGCAAAAAGAACATTTTAATGTTTATGGCAAAGAATAATGGAATTTGCAAACTTGCTCCAATACAGTGAACTCTTGAAAGTTCACATATTCCTCTGGAAGCAGAAGAAAATAAATCCATCTCTCCTCCACCCTATCTACATTTATGTCATGTCTAATGCAATTACTCTGGACATAAACATTCTTCATTAACCCCCATCAGCCCCAAGAGCTGGAGCCCCATTTATGAGCATGTGCTTTGCCAGAGATAACCTTACTGCATTTATTTCCTCTCACAGCCGCACAAACGGACATCAGGAAGGAAATTATACCTTCCTGGTACGTTCTGAACAGTTTACCCCGTTAGCACTTCCATAAAGAAGCAAGAGCTTCTTTAAGGAGGTTTTACTAATGAGCTGGATGATACCCTTCAGTCCCGAAAGAACAATTCAGCCACCCTGGGGTATGGCTACATCCCTGTTTCTTAGGAATACACTTCCAGTTGCATAGCATGTTGTCTTGGGTTGGTAAATCTACATATATTTACACAGCAAATACTAACAGAAGCAATAATGAAAAAGGAGAGCAGAGGTAATAACAGGAAAACTATGGACAGACATACAGTTTGTGCCACAATGCATTGTCTACTTATTAAAAAATACTTAGCAATAAATAAGAACATCCAAAGGCATCCATAAGGCTGAGCAGCAATCTAGAGAACAGAAGCAAGAAATGTTGCATAAACTGTCCCAAAAGGGTATTTCAGAGATCCTCTTCTCATAGGCACTTTCTACTACCTTTCCTCTTCCTCAGAAAATGCCTTATAATAGAAAGGACAGGGACAAATACCTCCTCAGGGCACAGACTACCCATTATGTGCTATTTCAGGTAATAGGACACAGGATTTCACAGGGGCGTCAGCAAGCACAGTTACCATCCTAGAAGGGACTTTGCACCCAAAAGGCAGGCCATGGAATTTTAGGAAGTACCTCATTGTCATTGTTCTTTGAAAATCCAGCTAAGCACCCTCAAGCATATCTAGATGCCCCTCTTCTGATGTCTGTCCCTTTATCCTTTCTCTAGTTAGCAATAGTCACAAGGAATTATTATATCAGAATGCTTTCAATATCAGCCTATTAAAAAAAAAGTCTATCAGGAATTTTATAATGCAAATATGTCTTTTCAGGACTTGCAGAGTGAATGAATCCAGGAGTTATTGTCCCTTCATCCTTTGACCTCTCATCTTCCAAAGCCTCTGGCACATCTACCATTTTCTGTATGTATTAGCTATTAAAGTAGCAGACTTCAGAACTGCTTTCCAAGGAAATTCACATTCAATTCCCCACTTGTAATAGAGATTTACAATTTAGTTATCTATTGTGAATAATTAGTCTCCTAGAAATTGCTTTGGTAACATTTAACGTGACACAGGTTCTCTGCTCTGCTCTCATTCCATATTTCAACATTTTATACTGTAGTTCCCTTTTGACAAACCCTATTAACCAAACCTTCCAGGCCTTACGGAAAATGTCAGGCTATAGAAAAAAGATAAGAATTGTCATTCTGCAGTGCCAGCAGAGGCCTGCTGACTTGAATCTGGCAATGCTTTACTAAAGCCATAACTCACAGGGCAAGAGAAGCAACAGCATCAATTGCTAGGGCAATGGAAAAATGAACATGGCAAGATGTTTTACAGTTTGCTGTGTTCTGCAGTTAGCTGCTATCTTCTTTTTCTCTGAAAACCTACTGAAATTACAGTCTTCAAACAAGACAAGGATGAATTGAGTAAGATTAAAGAAGTGTCTGGACTGCGATGCAATGACCAGTGCAAGACCCAGCATTTCAAAACACATTTGATGATTGCAGAATCACTTGCTAAACCAGCAATTTTAAGAACTGCATCTAACTTCCAGTGGCTTTATATTTGGAAGTGCTTTTAATTTTATCAATAACCAAGTTGAAGTAGGGAATATGGGTGCTTTTAGTGTATATCATCACATTTCAATATTTTAAGGACTCAACACCTAAGAGTTACAAGATTTTTTTGTGTAAGTTGAAAATTTATGGTCCTCTTAGGAAAGAAAAAAATGTATTTTCTACCTGCAGATGAAGAATCAGAATTTAGCATTTATGCCATTTGTGGCAGCTGCTTCACATCGTTCTGCTCACAAGACCAGGTCTTGGAAACAGAGCTCCTGGGACACATTATTGCCTATGAGGATGTCCCACACTGGGATCCTGAACAGCAGTGGCCTCTTGTTTTGAATTCCCAAGTTTAGGCATTTCAAAAAGGCAGACAGCTAGTGTATTACTCATCACAGCAGCATTCAAAACATCTTACAGGGAGAGTCTGTTGTGTTTAAACACACAGCATGGCAGGCAGGCAGATAGACCCCTCACAGTGTATTCAAAACGATAGATGTTGGTTTGTCTCTCACTCTCACTCCCATTCATTTCACTTCTCTAATATGCTTTACTAAATCGTAGGTATCCAGCTGCATCCTCAGGCACCCAAAACAGGCTTTAGGAACAAATGCAAAATGATGCAGACCACCACCATCACCTGCTTTGCCTGTGCTGGAAAGCCAAGCTGGCTCCCACCTCTGAGAGAGAGGTTAGAAGACAGAAGCTATTTCTGGGGGGAACCTGCAGTCACTAACGACTCTGCCTTCCTCTCAGCAGCATGAACAGCAAGTCTGGAGCAGCAGGTCTTTTGCTTCAACTTTGTACCCCATCTCCAACTCCTGTGGAAGGTGCTGCCCATCCTTGGGGTAGCAGGCAACTGTTGTTACCACTGTTGAAATGGCTCCTTGCACTTCAGCTCCCATCACCTCCTCATTTCTACCTGAAGAAGTCCTTTAAACAAGCTGCCATTGAACAGGACTCACAATTTTAGGCCATATAATTTTCAGGACTTTAAGAGCCTGGACTTAGTCTTAGTCACTTTTACTTGCCCTAAGGAGCAATCACAGTGTGTCTTGGGAAGCAGACCTAAAATAAGTAACGAGGCTTCTCCTCCTGCAAAGAGCTCCTTGCTAATAGCTGGGTACATTAAGTCCATCAAATGAAGTCAGGAGCCTCATATTTAAATGTTACTATGAATGAGTCGTCTCTTTTTAAAGGTGACTCCAAAGCAAGAAAACATAGCAATTGCCCTAAAAGTTGTTGCTCGCACCACTACAGTCATATCGCCTTGTGACCTAATGAGCTAGGCCAGGTGATCAAAACCAAAAGTCCCTATCTTTCCTAAAAGGTAATGTCAGCAGCTGCACTCACCAATAAGGCCTGCCACCTATTGCTTGTGTGATGGTAAATGATTATAAGCAGACAAATCTGCTGCTTCATTTTAATCAGTTACTTAATCAGCTTGCTTGGAATGAACTGGTTTGGCTCAACAGACTGAGTGACAAAATATGTCAAAGTGGAGGGTGCAATAAAAATGTACTGATAAATCATGGAAAAGTGATAGCATCATTCTTTTTATTTACCCTTTTGTTTCTATCAGAGCAAGTTAACCTCAGCTCCTTTCATTCATCTTTTGTTGTTATTGCTAGGAAATTTAGTATTTAGCTCAAGATGTTTCGCATGATGAATTATTAAAAATCTTTAACTGTTGGACAACCTTCTAGAGGTATAAGATTTTTTTTTAAAAAAATTATCCCTCGTTTTGCTGTGAGGGGAGACAGCTAATGAAAAATGGTCCAGAATTATTGTGAAACAATTGTCTGTAGTGTAATCAAGTCTGCTTCTGCCCTCCAACTACTCCAAGATATAATGATACATGTATCATTAAGCAGCTGCTATGGATGCCTGAGGAAACTGGTAGAAATTTGTACCTATTGTTTTTCTTTCTCCACTTCAATCTGCTCTGTTACACTCCTTCCATCCACTTCCCGCTGCACTCTTTAAATGCTTGTAGACAGAGTTTTATATATACTTTTGGCTGGATTCTGCCACTGGCTACACTGGTGTAACCCTTCACCTGAAGGCACATCTGCTCTCCCTGGGAAAGAAGGATTTTGACGTTCCTGGACTAAGTGGCTACTTAATTATGGAATCTTTCAAATAAGCTCTTTTAGGGTTGTGATTTTTAACACAGTAAATAGAGGGCAAGGGAGAGTGTGTGACTAATGTTTAATTAGAAGAGCTTTGAAATTAAACAATTGTTTGTTTAATGGTTGCTAAGTGCTGTGTAATACTAAAGGCTATAATTAGGTGTGTGGGATTCTCCTCCTCTGTCCCCAGAGCCATGCACATGGTCTCCAGGTAGCAAGTTATCCTATACAAGGTGCAACACATGCTCTTTGCAATAGGGTCTTAGTAGGAGACAAGGGGTGACACCTCTTAGGGGTGACATTTTTCCCCACTGGTCTATTCAGTACAGAGCACATTCTGAGGACTTTAACTAATAACAATATTTAACAGCAAGCCAAAATTTTGCCAGTGAAAAAGTCATCTTGGTCTATGTCCATTTTTATTTCTCTTCAAGCAAGAGGCCACAACACGAGACATGGGAAGAACCAAAATACTAGGAGTACTTACTGAAAGAGGGAAGATGGAAAAGAAGCTTTTTCCTGAGCTCTTTAACAAAATAATTCAAATCTGGTTTATAATTTTATTTTATTTTTATGAAATGATCTCAGTCTCCAGGGTGCCTGCCAACAGAAATTTATGCATATGTTGCATATGTTGTAGAATGATATCCTCCATTTTAGTCATCAACAAAGACACTAATGTGATCATACCAGCACATAAGTATTCAAGAAGGTGGACAGCGATGAGTGGGTGTCATGGAAATCACTACCGAGGGACCTCTTTAATTTGTAGAGGAGGTTTATTTGTACATGGCAGAAATCCACAACGGCCTGATTTTCCTAAGAGAAAAACAGAAAAGCTAATCGGCTCTCAACTAAATTTCTGTGTGTTGGCAAAGTGGGGGTAACAGGGTAAAGCTGCATGAAATTTTCCTGCTGAAACCTGAAATAATGCTAGACCAAATCCAAACCAGCCTACAAGAGTCAGAGAAGCTCTGGAATAATTTCAGCCAAGGACATTTCTCTGAGATTTTGACTCTGTTTAAGGGCAGATAGGAGAGCCTCCTATCCTATAGGCAGTGGCCAGACACCTGATCAAGAGGTTCAGTGACTGCTATGTCTCCCAAGCAACCAGCTTTATTCTAAACCTGCTACCATTAATTCAGTGATGAAAAGCTTTCAAAAAATTCCAGCTCATAGGATCTGTTTTTGTTTGCATAAAACAAAGAAAAATCTAGATCTTTCCATGTCTAAAAAGACTAAGATTCAGTAAATAAGAGTCAGCACAAGCATCCAGAAAATATGGGCAGCTCTGTGGCAGCAAGAAACCTTGCACTAGCCATGCCACAACAGAAGCCAGACCTATTCTTATAGAAATGCTTGATTTCAGCTTTGAAAATACCTTTTTGCCAACTGGATGTTAGCAAAAATTATTTTCCAAAGCATAATTAATTAAAAAAACCAGTAGCAATCTGTAAAACATCAATATGTGCAAGTCTTATAGTGCTCTTGTATTATTTTCATGAATTAGTAAAAGAAAAGAAAAAAATGCCTATTTTTAAAATTATTATTGATTTTGCTTGTCCATATCACTTCAACTTTGACCCATGAGATTTGTCTCTTCTGTAAGATCAATACAGAGCATTGGACCTTATAGGATATAATTTTTCACACCCTTTAGATGACATGCTATAGATTCATATTTTGGTCGTAACTTTCCCTTTCCAGCGAGGCAGTAATGATTTGGAAAGCACTCATAATAATAAAAGAAAAAAAAACATAATTAAGACTAGCAAATGAATGATAACTGCACTTCTTATTGCTTGGTGGTAAAGGAGAGAAGACGTTGTGGTTCTCTGTTCTGTGTAAATTAGACAATTTACATCCTGTTGTAAGATTTGTGACAGAAAAGAAACTCCCTTAACCCAGAAAGGTCATCTCTTCAACAAGGTCATCGACAAAGCAGCTGAGGAAATTATGTAGGACTGGATGGGCACTTTTCCTCTAAGTATAAAAGAGGGGAAAGAGAGGGACCGATAAGGTCTAACCCATCATAAGGATGATCTTCAAACAGAAAAGTATCACACAACACACCACGTGCTTACAGTCTATCCCTCACCCAGTCCCTGAACTTTGAAGCACTTCTTGATGCCGATTCCCTAGCAAATTCTCAGAACAGACATTTACTGTCCCACCTTTACAATAAGCAGAGCAAGAATCACCTGTTCATAGTTACAAGTCAGCCTCAGAGCCAAAAGTGGGAGAAACCAAAAGATCGCAGGTCCTTTCCTATTGCCCAGGCTGACCTTCTAGCATGGAGAAGCCTCTAAGCAGCACAACTCTTCTTTTTGTGAATTCTGTGCTTATTTTGAGAATTCGTTGGTAAGCAACACTGAAGTGATGACAGGAAGCTTTTAAATCTCTTGCCCCTCAAACAGAAACCAGTCAGAGAGCTCTCCTCCCAGACAAATTATTTTCTTCTTTTAAGAATAGTTGCACAAGAATTTCAGTCTGACTTATATAAGGAATCATGTTTGTTTTGTTTGTTGTTTTTTTTTACTTTCCAAATAATAAAAGTTGTGGGAAGCATAACTTGGGACTGCATATTCATCTTGCATTCAGCCTTCCTTGCTAGTTTTCAACAGGACCTATTCATCTTGCTGAGTTTATAGGAGTGATTTGTTTCATCTGTACACTCTATGCACCACTAAATATAAAACCAACTTCTGTTTAACAAAATGAATAGCAGCATGAGGCCCTTTCTGATAGCCTGGACCCTGGTAAGAGCGTTGCAAATGGTGAGAAGCTGTCAGCCTGGGAAAGCAACTGGTTTATGGCACAAGCCACACTGGTGAGCAGATCAGTTTTGAAAAGAAAAACTGTTGGTTTCTTCTCTGAGCAACTCCACAGATATCCTGTGGATCTTCTATGATTTAAGATACTTGTATGAAAGCATGGTAACACAAGAGCCTAAGAGCAGCTGGACTGGGTCAGACCACAGATCTGTTTAGCCCAGCATCCTGTACCTGACAATGGCCAAAAGTGAATGCTGAGAGAAGCATGTAATAAGAAAAGCTGTATGCTCTCCCCACTTTTATCGATCTGCAGTTCAACAGGTTTCTGTGTCTGCCATAATCATCATGCTTTTCATCTATAAACTTGCCCAGTTCTTGAACCCATGCTAACATTAACATTTGCAACACCCTCCAACAGGCAGTTTCAGTGCATTGCTGTGTCTTTTGTGAAGAAACACTGATTTTTGTTTTTTCTGAACCAGCCACTCTGAGTTCATCTGATACCTCCTAACTCTTCCATGAGTTAGGCAGATCTGTATTCACCCACATCTCTCCCTGCTCCCCTCTCCAACCTGGGCTGAGGTGCCCTGGCTTACCTCAGAGTTCCTCAGGCAGAAGCTGCTCCATACCCTTGTCACCATCCCCTAACTCTTTTTAGATGCCAGGAAAGAAACAGCACGTGACACCCAACACACCAGTTCTGCACAAGCCTAGGGGAACAAGGAGCCTGTGCCCCATGGAGCTGAAGGAGGATGAGTGCTTTGGTGCCTCCGTCCGGGTCTCTGAGGAGATGACCTGCAAGGGCAGCCCCATGGCTTTCCCTTGGTTCAGTTTGGCTGTGATACAGGGCATCAGCAAGGAGAAGGAAAGATTGACCCGCATTTACAGCCCCCAAACACTACCTATCCTTTGTTCAAAAGTTTTAAGAGCATTGCAATACCTGCTTGTACTGTAACTCTTTCTGGTCAGCAGCGCTGTTAAAGATTCAGGTGATACTGTGCACATCTAGTTTCACCCGAGCCACCCTCCTTCTCACTGGGTATTAGAGTAGTGGCTACCACAGAGCAGCTCTGAACTTAGTGGGGGCCTTAGTGTGCTACTGTACTACAGTGATAACACCATGGCTTTTATCCGTAAAACCAGCCACGAGAGAAACTGTGAAGGCCTCAGAGGCTTCCACTTGGAAGCTTCATTTCTGAGAAGGACTCACCAGTTTCATTGCTCAGTCGGGCACACAATTCAAACAGAACTGCAGAAAATGAGAGTGGCAAAGGTGTTGCAGGTGTCGCTGGACTGGAGTGAGGTTCGGGAGAGGTGAGACTCAAAAGGTCCAGCTTGCTTTTTCCACTTTTTGCCCAGGAACTGCTGCAAGAAGAAGATCGTGATGTGGTATCAGCACTCCACAGGTGAAAGAAAAGATGCATTTTGTGCAGTGCAATTTTTTTGGAGAATACAGAATACAAATCAAGCAGCTTTTAGTCATCTGTGAGGCCTGTGGTTTGTACTAATGCTATGAAACATGCAATTGGACAGAATTAATGAAGAATGGCATTGAACATACTAGGGCGTTTTCTGAGCACAGTTTGACAAACAGAATTTCCACCTCTTTGTTATCAAATGTATACCAGTATAACATCACTTAAAGTGGTGACAGGAGAAGTAGGAAAGACATCCGGGTCATTTTTTTCATAGAAATTTACCTATATAGTCTTGCTAAGGTCTGATGTTTTGAAAGCAAAGTTAAATCAGTCTTAATACTGAGGGTAGAATTACAGACTAGAGAAAGAGAACAGGAATATATTTAGATTCAATGAGCCACAAAAAAACATGCACATGGAAAAAGCAAACCTGAGAAACTAAAATCCTCTTTTTAATAAAGTTCTAAGATAAATTATCTAAATTTGGGGGTAGTTAGAGAACAGAAAATTTAATTCCTTACTTTTTCCTTCTGACTTCAAAGGAAGGACCTGATTTCTTATGCACAACATTAAAGGAGCATTTTATCAAAGAATAACTATATGTATCCCACGGAACAGAGAAATTTAAATGTCTTTTCTCCCATAAGTTTTAGCAATACATAATACTCTCCACAAGCTCTTCTAAACACTAAACAGAGCTACTATTGACCATCTAAAATGTTCTGGTTTCTACTGTTTTCTAATGGATACATTTCAGCAAAGAGGAAAGAATTTGTCTCCGTGGTCTGCATAATTAGCACTCACATTCTCAGGGTGCTTCCAGGCCTCCTTGGGAAGTTAAAAAAAACAGTAATATTCACTTCACATATCATCAAGAATCACTGATGCATAGTAATATGTAACAATACAGAAATCTGACTGCAGACCACAGTAATATTGACTATCAGCCCTACACTGGTATAACAATTACAAAAGTAATTAGTATGTCATCTTCTTTTCTGACAGCCAACTAATCAAATAACAGAAGCAGAACATAACAAAAATAAAGAGGATTGCAAATAGTTTTAAATAGCTTTTTCTAGCTACTGGTGACACACGTCCACTGGTATTTTTCTTCAGGATCACTGATGAAAACCACAGAAGCATAAGAAAATTCAGGAGCCTAAACAAGAGGCTTTATTTTCAGACCTGCCATATAGTCTGAGTCAGCTCCCAATAGTGAGGTGTGTTCCAGGTAGTACGTGTTTGCACCTAAAAATCATGACAGCAGCAGCAAGGGCTTCTCAGAAAGGTGCCACTCATGTCAGGTTAAGGGACTACACTTCCTGAGGTAAAAAGCAGTCATTTTCTGTAGAAAAGACTGTGCAGGGTGCTGAGCATTTTGTGCAAATTCTCCCAATGCTTGCATTTTGTTATGAGACACTGCGGTCAAAATACAGCGCCAGAGAAGCCAATGGCAAAGCTCTCGTTTACTTCAACAAAACACCACCCTCTATATTTGCAGACAAAACCCCAAATTGCTTCTATCATTTCTGTACACTGAGTGCTTGGGAAAGGATTGGCTTTGTTTTGGGGAGCGGCTGAAGGCTCTGTGCCCCAGCAGCAGTTGGGCGAGCTGTTCCCATCCAATGCCACAGCTCTGGTTCTCACGCCAGCCCGGGCAGATGCCCCCTAGACTGAAGGAGAGGAGTTTGACAGATTAAATAAGCAGCGATTTAAAGTGGGCTACTCCTGTGCTGTGAGGGGACCCTCACAGCTCCTTCCTGGAGATGGCTGCTGAGCTACCACGGACGCTGGAGTAGCGGCGTGTGCTTCGCTGCAACTACCACGGGACTTTTTGGGGGGACTTCCAGATGTGCAGTCCCCATGCAGTCTCAGTAACATAATTAGACCTGGGATTTATTTAGCACTATTCAACATGTTTTCAGCAGGGCTGATTATGTGCCATTCCCTTAGGAGTCCTGTTATAATTTGGAGCTTCCTCAGAGCTGCAGGGATTTGAAGGGGGGAACTTAAATAGCATTACATTTGTACTGCTGAAGTATTCCCTTTTGGGCCAGAGGTAGCTTAGCCTCCTACCATGCCCACAAGATTTTCTTCCTGTCAGCACATCTACAGTTGATAATTTGAAGCATTTTCCAGGGAGCTGGATGGAGTTATGTCTCCCAACAGTTGTTATTCAAACATGTTACGGATATTTGGGCATTTTGGCAGAGAGTGGTTTGATGTAATTAGGATCAGTTTCTGGTTATGGCCATGCCAGACCAGAGGCAGAGGGCACTTCTCAGAGTGGGAAGAGGAAAAGCCAAAGGCAACGATTAAAACAGATTATTATACACTTTTGAGCTAACATGTGGAATCAATAGCAAAACATTAGCAGCTGTGCTCAGCTGTAGAAAAGCCTGCAGTCTTACTGTAACCAATAAAAATAAATTATGGACTGAAAGGGAGGATGGAAAAAATGGTGGGGAAACCAGAGCAGCATTCAGAGAAAAAATGTAATATAAACATTGAAAATAATTTCTAACCTGAAACAGTGGGTTTGTTTGGTTTGTCTTCTGTTTGTTTGTTTGTTTTTACATTACATTCACAAGTTGAAAGCATGCCTTAATTAGAGGGCTCCATGATAACCAGTGCAATAATGGTAACATCCCGCAAGCTCTGAAGGTGAAAACAGAGCAAGTGATAATCAAGTTGGCAAATGTTAGATGTTGCACTGTGTTTTCCTAATAAAGTGAAATGAGACCTTATCCTGACTTTTAGCTTGGCAGAAATACGAGGAAGGAAAATCTTAGACCTGAGAAGTTTGCTTGGTATAAAGGCACTGTACTGTGAGTGGGCTGATAAATAGAAGGCATCCAGCCGCCCAGAAAGAAGGTAAGGATCTAACTTGTTGGTTACAAGCAAAAAACAAGGATATGATATTTTTTAAGCTACAGCACATGACTGAAGCTTAGGAACCAAGTGCAAGATTCAGCTCCAAAATTCAGTAATTGTAGTAATACAATACTAAATGCTAAGGTATGTGATTTGCGCAGAGAATAAAGTTTGGTCAGGGTAATGTATTAACCATTAAGGTTAAGAAATCCTTGGAAAACAAATCTATTAATACATACTATAAGATAAAAAAGGTGTGACTCTTCTGTGATACTATATTTCTGCCTCCTATTTAGACATGTTATCCTACCAAAGTAAAAAAGCATTAACAGATTTAAGCTCTGGAAAAAAAAATGTTGTGATTTTAGTAAAATAAGAAAGCTAATTCTGCATCTTAATTTCTACTTAAACAAACTTGTGACTTTCAGTGATAATTTCAGCGTGACTGGTCAGAAATGAAGCTAACAAAAGTAACAAGTGTTAATTGACTCATATTTAATTTTAATCTAATCTGATGGTCAAGAGTGACTAATTAACTTTACAGAACAAATGAAGACTTTGTTAAATGTCTAATTTCTTCATCCCTTCAGTTTTGATGTTAGAGCCCATGAGAAATTATCTCAGACATTGCCAAGGCATCTTTAAACAAAATAGACAAGACCAGAATGCATTTTCATAGACTTCATAAGGAAAGAAAGGAAAAGGGGGAAAAGCAAGAATAAAGGATTTAACTGAACAAAAAAATTAGGTGATGAGTACCTTTAACACTGGTCTGGATTCAACATACAGTCAGAAATGTTTATAGGAGTAGTGTCCATACAGCTAAGATGAGGTAGGAGAACAGTACCAGATCTTTCTTAGAAAATGAATTAATACAGTGAGACATGACTTGCTGACCACCACAAAGAATTTGAGGCAAAACCAGAGATTATATCCTTAGCAAAACAAGATCTTAGATGTTTTTCACATACCACAAGTTTTCCAAGTCTTAAAAATTATTCCATACTTTTTTTGAACAAAACTTTTCAAGTTTTTCAAGTCTACCAAAAATTCTTGCAAGGTAAGTGAGAAACTACCTTCACTGCCCCAGCATAGCTACTAACCTGGAAGACAGGAGACCCAGATTCCAGGACCTTTCCTGCTTGATTCAGTAAACAGATACAGACCTCATCGCATCCTAGACTGCATTTAATAGACAGTATGCATTATTTTAGAATGAATGCATCTGTTAGTAGAATTTCTGCTTAAAAAAGACACATTGAAAAAAACCAGTGTATGTATTACCCAAAATTTAGGGGTTTTGTTAACCCACATTTTTCTTTTGAAAGACATTTTTGGTAGAAAATTTCTTATCTGCTGTAGTCACCACAGTCCAACTCCAGGATCAAAACCACATTATCATTCCTTTCTCTAGTTGCCATGATTTGTTCCTTTTCTGATGTTTCATTAGAAATCTGTCAGGATAAGTCATGTCTTAGTGAATTAGGATATTCTGTAATAACGTTTTAAATGTATATATCTCCTCTTATCTAGCAGAATATCTGTTAGCAAATGCCCCCATCAGAAAATTGTACCACATTCTATACCAGCAAAGTCATCTCCTGGGTACTTAACACAAGCAGATGGACATAGCAGTGCAGGGGTGTGAGGTTGAAACCGTTTGTGTTACAAAATGCAATAGCAGTCATTTTACAGCTGCACATATCGAAGACAGTTTCAATTGTACAGGGCTGGGCTGTCAGCTCCACCAAGCAATCTGGACGAAGCTGAGTTCATCACAAGCTGGGAGGGATAAAGTAACTTCGCCTACCTTTGAAATTGTGGCTTCAGGGACAGTAAATATTTCAACTGGGAAGATGAGACCACTGTGCAATCTCCCCCAGCAGAGGCTGAGAGCTTCATTAATACAGTTTTCTCACTTTCTTTCAAAACCAGTATCTCCATAGATATAGAAAAAGCTTGTGGTCTGCATTTTACACCCCAGATTCCTCCTGTTCCCCCTTATTTGCTTCTCCTGAGAATATCTTGCTGTCCTAAGCCTCTGTGGAAGCAAGAAGCCTAGCCTATGCAAAACAGAAGTTCCCCTCATTCTCCATTACTGGCTATGCATATATGCATACTTTTCTGTCTTCACATTTCAGGGAGGATAGAGCAACTGACTCTTACAGGAAACTGTACAAACAAACTTGTTTAATTCTCACAGGAAGCATGTAAATAAATACCAACATCTCCATTCTAACATGACTCCTAAGTGATTTGTTCACAGTCTTACAGTAAATGAATGTCTAGCTCAAGGAACAAACTCATGGATCCTTCCTGACCTGCCTCAGAACATAATTCACTCCATCTCATTGTCTCAGTTTTCTTCCCTGAAAAATGGGCTTGATAACATGCTGCATGTTTTCAACTGTAGTTTTAAACTGCAGTTTACAGTATCTGAATGCATGAGTAGTCACTCTGAGATAATATAATTAACTCACCTATGAGACCTGAAAATCTGTTCTCCACTTGTTCAATCCAAAACCAATTTTTTGTTTTATCAGTTTTTAATTAATCATCCATGGATGTACTCCTCCATCTCTGTCCATCATCATGTTGGTTGAACTGAAAAACGTGACTTCCTCTGTCTGCAGAATTAGAATGATGTCCTTCAAGTCTTTAACTGAATCCAAAATAATAGGAAAATTCAGCATTGTACTGTGATATATTTGTTAACTTAGTAGGACCACGCATTCCTAGTATGAATTTGATATCATCTTTAATTGTTCTTAATCCTTCATTTTATCTTCCTTACATTCCCTATTAATTCCTTAACTAATTCATTCTTTCACCTTTTTCTAATTAATACCCAATATCTCTCATTTAGGCTCACCCATCACAAAAATCTTGTCAATATTTTATCTGGTGGCTCTGACTGCAAACTCCCCAGCTGCAGCAGATCACACAAGAGCCACTGAAATGCTGGGAAACAGAAACTATCAATGTAATGAAAATCAGTTTACTTAACACGCTATACTCAAGCAGTTTAGCCACTGCCACATGAGCAGTTGAATAATCCCTACAACTAGAGCAAAAACTTCTGGGAAGAAGCCAGATGTATACAGGAAAAGTAAAAGCAACAGCCAGTCAGAAGTAATGCGAGTTAGCACCTTGGGCACGTGTGCTGGAAAATGAGAGAGGAAAGTCCCTCATCTTCTATTTGTTAAGCTACTGCTTGAAAAGTTTGAAAAGATGATCTAAAATAGAACATCTTCCTTCACAAAGTCCTCAATTTCAGGAGGCGATGGAAGTACAGGTTTAACTTAACCACAATCCTAAAATCCATAGAAATCCACAGAAAAGTTAATTACATACTTATGATTGAGAGTACACTGATTTTCTTGATAAGGATACCAAGAACACAGGATTATAGGATTTTGAACTCCTCCCTTTTTCAGCCTATCAGTCCCTTGGGTTTAGACAGTGGAATGGCTTCAAATGACTTTATAAAAACAAATGAGAAATCCTATGTATTTGTATGCCCAACTCAATTTACTTGGGATAATATGCAACTTGAAAAACATAAAAATCCAGAACAAAGATGTTTTTAATGTCTTCCTAGTCCTGGTTGTTCTCAAAATAGTGAGAGAAACTTAGTGCTGTTATCTTTGCCACGTTATCTATGCTAGCAACTACATTAAAGACTAGGGTAGCCTCTCAGAAACTTCTTTTACTCAATCAATGACCTCGTTTCCATGGCAGGCTAACACAAGGTGCCATTGATGATGACTTGATTTCCTTTCGCATCTGAAGTGGAAAAGGAGAAGACAGACTAAATGAAATCCCATCCATCTTAATGAAATACAATTATATTCTCCTTATTAATCATTTAAAAATCAATATGTCTCTTCTTGGCAAACCCCGCCAGAATTTGTCATTCTGTGCCAGGCCTCAATACATCTTGTCCTGTAGTGATTTTTATAAGTTCAGTCACCTGTTTCCCAGGGTAAATAACAGTGTTTCTTTGTGCTGTGACGAGAGAGCAAAGAATGGCACTGTCAGGGAGGCTAAAAAGACAGTCTACACATTTTAATCAGTAAAAACAAGTATTTCCTTCCTGTGTACATTTTTAAATGAGCAGTGTTCATTTAAAAAAAAAAAATGTTTAGATAAAAAACAAAGACTGCAGGGCACCCAATATGTACAGTTTCATATGGAGTGTTATTTATCTTGGCAGCAATAGTGCCATTAGTTTCTACCTTAAAAAGTAATCTTACATATTGCATTGGATGGTACTAATTGTATAAACTTGCTTGCAAATCTCAAGGTCTGAAAGAAAAGTGTGAGTTAGAATTTTTCCTACACCAATTTCTGCTCACTTACAGACTTGTAGAAAGAACATTTCTCACTGCATCCAAAAATTTCCACATTCTCTTTATGTACTTTAGATGCAATAAAAATTTAAAATCTTCAGCAATTGCAGCATGTGTTATCTTGGAATAAAATGGAAGTATTCATTGAAAAAAAACTTTGTGAGAGGCTGTTCTAGTCCTCTAATGATATTAACAACAAGGATAGGTATTCTCAGAAAGATATTTATATGGCACAGGACACTGGGATACTTATTAAAATTTATGTGTGGGGGTGTGAAATTTCATCTTTTTTTTTTTTTTTCATTAGAAAAGCCCCAAAACTCATGGATAAGGTTTTAAGAAAAACTATCACCAAGAAATCATCCCATTTTGAAGACAACTTTCTTACAGATGCTGCTTCAGCCAAACATTCACATATACAAACACTGATATTCCCATGAACATGTGATTAATGTGTCTCTAGTGGGTGAAAAAGATGACTCACTGCAGCACCGGGATGAAACCTTGGTTCCACTGGCTCCTGCCATGGTGTGGAGCAGCTGTACTCTATGACACCCCTTACAGTCCCGTTCCTCCTGGTACATTGGAGTAGCTTGTGGGAAACCCTGCAGAGTGCATCAGCCTCACACTGATATTTTACGTTGGCAATGAAAGTTGCAGCAGTCAAGGTTTCATCTTGAGTGGAACTGAGAAAAAAGGAGGCAAAACTACCCGACTTTTTCTAAAAAGAAAAGAAAAATAACTGAAATAACTGGCAGGGAAAAGAACTCTCAAACAAGTCTGACAAGATTACAAAAGCACCCTCCCAACTCCTGTTCACCTCTTTGAGGCTTGTAATACTGCAAAGTTTGCTTTATGTAACTATGCAAAACACGCACGACTTGCAAAGTCAGAAGGGGATATACAGTAATGTGTGTTACCACTTACCATTGGTGTTGATTTCTTCTCTTTGTTCTACTAACCTCCTCTGTTTTATGTTCTAAAATGGAGTCAAATACCTCTCGTGACAATTCAGTATTTACCTGCCCAAAGTAAATAAGAGATCCCTAAACACTTACATTCAATATATATTGAGTTTCTAATAAATCCTGTTTGCACATGGAAATACAGGACTTGCCAGGATGGATGATATTTCAAACCTATTTAGTCCAATATTCTGCCTTAGTAAACAGCATCACGGTGCTTCAGAGGAAGGTAAAAGAAATCCAGCAATAAACAGATGTATAGAATTATAATTCAGGCTGGAAGGGACATCTGGCCCAAACTCCACTCAAAGCAACACCCTTTTTCAGGTCAGATTTGCTGTTTTTACAGAGAACGTGCAGGTAGGGCCCGAGATGTGATGAGGGAACAAGTCCTCACATGCTCTGGTATTCCTGTGTCCAGTTCAGCATGCCACCAGGCATACCAAGATGAGTGGTATGCGTAGGCCTGCAAGCATTCATACTCCTCATACAGACAAGGATGTGTGAACTATGCAGGTGAGCATTCATATGGCACTTGCTACCACTTCTGAGACTGCTCTTAAGAGCTCTCAAGTGCTTTTCTATGTTCCTTATAGTAAATAAAATAAAATGTCCAATCAAAGTGTTTCCACCCAGACAGCAGTTTTAGTGGGCATTAAGCAAGGTACTAACACAGACATAATGCTCTGATCCACACACTGCCACAAGTGGTCATCAGAAAAGCAGCGACGTCCTCTGCTACCTGATTTGTATCCATTGTAAATATGTACTAGCTAGCAATGACTTCTCCCTTAGGAACAACATTTTAACAGTTTGTAATAAATACAATAGAATCAAATAATGGGGAATTAAAGAATTTTTTCCTTCTACGGCCTGCTTGAAAGGTTTTGTTCTTATCTCCTACTTCACATTATACAATTTGAACATCCTAGTATCAATGGACAACATTTATTTTAGAGAAAACTGGCATAGATGTTTCCAACAAATGTATTTATAGATTTGTTTGCCAAGTCACGTGGCCTCTGCTATTCCCATAGGCATAATCTGAAAAGTCTGATATAGTCCATTTGGGTTTAAAATAGCAAACAAAGAGATAGCTGCACTAGTCCTTAGCTCTTGCTCTCAGAAAGGCTTTTCACCTATGGTATGTATGAACTTTTTGTGAGAATTCTTGTTAAAACACTAACAGGAACATCATCAAAATCAAAAACCAACCACAGAAAGCCTCTTTTCGGTTAAGTCTACTATTTCATGGTGCTGCCTGTAAAACCCAAACTGGCGTCTTTTACCACTGGGAGCTTTTTCTCAAGTCCATAGGCTTTAGCCCAGGGCTGAAATCATACATCTTATTATATAGGACCTGTATTTCATGCAGGGCCTTCAGCAGCTGGAATACCTCTAGTGATCAGTAATAAGGAAAACATTAACAAATCTGCTGATAACACAGTCAGGAGGCAGTGATTGTCACAGAAGAGGTGGTCACACAAAAGAAGACTGACTGATACTGATGACCAGCACAAATGTGATACCAACTCAAATAGCAGTGGTGTGCATCTCCACAGCATTCGCCCCACCTTACTGATGGACATTTAAAAGTTTAGTACCTCAGCCAACAGAGAAAGCAATGCAATGGGCATCTCCAAGAGGACAAGACATCCCATCCTAAGATAGGGGCCTGGACACCAGGCCTGGCCTGATACTTTGGTGCTGAACTTGCATCAGATGAAATGTGTTTGCTATCGTTTAGGAAATACTGATGACAATTCTTCCCATAAACTATGGGGTCATCAGGTGGAGGAGATGAAAGAGGAGAAAGAAACAATTGTGGTAACCAATTTCAGGATGACTACTAGTCACCACTGAGTCCTTGAAAGCAGTAAGTATGGGTGGGTGCATCAGGCTCAGTATTTCCAGAAGTAGGGAAAAAAAAAAAAATCAACAGCCCTTGTTTAAGCATTTGTGCAGGGGGATTCATACAGACCACAAAGTCCTATTTTGGTCAAACATGTTTAAGATCAATTAGTTTAAAGAGTAGGTACTGAACAGAAACAATTGAAGGAAAGGAGCACCTATTTTATTAGAGGAGACCAACAGAGCACCACATGTTTAACAGAGCAGAACAAAGGCTAAGAGGTGCCATGATTGCTGTCTATAAATGTATCAGGGGGTAAGCAGCAGGGAGGAAAAAAGCTATTCACGTTGAAGGAGAGCGCTGACACAAAACAAATAGGTATAAACCAGCCACAATTACGCTGGAAATTACAAGAGGATTTCTAACCATCAGAGCAGTGAAATATTTCCTAATAGGAAAAGGGGGGGACAAAACCACAATGATTTTAACTCTGAAGCATGATGTGTTTATGAATGGGATTAGAGATGATGTGATTATCCTCCATATTCAAGGACTAGTTTAACGACTAAGGAAATTCCCTCCCTTCTTTCACCCCAGGTATTTAGCAGTTTACTGCCTAAATACAATAGACTCATGATCATTTGCATTTAGCCCATTGTAACACTCAGTCACCTACACAAGTTTTATCCCACATTTAATATTTACCGAATACTAAACTCTAGTTATATATTTACATAAGAAAAAAACCCACACAGAGCCTATTCTTTCCTTTTTTTCACAGGTACTCTCACAATTTTTTCATACATTTCTTCATATTAAATACTTATCTTAAAGTTCCTACAGAAACACTGATGCTACTTGTGCAAGTACAAACTACATGATGTGCCTACTCCCATTCCTGCAAGCCTTTCTCTACAATCAGTGTTCCAAAAAGATGGAGCCAATTTGCTTTCAAAAAAAAAAAAAACCCTTTAATTTATTCAAACTGGTTTATTATCCTCTCCTTTTTTTGTCTCCTAATCTCGTGTTTCGATTCACATGCAATGCCGTACTTTCTTTCCATCACCCCTCCACCCTTGTTGTCCAAATTCAAAATCGGTGGAAAGAAAGTTACAATGTTTAGGGTCAAAAATAAAAATATTTTTCAAATGCCAAGGAGAGAGAAGGATTATTGCACTTTGATGTTAATACCATGTCTTTTGTAGTTTTCCTGTTTGTTTGTTTTCATCTTCCCCTATTGTCAACAGTGCACCAGATTTTATAGGCAGTCTAACACGGAGCAGATGCCGATTAAAGGAAATGTGGTTTTCAGTGTGACATTTAAAAAAAATATCACTTGCTCTAATCTAAATGCTATATTCCTAATGAGTTTTATTTTATTAACTGTTGTGTGAAAATACAATGAGCTTATATTTAATTGAAACAGAAGTTTTTACAGCTAACTTGATGGACTGTGACTAGGCAGTTAAGATATTGACCAGAATACTCCTGCTGTCTACCCTGAGGGCTGAAATACAAGGTGTGGGCACACATGGCCATTCACTCCCACGCACCGTCCTGGCTGGACTAGAGCGACTGCTTCACTTTCCGGCATGTGCTGACACTCTGCCTGGTACTGCTCCCTTGTTCTCTGAAGCTTCTCCCCTTCCCTCCTTCCTGGCTTCATCAAAATCCTTTAATATTAGCTCCATAGGGCAGAGCCTGGCTATTTTTAGTTTAATGTAAATGAACCCTGATTCCAACCAGAGACACTACCTCAGCAGGCATTTATAGATACTGTTGTATGTACTGTGTGTCTGTAGATCATGTTATGCCTTTTATATATACAGAAGACATAAATTGCCCCAAATGCTGGTAGCCTAAACAGATGTTGCAAATGAAAGTCAAGGAGTGGGGAGAGAACTTACATGTGAGATAAAACTTAATAGCAGTAAAGAAAGATGTTAATGCATGATGATTTTTATGACATAGTGAAACATGTCTGTTTACTTTGGCTTAAAATCGAAATTAATTTTACCTGAGGTGCAGGTGGAAGATATGAGGGTATGTTTCATGATGCTTTAATTTTTGGAATAAGCTCCCATAATAGCACAATGTTGGGCAGACTGTTCATTGTTACAAACTTCAAAGGAACTAGAGGAACAGGTCAATTCAGGCCCAATCCTGGAATGACTTAACTCAGTAAAACTGCTACTGAATTTAAGATGACCATGATCTGATTCTCCCACCTGAAAAGGAGTGGCACTGTCCCAGCCTTTCTACAGTGAAACCTGATATGCTTTTCCCGCTATGTCATTTAAATTGTACTGTGTACAGCAGGTAGTGACAAAGGGTTCTTTTCTTAGCACCATATCTTTAACAACATCTGCATTCATAAAGCAATGAGCAAACACAGATGAAGTAATCCAGAGGTTAAATTACTGAATTTCTAAGTGTACCGATTGCTTTTGTTGGAAAACCAGGAAGCACAACCCCAACTTTACATATTATTTGCATCTCCAGTCAAGAGCATTTGCAACACTGCACACAGAATAATAAAAAGACATTCAAAATCCTTTTGACTTGTAAAATCCAAATCTCACTTCACCTGACCTTCAAATTATTTCTCTAGTTAAACCATCTTTTCATTGCACAATGGTAGTAACTCATACCTGATTTTCGCCATTGCACACTGGATCAGGATGTCACAGACAGCTAACCTGGGGGGATGGAAGCGTTTTGTTGAAATAGCATGCAAGATACTTTCACAATGAGCGTACAATAAATAACTGTTGGCTACAAATTAGTATCGGGCTATTATATTAGGTAATTGGTTTGAGAATTCACTGCCTGGTAGAGCTCATTAGTGGAAAGTAATTGTTACTTGACTTAAAAAAAGCCAAGCAACTAAGTTTTCATCTCCCTCTCACCTTGCCTTCCATAACACACCAACTAATTTTCAAAGGAAAACCTCAAGCAGCAGCAGGAAAATGATGTGAAACAAGTATTGGGGTAGAGAAAGCAATTCAGAAGAAGGCTGAAGGGGCCATACATTACACAAAATGACCACAAGGGCTTGAAGGTTAAGTGGGACAGATGGTAGAAGCTCACATAAAGATCTAACCACCAAGCCTGCTGGAATGGAGGGACAAAAGATGCTAGAATCAGCCTTATAGGCCTCTATTGCATGCTTGTGTGAGGACATTTGTAAATTCCCATTGTGGCGTTCCTTCCTCTTTAAGGTAAAACCCAAGCAGGCAGCACACACACAACAGTGTGTGTGGTCTTTGGGAAGACCAGCCCAGTGCCTGACACTGGCATCCCTTGTCCAGAAAGGAGATGGCCTTGAAGACTCAGATAAACTGTCTTTTCACTGTCCCTCGGGATCCTCCCTCCCCATCCTATTCCCACAGAGTGCCAGCCTTCAAACCTCTCCAGCACAGTAACTCTAGGTGCCACTGATCTTCCTCAAGGACCTTCCCTAGTGGGACTGCAGCCATAGTACTGCAGGGCAGACAGACAGACATTTGGAAGGGATGGCGTGTAAACTCAGCAATGTCTGTATGACCCATGCCTTAGCTTCTGTGAAAACAATGACAGTGCTGTGCTAAGGATTCACTGCTATGGACAACTCACTAAACACCTGACTTGAGTGTGCCCAAGGTAGCCAGCACATGTAAAATCTTAACAATTCTCTGAAACCTGCCTATTAGCGTTTTACAGCATGTCCTTCACGCAGTGACTCCAAGTATTACACAAGAATCAATACAGATGGATGAAGCAACTCTGAAAGACCTTCAGGAGACTTGATATGTTAAGCATATTTCCAAGTTGTCTGCTTTCAAATTGCTTCACTGTCACACAAATAAACATGCGTTGTGACTGATCGATGAGGGAGAGGGGGAGGGCATGGCACTGATGCCCAGAGAATGAAATTTCCAGTCATATTTTCATGTCATTGAAAGGAAAGATATACCTCACTCTTGACATTTTGCAGCTGGGCCAGCTTGGGGTTCACTTGCCCTGTAGTCATTCCTAGAGCATGGTTGGATATTAGCATGTCCTATGCAGTCAAGCCTGGCTTAGACTTGCAGCTGTATTTCAAAAGGAAAACAAATGAAGACTGGTTCTCATTAAGTTATTATCCATGCATCAACATAAAACAAGCCATAGCAAGTTGTAATTCATATGGTTTTTGCCACAGCTGGCAGTTTATGGTTATCACAGGGCTTGGTCTCAACTTGTTCCATCTTCCTACAGAAAGCAGATAGAGCTTCTGTGAAGCATATTTGTTTGCCTGACACCTTCTCTTTGTCCAGGTCCAAAATATAATTACTACTAGCTTCTTCTCTATCCTTTGGGCTCCTTGGGATCTCACCCTCTCAACACTATTGTCAGAATTCTCCTTCTAATTGAAACCCCCAACAGGCATTTTAGCAGCTAATGTATGTGATTACAAACACTCCAACTGCTGTCAACTATACAATTATAGGAAATCTAATTTTTCTTTGTCTGAGGTTTCCGTTATCTGAAGTTCCCTGACAGGAATGGATGAACACCAACAAAAACCAAAAACAGACAGCACATTAACAAGATACTTCAATGTAATGTTCAGAGTTATGAATATTAAAATACAAAAAAAATCAAATATCTAAGTAAAATTTTAAAATCAAGGAGAAAATAGCAGTTTTGGGGACAAATTCTGCAGCCCAGTCCATGAAAAGGCTGATCTCATTTAGTTTAGATGTTTGCATAAGGAGAACAAAAGCCGCTACTCACAGAAAGCTAGCAGAAGACAAGAAGCAGTATCCCAAGAGACTCTCTAGATTTTTAGGATGTCCTAATGGCACAACATTTTCATGGCTTCTACCTGCAACAACAGAGGGACCAGGGTTTCTCCGTCTGGGATTTCTTTTTGTCAGATGTCTTCCATCTGGCTAGAAGGGAAGGTGCTACCGCTAGACACAGAAGACATCCAGGAAGCTGGTTTTGACAAAGAAAAGGTTAAGCAGTGTTCAGTTAGACAAATGCTGAAAAATTGTGTTTCCTACAATCCAGGGGAATAAAACTTCTGTATTCAAGCTATTATTACATAGTATGTAAGAAAGGATTTCTAAATGTATATCCTAAAGAAGGGTTATTTAAAAGTCATATCCAGGTAAGATCTGGGTTGCAAATACAGTCTGCCCAGACTATGCCTAGGTTCCAGATGTGTGATGACCCCCGCATTCCTCTCATATATCTCATCTCTCTCTAGACTTTCAGTGACCTAATATAGTACAAGGCCAGGCTGCAGGGGTAATGGGCACCTTGCTGCTCTGGGAGAACAGCATGCTGGCTAACAAGGAGACTAGGGTAAAATACCTCAACAGACCTTGGTAAATATGAATTCAGCAGCTTTGTCCCACATACTCACAAGGAGACCATTTGGAGCAAAAAATTATATTATCAGGGCTAAAGAGCCAAGCAGAAATTATTAACTTCAAGACAAGTCCTCTGGCCTGGGTATTTCCCTGCAAGTAGGCTGTCATTTCTTAGACTCATCCTGATCCCATATACATAGCCATATCCTTAGTTTATGTAAATAACTGTAGCTCTGTTGATGTCAGCAAAGCTGTGTCAACTTAGACCAGCTGAGGATAAGATTCAAGCTCTGTATGACATAAGTAGAGACAGACAGGAGGAGATAAAAGAAGGAAATACCCTTAACCACAAAATGATAAAAGTACTGCAAATCATTACAGTTCATACCTAAGCTTGTGGTCAAATTAAATAGCATCATACTGGATTTGCGATGTGAATTTGCACAGAAAGCAGGCACCATCATTTTACTCCAGCTTTGTGCCCACAGTTTATAACACAGTAACACTGGGAAAAAGATGGAGCAAGACACTGAGGTTTATGTAATTAATGTTTCTTCAGGAATAGCTCCTTAGTTATTACAACACACCTCTCTGCAACCCCTGTTTGTAGTTGTACAAATACAGTATGTTCTTTTAGACTGAGGAAATCACGCATATGCAATTCTTCTTTTGTGTGTGTGTCTGAGTCTCTAAAACTTTGGATACTGCAGGCTGATTCCAACCAAATTTGTCAGAAAGAATAGAGACTTGAATGTATTAGAGGACCACACAAAATGAATTCAAATAAATTTCATGGAAAGGGGTAAATGGATAGAGGAAAGAGACCAAATAAGTGCCTTGACTAAGGCAAAGATGGCAGAATTAGCAACTGCGCTGTTAGATACCAGAAAGTCCACGCAGGGGCTAACCACAGATTTCACAAGTTCATTGCTCATAGAACAATTTCCTAGGTTTTGTCCTCTTATCTAGCATGGATATCTTCTCCTCACCTGCTTCACAGAAATTCGTAATACTTCAAAATTTTGGTAGCAGAGAGGAAAGAGGACTTCAAAGCCCAGCTCTTGTTCAGACTCATACTTTGCAGACAGACCTTATCTTTCTAATGCACCATCTCCAGACTGGTAGGTGTGAACAACCTCAAACTTTTAATTGTTTAAAATCTAGGTACAGCAGTCCAGACTAAGGATTTCTGCAGTAACAAAGCCAAATAGTGAAATAGTTCCTTAGCTTTTGCTATTGTGAAAATAGCAAAACTCAGCGCCTGTGTAAACAAAAATAATTTTGATGTAATAATTTGGACCATGGGACTGAATTTCAGCTGCACCCAAAACAAGACTGAGATGAAACACTTTCGCACAAAGTTTGGGGAAAACAGTGGAAATTTTCTCATTTGTGCATGGGTTGGGATTCTCTCATGTTACAGCCACTCAATTCTTGTTTTCTTAGTAAAGATTAATAACAGGGAAACATTACATAAAATTCAGTGGTTGGATACAGAGTAAAGATTTGGGGCACGTTTTCCTCAAATCCGCCATAAAAGGAAAAGGCAAAGCTATGCCACACTAACAAAACCAAGTCCAAAACACGTCCCCAGGAACCGGACATCTTTCACATAACAGGCAGTAATATGCCACAGCGATATGGACTTAAACTGAAACAAGAAGGCTGAGAAGTAGCATTTATATTTCAACATGGTTGAAGCACCAAGGAGTCTGTGATTGAAAGCAGGCTAAGAATACAGTTTGCTTTCCTCAGAATTGATCTTCTATTGTTTGCTTAGTCCAGCTTCTGTGTAACACCTTGTGTTAATTTCTTCCTCAGTCATGGATTATCACTATCAAGGTGATACAAAAGCTCTAACACAAGTGAGTTTATTGTTTTCAATATTTTCATTTCAGCACTTTAATCAATATCTGCCAAGGCAATTAAAGGGTTCAAATAGGAATTTTTCCCTTGGAGTCGATCTCTCTTTTTTATTATTTTGTATTTATTCCCCTATTTATTTTATTTTTAACACTAACAAAAAAAGTTAACACCATTTCCCCAAATTCATCCACTATTCTGATTCTTGTTTTATAAAGAAAATGAAATTTGTCATGGTGCTATACATCATTTGCACTGCAGTACAATGTCCCATCTGTGTGTCAAGTACAAAACAAAAGCATTTTGTGAAAAATTGCTAAAGTAGTAATGATTTTTGTCCTCAACTCTTTGTTTTGCCTTTCAATAAAGAAGGCGACATGTGCCACAAATGATATATTATTGTTTAAGTACAACCCTAGTAACACAGTGCATAACCAAAACCATGTTTCACAGCAGAGAAACTATAGTTTACTGCCCCTATGGCTCTGATGAGAATATAATGTTCTACAGTTTATAAATGCTTTGAGGTCAACACATGATTTACTTCAGCTTGTTCATCCAATGAGCAGGAGGTCCAAAAATATATCAAGCTATTAGACAGCCCACTGGAAGCTTGGCGGAGGCTCCCAGTGATGGAAAGCATGCCATGGAAGCCTTTCTGTCAACTGGAGATGAGATAATTAGATCCAGGTAATACATTGGAGCCCCATCAGGGAACAGGACAGCAAACATGTCATCTTTACGACTTTTTCTCATCCTCCCCAGCAACACTGGCCTGAGATAGTAAAAAGCGTGAAGGATTCATCAGTTCCTGGCAAAAACACAGCAGTGGGATAATCAAGCTATCATCTCTCCATCATCCTCATTATCCAGAGACCTGGTGTTCTGTATGAACAGCAAAACATCATCAACAGTAGATTGGAGTCGTGCTAGTTAGCTCCGGCTTTTGTTTTATGTTCCACGGTAACGTCACACAACGCTGATGGACTAGAATCTTGTAACATCCAAACAAGCTTGAGGGCCCACATTTAAGTTACAAAATGTCTCATGCAAAAGTGTCTTTCTACTAATTCGAGACCTGAGCTTCAACCCTATGACTAAATATTCCCAAGCTGCTGGTGGACCAGAACATGTCTGAAGACTAGGGTAACATAGTGATTTTATACAGTATATTCAGCTAAAACCATAACACCCTAGCCTTTTCTCTCATACACATTGCTACCTGTACATTTTTGGAGGACCCACTAGCTGGAACTTGAAAGTGGAGAGTTTCTACGAGGTGAATCCCAGCGCATTAGAGTAGCACTCACTTTGCACAAGAAAGGTAATTGAAAAATACCCATCCACATATTAGTGCAAAAAAATGTGTTTCAGACTCAAATTTAAAAATCTGAAGTGTATGCTTTCCTTAGACACACATGCACCCCTGAAAACTAGAAAAAAGAATTTAGAAAAATTGCAGTCAGAAATCAAAACAACTTTGAATATGGTCAGTTTATTCCAAAAAGGTCATCTTTTCCATATTCCAGATTTTTATGTTTGTAGAAAAAGCTATAGGATAGTTTCAGTCATGACTGATCCTATGTTAAAAAAAATATGGTCTTGTATGTGCATATTGATTATTGCTAACACCTAACTTTACTTATATAATTATATAAATATATACACACATTCTATTCAGTAAGATTCCTTGTCCCAAAAACACATAGATGACTTACGTTCCATTTCCTTTCCTGGTAGTTGACATTTAGAGAAATCTTTCTTCTCCCTTCCTCTTTCTTTCATTCACACATTGCACATAAGTGAAGAAAGGAGGTTATAAGGGAAAAAAGGAAAATGAGATTCTGTTATCCCAGCTACAGAAGCCCTCTTGAAGCCTCACTGGTAACAGTGGCATAGCCCTTCACTGGAGAAACTGATGGACTAACTTCATGTGCTTTAGCCACACATGCACTAACTTCCTTTATTTTTCCTGAATATATGTTCTGTCAACACACCAGGAGACAAAAACAAGAGGTGGCTCTTGCATGTTGGGAATGGATTAACTCCATTTCACGTTTCATTCTTAAACAATCTTAAAAGATGAAGCCATGAAAATCCAGGATCATCATGATCAAGTGTACAGCTTAATCATGTAGAAGTTGAAATGTAATTGCTAATGAAGCTGTTGAAATAAATATGATTGATATCCATGCCTCAGCGAACATTTACTGCCATGGCACACACCTATCATTGCTTTTAGTTCTTTTCTGAGAAAATATGAACAAAACCTTAAGGAAAAGAAATTAAGAGCACTGCAAGCATGAAGTAAGTTCTAAAGAGATTCACAAAACTCAGAAGTCAGACAGCACTACGTCTAAAAAAGCAAGCTGAATAAAACTTCCTGAAAGTAGAATGCGGGAGAAAAATGTTTTTTTTTCCCACTTGACATCAAAGTAAAACTGATTTTCTATTCTTTTCCTTTATATGACTGACAGCAAGTATCTTCATGGAGGTCTGGGAACCTAAGAGAGCAGTTGTGGCAAACATGTTTGATGTGACCAAAGGTGAGTAAATTTAAGTTACTGAAAACACTAAAAGAGGAAAAATTCATGTCTAGCAGAGAAAGTACTAAGATTAAAAATGAAAAAGTAGGGGTAGGCTAGATAAAATCAATATAACTTTTCCCAGGGTGTTCTTTTATAAACATTACTTTGGTTCTTCCTTGACCACAATATATACAGAAAAGAAAATGGCATTTTTATGACTCATAATCCCAGTCTTTACCTCCATGAAGTTGTTCGCAAAGCCTCAGAAGCTGAATGGATTTAAGACTAGAACTACAGTGGCAAATCACTCTATTTTGCATCACACAGTTAGGGCGGCACATGGCATTTAGGATTCACTGTCTATAAAAAAGAAAAGCTAATGGCAAAGCCACAAATTACCTTTACAGTTATAGGATCCAAATTTAAATTCTGCAGTAGTAATCATGAAGAAAGCTTTGCAGTATATCTCTCAGCTATATTGGACACTGGGCAAATTACAGAAATTGCACGTTTAAGAGTTTCCTAGGCATGGAAAAAATGTAGAAAGTATGTGGGTGTTAAGTATGCACAAAACTGCAGGCTGAACAGGACAAGCCTTAAGATTTAAAATTGGGTTCCATTTACCTCTGGTAATAGGAAAAGAGTATAAAGAGTATCTTTTCTCCCTTTTTCTTTCTTTGTTACTATAAAGTACAATGTTTATCTCAAGTAGCCAAGAATCAGGAAAAAACAGGTCATCCCTGCGGACAAAACAGATTTGCAGGCAAGACATAAGAAAAACCTCAGTTAGAACCACTCATGAGCAACAGCCATGCAGGAAAACAAAACTTAAACAGTAGAAGCTGACTAATATTATGACTTAAATCAGAGAAGAGAAATATATTGTTCTGGTTTCAGCTGGGATAGAGTTAATTTTCTTCCTAGTAGCTGGTATAGTGCTGTGGTTTGGATTTAGGATGAGAATAATGTTGATAACACGCTGATGTTTTGTTTCTTGCTGAGTAGAGTTTATACTGATCAAGGACTTTTCAGCTTCCCGTGCTCTGCCAGGTGCATGAGAAGCTGGGAGGGGCACATCCAGACTGGCCAAAGGGCTATTCCATACCATATGACATCATGCTCAGCACATAAGCAGGGGGAAGAAGGAGGAAGTGGGGGACATTTGGCATGATGGTATTTGGCTTCCCAAGTAACCGTTACACGTGATGGAGCCCTGCTTTCCTGGGGATGGCTGAACACCTGCCTGCCGATGGGAAGTAGTGAATGAATTCCTTGCTTTGCTTTGCTTGTGCGCGCAGCTTTTGCTTTCCCTATTAAACTGTCTTTATCTCAATCCATGAGTTTTCTCACTTTTACTCCTCCGATTCTCTTCCCCATCCCACCGGGGGGGGAGTGAGCGAGCGGCTGCGTGGTGCTTAGTTGCCGACTGGGGTTAAACCACGACAGATATCTAAGAATTTACTAGCAATGAAATCTGGAATACATGCCAACTTTTACACATGCAAAACAATGACATAGTGAAGGAAAAAATGGACGTTAAACTGAAGGTGGAAGACTGTAACAAAGCAGAATCAAGACTTGAGGCAACTGCATAGTAAAAAAGGGACTGATTTAGGACAAGAGGAGGGAAATTACTCCAGAAGGCACAGGAACAAATAGACAAATTAACAGAGGAAGTAAAAGGACTTTAGAAACAGGCAGAGATTCAACATGCTAGTGAAGTGCATGATGAGTGGATGTTAGAAACAAAAAGAAATAAAGTATAGTTGGAGGAAATCTGGATATCCAGAGACAGTACCACAGAGGAGCAGCAGAAACCTATTTATGGTTATCATGACACACCATAAAACAAAGCATTTTAATTTTTTTTTTTTTTATGATTCCAAGTCGAAGAAAAAAAAAAACACCAAAAACCAATTTAAATGATTCAGCCCCCAGAATCTTCTTAACCTTTTCTAATAACTAATTACTTGGAATGCAGCCTGTTTGATTTCCATCTGAACACACAGTTTTTACAGCAGCTTTATTGCCAGTATGACTGAGGAAACAGGCACAGCCCACCCTGTTGGACCATGGTCCTAGATGGAACTTGCTGTCTTAACCCTCAGCAAAAACTGGATTAAGGAAAGACACAATCTTCTGAAGGCCAGGGAGGCTTTGAAATAAACTTCCCATTTACTTCAATGAGCAGGGCCACTACAGACTTAGCATTTTTTACCCATCAGAAGGAAGAGTGACAGGTCTTCAGCCAGTGGGAGCATTCTCTGCAAGGCTTTTTTTCACTCTGGAGGTCTCATACAAGTTCAACATTATTTAATATCCTAACAACAGCTTAAGGTGGTATAACTACACATGCATACAGAGCACTGTGTGCTTCATGTAGTACTAAACTTAATTTCTTTAAAAAATACCTATAGTGAACTTGCCTAGCAATTCTTTACATCATAAACTAACTTTTAAGCTTTTTAAGAAACTTCTGATCTGTGAATCAGGCTGCAAAAATTAAGTGGATGAGTTGTACCGTCAGTTATCAGTGACGCACAATATTAGTATAGGAATCTATACAAATGTTATCTATTGCATGCAGAACTGATAACGTCATGAATGATAAAGATCATTAATCTGCTAAACAGTAGGAAAGATTCCCTCAAAATAACAGTTTTAATTTTTTAAAGAATAACAATGCTAGAAGAAATCAAAGAAATTACTGGATCAAGTTTATCCTATGCAATAATATTCTTATAATGATGACAACTAAATCTTAAAGTGTATTCTCTATATAAATTTCATACAAGGTACCTTCAATAGATTCAGTAGATCAATTTAATTAAACCATAATTTCTCAAAATCATGGAATAAATTTTATTCTGTACCATTACCACAGATTAATATATATGCATTTTTTGAGGTGAAGTATACAGACTGTAGAGTAGATCTTCCTATAAAGGTAGAGAAAATTCAGTCTAAAATATTAATTTATTACTTTTGTCTTTGTTGGTGCAATAAAGTGTAATAATAAGTGTACTTTTACACTGACACCTAGCAATGAGAGGGTCAAGTCAGCTCAATAAAGCTGGCAGACTAGCACAAGTGTCTGTGCTTGTGTTATAAATATTACATAGCAGACATTTCATGAGTGAGAATGTGAAGGAATATTCCAGAAAAGGAATGCAAATTTACCGTGAAGGAAAACATCAGAAAATTGAAACAGCCATACAAGTTCAAATACCTGTGAGTGTATAAAGTAGAACCTAAATCAGGGAGGTGTCGACACTTTATATTTCAATGTGATTCAGAAGAATACAGCCAGGAAACATATATGAGGTGCCTTAAAACATATTTTTTTAT
The DNA here is from genome assembly GCA_020745775.1 of Theristicus caerulescens. Lineage (NCBI taxonomy): Eukaryota > Metazoa > Chordata > Aves > Pelecaniformes > Threskiornithidae > Theristicus > Theristicus caerulescens. Next base: position 72,365,637 of record CM036558.1, read on the forward strand.
CAAAACCTGTAAGGATTATTACAAGATAGTTATTATATTTGTGAACCATTTTTTAAGCACTCACATAAAATGCAGATTAGACACTTGATTAGTTTGCTGCAATACTTTGAACTCTCTCCAAAACTAAGAACATCTTGTAGATGGCATACACCTTATGACACAGCTGAAAGGAGATTATAAATAATACAGCAAGATGGAAAGTATTACAAAGGTAAAACTAAGCCTTTGGATCGTGTAATTTTTTTTTTTGTTTGATAAACTACATGCCATTGGATCAGAGTTCTTACACCTCTGAATCATCTGGTACTAGCCATTAGTGAAGACAGGCTACCGAGTTGATGGTCTTAAGGTCTGACCTGCTCATGAGATTGTCTTGTTTGTATATGCCAGACCATCTCCAAAACCAGATCTCGTCTTCTAATCTTCAGCCTAAAAAGCTGTTGCCACTCCTTTTCCCTAGCAGAAACTGTTTGGCTGAACTAGCAGAGGCTTATGTGACTGTTGTCTGTCATTGTCATAGAACTTCATTGAAAGTGCATGTTGCCCAAAGACACCATTTGTCAATACTCTCTAATGGCTGTAATATTTAAGCTCTACATTCAAAGTACTTTACATATGCTACATAGTCCTGCCAATATTTCCTAATACAATTGTAATTTGGCATGTGGCAAAAGAGAAGGTAAGCCATTTGCTTATGATTGGACAGCTAAAGTCTGGACCAGAAACAATGCACAAGTTCCCCCTTTTGAGCAACGTGGGGCATTTGCTCACATTTAATACTTTGACAGACCAAGTGTTATAGTGCATTCCAAATGCAGTCTGCTGGTGACTACAAATATGTGGCAGTGACTCACTACAAACTTTGTAGACATCTACAGTGAAAAGAAACAGATGTATGGGTGCTTTCATACCAAGAAGATCAGGCACCCTTTTGGCAACGCTCGGTAGTAAGTGCCGGGCCCAGTCACCCACCGCACTTACGCTGCAGTGGCAAATTCACTTTTCAGACACAGGATCGTGCCAGCATGGAAAGGAAGGAAGCCACTGCCTCTTCATCAGTTCTCACACTGTGGTCACCTCCCAATCCATCAAACAGATGTGAACAGAAATGTGCCAAAACCAGTAGCATGGTATTGCTGTAAGTGTGCTAATTCACTATGCTTTGCTTCAATTATATGAACTGCTCAGGATACTAATCAACACAGCACATCATGATGATGCAGTTATAAATGTAATTATGAAAGCAACATGAATAATTTCATTAACTACTGTATTTCAAGCTGTCTAGTTCACTCCCTTTGTTGGCAACATGCTATGGCTCTGCTCAGCACTTCTGGGAATTAGGCCACATACATACGACATGTTTGTACTTAAAAGCACAATCCTGCAGACCTGAATCAAGGAAAAAGTAACTTTGATGTCTGTTGGAGTTCTGCCAGAATTAGGACTGCAGCATTCAGCCCACTCTGTGCCCCGGATTCTGAAACTAAATGCTTCCTTACAGAAAATAATACTTGATTTTGAAATTGCGATTCCATTACCCAAATGGCAGGAAGCAAGTCTGCCAGTGGCCCTGTAAGCACAGTGTCGATAACTGCCCATTCTTTCTGCTTCTTGCTATTTGTAATCCAGTGGTGTTTGGCAGCCTACAACAGGGAGAACAGCCACGTCAGCTGTGTGCTTGACAAATAAAGGAAAGAGAGCCCCAGTGTCAGACAACACATAATCTAAGATTATGGAAGGAAAAGACAGAAGGTGAGGAGTTAAGAGGGCAAACTGCTCCTCCACTGCAAAAAAAAAAATGTGCCAGAGATGGTTTCAATGGTGCCAGTGGATCAGCTTTTAAAAAATGCCTGCCTGCTGCCTCCTGTCCTGGTACTCAAACCAGATTTGCCCTCCCTCTTCTTCCCACCTGTCTGCCCTCTCCTCTCCTCAGGCTGAGACCAAGAAGCTTCCACAGCCATTTGCAAGGAAAACTGAGCTGAGTTCCCACCCTCAAAGCCAGCTACTGTCCTTACAACAAGCTAAGCCTTTGTCATCTCAATTCCAGTTTTAGAGCAGATGGCACAAGTGAAGACAAGCAGAAGTCCACCAGAGCAAGTGGCTTTAAATTATAGTTATGACTTAGTAACTAACCACAGATTGACTACTGACATTATACCAGGTGATGTATGCAGTTCTCAGGCTGTCATCTGTGCATGTTATACAGGACGCTCAACACCCAGGCCATGTCTATGCTGCAAAGTGAAGAGCAGGTTTAAAAGTGACTCTGAGGACCACAAGCTTTGTGGCCTGTCCCATTTCCTATCCTGTTAAGCTGCTCTAAAGCTCATCTTAAATCTAGACCCCAGCATGTTCCTACATGTCGCGAATGCAGATGGCAGATGTGTCTAGAGCATGATTAGCCATGTAAATGCAGCCAACATCTTACACAACAGCAGTGAAGGACATTTGGCACCTGATTGATTCAGGTCCTGAGGAGCCCACCTGTGGAATTAACTGGGTGGTTTCAAATCCTGTGGAGACTAGAGTTAAACAATAAAATCTCAAAATGTTCCCACCCAAATACTGCTTCTATTTACAACTGATGGAGTTTTGCTCAGCTAAAAGTTAGGGTGCGGTTTCTTTATTAGTTTCATATATTGTACTTTAATGTGCACATGCTACAGGAACTATACATTAAGAAGTCAAAATATATATATATTATTCAGATGAACAAAGAAAAAAAAAGGAATGGTTGGCCTATTGTGTTTGACTCAGGCTATCGCTATGAGTTATAGAAAGATATTGACACAAATTTTATTCAGACATCCCACATGGGAAGTACACAGAAGCTGGCTTTTTAAATAAGAACTATACTAAGCTCATGAACATTTTAAAATCCCTCCTTATATTTTTATCCAATATAATGACAATTTTCTGAGTTAGGAATGACCTTAAAACAGGAAGCCTGAATTACACATATAGCCGGGGGATAAGATTCAGATGAATCCTAAAGAAGCATGAACTTCCAACTAAATTAAAACAAACACATCATTAATAGTATGAAAACAGTCTGTTTCATTGAAGTACCACTTTTCTTGGAGGCAGCTTCAGTTTGGAGGACACAGACAGTGATATTAACTTCCTGCACTTTGCTAAGCTGAGGCAAAAAAAGGAGAAAACAGCTATAACTGTATTTTCTAATGAAATATACGATTTCAGAATCACATAGGGAGTTCGGACTATATGAATGTGACTCTCACTTCTTACAGCTACACTTATATGTTGGTTAGCTTTTCCATTACAAATCTTATTCTTATTTTTATGATTTCTAACTAGGCATAAAATTTCACAGTATGACAAAGGCTTTCAATATAAGATCTTACCTTGGACATACACTACTAGGTTTCTTTCTCTGTTTTTAAATTTTAAAATGCTTTTAAAGAAAGTTAGGCCGTGATTAAGTGGAAGGGAGGCAACAATTAAAAGTCTATCAGTCCCAAGTGCTTTCTGCTCTTGTGTAACGAATAAAGAATTTATAGGTCTGATTCTCAGCTTTATGTTAGTGAAACTGCAATGATTTCAGTGGAGTTATTTTGAGTTACAGCCACAGTGAAAGGAGAATCAGGACATATTGCACTAAATAAACTTAATACAAAATATACGGTCCCACTGGATTCAGTTTTAAAGAAAAATAACACAAAAGAAAAAAAAAGAAAAGGAAAAAAAAAAAAAGAAGCAAAGCGAACAGCCACGAGAGTTCTGCAATAACATTTAGCAAACAAATATTACTCTGAAATTCTGCATTTCCCTGAGATTCAGGAAGAACTCTACTGAACAACTCAGAGCGTACATAGAAAAAGGGCATGTGATATCTTAGAAGCACAAAGGCAGCAGAGAAGTCAAACTTTGCAAAATATGGAAGATTGTATACAGAATGAAAGAAAGAACATAGAAATGTCTCGTGCTTAAACAGTAGAAGTAAGCAGATTCTGTTAAAGCTTATGTGATTCCACTTAACACTTCCTAAGTTTTGCGCTTAATAAGAACAGGTTTCATAGGACTCCTTTTCCTTAGTGGGAGTAATAACAGTAATATTAAACTGCTTTTAAATTGCAACAGTCTTAATGTTGACACTCTTCTGTTACACCAAGCAGCGGTATTGCACCAGTCTCAGAAGAATGCATGCTATTACACAGGCTTATTAGGCTTATTATTTTCTATTGCTTTGGCTCAGTGGGACTATTGCTCTTCAAGGCAAGAAGTCCTGTGTACAAGTCTTAACACAAAGCTTTACTCACTCCAGGTTACCCTTGTGCAACTCCTTTGTTTTCAGAGGAACAGCTCTAGATTTACACCACACCTGCTGAGAGTGCGAGTGACCTGCTGAAATCAACTGAGGGAAGGATCTCTGCCTTGGGACTTCAGTTCTCCAAAGTCATTGCCAACAGTGGGATGCCAAAAACCTGACCAAATAAGTGAGGTGCTCAACACATGGTACATGAGATCCCTCTCTCTTCCACAAGCCACATACTCTCCAGCCCTGCATGATGGCAGACTGTCAAGGGAAATGCAGGAATATTGTGCTTTGAAGCTTCAGAGAATAAAGCTACTGTTACCCTCAGCCATGCCACAGGTTTTGCTTGCATGCATCAGAAGAGAGTGCACAGAAACAGAGCACAGCAAGACTCACCAGTCCATCTTTGAATTTATTTGGGTACAGCTGGCCATTCACACATACCTGAGCTCAGGATGAAATCCACAGATGAATGAGATGGGATATAGCACCAGCCTCTGCATTTATGAAGAAACCATAGCGCTTCAATATATCAAGCTACATCCCTGTAAAGTCAGCTTCTTTGCTGCGAAGAATTTAATTTAACCATAAGCAGTAGAGAGGCAAAGACTGCTTTTCTAGTAAGCTGTATCATAATGTAAAGGGAAAAGTGAAATTGCAGAAAAGTTCATGTGTGGCATTTCTGGTTTATATTAGTCTGGGTTTTTCTGCATGACAAGCATGAAAACATCAACTTATTTCACTCACTTTTAGCCTGATCAATCTCATGCACCATTTTTGCATGTTAAATTCAAAAAGATGGTTTTAATTGAACTTTACAAACTAGCAGGGACTGTGTTAAGTTTTGAAAACCATAGTCCTTTTCTTAATTTCACTCTCATATTTGTGACAGCTGGGGAAAGAGCTCAAGTAATTTCAACAGGACATCATTTTTTGTGGGAGAAATACAGAACCAGTGATGTGTACAGAGCAGCCTCATTTTTTATCTGACTACAAAGACCAGGACATAAGGATTCTCAAAGTGCATTATTTTAAATTTGGAAAAATCACACTGACAATGCAGACCATTTCAGTCATAACTAAAAATTACATATTAGCACAGCTCTAATAAATCAGTGACATTTTAAACCAAACAAATTTGTATTTAACATATATCTAAAAATAAAGCTCTCCATTAAGAACTAGAAATTTAACTGCTCAAAAGATGTTGAGCTCACAGAGTTTGCTTTTTAGGCCAAGGTGTCAGCCAGTGAAATGTCATCCCATTGAGGGGTCTTCCCTGAAAAGTTTGATCCAATCAGACCATTTCCCTGAAACCTTCAGAAATAGAATATCTGAATTCAAGCAGCGTCAGCTCATTCCCAACATTTGTAACCAGCAACAAAGCATTTGAATAAATCCAGTTTTATGGAATCAACATCAAAATTTCAATGTCAAATATTTGGCTGGTTGAACATAATGCCCCTGTTACACGAGCCCTTTTTCTTCTCCAAGATGTGGCCCCTTTCTTGCTTACGGTAAGAGAGCAGACGGTCAGCATAAATATGTTTTGTTGTTAAACACAGAAAATATTGAGCACTAAAAATAATACATACATTGCTTAGATTCTCCAGAGGAGCTCTCCAAGTTTCATTGCAGCTTTTGAAACTCTAATCCACAGGGTGGAAATATTACACTTTAATATGCTTTCATATAAGCTCCTTGTCACCTTCTGCTGAACAAATACTGTAAAACAACATTCTTTAACATTTCCCTAGTGTGAAAATAAATTTTAAAAAAAATTAAATTTACTTCAAAGGCAAGCACAACCCTTTAAATAAGTTTCCCACCAATATTTTGGTACGCACGATACCTCCCTCACAAGAGTACTTACAAAAGTGAGAGACTTTGACATATATATGCAAATATGTTCACACAAAAATTTGCCCAAGGGATGATTGTCCTAAAACCTCTTTGCAAAAGCCTCTTAGCCAACCTGGGGTAGGAACAATGCCCTGTGAGGGAGGTGATCTATCACAAACTGAAAACAAATAAGTAGATGAAGACACACTCAAAACAGTTTGCAAAACAATCACAGGCTTTAATATATGTTTCCATGCAGGTTTTCTGACCAGTTTCAAACTAAGATTCATTTCAAATGTCTCCTCCCCCCACCAAAAAAACCGGGGTGAATTCACCAGATGCATTATTTACCACATCTGTCACCTTGCTGTCAACTCTTAACACTTTTTTCCCCACTGCTAACAAAAAGTTCAAAAGGGGAAGATCATCTGATTTTTCTTGACGACCCCTTTTCTATTTCCCAATCTGCAAGCACATATATTTGACATATTTAGCTCTGGCTGGTTTGTTTCAGGTTTGATACTTTTCAGAAGCTTACTGTATGTGTGTTACCATATATGTCTCAATATGTATTTAAAAAAAAAGGAAAGAAAGGGGAAAAAATCATTCTGTTTCAAATAATGAGCATGTGCACCTTTTTGCCTCAGGCCTTCATACACAATTTAGCCAGAAAGCCAGGGCAGATCATGATTTAGCATTTGACATCTCTTGCCTTCAGGCCAGGGGAGACTAATACAGATTTCTGACTCTGAGCACACCATGGAAAAAAAAAGTGAGAGAGAGAGGCCTTTTATTGACTAAATGATAAAGAGGTTTGTAATGATAAATAACAGTCATTTTATTGTGGAATTCCCCAGAAAAGATGCATTCTGCAGTGTCTGAAGAAGCCTAAAAGCCGAAGCTGGTTCCCTGTGGATCCAAACCTGTTAAGCTCCAATCTTTCTGGGCAGAAATAGAGGTCGCAAATTGCATAGGACCTGCACTATTAAAACTGTATAAGCACGATACATAATCACTGCTGCATCCAGGACAGTTAGCACTAAGAGGATTAGCTGAAGGCTGCTTCTGGGTTTCTCTCCCTCAGCCTGCATCTAAAACAAGCCTGGTGCACACCCAGCCTGCTTGAGAATTTTCTGCCAGCTTTGATCGATAGTTTAATTGTAAACTTTGGGAGCAATAATGGATAATTCGGCTTGAACCGTCCATTATAAGCACTGTTGCTGAGGATGGAGCCTTCAAAATTAAACAAGAGTTGTGTAATATTATTACATTTGTACCACTCACCTACAGTTAAATTCCATTTACAAATACTGTCTTGACAATGTATGGAGTTCAATAAACATAGGCCCAGGTGGGTTGAGTGGGGAAAGGAAAGAGGAAAGAGCTGAAGCCAATTATTTGCCATCTATTGTGGAAAGATTTTTATTTTAACCTCACATATTAAAACACATAGAAATGGAAACAGGGAGACAAGAGATTGAGACAGATTCAAGCATAGATCTAAGTTGTGCTTACTGTTGTGACTGCAGCACCATGATGGAAACGTACATAAATGGCCATGGAGGGATCGTGGTATTGCAGTACCACTGGAAAAATATCCCAGGGAAGTGGTGAACATGCATTGCTCAGACCATGTAGTCTATGTTGGTGTAATCAAATTTTTATTACTACCTAAGCCAGCTGATTGAGCTAGACTAGGGATATTTGTGCTATCATATGGGTCATTTTCCAAAACACAAGAAGACACAGCAGGGTTCTGTGGTGAGAAATCACCCTGTCTTGGAAGATGAATAGACAAAATGGCCAGGAATTTAGCTATCAAGTTTTCTGGCAAACACACTCTACAGTGTTACATATGCAGACACTTCTGTCCAATTCCAAACTGAGTACCGACAGAGCAAAGCCTGTAAGAACACGGATTTTGAAATAAAAGAACCAGTTGTGCCGGCACAAACCAAGTTCTATTCACAGGACCAAGATTCAAGTTTTATTACATATCTCTAAATAAATTAGTTGCATGGATAGAATTTGTTTAAAAATGAGAACACAAGGTTAGAAAAGTAGTTCTTTCTACCAGCTTTACAATGAATTTAGAATCTTAAGTCAAGTTTACTCCATATCTTAGAACAATATTAACCATTCCATAACTAACTTGAATTCAAATAAATTCCCTAATCCTAACAAAACATGTGAGTTAGGAAAGAATGACAAGGTCACAAAGAGCCTTCTCACTCCTTACAAAGACTATTGACTTCCGTCAAAAGTCTCCATGAAGTTCATCTTAGTTTTCAGAGCTGAACTCTCCTGTATTGTGCTAATGACTAGGATTCAAGACCAGAAATATTTAGATCTGGTTATTTTCTTTGTTTTTGAGAAAGCAACATCCATGTTTAACTGTGTACTACATACAAAAGTCAGCTAAAGCTCTTCCTACATGCTTTCTCATGCCTGGCTAGTATGCAGCTAAATGCATAGTATCCTTACTGCCTTTCTTATCACCCAGCTGTGACACTAGACAGAAAGCTGTCCAGCATGAAAAAAGGAGCAAAAAAGCAACGGGGTTTTTGTTTGCTTGTTTGCAAACCCAAAGCTCCGTTTGAAAAATTAGGCAAGGAGAAAACAAACTAGCAATTCAACAGGTGTAATTTGTGGGCCAAGAAGTTACTGAACTTGGCAGATGAAGCCAAGTAGCATTAATCTCTGCAGCAGAACTGCACTTGCACTGTGCATAAGCCATTCCTGTACAATAGCTCTAACTTTCATGGCTCAGAAGTCTTCAAGGAAATCTTCATCTCATTCCACTCCTTTTCTTTTATGGTGAAGATATATTTGTTCCATCTGTAATAAGTTCTCTGTAAAATGGTGCAGATATTGGTGTCTTAAAGTAACTGCAGGTTTTTAGCCTTTCACTGTGGTTTTCCCTTTTGGGGAATGAGGCAAATAAAGGTTTTCTTCACTGATCATGGGTTTATAATGCTACCATATTGCTGCCAACTCCAGCAGAGAGCTCTGCAAAGCCTGAGTTACACCGGCAAAGACTCCCATAGGCTGTAGCAAAACAGAGACCAGAGTTTGCAAATGCAAACTGCATTACAGGGAATCTGGGCATTACCTATGGCTCTAATAGTGTATGCTCAGAGAGAATCAAACTGGCATCCACCATACCAGTAATACAGGACTCTAAGATCACCCTGTCAGTGATTCTGGATGGACCAAGAGCAAAATCTATATGTAAGCAGACCATAACCCGCTTTCAGTGTTCACATTCAAATCTCAAGTACAAGCATACACTTCCCCAAATGAGGATTACAGGCTAGGAAAGGGTACAGATCAGAGTCTCACAGTCTGTTGGATACTCCATGTTTGGTAGGTTATCCCTCTATATTCAGTATGACAGTATATGAAATTAGGTACTAACCAGCATAAGTAAGGTTACCAGTGTTATACTCTGATCCTTAGGTAATCATTCACCTTAGAAATGAAACAGCTCCGCATTGAGGAGTATGGACCTGAGCCTTTATGGTCTCCCTCTTCATGGGGAAAAAAGAAGGGGCAGCATCATAGCCCTTAAAGTTCTTGCTAAAGACCTCCTGCAAGACTGTGGACAAGTTTCTTACATCTCCCTATGCCTCATCATCCTTGCCAGCACAGTACAGATAACAATTTTGTAAGTTTAGCTGAGGGGCTGTGCAAATAAAAGACATTAAAAATTGCAATATTATGTGCAGTTTGATTTGAAATAATGAAAATGGCCCATGTGAAACGTCACACCTATGATAAGTTCCTACCTTCTACCACTTTCCTGCTGCAATTTCCACAGCTGGTTTAACCTTCACATTTCCAGCTCAATCTATTTTACACTAAGCCCTCAAATACATAGATAGGTACATACTGCAAATTGCACCAAGCTAATAAAACATAGGTTTTATAGCTGAGGATTCAGGCAAGACTTTGATGTATTTAAGAGTGCTATTTGCTTTTTTCCCTTCAAATTGATCAGATGAGTTTGGGGGTTTTTTTTGCCAAATCTTTAACCTGATTGGGCAAATATTATGAGAATGTGACAGAGTCAGCTATCAATGACAAGCACAAGCTAGCTTATGAGCAATTCTGCTTGGCAAAGGATGCTTCAGGGTTAAAAATATGAATGGACCGAAGTTGGTGACATACAGACGTTTTGCACGATACTAAGGCTAAAAGAGAAATACAAGTAAAATCAACAGAGTCCAACATGTTTTCCAGCTTTTGTGGGTCCTTCACATAAAAAGAAATTAAGGCAGAACTGTGTGTGTGAAAATAAGGTGGAAGTTGTGCTTGGCCTAGTTACCGTGGTGACTGACATGGTTCAATCTATTAAATTGTGTCCTGTGGTCACAAGCCATCAACCTGTGTTCAGCAAACAAGGATAAGTAGTTAGCATCCCTCAGAATGGAGACAATGTTATCCCGTTTAGTGATTTAATAAATGCTGGAGATTTCCTCCTCCCTTTCCTGAGAAACAGATTAAGGACAATGTACAATGTTTGAAGGGAAAAAAGTAAGCTATGCACATAAGCTAAGTCCTTTTGGTTGTGTAAGTAACAGTATAGTTTGGCCTTTAGGAATCATTGGCTTTGCTTAAAATGGATAGACCAAAAATCACCAACTGAAACATCACAATTCACTTTAATGTCTCTCCCTCCCTTTTCCACTTCCTGGGGGCAGCCACCACTCTCAGGACTGTCCCCTCCCTCCCTTTTTTTTTTTTTTCCCTCTGGTGTACCAAATTCTTGAAATTTTTTCTATTAGAAAGCTCAACTAAGCTGTAATAAGAAGACATACAGAACCAAACCACTGAAGATAAGCACACCTAATTATTCAGTGCGTATAGGCTCATTCTGTCTAGGGGCAGTGCTATTATCGCCCAAAGCTCTGGGTTAGTTGCTCCAGGATGAGCTCTGATCCTTCAGACCTTTTGTCTCTCTCTTGCACTTGACATGCAGTGGATGTCCACAGCCCTCTCTCAGAGCTGGATATTGGAAGGGTTATGAAAACATTTCGGAGGGACAAAGGTTCTGCTTTTTCTCAGCAGGCTCACATGAAATGAACTAAACTAGCATTTGCAACTGTGGAGTTTCTTATTCCCAGTTCTCCTTGGCTCTCAACAGCATTTTTACTCAAGACTAATTTCATCTTGGTATATCTGATAAGAGATTTTAAAAAATACACATTTTTAGTGGAGATACAGTATTCATGTGGGCATCCAGCCATCCCTTTCAGAAAGAAAAAAGTACTTTTGTTCAAGCTCTTTAGTGTTCTGTTTGTAGAATAACTTCTTGGCAGATGCTGGTTAATTGATATGCACATTTCCAAGGTCACTTTTTATAGAGAAATAAATATTTCTCTCTGTTCCCTTTCTAAATCCCTGTGTTTCCCTCATGCTGATACCTATGACAAGAGGACTGTATGTTTGAAGCATGGGGTCACATTCAAATTTCAACAAGCATACACCTTTCCTTGAAAAAGGCATTTGCTAGCTAGTCAGCAGTGCTCTCTGATGGCACATATGGCAGCATGAGCAGCTTGGGAAGAAAGAGTCACGGAACAAACTCCAGTTTGGAAAGAGCCTCATTTGTTGGTAACAACGTTTATAACCACAAGAAAACTATCACTGAGAAATACTGGTCTTCTGATTCACTGTTTAGCAGGATCCCGTTCCATAGCCCCCAGCTCTGGCTGAGCTCCACTGCCGTTATAAACCCATGATAAAACTCCTCTTGATTTTAACAGGATGAGTTACGTCAGTTATATCACTTGCTTTTAAACCCCTTCCCGGAGCGTCCTTATATCCAGATCAGGTATACACAACCAACTGTGTTTATTTAGTTAGTTACTGTCCTTCAAGGTTTTGCAGCCTGTGATTTGCTAGAAGAGGCTTGTGTTCAGCTCCAGCATTTCCATTACCTCTGAGCGGCTCCTGCTTCCAATCACTTGGTGGTGCTGCAGGAGAAGAAGAAGGGGCCCTTCCTGGTCTGATCATGGGCAGCTCATTGTTCCCTTTTTTCTGGAAATGACTAATGAAAAGGATAGTCTAGAAATATGTTTGGGCCAGTCAGAGAGACAACTGACCAAACACTTTACTCACATCCCAGTGCTCCATTCCAGCTACATTGCTTTTAGCACGTGTTGGAAAACAAGCCATGAAGTGCTGGGATCCATGCCCAGCACAAGCAAACCAGCCATCTTTTAAAGTGAAAGGAGCCCTATCTTTGGGATTAAAACATGTCATTTACTGTCATCTATACTGTAGTAGCAGGCAGGCACATCAACCTGGTCATGTGGTGATACACATTAAACAAGAGGCAATCCATGCCGTGACAATCTTAAAGTTGCGAGACAAAAGAAGGTAGGCAGTAGAAGAAAAAAATGTTGGTATAGAAGAGTTTTATATTTAACATCAGCTGCAAGAAGGGAGGTCATACCACAGTTCTGCCAGACCTTTCTCAGGAACTCAGAAAAGGCTCTTTAGCAGAGACAACAATGAAACTTATGTTAAAAGTAAGCATGGTTCTGAGTCAGGGCTTCACCAAATCTTCACCAGCTCCTGCCAATCACTTTAAAGAAAAGTCCTATGGAAATTCAGAGGAAGAGAACATTTATGAACATTTTGTAAAATTTTGACAAGATGAAAAGGCAGTTCCATACCCTGCAATGGAATTATATAGGAGAACTCAAAAACATATAGATAGGCTATCTTATATTATATTGCATGTGTTGGTAGATTGATTCCTATTAAAACATGGTTGCTTAATCTCTAAGACATTAGTTGCAGTACAGGTGATGTTCAAGGCTTGGCTAATCGCAGTGGAAGAAAAATCCTCACAGCAGCTTCTTCTTCTTGACATCTTCTACCTCTTTGATTGGCTCAAAATAGCGAAGTCACTACTCTTAGGAAAGCTAAGCAGACTACTCTGCTAACAGCCTCCATGCATGTGGGAGTCAGGATTCCAGTTTGAATGCTGAAACCTGCAATATGCTCACATCCGCACTAAGGCAAATTTTCTTTGCATGCTGCTCTTATGAAGATCAGCAACTGAAGGAAACAAACGTTGCTCTAAGCTTTGGCAATGGCTAGTCCAAAATCCTTCAGCAAAGAACCACTCACAAAAACCAGACAATAATTCCCTTGTGCTGACACCCGCTTCCAGTCCTTGCAGTAGCGGCAATTCACCTTCACAGTGTTAAACACATTTCCATCTGTGGGCTGCCAAAAACCAGCATTTACTTTCGAGTAGAAATGAACTGACTTTAGAGCACAATAGAACTGTTTTTTCCCTTTCTGTGTGGGTGTTTCTTTACTTGAAAGAAAGCTACTGTATAAAAGACAAGGAAAGCATCTTTGATGCGTATGTGCCATTTTAAAATAAAGGCTCCCTCTCACATACTCAGAATTTTACCAAGAAGTAGCAATTACGGGATTATCTGTTACTTCAAACATGAATTCTTTGGATGCTGTTCTTGCCTTGCTTTGTTACGTTAATAATTATGTTTTAAGCAGTCTGGGGTTTTTTTGTATTTATAAACTGTAGTTCAGTATTAAATGTGCAATCACAGAATTGCTCACCAAAAGGGAAGTTTGCTTTCTGTCCTGTTACAACAAGTTTCAGCAGGTAGCTAATTAACATAAAAAATATTTCTTCAGTCCCTTTTCAGGAAGACAGAGGGTAGACAAGTGATGAATCTCTGAATGAGGCTTTGGTTTTGTCTTTCTTAAAGACCTGATGAAGTAAGTGTGCTTATTCCTCCATAAAAATTTGCATTTGGAATTTGGAAAAGCTGTTTTCAAGGCATTCAGAAAATCATGCAAGCACTAAGTAATTCATATCAGGCAAACCACCAGCCTTTATTAGCATTCATGCCTTGATCAAGAAGATAGGTATTTTTGTCCAAATAGCTGACTGCAGCCTAACCGTAACTGCAAATCAAGGCATCGACAGGCTTTTAGAAAAGCCAGTGGTTCAGGCACTGCTGGGGGATGGGGCTGTGGCAGGCGGTGATCTGCTCTGAGGGACAGCACAGGCAGTCTCTGCAAGGCCACAGCCAAACGTTACAGTAAAAAGGGCTCAACAGTTGCCTCCTTCTGAGGTGTCCTATATATACATTGGGATAATAACATGCACCAAGGCCAGGAGTCTAGAAAAAAGTTTCAGCTCTGGTATTTAATCCAGAAGAAATTTGGTCACTCCTGTGACTCCTTGGGAAGCCCCAGGAGAGGAGACACATAAATACAAATATCTATAAATCAGACTGGAGTCCAAAGGCTGCAAAGGTACTTTAAAGTCACCTCAGCTTTCTTTTATGCACCTTGGTCTGCAAGTTGGACACTACATCTTTCAAAGAATTTTACTGTTATAATAAACTCACACACAGAGATTCAGAAGAAAAAAAATACAGGGGGTGGAGTAGGAGGTAATTGAACATGTCAAACAGTAGTAGGTTTTTTTTTTCCCTGACAGAGCTATTTCAGAAATGCTATGAGTTTCACTTTCTGAAATGTAAAAAACATTTTGCTTCAACATTTCTTAAAGAAAATTGTTCTTCCCAGAAGGGCAGCTTTCATTTAAAAATTGACCTAAAATTTCAAAAAAGAAAAGATTTAAAAAAAAAAAAGATAACTTATAAGGCATAATGGAACAACTCAGTATATGCTGGACAAAGCACACTGATTGGAAACTTTTTTTTTTTAAAAAAAGAGAACTAAAAACATTCTGTGCTGGTTCAACCCACGTAAAACAAAATATCATTTATTCACACCAACAGTCATAACACCTGTGCAAGGCACAGAAATAGTATTGTTCTCTTCTTGAGGAAGCTGAGCACACAATAGTCCAGTGATTTACCCAAGATCACATAAGTCAATATTATTGCAGAGAATTATTCTTTTCCCCTTTCCTTGTTAGTGAAAACTATTAACAGGGCCATCAGAAAAAGCTGTCATCTCATCCTGCCAGTCTCTGCAAACAAAAAGAAACAGCCCAAGTGAAACAAGAATTAGAGGTAGATCCTATCAGAGCCATCTTGCATGCACCGTGCTTACAATTTTTTATTCTGAGAGTGGTATTCTTTTGTTGCTGTTGATTTCTTAAATCTATGAAAGCATTGAGCATAGACCTAATATCAGAACATTCAGCAATACTTCACATCAGATGGAAGCCTCCTTTTCACCCAGGCTTTGATTTTTCCTTCTGAGATTTCCAAAGCCATGTTCTGTCTAAAATAAACACTTCCACCTACATGAGATTTTACACTTGTTTACTTGACATGCAAACCACAAATACCAAAGAAAATAACTCTACTCTTCGATGGCAGCTCCCAGCAGATCCTGTAAAAACAGTTTTCAGCAGAACAGGAAGACCAGGGTATTGATGAAGAGCTCCTTGGGATGATTACACATATGCATAGAGAGGAGTTTCAGTGTACACAGTGTACACAGACACACAGCTCTCTCTGCTCTAGTTCACCCTGCATGTTAAGTCTCTGCTCTTTGCTGCTAAACAGCACAGCTTTGTTGTTACCCCTTGTACACTAGGATTGTAGGCACCTGAGATGTACAAACCCCGTCTTAATTCCACATTTGTGCACCATCTACCACCCCAAGTCCTTTCCTGGACTCCTGCATTCCACTACAATTTCAGCAAGAAGGAGGAACAAAGACTATCTTATCAAAAAGAAAGAGGACATCCTTTATTCTCCAGCAAAAAGCATTCCCATGATGCCTCACAAGTAGTTTGAGTCTTTTATTTTTAAGTTTGCAGTTTGAGCAAGAAGAAAATAATAATTGCAGCTTTTGTAATTCCGTGCATACCTCCCAGAAACATTCCAGTTCTATCCCGACCACAGAACCCCCTGCTTTCCAACTACAGGCATGTGTTAGCAAAGCCTGGACAGAAACAGGACTAAAATGAGACCACAACATTCATTTTTATCTTTGACTCTTGGCACTGAAATGCAGGTCTATAGAGATGCCACAAAGCCATTTTGAAAACAGCTTCCAGAGGACAAAGCTAAAATCTGGGCTTCACCGCCCTTTGTCCTGCAGATAGAGATTGCTAGAGATAGCATCTGTTCTAAAGTGTTTACAGACATGCAATTTGCCTAAATAAGCATGAAAAGATGATGGCAGACTGAGGAGCTGATCCTGTTCTGCTGCTGCTCCATACAGATTAGCATAGAATATTTAGTGCATTTTTATTTGCATAAATATTTTGCCTGCCCTGTTGAAGTGACTCAAAATGAGCAAAGGCTACAAAATGTGCTCTTTTCAGTGGAAGAGCATCTCTTGAGAAAATACCAACATTTGCACTGCCAAAGACTACCGTGAAAAAAACCTTAAACAAAAAGCCTCCCACACAACTCTTGTACCACGGGTACTGCCCTGCATTTATGTCAGAATCTCCTTTTTACCAAGAGCTGTCTTGTGCAGAAATAGGAGACTGGTCTTTCACATGTCCCAGGAAGCAAATGTGCATGATACCTGTCTTAGTTCTATATGCCAAAGACAACCCATGTGTCAGGAAGATGATACTGTGTATCCCTGTATACTGTGGAGGACCATGGTGAAGATCAAGACCCGAACTACTGCTAATGAAGCTACCTCAGGAACAGCAGCCAGCAGTCAGAGAGAGGCCAAGCAGCACTGGCCAAGTCAGCACCTCTGCAGAGAGCTGCACTGGGTGTAAAACACCACGAGTGAAATGCATGAGGTGAGTGGAGCTGCTCAGAATACTTTGCAAAATGCACGGTGTTATCATGACCAAAACTTCTCGCAAAGTCACATTGCAGTTTTCTGTTTTGCCTGAGCTGGGTTGAGCTACTGGACTCTAAACCTGACACGTGCACCCAAGAAGGCTTTAAACAGTTTACTTCTCATAACCAGTAATGGAAAAGTATGCCTAACCCTAAGAATAGCCATGAAATAAGATTGTCTCCTAGGTGAGCTTTTGTTGTAGCTCCATCCTAATTATTGCCTGTCTGCTTGTTGTCCAACTCTGCAGCAAAGAAAATGTAATTCAAGACATATTAGATGCATATCTTGAGAATGTTGAAAAATGATATTCATGTGTATCAAAATCAGTTTTTAAAGGCAGAATCCTGCATTCTTTTCTGAGAACTGTTGTAGTTCATCAGTTGTCTGTCAGACCTCCTGTCACATTCAAATGAATTGACAAAAATCCCATTACAAGATGCAGAAAAGCAGTTTCTTCCTGCAATCACATTTTGTAAGTATTAAATCCAGACTACACAACGCAATCTGTCAGCAATAAATTCAATAGAGACACATAATGGTTGTAATAGATTACAGTTGTGGTAAAATGTTATAATCGAATAATAATTTTTAATTAATTCATAATTGTATACCACAGTTTTCCTTTTTCACTTTTCAATGTTAAGCAGTAACCCTATCCACACACATTGTACATCAGTGAAAGAAACCTAATAACTACATACTGAATCATATTTAATGTGAGTGAGCATGAACAAAAGCCATCTCTAGCAGTGGGCATACTTCAGTCACCCAGAACAAAGATCTGTCAGGAACACTCAATAGGAACTCCTTTTGGCTTGCATTCCTCAGTTTCCTTATCATGAAAATCAGCAGGCTGACCAGGGTTGCAAGAAGGAAGCTGTTGTGTGCCAGACTTTGGAAAGATATGGGGTTAGAACATTGAGATGATATATCTTGTCTCAGGACTCAGAAATACTTCCAGATCTAGTGGCTGAGATGTAGCCATAAAGACTAAGCATAAGATAACACAGGAAAACAAGAGGCCACCAAACCATCCTGTTCCAATATTTGATTAGAAGTATTTTTCTGTTTTGAGAATGCAAGATGAGCCTTCTTTTACCATAAACAAGCCTTTTCCAGCAAACATGTTAGTGGAAAGAAAAAAATCCCACAACTTCACATGGGAGCTGAAGAACATTGCTAACCTTACAGCCACAGTCTGGGGAAAATTCCATCAGAGTTCTCCCCACGCAAGGCCTACTGCCTCAGGCGAGAACGTTTAATGTTGGAGACCACAGGAATCAGGGACTGAAGAGATCTAACTAGGCTTCCAGAGTCATGTCCCTTGCAGACATGTCACAGGACGGTAACAGTGAGTGATCCGCAATTTAGCAATATGGAAGAGTTGTCAAAGATTATGTCACAACAGGAAACACTGAAAAAAAGAAATAATTTAAATCAGAAGTCAGAGGCATCCAACATTTAACTAAAAGTTTAGAGAGATGTTTCAACTAAAGGATTAGAAGGACCCAAGGTGTTCACACACCCAGCTCTAAATCAAAGCAAAGGCTCTTAGGTGACGTAAAAGTTGTTGAAAAATGTACCACAATTGCCTGAGTTATTAGTAAAAATGTGGCCAGAGGATACTAATACCTTGCAAAAGATTAACAAATACTTAGTTGATAGCATGGTAAAAACAAGCAGCCTGTTCATAGACAATAAGAAGGAAATCAGTTGAATGGACTTATATGGTAACAAGCTATGATTATAAGTGGTATATAGAACAGTATCGACTTATTCAATAATTTATTAGTCCTTATTGGGCAATAGTTAACTTATACTAATCATTTTATCAATATATTTTTTATATTAAATGTGAATGAAAAAGCGCTAGTGGCAATCCTCGATATGAGAATAACTCAGTTAACAGGCTGACACAAAAATTCAAGGAAGATCTATAAAACAGGCAGTTGAACATAAATTCTATCCTGTAAACTTATGAGTTTCCAATGCGTTAGGATTGCTCAGCAGGATCAAAAATTCATTTAAAAAAAAAAAAAAAAAAGGAAAGAAAAAAAAGAAAAAAGACATTTGCATAAACAACACATCTAAAGAAAAAGTTCTGATAAAACTCAAGAGGTAAACAAAGTAATAGATTACAGGAATGTCTTCCCATGATTTAGAAATTAGTTGCCAGTTTTCAGTTTAGGAAGAAACAGAATGTGGGTCCAACAGAGTAATTAAAGAAAATATATGATAAAGGAAAGTAAGGTAACAGTGGGGTGGAAAAATGTGCTAAATTATGTGAGCTAGCCAAAACTAAAGAAGATTAATAGAAGATTTAAAAGGACCCAGCAAACCTAGGGCACTGTGTATTTGAAATTCAACACAGAAAAGGAACATTAACTTTCTCTGAAAGGAAAAAAAAAAAAAAGAGTTAGTGCCACACGTGTATAAGTAGCTACTCCAATTCAGTGAAAAATAAAACAAAACCTAGAACACTGTTACAACAGAAGGAAAACAATTTGGACAGCTGCATGAAGATATCTTATTATTGACCACCTGCATACATGAAAACTGAAAACAGGTTCCATTTATGGAATAATACCAACAAGGAAATAGTAATTATTTAAATTTATTATGTTTCTTTACTTCTAACATTAGCTTCATTATGATAAACTCTATCTCAAAGAAAATGTAGCAGATAGAGAAAGAGCACAGAAATTAGTAGTGGTACTGAAAAACTTCCCCAGAAATAGAAATGAGAAAGTTTAACACTATTCCATTGAGAGAAACACTGAAGAGTTAACATAATAGGAAAATAATGGGTACAGACAGGCAACTGACAGTGTAACTATTGGCTTAGCGTAGCTATGGCTCCCTTTTCAATGGACTCAGAAGAAATGCAATCTTCACTCCCAACTCATTTATGTACAGCAAGTGGTTGTGTCTATCCTGCAGCAGGATGTAGTGTGTGAAGCCCTGTTCTTCCCTCTTAACCACCCATGCTTCCAAGTATTTGTGGTTCACCAATGTGCTGTATGACTGCTGACAATCTTAAATGTATAGCTTTGCCTCTTTATCATTGCAGTTTTGGGGCAGTGGTTTATGAACAGACTTCTTTCATTTATACCATCTTGTAAAATACCTGAGCACATAGGGATTGACAGAAAGAACCCAGATATTATCTGTTAATGTCATTATTTTATTATCTATTTCATAAGCAGTATAACTGTTGTTCAGAACATATTTATTGACTATTGTTCAGAATATATTATCTTTTAGCCTTCCGTTATTATTTGAAGTAATTCCCAAAGTCCTTAAGGTATCTTTATCCACCCAAAGCTTCAGGAATTTCTGAATGAATATGATCCAAGGACCACAAGAGCTGGGTCACAAGAAATGTCTTTTATTTTCAAAGCAAGCTTCTATTACTGTGGGCACCGATTCAAGCCTTGCCTTAACAGGCAAGAAATGATGACTGAGTTAACGGCACAGAATTGCCATGCTGAAAGACAAGGGGAACTGTTCAGCACAGGTGCAAAATTCCGGGGGCTTGAGGCACATAAAGTCAATTCTCATAAGTAATCATCTTCTAACACTGCTATTATTTCAGGTGCTCATCACTATTTACATGGAAAACAGTTGTCATTATTTCCTCATCTTGCCACTTCAGAGAACTCTATAGGATTTAGATAATGCTTTTAAAAATTTGCATGGATTATTGAATTAAATCAAATTGATTTGTTGGCTTGGGGGGGGGGTGAGAAAAAGAACCTTATTGCCATTACTCAGTAAGTTTATTACAGATTGTTCACAAAACAAAAATTATATGCTTTGTATGTTGTGTGGCAAACTTGAAACCACAAGTGTTTACATGTGCTGCACGCATACACTTTGGGGTTTTAATAGCTGGTTGACAAGAGATTAAAGGCAGAAATATGGCATTTTATTAAAGCAAACATATCAGTATGCCTGCCATGATAAAATGATCTAGTTTTCTTCAGACACAAAAGTTTCTGTTGAGTGATACCTTTGAAATTCCTTGAGGGCACCCTATTATTCACTTTCCTCAGCAGAGAGCAGCTGCAAATGGTCTCCAATTTTCAAAGAGTATTGCCTGGTCATTCTTTACTGTCAAAATGAAGAAGAGCATAAAAGTTAAGTCAATAAAGTAATATGAAATGCTTAATATAAAAATTCAAGAATGAATGATTAACCATTAAAAACTTACAGTAGCTATTTCAGCCAGGAAAAAAAAAATTAACATTTCCCTTGAAACCTATTAACACTCCTTGTAAACAATATTCTTTCTTGAAATATAGGACCTCTCCTAATGCTCTCCATACACACAGCATTTTTCTTATATCCACTTTACCTTCACTGATATGCAGCTGAATTCCTCAGGAGAGGGTGTTTAGAGCCCCTTCCTCTGATGCACTGAAAGAATGTATTCTTTTATTGCATTTCCCTTCACAAATACACCTAATCTTCAGCTTTAGGTCTTAAAATCCTTTCCTGATGTGAGAGTCACATGACCTGTTGTAGCTGTTGACATGCCACCACCATTCCAGCCACAGTCAAGTGTCGAGCATAAAATTGATCTCATTCATTTGAGCCAGTGATAGCTACTTTTATGTACAGCAGATGAAAAAACACACTTCCCTGCTGCATTTACCAGAACAGTACATTCAAAAATCACACAATTATCTCAAGGCCTAAGCCTTAATCAAAGACAGGGTGACTGCTTACATTGCACACTGCCTGCACATTCTGCTGCACAGAAGGCAGGGAATATGATCCAATTTTTAGGAAAACAGCAACTCTCTCATTTCTGGGTTTGCTTAGCCACCAGCTTTTCCTCAAGTGCTGAATGTGTAAGCAAGGTGTTGTGCAGGGGACCGTGGGGAAACAATGATATGGAAGCTGTCTGTATTTGTGCATTCAAGGCTGCCAGATGTATTGATCTAAAGTTACCAAAAGACAACTTTAGTACACAACGGGGTCAGAACCTGAGACTCCAGAGGCTCCACAGTGACAATGCATGGCAAAACATTACCTACAATCTTAAGGTGATTTGTAGCTTGCTTGAAGCAATTACATCATTAAAAAGAGTTTATGACTAAAATGATTCAAATATACAATGGTGGAATTTAGAAGGTGCACGGCAAAGGTGAGCATCTGTGCTGTGGAAAGTCATAGTATAAGGCTCTAGTTGAAAAAGATGGCAAAGGAAGAGAAGGGTGACTGCCAGGGCTGGCTTCCTACCTCACTCATACTACGCAGGTAACTCTTGCTGTGATGGTGACTTCTCCTTCAGCTTCTCCTTACTGGGATTTATGGGAACAGGTCAATGAGCAAACATTCCGTGCAAGGAACAGTGCCCAAGACTGTACCAGACTTCTGAATTTCGTGTCTACTGGACTTTGCATGTAGTGTCTGACACAAGAAAACACACTTACAGATCACTGTAGTTAGATCACCACCAGAGTTTTGGGAAAGAACATTATAGAGAAACCCTGCCTAGGAAAGTCAAGGTAACCATGGTTTGGAAAAATAAAACCAACAATAATAAATAACACCACCACTAAATCAATATCCTTCAGTTAGGAAATTACCCTCTAAGAAACACAGCAAATCTCAGCTCTGATAATCCAGATGACTAATACCTGGAGATCCACTTGTAGTTGCAGCAGTTCCAGAAGGCTGAGGAATATAGATTATAAGGAGTGGGGTCCATTGTATATATCATTCAAGAGGATAACTTTATTCTGTCTTTAGACGCAGGTGTCTAAATACAGGTATAAAGACAGATACAGACATATCCTAATAAGATTTCTGGTTATCTGGGAAACTGGAATTCCCACTTCACTAACTGCCTGTGAAATAGACAATGAATCTATGTTAAAAAAAATACATTAAACCAGGGATCATAAGTCACATGCCAAAATGTAGTGTTTGGAAAACTGCACTAAATACAGGGAACCATGGGACTCTGTCTTTAGTGCATGGCCTGAACCCATACCAAAATACCTAATCACAAGCCTGGCTCACATATATCAATAAGCAACTTGAACAAATTCCCTGAAGTGCTGCTCAAATGTTGCTCTGAAGAATGGGAAAACGTATCCACATTCTTCACTGTACAACAAAAGGTGGTCAAAGGAACACCATCTAACACCAGGTATACCAAAGTCAATGAACTGAAATGAACTCTGCATTAACAGGCTAAAGCAAGGCCTTGTTTCTGTGTTACAAACCTTTATGCAAATAACGAGTAAGGAGGATGTTAAGTAGATCTTTCAAGATTGCAATTTCAAAATCAAAAACCCAAAAACATTACCAATGGATATTGCATTTGAAGTCAGATTTAAAGTAAGGATGGTAAAATCTGCATTGTAACTAACTAGTGATTCCTTTGATATAGTGCTGTAGTGTTACAGCATTTACTCTAATAATCTTGGAAATACATGCTTTGCACATACTCTGATTTCAATTAGAAATACTAGGAGCATCTGATATTAAAAACCACAAAAGACTTTTCCACAAAGCTAGGAAAAATTCAGTGGGGTGCTGAATTTAATATGAACTTTTTAATCAAAGCAGTCTTAATTCAAAGCAGCAAAGGTGAGGATTGGTCAACAGGCTTACACAAGCCTACAGAAAAGCTTGCATCTCTGCTTAAACTAACGTACTCTGACAAGTCCCATTGAAATTTGGAGTGCTTAGATTAAAAAACTAAGTTTTAGATTCTACATTTTTCTGACATGAATCTCAGTTTTCATGGCCTGTCATCATTAAAGATTGCTACTCCCTCCAAAGAATGACTAAACCTACATGTTATTGACACTTATTATTGGTTACCCTGATAAAGTTCTTTATCAACTGGCCTTAGTGAAAACCACCATGACTGGTTCAGCTAGCCAATAATTTCAGATTTCTTGTTAAAGTAAGAGATTAATCCCACCTGTGAAGTAGACACTTAAGTAGAGTAAGTGGGATTGGACCATATATATAGTAAAGCAGTGAGCGGCTCAGACATATTTATCGCTTAAACTTCACAAAATTTAGTAAAGCTTTAAAGTGGAAGGTCATTTAAATGACTATACACAGATGGACGCTTGCAACAGAGGAAGCCCCAAAAGTAAGAAACAGGATGTGGTGCGGAGGCAAATAGACAAAACACTCTAATAAAAACCAAGACAGATTTAGCAGCAATGTGTGGCATTAATAAATTATGTATGGTCTCAAAGTGGAATGGAATAATAGTGTAAGAGACTTGCTAGTCAAATGAAAACTTAAAGGCAAATCAGCAATTAAGGATCAGATACATCTGAATAAAAGTAGATGTGGCTGATGTAGACCTGTACATTCAAGCTCATCATCCAAGGATCCTCTTACAGATAGTGGGCATCTAGTCACGAAGAAGCAGTGCAATTCCAGAAAAACACATCTTGTCATGGTTCTTACTGTAATTTCTGCTCCTTACACAATATAGTAGAAAAGAAGTGCCCAGCACACAGTTGTGACAAAATAACTGTGTTCAATGGTGGCTTTCATACCTTTACTTATCTTCTTCAAGACATGCTAAACACCATCTACATGGAATAAAATGTAAGACTAGAAGTTGATGTCCAGTCACACTTTTCTGAAAATTTCTTACTAAGACTTCTTTCTCCCATATGAAATTTTTTGGTCAGACATAAGTACTCTCGATCATTTTGTTTGTTTGTTTTTAAATACATTCTTTTTTCTAGATGAAGGTTCAGTGGGTTCTGGCTAAAAACTAAATTGCATCCCTTAAACCATACTGTTGGCATCTAATTTGTGCTCATGAATTTAATTCCTACAGATCATTTTCCTTATAAAGGAAGGTTATAGAAATGAGATGTTTCCTATACTGTTTGATGAAAAATGTTAAAGAACTGCTGTGGCTTCTTTGATATGATTTCTTGTGATAAGCAGCAGAAACCTTCTATATTTGAATTGTGTTCTACTACCAATCAAACCACATGCATCTGTGAAAACAGCAGCGCTAGTTCTACTGTTGTCTAAATCAAAATGGAGCTGTCACAGAATACTTCAGAGCATTTATTATTATAAGGTATTTACTGCAACCAAAATACACTCCCCAGTGCATTCTATATATATTTATTGTCATTTGGCAGATGGCCACTACCAAGGATGGTGAGAACATGAACAGTGCAGGTATGTTTGGGCATTCTATACTATTCTTTTTGATGACACACCTTTACATTGTTTTGCCACAGTCATGTACCATTTGGTATAATTCTAAAAGCCCCAAATCCTGAAGCACTGTATGAACTTTTCTCATATCTAATCCAATCTCATGGTTTTGGAGGATATGGGCTGACATGTGAATTCAGAATGCGTAGCACTGGCAGGGACGTTGCACTGCAGTAGACACTATGTGTGTCAAGGCAGCCCTGAATAATTAATAGTGCGAGAAGTCCATGTAAGAAGTTTTTAGGACCCTAAGAAAATTCTCCTAAAACATTTTTGTAGTTGAGATAATACAGTTCAATCCTGATGAGTGCCATTTTAGCTTGTCTTCTTCTGTGTATTAATTAAGGATTTCTGTTCTTTGCTTCTGCAGTGAATTATGGGGTCCAATTCAGGAAGAACACAATTGCATTCAATGGAATGTCACTGTTCTAACATACACATGAGATGAGAAGCAGATCTCTAAGACACAGGATATACCAGATACTGACACACTAACCTTAAGCACAGCCTATTGCATTCCATTTTTATTACACCTCCCCACCACAGCAGAAGCACTCATAATAGAAGAGAGCACCTACAAAACGAAACAATCTCAGGAGGAAGCACAATTCTACGTGGTGGTGTTCTGCTCTAAGCTTTCTTCCATCAGCCTCATAAAACATAGGAGAAACTGCTTCTTTTCCATGAATATTCATTTCACAGCCTTTTGTAGAAAATCATCTAGAGTCGTCCTGATAGAGGATGACATCTTGATCACACATTGACACATTACATTGCATCCCATCTTCTCAAATCATAATTGAAAAGAGTGGCTGCATTCCACAGTCTCTGAATTCTTTCAAGACAGCTCAGCAATCTACGAGTGAAAGGTAGGATAAATTATTACAGGAGACTTCTCAGCATGGCTGTTCTAAATCAAATGCTGTCAAATAATTTTTAACTTTCTTTGATCTGCACTCAATCTCTGTGTTCTTTGCTGACCTATAGCACAGACTCTCCTTGACTTCCACTCCTTTCTTTTTCAGTGTCTCTGCTCATAAACTTTTACTTTCCCTTTTTTATCATGTACGTGTAGGAATATAAAAAAAAACCCTAGATCCAATGGCTTGGTGACTTTTATTTTATAGTTGCTTGGGAAAAAAACCCCACCAACCTAATAAGTGTGGTAGGAACCTAAAAAGAAATGAGAAAAAGACAGGAAGTTAAATAATCTTGCAAGAAGCGAAAATATGATGTTTTGGGCTGAGAAAAATATTCTCCCTAAGGTGTTTTATGGTTATAAGAGACACGTCACACAAACTCTATATCTGATGGCTCCTACAATATCTTTTATAGGAGTAATGACTATAAGTTAAAAAGCTGGTCAGAGAGAAGACTCAAGCAGCAAAAGAAAAAAAAAGAAGAATAGAAATCACAGAAACATAGAATCATTTAGGTTGGAAAAGATCTTTAAGATCATTGACTTCAATGGTTAACCTAGCACTGCCAAGTCCACCACTAAACCATGTCCCTAAGCACATCATCTACCCATCTTTTAAATACCTCCAGGGATGGGAACCCAACCACTTCACTGGGCAGCCTGTTCCAGTGCCTGACTACCCGTTCAGTGAAGAAGTTTTTCCTAATATCCAATCTAAACCTCCCTCTGGTGCAACTTGAGGCCATTTCCTCTTGTCCTATTGCTTGTTACTTGGGAGAAGAGACCGACCCCCACCTCGCTACAACCTCCTTTCAGGTAGTTGTAGAGAGCAATAAGGTCTCCCCTCAGCCTCTTTTTCTCCAGGCTAAACAACCCCAGTTCCCTCAGCTGCTCTTCATAAGACTTGTGCTCTAGACCCTTCACCAGCTTTGTTGCTCTTCCCTTACTGAGGGTGCACTCGATCCCCTTGTCCAGATCATTGATAAAGTTATTAAACAAAACTGGGCCCAGTACTGAGCCCTGGGGAACACCACTTGTGACCGGCCACCAACTGGATTTAACTCCATTCACTACCACTCTTTGGGCCCGGCCATCCAGCCAGTGTGTTACCCAGCAAAGAGTACGCCTGTCCAAGCGTGAGCACCCAGTTTCCGCAGAAGAATGCTGTGGGAAATGGTGTCAAAGGCTTTACTAAAGTCCAAGTAGACAACATCCACAGCCTTCCCCTCATCCACTAAGCGGGTCACCTTGTCATAGAAGGAAATCAGGTCAGTCAAGCAGGACCTGCCTTTCATAAACCCATGCTGACTGGGCCTGATCACCTGGTTGTCCTGTACGTGCTGTGTGATGGCGCTCCACAACCTTTCCCAGCACCGTGGTCAGACTGACAGGCCTGTAGTTCCCTGGATCCTCCTTCCGGCCCTTCTTGTAGATGGGAGTCGCATTTACTACCTTCCAGTCAACTAGGACCTCCTCCGTTAGCCAGGACTGCTGATAAATGATATTTTGATGTATTAATGAAGTATTAATGAAGATAAATAAATGAGAGTGAAAGAGGAAACGATATAGCCACAGAGTAAGACAAAAGGAAAAGGAAATAACAGGGATAAAGAAATGGCATAGGGAAAATAAACAAATGAATCCACAGTAAATGCTGACAGTATTAATTGTGATTGCTACTGGAATAGTGCCTAGGGACTCCAGTGCAGAGTCTCATTGCATTACGCACTGCATGGCATTGTATGAACAAACACCAGACACAGAGGACTTTCAACTGTCTTGGCAGTGTGTAATAGGTGAATATGTGGACAAGTAGAGATAGAGAGAACACAAGGTAATAGGGACGACAGACTTGTCCATAGGCCATGACACCATCAGCCTGAAATGTCACACTCTTCTGTTTACTTTGAGGAGAAATATGGAGTCTAGTCCATACACCCTGAACAGACTACTATTCAGCTTTGCAGTCTTTACATCTGAGCAGCTTAACATGCAGCCCGATATCTGGATAAAGCAAATGTATTTCCCTTATCAATTCCTCAAGGCACTTCTGTAACACTTTTGTTTTCAACTGCCTCACCTGTGGTAGGAGAGCACAGTCACTGCTATACAGTATACACCCTGATATGGTTTTCCCTTGATTAACTGAAGCTATGACAATTTATTGGTTTGGGATGTGTCCTTTTATTTCTCCAATTCTCAGAACAGTACAGTGCAGAACATCAGAACTAGAACGGTCCTCTATTTTGTACTACAGTAGGTAGAAAATACAAGCAAGAATTTGTCTAACCTTCTTAAAAGTCTCCACTGGCAAAAACTCCATAACCTGCTTTTCCAGGGATTAACTTAGCTACTGCTAGAAAGTTCCTCCTAATGTCAGTCACTTTTGTTGATAATTAAGCAAACTGCTTCCTGGCATGACTTTACTGGATCTGCAGATGAGCCCTTTATACATCAGAAAACTGCTTTGTGCCTCTGCAAACTTCTTTCTTCACAAAGACAAGAGAAACACAATTTTTTTTCAGGTTTTCCTTGGTAAGCTGTGCATCATGAACCTTTTCTATTTGTGTTATCTGTTAACCTTCTCTTGAATGCTCCCCAGTCTGTCCATATTTATTCCTAAAATGTAATTCCCAGAATTGGACAAAAGCCACTCAAACTGAATGACAAAGATGACACTGGTCTCTGATTTTATATTCAGTAATATTAATGTAAAATATGTTATAGAAGTGTACACTTGATACTGAACACAGGCATGAATGATCCCTATTAAATTCTGTTTAAATGCCAAACCTACTACAGTTTCCTCAACAACAGTTCGCCTGCTATTGAAACCATGTCCCAGACTCTCATTGCTCGCTGTTCTTAATACCAATTTAACTCTACTGTGAAGTTACAGATAATTTGCACGAAGTGCAGAGATGACAATTCTAATTTCTCTTTTAAAAACAATCAAACATGAGAGCCGTAAAGAAGGGAAATACCCGCTATTTTACATTGAAGAAGGTAGCCAAATTCAGATACACCCAAATAGCTTGACTAAAAAGTTACTAAAAAGAAAATGGACTGAATTTGGCAGTTGGATTGTTTTCACCTGCCAGTGTGTAACGGAGTCTCAAAGAGACCTGGACTGTATCAACTATGAAGAAATACTGTGAAGCATACCTCTAAGAATTACTCGTACCCTTTCATTATATGACCAAGCATCCTGAGACTCCAGTCAGCAAGGAAGATAGAAATCAGTAGCAAGTGTTGTCATAGTCCAGCCTTATTTCCTGTCACAGTTTTCATCCCTTCCCACTTGCCCTACAAGAGAAAGTTACAGCTACTGTTAAAGCAATGAGAGACTATTGTTCAGCTTTGCACTGTTTAAACCTGAGCAGTTTAATGTGCAGCTACTGGAGTTCATATTTTGTTTTCCATATTTCTCGTCTTATGCATTCAAATTCAAATCGACAAATGCCTTTGTATATAATTTTAAACCCTCCCCATCTCTAATGCATCAGTATCTTGTTACATTGCCTTTGATTTCATTGTTTGCAATGCTACTATCAGCAGCATGGAATTGCCAAGGCACTAAGCAGCCCAATTTTTCTTTAATTTCTCAGAAAATTGACAGCTTTATGAACTGTCTCTTTACCTATGCCCCATAAACATGTCAGGCTGTGGAAAACCATTCTAATTAAATCCCGGGGGATTGCAATGGAAGATTATAGCTTCTTGGCAGGTTATTAAAAAACAGTTGTTCATATATACACAAATATCTGTACTAGAACCTAGCATTTGACAGAACAGCCAAGGAATTAACCCCACTGGCAACTCCAAATAACACTCACCAAAAAAAACCAAACACCCAAACAAAAAAAGCCAAGGAAAAACAACTAAGCTAATTAAAATGGGGGTGTGGGGGGCTAGGGGGTGGGCAGGGGCAAGTGGGGGAGGTTGTCTTGCATTTGATTTTTTTTTTTTCCAAAAGTTGGTAATTCAAACTGTCATTTTGAATCATCACCTTTCATCCTTGATTACCAGTACCTGATATAAAAGGTAGAAAAATGCTCGTAAGGTCCATATAATGGCCCTGCTAACTATACAGCCTTGAAGTAAATATATTAGAGTTGATGGATAACGTGAATCGTCCAGTTCAGCGTAATATTCCTTCTGCCTACATCTGATCATCCAAGAGAACACATAAGAACTTCAGATAGCAAAATCTTTGTTAGAGATCAGCGTGTATCCTTCCCAACAACTTCCCCAAATAACCTTGCCTTTGAGAGTAACACTTGTTGCCCCTGCTCTTCCACCTGAAAGAACTTGTCCAACCTCTCATCTCAGCAACAGATATTCATGATCTAGATACTGAGGAATTTCTGGGAGACTGCATAGCAGTTTGATTTTGTAACCTGTGTCTGACTTTTCACAAATGAATGGTTTGTATGGTGAAAGCAACTTCCAAAGATGCTATTTTGTTCAGAGTGCCTCTTGAACTGCAGTTACAACAGGCAACTCTTGTCTCTCTCCTAAGATCTGCCATCTTCAAGGACAGCAGCCTTACTACCTGAGAGCAGGAGGGGAAAGGGAAGAAATTAAATGCTAACACACCAAAGACAGCTATGAGCAAAGTCCAAGAAACAACAATATATATTTTTCTTAACAAGTATAGTATCACTGAGCCAGATGTGTAATGGGTTTTGCAACTAATTGGACTTCTGAGGAGTGCTACATGATTTTAGTATTTATTTTTTGAAAAATCTTCTGGCATCTCCAAATATAAGCTGTCATGTAAATGTTCAGTACATCACTACTTAGATTTGCTGGTATTCCACATTTATGTGAATAAACATCAAGTATGAGAAATATCCAAGACTTAAAACCACTGACACAAAAAGATGTACTGATTTCATGGTCTCTGAGATGACAGAGAATCACACTTACAGGACTCCATGAAGTTTTTCTCTGAAGAAAACTAGCATTAGTTGTCCTTTATGTAAAAGGAGCTTTAAAAGAAATACCAGCTACCTTAAGAGTACACATGGAAACACCAAAAAGCTATATATCAATTTGAAAGCAAGACCAATAAAGAACAAACAAAACCAGAGGTACCTGAGTATAGCACCAGATTGACTCAAGCCACCAAGTTCAGAACTAAAGTTATATATCTAATACCATCTTTTCGTGTGCACTGATATACTGAAAATGACCCTTCAGTGTCAGTTACCCAAAAATCACATTGATACCAAAGATAGTTTGAAGAATCCAGTAAAGATAAGAATTAAATTAAAAGTTACATTTTAGAAGTACACTGGACCTGACAGCTGATTTTTTTCCCCTGCCAATTACTCAATATATTTGCTCACATAAAATATACCATATTTATTACTTGCCTAGAAAATGATTAAGTGATTTAAAAAAGAAATACATGAAAACTCCTCCAATGTTCACACAGTACATTAAAGCTACAGAACAGCTACTGCCCGTATTACTGCCTTACATGACATCAGAGGTTGACTGTCCTGCCTCAATAAGGAAACACATTAAGGGATAGTGACAAGTAGAATAAACATTGGAATTTGAACTCTAAAAAGGTTTTTTTGGATTGGTGAATTTATTTTCTACGTCACTTAACAGCTTTCAGCAAAGTGCCAGTCTTCCTGTTACTGGTTTAATTTTAAAATTGATTTCTTTCCTACACTTATTGCAAGAATATGAAAGAGTACCTGTTTGACTGTAAGCAAAGACACTTTCAACACAGTAGGGACATTTTTCCCCACAGTTTAATACTTTCAATTTTGCAATTTGCTTTAACAGTTTATCATGTCTCAGATTGTTTTGGAATCCTAGATGAAAGTCCTAGAGGAGCTTTTTAAACAATCTTGGAGATGTATATGAGGTAACTGCACTTCTGGTATGGGAATGGACTGAGAAGACCATATCAGGAAGGAAGGGGGAAAATTTAGTGACCACTTACAATTAGCTAGAATTTGTTTTCTACAAAAAGAAGTTATTCTGTCAATCTACAGTTTTTATTCATGGTTCGGCTTGTGCCATGCTTAGCAACTTCCATGTTATAAATGCACTAATCAAACTATTTCAAGAGAGAAAAATGAAGAGGGAAATCACGCTTGTTGTTTGTTTAAAAAAAAAAAGCTAACGAGACTTTCTACTGACACGAGTCCATTTTATTCAAGATCAAATGGAGTTTGTGGAAGTTCAAAGTGTTTCATTTTTACGCTGCTCACAGCTAAACGGTACAAGTCTACAGCTACAGTAAAATAGTAAAAGTCTACAGCTAAAGAAGAAAATCTGCAGGTGGGCAGGTGCTAGAAGAGGATCATGGTTACATTAAGCACACAACGGGGAAGTCACAGGATAAAAACCCAAGGGAGGAAGTACCACTTACAAAGGTAAGGCCTCACACTTCCCTACGTGAGACAATGCCAGAATCAGATGCCTGAACATCCTCTCTGCTGGCGCCGCACCTCTGAACAAACCTGCAAGCAACTCACTGTTTAGAATAGGATGTCACTTGGCAGGCATGTAATTTATATCTTCACATACTATCACAAAAGAGACATGCTGCAGTATTCTGAGAAAAAAAATGGGAAGCAGTAAAAAAAAAAAAAATCCAATATTACATACTTGTTCTGTTATTTTATATATATACAAATTGGAAAGGGGTGGAATATTTGACTTTGGAGTCACTGCACGTAACAACTGACACTTAAATAAGGCACTGACTGTATCTACTGCAGGATTCCTTCTTTGTCAAGGGAGAAAAGGAATTGTCTTCAAAAATAATGAAGCCACTTAGATCCGAGTTCTATAAAGACACCCATCTTTCTCCAAAACTCAGTGTTAGCTGAGATAAATCTGGCTTCCCTGCTTTCTAACAGCTAGGCTTTGTTTACTGGGAGGAAAAAAAAAAGAATAATAATAAAAAAAGAATGTTTTAATGTTTTTGATTTATGTTCCTGCAATCACAGGATGGGGGAAAAAAAGTCTTCAACCACAATCCCCAGTCTTCAAAATGAATCATTTGCGGGTCATACTTGAGTGGTTGTGGAGACTGACTTACCACAGTCTAAAAGAAAATTACTTTTCAGAAAAATGTTTACCAAAAATGCATGTTAAACTCATTCTTCTGGCTCTCCACCATACTAGAGGAAAGAAAACAGAAATATATCTCTCTATGGGGAAGATGTAACCTTAAGTGTGAAGGAATTCAGCACTCTTCTATGTTGTATATCCAGCCATTGGCCAATCCCAGTGGAAGCTTCATGTTTAAGAGTCAAGTCAGGACTTTTCTGGAGACACCAAGGCAACACAGTGGCATGAAAACTTGAAAAACATACTTGGCTCATCACTACTGTAAAAAAATACAGACTTCTTGCATAATAAGATGTACCCGTGTCACCTGGTTGGTAGTGTGCCTCTCACAAGAATATTGACAGCAAAAGAAAGTATAATTTAAGAAGGAGAAAAGGTATTTGAAGCACGGAAGTGATCCTTAGTTTTACCAAATGTGAACACGGAAACAGATATATAATCAGAGTGACTTTCGATTTCCTTTGGCTATAACACATCCAGCATTTATAATTAATACTACTATTAATTAATAATAATGATTGGTTCTCTGAAAGCTCTAAAACCAGGTTCAATCCTTCCTAAAGATCAATGGTGACTGAACCTCTCCATGCTCAATGAAGACAACTAAGGAAGTTAAGTTAGCCTTTGCCAGGGGCTAGGAGTGTAAACGTGAACAGTTCTTTTCCCTTTTTAGCATTCATTTATACAAGTCAAATTCTGATCCCATTTATAATAACATAAATCAATAATGACTCCCTTGCAGTCACTGGAGTAAGTTCAGATTTACTGCAGACTCTGTAAATAAGATCAGAATCTAGCCCATATGCATTTAATTATCTTTAAAAGATTATGTCCCTTGATGAACAACAACAAAAAAAAAACAACCCCCAAACTACCTCAGACTTGGGAATGGACAATAAAAAAGGTAGCACCGAGCAGCTTCTGCACCAGCTGTAAGGTCCCCCGGAAAGGGAGGTAAGTACAACCTGAGGAAGAAACCTATTTCTTTATGTTTTTCTGGAGATCTTAAATCCTGTCAAAAGTATATTCACCTCTGATAAATCGTAAATATACTGTAGACTTGCTCCATTTCCTAGGTGTGTTGCTGATTGTTAGTAATTTACACTCAAGATATAGCAACGATTTGCCATTGGCTTGGGGGAAATTGTTTTGCTGCCTATGATTTATAGCTATGATTTGCCTAAGAGTTTTATGAGGCAGTTTTTCCTGAATATGCCCTCAGTGAAAGGCCCCCA
Source organism: Theristicus caerulescens (assembly GCA_020745775.1). Lineage (NCBI taxonomy): Eukaryota > Metazoa > Chordata > Aves > Pelecaniformes > Threskiornithidae > Theristicus > Theristicus caerulescens. The sequence continues at coordinate 72,400,027 of CM036558.1, forward strand.
AACAGAGCCAGCTCACAGAGACCCTCAGACACTGTCTTATTTCTCCTTCACCTAAATAACATGAGACTGTTCAAATTTTGTATTACTTCCACTCTTCTTCCTCTTGCTCCAAAAAATAAAATAAAAGCATACTATGAGACACACCGATATTGACACTATATTGACTGATTGCTAGGTTTTTATATATATCGTGATATGGGGCAAGTGACCCTGTTACCAGCTGTTACTACTGCTATTAGCACATGCACATCTGGGCATGATATATCACAGCATTCTTGGTGACAGTGACTTATCAGTCAATCTGGGTAAGGTATAATCCACTATGATATGAGTAAGAATCTCTACCTGGTTACATCTGCATCTCATGGGAAGGCACCTAGCTCTTACAAAGTAGGAAGGTCTGATATTGGGGAAAAAGTGCCAAAATCTAATTTATGAATACTTGAAGCAATTGTTAGGAAGGGTCCATTTACTTTTCTAAAAATACGCCCAAGAAGATGTTGTGTAGCCTGTGACTGCAGAGTAACTGACTGGGAAATACCATGGCTCACCAGCCGTGTTTTGAACCTAACTCGTTACAGGACTCAGAACAGCTCTCAGCATATGTCTATTTTCTGTAAACTACACCCCTCCTTCCCGCCCCCCCTTTTTTTAGCAGATATTTTCTCTAACAGTTATAATTAATTTTTGAGAACATATGTCGCCAAAAAGTTATCTGGATATTCACAGATGTTCTATATTTTATTTATTTAGCAGATATGCTATTGATTACTTTTTATTGCTATTACATTAGAACTTCTGAAGTAATGGGATCCTATTATTGTTCTGGAACTTGGAAAACACAGAGAAGACTAATTTATATCCTACATAGTTTAGAGGTAGTTGCACGCTAAACTTCCCAAAGTCAGTGCCAGAACTGCAGCAACAAACCTAGCAGTTACTTATTCAGACTGAACACTTAAGTGGATTTAAAGGTTACAAGTAATTTGATCCAAAATTATTTGTCCAGATCCTCATTTTGTACATACGTTCACAAAACTTTCCATAGTGACTAGTGACACTCAGTGGCTCATTAAAATCACTTTCAGTGACCCTGATAATCAGGTTATAAAAGCCAGGTGATTTATAAGTGTGTCACACTGGAGCACCAAAACCTAAAGCACTTAAAATCAGCACTGTAAGCAAGAGGACCACTACACTGAATGTTTCACTTGTTTTGTTAGTACATTAGCTAGATATATAATCAACCAGGTTGCCAGATAAAGTGTCATGCATGTTTTCTGGCAGAAACAGGGGAGCAGTGATGAGTCATAAGGATATTATCTGTTAAGCAGTATCTTGAGCATGTATTGGGCATCCCACTTTTCTCAGCCCTACCATTCTGCTTTGTAACCTGAGGTGTGTCATTTCACCTCCTGGCTTCATTGTTTGATCTGTGTCAGCCTCACCTACTCAGGTAACAAGCTGGTTGGGCAGGATCCCTCACTTTCCATGAGTATCCAGAGAGAAGCCACATGCTCAGTTGACGCCCACCACTCTGGCATTGCAAATGGGTAATAAACTGTAAAGCACGATTGATCTTCCACTGAAATCACTGGTAAACCTCTCACTTGCTCCAGAGGGTTTTGGATGAGGTCCATGTTCAGCTGCTCTTGAGAATCTGACAGGAAATCTGCTCAGAGAGAAAACCAGTATGGGAGCCAAAAACAGAAGGGAAAGGTCCCTCCCCACGCAATTCTCCTCCTCTGCATTTGAGCACCCATCTTCCACTATAAACTCCGCAGTCCATCTTTTCAGCCATTATTTCAGGAAATGTATAATTTAAAAGAAGGATAATGTGCAAGGCAAAGAAAAAAATTACCAAATATGTTTATTCTACGACAGACACACAAGTCTTAATCAGAGCAAAATCCTCTCTTCTCTTCCAAATCCAGCCTGGGCAACCCTAAATGTACCAGAACAAACCCTCCAGACCCACTTTGTCTTATCTTGCAGACATATAGGCAGTGGCATGGACCTTAAACACCAAGCAGAATGGAATAGGAAGAATTTGCCTATTCAAATATCATGTGCTGCCTAAATAGCCATTCCCCATATTGTCAGAAAAGAAGTTCACAAGCTGGACTGTGCACCACACTGCATGAACGATTCAACACCTCCTCAGAGTTTTGCTTTAGTTTCTGCTTGAAGTTCAGATTTCACTTTTAAACAGAAGGAATGTTGATTTATATATTAAACACATTTCTATAACCTCAACACTACGCAGTCTTTCATCACACACCATTCTCTTTAGCTTTTAAATATAGAAACTTTGCAGGTTGAAAATATCAACTCTTCTCTTATTTCTGAGCTAACAGAGGCATTTTGAAGTGTAGCTAAAGCACATCTTCCCACTTTGATCCCAATGTATTTTGCCTATAAATTCAAAGTTTGAAATAATAAAGTATCACTGGGTGCTCAAAGTGTAAGTTTATGGTTTCAAAATTATCTGAGCTTAGGAGCTGAACATCACAGGCTTGATAGTTGGCAGAGCTGCATAGGAGTACGGTGTTCAAAAGCCCACTGGACATTCATTTTGTTGCTATGCAGCAAAATTACTTGCTTTTATTTCATTCGCTTATTGCCATGAATTCTAAGGGAAGTTAGACACCTAACATTTATCATTAGTGTAACTTGTACAGTGGAAAAAACACCCCAAGTCTCTCCTCATGACCACAGAAACCAGGGGAAAACAGGAAGATGGGACCTTCTGCAGTGGCCTCCCAGAGCGTGAACGAGGGCCACAGCTCAAGTCCACATTGCAAATACTGTCTTGTCTTTTCACAGCTTTGGCAAGGTACACAACTGCAAGTTGCTGGACTTGCTCAGCTGAGGAAATGGAAGGACTGTGGTTGGCAGACTAGTAAAAAAAGCTAAGTGTGGTATCTGCCAGACAAATCTAAAGGATTAGATCCAAAAGGATCAAAGCAGGTTAGGTTTAGGAATACCTGTGAATAGCTACTGCAGATGAATGCAAGAGAGGGTGGAATTTACGCTGAGACTTCAGACAGGTTCAGAAATTTGGCTTCTTATATACGTGTGTCATTTACTTGACTAAGTCTTATTTACATGAATTGTTTAAGGAACTACCCTTTTCCTTAGAGAAAATACCACATTATCAGACAGTAAGAACTTGTTCTCCATTATGCCATCTTCACAAAAGTATACTCCCAATTATAACTTAGTATTTTTTCTAAAAATACTTGCATAAATAGCAGTTTGACAGATCAAGTGTAAATGAAGAGCTGTTGGGCTCACCAAGATACTAAATGCCATATACCTGGGTTCATCTACTTGCCTATAACCACAAATAAAACAGACGAGGGTATGTTCCAATAAAAATTGACGCTATCAGCTCTGAATATCAATTTTATATATATATTTTTAAATAATTTATAATCAGTGGTAAACCACAAGCCACCTCCAGCTACCATCCATAAAGTACAGTCTTCTACACTAGGTATGCAACGAATTCATTTTGAAGCATGTCTGAACTTTTTTGTCATGAGCATCAGACTGAATGCCTGTAATAAAAATGACAGCTAAATAAGAATAAATGGTTTAACGTTAGCAAGAAATAGGGCTTTGCTGTTTCACCTTTGATGACAGAATCACAAGTTTAGTTCTCCCCTGAAGTTAAATGCAATGTTCTCCCACATCAAACCTTTAGCACCTCTTTTTTCCAGGATTGCAGCAGCCCAAATGCAATTTGAGTGAATACACAAAACGCACTTTGTAAACAGATATTTATTGCCTGCAAGATAAATAGTCAAAATACATGAGATTTATTGATGTCCTGGGAATAGGGTATTATGGCAGTTTAGAATGGAACTGTGAGCAAAATCACTGCAGAAACTGACTGTGGATCGGTCTGCGCAGAGAGTGAAAAAAGTGACAACACAAAAAAAAAAATAAGGGGACATAACTAAGCATTTGGAATAACATAACTGAACCAAATGCACTGCAGTTCTGGTAGCAAACATATTCAACAGGAACATGCACATCAAGTGCCTAAATTTATGAAAAAAAAGCATTTTATACTCTTCAGGGAGAAAGAAAGAAAGACAGACTTTTGTAAAGAGGAAGGAAATAATCTATTTACTTATGCACTTTGGCAGGGTAAGTAGTAAGATACTTACATTTCAGCAAGTGAGATTTAGACAACAGTGAAAACTTTCTAACAGTAGGAACAGTTAAGCCTTAAAATAGATTGCCTAGAGAGACTGTGGAATCTCCAGCTGGAGGTTTTCATTGGGATATTAGACAAATATCTGTCAAGAACAATACAGATAAAGTTGATTCTACTTCTTGATACTTCTTCTCAGCCTTATTTTATTAACTGCTTCTTAAAATCATCATTAAAATTGTATTTTACATTTAAAAATAACATGAAAAATTTAATGATACAGAATGAAAACAATTTGGATTTCACTAATTTCCTTTTATACATTTTTAACTGTCTCTAAAACCAGGCAATTCAGAAGTCTAGAAGTGGTCATCTTATTGATTATACTACACAACCCTCATGTGCAGAAGACTTTAATCTGTGAGTTGTAGAACAGGTAACTTATGGTATCCTAACACCACAGGACTGATACAAAGACCTGATATTTTTAATATTAAAAGGGTCAGACAGTGACTGCTTCTCAGGAAATATCTTTTATGGTGCCTTCAGATATGTCATTATCTCACATATATCACTCCAGAACCACTGATAAATTTGACTATATATAACTTCTAGTGATCTGATTAGTTACAACTGCCAAAATCCAGAATAACTCCACTGATAGGAGTTAAAACACTACAGCAGAAGAGAATCTAATCCACTAGTTTTAGTTGGAGTATTGGTTAGCACAAAGATCACAACTGGATGGTAATATTTTCCTTTCAGAAAGCATGGAGGAATGACACAACAGAGAAACAGAGAAAAGGCACATGGAAAAGAAGATTCTCAAAAGCTGAATGGAGACGGACAAGAGAACATCACACAGAGCAACAAATCACTCCCTCAGTGCTAGTGGTGTCATAGACCTCTTGCTGGGCACGGACAGAAGCATACATTGACACGCACTAAAAAATGTTTCTACATTTTTTAAGCCTGTCAACCAGCCTCCAAATTGTAACAGCTTGAGTTTACTGGGAGTTTGATCTTGTCATGGATACAAGATTTTAGAAGCGCACGAGGGCTATACAGTGTGCATATATATATATATCTCTCTACATTATACACACGTGCAGAAAGCACACTGTAACAACACTGTAGAAACTCTTATCCACCCCCCTCTCCCCAATTACAACACTCCTAACAGCAGAAACCCTGTCCTCTCCCTGACCTGTCCAGTCCATATAAAAGCTTGCCTCAGATAGGATGTTGATTTTCTTGATTCTTCCAATCCACCACGCTGCATTCAGCATGTAGGTACGCACTTTGTTATTCATTTCTCTGCTATTTTATTTCTAAAATATGTTTTGAATATTGATCCATGTCAGGTAATGTCCTTAAGAATATTATGTACAGGTGTTAATTTCAAACTAGATGTGTCCTTATTATTCCCAGGTTGCAAAGACCTCTTATTTTAACAAGCACCCTGATAAACATTTACCTACATCCCATGGGAGTTTATTACAGTGCAGTTAGGTTGTTTGTGCTTCTGAAAATGCCTGAGGTTTGTCAATAAATATTTATAATATTCTGTAACCTATTCTGATTTTTTTTCTGGGTTTCCTGGACCATGGTGTCTCCTTTTGTAAATTTTATAGGGATTAGGTACATTTTGTATCTGATGGAGCATCAACTATAATATCAACACTTAACAAACAATCTTTACCAGTTATATGCAACTCGCTTCATGTGGGCCAACACACACCCCCTGGAAGGACAGCACCTTACAGGTATGACCAAGCCAGACTGAATTTGAACTGGTTGGCATTATTATAATGGCTGAACCTACCCTCCTCATCCCTAAGCTATACATTTTCTTACCCATTATGCATTTATTTGTAATTTTTACATGACAGTAAGTGTTGGAAAACTCATATGTTGTATTTTATAAGCACGGTCTACCCACAACTGAAATTTGTGATGAAGAGTCAATTTAGTACAAACAAGCTTGGACTGTTGTTTACTGCATACAACAGGGAGACACAAGGGGAGTACGCACAGTCTGACTTTAGCCAGCGCAGTTAGTCAGCTAGGCCAGTCGTCAGCAGAGAGAAATCATTCCCTTCATAGGACCACAAAGCAGGATCCTGCCCAAGGTGCTCTGAACTGTCCTCTAGGGTAGTGTATCTTTTTCTACCAATCAGAGAGGAACCCAGGGGTAAGTATCTAATGATGTACTACCTCAGTATACCGCACAACGGGTCTAATTTCCAGTCAGATCTTTACAACAGGTTAGAGATGAAAAGCTATCGACGTTTCTCTCTCTTTCTTCTTCTGCTTGACCCTGAAAATCATTTCCACTCTTGTAACACCTGACATGTGCAGACTCCCCAGGACAGCTGAAGCTCAGACAATCAGTGTGTAAGCAGACTGTTCGTTTTGAACTAGACAAAAACTTCCTTGAGTCATTTCTCCTAAACCAAACAGACAGCATTAAAGGAAACAATAAATAATCTGCTTTGGCTTAAAAAGGGTAATGAACAAGTGCCAAATAGATTTTCACTGATATTGCAAACTGATTTGAAACAGGTTGGCCGTACTGTGGCCTGTAGTGGTAGACTGGTTTTCACTGCTGTAAATTTAAATTACGGACCATCCCCTAATACCTAGAAGCTGCCCTTCATGGGAAAAATACCTATGCCAGCATAGACTGCTTTAATGAGAAGCAATTCAGAGTGGCTTGTATGCACAGGAGTGGTTTATACAACTCCTCCAAAGCTTTCTGCAGCTAGGGACTTCTGACCTGCCCTGTGAGGCGTCCACCCTGCTTAAGCAAGCTGCACAATTCTTCAGTAGTGCCTTAGCCAACAGTCCTTCCTGTACACCTGGAAGGTGCTCTCCCCCTGTGAGTGAAAGATGACTTACATCACCCAGCTTTTCACAGCCAGCCAGACAAGCTCCCTGAATCAAGGGCCTCTTGGCTCAGAGCTGGAGCTCAGAGATTCAGAGCAGCAGCACAACTTATGAGTAGTCAAACCAAAAGTCAGGTGGTGTAAAGATCCTCCTATGACATTCTGCAGCTTAGACGATCCAACCCATGAGGAAGCAGGGGGATTTATAAGGCATTTTTTGACAGAGTTTTTATTTTAGTTTAAAACGAGCAAACAGAAGCAGGAGTCAGCAACCCATCTGGGGTAAAATAAGAATCTTCCCAAATATCCCATCCAGCTTGAAATGGACATACCAATGTTTTTTTAAAGACTCAACCCTCCCGCCCCCCCTTACCTTTAAAGATAAACATATCAGTAAAGATGGAACTGAGCAAAAGTTGAAATGTAGCCACACTGCACCAACAGAAGAAGAAGAAAAAAAAAAAAAAAAACCCAACCAGATATTAAAACCATGGACAGATCTACCACTGAAGTCCTGACCTGGCTAGCTTGTCCTCTGTGCCAGAGTGACTGCCAACTTATTCCAAGACAGGGAAAATCCGCTTCTGCCTGAAGAGTCCTTTCATAGACATGATTTTGAAGATGGACTTTTTGATTTAAGGAAAGTAGAAGCAGAAATCTAATATATATTTATAGTTTCTCTCTTCACAGCGTCCCTTTAAGACCCTTTCTTTTGTTTCAGAGTCCTACACCTTGATGTGGGACCAGAACAGGAAGCTGAAATGCCAAATGACTGGAAGAAAGGCTATGCTTGTGGTACTCCTGACCACACCAAATGCAAAGAGTACAAAGAGCTCATTCTCTCAAGCCTCCCGAACTCATTTCCACCCCAAAGGGCTATGTAGAAAAGCCTCAGATAAACATCCAGATCTTTGATTGTTTATTCAAACTGAACACTTCACAGGTTTTTGGAGACTAGCCCATCACTTAAAGGAATAAGAAAAACTTTCCATACCCGGAATCGGAGAGCTTTTGTCTCCTTCACGGCCATGATCAAATAGCTTTTTTTTTTCCTCTCCTATTTTCAGATTTCATCCAGCAGACAGAAAAGCAGACAAGTACGCTGTTTGATTCAGGTGACTTTTCCTTTTAGAATTTACACAGATGAACATAAACAAAACCAAACAATTTATAAGCGCAGCCCAAACAAATCACACAAAGAGCCTAACACTATAGGTCAAATTCCATTCCTGCAACAATTTTACCCAAAACAGATGTATAACTAACCTTACAAAAACATGTGAGCCCATATTTTGGCTGCTGGTTAAGAACCTCCTGTGCAGTCTATTCCTGTCAAAGGCAGAAGTAAGATACTCCAGACAAAAAAAAAAAAAGTGGGTTTCAGAAGCATACATGCAAAACTTATTAACTGACTCTGATTCTGTAAGTATATGTGGACAGTGAAGGCTATTGATTTTAAGGATATCCAGCATTTAAAAGTAATTGTTTTTCCTCTAGCAGCCCTCCCCATCCCCAATAGCCTTTTTCATCTTAAATGGAGAATGCTGATAAGATTCAAGCTCAGGATTATTTTTCCACAATCCACTAGACTTTCTGGGCTACTTTCAATGACTCCCAGATCATACATGTGACTCTGAATCTAGCCAAAGATATTTTTTAATTCTGATTCCTGCAATAGCTGCTCAATGGAAACCTGGCATTTCAAAAACTATAAGCTAGGGAGACCTATAAGATTCAATTAAAAAAAGAAAGGAGAAAAAAAAAAAAAAAAGAGAGAGGAAGAGTTTATTATAGCCCTGTATGCAAAGCACCACAGGATAAATCCTGGCCCACCCTGCCCTCATCACGAGCTCACCAACAGGTGAGCTTCACTGACAGGCTTCACAAAAAACAAATCCACAACACGGACATGGCAGAGAGAATTCCCCCTCAAGAAGCAAATTCTTTCCCTCTGGGCAGGGGCTGATGAAAGTGTCAAGAAGGCCAACACATACAGTTTTGTGCTGTGAGCAGTTTTTGTATACGATCCTGGTCTGGGCCAGAGGAAAGGTCTAGATGATCTCTGAAGGTCCATTCATGTTTTTATACCTCCACAAAGACAGGAATCAATTGGAGCTGGAGGGAGTGCAAAGTGTCATATGGATGCCTGTTAGCAAAGGTAAAAGGTTTGGTCTCTCAGAAATATGCAAGGAGAAAATCTTGTATCACAACTAATTAAATAAGACCTATGCTTTAACCCAAGATTAGATAATCTGGAGATAAGGGCTAGCGTGGCTTTTAGGCAAACCAAGTTGAAAGGCAGCTGTCCCAGCTCAATATGTATTGAACTGGAGAATAAAGATCACTGAAGCATGAAAGGCACAGCATTAAGAGTAGCTATGAATCTAATTACTTGAGTAATTGGATGAAAATATACCCCACCCAAGTTATAAGCAATGGCATTTTTTAAGTAAACTAACATATAAGATGTCGATATATGATAATCAAAAATCTGCAGCATAGCTCTTGGATTTTGTAGGATCAATATATCTCCTTCCAGTGGTGTTGTAAATTGCTTCCTTTGTATGGGTCTCTATATCATCCTTTAACAACCTTCACCCAGCCCCCCTACTAAAAAGAAATCTGAATTGACTGGTGTTCGTGATTCACTATGCCAAAGTGGCATTCAGTGCTGTCCTGTTGTCCTGAGGTGTGGATCTTGCTGCAAATCCAAGTGCCCACTGGCACAGGGCTCCAAGTCCCATGACACAGGGCTCTTGGTCTCTTCTGGGAGGGTGGGAAGACCTTGCATCCCTGTCTATTGTTACTGCTGATAAAGTAATTTATGTTAAAGCCAAGCTTTTGTTAGTTAAAAAAAAAAAAAAATTGGTTCTCCTATTCTGATTTTGTTTAAGGCATATTACACATGCAGCATCTCTACAGCCAGGCAGCATAACCATATAGTCGAGACAAACCACTGTGCCTGGGCTGTCATTTCAGACTCCTTTCCTTTCCCTCCTCGTGATTTTATTTTATTTTAATTTATTTATGAGTGGAAGAGTGAGGAAGTAAGCGGAGGGTTTAGCCTGGATTGGTCTGAATCGGCAAGGGTCAGAGGTTTCAGATCTTCTCCTAATTGATTTATGCATGCTGAGTTTCATAAGGGAAAAAATGTTTCCTGCTTTCTCCAAGTGGCACAAAAGCACAAGCCTGGTTCTCTCGAGTAACAAAGATTGTTTCTGAGCAGCTTTTCCCGAGGCACCGAGTGATGTAACGGGTGATTGGCAGGTTGCGTGGCTCCGAATAAATGAATAGCGCACATCTGTTCTTTTTTCTTTTCTCCCTCCTCCTCCTCCGAGAGGGTTTGTGTCGGAGCACGCACTTGCAGAGCAGCACCTGTGGTTTGCCGGATCTTTCACGAGACCTGGCGGCCTGACGGTCCCACGGCGGAGGCCTCACTCGGTCGCTGTTCCAGCCATTTTCAGCCGGCTGGCTGCGGGCCCGGCGGGGCCGAGGGCTCCATCCGCACGCCGACACCGCCACCTGCCGGCTCCGCGGCCGCGGCGGCTCCGCCGGCAGCGACGGGGCGACCGACGGGGCGCGGGGGTCGGCCCGTTCCGGGCAAGGCAGCGGCGCTCCGTTTCTCTTCTGTGAATAAGGGCTGATGGCTGATCAGAGCCAGGCTGAATACGCTTTCTTTGCGACCTCATGTGCAATTCATAAAGAACTAAATCATGTTGTTTGACCTCACAAAAAAAGAAAAAAAAAAAAGGGAAAACAAAGTTACCATTGCTGTTTTGAAACGAGTAAAGTCTCACAATAGTATCCAGAAAGGAGACAACTGTCTCTGCACAGCTGGCCAGGAGATTTTGCTGGATGGTGTTAGTGATGGAAACCATAGCAAAAACTTGCTGACTGTATCTGATTGAGAGAGCATAGCACCCTGCCTTACATCTCGCCCTAATAAGCACTGACAGTTCGCATTGGGTTTAGTAAACAGATGGTTGCCGAAGAATCATTTCCAGTTATTGTCAAACATGGTTGGAGACTGTATTTACTTTTTAAAGACAATTATTGATCTGCTGTTGCATGGTAGCCATCCATTTCATTTATCCCCTATGCCCCTAAGAACAGTGTCACAGGTTCCCAGGTTAATGGAATTAGATCATTTCGGCAATTGCCAGTTCCACATGAGTTACTTTAACTCGTCTGCTGCCACGTTGCCCTTCCTTCACCATGACTTACTGATACTCCTGCAAAACCTGCTTGATCCTAGCACTCTTCTAACATCAGCAGTGCATTCTCAGACACCAGAAGTTGAGAGGTGAACGTACCTTAGCTCCTGATCTCAGAACAATAATACATGAATCAAGCCATGAGGCATAACAAAAAAGTCAGACTATCTTTCACTGCATCATTGCCACGGTCATATTCAAGGCTTTTGCACAGAGTTGAAGAACTGTAATTTAAACAGAGCATTTGAATTAGCACTGAAGAAATAGCCGTGACTTCTGAATAGAATTTGGTTTTAAACATGTTAACAGACCTTGCTTTTTGTGAGCATTTCTGTGAGGAAAGTTTCCTTCACGTGAGTGTTTACAGAAAACAAATTTGGGGCTCACTATTCTATTTGGCTGATCACAAAACAGAAATGTATTCCACAGTGAATTTAATTCTCTTTGTAGGGAAAAGGACGCTTTAACATTCTACCTTCCTTTTGGGGTTAATACCATGGAACAATACTATGTTTCTATACTATTCTATACCATGCACACACAACAAACAAAACCCCCCAAAAAACACACACATCACATTATTCTGACAGGTCCACTAGAACGTCAAGGCTCACAGAATATATAACTCATTAAATTTAAGCTGACAGATAAAAAAATAGCACCAATACCATGTAACTTAGGTGACCAATCATGCAGCCTAAGTATCTTAGCATTTGATAGAATGACAACAGGGAAGAATCAGACAATGATTCACAGGCTAAAACTTGTCCTATCTAGACTTTAAGTAGCACTAAAAAAAAAAAAAAAATAATTTGTATTAAGTTCCACCTTACGTTCCTTTGTATTAACATCTCCATCAGTAAAACGCTCACTGACATCAGTCTATCATCCTAGTCAAAGGGACACCAGAACTACCCATGCACAAAGGCAGATTGCCCTGTCCTTATCAGCTCCACTCTAAAGATTTCTTTACACTGTCCCCTGAACTCAGCACCTCCAGAACTGGAATCCGAGAATATTAAGCTAGAGGAATTTCAGCTCCAACCCCGTCTGGAAATCCCTGTTATTCTATTAGACTCACTACAGTGGTCCACCTAGCCTGGTTTTAACCTGTTTCTGAGTGAGGTCAGCCCAGCAGCTCAATAAGATATTAAAAAATATGAGTATTTCTTACTTGTTCTGCTTGCTGAGTGGTAATGTATTTATCCAGGGTGGTCCTCTCTGCATCCTCACAAGTTTTGGAACTCCTGTCCGGTCACGTCAAAGTAGCAGCCTGGGCCAGAGCAGCTGCTATGACTGCTCACATGCAGACTAGAGGGAACGTAGCTATTAAGGCAGCATTTGCTGCCATTGCACATCCTCTAGCGCCAAGCAAGCGGACCAGATGAAGCATCTCCTTACTGTGATCCCATGAACTTACGTCCCTTCAAAGTCACTAAAAAAATACTATAATGCCACTCAAAGTTATCACCACCACCATAAATGTCCAAACCTAAATTCTCACTTCAAAAATTACCACCGTGAGTTCCACTGGTTAAAATCCTAGAGGGTAACCGATATTTCTTATTAGCTTTTAACATGCTACTCTTCAATTTCAGGGGTTATTGCCTGTGATTTTGAACCCCTGATAGGAAAATAAATAACTAGGGTAGAGAAAATAAGTAATTTCTTATATTTATAATAGCAATGTTCTGGGAGTTTCGCCATCTTGAACGTGAGTGGGTGTGCAAAGAGAACATTATAAATACAGAGGTCTTTTGAAGAGCACTACATAAGAAAGTCCCTAATAAATGGTAGGCAAATACCTTGCTCTCAGTCATGTGCATGCTCTGAACGTCAAATCAATTTTGGTTACGCAATATTACAAATTATTCCTTTCTTGAGCTGGCTTAACAACAACAATAAAACTATATGGAATTTTTCTTTCCATATGAGATTTTCACAAACTGTTTTTAGCATCACAATTTTTTTTTCTTTTCTACAAAACTGTCTAGAGTATTTGAGACCAAAAATTTCACTTCCATGCTATATGTTTTAGGTGAAGAAAAGATTAGCAACATTTTAAATTTACCAGAGCTATGCTGCGCTTCCAAGACTGTAATGTTTTGAAAAATGGACTATTTAGCAACTGATCTACATCCATTCTTAATTAAATTTTAAGTGAAAATGATCAGTGAACATTTTAATGAAAAAAGAATATGGGTCATTTTTGAAACCTGGAGAACAACAACAAAAAACTTTATCAAAAAAAAAGGGAACAATGAGTTTATCAACTAAATTTACCGGTTCATTTTTTTTTTCTTCTGACAGCTTCAGTAGAGGAAAAATTATACATCAGAAAACGTGAGTACTATTTTGCCAACATTTAACCATTGTAAACTTCCCTACAATGTACTCCTTCTGAGAGAAGAAAGGTCTGCATGAAATTATTCTCCAGTACTAAAATTTAAAGGGGTATGATTTTATCCACACTATTGTTTTTAGTAGTAGATCAAAAAAATCAAGCCCATAGCTTGTATAAATACAGTTAATAGAAAAAAAGAAGAGTGAGTTTCATGATCTTGGAAGAACAGTATTTCTGCAGATGTAATTAGACACCAAATTCACAGTACACAGACACTAACAACATTCACAGGTATATGAAAGTGTGGCACCCCTTGGAAATCAACAAGATTTTGGCTTACGCACAAAATACAAAGTCAGGCCTCTAAATAGTTGTAACCAATCTGATTTACTCATTCACACTAGTGAAAGATCTGAAATCAATACAGTTATCTCTGCTTCCGAATCTTACAATGTTATGTGGAGCATCACAAGACCAGGTACTTTTTTTTCAGATTTCTTAGCAATTCAACCCTGAAGTCATGAATGCATCAGACTTAATTATTTTAAAAGATAGTTAAAATATTGATAACACCTTGGTTGCAGAGGGTAGACCAAAACCATGAACTCTGAAGACTGCCCCAAAAGCTAGAGGGAAATGAAAATAATTGATTTTAATCACAAATTCATAATTGTTACTGTTACTTATAGACTGTGGCTGCAGGTACAGTTGGGCTACCACACACCTAAGTGAGAAGACATCCTCTCCCTCCCTAATGAAATACGATGCCCTGTGGCTGTGCCCTCACTGGAGATCCTCTCCCTTTGTTCCCCATGGCCTGGTTCCCAGGTATGCATCCTTGGTGTACTCTAACTGGACCTCAAGTGTGAGACAACCTGGCATGGATTTCCTTTAGAAGATAACCCAAGTGGTAGCTGAAGATAGACCATTGCAAGCTGTGGTAAATCTGCTGGTCTGCATAATCCATATATCAAGATTAAAGCCAGACCACCAACTGTCTCTGCTGCAAAGTTTAGACGTCGTTTTCTGTAAGTGAGTAAAACTAATGGGGCCTGGATTCCTATGAACTTGTACTTGTGGTTGGATTCTTTAACATCTAATGAAACCCAAAAGAACTCCGTAGGGCATTCATGATGCCTCTCTCTTGCTCACACTCAGCTTGCAGCCACTGTGTCAGCATAGCTACTAGTAACAACTTCCTCCTCTTCCATACTTTTCTGAAGCTTGTGGAGACTTCGTTCTTTCAGAACTGCTACTCGTCTGACAAATTTGGCCAAAGTTTTCCAAGAGTTTGGACTTCATGAAGATGTCCAGAAAGATGGATAAACATGGTCAGAGACAGACACCATGACTGCATTAGCCTCTTCCCTAGGAAATCAAGCTAAAAGACATAACATGTTTGCAGAAGTATGTCCTGAACTTGTTTCTGTCACGTGGGTGGCTCTTGGTTTTAACATAAAACACCAATTGAATTAAATCTACTTTGATAAAATACAACTTATTTTGAAATGTGCATCTGAGCACTGCAGTGTTTCTGAGCTCAGAGTTTTTAAGACACTGGCAAGAATGTACTGTATTTTTTTTCCAATCTATTTCAATTACACTTTTATAATGGCAGAATAATGGCAAGATTAGTCTATTTTATCATGATTAAAACTTGATTAACATATTAAATAACCATTGTACAGTAATTAACTCTGTTAAATGCAATGTCCAATACATTGCTCTACTTCCGTAGACTTCTAATGAAAAAGCTACTATCATGAGTATGGTTACTTCTTGCACAGTGCTTTTAGGATCTAACACAGAGTTTCACTATGGACTGAATACCTAAAAGGTATGATTTTGATAGGCTATTTGGGAAGACTTTATTTTGAAAGAAATTTGAAGATAAGTTACAATATAAACAGAAAAAAATACATGATTTAGGAGAGAAATTCCAAGCATGCCCTCTGCGATCTGAACACTGTGAGGATATAAAATTTATATCTATGTTGTTTAGTAAGAACTGTGTGAAGATGAATTTTAGATAACCTTCCAGTTCAATTATGTAAAGTGTCATTACAGTACTTTAAAGGATGCACAGATGAAAAGCTATTAATAGCTATTTGTCACTATTTCACAACTATGGACAACTCTAGGCAAGGCTTTTAACTTTTTAACTCTGTGGTGTCTACATCTTGCAGTGACTTTTTATTCCACTGGAAACACTTGAAATATCTAGTTTCCTCTGTCATAAGCACTCACAGGAGCTCAGACATCTGTAGCCTGATTTTCCTGTGCTGCAAACATCTTGTCAAAATACAAAATGGGAGCAGCAGTCACTGTAAGCCAACCCATTTATGCCAGGTTTTCAGCCAACTCTTAAATACAGCTGGGGGATTTTGTGCACAAAAATATATGGACAGAACTGAAATGATTAAAAAATGGATTTTTAAAATCTGCCTACCCATTTCATGTGATGTTTCAAATGTGCAATGGGTGATGACACAAAGTACTCAAAACCCAGACTCATCTTGGCCAACTCGGGGCACTTAGCTGAACCACTTCCACTTTCTCAAAGGTCACTGAAGGGACTCATGCACTCCACATGCCAATTTAGAGACTACGTATAAAAATAAAATGGCAGAAGCTCTTTCTGTGATAGAAATGAGTAATCGCTGCATATGTTGTATCCAATAAAAGACACAATTGTACTTCAAGAAAAGATATGAACGCACAGTTGGGATTTGCCTGTTTCTTCTCCACCCCGGTAGCATGTCTTTTCCTACTTCTCTTGGTTCAAATCCTACAACCAGACAAAAACATTGCAAGAAGGCAAGTAAACTTCAGCTTGGTGTTATATAGCACATTTCCAGATCATTTCATCCATATAAGAGAGACTTGATGAAGAGCAGAAGCAAACAGTACATCAAGAAGCTGCAAGCTCCTGGCCCTGAGGCACAAAGGGCCAGGAGCTGAGGGTGATAACATAGCTAGCAGGGCAGGGCTTCACCAGGCAGGTGACATGCCCCATTGTCCTCAAGCAAGGCAAGCAGGGCAGATCCAGGGTTGGTGGCCAGGTTCAACAAAGAGATCATCAGGCAAGTTTGTGGTGATGAGTCAGGTCCGAGTCCAATCCACAGGTCAGGATCAGGCCCGGTGGCAGTAGCCGGGGCTAGACACAGCCCAGTGGTCATTGGGAAGGTCCATGGTGACAAGGCAGGCCCCAGATCAAGCCAAGAAGTCAGTTCATGGGTCACGGTCCAGATCTATGGGGCCCTTGGCCAGGCACAGGCATAGGTATAGCTGAGCTGGGGACAGGCACACCTACAACATAGCTCAGGCAGAAACTGAAGATCCAGGGCTGAGTTTAAATAGCCCTCCAGAGTCCATGGGCAGAGGGTATGGCTTGAAACCCCAGATAAGCCTGGTCAGGGCCGTTAGACCTACTAGTGCACTAAGGGCCTTGGCACAGTACAAATGGGTCCTAGGCTATTTTATTGCAAAAGGACAGTGTCACGCTTTTGAAGAAACACTTAAATGAATGAAAGGTGCTCCCAGGCTGAAAAACATGCACACAGAGCATCACATCTCAAGTACTCTTATTCATTTGGCCTCACCACAATGACAGTATTTCACATGTTGGGACAACAGCATCTCCACCTATCCCCAGATACCATGCACCAGACACGGATGATCGGACATCTGCCAGTCACCTTCACTGGCTGCCCAGAATCCCGTGTGCAAGAGACATAGAGATGCCACACAGCAGCTAGGTCGCCCATGCCTTATAGCAGAGACTTGCCCTCAAGAACACTCCTGCATCCCAAGATTCCTAACCAGCACAGCTGCTCCTCTATCATATCACCAGGGTACATCCAAGGGGAGGGTCTCCCTCTTGGCACACCATCATGCATGTCTCTGCTCACTGTGTGATTAGATGCCTGCACCCCTTTCCTCCCTTCCTGTGATCCAAGACAGGCCATTGCATACATTGGGACTCCAGGATGCTGAGAGGTCTGCCTGTGTGGGATGCAGTTATGCTGAATATTTTCATACAGCTCAACAGAAATGTAAACGTCAGCAACAAGTATCTTTGTCAGCTTTCCAAAGAATGAACAATATACTCATTCATGGACAAAAGGGATTGTTTCTGAACACGATCTCTGCCTTCAGGCTTTAGGACAATGCCTTTTTAGTGGTCTCCATACAAACTTTGGTTGAAATTATGTTACTAATTGGCAGAATTTTTTAATTAGAGCACCAAATAGCAACCTTAATGCACAGGATATACAGTCATTGGCTTTTACTTTGAGTTCCTTTTATTTTATAGAGTAAAAGAATCAGCAAGAAGAGGAACTGGTTACTACAAAAGCATGATAACTACTTCAATCCCTAGGTATAAACATACACTAATTAATCAATTAATGTAGCTCACATACATCAAGGAAAAGATACAGTATATATGGTGAAGTCAGTATAATTGTTTTTTATACTTTTATGAATGAGCTAATGTTATAATTCACTCAAGTTGCTCCAGATTTACAGCAATACATAAGCAGAGAGTAGAATCAGAACCTAAATGAAAGAGCTAGTCCACATTAATGAAAAAAAGGCAATGGTTTCTGGTGAGAGACTTTGATATTCATTGTGGAATAAAAATGCATCATAGGTTTCCACAGTCAGAGCCTGAATCAGAAAAGCAAACCTATTCAGCAAGGGCCCTTAAAAATTAATTATGTATTCATGCCCATATAACTTTAGCACATGTTTACAACTAACCATTAGCTTGAATGCATTTGGGAATAAGAAACAAATTCTGCTGAATTTAGGAATAAGTTAAAATGGTCAGAAACACACTTTTTAGCTTTTAATACTTTTTTAATGAAAAGCTTTATCATAAAGGGCATTTTCAGGAATAATTAACTTAACTACTACTAGGAAAGCACTTTCAGACCCTCTGATGAACCATTTCATGTGTTGCTATTCCTTGCCATCCTTTGCATTTCCAGTACACAATTCTTGGTTATGGCTTCATCAGAATGTTTGTACGTATACATATATATGCATATTATATGAATAAATTTATTGTTGTCTGCAGCTGTAAAAGGTAAACGTCAAGAAAATTCAGTTCAGCTCAGAAGTCTGAATGCATATCCTCAGTGTCTGAGCTCCAAAACTGGAGCAGACATCTATAAACATCAGTCTCCTTTCAAGGCTTCAGAATTTCCTCTATCTAAACCAGGACTAAATAGTCTGTCTTTTTCTCTTTTTTTTTTTTTTTTTTTTTTTTTTTTTAATCCTTCAATTTACAATCTGGAGAATAGAAATACAAAAGAAGATATATGAACTGAATTTAGAAAGGAGTGGAAGTTATTAATGAGAATTTTGAGTCCACAACCCCCCCAAGTTTGATAACAGCTTATGCTTCATGTGGAAGTGTGAGTTCACCAGCTAGCTCCCCTATCCATAGGCTTTAATTGCAAGTCCATGGAAATAAGTTATTTGATTCCTTGGAAACAATTAAACTGAATCAATTTCTAGTTATCTTTGGTCATGTTCCTTAAATGAAAAGAAACAAACAATTTTATTATTTCATAACTGGGTTTTCAGTTGAAGAAAGAATCATTCATTTATGATTTTGAACATTGCTTATACTCTATATTCTCATCTGAAGACTTCCCCTGATGTTGTATGTGTAGTTGTGTGGCATTGATTTCAGAATAAACTTCTAAGTCAAGGTGTGATCAGTTATATAGACAGGCTCACTGCACTTTCTTATATCTGAAATATCCCTGGAGGCTTTTACCATTTCTCAATGTCATAGACGTTAATCTTTATGGAGCTAAAATCCAAAATTACTGAACATAGAGTATCTCACTTACTTCAAGCACACTACACAATAATCGCAAGAAGAATCCTATAATCCAAAATACAAGATGCATATAGAGACAAGTCCACAGCCTACTGAGGTCAAGGCCCATCATAAAGTTATATTATTCCAAGATCACAAATTCATTCATTTGCTATGACTTTCCTCTCAAAATTCCTTCCTGAAAAGAAAAAAAATCCATTGCATAATAACAGCAAAAATAATTTTAAATCTCAAACATATTCCATCTTAATGTGTTGTATTGATATTTCTTTAAATGATTTTAGAAGTCAAAATAACACAAAAACTATAAAGGAAAACTATATATAATGAAGCCAAATCAAAGCCTTAACATCTCTAAATGCAACTCAAAATGAAATCTTGATGCTTCAAATAAATACCAAAAGGAGGAATTAGGACCTGCTTAGGCTGGAAGAACAAGTGTTGACTAAAATGTTGATGGGTATTTTATGCGTAACTTGTAAACTCATACCTCCCAAACACCTATGAAAACATCCCTGTAGTCCAAACTGAATCAAAGTTCTGTGACTCAAAGCATTTCTGCAGCAATAAGATTAAATTATTTACCTGAACTGAGTTGCAAAACACAGCCACCTGTGCAGATTGACCCTAATCACACTGGTTTTGTACTGGAACTAGATCATACCTGCTCACTCCACCACACACAATAACATAAAAAACAAAAACGTTTAAAAAAACCTTGATGTTAACTATAAGAAAGTTAAAATTTGTTAAATGGGGGGGGGGGGGGACAGAGAGGAAAATACAGATGCTCTATAATCTTCAATAAATGGTGGTGGATTCATATTTAAAGTCAGGCTGACACTGGTGCTAAACCACAGGATTGGGATTCAGGAGATTTGGGTTTCATTGCTTCCTGTGTCATAGACATGAAATGTGGTTTTAGATGAGACTCCAAAACCTTAGTTCAGTTAAATACTAACATACATATTCACAAGAGATTAATTAGATGGTTATGTTGGGCAGGTGTTTAAAGCACTTTGCTCAGTCAGGGCAAACCTTACTCTGTCCCCAATCCTACAGCATAAAATGGGAATAAAGGCACCTCATACACACCTTTTCCACTTTGGATTGCCCACATTTCAGAGCAAGGGCTCTTCCTATTCCCTTATCCCCCGCTTCCTTTGTACATCACCTAGCACAAAAAGGCTAGATTATTATAAGGCCTGGAGACCTTTAAATAAAGTGATATAACAGTAAGTACTTAGCACACATTGCATACACTCTATACCAGAACCATTTCTTACTGTTAGCAACAACTTTTGGTAAAAGACAATGTCAGTGTACTCTCAGGGAATTTGGACAGTTTTCTAATTAATTTCTGAATATTTGTAGCACAAACCAAACATCAGCAAATTATGCTTAGAGTATTTGGAACACTTCCAACCTCATTTTCTTCTTCGCTCCCTCTTCTTTTACTAGACAAGGCAGATATGGTTAAAATCTCACAACAAAAATATTTCTTTAAAGAACACTTGCAGCAATTGCCTTTTTTATAAACCTTATTCTTTCATGCTTAGGGTTGTCCTCAGCTGATCTTGTTTCAGGTCAAGAAGTGACCCAATAAATGCAAGAAGCAGATACTCTAGACCTCCTTCCTAAGTATAGTTGAATACAAGGCACTTTAATGCTAGTCTCTCAAGAGCACTTATGAGACAGGGAGAGAGGAACACTTAACGAAATTATTGATATACTTGCTTACTTTAGTATTTACAGCATCACCCTTAAAATGAGCACTTCACCACATTAAAAAAAAAAAAATCCATGGTACATATAAAATTTTACATTGAAAGCAAATCAAGCAAATAAATAATTGTCATGGTTTAACCCCAGCCAGCAACTAAGCACCATCCAGCCGCTCACTCACTCACCCTCTGTGGGATGGGGGAAAGAATTGCAAGGGTAAAAGTGAGAAAATTCATGGGCTGAGATAAAGACAGTTTAATAGGTAAAGCAAAAGCTGCACGTACAAGCAAAGCAAAACAGGGAATTCATTCACTACTTCCCATCCGCAGGCAAGTGTTCAGCCATCTCCAGGAAAGCAGGGCTCCATCACATGTAACAGTGACTTGGGAAGACAAACGCCATCACTCCAAATGCCCCCCCTCCCCTTTCCTCCTTCTTCCCCTGGCTTTATATGCTGAGCATGACATGATATGGTATGGAATAGCCCTTTGGTCAGTTGGGATCAGCTGTCCCAGCTGTGTCCCCTCCCAGTTTCTTGTGCACCCCCAGCTTACTTGCTGGTGGGGTGGGGTGAGAAGCAGAAAAGGCCTTGACTCTGTGTACGCACTGCTCAACACTGTTTTCAGCACAAATCCAAAACATAGCCCTGTACTACCTTCTATGAAGAAAATTAACTCTATCCCAGCCCAAACCAGCACAATAATGCAGGACTATTTCAGAATATCTACTCACACTGAGTCACAATACTACTTACATCTGTCAAGTTTAATTTAGGACTTACTTAGGACAAAGGTCTGGGTAAGAGTCTCATTCAAAGCCCATATTGTGCAGCTCACAACATGGAGGCAAGACATCTCCTTGCACAGTGCTGCAGGCAGTAAGGCCAGTGTTGTCCTGGTGTGGGTCCCAAACATGACAGTTTTCTCAAATGAACCATACTATTTGCAGATTTGAGAGCTAAGGGGCAGTGCCAGGCCCCTTCTGAAAAATGACCTCACCTAATCTTCAGGTAATATCATTAAGAAAAACAGCAACATGACAAACCCTTCTCCCAGAACTCATTGTGGTGGCTTCCTTCATACAACTCAGAGGTGGTCTGCACTGATATTCACAACAACATCAAGTGCTGCAGTACAAAGCAGAGACTGAGGTTGTCAAATCAAACAACCAGATCCATCTACCACACCACTAATTTGAATTTGAATTCTATGTTAAACATTGTCTTTACTATAGTCTAATGCTGTCTTCATAATACACCTCCCACAGAGCAAGCAACCTCTTTCGCTAGCTCAGTTACCAATCGCAGCATATAGACCCTGTAAAAGTCATTACGGTAATGTAATTTCTAGTACTTGCATTTTCACTATAGCAAAATCTCACAGGGATCAGACCCACTTATGGTCTTAACTAAAACTAGCCATCTGACTTAATTAACATTTAGAATTCATCAAACCTTGCAGGGCTCATACTGGGCTCTGGGGCAGCTTGGCGGTGCTCACATTGGGCTCCTGCTGGGTCTATGTATCCGGTAACAGTCTTATTCCACCAGATGACACACTTGCTGTGAAAGCAAAGGAAGAACGAAACTAAAATCAGTTTCACAATATCTCCACATCACACAACAAACCACACAGCACAGTGAGTACAAGGAGGACAGGAGGCAGAAATCCTGGGAGCAGCAGGAGCCAACAGAAATGTACATTGCCCTTGTAAGTTTGCTCCATAAATTCTAACCCAACAACAGTTGGGTCTTTGTTAAATACCTTTCTGTGTAATACAAGTAAGTTCTGAATGTATATTTCTTTCTCTCTAAATATTATTATTAATATTAATGAGTATATAAACAGCAGCATAAATCTTTGTTTCTCTGACGGTACCACAGACCATGGAAAAGTTTCCCATAATTAGGAGTGGTGTCAATAGAAAACCAGAGAGACTTAGATTTGGCCCATCCAAAGTATCTAGATTTTTCAGGACCCAAGTTCGATGCTCAGGAACAGAGCATAGAATGCTCTGATGGAGAGAGAGCTGCTGCTCATAGTGTTGGCTGCTTCAGCTGGACCTGGGGCAGACCTATGCAACTATGCCCTCAGTTTTTTTCATAATCTTTTCATAGCATATACTCTTCACACAAGCCTGCTTTGAGTTTCTTTCTGCTTTGTACCTGAGTGGCACTCAAGTGGTACCCAAGTAACCACCAGAGGTACAGTATCCTTTTGATGAATTTAATGTGTGATGGCTTGATTAATTAGACTTTATGAAGTGTTTTGTTTTTTCTGCACTATGCGAAAATGCAGTTGAATGTATAAACCCTGTTCATTAAGCACTAACATGAGATTAAAGACATCCAAGATGTTTAAATACAGCGATATTGAAAAAAAGGAAAGTGTCAGCTGTATAAATTTACTTTTCCAACATGCAAAGTGCAATATAAAGGCAAACTTCAAACGTTTAGCATTAATTTCCCCCACAATTTGAATTCTTACCTTCCTAAAGCTTCAAGAATTATCTTGCACTTTGAGGTTGTCCGTTCTTCAGGGAGTTCATTTAATTTCTTTATTTTTTTTTTATTTTATAAAGAGAAGGACCGTAAGTCCTACATTTTGTCATATTTGAAGACTCTAGTATTGTCAAGACACAAAGCCTGTACATTCTTTTTACTGTATACCAGTTGCTGCAGGCACTGAGAAGGGGAGATGCAAGTGCATGAGAAAGGCAAAAATACTGAATTCCAGCACAGGTCTTTCCTCAGAGAATATTAATTTCCCACGGGACAAGCAACATATTTGGTGGCAGTGGAAATCTGACAACTCTATCTATCAATCCAACCAAGTTTATCATGAGGTTTAAGCATTTCTTAACTGTCAAACTAAAACATGAACCTAGAAATAATAAACTACAATCTGAAATATCTGCCAGAAAGCACACAGGGAAAAAAAAAGGATACAAAAGATGACTTCCCAACCATAAATAATATTTTTGCAGTCATGCTTGCATCCTTATTCCTGAAACCAATTTAGAAAACAATTGGACAGGGCACCCTGGGAATAAAGAATCATTTGCCATTAGACTTTAATGTGTGATTACTTAGTAATGTAATTGAAAGCATGACTGTAGCACATTGCCAGCTTTCTATTGCCAGGAGATTACATCATAAATGATACTGAGTATTTCAAATCATTTTTTTATTCCATATTTGTTGTGACAAGAAGTTTTACTTAATATTTGAATTCATTTTTCTTTCTCAAATACTGCAGGATCAAGGGTTTGCAGGAAGGAGGCGTGGGGGAGATAGCTCTCAGTACGTCATATTTTCTCATGTTAATCATGAAATAACTAATTGCCATAATTGCGTTGGAGGCTGGTGATGTCTGAATGTGGGCATCTATAACTGACACAATGATGCACTTAGGGCTCTATTTGTGGCTCTGATACTGTGAATCAGAGTAAAATCTGAGAGCTAAATGTGCAGCCTATGTCCGTTGGAGCAAGTCCCTAGAGATGTGTTGAGCTATACTGATTTTAATCTCCTGAAGACCTGACCCAAACCACAGGTACTCCAGGAAGCCTCCTGGTATTTAAAGGCTAGATCCTCAACCAAGGTAGCCAGGCAGGGCTGGGTGGGCTTTTGGAGGAGTCGTGCCTATTTACACCTGCTGAGAATCTAGACCACCATGCAAAGAAGGCTGCATTGACAGCAGAACTGCAGAAACTCAAGGCTCTCTTTTCCATGTAAAAGTATTGACTCAGCAGAGCGAGACACCTGTCTTCACAGTCTTTCCTTCCAAGCATCCTGTGACTTCAACAACTGACACACCAGAAATTCAGGCTTTACTGGTAAGGGGAGCTTGTCCTCCCAGATCACCTGATATGGCTAAGATACCCCGTCTATGCAACTCCTTCCTTTTCCCAGTCCATCTGGGGTGCACAAATTACTGTCAACAGAAAACAATGAAGGGTTCAAGTTTTTTGGCTCACTGGGATTTTTGCCCATGTAGACTGGGGGACAAATCATGCACTGCTGATCCTTATTCAAAGAACCTATGTCACCCCATCCACTGGAGGCACACTCCCGAGAAACTTGCCCGGCCCAGCAGTCCCACTGTGCATACACCATACTCAAACACTATCAGGCAAATTCAGTACATCTGTGCTGCCGCAGAGCTATCATCAAATGCTACATCATGCATATTTGATTATTTGATGCCTTCAGATCCCCTAAATTATGCATTTCAAATTTTAAGGCCTGAGCTTCCTGGGATTTAAAAACCATTCTGACCAGAGAATTCAAGAGGAAACTGCGAGGAACTGAAATTCACAGTGATTTCCTCTCCCTTGCAGCCCATTCTTGCACATTTTTCATCAACAAGCAGGGAATGAAGCCTGAGTAAGGATTCTGGCATTTGTCTCACAGACTTTGTTTTGTCTTTATCCTAGTATACTGAATGTCAGATGACCACAGAGGCAATACAGAACTCCAAGAACAGCGGATGTTTCAAAATGGGATTTATTGTTCGCAGGCAACTGTCTCTCTCTTCTGTCACACCACCAGTACTGAAGCCAGGAAGAAAAGAATAAAACAATAACTGCAAGGTGGCAAGGAGTCTTCCCTTCAGAGGCTGATTCTGGGCTAACTTTCCCTCCAGTAGAAAACATGACTGCATCTTGAGAGGCCCCCTTCAACTACAACATGCAATTCATTTTTCAAGAGCAACTTCTTATTACAAGACTTCTTATAAAACTTATTTGCTTCCCAGCTGCTTTTACATAGTTTCTTAAACTGTTTTCACAGTATTGAATGATCGGAACAAACCAGATTACTTCCTTCTAATTTGTCCTGGTGACCTACTGTATACGTTAATAAAGGGATATTTTTTCTGCCTGTAGCTCTGTTTTCACTGTAGAAAGCTATGCCAGTTACATTAAAACACTTTTAACCTATTCAGTTCATGATGGTGGAAGTACCAGAGCCTTCTGGGCTTTGTAATATAATAGCACCCCTTTATCATGTTGAATGGTTTATTGGAACCAGCTTGTACAGATGATTTAGTTTACCATAGTGAGGCCACTACTGCAGGGCTCCAATCTCTGTTTGGGGACTCTTCTGTAATTTTCAACGTTCCCAGTTTGTCCTGGGAGTGGGTTTGTTTTTCGGGGTGTTTGCTGGTTGTAGTTTTTTTCGTTTTGTTTTTTGTGTTTTCTGTGGTTTTTTGCTTTGCTTCCTTTTAACTACATTAATTTTTTTCATATAACTTCAGTTATTACTTGCATTCTTTGCCCTCTTGTTATATTCTTAAGATGAGAGCTGGTGCAGATAACATGCGTTTTGTGAACAGGTGATGTCTACTCATTTTCATCAAAAACAGGAATTGGTTTTACCCAAGTCAGAAACGTTTTCCAACTCTATTGTATGTAGAAATACTAATATGAGAAATATTACTAGCACAAGCATCCTCATCATTCTATAGAAAAGGACAGCCATCTCAGAGTTCTAAGATCACACATGGACTGTGTCAGCTAACGAATGTGGCCACTTTATGTAGCAGCTAGCACGAGTTAGGTGTAGCTAGCATGGCTCTTAGCATAAGTCTGTGAATTTTAACCTACTTTTTGCTGTAAAAGAAGTAGATGAAATACGACCACCCACCTGTCCCAGACAACCAAACAGTTTTGGTGTGCTCAAGGAAATAGATAGCCAAACTATGAAAACAGTCTGTTGATCACCAAGAATTGCAAAAGTGTCCAGAAGTGTCTGGAACAAGCAGACTGTGAGTGCCACCAATGGCAACAGTAACTCAGAAAACGAGAGCACAGTTTATACAGACCACTCAGCAGCAAGGTATTCTCTAGCCAGTCCTCTAACTAAGGACACCCGAGAGTACCACTGTAACCCAGAGTTCCCAGGTAGTCCCCAGAATGCCTCTGGGGAGGGAACCCTACAGCCTTGCACAAGGATCATCCCACCAGCCTCTGCGGAGGGAGGAGAACCCAGGAGTCCCCACAGGCCTGCAGGAGGACTATGCATAAGACAGCTGGAACCATGACACTTGACTGCCCAATCTCACCCCCAGGCCACAGCCTCTCTCCCTCAGGACAAGGAGGTCCTGTAAAAAGCCCCTATGCTGACACACCCAGCTTTTCTGCTGTACTACGGCATCTCTCCCCAGAAAACCCAGGGAAGTTCTGTAAATTGTAAAACTGCATGCATCTGTGATCAAAGTGTCTTGGTATCCAAATCCACTTAGCCTCTACACTGTCATTTAGTCTTAAACCATGACACTTTGGCAGAAGAGAGAACTCCTTCCAGGGCATTTAATGGAATCTCTGCAACTGATAATCTGCTGCTGATCTCATAATATGATTCTGTGTCTGGGTATATTAAAAATCACATAGATGAAAAGACTCTCAGCTTACAGAGGAGTATTCAAAAACATATCTCAACTTTCTACAGTTTTTTATGATTACACTTACATACAAAAACATTTTAATTGCATTACAAATCAAGATTTACCCTGAATATATAAAAGAACATCTAATCAGTCTCTGTGTTACTTTGAAATTTGTTCTTAAGTGGAAGACTTTCACAAACTTTAGTGTAAGATTTTCACTGATACCAAAGAGAGATTGGCTCCACATTCCCTCTCACCCCAACAAAGTGCAGGTGCCTCCTTTACCTTGAGCTGTCCAGCAGATGGGATTTGCCTTTGCCTTTGAAGATTTCCTAAAAGCACTTATCTAGTGCAATCCTCCATCTCTGGAATAATTTTTATGAGGGACAGGCACAAGATAGGGAATTTTGCATCCTTTATCTAAAGAATCCCCTGAAAAGAGCACAAATAAAGAAGACAATTTAGAGTCTGCTATTTTTTTCCCTTCCAGAAGAGAATTTGACAGTAGAAAAGTCTCAGGCCAAACCTAAAAGACTTGCTAAGCATCCCTGTAACACTGGTTTACAAAAGAATGGGAGGAGCAAGGAGACAAAGAAAAGGAGCAGAGACTGATTGGTTGTGACTTTCCAGAAGTGTGCTGACGGACAGAAGCAAACTCTTTCAATGAAAGCACAATGAAAGGACAAAAAAGCAACAGTTACAAATAGCAACAAGGGAAATTCCAATTGGGCATAAGAAAAAATTTCCTCAGAATAAGCATGGCTAAGCACTGAAACAGTTACCCGGAGAGGCAGACAACTTCCTGCCTTTGAGGATTTCCAGATCCTTGTGTAAGTGCCTGAACATCCTTATCCAACTTCAAACAGGGCAAGCTGAGCAACCTTGAGCAGGAAGCAAGACTAAACCTCCAGAGATTCTTTCTGATTTAAATTTTTCCATGATTCTTCTATTCCATGTCTACACACTCTCACAGGAAGGGTAATAGTAGGGGTACATGATTACAGGGTCTACATTCACTGGTATAAAAGTTACTGGGTACTGTCCCTGGTACAGGGTACAAGCTCTACTGTCACTGAGAAAATTGAAGAAAATCAGCCAAAAAGGCAAACTGACAGACTTTCAAGAAAGTAAATTATTTCTACTGTCTGGTGTACAACAATTATGTCTTGATGCAGAACTAAGAAAAATCTACATTGGCCTCAGACAGGATATTGCTCTGTAAATACCTCAGAAAACACAATCGAAGCAGCTACAGAGGTGGACACTCAGTAAATCTAGCAGATGGAAAAAGAATCTATGCGATATATATATTAAACCATTTCAATAACTGTCCTTTCTTCTGAAAATATTACCCTCACAGTATTGTCAAGGTCAACGAAGCTTGCAGTGTCCACTATACAAGTACCAGTTGTGAACATTAGACACCTGGAGCAGAGCTAATCTAGTTTGAACTTGTGCCATTTTCTTCCACTACTTGACTTCTCTGGATCAGAGGATGCAAATTGGCCTGGACTCCATCAAATCTGGGTAGTTTGTCTAATACAGACAAATTTCTTCTGGTGACATGCTGGTAATTGAGACCACCAAACACATTATTCTATTGAACTCCCGTCACATGTGAATCCAGGTTCACAGAATTACAAGGCAAAGACATAACTCCAGTTGACCACAGAGCCTCCAGTATGTAAATTAGATTTGGCTAGTTCTGCACAACAGAGCTATCAAGTGAACTGGTGAAACATACCATAAGAAACCAGATACAACAGCCTGAAGTAAACTACAGTTAGTTTGTCAAACATTATAAATACAGTTATGTTGACTTAAAAAAAAATTATCCCTGCCAGTTAGTCCAATTTGGGGAATTACTTAGGAATGTTAGCTCATGGCTCAAAAAATTTTGCCATAGTTACAACACATGGAAGATATTAAGTGAATACTCCAAAATTCTTGTGGGATTCATTTTTTATTACAGGTCAGGACAGGTTTTTTTATTTTCTCTCTTACAGCTTTTTGTCTTTTACTACCCGTATCACTACACCAAGTGCAGGCTGGGTCCTGGAGAACTCTAACCCCTCATTCTAACCCACAACCCATCAAACACCACAACTTTCCCCAGTTCAACACCTATAAACCCACCAAAACCACAGCTATATTACTTTGTGCTGATTTCTTTCTCTCACAACTGAAGTGCATACTTAGGCATCTTAGGAACACCCTCTTGCTGCAAAGAAAACATCACCAATTAAGCACTTGCTGATTTGAATTGCCGGGACAGCTATAGAGAGGCAAAGTAATCTCCTACAGTATTGGCACAGATGTCATAGGCCAATATAGTTTATCTATATCCACCTAGCCCCATTGAACTCTACAGAAATTACTCTCACTGAAGAGAGAGTCCTACAATTTTAAGATAAGGTCAAGATCCCCTGAATATTTTGGATTATCAAAGAGCCTTCTGGCACATTTAAAATAAGAACAGCAACATTAGCTTCATCACCGTCACTGAACTTGATAGTGGGAAATTATATCTAGAAGCTGAAATTGTATCAAAAAGAAATTCCTGTACAGCATCACTGTGTGCTCTTAAACCACTGCTAGTTTTTGCCCCAGAGACAGGATATACTTCAATGATGTGTGAAGTAATCTCTCTGTATACTTTGTGGTTAGGTTTACAATTCTCTTTGTCATTCTTCAAGATAAAATGGTACTAGCCAGAGAAAAGAGTTTATATTAGGGTAGGGTGGGTTTGTTTTTGTTTTTTTTTTTTTCCCATTTTTGTCTCCACCAGAATCAAGTGTTCCTACTCTAAAAAGCCTTCCATAGGGTTGGCTGTTTTCGATGT
Source organism: Theristicus caerulescens (assembly GCA_020745775.1). Classification (NCBI taxonomy): domain Eukaryota; kingdom Metazoa; phylum Chordata; class Aves; order Pelecaniformes; family Threskiornithidae; genus Theristicus; species Theristicus caerulescens. The sequence continues at coordinate 72,430,451 of CM036558.1, forward strand.
TCCTTGTTCTGGTATCCATCAGCACAGTTCTGTCAGCAGCATATAGTCTCAGGTTTTTCCCCAGTGCCATAGAAATGGTAGTTTCCTCTCTATACTTCCACTCCCCAAAATAAGAGGAGTCATCCTGGTAACTGTTCAACAATGGAAAATTTCCTAAAACTGTAGCAGCTACATATTGATGGACACTGTAGAAATAAACTAGCTTTTTTTTTTTTTTTTTTTTTTTTTTAAAGTTTTTAGTTTTGTTACATGTCCTTTAATAAGGTACCTTAATGAGCTCTCTGGAGGCATATATCCACTTGAGGAACATATGCTGAACAAACATCACCAAACAGGATTCCTTTAGTATGCTAGAAGACATGACTCCTCCATTCTCCACTCCAATTCAGTGCCATATCAACTGGCTGATATTGACCAGTCTACCCTAGTAAATTTTGGCTGTACTTGCTCCTGATATGTCCTCTACATAAAAAGCCAAAGCATGAGTTTAAAACAAAGTAATATATTGGTCTCACACCATATTGGTCTAACACATTTACTCTGAGCACAACAAATATTACCTTTTATGGTTTGGTTTATGCTGCTCAGGAAGAGGTCTAAGCTTGGCCAAAATCCTGCCACCTACATCTTTTTTCACTGGAATATTACACATGCAAGGCATTGGCAATTCAGACACCAGCACTTCTACAACTGGTAAAATACTTCTGTACAGCCATCAACAACACATATTGCTGAACACATGCTTAATGCTGTTAAATCTTACAGTAAACTAACAAATAATACAGATGTGTTGAGTTCCTTCACCACATCAGTGTTAAGTGTTTGGTTAATCCATACGGACTTTAAAAGTAAATTCTAAAACATCTTGGTAAGCTCTAACTTTTAGCCAATACTTCTCTTCAGACTACAGCCGCCTGTGGGACTACATAAAGCCACACTATATGGAGGCTTTTTCTCAGGTAACGTGGTAGCCCTCAAAAGTTAGGATCAAGACTCCATATTTGATCTGGAATGTCCACAACACCAGTATTAAGAGTGGCTAATTCTTGGGGACAATCTGCTGTTGAGGAGGATAGATACCATTTTTTGGTCAGAGTATCTTTCCACAGTTATACTGATGGCAATCATCCATGCTGAAGTCATCAAATCGCAAATCATCCCTAGCACTACATTGCACAATATTGTGAGCAGGCATGATGTAGCAGAGGTGACATAATGCATTATCTATCTAAGCAATACTTTTCCAGCTGCTACTGACACCGGCTTTAATAAAGTCATTCTCTCCTATGGACATTACTGCAAGAGTGGCAATCACAAAAGAGTTAACGCTTGCCTAGAAATACCAAAGTCACCAGTAGATACAATGCAAAAGCAATTCACAAAACATTAAATACTTTTACCCGTCAAGAACTTGTACCCTTTTGCCAAGGGCCTTATTTGAAAAATACTTGATGGTCATGACAGCAATGATTGTCCTTTTCTTTGCCCTTTTTAGCCTGGCTATACTGTAAATAACATTGGCTGATAAGTATGAGAAAATGTCATTTTAACCATGGCCATTGAATATGGAGATTTTCTTTTTCCTATTGGACATATACATGTATTAACATTGTTACATCTCGGTTTCAGAAGCAAATACAATTAGGAATGCCCCTTGAAAGCTGCCTTTAGTTGTATCCTCACGATTTATATCTTTGATATAGATTTTAGTGACAAGAACAGTGGTATTGATGTTACCATCTACAGCAGAGAATGAATAATCATGAAAGACTAAAAGGCTGTATTTTAAATTATGAGAAACTGTTGAAGACTCTTGTGTGCCATAGTCAGAAAGTCAGAATCAAATTGAACAACTCTTCTCATTTCAGATACTTCCATGCAATTAAAGGATAATGTTTCTAAATGGAAGAATAGAATCAGTCGATAATAGACAGGTCTCTGAGGAGCTTTGGAAAGGTACTGAGCTGCTGGTAGGACAGGTTTAAATATATACTTTTTTAAAATATAACAAAATCACATAAACCTGTTTTCACTTGTTGACATGCTACAGCAGATAGACAGCGTAGTTTAGTCAGACTATCAATCCAAAGCTGTTAAGGTGGACACCACCATGAGTAGAGTAGGTGAAAGAATGATTTAGGAGAGACTAGGATTTCAACCAGAATCTGATCAGATGTTTTCCAGTACAAAATTTTTTTTTAACTTCTTTGCAAAATGGCAAATTGTCAAAACACAAGCTTGTTTGAAGGGAAGGGAAAGTTTTCAGGATATTTCCTTTACAGACTTTGGGTTTTTTTTGTTTTGGTTTGGTTTGGGGTTTTTTTTTTTAAATAGAGTGTTCTGTGAATTTTCCGTTCACAGTGAGGGACTGAAATGGGTGGGGCACTGGAGTGGCTTGGGAACTTGGGAAAAGGGTACTCCTTCAGGAGCAGAAATAAAAGACAGCCTTCCTGTCCATCCTGGCCCATTGAGCATCATCCTCTTACCTTCCCTGCTGTCAAAAGTACAGCGAGGGCAACAATAGGCTCAACACCGGTTTCAGTGTGCCAACTTACTGGCAGGAGAGAAAACTGGGTAAGCAAGAAAATAAATATTATAACAAAAAAACAAAGAGTACCAACTGCCTCAAGGGGGAAAGAGAAAAATTAGGCTGTTGTTGTTACAAACTGTTCCTAAGGATACTTCAGAAATGTGCTTAAGGGTGTGGCATAAAACCTTATTAGGCAAGGAAATGAATGCCATAATCCTCTGAACACCACTTCTTGGGGACAAACAGTTAAAACCAAAACACATTTCCCCCATATCTGCTTCTTACCTGGCCTAACATACCGATAGCTAATGAGAAATTAAAGATCTATGCCTTTGGTTATTGTTGCTAATTAAAGCACAAAGTAGAGTATTTCCATCTTTATCCATGACTTGAACGAGAGTTCAGCCTAAATAGGAATTATCTAAGGATTGCAGGGTTTGTCCCACTATGTTACCTCTAATTACTCTTAACCTACATAAATAAGATAACAGTATCCCCAAAGTAAATGAGATGTCAGCCTTCAGCTCATTTCAACAGCCTGTTCAACCCTTTGAAGGCACTGAAAATCTCCACTGACTTCAATGGACTTTGGATCAAACCCTAAGTCTTTAAACTATTTTGGATTAAAGTGGATTTTGGCAGTTGGCCAAAGAGAAAAAGATTTAAGAGCAGCAGAGGCGTTCCTGAGGATTGTCAGATGACAGGGGTGTGCTTAAAATTTCTCTGTTTTCCTATAGAAAGAGACTTTCTTTACAGTATAATTGTATCAAGCCTGGCATTCAATCAAAAAAAGAGGAAGATGTAGTTCATTATAGGAATCTATTTGTTTTAGCACAACTATTGTGCCTGTTTGAGTATTTATCTTAAGGGGAGAGAAAAGCTTTATGGCTAGCTAAATACACTCTTAATGCAGGTTAAAGTATCTTCTCTTTAATGTTTTTAACGTTTAACTTTAATGTATGGCATTATTACTTTGTGGAAGAGAAATTAAATGTAATGTAGTGGAATCTAATGGCACATGATGTATCTAATCAAAGCTTAAGAGAGAGAATAATGCTTCATGGATAAGAGCTGCCACTCAAATTGCAGCATTTTGTATTCCTTTAAATGAATAGATATTAAGAAGATAATCACCATTTCATGTCTGATATCTTAGTATTGTATTAACACTCACACACACATGCAGGTCACAGCTTCAGGGTTTGGGTTGCCCCTCCTCCCTGTAATATTCTAAAGTCTGGAGAGAAAACGTGAAGAAAACACCCTGCGATTTGTAAGGCTTGAAATTGGAAAATTTCTTTCATTTATTTTTATCATTCAATCTACATAGCTATTTTCAATAGAGCAGCTTCTAGATGCTGTACATTACTTATCTCTCACTGACAACATGGAGATCCAGTGAATGCCAATATTTTCAGTGGTTTCACTGGAATGGGTTGTAGGAGCACTAGACTGGATAATATCTTCCAGGCCACCAAGGCCAACCCCAGCTGCTCAGCCAGACAACTGATGCCCAGGCATGGGCATTACATTAATGCTATCATAAATTTTCAATCATTAAAGGAGGAGTTAAAGGGTTTGGGTTGTTTTGGGTTTTTTGTTTCTTTGTTTGGGGCTTTTTTGGCTTTTTGTTTTGTTTTGTTTTACTCCCACTCTTCCCATCAGAGATGTTCCAGAACCTCATTTCTTAAACAGAACAGAAATTTCCTTCTAATTTCCATCTTAATGAATTTATGGCTGGGTTATACCCATTTATTCTTATGCCAATGTTGCTCTTTTTTTCTTCCTGGTTTTTATTTCCTTACATAGAAAGACAGCAATGGTATCTTCCCCCAGAGTTTTAGGCATAAAAGGGTGATCGTGCATTAAAGTCTAGAGTTGAGCAGCAGAAGACACATCCACCACTGAGATGTCCATCTTTCCTTGGAATGGTGGTATGCTAGCTTCAATTAACCAACTTGGTTAGATACAAAATACAAATCAGTCCTTGTCTAAAGATGTTACATTTTATATTGACTATATTCCCTTAAATTTTATTAGCTTCACTTCATCTAAGCTTCTTTTTATTTGGGACCTTTGGGGATTTTTAGGGGCAACAAGAGATGAACTTCTATAAGAGAATATTAGCCTTCAGCTAATTTTTTTAATAATTTTTAGTTCTGACTAGTTATTTTTATCCACACCTGCATCTTCTACAAATGTAATTCCTTTCAGTGAGTGTCCATATGATCATAGAACAATTAAAGATGCAACTAAAATATGGACTAAAATATGAACATCTATGAGAGAAGAAAAACAATAGAGAAAGTTTTCTTAAGAAAACTTGCTTTTTTTCTTTCAAGAGACCAACTGTTCCACTTTTTGTTCTCAGTCAGTTCTGCTGTGACTGAGGAGTTCCTGCTTCAACAGCTACCCAGCCTGGCTAATCAAGTGAACGAGGACCATTTCCATGCTTCTGACTTTCAGAGATTATTTCATACTTACTCATAGCTAGAAATGAAGATGAACAAAGGAGAAAGTGACACAGATCCAGCAAACACATCAAGAAGCTAACAGAAGAAAAATCCCCAGTTGCACCCTCTTCAGCTGAGGTAGGGTTAAATGCAAAAGAAACTGTAATCAAATTCTGCTAAAAATAGTTTAATCATAGAAAGATCTAAGGCCTGCATGTTCAGAAAAGCAGGAGACAAAATATTCTAAATCAAAGACTGATTCCTTGGAGCACACTTTTTAAAGTATTACCTTTAAGCAGACTAAAAAGTAAGTTTTTATTCCACCCCATTAAGAGATACTCCTACCGGGCTGCCATCCAATTGCAATTGATACCCCTTAAAGTTCAATACCTTGACCTTCCTGACACAAAACTCTCTTCTTAGTAATTCTGTCTTAAGAAACAGACAGATGAAAGAGAGCGGGGGGGGGGGGGGGGGAAGGAGGAGGGAGGGAATTGTGCACTAAGCATCAAATGTCACTTTATAGAATCTGGGGAAAGGGTGTAAAGTTTCCACCTCTTTCCTCAAGTCTGCATTGTAGCTGGAATGAACAAAATTGAAGACCCACCACTTTCTTAAGCACTCAGGTGCTTAGTGCCAATACTGTCTGGAAAGGCAGTACTCAATGTACTTACGTGTACTTCTCTTAAAAAAAAAAAAAAATTATTACTTCATTCTACAATCCAGACCTGTGCATGTATTTGTAGCTTTAAAAAGATTGTATAAAATCTCTCTGAACAGCTCTGCAGATCATTCAGCCCATTGAGAAACTTCCAGTAATACTTAAAAGGGATATGGAACTACATATTATATTTGCAGAAAACAGAGTAACAAACCAAAAAAAACCATAAAACTAATAGACTGACATACTGGCAATGCCCCACAAACTGGGGCATCAGAAAATTTTCCTCCCCACTGTTCCATGTCAAGGATTCTTATGCCCATCTAAGAGGGCCGTCTCAATGCTCCACTCACAAGTGGATGTCTGTATGCACAACAGGAAACAGCCTCTTATCAATTTTATCCCTTTCATGAGTACAGTCTCAATAATCAGTAATCTCTGGATACTAGGTAGTTATTATACAATCCAAGCATAAACAGATTTCAACCAAGAAATAAAATTCAATAAGTAGAATGAACCTTTTAACCACTACACATATATCTGGCCACAAACAGTTTTCCTTCTTATTCTAGTCCCTTGCCTCTACCTCTCATAGAAGCTGGATACGAGGTAAAGTCACTAAAGTGACTAGGAATTACATTTAGACATTAGTATCTCCCACAGGTATATTTCAAAATGTTTAAGTGCTTAACTTACAAATTCATAAATTCACCCATGAAGGACACAAATACTGTTACCAGTTTTACTAACAGGCAAAGTGGCATAGGAGACCAATTCAATCCTTTATCAAGCCAAACTGTTGGGGAAGCCAATGATATTTTGATGCAATAAAGGCATACACACAACTTGTCACAAAATCTTAAGCATATCCAATACCACTTAGGAAGTCAGTGACAGCAAATGCCAGCAAATGTGCAGAAGCATGGGTTTTACCTTACTCCCCTGGCCAAATTGAACTGTACGGTTCCAAGTCCTTAAATCACCTGGCAGGCCATTTGTACTACAGAAGGTGTGAATTATGATTCTTTGGTTCCTTAAGGTTTCTTCCTTAGTACAGAGCTGCACTAATGCTTTATATCTAGGACACTACCACAAGATGGATGTTCTACAGCATTTGCAGCGGGAAGTGAATCTAGTAGCGATTCTTAAATGACTGCTAGAAACACTTTTAAAGCATGAGGAAGAAAACACATAACATGAGGATGAAACATGGGACGTAACATGTCTCTCTAGAAACTTTTGATTTTTCCAGCATTCTGTATTATGAAACACAAAATTATTTTAATAAAAGGGCATGAATTGTATCGAAAGTGAAAATTAGAGGCATCTTAGTACTGACACAGCATGTTAATGTAGATGAAGCCCTTGTTTATATTAACAATATACTTATGAAACATTCATGATTTTCTTTATATATAGTTGTCACCCTTGTAAATATTCAAATAATTTACACAAACAATTTTCAAATAACATATTCCTTGAAACATCTACAGTAAAAGGTTGTAGTATTTGTCATTTGTGTTGTGTTGATTCACACATCATTTATTTATCTTCTCTGATCACATAAACATATAAAACCCCACAACATTTGTAACATAATCCATGATGTTTTTTAGATCCTCACACAATGCCTAAATATCAAAATCAAGCAACTAACAGATTCTCATTTGTACCTTTTTCCTCACAACATTTGTAAACCATTTCTTTACTGTTCTGCTGTCTCAAATAGTTAGAGTGGTAATCCTTTGGTTCCTCCCTCCATGTTGTTTCTATAACTTGGCACACAAGAGAATGGCCAGCTGATAAAATATTATCACACCAGGGATAAGAAGAAAAAAAAAAAAAGAATCATCATAACGAGATGACTCACAGAAGCAAAGACTGACTTACACTCTCACCATGCATCTGCTAAAAGTGTAAAAAGCATGGCTATTTCTTCATGTTAAAATAACATCAAAACCATATACAGCAAAAAAGTTTTCTGTATATGGCAATCTGGTAAACCAAGCTTGGTCTATCTCTACTGCAAATTTAATGTTATCCATCTGTGGATTCATCTATTTTACAGAGGCATTGTGAGCTGGAGATAGGGTGGAATCAGTTTCCATTGTAGGAGCAGCAAGAGGGAGAGGGCAGAGGGAAGAGTGACTAGGAAATAAAACACAGACCTAAGTTAGAGCTGCTGGAGAGATCTGCAGCCTCCAGGAACTAGCAAGCACTGTTTCTTTCCAAAACAATTTCCTTCAAACATCATAAATTCAATGCACAACAGGCTTAGGAAAACCAGTTAAAGAGGGATTTGGGCTCTCAACAAAAGGAGAGCCAGTCAAGGAGCATCTTTCATTTAGGCTCAGTAAAGGTTGTTGATACTTGCGCTAAGAACCCAAGCTGCTTTGCAGTGACAGCCCTACATGCAAAATGAACAGTTTACAAGTAAAACTGAAATATTTCTTCTCCTAGAAACACCTAGTGTCTGCCAGCTCAAAGACAGTAGCAATGAGCATGAAATGTGAATGTGATTTCCCTTGAGACTACACGTTATTACAAAAGACAGAGGCTAGATTCTTGACAGCTTTCTAGGATCTCATGACTTCAGATCTGCTTAGATGGCTTCAGATCTCCTCAGACAATGAATTATTGTTTAAGACTAAGAACAGTTTCTCCAATTTATTTTGTCACCTAATTCAGAATAGAACATGACTCTACCTCATATTTTCAAAACAATCAAATGAAATCTTGGTGAAAAAAACCAAAACCACAACCACCATGAACCTGTTCACCATAAACCAAAAACAGTGTAGTTCTTAGGATCTTAGGTCACGTACAGCCAACTAGCAGAATCACTTGCAAATACTAGAGGTGGCAGCTTGGCTGCGCTGAAGTCAGCAAGGTTTCTGCTACTGATCTTAAACTACTGGGGTTTCACCTCATCTTTTGTGATCTCGTGGAACTAGGGCCTGATATCACAGCACTGGTTTGCTTAAGACATTTCTGCATGTAGAAGAAACTCGTTATTCCTGCTCATTCATAGCATCCATAATTTGGTTAATGTAACAGAAGCCAGGGTTTAGCTAGGTTATCATCTGAAACAGGTTTAACATAGAGCCTATAATCAGCAGGATTCTTGGGAAAACAAATAGCCTTGAAGGGATAATCGCTATTTGGAAGTCAAGTTATGTAAAACATATTTCCCCCTGTGTTATTGCTTCAAGTTGTTTGATTGCACCTAGTATGTGTAAACAGTGGAAATTATAGAATCTTCACCCTGAGTGGTTTAGGCTCTGTTGTTGTAATAGCTACTTAAGTTTTAAAGGGTTTTCTTGCCTTTTTCTTTTGGTCTTTCTTCATGCAGGTAAAAGCTGATAGGAGTAAAGTAATGAGACAGGATAAAGAAATTTGCAGCCAAGGAAACTCTGCCAATTTTCTAAAACCAATGCCAATGCTTTTGGCACCTTCTTGTAGTTGACTAAAAAATGAGTCCAAATTTATCATCAAAGAGCTAGCCAGGCATGCAGATTGCACACATATCTCCCTCAAAGGAAAAGCTTACAAAGTTAGACAACTTCACAGTATCACTTTCTCTTAAAACACAGATCAAATAACCCTCCTTCCTTCCTCCCAGCACAGTCAACACTGTATCTACTACAGTATATACAGAATTGTGTTTCTTTTTACTCTTCTATTATTATCCATGTATATTGTACACATAACAGACAATAAGATACACTAGAAGTAAATATAATACATCCACACATACCAGTGTGTAGCTACTATTTACCCCCCAATATTCCCAATACAGAAACTGAACTAGAAAAGGGGAGCATCAATAGAGCAACAAAATATCCCTGCTTTACTACAGACAAACTAGTTCTTTCATGGTTTCATGCTGTCAGTAAGAATACCAAAGCCTGACTCCATGTCATTCTTCAAGCAAAGCACTTCCTCACGTGTATTCTTCAAGCAATTACTAGAATTGTACAATGTAACTACAATACCACTACCCCTGGCTAGCCACAGTCTTCAAGGTACATATGCCTTGTTGGACCAAACCCAATTTCCCATATGCCTAGGTTTTGTTTACAAATAACATTCCTGCCAGTGCTTGAAAAGAGGTAAGAGAATGGGAGGCATGGATTTTTGGGTAAAAGGCCAACAGTCATCGTATTTTGCACTTGGATCTCATTCTTCCTTCTGTTTTCCTTCATTCTCAGTGTCAGTCATCAGCATGGAGAAAGCAGAAAAACCTTCACCTTCCAATCTGGACACACCAATCCTGCTACATTCCTAAAGTAGGCTGACAAGGTTGTCTTATGGAAAGAGTTGAAAAATGGCAGATATTTCTTAGAAATAGCATTTTCTTGTAGGTATAGATTTTTCTGTACGTGTAGAATATAGGAAATTAATACTGTTGTTAGAGCTGTATTTTTTTAATTTCCTGACTTGAGAGCATGAATTGGCCTCAGTCATGCTAGGATTTCATTCTGAAGCTTTGTATTGCATAATCATAATAGGTATCATAGTCATAATATCATAACATGCATAATCGTAGTATGATGAAATACATTAAAAGTAAAATAGAATGTAGAATGACAACATTGCATTAGCATGCTCTTTTAATAGGCTACACAGTACATGAAATGAGGCAGATCCTCAGCTGGACAGACTGTTATAACTTTTAACCCAGAGCTAAGAAGCCAGCTATATGTGCGGGGGGGGGGGGGGGGGGGGGGGGCACACGGGGCGGCAGGAGAGAGAGTTTGTGGGATTTTGTTTTAGTTTTATTCTACTATAACCATACCTACTTGAGAATAAGAGGACAAACACATATCAGACTGTCAAAATGTATGTATAATTTGCACACACACACATATATGAGATACTGAGTGCGTACATGTTCGTGTACAGAACATACACGTAGCACCTTTCCGAAGTTCTGCTTGCTCTCTTCTAAAGTATATTTTATGGGCAAATAAAATATTATTCATTTTTCATTATAATTATCATTTCAGGAAAGCAGATTGTTGCCAAAGTCACTTAATTTTCACATTCATTTTACCAGGTGGAGATTACACTTTAAGCAGATAGAATCTAAACTAACTAGAATAAGCAAACAAATACATTTTGTCAGTTTTGCTCGAATGTTATTAACTCAGGAGTGGAAGGTCATGCTTCATGTCCCTTTAAAAAAAATACCTTTCCCTTAAATTTGCATTTCTACAGTCTCTTTCCCTTCTCTAAGATCACTTTTTATTTTCTCCAAATTTTCAGATAAACATACACACATATACCCCAACAGTGACTTAACCCAAGACAGCTACTTTAATAAGTTACACATTCTCAATATAATTCTTAATGCATCACACATGCAATATTCTCCTAGGACTATGTTCTGCCCTCCACTATGCAGACAGCTTATTATTCAAAATATGCAGTGAATCATTAATGACACACACCCACAGAGGGGAGATCAGAATTAAGCCCTTAGTCGGTGTGTAATATTTGCTCTCAAACTTCATCTGTCAGAAGCAATGGTACTTCACTTACCATTGCCAAAAAACAAATTGGAAAAAAAATTAAAAATTGATATGGTCTATATGATTTCTTTCTGTGGCCTCTACACCTTGTACGTGGGACAGGTATTATACTGAGTGCTTTCCTATTTCTGCTTATGCATAGATTTAACCCAAGAGTTATACATGGTGCTCAGTGTCCATCTTTGGGGAAGGGCCCATTCTTTGAATACTACTCTCTCTCAAACAGCCTGCTATCTGCTTGCAAAAGATTTAAAAAAAAAAAATTAAGACAAAGCAATGCCTTTCTAAAAGTACAATCCAGAAAGCAATACTAGAATGTAAGAATGACTCTGAGTCAGTAGTGACTCACTTAAATGATCCATTTAGCTTCTTCTGCTCTCTTTAACAACGTCAGTCATCCCTACTGCTAAGGTAGTACTGCTTTTGTTGATTTGTATTATGAAGAAGGCATAATCCCTTAGTTAGCCTGCTTACATCTGATCCATATAGCTTAGCTCTTTTATCTATTTCATTGCCAAACCTGAAGAGACTAAAAGGGGTCCCCTAGAAAGGGGAACCTCAAAACACATCCAGTTCCCAATTACCTGGAGACTTACAATAAGCCACAGTTCTCCTTTTACAACTCTTGAAATTACTTTTCTGTCATGTAAGTATATTTATTGTTATGGAAACTGGAAAAAAGCTTTTAGCAATTTTGACCAAAACCTGCTTCTAGAACTAGAATATTTTCTTAGACTATACCTACAATATTTTGCCACAGAAAAAATGAACTGGAAAAAAATCATGGAAATTTAACACAAGAAAATGAAAAATGGTCTCAATCTTCCTTAATGTTTTTCCCCACACAGATAGTTTTGTTAATTACTAAGCATGTATTTTGGTACCCAAAGACCTTTCTCAGCATGCCCATGCTCTCTTTAGGGCCAGACTCCAAATGACTAATACAACAGCACAGCAGAGTTAGACCTATCCAACTCTCTGCATGCCATATTTGGATTCTCTGCATTAAAAGTCTGGAAGTCTAGAGACAGTCCTCCTGTAATCCCTCCAAAAACTGCTGAGGAAAGGAAGTAGAAATGGTGAGAGTGCTCTGTAATCATGCACTCACAAAGGCCAAGCCCTGAAATCCAAGATTTAAGAGGGTCTTCATAACCTGTGCCTAGAAGTCTAATACCAGATGTATCACATTTACTGCACATGCTGCATAACTGATCCCCATTGGATCTGCCCATTTGGATCAACTAGGTGTGCAATTAGAGTTCTCTGTATATTGTGCAGGTACTTTGCCCATGGTCTTTCAATGGCTTAAGACAGCTCTGGGAGAGAGCATAAACATTAGACCCACACACCCTGCACCTGAAGCTCACCCCAGACCTTGATAGCCTTCAAATCTGGATCCCAGCTATGAAATATATTTATGCAAGAGATTATATATATATATATATATACACACATACACACACATGTTGAGACAGAAAGGATGAACGATCCTGACATTTGCACCCCTCTTTGAAGGTGAAAGCAAGCAGTTTCCAATACCCACACCTTTCCTAATGCACACATTCTTTTTAAAAGCTAAAGGAATATAAGCAGTAAGGAGCTTGCTGCAACACTCCACAAAGCGGTATTCAAATATGAAAAGGGTGAAGAATACATTTTGTGATAAAAAAAAACCAAACTGGGCCTACTACTGCCCTAAAGTGGGGTGGGGGAGAAGGAGGGAGGAAAATTTTTAAATGGTTATACATTATTGGCATAGCCAAAAGAATTCTTTGGAGGGAGGACAGTACACTTCATTAGTACATCTACAACCAGGGGTAAGTTCTTACTGGCAGAGATAAAGTATCTAAAGAATAGCATGAACTCCATCAGTGTTGGGTAAATCTCATGTCTTGGCCCAGGGCCAGCACCTTGAATAAGCACCTTACTTGTTCAGTTCCAATGGATGATGGAATTGAGCTGAGTGAGAGAAGCCTGTGGGATCCACCACCTCACAGAAACAACTTTTCTGTTAACAAAGAACTCAATGGACTGCTGTACAAATCCTAATCCATGCTGCCTTTATGCACAGATACTACACTGCTGACAGATTAACAGATTTTATACAGGGAGATATTTTGGACCTAAATGCCTAACTGAGTCCTCCTGGTGAGCCCCTCCTGAGCTTACTCATCTGCTACCAAACATGAGACAGCTGACAGGTTTTTAAATGATGAACTCCTATGGGTCACATTACTTAATTATACAGTACATCCAGGGATATGCACATGGGTCTTTTATGGTAAATGATATGACTGTCTTAAAAACTCATTAATATGTCATTAACCAAGCAGACATTTACTAATTAAACAATTAGCCCCTCTCTTCTATTCTTTTGTTCCACTCAGAGATGCTCATTTACTACGATCCCCACTCAGATTTTTTTTTTTCCTCTTTTAATTTCTTTTTCAGGAAAAATATATATCTATAAAACATTTCCTTTGCTTTTGGCTCACTTTAGTCAAACAGGAAACCAAAACAAAGTCTAGATTCCCAGCTGGTGAAAATCAACTTTATCTCATGGAAGTCAAAGGCGTTACGGTGATTTACCCCACCTGAGGATTTTGCTTCAGGCTTCCCAAATACAAGTAATGTATTGATTTCAAATGCATGTCTACTGTCAATATGTGGGCTTTGCCTGTCCAAACCAATAGTGATTTTTGCAAAACTTTCAGAAATGCATTCAACCACCACTCTGAGCTGCATAATTATTAAATGCAAACAAAACCTCCAACACCAATAAAGCAAGTATAAATATGCAAGGATCAAGGCCTGGAAGCAGATCATTCTGAATCACCATATGAAGTTAAACACCAAAGGAGCATGCTGTATTCCTGCCTTTGAAATTCAAAGGATTTTTAATAATTTTACTTGAGCTGTTTTCTGCTGATAAATGTAGCTTGATCATGTTTGATGTGTTTTAACTGTGTTAAACTCTGATACAAAGAAGGATTATCAAATATCTCAAACTGGAATATAGTGAGTTTCTTTTTGGAGAGAAATCCCCCACTTCTCCTTTATGATCAAAAGGTAAACAAAAATGTATTGCTACTCAAATGGCCATAATTTTTACTGTATATACAGTAGTTCTACTAACATATAAATATCTCAGATATATAGGCTGAAAGAGAGAAAGCAAAAGGGATGTTTCTTTTACTTCAATTCCTATAGTTTTATTTACTCTCACTTGCTAGAAAACAGTCTTTCAGAAGCACTGGATCATTTGCAGAAGATTATAGAAAATGTTCAACCAGGCACTGGCAAAGGGAGAAAGACAAGTCTTTTAAATGACCCCTCCTCATACACAATGGAGAATTATGCCTCATCTTTGATGCTTCCTGCACTATATCTTCACTCAGAATCACACTAAACAACAAAAGCAAATCAGGTCCTAGAGAACTCAGGGATCACTAGCCTAAGTTCACTTCACATACCAGCAGTGGATAAAATCTTTCCCTTGGCTTTTCACATTTCATTTCAGATGGGCAATCCATGGCAGCTGGAGGCTTGTATAGTCCACTAGCATAAATTACCAGGGATGATGAAGTAGCTTCAGAGCAGTTAAGAGTAGCTTACACCTCAGCATTCACCAGGACCCAACAGGACATCAGAAAAATACCAACAGCTTTACTGCAATGGAAGAAGATCTGGCCTAGAAAGTATGAGGTACCGTGTGAACAAGCCAAATGAATACAATATTTAAGACTAAACAAAACTTGAGAAACTTCTTGCTTAAGAGAAGGGTTCTGTGCACAGCCATGAGATGGACGTCTTCCATATTCTCTGTGGACAAGCATAGCATGGGTAATGATAATAAAAGCTTCTCCCACACCACATCACTGAAATGTCTCTTCTTGAACTGGAAGGACAACAGTGAGGTATCTGGAAAAGTCAGGTCCAGTCCTCCTTGGCAGGAGGTCCTGACTGTTGCCTGGTCACACATTTGGAACCAGCAGCCCTTTTGAAAGCAAAGGTGACTCTATTCTTGCTGATTTAATTCTATGGTCTATAAGGGATCAGTTCAGTTACAAGCAACAGAAACCACCACACTTTCACTGACTAGAGGTTCACTCAGGCCATCAGGAACAATGAACATCCATCAGAACTGTAGCATGTTTTCATTCAGAACTACATACAGCCTCTATGTTTAACTACAAAGCAGCTAGCATAGTAATACTACACAAAGTCTGTAGTAGGCTAGACTCCTCTCCTACACAACATCCATGAGGCAATAATTATGTGGCAACAGCTCTTTTACAGCAACCAGAGAGTATAAAGAAGATACAGCCCAAATGAAAATGGACTTCTAAGGGTAAAGTCCCTGACTTTCAGAGTATGGATTTTTTTCCCAAGATTTCTTCCTAAAGCACCACTTATTTAGAGAAAAAGGGCAGCACGAGAATGGAGACCCACTTACACTATGAATGAGATGCAAATCATGAATCATTTTCATAGATTTTCAACAGGCCTTTAGATAGAAGAAATACCTGTCTTCTAGTGACTAATATAACCAGCCAAAGGTCTGTATGTAAACAACACCAGTTGCCATTTACTGCTAGACAAACCACCCTAAGTCTACAACCATGTAGTAATTAAGTACCATGACAAAACCCCACACTTTGGATCTTCGTTTTCATCACTGCCACACAGACAAGAACACACAGGCAAGGAAGTTGCAACTCCACTCTTTAATACCTGTTGTATAGAAGGACAAATTTCCAGAACTGGAAACATAGAAGAGCAAAGTGGTATTTGCGTGAGAAAGACTTTCATAAAGGAAAGATCAATCCCCCCTCCACTGACTGAAGAGAAAATTAATTACTGCAGTTGGCAGAGGATAAATGATTCCAATTTACAGAGTTGTGTAATTATAGCAGCTGCAGAGTCGAAGACTGGATGCTAACTTTGAACCTCCACCCCAACATGACATTTCTACTTGCATTTAGTTCTGCCACTTGTGAGCATGTTGAAAGTTCTCTCACTGTGTCTTCATAATTATATGTTGGTTCAAAAATAATCATTGGCTCCATTGCATAGATGAAACCTTATCATCTGGTTAGCAAAAGGTATGTTGTATCATCTTTGAAGTGCTGAAATCCCCACAGTGGAAAATTTATTAGGGGAAAGCGATGTTATGGCAACACAATTAATTCTGCCACAACATGTAGAATTAACTACACTGTTAAGAATTAAGGATTCAAAGAAGAGTTCAAAGGAAGAAAAATACTGTATGTCAAATCATAAAGTATAACCTTTGTATAAGCTCTAACAACACCATATTGTAAAGAGCCATCTCAGTGAGACATCTAGGTGGAAAAAAAAGGAAAATAAATGGTTAAGGAGATGGGGAAACATCTTTAGTGTTTTTCTGTTTTTTTTTTTTTTTTTTCTCATGGGAGGTTGTCAGTTATGCTTGTATAGAGAATTCTGTTCTCTTTTTGAAGCCAAGAGGAAAGTTTTTAATCTCATCTTTAACTTTAATCCTTTAAAATATGTAAGAGATTTAGACGTGAACAGGGTAAATTTGGCAGAAGATCCTAGCTATGGAAGTAAGGTAATTTCTTTCAACTACTGATTGCCAAGGGAGTTCAAAGCCTGCCACCTAAACTATCTATCAATTCCAGCTACAAGCTGCAATCTACTGATTTTTTACATTTCTTTCTATTGATCAAAAATATTTAGAAAAGTCACCAGCTACAAATGAGTGAAACAACGTGATTATTACATACAGGGATGAGGGTTCTCTAGTGCTGTTGCTTTTTCCAGAACAAATGAAGAATGAAAGACATTTTCTCAAGCAATACACACAATAGCATCTGTGGTGACTCTGTAGTTATTTTATGCACCAACAAGAAAGGAGCTAGTCCACAAGAACAATTTCAGAAAGTCTTAGAAAATTGGCAACTGAGTCAAAGACTCAGCTTTTAGTACAAGGAGACTATTTTGCCTTTAACAAACTGTTTTATGCCATCTAAAGGTCATATAAACCTTATCTACTGAGGCAATGTACTTACAGTCCATTAGTGAAATGGAGGTATAGAAGCCACAGTATGACTTTTTCCCCTAAAGCATCAGTACACACATACATACACTGAAAACGCTGATTTGCCATACACTACTATCAAGCTATTGCGGTTGAACTGAGTTCAAATCCCATAGTATCCTCTAAGACTCTGTGCCTGTTCTATTCAGCATTTCCTAATGGGAGTAAAAGGTTTGGGTTTTGTTTGGTGTTTTTTGTTTTTTTTTTCCAAAAAAAAGGTTACAGCAAAGATTGGAAACTAAAGAAGAGATTTATGTGGAAAATTGGCACAAAATAACAACATACCTTGACTAAGGTTCCACAGAAATCCTTAGAAAAGCTTAACATTAAGCCAAATGGCTGAAACCTGCTTCTTCTAGTTATGGTCAGCCTCTGGTTTTAATTACCTGGGTACAAATCTACCAGCTGAATTCAACTAGCAGATTTACACCCCTCTATTTAAACCACCCTTATTTATTAGGCAAATTTGCACTATTTTCAATGCCATTGCATTAACAAACCAAGAAGACAGCTGAGGCCTGTTTTAAAAAGGACTGACTCAAAATGACAGGAGATCTCAGGTTTTGGCCATATGCAACTATGGTACAAAAGATGAATCAATTATCTAATCAGATAGGCTTGGCCTTGTTTACTCTTTGATCAACTCAACATGTGCCAAACCCATGTCATATGAATGAAAAATCTAATCCAGAACAAAATGACTATGTCATAAGAATGAAAAACTAATCCAAGCGGGCCCACATTTGTCACGTCAGACCCAGGACAAACTGAAATGCCGTTGAATGCAATGCATTTTATATCAGTGTTAATAAAATTAGGATTTAAGTTTCTGTCCCCTCTCTTAAATAATGCACAGCGTTAGCATAATTAAAAATCAATATGGAAGAAAAAAACCAGTGCTGCAGTACTTAATGCAGATACAATAATCTTTAAAATACCATAAAACAGTGGTTTCTATGGGAGCTAATATGCATAAAGTCCCATTGTACAAATGAAACACTTCATTATTCTACTTAAACTAGATATTGCAAAACTTTTTTGAAACATCACAGGCAAGATCACAAACACTGATCCTGGTATAAGGTATGCTTGATGAAACATCCTCAGAATCTTGAGCAAGCATTTGGTATGTTTATACAAGTTATACACTTACATTATAGGTTAAACTTATGTAACTATATCCAACTTAGAATGTAGGAATCTGTATTAATGAAAAACTCCTAGAGAATTCAGTAAAAATTATTCCTGAATAAGGTATTCAGAACCTCCCAGAGATATGCAGGAGCTAGTTTTATCAGAGTTCTGTCAGGAGCTAGTCCAAATCCTTACAAAGTCAATTCAGTTAACTCTGGAACACCCCTCTTAAAAATAGTTTTATCCTTGAGCAAACATGAAAATAGAGAACATTTAAATAAAATGCTTTTTACTTTGCCTATAATTTTCTATTAGCCTTGTTATTATTGAAGGCTTTTTTCCAAGCTTTCATCGCCACCACTGGCAGCTTTCTGTAGCTGGATTTTGCTCACCTTCATAATACTATGATTTGCTGCCATGGAAATTATTGCTATGTCACAAACAGAAATTTATGCCTTTGTGGAAAGAAACAATATTCTAACCTAGGAAAGCACAAATATCTAAAACTGGAAACTGACAAAAAATAAAGCAGCTTGCTGTGAAACTTAGCTAATGTTGAACTTGGAATCAGAAAGAGGCTTGAGCACATCTGCAATTTTAAGCTGTTGAAAAGTCCTTGTGTGCGTGAAGAACACCGATGCACGGAAGTTTTCTGGTTATAAGCTTACTACCTCTTACTGTATTTAGTGAGAAAACAAAAACAGATCTATACTAACTGAGTAGAATTAAGAATTTAAATAGAAAAAGAAACTAATATATTCCTGAGTCAGTCAGGTTCATTTGAACTATATACTAGTTCCAACAATGAGAGCAGGCAGACAGTCGTAGCACCGATGTTAGAAGTTTGTCTTCTCATGTTTCCTGTATACCTGAAAGAAAGGAGATTCCTTCAGAAGGCTCATTCTAGAGACTCTAGACAATTCTCACAGCACCTAAACTAGAGTCCTGTTCTGGCCTTCTGGAAGTAGAACAGGGCTTTTTAATTATTTTACTTTTTCTGTCTGCAATTTTTGCATGTGCTCTATATGAACGCTGCTGGAATCTGTTGTGGCCATATCCACAATGACAACAAAAGTAATTTTGAATGCTTATTGATCTACTCTGTTTTTTTAAATCCTCTATATTAGCATGAAGATCATCTGTGTGATCTCTTAAACTTCACTTGATGCAACGATTTCACTTGTGTTATTCTGTATACATTTCTTCTCTTTGAATTTCCATTTCTGCCTAGGAGAGATTCCTTAAAAGTATAATTATTTATTATTTTTCTGCACAGACTGTTCTGGATCTTTACACTACAGTGCTATTGAAATCTAGACAGAAAATTTAGAACCATATCACTTCAGATAGATAGACAAAAGAATTTATAAAAATTTTTTTCAATAGCATGCTACTCATACTGTTTTCCTGCATGGATGATTTTCAGTTGAAGCACGCTAAGTCCTATAAACAAGAACATGCACCAGACAATAAAGACTGCTAAGAGGATCTGAATCTGCCAAGTTCAAGAAGTGCTAGAGTTCAGAACTTCCAGACAAGGACTACTGTTCATTTTTCTCCCTGAAGCCATCACTCTGCAGAAGGAACATGGAGGTGTGGATTTCCCTAGTTTTCCTGCAGATCCTTGAAATACAAAAGATCAGGCTCCTTAATTCTTCTGCCCTTCATCAGGAATGAGAACTGGATATGGTTAACATATAGTAAGGATGCTCCATCTTTGTGAAACTGGAAAACATCATTCCTCTTGTCCTCCCACATTATCTTGAAATATGACCTCAAGATATAATTGGTAATAGCTTTCATTGAGGGAAATTTATTCCTCCTTCTTTGTTTTCTTTACCTTCTTTCTTTACCTACCTTTTTCATCATAAAACACAGGAAGGAGGGGGAAAAAAGTCAGAAAAAAAAAAGCAGCTAGAAAGTCAGAAAGATGGGAGATTATGAAGACTAAAATTATCCTATTACAAACCTCAAAATAGCAAACAATCTCATAAATAAAGTTTTCCGGTTTGTTTCATTGCTTTTGTTTTTATTATTGTCATTTTCTCAGTTAGACTCATTCAGCTGACCAAGATTTCATTCACACAAATGTTTTCAGAAAGCTTAAGAATAGCAAAGGCTTGCCCAAATAAATATTCATGAAGGCATTCCCAGCAGATATGATCTCACAGCTGAAGGGAGATTTATTATTATTATTCATACTCTGAAGGAGATGAACAACTATATTTCTGAAAGTTTGCAAAGATAAAAAAAGTCGTCTTTTGTATAACTGACTATCCTCTACCCAAGAAATAAAAAAACCAGACTGTAACTTTGATGACCCAGCTCCTGAGACAAATCACGAAAACCAAATGACAAATTCCATTTGTCAAGCAATCAATACAGTTAAGGTTTGATGACACAAACAATTGTCTAAATAAATTGAAGAGTCCACTTAACCATCAATCTTAAAATAAGCTAACATTGACTTCCAGAATCATCTAGCCTCTCTGGCATGGAGTTGAAGGGTAAGATGCTGAAAGACAGCAAGCAAAGCAGAAATGCCAGCTGGGGAGGAAAAAAAAGCCTTTTTGGCTTGACTAGAAATGATGGTTAATATTCTTGGTGAAAAGAGCTTTGGTAGAGTGGAGAAGGGTGATACACTAAAAACAAGAGAAAACATTGGAAAATTGAGAGTTGAAACAGCATTCATGAACTACTGAGTGGAAGAACAGGACAACAAGGCAGCAATCTGAGGCATTATCAAGTATAGTATACATAAACACATTCATGATTTAGAATATAAAATTATTATCATATAAACACCTTCATTTAGTTTGCAATGAAAAGAAGTGAAGGTACTTAGAGTATGAAGACATTGCTCTGCCATCATAGCAAACCATTCTCCACACACTAATACATGAAGGCTTTACCTGTCCTTCATTGAGTTATTTTTGCAACAGCTGTAATGTGCACCACTTCTTTCACTCCTATCTTAAAAACACATACCGGTCTTAAAATAGTTCACTTACTGCAGCACACTAGAACCTACAGTCTGGAAGTAAGTATGAAACCTAACAAAATTTCACAATTATGTACATTTAATACAGCTGGTGAGAAATTTTTTGGCAACAATAGGTATTTTTAGTGATCTGTTTTGGTTCATAGCATGTTTCACATTTCTTTGCTATTTCTTTGCTTATATAGTTACCTGAACCTTTGTATTGTATGCTTGCTTTCTTTGGCCAAATAGTCTATGTAACAACTTTTTTAATAGGAACACATGTAAAAACACCAAACAGTTAATGTGTTTCTTATGTTCCACTACAGTTTCTCCTAAAAAGTCCAATGATTTTTTTTTTTCCCATTAATGGAACAGTTCAATTCAATACTTCTTACCCATGGTCCACAGGCAAGTTCTAAGGTGACCAAGAAAAAAGCTTAGCATCAATAATAATAAATTCATTACAAAAGGGTTTGGACACTCACTTGGAAATGTTTGGAGATCTGAAAATCAAAGAACTTTGAAAACAACTGTGCAACAATATCAATATTCCTTAAAATACTTGAATGTCCCCTCTCTGAGAAATATGTAATGTTACACAGCGACAATGACATCAGAGCCTGATGCAAATTAAGTCTTCATTATTGACCCGATTTCTCTCTTAAACTTAAATCATGTAACAATCATGCAAATATTCACTTCAGTAGTCTCTAACTTTCACAGAATTACAGCAAGAAGCAACACATGCAATTATAAAAAAAACAAAGCTCCTTGCACATATCAGACATTTTTTTAGCAATAAGGATTTTCTCAAGAAGTTGCAATTTGCTATAGAACATCTTAATTTTATCACAGGTATTTTCAATCACAAAAGCAAAACAAAGCCCTGTATTTCCAGTTAGTATTTCTGTGAATTAAAACATTTTTGTTTACTGAACTGAACCTCAGCATTTCATTCTGGTTTTGTTAGGTGTCAATCTGCACCTGCCATAGCCCACAGTCTAACATCCAAGCTGCTGTCCCCATTCTCTTCAGCGGGGACTACATTTGCCATCGAACAGTGGCCTATGCTTTGAGCCATCATGGGAAACATAACAGCACTGGTGGGCAAAAGCGAGTATAAAACACGGCAGCCATATGACAGCTCTCATGCACCAGTATAGCATTTGGAGCAGGTGCAGTGTAGCACTAAAGGAAAACCTCTGGACCTTTCCACTTCCAAGCATTTTGCTACTTTCGTACCAGTTCAAAACAAAACCAGACATCTACTTAATGTCCTATGGGACTGGGGTTACACTTCGTATATCCATACGGGGCTAAAAAGACAGTTTTGATATTTCAGCAAAAAAGATTGCTTTCTATCAATTTGTGCAAGGGAAAAAAACTAACTTCCAATCCATTTGCAAATTGCATTTGTGCTTTATAAAGCCTCAGGATTCTGCTAAGACAAAGCTTCAATGGTCTGTTGTCTGTTCAATTTCCTGAAGCTTCAGTAAAGTTTGATCCAGGTTGGGACTTAATTTACATTTTTTTTCATTGCAAGCTTTTTATTTTTAGGACATAATTTTATGGGTTTTTACATTTTTATGACTCAGGACAATTTTCTTTCATCAGAAAAAAGGCACAATTGACATTCAATTTTCTCTACTATTTTTTAGCCTTCAGAGGTGTGCTAAGCATTTCATAGAAAGTATGAAGGACATCAGTGAGCTTGTGAAGGTGAACTGCAGTCTGTAGGCTATTACATATTTTATGAGGTCAATTAAAGAGCGATACAAATTTCAGATTAGACATAATTTTATATCTTAATTTGATTACAAATATAATGATGTGCTCCTCCTCAAGATATTTTAATACCAACATAATAAAGCCTATTTTTCATTCAGTTTGATTTGGCTGATTGCAGAAAGCTAAATGCAGCCAGCCCTATGTCTCAGAAGGTTTCAAGGCCAGAACAATAACAATAAATTCATGTTCAGGTACTTCAGGATAAAACTGAAGAGAACCTGCACACTCAGTAAGGAACTGGATAGTACTTAAGATACAATGAGAATGAGGGTGTATCTGAATTCTTCTTCCACTACTTTTCAAAGCATAAGCATCTCAGTCCATCTGGCTCTCCCAGCATGGGTACCCTGCAGAAGACAGGATCCTACCACTGTTCTCTCCGTGAAGCAAGCGGAGTGCAGTAGTGCTGGCATTCGCCTTTTGATTAGCAACCCTGTGATCAGCGGGCTCCCTTGGGAAATGGAAGAGCCTTTTTCAAAAGCACCATCATCAGCTTGAGGGAGTTCAAACCCACATCTTCAGAGAGCACTCTCAACACCAAAATACATCCTGTTCTGGAATAAGGAATGTTCTCCACCTTTCCTTTTGAGGCTATGAAACTGGACTGGTAGAAATCCAGATTCATTGGCTCACAGACAGTAACTGGCTAGAACATCTAAGTGAGGGTGAGAGGACCTGAATTCTAGGTATTCTCTCAAGCACCGTTTAATGCAAAATGCCAGTGCATCCAGCCTCTTTCTCTTCCAGAGACCTACACGAAGGAAAAAACAGTTTCTGCATCCCAAATGGACTTAATTTAAGGGATATGCACTGACTTCATCAAAATGTCCTTAGTTCTCAGCAAGTACAGAAGATGACTACTAGTGCACTTGGGACACTAGAACAACTGTGAGGATGTACTTTATGAGTTTCAGCATTGCAGTCCTAGCCAAAAGCTGCACAGGGATTTTCTGGAACACAGTTTGTGATTTCAGATAGCTGTGTCTTATTCGTGGTCCTAAAATTAATTATTGAATCTAGCCTGAAGTGTGCTTGTACTCACTCTGGAGGGATATTCAGGTAGCAGGATGGGCAATAGCACATTCCAGACCTCAATCATTCACAATACAGATGTTATGTCCAACAGGGATTTTGGATAACACTGCTCCCACCAAATTCTGTAGCAAAATTCTCCATTGCTTCTAACATGAGCAGAAGCAGGTACCTATTGTTTATTATTGTCTCTAAGTGCTGCCCTTGAGTTGTAATTTGTGGGAAGAGGACACCACTCCAGAAATATAAACATATGAGAAATCTGTCTAAACATCTCCAGCCTTGACGTTATTACTTTCTATCACCAAACTCATCCTTGAAGTAATCTATTTTCATGCCCTTCTACAGCTTTTCACCAATTCTTTATCCATTGATGCACAACAAACAGCCTTAAACTTTAATGGGTTGCATGACTTTTATTTCCTCCCTATTCACTGAATTTCGTCTCCAAAGTTGCCACATGTTTTACACTTTTAACACAAAGATGCTTGGAGTTGTGATTGTGCCTGGAAGATTGGAAAATATCTACCCTTAGGCTATATTATATGCATATGAGGACCTAATACTATTTAAATAACAGTTAAAACCACAACCTTCAAATACAAAGCCAGCTATTAAAATATTGCTGGAGGCAATGTTGCAAGGTTTATACTAATTTTATGCAAGATACAGGAACGGGAGAGAAGGTTGTGTCATTTGAATGACTACACTGTATTCCTCTCTATTTTCTAATTATCACAAATTTAATCAACTTGTTCTGTTTGTATATTTTGCAATAACCTTTCCTCTTCCCTCTTTTTTCAGGGAGAAGACGGAGAGGATTTTATATAACATAGTAAGTTTAAAACATATGAGCTACATGGAAGACAGAACAGCAACTAAGATACTGTGATTAATTTCATAGACTTCCAGTAGGAAGTATTTAGTTTATCGGCACATAGTAAATGAATATTAAAATATGCATACCCCAAGGCTACAAGTGAAAGTAGATAACAGCTGTTGGTCTAAAATGTGGTTCCATAATGCAGAGATTGGAATAAGCTTGTAATTATGAATTAAAGCTAGAACAGTAAAAAAAAAAATTACAAACACATTATGAAGATACTCTTTAGCTCATACCATTTAAAACCAGTTCTCTTCATTAGAAAAAATGGAGGGGAAGGGAAGAGATTGCTCCTATCGGGTTCAGAAAAAAATTTTGAGCAAAATCAGCAACAACTAGCTGCTTCTTTTAGCTCATGTTTTTAAAAATATAGGTATCAGTTGTAGATCAACAGAATTTTATAGCAGACAGTAAAAAATATTACAACTGTCTACTTTAATGAGAGATTTAGCTTGGCATAGCAAGTAAGTATATTATCCTTACACATGATATCACAGAGCTAGAAAAGCAGGAAAATAATCAGAGTCAAATAATCTGCTTCATTGCATTAAGTATAGCGTTGGCCAGTCTGTTATTCCTTTTACTCAGTGTGCTGTCATTATGTGTGAAAGATATAAGTAAATCTGAAGGATGGAACTATGTCTGGCATTGAAAAAAATGTTTATCCTCTCCATTTTTTCCTCATGTACATAGTGTAGCTACTGTTTTTAGCTCATGCCTCAAAATTTTCAAATCTCTTACCCTATGAGAAGTCATTAACGGTGCATTTAAAGTAGTGTTTCATGGAAGAAAAGAAAGAGGAGAGCATTTTATATACAAAGTCTAAGCTAAATGAATCTTAAAAAAAAAAAAAAACAAAAACAACACTCTCCTGACAGAAGATCTGTTAGTTGGATTTCAGCAGCAGCAACAGGCCCACCACTGTCACAACCAGAAGATGCAAAGCACAATTTAAAAGTTTATCCAGGACACAGAGGGGAAAGAGGGAAGCATTCATACAATCTAATTCCAGTGCACAAATTACAAGGCTAATTTCCCTGCATACTTGATGGAGAAAGATACACTCCCCCAGAAGATAATTTAGACCAGCCTTGTTGCTCTGAATCACCAGAGGGCTTTTCTTTCTCTGTTGCCTAAACTTGACACAGGTATATGAGCAAACTAAAGCATGAATATTCTCCCATAACATCAGGTCCTTATTGTTACTAATGACAGCATTACATGCTCATGAGGTACATAGGAATCCTTGTCACAGCCTTGCACCAGCTCTGCGTTTGGAGAACCACACAGCTGGAGTAAGAAGATGGATCCTCTTCAATTACATCTGCAATCACAAAATTATGGAGCAACTATGTCCAAGCAGCTGTGGCAGCTGCATCTAATTTAGCCTACTTCTCAGCCTTTTTACTTGACTGGCATAATCACACCTGTGACTGTAGCACAATCATACCTTGAATATAAGATGGTCACAAACAGACTAGGGATTATAAGGAACCAATATGATCCCAAGAATGCCAGTTAAAAAAGAAAAAAAAAAATAGCATTTGGTTCTACTTCATTCAAATTATCTTTTGCAAGTTAACACAATTTTTGAAACGATTTCTGATACACTATAGATTTTAATTTTAAAATCACAAGTAATTAAAAGCATTAGATTTCAAGGGTAACGCAATATTCATCCTAATGCGAAAAGAAATTTTGACTTGACCTAATGGGTAGGCTTTCTCACCAGCAAATGCTTCTCACTTTACTATGGCTAGGCTTTCCATTCAACCAAGGAGATGCTTTTCCTTTTTAAAGTCTACGTAGATAACTTTTAATGGCTTCTTCCTCTCTTCATTTTTCTTCTGCCCTCTCCCCAAGTGTATATTTCAAGATTAAACAGCATGACTTCATGGTAGCATGTGGTTCTTCCCTTTCAAGAGACTCAGACATCCAGTGACTAGTACACTTGCAAAATGAAAGAAAATGGAACGATCTTTAGGAAAACCATGAGCTTTAAAAAACTGTTGTTAAAATGTTTCAGTTGTTCTGTCTTACATGATTTTATTTCAAAAGTCACTACAGAGCCCAGATGAGTCACCACATCATAACTTTGTTTCATGTCATCACAAAGCCAAAGCCTGTTTATGATATCAGGAAATATCACTTAGAAGAACCACAAGAGTTTTTAATCTTTGTCCTGTTGCATTTGTCTTCTTATGATTTCCAACAAGTACCTAATTTGTAAAGGATTCTTAAATTCAGCATCTCCTTTAGAGAAGAATTTTAGTGAGAATGAATGAATTTTTAAACCATTATTGATCATGACACAGCTAGTGTAAATGAATGAATTTTATATGAAGCAGACACTGTGCACCCACTTGATATATATTGATAAGCAAAATCAATTAGCCACTTGTTCTTCAGGACTAGAAGGTTTACTCTATTGGATTGTTCTTTCCAAATGATCGTTTGATTAAGTTTTGTACAAAGAAAAGAGAATACAGTGACAGGAATTAAATTACAGAAATTTAGTAAATCTTTGCAAGTATTTTACAAAATACCATTCTTTACTTAATAAAGGGCAAGCAACATATTTTATGATTTCCCATTCATTCGACAAAGCTATGGTGTTTGTAATTGTGTATATAAAGCCATCAGTCTTGTAGAGCCGTCTTTAGCTGAGCAAGCCCCAAAGCATCCCGTCCATTCTGCTCAGATCTGATCAGCATCTTTATAGTTTATCAGCCTTGGGGTTCAATTTTGTTTTGGATGCTTTTATAAATGAGCACAATCACTGGTGAATCTGTTCTTCCAGATTGCAAAGAGAAAAATCGAGAGAAGAACTTTAGTAGATTACTGTGTCACTGAGGATAAAGTACAAGCACAAATGCACCTAAAGTAGTCTCAGAGATTATTTCATTGGGTGTACATTTTCAGTTTTATTTCAGTAAAATTAGATGATTGTCTTAGTTATTATTGTTTTTGAAGCTATATTCTGTCCCCAGGCAAGGTGAATGATCAATGCACTATCTAGCAAAATCAATTTGTTGCAAAGTACTATTTATTTAAAAAAAGGAAAGAGCGGGAGAGAAGAGGAGAGTAATGCATAGCAAATGTGAAAATGATTATAAGACTTCCTTCTAGTAAAGCTGAATTTTATCATTGAAGCATGGAAGTTAAGAAATAATATAACTGATTTCACAAACCCTGTACAAAACTACTTGTATATACATATTTAAACTTTAAGGTAGCCAGTGAAAAGCTAGCATCGAGTTTTGCAGCTCCTTTTATTTTTACTATAAGAGATAAGTTTCCAACAATAAATTAGTGGGACATATGGTCCTCCTCTGCTATACTGATCAACGACACAAGTGGTTCCGTTTTCACATAAACAGGACACAGGAAAAAATACATATAATATAAAAAAGGGTTTGGTTTCTTTTCTATAGCTAGAAAAAAATCTGTACTTGCTATGCTTTGTTATTGAAGAGATCATCAATATCACTGAATATCTGATGGGTTAAGGGGAATGTGATTTTCTCAAACAGCAGGAAGGCTGCAGTCTCATGACAGATAGGGTCAATTTTGTTTTCAGAAGCTGTTGATGCTCTTGTGTTATCTCCATCATGGCCACCATATTAGAAGCGTACTGAAAATCCATTATCTACAATCTCAGTCAAAACATTTGCCAGTCTGAATAGTTACAGGCAACACAAACTTCCAGTCAGTTGGAACTGAGTATTCATATGTTTAATGAGAAAAATACTTCTGCAAAAATGGTTAGTTAGAACTGGTCAGAGTTTCTATTGCCTCTTTATTCGGGATCATCATCAGGGAGATGACAAAAAGTTCTAAAAATACATGAAATTATGATGCTGGATGCTGAAAAGAAATGCAGTCTCTTAACTGTATCATGAATCTGAACTCTGAGACTAGTTTCCACCACCATCTATCAGTAACTAGAGTATGTGTTGTACAGAGACATCTACCACTGATATACACAGGTGTGAATATAACCATTTCATTTTGTGACTTGAGCAATGAGATAGCCGAGATCAGGGGAAAGAAAACAGCTGCCTGAGAATGATGGTGAATACGGGTGTTTTTCCATCTCATAAGAAACAGTGCCCTCGGTACTGGATTTTGTGGTGGATAGTTTCTCTTCCAGCAGATTAGTAGAAAAGGGGTTATTTGGAATGCAGCAACAATCTCTAATGGCACCACTTAAGTGATCCTTGCTGTCCACTTAATTATCCTACCCTTTAACTGGAAAAAAAGAGGAGGACCCATGTTCTTCTACAACAGTATGACCAGTTAATCTATCTGGCATTTGCTATTAATAATGCATGTTTTCAAGCAGCAGGGCTACACAATAATTTTTTCTGGGTTTATGTTATCAAATGATAGGTAGCATTGCTGAAGTAGATCCTCTTGAGGCCATGATGGTGTGAGATTTGAATAAGCCATTTTCAAAAGGTAAGATGGCACACGTTACTCAGAAACAGCTGAACAGTCGGAACAGCTGCAGGAGAGACTTGGCAAGTGAGTTAAGGCAGCCTCATAGGAATTAAGACAACACTGACTTTAGCCCCATGGGTGACATAGTTAAAGCACTAGATGGTAAAGACAGCTAACTAGCAACATCCATGTCGTACCTACATGCCCCCTTCGATTCTTCCTTCAGACCTCTCCAACACTGACCAGAAACAATGCAGTCTTGGCCAGGTGAGTGGGTAGATACCCCAGTAAAGACAACTCAAGGAGCGTGTACAGACCCCATGTAAAGATATTTTTCTGGCCTGTCTGCTCTTTTACACCATCTTCTATGCCTGCTAAGTGTTATTGAGTTTTAATCTGCTTTTTTTTAAATATTCTAATTACTAAGGGAGAGGGAAGAATTATGGCATAATCACTGCAGTCATAAATCAGAACTTGATTTCCATTGAAATTCCAAATTCAACCCCTTCCTTTCCCCCACCCACATATTTGACTTTCAGTCCTTCCGACTGTAAATTACTTCATACATACATGTAGGTATAGGTACAAAAGATATACATGAACACTTACATACATATCCAGACATTTGCACAAACATACACATGCTCACAGATGGAGGCATCTTAAAATTTCTCTTCTACTTAATCAAGAAATTCCATTTCCTTAATTTATTCAAGAGAAAACCTGCAAGATAATATTGAGGTACAAACAACCAGACCACCTCAAAGACAACCTGCTCTTCCTATATTTAACATTCCAAATTCCTTTATCAAACTCTAATTAGGCACATGCTTATCTACCACTGGAAGGATTTTTTTTCAAAAAAATATAACAAGGGTTCAGACAGACAGCGGAAACTCACTCAGAATAATAAGAAATGTGTCACAAAGATTAATACATACCAAGCCACCTAGAAAAGATGCATGATTCTGCAAATAAATAGCCTGGCAAATTATGGTGACTAAAAAGAAAATTCCTCCATGGGACAGATCATTTCCTAACAGCCACTTGAAGTTTCTTGCATTTTCCTCTGGAATGTGGTAATAGTCACTGTTGAAAGGGAGATACTGGGCCAGACGTATCATTGGAGAGACGCAGCATGGAGATGCCGTATGTCCCTGACACTGAGGTTGCACTGCAGACCGCTCCGTTCACCTGAGATCCTGTTTCAGAACAGAACATCTGTGACAGACTCGAGGACCCTCAAAGACTGGAAAGCACAAGCTTCCAGGGAGGAGCCCCATCTGCATATGGCACACTACTGTACATAAAGGAAGAGAGAATTAATAGTTCACAATCTGCTGTAGATGACACTATCATCCTGGCCTGACAGTTTTGGGTCAAGGATACAGAAATCAAAATGTACATTAACACACAGTGAATGATAAGGAAAAAAAATGCTACACAGGAATTATTAGACGAAGAGATTATGACAAAGGAGTCAGATTCTATTAGAACACCCACAATACAGTCCTCAAAAGGTACAACACACTTTTTTTTCTTAGGGAAAACACAGTGGTGAAGCTTAAGAGATTTCAGGACAAATATTTTCCCTCATTTCAATCCACACATCACCTTTTCAGTTAGGTTCCACTGGGAGTTTTATGTTTAAGTAGACTCCCAATATTGAAGCTGAAAACACAATCAAAACAGACAGCATTTTTATGAGTTCTATGCACATTCAACAACAAGTTGTAATATTCATGTATTTCTTATGCCTACTATCAAAGTAGAATCCAACTTCAGCATATTTCCAAGATAAAAAATGAAAGGCTCAGTTTTGCCAAGTCTCAGATTTATCTCACATATTACAACACATAATATTTGTTTTAAGGCTTCAGCAGCTGTTATCTATAGATTGCATTAGAAACAGATTCCAATTAAAGAACAAAACACACAACCACACACATACATACAATTTCTGGTGAGGAAATTGTGGAGAATATGCTTGGAAGGTTATGCTATCAGCTCAAAAAAAAAAAAAAATCAAGATGTAAATATTTTCCAGGGTCTTACTGGCAACTTGTTGATGTTTTCATCACTACTGAAGGCAATTTGGAAAAAAAAATGCAATTAAGTAGCAGATACAACAGTAAAGCAACCATAATGAGATTGCTTAGCTATATTTAAACACACAAAGAAACTGAAGAGCGCACTTTGTTGAATCAGGGTATAAAACCTTCTTATGTGGTTCAGACCATCCACAGTTGGTTATGACTTGGCAACTGAAATTTCTTTAAAATTTCACATTCAACCCTCAATTCCATGCATTATGGGCTATAGAGATAGTCAGATTTTTGTGCGTATATGTAAGTACATATAGAGCTCACATAGCAGAATAGGATGAGGAAAAGTAAATAGAGCAAAAAGTTCTTTTTTGCATCTTCCTGCTCCTAGAGCTGCATCTCAGATGACAAGATATACTATGCTTAAATGAATACTTAAGGCTTAAGCTGTTTCTGGTTTGTCCAAGACCCAAATCCAAGCTCTAACAATCCCAATTCTTCAGACGCATTTTGGGGAGAGAGAAACCTCTGCACTCACTTTACAATGGATAAGGATTGCCTTTCCCACATGATTCTTTCAAGGCCAGACAAAGCACCCTTACTATGCTACTCATGTGTTTGACATTACTAAAAAATTTCATGTCATACTGAAGAACCTCACCCATTTCATACTCTTTTGCATAGACTTGTAATGAATCTTGCATAGTTAAACACACCCATCCCAATTTCATCTCTGTGTAAAGCACTGGGAAGAGACATGGAGTTACTAAAGAAACAGTTAATAGCCAAACAGCAAAGAACAAAAGAAAATACAATCATGGTACCAGGAGTAAATCTCACCCATGATCTTGAGTAATTAATAAAAATATTGTTCTAATTCAGTAGTTAAAATGTTGAAAGATTGTTAACTATGCTAGAAAATAAACCATCTAATTTTATGTTTTGCAATTAACATAGTAAACCGTAGCACCACCTTCTCAAGAAATGGAGCAAGTTCACTAGTTTTTCCCTAGTTCAGATTTTCATGAATGCTTATTCAAAAAATAACTGGCACACCTAGTTATAAAACAATAACTGTTTTTAGCGGCTTATTACAACTTCAGGCCATGATGCACTCAAGGCTGAAAAGCTTTAAAAACTTAATTTTTTCTAGGAGTTCTTGTGTAAGAACACATGTTTTGTTAAATTTTAAGAGGGAAAGATGAGACAACTGAGCCAACACTGGAGAATGAATAAAGACTCAGTTGTATTTGGAAAGGCACCTGGAACGTGACATCCGTTTCCAAGGCTTGATAGTTTACACTCTGCCAGTGAAAGACATCTGGCATTCCTTTGTCTCTTCTCAAGGGAAGAGCAGGATGAAAATACTTCTTCATGCTGAGGGGAAAAAAAAAGATACAGGGAGACTTTCTAGATGAGAAACATAGCATAATTATTAAGGTATTGTCACAACTTTCTGATTCCATGCTACCATTTTTTTTTTCCTGAAAGAGTCTGTTTGGTGATACGAAGGACATGTGACTGTGCTTTGATATGATCACTTTACTTTCATTCTTTCTCTTTTGGCTGTCTCCCCTAACGTGACAAAAACTCATATAAAGTTAAAATGTGAAGTAACTGTAAAATGCAGATGCACCTGCAAAACACAAACCTAGTTACAAGCATT
Source organism: Theristicus caerulescens (assembly GCA_020745775.1). Taxonomy (NCBI): domain Eukaryota; kingdom Metazoa; phylum Chordata; class Aves; order Pelecaniformes; family Threskiornithidae; genus Theristicus; species Theristicus caerulescens. The sequence continues at coordinate 72,463,685 of CM036558.1, forward strand.
AAAAAAAAATCCACCAGTAATATAGAACAAATCAGGCAGGCCCAATGAAAGTACCCTGGCAATTGGCTAGTAGTTGGGATAACAGGCATATCTCTAGCCACAGAGATAATGAAACAAGAGCTTCTACATTACACCTGAAAGACAGCACCCTCCAGCCAATTGCAAGGATACTTCTTAAGGACTGAATCCCACCTTGTAGATAGACATCACCTGTAACTTCACAGTTTACTCAATGCTCTTTCTCTGGTGAAGAAAACAGACAGTGAGGTTGCCAAAGCTTTTTTTTTTTTTTAATCTTACATTCAATCAACATGCTTTCCCCATAAACAATGAATAAAAAACACAGATGAAAGAAATTGTAGAAACTGCAAAATAATAGAGCAATTATTACTATTTAAGATACCCTTTTGAAAGCTAAAAAATGACCTCAGATGTACATATAAAGGAAAGCTTTGTACTAATTAGCTCCCAGTAATAGAAATGAAGTATTTTTTAGATAAGTTTCCAGAAGCGCTGATATCTCCCTTCCTTCAAGAAGTGCCATTCACTTGTCTATATGCATATGCTTTTAAATTAACTGTCCTTGGCATGCATAGTCAAATTCTAAAATCCTTTCCTAGTATGCATAGTTAAAACTCTCATTAGCTGCTACCAGATTCAATTCTTCCTAGTGAAAAGAAAGAAAAAAAAATGCCTTTAGTTTGAAGAGCAAAATCAGGGACAATGAAAACTCTGTTGTGAATATTTAAAATTATAATTATATCCTTTCAAACTATAACATGCTTCACTTTAACTTACTGCAGACGAGTGGAAAGAAATATTGTAACACTCAATATTACTATTAAAATAAGTTCTCCTTTCCTGGTTTAAGAATAGTAGCCAAGAATTCCAAATGCTAATCCCCACGTTCCTTTCCTTCATCCTGATAAGGCTGAAGCCCATGTTTAGCTTCACTAACAGGAGTGGTGCCATTTAAGTCAATGCGACTACTCATAGTGCATACCCATTTGATAAGCCAAACATCAAACCAACTGGCCTTTTCTCAAGGTATCCAGCAACTCCCATTCCTATCAACTACCAGATACTTTAAGCATAATGTTTCAAATGTGGAACTGTTTAAATGCTCTCTAGCGAGAAACTTCTTAATTTTTTTTTTTAAAGGAAAATTCATTTTAAATTGTGTTAATAGAATGAAGATTGGCAGCACAAGGCCGGTGCTGGATGTTTCTTAATTTTGGCAGGAATCCTGCAATGCCATTCTTAATTTTCTTTGTTTCATTTGGCCACAGTAACTTCCTACTTTTCAAAGAACCAATATTCACCCTTTCTGTTTGTACTGTCCTTGTTTGTAATGATGTTCTTCTCCAACTCTAAATCCAGACATTGGATTTAGGGAAGCCACCTGCACACCCAGATATAAGCATTTACTTGGTGCTATTGCAACAAATTAAGACCTAACACTTATTCAATATCTCAGGCCTGTATGTCAAAAATTTTGTTGCTACCATAGTTTCTTCTATAGATGCAGATACACTACTAGACATTAGCTTATTCCAGTAAAGGATGGACAATGCTTTAAGAACTGCCCTCCTAAGTGACACAAAAGGCCTATCTAGCATAGCACTCTGTCTTTCACGGTAACCACTAACAGGAAGAGCCAAAGACACAGGTTATATGTGGTGACTTCCGACAAAGAAGGTCCCATCTGGACTAGCACAGTTGGTAGCTTTCAATGGACCAATTTTCCATAAACATATCTAATTCCTACTTGGAACAATCTATATTTCTGGCCTCCAGTGTCTAATGGCAGCAGTTTAAGTCATGTCCATACAAAGACATAGCCTTTTGTCTATTCCAAACTTACTTTATACCAGCTAGCCACTTTCACATTCCCAGAAGAGCAGGAAAGGGAAGACTGAAGCATCACTACCATTACCTGGTATAGCTGAGACAGCCGAAGCTTTTAATATAGCTATGGATACATGATCTGTACCTACATTCAAAGTAGCTGGTCTACTTTTTGGTGTAACTGCACTAGAGCAGCACTCTGATTTTGAAATAGCTGCATCCAAAGTAGAGAGAATTATTCACTGTTTTAATTATGCCAATATAATTAGCTATTTATTTATGCTAATATGTAACTTACATACATAAGCAAATCTTTATTGTGCCATTTTGAAGCTGTGACAAGCCTTTAGTGTGGTGCAGTTATAACAGTGCAAGGGACTTTGAGTATACCTCAGTGAGGCTGGTACCCCTTTATATAATCCGTCCTTTAGCTAAAATAGTTGCATCAGCACAAGCAAACCCCAACATAGGTACGAGGTCTGGATTGCCTCATACTCTACTTTTAATTCCCAGTTCCTAAGAGTGTAATGAATTGTGAAGCTCTCTCGTGCAGCCAAATAAACAAATAATCATTCAGGGAGATAGATGATCATTAGTGATGATCTGTCCTAACCTCCTAAAGTAAAAGTAGTTTCTAGCAGATGTTTATTCCTTTCTACCTTCCCTATCACTCAATGGGAGGAGGGAAGGAAAGAAAGAAAAAAACCCAAACAAACAAAAAAACCCAAAACAAAACAACAGAAAAAAAACCAACAAAAAACAACAGGGGGAAAAAAAACAAGGGAAGGGGGTGGAATCAAACAAGAGGGAATATAAGGTTTGCCTAAGCAAGGATGTATCAGGGCAAAAATTAAGTACAGGTGAAATTCTACACTTTAATTACCACACACTATTAAGCTAAAGAAAAGCTTCAAAGATATGCAGAAACATTTTGGCAGTCAGTCAAAAATATCTAACATTTACAAAAGCCAGCTGAATCTTGCTAGGATATTTTTCTCCCCTTCCAAGACACTTTACCCCTCAGAACCCACACTGACTGATTTACCCCCAACATCATTGCCATGCTTCTCCTTTTACATGCAGAAAGGAAACAACCTGGTGTGCCAGCATACACTGTATCCTGAGCTAGAAGTCAGGAAGTAAAACTTCTGCAGAGTGTTTCATTTTAATCGGATAGAGTCACACTATCCAAATAGGAAGAAATTTGCTACAGATTAGCCCTTTTCCTCCTGCATTAACAGTCAGAGAAAAATAATTCCATTTTGCAGTCATTCACACTATTGCTTTTGTTTTTTCCACCTTGGAGACTTGTCTCAAAGAATTACACTCCAACTACAGCATATCAAGTCAATCCTAACAAGCACTGGGGGAAGAGAGGAGTGGACAGCCCCTCATTCCTGTATCAAAGTGTTTTGTGTTTAGGCTATTACAAAAACCCACAGGGAGTTCAGAGAGAAAGTCCAACATGGCTGTTGGAGAAAGGCTATTCCAAACTCATGTAGACCTGTGACAACAGAAGACAAGATGTTGTGGGGATTCACTGGTTGCAGGCAAAAGCTGAATAACTGCTGCCAGAATTATCTTCTCTGATACTCAGAAAGATATTTCTAAAAGACATTACCTTGTCTTCAGAACCATACCAGGTGGGAGGAATTCTCAAAGAGCATGCTCTGAGCTTATTCTAAATAGATACTGAGGCATGTCCTGAAGAGACTTAATCTCCTTTTGCGATCTGCCCCCACTGTTGTTATTAAACTACTAAAAAGCACCGCCAAATTTCCAACAAAATCATTTTAGCTATGTGATGAGCAGTGTTTCCTTGAAGTTAGTCATATAATACAGGAACTAGGTCACAGCAACAATTCATCTGAACCCATACCTAGTCTACCACAGGTCACTAGCGGCTGTTTAGTGAAGGAAATGTAAGAAATGGCAAAATTATACTTTTTCCAGTATAACTTTACACCTTATAGTAATCTATGGTCTTACAAACTTCCCTGAGCCAGAAGTTAAATCACCTTCATGCTATAAAATAGGTCCTATCTATGTTACAATTGTACCAGGCACAGAAGGCTCCTTAGACCCCTGATGGCCTGTAGCAAGCTCTGATGGATCTTAACTGTGTTAGCATCTCCTGCTCATATGGTACAGATGCTTTGCTGAGGTCAGTACAAGCACCTCAGCAGAATATTGTGCAGGCACAGTAGTCTACTCATATGATACCAACGACAAAATTAGGACTGCAGTTTCCTCCCTTGTTTAACCTAAGATTTTTATTCCCACTATTAACAGATGATATTATGGATGTAGCTCTTAACTGTGTCATAGTTTGGTTGAGAGACATCTTTGCTGTGAACAGATGCCCTAAGTTAGTTAGCTATGCATGGGTCCTACACACTGTATCTGACGGTGCAGGGTCTGAGGCTTCCCCCCCACATACCCTCCAATCTGCTCTCAAAACTTGTCGGTCAGCCTTTACGTACACATGTACTAAAACTGCAATAAGCTGCTCACTGTCAGTGAAGGGACAGCACAGTCAGTAGACGTGTAGGTGGTCATTATGCGAGTAAAACATAACCTCTTTAACTCTAAAAAAGAAAATGCATCCAGACACCATTTTCCAACTTAGCAGATAATTTTAGAAATACAAAAGTACATTCACAGCATAGATATTTGCTTTCGCACCACTCCTGTATAACTGAGGAACAATTTTGGTTCATAAAGAATGATTAAAGTACCAATTATTTTGACTAAACACGCATTTGAAACCCTCAGGCTGCCGTGGACTTTAAAGCCATTAATTCATTATTTAGCTGTCAGTGTGGAAAAATGTCACAAGCTTAAAGGTTTAACAAACACTTCACAATATTAAAGCAAATGGTCACATTTGAAATTTCAAACTGTTACACGATTTTATTTATTAGATAGCGTAGATTACCTTTTGTACACACATTGCTTGCAATGTATTCTAGAACAATTTTGTGTTGAACAGAATCTAATCATATTTTAAGTTTAAATTTAAATAAAGAAAGAGAGAAAAGACCCCCTCAAGAGCTTCTGGGAAATCATTTACAAAAATCTTTGAGGCTCAGGTGAAACAAGTTGTGCTGTGGGATTTGAAAGATCTGTGGAAGTGTAAGCTATAAAATCACTTCATCTTGGATGCTTAGAAAGGTGGTTTGGGAAAGAAACTCCACTTTTTCAATGCCTCAGTGATATATGGCACTGACACTAATGGCTATAAAACCTTATTAGGGAGTGCTGTGAAACTCAAATATATGAGTTTCTTATGTGGAAAGCTTTGAGTATTCACATTACAGTGGAAAAGAGGACATGTTCATCTCCAGAAAGTGGGCTGATTCTGGCAATCTATTCGGGTATATACAAATATCTTAGCTCTCCAGGACTGTGACAGAGACAAGCAAATGGCACAGCACTCACTCCTAAAGCTGTGGCAAGACTTTCGGATGATTTGATACAAAACTTAACTTTCACTGAATCTCAGTTGTGTGGCCTTTAAAATAAAACAATATGTCACAAACTGAGATTTGGGTACTGCAAATTTCAGCAATGAAGCAAAAACAGCAAATCATTTACATGTCAAGTTAATTTTAGAATTAAGCTTCACATTGAGTATGTAAAGCTAAGCGCTGGCTGCAAATTAGCAGACCCAACACTTCAGCAGAACTAAGCTTAACAAGGGGTTGAACGGTCTCCTCCTTGAAGCAAAGCAGGGCACTCAGTAACAAATCCCATTTGGACCCCTGCCTGTCAGGGTCCGGAGAACACTGACAGCCCCCTGCCAAGGGCTTTGGCTGCCTGTGCTCAAGGCCTGCTCTGATATGTTGTAGCCTTGCAAGCTTGGGTCAGAGCTGTGAGAAGCCTCGTTGGGGTTTCCCACCCTGAGGCTTGAGAGCTGCATTCAGCTCAGGGTTTTGCCCTTGGTCCTCACCTGAGCTATGCGGCAGGTAGGCCTGTGCCTAGCCTTGTACCTTGCTATTCCAACCTTCTGACTTCATTTCCCAGCTTGGCCTCAGCCCTAGCTCATCACTAGGACATGCCTGACAATCACTGCACTGTCAGATGATCCCAGTTACCATCAGCAGTCCTCTTCCACACTATTTGCTCAAGTACTGTGGGACTGCATCACTGGACAGTGAGGGCACTGCTGTGCTTGCCTTGCCGTCACCCCCAGCTCCTGGCTCAGCTACGGCATGGAGCAGCCTGCCCCAGCTCTACCTGACACCTGCCCCAGCAGGAGAGGAGAACCAGACCTGCAGTAAGAATCAGACAACTTTCTCCTGGGGAAAGGCATACATCTTGCACCGAATGAGGAAGGCGTTCCCCTCCCTCTGCAGAAAAGACTATCCAGAAAGACCAGACGGAAAACAGAAATGGAAGATTTTCACCCTGCTTAGACGAAAGCGAGAACCATCGCCTGAGTGCCAGAGAGAGCACTGAAAGTAAAAGGAGAAGGCTAAACCCTGAAGAGCTCACAAGAACTCCGTGTTTGAAAGGATGTCAAAGTAGATTCCAGAAAAAAGACTGCAATTTTATAAATTCTTGATTGGAATTCAGCCCTGGGAAGAATCAACAAGCAGAACTGGAATCACACTGTGAGCTGCATTTAGGGACGGTGCTCTGCAAGAGGCTAACTGGCAAAAGAGAGAAGAACTAAACTGATAAATCCTAGGTGGCTTTAGGTACTGGATTTTCTAGGTGAAATTCCCAGTCATTTAGTTATTGTATCCCACAGGAGAGCCAGGAATCTGAATTACAGATGTATGTAATATACCCAAATATACCCAATATACACAAATCTTCCATATTAGTTTTCCAATCCAACCAATACATTCGCTAAGGGACCCTTTTACTCTTGTTTTTGTTTCACCTCCCAAACAACGGGAGATGATATTCAGTTTATCACCACTGGCATTTGCAGTATCTCAAATGCAGATCTGTCATTCCAGATTCTAAGTTCACTGTTAATGACTTCTCTGAGGGGCAGAGGCCATTCAGTTTCAGTAACCTTGCACGTGAACTTCACATAAGCTAAGAATACCAGCATTAAAAACTGCCTTCACCAAAGAAGCAAGAAGACAGCACTTTCTCTCCATGTGTAAGTTAAGAGGCTCCAGTGGGCTTGGAAGATATTCTGAAACTTTTCACTGTTCTCGCAGAAGATGTGTATATCTTCTCCAATTACCTATAACCGGTAAGAATGCACTGTGAAAAGCCCAGAGAAGGGCAAATACTTCCCTGGAATCATCTCAGTGGCAAAAGGAACTGTGTATTATTGCTGAAGCCCCCCAGCCAGTGTACAATCACTTTTTAACTTAAGGTTAAAAAATTAGTTTTCAGTTAAAGTAGATACTGTGTGCATCTTAAGAAATCAGAGACAAGGAAAAACCATTTTTTAATGTCATCTCTAAAGCAAAGAAAATGCTGTGAGCAATATTGTGTTAAAAATTTAAGTCCTGGAAAAACAAAAGCCTTAAAAATGCATGATGTTATTAATATCAATTGGAGAAAATTTAAAAATATTTAACAGGTTCTTGCTTTTCCATTTAGACAGAGAAGATTGCAAATACCTGATAATTATGCTACATACCACAGACTTGTGGTTACAGAAAATAATTAAGTATATAGTCATGAGCATATGGATTTGCAATTGTTCTTTAATACGGCGAATATAATGAATCACTGAAAGACACTGTATATTTATATATTTAGAGAGACTTGTCCGAGTGTATTTTTTGCTATCACACAGTATAAGCATATGAATGAAACCTTGGTCCCATTGCAGTCAGTGGTAAAACACCATTGCCTTCAATGAAGCCAGATTTGAATATTTACATATGTACACCCATACAGTAAATAGCTTTTATTTTCATATGTTGAAGCTTCACCCAATAAGTTGAAGTCTGAGAGAATCTTAGGTTCCTGGGCCTCTGAAAATGTATACACAATAATTTTGTGCAAAGATGCATCCGAAATCATATCACTGTGATAGATTCTTCTGGATTCACAGTTCTGTATCAGTTCTAGTGTACACACCAGTTATAGCCTGAAGGTACAATAAACAATGCAAGTTAATAAGAGGGGGCTTGAATTTTTGTTTCAAACAAGCATTTAGTTTATAATAGCAGGAATATATACGAACAAAGAGAAGAACTGTACAGTACAAGATTAAACAAGAGAGATGGCTCTTTTAACTGAATTTAATCCTTCCCTTGCAAAGATGGTAAAAAATCCATTTATTTTGTTTGACCCAGTCCAAAAATTCACTAGAAGTCCTGACATCAGTGGGCTTTGGATCAGGTCACATGGGAATGCATTCACGCTCATGTGAGAAAACTAAAATAATTTTCATTTTAAAAGGTTGAGAGAATAGTATATGAAAGAAAAGACATGTACCATATAAAAAATATCTGGCACCATGAAAATAACTAGGACATTTTGAATATATTCCACCCTAAACTCTCAAGACACTAAGCACCTTAACAGGAATCAGAGTACTTGCAAACTGTCAGAACAGGAGTAAAAAGCATTGGATAAATATTTGCAATCACCTATTTTGACCAAAACACTGTTAGAAACATTGTTTATTTTACACTATTTTTTAGGAACAAATGAATGACAGGGATCTCTCTTGTCTCCAAAAGCAAGCCCTCTTGGGTTAAGTAACTCACTCCTATAGTTCTGTTTCTGGATTTTATAAAGAAATAAGTCCCTACTGTGCCAAAACTAAACTGCCCTAATGGGTGAGAAATCATCTAAAATCCATCATAATGCATTTATACATATCTCTTCTTCTGCAAACGTTGCTATTGAACTTTATTATCTCTTCTCCATACCTAATATTTTCATAAGTTTTCATATATTTCCATGTATTCATGCAGAAATATCTTCCTTTTTTTTTTTCCATTGGGCAAAATTATCAAATGTCCATATTATTTCTCAATAAAAAGAAGGTAAATTATCCTCAAAATATTATTTTCCCCTTTTCTTGGTGTTTTCTCAACTATAATGTAAGCTTAAATCTTGACTACACATAGACATTCGATACTTAAATTTCCACATATAAGCAATTTAAACAGAGATAGCAGAAAAATAAGCAAAGTTAATTGCATGCTCATTTTGCAAATACTTTTCAGCATATTTAAGTAGCAGGAATACTAAATGGATTTTCTGGTCCTATTAGTAAAAATCCTCAAGAAATACACATTCTAGAGACTCAGTATTGACAAAGAGCATAGTATCAGTAGTTCAGAATTTTAGCACTGATATTTCACGTACATTGGAAGTACTTAGTCTTTCTAAGAATTCCAGACATTTCTCTTCTATGAGCTGGCATTGAAAACCATGGGTTCCTGTTTGCTGTTACACATAGAGGATGTTTCTTTTGCATTAGACAAAATACAAAGTGAACCCAATTTACACAAATTAAGCAGCAATGAAAGCAGCACAGATCTACATACAAGTTTCTAAAAATACAATCACTACTGAAAAGCAAATAATCAAAAACAGTTTTGTAAATTGGGTTCTTCCTTTAAAACTAATAGTCTTCTAATGCTTTCGTAAGTCTTATAAATCAAAAATCTTGTCACCAACTTTCCCTTCCTTCTGCAGAACTGAGAATTTTTCAGATTCTTAACTTACTTGCTACAGAGCTACAATAAGTACAAGGCTTTATTTGAATGCCCACCTTAGTAATCTTAATGCTAAAAGGAACTGTTGGAGACTTGCTAGTAAATTATAATACAGAAGTTACTTCCCGAAAAATAAACCTGTGAGATCAGTTGCAGGCTTAAAGACAGAATGTCTGACACTATAATTTCCTCTGTTAGCTGCTATTACGGTACCAGAATCAAATAGCAGTGCATGATAAAAAATGGAAAACACTGTAAATTTTAGGAGGACACCTGTCACTGCTTACATATGAAATTTTATCAGTGGTCTGGTCCCCTGAGAACTTCAACACCAGGTAAAACAGCTTGCTAGAAAAACCATAAGAAGGAGACATTGATGAATTTCCTTTGCATTAACAGAGGCAAGCAGGCTTAAAGGTAAGGCTCCAGTGTATGGAGGGAAAAAAAAACCCAAAAACAAACCTCAAAGTTCTGTGAGCAAAGGAATCAAGATAGCCTGTTTTATGACTGGGATTTTCTAGTGCCTAACTAGGTGTGACTTCCAGCCAAAGTTTTTCTAATAGTTAGGGCATTTGTAATGTCTCCCTTCTGCACAGATTCTCTCACTTTTGGTAATAAACAAGCTCCCACCATAAACTCTTTTCAGCAGGGGCATTAACAAAGTTTTTTTTCCTCTATCCAGACGCTTGGGTAGAAATGTGCACAAAATTATCATCTTTGATGCCTCTAACTTTTTTGTCAAATAATATAGCTGAAATTAGGCAAATAGTTAAAAAGTTAACACTGGAGAACAGATATTTGCAGGGAAAGCAAAAGGTGATAAGTTTTATTTGCTTCTGAAGCCATGCTAAGCTATAGTAGCCAAAGGTTTTGCTGTTTTCTTCCATTACTAAATCTCAGATCATTTACAAAAAGAAGTACTTATACTGGTATTTAGAGATAGCTCTATGATCCTAGGATCTAGACCTCTGAAGCCAGGTGAAAACACTGGAACATAATCAAATTCTAGATCTAATGATGTGGCTAAGGACTGTCTCCTTCAGGGCAGATGTCTCACAAACTTGCTTTTTAAGCTGTCTTCTGCAGACCTCAGTGCAAGCCCAGACTGACAGAACACACAAAGAGCCACGCAGCACTGTACCCGCAGCATTACAAGCCTTGCAAAACTGGCTCAGTTAGCAGGTCAGCCAAGGGGCTGGAGTGACTTAGACAGGCCTTCAGGGCTGCCTCTATTTGGTAAAGAGCCTCAGCCACCTCTGGAATAAGCCATGCTGGAAAGGCGCAAAGGTGGTTTAAAATTCTCTTAGCCCTCCTCCTCGTGAGCCAGATTTGCTGTTCAACCCTACAAAGAAGCTCTCCCAGCATATATTTTGATCGTGTTGAGTAGTCTGAAGCAATGTTTGGTTTATTTATCTACTTTGGATGAGAACCAATCCCAAGGCCCTCCGCACAGTGCTAATTAATTCCTTTCCCATGAGAAGAAAATTATTTCTTTCCTTATTTTTAACAGCCTTCAAACAATGTGAGGGTCTTCTGGCTGCAAGGTAATTACAGAGCTGCTGCTCACCTAAATCCTCTCACTATTTGCACAGAACATTTTTAGTATGCACTACATTTTTGTCTTCCTTGAAATGTTTCTGTAATTAAAGGCAATGCTGCCAAAAAGATGTTCCAAGTTGAATAAAAAATATTTATTTGCATGGGTAAACTGGCTAATTACTTGAGCAATCTCACACAAATATTTTTCCCATAAGTTATGTTTAGGCATAGAAAAAGTAACCATCAACTCAGGCATGGAGAATAAAAAAAAAAAAAAATCAGTGTTAAAGCATGCTTAATTTAAATTTGGTACACAACTCTACACTTGCTTTTTTTCAGAGAAAAAAAAGAGACTCATTGTAAACACACATCCCTGCACATGCATAGACAGTTATTGCAAGATTGCAACTCAGCTGCTCAACACAACTGAAAACATGCTCATGTGCAGATGCACTCTTTGAAAAAAAAAACAAACCAACAAATAAACAGATTTAGACTGTGCCATTAAGCCACTCACCAGCCCCAACAAGAACTCCTGGTGCTATTATGCTCTATAGCTTCCACTGTATCACTTCATTACAGATGTGGGGAACTCTCATTTCTACAAGCGAACAACTCTGCAGGCTGGTGTTATCAGAACAGCCATACAGCCTCATCTCCTTCTGTTACATTTACTTATCATGAATTATTCAGCTACATTTTGGTTTAGAGAAATCCAAACTGGGACCGGGGAGCAGAGAGAGAAGGCAGGGGCTTCCGTTAAACAAGGCTGTTAAGGTATTATTTGGAACAGCAATAGTGCCCTTCCCCTTAAATGGAAAGATACCTGCTTCTTTTACACGCCCTAGGTCAAGTCCAAAACAGAAAAGAAATGTGAAAACATTAGCCCTGCTTATGCAAGCCAGAAGTTATACCGACTCCTTGACATTCGATTGTTTTCATGCATAACTTCAAATGAGTCATTTCATCCTAGCACCTGGTTTCCAGACTCTTCATCCCCCACTTCATTTGCTTAAGGAGCTCTTCTTGTTCATCTGAATGTTTCTGGGTACTAATTGGCAATGAATTTCCCTTCCACTGCTTTTCATTCTGTGTTTTCTTGGTGGTCCTTCATCTAAGTCCATTCAAAGACAGTTCTGCTTGCCAGGTACTGAATGCCCTTGAGCTGTGTTACATCACCCACAACTGCAAATAGTTTGCAGTGATCTCTCTTGGCCCAACTTTAATAAGAATGCTGTAGAAGGGGCTGGTGATTCTGTTTTGGATTTTAGTGTTTGGGTTACTCATGTTTCTATAAAACTGCATATGGGTCATAAAATGACTGCTGAACTAGATTTATAACGTTTATAAGGGAAGTTCATCTTCACTGAGATATGATTCCTGCTATACCTGAACTCAACTGCAAAGCGCCCTGTCAAGGCCTCAAGCCCTTCAATGGCAAATATGTATTTCAAAAAACCTTTTTTTTCTGTAGTAAAACCCAATTATGCAATAGAGTGTGCAGCCACATACCTTCACCTTTCCATACTTGTGCTCCAAAAATATAGCAAAGAAAGCTTTTTTTCCTCCAAAAGTCTAGACCTAACTGCTGCTGAGAACGGTACCTAACATCTCAGAGCAACACGGAAAAAAGAATCACAATAATAAAGAAGGCAAAGAGAGTCAAGTTTTGTCTGAGGTAGCTGAAAAAAAAAACCAACAGACTACTTCTGAGTGGTCATGGCAGAATCTCAGCCACATTTCATGTCAGGCATTAGCAAGCTCAGATACGTCATCCACACACTAAGCTAAAAGAATAAGGCCCAGCTAACATCAACAAGGCTGCAGAAATGAAATTAAGGCAAAACTTAGACAAAAACCTCAAGCTTTTAAAAAATAAAAATGGCTCCAGGAAACAATCTCTGATAATAGCAATGCTATACTTATTCATTTGAGCCTTTTAGCTGCTAGATAATGCAGCAAAAATTCTTAAACATAATGTGCCCACCATGCTCTCTGAAAGGAAAAAAATTATGCCAGTAATGACTTTGGAAAACTTACATCAGCTATGTGGTCATAGGATAACCAGAGCATAATTTTTCAGATAGTCTTAACTTCAACAATAAGCTTAACCCTGCTTAAATTTCTGAGAGGATTGTACTGTGAAATTATGAGAAAAGAAGAAACAGGGAAAAGAGATGGCAATTTGGGCAGTACCTTTCCAGAAGACAGTAAAAGGTTTAAACCTGTGATCAAGTCAGTATTGTTTGTTCCAAATAAGGTAGCACATCAAGAAGGTCTGGTGTCTCTGCCTGTGAGATATCTGTGCGGACTCTTTTAGCCAGTACTTCATATATTGTGTCTTATAAAAATCACATATGGTTTGCTAACACTACATATCAAAAGAAAAACAAATACAGAAACCTGGTTCCCCTTAGATTGTTATCTCTATTAAATAATGGCCAAATGCTCTGCTGGCTTAATTCCATTAAGTTCAATGGAGTCATGCCAGGAAAGAATTTGGCCCTAAGCATTTAATGAGCCTGTTACTTGAAAGGTTAGGGGGCAGATCCTCTTCTGGTATAAGATGGTATAATTTCATTGGCTTCCATGGAACTATGCCAACTCACAATAGCTGAGCATCTAGACTTACAAGTAAGTAAAGTTACTTTGGCCCTAACAAGTATACGTGGCTCATATCCTCATATATGTTCAACTTGTCAAATATTCTTGCAAAGATCAAGCCTGGCCTACAAACCTTCCTCCCCAAAAAAGCCCAAGTGGTAATCTCTTCGGTTCTTATGTATCAGTTTAACAACATGGGATTCTCTTTCTCCTCTCCTAAGCTTTCAAGTAAGGATTCAGCCAAATTCATACTCTTAAGTCATATTTAGTTTGGCTCTGACTATCAGAAAGTCACATTAATACCAAAATGATTTCATGTTAGATTCTCAAATATGTAAAAGTCATAAACCATTTTTATAATTTACAGCTATAAATCTATGTCTTCTTTCTTTAAGAGAATATCATCCTGCCTCACAATAATGTTGGAAAGCAAAACTAATAATGTACAAAGCTCACTCCCATTCTCTGATGAAGGGTTATTATTCTGCATGCAATGACATTCAAAACCAATCTTCTGCTTCTTTTTTCTGTTACTAAGTACAGAACAACTTAGGTATGTTTATCAATTTTTGCTCATGGTTATGAACATTCTAAATCATTAGTGCAAAAGCTAACTCCAGTCAAAGGTTTTAAATTAACAATTGCAAAATACAATAAGCTTCCTTCATACTTTCTTCCATCTGAGCTGTCTGATTTAATAGAAGTATGACATTTCTGGTCCTTCTGAATGTGCTGGAAAGCAAAGAGCTGGACTATCAGCTGATGTAAATCAGCTTAGCTCCATTAATGTTGATTTACACCTCTAAATATCTAACCCTTAAAAAGGACTAAAATCATTCTTTGACTAAACCATGTCAAAGATTTTGGACAGCATCATCTTAGTAACATCCTTGAGCATTTTAATGGGACTGAAGTTACAACTAGTTCCTCTGTCAGATTTCTGCTTTGGGGTGGATTCTAAGCAAACAACAAGAGAAGAACAGAAATGGAACAGTACTACATTCAAATTATGTAGGAAGACTTTAGAAAATTCTCAGTAACTGAGGGGAAACACACTGACTTAACACATAACCAGACTTGAAGGATTCACCATCTGGACAGTCCATAAAGTTCTAGGCACAATATATTGTATTGGTGGATTGAGACTATCTCATGTAATCATTTTAATCACTCCAAAATATGCTGATGGAAACTCTGGATAAGAATTGTCATATGGTCTTCACTTAATTGAAGATTTTTCTGAAATGTATGAAGGAAGTATGCAAACAGTGCATTTATGTAACAGGAATGGTTAGCAATATAGCATTAGGGGACTCTAGGGCATGTTTTATTGGTTCATTAAATCTTGCCTCAGGTGTGTTCTACCACTCGAGGCAAGTATTAATGGACCAATAAAAAAAGACCCTGGGGTGTTTTAATGCCTTAATACTACGGCTGTCTACATTTAAATTAATTTTTTAAATAGCTTTTAAAAATAATTTTCCTTGGTATTTAATAGATCCTTCCACTACTTAAAAGTTTGTAGTAGAAAGACGAAATGGCTAGAAAACAAAGACAGAAAAATCTATTGTCTAATAAAATATAAGTACTTTCTGAACAGTAAAAATGTTAACCTCTTCTACCTCAAACGCCTCCCTCATTTTTCAGACTTCCACTTTCTCTTGTTTTCTGATTCACTCTCATATCACAAAACCACTATGAAAGCCAGCTATGTAGACCTGATTTTTCCCCTTATTTGAATCCATCAGAATCAAGTTGTTCTTCAAAGCAGCTTGATTTCAACAAACTTAAAACTTAGGCTTACTTCCCTAGACACCTGCTAAGTGAAACAAGAATCTTGTCAGTTTTACTACAGATGGACAAGCTGATAATCTGTAGTAAAAATTGCAAGACTAGTTTCAGCCAGCAGCAGACTGAACAGGAAAGTACAGATCTTGGAGATAGACTGTTTGGGGGAGGAAGAAAAGGAGGAGCAAGAGCCAGCTTATATTATGACACAGCCTGTTTCACAACTTCTGCAAGAGAGAGCATCTCCCTCTGCCCCACCCCCTTTCAGAACAACAAAACAATTGAAATCTCAAGAAATTTCCTTCAAGTGCACTGGGGCTTTTGCCTACACAATGGTATCAGTCAGTAGACACAGCCATGCTACAGAAAACAAGCTGAGCAGGAATGGCTAACCTAAGGATAATAAACTAAAAATATAAGGCATGAAGAGAAGCATCATTTTTGAAATCTACATGCCTATTCGATTAGACCAAAGTGACATCATACACAAGTGTCTTGTGATACCTCCTTCCCCTAGAAAGTGTTTTGTATAAACCAATGAGACTCCAGTTCAACTTTTTTTTTTTTTTAAAGTAATCATTATAATTTCCAGTGCTGCAAGTGAGGTTACAGAGTTGACAGTAGAGACTGGTTACAGAAGAGTAGTGGTGAAGGGCTTGTTGAGAACAAGAAAAATTTCCGTGGATTCAGCTACAGCTGGAGTAAAACTTCCCGGGAAACCAGCCACATACTGTCTGATAAATTCTGCTCATGCTGGAAGTTTGTATTTCTTTCCTTAAACCGACTACAAAGGACTGAGCACTGTTGAAGGGACATGTATATGTCCCACTCAGAGCATGGCCCTGTATCCGGAGATATCACTTACATGCACAATGATTGCTGACAGGGAAAACTGTTCCCAAAATCAGCTTGATGATAGCATTTAAGAAACAATTAATGTGCGTATGTCCAGCTACAAAAAATGCTAGTTACTGGCTCAGTGATCTCCTTGGAGTTAGATACCACCAAGTGCATATTCTTTCACTTACTAGACAACAAGAATTTTACCATCATTTTGGCACCAGAATGTGTCACTGTCTCACACATTGAATACTACCTTCCTAGAACTTCCATTGAAATTCATGGCACCATGCACGCTAGTCAATATGAACAGGCATATAAGGACTTCCCTTAAACTTCAATGACACTGCATCCTACAGGAAACACTTATTTATCCCCCCAAATGAGGTACCAATCCTGCTATGTGGGTTATTTAAGTGGATTAGCCAAGAGAAGAGCTGATGATGCACTATGTCCCTTCATTCTAATGACAACAGATTTAGTATGTATTTTTAATGACTCTCTCTTCTTGTGTGCAAGCAGTGTTCTAACAATGCATAGAAGCATAAACAAGAGAATCCAAAATATTCCAGGATTCTCGCATGTCAGCCACCGACCAAAGGTTGTCTGCAGCCTGGCTCCAAAGCAGATACACTGTTTTCCTTGCAACAAGAGAAAAGTCCTTCTAAATTATCAGTAAGTAGCAAGGCCAACCTGCCAAGTCTCATCAGCCTACAAAGAAATTGATTGTGTCACTATTCTAGTGCACAAAAATTAACAATTCCAGGACTGGATGCATCTCCAAGTTGATTTCTACATCCAGAGGCATAAATATTTTCCAAATAATGACCAAGATGCTTTGTGCAATCCATATGTAAATACCCAGGCATTACAGATACATAGGTATTACAACACTCTGTAAGATATCAGCATTGCTTATTGCACATGAAGTGTTTCTGAAAGGAAACGCAGGAGTACAACTGCCTTTTTTTCTTTAATTCTGCTAGCTAAATCCACCAAGAGATCCCACCTAGAGCTGTATTTCTAGTGCAACCACTTGAATTCACATTAGATTTATCTCACCCTATAAAAGCACAATTCATTAAACAGACTGATAAAACTGGTCTGTTTAAACTAAGGCAATTTTATCACAGTCATTTCAATTATTTAACACTGCTTTCTTAAATCAGTACTTAAAGCTTTCCTTTGACAAGTATTCTTTTAAATAAATGAGCTGTAATTTAAACAATGAGAAAATAATGACCCAGAACAATATATACAATTAGGGACATATTTTCCAAATATAAATGTTCAGTATTTTTTAAAAGTGATACACAATGTCTCAGGCAATGAACACTTACACACTGAAGTGGCTTTCACAGCTGATAGTGGGTTCATCCAAAGAACTTCTAACCCAAAGAGTAACTCCTAATCCCAAATTTTGACAAGGTTTTACCACAAGGACGCTGTTGGACAATTTAAGATTGTCCAACCCAATCTGTCCAATTCTCAGCACGGGACAAAAATTATGGGAACATTAAACTGTTGCCATGAAGCCAATGACATATTTTAAGAGAGCTCTGCATTGACCTGTAGCGGACTATATGAATTTGAACCAGGGTAACAGTCAAAGGTTATAACCCAAGTTTGACAGAAGGCAAGCAAAACTCATATGAGCTCTTCACACACTCTTGTGTGCTTCTGGCAAACTTTTTTTGGTTTTGTTTTTGTTTTTTTTTCCTAGTTAGAAAAGGTTTCTTAAATGCAAGACCTGCCCAAGGACTGCATCATTCCATTTTTTTATATCATGCAACTTTACTGAAATCACTGAAAGAGCATAAGTGAGAATTTTTAAAGACCTACTAATTAAAGGGACCACTACATTAGCTTGGGAATGATCTGGACATACCTTCCCAATATTACCTTTACTCCAGCTAGTATCTCCACCCTGACGGCTTTTAAAACAAATTGTAGATCTTCCCAGGACATAAGCCGCATACCTAATTTGCCTAACTCTACATCAATGACAACAAAATGAAACATGCATTTCAGTTTTAAGACTACCTGCAATAAAGCTAGGTAAGACTCCCAAGTCAATTTTACTCACTCCTCATTGAAGCAATTCCCTATACTGAATTCACTATCACACATACCCACAATGAAATGCTGAATCAAAGTTTAGTCATAAGAGAAACACGTTGCACAATCTCCATCCTAAGTAAGTTTACAGACTTTTTAAATGAAATAAAGAAAGTTTCCTATCAGGTACCTCCTTTGAGTTAGTCATGTATAGCTAAGCATTCAGCATGCTATAACAATTCAAATTTAAACCTTCCTTGTTCAAAAACAGAGCAATTAGCCTTCAGGTTCTTCCAAAGGGAGTAACAGCCTTCATCCAGCCCTGAAGAAAGGAGGTGGTTTTGCAACACTG
The DNA here is from genome assembly GCA_020745775.1 of Theristicus caerulescens. Classification (NCBI taxonomy): domain Eukaryota; kingdom Metazoa; phylum Chordata; class Aves; order Pelecaniformes; family Threskiornithidae; genus Theristicus; species Theristicus caerulescens. Next base: position 72,482,366 of record CM036558.1, read on the forward strand.
CCCCTCTGGACCAAGTATTGAAATTTTCCTACTTTGTCATCCTTATTAGGAGCACTCCTGCATTTGGGAAACACTGCAAGCCCTGATAAATAATATACGATGATACGTTATATGTACACAGGTACCACACTAGTTACTTTCACCTGACCATACTCATTCACACATTCCCGTACTTGGCTTGAAGTTGATCATCATGCTACAACTTTGTGTAGTCTAACATTATGCCTAATTCTGAAAGATAGTGAGCACTATTCAGCCCCCAGGACATCATGTAGATAACACTCAAACTTCATAATACATAAACATCTGGTTGCATCAAGCTCAGATTTTAAACTTGAGCCAAAATTGTGTCTTAATGCAAGAACAGAAGCCTACTTTCATGGAAGCAAATTAGCAAAATAATGTCTACACTTGGTCATGTCATAGTATTATGTAGGCACCCACTGCAACGACTATTAAATCATACTAACATTTTACTACCCTAGGAGCTTGACTGAGGTTAGTGGAGCTGCTCCTGCAGTAATATACTGCTCAGCCTGAGTGAGGCTGACAGAATCTGATCCTCACTGACATTCAGATCATCACTGTCATTGCTGTTGTTGCATATGAAAGTGGACTGCTTTTATCATTGATTCCCTTTTTAAGCTTATGAGAAATAAGAACCTTTTGGCATAAATGAATTCCAAAATTTTAAGATTTTTCAGCTCCAAACATTCTGAACACAAATTCCCAATTCCTTTTCAAACCACAAAGTTTGTAATATTGACAAGAGATGCATAAATAGTGCTGAGATTAGAAAGAAAGAATATTTGTGTGTTTTAGCTTATACATACCATTCCTATATCATCAGTTGCTGACATATAGCCTTTGAAAAATAAACAGATTTATGCAATTGTGTCATGGACCTCCTGCGCAGTATAAATACATATTCTGCTAAGTATAAAAACAGCGCATACGCACAAAAATATACACGCACCAAAGATTAGTTATAGAGGAGCTAACAGAAAGACAATGCCTCCTGGGTTTACTGAGCAAATGTAATTTCTATAATGAACCTTTTTTTTAATCCCTGATAGTTTTAGACCCAGGCAATAATGTAGAAGTTTTCGTAAGAGAAAGTAGTACAGTGGCAATACCACGAAAGAGAGAATTGATCCCAAACAAATGAATATTAAATAGTCAGACATCAAAAGAAAGCACACAATTGTTGCTTTAGGAAGGGGGAAAAAAAGCCACACCATTTTCAATAGTCATCAGTAGCCAAAAAACAACACAAAACCACCATTAGTGTTTATTGATGATAACTAGATATGCTTCTGTTAGTATTCTAGAGCCAGCCCTGCCATAGTAATGTTTATTATTACTCTTTGTAGCTGTAGGCAGCTAGAGGCTCACTGTGTCTATCCCTTTCTCATCATTTTAAAAAGATTAATCTTTAGACAATGATCTGCTGATACCATTAATCTTAGTCTTGAACTTCTTTGTTGTTCTTGCCCAGTAATGAACAGTACCACAAAATATGACTTTCCTTCAAAAACAACAGGGACCCGATTTGTTGGGACTCTCCACTTTGAGTAATTTTTCACTGCAGCACAATATAGATGTAAAATGGCAACCTAGGTGAGACAGCCTTATTCTCTACATCACTGCCCCATTTTTATACCAAGTCAACTCCATTTATGTTAATACAATTACAGCTGCTGCCAGAGTAGAAAACTTTTTTTTCATATAGAACATTTTTCATTAAAATCAAAATTCAGTGGAAAATCCAGTTCTCCAGACAGCAATACTGTTCCATCCTGGTTAGCCCAGGTCTACCAGGGGACTATTCACTCAGATAAAAACAACTATATTGCTTCCAAATCCAAGTTTGTTCCATGAGCTAGTGTAGTGCTCCTCCTCAGAACTGCTGGTGATGCAGTGTTAATACATTTAAGCTGGTGCATGGCAAAACTATTAACTGTGGTTTTCTTCTATTCAGCATATCTCGGCTCCTTAGAGGTCTAGGCAATGAAGAACTGAATGTAACAATCTGTATGTCAGATAGGCACAGATCATCTTCAGTACATTCACTAGAACACAAACTTTTTAAAAAAAAAAATTGATACTAAGGTAATGAAACTTTAATGGCAGCAAACAAAACATTCAAAACTTCAGGTTGCGGGAAGCATGACCATTTTCACTATTTAATTTCAGAACACCCTTCACAACCCCTTTCCCCAAACAGTGTAAATTTCCCTTTATAACTTCCTGGTTGGATCTACTCTTTCACATTCAGATAAGTTCTCATACTGTGCCACCCACAAAGATATTACATGCTTTTTCTTATGAGTAAAGTCAATCCCATTCAAATGCATGTATGCAGATGATTTTTTTTCCTCTCTCTACTCACCAGCATCCACATACCTGCTGTGGAAAAGTGAAAAAGAAAGACCAATGTGCTAAGGAGAAAACATTTAGACAAGTCACACTTGACTTTCCCCAAATACTGTAAATGAAGACTTCTGCTTCCCAGATTAGAGAGACTGGATAAAATCTTGGAGCAAAGTCTTCTCTTTGTCACTCTTATTGCCCATTATTGCCCAGTACAACATAGAAGAGTTGCCAAGAGTTACCCAAGAGCAGAACCTGTACCTAACTTGCCCCACGACCTTCATCCTGTAGAAAGTTAATTCTGTACTGTATGTGTAGCTCCAAGACAAGCCAATAGTGTACCATATGTTCAGTCATGTCTCCTCTAATGAACACCAAAAACCAGTTTCCCATGCTCTCTAAATCATCTGTCTTTTGGGGTAAAAGTTTCCATGCTCAGTCTTTACCCAAAGTTGAAATATTTTAACATTTGACTAAATTCCCTTCAGATATTTATTATTTGTGGGAAAGTAAGATAAAAAGCATTCCAAATTGGTACAATAAAATCTAACCACATTTTTGACCACAGCTAAAATGATTGAAACTGAGAATGTTTAAACTAACTGCATGAAGGTAGAATTTACATATGCATAGGTATTTCCACCTCAATTACAACGATTTGCAAGGAACACAAAGAATCCCAAGCCATAAGGAAGAGTGCAAAAGAAAAACAAACAAAACAAACTGACAAAAAAGTCAAAACTGCTCTAGTTCTCTAGGTAAATAATTACACACAATTTCTGCATAGACACAAAGGATAATATTGGGATCTTATTCTACTCCCATTAAATTTTATGGCAAAATTCCCATTCACTTTAACATGAGATAGTGTTAAGGAAGAAAAATGGACCCATGAAGAGAAAACAGAATTCAGTCTTTCTAAATGCAGATTCCACTGCTGGCTCTGCAACAAATTATCTGTGCAATCTGTAAGTAAAATGCGCAGAGCCTGATTCAGCCTGCTGGTGTACAATCTGGAGTTGAGGTTTGTAAGGAGTTCCTTTTCTACGTACATACAAGGGTCAGGAGGAAGAAGCTGAATGGTGGAAGAAAGAGATCCGTATTCCTCTGCATAGTACAAAAGAACTGTAAGTGATTCCCCATGTTCCTCGCATCTCCATTCATTTGGAGATCCAACACAGCTGGGCTTCATTCCCTACAAAGTACTTCCTGGTGCTCTTTGGGTTATCCAAAAGAAGTAAAGGTAATTCCTGTGGCAGAATGGGCATGGGATCACATAGCTTTTAACTTCCCTGTCCCTGTTTCCCATCTGTTAAGGAGGGGATACTGAATTACCTTGCAATTGGAGAATTCACAAAATTAAGCTTAACTACAGATAAACAAAGCAATGGTCAAATATTGAAAACTTCAGATAGGAAACATAACAGGCTCCAGAAGCAACAATAATTCAGCTGTTTTGTGGATGTCTTGCCCCAGTATGCTTGTTTTTCCTCTGTAAAGCATAAAGATACCTTATCATGATACAATGGCATAATACATGATACATAGTTCTTTCCTTTTTTTTTTCTTTCTTGACATTGTCATTTTTAACACCAGCATATTTACATTGCATTTAATAAATATATAACATATTGTATGAATATAAAATCTCTTGAGAAGGTATTTTCAAGGTTTTTAATCAAAAGAATCCAAACCTGAAAAACCTCACATATCTATTGAAGTTCCCATCAGTGGAGTTTCTTGAATGAATACAAACAGGTTTGCACATGATTCTTTACAGTTTAGTGGCCTAGAAGAATTGAGATGGAAGACAAGAAGAAACAAAAAGTTGAAGCATTAAAAAAAGTACAAATAAAGAAGAAAAAACAACACAGATGACAACAGAGGGAACATCAGAAAAAAAAAATCATCCGCTCCACTGCAGCAAAGGAGCTATCCAGCAAAATCTGACCAAAGACCTTGTTTCCAAGTTTTGTTTTTATTTTTAGACCCTGATAAAACATTTCTAAAATATGCAAGCAATGACTTTGAAAAGCAGTAATTGTGATATTAAATTTTATTGAAATTTCCTGGGCACTGATTTGTGTACAGGCTCTTATACCAAGTTCCCACGAAGCCGTAAAACGTTTAAAATACTGTCTGTGCAAATGCAAAATTTATGAATTCACACATCTCTGGTTGATTTATGTGAAATAATAATGCACTATTTAATGCTTAAACATGGCTAGGAGCAATGCTAGGCTATCAAGATGTACAATGAAATAATAGATTTATAAGACGGATAACCTTCCTGCCTAGAGAAGCTTGTTTAAAGGTGTTGTACAGATATATTAAACTATATGTAATTTTATACTAACTTAATGCTGTAGGCCTATACTGCAAGCAGTAAAAGATTACTGCCACAGTATTTGCAATAATAAAATGATCTGGCTATTCAACATAAGGTATCAGAGGAGTGAAAAAAAATTCTTTATGATTTCAAACTTTTTACTCCTCTCTTTTGATTTAATTTAAACATTTAACTGCTATCTTTGCATTTCACAGCTCACTGTCATCAGCTCTCATCTGATATATCAAAATTGCTTTTTTTTCACCCTCCAAGAGCGAGATTCTGTCTTTCTCTGTGACACTAAATAACAACATATTCAATGATTTTCGCATTGAAATAAAAGGGACTTTATGTGGGACATGGTGCCTTTTTCAGGAACAGGCTTCTGCTGAAGTTTAAACTATCACTATGACCTATCGTAGTGGTAGTTTAAACTACCACTATGACCTTGTGAATGGTAGCATCCATCAGCTATGTATTCCTGGCAAGGCACACAAAGGTAGCAGGATCTAGCCCTCAAGTAGTCAAGCAGCATGCAATTGCATAGGGACTCACAATATTGACTAGGTTCAATCTAGGTTCAATATGAAGGTCAGGATGAATCATATCCTAGAGACACCCATTTCTTTACATTGACTAAGAGCAGAAACTACACGGTCAGGTTCAGAGTTCTACACTGTAGTCTAAAGACAACATGAATTCCACCCTGAGCTCTTAAGACAAAGGGTTTAGACTTTGGTCAATACTTTCTTTCATTCAGTCTTAATGTGAATTAGTAAAGAATATAGAAGCTATATCATGAATTTGTTATACAGAATAATTGGAGGTAATGGTGTCTCCAAGGTCTTTGTTTCTCCAAGAAAGGAGGGAAGCAAACCAGAACTCATTGCAGAGATTTCCCCTAACTCAGTGGCTATCCTGGGCATCTGAATTGAGGCACACTATTACACACTCCCATTCTCCTCTGAGCTTGCAAAACTGCTACCTCCTACATGAAAAAGGAAGAAGAGCCTCTCTATTCTCTGGCACCAGCAAGCAGGACACAATTGATTCTGGCTTATATTAAATTTTTCTTTGATGATGTTCTACATCTTCAAAGTATCCTAGAGACTTCCAACTAAACCTTTTAACACCCTAACGAGACAGGGGAATTGCTGTTCTGCCTCCTAGTAAATGAAGGAACTGAAAGACAGATATCACAGTCTATGCATTTAAAACCATTTGCTAAATTTGAGTAATTCAGTATCTGGATTCTCATTTTGGGACTCCCAAAGCATAACTTTGAAAGGTAATCAGTACCCACTGCTCTGAGCTCAACAAGAGCTGAGATCATTCACCTCCTGTGAAAACCACACTGAAGACCTTTCAGTGCAGGCACACAAGAAGCAGAGCACAAAAAATAGTGGGCCCTTTTGAACATGTTTGCTTGAATTACTGGCTTATTAAAAAAAAAAAAATCTGCTAGCTACTCTAACATTAATTAACAGCACAGCAAGAGAAGCAAATACTATGTTTGAGCATGTAAATCATATATCTCCATGTTGCATAACTACTTATGCATGTTAGTTTCTGATTCTATTATTAATCACAGTTCCTTATTTTAAACAGAAAAGCAAAGCTCACATAACTGTAAATACTCTGGTTTACTTGCTCTTTTTTTCTTCCGTATTTATTCCATTCTCAGCAGCGGTTAGCATATAACAAACATTCTATGAGAAGTTTGTTTTGTGCTAATGATACTTTTAATAGCCATTTAAACCTAGATGAAGTAGAGTGTAGACAGTTTTATATACATCTAGGTGTTGAGTCTTCTTTCTAACTAGCAAAACTGCTTTTGCAAAGTTTAGAAAGAAATTAAGTCTAAACTATATAATATTTTACTTCCACAAATGTTAGCCACAGCTGAAGAATGTTTCCTCCATTTTCAGAACCTGAGCAAATATTATTTTAAGCCAGTGTGGTACTGAGTATTTATGGCTATATGTGCTGCAAAGGCACAAACAAGATGGTGAAGGGAGGTGATGGTTACAGAGGCTTCATGAATCATGGTTTCTCATCGGGTCAAAATTTATTCTACAGCTCCCCACTTGGGAAAAAAGCAACTTGAAAAAGAGAGGGGAAAAAAAAAAAAACACTGTGAACATAGCTGCTCTCTCCATCTGTAATCTCTGTGCAAATCCAGCCACTTTTAACTTCTTCAATAAATACTGGCAACTTTGACTGTAAATCCTCCATTACCTAAATTTGCAAAAATGCCAGATAAAAGAGTTGCAGCTAGAGTTCTACAACCAGTAAGGAGAAATACAAAACTAACTATATATTAACATATGTGTATTTAACAGCTACAATTACAGGCATTTAGAGAAAAATTCTCTCTTCCATTAACTAGAGATTTACCACCAAGATTTGATGCAGGATATGCAATGAAACTTGCCTTAGGTAACCACAGGAGGACCAAAAAAATCCACTAGCTTCATCCAAGGTCATTTTTAACTAAGTTGTAGCAAAATTACTGTGAAAACTTCCAAAGTAGATAATAAAAATTATTCCATATGGGCATACTCTCTGAGGAAGAGAAGAATTATATAATATCAAATAATAAACTCTGATATAATACACCACAAATAGAGGGACTTCTGCATCCTATCATGCTCTCTTCTCTACTTTCATAATATCCAGCTAATAAAATAAAAGATTAGTTCACCATTAAAAGTACACAACGTGTCTGCAAGTCTACTGTCGATGCTCTTCAATGAACAACCAAAAACATTGTAAAATACTATAAATGCAATAGAAGAGTAAAAATGTGAATTAAATATAGCATTAGAAGATGAGAAACATTTCAATTTAGATGCTGAAAATATCCTGCAAAATCCAAATACAACAGGCAAACAAGTACACCTCAACTCGGTCAGTTTTCTTACAATCACTTACATAATCTTAATACCTTTTAGGAGAAGACTGCATAGTTCTGTGAGAAAGAAATGCTAGAAAGGAATGTTTGTTAAGTATGTAAATCTCCAGGAATAGACAATAACTACAAAATAAGATTAATCATGAAATAACTGCAACTTTAATTCCAATGTGATATGAACTGAAAATGGAACATATGTCAGTGAAGGGACAGACAGAGACCATACCTCAACCCAAGGTCACCATTCTGGGTATTCTCACAAACAAATACCGTCATTTGAACAGTCCAACAAGCTACTTATTGCACACAAGGTGTGCTGTTCTAGCCAGTACCTTTATTCAAGCAAAACTTCCCAAGACTTTATTAAAGAAAGGAACACTGAGTGAGCACTACATGCTGATACTGCTAATATACAAATATTCTAAATATTTTAAGTTGTTCTAGGAGACACTGAGTACATATTTCAGCATACAATTGAACATATGCCATATTAACACTGTGAGAAGTCGCTGTAGCTATGAATTAAATGTTACAGTATATGTGTTTAGACAAATATATTTATTGCTTCTTGCTTAATCTTTTTCCCCAAAATTGTATTCCTGCATCAGAACACATCACACATCAGATTCTAAAAAAAAAAAAAACAAACCACCACCACCCCCAAAAACCACCCAAACCCAAAAAACTAATTCTGATCTCTACTAGTCTCATGTAAATCCAAAGTTTTTATTGTGTTTGAGCCATTTTTAGTTGAGAACACAAAACTGTTTTTATTCCCATATGTATAACTAAAAAAAATTAGCTGAACTTTCTAAGAAAATGCTCCATTAGGCTATGACTAAGCATGTAAAGTTTCAGAGCCCAGAAGGGAATTTTCTGCAAAATTACAAGCAATTGAACATTTCCACTACAATTAATCGTGTGCCCTAGGAAATGTACATCTCAGACAATTAAATTTTCTCCTGCTTATGCTCAGTACAGCATTTTCAATTGGTCATAACCTTTCCTTGACTCCATTTTCTTAAAGCGGATGGTCCTTCTAAGAGTGTTTCTATGTCACTTCATAATGTTATATCTATCAGAATGTGTAACATTTTTACAACTAGGTGCTTAAAGCTATACTTCTACAGTCATGTTTAAGAACCTACGAGTAATTTTATTCCCCTGAATGCCAGGCATTACAGCTTCAGTTGACCCCAGTAAATGTACATGGGAAATCTAGTCAGTACAACTAAAAAATTAAATTTCTCTTAAAATAAGTGTGATAATTTTGGTATACTATGAATAATATCTGATGTTGAATGACAAAATCTCAGTCCAAAGACTACTTATTCATGGAATTTGGGATGTTTTGATGCAAAGAATGCAACAGCAGAATTTTATCAGCCATCAATCTGCTCTACCTGCTTTCAGTTCTACGAAACAGTAGATCAGTCAAATTATACATTTCACTGTGGATCACCTCTCATCATTACCAGCAGTTTCAAATTAGCTGAGGCAAACTAGTAAACAGAAGCCCGAAAACAAAATTAAAAACAAAAGACACCTTGACATAACACACTAATGCATTCCAGTGTCATCCAAAATGTAAAGCCTTGCTGCCCTGAGGGCGCAATGTACAAGGACTTCTGCAACTCATCTCAGACCAAAGTGGCATCCTGACAAGTGAACAATCTCAGGAACACAATGAAACTCAACAAGTAAAGACCAGTTCAAAGCCAATTTTCTTTTTAACAGTTACCTTGGTATTTACGCACTAGCATTACTTAAGCTGTGGATTAAAGCTAGAAAGCTTCCAAAATACTCCACCATGGCATGTTTCACTTCCCAGGTGCCAGAACCACTTTGCAGAGAGTCTTGGAGTATGGGGAAAAAGCGTAAGGAAACAATACTGTATACCTCTGCATGTCACATCCTCCCCCAACATGGGAAAAACTGACCTGTGAATTCTTTCTCCCTCCACCCATCTACTTGCACAGAAGGGGCTGTAACAATCCCAAGCAGCTCATGGAAGCCTGAGAATCACACCTGGTGTTCTGCCTGCCAATCTCATAACAACTGCAGGAATGGGATGGAGGTTCCCTGTGCTGCAACCCAAGCAAAGTAAATGAGATTACAATATCTTTTAACAATAATGTTTGTGTGCTGAGGGAAAATATAATTCTTGCCCCTTTTCAATTATGAAACCCAGTATCTGCAATTATCTACAAGGAGGCTTCTATGCAGTGCAGAGGAATTACTTGGTTTTGGCAGCAAGATTCCCATACTTAAAGCCCTTAACTGTATCAGTCATTCCTTAGTACTTTCCATTCTCTGCAATCTGGAAATCCTCTGGATGTGTGGACTAGTTGTGTAACAAAAACTACATTAATACACACCCTGGATGACTCAACCTATCAGATTCACTTTTTTTTTCCCATTCACTGCACTTCTCAAAGACACTACTACTGAAAATGGTATTATTTTAGCAGTGCATAAACAATGTAGATGTAAGCTCTTAACATGCAAAGCAATCAAGTTAACAAGCCAATATTAAGCAACTTTTTTTTTTTTTTTCCTGGTAGTAAATGCAGAACACAATAAGCTCAATGTGGTTTACAAGGTGTTAATAAACCCTAAGGTAAATAAATATCTTTATGATTCTGAAGGAGTCCTGAGGTGGCTAGGCAGTCTTAGATTTGTAGTCAGTTGCAATGCAGGAATAAAAACAAAAGCAAAGAAGTTTTTCAAGTGCAGTCACAGAAGTGGCTGATACAGTGAGATGGTTCCCTCTTCTGGCCAAAACTGGAGGAAATTAAACATTTATTTTTTTAATTGAAAACAGATAATCTGTAGAATTAAAAATAAAAACATCGGTCTAATTTTACTTTATAACAAATTCTTCTAAATATTTTTACCATATATTTTCAGAAATTAGTCCACAGATGAGGTATTTTTCAGAAAATTCTTTAGTGAAGGTCATATATCTGGCCTGTGGAACTTCATGTTTAGATTACCTTACTGATAAACAAATATTAGCAAAGGTCTCAGAAACATGCATCCAACTCACTGTTCTCGTGATGAATATGCATTCTTCAAAGGAAAGAAACTGTAAAAACCAGTTAAAGCTAAACTGAAAGATTATTTAATAGCATATTTAAAAAAAAAAAAAAGTCATTCCCTTGTGGACCCTGACTAACTTTAATTTCCACCAATGCTGCAATCCAAACACCTGCTGGTATCTATGGCATGCAAGCTCAATAATGATAAATTTCAAAAGAAAAAAAAAAAGAAAAAAAAAGGCCCCAAACCAGAATATTGCACCTGAGAACCTAACTACACCACCAGCAGTGCCAGTGCACATTCAAGAGCATATATTAGCTTTTTACCACAAGGTAAATACAAAAAATAATTTAATACATGAGTTTGTACCGAGAAGTCAGGAAATACCAAGCTGAAATGAAAGAGAGACTCCTTGGGCAATCAATGAAAAATATTTCAATTAATAATATAATTTTAGAGTTGAATACATAATTGTCTGAGGCTTTTTCGAACCTCATGCAAGGAAATAAGATCAGCAAAATAAACAATATAGAAACCAGAGAAGATGCAAGAACTACTGATAGTCATTTGTTATAAAATACCAAAGAAAGAAACTCATCTTAAGAATCACCATGATATCTTACAACAGTGTTAAAGCTGCTTGAGAGATCATTCAGAGCACAACCGGTAACAGTTAACCACAGGAACACAATGCACAACAACATCTACACACATCTAGCGAAAGAGTGGACAAAGAAACAACAAAGAAACAGCTGAAAAGCTGCAACAAAACACTTCCTAGTTAACTCCCATCAAACAAAGGGAAAATGGAAATGACAGGACTACCACAGGACCTGAAGCTTTATTCTGATTTTAAAGCTCTGACAGATAATTAAGAATTTGGGGACGATGCTAACAGTCAGGTTCTTCTATTGAAATGCATGCAGAAGTAAGGATAGACATAAAACAGTGTATTTGATGCTTCACGTTAGTTTGTTATAAGCAGACTGGGTTCAGCCATTTGCCTAGTTTGAACACCATCTACTTGTCTCTGGGCACCATTTCTCCCACATTCATCCCTCTTTTTGAATTGCACCCTGGAGAAATTCCCCGAAATCCAATTTTTTTTGCAATCCCAATTACTGTAATACATTCCTGACAGAAGCCAACATTAAGTTTTGGAGCTGAGACAATGTGCTTTCCAAACTGATACTTTCCTGGGACATTATATTGCCTCTCCTATGAGACTTGCAGCTGCTCATTCGCTGAAAATCCTATCAGCCCTAACTGCTACAATAAAAAACAAAAGAGATATTTCACTGTGCAGCACACGTCACTCAAGCCGAAGAGTTACCTGGTTAATGATGACAAATTGGGGAAGGACATGATAAAATATTTATTCTGTTCTTTTGTGCTTTAGGACTTAAACTCTGTTAGATTTTGGTACAAACTCACAGCACCAAAGTTCTTCATAAAAGGATCCTTTCCCCTCTCCCCAAGTTGATGTGGCCAAATAATACTGATTCCTTTAATACCTCTCCTTTTTCCTTCACTTGCCTCATTTCATTTATTATTCAGACACTGAGTCTGCTACCTCTGGTTCAAATCCTGCTTTTTTTTTGTTCAGGGAAAATCATAGCAAGTCAATCAAAGCTTAGTGTTAAAACAGTAACAACAACAACAGAGCATACCATTCTGGCTCTGCAGCAGCCCACAGAGAATTGGGAAGCAAGAACATGGATGGAGAAAAGAAAGATTTTGAACAAGGTGCAATCTTGTCAGCACGCGGCTGGAAAAAATTAAGTTGCCACTGAAATACTTCCATAAAGAGCTATGGTAAAAAAGAGCAAGTCTTGCTCAGAATGAAAAGCTGCATCTACAGTAGCAAATAGAGCACGGACAAGGCACAGGATCGAGCACTAACCTATGATCATCCATAACATCTAGCTGCTGCATGTTGTCCACTACGGCTTTATGCCATGCCAAGCAGCACTCTCACAGACAATGCCCCAGACTTGGTCTGAGGGCCAGCACAGGACAGGGGTTGCTCTCAATACACAGTGTGGATAAGGGCAGCCTATTCTGTGAGATGGCAGGCAAGGAAGGGATAAGAATGAGTTCAGCTTTGTGGACACAAACATTAATTTCCCTTTGTAACTCTCCCTTGTCTGCATCACTTTGCTCGGGCACCCTTTACATGCAACTCAGAAGTTTAAACCACATATTTATTGGCTCACACACACAAAAGACAGCTAGGACAGATGAGCTACTACACTAACCATTAATATGGTCACCATCCTTAATAATATACCTCAATAATAATGAGTATTTTCCAGCTAGACAGGCATCAGCCAGGTAGGAAAAGGTTGTTCTGTTTCGCTCCTTGGAATGGCTGTTGCTTGATGCTGCTGAGTTCCCATCTGCCAACTCCATTTTTTTCTTTCTATTTTTCCATGTTAGTGGATCTCCTCTTGAATCCCTGAGAACTTTTAACTAATCCCAGTTCAACCATCTCACCTCTCTCTGCAATTTTACCTTTCCCGTCTTGTGCAGCTCTAGTTTAAGCACTTTCTCACCACTCAAATTTTCTCTAGTCTGAGCCAAAGTTACACTGCCTTATCACTGCTGAACCTTGGAGGAAGGTAATCCCTAAGAGGAGGGTTCAAGAGAACAGGCCTTTTTCCAATTTATTGCCAAATACAAACATAGCCAATGAGCTCTGAGTATTGTTATTTGAAATACGGGACCAGTACACCTTAGTATGGAGTGGAGGCCACAGGCACCATCTCTTACAACGTTTTAGAGGGACAAGTCCAAATTCATTTGTATAAGAACAAACTTCCTTAACTTGAATCCCTCCTCTCTAGTGCAGGCTGTGTCTGTCTACACAAAAAATAAAATTTAAAAAAAAAAAAAGAAAAGAAAAGAAAAATCAAAATGTTTCCTACCACAGCAAGATGTTGCCACTATTGAAGTATTATGTTTTTTAAAGTAAGTTTTCAGGAAAAGAAACAATTTCATGAAGCAGATTGAACTTAAAAGAGCTGCATTTTCTGACATAAAAGTGTATAGTTGCAGTTTTCTAACCAGTTCTGCCACAGCACTCACAGGGGTGCTGTGAATGCTAATTTATTAATGTTTATATCAGCAAATTATTTAAAAGACCCTTAGTACTCTTCCTGGAATATTAAAGTACTGTCACTCTCAATATGAACAGTAGCTTATACACCTCTATTTTTTACCTGGAAAAAAAATCCTGTCAGGAGAAAAACAAAAAAAATCACTTGGCTTCCCATAACAATTTTGTCCTTGAAGTTCAAAGCAATCAGTAATTTGATAAAAATAAAATCATTTTTCATTGAAAAAGTTATGAAATATTCAGAAACATTAGAAAGAAAACATATTTTGCAGGTGAAATTTCTGTTAGGGGACAAAATGGGACTTTAATGATACTTAGTTTTATGTTTCTCTTTCATTGAAATGCAGTGAATTTCAATATATGATCTAAAATTAAAAGGTTTTCCTTAAACATGTGCTATTTTCTATAGCACCAAGATTTTCATACAATGGCAAGCTTTTCAAAACACAACTTTTTGGAATAAATCTATAAATAAAACACTACTTTACTTTTTGTGTGAGCTTGACTTCATCACTTGTTATTGTTATATAAATAATGTCAGAGACAAGGTTTTTACAGAGCACAGAGAATCAGAATGTTCTGAATATTAAAACAAGCTTTTGTAAATTTCCTTTATCTCAGATGATTTGCTTACGGAATCTTAACTTCCCCAACAATGCTCACATTAATAATGCTAATATTACTAGATGACATACAATCTTTCCCCACACACGGAGTCCAGCTGAATAAAGAGGAATTAAGAAAAAATTTCTGCCAACTTTGACGATAATAAGCAGTACTTCAAAGTAAAGCAGTTACCTGACAAAAATAAGGGCAAGAAAGCGATAGTTAGCAAAAGCAAGTATGAGCAAACTGAACCCTGAATTTCTACATTTCTAAATGTAGGAGGAACATTACATAAATTACTATCAGGTGTTTTATACCCTTATGTACCTAGTTTCTAGGATTTTCTTGGTGCAGGAAAAAATAGTCAACCAGAATGTATTAATGTTGATATTGCCATTTCCCCAAATAAACACAGAATTTTATTACCATAACTGAAATAAGAACAACAAATCCAAAAGATAAAATTTCACACTTGGGCAATCTGAAATTTTCACATGCTACCCTCAAGCAGTATTTCCCTTTTTTTTATTTTATTTTTTTTTTAAAACAAGAAACAGTTTTTAGCATGTGAGGATTTTAGCACTGCCTTTGCAGCAGATCTCATGAGCAGAAGGTTCAAAACTTGAGTCACATGAGTAGCAAATTTCTGGGAAAGATAAAAACTTGGTATTTAGATCCACCTCTATAACCCAAAAAAGCAGCTTCTAAAGAAAAGGCTCAATCAATCCATATTTACTCTGAAATAAGCTACTAATAATTCTGTTAAACAGCCATGACACTACTTGTCCCTTATATGTTCCACATGTCAGTTTCTCATAATTTTCAAGAAAAAAATTAAACCGTATCTTAAAAAAAAAACAAAACAAAATAAAACCAGACCTACAGATAACATTAAGAGGTTTGCCCCTGACTTTTAAAAGACAGGAGTTCACCATTCTGTCAAGTTCATGGATGTTATAGTTTGGTATAATTCAACTTCTAATTCCTGATGATATTAACATAAACTATAATTTGTTTCCACTAGTTTAATTTCTTTAGACACACATGTAAATTAAATATTATGCATATTATCATATTGCCTTTCAGTTTTGCTTTCTAAACTTAACGCAATATAAAGTATTCTTAATTAGTAACAACCATGGAGAAACAACAACAACAAAAAAAACCCCCTCAGAGTTGGGTCAGATACAGATACCACCACCCAGCTTAGGTTTTTTGCTTTTTCCAAAGGGGGTCTAATGTAACTCTACATAGCACCAACTTATAAGGTTGTATCATCTTGAACAAAGACCAGAAAAAGCAGTTCAGATGCATACATCAAAATTTACAAAAATTAAAAGAGGTAAACCTAAGCAATGTGAAGATCTGTTGAGATATCATCTATAGATGATAGATTAATTCATTACAACCATAGATGATTCATTACAATTTGCCCAGCTTTAATTCTATGCCTTTAGATGGTGGCTTAATAAAAGTCAACAGCAAATGACAGACTCACCTTGAGTGTCATTCAGTTTTGTGGTCAACTGGCATTCATGCCAGATGAACCATTACACGGAAGGAAGGTGCAATGTTTAAGCTGTGGCAGCGTTGCACAGTATTCCCTCACACACAATAGTCTGCAATGACTGACAAATGGATTTCTACAGACAGCTTCTCAAACAGGCCTGCATTTACAAGGGATGATGCCAAGCACTTTTCTTTTGTATTTCTGAGGGTCTTTATACTGAGAGGTGACTCTTGACATTTTGGCATATTGATGTGAAAAGCACGGATATATTTTCCAGCAGTTTTGCATAAGACATATGAGAACCAGAATGCACCTGTCACAAGTTGCCAACCGTAATATGTAGCTTGTAAGAAAACATAACTTCTGGGAATATCCAAATGATACTAATATAGTATGGCTAAACAGACAGAGGCCATAGTCAGGCCTGGCATATAAGGGCACAACTGCCATTGACTTTGGATGGTGTAACACTTCCTTACACCATAGCTGTACATGGTCCAAAATGACTATCAATTTTAAAAAACTTCATGTTTGAGTTAATCACAAGCATAACAGTAAAGACACACACATATATATAACCTTCATTTCTTTCAGGGTTATTATGAAAGCATTTGAAGTAGAGTGAAGCAGAAATCACCTTTAAGCCACCGAATGGCTTTTTCCTGAATATTTTCACTCAGAACATATACGCTATTTCAGTGCCTAAATGATGGGTTCAATCACCCACAACAGTTCTTACTACACTGTGATTTCTCTAAAAGTAAATAAAAATAAAAATGTCATTTATAGAGACACATCTGGAAATAGAAATAGTAAATTTTCTGCAAAAATAATTGGTTAGAATATTATTCTTGAGCCACAAGTTGAATAATAAATAGCAACTGCTGAAAATACTAGAAGATATACAAACTTCTGAAGTTATAATGGATATTATTTTTAATCTGAGTAGGGATGACAATGAAAAAAGTTCTGCATAAAACTGGAGAAATATTTCCAGAAATACAACCATCTATGAAACTTAAATAATTGGTTTCCTCCTAGAAATCATCATGAAACAGTAGTATATCGATCAGTACTTTCTCATGTTTTCCTACATGTACGTTGTTAGACTTGCATTCTTATTCAACTTATAAGCATCTGTAACATACAGAGAGCTCAACTAAATGACTTTTCTAAAATACCTGATAAAAGATGCTTAAATTTCGTTCGGACCATCAGTTTGTTCATAGTAACAGCTTGCCTGCAATGTCCTAATAATGTTGAAAGAACTTACTTTTTAGTCTTTCTAATAGCTATGATTCTGACACAACAGCAAATCAAACACAAAGAGATGCTAGAAACATAAGAAATCCCTCATCTACACTAACAGCCTCAAAATCACCAAATCTAAAACGTGTATAAATTCTTTGACAATCTAAATTATCAATATGCTAATGGAAGACAATCTGCAGCTGCACGATTCTCACACCTACACCTGCAACACTCCCCTGTTATGACTCCTCTCCTCTAGTCAAATCCTGGCACATTCCTAACAGCTAACTCACGTAACTTCTTGCACAGGCAATACTTTGCTATAATTTGTTTCCATTCATTTTGTTTATCATCATTTGCACTGAAACAGCAGTCGGGCAGTGTGTTTTAATTCCTGTACAAACTCACAGTAAAAACCAAGTTCATACTCCTGAAAAGCTTGCAAACCCCAGTCTCACAATATTTAACACAATTACAAATATGCAATATCAGACCTGATCTTTCGTTCCAAAAAGTGCTTCAATGAACCAAAATCCCCACTACACTGAGTGGAAGCAGCAACATGTCTCATAACACCCGAAGTCTATCATATCCAATCAGTACAGTCAAGTGACATACAACTTAATTTGTGAGTGAAGAAGCACAGTTACTGAGTGATGTGCATCTTGCAATGCTGCATGCTGCAATCATTTTTATATCAAACCCATGTAATCACTAGACAGCCCTGGGGAACGCTACTGACTAAAGAAACAACTGATAACTTCATATTCAAAATGAGAGGTCCCACTAGATACCCTAGGACCGTGCTGGTATTTTTGTTATCACACAGATCTCTGCCACTGAAGTCCCTGTTCCTGACAAGAGGGATCAAATAATTAAAAAAAAAAAAAAGCAGTGCATATTTATAACATCGTACAATTGTGGGTTAACAGCCAGATCATGCTGCAAAGCAGCTTAATTCTGTGATCTTCCTACAATAGTTGACTTCAGATCACTAAAAGCAATGTGGTATTAAAAAAAAAACATATTAAGTGGTTTAAAATATAAACCCCTGTGTTTGATCTTAAGATACTTAGCATCATGAATTATGGAACAGAATATGAACTCCTGAAAATTGATGCAAATTCACAATAGATGAAACTTCATTAAAGAAAAAAAGTGCAACCAACAGGTTTAGACTTCTTGGGATATTGTGCTATAGACAGAAATACAGAAAAGAATGGCACTGGTTTTGTTTAGTTTTTAAAGGTTGGCTTTCTGTAGGTTTTGAGTCTTTTTGAATTTATGTACAAAGAAAACTAACAGAAAATTCATCATCCTCCTCCATTTTTGTCTCTTTTTTTTTCTTTTGTGATGATCTATGGTACTGCCTAGATGATTATACTTCACCATCTGGTTAACCTTATCAGCAAGACACTAGAAAACAAATCCTGTGCAGTACAATTTTATCTATACTTCAGTTATTCTGATCACAAGCAGTTACCCAAAACTATGAAAAATTGTTATGGAGTCTTGAAATGTGCTGAATAAACCACTTGTGACTGAATTCAACTAAGGGCTCCTGCACTTTTCAAGGAAAAACTTATCCCCCAAAACTCTACTCATGATCACGGTTTTCATGAGCAAGAATATGCTACATTAGATACTAGACAAATTGATAATACTCATTGGTACTGGTATTGTGAGAGCAGAGCTCAGAGCACCCAGAAGCAAGTTAAAGTTTTTCATAACCAAAAAACCCCAAATATTCCAGTCTTGGTAACTTATCTGGGATCTAGGAAAAATAAGCAGCAATGACATTTTGCATTTGAATCTTCAGGGCAAAACAGACATGTTCATCCTACAGAATAACAGTTACATTGAAAGTCTCACACAGTGGTTATCCATATACATGAGAGAGAAAAACCTTGTGTTTACAGCATAAGAAATAAGCAAAATTAAATCTCTCATATGCTATGCAATGGTCATGCTGATAACCATAAATAATCTTTTAATAAGATCACTACATTATTAGAGGGATATGTTTCTGTGTTAATTCTATGAAAATTGTCTCGTCCCAGTTTTTGAGATGCTACAGTCTCCTAAACGGGACACTGAAACTTTAAAAGAAATATAGGCCATGCTAGAAACTGAAGTGCAAGCCATCAGCCATACTGACTGGTTCTTCTAATTCCTCAGCAAAAAAGATTTGCCAGAGCAGATTTTTTTCTTGTAGGCATTCTCAAAGAAAGGACAATGATGGGTTTTTCCTAAACAGCAGCCAGGAAATCCTCTTATCTAATTATTGCTCCATTGTCTACAAAGGCTGAGCCTTTATGATGTAAGGGCAAAAATCCTAACTGGAGTTAGTAAAAGAATGCCTCTCCAAGAGTGATGAAAAAAACTTCCTCAGGTTTTCTCTTCCAACTTGCTCTGGCAGAAATACCACAGTCTTACTGTCTATTGTAAGGCTGCTTCTAGCTCTCATCATCAGAAAGAAATAAAGAAAATGAGAAGAGAAAGCATGAAGAGGTAAATTGTGACTACCTCACAAGGGTCATCCAATATTCAGCAGGTAGTATTCCAAGTAGATTGTCCATCCTTAACTTTTTGATGCAACAGTTTTTAAAAACAGAATTCAAACGGATCAGTTTTAGTACTATTTAGTCCCATGTATGATACAAGGTCATAAAAACCAAAGAGGTTTCCTCTGTAAATGAATGCAAACTGTTCTACTTGTACATGAAATTTCAATAGGTATGCAGAGCTGCTTTGGGTTTCTGCCATGGCCTTTATCCACCACTAAAGTGATAAGCAAGACAAATGAGTAAACCGCAAGGAGGTAGGGAGAAATTACCAGAGGAAGGCAGCATAGAATCAACAAAAACTGCCTTATACTCCATGCCAGGCCCTAGTACAGAGCATGGTTCGGTGTGTGTGGAAACCTTGGATCTCAGTGCTGTAGAAAATATATGGTATACTGCATCCCACTGGCTAAAGAAAGGCTGCTATGAATTATGGCAGTCCCCAGAAATTCTCTAATTTATGCCAGAAGCTGTCACAATCCCTCTCTTGACAGAGCCTTCTGTATTTCACCTCTCAGGAGAGAAGCATCAAATGATCTGCCCCACTGGGTCATGTACATTACAGGAATACACATCTCTTCCAGCAGGACTTCAATATAGTGGGCAGCCCACCCTGTTACTTTTGGAAAGAACGAAGCCAGTATCTTCTGATAAACACCTCACTTGAAAAGAATTGAAACAATTTTAGTTTACAAAACAGTCAAATGCCCCTGTATTTATGAGAGGCCAGTAACACAACATAGGCTTAGCATTAATACACAGATTTTAGAGAACAACTGTAACCCTGTCACAGTTTATACTTCACCAACCTCAAAAATTACCTTAGAGGACCACCACATCCTGCTAACACTGAACTTGGTGTTCTGCATTCCAAAGGAATTCCATCACTCTTAACCACCCTTACAATCTCACTCTTCCTCATACCTACAGAATGCCAAGAGCTTTGAAATGCATTACTATGCAAATATCTTGGGTGCCTTTACTACACATTTATATTGCAGAGTAATCAATAAATTATTATTTCAATATTTATTGGAATCTCAGAATAAGAAAGAAGACAGATTACACAAATCCATTTTAGTTGATTAATGGGTACTCCAGCAAAAGGCATACACTGATGGAGTGGGTCAGTATGCAGACTATATTACTGAATATTTCAGCTCGGTTGTAAATATAGTATCTGTTTCTCTTAGGGACTGTCACACTGAGTGCAGTATAAAAGGCAATAAATTTCAACAGATTAATTAACTCTTTGGTTACTGGGGCTGTGTGTCACCTATCCTGGCACCTAATAAAAAATCCTTTAATGCCAAGACATAAAGAAGGGCCTCTTTGGAAATGAGTTATTAACAGCATTTCGTGAATAGATGGAGAAATTGTAGCCCAGCCATTTAAGTGTCATAAAGTGCAGCAAAGGCTGCTGGAGGCCTCTGAGGGACGCCAGGCAATACCATAACAATCAAATCTGAGATGGAAGAGGGATTGAGCTGTCCACTCAGAATTTTTATATTGTCAAAGAGCAGTGAGGAAATAATGTGATCAAGAAGTGAATTAACCTTGTGTGTGAAAGAAAGGGGATGATCTGATGGAAAAGGCAGTAAAGTAAAAATCACTCCATAATGCCTACATTGCAGGCTGGTCATGAGGGGCCCCTAATGTCTGCAGGCTGTCAGGGAACAGATCCAGCCCTCTAAGTACCATAAACCCATTACTTGCATTAGTCTGTAATTGGAATACATTTACTTATACTTTTTAAGTTCTTAGGGTCCTGGTGCTGGCTAACCACACAGCATTAATTTCTATAAATGTTCTCCGTTTCCATCCTTGTGATAGAACATGGACAGTCTTCTGGGGCAATTAATACTCAAAAAGGGATGGAAGACTTATATACCACGTTACATTCATACATATGTCTGTATTACACCATACTGTTTAATCTGGTTTCCTTGGTGTCAATTCCCTATGAAGCTATGCTGGCATTTCCAGTAAATAACAAGCTGCAGAAATTTGCACTGTTTGAATTGACACAACCATATGGGAGGACTATACCAAGGAGGAAATAATCCATACCAAGTCTAACAAGGTTGCTTTGACCTAAATGTCTTTAGTAACATGCTAGCCAAGCAAGAGGCAGTGAAAGTCGTACAGTATACTTCTCTCACGTGGGAGTATGCTTTTTTTTTTCCTCCTTACACAACACAAAAATTTTCCTTGGACCACTCTTTATGGAGATGATGGGCACAGCCTAGGAGTAGATTATGTTTACCGGGGACAAGCCTCTTACGTATACATCATTCACAATCAGATGCAACACCAGTGAAGCCTAGTATGAAAAAAATCTTGCATGGCCATGCACACTTAAAGTGACCCACAAAGACACAGGTAAATTACACTGTGGGCTCACACTTGATGTTTTGTATGTTTAAAACTATTTTGTATTATTAATTAAGGCAGCCTTCCTCATAAAAAATTTGTTCACTATTACCTCAAAGCAGAACACATAACAACAGTGCAATGAGAGCTAAAGACCATCTAAGCAATTGGTTGCAGCATCACTATATGAACTGAGCACAAGAAAAGCATCCTTTAAAGGTCTAACAAATCCTTATCCTGACTATTAGAACTAACTAGAATTAAAAAACAACATGCAAGTTTAACAAAGATTTTAAAACATACTATGGCTGTCCAAGTATTCTTACTTTAGTGAGGAAAATTTAGTTATCATCTATTCCAGCATACTTTAGTCCATCTAGCAATCAAAATCAGGTTGAGAAATGCAAGCATGCAAGGTCTCCTTGTCACTGCCAACAGTATTTGCCAAAAAGAGTGTTTCCTAGCCAGCCACTGCCCTGAGAGCAAGGGCACAGGACTTCTGGTATAAGTCATCTCTCTCAATAGTCATGTTCAGCCACCATCCTGGAGATACCACTTCCTCTTGGCTTACAATTCTCCTCAGTCCAGCCCCTAGCACTTCTTACACTCAAAATCTGAATACAGTTTTAGTTTAACCAAGAAGGTTTATTAAGAACTACCGTTGTATCTAATTTTCAGAGGGCCTAGAGTAAGTACTTTTGCAGCTCTCACAGTCCACCCTTTCCTCTAACAAACTGACACTAAGAAAAAAAATTGCAACTGACATTTCTGTAAATAGCACTTCCTAGACAAGCTTTTGTGAAACAGTGTGTTTATATTTATGCAGAGGATTTACTAACAGCAGAAAGGGACATAAAATTAAACAATTCATGTCATAAACAGAAAGTATTTACTACTCATGGTGAATGTATTCTCTTCCTCAAATTCTATTCAGCAGGTCAACAACAGCAGGAGTTGAACGAGTTTGGAAAGCTTTGGATGTGCTTGTAACCAAGAGATTACATTATGAATATAACCGTTGAGTTACCCTTCTCTGCTCCTTCAAGATTGTCCACACTCTCTTACATGTTCATGACAAACATACAGCAGAATACCTTGTGTCAGTCAGTATTACATCCACTTTTAGTTACCACCAGAAAATATACAAAACCTGCCTCTAGAAGCAGCTCTCCAGGGCATGGAAAAATGCATCCCTAATATTTCTGTCCCTTTTGTTCAACCAGCCAAATATCCAAAGCACCTAAGTGAACAAGCAATACTGGAGAATACATTCAAAGCTGAAATTAGGTTAGTCACTTCCCGACTCTGAAGAACAACAAATAATGTATCCAAATCTATTACCCAAGAAAACATGAAATCAAACTGTGCAGCGCTGAGCAGATTTAAAAAGCACTTCACCAAAAAAAGCCCAAACAAAAATAGTATTTGCAACAAAACAGCTAAATGAAAAAGTCTTTCTCCACGTCTGCAGAGCAGCAGTGAGTGCCAAGCAAGGCTCAAGTACAGCAAAATTAAATCTAGCAGAAGTCCAGGTACAGACTGCCAAGCATCGTGTGCAGCAGGGATACAGAAACCATTTGTCCTGCTCCCAGACTTCCAGTTCAGTATCAGGTGAAAACACCTCATCATTTTTAGTAACCTCACGCTGATAATCCAATTGCTTGAAATGAAAAATAGTTTTGCCAAAGAATATTAAATTCAGGCAATATTTGCTGAGCCTAATGGCATTTGAGCACATGGCCACAAAAAGAGCAAGACCAAAGATCAATTTTTCAGACTCTCTTTCAGTTTGGTGGGAAACAGACACTTTGCTCCTCAACAAACATTACAAAAATTGACACCTATATGAAAAGCTTGTTTAGCAGTTCGGTTGCATTTTTGTTCCCTAAAACTTATGACCTAGTCCACAGGCTTCATGTTCCATTTATGAAATGAGCACTTCAATCCACAAACTACTAGGAGGAAAATTTACCTAACTCACAGTACTGTTCATGTTCACAATCATGATCAGAGAAGCCTTCCTAATCATGATTAACTCTTGAATCTCATCCAACTAAAATCAGGTCAGATGAAACTTTTTCCATGACTATCCTACATGCCTAAAGATTTCTAAAAAAATTTCACAGAACAGAAACATACATATATGAGTAAAGAAAAAACTGACAAATGCACTGAGCCAGCAAAATTTTGAGAACAAAGACAAATCTGCCTGTCTTCAACAACAACAACAACAACAAAAAAGAATCAGCCTACATTTTAGATTGCAAAACAAAGTCAAACTCTCCTCAAAGCTGAAGCATTCTGGGACAATGATCACTGCGCTGTGAAAGGAATTAATGAGCTCTAATAGTAAAAGTACTACTGCCCACTGTGTTATAAATGCTTCACTCACTTCTTCAGTTTTCTCACCTATAAACAGGCACTAGAAAAAAAAACAGCATGGTGTTGAAAGACTACTTGTGAGAGCTTACATCACCTTCAGAAATTATCAAAGACTGTACTAGTTCAAAATATTATAGATAAATGGCTGGACTAAAAGACCACATTTCTATGCAGATGACTTTTCACTTCGGGAAACAAGCAAACAGAATGGCTTTCATTCTTTTCTAATGGAAAATGTTACAAATGGATGGTGTAAGTCATGAAACATCACTGTTCATTGCTTAAGGTCACGTCTACCACCACACTCAATCACTTTAAACTGAACTCCTACTCAGTTCAGTTTTGTAGTGATGGAATTTAAACATCTACATGGGCACTTTAGCATGTAAAACACAAAACATCAAGAGACTGAAGAATCCGAGGGAAGATTACACAAAGGAACTTTGTTTCAATCTAAAATAGAAAATCTGTTGGTTTTGGAAGAGTCACTGAAATATGTCCAGACACCTCAGCCAGAAGCAATGATTCTGATTAGTGAGCCCTGGAACAATTGTGCTGCTGAGTGAACTATCAAAGAGTTCCTAATAGGGAAGTTCAAAACTAGCAGAGCTCTAGCTACTTCCAATAAGGAATGGCCTTTAAGATAGCTGAAGCATAATATCTTACAAGCAAAGGACCATGAAATGAGTATTTTCATATAACCAGGTGCTCTTCTAATACAACTGTAGTGTAGCATGTTTTCAGAATGGCCAATTGCAATTAACACTCACACAAACAAACAGAATAATACTAACCATGCTTACCAGTCAAGGCATTTGCCACGGCCAATAGCATAAGAAGAACAGTTAGTCATTTTAGTAAATCTACAAAATTTATTTTTCCCTTTAATTTCTTTTTCTCTCCTGCAGTAAATATGAAAAAAAGAATTGATTCATCTTCAAAATTAAATGCACTGGGTACACGGGAACTAAAGGCCACTAGTTTCTATCTAAACAGAATTTGTTCAACACTACCTTTAATCCTTTACAGTGAACCCTGCTGGTTCTTACTTGTGGAAGAATTTTCTGCCACCAGCTTTTGTGCCCCCAAGTAATTTTCATCTTTCTCACACACCATTAATAATGCTACTGCTCCAGGTATCACTAAACAATATAATTAATGGAGCCCAACTACACTGCAACCTAGCCATGTTGCAATGTGATTTGGGTCTATAAAGAACATGCTGAAGGCCTTGGCAGAATTGGCCAGATTACCCCAAATAATAATGCTGTGTAGGTTCAGAAAAAAACAAACAAACAAACAAACAACCCAAAAACCACAAAACCCACAAAAACACACCACCTTCAATATAACCAAGCAATTGGAATACAACTGTAATAAACTGAGAATAATGATCATGTTATAATGCTACTTAACTTATTTGTAAATATCAGTTTAAACTGCTTAGCAAAGGAAAAAAGCTTGCAAGATGGACCACGGGGAAAAAAAAGACTTTAGATTATTGGCCTAAGTTCAGCAGCAGAGTTAGCAATTTATGGACTTGATTATACCTTCAAAATGAACAATAACCCAGTAACTACTGCAGTAGAAAGGTACTAAATTTTTATGATATGGGGTAATCAGGTTGGCTACCAAAGACATAGTAGACATGCTGCAAAGAAGAAACAATTCACATTAAAATAGCCAAGTAACAAATTCCCTTCTTGAAAAGGATATTTTTCTTTATATGATGTCTTTAGCAGACTGTAGGCTGTTTCTTTAAATGAATGCATATGACACACTTAATTTTCAGGCACACTTGGTTACAGAAACAGGCACTGCACTGTACATCATGTTTAGAAATAAATAGAGCTGTCATACCTGGATTCATATTGACATTTACATCAGACTCTTAATCTGTATAGATTTGACATATAGGAAAAAGTCAGTCACCCCACATATAAATGATGCTTACATATTCATAATCAAAATGTTCTTGGTTGTTTACTCAGTAAAGCAAAACTAGTTTCTTTATACATCTCTACTATGGCAGTAAATAGACTGACATTTCAGCATATTTGGAGACACTATGCTATGTTATTGCAATTACTATTTCCAGCAAAAAATTAAGGGGCAAAAATTGTGGTGATTTTTCAAAAAAATAATGTATTCATTTTTGTAGAAGGTTGAATAGAATTGTATTCTTTGCTTCATGGTGTAATGGGTACTCACAGACTGTGGAATTAGCAATTTCATGCAAAATCAGTAAATTTTCGCTTCTATTTAGTGCATGAATTGTTAATAAAAATGAAATAAAAAATGAAGTACCTATGACGACTCAATAAGCACTCAAAGGAATGTAATGCTTTTTTA
Source organism: Theristicus caerulescens (assembly GCA_020745775.1). Classification (NCBI taxonomy): domain Eukaryota; kingdom Metazoa; phylum Chordata; class Aves; order Pelecaniformes; family Threskiornithidae; genus Theristicus; species Theristicus caerulescens. Next base: position 72,509,180 of record CM036558.1, read on the forward strand.
ATTACTTAATGCCTACAGGAGTAACTCAGTTGCTATAAAAATGATGCAAATGAAATTATAAAATAGAACATTCATAATTTAATATAAGTAATACCCAAATGTTTTTATGACTCTACTATGGGTTTTCCAATTTCTTGCTATCTTCTAGAGCTTAAAACAGGTTTTATACTGTCCTCTCCTGAAAGGTTATGTAATGAGTTGAGCCCAAAGTTGGGCACCATCCCCATGTAGTTAAATGTTGGATGCATCTATAGGGATTTCCAATGAAGGCAATGAAGTCACATGTGACATGAGACAATTTTTAGGACATTGAAGATAACTGTCTAGATATCAATTTATCTTTGTCAGTTGCATTAATTATGCCACAAAATATTTTTCTGTTTAAGATTTTAGATATAGACTCTGGATACCTTGTATCTTACCCTATTTCAAAAAGCCAATACACAATGTTTTAGAAGAAGAAAAGAAAGTTTACCAATATACTTAATGCTAATAAAAAGAAATCAACGTAACACCAATAATGCTGGTAAAGCTCAACCTTCAAAGAGACAACTGTGCTCTTTGCCTGAAAGTATACATACAAATCCTTCCAGTTATTTACCGAAATGTGTGGAAAGGTTGATTTCTGTTTGGTTGGTTTTTAAAATCATATATTTACAAGCTAAGAGCTGTAATGTTTGTCAGCACACTGAAGAATGTAACCACACTTCTTAACTGGGTATTTCTTGAAGCAATAAAATTCCCAGTGTAATCCAAAGCCCAGGGGCTCAGATATCTGTGAGTCAAGGCCAGGTTTGAAGCAGCACACTGTGTAATGTCTATTCAGGTTTACTAAGTTGTGAAAGACTATGTAAGCTAAAGCCACACAGGAAAGGAAAAGGGAAAACACAAACTAAAGTGAAACTGCTGAAACAGTAATAATAACTCAAGAGCTGAAGTGAAAAATACCAACATGACACAGTACAAAAGCCTAAGAAAAAACCTGAAGAGTCAGAAGAGACACTTAACAGACTAAGGATCATCCTGTTCCGAGGGACAATGGAGACCAACACTTCCATACCTTCTGACAACATAACTCTGAAAAGCATCAACTAACTCTGCTTACTGTCTCTGCTCGTCATAGTAACATTGAAATCACACAGACAAAGATCAAAAGTCGATACAGCATTTGGGAGATTAAGTACAACTTTCTTGAGGGAAATAATGATACTTTTCAGGGGTGGGGGGCGGAAGAGACAAATATCTGCTCTGCAGTTGCCTCTACTCCTCTTCTGTACGGCTCCGAAACTTGAACAATTCACATTTCTAAAGATGTTTTAGTCATTTTCATTGTCTTCATGCCATTTTAGTAGAAAAGAGCAGGTAAGATCTTGAATACTAGGATCTCGGAGTAAGACAAATACTTAGAAGCAAAGCCATTCTCTTGCAAGCCCAGCACCACTGGTCCAGACCTCTGATTACACAATAATCATCAGCCTACACAAATTTTTCCTATGGCCTTATAACGTATGGCAAACGATGGTGAGATTGTATAAAGGAAGGATGTGCTCAATACATCACTCTTATCTCATCAGTCCCACACTGTCAGAGAAGATGCCAGAGGGTGAAGCTGGCAGTTACAGAAGTCTCTGGCTTTGACAGCTTTGATCACCTGCCTGTTGCAGAAATTGAACTACATTTCTCACCAAAAGGACCACAGGAAGCTGGACCTGGCACATAGTTCACAAGAGACTCCATCCAATGACAGGTAGAGAATATCTTTGACAATGACTCTCTGGCTACTCTAGTAAATTCTCTGTAGTCTCCACAATATATTTTCATGCATGGAAGATATAACTTTATGTTGATTTGGGAGGGAGAAATAGGCTCAATCATAAACACTTTCAGTGGATACTCTTTCCCATAGTGTGCCATATGGATCCATTCCCAGATAACTGCAGGGCAGAGATTAGGACAGCTTAATAGAACTTTTCATAAAAATGGTTTGGCACACGGATGACAAGGTCTCAACCCTTGTAAAACAAGAGGAAGAGTTAACACAAGAGGGAGATCTGCATTCCCTTCTTACCTCAGCCACTGAAGTCCATATAAACCTGGACATATCATTGTGCCTTGTAGCATACCAGTACTGATGCCCATAAAGCAGTGACAAAACTACTTCACAGGAGCGTTGTTTTATCAATTCATGTTTGCACAATACTCATAAGACACTATAGAATATCAAAAAAAACACCCATGAGTACAAAACAAGTGATGTGAAAATTCATTTCAAAACCTTCCCATGCGTAACATGTTAGTTTCTTCAGCTTACATTATGTTATCGAGTTTTTCACAATGTTTCTTGCCTTCAGAAAATTTGAGAATACATATAAAGTCCGTTATTTATCGTACCAAGTCTTTAGTAATAAATACAGTATATTGCTTTTAACTGCAATTGTGGCTAATTCCCAGCTGATTTTATTTTTCTAGCACATCAGCAAAGTATATAGAGTTCTTTGACTCAAGTTATTAACTAATATTATTAACTAATTCAGCAGACAAAACCACTGAAATGTAAAAATTACTTCAACTGTCTTTTAAGAGGAATTAAGAGGTAATGATGAATTAACTTCAGAAACACAGGAATTTTTATTCAAATTTATTTCAACACATTATAAAACATTTTGATGCTTACCTAAAACTATCATTCTCCAGCCAAGCCTGTGCAAACCTATTCTCTCCCTAAGGCCACCAATTAGAAGCATAAAATAGACCTCATATTCTCCTTTCCTTCTTCTGAGGGATACCAATGCTTCCTTTCCAGTACCCACTTGACACCAACAAAACTGTTTGTTTTGTCTTCCAGGAACATACCTTGCTTGTCAAACGCCCACCTTCCAAGTTAATGTATCTCGAAATACTGTATAATATCTTCACTAACCCATTCCGTGACCTTTACAGTACGCTTCAGTCCCAGATATATCCAAGTTGAGAATCTGTTAAAGCTCCCTACAGCAGCTCCTTAGCTGAATATTACAGAGGCCAAGAACTTAAATGGCTTCAAAGCAAGATAGACAGAGTGATGGAGGAGATGTTTACTAGTGGCCATTAAACAATCTAGACACAACCTCCACACAAGTTACTAGCACAAGCCGGGGGCTATGCTAGGAGGAGGACTGCTCAATGTATCCCCAGCTTCTATGCTCCCTAGACTCCATCAGAGAGAGTGAACAGACCTTTGATCTGACCCAATATTTGACCTTAGATTAGCTCTCAAGCCCAGATATCCCTCAACATTTCATCAAAGCACAGACCACATATCTTCAGGACATATAAAAAGCCACATCCTTACTCAGCAAACCTCCCAAATCTAACACTTCAAGAAAGAACATCCATCACATCTTCACCTCTCAGAAGCAGAGCCTGAATTCAAACTTTGCACAGCCACGATACACCCTATTATTTACAGTCTAGAAGGCCCTAAACAATTACAGAAATCATGTGATAAGACAGTGAGAAATTTTTATATAGAAAACATTCTATCAATCAACCTGCCTCACTAGTACTTACTCTGCTATTGTCTCCAGTGTAACAAAAGACCTGCAGGCACAAGCCAGACAGCTTTTACTCACATGCTCTGGAGTGTCATCAGTGTAACACTGTCAATTTTGGGTCATAACACCTGTTTAGAACTGCTTATGAATAAAAAGAAGTTATTCTAAAGAAGGCTGCTTGTGACCTAAACCAACTGGTAAAGTTACTTTAACTCCCTCAGATCAAAAAGTAGAAAATAATTTGAATACATCCTGGCTTAAGCACAATTTTTCTGATATCAACCAGTTATGACTGCAAAATTCCCTAGGATGTTATTCCAGACAAGTGGCAGAATATACATCTGCACACCCACTCTCTCCAAAAAAATTACTTACTGTTTGCATTTCCAAGTACTAGCATGTATATGCACCAGTGACAAGACAGAAATAATGAAGTTGTATCTAGACAGTTATCAACACTTGATAGATTATCTGTCTGATCATAGGTTCCATGGTTTAAGTGCAATTTAAAAATTTAAAAATCAGTATTACATTACTTTGTAATGTCAGAGGCAGAACCTTAATTTAACTTTATAATTCTAGACACAATAGCTTTCCTTTGAATATGAAGTGATGTATCACACATTTCAAACGGAGTATTCTATAATCGTAGAGCTTTTTGTTACTGTTAAAACTGCAATTTAGTTTCTGAGGCAGTAAAATGAAGCAGTACAAGGAATAGATTAGAAAAGGTTTTAAAAATTATACTAAGAAAAATCATTGCAGCTGGAATTTAAGTACAGAAAATTATAGGAAAGGATTCAGAAAACATTTATTAGAGAAGCCTAAACAACATATGTATTTTAAGGTAAAATATGTGCTTTTTTAATTGCATTGATATTGTGATACTTAACTAGCCATCCCCAGTTTGGGTAGGCACTTATTCCTAACTTAAAAAATATTCCTAGCAAAAAGCCAATCAAGTCTTTCTTCTACATGTACCTTATTTATTTTGTTCTCATTCCACAGCATCTCAGAGTAACAGCAATAAAATCCGGTACAGAGCTAGCAGGAAAATCTTACTCTGAAACATAAGGTATTAAATTATCAGTAACACCATGATATTTGTCAACAGGAGAAGAGAGCTATTGCTCTTCCCCCCTCTTCCACATGCTACGGAGATAAAAAGCCTCTCTTCTTTTTGTCAGTCAAGTTTCTAGGTTCACCTAACTCCCACAAACTCAGCAGATGACAAGTTACGACAGCCAAAACACGCTTTCATCTAACCAAAATACTTACTTTTGCATAATACTTAGTTGTCTTGAATGCAAACCCTAAAGCAGAATTCATAGAAAAATAGGAAGCTTTGCATGTAATTCCCCACCATTTTTTGTGAAGACAATAAAGCAGTAAATTACATTGGTTTTAGCTGCATCAAGACTTACAAATTGTGTCCTCATTTGCATATATCATGTTTTAGTCAACATAGCAGATTCTAAAATTATTTATTCAAAGCTAAAAACCACACAGCTCTGAGAGGTGGATTCAAGCTTTTGAAAGTGGTATTAATTTGCCTTTCATGCTGAAATATAACAAAAACCCCACATTGTTTTACTTCATTAACTCCATTTTATTTATCAGCCAGGTGAAAATGTTTGTGGATACTTGTGTCACTAATGGTATACCTATTTACATGTTTCATGAGGAAACATACCTGTGTTGGGTAATTTTTGCACACACAGGAAATATTTTTTACTCCTTTAAATTCTTAATAGGAACACATGCTATGTCACGAAGATACCACTGTCCATAATCCACTAGCAAAAAGCAAGATGTGCACCTGTTAAAAATATTCCATATTTGTGTTCTCTTCCACAAACAAGAAATGCATAACACCTTTGCTCTGGTTAATTCCCAACCTACTATACAGGGCATGGGTACAGGCATACCATTTTACAGTTGAAAAATTAGAAATGCTCGTATTCAAAGAGCTGAAAAACCATCTAGGCCAGAAGACAATAATACAAAGCTGGCATTTCTAAGTTAGATTGTAGTGAACAACAGTTCTTGTCAATAAAACTACAGCCAACAGCATTATTGTGTATCCTCGCTTATGTATTCTGGAAGAAAGACATAGGATTAAGTTTGCGCACAGAGTAAGCTTCCCTATTGGTACCTTGAGTTGGTCAAGAAGGAAAAGTACAGAGAGGCAGCATGAGAACTTTGAGATCTTTAATACTTCCACTGCCTCTGCTTGTGATGTACAATATCTATTTCCTGGATAAACAGAGAAGTTAAGTCCCCAGAGTCTGAATCTAGTACCTTTCATAAGCCCTAACTTCATTTTTAAAAACGATAAAAGAAAATGTAATTTGCTTTCCAGCTTTACCAGTAATCCATATGTGTTCATATTGCAGACTGCAAAAACATCTGTGAGATCAATAATAAACATCCTACTTGTGGTTCATTCTTCTGCTTTATTTAAAGAGAACATTCCACAGCATACACCCCGCTCTGCACTTTCACCAGTTTGAATGATGGAATATGGATAATAGAAACACAAAAAATGCATTGCAAATGGCAAAATGCATGTTCTTTACAAATAGGCAGGAGACCTTCTGAGATGAAATCAAGCAGTCTAATTTCTACATTTCTGAATACAAAAAATGTTACAATAAGACAGCAACAAGCCTGCGAAGTCTCAAATATTAGGGAATATCAGAATCACATTTGCCAGTTTGTCTCTCCTCAACGCTCTTCCTAGTCAAGAGCCCCACGCCCCCAGGTTCCTCGTTCCAGTTACAGGTTATTTAGTCAATCCCATTTAGTGGTATGGTTTGATTTTCCCTCCTATCTGCCTGCTTCCATTGAGTCACTCAGGCACACTCTACTCCAAATCTTGCCTTTTAACTTGCCTTCAAACTAACTAAAGTTGGAAGCTTTGCACTCCCTCTTGATACCTATTTCCTATCTAGCAGTAGCTGGAAAAAAATAACATTGTGGGTAAGTAACCACTCCACTTATATCCGTAATAGTAAAGTTCATTATAGATGACATATCTAGAGAATTTATTTATAGGAAGCTAGAAAATCCCAGCTGACCACATGCAAGCTTGAATTTATTTACTTGAGTTATTGGGGTAGTTCTACCACGGAGACTGCGAAAAGCACCATCCCTATTGTTGCAAAAAAGCACAGTTGTTTGCTAAATGTGAAACCCCTCAACCCAGACAGAGGAAACCCAAACCAAGAAGCACTGGAACCTCTCAAGAAGATGGCTGCAGTATTTTCCTCAACAATCACTAATCCCCTTTTTCAGAAACAGCTATTTTGCTGAAGGTTTGGGGGGGGTGGTCAAAACTTTTTTTTTTTTTTTTAAATAAAGTCAACCTTAAGCACACACTTTCTTTTCGCTGTTTGTCACTTAATAAATATCCTTAAAAATATGATTTTAAATGCCGGTGCACTTGTTGCTACCCTCCATAATACATACTGATTTACTACGCTAGCACTGGAAAAGGTAAAGGAAAACTTTTAAAACACTGCAAACATAAAGGCTTGAATTTCCCGAATACTACAGGACAACAGATACATATTTATGGAGAACATTAAATATTTCTGCACGTTGTTACTAGAAACACAGCACTTCCACTTTATAGCCTGATATGATTAATAACTAGATTTTATGTATTTTCAAGTTACATCTAATTCATATATTTTCCCAAAAATGCCTTTAGCTACCTTTCTTCTAAGCTTTTTACCTGATACTTTTGGCCATTATGTTCCCTACGCATTTTGCTGTTATTGCTCTCATTTACCTTTTGCGCTTGTCATTATTAAATATTTTTATTATTTTCTTTCTGCGGTCTCACATGGAAAGATCACAAGGCATGCCTCCCTGCAAAGCAAAATGCGTTTTTGTGACTTTTATGAAGGCAGCCGCTTCACGTGGGTGATTTACTACTCAACATTAGAATAGCACAGCCTTAGCCAAACCTTGGAACAACATTTTTCGTCAAGGATTCCAAACTATTTCGATTTCACCGTGGTATGAAACACGGCCGCCTTCTCCTGAGGCTTCTCCAGGGCATTAAGGCTGTCCCGCTCGCTGCCGATCTGAGCAGCGCCTCACTGAGCCACCACTGGGCTGTCAGGGCACACCGCCACACCTGCCTGCCCGCCCGCCCGGCGCGAGGGCGGCCGTTGGAGGGCGGCCGTTGGCCCCGCCCCCCGCACCTGTCCTGCTGCGCCCGCGCCCTCGCCAGGCGGCCGCTATCCCCCCTCTCCGCAGAGGCAGCCGGTGGGCGGGGAGCCCCTCAGCGGCGCGGCGCCCCGAGCGGACGGACCCTCGCTCCTGCCGCCCGGGACCGCTTGCCCCACGCCGGGAGACTCGCACCCCGGTTGTGCTCCGGCGGGGCAGAGCGCGTAGCGGAGTTATCCCCCCGCCTACGAGGGACCCGCTGGGAAACCCCCGGGCGCCGCCGCCGGGAGCGAGCAGCCCCGCCCCAGCCCTGCCGCCGCGACGGGCGGTTCCTAAGGAAGAGGCCCCGCCCCCAGCGGGGGTGCGGCGGGAGCTGGAGGGAGTCCCCACCCGCCTCAGGCCGAGTAGCGGAGCGCCGAGCGAGCGGCGCTCTCTCGATGCGCTCGATACTCGCGCCGACCGCTGGCATCCCCCCCGCCACTTCCGGCGGCGCGGGAGGCTGGAGAGGGAGTGAGGCGGGTGGGCGGCCGGGTCGGGGGCAGCGGCCGTCGGCGGAGGAGGACGGTTGGGCGCTGCTGCCGTGCCCCACTTCCTCCTCCCCTGCCACACAGGTACGGGGCGGGGCCACGCACCGGGGCGAGCGGGGAGGAGGCGGGGTCGCTTCCAGGGGAGCGTCACCCCGCAACAGGGGGCCATGGGCACGACGGTGAGGAGCGCGGGGGGGCCGGGTGGGGGAAGGAGCCGGAGCCGGAGGAGGAGGCCGGTTCTGACTGGCGGGAGGGTTTTGGCTGGCCCGAGGAGGAGGTGTCCCGCGGCGTTGGGCCCTCGGGGCCCGCAAGCAGCGAGACGTTCCCTTCCCCGGGGGGAGGAGCGAGGAATGGCGGCCTGTCGCGGCTCGACGGCCTCTGTCCCAGCCCGGCCCGGGGCAGCTGGCAGTTGCTGGGGCAGAGCCACGTCGGTCCTGGCCTCCGGGTGCGGCGTGGGCCAATCCCCGGCAGCTCGGCTGGCAGAGGGCCGTGCGCAGGCGAGTGGGCAGGAAGGAGGCTTCAAGGATCACGCTCGTCCCTGTCCCCCTTCCCTCTTGTGCCTCCGGTGCAGGAGCCAGGTACCGCCAAGCAAAGGATCTGCTCGGGTTTCTGACAGGTGCACGTTTGCGTCCCTGTAACACGGAGCGTCCCTGTAACAAGGAGCATCCCTGTTACGGTGCCAGCTGCTGTCCTGCCACCAAGCATTTGTGGAATTGGCTCCAAAGGAAATGGATCTTGGCCAGGGCCAGCGTGGAATATGCCTTGTGTGGCTCATGCGAGTGATTTTTTTGAGAGTACCGAGATGCTAGTTTCTGCCAAACTGATGTTTTTACTGGATGTTCTTCAGGGTTAAATAAAAAAGCCCCAGCTCCTTCATAATGTTTTTTCCATGCTTGGTACAAGTCATTAACTCTTTGGAGGCCAAAGAAATTTTGCTTTTCTAGTTACTTGTTTATTTGCTTCTCTTTCATTTTACTCTGTTTTATTTGTGTGTTAGGTTAAAATCTTGCTCTGCATGGGACTTTTTTTCAAAGGGGAAGGAACAAAAAGTCTTTGATCTAAAGAATGTGTTGCTTACATTTTTACACACAGGAGAAAAAAAAGGAGGGGAATATGCTATTTTGCACAGATCAGGACAGCTCTTAAGACACTTGACTCTTCATAAAACAGATTTTTGCTGCATGTTTGCTCAAAAGGTGAATCAGTTGCTTGAGGGATTTTGGTGAGAGGAGAATGAATAGCATTTTTGATACTTAGAAAAATCACAGTTTGAGAAGTCATAGTGGACTTCAGAAGAGTTCTGTCACTGTTGGTAATAAAATTACTTGGTGGAGAGTATTTCAAAGGGATACATACATTTATAGTTTCTTCAGTTGTTAAATAATGTTCCTTGAAATGTTTCTTGAACATGGTAAATTCTTTGCTTTCTTTAGAACATAATAGAGAAAAAAAAACAATTACTCTGCATCACCTTCTTATGGATGGCCTTGGGTGTGACTAGAGCTATCAGTGTTGTTTCTTACTACTTTAGTGGTAGACTCAGTAATCTGCAAGAAATTAAATGGACAGATTGTAAAAATTGATGGTGTTCCTGAGGAAATATTTTGAATATAAAGATTTGAAAGTCAGAAAAATTATGTTAATTTTGGTGTGGATTAACGCTGGTAGGCAGCTAAGCACTGCATAGCCGCTTGCTCACTTCCCCCCGATCCTCAGAGAAGGAAGAGTAAAAGGAAGAAAACTTATGGGTTGAGATAAAAATTGTTTAAGAAGTGGAGGAAAAGTGGAAAGAGAGAGACAGAAAACAAAACAGGTGATGTAAAGGCAATCACTCCTCCCACAGGTAGAGTGGTGCCCAGCCAGTTCCTGAGCAAAACATGGCTAACCTCCCTAAACCCCCTCCTTTCGCTTTTTATTGCTGAGCATGACACTTTATAGCATGGAATATCTCTGGTTAGTTCAGGTCATCTATCTGGTTGTGCCCCCTCCCAACCTCTTGCACACACCCCACTCTATTCACTCGGGGGAGGGGGGGGCAGAGGGAGAAACAGAAAAGGCCTTGATGCTGTGCAAGCTCTGCTCAGCAACAGCTAAAGCATTAGTCTGTTATCAGCATTGTTTTGGTCACAAATCTAAAACACAGCACCATACAAGCTGCTGTGAAGAAAATTAACTCCATCCCAGCCAGACCCAATATATAAATAAAAGTGTTACTGTTTCTTTTTCCCTCTACTCCCAATTCTTCTGATCCTAACACAGGTGTTACACAAATTACATCTAAATTAGTGGCCAGAGTGGAAAATGTAGGTACAAAACTGTGCGTTATACAATTCACTCCGTTTTTGGACTTTTGAAGCACACATGACAGTACATGGTCATGTCTTCTGCTGGGCATATGTCATTCTCTGTGTTTCAGCTTAGGTGAAAAATGAGGCTCAGATTACTTCTGCAGCTCTTGTTCCTGCTGAGAAAGTGTGACATTAACAAATACAGTGTGCCTATCAAGAGGAAGTGTACACTGGACAGGAAAGATCTGAACAGGCAGCAGTGAAAATACAAGTTCAGCTAAGACATCAGCAATGGATAGATTTCTGAATACATTGTCTTTCCTTCATGGTGATTTGCTCCTTGGGCTTGAACTTGGGAGTCCTAATTTTGCGTGCAGTTCTTCTGGGGAGAGTAGTAATTCGTATCCTGGTTGAGTGACCAAGTAAGGATCACCGAGTATCTTCTGCAGGCACCTTTACTCTGCTTTCCCTGGTGGTGGAATGCTATAAACACAGGACTAAAGGGGACTGCTCAGTCATCAGGCCCATCCTAACAGGTCTACATAATTGCTTTCATAAACTTCCCCTTAAAACTGTTCAGTTGTTCCTTCTTTCATTTTTAGGCTGCTCTAGAATACAGATAGTCTAGGGATGAAAAGGTAGTCTCTAGTAAAGTTTGTTCATCATCACTTCATGCCCATTTGCTCTCATGCTGCTGTCATTAAAATTAGAATTATTTTTCCTCCTTAGTGGTAATTCCTGTGATACTTTTATTGAAAGTAAGTCTATTTGCTTTTCATCAGGGTTTTGGTAGGCTAGACACGTTACACACTCATCTCAGTTCATAAAATGGACAATCTGCTCATCCATCCTGATAACCTTTTTTGCAGTTGTTCTTTGAATCTGTCTTCGAGGGTGATCAGAACTCTGTATGATATTGTGCGTGAAGGCTCACTAGTGCCTCATTGCATGACATTGGTACTTTTCTGGTTATACTGAAAAGAGTCTACTTAAACTTTTTCCGTTTTTTATGGCCACCTCATTTTGGGATCAGCTAGCAATCCACAAGGGTAAACTTTCTACCTCTTGCTTTTGGTTTTCCACTGAAGAGCTCTGAATTTAAACACAAATAATTATTATAGTCCCTCACCTGCTGTTATAATCCCCAAGCTTTTCTTTCAGAACTTTAATAGGAATCTTATTCTAATCTGATAGTAGGTTGTATCAAAAAAGAAAACATAACCACATTGAAAGTTTTATATCAATCCTTAATTTTTCAGCTAAACTTGTCATTTCTTATATTGTATAATAAATTACCAATGTCCATGCAGATTATATTTACTACATTTATTGCATGATCTAGCTTTTCTATACTAGCACATTTTCCATTTAAAAACAGTGGGAAAAGCATTTTTCATACATGTGGGATGAGAGGAAGTATTTTTGAGCTGAGGAAAACAAACCACTAAATAGTTGAGGCAAACAGAATTTAATTACTGACTGCTCGCTGAACTAGGTGGTGACCTACACTTAAAAATCTTGGGATGACTGACTGACCGGTGTGTTTATCTTGAGGCTGAAAAGGAAAAAAGAAAAAAAAAAAAGCCTTAAAAATCATACTCTCTGCTGAGCTGGAGGAAAGAATTATTTGCCTGTCAATCTATTAAGCTGCTGAACTCCTTCTCCAGGATTCAGTTATCCAATTTTGTTTTCTATTACATGTGGAAATGGCTGCATGTGGTTAATATTAAAGGGATTGCCATACCATAGACCTCATCAGATAACCAATTTAATGTCCGAGACTGGCTTCTTAATCTTCTTGTTTCCATCTTCATGTTCTTTTCCTCAGAAGTGTGTGAGAAATAGTGAATAAATGTGAGAATGAGGGGATAACTTCTTCCAGTGCGATGCTTGTAACCAATCATAGGCTCAAATCTGTAGTTTTTAGCAAGGCGTCCCATGTAGTGGACTAGTCTGGTATATTTCACTGTGAAAATGAAGTAAAGTAGACAGAACCACAGTGCTTCAATGCCAGTTCTTTCATTGTGATTTGATCGTGGGGATCACTTCTCTCCCAAGCAGTTACTCCTGTGACTACTGGCATAAAAGGGCTAATTCAAGCTATTGTGAAACTGAAGCTGGTTTTCTGTTGCTGGTGTTTTGGGGTGGGTGGGTGGGTTGGTTGGTTGGTTTGTTTTGTAGAGTGTAGGAATAATACTTCCCACATGAAGCAGAAGTGCTTTCATAAAGCACTGTTGGCCTCCGATATTAACTGATGTTAACTTTTTTTGATGTTAACTAAACATCAGAAAAGATAAATAAAATTTGTGAATAAGAACAATCCAACTAAACTCTTAAACCTTTATATTTTCCATATGTCACATTCGTTTACTGTTATTGTTGCAAGGCTGTATGTTACCTCTTATCTGACTTTAGCGTTTCTTTCAGCTTTCAGACAAAGGACACACAGAAAGAGAAGAGCAGAAAGAAGATAACAATAGCACCGAATGCAGCGAACCGGGAATCATGGATCTGAAATTTACTTCATCAAGAAAATACATTTCCATCAGTGTACCTTCCAAATCTCAAACTATGTCTCCTCATATCAAATCAGTAGATGATGTTGTAGTTCTTGGCATGAATCTCAGCAAATTTAACAAACCTACTCAATTTTTCGTCTGTGTTTCTGGAGTTTTTATGTTTTATCTGATCTATGGATATTTACAGGTAAATGCTGTGAACTTGTGTCTTAGGCCAATTCCTCCTACCACTTTTCTTTTTCAATAGCATGATAATATAGTATGTATTTTAATATGTATAGGCGTTTAAAATAGATATTGATTGCAAAGTCAACCTTTCAGAATTCAGGAACAGTAAGTAATTGTATAATGTAAGATTCCATTATAGTTCATGTGCCTACAAGGTTGGGTTCAGTTGGACTTTCATAAATTGATCTTTTACTTCTGCGTGCAAGATATACCTTTCAATATTGTTTTGAATGTGTATTTTTTAGAATGTGATTTCATAATCTTCTGAAAACAAACAAATTGTAGAACCGTACTGACTGACACGTAAGTCTTCATTGGTGTTGAAACCTTTAGACCTCCTGGAGTTCTGTGAGTGCCATACAGTAACAGTAGTCTATTGTTCTCTCTGCTCTCCCTTCAGGACAGAGTTGAAACGTACTGTGGTTGGTTGTTAAGCAGAAGCATAATGTTTATGCCATTTTAGTTAAACATTTCTCTTCCTGCTAACCTTTTCTCTTTTATCTGGAGCAGCTACATTTCTGTTCCTTTTTCTGATTTTTTTTTTAAGTTCAGTGAGTCTTCTCAATAAAGCAGTGATTTAAAAAGTCAATAATTAAAAATCACCATGTTTCCACTGCTGTTTTCAAAAACACTTGAGAAGTTTGTTAAAATAAAGTTACTTCCAAAGAGTTAGACAAAGTTATTGGTAATTGAAAGCAGAATCTCAAAAATGAAAATATTAGATAGCGTTTTGTTTCTAGAACTGACACATCTACATAATTCTTTATGCAGTGTATGTGTTTTTTCCATAACAAATTGATCTGGTTTTAAATGTTCCTACATCCTGCAAATTTATAAGCTCACAAGTGCTATTTAATGTGGGCACTCAAAATATTAGGTGCGCATTCCTAAGAGATTAAAATTACCAGTAAATATGTCTGTTAGAGAAAGTTTGTATTTAATTTATTGTGAGCTATTTATAAATTCTGGATTAAAAACAGTCTACTGAAGTAAATGAACTGAAAACCAACTGAAAAGCAGCCAGGAAACCATCTATAATTTGAGATAAATATTAATGGATCGAATGTATTCCCCTGATTAATCGATCCATTAATTTCAGTGGATTTACTCCAGCAGTAAACTTTCTCATTGTATTTTGGAGGACCTAAATTGTGTTTTTCAATACTTTGCAAGTTACATATGGCAGGTAAATTCTAGTTAGTAACCAGCAGCTGTGAAGGCTAGATTTGCATGTACATGAAGAAAAAAACCATTGATTTTGTTTTGATTTAATATTTTGTTGTATGTATGTGACCTTGGTGGGTTTTTGTTTTTATAGGAATTGATATTTTCCGTGGAAGGTTTTAAACCTTTTGGTTGGTACCTCACTTTAGTGCAATTTGGATTTTATTCCATTTTTGGACTAATAGAATTGCAGTTGATTCAGGACAAAAGGAGAAGGTATGTGTTTTTCCAAGCATTTTACCCACTGTCCATCAAATTAGAAGCATTTGATATTTACGGTAAATTTAACTTCTGTTGTGAATACTGTGAGGCATTGGTAGCAGTTCTGTAGTTAAAATAATGAGAATTTACTGGACAATGTTAGAAAATGTTTTATAAGCACCTGCTTAGATTTCAGACCTGTAAGTAGTCTTGTTGACTCTGCTGTCACTTTGTCCCACTTACAGAGCATATTCTATCCTTAAGGTAGCTGATACAGACTGACTCGTGTATGTGTTGCTTGGGATTATCACGTCTAGAATAGGGCCAGCTGCACTTCACAGCACTTGAAGCCATCTGTCACTGAATACCTTTTCCTCAAACCTTGGCACCTCCTCACCAAGTGGTTCCTCTAACGTGCTGTGCATCTTGGAGAGTGTCAGAGGTCTGCTCTCTTTTTGCCATGTGGCTGTATAGGTTGGCTTCAAAGGATGTGCTTAGGTTTTGCATTTTTCATGTAATATAGCACTCATAACACCCTGCCACAAAATTATTCTGTGTTTTCACTGCAGTTGGCCAAGGAGATTCTTGCTGTCTTGAATCCTATGGATATGGGATAGTTTGATCTGACTCAGTGTGGCCATTCTATGGCTTCCTGCCCAACTACAGCCTCTGCAAACTGTATATTGAGGCACTCTGGAAGCTTGCATAGAGGCTGTCATGGGGTATATGAACTTTAAAATTGCTTTAAAGTATTATATCCTAGTTGAGCATAACTAGTTTTCCTCACCTGTAGTCAACCTTGGCTGATTTTGCATATACTGATTTTAGGTAATAGGATTCTTTTATAGCCAAACAACATAGCTTTGATAACTTATTCTTTTTATTTTAAACACTGACAGCTTATATTTCAAGTTATCTGACTTTTTGAGGTGCATCAGGTAATATTGCCTAGTTACCTTTTGGGAGTTCTGTAAGTATTTAGGTTTTGATTACCAAGTAGTTGCTAATGCTTAGAGCATGATCCTATAAGTAAGTTACGTTGGAAATGTAGATCTTAAATGTATTTTACATTTTATTTTCTATAACCTAGGCATCTTCTTGTAGACATTAAAAAAACCGTTTCTTAATTTTTATGTAGAGTTGTCTGTTTCTTAACTTTTACGTTTTTCCTTGCATGCTTCAGAGTATGCCTATGTCACATAATGAGTTATGGATAGGACAGGGTTACAGCAAGACATCTCCTTATGTTGCTTGATGTGGCTCTGAGTATGCACAAAAAATAGCTGAACATATCCACAACAGTAACTGTAAAAAATCACTTTACAAAGTGAGCACAGCGATTGCTAAAGATTACTGTTGGATCATCTGTTGTCAGGTGATAATTTCGTCAAATTGTAAACAGTACATCTGAAAAGGTTCGACGAGTCCCTCCGTTTGTGATATCGGAATCACTTCTGTCTCAGTTCTGTTGCATTTTATAAAACAATGGTACTTTTCTCAACTTTCTTCATTCTGAAAATGTCAATGTTCATGTGAAAACTTCACCAAAAAAATTGACACGGTGACCATGACAGGACGAAGATTCAGGATATTTTGATATACCAGTCTTCTGTGTTTCCTTTGACAAATAACCTGAAGCCTTTGTCTTGATTCTTCTGTAAATAATATACCTTCTCAGAAGGAGGTTAAAGAATTATTGCTTGAATACTTCATGAGCCATGAAGTTTTTATTGTCTTCTATTTGAATGCTGTTTATTAGCAGTAACTGAAAGAAATGAAATTTGAAATCAGTCATTTATGTGTGTTTTTAAATTTCTATTACGGAATGAAATTCAGTGAGAAAGATGGTCAAGTTGTATTGCAAACATATTCCTTTATCTAAATTTTCCAAGCTAAATCTCCTCTAGGTGAGTCTATAATACCAAAATTTGTATGTTTATATTTTGTAGAATTCCTGGCAAAACCTACATGATAATAGCATTTTTAACAGTGGGAACTATGGGTTTGTCCAATACCTCTTTAGGATATCTGAATTACCCTACTCAAGTCATCTTCAAGTGCTGTAAGCTGATTCCAGTTATGATAGGCGGGGTTTTTATACAAGGTAAGTGGTAGTCTTGCTATTAGATGATTTGTTTTTGTTGTTTCTTTGGGAGGCAGTCATGTATGGAATCCTGTACTTTGTTAAATTCCACTGAGGCTCTTGGATAGAGAGGGACAGGTAGCATTTTTCCTATAGGAGGAAAAATGTGAATTTCTGAAGTATCTTCTCAGAAAATGTACAAATACATTTAGATGAACAGAAAATGTGGGGAAAAAGCAGTTGTGCAGGTCACTTGCAAAACTTCATTTTTATGCAGGCTTTCTTAATTTTTAAGTAATGTAACTTTGTTTTCTAAACCAAATCACTTCATAAATGAAACATATGCAGTACTGAAATTAAAAACTTGAAATGGAAAACAAAATAAAAATCCAGGCATGATTTGTGAAGAAATCCCCTACTCTTCTTGTTTGAAAAGCTTCATTCCTAAATTCCTAAATTTTGATTAAATGTTTAATCAGGAATACCTCTGACTTGACATGTCTTTGGCTAGTTCTAAAGTCATAGTTCATATTCCAAGAACAGAAAAAGGGATCTGGAGAACAACAGATAAAGACTATAGTTATGTGAATAAACATACTTCAGTATTTCTGGATTTAGAAGACTTATGTATATTATAAAAGTTTCTGTTTGTTCAATACACAAGGATTCATTAAGTCAGTAAAGCTTTGCATCAGCAAGTGTTATGGAACAGAATCTAGAATGATATATTTCTGTTTCTGTAGTTAATTCTGGCCTTCTAGTTGCAACAGAAAGCTGAACTTTCAGAGGAGGTTACGAGTTTACATATGCACATGTGCACACGGTATTTACCTTTTATTAGGAGTCATTTTGTATCATGTTAATGCAGAGAGGCTGGTATTCCCTTAAAGCTTTGTGAAACTTTATATTGTGTTGTAGTACTATTGTACTCTCAGAAGCTGTGATTTTATTTTTTTTTAATTATTATTTTAAAAAAATTTCAGTTAAAATTTTCAGTTCAGAAAAAGTTCCCTTGGAAGCTTATATTGAAAGTACAGCTTCTGGGAAAGGAATGCGTTATTTCAAACACGATATACTAACTCCTGCCTTTTCATTTCTCTACTCTGTTGCTTTCTCCACCCCCCTCCAAATCCCGTCTCTCCCAAACTAAGGGACAATGCAGGGTTCTAAAAGTACCCAAATCATCTGTTAGTGTTTGGGAATGACTTCTCTCTAATCAATAAAGGCAGCCAAAATGTCTTGCATGAGGGAAAAATCTTAAGAAAACATCTAATCTCTCCTGAAGTTGCTGGGATGGTGCTTTGTCAGGGAGGATGTGCTTTATGTCATTACGAGCAAAACTAAAACTGACCACAAGAATCAGATAGTATCTGTTAAGTTCCTCCTCCATAGGAACTGCTGTTGTAGAAGAAAATAATTCCAGTCGTGAAAGGCCAGAGCATTAAGTCTTCTGCCTACGTAAAAGAATGACATTGGAACAGTTTTTCCTTTGCCTTCTAGTCTGCTAAACAGCATAAACATGAAATTCTGAGAGTGTTAACAGTCCATTCCTGTTTTTTGTATTGCTTTTGCAGGAAAACGTTATAATATCGCAGACGTGTCTGCTGCCCTGTGTATGAGTCTTGGATTAATATGGTTTACTTTAGCTGACAGCACAGTTGCACCAAACTTCAACTTGACAGGTAAAGATATATTATATTTTAGAGTTTAACAAAATGCTTGTTTTTTCCTACAGTAAGCATTCCATAGAAATTCTGAGAGTTCTTGGTGGAGTGCCTTCAGGTATCATACGGACAATGCAGTTTTCATTGTAGCTTTGCACTAGCAGAACTATATCTGTGGCAGAAGAGGCCTTTATTTTAAGCGTTAGTTTTTAGGTTCTTAAAATTTCTGGAAATTCCTCCCTTTAGGTTGAAATGTCTCGCACTTGTTCTCAAGAAATACTTGCTTCCCAGTAGATATGTTAAAATAAATATGATAAAATTCAGTTTGACTATTTTAAAATTCCAAAAGATTAGTTGTCTTTTCTAGTTAACCTTTAAGTCTTTTTCCATTTCAGAGCCATTTACTTTATATTAATTGATGGTCTCACTCAGATTTGCTGTAGTTCTTAGTTGGAGTGCCCACGTTCTAACTTTTCTCTACTGTGTAAAGTCAGAAGCAAAGATTTTAATCTGCTTGGGTTTAAAAACTTAGTTGAATTTCTTTCTCGAATGACAAGGGACAATTAGTTATTCATAAAATCCATGTTATTTACTTGGCCAGTGTTTGGATTAATAATGAACCTTGAAAACTTGAATACTCAACTTTTAGTGTATTCTTCTTTTGAAATTCTGAGGTGAGTTACAACAACTTGTTATGACGGATGTGACACCTTTATTTCTTAATAGTGGAGGCACTGAATTTTAAGTTTGGTTCCTAAAAATAATAATAAATTCTCGGTTTTAAGGAAAAGACTTTTTGTCCTCACAAAATATTATTTCATCTAGTGTTAGTAATGATCAATTTGTGATGTTGTCTAAACAGTATGTATCTTTTGCCTTGCTCATAAATTAATTCTCATGCTTTTTTATGTAATTTTAGTGCTACTGGTAGTGGAAGAAATTACAAAAATCTGTGAATTATAAAACTTGCTGTGCTTTTAATGTGTTTATGTGTGGTGTAACTGGGTGACTACTTGAAAAAATATATATTCTGGGTACAGTATGACATTGGTATGCATGTAACTATATTCTAGTGTTTCTGATGTATAGATATGTGTTACCATTACAGCTATTTTTGACTGTAGCTTCTAGGTGCATGTTAATATATTCCTTTTGTGAGGACATGTACAACATGTTAATATATTCCTTTTGTAAAATTTGAATTGTTTTAAAGATGTGCTATGACTTCATTCTGAAAAGATTTGGAAAGTTGATTCTTCAACTGAATGGGATAGGATAAAGTGCAGCAAATGTAGCAAAGTCCTGACACCCTCAAAGATCCGCAAAACGCAAGACAAAAAACTTTAAATGTCTTCACAGAATGAACAGGGTTGTCTTTCGTTATTAATTTATTTTGAACACTTAAGTCTGTATACATTTGAAGTTTACAACACTACCATTTGGAGGAAGTTAGTTTTGTGAAAATAGAATATAGAACTAGAATTCAAAAGTTTGGATCTCCCCCTAGGAAGGTGATTGGAAATTCTTCTGCTCACCTTCTGGGAAGGTTCTTTCTGTATTTCTCTATTCCCTCTTGCCTGTTTTGTTTTATTCCCATGTCATTTAATTTAACCAGAAGAAACTTTTCATAATGGGAAGGGTGGAGTTTTTCCTTGTCTTACGTGAATTATGGAGACAGATGGTCCCTTCCTTCAAGAAATGTCCTGATTTTTGGTATTGCAGAAATAGGTGGCTGCCAAAGTGTAAAACCAGTGATAAGAATTATTAAAAATGTTGCTCACTCTGCAAAATGGCATATTCTTTTGAATAATTACACTTTTCTTGATGTAAATCACAGAATAAGAACTGAAAGCGGAGAGGCAGAATTTAATTTTGTATCTTCATAGAGTATCTTCAAAGAAATAACAAAGTATTTAAGGATATTAAAACTTTATAAAACATAACCAGCAAATTAAATTACTGTTTTCTAAAGTTGCAGTTTTATGTTACTGCCCCCTAAATTCCTGAGTTTGTTCTGGTGATTTATCCACATTTATGTAGAACTGTTTCCATGCAAACTAGTATGATTCTAGCATGATTTCATAGAACTTCTACTAACTTGTTAAGAACAAGCTGTTTACATTTCACAGTTGTAAGAGAGCAAAACTATACTGTGAAGTTAAACAAAACACATAATCTTTCTTGTCTGGAGCATGAGCAGACGTAAAATATTATCTGGATGAACAATTTTACAAGTCCTTTTTTTTTTTTCTTTCCTTTTCTTTTTTTTCCCCCCCTGCTATTGAAATCTAATCTCAGTATTGCTGGGCCAAAAAAGGAATCTACACAGATTTTGTTTACACATGAAAGAGGTCAGCCAAGAAACAGAAACTCTCTTCTGCCAGAACAGGTACATATTTGTAACTAAGAAAGAGGTATACTTTTCAAGATGGAGTTGGTGCTAAGAGCTCAAAGCATCTCCTAGCATTATCAGATTAGAGAGGTAGTGGTAGATATCCTAAATAGCTATGAATAATAGATACAGGACTTCCAAAAGAGAAACCAGAAGAGAAGGGTGTGCAGAAGGAGACGGTCTTGAAACATTGTGCTATGGGAACTTCCACTGTTCTGGCATTACAGGTGTAAGTGGAAATGAACTATTTTCAGTGAAGACACAGTTAAAATATCAATTGCATGAAAATTCCTCCACCCTAGACAGTTTGTGCAGGTGCAGTTTAGTCTTTTGCAGACTGAGGTGCTTTGTCCGTAGCTGCACTGTTGTTAAGATGATATTACTTGGTTAGCTACCTCTACTGCGTGTTCTAGCCTTATGTATGACAGGCTTTTAAAATGTGGAGTATTAAAGAGGTCTCAATGGGCAGGTAAAATCCAAACAA
Organism: Theristicus caerulescens; assembly: GCA_020745775.1. Classification (NCBI taxonomy): domain Eukaryota; kingdom Metazoa; phylum Chordata; class Aves; order Pelecaniformes; family Threskiornithidae; genus Theristicus; species Theristicus caerulescens. Next base: position 72,530,502 of record CM036558.1, read on the forward strand.
CTCACTCTTCTCACACACTTGTGTGGTGGGGATTGCAAGTGTGAGAATGTATTGTTGAGGAACTTACGTAAATATGTAATAGCTTATAAATGTATAAGCAGTGTTAATATTTTAATGACTTAAAGCATCACATTAATAGTGTAAAATACAATGTAATGTAGTGTTTCAATCAAGCCTGTTGGTGTAAGACATCCAGGTTTACTTTCTTTCAGGACTAATTTAGGACCAGTTCTTCCAATCATTTTTACTCGTGCTTTACATAATACATAACGTTACTGGTCTCGTTCATGGTTTTGCTGCTGCTGCTCAGCAGGTGCAGTGCTGTCACAATGAGTGGAACAATTCTTCTTTTCATACTCCAAACTGTGCATGCACATAATGTTAACACATGTCTTGTCCCTACATTTCTCCTTTCCGTGCACATTTGCGCTTCAGATTCCAGGTAACTTTTTCATCTCACTCCAGTAGTGAACCCATGTATTTGTCCAGTGATGTGCCTGGGCCATTAAGCGCCGCTGGAACCAATGTGAACCTCTGAACACAGAGGAAGACATACTCAGTCACTTTACAGAAGTGATCTGCAACAAGGCTATTGCTGAGCTGGAGGTGTTATTATACCTTTGGACTAGAGCTGAATCCATGGAGTTAATATCTCTATACTGTGGTCTTTGGCATAACCAATATTATTCAGGCTATCATGTCATTTCCGTTGGCCTTCATACCTTTTCCAATGCCTCATAACTATGAAAAATGAAGAGTCTTTTTCTGTTGCTTCAGTTGCATAAGTCTAGCCTGGGAAAGGAAATGGTTCCCAAAGTAAAAATGCTGGTTTGGAAGTTCCCATATATCCAAAAGTTGGCCAAGGAGATGCCACCTTAAACTTCATTGGTCTTAAAAATATTAAATTTTTCAATTCTGAAAATCCTAGGAGCTGGGATTTTTTTTTCTCTGTCAGGAGCTTATACTCTACTTGGTCCATCAGAATGCCTGTTTTGAGACCTCTGATAGTAAGAACTTAATATTAAGAAAATATAACACTGTTTGTTTCTAGTCTTCCACTCCTCATTCTTCCCTGATATGATATTTTAAGGAACCAAGACTAGAGCAGACAGTAAATATGATTTTGATGACTGATATCTTCTGTAATGTTGTATACTTAGGAAAAGTGATATTTCAACCTGTGTGCATCATTAATTCCTAACTCTTGCAACATTAAATAAAACAGTTGCTACAGTCATGAAAGAATCGAAGTTTGGAGGTTGAGAAATGAATTGTGACTGGTATGGATAAAGAGTTATTAATTTTTGTTATTGGAAAGCTGATTACATTATTGGCTGTGTAGTGACTTTGTTGTGAACATATACGGTAACGTAAAAGCATGGGGTTTGTACCTGAACTATAGTTTTTTAAAATTAATACTTCAACAATTAAATATTTCCACTGTGAATCCTCCTGCATTTGTTTTATCATTACATCTAACATTTCTATTTGCCTTTGTCAGGAAAAATAATCTAGGATTAACTACTCAAAAGAATATGTTCTTTTGTTATTTATCTTCATCAAAAATACCTCAATAAATGCAATTGACATTCTTTCACTCTTGTTACTACAAAAACTACAGCTAGCTTCTTCATAGCAATGTCCAGATGTTCCTGTCAAGCTTAGAGACACACAGTGCTCAGGGCTTAAAGTGGTGGAGGGAGTGAGAGTGGACACTGCTTTATACTAGTATAATGAAATAGTTTTGCTGACACGTAGAATATGATATCGAAGGGGGTTTATTATTTTTCTATTCCTGAATTATTTTTTTTTTTTCAGGATAAGTACAGAGTGGTTTTCATCACTACTCTGCTTTGCTGATAAATATTCTGAACAGGTTTTTGTTTGTTTGTTTTTTTCTTATATTAGGTGTGGTCCTAATATCCCTTGCCCTCTGCGCAGATGCAGTTATAGGAAATGTACAGGAAAAAGCTATGAAGTTGCACAATGGTTCTAATTCAGAAATGGTAAATACCAGATTTGCAATTTTAAAAGAACATGTTCTATCATAGACAAGGCATAAAATGACAAAACATGAAACTTAATCTGCTTTTCTCTTGCATATGTAAACAAGGGCTCTTGGTGTACTATTCTTGGGGTTTTCTGTTTCTTTGGGGGCTCTTGGTGATTTTTTTGTTTGTTTTGTTTTTTAACCTTTCAGGGGTGCTGCTTTCTGTGTGCAACTTCAAATGTATACTGCAGCTACAAAAACACCTATTCTAGCAACAATTTCTTTGTCTACCATGCAGGCCTGAAATCAACGGAGTGTTTTCTGTATGACTGTGCATTTAATCTCTGAAAAATATATACTGTTGTTCTGGTATAGATAAGCATGTGTTACGTGGAACATGTTGCTTTTCTTACTTTGCTAGACTTCCGATTCTAGAGTTTGCTAGCATTTGAGAGGCAGCCTTTTTTTAACCTTTCAAAATCAAAACTCTGACTTTTGGAATGGGTGAATATGTGTGTCCCTGATTCACTGAAATACATGATTTTGAAAAAGTCTTGCTCGGAATTTTTATATACTTATTTGGAGCGTGGATTACCTGTTCATATGGTCTGACTTTTTTTTTTCTTTTTAGACAAAACTTATGTTTGAATTTGGCATCTTATTCTCTAAAATTGAGTAAATACAAGAAAATCTTTTATTATAACAGATATTATTTGAATATGCCACAAGTAAAAAATTATTTAAATTTAACTTGCATATTTGGCATGTATTTGGCATTTAACTCGAAAATCTAGTTTCTCATTTATGAGAATAGCTGCATAAATGGAGACAAAATTAGTTAGAAGGAAGCTTCTTTTATGGCTGAAAGTGATTTAGGTTGGCTCAAGAAGTTTGAGCTGCAAGTTTCTGGAAAGTGGAAGAACATACCTGAAAAGTGTCGCTGTATTCTTGTTTTTTATTTCTGTACTTTTTCTTAGTATTCACTGTTGACTGCTGCCAGAGGCAGAGATCTTAGCTAGATAGACCTCACCTGACCCAGTGCAGTCTTCTATGGCTGTAATCTCTGAAATCCAAAACCAAGTACAACCTGTAACTCTTTTCTTGCCCGCTTTGCATGTTGCCAGCAATCATCTGACAGTTGTTAAGTGCCTCACCTGCGATGCTCCTGTTATCTCCAGAATTTTGCTTTTTATGCTGTGTTAGTCTGACAAATGTTGGTCTTCATATTGTCTACTCATACTACTTGTAGAGAGTCAGTGTAGTGATTAAGGATATAACGGTTTTGCTTGTTTGAGGCCTAGAGATTACACTCCGAGATTTTGTTTGGAGAATTCAGTGCAGAAGTACAAGCAGAATTTCAGAAACCATTTTTCCAGACCTGAGACTGTGGGTGAAAATTTAAGAGGTCTTCTGAATCGGAGATCATGTTTAATGGACAGCGATCTGGAAATAAAATTGCATAGTAAAGGAACCTGTCACCCACAGGATCTCTGTTTCATTGTCGAATTTGGAACTTGCCCTGGATTAAGCAATTCTGAAAAGAGAAAAGATGTCTTGCGGCTGAAATAGTAACCACTGCTCTGGAAAGTTACATCTGATTTTGCCTTGTGTGTGATTCTAAGGAAGTGACTTCTATCACACTGCCTAACAAGGAACTAGCAATGTGGTGCTCATTCCTGTTGTGAAAAGTGAGGTCTTTGGGTAGTTTGGGAGAAAAGCTGGATGCAGAGGCAAATGAAGAACTAGAGACTAACTTTTGTGTGTATAAACACTGTAAAATAAGAGCTCTGAAGATCAGGTCACTGGTTTTTAACAGGTTGAAGGCAGTTCTGCTCTTGAAATGTATATTCATCCTCCTTTATTGTAGAGCAGTGATAAGTGTTCTGTTGTCTCATGGCATTATTATCAATTGTTAACAGATCTATTTTTGTGAATAATTGACACAGTATAACAAGAAAACAATTGATGAAACCTGTATCAAAAGAAGTAGGCCTGTAATTGACACTGAGTTTTGAAAGTGTAGTAAATCAGCGTGTTCTAGCTGGTAATGTGTAGAATAGTTCTGTTCACTGTCTCCCTTTTTCACAAGAAAAGGCTGCTAAATGTTGCCCAAACAGCTGGATGCCTCCCACTGCACGGGAGGATGTATGGATGGGCAGTTCCAGCTTCTGTTGTTGCCTCTACATGGAAGAAGATAGGATGAAGATTCTTTTGTCGCTTTTGTGTGAAGCTATGAGTTAAATAAGAGTACAGACAAAATGAAGAACTTACCTGTTTGCTGCATATAGTGAGTTCTGAGTACTGAACTAGGCTAAAGCTGGTCATATGTGAAAATCTTGTATCCTATAACCATAATGCAGGTGCGCCATGTACATGAACTAAAGTGACACAGTTGAAACTTATGTGACGCTTCTTCTGGCAGTTGATAGTGATTGTGTGCTACCCTTTGCACATGTAATGTAATATGGATCTTTACTGTGCAGGATAAGTAGCAGAAAACAAAATATGTTTAACATATTATTCAAACTATTTAATTATATAGTTGTGTGAAGTTTTATTTAGGCTGTGAAATCCTGAATTTAAAGGATTTACCACAGTCAACATTGACCTCAGGATATTATTAACTGACTAGCATACAAACTTTTTTTAATGTAGTTGTGGATAGGAAGAACGTCTCTAACACTTATTATTCACCTTTCACTCTACATCAGCTATTATAGAAATCCTAGTAAAAATATCTTCAAACACGGCAAATTCAACTCTGAGAAGTTGAACATATTAATAGGGCCAAACATTTGAGAGCATTTAATTTTGTCCTTTTGTATAGTATCACCTGGTAATTATTTTCTCTTGAACTATTCTAGGTTTTGTATTCCTATTCAATAGGTTTTGTGTATATTTTATTTGGATTAACATGCACTAGTGGATTAAGCCCTGCAGTAACATTTTGCTCAAAGGTAGGTGTAAAGATTTCCTTTTTTCTATGAACAACCTCATTGGAAAACATCGCTCTGTATGGTTTAGAAAATCTCATCACTTCTCTAAGTTATATTTTCATCACATAAACTGGTTGACTTGTATAATTCATACATTAAGCAAGTTGTTACTGTCTTTGATGTATAAGATAGGGTAATGTTTTAAAAAACAAAACAAGATCACAGGACCAGACTTACGAGCTTATGATTTCATTATTCTTTTTCCATTATTTAACTAAAATTAAATAAGGATCTTTGCATGAATGCATTGTTGAACAGCTTATTATTGCTCAAGCAATTGATTAAAGTCTGTAGTCTTATGTCATTTTGCAATACCTCAGGGTTTGTTTTGCATTTTCCTAACAGGCTTTTTTTGTTGTTGTTGCAGCACCCACTTCAGACTTACGGTTATGCATTCCTTTTCTCCCTGACTGGGTATTTTGGCATATCCTTTGTTCTAGCGTTGATTAAAATCTTTGGTGCCCTTCTGGCTGTAACAGGTATGAACAAATGTGTGTGTCACTGGTGTGTCTCTAGCCGCACGTGAATGTGGAACAATATAAGTCCCTAAAGTATGTCAAAAGTTACTGGAATCCTCTCCAGGCTAAGAAAGTCACCAAATGCCATCATCTCTGCTTCTGTGATAGTTCATGCACAAATGAAAAGTTTCTGTGGTGTTCTCACCTAGTAATTCCTAGCAATAAATGCACGTCAGACCTATCTGCGCTGACATGCTCCAGGTATGTGATGGATGAGGAAAAGGAGGACATGAAGCAAGAGGCAGTCACAACCATTACAGATTTTCAACCTTTTATAGATATTCAGACTTGACTCTTATCCTGTATGCAACTGGACATATTCTTCATGTTGAGTAATCAGTCATCTGGAAAAATCATGTGAAGAGATTGAAATCCTGCTAGCTGAGGTTGTCTGGCTCTCTATGAATGAGGAAGCCAGTGAGCGCAATGAGCGTCCGCACTGTGCTGGCAAGTGATGACATAACTGTATTACAAGTGAATGCTTTTAACCTGTATCATTATCAGTTTGTAAAACAGGCAAGTGAATGAAGTGTTTACAAATATCCTCAACTGTTCGAATAAGGGGAAATGACCCTGCTGTTCATTCTAACAGCAGTTAATTGTAATGTTAACAATTTCTATGTATCTAACAACACTAAAGGAAAAGTCTGACACTTGATCATTTTTCAGCATTTTCCTGTACACATGTTTTCAGGCTGTCCCTAAAATTATTACTGTTTACTATATGCAACTGCTATAGAATGTAAAATTGTCTGTATAAAATTGTTGCTTCCAAACTTAAGACGTAACGTGAGTGTATTTTTTGAAGATCAGTTATTGCCTATCTATTATTTCTATTATTTATATAGTCATTACAGTAGTCTGTCAAGAACAGTTACATGAGGCTTGTTCCTTCCTGAGGTTACCTTTTCTTAAAACTACAAACATTAGTCACAAGGGCCTGCAGAGGGAAGGTGTAGCAAGATGCCACAGAGGTACTTTCCTCTCTTCCCTCTATCCCTAAAAGCTGCTTTCCATCAGGTGATGCTCTCCTTCGTTCACCATAGTGGAGAGGAAAATACAGACAGTTGTTTTCTGACCTGAGGATTGCGTGCTCTGCTCTCCTATTAATTGTTGCTTCTGCAGCACTTCTGTTTCACATTTGTTTTTAACAAAGCTCAGTATGTCTCCTGACTGGAAATTGGCCCAGATGAGAGGGTTGGTTCATGTGTTAAAATAGTTCTTTAAAAAAAAAAGTCTTACTGTGCTAAAAAATGTTTAAAAATGCTGTGGAATAGCAAACCCTTCCCAGGTTTTCTTATGCCTGACCTTGACAATCCTAACACTTGAGCCCTTTCCGTCTTGCCTGTAGCAATGTGAAAATGTTTATTGTGCCTTGGAAGAACACCACATTCATTACTGTCCCTCCCACCCCCCATCCACCCTCCCCCTTCTTTGGGGGGAGTGGGGTGAAAGAGTTTAATGAAAATTGTATTTCTATTAGCAGAATGAGAAATTATCAGACTTAATTGGGAAAAAGAAGAAAAGGCACTTAATTTAGAAGGAAATGGTTACATAAATATTTTAATTAATAACTGATTTGAAAGAACAGAAATAATCGTAATTAGAAAAACTGAAGTAATTTAACCATTTTTTAAATTATTCATCTGTAAACTGTTTTCTAATTAAAACTCAATTTTCTTTTTCATTCTCCTTTAATTTTTCATGTAATAGAAAATAATTTTATTTGATGCTTATAAATTTCTTAAAATGTAAAGAAAATTGTTACTAAAAAGTTGAGATTGGGGCAGATAAAGCAATGGTGAAGGCTGTTTCTTCCGCTGCAAAAGATGCTTTTAAGTAAATATTTGTTTGGGGGGGGAGGCTTGGGGAGAGCAAAACTTGCTTTACTATCCATAACAGCATGAAAATACATCAGTAGTCATTGGTTACTTTTGTCAGTATATTACAGTAAGACTAATGTGGATGTAGTTATACCAGTAAGGCTTTCCAGTATGGTATAGGAAAAAGTACTTCATGGTAAGTAAAATATTTTCTGTTAATACAAAACATAGTTTTCTTCTGGTGCAGACAATTGTACTGGGGTCTTTCTTAAGTGAGAAGCCTGCACTATCATATAAAACCTTCTTAGGCCCTTAACCTTCATAGCTAAACTTGTACACCTGGCTGCATTGTTACTTTTTTTCTTGTAACATTTTCTATAACTTTTACTCATTTATTGATTTTGTTTCAGTGATAAACTATATAGGTTTCCCAGTACACAATTTGCTAGCAACACTGTATTCTTGTTCATACCGGATACATAGCGTTGAAATTGTTCAAATAATTGTTGGAGCTATAGTTAATATGAGAATAACCCAAACAGATAGTTTACTTCCATTTTGGTAACAGGATTGTGTTCTCAACTCTTCTTGCTACCTTGATTCTTTCTAGTGATAAGGTCACATGTTGAAGAAGGTCTCTTAATGGTTTTGATGAAAACTTCCTAATGCATAATCATTGAAGTCAGATATCCTTGGTCTCTTAGTTTTCTAACCAAAATTTTATTTCTCTGCACTGTTAGGTAAATTTTCAGTACCTTCAAAAGAATGACAAGATGCTGATCCCGTTTCACTTAAAAATAAAGCCCAAAGCACCACTGAACTGTAATAACATGAGGTGGAAATGGCAAGATATTTGGTGTATCCAAATAGCGATACCAGGGGTTTTTTATGCTTTAACAGATTATAGTTTATACCATCAGCTACTTGCAAGGATTGTTTGTTGCTTTCAGCTATTGTGAATTGATTAGCATGAAGTTATTAAATAGCAAGTCTTGTTCTGGAAGTTTCTCTGGTGCAGATGCTGTGACTGGAGCTGATACTACTGATGCAATGTACTTGTTTCAAACAGCATACGGTTCTAGCGCTATTTTGCGCTGGACTAATGCATCTGCAGTCTGTGTTTGCGCCAAGGATGATCATCGTTTTAGCCAGACGCTTAATTATGTAATGAGTTTATCTACTAATATTGATGACTATATTATGTTCTTTTGCTGTAACTGAATTTTTAAAGAAATTTATATTTGTTTTCCTCTGCAGTAACAACAGGAAGAAAAGCAATGACCATTGTGCTTTCTTTTTTGTTCTTTGCAAAGCCATTCACATTCCAGTAAGTATTTATAGTTTTAAATGGGTTTTTATATATTTTATAAAAAAAATTATGTTCTTGATCATGGAAATATAACAACAGTAATTAATCATATTCAGGCTTTAATGCATTTCGTCTCATATCTTCTACAAATGTTGGCCATCTGCTGTAAATATTGACTGGCTTCTGGATGCTAATCATGCTAGAGAAAATAGTTTCCATTTTTCTAAAGGTCTGGAAGACAAGGTATTCGATGTGTTGGCATTTTTTATTGTTTTTTTAAGAAAAATCTTACATAATACCTAGTGCTTAGGATACTTAATAAATTGTTTGGATACTTTCTCTGTGGAGGAAGATTTGGCTAAAGGAAGGCATTTTTTCCATTACAGTATTGCTTCCCCTTTTATGAGCTCATATTTGAGTTCTTAGCTAGCCTTTTTAAATAACTACAAGCTTCTATTATCTCAATATATTAAATTGCAAGATTTTTGAGTTTGGATTTCTTCCCTTTTTTAATTTCAAGGAAGAGCTTACATTGAAAAATGCAGCTAAATTGCTACATTGATCCTAATTGCTTCTGGTTTGAAACTAAATAGTATTCAATTTTATTGCTAGGTATAAATGTATTTGAGATTTAAGAACAAAGCTTACAGCCAAATGCCCAAATGGAATTTACTTCAGCTAAAAATCTTGAGGCTTAAAATAATGGAGAGCTGAAACAAAAATGTGCTTACATGGGGAAGTATGAATATAAGGCACTGAATGAGAACACATTTTGGACCAGTAATAGAGAGTATAGCTCTCATAACCATAGGAAGGAAAAACATACTAAAACCTCTCAGGACTACTTTATTCATGTGAGAAGGAACAGCTACTGTTTAGTTACTATTTAACTATAAATGTGCCTTAATAAGCTCTCCAGCTAGGACGAGAAAAAGAAGGGTGGAAGGATAGTAATAATAAAGATTCGAGCAAATTCTTTCTGAGAGTCCACTGATTTGGGGAGGGAGTCCTTAAACTCCTCTCCTTAATGTAGGGGCTTTATTTTTATTTAATCCACAAATATTGCTATGTAATCGCTACAGATAAAGTGCCAATGGTAACTTTTGTTCCCTTCCTCTCCCTCCCCTTTAGGTATGTGTGGTCAGGCTTACTGGTTGTCCTTGGTATATTTCTTAATGTTTACAGTAAGAATATGGATAAAATCAAACTGCCTTCACTGCATGGTCTTTGGAAAAAAAATGCGGAAGAAAGAAAAACAAGGACGTTGTCACAAACTGTATAGGCAGTGGTTTATGCCTTGTCTAGGCTATGACTTACTATTATTATTTTACTGGAACAGTCTTCAACTGATTCACTTTCCAAAGGGAACATTATTAAAACCAAAGGAGCTGAAGGCATATTGTCTGCTTGTGGATTGCTAGAAATGCACATTTTTGTGAGCCCTTTCTTCAGAGCACTTGAATTCATCGTAAAAGGTGGTGTAGGCCACTGTCAGATGGCATTATCAGACGATGAAGGACAGCAGCTCCTGGCAGACTGCTGAGAAGCTGCACTCCAAGTGGGACACAGTAGAAGACTAAGTTGGGCATTTTAATAATATCGGCCACGTGGCTGATCTGAGATTAGTGGTTCTTTGTCTTTGTTAATTGTCTAGGCAGGGTAATTTAAATGTAATACCATATTAACATTAAATGGAACCTAATCAGCAACTGGTTGACCAAATTGCGATTTTAAAGGTGGAAGGTTTAGAATATGGTATGTTGTCACTCTTGTTCATTTTAAATAAAAATGTTGGGGTTTTTTTTAAGTTATTGATTAGATCATCACAGAAGTTGGTATTTATTGTAATAATTGAAATTTTTATGGAAATTTTACGGTGTTACTGGTTTTGATTATTGCTTGCAAGTAACAAAAATGAGATTGAGTTCATGCGTTCAACACCCATGCTTTTACAAGGGGGGAATGGGCTTTTAGGCCTGAACAGGGTGAGAATACAGAATGAAAAGTTGTGATTGAAACAGTGGTGTAAGAAGCTGTTACTTGCTTATTCTGTGGTGAAATACAAAATTTCTAGTGACCTGCGGCCTTCCATATCGTAGTGGTGTAAAGAGACATGGAAGTCCTCTAAATTAGAATCATCAAATCAAAACTCTTCATTTTCAGTATTGAAGAATAACAGCATCTGCTAATGTATTTGGAATATGTATTGTGTCAGTCTTTGTGTGGTCCTGTGATGAACTTAAGAGAATTAGGGTACAGATTACAATTTTGTTTATTTAATGACAGGAGGAGACAATGTGCTACCAGTGTGTCTTTTTCATCCTGAATTTAGGAAGACTGAGTCCATTTATCTCTCTTACTTTCATATGCAACTCACTTTTGAATCACTTCCTGTCTCCTTCCTGTTATATATTTAACAATAGCACTTTAAAAATACTAATCACCGTACAGTTCATTGTTCTCACGTGGCCATGATTTTTTTGTTGTTGTTGTGTCTCTTAGATGCATCTTGGTGTGTGTTCTTTCAACTTAGACAAAAGTAAATTGGATAATAGAATTGTGTAGTCAGGAAGAATGTACAAAGAATTGAAATATCTCATAGGATTGCCTTCTGCTAAAAATACTAGTTTATGAAAGTATTCAAAATGTGCAGAATGTTTTTCAGACATTTAGGAAGCATTGCTGTTCCAAGGAGCTCATAATCAAAGCACAGACACAAAATGTGCCTTAAATTTTGCTTATTGAGTTGGTAGCTAGCATATGCTGTACTATGTTATAAAATAGAACATGGAATAACATAGCCATCTTAGCACGATGGGACGCATAGGTGGAGTGGAGAGCTGCATTAACGTGACTGCACTGTTGCCAGCACTCAAGCTACTCTGGTGTGTCAGCAAAGCCTTTCAATCCATGTATACCTTGTGTTGCCAGGTTATGAGAATTTATTGCGTGTGACAATTTTGTTTTTTAAATTCGCAGCTGCTGTGTGATTGACTGTGTCCTGGATAAGGTAGAGAGATGTGAATTTGATGAACAGATATACCTTGAAAGAGACGGATGGCCTGCCATGGCTATCCATTTTCATGTTGCAGCCAAAGTTTTATGATAAGATATGAAAAAGGGTTACAATTTCGAATTTGGTGCAAGAGTGCATTTGACCAAGTCAAGGGGATTGATACATATTTCTTTCCCCATAATATTTATCAACTCTTATATTCTCTTGCATTCTTTTCACTAAATGAAGTTGCTCTTTCCAGTGAGGTTAAGTTACCTATCAAGCTTAAAAGAGGGACAGTTTTTGAACCACTGAAAAGAAAGTAATTATGGAACATTTACTGCTCTGTTCACTGGCTTGGTGGAACTTGATAATTGGCATTTGAGCATCATTTTGACAATTTTTGAGTCTCAGTTTTGCCATCTGTAAACTCTCTGTTGCTAAACACTATTGAACTTCAGGAAACGAAATTATGTGAAAGCTACCATATATGCAGAAAGTCATAGTAAATATAATTTGTTTGGCATCTGTTTTATATAAATAGATGAGAAGTCACTCCCAAAGTTTCTGACTAGAATTCAAATGTAGTATGTAGGTTGCCGAACTGTTCATATAATCCAGTTTTGTCTCTATTTTCTCTCTTTGGAGAGCATAGTGTTCACAATAATTTACCTTTTAATTTATTCTCTATTGTATACAAGACTGAGTTCATGGAGCACACATTAGGGGAAGTTTTTATTTATTTTTTTTATTAATTTTCTTTTCCTTAACTATAGAAATACATGTTTTGTTTTACAGGTGTACTTAAAAATACGATTTTTATAGACAAATGAATATTGTAGGTTTAGTGTCAATAGCATAAATTTAAGAGTCAGATTTTTATTTTCAGAGCTATGAGTCTAGTACTTGCTAACCAACAATATGTAAGCATGTTAACGAAAATGCACACACAAGTGAGAGTAGTTCATACTTTGCCACCTGTCATGGTCTGCACAGTTTCATGCTTTCATTGAGGTGTTAAGAAAAACTTCATTTCAGTGAATTGCTGTTTGTGGGGGTTTCTTAATAAGCTTTGTAGCACATGCAAGTAAGAGAACCTTACAAACCTGCAAGTGTTTGTATTACAAAATTTAATTTTAGGATCTTCTGTACTGTATATGTATGTTGGTTTTGTGTTGTCTATGAAATACGAATAAGGGCTTGTCCACAAAGTAACTGTAAATTCTTTTTTTTTTTTTTTTTTTGTGTGTAAGAGCACTTATATTGGGGTGTTGGTGAACCCTTCCTAATGTTGCTATGTAGGCTGATCATAACAACTTCTGCATTTTATACTCATTGGCTCCTGGACTCTTTACAGTAGGCATTATGAAACTACAGAAAAAAGCATTCGTTCTGTCACCATAAAATTTATTATCTGAATATAATGTGACTTAGTTGCTTCTTATTCTTATGCTACACAACTTTCTCCTCTCTATAGAAAAACTGTGATGTAAGAATTGGTTACAATGGGATTGAAGTTCACACTAAAATTTAAGGCTGCCCAAGGTCTCCATTGATGTCAGCAATCTACCTCTGTGACACCCTCTACTGCCTCCTTTGGAGGACTGAGGGAGCTCTGTTTTCCTAAATTAGTAAGCATTTGCAGTTGCTTTCACATTACATTTTTTCATTTATTTGGCACACTTGAATACCGAAGTAATTGTGCAGTGGATTTCTTCAGTATTTCAGTACATCAGGATCATCAAACTGCTAATTATTCAGATACATATATGTGAATACGAGTCTGGAAGAACTAATGCTCTGAAACCCTCCCTAAACCTACAGTGTTTCCTGTTACTGCATTAAACTGTTTTTCTTAATCTTGTTTTACCACTCATGTGCTTTGAACTTACCAAACATTTTAAGCTAAAACAGGCATACATGGTTCCTACTTGTCTTCCTTACTTGTCTTTCTTATTTTTGGATGCTAACTCCCTTTTTAACATGCTCTGTTGATGCACTATGGATTGTTTCAAGTTTCTACTCCTGCATTTAAGGGCTTGCATCATACTATTACAGATTGGTCACATTCCATATTTTCTGCTTCATATCAGTTATCACTGTCTGGATGATTCTTTTTAATCCTTTTTTCTCCATGAAAAAATATTTCCTTTTATACTTTCAGTTATTTTTGGAAAGGTCTTGATGAGTACATGTTTGAGTTAACTCCTTGACCTCATTCCATCTTCCAAGAAAATCACTCTTCTCCCTTGCTTGCCTTTGAGAACTAAAGGAAGAGGAAATAAATTATCGCAAGTGCTCTTTTTTCTTTAAGTGCCTTCCTTACTAGCCTGGTTTGTCTTAATTGTTTCTTTTCTTTCCCATGCTCCCAGGCACAAACAAGCCCTTCTCTTATGTTTGACCACTGCTTATTCAGTCATGGAAACTTCTTGAGTTGTTTGCTGTTCTGGAAAGATGTCTAGAATTGCATGTATACTCTGGAGGGCAGGAAATAATAAGTAAACTTCACAAGTTAAGGAAGTAATTAAATGGATTCATACTTCTTTTTTTCTAGAGGGATTTTATATATGGTTTGGGTAATAGCTCAGAATTTGTTAGCGGAAGGGTTTTTTTTCTTTTACATTTTTACCTGTTTAAAAATCTTTATATTAATTTTAATATTTAATGTAAAACTCCTGACTATTCAGGCAGTTTATAGACATTAATTTTAGTCTTGCCTATGAGGCAGAAAAATCCTATCTCCATTTCAGTGATGAAGCAGAGATGGTAACTTGCCCAAAGTTGCCTTAGTAAGTCTGTGGTGAGCAGGGAATAGATGTTAATACCCTCAGTTATTCTGTGCCCCAAGTCCAGCAGAGCCCTTCTGTACCTGAAGTAAAACAGTACCATCGTAAGCTCAGTTTTCTTTTACCCCGGTATTAGAGATTTTAAATTGTTTCTGTTCTGTGTTCTGTACTAGCATAATTTAAAGTGAAATTAAGGCAGCCATAGAACAGGTTTCCTGCGTTTTGTTTGAAGCTTCTATGCATTGTGTGCATTGTTACTGTTTTGTTGATCTGTTTTCTGTGAAGACTGCTATGGAAACAAGCCAGAGAGAGGAACGGTCGTAGGAGAAGCATAATACCCTTCACTTTCAGGTGGCTGGGCTGCATTTAGTCCACCTTGCTACTGGTCAAAAGCTGCTGCCACTGGAAAACTGTGAGGAATTGTCATAATGTGAGGAATTGAGCATAATGATGACATGCCCGATCTGTATCTTTTTGCCATTCACTTGTAGAGAAGCAAAGACAGTAACATTCATGCACAAATACTCAGCTTAGACTATAATGCTGACTTACCCCTTCTTTTCTATACCTGGATCAATTTCTGCTGTTTTGCTGTTTTTTTCTTGAGGTGTGATAGTAATGTATTGCTTCTTTACAGTTGGATACTTAAACATGTTTTTCTTTGTTAGATTTCTCAGTTTTATGCTTCCTCTTCTCTTGTGGGTTTGTTTTTTTTTTTTGAGTGTAAAGTTTTACCTTGTGATTTTCGTTACACCTGTAATACTGTGTTCAGTTCTGGGCTCCCCAGGACCAGAGAGATACAGGGCTACAGGAGAGAGTCCAGCAAAGGAACACAAAGATGATGAAGGGACTGGAGCATGTCTCCTATGAAGAAAGGCTGAGAGAACCAGGATTGTTCAACTTGGAGAAGAGAAAGCTCAAGTGAATCTCATCAATGTATATAAATACCTGAAGGGAGGGTGCAGAAAGGAGCCAGGCCCTTTTCAGTGGTGACCACAGGCAATGGGCACAAACTGAAACACAGGAGGCTCCCTCTGAACATCAGGAAACACTTCTTTACTGTGAGGGTGCCCGAGCAGTGGCACAGGTTGCCCAGAGGGATTGTGGAGTCTCCATCCTTGGAGATACCCAAAATTCATCTGGCCCCAGTCCTGGGCAGCCGGCTGCAGGTGGCCCTGCTAGAGCAGGGGGGGTTGGACCAGATGAGCTCCAGAGGTCCCTTCTAACCTCCGTCATTCTGTGATTGTAAATCTTACAATCTTTGTCCAGATTCTAATACTTCCACTTTTTCTCCTGTTTTCAAAGCGTTAATAAACATACTTAAAACGAGTATCTCTGTCTGGGTTGGCTATAGTAACTTCGCTGAAGCTGAAGAAGGCATGCTGACAATGCCCAATAGTGTGGTTCTAGCAGAACAGTGAGTAGCTTCAGAGCACAACCACCTTGAGAGAGACCGTCATTTGGTAACTGCTGCTCAGTGCAAAATGAGAGTATGTGAATCTCTTAGAGCAAATGCTAGAAACTGGAGATGAAATTGATGCTGTCAACACAGAACTATTTGAACGTACTCATTAAGGAGTTCAAAGTTGCTTTTGATTTTCTGCATTTAGCTCTTACCATGCTCTTGGGTGTTAGTACAGCATCTGATCTTCAGGTTGCTGTTAGAAGTGTTGCTACACCGCTTGCTGCCTGTTAGTTCTCAGCATTTTGTGTGAATGTGGTCAGCTGTGGTAGATGGCATCCTACTTGTTCAAAACCCAGGCATAAATACAGTTCTGTAGTACTGGGCATTTATGCAAGCATATCTATGCAAAGATCTCTATCGTATAGCAGTCATAGTTCCATATAAAACTGAAGCAAAATTGCTATGTCAGGTTGAACACTTGAACCCCAACAGCACTGGCACATGCACAATAAATGCCGCTGTTAACCACTGTACAATCTCTCTGTCACATGGTGATCTGTTTTACCTGTAACTGCAGCAGCAAAGGGAAAAGTGATCAAATAAATATCCCCTGGGCTTCTGTTAGTATGGTACATCTGAATAGAGAGTGTTGCATGTTTGGCTTCTGCTGCAAACTGTTTCCTGGAATAGACTTGGTGACAACATGTTCTGGGTGAAATAGTCAGGCATGGGAGAGGGCTGCAAGACCGCAGGCTTTGGATGTGTGCTAGGTCTGGTTGATGCTGTGCTGCCAGTGCGTCTGCCTTGCTCTCTGTTAAGACAGCAAGTCTCTCTGTCCTCAGCTTACTGAATTTTCTAGGTAGCACTGGCAGTAAATTGGATTTACCAAGCCAACTTGTACATGTGGTTTAAGAAGAGTGCTTGTGCTTACTTCCTGTGAAGTCTACGTCTTGAGGAAATGTAGACATCCCAGAAGGCTGTAGCGTCCATAAGAAAATGGAAGGTGGTTTTTTAGATCATGGTGGAATAGGCTGAGCTCTCCCCCTTCTCCCAAAGAAGAACAAACACAGTGCGAGAAAGGTTATTGTTTCAATTTCAGTCTGTGAAGCAATGGGTGACTGCTTCAGTAGGCCCCAAATCCCAAAATCCTCTTTGAGAATTTAGACACATTCGTAGGATCCATTTACTGGTACCATTTGTAGAAGAACGAATCTTTCCTGACAAGCTGCAGTTCCTATTTCTTCACCTTTGCCTCATTCGAAGTTCCTGAACTCCTTTCTGTTCCCGCAGCACGACAGTAACTAGTGGCCCTCAGTGCTAACATAAATATGGATGTAATAAAACTTCTGAAGACAATAATCTTTTTCACACTATTGTCCACAACTGGGGAACAGGAATGACAGCAGTGGCATTTTGGTGACGAAGCACCATGAAAGCTCCACAGCCCGGTCTCATGTATAACGTGATATTGTTGGCTGCACGCTACAGAGGTGCTTCCTCATTGCATGCTTCTCCCTGACTTCAAAACCTGCAAGCCCTCGTCGTAGTTCCATTACATGAGAACTATCGCAGTGTTTTGCAGGACTAAAGAGCCCTCAGCACAAAAAATTAAGGGCACTACAGGTTACGCTTAGGAAGTGGATTATGTTATAGGCTGTCTATAGAACGTAGAGAGACTCAAATTTGCAGATAGGTGAGTTATTCGAACCCTTCTCAGCCTTAATTTGAATGACCAGGTCCAGCTAAATAGTTGTTCCTCATGAGCGAAACAGCAGTAGCAACAGTAACTGGAAGTGCCCCATCTCGACTTTCAGAATGACCTGTACTTTAAAAGTTAGAAGTGCCCCTTCAGAAGAGAGCTGAGGGGGAGCTGTGGCTCTCGCTGCTGTGCCTGAGGAGAGAAAAGCCACATCAGCCAACGATGAACAGGGCTGTTTAAAGATGGAAATGCCTTCTCTGCTCACTGGGTCTGTAAATGTAGCCTGCTGCATTAATAGTCTCATGCCTAATCCAGTAAACCTGCTTATGCTTACAAACAGGTAAAGGTACACTTATTTATTTTGAGCTTGATGAGTGTTTCAGTTTGAGATAGACATTGCAGCCACAGGATTTGGACAATCATGGACATGTCCACAAAGAGGATTTGGGGCCCCTGAAAGGCTTTAATGCATAAAGCAGAGTTCACATAGGCTTCAGGCAGCGACTAAGCAGAATTTAAGCTCTTTAGGCTTTAACATGCCTCTAATCTTTTGTTGCTCTAGCCTAAAGTTAGGATTATTTATTTTGTGTACTATCCAAATATTGGCACTGGAAAATCATTTTAGTGAGAAATATGCTAAAAATTGTCCTTAATAAGCAGTTCAAGTTAACAGCTGGTAGTATTCTATCCTTAGTTTACACCATCCTGTGCAGTGCAGCTAATAGTAAAATCTGGATGTGAGTGCTTGGCCTCTTCAAATGAAGACTGTATTCTTGCTGTTAGGTAACAACAGCATCCTCGAGTTTAACAAAAGAAAACAAATTCTACATAACTACATAGGTAAGAACTGATTTAAAAGTAGCTAATCCTTACTATGAATCACACCTGATTTCCCTCGACTCCTTATCCTTATTAATAAATGAGTCATGCCTGGCTGTACAAGCTTGATTTGCAAACTCCATCTTTCCTGGGATTAAAGCAGCCCGAGATTAAGCAATCATGCTTGCCAGGGATGAGACCAGTTATTGCTAAAAGCTTTTGGATCCCCGGGCACATAGGTAAAGACAGCTTGAATTGACCATCTTAGACTTGGTAAATTTTGCATTGCAAGACAGCTTCAATATAATCTATTCTTTTTCAGATAAGAGCTCATTTTTTTTTCAAGAAGTTGAAGCATAGACTGTGTACAAATGAGAGATGTTTGGCTTCTAAATAGAAATGTCACTAGTTGGGAGAGCTAGCTTTTTTCCTACTGAGAGCTAAATTTGTATGGAGAACAAGTGTAGCTGTGTATCGGAAAGGTGCAATGTGGTATCTTTTACCAGATTATATTTCTGCGCTGTGCACTGTGGTAGGATGAGGAAAGAACATCAATAAAGGAAAGAAATGAAAATCCAGATGTGTTGGGCAGCAATAGTGTTAATTCTTGGCTATCCTATTTTTCCTTTACGTAATGTTGGATGCAACAGATACAAAGCAGGTTTCAGTAATTGGACTAAGAATTGGGGAAAGGGATTTTTCAAAGCAATCAAAGACAATCGAAATCCTGTTGAGCCTTAACTGCTTTACTGCTCTGAAGATACCAAATTCAATCACCACAGAGGAGCTCTAGACTGCCCCGCTCTGTGTAAAGCTTCCCTTGCTGTCTGTGGAGATCCACTGTGAAGACAGATTCATCTCCAACATATACCTTGAATGATGGGCAAAGACCCTCTTTTTAGGTACGCTGAGACTTCATGGTTGGAAATAGGATGGCTCCTGTCAGTCACCTTCATTGCAGGTCCTTCAAAGTTGAGAACAGCTGTGCCAAACCGAAAATGAGCAAACTACATTTGGTAGATATGCAGGTGGCTGAAGGGAGTTGTGTGTGATTTACTGTGTGGCTTCGTCAGTCTGCTAGATTTCTTCTGCCAGAACTGTTGGATCAGTTTAACTGTTCTCTTTCTGGTAATGACTTCCAGTGTTAAAATGTGTATTTTTGAAAGTGCAGATACTTGGTTTTTGCACAGTTTGGGGGGGTTCAGGTTGATTTTTTTTTCTTTGTATTTTTCCTAATTAATATTCTGTGGCACAGGGGATTCTTCATAAGTAATTTTCAATATTGACCTTTTATCCTCTCTGTTTAGTTTATTTATTCAGGCTCACAGTAAGAGCTGTCTGCATCTCTTCTTCCCTGTGTTCATTTCTATTATTGTAATCTCTTTTCAACAGAATTGGTAACCTATGTTATTTTGTCAGCCTCATGTAGTAAATAATGGTACATGTCTGAAGCTTATCACAACAGCAAATAAGATGGTGCATAACACATCATCCTCTCCAAATTGCCACAGCAGGGAGGGCTGGCAGTACATCCATTACTTCTGTTATTTCTCGCAAAAAGCTTAATTTTTCTGCCCGTGGATGTTGTAGGGCAGCAACAGAAAAAGAGCTGAGGCAGCTATGTGAGGACGTGTGCCTTTGGGAGAACGCTGTTCCTGTTAGTCAGAGGAGCAACCCACGCTGGATTGCTTATGGTTTTATCTCCATATTTGCTCCTCTGCCCTCACCTTTTTCATTTTTTCATTCCTGTAGTCTAGCTGGAGAATACCAGTTAAAAACCTGTCATCCTAGTTACTAGTTTTATACTATGCAAGTAATTTTTCTATCGTTTTGCATTCCTTTCACCATGACAACTATGACCTTATTGAGTGTTCATAGGCTTATTCTTTTGTTATCCTTTTGAGCCAAGAGTATATGTACTATTTCTTTATGCAGAGAAGGTCTTGAATTATTGAAAAAAATAATGACCAGGTCCCCAAAAATATGTAAACATGTTGCTCCTTTAAATGGATGATAGACACCTAAGAGTTTGTGTCCACAAATTTCTGTGACGTGAGACTCGGAAAGCTGCCACACAGTAAATTCAGTAGAAACTGCCCATGTGCGCACACTTCTCACTGAAAAAAACATAAATTATCTCGTATGTATTGAGCACATAGGTTGTTACTGTGGAATAGCTGACAGTATAAGATCACATTCTTCCCTATCTTAAAGTAACTTTCACGTGTCTGTGATCTGAACTCCTTTATATTTTGCAAGAAGCTGGAGTAAATCTGGGACTGAGCAGACACACAGCCGTACTTCCCTGAACACACGTGTAGCCTCATGACCTCAGAACTCTCTTTACAAGAAAAGATGAAGAAAAATCATAGCGAAGTCCCATTGCTTGTAGAGTCTATTAATATCCAACTATCAAAACACCAGTACCAGTAGCCTGTGAGTTTCACACTGCTGTAGGGGTGAACATACCATCTCTCTGCTAAGCCAGTTAATATTAAGCATGAATTTATACTTGTTATATTACCCTACTGATAAATAAAAACAACACATTTTTCTAACAACAGGTGTAATTTCATCTCGGTTAATGTGTGAGCGACATCCTGACTCTCTTAACTCTCAATGAATATGTGTAGTCAATTGATGATTTGTTTTGACTGTGTGGAA
The DNA here is from genome assembly GCA_020745775.1 of Theristicus caerulescens. NCBI lineage: Eukaryota > Metazoa > Chordata > Aves > Pelecaniformes > Threskiornithidae > Theristicus > Theristicus caerulescens. Next base: position 72,551,506 of record CM036558.1, read on the forward strand.
TAACTTGACACTTAGAACTCTAACTTTATTTAGTCTCTTTGCCTCTGGAATGCTGGTATCCAAAAGCAAACTGAGTGATTTACTTGGATTTGTTACTCAGAAGTCTGTGGATTATTTTTTAAACAATGGGTTAATAAAGTTCTGTTCTTTCTCCACAGTTGTCTATAAAAATCTATATAGTTAGTTTGCAAGAAGTGCAATAACTACAAATTCATACAAATTCTATTGAATGTAGTGCATTACACAATGTACCATAAAGCCTGTTGACACGTATGAGCAGCATGGACTGCAGATCTATTGTTATTTCACTGCAAGAAGACTGTAACTGCTACGTACATTTCAGAGAACAGAAACCTCAGAATAACAGAATCTCACATCTTTGGAATTTCTTGTTGAAACAGAGGAGCTAGTGCTTCTGCCAAAAAAGAACACCTTTCCTGAAGAAAAAGAAAGTATTTGTGACCTTTCCTTGTAAATGAAGGACAGGGCACTACTATGAGCTCATAGGTTTAATATGCATTAAATTAGGGTTTTATGCAGAATAAGTAACAACAATTAATCATTTTTAAAGAAACTGTGAATACAGAGATTTGTAGAAATTCTTGAAGAGCGAAAACATACACATTACTACAAAAGGAGATCAACCAGCTCCTCCCGGGAGCTGAGTTTCAGCAATTTAAACTCATTCAAACTCAACAGCCAAACTGAAGCAATTGCGTGTATAATATTTGGCTTGGACTGAGGGCAGATTGAATCCTTAGGGAAAGCGTAGGGAACGTTTTGGTGGTAGGAGAGGGAGAGGTTTCTCCAGAAAAACAAAACCCAAGGAAGAACAGTTTGCACTTAATGGAAAACACTGTTTGATCTAAGACAAGATGTTACGTTTTTAGTTAATGATACCATTAAAAAGCCAAAAACCCCAAAGAACTAGATTGACAGAAGTGCTGGAACAGGAGACACTTACCCAGTGGTCTAGTTACCAGACCAGTCGTCTTGACTGCTGGAGTCTCTTTCAGTCCCTTTTTCTGGAGAAGGCTGTAATGTTGCCAGAGATGATACTAATTTATAGAGTAGGTTCAAATATGAGGATGGAAAGATGGAGGGACACTACCCACCACATGGTACAATGCAATCTACTTGGGCATTTTTTTAGCTAGTAGAGAAGTGAAATAATAGAATTAGGTCTTCTACATAGGTTTTCTATAAAAGGCATGTTGCATCTTACCAGGTTTACAGAATGAAATTGAATCAGCACATTTACAAATGATTCTGTTCAATTTTATTCTTTCTATTTCCCCAGTGTTGTAGCTGAAGCATCAATACCTGAGAATCTGTTCCTTACACTTCTGTTACTCCTCCAAAGTAAGGCTGGGATGGCAATTTAGCAGGAGGTCAAGAGTGCATTCTCGATGTGGAGAAATATTGGGTCCTGTTTAACCCATTCTTTAGAGATCTGGCCACTCTGAAAGTCCCCTAAAACAGCAAATAAAGGGGGAAAAAAAAGGTCAAAATACTGATTTCTTTTTCTTTGCTCTTGCTCTAGACTTTTTTGGAGTAGGGCACTGCATGAGTGTGGGTTTTTTTATTTTTTAATGGTGTCTTCATTAGGAGTATTGAGTGCTAGTACTTTATTTGAGTGTCTTAATTGGCATTCATGTAACAAATTTTTAATAGTTTATTCTAAGGAAAGTCTTGAGCTAAATTAAAATTAACTTGAGGTTTTGATAATGTAATGCACAGAACATAAATTTTATGGGGAAGTTGTAACTATCCCCAGCCAGAACAGTACAGTTTGCTGCTTTACCCTCCCCCTGCCAGATCCCCCACACCTTTTCTCTGCCTTGCATCCAGGCTATGCGAAGGATAAAACATTGGAGGAAAATGTATAACATTGTTTTAAAAGTGCTTAATTTGAGGAACTAAAATGCCTCCCTGTCATTGAACAGTTATAGCTCTATGTGTCTACAGGGCTGAGGTGAGGCTGAGAGCTTCAGTTACATTCTCTGCTTTGTTCTCTGTTATCTCATAAGTGTAACCTTAATTGAATTTTCTGGATTTACAGTACTTTTTGTTTAGAGTATTTGAACCGCTGAGCTGTCCCTGTTTGTGTTGGGGTAACACATACCTAGCTCTGCCTCGCTGGTTCCCAAACAGTCCTGCAGTACGAAGTTGTCCCCGTCGTGGAAAGCAAACAGAATCAACAGGCAGTCAGCCGCACGTGAAAAAGGACAAAACATTTCTCCCCATTTCACAGAAAAAGAAGAGAGGACGGCTGACACAGGAATGCTGTGCAGGGTGACTCTAACATGGGCCTGCTGGATCCCAGCCTGGTGCCTCTATACCGTGACTGCTGTATGTCTCTTCCTTTGTTTTATAGGTTGCACTTTTGGTCGGTGGCTTTATGCTGCCGTTTTAGGAAATGGTATTGCATGGCTTTATTCCCATCAGCTGACAGAGATGTAAGAATTTGATTAGCTTGATAACTGCTCTCATTCTGGCTGATATAACATGAAAAACGTAGTTTGAAAATACCTTCCAGGGCTGCTGCGGTGGCCCAGATAGGGCTGTGTCAGAGACCCCAATTTTTTTCATAGCCTTTCAGTCCTCTGGATGCCACATTTACTAGTAGACTCCCACAGGTTTCTCCACGGCAGGCAGAAGGGCAGCTGGGCAAAGAGCTTAGTCAGTGCTTCAGCAAGCGTTTGTATCCTTGCTGGAGATTCGTCAGGAAATGCTTCTGATGCAGTAACTTCCTAAGGCTACCTTAATTAGCACACAGGCTTGCAGCCTTCTCTATGCCAGGACGCTCTCTCACGGCAGCAAGATAGAAGTAGGTCCCTGTCCCACCTAGCTACAAAGGGAGCTGTGAGTCTCTTGGGCAACGTGACCCCAGAGCAAGGAACTCCCATCCTCGTCTCTGAGTCCTGGATTAAAATGTTCACATGCTCAACTTTATTTAGGTGAAATAATGTTCAAATCTTGAAAGCCTGAGTATTCACAAAGTAAAATTGATCCGTACATATTGTGGGAGAATGGCTAAGTGAGAAGGGACATGATCTTTTCAGTGTAAGCAATCCTGCTTTTAGTGTATCAAGAAGCACAGAGGATACTATAAACTGACCTTGAACAGCAACGGACTACTTGGCAAACAACATAAGAGACAACAACTAAGTCCGGAATGTGCTAACGAACCTCTTCGCGTGAACAGCAACCCTGTACCAATCATATAACTGTCTTAAGCGCGTGAACATATGTAATGAGCCAATCATGTAGATATTGCTACTGCGTGCTCTGCTGATTGTCTATATAAGCCTTGTAATTGTCTGAAATAAAGGAGAACGATCATACTCGCATCGAGGTTACATCGTTACTCCGGGTCCGAACTCTCCCACTCCGACACATCCCACTTGCCAGACAGAGAACGCAATTATGCCATGTGACTTCTGCCTCTGCTCAAAATGCCTTGATTAGCTACCATCCAGCACCCAGCTCCTCTGGATAAACAACAGGCTAGAAATTCGTCACAAAAATTGGCAAATAATGTTGAATTATAAATATATTTAAGAAAATTGTACTGCGTTGGATGACAATTCATTAAAAAAGAGGAGCTGAAATTGATCAAATGAATTGTTTGTTACTAATTATTTGCCTAGTGCTAGCTGTGATGTGAGACCTTGAGGGTGGGAATAAATTATCTTAATGAGGGATTAGGTTAAGTCATGTTATAAATTCTCATTTCAAGAGCTAACCCCACCATTAATATATTTGCCTATAACTGTGAATCTTCTTTAATAGCTGCCTGTCTTCTTTGCACTGCATAAAATTTTCCTCCTTTTTAAATCCGTGTTCTGAAAAGGAAGTATGTGGCACCCCAGATTTTATCTTCATTACAAATGCCAAAGAAATACTGACAAGGAAGTAACAGTAAGTTATATTTCATTATGGAGAAAGAAATGTTCACATCCCAAGGACAGATGAAGTACCAGATACCTTTTACTGTGAGCTGAACACATCCTTGCTTTTGAAAACCTCACTTGTATAGTGCATGTGGCCTTAGAGATACGGTTTTCCAAGTGAAATGAGGATGGAGAAATGGGGGTAGGCTGCCTTGTAAAACTTGGAAGGGAAAAGAGGAACAAGGATGCATGTATTGTTTGGCTTGTAATAGAGTCAAGAGTTGCCTCTTATGATCCGAACACTGTACAAGCTCATGATGGTAACATTTGCCTCAGACAATCCAAGTAGCAAGCATTTTAAATCTGATCTTCCTCCATTAAGTTTCTGTAGCCACATTATTATAATAATTATTATAATGGCTATTAAAATTCATAGCAAAATCTGAGACAGGTAAATCATAGGCCGATTGAGATAGGGACCATTTCTCTTTATGTATTTGTGCAATGTCTCATAACTCTAGATACTACTGCAATATAATGACCATGTAATAATAAAACATTATGTTTTTCTCTCCCTGTCTGTTTCCCATTTTCATTAGTTGTCCTCAAAGTACTTTTAAAAGAAAGGGCATATTATTGTCTGTATTTCTACAGGCAGGTCAGCACCCACAGTCACTCAGCACGTCAATGTGGCAATCCACAGCTCCCCGTGCTCTGCCTCCTGGGCGTCAGTCCTATGCATGCTCTTTCCCTTAGATGCTGCTTCCTCAAGAGATCAGCAGTGCTGGCTGTTAGTAAGTCGAGGGTGGAGAAGTAGGAGGACATGTTAGGTGGTCTTGCCTTTCTGTGAACTCGTTTTGTTTCAGAATGTATTTGATTGAATTTCCTCAGTATTTTTAAGGCGTGATATAATGCCTCAGTTTGCCAAGAGCTTTAGAGCACTTTTTAAAATGATGCTTTACTTGCCTTCTTTTCAGTTTGTCAAATATACAGTGCTGGTTTTTACTAGTTACCTGTCTCCTGCTTTCTGCAGCACTTGGTGTATCATCGGTTAAGCTCTGTGAGCATACAGGAGATAATATGCAATTGATGCAAATTGTCAGAGCTCTTTGGAGATGCTGTTTGTCTCACTGGAAACATAGTTGGGCCCTCTCTGCTTCCAGAGAGACATGTTTCCAAGCACCATCAAACCCCTTGCTATTGAAATTCAGAACAGTAGCAAACTTCCCAGCATTCATTACCCTATTCAGTATCAATTCAGAGGCAGCACTTGTGTGTTTGTGTTTGTGCAGGAAAGATTCATCACACTTTTGGGTCAGCTACCTTGTCAGCTCCACAAACACATACACATGCACACACAGAGGGAAGAAAAAATGAGCTTCATACGCTTCATTCATGTCAGAACTCAACAACTTTAAGAGTGCAAATATTCTGCAGTCACTCATGAAAAGAAATTTTTAATAATAAATATCTAACAATTAATGGGCTGGTAGCTGCAGTTGTCTTCAGGGCATAATATCTAATTTCCTTGCAATGTTTCATATCCTTACTTTTCACGCTGCAACAGTCTATCATTAAAACCGAATGCAGGTTTCTATCACTTTTATTTATTTTTCAAATCAACTTATAAATCAGTGCCAGGCCTTGTTACAGATGAGTTCCAATAAATTATCGGCTGTGGACAAATTCTGAATGTTAAACATTCTCTGTTTCTCCCTTTTTTTTCCCACTTACTGTGCTCCTGTGTCACCCTCTGAGCCTGGAGCACACAACAGGCAGGGGTTTCTGGAGGGTTTTTCCCCCTTTTAAACCAGATGAAAACCTGGCTACTTAATTATCTTAATTATTTAAATAACATAAAAATGTATTTGTTTTTCAGGAAAAAAAATACCTAGAGAAACAGTTTCATGCAACCTGCAACAAAATTTACATCTCTGGACTTTAGTAAGATAGACATCATCTCTTTTACTTCTAGCTGACAGGTAATTCCCAAAGCGACTTGTAACCCTAATCTAACTCATATTAATTCTTTTACCAAAATGCTCTGTCGTTGCCCTTTGGAAGCAGGTCATAAGTGCTTTTGTGAGCTAATGCTAACTTTTCCTTAGCTGATCTGTCACTTCTAAATTGGGTTATTGAAATTAGCAGTGTATTGCTGATTTTGATATGACTCTATCAGTTAAGTAAATTTAATTTCTAGTTTTACCACTAGGCTGAGATGCATCAAATGGCCCAAAGTGACATAGACTTGCATGGCTGATGGCAAACTCTGACTATTGTAATTAGTAAAATGACCTTTAAAAATATTCTGGGTTGCAATCGTCTACAGCTGGCGTGCAACAGTGAGTGAATTAGCTGTGGTCCTTAGCCTGGATGCACTCTGTGTCACACGAACATGTATGGAAGTAAAGATGCCCAAAAACCCATTCATTTATACAAAGCCCTCACCAAAATGTTGTGTTCTCTCACAGTTTTCCTTTTATGGGTCTCCTCCATTCTGCTTTTTTTTTTTTTTTTACTTTTATGCCTCTTTTCTCTTTCACATCTCTTGGGTTTTCAACACTTTCCCACTATTGCTAGACTTCATGGTTTCCAATCAACACAAACAGAGTATGATTTGCTTAATTCTGCCTCCTTGAATTCAAGTAAACGCCAACCCATTCCTTGAACCATAAAGGGAACCAAGTGGAAATTGGCCAGTGTTCCTTCTCTTCTTTTCCTTTTTAATTTTTTTTAGCATAAACCCACCTGTTATTAGACTCACTGGTAATTTACCAAGTGATATTTCTGAGCATTGTTTGACATTTACTTTCCTGGATAAATTGTGTCATTCAATATATTGTTGAGTGGCAGACAACATTAATCCTTAGCATAAAATAGAAAATCCTTGAAGAAAAACAGGAAGAATTTCAACACAGCATGGCTAAACCATGGCTTGGATGAGAGCCAGAAGTGCGGAGTATGCAGCAGTTTTAGACGCTTTCCATCCGAATTTTGAAGAAACCCACCTGGTAATTATATAGTGCCAGCTTCTGGCTTCATCTGAATACAGTGAGAAAATCCTTGGTGTGTGTTCGAGGTCTCTTCTGATTCCCACCTAATGAATCATTTTTAGTCTTTTGATGCATCTCTTCCCAAGTACCTGCCGTTATTTCAGTAAAGCAATTACTTTTTTCCCCTAAATTCTTCCTTTAAGTATGTGTCCTTGTAATTGGCCAGATGAAACTGTCTTATACCTATGGCAAAGTAATTATATATATATGATTTCTTGTTTCTCCTTGCCCCTCAGCTTAAATGCTCTTCAGGGCAAAGATACTGTTGATTTCATGGTCTGCTCTACATCCACTGTGAGCACAACAGCAAATGGACAAATGAACACAGGTAGAGAGTTGAGCCACATCATACCCTCCCTCTGATTAAAGATGTAACTGTTTTCTATACACATGCACCTATTTGCTCTATTTATCAGTTCACATGAAAGACTGACAAGGGGAATTAAAGATATCTTGAACTGCAAAACCTGCAAGTCTGGTGACAGAGCAAAACTACAAGTTGAACTTGCTATGCTGCCCTGCCCTACTAAATTTAATTCAGCCAATTTACACTGTTTGTGCGATATGAAAAGCTGCCTAGAACAAGTACTGAGCTGGCAATGTGCAGTTCACAGCTTTCCTGGGGAGGTGTATTTTGAATCTGGACCCAGTGAGAAAAAGCAATTGATTTTTGCATCCTTCCCCTTAATTCTACCTAGATGATAAGGAAATCGGGGTAAGAGGCAGACACAACCTTTTCCATTCCCTCCAGTGAGCCTTTTGAATGTATTTCAAAAGTATTTAATAGGGCTGATAGGAGTGCACTTATATATCCATTTAAATCCTGTAGCGGCTAAGCTAGATGGGAGAGATGTTCCTAGCACACACTATGGGGAGGAGTCTGTGCTTACAGAAGGATCCGGGTTCCTGGGTCAGTGCGAGGAAAACCTCCCAGTGCTTCCATGGACCTTTGTCACTCCTGTGCTTGGGTGACACCTCTCAAGCTGCATGGGATTAGGAGCTCCTCTCATCCGTTTGTTTCTCTGTCAGCAATGTCTCTTTCCAACGTAATGTGGTCCTATGAGATGATTCAATGATTCTAACCCAGGTATGTTACACCTTAACCATAACACAAACATCTCACAAACAGATCACCTGCACAGCAAATAACAGCCATGTACATGCTTTCCATTACCTGTGATGCTGAATTGCCAACAGTTTGAAACTCAGATACTTTCAGCCAGATACCTAAACTCATACTGAGATCCCTAGATTTAAGCTGAGATTTAGCTGTGTATGCTCAGTGTCACTGAAAAGCAGGGCACTATTACTTCTGTATTTATACAGAAGCTGATTTCAGGAACCCAGACTGAAAAATAATAACTGATACTGATATTTTATTACTGAGAAATTTATTTCTTGATTTTCTAAAGTCAGTGCGCTTCTTTGCACTATATAGAGCAACATTGCCTTATAGTCAGGCTGCAGGGGAGTACGAATCAGGACTCCAGCTTCTATCCACAGCTCTCCCATTGACTTCCCATGAAGTCTAGGGCAAATCTCACTCTTTCCCCATCTACACCCTGTAAGTTCCTATGACAGATCGGTAGGTGATACTTCCCAGAATCACTGTGAGGCCTAATAAATTTGTAGGGTGCTTGGAGCTGTTTGAATGAAAGGTGCTATAGAAGTGGAAAGGTGATGATACTATTATTATTATTATTATTATTATTATTATTATTATTATTATTATCATCATTATTATTATTTCTTCACAGGAGCCCTTTGCATTGTTCTCAGGAGCAGCCGGTGCCTGGTGGAAGAGCGCCTTCCAATCTTTCTAGACACGAGCTCTATTAACATACAAACGAACAGGTCACACTATTCTTGGAGCAGAACTCTTTAGCATGTTAATGACAAATTCACACTAGTGGCCCCTGAGTGCTCTGGAGAAATACAGGTTTTGCTTAGCACTTAATAAAAAAAGGCCATCATAAAATATGTCACTTGGGGCCCATTAATACTGTCGCAAGAGATAAAATGGAAGATGAAAATGACATAAATTTATCTTTTCATGGGTGCCAAGTGTGGCTTCCACATGTACTGCAATCTCACTATTAACATCGTATTAATTCGGGGCTGCTTGGCAGAGACATCTATGGGGCCAAATTTTCAAGTGAAGGCTCAAAAAAAGGGCTCAGCTTCTGTTTCTGGGCACCTGAAATGACTAGCTTTTGTTATCACTTAGAAAAGACCCCAAAGCCAATATGGATGAATGTGGCAATGGCCGCTAGAAGCCTTGGGACAGACCCACAGCCGCCATATCCTGCCCTAAGGTCACCAGAGGACTGCTACAATTGATTTCATCTGAGGGTTCACCTCATGGCTCCAGCTACTTAGTTTGGTCCTTTCGTGCAAGATGAGCATTTCTGAAAACCTGGCCCTGCATATAAACAGATGAGCTCTTTTTTTACACTTACGGCCACAGCGACATGCAGAACTTCACAGCTTCGGGTATATTTCAGATGTGAAAAGGCATAGGAAAAAACTCACGCTCCTTATTTCTTACAAAGCATAGTTTAAGGAACGTTTTTTTAATCAGGGATCTACAGACCATTTACATGAGTTATGGATGAGAGAAGAAAATTTTTCTTTTTTTATCCATAGCCTGAAGAAGTCAGCAGAAACCATTCTCTGTGATTCTCTTGGGCCTTGGACCAAGCTCTCAGTTAGGAAATGACATTTTATTCTTGAAGAACATTGTTTGGTGGTAAGATTTGTATGTATGCCTTTAAAAACAGCCTTTTTTTTGTACATACTTCATTAATTTTCCTCTGTCACTTTTAGTTTAGAAGCCAACAGCTGCAACAGAGCACAGGAGTGCACAGTGGCATTACCCATATTCAGTGCTGGCTGCTTGTTGCGTTGTCCATGATAGCAAAGGTGAGTTGTTCCATAAGGGGAAAACACTGTAGGGCTTACAGCAGCCAAGCGCAGCGATCAAGCAGAGCTCTGCAGCAGCCAGAGGCTGTCCACCTGCTGCTCCAGCCAGAAATGCTCTGAAAATTGTGGCAGGGATTTGAAAATGGCATGCTGACACTGATGTTGCCATTTTAAATTCAATCAATTAATGCTATGAAGAGGCAAAACCATTACTATGGTAGATATACCTCTGTTGCCATCGTGGAGCTAAACATTATACCAAGTGCTGATACTAAGTGGTTTTCTGAGTCCTATAAAGGTTAGGTTGTATCTTTGAGGAGTTCATGCTTTTTTTTTTTTTCTCTGATTAGTTCTTTTTTTTATTAGGTATAGTGACAGAGTTTATAGAGGAGTGAATGACAAAATTAAACTGAAAAGCAATATAATTGGTATTTTAGTTGCACAGATTCCAGTTTCAAAATTCCAGTAGCAAACAAAGTTACGGTATTTACAAGGAAAAGAGCAACAGAGATATTTCTTCACAGGCTTTTAATTGGAATCCTAATGAAATCACTTTGTGAAGGTGTGGGGTGCCTGAAGCATGCACATGGTGGCAAAGAAGGTGACTTTCTGCATTAGCATTCAGAAAGAGTACAGCCTGTGGCATGGTTTAGGTAGCATTCAGCCAAAGCTTCCCAGCTGCCGAGAAAGTGAATTTTGCCACTCCAGGAATGGGAGGCTGAGCTTTGCAATATATCTTTCCAGGCTCCTGTTGCAGTTGATGGGGAGAGAGGGATTCCTCCAAGGGGCAGCAGTGGCTATGTGTAAGGACCTCTGTGAGATCTGACAGGACTCTCTTTGCCTTCGTTCCTGTGTTTCCCTCTTAGGAAAACTAAAGCACCAAGTAGAGGTGCACAGCTGATTTTCACCCAGCATGAAGTTAAGAGCTAGCATGGAGCATGGCCTTTACCCAGGTCAGGATGCTTTCCAGGGCTCCACAGCAAGACCTAGACCCAGATCAGGTTTCTCCTCCAAATCACCTTCCTGTCACTCTCCATCAATCAAAGGGGAAGAAAGGTCTCAACAGTCTAAAGTTAATCAGTGTGGCTTGGGTACTCCGGAAAGTGTATTAGGAGGATAGTAGCCAGCATGTGACATTTCCTAAGGACAGACAAGTCCAGGGTAGGTACAGGTTCTTAGTCCACTGCAACTTTGGAAATGGCAGAAATAGATAGGCTTATATTTTTTTCTCACTTTCACTGGTTTTATGCAGAAGGAACTATCCTGACTCCTAAGAAATTACTCTTTATTTCCTTAAGTGTGAGTGTACTAGTGAGAGTACTAGTGTACCTACAGTAATAAAACAGCATCAGCCTAAGGTATTAATGTTTGAAAACCTTGGCCTGGAATAAGGAATATTTGTGTCACATGAGAGTCTGCCTCTGAGGGAACAGTGGTATTTTGGCCAGCATTCTCAGGTGATCATATTTTTGCACCTACAGAAAGGATCTGTTTTTCAAAGGTGTTACCTGCCTAGCAGGTTTCATAGGACTAAACAGAACTGCTTTGATGAACATTTTGGAAAACTAGAGAGCTGTTTAAAAGCATTAAATAAGGCTCTGGGATCCTACCTGAAAGCTCCCTTTTTATCTGATTTTAGCTATCTTATAATGCACTGCTACATCACAGCAATTTTCCATTGCTATTACACAGAGAGCATAGAAAGACGAAGAAACCAACTTATCAACCAGACTGAAGATGGACATGACCTCACTCATTCATCAAATAGAATCAAAGTCAATACAACAGTGTCAGTAAATCCCATTTAACGATCCCTCCCCAAAGAACTTTTACTTGTAGAGACCAAATGCTCAATAAGCCACAGGGGCAGGAATCATTTGTAAGACAGCTTTATGTTTTACCAAAACCACTAAAACAGTCCAGGGCTGCTAAGACCAATTATAGTAGCTAGCCCAAAGATCACTTTATCTTCTGTTGTCTAGTGAAAGGCCTCTATTAAGCATTACATTGGCAGGGGAAGTCAAGATGTGGCACTATCCAGACATATCCTACATTGCTAGAATAGCAAAACAAAGTCTTAAGCTGGGCAAGATTTTTGTTTCATAGGAAAGGTTAAATTCGGTCTTTCAGAAGAAAATGCCAGTTGCCGTGTGAACATCTGAAGTCCTGATTCTCATCCCACATATCATCTTCTTTCCTTCGCAAAATTCTGGTGACTTGGGTTTTTTAAAACGCAGCTTTCAACCGAAGGGGCAGGTAGGTTTTAGCTTGCATCACAAACAAGCCAGCACATATGGTAGTTGAATCAATGCCATCAATTGCATTGTTCCCATCCCTACTTCTCACCGAACTCAGTAAGAATCTGGGGAGAGCAGAGTTGATGGGCATTAGCAAAGATTGTAAAGCTCTTTGGAATTGATTGGAGTGCAAGAGGCCATGCTTAAGTAAGATCTTATCCCAGTGCGAAAAGCAGCAGAATGGAAGCAAATTAAGAATATTTATAGGAATAACCGAGTGACATTTTGTGGCATATTTTACTCAAGAGATCATTCTCTTCCATTCTGGTCTTAAAATATATCATATCACATCATGGAATAGAAATTTCATTTGGAAGGGACCTACAGCGATCACCTAGTCCAATTGCCTGCTATAATAGCGCTTCTTTCTTCTCTCTCTTCCTCCATATATAGATATGGGTCACTTATATGGTGTCTGCATTCTCCAAATGAGCAAAAAAATGTACAAAATTTGAGACTATATTATTTAGTTATAGATTTGATAATACTAACTTTCAGACAGAGATGGATTATCTTTTTAGATCGGCTAAGTAAACTTTTGATGCAGTAATACCTATCTACTCATTGACGAATATCCTTCCACATAAAACTTACACACTTTCCTTCATTTGAATAAATCCAGTTGTGCAGAACTTCAGGGCATTTATTCATAAGTATTCTAGAAAATCTTTCTGAGAATCAGTAAAGAAAATTCAAAACCTTGTCTATGAGAATAAAGTAGTATCTGCCTGGCTAGAGTATTTTGGGGGGTTCCACAATCAACATGATACTGTATTAAGGGAAAAAAAATACTCATTTTTGCTTGTTGGGACAGATCCGAAACACACCAACATGAGTAAGATGTCCATCAACTTCAGTGAGCTCTGGATGAAGCTTCCAGCCTAGGAAGAAGGATTCTGCTGTGCACTTCAACAGCAGCAGTAACCCTAGCAGTTATCTTCCCCCCTACACATATCCAAAAAGCAATTTAACGCACCAGCAGCAGTTGCCTATTAATCGGGCCAGAAGAAAGGTAGCCTGGGAGGGTGGGTTTAAAAGAGGAATGTGGCACTATTATGTATTGCTTGCAAAGTAAACAAGCAACATCAGTATAGTCATTTCCTAATTACGAGCTGTTTCATAAACTGTAAATGCTAACATGGGAGAGGTAAATCATAGCAATTTAATTAATAAAACACTTTAGACAATTAAATCCATATGTGCATGTCCTGGGGCACAACATCAATAATAGAAGCTTGCAGGCATATTTTGGAAATTTTATGCAATCATTTGCAGATCTTGTAGTCAATAATTGGTACAAACTGTTTTAACTCTTCCTTGCCTGGTCTGGAAAATGGAAAGAAATTGTTAATTACTATTATTATTGATTTCATTACTGTTATTATGTTGCCCATTTTTCCATCCTATGTGTGTATTTTAAAATTATTCCTGTGCAGGCTATGCAATGAATCTGACTTCTTCCTTACGTGTATGTGAGCTGTGTATGCAGTATAATGAATGGACTTCATCCTAGAAAGGTAATAGACTTGTTTTCCTGCTCCACAGAGCTAGACTAAAATTTGCACATACACTACAACTTTGGGCTCTGAAGTCTGAGTACAATTTCTGAACAATGGGGCTTGAGCTCTGAAGTTGCAAGGATCTGTCCATAACCAAAGATATCTTAAAAGATTTTGGAGACCCCAAGCAGAGACCTGAATGGAGACTTTGACAGTTCCAGATAGACAACTGCTGGATGTGCAGAGAGGCTACCTCCTGTGTGCAGTAAGTCAGACTCATGCACAGGCTGTTGTCCTGATATTTTGCAAACCAGACTGACAAAAATCTGGAAAAGCAACAGCTAATCATAACCAAAACAGTGCAAGATCTATGTCCCGTACAGTTTTCCTGTATAATATAAACCTCAATAATTTGGGATATTTAACAGCGCCTGTTAAGTTTGGGAGCCCATTTGGCCACAACAGCAGCCACACACTCTGATAAACAGGCCACGTCATTTTTCCACAGACAAACTGCTAGCAATACCCAAGTCCAGCCTTTATAAAGCCTATATAAAATTCCTGAACATCTCTAAGGATGAAGCAGCTGGCTGCAGTTGAGCTCAGGCAACACTCAAAGACCTGGCCAAAGCGTTGTGTCCCCACCTGCCAAAACCAAACTCTTGTATACCAAGGAAGTGCTGGGGTCTTCTAAAGCTCATTAAGCTTGGAGAAGGAAATAGCATGGATCACACCCCTGCACTGGCTCCCAGCTAATTCCCAGTGTCCATGTACAGCTTTGTTCTTGCAATTTCAAGCAATAATGAATCCAGCCCTGGCAACATCAAAGCGTGGTACGATCTTTGAACCACTATAACTGCATGTCCTCTGGGACAATGCAAATCACAAAGACTTTTAAAGCAATTAATGGTTCAGACCCATTTACATCAAAGTTCCAGTTCTGATTTATGCAGTGCCATGATAGCAGTGCTCCCTGGGGACAAGGCAGTTCACAAAGTCCCAGAAGTACCATATAAATGCTGGGGACATCTTCAGTTAAGGGGATCTCACAGTGGGCAGTCTTCCAGTAGAGATCAAACAGATGTTAAGTCTCCAGGGAAAACCGTCAAGCCTTCTGAGAAACTCCACTTTGAGTCATACATGTAGTTTAAGCCCCTGAATCTTAACTGCCTACCCACTTTGAACCTTGAACGTCCACCCACTTCCCAAAAAGAACCAAAGAAGAGATTTAATCCCAGAAAGGGAAGACTTGCCAAAGACTTAATGAAATCCACCAGGAGTTTCACCATTTCTATTGCTGTCATATGAAAAACAATGGATGATGACTTAAAGATAAGTAGAGAGATTAATTAGCTGGTAAAGTGATTCTGCTGTTTATTCATAAAGATACTATGGGGAAAAAATCCCTCCTCTGAGAGCACACTACCACTTCCCATGACTTCCAACTTCCCTTGCATTTTTGTTGTCTCAAGTTATGTGAGGTATTGCTATTACCTTTCTCATAGCAGAAAATCAAGGGATTAAACATGTGTCTCTCTTCCTGATCTTTAGGGATGGTGTTTCCACTGTCTATTGTTATTTGCAGGATCAGGATTTCACACACCACAATCTACAGAACATTTGAGGTCTTCTGATAGAGTAAGAGTAAGTATGAATCACTAGTGCCGTTACTGATAATGATGCAAAACTGTTTGTCTGCTGGTAGGGAGAGAAAAAATCAGGAACCTTCTGGAAATGTGGATTACAGAGTGAGAGAGATTTAAAAATTTCTGTGTTCAATTGAAAAATCATTGTAAATTGAAGCTTAGCTTTTTCAAATTCCTTTTTAATTATTATTATTCAGATATTTGGTAATTCCACACAGTATACCACAGCAGTTTTATTTTAAACTGTGAAGGCACTCGTAACATGAAATTCTAACATGAGGGATGTTGGTTGTAACTATGTGGGCTGTTATCAAGTAAATTGCCAATATATAATAATAATGAGTATTTGCTTTTTGGTTTTATTTATAATTATTTTTTCTATCCTGTAGAACACAGTAAAACTCTTGGTTCATGCATGTTTTCACAGCGTGGGGCAATATCAAAATGAATAATGCTGAGGTGGT
Organism: Theristicus caerulescens; assembly: GCA_020745775.1. Classification (NCBI taxonomy): domain Eukaryota; kingdom Metazoa; phylum Chordata; class Aves; order Pelecaniformes; family Threskiornithidae; genus Theristicus; species Theristicus caerulescens. Next base: position 72,567,283 of record CM036558.1, read on the forward strand.
GACTGGCAAAGCGTTATGGAGAATACGCTTGTATGACATCGTTTATATGTAAATCCTGCTCCAGTTCATCAGGATGTTAAGCAATTTCAAAGCCATACTGCACTGCCTTGCTAGCCACTTGAAGGAGTTTCTTCTGTTATACTGCTTTGATTCCTGATATGAGCTGGCCTCCTTCCTCTGATGAGAAGTGAGCAAACGCCCTCACCGCATTTCAAGTGCCATCACACAGCCATGCTGGCAAACATTGCCTCTGATAACACTGCTGCTAACTCCTGCTGCCCCAGCTCTAAGACTGCCTTAACATCTGAGACCAATTTTCCTGTATGTGGTTCGGTGGCTCAGTATTTCTTTACTGCAGAAAATCTTAACTGAAAGGGCAGACCAGACATACAATGTTCAGAACTGGCACCCCTGTGGGTTGGCTTCTTTCTCCAGTTTGGAGCTGTCAGAGAGCTGAGACGTCACCTCAAATAGCAAAAGTTAGGAGAACCACAGAAAAGAGTCCTCACAAAGGGCTTAAAAGTACCATTGTTTGTTAGTTGTTCCAGGTAAAAAGTGAATATCACACCTAGCATGATTAGCCAGGATGGTCAGACCATAGGACCTCATCCAAAGTTCTCTGGAGACAACAGCAAACAATGGTAGAACAAGAACCTACCAAGTTCTTCATCATTCAGTCACTGCAAACCTACTCAACTTCACCTGTATGACTCTCACGCAATATGACATGCTGTTTCATTTTAACTACCTATTGAGATGATTACAAAGATAGATTAACATCTTTTTGACAACATCACTTTGCTTCTTGGAGCAACGTCACAGGCATCTGGAAGAGCCATTAGCCATGTGGCAGAAAAATGATCACCATGCGCAAGCTGAGTTCTGTGGGCTTCAGAGGAATGGGAAACTGTAGAGCAATATTGGTTAAAGTTTTTTTTCTAATATTGTTTGAATGTGTCTCTTGAGGTCAATCCTGTTCATTGTGCTTTTAGACTCAACCCTTCTGTTCTAAATGGGTAAATAACTCATTAAAAACCTAGTTATTTAAAATGTTGTATCTATGCATTCTCTCAGAATGCGCATATATATCCTGTATTTATACTGTAATTATAAATTGTGTTTCATCAATAAAATATATCACTGCTTGTTTCAGCTCTTTCTTTTTTATGAGCCAGACAACTTGACTTGTAGAGACTATGTGTTCTTCAAGAATTAGAGGTCAGATTAGCCCTGGCTGTACTTTTAGTTTAAACCCACAAATAGTCCTGCAGAATCAGCATGATCATTTCCATGTTTAATGATAAGACAACTGTGGATTGGAAGATTGTGATAAAGATTGTTCTGATACTGAAAAAGAAACTACTCTCTCAGTTATCCCATTTGGTTTTAGGATTTTTATTACAGAATTTGCTCCACAATTTAATGGAATGCAGTGGAAATTACTCTAAGATTCAATATTGAATATTTAAACTATTTTCTAAGATTTTTTTAAACAGACAAGATTTTCATTTTCATGAATTCCACTGTGCTCTTTCAGAAGACGTCTCTTATATGAAACTTTTCACTCATTCAAAAGTAAAAGTAGATATATCTACTTTCAGTTTGAAATTCAGTTGTTCTCACATTTCCAGCTAAAAAGATCACTCCCTTACTAATTTTGTGGAGCAAGACATGTATATCAAGGATGGCTGCATTTTTTTATTTTCATAATTGTTCCTGCTAATTAGTGATTATCAATGCTATAGACTGTCTCTACATGTGGACTTTGATATCTCTGACAGTATATGGTCTTGTGCAGTTGTATTTAACTGCCGAAAGGATACTGAAAAGCCCAAAACCAATTCATTAAAGATTATTAAGCAGAGGCTGTTATGTTCAATCATCAACTTTGTTAATGCATTTGGATTTTTTAATCCATCCCATCAGTATGTTTGTGGATTCAATTTTTATCAAGTCTGATGTGTAGCAGAAAACTATCCTGTATGATTTAAATTCGTGATAGGCAAACCCTGCGAAACACAGGGCTTGTGAGATGTAGACAACAAAATGCTGCTGCCAAGGTGGCCCATTGCTATGTACCTAAAAAAAAGAGTGAGCAGCTCTTAAATAGGAATGATGTTGGTCTTTTTACACTGCATGAGCCTGCCTTCCTGTTATCTAGAAAAGGTATCCATAAACAGCATTTGCTGCTGGCAGCCATATATTCTCATTGTTAAAGAGCAGAAGCATCATGGCCTTGAGTGAATGTGAGAGGAAGCGCTGGACAGGTTAGACAGCCTTCCCTCGGGCCCTTGAGCAGCTGAAGGGAGGCCACGTGCAAAGGAGGTGGTTAGAGGTTACTTCAGGTGTGCAACATTGTCCTTCTAAACTGGATTCCCTCCTGTCATCACCAGACTGGTGTAAGATCTTATAGATGTTACGGATGCTGAGTATTTTCTGCAGTCTGTCAGGAAATGGAGACAGCTACTGGTGGGACATCATCACCATCATTACCATCATCATCATCATCATCGTCATCTAGTTAGTCTTATTAAAATATTATTATAGTAATAATTATTATAATAGTGATAGCAACAACCACAAAACTAACAAAAACCCCTCACTGCTGCTTTAAACCAAAGTTATATGGACAGATGATACAGATTTAGACAACACTGAGAGTGTTTGGCACAGATACTCAATGATGAGAAATCCTTTTTTTTTTTTAAGGCAGAAATCATACTGTCATTAGAGAGGGAAAGTGGTGTGAATCCAAACAGCTCCCTGATATATCCAAAAGTGAACGCAGTCAGAAATTAAACATGGGCAACTTCTCACTGTAAGAATAGGGGGTTTATTAAAAATTATTATTTATATCCATGAAAGCCCTCTCACTGTCAGAATTCAATGCTTTTTCTCTCTTCATTGCATTTGGTAATAATAAAAATATATTTTCAGGAGATTGTAAGAGCTCATGGTCTTTTTTTTTTTTTTTTTGGTAATAATAGCTACATGGTTTTAGATATCTCCCCAGTAAATTATAATTTAATTTGCAGCTATTTAAAGGTCACTTTGAATAATATATATGCTGCTTAATAATCAGTTAAAATAATGGCACCTTTCAGGAGTGTAGGCTAATAGCAGTATTGCCTTTGTGCAGGCCTTTGCTGTTTTCATTTGTTGTGTGATCGGTGAAGCAAGAGAAGTTCCCCTCATATGCCCGAGCCAGATCTTCAGTCTCTCTTTCTTTCTCTTTTTAATGGGAGGAACAAAAACCTTTTCGCAATCAGCAGTAATCTCTCCAAAGGTCTTTTAATTTAAAAAGTCATAAGTGTTAATTAGCTATTATTAAGTGCCCCCTGTATAAATTAACGTGATTGATGAAAAAATCAAGGGTAATGAAAAATGTAGCAATGCATGTATTTTTAAGAGACTATATTAAAGATGAAAGTCCCCAAAGACAGAAACTAAGGCCTGCTGCACCCGTGCCCTGCCTTTATTAGTATTAATAATAAAAAATATATAGATATATATCTCAGGAATGCACATGGACACATTGGATGTATCAGTTGTAACATATTTCTCGCTTCATTGTGCTTTGAACGCCTCTTTGTGACAAAGACTTATTCCAGTGCAGTGTAATTTGTCCAATTTCTTTTTGGTTTGTGGACCAAAAGGATGTTCTTTGAAAATGGAAACTGGGATCCAGAGGTAGAGAGAGAGAAAAGAGAACTGAACTAACAGAAGGACTGTTTTTCTCATTAATTTTATATGTATCGTGGTAGGGCACTACTGTAGTTTACACAATCAGTTCTCATTTTATCTGTTATCAGAATAAAAAACCAAAGTATATATAAGAGAAATATTCCTTTCCCAACAAGGTTGATTTTCTTCTGTGTTATAAACAGTTTATAACTGTTCTGGGTTCTGCAACCTGTTTGCCTGCATGAACCTGATTGGACCACCATTCTTTTAATAGCATTTCACAAGGAACAGGCTAGGTTAGGCCACAGTGACTGCATATCGAGAGATGTCTCCCAGCAGAAAATGTCTGAATAAACAATATCATATTTGAACATTTTATTTGCCTTCTTCTCACCTACCCAAAACATATTACCTGCATCATATAGTCACTAGTTTACTTGGATTTTTGTTTTATATAAAGGCCTTACATGAAATCATAATCATAATGTGATATACACTACATGAATATCCATTGAGAAATAGTTCCCACCAAAAACTAGATTGGCAATACAAAGAGAAGGACTAAGAGGAATTTATTATTAGCATTCTTGCATGATATAACCGCAGGATGCCTCTCAGAGAGCTGGGGATTTAACCCTAGATTCCAGGACCCCGCTGAGGTGTGCCAGGAGCAAGTAGTTTCACAATTCGCAGCTGTAACAAAGCCTGGTTTCCTATGACACTGTGTCATGTCATGTGGCCACAATAACTGCATCCCTTGCCTGTTGCTCCACCTCTCATTACTTGGTTGGCAGGCTGGAAAATACTCTGTTTTTCTATGGGGAGCGTGAACCTGTGGGGTGCAGACTGGCTGGTCAGACCAGGTATGCCGATTGGCAAGTTGGTTAGTATTTGCTGGCTCTGGGCTAGCCTACAAAGTGTTCAGCCTCTTAACAGCAAGTAGTGCCAAAAAAAGGCTTCAGAGGGTTCATGAAGTCTCCTTTCCTCCTCTCAACCCCAGGCAGTTATTACGTAGAACTAACATGGGAGTATCTCTGTGTGTACCTCTGCCAGGCCTATCTGAAACTGGCCATGATTCAAGGTATTAGATAGTCACCAACAGTGAGTTTATAAGCCTGTTTTCCTTATTTTTCATCTTTCTTCCTCCACAGATTCTTCACCGCAGTGCCTCGGTGCAGTTCTGTATCTTGCTTACTAAACTAAATGGGATTTAAACTGCATTGTTTTACAGTCCGTGAGCCCTGGAAGTCCACACTGACTTGTCTGTTTTAGAAGCCAGCAGAACTCAGAGTGATGGTATACATAAGTGACACCTAACATTAAACCTGTCCAACATCTGGTATGAGACCTTTTTTCCCATTTGCTCATCACCTTTTTAATTAATTAATTAACTAATTGGAGTGAAATAATTTTTCAAGGAAAGCATCTGTGTCTCACTGATTGTTCTAAAGTAAAAAGGACTAGACATTTTTGAGAGAAAATGTGTTTTTCTGGTTCTAATAAAAGAATCTTGCAGGTATTCCTTGATAATATGCCCCACATTTTACGCTCCAAAAGTTAGAAAGTGGGAAGAAGATACTAGATATATGCCTTTAGCACAAATTTGATCAAATCTCAAATCTCTATAAACCCTCTGTGAAGTCTGCTGTCAAGAACTGGAAAGATTTTGACAGCTGAAGTCTCTGAAGAGCCTGACTGCATTAAGCAGCCCTACGCACAGACCAAGGTGCACATGCACCGCTCCCAGAGGGCTGGGCATTCTCTAGCCAAGAGCTCCAGGGGAGAAGAAAAAAAAAATCTCTCAACATACCAGAAAAGGAAAAAAAGACCAAAAGAACAGTGGTACTGAGCCAGGTAAAAATTTCATCTAACCCAGTAGACTATTTCCAATGGCAACAAATAATAGATGTATAAGGAGAAGTATAAGAATAAAGTAAGTATAAGACAATATTAGCCATGAATATCGTGCCAGTTTCTGAAAATTTGTAACTCTGGGACTTCCAGAATCAGAAGTGGTTTCTGTTTATGAAATCCTCACTGGTTTTCTCCTCCATGAGCTTGTCCAGTTCTTGACTCCATGTAAACCTCAAGCTTGACTCAGTTGCCCTCACATTGGCTTCTAATGCCACCTGAGATACCCCAGTATACATACCCTAACTGCCACACTGAGAGAGCATACACAGCAAGTTTTTTATTGTATCTACCACAAGTGTGTGAACATGTTGAATTTTCAAAGGTATCATCTTAACTGCTACTGGATACTTATGTGCATGCAAATGAACCAGGCCTTTAATGTTCCTTGTATGGATCTTCCATCCCATAACTGATCACCCTTGTTGTCCTCCTCTGGAGACCCTCCAGCTCTGTTGGATGCTTTTGAAAGTAGAGACAGTAGAGACCAGAACTGCACAGAGTATTCAAGACACAAACCTGCAGAGGTCTATTGACATTTTCTGGTTTTGTCTAGTTCTTTCTAATGCTATTTGGTTTCTTTCCTCAAACATTTGGGAGCTGTTTTGTTTTTTTCATGTAAATACTGATTTTGTTGTCATAATATCTAGTTCCTGAGAGGTAATGAGCAGCGTAGAGTCCATCATTTTATATACAAATCTGGGATCATCTTTTTCCCCATGTGCCAGTGACATGTACCTAAACCAAATTTCATCCCTCTTTTAGATGAACCTGAATATGGTCTTAATTTTCATTCTGCATAAGCCATACTGATTCTAGTATTTTTAACTCCAGAGCACTTCATTCCATAGCCTTAACTTTTAACACTGCTTTGTTTTGTATAATACATAATTTAGCCTTGTATGTACACTACATGCTTTTTTTAAATCACTTCTGTTGTGCATGAGAAAAATACACAACAGTTAGCAATGCACATCTTATACTCTCAATAATTTATTCTTTGAAAACTTTATCGCTTATGGCACAGTACAAAATGAATAGCAACACTTCTTAATTACACCACCAGCTACTGTTGAGAAGAAAATACAGTAAAGAATAGTTAAAGAGAACTTGAATCTAGTGAAAATTTACCAGCTGAACATCTGTTGTTATTTCAATGCATGATAATATATGGAAGTGGTATGAAAATTTCAGTTGCAGAAAATCTCTGCTTGTGAGATGAAAAGTACTTACGCAGAACCATAGAATAATTTAGGTTGGAAGCAATGTCTGGGGTAAGATGATTCAACTCCAGCTCAAAGAAGGTCCAACTAGTTGCTCAGAGCCTTGGTCTGGCAAGTTTGGAATATCTCCAAGGATAGAGAATGTGCAGCCTCTCTGGCAACCTGTTCCAATATTTGATTGCTCTCATTGTGAAAATTGTTTCCTAATATCTAATTAGAATATTTCTTATTGCAGCTTGTGCGCACTGCCCATCATCCTTTCACTATGAACCTTTGAAAAGAGACTGGCTTCTACTGTCCCAGGGAGCACTGGGGAAAAGTTAGTGGCTCATCAGCGGAGGCTAGTTTCCAAGAAGACCCTGATCCTCATCTGGTATTAATCAACACAGCTGCATTCAAGACTATGGAAGTATACAAATTTATATTAGCTGAGAAGATGATTTGCTGTACAAACCACAAAAGCACAATATAGCCCATCACAGAAGGCTTGTAGCGTGGCTCTGTTGCTTATTCTCAGTCATCCCAGAACAGAGTAAATCCTTATTAATTTGCTTTTAAATGTACAAGAAAAGTATTCTGTGAAGAGCTAACAGCTCTATTGGCTTGGTCTAAAGTCCACCACATCAGCAGAAAGATTCCCAGTGATTTCAGTGGACTATATTTGATATTTCATGAAACGTACAGTCAGTTAACAGGTACTATTATTCTTTACAATCTGCAGTGCGAGGAATAAATCTGACACAGATCTTATGCCACCTATCTGCATGGAGTCTCTCTATTATCCAAGAGCAACTTTTTTTTTCTCTTTGTTTAATATGTACAAAACAACAACAAACCACCAATCCAACATTTACAAGTGAAAAAAGTATTTTTTTGACTGAAAAACAGCAGAAGTACCTATCCACTTCAGTAAAATTAACCAATGCTTTTAACTGCAGATGGCCATACTCTGTGAAAAAAATATCCTTGGATTCTGCTCAAACATGTACAAAAAAAATCTGAAAATTTTGTGCTGCTCTATACCATACATCACTTCTCCATAATAATGCCTTCCTGTCCAAGCACACTAATCAAATCTCTTCCCTGTCACTGGAATTATTACATTTTAACAAGCACAGGATTTAATCATCAGTGCAGGCTTTTCAGGCATTTACTTCATTCAGGCCTTGACAGCAAACCTTCATTCATGAGTTGTCCTTACAACGGTGGTTTGATTACCATTTTGACTATTCATGTGAGTAATACTTTCCTATTTCAGGCCTTTAATTAGTTGAATGCTTTCAGAGATACTTCTATATACTGCATTTTCTCTGTGCATTAACCATGGTATCCTTCCTCCCTCCCTCATGTTAATGACTTGGGCAGGTATGTATTTGTCTAATGTATCAATCACTTTCTCCTCACTTTCTACACATCTAAAGTCTTTCTGATTGCTTCTCATGAATTTTAAGAAGCTTCTCTGATAGAAAAGACCTTGGCATCTGTACTGGATGTCACATAGGATTTAATCTTTTGTGATTGAAATAAAGGGCATTGCCCAGCTAAAAAAATAGCCCATGTTGTTTTCAAACTTACCAGCTGCTTTGCTTCTTTGTCTTTCTGATGTCCTCTCAAGCATTCTGCAGCTTGAAGGTCATCAGTGCATGTTCACAGGTCTCCATCAGCATCCAGGAGTGACTGCAGATGTTGCTGAGGTGATTTCTTTAATTAGATATGTAGCTGTTCATTGGCAGAATATTCTGCACCTGGGACTAACAATGACTTTATGCAATATATTAACCTATTCCTGTTAGAGACACAAGGAGAGAAAAAAGGAATTTACAAAAGATGGCAAATTGTCTAAACTAATTTGCTATTCAAAATGCTCCCTTTTCAGTATAAACTCTGATGGATAACCAAAAGTTAAAGCTCATCTGGAATACAGGGGCTGTCCTGCAGCCAAAAGTCTATTCACAGTCTTTTTCTCCTGTGTCATATGTTGAAGGAAGTCCAGACTAACAAGGTTTTACAAGGAAGTTACGTAAGGATTAAAAATCCATGTAATGAGCAAACCTAGCCTCTTCAAGGTTATTGGGCTTTTGGGTTTTTTTGGGTTTTTTTTTTTGTTTGGTTTTGGGGTTTTTTTCTTTTATTATTATGCTCCAAAACCCATATACGGTTCTGTGTAGACTATTCTTTCCACTGATTTCAAGAGACGTGTGTCTGGGTATTGTGGTCTACCTGAGTGATGGGACTTAGGCTAATGTTGCCAGGGTTTTACATAACTTTGCTTAGCAGACAGCTAGAGGGATTTAAGATGCTGTTACCCGCAGCAGTTTATTACACCAGAGATGACTGCTCCTACAGCAGAGCCAGAAGAATGGTCACCCTACAGCTACTTGCCTACAAAGACCAGTAGTTTATTTAGTTCAGTGGACTTTGCAGGAAAACAGCTGAGTGAGGCACATCATACACATTAAATCCTGCTAACTCTTTGTGATAACGGTAATATCTGTAGAAGGTTGAAATGGACCGCTGGGGAGGTAACTTGTTAGGCTCAGCTAGATTAGTCAGGGCTTACCTGTCATCATGCTTGAGTTAGAGGCTGGAATGGCAGCTAAAAGAAAGAAAGTTTGACACAGAAATTCCCATTGTGCTCTGCTCTGTTTCTCATTGACCCCCTGTGATACATCATTTTACAACAATTTCTGACATGTGATGAAGAATCTGAGTTCTCAAGCCCATCCAGGGACCATTCCCCATTCTCTACCTTCAGGGAAAATTAATTTGTTTGCTTATAAAATATTTATTTTATATTCAAGTGTTATTCACAGTTTCAAATCCAAAACATTCAAACTCTATTCAGTCAGGAGGGAAGGGAAAAGGGATCCAATTTTTCACATCCAGATACGACCCTGTGGGGTTTTCTCTATTGGATCAAGTTTCAGAAAGGGCTTTTTTTTCCAGGTCCTTAGAATATTTTTTTATTTTCAATGAGATTATGGCCAAAAAGGCAGAAACTTTTCAAAAAAACCTTGAGATCATATAACTCAAATTTGTTCTTGGCTCATTTCTATATTACCTGCCAGGTTTCTTCTGCTTGATTGAGAAAAAACTACACAAATTCTGTAAGATCCCACAAATAGCAAGGGGAATGTGGACTCTTTTTCTGACATGAAAAAGGCCAAAGAAAACAAGGGGGAAAGGGACTGTAAATGAGGATTTTCAGAATTGTACCCAAACTCTAGACAATGCAAGGACAGTATCTAAGTAATGAAATTAATTTTCCAATGCATCTATTTCTATTTTACTACTACCACTGTTCCTAGTGAGGATTTGAGGTCATCTCAAGCAGACTGGTCAGTCCATACCCTCAGATCAGAAACAACTTCATCAAATTCCAAATCCACCCTTGGGTATTGCAGATCATATGGGAAACAAGATAATTGAATGTTCTGAGAACCCTAGAAGCTGATTCAAGCATCTGCCCTAGATAAGACTGATAGGTGAAATGAGGAGAGAGTTTTAGCCTTAACTCTGAATATCCTGGCATTCACCACTCATACAGGCAATACTTTACTAGGTGACTGCAGTCTTGGGAATGCAGGGGGCAGTCTCAACAAATATTATGGGTCCTGTGATACTAAGAAATCTCCACTGGCTTTGATGAATCAAGGTCTGCCACTTTATAAGCATCCTCAGTAGCACTAGGGGTTCGTTCTCTCTCTGTAAATACCAGCAATTACACGACAGCAAAAAATGAAATATTTTGCTCTTGTTGTTACTTCTGTTGCACGTGTGCACATCTTTCTACTATTATTTATAGTTATACCATCATATGGCACAGAGTTACATTCCTAAAGCACAAAATGTACGAGTGTGATGTCTGCACCCAACAATGAAGAGTCCCTAGAGCTGACTTTCACTCTTGTCAAGTTCAATTTCAAACAGCTTCCAGAAATTCTTGAGACAATGATACATTCTCCCACTCTAGGTCTTCTTATAAGGCATTGGAAAGCACAGCTGCATGAAGGAAAAGCATTGACAACTGCCTTGCTAAAGGACAAAAACAGAGCAAACTACAGTGGCACTGAAAGCCCCTCCCTGTCAATAAAGAGGTTTCACAGCAAAATCATTTAATTTTATTTTGTTTTTAATCTGTTGCTATCAAGTGCTAGCTGTCTTCAGGAAAAGAATGAATTTGACAGTTTTGTGTTGACTCTTACATTTCCCATCACTGACTCTTTTCATCTCTGTCCTGAAGCAAAAATAAATTTCCCTTTTTAAGCTTTTGATGATAAAAATCTCATCTGTAGCCTCATAAATGATCCTTTATTATCTATATTAATAATGAATAAATGTCTGTTGAATACCCCTGATCCTTTGCATTAATAGTGCCAGATGTATTATAGATAACCTTTTGATTTAACAGCACAAACTGTGAAACAATATTAAACCAGTAAAGGACTGATCTTACTGGAGTCACTAAGGTCAAAATTATAAACATTTCTTTCATTTCTATTTGTAAATTGTCCCATTACGCAGCATCAGTCCCCATCATTTATTTTGGAGAGAAGTACCAGACTAGCTGCAGTCCTAGAAATAGAGCTCATAAATAATATCTTGAATAATTTTTTTAAACATTTCCGGCTCTTCCACTTCTCCTTCCTAATGCCTCCTGATGATCTTAATTAATAGAGCATTACTACATGAACAGGTCCACTTCCGCTTACTGTACTATCATTTAAAAATATGTTGCTATCCTCTTTTCCCATTAGTCCTGTCAGAATCAGGCACAAACTTGATTCAGTCATCTTCTGAGATGACACTGAGAGAACTGTAGTTATTCCTGAACAAAGGGATGAAGCCCCCTTTAGATTAGCACAACTGCAGCCCGTTAAGTTTGACTGCTTTCCTGCATACCTGTTGTCTCTTCCTTTATGATCATTTTCAGATGGGTTGTTGCTTTACTCTGATGGCTATAACACATGAAAATCCATTTGACTGTAAATCAGGATAACACCCTTCATAAATGTTCCCTTCCGCCTGCTGTCCTGTGACTTCTGTTCCAACTTTCAATGCCTCTAACAAAAGTGAAGTGTCTTTTCCAGTATCAGGCAACAAAATACAGCGTGTCTTTTTTCAGGGAAAAAAGATTCCCACTGAAGTCAAGTGGGAAATATCCTAGTTCAGTGCTTTTCTTAAGTGTAGCTTCTGAAATGAATTGCTTAATGCTGCTGAGGCTAAAGCACAGAAATTCTGCACATCCACTTACCTGTAGCAATAACTAGCTACACTGTTATCAGGCCAGTCCAAAAAAAGACTAAAAAGCTCAAATTGCCCATGCAGCACTCTATTTCTAGGATGGACACCCTAACAAAGTCACTTGACAAATGTTAGCGTAAGTGAAAAGGTAGATGAGATATAAGGTGGCAGATGGAGCTAGGCAGACTTAGTGTTGCCCAGCTTTTATTCCCAGCCACATGCTACAAAGTTTGCCTGACAACTGTCTTTACGAATACTCTTGTATCTAAATAGCTAGGACAGTTTATGCCCTCATACCTGAGTCTTTTTTAGAAGCAGTAAAATATCATTCTTCAGTAACAAATTGACTACAAGCAGCGTTCAATATCTACTAGTTCAATATCTAAACAGAACTGGTAGTTCAGTGACTGCTTAGGTTCTGTTCAGGACCCTGCAGTGGCGGGATTTCTCTGCTAATTTAGCTATCAGGAAAGTAATCCAAGACTTGGACAGTAAAATTAGGCTTTGGAGTCAATATTAAAGTGAGTCACAACAGTTCTCTTGGAATTTAAGAGGGAAAACTCAATTGTTTATGATACAGCAAAAATGTATCAGGTATCAATGATCAAGTATGATGATAAACACCTGAGGAAAAAATTCATTTAACAATTATTGAGTTGTACTGTTGGGCAATTTTTGATGATCCACTACCAAAACACCATTCAAGGCTGTGTTTTGCAATTATATATATTGTAACAAACACTTTGTGCAAGGACTATTCTCAGGTTCTATCACTGGTGGAATTACCCAGGCACAACGAAGTGCACAGGTTCTCAAACATTTCTATAGACGTGTTGTGTGTAAGAAAGTAGCACCCTTCGGGCAGCTTAGCAATCTGTAGGCTGAAAAAATCCTCTTGCTGTCATCTTACAGCTGAATTTGGATTTGCATGTCAGTTCAAACCATGCTGGAAACTGAGTGAAAACCTGATACCATTGAAGTCAACAGCAGTTTTGCTGCAGTTTCACACAGGCCAGCTGACAGCTTACCAGTTTTGGCTATTTGAAAGAAAGTCAAAGGTGGCTCCAGACAAATAAGAAAAAAAGAAGAAACAATTTAAATAAAACTAAACTGCTGAGACAGTAATAGCAAAAGTTGACATGAAAATTTATGGTGTTTGTTATCGACTCAAAGGCGAAACAAGCACTTCTCTTCACCCAGCATTGTAACATTGTCATACATCAATTCCATTTGATTCATGAGTTGCATTCACAACAGTTAGGGCCGTTAGGCAAGATCTGCTTTAAAGGCCTAATCCAACAAACACCTGCATACTTAATCACTTCAGTCACAAGCACAAGTGTTTTCTGTCTTGCAGACTCGTTTTCAATACTACATGCATACAGCTGTCAGGAAAGGCATGTAAGACACATTTGGCCAAGTTCCTGGCTAATCTGCTGGTATGGCAATATTCTGTCCCTACATATCATCTCCTGACATCACTGGCTGAGTTCTCTTTTAGTTGTATCGGTGAAAATCTAAAGAGCAACAGAATTAGATGAGCACATTTACAAACGCCAAAATGAATCTGTGTATAAAACGTTGGCTCAGTGGGTCCAATAGCAGGTTTGTTGCCTACTTGGAGTGAACAGGGTTTCATTCAATAACTCCAGCTGTTAGTATTTCTTATACATCATGTATGCATCTCAGTAGTACCTAGCTTAAACCTCCCTGTAATCCCAAACCACAGAAACAGAGATTTTTCAGTCTACACAGGTAATTAAAGAAGAGTTCAAAATATATCTAATTTACTTAGGCTAAGCTCCGACAGAAGGATTTGTACCAAAATGCACATTTTTGCTACATTCTTTCTTAACTGCATGACAAACCACTGTATAGTTCGTCGTTTGCTTTCTTGCTGAATGATAAATAGTGACTCAAATTAAACATGATTGTTCCCCGTGAAACCAAACCACAGCTTCTTAAAGACAGTAATAGCATTTCCTCTTTGTGTTGCTTTTCTCTCCATTTCCTATTGATGAAAGCCACTGTCTGGATTGCCAGGTTTTAGTATTTCAGCTGGACTGATAGCATCAAAGATATTTCTTGCCTCGATCCTTTCCTTTGTCACTACTTCACATAACTGTTCTATGTAATAAATACTCCCATTTCTGGTTCACAGCATCTCTTGACTTTATTCTATTTCTCTAAATTAACATGTGTTTCTATATAATGGCCCAGGCACCTAGGTGGTTAAAATAACTTCAAATCTGCTAACTTTTTCCTTCCTACTGGCTACATTTACACTGTTACAAACATTAGCAAATGTTGGGCTCAGTCTATCACTTTTTTTATTACTCTTCCTCATATTGAATAGCACCAGCTCTTCAAGGACTCTTGCTGAAGTCACCTAGTGACATTCTCCAGATTTATTTCATAAAAAACTTATCAGCCACTGCAGAATTGTTACTGACAGCTAACTGAATCCTCATTATAACCTCAGACTCTAGAAAAGAAAAGAAGAAAAGTTGTAGTCTAAAACCATATCTCTTTCTTTCTTGTTCATGTACAATTGTGTATTCAGGTTTCAGTTAGAAGCAGAAATACAAATATGTTGTGAAAAGGTGTTTCTGCTTCCAGAACCCAGACTACCTGGGATACGTTAAACAGCTACTATGTTCTGCAGAGATACTACCACAGTGAGCACTGTAATAAAATAATGAAATAAGAAAAATGAAATAGCAGGTGTTGAGAGAGGCAGAGTTCTAGCTCAGATGTTCTGAGTGTTGGACCAACTTTAATTCTTAGTGTGGAACTCACTAAAATAGTCTTGCATGAGAGATATACAAGAGAGATTAAGCATGAAACTCTAGTATAACCACTACTAAAATTCATGGGCTTGCAGCTTATTTATGAGTACAGCAATAACCTCCTTCATGCAAAGATTTAAGAAACTAGATGCAGAATTCCCTGACTTATTTTCTATCCCTAAACATCTTCCTACACTGCAACACTGCAAATGAAGTTAGAGTAAACTGGATTTAATCCGTTCTTCCTCTACCTTATTGCATTGTTCCCTACCCATAGGAACAGAACTCTATTGGTATTTAGCATCTTGTCCATCTTTGAATAGATGAAGCTAAGATTTGCACAGAAAAATCAACCTGTAAAATCTACATATGTTAGCCATCAGCATTTGATAGATTTTTTTTAACATCATAAAACATTTTTGAGGTTCTATTTAAAAGAAATTGCCTGAGACTAAGTTATAACTGCCTAAGTGGCAGTTTATATTAGAATGCAATTCCTTAATTGACAATAAATAAATCAGAAAAACAAGATTTTACTGTTCCTGATGTGTAATGGTGCCACACAAAGAATAACATATAATGCTTTTACCAGAGTAAGTAGAAACAAGACAACATTCTCTTCCAACCCTGGGACAATTTAAGACAACATGCCTTTAATAGTGACTGAGAATAAAAAGTTCTAGGTCCTTTTTCTGCTTGTTTTGGGGGAACCTAATCCTTTTCCTGCAGTGAATAAGCTAATTTTCTGTCCACACTCCTACAAACACAATGGGTTTCTTTTTTTAGCCTCCTTCACAGTCTTCTGTCAGCCTGGAATATTATTTTAACCATCTTCAGAGAGGTCATCATGGCAGGAGAAGTCAGGGGCAAAATCTGGGGGAGGTAGGAGAAGCAGTGAAATAAGTGAGTGTAATAATTGTTCTTTGATGAAGAAAAAGGTAGAAGAAAAAATACCCAGGTTCATCAGTAATGCAGGCCCTGCCATCCCCAGATGTTACAGAAGCATTAGAATTGCTCCCTGCAAGAAAAATTGGATTAGTCACAATCTTGTCGACTAATGGGCACACTCTGTGATCTTTAGAGCTTCATTTACTGGGTTAATAGTGCTTTGCCTGAGTTCCTTTGCAATAGGGAAAAAAAAAAAAAACCTGTAAGAAGAAATATTCTGGGTGCAGTCCACAGCCACTGACACGAGTAATATCATATTCATCACAGACAGACCTCGTATCTCATTACTACTGAAGAGTTTGCCCCCAAGGCATTTGAGCTCAGTCAGGCCAGGCCCCTCATGTGGAACCGTTCAGGTATATTGTGAAATGATTTAATGCGATAATAATGTCCACTTTGTGAGATAGATTATGTTTTTTATAGTGGCTGATGGTTAATGAATGATACATTAGCAAACATCACTAAAACATTATTGAGAAAATGCAGATAAGAGATAGTAACTCCCTCATTCCCCACCCCCACTCTCTCCCAGATGCATAAAAATGGAAAGAAGAACTTACAGAAAACACGACATTTTTGTGATGCTACCAGCTTGTGTACTCTCTCTCTTGCTTGCTTGTTCTCTAGAGAAGAGGGAAAAGAGATATTTAAAAATGTTGTAAACACAAACTGAAATATCTCTTCTTAAATCAAATGAGAATCAATGAAAGTGCAAACCTGAACAAATACATTATATGTTGACCCAGTTTATTAGATGAAGCCGTTTACCCTGATTTGATTTATCTGGCAATACACTGCTCAGCTGTGAAATGAGATAAGAAGAGCCTATTCACCTTATTTACAATATTATAGTGACTCCCGCTAGCACCACTATGGTTAAGGATCTGTCAGCAATTCCATTACAAACACTTTTTTTTTAGGGTTTGTAACATGGCTGTAGATTCATGCTTAGCTTGGACGTGGCAATCCAAAACCAATAGATTCAATTAAAATCTCCTATTGAGTTCAATGGATTTGGATTAATGCAGCACCATCTTAGAAATGTGAAAATCTCCAGGTAATTTTCTACATTTTTAGTCATTATTGCCATGCCTTGGGAAGAAATACAAAGAGGGTCATATCCCCTCATAGCGCAACTTTACTGAAGTCAATAGAGTTACAATGATTTACACCACCTGAAAAGCTGCCCCTTCTGTCGGGGTTATACACTTGGCAAAGGTGACTCACACCAAGGAGTTCTTTTCCTCTTTCTGTATTACTTTGATTTGCTGTGTTATTTGGCTTACATACATTTCTAAAACCTCTTTGTTTCCTTAACAAAGGAGGAGTATGTCCCA
This sequence comes from Theristicus caerulescens, assembly GCA_020745775.1. Taxonomy (NCBI): domain Eukaryota; kingdom Metazoa; phylum Chordata; class Aves; order Pelecaniformes; family Threskiornithidae; genus Theristicus; species Theristicus caerulescens. Next base: position 72,584,419 of record CM036558.1, read on the forward strand.
CACACTTTCAATGGGAGTTAAACTACTTCTGAACCTGCAGTCCAGAATTCATATTGCTGTGTTTTCCCATAAACCTTCTGAAATGGCTCCTGACCTGGGGTTTTCTCTACAAAAAGATCCTTTCTGGTCCAGACCTTTTTTCTATTTAGTTTTGCTTTAAAACTGAAGCTTCCAAAGAAAAGTTCTGTTCTGGTTTCCTTCCCTTTGATTTGTGAATGTCTTAACAGCTCAAACTGAAAAGAATTTTCCTCTTTACAAAAAGACAACCACATGCATTTCTGTAGATTTTCTACAAGGCACAATCTGTATTTCTACCAGGTGTGCATAGGTGAATGGATTTGTTTACATTTTTGAAGTTGAGAATTGCCAGCATTCTCTCTGCCATATGCATCCACGTAGCTAGATTCTTAGACAGTGTAAATCAGCATCTGTCCATTGACCTCAGCGTGGTTAACTGCTTTATTGCAGCCAAAGATCTAGTCAACAAAATGTATAGCCCACTTTTAACTCATCTCCTAGTGCTGATACCTGATATGCACACAAATTTTAGGTATGCAGATGTCATATCAATGTCATATCAATGTCATTTTCATATATCTGCATTTCTAACACTGAATACATAAATTAATATTTTCAATTAAATCCTTGTTATTTTACATTCCTCTTTTGTATCGTGAGCCATATACATTTGTAAGAAATGAGCATAAATGGCAAAGGAGAGGCTTCACTTATCACATGTATTTTACCTTCCACGTACCCTCTTCAAGTCCCATTCCTCCAGTGTTTCTCATTGTGCAGAAAGTGGGAAAATCGTAAATGTGACTGAGAAGAAAAAGTAGAGAAGGCTAGTGAGGTAGTGTCTGCCGAGGTCAAACAGTACACGATGAACGCAATTATACAGACACAAAATGGATTTTATCCGTTTCGCAGACAGTAGATAAACACTTATCACCAGCATCGCCCAGTGATACCTAATTAGACAAAGCAAAGGCCTTTGCTGCTTTGGATTTCATCCTGATTTGCACCTGTGTGACTGAAGAGACTGGATCACACTGGTTAGGACACTTTCTCCTTATTTTGTAACACAAAGCAAACTGTATTTTAAAATAGGTGCAGTTCTTTAAAAATAATAATGTTCCTTCTACCTCATGGGTATTGCAGAGAAATTTGAGAGAAAAAAAGCAGAAATTTGAATACAGGAAGAATGTAACAAAGGGACGGCAAGACCTTGAACTTTAGTGTTGCCCATTTAGCGATGAGTCTCCTACTTCACCACAGACAGAAATGGTAAAACCCCCGGGGCCTGGGGCTCCCCGGGTCCCAGCTGCCCCCCTCCCTCAGGGGAGACCGGTGGGAGGAGGTGGCAGCACTGCCAGGCTGCCATCCCTCCCGGGCCGGCCGCCTTGGCGCGCTGTCCATTCATGGCCTCATCGGCCCACTCACAAGTTTTTCACAAGTTCACAAGGAAATGGCTAACAACAGGCACATGTGGCTGTGCTGGTGGGAGCAGCGAGGCGGCGGGTCAGGGAGGGATGCTGCTCCCTCCATCCGAGGGCTGCAGCCAGCCCAGGCCTCTCTGGCTCCCGCAGAGCTTTGTGAGGGGGAAGCATGGTGGCAGCTGGGAGTCCGGCCACCTGAGCCAGCCCAGGGAGCGGCTGCCGCCGTGAGTCTTGTCAACACCAGCCACTGCCAGCAGGAGAGGCCTGTGGAGGAAGCAGCAGCAGCGAGAGGGGCAGCTCTCTGAGGAGTAAGGAGAGAGCCCAAGATGGTGGTAGCAGAGGCTTGGGGCTTAAACCCCACCCCACTTAAATCATTTCTTAACAAAAAAGGCAATAAGTATTATGGCAGGAGGCTTGTGCATTGGTGTGGTTCCCTGCTTTCAGTACTAGTGCCGGCAGGGCTCTGTCTCCCTAACAGCTCCTTTAGAAATGTGGAGGCAGCACATGGCTGGTGCTTGGGGCCAGCAGCAGCCTGCAGGGTAGAGCTGCAAGGGCCGAGGAGGCCTTGGGGAAAATAAACCTGTAAGAAGAAATATTCTGGGTGCAGTTACAGCTCCCTGAGTGACACCCATGCTCCTTGCAGGTGCCTGAGGGGAGAGGTGTCTCCCAGGGGGCTGTGAGGAACATGACAGCCCCCCTGGGGAGTCGCCTCCATCTTGAGAGTGTCTCTGGGAGCCGCAGTGGGCAACAGCCCCAGCCCCAGGGGTCAGTGGGGAACACAAAATGTTGAGCCTTTGCTCCCCTCCAAGGGGTATCTGGATTTAGACTCCCAAGCTGAGATAGTTTAAGAGCATAGGGCAGAGTTTCTTTTTTGAAAAATGGGCTCTGGCAGGCAAACACTCAGGATTTGCCGGGGCACGGCCCTGCGCTGAGGTGCACCTTGCTGTTCTAGGTGGGACCTGCCTCGGTGGGAACTGCAGCAGGAATCAGCCCCGACACTGGCCACAATCTGCAATCAGCCATCAAACTCCAGTTTTCTCATGTTGGTAAGATTTTTACTCTGTTTGCCTGCCTAATCAAAGGTTTAGTAGGTTTTCTTTCTTGGTTGTCTGCATTTGTAATGGTCTGAAACTTAGTATGCGGATTATCTATGCTACTTAAATGCATCCCTTCTGCTATGCAGGCTTCAGCACATGTGAACTGTGTACAATATTGAAAAAAATTTGCAGAATACCGTGATTGTATGCTTAGGCAGAAAATAATAATATATTCTACTTGCACTTAGCATCTCATTAATCATTGCTGCAGTCATGATGTCTTATTTGTGATGGGTTTGTTGCCTCAGTCTTGTATGAAATGTTCAGAAATAACATGTGTAGTCCTTTTATATATTCTGTTCTTTTTTTACACTGCCTGCTATGATCAGAATCAGAGAGAAACACAATGCTTGTATTTGAAATCCTCCCTTGGTCCTACCAGTACACAGCAGCAAAGTGTACTCTGTCTTCGTGAACTGCAGATACAAAGCATATAAAAATTTAAGGGAGATGTGACTCATCTATGTTACCTTATTTTGATGGGTAGAGACTAACTGGTTCATGAGTTAAGAAAAACAAAATTACTTGCACTATTTGCATTTTATCAGAGGGCTGGAATTCACATAAGCCATTTTTTAAAAAATTGTTAGTTTGTACATATGGAAAATATGCCATATTAAAACTCATAAATGTGTGGGCTTTTCCACTGTGGCAGGCAGTTCAAACTACCCACTTCAAAGGAAGGCGATTGTGACTTGAAGAATATTCAGAATATCTGGAAAATAGACAGAACATACCTGAAATTGGTCTCCTGAAATTATAGATAGCCAGAAAATATGGGAAATTATTGATTTATCCTCTCAGTGTATGGCACTACCAGAAATAAGAATTTTTTTTTCTTGTCCTGCAGACATCATGGGAAGAGCTTTGAAATGAGACAAGGATCTCTGTTAGTGCTAGGATGTAGCAGGCAGATAGTAGAGGCCAGAAACTTATGAGCTGAGATGATCTTTAACAGTCAAGTTAAAAAAAATGGCATTGTTCCTTATCGAATATGGGCACTGATTGTTGTCAGTCTGTTCACTGACACTGTGTATCATTAATCATTTGAATCAGGCACTTCCTAATTTTTAGGTAGAGTTGCAGATTTGTCTTAGTTAATGATGTAGGAAACTAGTTTTTTAAGTCTCACAATAATATTTTGCCGTGTTCTTCAAGTGAAACTATATGATAAATGAATTGCATACCTACATATTGAATTTAAATACTTTTATAAGCATCCCAGAGCACTTCTGGCACTTAGTTTTCTGTGGCTGTTATTCTGGCAAATACATTTTGTGAAGCATGACTATTGCTTCATTTCCCCAAAGATACTGATATGTATGTGCAGAGAAGTGGATTCCAACTGGGGCCACCAATGGAAATAAATAATAACATTAAAAAACAGTCTGAGCACTTAGAGAACTTTCTCAACTCAAGAAGCTGGAGTTACTGTGGAAATCTCAGTGCTGTACCTGTTTTCTAGTAATACCTAGAAGTCCTACTCATGGATTAATACCATACTGTATTAGACACCGAACACACATAGAACAGAAAAACCTCTGCCTCGATTTGTAAAATGAGTATAAAGCAAGAAGTAAAACAGAGAAACAGGCAGACTAGGGAACACAAGAAAATATTACATAGCATAATAGGAGTCATCTGAGGAATCTTTCTGTTCTCTGCTTGGTACGAACTTGAGAATGGCATTCTGGTATCTCTAAGTTCAGGATCAGTCAACAGGAAGTAGCAAAATATGTCTGCACACTTCACAACCTGGAGGAAACTTCAGGCTGAATTTGCAACTAGACATACATGATGTTTGCATTGTACAGAGGTTGCGTGAAGGGTTTTAGTTTGCCTTTTTTACCAAATTTGCTATTACATAATTAATCTTTAGAAATCCTCTGCCTATTTAGAATAAACACATGGAAAAAAGGGAGAATGTTTTATTCTCAGGTTTTTAAGTAATGACATGAGCAGGTCAGTGAAGCATTATCCCTTTTACAAAGTTATAAAAGTTGAGATGCTTTCTCTGTCTTTTGTTTGTTTGTTTGCCCCTGTCAGTTGTCTCCAGGTGTTTGGTGTTATTCTGTGCTTTTCAAGATGACAGGAAGGGGAGGATGCTTCTAAATAATATGTTGCCCTGACTTCATAAGGCTTGTTTTGTCTGGCAAATGAATTATGTAAACCTTCTCCACCCGAAACTGTTTCAAGTCAATTAATTGTTGTAATTACTTAAGATTTCTTTTTAATGAATATGACTCTCCAGGGATTTGATGATATCCTGTCATCTGTAGGCCTGATAAATGAAATGTGATTTGTGGCTTGCTGCAAACTGAACCCTTGTACTTGAACAATGTCTCTCTTTCCTGTGTGCTCATTAAACGGAAGAAATGCCCTTGATGGAATTAGGAACATTTGCTTTAGCTGGTGCCTAGTAAGAATGGATAGTATAGGCAGATAAATTTTGGATTTTACCCTTTTGTTCTGTCTTCCTTTAAATGTGGGCCTTGTTAACACATTGACAATTACTCAGACCAAACACATGACCCCAGTGAGGTTACCTATTGTAATTGAGGCTAGCTTAGCTGTTCCGTCTCTCATCTCCATTAAGTGCACTGAAATGTGAAAGATTAGCAGTCAGTTGGTGCAGGAGACCAAGGCTGTATGATAGTTTTTTATATTACCTTTTTTACGACCTTCTTTGCCCCCCCCAACACTTTGCAATCAGAACAGCCAAATTTGATAAGCAAGGCACCCTCCCTTTGTTTTTGTGCAATACCTAGTTTCCAGTGCTTCTCAAGAAAAACAGAGCTGCCCAGTGTTGCAGATAAAGACAAACAATCCAAGACAGCATGACAAAGAACCATGAAGCCTGCACTGAGTTCCTACAAACAGTGTGACTGCTTACGTATCAATTTCAACTAGCCTATTTTCCCCTATACTGCCGTGTACATAATATAATCTAATCACTAATGCTAGGAAAGTATAAAGCAGGTGGGTTTTCCTGATTTAAATTCCATTGGTAAAATGGGGATTTCTGCTTTTATTGCAAGACCTTTCGTGAATATCACATGGGTACATCATAAAAACATCATAAAATACATAGCAAAATGTAGTGTCTTGGTCATCGTTTAGAATGTAAGGACAATGAATTACTGTGTATCACAAGCAAAGATCATTTTGACCTTTTTCCAGAGAGGGTGCCTCAGATATATGTAGCTGTCTAAGTCTGGCAGTCATAGGTAGTGTAAGTGTACAGAAGAGACAGCATCCCTGATAATGGAAGCGAATTAAGAAACAGAAAAAAACTCCCCATATATTACTTATTTAGGAGAAACAGCGGAGTGTGAAGGGTAGAAAGGTGAAAATCGTGAGGAAAGAGTGACAAGGAAGTACCAGATCAATGTCTGGGATGAAGATGGGTGTAGCAATTTAGACAAAATGACATCAAACACCAAATCTTTCCTAAACTCTGAACCCACTTCTTTGTGCTGGCATAAAAGATACTGTTCTACTCTTCCCCCCCAGCCTGCCCTTTTTCTTTCTGGGTTGGCAGGAGCTATAGGCAAGGATACAGAGGTACAATAGAGTGCAAGGAACTGTTTTTCCTGGCTTGATGGGCCCAGCTGAAAAAGCAGTATCTGGAAGTATCACGAAACTGATTGTCTTTGGTGCAGTAATTGGATGGAAGACATTCAGATCACCTTTGATTAGATGAACTTCTGAAACTACTGAGATTTATCAGTGCACAGATCTTATTCTCAGAGGAGTCAAGAGAAAGTGTCCCATTAACTTAATGAATCAGGCCGCAAGAGAACAACTGCTCTTGAAGTCAGAATGAGAGATTTCCCATCAGTGGCACAAATTCTGCCAATAAAGGCAACAGGATTTCTCAAGTGAAATGAGATTAGAATGTGTCTCCCATGATTTTCAGTAGTTAAATGATTGACTATCCTGTAATAGGCTAATTATTAGATTTCCCTTCAATTTTTGTGTTGCAGGAAGGAATGAAAGTTTTCTTTCTCTACCTAGGTTGTGTGGCAGCTGTGGTAGTGTTTCACCAATGCTGTTGCATAGTCTTGACCTTTGAAACGTGGCATGGCACATTCATCTTTCCCAACCTCATCTGCCTTCAGCAAGGTGTCCTGAGCTCTGGAACTTCTGGCAATTTGACAAAGGCGTTCTCCTCCATGTCAGTTCTTGTTATCCACTCTGTCTTCTTGACGTATGACACACATGTCAGCTCTCATTTTTTCACTGCTTGCTTTGTTTGCCCCTTCACAGGTGGGAGATTCCACATCCTCTTTTTTGAGCCATTTCCAGGGTGCTTCTTATTTTCCTGCAATACCTTTGTGGCCTTTCTTGACAACTTAAAAGATCCTTTTTGTCACTGATGGTTTGTGGTTCTTCAGAAAAAAACCAGCTTTTTAGAGGCTTCATTAGCTAGCCATAATAAACTATTTCCATGCCTTCTTTACAAATTATACTCTTCCAGCTACCGTAGATAAGTTGTTGCAAAATGGTTTTGATATAATGCATATGGAAGTTGCTCACCTCAGAATGCTTGTTTAGTAAGAGCAATGAATACTTTTATAGCCTTGTAATCTCTTTTAAAAACATTTCAAGTACTCTTTGTTTCATCATTATAAAACTGTGTTATTTAATATTAATATGTTATTTAATATTAACATCCTAATTTTACAGATGGTAAAACTAGTACCTACCTCCCATATGCTTTAGCTTAGGCTGTTTGACTGCAATAAAGTTATTTTTGATAGGGCACTGACAAGAAGGCTGTGCAAATCATTGATCACTGCCTCTCCTCTCATCTGAAAGTGAAACAGCAGGAAGCAGAGATTATAGAAACATATTCTTGTCAGTCTGTCCTTCATAAAGGCAGGGAGTCTCTGACTGTGCCCATGGTGGCTGCTCAGTGGTCTTGAAAGTTGGTTTTAGGGAAAACAACCTAAAGGGTGAACTTACAAGGAATAACTGTTGCCAGGCAAGTGGTCCTGAAGGCTGAAAAAAAAAATATTCCTGACCCTATTACTCACATGTTTGGACAGTTGCAGTAAGGACTTCAATAAGAGCTGAGACAATGGGCAAGTACTATTCAAATTGCATATGCTGGCTGCACATGCATAACTACTTACCTGAGGTGATGAAATTAAGACAGAAACATAGTAATTTAAATAAATTTTAAGCCTTGTTTCTTCTTTCATATATGGCTTTTTGCCTTTGTAAAACTTACATTAATTTGATGTCAAAATGACATCATAAATGAGAAGCAGATACTTACAATAAATGTAAACTTTGAAAATACCACGTTGCTCTGACCTAATCTAACTCAGTTTTATAACAATAAATCTATTTTGGTTAATTTTGAGGCTTTTTTAAATCCAGGTTTTATTTCTACAATCACTAGCATAAATAATTATACCTAATAAAGACATCCCATTGCTGAGGTGTCTTTCTGTATAAGACTAGACTACACTGAAACACTTACTAATAAAATTGTCTTTTCTACACAGTTTGGGATTTTCCTTACAAATTTAGTAATTTTTTTTTTCTTTCTGGTCCACTTGAGAAGTTGCTAGCACAAAGCAGTGTGAATAGTCATGTTCGTCTCACCTTTCAGAGTTCTCCTTTTAATGCAGTCCACAGAGATGATTCAGCCAATGACTTTTGTCAAATCAATTCCATTACTTTGTTTTTACATAAGTTTAAAGGGATAATTTATGCTTTTAAAGTTAGGAAGGTTTTTCAATAACTGGCTAAATGGCAAATGAGATATCTGAAACTGTAGCATTAACTTTTATCACAATATTCTTATTGTTTTCTTCCATAAAATGGAGTTGCCAAACAGGCAAAACTGTCACACTGAATTAGAACATGGTTCAAATGAAAAATGTGAAAAAATGTACAACCTAAACTTACAAGAAAGTTAAATGACATTAGCAAAGAAGAGGTATAAGAAGTCTTTAAAATGCTCTTCTCCGCATTGGACAGTTTCCAATAATAAAATAAAGGTTGCAATATTTTATTATTATAATGAGTAGAATGCATGCTTTCAGAAATTGCCTATAGGCACATACTTTTATGCTAGAGAGTAAACACTTTAAACTGTGTGTCTCAATAATAAAAACATGAAGAACCTCCCATTTACATTTGATAAGCTCTTCCCTGTTATTTATGTATGTTCAGCGTAATAACAATGCCTACTTCAGAGAAGTGATGTGGGCATTTATTTATTGATATTTTATCAAGTTTTCACAGTTCTTAAATGCAAAGCTGGTATGTATGTATGTATGTATGTATGTGTCTATGTATATATATGCATGTTCAAAGCATTATGTGAATGTATTATTCTGACTATTCCAAATCTTTCTTCACTCTTTTCTCCCCTGCATCAAAATCTTATTTTAAAAATCATCGATACTGAAAGTGTGAAATACAGTCAATTATTTGAATATCTATAAATCAGCCATCTGTGATACACACTGTAACAAGGAAAGGGGATCAAGTTTGCCAGTAAATGCTACTCTGACAAATCCAATTTTAAATATAATGTATTGCTAAGGGTGTGTTATAACAAGTTTCATGACTCTAAAAGGGCAAATAAGTTACTTCTCTCTTTGCTAATTGCACTGTATGTGGTGATTTAGTGTAGTTTGAATTCAGATTTTGACTTCTGTGGTAATTACATTCATCTCAAAGAAGCTCGTTCTGGGCTTTTGGAGGTGTTAATTGCTTTGCATACGACTGTAATCAACAAACCAAAAAAGCCATGCAAATTGATACATTCTAAACAGTCAGAGCACTTGAGGAGACAAAGGACAATGCCTTCTCTCAGCTAGTGTTGTAACCTTCACACCGATTTATCTGGCAATAGGTTTTAAGGAAAAGCATGGCAGAGATCTTGAGGAGCGTGTGTGCTTCTAAACAGGTTTTTGCTTGCTATTTTGATCTCTTTTTTTTAGATTATCTTTGTCCTTTGCAAAATCTCAGGATTTTGTTAAGGACAGCCAAGTAGGTGGTTTGTGATTATTGAATATACCACCCTGATAGTACACTCTGGAGGTTAGATGTATACATCAAGATAAGAGTCAGTTTAATACAAGAGACACTCCTCCATGTTGGCCCACCCAGCTTGCTGCACTGAGGGCAGCTTGTCAAAAGATGTGACAAAGTAAGTAGAAGACAGCCAATAGCAATGGAGAAATAATGTCAGGCATAGCCATAAAAATATTTGCAAAACAAGTGTGGAGCCAGGATGGAGTCCAATACACACATAATCCCCCCATGCACACACCCACCCCAATTTAGACTGCATGAAGCAGAAGGGAAGTAAAGGCCCTGTACTGCAGCATTACCTTCATGTAGAAAGGTTCTCCCAAAATGTGAGAAAGACACTGTCATAGTATATGTCCTAGTATAGTGGATGTGTGCAGCAGTTGCAAAACAGAGTATCTACATGAGCTTTATTTAGTGAAATACAGTCTCCAAGTGATCAGAAAGTACATGATGAAAGATCCCCCAGAAACAAGGTAAAGGGAACTTGAATACTATAATTGCTTTCTATGGATGAATCTCCTTAACCTTTAGTTAGCGCATATCTACACATAGCAGTTACATTTTATCTCTGGATGTTCCTAGACTGTAAGTCATGAATTCATTTTGAGTATGGGCATAGCTAATGCACAACAGCAGGCACTTGAGTATGTAGATACGCCTTTATTTAGCTCAAATTAGGACACGTGTTATCCTATTGGGCTTTTATTTAGTGAATGCAAATACTTCAGGAGTTTCTTTCTGTCAATCAACTTTGTTTTGTAATGAAGCTTACCTTTATATGCACCCAGATGAAATGTAAGAAGCATAAGGTCAATTAGAGGAAAATAAAATGAAATTATGTCATATAATATGAAATACAATGAACAAAAAATGTTTCCCTCAGTTTTGCGTTCAATCAATCTGAGTATATTGTCTCTGTACAGTTCTTTCTCACTTTCACCTCAACCATTTCCAAAGGCAGAGGGAAGAGGGAGTGGAATACACAGAAGAAAAGCAACTTATGCCATTGGACTTTTTCTTAAACTTGATAAAGAATTTAAATGGCAATGTTACTGAAGTTCTGCGGGGTCTTGCTTGGCATAGTTGGATTGGCTAAAGATCAGATTAATTATTTACTTAAAGTGTCCTTTATTGTTTTATGATCTGAAAAACTACATCATAGATCATAATCAGATGTACAATAAATAAAATTCACCAATGAGGTTACATAAAGAAATGTACTTACCCTGATTTAAAGCACATTTAGCGTCTCCCCAGGGAAACCTAGCAAAGGTGAATGTTTGGGAAGAGAAGCTAGAATGTATTTGCACCTGGCAAAATAAGTCATCCAGGAGAATGTAGACATTGGTGAAATAATTGGATGGGGAACCCATGACTGAAACAGCTGCACAGTCAAGGTAAATTAGTTTTAAGCAGTCTAAATTTCATAAAGGGCTGATTCCAGATAACTGGCAAGGAGTAAGGATATATGATAATAACACTGCCAACAGTGTTGGAAGAGGGCTCCTAAAATAATTAAAATGTCCTAAAAGTCATACAGCTTAAAATAATAACAATTAATTTTTAGGTACTTTTTATTAACTTTTTAGGTTACAAGCCTGTAGGAAATTAAGTCATGTTTTCAGGGGGTTCTTTGCATCTGCAAAGAAACTTTTAAGAAAAGCTATTGAATGGAAGCTCAGACTTTTACTAAATCTATGTGGCTGTAGGAGCTTGCTCAAGAAGGCTATTAAATATCATGGTAAAATAATGACTTGGCAAGACTGTGTACTCATACACATTTATAAAACATACATGACACACAAACATGTTAACTTCTATCCTTGTATCGAAAACAAGAAAAAGAAAGGGCTTTTCAGAAATCTGTAATTTTTCTTCGTGTAGAAAACACAGGAATTTTCTAGCTCTACCAGTCTTTGGCAGGTAGTAAATCTCCAAGAGAGAATTAAATCATTCCTGTGCTATGGTCTTTGTATGGAATACATATATAAGAAGCAGAATGGCGACCTTTTAACTCTACAGTATTAAATCCTTTAACAGAAAAAAATAGAGATGGAGAGAGAGCTGGACAGAGGCATTACTTAAATATGCTCCTTAAGAATTCCCTTGTGCTCCTGAGTTTTTTCTCATTGCCATAATCTCTCTGCTAGGTGTGAGACCATAAGCATATGAAAGCTTGTCATGCAGGTGTATTTCATATACCTGCCACAGTGTGAACTCACCATGTCTCTGGCCCTGAGGAGAAGTTCTCTTTCCTTGCAGCAAGATTATGTTTTAAAAAGCTGACTTTTAAACCTCTTACTGAATTTTTTAATGGATTAAATTCATCATGTCACCAGCTGCTGTGCAGCTAATAGAGCCATAAAACACTGTATTAAAGGATTACCCATGCAAAATTTCCTCTTGTGCTAATGTGAATTTTAATACTTTTAACATTTAGTTGAGATGGGAATGTCCAAGAACAGCTTGTTCAATAGGTTGTTCTATAAAATTAAGTTCCTCAGCTCATCACAAATGCCAGGACTCCATTAAGTTAAAATTTTACAGAGAGGCTAAGATGATTCACTGTATAGCATTTGCAGGGAGGAAGGCAACATCTGCTTCTCCATTAATGCTATAAAACAGGGAAGTAAAGCACACATGAGCATCGTAACTGCAGGGGAACTGGGCTGAACAGCTGAGAGTCCTCGCTCCAAATTAGTTGGAGGTCAGTTTATGCCATTATGTACATGGGGTATAAGAACAGAGGGAATACAAAATCCCACTCCCTGAAGCAGGGTGACAACTGTAGGCCTTGAGTCTAGTCTCACATTAATGTAAAGTCATGACAAATTTCGTGAAAGCAAATTATTTAACTTGGGTAGGACATGTGGGGAAGAGAAGGGATAGTCACGCTTTCAAAACAGGGAGTGAGACCTTTAGTTTTATTCTTATCTATAAACAGTAATTAACAAGGTAGCATTTATGTACCTGAAACCATGAAGTGACTGCAAATAAGATAGAAAGGGCTGCAGTTTGAATTCCTTTCATCTGACAGCAACAAAATGGTCTTCTAGAGGCTGTCTCTGTGGAGTAGCTATAGGATTAGGAGCAGGGTGCCTTTTCTGGCTTTTAACTCCTATTTTCTGCAGAACAGCATAGTTTGAAGGGATGCTAGCAGGTGTTAGAAAGAGCCTCACCAAGCCTCTCCCCTACTATCTCACCCATAATGATCACTCATGGAAACCACCATCATTAACTAGATGCAATCCTTGTTTACTGCTGGAATGAATACATAATTAGGCACTTGGACCTTGCTCAGACCTTTTTTTCCTGCCACAGGCAACAGGATAAGCTTGAAGGAAGGGCAAAGAGCAGGTAAGAAATGGCATTCACAGTCCATCAACACCTGCACTGACCATCACCCTTGATTGTGCAGTGTTTGGGTAGACAAGACTGTCAAAAAGAAGGAAGACTAAGCTTTCTTGTGACCCTAAAAGCACTTGGAAAAGAACGATGATCAGTAATGCAGGCAAAGCATTCTGTGTTTTCAAATCACCATGTAACAATCGGTTTCTCCTTATGGCAGTTCATCTGAGCACTGATCATCCCAGTACCAGCTAACGAATGGCAGCATGACCCCACACACTTTGCTGGCAGTGCCTTCATCATGCAGAGGGTGCTGCCAAATTATCATAGAATCATAGAATCATTAAGGTTGGAAAAGACCCTTAAGATCATCGAGTCCAACCATTAACCAATAAACCACCTCTCCCAGGGTCAGCCAGAGTGCTTCTTCAATCCCACCCTGAGTATGTGAGAAAGGAGGAGGCCCCTGCTGTCACTAGCCCAGACACCATGCACCCTGGAAGAGAGGCAGGTGGCTGGCTTTATCACCCATTGATCCCAAAATGACCACAGCCACTGCCAGCAATCTCCTCCTTAGAAGCCTGTGCAGTGTTTACCTTTGATAATTTCCTGAGTGGGAGATCTTCACAGTTAGGAGCCTGATCAATGGGCAGATGAGGACAGTAGGAACAGTCAATGGATTTTAGGTTACATCTCTAAATGCTTTAAAAATCCAGTGATGAGCAGTTGACTGCCTTCTGAAATAACAGTGTTTCCAAATGAGGGAGACTTTCCATATAGCAAGTAGTCTATACGGCTAAATTATTTGTCAAAACTTTGTTGTTGTAGTAGTAGTAGCAGCACTAGTAGTAAAGATTTCCGATGCTCACTTTGGAATAAAAAAAAGGACAGTTATTTAAAATCCAACACAAGAGTGGTGAGGAAGTTTTAATAGGAATATGCTCAAGCTGCTGTTCCTTACCCCAACTGAATTTTCTCCATAGCTCCATATTTTGTTCTCCATGTGTATTACTGTTCTGAGAGCCTGTCATTTCTTATCAGAATGAGAAAGGCTAAAGAGATAATATTTCAATAACATACTGGCCTGATCATAAAATAACTCAATGGAAATGTGTAACTGCCTCAGGCAGCACAGCAGGATAGTCAGCAGTCAGATGATTTCTATTCTGGGTTTCTTTTTTTATGGTTACATTTTCTGTTATATCAGACATACCCTCAAGTCTTAGTTATGCTTTTATTCAAAAGGAGAACCGCAGTATAAAGACCTACAAAACTTATTATGATATAATACTGTAAAGAAATAAAAGTTGGTGCCACACTAGCATATTGATAAGGACAGGCCTGCCACATTAATTGACCTTTTTTCATCTCAACCACCAGGGCTGAGGCCTAAGCATCTCAGTTGCTTAGCAACAGGGTCACTGCTTTCAGGCCTTAAATGCACAAAAAAAAAAAAATAGTTAAGAAAAAATCAGAAGATGTGATCTTATGAAGGCAGAAGATATTTGGCAGAAGAAAGTATTTTTTTCTATCCTTTTTTTACCCCGTGTTGTTGATCATAATGCATAGAGGGCAAAAGGGAAACCAGCGTCTGAAGTTTTACTGATCTAAACAGACCAGCGAAACAGTACTGAAACCACAGGCACATGTTCTGCTTGATACCTGTCCTGATGAGATGCTTTTGATTTTTAGAACATCTGTAGATGTTTACAAATAATTCATGATTGTCCTATGTGCATAAAATATATGCATGCATGCAAAATACTAAGTGACCCTGGATAACATACATATATTTTTAGGACAGCAGGGTGCAGCAGAAAAGTAAAGAGGGGTTTCTATTGACTAGATCCTTTTTTAACATTCTATCATAACCATTAGTGCTTGCTGCTATGTTTAATGACAAGGCTCGAGGCAACACAACATCTCCTAAAGGTCAGCTCAGAGAGAAGTTTGTTTCTTCCCTCCTCAGCATGAAATACAGAAAAAAGTCAACACTTCTTTTAAACTTTATTAAAGGCCATGGAACAAGAGTGTGCTTCTCTGCTAGAAATCAAAATCCTTGTACATGAGAGTAGCCAAATGTTCACTGTGGGTTTCTCCAGGGGAGGAATCCTAGTGCTGGAGTCAGGAAACCTGTGTTTTATTCCCAAATAATCATCGACAAAACTGATACATGGCCTCATGAATGCCACTGTGCCTTAACACTAATCCTTTCCTAGCTTAAATGTGAGTTGGGAGGCTCCTATTTTATCAGTGCTAATGTAAACAACTGCATGGGTCTCAGTGAACAAAGTAATTAATGTAAAACAAAAGTCAGTATTTTCCTCTCACAAAAATCAGTTATGGTTAAGTTTAATGTTAAATGTGGGGCACAATAAGGAGAGTTTTTGAATTTTCTTTATGTACAGTGTTACTTTAAATAGTTCTCTAGACCTTCCCTAGTGTGTTTTAATCTTCTTTCACTGTTACTACTTGGCAACAGAAGTATTTGTATTGAAGCTCTTCACAGAATCATAGAATCATTGAGGTTAGAAGGAGCCTCTGGAGATCATCTAGTCCAAGCCCCTTGGATAAGATTCCGTTGCATCTGCTCTTCTTGAGGTTGAACAGTCCCAGCTCTCAGCCTCTCCTCATATGACAGATGCTCTAATCCCTTAATCATCCTGGTGGCCCTATGCTGGACTTGCTCCCGTGTTTCTTGTACTGAGAAGCCCAGAACTGCACCCAACACTCCAAATGTGTGCAAGCAGGGCTGAACAGAGGGGAAGGATCACATTCCTCAATCTGCTGGCAATGCTCTGCTTAATGCAGCTCACAAGGCTTTTGGTCTTTTTTGCCACAAGAGTACACTGCTGATTCATGGTCAACTCAGTGTCCACCAGGACCCACAGGTCCCTTCCTGCAAAGCTGCTTTCCAGCTGGTCAGCCTCCAGTTTGTCCTGGTGCCTGGGATTATTCCTTCCCATGTGCAGGACTTTGCACTTCTCTTTGTTGAACTTCATAGGGTTCCTGCTGGTCCTGCCCTGTACCTTCTGAATGGCAGCACATGTATCTGGTGTATCAGCCACTCCCAGCTTTATATCATCTGCACACTTGCTGGAGGTGCGCTGGGTCCCATTATTGAAGTCATTAATGAAGTTGTGGTTAAACAGTATTGGCCCCAATATTGACCTCTGGGATACCCCACTAATGACCAGCCTCCAACTGGACTTTGTACCACTGATCCCAAACCTTCAAGCCTTGCATTTCAGCCAGTTATGAGCCCACCCCACCATCCACTCATCTAACTTGTACTTTATCAATTTGTCTATGAAGATGTTACGGGAGACAGTGTTGAAAGCCTTATTAAAGCCAAGATAAACAACAACCACTGCTCTCCCCTCATCCACCAAGCTAGTCATCTCATCATAGAAGGCAATCAGGTTGGTGAAGTATGATTTCCCCTTCATAAATGCATGCTTCTTTTCCTCTGTGTTTTCAGAAATTATTTCCAGGAGTTGCTCCTTCACCTTCCCAGGGATTTAGGTGAGGCTGACCAGCCTTGTGGATGCTTCCCATCAGATCCCATGGAATTGTGTATGTCCATTTTTTTAAAATGTTCCCTAACCCAGTCCTCTTCCACTGAGGGTAAGTCTTCCTTGCTCTGGGACTTTCCCACTGGTCTGAGGAACCTGGCATTCCTTAAGGTCAGTCTTACCAGTAAAGACCAAGGTGAAGAAGGCATTGAGTACCTTGGCCTATTCCCTTTTCTTTGTCACCAGATCAACTGCCTCATTCATCAGAAGGCTTGCATTTTCCCTAGTCTTTCTTTTGCTGGTGATAGACTAGCAGAAGATCTTGTTGCCCTTCACCAGATTCAATTTGATGGGCTTCGGTTTTTCTTACCCGATCTTTGCATACTCAGACAGTGTCTATATATTCCTCCTGGGTCACCTGCCCCTGCTTCCACCTCCTGTACGCTTCCTTTTTATGTTTGAATTTTGTCAGGAGCTGCTTGTTTGTCCATGCAGGCCTCCTGCCACCTTTGCTTGATTTCCTGCCATTGATATGGATCCATCCATTGGGATGGATCATTCTTGAGCTTGGAGAAAGTGATCCCTGAAAATCAACCAGCTCTCCTGGACCCATATTCTCTCCAGGGCCATTTCCTATAGGATCTTTCCAAGCAGATCCCTGAAGAGGCCAAAGTCCCCTCTGCTGAAAGCCAGTGTTGGAATCCTGGTTTTAGCCTTCAGCGATCCTTACCTTTTTGCCTTGTTTTTTGCCTTTTCCCAGTTAACAGTGTTTTAATGTGAGGAAAAAGGGACAATGAACTGATCTAGGTTATAGCTAGAAACAGCAGAAGTGTTGTGATTGCAAATTGTCTAGAATAAGAGAGGATTTTAAGAACACCTTCTAGGCAGTAATGCCCCAGCAAGCCCTCTCTTTCACATCAGTTATGTTTCTAACAAAACAACCAAAATATCCACACTCTGTTGTTGTCTGGATCAGCAGATAAAACGGGCATCTCTGTATTGCTTTCTAATCTTAGTACCCAAGTGGGGGATTTGGATGCCCTATTTTGGTGCTCACACTTGCGTACTAACTTCCAAAACAGAGTTATCACTGATTGGAGAAAACTGTGCATCACATGAGGACTGTACAGGACTTAGTGATCAAACATTAGTCTTTGCCTATAATATGAAGTTGGAGCACGTCGTCTACACAATACATTTAACCAGGAAAATACATTTAACCAGGAAAATACATTTAACCAGGAAAATCCATTTAGAAACTGTGATAATGGATGTCATAGACATTACTAATAGTGTCCTGAAACCAACTCCACTTGTATAAAAATTTAAATGTCTGCACACACTGTGCCTAGGGATGCTTGTGGTTTGATAGTATTTAACAGTTGTATGCAGGGAACCTAGAGATTTGCACAGTCGTTATTTGATCTTACTGTTGATTTTAAATAAGATCAGCAGGATGTTTACCATGAACAAAAGATAAGCCTGAGTAGAATTCCTTTTGGCTAATTGAGTTTAGCCTTCTGATATCTTCCTGACATCAAAATGTTAATCAGTTGTAACAGGTAAATCAGCATGTCAGGCTCTGTCTCTACACCAAGGTGGGTTATTAAATATCTATTAGCCTTCAAAGTTAACTGCTTTTGGCATTCATTCATACCAAAGATGGCCAAACACTTTTGATGTATTCAAAACTGGCCTACACTTTAAAGTTTTATGAAAGTGTGACTCTCAGTCTTAACAGTATGAAAGTGACACAGCCAGGTGGGTAGAAATGTTAGTGTAAATGTAGTTATACAACAGGCATAGCCTTCCTGCTGCTTCTTTCATCTAGGTGTCCTGTGTAAAACTTCTCAGCAAAACCATTCTTTTACTGATGTAGGCAGGTTAGGTGTACATCACTCAGCAAAATGTGACTTCTAATACAAAGCCCAAGTATGTTTCTAGCTTGGGCAGAGAAAGACCAGTGGAAACCTATGGCATAAATATGTCAAAACATACCTGATTGTGCCTTTAAATGGTGATTAATGACACCATGAACTGTTGCTATGCTAAGCCAAGATTTCAGTTCCAGCAGCTTCCAGAGTAGTATGCTTCCTTTTTAGTCTCAGTGGTAAACTCCTATAAGGTTCAGCAGATTATTTGGCTCTGCAGATGTTAGTTTACCACGATGGTGAAGTTCAAGTCTGAGAAGTCAGGAAGTATCACAGGCGAGCATCCTCAGCTATACTTTCACTTTTCCTACTGAGTTAAATCAGTTTTCTGTGTTCACAGATGCTGATTGATCCTTACAAAAGTAGTTTTCAGGTGATCTCTCAGAGGAGTACTACATTTTATTCCACTCTTATCCTGAAGAAGGATGAAACATTTTCCCAGTCTGAGTACTGATACACAGCAGCAGAGTAGTTACTAATGTTAGAAACTCACATGACTTTACAAAGAGGGAAAGGTGCATTTTTTTTTCCCCATTTGGAAGGGGGAATTGCATCATGCCTACTGCATATCACCTGTTGCAAAAAGTCTCACAGAAAACCCTTGAAAGGATCTATTTCTCTTAAATCAGTCCTTAGTTTTGATCCGTACCCCAGGGGTTCTTCCAGGATTCTGCAGTACCAGTGATAGATTTCTGTTTACTGGAAGAACTAAATTTGAGAATTAATTCTAAATATTTATTTAAGCCAATATTTTTTCATCCTTTTTATGCTTTCTTTTTTTTTATATGTTCAGTTTCTTAGGACTGCTGTGGAAATGGTTTTCATGGCGATATACAGTGTGGTACACAGCATAGGGAGATTCTGCAAACATGTTTGTAAATTTGTAGCAATAAAATATCTGCCATCAGGCTACATTAGCATTTGAAAAATCATATGCAATTGAACAATTGAAAAATTATTGAATGTACAAGCTAAGATTCACTAACAACTGATGGTAAAGCCTTTAACTATGGAATTTGATGATGCAGTTTTTGTGATTGCGTTTACTATTATTCTTCTGTGATTTTCTATTTTAAGAAAAGGCATGGTGGGAAAAAAAAGGAAAATAGTTCACAAATTTCAGGGTTATTTGACTTCTGTATACATGAGTCCTTATGTGGATAGTATTTGACCAGGCATAGCCTGGAATATGGCCACCCCAATGAAGGCCACTGAAGACAAGCTGTGAAACCTAAAAAAATACCTGTGATAGTTAGGAACATTTTAGAGGAACTTGGGCATTTAATGGATACTGAACTACTAAAGTACAAAAGAGCAGTGCATCCTTTCTCCAACAGTTAAAAAACATAGCAAAAAAAATAATACTGTACAAACTGTGTTGTGCAAAACCTGATTTTCTCAAATGTTCACTTACTAGTTAAATGAACACCATTTGCTATAGAACAAAAACTGTAGTGCTTTTCCATATCATGCCAAATACCAACCTTTTAAATTCTGACTTTTTAGCAATACAGTTGTTTAGCCCAACTAAATGATTGTTTTATGAGGAATAGAGCACTATGAAAATGAAAGTATAGCAGTACCAAAGGTAACTGCTTCACTTCTCTGTGCAAATGCTGTTAATCTTCAAGTCTGTCAGGAAGAGACAGATGTAGAAAGGTTCCTCATGACTGATTCTGGATTTTCTGTACAGTTTGGAAAGCTGAAGTTGGAGAAGTTCTAGCCACTCTCCCTTGCCTTGATTTCTGGAATGTGAGAAGTAACTGGTATCTACTGGAATGGTCCTAGACTTGCAGGATTGGAACAGAAATTCTTGAAAAGATAATCTATGAGAGCCAGGGATCAGTAAGACTCTACAAGAGGACCAGTTGAACTGTTATACTATTATTGTCACAAGCCAATAATCAGTATTTTTAACACACGGGGGGTCTTAGTTTCATTTGAACCAGCAGCTTAGCAAAATCAACAAGTACACAAAAGTAGCAAAAAAAATCCAAAACAAAGGTAATTTTTCTGATTAAAACCACAGTGAGTAAAGAAATGTTGGACTCCCAGTCTAGACAAAAGGATAGTCAGTACCTGCACAGCATCGGGTTAATTTTATATAGCAGTAGATAACACTTTTCCTGCATAAATTTGAGGTCAAAACTGCTGAGAAGAAATATTTTCTTCTGCCCAGTCCCTTAAAGCCACTTTTTCTCTGGTAACCTTGCAGAAGGACTCAGTGGAAAGTTGCTGTGGTCACTCTTATTGCACACAGACAAAGCTGATTGAACTTTTTACCTTTTGGTTATGCTTTTGATCTGTAGCCCACATGATCTCATTAAGACCGTATTATTTAGCTTAAACTTCAGATACTTGACCATTTCTCACAGTAGCCCCAGGCTGGGCGCGGTGTAATATTGTTCATGCTGGCTTCCTGGCATGGCAACATGTCATAAAGTATCTGTTGGGATATGACAGAAGAGGTAGGTTGGGGGATGGAAACTGGAATAAAGAAGCTCAGACACTTAAGAGAGCTTGCAAGGAGAGGTCAGTGCCCATCAGACAGTAGGATACTGAATCCCAATTACTCAGGAATGCTCAGCATGGGCTGCCTGATGCAGACTGTAATAAATCTTATGGCAGGCATTAGGAACACCTGGTTTCAGATGAGTACGACTTTCTTAGGTCCATCTAAATCAATCCTCTTTCTTCCCCTTGCCTGCACTGATCTCTATCTAGTAGGGGGAGGAAGGGGAAGAAAAGCAGGCAGGTGATCTTATTATGGGTCTTGTCAGCCTTACTAATGCAAAACAGGTAACAGGCAGAAGAGACAAAGAGGAGAGGGTTTAACCAGTGCAATAGCTCCTGTCATCTGACTTGCGATTTGAGAGGAGCTTCTTTAACAACTGCCTTCAAATTGGCACATGTCACAACACTGGATTTTGTCTAGCCCACGCTCAGATGTCAGATGAGCTTGATGGTCATGAGTCCATCCATTAAAAGCTTTTAACATTGCTGACCTCCTGGATATCTTGGGTCCATTGTTCTACCCGAAGAAGAAGGGGGAAGGTAAACACAGTTCAGCGATTGCCAGCTCTGCTGATCTAAATCAGAATAGTGATGGTGATTTCAGGGAGCTGAATCTGGCCACACTCATCGTGGTCCTACCCTGCTTTTAAAGGACAAAAGGATAGCTCCCAGATTAAAAATTTTTAATAAAGCCATGAGCACTACAACTGACTGTTTACAGATTTGTATCTTTTAGCTTTGCTGTCTGAGAAGGTGTAAGCTCTGATTTAAGTATTTTGCCTGGACTGGAATATCAGTAGGATCTTTCTCCTCCAGCCTGCCCTCATAAAAGGTGCTTAATCTCTCAGAGATCTCTACTGTTCCGTGAAATTCTGCTGATATTGGTCAATAGACTCAAAATTTACCAAGGAGGGAGAGACATACACACATGCACACAGATAGAAAATGATTCCATGAGCTTATTCCTTGGAAAGCAGCCTGAAAATCAGTCAGTGGTAGCTGGGGTTGTGGTTCAGTTGCCCATTTTTTCTTTCTAAATTTTCTTTTATCCATTTTCCTTCCCTCTCCTCTCCTCTCCTCTCCTCTCCTCTCCTCTCCTCTCCTCTCCTCTCCTCTCCTCTCCTCTCCTCTCCTCTCCTCTCCTCTCCTCTCCTTTCCTTTCCTTTCCTTTCCTTTCCTTTCCTTTCCTTTCCTTTCCTTTCCTTTCCTTTCCTTTTTTCCCCCAAATAATTTTCCTTTCTTTCCCTCACAAAGGGCTCTTCCCTTTTGAAGAACTCCCATAAGTTTCCCTGAGAGGATTTCCCATGTAGCATCCATTGCAAACAGACATCCAGTTCTGACCCTGGCAAACACATCCGTAAATTACCATGATCAGAAAGGCCAGTTTAAGGCCTTATGCAAGGAAGAAAACAAAACAAAAGGTCTTCACATTTGCACTCAGTGGCAGTTTGCAGTTTACTGGCTTCCCCATTGCACCTTATGAGTAGCAGCTGTATTCCCAAGAGCTCCAGGCAGCTACCCACACCACTGACTGTGTCTGAAAGGCACTGGAAAGCCTGACGTGTAGGGTCATTTCAGTAATGGTTCTCACTGGGCTACCTAACTGGTAATCTTCTCCCCCTGGTATACCCAGCAGCACCACAACTCAGTGCACTCAAAGCTACAGGAGCCACTGAAAAACTTCACAGTAAATTAAGTACAATTAGCAGAGCAAACATCACCACTGCTAGCCTCATAGTCTTGTAATTATTCTGACGGCACTTATTATGTGGGCCATTTCTCAAATCAGTGGTCTTTGTAAATGAACATCATCGTAATAAAGTCCCTTTTCAAATAGAGTATCTCAGGGTACAGTGGAGACTTGAGGAAGAAGGGGTTAGATCTTCTAATTCAAGTAAACATTGCAGTCCCACTCTGGAGAGTACCCATCAGACTCTGTCAGGTGAATGCCAGAGCTACAAAAAGAACCCATGACCTGGTTCTTCCTGACTAAAGCAGTGTTTAGATGTTGAATTTTGAGTGGTGTCCAGATGGCACTGCGATACAGACTACAGGAGAAAATCTGGCTGGTGATGCAAATAGGCATGCATCAGACTGCCCACAACCAGCAGGAGATCTCTCACATACGTTGGTCCTCAGTGGGCCTGTGAAACTCAGTGTCATTATGGGATGATGTAACTGAAGTGCACAACCTTTCATACACAGCTCAAGACAGATATTCTCATTGCTTGGCAGCCCCTGTTCATTATCCATTACTGCTTATGAAAGTACTCTGCACTTAGCCTTAGGCTTGCATTTAACATCCCTCACCTAAAGAGTGTGCCCAAATAGGAGCCAGCCTGGCTAGACTGAATACTGGGGTTTAGTGTCTGAAGTGCATCAGTGGGACCACAGAGACACAATACATTTGTAGGACACTCACAACAGTTATCTTGAGATCAGATGTGGGATGGACTAGCATTTTCAGCATCTCAAATTCCTTCTGAAACCAATCAGGTCTGTCCATCTTTGCAGCCTCTGGGAACTTGTTAACTCTACTGCTGGTTTGGTGCCCAAACCATATTTGGAGGTGACTGACTTCAGGCAGCAAGGGTCAAAAATCTGTGGCTAGTACAGCTAACAGGACAATTATTTGGAAAGGTTCATCACCTTTCCTACTATATACTGACTTATCTCTTCTGAGTGACAGAGTGGTGGCAATTTGTTCCATTTTCTACAACACAATAAGGGTGAACTGAGGACTCACCTGTTGAGAGCATCAAAATACCTAAGTGAAAAGTGACTGGAAATTACAAGATCTCACCCCAGAAATAAATTGCAGTAATAAGAAGGTTAACATTTGTGATAAACCTCTCTGCATAGCAGAGGCCAGGCATGGACAAGTTCCTGGACAGATAAGGGGTAAACAGCCAAATAAAAACTTCAAGAAGAAATAGCAAAGGAGACTCTTCATAGTTAAAGTAGGGGTTTCTGACTCTTTAGTTTACAATTTACTACCACTGAAGGTTTCCTACATACTTAAACACCAGAAGCATACAGAATTTTAGACAAGGGAATTCCAGATGCACTTCTTATTTAGAGAGGAGGGGCCACTAGATGGCACAAAAGTTGCCTAATTTCAGCAAATTCTCTGGTTTTGAGATTGGAAAATGACACTCCAAGGGGTGAACTACGGCTTTGTAACTACATTGTAATGCAACCAGCAAAGAAAATACACGGATGTTTACAGGGTTGAGATTCTTCAAGTCCATCCTGTACTACTACATTGTAGGATTAGTGTGGTTCTGTTATTCTTGTCCCCTCCCTCCAAAAAAGCTGGTTTGTTTTTTAAAGAAATACTTGATTCAATCTCATGGAAAGAAAAGCAATTCTGCAAAATAAGAAGAGAAGAAAAAAATAAAACCAACACAATGCTGTTTGTATTAAAAACCAAAAATCATAACAAGAAAGAGTTGACAGATTAATTGTACTAAAACATGGAAGTAAGTATGATTTGCCAAACCAAGAATATTGTGTAGTACAGTCTACAGAAAGCCCCATTGGCAAGACACCCTGACTTGAAGGATGTAGGATTATTTTTGAAAAAGGTGAGAATGACATCAGGAAAAATGATAGGAAGAAGAAAAATATATATAGTGGGAGAGGTTGTAGCAGTGAGTATTTATAATCCAAGAGCCAGTCAGCTAATGTAGAAGTCATCCTTACCAATGATATCTCAGAGGCACCTAAATATCACCCTCATTAATTAATAAAACAGAAACAACTGAAGACCAATCCCTTTGGTTCCAGAGGACATGCAAGGAACATCCCGTGAAGGAGAATTCATCTGACCCTCTGGACATACAGAATGTTGCACAATTTGCTTCTGGGGCTACCAACTGTCTGAGCAATGCCTTATACACTACATGAACATCCACAGAGTCATTCTGGTCAAGGAGAGTCAACTTACAATCTGAAATCAGTTTTAATGAGAAGACTTTGATGGGCATTATGTCAGCTTCTTTCAACCTTGGGTTTTTGATTGACTGCTGAGGACTGTCCTTTAGATGATAACAAGGATGCTGTCAGTCCTGCACAGATAGCTTGCACCAGGCTTGAATGCAAAAGCAAGTAGTGTGTATATCATACATGCTCTTTCTGCATCAGAATGAACTTCAGCTTGAATTAATTTCACTGTAGGTAGTATTTAAAAAACATTCATAGATGACACACCTTAAAAGTGAGTTTTTCCTTCTGAGACAAACCATGGGCCTGATCATGAAAGTGTAGCTCCTGAGTGTGGTATGCAGAGCCCAGTATGATCCAATTGCAATCACTAGTAGCTTGTGAGCTGATAATCTGAAATAAAGGAGAGAAGGTTGATTTCCTGCATTGCTTATGCAATTTTCAGGAAGAATTTTCAGAAGCACTTCAGTGTTCTGTCTTTGTTTCTTTAAATTCAGTAGTGAATTTTATCTTTGTTTAAAGGGGAACTGCATTAGACAAGTCCTGTGTGTTTAAAACTCTATTGCTTATGTTTTCCAGCTGGGAAGGTTAGTAAAATTAATAATGAATACAATCAGAGCTGGATTTTGCTTTTAAAATATTTTTGAACTTAGAGGAGAGGAGAGGAGAGGAGAGAGGAAGATAGAAGCTGTTGGAAAAACTCTCTTTTTACTTTCAGCCCTGCTACTGCAAATATAATAAAGCAAGATGTATCTTTAAGAAGTCATTAACGACATTCAATTCTCTTCTGGTCCACTTCCTGCTTTCTCACAAGTGATATCTGCTAACACCTCTGTACTTCAGATGTCAGAGCAAAGTGATTCAAAAATTCCCAGATAGAGGGGGGAAAAAAAGAGGAAAACCTTTGTCAATGACAGCTTTTTCAGAGCAAATTGAACTTTGTATTGAATATTCAGAGTCCTGAAAACTTTATAACATGTTGGAAAATAAGTATTATTTTTATAATAGGACTCATATGATAAGGTTTTGAATTCTACAGGTGCACCTCTAAGTAGAAAAAGGCTACACTCCCTGAGCCACATCTTTAAATGAAGCTATGACTAAGGCATGCAGGAAGCTGGGACTTAGGGTTTTTTTTTCCTGGAATGTACAAAATATGTGGATTCTCTCTATATTTTTGTCCATGAGATACAGAGTTATCCCATGATCAGGCTGAAAATACCACTTATCTGCTGGGAAAAATTATCCCTGGTTCCCACACGATTGTACTTGATATTAGCATTCCACTTTTAAGTGGTTTATAAAGGGTTAATAAATAATTAATGAATGCTATAAGCACATTTCAGATATGATCAGTGTACGCAAGAGATGCATATCAGTATGTGGAATTGTAGTTGGTTATATGCTATTGGGCTGTTATAGTCCATTTATTAAAACAGCTGCAAATAATTTATTAAACCTTTCTACACTTCTTATAGCTGGAAGAATAACATGAAGTGTGACCAAAAAAGGAAGAAATCTTCCTGTCAAAATAAAATTCTTTCACTTCTTCAGCAGCACAAGTCAGTTCAGTCTGGCTTTGGGTTGATCCTAACTAATCGTTCAGCTTTATCATTGTTATGTTAACTGTAGAATCTATTAAATCAGATACTAATCTGTAAGTTTTAAAATCTTTAATGTGGGAGAGGAACAAGCCCCTGACACAACAGGACAGATTAGCATTTGATTACAACTTTTAAGGAATTAAACTTGCATATTGTAAATGCAGACATATGTAAGAAAGATTTGTGGTACAATACATCTTGTCCTTTTCCCACCATATCATTCACTGGGAAATTGGAACATAGAGGAATTCTTGTGAGATGCTGAGCATCATATAGCATCAGGTACAAAATTTTCTGCCCATTTTAAATAGGGCCAAACTAGATCATGAGGGGTTTTTTTAAGAAAATATATTTTGAGCAAAGACTCTAAGTAGGTAGTAGCAAATAAAAGGGGATATACCTGTCTATACCAGCCAAAATTATCAACTCTGTCTTGTACAAGCTAGAAGCGGATAAAATCCTTCTACTTGAATTGACTGTTGACTTCACTGCCTCCCTACCTAGGGACTCTGACAGACCAACTAATAGATGTAGTTGCTGGACTGTAAGACATCTCTGCCCTTTGTCACGCATGCCATCCCTCTGCCAGAAGTTGCTGCCCCATATCTGTGGCCGCAGAACAGAATGTGTAAGCCTCTGCATCGCCACCCCGCTTCGATGGTCCACAATTAACCTTGAGGTGCAGGTGCATGTCATTCTCTTGGCTGTGCAACAGGGTCACTGACTAGAGCATAAAGTGGAAGAAGGAAGCACTAATATTTTTGGACGGCAAGATTTGCAAACTATTTCTGTTAATCTCCCTTAGGAAACCAGAAAGTTTGCAATATCAGGTCTCTCATATTTTCATTTTTAACCTAATCCTTACCTTTGTCTTCTCCCTTAGTCTGTCATGGTATTTGGGATCCTAGTCCCATGAAGAGCTCTAGACTGAGGGCGATCTCTGAGCTCCTTCTCAATTAAATCCTTCCTGGAAGATCAGGAAATGTGTCAAATGTATTTCTTTGAAACAGGGACCAACTCTCTCTTAAGACTTTTGCCAAAACATTATTCAAAGTGGATTTATTGCTTTTTAGAAATATTTAGACATGTAATGATTAGCAGCAACAACAGTAGTAGTAGTCGTAGTAGTAGTAGTAGTAGAAGTGGTAGTAGTAGTAGCAGCAGTAGTAACAGCAATAGCAGCAGTAGTAGCAGTAGTAGTAGTAGTAAAATAAATATACCTTGTCCATGTCTAAAGGTTAAAATGTTTGGGGTTTTTTTTTTTTTGAGAAAATGGTAAAAACTTATTAGTTGAATAATAACCAGGGAAATGGTAACAATGAAGGGGAAAATGAAATAAAGGCCACTTAAAACACATTAGTTATTTTAGCTTAGATCAGGATCCAAATTCAGGTCTGAACTGATCGGAGTTGTCTGCTTGCTTCAATTTGCCCAGTTATCACCCACCAGTAATTGGAAATTTGTCCCACTGTACATTATAGGCTCATTAAGATTTTATTTTGACCAATAAAGCCCATATTGCTTGCACTTGCACTTTCTCCCATTTGTGTTGTTGGAAACCTCAAGTCCCAGCACTTCCCCGGGGATTTCTGAGATCCTGTAACAATCTCTGTCTCTGCCATAAGGACAAAGGGGACAATTCTGGCCCCTGAAGCCAACGACAAAACTGATATTAGCACAGTGAAATCAGAACTTGAGTTGCACACTATATCTTTCAGATTATTATCTCTATTTTTTCATCATTCCCCAGATTTATTGCACTTCCAAAGGACACTGTGTTAATTAACTAATCAATGCATAGCATTTTCTTTTTAGCATAAAAAGCTATTTTTTTTCCTTAATTATTCACCATGTCAAGGAGCTAAAAAAGAATATGTTGAGGGGTTTGCCCTTGATTAAAACATAAAATGTGGCAATAAATATTTTTTATTGGTTATAATACCTTTACTTTATTAGGAAGATAACAGACTGCTGGTTAACTGATCATGAAATATTAATTAAAAAGAAAAATATATGATAGGGAGTTATTTCTGTTGTGTCTGCCTGGTTTTTATGTCTTCTTGTCTTCCTGTAAAAATTTGATCTTGTCTAGTTTGTTTCTTATTAACTACATGATATGATATTACCCAAGTCAGTGCAGAGAAGCCACAGATTTTGAACTGATGTTAGCACTTCTTTTACTTGCTTACCAGTGCTATTCCACCATCCTCTCTCTGGTATATAGATTTGTTAAGTAGAATGAAAAAGAAAAAATAACTTTTAGCACTGATTTCAGAAAATGTATGTAAAGTATCTGATATAAAGTATCAGATACATCATATCTGATGTAAAGTATTTGAAATGTATACATGTACATGAGCTTAGTGCTGATAAGGATGAATTGAAGCACGTGTCAAAATACTCTCCTGAAGTGGGGGGGGGGGGGGCTTCATTTCAAAAATCAGTTTACCAATATGTTGTAATTATTGTGATAAAAATCCATCTAAAACTTTATAGCAAGTTCTACATTTTGAGAAAGCCTTAGTGCTCTAAGAGGTTGATTGTATATTAACAGCACATTATAATATTTAGAGAATAAATTCTTATTTTTCAGATATGTTTTTACAGGGTCTTTATTTCTAACTCCACTAATGCTACATAATTGGGTATCTTATATGCCTACTTTTCATTTAATAAAAAAAAATCTTATTACTGTAAAATTCCATTACTCTCATGCCTCCCTATGTAGTACAATGTTAAGTACACTACAATACTGAGTCCCAGATGGAATACAATGCTGTAATTCAATCGAGGGATCCTGCTAATGTCCCACACTGAAGAATATAGCTTAAGGGTTTGGGTATGGTAGCAAACCTCTCAGCCTGAAGACTGAATTACAACCTGACTATTCAATCTGGGCCTCTGTGCAGGTGTTGGTAATGTACAGGACCCTGATTATTTGTAATACATCTGTAAAACAATTATTACAATAAAAGAGAGAAAGTAAGAACATTGTAAATTAAAGTTTGTCCATAAGAATTATACTATTATAGGAGAGCTGGGATTACAATGAGTATGGAACAGAAGGAGAAGGCTTGCAACGTGTGCTAAAAATTGCATGGAAGGTCTACTGAATAAGGGTTCAATCCTGCCATCCCCACTTCTATTAGAAAGGATCACTGGTTAACTTCTCAAAGAAGATAAATTAAATGCTGTGGGTAAGTAAATTTGAGTCTTGATTTAGTTGTGGAGATAGTCATGAGTATTACAATTTTCTCACTTTAGATGCTTAATATCACATGTTTGATCCTGGAGCCACCTGCCAAACTTCCAG
This sequence comes from Theristicus caerulescens, assembly GCA_020745775.1. NCBI lineage: Eukaryota > Metazoa > Chordata > Aves > Pelecaniformes > Threskiornithidae > Theristicus > Theristicus caerulescens. Next base: position 72,614,184 of record CM036558.1, read on the forward strand.
CTGACTCTTGTAGCACCCAAAATTTCCAGTCCCATAGTTTTCAGCTGTAAAGCTTACTCACCACCAGCAGGTTTGTCTCCTGGCAAGACCAGAAGTGCTTCAGTCATAACAGAGCTGCAGAACTCATGTTGAAACCCTTTCTGGATCTGCAAACAGCAAATTCCTTCCCATCACCTCTAAGCGCTCTGACAAGAGCAAGACGATGATCAGGCTTCACACAAAAACAATTCAGAAGATATACCACCCCAATTCTCTTCTTTTTTTGCATAGTAGCTCTCCGGTCAGTGGGTTCAGCTGGAGACGTGGGTACAGTCCCATCTGTCCATGGGGTGACTTGCGTGTAGCTCGGAGGGGAGCACTCTAGTCATGAGGCTGCAGGAGGTCAGGCTCAGGGGGCACAAGGTTGCAGCTCCAAGAATGATGGAGCCAATCTATCAGGTTTCTGCTGCCAGTGGAGGCAGATGTGGGCCCCTTTTCTCCCTGCTCTGCCAGCCACATCTTCCTGCCTCCTCTCTTGTACTGGTCCTGACACGGATCTGATCATGCAACAAGCCAATCCAAGGAGCTAAACCACTCAAAAATTAGCCATACAAAACCAAAGCAAAGATTTTTTAGCTGGTTTAGCTCCTTGAAGCACTTCATGGAAACATCAAGCAAGCAGTGGTACCAACTCAAGGGTGGCAGTAGGAATGTGCATCCGGGGCTATAGGAAGAGGTAGTCAAAGAACTGATGTGGTTCAGCGTATGGTGCCATAGCACTGCAGCTCCACTCGCTTTTGTTGCTGCTGCTCTATTTTTAACGGAATATTTAAAGACTAGTGGAGCCAGGCAAAGAAAAAGTAAACATAGCTCTCTAGCTTAGTGATTACAGCACTCTGGTCAAGGTTTGTTTTAAATTGGAGAAATTTAAATTGGAAAAAAAAAATGTGAGTAGTACTGTAGCACAGCATTTTAACAGCCCTGTGGCAAAGTTAGCCGAAACCTTCTGTCCCTCAAACAGTATTTGGCTAAACACAGGAGTTGGTTTTCAAACCATGCCAATCTGTTAACCTTTCGGTGCAGAATACACTCTTACTAGATCAATACATCAGACTTATGCGCACACCAAGGAAAAAAATAAAATTGGTTAAATGAATGGCCTTCACTGTCACAGAAGAGGGGAATGAGACCTGAAAGGAGGCTTGTTATGCTGCACCCCCTTGAGCCAAGGTGGGCTGGATGTGCTGGAGTGCTAGGTCATGAAGTTGTGGATTATCAGGTACCTCTCTCATGTCCCCCTTGTTGTCAAGCAATCTGCACCTCCATAGAATTACCAATAAAACATTCGTAGAAGCAGATTAGGTTTTAAAATCTACCTAATGTAGCATGAAATTTAGAGTGTATGCTCCAGCGATCAGAGCTGCCGTGTTGACCCATTATGCTCTGCAGTCACATTCTTCCATTTTCACCCTTTGAAGCCACAAGGGGAGGGGGAACAAATAACACACACACTTACAACCATTTTCTCTTGTGTTTTTTTTCAAAGTAGGGCTGTAGCTCGTGCTGCCAGTGAGGATTTGCTTAGAGCTTTGCTTAACTTTGCTTAAAGGACTTAAAATTCATTGCTAGAATACCTGATGGCTGTTTGTTGTGCTTTGTAAAAAAGCAGCCTTGGGTTTTCAGACTCATGGAAAGGAAACACCTTCTTAATTCTTCAGGCACTGGAGCTCTGCAAAATTGGGCTGTTATCCTATGTGAGTTAAGAATGATCTAAGCCTTGTCCTTTAGCATACAGTGAAATGTATTTCATTGAAAGTCAGGGAGGCAGAAGACTGTGGTAGCTATAGCTTGTGTTACAAGCCAGAAAGCTGCAGTCATATTAGAAAAGGTAGAATATTCTACCCTGCTTTAGCAATTATGCTGTATTGTTAAATGTGAAATATTTTTTATACATTCATCCTCTTGTCTGGATTGATAAGAAACAAATAACACATACTCAGTAGTCAAAAAAGTTCAACGAGACTGTTTACATACGTGAACTCTGTTTTTAATCTCTGATCAGATATGCCTAGTGATTCTAGCAGCTACCATAACTTTGCATTTCTGGGCCTAGACTGAGTTATCATACTGCAGCAGGTCTTAGCTGCAGTAACATTTATTAGGCGGACAGGAGCAGAGATCAATTTATGTCAATATTACAAAATAACTAGATGGTTACATGCACGACCCTACATGCAAAATCTGAAGCTACATCTTAATCTGACTCACTGAGACTTGGATCCTGTAATATGATAGAGTCTGATTTGGATTGAACTGTGGCAAAATAAGATTCCCAATTTTCATTCTGCCCGAGCTTGCCAAAGAGTTTTTGAAGAGTTCTGTCCTACTGTGCCAAGCCATGTTGCATCTCCCTGGAAGTATCCCCAGTGTGCAAACTGAGCACTGATTTCCCCATAGCACTTGTAGAAATTGAATTGCCATCACGATTTTGATGAGAAAAGACCGAAGATATGCAAGTGTGACTAAAGAAATTTCACTTTCACAGTGAAATAAAGACTTCTGCAGGAGGGAATGGTCTTCAGTCTTTGTCTGGCAGACTAGTATTTTCCTACTTTTGGTTATATATTCTAAAGAAAATATAAACCTTCTATTCCTCTGTACTTTTTGCAAGAACCCAGACTCTAAACATGCATCTCGCAAAACTCTTATTCCCACACAGAGACACCTTGAAAAATCAAGTATATTCCTTTCACACTACTGTTCAGCACAGCAACTTGGGGTATTTGAGACCTACTGCCATGTATTGAAGCCTTCAACAAAAGACCAAATAGTTCTAATTTCAAAAAGCACTCAGAAGTGACTGCACCCTGCACATATATTTCTGTTGCAAGTTTTTATTCCCCATCACAGAAATTGTAGACAATGTTGCAAAAGAAGAACGTTACCAGTATTTAACTGTTTATATCACATAGTCTGATGAAAAGAAGAAATGTCCCTGTTAACCTTTCCAGGGGATTTAAAAAAAAACAGAACTATGCACATACACATTTCAGCTGCTGCTGAGTTATTACATTTCCTACATTTGGTAGCCCTCTCTCAGCATGAAACTATTTTCCGTCACATCTTCAGCTGTGAGAGTACCGTCAGAGGACAGTGATCTCATTTCCCAGATTCCACTGCCATCAGTGAAACAGCTCCGGGGGTACAGAGGTGTAACCACGATCAGAATCTGGCCTTGTCCACTGAAGTGAGGTCAGCACTCAAATATGTGTGTATGACAGTACTTGGTCACAGAGTTTGTGATAATGGGATGGGGAAGAGTTAGAGGAACCATAGTACTTCCATGTGAACCCCCTGCTACAACGCATACGCTCTGGATCACAGGATGCTGAAATGCCCACACAGCTGGGCAGCCCTTTTTTTCACACCATAGTGCTTGTGAGCCACTAATGGCCTTGACAGTGTCTAATGTTTTTCTTTATACCCCCTGAAGTCATTAAAAGAACAACCTTGGCTATCAGTTCAAAGAAAAGATTTCTGGTTCAGAAACCAGAAGAAAAAAAGAAAACCTGGAAGGGGCTTTAAATCTCATAATTTTTAAGACAATCGGATGATTTTGTGGAGCCTGGTTCATGATTCTTCAGTGTTTGGGTGTGTGTTTTCTTATTAAACACTATCAGTAAAATTACACAATAGAAGCTGTTTGCATCCCTGTTGGGAAACTGCAATTTTCCCCCGTGTAACAAGCTCAGGGCTCTGTGGGGCTTGGTATATAAGCCAAAAGATTTCTGCATTACAGCATCAGGTTATCATAACCTACCTCCCCCTCCTTCCTACCCCCAGAACTCATCTATATGCTAATTTAATGTGACTAATGCCGCCCCACAATATAATGGCTCTAATGTTTTCAGGGGAGGAAAGAAAGTGGAAAGAAGCTGATGCTCCTGTTTGATTAGTGCAGTGTCTTCTGACAAAAATCCCAGATTTTCTGATGATAAGGTCTGATTGCATCAGCACCCTGACTACATCTGGTTCAGCATTTGACCAAGCTTGCAGTTAGGTTTGAGTTTACATTCCCTTGAGGTAAGTACCAGTGAGTTAAGCAAACGTAAAATACATTTTTCTCACCTTGCTTTTGTGGAAGTTACTCTAATCAAGCTCAACTGTTTGTTTAAAGGGAAAGACACCACTGTCACTCTTATTGTCAGGGGCTAACAACTACTGTATCTGCATCTGACACAGCTCCCCACTGAGTTACAAGACACCTGAACTAACTGGGATTTGGCTCCTGGGCCTTTCTGGTTCAGTCATACAGCCTGGGGAGCTTTTGGTTTCTCCACAAACATGTGCATTGATAGTCCCTCTGCCCCTTTCCCCCTTCCTCCCTCACACTCACTGTAATGCTATTAAGATATCAAGTGCAGCAATTACAACAAGAAAACCCTAATTAAGCAGCAGCAGCTTCTGTAATAAAGGAATCAAAGAAATCTGAAGAAATAGCTAAGAGGAAAGGCAACAGAGGCTTTCAAATCACAGACTTGTTGTTCTTAAAGGACTACTCAATGCCAATAGTCCTCCATGAATTTCACTTCACCAGCTTTCTCTGTACTTTTCTAGGACAAAAGAAGTAATACCAACATAAAGTCCTGTGGCCATAATCAAATAATAATTGGCCTCGGAGATCACTTATGACAATCAGGGAAGTAATAAGGTTTCTGAATAATTATGAATAATTAGGCACATTTATGAATAATTACACTGTTAATAACTATCTAACACATCCAGTTTTTAAACTGTAATTCAGTCATTATTGATTGGTTAGCCATCATCTTCACTGCTGTTTCCCTACTCATTAACATCCTGATTCAGCCAGGAGCCCTGCAAGGCTGCATTTATTCTTTTGGCATGTCAGTAAAGAGGTTTTATTGCTATAGCGTCTGAATCCCAAGAAAGTGGAAAACCTGTTTAATAGAGAACAGGTTTCACTGAGCATAGGGGAGGGATGTTTATGGAAGGAAAATGTCCTGGCACTTTCTAAATCTGATACTAAGACAGTGCAAAGACACTATGACGATGAGGAGTGCAGAAAACAGGACTACAGTGCTGTGTCTGGAGCTTCTGACTGTTTAACTTCCTCTGCTTGGACTGTGAAGTTTTTGAGGCATGGACCACCTCATATGAAATGGACTGAACAGAGCTGACTCAAGATGCCCCCAGCAGCACAGGTAGAAATAAACATTGTTTCTTCAAGAAAGAGGGGCCTGGAACATTTAATTCCTGCCCTGGGAAGGAATGGGCCAGGGAGCTAGGCAGAGTCGCTGCTGCTGCCCCAGCCAGGACCTCAAGCACAGAGGAAGCCTTGCCTGCTGCTGTGGGGAGAGGCCACATGAGCCCGCCCTCCAGCAATGCAGCAGCCACCACTGCCATTGCTCTGCCAGCGATCCCAGAGTTTGGCCAGAGGCAAAGACAGCAGGATTGCCAGGACTCTGGCTTTGCCCAATAAGCAGCGTTGCCAGGGGAAACTGCTGCTTCTGACTTTCTCCCATCCTCAGCAAACATCTCTTTTGCATATGTCTGAGGATGTCCCTGGTTACATAAATTAAGTGCCTAAATGGATGCCAGAGTTGCTGGCAAGGTCAATCATAAAAAGTAATATTATGTTCACCATCCAGAACACCTCTGTTTTCAGGGACATTGCATCAGTTTTACACCGATAGGACAGAGTGAGGCCAATCACTCAGAGAAAGCAGATGGAGCATCCTAGCTTTTGAACAAGGAATACATTCTGAGCTGTTATTACCTCTTATATATCATGTTTCATCCAGAAGAGCTGGGTCTGACATGGAGAAAATGTGAGTCATGGTCTTGAACAATTTCAATACATTGAGCCACATGCTACCTACTTTTGGAAAAGCATTCAGGAGAGTAAAAGATACAGATCAGATGCCATGAACTGTAAGTCCCAGTTGGAAAATAAAGTAATGCTGCAGGATGGACGTTTGATAGTCCATGAATCTAGGACATTTTACATCAGATTAAAAAAAAACAAAAACAAAAACAAAAACAACCCTTGTAAATTTCTTTTGAATATTTCTAGGGCATGAGTAGCATTCTGAGTGGTTTTTGATAAAATGTCTTTATTTTTGTAGTGCTTACAAGTCCTGACGTACAGGATAGAAAATTACATGGTGGACCTAAAAACAAGTGCTTAAATCACTCCAAGTATTGCTTTAAAGAAGAGTATTAAAAAATAAATGCCATAGATGAGTACTCTACTTGTATGTTTCTTTACATGTTTATCCATTCCCCTAGAAAGAATGCTGATTCATTTTCCCTTTGGAGGAATTTACTTTCTGCATTTCCTCCATAGCTTTATAATTCATTTCTGTGCTACGGTGCACTATTTTTGTATTTCACAGGAGAAAAAAAAGAAGGAAAAAAAATTTTTTTAACAAAACCATCACTTGCTAAGGTTGTGGCTCAAACCCTCTTTCAACTGCAAGAATCAAAGCAGCCATGATAACCTACGTTACCTCTTTCATAATCATCTTCACATGTAGCCTTTCTAATCATCTCCTCCTGAAGGCTCAGAAAGGAGAAGAAAATAGACCAAACCACTTCGCAGGAAAATGAGTGATTGAATGTTGAATGTTTGCTAAGCTGGAAGTGACCATTTCTAAAAAGCAGGAAAATGTCCCAACATATAATTCTGAGAAGGCAGCCATGGAAGACTGGCTCTTCTGCTTTGGTTTTGACAAGCTAAGAAATGGCATGAAAAATGGCTAAGAACAATGGCACACTTCTCACTTTCAGGAGGGCAGAAATGACAAATCTCTATCAAAGACCTAGAAAAGTCCATTATTTTCTTTTCATATAATGTCTCATTAAACTGTGGAACTCATTACCATCAGATGTTGTGGAGACTAACAGGTTAGATGGATTCAAAAAAGATTGGAGAAGTCCATGGGGGAAAGGTCCATTAGTGGACCAGATGTGACCTCTAGATCACATACTTTAAACTGGAGGAGATTACAAGTATCCCAGGTTATATATAGGCTTATACTTTTCCCTAAAAGAGCAAATCAGGAAAATTTAGTTTCCTGTAGAGGCCTAGATTTTAGCCATTATTCCAGTACCAGTAGTTCATCTTCCCTTTCTTTCCCTATAGCTGTGGACAAGCAAATAGCTTGGGAATTCCCTGGTAGGACATCTGCCTCTATCAGCTGGCACAGTAGATGCACTCAAGGCCGGAATCTCCTATGTTTTAATCAGAGACAACCATTGTTACTGCATTTTCTGTGGAGACCACATTCATCCCCTCTGTAATGTGTTTTGCTGATTACATCAGTCCCATCTCCTGGGTGCATGGCAAACAAAGTTCTTCATATTTGGGGAAAGAGAGAAGGGTGAACTGAAAGAAAAATAAAGCTTTTGCTGAGGCTATTTATTTATTTATTGGTGTGCTTTGAAGTGTCAGGTAGCATTCAGAAACCTGTGAGTTTTCTTTCTGGTATTTGTCACTCACGATTGAATTTTGAGTGTGACAAATAGTAATGCTTGAGTAAATGATCAAAGCCCAGCATGGCCACGCTGGGAAAAACAAGAAGTAGATGAATCGTTGCTCATTTCCATCTCATGTTGTTTGATTCTGTTTCAAGAGGATTGCTTTTTACTTTGTGTCAGTTTTGTGGTCTACATGAGACTTTTCTTTTTTAATTTGTCCCAACTCTGGGCTATCATTTTATCGAGCTCATTTTTCTAGAGTCTTAACCAGGGAAAGCCACAGTGTTATGTCTCACATTTGACTGAACGCTGCACCAACCTGCTCCTTCCCAGATCTAGCACACATCAGCAACCATCATTTCACCAAGCTCTGAAGCACTCATAAAAACATTTTTTTTCCTGAGCATGAACACCTATAGGATCTGTCTCCCCAGCATTAGACTCTGCAAGGCTTTTTGTATATTCCCGCTTTCAAGTCATAGAGAAATACCACGTTGCAGTTGGTGTCTGTACTGGGGGAGGCAGAGAAATGTGAAAGACCAATCTTCTTTCTCTTAAAGTTAAAAAGTCACCTTGCACATAGCCACCTGGGGCCATCCCAGACTCCTCGCCTCTCCCCAGTTGTGTATGACACTGTGCCCCAGGCCATGCTAACTTCCCCCTGCCCCCACCCCAGCCCACCCTTTCATCTTCAATTTGTTCATCCCCACTCAGAGGATGTCATCGAAAGCAAGGGCCAATTAGCTGAATGTAGTCAGGACACAGTGATTTGGATCCTGGTTTTTGAAAAATAGATCCAAAAGAGTATATTCAAAGTGGTTCCTGACTGCAAACATCAGTGGTGCTGAAATGCTGGCAACCTGGGGCAATGAGAGGCAGAGCAGCAAGAGGACATGGGGTGGGGGACGACACGGGACCAGGTCTTCAGACTAGTGATGTGGGACATAGTTTTGAGACCACAATGGCTTCCATTAAACATCATTAATGTTTTCAAAAGAGCATGAAATACACACTCATGCTTCCTCCATTCCCCCTCCCCCATCCCTGCCTCTCCTGCAACACAAAGGGGACCTTCTTTCGTTATATTTGGATAACTATTCTGCTGCCTTCCCTCCTGCTACCCGCTAAACTTCCGTGATTGATGAAGGGAACACATTGAGAATTTGAGATGAAAAAGTGAAGAGAGAGCAAGACCGGGCAAATGAGCCAGTGGGTTGAAGCACTTGGGACATTAGAGGGTGTCAAGGATGGCAAATGACTTCATTGAAGTAATGATGATAAACATTTTATCCCTGTGCATATATGTGCATTATACCTAACGATCTCAAGCATAAGTAAGTGAAGAAAGGCACTAAATAAATCATACGAACAGGCCCTAAATGGGAATCCCTAAGGAATGGGATCTGAATTGTAAATGCACGCCTGAATTTCACACATCAAATTACAATAAGGAGATTGATATTTTAAACAGCTCTGTATTTAAAGGGTACTGTATCTAGTCCGGAGGATTTTTCTTTTTCTTAGATTTTTTTTCAGTTACACTGTGTGTATACACACACACACACATATATGCATGTGTGTGTGTGTAAATTCATTAAATGAGGTACTTTGCATATCAGTGAGTTACTCTGGGTTTCATTAGCATCTCAGAGACTGGCTAAAAAGTGCTTTCTGCCTGACTGAGATTTTTGAAAGACATAAATGCTCAGGGATAAACTCTTTTCTGTTACACCAAAGAAAATCTCAAAAAAATTCCTTGCTTTAAATGAACTTAGTCTAGACTTGGTCTGATGTAACTGAAAATACAGTCTGACACTTACTGTTACACTTGTTTTATCTCTGTCTCTCCCTCCCTCAAATTGTGGAGCCAAATTCTTAGCTGGTGTCAACCAGCAAAGCTTCATGAGCAGCAGAGCGTGCCTGTTGGCACGAGCCAATTTGGTCCAGTAGCTACACAAGTAGAGAATGGGCTTGGGTATTAAAGGAAACAGGTTTTATGCAGAACAAATTATACTAGAAGTGTCATCCCATTCCCTTCCAGCATCAGCCATCTTAAAATCACCAAAGTATAACTGCAGTACTATAAACACACAGTAATAAATCTAATACGGTATGGGAAAGGAGGTTGGAAGAAATGAAAACGTCTAATAAGAGGGAGCAGCAGTATATTCTCATAGCTAGCACTGGTCCCCACTACATTCTTCAGTGGAAACACAGGAGAAGATAACCATGAAGTTTTAAAACCTCTGGGATTTCAGCTGTTCTCCAGGTTTTCCCATCAGAAGATTTTTTCATGCACCTAGTAAAGAGGATTCTGCCCACAGATATCACAGCCATCCCAGGATCTCCACATCTTTCTCCCAGCAGTTGCAGGAGGCGTAGAGTCTGCAATAGAGCTGAATGGCTTTTCCCACCACATTCCTTGACAGGCAGGAGCGCTCTCAGGGCAGAGCTTTGGCAGTGCTGCACCTGGGTTTCCCATACAGCATTTCCAGAGCAGGAAGAAGCAGTGAATGAACCACTTAAGTATCAACTCTCCTGGCTTTTCCCCAGAGGATTGCCAGCCCTGCACGCAGACTTTGTTTCCCAGATCTTAATCTTAACTTGGAAAATACATACTGGATTTAAATGTAATATATTTTGATTCTTTGTGTTGCTGCTAAGGATATGCACTTCCACATGCTTATATATATGTACATTTATACCTGCATACATACTTACATATACATATGTATGTATATACACACATATACACATTCAGTTACTTTGCATTTTGGGAACATTTATACGGCATACCATGCCAAAAGTAAGAAATTTAACCCATCCCCGGATTAAGTCTTACCCATTGTGAGGAATCGGGAAAGCGAACACATGAAGCATGTCTTTTTCATTTAAACAAACCCCTCCTGCTACAGCTACTTATAAAAAATGAAATCTATTTATTGAGTTGTAAGCAATTTCCATGTGCTTGGTGGTGTATAAAGCATAGCAAGAGGTAAAGGTCATGGAGTAGCTTCACATATAAGGGCTAGATCCAGACCTCACTGAAGTGCTTCTCTGAAGCCCATTCCAGTCTTACCCTAGAATAGAGAAAGCTTTGAATACTGGGGATGAACTATTTTAATATTTTTTTTTCCAAACTGACTCTATTTCAAAGTGTTGCTAAATTATAAGTAAGTTTTCCCATCAGCACTGCTACCATTTTTATTTTTACTGAAAAAACAGAATGCCTTTTTGAAATATAAAAAGACATATCCACTTACTCTTTATATTAACAAACTATATTTTCCATAAACTGTAAAAAAAAAAAAATAATGTATTACATCCTATAGTCCCTGCTGGAATGCTCAATCTGTCAGTAGAGTTATTTGACTATTGATTAATTTTCAGAAATGTGTTGACACAAACCTTTCTGTGAAAAAGTCAGTTCCCTTCTCTTCCATTCCCGAACTGGCATGTCAGATTTTTGCCTTTTTGCATGATTAATGTTGTTTTGAAAGCTTCAAGAATCAATAAACATACTCTCAAGTGGACACATCTGTATTTTAAATGTGTCCTATTATCTTAGTTTTCTAGTCAATCTGCAAAATATGTTTCCCGTTGGACTTAATAGGTGTGAGCTGTGCAGCTAGCAATAAGGCAGAAGGTCTTCTGATGTGACTAGGTCCTTGCCACGAAACCAGATCCTCCTTGCAGATTCAGGAATGTGGTGTATCTGGTAAAGAGTTCCCTCCAGGACTCCAGGGAGTGTGTTTCTTATTAGATCTTTTTTTTTTCTTTTTTTGAAGTACCATTGTTTTCTCTAGCCCATACTGGAAATATTTTGCATGACATTGCACAAGAAATAGCTGGTGCAACACATCTCCTCTTCGTGTCTTTAGCCAGGAGATAGCTTTACGCTCTCAAATTCCTCTGGCTTCCTTAAACATTCAGCGTATTGAGCGTATTGCAGGATCAAACCTTCAGCGTATATCCCTTGGGAAATCAAAAGAAAGATTCCTTCAAGCCAGCTAGCATCATATATATTCAATGAACACAAAGGGGATGAGACAGAGCGTAATCCAGCATTTGAGGGATTTTACTGGCATGATATTGCAAGGATTGTGTTAGTCCATGCTGAGAAACACTGCAGGATTTGTGAGGGCTAAATGTGTGTGCTCTGTCAATGTAGGCATTTGCCCTTTAAGTGGTCACAGTACTCCTGTTTCTTAACTCAGAATCAGAAACTGATTGCCAAACCGAACGAGCCTGGCCTGCACTAATCCTTCAATATGCTACAGTCTGGAGGAGGGGAAAGAAACATTTTACTGGCAGGATTCTTTTTTCTCCTCAACAGAGTTGATACTGTGTGCTTGAAACTTTGCAGAAGCATGGAATATTAGTCCTGGTCCCAGAAAAATGGATCAGCGAATGGGAATATATCATAACCCGTAAAATCCGTTTATAGTTGTTCCCAGCAACTTATATTACATTTGTGGTGTCTCTGCAACCTCTCACACTGTTCTGAAAGTTATTACATATCTGTATGAGACTGTGTGTGCCTCTGTGGTCTAAGCCATAACTAGAATATAGTTATGTCACAGTAAATGCAGAATCTGAATGCAGGAGCAGCAATCCATTCCAGGAGAAAGGTGGGCAGAGGGGTAGGAGGAAAACCTGCTGAAAAGCACAGTTAAGCCCTTTGTGCTGTGGAAATGAATCTGGTTTTGGTGCTGGGGGCTGAGTTTGTGTTGATGCACAAAAGTAAAACAAGAGTATTCAGACAAGTGGAACATGATCTGATAAGCCTGGAAATGACTCTGCCAGGTTATCCAGCCTGAATGACATCCCTGTCTGTGTCCTTTCAACACATTTGATTTGAGCACAAGCTTCCCAGAGGAAGGTTTTTCCTGTGCTTTCAGTCCTGCTTCACTACTTCACAAACTCCCTGATGGCAGAAGCAGTGCAGGTTTATGTGAGAAGAGAGCTATACACTTTTCTTGAAGGGACGATATTTCTTCTGTTTGTTTTTTTTTTTTTTTTCAGCATCGTAACGTGGCTGTCCTTTCAATATGGTACAAACTGAGCCTTTTCCTTACTCTGCCAGCTTAATACAGTAATGAAGTTGTGCCTTTCATTTATTAGATGCTTGAACTCTGTGTGCATACTCTTTATCCGTATATGAACAGAGAAAACTAGAAAGAGGCCTACTCAGGTTTTCCAATATGAAGAAGATGAAACAATTTTTATGGACTTCCCAGAGTACAATTTCATTAAGGTCGATATCCATTCAATGAAACTTTTGCAAAATGTATATCCTTATTACATGAATAAAATGCAACAAGATTTGTGCCTGAAGATTCATAGATATGAATAATGTTCACACAATACCAAATTTCACTAAACTGAATATAAAGATTTATATTTGAACTATAGTCTTCAATTTGCACAATTTATGCCCTAGGAGTTGCATGACTGCATTTATCAGAAAGGGGCTGTTCTTCTTGGGAGGTAATTCTACTAAAGCTTGTGATGATTTGGCTCTTGATCAGTGAAATGAACTGAATCTCATTTTCTGTGTCTGTCTCTTCATATGTTTTCCACCCTCATATGCTTTAACTCTGGCAAGAAGAACACATATTTCAAATCAGGATATGAATCACCTGCCCATGAATCAGCCAAATACAGGCTCTGCACCTAGCACCATCTTTAACATTTCTCCTAGACATGATAGTTGTCCTATCCACAATACACATGGCTTTTAGAAATCTTAAATGTTTTTACATGGAAAAGTAAATACTCCCCACTCTTGTTCTTTAAGCTTCATAGTATATCAGATTGTGTAAGTAAGTGTTTACTTCTGAGCAATCAGACACATTATAAGTGGGTGGGAGATCAGCAATCCTTAGATAGATAGTCTTCAGACTCATATTGATACCTTCAAAGCTCTTATTGCGTACACATTACCACTGATCGAATGGTATTGCCTTTGGAAGAGGGATCTTGACCCAAGTCTGAAAATTACTGAAGCTCAAGAGAACTTGGATCAGGATGCAAATGTGAACAAGTTGACTCTATTGGGCTACGGCAAATAATGATGATCATCAATACAGTCTCATTAATGTCACCACTTATCCCTGATAGAAACCTTATTGACTTCTGCGATATCAGTTGCATTAATCAATTAACAAATAGCGCTTTCATCTTAATAAGAAAGAGCAGAATAGTCTCAAGTAGAAATAGCATGCTAGAATAGAAATAGCCAGATAACCATCTCTTTGTTAAAATAAAACAGGGTAGAGCTCTCCATACTTTTTCTAAAAATATGGTTTTGGTTTAAAATAACAAAAATGAAAATTAAAGGGAAAGGATCACCGAAAGCACCTTTTTTTTCATGACTGATGCCTCTTCTGCAGCTGCAAGCACATTCTCCATAATCTCTAGCAGTGCAGAAGAAAGAGAGCCTTCAGGTGAAAGGTTACCTACATTTATAATGTCAGGCACTGAGACTGGTGAGGTAAAAGGTAAATGGTAATTTTATCATTAGCGTGCCTGACCCCTTGCCCCCACCATATCTCATAGGAGACGTTAAGAACGGCTCACCTGTCAAGATGCAAACACTTAAAGGTCAACGCGCACAGAAATCTTCAAGAGCTTACAACTGAATTGCTGACACCTTTTATTATCACCGCTTAAATAAATGATTCAAGTGGCAAGACAAGGGTAAGATTGGCTTAATGTCAAGATTTACACGAGGAAGTCTTGGAGTATTATTTTCTAAACTCTGACAACATAGACATGATTTTTTAATTCCAGAAGTGTGTGAACAATGAGGTAGATTTCACATCATTTACAGGAGTTTAAATATATATTCCTCTTTTGCAAGGCTTTCCAGCACTGCACAAGGAGGAAGTTTTGCTTTCATTGGAGCAGTGAATGCAGATTCCGGGATCCACTATCCTCCTAGTGTACGACTTTAGAAAACTCGCTTGAACTCTGTGCATGAGAAGTGGATAGTTATGACTTAAGAGGTTGGGAGGATATCTTGCAAACTAATCACAAATTTTTTCAAACACTTGCTACACTTCATTGTTACTTAATGAAGTAACTGGGTAAAGATCCTTTCCTCTTTTTCCAAGTTGTTTTCACATTGAAAAGCTCTGAGTGTGGACAGATCAGCACCAGGGTTTGGAAGAGCACCAGGGTTCACCGATGCATGCAATACCTACAGGATCAGCAAGTGTAATTCTAAGGGGTGAGTATAATTTACTCCTGACACAATGTACCACACCTCCTGTTGTTACTAAAAGGGCCAGTCAGGTATACAGGACCCCTGAGAGTGACCCGCTTAGAGCTGATGCTCTGTAATATAAAAGCAATACTTTTGTATTGCTACTGTAATGGACAGTCAGACAGCAGTGGTGTGTGTTGATCAGTGCAGAGAAATGGATATTTCTCTGACTCTGCTGCTCATCAGATGCTGAGTAAGTCAGTCATTTCTGAGTGAGGGTACTTTAGTTTTAGGGAGCCCTCACAGCAATACAAAGAAGAAATGTGAAGCAGAATGGAGGAAGGTGGCTTATGTTACCTGAAAAGCAGACCTCACTCCTTTGTGCTGAACAGGTTCACAATCTCATAGCTCTGTAAGATCTCCTAGAATTAATCCCCTTTTCTTACTGTTGTTACATTGCTTGATATTTCCAGTGAGACCATACCAAAACTTGTGCAAGTGAGTTGCCCTGAAGGGAGGAGATATGTTCTTTTTGCAGGGCTGTCGATGCTGAAGTGAGAGGGAGCAGGGTCAGTTTGGCACTGGTGTGTGGTTAGGGCTTGATGTTGCTTGGATGGTGAGTGATTTGAGATCAGTGTACATGTTAAAGCGGCCTTACCTAGAGGGTTATAATTCTTGATCAGTAGGGGATACCCTGAGCATCCACCCCTATAAAGTAGCAATATTTTTAGTTTGACAACTACCGACACAGCAACTGATTATTAGCATGTGATGCAAGTCCTCCTGCATCTATATCTCTTTTGTCCTCCCCACACAATGATCACTGTTCTCATTAATCTGCTGTCCTCTGCCTTGTCTCCATCTACTCCATCTCTCCTCAAAAATAATGTATTCACTTCCTTTGACCTAGTGATCTTCAAATTTACTTCTCCAGGTAATATGTTCCACATACTTGTCCCACATATTTCATGAAACTTCTTCCTGAAAGAGTTGCATACCACTGAAGCTATCTACTAAAAAGCTTCTTTTCTCCTTCCCGCGTATCACATGTATCACTAGCACACTACAGTGCTTGCATTTTTTTCCTGTATTATTTTGTTTCTGGCACCTTGTTGCTGTGCTGCATAAAGAAGTAATGCAATAATAAAAGAAGGTTAAGTGAGGAAAAAAAAATGTCGGGTGCCCAAAGAACGCTTATTTCCCCTTTGTATTTAAAAAAACAGTGATCAAAAACAGGGAGTGGAGTGAAAGTACAAACGGTGTTTACGAAAAATAGATTTTTCATAGAAGCCCCTGTCATCCAAGTGCTTTGCTAGGAACAACAGCAGGTAAGCCACACACCCCTGGCTGTTTGCACCACAGCAATACTTACAGAGAATTAAGGCATTGCTACAGAGGGTGCACCTACTGAGTGTAGAACTCAGGACAGACATCTCTTCCACTTCTGTTTTTGAGCAAATCTCTTACTTTTTTTCCCAACAATGTCCTACAATGAGAGATCTGGTCATAAGTGACTTTCTTTGGTTTCATTGTTGTAATGTAATTCTATTTAGAAACATATCAGTAAATGTAATCGCAAGGCTGCAATCTCACTTTGGCTTTCACATTTATAAAATGAGAGAGAATGTTGCACCTGCAGAAGGCTGCTAGGTATACAGCTGAAATGCAATTTAAGACAGCATTTTTATATTCTTTATTAATAATCCCTCTTTATTAATAATTATTATTATTAATAATTATTTATTATTATCATCATTCTTACTAACTGTGAAGCTCAAGGACACCAGAGATTACTAAGTATTTAATTTTTAGTTAAATGCAGTATTTCAGATTTATTTGCCATCCTCTGCGAAACTGCTTACTGTCTGCAGGCAGACATTTTGGGAGAGAAGAGAAATGACCATGTATCAAAGTTTTTGGAATCACAAAGTCGTCAACAGAAATGGGAATGGACTCTAAATCACTTAACACTTTAGGAAGGTTCATCTAAGGCTTGAATGATCTTGAACCTTGATTGGCAACACAGGACAGCAGGTTCTTCAGCTTATTGAAAAGCATCTGCTTTCCCAATAATTCTGCATCCTTGACTAGCGTCCCTGCTAGGATATCTTCCATCATTGCTACCTGCAAGGCAGGTTCATCATCAGTGGAAGATAAAAAGCAATGGGAGCACTAATTTCATGCAGTCCTGGTATACTTAGTGCCACAGCATGTAATATTATTAAAGTAGGGTTCTGCATGACAAGATGCCTCAAAACTCAGTGACCAATGGCACCTTCTCCACAGGAGCACCTAACTGCATAGGCAAAGCACAAGTAGACACTCACATGCCAGAAGTATCAGAGATTTCCCTGGAGCAGACTGCGACTGAACCACGGATTTAACTATGACTAACTTTACACAAGCAAGTTATCTCAGTGGAACTGAAACTTATCCTGACGCTTAAGCACTTAGCTGAGTCAAGGATGTAATAAGTGAAGTGCTGGAATTACAGTTGCCCTTTCATAAAAGGAACCATATAAAAATATAAACTTTTGGAGTCAACTACAGCTTTCTACTTGCACAGCTGCTTTTATGGAATTTAATACATAGAACAAAACTGTACAAAACACAATCTTTTTTGCCTTGCATTGGTCTTGTGCATCAAAAATCCTGTACTATCTCAATTTTAACTATGCATGATTAAGATATTGTAGAATGGTTTATAACCATTATAAAAATATTTTCACTTTTTTACCTGACCACCTGAGGAAGACACCTGGTAGTAATAAAATTATTTTTACTACATGCCTTTCAGGACACAAGAGAAATAAAACACTTTCTTTTTTATGCAAGTATTATACAACTGTGCTTAAGCAAAACATCTGTTATGCCTCACCAAAATCAAACAGCCACCTTTTTATGTTGCTTGGTTGTTTTTCTTGTTTGGTTGGTTTGAATTATTTATTTTCCATACCATCAGAAGCATGCAAAGAGTAACTAACAAGTGAGATCAGCCTAGCAAATGCTCTAAAAGCTCAAAGAGATAGAGGCTTGCTCGTTTGCTCACCATGCAAAGCTGTTTCTTTTTGGATCACAGTGGCCCCTATTTGAAATCTGATTGTGAACATGTGCAGAACATGCCACTGCCTCTGATGCTAACTGGTTTCTTGCACATGTGGAAATAGACTCCACTTAATATGGAAAGTAAGCATCTGTTGCAGCTCCTGACGGGATGTTGACATGTTAGATAATAAAGACAGAGATTCTTGATTTTGTAATACAGTACTGCTGATGGTACACCAGCTACTTAAAGGTGGAATGTGACAAAATATATCCAACTCACCACCTTTTTCTTGCAGAGAAGGACGACAGATCCACTTGCACCTCCCCACAAAGCTGGAAGATGCTGCTCTGACCATTTCCAAGACATGGAAGAAGGCAGAGCCACCTAGGGGCATGCTCACTTTCATATCTGTAGATACATGCTTCCATAACCTCCACCATGGTGTAACACTTATCTCATTCTGTATGTACAAGGAAGTAAAACTGAGAAAACCCTGGGCTAAGTATTCCGAAACACTCTTGGCTTGAGGGACTTGATATTCCATTTCAGGATCAGGCCCCCCTTTCTTTCTCTGTATCCCCATAGATGAATACAAAGTGGGTGCAGATCACAGGTATCTTGATGTGGAAGTATCTGATGGTTACTTTACCTCAATGGAAGTGCCAAAACAACAGTGCAAAGGAATGGAGTATTTGGTCCCAGGACTTCAGGGTAATGGTTGCTCTTAAATGTGGTTACAAGTCTTTTAAGTATCTCTTTCCTCCATGCTTCTGCCTCCCCACAACACACTTTCTCGTGCACATTTGTGGAATCAGACCTCGGTGCAGTGGAAGAGACAGACAGACAGACAAATTTATTCTAATACCTCCTAACACACACCAATTTTTCTTTGTTGTTTTGTTTCCTAATAATCTCCAAGTGCAAAATATGTAGGAAGCCACGCGTAAATTCTGGTTATAGTGTCATCCCCTAAGAGGCAAACACAGGCAGGAGCATTTTTATGCGAGAAAAAAAAGAACATCCAATTTTCCACTACAAAACAGGTGCACTCAGATTTTCAAAGTACATCGCACTTGTCTCTCTTGTTTATTTAATCCTAATTTATTGGACCAAGACAAAGAATAGTACAGTTTGGTTTTCTGGCATGTTCATGTCCACAGCAAAAAGAAGGTCATTGCATTTGGGTACTAATCTACCAGTGCAGTAAGCCGTGATTAAAATGTCTCAGTAATGTTCTCAAAAAAGCATTACAACTGCTTGAATCCATATCCATCCATGGCCAGAGAAGAGGGGATGCTAGTCTGGTTTGGTTAAATAGATATAAACTTATTCCCCAGTCAGTCAGCTAGAGCAGCAGCCCTGCATTTCAGTGAGCTAAATAAAAAGATTGCCTGGGGTCAGGATAAAAGCAAAGGTACACAGGACCATGAAATAGTTTTCACCATTATCATTTCACTTCAGAGGACCCAGTAGAGCTCTCACTGGGGATCACAAGTGACCTCAGCTCTCCCTATAAGTTTCTTATGCCTCTAAATTTATTATAATGTTCACCAAGAAAGTGATGGGTTAAACAAGGAGGATAACTGGGGGTTGGGGGGGTTCAGGCTTTGTGTTATGTTCTAATTCTGTCAAGGAGTCTGAGCTTTGGGCAGATAAGCAGGGAGGGATGTAGTCCTTAGAATAAAGTGAAATGAAGGTACAATGCAAAAAAGATATCTATGTTCAACTTCTGGGTGAAGTTCTCTGTGCCTGAGCCACGCTTCCCCTCCTGCCACTGCTGCGGCTTCTCCTGTTTTTTTCATAATCGTCCCCGTTATGAGTCTTTGTTCACAAAGGTGGAAAACACGGAGGGCTCTAATGACGCATTATCACAGGTCAGAGAATGAACCACATAAATCTCCCTGGCATTTGCCTCCACACAATACCTCTAAAAGGACAGCAGCATTCCTTAAAGATGTAGCTTTTCCCCAGTTAAAGAGGGCTCAACAAGGCAATGTACCTGTGGGCTTTTGCCAGGATAATCACCTTTTCCTCTCGCTGCTCCTTGGACAGCTCCGACCTTGTCTGCTTTTCTTCAGTCTGCAGTGTTTTCTGTAATGAAGACTAGAATTCAAGTGTACATCTGGGACTAATAGCTTTTAAACCTAAATTATTTCTCAGCTTCAATTACAGTCAGGTTGTCATAAACATGCAATCAGTGCAGTACAGAGAGGAAGATGCCTTCACTGTAAAAGCCATTTTGAAAGCAAAACTTCAGTCTAATTTAAAGATGTTATTGTTGTTATAGTTGGAGACTGATGGAGCTGTCTTTGAAGACCATGTCAGTTCTGCAATTGGCTTAGTTTAAATCAACAGAAAAGAAACCTGGATTGTACAGAAGAGTGAGAGCACGACTATGTATAAAATGTCAGTAATCAATGGCAGTTGTGTTATTGTCATGACAGTATGATGGCAGTTCAGTGAAGCAATTATGAATTTTTCATAATACCAATGAAAGCAAAGACTTTCAAAGAAATAATAAGGTTTATTTTATTTTACACAAAAAATTACCAAGGATAGGATAGGATGGGATAAAATAGAATAGAACAGAACAGAACAGAATACAATAACTTTGCCATATACACCAAGAAGTATCTACTTTTTTAAACAAAGACCATTGTACAGGTTCTCTGCTGTTGTAAATGGAAAAGCAACACCACTGAAGTCAATGCACTACTTTAGACCAACTGAGTATTGGAAATTTGCAGCTCAATTTATGATGACTTGTTTCACATGTACACATTATGCTACTGTTAATTGTATGGAAGATATCACCATTCTCATTTTGTAGGAATCTAAATCCCCTTTCCTTGCACCCTGCATTGGAATTATCTGCTGTACATGGGAAGAAAACAGTGAATTGGGCACTAGATGGCTGCTCATGATTTTGCCAAAATAATGGCAGTTGTTCTTAGGGCACCGCTGGCCATACAGGACCAGTTCCTGGTAGTTCCTACTGTCTTTGAGTCATCCATTGTTACACGTTTATATTGCAATACAAAATCAAGTGTAATTTAACTAGAAGGTCATTCCCTTGCAAAACAAAAAGTCAATGCAAGCAGTGCTGGCCCCCAGTGTGCTACCCGTCCTGTTGTTATAACTGGACTCACGATAGACTCGAATTGTATGTTTAGGGAATATGGCTTGTGCAGACTTTCTTCCTCTCCATCCTGACAACGATCCTACAGTCTTTGTGGGTGTTCTGGCAGACTCCTAATAAAATCATTTTCCTGTTCTCCATTTCTTTCTGATGGTTTGACTACTTAACTATAGAAAGACTAGTAAATGGGAGCCAATAGCCACAGGAAGAAGTAAACTGGCAGGTAAAGGTTGTTCTAGGTATGCTGGTTTGTGTGTGCAATGCAGATATGAATTCAATGACAAGACACAAAGCCATAGTGGAAACAGGTGTCATTATTTCTACTGTTCCCAGAACTATTTTTTCAGAATGAAATCCCATTTATTTTGCACAATGTCCATGTATGTATTTCTCTCCTACTTAATTTGTGCTTCACGCTGCCTCCTGAAGAACAGTTTTGCAGCTGTTAACATAAGCAGGATCTTTTCTTCTATTTCCAGACTAAAGATTGCACATATTTCTTTTCTACATCTTCTCAGAACAGCATATTTTCTCATCATGACACCTCTAGACTGACTAGCAATCATTTTCCATCAAGCTCAATTTTTACTTATGATTTTTAAACAAATTTATCTACATCACAAAACCATTTACAGCTGTGTTCTTCAATCTACTTATTCTACATTCTCTTTCATGAACATTCAGATCTGGTGATCAAAGGCTCTTAATTGGTCCCTTGTTAAAACAAAACTCTTTGGGTGTTGGGCTTTGACTTCCTTTGCATTGCACTCATTATCTTTTTTTTAGTCATACAATTTTATAAAGCCCATTGCATTTAGTTAGTTCCAAAGCAGAACTGAAAGCTTTTTTTCAGGGTCTTGTTCCTTCTTACAATGCCAGCGGGAATGAAGTTGCTCTCTAGACCCTAACATGCTGATCATATTGGCTTCTTCATAAACAGCTATGAGATATTTGGTGTTAATAATAATAATAAAATAATAATAATAATAATAATGATAATAATGCTCATATTGAATTTGCATTGCATGATGCACATCTCTCCTAGCAGAGTAGCAGGTTTTGCTAACCAGTATTTCATGACAGCAGTATCTTACTTCCTATGCACACAGCAAGGGGTCAGCTGAGAGAAGGAGCCTTTGCACAATGAATTTAAAGTATATACACAATGAAGTTAAGTGTATACAATCATCAGCAAACGTTGGTGAATCTGAAAACAGACACAAAGCAGACACATGGAATTCTGCATCCATCAGTATAGATGGTAACACAGCTGACTCCATGGACAAGAATGACATCCGCTGAGGAACCTCCAGCGATGGACATCAAGCTAACAACATTTATCTGCTGAGAACTTGGAGTAAGAAGCAGATGAGAGAAGAGGGTTAGAGAAAGCACAAGAAAATGAGTCTTTGTGCACACAGCTAGATTACCCACTGCTTCCAAAGCATTTTGGTTAATACTTCTCCTAATGAAGACCTAGGATAATTTCAAAATCAAGGAATCTCCAGGATGTGACAAATGAATCAAAGCTAAAAAATATTTTCCCAACGATAAATAAGTTACCAGGTAAGACATAAGAAAAGAAAATTTCCTTCATCTCTGATGAGACTGTAAAACTGTAATTGCTGAAGTTGCATCTAACTCTCCTGTTCAACTGTACCAACTCCTGAAAAAGCACTGCTTCCAGCTTTCATTGCCTGCATTCTTTTCATCCCTGTCATCATGTGCTCACCAGGTCTATCAAAAATATGGCATAACCAACCAACCTTTCACCTGGGAATACCAAAATGCTGATCATACAAGTGTTTTCTGTGACTCTAGGTATAGCTGATAATAAAATGGTGCTTTGTACAAGAATGTGCTTTGTACAATAAAGATGTCACCAGGCACTTTATTATTGACTCTACTGCCTATCAGTAATGGTAAGATTAATGTAATACAAAAGTATGTACTTAGGCCACTTTTTTTTTACTTAACAGCACTGATGCTTAGTCCAGCTGTGTCTTAAGTGTGTACCTAACATGAAGTGTGAAACTCATCCAATTCAAGTTCATAGAGCCCCTCACCTGTTCAAGGACTTTTGCAAAATCAGGACTTGAATACAAAAGCCTGTCTTTTTAGGCAAAATGAAGACTCAACAACAGTTTAAGGAGTTGTTATCCTGCCATTCCTACAAATTAATGCCATCAACCATCCTTTCTTTTGCATTAATTTGCTTACAGACCTGTTGTTTTTGCCAACTCCTCTAAATTATTGAGGCATATGTAAGAGTAAATAGAATGGAAATATGCTGTAATTAAAAGGTAAGAGTTTGAAGACAGGAGCTTTCCCTTCTTGTTTGCTAGCAAGCATGAGATATGCTGTCACTCTTCAAACAGTTAAGAGTCATCCTTTCTATGCAGCATAAAATATTCAGTGCAGTTCAAGGTGCAACAATGCCTCTTTGATTCACAATATTTATCTCCACAAAATATATCTGTATGTCTGTCATGTTTGTGCTACGTAAATGGAGCCACTTCAGTGTGCAGCTATCAAATGTAATTTCTTTTAACTGGAACAGTACTGCTTCACAAGTAATTGTGCTATATAGTAGATGAAGTCCTGAAAGAGAATAGTTCAGCCTTTATATAAGCACATGTGATGAATGAACAGTAGAATCAGCTGAGTCAGTAATCAATGGCTGACTACAAAATACATATGTCTGGGAATCCAATAAATTGATTTATTTTCAGAAATCACATCTTATGTTGAAGGTAGTGTTTATCAGCATTAATCTTCAGTACTGGCTGCCAGTGGGGCTGTAAGTTATTCATTTGTGCGAACTCCCTGATTGATGTTGTTCATACAAACTTCTATTCTCAAAGCAATATCTACATGGAAAAAACATTTCAACATGATTAGGAGAATTATTGATGTTTTCATTGTTAGACAGTAACATCTCGTCTAGGATTCACAAATAGTAGCAGATTCAGTAGCTTCAAGTTTTAGACATTTGTGGCGGTATTTTGGATTCAAATCATAGGATGAGACTACAGGCAAAGCATAAAACTTGCAGCGCAGAGGATCAGGAGATTCAGATAGCATTAATACAACTTTATGCCTTCACAGTTCTGCTTAGGGTCAAATCCTTGACACTTGCTGGTATGAAATCCAAGCTGACGTATTGAGAAACGCTGTCCACACCCAGGGAAACACCCACCCAGAGGAACCTCTGACCTGCTCACTCTGACCTCCTCTACTGCCCCCTTCATGCCCCCACCACAAAAGCAGAAAGTGTGGTGAGGATCTTCTTGGACTGTTTTAATTCTTATGTTACAGACATTCTCCATATGCCAGATAAGAGGCTTTTACATCTCACTTGTCTAAAGAAAATAAAGAAAAAGAGGG
This sequence comes from Theristicus caerulescens, assembly GCA_020745775.1. Lineage (NCBI taxonomy): Eukaryota > Metazoa > Chordata > Aves > Pelecaniformes > Threskiornithidae > Theristicus > Theristicus caerulescens. Next base: position 72,638,448 of record CM036558.1, read on the forward strand.
CATTCCTATTTATTTCTCTGTCTTTATATCTACTTTCATATCCTAACCACCTATCCTGCTTATTTTTCTAGCCAATTTTTGAATTTCCTTTACAATATTTTAGCTTGCTTTCTTACAAATCAGCTTTAGTTCTGTATCCTTTTTTATCTGTATCTGTATTTTCATCATATATTTAGCAATACAGTACTGAAGGAAGTCTGTTGGTTTTAAGGGATATTTGTTTGAGTCACTCTTGCTTTTTTATTGGATGTCAACAGGAGGGGAACTGGGAAGGTTTCTTTCATTTAAATATACTCACAGTTTGGACTGAAGTGTGAGGTCTGACTGACCTGGTCAAATATTAGGATCCACAGGAATTTTATAACAACATCAATCACATATTCCTCCCTTTTAGCCAGATAGTACACTTCTGAGTTACATATTTTAGCTTCCCAAGGGTTAATTATTTTAGCTTGGTAGTCTAATTCTGAATATCAACCCTAGGTTTAAACCCTAGAGTGTGGATCTGAGAAATTGTCTTCTGCTAATCCAACTCCCCAGAGGCATTTTAGGTGATTACAGTCATTCTTGCTGTAATTTATATAATTATAGTAAATCTGATTTTTCTTGGTTGTCTTTTTTTTTCCCATTTGTCTCCTGTTGCCTGGCCCGAAATAGAAGGTAGAGATTTCATTTACGCTGCTAGATATGTAAGTGTATGTATTTTCCCCAAGCTGTTTTATTGATCATGGGATGTTGTGGTGATGGTTTACCAAGTGACATCTTTAGAAAAATATATCTGTGCTGAACTACCCATGCAGGTGTACGTGAGAGTCAAGATAAGGGGATGAAACAGCATAACGTGCATCATCAACCCTGTAAAAGTGTGGTATATTAAAGGATACTACCATGTGGAGGCTACAGTCAGTGTACCTATTGCAATAAACCAGTCCAGTGAATAGGACTGGAACTTGTGGTTGGCTTAACAGAGGATTAACAGTGCAGTACGCAACGTCTTTCTGTTCCAGGGGAAACAAGCATTGTGGGGAGAGGTTGTATTTTGTATTACTCCAATTGATAAAGTTAAAAAGAGTACAGGCTTTCAGGCTTTGTCTCATCAAATTAACTTATATCCTCAGATCATCACTATTTCAAAAACCCTAGTAGGTAATTTCTAAAACTGAGTAGAGAGAAAGGCTTCAAACCTTTTTCTGAGATGAGAAGCAAGCGGCGTTAAGTGTTTACAGATCCTTGCTTGCTCACATAACTCCTGGAACGGGTCATTGTGCAGGAAGGGTTATTGGTGTCAGGGTCCTGGGGGTACTAACAAGCCATAATGGCAGTGACCAGCCTCACTGGGTGCCTCCATCCCACACCCTGCCCAGGTCATGACTGAGCTTCCTCTGCCATCTTTCTTTCTTAGGGCTGTGGAGGAGCAGGGTAATACCTTCCCTGTGCAGCTCCAGAGAACACAGTCTTGGTGCATGCACATGGGCCAACTGGTGGAGGACAGAAGTCTGACACCTGGGCCCTCCCTGCCTCTGGAGTAAGTAGCATGGCTGTCTGGAATGGCTGGACACTATAGCATAGGGGAGTGGAAGAGCATTTCATTCATGATGGAAGAAAACCTGGGTCTTGGATGCTTCTGAAATTTCCCTGTTGTCATAAAGACTTTTTTTCTGTCTGTATCCAGAAAAACCTATCTTGCATGGCCCAAGCTGCCATGAGTTTCCTAATCTCTCCTCACAGCCCTGCATCCTCATTTCAGACCATCTTTCTCTCATAATGCAGTGCATGTAAGTAATGTGCTGGGATTTCTAGGAGGTGTCCAATTCCATACCCAAGCTATGCCAATCCTTGAAGAGGTTGTATTAAAAACAAACAAACAAACAAACAAAACACAACAAAAACCTGAGGTCCACAGCAAACAAAATCAGACTCAAGATCCTTCACAAAGCACAAAGACAACAACTATGCACAGCTCAGAAGATACCAGATTAACAATAGTTTATTGGCACTCCTTTTTAACAACCTTAGCAAAGAGATAATACAGCACAGCCATGAAGTGTGTTTTATCCTCCTTTGTTATGGTCCATGCTGTAGAGGGAAGGAGCATTATGGCAGCAAGGGGACATGGAGAAGCCTATATTCAGCATTGTATGGGTAGATAGTGATATAAACAATGATTAAAAAAATGGAAAATATATATATTTTTAATATGGCTTAAAATGTTGGAAGGGGAAAGGAAGCCTATTATTTCAACTTGAAGATATTATTCTAGCAACATGTAACAATTTTCCTTGAGAAGAATGTTGTAGATTCACAGAACTGGGACAATTTTATTCTGCTTCTCTTGTGCACGACAGAGTGCCTGGATTGGAAAAGATCCCAGTTCAAGTCTTGGCTCTCCTGGGAATGGCTCTGAATATTCCTCTGAGTATTCAGAGGAGGCTTTATCTCCTGCTGAAATGCTTCCACTTCTTGTGAAACACTTAAATACTCTTTAGAGCACATCAAGGAGAGTGTGAGAATGACCTGATAGCTGCTTACCAGGAAACCCTCCAAAGAAATTGAATTGATTGCGATAGATAGATAGATAGATAGATAGATAGATAGACAGACAGACAGATAGATAGATGGAAGCCATCTCCTGTCTGCTGTGCTGTTCTGCTCTGAGGATGCAGGCAGGACTTTAGTCTCCAGCTCTGAAAGCACAGGATCTAAGAGCAGAAGGGAAGGGGAAGAGAAAAGCTACTTTGCACAAATTTCTTTTGCTCTCCATCCGAGTATGGATCTATTCTAAATCCTTCTGAAAAAAAGACATAATATTTTTGGTGAGAGCTAGATCAGATCCTCAGAAGTGAACCCTTGGCGGAACTGGGAATTTTGCTCTGGGAAGGAACACACGGCTGTAATTCTTCCCTGCATTCAGCTTCACGGTGGTGTAACACCAACCACAATGGCCCTTTGTTAGCATAACACAAACATGAGTCCTGTAGTGGTTTAGTTACTTAAAAGAATAAGAATTCAACAACAAATAGTAGTGCTTGCTTTAATGTTAGACTTCATGGGGTTTGATTCACAGTATTTTTGTATTTATCATTAAGTAATTAATGTCATGGTGCACAAAGTAACTAACATAGCTTTAAGCCACTAGATTCCTTTGGGTTTCCTCCCACTCTGCCATTACAAAAAAGAACAGGTGAATGAGGTATTTAATATATTTTTCATTGGGAAATATTATTCCTTAGCAATTTGCTTGTATTAAGGAGCAGATTATACACTATGTTCAGAACAATATTTATTTGTAGCGGTTCAGCACCTCTTCATTTACATAAATACTTATGAAATATTTCTTGCCTTCTCCATTCTCTCCCTCCCCTACAGCTTTATTTTTATTACAAGTTTTTATATTTGTTATTAGTAGTAAAACACTATTAACCAGATATTTAGTTGGTGTCAACTGGATCTAGCCCTGTAAGCTCTACTTGTCTCATTAAAAAATAGGCAGTGTGTGACTGAAAAGCAGAAGGAAAGTAATCACTGTTAAATCATCAAGTAGGTTATTGCTTTTCTCACTCATCCCTCTCCACCTCACCCACACACACTAAAAAAAATCAAGACAAGCAAGGTTTTCAAATCATATATTCCTTCAGCAATAATAAGCTGGTTGATGCTTAAAGCCTCTCACCAACCTTAATCCCCTAAATCCCTTGCATGCCATAGCAAATTGAAATTCAGTTGGGGCTGTCCAGCCTTGTAAAGACAAACCATCCTTCATCAAAGAGGTGTCTGTATTGATAAATTGCTCCCTTCATACGCATGACACTATCTCTAAAAGTGATTTGTGTACATTAGGACAGCAGAAAAAGATGAAACGAAAAACCCTTAAGAGTAAACTAAGATGAATAATAAAAAAGATTACTTGGAGCAGTCAAGTAGCTTTTTACAGAATCAAATTTGGGGAAGAGTCATTCATTGCAGTCTCTGTAAAACACAAGTCCTGCATACAGGCACAGCAGATATGACTTACCATGGATGTAAAACCCACTGTGGAATTGCTCAGATGGGCTTGCAAAGCTATTGTGGGGATGGAGTTCAGGAGGGCAAAATACTGAGCAAATGGAATGAATTCTTCTGTTGTCTGATTGAAAGCAAACATATTACAACATTAACAAGTATTTTGATTCCCGCTGTTCTAGTGCAGCTGGGATGAAATCTTAAGATGTTGTTGTGGTTTATCCAATGCAGAAGCTCATTTTTCTCCTAGGGAAGCACAACTCTGACTGCTGCTGTTGCTGCTGTCTTCCAATTTGAACTTGCCTGTCCTGAGTAGCTATTCTTCATTGCTTTTTGCAGTGCTCCTAATATAACACACTTTGAGAAAGGTTTGTTCCTGTCATTGATTTTCACAGCAACTGCTGCTTGGGATGTAGAATGCTGTGCTGCTCCTGGTACTTCAGGTGTCTCTATGTTTTTGTGATTAAGAAGTCTAAAGAAACAAAAGCTAAGGGAAAGTGAATACATGATAAAGTAGAGGATTAATAGGGACTGGACAGTAGGATGGGAGAGAGACAAATATAAGCAGCATTAAGGGGTCGGTTCAGTAACACATTTAAGAATATCTGATTAAATGTATGCAGATGATTAAGTGATTTGCTGAATCAGAACTTGAAGCTTAAAACTTCATTGCACACCTCAGCTGTTTCACTGAACATTATTAAAAACAGAAGTAACCAGGCAAATTTGCTACTTAAGAAAATGTGTTTTTCTTGAATGTCTATTTTTGGTTTCACATGGGATATTTAGACTCTGGAAATGGATTCAGGATTCCTGTGAATTTAGGCATGTAGTTTGTACTTTGGTTTTATTTTGCATAATCTCCTTCCATAAAGTGGTACCAAAACCCACCAAATTGTGTTGCTGTGTAAAATTGTCTGTGGCATATTCTGCCCTGTTTAAATTGCAAGTGTAAAATGGATTTGAAGCACATCTTTATCCAAACAGAATTCAATGGAATTGAAAGGTGACAGTTTGATAGTATCTGTTTTAGTAGTATCATTCTGTGTTGCAGTGATTAGTAGGTGAATATCTATTTTGCAGTAACTAGGAGAAAAAATCTTTTTGAAGAATCTACTCTGTAAGGTTCCAGCCTCAAATCTTAAGGAGCAAAAGTGTATTAACAGCTTTCCTGCGTAGAAAGCCCTCTCTTGTCTCCTGCCACAAAAACCTCTCAGACCTCAGGCTCTGTAATGAAGAATGGTGACAAGTTATGGTGGACCAAATTTTTCAGCTGTGTTTTGAACCTATTTCCAGTCCTTCTCTCCTGCTTTCCTCAGCCTTCCCAGTGGCATTGTGGGGCCTTCACAAGATAGGCCACTAAAGACAGCATTTGCCTGCCTAAAAGAGTTCCCTGAAGAGCAGCAACAACAAAAACACCAAAAAGAAATCCAAATGGGAAAAGAGACATGATTCCAAAAACAAGAACCTTTTTAGAAATATGTGGCAAGTCTATATGTATATCCCTGAAGGTAATCAGAGCAGACATGAAAATTATGCTGATCCCTACACAGGTCCTTTGTCTCTCCGTCAGGTTGGTGACTCACATCACAAAGGACCTTGACAAACAGAAGTGATTGACACTCTCCTCATTCAAACCTGATGTGCCTCAACCATTTTTCCATGATTCAATTTTGTATGCATGATCTGAGTTCTTCTGCAATGTGTTGTTCAGAGAATTCAGATGGCTTTGCACACCTGATTAATTGCTTAACTAATCCAGCAGGCTTTTCTTTCCACTTTGCAAATCAGAATCTCAAGTAAATTCTTCTACGTGGGTTGCTGCATTCAGATGTTTATTTTAAACATGATACGGGTGCAGATGTTCAAACTAAACTGTAACTTATATTTTCTTCTTTCTTAATTTGCTATTGCTATAAAAGCAAGCAAAAGAAAAGCAAGGGCAGAATGGGGTGCAAGAAGCCCAGCTATCTTTCATAAAGACATGGTGGTTGAAGGGCCTGAGACAGGACAGAAATCAGAAAGGAAGAAATGGCAGCCTATAGGCATGCATGCTTGGGTGGCAGAGACTCAAAATGGCTTGTTTCTTCACAGCCTTGTCATCTTTGCGCTGTCTGCCAAATATATGTGTGTTTGTTAATAATTAAATGCTGCAGTTCAGGTACTTCATTTATTTCATGTCCCTGAAAATTTTTCTTGTGATGTAGAATTTTTGCCAAGAAAGACTTTTCATACCTACCTCTTCTTTCACCTTTATCATCCGCAGAATCCAGAAAATCGGCATATTTTCTGTCATTTCTATAATCTCTTATTACATTTGTATCTTTAGTTTAGAATTTAATTCTGATTTTCAGATGAGTTCAGTCCTCCCACAGGATTTCTTACAGAACTTGAGAAAATTAATTAGTTAAAATGTTGATCCTATTGATAGATGTTGATTTATTTTGTTTCATGCATTAGCAGCAGTCATTTCACAGTAGCACAGAGAGATTTGTTAGGCCAGATCGTCCATGCAGACCTGATTTGGTCTGTGATGGTCTGTAGCCTGAAGATCTTGCAATTTAAATAATCAAAAGAGATGGAGGCTGGGAGAGAAGCATGGGAAGTGTTACTAGTTCGCAAACACAGGTAGAGGGACAGAGGGCTGGATTCACAGCACAACCAGCTGGAGCACAGCTAAACCGGGTGCCTCACAGCTGTCTGCTCCTTACACAGACAATGGAGAGAAATGAAGCCCTGAAGAGGCCGGGTCAGCCTACCTGAGAGGTGAGTCTCTTCTGTGAGGGTCTACCACTCCCCATGGATTAAACAGCGAGGCAAGGGCAACCATGCACCCAGCCAGAGAGGTTTCCCTGAGGGGCTGGAGGACAGATTTCTTTAAAGCTACATGATTGGTGAAAGATGCTGATAGCTCCCCAGGGGAAGGTTCAACAGAGTCCTAATTCTCATGGAAATAAAGTAGCTAGATGGCTTTAAAAATCGGGTCCCACACTTCACCTTTCAACTACTTCTTGTTGCCATAATGTTTACAGCAAAAACAATTTGCCCAGTCTTCTTTTGCCCCTGAGCAGTTCCTCACCCAGTCCCCATTCCCCTTGGCTTTGTCAGACTTGCTTTAACAACTCCGTTGCTCTCATATTTACCCAGCCCTGCTCACCCAGCCTGAGGGTGCTGCTCCGGAGCTGCTCAGGGACCAGGCAGACAGCCGATGGGCTCCCTTGGACCCGCACCCCTGGCAGCAGCTGGCGGGAAGTGCCGAGCAGCATGCAGCCTTCGTGCTTCCCAGCGGCCAAACCTACTGCCCGTACAACACCCGCAGCCTCTTCAGGCCCAGGTATCAACAGCTCTTTCTCATCATCAAGCATTAGCCATGCCAGCTTCATGCGGTACAAATGCTTCCTCGCTTGTAGGTAAAAATCCCCGCTGTGGTCTGATGTTCACAGCCACCCCACACACAGAACTGTCCCCACCTCTGATATCTTGGAGTAGTAAACCGTTTGTTTAATCTCGTTGCTTTTCCCTGACTGCCAGTAATGAAATGCTGCTCTTTCTGAAATAATTTCCTGACTATTTGCTAAGATTCATCTCCGACATTTCATTAAATATGATCATTTAACTGTACAAGTACAAATGTATTTTTAATTTAGCTTACTGCAGATATTATAGATGTGGGGAAATGAATTCGCATTGCTCTAGGACAAATATATCATTCACATATGAATGCCACAAAAGAACAAATTATTAAAAATTACTGAAACTTCCACAAAGATTTATACTTAACATTTCCATTTTCAATCTCAGTGCCAGGGAAACGTATAGCTTGTCACTATATCACACATGATATTATGAAGAATGTTTGGAAGATTTCACTGGGAATCTTTATCAGCATTTCAGTCTTGGATTTCATGCCAAGGAGCAAACTCTGGTTTCGGGAAGAAATGTAAACTCAGCTGGGGTTTGTTTGGGGAAGCTTGACTTATCAAATAGGCTTTCATGCAAAGAGTTCCCTGACCACACATAAAAAAAGCTATTACTTTAATGAAGATAAGCCCAAAAGAACAGAAATAAATTAAATATTGCTTAATTTATCCAATGCATCTTCTATCTGTAATGTTTTGTAAACCATATATTTATAAAACATCAGTCAAGGTTAAAAAATAGGAAAAATATAAAAAATGGACCCCAAGTTTGTCACAAAGAGAGATGACTCAGACCCCAATATGTGTTCCAGATATTTTTGAATTTTATGAAAAGCTAGACGTGAACTGCTTTGGGTTGGATCGCTTGGGGTTTTTTCCTGTTTCAGGACTAAATACTGTTGTTTAGTTGAAACAGAAAGTAGAATAATTATCAATATATTGTGTGTTTTAATATTAAAAGTGTATTTTTATATTAGCAAAACTTCCAAACATCCAGTTTGGAAGGAACTGTAGGGGGTATATTGTGCTAATCTCTATATAAAGACGAGAAAAAGAAGGCAGTCTCTGCTCCTGTAGATCACAACTTATCTTTTAGAAGGTAAATGACTTATGAACCTAATGGACAGGTTGATAAATAGCAGCAGTTCACTTAGCACTTCAAAGCGGTGCAGTGAAATTTTAAAGATGTATTTCAGTCTTTCCTGGCCTTGATGACATGGCTTCAAAATTACCTGTATCTTGGGCCATCATTATGCTCTATTTTTGTACAGTATAGGGAGCTCTGGATTATGATTCTTATGCTTATATAGGAGAGGAATAGTAACAATAACACAATAGAGGAAAAATCATATGTTGAAATTAGGGGGGAAAATGTCTTGTTGCTGAAGTGGGGAAAATGTATTTTATCATATTCTGCTTCCATGAAACATAATATTTTCTTAATTGTGTTCCATGAATTGATATTTTTTTTGCTGTACATTTATTAGAAATGTATTAGCATTTTGAACATAATTTCCCTGCTTTCACAAAAAGCAACTTTACAACACAACTGTTCCCAGTGTTTTTTCTAAACTTGAAACATAATATTGAATCGCAGGGTGGTGTTCCCTCTGTGACTCAGAGCTTCCAGATATCCTCTTCACAAACTAGAGGCCGTTCTTTCAGTGAAAAGCTACTCTGCTTGGCTTACAACTGTGTGTGACAGTTCATTTTGAAAAATTAGTTTAAGATTTTAAGATCAGGAATCTGAAGCCAGGCTCTATGACATACTCACGTTTAGGCACTTAAATAACTTTTCTTGCTTTCAAAAATTACTGACAAAAATTACAGAAACAAGAGAACACTGTTCCCCTTTGTATAATGTGGGAGAGAGTAACTGAGAAATATTGCCAAAAGATAAAAAATGTTCTGCAATCAGACTGTCAAATTCTTATTGTAAGCTGACCAAAGCAATGTGCCTTTTTTTCCAGTTAATTATGCAGCCAGCTCACAATGAAGTGAGTTTAGGATGCTACACACATTGCCCATTTTATTTTGGTGTATATGATAGTCTATGAGGAGACTGGAGGTGAAAGCTGATCTGAATTCATGTCGATCTGATTTAGCATATTTGAAATGAATTTGTTCAGTTCTTCATCGTTTCCCAGTGGACACTTATATGTGTCCCACAGCAGGGCACTTCGTTAACTTCTGTGTGGGAGAGGCCAAAGATTAGAGCAGCTGAGAGGCAACATCGCTTCAGTACTGAGGAAAAATGGCAGAGCTGGAAAAGAGGCCCTCTCTCAGGATGCTGAGAAGCCACATGAGGAGATACAGGGGCCTTAGACGTTGAGAGTTAGTACCTTGGAAACGGTTTCTACTTCTAAACATCTGATGTCATGTCACTCAGGTCCTTCATGAAACCTTCTTCTCCTTCTTCCAGCCCTGTATGCTGGTGGATGGGATGGGATGGGATGGGATGGGATGGGATGGGATGGGATGGGATGGGATGCTGAGCTTGCTTGTGAATGTGGCCAGAAACCCAGAGTGCAAATCCTACTTCTGCTCCTGATCTGCTGGGTGAGCCCCAGCAAATTCCTTCACCTCTCTCTGCCCATGTTTCTGTCTTGTCCACTAGGCTGTCATCTCTTCCTAGCAAAAGACCCAGTACTTATACCAGCACAACAGAATGACTTGTAAGGGATAACGACAATCCTGGAGCTCAAGATCATGCAGGATATATAGTTTCAGCCCTTGCCATAATGCAGGGATTTTTCTAAAAGTTACCAGTTCTGTTTAGCAGACCGTGCTATCAGCTCTAGCATCATAGTGATGTTTATTACATGGACTAGAATAAACTTTAAAATTTTAAATGCAACAAAACAGCCTCTCAAAACAGAATCTGGCCTTTGATGTTTACAAAGCAAACTCCTATTGAGTTCGGTCACAACTTAACTGGAAAAACACAGAGGAGAAACTTAGTAAGCAACTTAGGATTCAGCCCAACTTTATTTTACTACATTTCTTCTCTGAGAAACAATCAGTCATAAAACTGGTGTCATGCTGGAGCGTCCTCCCAACCTTTACCTGATAATGGAAAACAGATGGTTTATCCAACATTATAAAGAGATGCTTGAAGGGACCTACCATGCAGAACTGGATCTCATTGACTGTACATGAGTGTACGTATCAGTTGCAATGAGAAGCTCAGTTGCACAACGTTGCATTGCTCTTGTCTGGGAAGTCAAATACCAATAATATTGACAGGGATTAGAGGCAATAGCTAACGAAGACAGGATCCTTACTTTTTAACTGATCCACCTCTTCAGTGGATACTTGCCAGAGTCACCACTTCTGTGTGTAGCTGAGAGAATAAGCAATGTAGCCAAGTAGGAAATGTATAAATCAACATAAGTAAATGCTTGTATTACACCACTGGACGGTTCTGGCCAGCAATAGGCCCATGTTTTGCAGTTCAAAAAATTAACTGAATGAGGGGAAACCTGAATAATGATGCTGTGATAAATTAGGTTTGTGATTAGAAAGACTGTAATTCCTGGGTAGTAGGAATAGCAGATGCTTGAGGAAAAGCCAAGTTAAGAGAGTTAAGTACCAAATCTCATTGAATTTCAACTGCTGTGTTAGTTATCTAATGGTACTGCAATAAGAAAGCTGCTTTTTAAAGGGCCTACAGCATTTTTTTTACATCAGTGACATTTGACCAAGTTTACTTGGGCAATTTTTTTTTCTTTTTTTCCCCCAAGGACGGTCTTTTCTGAGCAGTGAAGGAGAAGTCCTTATGCCTGAATTTTGTCATGGTCTCTGTGACTTGCTACTGTTACGCTTTGTTTATTTTCCAGAGCCAGTTTATTTCCAATACCAGCAAGTATTCTGCAGTCTTCGAATTTGTTCCAGGGCACATGGAATAGAAGAAAGCAGAGGCTGGTTTTAAAGTTTGGGTTTTTTTCTTAGGATGGAGCTAGTGGAAGAATTGTCTTGATATTTGACCAAGCAAATTACGCCAGCTAGTAGGTGCTTTAATTTGTATGCCTGAGGCTTAAACAATGCCACATCCACTTAGGGCCTGAACGTTACTGTTCTGCTCCTGTTACAGTTAGTGATATCGAATTGTGTTACTGTGGATGTGTATCTGTAAGTCCTACTGGCTACACGTGTGCTTCGTGTATATTTCTAGCATGGGGATGAGGGATGAAAAATAAATCTAAAGATGATGGAGAAGAAGTGAAATTTTTAATTTAAAAAAAATGATCCATTGGTACTTGCTTGTGGACCAAATGAACAAAGGTGTCACAAGTAATCAAAAGTTTAGGGTCCAGAATCCCTACTAATCCACAGTGATCTTGAATGCAGGATGTCAAAAGCTTTAGAATTGATAAGAGAACAGTCCTAGATCAGCGTGACATGGCAAACAACCAGTTGAAGTGCTGGGCTAAATAAGTCATGCTCATATGCAGGAGACCTTATTTATTTATTTTAAAATAAATAACTAATTATAGCTTTTCCTATCAGGATATGTCCCCTAAAATGCTGTGGCTTGTTTTATGGATGTGCATCATGCAAGCATATATTAATGAGATCTAATTACATGTTTGCTTCAAGCATGTCATGTACGTTCTGAATATTCTCATTACCAACTGCAGCATCAAACTGGTGCATAAGTTACTCCCAGTGCTCCGTCATCTTCTACAATAAGTTATCACCACATACTCTCTTACCTACTGAGGGTAGTACTAACTGTATATTCCACCTACCATTAATGCCCTGCCCCGATACTGCTACTGTTCTTGCTGTGTGACTACAGATTGCAACGAATTGACAAAGAGTCCCACTAATAACAGGACTGGGAAATGAGCAGCAAGAACCAAATTAATCAAGGCCAAGTATTTTCATTCTCCTTACCCAAAGTCAAGATAGTGTCCTGTAGGATGTCTGTTCTCCTCTGCTTGGTAGAAAATACTAAAAGAAACCTATTATGGAGTAATTCCCAGCAAGTGTCATCATATTTTACATTATCAATAACAATCACAGGAATTTCCAGAATGCTGACTGTACAGAAATGAGGAAATAAAATACAGGACTGAATGCAGGAGATCTGAGTTCTGTTAGTACCTCTGCTGCAAATTTCCTGTCACCATATTTGACTCAGTCACTGTTTGAATGCAGATTTGTCCTTCTGCAAAACAGGAATATCGCCATTTGCAGATGTAGGTATTTTCTGCCACCCATCTTGGAGAAGCTATCTGATTAGGATCCTGTGAGGCTCCATGCACTGAGATTTGTAAAGTCTCTTGACATTTAAAAATGCACAGGTGAAGCTCCTGTGGAAATCTGATTTAAATTTACGTCAAGCAAATTTTTTTAGAGACAGTGCTGATTTTCAATTTGGAGGCCATGTGTATGACTGCTTCGTACTGGCCCTTAATAATGGTTGCAGTTAAACCGGCAATAACAGCATGGTAACAATATTGGGAATAGTTTAGCTTACTCTGCACTGACATGTAAAATGCTGTCAACCTCAGGGAACTGGACTCCATTGCATTTTACTACTACAGAATGCACTGTCACACAGACATGGCTTGCATAATTTAGTTATAAATGATCTGTTAATCCACATGGCATCATTTCAGAAGCAGAAGCCTAATGATGATGGTTATAATGATAACAGCAACGAGATGGTCAAAAGAAGAAGGACTTGCTTGCCAGGGAGAAATCTGTGTGCATTGTTCATAGTCAACAATATCAGCCAAAAAAAATGCCAGTATTTTAATTAACTCTGCCTTAAGTGGAACTGGACAATTCTCTGTCCCCAACCATCCAAGTTACCATGCAGTTAAAGTCAAAAGTATCTATAAAGACACTGTACTGTCAAGTTGGTGGCACTGTGTTTCTCACCAGGGTCCTTGTCCCGTGACTGCCAGCACTGCACACATACCAGTTCACACCCAAGCTTTGGGGAACCCAGGCAGGGAGGAGAGGACAGACTCTACCAGAACTTGAACATACTGCCTGGCCACAAGTCATCATCCTATGTGGATGATAAAGACGCTGTAGATGTGACCTATAAGATTGTAAACCAAGGGGAGTTTGAACTCTGGTAAAAATTATGCCAACAATTTCATGAAGAAATCAGTGAGAAGAAATACTTGATGCTAAGCACAACTGTAGGTTTTGCATTAGCAAGGAGTGCTGGATCACCCCAGATGTAAATATATTAGAAAGCAAGCCATTCTGTCTGGAAAAATGGCTGTTATACTTTTCTGCAGAACCAGCCGGGCTGAAAAGCAAGTAATCACCAGCTAAAGTGAAAGTTTTAAACCATCATCAAAGATTTAAACATTCAGTGGTCTTGCACTGCCTTCCTTATTTTAGAAGGACTTGAAACAAAATTCTGAGCCAAAACACCTTAGTTTTGTGAACAGCCTCTGGTAAAACAACAAAGAACATACTTTAAAACCTATTTAACTTTGTATAGCAAGTGCCCTTCAGATCCCGCATATCAAGTGAACAGGTAAATTGTAATGACAGAGTCATTTTTAAGGGGCACTTTTTTGTGTATTTACTTTGGCACAATTTTCTCCTTGTCATTTTTTGAAAAGCTTATTGCTCATCATTAGAGATTTTCAGTCTTTTATTTATAGAGTGATACAAGCAAATACTTTCTGCATATATCCTGCTCTTGCATAAGACCTGTACAGTTTTTTTAATATGCCTTTCCTGAAATAAAAAAGCAATATGTAAAGTATTGTTAAAAAAATCACCCAGTCTCATCCACTGCTGCAGTAGCTTTACTGTGTTCACACAGCTGTATGTTCCTAACAGAAATCTTGTTAAAATGCAAGCTGGAACTATATATTAATCCCATTAATGGGTAGCTATGTTTTGCTGAAACAACAGTCTGACCTAAATTTGCTAAACTGCTACTGGAGTAGCAGGTAAGTAAGCCGTGGTAGCTAAAACAGAAGAATGGGACTCAGAAGACAACTCTAGCCCAGTGTTTCTCTCATAGCAAAACTGGAAGCGCATGACAAGTGAGCGTATGAAAGGAATATATCCTTGTTGTAGGCAAAGACTTTTTAAATCAGGCAGCAACTAGGTGCAGAGCAAGTTTACTTAGAACAGCAACATAAAGACAGAGACTCAGTTGTCTCGCTATGTTGTAAAAGGGATTCAGGATTGGCCTGAATCAAAAGATCTTTTGGGAGTAACGCAAAAATTGAGGCATGAAATATGTATAGAGTTTATTGCTGTATCCAGATCTGAATTCTTCATGCTATATAGAAACAGAATAATGGTTTTAAGATCCTATGCAAAGTGTCTCTGTGTGTCATGTCATTTACTATTGCATGTCCTTGAAGGGTTAAATTATAAATGCAGAGTGCCTGCTGTGCACACACTCCAGGGAAGAGTGTAATTAAGCTACTGGGGAAATAGCACCTGTCTGGAAGACCTGAAGCAGCCAGAGCCAAGGTCTCAATTTTTGTGGTAAGGCATAGCAGAACTATGTGCTGGAAATATGATGTGAAGGCAAAAGGGAATGTTTACAACATAATAACCCAGCCTAAAACATGAAGCCTAAAACAACAGTATTCACTCATCTAGCTACAACTTTGACAGGTTTTGCATGTATGAGAAAAGTATGAATCCTCAATCGAGAACACTTAAAGAGAAAAGTTAAAGAAGAAGAAGTAAACGTTTGCTGTAGAAATCTTAATTTGCATATTGCAACTCACCTTGATCTAGTTCCATACTGTGTTTGGTTATCCTGTTCTTTTCTTTTACTCTGTCTTGTTCTATCCAAAGCAGCATAACAAAGAAAAGAGCAAAGATCTTTTCCCTCCAACAAAAAGTGAAGAAAAAATTATTTCAGAAGAAACCAAAATTATTTCCTTGGTTTAACTACCAGGCCAAAGCTTTATAATTCCCCTAGTTTTGTTTTAGGCTTCCTACGCAGATAATCTGCACTTGATATACACATGCTTTTAGAAGCTGAATGTAACAGCGAGGGGAATAACAGGAGCAGACTTCATAGACCTGGATTGGCTACAGCTACATTATCGCAGGTGAATTGGGGAATCAAAACCCAGCAGCAGCAGATACAAAGGAACCCACTTCCCGTAACAATGGGAACAAACTATTAATATGTAATTAATATTATATGTAGCTTAGACCAGGGCGAGAATTCATGAGGCTGGTTTCGGGCCAAGGCGAAATATTTCCTCACATTTACTTCCCACACTAAACATAAGGCCAATGTTCTGCACTCGTCGCATCAGACCTACTCCCCACTGGAGCACAGCTCCCATCTAGATAAGCACACATACATGACTGTTTTTCTGTTGAATTAGCCTGTGTACATTACACAGAGTTTATGCAAGCTTTATTTTTTTTTTTGATATTGTAGTAGGCTGAGAGAGATCAGGTGCTAGTTTAAAGCAAAAGTTTGAATGAAGCAGGCAGACAGCATGTAATTCGGCAGAAACTCTAGCAGTACAAAATTAACACATCCAAATACTTTTACCACATTTAAATTGGTGGAGTGAGATTGTCCTGGCTCTGTGCTTTATATCCTATAGCCAAAAAAGTTTTTGATCTGGAATTAGTGCCCTATTGTTAGATTTACCATGGCCATAAATGTATTCAGCTAATAGCTTTTCTTTTCTGTGCCGCTGGCTCAGTGTAGAGCTGGAGCACATCTACACACATTGAAGTGTCTCCTCTAAGGCAACCAGTGATTTTGGTGGGGTTTTTTTTTTTGAGAGGAGCCTTTCAGTTGTCTTGGCTTATCGTGGGGGTTTGCTGAACCTCAGGTGCTGCGGATATTCTTGCTAATGTCTTAGAGAGGGGGAGAAGTTTGACATGTAATAATAAAATAAAGCAATGATTTTGTGCTGTTCATCAGCTTGAGCATTGCTTTGTATAAGTGCAATCCATTCCCATAAAAACTTTAATCTTCTGCTTCTCAGCAGAGCAACTAAGTCAGGCGGGGCTCCAGGCTGCCACAGCCAACCCCTTAGACCATTTGAAACTAACCTGGGTAAGCCCACAGGCTTGTCCGTAGCACTAATGTTCCCCAAGGTGTTTCAAAAGCACGAGTAGAAAAGTGTAAACTTTCTACAAGGCTTGGAAAAAGTTATTTAGTTACATGCTAGTTATCTTTTTTGGCAAATCTTTCTTCCAGATAGCTAAGTACAGCCACTATCTTGAGAGTGGTTGTGATGTAGTCAGAACTTCTACATTTTTGATCATAAACTCGTTGGTAAAAGAGGCTATTTTAGTCTTGTACAACACTGGGCATATTGTCTGTGATTAAAATACCAGATAATAACAATAATGATGATTCAGCTATGTGGAGAGAAGTCATTTCCTACCAGAGAAAAGTCAGTAAAGCAGGAAAAAGAAAACTGATATTTGAATTTATTAAATCCATTCAGATCTAATGGATGCAAAAAGATGCAGCCTTGTACTGTACTCAGACAGCTACCAACTCAGATGGAGACGGACTGCCAGATGCAATCAGCTGCAGTAGAATCAGATCCAACAACCTGACTTTTCTTTTTCTTTGCCTTCTCCTCAGCACTTGCAAAACTTTTCAGAATCACTAAGATCTGCCATTCTTCCCCTAGATCAATGTTGGCAAAGTTGCAATCAGTCATAGCTTTACTAACAATTAATTTGAGAGCAGCACTATAACATTAGTTCAGTCAAGTAGTGAACTTATTGCACTAGGAAAATTGTTTCATTTCAGAGGTATTAACCTTGTTTTCTTAGGGATTTTTATTCATAAAAACCCATCCTTGATTGAACTTAATAGCCATCTCACAGTGGGAGAACTGCCAGTGTGAGACACAAATTAACGTAGGACCTCAGCACATTTTAGGAAGATAATAGGACACAAAAGTGATTACCATTTAGTTACTGTTTTCTATGGACAGGTGAACCTTCTGGACTTCAATATTTTGAAAAATCTACCAAGTTGATGGCTTGGCTGTGTCTTCCATGTATACTTAACACTTCCACTGACTTCACGAGTCTCCACTGTTCCCATGAGTTTGACAAGTAGGGTCTATACTACAAAATCTTTCACCACCAACAGCAGCATGTCCACCTGTGCAATCTCCAAACTTGAGGGCAGTCCAAGGGTGAGAAACAGCATTTGCCAGTTTAAGCCCCATTAAGGTTCTGGTCCTACAGTGCATTCACCCGCATGGAGAATCACCGAATTCAGTGGGATCTCTTAAGGATCTCAGCACATGCTCTCAAACCACTTCTTACAAGAGGAGAAGTTGCAGCAGCAGTAGCAATTGCCCCTATAGCAACCTGTCGGCTGCACAGCAGAAAGCAAGTTAATTGATTAAAACCCATTTTGCAGCCATGTAATTAAACTCAGTTCTTAGATTCAAGAATACATATATTCAACCCTTTGAACCTCAGAATTTCTTTACTTATTTTATATGCCATATTGCCTTCATGACCATCCATTTGCTAGTAATTAATTATAAGAACATTCAAGTAAGTCTGTACCAACATTCTCTTTTTTTCCTGCCCCAGACTAAAGAAATGTCACAACAGTCGGTGCAAATGGTCAGCATGAGACTGAGTCAGATGATAGAGTTTTGGCATGGTTCTGGTTGCCCTCAGGATATCTAGCTTTGCCTTCTGAGTGTGAAACAACCCTAGTGAACTCCCTTAACTAACAGCAAGTATGTGGATGTTACCAAATCAAAACCAGGGTTTCATCCTTCATTTTCAATTAGAAGCCATAGGTTGGTGTCAAAAGCCTGACTACAGTTACATTTAATAAGATGCATCTACTGACAATTGCTGCAAGATTTATAAAGCTTTGCTATTGTGTCCTAGATTGCAGGAATAGATAGATTAAGGCTGAAGCCAAGAATTTGCCAATTAAGATAAGCAATCGGTAACCTTAAAGAAAAGGTAAAAGAACTGATCCCCCGCATTGCCTCCTTACTGTCGGTAAAGGAGAGTAAACAGGAAGAGACAATTACTCTCTTCTGAGCTACGGAAGAAACAGATTGTGCAGAGCAGTTGCACCGGATGGCTCTGGCAACCACCTTTACTAGTGAGAAAAAAGATATACCTTTTAGATTTTGCCAGGGTATGCCAGCCCTGGGGTACATTGTAAAGGCTAATCAGCCAGTCTGACAGGCAGCTGAGATGCTAAATCAGCTAAGAAGGATACTTATTAAGTATAATCTTAGTAATACATTTTCTTACTTCATGTATTTGTAATTTTAGTCTATTATTGCAAATGTGTATTATTTTCTAGCTAACTGTAGGTTTTTATCCTTAAACCTTTTCAAAGGATTTAAGGATCTGACAAACTACAAAGCATCACAGTTTTTTATCCCTGAAGTCAGAGAGCTGAAATAATCTTTGTTGTGCCCCGCATCCCAATACCTTTTCCTATGGTATCCAAAGAGTATCAGAGTGCTGAACTTCTGATTCAGCCAAGCTGAGGAAAGATAGTTTAAGGGGCGTGTGAAAGAATCATCACCAGTGGCCTGTGTGAGGTAGATATGTTTCCTCATTCTAGCAAAGTATTTGGGGAACTGCCTAAACTTCAGGGTCCTTAGACCATCATAGAGCACAGTATATATTATAAACTGTGTAGTATGTAGCTACTTCCGGGAAAAATAATTACAAAGCATTTTGTGTTTAATACTGTATTGCTAACAGATTGCTTTGAACAACTGTTTTAAAAGCAATACTGAAATTACTGTACTAACGTGACAAAGTCACTGCTGGGATTGTTCATGATCAGAGGGCCCTTTATTCCTTCATTACTAGTAATCATTGCAAGTAACAATGCCTGCACTTTTCTTAGTAACAATAATCACAATAACGCACATTTAAGATCTTACTGAGATTTGAAGCCTTGTTGTTCACACACACATTCTTGTCACGAGCTTTTCATTTTTCTCACTAACAGCTGATGGAATCAGTGTAAGAACCTCTGCTGACATGACCTGCATGAAATTATGTCCTATAGTCTCCCTTGCACATCTGCATGCAGGTGTGCTGTTGAATAGTACGAGGCAGTCTCAAGTTTCCTCACCCATTCATCTGTCTGAAGTTATACAACTGTGGCATCTCAGCCTCCTGAAACATATGTCTCTGCCTTTTGGCTCTTTCTTTGATAATACTGATGAAGTATCTATCTTGTATGTGCACAGGAAAAAAAGAAAAAAGAGGAGAGAAGGTGGCAGTTCAGAGGTGCAGCACAGCTGGATACTTTTGTCCATGTAGGGAAAGCAGAAGAGCAGAGAGCAGAGATGTTCTTGTCCTTCCTTTCCTGCAGATCTCAAGCAAAGCTTAAGATGAAATGAAGAGCAAGAGTGAGAACCAGTAGCCATGTACAGGGGCCAGGTAACTTGAGTCAGTGGTTCAAGCCTAATTCTTCTAAATACCCTAATTCCAGCCATACAAAAACAAATCACAGAACTTTCTTTACATGAATTTGAGCAACACGTTTTTATCTGCATTTTTTAATCTTAATAAGCAGTCTACTATGAAATACTCAGATTGCATTTGCCACAGAAAATGCTGCAAAGGAGATGTACAGAGATCTGGACTTACTAAGACCGGGGTTTTTCTCATCTCTTCTGTTAGCTTCCAATGAGCAGCCTTCTCTGGTTCGTGCTAAACTAACAGTGGAGAAGGGGTGACATTAGTGACTCCCAAGTGGCTTTTGTCAGTTAACTTGTTGGCAGAAAGTCACATTACATATCGGCAGGAACACAGGCAGAAAGACGGAAGAAGAAGAAAGCATGCACCAGATGATTGCAGAGCCCCATCAAGGAGAGAAACAAAAGAGAAATAATTGCTAGGAAGCTTTCTTAGTGCGTTTCTAACTTAGGCACATGCATAGAGCTACTGAAGATGAAGATGACAACCAATAACAATGCTTTGCTAGAGAGGCAGGTCTAGGTCACGGCTGCGTTCATGCTGGTCACATCTGATTGACTGTGACAAACAGTGCTGAGTAATTGCTCTAATCACTCCGGTAGGCACTGTACCTTGGCCCAGCAAAAGAATGATGCAATAGTGGCTTCAGAAGCCTGCCGCCCCTTCAACCTGACATCTCTGACAGCAGCGCATTCATTTTAATGGGAGGGTTATTTGGAGTTGCTGCTGTTCAACAGGGGAGAGCCCAATGAGTATTCCTAAGTTGGCCAGAGATAAGGGCCTCATTAAAGTGCTCAGGAGTACTTATTTGCAGGTTGACTTGCTGTGATGATCAGTTGGTGGAAAACTATAACAACGAGAAGCGCAAAAACATGTCACAGAGCATCGTCTGCAGGTTTGTGCTTCTCTAGAGCAGCGAACAATTAGGGTGGTGTGTCATCAAAACTTTCACGTCAACAAAGCAACACATTCGCTTTAAATGAGACAAAGTCAAATCTACTTAAAGGAAACCAAACCTGGAACATTCTTCCGAAGTGCATGCCACTTCAGGATGCCAGACTGTTTTGGAAGAGTATTGGGTGAAAGACTCCATGAGGAATCTGTAATTCCCTCCTGTAATTCCCTGCTTTTTTCCTCCTTCATATTTACATACTCTCTGCTTATAGCAACAAGGTTGCATGAATTCTGCTCTCCCTTCTAAAGCAGATGAGGCAGCCTGAGATATTTCCATCTTTTCTGTTATAGGATGCCTTCAGAATGACTGTTGTGTAGAAAGGAAAAGTTTGTTTGCCTAATTGTAAGGGGATGGTACCTTTCTGAAGCTCTCCAGCCACTCCATTCTCCTAACTACTTGCTGCCTCTGCAAGTCAAGTGTGTTCAGAGTTCTCCATAACTGGGCAAGGCTGATGCACACATTAAGTGCCCGAGATGAACTTGAGTATCTGGTTTGCTAGCTGCTACAAGACGCATCTGCCTCACAAACAGTATGCACTACATGATTTTATTGCCCACTGTCTCGGTATCAAAAGCAAACACTGCTTGCTGGGATGCACTCCCAAGTATCTCATCTGTAAACACTAAGTGAATTGTCATTGAAATATAGAGCATAGCCTTCTATTATGAGAGCTAAAATGTTTAACACATGGGTGAGTCCCCTCTGGGGGACTAACACTTGGCAGAGCTGGCCTGCCTTAATAACATGATGTTCTCCAATGGAATGACTACAATAGATAATACTAAGTGGATGTAAGTGAAAGGCATGCTGGCAAAGACTTTGTTTATTTTTACTCACTTCTGTCTGCGTGTGTGTGTGCATGCGCATGCAGCAGTATATGTCTGTAAGGAGGTCAGGCTGCTTGACCTTCAGAAAATAGGTGGAGCTGCAAATTCAGCAGCACTGTTGTTTGCACTGCTTTAAACATTCATCCCCCTGTAATGGAAGAAATCTAGACCTGTCCTTTAGGGCAAGTTTACAGTTGGTTTTATATCACCTAACTGCTGGCAGGCAGTGGGAGCTGTGATTCAGCTTTATATTTAAAATGCATTTTCTCTTAACTATTTGCTATTCACTTAGGTTCTCAGCATTTTCCAGGAGTGTGTGGGTGTGTCCATGTGCATGTGTTAGTGTGTGTGTGTATGAGAGAAAAAAGGGAGACTCAGAGCATGTGAATGAGCATCAGTCGACTGAAGGAGGGTTGTGGTTTCCTCATTGGTGACCAGTGCACGGGAAAAGCATGATATGCTTGGGAAGACAGCTGTATTTTCCTTCTCTCAGAAGTTTTATCCAGGAAAGGTGAATTTGAACAAATTGGCACATCCTTACTAGGGCTATAAATGATTACTGGAAGTCTGGAGAATGACCTGCAGGATCATTTTTATCACAGAATGGTTTGCACCTCTTTGCTGGGTTTGATTTTAATTTCCATTCTGCAGATATTCAAGGGCAGGTCAGTTAAGGGGGACTTCTTCAGCAATCCTGAAAATATCTCTTTGAACTAAAGTCCATTCAGCTGGGATGGACTTTTCTGATGGAGGAAGACAAAGGAAGAAGAAAAGGCTCCAAAGGTACAGATCACAATGGAGGGGAAGAAACTTGGGAAAAAGTAAAGCCCTAGAAAAGGTATTTTTAAATGTTTTGGGTTTTGTTGTTTGGTTTTGGGTTTTTTTTTCCCAAATGAACTTTGCCTAGATCTTGCGCTCCATATCCCATGACAGCTTGATCACAGGATTTCAGAAAGAAAACATGGACTTGCAGAGGAAGCAGTAAAGGCAGCACTTGAGAGTCACACATAAAAAGGGTTGCAGCCTTAGCCCATGCTTTCTTCAAGACTGACCTAAATGTCTTCATTAAATTGCAAGGCCAAAATATAGCCTGTTGAGCTAGTGTGCTCTTACCATGGCTTGGCATGGGAGTTGTTGGGCCAGTGAACCCTCTCCTGAGCTAACTACTGAAACACTGCTATCCTTGTATCCACCTCCACTTAATTTTATTTAGGGTTAGATGAGGGAATGTTGGAACACTGAAAAATTTTTTAAATTGTGTAGCTTCTGTCATTCACTGATGTGAAAGGGAATTTATTTTGACTTATTGGTCCATTTTTTTCCTTTTGTAATACCAGTATTCATGAATGACTCTGTTTATTTCATTGAAAGTAGGTAGTTATATCCATAGTTGGTATCCACAGATGGGGCTCCAGTGACTTTGATTTGCACAAGCTGTGGATTTGGCCCACGTTCTCAGTGGACCTATTTCAGATACATATGAAGATTAGAATCCAACCCAACAGGTATCCAGAACGGTTACAGTTTTAATTGTGGGAATTACTTGTGTAGGGACATTACACTGAAATTTGATTATAGTTGCTTCGACAAGTGTAACACTCTGTAGGAAAATCAATCCTGTTTCTGTAATGAAGAAAAACAAGTCATTTTCAAAAGGAAATATGATTATACATTCACAGCTTAGGTTGAAGAAACAGAAGGCAGCTTAATACAGTGCAGGCTTGCTCAGAGGGAATATCCACTCGCTGAGGCCAGCATAACAAGATTGGATTCCAGTTTAATGTGGTTGTGACTCAAATCCCTTTGGAGAGTTTGTTTGACAATCTGACAAAGTTATCTCAAGAAAAATAGGTTAAAAAACATAAACTTGACTTCAGTAACTGCATTTCCTCTTCAGCATGTAGAGTATTTTGCCTGGAGGCCCCTGCAGCCCGAAGCCCCATAGGTAATACCACTTTGTGCCTTTACATAAACCAAAATGTTTTAGCAGGCATTTTACTCCAAGAAAAGGCTTGCCATGTGATCTTAATACGGGGAAATAAGGTCTTTCTGATCTCTCTATATGAAAAAGAGAATATGAAGGAGATGAAGTGTAACTGTTGTTACTGCAAGGATGTGGCCTCATCTCCAGTAATTTCTAACTACCATTTTAGTTATATTTCAGTAGATGCCTAGTTCCCTCATGATGCATTTGAGAAATTCCTGTTTAATGTTGAATCCTCACACTTAATGTCAAAGCAGAATGTGCTAAGTGAAAGTGAATGTGCAGCACTGTTCTGCTTCCGCAGATGGGAAATGGAGGCACAGAGAAATGCGCCATGTCGCCTTTGGGGCTAATTGCTTAGTCACTGGCAGAGTCGAGTCACTCCCACACTCTATCTTCAGGCATAGTCACGGAGTCGCAATGGCAGTAATTGGAGCCTTCAAGATATTACAATCTCTAACTATTCATTACTGTCCCCAGTTGTCATTTACCATCTTTCAGCTGGTGGTTACCAACCCACAGTTGAGCCACCAGAACAGATTATGTAAATCCTAATAGATTCAATGCCTAATCAGCTAGGTCTTCTCAAGTCACCTTCATCTCCTAGGAGGAAAGGCTGAGAGACCTGGGGTTGTTCAGCCTGGAGAAAAGAAGGCTCCAGGGAGACCTTATTGTGGCCTTTCAATACTTAAAAAAAGATGGGGACAGACTTTTTAGCAGGGCCTGTTGTGATAGGACAAGGGGTAATGGTTTTAAACTAAAAGAGGGTAGATTCAGAATAGATATAAGCAAGAAATCTTTTGTGATGAGGGTGGTGAAACACTGGAACAGGCTTCCCAGAGAGATGGTAGATGCCCCATCCCTAGAAATATTCAAGGTCAGGTTGGACGGGGCTCTGAGCAACCTGATCTAGTTGAAGATGTCCATGCTCATTGCAGGGGAGTTGGACTAGATGACCTTTAAAGGTCCCTTCCAATCCAAACTATTCTATGATTCTGGTTTAGGTTGAGCTGGATGAACTGAAACAGGATCATGCTGGCAGCTCTGTCATAAATTTAAGAAGTGGTCACAAAGAGCTGGGAGAGGTAACTTCTTAAACTTCTCCAGGTGCATTTGCAGTAGTAAATCTGACTACACCCTTATTTCCTGACCAACAGTGCATCCTATGTGATGAATTGCTGATTCTTGGAGACCATACATCTACATCTCTGGCTGCAATCTATTCTAATGTTTCAGTCACAATTGCATCCTAGAAATGAACTATATGGACACACTGATAAACAGGGGTACTAATGCTTTGCTAAGTAAAGAATGTTTTTACAGATCAAGGTAGATAGCTTCTTAAGCTTTGCCTGTCTACTCAACCACTCAGGATATCAAGAGGAACAATATATGGTACAATTGCAGCATGCCATCTTTGAATGTGTTGCAATGATCACAGTTTGGCTGAACTTAGGAGAGTACGTATGACCTAGCTATGTAGAGAAGCCAAGGAGATGCTTAGATACTATGGTTATTTCAGTTTTAGAGCACCTAAACCCAAATCAGAAACAAGATGATGAAAAGTGCAAATCATTGCCATTTATTTAAAAAAAAAATTGTGGAACTTTAACTTATCAGAATATACAATTTAACTGAATATTAGCTGACCACCTTACTTCGTTAGCAGATCCCTCTGTAGTCTCTAGGGCATTCACCAGTCCCTTTCTCCTCACATCCTCTTCCCTGCACTTTGAAGTGACAGTCTCTCAATGTGATAAGCAGACTGAACCCATATCTTGTTCCACCTGTTGGGATGTTTACTGATGCTTGATACTTTCCTTACCAGTGCCATTTTCTCCACCATCACACCAGTCATCGCCATGACCTCACTCCCCCAACCTACAACCTCACATATGCTCTGCTAGGACATTCCACAGATGAAGACCTTATTTTCATTGAGCCCCACCACCTTGGTTTTGTCTCAAGGTCGAGCAGTTGGACACATCAGTGCTGACAGCTTTAGCTTGCTGCCTCTCACCTGAAGTGACTCCAACCCAGGGCCTGGCCCAGCAGATCAGTAAGGCATTGCATGCTTAAAGATTGCAGTGGACAGACCCTGGAAAGACAACCCCAACTAAATGCAAGCACTGTGCACTAGGATTCTCAGGAGAAGTAAGTGTGGCATGGGATAGTTTTGGAAGCACCAAATTACATGAGTGGGTGACCATGACAGCAGACTGTCCTGTCTCCAGGGCATCACTTGAGGAGTACAGAGAACACAAGCTTCATGAGGTCTCTGAGACCAGCTGAAGATGACCCCAGCACAACGTTGCTGTGACCCAAGATGTTGATAAACAATTAGGACAGGTCACAGGACAGAGGGAGAGGATACATACTCAGTTGAGCAATGCTCACTCTGAATTCCTGCATGTCACACTCACATCATGAGCTGGGGCCCTTCCAAAGAGCATTCTGAACTTCAGCACTGTCTTACTGGCTTTTCAGCCCCAAATTGATTGGGACCTGAATGCTAGGAGTCAAGAGCTGCTACCTCCTAGATAGCTGAAGTCCCTTTCTCCTCAGTGTTCAGTGAGCATCACTGGTTGGGTGGGCACCTTCCTGAGAAACAGATGCAAGCAGATGTTTGGGAACATTTCCTTTCACAAGTCCTCCCCATATTGCTGATCTCCCCATATTTGAAGTATAACCTTCTGCTGGTAGTCACAGCTGTTCTCACAGACCCAGATGCTTCAGGGAACAGGAACCTGCAATTCCTTGGCCTTACTGTACTCAGTTTTATCAGCAATGAGAAAAGGTTTGGCAAAACAATCAATTCTGTCCCCCATTCCCCCTTCCCTGCTCGTGCAGCCCAGCGCAAAACACCATTTCCTGGGCATCACATCTGCACGTCTCAATCACCAGCCTCCAGCAGGAAAGGGCCACTTTCAGGGGCATAGCCAGCAACAGATGCATGTTGCTGCTTACTGCATCCTGGAAACCGTGATGCCCTGGCACGTGGTGACATGCAAACAGCACCTTACTTGTGACACCATGACTTTCTAGGGTTGTTCCTGTGGTAATAACAGCCTCATAAGCAGGAGCTAACTTTCCTACCACAGTGCAACAGGCCATCATCCCAAACAACACTTGAGAGATGAGAATGAATGGCATACGGGATTTGTTGTACTCTGGGCTATCTCATGGCACCAGCTGACATAAGCACTATCTGATGTGCTGTGAATAATTCAACAGGAATGCATGCCTGTCTGCACCAAATTTGTATTGCCAGGTGATCCAGTAATGCATAAATCCAATCTTAGTGATCATCTGACCACAGCCTAAATGTTCAATGCTTGGCTCTGTCATTAATCTCACTGTGTGATTTTAGACAAGTCATTTTCCCTTCCCTGAGAATCACTTTCCCACAGCTGGAAAATGGGACATAACAGGTTCCTGTAAACCCATACCTCTTGGGGGCTTACTGTCCCACTGCAGGATATAAGTAAATCCTGCTAGGACAGAATGAGTGTTTGCAAACAAACAAACAAAAAATAATAATAAAAAAAAAAAGATGAGAGATGTGAGAATGGCGGACAGCTGTGTTTTAAAGGTTGGTTGAAGGCTAACTGTCTCCAAAAATAAGGAGCTTTATTTTTATTCAGAAGACCACTTTTAGAGAAATAAACTGGTTCTCTGCCCATCCTGTAGATGTAATCAGTCCAAAGGAACCCTTTCTGAGGACTGTTCTCTGGGGCATACAGATCAGCATCAGCATTTGCAAATGCTGGTACTGAGAGAATCTTTCTGCTTCTATAATTAATTAGATGAAACTGAAATAATATTTGCAGTTTTGTTGATCTACTCATTCTTCTGTTTTCTAGTGGGTACTTTTCTCCTCTTTATTACTGGACTGAAATACTTCTGTGAACAGTATTAGGTGATTTCACATGATGTCAGCCTGTGAACCATCACATAGTTAAAAAATAGATGGGTGGGAATAGTATGATGAAATTTATCTTTGTTCAGCCAAATTATTAAAAAAAAAACTGAGAGAAAATAGCATAATATGGATCAGAAGTCATTTTATACCTATACCCTACTTACTAGCTGTTCCAAAAATACACCTTTTAACCTTCCAAAACAACAGTTATGCTAACATAGTGTGTAATGTTGAATAAAGTATTGCATTTACATAGCCTGTTTTTCTCTCACTACCAAGGTCTGTCATATTCTGCCACTGTTACTACTGCCCTTAGTGATTAATGGGTTTGCCCATATTTTAGAAGAAAAGCAGATTTAACTCAAAGCCATAGAAGAAAGAGGACAGAAACATTATGGGCTAGATTCAATAGTGGACCTGAATGTCTCAAATCTGGCTAAAGCCTGTTTTAAGCTCACACATCCTTTCTGTTTTTTTCCTTTTGTTCTCTTTTTTTTTTTAATATATATCCCTATTGCACAAAACTGAGACTGACTGTAAGTGAATTAGTCCCCAGTTTAACAAAGCAGTTAAAGTTAAGCATGTGTTTAAGTATGTGAGTAATCAATAAGCTCGACTCCAGGGACATGAAATAAGCACGTGAATACACAGCTCCCTGCATACATGCCTTGGCACGGTGGAGAAGGGGGAACTCTTCTGCATAACGTTGATCCCAGTGCTGCTAAGAGTGGGGAACTACAAATTGAAGCAGCCACTCGTGTGCTGAACAATCTTCTCTCTAACACGACCTGAGTTTGGATGTCATGCTTTGCCCATCATCACAGTACCTGAGCACATTTGGAAAGTTAAGTCAATCATTTCACACTAGATTTGAAGATTAAGAATGTTTACACTTAAGTTAACAACCGTGGAAATTTACTTATATTACTTTTTGGCCACAGAGGGAATGAATATTGCTTTACACACCCACCCAAAGGTTACTGATGATTTCAAAAAACCCCAGGCCTAGAGAATGTGAAGAAAATGTATTGTTCAAATCAAGGTTAATATATAATGCGCTTTGATCTTCTACTAAAAAGTAACAAATTAAGAACATTATCCTATGCCTACCACAGATTTAAAAATATTAAAAATGGAGAAACTCCTTTTACTCATAAAGATCTAATGTCTTTTACTACTGTGCAGGATTATTTCTTAATTAGGATCACATTTGCTAGCATTTTATCCAGCAAAGGTTTAAACGTCTCAAGGAAGAGAATTTACAGTTAATATTAATTCTGTCAATGCTGCGATAATGGTGTTACTGGTGTTGCATAAAAATCACTAAATAAGTATTAAAAGTAAGAGGAAAGGTTCTTGCCATTTCCAATGAGAAACAGTCTGCCATGGTACTATACACGTGTCTGAATTTGAGCTACTATTTCAGATTGTGAATTTTAGTAAATCCTTCAGGTAAAATGAAAGGCTGAGTCTCTGTCAAATTACTGAGTCAAAAAAAACAATTACCACCACCACCCCGAAACCCCTTTTATTTCTGAATTATATTTAGGGCAGATATTTTCAGACAACAAACCTGACCCAGCAGTCTGTCAAAATGCCTTCTGTGAAAGGCTGATCTGCCAAAGATTTTTTTTTTAAAAGCTAAGCTGGTGCTCTTTTTATTTCCTTATTGCAATGAAAAATGTGAATCTTTTTCTTCTGTTTGTTTTTTTCCCCTAGACTTGTTTGCTTTAAAAATAATGGGTAAAATCCTGCCCCACTTAGGCCCCTGGGAGATCTGCCAAGATATCACTCAAATAGTGCAGCTTTCACACCATAATGTAAGTATTATGGATGTTGAATTTTAAATAAAAACATCCTCTTTCCAAATACTTTTTAGTCACTAAAATTAAACAAACTGAAAAAATCAAAACAGTCAAGGCTAAAAACCCTCTCTCTCCTAAACACTTGACATTTTTGCTCTTGACTCTTCCGATGTTATAATTTAAATAGCTTTTTAGTTCTCATAGGCAGGCAGGCAAGACAGGACTTGAACAGCAAACATAAAATCCCTGCTTTCCTCTCACCTCCTTTAAAAAATGCCTATCAGACAGTCTTTATACGCATAAAAAACAAAAAAGCAAACAATCCTATTATTTTTACGGGTCATGATTAAGACTTCAGTTAGTTGGCTTACTCAGTTAATCCAACTTTTAGCTAACATTTCATTTTTGAGCAAGAGATATTGACTCATTCACTGAAGTTCCTAACAAGCAGTTCCACTCTATTCTTTGGAGCAGAGGTTTTTCACTTTTTTTTAATTGTATTTTTTCTATTTTCAGGGGGTTTTAATATTGCATGTGCAAATAGATTATAGACACTGTTGATTTAGATAATATCTACGTGCAAGCACCAAATGACACTTGCTTTTCCATCAGATGACTAGGCATTTCAAGAGCATCGGGGCAAGGCAAATTTAAGTTGAGACATTGTAATAGGAATTCATGTGAAGCACAAAGTGCTCAATAAATGACAAAGGTATCTCTTGAGGAACAGCTGAAAGCCATTTATACTCAGGCATTTCTACAGCATAAAAAAAGCAGAATGAGACAAATCTATTGCTGTTATTTTTATTGATTAAACTTCATGTTAAATTTGAAGTAACTGTATTCAGTGGCAGTGTAGTCTCTGGAACTCCCTGTCTAATCCAACTAACGTGAGGATAAACTCGCAGTTGTACAGACAATGTGTATTAATCAGCTATTAGCCATGACACATACACAGTGATGCAGCATAAGAAAATTTGGGAGGGGGAGGATTCTTTATGCTGGAAAGAGGCTTGCAATGTTGCATGATAGGACATGCAAAATTCTCTTCTATTAAATAAAATGAATAATATGCAAGGGCTAGTTAAGGAATAGCTGAAATATGAGCAAATGGGTTATAAATCTTTCTCCATCTGCTGTATGCAAGGCTTTAAGAACGCAGATTCATGTCAGAACACAGATAGATACTGTATTATCATGAATGCGTTGAAAAAGACTCGTAGATGAAGGGAAGATGGCAAAACATAGCATTACCTACATACAGCTATATGAGATTGGATTTCAGAAGAGTTGGTCACCTCTTTATTAGGAGACTTTACATGTCTCCTCACTTACAACTCTTTTTTAATTATAGAAGTATGTGCCCCTTTGCCCCCCAGTGAGGCAATACATCACTCACAGTGCATCCATAGGCTAATCGTATTGCAACTATATTAATGTTTCTTCCACGAGCTCAGCTAGAGAAGGCCCATACCACAGCCTAGTGTCCTCTATTAAATGCAGCTATGGACTACCTACGCTTGCCTGTGTCCCTGCCATTAGTGGCCTAACAGCCTCACTTGCAGACAGACAAATACAACTGTGGCAAATCTGATTCCACCTGATCTTTCTCTTGGCGCAGGTGAGGGACATCTGTTACTTTGCTTCAAAAAGAGCAACTCCTGCCCTGGGAGTGTAGTTCTGACCTCTCTCCATGGGTTCTTTCTCCTTATTTTCACCAGTAGTGTTCACAAGTGACTTCCTAACAAACACAGGGCTTCTTTCCACTCTAAAAGGTATGTCTTATTATTTCAGTGTCACACTTCTTTACAACATTATTTACAGCCACATACTGTGCTCTAATTTTTGTTTTCCTGCTTGTGTGTGACCTCGGGGGGAAGGCAGGTAACTCTCTTGCTGTGTGCTGTCCCTCACCTCTTCAGTGATGGCAGCTCTGAGCACTGGTGTCAAGCTCTGGCAGGAAGGCAGAATATGCATGCCTCTTTCAAAAGCTGAACGTAAAATTTTTCTGATGCATCTGAAAAGGTCATTTATAGTAACTGCTCCTAGAAGGGCTGTCTGATCTGGCCAGGGCTCTTCTGAACTGGATTTGACCCTGGCCTGAGCTGTGAATTACATGTTTTTTTGACTATACAGTAGTTTAGTCCTCATCTTCTAACACCTCAGTACCTTCTCTCTGAACTTTGAGCCTGACTGATGGGGAGGCTGGAAAGTCTTTCCTTGCAGGCCCTTGGGGTTCCCTGTAGGGAAGGAAATCTCCTGCAGGTCAGGTGGTGGGCTTTGCAGTGTCAGCTTAGGCTGGCAGGCTTACCAAGTCTGATGTTCTGACCCACAGAAGGTATTTTGGATGTTTCCTCCCATCCCTGTCTCTCTTCCGCCCCTCCCCAGAAGATGTTACTGTTACTTTGGAGCACCAGTCTCCAGTATCCATATGCAATGCTTCCTGTACGCTATCTCATCCACCAGACTGTAAGTCATTTAAGCTAAGGATGTGTCATTTGCAGACTTAGTCCAATGAGTAAAAGACCTGAATTTAGTTCAGAGCAGCTGTACGATAAAGACAAAGGGTAACATTACCTACCAGTTCCGCTGCCTAGCCCACGTTTACTGTGTTTAATTGAACAGTGATAAATTCAGTTGTCCTGTATAGCAGATCCTCTCTTCTTTCCCAAGCATCCATCAGTCCTCCATCAAACAATTTTATATTTACGGGGATTTTAGGTATTCACCTACAGTCACCATACAGCAAGATATAAATGGGGACAAACTGCAAGAGGAAAGACAAACTGCTAGATTGTTAGACAGACTGAATCAGTTTGTAGAGTTGACAATTATATTCATTAACTCAATCAGCCTTCCGTTAATAGTGTGGGTTTGATTGCCGTCTTGCCTACAGGTAAATCTCCATCAAAATTACAACCATCAGTTAGTCCCCATTTTTTATAAACTATATGTGCTGAGGGAGAAAAAAAAATAGAAAAATCTGTTGCTGTTTCCTTTCTTCCAGCAGCAAAAAGCTGCTCCAAAATCAGCGGGAGGCGCGGAGCCACAGTGACCTCAGCCGGCGCCGGAGAGACCGTGCGGCGCCAGTGCCCCGGCGGGGACCGTCCACACCTCTGCCCTGCTGTGCTTCCAGCTTGAGGGTGCTGAGCATTTTCCTGCCCTGCGGTACTCCTTCTGCTTGCTGTTACAAATCCAGATGCTCTAGCCCATACTGGACTGAGACCTTCTCCAACTCCCTGTTCTCATTCCCTCTGAGAAACGGGGTTCGGGATGGCCACGTCTCCATTGCCACTGGATAAGGATGTGTGACAGCAACTAGGCAGATGTTAGCTGGTGCTGGTGAGAAGGATTCATTATGGGTTAAAATTGATTTTAGGGGGTTTTTGCAGGCACTCGTAGGAGATGTTTTGAAACAGTATTCCCAACATTTAGTAATATAAGCAGCATATATCTTATGCTGATGTCAGCCTCAAATCTAAGGGCTGTGGCGACTTGAAATAAATAATTCTTAGTAAAATCCTCCATGAAGTAAATTCATTTTATAAAAATTGCTATGCTATACAAAATTTTCTGTATCATATTCTTATATTGTGAATTATCAAGTCACAGTCCAAAATACAGCTTCATGGAAAAAAAAAAAAAAGCTGTAAAGAGCATTTAGATACATGTTCCAAGGTGAAAGGTGATAATCTCTGTCAAAGAGCTTATTTTCATATTTCTGCCCACATTTTGTGCTAATTTATCACGCTGAGAAGTTCATTACATTTAAAAATAACAGAATTGTCGTTTTCACCAGAAAACACATCTTTTTAGTTTCCTTCTTGAAGTTTCCCTCATTTTAAAATACATCAGGTGTTATAAAGCCATATAAACATGAGTGACTCTTAGTTTCATGGATAATAGAGACCTATTTTTTTCCACTGATAAGCAATAAACCCAAGATCTCTTACTTCTCATCACAGCACATAAATCCTGTGTAACCCCAGAATCTACAGACTGTACATTCAGCTAAAACAAATTTGTTTTGTTCCATTTGCATCCATGAAGTCATGTAGATTTACACTGAACCAAGAGCCCAACTTTCTGTGTGTTCAGGGGCAATGACTCCATAGTCTGCAATCCTCATAAAATCTAACCCATATTTTCCTGGCCCAGGTTCACATGCCGTGAAACAGAAAGCCCGTTGTCAGGAGCTGGAGGAGGTCACAGCAGCAAGCTGTGCTGTAAGAGAAGGTCGCCTGGAGGGCTGGGGACTGAGGGCAGTTTGGGTTAACAAGTGGGAAAAGCAGGCTGGGAATGGAGCACAGCCAGTGTTCACAGTGTACTGGTTCACCTCAGCTCCATGATGGAGAAGTTTCCAGGGAGCCCCAATTCAGCCTCAAGCTGCTGCTTACTGCAGGAAATTTTGAGAAGTGATGCTGTGTCCCTTATTCAGAGGAAATTCTCTTAAAACTTATCCTCTTGTAGAGAGATATGACTTTTTTTTTGTCTGATATGGTGTATCTGGGTCCTTTATATCTGACCACTTGTGTGCAGAAGCTTTAAACTTGAACTGCATTTATTTTGCACAACGATAAGCAAGTAGTACATGTTTCCTTCCCTGCCCTCCCCGCCCCCCACTTTGAAGTTAGCATGGAATCTATGCGCACCCTTGGTTTGTTGTTTTGTTTATAACGCTTGCATCATCTGGAGAACCAGAAACAATCCAGAGGTTGCTGGTGTGTCAGAAAAATGTCTTTTTTTCTTGTTTGTTTGTTTATTTTGTTTGGGTTTGTGTTTTTTTTTTTTTTTTTAAGTCAAATCCCACCACTGCTAGCAGGCGAATACACATTTCCATTCTAGCTGCAGCCTGGAGTCAGTTTTCTTTTGTGTGCTCTAATGTGCTTCAGACCAGCAAAGTTTGGGTTTTTTGTTGGGTTTTTTCGGCAGGGTGGATGTTGGCTTATCAGTTATGAGAGCCTGTACAATCATTGCAGTGGAAATAAAAAGCCCTGACACTAGAGCAGTAGAAATAACAATGATGGTTTCTTCCCACTAAGTGGAAATAACGTGCTTTGTTCCACCCATTTGAGGTACAGAATACCTGACACGAGATGGTGTGTAACATTTTGTGTTCTTCTGGGGAAAATGTCTCAGCATCACTACACCGTGCCAGAGCAAAACTGTGCCAAAAATGGTCAGGTACAGGGTCACTGATAATAGGCCAGATTCTCGTGGCTGAGGTAAATCAGAAGCATGAGGCTACAAGGATTTCTATCAACTGATAATGTGGCCAGAAACATTTATTTCACTGGCTAGCTGAAAGTCAGTTGTTGGGTATTGTGCCCTGGTATCGGTGTGTGAAAGTCTTTTTAAAAGACCATCTCTAACCTCCAATAAATATATAACGAGTGACAGGCGCTTACAATAACTGATCACATATAACTGACAGGAAGACATGGTGACCCTGGTTTAATAAATCATGCAGCTTGCTGAACTTGATAGCATCATGTATTTTTAAGGTAAGCCTTAGATTTTGAATAAAAAAGGAATCACTCAGAAAAAGGCATACTTTTTCTGTTCCTCATCTCACTATGTGGCCCCTTTGCAATGCTGCATGGTCACAGACAGATTGAAAAGGAACCAAATCTTTCTGGTAACTGCTTATAACATCGTTGTTAGTATACACTATACCTTAAAGGACTTAAACAATATCTGTAGTTAAAATGTAATCTTGAGTT
Organism: Theristicus caerulescens; assembly: GCA_020745775.1. Taxonomy (NCBI): domain Eukaryota; kingdom Metazoa; phylum Chordata; class Aves; order Pelecaniformes; family Threskiornithidae; genus Theristicus; species Theristicus caerulescens. The sequence continues at coordinate 72,673,508 of CM036558.1, forward strand.
TTGGAGGGACTCTAGATGTATATTTCTATTATAGTTTCAAAATCTCTAGGTTAAGTTTACTACAAACACAAGGAATTACAACCATCTACTTCAGTGGACAGTGAATCAGGACTGACCTACTCTGGGAGAGACTTAACAGGCAGAGACTGTATTTGAAAAATACAAGAATCAGCAGCGTTTCCACGAGGAAATTTTAAAACACAACTATGAAAAAAAGGGAAACAAATGTTTCTCTTTAACTAACGGTTTTCTTTTCCCTTTTCTCCGCAAGTATTTTTATATTCTCATTTGGGACGATTCCTACAAAGCTTTTATCCAAGACCTTAGCATTAACTTCTTTCATTTCCCTTCACATTTTGTTGCCCATTTATAACGAAAGTGAGTGTCATTTGGCGTAACTGAATATCCACCAGGGTCAGCGGTAGCCTTTGTTCAGACCCTGAGACTTGGTCCCAGTTTTGCAAGGACAGGTGGGGCCGTACAATGGAGGAGGAGCAGCAGCGTTGCTTCTTGACTGCCTCTGCCTCGCACGACACAGAATATGAGCAGGGCATTGGGCGGTGCTGGTGGAGCCGAGGGGAGCATCTTTGAATCATCCTAGTCATTGGACTGGTCTCCTGTTAATGACACGGTAACAGATAGTGTAGTTGAAATCAATAACCATTGCCTTTATATAGCACCCTCCATTTGTCAGCTCACAAGGCAGACATTTCAACTTTTCTGTGTTGGTTAAGCTGGAGTATAAATAACTTACTTTCCAAAGATTATCTATAGAGCCTGTATTAATTAAATAACAGAAGGTGAACTAGGCAGGCAGAAGTGGTCCAAGGACTGGGGCATTAGCCCAGCACGAGAAAGATGCTCTGATATGTTTCCTGCGTAGCCTTAAGCAAACTACTTACCCTGTTGTGTCCTGTTTCACCAAACTGGACAAATAATCGTTCCTTGTTTCATAAGAGGGTTTAATGTAAGGATAAATATATCAAAGATGAGAAGAGCACACAGTCTCTGTAAGAGGGGTGGTGTACGTGTCTTATGGTACAATTACAGTTCTGAGGGTTTTTTGAACTTTGCATGGTCTGATCACCTCACACCCTCCCTTGAAATAAACAGGTTTTCAGTCATAATTTAATTTTATCCAGTCTTTATAAAAATCTGATCACAATATTTGTTTGAATTTTTTCCCAGCACTGGTCTGAAGTAAAAGAGAAAGACGTAAAAGGGGAAGACGAGGCTATACACAGATGCATTTCTAACTGACTGTTACAGCTCCTGGATCAGATTCTCAGCTGACAGAGCTACAGAGTAACTGGATTACAGTTAATGTAAATCTCCTGATTGACACCAGCTGAGAATCTAGTCCCATCTTCTAAAATCAGACCCTTTTTCAAAGGACTATGATATCTATAATGTTTTTCCTGGCTGTTTGTTATGAGATGTAATGAGAAAATAGAATGAGCTTCAACAGTGAACTTCCAAGCTTTTCTGAATTTAAGTTTACTCTTACTGTAATATCATTTTTTATGTCACAACTAGACTGCAGATCGAAAGGCTGACTGTGTCAAGGGAATTTGGTGTTTTACATTTAGAAGGAACATTTAATGAATTACGCTGCCCCCAGATAACCCCTATTTCATTTGTATATAATGCTCAGGGCTAAGGATTGTCTTCCTGATCCTTCTCAGATGTTAGGCAGCACAATTCAAGAGTGGTCACATTACTGCTCCCATCCTCACTTCACGCTCAATCCTGCAAGTGCGGAGACCCTTAACTCCCGCTGAGGACATAAAATGGCTTTAATACAACAATGATCTTAAATTTATCAAAGGCATAACGTTCAGAGTGAAATCAAATGCTTAACTTTTTTCTCTGTGTGGCTAGTGGGCAAAACATATTGTGTAAACATGACCTTTTAGTAATTTCATATTTAGTGCTTTTTATATTAGTACCTAATTGCTGGATTTTTTTAAATGAAAAGTACTCTAAAACATTAGATTGCCTATAAATATTCTGTCCCCTTAATCCCTGGAGGTATTACTGACTCAGCTCCCACTAACCAGGCCTGTCAGTTTGTAATTCCACATCTTCAGGAGGGGAGGTACAGATCTTTAAGTCGATGTCAGAAACAAACTAAGAGGAATGCACCAAATAGTCTATTGGTAAATGAAATGCTATTGGTCTTGGGAAGAAACTATTTTATTACTTAACAGCCACGCAATGTAGAAAACCTGAACAACTAATCAGACACCAGGCTTCAGGGTGCAAGTTTGTTGTCTGTTAGGGTCAGCAAAAAGATTTCTACCCCCTCCCCTCTGTCAAGGCACTGGTATAATTGGCTCCATGCGTTATGGACAGTAGTGCCTGTCCCTATGGCATGAGGCAATTGTCAGTAGCTTCTGGAAACTGGGCTTTACCTCCAGCATGCTTATATGCTTCACATCGTATACCCCAATTTTGTGCTTGCTTTCATTTTGTTTGTTTTTAAATACGTAAATGATTCGCAGCCTATAAATGCATGTGCGTACTTGTCGGTATGTGAGATATCAGACCAGATGAAAAGTTTCTGCTTTTCATCTGTGAGGTTAAGTAGGTGGATGAAAGCCAGTATGTCTTAGGTCTGGCCGCGGGGACCTATCAGCTGAACTTGCAAGCCCTCCAAGTGACTGGACCCTCACGATGGCTGTATAGTTCAGCTAGTACAAGCAGTCCCCAGCTGCAGTTACACACCTCTGTAAAACTAAGTGATGAAAAATGAACTAAATTCATCCTGAAAATAATTTACCTCTTTTTATACAAAATGCAATGCAGTCTTCTGTAACACTTCTGAAGTGTTACCTGAGGACTGCATTTGGCCTCTGATTTCTATCCTACCAGACATACGGATAGAGCAGGAGCCTATGGAACAGTGATGTGTTCAAACTCTGTCAGCCTGAGCCTGGGCTAGGAAAAATTGGCATATCTTCATAGAATCATAGAATGCTTTGGGATGGAAGGGACCTTTAAAGGTCATCTAGTCCATCCCCCCTGCAATTGGCAGGGACATCTACAACTAGGTCAGGTTGATCAGAGCCCCATCCAGCCTGTCCTTGAATGTTTCCAAGGATGGGGCGTCTACCACCTCTCTGGGCAACCTGTTCTAGTGTTTCATCACCCTCATCGTGAAAAATTTTTTTCTTGTGTTTAGTCTAAATCTACCCTCCTTTAGTTTAAAACCATTACCCCTTGTCCTGTCACAGCAGGCCTTGCTAAAAAGACTATCCCCATCTTTTTTGCAGGCCCCCTTTAAGTATTGAAAGGCTACAATAAGGCCTCCCCGGAGCCTTCTCTTCTCCAGGCTGAACAACCCCAACTCTCTCAGGCTTTCTTCACAGGAGAGGTGTTCCATCCCTCTGACCGTTTTTGTGGCCCTCCTCTGGACCCACTCTAAAACAGGTCCATGTCTTTCCTGTGCTGAGGACCCCAGAGCTGGATGCAGCACTCCAGGTGGGGTCTCACCAGAACGGAGTAGAGGGGCAGAATCACCTCCCTCGACCTGCTGGCCACGCTTCTTCAGTGAATACCTCAAGTTTGGTGAATACAGTATATATCATTGCCTACAGTGGAACTGTGCTAACTGAATTACCCGAGGACCTGCCCTGTGTTTCTTCAAATGGCTCTAAGTACTTCTTCTCTTCTGTTTTAGTGTGGTTTTGTTATCATATGAAGGAATGCTAGAACAGAAGAAACAGTGATTGCAGAAGGCTTTGGATCATATTCCAAGAGCTCTCATTTGAACTGGTGGCAAAACTCTCCTTGTCAAGAGTGGAAGTAGGTCTGGGCCTGGAATGGTGCGTTTTTGGAGGATGTCCTGTTCCTTGGGATTCTGTGTGAATCACTAAGCATTTCCAGTTGATATGGCAATTTTAAGAAGAAAACTCCAATTCTAAGTATTGGAATAGGAAAGGAACGTTTTTGAGCAGCACTGATGATTTTTTCCCACCTATTTTCCACTTACATTCCCTCTTTGGCAGACCTAAAAAATAAGAGTCTTTTGACCAGCAACACTTGTTGCTCCAGGGCAGAGAGCATAGGACAGAACCAACATGCGCTCTGTTGCCTGTACAGAGTCCAGATGTTATAAAATGCAGCAGAAGCAAGACAAGCTGTGGAACAGAAATAGACAAAACATTCTGAAAATCCAGAGTTCCGTTCTTCCCCAAGGACTTTTTCATGTATTTGCACATCAAACAAACACCGACCTGATGTGTTGGAACTGAGCTTTTGGCATCAATATCAGCGGAAGATGTAAAACAACTCTGCTGAGGCCAGCAGAGCTGGGTGCCTCCATTACAGCAAAGTCCTCGTACATACTAAGTGCCAAACAGCTGCTCTTCAGTATCAGCAATGGCGCATGAAAGAACCTGAGGGAAGCTGCAGGTCTTTAGGTTTCTCCTCTTTGTTATTAATATTAACCTAGCTGCCTTTCAAGGTAGGAATTCATGGTGTCCATAAAACAATTTGTGTTAGAGCAAGGTATTTTTTTGACATAAGGAAACTGGTTGAAACAGATCTGCCTGGAGTTCCTGAAATCTTCCACGTTGACTAGACCTAGCCAAGTGCAGATGAAACTTTGTCAGGAAAGTTTCAACACCGGTGAGGTTGTTACAGCAGGCAGCCTTAGTATTCGTTGCATGGTATGTTATTGGATTCAACCTCATGAATTGTTCCTGCTGGTATATTCATTTACACATGGGTATATTCATTTACACACGGTCGAAGATTTGGATACAGAGGAGAGAGATGAACTTACAACAGCCAGATATATAGCAGTCTTGTCTGCGTATACCCCATTTATTCCAAAATTGGTTTTGCCAATGACCAGAATATAAGCTTAGTTTGGAAGTATGAAGTGGTATTCACAATATTGTTAATTATCATCCAGCTGTAGACATTCCTGATGAGTAGTAAAGACTAGTCATTTTGAGCCTATGAGCTAAGATGCTAAGGCTGTGAGCCCAGCCTACAGTAGCTTGAAACTTAACTGTGTTTTCTGGATACTTTTAAGATACTTGAATTCCTCCAAAAATGCAAAGCAATTGAAGATATTCTGTTAGCTCTCTGGTGAGTGTTCACCAAATTATTACACACTGACAACATGATCTCCAAGTTGCATAGATAGTCTTTGAGATTGTGTCTCAGCCTCTTTGCTCTCTTTACCTAAACACTGCATCTTTGTGGAAAGGTGATGCAGCACGATCCTGAGGCCTCAAAAGGATATGCATTAAAACTCGTAGATCCACATCAAAATCTCAAGAAAAAAAAGGGGTTTGCATTGCCTGAAGTAGGCACGTAAGGAAAAGCTCAGCAAGACCTGAGAGGGTTTTGTTATCGCATTTAGGGAGATAAGTCAATGATATCTGCATTGTAGCAGCGCAGCCTTATTCAGGCAACGTTTTGCTCTGTTTAATGTCATCAAGAATACAAGGACTGCTGAGTTCTAATGAAAGAGTTAAACAATATGGTGTTGCTCTGTCCAGAAAGGAAGTTTTACTACATTTTTGAATAACTGAAACTTGCAGAGTTTTTTCTGCTGATGTGCCCAAGAAGTTAGTGCAAGACCGTACATACACAGCTATGTAAACTGCACATATGCAAGCCACTAGCTACTCTATCCTGATTCCCATGTAGACGATTTTAATCATTAAATACATGATCTCTTATCCCACTCCATTCACAAAGACATGTTCTTAAGACTTTTATGTCATGATGGCACCTGCCCCACTCTTCTGACCCCAGTTTTCTTCCCTTAGCTGGGGTAGCAAACCCGAATGTGGTTCAGTTCTTCAGCCTCCATCAACAGCAGCTCAGCTCATTAACGCAAATCAGCCTTCATTGGTAATTTCAATGAATGCGGTAGGCTGTGAAGAAGGACAGTGGAAGTGTGTCCGTGTGCTCCTTTCCATCACCACTGGAGTAGGGGCCATAATCTCCAGCAAAAGGACAAGGCAGATATCCAGGGACAGTGACCCCTTAAACTACCTCAGTGAGCACTGGCAGAGGCCATCTGAGCGCGCCCTGAGGGCTCACCGCTCTCCCTATGAAGAATGAGTGCAGACAGCTACTGTACCATCAGTTTTCATCTTACCTTACCACATGCTGATTTCCCCATATAAACAGGCCTTTCGCTACCCTTTAGAGTCTGCTTGCTCCAAAGATATTTGTTAGTCAACTTTAAAACTGTGAGGAGTAAGAATTTGCATCAAAGATGCCCCTGTTATTTACAGAGACTGCTTCTGGACCCTGACTATATTAAAAAGCTAAACAGAAAATCTTGCTGACATCTGGGAACCAAAATTTTTTGGGTCAAGCTGATTTGTGTTCACTGCAACCTACTTATGATGTATTTAATTAGTCCATACTTCAGGGCTGCTGTCAATCAATTTCCTCTGATGATTGGCCACAGATGGAGCTGCAGTGCTGGGGGAGGTGGTGGATGTTCCTGGGACTACTGAGGAAGATCAGGTATTTCTTTAGCATGTCTTTTTCACACTCTCAGAGTTAAACCTGTCACCAGACTCAATAGTAACAAACTGATGTTTTGATAACAACACATTTCAGGACAGAATTTTACTTCAGGAAATTAGCTGGGAATACCCTTCCTCCTCTGGAGCTTGGGGCATGGCCCATGGTCCCATGACTTCCTGGGAAGATCTGGAAACATCACCTAAGAAATTCTTGCTTCATCCAAAATATTGGCAATGCCTTTTATTTCATCTCTTCCTTACCAGTGACACCATTTTCAAGGTTTAGAATCGTTATAGCAATTGTAAGGTCTTTCATTCAAAGGTCTTAGGGGATGTTTTATAAATGTTCGTTAGTCTGTATTACAGGACTGCCTGCAGATGTAAGACACTAAATTTCATGACACACCGTCGGTCCTGTTACATTCCTACTTTCCTAAATGAACATGAGCTCAAAGAACCTGGGAGGCACTTCATCTTTCCCAGACTAAAAGGAGCTTAAGTTCTAGGTTTGGAGCGTGTCAGACAAACCATGCATGTAATTTTATTTACCGTGGCAAATGGACAGTTGATGTTTTTCTTCACCAAGTCTTTTCCACTAAAGGATCTCAAAGAAGCAGCCTGCATTATAAATAGTAGAGAAAAATGATAATCGCAATGTTGTCTCCTGCTTCCAAATGATGATGTGCAAGGCACATACATAACTTCTTGGCAAGGATCCATTTGTCAAAATAAAAGAAGCCAACTGCGTAAGGGAAAGAGACAATAGATCTTGACAAACTTGTAGATGCTAGCAAAAATGTAAACAAAAAGTTGCTGTGACTGATGTATTAATGTAACACTGCCAGAGTACTAGCTTCAAAAATTAACAACTGTTGATGCTTTTGTGACTAGTCAAAAGAGCAAGTGTCATGATTTCTGCTATGTTTGACATTTTCTATAGTTTCTACTCAATTTTAATCTCTGTGTAATACTCAATACTCAGCTTTCTACAAGGAAGATAGAATAAGTAAGATTCCCACAAACGGGATAATACATTTGAAGACAGCTGACCTAAGAAAAGAGATAGCAGAGATGAAAATTTCTTGACATTTTTATGAACTCATCATTTTTGCCATTTAATATATAAAAAGAAAAACCTATTTCCACTGATTGATTACTTTAATGAATAAATGTGCTCAATGATTTGGTGGCTTGAGTGGATTAAATTTCCCTTGCTGGCAGGAACTGGCCTTAAATGAAAGTGTTTTGAGGGTTTATTCATTTTCCTCGTACCAAAAAAAAAAAAAATAGAAAATCAGTCTGAATTTCAAACCACTTTGATCTCTGTGTATATTTTATAAACTATTGTCTGAACCTCAGTGAGCTCCTGTGGATAAAACCCAATTACAGTCCCCCAGATTGTGGGCTCAAATAATTCTAAACCAGATTTTTCACAATGTTACTGATGTGTTGAACAACACCCAGCAGCTTATAATCATAATCTTCTTCTTTTGCATTATACTTCCTTGCTGTAATCAGTTCAAATACTCATCATCACATAAGCTTCACTCCTCACCTCCACAAAATGCTTTCCAAAACACAGCAGCAAATAACCAGTTGATAAAAAAAAGGCTGCATCGCCAGGTATGGTTTTGACAAGTTTTGGATGGAGACAGGAAGCAAGACTGAAGATCACTGCAGGGAGCAACAGGGGAAAGGAGGAGACTTCATTACAAAAGCCTAAATAATTTTTTTAAACAACTAGAAAAAGGAGGAACTGTGTGATTTTGCAGAGGTGCTGGAGGACAGAATAATCTTCTGTTTGTGGTTCTGTTTTCTTCTGGTAGATCCATTATCAAACTCATGGGTTATGGTGCAACATAACCTGAAGTTCTTGAACTCACAAGCTTGGTGTGTAATTGTTCCTGCAGTCTTGGGTGAAGCATCCTGTGTCTTTGTAGCAGAGCACCGTGTGACATCTCCACACTAACACAGATTTTTCTTTGGGTGATATAAGCGCTAATGTCAAACAAACTTGCCAAAACCTAAATGTAAATTTTTTCTCACAAAGGCAGCCTCTCACAGATAGAGTTTTTGTTGGCCTGGGTCTATAACATATATTCCAAACATATTTTAGCTTTAAGAAAGTTGCTTTAATGGAAAAAATGTTATACAATGTACTGCTTTAATTACAATTTTATATTTTGAATATGTTTGCTTACTTTGTAGATTTATGTCTCCAGCAATTAAAAGTTGAAAGAGACAGAGTCAAGAGAAGCAACAAACAAATGAAGGAACATAGTATTTGTTTTCACTTAGCAATACCGGCTTCAAGGGGCTTTGCTGCAGATAAACCTTGCAATTGCATGTATACGGAAGAGAACTCAAACTATGGTGAGTCATTTGCTCCATATTTTCATTTGTCTGGTTTTGTCCTGATGTTTGTTCCCATTGTCCTCACGCAACTTGTCTCATACCACATTTGGAGGAGAAAGGGGTTGTAAGATTTCCTTTGAGGCTGGATGCCTCTGAGTGAAGGACCTTCTCGGTGTTCATGTCTGTATAAATACACCTGCCTATTCACTGTGTCAAGTCTGTATTACTTTTTTCTCATTTTTCTGTTCTGCAACATTTCCTAGTTTTATTGAGTGGTTCCTCATTGACTCAAAAAGATCAAAAGAAAAATGTGCTTGTGTGTAGTATTTGATCATTCCTGCCCTATTAGAGAAAATGTACAGATACTCTAGGAAGTGTCAGATGGTTAGATTAGCAACAACTGAAGCCTGATTCCTCTTTTTTTGTTACTGATTTAACTACTGCATTTTCTAAATGCTACAAGGTGCAATACTGAAGGTCATAAAGGCTTTTCATCTGGGAGAGAAGCATAAAGGTAGAGGCAGAATCCTCTCGCAACAATTAATAACCACAATGCATCCAGTACACAATGATATAGGCAATACCCGCCCTGGAGAGCCGTCAGAGTTGCTATTTCATGTGACACGCCTGCAAAACAAGGTGTTTCTCTAAACAACTTGCATAACCGTGTAGTCAGTGCAGACGGATGGAACAAAAGGGGGGGCAGAGGAGATGCTGAGATTGTCAATTAGTTATTCAAAACTGCGCACAGTGCAATAGGACAGCATCCAGATTCGTACCCACCTCAGTACGAATCTGTCTGGAATGCCAAAGACCACTGTATTTAGAGCCACTTCTAAACTGAAGTTTAAACTTCCTAGTTTCTAATTATGTCTGTTTATTCAAACTGAGATTTTCCCATTGCTCTTCTTAAGAGTCTCAACTATTTTACTAGCTGACTCGGTGAATAAGGCAATTGAAGCTACACGAGCATCTACTTCTCCATAATTCTCAACTGATACAGAGCCACAAGCAGCAGTAGTTTACTCTAGAGAAAAGTCTACAAAAAAAGCAGGTGTTGCACCATTTGTTGTCTAGAGATGTGCTGAGTAGGTTTAGATGAACTGGCAACAAAAACTATCTTTCTTCTATGGAAGTGCTCTAGCCCTGCAATAGATAAAGCAAACTCCCTAAAAGCCTCAGTATGGACTTGTTTTATTTGTGCTAATAACTACATTAGCATGAGTCTGATTGTAGAGTAGTTGTGTCCTTAAAATCTGGAGACTAATCAATAATTAAAATCAGAAGAGGTGCACCAGTTCAGGAATTCGTATACTGTAGCAGGAATCCTAAATGCATCTGATTGTAATTCAACACTGAGGAAAATCTTGCTTGAGAAAAAAAAAAAATTGATGACCGCTCACAGCATTCCTATGAATATCACTAATGGAAAAAAACCTATTGGAAAGGTTATTTTTAAAATGTGGTTTACTCTTAGAGCCCTGTGAGACTCACCTATGACATTAGCATAATCTGATAGTGATGTGACATCTCCTTTCAAATCCATCCTTTCCTCAAGGACATCAGGAGAGGTGAAAGCTGACAGCATTTCTGTTACACTGACAGAGCTGTGGGTCAAGCGAGCACCACACCAGTTTACATGAGGGCTGAATTTGACCTTGTGTCACGACAGCTCCCGAAGGATCCTACAGTAAGCACTGATGTATTCAAGGCAGTACATCCTGGCATTGCAATGAGATCTCCACTGTAAGGGCAACGTTGAGGGCATCTTTCATCCTGGGGCAAACACAGAGCACTGGAAAGATGTTCTGCTACAAAAATTTTGCGACAAGCTGCCATCATCTCCTGCAGGGCAAATACAGGAGTCTACTGTTGAAGACAAGCCATCAGAGCCTGCCTCAGGTGCTGACAGCGCTTCTTTAACACATCCACTTCTCTAACACAAGCCTTATTCTCAACAACAGCTGCTACTGATCGAGCTGTTACCAATCGGGCATCTTCTCCTTGTCGGCTAAAAGGCAAAAGCAAATCTGTCGGAAACAACATGGCCTAGCATCTTGTGGGGAGAGGGCTAGATCAGCTTCTAGTCCACCGACTGCATACTCATACCCAGTACAGCGAGCCAAATGTGCTTTTGTATAGGCCTGAGGAAGACCAATTGATCTTTTGGAGGCAGGAGAGAAGGCTGCGTGATGAATGGGCAAGGCTCGTTTCCAGCCACCTGACCCGCCTGCCATCTAGTGTATGTTCAGGACATATTTCCAGCTCAGCACAGCGATAGCTGGAGAACAAAGAAGAGAATTAGTCTGGACTAACGTGGCACATTACCGATAGCGTATGCTGAAATAGCTTAGCCTTTTCGTCCCAGGACTCTGCATTATGTAAATAGGGTATACCCCCCAAAAACAGCTTGCCAGCAGCGATTCACTTACAACGATCACGTTTGTTCTCAAAAACACAGCAGACAAAACCCAGCACTTACTTAGCTGTAAAAGAAGCAGCAGATTACATTTTCAATAACCAAATGTACTACATTTACACATGATAAACTAGGTGTAGTGTTTTAGGTGTACTACTTTTAAAATCAGTTATCTGCTTCATCTATTTAGGTGTCTCTCAGGAACAGAACTGCCTGTGCTAGATATGCACAACCACTCAACCAACCAGTGGTCCTCTGCCACACCGAACCCCAGAGTTCAGATTAGTGTATCAGGCATCAGTTTGTCCCCTTCTGTGCCAAACAGTCAGCCGTTTTCCATAATTCTTCATTTCCGTACACCCATCAATTTCAATTGTTTTCCTTTAACGACATCTTCTAATTTGGAAGGCGAGTGAGTAATAAAGGGTAGTAAATTTGGCTTAAGAAACAAGGATGGAACTGAGAGTAGAATACGTCTGTACAGATCTCTCAGTAAATTTTCCATGCAGGTCCATATTTTCTTGCCTCAGGGGAATCAAATTTGTGACAATCAGTGCCTAAGAGTTAATTCTTTCCTTATTGAACAATAAAGTTACCTGGGCTTTCTGACAAAAAACACTTCAAAGGAACATCAATGAGACATTTTTTATAGACAGATAGATGAATACATACACACGCTTTGTTGATTGGTCTCCAAATCCATGGAAAATAGTCAAAATTATTTTGGAATTATCAAACCCAAACTCACTTCCATGTTCAACAGTTGTTTAATCTCACAACTGAGTCACGATGCTTTTGAGATCCAAACGCAGACACGCCTGTAACAGACAAAGTTCAGGGAACTCTGAGCTATGAACAAGAGAGTCAGCTCTGGGAACACATTAAAAACAGGCACAGCAGTGCAGAGCTAATTGCCTCCTACCTGGGCTAATTAGCTCTTATGCAGCGGTGCAGTAATGCAGCTATCCTGCCTGTGGGTCTGGCACTGCCTTGCAGGTAAGATGATGTCCTTAAATCACTGTAATGCCTGGGCAGCGCCATGACTTGCAGTCATCTTCCATGGAACAGAAGACAAAAAGAATTAAGTCAATTTTGTAATGGTCAGTGATGAATCCTGTTGTCGCTCCGACTTCAATGAATATAAACATATGCATATTTTGCTAAATTAAGACATACATGTGCATGAGATCAGCCTTCTCAGGAGTATGACACGTCTCCCTTGCCCTACTTTTGGTGTTGCACTATCACAGCAGTAATAGCACGGCAACTTTCCCTTCCCTGTTTCCTTCGATATGCACTTAGGCTAAAATCAGCTGCTGGCTGCTGGGCCAGTAACATCTCTGAGTCATTGCCTGCAGAAAGGCTTCTAACTGGAATTCCTTTTGTCGGTGTAACCTAGTGGAAATGAGACAAAAAGATAAAATTATCGTGCCTCTTAGGTTTAAAATATTGCTTTTTGAGTTAAATTGTTTTCTGCCTGACACATACAAGAATGCTGAATTTTAACACAGACCTGGGGCTCGTGTTTCTGTTGTACAGCACAGGGTTGAGCAGAAGGGAAGCTGAAGCAGAGGAGAGATGGCTGTTACAAGAATCATTCTTTTCGTGTGTTCGATTTTCCAAGACAACTTGAAAAAAAAAGCCAATTTCATCTTTGCTTCATTCAGCCACTGCAGGGACCAGGAACAAGCCTGGATCTTTTAGTCTGACTGCACACGTTCCCCTCATTTCAACGAGTGGAGTAACAGCAGCGAGGCTCAGCCTCTTTTTTTTTTTGCTCTTAAGCTAAAGGAATAGCTCCGCTCAGCCAGGCTGTAGGTCAGGCAGTATACAGGGTATCAGTCACAAACATTTAGCCAGTTTGTTACATGCATTTAAAAATTAATTGTGAAACTACAGCAATGAAATCTTGCTGCAGCACTTTGCTATTAAATCTTTGCTTGGGGAATTTTTATGAGGTTTGGATTAGGAAGGTCCTACTGGTCCTGTTAGTGGGAAATAACATGGTTTATTGATATTCTTATTTCAACAACTGTGTAAAACTCCGTTGGGCAAAACCCACCTTCTCCACTTCCCCAGGGGCACCTGTGAATAAACGAGCATTAAGGCTAGTGTAGTTCATTGTGCAAAGAAGGGACACAAAATGCAAAAAGTGAAGAAAGACCTCCTTGCTTCCGGTTTGGGGCAAGGGGAGGAGGGCGTGCAAGAGGAGGTCTCCGTGCGTCAGGGCAGTGGGCTGAGGAAGGAGCGGTACACACAGCTATAACCTGGACCTCCCTGTGGAAGGGTACCGCAGGACTACAGGCGCTGCTGCTGCATTTAAGGAGGTGGAAGGGAAACTGGATTCAAATTGTAACTGCAGCGGGTCCAAGGCACAGGGCAGAAAACATTGCCCATTTGTATAAAATATAGATTTGTATGTAAATATTCAACAATAACTTCTCTAGTAATGAATAAGAAATAAATTGCTTATCTGATGTATGATAAAACCACTATTTTGCGCAGATGAGGCAGATGACACTTGATTTATATTGTCTTGCAAAAGCTTCAGACAATTAAGGGGAAAACTGTTCTGAGACTTATTACATTAACAAAATTCTGGTACAGCTAACAGCAATATGATTCACACAAGGATCGTCTGGCATGTAAAGCTCGTTTTAACAGATACCAATGTGACATACATAAAGCTGTCAGGCTTTGTCTAAAGGACAGTCATCCACTTCATGTTTCAAGAGCCAAATTAATTATATTTGACATTTCATTTATAACCTAAGGTATTTTAGGTTTGGAACTTGACTATGATAACAGCAGATTAGAGCAGCACTCTGTTTGACAGAATCGATTTTTCAAGTTATTTTCCTTGTGTGTGAGGGTTTTGATTCAGATTTTTGTGTATCGAGCTTGCGTACAGGACACTGATACCTCTAAGCAAAGTAGGCTTCGTTCGCCTCCTCCCCCAGCCATTCCGTGGTGAATTATTTTGCACTTTGAAGCAAGTTTCTTCTGCAGTCTTAATCACAAAGCTCCACCTAATGGAACGAGGGGAGAAGTGTGCACAGGAAAAGAAAGGGAGAGAGACACTGCTAAGCACCGTTATCAAGGGAGAACTGCTGTACAACCGTAAGCGGTTAATCTCCTCCACCTAATTTATAAAGTCTCCCCTTCCAAGGACTTTAAAACTTTGAGGCGGGAGGAAAGCCAAAAAAAAAAAAAAGCTTTATCTTTTCATCCGACTGAAATTGTAACCCTCATTTTATTGTTACTGATAGATATTTCAATCCATCTACACTAATATTTCTCACTGATATGTCTCACCTTCTAGGTTCCAAAGCATTTAAAAAATATATATAAAATAACCTGTATATGTAGGTATATATTTACTGATAGATGGTTCATTATTGAAAGTGAAATAATTCAATAATGAAACAATCAATTAGCTTTTTACAAAATTGGCAAAACATTTATATCAATTTCCCCACTGAAAATGAAGGCTCTGTATACAATTTTAGATTGTTCATTGATATCACACTGGAACATAGGTGGAACACTAGCAGTTCATAATATTGTTGCAGGAAAGGAGCTGAAGAATTAAAAAAAACTTTGCAAAGAGCAACGTCAGTTTCAAGGCAGAGCAATTTTTTTTAAATTAAGTGCTTTGCAGATGTTAATATAAAAGATTCGACAAATTCCCGCAAAAGCTGAAAAATCCACTCACAATTTCAGAATTGCTCCCCACTCAGAGGAAGGCTCCGTGGCCACTTGCAGACTTTTTCTGCAACAGAAGGTACAAATCTAAATGTCACCTTGTATGAAGATAAAGCATTTCACTGAAGAACCAGGACGTTTGTCAGGATCATCTTATTTAAGATGACTAATGCCGTGATAGCCCTGAGTCTGTACTTTGAAACTGTCAGTAGTAGGACAAGACTAGCTCACTGTTTTTAGTAAAAATGCTAGATTGGTATTTAATGGTCTTCTATCAAGAATTGCACTTTGATATTCTGCACAAATAGACCTGCCGATCTAAAATTGTTTTGATTTCTAACATTTCTGATCGGAAGTAGAGGTATGATATCCGCAGCAGAATATCTGCAATTAGAAAGGTGACTAAATCACGTCTTTAACAAACCTCAAATACACTAATGTGCAGTTAAGTCAGGGTATTTCATGGCCAGCTCAGATTTTGTGGTTTTTATCTCTTAACTTCACTGCTATCATTAACCATGGTTCATTAACATGCTTTTCTTAACCATACTTCTATCCCTCCTCTTCCTTTGATGCCCTTGATTGGAGGGTGTAATGGCTCGGTTCTGTGTGAGCCTCCTTCCTTCATTTCACAAAATCCCTAGTAATGTAGCCCTCCGAAACTTCAGCTTCTCTGCTAAATTTGGCTGCATTTGGCCAACACGTTCAAAATTCACGAGGTGGAGGAAGGCGGGACTGGCAAACAGCTGGCTAGGCAGCGTAACGCTATCAGCCTTGGTTCCCAAGAAACCTGAGCGAAGGGAGAGCGACGCCTGCCTAGTTAACCTGACGCTGTTCCCCACATGCACCACAAGACAGCACGCTGCATTGCGTGAAGCGATCCACCGAACCCAGAAGCGGCAGCGAGGCAGCGGGCCGGCCGGGAGACCCGGGAGCGGGGAGCCCCTGGCTGCCGGGTGGCCCCTGCGCGCCTCCGGCAACCCAGAAACCGCAGGGCCGGGCGGCAGCGCTGCCAACCGAGGGCTGCGGAGGGCTCGCACCATGATCTCCTTTTATTTGCCTCTGTCAGAGGCACGGCGACAAAGCCATCAACAGATCTGTCCCCTTGCCGGGAAGCAAGCAGCCGTTATTTCCGTTGGAAAGGGCGGGAGGCTGTCTCCATCCCGAGCCATGAACCGACTCTGGCAGGGCCGGCCGGCGCGGGCCGGGGAGCGCCTCGCTCTGGGAGGCCGCGGGGCTGCTCAGCCCCCGCCGCCTGTGGCCTGGCCGCGGAGCGGCGAGGAGGCTGCCGTGCAGACGCTTCCCCTACCCGTTCCCCGCCGGGCCGGGGGCGGGAAGCCGCCGCCCGCGGCCTCTCAGGGCTCGCCCCGCCCCCCGTCTTAGGCCACGCCCCGGGGCGGGGCGTAGCACCTTCGTGTCTCTCCCCGGAATGCGCATGCGCGAACCGCCACGTGGGCAGGGGAAGCCTGTCCGCGGCTGCGCATGCGCCCTCAGGGACCCGCCGCTCTTCCCCGCCGAGCGTCTGATTGGCTGGCCGGCTCCCTCAGGCCAATCGCAGTGGCGATTCCTTTGGCGGCGCGGTGGTCCCGTCGTCCAATGGGATTGGCGGTTGCTGTCAGGTGCCGGCTGTCGCTGCCTTTCCTTCCCCAGGTAGTTCTCTACCAAAGATGGCAGCTGCTGCGCGGCCGGGGCCGGAGGAGCTGGCTCTGTTGGAGAAGTTGCTGGGCCTGCCGAAAGGGAACAAGTACGGCGTCCAGGGGGAGCGGAAGGTGAAGGGAGCGAGGAGGGGCCGGGTGCGGGCAGCGTTGTGCGCGGGCGTCCACTAACCCCCTTCCCCAACGGCTTCCGACCTCGCCGCCTCCCCTCCCGCCTCCCCGGCCCGGCCCTGCGCCGTCCCCGCCCGACGGTTCTCCCCCACCCCCGGTGGCTGGGGGCTTCCCACCCCCCCCCTTCGGGGCGGGCGGGCCCTGTGTGGGCCTCAGCCGCGCACCCCCGCCCGGTCAGCTCTTCCCCAGGAGCAGGGAGTTTCACCTTCTTGCCCTCAACCCCTTCCTTTTACCACCCGCCTTCAATTGTGGCTGTAGGGCCTTGCTACCTACTGGCAGGTTCTGGAAGCCTCTTCCCTTTGCTTGTGGAAAAGTTATCGTTATGTGTCATTGGAGGGATGTCGGCTTAAAATGCACTGGTGCTTACACCACTCTCCTCTGTGCGTTTTCCTGGTGCCAGTGCAAGTTACATCTGTGCTGGTGTGGTTAAATTGTGTGAAAAAGATACGTCGTTAATATGAGAAATGCATCTGTAGTAAAGAACTATTGCTCTTAAATATTTTGCTATTTTAAAGTAGATGTCTTGACATTTTGAAGCTAGTATGGAAGCATTAAGTTCCATGGTTTAAGAAGCACCTGGGGCGTGAAAAATGTAATGTGGGGCTGAGGGTGTCACAAATGTGTGAGGACCTTTATGTGATTCTCTTGGAGAAGGACAGTAGACAAAAGAAGCTGTGTGGTTGGCTTATGTTTTTGGATGTTTTTTTCTTGACTTTATTTACTGTTTAGGATTAGAGCCCTGAATAGCCATATACATATTCTTTGGTTGCAAAAGCTTCCTTAGTTATTTAGCAACCCAACTGGTATTTTAATGCTATTACTGTAAAGTATAAGTCTGAAAAATCAAGTAACTAGATCTGTCTGTCGTTTTTCTGACTACATGTTCAGTGGAAAAATTGAATAGTAGTCAAAGACTCCTGGTACAACTGCAAAATGAATATTATGCTTTCAGCTTGCATCTTATGTTAATTAAACCTGAACACAGCTTCTCTGTGTGGTCAGACACTTTAAAAAGAAAAACAAAGTATTGCATTTTAATCAGTTTCTCTTCTGTCATTTGATGTCGTAAATGAGTGAATGGGCTTTAGTCTGTTGCGGTGAGTTTCAATTCATTCACTTCATTTCTGACTCTTAGTGGTTCAGTTTCCTTTCTCACAGTTTAACATGTGGTAATGTCACTAACAAATACATGGTTAAAACTAGAGGTATGTTGTGTTGTCCTCCCCTGATACCAGTGAACTACTAACTTCTGTCAGGGTATTTGGCAATAGAACAGTAAGTATGAATAAGCATTTCAGTAAGTCTGGCTACTGCGACCTGCTCAGAGAGCAATTGGATGCTACTGACTTTACAACCTTAAGCCAGAATCTTGAATTTGAAAATGAGTTAGAAGTTTGTTAATAAAATTTCTGCCAGTGTTAAAACAAGCAATACTATTTCTTGCTAATATTGACAGAATTTGATTAATTGGAGCTAAAGGTGTCTTGGTTTGTCAACGTGCATGTGCTAAATACATTTCTTCTGTAAAAACTGAAAACAAACCACTCCAAAGAGTAAAAAGAGAACACACGCTTTTTTTGCTGTTACTACCTTTAGTATGAATACTTCTAAATTCTGATATATTGCTCTTAAGATGTTTTTGAGGGGCTAGAAAAAAACAATAGCTATTCTTATAGAGACTGCTTTTTGAATTAGTTGTTTACTATTACAGTTTTGTTTCCTCTTCTAGGTTCCTATTCTTCAAACAAACAATGGTCCTGGTCTGACAGGGTTAATGACCATAGCTGCCCACCTAGTTAAACAGGCTAAGAAAGACCAACTGCTTGGAAGTACTGCAGAAGAGAAAGCTGTTGTTCAGCAGTGGTTGGAATATAGAGTGACTCGAGTAGATGGGGGCTCTAGCAAAGAAGATACTAGAATAATTCTGAAGGTAAGGGGTACTTAATTACCTTGCCACTGAAATTTGGAGTGACTAGACCTTGAAGAAGGTTACAGTGCTAATGTGTGTATGAACAACCAATTAATAAAACTGAGAAAACGCTGAAGACTTGACAGTATCTTTAAGTACTGGCTTTTATTCTGCTTGCTGTTTTTCACTTTTATTGACAAAAATACCTCAACAACCTGAAACGTGAGGGAAAACAGCTTAAACTCTAAAATATATGAAGTAGAGCTCTTACAGTGTTTTATGGCTGTAATGCTGTAAACTAGCCAGGGTGTTCCAGAGAGTTTAGAGATTGTTCAGCTGCCTAGTCTCTTATTAGCCATGGAAGACCACAGTTTCTTACAATCTTCGTAAAATCTCAGTTATAAACAAGTTGCGTTGTATTTCAAGATAACACTGCTCTGATTGTTTTAAGAGCTATTCCTATTGACTTGGTAATTATGGAATACAGGCCATGCGCGATGTTGTGGCAATTGGTATTGATACCAAAAGGAGTTACTGGACAGAATTGTGTGTGAAAAGTGAAATCATAAAGGAACCTCTGCAAAACTGCCCTTCACATCAAGCTACTTTGGAGGCTTTGGTCTACTCTATTAAACTTTTCTTGTAGTCTGAGGCTTACTTCCTCTTAAACAGGTGGAAGCAGAAAAGAGAATCTCAAAGGTCACCCTGTTATTTGAGCAGCCAGATGGCAGGGAGTAGACAGCAAAACTTACTGCATTTTCCTTCTTACTCCTTGTGACTGGTAATTAGTATTTTTGCAGTCTTGTGGGAATAGAGCTTGAAGAGAAAATTTGCTTTACACTGTTAAGTGCTAAGGGCTCTGTTTAGTAAATGTTTATGAAACAGCAGTGAAATTCAATCAATTTTTAAAGTGTTTATTTTTTTCTAATTTTAAAAGTGTGTTTCAGAGAGAAAGTACGCAATGCTCAGTGCTACTGGTGAGTCTGGGTTTAGAAATAGCTTTGTGAGCTGCAAGGTATTAGGAAGGTTGACTTTACTTGAGGCTAGCAGAGACATAATTAATACTTCTGACTTTTGTTAGGTGTGGCGGGTCTTGACTCAACTAGAGCTATTGCAGAAACCAACGATAAACTGAAGCAGTGTTCAAGAGTTAACACACTGTGTTACTTAAAATCAAGGAAAATCTTGCATCTTAAAATGGTGCAAAGCAAAACCTTGTTAGTAGTCTGTTTTCCTTTTCAAACTGACAGCCTCCTTGATCTTGAGGACTCGGAATATCATGCCTGCTTTACCAGGATCAACTTGGCGAAAGCCCTAAAAGAGCTATTTCTCTCACTTACACCCCGGATAATCTGAGTTTTCTTGATCTCGTTGTATCTATAGAATATCTTCCACTGGTTAAGCATGAGTTTGTTTATATTGCTTCTCTTTTGCAACGTCTCTGGTCTTATTTTCTATATGAAAATGCTATCAAAACCTTTACAGTCACGGTTACACTACACATAACGCATGAAAACTGTCTACCATTTGGGATTTTCAGAACTTGATTGAAGGAGGCATTGACTAATCAGGATTTAACTTCAGGTTTAGCTGTACTTTGAACAGGTGGTATGACTAAGTGGCCCTCAGAGGTCCCTTTTTTCTAATTAATTATTTAAAAACCCTTTATGACAAGTATTACATAAAGAATTTCAGTTGTTTTTCAAACAAACTTGTGATGCCTTTTGTTCCCTCCCAAACTGTGAGAAGACAATATGAGAATAAATAACTTTTATTTACCTTTCTTGCCCTTCTATCATATAAAAGCCAAAAGCAAGCTTTCTGTCTTGTTATAACAAAATACATCTGCTCTGGATGGCTTAAGTGATGATACACATGTGTGTGCTGTCAAAGCAGGTATTGCAGGACTGCATTTGAGTATTAACACTAGACAACAGAGATATGATGGTTTTGTGCTGAAGCTGGTATCTGTTTTCAGTTTTAGCCTTAGCAACACTGGCAGTGTCCAAAAGACGATGTACTGAAATACAAATTTGTAGGTAAATTGAGTATTTCCAAACAAACCAAAATTTCCTTACTGAGAAACAGTCAGTGCCACTTGAGGGACAATCTCTGCCTTTAAGTATATTCTAATAGATATTACCACTTTAAAATTTTCCTACGGATTTTATTTTCTTAGCAGATGTTGAATGGCCAGAATTTATTTTGACATAGGGCTGCTCTGGAATTGTTCCAGCACTAATAATTTCATAGTATAGCAATTAAGATTTTTTTTTTTAATTTGTTCTCTTGCCACCGTGATTAATCAGAAAAAGACACAGCCTACCATTAAAGTATACTATGCCAAAAGGGAGTATGGGTGAAAAAAAGAAAAACTGAAATTGGGAGGCAAGTC
The DNA here is from genome assembly GCA_020745775.1 of Theristicus caerulescens. Classification (NCBI taxonomy): domain Eukaryota; kingdom Metazoa; phylum Chordata; class Aves; order Pelecaniformes; family Threskiornithidae; genus Theristicus; species Theristicus caerulescens. The sequence goes on from CM036558.1 coordinate 72,694,620, forward strand.
TGAGATTGTAAGTTTTACAACGTGTCTGGAATACACAATGGCAGTCTTGGGACAGTTGCAGCCTAGAGCCACAATTTATAATAGGCTGCGCCAAAAACAGTTCAGTCGCTTCTGCTATAAACTTTAGGCTGCCTCTGTTTAACCCTTAACTGGTGATGTGGTTCTGAAAAACATCAGTAAATAACTGGTTTAATGCTTGTTAATTTGAACAGGAAAGGGTTTCTGTTAGCCTTAGGAAAATATGTTCTTAAATTGTTCTTACTGACGTGTTGACTAAAGCTGTTACTTGGCATGAAAAGAATCATGAAGTAGTCAGACCATCTCAACCAGTTTTTTTATATTAATTCAGAGCAAATGCCATACTGTTCAGAACCGGTCAATGGAAGTGCTCTTTGAGTTTTGTCTAACTTTGATTTGAGCTCCTGTACTGAACAAAGTAAATGGGAGCAATGCCTCTGGACTGTTCTTCAGCAGCTATGTAGGAATGATGACTGTCAATAGCAGTGACAACTTAATATCCAAGGCATTATGTTAACTTTCTTTTCCACAGGGTGAGAGAGTATTTTCCTTTGCTTTTTTGATGTTGGTTAGTGGTAAATTAAGCTGCATAGGAAAAAATCTGAAAATTACTGAGTTGTTGTGCTTGATAATTAGTAGTTTTTCTACTCTTCTGGGAAGGAATTGAGAACCTTTGTGAAAATTTTGTGCCACCAGATGTCTACTTAGATGTTAATGAATTCCATTCAGGAGATGTGAATGTCTCTGCTTTGTCAATTTTAGATATGTAAAACTTGAGGGTTTTCCCCCCACCCCATCTTCAGAGGCATATTCTAAATAACTGGGCGCTTGTACTTGAATTCACAGAAAAGCTCCCACAGACATGTAGAAGACTCTAGTCTCTAAAGGATAATTATAACCAAGAATTTTTGTGTACTACTTTCAGTGTCTCATACAAAAAATGTGGCATGATTTCAGCTAGTTTTGTCCTAATATCTTGTTCTGTCTGTAATCATGAAATCCAATTAGAAATCTGAATAAGAGAGCTTCAATTCTTACTTAATGTGCTTGTTTGAAAAATTGTTCCACAAATATGTAAGCAGGTTAATCCATGCTCTGTCCATACTGTTAATCCACACTTCTTGTACGCTGTTCTTTGACAGACTTATAAATGGGATGCCTACCCACTTTGGCAAGCTTGTCTAGCAAGCATTTTTTAAACTTTGACTTTCCATGTTCACTTCTCTTCCTTTTCTGTTAGCACCAGGATATTTTTGTGCACTTAGAGGTGTAAAAGATTGAATTTTGATTATTTGAGCAACATTTGTTGATTATTTTTCTTCTGTCTTTACAGGAAACTCAGTATGTTGAATATAATATTCTTCCAGATCAAGTTTAGCTCATAGTTTGCCAGTTAGACAGAAAAGTCTTGCAATAGAATTAAAAATACAGCTATGCCCCAACAGTGAAATTCTGCTTTTCTTGGATATGGCTGCAGAATTCTTTCCTTGGGTTCTGCATTGTCAGAGGCTTGCCTGGGGCGTTTGAGTGTTCAGCTCTTTGTCTTTGCATGGTGCGATATAAAGGCATTTAGGGCATAAATGACCTCAAGAATATTGCTGACTGAAAGGATGTGCTGCTGTGTGTAAGGGAAGTATGTACATCAGCAGTGTGTTGTTGTGGACAAAATATCCAAAACAAAATCGGAGTATGATTAGATCCGTTGTAAGAAGCAACTGTTACTTATCTGAGGTGCTATCTCCACTTGCGGTGACTGGAAGGGGTTCAGTCACCTTAATGGATGAATTGGATTACAGGCAATTAGATTGCATACTTAAAAAATAGTAAGCAATACTGTGGGGTAGCCAGAAGTGTGCCGTGAATGGGATGCGTTGAGCTGTCACTATAGATATGGGCTGTAAATTGGATTTTTTTCCATAGAACAAGCAAATGGAAATCCATCAGTTAGTCCATAAATAATGCAACATATCTTCTTTCCATTGTTCTTTCCCCCTCATACCCAAATTTGAATTGCTGCAGTTGTTCAATGCGTATTAGTGCATCAAACTGCAGTTATGCCTTAAATACCTGTCTGAAATTTGAGAAAGGGTTTCCTGAGGGATTGCAACAATAAGTGCATATAGTTACAAGCGACTTCCAAGACTATTGCAGTCATGTAATATTGGGATTGTATATATGTAATCAATTTAAGTAGTGACGTTCAGTAAATGAAAGACAATGATACAAGTGACAGCTAACAGACCTGAATTTCCTGGATGTAATGAAATTCAAAGACATTTTTGTATTTATATTTTCATTAATCTCTCCAGGGTAGGAACACTATTTCAGTTTAATACTGTGGTCACTTAAGAAAGCTTGACTTTCAGGAATTTTAACACAGTTGGCCATTAGCCAATAATCTAATCACCTATGGGAAGCATAACCCATGAGGCAAAATTAACTAAATGTGCCTAGTGCACATGAAAAAAAAAATTGTACTGTGGTGTTTCTAAATTAGCTTGACTTACAGAATGAAATTGGAATATCTGTCTGTATTTTATGGGAGGAAAGTATATGTTCAAAGACAGAATTGTGGACTAATGATAATTTATCCAAGACTAAACCATTTTTGTCAAATTCCATTTGCTCAGTTAACTGACTTCAGAAAATTTGATGAACCATAATAAATAATTGTTCATGCTGTAATGGTTTACCTTGCCTTTAAAGTTTTAGGATTTTTTTATTGATTAATATTTTGAGTATACATGTGCAATATATTCAAAGAACAAATTTATTCTTTGTATGATATTAACTGATCTTTGTATAATATTAACCCATCCTGAACAACTGGGCAGGCAATATTTCTGCATAGAAACTAGCCTACCTCTTGAAGATAAATAAATCTATGAATTAGCATGCCATAACTTCTTTGATGCAGAAATCCAAAATTTTGAGCAGGGAAATAACTGTGTTGATTGTACCTTCAGAGATAATGAGATTTTTACTTTACAAAATCCTGATTCCGTAGCCTAGACTAAGAAGAAAGGGGGTGGTAGAGGGGGGGGATATAATTTCAGTGGTGTTACTTCTCATTAAAATGCACGTTGAATTTCTGGTTAATCAAAATGAAAAATGCTGGTCAGAGAATCTGTGTCAGAACAGACTAGTTTATGATTTTTTTCTAGTAAGCAGATCTCTAGATATTTTTTTCTTCCTGCAAGTTTTTTCTTCTTAACATTGCATTTGCCTTTGCAGAACTGCAGTTACATGTTTAAAGTAACTTGAGAGCCAACTAACATGAACAAAGCAGTAAACCAGTCTAAAGAAAAGAAGTTATATAGCCAGGGGCAGATGACCTTACAGAATTTTAACTATGCAGGGGTTAATATTTTTCCCTGATTTGCTCTAATAAAAGAAATCAAAGCAGACATGGGGATGTTTAAATATTACAGAAGTACAGGAGTCCTGTCATGAAGAGGTTATCAAAGAAATAGTAAGGTGGCATAATGTAGTCAAACTTGTCAAATTCAAATGCAAGGTCGGATGTCTTAAAGTCTCAGCATTTTAGTTTTGTGGTTTGTTTTTTTTTTTTATGTATGCACTGTAGGATATCTACATATCAGTAAAATTATGGAACCACAGAGGCCTTCAATATGCTTAAGGCTAAATGTAATTTTTAAATTGTTCACTAATTATTAACCCCCTTCTCCTTGCCCTAGACTTTCTTTTCAAATAAAAGTTTGTCTTAAAATGGAACATGCTGTAATTGAGACTGAAAAATTATTTCAGGGACTTTTTGAACAATGTTAGTTATGTTTAAGCTGCTTACCTCTGTTTCTGGGCTGGGGGGAGTGGGTGACTTACGGAGATCTGAGGAAAAAGGAGTGCATTTACTATAAGTTTTTTCAACCAGCAGAGGAATACTAACAGGGAGAGTTTCAAAACCCAAGGAAAAGCTGGGAAACTGTTTTTCTACATTTCTGAAAAGAATATTATAAAACTAAAGCTTGCTTATGCTGGGATCAGGGTTAAAGTCGAAAATTTTTTTTGCTGTCACATTTCTCTCTTTAGAGGGAAGCAGGGGGCAGAAAGGCGTGTAAGTTGGATGAGAAGTAGGCAAGATGTGGAGAAAAGGAAGGGCAGGTGAAGAGGTAGAGCTGATGTGTGATGCCTGTGTTCTCAGAAGTGATACGCTTGAGCAACAGTGAGTCTGTCAGCCTCCTGTTTTTGAGCAGAGAATGACTGCATACAAAAAGCCATGAAAAGGGGTCTTTCAGTAATACAAATTTGAAATATTTATACACTGAACTGAAATGGAAGCCTTCTACTACTCTCCCTTATAGCCTCTGATATGGAATTGTTCAGAGAGAGATCATCTTAAAATACTGAAGCAGTGCTCTCCTCATACGGACTTAGATAGCAACTGAATTGACAGTATCAGTCATTAAGAATTGCTAGCAGTAATTTGAACATTAATAAAAGCAGGTGCCAAATGATACCAGCTGACAAGTATCAAGTTTCCAGCATTGAGCTTGAAATGTTTTTTGTCTACCACCCCACTATCCCTTTGTATTTCCCTGACTCTTGCACATTCGCAGTTCCAGAACCTTGCTGACCAGCTGCATTGAGTCCTGGAGGACAGGGCAAGCTGCTGCCGGAAGAGTAATATACTCTCCTTTGATCATAGGACTGCATTTTCCACTTAACCAAATGTTAAGCGTATAAACAGCAGTGCTTCCAAGTCAACGTGCTAATAAAAAAAATACACAACTCTTGCATTTTTGAATTCCAGTAATTTGAAGCCACAAAAAGACAGATTTGAAAGTATTTCGGTGGAGTCAGCTTAATATGTAAAATAAATCACACTTGTATTTACACAAATTTGAGTGGATATAAGTGGGGTATTATGAAAAATTACGTGCCAGCAGCAAGCTGGCTAGCACTTTGTTTAGAGACCAACATTTAAATTTTACGGCATTCTCCCTGTCAAAGAATGATGATTTTTTAGTTTATTATCTTGACACTTTTTAGAATTTTTTCTTCTTTTAATGTTTTTCTCCTTTGCTGAGTTGGGATAAATTAAAGCTGGCGTTTATTTTATATGCATGGTCTCCAGAGACAGTGTTCTATTATTTTTAACAATTGCCTTAATATTTTGTCTTACAAAGTCAATACTACAGCAGTGTAATGACTTTTTCCTTTTTAGGATCTTAACGTGCATCTTGAAGATAAAGTCTACCTTGCAGGAAACATTTTTACCTTAGCAGACATTTTGATGTACTATGGATTGCATCATGTCATGGTAAGTGTTATTTGCTTTATTTTTATATATACAACTATCATAATTGTTGTTTATCTAGAGGGCAGTTCATTGTTGTAGAAGCTGACCTACTGAATTAATTGATCAGTGAAAATTACAGAACAAAAATGGAGAGATTTCTCATAAGAACTTCAAATAAAACTTGTTTTTAAGTTGTTCAATTTTTACTTTTTTAATATTTAGCTATGGATCTGTCAAAAGAAGTATATTGTCTGTAGCGTCCAGAATGCTTTAGTTTTCTCTGTCTAATGTAACAAGGATGATGCCTATCCCTGTGTTTCTAGGTATGAGGACTCTTACCTGTTCACAAAGTCTGAAACATGACTGCTTACAGAACTACATGGGGAAGTAGATAAATGAAACTGAAAGGACGGGTCAGAACTGAAAGTACTAACCTTGTTAGTACTGGAGAAATCATAGAATTGTTAAGGTTGGAAAAGACCCTTAAGATCATCAAGTCCAACTGTTAACCTATCACCGCCAAGTCTGCCACTAAACCATGTCCTCAAGCACCACATCTACCTGTCTTTTAAATACCTCCAGGGATGGGGACTCCACCACTTCCCTGGGCAGCCTGTTCCAGTGCCTGATGCTGCTGTGCTATGAAAGATGCACGTAAATTAAGTTCCTGAAGGATGAATGCATCTAAAAGTGTGAGCCATAACAAAATGTCATTTGTGTTTCAAGACTTAATGATAAGACTTGATAACATACAGAATATGAAAATATCATGGGGAGCTGGTGCTTAGGAGGAAAAAAAAAAAAAACACAACAAAACAGAAAAAAATAAAAATTTGTACTGAGTGGAGAAGATGTTGAGATTCTTCGTAGTCAGCTCATGGTTTACTATGAAGTGCTTACAAATCATTGCACCTCAGTTCTGAACCCCAAGTGGTAATTTAAAGATGAGGGTAGAAGTTATTTGTATTTTGGTGGCTGGAATGTGGTTGTAAATGAGCCGTCCTTCTCTGGAGTGGGTACTACTAAACAAACCAAAGGACTTACATGAAAAGGTCTGCTAAATTCTTGGGATAAGATAAAATCAGTCAGTTTTACATTAGAAAATAGGGAGGGAGGGGATAATCAGAAAAAGATGCCTCTGAAAAATGCATGTGTGTCTGAGACTCAGTGAATTCAATCAACTGGGTGAATGGTTACTTTATACAATTAAAAGCAGGGCTCTGGGAGAAGAGTTCAAGACTGCTACACTCCAAAAGGGAGGCTGGGGGCGGGGGAGATGAAGTAATGAAATACTACCAAAAATGAGAGAGAACTTGTGTATATGTATCTCAACTGTCCAGGAGTAAGAGTTCAAATGAGAGAGTCGAGGAGAGGGAAGGGAAGCTTCATTTCAGAAGTTTTTTTTAAAACATGTTAGAGTAAGTCACTTAGAATTAATTCTGTTAAATCATATTTGCCTTGTAAAATATCTTAAGTAGTAGGATAGATGTGTTGACTAGAGTGTCAGAATGGGTTACCTTTCACATATGATATGTAGACATAGAAAAACTGTATAAGTACTTTCTAAAAATATGACTGTATATGCTGTAAGACAGTACGAGTTCAAATAAGACTTTTTTTTAAAAAAACTTAGGCAGGGGAAAATCAAGCATATTTTAAATTTAGAGTTTGCTCTAGAGTAGACCACCTAATCAAGAAGAAAAGATACAAGTTATTGCTTTGGGAGATAGAACAGATGGTAAAAACAAATGACTTGGTGCTCTTGGGTGCCTGCAACCATCCAGACTACTTGGGACAAGTTTATAGTACAGCATCTGTTTCTGAAATGTTTGACTTTATGGAAGATAATTTTCTGAATCGGGAAGGTATAAAGGGCAAATAATGGGGTGGCTATCCTAAATAAAGAGGAAAATCTAGAAGCTACTAGCTAGGAATTACATGTATTTTGAAGGTTTCAGAATTGATTAATATTAGTACTAAACTAAAGAGGTAAGATCTTGAACTGTAGAATCCTGTTGTGATTTTTTTAAATTATTTTTATTTTTCCTGTAATGAGAGAGAGAGTATGTCCAGATCTGCTTCTCTGCCCTAAGATTTGGGGGTGAGGAGGGCAGGGAAAACTGCGGCATCTCTTAACGTGATGTGGTCTGGGGAAGCAGTTTGTCATATCCACCACTATTTCAGCTAAGCCTTGTGCAAAATATCAATAAATGTTTCCTATAATCCTTCAAGAGAGGAAGTAGAAATGGGAAGCACGGGGAGGGGGAGACCCACAGTTCTTGCTGTCCATCAAGCTGTCTAGAAAATTGATCTGAAAACGTTACTGATAATGACCTTTAGGATTAATCTCTCTGCTTTTGATAGACTAACAACTACATGCTAACACAGACATCAGTATAGAATATGGTAAATATTAGTGACATACCATGATTGTCCTGAATGAGCCAAGTATTATTAAAACTTTAAACTTCTTTCATTCTTCTTCTCCCTTCTAGTTATCTTAATAAGCACAATAGTACTATGTGTTCAAAAATCCATATTGTTGGAAAGGAATTAGTATTTTAGTGAGTAAGAGTCAGATTCACAGGTGGTGTTTCTGGCTTCTTGCAGACTGAGTCTATTTTGAGTCTACTAATTAGAAATATACACCTGTAATAATAAGGCAGGAACTAAATTGTATACATTGTTGTTCTGCATCATAACATAGGTCACAAACACCCAAAAAGTGTAGTGCTTGATACTAGCTGTCTAAATGAGCTTTTTCAGTCAATGTGATTTACATTGTTGTATGTAATTCCATGTCTCTGTGTATCTAATATAAATATTGTTGTCTTTAGACACTTTGATTACTTAAATATGTATGTGGATAAATATGATGAACAATGAAGTTCTACTAGGTTAAAGCATAGATTGCAGAGAAAACATGAATTTGGAAGCATTGCTTGAGGATAGCTCAGGCAATCAGTAAGCATTAAATTCCCCCTGTGGTAATGAACTTGTTTTCATATAACTTTTTTATTTAAAATAAAAAAGTTTCCCTATGTTTTCATTATTAAGTATTTTCAAACAGCACAAATCCAGTTCTGTTTAAGAGAAATAATCAATACAAAGGTTGATCTGTTCTTATACTTCAAAAAATTTTGTCAGAACCAAAGAAGTAGTCTCAAATCTATATGTCTGACTTTGAAAATTTCTTTAATAAGGTCTAGAAAATAACTTATGGGTGAAATTTATATCTGCAAATGGAAGAAGCCTCAGTCAAAATTTTGGGGTCAAATCAAGTACAAAACAAAGTTGTTCTCCTCGGGTCAGAACTACTAATACTGAACTATAATGAGACTGCAATACTAGTTTATTTTCCAGTTAATTTTTTCCGTAATGAACATTTCCTGTAATAAACAGATTGCCATGATTTTTTGTTAATATTCACTAATACGCTGCTTATCTTAGTACTGGGATAACAAGCTTTCCTTCTAAAGAGTGATGCTGGAAATGGTACTTAAACAGAATTACAGAAAACAGTTTTACTTTAAAGAAAAGATTTAATTTTAAGCATGTTCCTTTAACAGCAGAAAATTATGTCAAAACCATGTGAAAGTACATGTATTTCATGAAATACACCATTCAGCTGTTTTTGTGTTTTCTTTCCCTGATATCTAAAGGCTAAATTTAAAAAGTGAGATAGTATCTTATCCTTTTCTCAATGCTGAAGAACTACAGATGTAGGCAGGTATTTTTAGACTTTCCATGCAGGGTGTGAGAATGGGAATTTATGCCTGCATCCCCAGTGCTACTGAAAGCAAATATAATTAAAGCTTGTGTATTTATAGCCCTTCTAGAAACTCTTCTAGTTGCATTGTATGATGACCACCTTGGTTACCCTTTGTGAGCTTTGTGGTGGAAGACTTTTTTTTTTCCATGACACCAAAAAAAAAGCCTGTCAAATTGAGTGTCTGCTTCTTTGGTATTAAAATAATTGCTTTAATAGCAAATAATTATTTTAACAGCAGAACAGCAGCCTTTCTTAACTTGGGGGAATTATCTAATTTAATGAGGAAGAACAGAAAATACCCATCTAACAAAATGTTGTAAAAAATGCCATGGATGTGATCTCTAAACAATTAACCTAAGAGTTACGTTCTGAGTAAAAAGTAGAGCATGCCACAAAGTGCTTTTTAATATATTTCACTGATAGAGTACATTATGTAAATAAGTAAAAATATCTTGCTGCTTGTGCCTAGAGTACAAAAAGGGGTTTTGTTATTAGAGTAACTGTCTGGTTGCCCTTCAGATGTGTTTTCACTACACTAACAGAATGGAGGAGGACTAGTTTTCCAGACTTTATTGTTGATTTACGTCAGAGAAATGTGAAGATTGAGAATTGTCAATATAAAATTATAGGGAAGAAATACTGTATCTGCTGCAAAATCTGTAGTTTAGCATTTTCATAACCAAGGTTGCTTACCCATTAAAGACTTTGAGAAAGGGTATTGTAATTGTAACTCTAAGTGTACAACACTCACAGAACTTAAAGTGACAGTATTTTTAGTATCTGCTCATCCTTAAATATTTTTCTTCACTTTCAGTAATTTTAGATCACCTTAGAGTACACATGTTGCTGCTCTTATGCTCTGTGTTGCTTTGTAAATGGTTCTACAGCTTCATACCAAGCACCAGCTTCCAAGTACCATTAATTATAACAAACTGCAGGTGATCAAAAGCATCTTCCCCTAAATGGTACCACCTGGGTTTTTTTGTCCTGAATATACTGTACTTGCAGAAGCTTAGGCAACTTGTGAAACAGTGTTACATTTTAATAGCTTCCACTTTTTGTTTGTAATGCCTTTAAAAATTCTGGAGTTTTTCCCCTTATCAGTGTTATTCTCTTCCACTTGGGTAATGCTGATTAACTTTATTGTGTTTCTAGCTCAGCAAAAATAATAGATGGCTGTGTTTTAATTGATTTGTCTGTGTACTTCTATCAGACTATATAGCTATAGAAATAGTGTTTACATTTCCATGCCAGCAACAAGAAAAGCAGATTTTCTCATACTGCCTGAACTGGGGTTCATAACAGTTGAAAATTGCAGAAGTTGTTGTGGAAATACATGTGTAGTGCTATGCTTGTATTCTGGCAGGTGAGTCCTGTAGGAAGAAGAGCTGCTTGAGTTTAGGAGCAGCTGCAAGACCCCTGCTTTTCATTTGTTGCCACAGTTACTATGCTCATAACTTACTGTTAATAGAGCTTTAACGCTATGTGGCATTGGTTTAGAATTCCTTCCTGCAACTCCTTGAAATTCTTCTTCCTCAGTATTTTTCCAATGGTTCATCTTCTAGTGTATATATATATCTTTATTTTCTTTTTACCTCTACATGTTTAAAGCTTTCCAGTTCGAAGACAAGTGCTGGGCTGTGTGAGAGAACAGTAAGGAGAAGCAGTTATAAGCAACTCTTGAAATCAAAAGGGCTGGTGTCTCACGGTGTGAAATTTAACATGAGGCTTAGTTTTGATCACGAGCTTTTCACTTGTACAGTTGAGTAAATGAGTATGTATAGCTCCTCCTGTGATTTAAAGTTTGTTGGAATATATCTGTTTCCAGCTGTCCAGTGCCCAATGTCAAATTTGCAAAGAACCTGCATTGTCCATGAAACCTGGTGTGTGTAGAACAAGGCATAAGGAATATGCCATCTGTTTAGCTTTTGAGGAGGGGATTAACCTTGATTAGCTTTAGAAGTCTAAACATGAAAAATATTAGGTGTGTCTAGCTAGTGATTTGTCTGCTAAAACTATCCTCTACAGGTGTGCCCTTCTTCATTGACTGCAGGTGTTGTCAAGATGGCTAAGTTAAGCTTGATGGCTAACTTAGCTAACTGAAAATGAAGTGAGGTGAATCCTGCACTGAGTGGTTTAAGTATTGGTGAGATAAGATAGGGTAGTTGATGGTGAAGCTCAATGTTTTATTCCTGATGCAGTTTTTGTAGTCTGTTTTGAGGACTACCCCATTTGTAATTCAGTTGTAGTAGGCTAATGTGAGGAAACAGATTATTGTCTAAACCGATAAGGTAACTTCATTACAGAGGAATGAGGAGACCTAGAATTGCTAATCAAGGAGCAGTAATACAGGTGGTACAGGATGGGAATAGTTGTTCTACAGCTGGCTTGAAAGACTCTGAAGTAATAGAAGACTTTGTAGTGAAGCTTTGAGGATGTTCCTGACTTGAACTTAGAAGGCTATGAAAGGCATAGTTAAGATCTGTAATTGTAGATGACTTCATCTGAGCCAGTCCTCTGATAAAAGTAAAGGTAGGCTTGAAGCTCTTCATTAATCTTCGGCACAATTCCTGTGGCCAGGAGCTGTTGCAAGAGCTAGATGATAGTTGGAGGCTTCTTCCGGACTGGTCTTGCAGCTGTTTAGATCTGGGTTAAAATAAGCAAGTAACTGTGCTGTTGACTTGAGAACTCTGGTGAACAACATGACCTCAAACTGTAGGAGGAAGTCGTAGTACTTTAAATATGTTAATGAAGTATGGACAGGTTTCCTGTTTGTTTTGCAGTAGTAATTTGAATCATGCCATTGCTATCTTAATAATGTGAGCTAGCACATCTGAACAGCTAAGTGTTAAGCTATGCTGTTTCTTAGTAACTATTGTATGACTATTGTTCAAAATGGAAAACAACTTTCATTTTTTCTATCCAGTCTGAAATTGCCAGAGAAAAACTTATTCCTGTACTTACAGTACACCTTGAAATACAAAGTAGGCACTTTGCCTGTGAGGCAAGATTGCCTGCTAGATTAATGTGAAAGACTTTGTGCGTGTTGTGGAACTCTTCCCCGCTCCTCCCAATGCTGTATGCTAACCCCATGAATAGATAGATGCATTAAGTTCAAGCAAGCTAACACCTTTTTTCCCCTTCTCTATCATACAAATGTATATTCCACCCTCCAGCTCTGTTCATTTGAGTAAACTAAAAGTAAATGCGTATTTTGGGCTGTGAATTTTAATAGGTGAAATTAAGATGGAATACTGCTGGACTGTAACAACTTTTTATATGAGTTGAAATCAGCTGCAAAACTATCCACTTTTATTTTACCTTACCACATGTTATGACAGTAATGATGCAGTGCCTTGTATTATTTCTTCCCCATGCAGGTGGACCTCACGGTGCAAGAAAAGGAGAAATACCTTAATGTGTCTCGTTGGTTCAACCACATTCAACATTATCCAGGTGTTCGACAACATCTGTCTAATGTCATCTTTATCAAGAACAGATTATACACTAATGCTCATTAAGGAAAATCTTAATGTCATGTTGGAAGGGTGTTCAGGAGTTTAGAAGTTATACTGTCCAAAAACCACTAACTTGCAAATACTGGTTTGTAACCTTCTGTATGTGAACCAAAACTGTTGATGCCTCAAATAATACAATTGCATTGAATTGCTATCGTTCAGTCAAGAATTTGAACTAGTTAAAGAATTGTCATGTATCTGATTAAATGCAGCAATGGTAGAAAGATGGAAATTGAGTTTTAATTCACTATTTTTTAAAAATGAAAAGTTCTTTCAATTAAACATTCAAGTATAATTAAATGGAAAGAATTACTTATTTTCCTTCAATTATTAACTCCTTCTGCTATTTATTGAATTTTTACATATGTCCCCCTTTCTTTTCATTTTATTTTCCATGGATGTTTACACTAGTTTTGTAAAAGTTAAGAGCTATATTGTGTGCCAAGGATGTGAAAAAGGGAACATGCAAATGTTACAAAGTATTTATGTGACTGAATAAATTATTTTAAAACTGTAGTCTTAATTTGGCTGTGAAACTGTTTTAATTTTTCTTCAGTAAAGAAAGTGAAGATTTTAGTTCACTTGGTACTTATTTTGTGGTATATAGACTTCTATTTTGATTCTAGAAGCGTTTTCTTTCAAACTGGGTAACAAAGCTAGTGTTTTTTCAAGATTTTGCATGTGTCTCACTTCATATGGTATTTCCAGACAAGTGCAAATGCAAGCATCAAGATCTCCGCCCCCCCCAATCCCCCTCCACTTAAAATAATAAGCTAGCCTGTCAAGTTCACTCTCAATGTTCTAAAGTTTGTTTTAAGACCAAAGACAGTATTGTTGAATCAGACATTTGGAGAGGTCATTTCACTGTAGAATATGGTCCCTCTATTTTTATTTTTAACAAATTTAAAAGTGCTAACATAATGCCCTAAGGCTACATCTGAATTGGGTAATTACCTTCTGCACAACTCAGTTAACGTTTATTTTAAAACACTGAAAGAAATACAAAAATATTTTGATATTTTAATGGATAAATGTCTATGTTGGTTTCTACAACAGTGTTCAGCAAACGACTTCTCAGCTGGACATTCTCTTGTCTTAATTTGTGTGCTACTTTAAGAGCCTCCCACCCAGTAAGGTAGAGATATCTTGGATAGCTGTTTCAGCGTTTCGAATGTTACAAGGCCTTAAGAAAAAAGTGGTAGATAATGAGATGAGTAATTAAAATATATCCTAACACGTAAAAGGACAGAAGAAAATTGTATGGGTAAGCTTAACTTGGACAATTCCAGGCTCTCTAATAGGTGTTTTCTGTATATACATAGTTTCCTTAGAGGGTTTACAGGCACACAGTGTTACTTCTAGGAGTGTCTTGTATTGTTAAAAATGAAAATATTCTTGTTCAGCTTGAAAAAGTTCTCACTGTTTCCCAGGGGGCTTAATTCTCAGCTTCTACCATTTTTTCCTGTTAGTTACTCTTGTTCCTTGCTATTTAGAAGTAGGCCTTGTGTACTTAATTATGAAGATCTTGCTGAAATCTTGATACCTGCTCAAGAATTGTGGAGTAGGCTTTAGTGCAAATGTACATTACAAACTTCATACTCCAGACTTTTCATACTCGACTACCTGAGGGCTTCGGCTTTTAGTGTCAGTACTTGCACTCTTAAGTCCCAGTTTATTCAAACGTTTGTTACTTAGTAGCGTGTACATAAGTGAGTTTGCTTTTTTGCCCCACTTACGGCTGGGAGCAAGTGATGATGAGACTTGGAAAAATACCTACACTTCTACTAAATTCTACTATAAGAACTATTTTTTGTTTCTGAAGGGGAGCATGAGCAGGAATCATCAGTGCATTTGGTCAGGGCTTGGGGAAGTTTCACATTCATCTTACAGATTGTTTGTTTTTATATATGCTATTGCAAATGAGAATGATTTAAGTTTTGTAAAGTGTATGTGCAAGCCTTCATCCATGGAAATAGCAGCTTATGTTATAGCTAAAAACACTGAAATGGAACCAGAGCTAAAAATATTGCTGAAAACAATACTGTCATCTTTTCAGACAAATTTTGTAGGGATGATGCTACAAAGTGTCTTTTTTTTTTTAAATCCCAAACAGCCACTGTTGTTAGGATTTCTCAAGGTGGCTACATGCTACTGCTGCAGTATCCCCTAGCCTCTTGTGCCAGTTTTATTTTCTCTGGTGTAGAACAAAAGTGTTACTTGCTGCTGAAATGTTAAAAAAAAAAAATATATGTTCAGCTAACAGAAAGATGAAATGTTTATAAGTTGATTAGTAAAATTTAACTCTATACTATGGAAAAGGCATTTTGGTCATTATCATATGCTAACTTGAGCATTTCAATTTTCTCTCCCCTGCACAGAGAAACTTAAGGGGGTAGAGGGTTAAAAGCAAAGAAGGATGAATTGAGACTTTGCCTTTAGAGAGATGACTGGGAAAACCAGATGGTATTGATCTCCTCCCTTCTCCCCCTTTCTGTCTAATGCCTTTTGATCATCAAGGACAACTAAATCTGTAAAAAAAACTCTGAAAAATCATAAAACTGTAGCTTGGTCGATCTGAGATTGTATGAGGTACATTTTTTACAATGATGCTTCGTATTATTTACAAATCAGGTGTAGTGTATGTGAGCTCTCAAATTAACATTGTCTGTATAAAGAGAGTGCGTGGGTAAAGGTTCTACTGTTTTTAAAGCTACTACCGCTTGTCTTTCTGTTTCTGCAATATTTTATTACACTTTCACTGAATATTAGTAAAAGTGACTTCCCTCCCTTGCAACCCCCTTCTCCTTTCTTAAAATTTCAGTTGCTGAAGGGCACAGTAATACTGCGATGTTGTTTTACTCTTCTTGCTTCGCAGTTTGATGATGATGATGACCACAGTGATGTGTGGAATTTATTTTCACAGCATTTCATGAACAGTGGCATTCTCATTTGTTAATGTATCTCATCATTGCAGTATTATTATTTTGCATAATTGTTCTATCTAATTTATTCAAGGGCCCTGACATGTTATGGTCTTTTAAGTATGTGCCTCTAGGACTGAGGTTGTTGCCATATGGTGAGATAGTGCTGCGTGACAACCTTTCAGCAACTGAAGAATTCAACAGTGAAATAAATATGATAATTTTAAGTGTTCAGTGAAATCTTACGCTTACCACTTTGACTTGTCTTTTTCCCCTTGATGCCAAGATGGCCACAGCTTGCAGACAAGCCGGGTTGGAACAGGTGTTGAAGTATCTCATCAGATATGTTAGAAATGTGCTGATGATTTTTAGTCGTCTTTGTATGTGTTAACTTAATTTTCAAGTGAGCTGTCAAGAGTTCACTTTGACGTCAGAAGTCTCTAGGGGCAGTTCTTGCACTGAGACTTACAACTGGGCAACAGTGATTTATAGAAAAATCCAGGTTTACTATGGGATTAGAGGAGAGTGAGTAGGAATGAGAAATTTGAGAAGATCTGTGTTACACTTGACAAAAAAAAAAATAATTCCAGTTTAGACCTGGGTACTAAGAAAACCTGACCATTCAGATGGAACTGAAGCTTTTCAGCAGCAAAACTGTAAAGAATTTTTTTATGATAGCTTAAATGTATGACATGCTTTTTGTCGAGTTCCTTGCATCATCAGTGATTTACCTACCAGGCTGGCATCCCACTTTTCCACACGGAAACCCAGTTGGAGGTATCACTTCTGGTTAACAATTGAAACAGTCCAATCCAACAAGTTTTGTTACCTTTCTTCATTGCCCACCCACAGTAGGTGCTTGGTTTCAAAAGGTTTGCACCTATTGAACTGCCAGAGATTCTTTGGGTAGAATGCATAATATTTGGACAGCGAAGTCTCCTAGCTATAGCATCTTAGCTGTTTGCCTGGAAGAGGTGGTACTTTCACATCCTTTTAATCTTTTTTTTTTTCTTCTTATAATGCTTCTCTATAGCCTATCCCACCCTCTTCAAAATATATGTAAAACTGAAGTAGCCCTTCTCCCACGAATTTTTACTACCATCTGAATCTTTGTAAGAACATAGGTCTAGAAATGGGGAACTTATTTTTTGTTACATAAATCTTAAACTTCCCAATAGGTGTTATAGCTCATTGAAGTATCTTGAAATAATTCTTCAACTTCTCTCTCTCTCTCTCTCTCTTTTTTATTAGTTTCAATTATAATTAGAGCTGATGGAAGAGTGATCTAGACTCTTCAGCATGCGTGTGGATCCTGGGTTATTAGCAGGGTGTTGAGACTCACTAAGGTTTAAGATGGACGCGAGTACTTTGCAGTTCAAGTAAGATGCGCATGTATATTAACTGTTTTATATGAAAATGTGACTTAGAAGTGTTAACACGGTTTTGTCCATGACACAAAATACACCCAGGTAACATTACAGATGAGAGCTCTAGGACTTGGGCATCTTTATTCTCTTGTTAAAAAGCAATAGAAGATCAAAACTCTGCTCGTCAGTACTGTGGATTTGGAAGAGACAAGGACAAGGTACTTAAAAAGGGATTAGCTGAGAGAGATGAAAATAAATAGATAACACCTATGAAATCATTATCAAGAAATCCAGTGTAAGCTCTTTATTCAGAGGTCTGATTCACATTCTTTCTGATCTGCTAGCATCTTATGTTTGCATCTCTGCAGGTGATTTATGGTTTGTCTGCTACATGAATGCTGAAGTTGGGAATAGAGACGTTATGATGATTTTTCTCCAAGTAAATTTGCCTTGGTATGGCCATAAATTGATTTTATAATTGTATGTGTATACAGAGCCTCGTATGTAATTTTTTACTCCTTTTTTTAAATTTTTTTTGCTGGGAAGATGGATCAGTAGGCCTATTTGATTTTTTTTTTCTTTTGGTTTTCAATTTTATCACTTTTAATCTTTGGTGTGTTTCATGGTCTTTAACTTCAAAGTGTAATTGCAACGATGCAGCTGCTTAATGGATTAATACATTTAATATTTTCCCCCTAAGAGCAGTATTTCTTCTTTGCATCTATAATTGGATCGTGCTGCTGCTGTCCCTAATGGAAACGCCAGGTTTCATATTCACCATACACCTGAGCACATGCTTACTCACTTGGTAAGCTTAATTTTTGTTCTGGATTTATCGAAACCAAATTGTATTTCGCACATTTTTTGTGCTTGAATTTTATCGTAAAAGACATGCGAGGGGAGATGCCATCACACGCCTCTGCTGCGCCGAGCTTTTGGATTCAGGCTGGGTCTTTGTATCCCACCGCTGCATGTCTCGAATATTAGATTTATAGTACTTCAGAGCCCAGCTCCAGGGCGACACATGGAGATATCAGAGATTTGGCGGGGGGAATTGATTTTGTAGCAAGGGTTACTTGTTGCTGCTCTGTGCACGTTCCTGCAGGCGTGGCCTTTCTTTTCCGTGCTGGTGGCGACTGCAGCCACCGCGGCTGCTGCAGAACGCCGCGCGTCCCGTGTCTCGCTCTGCAGGCAGGCGGGAGGTGAGTAATTTTTCATCGTTGCTGCATCTGAAGGATTCCCCTTTCCCCTCCCACGCTACCTTGGCCCCTTTAGGAAGATTTTCATCTATTAAACTTTCCCTTCTCTGTTGGAAGAAGTAAATCTCTTTCAGCGTTTCCAGGCTGGTGATCTAATTTGACAGCTCGTCGGTGATGTCTATTCCACTTCAAAGAGGCAGGTGGCCTGGGGCTAGCCAGCTGCATTGTGGATTTGGCAGATTTGGCTTGCTGTTCCTGCTGGGTGTCATCTGTCTTCTTAGTCTTGCGGTGGATAATTTTTGTCCTCCCTAGCATCATCTGCCTGAGCAGTTTCTGCCTGGCAGGCCTGTCCGTCCAGGTTGAGCATCAAATAGAGTAGCCGCGCAGCTAATCTGACAAGGCACTCCTCCAAACAGCGCAGCCCCGGGCCTGCTTTGGCCAGCATCGGCATCGCGGCCCGCAAACTTCCAGCCATCACGATGGCGGTCTCGGTCTCCCATCACGGGTGCAGCCCATGGACTTGTTCTGCTGGCGCAGAGTACGTCCCCCGCCTCGCCCTCTTAAGGGCCGTCGCTCCGATTCCTCCCGTCTCGGCAGACGTCTGCCTCAACAGGTTTGGGTTTCCCTGCCTGTTGCCGGCATTTGACTCCTACCCCGCCACTTGGATGAAACAATCCTTTAGTGGATTATCATCGCGAGACGGCCCGTGGGGGAAACGACAGGACTCGGCACGTTCATCTGAAGATTTTGCAGTTCGGAGCGCTGCTGACGCTAATGGGAAGTGGCAGGGTGATCCCTAAAAGAGAAAGCGGGTTCCATTGCACGGCAAAAGTGACAGAGGTTGTTTAGCCTATCTTCCAAAAAAATACATGATGACTACATATGTTGATTTTCATGCTCCAAGCCATAGCTATTTCCATATTTTTCTGACTTGATGACTACTTCCTACAAACTGACAGGTTAGGGGCTCCACAAGTATTGTCTTTTTATAGCCATCACCTCTTTAAAGTCCTCCTTCATTTTTTTAAATATGTTTTGAGAATAAGCTTGACGGGGCAGTGAGAGTAAGCAGGGGGAGAAAAAAACCAGGCATAAATGCAGCAAATAAAGCATAGTCTTTAAAAAAAAAAAAAAAAAAAAAAAAAGAGTATTCAAACAAAGAGGAGAAATGGTTTCAGGACAGTAGTCCTAGAAACCAATGCACTTATCTGTCACAGGATTTGCCCTTGTTGCAGTCCCGTAATTCCGAACCTGACATTATTCATGCCATAAAAATTCTTTCCTAGAAATGCAGTAGTTATAAACCCCCTTAACTACAGGATTTCCTCCTTAGCAAATAAAAAGATAGCTGGAGCATAGGGCTTAGAGGGGGAAATAACTTGTCTGAGGGAGAGACTAGGAAAGGACGGCAGCTAGACTGGTAGGGGATAAAATTAGCATTTGAACAATTCTACCCCTAATTATTAGTGATCATCAAGCCAGCTGGAATATCCTCCAGATATTATTAATATATGAGCACTAATGTAATGTACTGGTGATTGTCAAGTGCTTACGTGCTTTGGATCCAAGTGGAAAAATACAAATACTAATCTACAGTTTGCAAGAGATGGTTACTTTGGGAGGGGGAAAAATATGTGGAAGGGAACAGTATTTGTTAATAATGATTCTTATCTCTGCTAATTATTGCCTATTTAACATAATATTTACAGACTCCGTAACAGTGAAGGAGTAAAAAACAATTTTATATATTTATGCTGAATTTAATAACAACTTTAGTTGAAGTATTGAACACTTCCCAATGTAAGATTCATTGTATTATTTAAACAGATTTTAACCATATTTTGACTGATTTGGGGGGAGATTGTTCCAACAAAACCAATTCACTCATTTTCAAAGCTGTGGATAGAAGATTATATGTATTGTCAAAAAAAAATATTACAGTGATGTCAGTGAGCAGTTTCTCAGCTTTGATGATGAGACACAGAATTTAATAATAGGATCATTTTTTGTGTCTGTTGTAATAGCTTCACAGAGTTAAAAAAAGAAAAAAGTCACTGTAGGTTGCAGCAGACCGATTTGTGGTCCAGTTCTGCCTTCATTGACTGTGTGGCACCGAGCAGTGCGGTATGTACTGCAAGTAAAAAGGATGTGTAAAAAAACAAACTATAGATGCAATGACCTAAACAAGGATCAAGCTGTTCTGAAAGTTACTGAGTATATGGGGGGGGATGAAATCCCAGAGGAAAGTTAATATACTGTAATTTATAAGGGGGGGGAAGTACATCATTGAAAATATCCTGACACACTCAGATGGCTTTAAAAGAAATGTATAGGGATTTTAAGTCTTTTTCGCCCTTTTTTTAATAGTTATGAAATAGACTACTGCTCTTAATTTTTGTAGACCGCAAGTCCAACCATTTGCTATTCATATTCGCTACACCCAGAAGCAAACGGATTTATCTGAATGCCTGCCTCTTCTCCTGAAACAAAAACCAACAAACAAACAAACCTGGGCTTTTTTTTGCTGGGGTTTTTTGTTTGGCTGGTTTGTTTCGTTTTGTTTTGTTTTGTTTTCAGAAATGCGCGGCGCTGGGCCCAGAGAAAGCCACGCGCTGGGTGCCGCACCGAAGACGCCCCCGATGCGTGTGCCGGGACGGGGCAGCCGCTGCCGGGCTGGGCCGCACGGGTGCCCCGGGGCGGCAGCAGGCTCCTTCCCCGTAAAACTCTTTCTCCTCAGCGCAGCCGAGGGGGGATCAGCGGCGGCCGCCGCCGGAGGAGACCGGTAGCCCGGGCCGGGGCAGGCCCGCCCGCCGCCGTCACCGCAGCAACGGCGGCCGGCGCTCGGCGATGACCTCACACCGAGGCAGCGGGGCGAGGCGGAAGTGGAGCGAGCGGGCGGGCGGGGAAGGGCCGGGCTCCCCGCGGGCCGCCGCCGCCGGAGCGGGGCGCCGAGCGCCATGAGCGGGGGTGTCCCCGCCTCCCCCAGGCGGAGCGGGGCGGCCCCGCTGCCCAGCGACGGGAAGCGGGAGGCGCTGGCGGCCGGGTCCCCGATCCAGCCCATCATAAAGGGTAAGGAGCGGGGCGGCCCGGCCTGGTACCGGGTCCCTGCGGTGGCGGGCGGGGCGGGACGGGACAGACGCGCCTGGGCCGTTAGGGAGGCCGTTAGGGGGGAGACGTGCGCGAGCAATTCCCTCAGCCGCTTCCCAGCCCGCTGCGGTTCCGTGGAGCGTCCCGAGGTTTGAAGTCAGGCAGCCAGGAGGCGTCACTGGCTTTCATCTCTCGGAGCTTGAAACGCTTCGGGAAGCTGAAGGTGCCAGCGAGTCCTTGCCGCTGGCATCGAGCTCCTGCTTTTGTCTCGGTTCACCCAAGCACCCGCGTTTTTGGCCTAGTTAATCTGTACACAGAAACGTTTGAACTCGCAAGTGGTTTAGCCTGTGCTGTATTTACTGCAGTCATGTCATTCCCCAAATTTGAAACAATCGTTCTACACTTTTTTTTTTTTTTTTTGAATGGGGTGGGATTCAGGGTGTTGAACAAATACACCTGGGTACAGTAGAGAGGGAGAGCTATAAGTAGGAATAAACAGCTGGGGACAGGAGGAAAACTAGGACTGTTCCTTTAGATGGCAGTGCCAGTTCAGTATCAGTTTAAAGGGCTTGTTGGAACTACACTGTATATTTCTTGAAATAGTCTTTAAATGCTATGCTATCAGAGTGCTTTTCAATTTAATGGGCTTTTTTTCCGTATGACAGCCAAGCCTATTTCTCATACACATATATGTTGTAAATACTCTTCTTCAAGAGGAAGTTTCAAGTCTTTGAACCTGGAATACAAGAAAGAGCTAACAGTTTTCCTTTGGAGTGAGCTTTCCTCTTGTTTCTCGCTGCAAAAAACTCCCGCATCTTAAGCTGTGAATCTCTGTTGAGCTGCAGCCTTTAGTTCTGCCATGCATCAAATTTTTACTGCCGTTAACAGTCAGATATGGAAGCTGTACTGAGCAGGAGGAGTGAAACAGAGGGTGCTGAGAGACAGAGGAGAATGTTCACCCTCACAGAAAGGTGTCTGTGGCCCCTGGAATATTGATTCATTGTATTTTATCTAAGTTGGTGGTTTGCTGAATAGATAGGATAGCCAATGTTACTCTGGTGCTCTTTTGATTTTGTATGTATTTGGTGAGCAGTCGTGCCACTTGCATCGAAGTATGGTGTGCTGCCTTGTGTTGTGTAGCCTAGTATGGAGTGTGAGACAAAAATTAAAAATCTGACTTTCATTAATCTTCTAGATGTTGGGGAAATCTATTCAAGACTACTGGATCACAGACCAGTAATTCAGGGAGAAATACGTTACTTTGTTAAAGAATTTGAAGTAAGTATTTTTATCTTATTGGGTGCTGTAACCTTCACAGTCTGAGACTTTAAACAATCTTAGCATCTTTTTAGAGATTATAATATGTATGCAGTTTGCTTCAGAAAGATTTGATGTGCGTTTCTTGCCCAAAATGACTAACAAACACACCTATAGTATATGTCTGCATCTTCAGTAAACAAGGCAGTGATTTAGGTCTTTTTATTTAAAAAGTTTTGAAAAGGGCATAAATATTTTTCCTGCAGAAGATTGGCAGGAATGTTGATGTAGGAGAATAATGTAGTCCTGACATCTTAGAGAAGTCTAGTTGGTTCAAGGGAAGTATTATTGGCCAGTACAGGATTACATCTGATTAAGAAACCAGTTTGTGCTTCAGCTGGATTCAGTTGGCACAGTTGTAATTTAATTTTGCTTTCTGTTTTGTTATGTGAAAGAAAGTAATATTACTGGAAGAGAAGAGCAACACTTCATGCAAAGTAAGAAAATCATTAAAAACTGAATTACTGTTATCTGATTGGCTGCAAATAAGGCTAAAGTACTGAGGGTGTAAAAGTGCTTATATACAACTTTGCTTGGAAAGTGTAATACGGTTTCCACAAGATGGCAGCAAAAATTTAGAAAAGTAGAATCATGTGTCAACAAAAGGCTATTTCTAAGAGTAGATTGTCATTCTTAAAGAGTGTGGGATTTAAAATCTTAAAATTAGTCCTGAAAATATAGTTATACCTCAAAATTCTAGTGTGCAGAGCTTTTTTTTTTTTTTAAATTACATTAAAATGTCTTCCCCCACCCAGATTGTAGCTAATATTTCAACCAGGTCTAATTTGTCTCCATGCTGGTCTAGCAAAATAAGTATGTGAACTCAACTCTCGCCAGATCTGTAGCATATGGGCTTGAGAGTCATAAGGAATGATTTCTTTCTTTGCCTTCCCTAAATAAGTTATAGGATACAGTAAATAATTTTAAGTGGCTTTTCAGAGGAAGGAAAATTTTAAACTCAATTACAAAATTATAACTGAATTCATATATTTCATTGTACTCAAAGTCATTCTGTTTCTCAGACAAATTTCATATATTCTTAAATCTTTGCTTAAAATTTAATTTCTGATTTATACTTTTAGCAGGGAAATAGCAAAGCAAAGGATTGTTTACATTTTTGCAACTTGGAATTTCTTCCAAAAATTACACTTGTTTCTAACTTTGAGATATCAGGTGGTTTTTTGGTAGTAGTAGGACATATGCTTTTTCTTTCAAGGATTAGCATCAAGCATGTAAAGAATGTAGATTTGCATTCAGGAAGTCTGGAGCCTGTTTAATTAAGTGACTTGACTTGTCTTTGACTCAGTTTCTGAAGGTTTAAAGTAAGTGTGATGATCCAATGGCCCACTTCATGTGATGCAGTATTTTTTTATTTTTTAGAATTGCTTTATGATTAACAACTTTCAGTACAGGAATGCCTGTGTGCAACTCTGCTCATAACCATGAAGAGGGGGAAGAAGGGGGAAGGTGGCAGGCTGGAGCAGATTCTAGAATACTTTTCACTGTCTAAAGGAAATTGCAGGTGAAATTCAGAATGGAAGTGGTGCTGTGGCTTCAGAAAAATAGATTTTTTTTTTTTAATGTAAACAATAAAGCAAGAGCTTGTTCTTCTTGTAATTAATAATGATCAGCAGTGAGCCAGAAGAAGGGCTGCCTCTTTAGTCTTCATTGCTGTGCTTCAGTAAAAGCAATTTTACTTGCATTCTTTTAATCCTATACCATGCTAAATGTGGAAGGTCAGACATCAAGCAAGCAGAATCAATGCTATGTTATTTCTCTGTAACAAATGAGTTATAAAAATGGAGTGCTTTCAAGCTCTGTTTCTCTCTGTTGTTTTTGATATGCTCTAAATTACCTATACAAAACAACACATTTTTCCACACAATGTTTTTATTAGTAAATACAAACTTTTCTCACAAGGGCCAGAAGCATCATTCAAAGCATTTCTGTATTTTAGTGTGAAGAATGGAGCATTACTCTCTCTTTTCACAAAGCTTATTGTATCAGTTGTGCTAAATAAATAGAGTAACACTTTAATAGACAGTGGTATAGTCTTTGAGATAAAGCTATTAGTTTATCAGTTGGGAAACCATGTTATTTTGGAAAGTGGAGTTCCTTGTTAGCCACTCATTTTCTTTCAATTCTTCTGGCAGGAAAAACGTGGCCTCCGAGAACTACGAGTACTTGAAAATCTAAAGAATGCAATCTTTGAAACAAATGAACACGTTCTTCCTAAGTGTGAGCAGGCAATGCATGACAATCTGAATGAAGCATTCAAGAGATGTAAGCAAGTTGCTTCTTATTTCTCTTGTTGTATCATTTTGAGGAATAATATAAATAGTTTGAGTTCAGAATATGATTTGTGGAAAAATTACCACCTTGGATAAAATTTCTACCATTTATGTGCTTTGTTCTCATTTCTGTGAAATTTTTAAAGGGAAACAACAGGGAAATTTTTTGCTATTTATTGCTCCAGCCAACACAGCTCTTGCTAAGGTTACATTAAAGCTTTTTGTTGACTTAAGTAGAAGCTATTTCAGCTCAATCTTTTACAAGTCACTTAGAAAAAGGATAGTGCTCCGTGTTGGCTAAAGCCATGGACAAAATTTCAGTTTTCTGTTTTGTTGCAAGCATGCTGTGGTGTGACCTTCAAGTTTCTTAATTTTCCCACAGGAGAGCAGAATACTGTCCCCTGTGATTTAAAACAAAACTTGCTGGTGTGTAGCTATGAAATGTGCTATTATTATTATTATCTTTAGTCACAAGTAGGGTAGTAGTAATAATTTGTGTATGCTAATCCTAGTTTCTTAGTTATAACCATCTAATATATTTTTATTACTCAGCTTTTAAGAGTTTAAGAGTTGTTGCACTAATTTTTTAGTATCTCTTTTTTTTTTTTCTTACTCATTCAGCAGGATAGCTTCTCAAAAAGATATTTCAGGGGAGAGTGGCTATATAGCTTTAGCTGCCAAATTTATGCAGTTGAAACATGCCAATGTGCATTTTGTTCTATTTTCTGTATAGCATGTTGTATAAGCATTTAATTTCATATAATGTCTGCATATGTCAGATGCCATATAAATAATAACAAATGGTAGGTGGTGTTACACGCACAATTGCAGGATAATATTTGAAACTTAAAATTTAGTCATGGAAATAAGGCATATGTTCTAACACCTTCTAAATGGAGTGAACCTTTGATATTACTCCCTGACTTTCTAATGGTCAGCTGTGCAATACATCATTAGTAATAGAATCACAGAATGGTCCAGGTGGAAAGGGACCTCTGGGGGTCACTTTGTGCAACCTCCCTGCCCAAGCAGGGGCAGCTAGAGCCAGTTGCCCAGGGCTGTGTCCAGTTGGGTTTTGAATATCTCTACAGATGGAGACTCTACAACCTCTCTGGGCAACCTGTGCCAGTGTTTGACCGCCCTCACAGGAAAAAAGCATTTTCTTGTGTTCAGATGAAATCTCACGCGCTTCAGTTTGTGCCTACTGCCTCTTCTCCTGGCAGTGAGCACTATAGAGAAGAGTCTGGCTCCCTCATCTTCATTCCCTTCAATCAGATATTTATTCACATTTGATGAGATCCTCCCTGGGCCTTTTCTCCAGGCTGAACAGTTCCAGCTCTCTCAGCCTTTCCTCATATGAAAGATACTCCGGTCCCTTAATCGTCGTCGTGGCCATGTGCTGGACTTGCCAGTGCATCTCTTCCATTTACTGGGGAGCCCAGAAGTGGACAGACTACCACAGGTGTGGCCTCACCAGTGCTGAGCAGAGGGGAGGGATCACCTCCCTTGACCTGTTGGCAATGCTTTTCCTAATGCAGCCCAGGATGCTGTCAGCCTTTGCTTTTTGCTGCGAGGGTGTGGTGTTGGTCCTCAGTGTGTATTGCTGCCTGGGGTTATTCCTCCCCAGATGCAGGACTTGTCATTTCTCCACGTTGAACTTCATGAGATTCCTCTCAGCGCAATTCTCCAGTTGCCAAAGGTCTCTCTGAATGGCAGCACAACCATATAACCTGTCAGCTACTCCTGTTTTTTTATCATCTGCAGACTTGCTGAGGTTGCACTCTGCTCCAGCATCTGGGTTGCTGATGAAGATGTTAAACAGTATCAGCTGCAGTGCTGACCTCTGGGGTAAACCACTAGTGACTTGCCTCCAACTTGACTTTGTGCTGCTGATCACAGACTCTAGGCTTGGCTGTTCAGCCAGTTTTCAATCCACTTCACTGTCCACTTACCTAATCCATACTCCGTTAGTTTGTCTGTGAGGATGTTACGGGAGACAGTGTCAAAAGCCTTACTGGAGCTGAGGTAAACAACATCTCCTGCTTTCCCCTCATCTGCCAAGCTAGTCGCTGCGTTGTAGAAGACTGTCGGGTCAGTTAAGGATGAGTTCCCATTTGTAAATTAATGATGACTACTCCCAATCGCCACCTTCTCCTTCATGTGTTTGGAAATGCTTCCAGGAGAATTTTTTCCCCTCATCTTTCCCAGGATTGAGGTGGGCTGACTGGCCAGTAGTTCTCCAGCTCTTTCTTCTTGAAGATAGGAGTCCAGTCTTCAGGAACCTTTCCCAGTTGCAGTGACTTTTTAGAGAGAGAGAGAGAGTGGCCTCACAGTGACATCAACCAGCTCCCTCAGCCCTCATGGACACAACCTGTCAGGCACTGTGGACTCAAATATTTCCAGTTTGTTTAAGTGCTCCCTAAGCTGGTCCTCCTACACTGAGGGTAAGTCGTCTGCTCCAGACTTTCCTCTCGTCTCAGGGGCCTGGGGTTCCTGAAGGCTGGTCTTTGTAGTAAAGAGTAAGGCAAAGAAGGCATTGAGTACCTTGGCCTTTTCCATGTTCTTTGTCACCAGCTCCCTGCCCCATTCAGCAGAGGGCCTGCATTTTGCCTAGTTTTTCTTTTGCTGTTTACGTACTTGTAGAATCCTTACTTGTTGCCCTTTGCATCCCTTGCCAGATTCAATTCTGGATCCACCTTGGCTTTCCTAACCCTGTCCCTGCATGATCAGACAGCAACTCTACTCCTCCTGGGTCACCTGCCCCTGCTTCCACCTCCTTATACACTTCCTTTTTAAGTCTGAATTCAGTTAGGAGCTCCTTGCTCATCCATGCAGGCCTCCTGCCACCTTTGCTTGATTTCCTACTTGTTGGGATGGACCTGTCTTGAGCTTGGAGGAGGTGATCCTTGAAAAGGATGCTATGTCCCTTCTGTTACCATCATCCCAGACCCTTGGTTTGCCTACCCTATCCCCAGCTTCTTTACTTCTTTTTTGAGGAATCACTCCCTCACCTATCATTTCTACTTCAAAGCTGTCCCTACCAGGTTGGCCAGCCTGTTGGCAAAGGTACTTTTGCCCTGTTTAGTCAGGTGGATCCCATCTCTTCCAAGCAGCTGTTGATGCTCAGAATGGGTCTCATGGTTGTAGAAACGGAAACCCTGCTGCCAACACCAACTGTGCAAACAGTTGTTAACCCGAAAGATCCATTGAGTCCCCCTCACCAGGAAGGTTGAGGAGAACATTACCTGGACCCCCATGCCTTTGCTGTCCCAAGAGCCCTGTAGTCATTCCTGATATCTCTTAGGTCACCCCTGCAGTACCACTGGTACCTACATGGAAGAGCAGCAGGGGGAATAGTCTGAGCCTCAGTAGCCTCTCTACAACATCCTGAATATGAGCTCCTGGCAAGAGGCAAACCTCCCCAGATGACAAATCATATCGACACGTGGGGAGCCTCCGTCCCCTGCCGTAGGGAGTCTGCTACAACTATCAATTGCTACTGTCTTCTAATGGTCCTGAGTGGCTCAGGCTCAGCCACCAGATGCTCCAATTCATGGTGCTCCCAGCTCCTCATCAGCTATGAGGGCAGTGAACCTGGTCTGTAACTAGAAGTCCTCGGGGGGCAGGATCGGGCCTCCTGGTGTGAGAAGTCACCAGCTTTAAGAAGATGATAAGTAAGGTATTTCTCAATACTAGGAAGTGTTAGTGGGAGAAATGACAGCTTTGGGGAAATTAATTTATTTAATTCTGCATTAATTAAGTGTTAAATAAGTTAGGAAAAAGTACTGTGTAGGAATACAGTTCCTATTTCCATTGACAAGTTTTTCTAGGGTTCATCTCATGAGAGAAGAGGCTGGCTCCAGCATAAAGATGTTTTCCATGTACATTGTTTATACTGAATCACTTTTTACGTTTGATGGGGAACAAGTAAGAAAAAAAAAACCTAAAACATAGAACTTGGTCACCTCTTTTTACTTACTGACTTGAGAGGTTTTTTGCTGTCTTCTGAGGTGCTGAGTAGTGCACTCTAGCTCATCAGCAACACTAAGGAATATGGGCACAAAAGGACCTAGCTGCCTTTCTCTTCTGGCTTCTAGAACGCACAAGGATTGAACTCGGTGATATGCCTACATACAGTTATCAATGTAAAGCATTTTCTGCAAGTACTGACAGATTTTTTTGTGCAAAGTGACACAGTCGAATATAATCTTTGACTTGGAACAGCTTCATGTCTTTTAAATCCCTTTCAGGTGAGTTTCTCTTTGATTTAGAACAGCAGACTGATCTACTGCAATTTGTTATTTCAGTGCAAGCTGCCAATGATATGATCCATAGACTCCAAGAGAGGGAGCATGAAGAGAGGAAGGTAAAGGATGGATGGATAGATTTTTATAATGATGTGACCTAAGTAAGAGTCTTGTGCTTCTACAGCAAGTCTACATGCCTTCAGTATAGCACATATTTTTATATGCTTTATATACTTGCATAAAAACTTCTTTTGGAGTGATTTCTGCATTTATAAACTGCAGACTGTGGCGGCATATATGTTCTAGGACTGCAAAGTTAATGGATCACTAGCTCTTCCTACAATCTCCTGATGTATGGAAACTATTTTTTTTAAATTTCCTTTGCTTTATTTTCCTTCCTAGCTCAGACTATAATATTTGTCACATACAAGGAAAGCTTAAATATAAAAAAATAATTAATTTTCTGTGGAACAAAAACCACCTACTAACCTTCAGAATGGAAATGTAAATCTTTCCTAGTTAGCTGAGAACATTGACCATATTATATATATTGCTTGTTGAAAAGGAAGTGTGTTTTTCACTTGCGGATAGGTTATTTAATGAAGGGCTATATTATAGGAACATGCGAATCATTGGAATCTTTTCAGTTGGCTACACTTTGCTCATTTGAAATACATGTGCTCTGAATCTAAAATTTGGAAAATTATACAAGAAATTAGTTTCATGTTTTCCCATTACTCATTCATGATTGTGTTCCTGTGTTATCTTTTTACTTGCAAAATGTTATTTATAATAATTTAGTTCAGAAAAACTGAAGACGTTTCTGTGGCCATCACACAAAACAGGCTGTGCGTTGATTTATGTAAGCTGATAGTCGTGTTTTTCTTTCCTTTTTGCAATCGATGAAGATGGGCAGTCCAGTTGCAGTTGAATACTAGTACTGTGCGAGTAGCACACTGCTGGACCCTGACAAAGTTTGCTTTTGTCTAACACTAGTGTAGATATTGGTAGAGAGCTTAAGTAGGAAATTCGTATAGTTCTGCTGCTGTTTGTTTGAAGTAAAACTTTAATAAAAAATTTTATAACTTATAAAATGAACAGTCACTTAATAAGAATGGTAACTATTCTTTTTTAAAATATTAACTGTGTATTTCCACTCAATTTTTCTTATGTTCAGTGGAGCAATACTAATAGCTGCTCAGGATTTGTAGTGTTTCTTTAAGCTTGTATAGTAAGACTTTTTGGCTTGAAACTTTCCCAATGTGAGTAGTGACAGGTAGGTAACTTTTTAAAATTATAGATAAAAGGTGTCACTGTAGTTCATCTACTTGAGAAGAAATTCTTTTTCCTTACTTTTCTTTCTGAAATCATGATTCTGAAAAAAGAATGGAGTTTTGGTAAGATCTAGTGTCAGGTGATTCGTGTTAGTGAAATTAATTCAATTTCTGCTGAATAGAATGAATTTTAAGATTATTTGCTTTACTAAGTATCTTTTTTTGCAGTTCCTTTCACCTACTGGTATCAGTCAAGTAACAAAAGGGAAATGATGTTGTCCCTACCACATTCTCAATTAGGGTGTAAAGTCATTTGTGATTACAGGAGTGTCATTGAAAGAAGCATTCATGGAATCCCCTGTCTCGTTGAGCAGTCTTCCCATCCAGATCAGTAATATTTCGTTGGTAGTTCAAGCTGCAGATTACTCTAAGCTTGTGGGAGAAACTAGTGAAGACTTCAAGAAATTTTGTAAACCTGTTTTTGTGTACTGTGTTCTTATTTTTTTCTTTTTATTTTAAATATTTTTATGTAGAAGGGTACAGGCTTATACTGGAAGCTACCTGACACTTCCCATGATGGTCTTACCTCTTAATTGCTTGTAGCATGAATGGTAACATTTCTCAAAGCCTGTGTCTCCCTCAAATGGTGGGTTTTTTGGTTTGGGTTTTTTTGATGCATTTTTTGTTTTTGTGTTTTAATTTCAGCAAAAATAGACCAAGTAATACTAAAAACAAAGTTTGCTGAAAAATTTGATGCTTTTACAAATGTTAATTTTTTGCGTAACCAACAACAGTGAAACAAGGATAGAAATAAATACAACCGACTTATGTGAGTCAGTACTGTATGCAAGAAGGCTTTACTATCTTTCAAGTTCAAGCAGTATGCACTATTGAGTGAAAAAATGGCTTCATAATCAGATCAGATTTTTTTCCAAATAACTAATGTCTGAACTTAGGTGTTGATATAAAAGAAATATGAAAGACGTCACTGCCAAAATATGTAAATTTGCTAACATACCAAAGGGAATTCCCATAACAGGAATTAATAAGGCAGAAACTGTGTTTGTAATTTAGACAAGCTTTGGTTTATATCTAAACCAAATTATGAAACTTTAACTCAAAACTATTTTCAGCTTTTTATATGAACATGAAAGCTGAAAATCTTCCAAGTTAAGTGATGTCTAAATATCTTATAAAAAAATTACTCATAAAAGTAGTTGGCATTGTTACAAACATAGAACAGATTCTAAGCTTAGTTTGAGTTTCCCAAACCCTTGTATTTATAAAGTTATACTGAAGGACAGAAATTGAGGACAAGCATTCAGGTTATGTGTGAAAAGTGAAGTTTTAACAGCTTGCTATGGCTTATGTTCTGTTGGGTGACTGAAGGAACTTATAGCAGAACAGCTGAAATACTGTTTGGAGAAGAGGAATTGCTGACAGAATGGATAACCAGCAATCAGAAACAGGACAAAGCTGTATCAGTGTGGTCTGGAGCTGGAAACTTCAGAGGAGGATAGAGCTGGAGTTCTAAGAGTGTTTGGGTGTGAGGAGATGATTCTCTCATTAAAGAAACAAACAAATCTATCAATTTTTTTCCAAATTAACAGCCATGGAGAAATACCATTTGTACTACCTTGTAGATTTTTTTCAGGTGGGGTAAAAATGTTTTTTTCTGTGCAGTAGATTATAGTAAGTGCCAGTCAGTAACACAGATAGTAAAAGCCTAAAGGATAATGTAGTGTTGCTGACAGTTAAACGATCTTTTGGTTCAAATAGAAACCTACAGCATGGTGGAAAATGTTGTATTGTCTAATGCTTAAAACATTACAATTTATAGCTAATTATTGAGACTCTTTTCTGGTTCCTGACTAAATATTGTACCAATACCATACAATATCATGAATTAGCTAAGGCTTCCTCTTGGCTCAGGTACATCTGTGCATGCTTTAGTTCATACGGCAATTGTCCCATTTTACAAAGGTCATGAGGTTTTACACAAGAACTAAATGTGTTGTTCTGAAGCCTGAACCAGGTGTCGTAATATTGACTTCTGTCTTGTTATCATGCACTGGTATATTTATACAATTAAATACCAAAGCAATTTCATTGACACTTCTTGACTGGAAGAGAACAGTGGAGCTTTATTTGTTTTCTGAGGTGGCCATGCTGGGCTTATTAGGTTCTGTTTTCTAATTTATAATTAGGTCTGACTTAAGGGGCAGGCTTAATCAGTTCAGTTTGGTTGGTAGTCTTTTTTCTTGTAATTTTAGACTACAGTTATTATACAGATTTTTGTTTGTTTGTTTTAGCAGTCATTTTAAATGACAAAAGGTAGGAATTAAAATTAGGCTATATTCTGAAAAGCTGTTCTACGAAAGTGCACTCATTTTCATGTTTGTACGTGCTGTTCTTTGTGATATTTTGTTAGTTTACAAGTTACAGTTTCTTCAGTTGGCAGCCTTGGAAACAAAAGAATGAAACCTAAAAATCAAGGTGTCTGTTTCTGGGTTTTGAATCATTACCAGCAATCCAAAATTTTTAATTGGGAGTTTTCAGTAATCTGGGAGTTCTGTTAATCTTTATTTCATTTTAAGTGTTTTGCTGACTGTGCATGGGCCAGAATTTATTTCAATATATCTTTTACATAGTTGGGTCAGTCTTCCAAAGTTACAAGTTTAAAAGTAATGAAAATTAACACTGAATTACTATTCTTCCAAATATATAATTTTTTTTTAAGAAAGGAGAGAAACAGATTACTTCATCATGCAACTGTACCTGCATTTTCAAAGATGCAGACATTATTTTCTTTAGGACAGTAAAAAAATAGTAGTTTTAACAGATCAGAAGTTATTTATTACTACTGCAAGTGCTTTCTGGTCTTCAGAAAAACCCATTCTTCTGCCTTCCTGAAACATGAATATATATTTATTCAGAGTGCATATTATATTTTTGTGTTCTGTGGTAAGACAAAAGTGCTTCCTAACTGAGCATCAGTATGCAAAGGCAATTTCAAGTTCTTAGAATCATAGAATCGTTTAGGTTGGAAGATCATTGACTTCAACGGTTAACCTAGCACTGCCAAGTCCACCACTAAACCATGTCCCTAAGCACATCATCTACCCATCTTTTAAATACCTCCAGGGATGGGGACTCAAACACTTCCCTGGGCAGCCTGTTCCAGTGCCTGACTACCCTTTTGGTGAAGAAGTTTTTCCTAATATCCAATCTAAACCTCCCCTGGCGCAGCTTGAGGCCATTTCCTTGTGTCCTATCATTTGTTACCCGGGAAAAGAGACTGACACCCATCTCACTACAACCTCCTTTTAGGTGGCTGTACGGAGCGATAAGGTCTCTCCTCAGCCTCTTTTTCTCCAGGCCAAACAACCCCAGTTCCCTCAGCCACTCCTCATAAGACTTGTGCTCTAGACCCTTCACCAGCTTCGCTGCCCTTCTCTGGACACGCTCCAGCACCTCAATGTCCTTCTTGTAGTGAGGGGCCCAAAACTGAACACAGTACTCGAGGTGCAGCCTCAGCAGCGCCGAGTAGAAGGGCACTATCACCTCCGTGATCCTGCTGACCACACTATTTCCGATACAAGCCAGGATGCTATTGGCCTTCTTGGCCACCTGAGCACACTGCTGGCTCATATTCAGCCAGCTGTTGATCAACACCCCCAGGTCCTTATCCAACAGGCAGCTCTCCAGCCACTCCTCCCCAAGCCTGTGGCGTTGCATGGGGTTGTTGTGCCCCAAGTGCAGGACCCGGCCCTGAGCCTTGTTGAACCTCATACAGTTGGCCTCGGCCCATCGATCCAGCCTGTCCAGATCCCTCTGCAGAGCCTTCCTACCCTCCAGCAGATCAACACTCCTGCCCAACTTGGTGTTGTCTGCAAACTTCCTGAGGGTGCACTCGATCCCCTCATCCAGATCATTGACAAAGATATTAAACAGAACTGGCCCCAATACTGAGCCCTGGGGAACCCCAGTTGTGACTGGCTGCCAACTGGATTTAACTCCATTCACCAACCACTCTTTGGGCCCAGCCATCCAACCAGTCTTTTACCCAGCAAAGAGCACACCTGTCCAGGCCATGAGCAGCCAGTTTCCCCAGGAGAATGCTGTGGGAAATGGTGTCAGAGGCTTTACTAACAACCAGGTAGACAACATCCACAGCCTTCCCTTCATCCACTAAGCAGGTCACCTTGTCACAGAAGGAGATCAGGTCAGTCAAGCAGGACCTGCCTTTCGTAAACCCGTGCTGACCGGGTCTGATCCCCTGGTTGTCGTGTACGTGCTGTGTGATGGCACTCAAGATGATCTGCTCCATAATATGTCTCTTGATATGTCATATGTCACCTACAGGGGCCCAGCTACTGAAGGACTTTGGATTATTGTTTGACTTGGAAGTTAAGATCTTTGACATGTGTCATTGACTTGATGAATTCAGATTTATAAATATATGTGTGCATATATAGAAATGACAGTGTTACTCTCTTCAATATATACAATAACCAAGCAGATAAAGGGTGTCAATTCCTTTGAAACAACGGACTAAAAAAGCATGTAAGAGTAATAAACTGTTTTAATATTCAGGACAGTTATTGGCATCAGTTATCTAGAACTTAATTATTCAGTATGTAGGAAACTGGAAATAGGCCTCCACTCTCAGGGTAAATGCCATAAGCAAAAGTTTTTCAGTTCTCTCTTTTCACTTGCCCAGGGAATACATCAGGTTAGGGAAACTGTAGAGATTGATCTCGGGATATTCTGTAGCTCTTTAATACCAAGACTGTCTTGTGAGTTGGGATATGTGAATTAGATTTTTTAAGTAAAAAGGTATTTTATCATATATCTCTAACATCTCAAAACATGGGCTACTCCGCATATGGCTGGCTTTTTTACCCTGTATGTACAGATTACAATTTTGGAGGACCGATAATTCACTACAATATATTTTTTCTATTAGGAAATAATTTTTTTTTTTTTAAAACGTAAACCATGAGACATGGTAACATGTTTGAGGTTGCTCAGAATGCTGTTAAACCTTTCCCAAATGCAAAATTTCGGAGAACATGCAAAAGCTGGAGTGTGAATTACTAACAATTATTATATTCATGATAACTTGTTTTTAACTTATAAAAGAATTATTGGAGTTTTGTGTATATCAGCATCACTGCGGTGATACAGATCTGTAGAGATCAATCATTCTTACTGTCATCATACTTGTGTCAGCAAGCTGTAGGAGATGCCTACAGCCTTAACTTTTTTGTTTCAATTTTCAGTTCATATTTAGCAAGAGAAGGTATGTATTTCAAAGATTGCTCCTCTTAAATGATGTTCACATGCTCTTTGCTACTCAGCATGAGTTTAAATGTGCAATAAATTAATGCTTCATAACTAAAGATCCTGACACTTAAGATAGGAGCAACAATTTGTATTAATATTTAAACTGATTGAGGTTATTTCTTC
This sequence comes from Theristicus caerulescens, assembly GCA_020745775.1. NCBI lineage: Eukaryota > Metazoa > Chordata > Aves > Pelecaniformes > Threskiornithidae > Theristicus > Theristicus caerulescens. The sequence continues at coordinate 72,730,363 of CM036558.1, forward strand.
AGTTTTAAGTAGTCAGACTTTGAGGAGTGAGAAATGTAATATGACATTGGAAAGCTTCCTAAATAACAAATTGATGGAAAAGAACCTGAAGTTCTGTTATCTTAAAATTAAGATATTATTTTCCTCACCTTTACGAAATCATCCTGGCAATTAATTTGCCAGGCACACTATCAAATTCTATGTGTATTGTTTTCTGGAAAACAAACTTTTTGCAAATCTATAAATTTGCAAATTATGAATCGATAGTATAAAATATAGTCAGTATTGTCTCTACAGATCACTAGTATATGTAATTATGTTGACTTTTGGAAACTCTCTGCTTTTTGAGAGTGACTTTTGACTTAACCAATAAAAATCCATGCCAAGATATCTATACATCTTAGGGCACAATATTTTTTTGCATAGGGCCTTGATTTCATTAGTTTTTGCTCCTGTGTGTTGTGGGCAATTGAATAAAGCAGTGAAGTTAATAGCACTGGATATGAAGTGGATATGATAGGAGTGGAGAGCACTGTGGTAAGAAAGCACAATATGGGGCAAACCTGAAGGATACTTGCAGAGCTACAGTGTGAAAGTCATCTTTCTGTGCTGAGAAACTAAATCTTTTTAGTGGCTGGAGGTGGCCACACAGGACATCGCTAGGTGTCGATGTCCTGTGTGGGAGCCTGGATCCTCAAGAGACTGTTAGTGACGTTCTGCTAAGCGAAAGGCTGTTCCACAGTAGCAGCTGTTATGAGACAGCAGAGAAGACTTGGGTGAGGGAAGCCTTTTAGTACCTTAGCGCCAGGGATGGTGTCTGTTGCAGCTTGAGTCTTGCAGTTGGGTGTGGGCATAGGAGGAACCTGTCTTTGGTCAGGATTTCTCTCTCATATTGTTCTGTGATGCCTAACGAGATTGAAGTGCCCACTGAAGCTTATCCCACAGCTGTAGCATTCTGTGGTCTCTTCTGCGTGGATTCTTTAACTTCTAGTAAAAAGAAAGTTTACATTGCAACATACGCTTTGGTTGAAAGATCTGTATCCTAAGGCACGCATCCATTAAGAATCACGCTTTGTTATTTTTGCTGTTAACACAGCTATTCATCTGGTAGGAATAGGAATATTGGTTTCAAGATTATCACTGTCTTGCCCACACAAACCTAACCACTCAGCGGACATCAGTGTTAATGATCTGGAAGTGCTGCTGAGCACAGTTGGGTTTGAATTTGTTGTCCAGGAAGGAGAGCTGCCATGCCCAAGGTGTGCACTGAGCTTCCACAGTAGGGTTTTCCAAATCGTTACCAGGATCAGAGCACGAAAACAGTATTCAAGTCCTTGGTGTTTTAGTTGGTATTTCTTGTCATTCTTACTTGCTTGCTCTAGCACATCCTAATTTTATTTTTCTGTTTTCTAAAGTGTTTATTCATATCTGCAACTTTTTATTATGTTAAAGGTGTAAATTGCAATTATATGGAGTTACTTTATTTCCAACATAAATCTTACTCTATAAAATTAGTTACTATTTCAGTAGAATGCTGCTTGCCTTTATATATTTAAAGAATAAGCACTTACAGCAATTGCTTCTCAGTACTCAACTGTTTAAATTTTTATTTAGGCATAGATTAGGCAATGTAGGTAGCCTGGCTGCTAATATCCCTTTATTTCACAATGTCATTTCTCTTGTGCCAGAACAAGCTAAAGACTGATTGAGCAGGGGAAGGCAAGAGGTTTTTTAGACCACAGATTTTTGATAAACTAAACTTAGCTATCTCATGTTCTGTAAATGTCTTCAGTTGTTTTACCAGGTAAATAATTTTATATCCTTGGGTAGAAATGGTGCAGTGGAAAATGAAAATAGCAAGTAGCAACGTGAGTTTCATGTTCCTTGCAAAGTATTGATGTTGTGAGGAGCATGAGTTAGTCTAGCTGAAGTGTGGTTTGGGTAGGTGCTGGGTAATCCTGTCAGTAAGCCTGTGATGCACTGTTAGTTTCAAAACCTGTTGAATATGAAGTAGTGTATGGGTCAAACTAGTAGTGTGCACTAGTCTATTTTGTTAGTAGCTGATATTGCATCTGTTGCAAACAAAATGGATCTTGGCATAATGTTGGTACAATGTATATAAAATGCTACATAGCAAAAATGGTATATTTAACCCATGATGTGTGATCTTACAGAACAACACACAGAGTGTGTTGCAGAATGCATAAATGGGTTCCCATTGCCTTTAATTGACAAAAATGCCAGATGTCTGTTGAAGCTGTATGATAGTATTTATTCCTACACAGAAGTACTGTACATAAAAAATAATCATTGCTAATAGATTGAAAAGGAAAAAGAAGAAAATAAAAGAAGGTTGAATCCTCTGTCTTGCTGAGGGACAGAGCAAATATAAGAACAACTGCCTAGATTTATTGTGACTTCAGCATTTATAATGTAAGGACGCCAGACTCTTAATACTGCATGCAAGCAATCCACAGAAGTACATCTCAGTTTGACATGCATATTAGATGTGTGTATGATCTCTTTTTCTAGATAGCTAGCTTTATGGGGTTTGGTTTTGTTTTGTTTTGTTTCAAGATAAAGAGAGTGAAAACAATCAGACTTACCAGAAGCCATGCAGTATGAAAGTAAAAGGGGAAAAAATAATTTATTTATAAAGGAAGACATTAATCACAGTGAGAGCTAGCTGGCTAAAGCAGAAACACAAACTGCCAGTTTAAAAACATTAAATATCCATGTTGTTATTTTCTATTTCACTCTTTCCTTTTTGTGTTTTCATCAAGACTAGTATCTGATGACTATGCTGAACGTAAGCATTGTGATAAAATAGAAATGTGGTTCGTTTCTAGTTTTAAAAATGTATTCAAGAATGTAAAAAATACTTTTGTTTCAACAAATGAGACATTCAAGGGGAAAGTAGCAAATGTCAAGAAAAGAGGAGCAATATGTTGAAGGGTTGGCTGATGTAATTTATACGTTTCATTAACCATCATAATTCGTTGTGAAACATAGAAGCATTCTATTTACACGCATCTGACATAAAACCTCAAATGTTGTCTTGACTGTTGAAGTGTATCCTTTAAGCTCTAGTAATACATGTATACCTAAATACTGGACATATATAACTCTCAAAAATTTTATTCTGTCTAGCGTTCGCAAATATGAAATATAGTGGGCCTAGTATTTTCCTCATAAATCAGCTATGGTAATGCTTCCAGTGCGTTTTTGGTCTGTATCATGTATAACACAGACCTGCCTGTGCTTGCTCTACTAGATGTAGATTCTCGGTTCTTTAAGACCACTTAATCGAAAATTAGATGCATTTTATTTAAATTATTTCTCTTTTAGTTACTTTCAGAACAGTGGACTCCCTGAGTCTGTCTGTGTCTGTAGGCAGCTTCTTTCTGTGTGAACACAAGAAGAAGAAAAAAAGAAAGACAACGGGAAAAAAAACCCAATGTCCATTTACTGATTTTTTTTTTTTTTCATAACTAAGGGACTAAAAGCACCAAATACCATGTTCCCAAAATCAGGAGTTCATTTTAAAAGAAGATCTTTGTGACATAATAAAGATTTATATCAGCTGCTTATAGTACTTCTAACATTGTCAGTAGTCAGAGGAGCAAATAATGCAACACGTATAACCTTTAGAAATTAACAGAAGTGAACTAGGCGAACTAGTACCTTTAAAGTATCTTTCCATTTATTTATTTATTTAATTTTCACCAGACTATAGCATAGAAAAGCTATTGTTGCTAATGCTATCACGTTGATAGTATCATAGACATTTTACCATTTGTTTTGGATTGACTATACTTTATAAAAATAAGTGTTTTCTCTTTAGTTTCACCTTTTCCTATGTTTTCTTGCTAGTTTCACTTTCTTCTACTGAAGTAAAAGCCTAGTTTCTCTGATACTCTTAACGTTATATAGATCTCATTAAACCCTCTGATTTAATCTGGAAATGATTGTTAAAACTTCTCATTTTCCTCCTCTCAGCTTCAGGCGGACAAGCTGATGGCTCGTGAAGAGAAGCGCATAGCCCACTGGGAGGAATTCATGAAAGAACAACAAAACAAACGAGCAGAGGTGGATGAAGAGCACAGAAAAGCTGTGGAGCGCCTCAAAGAGCAGTATTCTGAGATGGAGAAGGAACTGGCCAAATACGTTTCTTTTTAAGACCTTTCTTTTTTAATAATGCTGGGTTTGTGCCAATACTCAGTTGCTTCTGACTTAATTTAAGAGTCTCTTGGAAAACTGAAACACATAAGAAAAAAGGAGAATGTCCTCTACAGGTTTGGTATGGGAAGAAAGGGTTTGCATACTTTCAACTTAAGTGCCTATCTCTGCTTGTTTTGTTCAGGGCAGGTAGAATGCCAGTATTTCTTCGTTTGTTGGAAGGTGGAACTGGAAATTACATTGTGTGACTACATCAGCTCAGGGAGTTGCGAACTGAAATTCTCTCCCATCTGCAGAGAGTATCATATCGTTTGGGAAAACAGAGACTAATGTAATACTAACTATCCCAGTGCGCAGCCACAGCCCTTTCCCAAAAAGTTGGTGTAATAGGTTCCAGCCATTGTTAGCTGAGAACTCACTGGGAAAACCATAAAACCCGTTCATAGATTTCAGGAAAACCAACTTGTTTTACAGAATACTTTACTTTGAATCTTTAGCAATGAAAGATCTCAACAGAGTTTTAAATCCAGTTGTAACTCCAACTTTTGGGTTGTATGTTCAGTATTACGAGGCAGAGCTGGGATTTAAATGGTTTTGGTAACGTAAAAATGGCTAAGTGAGCTTGGACAACAATTTCTTTTCTTTCCCCGTAAATGTCTCAGGCCTCTCTTTTTAAGCTTTACTGTTCTAAGCAAAGCCAAAACAAGCTCGAAAGTAACGATGAGAAGCATATCGGTCTTTGTATTAGCTTTGTAGCTAAGTACAGTATTTACCTTAAATATTTGACATGCTGTCGGTTTACTTAGGATAAGCTTGTCAGAATTTTATAAAGCAATTGAGGAAAGATTTTTCTTTGTTTATCAGCATAACAAATGAGCAGATTGGCGGTAAGTAGTACTGATCTGCTTTCTTACTAACTCTTACAGGGTACGTGAAGCTCCTGTATTGCTTTCTTTTATTTAAAACTTGCAGTTAACAGCAGTGTAACTGAAGAAGTTAACTTAATCAGTTCATTAACCAAGCAGAATGAGACATAGTACCTTAGTGACATTTGCTGCAAGCTAACCGTTAGTACAGGAAATATCTTTCCATAATTTAGCTGGTGTCCAATATAGAATGGAAACAGGTAAAAATAAATAGAATTTACCCTTTACCTGTATTGCAACAGTAATATGCCAACAATGGTTGCTTGTGTAAGTTTATGGCTTGGTGTCAAGGCTCCGTTCCTGGCAGCATGTTGATAGTGTGATTAAAGTTAGTAGAGGAGATGGAATAAGTATTTGAGATTTCTTTCAATAACACTGAATTCCTGCCAAGCTGCTCTGCCCGCTACTGTAGGCCCAACAGCTTCATCAATCATCATCGTGTATCTGGACTGAAAAGAGGATTTGCCGACACTGGGGCACGCTGGAATGTTGTTAATTCTCTGTTGCGGCTGGAAAAAACGTAGATGTCTCAAAAGTATCCCACACATGAAAAATAGGAAAGCCTCTTTTAGAACAACCCCTATTTGAATAGAAGGTGACCTCTGTAATATTTTTCTGCTTATGTACCCATGATGAATGTTGTAACTAAGCTCAGACTTTCATTTAAAAAGATAAAGTTAGTTCCTGCCTGTCTTTAGAATTGGGTGTGGAATAGTTTTGATTGTTTTGAGCACAGACTGAAAATGGCTTCTCTCTTACCAGATTATTTGATGTATATGTGCTCAAAGCCCAAATATCTTTATAACAAAATGCATTTAACTGCATACTGAATTCATTTTTATTTTTGCACTGATAATTTTTATTAAGATTTATTAAGATATCTAATTAACTGTGCACTGGAGCTGTAGATTTTAGTATTTCGTCAATTTGAGGGCTCATAAGCAATGATGCAAGTGTTGCAAGTTGGATATTCACTGGAAAATAAAGGCGGTATTTCCAAAATCTTCTGGGATGTGTGCTCCTGATTCTTTGGAAAGCTTCTAAATACTAACGCTGAGAATGTGTTCCTCTTTTAGAATGATACAGGTATTTTTATGCTGAAGATCATTTGAAAACACTATTCTTCATAGTCTACATCTGCCTGTATAGATCTACATCTGATTCATTGTGGGGACTACCTGAAACTATCCGTTGCCGAATTATTTTATTCAGTAACTTTTACTTTTTTTATATGCTGTAGGTTTTGAGGTACTTGGAAATGCTTAATTGTCTTTGAAGAAACTTGCCAACATTTACAGGAGAACCTGTTTTTTCTGTCCAAGTGCTTAAAAAAACCAAACAAACCTGATGTGTCTAGTGTTATCCCAAAACAGAACACATCTGACGGATAAAAGAGATTCCTATCTTCAGCAATTTTTTAGCAAGGTGGGACTATGGTCTATCTGGACACAATAGTGCTCCATGGTGGGACTTTGTAACATTCAAATTCTTGTTATTCAATGGTCTCTATCATTTGGGAGAAATAAAAAACTTAATAGTTTAAAAGTTGGTTTTAACTCATTGGTACGTGAAGGAAGTGTTTTACCTTATACTTGCAATATCTACGTGACTGAATTTCATAGTTTTAAAAATCTTGAGAATTTATTTATTCCCTGTTAAACTCAATAGAAGTTTGCACTGGATTCCAGTAGGAGCTGGAAAGGATCCTCAACACTTAAGTTAACTTCCAGTATGGCAGGTGAGTTTTGCAATCCATCTTTGCACCAGACTAGGCATCTAACTTTTTGTTTGACTATTGGCGCTGTTTATTGTACTCAACTGTAGGTTTAACTGCTGTTCTTTGTAACTGGAAGTGGGTTTGGATGTCATGTAATCACTGGAATATTTTCTTAGTCTTTCTGTTCTAATGAATACATAGCAAGAAACTGGTGTCTTCCTTGGAACTGCTATATGAAATCTGCTGCTGCTGTATGTAGGAGTAATAACAAACGGAGGAACAGAAGAAATACTGAAGGGTTTGTTTTCTTTTGAACTGCCTTGTTTTAACAATGAACCTATGTGCCGTTCTCCTTGGAATGTTTTATATCTAAGGCCTATCACATTTTTTCAGTCTTAGGAAGGAGGAAGAAAGCTGATTTATTTGCTCTTGCTCTGCTTCTTTCTATGCTAACACTAGGTAATACTTTTTATAGAAAAACTCCATAATTACAGCTGGAACATTGCATCTTCTCTGATATTTTAATTTATGGCTTGTTAAATCCTTCCTCAAAAACCGGGGAGTTTTTTTCAGTAGTCAAATTAAATAGCAAATACATGGCATAATCACCCAATGAATTGGGTCATACGTAGTTCGCTTCTGAGTTGAAAAGCTTCGTACATCTCAAGGCTATGGATTTGGAGATTTCCAAATATTCCCCAGTAGGTGTCAGCGCAAGCCTGAGCAGGACCGTTAGAAAGCCTGGTTTTAGATGAGGTATGGAATGCAAATGCTTATGTTCAGTTGTGATACAGTACTTTGTATAAGTACAAGACATTTTGTGGATGAAATCACATGCTTTTAAATAAAAAATGACACTACTTACCAGCAACATTTTGTCCCAGTGGTCTTCAAAAAAGCTTACAACAGGTCACAATTATTTATGTAGAGTATGCTGATCTGAACAATGTTGTCTGCAATACTTATGCGTTCTAATTAAGATTTATTATAATTTGAAGTTAAACTCCATGTCAGAGATGAAAACCTTCAAGAGCTGCATTCTTACACTGCTGTCCAGGTTAGTGGATCAGGTTTTCTGAAGGTTTGAGGCAAAAGTTCGGCCTTATGGATAGAGATCGTGCCATAATAAAAAAATTGGGACTTCTGCAAAAAAATTTATGAACAAAAATATCATGCCACATGTTTTTAAACAAGCCAATTATTTTAATTGTTTATGATTGAATGGACTTTTTAAAGTAGTAAAGATACAGTCCACTCAGTGCTGTTGGTCTAGCTTATGGTCTGTGTGTCAAGATACAGCAGAATCTGCAGGAAGATGGGACTGCAGCTGCTGTAATAGGATTTTAATGAAAAACACAACTTTCATAAATAGTTTAGTCATAAGATTATTCAGAAATTCCAAATAGCATAGGCATTTAAAAGAGAAGGCAGAAGTAAAAAAGCCTTAAATCTATTCTGGTGCAATTAACAAAGGGAGTTTTACGAAAGATTTATTTCAGCCCTTAGAAATACAGTACTTATATGTAACGTACCTTCCAGTGCTGAAGAGTGTACAGTATTACGTGCAACACCTTTGTAGTTTTATAGGTGGTAGTTTTATATATAGCAATGAGCAATGTCGAAACAAATTTATTCAAGACAATGGTGAGCATTAGAAAGGAGAAAGGCTTGCAGAAGCCCTGCTAGGGCTTAAAGCTGTAGCTCTGAAAATCCAGGCCTCAGATTTGTGCCTCCTACCTAGGAATCTAGCAGAGATACCCACCTAGATTTCACGTTGCCTTCTTAAATGCTTTATCTGGGCCAAATCAGAACCTGGATGGTTCAGATTTTTATTTAACATCATTTTATAGACGGCAAAGAAAAAGCTGACCCTTTCAATATGAACTTTCAAGACAATTGCACTGAAGGATGGATAAATACTGTATTTTAAAACTGTAATTTAAAATAAAACCTTGCATTTCCTCAGTCTTCTCTGCTAACGGCTCACTGGGTGGATACAAGGAGACCTGCAACTGAGTATCAGTGATTTTTTAACAGACATTGCATTTAACTTGATGGAGTGGAAGTTGGTGAGAACTGAAGCACTTATTTATGGCTTTCGCTCGTTACTGATTATTAACATTCTGAGATGGACATAATCTATAAATGTGTCCATTATTTCATTACATATGGTCCCAATATTCTGTAATCTGGAGAAAAACAACTTTCGTTCTTGCTGCAGCAAAGACTGCAGGACCTGGATAAGCAGTTTTAGTTGTCTTTGAGGTAATTGTAAAATAAATTTGCAAGCTTGCTTTGCAAAGCTCGCGGTGTGGTACCTAACCAGTGCTCTCCCAAGCTACGACATGCAAAAATGCCTCTTGCAGTAGTGTGTTCTGGAATAGGCACAGCGCTTTTCAGTAGCTTTAGCTTCGGGAAAGTTGGTTCCGGATTGCTTGAGGTCATAGGAAGTCCTTTATGAGTGGACCCAAGTTTGTTCTTTCCAGATGTTTTTAGCCCTCATTAAATAAATTCCGGTTCCTGAAAATCCCCTCTCCAGATGGCTCTAAATCTATTCCAATATTTGCTATGTCACCTAGAAAGCTTCTAAGCTGAATTGCATAAATAGGAAATACTGTGCACCCCTCCAATGTACTGATTTGAAAGAAAATTGAACATAATTTAGAAAATTTAATATTAAACAATGTTGAAAAATGTAAAGTAGAATTACAGTAGTACACCTAGTTAGCAGTTCGATTTCAAACAACTAATTAGTGTTTGGAATCCTAAAGAGGAATTATCCTTTAAACTATCAAAGTCTAAATAGCTCAAAAGAATTCTTCAGGCCAAGCAGCCAGCAATACAGTGGAAAAGTTTTCTGGAATCAAGAAATACTTGGAGGTAGCAGGACTTTAATATTTGCGTACTGAGCAAGTTCAGAGGTGCTCATTGCATTAGGCAAATGTGTTGAATTCATCGTCTGGAACACCCTGAGTCCAGAATACAAGTGCTGCACAGATACCCGGTGTAGGACAGTACCTTTCTCTCATTTTGTGCAAGACACTGTGTATCCAGGAGAAGTGGGCCCAAACACAGGCTGCCATTTCTGGTTGTAAAAAACCCAAAATATATATATATAAAAATGTAAGGTGACCAGGATGTATTGTGTTTTGAAATTTTCTTGCAGCTGTGACTTGCAGGTGGTACAGCAAATGCAATTTCCTTTAAAACATCCATGAACAGATAGACTTTTATGTAATAAGGCTAATTATTGGCTTTTTGTTTCTTAGCCAGATGTCAAGGTAGGGAGGAAATGGATGGTGCAGCCCACTGCGTCGGGTTGCTGTAGGATGGTGGTTGGTATTTGTCACTGAGGTGGCAGTCACCATCACCGCAGGATCACACAATGCAAAATCTTTCTTCAGTTTGTTTGGGTTTAGAGGATGCAGGTCCTAGAGCAATGTGTAGTGGTCAAACTGGAGCATGAAAAGTCAGAGCAGAGTTTCTCTGTGCTGCTCCTTTGTCCTTTGCAGCCTCTCCTGAAGAAGAAATAATACTTCCCTCTTTACACATTTTCCAGGCTCAATTTTACTTTTGTCAAAAACTACATTGAAATTCAAAAGCTGAGTTGAATTTTTGCCATTATCTTCAGTCAAAATAAAGTCAGAGGCTCAAACTGAGCCTCTGTTGTTATGAGTTTCAGTGCTTGTTATATTTTGCCTGTCAACACAGAACTGGGCTAAGAGCACATAGGTCTGCAAGGAGGTTATCCAGCAGCTATTGTATTAGTGCTACTGTAGGTCATTGCCTCAGTATGCTCCCTTTGAAACGGCTGCCATAAAGAGAATATTTAGCTGAAAACTCTTTCCAAATCATTTTCACACGGTAAGAAATTATTCTTCGTATATGATGTGATTTCCACGTGCACCTTCCCTGTGCTTTCAAGTTCCCAGGCTAGTTTGTCCCACAGAATCCAATAAAAGAGTGTAATTTCTCCCTAGGGTCTCTTCTGGTCATGTTTGATATCACTTAACATAATGAGCTTTTTACTCCCACATCATAACGGGTTTTGTTTTAGATTTCTTTTTTTTTTCTTCTTCAACAAAAAGTGTTGCTTACATCCCTTCTAAAGAATGCTCTTAGTTATGTGAAATGTGGACACGTTGTCTGGGCCAACCTCTTATCTACACCAGATTCAAAAAGTCTGGTTCGGTACAGTGGCTTAGACTGCATGTTTTTGTTGTGTTTTGTTTCTTTTAAAAATATATATGTATGCGTCCTGTTAAAAAACATTGCTGCCCCCGTCTAGGAACAATGCAACACTCACATCATTTCCTGAAAGAATAGAGCTGGAAGGCAATTATCTACTCACCAAACAGGCTAAAACAACAGTTCCTGATATTCTTCTCAAATATTTCAACTTCCCAGGAATCCGGAAAAAATAATTCCATGTAGACGGTGTTATGAATGAAGGTATGACATTTCAGTTTCCTTCACTTGGAATCAGACATCCAGAGGTAATAAATTACCGTGCACTTGGCACTGCGGGGAGGGGGGTCTGGCTGTGGCAAATTGTTTTTCTTCAACGCAGGAACAACGACGTGCTCCTACATCCTCCTCTGGCTGGTGACAGGCGCCGCTTCTTTCTTAATGGGCTTTCAGCAGCTATCGCATGAATTACCCGTAGAAGAAACAGGAACCTGACAGCAAAGCACCTTGAACCAAATTTGTTTAGAGATAGGAAAGTATAATACAGATTTATTTTTTTTTTCCATTTTACCCCTGCAAAATAAAGCCAGTAATACGCTCAGAGAACTGCACTGTAACAGGAAAATAAATAGAAAAAAATGAGTAGCAAAAAAGCATCTTTACCTCTTTCTCTTGCAGCTCAAGGAAAGCCATTTTTACCAGCATTATCCTGGTCCCATTTCTGTCACTCTGAAAGGACTAGCTACATCTCCTGTCCATATTTATCTTATGCATTTTTTTGGTTAGTGGAAAGGAAAGAAGAGCAAACATACTGAAGAGGATTCAGGTGCTGCTTTTGCAGGTTCTCCATCAAATGTAATTTTCAGCTTACTCATTAATTCATGTTTGAATAGTTCTTAGATGGGATTGTAAATTTGGATCCTATGATAGACATTATATGGGTGTATAGAAAAGTGAAATGCTGTTCCTGGGAAAGGCGTTGATGCTCTTGATCTTTGAAGAGCTCACTTCTGGTATTTAATAATCAAGCAGATGGAAAGTACTTCTGAAGAATTGTGTCCTTGGATCCAAAGAGAAGCTTTTTAGCAAGGTAGCACAGGGAACCTTGCACTATTAATAAATTTGCAAAATCATAGCAAGAAAACAGCAAATCAATGCACATTAAAATGAAATACCATTAAACCAGAAGCTCTTAGTGGCACCTGCTCTCATTCTTGCTTCTGGAGATAAAGTTTGAAGAAAGTGGTCATAAATGGGGAAAATATAAATTATATTTAATTGATTTAGAAAAGTGATAGTTCGGGTTTAATGTAAAGATATGCATATAATACAGCTTTTCTGAGAGATGTTTTTCTTTCGTTACTGCTTTGAGAGAACTTGACTGAGTAGTCCTACCAGCTTGAGGTAGCACTTGCTGCATGCCAGCAGAGGTTGTAGAGCCTGGCTCTGTACTTAGCATCTTGAAGGGGATTCAGCATTTACAAGGGATCACTTGGCCAGCAAGACCTAGACTCAGCAGAGAGCTCTGCATGTACCCACAGTGTGTTCTGTTTGTGCCAGGGAGAACAGAAGGACAAAATCCTGCTCCTGTAGAAATCTTTAGCAAAACTCCCATTAACTTCACTTCAGGTAGAATTTAGCTAGCGTTTTTGGAATCAGGCATGACTCTTCACGGATGAATGCAAGCAGTCCCCTTTTTCAATAGCGACACTGAACTATGGTAAAGCAATGTGAATAATATAATCACTGTTCTCATACCAACAACTTTCATGCCCATACTATTTAGATTTTTTCAAATTTGATCTATTGTTTCAGGTTTGTAACTTATCTACTTATTTCTGTTTTATGAAATAATGAAAAGTTTGCTGTATCAAGCATTAATTAGTTCATCATAACTGCACACTAACTTTTTCTAAGCATTTAAAATTGCCAGGCATCTCACCAATAATGAGGTCAATGCCTTTAGCATATTTCATGGCTCATAACACGCCTCATGAACATGAGACTCTCTTGATACTACCTGTAAGGTGTGGATAGTAAGAATACCAGAATGTCACAATAGGCTTACCGGTTTTGTGGTAGTTCAGTGAGTTTTATATAAACCAAAAAATAATGAAGTTTTAAATTTCATTTACCATTAAATAGATCTTTCTTTTCCTACCTGCTAGCCCTGGATGCATAAACGGTGCTATATGAAGGTGAATTTCTTATTTTCATTTCTGCTTTCTGTACTCATGGTACAGAGGTGATATGCCAATAGTTTCCATGGTTGTTTTGGTGGAGCCCACCAGGCTTCACCCCCCACCCTTTTCAAACGGCCTTGGAGTTGTGACTGATGACAGGATTCAAGCCTGCCGTAGAACTTGATGCTCTGCTTTTCACTGGTACTGCCCCTTCAGCTTCATTTCAGCTCATTGCTGAGCTGACAATGTAATCTTAAAGGAGTAAAAGGTAGTAAACTATTTCTGTTACTAAAACAGCTTCCCTGGCCATTAAGCCAGTAACAGATGTTTAACTGAAAGGTCAGATAATTTACAATGTGGAACATAATTTCAGCTACCACCTCTCACAATTACAAGTATGTAGTTTACCTACATAATACTCCGAGTGTTTGTGGCCCCATGCAATTAGGCGTGCACAAAGGATTATTAGCTAAAACCTGGGCTGAGAATCAGACCCTCGCTCCATTACAAAATCATAAAGAAGAAAGAGAAGAAAAGCAGACCCGGAGAGCTGAGTAGAGCAAACTCAGAGTCATTATTATGTCTTGGTATTCTATAATATCTATATTGATATTTTGCTAAGCCCTTTGATCATAAGAAATTGAACTGACTGGTAAACAGCTAAAGATTAGATTAGATTAGAAGACTCAAGTGTCAGCTTGCTTGAAAACAAAGTATATTGTAGGACATATGGTCCAGAAACCTTAGGCAATGGGGTTTTTAAAAAAAAAAAACCGTGGAATTTATTATCTGTTATTTTACTGTCTGTAGAAAACAGGATTGTCACCTTTTCTTGCAGTGCAAGTAATTGAGTCATGAAGGCTTAGAATTTATTTTCTATAAAATTGAAAGGGAAAGAAAAGGTCTCAGATCATGCTTCTTTCCAACAGGTAACTGTACTGTGCATCCAAGGGTAGTAGGGGGTTTTGGGGATTTTGGGTTGTTTTTTTCCTGAATATCTTACTGGAGTAGCTGTGTTTAGTGATAAGTATAATATCTTGCTCCTAGGATCTGTATAACTTCTGTATAAGTAAGGAAAAGTATAAAACCAAAGCTGTAGGGATAAGTGGTACTACATAGATAGATAAGGCATTTGCAGTTAGATTCTTGTCCTGTACTTCTTGCTATTAAACGCTATAAACAGAGAAGTGATGAAAGCTAATACATACTCAGAAAAGAATTTTTTTTTGCCTACCAAATGCAAATTCATTTAATTTTTAGATCGGTGGTTGAGCCAGCATTTAAAGTAATAATTTAAAAAATCGAAATAAAACTTTACTTTCTGGGGGCTGTTGTGTTGTCAACCGGTGGCCGGATGCTAGGGCAGACTTTCCCCAATTAGCAGGTTGCGTGCCCCATCTGGTTGGCCAACTTCACTATTTATGCGTCCTACACATTACCGCAGTCGAGACACAAAACAGTAAACGCCTCGGAACACCAAAAGTGCCAGAAGCCACCTTATTTTTGTTGTTATTTTCTGTAATTATACCTGGGAGGACTGGAGAATTCTAGCGCTTTTTTTTTCCTCACTTTTTTTTTTTATGACTTGGTTTTTGCATTTCATAAACCCTTGGTAATGGGTACAACAGCTGCCTTTGCACTCGCAGGAAACGAGATCCTCTAGGACACGTACGCTTCCAGCAATGATCAGTCCTCTCTTTTGTCATGCAGTGTGTCATAGGTACAACCACAAAAGCGGGACATCACGTGTACGGCCTCCTTGCGTGATGTGGGACTTGCCCTCAAGAGCTGTTTTCCGAGGAGTGCGTTTGCTTCTGTGATTTCCCTCTCGTTTCTGTTCCGTGCTTGGCTTCCTAGTGAACAACGATGCCCTCTGAGCTCTAACATTCCTCTTTTACCCACCTCGTCCCTCACCGTGCTTTTCCTCAACAAGCCTCAATTAGGAGTTGCACAGCTGAGTTCTGATTTAATTTTATTTTTTTTCTTTCTTTACCATGAAAAGGTCAGTTTGGTTTACTTTATGGTAGAAGGTCTAAAACTTTAATGGAAAAGGTGGATGCAAG
Source organism: Theristicus caerulescens (assembly GCA_020745775.1). NCBI lineage: Eukaryota > Metazoa > Chordata > Aves > Pelecaniformes > Threskiornithidae > Theristicus > Theristicus caerulescens. The sequence goes on from CM036558.1 coordinate 72,745,598, forward strand.
TTGTTTTCATAGAGTTTAAGTAAGGTTAAGCAGTGTTCCCCCAAGGTTTGTACTGGTGCTGGCGCTGTCTAATGTTTGACTTGGAGGAAGGCACGAGCAGTGGGGTGGTAAAATCAACACATGACCAAAAAACATTACTCGGTCACATTTAGAAAGGAAGAGAAGGAAATGTAGAAGCAGCTAACAAAGAGCAGGCAATCTGACATGATGATGGAGCTGCGATTGCAGTGTAACGTGATTTAGAGAACAATGTTGACTATTTATATATACTAGATTGTCAATTTACTGAAACCAGGTGGGAAAGAGATGTGAAGAACTGGGTGAAAACATCTCTTCATCATGCAGCGTTGGCTGAAAAGCAAATAGATATATGGGAAATTAGGTAGTATTAAGAGAAGAGTCAAGAACAATACTAAAAATAAAATAATGTAATACTGTGACATATAGTATGTACTCACATAGACTACTAAATACAGTCTGCTTTGTCTCAGAAGGGATATGACTGAGATGCGAAAAGAAGAGGACAGTGAAAATAAAATGAAGTTTGGAGAAGTGTGTATGTAGGGAGAAACCTTAGAGGTTTAAATTGGAGAGTAAAGAAAAAGTCTTTAATACAGTGAACAGTGCAGAGAAAATAAATCATGTCTATTCACATTTCTTTACTATTCCAGAGTAGAGAGAAAAATGGATTAAATCTATTTAGCTTTTACAACTGATTAAAGAAATTGTTTTTTACATATGACGCAATGGATTTGTAGTCTACACTACAGCTTGCCATTGACCAACTGCTTTCTAGGTGAACTTTCTGGGAAAGTTGCCCACACTTCATTGAAGGACTCCACTTAAGAAACTTTCCATTGGCTTTTTTAGGCAAATTTCATCGTGACCTTTCCTAACTGTTCAGTACTATCCTTTGCACAACACTTTCTAACACAGATGAGGGCATCTCATCAGACACTTAGCTTTAGGTATGTGTTTTCCATGGATTTTCCTTTTCCAAACAACATATTTCACATTATGTGTTTGTGTAACAATTGCTACCTAATGCATAATTAGTTAGAGAACTCTGGGAATGCATTAACAACGAAAAAAAAATAACCTTTTACCTGAAATATGCTACTGTATTCTTTTTTCTTTAAGAATCCCCTGTCCTATTCCAGTTTGATGTGTTTCTGGGTAGAGATTCATGTGTATTTCACAAAATGCTTAATGAGGAGAACGCATATGGCTGGTCAGCTTTGATTTATTTCCAGAGTTAAACTTGTCAGTGAATATCGGGCAGGAAGAGCTAAGGCAGTGCTGTTTGTCAGAAATACCCTGTGGGAGGTGGGGTGGCTTTGGATCCCGCACAGCTTTGAAAGGTGGTACACAGAGTAACTACCCAGTATGGTGACTTGAGGGAGAGAAAGAGAACACACTTCTACTGGGAAAATACAAAGAATCCCATTTTTTTCCTGTAAAGCAAATAGATCCGTGCCATTCGACAGACTTTCTGGGGCCTTGAAATAAATTTACCTTGCAAAGGTACTGAAAGACAAGGTGGATGCTGTCTGTGCCAAACTTGTAATACTTTGTTGCTCTTGCTTAGTAAGAGCTTCTATCTAGCCAGCTTTGCTTTATGTGGAACTTAATAGTCCAGCAGCGAATATTTGCCTACAGCTGGTTTTGCTTCTAGCTTTTCTTCTAAAGTGTAATGTATCTATCTTGCTTTATTTTAACATCACTGGAATAGCTGTGCGCTTGTGTGGGGACTGACTGTTGAAGTGTCTCTTGGAGAGCAAGATTGACTTCTAATGGTGAGAGAAGGGGATGTGGCTGTGGACATCTCGCAGACGAGGAAACTGTGAGGCTTTCCCAGTGCTGCTCTAAGAAAGGTGGTAGTACTCTCCTTAGGGGTGTAAGGAGCATCGAGCAACCTAAGAAGAGCCAGGCTTTCTTTTGACCACTATAATGGTATTGCTGGCCAAACACTAAGGCCTAACCCAAATGAAACCTTCCCTGGCCTACAGTGAGCTATGGACAAAACCGCTGTTGTAAGGAGAAAACGCAAAAATCCTCTCTTTTTCTTTTTTAAAAAAAAAAGCAGGAAACCCCACCCCCCCAAAAATCTGCAACACACACACCCCCTCCAAAGTCCCAAGGCCAGTGTTCCTGAATCTGATCACATACTTCTGCTTCAACACAGAGGAAAATTTCATGCGAATTTAATACTTCAGTCTTGAGCTTCCTGCAGAGCACCTGGCTTGCGCTCCTTCACAGAGACAGGGTAAGCAGTGGGCGACGGAAGGTTTTCCAGTTAGCATTGGCACACTCCACAAAGCAGAGAAGGTATAGAAATGGAGAAACAGATATAAATTAATAATTAAAAATAACCTGTCTTCACCAGTAACAACAGAGAAAATACTTTCCATGCTATGTAAGTAATACATCAACATTTAAACTGATTAAAATTTGATAAACTACTAATGTTTTCTGATAGGAAGGCTGGGGCCTGAGATAAAGCAGTGTCATGCTGGGGAGGACAAACACCCTAGCATCCAATAAACTTTGTATGCATTTATTTTGTTAAGACTGATTCCCATTTCCTCTGTAACTCTTTGTTTATTAATGAGTTCACTCATCCAGAGTCCAGCAGCTTGTTTCCACACCAGAGAGATGGATTTGCACCCCTGCCAAGTGGAGTCAGAGGCAGAGATAACAGCCAGCAACAACAATAGTCTTCCTCGGTCCATTTGCCAAGAACAATTGGCAGAAAGGACTCGGGGAGTAACTTATCACCAGCGCTGGGAGAGGCTGAAGCTCTGGAAGCACGGGGTTGCTGCTTGCCTGCCGCAGATAAACAGCAGGATGCAACCAAGAGCCAAGCTCACGCTGCAGGCTCTACCAGGTGGAGGAGGAGGCAGGCACCCATCAGTTAACATAACCAGCCAGTTATTTTAAGTAGCCTACGACGCAGCAGACTAATGCAGCAGGCTTTTTTCAAGTGCCAAGTCCACGCTAACAAAACCCTGAGGATGGTTTGGTCCTGAGGTAAGTATTGTTCATGAATGCAAACACATCCTTGAATTGGTTAAGCTCTTCCCCGACGAAGCACTGTATTTTTAAATGTGAGCAAGGCATCAGATCCTGCGTTATCGATGATGTGAAATCTGCTCACAACAGTTCATATTTGATATTTTGACCTACTTCTCTTGAGTCTTACTCTGCAAAATGGTGAGCACCTGTTCATATCAACCCAGCTGCATTTGATCCTGATGGCTCTTCTGCTTGAAAGTAAAAACTAGGAACACCTGAGGCAAATTCTCTTACAAAAATTATATCAAAGTTTGACCTTGTGATTGCATCATGGTTCTCTCTGAGAGAAGGTCCCCTGCTAGCTAGTCAAATAAATTCAGACTTCACAAACATGATAACTCTCAGACAGTTACAGCTGTATAGCTGTTATTTGCATGGGGTTTTGGACAAAGCAGACATCTTATTAAATAGCATTTTGAATCTAATTAAAACACCCATGAAGATAGAATTCTATGTGACACGAAACTCATTGTGGTTACTGAACTGTGACTATCTTTATTTTAACAAAAGAATATGGCAAATTTGGGATTTTAGAGTGGGATGCAGCATGAAATGAAATGGTATGTTGTGGATTGGCTACTACAGCTCCCCTTCATACTGCTAAACCCCCTTCAGATTAAGGAGAAATTAGAGCCTGTTAATTTGTTCTGCATTTCTTTATATGCTTTACCTAAATTTTCTTCATGACCTGACTCAATGTCAGAAACCATCTTTCCAGTCTGGCTTGGTAGGGATAATTTTTTGTTATTGTTTCCTCTCCCCCGTCTATACAGCTTGATTGTATTGAGATCCTTCCACTTCTTTTTCTGTGGATCTGTCTTTCCCATAACTTCAACCAAATCTCTCATTTGAGCTTTTGTTGTGCCATGTGTTGCTCTTCAGCTCTTTCAACACACTCTTTGCAAGTGTCAGAGAGACACGTGCTTTCCCCCCAAAACAGGTGTTAAATACAAACTCTGCTTTTATTTGTTTGATCATACTACTTCTCACTTCAGATCTCAGAGCTGGCTCCCATGTAGCGTCGTATCCAATTTAAGACTCTAGTTCCCTCAACACAAGGACACAAAATTACTGTTGCTTTTTAAACTTTAAATTTCCTGGTATTTTGAATTCTAAAGTTAGGCTTTACTGAGCCATTAACGTTATTTTTGGTTTGCAACAGAAAAGAGAGGGGTAAAAAACAATACGGAGATGGCTTGCAATAAAATTTTTCAGAACCACTAGACCAAGAGATGAGAAAGTTACTGATTTCCAAGGTACATCTGAGTTCAGGGTGGCAAAGTAATGGTTTCCTGTGAATCAACAATATTATTATAAAATTTGAACATCCAAAATGTACTTATGCTGTAATCTTCGTTCATGAGCACATCTCAACCTCCTGTCTTCTCACTCCCACTTCATCCCATCACATCTAAAGTTAGACTGTTAGCACTAGAGGAAGAAACCACACCTTTCCCATATCTATCTTTTTTTTTTTTTAAAACTTAGCCCATTTTTGCTTGCTCTATAAATAAATAATAGCCAGTGTGGTGCCAGAGAAGGAAAGGAAAAAGCTACATTAGCTCACAAAGCAAAACAAGAAATAGACAAACTTAAAAATAAATATTTTTCTTACAAAATGCAACCACTCTTGGGAGAAATCAACACATTCGGTGTTCTGTGAAAGAAATTCACCTCTTTTCTGTAGCACCCCTGTTGCTGACTAAAGACACTGCCATGATGTGCAAGGACATTTGGGGCACCTAAATGACCAGGCAGACCAGGGCTATGGGCTGTTCACTGAGTGCCACCATGCAAGCCACCAGCAGGCAGTGGCTGCAGGGCCAAGACTAGAGATGCTCCATGAGCTGCCAAAACTGCGGGTGGGGACCAGCAGTGATCGCCACCCTCAGCTCCTTGTTGCTGTGGTGCCCTGCCCTTGCGCTGGGTGTTTGCCAGCAGGATTAGTGCCCCAAGGGGCTCTGCCAGGGGAGGGTATGCACAGCTGTGTCGGCACAAGAGGAAAGAGAGGAGCAGAGGTGAGAACGAGTGGCGGGGCCAGGAGCTGCTCACATCAGCATGACTTTCTATTTATGTCAGCGTGGTAAGTGGTGGCTGTCTTATTTGTCCCCAGTATTAGCCCAGAGTCAACACGCCACCAACGTGGCTTTAAATTAGTATTCATTGCCCTTAAGGTATTGGGATTTTCAGCCCATAATCTCACTTTGTGTTTCTAAGCATTCAGCCATATAAGCGTTAGCAGTGCTGCAACTTACTTGGCATTTAATGTAAAACAACTACTTTTATTTTAATGATATGCTATCAAATCGATTTGCCTGTTGAGTTTTCACTGCGTCTGTTTCCTGCCATCTAATATCTCCTTAAGCCTCCTTTTTGTGGTGTCGTATTGACCTCAAGAAGGAAATCTTACAGGCGTAAGCCGTCCCCACATGCCGAAAGACGAGCCAGCGGGGAAGAAGACTGGCCTGGCTGAACAGAGAGCTCAGGCTGGAAAAAAAAAGAGAGTTTATGATCTTTGGAAGAAGGGGCAGGCAGCTCAGGAGGACTACAAGGATGTTGTGAGCTTACACAGGGAGAAAACTAGAAGGGCCAAAGCCCAACTAGAACTTAATCTGGCTACTGCCATAAAGGTAACAAAAAATGTTTATGTAAATGCATTCTCAACAAAAGGAGGGCTAAGGAGAATCTCCATCCTTTATTGGATGCGGGGGGAAATGTACTGGCAGAGGACAAGGAAAAGGCTGAGATACTTAATGCCTTCTTTGCCTCAGTCTTTAATAGTTAGAACAGTTGTTCTCAGGGTACCCAGCCCCCTGAGCTGGAAGACAGGGACGGGGAGCAGAATGAAGCCCCCATAATCCAAGGGGAAATGGTTAGCGACCTGCTACACCATGAAGACACACACAAGTCTATGGGGCCAGATGGGATCCACCCAAGGGTACTAAGGGAGCTGGCAGAAGTGCTCACCAAGCCACTTCTACCAGCAGTCCTGGCTAACCAGGGAGGTCCCAGTTGACTGGAGATTAGCAAATGTGATGCCCATCCACAAGAAGGGCTGGAAGGAGGATCCAGGGAACTACAGGCCTGTCAGCCTGACCTCGGTGCCGGGGAAGGTTATGGAGCAGATCATCCTGAGTGCCATCATGCAGCACATCACACCAGGACAACCAGGGGATCAGACCCGGTCAGCACGGGTTTATGAAAGGCAGGTCCTGCTTGACTGACCTGATCTCCTTCTGTGACAAGGTGACCCGCTTGGTGGATGAGGGGAAGGCTGTGGATGTTGTCTACCTGGTTGTTAGTAAAGCCTCTGACACCATTTCCCACAGCATTCTCCTGGGGAAACTGGCTGCTCATGGCCTGGACGGGTGTGCTCTTTGCTGGGTAAAAGACTGGTTGGATGGCTGGGCCCAAAGAGTGGTTGGTGAATGGAGTTAAATCCAGTTGGCAGCCAGTCACAACTGGGGTTCCCCAGGGCTCAGTATTGGGGCCAGTTCTGTTTAATATCTTTGTCAATGATCTGGATGAGGGGATCGAGTGCACCCTCAGGAAGTTTGCAGACAACACCAAGTTGGGCAGGAGTGTTGATCTGCTGGAGGGTAGGAAGGCTCTGCAGAGGGATCTGGACAGGCTGGATCGATGGGCCGAGGCCAACTGTATGAGGTTCAACAAGGCTCAGGGCCGGGTCCTGCACTTGGGGCACAACAACCCCATGCAACGCCACAGGCTTGGGGAGGAGTGGCTGGAGAGCTGCCTGTTGGATAAGGACCTGGGGGTGTTGATCAACAGCTGGCTGAATATGAGCCAGCAGTGTGCTCAGGTGGCCAAGAAGGCCAATAGCATCCTGGCTTGTATCGGAAATAGTGTGGTCAGCAGGATCACGGAGGTGATAGTGCCCTTCTACTCGGCGCTGCTGAGGCTGCACCTCGAGTACTGTGTTCAGTTTTGGGCCCCTCACTACAAGAAGGACATTGAGGTGCTGGAGCGTGTCCAAAGAAGGGCAGCGAAGCTGGTGAAGGGTCTAGGGCACAAGTCTTATGAAGAGCAGCTGAGGGAACTGGGGTTGTTTAGCCTGGAGAAAAGGAGGCTGAGGGGAGACCTTATCACTCTGTACAGCCACCTAAAAGGAGGTTGTAGTGAGATGGGTGTCAGTCTCTTTTCCCAGGTAACAAGTGATAGGACACGAGGAAATGGCCTCAAGCTGTGCCAGGGGAGGTTTAGATTGGATATTAGGAAAAACTTCTTCACCAAAAGGGTAGTCAGGCACTGGAACAGGCTGCCCAGGGAAGTGGTGGAGTACCCGTCCCTGGAGGTATTTAAAAGATGGGTAGATGATGTGCTTAGGGACATGGTTTAGTGGTGGACTTGGCAGTGCTAGGTTAACCGTTGAAGTCAATGATCTTAAAGGTCTTTTCCAACTTAAATGATTCTATAATTCTATGACCTTGCCTAAGATACAATTCTGCTTTTTTGATTCTAGTTTTTTTACAAGGATTTGAGGAAGCTGGAACATGGTTCTCCATCCATCTGATATAAAGGTAATATAAGGCTGGATGTTATCTAATTCTTTAAAGTGTTGTAGATTTCTTGTCTTATAAGTAACAAAATATAGATAAAGAGCGTGAACTACATTGGATTCCCAAGAGAAATGTAGGGGTGAGGAAGTTAAACACCTTCTATGAGATCAGACGGGAGCGTTGTCATAAATGTCTTTCTAAAAAGAGATCAAAACGTATGGCCACTTCAGGTGCAGCAGGACTCTGTCTGTGCAGGAGTGTGCTTGGAGCTCTGAAATGCTTTTGGTAGCTTTCTGACCTGGAAAGGCCAAGAAATGCCAGTCAGGCCCAAGTAACAGTAGGAAAGAGCCCACAGAGAAGGTATGTTTCAGGATGGAAGAGATTTGGAAGTGTGGTGCCAAGACTGTCAGTTGTTTCCAGTGCAGTCATGATTACCAGACATATTGGACTGTAATTTATCATTTCTCCATCTATATCCTCAGGATAGGTTTGGCAACTGATAGCACTTTTTATCCTCTCACAGATTAGTGCGCTATATTCACACCAGAGCTATCTTGAAGAGCTTGAAGGACCCTTCCTACCACTGCTGGCATTGGCAGCATCCTGATATTTCAGTTTTGGGTGGATACCATCAGTGAATCTTTCACTTGGACCCTCAGCTTCTTCTTTTGGGGTTGCTTCTTCCTGTACAGCAGTAAGAGTGGCTCAAAGAGGACTCTAAGCAGTCAGCTCATCTTTCTCCAATCCCTTTCTCACCACAGATTAGTGAAGATCACACCCAAAATGCATACCTAGTAGCTATGCCAGGTAGCAGCCTTTCTGTTTTTTTACAGAGTAAAGGACTCTCAAAGTTGGGTAACACTTACAGCTGCCTTCTCACTTCATTTCTACATGGGCAGACGCAGCTGTTTGTGGTTTTTCTCCCCTCCCTGGTGTGTTAATCTGCTAACACATGGTAAATGCACCTGGTACGCGTGTCTGAGACTGAGGAGCAAACAGCACTGAACGTGCTCACTGCGCTGCTTGAAGAAGAGCACCTGATGTTATTTCAAAATAGCATTTGAAAGTGGCAAAGGCAAATAACTCTTCCTCCAACCACAAGTCGAGACCTCCTCTAATTTAACCCAGCTCTGTAGGTTTTAGTGGAACCTGTCCCCTAACGGATCCAAACAGATCAGAAACCTGGAGATACATGAAATCACTTAAATTTTCAACAAATACTGCTATTCTGAGCTGTCTGTGAACAATGCTTTTCTATTAACAATCAAATACACTTGTGAAAAAGCAGTGTTCTTTCTTGGTGCAGAGGACACTGAAGGTTTCCCAGAGTTTCAGACATGGTGCATACACAGCACCAAGAGAGCCCCCGGCAGAAGAAAGCCATGTGTGGGATGGCAGCTTGATTTTGAGGGACGGTTCAGAAGGTGGTGGCTGGAAGCTGCTGAAACATCGGCCTGAACTGAGCTTAGTCTCACAGAGCTTTGCCTTTAGTTCAGGGAAGATTCCTGTTCATAAACTGTGAGTGGTCCAGCATTGGAAGGAGACCGTTTTAGAGCATTAAAAGGTGTTTAGTTATTACCATTGACTGCGCAGGGCTCAGCACAAGAATAACCTGTCTACATTGTTGTAATGTTCCAAGAAACAGCGTAATCTAGTGCCCTGATAAGACGGTGGGCAGGCCAATGTCGTGGTTGCATTTCTGATACTGGCCTTAAGCAAGTTGCTGTGGTTCCCTAGTACGTGAGCATGCAAGAGGAGGGATACAAACCACAAATGTCTCCCTCATCTCTGAAAAGATGAGATCCCCAAGGTCAGGACTGCATTTACAGGGTACTCTTTAAAATGCCTGTTGTGGGTAGGTCAGGGCTTTGTGCTCCTTCCAGGCTGCCTCGCGAGGTGGAAGGGAACGAGGCTGCAAGGGGTGAGGAAGAAGAAGCTACTTTGATATTTCTGCAGGTGGTCTTCTGGGGCACCACTGCAGAGTTCAGCATCTGATAGAGCTTTTACTAGGTCAGCCTGAGACTCAACACACCAGCCTTATCCTTCACCTCACTGTCCCAAGGCATAAAGAGAGAGAATGACTTTTCCACCTCTTGAAGCAGCTTTCATTAATTAGCATTTGAAAACATATTAAAGATTAAAAATAAATGCAAGAAAGGTTTCTTTTGTTAATATTTAATTTTATCCTTTATGGAAATAAACTTTTGTGACCAGTGCTTTCCTCTCTTGAATATTAACATTTTTGTGGTACATTGAGAGAGAGATGTAAAAATAAAATATATATATATAACACAATTGTGGTATATATCTATATATAGATATCTATAGAAATAGATAAATATTGAGATATATATATAAATATACCTGAAGAAGTATTCTGCTGAAGTCCATTAAATGAAATGTTCCAGATGCCTGATAATTAAAAATGTTAACTTAAAATGTTCACTTGTCTGAAAAATTTTAATTAATGTATAACTTCAGCTGATTAAAGTTGCGTGTGACCATCTCTACTCTTCACTCATATAAGGACTTTTGTGTCATTCATTGGCAAATTTTGCCACCTTAGAATTCTTTTTTTCAGGCTATTAATTTAAAAGTCCAGTCTGGAGGCTTTGCACTCTTAACTCATCGTAGCTATCCATGTTTTATGTGTAGTTTGTATTGTTTGTTGCTTTACACTACAGCCTGTAACGGTGTGTAAGGCTCCAGCCATGGAGCATGTCACGTCTGTGCTACGTGCTGAACATACGCAGAAGCACAGGAGGACGCCTCTGTCCATCGACTGCTCCTTTCTGCAGACTGTTGTGGCTTTGAGGATTTTTCCGTCTCTTTGTCGGTTTCTGATTCAAGACAACAACATTTTTCTTCTTTCTCCATCAGTGGCTGGTGTCTTAAATTGTCCACTGAGAGTGCTTTCTGTCAAAGCCTTTTTCAAAATCCAAGTACATTTTATGAGCTAAGTCCTTTCTCCTTTTCCTCCCTGTTTTCTTTGATGAAGTTAGAAAATTGTTCCGCCATCTGACCTTTCTAACTGCTCTTTTAGTGATGGTCAGTGACTGGAAAAACAGTGTCTTAAGGTACCTGATGTATCAGAGAGGTGACTTGTAAGAATGGTTATAAACATGCAATATTGCAGAGTATTACCACGTATAATTAATAGTTTGCACCCTAAGACCAGGTCCATTTGCTTCAGTGGGACTCCAGGTATGTCAGTATGAGAAATATGGTATATAAATCTCCACGTCCTTCTTCTCAGTGTCTCCAACAACCGCTGAAGATGTAAGCAGCTAGAGGCAGTGCAGTACTGAAGGTGGGAGGGACACAAAGCCCTTGATTTTGGTGTGCCCTCCAACTTTGTAGAAGCTTGAATAGCCATCTTGAATTTATGACTCAGTTCCAATCAGTAGTAATTGTAGTCCAACTATAGTAATTGTTACATTAGAGTACCTGAAATGGTAAGTCTCCCTTCACCATCAGATGTTGAGCACACAAAGGCTTGAAAGAGTGACTCACTGTAATAAAGCCGTGTAAATAAAAACGCGTATTGACTTATGGAGCTGTATCAAGGAACTACACTTCCTTCTTCTGGTATTGGCAAACAGAGGTCCCAAGCCAGACATCATGGTGACAACAGATGTTAATAGTAATAACAGATATTAAAAATCTTATTTTTCAGCATGATTTCTCATAATTATATTCTTTTAAATCCACGTTTTGATCTTTCCCTGCACAGTTGCGATGTCCAAGTAGAGCTGTGTGACAGCTCTAACCTCACCATGGTTTGAGTGAATATGTTATAAGGAACAGGAAACAGCAAAGTTAAAGGCAGAATAAAGCAAAAGTTAATCATATGCTAGAAGCTGTTCCTATATTTGCTAGCTGGAGTGCTCAGTAGAACATATTTACTATTTATGATATCTTTTTTCCAAAGTAATTTGCAAGTATTCAAAAATTAATCCTGACATCACTCATGCGAATTGAGTATAAATTTCTTTTGCAGGGGGAAACTGAGCCAGCGAAGCAAAAGCACAAACTTGTCACTGTACAGTGACTCATCAGAAAGGTTTTGTGTTTATTGCGTCTCTCCAAACCTGGTAGCACTAGAGGCTTCATTTCGAATGCTTTGGCTGATGACAACTGAAGTAGCACTGAGAGAGCTGGAGGCTTAAGTCAGCTGCCTGTCAGTCACATGCTGGCAATAAAAGATCCACTTAAAAAGCAGGATCTTCTATCAAAAAGTAGCTTCCATTTCTCAACAAGCTCTACGTACACAGCCTTATCTAGAGAACCCTATGTTGCCTCTACTTTGAGATAACAGACAAATAAACCGTAGCCAGGACCACATTTCAGCCGATGAAATAAGCACCCTTGTCACAGGTGCTGCCTGCTCAAGGAGGATCTGCCGCACATCAAACAGGATCCAGAGCCTGTAAACATGCGGGATGGATGGCTTCTGCGTTCCCTGAGGTACAGCCGAAATGTCTTTCCGTTCTTCTGGTCCTTACACCAACCTGCTGATATTATAGTCAAAATAGTTCTTTCAGGCAGCCTTCATTTGGATCCATCTCATTCACACATGGAGGAAAAAGGTGGTTTCATTGATTGTTTTATGTCCTTTCACTTTAATGTGGTTAATTCAAAGTCTGAGATTCCTTTTTTGCTGAAAGCTTCTGCAGGTCCTAGAACAAGGTATATATTTCTAAGCAAAGAAAGGCTGTCACATGAATATTTTAAGTAGAAATATTCCTTGACACATAGCCTGAATGCTGAATGTTTATCACTTCTTCCCAGATGTTTTCCTTGCAATACTTTAGAGCATGGGTAGTCTGTAGGCAGGAGACCCAATTCTGTTCTTTGTTTGAGTTATTTCAAATTTACACTAGAATTGGAATAAAATATAGGCAGAATGGATTCATTATGTCTGAACTAAGTGTGACACTGACTAAATGTTGAGTGAACAAGTGCTGCATCTTAACGCTGGGTTTCCTCTCTCTCCTGCTCCCATCATCCAAAACGTGCTTAGCCCTTGCCCGTTATTGTCCTAATGTTTGTGGAGAGCAGTGTAAAACCCCAAGACACTGTTTCAAAGCTGAGTCAGTCTTCCCAAAGAAATTCATATTTCTTGAAGATAACATTGTAATTTGGATAAAAAGTGTATCCACTTTGCAGGGCATCTTGCTTGGGTGAGAGAAAAGGTGCTTTCCTCTTCTAGAGGGTGAGACGCATGCCTGGTTTACACTGCCTCAGGTGCCCTGTGCCAGTGGGAATGACTGTTAAATGCCTACGTTGTATTATTGACTTAGTGATATGATCTGCTTGCCATCGCAGGTTCCACGTAGTGCTTTGTACACATGAAAAGCAAATAGTTACAGCTCAGTTTCTGTTGTTTGCAGAGGTTGAGAGTTCTTTAGTGTAAAAGAAAGTCAGGCCCTGCACCAATTGCCAGTTTTGAGTACATGAAATCATCGATCAGTATAAATAATACAAGTTCAGTAAGCAATATGTGAGGACAAATACATTTTTAATATTGTGAAAACAGATTAAGATTCTCCCCCTTCCCCTTCTCAAGCAAGAAGATGAACAGCAGAATACATGGAATAGAAAGCACTTTATTTACCTGGAAGTCTGGTGGAGAATGAAGCCTCGGAGAGGTGTTTGCTGGCGACTGACTGTCTTTAAGAGGAATCTTAAGAACCCCAAGAGAGTGTGAGGAACTGACAGTAGCCCCTCGTGAAGGGTTTTCAATTAGGATCGGGCTTGACAAAAACAGGACTTGTGGTGGGTTATGCCACGGCTAAATGCTCCCTGGCTGCCCTTGGTACCTCCCTGTTTCATAGCGGTGCATCCAATGACATGTTCCTCTGTGTGAGATGGAGGAAGAAAATAGAAGAAACTGCTCAAAGGTTGGTGGTATGATGTTCTGAGCCACCAGTAACTGCCGCTGCTCCAGGCTCTTTGCAGGCTACTGCTGTTTTCCTGCGGGATGCCACGCTGGAGTCTATATACCTCAATGACAACTCCAGCGTTATGCCCAGATAACTGATTGTCTTTCCTTTGTTTTCAGAATATTTATCATTTCTCTTGAGGAATAATTCATTGTCATAGATCCATCTAGGAAGAGGAAAAGAAGACAAATACGCAATTCTAGAGTAGCTGCCCTTGTGTGGTTGGCTGCTTATGGTTTCTATAAAATGTAAGTTGTTCAAAATGTGTTGAACTATAACTGCCTAATTATGAGATTTTTTAATTATTTTCTACATTCAGAGCTTTATCAAATTGTGTTCCAGCTCATAATCACAATATTTGATTTAATACTTTTTAGTAGTAGACACACATGCAGTCTATATATCTTGGCGAGATGGCAGTCGAGGAAGGGCGGTTTGTTTTTTACCACATAGACTGAGCCTTCACAAAAAAACTAGCATGTTTAGTTTTATTAAACTGTTTGAGGTACCTGAGCTTTTCATGGAGAACATCAGCACGGAAAATTAATTTCCCCCTGGCTGAATGCCTAAAGCTACAGTCACTGATTTGGTCATATTTACCCAGGGTTTAGATCAGAAGTATAGGTACCTAATAACTATACACTAGATGAGCTAGAAACTTGTTTCATTAGATAAGATTAAATTCTGTCTACAAAAAGAGCAACTTCTCTCATTGAGAATGATGATACCAAAATCTCTGATAGCTAATGCAATTTAGAGCAAACTGAAATGGCAAGGACACAGTTTCTGCTCCTAAAACAGAAGTCTCTGCTTGGGAACCATTTGGACACATGAGAACAACAGAAAAGCTGATGAAACTACGCTGGCTACAGGCATCCAAAACAAACTCGAAAGGTCTTACCACAGGCCTTCTTCCTATCTTATGAAGGGGTAGTGGCAATAAATTGGTTGAACACAGTGCTTAACATGCGTGATGTTTTGATGTCTTTCTCCACCAAGCGGGAGTTAAACAGATCACTCAGGGTGAGCTAGAAAAAGCTAATTTGGCTAAATCATTGTCTAGCCAAATTAGTTATATTTAATCACTGTTATCTGCAGTCCTCTCATTTTTTGTCTCTCTTTAGAAATACAGTTATAGCCATTTCCAAAGAGTCCCTAGACAACTCTCCGTGTTCAGGGGAATGACGGCATGCTTCTCTGCTAGCTTTGGCCTCCTTGATGACTTCATCTTGTTTGAAGATTTGTCTTTTCTTGGGTTTTGTGACATTATTCTTTCCCATTTCCTCTTTCTTTTCCTGCCGCCTTTGTCCAGGAGTGCTCTCCCTTCCCTCTCCTTGGTTTCTAGGGAAATGTCCCACCGTGTTCTGTCTTTGGCCTTCTCACCGTATAGCCAAATGCTTCCTGAGCACTTTGTGAAGCTCTTGCCTCCTGAACACCATTCTTTACTCTCTAGGTTATGGTATGACCCCTTGTTTTAAAGTGTGTGACTTTATATTTGACTTTGATAAAATGTCCATCTCACCAAGAAAATAGCATCCTTTAAAACATTTGCCACTCTGACGACCTTTGCCTTATTCATGAGTATAACTATCAACAAAAAGGTGTAAGTATTGACAGCTCCTTCTGAGAGCTCCTCTCACTGCAGTCCAGTTGCTCCACAGCGAGTAACGTTTTGCAGTGCAGAGCGTGGTGTGCCCTGCGGTCCCCGATTCACGCAGCAGACCCAGGTGGGCTCTCCCAGCCAGGGTAATTCACAGTTGCTCTCATGCTCTTAAGTTAACTGGGTGACCACTTGGCCTCCAGTCAGTTGACAGATTAAAAACAAGAGACCTGGCCAGGCGCCATCTCTCCTGCAATATATCCTAGGTCCTGCAGCAGGCACATGCAGGTTGCTGGACTCAGGTACCTTCTTTTACATTGCTTTTCCCTTTGTCTGTATGGATAGACATCCTGGCTCCCCCAGAGCACATGCATGTCTTTATGCCCTTCTACCATGGATGTTTCTTCTCTTCCTCTCACAAATTCTTGTGCTTGACTGCAGACCATGCCTGGTTATCTTTCTTGTCTTACCCTGCTGCTCCCACCTTATCTATTTTACAAATTATTTTCCTTAAATGTCTCCAAACTTTCTTCCTACCAGTGCCGTGCTGTTCCTCTGGCGGTGTGTAGTAAAGTCCTGTCTGTAGACCTAATTTTTTTTGTGAATTTAAGGGAATCATGACCAGTAGGTTATTTTTCTGTGTGTCTTTGATGGGTTTGTCATGTATGTGAAATAGAAAGGGGGTTGAATGTTAGCCTGATTTAGAAAGAAACACAATAAGTATTTAACATGGTTTGGTTTTGGTTTTTTTTTTAATTTATTTCATTTATCACATGATATCTAGAGAATTAACTTCATAATCCATAGAACAGCTAGTGTAATACAGCAATTTCTCAATTAATGTGCTTCCGTAGCAAAAGAAGGGAAACACTGAGAAGTATGGGTATAAAGATGTAAGACAAAGCAGTAAGACAAAGAGCTAAAAATAAAAAAAGAAGCTGTTGGCTTGGTGAGAGCTGGAAAGAAAAAAGTCCTTGTACCAGAAGTGCAAAATTGTAGACTGTAGGACAGAAGAGCCAAGTTTGAAGGGAGTGAAGTGCATAAGGAAGGCATTTGCGTTCAAATCCTAATCAGCTAGCTCTCATTTAAAAGAGTGGCTATTTGCTTTATTGTTGACTCTCCGAACATTCCTCTTTGCTTCTGTGAAACCATAAATACTGCATTTGACATCAGCTGTTACAGGGAAAAGTAGTTCATTACTGCTCCAAAACATCCAAATCAGATTATGTGACATACTGAAAGTATAAAACAAACATTAAGTAATGGCAGCACTGTCAGTTAGAATTACAGTCCTCCATAGTTTTGGGTCTTCTTTTTTAAAGAGAGCTGGTGTCACAGTTCAGAGGAGAAAAACGAAGGGAAAAAAATTGC
Source organism: Theristicus caerulescens (assembly GCA_020745775.1). Lineage (NCBI taxonomy): Eukaryota > Metazoa > Chordata > Aves > Pelecaniformes > Threskiornithidae > Theristicus > Theristicus caerulescens. The sequence continues at coordinate 72,762,106 of CM036558.1, forward strand.
TCTTATTGGCCCCCTAAATTGCAGCTGGCTTCGAAAGAGCAACATCAGAGTCCAACTTTTCTTTGGGTGGATATTGGAGTATGCTGGTTATGAGCCACCAGAAGGGTACAGGGCAGATCAGGGAGAAAGTGCTGATTAAAAAATAATTAAAACCAGTTTTCTTGCTATACAGCATGTGGAGTTGGCCAGAAACTATGAGTGAGTAACTCTGTCTACACAAGTGTTTTTTGGTTTCTTTTTTTCCTAATCTTCATTCACCTTCTGGATATCTCAGGCCATTTTAAAATTCTGCTCATGCCTGCAGCCCCTGTTTCTTGTGCTTCAGGTTGGTTTTATTTAGGGTATGGTGAGAAATCACAGGGGCTCTGTAATGTGTCAAATATCACAATGGGCCAGCATGCGTACTGGCAGATAAAAGCAGCTGCAGGTTACTTAAGAGGGTGTGTGCAGTGTAATGGAAGAGAATTCAACCATGGAAAAAAATAGCCTCCAGTATTCCATCATTAAGAGGAACACATTAAAGCAGCTGCAGAATTAATAGACAGGAAATTCTTTCTTTATGATCCATGAAATCTTCAATCTATATTATCCTATTCTTCCTAACAACTTCTAATTGCATAACTGAATTTCCCTGTTTATTAATTTTGCAGCATAGTGACTTACAATTGAGAGTAAATTGCCTGAAAGCAAAATTCTGTTTCATCCGACCGAACCATAAGAATCAGAGGACCATGGAGCGCGTAGCATTTCCAGCAATTATATATTCCTTTCCTGCAGCCAGTGGAGAGAGCAACTATTGAAACTGGGGTTTGTGGCCACAATGGTCAGAGTCCCACAGAGATAGTGGTCAGCCGACACAATGAGCATATGTTTCTTCCAAAAAGAAGAGCACTCACTTGCCATGAGATTGCTCTTTCCTTACTGCTGTGCCATTTTCTAGGCTGTCAAACTCGTAACATTTTGTGGGTGGCAAAATGATGTCATTTTATTCAACAGCTTGTAGTAATTTCCACTCCCAACCCTTCATGAGAGGTACAAATTACCAAAGAAAAAGGGCTATAAGCTTACAGATGGCAGTATCGCTTTTCTTTTCCATTGAGATCACAATATCCTTCTTTCTAGCTGAATGACAATTGTGCTGTCACTAAAATTACATAATGCTACGTCCCCTAAGGGGTTATAGTTTGGGATTCAAAGGACAGCTGTCAAAATACAACATGCTCTATTCTGAGCTTTGGAAGTCTCTTAGCGGGTTGTACATGTGAGTTTGTCTTTTTTTTGGGTGGATTATAGATAGAGTTAACAGTGGAATGTAAATGAGAAAACTACATTTACATGGCAAATTAAGTGATACACCTGAGATACAAATGACACACTAAAATAACTAGTGTTTGCTGTAAATCACAGGGGCCAAAATCAGGACTAACACAAATGGCAGCGCTATACTGACTCAATGGAGTTTGGTAGCCTACAGTAAAACTCTTTTTTTTTTTTCCTTTATTTTGTATACACCATACAATATGCAGTAGAAGCTGCCCTGATTTTCCAGGTTTTGTCTGATGTCTTGAAGTCAGCTGTGCTATAGTACCCTCCATTGCTGTACACTGGCTCCGAGTGCCCGCCAATTATTACGAACAAGCATTACATCAAAGAGTCTCAGTGCAGTCTTTGAATGTGATTGGAAGGGAAAAGCTTACATAGTTTTAGATTTCCCCAAAGAAGGACAAAAAAAAAAGAGGGTAAAGGTTGGAAAAAGTATCTTGGTTTGGATAAGCGTTGTGGTTTAGCCGTGGTAGGCAGCTGAGCCCCACACAGCCACTCACCCACTCCCACCCAGTGGGATGCGGGAGAGAATTGGAAGGGTAAAAGTGAGAAAACTCATAGGTCGAGATAAAGACAGTTGAATAGGTAAAGCAAAAGATGTGTGCACAAGCAAAGCAAAATAAGCAATTCATTTACTACTTCCCATTGGCAGGAAGATGCTCAGCCATGTCCAGGAAAGCAGGGCTGTTTCATGTGTAACAGTGACTTGGGAAGACAAACACCGTAATGCCAAACGTGCCTTCTCCTTCTTTCCCCCAGCTTTTATTGATGAGTGTGACATGATATGGCGTGGGATATCCCTCTGGTCAGTTGGGGTCAGCTGTCCCAGCTCTGTCCCTTCCCATCCTCTTGTGCACCCCCAGCCTGCTCGCTGGTGGGGTGGGAAACAGAAAAGGCCTTGATGCTGTGTAAGCACTGCTCAGCGATAGCTAAAACATCCCTGTGTTATCAACACTGTTTTCAGCACAAATGAAGAAAATTAACTCCATCCCAGCCAAAACCAGTACAGTAAGTCAAATATGTGGCCACACTTCCATTTGAAGGGATGGAACAGAATGGAGCAATTTTTACAAGGGCCACGGTGACTCCTGAAAGGTTATTTTTATTCCACCTAAAACCGAGAATCACGAAGTGGGTACAAGCCGTTTTCACAAGATGAAAAAGGTTTAGTTAAAACATTTCTAAATGACAGAAGGCAGCAAAGCTCAACACGGCCAATGCAGGTCTTAAAACAGTAAACCTGGAGGCTCAGCTTTCCCTGCTCAAATGACTGTGTTAGCTGGGTTGGTACTTCTTCCCTCGGGCAGCTGCTTGTTTTCCCTCACTGCTTCCAGGTATCAGCATCCTCTGCTGACACAACTTCTGCTGCTGTTGTAAAACACATATCAGAACCAGGAAGCTCTGAAGAAAACAAGCCTGGTTCTAGTCAAGTCCTTGAAACGGGGGGAAATATAAGTGAGGAATGAGAAGCGGAGAAAAATAGAGGAACAAAGCTGCTTCTGAGGGCTCATTTTCCCACCAGCAGATACTCCTATATTAGTTGAGTAGTATAGAAGAGAAAAAAAGTGTGGCACAAAGGTGTGTGGGTCAGACTTTGGTTTGCAGATCACCTATTTCTGGACTCTATCAAGCAGGGCAGTCGCTTGTGGTGGAGTGCTTTGGTTGCCAGTAAGCAAATCACATTTAAAAAAACCCAAACAAACAACTGAATGCATACATAATATCATATTTTCATGTCAGGGCCACAGAAGGGAAGTAGTTGTCTGTGACATGAATGGAAAGGGAAACATCTGCAAAATAGTCAGTCTTAGATAAAACGCTAATCCCGTTTTAGGGATGCATTTAACGTCAGGGATAAGGTGACTAAGATGTACAGGCATTAAAACGCATTTGCTGCTCAGCTGTGTGTGAATGGATGAGAGGATGATTGATTTTTTTACTTGCCAGTCTGGCTTGTGCAGAAGATTTGTGGGACGGTGCTCATGAATGAATAGGAGCTGTTGGCTTGTTTAGTCTAGCAGAACAAAAGCCGAGAAAGGATGCCACTGCTACCTCTAAATACTGTCAGAGAGGAAAAGAGTATTTCATCTAAAGGACAATGCTGGCACAGGAACACCCTGGTATGAATGACTTATAAATAAATATAGGCTGTTCATAATCCTAGTCAAGGAGCTCACTTTCAGAGTAGTGTAGGCAAAAAAACCTTTCATTTGTTTTAAAATAGAGCTAAGGCAGTTTACAAACAGGATTGTACGATGCTATTATCTGGCAGAACAAGGACTAAACTATGTGACCTCGCAGGTCCTTTCCAGTCCTAAGCTCCCTTGGTCCTACAAAACGTTTACATCAGGCCTGTGCAATGCACAGCCTCCCTGACCACGCACTGCCCACCAAGGACTTTCTTTGGCCAAGCACAACATGTGGATAAATAACTTGCTTATACTGTTTCACCTCTGCAGGCCAAAGCGCCTGCCAGGAACAAGCCGGTGCCTCGTAGCCAGCAGGAGCTGATTGTCTGGGGAGTTAAGAGGCGGTGGGCTGGGTCTGGGGTATCAGGATTATTCCTCTGCAAAGATGGATTTGAGATTAGTTGTGCTTCCAGAAGTGAGGTCAAGAGCATCGAGGAGCTTGGGAAATGGTGTACGTGTACAGGGGCTGTAGGATTCACAGGGAGTCAGTGACTGTTGACATCCAAGGATGAGCCTCTCTTGCTGATAAACAATGCAGGTTAATTGCTGTGTATTGTTAATTTTCTCTTGATTAGGTGGCTAGTTTAGATCAGTTGTTGCAAACATCAGCTACCACCCATAGCTTGATGGGCTTTGATGCTTTTTTTCCCCAGATGTATGGTGTCACCCAGAACGAGCTGCTGTGAACTGCTGATCAGTGCGGAGCAACTGCAGTAAGTGTAAGCAGTTGCTGCCGGTGGCTCTTTCTCCTTGGGACCGTTTGTCCCAGGTCCTGCCTGCTCAGCAGCGGTGCTCAGATGCTTACCCTGGGACAGGCATCTGGGAAGCTCAGCTCCTGGGTGTCAGTCGCCTGTGGCTGGGAGGAAACCACTGCTGATGAGCAGGGACTGATTATCCTTGGGAAAACATCTGGGGCACAGGAGGCAGAAGCTGGATGGCTGGAGAAGCAGGAGGCGAGGTGATGTTGGCGTGCTGCACTGGGGGATAGTATGGGTGCAGAAGAAGGGTAAGAAAGAGGATTACAAGGCAGAAAATGATAGCGAGAGTGAGGGAACAGGGACGTTGGTGACTGGCCGAAGTCTTCTGCATATCACCCCCTTATCTGATGTGCCTTCACCTTGTGTGATGGGACGTGAGTAGGGCTTGGGTTCTGTGAAACCTTTGTGGGTCTTCTTCCAAGTAAACTTAGAGAGACAGCAGTTGCCACCAGGCTACCTGCAAGGCTACTTTGACTGTTCTTCTCCCCATCCTTGCTGTGTTCCCAATGCAGTTAATAGAAATAGGAAGACGAGAGCTAAAAAGAAGTTTGTCAGCTCCAAAGGCAGGGGGAGCAGGTTGCTGGAGTGAGGTGGTAGACAGGGTAATTGAATTTTAATCAAGATCCAAATCAGCAGGCAGGAAACAGTAATTTACATAAGGAATATTAATCTTATTAGCATTTTATGGAGAGGAAAGAGGTATTCTCAGAGAAAGATTTGTTCTTATCGGCAGCTCTGACCTAGCAGCGCTTCTTGCTAATTGACGAGAGCTTAACCGTAATCTGTGCCTGTTCGTCTCGGGAATGTTGAACCATTATACTCGTGTTTCTACTGAAAGTGATGCTGTATTTCTGTCATTTTTATGTGGTCTGTATCTTAGATAGAAACCTTAAATTCACACATTTATTAAAAATTATTTCAAAATAGCTTTTAATTAATCTATTTTTAATTAAAGGTAAGAGGATCATTAATTAAAGAGTCTATTTTTAAATGTGTTAGATGTACAGAGAAAAAGGAGACCAAAAATACCCTTGTATGGAAAAGAAACCAGCTTGCTTACCGAGAGGAGGTACTTTCTGTGGTTAGAGAACTCACCTGGTTGTATCGGGACACTGTTGTTCATGGTCTGAGAATTAGTCATTCTCACTCTCTCTGACACTGCCTTTTTTTTTAAGGGAGTCTGTTGGTATTTTTTCATATGCTGAAGGGGGGGGGATCTGCACTTGTCTTTCTTTTTTCTTTTTGTATTCATGATTAGTCAGTCACTTAATTTGAAGAGCACAGAAATAAACCTTGTTTAAAGAAAAGGTTACTGCTGTCAAAGGATAGATTTGTACTCAAATTCTGATTCTGGTGATTAGCTGCTGTTCTGGATGATCTAGGTTTGCCTTTTTTTCTAGCTTGGTGGTAAACATAGTTTGAGTATTTTGTAATTGTTTCACATTTACATAGTAAGGATTTTTGGAAGCCTAGTTTTGAGGCAGGTAGTAGCTTTCAGAAGTAGTTTAGATTTTTGAAAGAAAAGATGTCTCTAATTTTCATTTTTACTTTTTTTTTTTTAAGAAGTGATTCTTGTTGGCTCTAATGATGGCCCTTGCAAAGATGCGGTAGCGTAGAAGTGAGCTGAGCGACCAGGGCCGGCGTCGGCTCTAAGTGGAAACCTGCCCAGGCAGCGAGATGGGTGTTGCATGAGGTGTACACGGGCAGCGCAGCGAGCTCCCTCCCGGTGTAAGAGGTAATGTCAGAGGGAAGCCTTCCGAGAAGGGATGATGCGGGGAAGGAGGAGCCTGGAAGGCCCGGTATGACGTGAAGCCTACCTGTCTGGACACATTAGTGCACTTGACGGCAAGCAGCAGCTTGCCAGGGAGAGGAACGGTGCCAGACTGAGCCCGTCTCCCTGGGAGTAAGCCCTGAGGTTACACCAGCACAGATCTCCGTGGAGGTGGCCGTGCGAGGCACAAAGGCCAGCCGTGGCTGCCCGTGTCGGTGTGCGCCTGCTGATTTTTTTAGTTGCCTGACGTTTTCATCAAAATGCACGTTCTCGTTAAACTAGGCGAGCCACTTATTTTTACCCACTTCGCTACCCCAAACTCAAGGACTTGCAGTAAAAATCTAAACTGAAATTAATTAAAGTCAGAGCAATTATAGAAATACAAACCTCTCTCCTATGTTATATCAGCTTGCAGCTAACTTGTATGGATTATCTTTTATTATTATTTGCTACTACTACTATTATTATTTATTGATTGTTGTTATACTGCTGCGACTCGAGCATCCCCCAGCAGTGCCAGCACCAGTCCCCTTCCTTCAGAAGCAGGCGGGAAGCGCAGGGCAGGAGAGCCAAGGGACGGAGGCCTCCTCCCAGCTGGGCACCGGCGCTGGGAGGGAGGACCTGGGTGGCAGGGCCTTGTCCCAGAGCTCAGCACCGTTACTGACCGGGCTGGTACCACCCTGCCTGCCTTTTAATTGATTTACTTTAAGAAAAGCTTCATCACGTGTGTGTGTATACATAAAATGTAAAATTTATTATTATTTTATATTTTCTAGTACAATTGTATATATTAATTTAATATATAAAATTAAATACCATATGCTACATATAAATAAGATAATGTAGAAGATATATATATATTTTTTTTTTTACATTTTTTATGTCCATTGAGGAAGGGTCCGGCGGGTGCGTGGGGGCGTCCGTGGGCGGGTGTGGGTGTGCAGGGGGGTGCCCGCGGGCCCGGGGGGTGCCCGGGGGGAGGCGGGCGGCAGCCGCGGGGGGCGGGGGCCGGAGCCGGCCGGGGCGCGGCGGGGCGGGGCGGGAGGCGGCAGCAGCCGCCCGGGGCTTCAGCCGTTCGCTCTCTCGGCGCTGCGATGGCTCCGCTCCGCTGCGGCCCGGCCTGGTGGCGCCTCCTCTCCTTGGCCGTCCTCGGCCCCGTCCTCTGCGGCCGGCCCGGGCGGGCTGAGCCGGAGCCGGGCCCGGACCCGCACGGGCAGCACCTCTACAGCGCGGAGATGCTGCGGCACGGCGCCGCCGCCGCCCCCCACTTCGTCATGTTCTTCGCCCCGTGGTGGGTATCCGGAGCGGCGGAGCGCGGCCCGGCCCGGCGCCCTCCTGCCCGCCTCTTCCCCCGTTGACGTGGCGGCGGGAGGCGGCCGGGCCGGCGGCGGGCCCGCGGCGGGGGAGGCCGCCCTGAGCCCCAGCCGCCGGGGCCGGGCCGGGCGCCTTCCCCGGGGGCGGCAGCGGGGGGGACACGCGTTAAATGGCAGCCGGGGGCTGCGGGGCGCCGGGGAGGGGGAGCTGAAGCCGAAGCCTGGCGTATTCCCGGCCCGGGCCTCCGCGGCCGTGCTGACCCTGCCGGGGGCTTCAGCCGGCCCGGGCCGGCCCGCGGTGGCCGCCCCCTTCCCCGAGGGCCCGCGGCAGCCGGGCGGCCCCGCAGGCGTGGGCGCCCGGCGGTGCCCCCCTGCGTGGGGCCTGCGGGTGAAGTGGCTCCGGCGGGCAGCGAGGAGGAGGCGAGCTGGGGCTGCCCCGGCTCTGCCGGGCTGGAGCCGGCGCCGGTCCCGGTCCTCGGCGGCGCTCCCCGTCCCTCCCTGAGCTCTGCTTCACGTCGTTCCTCAAAGAGAGGGCGAGCGAGCGGCCTCTGTGCATGGCAGTGTTTGCAGCTTGGTGGCTGTCACTTACCCTGTGCCCCCCGGGCTCACAAATGCTTCCATTGCAGAAGTTACGTTCTCTTTGCCCTCAGGAAATTCAAGGATAAATACTGTGCTGTGTCCCCAAGGCCGCAGGTAGCTGTAGCAGAGCTGGAGAGTTCTCAGATTTGCAAGAGACCTGCTGGGCTTTTGTCCCGAACTGGTACCTTTGACACAAGAGTAGTTGAGAGGAGTGGGAGAGCAGGGCTTTGCGGGATGTTACAGCTGTCAGGAGGATAGGACGTCTCATCTCTGGGCCTTTTTAGTGGTTGCTCGTATTCTTTTTTTCTTTATATCCTTTTTTATCTGACTTACTGATACCCACCAGAGGTTATTGGGAGTTCTGTTGTTAGGGTTGGTTGGTTGGGTTTTGTTTGTTGTTTTTTTTCCACAAAGTTTTCTTAGATTTAGATAAAATAAGGGAACAATGTGCAAAAGTTATGCTTTGATCCTAAGTTATCCATTGGTACATGGTGCCATTTAGGCATACGTGAGTCATGATGCTCTTTGAAATCAACAGCAGAAAAGGATTTCCTTTCAAAACTGAGGAATAACTACTTTTTTTTTGTTGTTAACATTGACTTGTTCATGCCATACGAAAATGTTAAGTAAAAGCTTGAAAGAGCAGATGCCTGCCTTTGTTCTCTGAAGATCACAAAAGTGGAGGACGCCTGACTTGCTGGTGAAGGACCTTGCCTGAGAGTGCTGTAAGGCCTTGGCAATGCCCGTGCAGAGGAGGAGTGCTTCTGCTCTGTTCTGTTGTCAGGTGATAATATCTGTGTCTGTCCACGCCTTGACCTACCGTTTCACAGGCATCCCTAAAACCAGATGAGCTTTTATCTTGGCGCAGTCTTCACAGGAGACCCTGTGCCAAATGGGCTGTTGCAGAGTCCAGCGTATGCTGTACGTCCTCAGTGAGCATCAAAGAGAGCACTGGCCTTGCAAACTTGGACCACGCTGTGCCCTTGGTAGGACTGCGGATCTCTGCCCAACTCGAGCGTGAGGGAACTGCGTTGTCTCCTGGACTTGTTGCAGCTTCTTTGTATGTTCTCGCCCTTAGCAAGCCTCCAGATCTCTGGGTCTCGGCTTCAGGGCCCTTGGTCTGGACTCCTGGCTCCTGACAGGCAGCAACAAGGGCCAGGTTTCGGGTCCAAGGGGAAGAAAAGGACAAAGGGAGCATCCGAGTGCTTGAGAGAGGTGCTTATACACACCAGTGGTTTTATTGTCAGTGGGATCAGGCGGCAACCTGACAGACCTGGAGTCTATATTAGAGCCTCTTGCCCTATCACTACGTGATGTTAATGTGCTAATCTCCTAATGCTTCTCAGAGAGGCACGCGTTTTGGCACTACTCCCTGTAGTTACAAGGGAGAAGCCTAGCAAACAACCCGACGTTCAGCTAGGATTGTCTTTCACATTGCTATGGATGCTGCTAATGTTGCATCGTCAGTGCTACCAGTAAGAATTGGATTAGACAGAGCCGATGTAACTCTCCTCCTCCGGATTCTCGAAACAAATGTTGAGGGCCTCGCTCCTGGGCAGCAGTGGTATACATGAGGTCCTCCATTTGTTTCAAATATTGCAGGGGGCTCCAAAAAGAGAGCATTCCAAGTCATTTGCTGTCAGATGTCTAAGGTTGTCAGTCATCAGGCTGTCCCCCTTGGTAGCTACACTTGACAAGGGACAGAACCATAAACAGGTTACTCTCTTGGTGGCACTAGGTGTTCTTAAGATGTTGGCCATGCCAGTTGCTTGTCTACGGAGGAACGTGGTTCGCCTGGTTCCTTAGTTGGAAGGAATCTCAAATGAGTAGTTTCATTGCATTATTTTGACCATTACAGATCTTTTCAATGTATGAAGTCTCTTGGTGAACCTGTGGAAGTCCACTGAGCTGAGGCAGGCTTGATCACCAGAGTTTGTTGCTGTTGCATTGAACTCTGTTGCCTTATCTGGATTCTTTTGTCCAGAGCGAGACTGGTCATGTGCTGCTTGTACTGTTATACCTGTCTATCCCAGGGTCTACCAACATTTTTAATTGGATAATGATTTGTGCTATATCTTGCTGTGGAGCTGCCCTTGCTAGCTGTAGAGCTCACGCTGTACGGGTGGCCTCCAGAAATGTCTGTGGGAGGAGCAGTGACCTGTCAGTGTGAGTTAGAGCAGCCTGGTACTCTATAGATACTGCCACAGCAAAACAATCTCTGGGCATGAGCATTTGTGGCACACAGTTGCTCAGAGTTAAAATGGGCAACCTATCTGCAAGCTCTTACAAACAACGTCCTTTTGCCCATACCTCCTGATGTTAGTGGTGTACAAGAAGCAGGGTTTAGTTTTGTTTTGTTTTGTTTTTCGGAAAGTTGGATCTTTCCTATGGCCTTGTTAGTCTTTTGGATCTTCATGTACATTTGTAAACAGAGATTATGAATGCTTGCACCTTCCTAGCCCATGTAGGGAAGGAAGAGCAGGACTCCTCATTGACGCCCAGGCCTCCACCATCCCCAGTGGCAGAACTGGCTGCTCCTCCAGCCCCACTGATGCAATGTGGAGTGGTAACAATGAAAGACTGCATAGGTACATGGGGCTAAGGGAGGTGTGTGATGTTGCATCGTCTTGCTCTCTTTGTTTTTGACTTCTGTGGGTTTATATGTTCTGCAGCTACACCTTATGAATTTCAGAAGAAGTATTTTGGGGACTGGCTTGTCTTGTATTTCCTTCTGTGTAACACTGAATTTTTTTGAAAACCAGGACGGACTAACTAGTTGATTACTGATTCAGATATGAGCATTTTTCCTGCTTTATTTTCAATTTTAGCTCTCATAATCTGAAGAAGGAAGGGAAAGGGGAACTTTGTGTATAGCAGAGATCACAGTGTTAAACATGGACAAGGCAGCTCTGTTCTGTGCTTAAAAATCAGCAGGTTAATTACTTGAGATTCCTTTACCTAGTTCTTTAACACCAGTCAGTGTTCATTTGGTGTTTAAAATCCCCGCAACTGTTAGGTGAAGGGAGCAGAGAGTCCAAAATCCTCCTCTTAATTTAAGCTCCATGAAAGAGTTGACTATGGAGGGACTTCAGTCTGACTTAAATATTTAAGGAATATTTACTTTTAGTAATAACACATTGTATCCCTTTGCCATGACAATTCAGAATAAGATTGTATGGGAGGTCGTATTCCCTCATATAGTGGGAGTATGTGTGACCCACTGCGACTGACTGTAACAGGACCTTATTAAGGTCAGAAGACAGTCTTGATGTAAAGTAAATCTCAGGGTTATTTTTTTGCCTTAATGATGTCAGGATACATGGAAAGGTGTGAATCCGTGCAGTTTTTGTACAAGTGGACTCAAAACCAGTTGTATAAATGAAACTGTTTTAAAATGGAGCAACTTTCTCCGAAGTCCTAATGGTGTTTTAATTGTTACTTACAAAGTAGACTGTCTAGGTCGTGCCAAGGGCAATAACAGCTTTCATACTGCCAGGTTGAGAATGTTTTCTGTTAATCCAATTATGTATTTTTAGATGTCTTGGAGGGTTGGCAAAAGCAGCCATTAAAGAAAAATGAAAATCCATTCCTTAAAATTTTTCATCGTAGTTACAGGAATAAGGTATTGTTATAATGACTGAAACAACTAGAAAAACAATGAGAAGAATAATAGCCATTTTCTACTTCTGGTGAGCTGATGTTATAGCAACTGTATGAGGCCAGTTTTCTGTGTATATGCAGATATAATTAGTTGATGGTGTGCTGCTGGGGCAAAGCACGGTATGGGAGGATTTTGAGAAGCCCTTTTCAGAAATCAGTCCTGATGAGTTTCATGACTTGTGAGTTACAATCCCTGTGATGCACACAAGCACAACGGACCTTACAAAGAGGCTAGAAACCATTATCTTCTTACCTGCTGCTAAAATATACAGTATTTTGAAATGTTAGAGCGGCAAGAAAGCTAGACAGCCTTGCAGGATTTTTCTAGAAAGCTGGAAGACTGAGAGTGCTTTTCTTAATAGCCTCATTAAGTTCTGGGGGTGTTCAGTAGGCTTTGTCACCTAAAAAGCTAGTAGCAAGAAGTTCTCATCTCTTGATGATTTTCACATGAGAAGTGTTTGCAGCATCCTGCAATACTTAGTAATATTCACTGTTGCTTAGTGTAACAGTGCTTGAGTATGGAAGATTTCTGACTTAACTATTTTTAAATTTCTTAGAATGTCTGACCATTCTGCTTATGTCTTTTCCATAGATTCATTCCCCTCTTACCATGAGCAACTATTAAGGAAATATCTTATTCCTTCTGTCGCAGGTGTGGACATTGTCAGCGTCTCCAGCCAACTTGGAATGATCTGGGAGATAAATACAACAACATGGAAAACCCGCAGGTCTATGTTGTTAAAGTGGATTGTACTACAGATACTCCACTGTGCTCTGAATTTGGCGTCCGAGGGTACCCTACGTAAGTATAAAAGGACGTCTGCTCCTATGTCTGTCTTTTTTAGTTTTTCATGATTCTCTGCCAATTTGTTGAAGCTAACTTCTAAGCTATGTTTTTTGGTGGATTTCTTTGTAGCCCTTTGGACCTCATATATTCATTTTAAGCTTTTTTACCATGTTGCCAAGTATCATGTGATACATACTACTCTTACTCTTTTTTTTTTTTTTTTGTGAAACTGTTTTATGTCTTGGGAGAAGGCTGTGTTTAAATGAAGCCCAGAATTGTCCTTTTCTCTTTCTCAAGCAACAGTGCGTTATACAGCTGTGATATGCATGATAGAGCTGGTCTCTGGTAATGGTACTTTTAAAAATAACTTGTCACAAGTTTATCCGTACACTGCACCATTCATAATTAACGTATAGGTGATCTCTTAAATTTTTGAGTGAACTTGGTGCTCATAAATTAGCATAGCAGTGGTGATGTACAGACTTTTTCTAGGTAATTTTGCATATATTGATCTAGGAGAAATTCAGCTGGAGTTTAAGGTTGTTAAACTTACCCTGTTGTAAAGGATATATGCCTTACTACCTCAGCTTTGGTAGGCAGAACATGATCTAGAGTATATGTATGAGATGTCAGCCTGGAATAGTGCTTTTAGGTTAGATACACATGCTCCCTTTTTAGCTGCTAAAAAGGAGCAAAGGGATTTTTTTCACTTGTGTCTTCTTCAAAGCTTCTTGGAAAAATGGATGGGATCGTTTCAAGTGCTTTACTAAACACTCATCTTAGTGGGGATAAGTGGAGAATGTCGTCTTCTGTAGCCCTTCCACAGCCTGTATTTTCCAGTTTCTTTCCCTTTGCTCACTTTGTCTAGTGTTACTGCTGACCCCAGCAGCAGCCTGAACTTGACATATGCTCCTGGCTGCACCCACTTTGACGCAGATGAGTGCGACTGAGTAGAAGTTGAGAGTTATAAATAGCAAAGTCCTTGTTGAAATAGGAATTGTCCATAAGGGCAGTTTGTGGCTTAGTTCCACTAGAAATACCAAGAAACAATGAATATTACCACTCTGTTTTAATATCCCCAAAAGTGAGCACTGGTTGTCTTTGCATATTTGAATAGATTATATTGTGGTGCTGTTCCTTGTAAAACAGAAAGAGTGGCAGAGATTTTGAATAAGAAAAAAAGGAATAGGTGTGTAATTGCTTCCACACACACCCCCCTTAAGATCATTAAATATCTAGGAATAGTTAGTGCTGGCTTTCATCTACTTGAAAAGTACAAATGATAAGGCAGTCAACTGCTAGTTACAGAAATGCAGAGATGAAGGGGAGTTCGTGATATCAATTCTCTTCCTGGCTGAGTCAGTTTTTAACTAGCCTGTTTTTAAAAACCTCCAGCAAGGGAAATTTCACAGCTTCCTCGGGCACAGAGGGATTGTCGCAAGTCCAGGATGTGCTGGGAGCTGTACTGCTTTTCCAAACACCCATCAAAGGAAAGGCTGCATCCCTTTTCCATCCCCCTGAGAGCAAAACTGGCTGAGCAGGTCCCTGCGCTTGTTAGTACAGTTGTCTCAGGATTATTTAGTGCTGCAAAACACTCTCAACTGAACTAGAGAAAACTTATCCTCATTTGAAGAAAATAAAAGTGCAGCTGGCTCTTTAAGCTGATATCTTTTTTTCTCTTGTTACTCTTCAAAAGTATTGCCATGAGGTGTATTTTAGATGTTCTTCTGTTTAATTTTTGTTGTTTCCTTCTTATTACGAAGTTGCCTTTTTTTTTTCTTTTCCCCTCAAAAAATTTTGACCTTTTGTTATCACAAGGAATATTCACGAATACCTTAAATAGAAAAGGCAGTGGGAGCTCATATCTCTTTTGAATGTATTTGCATTACGTGGTTTTTCAACACTTTCATATGTTCATTTTTTCCAATGTGGAACAAGAAGAAAAAGAAAAAGCAGCACAAAATGACAGCTTGGCAAGGCGAACTGAGGGCTAGGTGATAGTAGGAATTGAAACTATGATTTGCTTTAAAAAATAAGACTAAGTCAGAAGCTGATATTGCCCCTTTACCAGATATATTTAAGCTAAAATTAGAAATATTTAATAGTAGAAGCTTTAGGTAGTTTATGGATAAGTTTTGATAGTGATTATTAAATGTTATAATCATGAAGTCTTGAATCCCTACAAGCAGTCACTTATTTCCTTGTCCTAATGACTTGTTTCAGCGTGTGTTTTAATCAGTTTAATACCACATGAAAAGTCCTACATTCCAAGAGCAGTCAGGGATCGAAATGTGAGAAAGAAATTCCTGGGAAAATAAGCATTGGGTATTTTTGCTTTAGTGATGGAGAGGGGTGAACAGAACAAAATAGATGCTTTTTGAGAAACTGAAATAGGATTCATAGGCATAACGAATGATTAACCTTAGAACTGAACACTGGAATGTTTTATTTGCTCTTGCTTATTGATCAAAGTAATATTAGGCTATGCTGATTTTTAACATATTTCCTTTTGCTGTTTTTAAAATCTTCTTTAAAAGCTTACATGGGAATGAAAAAGTGTCCTAAGTTCTGGCCATGACCCTTTAAGTTGAGGGAGATGCCTGATGCTAATAGTGAAGATAGCTGTTACTGCAGCCTGAGCTGCATTGCTGTGGATTAGCAAAGCGTGTTAGCTTTCCAAGAATGTTTCCTGTGTGAAAATTTTTGCCTCACTCTTTTCTACATTTTGATCCTTTAGCCTAAAGCTGCTTAAACCAGGACAAGAACCTCTGAAATACCAAGGCCCTAGGGACTTCCAGGCACTGGAAAATTGGATGTTGGAGAAACTAAATGAGGAACCATCTGTAAGTGAAAAGGAAATACGAAAAGGAAATATTCCCCTCTGCAGACTTGCTTACCTATCATTTCTGTAGGTTAGGTTTCATTTTCCAGGAGGAAATTGCTCCTGAGAATAAAAGTCAGATGGCAATAACAATATGGAACAGCTTCCACTTAAGTCATCCTGTGACCTGCCCTTTGTTTCCTGTATTTAAAACTACAGTACATAATGCAGTTCTTAATGTTTAGCATTTTGACATTTTAAGATACAATTCTTAGCGTCAATTCAGTTGACACCTGTAGGCCATGTGTTTCTAGAATAAGAAAAGCCATTTAGCTATAATATGTTATAGATTGCATTTGTGTTGGGCTTAATTACCTCTTAAAACATGGATGCCATCTTTAGCTCAGTTATTATCTGATAATGTTGTAGCCTAAAGAAAGGCTTTAAAATAATTGGCTAGGTAAGTTAAGCTAATACCATCACTAGGAAAACCCTTGAGTTTAGGTATGGTAGCACTTACATATAGTAGCCAAGCCTTGCCTAAAATTAAATTTATAATTGCTGTTTCTAATCAAGTTAAAGCTTTCGTGATTGCTGAACCACAATTAGAACATGATCATATTTAAACAAACATGATATTTTTAATAATTAAACATTACATGCTAAGCTATTTTAAGAAATGTACTTTGAGGTTCTTAAAAAATTCTTTCCAGCTCTGACTCTAGTATCTAGAAAGTAGACACTTGCTTCTGCTGAAGTGCCAGTGGGTTTGCTGCAAGTTATACCTACAAAGTCTTTGCTCTTTTCTCATTGTGGCTGCCTTCATGGAGCCATTAGGTCCCTCTTTCCTACATTAGGGGAGCAGAGAATAGCTTTTTCACTAGCTATTTTTAAATAGCCCGAAGACCACTGAAACTGGTGCAATGGCAGATGCGGCTAATGCGTGATGCGATGGAGGAACTGTTATGTAATCCAAGTGTATTAATATATGGTGATGTGATGAATGCCATAGCAATTACTGTGCTCTGTGACTACGCTACAGCACGGTGAGAGAGTCTGTTATTCCGATGACTGTAATAGCTCTTTTTTGTGTGGCAGTCTTTTTCACATTTTGCTTTCAAGTACTTGTTTGTTAGGAAACATTAGATACCTAAATCAAGCTAAATAAGGACATTGCTTTAGGAATTTAAAATTTCAGAGTATAGAGTTTACAACTCTACCACAGAATGGCGTGATACAGGAATCAAATATTGTGTATTTACTGTACAAGACAAATAAAAGTTAATTTTTCTCATGAATAGGATCCAGAATCTGATGTGGAACCACCAAAAGCCCCTGAACCTAAGCAGGGAATGTACGAACTCTCAGCAGACAATTTCAAGATGCACATAGCAGAAGGTAACTGGTTTTTTTCATAAGCAAGAGGTACGCACTTATAGAGACATCAGTAGTGGGAGGCTGCAACAGAAATGTTAGTTTTCAAGGTACCACCTTCCCACTTTTATTTTCCAGTAATACCTACTGAAAGAGGATGAAACTACAGACTCTGTAAAAATGCAGTAGTTTAATTACATACTGCATACCGTGAGAAAGTTTAAGAATGGCATTCCACTCAGACGGCAGTAAAATTAAGGCCCCTAATCACATGGAAGAAGCTAGTGGGGCTTGTGCGACTAAACTGTTTCTTTCCCTGAGTTCCTTGCTCCGTCATAGCCTTGCCACTCACTTTGTGTTTTTGCAAGTCTTATTTCCTCTTTCCCTAGGTGCTGACTTGTTCTTACTCCTAGGCTGCTCTTCTGGATAAATACAATCCACCGGCTTCCTCCTTACTGCCCCCATCCTGCTCCAGTCTGGCCCTTTATTTGATATTGTTTAGCTTCCTTCCTCCAGAATTTAATGTGGGCAAAACACTTCACCTCAGTTTGGCCATTTTTAAAAATACTTTGTCTGGAAGTTTTAAAATTAATGCCAGGAGTGATACCTAACATGGGAAATTTCACCCCCCACGTGGTGGGTTTTTTAGAGAATGAGCAAGATCTTACAGTACAAATGCTGGGCTGCTGTAACTATCATCTCTATCTGTTTTCCTAAAAACAAAGGCTGGATTAAATTAACTATCTGTGCCCATGTGATATCACCAGTGAGGTAGATACTAGAGTTTCTTAAAGTAACCATTAACTAATTAGAAATATTTTCAAGTGTAAAAGAGCATTTTGTGTAGCTAACTTAAAATTTCCCAGCCTGTGTGGCTTAACACAGAATTACATCAAAATTTTTCATGGATTCTTCTCTAAGCCATTAGGGAAATGCTAAGCATTAAACAGCTTTACAGTCTGAGAAGATAGTTAAGTTTAGTGTATGTGTAAATGTTTTAATATTTTTATTGTAATATTTTGTATCCATTGGCGTTCATAGAGGAGACATTCTCAATGGTCATAGCTGATGGTTGAGCAGGTTTCTGATCATCTGTAAAGCTGTTGTCCTCTCTTGACTTCAGTTACAAGAAGTTCAGTGCTTAAGTTTAGCAGGAGACTTAGCAGTTCCCGCTGGACTTTTGTTCTTGAAAAGTCTTCCTTTAACTTTTTGGTGCTCTAGGGCAAAAAGAATTTTAACTTTTTTTTCTATCAGGGAGGAGAGTATCTCACAGAGTATGTGGTATAGAATAGCTGATTTTGACTAGATGTTCTTATTCATTCATGAGAAATTTCAGTTTGCAGTTGACTTGACCAAAGGAAAGCACGTCAATTAGTTTGAAAGTATTCCTGATGCAGAACAGGCCAATTAGAGTACACTACTACTGCAGTTTACATTTCCTAGTTATTTTGTGACGTCTTTCAGCTGATCTCCTTTTGTGAACAAGCCCTCAAACTAGAAATGAATTCTAGTAATATCAGCCCCAAAGCAGTCTTCAAAGGATGATGAATAATTCTGTTAAAAAGAGCTTTTCTCTAGTTGCTGGCATTTCCTTCAAACTAATTTGATTTTTTTCCCCTTGTTTTAATTAAGTGCATTTTTATTTTGTATTAACTGAGCCTTGCCTTGATGTGTGCAAAAGTGTGCAGCATCTTGAATTAATAGTAATCTTAATTGAAGGAAATTGCATATTCTGGTACTCTGCAATTAAGATTATACTTTTAAACTAAACATTAGTAGGAGATATTACAGAGACTCTTCTCTCTATAAAACACCACAAAAATCTACTAAAGGCAGCGATTTCTGAATAGTTGACATGAAAATACAAAGAGCAGGGCAGAAAAAGGAGAGTGGAAAGCTGAACAAAATGATGTAGGTGGTTCATGGACTTAATGCAGTGGTGTTTCCTAAGAAATGTTTAAGTTGAAGTCTAATACTTACTTTCATTTATGCTGTTATAAATACACGTTCCTTGGTGGTTCTTTCTACTCTGTAATAGGGCAAGTGATTGACATGGTAGAATTAGACATTGTAGCAAATGGTTAGGTTAAAAATATCAGTTTTAATATCTCATTTGTTGGCTGGAGGTTGTGAAGCTGTTTGGATATTTCAGGGAAATTGGCAACGCTGTGGAACTGCATACAGTATTGAAAACCTAATTGCTGAAGTATTCTGTTCTGGCCTTTGATTCACAGTGTTTCCTATCTTTAACTCAGGAAATACCATTATAAATTTGCAGTCTGAGATTAGTACCTAGTCTTTAATTGCAGCCAAATTCATTCCAAATGAGTTAAATCTTTTTTTTTTTTCCTTTGACTTAAAAGGTAATCACTTTATCAAATTCTTTGCCCCTTGGTGTGGGCATTGCAAGGCTTTGGCCCCAACCTGGGAACAGCTGGCTCAAGCTTTTGAGCATTCGGAAACTGTCAAGATTGGCAAGGTAGGTGAAGTGCCCTTAGTCTGAAAATGTGTTTTGTGTGAGTGAGTATTTCAGCCAAGTATCATGCTATTGGTGCTGTGATTTGCAAATAACAGTTGTTTTGTTTGTCACCTCTTAAATCCTTTTATAGTCATAGTTCCTATTTTAATTTTGAGATAGTTATCTTTTTCTTGCACATCCAGTAGTTCACTCTGTTTTGAAGAGATGGCTGTTTCGTTACAGTGACAGGACTCCCTCATTTTAAGCAAGGACTTGTTAGAAACACAGCTAACTCCCTGTGCTTCAGAGGGAGCTGGGAATAAGTCTAATACTTCATATGCAGGGAATAATATTTTGAGACTTTTTTTTTTATTATGCTTCCCCTCTGTCAGAACTTGATAGACTTCAGAATTTATTTTGAGTGGGAAAGTGACTTCCAATTTGCTCTATGCAGCATTGAATTCTTTAGCAAGCTTCAGACCTACGGGGCTCTTTATGATGAATTATTTTTCCTGGTGTTTTTTTTTCTTATTCCTCTTTACCCCCATAGAACTTTCTAAAGGTTTCAGGGGGTCTTCCACCTTAAAAACTGATCTCTTGTCCTGCTTTACTATTTCCCTTAGGGTTGATAACCAGATTCTGTGGTGTATTTACCATGGGAGCTTGTTACTTGTACGTGGAGTGACTTCTTTGCAGAGGTATGGAGGTGGTCTGGCAATTGCAGTTACTGGCTTTATTTGCTGACCCATACCTAAGTCCAGGTGGCTCATGATGTGAATCCCTGTGAATTTGCCAACGGTGGAAAACTGACTGGGCTCAACTTCCATATCCTTAAGCTTTCAGAGTGGTTTCACTGACCTGAAAGACTGCATGACAGTTAGCAGTGTTGTCAGTCCTGCCGAGGGACAAAACCCCAGCTATCTCCCCTGCCTCTGCCCTCATAGCACTTTCAGCTGTTACTAGGGGTGATGAGCTTGACTTCTTTTTTTTAATTATTATTTTTAATGCTTTGAAAATCTGCTAATTCAGATACACTGTAGGTGTACAGAGCAGGTCAGCATAGTTGAACCTTAGAGAAGACTATCTATCTATCTATCTATCTATATAATTTTGAGACCTGGTGGATGTAAAATTAGACTACCTCTGAGAATAAAATATCAGAGGCTGTTGCTCCTTAGGGGTAGTGTCTTTACCAAATGTTGCATCTGCTGATTTATTTTTTGAGAACCTGGAATGCTTGCTGTCTGATAAAATTATTGCTTAGCTTAAGTATCATCCTCTTGAAGTTACCATTCTCCGTTATCCAGACAAAATAAACAAAAAAATTCCAAATTTCTGTTTTATTCAGTTGTCTGTCATGTTCACAGTTACTGTTGCTGATATTTGCTATTTAATACAGCCACTAAGAGTTGTCTCGATGCCTAGTCAATTTTGTGTAACTGTACACGTTATGAAACTATTTGAATCATGTCTTGGCTGAGATGATTGTAAGTCTGTGAGTAAACAGGAAACACAACTGTTTCTAAGAAGGTTGAACCATGACCTTCACGTAAGCTGGGGGAATGGTGTCTTAACAGCAATGATACCTACTGGCAGGATTCCGTTTAAGCTTTAGAATTGATCTTCAGTGATCTGGAGCAAAGTGTTTCTAATGCAAAATTCAAAATCCAAGCGCTGTGTCGAGCAACGGCTCCAATGCTTAAGTTATCTTTTTTCTCTGCTTCAAAAAAGATTATGAACTGGTAACTTTACAGATTGGTTTATGACACATTAGAATTGAATGTTGCTATGCACTTGGAACTTCCTGTGGAGCAAAGTTAACTTGCTAGCTGTTGACATGTCTTCTGAAGTCTTTAAAGAGTAGTCTTTTCAAAAATGGATGAGCCAACATATCTTCACTTTAAAGCTCTCTCACATTAGCATTTTGTGTCTTACTGTCCATGCGGTGATTTTATTAAGTGAGAATGCGAAGTACTTGTTTTAATTGGAATATTTAATTATGTCATCTTTGTTCTTTGTAACTGTTACTACTTCCTTCTATTCATACCTCCCTCCCCAATCCCTCCTTAAAAAAAAAAAAAAAAGTAAACACACACACGCAGCCTCCCAATTATACAACCAAACCACTATTTGGAAAGCAGACATAATTGTTCTCAAGACAGTACTTGGTACTGAGTTTTGCCAAGCCATGCATTGCTAGTTCCTGTATTTTTCTGAGATTTTAAACATAAGGGAAGCTATGATGCTTGTTGTATATTTATTTTATGCACTGAATGGTTTACATTTTTTTTCAAAATGTAGGTTGACTGTACCCAGCATTACGAAGTCTGCTCTGAAGCCCAAGTTCGTGGCTATCCCACGCTCCTCTGGTTTAGGAATGGTGAAAAGGTGAGTCTGCAAGCTCAGCAAAAGATCAGACCATTTTTTTCTGAATAATACTCAGACTATGTTTGCATTCTGGGAAAAAAAGATCAGGTGGGCATATAGGAAAGTCTGCCTGTGAGGCAAAAGGATGTTGGAGGTTCAGTCTGGTACTGGAAGAGGTATCCTTCATCCACAGATAAAAGTTAGAGCACAAAGAGCAAAAAGCTCTGCAAATAACTGGTATGATGTTCCTAAATCTGTAAGCAGTATCTCCGGTTATGCTACTGTGTAAGAGAATTCTGGGTGTACTTTATCTTAATACCTTACCTCCTACGGAACATAAAAACATAGGTGAAATAGGAATAATAAAAAATTACGTAATTTTCACAGTGTGTATCAGAACATTTTCATCTGTAAGTGGTGCCTATCTGCTGAGTGATGCCTGAGTGATGCAAATTTTCCATCTTATAAATCTGAACACTTCATGTGACACTGTGAGTGAGAGTCCTGTGGGCCCAGCTGACGTTTTTCCATGTAGCAATTCAAAGAATTACAATATTCTGAAGTTATAGGGAAGTAAAATATTTATAAATACTACGTACATGAACAGCAGCAAATAAACATATTATAAATAGTAGTCTTGCTTATCATGTTTCACACTTTCAAGATAAATGTATTCAATGGATATTAAAAATAGGTCTGCAAGCAGAGAACCCAGCACTCCTCTTTTAGCTCTTACCCACTAAGTTTGTGTGTGTGTGTGTGTGTGTGTGTGTGTGTTGGGTTTTTGCCCTATTCATCTTGCATTCCTTTTTGAACATCTACAGTACCAAAGATGTAAGTTTTGCTACTCGGTCCAGTTTAGTGGCTGTTACTTGTGGCAGTTTTCTGGCACTCTAAAGAGAAAGTGGACATAAGTACATACCAGTGCATGTGAGGTATAAGCACCCCTATAAGATCTGACAGCCAGGGAATTTAAATGAAGCAGCACCTGGGTTTTTGAATCCCAACCAGATTCCCACAGGAAATACACGGCCTTGTTACCGCTTGGGCAGCGGTGCCTGGCACATGTCAGAAGCCGAACTGGAAGCTGAGGGAGTGCTCAAGTCAAAACATGGTGGCATGTCCAAGGTTAGAGGTGTTTTCACTTAGTTAAACTTTTTTCTCTTTATGGCGTGAGTCTGAAGAACGGGAAGTGTTCTGCTGTTTCTCCAGAATGGTTTTCCACCTGCTTTATTTTTATTTTTCAGATAGCTACAGGTGGCAAGATAACCTTGCCAGAACCGTACTGTCTTGATCTAGAAAAGTTAGCTGTGGTTTTTCTCACAAGCCAGACATAAAAATTTTTTTGACCCTTTGTAATTACTGAAGTTTGAATTGCTCGGAGTTATTTGAATCAAGAGTGCGGTGAAAGAAAAAGTCAGATCACTGCTGTTGTATTTGGTAGAGCTGAATCTCAGCCATTAGTCTGAACAATATTATTTCTGTTGACATCAAACTGGCTTTTCTCCATTGGCAGTCTGGTATTCCCTGGTGGCCTACTGCCACCAGCATCGCATGTTCCTTTGCGGACTGATACAATATATTTTCAAAAACACAAAACAACCCAACAAGTTTCACAATAATCTGACCCAGAAATTCCTGGAAATCTCTCTGGCTGCTATTATACTGTTCAGTAAGTGGGGGGGGAGGAGGAGGAGAACTGCTTCAGCCATCCAGCATTGTTGTCCGTAATACCATCATCCCCTTTGTCATAACTGAAGTCTGGCATCACACCCGCCCTCTTGGTTAGATGCAGCAGAAACCCTGGGAGGAATGAATGGGCACTGACCCTGCCCTGCTGAAATGGATACAAACAAGCAGGTACAGGCTTCTTGCATTGTCTTAGATTAATTCCTTTGTGATTTAGACCCCATGTGGGGAAGGTGGCTATAGTTACACGTAACGTTATGAATGACGAAAGAAGGAAAATGTGTAGAAAGAGCTCCAAAGATACAGGAAATAGTTGTAGAGGTGTCTGTTCTTCCTTCCAACGTATGGAAGATTGTATGCTGTTTCTTGAAGAGTTAGTCCTCATCTGAGAGAGGAGATACATCTTGTAGCCCACACCTCATGGGACTGAAACTCAAGAGTTTTATCCAAAATGGATGTGTAGCGTCTTGAAGAGATGATCTCTCTTTTGAACAGAGAAATCGGTACTAATTTTCACAGAGAGTGCTGAGGGCAATCACGCAAGAGCCAGTTTGGAGATGGCCAACAGTGGATTGGAGACTAGAAACTGCTCAGAGGTGCCCTGATTTCTTGTTCTTTAGAGTTGTGAACATATCCGAGATATGGGGAAGCACCTAAGGCAGACTGTGGCTTCTCGAAGATCTACTCGGTTGAGGGCTTTACTTGCAGGTTCAAAAATGTGGGTTAACTTTCATGAGAGCGGTGCTGTTGGAAATGCCTGCCCCACAGCGGGCAGCTGTTGTCTCTTGCTCCCAGGCGAACTTAGGTGCCCAGAGAGCATTGCCTTACTCTTTGGGTTTTCCGAGGATGTGTGTGTGACAAGTGTGTGGGCCAGAGGAGCAACTGTGTAGTTCAGGTGACATGCAAGTCAGTCAGCCCTGTCAAAACACTGGACAGAGCTCTCATGGTAACAGAGACCACCACCAAACAGCAAGGGGTATTTCATTGTTCCTTGCCATAGCTTTAGGTTCCAAAAAATAAAACGTTGAAAATGCTGGCTAGAGCGAGAGAGAAAGGTCGAAGTGGAAAAGTTACTAAAATTTGCTTCTACGTTTCTAAAGTACCTTTCATTTCAAGGAAATTTTAGATTGTTCACTTTTGGTACAGAAGAACCTATGGCAAATCCTGAAGATGTGGAGTGAGTGGGAATGCCATGGAGAGGTTTAATGACTAGATAATCGTTACTTATTACAAAGATGCTTACACTTGGCAATCTTACGTTTTGCTGATAATTATTTATTTGCTAGATTAAGTGCATATAAACACTTGTGCAAACTCTTTGATAATTGTAGGGTGACCAGTACAAAGGGAAGAGGGACTTCGATTCCTTAAAGGAATATGTGGATTCTCAACTACAGAGCTCTGGGAAAGAGCCACCAGCGGATAAACCCACCGAAGCCCCGCAGCCACCCGCAGAACCCACCCGTGTTGAGGTAAGTGCTCAAGCACTCCGCAGCGGTGTTAAAAGTGTTCAAACTGTTTCAGCAGCCTGTCCAAGTCTTCCATCTGTTTCTCTCTGATAGCTTGACAATTTCTAGATGTAAACTGTACTAAATACTTCCCTGGTTATTTTTTTAGTAATTAATGAGTGGAATCAGACCATAAATCCTAGTTTACTAACCTGATGAATTGGAGAAGGGAAAAAAAAATCTGGCTTCTTTTTATGGTTGCAGTAAGTTGTTTAGGTAGTGGCATAAATGTGGTCTTTTTTGGTCTGTGGAACTGCTGGCACCTCGGTCTGCGTGACAGCATATTTCATTGCTGTGAAGATGAATGTTTCTTGCAAGATTCTCACTTGAAGCCAGGAGGATGGCACACATTGCTAAGCCAGTAAAAAAAGGCCAGGGTCCTACGCTTCTAGACTATGTGCAGAAACCACAAACAAGCAAAGATTATGAAGACTGATCTAAATCTGGCAAAGGAACGTGTTCTGTGACAAGAAAATGCCTCAGGTTTGGAGGCTTATTCTAATCCTGGTTGTAGGAGCTACAGGGGTTATGAATGTTGCCAAGGAATTGGCAGGAATAACTTCATCACCTTTGCATAGTTGTACTTCATGTCATTTAGTTTTCTGTCTTTTTTAATCACTTTGGCATTTCATCTGCTATTTTTCTTGTAGCTGAATGTAAAATTGGTGAGGCTGAGAAATTAGGGGTGGTTTTGAAGCATACTTTTTCATGAAATGTGGAAAACATACTTCTGCCTAGAAAATAAGGGACGGTGATTTACACTCCCTTGTGATGCAGAATGAACTTAAGTAATTAAAAAGCATCAATATTATAAATACAGTTTATATGCAGCTTCTCACAGAATATTACCTTTCCCAGTTGACTTTTCCAGCAGGGTTACTAATCTTACATAAAAGGGCTTGCCAAAAGTGATATTAGGTTTGCAATTTTCATACCCCTCAATTATTTTTTTTAAATTGACCTCATATTTGGAAGATCGTAACAAGCTGGTCTGAGTACAATGCAGAAAGTAATTAGTTGTCTATTTTTATAGAAATAACATAAACCACATGTGATGCAAATTCCCACTTATGCCTTGCATGCACCAGCACACATACAAACAGGAAAGAATTGTGGGGGGATTTTTTTGCCAAATAATAGCAGACACAGTGTAGGGCTCAACTTTGTCTTTGCAGCATTACATCCCAGCTTTGGATGCCACCACTTCCTGGTCACGTATCTTCAGACATCGTGGTTCTGGTTTTGTTTTCACGAGTTTTGAGACAAGGGGCTGGCCCATGTAGCCAGCAAACACTGACTGCATTTACCATCAGAAGCCCACAGCTGGTACCATGGGCAGCAAAAGCAACAAGTCCTGACTCCAAATTTGTGTCCCAGTATTGAGCCCATACGTGGATTCCCCCATGTGTTACATGGGCCAGGTACATGCCAGCCCTTTCACGGAAGCTGTACTTTTATTACCGTGAGACTTCTCTCCTGCCAGACATCATTAAAATTACTCAAAAATGATCCAGAGGGATTAAGGTAAAGTAACCAGCAGATGCTCGGCTATGTGATTGCATAAGCAGTATTTGCTTAAGAAACCAAGGTAAATGAGCTATCCAATATTAAACTTATTTTTGTGGTTATATAGTTCACATTGCTATTCTGATAGTAATCTACAGATCTTTAAAATGTATTTTACTGTGTGGATCGTGGGGAGGATATTGTTTATGGGGTTTTCAGAGTTGGTATCTTAGATTGTAAAAGATGTTCGGAACATCTGGTTTAGATATCCATGTAGGAAGTTCAGAATAGAAGAATGCATATTTACTGTTAATTTTTTCTTCAGTTAATAATTAGAAAGTATAATTTCTAATTTTTAAATAATTCTTTAGCGGTAGTAACACTTCAACTTAATGGAATAACTTAATTTCATGAACTAACAGTTATTTACAGAAACGTTTATCCAGTACCTTTAATTTGTAATTTCAAGTTTCTTTTTGGCTTCTCTTCATAAAACTCTTACTGGGTTTAAAGTAGAATCGGTAAGACTGTCAGTTGCACTCTTGTTTTTGTTTTGCTTTCATTTGAAGCTTCTATAGGCATGAGATCTATTTATTTATTTTTAATCCCTCCCGCCCTTAAGGGTCTCGAACAAAAAATGAAGTTTGTTACGGTTCTGCGCTCTCATATGAGACCGTCTGTAAGCAACGTGCTATCCTCCCATCACTCCCATGCCATTGCTCCTGATGTTAGCATCAGGATTAAAAATTCTTCCTGGCGTCCATGCAAGTGCGGTGTGGTGATGTCCTCTTGACAGGCGAATACGTGTTTCTGGTAACGGCTTTTTCTATGTATGCAACGCAGGGATATAGCAGAGGGAGAACAGCTGTCAAGACATCCCTAGTATGCCTTGGATACCTCATTAAACTCTCAGATGACCATTACGTGCTTTAAGCCAACTCCTCTCAGGGTTGTTCCTTGAAACATTTGCATGACAGTGTATTAAAATGAAGGTGATTTTTTTTTTCCAACAACTAAGAATTTGGATACAGGCAAATCCCCTGAAAATAGGGATGTTTTGTTTCTCCAATTATGGATGAGATTCAGTGTGAAATACGCATTCCTCTACATCTCTCTAGGGAAGGAAAGCAGCTGAGGGGTAAAAGTGAGGTGTGCTGCTGGTACTCTTGTTTATATTATCAAAAATATTATCTTTTGCAGTTTGAGTTTCCCTTTCAGGTAGCTAAAGATCATTTGGCCGATGTTACATACACAAAAAGTTTTGACTCTTTTTTTTTTTTTTTTTTTCCCCCTTTCTGTCTTTTTTTTTTTTTTTTTTTTGGAACAGGCTGCAGTGCTCTCTCTTTCTGAAAAAGACTTTGATGCAACCATTGCTAGGGGGATCACCTTTATTAAATTCTACGCTCCATGGTAAGAAGTTTGCACCTCTTGTTGTTCAGGATTGTTGCTGGTCTCAGCTGTCAGTGCATTAGTTGCTGTAGGTCTTTGCGTTGTGTGTAGTACTGTATTTGTTGTCTGGATCTAAAACATGAATTAACTGAAAAATGTGTGTGTGTTGTCAAGAGTTACAGCAAAAAAGCTCAATCTGTTTTAGCTTTCTTGGGATGCCTCCCTGTGGAAAGCCTCCAGGTAAAGCTGGGGAACAAGGAGAGTGAAGCTTTCTTTGCAGGCTTAGTGTGCTCCTATCCCTTGATTAGGGTAAGGCAAGGGGAATGTATCACCAGTGTTGAGACAGGAGAGCACGCTGGCCTTTGGGCCCTCTCCTGCCACAACCAACCTCTCTCGGAAGCCTCATTTGAGCGCCTGGGAATTGGTACAGGCTGTAGAGCTATGGATAACTGGCTGTTACTCTTCAAATAACTGACAAAAACTAATTTGCACAAGTGACAATTTTGAGATGTTCTTAAGAGTGTATTCCATGTAATATGTTCTTACAGTGGCCCAAGGTAGAAATGTCCAATGCAGACGGTGTAGGTGTAGACACCCAATGGAAAGCACTGTGGGGGGGAAAAGTAATGTCCTATCTGGCATTGCTGTTACTGGCATATCCAGCAGAGCCTGGGACCTGAACTGGGGTAAGACCTCAGGATTACAAACTCATAGAACTCGTAGAATTTTCCCCCTTTTCTTACTGTTCCCTTTCTGAGACAAAAAGAAAGTCTTACGTTTCTCTCTCTGGTTTATAGACTTCATCTTATTTGTGCCTGGATTGAATTTAATGAAACTTGCATGACATCTTTCTCATCCATTGCCAGTCTCTTAGCCAATAGAAGGAAGCCTAGTGTAGGGGGAGAGATTAAAATTAAGCCGTATTTCACTGTGTGAAAGATAACGTCTCTGATTTCATCACTAGCCGTCCCATTAATGCAGTATATACAATATAAAAAGATCTTTTTTTTGGGGTGGTAAAAGGTCACCATTACAAAGCAATACAAGCAAATGCAACCCATATTTAAATGCACTCGGGCCTAGCAAATATTGCAGCGTAACTTTGACAGTAAGCATGAATGTGTTTGTTTGTTATTGTAGGCCGGAAGTACCAGGCAAAGTCTTGTTTTAGGTAATCTCTTTTCCAATGTTGTCACCCTTTTTACTGCAGTGTGGTTTGCTGCTTGAGAGTCACTTCTATGCTCTCTTATGTCTGAAAGATCTGCTTTTGGATGTGGGCAAGTATCTGCCACCACTGTGTTAAGAAGTACCCTGCCCATACACACGCACCCCCCCTTCACGTTTACTGCGCTTTCTTCGCTCCCTTTATCCCCTCTGTGCACTGTGAGGGCCTGAGATCAAATCTGTCCCTGTGCTGCTGCTACGCCACCAGCAGAACTGGCTGGGAAATTGAGTTTACACCTGTATATGAAGCAGCTTCTAGTCTGATTTCTGAACCCAGGGCTTGTTGGCATATGTAGGACTTCATTATCTAAGAAACTTTCTGGGAAAGAAGTAAGTCCTCCCTTTTCAATTAACTTTTCTTAATGGTACTGCGCTTTAACCATCTCCTCATCTCATGAGATTCTAATGGGGTGCTGCTGGATCTCACAGATACGATCAGTGTTGGATGGCAGGCTGAGAAATGGTGGTTCAGGATGCAGAGTCAAGTGCTTAAACCAGTGCGTGCTCCCTGGCTGGAGTGTTCAGAGAGCCACCGTTTAGGAAAATACTTCCTATATTTAGGTAGCCGGTATCCTAGTTTTAGCTCTGAAAGTCAGGCTTATGTATACGGTTGTAGTGCTCTGCATCTAAATGACCTTTTTCTCTTCCAAGTGGATTAACTCATGTAGGGCTCAGCAAACCCTATGATGTTGCTTGCTAGTTCTGTCTTTCAGTTAGTTTTGGATAAATATTAACATTAACTTGCCTAGTAAGCATAAAATCACCCTGTTCTAGTAGTGTTTGTGCATGGTCAGAAATGCTTTTATACAGTCACTGTGTATTAACAAGGTGGTTTAAATACACACTGGCTTGCACTAAGAAAACTTCTGCTGAGACATCTTTCATTATTTTTGCAAATGCCCTGATCCAGCCTCGAGGCAATTACAGGGCTGTTTTAATAACCCAATTAAGGTGCAGCTGGGTTAGAATAGAATGAGCAATGCAGCTTTAAAGTCTAAAGTGCTTTGGGAATTCTTCTTGAAGGCAGTAAGAAGTTCAAGTTATGAACTTAGCTAAACCGAGTTCAAAATATAAACAAAATTAATACTTTACTATAGTTCCTGCCATTTTACAGTATCACTTTCTCTCCTGACACTAGTGTTTCATTGTGTGTACTCTGTGGACCGCATTCTCACGTTACTGTAGAGACATAAGGGAATAAAACAGAAACAGGCTTTTTGGTGTTATTGATGATATAACTGGAATGATTCTCTATTTAATGCAAATCAGAATAGGGCCTGATTATATTTTTTTTCCATTTGCTAAGTGAAGCTTATTGACTATCTAACAATTTCATTGCGGATCTACCTGAAAGTACGGTGGTAGTGGTTAAACTTCAAAGTACCCTCAGTGAAAAAGTGCATTAAGCTACTGGAGTGTTTCATAAAGCAGAATCTGTGTTGATAAATGCCTCTGTTAAAATTGAATTTCCAGCATTGGGCAATGCTACATTGGTCAAGGAGGCTGTTAGGAACTAGAAGAAATTTAATAGGGAAATTAAAATCTCATTTAAATAATTAAACTTGGGCTATGTAGCTTTAGCATAACTGGCATACACTACCTGAAAACTTTATTTGTACTACAGACATTCTATGCCTTACTTAAAACATATTGGTTTCTAAGCAGGCTTTTTTTTTTTTTTTCATTTAAATATTCTCTGTGCTCATCTTTATTTGGCTTCATTTTCCTCTGTAGGGTAAGAAAGATGTTAATGCACCGACATCCAGAATACCATTCCAGACGAGACTAACGAAGGCCAGAAACTACTTCAGTGCTTAACTTACATAAAATCACTCGTTTTCTTAGCTCATTTACTGACATAATAGTGCAAGGGAGTTGGAGGGCCAAATCATTAGGGGATAGGAAAGGCAGCTAGTGAAACTTAACAGCTATTGCAGCAAGACAGTGGAGATAAACTGGAAGGTATATCTGCTAAACAGATCTCTCTTTTGTTTCTAGGTGTGGTCACTGTAAGAACTTGGCTCCAACTTGGGAGAACCTTGCCAAGGAGCAATTTCCAGGTTTGACTGATGTCAAAATAGCAGAAGTAGACTGCACTGTGGAACGTAACGTCTGCAGCAGATTTTCTGTAAGTGTGAAAGATCTGACCTGACCGGGGATAGTATTGCATACCAAATGTTAGAGGCTCCAGCGTGCAGCCAAGTCGCCTGCTGCATTGCGGGTGCCTGGTGACAGTGCAGCTGTGCTCTCCATTAGCCAAAAAAGAGGTACTTCAGAACAGCACCTGGGGACACCGTTTCTTTCCTGGACTGTTTGTTCAGACTTGGTCACGCTCATTATTGGATAAAGCTGAAGAAGTCCCTAATTTAAGAAGCCTCCCTCTGTGAAAGCACCAAAGCAGTCTTGTGGTAGCTGATGCAAAGTTCTGTTACTAGGAAAAAAAAAAAAAAGTCATTTGGTGCTGGTAGGCAGGCAACCAAAGACAGAGCTGGAGCTGCCATTCCAAGAGCCTAGAGGAACATGTATTATCCCATTCACTTACAAATGTTCAGAAATTGCAGGTTGGCATTGGAAGTTCTGGTGTGGTGTTTGGGTTTTTTTATATTAAAATTGCTTATTGTTTTAGAGGGGTTTGGTGGCTTCTGAGGTGTAAATGCAAGTGGAGGATACTAGTGAGTTTGGACATTAGTAACAACCTTCTCTTTTGTGTGCGTGTGTCTTTTGAAGGTACGTGGGTATCCTACGCTTCTGCTTTTCCGAGGTGGAAAGAAAGTCAGTGAACACAACGGAACGAGAGACCTTGAATCACTGCATAGCTTTGTCTTGCGTCAGGCAAGGGATGAGTTGTAATAAAAGTCTGGATGCTCTGTCCCTGGCTTTGTACAGTAGCTGAGGGATTTCAATCATTGCTAATTTTTCTAATAGTGTATTTGGGGGTGGGGGTGGGGATTGGGGCTTTTTTTGTTTGTTTGTTTTTAGGAAATGGAATGTACTTAACGTTGGTATCTTCCCTCTGTGTGTGTGTTAAAGACAGACATGCTACCCTGTGCGTGAAGGAAAACCAACAAGTAGTTACTGTGCAAATTGAGAATATTTTCAGCATTGGTAATATTACTGCATTTCTGCGTTCCCGCAATGAAGTGTAAATGGTTTCCTTTGAGACTAAAATACATTAAGAAAACCAACTTAAGGGCACCAGTAGAATATTTTTGTCTTCAGGTTAGATTTGGTTAAAAAGTAATCCTTACACACTCCCCACCATTACTAGAAAGGTAAAAGCTACAGCTGCGTTGAGTCACTTTTGCCTCTACGACTGTACTTAAATGCTATTTGTCTTAATATAGCTGCTGGTTAAGAAATGGAAAGTCAGGGGAGGCTGAAAACACACACACCTTTGGAAGATACCAGGCCACCACGAGCTGGTTGTGTTTCCTGTTAATCCTCTCAGCACGGGAGGTCTAGCCATAATGAAAGCGATGGTACTGTAACATGCGCCTGCACGTTACTGATGCCATAGTGTACGTGTGCCGGGTGGATTGTCGTAGGCTGCTTCTGTCCAGCTCCAGAGCAGTAACTATGCTCTATTTATATAGAGCCACAGTGAACAGGCGCTATTGTAACTGCTCCGTTAATATTACCTGATCAGTTAGATGTCAGAGCTGATGACGTGTTTCCTACCCTTGCCTGAATCCAGTGCTGACCTGCTCCTTATTCAGAGTACTTAAAAGAACAGGTAGTACAATGTTTAATTTTTTTTTTCCATTCAGCTGTTCTACAGTAGTGTAAAATAGTTCCCCACTCTTCTTGAGCCTTAACCTTTTTCCAAGCCCTAAGTGTTGATAAGCTTGAATGCTAGGACCATACACTCTGTGGTGCCTTGGATTATAATATGGATCTATTCTTTGGTGCATAAGATGTTCCATGTTAGCCAGAATTGACAGCCAAAGAATTTACACTGCAGAGACTGTCACGATACAAAGACAACAGCAAACCAAGGACTGACTTTGCCATCTTGTGTGCACAGAAACTCATGGAATGAG
Source organism: Theristicus caerulescens (assembly GCA_020745775.1). Taxonomy (NCBI): domain Eukaryota; kingdom Metazoa; phylum Chordata; class Aves; order Pelecaniformes; family Threskiornithidae; genus Theristicus; species Theristicus caerulescens. Next base: position 72,794,862 of record CM036558.1, read on the forward strand.
GATGGCTACAGGCTAATTTGACTGATCTGTCAAGATACTGATTTTTGTCCATCATATGGAGTAAGCTGTTTTTTTTTTTTAAAAAAAAAAAAGGCAAAACAGCAATGAACTTTTAAATCAGTGAATTTCTCCTGGTACTTCACTGTCTGTCCAGAACTTTTGATTCTGTTCAGTCTAAAAATGTGTAAGGGTGAAAAACCCACAGTGAAAGCTAAGTGTTGTACTGGCAGATGTATTGGATCAATGTATATACTTCTGCCTTAAAGGAAGCCTTTATTATCACGTTTTTAACAACTTTCTAGTGAAGCACAATCTCATGAGTTTCTTGTATAAAATCAAAGTGGTACAATTGTTTACACTGAGATTTTTCTAAATAAAAACTTTTTTAAAAAGCAGTCTTTCTATAAATGATACAGCACAATGAATATACAGTGACAAGTGCAATAAATTATAGCTTGTATTTACAAGAAGCCTTTTAAATGCAAGAATTAGAGGTAAGTGCATTTAATACAAGTTTAATATTGATCAAAACAATTTGCTATTAGCTTCTGCTAGACAAACCGTGGCTACACTGTGAATGTATCCCTTATACCAGTTTGTTAGTTGCGTGAGTTGAAGGGGAAAGGTTGGCCAAAGACTTGCATACATTGTTGATGTTCTGTCTTCCTGTAAATAAATTGTCCGGCTAGAGACGGAATGGCCCCTAAACTTTTACATCTGAATTACAGCTGGCGAAGTGTTCTGACTTCCTTCCTGGGCAAGTGGTAGTAGATGAGGCAGCGCCGTGTGGGGAGTGGAAGGAAGTTGCATAAGAACAAGTGTATAAAGTTACACTGCTCAGTCAAGTAGCAAACGGGAAAGACCAGTCAGGGGCTGAGTTCACGCTAGCGTTTCTAACACAGGATGCAGCCAAGCCAGATTACGCTTGCAGGATCAGACTTAAACGGTGCTTGGAGAATATGAGAACTGAAACATTTGCTTTGGCACAATTTAAGATGCTTACTGTCATGACAGATTTCAGAGGAGAATAACAGTCTAGGGGTGGTAACTGGTACTTCTAGACAAAAGGCAATTCCTAACCTTAGGAATTTTTCATTATCTTGTACGAGATGTATGCTCCAAGTCTGAAGTACTAACGCCACTTTCTTTATCTTCCCTGACTCTCCCCCCAAAAAAAACCCTCACTTGTGTTAGGTGCCCATCTGGTAAAACTGCAGCACGCATCCAAGCAAGGGCTAAGGTCAAGTTGCTATGCGAGATTAAGAGTGTCCCAGCCAAATAAAGCGTGTGTGGGCATATTGCTGCTTTGCGCACACTGGCTCTGCAGAGCTGCGCAGCCACTGCGGCATAGGGTCAGTCTGTAAGAAGTCCAGTGGTTTGCTCGCGCCCCAGCGTGTGGTTCCCCACACCCCTTCCTCCCACAAGGCACATACGTGGTGTTCTGAAAGGTGGTTCATCAATTATTTTTTTCTCCAAGGTCAGGTAGTTCATGAAAGCATGGAAGGTAGTATGGAAGTTCATGGTAGAATCACAGAGTCCGTGTGAAGACTGTTTGTCAGTGACATCCACAAGCTCTTACTACCATATTCCTGTATTTCTTCAAGATTACATTAGAATTATCATCGAAATAAAGAACAGATATGGCATTTAGTTTGGTAGGTGCACAGCATGGTTTGGGAACGTAATCGGGATTCATAAGATGAACCTGTTGCCAAAAAGAAAACACAACTCAGACAATGGTAACTCGTTTACAGATTCACCTATTGCTTTGGCATCGAGCTTTCCAGACACTTACCAGAGTTTGTACAATGGCATGATTGGTTGCGTTCATATGGGCGTTGAGTGGGAATGAGCACTCCCCATCGCAGTAGTTGGCTGCGTAGCCCTTTGGAGCGATTATCCAGTCCTTTTTAGGAAACAAACAGAACGTGATTCAAATTAAAAGGTTGCCAACTTGTACAGGCAACTGCATGCAATTAAGAGCAGCTGAAAATTTTCCACTAACTTTTTTCTTGAGGGTGAAAATGTGTTTTCACTGAAACTGTTAGGGTTTTGGGTTTTTTGTTTTTCTTTTTTTTTTTTTTTTTTTTTTGTGAGCCATGACTTTTCCATGGACACACTGATTTTAATGTCCAAAGAATGGTGCACATCTATGCACAGCTTAACTGCCACGAACTAAGAGTTTTATTCCTAAAACTCTTGCTGGGTTGCCTTGTGGGGATTGTGGTTTGGATGCCTTTATCTTCCAACATTTCCTGCAGGTTAGGCCCTCTGGCTGAACTACCTTTCCTAGGTTGAATCACAGCCTCAGCTGGTGTCCTCTCCCGGAGAAAGTAATGCGCGTGTGCGTGCACACGTGCACAATTCAGCCAGGGAGCTCCAGAACAGGAATATAAACCACTGGTGTGGTGCCTCACAGACACTCTACCTTATACACTCTTATACAGGGACCCTAGTCTGCTAAGGCCGCTGTAGGAAGTTTCAGCTGCGGAACAGCTTCTCCACCTCTGCCAGACTCCTAAAGGAGGGGCAGGGCAGCCAGCCTCGGCTGCGTGTGCAAGTCGGTGGCGTCGGTGGTGATCCGAGTGCCACGCTGTGGAAGAAGGTGACTCTTTACCAAAGGGCTAATAAAAAAAATTACAGCTGCTCTGCTGCTGATACAAAAGAGCCAAAGGTAAATTAAAAGCATCACCAATTAGCAGGAGACATTTCGCCTCCCTTGGTGTCAGGCTCTGCAGGTCACCCTGCAGGAGGACCTACTGGTACTCTTCACCTGCACGTAATTCTTCGACGATTTCTCCTTTAGCTGACAGCAATTACCTGGGTTAGCCTGAATTTTGCAGCAGCAGGCCTGAGCAGCCAGAGACTGTTGTTGCTGCAGCTTTGCTAGCCAGTTTGCTGCTTGATTGCTAACACGAGGATACGTGGGCATAGCAAAACCACCCCTTCATTCTACTGTACTAGCTCACCCATAATGTGTTCCCAGTAAACTCAGCTGCTTTTCATAAGATGGTCACTCTCCCGCTACAGAAGCCAGTACAGACTGTGTAATTAAATTTGTGGTTTAATGCGGTGTAAGAATAAGGGAAGTGCTCTGCTGCTAAAAAAAATTGATGGATGTTCTGAAGGAGATAGTGGTGCCCAACAACTGCAGGGCACTGCTGCCCTGCCTCCATCATCTCCCTCCAACAAGTAGGATCTGGATTCCAACTCCTGCGAAGAGCCCTGCTGGTCTGTGGCCTTCCTTTGGCAGCATCTTACTTTTCTGCTCAAGCCGGCAACTAGAGAGGTGAAGGCAGTGCCTCTGAGACCGTGAACTTCACAACTGGAACACGCTTCCTGCCTGCAAGCGGGGCCAGCGAGCTAAGGAGGAGGTGGAAAGACTGCACAAGTAAAAAGAAAAGCCACTAACAAGTAACGGGGAACGGCGTCAGCACGCAGCCACGGTTGTGGCTAGTGGGCTGGAGTTGACATAAGGTACAAAAAATGCTGCTGTCCCATTAGCTGGGAGAGGACGTTCATGTGTAGAGTATTACAGGAGAAGCAGGGGCAGCCCTGGCATCCTGAACTATAATCTGGTAAAAACATTAGCTGATAGAAATGGGACCTCCCTCACAAAAGTACTGAAAAAAAAAAATTTAAAAAGAGAAGATGAGGGCATTCTTTGAAACATGATGTTTGACGACACTATGGCCTGGTCCTAAATAACCTACTCTAAACAACTCCGGCCTCACAGTGTTGCAACTAAACCCAGTCTTCAGTCCACCTACCGCAGCCAGTGCTAATTGTAGGGCAGGGGTGGAGGATTTCAACACAATGGCCAAGGTTAAAATTAGGCTGATCACTAGAAAAAACTTGATTTGGTTAAAATCACTGCTTAACATCAGATTTTTTTGTCCTTATCATTAGAGGTACACAGATATGAGCCCTTGCCCGTACTGTGACTCCCATGAGTGACAGAGAATGACTGTATACTTGAATCTCATAAAGTATCAAGCTTCCTCTGGATCTTCTCAAATGTCACAACTATCAATATTTATTTGCCCTTCCCTGTGACTGGTTTTAGTGAGGAGGCACAAGGGACATTTTAAAGCATAATGGCAGCCTCGAGTGGAATTACCGTGACACTGTTTAGATAACATTTCATAACAAAATGTCTAGTTTACCCAGAGAGAAACATCACACACCTGCCATCCCAAGTCTTGGAAGCTAACGTAAAGCTCATGCTTTCTGCATGCTGTTTTTAAGTCACTGCTGTTGTAATCTGTTAAAAGAAAAAAGAACATAACAGGAATTTAGAAAGTAAAACAGGCAGAGCATCGCTGGAGGGCACAGCTGGCCAGATGTGTGCATGCTGTGGGCTCAGCAGCGAGAAACGGCGAGCTCCCTCAGCAGCCATAAGGATCAGGGTGTTGAGGGACATCCAAAACAGGGCTGAAGCTTTTAAGATGCCTATGGGAATGGAGGCACCCAAGTAACAGTGACTTGATTATAATTCCTTCAGCTGCCTTTAATAACTTGACTAGCAGTGCTTGTAAAACACCTCCAGTAAAATGACTTCTTAAAAATAAATCTACTCCTTCAGCCCGGCACAGGCTACATCCCTGCTGGGTGCTCAAACTCACCCCGCTTCCTCGGACACGGTTTCTGATGTGTGCTGCCCTGGGTGGTAAGCTCAAAACACACACCCTTACCAACAGAGTTACAGCCCCGGGAATGTTAATCATCACCTTGTGCCCCTGTACCGGTTAGCAGAAGTCCTTAAACAGCTAAGGTGTCCCACAGGCAGTGAAGCCATGTCCCCATCCCTCTCTGCCTTACCCCCAGCCTGCCCCGGACATCACACACGGCTCCACACACCACCTCTGCTCTTGGACCTTTACAAGCCATGCTCTGAAAAACAAGTTTCTCCTTCCATAACCTGCTTATCTGCAGATGACACAGGATTTGACACACTCTCAACATTAATGTGCTCCTTAGTGCCAATACTGCACGGAAGAGTGGGGCTGCAGGGTGCAAAGCCCTGACCAGAGACCTTCCCCTGTGCCATGGTGCAATGTACGAGGATGCAGGAGCTGCTCCCGATGGCCCTACAAAATGCAGCTTTTGACAGCGAGTGGAATTTCCCATTTATATTTGGAAAGAGAGGCGGCTCTGCACGCGAACACCTGGAACCGCAGCGAGCGGAGGAGCTGAGCCGTGACAGAGGGGCCTTTGACCCCCGGGTGGCTGCACAAATCCAGCCTTGATGGGTGGTGGCTGATTCCGCCACACCTCGGGTGGCTGCCGGACCTCAGCGCAGCAGCCACAGAAACCACCTTCGCAGCAGGGTGGCTTGGCCACCGGCTATGGCTGCTGAACTGGCGCTTCACGCCTGATGGGAAGCACGAGGGGAAGAGATGGTGGCAAATTCGGCCAAGCGGCGTGGGAGCCCAGGTCCCCATCTATGCAGAGACACGTGTGCATTCGTCCCAGAGCTGGACCCAGACTGGCTGTGTTTTCCTCCGGTGCCTTACCCACAGGGGCCTCCGCTCCTCTCACACGCCTCATTTGCAAGTAAAGGCGCTTCCGTCAGCAGGCAGATGCCACACGCTGATGCGCCTGCCTCCCGCTGCCCTGGGCCTTTCGGCTAACCAGCCCCCCCCCCGGCGCCCCTAACGCTCCCTGAAAGGGCACCCTCCCAGCGTAGCTTTCCCCAAATGTGGCAGCTGGGATAGAAAAATATTTTTAGTGACTTTTTCCTTGGCTCTGAATAAGCCTTTCTTTTTCTTCCCTCCACCCCCCCACCCCCCCCCAAGTTTGGGAACTACAAATGCAAATATTTATTCAAAAGAAAAACTATAATACCAAAAGCACATCCAACTGACATTAAGGGCAGCACAGCATTACAGCTGGGTACAGTTAACACTGAGGTCTGAAAAAACCCTACACCTCAAACCTACCCTCCAAACCACCAAAGATTAGAGAGTTGTTTTTAGAAACAGTTTGGGTTTTAAACTTTAAGGATTGCATTTCAGACTTTCAATAGCTTCGCTTCAATCACGGATTGAATCAGGTGAGCAGAGCTGGTTAACAGCCTGCTGCAGCATAAACATTCGCTCTTTCAGGAGCGCTCGGTAGCAAGGACGAAGGCGAGTCTCTCTATTCAAGCTTTCCATTTCCAAACCAGACATACCCAGTAGAAACCAGGGTGTGGTGGGTTTTTTCAGATGAAGCTTTTCAGTCCCTGGCTCAGCCCAGGAGCAAATTTCTAGCTTGTGATGTTTCTAAATGATCTGGTCATAACAAGGGAAAAAAGTGAGCAGAAGATCCTTTTAGTGGTCAAAGGCTTTCATTTAAGTACCTGAAAACACGACTTCATTGTTCTTCAATGGGAAATATGTTGTTTGCTTAGGGGAAAGCCAGCTGTATTTGACAGGGAGTTACAGCGGAGTTGATCTATTCACAACCGAGTGGGCAGAACTATGCTATGTTCCAAATCCACCTACAACTTACCCAAATCAGCTATGGGAAAGGGGAGAAGGCAAGGGAGGCAGAGAAAACAGGAGTGGGAAGAAAGGCTGTGAGCAATCACAAGTTTAAGAAAACAAAGGAAAAAAAGAGCTGCTTAACAAGCTACATGAAGCAGAACATGTTATGAATGTGTCCTCTCTCACACTGCCTGAAATTAGCTCCCCAAAATGTGCCCTGGTTCACTGGTTGGCAATCGAGACCCGATTCACACCCTGCATCGAGCACCGGCATAGATGCAGACAGCTCTTCCTCCTCACTTGCCCAAACTCGGCCTTTGCTTTCTTAAATGTCAACATATTAAACATCCCCCTCCCAGGATCTGCACTCTCCCCTGTTAACCCTCACCCCAAGCTCCCCTGCCCTCTTCTTGTTACACGTTTGCCTACCATGTCTACTTTAAGCAATCTACTTTAGCCCAGCTTTAGGGATGTTACAAACCTTTAATCAACCCTTAGCAGTGGCTTTCTGAATCGGGGAAGAGCAGCAATACAGATGCACATACTAACGATCCATTCCCTACGGTTTGGGGCTCGGCATATGCCCTAGAGCCACATACATCCAATTATGAGCCTGAAAAAAGAGGAATCCGCACAGTAAAGGGTTTTTGGCGGTGAGGTAAAGCTTACTGAGCTACTGAAGCTGGCCTCCACGCCACATTTTCTCCAAAGCCTTGAAAGCAGTATCAGCTACCCCAGTCAAGCGTGCTCAATTGTTTCAGCCCAAATTGCTGTCTGAGGTGGTTTGCAGTGCAAGACCCAGCATCCAAGAGGCAACAGGGTACGTGTCCCTCCTCGGCAGCCCTGCAGCGGGGAGCCAGGAGGGCCGAGAGGAGGCAGCCTGCAGCAGGGGGATGCTGCAGGGCCAGCTTACGCTGCCACGACACAATCTGCAAGGATTGCTTGCCAGAGACCTTCAAAATCTCTGTGAGTTTAGGGAGCTGCTTTGGGAGTTCCTATAGGCTCATTGTGGGTTTAGCAAAATCATCTCTTTTTTTTCCCCTGAATGTACCAATTCAGAAACACTAGCTTGGCATTTACAAGGCACTGCATATAATCACACTGCAAACTATTTTGTCTAAAACAGAGATTTTAAAAAAAACCAAACCCCTAGTTCTGCACTTAAAAATAACTTCCAGGGCAGCGCAGTTAAAACAGCACGGTTAAGACGGCTTGTCTCTGTGGCTTGTTTGCACTGAACGTTGTCTGCCTTCACCAGAACCCAAGTCTGACTTTCTGCAAGTGCAGATGTTTCTCTTAAGGCCGGACACTGGCATCTGTGTTGCTGAAAGAGGAGAGAGAATAGCCTGACCCTAACGGTCTTCCTCCTACAGATACTTATGCACCCACCTTAGATTTCCTATAACCTCTCCCACGTTAAGTGCTGGCAAAGAATATATAAATATTTACTGAGGTCGATCCATCCGAGAACACCCTTGCTGCTCCCAAGGTGCCAGCTTACCAAATTCCACACGGTAATTAATTGCTTCTGTGGACCGAAATAGCTTTGACAGAGGTCTCCAAGGCCAGCCCCTTCTTCTTGGTGTTTGACTTTGGCGATTTGTCTGGATAAAGCTGGTGTAAACTGATCACGCAGTTAATAACAGCCCACTTCACATGAAAGCGATCTGCTTGGGTGGGAAAAAGGGGAGATGTCGGGCTGACATGGACCCGCATGTGAAGGCACATACGGAAACGCTGGCCACGCTGCTCCGCTCTGCATCCAAGCGCTCTACTAAAGGGAAGATTGGCTGCGAGATAACGATGCTTATTAACAAGACCCTTGCCACCACTAAAGCGTTTGGCCCTATTTGCCTCCAGTGTTTGTGCGTGCTGCCCTTTGCGGTATTTAGTTCCTGTACACATGGGGAAATCTGCCTGGTGCCGTGCACGTTTGCCAGAAGGAAAGGCCACTTGGAGGTCCCCTCCATTTCTCATGGAGCACCTCACACCAGTCCCGGAGGCCCCGGGGTGGCTAAAAAGAAGGACCCAAAAAGGCGTGTTGCATGAGTTACACTCAGAACAGCAAGTGCAGCCCGAAGTCAGACATTTAAATGCGACTCTCTCCGTAAGGAGGGGCTGATGGGAAGGGGTGTGCCTGAAGGCTTACTTGCAGAAGAGAAGGGTTATCGCCACTGGGCAAGGAGACAGCCCCGCATGGAAACCAGCACTCAGGTAACTCACAGAGGAGCTGGCTGTACAGCAGCAAAGCTCTTATGCTCGTGGGTCACTGTCTGTTACATTGAAGAGGGCCCCCATCTCTTCAGGTTAACTAGAGGGTCAGCCTGGAGTCTGAGAGCATGAGCTAAACCCACCGCAAGACATGGCTGAGTGAGGGCCTCCAGATCTTGCAGCCAACGGAAGAGAAACACCTGCACGCTCCTCCCACCCATCTTGTTCCTCCATGTCCTGGCCCAGAGCTGGCATATGATTTTCTGCCTCAACAGACAAAAATACTTCCTTTTCTTCCTGTTCATCCTCCTTCTGCAGAAGAACAGAGCTTGGCTCCAGGAATGCATTGACGCAGGACTCTATGTCAAAGCAGTTTATAACCATGGGGGTTACTCAGTTCTGCTTTATATAAGCCAGTCATAATTACGTGTTTATAATACAGGGAAATGAGCATTCCTGGCGAAAAAATACAGACCATTGAGATTCTTATGCCACAGCCATAACCTTAGCATCTGAGCACTTGGTACTGACTGCAGGACAACAACTGCACATCAAAGGGAGCACAGCGGGGTCCCAATCCTGCACGTAGCAGCATGCCTTCACGTAGCCCCACGGCTCACCAGATCCAGTACCAGCCCAGCAGCCCACTTCATGTGCTCCGAACTGCAGCACTTGAAATGTTTTCCATATTTAGATAGCAAATGGGGCTGTTTTAAACAGCCCTAACCCAGCTCACAGCATCTTTTGGGAAAGGGGTTCGTTTTTTGGACGGAAGAAAGAAAACCCTGTGTATTCACTAACATTGAGGAAGGAAGGTTCAATCTACAAAAAAAAAAAAAAAAAGCATCAACACCAGCCAGCTGCCTTGCTCTCCAGGAGAGAAACTGCCCTCAAGCCCTGACAGGCAGCGGCAATCCTGGCTTGGGGAAGAGCATAGACCAAAAATCTGACAAGACATAAGATACAGTGAGAGAGGAAGACGCGCAGGAGGGAAGATGCACAGAAGGGGACGGCAGCATTCCAGTTCTGCACCCACTTTGGGTCCAGATGCATCAGGGCACCCTCAGAAGAGCAAAGCAGCCTTCGGGGTAACCCCCAGGCTCGGGGGGTTCAAATGCTTCATCCTGGGGCAAATGCTTGCCCAGCCCCATCATGCATGATCAGGGCAGAGATGTAGGAACGCACACAACTGAAAAAGAAAAAATCCCTGTGATCTCTCTAATGCTAAAAACACATATCGGTCATTGGTGCCTCTTGGGCTATTAAATCAACCACTTCTTAAGGAGAACAGAGTCTAGGAGTGTCACACTTAGAAAGGAAAATAAGCTGATGCAGTCTCTCTTTTCTAAACACAGAAACCAACCAAACATACATCTTAACTTTAAATTCCCCTCCTTTCCCCCGCCTTAAATCCACAGAGGCTCAACTATACCTTGTTGACTACTGAACTGCCAAATTCCAGGTTTTAAATTAAAGCTGGCTTTGAGCTAGAAGAGCTCAAAAAAGCCCTTGAGACCACAGAATGACCAGCTATTTTTTCCCTTTTTGTCGTTTTATAATTTTACGACCTGATGTGTGGTGTAGTCAAGAAAGCAGCGATGTAAAAATGGCCCTTTTTGCCCAATATATCTGCTCCCTCTGGAGCTTTGAGTCACGTCGCCTGATTTAATAGTAGTGCAAATTTGTTTTTAGCACTGCAAAGCTTGCGGAGCTAGGGAGAGAAAGTTGGAGCCTATCCTGACTCCACTACCAGTGCCACAAAACAGTAACACAGCAAGTAACTTTCCCAAAGCCCTGTGAATGCATTAAAAAATTGGCTCTCGTGATGAAGGGAGAGCAGCAGCCAAGCCCACCTGAGTGGGAGAATTGCACACTGCCTGCATAACGGCTGGGCTTATTGCTTATAACGCCCAGATGAACAAACTACCTATGCCCTTGGCAAGCCCATCACATGGGAAAGTCACCCAGCGAGCAGCTGTGATGCCCACCTTTAAAACTGCAGCTTGGAGACCCCAAGGAAAAGCAGGAGCAAAGCGCATCTCAGCAATTGGGACCGACAGACGGCTCTACTTGTGGGGCTGACAGAAGGCTCTCATGCCAGACTAGATGATAACTCCTCTGGCAATGCCACGCTGGCACTGGCTGGCATCCCTCGGCGAGGTCAGGCTGCAGGACTGAATCGCTCCTCCTGCCCTTAAAATCCGTGAAGTGATATTTCACACCTAACTGAATCTGGCACTTCCACGGCATGGCGTGGGAACCTACAGCCATGCTGCGGCGTGCACCACGAGGACATGCAACGGCCACTAGTGGCCAACTACTGCTGGCATGCGCTAGCCCAAAAGGCAAGTCCATCACATGGCCATGCCCAAAGCCTGGCCGCCAGCCCTGGAAGGGCTCCCAACCTGGCTCTGGCTACCTGCAGGCTCCCAGCGCCATGGCCAGCATAAGGTCAACCTCAGGTGCTGTGTGGCTCACCCACAACCTGAGCATGCAACAGCAGGGGACAGCCTACGGATTCACACTGGCTAAGTTTCGGCAATGCTGGCTCATCTCCCCGTGCTGTGTCTGGACACAGACTGAAAAATACAGCCGCCTCTCTTCCTTGGGGTATAGTCATTTCTAGACATGGGAAAAGCACGGATCCTATTGGAAATGAAGGGGGCAGCATAAGCAAATTAATCAAGTAACTTGGAACTGGCTGAAATGTTTGAGAGGAAAGAAGGTGCTCAATGAACGAAGGACTTGTAGCACTGTGATGCAGGGCAGAGTGGCTGGAAAACAGACAAAGACTTAGAAGACAGGACACACTCAATTTTTGTCAAAATTTCAGAGTTATTCTATTGTCCCACCAGCCCACAACAGCACTCACAAGGCTGCTGTACAACACTTGCAACATGCAACCTTTCCACAGCAAACCAGTAAGCCTCTTTGCCTGACTGGAAGTGCACTTCACCTTGCATACACTGCTGTTCTCACAAGGGGCGGGGAGGGCGGGGAGGAAGGGTTCTCATGCTGTTCTACCAGGGTTTTTCCAAAGAAAACCAAAAGAGGACTCTGCTGGAAATATGTATGTGCAATACCATAAACCTCAGTGTACGCAGAGATGGAATCTTTTAAATACTGCATTTCATGTGGCGTAATTCTAGGCAAATACTGCATAGCAAGCAACCTACAAGCACAAAATTCGGAGTTAAAACACCTCAAGCCCCTGAATTCAATGGCTGCGACTTCACATGGGGGTCTGGACTCCACCCTGGATTCAAGAGGACTCCTGTAAGTCTCATTATGTGAGACTCCCTCTCCCATCCCCTTGCAGGTGTAACCTGTTCCCCCAAGGAAGAGCACTCCACCTCACATCCCCCTTCTTGCTTTTGCACTCCAAAGCAAATAGAAACATTACAAGAAGTCGCCCCAGCTTCCAGACAAAACAGGTGTTGCATGATTACCTGTGACACTAGACACCCTGGAAACATCCTGAGCCTGGGTGGAGCGGTTGCGACTCTGTTGCCTGCGCCTGCTCGTTGCTGACCTAGTGGTCCGAACATGAACTTCACTCACTTTGAAGAAGGCCACCATGAAAGGCTGTTTGTCGTAAGGGCCATCTCGGCCTATAAGGCCTGCTTCTCTAGGATTTACGCTGAAACCTTGAAATCAAACAGAAAAGTGAGTGTTAGAGAAACAGTGCTGTTGGATTGCTCCTTCCAGAATCACAGCATCCCCATGAGCAGTGTTTCCTTTCTTCTTGTTCACACTCCTCTTCTTTTACCACTAAACACTCCCCTCCTACCACCATGACCTATGGACATTTTTACCACAGCACTCCATCCATTCCGGACAAGAGGCTTCACCGCAGCACCTGGCTCTTTGGTACCCCTATGGTGTCTCTACTCTGGTTTAGGCATTGAAGAGGTATACAGGCAGATATATAAAACACGAAACCCAGATGTGTCATGAAATTACTTCTGCTGCCTGTGAAACACAGGAAGCAGAGATGGGATTAGAAGACCTCTAGGGAAAGCGGCGGGCAAAGCGATGGGATGCTTTTGTCAGGAGCACAGTGACGGGCTCTCCGTCCATTTGAGGAGAGGGAGGCTGGCACTAACATTTCCTCAGGGAGAACAGTGGACAGCCCCTCTGGTCTCACTTGACCCCACAGGTGTTCCAAACTCCAGCATGAAGTGATAGGAAGAAAACATAACGTTGGAGACTGGTTCCTACAGAGGAAAGATGCCACTGTCATCTTTCTGGTCACCTGCTCATCTAGGTCCTCTCCTTCCCCACCACTTATCTTCCAACACTCAATTTCATGCTTTTTTGCAGTCTCTTATCGCTTTTTCCACCTTTCGAAGTTTCTGTGGGCTATGAAATGCTATCATTGCAGCTGCCCTTGGAGGGACCAGCCCCACACAGCAACTGCATCGCTTCTCCACCTCAGGTTTGATAAGATCTGAGCAGTGACAGCAGCTGCAGCAGCCAGCAGGGCTGCCATAAGCCCACATGGGGAGGTACATACCCATATACCTGCCCTCTTCTCTTCCTCTCACCCCTAAACCTCACCCCACCTGGGATCCCAGCTCCATGCCCCCTTCCACCTCCAACTCAGGAACCGGGACCCTACCCCAGCCCACCTCCACCACCTCATCCTGGTACTGTTCAAAGACACCCGACCTCACTCATGGGGGAAGACATGTCTGCCATGGGACAGCCAAGAAGCTGACAGCCCTCAGTCTGTGCCTTCAGGCACTTTGCTCAAGGTGTTTGCTATAGCTGTCTATGAAGGCAGGGTGCTCACTCCCCACATCACAACTGGACTCTGTTAGCACCACTTCTAGACAGCATCCAAGAGGCTCGCGAGGTTACTCGCATTAACTGGCTCATAACCTACCGTCCCGGGTCACCACGCTCAGCTGCAGCCCCATGTTGTGCTGAGGGTTCATCACCCACATGTTACTGGTGGCAGTGACGTCAAACTCCAGCCAGCCCTCTTCCGAGGCCCACACCGCCCGCGTGTCCAGCAGAAACAGGTCAGAGGCCCTGCAGAGGAGAAGCATAACGACAAGATTGTGATGTCTGGGATTTTGTCCCCTGGCTTTCGCTGTTACAGAAACAGGAAAACCTAAAATAAGTAAAAGTGATGTTAATAGCTAGGAAAAAAACCAATCCCCCAAATCTGCCTGTTTTTATCCAGAGTTTTGCCATGAGATGCCCATACTTTTGCATGTGAAATTCAGGATTACAAAGGTTCTTCACCATTTTCTAGGCTGGAGGAAAGCAATCCTTGTCCTTAGGTCTGGGTGTTTCTCCACCAGCCAAGGATTCATAAGCCACTCTTCTTCCTGAAGAGTGTAACGCTAGCTCTGGCAAGACACTCGTCAAACTACCAGCATTTCCAGGCATTCAACGGCTTTTGTCAAAGGGGTTTTGTGGTTTCAGCCCACCTTCCACAACACAGATCTACCACAACTGACACACAAAAAAAAAATCACCTAATAGGCCAAGCATCAAACAGTGGAGGAAAATGAACATTTTTCTGAAGAACATTTTCTGAAACAACATTTTTTTGAGGCTTATCAACAGGGATTAGAGCGCCTTGTTCTAAGGCTGTTGGTACTCAGTCTCGTTCCTGGGCTTCAGCTTCAAATGCTATCAAGTCAATACCTTGTTTGCAGCATCAAATGCCCACCAAAACTCAGTTCAATGAAATCAGCTGGAGGAGCACCTAGAGAAATCCCGTGTACATTTTCTCACTATATTATAGGCATAACTTTCCTGTGCAAGAGATCTACAATTCCTATCCTTAACCTGTGGCCACCATCACAAAATGGATACCAGGTGTCAGTCCCACCTTCACCTGTCTTTCCCCCCTGGATTTTTTTTTCTAAAAATAACTTAATGGAAATGAGAAAACAGGGTACCTGTCCCTTCCACCCATCAAAGGTTAACTTCAGAAAAAACATTTTGATTGAGTTATATTTTATTTTTGGCCAACTGCTATGTCATACTGCCCAGCAGCTTGGTTTGCATGAGATCACACATGGAAAAATAAGCACTGAAGTATATTAGGGCTCCTAGTGCGGCTATTTTTACAGCATGGAGGCTTTCCTCCGCCTCGCTGGTAGCCGCACGCTTTGTGGTTGACTCAGCAGCCTTTCCCACAGGAGTCTTTGCCACTGCTCCTCCAACGGGAAGAGGGTTCAGGAACAACTCTGACCTTCACCTCCAACAGCAGCGAGTGGCTGGGGCTGGCCAGCTGCTACATGTTTTGGAAACCTTAAGGTTGAAAGATTTGGGTTTTCCCAGGCAGCGTATATAAAGTGAAGTGTTGCTTAAAGGAGACCGCAAACAGCAGCTGCAGCTGAGACCACTCTTCCCCTCTCCAGGTTTAAGAGACGAATGAACTGCTAGGTCACTCCCACCTCTGAATATGACTTACACATTGGTCCTCTCCAATGCTTGAAATGGACTATACCTGAAAAGTGGTTTTCCTAGCACCTGTTCTGATCTTCCTCCTCACACCAATTGCTTTGTTATCTCCTGTCCCACATCCCCTCCTCTAAGTGCCATACTCCCCCTCCCCGGCACCCGCCCGCTCCAGGCAGTGTCCCACTGAAGCCTCCAGACTAGAGTAACTTTGGCGTTACATCCCCCCAAACCAAACGTGTCTGGCTGCAGAGCCGCTGGGAACTCTGTAAGAGCAAATCCTCATGAACACTCAATCACATGGGATTACTCAGGTCTACAAAAACATGAAGAGGAGGCTCAGAGCTTATATTCCCATTGCCTTGTACTTTGGGAAGACACTTGGACATGATGAGAGCTGTAAAGCCTGAAAGGACCACATGCCATCATCTAGCCCATTCCCCTGAACTCCAGGCAGGATCAACTACATCCACGTCACTCCTGAGAGATGTCTGCCTGACCTGATCTTATAGATTTCCAGCCTCAGGAACTCCACCATCTTTCCAGGAAACTGAAATGGGTTTCACCTGAAGCACTTTTTTTTTTTTTCCTTTCTCCATATCTAACTTAAATGCCACAACAATCTCCCCTTCTTATTAAAACAACATCTTCAGTCTTTCCTTGCAAGCCACTCTTTATAGACTTTGACTCTTCTCATTGCTCTTTATAGACCCAACTCAGATCAAGATCTCACTGATGCCAAGTACAGTGAAAGGATAATCTTGATGCATCTCACAGACTATGCCTCTACTCATACATCTCAGAATATGATTTTAGCTTCTTCACAAAACTCACACTGTTAACTCATGTTCACCTTGTGATCCACTATAATCTTTAGATTCATGCTGCTGAACCGCAAAGGACTCAAGTCACTTCCTAGGGTGTATTTACATCACTGATTATTCATGTCCAAATGCAATTCTTCTTCCTACCAAATCATGGGTTTTTTTCCCCAGATGGAACCTCCATCATTATTAGATTACTTAAAATATGGACTTGCCTTCCAGTGGGTCTCCCCCATCTTAGTGTCCTCCACAATGTAATAAGCAAACTGCCTGACCAAGGTACAATTCTACCAAACGACAATGCTCCTCTTTATCCCAGTATGTGACACTCGCTTTGGAAAGATTTCAATTCCTTTGTAAAATGCAGAAAAATGGACAACTAGGCTTTCCAATCCAGTTAACTCTTTGCAAAAAGTTTCATACAGGACTGGTTTTCAGTCAATCAGCTTTGCTATTCAACTGACTCTTGCATTGTTCGACCAGATGAAGCGAACACTGAAGCTTCACCCCACAGGTATTGTAGGTCATAGTAGTAATGCTAGCAGGTAACACATCCTAATACCTTCTGCTTAAGCCTGTTTTCAATTAATGTTTGTCACCTAAACCTCACCAGGCTGCACAAAATTGCATATCACTTCTTACTAGTTTTGGTTTTGGCATGAAGGTTTTAAAAAAATATTCAGTCACCTATTTCCAAAGACAAAATTAGGGAACAAAAAAATAATTTACTCACATAAAAACAACTTTAACCACTCCTTTATTTTTTCAGAACAGAAATGTTGTATGTCCTTCCTCCTTTAAGAAAATCACCTCAAATTTTGCCAAGCAGTAAGTACTTGAAAACTTCTGCCCACACAGGCTCAACAGAGATTCAGAGCTTAGCAACAAACTCCTCCGGACGTTCTGTATGCATGGAACATACTTTCCCCTCCTTTCCCCCGTGGTAAACCGAATACCATGTATCACCTGAGGAGAATCTGCTCTTCCCTACAGCCACATGGCCAAGAAGAAATGTACTTGCTACTCCTGCAAAAAAGCCATACGATGTCTGATCTTGGAACAGAGATGGGGAGATCTCCCAGGCTGGCCCCAGGTGGAAGGGAAAGAATATCGAATTAGATGGGAAGGGTGAAGGATTTGCTGCAGTCGTGGGGGACACATGGACATGCAAGGACTAGATGGAAAGACCCTGGATAAAAGGAAAAAGTCTGCAGAGAAAAGGGAGTAGAAAGTACCCATGGCCACCACACCTCTCTGAATCGGGCCCATTATTCCCAACTCAGGATCCCTCTGCTTCTAGAAGTAGTTGGGAAACTACTGGCGTCTTCCTGCACTGATGGCTCACGGAGGGCTACAACCTGCTACTGCTGCCATTTGCGGCAACACAGCTGCCAACAAACACGGTGACAGACATCAGTGATGTGAATCTCACACTTCCAGTCTTGCCTCAGTGTTCACAGGGAAACGCAGCCACACAACTGCATTCCCCCCGCCCCGCCCCCAGCCCTGTTCTGCTTTCTGAAGACCATGGAAAACACATTTATTCCATTCCTCTCCCACTTGGGCTGTAAAAGAAAGATGGGAAGCATGAGAGCTAAAGCTGCTGCACAGCCTTGTTACCACTCCTGATGCTGGCCTGTTGGCTGATTTTGGCAGGGACCATTTTTGCCATCTGTGTTTGCTTAGCAGGTCCACACTCTATGGCCCTACCTGTTGCAAAAGTTGGAGCGCACACAGCAGATGAGCAGAGGATTCCTGCAAGCCAAAGGGCAGTGCTGGAGAAAGGAAAAAAACATTTGAAAGTGGCAACTAAACCTAGCAGAGACAGTTGACCTTCACCGGTATAGGCATCAGCTTCTCATCTGCACGCCACTAGCTTCACCTTATAGCCATGTCAAAAAAATAAATTGTTTAGGAAGCGGTCAGAAACCACGCTGAAGAGTGCTACACACAAGTAGATGCAAGCCCATAGTCAAAGCAAAACCTGAAGAGTGGACAAGAAGGTGAGAAACGGATCATATACCAAGGAAGTCACATGAAACAAAGTATTGAATTTCTAGCCATTAAGTGATGACGTTGATCCTGTGCAGTGAGGCAGGCAGTGGCCTTCCAAGAGAAAGCAGGCAACCATGTACACAGTCACATTAATGGAAGGATATCTGAAAACTTCAGCATTTGAGAATAACAGAGGCAAGATGGGACCTGAGGGAAAGAGGAAGGGAGCATGAAGAATGGGAAAAACTAGAAAAAGAAAGGCTGGAAGAAATGCATGAGCCGGCATCTCTGAGCAGAGAGGGAGTGCTCACTCTCAGCACAGGCCGAAGAAAGCAGAGTCAGTCCAGAAGTTTCATGCCCAAGCAACCCTGCATGTCAAGGACATCACAGGACCTCTGGCATCTGCACAGCAGGACTTGCAAATTCAGTGTACAGAAGAGAACTTTCATTACCAGAACAGGCAGTTTCTTAACATCCTCTCTGCCTAAACCTGCCTCTGGGTTTTCATACGGCTGCTGTCATCTCATTGTCACTATGGTGCCCAACAGTCCCATCTTTATTTTCAGTGTTCTTAACCATCTGGATGAGTTCAGTTAACGATTTCCATAATAAGGCTGCTGCAGGCATAATATGTATTAACCTTAGATTATTAAAGGGAAGCAACTGAACGGGAGAAACTGAGGCAATGAGCTGAAACAACTTTCCTGAGACAAGAGAGGACATTAAATGGGAAGATGCAAGTTAGAGATTCCCAACTCGAAAGAGGAACTCTTTGTTCTGGATCAGGGCCCTAAAGTACAGTCTCAGGTCCCAAGAAATAAAAGGGAGCGTTTCCATGGCCTTCAGAAGACTCTGGAAGAGGACAGAGAAGCAAAAGTCAACAGAGCAATCACAAGTGGCTGCAATAAACAGAAAGAAGTACACAGTTTACCAGAGAAATATGGCCTGTGTAATTCGGAAGGCAGGATTTAGCTCCAGTGTCCTCAGAGAGTGAGCTGATTTGTCAGATATAAATATCAAATATAGCTACTATTCTTAACACTGGCATCCCAACCATGTACTCAGGGCATTTATAGGAGAAACAGCTTGCATTTAATTTCAGTGCTTTCCCCCCCATAAGATAAATATTTTGTTAACTGAAACCTCTGTGTAAACCTTTCAACGAAATGTCTCTGGGTGTTAATTCTCTTTAATTGAACACTAATTAGACTAGAATTTAGTCAAATTAGTAACGAGGTCAAGTGGTTAATCTTAGTTACTACTTAGTGAAATGTTCACATTAAAATAATTTCTCTGTTCTGGGTACACATTACAACATGGAACTTTGCTACAGGAAAAACACCAAAGCTATAAAAAGCTAAATTTAAAGAAGCATCTGTTGAACCAAGTTTTTTACTTTCCCACCCTCCCTGGCCTTCTTTCCCTGACCAGGCAGAAGTTTTACCAGGGAGACAGTGAGAACAAACAGAAATCTCACCTTCAAAATGACCAAGTTAAAGGTCTCTTATTTTAATTACAAATCTTGGAACAACATTTTTGGCCCAACTTCAAAGCTCGCAATTACCCAGGTGTTTAAAGGATTGTTACGCATCAACAGCCATTTACCAAAGTATTAATTACGATAAGTCTCTAAAACTTTCCTCAGCTGAACCTTTTTGTTTACTTTTCTTCAAAGACAAGTTGACATAATAGTCTAGACTGCCTAGCAGCAGTTTCTCAAAAGGGAATTTTGCACAGAAGTGTGTGGGATTTACATTTTAATTAACGCACTTTGTAATTACGCTTCTCTTCTGTGTACCTCAGGATCTGGGTCTTTAGTTTGCACTGACATCAGCCTTCCGTAGAAAATATCCTGCATATAGCAAACTACCAAGATTATTTGCTCTTATCCACTAACAACAGACGAATAACTGCACTCACAACTGACTCAGTCTTGCAGAGTTGAACGGAGCTCCACATAGATAAAACTTTGAAATCACAGCCTTTTCAAACCTGTAGGTCCACCATCTTGCAGTAGATGTAAGCACTACTTTGAATTTAAAAGTGTTTATTACTTATAGAACAGACCGTATGCAGAGCTCGCACAGCAATGAGGTACTGCCAACAGATGCAATACAAAACCTTAACAACTTAGTATGTCTAAATGACCGTTACTCCAAAGATTTAAAAGCACCATGCAAAATTTAATCGATCAGCGCTTGCTCGAACAGAGAGCCTCGGGCAGGGGAATGCCAGCACCTGGAGTGAGCTGCCACAGAAAGCAAAAGCAGTCTCTATCATTTTATGAGAAGAAGTAAGGCTCAATTTAACTGTCCCGAAGAAGCCATACCATCTGTGGGCCAGGGGACAAGGAGAGATGTGCACGACCTATAAGAGCTCCTTAGAAACGAGGAAGGAAATATTAAGAGCTGTCAGCCTGCAAATGAAGTTACTTCCAAGGCGAAACAGAAGACAAGCAACTGGGCACTAATTTGCAGGGATTGACAGCCAGGAAGGAAAAAGCACTAAATGGAGATGCCAGGACACTATGGAGGGGGTCTGCAATTTGGCACAGGTAGAAGAGAACCATCCTGGATGCATCCAGACGTGGGAACACACCAGAAGGGACAGGCAGGTAAGCTCAGCTTCTCGCTGCTCACTTACCAGCCCCACACCACCACTGCTCTGTCCAATAAAAGCTCCCCCATGCTGAAAAAGCTGTCCTGTATCTCTGCAGGCATCTCCCCTGGAAGTAAAGTCTGCAGGGGTGAGGGGTTAAGTCTTGTAGACTCACTGGAAGAGCAGCAGGGTGAAACATTGGTTTCAAGGCTGCATCTGGTGAAGAGTGGAAGATCAGAGCCTAGAGCTAGAGGACGTGGTCTCCCCGTGCCAAGACTGCAGGAAGCTCAGCCTACAGGCCCGTGATAATCCCCAGCAAAGCCAACGCTGATATCTGAGTGCAAAGGTGTGTCCCCCACCACATCCAGCTCAAGGTCTTGAGCTTCACAGCTCTGAGGAATGAACATTTTACCAACAGGAACAGTGAAAAAAGAAAAAATCATCCCAAGGTACAGGGATAGGAGATATATTTCTCATTTCCTTGACTATGATTTAATGAGACTATGGAGTATTGTAGCTGTAGTGATGGCTACAGTACTACACCTTGGAGTTTAAATGCAGTTTGAGGCATGAAGATGGGGGGAGAGGGCAAAGGGGTAGTATTTATCCTTGTCCTTTGAGAAAAGAAATAAGGCACTGATATGGTATTCTTTAGTTTTGGTAGAAAAAGCCAGCTGGTTACAGAACGAGTAAGTTTAATCCAGAATAACTTTGACTTTTAAACTACTAAAAAACAACCACCCTAAAACACAACAAATCGCATACCCACAGTGGGAGTTTAACTGAAATGCGGACAGACGCTTCTCTATAGCATCATGGAAACAGCTCTATCATATACAAATATATGCACACTATATACAAATCTGACCCCAACTTGAAACAGATTGATGCTAGCTTTGTCATTTGTATTACACAACCCATTCCAAAACCCAATTGAGGACAGTTATTTATTTTCTAAGCTATAAACACTGCCGGCAAATCAATTTGCCCTTTAGATTAGAAGCTCGGATCGCATTTGTATAAATATCCTGTTGCAAAGAGGAAGACTTTATTACCACTGAAACTGGCAGCTAAAAACCAATGAGTGCCTTAACCCTTAAGGAACTGTGTTCAGTAGGAGAAGAACACACTCCCCAGGCGGTCACTCTGCAGGGCACACCTATGTCCACATGTGTCTTATCATACAGGAGGAATCTTTCTGCACATCAAGTCCTCATATTTCATTCTGGGTGAAAATGAAACTGTTTAATAAACTTTGACCATTACGGTACCATATCTTCCTTTGATCACTAACACAGGCCACTGTGTTTTTCATAGATCAGTTGTTTGGACAGTGTGGGAGTGTTTTGAGGTCTGCATTAGCAGGATATTTACACTTGAAAACATACTGATGATCCAAACCAAGGACTAACATCTTTGATCAACCATAAACTGCCTTCCCTAGTCCTGACCTGACACCTCTCCGGGTGAGAGCAAGGAAGTTTCAAGAAAGAAAAAGAAATTAATGAGCTGTTTCCAGGGACAAACTCATTCCTTCCCTTCCCTTGCGAAGGTCTCGCTTACATGGCAATCCACTTCCAAGAGGTATCAGAAGTCACAGAGGGCTTTGCTGGTCCTTCCACAAAATCAGCACTACACCTTAGAAACAAGCCGACGTGCAGGGCTTAGCTGTGCATTGGTACCACCAAAGGGAAAAGAGTCCAGGCTGTGCACCTCCTGCCTGCTGGAAAACTAAGCACCCCCTCAGATGTGGCCAAGGTGGGACAAGCACCTGGAAGCTGACATTGCTTGTCTTCCTCAACTAGGGCTTTGGCAAATCTTCCCACTTTTTGCACATACCAAAGGAAAAAAAAATGAAGAAAAAAAATCCCGCCCTAGCCTTCAAACAGCACAGTCTCTTAAACTCTGAGGGGTCAGAAGCTGAAGGGCGGCAGCATCCGGCGGACATACCGCCCGTTCCCCCTCCCGACGTGAGCCCCTACAGCCCACAGCCCATTTCAAAACCCAGAGTCATCCCCCTCGGAGCAAACCAGACGCCACCTCAGCCTTGTTTGGTGAAGCCTCTTCTCCACACAATCCGAAATGCATACCGCTGACGGCTTGGCCACAAGCTTGACCTACCCTGAGGATTTCATTAATCTCTTCGCAGCGTCCCACTGACAACTCCAGCAGTTTGTGTTATGACAAAACGTGGCCGTTAGCTGCGGTTTGGTTATAAAACAAAAGCCTAGTTTCTAGGCACTATTTTTTTTACCTTACGAAAGGGCGGAAGGAATGGGGAGATGAAAATATTACCGACACAAGTGAGTCAGTATTAAAATGTTTTCTTTTTTAAGAGAGAATGTACTTAGACCACACTGTCCTCAATGTGCGTTTCACTGCCTGGAGCCTCCGCAAGTATCGTTTTCATATTTCTGATTACTTTGAGCAAGGAGAGGGTCAAATTTCTCCCCGAAGGTTATGCTATTTCAATCAGCATTGATCTCTGATAGTTCATGCTCTCTCTGCATACACCCCTATCTAGGAGACAGTCTCAAATGGGCCCACATAATCCTTGCTTTTAGCCATGTCTACAGTGGCAAAAATCAGTTTGATAATTCAGTAACTGGTAGAAATTTTAGACTCAGGCTTGGTTTTGTTTTTAGTCATCAGGGAACAGCCAGCAGTGCCTTGCGATTCTGTGCAGCAGCACGCACATCTGGGCTGGAGTCACACGCTTACGCTCTTACTGTCCAGATGAGCTTTTTTTTTCTTTGCTCAAGAATACTGAATTAAGCCACTTCATTACACTTAATCGGAGCCAAGGGATACTTCCAGGCTGTGAGCTTTGGTGAAGGTTTGTATTTATCAAATCTTTCTTTTATCTCCTGCCGTCCCAAACTCATTTCTTTGAGAGGAGCAGGCAGGTTTCTTTTTCTTTATATTTTTTCCCTCAGAGGTGCACACTGCCTTTCTCTTGTGGACTGCTGGTTTAAATCCATACATGCCAGCTGCCCTGTTAAGAATTATTTGCACCCAAAAGCATTTTATGAGCTACCAATAATCACCGCAGACAACTGTTAACCTCATAAAAGCCAAGATTAACGTGGTGACTTTGAACTTTCTCTTGAGACTGCCAATGTTGACTGAACAGGCACTTTCTATGGCCTTCAGAGACGAATTTTCCTGACCAGAAGGAATATTTGTCAGCAGAACAACATGAAAAAAAGGTGCTACTTCAACTCCTTCTGTTTCACCTGCTAGTTCACCAGCTAAACTTCAAGAGCTGTACAGACTCTTCCTTATGAAATAAAATATCATCGAATGTCAGGAAATATCAGGCTGTTATTCAAACCATTAGTCCAAAGGAAGTGTGACACAACTTTTTTTAGTTGGTTTTTTTTTTTAAGTCAAAGGCAGCTGTTATTTTCTGGCTCATAAGATGTCTGCTAAAATGCAACAGAAGCCTTACAAATATTTAGCAAGTTCCTTCAAAAAATAATGCGCCTTTTTTTTTTTTGTAATTTAACCATCTAGTATTCTCAACAGGAAAAGCAAACATTATATTCCAAATTAATCCACTGAGACAAAAGGGGGAGAAAAAAACACTTTGGATCCTGCCCCCCCGCCCCAGTAAAAGGAAGTAAGTGAACTGATGATCAAAAACCAAAACCACTTGTAGAATAGAGCTCCTTAAGGCATACCAGAAGAATCTGAGGCATTTTTCCTCTCCATGCAGAGATATTAGTGAAGAGCTAAATACAGCCTTTTAGTATTTGTTTTCAAGAATGTTTAGAGGCCAAAGTCCACCCAGGTCACCAATGTGGCTGCATGTTTGAATCTATAGCAGCAGCAGCAGTTTATGGAGTCAGAACCTCAACTGAAGGTAACACTGAAGAGTGGTAAGCAGCTTCTAATATTTTAACTGTCTTTTAACATCTGCATATTTTTAATATATAGATGACAATTTATATACACTTTTATGTACAGATACATACAGAGAATACATGCATATGCACGTATTTATACACAAGCACACGTTTTCATATGTGCTTTTATATTTTACATGTACATGAAAGAGTCCTTTAAGCTGAAAGGAAAAAGGGTGGAAAAGGGCATGTCCTTTTTGCAACTGCAAGAATCTGTGAGCCACGTTTTGGCTATCTCTGTGCAGATGGTGTGACAAGTCCCACAGACTCATCCGAAGTTTCTTTAGCCAAACATCTCCCTCCTTCCCACCAGTAAAAATAAATAAATAAAGAAAAAGAAACAAAAAGGGAGCCTTGAGGGACTGGGTGAGTCAGAGGTTAGTAATGAACTACAGACACTCATCCCTGGGTCAGTGGTTCACGCCTAGCCCATGTCAGGAGGGACGGTGAATTGCTGGCAGTCTGGACCTAGAGGAAGCTGCTTTACGATTCCCAGTCCCTACAGCGGGATCCCGTCAGCATGGCCACCAGCAGCGGCAGGAGGAACACGACAGAAGGGAACGGAAAGACCCAAATTACTCGCCAGCTCTGGAGGGAGATCACCCTGGTGACCCCCATCTGAGCTGCTGCCTCTGCTCCATCCGTAGGGAGGTCTCTAGCACCCAGAGATGCCCAGCACGTGCAGACGCCAAAGTGCCCAGTGCCAAAGGACACACGTCACAGCTTCATATTGCAATCTGACTTTGGCATGTTTCTGGCACAGTATTTGAAACAAAGATATGAGGTGCCAGCATCATTGCTGTACACAGAACTAACAGCCAGCCACTTTTGGAACAAACAGTTTGCAAATTTGTTAGGAACAGGGTATGTTAGGGGCCGTATCCTGGGCTTTTATTCTCTCTCCCTCAATGCATTACTCGTTTGCTCAGTTTACCCTGAAAGAAGGTTATATACATATAGAAGTTGACAGCTGTCCTTAGAAGAGGTAACCTTAGACCTGACATACTCTGTGCCCTGCTTTGGTGACTGACCCAGAGCAGCATATCGATCGCTTCCACAGACACTTGGCAGAGGTTTTCCTTCAGCTCCAGAGGTGGGATCTCTACTTGTGAAATCTAAAACAGACCAACGCTCACTATTTTTTATTCAATGTGGCTACAAATGAACAATACAGCTAACATCTATGAAATCTGCATGACCGTCTGGACTTCCATCAGCTCTTCAAGTGGGTATTGACGTAACATCCTAACCAGCAAGCACTTGACCCCAGGAGGCACTCCAGCAACCCGCAACTTGAAGTGCAAAGGGAAGAATGACCTTTTAAAACTAACACCTTCTTCCCCATCACTTATATATCCAAGTATTTCTCTGCGTTTCCCCAGAGGCCACACTCCCCACAGAACAACCGTTAACTATTTGATGTTGCCCTCACAACAACAAATCATCAAAGGTGGATCCCCACAAATGGTATCAATGGAAAGGCTGGAGAAATAAGGATCAGAAAGGAAAACACCCAGGAGGCCTTCACAGAGGAAAGAAATGGAGATTTTTCAAACACTGCTGTTTCTGATTTCTTTTTTTCTGCCTGCAGCAGAGGAAGTTACAGTCCTGACACATTTCAGCAGAAGTAATGAAGCACTTTTGTACCACAGCATTACTCTGACATTTAATTCCCCATGTATTTCCATCTTTTTGCCTTGCACAATCCCCCCCATCAGAAACATTAACCTTTTAAAATTAATCACTCCATTTACACTTGTTTGGATTTATGTCTCTCAGTTTCTGTTTGGCCTCTCTCTCTTTTGCCTCTCATTGCCACTGAAAGCCCAGGAGTGATTTTGTACCTGTGGTCAGCATGCTGAATTTTCTTCTGCTTTATTTACTTTAATGTAAGTCCACCTGAGAGCAGGTCGAGTCTGCACTAATTACCAGCATTTTTCAAACAAGCTATGCTTTTTATGCTGGTAGTATTAAGTTGAAAGGGGATTTCAGTACACAAGAACAATGCCAGCACAGTAACTTTAGTTTAAAAATCATAGACTCATAGAACGGTTTGGGTTGGAAGGGACCTTAAAGATCATCTAGTTCCAACCCCCCTGCCATGGGCAGGGACACCTTTCACTAGACCAGGTTGCTCAAAGACCCATCCAGCCTGGCCTTGAACACTTCCAGGGATGGGGCATCCACAACTTCTCTGGGCAACCTGTTCCAGTGCCTCACCAGTCTCATAGTAAAGAACTTCCTCCTTATATCTAATCTAAATCTACCCTCTTTCCATTTAAAGCCATTACCCCTTGTCCTATCACTATGCTCTACTGCCTCACATCAGATTCTTGCTCTATTTAAAGACAACACAAAGGTTGCAGCTGAGTGACACCCTAGGCTACAATACCGTGAACTTTCTCTGACTGAGGTCCATTTTGCACTCTAGCATGCCCATTTCCCACAAGGAAAGGACCATGCAATAACACAACTCTGTTAATGTGAACAAAACCGGTATTTATTCAGCAGTCCTCTCAACATGAATGCACAAGCTCGGCCTTTCCCAGGACAGCAGCTGGTGGCACAGAGCGAGCCCCCTCTTGCATACCTGTTTTGATGTTCCTGCAGCACTTGGTAGATGCTGATAAGGAAAGTTTGGTTTTTAAAGCTCCCCACAACGCAGTCTTTGTAGATCCGAAACTCAGCAGCTGTGACGGCCTCGCCCTCAGGAATCTGAGACAAATTAAACTTGAACTCCTTGTGGTGCCGCTGGTGAGGCGTGAACTCCTTGTCATACTCAACTGCAGATGGGAAAAGGAAAGAAAAGGAAAAAAAGGAACGTGACTAAAACTTAACAACAAAAGGTTTCCACATACTGCCACCTGTTCCTTCAAAAAAACAAGAATCCTATTTTTTCCTCCAAAGATAACCTTGGCAAGTGCCAGGAAAGCTTATGCAGCTAAAGCCTTTCAAATACAGTACTCGGAAAAGATGAATGTTCACCTTCTCTAGCCAATGCCTTTGAGATTTCCTATTTTTTAAAGAAAAGACAGCTTTGACAGGTGAAATATGACCATGCATTTTGCTCCTGCATGAAACTCTGAAGCTGTGACTGCCCCCAGCATTTTCCACTTGTGGATCTCCATGTTCTTCACAGCATTTCCTTAAGCCTCACACCCCTCTTCCAACCGAGGAGACAATTAGCTCCATTTTGCTTCAGCACATAAAGGCACAGACAGAAGTAAGTGTTAGCACCAGGTCAACCAATTCCCTAGCTGTCCTAAAACCCACTGTTTTCTGGCTCCGGGGTTTGTGCATTAGCCATCAGGCTGCCTTGTGAGCAGAGTAAGATTAACATGACATTTATTTAAAGGCTTAAAGTTAACCAGAGCTCCCCTTCCTTTTGCAGCGGCTTATTTGAGAATGAGAGCGCCAAGGAGGAGTGACCCATTTTGGTTTCTGGCCTTAGTCCTCCTCAGGTACGCTATCAGGTATAGAGTTTAAGATAGACGCACACCAGAACCCCTCCTTCTTCAGGCCTCAGGATTTGGATTTTCTCTGTTTGAGGCGCCCTTTGCAAACTCTACATCTAGTCCCACTCTTGTATTACTTGATTACATTTTGGGTTAGTCTGACTTTGATTTATTGTTCGTTATTTCTTCTAATTTTCTATTAGAAATTGCTTAAAACATTAACATATTATATAAACATACAAAATTACATCCTTAAAGCCCTGAGGGAAAAAAAAATAAAACGAAAAAACTGTTCCCACCACTGCAACTGAAGGAGTATGTGTCAGTGATGAATAAGTCACCATTATATTATCATTAGGGACATGATTACATTCAGAGAAGGCGGGGAGGGAAGTACAGATGCCTTTTCATGTTCGTCTTTGTGCTCACTTTTTGTTGCCCCCCCCCCCCATACATCAACTGCAAAGGCGTCCACGAGACTACCCTCACGACATCCCATGAGGTAAGCAGCAATCCCCGTTTTACAGCTGGGATACTGAGTCACCAGGAGAGTGACTTGTCCAAGGACAGGCAGCGGAGGCTCACAGCGGAGCCAGGAACGATGGCCAACGTGCTTGAGGTTTGTTGCTTTAGCCACAGGTTACCTCCCCGGAGAGCAGATACGTCTCCTGGCCACTGGAAACAGCCCACAGAGATTTTCCCCTCTACCTTTCCCGACTGCCTGCTCCTCCTTATCCCCCAGTCCCAGTTTCATCTGTGTCCTCTCCCTTTCCTTTGGCAGCCCTTTCATGTGAGTTGCCTCATCTGGCTGGGTCCACGTCCTGGCTCCCTGCGAGACAGTTAGTCACATCCTTCTCTTTGAAGCTCGCCTGGAAATCTTTTCACCTCCGCATGACTGCTGCCGAGCATTTTGTGGGACACCACACTTGGAGATGCTGCATTAAGAGCTGCCGCGGGGAGACCAGGCAAACTTGCAAAGCGCTGTCAAGAGTCAGAGGCTGCTGCCAATTTTAGCAGTCTCGCATTGCATCTATCTGAGCAGTTCAGATGCCAAACGACTGACAAATGTGGGTGACTGGACCCTATGCCTTCCAGAAAGAAGGTGGTAACACCCAGCATCCCCATCAGAGATTGCACCAAGGCAAACGATGGTATCGCTCACTTCCAGTGCCACCTAGGAATTACCTCGCTGGCCATCAGTTATCAGCAAACTGGGCTTCCCTTTGAAGCACGCACCCCTGTTTTTAATTGGGAATGACTCTGGCAATGATGGACTGGTTGGTGTGACTCATGTGTACGCCCCCCGAGAAGGGGCCTGAGCTGCTTGGTTACTCCCCACCCCGACGCAAGCACCGCAGGACACACTTCCCAAAACAGAGTGGCCACGTATTTTCAGAAACTCGCAAGCATCCAACCAACAAGAAACTGTGTTTGGCTGCTTCCAGCAGAACGACGTGCCCAACTTGGCCTTTTTACTTGCTGCTACAAGACGAGAGGATGTAATTAATGGTGAGGGAATGTCTAAATCCACAGGTTTGGAGAGACATGCGTATGAAGCAACAATTCTTGATTTAGAACTTGCAAAGTCCTTGCTTGTGACTGCAACAACCAGCTGAAACCCACATCCCCTCCTGCACCGTCACAGGGGCAAGCTGACCTGTGGGTGAGATGCAGCAAAGCGGCTTTCCCCTGGGCTCATGACTGAGGATGATAAAGGAGGCTCAGGAAGAGCAAGGGGCAGGACACAACCAGGATGAGCAGCAGAACCCCATCAGGGTGCTGGAAAACTATAATTACACTGGAGAGAAACAGCAAAGGAAACATTTGATGCTTCCTGACAGATATGGCCCCATATCAAGATGCGATGTGGCCTCTCCAAGTGCGCAAGGGAGAGCGCAGAGCCGTCCCACCTGGCACAGGACTCAAAATGAGCCCAAACGTCACTTTTTGTTGTTCCTTTCTGACGTCAAGTCAGCTACGGCGGCCTTACCTCCACTCACCTCCACTACAAAATACACAGTTTAAAAGCAATAAAGCCAGACTCTAGTCCTTCAAACCAGTATTTTCCCCTACCCCTCTTCTAAAAAGTCAAACACAAGCCACAACATTAAGAAAAACCCACCAAAACATCTATCACAGAGCATCAAAAGTAGGTGCAGGTACAACACTTGACTCCGAGTACCCTTTCCCAGTTTATAACTTGCCCGATATGTTTACAATAGTATTTTCCTGTTTTTTAAAACTTTCTTCCTTTATCCCCGTCCTTATCTGAATACCCCGCACAATCACAGACGCTGACTAAACTGATTACAGGGGAAACATTCAGACTGATTTCGCTATCAGGCTCGGCAGAATAAACAATCTGAAACACACAAACAAGGAAACCTTTTTTTAATCCTTCAGATTAAGTCATTTAGCTTTTTCTGTTATAAGAAAGGCACGTTCAGAAAGAAATACTGTTAAGTTGATGGTGTCCTCCTCGGTTGCGTCCCTACAACATCACAGGATGGAAAAAAGCCTACATTAAGCTTGTATGAAGCAAGTATAAAAGTTTAACGAGTTGGAAAGTTTTTCTGGCTATGTATCTTCCCATGATACAATGGAGGGTGGGTATTTTTTCTTCGTGGGAGTGGTGAGATATTTAAGTTCTATATACTCATTGTCACCCCATCAAGTCAATAATCAACTGTTTTCATTCAGCAAGACAGCTTAAAAATATAAAATGCCAACAGTTCTTCTCTGGGGGCTTTTTACCCCCTGGAAACTGTTCATTTTAACAAAGAAATCTAGTTTTAGGAACAGTAAAATTTGGACAGGCAAGATCCAAGCTGCTGGTTCCCAGGATTAGCCAGTCTGTATTGCTATCGCATTACAACGCATCAGATGACTTCGTATTCAAAATGCAGACAGCACATGCCAAAATGCAAAGCAACAGCAAAAAGGAGAAATCATTTCTCAAGCTGCTTTCCAATTTTTTTTTATTTCCCCATGTGAATTTGTTCAGGTCAGTCTGATCGGTGACATGTGAAATCCAAAGCTAATTTCCATCCGAAGATGGGACGCGTGCATGTCCCAGCTTCGTAAAGCCCTTGCAGGGAAAATCAGGCAGCTCACAGCCGGGGCAGGTTGAAAGTGAGAAGCCCTGAGTAGTGCTTGCCTCCCATAACCTCTCCCCAGTGCTGGCCGGAACATCAGGACCAAGCCAGGCAAAACCAGCGATTGAAGGGTCATGACAAGAACTATAGCCGTATAAAATTCATCCTCATGGTCAGACTGTATTATCCCAAACATTATTACTCATTTGCCGGAGTAGCTCCTTGGAGACTACAGATCCAGGCACGCACGTACCAGGGCGAGTTGGGAAAGGAGATGGCAAACAGAGGTTTTAGCCCGTCACGGGTGCACGTCCTCTGAGCCAAAGGGACTGTCTGCTCCGCCATGCAGGTCTCTGCCCCCATCCTGGCTGGGTCTTCGGCTGCTCCTTCGCTTGCAACACAAAGGAGAGACTGAGCTGTGGACACCAGGAGTACGTGCCCCTCAGTTTTCATCACAGATCATTTCTGAGCAGAGCGGCTGAGCATGCACAAATGGTTAACAGAGACGCCTGCCAGTAGCTCTTTACATTCCCCTTAGCAAATATTTTTAAATGCTATACAAACACAACACTATTGTCGAGCAGTTAAAAAGGCAAGAATGGCAAAATTAGGGTTACTGTGGTTTTGAATTTTGTGTATTCTAATTCTAACCCAGTGTTGCAATAGCCAATTTCAGCACAAAATGTCCTTGGTTTAAAAATAGCATACTGCTTACAATACTTGTTACTTTAAAAGCACTGCACCAAAAAAAATTAATTAAGAAATTAACACAATGCATCTATTTTGGTAACTATACCATCCTACTTCCATTTGAGTGTGTCGCATACACCTTGGACCAAAGGAAATGTAACCCTAATGACAGTCATGGAAATAAACTCTCCTCGTGCGTAGGAATTTTCAGCATTTCTTTTTGGATCTAAAGTAACTGGTATGCAGAAATAACAGACAACAGTCTTTCCCGAGTAAACACAATTTTCACGCAGAACAGTAGCACCAAATGTCAGGATATTCAGTGTTTTTCTCCATTTCTCAGCTGTTGAGAAAAGTGTTAGGTCAGGTGCTCAGATGAGAATCTCAGTGGTGGCTTAAGAAAGTCTCTAGCTCATACTCTAGGAGCTAAAGGCAGAAATACTAACACGTATACTCATAACCTAGAGCTCAACAAGTTGTTTTTTTTTTTTTAAATAAATTGTTTATATAAATAATTTCCACAACAACCTGGCTCCTCAGAAGGGGCAGAGAAGGAGTGGGGCCACAAATGAATGAGAGAGGATTATTTGGGATGGGACATTCTGCATCTGTTCTGTCCCCAGCAAGGCTGAAACTTCTGAGAAATCTTTTGCACCCCAAGATCTTCAGTGGTTTTGCAGGACCACTGCAACCACACTCCAGCAAAAGCAACGAGTATTCATAGCCTGCTTATGCAAAGTGAGTTTTGCACAAGTGTTCATGAATTCAGTGTGAGTACAAATACAAGCCATTCCTACTCACTTCTTCTCAGCCTTCATACATGACCCCCTCCCTAATAAAATGAGAAAGCCCTTGAAAACTGGAGTTGTTAACAGGAGATTCACCACCATAGCTACATAATAAGTGCAGAGGCAATTTCTCCGCTTTATGTCACCAATTTCTGCATTAAGTCAACAGCATTTATCACATCTGGAGCAATGAAGCAGTGCATTAGGCCTCAAATACTTTAAGCATTACCACAGCTCCAACAGTCCTCTCTAATAAAAGGACCATGTACATATATGACTGATCTACTGCTGCAACCTTACAGCTGCATCACTGGAATTTCTTCAATAATAGCTGTCAATAGTTTGCACAGGACAAAATTTATGTAAGCTTAAAAAAAAAAAAAACTCAACCTTGGTCACCGTTGTTGTAAAAAGAAGCAAAAGACAGTAAGAAGCAAAGTATAAAGCAGGATTAATATAGAAGTTAGTAGTACATTTGTAAGACAAACTGATACACGGTGGGGGAGGACAGAAGACAAGCTTTCAGGCATGCAAGCCTTTCATGCATCCAAGCTGAGGGATGTCCAACTTCAGTGCAAGACTCAGTCTTCATTTGGGTCTTACAATTTGCCTCCTATTTCACAAAAAGTGCTTACCTAGACCATCAAACACAGGCATGTACGTGGATGGGACCTGCAGCACATCCTTTCTACTCTGAAAAGATGCCCAGGATATGCGTGAAGTCTTGTCTGCACTTTCCAAATCTATCAGGTCAATCTAAAAAAAGACACCAAGTCTCCCAAACAGTCCTGCCTCACTGGCAGACGATCACAACTGTAGAAGCAATGTTACTATTAAAGATTAAAGCTGACCTTTATTACTAAAATAAACAGTATTTCCCAAATACTGTGTAAAAAAGAGCAAAGAGTACAAAGTACCAGTTCAATGTCTTAAAACTGGAAAAACAGACTAAAAACCTTCACACCTACTTTCTGCTGGTTAACAAAGAAACAGAAGCTAAGTTGTACTGAGTGGACCCACAGGTGCAACAGCAGGCCAGCAGCAAAAACAGATGGCTCCTGGATGTTGTGAGGATGCATCAGGGAAAGGATCACCGCTGCCTGGTTTTCACACTTACATATAGTATGTGCCACTGTCAGTTGGATACCAAGCTAAAGAGATGTGCGGTCTAACCCCCTGCAGTGACACCCTAAATCCACTGCTACTTAGAGATAGGACTGACCACTTTGTCTTTACAGTAAGGACCCAAAAGAAAGCAAAACCTTTCCATTCTCCAAACTAAGATTTATTAGCACGCCATTTCACAAATAGTGAGCAAGAAAATTCTTTAAAATAGAAGAAACTCAGGTGAGACATCAAAATAAAAGGTCTGAGAGCAAATCCTCCCCTGCCCAACATGTGCAAGGATGGGGGAGATCCTTTCTTCCCACCTTGCTCTCAGTCCAGCGACTTTAAATACCTTCCAAAATTGCAGCAACTCTACGCAGCCCCTCATGGTCTCTAAGAATAGACTGCTTCTTTCTGTCACTCCGATCGCGGTGACAGATCCGTCCCCAACATTGAGTGCGTTCCCTACTGCCCCTGCTGCCACTCTCCTACGTGCCAGGTCTCCCCAGGTCCCTCCCTCCCTCCTTGCCCCCTTCTGAAAAGCAGAATGAGCAAGAATAACTAATTTTAAAAAAGGAGCAGTCCCTCTGCCTCCCAGACACCTCCCCCAGATTTGCAGTACAGCATCCCCAACAAAGGGACCAAAGTTTGTTCTCATAGATAAGAGCATGTAAAAGCTCACCAGACATCAGTAATGAACTTTCCCTGCTTGCACTCTGGGTGATAAAAAGCAGTTTTTAAACAGAAAAAAGGTCAAGACACTTATGGTTGAATCTGGCACTGTACCTTTTGTTGACCCCTCTGGGTCCAGCTGAGGCGGTCTAGAGACAGCGGCTAGCTGTGCTACCATAAATATCATGCAATTGGAAGTTAATGCCTAGACAGCTTAAAAATAAGAAGAAGATTCAAGGTCAACAAACTCCAAAAGGGTGCTTTCTTCGAAACAGATATAATATCACATCTGGGCCGCCACAATATAAAGTGGATTTATTCCACTAACTTCAATGGAGCGATGCCAGTTTACATCCCATGAAGACCTGGCTTTATGCTCGATAGCCGTGAGTGCCAGAAAAGAATGACTCAGAAAAATAACCCATCATTAATCCAATCCCAATGTAATTATGGAGATTAAATTTAAACAATAGCAAATCACTCTCTAAACATAACACTCTGCAGAAGATCTTCAAAGGAGGAGGGCCTTTTACTTTTGGACAAAAAACACAACTGAGCTCTTCTTTGTTTCTTTGTGCTGGGAATCAAGCTGGAATCGGCTTGTAAAATCAGATTAAAACGGTTGCACAACAGCTTCCTTTCAGGATTCTTGAACCAAAGGCAGTCTAAATATCAAAATAATGCACTAACCAAATATATAATACCCACGGGACACCAGCAAGTACTAAAAGGCATTTTCACAGTATCCACAAAGATGCCTACTGTATGGCCAGTAAAGCTTTTCCACTCTACACTGGGAGGCAGGCGGCAGTGGGGACCAGCCTCGCTCCAGCACATGATGGGAAGAGCTAAAGCGAAGGTGAGGAGGAGGAGAGCCCTTGGCAGAACGCTCGCGGGGGAGCCAGGGCTGGGAGGCTGACTGCAGGCCACCGGCATCTCCACCGCTGGCACTCACTTTTGGGCTTCCTGTGCTGTCCCCCTTGCAATAACAGAGATCGCTTTGCAACTGCAAAGGCAGCCGCCTCCTACGTCCCCTCCCCGTGGCTTCCGAACACAAATGTTAACAAAACTGGTATTTTCTTTCCATATGCTGGCACATACGGCAGGTCCCTGCACTGAAAACAGCGTTGTATCTTAGGAAAACAAAACATCTTTCTGCTTAAGAGAGGCCAAAATGCTTTATCAAAGGCACTACTGTTTGCATTTTTGTGGCAATATTAATGCAGTTCCCACTGAGAAGTTGATAAAGACCCTGACTGCAAAAACACCCCTCTGGAAGAAGTGATCTGAAGCTATTTCTGTATTGAGTTTCCAAATAATTTATGATTAAAATAATATTATGCTTTCCAAAAACCATTTCTATTTCACAGCCAGGTTTCATGCAAGCACACCCAGCTTTCGGGAAAGAAGGCGATGCTGTCAGCCTGGCGGCAGGGACACCCGATAGGAAGCGCTGAGCAGCTACGCACGCGGAGGGAAGAGGATGCTCCTACTGCTCCTGTTTGCTCCCTTGG
The DNA here is from genome assembly GCA_020745775.1 of Theristicus caerulescens. Classification (NCBI taxonomy): domain Eukaryota; kingdom Metazoa; phylum Chordata; class Aves; order Pelecaniformes; family Threskiornithidae; genus Theristicus; species Theristicus caerulescens. The sequence continues at coordinate 72,830,612 of CM036558.1, forward strand.
GTTTTGTTTGCTCCTGCACCCATGCCCACACAGTAACTGTCTGGGACACTTAGAGACACCCGTGGAAATCTTCTGCTTACAGCGTTTCCCACCCTCCAGGCTCGCCACAGGTCACACCACGTTTCCTGCTGGCATGACAGTCGGCATGCAGCTCCCTGGAAGCGCGCAGCTGCCCCAGGAGCACCAACTGGGTCTGGAAACGTTTTCAGGATTTTTTAAATGGTGTAGCAGTTGCCTGGCTTATCTTGCATCATCTCTCAAAATTATATGCCCTTCCACAGGAATTTAAGGCAGTCCAAACCAATTCACTTGTGCGTTTGAGCTAAATTTCAAAACTGAGGTTGTGCAAACTGGGAATTTTTTAAAAATTTATGGGCATTTCCCTCTCTGCTTTTTTCACAGGGGAGGTTTTAATGTTTTTCAGTAAGACTGTGATCAATCAGCAGCAAGTAGGAAAGCAGGCAAAATGAAAATGTTTGCAAGTGAAGCTCTATGCTTTCATTTTGTTGAGCACTCATCTCAGCACCACAGGCAGGTTTCAGCTTCTCATTTAATAGCCCAGCTGAGAAAGATATCTCCTGAACACAATGCAATCACTCCCTGTAAAAATACAGCCCGGTGTGCTAAAGGTTTTACAAATTACTGAAAAGGTTTAATCCAGCATTCAAGACACCAATACACAGAAAAAATCAGCCACGCTTCAGAGCTTGTCATGCTGTTCCGAAGCCTACACCACCACACTGTAGTGGCAGCATCGCTGACATGACTTGTGACTCCAGTGGACACTGTGAAACGCTGTTGTGACACTTAAAACTTAGTGTTTAGTATTTTTACACAGGGCTTGAATTTCAAATGACTGCATTAAGCAGCAGCCAGCCAAAGGACAACCAAAGAGCATGGGCTTTGGGGAACGCCCTTTAACGAAGATGTGAGAGAGCACGAAGGACACCAGACTTGGTATCGGCCAGGGAAAAGAAAAGACATGAGAAAGGAGGAAGCCCTGCACCTAAGGAGGACAGAAAGTGACAGCAGGGATAAAAAGAGTATAATCCTGGTCTGGAGATATCACAGGTTCCCAACGTTCAATGCGACTACAGAGCAAATGCTCTCCAGGAGAGTTGAGGCGAGAAGACACCACAGCTCTGAAGACTTGAAGACACATGAAATATTTTAAAGATTATTATTCCTGGTCACGTATATTTGTCTAAAGAGCAGTGTGGTTTGGAAGTGACCCCCCCCCCTCGCTGCCTCCATTTACTGTGTGCCGGCTCGGCACACTGATCTGGAGGAAGCAGCTCCAACGCGTCACCGGGATGGGAGGCTCCCAGCCACCGCTGGGGTGGGGCACCACCATGGCACCAGGACAACCCCCTGTGCCGACTGGAAGAGCCAGAGCCTTGGAAGACGCTGAGCTACGCAGAAACACCAGAGCACCCTTCCTGAACCCACTATTTCTCTTGCCGCCCTTCTTACTTATCACTCCTTTCTCCCTGTCCTTCTGCCCTGGCCGTCCTGCCGGGCTCCCTGAAGGCTCAGGAGAGGCTCCCTCAGGCCCAGGGTGAGGGGGAGCACGCTGAGGGCTTGTGCCGCAGCCGCGACTCGTTTCGGTTCCTGCTCACTTGCACATGATGAGGCCTCACAGGGGCGATGGCGGCAGAGCCCCCAGCAGGTTCACGCCACCACCAGGCAAGGAGTCCCAACGAGCGGCACGGTACCTGCCGGAGGACCCCCAGGGCCTGTGGTCCCAGCAGCACGGGTCTGTCAGAAAATCCACTTTCAGAAACCTCTAACCAACACCTGCGTGGTGTCACGTTTGGTCCTGGGGACCGGAGGAGACCCAAGGCAAAGCAAACCCTCTTAATGGAGACATGAGGAGCCCCAGCACTGGCTGCTCTGATCTCCTCCCACTCTGCTGAATCACCTGTGAAGGCAGACATGGCCTCCGTCCCCCATGGATAACAAGGAGCCTGACTGCCCACAGGGTGTGCATAACCCTGCTCCCCAGCATGCTTTTCTCGTTGGGACAAATTTAAGGGCTGGGAAGGAGAGTGAAGGACAAGGAAGGAGGGATAGAAGAAGGAAAAGGAAAGTTTTACCACTTCCACAGCGTTCTCCAGCCAAGGCAGACGGGCCGTGAAGCCCCTTAGGGCTCTCACTGCGCAACTCTAACACATCTAGGAAGCGCTCAAGAGCTGTGACCATGAAAACTGAAGAAAACTTAACAAGAGACAGAAATCCCAGAATATTTTACAGCAATTACAGCCATGTGAGGTAACCGTCCCTCCTTCCGAGGCAATTACATCTTGCAAAGCACTCTCCCCACACTTGCCCTGTGCCACGTTTTGTCCCCACCACGCACACTTCCCCCCTGAGGCAGGTCATGGCCTTGCTCCATGCCCTGCACAGCCCCAAGTTCACGCTCCTCCATGACAGCCACGTTACATGGGACCAGCCACGCCAGCTCCAACCGAAGCTCCCTGCTGCCTGTGTCGCACCCACCAGGAGCAGAGGCCTGTGGAAAAGCAGAAGAAGGGGGCAAGCCTACCCAATACCTCCCCAGAGCCTTCTCCTAGCAAGCACCATGGTGTAAGCCTGGCACCACATGGACCTTGGTTTAGACAAGATGAGCTCTGGGCACATTCACCCTCCACACAACCCACAGGAGGGATGCAGACGCAGTCAACCAGAGGGAGCTCCTGGTGTGCCTCAGTTGTAAAAACGGAGGTCTCCTGCCCTACCAAACCACCAAAATCCCATTTTTTAATCTGCCCACTGGCCATGCCAGCAGAGTGCAATTTGGGAGGTGACTTTTTTACCTCTGAAATCTCATCCACTGTCGACCAATATAACGATGCTGCAGAGAGCCAAGCAGCCGTCAGACATTTAAAAATTTGCAGCCGCTGTGGGCGGTTGGAGCAGAGGTCACAAAATGGTCATTAATAGTTTTACCTAACCTGCAGCCCTTCAGCTTCTCAAAACACGGCTTTAAAAAGAAAAGAAAATGACATCACACAGCTTTAACGATCTGCATAGGGGTAAAGAATTTCACCCTTTAAAAAAAAGTAAATTAAAATAAGAAAAAAAAAACTTGACAAAAAGCCCTGGTTTGCCTAACAGCTTTTCTCTAAGCCTTCCTTTTTCATTATTTTTTATATTCCCATATCCCCCAGTGACCAGAAGCATACTTGGAATGTCTCTGTCCATCTGATAAAGCCATCGGCGGCTGCAGCCCTGCGCCGGGCCCGCGGGGGACACAGCTCCTCTTCCCGGCCACGGAGCACGGTGTTCAGCCCAGTCAAAAGACAGGGAGATGCAATGCTTTGGGAAAGATGGGAGAGTCCCAGTTGGGGTGGGAAATCCTAGGGAAAAAGTAAGACTTGAGGAAAAACACCATTAAAAGAAATATTAAAACAGGATTTGTGGAATAATCCTTAGTTCCACATAGTTGGCCTGACTTTAATACAGTAGCATAGCTGGGTAGTTCACCTGAAAAACATCCAGGAGGAAAAGAGACAGCCTCTGCCAAGTTCTACTTTTTTTTTTCCCCCTTCTTTTTTTCGCCCCCTCTCTCTTTCACCAAATACACAAAGCAATCCTTGGGCTCTAGGCATTTAAAAATCAAAGTTACACACAAATGGTCTTAAAATAACAGCACATAAATTGACTCCAAAAGTCCTCAGGTTAACAAATAGGAAATTAATAAACCTCGCTGGTTTAAAAACCAACCCAGTATCTGTAGGCATTTCTGGCTTTCAGTGTATCTCGACCCTTTTCCTTAAATTATCAGGTTCCTGGAGACAGAATTTTAAATGAACAAAAGAGAAGGTGTTAAAATTCTCAGCAGAGCCACTTGCCCACAAATTAATTTTTAGACATTTGGCTTCTATATCTTCGCTCTTTGCGATTCATGTCCCGGCTGTTTGGCTATCCCAGCATTTCTCTGCCCCACCCAATCCAGCCTTGTCATCACTGATTTTATTTTTCCGCTCCTTCTCTCTTAGTAATGCCCTCCTCTCTTGCCTTGACTGGTTGCATGCCATCTTTGGAGAAAAACATCAAGACTCTTCCAACTTTTTGTAAGGATAAATATATATACACACACATATATATATATCTCAATTTAAATAAATACTCACAACCAATTTCAAATTTTGGTCTTAAAATACATCTTTTATCTTTTGTCATGCCTGAAGTGTTTTTAATGTTGTCAACAGCTGAATTGCCCAGACACAGATTTTAGTTTATGACTCAGTAGCGAGCACATTGGTTAAAAAAAAAAATTGCCTTTTTTTTTTTAGTGTCTTTTAAAATCTTTTTTGCCTTTTTAAAAATTACTGCAGGATGGTAATGTTATAGATCTGACAGTGTTAGCAAGACTCCAGGGAGATAGCTGCCCTACCTAGTCATTTTTTTGTGTTTTAATAAGAAAACTATCAACCATGAGGAAGTTTGGATCAGGCTAGCACCTCAATGCACTCTCTTTACAAGTACACAGAGAGCAAGGTGATCTGACAAGCAAAACCCTTTTTAATGCACATTTACTAAATAATTTTTACCCCTGCACACTAAACCACCCTAACAAGTGGGGATGTGGCTCGCATGACTGAATGTTTTTACTGCCATTCTCACGTAGAGACAGCAAGGCTAAAGCTTCGTATAATGATTGCATGCAGAAAAAAGGCAATTAATTATACGGCATGTCCTAGTAAAGAACTTCCTCCAGTCGGAACAGAACAAGAACCTAAATGTTGTATAATTGATGTTATTAGCTGCAGCTGCTATCATACTTGGAGAAATCTCCAACTCAGAAACAGCAGTGATGAAGCGCTCCAAGATGAGTAATAATATGCTTGATATTAAGGGAGGGGGATAAAAAGGATTCTAAAAAATGCGCTCTCTGGTACAATAACAGTCTCTCAGAGAATTGCCAGGCAGAAAACACTGCAGGATACCAAAAGAAAAACACACCACATTTAAAGTGTTGTCTCCATTAAACTGAAATTGAGGATGGGGGTGGGAAAGCGGGCAGAGAGGAAACCCCTTGTATTTACCTAACCTACGCGAATGCTAATGCTCACATGTGTGTTGTAACAAGATTGGGGACTTTGAAAGCTCTAATCAGTAGGTGCATGAGCAAATATTTATTCTGATGCATTCCAACTCTCTGTGGTTTGTAAATCCCCAAGAAAAAAAAAATCTGCAGAACAAACCAGTCTAGACCACAGATTTTGGCTACTTTACGCTAGTTAGAAAATTACAGGAAATAGGCCAAGTCCAAGGAGGGGTTTTTTGGTGGACTTTTTTGTTTGTTTTCTGAAGACCTGTGACTACCTGATGTACGTGCACTTGTTTGGGTAGCTGAAGAGAATTCTTTCGGGCATTCTTTAAAGCATAGTCACGGCAATATAGAATTCCACATGCTTGATGTCTCAGCGAGGTGTTGATGTATATAACCTTGCAGGCTCTTTCTGACCCATGCTTTTCATCCAAAGACATTAAAAAAACCCCAACCCGAATAATAATGCCTTTGTATTTCAAGATCCCGAAGAGTTTCTAGCAACATTATTTCTCACCCTGTTACCCAAACGCATGGAAAGAATCACTCGATATCTTTCCATCAGAGGAAAATCCAAGCTGGAAAATATTTTAGATAGAAGGTTTATCTTATTGGGGATAGCATCCATTCAAAGTGTTAGAAGATCTTTCCATCCAGAGTTAGAAAACCTTTTCTATGGGACAAAGTTTCTGCCTTCACCATGTGGAAAAAATCAAAAGCTTGAGCAACTCTGCTTTAGGCTGAGCCAGAAAGAGTCTGGGTGAAACAGAACTCTCGGCTCCTACGGTAGGCACTGAGATAAGGCCCCTAAGATACGGAGAGGTGAAAAATACTGGTATATACAATATATTTTCTAATAAGTATTTCCATTAGAAATGCTTTTCTCATAATTATGCTCCTAATATTTTGGATTTGGGTTTTTTTCTTTCAATTAGGGAAAACAAACCCACAATGAGATATTTTTAGTGGGAAGACATATTTCTGTTCAAAGACTAGCTTTTATTATAAATACAAAGAAAGCTGATGCTCAGCAACAGCAAAGCTGATATAAACCTTCTTGAGTACATATTTTAACCTCATATTTTTGGCTCAATTTTAGGAAAAGTTTTTTTCCTCTGTTATCGCCTTTCTGCTGCTTCTTCATAGCTGTTCATGGTGGCAAGAGCAGCACCAATGCAGCAACAGCAGCTGGGACAGTTACCCTGCATCCAATGCACCATTTGCCATAGGGCCTACCTGAGTTGCATCTCATCCAAAAAGGCACTGGGCATGGGCAGTGGTCTGATAACTGACAGCCTAACCGGCCTGAGATGAGGTTATTACCACCTGTTATTTACCACAGCCATAGATTTGATTTGGCTTGGTGCATCACAAATAAATCCTCCTTGGGTATCGCGGGATTACCAAGTGTAAACATCAAGGTCTTTAAACAGGTATCTGAAACAGTGTGACTAATTAGTTAAAAAAACAACCAAACAAACACAAAAAAAAAAGCCAACTGTCCTCTGCACGCAGAAGAAAGTGTGATGGAAAACCTTTGAAGAGGCACCCAAATCTGAATTACGGCATGGGAGCTCCCCTCCCCTGTCTCTAGATGCTTTCAAGAGGGTAATCATCTCAGCACACAGATTGCTGCTGCTCAGCACCTTCCAAGAAAACGACTTTCCCATGGGCAATTGGATGACTTGAATGCTCTGCAAATTACACAACCTTCTTTTTGTTTCCTTTGTTCAATACAAAGCTACCGAGCCCCTATGGCAAGTCCCAGCTCCCAGCACTGCCCTTCGGGCTGTCACCACCACTTTCACTCCGAAGCGGGGCCAGACCATGCAAACGCCACTCCAATCTCAGTGTCTGCCAAAGCCCATGGTCGCTGGTCTCAGGGCACCTTGGAAAGCCCACTCCAACACTTTTCGGGATAGAGTGAAAAGGAACGGAGTGAAGGAAGAGTCTCTTCTTACCTCCCTCCTCTAGTATTTTATTTGTGGCAGCTTTACAGTTAGGTTTGCAAGGGATCTCCAAAAGACACTAGATTTTGCCCCCTCCTCCCTCTTAAAATCCATTTTAAAAGTCATGCTGCTTTCAGAATTGATGGGATAGAGAAAAGACAAAGTTCATGAGCTAGTCTATCCATAAATAAATACAAGTTTAGAAGGACTTGTTAAGGCCCTTTTATTTTGGTTACATTGCTAACAGCAAAATGTGCACTGATAAACTTTCCAAATAAATACATATGTAAGGATGGAATCGAGTATAAGTTGATTCAGTTCAAATACAAAACAGTTTTGCTATTGTAATATAAAATATAGCTATAGATTGCCTCTGTGTGAGCAACTTTACACACGTTACAGCAAGACCTCAGGAGTCCTATAAAAACAGAAGCAAAACAAGTAAATGGATACAAAATTAAAACTGAGAAAAATTAATACAGTGAAATGCCTTAAAATTTACTATCTGCTAATACATACAAATAGCCAACTCTCAGGTTAGCATTCTGTGCTCCATATTGGTGGTGTCCTACAAGCAGAACAAGATAAGAGGCCAAAGTTGCATTTCTGTACAGCTCAGGTAAGGCTGTGGGGCGTATTTTCACTGCATCCTTCCTCAAAGACTTGTATTTCTTGTACACACAGCTTTAATGTTTTATTTCCTGACATGGATTAGTTTTCTTCTTAAAACTGAATGTTCTTGAAAGGCTGCATACTCTTAAATAACCAATATGGGCTGAATCAAAAGTCTCTTGGACAGATATATGTCATATTCCATATACAACGAATATTCCTCCTTTCCCCACACCATATTCCTTGTCCAAGGAGATATACATTACAAGCTCAAACTTACCAGCATTAAGCAATGGCAAGAAACTGCCTCTCAAATTCCCTTCCAACACAGACACCTTGGCTAATAAAGTTATGGTCTTGCTTGATTTCCACATTACTAGAAAATGGAGCTTCAATAAGGAATATTACTGAATAAGCAGTAAAAATTTCTTATTTTTATTCCTATTGGAAATTCTTTACAAACGTTATGGATACCATCATGGCTTAGATGTCCTACAGGTAACTGTAAACTAGACTCAGCAATGCCCTGCTTAAGAAGCTAAACACCTCTTTAATAGCATGAATAAGATTTTCAAATGTTGATACACTCAGTTTGATACTGAAGCACTCAAAGTTTGCAAAACTGCTCATCTGCTGCAATTCCCATCCACTTTCTATTTTGGAGAATTAACCAAGGCAAGAAGGCCTAGAATTCATAATTCATTGAGGCACCTGGTTCACCCTGGTTTTCACAGCATCTGAATAATCATTTTCAGCAGCTGTGCCTCCGCATTAAAAGCTGAAGCTCACAGGAACACACCTAGTGATCTTAAAAAGCCCAGGATTACAACAGGGCAAGAAACGGAGCTTCCATTTCCAAAACACCAACAGCTTCCGAGTGGATGCTGTTTAACGTCAGACTGGAACCAAAATGCCACAAGTTAAACTAGTGAAATGAAAATGCTGAAATTATGTTTCGCTGAAGCAAGAAGTTTCATGCTAACAGTACATAAAAACTCAAACTTGCAAGAAAACAGAAATCACTAGATGAAAAGATACAAATGGCCTGATTTCACCTCAATTTATTCTGAAGTTAACTGATTTTTTTTAATGAAATAGTCTTGCTCCTGAGAAATACTTCTGTTTCAAACAAAACTATTTTTCAGCGGAAAACAAAATTTAGTCCTAAAATGCCCATCCAGTCCCATCTGTGACCCCAGCTGCAGTGCTGGGTGCTCCCTTGGGCTGCTGTCTCCACTAAGGAGAGTCCCATCCCCACAGGGAAAGCAGATCAGCGGAGGAGCAGAGTGCTGTAGGGGACAGTTCCTCCAAAACAGCACCGATCCCTTGTCCAAAAAGTTTAACAGCATTGGGCTGTATGGTAGAACCACTGGACTTTCAAGGCACTGATATCACAGCAGGTAGAAACACCATCACCACCACTAAGACAGGTTAGTCCTCTATGGGGAGGTGCACAGAGCACCAGGTGTACTTCCTCTTATGGATACACTCAAAAGAAGTCCTTTCCAGAGAGACAGGTGGGGTTTCTCCAGCGATTTAAGCCCAGCTTTACACAAACTCTGGGCGACACCGGGGCGGATGGCAGTGCTTCCATCACGTTGTGTGAAACTGCCCATTAGAGAGGCCAGAGTATGCAAAGAGAAAGAGCTCAGGGAGAACGATCTGGTTTCACCGGGGGCTGCTGCTTTATCAGGTAAAATCCAGAAGTATGTTTATGCCTTTTCAGCAAATTCACAAAGAGCTAAGCTGCGCTGACACAGTTACCAGAAGGTCTTGCACACACCTCTGCTTGGGCAAGAAGGCTGAACCAAAACCACACCAATGCCCAAAGCTGACAGTCATGAGTTATTTGAAGTACTGCAATTAAAACAGTGTCCCTCAACTAGAAGCTCTGTAGGACAAGTTATTTTGTTAACTGATGTAACAGCCACACCTTCACAAACCAGCAATAGGTAGGTTAAGACTCTCGTGAAAACCCCTTTCCACTCTTAACTCATTGTTAAGAGTCTCGTGAAAACCCCTTTCCACAAAGCCACCTCTCTCCAAGTTATTTGACCAATTGCAGGTATTTGCTTCTGACATAAAAACAAACACAAGTCTATTTGCTTTTGGTTTTTAAAAAAAATGCCTTGGAAAGACCTTGGGAATCCAGAATGTAAATTATTTGGCAGCTTCCCTCACAATGCTTTTCTCTCTAGAAGATTAAATATTTTGCTGGCATCTGTAACAAATCTATATTTTTAATACCAGTAGCATGCTGGACAAGCAAGGCAATTTAATGCTGGAAAATATTCTACTTGATTTTCCTCATTTCCCAATAAAATTGGCTGAACTTTATTTGGCTGTTCACCTCCACCAACTAAAGACTGACATCTGCTTTTTGGTCTATGTAGGTAATAGAAAGTTTCCATTTATTTAGAGTTCATTTTGCATTCCTATAGATAGCAGAAAACCGTAACAAAATTTTGCACTTGCAGGAAATAACATTCACATCACAAGGTACAGGAGTAGACATTCAGAAAGACTAGAAAATAAAAATCGCATCTCATGATCAAATACTGCATCGTCTATTTAACCTCTTAAAAAAATAGCTACTCTCCACCCTGCTCATTCAGGGTACATGCATGCACTTGCTACACTTTTATCTACATCACAAATGTAACAGCATAAAAAATGTGGTTCCAGACCATGTCCCAATTTTTACCGTAGAGGTAACGGTGTTTTATAACCAGGGAAGAGCTCAGAAGCAGATGGTATTGTCAAGTATCGGTGTTCGTGCATCAATAAAGGAATGAAACCCTCCTGCTCATTCGATCACCATCTGCAATAGTATAACCACAGATGAACTGCGCTCTTCAGTTTCTTTCTCCTGCCCACCTGGCTGCACCTTTGCCATGGTTGAAAACAGTAAACGCTGTGTACGATTTTCTTGCATGTCGAGTTTGCATCCCCATCATAAAGCTCTTAGATCCTCCGTATCACCAGTTATTATCTAGGGAAGGACATGGCTTTGTATCCAGCTGACACAAACAGTGCTATACTAATTCCAGGCAATAGACAATTGCCTCCATCAGGAAGCGAGAAGCGTCTCCGTGGCAGATATACCCCATCCACTTCTCTTAGCTCTTCAAATAAGAGATTAAGACAATTGTTTAAAAATTAAATTTACATTAAGTTAAATCTTCCTTCTTGCTATGTGCATCGATCATTTGTATACTGCATTGTCAGAGACTGCTGGTGAGATCCTGAGAGGAGACTCTGGCTGCCTCTCTCTCTAGCACCCTGAAAAGTCAGAGAGGGAAACAAGTTACTGGTTCCCTCCTCACCCCCAGCACATTCACCTGCAGCACCAGGAGAGTGGTGGCAAGGTCCTGGCCTTACCAAGCACAGAAGCTCATCAAGGGGAAGAGAGTTTTGGAAACATGAATTTCTGCATGTTAGATTTAGCTTTGAATAGCTGGACAAGGGGAAACGGTTTTTCATGTTATATATAAAGCTGGTTGTAAAGCACACTGAACAGAATCAGTGAAGCTGTGAAAAGCTTCTGGGAGTGAAAATGGGAATTTTGGCCTCTTTTACACATGGGCAAGGCTAATGAGAGGACTGATAGAAGAGTCCATTTCCAGAAGCTTGACTAGCCATGCCAGTGCTCAGGCAAGCCCGGGGTGATCAGCAGGTGCTTGCGCTCTTCCAACTTTGTGCAAGCCCGTGGCACACTGTGAGTGCCCGGATGCGGGCTGGGAGCACCGGCCCAGTTCCCAGGCGGACAGAGCTCAACTTCTGAATGCAAGTTTTAAGCGAGTTAGACACACACTTCTACATATGGCATGTGAGGGAGCTGAACAAGGTTAAGCCACCTGCCTAGACATAGCCAACTATGCTTTGAAATAAAGCCTTTTAAGACTGAGAATATTCAGTACAGTATTTTCAAAACTTTATGCTACTGTATTCAAAGAGCTGCGGGTGGAGTGAAAATGGAGAAGACAAAACCCCTTTCCATAAGGGCAGCTGAATCTGAGGTTTAAGTCTACAAATAGTTTAAATCCCCAGGAAGAGCTTGCAAATGCCCAGCATAAATTCCCCATTCTTTGTCTATTGAACCTTTTCCTACTATTCCCACCCCCTCCCAGCCCAGATGAAGCCTCAAGTTCAGATATAAACCCAACTCACCAGCTGCAAAAGCTTAAAAGAGATACTCACAATAAATCACCCCTCAGGAAATAAAAAAAAATTAAAAATAAAAATCTCTTGCCATTTTCTTTCTTATGGATTCTCAAAATCCCTAATGGGTGGTGAGTGGGATGTGGTCAGTGGTCAGCAGTGTCTCCTGCACGTACACGCTTTCTGTGCAGTCCTCCAAGGAGCACAGCAGTTGTGTGCATTTGATTTCTGAACCACGTTTTCATCCTTTTCTGTCTGCACCCAACCACGCAGAAAAACAACATCCTTGCTGCGCATTCTTTTCCCAACTCGAGAGCTGCTCTTCCATTTCTCCTCAGGACAGCTCATCTCCTACAAAGTGCTTCATCTCACAGCCTAGCAAGATAAGCTGGGATGTGAACGTCAGGACCTCCAGCCTTTTTTGGGGGACTGCCAGCCAAATTAGCGCTTGTGGGGACGCCCATCTATTTCTGTCTGCAAAGGGTTATACGCTGAAACCACTTCTGACAACCCACGTTAAACTGCAAAGAGGATGAGGGTGGGGATGGGTAGGGGGTGTACGGATCAAAGACGACAGCGATAGCCTGTCATTGTTTGAAAGCACTAGAATTTTTGCCAGATTCTGTGTGGTTTTTAAAAGAAATGACTGTACGCTTTCTTTACAGTCTCAAGATTTCAGAAGTTTAAGGAAGCATCAGAAATAATGAGAAGCGGATGACGCTGGTTACTGTGGTTCAGCCAATTGTCCAATTCTCCCCGTCTCGCAAAGTAAATAAAAATAGACAACTCTAGTGCCGGCAGTGAGGGGGAAATATCAACATCTTTCTTAGCCTTTCTGTTTCCTAAGAACAAATGTTCAATTAAAAAAAAAAAAATTTTTCAAAACGAGAATCTCAACTGAGCTATTTGTTGCATTTAGTTCAGAGTAACAGATTTTGACACGCTGGCTTCAGCTTCAAGACACTGAAAAGGTCTTCAAAGTAAAGATTTATGAGATTCATAATCCCATTTTAGAAACATCCCTCTGTTAGGCCTTGTGGATCAGAATACTTTCTCTGGCACACAACAGAGGAACAACAAGATCCATGAGAGGGCCTCGACAGATGATACATTGAGAAGAACGTTAATCTTAAAATTTAAGACAATTAATTGTGCTTCCTTTTACTAAATCATATAAAAAGTAAGCCACAAATCAATATACACTAATTTAACTCATCATCCCACTGTTTTATACAGCCACAGAACTCAATGCTGACATTATCTATGCCTTTCTGAAATAGATGTGCCAGTACTCTAGGTTAAAAAAAAAAAAAAAAGGTCTGAATGCACAATGTTACCACCATAAAAATTTGCTCCTCTTAGACTTTATACTGCAGAGACTATTGCATTCCTTTAAAATTATGACTAAGGCAAATTATCCTCATGCCACTCCAAAAAAGGCAGTATATTAAAGCAGTTTCTTAGCCAGTCTTTTCTGAATTATTAATGCTCAACAAGGCATGATAAACCACCATGAAAGTAACATTGCTGACAAGATCCAAGAATACACCTATTTCTTCTTAGTTACTCATTTTAGACATCCACCACTACAGTTACAACATCAAAAGTCACCAGAGATAATGCGTGGTATGTCAGAAAACAAGGACAAGAGGAAACGGCCTCAAGTTGCACCAGGGGAGGTTTAGGTTGGATATCAGGAAAAACTTCTTCACTGAAAGAGTAGTCAGACACTGGAACAGGCTGCCCAGGGAAGTGGTTGAGTCTCCATCCCTGGAGGTATTTAAAAGAGGTGTAGACGTGGTGCTTAGGGACATGGTTTAGTGGTGGACTTGGCAGCATTAGGTTAACGGTTGGACTCGATGACCTTAAGGGTCTTTTCCAACCTTAACTATTCTATGATTCTATGATTCTAAAACCTCATCCAATGTTTTTAACCTGTGGACATTACGATGGTATTCTGTCTGCTAATTTTTGCCACAAAAATTGCAAGAATATGGGGTAGAAATCTCCTCCCTTCTGAACAAGGGGGTTTGGGGGGGGTAGTTTTGTTTGGTTTGGGTTTTTTTTTGTTTGGTTGGGTTTTTTGGGTTTTGGGGGTTTTTTTTGAAGTTTTCGTTCCCTGAGGAACAGGGAAGGTAAAGTCAGAAATGGGAAACTCTTGGGGAAAAAAAGGCAGTACTTTCTTGCTTGACCTAGATTGGACACTTGCTCTCCTCTCATAGTCCAAGACTGACATGTTTGTGTAACATAATTCATCCTGGCAATCATTGAGGATGCAAGAGCACAAATTGCCAGGTCCGCTCTGTGAAGAACAATAGGATTTGAGAAAAATATGTTCTTCTGGTTTTGTTTCAGCTCTCCATTGCCAGCAGTAATGGCACACTGTATTCCTTGAAACAGCTGAATATCAGAAAGTCCCAATCACAGATGTCCACAGGGTTAATTTTGTATTCTCAAGGACTTAAGTTTAAAATGTATTAAACATTAATCGTTTGCAATGCTTTGAGCCATAGCACTGACCTGACCCATTAAAACAGAGCAATCCCTATGGGTGAAAAGCGTGTAGTCTTTCTAACCTGACACTTCACACTTCAGCAGTAATGAGACTAAAACCCAAATGAAGTCATGTGTTGCTTTGACACGAGATAAACAGAGCTAACTCTGGTTTACTTGATGACCTCCCATAGTGTGGGAAGGCTCAGCCTGAAATTTTTCACATACATATCTAAGGCACTGAAGCTTTTGTGACATTTTTCATTGTACAGTATTTTATGCTCTCATTTGAGCCCTTTGATGATCCTCTCTGGGATTTTATTTTGCCTTAAATGGTTCTGCAAGTTCCTTTTTGAAACAAAGACTGCTGAAACCACTGTTGGTGCCATGTTTGTTTTCTTTCGTCATAATGAAGTATCAAGTAATTGATTCATAGTCATTCTTGTTACATGAAAACTTCAGCATGACCCTCACTGGGAAAGATCTGGTTTCATTCCAGAGTATCTGATGCATCTGCACAATTAAAACACCATCTATTTTGAACCATTTGAAAACAGAGATAAGCTATTAGAAGAAAAGGAACCTGTGGAATGCAAAAAATACTAGCATCTCAATGTCTGCAAAGTTCTCATAGGGAAACAGTTAAACCCAGTCTCCTATTCAAGCTAATTGCTGCCCAGATAACAATCTCACCTGTGCTGAATGGATGCAAAGCCCTTCTCATACCTGTATATCAGTATATGATATCATAATCCAAAAAACACGAGGCATGAACTACGCATTGTTAGAGACATTTACAATGAACTCACTTGTAGCAGTGGGGCACACCAAGGCCAAGTGAGTCAGCATCTGACAAAGGCTGGTTTGTTGTAAAGGAAAATATACATTTCTCCCTTCCTGCTTGCAAAGCAGGAAGACAATAGGGCATTAAATGCCACAGATGTTTTAACAAACATGAAGTTTTTACAATCATCACAGAAAGAAAAAAATAAAAAGAAGCCCTCAGTGACAACTTCTACTACAGTAACCACCCTAACATCCATGTTGACCTTCACAGACGTGATGGAGGAAGCAAAACCCAGTGCAAGCGAAGCCAGTTACCATATTTCTGATCAATTAATGGAAAACTGCAAAGATTTTTAAAAAGCAATGCTTTTGAATGAAACAAATAGGTGCATGTGGCATAGACAGACTACATGCGAAAAGCTTTCCATTGTATTTTTCTTTCAAATGAAGCAAGCAAGGCAGACACTCTGCTCTCCTCCTGGTACAGGGAGGAGTTTCAGGATGCTGAGTGGGTGATACAGGCTCCCCTGCACTGAACATCACACATTTTCCCAGGGTGCAGGAAAACAGTACTGATCCTCCCTCCATTACTCCAGAATGTTTTATTCCTCACATGACATTAGCTAAGCAGGCTTTGAATTGTCACTCACTCAGACTTTAAACCAGCAAGACAGACACAAAAACATGAGGAAGGCAAAAACTTCGTTGTGAGAGAAACAAGATAAATCTTTCGGATGAATGAATGAATCTTCCCCCATTGTTCTGCAAAATGCTCCGAAGACAGAGCAGCCAGTTTCCCAACCCAAAGGCAGACAAGAACAGCTTCCAGGAGTTGAACAGGAAAGCCAGAAGAGGTATGAGCCAAGAACCACAGGTTCAAAGGGCAAGGCCCCTTATGTTTCTTAGGGGTGATTACATGATTTACATAAGGTCAGCAGGAAGCCAAGGTTCGAGCTGCAATCCAAATTCAGATGTTTTTGGAAGCCTCATTTTTTGACACAGTTTAGAGTGTTTCATCTTATCAGGAGAGAGCCTGGGAGTCTGCCTTGACATTCCCAAATTAAAGAGTGCTCAACTAACCACATGCCCCGCAATTCCTCTTTTCCTCCTCCCTTCAAGGCTTTCAGGGACAAGTTTTTCCCAGGACCCTCAATCCCAGCTGGCAATAAACAAAGCAGGAGTGGTATCAATCTACTGCACCCTGGGAAAGCACAGAGTAACCAGCTGTGGAGGGAATCTGTAGCCCACATCATGTCCCTAAGCTTCCCCCAGCACCAGCCCAGTATTAGCACACTCAGGTTCTGCCATAAGCCCACGGGCTAGGCTCTTCATGCCAAAATGGGAAGACGGGTTCCTACAACAGCCACCCACAGTTGCAGCAGCACAGGGGGCACCTCAACATCAGCATCTGGCATCAGCACTGAAAACATGGTGTGGAAGAAGTCCTCCTCCTTCTGAAATGCCATCTTTGCCTGTCCAAGCAAAGCCTATTTGCTATAGGCCTGTGGAGCAATGAGGATTCAGTCATGGAGAGTGTAAACTTTACCCACGTGCTGAGTGCTATTTGTATTTTTACAACCCTGATGTATTGAACATTGGAAAGACTTCTTTTTTTCCTTGGGACTTCTTTGGGTGGGAGGAGGAAAGAGTGCTTGCTCTTAGGAAAAAATCTGTAAGATATTTTTGACGTAAGAGACTCTCAAGCATTTAATAAAATGGAAAGTTAGTCTTTTTTGGGGGGAAAAAAAATAACATTTGTAGTCTTCACAGCATCTATGCCAAAGCTAGACCTCTTCAGAAGTAAACGCTGTGTCCATCAGGCAAGGATTAGTAGATTATAGGGAGAAGTAGGGCAGAGATTATTCATCACAACTATTGATTACTATGCAGCTAGTACAATTCAGTGTTTACTAATAGTATTTTTACAGGTCATGCCTGAGTATAGCAGTAGACATGAGTGCTACCCCCAGTGCAGGGCCAGGACGCAGGAGGGGAGGTGTGACCGCGGTGGCCTGTGGCATTCTCTCCTCCTCAGCCTGCAGAATATAATCTGCAAATTACGATAACAACTTTACCCCCCTGTTTACTCTGCATTCTGCCTCAGGTCTGAAAAATTCCACTGCATCAGTGGAGAAGCCCCCTGGAAGGTGCTGTTAACCATCACTAGGAAGGGGAGGGTACAGCAGATGGCCTGAGAAAAGCACCACGCGGGGTACAAGCAGATACCACGCCAGAAGCCCAAAGACAAGACCCAATATTCTTGTCTCAAAATGCTCCGTAGAACACACATAAACACACCAAAAGCCGCTTCAGCTCTCAGCTAGATCAAAAGCAAGACAAACTTTTTGGCACAATAAAAGAGAAAGCAAGCAAGGCTTTATCATATGATTCCAATCACAGACAAGAGGCCTTTCAGCCCTCCGGAGATTAGCTTGAATGAGCAGCGTAGGTTTGAGGTGGAATAACTCTCCATTTCTTAGGAAGTTAATCTGTCTAATTTTAGGAGGGGGTGGTGAGGGGGCTCTCCTCCTCAGGAGATAAGCTGCTTTTATAGTCTTGGAAATTCTTGCAGCTGCCAGGGGTATTAACAAGCCTCATACACACAGCATGATCTTCTCCCTTTTCAGTAAGAGCAAACGTACAGCTGCTGGCAGCCCTCTTTACAGCCTTATCCCGACAGGCAACGATTGGGTCACGCCACTGCCAAACAGGTTCTCTCAAAATGCTTCCCGAAGCATTACCAGATTGTTTGCATTAGTTTACAGGAGACTTCCATTTGTGGTCTTTTTTTTAATAGGAGGCAAGGAAAGTTTCAGCATTTCCCTCAAGCATAACTCTGTTTCTGACATGTTAATTGCTACTCAGAAAGCCTGCAATTAGCCAAGCCTAACATCATTGCTCTCCATGTCTATCACCAAAATCATCATTTCAGACCAATTAAAGAAGCCCCTCACCCACCTGATGAATCGGGTCTGGCTCCTTTGACACACAAAAACCTTTTGTGGTAGATACAACTACCTGAAGGACGATGCTGGCCCTTCCACCAGTTGGAACAAGGCTCTTTCTCAAATAGAAGTTTACTGACAGAGAAGATCTGCTTCCTGCCCTTGACAGAAAGAATATAAAACTACTTCGGGACCATCTGCGAATGCTGTCTATCCCACTTTCTGACTGGCTATGCCTTACTACTCTGCTTATGAACAAAATCCTTTAGTTTGCACGAGCATCTGAAAGGCTACTCACATTCGAACCTCCCCACATGATTTGTGTCTTGTCACACTCATAATCATCTTTCATTTGCCGATGACCTCATATTTTGGCCACATCCTCATGATACAATTTCTGAACCACGGCGGTTAGAGACAGCAGCAACACACAGGTCACCGAGGCCACCACCTTCCCGTGCCTCCTCTGAACGAGACCAGCACCTCCTAATGTAACTCCATCCCCAGGTGCTGCTTCTCTGGTGTTTCTATCACCATTTTCTTTCCCCAAGTGCCCGACAGAGTGCTCCCGGGAAGACCAGCAGACAGAAGAGTGATCCTGTTAGCAATGTCCATTTGTATCAGAGGACTCAGTGCATAGTCCAAACATAGCATCTGCACTTACTCGTTTTGGATACTCTCTGTAATTAGATTATCAGCAGAATTTGTCCGTGACCTCTCTTTAGCTGCCTGAAGTAAACAAAGCCACCCCAAATGCTTTTGCCTCCTGCAAATTCTCAGCAGTATCTCTTGACCCAGATTAAGATAATCCTCTGACTAGATAGAGGTTTTCTGAAGCTGCTGTCAAAATATATAGGGATTATTTTCAGCGACATATTACCAGTCTGGAACTTGGTTGAGGTGTCTGCCACAGAGAAAAGAGTTTCCTGAACAAGCCACCTCCATAAATTCTGCTTGCACATTGGAAACCACTCCAGGGAGGTGACTATCTGTAAGTTTTATTCCTTCATTACTGCTGGCATCATGCAGAGAAACTGCAGAAGGGAAGCGAGGCACGAAGTCTTAATATTTATTTTGGCTCTTCCAAAATATATGTAGTGTTTTACTCTAAATTGCCAGAACAACAGTAGCATAACAATAAACTTAACACATTCTGGCTTCATGCTGGACCTTCTCAGCCATTTCTTACAACTATTGGAGAATATGTTAGAAAAATAAACATGTAGGCAACATGTGACTTGGCAAAATCCATTTGTATCCTGTCTCAGTATTTAATCATAGTAGATCACAGCATCAAAGCCCAAATTCTGCCCCCCTTTGCCACACGGGTAGTTGTACAGGTGTATTTGTAGGTGAAATTTACTCCTAAAATGTTGATGAAGGGGAAACAATTTTCCCTTCACCTTGGTTTGCTTTCCTTTCACAAGCACTCAGACCCAACCAGGCAAAAACCAACTTCAACAGTTTGAGTTCTCACAGGTATCTCTCTATCAGGCTTCAACATATCAAAAACTGATGACAAAGAGCTCAACTTAGGTCTAGCAACATAACGATAAAAAAATAAAACTTTTAAGGACTTAAGAGAATAAAAACAAAGTGTTCCATAGCAATTGCAACCTAGGTTTGAAAAGCACAGGTGTCTGGCCATTTTGATATAGGGAAAAGTAAGAAGGATGCCAAGGTGCAGCCTCAGTCAAGGTACCCACCTTCCCTCCACAAGTGGTGGCAGTCTGACCTATGAGAAAAAACGCTTCTAAAACAATAGCCTGCTATGGTCAAGGCAAAGGAAAAATGACCCCCGTAACTACACCATCACTCTAGAAACTCAGGTTTGGCTGCTGTCCCACCAAGACAGCTGTGAAGAAACATGGCATGGCAGGCACAGGTAGGGGAGAGCAGCGGGAGGAGCAGACCTTCCCACCTGCTCTGGGTGGTACCAACAGCAGCAAGCCTGAACTCCTCCTCTTCTCCTCACACCACCTTCCTCGGTCAGGGGTGTCCAGATCCCCACCCATCATGGAGGTCAGGATGGCAAAACTCAGCAAAAAAAGCAAAACCAACAGTTTCACGGGGAAAGACATAAAGAGTCTTTACCTAAAGGGTGACAAAAGAATTACCACTTAACTATATTTGCTGTGAATTGAAGAAGCCATTTGTTTTTCTCCTCCTTTGAAGGCTCATAAGCAGAAAGGAGAAAAGCTCTTACAGGTGAGTGAAAGGCAGCATGCTTCTGTACAAAATGCAGCTGGTAGCCCACCAGGTGTTAGCCTGGGGGTATTCCTTTCCCTGAGCCTTGCAGCTGAACCGTGGGGGATGCTGTACCGAGGATGACTCCTTCAGTTCACTGGAGAAGCCTAAGCAGAAAATACCACTGTTTAATCACTCTCTTTCCTATACATCTGACACACCTGCTTCCTCCTGTGACTAATCCCCTTTTCTGTTGCGGAAATATCTCGTTATGAATACAGCGTGGGCACAGAGAGGCAACTAACAGGCTACGGCACTTGCCACCCGTCCATAAACACAGGTAGTAACAGGAAGACCAGTAAGAACAAATACACCGATCTTCAGTGCCAGCATGATTAAGTACCAGCTGCAAAACACAGGGTCTAACCCAAAGGCCAACAAAATGAACGGAAGCTTTTCCGGCCAAAGATGCTGATGGCAGCCTTAGCAAAGGCTTCGTTACAA
Source organism: Theristicus caerulescens (assembly GCA_020745775.1). Taxonomy (NCBI): domain Eukaryota; kingdom Metazoa; phylum Chordata; class Aves; order Pelecaniformes; family Threskiornithidae; genus Theristicus; species Theristicus caerulescens. The sequence goes on from CM036558.1 coordinate 72,851,305, forward strand.
ACACCTGGGCCGCCTCCCCACCAGCAGTGCTGCTTGTAAGCCCCGCTGCCACCAAGGATGGTCACAGGAGCCCAGCGCCACCTCAAGTCAAGCCACACAGGCTCAGTTTCTGGTTCTCTTAAATCTCACTCTATGCACAGGCTCATTTGGAGTTAGGGTAAGCGGAGCAAAGCAAAGGAGCACCCATCTGCCTGCAAGCTTGCGCAGTCACAGAGAGCCTGGGACTGAAAACAGCTTTGTGACAAATCACTCTGCTTTCTAGCTTTCTGTTATACACAGAGGGAAGAGGCATTTTACAGGATTATTTATGGATGGGATTTTTAAGAGTGCCTGAAGCCTTTTCAAGGAGGTCCCTACAATCCCAGCTGACAGGGGAATTCATTAGTCCTCATCTGTTCATGTTCCACGTCAAATATCTTAAATCAAATCTTAACTTATTCATGGTCCAAGTCAAGATACTGACTTCAGTGTTTATGAAAGCACATGTGAACATGTCACACACAATGCAACATAAAGACAGAGGCTAAAAAAAGTTATACTCCAACTTGCTCTGCCTAATGAATGTGTGTATAAAAAGCTCTCTGACCAGACAGTCACAATGATAAAAAAAGATCACTTAACACGCCAACAAAAAAAAGCAGTCACAAAAGAAATGCCACAATTTTTGCCTTTGGTTTCTTTTAGTATTGTTAAAATGTGCTTACGCCGGTCTTTAAATATTTTTCTGATCTCCAATTACTGCCTGGAGGCATCTCTCTGAAGAAGAGTGTTCTTTCCTCCCCATCTCCAGTAATATCCTACGTTAAAAAGTGGGGGTTTTTAAGAAGCCAAGACTGAATACAAGATTTAGTTCATATGTCCAGTCTCACAAGAAATTTCTTCCTTTTCTTAACGACGGTAAGTTCGTTATGACACAGGTGTGCTGTTGAAATGGCGACATTTCCAGCAGTTTGCACAAAGATTTCTCCTTACTGGCACTGCTGCACCGAAGCGTGCCCTGAACGAATAAACTCCCACGGAAATATTTGTAACCATTCACGAGGGGGACAGTGACAGGAAAGGTAGTGGTTGTTCCCAGGCCAGGTTCTAGAAGAAATGTCAACATCTGGAAGCCATCTCAGATGGAGTCCTTCCTGCCAAACCCTGAAGAAAGCCTCCTGAATAGACAGGGGGATGCAGCCACCGTCTCCCCAGGTGGAGGAGAGAGGACACCAGCGGAACAGCATGGTGAAGCACGTGTTGCTGCTGCCCATCCCAAACATGCCTCGCAGGACAGCTAAGGAGGACCAGGCAGTGGTTCAACCCTCCTGCTTTACAAGGCAATATGTTCATTCTTCCAACAGGGCTTGCTCCTGCCAGTGCCATGAGTTGCAACTTGCTCTTAATCAAAGGCAGAGGGAGGGCCAGTAGCAACCTGGGATCGTCAACAGGTCAAGGCATATATTAAATGCCTGGTCAAGGATGCCCAGTGTGAGTGTTATTAATGCAGAGACTTTTATTAGTGCTCTGCCTGTGTTTCTTTGCAGACTGAGCTGATGACAGTTGAGGCCGCAGCATTTAGGCTGAAGACTCCAGCAGAGGCATCTCCATTAGCTTTGCACTTTTCCAGGCTCTCGCCAGGAGATCTTTCTACCATTGTAACCTTCATCTGAACATAGCTGTATAAATCCAACTGTGAAAGAATACAAAGTGTACCAGCAAAACAACAAGTCTCATAGCTTAAAATACTGCTTTCACACTTTTGCTATGAATTTTGGTTTTTTAAATGTGAATCTGGAAGCAACAAAAAGCACCACGCTTTACCGTTTCCCTCTTCTCATTCCCTTTTGGCTTTTAGGTAAAGCTATTTATTGCAGCTAGTTTTAATTAGACTGTAAACTCTCCTAGACAAGGATTGGTCCTTATGTAGAGTGCCTTGCACAATAGGAGAGGACCAATTCGGATCAAGGCTTCCAGATGTCACCATAACACAAACAAAACAGTATGTTCATGAATGTCAATGCTTGCCCTGGTATGGAGTAGCTCTTAAGGGGTAAAAAGTCATTTGTGTATGCACTTTCTTCACATATTTAGCCAGGAAAACTGCACTTCCACTTGTAAGCCCCACAAAAGCAAAGGTATTCCCTGAGAATTGCTTGAAGACTCAAGAGCGGCAAGATACACATTCATAATTGTACAGCCATCAATTGACGTTTTCCTAGCTAATTAGGATGCATACAACCAACATAAATCAAAGATACTAGAGCATACATCAAATTTTAATAAGCTTTTGGAATCAAACTGTTTGGAAATATTGCTTCCAAGTTCATATTTAATATACTATAATGTTTCCAAGAGGGAATAATATTTTCTGCTCTAATTCTATTATGTAAAAATATGTTTTCTCTGCCAGTAAAACATATGGGACAGTTTTTCTGTTGTTAATAACTGAAGTCATGCAGTACAGATTTTCACATTTAGTATTCTGAAACTAAGCCCTTTTTGGTAAAAAAACTTGGCCAAAAATAATCCTAAACAGAAGTGAAATCAATTGCTTTCCCATCATCTTCTCTAAGGGTGAATTTACATACAGTATTTTTTTAGTAGTCATTGAAACGCAACAATCATGGCGACAAATTTTCTTAGTGCAGATCTTCCACTGAAGTCAGTCAGTATCAACTCTGTAAGAGGAGGTGTTGCAGAAGGAGGCTCTCAGGAAGATGCATGGTTGTTCTGCTCAAGCTAGAGAACAAAGCAGTGCTCTCATTCAGTTGAGCCTAAATGCAAATTTTTGCTTCATCAGTCCATGAATGCCTCAGTCCCCCAAAATGGTATTCATCTGCATGATTTTTCAAGTTGTATAAATTCCACACAAACTTTAAGGAGTCTCCTCCAAGTACATAGGTTTAAGCATCAGCTTAAGCTTTTGTGGAATTCAAACCCAAATCAGAAGCAAGTAGGTTTGAAAGAGAAAGAGGAGCTCCTATCTAAGCTAGCATCTGGGCAGGACTGGTAGGTCTACATGAATTGAAAAAAGAAATCAGACCTCTTATTTATTAGGAATAAAGGTGCCTCGCTTTAGGATATAAAAAAATCCCAACTCTTACTGCTTAATAAACCTTAACAAGTGGTTTTGTCCTAAAGAACATCTTTACAAATATGATAGCCAAATACACCTTTCTAGCTTTGTAATGGTTTTCATAGCACGTTTCCTAATACTGCAAATGCCATAATAGTGAAGAAATTACTGGAAAAACTTGCTGCATAATTTCTTTGCTGTTGCCAAACTGCCTCTCACCACGCTAACTCTGAAGAGTTTGCTTCAACAGCAGATAAGCTCTGAAACAAACCAAATGCTTTAGCTTTTGCCTGACAATAGAAGAAAAACAAAAAGAGTTCAAAGCTACTGCCAAATACCCGAGAAGTGAGTTAACTAGCAAGTACCATCCCTGGTTTTGGCCCTCCTGACTCAGCAGGCAAAGAAATTGCCTTTTATTTTGCATGACACCATGCAATTCTGGCGTGTTCAGCTTGAACCCACTTAATATGGCATGGGAGATGCAGATCACTCTGACAGTGATGCAGAAAGGGGAGTCCTAACAGAAGTGATGCAGTTCAAATGCCAACAAAAAGCAAGATGCAGAAGCAAAGAAAAACTAAACCCAAGAGCTGGTCACGACTACATGCATCTTCTGTAATGCATTTACCATGTCAAAGCAAGCTAATGATTTCTAAATATCTTGCTCAGCTCCATACTGTACTTTGCACAATGCTTTGGAAACTGCTCAGATCTTGCCGGCGTACAGAAAAGACCTAAAAGCATCGCCCTTTCAGAGCCTTTTGCCCTACAACACTGTATCCCTTGAATACTCGCTAAATATCCCAACTGTGTGACCCACAGCAAACAGAGATAACTGGCATCTGTGGTCAGAGAGAGTACATCCTCCATTTTCAGAACATCTGAAATGGCGAGCATTGGTTTTATTTCTTTACCTGGAAAGTTAAGAAGTCGATGTTTTGACCCTTCCAGCTCCAATTAGACCCATCTATGGTTATTTCAGTCTGTTTATACACTTCACTTTCAAGAGCTAAGCTGAAAGATGTTTCAAATGGGAATTCACCACCATCCACTGTAAAACTTGGGGACCCCCAACCACTTGCAAAGCGGTAGGCTGCTCAACAAGTGGGAGAGGGAACGGTCCATCTCTGATCCAACCGTGTAAGAAAACTGGGCAATGGGCTCTCCTCCATGGAGGAAAGGTGTAAGGATGTCTCCGCAGCAATTACCTACACATCCTTCTCTTCCATGGGCACTCTGACCCCAGACCAGGGGGTAGATGCCGCCACATTCCTGCCTTGACCCTCCTAGCAGAGATCCCTGCAACCCTCTGGCTTCCCTGCTGCACAAGCCCCCCCCCACATTTGGTAGCAACCCAACCCAATCCACCCCACCCCATGCACATATTTCTCCCCTGCCCCCAGACAGGCAGGACCCCCAGCAGGGGTGCTGCCCTCCAGCCCTGCTACTCCTCTGCCGCAGCCTCTGCTGAGGATCTCCAGAAGTAAGTTCAAAATGAAGACTAGCCTTCAGGCTCCCTGTCACTCCTCTCTAGGCCATGGAGCTCCCTGCCAGCTTGCATAACATTTATTCTATTCAAATTTGATTTCTCAGTGCTTTTTCCTTCCATGCCAGTGCTGCTCCCGCTCCACGTGCTCTGTGAGAAGCCAGAGCACAGTGGCCATCTATTAAAAGAAAATTGCAGCGTCTTGCACTCAGTTTTGCAAGACTGCACAGTTAATTTAACTCAGCGTGAGGGGCGACCATGGAGCCCTTCTACAAAGAATCGCACAAAAAACAAAATTATTTTATCACTTGCTTCTTCATCCAGCAAACCCTTTGGTTTGGCATTCAACCTTCCAGCTGCTGCTCCGAGGATCCACACTGAAAAAATTAACCTTATTTCTCAGAGTTGCAAAGTTGTCACAAGTAATTATCTGCCCAGCCCAGACTTGACAACGCGATGACGAAAGAGCTGACAGGCCATCCAAGTTAACAAAGCCGGACCTGACCCTCAACCAACCAACTCCCTGAGCATCCTCCGGTCCAGGCAGCATTTGAAACCTGCTGTTATAAAACTTGAAACCTCATTTAAAAAAAAGGCAGTCCTGGGTTTATCAGCCTCATGCAACAGAAGCAAACAGGGCTGCAACAAGCCCCGAGCCCCCCGGCAGCATTCACTTGCCCTGCGCTCCTTCAAAGCAAGGAACTGCCATAAAGAAAATTTAAAAGGAGAAGCAGCAGATGGAGCATATTCATGATTTTGCAAAGAAGTTAAGAAACAAACAACTTTGTTAGAGAGCGGGTGGAGAAAGGATTCATCTTTGGACTTCCCCCCCCCCTTAAAGAATCCACAGAAATCTGTCTGCTGAAAGGGAATATGAATGGGAAAAATCCGACTCATGAGCCAAGGATTGAGTCGCAAATGCCTGGGGATTTTTGTCAGCTGGCCAAATAGGGCTCTCTGGCTTGTTTTCATTCTTCCTGCTTCCCATTACCTGCGATCGAAACATTTTATACCGGTATGGGACAAATCTCAGCACATCAGGGAACAGCAGGGGCTGACGGCAGCAGCGGGCACGTGAGCGCACGCTCTCCACCGGGATGGCAGATAGGGAATGCCCCTCGATATTTTACTCCGCAGAGCTCACCTAAGCACCAGAAGCGGGGCGAAAGCTATTCAAACGGTGTGCCCTCGAGGCAGAGCGTGCCTCCTGCCACGATAGTGGGGCCTCGGTGCAACCGACCCTCTTCTCAAGCCCTTTTCCGTCTTTTTCCCGGGTCGTTTTAGGAGAAGCTGTAGGTATGTCAGGCCGTCTGCCTGGGGCCGAGCCCACAGGCCCCTGCGCCCGGGCTCACGGCAACCTGCTGAAGCGAGCCCCCCTCGGCAGTAGCAGGTGCGGCCCGCGGGCCTGCCCCGGGGCCCCGTGCGAGGGCTTTCACCGAGGGAGCCCCTGCCAGGGTTGTGAGCAGTCAGCCTTCCTCAGGGACTTGATAAATAAAGGAAAAACAGACGAAAGAAGGGAAAAGCAGCTGTTTGGAAATGAACTGTAAAAACATCTGTAGCGCACCACTGACTGCCTCTGGCTGCGGCCGCGGAGGGTTTTAAAGGGCCACGATGTTGCAGCGGAGGACTAGGACTTTGCAGCCACCCCGACTAGATGCACGCTGGGACCAAACGGCACCCCAAAGCAAATCAAACAAACAATGAAAAACAGAGGAAAACTGAGTTGTGCCACCACAGAGAGGGCTCTCCTTCTGGGGCTGTGCAAAAGAAGGAAACGATAAATAAGGAATGGTCCTTAATAACACCGTACTGCACCTCTGAGCCCCTCCCAGGTGATGCTCTTTTTGGCGAGCGGCATCAAGGGAAGATTTAAAGAGGGCTTCACAACGTTTTAATTTACTGCTGGAAGGCCGTCGGCTGCACTACTGGAAGTGGTTAGTTCACACACAGACGAACTCCGTCACTGCCTGCACTTGACTAGCTGACAACATACCAAAGAAACATTAAAATCAATCTATTTGGCTTCGGTGCGTATCATTCCAACACAATTTTATGCATTTGCTTCAGACTTAGCGGGAGGGGGAAAAAAAAAGAAAAAAGGAAGGTTCAAGGGTCTAAGTAGCTCAATTTATTTTTCAGTAACTAAGTTACCAGAGACTTGTAGGGAGATTGTATTTATTTTCTGAAGGAGGCTCCAAGTTGGCAGAGAGGTCCTTGGAAGTACATATTTCTTCACGTTCTCTTGATCTCAGTGTGTGGAGATTCACTTAACAGCTGTTTTATGTGCAAATGTTTTTTCAGGCATGTCCTCCCCAACCATAAACAGATTTTTAAAGGAAACCCTCTCAAAAGAAGTTAAGAGACAACAAATCTCTGAGCCTCTTCTCACCCAGACCTGGAGATGAGATGTAAGCAAAGCCCGGAGGGGTCTTCACACCACAGAAGGTTTGGGTTTTTTCAAGTTGGTTTGTTTGTTTGTTTGTTTGGTTTTTAATGTATCAATACTGCAGTGGCCCTTCCAACAGAAAAAACAATGCTCTGCCCTCTGCACAGCTGTACTTCATTCCTTTTTTTTTTTACATATAAATGCATTCGTATGCATTCGTATGTGCAATATCTATATTACGTCTACCTACGTTTAATCTTAAAGTGACAAAAACAACAAGGTTTTTTGGCAATGCAGAAAGCAAGAGAGACAGTCATCTTCAAAAGCTGCAATGGAATCATGTAACCATTTGGCTACCACACAAACTAGGCATATCCATAGGTGTGTATATGTGCATGCATGCATACAGACAGGGATGAGGAATTCTGGAGGGGGTGGAGGTCATCACTTCCCACCATTTTCTGGGGCCCAGATTTAATTGAGAACACTTGGAGTTACTGTTTATGAACCCATCACAGAACCAAGGTCCTACAAAGACCACTTAGAGGTTCTACATTGTACTACTAAACTGTCTATGTTAGCTTCTTTGGGTTCATTAGAACAAGAGAGGATCTGTAGGCTGGGCTTCGAAACAAATATGTAAATTGTGCCTCTAAGGATAAGCTGTCAAGAATTCCAGCAAGAAATAAAACATGCAAAACTGTTTTGAAGTACCAAAAGGAAAAAACAACAGAGAAAAAAAAAAACACAGAAGGAAAGACAAGCCCTTTGAAGGGAACAACAGCCAGCAGCACCTCTGAGGCCACCTGGAAAGCCAGGACAGCACATCCTAGCTCTGAGAGGGGAGTCCCACATTCTACATCCTTTGGTGGCAGAGACAGTTTAGAGGTTGCTGTCTGCCCTTCTGCTTCCAGGATGCCATTCTAGACATCTCCTCATCCCCGATGGCTGTTGTTGGCCCCTCATCATGTTGAGCAAAGCATCTGTGCAGCCAAGCTCCAGGTCAGATCTGCAAAACAATCTGGCTAATAAAACAGAGGGAACGGGGTCGAAAAATCAATATTAATGCTGATGCTGTGGTTTGCTGGTGCAGTGAATCCAGCTTTAAAATCCCTACTACCAAATAAAAAAAATGTGATAAAGAACCAAGATATGGTAAAAATTTCTTCTGGTGGTTTAAGCTCACTCCACCCTTTGCTACCTCTTTGACTGTGTATTGGCAGGCTCCTGGTGAAGTCATCTGTCAGTCTGTGCCTCCCGCAGGCAACATAAAACCAACATAAAAGCACCGAGGTAGCATTAAATCCCATGTCATCTGTTCACAGCTGATCCAGATCACATCCATACTGCAGAGTGATCCGGTCCAAGGCAGGGACCTGGGGCAGGACCACGGATCCACGGCTGAGTCATTGCCTCACATGAATGAGTAGGCAGGACAGTTGACAAAGCACCACTGAAATTTGCTTCCTGCATTTAACAGTGCCATTACCTCTTCTGTCCCGAGCTGTCAGCCAGTAATTAGGATCTTGCAGGTTGTTTCCATTAGTAGATGAAATTGGAGCCAGGTATAGAGCTGGCAGAAAAACAGGATTTCCAGTTGTCAGAAATTTTCATTTCTTTCGAGTATGGTTTTGGACTAAACTGGATGTCCTTTTTCTGCAGCTGGGGACCATGGTTAAGATGCTCCAGTTATACCTGTGCTAGGATTAGGGACCCCAAAACTCCCACCACCTCCTGCCACCGGAGAGAGCTGCCGCATGTGGACCTGTTTCTCCTGGACTCTGGATTCAGCAACAGCTCAGAAGCTCAAGATATTTCAAGTGAAACAATCTAGGCTCAGCTACTGCCATTTCCTCCTTGCTCTTGACAAGTATTTCCTTGAGCTAATACACCTGATTTACAGAGGATTTATCCATATGCAAAGTCCTGCTCCCCTGAATACAGCGGAGGGCTCTGCTGAGTTCTCCAAAGGGCCTTTTGCATTCCCCAAACTGCAAACTAAACTTGTATCATCCATGTTCTGAACACACAGAAGTAATTAATGGCCACAACAAAATTCAAGGTCTGAGAGAAATTAGGTCAGAAGCACCTAGGAGAAGCATATGGAAGAAGCAAACCCTGCCTCTTGGAAGCCCACTGGCCCAGACAGTAGAGAGGAACAATGTGCACTTGGCTGCAGATACCCCCCAGGTAAACCAGGGAGGGTGAGGGTGATTGATATCACACTCACTTTTCCAGAAAGTTGCTGTGAAAGGTGTCTTTCCAAATTTTAGCTTACGAAAGAAAAAAAATAATCTTTGAAGTGCTCCCACCCTAAGCGCTGCTGTTCTCAGTTACTAACCCTATAAGGATTCAACCAGCCAGAAGATGTTTTTTCTTTTGCCCGTCTCCACTTGCCAGTTGTCAATGAGTAGTTTGTGAACATCCCCAATCTGTTAGTTGGAATAATCCACTCCAGTGTTTTCTACAATTCATTTTCTGGGATGGTCAGCTGCAGACAGGCAGTTCACAGCAGCAGGTCACTGTCTGACCTACTGGCTTGTTTAGTGGATGCTAAATCTGCAGCTTCTTTTCATTCACATGTACAACCCTACTAAAACATTGCGCTCTTATGCTTAGCATTAGCAACATGGACATTTTTGCAGGCTTCTGGATAGTGATGTTTTTTTCTCCTGTTTTAGTTTAATAGTTTTCCAATACAAACATTTTCTAATTCAAAATTCCCTTCTTACTATCCCATAGTCAGCCAAGTTTTAACCCTTTCACCAACATCCCTGCCAATGTATTCACTTGTTTGCAGTCAACAGCTATGAAGGAGGCACAAATACAGTTAAACAAATTTACTTTGCAAGAACAACTATCTGTGAAACTATTTTTTTCTTTTAGCCAACTCCATGTCCTTCCATTTAATTGCTGTCAACATAATTAAAAGGCACTCCTATTAGTAATAGCTAGCATCAACATGATTCAGATTTTCCAAGATAAATATTTAGAAACTAGGTCCCAGCAACACAAGCATCAGTATCTGTCTCTCGTGTAGGTAGATTCCCAATTATCCACTCACTTGACCCAACTCCCCCCCTCCCCACAAAACAAGTCAATTCTTGCAGGATCCAAAAAACACACAAAACCACAGCATTGCCCCCAAAACAGCCCCATCGCAGGACTGCAGCTTGGCAAAAGCGGCAGGACCATGCAGCATGGCCAGGGTCGATGGCAGCGGGCGGGCAGAGCACCCCGAACTCGCCCAGGGAGGCTCAGCTCCCCCGTCCGCTCCGCATCCACAGGTCAGTGATGTCCGCAGGTACCATTACAGTTTGTGCTGGTACTCGCTTCCTGAGTCATTTCAGGACTTTCCAAGTCAGTTGTGAGATCTCCCTCCGGCCTTGAACCAGAACTTGATATAAAAAAATCCTGAACTAGGACTGGATACTTTTATTCAAAACAAAACAAAACAAAACCTTGAAACAGCTGTTCGCATTTTTTTTTCCCCTAATTGTAGGTATATCCAAATCAAACAACCCTGCCTCAAAAGGTTACCACTTGTATATGTTCTCATAACATAAAGCCCATATTAACAGTGGGTTTCCTTTTTTTTATAGGTCTATAGTCTACCAGTTGGGTATATGCTCAAGGACTTTTAACAAACAGGTCTAGAACTGAAATAGCGGTTACTGGGACCTACATATTTCTCATAAGCATAACACACCTCGCCTGGTGCAAAATCTGTCCAGCTGACCAACATGAAGGGGTGTCCTGCAGCCACAGTGCAGCTGATGCCCTGGTATCATCAATACTTAACTTCATCTCATTCCTAACTCAAGGAATTCTATCATGAGTCTTATAATATGCCTATATTTGTTTTCACATATTGAAAATCCTTGAGTCAGTCAATAAACTAAAGCCAACTCCTTTTTGTATTAAATTATATGTATATGATGGTATCTTTCTAAGCTTCTACGGGAAAACTCAGAAGAAAAAAACCCAAAAGCAAAGAACAACAATATTAAATATCATGTTCCTTTCAGCCAAGACAACCACCTGAGGAGTTTGATCTTTGTTGCTCATTTCTGCTCTAGAAATACACACAAAAGAAAGGCTGGCAATCCCACTCCCTGCAGTTTTCATGTGGGAAGAGACTCATGGTGGTAAAATCACAAAGAGCTGTGGTTGTGTGCCCACAGCAGTCTGCTCACAAGCTCCTGCCCTGATGGCAGGCTGCTCTAAGGCAATGCCTGAGTGAAGCCTTCCAGGAAAGACCAGCAACAGGCAAGCAAAGGGACAATTTCCAATAAAGTCTCCCAGCGCTGCTCTATGACAAGCTGAAAAGCTGAAGGATCTTCCCCCGTTTCAATTGCTTAACCAAAACACACAGTCACCGAAGGCTACTGCAGGGCTGAGGCCGATCCTTCGGTCTGCGATGTGACACTGGGCAAGTCACGCTTATTCACTCACATGCCTCAGCTTAGCCCAGTGCAGAGCTAACAGCCACCTCTTGGGCCTTCATGGTCTCCAGTGATCTGTAAAGTGCTTTGGAGAGAAGGTTGCGTACAGCCACAAATGATTAATCACCTTTGTTGAGCACTGAAATGGTTCATCATATAAACAGGTAAGACACAAGAGCTAAATCCTTCCCTCGGGTGCATGATGAATTCACTCAGGAGCTCATCCAGGACACAAGCAAACGTCCTTTTAGGTGTTATCTCAAAGCCTACACAAGGTTGAAAACGGTAATTCTTTTCACCTGATGGTTACCTCTGTTATTCAGCTTTTATAAATGTGAACTCTGCAGGCAAGAAGCCAAGAGACAGGTAGCATTTCCCCACACGTTTCCACCATCACATTTCTGACGAGCTATATGCTGCTTGCACCACGAACTGGAGAGCGCTAACCAAAGTCAAGATTCGTGAGATCACAAGAAACAGCCTTAATGGACCAGACCAAAGACTCAGACAGCCCAGTGTCTTGTCTCCAAGGGTGGCCAGTAAGAAATGTTTAGGGACAAACATATGGCAAGAGACGAGGCAGAAGGATCTGTACCCCGGCACATAGCCTTCCAGCCATCTGAAGCTTAGCAGCTTCCTAGGAAATGAAGATCATCACGTTTATCAGTTACTAACAGATGTATTATCTCCATCCTTTTTCGAACCATTCATACCTCTGGCCTCCACACCGTCCTTTGGCAATGGCTTCCATAATATAACACTCATGCACTACAAAGGGAGACTTTTGGGGGGGTGGGGGAAGAAATTGCACTTATAAGACAAACTGAACACGGACTGCTAATAAGATACACGCAGCCCGCAGATAGACTGTAAGCCAAGCAAAAGTTGCTAAAACAATGAACGCACAAGAACAAAATTAATGACAAAAACACATGTTCTGAGATAAAATCTGAGAAAGACAGTAAAGGAATTTTTGAAGTACTGTGCAAGAAAAAGTTACGAAAAGGCAAAATCAACACTGTGAAAGAAATACTTGTACATGACTGTATGAAAAGAACTGATTTTTCAATTATTTTTAATGGGAAGCAAAAAATTTGCTCCGAAGTATAGTGACCTGGTTATTTTGTTTCCACTCTACAAACTAACCTTCAAAGGATGATACTTTTCCCCCCTGGTGTTTTCACAGCACGAGATGCATGTTTTCTGCATAATTTGTCTGGACTAAACAGTTTAATCTATGCCCACTCTGTATCTTTTGGCTGGTTCTCTCATTATAATCCTATGCTTGCAAAAAAGAAGAGGACAACTGTTATGCAGAGATCCACTGACAAAAATGGATTCAAGAGACCAACTAGGTATCTCCAACTGGTAAACTGAGCTCATAGCAAGAAAAACTCTTCAAAATGAAGTAAATCAAAAATGAGTATTTCCATATTTAAAATATTTTCTCCAAGAAAAAATGGCTGGGGGCTTTTAAAAAATGAAAGAAACTTTTACAAATATCCACAACATATGCCAGTAAAAGGATGGAAAAAACAAATCTTTCTTAATGGAAAAGACACTCTAATTTTTTCATTTTCTTCCCCTTCCCTTTTTCATTTCCATTTCAATAGAAGAATGAATAATGTCCTTAAAAAGCCCAAACCATAACACTTTAGCTCTTTTGTTAAAAAAAGCTAAAATGTTAATTTTTCAAAAAAATGACCAACAATAACGCTGAAATCCAGCAATGCAACTCATGACAAGTCATACTTATGCAATACCAAAATCTGTATTTAACAGAACTAATCAGAAAGACACCTCTCACCTGTGAAGGTGAGAAGTAGGAGGGTTACTTTCAAGCCAAATTGCATCTTCTCACTGCTGGTAGCTACTGCCAACTCAGACCCCAAAATCACTACAAGCTGGTGGCTCCCAGCACTTTCAGGAGAAGAAGGGGCAAGGAAAGGCCATGCCCGGCCCTCCCCCTCCATCAGGTATGCTGCAGAAGGGTTTGAAATAATTTTACACCCGTGGCAGGGATGCTGAAGCTGGTGCTGGGAAGTGGAGGGGCCTAGGCTGGCACCCAACTCATCCCCCAAGGAGGACTGGCTAAGGACAGGGCAAAAGATGAGCTGCAGCAGGAACCCTGGCACCCAGAGCCCAAGAGCCTTTTTCCCCCTTCTTGCAGGTGTTGTTGAGACTTAAGTTGCACCACTGAAAGTCAACGGCAGCAAAATTACAGCAACTTGCTTTGCAAACTTATCCGCTACCACAAAACACTGCTCGTAGGGTAATTCAGCATCTCACAACTCTTAAGAATGCTCTTTCAATTTCTTTAATGTTACCATTTACCATCCCTTCCACAAAAACCATTGGCATTTCTGCAACTCTGTCCCAGCTACCACCAGAAGCCCAGCAGCACCCTTGCACGCAGCCTTGAAACCCAGCCTTCTCACACAGCGCGCCGGTAAGCCACCTCGCTTGCTCCCGCACTCACTTACCCGTGCAGGGATCCGTGCAGAAATGTTCTCACCTCCTGCTCGCCGACTCAGCCATTTTACCAGCCCCACGTGTCTCCCCCCTCCATCCTTGACCAACGTGGGTGCCTGTCCCCAGCCTGTGGCCACTTTTTCCACCCCAGCCTGGCTTACCGCTGGTCTCTTCTCACCGCCACCAACCAGGGGCCTGATTTACCATCTGAATTCCTCACTGCCACATATTTCAGAGGAGCCCATAAGCGTCTATGCTCACCCCGGCACCCACCGTCTCTCACCCATGAGGGCCAGCAGTTCATCAGTGCAAACCACAGGGTGTACGAAGCCAGCCTAGAAGGTACATCGTGAACACTGGCTGGACTGCGGTGGAGGCTGCTGCTTTCTTCGGAGTGAAGAACAGGAAGCCCCAGAAATGAAGCCCTAAGAATGAAACCTCGGCATTTATGTACTCAGCAAACAGGAGGCTTAAATGGTAAAAGCCGAGACAGGCAGGGTGCGACGCGGCGCGCAGCCTCCCACACTCGTCCACAAAAATGTGACCATCTCAGAATTACTTGATCAAATTACGAGCCATTGAGTAGCTGAACAGATAATGTTCCTCCACCAGGGCACGGCCTGTCTTCAATTGCTGCAGAGAGCCTGCAGCAAAGAAAGAGCTGAGACAAACATCAGCTTTACTGCAAGAAATGGGAACACGTTTTCCTTTTTGAGCTCCTTGGGCAACTTTTGCCTGTTGTTCACCCACCTAGTCTCAGTGATTTCACAGTGTGGACATCAAAATGACTATTCATAGAAGGAAAGCCAGAAAGTCCATCTAGCAGATGTGGGAGGAATGTGCTCCTCGCCTACGAGGAGCCCATAAGCTGCCCTGCAGAATCTACCACCAAATGCGAAGCCATCCCTATGCCCTCCGCAGATGCCCACAGCAAACAGTGCCAGCAGGAAACAGCAGGTTGCCATTACCTCAGTGACTCCTGCGTGTCATGAACCCCACATGAGCTCATGCCATCCCCCAAAAAAGCTAATTTTAAGGAAGAAGGTTCCTTTCCATCCATGTTTGGGCTTTGCACTGAAATAGAGAGATTTGCCTGCTCTCCTCCTGTTCAATTGACTGACCTGAGTTCCTACACCCATGCTCTCCAAAAAGCAGGGTGATTCTGTATCTGCTGCTGAGACCAACCATCCATACAAGTCCATCATTTCACAACAAAGCTCTTCACCGAGCAAAGAGTTCAAAACATCCCTTAATGCTTCGTGATCAAATGTCCAAGTTCCAAATCCAGACATCACCAATGCTTCATTTTCTGTTTCGGTTTCACCAACCTAAAAATGATTTCCATGTGCACATGCCTCCCAGGGACACAGAAGCAAGATTAGGTACAGAAGACTACTCTGCGTATACACAAATAAATTTTGTCCGATTCTTACTTTTCCTTAAGGAGAAAAAAATATTTAGATCTCCAAATCTGATACGAAATACTATAAAATGCACATTCCCATGTAACTGATACACAACACACTGTATTTCAAATAATTTGTTTAATGTGGGTAGCCACATATTTATCTGTTAATCTCTGTGCATTTTGTTACCCTGTCCTCCACCCCTCTTGTTATGCCTATCATCCCGTCATGTCCTCTTAGCTGTCAAGGGCAGAGCTGCCTTCTCTGTTATGTATTGGTACAACGCCCAGCACAGACTTCTCGTTGCAAACTCCAAGCCTCGCTATAAAACAAATAGCAATTAAACCCACGAATAAATAGACAAATTTCTGAAGAGAAAGTACAATTTACATAATGACACAAATTCACAAAAATGCTGGTTTTGTGTCGGTTAGCACTGCAAACGCCAACTCCCTTGAGAACCTCCATATTTTATAGGGCTTTTTATGGTGCACTGGGACAGAAGTGAGAAGATGACAGCCTAAAGCCAGCTCTTAATCAAATGCAGATTTACCTATGGAGCACAGACCGATGATTAGCGAGTTACATCAGAAAACAGCTGGGGAACCAAAATGAGTCTTGGTGCTAACTAAACCTCAGCTCACCTGAATTTAAAGCAAAACCCTTGAAGAAAAGACTCTTTGGTTAGCCATCATTTTTTATTACCGGTATGTGGGACACTCCCTGCTACAAATTCCTGCTTCTCTGGGTGGAGACTGATCACTTCTGAGCCATTTCTTCACTGAGTCTGAACCACCCACATCTACCAGGAAAATTTATTGTGATGAATAGACCTATTAATACCAGCTTCACCCCACCCTATACTGCTTCAGAGTATGGAAACTCAATGGATGTATCTGGTTTTGGTTAATATGCCATGACTCTTAAGTTTTACAATGGGAAGGCGGAGGAAACACATTATGTATTTTACTGTAGTATTTTGGCATGTTCTCCATAAAATGGAAAATTCAACCTATCAGGGATCCAATTTGCAGTCTTTACTTACCAAACCTTACATCCTTCTTTGCCTTTTTTCACAAAAATTATTTTCTCCTTCGTTCCTCGCCTCCTTGCCTGGAGGAGCCAAGAGCGAGCCTTAGGTCCTCCCAAGCTCCTGGTAGAAATCATGTCTAAGAGGACAAGGAGGGGACAACAGCACACGAGGCTTTCTATGGGAAAATTTTTCAGGAGCAGTTCTGAACGTGGCATGGACTTGCTCTCACCTCGCCTTTAAAAGCCTGCCCACAGCTAACAGCTATCGACTTCAGAAATTAAATGCTGATTTAAAAAGGAAGGTTATTGCAACCTGAGGAAAACCCTACACAGGTGTCACTCAGAGAAAGACGCCCACACAAAGGCAATGGCTTTGATTGCTGCGCGCTATCCTGCAATTACAGATCTCAAATTATGGAGCAAAGAAAGTAAAAAGAAGCGACACAGGACAACCGTGGTAACAACGGAGCCAAGTCCCAGCAGCAGGAGGGGGGAGGACACTGAACTGCTTTGGTTACAAGGCAAAGGGTGGGCCCACTAAACCTAAGACGAGAGAAAGAAAACGCAATAGGCTTTCAAAGCATATACACCTTGTTTAAAGTCTGTCTCCTCAGGAAAACCAAAGAGTGAATTTCCTCCTCCATGGGTCAGCTGAGGCTGCTACAAGACAAGAGTCTATCACCACTGCCAGCACTTCACCAACACTGCTTTTGGACAGGGATGCCTGAAGTGCAGGACCTTGGATCGGCTCTGTATGGAAATCCTCTCAAAGTTACTTGTCTGTCTCCAAGCTGCTCAAAAATCTTATTTTTCTATGTTTGCCTGGCACTGCAGGAGATGCTCGGAGGCCACCTCCTCAGGGCACAGGGACTTCTTGGCAAGACGTTCCAGAACAGCTTCATTCTCATCGTCACTAGCGCGACCAGGTCCCACCTCTCCCTCCCAGCAAAGCAACTTCCTAACTGCTTTGGCAACTCTCACTCCTCCAGGTAGGAAGCAGTGAGCACCAAATGTGGGGAAGGGCAGGAGGAGCGAGCAACGTTCCATCCTACCTTTCAGAGACCCGGCGGGAGGAGAAGCAGCATTGCAATGACTCCACTTTCTCTAGCTCATCTGATAGTGCCATTAGCACAACTGGCTCCCAGCCACCAAAGTGAGAAAAAGAGCAACTGGGTGCTTGTTAAGAATGATCGAATAAAACTTTAACGTCTGCGTAAACAGAACAAAACATCTGGCGGGACAACTGGGGTCCAGCCACATGTATCGACAGCACCAGCGCTGCTCAGCACCGCTGCAGCAGGGAGAAGCCTTGAGATCAGGCTGGTTCCACTGCAGACCCTGTAAACAGTTTTGGGCCGCTTCTTGGCAGAGCTCTTCAATTTATTTTAGACTGCCGGCACTTGCTGGAGGGAACTATTGGGAGCCCCATAAAAATGAAGTTTCCTCTCCTAGTGTCAACTGATGAAGTAGTCTTCGCTTCCTGACCTCAGTCATTGTATAGTGCTACCGCCTGCTGTTACAGAAAGTTGCTGTGTGACAGTAAGCAAGCTGACACCTAATTGTTAAATTCGACCGAGTGTTTTAATTAAGGGAAGAGTGTCTTTAAAATAAACTCTTCGAAGGCTTTGGCCCACGTTCAGGAAAGCACTTAAGTACAAGCCTTAGACTGTCCCTATTCAGGAAAGCACATGCTTAAGTGCTTTCCTGAATGCAGATATAGTCCTGTCCTGGGGCCTTAAAAGTGCACTAAATAATAAAATTTATTGCAATTTGACTTCACTGTTTTCTTGAAATATTTATTTAGCTGCTTCTTTATTAAGAATAGAGTTAATTAGATTTTGTATGTATTTAACAACCCTTACTGCTCGCTGACTGCATTCCAAGAGACAAAGTCTGTTAATGCTGTTTCAGTTAAACTCTAGGTTTTTTTCCCCATTATCATGAAACTGTCTCATTTTCTTGAAAAATATCCCAATTAAACCACTTACCCTGATACAGGGTACCCCCTGGCCACTTGAAATATTTTTGCATGGAGTTGGAGACCTTTTGAGTTCATTCTTAGTCGTACTTAATAAGTACATAAAGTCAAACTTTATCTAAACTGAAACTTGCATCTGGGGCCTTCACTGAACAGTGACGTTCAGCCAGTGCTCCTCTGCATATATTAATATCCACATCATTATACCAGTATAGACGTTACAAGTCAGATCAAAAAGCCAAATTTCAACACAGGCAGATCCTTCCCCCCACAGCCAATACACAGTACCTGTGTCTTACATCTCTCACAAGCTACCTCCAACACCTTCTCGCTGTAAATTTTACATTTTCCTAAGAGAAAGCTGATGGTGTCGAGCAGGAGAAGAGAGCCTGAGCACAGTATACACACATGCATGTGAAAAACTGGCAGAGGAGTTGGGGTGTGCTTTGTCCTACTTAACCACTGCTCCTGCAGCTCCTGAAATGGGAACCTGAAACTTGGGAAATGAGGCCAGAGCTGTCCGATTTATCAGTA
The DNA here is from genome assembly GCA_020745775.1 of Theristicus caerulescens. NCBI lineage: Eukaryota > Metazoa > Chordata > Aves > Pelecaniformes > Threskiornithidae > Theristicus > Theristicus caerulescens. The sequence continues at coordinate 72,870,102 of CM036558.1, forward strand.
CTGCCAGGGTGCAATGAAGTGGGATGCGATCATTGTTTTTCCCATGCTCACTTGGCCCATAGTTACACTGTATTAGTCCCGTGTTTCATGACTTACAGTGACGGCCTGAGCCTTTTTTTCCATTGTCCTGTGAAGCATCAGAGATTGACCCCAGCTAGAGAAAGAGCCTCAGCACCTCTCATGGGGCAAGAGCCTGCAGGGACCCAGTTACTGAGTTACTGACAATCTCTCACATGCAAAGATGACACCTGCAAAGGCCAAGACCGGCAAGGAAATTTTCCTCAAATCAAAGCAGCAGTGAGAGTTTGCGTATTAGGTGTTTTCTCTTCCCTCTGTAACACTGAGGACAGTCCACATCCCACCTGGGAGCCTCACCTAACAGCTGCTGCACTGCTGTGAGGACCCAAGACATCAGTGACACCGCTGATCTCTCCTGCTCCCAGGCACATCTCCCCAGCAGCTTACAGCTCTATGTACTGGTCTTTTACTTCTTTGCTCTTAATTTTTTTCCAGGGCAGCTGGCAGGAATCCTGTGACCTGTGAGACATGGGGGAAAACTCTGCAGGATTTCTGTGGAGTTCGCTGGACAAAAAGCCTACAACTTCATTGTCTGTGATGGCCCTGAGGGTCCCAATGTCAATCTACCTTTCTTGCTCAGATTTGGGCTTTTTGCATGCACCACAACTGCTAATGAAAGTACCAACTGTTATACCTTAGCTTACTACCTCTGCACTCCAAGCATACACAGAAATGCCAAAGCAATGGAAAAAGAGGACATTTAAGTGTATTCACATAATCTGCACAATACCCCAAAAAAGTTTTCAAAGGCTGGGAAAAAATCTGCAAGATGAATTGTCCTCTGGCTACACAGAGAAGCAGGTGAAAATATAAGTGTCCCAACTGTGACCAGCAGGTACGTAATTAAAGGAACACCACAGGACAACAGGCACTTAATTTGTTCAGGTGGCAAGGTTAACAAAATAAGCTCAGGCAACGAATGCAGCACAAGCAGAATGACTTAAAAATGAAGAAAAAGCTGGTCAAGATGAATCACGCGTCTCAGTCAAATAAAGGAAAGTCTGCTTGCTTTAAACTCGATTGTAATTGGTTTCCCCTCACCTTCCAAAAATGTATTTAAAAAGAAAAACAGTGTTTATGGCGCAAGCTAAACCACAACCATTTTATTCATCTGTTGTTTCAGTTTTTCCTTAAGGCTTGTGTTCAAAGACAACCCGGAGCAGCCTACTCTCAGCAGCCTTTTAACACGTACCGCATTTAACGACAAAGAATAAAGAACATTACGATCAGGTTTCCCAGAAGAGGACATTGCAAGAAAAGCAGAACAGCATCGTTTCCTCAGACTTCCCTCCCGGGTACCGCCAGCTCACCCCTCACTCTGGCGGCTGCCCGGGGAGCTTGATGGGATTCCACCCAGGGATGCTTGTGGGACCTCAGGGACAAAAAGGCTTTTAGGATGGAGAGTATGCCTGTTTTCTCAGCTCCATTGGCTGGTCTAATAAAGATGGCAAACCTCTTGCCCCTGGGAGCCTTGCCTCTTCCATGCAGCTCCGTTCTCACAGCAATGAGGCGCCGTTACCAATGTTTACACAGGTCTGAATCATGCAAACTAGGAAAGATGGAATAAGAGGTAAAATAATCAAAAGCTGCATCAGCAAGACCTGTGGTTTCATCCAGCTGAAAACATTATTTTTAGAAAACTACAATCTCTTAGGCACCATCCTTCAAATTCACTTGCCTGCACGGGCAAGAGCCAGGACCCACGCATGTACCCCTCTCTCTGGTCCAGTTCATTCCTCCTGCCCCCAGTGTCTCTCCTCCCCTCCGTGCCCATGAAGTCAGGCGTGTGTAGCCAGCCCAAGTGATCGGCTGGTCGTGACCCACCCATGACCAACTGCAGCATCTGCTCCGACACTGGTGGGGTCTTCCAAATTTTGCTTGTGATTGTATCCGACAGTGTAACGTTTTTTTTTCAGGGGGTTTCCCCAGTTGTGCTTCACATTAACTTCAGCCTCAGATAACCAAGGCAGCTTTCACAGCCCATCTGCCTCAAAAAGCACTGCTATTTTTTTTTCTCCTCGAGTACAGCTTAGGTTTATTCGACCAGAAAGAGCAGAAGTAGTGACGTGCGCCCTTCGTGACACACATAGCAACAGGCAAATACTCTGCAACCCAGCCAAAGATGGTTTGAATTGCTGGATAATTGACTTAAAACCTTGAACTGAAATCTGGGTTGGCAGATCACATGCTATTCTGCTGAGGATTCTCCTCTTCCTCTGCCTTTCTTCTTTGCATCCCAGTCAGCCCGAACGCACTCGCGTGCACGGAGGCGCCCTGCCTGCAGCAGAGGACAAGGCAAAACCAATGGACAACTCTGCTACAGCGGCTCTGACGCTGAGCATGTGGCAGGTAGAGATAGGACAGCAATAAGGTGAATCCCACCGGAGGACTAGGAGAACACTGGCAAGGTTTTTTTTGGATTCAGGAACAAGCTCTTGTCTCCATGAATTCCTGAAGTGACTCTTCCCTCCTTATCTTTGGGAACTGATACTGACCTCAGGTAACTTCCCACAGGCAGGACGGCGGTGGGACAAGAAAATGCATGACATGGAAACAAGCCACAAATCCCAGGAAGGAGAGCGAGCATCTCCTTCCAGGCCGTTACAACCTGGGCTCGGTAGACAATCCCTAACCTCCAGTTTGGTTTTGTTTGTACTTGATAAGCGCAGGTTTTGCTGTCCTTACTCCTCAAATAGCATCAGTGAAATCTACGGGACTCTTTGCAGACTACAGCCCTTTCTCTAAGTAGCTGCTGCCTCTGGCACGAGGCTGTTCTTTCAGCAGGAGAAACACATCAGAAAGCCACTGTTTGACATCAAAGCTTTCAAGGTTTCTTAATAGTCCTTCATATTCTTCTGTAGCTTTGTAGAATTTTAGAAAAGTTTGCTAATTTAAAAATAATGTGTTTGTTTAATCGTGACATCTATCTCTCTTTTTTTAATTGCTGAGAGGACCTGCAGTACAAATCCAAGTTTTCTTCCACCTCAAGACTGGTACAGTCCAAAGCCAAGAATACGTATGTTGCTAGCTGGAAAATAAAGTGCCCTTGATTCCTAACTTTATTTTGGACAGTTCACTCCAAGTTATTAAAAGCCAAATTCAGTAGTGAGAAAATATATATAGCTTCAGCTGTTTTGTGTGGGTTTAAAGTAGTATTTGCTTTATGAGTAAGAGATTCAATAATGCATATATTTACATAAAAATAGTTTTGACATTTAAGTTAACTTCTTGGCAAGCTGGTGCAAAAATGGAAATGTAAAAAGCATAAGCACAGCAATAAGCCCCTATGCTGTAAGTCTGCTATTTACAGGTAATTTTTTTTTTCTTGGCAATAAGACCTGAACAGTATGTTTTATAGCACTAGACCTAGCCACTCTCAGTCAATTTAGTGTTTATGGAAAGTGCCAGAGTGACAGTTCAAGAATTAAACTCTCCATGCCAGCGTATAGTTGAGTAGGGGTAGCGGCAAGGAGAGTTTCCAGAACCTGGGCCACTGGCGGGCCCTGGTTGTGTTCTGCAGACACAATGAAATTCACAATAGCGCAGTCCAGTACACAGCAATGCCAACGCCCAATTATTTGTCAAGCCCCAAGAGGCTTCTGAAGCGCGTGGCACCACCACATGCCACCGGAGAGTGTGGAGTGCCCCAGATGGCTATGAAATGTCCGAAACTTTCAAACTGGAGCTGTTCAAAAGAAAAAGTCTATCTCGTAGAAGATTTTAATATTACAAAGCAGATGTAGATGTGCAGGAGATAAGCTGCCACTATTGAGGCTTCTAGGCAGCTTGTCAAGGCCCCTGAGACAGGACAAGGCGGGGAGAGCCAGGAGCTCAGAGACCTGCCTTGCAAACTGCAGAGCCCGAAGCAAGCCACGGAGGAGCCAGAACTTCTGTCTCGGCTTCACAACCTCCCAGCAACACATGCGCAACCAAGCTGGCCAAGGACCAGGCAAATCGCCTGACAAAAGGCCTTCACAGGTACCACTACAGCTTTGTCAAAAGCGAACCCCCCCATGGAGCATCTAGACCTTGTTAACTCAGCCATCCTCAACACATAATACACGTATGAGTGTGTCGCACTGGAGGATTCCCTAACAACAGCTCCTCCAATGATGAATCATACTTGGTGACGTATATTCCATCACATCCACTCTCCATTACTTTCCACCTGAACTATCTAGCTCCTTTAGCCTTCTCTTTTCTCAAAGCCAAGGAGGAAAAAGAAATCTCTAATGCTTGGTTACGACAGGTGATGCACCATATGACATCAAGCGCATTACTTAATTGCATTGTGGCAAGCCATAGGAGCCCTAGTCTGCTAGATCTGGGGATGAGCACGCAGCAGTCACTGAATACTCGATGCGATGGACAGAGGAGGCTGGAAGCTGTCTTTTCTACTACAGTAACCAAGACCGTTCTTTACTACTTTTTTTTCCCAGAGCAATTAGTCAGCCCAGGGATGTCAAAATATGTAACTGGGCCACAAGACAAATTACAGTGTAAGTGCTGCTGCTTTGCCAATGACCTAACAGGCTTGGCCCTGAGGTTTCTCATGTTTGAAGCCTCATGTCCCTTGTTCAGTATTGCAGTACTTCTAAAGACATTTTAATAAAGATGAAATGACAGGCAAACCTACCTGCATGGATCCTTCATGTATATAAACAAATAACAGCAAAGCCCGGATGACCAAACCAATGACATAATGGTATGAAAAAGAGAAATATAAAATACATACATACACATTCATTAGGCCTTTGGTCACCAATTCAGACCTTTTTGCAAAAGTTCATGACAACTGGCTCGTCAGTACTTAATACTCTGACTGTCTCAGCTGAATGGTCTGGCAATTAAAAAGCCATCTTTACATTCTAGTTACCCGATGGCTTCATAAATAGATGAAAATATATAAACAGAAACAATTAATCAGAGCTGAGGATAGTCTTGATCCTTAGTGTAGCCTCATATGTTACATATTTTTTCTGCCGTGATCTCACTAGCAATGCATCACTGTTTTTAACCACTCTGAGCACTGATTCTACACTCAGCAGCTGTGTTTGTTTACAGGGCTAGAAATTAGCACAGGACAAATGGACTTCATCCAACTAACATTTTTTTTTGGCATTTTCCACTACACTTCACAATATATTGGTCCTCATAGTCCAATTATGTATTTGCCACTGACGCTGGCCAAGGAGAGTGCATAAGCAAAGATGATGCTCGCTAATACTGCATGGGGATGCTTTTTATTGCTCCAAACGCAGGCTCCCTAATTACTAAGCGCGGTTCAGACACTTGTAGCCAGGAAAGTCCACTACTGTATTGTCCGTACTTTTTTCACTAGGAATGTAAAGAATGTCATCATAATCCATCCTGCACTTTGCACTCTGCCAGTTCAGTAAGAGCGATGAAATGCAATGATATTTTATACTTAAAGGGACCTGCCAGTGCCCTTCACACTTGTAACCAAGCTCTCAAAGCCAATTCCAAAAGACTGTAAACCACGTTCAGACAAGTCAGCCCTAAAATTGTTTTCCATTTCAATACCCATATGCTTTTTCACAGACAGTTATTTAAAAACAAACAAAAGAGCAGCCCTATGCCCCTACGCACTTTTCATCTCCTTGACCGTTTCCCTAGCACAGAGTTGGGGGGTGCTTTGTTTTTCCCCTATCCCATTTCAGAATAAACATTTAAAGAGGAGTTAGTGATTTCACCGGGACATGGTCGCAAACACTCCTGCCCTAGTTCTCACACACCTGAAGGTAAATATAATTTTAAAAGTTTGCCCTAATTATTCAGAATGTTTTTGTAAATGACCCCTGTTTATGCTAGAATTCACAAAATGGATAAACACAGCGTGCATTAAGTTGTCTTTAGAGACTGTTTACGTCTTCCACGCTGCTAAAAATACTCCAGTTCCATCTTGTAAACCATATTATACAGAAACTACCAGTCTCCTGGGCTGCTACTGAATCCCAGCATTCAAACAATTTCTCCATGCAAATATCCTCAACTGTCTGTTAATTCACCAGTAAACCCTGAACAGGCACCTCTCTGAACAAAACAAGGTTAAAAGCACTATGCCACTTCTTGAAATATATGTCTTCTTGGGGACCAAAAAAGCCCATTTCCAGGAACGTTTGCAGGGCACTGCGTTTCTGAGGGACTGCGGCTCACTGTTTTTAACTTTGTTCCATGCAGCGAAGTCCGTATTTCTCCAATAATTTCAAATAATAGTGACGATGATGTTCTGACATCACAAGACGCATGAAGAACCCTGTCAAAGTAATGTATTGCACTTTGCCGTGTAATTATGTTGGAGCAGAGTGTTGGAAAACTTAGTATAATCATTAGCGAGCACTGAATGTTTTGATTGTCAGACAGGTTGTATATGATGCAAATATATGACTCAGAAATGATTTCACATAAACATTTTGGTAACAGTAATCTGACTCATAACCTCCAACACAGAAAATAACAAGCTGCACAAAACATCTGCGTGCTCCCAGCAACCCCAGCTTGTAGCAACCTTCGCGAGTCTTGCAGCACAGAGAAACCAGAGGGTCCCCTCCCCGAGAACCTGAAGCCAAGAGGTGCTGAAATCCACCTTCCCAAAAAGAGTCAAATCAGGAGTAAAAAAGGCTGTTGTTCCCACCAGGGATCCCTGCAGGAGAGCTATGATAGTTTACACCGTCTGATAGTCTGCCCAGTGGGCATTGCCTGGTTTAGGTGCACATTTAGCAGGGATAAGATGGGAGGAAAGGTTTGTTGTTATTCCACCCCCAAGCTTCGCTGTGTCAAGTACGACACAATGCACAATTCATCTTCTATTTATTTTCTCATTCATTAGGAGATGGACAGCTTCTTTCACGGCCCCTTTCTGAAGACAAATGTGCAGTCTTGAGTGACAAGGAGGATTTACCGTCTGTTATTTCAGAGGAGGTTTGCCATGTTTATTCTGGAAAGTGCCATGAATTAATGAACTATCTCTTCAAGCCTCAGTGAGCCTGAGCTGCCAGCTCTCCGGCTGCCAGAAGCAACAGACTGTTTTGGGACCCCATAAAATTTTTTTTACTGAGACTAGTGATAGCAAAAGTATCAGGCGGACCCAATCCCAATAGCTCCTGAAACATAAAGGAGCCATTATACTGACTTTCAGCCGTTACACTGTATTTTTATTCAGAGTTTCTCAACAAAACTATCGGTTAACTTAACTCAGCAGAACATCTGCTATAGCTTCCCTCCAGCATGGGCATCACCAAAAGACATTACCACCCTGCAGCATGGAAATTACCATTACCACAGAGGTTACCAAAAGTCAACCGAACCTTTACTAGGCTCTCCAATAGTTTCAAGCGAAAAATGTGCTAGCCTGTGATCGCTTTCGTTTTTCCTATTCAGCTCCTCATGGATGCCAGCTTATGCCCATGTACGAGAGCTGAGCTTCAACACACACATAAAACCAGCGCCTGCCCACGTTCTCGTGCTACCACCCACTGCACCCAGGTGTCTCCTAGGCCGTTCGGTCAGAGACCCAAAAGGAAGAGGTGCTGTCTTACAAAAGCCATCACTTCGGGCAAATGGTAGATATAATGTACGAATGGATGTCTGGTGAATATTCATGTTCAGGTAGCACCCACGGAGATCGGAGGTGTTACTGATATTGAGCTGTTTGCAAGCAAGTCCGAGGAGCTGTGTCCCTAACAGAGCATGGTTGCAGAAGGCACAGATTGTGCAACACCAGTAAGCAAGGTTCACAAGCGGGAAGGACTAAAGCCTAAGTCAAGTGAGAACTTGTGGTCTCCAGCTGACCGATGCTGCAACCTGAAGAAGGATGGGTTTCACCGAATAAGACCCTACTGTTCCACCGACTCCACGAGCCACTTGGGCACCTGCCAGGACAGTAACATGGCATGCATTTTCGCAGTGAAATCGCAGGAGTGGAAGCAAGAATTTCAGGGACCTCATCACATCCCCCATCCAGCCGTGACCTCCAAGCCTCAGCTTAGCCATTTGGAAAATGAGTATAGTAGCAATTTACATTTGTCAGAGCACGCTGTGAGACTTCAACGCTTATGAAGTGTTTTGAGGTCCCGGATAAGGGACAGAGCAGTATCCTTACGTCGTCTAGTAAGTAACGAGCATTACACGTCCTACAGAATGGAATATTTTTGGACAGGACGGCTGCTACAATCATTAAAGTGTAAAAACTATAACATGCAAGAGACAAGACACAGACATCTCAAAGTGAAAATCGCTCTTGTAGTGTATTAAACAAATGTATTTTCTCTCCAGCTATCTTCCATAGCATAGTAAGTTGGAACTTCCTTAAATATGAGAACTTTTTTTCACATCTCCCTTTTTTCTTCACTCCCTTCCCCCTCTGCCTTTTTTTCTTTGTGGGTTAAAAAAAAAAAAAGAAATTGAAAGGGCAAGCCAAGAGATTCACAATCACCAAAGCCTGCAGAACATACAGTGATCTTGGCAGGACATGCATGTTTATCCTTTTCATATGCTGTTTAAATTATTTTTATAAACAAGTCATTATCTTGCATAGCCACTGCTTGGTCCCTTTCATGTCGAAGACGTTTGATGTTACAATAATTAAGCAAAAGGGTCTGCATGCTTGAAATGCGGTCTCAGGATGACGGTTTGTGGGCAAGAGAGACTGCTGCTTTTCTAAAACGAAGGGTTTCTTCCCCAAGCTTCGTCATTCAAGTCGAGCACCTGGATTCTGTACTTGCAGATCAAATCTTTGTGTGGGTATTCAAATACCAACTTCATACCAGGCTTAAATTTTAGAACTATGCTCCTACTATTTTGCACCAAAATTGTGCACAGCCTAGACATGCACTGCAGTGAGAAAAGCAGATTTAATAACCAGGACGACTACCAAATCGATCCCATTGGTTCATCATAAAGTTGATCCTTAAAAATAAGCACACTTCTTCTCTCACTTATATACATAACTGGGATTCAGGATTTTCTGCTTCTTTTGGTATTTTAAAAGCCCGGCTCTGTATCTCTCCTCTCAGCATCTCCCTTGCTGACCACTAGAGAAATGCCCGAGAGATTTTTGATTCCTAGCGTTCCACAGGCCGGCAAGGACTGGGTGCACAACGGCGCCTGCACGTGACCCCTCTGCAGAACAGGACCCCACATCTGACCCTGCCATAAGGCACGAAAGGTGAGGACCAGGCTCGTGGAGAAGCCTCTCACTGCTTGCAAGCAAACATGTTGAGGAACCTGGCTTGGCATCATGATGAAGACACAGGTATATTAAAAGCTTATAAGGCCTCTTTCCGCACCAAGAAGCGTGTTTATCATGGCTGAGCTGGACCACACCACCAGTGCAGGCATAAGAAGAGAAGAAATGTGAATGGGAAACCCATGGTAAATGACAGAGAAAACGCTTCCTCCTTTTTTCCTGCAGAGCATCTGGCAATTAAAGACTGCCGCTTCAACCTCTGCTCATCTGGATTCGGCCAGAGGGAGCTTGCCCCTCTGCGACACCTGGAATTAAAGCTCCAACCTCTTCTTTATTCCCCCATACAGAGCCTTATTCCAGATACATTTAACACGGTTTGAAAGATACGGCAGTTAGGCCGCAGTAAGTGTTCACGTCCGAACAACTTTTATTACAGAGTTTACAAAGCCAGAGGCAGTCAAGTCTTTTGCATCTTGTACATGCTTGTTACCGTTCAACATTTTTTCCAACTCATTTGGACAATTTTATTCCTTGTAGGAGGACCGGGATTGATTGCTTACAGCTTTACTCTCCTGGATTTATCTCTCAAATGGTCTGGAAAGCCCAGGAGACACAAGGATGCAAGAAGGCACCTCTGCTTCACACCAAAACTACAGACCCTTTCCTCCCTCCAACACCTCTTGGCTTATGGGTGCGACTATCACAACCTGCCCACAAGCTCTAATCTGTTCTCATTTTTTAAATGCTCCTTGTTGCCTGGTGTGGAGCTGAACGCCTGTGCTTCAATAGACATTATGTCACCCCTTAGCCCTTGTACAAACAGAGTGTCTAATACCTTGACCGTATACGCCACGCGAATGCAAATGCAGTAAGCGACAAGATAAGAACACGGCATCTGTGCCCGCATACAGTAGTACACCTCACCATGAACATTTGTGTGCATGCTTTAACTACAGCATATTTTACAGCCTGCACTTGATAAAAGAAATTGTGGCTCTCCATTTGCCACCGCTAAGATTTCGGTTTGATCAATTACATCTTATTTACAAGGGGGCTTCAAATAGCCGATTCATACATCTTTCATACTGGAAACCACCATTAAAATACATGGAATAACACATCTTTGGAATCCTGTTTGAAAAACACTTTCTCATTTATTATCGGGAAATTTGACTTCTTCGGAACAAGTGTTAACACTGTCTCAATTAATTTGTAAAGCTATTCAAGCCATGAAGTACATCTGCATGCTGAGTATATTTCAAATACTGTGCTTCTGTTTTCATTTTCAAAATGTTTTTATTTATACACTAATATTTGACCTATGAATATGCCAAGTTTATATGGAGCCAGCTGTTCTAAATTCTGGTTATACTGAGCATTCATGCAAAACATCAGGTGATATCATTGGATATTTTTAAGGGGAAAGTTCATAGGAAAGCAGTTATGTATTCTTGCGATTAACACCACATTGGATCAAAACAGTCATGTCTAGCTCTCTGAAAATACAGCTACTGTTTTAGTTAGCAGAACACTTCGTCTCTGTCTACATTATCCTTTTTTGCCAAAAATTCCCACTGTTGCTACCACTGATTCAATTCTGTCATTGTGCTATGATGACCACTGCAACGTAAAATAAAAAGAGCTGCAGGCAGTGCTGTCAAAATCTGTATGCCCTTAACAACAAATCTCCTGCCACCACCAAAAAAAAACCCAAACCCACCAAACAAACAAAAAAACCCACCCCAAAAATCCACCCAACCCTACGAGGCTGTTTCTTAGCCTGGGAGCCTAAGTAACTTGAAAGTTCAGGAAATATCAGCCCCGATCCACAGCAGGTTTTATGAATCAAAGTCTAGTATGATGTGTTAAACACCCCTGCAATCCCACAGGGGCCCAGTTTCTTTAATTAAGCTTTTTTCTCCTGCCACAGCCCTGCGGCAGCTGCAGCCCCATGCCCTTCCCAAAGCCACTGCCTTGGGAACCTGTCCTGGGTGCAAAGCACAGGGTTGCGGGGCTCCCCAGGGAGCGGGCGCCTCTTTGGGGTGCCGGCACCGGCCACCCCTGCTGCAAGCACTGCAGCCATGCAGGTGGTGGCCAGAGGCACCACTCCTCCTCCTCCTCTGCCAGACACGACTGGAAAAAAGGTGGAAAGAAACAACCCACCGACTGGCTCTCATGCACGTCCCCTCACCCTCGGCATATCACAGTTGGAGAATCCCAGTCCCAAACGCCCTCTCCACACTTAGAATCACAGATGGTTTGGGCTGGAAGGGACCTTTGAAGATCACCTAGTCCAACGTCCCTGCCCTGGGCCGGGACATCTTTCACTAGACAAGGTTGCTCAAAGCACCTGACTCTGAGCACTTCCAATGATGGGGCATCCACTGCTTCCCTAGGCAACCTGTTCCAGTGTCTTACTACCCTCAGCATAAAAAATTTCTTCCTTATATCCGTCTAAATCTACCCTCTTTCAGTTTAAAACCATTGCCCCATCAAACATGGAACCTGGGTGTGACCCAGCACCACCCTCCAAGAATCAGGCGCCTGAAGGAAGACTTTCTGGCCCTTAACCTTGGTCTCCCAGGCTCTGGAGTCTGATGCCTGCTAAAACAAATGGGAATCTCCCAACCACAAGCCCTTTTTCCATTCAGGTGATACTGTTTGCTCTCTGTGTCACATCGCTATAGAAATAATCAAACAGAAATGCTGAATGATTAGCAGGTGGACTGTACTTAAGAGCATTACCGTTCATCTGCTGAGACACAGCAGAAGCACACAATGGGACTGTTTGTGTCCCAAGTAACTCGTACCTTCCTCTAACCCCCCCACAAATTAGCAATGATGCAAGATGACTTAAAAAGAATCATGCCCCTGTGGCACGGGAAGTCTAAACACCACCTTCCTTCCTCCTAAATCACAAACACCACTTAGAAGTTTATATTTAAAACTACGAGAGAGAGCATCACCGCCGCAATGCGCTGGGCTAGACCCAGCAAGGACCTGCAGCTCCTCAGCAGAGGCACAAGGCTGCAGCAAAAAGTCCCTGCCAGAGCTCAGCACAAGACATACACGACAGAGCTGCCCAAGGGATTTTCTGATGAAGCCATGTTCAGCTGGAAGAAAATTGCCAGAAGAAAACCTTTTTATAAGAAGCAGTTTGGTTTCAACTTTGTCTGCGGAGAAGAACTAGGAAGAGCTGCTTTTATATTTACAAAAAAAACCCCAAACAAACAAAACCCACACCTGGGTTTGTACTTCAAAATGCTACTTTTTAGTTATTTATACATATAAAATTTAACTCTCATCAATCAAGACTGTTTTGGCCATACTAACTTTTTACAATTACAGTCACTTTTTTTGTTGTTGTTGTAAGTAGGACTTCCACATTTTACCCAAATTCAAGACAGCGTAAATTTTCAAGCTCTGAAAAGCTTTCACAAGACAGAAAATAGTCGTGCTAATGCCACACAGTCTGGTTCCAGCAGCTTAGTCCAGGTGACACTTAGACCTGGATAAACTGCTTACACAAACATCACCCCCCACTCATTTCCACAGTGCACATTTTGAACAGCAGCTTCTCCAGGACCCACACATCTTCCAGGGCTCCTGGCCAACGGCAGAAGGATGGCTGTAGTCCCTCAAATTCAGAGTCCGGAGGAGCTAAGGACTTCTAGAAGCAATGCCAGGTATAGAGCAATCGAAGGACCGCAGTGGACCGCTTCCCTTTTCTTTAATCGTGTCGTCAGTCAGCTGCGCGCTAGCAGGCAGCTCGCAAGCAACGACTACTTCAAGGAGATGACATCAACAAGGACCTTGAGCTGCATCATTTGAACAGCAAACGTAAGGCTGCTCTCCGACACTTGGGATCTGTCTTGGCATCGAAGCCCGGTATACAAGTTTTGGCAGAAGTCAGTAAATTCACTCCAGTCATCGGCTTCATAATTTCTAATACTGGCCTGCTCTGGACACACGTGGAGGACACGGCTCGCATGCCGAGAGCGCGAGGCTTTACACAGCCAGCTGGCAGCACAGCCAGATCCGCAGCATCACACACTCCAGTTATTCCCTGCGAGTAGATGTCTTGACCTTTACAACATGTGGCCAAGAGTATAAACAGATGGGATGACAGTATGAATGGTACAGTCCCGTCAATACAATCACGCAACGTCCCTGATACATCTTGGTTGCCTAATTTCATATCCCCCGACACCAAGCATGACACCAGGAGAAAGACAGGTGGGCTGATCAAACGCTTCAGATGAAAAAATTCACCTGCCTTAGAAATGCAGGTGAGGATGCTGCAGCCCCGCTTCCTTCCCATGAAAAGCCATGTGGAGCGAAGGCATATTGCTTGCGCCTAAGCGCTTGCCATGGATTTGTGCAAGATCATTCCTAGAAGGAAATCTGGTAGGTGACGGCTGCCAAAAAGATGAAAAGCCTGTTTGGAAGACATCACATCCGTAAGTCGCTGCTTTATAGGCAAGGGGAGAGAGAGCATTTGTGCAGCGAGCCCTACGCTGACCTCCGAGCAGCTCCCTTGCACTGAAAGGGAGCACCCTTACCCCAGTAGATACTTGAAGTCTTGCAGGGAAGACGGGGATTGCCTGGGCTTTGGGAATTCAAAGATAAAAGATGATTTTCACCATGGTCCCAGCTCAAATCACGCGGAAGAGCTTCAGGGCTGCCGGCAGGACTGCCTGGCAAACAGCTGGGTTTCCCCTCATCCTTTTGCCTGAAGTCCTCCCAAGAGACCTGTGTGTCTTGTGACAAAGGGGAAAACCCTCTCTCCAAGAGTACAGAGATACAGTGAATCCATGCTGTTAGCCTGCTACAAAAAGGCAGGACACTGTGGATAACCAGGCACCACACCCCAAAAGCACACTTTTTACAGCCCTTATCCCTGGAGGGTTTGACAGGGTCAGACTTTTCCTGCACAGCTATCCAGCTGTCAACAGCCCCAGATTTGGGTCATAGCAGAAACCCACAAAGACTGTCACTGGATTCCTTGGTTTTTCTTGTGGGAAGCCCATGGCTTTTTTCCCTTGGTGCAGATGCCAGGATAGAAAGGCACGAAAGGCATGGGTGAGGACCAGATAAGCTTCTTCCCCATTTTGACAGAGGATTGCTCCACAGCACCTTCCATTATACAGGGAATAATTCTGGCCACAGTTAAAAGTAGCAAAGTCTTCGAGAGTCTCGTTTCTGCTGCCACACATGGCACACAGTACCCTCTAAAGACACCAGCCAGTGAAACAGGGGCTGAAGAGCAGCTCCCCTTCACATCAGGACTGATGAGCCAGAGGAGACCAGTGACACTTCAGATCTGCCACAGCCCCCGTCCCTAGCCTGCAGTTTGGTTTGAGTGGTGACTCCTCTCTCCTCCTCTCCCTGGACTGTGGGAGAAGGGGTTTGTTGTGAGGAACTCAATACGTCTCTTGCTAAAACAGCCTTGGCAACAAAATACAGGGATGCTTGCCTGCGTCGAGCTGTCGATCCAGCATCACTGCCTCAAAGAAGGATCTCCACACCAACCCTGGGTTGTTTTGTGAGGAGAAAGAGGAGATAACCCTATCTGGTGCCATGAGGAAGGTACATTAGGCAAAGAAGAAATGTTAATAGATGTTATTTTCCCAACAGCGCTGTGTCAAGACACGCCAGTGCCACATTTATACCAAGGATGCTCCTGAAGAGGAGCTGAACGAGGACACCCGTTGGCCCGCTACGCCCCCCCCGACCCCAGCACCGCAACCCTGCTGTACAGCCATTCCCTGGGCACAGAAGTTTGGTATCCTGCTTGGTCTGATAAATCCCAAATAGAGAGATCCAAAACCCAGATGTTTCCATCTGCGTCAGATATCCAGACTTCCTATGTGGGAAATGGAAAGAAACAGGCACTTTTCGGGTGCCTCATCCTAGTGAAAACACCTGAAACAGGCGCTTTTAGGATCATCTTCCCAAAATAGGGACCAGGTTTACTGAGGGTAGATGATATTTTCTGTCAAATTATTTTTTGGTATCTAACCTGATAAATGAAATTTATTATCTAAATTATCTGAACTGGTTTATAGCTTATGTGTGTTTTTACTTGCAATGGGAACAAACACTTATTTCTACTCCCTGACACTGCCCTCCGGGTGCTTTATAAAACAAAGTGCTAAGCATCTCCTAGAAACCCTGGACACTCGAAGTTCCCCTACAGTCAGCCCCCCTGGGAATTATCACCCACACCTTGCCAGTCCATACTACAGTGCAGACATCACTAGGTAGGCAAGATAAATCCCAGACTCTACACTTTGAAGACTGATGTTTCTTGTCCTCCCCGTAAGACAGCAACTCCCTGTGTCTGGAGAACCTCCACGCCTCTGTGCCCCTGTTTTTTACTTTTTTTCTCCCAGGACATCAACTTTGAGCTTGGGACAAGCCTGTGCTGCCCGAATAATCCGAGACCTCACCAAAGTCCCTCAGCTTTGCAACACCTCGACAAGGAGGACTTGTACCCTGAGCACGTATGGAAACATAGCCTTCCCCAGACAGAAAACACATCTTCTGTATCCCCAGACCAGAGGAACACCTATGTTGGTCAGGAAGGGCTGGAGCACTGCACGTTTAAAAGTCAGCAGTGACTACAAGCTACTGACTCTTTTTGGGCTGCAGGGCTGGAAAAATTAAATGCGCTTTTAAAAGAACATCCACACCTGCAAACTTTCATGACAAAGCAGGACTTCTCCACACAGCTGACCTAGATGATGGCTTTGCAGCACAAGGAGATGTGTCATCAAATGTTTGCCTGGTTCTGGGCTGCAGCAGCAGTATCAGCACCTGAAGGCAGGTCGCAGCAGCTGCCTGTGCTGACTTCACACCCACGCAACCACACACATCTTCAAGGCAACCTGCACCATGCAATACCGTACACTCCTGGTCCCAAGAGAACAGCAAGGGCCCCTCACACCTCTTTGGTAGCTGCCCCTTCAGTAATGGAAAGACAAGTCTTTAAGGTCGAACAGGGACAAAGCTCTTCAGATGCCGATTTTAACCAAGCAGAGGTTATTACAGGTCTGATCACATAAAGAAAACCCCAAATAAAATAATTCTGGCAGTGTCTGCTTCTAAGGAGACTCCAGCTGTGGGTTTTCAGGGTTGCTTGGCATACGCTTCACTGGAATAGTCAGTGTCCCCGAGGTCAGGAAGTCTTTCCTTTCTATTGCAAGCCCACCATCTCTTCCTGCCTTTTCTAGGCTACATCCGATAAGCCCCTTTGATCGATCAGAGGCTGGCTTTCTCCCATCACACCTTCGGTTTCTATATTGCAATATGACCTTAGGCTTCCTCTAGTTTTCGGGCAGGAATTATAGTTTAGTGGAAAAGTAAATGTCAATACACATGTGAAAGACCCCCAAAAAATCCCTGCCATGTCAGAGGAGCTACAGAAAACAGCCAAACAGCTGTTCGGTCTCAGCCCATCAATTTGCCAACCCTCTGGTAACAAATAATCACGTTAAATGACACTATAGTTTATGACTTGGAACTTGGAAGTCAATGAGAAATTTCTGCAGTTAATTCATACTTCCTGAGTCTCATAACAAGCATTTCAGTCGTGCTATTTTACTACATTACATCAATAATTTCCCTTGTTGTTACATAAGTGTCTAGATCCAAATTATCAGAACTGATTTGAATCATATCCGTGTTTTATTTTCAAAAGAAACCCGTTCTTTCAGGTCTACTGTCTAATACTGCTCTCCTGGTGCTTTATAAAGCAGGGGACTAAATACCTATAACCTAGGAACTGCCCAGCCCCTTGCAAGCACCTTGCCCCGCATCCTTTAAATAAAACGTGCGATGGGGATTGCTTACAGACAGCTACAACCTACCTCCTAGTACCGGTCCTGAAAGTCCCCAAGGCAGCAGCTCTGCATGCTCAAAGGACAGAGAGGTTTGTGGAGGCTGGGAGGGGAGAAGCGCAGCAAAAGGGAGCACAGAGGCAGCTGCCCTTTGGACTCGAAACCCGTACAGCATTCCCACCTCTCAGGGTCCGAGCTAGACACAGAGCACGCTGGCTTCATTGACGGACGGTTTCAGGATGTCTCAATGAAAAGCATCAGAGCTCTGAGATGGCAGCACCACCTCAACACCCTCTAGCTAATTTTAAATGAGATGGCCGAGACCGTGACAGCTCTACACGCAGTACGCGGAGCCCACGGGGCTCTGCACTGCTGCATGTGCTGCACACCCCATACAGCTCAGCTGTGCCCGCAGGAGTTGCAGTCACCTCGATTTCAACGTAGACAAATCCTTCAACAAGCATTCGCAGCACAAGGGGGGGCACGTCTGACCCACCGCGGGTCTTCCATCAGGTACAAAAATCACCCAGCCCTGGGGACTTGAGCTAAACTTGTTCTGAATGCGGACGCCGTGGTACAAAGCTGTTGAGCACATCTACCGGTGCCGGGAGCTGAGAGGAATCCCCCGCTGCAGCGACATATCACTGCTCTAGATAAGGAAACGCACAACTATTTGTGGGGTTTTTTTTTAAAAACAAGACAAGCTGTTCACAGGTGTTGTCGTTCTGGCGCACGGCTCTGGAAGCACTAGTGAAAAGACGCGGTTTTCAGCTGACTGGCTAAGACACTTGAGCTTCACAGGAATTCCCTAAAAAAAGGAACTGCAATTTGCCAACTGAAATATTTTCATTCTCCACATTAGGCTGAATCTAATTACACTGTTTCCTTATAATTGCAGTCTAGTATTCAGGGCTCCTTCAAGTAGAAAGCTTAATGGCTTTCCCACCGAAATGCCCACCTCGGAGCCCTTCACATCAGTAAAACAGGCTGACAGCACGATTTGTTTGAAGAGCAGGTTGACGTCTAACAGAACTTATTTCAAGATTTCCACGTGATACAGATTCTTATCACAATCCCGGACTCAATCACCAGAGTATCCTACACAGAGTCACACATTCATCATCACGCTAGCTCAGACGCCCTCAAAAAATAAGAAAGAAAAAAAAAAAAGGGAGACGGGGACACCAGGGAGTAGGACGGGACAGACTTTGCTGCAGCCCCAAAGCCATCTGTGCCCTGCTGGACCCTGCACGGAGCGAATGCAACTTGTGCTCGGCGTGGCCTCAGCTCTGCTGCCCAGGAACCGGAGCCGGGTGGGTTTAACCCCGAACGACGGGCTCTGACCGCTGTCATCGTAACGAGGGCAAAGAGACTGTCAAAAATAATTAATAATAATAATAATACACGCTTTTCTTTTTTGTCCCGCTCGGGTTTTGCGTTCTGGGCCATGCTTTTTTTACTGCCTGCGAGAGGGACGGGAGGTTCTGCCCTCGGCCGAAGCGAGCGGCGCTCCCGGCCGAACCCCGCGCAGCCCCGGTGGGTCCCGCCCGGCAGCCGCCCGCCGCCCCCGGCCCCGCCGCGCTCCCCGGCGGCGGCGGCCGCCTCCTCTCCCCGGGGCAGGAGCGCCGGCGGGCGGGCCGGGCTCCGCGCACCCCGGCACTCACCCAGGTTGACGAAGCTCATGACCATGTCGGCGTCGTTGAGGAAGGCGCTGTCCTGCGCGCTGGGCAGCGGCGGCGGGGCCGCGGGCGGCGGGCGGCCGCTCCGCTCCGCGCCGCGCTCCGCGGCCGCGCTGCCCTCCGCGCCCTCGGCCAGGGCGTGGTAGAGGTCCAGCATGAAGCGCGGCGCCGCCGTCAGGCGCCCCGGCGGCGGGGCCGGCGGCTCCCGCGGCAGCGGCCGGGGGCGGTGGGGCAGCCCCAGCACCGAGAGGATCTCCCGCTGCATCTCCCGCTTCTCGTGCGACTTCAGCCGCCGGTAGAGGAAGCCCGAGGCGGCGGCGGCGGGCGGCGGCTCCCCGCCCTCCGCGGGCAGCGCGGGCTCCGCGGGGCGGCAGGCGCCGCTCAGCAGCGCCCAGCAGCAGCAGAGCCAGGCCAGCCGCCGCGGCATGGCGCTCGGCCGGGCGGAGGCAGGCGAAGGTCCCCGCTTCCCCCTCTCCCCGGGGGTTCCCCGCCGCCCTCCAGCCCTGCCCCCCCGCGGCGGCGGCTATCGCCCGGGCCGGCGGGGGGCAGCCAGGCCAGAGGGGCTCAGCGCTCGCCCCCGCCGCCGCGCATGGCGGCCCGCGGGGCACCGCGCTGCAGCCCCCCCGCCGCCGCCGCCGCTCAGGTGCGGCGGGGCCGCCCCCGGTCGCTCAGTTCGCCATGCCCCTGCCCGGGGGCGCCGCAGGGTCTGCGTGTGGGGGGGAAGGAGGAGGAGGAGGAGGAAGAGCAGCAAACTTTTCCCCCCACTGCCAGGGAGCGAGCGAGCGAGCGAGCGGCTGCTGCGCCTGCAGCCCCGGTCCCCGCGGGCTGGCCGGAGCGGGGCTGCTGGCGGCGAAGGCAAATCACCAGCGCGCCCGCCTCTCGGCGGGGCGGGCGGCCGCTCCTCCGGGGCGGGGAGCGGGCGAGGGCGCAGGTAGCGCGGCCCCGCGGGGGCGGGCGGCAGCGGAGCAGGTTGCGAAGCGCCGGCCCCGTCGGTTGTCCCCGCTTTGCTGGGCTGGAGCGGCGCTCCGCAAGACAGCGGCGCCAGCCGCCTCAGCCTTGCGTCTCTGCCGGCTGCTTTCTTTTCCAAAGCAGGGTTTCGGCCACCCCTCCTGCTCCCAGCCCTTAGAGGACGGAGGTTATTTGTCCTGCAGATAGGTGGAGTGCTACCTATTCCAAATCTGCACATCTACCTATTCCAAAACTGCCTTTCATTTTAACGGGTTACAGCTTTTTTCTGGCATACCTTGCAAAACTGAGGATGGAGCATGGGTAACTGGCCAGGTACAGGTAGCCCCCACCAGCCCTGATCGATGAAGTCCCGATCTGCGTCTGCGTACTGTGGAACGGGTTATACTGCTGTAAAAGAACATGCCCGTTCCTACAGTAAAGGTCTAAGGTTGCAGCGCTGATTTCAGCTCTTTCATAAAAGAGAAGAAACCCCGCCACCCAACACTCTCATAACAGCAGTTAGGTTGAGCAAGAGGCAGCTCCTCCATATGCTGATCCCTGACTTCATGGATCTTGCTCGGGTTGGATGAGTAAATCCAGGCTAGCCCTGCTGAAATCGGTGCAATTGCTCTAGGTTTGAACTGGGATAATTTCATAGGAGTTGGCCCCGAGAATAATATCTGGACCATTTGAAGTCACTGGCAAAATTTCCATTAACTTTATTAGAATCAGAATCTGGCAATAAGCTCCTATTCAGTTTCCCAGAGACACAGCTGAGAATATTCAAGGCAGAATATGTTCTTCTCAGAAGTGGAGGTTACACCAAGCGTTCACTTATGTTAAAGCAAGGTTACAGATGGGTGTTTTAACGGCACCAGTCAAGGAACACTGTAATACCAGGTATTTGAAAGCTTGTTTTGGAAGGAAAAAAAAGTAATCTTTAAGGAGATTTGAGCATAGATATCATGGGGGTGAGAGGGAAGAGTATGGAAGTTGCTTTTGCTACTGTCCCGGTCTTTTTTCAGTTTGTGAAGGCACTCAGAACTTGAAAGTGACCCTCACTTGCATGTGACGTGAGTGTGACAGCACGGACCCAACACGCTCCTTTAGCTATACTGGACGCCATTACCTTCATGAAAGAGGTCTGTGTCATCCCCTAAGGACTGGGGAAGGCAATGTCCAGGGAAACTTTTGTACTGCTGATTAGTTTATCCACTTTTCTCAGCTTAGAGCAACGTGGCTGGTTTGATTAAACGGGGAGAGGAGGGTTCACTCCCGGCGAGGAGGCGAGCAACACCCTCTCCTTCTGCGAGGCAGTGTGGGATCCCGCTGGGAAAACCCAGGCTCCCGTAGGAGAGCCTGGTGCATAAGCTGTCCTGCGTCCCTCTCAGCCCACCAAGGAGGCATTTTGTAGCCACCTTCGGAGGGACGTTTGGAGGCTGGGAGGAAGCGCAGGAGCCCAGATGTGAGCGAGGGAGATTCCCCAGGCAGGTACTTATCCCGCAAGGTGGTGAGGGAAGAGAGAAGCCACTTCTGCGCCATTCACTTCCCAGTCTCCGAGCCTGTTCGGCCGTAGTTCGTGCCGCTGTCTCCAGCCTCCGCTTCCTGTTTTGACAGCGACAGAGGGAAGTGTCCCATTACTACGGTCATCTCTGGAGAGTGAACCCTGCCATCCCAAGTGTCCCCTGCTCCTCTGGAAGTCGGGCAGAGATGGGGCACGTTTAGCAATAGACGGCGTTACACTCCAGGGCAGCTGTTGGGCGTTTCTGCTTCTCTGATGTTCAAATGCGTATCACCTATATATTTTTATTCTGAAAGAAAAATATTTGAACTACTGCCATTTGCATAGGGGTTACTGCAATAAACAGCAGCTGTCCTAACAGTTGGCAGCATTTGGGCATCTGAGTTTGATGCAGTCTGGGGACAGGGACACACAGCAAACCTTCCAGTACTTCCCTCTTAAGTTACCTTACTCTTAAGGTAAGCTCCCATCTGTAGCTAGGAAGCTAACATCCTCCTTAGGAAGTCATTGCACCTTTTGCTAAGTTCAGCTTCAGTCTTTCACTTTTTTCAGCAGCGCTTCCCAGAGATGTACACTACTTATCCCTGGAAATACCTCTCACGTGTAGATGTGTGTGCTTTACTATGGGTTTCAGCTCACGTTATCAAACCCGGGAAAGTCACTGCGTCACTCAGCAACTCGCTGAGGGGTGAAAGAATTAAGTCTTCTTACAGAGGTCACCTACAGCAACAGATTTCAGATATTCCTGCCATCTGAAAGGGCAAGTTTCTGCAGAGGATTTTAAGACTTCAGAGGAGAGCTGAATACCGAAGTCTGCAGGAGTGCAAAGGCTCTGTAGTCAGCAACTGCTGCAGGCTGACACACAAGTTTTAAGAGTTAATTAAACATATATTGTAATACTACCGGCAGAATTTTTCGCTTGCCAAGGAGCCTTCGTACATATCCACCATCCAAAACTCTGCGGTAACGTGTACTTTCACTCAAACTTTCCTTTCGCTGTCGTATCTTCAAAAATGCTGTGGATCCAGGCTCCTGGGTATCGTTCAGGTTATCAGATTTCCCTGCTCATGACGGACATCTGGTGGCAAAGTGGAGAAACTCGGGTCTGTTCCTGGAAGTCTCTCTCGTTGGCAAGTTAGCAATAAAACCTTTTTTCTTTTTCTCTAAAAACAAAGAAAAAAACCTAATAATTCAAAGAGGTCTCCTACCTCCCCCAGAAAAATCCTTATTTAATTTTCTGCCCTTAAGCCAAACTTCAGTCTGTGTTCAAAAACCCGCACCTGCTCAGTGCTTCATGGGGAACGTATTGTACCCGTACATGGCCGTGAGCAGAGCCCGTACCCCACAGGATTCCCCTTCCGAGGTGTGGCGTGGTGCCAGCGAGGATTAACCACGGCGGTTAATTTCTTCTGGCAGTGCCAGCGTTTAGGTGGTATGCAATGAAAAGCTGGGCTACCTGTTTCTAGTCCAAAAGGATTCGTTGGGTTTTCCGTTGTCTTCATTTAGCAAATCGTTCCTCGCTCTTATTTAAGCAAATTACATTTCTTGGTTGTTTTACGCACAAGTTGTGAGGAGCAGTTCCAGGCATATGAAGCACTGAAATGGTAAAGAGGTAATTTAACTTTAGTTGGAAGCTTTCAGAATAAAAAAAAACAACCAACCAAAAAAAAATAAAATAGAGAGGTTCCATTACTATGCCTTAAAATACACCATCTCATCTGTATTCATGAGAGGTATATGCAAAGCCTTTGTCAATACTCTTAGGTGTACAGCTTCCCTGGTACCAGGATTACACGACTCTAGCAGAATGATATACCTTGAATTTAATTCTTTTTTTCAGGATTAATGGTATACTTTTAAATGTAGTGTAGAACTCACTATTCTAGTGATCCCTCTCTACCTCCTGAAAACAGAAAAGGCACTTGACTTTTGTAACTTTGCATTCCCACCTTGCCCCCAGCTGAACCATCGGCTGCCAAAGCGCCTCTGACAAACCCAGGCTCCTGCACTTACGGGGTCAGCAAGGACGCTGCAGTAAGGGCAGCATCTGTCTTCTCGCTCGTATTGCCAGGCAAAGGCAGGTATTTTTTTAAAGCAACGTGGAAGAGCTGTAAGTAATAAGAATGACATTCGCTTTCTAAAAAAAACCCCTATGTCGTACAATAATGGCATAGCTAGAATGGACTATTTGCAGGGCTGCACTCGGAGAGGCTGAAAATGCAAACATGCCTCCTAATTTTAGTGTACTGGTTTCCAAGGTCTGCTTGTGAAGTGGGAAAGCGTGGTTGAGTATAATCTTAGTTCAAAGATAGAAGCAGGCTAAAAACAGTATTTGCTATGAAAGCTCAAATTTTTCCTTTTGCTTGCTGAACTTAACTTTCTCCACTGCAAGTAGGGTCAGTTGAAAAATAGTAACATCACCTTATTTGCACATACCAAACCACTACTTTCTTTACTCAGAAATCTCATCTAAAAATACGCAATGATCATTTCCCAGATCAGAACACCTTAAAAAATGGTTATAAATATTAATTCAACAACAGGACTGGACTGCTATCCTTGCAAAAGCAAACAGTTAGAAGCGAAGTAAGTGCCAGTATGCATTTCACAAAAAATTCCAACTCTGTTGCAACCCTGGCCACCATCTCCACCCTATCAAGGATATACTTATGTGCAAACAATTATAGCTTAACGCTTATTTGAAGTCAACAGTATCAAGTATTAAGGGAAACTGACCTGAAATGGCAGCAATTAAAGAAATATTAATATATCATATCATTAATATATTTTCTCTGAGCCTTTTCATGGTATTTGCTTTCCGTTTTATTTTTGCTAGTAATGCTTTTTTCTGTTTAAAACTGAGGGAAGTAAATCATCAGCTATAAAAGGGAAACAGCAAAATCTGCTTTGTACAGGCTGTGAATTAAGCTAGAAAGGCAGTTACATCACTCTAAATTCTACATATAAAAAAAGTGAAAAGTCAGTAAATGTAGAAATATGTTAGCCAACACGAGGGAAGAGTCTACCTTTAGCCTGCATATGGCTGCCATAGGTAACAACAGTAGCAAAGATGCATCTTGTAATCCATATAAGATGGGTTGCAGGCGTATCTGTGTTGTTATCAGACCTTCTGCCGCCATGCAGGTATGCCCGCATCTGCTGGGTAACGATTACACCAGTACAAAAGACGCAGCGCCGCGTCCAGCCTGCATAGAGGGCTTTGGCTGGAGTTTGTGTCCTCCAGTGGGGCTTGGAGAAAGCACTGAATTTCTCCTGAACCATGAAAACTAGAGAGGTACCTGGCTGCGAGCAAGTGAATGCTGCAAAAAGAGACAGCGAGAGGAGGAGAGGTCCTCAAACCATCCTCGGCTGGTGTCGGCTGGCGAGCTGTCAGCTGATGTCCCTCCATGTACGTTGTCTGGCGTACTGAGCAGAAAAAATTCAACGCTGATTGGGGTAGCTCTTCACGTGAGGATGAACTGGAAGACTGTGGTTTTAGCAGGTAGATCATGACCTTTAGGCTCATGTGAAGTATAATGAATGAACGCCAAGGTGTCTATATGACAGGTTAAGGTTGGGAAAGGATGAAGAGGTAAAGGGGAGTCCATATGTAGATCTTTACCAGACTCTCCATTTTCAAATATTTGACCTGGATTTAAGTTCTAATGCTTTAAATTAATAAACGTGCATTAGTAACCCTAACTCTGACTTACATTTTTGTTTAGCGATTAATTTACATTTGTTCTTTTTTCATAGAGCCGCACGGAAGCGGAAAGATTTTCTGTTAGGTCAGTTCAGCTTTAACCCTTGGCAAATTAACAGAAAGGGCTAAATTAAGAGAAGAGCCCTCTTTCAAGCCATGAAAGTTCTTTCGAAGCTTGTAGGAGCTGCTGTTTCTGCCCTCGTGCCAGCGGGTATTTCAAACGGTGAGCTCCCCGAGCTCGTAAAAGCCGTTGCAATTGAGTAAAGAAACTGGAAAGCTGGAAAAAGATGAATGGTTTCAAATACCATTGATAATTTCAGAACGTGCTGTGTGTTATCAAGTGGGAGTTACACTTCGCAAGTTTAGGAAGATTTTAATCCAAACAATCTACCCATTATAAAGCCATACGCTCAACACACACAGGTTTCTCTTTTAAGTCTCCATGTTTTCTTGAAGGGGGAAAGATACCCAAGACAGTGCAGGACTCTGCATTAGCCAGTTAACTAGAATGAGTGAATAACTTCTATCTCAACGTGATAAGGATGGGGTTCAGGTGTTTTCCCCCAGATATTACACATTTTTTATACAGACAAAGGAAAAAGTATATTTTTGAGATACAAGGGCCTGGTTGTCACCTTTTGCTTTGGAAAAAAAAAAAACTAAGCAAGACCAATGATAATAATTAAGGAAAGAACAGCTGTTAAAATTGTTAACAAATATTGCAGAATGTGACTGGAAAATATCCTGGAGAGAACAAAACTAGGGGGAAAAAAAAGTTCTTAAATCTTATTTAAAGTAACTCTGACGAGGTCTGCTCTGACTAGTGTGCAAAATATGTCTTTTCAACAACACTTTTCAATAAAATTGGGATAGACCCAACTAGTATGAGGCCACAGCAGGGACTGCCAGATTATTTAAGTCTGAAAATACAAACGCCGTTCCCAGCAGCATCCTGTCGTAGAGGTGGCTGTACTCGGACTGCCTTGCCCTCACCTATTTGCACACAGGGGCTAGCCTTCAAAGGCAACAGTCCCTAAACACCCTCCAAAAACAAGTGTCAGAGCCCATTCCCCAATGCATTAGGCTCAGTAGCCATTTCATACCAGAAAGCCAAGCGGCATCGCACCCATCCCACTCTGACCCTGGTGGGCATCTCCCTCCTGGGTAGGGCAGCTGTAGGGAGCATGGCAAGCAGCTCAGTGCCTTCTTCCATCCTTGGCCATCTCCAAGGCTTCCCTGCTGCCGCTAGACCCCCTTCTTGCAGCAGAGCTGCCACCAAGGGGTTTTCTGCCTTGTGGCCTCCTCAGGCTCGGGGGAATAAAACACATTTCCTACAGTTCTTTGCTGCTTACAGACATTCAGTAGACACCACTCACTTTCATTCACATTTGCTTTAAAAGGCACCTCATACAGTGCCACACGGGTATTTTAGGAAAAAGCAGGGTCTCAGAAGACACTGAACAGGGCAGCAAGTCTACAAAGGCATTTTTAGACATCAAGAACTGTAGCGGCTTAAAAAACTTTAAAAACCCTATTGTCTTATAGCTGAGCCTTTTCTTTCATACTTCAGGAACAAAGCACTCCCTCATCCCCCAAAGAGGATATTTTTCAACACCTGTACGTACTGTCGTGGCTAATAGCCTTACAGATTAGTTCCTTACGGGAACTAACTAACTCAGCCAGGAGGAAAGGGGACATGAGTTGTTCCCAAACACCATTTAATGTTTAGATTTAAGAGGTGCACATTGCAATAATCATTTTGTTAACAAGTCAGGAGAAGAGCTGAGGTAAGTGGCAGCTGTATATCAATCTAAGCTGAAGAGATGCAGCTGCTACTGTGCACTAAACAAGTTTCCATGCCAGCTCAAGATGAGGTAACTCAGAAGAGAGAGTTGCCTTTTTTCTTTCTACAGGAAATGTTTAAAGGATGATAGAAAAGATTTTATACATTTGCCTTCTGGAGGTATGTCCTACAGTGATCACAGAGAAAGAAAAGTGGTTTCTTTAAAGGCTATTAGGAGGAAGCCTTGTAAAAAAAAAAAAAAATCTATTCTGTGTTCTTAGCCTTCTCTAAATTAACAAAATCTCCTCCTTGGTGAAGCAAAAGTGATAACCAGCTAGTAATTGCATTGCTTATGGGAGGCTTCAAGTTTCCAGAGCAACAGCATGCCTGTAATGCAAGGCTTGTCTTTGTTGCACGGTTGGCCCACAGCAGAGCTCAAATTTTCTGCCTCGGCCAGCTTGCACACAAGCTCTGAAGCCTCCACCCCTCCTGTGGGATGCCAGCAGCCCAGACCTTGCTGAGCCCCCAGGGGATGCAGGCTGAGAGGTTATGGCTGCCGATGCTCAAGCTCGGGAAGCCAGTCGGGACAGGGCAACTCTGTGTCGTTGGGCTGTAATGCAGCGTGACTGCTTCCACCGGCTAGCACAGCCACACAGGTCAGCACGACTGTGGGTGCAGTCTTGCAATCGTGGCACTGAAAAGCAGGTAAGAGCTGTCCTTGCCAGCCCTGGCCCCTGCAAGCCGTTCGAGAGGGACCCGGGCAGCAGATCTGCTCTGGGTCCACATGGGTCTTTGCTTATACATAAAAGTGTGATTTCCATGAGGCAGAAAAA
Organism: Theristicus caerulescens; assembly: GCA_020745775.1. NCBI lineage: Eukaryota > Metazoa > Chordata > Aves > Pelecaniformes > Threskiornithidae > Theristicus > Theristicus caerulescens. The sequence continues at coordinate 72,897,697 of CM036558.1, forward strand.
GTAACTCCTAATGTATTGGTACTGCTTTCATATTTAACAAGTACAGTACTATAATAAATAATGTAAAACAATGAATAAATAATGTCAACTAGAAGATAGGATTAGCTTAAAACCAAGTACCTCCAGTGTGTAGGAGTGCCTTGCCTGCGCCGAGAAGGCAGCTCAGCTCAGAGGAGTTTTGGGCAGAGGGGGTTGCTGCTACGGCAGCTCCAGAGCCACATCCCCTTTTTGGCACCGCGCAGATGGTCACGTTGAGAATGAGGTCTCTGCACCTTACTAATCCTTCGCTGTCAGACTGACACACAGCCAACTTCAAATAGTTTATTCTACTCTGTACCAGGGGACTCTTCCAGCAAAAAAACAACAGCCCAAGAAACAAGCAATTAAAAGGTCATTTCCAGGCACGTTCGAGATATTTGTCGTAACTCTGACCACCACAGCTCAGACACCAGAAGCTGCACAGTTGCATTAGCATGAAGCTCTGCCCAGGCTTTCTAGCCGGAGCACAGTGGCTACCCTCTAGCTCATTGAGCTGGGGTGGTGGGACAGCCCCTGCAGACATGGCTTGGGCTGCAGGACCCTCACTTTCCCTGCTTTGAAACTAAGTGTTGTCGGGACTGCCCTCTGGGACTGAGCCCCTGGGCAGGGAAGGCTCATGTTCACACAACTGCTCCCTTACTCCCTGGGATGGCCACTGGTTTGTACTACCATCCACCCATCTCGGGAACCATTTGAGACAGTGCTACCTGGCCCAGGCCAAAATAACACCCGAGACGGCTGTGTTTAACCACACGGACAATCCTGTCCCAGGACCTGGGAACATAAGGGGACGCTACTTGATGTACAGGCACAGACGTAGCGTGAGCGCCTGCCAAACTGTGCTGCAGGCTGGCTGCTTCGTGAGCATCCTTTGTGGCAGCCTAGGGAAGGGCACTGCTCTTGGCCCTGGGCGAGCAGCTGCGATCTGTGCTGATGCGAATTAAAAACACAACTCATTTCAAAAGGCTACCCGAGGTTTTGGGCAGTCTTTTCTAACTGCTGAGCAGACCTCCCAGTGGAAACACAGCGTTCGACTTGGGAGGGAAACATTTCTAAGCTAACTTCTTGCTTAGAGTAATTCTAGTCTCTTACGACGTCTTTATTTCACTCAGCTTTGAAGAGATAGAGGAGGCAGATAATTAATTATAAAAGACCGTTTAAAAAAAAAAAAACAACACAAAAAACCACCATCATTCCAGAGTCTTACAGCCCCAAGACAAAACCGATCCACCAGTGACAGCATATGGGCCCTTGTTAGTGTGGAACCAAACGCCTGCAGCTGATCTCCTCTAGAAAAGCCTCTGTTCACTTCCCTCACGCCAAAACGATACGGAAATCCATTTCACTTTCTTCAAACCATACAACAACATTTGGCAAGTTTTGTTTCCTCCCATTTAAAATAAAATAAAGCAATAAAATATGATAACAGTCCACCAAGTGATGTTCCAGTTTCATTTATGTAACGTTCAGAACAGTTTGTGGCAATAAAAGGAATGGGTACTTGAATGAGGTATTGTGGTTACCAGCCTGCGGGGAAGATATATTTAGTTTAAATACTAATAATAGCCTAATAGAAGCAAGGCAAGATAATGGAATGTGACAGATGTTGGATGTTCTCTCTTTGCACTGTGCCAGATGTATATTTTAAGTTACTGTTTGCATCACGAAAGGGCCAAGAGGCCTCAGTTTTGGATTCAGGGCCCTACAAGGCTGGACTCTGCAAACAAGTATTCAATCCCTTCCCTAAAAATAGAAATGACAAGTCATTTTTATCATGTATTATCAATATTTTTGCATAGCCTAGTCTTCATAGAGCAGCCCTAAAGGTGGCACCATCAAAAGATTCACGTGAAAGCCCATTTATTTCCCTACGCAGGTCATTCAGCAGTAACCTTGGCTTTGTTCAGCATTAACCTTGGCCATGGGGAACACCGCTTGGCAAGGTGAGGACTCCAGGCTGGCTGCCTGGACTGAGATCCAAAGCTCCTGAGGGATCACTTCATTTGGGCAGTCAGACAGTGCCACTGGCAATCGGAGGAACCCTTTCCTAGAACAAAAGCGTACAGATATTATAAACTCTTTCTTTAAATTAGGTGAATGCCAGGAACACTCTGCACAATTGAGCACTATCATTAGAAAGCTTTTTTAGTATTTGTCCTTCAGTTTCACATTTGAAGAGGCAAAAAGTTATGTATAATGTCAATTGCAGGTTCACATTATAGAAACAACTCTGAAAAATGACAGTGCTGACTTCTGTGTTTTCCTCCCACTAGTAACGTCTGATACTCATTTCCAAGTTGTTTGTCAGTAGTATGAACTCAGCCTGGATTTCTAGATTCAGACAGCGCCCGTTCCTTCACAGTCTTCCATCACTGAAAATGCATCATTCGTCCGTATTATGCCCTGAACATGTTTTTGTAGACTTGATGCCATCAACAGCATTTTATAGAAGTTGTAAATTAGTAAATCATGAGGCCAATGCTGCGGAGTAGGAGTTTCCAGCTCACATCCTCTCTACTTTGCTGGCTCTACAAAACTGTCAGAAGTAAAAAACAGAGACCTGCTGGGAGTCTCTATAATCCATGGAGTAAGACCTGCTTTTCCATAACAACTCTCCAGATTAGGGCTGTATTATAATTACATGCTGAGATGAGCGGATGTTGCTGGAAATAACTCCTAAGGGTCAATGTGGTCTTCCACGCGACTGCTCTGTGACTTGCTAAGTTACCACGTTTTGCTCTGACATCGAAGCTCTCAGGAGTTACAAGCAGTAAGCACACAGCTAGCCCCCTGTCCTACCAACAGGCATCATTTGGGGCTGAATCTCTTACGCACCAGAGGACATCCCCACCTCATGCCTCCAGTTGCACCCATCTGAGCTCGTACCATCAGCAGAGTGCCTAGCTGTCCCAACACTTAATGAAATCACTCTTACGAGCCTCTGTGAGAAAGAAAAGACCCATTTTCACCTGGAGATCTAGGGAACAGGGAGAATGAAACAGTCCTTCCACAGTTAGATGGGAAACAGAGCTGAATCCTGTTTTTCTGATTCCCAACCAGTACCCTAAACATTAGCCTCTTTTTCCTCCAATAACAGATTCAAGCTGTGACAGGATTCTGACATATGGATTTCCTCCCCCCCCCAAGGTTTTTGAGCATTTGGGTTTTGATCAGCCACTGTCACCACCATGTTTCTTCAAAGAGATGCTCTGAACGAGCATCAGCCGCAATCTGAAATAGGGAGAAAGGGAGAAATGTTTCACAGATCCTCAAAGCTACTATGCGGATATGTGGTTGGGATCAAAGGGGACTGCAGATGACAAGAACAGCGCTTAAAAGAGATCTTGAGAGTTGTGTTTTCTTGCACAAAGTTTTACATAACCACACCACTTTGTTCTCAAATATTTAAACAGGTTAGTGACAATGAATAAACTATAATAATTATAACATGACAACATGTTGAAGCCAGTGTGGTGAAAGTGCTTTGTATTCCCAGGCACCCTACGGTCGTCATCATCTTCAATATCTGACCATAACTCAGATCCAAGAAAGTATTGGAACAAACCAGGCTGCTAACAAATGAATAATTAGATATATCCTTGATCAACTACTTCCTTTACATAGAGGCCCGTATGTTGACTATACTACAGTGTCATCAATAAAATCTTTGGCTGTTTAAGTCAGAGTGCACAACCCTCTGTGCTGTGAAGTACAGTTGCAACATGGCAACTCTTCACAAAGGTGGTTTTTTTTTTAGTTCAAGCCATTCATGAATTAAAGAAAATTCAGCTAAGATACACTAAGCAAACAGCAGTAACAACAACTAATCAAAACTTCCCTTTATCTCCCACCAAAAGGCTTCCCAAACGTCAGGGGGATTTCCATAAGAGACAGCCTACAGTTCTCCTCTTCTTGCTCTTAAGCAAATATTTTTTTTTCTTAAGGTGTCTCAAAACAGTGTAGACTTTATAAGTTTCCTGGTAAATTACCAATGAGATAAAAATAAATACATGTTTGGTAAGAAGCTATTAATTCCTCTGACAGTTATGAGGTAGTGCTGTCTACTTGTTGGTGAGCATGCCTCCACGGGAGACAATGCCACCTCTGGGCATGTGGCCCGGTGGGAAAGTCAAGGACATGCACGAGCCATGAAAACACCACTCTCCAAAGAAGAGAGTCAGGAAATGAGGAGACAAAGATCCAACACTTCCCAGCTCCCAAATAATTTCCAGGAGCTGTCATATGGCTACTTATCTCCCGTCCCAGGCCCCTTCCAAAAATGACGTGGGCTTTACTGCTTGAAATAACAGAGCGAACAGGACTGAGTATTGCTGCCAGTATAGGAGGCTGCACAGGTCTGCAGGACTGAGCCTTTCCACCCACTTCCCTGAAACCTACCTCTTCCCAACACCCTGTTCCTCAAACTTTCCTTTGCTCCATAATCTTACAACTCCCCCCCTCCATAACATACTTCCCACAAGGACAACAAAAGAAAATCCTTCAACAATATGCTTTTATGCACTCTGCTTTCACAGGATTTCCCAGATATCTCTGACTTCAAAGGATGCGGTATGGAAGACACTTGGACAAAGGGGTTGCTTTGTTTGTTTATTAAAATGGGAAGCTATCTTTTATTTTAGTTGTGGATAAGCTATCTTAGTCCTTTGTGCCATAACTGTAATTAAACACATTTAACACTTTTAATTTCCATTTTCATTGTCTCTGCACAAAATATTTTTGCTGGAAAAAGTGATAGAATTTAAGTTTAAGATTATTTGTTTGTTGTAGTTACAATTGCTAGGTATGCTTTTAGTGGAATTTAAAGTAAAAGTTGATTGATTTACATTAACAGTAACTTCATAAATGAAACATGCTATGTCATGGTAGCACTGTAAGCGAACTATTCACTTTAAAAAAGCTTTTGAATCTCTTCCAGGGTAGAGAGAATGGGAAGAGCTGCAGAAGAACAATAAGATGCAATCAATGCAAGAGCTGGAGGGACTGGAGCAGGAGGAAAAACTGAGTGCGGGTATCGCCAGAGATGCACCGGGGGCTATTAGAGCGGGTTCAACAGAACCAGCTACTGAAATCACAGCCTGCCCTCGAAACGGGTCTGAAAAACTGCTTCCACAACTTCCCCTTGCTATTGCCCCTTACCCAAAAGCCTTGCTGGTCCTGTTTTGGGCTGCCTGTGGTTTTCCTCTCTTTGTTCAGGGGTGGATGCAGAAGCCATGTAGGAAGCCAGCACCTCCTAACTCTCCTCCCTTTGACCCCATGGCCAAATCACCCCGAGTACACCACTGCTCGTTCTCCATGATACCTGTCCTGGTAGCCTCTGACACCTGTATAGGGACTGCGACCTCTGTGAATATTAGCCATAAAGATAAAATCCAAAGGAAAGTTACAAGTTTTTCCCCTCAGGCAGCAAATAAGTGGGTGAAATAATATTAGTTCAGTCATTTAGGCTGGATTTTTAAACATCTATAAGGACAGGCATGCTGTGAGGCACTAGAAGAATTTCCAAAATCACATCAGGAGTTCCCATCAATTTAAATAGGAATCAGGCAATTTAAGAACTTCAGAAAATGTCATGTATATGAGTATACCTCCATGCAACAAGCACTTTAGTATCTTCAAAAACGTGTCCTTTACTTATTGCCACTGCAAATTTGTATGTTCAAAATACAAACTTGAAAATATGCTTTTATCACTATATTCCAACTAATTCCTTGGAGTATTTAACTGACCTAATAAACAATTCTCCTTTGTTTCACCTTTACTACATTTGGCCTTTTTAGCAGCATCATGGATCCATTCAGTCCACTGCAGAATAGACCAAATGATGGTCTTTTCTCACATCCCTTACCAAACCCAGCAAAACAGCATTTGCAAATTACCTCTTTCTTCTCCTGTTGATGGCTCTGGCTGATTATAATTTACAGTCATCTTAGATTACTATATATTAACAGAGTCTCTTGATAACATTGCCGGCACATGTTCAAGGTCCATTCAAATTCAGCCTCTTTGCACTTATCACTATATTGACTGAAGTAATTGTAAGGTTTCTTCTTTTTCAAGCTTGCCTTAAAAAGCTGGCAATTAAAAAAGCTGACAGAAGAAAAAGTAAGGGTGGCAAATCATGAGGGATTAGGTCTTATTCTCAAATGGGTTTGCAACATGTAAACCAGACACCTATAGGTTTAAGAATGCAATTTACAGCAAGATAAAGGTTTTGCCTATGTAAAATCGGTGTGTGTGCATACGTACACAGAAGAGACTGTGAATCCAACAGCATTTTTAGATATTCAGCATTTGCCTTTTCTATAGACACCTTCTCAAAAGCACACCAAAGTGATGCAGAGGACTCCAAAGAGCTCCTTCCTCCAAAGCGTGTCAGTTGGCTAGAAGAGATACTTCAAGTCCACCAGTACTGCATACCTGCTTCTTTCAACAGCTCCTGCTTAGGAAAACTTCTGTGAGGAAGAATGCCATTGAAATTTAAAAAAAAATAAATAACCACCAAAAAAACCAAACCCCAAACCATACATATATATACATTTATATACCATTTTTATATAAGAACCCAATTCCACAGAAACAGACTTCAGTGGATAAGTAGGATGGAAGATGCAAAGATTTTATCACCTGGAATATTTGCAAGCTTGTGCATTGCAGTAATTCAGCTTGTAGCTATCGCACATCAGCTGTGCATGCTGATCCTGGATTTGTTTTGACCAGTTTATGTTTTTATTAGTACAGTTTGCTTAGCTTATTGGAGACTGCTCTACTGTGATACATCCCAAATACCTAGCGGTGTAATAAAACGGAATGAGAGCCACTCCCATTTAATCAGACCTCTATGAGGGAAAAGGTAATCCAACAAACACTCACCCAATGCCAAGGTTTTAACTGATGTTAAGCAAAAGTTAACAGATGTGTATTTCTAAACTCCAACACAGAAGTTTCCCTACACAGGCCAAATACAACTGCAAGCCCAAATACATCCTCAGGTGCATCTACACAACCCCACATCTCTCCCCAGTAACAGCTGTGTAAACTTGCTTAGTCTTTTGGCTGTTAACATCCATGTGACTGTAGGATAAACTTTAGACAAATTATTTTCTTTTTTTTTTTTTTTAATTTGCAGATTGCCAAAGTTGGTGGTTGTTTTTTTTCCCCAGTAGGAAAAGTGCAGCTCTGAAAGTAAATTTAAGCCTACTATCAAACACACTTTTCTTAGTTACTTTTCACAGAGGCTTAGAAGCCATCTGTGGAGTCCCTGAGATCCAAGCATCATAAGCTGAAAATCTCTATTTTAGACAATGCAGCTGCACAAACTGCAGTTTGGGTAATGGGGACTTTGTTACTGGTTGTCACATAGATAGCAGAGAGAACCTTCTTTGACTTTCCCAGTCCAGGTGAAGATTTTTAGGTGCTAGCAGCTAGAAAAAACACTCCATTTTTACTTGTAAACTGAGCAAGAAAGCCCATGAACATGAAGCTTTTCTCACTGCCTTTTCCATTGATTCACTCTTCAAAACCAAACTGAGCCTTGAATTAATGCACAAATCTGACAAAGGACAAAACAACATTTAAATTACTGTTGATAAATACCCAGCCAAAAGTAATTACTTCTTCTACTGTGGCTCATTAAGAAAGTGTTCCATTAAAGCTGTAGAGTTAAATAATGAAGGAGATGACAGAGTTAAGGTTCAGCGTGCTACTGCGCAAATGTGAAAATGTTTGTAAAATGCCCAGATAGCATTTTCAAAAGGCTGGATCTTTCTCTCTGTATTTCCTACCTACCTTAGTTCTTCCTAACATCTCTTTACTGACAAAGAGAATCTTGTCATTTTTGCGTGGCTGGGGCTGGAGGGAACTCAGCAGGCTACAAAGGGTTGCAGGGAGATGGTAAAGGGGAGAAGGAGCACTACATTTCAGAGGACTTAAGCTGAACACCACCGTGGCTACTCTAGTTGAGCGCAGAGTGCAAGTATATGTGGAGAAGATGGGTTTGAGCTGGGAGTGTTAGAGGGGGCTGGATGCTGGGCTGCAGAAGGAGCTCAATGCCATTATATAACCTATGAAGATTAGAGTAGGGGGGTGATCTAAAAATGCTGGATAATGCTGATATGACCACTGACTGAATTCACAGAATCAAGTTCTTTCCTGCATTATGGTTTTGGCTAGGTATCACAGCCCTGTAACCCTGTTGCTACAGTAAGGATAGAGAGCGATAACTGATAGAATATCATCTTGCTTAGCAGCTTGGCTTGATATCTCCCATAGCACTCGAATTTCACATTGCAATATCTCCGTGATAACTAGGCATAAATGAATGGTGCTAAGCACCGAGCATCACTGATTACTTAGTAGAGAAATAACTCGTGTGATCATGTCCCACAACCAGCCCACAGAGTTTTACACTTCTAGTGTACTCGTTTCATACTGTCCTGTTCATTAATTTATCATGATTCATCTTTCAAGTACTTAGTCAGTATGTTCTTGTCCCCATTACTCCTATTGGAAAGCTGTTCCAGAAGCCCAGAGCTCTGATATTGGGAACCCTCCTATTTCCAGCCTAAAGTTATTCATGGCCAGTTTATACTCATGCTTTTTATTTGATGCTGCAGATTCTGCAGGTAGAGAGTAGAGAGTCACAAAATGCAATCCATATTCTCAACAGGCCAGTACTTTAAAGGCAGTGTACAGCTCTTAACCTATACCTTTCATTAGGCAACCACAAACTGGTTTAGAAGCCTGCAGCAGATTTCTTATTGCCTTCAGCAAAAGAAAGAAGTGTGATGCTGTTTGCAATGATCCAGGCACAGCTTTAAACAGCCCAGGTATTTTGCTCAGTGGAAGTATGTTGAGGCTAAGATTCTTAGGATTACATAAATAAAGCATCTGGAAAACTAACTTCCAGGAAGCAAACCCTCTGTATTAGTTACATAGCTTTGTCTGTCAAAAACCAAGAGTGATCTCCAAATGAGAGAAGCTGCTACAAATTTCAGGTGATAGAGCTGCCCTGTTTCCATTTCAACTGGAAAAGCCTACTGACCTTGCTGGCTCTAACATTACCTGAGGTGAGAGCAGAAGAGATATAGTAGATATAGTGTTGGGTCAATAGATACTGATACCTGTGAATCCAATACTGATACCTGTGTATCTAATTCAAGCGTTTGCTTTCTGAAACTGTATCCACCTGCACTGCTTTTTATTAATAGGCCATTATGAATGTGCCTCTGGCAAATTCACTCTAATGGAAATGTAAACATGTCCCTTGATACCGTCTAAAACGACTTATAAAGAATGGAGAACGATCATGGGACATGCGGCAGCAAATAGGTCAGAAGCAGTGGAAAAAGCCACTTGCCCAACACTCCCTGGCGGTAACAGGCTACTGTGTCCCAAGCCTCTTTGGTAAGACAGAAGTCCTTCCACAGCCAGCTCTGAAGGTGCAGGTCACTGTTTTTAGGAGCGTTTGACTCGGCAGTCAGCCTTTATTCCTCTACAAGGCAGGGACAGCTCTCCTAACATCTTTGCAGGGGACACCGTGGGAAGGACTCTACCCACAAGAGCAGAGGAGTGAATTACATCTTTTAACACGCCAGACAAACCCAGCACCCTGCATGTCACCAACGCTGCAAAAAGAGGTCACCTGAAGAACTGGCTCAGGAGCTCTTGCTGGATGCCATGTCTTCTTTGCCCCTGCTAAGAAGTATCTCCAAATCAATGTCAACCAGTTTTCCAGGGCTTCAGTCTAACTCTCAATCTCGGGAAGACAGAACATATATGTTAGCCTGATCCTGACAACCTTTAGGGGACACCACACATATCCAATGATGATTAATTTCCATATGCAGTAGAGAAGTTCATCTGAGTGGGAAATTTTGTGGAGAGGAGGCATTCTTAGAGATAAAATAAGCTGCAGAGTACCCAAAGCTGGCAAGGCTTTTGGGAAAACTCTGATGAAATGGGGGGGTGGGGGCGTGGAACAGATTGGGAACAAAACTGTTTGTCTACAAGGCAATAGTCATGACATTCCTACTTTATACGCATCGTATTTGGACTGCCCAGAGCTACTAAATTAGGGAGCTCTATCAATTCTGCCTAAGTTTTCTCAGAGAATTTTCAGGAGACATAAGGCAGTAGAAAGTGAAATCCAAGGATATAGACAATAAGAGCAAAAACATAAATGAATGTCTTGTGGTGAAATTAAATTTAATAAATTCTCAGCTTAAAAGATAGAAAGACACCCAGCCAGAAATATGTATGTCTGCTGACATACAGAAACATGATGGCATGACAGAGAATAAACATTTCAGAAGACAATTTATTTATGGCTTAATGACATTTAAACCATTATTAAGTTAGCTGAAATGAAAAAGAAATCACTGGCAAATTGGAAAAGAACAACCCTTTAGGTCAATCTGACAAATTTGTTATCCTGCATGTGGGAAAACATCCCTTGCAAAATTTGAACTTCACAGCTGGATGAGAACACATAAGTAAATTTAATGCAGAGCATAAACTGGTGGTTGTCACCATCAACAACAATGTACAATCAGAGCACACCATGTAAATGAGAAATGACCGGCCTCTTTCCCTTCATTTAAAGCTGCATGGAAATCCAGATTTACCAGCAAAACTAGGGTGTCTCCATTTCACCCCAGGCCAAAGCTTTCTTGCAGATCTACTCAAAGCCACTTAACGTACCGTGTTTGAAAAGGGTTAAATGGCAGATCCTAGAATTCCCTCGATCTCTCCGTAGCCTCTGCCTAGCAGCATTGCATTTCCATTTGAACTACAAATGACCCTTTACACACAATCATGTAATTCATATTTATATAAACAGAGGGTACAGTATGTATAATTTGAAAGATTTCTGGGAGGGGATGCATCATAACTAAACTCCTACTTTTCCCATGGGGAAACAATCCCATTTGGTCTTAGTTAACTTCAAAGGAGAAAAGTATTCTCCCTTCTGTGTCAATAATTTAACAGAAATTTGTCATTTCTGTCCACAAATCAAACTTTCAGAGTTGCCCTGTTAGCAGTAAAGCAGCGGCACACACACATGCAAGCACGCACCCCACACACGCACACACACAAACATACAGAGCACAACTGCAACACAATGAAATGCTCCTGCAGCAATTTCTAACCATGGAAATTGAGTTTAGTTTCACTGAATTGCCAGAAACCTCTCCACACTGGGGAGTTGTATTTCCAAGCATATACCATGGGACCAGGACCTTTGGTGACATGTTGTTCCAATTTGATTGAGGTCGGGTTGTGGGCCAGCCCTTTCAAATCATAACCAGCACAGAAATTACCTCCTATGAAACATCACAGAGAAGTGAGACTGTGCAGCAGCAAACCCAGGAAAGCTTCATTGTGGGGTCAGTGGAGCTTTAAGCATCGTTAACATTTTTTTTCCCTCAGAGGTTGTCCAAGAGCTGTTTTGGGGGAGGCTGAAAGGACACTGTTTGCTTTTATTTGGAAATTTATGTTGTCCTGATTGCCTAATTCAGAATCTGGGGGAGAAAAATGTATGAACATTTCAGGCAACAGATCTGGATTAGAAAACTTTACATATAAATCTTAGGCCATCATCACTTTTTTCCAACCCATTCACTGTCTGCAGCACAGATCTAGGAAGGCATTATTTTCAAAAGGAATTAATAGGAAAAGTGCAGCGATGTCTATTGTCTATAATAAAGCATACAGTTTAATTCATAGCAAGTCAAACTCTCCCAGTTTTAAAAATCTGCAAATACGTTACCCAAGCTGTGTAAGAGCTGCAGCTCTGCTTCAACAAGAGTAACTTTAACCCCAGGTGACACCAGGTTGATACTCCCATACTTTCAGATCCCTGGCTGTCAAAGCCTCAGCGTGGTCACCATGCATCATTTGCAACCGAGTCCAGCTTTCTCCAGTCATTCGCTTTGCAGAAGGGGTTACTAGCAGCTTCCTCACTTGTGAAACTGATTTTAGGTCAGACTACAGCATTTCATAATGCATTATAATGTTTGATAGACCTGTTCAAACATAGTGAAAAAAACTAACAGCTAGAAATATGTTCTTAAGTACAGGCTAATCATGTATCCTGCTTTCAAGTGTTTTCGTTTCATTTAGAAATCATCTGAATTATAAAATTCAATGGGGCTTTGGTCCTATAAATAAGTAATATTTACAGATATAGGGCCAGTAGTTTGGGGTAGTTTCCTTGACATATCATTGAGATTACACTAATTTAAACTAGCTGAAAAATCTGACTCATAAATTAAGATATGTAAACAGGAAGTAACAGTTCTAATACAGCACTCTCTTTCAGCTGTATAAAATATAAGCAAGAGAAGACAAAGTACTCTGTTCTTACTTACGTTAATGCCTATTTACACCATTGTGGAAATTCAAAGGTCCTTACAAAGGTACAACTTGTATCTCAAGACTGCAGGGAAAAGTCATAGAATATTCTGAGCAGCTGACAGCAGCACCCCATTTCTCACTAACAGCACTACGTGCTCAGTAACACCCATTTCCTTAATGCTGCAATAGGCTAAATGCACACCTAAGATTTTTTTATTCATTAAATAGCTTGTTGGAGAACTAGTGAGTGGTAAAGCACTAAATAAAAGAGGGCAGAGGAGAAAGTTGTACAGACAACCCTAATCCTTCCCTCATAGCCTAATAGTTCCTCTTTCCAATCCTCATTTTAGTGCTCTCTAACCCAAGGCAGCAATGAGGGGACAAGCCTCTTTCCTAATGTGGGTTTGCCAGATGTTCACCACCTCTTGAGGGCCTTTTTCACTGCATAAGCACGTGCCTCAGCATCTGTTACAGGCATCATGAATCATGACTCCTAAACTTTTAAATGAACACCTTTGCCTTCACCCCAGGCAAACAGCTCTACCAGCAGGCCTAAGAAAAGTTTTGCGCAATGCCCTGCCCCGGCAGCAGTCAGCATATTCCCTCAAGTAGAGAGATGTGCCAAGGTATACCAACAGAAAATGAGGCCCACTGCTTTGCAAGCAGGCAGGTCGGAATCTATGATCTGAACAACACAGGGATGGATGATGGATGGAAAAAAGCACGTCTCTCCAGGGAACAGTAAACCCATCCAAAGAACTTCCTTCACAGATAAATGGTGTTCTTCCTCCTTGTTGGGATCCCTATTGCTCAGGTATGCACGTATGGTAAAGTATTACAATGAGAGAAGAGAGTGAGGTATTTCATCTTCCTCCAAGGAAGAAAGCACCCTTTCCAGACACGGATGCGTAAAGAAAAGCCAAAAGAAAGAAGCCTACGAAGACTGAATGCCTGACGCAAAGTGCTACCAGCTTACAGGGCGAGCTAAAGCTAGGTTACAAACAAGGATACAAACAGCTGATTCAATCTGTTAAAATAAATTAAAAAAAAAAAAAGCATAGCTTGAGGTTGAAGCTTTGTCACTGTATGTATGACATCAAGAAAAAAAGGTGAAACAGATTTTGTTTTCCTGCAACAGGAGTGATGCAATGTTGTGTCGCCCCATAAAGAACAACAAGGGATGCTCTGCTCCAGGACAGGGATTCTCCTGGAAAGACAGCATTTTGACTCCTAATGAGGTGTTTTGCCTGCCAATAGGTTAAGAATGAATTCATGCTTTTGGACTATCTTCTGAACCTTTCTTGGGCATGTTGTGAAAGATGAGGATGTATTCCCTTGACCACAGGAAAAGGCCCTTATATTGAAAGTGGAAAAACACTTACCAAAAAGCTGTGCTGGTTCTTTATCCTTGAGATGGTCAAAGCAGAGTTCAAAGATGTTCTTGAAAGAAGAGAAAAATATCTCGGCACATGAGTTAATCCCAGTACTGTGGCAGATTAATAAATGCATATGCAATTCTCTCATGAAACCAAGTTTTGGAAGACGTTAAAAAGGAGCACTTCCTGAACACTGAAAGTCAGCAACAGCTGTATAAACCTAAACGCCCTACCTGCATCCCAAATTGAAAACAGATTAAAAGATAACGAAGATTTTTTTCACCCACAAATGCTAAAGAGATGCTGATACAAAATTAACTTTTTATTCAAGCTTACAGTATTAATGAGGTGAAGAAAATATCATATGTAGAAATCTAAAAAAGGAAAAAAAGAAAAAAGAAGAAAAAAGTTTCATATATGGTTGAAAGAAATAATGCCTATTCTGGCTAAAAGCGTCTCCAAGAACTACTGTTTGAGAGTATTAAATCTGTGTCTGTGAAAGCCACATGATAGGGTTCAACTATTGCAGTTAAGCAGGTTTTACAAATGACTGTATCTGAAGTAGGCTCTAGGCCTATCAAGCCACTTACTGTGGACCAGACCTAATAATGTTCAAATGTATGTTCTAGCCAGGGCCTTTGAACTTTTAAGATTCCTAGGGACATACAGGATCAGGCAAAACACAGTTATACATTCCAAATCAAGAGTCAATACAGTATATGGTAGCACTTATGCAGGAAAGGAATGATTTGCTTTCTAGTACTGCATCCAGTGAACCACGGACTATAACATTTTTTATTTCTTGGTGGTAACTGTCAAAATGCATTTAGTTTTGGAGAGATGAAGAGGGAATGCACAAAGAAGTGCAGAATAATTATGTGTTGAAAATTAAACCCAGTTGTCTGAACTGGGAAGAACAATGTAATGTACCAAAGGAGGTCTAAAGTGTTTTGGCCAACAAACTTAGAGGTCATCCAAGACGACATATTTTGTGAATAAGAGGCAAAGGCAGTTCTCTGCAGTGCACTCCTCACCTCCGTTCTGGAGTTCAGATCTGTGTTTAACACCATACAATTCATAGTTTAGCAGCATAGGGCTGTTTCTCTCACACCTATCCAAAAACAGTGGGTAATGTCCGAGTACACAGAGGCAGGCCCAAATTCTTAGTTCATGGATGCGTGTATGTGCAGAACTCCAGAAAGAGATTTTAAAGAACAAATTCCCATTCAAGAGTGGCATGAAAGAAGGAATTTTCTTCCAGCTGCAGACCAACAGCAATGACAGAGTTGGAAGAACTACAAAACTCAACCTCTCCAGGATGTCTGTGGAGCCGGGGTTTACTGACAAAACTTTTAATTCCCAGTCTGCATCCTCAACAAACCTGCAGGACAATAGGCTCTCTAAGGCCCAAAGGGTCTGTGTCCACCATACGGAACACCTGAATTACAGTCTAACACACAGTTTCACTGCCAGAAATTCATGCTGCCCCTCCTAAGAAGCAGTGGGAAGAGATAATTGTCACTCTGGAGCATCCATGCAAAAACCACGGCTCCCTGAAAGGTAAAGAAGATGCCAAATGTCTTGGTGCTGCAACCATCAGCACTGTGACAAGACTAGAGAGGTCTAGCATGCGCTCGCTGTGATTAAGGCATTGCTTCCCAAAAAGCAAATAGAACAATTAAATGAAATAAGTTGCTTGCTATGCTGATGGTGGACATTCTTGCCTATCAGCAAGATATCAGCATTGCAGTGATTTTTCTGGTAATCTGTCCCATGTTCTTTTCTTGCACCCTGACTGATTATGCCCTGAAGAGATACTACATTCCACAAAGACTGTGTCATTGAAAAGAGAACAAGCACAGAGCCAAACCAAGCCTTGCAATGACTGGTGCCAAGATGAAGGGGTACCCAAAGGGAGGTTAGGCAAATGATGTAATTTGAGCGTTTCGGACAAGGGAGGATGGTATGCGCTTCTCAAGGCTGTGTATATACCACAAAATAGAAAGGGAGACTGCAGGCATGTCACTGCCATGTGCCCTGCATTTTAAGGATGGATACACAGAATAAAAAGTTTAATATATATTTTCAGAGAGTTTTGACAGTGTATGCCAGAAATATATCCCCCTTCTAATCCACAGCCATATTTCTCCATCACTGGGGTATATCTCCTCTGTCCATGCAACCAGGCCAGACAGAGAAAACTAAATTCATTTCTGGGTGACTGAGGTATTGTTATTTTTAGGTGCTGCAAGAAAACTCAGCTGCTCATTAAACTACACTGATGGAAATCAGAACACAGCATTTACTTTAATACCAGGCTGTATGATAACACAAAAAAAATATCTCCAAAACACAGAAGGAAAGCAGGAATTTCCCTTGTACAGTTTAACAGACAGAATCACTGTGAAAGGCTGCAAAATTCAATGCTATAATTTTCTCACTTTAGTTCACTTGTGTGCTATATATAACTCATATGTATGCCCCAAGAAAATAAAGCTGTAAATCACACAGAAGTCCCTTTCTTTTTTCCATTTTTTTCTTTTTTTAAAGTTTTTTACAATAATTTTCATAAATTTGTAGGACTTACAATACCACTGCTTCCAATTCCTTCCTTTTACCTCTCTTCCCATTGGATAAGAAGTGGCATGGCTTTGTAATTACATATGTATTAGTATTGTTATCATATCATAACTATTATAAAATAGAATAACCAACAGTCTGGAAACTGAGAAAAAAAAGTGAATAGTTAAGCTCCGGGTGAAGTTTTCAAAAACTACTTGGCACTCCCAGTGTTTTTCTTTCAGAATGCTCAAGTTAAGGTATTTTAGAAGGGGTTTGATTTTTTTCTGAATAGGTGGTCAGTACTCCTTTGCGTTACACCTCTGTAAGGTATCTCAGGCCATGCTCATTCAGACACTGCAAATGGTTAAAGGCTTTCTCTACCTCACTCCAAGGATGCCAGCAACTGTCCCAAAGGCATCCAGACAACAGCTCTGCCTGAGCCAAAAGGTCATGCTGACTGGCTAGTTTAAAGCACAAGTGGAGCAATTTTGCATTTGTTGATGCCAGACCGTGTAAGGCTGCCATCAGCTTAGGCACTCCAAAACCTAAGAAAGAGTTTCTCCCAAAACAGAACATAAAAAATCAATCTTGTGACTTACCTTTTCGGAAGCAGCTGGTAACATGAGGAACACAGATTTTTTTTGCAGATAATATGATGTCATTCTGAATAACAGGCGTATCTGTATTTTTCAAGATTTTGGGGTTAATTAGCTTTGCAGGGAAAAAAGAAAAAAGATACTGTGAATCACACTACAGAAACCATGAGACATGAGAGCAGGAAAAGGCAGCTAAATTCATAGAGGCTGTAACTCTACAGAGGTAAATGAAGATATTGTCTACAGAAATTTGGCCCAGCATATTTTTCTTGGAGTGAAGGAACAGAACTGTTCCAGGGCTGGGAGGGGAGGGGAGCTGTTCTTCCTGAAGCTCTGGGCTGTCTCCTCTGACACTCATGGGATGATAAATCAAAAGGCTGATACACTCATCATTTTTGTGTGTCATTGAGAAGTAGGATGACTTACAACACAAGCATGTTCCTTGCCAGTCGCTATACTGCCACATGTATGACTTCAAATAAAAATCATAGAAAGGCTCAGATCCCAGCAGGCTGCAACCAGCAGGGCGCTCGTATCTGCAGTTACTGTATAATAAGCTATTATACAGTTGGCTACATTCTTCTTCGGTATATATCGAAGTAAAGACAGACCAAGTTTTCATTTGTTTTTTCATTTGATTCACTAAATTTAGCAAAATGAACTTCACTGGAGAACACTAGCTTGCAAAAGCTTGGCCATCTCCAAACTTAGAACTGTAATGTTAGGTTGGGTGTTCGAACTGCTTCTTCCCCGAAATACCTGTTTTCTCTCAAAAATGACAGGAAGATTGGATTTGGACTTTTCCAGTTCAGAAACACCAACTGAGTCCCACTCATTTAGTTTGTATTTTTAAAGTGTGTTGAAAATCCACCATATAAAAATCAATTACTCCATTTTTATTAATGATATTTAGAAGGCTAATAATCAATGTTTGGTACTCTAGGGTGCAGAGCTTATGCATATGTGACTATGTACATTACACATATGTCCATATGCATATCTTTTATGGTATTTTAAATTACAGAAAAGAGATTCAAATGCAAACTTAGTTAATTTAGGGGCAGAATATGCTTTCAATTTACTCTTTGCATTTACAGCAGTGATAAAATCAGCTCTGAGGCTGGACAGTTTCTAAGGTAAACCAGAGGACAAGAGCATACCTGCAAGAAAAAGAAGTTAATATAATAATAAGGGCAATTAGTTATGAGTGCTGGTCCTACTGAATCAAATGCAAGGTGTCCTTGCTAAGATTTTACCCTGCAAATGTAAATAACTGCCTTTGAACTAACACTGCAGGAACTGCGGCAAGCGTTCTTAATACTTTAATGATAAACAACAGACACATATGTTCCCCACCTAGACAACAGCAGGGCACTTACTTCTAATTAGCAATTAATAATGTCTCTCCCTGTTTTGCTATCTTTGTTTGACAATTCACAAAAGTTCTTTGATATATTCTTTGAAGTGAAGTGCAGGGCTGCGGTTTCCAGTGCTGGGTTTTACATATCACCTGTCACTATTCCGCTGCCAAACTTTCAAGATAAATGAATATAGTATGAATGAGATGGACACATTAAATAACATGCACATTCTCTTTCCCTAGTTTGGGTTTCATATTCATGTGCCTCTGACTATAGCTACACTAACAAGTAGAGCAGCCCAAAATTGTTGGTGCTAAGGATCCAATGTCATAGAATCATAGAATCGTTTAGGTTGGAAAGGACCTTTAAGATCATCGCGTCCAACCATTAACCTAGCACTGCCAAGTCCACCACTAAACCATGTCCCTACGCACCACGTCTACACCTCTTTTAAATACCTCCAGGGATGGGGACTCAACCACTTCCCTGGGCAGCCTGTTCCAGTGCCTGACTACCCTTTCAGTGAAGAAATTTTTCCTAATATCCAACCTAAACCTCCCCTGGTGCAGCTTGAGGCCATTTCCTCTCGTCCTATCCCTCGTTACTTGGGAGAAGAGACCAACCCTCACCTCACTACAACCTCCTTTCAGGTAGTTGTAGAGAGTGATAAGGTCTCCCCTCAGCCTCCTTTTCTCCAGGCTAAACAACCCCAGTTCCCTCAGCCACTCCTCATAAGACTTGTGCTCTAGACCCTTCACCAGCTTCGCTGCCCTTCTCTGGACACGCTCCAGCACCTCAATGTCCTTCTTGTAGTGAGGGGCCCAAAACTGAACACAGTATTTGAGGTGCAGCCTCACCAGTGCCAAATACAGGGGCACTATCACCTCCCTGGTCCTGCTGGCCACACTATTTCCGATACAAGCCAGGATGCTGTTGGCCGCCCGGGCTACCTAGGCACACTGCTGGCTCATATTCAGCCGGCTGTCAACCATCACCCCCAGGTCCTTTTCTTCCGGGCAGCTCTCCAGCTACTCCTTCCCAAGCCTGTAGCATTGCATGCGGTTGTTGTGACCCAAGTGCAGGACCTGGCACTGAGCCTTGTTGAACCTCATACAGTTGGCCTCGGCCCATCGATCCAGCCTGTCCAGATCCCTCTGTAGGGCCTTCCTACCCTCCAGCAGATCGACACTCCCACCCAACCTGGTGTCATCTGCAAACTTACTGAGGGTGCACTCAATCCCCTCATCCGGATCATTGATAAAGATATTAAACAGGACCAGCCCCAATACTGAGCCCTGGGGAACACCAGTTGTGACTGGCTGCCAACTGGATTTGACTCCATTCACCACCACTCTCTGGGCTCGGCCATTCAGACAGTTATTTACCCAGCAGAGAGTGCACTTATCCAAGCCATGAGCAGTCAGTTTCTCCAGGAGAATGCTGTGGGAGACGGTGTCAAAGGCCTTACTAAAGTCCAAGTAGACAACATCCACAGCCTTCCCCTCATCCACTAAGCAGGTCACCTCATCATAGAAGGAGATCAGGTTAGTGAAGCAGGACCTGCCTTTCATAAACCCATGCTGGCTGGGCCCGACCCCCTGGTTGTGCCACACATGCCACATAATGGCACTCAAGATGATCGGCTCCATGACCTTCCCCAGCACCGAGGTCAGGCTGACAGGCCTGTAGTTCCCCGGATCCTCCTTCCAACCCTTCTTGTAGATGGGTGTCACATTAGCTAACTTCCAGTCAGCTGGGACCTGCCCAGTTGACCAGGACTGCTGGTAAATGATGGAGAGTGGCTTGGCGAGCTCCTCTGTTAGTTCCCTCGGTATCCTCGGGTGGATCCCATCTGGCCCTGTAGACTTGTGGGCATCCAGGTGGAGGAGCAGGTCGCTGACTGTTACCTCTTCGATAATTGGGGCTTCATTCCACTTCCTATCTCCATCTCCCAGCTCAGGGGCCTGAATACCCTGAGGATAACCAGTCTGACTATTAAAGACTGAGGCAAAGAAGGCATTAAGTACCTCAGCCTTCTCCGCATCCTTTGTGGCAATGTTTCCCTCTGCATCCACCAAAGGATGGAGATTCTCCTTGGTCCTCCTTTTGTCACTGATATATTTGTAAAAATATTTTTTGTTATCCTTCACTGCAGTGGCCAATTTAAGTTCTAGCTGGACCTTCGCCTTTCTAATCTTCTCCTTGCATAACCTCACAACATCCTTGTAGTCCTCCTGAGTTACCTGCCCCTTCTTCCAAAGGTGGTAGGCTCTCCTTTTTTTCATGAGTTCCAGCCAAAGCGCTCTGTTCAGCCAGGCCGGTCTTCTCCCCTGCCTGCTCGACTTGCAGCACATGGGGATGGCCTGCTCCTGCTCCTTTTAAGACTTCCCTCTTGAATAACATCCAGCCTTCCTGGACTCCTTTGCCCTTCAGGACTGCCTCCCAAGGCACTCTGTTAACCAGACTCCTAAACAATCCAAAGTCTGCCTTTCTAAAGTCCAGGGTAGCGGTTTTGCTGACCCCCCCTCCTTACTTCTCCAAGAATTGAAAACTCTATCATTTCATGGTCGCTGAGTCCAAGACAGCCTCCAACCACCACATCACCCACCAGGCCTTCTCTGTTCGTGAACAGCAGGTCCAGTGGGGCACCTCCCCTGTTTGGCTCGCTTACCAGCTGCATCAGGAAGTTATCCTCCACGCACTCCAGGAACCTCCTAGACTGCTTTCTCTGCTGTGTTGTATTTCCAGCAGATATCTGGTAAATTGAAGTCTCCCAAGAGAACAAGGGCTAGAGATTGTGAGACTTCAGCCAGCCACTTGTAGAATACTTCATCTGTTTCTTCATCTTGGTTGAGTGGTCTATAACAGACTCCCACCAGGATATCTGCCTTGTTGGCCTTCCCCCGATCTTTACCCATAAGCACTCAACCTTATCATTACCTTCACTGAGCTCTATACAATCAAAACACTCCCTAACGCAGAAGGCTATCCCACCACCTCTCCTTCTTTGTGTATCCCTTCTAAAGAGCTTGTAGCCATCCATTGCAGCACTCCAGTTGTGCAAGTCATCCCACCATGTTTCCATGATGGCGACTACATCATAGTTTTCCTGCTGCGCAATGGCTTCTAACTCCTCCTGTTTATTGCCCATGCTGCGTGGGCTATCGGTCTCTTCTCCAACACAGGCATGCCCCCCCTAGGCTCATCCCTAGCAAGCCCGATTTTACCCCCTTCCCCCTTTGAATGTAGTTTAAAGCTCTCTCAATGAGGTCTGCTAATTCCTGAGCCAGAATCCTTTCCCCCCTTTGCACAAGTAAACCCCATCTGTCTCCAGCAGGTCAGGTGCCATGTAAACTTGCCCCATGATTGAAAAACCAAAAATTCCACCGCTGGCACCAGCCTCTGAGCCACGTGTTAATGAGATGGGTCTTCCTGTTCCTTTCTGTGTGCCTCCTGGCTACTGAAGGGATGGAGGAAAACACTACCTGCACTCCTGTTCTTTCAAGTAATTGCCCCAGTTCTCTAAAATCCCTTTTGATCGTCTTTGTACCTTTATTGGCTACCTCATCATTGCCAACCTGAACAACCAATAGTGGGTAATAATCGGATGATTGTACCAGCCTAGGGAGCTTCCTAGTAACGTCTCTGACCCAGGCCCCAGGGAGGCAGCAGACTTCCCTACGGGATGGGTCCAGTCGGCACATCGGGCCCTCTGTTCCACTCAGAAGGGAGTCGCCTGTGACAATTACCCTTCTTTTTTTCTTACCACTGGCCGTTGTAATGCATGGGGCCGACTGGTTCCCCCTAGTCAACCCCTTGGATGGATCACTGTCTGCTTCTTCATCCTCCTGGTCCCTCAAGTTCCAGAGCCTCATACCTATTGTGTACAGGCACCTGGGAGGGCGAGGTAGGCTGGGAGAAGATTCACCTGCTGCACCGAGCAGGTATCTGTTTCCATCCCCCTCTCTCTCTTAGGTCCCCTCCTTCTGCCTCATGGCAAGAGGGTAGGGGAGCCTCTCCTTCTCTTGATGCTTCCATCTGGCATGCTCATCTCAGGGATGGCAGGGAGTGCCTCCACCAGTCTATCTCCCTCTTGCACTCCCTGATACTCCTCAATCTTGCTGCTACTTCTTTCAGCTCTGCCACCATGCTGAGCAGATCCTCCACCTGCTCGCACCTCATGCGGATGTTGTCTCGGCTGCCCTCCATCACCAGAGCAAGGCTCTGGCACTCCCTGCAGCCAGAGACCTGGGTGGCTGCATGTTTTAGTGGGAGCTCCATCTGGGTCACCACATCCCTTCTGGCGATGGCTCTTGCCCACGTGGAAACCATGGCTAGGTCTCTTCCGGGAGGCCGTAGACCACAAATAGAGCTCGCCAGCTGCCTGCTCACCCTGTCTGCGTGAACTGCGGTGCAAAATGTCTGCGCTACACGCATTTCAAGGGGGTTTTACTTTCCTTTAGTTCTGGTGTGGTCCCATGGACAGAAGACCGGTCAGCGGTGGGAGCGTAGCCACTGGAGTACATCTTCCAGTTCAGTGTCACGTGAAAGCAACCCAGCTTGTATACTTAAGACATGAAAGAAAACAGTAAGAGAGGATGTCCAGGAGCTAGGCTTCAGAAATACACCCGTGAGATGTGGCCTATGTTTCATCCTCACAGACGTGCTAGCATGGAATGAAATAAGTCACTAAAGTTTTCTGCCATTTCATATAAGCTATGCCTCCATGCAAGGACAATAAACTTTCTCAGAAGTCACACAGAACCCCAACCACTGCAATTAAAATAATTACCAGACGAGACTCTTTGCGGGAGGAAATAAAGGAAACCACACAGTTTTACAATGGATGAGGCTCAGATACTGAATTTTCTTATTAATATGCTGCTCTACATCTTTAAAGAGAACAAAAATAAAACTTACTAGCTCAAAACAAATCAACGATGCATTTTACAGCAAACACCAAAGAAAATCAGTATGGTGTTTTTAAATGTTTCACCTAGCCTCAATTTTAATTTCAATACATGAGTGGACTTCTAAGAAAAATGTTGAGTATTTCATAACCTAAGCTTTTCACATGCCTATTTTCATCCAGTTGTTGAAAAATGTAGAGGATTAAGAATTTTTTGCCTTAAATGGATGCAAATCATATTTCATTATTCATTTATGGAATCATGTTTTAGGAAGGGCAAGGAGACAGTAGAGGAGTAAACTAAACTCATTCAGGCCTTTTTATTTCCTAGTGCCCAACCATTTTAACATCTTCAGTGATGGAGAGATCAGGACAGAGGGTTTTTTATACTGAAAAGTCCAAATTTCAATCTTAGAATCATAGAATTGTTTAGGTTGGAAAGGACCTTTAAGATCATCGAGTCCAACCATTAACCTAGCACTGCCAAGTCCACCACTAAACCATGTCCCTACGCACCACGTCTACACCTCTTTTAAATACCTCCAGGGATGGGGACTCAACCACTTCCCTGGGCAGCCTGTTCCAGTGCCTGACTACCCTTTCAGTGAAGAAATTTTTCCTAATATCCAACCTAAACCTCCCCTGGTGCAGCTTGAGGCCATTTCCTCTCGTCCTATCCCTCGTTACTTGGGAGAAGAGACCAACCCTCACCTCACTACAACCTCCTTTCAGGTAGTTGTAGAGAGTGATAAGGTCTCCCCTCAGCCTCCTTTTCTCCAGGCTAAACAACCCCAGTTCCCTCAGCCACTCCTCATAAGACTTGTGCTCTAGACCCTTCCACTAGCTTCGCTGCCCTTCTCTGGACACGCTCCAGCACCTCAATGTCCTTCTTGTAGTGAGGGGCCCAAAACTGAACACAGTATTTGAGGTGCAGCCTCACCAGTGCCAAATACAGGGGCACTATCACCTCCCTGGTCCTGCTGGCCACACTATTTCCGATACAAGCCAGGATGCTGTTGGCCGCCCGGGCTACCTAGGCACACTGCTGGCTCATATTCAGCCGGCTGTCAAGCAACACCCCCAGGTCCTTTTCTGCCGGGCAGCTCTCCAGTCACTCTTCCCCAAGCCTTTTTTTATGAGAAAAGCCTGTGCTTTTAGCAAGTTCTTCTGCAAAGCACACACTTTCTACTTTAGCTGTGATTTGGTCTTGACCAGCAGGATGATAAATTAGAG
The DNA here is from genome assembly GCA_020745775.1 of Theristicus caerulescens. Taxonomy (NCBI): domain Eukaryota; kingdom Metazoa; phylum Chordata; class Aves; order Pelecaniformes; family Threskiornithidae; genus Theristicus; species Theristicus caerulescens. The sequence continues at coordinate 72,922,148 of CM036558.1, forward strand.
TGCTCAAGTAATTAGAAGTCTGGAAAAAGCCAAGCACCAGCTGGGAGGGAACTAGGAGAAGTTTAGTACCTGCTCTAAGGCCTCAGACACACAAACTGAGAGGACCTGCATCGCAATGAAGATGGTCAGGCACAGTCCCTACAATTGGAGAATATGCACCTGAGGAACGGAGACTGGAACTGCTTTTCACCCAGACTTATCCAGCTAGAAAGCACACAAGACCCCTAATGAGCTCTCACTGTAGTAATCTGCTGACCATTCACTGTCAGGGTTGACAGTCCTAAGAAACTTCACCTTTTTCAGGAAACACAGCTAGAGCAATCCACTTCAAACGTATTGAACATCAGTAAAAATAAAGCAGCAGTCTCCTGGTTTAGAGCATCGCTAGCTTCTGGCCTGTTAATCTCAATTGTCATAATGGCCAGTGCTTTTCTGTGCCGAGATCTCTCTTCCCATGTGAAGACAAAAAACAACAGTCAGACTAAAAATGCATTTGGGTTCATTAAGAAGGGTGTCTGGGATGTCTATGTTCTCCCATTACATTTACTGTGACACTTCAAAATAAACACCAGAGGTGAACCTAGGGTATTATTTTTTTTACCCCCACAGAAGTTACTTTTTCACAAATGTGATCCATCACAAAGTATGATTTCAATTTTTACACTACTGTGTTTAAATGGATTTTGCTCAGTTTGTATTTAAAAATCAACAAATTAGAACATAGGCCATTTCCTGGGGATTAATAAGAATGACCAGCTGTGAAGAATGGATGGTCTCAGGCACAGCCGGGGACCACTAATCTCTCTGCACAAGATGAAATATATTAAACTTTTCCTTAATGCCTTAGAGAGATCTAGTTGGGTCTGTAGGCATGCACCATCTGCAGAGACTTAGTTCACAGAACCCTGAATGCTTCAAGTTGCTTGAAAACTCTCTTGGTAGTCCCCCTTCAAAAAACATTAACTTCAAATTAGGCAGTAATTGGGATTAAATGAGAAAAGAAAAAAATTAAGTTTTGTTGAGATACAAGAACTCAAATGTACCAAGAAATGAAATCCAGGAATTAAATTCTATTCTCAGGGTAAGGGACTAGCCTGCAAACCTTCTGGGAAGGGATTGTCCTTTAGGACAGCATCTAGCAAAGTGGTTCAGATTTCTAGGCACTATTGTAAGACAAAACAATAAAAATAACTGCAGGAATTTACACAAAACCACTCCAAACAACTCGAGTGAAATGCTGAGTACCATTCAAAGATGAAGGTACATTTCTTGCAAATGTTTTAGCACATATAGGTGGAAATACAATATTTTGACTTTAAATAGCACTATGGAGGGAGCTGATGTTTGACATCAGAAGAAACAATATAGCTGATTTTCAGTCTGTTTCATCCTACTTTCCTCAATACACCCAGTTGCATTTACACAAGCTAAGGTTCTGGCCTTATTACTCATTTCTGATGGACCCGGGGAAGGACTCATCTCTCTCTCTGCCTTGTACTGGTGGAAACATTAACGCCAAAACCTCTTCCACTAGCAAAAGAGGGCAGGGAGCCCCATGGCAGGACATACTCTGTGAAGAGGTCTGCCGATTCTGCACAGCTATCTATTTACACACTTGGGGATAGAAAGGCTAATAGTTGTGGGAACAGGATATTTTCTCATATATTATTATTCTGGATTGAGAGTGAGGAAAAACTGCTGGCTTTCCTTCTAAAGTTATTGTATTTTCAATTGCTCGCAAGGTCTCCCAGAGCCCGGAGAGGTATTCTGTTAAACACTGAAATAAATAAAAACTGCTGTCTGATTGGCCAGAGATGAATAATTTCTACTACCCCCACATGTATCCATCTAGGATGTGCTTATTTGTATGATATGTGAACTAATTGTTTAACACTACCCCAGAACATAGTATTGTTCACCCAGAGAAAGCTACACAATAGAAATTTATTGACTCATCACACTACTATTTTTTAGCCAATTATGTGCCAGGATTTTTCCTTCGGATATATAACAATAGCAGAAAGATGCTTCATTTCCTTGGGACTATTACTCTCCTGGGTGGCAAAATTAAAATCAGCCTCTATAAAACACACTTGTGACAGCTTACAGCAACCCCAAATGGCACGAAGGGCATCCTTTATTCCTACACGCTACTAGCAGCGGTTCGGAAAACTGAGGGGGGACGGAGGGGGTGCCGTGCAAAACTCGGTGCCGTGCGGGCCAGCACAAAACCTGTTTGCCATCTCTGTCCCACCGAAAGCTTCCACACATGACGGTGGCCATCACAAACACCGGGGTCCAGAGGCAAGAGGATGGCGACAATCACAGTAATGACCGAATAATGAGATGCTTGGGAGCAAACTGCCTTGCCACTGTCCTTAAAAAAAAGATAATAATAGAAGTGATCTATTAATTTTATTTCTTTGGAGATAGCTGCCAGGTGGGAGGAACCACAGGCCTTTCCCTTTCGCTCGGCTGCTGCAGGAGGCTGGGGGCAGCCTGAAAGGCTCCGCACCAGGCTGGCCTCACCCTCCCGGCCCAGCCCTGGGCAAAGGAGGCAGAATTTCCCCTGGTTGTCCCGTTAAATAGAATAAAACCCACGAGCTGAACAGGGGAAAAAAAAACAAAAACAAAAAAACCACCAAACATATAAATGTGTGTAGACATACACGCGTGTGCACAGCACAGGCCTCTGGAGTAGGTGCGGGCCGCCGCCGCAGCAGCGCCCTCCTGCGGGCACCCGCCCCAGATCCCAGCCCTCAGGATGGGCCTCAGCAAGTGCAAGGTGGAGCAGAAAAATGTAATGGTGTTATCTCCTGGCTTAAACAGCATGGCTGGTCACTTAACTGATCCAATTGCACAGCTTATTAAATATGGAAGAGTGCAGAGGGACAGCTTTTGATAATGGCATCTCTGTAGCTGCTGGAATGGCCCAGAGGTTCACTCACGCAGGCACGGCGCTGGCAACGATCCCCAACAGCAGGTGAGACAGTTGTTGTGGGGTTTTTTTGTTTGTTTGGTTTGGTTTTGGTTTTTTTTAAACTTCTATTAAATCTAGCAGACAGCACTGTGCATTCCCTCATGGCGGCTGTAGCTGCTATATCCACTAATCGGGGACACTGGCTTCGGTAAGCACAAACACGCAGCCCTACAGAAAGGTCTCTGCCCACTTCGTGTTAAACTCGTGCTGCTGTTTCCTACGTGCCGTAACGCTGACAGCATCCCAACTGAAACAAGCCGTTCGGGTAACCAGGAGGCTGAGCAGTCTGCACAGGATCCTGCTGCTCGGGGTCTCGCACTTTTATCGCCCCTGCGTAATAACTTAGGCAGATAACCTGCGACTCAGACATCCCAGCGCGAGTGTATCCGCAGCTGCAGACATCACATAATAGCACAGGTCTGCAAGGGAAACTTTTATGCCTTCTACAGATACTCCTAGCTTGATTTTTCTAAATTCCTCTCCTTCTTAAGACAGCCCCTGTTGAAAGTACTATTTACTCCAAAAACACCCACTTTACTTTTGAATGCTGCTAGTCTCAGCTCGTATGAGCAAAGCCAACTTTGCTCTTAACTAGTGAAGGAGCAAAAGTTTTCAAAGTTAGTGTTTTGAGCATTTTCCTTTATGAAAATCTCAAGCGTTTGCTGGTAGACGGCCTTCTTCGGGCCATTTGTGAATATTCCTGCTTGCTTTTTCTCCATAGCCTCTTACTAGCTAAAAGAAACACATTCAAATAATAAACACTGTAGGTCAAAACACACGTTATCTGTACATCGTTACAGAGTGGCTCCCCAGCTCTTGTAACCCAAATCTGACTTGAGACATGGGCTCTTTACTACAACTTACACTAGAATAGTGCTTTGGAGTCTGTTACGCTACAGGCCTGTTGTGATACAGAATCAGCTATAGCACTGCCTGTGAGTAACACACACACTCTTCACTTCACATCATGCATGTGAAAACTTCCATATGTTCAGCTATCATTTTTAAAATGTGGTTTCCTGTTTGCTTTTTCAATGAAAGCTCTTCCTTATAAAGTCTGCAATCCATAAGCACTCTGCAGCAAGTCTGGACTAGATTTGGAATATCGCTTCCAGGTACCATCCCAATATCTGCTGTAAAACACGTACTTTTCTTATTCTTAACCCAAACACGTTTTTAGTCCTTAATGCACCAACTACTTGTTGCAATCAGTCTGTGCCCTTCTATTCTGTCAATATATGAGCAAAGTTTTAGAGAAAATCCCTTAGAACTCATTATATCCAATTGATTAAATTCACCTTCACCTTCTGAATTTTTATTGATTCTACATTCTCCTGTAAACAAAACAAGAGGATGAGGGAAGGGAAGATGGTCGTCATTTCACCAGCCAAAATTTAATCCAGAGTTCTGATCTTCAGGATGGCTAAATAATTGGTGCCATTCCCATATATACCTACTGCCTGTAATAACTTTTTGGCAGAATTTCTAGCCTTCTACAATGGCAAAAGATAAAAAGACTGTTCTTTACACTGCTGTCAATCTGGATACATCATTTGGCAAATTGTAATACCTTTTTAATTATGTTATGTTAAGGAACATTGTGTCTCTCCAGAAAGAATATTTGGCCAGTTTTCCAGGTATTTCTCCAGGTTTCCAGTAAATTAACTGATGAGTAACAGAGGTGGTTATGGTAGCCTCTCTTTACTGCCTGTAGAAAACCTCCAACAATTGATTTGCAAGGGGCTTGGCCATGGCCCAGAGCAGAGCTCTGAAAGCAAGGAGCCAGCTGCATACCTAACTTGGACTAATACCTGGACCTTGAGGAAGTGATTTAAGAAAGATGTGTACAGTAGTGTGGTATTTTAACAGGATGTGAACAACTTTTGACATAGAAGCCCCTCCTAAGAAAATGAGAGACAGAAGCTTGGACTTTTGTCCAGGATTATTAATGCTGCTATTTTTCAAATGAGAATCCAATACATTGTGCACTGCAGAGTGTTGTGTGATGTTAGAGGTCGCCTCTCATTCTGTGGCATCGTGAGGGAAAATCCATCGACTAAGGCTCCCCAGGGCAAGGCTGTGGTTGGCTCATATGACTACACAGGGGACCTGAAGCAAGTATATTTCCTTGTTCGCCCTCGCTATGGCCAGAAGGCGTAAGAGCCTCAGCATGGGGGAAATTGGAGTCTGCTTCTCAGACACCTTCCCTTTGGGAACCAATGAGTTGGGAAAGGGCATGGATTTTTGCTCAGAGGTCCCTCTCTCACCCTGTGGAAGCAGAATGGGCAGGTGGTGCCTGAGGGTACATTACACCTCCTGGTGAGACCTGCCAATCACTCAGTCCACCAAGGAATCTTTTTCCCCTCCTGAAGCAACATGTCCTTACGCCACATGGCTAAGTGATAAAAGGTCCTGCTAGCTTCAGTCAAGGCTGTGACTAGGCACGTATGACTTGACAGAAGGCTTGTGTTTCATTGTGATGCACTTGTCAAGTCTGCGTGAGCTGTGTAAGAGACCAGCCTCTTACACAAACGCACTGTGGCTATAGAAAAAGAAGGAGCAATGCCTGGGCCTCATTTTGGCTAGCAAGTTTTAAATATCAGTTTGATGTGGAACTTCCCTTCCTCTACTGGACTAGCTGCTGTGAAATGTGCAACACCTAAAGATGAAACTATTTATATTACACCGATTTCCTTCTCTTTATTTCTCAGTGGGGGGTACACTGGCAGTAAACAGTAGGTTCCCAACAGCAAAGCTTTCTTTTCAGACTAGCAGAGGCAGTGGCAGAACCCTAAATGCAATGAGTTCTTCAGCAATGAGAGATTCAAATCTGGTGTCCTGCCTTATTGTCCCTTCAGTCCTCCCTCTGATGAGGCTGACAATTAATGCAACAATTAAAAGAGACTCAGGCCACACTATCTCAGTATAAGATTTTGTACTGGTTACACTTCCCCCCCCGCCCCTTTGTGAAATACACCAATATCACAAACTCTATCAGTTCACTAATTGATCACCTATAGGCAGTATATATATACAAGAAAAGGACCATTTCCTTCGTCATCCTGAAGATCAGAACACCGGATAAACAGTTTGACAATTGTTTGCTTCAGTGCCTTTACAGAAGGGTTTGTTTTACAAACTTAAAGTTAAGTACAAACAATAAACTGCAAGGCCAATTAACTTGTTGTCCATGTACCTTGTTGCCTTTGTCCCCTGGCTCTCCAGGATCCCATTCAAAGAGAAAATAATTAGCAAATTGCCTTTGAAATTACTCTCAATGTCATTAATGTGATGCATTCTATTTTTCTCCCCACCATATTTCAGCCACATGTCTCAAGTTTCTGTTTCCTAAATGACTGTGTTGAGCTCCCCCCAAGCATGTTTATAGGCCATGTTTTAAAAAGAAACACATTTTAAATTAAGGGTCATATGACTAGAACTTGAGGAAGCATCTGCAGTTTGCTTTTGCAAATGGTCTGTGGTGAGGTGAAGACTTTTTTTTGCAAACTTTCTGGAAAAAAATTTGCTTTTTGAAAATATTTTTTGGGAAGAGTTTCTTTTATTTGATAATGCTTTTGATCAGAGAATGAATATCCAAAATATTTGTGTGGAAGAGGCAGGAATACATCCATTTTTTAGCATGACTTTGTGCATCAGTAGAATTAGGAAAAAAAATCCAGCCTTCCTCTCTAGCCTTATGGCTCCTTATCCCTCACATATTCCTCATTTCAAGGGACATAATTGGGTTTAATACCAAAATATCTATCAAAACAAAAAAAATTGGTGTTCCCTCCTAATGTTCCAGATGTAACTAATATCAGCTGTAAAGATCAGGAATGTGTAATCTTGAACTAAATTAACAGAATTATTTCCATAGGACTTTAAGATTCCTGTACTGATGGTTCTTTGTGGGTTCTTTTCCTTTCTTTTTGGATTTTTATCATATGTTATATCATTTATTTGGGTCTTAGAAGGTTAAGAAGTATGTCTAGACCTCAACACCATGGTGCCTGAGTGTCTCCTGAATTATTAAAAACAGATATAGCAACAACATGAACATCTATTTTTATGGATAGTGCAATCGTTAGTACTCTGACCCCAATTCAGAAAAGGATGTATATCCAGAAAAAAAATCAACATATGTGTAAGTAAACATTTGTATAAACCACATGGAAGTGACAAGATTTAAGTGCACAACTGGAGCTAAACAAGGTATTTCTGTGAATCATATATTTCATCATATATTCAACTACCAGTGCCACAAGAAAGTAGAACTGCAGAAAAACCCACTTGCTATTGAATAAAATATAATACAGGACCAGTTTCAAGACAGTTATACATGGCCTTTAAGTTATGAACGAGTATAAAATGTCTGCTTATCTAACTGTTTCTTGCAGAGTTTGTGTCTTTCTGCAGAGCTTCACTCATTCTGACAGATACGCATAAATGGAACGAGGAGTCAATGGTCCATTTATTCCAGCCACAAGAGAACAATCGAGAAGAAAATTTGAGCCTTAAATTAGGTGCAAGTAAATTAAAATTATAACTTCTGAGAATGATTTGTGGTCTTCTGAAACCGTAAAAAGATGAAATAGTACATTGATTTATATTGGCTTACTACGCCTTTGTCAGTTGCAGAAAAGGATCAGTAGTCAAAGTGATGATTTCTATGAGGAACTAGTGCCAAACTAAGAACTCTAAACTATGCAATAATAAAGCTACCAAGAACCCGTATAGAATTCAGCGACTCTTGGGAAACAATGAATTCGGTTTGAAGATGTTACACAGAGCTACAAAGCTTTTGTGTTTGTGTCAATAAAATCTGGTTGAAAACAAAGTTTGGTTTCCTTTCTCCAGTTTTCTCTTCACAAAGCCATGTGCTGCATCCGAACAAAACTGCCACTGGTTTGCTAAAAGTCTGCCCATCCATTTGACCCAGTTATTTTGCCCCTATATTTCTAAGAAAATAAAGTGCATCAGTGATTTTCACTCTGTCTCTGAAGACCCTTAGAGGTCTGCAGTCAAATTTTAAAGTTATTAAGAACAGCAATTCAGAAAAGCATCTCTAGTACTAATCAGCTTACGTTGGGGATTTAGGAGCTGTTGTCTTCCTGGAAAAAATAGAGAGCCTGCCAACAGAAAACTAAAACTCAGTTATTCTATGTGCCTTTTATTTGTATAACTTGGCACACATTTCCATTTTCGCATCCAGGTGCAGCAGCTAGATTCACATCCGCATTCCTGGGGGCATTTGCACAAGTTTCCCTGTTCCAGTCGTGTCTTCTAGCCAGGACCGGTTACAGCATCTACACTGCTTATTGCAGGCTGCGAATAGCTACCGGTCTCACCGCTGACCACCTTGACTCTGAAGCCAGCATGACCTTTGGTCTGACCCCAAATTTCAGCGAGATGAACTTCACTTTCCGACTCAAAAAAATCCTACAGAGCCACTAGGTGGCACTTTCCAAACATGGTTTTGCACACTCTGTCTAGCTAGCTACGGATCTGGGTCTGAATCGTGAGGTGCGCTGTAAACTTCTACTGTAAATGCTGTTCTCCAAAATGTACACTAATTGCCCTGAACAACAGACATATTCAAAAGGTTGACAAAGCAAAACCTCCTTTTTACCAAAGACAGAATTTCTCCTGCCTTCTCCCATAGCTTCATCCCCTCTGAAACACAAAGCCATCGGTATATAACCATGGGCATGCTTAGTATGACATCAAATAACCCTTGTAGGTTCTGTAGGGAGATAAACTTCACGACAGATGAGATACATGACATAGTGGGAGAAGCAGCCTCCTTCTTAGTTTGGAAACTATCTGAGACACCAGATTTTCCAGCCGCGAGACTAGAAAATCTATTGCATTTTCAGTGTATTTTGTATGCTTCTTTCCCATTTTATCCCTTCTCAGCCACTCATGCTAGAAACAATAATTGATGAAGGAACTTAGTTTTAAAAACAGAAAACAAAAAGTCTTATTTTAGGCAGTGAGTTCTTCAGGTCAGGGCTGTCACTTTTTATGTTTCCCTAGTACTCAGCACCATGACAGTGTATGCTAAGTGAGGCCTCAAAACTTTCCTGCAGTGTAGATGATTATATTAAAAATAATCCCATCATACAATGTTGCAAGATGTTGCTAATTAGCCATTAGAAGTACAACGGGTACTTCTTTTACCCCAGGGCAGAAAAGATAGAAACATGTTGCCAGTGCAACAGAGGGCCACAATCTGTTTGGTCTCTTTATAAGAGAATTTCAACTCAGAATAGCCTTGCAACACCTGAAATACAGAAACTGCTAGGCTGTGTGCCGCTATTCAGAATTCATTGCCATAGACTGAAATTTTCTAGTTTTATTTTCACTTCTATTACCTACTATTATGCCTACTCCTGTCTATAACATCTACCAACACTATGTCAGCAGATGCTTTCAGCCCTTGAATCTTGTTATTTTTTAGAGCTCTGGATGCATAGTACATGGGATTAGCTGGGGTTTAATAGCACTGGGTGTCTTTGTTTTCATGACATTAGAAAGACTGCCCTTATAAAAGTTACATGATCTCCACTCTTGAAGGATTTTCTGCAGATGGAGTGAAATGGATAATCCATGGAAGTATCTGTAGTGTGCTATGTATTTGGTTGTTCAAGAGACACTAGGAGCGCAAAGCTCTGGGGGAAAGTTCTCACAGTTCCAGACTTCGTGGTCGAGAAAAGGGGCAGAAGATCACTGTATTTATGAACCAGACAAGGTTTTGTTCCATTAAGCTAAGCTAGCATTTCGGATGGCATTTGGAAATCTCGTTAACTGTGGCAATCTGCTTAGTCTGCCAGGATTTAGAATTTTTGTTAACAAGGAAGCATTTTAAGTGTTTTCCAGGGTAATTTCTTTGTCAAACATAAGGAAAGACAGGTTTTATGGAAATGAATACATATTATGAAAATATATGTCACATACACAAAAATTACTAAAAGAACCTCTTTAAGGTGCAAAGTTGAGCATATCAGAGTCAGGAAATACTGGAATTAAGGTTACTTATGGACCATAAATTTGATTCCTTTGAGTCTACAAATTCTGTTAGTCTTTAATTTGATTAGAATGGGTTGGTAGTGTTTCTTTCAATACCAACCCTGTTTTATTGAGAATATATAACTGATGGTCATGTTGTTCTGTTATTGATATATATTTTGTCTGCTGTCATTCAATGTATGATCCTTACTTGCTGCACATTATTTAAACCCTTCTATGAATTTGCTCATTAACTTTTCTAAAGCATTCATCTCTTGAGTAGTTAAGTGCTTCATAAATCATTTATTTTCATAATATCCATGCAAATAGAGGGTAAATGAGACAACAAGAGATCTTACAGATGGGAAAGGAGGCAGACAGATTAATGTTAAAAACATTCCTTTTGGCTGCTTAGCTGGTAATACCTACAACATGACTTTCTGCATATTTACCATTATATGTCAGTTTACGTAGTCAGGCAGGACTCTACTGGTGCTCATGCAGTAAATGAAACACAAACTATTTTTTCATGAGTTAAGTGACTCATTAGCATCAAGAGTGGAAGAAGGAAACATGTTCAATGGAGAAGCACATACATCTTAACCATGACATCTTTCCTCCTTTTGCAACATCCTGCTTGATTTCCTAATGTGCTTTAATCGAACATCTGTGACAAAAGGGACAAATCCAGTCACAAAACAAAGTCTTTGTTACACAGCCTTAATTTATCCCCAGAAGAAGTTTCCACCTTGTGCCCTCAATGAGGTAAGACTTCTGTTGAAAGAGATTGATGGGAATAATTAAGAAATGTGTCCTAATAATACCACCAAAGAGCCAAACAGACAGAGGAACAGCAGAAATTACTGATTTTTTGAGTTCTTGAATCTTAATCTTTTCTTGTATTACATGCATCATAATTTTCTAGTTTTCTGAATAGTGACTTGAATGCTTTATCCCTGTCCACCCCTCAGCCACTGAAACTCCCTCTTGCAGTATCATGTTAACACTTTGAGATATTCACAAACTTCCAACTGAACACATAGAATTCTGACAGAGTAAAAATGTAGCAAAAGTAGCAAAGCTGGCATTTTCTTTGTGGATCAGCCTACAGGGAACTGCCACATAGTACTTTGCCAGAAAAATGGCAAACCTCTGACATCACCTTCTGGTGAAGAAGAGAGTGTGCTCTGGCAGGCACAGATTCCTTTACCCCTTCAGAAAGAAGCAGTTCCATTCACCAGTCCATATCATGCCCTTGGCATTCATCTTTGCCATCTTCTCCGTAGTTCTAGTCTCCTTACCTACTAAGCCTGCTTTTGACTTTTCGCATTGGCTCCAATCTGCAGGCCTTTTCCCCGCTGAGCTTGAGTCAGGGTCTCCCTCATTGCCTATCTCCCTTCCCAGGTTCTTTGTCCAAACACCTGAGTTTCCTGTTCCTACCTCTTCATTCAAGCTGTCCCCTACTACCCCACCAGTGACGCCTAGTCTAAGTCTCCAGCTCCAGGCTTGTTCAATCTCAGCAACCCCATTTTTGTAATGCATTTATTTGTATCCTTCCCTGGATTTATCTGGGGAAATCTTCCTCTAATGTACATGTAGAAGAGAAACATATTGTTTTAGGATTTACCAGATAGATCCTGTACCTTGGGACAGTTGGTCTTTTGTAGCTTTTAAAGCATTACTTTTTAGTTAAACTATATTCTACATGTGTAGATAATTTTTATCAGAACAAAGGAAGCTTTAATAACTTACTTGAAATTCACATTTGTCATTATTTTATATCAACTATCCTGACTATCCTTATGTGTAAAGGAGACCTTAGGAGGATGAAGCTTTGAACATAGAACAAGCTGGTGCCTTTCAGTCGTCTTACCACTTTGCATCTTTCACTAGCTTGACTCTTGACTGAATCCCTGAATAGGATATGATACAAACAGCTAAAAATCACAACACTTAACTGCAAAGAGAAAGTACAGAGGGTCAGAGACATCATTAATATGGGGGGGGGGGGAGTGTCTCTTGATCAATGCATATTGTCCTTCTGCAGCATTTTCATGCAAAGCTACTAATAATACTGTATTCTTTCCCTATTTTAGAATTTTCTCAGTGGAAGTCATCCAACTCATAGCAATGTGCATAACCATTCCATCCACTTATACTCTCCATTATGATGATCTTGCCATTATTGTTGCTAATATTCTTGTTCCTGTCAAGCCAGCTATTGTGCTATTTGGCTAGTGAATAAGATCTAGGATAATTAACAAGAATAGGTGGTGACATAGTGTAAGGCAGGAAAGACAAAAAAAAAAAAAAAATCTAAAGAGCAAGGACCAAGGAACCATTTTATACAAGACACAAATTACAATACTCAGGATACTACTTCTCTCCTACTTCTCTCTCCTGTCATATGATTCCTATAAGGAGAATTAAGGCATTAAATAAAGAGGACACAAAGAATCAATTTCTATTTTTTCCCCTCTGGAAAAGTAAAAGTTAGGTGTTTGCTTGCTTGTGTTTTTTTTTTTTTTTAAAAAAAAAAAACAAAAACAAACCCACACAACAAACAACTCACATGTCAGATTCTAGAATAAGGGGCCAGGTTCTAAAAATACTTTCCAGACTGAATGTCTCTGAAATTCTACTCCCTGCAGTGTGCTTGGTACTCTAGGTACTGAAAATTTCTTCTTATTCAAGTACAGAATTTGAACAAACCATTGTTAAATACTATGTAAAGTATATGACCAGTATGTCTTCCAGAAAATACTTGGGTACACAAAATTGTTTCATTGTGGGCAAAAGGTTATTATCTTAGAGTGAATAGCTGTGACTCACAGTCTGACTAAGAAACAAAAGGCAAATTCAGTGAAACTGGTTCGCACCTGCTAAGGAACAGGCTATTTCGGTTCAAGTTTTGTTTATATCATCAGGTTGTTGGAGGACACGAAGCTCTGGAATATGCAGCTTACATGTTTCAGCATATCTCCCATTCCTTCTCTGGATATCCCTCTTTATTCATTTCACGCAGGACAACAGGAATTGCCACATCCATCTCCAAGGAACACATTGTCCGGTAAACAATGTACGAGCGAGGGCAAGGACTTCTTGCGACAGACATAGCACATCGGTCGTGAGGACTGACCTGCTGTCAGTCGTGAGGACGCCAGCACCGCATCCCACGAACAGCATAGCTGAGCCCGCCAGTGGCAGGAGCGGCGTGCGCCCTCGCACCTTTTTTAGGGGGGGACGACGGGAGCTCCCCTCCCTTCCCCTCCCCGGGCCGCGCCGTGCGTCAGCACCAGGGACAGCGCCCGCGCCAGAGCGTGACCGCAGCCGGTGTGCTCTCACCCCGCGCGTAGCAGCTGCCGCGGTGTGACGTAAGGCAGGCGACGTCGCGGGCACCGGCGGTAACTTTTATGGGGCCAAAGTGAAGCAGCTGGCAGGAAGAGACGAGGTTTTTAGTACGGACTCAATTCAAGCTCTTCCGACGCCTCGCCGAGCTCGTGAGAAATGCAGGCAATGTGTCATTTGACTAGGATGGCTTGGAACTGCTGAGCTCCCCCCGCCCCCAACTTCTTTTCCCCTTACGTATCTTATCAAATACACAAGATATAATCAGGTACCAAAGGAGAATAGTCAAGCAGTGTATTTGGTGCTGATACAGGTGGGATTGACCACAGATGACAAGATGACTAATAACTAATAACTGTACAGCACAATCTGTTCGCCATTTTAAATCCTGAAGTTTATCAACAAATCTGTCCATTTAATATCAACTTTCTTTCCTTTCAAGTAAAGTTGCTGAAGTATTTATTTAATTGCAGTTGCCTGTCAAAAGGCCACATAGTATCATTTTTCCAAATAGTTCAGGTATATTAAAAATAATTAAAAAAAAAAAGAGTGCTACATCACTGCTACATGGGCTATATCACACATTTAAATACACCATACAGTCTCTCGTAAAAGTAGTCTTGATTCTGCTAGTAAATGATGCAGTTTTCTTCATGAGTTGCAGAAAAGAAGCAAGATACACACACACACAAAAAAAAAGAGAATATGATCACCGCCTGCCACAGTAGCAGTGAGGTCCTGGAAAGCAGAGATAAGCACTTATCATGAGGGACAGCAGGAGATCTTTGTGAAGACAATTTCAGTTTTTTATAAAAGATGTAAGGAAAAAGTCTGAGGAAGAAATAGAAGAGGAGAGGTCAAGGCAGTGAGGTGAAAGGAGCAGCTGGAGTGAAAGAAAGAGGTAGAGTCAGGACTTCTTTTAGGAGAGAACAGGAGAGTCGGTGAAGCAACGTATACGAAGAGGTGATGTGTTATGGAAAAGCTTTTATGTATGTGTGTCCATATATATATATATACACACATAAAAATACACATACTTGCAAAATATATCAGAAAAGAAAATAAAATATTTCATATCTGAAGTAAGGCTGGATTAAAATTATTCTAGGAATGTTAAGTGTCCTTTACTTGTCATTTCAGCACTTTAGTGGGACACAGGCAATATTCCTCTGATACAGATTTTTACATTTCCTTCTTACAGGAAAGAATAATGAAAAAAAATACAAAAATCATATGTATTAGTTAGATCCTAGATCATGCTGAGGTGAGGGGTGGGTAAAAAGACAAGAACCAAGCAGAGACGCTAAGAAAGTCAGACACATTTGCATTTTGGAAGCAGGTATTTCTCACCATGTTGAGAATTGCCATAGGCATGGCTGGAGCACAAAGATCAGCACGCAACAGTTGCCAGACAGTTACTGATGGAAAACTGCCTTGAAAAACCATTTCACCAGGGAAGAGGGAGTCAAGGAAGACAGAAAATATACACAGAGATGCAGCTATGAATGGCAAGTGTTAAAAGATTTGTTGCTATATGTGGAATTACTGGTACATATCTGGCCAGTGCCTTTAGAGGCCAGTAATTGGGAAATTATGTCTGACTCAAGTACAAAGGTATAGTAAAACCTCTCTTTTCCCTTTTTAACATTTTTTACTAATTATAAGCCTGTTTGTATCTCAGCCTCCAAATATTATTCTCAAAATTAAATGTGGAAGACAGTGTGGCTTTTAAAATAATTTATCCTGGTGACAGGATCTTACAAAAAGATTTCCTAGGCTATATCATTTTGGACTAATCTTGCATTCTTATCGGCATCTATTTCCATATCATACAGCAAGCTGGTCCTGTTTCTCTATTTATTAAGTTAATATTCATGGCATTTTCAGAACTGCATGACAGTAAATTAGTCACTTTATGTGACTGAAAAGGACAAAAGTATAATGTATTTTGCATGTGAAGAGATGAGCAAATGTGTTTGTTCTTCTAACTTCAGACTAGAGAAAGAAAAATGGAGAGGAAAAAAGAAGATGCAAATACACTCATCCTACTGTCCTGTAATCACCTATAATTAAACGTGGACTTGCCTGCACAGTCATCTATGAGGGACATACTCTTGTCCTTCCACTTCAGTGGAAGCTAGATACAGTCAAAAGTCTTGGCTTTTAGACACTCTGGCAACGGTATAACAACGCATAGAATAGCAGCTGAACTGTCAGTGTGCGAGCAGCCTCACCGAGATTTGCACCTGGGAATATTCAGGCCATTTTTTGATCAATCCAGCTGAAGCAATGGGACTGTTCAAGAACTGCTGTCACTGGAAACCATGGTTCTGGCTCCTTCCCTGTCATAGATGGGCAGTTGGAAACATACGTATCCTTTCCAATATTACTTTAACACATCAGGGCTGTATTTGCTGCAGCATTGCTCTGAGACTGCCAGTGGGCAATGGTGTGATCCATAAAACAAAACTGTTGCATCAAAATGTTGTCTCCTCTAAGAAGTGATTCCAGTACCACTAGCTCAGTATTTTGATTCTCTGTTTCACTCTTCACTCTCTGGGCAAGTAAGAAATAAACTAAAATTTGATTCAGCCGCGCTTTCCACCAGAGCCACTGCACTGGACCCCCTTCTGCTCGCCTGAGATCAGCTCCTTTAACTTTCATTTCAGCAGTTCCCACATCAATGCAAAGTGCTGCGTTTAACAGCCTGATTTGAATAACCTTCTACCAAACATCCCATTTAAAATTAAATGGAAATGAAATGGAAATATTTTCATGTCCCAAGGGAGAATGCTCAGACAGATTGATAATCTGCAAGGCAAAACTGTACCTTAAAAGTTATTGCGGTGACACACACATCTGAGACACACTGCAGATTACTACGCGCTGCTAACTTGGGTGGCCTGCTTGGGTAAGCAGTTGCTCCTCATGTATTACAAAAGCATATATATATATATATATATATATGTACATATGTATATAATATACATACACATGTATCTATCTCTTATTACAACATATATCACAATGAAAAAGTTAAAATATCTTACTTTTATCAATCTTAATAAGAGCTCGTACAAATCAAGTAACTTCTACAAAGGGCTGTAAACTGTTGGCTTTTAAGACTTCTAGCCTAAAAGAGTAACATGTTACCAAATAGCTACAGGGTAAAAAACGTTTTCAGCCTGAAACAAAAACTGGGAGACAGAAAGTTGCTGCTTAAATTGTAACAAAATCCCTGACTTTCTGACATGTCAAGGTAACGGGAAGGTTGAATAAGTTGCTGCCATTTCAGACTTCTAAGCCACTGTGACTGAAATAATTTGTTATTGTAAGTTTTGTTCCACTTTTAAAGAAAATTATTTCAGAGAACCACTGAATCATTAAAGTCACCTGTTTTCATCACTGTGTTGATCTGTATTCATTCATGCTCAAAGGCAACAAAGCACTTAACCATGTACATAATTTTAAACATGTCTTCAGGCTCCATAGCATCTTAATTCAAAATTAAACCTGGAAGTGGTGCACTGAATCTCTGCTTCCCATAAGTGACAACTCCTTTCTCCCTCCCAATCTTTTAAGAAGAAAACAAGGCCACCCTTCTTACACCTCAGAAGGATATTAAAGTAAGTGACCATCCAATAAGAAGCAAAATAGTGCTACAGTTAAGAAACCTGCCAAGCAAAGAGAAAGTCACTTGCAACTTAATGACACAGCAGAAAGGAATCCCCAAATCCATAAAGGAGGACTGATTTTGCAGAAGATGGGGATTAACAGTGAAGAGGCAAAATGTCCAGATGACACAGATTTAGAGCAATGAGAATTAGGGAGATTGACTGAAATTTCAGGGGTCATTTTTAAAGATCAGGAGATACCAGAGCTGTTATAATTCAGTGTTGATAAAAATGTGAGATAAGGCACATGAGGAGAAATAACATGAAGGAATGGCTAGGTGTGTATAGCCATCTAGAAAGAGAGCTGGTCATTCACATAAGTCTAGTTGCCACTGAAACCACATTAAAATTGATTTTTTTAAAAAATGTATTATCAAATATTTTTGCATCGAGTTTTATCTCATAAATCATTGCAAGTTATTATGCCTAGTGCCTCTAGTGTCCTGTCCTGGTCTCCTCAGTACAAGAGAAACATGGAGCTATTGGAGAGAGTTCAGTAAAGAGCCACTAAGTTGGCGGAGGGACTGGAGCATCTCACACATGAGGAAAGGCTGGGAGAGTTAGGACTCTTCAGCCTGGAGAAGAGAAGGATTGGGGGGGGATCTCATCAATGTATATAAATACCCAAAGGGAGGGTGCAAAGAAGACGGAGCCAGGTTCTTTTCAGTGGTGTTCAGTGACAAGACCAGAGGCAATGTGCACAAACTGAAACACAGGAGGTGCTGTCTGAACATCAGGAAACTTTTGCACTGTGAGGGTGACCAAGCACTAGCTCAGATTGCCCAGACAAGTTGTGGAGTCTCCATCCTTGGAGATACTCAAAAACCTTCTGAACATGGTCCTGGGCAACCTGCTCTAGGCGACCCTACTTGAGTAGGGCGGGTTGGAACAGATATCTCCAGAGATCCTTTCCAACCTCAACCATTCTGTTAATCTATGTCATTAAATGAATGTTAGTGATTGAGTTTAACCTGCGCTCATTTGTAAAGACAACAGGTAAAGGAATTTGCATTGAGAGTTCTGGGTGCAGTAGCCAAGTGACAAACCACTAGACAGAAGAGGCAGGCAGTGAAAATTACCATGTGTTGCAGACCAAGACACCTTAAATCCTGTTTTAGTTGAAACCATTTTCTGCTATGCTTTGCATTTTTTAAATGTTGAAGTTTTGTTAAATTCAGTCTTTATCTGTATCTCTGTATATTCAGTAAATATTACTCTATTCAGCAAAGATGTCAGATCAAGAACAAAACTAAGACTAAGATTTTGCACTTGCCTGTTGATTTCACAAACTCAAACAAAGAACCTATATATATATATATATCTCAGCGATGTTCAAAACCAGAGGCTCTTCCTCTGTGTTCCTAAAAGGCTCTGCGTAACCTCCTCTGGACAGGAATGTCTAGTCTTGCTGCCAGTTGGTCTTGGTTACTCACATTCCTGAGCAGATTCAGTAACTAATAGTTCCTAAACACTGGGGAAAATTGTAACTCAATCCCTTCTTTCTACTTACAATTTACAGACTATATTCAACAATGTTATTTTTAGTAAGTGACCAAAAATTAGACAGGCAAGCACAAAACTAAGTCATGAAGAAAATTATGCTAACATGCTTTTCCTTAATGTATTTTTAAGCTTACCTTAAAAAAAAAAAAAAAAAAACAACACAACTTTATTAGATACATTGTTAACAAAATAAAGGAATAAGAGGCATAATGTTTTTAGGTTTTTTGTAAGCTTATTCAGTTACAGAAACTCTCCAGTCTCTGAGATTTTTTTTTTTAACTTACAGTAGTTTACTGAACTATTACACTTTTTGTAAGCAATCTTCAGGTTCTAACAGTGATTTTAAAAAGAATTGTAATTCAGGTTAGTGCCTAAGCCTAGTACTTGCTGTTAGGCATGCACCCAAGTTCTGCATATCCCAGATATTATAACTAAGATGGTAAAAAGATTTCCCTCTCTTGGGGAAACATATTCTTATGCCATGGGTGAGCATTTTAAGTTCTCCCTGCGGGCTGTGACTCAAGATGCTAGAGGTGTTTTTGAAAAAAGAGCAAAAGACTAAGTCCTCCCTAGAAAAAAAGCTGTCTGAAAAGGCTGTGCTCTCAGCACTCCACCACCAATTCTGAGAATGAAATGTCTACAAGAAGCACGTAGATCCTAAGTGATTCCTAGCAAAGAGTTGACATTGGTTTCAGCTAAATAAGCCTTTGTGCCGTAACTGCAATGGTAGAAGTATGTCACACCTCCATTACAAATTCATTTTTGAGTTGTCACAGGCATTCCAGTTTCTCTCCTCTAAAAATACATCCTAGGTCAACTTTTGCTGGTAGGTAGTAGGTCACTGAAAACACAGGCAAGTGCCAGTTAACTTTCTTACTACAGGAAGTGTTGTCCAGCATCTGAATTCCAGTTGCCCAGAATTTACTTTTATAAAAGAGTTTTGCATGGTTTCTCTGAGAAACAACACACATCCAATATTGGCAGGAAGCCATTGACACTCGCCAAGAAAATCTACTTGGTTTATGCTTTTTCTTTATGCTGCAATGCAGCATTGTATTGCATCTGCATACCAAAAATACTGCAGTCTTTTACCTTGCAACAAATACTAACAAAATAAATTAATGGAGATGGTAAGTTTCCCTGAAGAGTAATTGCTCTTCTTTCTTTCACTCTGCAGGTTATTATGTTGTTGCCTTGGCTTAGTGTATCATCTTCATAGGATCATGGACCATTCAGGTTGGAGGGGACCTCAGGAGGTCACCTAGTCCAACTGCCTGATCAAATGCAAGACAACAGTATGAACTCAGAACTGTAGTCCACAAAGACATTGTAGTTTTGCCATGAGGTGGAAAAGTTTGTCTTTCTCATCACACAGGTCCTAAGTGTCTTTGGCTGTACCAGCAGGTTTCTTCTGTGACATAGATAACAGTGGGGACCTGGACTCTAGTCTGTCTTGCTGTGGAGTCATTCCATGTCAAAGGAGAAGATCTGTCTGCACACAGTTCAGATACATGATATTAAATCAATTAAATTAGCTTGGCTAAAGAAAAAAATAAACAGAGAGTACTTCTATTTTTACAATTTCCAATTAGTTTACTGATATTTTCAGTAGGTTTCCTGGTGTTAAACTTAAACCTTACTCTAAGTAGTCAGACAGTGAATCCAATTACTGAAACACCAGTAGATTAAGATGCAAGTGTATGATAACAACTAGTGGAAGGCTATAGCAGCAATGAAGCCAGCATGGAACTGACGCTCCTAGCTTGCACGGCTGGGATCTGACTTTAACTCTCCAAAAAGTGGGTGCCTAGTCTAAGCGATCACCTAACTTACCTCCAATGGGTAAAAATAAAGAGACAGGCACTGCTGATACACACTGTGTGATTCAGCAAGCTTGTTTAGATATTGCCTCTTTTTTTCCCCCTGAATACAGAGAATACAGAGGATGGTTAGCTAACTAGCTTAATTTAGCCACTTAACATTTAGATGACTAAAGCTAGATGGGATTAACCCTGACTTTGGTGTGCCTAACAGGCTGAAAGAAGAGCTCTACTGATGTGCAAGAGACATTAATCTTCATTGTTACCAGTATCTCAGACGTGTATTGGGTTATGATGGGACCCATAGGCAAACAGCCTCAGAATCCTTCCCAGCTACCCCTGAACCTGGAATTACACCCTTCAGTAGCTATGAATCAGGGAAAAAGCAAAAGATGACCACCACAAACATACCTTACATCACAGACTATTCTGACACATATTATGTGGAGGAAACCACTCATGCCTACCACGAGTCTACATCTGCTGGATATGACCCCCAGAATGCAAGCTATACCTATCCCACTCCAACAGAGACCTCCAGCAATGCCAGAGGGGTCACAGCCTCCACACTGTTCAACAGGAAGAAAGAAGTCACAAAGGAACAAGGTTTGTGGCATGCTTATTCCTATCCTACAGTATGCTGTGACAGTCGAGTACAATATCCATGTGGCAGAACATCCAAATGCAAGTTTTCATGGACTGAGAATATATATGACTGAGAATATATATATGACTGAATAAGGCAAAGAACATTTTATTCAGGTAGTATTTCAAGCTCATTGTTTATGTCTCTGATATTAGACCTCTAACACAAGCAAGACCATTTGGAAACTGAAACCAAAGAAAAAAAGCTGTCTTGGAGGTGGCTTTTCATCCAAATTTTTGAAATAACATAGCTGTTGTCCTTTCTCTTAAAAAATCTCTTTCAAGTATGTTTAATTTTATTATTTCTTGTCTACTTCAGTTGTTGATCTGTTGGAACAATTCAATGTAGCCAATGCTTTTGGAGTCTATGTTGTTCTAGGATCACAAAGTGACCTGACAGCATATCAGCTTGGGTCAAGTGTGCAAATCAGAAGAAAAATCAGGTATGCAAAGTGACATTAGTAAACACTCGGGATTTTACACAGACATTACACAAGCCCTTTCTCCTACCATGACCTATGTCAGCAGTGAACCCAAGCATAACTGACTGCCAAACTGTGTACTAAAAACAATGCACTGTATCCACATCTCCTGAAAATCAGTATATTTCCACTGGGTTTAGTGGAACCTGCAGGTCCAGTTCCTTCTGATTCGATTTAAAATATATGATGATAATATGAGAATTACAATATTTTATTTTACACATTTGTCTGGAGATTTCTCCTTCCTCAAGAGTGTTACAATGCATTTAAAACCCTGTTTGGTACATTTATCCCCCTTCTACTGGCAACCATAATTCCCCATGCCAGGTATCATTAATGGAAAAAAAAGAAAATATTTCAAGGGGGCCTCATATTGTTGCAATGACAACAAAGAATAAATACTTCTAGAATTGTCCTGTGGTTTGTTTCCTCCATTGTCTTCACCTTTCAGAATGAAAGAGGATGCTTCTAAGATGACATGGGACCTCTGGGAGATAAAAGACAGAGATGGGGCTGACCAGTTCAGGCTACGTCTCCATGGGGAGAGCAAGGCAATTACTATCTACAGTGCAGCTGGAGAAGGGTCTGGCAGTGAGAGTACCATCTTTGAGAACATGGGGAAGGTTTTTGATGGAGCCTGGCACAAGCTTGCCCTGAGTGCTAGGGGAAGCCAGCTCACTGTGTTTGTAGGCTGCCAGCTGGCAGGCACAGCCCCTATCAGTCACTACAGAGCAAAGAGGGCAGATGGAGATGGTGCCCTGGCAAGGTAAGCCCAGGACAACATTACTCCCTGGGTAATCACAGGGCCTTATTTTGTACATAGAGCTCCACTTAACCTCAGCTGCCAAGAGTTACCCTATGCACAACTTTGGTTGGGTATTGTAATAGCAGGAATTTATTACTTCATTAATGTTTACCTTTGGGATTACTGTCTACTAGAAGCAGATCTGCGGTTAGCAGTCTGAGAACAGCATTTGTTTTATTTCAGGTGCAAAGGATGTGCTCCACAGCAACTAGAAGTGACTGGCTCAAAATTCTTCAACCCTTCTGTTTAACAAAAGAGACTGATGAGCGTGCTCTGCCCTTTGCTTTGGTTCCTCCAAAATACAGAACGAGTCTCTGTTCCATAGCCAAAATAACCCTGGAGACTCTAAACAGCAGTCATGGCATTTGCCTTTCCTCTGTGGTCCTGACTTGCTACAGAAAGCCACCACTGGAACAATACAGGACCACCCAATCTGGGAAAAGTAACACAAGATTTCAGAGACAAAAAAATTCTAGAAACTCACTCCCAGCTGAGATCACTTCAGACCTTAACACTCTCCAAACTAAAAGCATAACATGTTTCCTTGAGGTTTAATATTTCCACAATTAGTTCTTCAGATGCAAGCACCACAGCACCAGAAATCCTCTCCATCCCATGCAGACAAATCCACAAACCTACCAAGCTCCTTCTCCCACAAACTGGGAATTAATTATTATACTTAGTCCTATATTTGGGAAGTGCTCATATACACTAGTGAAGGTGTCTATATGGATAAGCAGACTGACTGGAGCTAGACTGCAACTGTTCAGGAATTTTAAAACCTGTCTTCCTATTGTTTTAGCCTGTAGGTTGATGTGCAGCAGCTTGAACTTCATGTAGATCATAACATGGCAGCAGAAGACACCTGCTGTGAAGTTCCTGGGGTGGTGAGCTGACTGACTGCAAACAACACATCCTTGTGGTTTCTAATCACTGTTGTTCTTTCCTTCACCTCTTCTCTTCCTTACAGGAAGATGAGCAGCCAAGTTTCTTTCTTTATGGATTTATAAATATGGAAAATAGACATACATATTTTCTCCCGCTTGGAACACACAAGGAAAGTGTATGTCAAGTACTGCTTAAATGTGCTAAGTTTAGCCTAGCTATGCTCTACTAATTTGCTTTTCTTGTTGCATGTTTCTTCCCTTCCCCACAAGGGTGCTAGTTTGGGATACATGGAAACTCCAGGAGATTGCAGCAGTGTTTTTAGAGAGCCAGGTCATGCCAGTCCACCTCATAAGGAGGTTAGAAGGACAGACATTTACTGATAAAAGTAGAGCCAGTCTCTAACAGCACAAGAAGCATTAGGGGGTTGCAAAAATGTATACTCATTTGCTTAAAAGACTGAGTTTGTTTGAAAATACTAAAGGACTAAGGTGAAAAACTGGTCCCACTAGAACCAGTAGTCAGTTCCCTGTTCTTTTTGTAGAGCCAGAACTTCATCCTAGATCTGCAGGAGGCAAAGCCTCTCTCCTTATAACTGCAAATCAAAGTACTTCTAATTCCCCTTAATTTACCTAAGATTACAAACAGGTGTGGTTACTATGATTGGGACCTATACTTGAATCTGAGTATTTCAGCTCTAGGGCCAGTGCAAATTTAAGTTTTGGAGAAGAGGGGCTTTTTCTAGTCTCTGAATCTTTTCCTTTAAGTCTTTACAGGCACATTAGCTTTTACCAATAGTAATGCACACTGGCTTGGGGGAAGGATTCATAGATATGGAAGGCAGTAAATATTAGTAACCTACAGCCTATTCACACAACACCCTTAAATATTTCTGGCCTGAAGTCTCAACCCCA
This sequence comes from Theristicus caerulescens, assembly GCA_020745775.1. Classification (NCBI taxonomy): domain Eukaryota; kingdom Metazoa; phylum Chordata; class Aves; order Pelecaniformes; family Threskiornithidae; genus Theristicus; species Theristicus caerulescens. Next base: position 72,946,212 of record CM036558.1, read on the forward strand.
CTCTCCTGTCTGTGATGTATGGTGCATTATCATGTTGCAATGATCCATGAGAGGCGCTGATGTATAGTATCCCAATCCATTACTGATTTATATTCTTTGTCCTTAAGTATGACTCTGGAACCATTCCTTCACACGGGACTCACGCAGCATAGTCTGAAGCACATTATGTTCAAGGGAAGTCAGCAGAAGTGAAGACTGTTCTCACAACCATGTCTTAGCCTCCAGAAATGTTTGCGTGCTCTTCATTCAAGGCATGAAAGTGAAGGGCATCTAGATACTGTAGGGAAACTGGAGCAGCTCACGTATGAGGAAAGGCTGAGAGAGCTGGGATTGTTCAGCCCAGAGAAGAGAAGGTTCAGGGCAATCTCAATTTGTACAAATATCTGAAGACAGAGCCAGGCTCTTTTCAGTGGTGCCCAGAGACAGGACCAGAGGCAGTGGGCACAAACTGAAACACAGGAGGTTCTGTCTGAACATATGGAAACACTTCTTTACTGTGAGGGTGACCAAGCCCTGACACAGGTTGCCCAGACAGATTGTGGAGTCTCCATTGTTGAAGATACTCAAAACCTCATCCAGACATGGTCCTGGGCAACCAGCTCTAGGTGGCCCTACTTGAGCAGGAGGGTTGGACCAGATGACCTCCAGAGGTCCCTTCCCACCTCAACCATTCTGTGATTCTGTGACCATAGGGAGGGCAACCATATAGTCACATCTAGGAATAGCAAATAATATTTATCTGTCAGATACTTAGAAATGAAATGGTTTTTTTTTTTTTCATGCTCTAACTTTATTCCCACTATAAAAGCCAGTATCTTGCATTTGAACTGGAGCTAACAAAAAGTAATAGGGTCTGTTAATAACATGATATGCCAAGAACTGCTATAAGAAAACAGAAATTACAAGAAATCAGTGATTGCAGTGTGAATTACATTTTTTGACACTGCTGCCCACTTCTCCACCCCACGCCCCCACAAGTCACTAACACCTGCATTGATTTTTATCTGGACAGCTTTTCATCCAAAAGTCCTTCTGTGTTTAGGTAGCAAATGCTTTCTTTATCAGATTATAATCCTTATCTCTGGCTGGTAGTACTAAAAAGAAAAGTCTGGTAGCTTGGCTAAGCACCAAGAATATCCACAACTAACACGTCAGGTATGATTCTTACACAGCCTCTCAATGAAACACTACAGGATCATTATGGTTTAAGATAGACGCTTTCTTTTCCTATTTATTTCCCTCCCCAACAACCTTCTTTTAGACTAGCCTAGTACATGCATATACATAAAATTGTAAGGCATATGGTATGTATGAGTTATTGCAGAGCGTATCACCATTGGGCACCAAATGTTGTATAACTACCTTTACAGAAGCACTTTCATCCTTTCTCCATATTTCAGGACTACTCGTGGTACCAGAATGTCAGCTTGAAAATTGTTTCATCTTATCTGTGATGACCCTGCTCCAGAGTAACCAATTAGTTCTTGCTTTATAGTTGACAGGTTGACTCAGACCCAGTAGGCTCTGAAAGATCCTCTGGCTACTCAGGAACTATGGTAAATTATCAAAAACCTTAAACAACACACATAATTATAATCCATGTAGTTTCAAAACATTTACCAGTTGCTCTGTTCTTTTGTTTCCATCATTAAATATTATCTTTTTTCAGATGCCGGGTACCAGGGATTAGGCAAATTTGTCAGCGGGACTTCAATAGCTTTGGTTTTGTGTGGTTCCAAAAAGAGAGACGTTTTACCACACAGTACATGGGTTTGAAACTTCTTACTTGTATAAAAATTACATGAATAACTGTTGGGTTTTCTGAAGAAAAAGGTAAAGTTGGTTCTCAAGGTAGGGAAGCCAATATTTTACATTGCCTCATAACTTGCCTTTAATACTAACCTTCACTTATTTAATTAGTACATAACTGTATCACCCTTGTTTACCTGTCTTGTTCACTCACAAATTCCTGTCCTATATTTAGATTGCAGTATTTCCCAGTCCAAGACTACCTTTTGTTAGTTGTTTTGATGAAGCCAAGCAGCGCAGGGCTCTGGTAGTTCACTGACCTTTTCCAAAGTTTTGATGAATTTGTACTCAAGTAAGGAATAACATCTAACCGCGTGTATTGTGATGCTGAGAAATGAAGAAACAATTGATTCAATGTGCCTATTTTTAACTGTCTGAATTCTCCATCACAGGGTGCTCCTAGTTTGCCAGGCTCACAGGGTGTATCTAAACCAAAAGACAACAGGATACACAATTAATACCTTGCATTTTTACATTGTTTGCTGGAAGCAGCTAGGTAAGAATCATTGTAAGCATACTGGTTATTCAAAACCCAAAAGTAATAGCTGCTTTTGCATTCAGGATGGTATTGATAGGAGTGAGGGAGATGGTTGCTCATGTGCTAGAGAGAAGGTATGAAATATCAGCCTAATTACAATTTACATTTATGAGATCTGATCTTGTTGCTGCGCTCATACAAAACAGAGGTCCAGAAAAATGAGTATTCTCAATAGTAACATTTCACTGCAAGTAGACATTTAATCATGATACCTTTTGGGAATGTTATCCTTAAGGTAAATTTCAGTTCAAACATCAGTGTGTCTTCTCCTCTATGCAAGTGACATATTCTTCATCTTTACCAGCTCCCATTGATTTAGCGCACTGAGACACATCAGTGCTCATGAAGTAGCTAAAACAGCCACTGGGGCCCACCACAGCTCCTAGAGATTCTCTTTAGGTATGGCTTAACTGTCAGCAGAAGCCAGTCCTAAATCCACACCATTCCTGAGCAGCTATACCTTTTCTATACTTTTTTTTTTTTTTAAATAAATTGGTTTCCAAATGCATCTGTTCTCTGCTCAGGCTATATAAGAAAAGTCAGCAAAAGCAGGATGAATACAGGATTCCCCTTTAAATCACAGCCCACACATAGAACAGCATCATTTGCATGTGAAACTACATCCTCAGATAATCTCAGGGAGCATGCAGAATACATTGTCTAAAAACATCACTTAGCTCAGAGACATCAAGTGCCTGAGAGCACTAGCTAAAGCCAGAAACTTTGGCCTGCATTTACAGTAAGATCTTCACAGAACATTTTATTCGATGTAAATCGACTAGAATAATATTGTTTTGGGTTTGTATTTTGGACTAGGGTCCTGGAAGAACACTGAGAAAACAATGATCTCCAAGAACTGATGGACACAAGGTAATTGGTTGATGGCATCACTGCAGAGCCAGCCTACCAAATCCAGCTAGATGTAAATAGAATTAACCTCAAATAGCCTTTTAAAGGAAGAGGAAGAAACAAAAGTCATGTCAAAAAACAGCTCAAGAAGCAGCTGAGGTTTGGCAGGAAGATTCATGTAAGTATGTGTATAAAAGGGAACAAGAACTGTCAGTACATCTTACATCCACTGCCCAGATCTTTGGGACATGAAGGTCAATAGGCCAAATCTCCAGCTTCGTTGTTTTCCAGAAGAGAACAGTTGCTTGTATAGGGTTAAGAAGCAAAAGGAAAATAATCCTTTACTGGTGGTACAAACCTGGGAACAAGGAGGAAGAAGGGGAAGAGCTGCATACAAGGGCTTCTCATGGGTCACTGGGGTTCTTTGATGATGTGGCATGATCCATTGTTTGGACCTGTGTCTTCAAATTAGGGACTTGGCCTGACAAGAACTGTAAATTGTTTCTGAACATCATTGAGCATGGAAAGAAGCAGACTGAAGTTTCAAGTCAATGTCCAAGGCTAGGAACATGGGTAATGCATACTGCATTGAGAGGCCTCCTAAAGAAGCAGATTTTCTCCATACAACAGCTCTCCAGGTGTGGCATGCTATCTGCACCGCTCAGCTCTGGGTACTCCAACCCTTTCCCTAGGGGTGGCTAGCCTGAAGTAGTCCTTGCAGTGAGAGGGACCCAGATCCCTAGAGGTGCACACAGCAGCACATCCCTATGTCCTATGTTCTGCAGTTTGATTAAGCTTTGAAAGCACCAGACATTGATTTTGCTAAACTTGATGTCACTGACTGGCACATGGCTTCAGATGAATCTAGAGTGAAACAGGGCAAGGAGAGACGCACTTGAGCCCAATTTGAACAGAACTTGCCCTATTCCATTATCATATTAAATCTGGTCTCGTTTTGAGAATTCATCATGGCACAGAATTTGTAGCAAATTCACAATGGGCTGGCTGTGGAGGCTAAAGAAGTACAAGTATAATTTAGTGAGGAATAAGCAATTGCATTGGAATAACAGCTCTCCAGTCTTCATCCCAGGGCTTTCCTGGTGCTAATGGACCCAACTGTCTACCTGGAGAGATAAGTCTACAGCACAACAAACCATGAGTTGTGCCTCTGTCGATGCTGAGAATGGACATCCTGAATATGCAAATCCTTCATGTGTTCACAGTCAAATAAGTTCACAGAGATCTTGCAGAACTAAGTCACAGCAGATTTAGGCGCTATCGCCCTACAACATACAGAACTATTATTTGATTTGGTGTGTGCTCACTCGAGTAGTCATTAATGAAACCAGTAGGAACATTAGCAATGAGGCAGGGCTTATCCCAGTACTGGTGCTCCCAAGAGGCCCAGACAGGCCCTATACATCCTAGCCCCCACCATGGTAACAAAAATGCTTTTACAGGGACCAGGTCACTATTCCTGCTCACTCATGGAAATACCTTTCCCCAGAATAAGCCCTCCTGACTCCAGCAGGACTGAGCACTCAAGGACCTAGAATACTGCAAAAATCTGGCTTAAGGAGGGATTCGGTGACTTTCAGCAGCCTTAGCTGAAAGAATAGGACTACCAAGAGCTGTCTACTCTTTAAGGCTGCTATTTCTGTTCAAGTTACTTAAGAAGGGCACAAAGCTCTTGGGCAATCTCACTTCATCAGTGGAAGGACAGGATTCAAACATACAGCTACATGGTAGACAGACACACTGTACCCTTGAGGGAATTTTATTCATTACTGAAAAAATTAAGGAAGTTATTACTATACAGGGTGATTAGTCCTGACTGTGGTCTTTGCAAAACAGCTATTCTGAGATTGAAGACTGATAAAAGCTTATAAAAGGTGATTTTCTGATGCTTTTTATTCAAAGGATCACAATCTTTTTGATGTTGTACACTGTGTACCACACAAATTCAGCCAACTCAATTACAGCACCATTCCTTTAATTTTGCTTTACCTAAGGTTATACAGGAGGTATGGGAGAGACTGGAGAAGACGAGCGCATGATACATAACCAGGTGTATTTTGAGTTTGATCCTATGTCATTGATATCAACAGTGCCAGAAATTTCTGCAAAATCAATTGTAATTTTTAAAAACAAGTGATTTTTAGGAAACCATAATGAAAAGGTTTTATCCTTTTTTCACCCTTTTTGGAAATTGCCAGCATCCTTGCTGTGAAACAGCACCTTATTCTTCCTCTTGGAAGAACTTCACTGCAGTACTTTGGCTTCACTGCGTAACATTGTGCAGAAAATGCCATTTCCCTGGTTCGCTGAAAGGCTAACAAGATTTTCTCTTGCGGGGTGAGCTGGAGAATGGAAAGGAACAAACTGTTCCATACATTGTTCAGTTGGCCTAAAATCAAAGTTATTCTCTAGTGCCTGAAGATGGCTAACTAAAAGCATGTAAGTGGAACATGATGTGTAAACTTCCAGCTTTGAGGCAGTTCCTGCTCTATGTTGGAAATAATTGTCTGGCGGTATCAAAGCAGATTATTGGAGAGCATTAAATTCGCTTCGATATACAAACAAAATCAAAAAGATCCTCCGCAACACTGAAATATTGAGCAAGATGGGGAGCTTTATTTGAAGTGCTTTGTTATTTCCAGGGTGATGAAGGGTATGTGGTATCCCAGGAGCAGATGACAGGCCAGGAAAGCATGCGAGTTAGGGTTCACTTCAAAATGCTAATGAAGCCAGTTTTCAGGCACGAAGAGCATATCCTGACAAAGATCTCTGTTTCCTCAGAGCCCCTTGGGGATCACAGGCCTAGGGGGCAAGACAGGATCCCTGGGACCAAAGACAATACAGCATGGCTAGCGCATGAAATCAGTTTTAGCACTCACAGTAATTGGGACACAGAACAAAAAGAAGCAAAACGATAGCAGAAAGTAGCATCTTCCAGGGCTTTACCTTCCAACAGTACATGACTGACTTTACAGCTAAAAGCCTTGCCAAAAATCTAAGAGTGGCTAAAGAACTCCAGATGATTCCTACAGCCTAATTTTTATTATGATTACACCAAGAGGCTTGCCACATAATCCAATAATATCTTTGGCTATTGCTGCTGCCTTCTAAGCTTCTCCTTTCCTGCTAGTTAGGGCTGCTGTAAAAATGAGCTAGAAATAGAGACTTTATTGTTCCTCCAGAACTAAAAGCTGAATAAAAGAAGTTCCATAAGCTGAGATGAGTCCAGCTTAATAACTCTCTTAAGATTCACCTTAACTGCCTAGTGAGCTTGGATCAAAGCCTATTACCATTAACTGCCCTTTTCCAGAAGTGAACGATCCCAGATGTTTTCAACTGCCTTGGCAGGAGTAAGGGTGAGCAAGGTCAAAGATGCAGGAAGACTGGGCTTCATTGTGCTACACAGCACAATCCACTTCTTCAGTGGCAGAGCCTTGGTACCAGTTTTAGGACCCAATGTGGTACAAAAAACATGATTACATGTAAATGTCAGGTAAGTGGAAATACTCAGGAAAGTGGAAACATTCCAGAATTCTGCTATTTATGGCATTAAAAGAGGCTTTTGAAAAGCATTAGTTCTTCATTTTCAACAACTGAAAGACTCTCCATATTTTTTAATTTAAAAATAAGGGCAAATGACCTTTAATTGCCAAGTTGATCATTATGAAAATGCTTGGGGTTTTTCTCCACTCTTCCTTAGTGAACTCTGGGAAAAATCAAACACATACAATTTCAGTAAAGCAAGATATAATGACTAGTTTGTACTTCAGCATTTTTCTTAGAGCATCTCAAAGCACTCCATTGAAATTTGTGGTTAAAATCCTATGACACTCCTTTCTAATAGATGCAGCAAATAGCTTTGATAGGTCCAGAAACCCAAGGCAGAAACAACTCGAGTAAGCTGGCCAAGTTCAGAAAGGAAGTCTGTGTTAGACCTGGGATTAGAGCACTAGTTTCCTGATGCCCAGGGCTGTACTCCAGCTGTCTAGAAGGTGCCTCCACAGGAAAAGTACAAACGACTACTATGACTGCATTTAGCCTATCTCAAATTAAAAACTGAAATAGAAGCTCTGACAGATGATGCATCTGGAAGAGCAACATCTTTATCTTTCTATAGGTAGACCTTCAACAGTAAAACACTGGAGCCTGTGAAACTGTAGCTTATTGGAGAATAAGTTCATTTGGAGAAAAGGAGGCTGAGGGGAGATCTTATCGCTCTCTATAAGAGGTAAAGGAAGGTTGCAGCAACATGAGGGTCAGTCTCTTCTCCCAAGTAAAAAGTGATAGAACTAGAGGAAACGGCCTCAAGTTGTACCAGGGGAAGTTTAGATTGGATATTGGGAAAAATTTCTTCACCAAAAGGGTAGTGAGGCACTGGAACAGGCTGCCCAGGGAAGTGTTGATTCCCCGTCCCTGGAGGTATTTAAAAGACATGTAGATGTGGTGCTTAGGGACATGGTTTAGTGCTGGACTTGGCAGTGCTAGGTTAATAGTTGGACTTGATGATCTTAAAGATCTTTTCCAATCTAAACAATTCTATGATTCTAAATACATATGTAGCAGTGTGTGCCTGTCCATGTGCCAGCACAGTAGGAAGCAGTGATGACTTTTTTTTTTTTTTTTTTTTTTAACTGCTTCAAATGCCATTTCCAGGCTGCTGCAAAGCCTGAGCAGAAAAGACAGCAGTCTGGAGGGAAGCTGGCAGATGGCAGGATGATGCCATGGTGCTAAGATCTAACTGCACCATCTCAGGCAAACACACAACTACAGTCTTCTTGCGAATGATGTGGATATCTGGGGTGCAGCTGGGACTAAGGCAAGTGTCACCTCCCTGCTACAAGTAGAGTCCTACTGATCCCTGGGGCAGATGCGCACGGCACCGTGCAGCAGCAGCTCAACGGGACGTGATGAGACATGGTCACCTGAACGTGCTTCCAAGGTTGCCAGCAGGAGGGGAAAGCCTTGTTTGTAGGAGCTGCTTTTGTTTCCAGAGGGAAAAGGAAAAAAGTCATCTTGAATATTTCTGGAGACCTGCTTACCAAAACGCTGGGACAGTATAAGATCCAAGTCTGAATTTGACTTAAAGATACAGATATTTCAAATATTGAAATATTTTGAAACTTGTGCTAAATGCCATGAACAATTTTACAAATAAAAAAGCTAGAGACTTCTAAAGATTTCCCTGATATTTCCTAAATGCAAATGTTTATAGCCAAATTTTAAAGTTGAACTAAATTTAATCATAAAGTTTTAAAAATAAAACCATATGAAAATGAAACATTGAATTATGTTTTTAAACACCCTAGCTCAGCCAAGAAACCAAGCACTATCCCAGTTCTATCCTTGCTTGCTTGTAGAAAACAAACAAACAAACAAACAAACTTTCCAGTACTTTGGTTTTTATAGGAGGAAAAAAAAAAAAAAATAAAACAAACACATTACTCTTGGCCTAATTTAAAAAAACAAAAAAAATATCTGCAACATTTTAAAAAAGGGAAAACCTGATCTGCCTGGACTTAATGGTGAGCCTGGCCCCAGAGGGCCTATGGGATTTCCTGGAGTGAAGGGAGCAGCTGGGAAACCAGGTAGGAACCCAAAAGCACCCAGGGTCAGTTCACAAAGCAGAATTGCACAGTGGCCAGATGTGCTTCTCCTCTTATTTTGTGTCATGCAGGAGACAAAGGCTGTAAAGGGTAGAATGACAATTTGGGCAGAGGCCTCCCTGGCTTAGATGGATGCCAAGGTCTTGGCGTTAATGTACACGCTGAATGACAGCCACCTTTTATTGAATAGTTTTATCCTCTATTTAGCATTGATTCAGCCACTAAACTCAACTTCATAGGAGCAGGAAGGCTTTTTATACAGTAAAGAGTTTATTTGTAGTCAGATACTCAACACTATCTGTAGTCAGACACTCAAGCAGCAGCAGCTCCTGTATATTTACTGTTTTAGCTGTGTTGGAATCATGGTACTCATTTAACCTCTGAGAGAAACTGAGTTTGTCTGACAGTTGCCCCTGCACAGGCAGATAACAGGATGTGTCCCTATGGCCTTGGTGAGAGAAATAGCATGAGCGTGTCTGTTGGCATGTTGAAGGAAAGGGAGAGAAAGCTGCTTTGTCTCCCAGCAGCCTTTTCAGTGCCAGGTAACTCAGTCACCCTTATTTAAGTATTTGCCATATACTGCGTAAGCAATGAGGACCCCCTAGTCCATTTCCATGAGGAGGATGAAGCATTTAAGAGGAGACATGTCCCTCCCCAGTGTTTCACTGCTCAATTCCCATTGACCTCCTAATCCTCACCATTTGCTCATGATACTGATTTTCTCTGAAACATGCACTGGATTCAGATCCTCCTCAAATTTACGCTAGTTTATTTTCACCACTTCTCATGGAGTCACTCCTGGTCAGAGCAGCATGAGCAGATGACTTTATGACAGACAGTGAGGAGTCAACTCTTTCAGCCTATTTCCTTTATGTAGTCTCATTTTCCCTTTTCAGGGTCTCCTGGATATCCTGCAGCTGTCCAGGACAGGCAGCCAGGCAAAATACATCCCTCATAGACACAGTGGGCATCCAGCACTCCCTGGTTCACCAGGTACACCTGGACTGCGTGAAGCAAGGGACTGTATTACGTACGTCCCCAGCCTGCCAACAGAACAGGAATCTACAGACGAATCGGCAGCTTAAATATCTGATGTATTAGCAGATGCATGTTCAGCTCTCCTAATTGAGCCTCCCACTGGATTAACTCTCAGAGCCAGTTTCTGCTTTAGTAGTTTATCAGCAAAATATTTTATAGTAGAGTTAATGAGCCCCAAATATTGCTTTTTCTTTATTGTATGATGCAGCTATATATGTATCAACTGTGCATTTGGCATAGCTGTGAGGAGAAAAAATAAAGTTAACCTCAAATCACAGGTGCATAATCATTAAACACCAGGCTGGCAAAACCCAGGTCAGAAAAAAGCAGAAAGCTTACACACAGCCTGCCTTGAGGGGCCTAGGAATTGGTCTCAAGTTGTTTGGGTATGTTAAAAAAAAGTATTTTCAAGTATAGCATTATTCTGAGACATTTACACGTGACAAGTAAATTCTGCTCATCTCAAGAACAGCCTAGGTTCACGGAAACTTCAAAGTAAATGACTCTTCCAGATTTATATTATAGAAGTCTATAGAAATTGGAACAAATCCGAAAAAAAACCCCAAAACAAAACCAACCAAAACCCACCCTCTGGGTAAATACTTATAATTTAATAACAATTCAGGCAATTTTGCACTAAGTGACATAGTTGCTGTTCTGTAAGTCTCCCCACCCCTCTTTCATATTCATAAGGCTAGACTATTAATTAACCATAGCACATGCACATTTCCAAACAGCATAAGACAGACAAAACTCTGGCTTGAGCGCTACTGCATTGTGCAAACCATATGGTGCCTTACATACTTTGGGTCCTAAGCAGCAGTTGTTTCCCAGCCTCAAGCCGAAGGACAGCAAATTCACAACATCAAGGCCATTAACTCAGTCAATAGAACTCTCAGAAATAAATTCCAATCCTGTTCAGAGCAAAGTCCAATTCTCTAGGGAGCTGACCCTGCTAATGACTGAACCTTCCCCAGCCACAGCAGCTGAGTCAGCACACTGGGCAACCATTTGCCATTGAACAGGGTGAGCATCACCTACCCCAAGGCACAGAGAGGAAGCAGGAGGCAGCAAATTCAGAGGATTGACTGCAAACCACAAGGCTGCTGGTGGGTACACCCCACCCAGCACTCCTCCTGCATGGGGAAGTGCTCACAACCACAGGCTGGATCAACAAGTTTATTCTGGCCTTTCAATAATGAGGAATTACTGTCTCAGCAGCAGAGATCATTCAAAGTTGCCAGTCTTTCTTTTAAAATGTACGAACAAGATTCATTTCACTTTTGGTGCAAAAGAGCTACAGAGCCTATGAGCAACCTGCCCCAAATCCACAGCAGCAGCCTCACACTCATCTCTGCACCCCCACCACATCACACCATAACAAGCCACAGCCTGCCTACTCTTCAAACCCCAGGCATGGCTCTCCTGTCTCACAAACATCAGGCGCTGCTGCAAAACCACTCTCCTCGGCCCCACAGCACCCTGCCCCTCTGGATGCACTCACCCACCATGTCTCTCTCTGCTGGCTGACCACCACACAGCAACTGCCAAACTTCTGGAGACTTGACTTGACTTGACTTGACTTGACTTGACTTGACTTGACTTGACTTGACTTGACTTGACTTGACTTGACTTGACTTGACTCCCCCCCCAGCTCCCTCCTCAGTACCTTTTTATGGTGGAGGAAAACTCTCCACTTATCTCTTTAGCACCCCGCGTTATCGGTATCCTGCCCCACCTGCTCCCTACTCTGGCTCAGCTGCTACTCAGGCCCTGGGCACCTGGGTCTCCCACACCAAGCACCTGTGGCCGTGTAAGGCCTCAGATGACTAATGCTGTACTAGCACCTGCTGCCGGAGGGTATGCAAGGAGAAAGCAGTGTTCTCATTATTTCTGGGAGATGGTCTTATATTCAGGCCACCACAATAGGATAGAAGGTAGATCCAGCAGTAAAAAAGGTAATATGTAAAGATGGAGCTTTAAACAACCTAACAGAGATGCCAGGAATGTCTTGTGCAAAACACAAGCCCAGTTCTGTGGCAATTCTGCCATGAACAGTGCACAGGATTCCCCAGCCCATGCAAACTGCAGGGGTGCGTGCACCCAATAGCAGACTTTCCTTCGGTAATGACCAATTGTACTTTTACTGTAGAGCCCATGAACCTCCCAGCCAGTTAAAACTACAGAAACAGCTTGGGATTAAATAAAACAGTGATTTTTTTTTTTTTTACAGGGCTGTTTCTCCTTAGCAGTCAGAAAGCCGTTCAGACACTGGATCTTCCTCTACAGCACAGTTAATGAACTTCAGCTGTAGAGAGAAACTTCCAAAGCTGTGGAGTTTCCTAGGAGATGGGATGCACTTTCTCACCTACTTTCTATAGGTGGTCTCCACCACTGACTTGTACCAGCCCATTTAATTTCTTAGTCCAGTAACTGAGGACACTTTATATATGGCAGAGATTTTATGCACAGCTCTCATCTTCAGAAAACACTGGAAATGCTTTTCAGGCTAGAAGGTACACTTTAGTCAGAGACAGCAGTATCAAAACTCATGCTATTCCTTACTGCAGAAAAGGAACATGCTACAAAAATTAGGCAGCATCATTAATAGTGATTAGCTTTTTTGCCTATCAATCAGCTGCTTCTTTCTATCATCTGTAGCAACTGATAAAAATCCATAGACAGGTGGAGTTCCGACATGGTACATGGCTAAAAGCAGGTATGTGCTTCAGGCAACACTTTCAACTACTTACAGGAAGAATTTATTTCAGGTACTGGCAAATTATACTGAGAGTTTTGTCATTAAAGCTCTGTACTAGCCGTTGTCTAAAACCATACTAAATTCTCGTAAGCGATCACCCAGCTAAGAACATAGTGCCTACCCCGAGGTATCTGCACCGTGTGGCGAATAGGAGAGGACAGGACAGTCTTGATGTATAGAAATCATTCTCTGCTCTGGCTGAAGAACATTCATGGCAGCTGAAGCCATTTCAGACCACATTGTGTCCTCTAATCCTGTGGTCACTTAGTCCTGCTCTGGTTTCTCAGCTCAGGAGCTTTCTCAGCTCCTGTAAAAGGAGTCAGCAGGCTGCCAACAGCCTGTGTAGAACTGACAAGAGAAAGGCCTCACGCAAACACTGACACACTCTTGCTATTTTCTCAGCCTAGGCTTTCAGGAGCCAGGAGAAGTGGGAGGACATTACAGGAGGCGATCGTTCAGGTTGTGAAAGATCCTCCCGTGCCACCATACTGGTTGGCGAAGCCCCATCACTGTATCTTTGTTCTGCTCGTTGTCCAGAGTTACACTGATGTGTAAGGGAGAATCTGACTCAGTCCCTTGTAGCTGCAGAGACAATGGGCTGGATCACAAGCAGAATAAATATGCTTCTGGTCATCATCAAGTCTATAACCAACTCCAGAAACAGGCCTTCTGCTTCTAGGGGCATAGTTTCCATTATTGGTGCTATCTTAATTTTCCCACTGAAAATGCAGAATCAGAAGTCCGCATTCATAAAAATGATGGATCAGCATCTTGAAAAATAATGTGCCTGTACACTGTTTTTATGACAAAGCTAGTATTTGCTACTTTTTAAAATGGTTCTTTCTCTAATCTGTACCTCCAAGAATGTCCATAGCTAAATTTAATGAGCACACAACAAATACTTTAAAACTTCTAAAGTTTATTGCCCAGAATAGCTCACTTGGTGCAGTCAGAGGGTTTTTTTTCGTTACATGGAAATCAAGCAAAACAGTAGAAAATATATATGGGTAACAGTAAAACAAAAGCCCAGCCTAATAATAGCCCTTTATATCCACCAAGTTATACTTAAGAAAATGGCTAGCCAAACATAGAGAGTAGAGCATCTGAAAGACAGAGCTTTTCATGTTATAGTATAGATTCTAAACCAATATTAAAGGCATTTTCTGTCCATATTGTTAATATTTTTTTCTCTTCATAATAGCAAATTGAAAAAGGTCTATGTGGAAAAAAAAATTAACTACTGCAAGACTTTCAAGCCTCAGTTATCAGCTTATGGGCTGACAGTTACAGATAACAGGAGAAGGCACGTGACAGAGTATTTAAAATATACAGAGACCAATTAAAATCCAAACACTAAAAGCAAATGGGAACCGAAACTCAAAATTCACAAGTATGACTTTTTGCATCCCATAATCTATATTCCATAAATTTGCATTCAAGCATTTTACAGCTTTTTCAGAAGAGAAGCTGAACACACCTAGGAAAGACTCAAGGGTTTTGCTTTGGGTTGCTTTGTTGTTGTTTTGGGTTTGGTTTTTTTTCAGGAAAGGGGATATATAATAATCTAAATGATATTAAAATGCAGACACATTCCCTCACTTGTTATTAGCGCCCAATAGACCCACTGCTGAAGGTTGAGTATGAGTAAGAATATGAAGAGCTTGCTGATGCATCAAAACTTCCCCTCCTAGACCCACTGCGTGAGCCTGAACGTGAGCCAGAGCGAGAGCCAGAGCGTGATCCGGGTGCTGAGGAGACATTGTAGGGACTGGATATGCCTTTAGACGAAACGGAGGCTGCTTCCAAGAGTTTAAGCCCAGTGATGTCTTCCACCATTGACCGATTCATTGCATCTTTGTAGGATATTTTCAGCTTGGTCTTGGGGCAGGTCAGAATTTTGGGATAGCTGTTAGTGTCTTGCAATTTCTGGGCAGCGCGACCATCAATCAATCCATTCCTAATGGCTTCTTCAGTACTTATTCTTCCACGCACTTCTGGGTCCACGAGACCTCCAGTGAGGTACTGGAATTCAAGGAACCGCTGCCCAGCCTCGTAAGGCAACCATTTTTCCTTCACTGCTTCAGCTGCTGACATCCTCTTGCGTCCGCCCTTTATGCCTTCAAACCCTATGAAGGCCTTCTGGGCTGGTTTGAGCCGTGTGGCCATATCCTGGTCAATGATGCCTTGACTGGTGGCTTCCTGAAGGGAAAGCCTCTGGCCTGTGGTAGGGCATATTATGCCCCCTGTGCAGGCCTGGGCTTCCAGTAACCGTTGCCCGGTGATGCTATCCACGATACCCCGTTGTATAGCTTCTGAAATGGAGATTTTCTCCAAGTTTTCTGTGTCAAATATGGCTGCGATGGGACTGCACTCTTCTGGGGTCTCTGAGAAAGAACCGCTCCTGATCAGTGAGGAAGAACTCCTGACACTCAGCACCGTGGGAGACCGTGTCACTGACTCGTGCCGAAACACCTCATCAGTGCCGTTACGGCAGGAAATCATGTCTGCAAACTGCGTCAGGCTTAAACTGCCAGAACGGTACTGGTCAAAAAACTTCCTCTCAACCAGACCTTTATCAATAGCATCTTGGATGTCATACTGGCTACCCGTTTTTCTGTCAACAAGGACTACTCTGCTGCTACCATCTGATCCTGTAATAGTTATTTCTTCCCACTCACACTCCTGTTCAGCTAGTTCTGTATAGGTGTCATAATCTATGAGGCCTTTGCTGTACGCCTCCTGCACGGACATTTCCCTGTTTGTTTCTGGATCTACAATGACAACCCGGCGCTTCCTAAGGGTGTTCTTCTGCGAGGTGTGCACCACCTTCTTCTTCTCTCTCAGGGGCAGAAGGCAGAGCCCTGTTGCTTTGTCCTTCATGCATCTTTCTTTCAGCTGCAAGTAGGTCAAGTTCTCCTCTGTGTTGGGATCAAAGAACCCTTTGGTGTCATCACTTGGATCACTAAGGATCTGGTTGAGCTCTTCATTGAAGTAGCCACGCTTGTAGGCCGTCTCTACTGGCAAGCGGTAGCTCTCTTTGGGGTCAATGATTCCCCCGGTAGCAATCTGGGCCTCCAGCAAACGAATGCCATGGCCTCTCTCGATGAGCTCTTTGTTCATTGCTTGAAACAGAGAAATGATGTTTCCAGTTTCTGGGTCTTTGTACCCAGTGACAGCTCTTTCAGCAGAGAGAAGTTTCTCTTTAAATTCAATTCCAACAAGGCCTCTTTTGTAAGCTTCCTCAACGGGCAGCCTCACATTGCTGACAGGATCCACTATGAACCCTGTGGCTGCCTGGGCTTCTAGGAGTTCAAGGGCTGTCCCCGGTCTAACCAAACCTATTTTCATAGCCTGGTAAATGCCAAGTTTCTCTTTAGTAGCCTCATTGTAGATACCTGCAATACAGCTAGAGCCCTGAAGGAAATCAATAATTCTCTCACTCACTTCTTCCACTGTAATTGCACCTCTTTCCAAGTCATTCCTTGTTGATTCCTTAATAATTCCAGCCTCGAGCAGTGCATCTGCTGAGACAGGCTGCCTTATCCCTTGGAATGACATACTCCTCTTCTGCACTGGGAGGAGGAGCAGACCAGTGTGTGGTTCAATCCTACATTTTTCCTTCAGCTGCATGTAAGTGACTGCCTTTTTGGTGGTGGGATCAATGAAGTTCTTTGTAGTGCCTTGGCAGTTGTTTAGGATCCTGTACAGGTCTTTGTCAATCAACCCACGGGATAAAGCTATATCTTTGGGTAGGAAAACACTGTTGACGGGATCAACAATCCCTCCTACAGCCAGCTGGGCTTCAAGCAGACGAATCCCAGTTTCCCTATCAACCAAGTTTTTCTTGATGGCTTCAGATACTGGCACAGTTTTGCCTGAGAAAGGATCTTTAAATCCTGTAATAGCTTTTTCTGCTGTATAGATTTGTTCTCTGTCATCAAAGTCAATCAGATCCCTGGCGATAGCACTGTCCACCGTTAAGACCTCATTTCGGTGTGGGTCTATCACGCCTCCTGTTGCTGCCTGGGCTTCTAAGAGCAGGACTGCGTTTTCTGCTGTAAGCAGCTGATTCCGTTTGGCCTCAACAAAAGAGTACTTCTGTCTGGGTGAAAGAGACACCCCTGCAATAGCACCTGCCCCTTTGAGGTAGGGTTCAATGTCAGCCGCGACTTCTTCCACTGACCTCTGCCCCTTCAGCAGTTTATCCAGTGTGAGTTTGTCTATCAGCTGACACTCATACAGCTGCATTGCTGTGATCTTCTTCCGCAGCCCACTGAAGAGCAACTTGGAGGCATCAATACAAAAGTCTTCCTCAGTCTGCGTAGATCTGTGGGACCCATATGGGCGTTGCTTCAGTTTCTCGATCTCTCTTTGCATCCTGAGTCGCTCGGACTCCAACTCTGACTGGCTTTTGACAGCAGTCTCTTCCAGTCGGCACCGGTATCTCTCCTCAATCCGTTTGATCTCCATCTGCAGTCTTTCAATCTCATTCCTCAGGGTGTTCTTCTCCCTTTCACTCTTTTCTCTCTCACACTGGATCTTCCTTATGGATTCCTCTGTCCGGGAGTGCTGGCTCTTCCACTGATTGAGGTCATTCAGGATTTGTTGCTTCTCACTTTCCAGGCGTTGCTTCAAACGAGACTCTGATTCCAGGGTAACTTTCAAACGGTTCAGCTCCTCTTCTAACCTCTGCAGCCTGGCTTTGTCTTGCTCCAAAGCACTCATTTTTATCAGCAAGGTTTCTCTTTCTTGCATAATGTGACTATACTGATTTTTGGATTCTTGAATCCTATTGGATGCCTACAATTTTAAAGAAGAAATAAACCAAGAGAGGATGGTTAGAGTTTACGCTGGTTACAGTTATGTTCTCCACTTACAATGCCCTTCAGCCTGTCATTTAACCTGCAGCAAGCTGCCACTGGAAAACACTCTAGTCGCAGCAGTGCCTTACCCAAGACCATGGATACACATAAACCAGTGAAGGTACATTGTCCCTTCACTGACAGTGCCTCTAGTACCGCCAGAGACTCCATTCTGTTCCCCATAGCCTTGATTTTCTGCTGATTTAGTTAGCTCTTTGTAACTTTTTAATACTTCTCATAGTACACCTACACATACACAGAGCATTCAAGACTCATAAAGAGTCTGACGCTCAGCAGATGTACCCTAGCATAGTCCTGCTAAGCTGGGTGAATTTGTATCAGCTAAGGACTGGTCATGCATGGATAAAAAGGAAATATATGACTCAATTTTTGCTTTCCTATTAAGTTTCACATGTTACTCCAAACAATTTTACCTGTGTTGCTTCACATTTTAATTCACTTAATGTCTTCATGTATGTATACACATACACAAACACCTACAAGCATGCACATTTGTATAGTCCATATTAAACAGAATACAAGTTTATATATTTGTAATACATGCATATATATTTATGCACAGGTGTCAGATAATCCTAAATGTTATTTTTTTTTTAAAATGCGTATTAAGATTTTTAAAATAAAGGAAAGAAAATCTGAATAAAGGAAAGAATAGCTGAGAATGGGAATGAGAAAAGAAATATAAAGGGCAAGTACAGGAAAAAGCAAAGAAACATTTTCACAAGTGCTTACTTGTATATATTTAAACAGTAGCTCTTTGGACAAGAAACCAGGCAGAAGAATGAAAGATGAAAAAACGTTTTCTTTAACTTGTTTATGCTGCCGCCTCAGGTTTAAGAAATAAGGGCCAGCAGTAAAATCTGCAAATGCCCTTAGTGACTTAGGAACATAAACCCCCAAAACAGTCAATTAAATGTAGGCTTTAAGTACCTCAGGTACAGCTGACAACATCATCATTAATCCTCACTTGTAGTCAACACCTTACCCAGCTAAGCAGCACTTTGACAGCTTGTTGGTTCTGGGGCTTTTAGCTGGTTCAGTCTGTGATACCACTCAGGTCAGCCTCAAAGGACTGCTTTAAACCCGTCCTGGCTGAAACAGCCTGGGGAAGCACACAGCCAGAAGGGTACAGCTAAAGCACAGTGGTACTCCAGGTACTCTCGTCTTCCCCTAGGATGGTTTGGTGGAGGCTGGCACAGACCCAGGTTTTCTCCTGGGGTAAGGGCTGAGGGCAAGGCTCAGCTAGATGATAAGACAGCTTATGGCTCCCTAGCACAGCTCCCAGGGAGTAAAGAGGCTAAGAAAGTGGCCAAATCCTGCCATTTTTGTTTAAAAATGAACAGGGGAAGGGCCATAAAGGGGATATTAGTCATGAGTACAGTGAACTTAAACAGCAAAGTGTGAATTAAGTTGATTCAAACGGACACTGCAATTAATTATATATCTGAGAGACAGTAAAGCCGGGATCAAAATATGTGTGAATACCTCTAGAGCTTGCTTTTGGAATTTTTCAATTTCCTGTCTCAATTTTTCCCTTTCTTTCTGTAAATCATTAATCAACCCCTGAAGTTCCAGGGTTTGCTTGCTGCTCGTCTGAAGCTGATTCTTTAGTTCAGCAATGGCAGTATTTTTCTCATCAACTTCACTTCTGACCATTCTGAGGTCATCGTACTCCAATCTAACATTTCGCAGCTCTTCCTCCAATAACAAGTGTTCCTTGGTTAGGTTCTCGGTGAGAGACTGAAGCCTTTCGATTTCTATTTTGCACTCATTCAAGTTTTTGCTTTTCTCCTCAGAGGTTTTCTGTAAGTGCTCATATCGTAGGTGAGCCTGTTTTAATTGCTCCTGTTCTTGGACCAGCTGACGGCGTAAAGTCTCAATATCAGATGTGTATTTTCTTATCTCCTCCATGTATCTCTGCTTCTCTCTCACATGACCGTCTAATACTTCTCGCTGGTGTCTAAGGTCATCTTCATTCCTCTTCTTTACAATAGACACTTCCTCTATCTGCTGTGTGAGATTAGTTATTTTAACTGATTGCTCTCTGAGAGATCTCCTCATGCCTTCTATTTCCTCCTCCAGTTTCTTCCTCCTGGACGTCTCCTCCATTACATTTTTATTCTGCCTGCAAAGTTCCTCCTCCAGCTTATGTTTCTGGATCTGCAAGTCTTTTACAGTGCTCTGGAACTTTGCACTTTCTTGATCCCTGCCTTTTTTCTCTTGCGAAACTCTTTCATAGTCAATTTTCAGTCTGGCCAGTTCCTGCTCTTGGATCCTCAGCTTGTTAATTGTCTCAGTAGCACTCGTGTTTGCTTTCTGCAGGTCAAACTGGACTCTCTTTAACTGACTGTTCTCATCCTCTAGTTCTTTTCTCTGACTTGTTTCTACATCCAACAACTTTCGCAGCCGTTCGATCTCTTTGTTTCTCTCCTTAATGGTCTTAGAAGCATCATCAAGCGACTGTTTGTACTGCATGCTTTCATCAGAGTGCCTCTGAATAACTTGTTTCAGCTCAATCTCCAGCTGCTGTTTCTTCTGAGAAAGCTCTGAGCCAGCTACCTTCTGCTGCTGAGCATTCTCTTCTATTTTCCGTAGATTATCTGTTGTCTGACTTATTGTATTCTTCAGTCTCCTAATTTCCTCACACAAATTCCTATTTTCTCTCATGGCATTATCAAGCTGTGTTCTATAATTATTTGTGTCCTCTTCCTTTTGCATGGTGACCTGGTGAATTGTGGTCTTTGTGATATTAATCTCAGTTTCATATTTGTTCTTTAAACTAATAATTTCCTCATCATAACTGTTCCTTACCTTAGCCAATTCATTTTCAAGTTCCCATCGGCTTTTAGCCTCTTCCTGAAGCTGAACCTTTAGCCTTTCCAGCTCCTTAGTTTTATCCTGAATAGTTGAGGCAGCCTCCTCAAGAGCCTGCTTGTATCTTGAGTTGTCCTCGCCACGAAGCTGAATGATCTGTTTCAGCTCCAGCTCTAACTGATGCTTTTGCTGTGACACCTCAGAACTGCACGCCTTGTGCTGAAGAGCATCTTCTTCTGCCCTCCTCCGTTGATCTGTGGTTTGCAGAATGGCATCGTTCAGCCTCACAATCTCATCCTTAAGGTCTCTGTTTTCTCTTGTCAGTCTGTCAACCTGGGCTCTGAGGCCTTTTGCATCATCATCTTTCTGTGCAGCTATCTGCTGGATTGTGGTCTTCTTAATATTAATCTCTGTTTCATACTTGTTCTTTAAATTACTCATCTCCTCGCTAAACTGGTTTCTTACCTTAGCCAGCTCATTTTCATATTCCCTCTTCCGTGTGCCTTCGTCCTGAAGAAGAACCCTTAATCTTTCTATCTCGTACTCCTTCTCCTTGATGACCTTCTCAGACTCTAACTTTTGCCAACCAAGGCTGTCTTTCTCGTTTTGTCTTGTTTTCTGCAGCTGGTCATAGTCATTCTTCTGCTGCTCGTATCTATCCTCCAGCAACTTCCTTTTCCTTTTCTCATCTTCGGTCTCATAAGTCAGCCTGGTTATTCTGTCATTTAGATCCTTTATTTGGGCATAGCATTTGTCCAGGTTTTGCTTAGCAGAATTTCCATCCATTTCAGCTTGTCTTTTCATCTCCTCCAAACTCATCAGCTTTGCCTTGAGCTGAGAAATGTCCATCTGGTACTTCTGCAGATTTTGCTCCAGGAATTTATGTTTGTTGCTTGTCTCTGAATTTGAATCCCTGGCAAGCCTGAGTTCTTCTTCTAGGAGTTCAATTTTGGTGTTTTTCATCTGCAAAATGACAGCAGAAAAACAAACAAACAAAAAACCCACATAAACATTTGTGTCAACTGTTTCAAAATCATCACATAAAATACAATATACATTTGTAACACTGACAACTAACAAAGCATTTTTTTCTCTGCTTCGATGAGAGCTCAAAATCCTTTTTTATTTAAAGTCATCAAGACAAATCCTAGAATCCTTGTTTATTCAGAGCCAAACTTTATTCAGAAATCAGCATAATGACTTTCAGAGGGGAAATGGTACTTGATGGGGGGGAGGGAGATGCAATACAGATAGTAAAATCTGATGTACCAAGAGTTCACCAACAAAGTATTAAAAAGCCTTGTTTAGAACCTCCACAATTTTCAAACAGGTGATTCACAGTCCATATGCATGACCTCTTAAATGGGCCTCTCTGTTTCCACTCAGCTGAATCAAATCAGGAATTACTCCATTTGAAACACTATAGATATGGCCTGAAATGAGGTGGGCCCCTTAACCATGAGGAGCAAGTTTTCAGCACTGAGATAACTGTACTCTCACTGAGGTCAAGGCTCTGATGGGCAGAGAAGGACCTCTTGCATGCTTTGAGGAGCACCTCCTAATTACCAAGAAGGCTAATGTTCTCCACTCACACATGACCTTGGAGGTAACTTTGCAAGACGGTGTACTCTTTGACAAAAAAATGCATGAAACTGCTTATATGCCTCCTTCATGGGACACCACTGGGCTCAGGATTTGTTTTGTGGGCTGTTTTGCACTGTACTTAAGCAGAAATTCTTTGATCAGTGATAGTTTGCTAACCTGTGATAATAATAGAAGGTAAAGAAAATAAAAGAGTCAGATTACCTTCAAGTCCTCCATGCTCTTTAACATTTCACTTAAGAATCTGTAATAATCTCCTGATCTTGTAAGAAGCTCTATGTAGCGAGACTGAGCCTCGCTAGCCTTGAGAAGAAAGAGAATTGTTAGCAGCTTGTAGTACAGAATTAGATATGAACACACCAATGTCTCAGATCATTTAAAGGATTCCAATCCACTTGAGAAAACCTATTGCTTGACAAAGTAAAAAGCAAATTCTCCTCCTCACAAATTCACATGACTTTTTGGGGACCCCAAATGTACACATTCTCCCTTCTGATAAACCCACACCTTCTTTTTCAAGATTATTTTCCCCCACAGCTGCTGTGATATTAAATCCAAGGCTTCATCCCCTGGTTCATCATGCTCTTCCTGTCTGACAGTCACAAATAACCTAAGTTAAACTTTTAATAGTGGTTAATTCCCAGGTTGAAAGTGACTAAACCACTTGGGGCATGAGTCTTACTTTCTCACAATATGTATGCAATGGACATTGAATAGGAATGACATAAATTCCTGAGGGCTAATCTACTGTCTAAATGAGCCCGAGTTGATTTTACAGCACAGCAACTACTCTGCACTAATTCCTTATGCTTACGTGCTTAGTACACATTACCAATGACACTGCTAATTATTAGAATACAGCTGGATATGACTCACAATGGCTCACATGGACAAAAAAATGTATTCAAAAGATTGATGGGGAGGAAAGAAAGATACCTCTTGCAGAATCAGCACTGCAGGAGACTGAACCACACTCTTCTTGATAGGTATGTTGAGCAACGTTTCTAATCCAGAACTGTAGGAAGCAACCTGCAGTTCATAATCCTGTAAAACAACAGGGAAAGGTAAGACCCATTTAGCAACTGCCAAGCAACTCTCTGGGAATCTGGATTTCCCAAAATGCAAATAAAGTTTTGGGGTTGTTTTGGTTTTTTTTTTTTAATAAAAAGCTACATTTTCCCTTGTTTATATCTCTGGTCATGTACAGATGAGCCTCTATCATAAACAGAAGCTCATCAGTTCAAGTACCACTGTGCAGACTCATGGAGGAGTATGACAAAGGGAGAAAGAGAAAAAACATTTTACAAAAAAGGGAAGAAATGTGTTTCTGTTAGTTGAGGGCTACCCGGAAGTAAAAAAGATTCATGGGAGCAACTGGTCTAGGTACTGTTATCAACCAAAACTTCATCAGAAATAACTGTCTCTGCATCTCTTTCATATCACATACGCCACGCCATGTATGTAGCAAGATCTTTATCACAGAAAGTAAGACTGAGCTGGAGAAAGCATGGATATAAAGGTGACAAAAATGCAAAGACCACAAAACCATTCCCTGTGTATCTTCTTGGTTTTCATGGCTATTGCACACCATTCCTCCTGCATTTGTCTTCCTCCTAGACCAGATCCTAATCAGACCTAATTCCTAAGCTACGAATCTGTTCTCTACTCCCTTATTTTTTTAACATGTGAACTGGAAAGTTTGGTCTGGCTAGAAGGGGGCTTTGATTCTCCTGAAGAGAAGCTCACACTGGTATCCTCTGCATCATCCTGTGGTCTTCAGGTGGCAAGTACACAAATTACTTTCATTATGTTTTGTACACACAAGTGCTTCACTCCAGCAATTTCTGCACACACAGATCAGGGAGCTGACATTTCACCTGCCAGCAGAGCAGAGACAATGGGACGCACCTGACCATGAAAAACCACACCCCATAAAAATGCTGAAATCCAAGTACCTTAATTGCAGCTGAGCACTGATCTGCATGCTTGAGAAGCTCCTCAACTTTGTCTCGCTTCCCACAGATTTCACTGTGCAAGTTCTGTCAAGAAAAAAAAAGTGAGCTGTGAAGCACTCCCTCAAGATTTGCCAGTATTTCCTCCTGTACACGCTGCCTCCATCAGAAGGCACCTGCAGTATGAGACCGCTGCACCCCCGGAGGCTGAGACCTGACATGACCTGTAGCTGTGCGGGTTTTGCAATGGCAAGCTCTGCACATGAGAACGTTGTTCTCAGAAAGAACACCTAGCAACTGAACAATCCCCAGAGCTGGTGAGGGAGAGTTCCTTGACTTTAGCTTAGATGTATTCCCTTGCTTTTTATTTTTGTGTTATAATTCGTCCCATAAGTTGCACCATCATACAGTCCCTTGAATTAATTCAAAGCTGATGTGTAAAAGTGTCAGTGATCATGCAGGAGCCAAAAACAGTCTTGTTCATAATCTGTAGCAGTGCTGACAGAAAGTAATGATAATAATATTTCCTCTCTCCTGCCTTCTACACATGTGGTGTTTTTTGGTAACGTGCGTACTTTATAATTCAAAACAGTCCGCTGTATTGCATTGATACTGATGTTTTCTGAACAGCAAAACAATTTAAAATCCAGATAATTGAATACAAGTCATTCAGGTGCTGCATACCTTCTGATCGTGTAGATATCGCATGATAGCATTGCAATCGCACAGCTTCATGGACTCAATAGCATCCTGCCTACGCTTGGCATCACAGATCCATTTGCACAGAGCCTGGTAGAGATCTCGGTAAGTTTTCAGCTGTTTGATCTGCCTTTCTAAATCCCATGATCTAGAAAAAAACAGGGAAAACTGTCAAAATGGAAAGTGCATTCTCTTTCTCTCTCTATAAACATTTTTCAGAAATAAGACACAGTAATAAACTGGGTAAAACTATGTGAACCTCTAAAAGGAGATTCTGAACAAAAATTTCAAATAAATGAGACTCGTACTGGTTATTAGTCACCCAACATGGGTTTTATTGCCTTACTTTTGAGTAACTCTGCAATACTGAGAGGCTGGCCCTTCCTGTCAGCTAAGTGAGGGATGCATAAAACCTTGCAGTGATAAGAATCGAGTTCACTGACTACAGTACTCTTGTTCAAAATTTTCACCAAAACAACCAGCAACCAGGCAATTTTTATTAATAGGACTAGATTTTGGCCTGAAGTAAAACCAAACCAAACAAAACAAACCACACCTCAAAAAAACCCACAAACAATCAAAATATGCCTTCAGTTCAATAAAGCATTTGAAAAAAATTGGTGGGATTCTTTTTACTTAATTCTTAGTGTTAATTTTTTAACCCTCAGGTATAGGGTATTCAGGAATAAGCAATGTTGCTTTGTTTGAGGGGGACAATGCTGACTGGAAGTACTTAATCCAAGAACATAGCAAGAATTAAAAAAAAATAATTAGAACAACTCCTTAGCACATGGATTATACATTTACATGAATAACTACATTTTCCTGCTTGGTCTTACAAAATCCCTTTTAAAGTAAGTTCAACCTATTCACAGTTGTTCTAGTTGCTCTAGTCTTATTGCCCTGAAGTCACCATTTGTCCACTGGAAGTGATGATTAGTGCACATCAGTTACTTAGACTCACTGTTAAGATGATCTTAGTAGCAATAGCAATAAGGAAGAAGCTATTAGGAAATATGATCAAACCTGTTATCTATCTGCTTATCAACTCTCTGCCAGCGGTCTATTAGCTGGGTAACTTTGTCACAGAACTTTCCAATGTCCATGTCATACAGGGTATATGACTGGCAAGACTGTGAGTGAATCTGAAGCGTTTTCTGCAGCTCGTTTTCCAGGGCATTCAGTAGTGACTTCTTCATGTTTAGGTCTGCTTTCATTTTCTGGAGAAAAAACAAAATACTGTCATACATTTTATTCTTGACAGCATGCTTAAATTTAATCATCAACAGCATACACAGTATTTTGGAATCTAAAGATTTTGTTTCTAATTCAGTAAGGTATGTACACTGATGTCAGCTGGACTTAATATATTTAAAGTGAAACACCTACTTTGGTAAATAGAGTTTGACTTAAGAATGTGTTTAAAGTTAAACTCACTCTTAAATAATTCGCTAAACCAAAGCCCTCTGCTGTCATATTCTGCAGCTAACATTTCAGTTTCTCAGAAGTATGTAGAGCAGTTACCAAGAAAAAAAAAAAACACCAGGCAAGAGCCTGCCTTGCTTGTTCCTAGAAACAATTGACTAGAAAATGTCATTGAAGTATAAAAGATTCCTGTGCTTGAAACAGCGGTGGAATCAAGCCTCAGGATTGGCATATCCAGTTTTAAATGTTATCTAAAAATCTGCACAGATTTTTTTTTTTCCTGTTTACATTTTTATAAACATCTTCTATGGAGATGTTTCTTTACACACACGCTCATTTGTGTGCACATACTCGCATACTGTGGGGTATCACCAAATGGCATACACAGTGCCAACAGTGGTCTGCCCTGCATCCCCCAGTCACAGGGATGACTGCATCCTTCAATAATATGCTCAAGCTTTTTTTTTTTGGGGGTGTAGTTCAAATTTACACCAGCTAAGAACAACTCCCAGCAACTGAACTGCAGCTCTCATTTAACATGATAAAAAGGTAACCTGGTTGTGCTCCATTTGTGCCACCTACACACTTTTTCCCTACTATACTTGAGAACAGGAAAGAATGAAAGAGTCCCTATTCTGCCAAAGGCATTCAGTGCACAAAAGGACCAGCTCAATGCCAGATAAAGACTGGTTCTGCAAGCCAACTTTGTGCTCAGCAAAGCAGTTATTCTTTGCCTTCTCCCCTTGTACAGGACAGATAGTTCTCACTGTAAGAGCTGAAATGGACTCTATGGC
This sequence comes from Theristicus caerulescens, assembly GCA_020745775.1. NCBI lineage: Eukaryota > Metazoa > Chordata > Aves > Pelecaniformes > Threskiornithidae > Theristicus > Theristicus caerulescens. Next base: position 72,972,997 of record CM036558.1, read on the forward strand.
AAAACCAGGACACACAATAATATTCAAATTTACTTGTTACAACTAGATGACAACAAGGGCAGTTAACGAGCCTTTTTGCAAGAAAGGAGGTATTGCCTTCCAATCTAGCTTCCTAAGTGATACAAATAAACACAGACAATTTTGTACAGAAATGGGTTATGGAGACCTTCCATGCCACTGGCTGTGGGGGCAGCAACAACCAGGGGATAGAAGTAGTAGTAACCCATACATTCCTTCCAATAATTTGCAAAAGCATTGTATGTGTATGTCATAAAGAACAACCGGATCAGCATTTCCATCTCCTGTGGTTTTGGAAAGGTTTCACTTAGCTCAATAGGCCAGTGCTGGCAGCTACGAATTTTGCCTTGCTGTGTCCTTGGGTCTTGGCCTCTCACCTTCAGACAAGCCCGATAAGCTTCCACTTTATCAAGATCCAAAGGAACAGTCTCCTCCTCAGACAGTCTGACTTCAAAAACTCTGATCACATCTTCTGTTTGTAGAATAATCTGGAGCAGACACCTCAGTGCATTCAAGCTAAAATAAACAAGACAAGACAAATCTGTTATGGACTGGGGCAGGAAAGGTGATATTTCTAATTAATTGCAGATCATTAGTTGAAGAGAATAGACAATACAGAAGAAATTTCAGTGATACCCATGATTCTCACTTTTTTTTTTTTTGTCTTCCAGAAAAGAGAAGAAATTCACATAAGTGTCTGTTTCTACCCACATGTACAGCATTTGTAGGAAAGAAGGTGTAATTTTACACAACTAGTAACAAAAGGCAGGTTTCTGGACTAAGAATTATCGAAGAAAGCGAATGATTTATTGCTATAACCTCAATTTTCTTACCTGTCTAAGTAGCCAGCAGAAACACCATTAATATTTTCCAGTTTTTGAAACAGGGCATTTATCTCTGATTGCAAGTACACATACTTTTCACAGCCTCTGAAGTTGGGCAGCAAGTCCTTATGCTTATTGAGGGTTTCAGCCATTATCTGAGAGTCATTCTGCACACCCTAAGGAAAAAGAATGCCTGATTTACACATTTTTGGTGGCTGAATGATCATTCCACAGCACATATAAAATTGGTCTCCTTATCCAAACAGTCTGCTGTTATCTAACCAGCTTGATTGAGGACTGAAGCAGTGCCTGAGCTTGCTTTCTTCAAGGTAAGTAAAATTGGGCAGTTTCTTTTTTGCATAGTACACAACAGGTAATACCTCTTTTTGAGCACCTCATCCACTCTGAAACTCAGCTCTGTTGAAAGCAAAGCGCTTTACAGCCAGCTGCCTACTGCACTCAGTAGACATGTCAAGGTCCTTGTGCTCTTAAGAACTTCGCAACCTCATTGCCTCAGGGGAATTTCTCATATGCTGAACCTGTTCTCTTTTCTTACTAATCTTCTCTCTCCAGTCTCCTTCAAATCTTAAGAACTGGAAGAGGCAGAGAGTTTGTAAGCCTCATCTATCCACTCTGCATCCCACAGACAGCACTTCAGAGGTAGGTGGTAAAGTAGGGTCTGTGTAAAAGGATATTAATAGTGCTTTAACCTGGATGAGGCTTAACATGAGCTCATGTCCGCTTGACATCAGGCTTTCTGTGCTCTTTGCCTGACAGAATTTGACTTCTAAAATCCAAGAGTCAACTTTTTCTACTTAGGAGCTAAACTCCAATGCAAACCATCACAGCTAGCTTCCAATTGAGAATTTTCTGCACAGGATGCGTGTCTTTCCTAGCTGATCACAAATACAGCTGCAACATGCTCTGCAGCACAGTCACACTGAGCTTGAGATGCTCAAAGAAAAAAATCCACGGTTACCTCTAAATCCTTTATTCTGACTGAAAAGTCATGCACAGCCCCTTGATCCACTCCAAGAGGAGTTCTTTGAACCATCCGAATCTCAGAAGCTTCGATCTGACGCCGAAGTTTCTGAAGCTCCATCAGCAGCCAGGCCTCCTGCTTCTCATGTTCTCGATTTCTCTCATTAACGATAATGGTGTTTGAGGAACCCACAGGACAGCTCTCAGTTGGGACCACTGTAAAATGAATTGGGTAAATGTCAACTGCCAGAGAACTGAGCACCTACATATAGAAAGCCAATGTGGTGCCAAAGTGACCTAAGCACTGATTTGATCTGTAGAATTGAGAACAGGTAGAAGATCTGGGCCCTTATGCAGCTGTTTCAAGTAATGAAATCTCCTCTTCACAAAAAGGGAAACTTGTTTCCTTGAATGCAGCAGTGAGATTTTGCTTCCTAATAACTGAAAACATATCAGATGGACTAAATTACTCTCATTTTCCCAGCAAGCTCCATGAACTTCAGAAGATTATTCCCAGATTCACACCAAAGGAAGGAAGAACAAAACATACTCTTCCCTGCACACGACCAGTTTTGTATGTTGGGGGACAGCAGTACAATTCTTGAACATGTTTCCACTCATATGTTTATGAGAACATTTTCACATAAAAAGAATGCACCACCACCCCCCAAAGAAAGAAACACAAGCAGCACAATGTCTACAAAAAACAGGAGGATGACAAACCTGTCTGTGGCTGCCGTGGTTGATTGGGCAGTTGTATAATCAAGGTTTGGTAGTGCTTCTGAGCATCAGTGAACTGAGTCTGGATCTTTCGTTTGTCTTCATCACCAAACATCTCTGAGCCTTGGCTGTTCCTTAGGAATTCTTGATAATGGATCTCCAGGTCAGTTATTATTTTTTGGTAATCTTCCTTACGCATTGTTTTCAACTGAAATGAGGAAGAAGAGCATTTTGAAAAAAGAAGCAACTGGGGAAGGCTTATGACTAGTTAATCATTAAGGAACAAACTAATACACCTAGAGAAAAAAATAAGGAATCACATTTTAGAATAAAACCTACCCAGGCTGCCTCTAAAAATATGGCGCTAAAAGTGCCCTTTGAGCTAATCTATTCTTGTTATACCCATTTCGTAACTTAAGAATAGTTTGAAATTCTACCTCTTACTCTTGTCTATCCATGCCCTTGCATAGTGGGAACAAGTACAGCAAGTATGTAATAAATCCCCTTAGCTAATCTTCCCGTTTATCCCTATCATGTTTGAATGTGAAAGCATTTTGCTTCTCCTTTAATAAAACGACAGCTTCCATATATAACTGTGCAACCCACCAAAAGGAAGGCCCACGGTTTTGCAGAACATACATCTACACAGGACACAGCAAGCACTGTTTGGGACAGCAGAGGTCAGGTCATGGATGTCCCTGGTCTACAGGTAAGGCCAGCTGGAGTCTTACCTTGGCAATAGTCATCGCTCTGATTTTCTCAATGTCAATCATGCAATAATGCCAAGATACCAGGCTCTTCATGTTGATATACAGCTGGTTCCACAAAGCTAAAATAGCTTCATAGTACTGCTCAATTCTGAGATGAGAAAAGAAATTTTATGGTCAAAGCGAGCGTGTCCTTGTACCATAGCTACAAAACATCCCAAGAAACATCCACCAGATGTGGAGTGTGTTAAGGCTTGTTCTCTACTAGAAAAAAATTTGAAAATTAATTTATCCATTACTTTCATCATTAGAGATGAGAAAAACCTTGCAAAAGTTACGTTTTAAATATTTTTAGATCCCAGCAAGCTTCACTGAAGTGAATTTCCTCAAGTCAAAGGTCTAGTCCTTAATCCCCCACCCTTATAGGGTGGGGGGGGCACTCTGATCAAGGCACAGACCAGATTTTGTGGTTGGTTGCAATTTTGAGCAAACTCTTCTATCTACTTCCAGTGGTAGGTGTCCAAACCCAGGCAGCAACTCACTTGGTAGCAAGATCCACTGCTAATGGATTGGGGGGTGGGATGATAAGACTAACAGATGGCACCAGCATATCCACTCCTCCGGGGCCAGTCACCAGCCACTTGCTGCGCTCATTATTGTCCTTCAGGATACATTCATCTCCTTTGCGCACCGTTTTCTGTAAGGAATGCAGAACAACATTTTTTTCTTTAGTTAAGTGAGATGGGATTTCTAGGAGAGACAGACAAGAAAGATGTATCTAGATCACAGAAGTGGGAGTGCTTCCCAGCTGCCAGGTCTGAGTGTGTATCTTGGCTTCATATTGGTGCAAGAGATTAGTACAGATCAACTCCTTCTCCCTGAATCTGTTTTCCATGTGAAGAAAACCCAAGAAACACAAGTGGGAGCCACAGGATGCTCTGAGCAGTTGCCAGCCCAGTTGATCACCAGACTTGGGGCTTGCCATGACAAACATCAAAGGTTGAGTGTGGACACATGGCCACAGTAAGCTATGCAACCATGTATGGCTGTAAGCCAGTGAGCTGGAGGCATGAGGATGCTTAGTGCTGCATCCATACTTGCAAAGGGACTGAGAGTGAGTGTGGCAGAGCTAGACCCACTGGCCTCAACTGCCAGAAACCCTGACACCCCGTGGCCATGGGTGTGGCCATGGTACAGGTTACAACCCCCTCACATCCACGAGGGGGAAGCTCCTCCTATCATTTATCCTGATGGGACTGTCTCCTTCCATCACACCTCTACAGCCAGCAAATAGATTTTTAACAAAACTTCTAAAAGGCCACAGGCTTTGTATTGACCTGACCATGCTGGGGCTCCAGACTTGGCTGGGCTTACCTTCACCTGAGCAGAATTTAGCATGCTTAACTCTAAGAGCAGTCGCCAAGCAGTCAGGTAACCATTGCCTAAATTTGTTTAGGTTTGCTTATAGTAACAAGTAGTTACTCCGTGTGGGCTGAACTTCTGTGACTCTGGAATAAAATGTGGTATGGAATATCACAGACACAGAGTGGATAGCAGAAACCTCAGATCGTAAACACAAATCACAGTGGTCAATTACTGGTCACTGCAGGAGTGCAACCTAGTCAATCAGGTAAAACAAGTTTTACAGATAACAGAACAGGAAAACTGGGTAATTGGGAACCTGTGAAGAGAAAGAGCACATAAGCAGAAAATGCATCTAAGCAGACTGCTAAGAAAAAAAAAATAGAAAAAAAAAAAAAAACAGGCAGCCCCAGAACTGAGGAGGAAGAAACCACCACCATCAATTTCGTATTCCACCCAGCAAAAAACTCGGGATAACAAAAATGACTATTGTACATTCCCTCATCTTTTGTTAGATGAAGTGTTGACCCAGAGAGACACTGGAAGGGCGAGCAATCACCAAAAGAAAGGGGTAGATGCTGGGAAGCATCTGTATAACAATCTTAACCCAATTATCAATGAGACTTTTCTGTGCTAATTTGAACTATGAGTATTAATGCTATTTAATGGACTAATAATAATAACTGACTAAACTTATTAACCAACCAGAACCTAGCTTGTTTATTCATAATTGCATGAAAGTCAGAGCTTTTTCGTCAAAGGAATTTAAATGCTGACCAAAAGCAGACAAAGGGGTGACAAAGGGGTTATCAGCTCAATAGTTTGTTTACTAAATCATTTGCCATGTTCTAGTTTACATGATGTCCATTCTCAGCCAAAAAGGGATATAGTACCAGATCCTGTTTGTAGTCACACAGAGCCTTGAGGATAATGGGCTTGTTACTCCGGTAGTCTGGGTTACGTGGCTTCAGCTGCACAATCTTCTTGGATTTATTCACCAAACTCTGCACTTGCCTCTTGTATTCAAGAATTCTCTCTCGTTCATTCTGCAAAGATTAATTATATGTTAAAAATTCATTCTAAAAAGAAACCACATTTAGTTCCTACTGTTTTATTAAGAGAGGGATACATCTGGAGCTCACTGTAGGCAAAACTTCCTTTAGCTCCAGCTCTGGCAAACTGCAAAGTTTGCAAAATTTGCAAAGCAGGTTTTTCACACAGATCTGCAACGTGGTTAAAGTGATGTGTAAAAATCACAGGAATATATGGAAGGAATCTATTATAACATGAATACTAACCAAAAAATAAAGTAGTAACTATACTCTCAAACCTGACTTCATCAACTTCCCTTTTACATTACTGACCATTTTTCCTCCAGTATATTCAATTTGGAATTGTAGGACCTAACTCATGATAAGCAAATAGTTAGCTAAAACAGCTACGAGTTAGGTCCTTTCAAAGAGACTACAGTGATATAAAGTGGCATGATGAATCATTTATTATTAAATGCACTTATCCTTTGAGGCAAAATTTATTCTATCACCTATGAATGAAAGTCTTTCCTTTTCTTAATTTGTTAGCACATCAGAAATTTGGGAATTTGTTGGGCTCAATCCAGATTTAAAAAGAAATCAGAGTTCCTAAACAGTATTACACAAATTAAAATAACACTGATCCATTTGTAGGCTTTGCTAAGAAATGGGCAGGAATATACCATTATCTTTTCAAGTTCACACAGCACTGTATATAAACCATTGCAGTGCACCTGGGTTTACATTTGGTATCTGAAGAGGGCAACTGATTTTCAAGGAAAGCAGAACATAACCTATGAATGGGTGTGACAGTACCTCCAGCTCTTTGATCTGCTCCAGCAAAGATTGCAGGGACATGCTCTTATCACAGATGAACTTCTTTCTGATGGAGTCTTGTAAGTTCTTCAGGTAGCACTCTGTGGCTTGGGCCTCTTCAAAGAACTACAGAAGAAAAGTTGTGATTTCAGTTGTACACAGCTCTTAAAAATATCTGCTAAAAATCAATGGATTCCTTTAATGAGAAATCTCAGTTCACATCTGGCAGAATGGTAGCATTTACAATATGGTAACATTGTGTTATGCATAATTGTGCACAGATTTAGAAAGATTCTGGTACAGAAAAAAAAATATCTGTGATGGGATTCACACTTAACAACAGTAGTGTGAATTCTCCGCATCACTACTCACCTGAAAGTAAGCTGCATTCTCTTTCAGATGAACATCAATACATTTGGTGATCTGAAGAATCCAGCTCCACTGAGTTTGTAATGTGTCCATGTAGGCCTAATAAAAATAGTAATATACAGAACTCAAACCACTACATTGATCTCTATCCCATATCTAGACTCAAGAAAAACTATTTACGCTCCACATAAATGCAAATGAAAAATCTGCTAAAACAAATTCATGCACACCAGAAAAATGTAATTCATGCAAATAGTTCCCTGGCTTCTAAGCATCTACCTAACTGAAAGGAGTTAAATACCTGCTTGTGGGATGCAGAGAGAAATTTGTTCATTACTTGAATTTTGCTTGATCAGCATAAAGCCTGAAGTGCATGAACAAAAAGGAGTGAATGCACAAACAGTAGTGCAAATAAAATATTTCAGTTGCAAATTGTCATGTTCTTCTTCCAAGGAACACTGGCAAACATTGGTTTGGTTTGTTGTTTTTTTTTTTTATGATAGCTATTTTCAAATTCAAACTTCTCAAGTAGTCCTCATGTATATTCTTTAGAAAATTACACACAACTTTTACTCCACTGCTGGAGCTTACAAGGATCTTTCCTTTAAGGCAGAAACTGACCACAGAAGAAATATGAATGGTGATTTTACACAACATGGTAAAACAAAGTAAATACACTGAAAAGCAGAAAGGACTAATTTTTTTTTTCCTATTAGCTTCTTTCCGTTTCAGGCCTCTTATGCACTCTTAAAACTACAATAACTACAGCATTTCCTAATAAAATGATATTTTCCAAATTGTTGCAGCTTTTGTAATTGTAACGTAAACGTACACCAAGCTGTGAAAGCAAAAATGTCTTGGCTAAGCTGTAGAAATGCACTATGAATTTCAGTTGCAGAAAGTATTTGCACCTGGATGAAATATAAACTCTCAAAGTGTGTGGCATTCTTTAAAACATGCCTACTAAGATAACATAAGGACAACAACATGCTTTCCTACCATAAATTCTGCTGCACTGTAGTCAACTCAAACGAGATCATACAGCAATTTCAATACACTCAGACAACTCCTGAAGCCTCGTATTAATTTTTACATGCATCTATCATCAAATTTGATAGCAATGAGAGCTCTCCCCATAGCTCTTAAGAAGCCTGCAGTTGTGGCCAGGTTTGTAGAGGAAGCTAGTAACATTTAGTAGAGCAGCTCATACAGCTGGATAAAAATGGACATGCTTTTTGGCAGGCAAACCCTTCTCAGGTCCAAATGCATTTCATTTGCGGACTTTCACTGAGAACTTTTCCTGTGTAGCAACTAAAGTAGCAAGTGAAATCACACAAAGTCTAACTCACCTCAATTTTGTCTGAAGCAGGGTGCTGGTTGAGCACTAGCTGGTCACTTTCTTGCTTTAGCTTGTTGAGTTCCTTTTCTTTGAGCTCCAGTTCACTCATGCGTTTCTAAACAACCAAACCACAGTGTTAAACAAGCCCCCAAACGTATGCTGCACAGAACAATTTACTTGAAAATTTTCCAGATAGTTGTGATAATGTAAAATTATCCCTGTTAACACTACATTGAATAGAATTACTATGTACTGAAGTTAATTATGAAGACAGTAGAATCAAAGAAGGTACAACCATCTCAGTTCTAGTCTCTAGGCTTGCTGCTTCACAGAGCAAAGCACCCAAAGTTCTGCCTTTCCTAGGAATGATGGAAGCAAAAATGACTGCATCTTGCAACATCCAGAACAACTGAACTAAAAAAAAAAGAACCTCCTTAATAGTGTGAATTTTCATTCCTTTTTTAATTTGGTGATCAGCACTGATATTGGTTAAAGAAACACACATGCTCAATTTTCCTACGTACCCACAGAAGACAAGGAGCAGTGCAAACTACCTCTGACAGTGCACGCAATGTGCTGCTGGCAAAACCATCAGAGGAAGAGAGAGCAGTTCCCTCTGGTATAGCTCTGCTTCCTGGTGACAGACATCAGGGCCAAATACAGGGATCCCCTAACCCCTACATAGTCCTAACAGGGAGCATTAAACTGCTTGATTCAAGCCCCTTAGTTTAGCATGTCAGCATAATAACTGTGTGCACAAACTACGTGTGATTGCTGGTCCACAGCAGACTGTACTGATAAGGCCAGCTTCCAAGGTCAAAAGAAACCATGACAACTGGTTGAATGGGAGCACAATCTTCCAACACCTGTCCAATCCTGACTCAAAAGGTTGTCACACAGTACTTAATCCAAAAGCGTTGATAAAAATCCCCAGGAACTTCAAAAGAGTGAAGAAATGCCCGTTCTGTGATCAATCCCCCTGAGCCAGGCTGCTCCTCCCTCACTATCCCAAAAGAGAGCCCATGGAAAGCATAGGGAGGTTGAGCTGTCTTACAGAGAAGGCCTCCTGCTTCCTGGCGATGTCAGTGTTCCTGTCACTCCAGTCGTAGAGAAGCTCCTCTTCCTCACAGTCATTGATCCACATGATCTCTCTGCTGGTGGCTTGGATGAGGTTCTGGAATTGACGGAGCTGATCCATTCTCTCAAAGGAGTATTTCTGCAAGGAATTCCAGAAATGAGAAGCCATAATCACAGAAATGCCTGTGCTGGGTGGGGAAGGGGAAGCCAAGAGCACAGCATGTCTTTTTTTTTTTTTAACTAAAATAACAGTTTTAGTTACACATCATACTACCCACCCTGTTGCTTGAAATGTGTACAGGAATCGGCTTCCAATCCCAAGGGTTAAATCTACCATTTGCACAAGATTCTTACTGTATTTTAAATGAAGATGCAAAGTGGAGAAGATGCACAGCCCTACACAGAATTTGGTTCTAATCCCACCTTTGAGTAACTTTTTAAGCTTCATATATAGACTAACTCCATTGCTACATTTAGTCGCATTAAGGAGGGAGAGTTCTACTCTTCACCTGCTTAGTGAGCAACTCCCTTCACCAGGTGCAAACTAGAAACTTCCTTGTGAGGGTAAGTCAATTATGCACCAGGTAATGAAATTAATCTCAAGTTCATGACTCCAACTGAACCTTATAGAAACTACAAAGCACTGTCAGTTTACTGCTGAATAGAAGTACTTAAATATCTATCTGCCACTCTGTTGAAACCTGAATGTCCCTTGACTATGCCACCAGTGTTAATAAAGCAAAAAGAGCATCCATCATAGAGCTTATCAGACATGAACACATCTCATGCTCACCAGCAATCCTTCATATTCTTCCTCCAGCTGATGAACTGCAGCCTTCTCCCTCTGAAATAGAGACAGCAAATATTTAGTGAGCCTTTTACAAGTTGCCTATTTGCTGATATTTCCTTTACAGTGTCAGTATCATGATGTTAAAACTACAGGTGGTAACCTGCAAATGCCTGCAAGAGACGTAGGTGAGTAGCAGATCTGCACCATTGGAGGACCACAAGAAGTATAAAACCAAGGCTTCGACAAACTTACTTTCCTCAGGGACGCTTAGTACATAAGCAAGGTTGCACATAACCCCTATAATACCAAAACAGCTCCCAAAACTGGATCTCTTTCTCTACCAAACTCCTAGACAGCTGTGGGGAATCAGCTAGTCCTAGAACTAGCTTTGGAGATTATGAAGTAGTGTAAACTATGATGTGATCAGGAGGTTCCAATTTTTATTCCCATTTCTATGACTGGGAACCTGAACAACCTTGGAACTGGTATTCCATAGGGCCAGACTATCACCCTTCCTATTTGAAGCAGAAGGGAAAAGGGAGTAACCCCTTCCACTCTTCAGCTTGGCTGAGAGATCAGAGCTCCAGAACGAAGTGCCTTTTCTTTAGGTCCAACTCTCTCTCCTCCTGCCCATGTGAGCAATTAACAGAAAAGAAGAATGGGAATGAAGTAAGCCTACTCTCTCCTATACCTAGCTGCTGGGCTGATAGAAGAGGAAGTTAACCACTGCATTTTCAGTGTCGTCTTTATTCCAATCACAAAATCCAGAGGGGAACAGAAGCCTCAGAGGGGCAAAAAAAGGAAAAAAAAAAATCCACAAAAAAGCCCAAACCTAAGAAAAGCTCTAAGCTTAGCCCAGAATTTGGGCATTTTTCACAGAAATTCCTTCATTACTCAAGGCTGTATCTAAGCACCCACCTTATCCTTTCACTTTCTTGTTTTAATGTAGCTAGACAGAAAGTGAGAATAATCATTCTTAGCCGTTCTTCTCACAAAAAATGTTGCGATATTTATTTGCCAGCCTTGGTACACAACAACAAAATGTTAAATAGCTACTAATTTTCCATTTTAAAATTCTGGGGAAAAAAGTGGAACACAAAATAATCATGAAATATTAAATATTAGGGTTGAAAGTGGTTTCTATCATGATACCAGTGCTTTCTGAAGAGAACCTGAGCTATTCAGTATTCCTTTTTGTAGCAGAACGCTGGCGAGCCAATGATATAAATATAGACTAAGCAACATGTAAGGGAAGACAGTAATTACCAGATCTGTTTTGACTTTGTCCAGGTGCCAGCGATAGTCTCCAATGGCATTGTGAGTCCTCCTATGGTCACCAATTTGTTGCTCAATGGATGCTGCATCAAACCCCCATTTCACCAGCTCCATTTCAGCCTAGGAAAAAGAGACAGTATTTGTACTTTCATTTCCGACATTATTATCTAAATCGGAGCATAAAGGAATTGAACTGAAGGCAACATGACTATGCAGTAGAGAGTAAAACTGAACAAAGGGAAGTTCAGAATAGGGGGTTACAATTTCTTAAAATGGTCATTTCTTAAACTGTGTGACAGGCTCCCAAAGTAGAAGAAACAAAGTAGGGAAAATATTTAAGTTGCTTAAAATTAGACTAGATGAAGCACACTCAGTAGTGTATTTTCATCTTTTTTCTTTGGACCAAACTGTTCTTGTATAGTTACACTCTTATCACTCTGAAAACAAATTATGACTTTATCAAACAATGCTATTCATGCAATTCATGTGAAAATACATAGAGTCAAGTTCTGTAGCCCAGTACACTACATTTCCATTTTAATTACCCTCATGTAAACTCCCATAACTTCAGTTAAATGCAGTCAAACTAAATGAAAAAAAAGAAGATAAACTGAAATGATTATAGAACGTGTTATTTGTCTTGCATTTTGGCAACATTTATGGTAGGATGGGGAGTGAAAATCTCTAGGAGCAGCCTCGGAAAAGCAGTAATACACCTGGATAATTACTACCCTGAAAACTATCTGACTGCAGTTCTTTTTTTATTATTTTCAAATATTAAAAGCCACTGGATTTACAATTCAGCTCCTCAAACTCCAAATCATCTTTTATGCTATAAAGACACACTCCACCTCTGTCTGAATGCCTGTCTGTGCATGCGCACAGTAAAGAAATAGGTATCTTAATCTTGGGTTGGGACCGAATTTGGTAATTACCAGCCTGGAGCCAAATCTCTATGAGTCAACACATGACAATAAAGCCCGAACCACACTCAAGTGTAGGGGTTCAAAGGCAGTGTTGAAAATGATCCAAGAAACAAAACCATTTTGCATTCAGCCATCTAAAAGTTACAGGACTTTGACCCTTTTTATTATATTTAAACAGTCTAAAGAGTGTGTAGCAACAGCAGCAGTCCTGGCTGGCTGCCAGCATGCGAACAAAGGCTGTCTGGATTTCCCTGCACTTTCCCTGATTCTGTACTGGAAATTTGACCAACCCTCCTACCAGCTGATTCTCCTGTCAGCAAACCACCCAGACAGAACACACAAAAACACCAGCAGAAAACCACAGCTGCTCAGACCTTTTTCCCACATCTCACCATGTTACTAGGGGAAACATTATCCTGGTCCCAATGCGAGCAGGTAATGAGACACAGTGAGGCATGGTCGAAAGTTCAAAATAAGTTTTCCCTAAAAAACCTCAAAAGCCACACAGGGAGCTAAGTGCTTACTGGCCCCACCTCAGCTTTGCCTTAGGGATTGAAGAAGGGAGAGCAAGCAAGCCTTTTACTTTCACAGGAGCTTTTGTGTGGGAACACAGTTATAAAGCACCTGCTTATGCTCCCAGTGCTTAGCGAGGGGCGTCTGAGCAGGGTGTCACATGGCGTGTCTGGGAGGTGCAGCATGTTCACAGTCCTTCATCGCTGGAAGCATGCCCAGTGTCTGTCCAACATCACTCCTCAAATCATGGCAGGTCTGACAATTAGCCTACTCTCCCACAGTGTGTGTGGAGCAATCATATCTGCTGTTGCTCTCCTGGCACGACGCTTACACACGTGACCACTCAAGAAGTGCATCTCCACTTCCCCTTCTTCCTCTAAAACATGTCACGCTATGGGAGGGCACTGAAAGACTAGACTATGACTAGCACTCACATAAAAGTATGGGAACTGTACAGAGCTCTCGCCTCATCTGGTTTGCATAGCAGCCACCTGGCAAACACCATATGCAGATAACAATGACAGGATCACTAAGCAACAGCCTAATAAAGAGAGATAAAAGTAATACAATTTCAATTTACACGGAGTCTACAAAGTATAACTTCAGCCAACTTGTTCCATCCTCCCTACATGTCTCTCAGAAAGGGCTGTCCAACCACAAACACACAACTTTCACTTCAGCAGCACAAAAACAGGCTACAGGCTCTCAACATGTGTCTTCTACTCCAGGTTACATCATCAACAGCTGTGCATAGGCAAATTTATTCTGGGCATGCAACAGATAGACATGAAAATGCAAAAGTTCCTATTTTGGCAGTGACTTCTGAAAGTCAAATCCTGTGGCAATCAGCTCTACCTTCTGGCTCCCACTGTGATACGGATAGATTAGAGGGGGAGAACAACTGTAAAATACTGGACAATGGTTAAATCTGTGAAGCTGGTCCTATCTGTGTAAAGGGTTAAGACAAATATGAATCATAAAGGAAATCTGTGGAAGGAAGGAAATATCGAGCATAATAATTTCTAACACAAACATGCCAATGCCTTTTGTTATGTTTACAGCTGTGTCTCATTTAGCTTTCAAATCTAACTTCCACACTTTTTCCTCTGCAAAAGAAGACCCCAAGTGCATGTTCCTGTTTCAGTGGAAATTCACTATATGTACAATACTGCAAATAAAAAAATAAAAAGAGGAACTTGGAATAATATATGAGCATTCACGTGTACTTTTAATTTTCTACTGGCACCCAAAACATTACTGCATGCAAGGTGACGTTCATAAACAACACCAGGTCTTAGCATTGTCTCTGGGTTTTGCACAGATTTACCTTCTGCTGCCTCATCCAGTTTAAACATTCACTTGTGACACGTTTCGTGTACTCATCCCAGCCTGAGCCACTCTGAGAGGAGTAGCAACCACCACCTTTGGAGCTGGCCCTCCTGGCGCGGGGAACACTGATGGCTTTGTACAGGGCACGCATTTGCTCTTGAAGTTGAAGCAGCCTGAAAGGGAAGGAACCAGTTAGCGTCTATGAGGAAAACAACCAGAAAACATGGGAACAACACAATTCACCTCTCCCACCGGACCACCAAGTATTCAAAACAAAGTGCTGAAAGTACAGGCTGTGGAAAAAATATATTGACTAAAATTTCATGGAGACAACCAAGGCATGAAATTCTGTAAGAAATGTATTACTGCAAGTAATTACTCCATGTTAGCATGCCCCAAACAAACCTGACTGATTTCTGTCACATCCTGCAACACCAAGGAAGGTGAGCAGTTGAGACACCACAAACTTGTATCAGCCACGTGCCCTCCCCCAGCCCCTCCCCAGCAATACCTTTTCTGATACATGTCACAGGGTTGGCCCATCTGCCTCATCTCTCTGATCAGCCCATCCAGGATATCCATTTGGTCATTTGCCTGCGCAAAACACTCTTCCAGATCTCTGTTCCCTCTAATCTGGACACCATCCCCATATTTCAATTCCTGGGGGGAGGGGAAAAAAAAAGAGAGAGAGAGATGGGAGTTTAAATTAATATTCGTCACCTAAGCTTCAGCTTAGTTGTTTTAAAAGAGGACCAGTTGTTTTTAAGACGCATGATAGGTTTCAACTGCTGGGTCTCTGATTGTCAAGCTTTAACTGGCAGAAGGCCAATCAACAAAGGATCCACAGTCATTGGGAAGTTCTTATTACAAATAAAATATAAAAGAAAATTATTAAAACATAATACCAACCAAACCTTTCCATAAAGAACAGCATATCCTGACTGATGTTTATTTCAGCAGAACCAAGGCATCACACAGTGTGCTAAGTTTTTAAGACCTTCTGCTTTGGTGTTTAGAGGGTGAGAAGTAAACACTCTGTCCTAGTGGGAGTTGGTGGATATTGCTCCAGATTTTCCAGAAATTTCCCTGAGGTTCTAAGACTTACAGGCATTGCTCCTTCCCTGCAAAAACATAGACTGCACCCTGTCTGCCTGCGACCAGCTCCATGCTCAGTCACGTTTGCATCCCACCTCATCACCCAAAGTCTAGGCAAATTCTCCATGCACCCTCTCAGTGCAGTGGACCACAGTGTGGTCACAGTGCTTTGAGCAGGAAGACATGACTTTTTGATCTCATCCCACACTGACACAGCCATGCTGAACAAAACATAACCCAGCTGTGATTTGATTTTGAAATAAAATGTTGACAGACCTCATTACTTTGTCCCTCAGAAAGAAAAGAAAAGGAAAAAAGTAAGCAATGCATGTTGTGGCACCAAGCTGGAACTAAACATCACTTTCTTTTAACTTTATTGGAATAATATTAATCCTTAACAAGACGCAGTATTTCCTCTGGCATTGATTTTTATATAAACATGCTCACACGTGCTGTATCTCTGAAAAGGAAATTAACTACTAACCACAGAGTTCATTCCTGAACAAATTTTCTGTCCACAAAGAGTCCAAAAGTGCACATTAAATCCCATCTACTGCCAGAACTGCAAATGGTTTTTGAATTGCAGTGGCCTCAACAGCGGGATGCACTCACCACCCTGCACCTCCTCTGACTTCAGCAGGAACAGAGGACATCCCATGTTCACCAGGACTGAATCTAGCATCAGTGAGTAACCCACCCCCAGGCACTATGGGTTTGTATCAGTGTAGCATATAGCAAAGATCTCTACGCATTTGGTATGAAACAGTCAAGAAGACTTTAATCTAGTTTCACATACTTCTTCAGGAACCATCTGGAAAAATACAATAAAGGTAATGAAAGTTTTTCCTATGGTGGTTCAGGTTCATTATGGCCCAGAAAATGATGACGATATTCTACAGGACACAGTAAGAGACTATAAGTGGTCATAACATTATTAACAGCTATTTACACTGACAGTGTCCTTGATCTAAAACTGAAAAATAAGATGCAGTAGAATCTGTTTGAAGGGTGGGGTTTTTTTAAAAATCAAGAAGTCCCCCTTTTCTTAATCAGATGCATTTCAATCAGTTTTACTGAACACTGAGTGCAGACAAAGGAGGAAGACATAGGAAGGCGGTACGCTATTCCACTCCCAGTTGCCTCACACAAACAGCTGAAAGGGGAGAAAGGAGATGAAGAAGCAGAGCCTGTGAGTCCAGATAACAACACAGCATTCATTCCCTGTAATATTCATAATCACTTTTGATAAGAAGAACAAGAAGCACTCACGGGTTGTACTATGAGCTCAGCTCGCATCAGGCAATCCGAACAGTTTTGCAAAAGCTCCTGGATGGTGTTCTGGCGTCTGGACACTGTACAGGTCCCATTCTGACTGTTGTGGGGGAGAAGAAGAAGAAGTAAGTACAGATTAATCACACATTTTGAAGAGACAAGAGAAACACAAATTCCCAACAGCTAAGGGAAGTTACATGGATTAATCGATCTCATTAAGCTTCACAGAGACACATGCACTTTATCTGGCCCTCCTGCGTAATTGCACTGTGAACTTTTAATGCCAATTCCATGATGGCAGAGCCACTTTATAATTCTGTAACAGCAGGTGCAGACTGACTTCACCACAGGACCAAGCAGAAGGTGGAAACTGGCACACCATAAAGGAGAAAGGTTTTCTTCCAATACAGGTATTTGTAGCTTTGATAGGCAAAACTTTGGCCGTATTACAGTGAGAATAAATTATTCACGATCTTTGTTAAAGTCAATATATCAGAATGCAGCCTTTGCATGATGTTACCGTACGTGTTATCACACCAGCTATCGAATGTCAGAGCATAAAAGGAAAGCGGGATCCTCTGCTACGCAAGCACATGAGCACACAAGTCCATACAAGCGTATGAAGGGCCCTTTTATCAGTGGAAATGGATGAAGCTAGTGCAGTGTCTTAAAAAGGCATTGCAAGCCGCACACGCTACTACAAAAACAGATGTAGGGGCTGGAGTTAGAGGACATGCTTTCTTACAAATAAATAAAGTGGGAGTTTGGGTGTTCCAAGTAAAACTCCAGAACTGAAAACACTAGTGGGGGAAAAAGCCTAGATAGATAACGGGGTCATTACTGTTGTCTTACACATAACCTACTGCATCCCTACCACCAGAAGGTTGCTTTTCCAGCATTTGGAATTCAGCCACCAAAGCAAGCCACTGCTCGTTGAATGTGGGTGAGGTGCTTCAAGCGAGGAACCATTCCTTGCTGATGGAATCAGAGCTCCCAAGCAAGCCCAGGCGGCTCCCAAACCAAAGCACTTGCCAGTGAAACTAAAATAAACCACTACTAAGAGACAGTAAAAACCTAAGACGCTTCCAAGCCTTGCCTAGTTTTCTAACTCCTGTGCTCACAGTAGGTAACCTTTTCCATTACAAATAACTGAAGGCCCAAATCTTCCACACAACACTAACATCAAAAAGTCTGTCGGTGCAAACCTGTCCAGCTCAGAGCCAGCAAACCATCTGGATTCAATGGAAATCTTTCCACTGACTTCAGCAGACTCTGACCATCCTTCGCAAAGGAACTGTGACAATGTAAAAGACCTGGCAGAGCTGTCCTTGGGAAAATCACTGTGGTGGTGAGAAACGTTCAACGGTGTATTTTTAAGAGCTCTTCTGCAGTGTGCGCAGTGAGTGCTTCAGCAGCCTGCCATTCTCCTATCAGCTCTTCTTGAACAAGTGGAAAAAGTCTGAGCAACTCTTCACCAGCTCCCCTCAATACTGGGGAGCAGACCCTCAAAGACACAGAGAAGGGACTGGAGAATCACTGTGTGACTTAAAACAAGCTGTACATATGCAACTCCTGGCATTCACTGTGACCCTTTGGCTGCACAAATGCTGCGCCCTACTGTGCTATGCACCCCTGCATATCTTGGAAACAGCTTAAAGAAAACAATTGTGAAAAATAACATATGGGTCTGGTTTTGTTCCAGGCTTCCTCTCAGCTTCCTTTTCTAAATCATTCCTTCTCCTTAGGCATTGCTGTTGTGTTTGCATCTAGAAGTATCTGACTGCATCTAAAATTTACATTTAATTATACCCACAATTATTCTCATGAATGAAACATAATGAACAAGAGAGAGGAACCTTCCAAGCAATTTTCTCTTTTTAGAACATCAGAAGAGTATTTTTTCTTCAATCACTTCTTCAATCGTCTCCTGACAGCTATAAATGCTGGATATCCATTAAAGCCAAAAGAACTATAGATGGGGACCAGAATTCTACTGTAATAAATCAGCTTATCTCCACTGGCTTCAGTGTAACTTCCCTGACCTCAAAGGCATTACTTCACTTCACACTGAGAGGAGGTCTAAACAACGGCTGTCATAGTTAACACACTAAGAAATTGTGAAGAAAAGCTATTATCAAATAAATCAAACTACTAAAACAATTTAAAAGATAGAAAAAGTAGAATTACAAGTATTTTGTGTTCATCCCAGTGATGTTAAAATACCACATCCAGAATTACTGTCCAAATAATAACAAATTTGGAAAACCGAAGATGGTTTCATATAGATGCACAAAACTGTTTCAAAGGTAGGAGCAGAAGCCTTTAAGTGGGAGGCTTAAGCACATCCTATTTAGATCTCCAAATAAAGATCTACAAGTTACTTGTTTACAGTTCATGGGGACCTTCACAAGAAGGAAGCAGCAAGCATTTAAGGCTCTCAATCTAGTAGATAAAGACATAACCAAAATAATGGCAGAAGCTGGAGCAGTGCAAACTGAAACCAGAAAAGAGCACAATACTTCATCAATGCTGCTTTTAACACCTTGAATGTCAGTTTTGTTGTTAAACAACTAACTGTTTTGCTAGTCAAAATACTGAGATCAATACTAGGATAAGGGGTGACAAGGCAGTGGCCTGTTCAAGGTAGCTGACGACACTAGGAGAGCTAATGGCTTTCAAAACCGTCAGCTGGGCAAACAGAGCTACCTTGGGTTATGGGGCATACCCAGAGACAGCTGATGCCAGTACAGGAGCTGATGTTTGATGGCATAGCTCCACCAAATCAACACGACACAAAGACTTCAAATCTGAAGAGGATTTACTTGTACAAATATACTCAAGAAGGGCACAAAGCAATCTCTGAATGTAAAAAATAAAAATACTTAGCAAGACAATACCTCAACACATATTGATTGATACATCAGATGGCATTAGCACAATCTCACATGGACACATCTTCAATACTTTTCACCCATGTGACAGGAGAGTATTTCATAAGCAGCTTCAAAGGCCTTCAGTGTAATATTCCTTTTATTGAAGCCAACAGGCCTGTAATGGGAATGAGTAGATCAAAGCAGAAACCCCAATGCAGAGTAAGCAGACGTCCAACCTTGAGGCAGAAGGAAACAGCCAGCCAAAGGAAAACCATATCCAACACAATGGCATAAGGAAAAAAAAAAATATTGGACTAAAGAAACTGAGGCAAATCCTAACCCCTGAACACGCTACGTGGCATCATAACATGGAGGCTAGAACGAAGCTGGATTTTCAAAGAGCAACCATGTAATCTAGATCCTATATAAAAATACATTTACGTCCCTCAGAAAGATGTGGGACCCCAGCAATCCTCACAGGACACAGATTAAGTGGTTTACTATAGACGCTATTCTGTCAATGTCTCTCTTGCTTCATCTGATTTTGTTTACATGAAACTGAATGAGTTTGAAGTAATGTTTGGTCATTGTTACAACTACTGCTGTTATGATGACGATTTGATTTTACCTCTGGCAGCATCTAAAACTCGAACCTGCTTACAGGATCCTGCTGTAGGAACACCACACAGTGAAAATATGGACAAGTTTTTCACTTGTTTTACTGCACCCCTGTAAATATAGCGTACGTTTTCAACCATTCAAGCAGAAAGGGAAAGAACTGGAGTGTGGTCTTTAGCAGGATTTGTAACACAAGAGTGCAGGGACTCCTATTAATAAATACATGCACTTGCAAGAATCTTACTACATGCTGTACTGCTTTGGTTTTGTAAACCCTACAGAACAGCACTGAGTGAAACAGCCTGGACTACTTCAGACCTTAACTACCTATTTGTTCCTACAACTGAAAATTTTAGACTGTGCCACTTATTTTGAAGGCAACTCATGAATTTCAAAAAGATACTATTAAACTGAGTTCCTTATTAAAATGACTTAGTTTCAATAGTCATTAACTATTCAAGGAACAAAGGAAAACAAAGGGAGGTAGCATCTTTGTTATAAAATCATGAGAATACTTCAAAACACAGAAGAATCACTGTTATTTGGGATCTTAAAATGTAGGTCTGTATCTCTTTACTGCCAGAAGAGCCCTAGGAAAGGCACAGCATCTTCACGTCATCATCATTCTGTACAGGAGTCACCCTGCTTGCTCCATGTGGAGGCAGAATACATTTCTCCCTTGCTATACTAAGCTCTTGCTCTCCCAGAGAAATGAGAGGACAGCCCAACCCCTGCTGCCAGCGGGCTTTGAGCAGGATGGTAGCTCAGACAACATCCCCCTGCTGCAGTACACCCACCTGAGCTAAACTCAGCCGTTACCTTACCCGTGAATTCTCAGTTTCTGAACTAGGATTGCACTTTACTGTTAGGTGGTACCAGTGATGCTCACAAGACCCCCAGCTCTACAGAAACATGAAATTATTACTCTTGCTTTTTGCAAACGGGACTGAGAAACGCTCTCGAGGCCATGTGATGAGTTATGAGAGTTGAGACAGACACGGCAAACCCAGCTGTGCCCATGTCCCTGGAACACAGCAGGGCTGACTACTGCTGCCACTGACCTATTCGAGCAGTCCAAAGATTTCCGAACTGATACTTTTTGACTAAATGATAAACACTGTAAATAACAAATGATAAACTCTGTAAACACTTGGCTTGCACCCTTACGGGCCCAACTGAGTCATCATTACTGCAGAACCCGAGGGGCAAGGAAGAAAGCCAGCTACCTTCTGCTTTCTCGTTTGCCTCCTGCTGCTGAAGACCTGCACACCGCCAGCATAAAGGCCTGCAATGTGGAGGCTGCTCTGGTTTCTGCCTTTGTTAGTACACATCAAGAGGCCGCTGTGTTATCCGGGAGGGGGGTGATTAGCGTCTAGAGAAGCAGGGCGAAGGAGACACACAGAAGCACATCCAGCAGCTCTGCGGAGCCTTCCAGCAGCTTCACAGCTCCTTAAAGCTTTGGAAGCACAAATGGGACCCTCTTGGTCCAAAGATGCGATTTAAACCAAATTAGAATAACCCTTGTTAAATTTTCTGATTGATCCACAAAACATTTAGCCTTTTAAAAATTCAAAGAACTTTTTTTTCATTCAAAGAGTAAAACAGTTTTAAAAAAGGTCTTTTTGCAGATCCCAAGTATCAAGCGACTCCCATAACTCAAGGAGAGCAAAACAATAGCATTTCTTCTTCCCCCCTCCCCTCCACACAAACTTGTTTGAACAAGCAATAGATTCATGAAGGGATTACCTGGTATGCCCAGGGTAGGCAAGTCAGAAGAAAAACCTGACCTGGAATCTCCATTCCCAGCACACAGCCTGCACACATCACCGGACTAAACCACCGCCTATCTGCCACCGCCTGCCAGTTGGGTGTGTGTGCCCCTGAAAACACACGGGCACACAATGGCAAAAGGTGGCGAATCACAACATCCATAAGAATATAACCAGAAATTAAAATACTATAAACTGGCTTTTTTGCCCCCCCTCAAAGAAGGTGAATGCAAGTGTCAGAAATTATCAAGAGTTTCATAATTGGGTTCTCCCCATACATCTCTGCTCTTACTAGGATCAGCTTTGGCCTCGCCAAACTAGTCACATCTGCCGAGTATGCACATAGACTAAGGCACGATGACAGGAAACCTCAAAAGATGTCTGCATCTTGCATGATCAGGCTCTAAATACCATTAAAAACATGCAAAAATTTAAGAGTCACTGGTGACACCTTAAGACCCCTGAGGCCTTTAGAGAAAGCAGGATTTCACAAGGGATCCTGCCACACCTATTCACAGAAAATCCTCATGCTTTTTCCCACCTGTATTGATCACCAGGAGCAACGGCACCGTTTCTAAAGGCTGTACCTGGCCGGTGCAGCAGGCTGCAGACATGCTGCCTCTCCCACCTCCGGCTCGGGGAGAGCGAGGTGCCAAATGCAGGGTCCAGCCTGGACCATGGAAATACACCTCTGCTGGAGACCAGCAGTTCGAAACACCAGCAAATCCCTCGCCTGACAGAGGCTTTCACACTTGCAAAGGTATCTAGCTTGAAATCTCATGCACGTACCTATGAAAAGGTGAGTTGGGATAGGTACAACCTGGTTTTCTTCTCATGGCGTGGCAGCGTCACCAGCTGTTGCTGAAACCCGTTTCTTGGCCAGCTGGAGCACAGCACAGGCTCTGCCGGCGTGGCAGGTATTCGGCAGCTATTCAGACACATTCCTCCACCCTCTGTCTGCCCATGTTTTAGTTTGTCACCAGGGCAATTTCCCCCCCCCTGTGTAATGCTGTGGCAGAGGAGCTCAAAGGGGGCACTACCACGCCAGCCCTACCACCACTCAGCTTAGCCAGGACCCTGCAGACCCCTGCAAGACTGATGGGAAGGGCAAAAACATGGCTTAGAATCCATCTTCTCCAAGCTTACTTCGTCTGTCATTCCCTTAAAGTAATGTCAAGCCACAGGATGTGAATTTCTAACTCCTTTTCTAACTTAAAGCACAGAAGTTACATTAACTCTTAAGCAGAATTGTGTACATTAGTTTATTTTCATATCACATGGTGACCATGAATCCTAGGATATTTTTTTCCCTAATCCCAGCAACGACAAATAAAACTACACAACTTGCCACTTTTCTTCCTTCTCTCACAGCGTATCAGATTTTATCTCTCCATAGCAAAGACATCGATAAATATTTGACTGATGAATTGGCAGTTCAGGAGCACATGACTCACCGTCAAGCTGAATATCTGTACTCTGGGCCAAGCTCATCCTGAGTTCCCAAGCCAGAAGACACAGGGAATGTTGTAAAAGCACCTTGCTGAGCCCCAAGGGTAGGGAGCGTCCTATATTGCTCTGTGAGTAATGTAATACTCAGCACAGACTTGTTTGGCAGAATACGCCCCAAAACTTACAAGACTAGACCCTAAGTTGAATCCTACTGCATTTAAAATTAAGGTACAGTAATCTTCCCCATTGGAAAAAGAAGCCTCAGTTTTCCAAGTTCAGCAGCTGCCACTAAACTTTGGCACGGAAGATATCAGGCTGAACGCAATTATTAAAACCAATTCCATAGGGGATGGCCCTGATCCTGCAAGCACAACATGCACAGGATTTTAGTGGATTTTCTGTATGCATTGCATGTGCAAAATCAGACGTGATTGCTTTTTTTCATTAACTGGCAACAAAACCCTCATTTGGTATTGTGGTGGACATTTTAATTCAAATCAGCACTAATTAAAAATAAACCTATGCAACTCAGTAAGGTGCAAACACATATATTGTTTTGCAAATAATGTTTAAAGTATTTTGTATCGTCAGATGTTTTAATATACAAAAAAAATATATGTAAATATATATATATACACACACATGTATTTTGAGCTCATTAACAGGGGTCTTTAGTTTCATGTGCAGAAGCCTCGCAATAAAGCGACCAGGAAGTTTCATTGCAACCTCCTTGACAGATAAGCCTTCCAAAAAAGGATCTATGAATATTATGTTACAGAGAGTAAATGAAAGGATGTTGATACAAGGTTGTTAACATCTTGATCAGATCTGTCCTTTCCATTCTTGCTATGCCACCACTGAATACTAAAGAAAGAAGAGCCTAACAAACTATGGACTGGTTTAAAATATGTAACAAAAACCAAAGAATGCTGAATTAAAGGAAGGTATTTCTCCTCCAGTAAAGGTCAGGAATAATAGGGAAGTCACTCTAGTGAATCCAATATAGTTGCACCAGAGTAAGCCTGGAAAAAAAAGAGAACAGCCTGAAAGTAGCATGTTCTGCCATTAATTTTTCATGTCTGTCTCCTGTATACAGTAAAGGTATTTGCAGCGGAGCACCACTAGCAAAACAGATTCTCACAAATGCAATACGACGATGGCATTGCAGAATCCTAGTATGTGCACTCTCCCACAGTAAAGTATTGAATTGTTCTAATTATATAGCAATAGATAGGTATTCTCATACTACAGTAACAGTAAGTGGACATGCTGCAATTCATCATTAACTAACTTACCTCTGCACACACCAAACTGAAGTCAAATGAATAACTAAAATTAAGAACCGGGCAAAGTAATAAACAAAAAATAGGTAGAATGCAAGTTTTGTCTTTCATTCAGTGGTCCTCCAGCAACAGGTTTGACGTACCTCAACAGAGGTCTCTGCGTTCTCTAGGGTAATCTTAATTCTCTACAGCCATTTGTAGATCTGCTTGATTTAATAAAGCCTGCCTGTTCTCATCTGCTGTTTATTTACTATATATGTTTAATTCTCATCCTTCTGCAATCTAATAATGATGTACTATCCGTAAAATTAGGGGATAAATTCTAACACATATTATACGACAGCACTTCTGAATCAATTCCTAAGTCAGTGGCATCAATAATTAGACCAAGAGGTTTAATGCAGCCATTCCACATGTAAAAAAAGAGTAACCACCAGCAGTGTTTTGTATAGGGATCATACACCAGTGCTGTTTCCTTCAGCGACTGTAACTGCTGCCTGCCTTTCAGCCCCGCAAACTCCCAGCCGAGGGGATTAATGGAGAAGTCTTCATGACCACTGCGCTTATCGCGCCAGAATCGATCTGCGCCGATTGCTGGTACAGCTGCATCCGTGAAGGCAGGCGCTCTCCAGACCGGGGTCCACAGCCAGTACCCTGCCCGCAAGGTCTTCACTGTGCTCGCAGCAACACCGCAAGCAGAAAGGTAAGGAGGTAGAGGAAGGGGAAGCAGACTGTATCTTTGCTCCCCAGGTATCAGGGATTGCTGCATAAAAGATCACGGCCTTAAACGCCCAGGCCTCGCACAAGCTAGAAACAAACTAAAAAATGAGTAAGAGAACAATTCCCACTAGTTAAAACTGTTTTATAGCCCTAGTAAACTGCTGGCGAGGCCAGCGAGAGCTGAGCCCGGGTGCATGGGGTATAAAGTGCTTTCCCTCAGTGCAGCTTGCTTTGTGTCACCGCAGAGAGCAGGGTTTTATCAGCGGAGAACTGCTGGGTCAGCGCAGCCAGCACAGACGCCTTTGCACCCCAGAATGCGAAGGGGAGACACCGAGGTGACCATTCTGCCTTTTACCCCCTCACTCTCTGCACAGAGAGTCCCCACCAGAAGTTTTTTTAAAAAATTTAAAAAATTAAAAGTTCTTTGCTTGCATTTAAAAGCCTTTTAGAAGTTAGTCTCCTTAGGGAGGGAAAAAAAAGGCTTGCAAGCTTGCACACCGAGGAGATCAGGCCGGGAGCCGGCTCACGGCGGCTCTCCTACGGCGGGCCCGAGGGAGCGGGGCCGGGGGCCGGCGGGGCCGGCTCCCCCCCAGCCCGGCCCGCACCTACCCGTATCCGTCGGAGGCGTAGTCCCCCCCGTAGGTCTTCTGGTAGTAGTAGGTCTTGTGGGTGTGGGTGCCGCCGCCGCCGCCCCCCACCACATGGGAGCTCATCTCGTAGCGCAGGTCGGTGCCCGAGTCGGCCCGCGCCATCCGGCCCAAGGTGTTGATCCGCGGGTGGGAGCCGCCGTTGATGCTCATGGCGGCGGGGGAGCGCGGGGGGCCGCCGCCCGGGGGGAGAGGGGACGGTGGGGAAAGCGACGGGGAGACTGACCCAGACCCGACGGGGGGAAAGGCATCCACCCCCGGGGGGGCCGGCCACCGCTCCCTCGCAGGACCCCGAGGCAGGGCCGAGCGCCGGGAACCAGGTGAGAGGAGGGCAGGGGCGAAGCGGTGCGCGCTGGCGGGCGGCGGCGGCTGCGGGCGGCGGCAAGAGCGAAGGCCAGGTCCCGTCCCGTCCCGTCCCCTCCCCGCCGGCAGAGGAAAGGCGAAGCCACACCTTTCGGCGGCGGTTTTAAGCGGCGCTCCTGGGCGGGGAGCCGCCGCTGCCGCCTCGCCTGCGCCCTCCGCGCCTGCCTCAGGTTTCTCCGCGGCCCTGGCCCCGGCCCCCGCCGCGCCCGGCCCGGCCCGGCCCGGCCCAGCCCGGCTGCCCCGCGGCGGCAGTGTCGCTCCCCGGTGGCCGCCCGGGCACCGCAAGGCTTCTCTCAGCCTCGCACCCGTGTTTCCACCTCCCCCGGTGCGTGGCCTGCCCTCAGACGTTGCCGGCGGAGGTTGGAGCCCATTAAAAACTTCCCCTTGACCGCTGCATCTACCAGCTGCCGCTTTCCCCCTCACTGCCACAGAGCCCCTGGGGTCTCTGGCCCCAGGGCTGGGAGCAGGGGTGCCCATGATGCCAAACACCCTCATGCCGCTCCAGAAGGCAACCAGCACCCGAAGGAGGCAGCGCCGGTTAAATCGGCGCCATTACGTCGAGGATGGGTCCAGTCTGCCGCTGGCAGCCCTCTCCCCCTGCGCCAAGATGTGGCTCATCACAGGGCCGGCGCGCTCGTTAGGAAAGCGGCGTAAATGTTTGTTTCATAAACTGGGAAATACGTCGGGTCCCGTATTTGGGAAGGCTGTCGATACTCCAAGCCCAGTTCGTTTCTGAAACAGCCCTGAAACTTGTACGCCAGCACGTGAAATGTTTGAACTGTGTCACGCGCTGACTGCATTTGTGCGTGAGAAAGAGGATATCGAGAAACGGGTGTTTAAACTGACTTTTTCCCTTAGTTTTTCTTGATTCCTGCCTTCTGGTGCTTTACTCTTAAAAAATAAGCCAGATCCTAGAGACAAAATCGGTTTAATACATCTGTGTGCATGCAGGGTGTCAGCAGAGGCAGTTTTCTGTAGGATGCCCAGCAGTGCCTTCATTATCAGCCATTGACCGCTGGGTCAGTCTCAAGGGTCGACTGAGAACAATTTCGTAGCTACGCTCAGTGGCACTGCCTCAGCTGGTCTGGCCACTTGCCCATGGTGTTAGAAGACAAAGAGAAGATGGCCAGATTTTAAGAAGCAGCAGTCACTTGTGAATAACCCTGCCAAGCTCTTCGGAAATAATCCCGAGGCTTTCATCCCAAAGTGCAATACGGGAGCCAGCCATGTCAGTCATCTGATGCTCTGCAACAACGCATGTGCTATAAGTTTTTTAAAGTTGTGGGAGATCACCAGCAGCCCACACCATCCATAAATTCTTGGGTCCATTTCTGTCTTCCCTGCACTGATCATTTTCCTCGTCTTTTAAATGCAAGTGATAGGCCACAGGATGGTAAATAACAATGACACAAACACACTAGAGGGACAAGACTTTCTGAACTACTCAAGAGAAAACCGAATGAGAGCAATTCTCCTCAATGCCACTGAAACTGCTGGGGCTCTGCAGGAGCACCACAGTACAAGTTATGTGAGAACCTGCCCTGCTGCCAGCAGTGGTGGTGGGCACAGCGTAGCGGAGGCTTAAGAGCTCCTCCAAGCAGACGTGGGGTTCCTTGGTCCTGAAAGGCATCCTGACGGCACTGCCCAGAGCTGTATGGAGTGCTACAAAGAAGCAGAATGCAAGTTGACTATTATCTTTGAAGTCATACAGTGACTTCTGTATTGTAATATATATGCTGTATTATACAGAATGTGAGTCATTATATATCAGCGCATATATATATATGTATACACACGTACATACATATATATGTGTGTGTGTATATATATATGTGGATTTGGGGTGCTTTTTTGAATACAGATTACATTTGCACAATTTGATGATTTGACATTACATTCCAAAGTCATTAGGGAGCAGAATACAAAAGCAGTCAGGATGAGTAAGAAAAACAAATACATAGGCTCAATGCTATAAAGAAGGAAGTAAAAAGCCAGAAAACAAATGTGGAATAGGAGGGAGATGCAGAATGAGGGAAACCTGAACTTCATGCCTTGATACTCCAGTCCAGACTTTTTGAAACATAAATAGAGATCGCTGTGTTAGTGTCACCAGCATACCTAAAAGTCAGATTTTTTGAGTGGTGATGCCTCAAGCCAGGCACTTGTATTTAGACATATGAACACAAAGCATTTTTTTCAGCAAGTCCCTTTGAGAGCTGTCCGTTTTTATGTATGCCTATTTAGAAATCCAAAAGTATTACACTGATTTGGGGTTTTGGCTGAGTTTTAGCACCACCTCCAATCAGCCCCACCTTTCAGCTTGGACTGTTGTGCCAGTTCAGTGAGACACTCCATTATCTGTGATGGAGACAGCATGTGTGTGCTACACCCAGAGGCCTGGATGCGTCACTGTTACCTGGACATGTAGAAAAATGTGCTTAAATAGCAAGTGGATTCTGCTGGTCCTGCGTGCACAATTAGCCCCACTGAAATGAAGAGGAGAGGATAAGACTGAACTGATACTGAAAACAGCTCAGTGCTCATATCTGAACTGTTTTCATACATGGGCAAATGAAGTAAGTAAATACAAATATTTTTATTTGCTGAAACAGTCAAATTTACTTGGGTGTTACCCGAGGTGGACTCAGTTATCTTGAAGCAGGATCAAGCCACATAGGTATTGCTTAAAATTCTACCAACTACAGGAAAATATCAGTGTCATAACTTGAAGATCTTGCTTAAACCTTGTTCCACTACTTCTGAAAAGGCCCGGTCCTGATGTACCTAAGGCCACATCCTAAGTGCCTTGACTTTCTTTGACTTCAAAGAGTTTTTGCGAGCAAATGTTCAGTAAACTGCAAGCCACAGAATCTCATTTTCCTCCTAAGGAAAACTCCATGCAGGAGAGAATAACATGCAGTAATTTGGAGTTTCTTGCTCATCTCCCTTATCGGAAGGTGGTGTTCTGCTTCTTAAGACATGGATACATAAAAGTTGTCTGGGTCTTAGGAGATGCTCTTTAAGCAAGTCAGTCTAAAGAAGATGTAATATTCCCTCTGGGCTCCTTAAACCAAGCCAGAGTCAAGGTCTGTGCTGCAGCCCTATATCCTAACTCACCTCCTTTGGAATTGCAGACACCATGAGGATATTAGGAGAAAGCAATTCCAAGGAGGCAAAGGGGACACAGTTGTGCCTGAACACTGCTTTAATAAACAGACAGAAGCTCCTTTATACATAATACTAGGGGTAGGCATAATCTATCTCTTTAGGTTTCATAAAAGGCTCCTTCCCAACCCCAAATGGTGTACCCAAAAGCTCTATTTTAGGCTTAGGCTGCTGGATAGTGGGTCTTTAATTATTCAGGACACTACCTGAGATGAATGTAACAAGCTGCACTTGTCCCTGTCTATACCAGGAAGACGTCTGTATTTTATCTTAAGAACTGAATTCCCAAGGCCACACTGAAATTCCTCTCAGTGGGCTGTAAATTAACAACTTTTAACAGTAGCTGCCAGCCCCTCCTATTTCACATGCCATCTTCTGAGCTTATGTAATGACATCCTCTCTTTAATGTCCTTCTTTCATGGAGAAGAACCAAATAAATTTAAAATAGCTGAAACACACTGATAACCAGTGACATCTGACAGTCAAAGCACAAATCTGAATATGACTTGGTAACTGATTTCCATTATTGTAGCTTGTGAAAAATCAGATCTGGCATTCCAAATGGAGATCGAATCATCCAGGTAAAACAGCATGTGACTCCTGTGTTCCTAACTCCTACAGTTTTGGGCAGTAAGGACAAGTTTGCACGTGCAAGTCACTAATCTGGCTACGTGTTGTTGTAGGGTGACTGCTATGCGCCACCACTCCCGTGCAAGAGCCGCCTGGGAAGCAATAGTTTAGGCTGAGTGGCAGCATTCACAAAGTCCGTGTTTATTACGACAGGAAGGTCAGTCCTGGGAGTTCCTCACTTCACTCAGGCTGAACTCTCCCCAGAAAATCCACAGTAAACACTCCTCAGTCCGCAGTCTGAGCTTTTCTCTGCATGGGAAGAGAGGCTCACCAGCTGGTGCCAGCAGCAACACTTCTATAGCGACTGCAGAGATGGTCTGAAATGTCATTAATAATAAACCGAGAGGGCTCAGACAATTTACTCAAAGATATCCCTGTCATGGGAAAGATATATCTTAAATGCACTCAACTGGTGCCTAATTATGGGCAGATTTATAGTGCCCTGCAGCACAATCCATTTTAAAATGGAGATATGCCCCAGCGAGTGTTTGGAGGGGTTGGGGAGGGCAGGGAATGACTGACACAAGGTGCTCAGTGTCAGCCTGTGACTAGTCAAGCCTGGGACTGCCTGCCAAGAGCTGTCATTCCCAGGTCCCTGAACACTTGCCGTGCTCCTTTTAGACAGTCCCTGGAATATTATGCTACCAGTTTCTGGTAATGCATCTTAGGACTGCACAATTCCTTCTGTACCATGCAAAAGTAGAGGGTGTGGTGAAGGATGTGTCAGCCTTGTCAAACCTGACTGACTACTCAGACAAAAAGTTTCAGGATGCCTTGCTGTTTTGCTTCAGGTGGAGGAGAACAACATATGATGTCCTTTTCCCACCATGGTCCCACCGTGACGGACAGAGCATGCACACGATATTTCTACACAGCTCTTGATTTCTTGTTGCTGCAAGCAGGGCACCCCAGCAGTGACAGTACAAGGTCAATTATTTAACGTTACATTATTTCTGTTCCTTCAAAAGCTCACTTCACAATTCTGTTTCATCAACACCTGGTGACATTTGCTGGAGTTCGAGAAGTTAACGTATAGAAAGATACTTAATAGTGCTGAGAGTAATGCAAGGCTATTTCTGACTAGCTATTCTTCAGTAGTGGGACAAAAATCTTTTCAGCCACGTGACATGCATACAAAATGCATTCATTCATAAGGATGAATTATTTTAATAAAACATGAACTTTTGGCAAGGTGCATCTCCCCCTCATTATTCAGGCAGTTTGACAATTGGTGTTAGATACCACAGTGCAGCTGAGCCACGTGCAGTACACAATGAGAAGTGGGACGGTGGAAGCTCTCAAGGGATCTTTACACTTGCTTCACGCTGGGGCTGCTCTAATTTACACCCAGGTATCTGCGAGCCCAAGGGGATAAGGAGCATGATGATTTTATTGACACCCATTCGCTGCTTCTGCTTGTGCCCTTATTCTTGGAAATGGGAGTGAAGGGTCAAATGGGAGCTGCTACAGTAGCCCTGTAGACACCCGGGGTTCCTCCTCATTAGAGTGAATCTTCCATTAGCAAGGTTGCACATTGTAACAGATGCTTGTCATCCCAACATGTCAAATAACTGGGTTGTGGCATTGGCCCTGGGGCACCGATAGCCTTATTAAAATGTTACCACCATAATTAAAAATACCTTGTAACTTCTAAGAGGGAATAGCAGATCAGAGCAGTTATAAAGGTCCCAAGTATCTTTACCAACTTAATGGAGAAGAGTAAGACTTTTAAAACAGATTTTCATGCACATCTTCCCTATGCTGAACTTTTATGGTGTATAATAGCTGCAGGCTATGGAGGGCAATGGAGAATTGGATCTCATATATACAAAAGAATGCCAGTTAACTCGCTTTGCATTAGTTTTTTGCAAGTAGACCTGTCATTTCATGTTCAATTTGTTGGTCATACCACAACTATTTTGATAACAACCAGGGAAGATAAAGATTCAGTTCTTTACTGTGCCAGAAGCTCTGCTTCTCACAGCTGAGAAGTGGAAGTGTCATCCTTACAGGAATATTTTGTTCTCCAAAACCCCAAGGCTATGAAGGGCGATTTATCTCCTGGTAGAATTGGAAACCTCCTTCCCAAGATACCCTCTCTACGAATTCCAGATATTATCACAGCGTTGTGTGCTCCAGCTGTCCTTGCTCGTACACCCAGCCAGCAAGAGCTCCCCACACCAAAAGGACCTCAGGCTACTTGGTAAAGGCAGCATTAAGAATTGCTTTGTGCTGAAAAAGCATTTTCAAATGTGTAAACCTCAACTTAAGAAAGCTTCATAAGAGTCTTTTTTATTTTGATCATTTAGCAGGGAATTTTGTTGCTATGAATTTTCCAGCACAAGTGAGAAAAAAAAAAGAGGCAGCCTCCTCTCTCACACACACAGCCCATAACTCTCTAAAGACAAATTCAGAAGTGAGAAGTTGAAGTTAGCCTTCCTCCTCCCTCCAGCTGAGTCGTGTTGAACAGAAGTGGGAGCTCTTTCATTACAACCATATTCTCCTCCATTGCAAGAGCACAGCCATCACTATAACACATTTAAATCTTGAGTAGTTGTCATCAGTAGGACCAGAATACTGCAAGGCAGCCACTGGGGATCATGAAACATCTGTGATTACCGCAGCTTTCAAGATGTGACGATGTAAATGTGGAAGTATTCTCCTGTCTAGACCAAATTCCAGCACTGCCTAAGTTTCACTCAGACTTGCAATGGAATATTCTCCTCCTCCTCAGTCCTCAATTACTGCTATAGCGTTGCTGCTCAGCGTTCAAGAGCTGGTGCGTTTCGCTTCCTTCCCCCAAACACCTACACGAACCTTGTAGTTCAAGTAGCAGAATCAATTGCATTTAGTTTTCCGCCTTCTCATTCTCTGCTCCATGTAATTATAGAAGTCTGATAAAGAGACCAAAGGATTAGAGTCCTAATATGACATGAGATGCTAAAGAGGCTACTTTGCATTAATGTTTTCTTCCCAGCTCTCCATGTGGTTTGGATGTGTCTGTGGGTATCTACAATATCTTCTCTATGTAAGTAGGTCTGAGTCAGACACGTAGGAAATAAAATTATCACTTTATTTCCTCTTTTTCTGTTCAGATCCACTTTTCTGTTGGGAAGATTTAGCTCCCTTTAGGACACAGTCAGCTGTTTCCATAAAAATGCTCATCTTTTGCATGATTAGCAGCATAAGACCCAGCGAGGCTAACATCAATAACCAAGGCTTTGATGGGAAACAGGGAAGAAACAGGACTGCTTCATGTTAACCTTGTTGGCACAGTTCTGAGCTCTTATGCCAGCACTGAGGGATTGACAGCTCTCCTTAGTTTTATTTTCTGTGTGGATTCCTGGCAAATCACCTCCAAATGATATTGTAGGAAACAGTAAATGCCCCCTTGTGCACACATCTCAGTGAACTAAATGTGCTCAAGTAGTCCTTAAAACACCTGTGAACAGATACTGGAAGACCTCTTTATGTGGAACACTATGTAACACACTGTATACGTGATTTCCTTCAACGTAAGCAGAAATTTCACTTGTCCATGCTACTCTGTTAAATGTAGTATGAGTTTAAATTAAGAATAAGTCCAGTCCTGCCAGTTGCATGACAGGTATTGCCTCGCCTCCAGGACAGACTCTAGCCACATCCTTGAAAAAATGCCAGTTTTGTCTGCAAGAAAGCAATAAAATAATAATTATGAACTGGGCTACTGTTTACATCAGTGTGCTTTCTTGTGCTTTTGCAGCTAATGCACTCTGTTGACGCAGACAAGAACAAGAGGATCCACAGCCTGTCTGTTCTGGGAGAGGCAGGATCACCGGGGACTTGCTCCACCTGCCTCTGAGCTGGGCAAAGGATGTACAGGAAGTGGCCTGAGACACTGAGCCCGAGGGGAGCTCCTGTGCAGCAGCGAAGGGCAGGAGGAGGAAGGGACTCTCATGTACATCGGACATATTTTGCTATAAAGTTTTGCCATCTCATCAGGCCGTAAGTTTTTTCTGGACTTTTGTGTGTGAGCACTGACTAGCACTGGGAAGTTCCTGATATCACTAGGACAACACCAGGGCTTCTAGGTACTGAACGACTTAAGTAATAAAGTCTCCCTTCCCAGTTTTAACAAGAAATCACAGAATGGTTCAGGTTGGAAGGGATGTCAAGAGGTCTGTAGTTCAACCTCCTGCTCAAAGCCCTTTAGCTATGAAAACAAAGTTGCTTGGGGCTTTGTCCAACAAGGTCTTGAAAACCTCCAAGGATGGTGCCTGCACAACTTCACTGCCTGTTCCACCGCCTGTTGTCCTCATGGGGAAAAGTTCATCTTCATACCTGGTTGGACCTTCTCCTGGTTCAATGTATGCCTGCTGTCCTCTCACCAGGCACCACTGTGAAGAGCTTTGGTGGCTCATAGATACTGACAGGCTGCTTTTAGGTTCCCTTGAAGATGTCTCATCCCTGAGCTGGACAAGGCGTGGTCCCTCAGCCTCTCTTCACAGGGCTGGTCTCCAAACCCTAACCATCTTGGTGGCTTAGTAACAAGTTTATCAAACCAGTGCTGAAATCTGGACGCAGTACTCTAGGTGGGTCTAATGAGTCCTGCACAGAGGGGGATAATCACTCCTCTCCACCCAGTGGCTGTGCTCCTGTTGATACAGCCCAAGCTGCATCAGGCTCTTGGCCTTCCTTGCTGGCAGAGCACGCTGCTGGCTCATGCTTAGCCTACTGCTCAGCAGCAGCCCAATGTCCCTTCCTGCAGAGCTCAGCAGCAGCCTTTACTGTTGCAAGGAGCTACTTCACCCCAGTTGCAGGACTTTGCATTTGTCCTTGTCAAATTTCGTAAGGTTCCTGTTGGCCCCTTCTTCCAGCTGCTCAGGTCCCTCTGAGTGGCACCCCTGCCCTGGAGCGTGTCAGTTGTTCTCCCCGGTTTGGTGCCAGCTGCAAACTTGATGAGGGTGGATACTGTCTCCACTTTCACATTACTGACAAAGATATTAAATTGTCAGAATAGATCCCTGAAGAACTCTGCTTGTGAAGGCCTCCAGGTAAAATATGAACCCTTTAAGCTCAACAAACAAGCCAGTTTTTCACCCATCTACTAATCCATCTGCCCAGACCAGAATGTTCCAGCTTAGATACAAAGGTGCTGTAGGAGATCATGTCTAACATTAAGTTCAAGTCAAGGTAGATATAAACCACTGCTCTTCCCTTATAACACAATGCAATCATCAGATTGGTCAAGCAGGAGAAATTCCCACTCAATATTAGGGAAAATAAGTTTACCATGAGGGTAAACACTGGAGCAGGTGCCCAGAGGGGCTGTGGAGTTTCCACCCTGGAGATACTCAAAACACAACTGGGCAAGGCCCTGAGCAACCTGCTCTACCTGGACCTGCTTTGGGCAGGGGTGGGATGAGAGACCTCTAGAGGTCCCGCAAAGCCTACACGATCTGATGATCTAACCTTGGTAGATCCATGTTGGCTATTCCCAATCACCTTCTCCTCAATCATGTAACAAAGCTTTCACGTTCACCACTGTTCCTCAGAAAGGTTTGACAGCAGCATGAACACACCATATCTGCCCTGGAATGTCCTTATTCCAAAGGGCATAAATCACCTCCTTCGTTATTCAGTAGCATACACATAAGTCCTGGCAGACTCAGTAGAGACCCTGATACTTCTGTCTTCTGGGTGGATGCAGACAATACTTTCCCTAGGGGCCTTTTTTTTATTATTATTTAATTCTTGTTGCTGGATGATAGCTTATAAGAGAAGGTGGAGCTGTCAGCATTGTTTTTATAATGGAAGAATAAGGGATATAGATGTGTCCAAGTGTTAGTGACATCCACATTCAAGCATGTTAAAGCATTAGAGCTGGTCATAATTTTCCCAGTAACAATACTGATGAAATACTTTCCAAAAACCTCCCCTGTATTTTGGCATCTCTGAGAGATGCCAAATGACCCAGCCTAATGAGATGAGACAACATAATGGCTATGCTAACATTAGAAATGTAACAAGCAGAAAACAATGGAAAATTCTTATGAATAAATGGAAAACAAGCTGATTTACAGTTTAAGATTCATTTTCATTGCTTACAACAA
The DNA here is from genome assembly GCA_020745775.1 of Theristicus caerulescens. NCBI lineage: Eukaryota > Metazoa > Chordata > Aves > Pelecaniformes > Threskiornithidae > Theristicus > Theristicus caerulescens. Next base: position 73,009,050 of record CM036558.1, read on the forward strand.
TATGTTGTAAAACTATCAAGCATCATCCTTAGGACACATCTACACTATCATTGCGGTTCGCTCCCTGTTTCACTTCTGGGCCCCTGATTGTCCGTACCACTTACATGCTGGTTTGGCCCCAGGCTCCTACATTGAGAAAATCAACTCGCTCCCTCCCAGAGGGCACAAAATTCCCAAGTCCCAGCTCCAAGGACACAAGACACTCCACTGCTTGGTAGGTCAGACTTTTCTTCCTGAGGCAGGCAGGGTTTACTTCCCAAGCAGACCACAGATTATGTAGGCTCACTTGTAGTCTCTTGTCATACTAAAATATTAATTTTGCTGTGTTGCTTCATCTGGAGCAGATGAGCAGTTTTCTACAGGGCTACTGGAAGGCTGCTCCAGGGGAAGCTAAGGGAACAGCTGGAGGAGGTGCAGCACTGAATGGCTGAAATCGAAGATTTCTCAGGAAGGGGGGAAAGCATTACCGCGAGGAGCTGATCGAAGTAACCTGCAGTTGTACCGTGACTGTTCAGTATTTTTAAAGGAGAATATATGCCTCTTTCCTGGCTAGATGAGTGCTGCAAGCAGGGCTCACATGTGGTTGCGCTGTACCAGAAGCAGCCTGCGACCCACCATTGGGGCTGACCACCCAGCTGTGGGGTTGCCCACGACCGCAGCATAGCAAGAAGCCTGGGGGTTAGCTTCAACCAGATGCCAGCAGCGGTGGAACTCCAGCAGCAGGGACTTAGCATGGCCAATGACCAGAATACGTGCCAGAGGTCTCGGGCAGCTACGTGCCGATATTGCATTGCTGTCATTTTTCTGCCATTACCACCTGAGCCGGCACCACTAAATGAGGCCCAGCGGAGTCCACCCATGCTGCAGTTGCACCTTCAGCTGCGGTGTGGACATCCTCCGCACGGCAGATTATAATCAGCGTAACGATGCATGACGTCAGCTGTCCCTCCCGCTGCCGCCTCCTTACCCTGCGTAAGGATCTTGCATCCCCTCTGTGGATACAGCCCTTAAGTGAAATAGTCCACCATTGTTTCAGCAACACCCAGGAACACTCGTAAGGATTTCGTGTAGGCTGGCTAGATCTGTTTTAACCACCACTCCAACTAACCTTGCTCTGAGCTAATTTTGTGGTAAAAAAAAAAACAACTGGTTCCTCTAGAATCCTCACGCCACTAGTAAAGATAGGGATCACCCCTGTAGTAGTGGCAGATTTCCCTACAACCCTCTGTCATAAAACCTGATTTTCTGTATGTTCACAGAAGGCTGGGTCCTTCATATATAGAGATGCTGTCCTCCATGGCATCACTTCTGTGAGAGGTCTGTGGGATGCCCTGGCTTAAGAGGATGCCTGTCATGTATACAAAGGCTTCAATACTGCATGCAGAACTACCTTTAAATAAATACACAAAAAGTCAGACCTAGGGGTCCCCAGCATTTTTATGTTCTGCATTGCTATAATCTCCTTTCTAGTTTCACGCATCCTCAAGAAGATCAGGCTTTACCTGTCAAATTGGCTGATGGAGGTATTCTATATACACTACTACATATTTCATGCATAATAAGAATAAAAACATCCTGCTCCAGAAGGGCAACTGAATTCATTAATTCATTCTTTGGTCTGCATTTCCTTCCCCTTTACCTCTTCTTTCTGAAGACTTTAACAAGTTTCCACGGCTAAAAAAACCTGTGTCAAATTTACACTAACAGACTGAAAAATCCACTGCTGCGTGCCCTTGTTTTTAATGGGAACAGCCCATCAGGGTGCTTGTTCTAACATGCGTGGCATGATTTTTGCACCAGCAAACAAGTTTTTATCTAGCACACAGAACTTATTCAAAAGGTATTACTTCTGCTGGGACTAGAGGCAGGAATGAGTCACATCTGTTTAATACTCAAGAAGTGCCCTGCCCCAAGGAGTGCCTCTGTTTTCCTCCCCTCCCTGTCTCGCGCACACTCTCTCAAGCCTTGATTGTCTCGAGTTATAACGCTTTTGAGAAATCACTCTTAAAATTATGACTCCTGTTAAAGTTAATTAGACGTGAACTCTGGCCAGGAGAGCAGGGGTAGTTTCATAATTGTTATTCTAGCTGAAAACAGAAGGATTCCCTGACCACAGGAAGTTCAAAGGACCAGCAGCAAAAGGAGGAGATACCCTGCGTTCCCAGGGAACAGCGGCTTCGCTTGGGATGCCAGCAGATTTATGACACGAGCTTTGCTCTAATTACCATTTGGGGTGGGCCTCCTCACGTTGATAAACAGTAGGGTTTCTACAGGGCTGAAGTTTGCAACAGCACTACATATTTAGGCATAGGCGTTATGGCTACACGCTTTCAGCGTATTTCGGAGTCTGCTGTCCCTGAAGCTGAATATTGCCCCGAAAAGAGGAGGTGTTGCCCCATGTGAGCCATTTGGAAAAAAAATTAAGCTTCAGTGAGGTCACATTATTTTAACAGGCAAAATGTAGTAATATTTACAAATTTACAAACCCAGAAGTCATTCAGACCTGCAACACTTAAGAAAGCAAGGGAACTTTTATATAGGCAATATTTGATCTACATAAAAAATAAAGATGAAGCAAACTAATAAACTAAACCTACAAATTGACAACAATAATTGTAAGACTGAACCCTAAAACACCCTACAGCAGAATTCCCATTGACTTTAGGAGGACCAAAGTCTCACCCCGCAGATTTTTCTTAAGCTGGTTCCTCACATAAAAATAATTTCAAAGTAATTTCAAAGATGAATAACGTTCTTATTTATTGAGCATCAACAGTGTATTTAGTAATGTATAAACATGCACAGAAGAGTCTTTGCCTGAAGGTCACCGCAGTCTAGTCAAAATACAGCTAGAACAGATTCAGAAGAGCATAACTACCTAATATAAACATTGATCATATAAGCAAACAGATACAAATATGGAGACTGATGGAGAAACATTTCAGATGCCGCTGTTTAAAGGGTTCATGCATATACATTGGAAAAAAAGCGAGGAAGGTCATCTGACTCACTGTCAGGATGAAAGCCAGTTTTGTTAGAAGGCACCAAGTTGGGATCTGTAAACACATACGGCCTGTAGTCAGGAGGGAATCTGGAGCAGCGGGAGAGCAAGATAAGGAAGGAATGTGTGAGCAGATACAGAGAGAGGGGGTCACGCAGGGCATCGCTTGTGAAGGCAAGAGGCTCCAAACTCAGTGCAGAGAGACAGGAAAACCTGGAGAGAGGGAGTGTGAGGGCAGCAGCATGGCGGGAAGGGAGGCTGGCTTCAGCCATAGATGCACTTAGGATAATCCATGATGGGAAGCAAGGACTCATGCAGATACCAGAAACAAATTGACTGATTTTTCCTGCAAGTTTTAAATACAGCTGATTTCTGTTAAAAGAATACATTTTGTCCTTTTCTAAAGGATTCAAGAAAAAATTACCATGTATGAAATACAGACCCTCCCTCCCCGATCTACAGATGTTACCTTGCTAATACCTGCAAGAGGAGGGCTGAACACCGCTCACAGAAAGGAGCAACAAACCATATTTCTGTATGCAATGTTCATGCTTTTCTGTGAATGTAATATTCATTTAGCAGAGGGCAATTTGACCCTGTACTAAGGATTTAAACTTCAGTGGAGCTGAGGTATAGTGTGAGCCTTAGCAGCAAAAGCCAGTGCCTTGGAAGGCAATTCAGAAATTTGGGAGCAGCTTAGGCACAGGTAGATGCAGGGCTGAAAACAGACTCGATGATTGCCACATGAACACAGCAGTTTTACAGAAAGCTGGGATCCCAGGGTGAGCTCCCACACCCTGCAAACACGCTGTTCATGCCCCCAGCACAGGGGAGCAGGGAGACTCAACCAGCTGGGGACTGCCAGCCCTGCAACTGCAGGAATCCCAGTTTGCACCAGGTAAAGGATATTTTTTTCCACGCCTTCCTCTCAGCCGTGAAAGCTCTCAGACACTGTCAGGAGGTCAGCAAACCACTGCCTTGCAGAAAAAACAGCAAGTGCAATGAACAGCTAGATATGCCAGCACGAGATGGCTGTAAGAGATGTAACACAGACCATTTTCTAAGTCATGCCCTATCCTGCATACAGCCATAGCTGAAAAACAGCTGGCTACTTTTCACAGAGATGAACATTTTAAAGCCAGAAGGAACTGTTTTGGTAATATAATTGGTCCCTGGCACAGGACGGACTACATAATCTCACCTTGTAAATCTAATCTTGAATCAAACCTGTGTTTTGTGGCTGAGTTAAAGCATAACTTTTGGAAAGACAGGCAATCACGATTTTACTTCAGACAACTGTATGACAGGGGTGGGTAAGAGCTTCAAGAGGAAAAGATCAGCTTCAAAGGATCATTTTTGATCACGGGTCTATGAAGCCAACAGTTTAACCTCCCCCTATCCCTGGATTAGCAAGCAGCATGAGAGCACCTCAGTCCTGCCCAGCTATGGGAGAAGTGGTACCTTGTATGGGACCAGCTGGGAAAGCTTAGACAGTAAAAAAAAAAAAAAGAGACGTGATAAAGGGATACTGAGGTGGAAAGCTTGTCTATCCTTCCAGATGTATTACTTGAGCTGACAAAAGATTTTTAGTTTCTTGACAAACCTTGTTTCTCTTTTATCCTTAAACCATCCGGGATACCACAGTTCTACCCCTGCCTCTTGCATCTCACCTTGGAAAACAGTGTACACAAAAAAATGTCTTTCGACAAAAGCGAAAACCACAGCAAGATACCAAAGCACATTACACCCTCACTGTGTGGCTCGCAGCCAGATAGGATGGTCTCAAGGTCTGTTATTAAGCCTTGTGTAAGTAACAAGCATTTGATCCTATGGACGTAAAATAATGCATTCAAACAGACAATACATTCACATGCATGCTGTCCATCTCCTGAGTCACACGTGCAATGCTGGAATGTATTACTTTCATAAAATATGCCTTTTATCTTGCTGCAGCTAATAACAGATCTGTGGTTAAGAATTTTTCAGGCATGCCCCATTCAAGTGGTGCTGCCTCAACAGAGAGCTGCTGTGCCTTTCCCCTCCCCTCGCAACCCTGGCCAGCCGGCATATCCCGAGGGAGGCCTGGCACACTGGAAAACCAGCTCTTGCCAAACTTACCTTCTGAAAAGAGGAGGGGTAAGACAGGGCACGCCACAAACCAGAAATCCTCATGGTGCTCCTCCTGCAGCATGGCCCCTCTGCCTCCAGGATAAAAGAGCTCTGACCAAAGCAAGCAGGATTTTCCATTGCATTTGTCATCCCATCAGTGGGAAGCAAATTCCTGTCTCTCCTGAGTTCCGAAATGAGCTGGAAACAGCTCACTGTTGGTGCACAGTCAGCCTCTTGTGGGTCAAGGGTGGTGTGGAGAATGAACTGTTTGACCTGGTCTCCTCTTAGTAATACAAGAAAAGGAAACTAATTTCATCTTTCATAGCCTGTGAAGTGGCACTCCATGCTTATGGTACCTTGGAAGGCTTATCAGAAGATTAGGTACTGTCTGGCACCAGCTAGGTATTCTTGTATCTAAATCTCAACTTAGACTAACAAACGTAAGTGTACATCCACATTGCAGGCATAATTTTTAGTGCTTTCACTTCTGCACAGTTGCACCAAGGGCTCCCGAGATGCAAAAGGACTGGAGACTAATTTCAGTGACTGGCACATAAGCTCACTTTGTACAAACATGCGGCCTGGAGAAAGATATGATTTATAGTGAAATAGGTTTGTCACTTACATAGAAGAATTCAGCACAGAAATCCCTTTTTGGATTATAAGGTTGCTGTGTTTCTAAACTGCAGTCTGCTCAAGACAACTTACCTTCTTTTTACAGCATGATCCATTTGTGGTCCCTTGTGTTGTATCTGCCATCTTCACACATCCTGGAGAACTGAGAAATACAGGCAGACCCCCACACCCCAACCGATGAAATGAAAATGACCCCAGTCCTTAATAAGCTCGTTTGAGTTCTAGCTAATTAACAGGCATGAGAAGGGGGGAAGGATCTGGCCCTCTGCCCCCTCCCGCATCACCTGGGAGAGCTGAGGCCCCTGCCCTACTCCCCAGGCTCCTGCAGCCTGCTCGGGAGGTCCGAGGAGGATAGTGTCTGTCTGTGCCCTGTGATCCTGGATGCTAAAAGCCACAAGAGCAGATTAGATAGATGTTCAACTCCACCCGCCAAGCCAAACACATTTAAATCTGTTGATATCAGTGGCTGTGCATGAGGGATGGATTGGCTGCATTACAGCTACCCACTGGATATCAGAGATTACTGTTTCCAAATATTGTGTGGTTTTATCTGCTTTGTGTGTATATGTTCTCCCTACACTGGCCTCAGCCCACCTCCCTTATTTATGTGATTCCTAGAGCAACACTATTTAAAATCAACCCCACGTGAAACAGCCAGGCTAGGATGGTACATGAGTGTGGAAAGTAGAAAGCTGAGGCGAGCAAACTCCATGTGGAAAGGAGCATAGAGGCTCCAGGTTTGGCCCAGACTTGGTGTTCATCTGGCCCCAGCACTCTCCCTCCAGCAGTGGTCTTTGGAAAGAAATGTTCCTCATGAAAAAAAAAAGTTTGGATAATTCCCGGAAGAATATGATTGTAACAGTGCTAAGAATTGTTGTATTTCAAGAAGAGAGAAAGAATCATTTTCCTTTTCTCCTCTATACTCACGAGAATTAATCTGAAACAAACACTCAACAGCCTAGAAATCCATCTTTTGGTGGGAATCTTCCAGAGCTTCTGGTAGGTGACATTTGAGGATACACAGAGTAAACTTGCAAAGAAGAAAGGAAAGGCAAGTGGCACGTACAAGTTCCCATGTGTTCCAAGGCTTTACCTTGAAGCAGAGGCTGTCCACAGGTATTTCCTTCACCCATTTAGGTGTGAAGGACTTTCAGGCTGACCAGCCAATAGTTTTTGGCCTGAGAGTATAGCCACCTTTGCCAGAAGCCACATCAACATTCAAGCCAAACGCCCCCAGGACAAGCTATTTCCCATTTACTCTTTCCAAAGCTGCACTGGATCTGAGCTTTCTGAAGGGCATGCCCGTGTCCTGGGCTAGGAGGGGTGAGTTTGCCTCTCACCTCCCATGAGGGTGTCCTAGCACAGAGCAATGGGTGTGGAAAGCAGGCAGCTTCCACCCTCCCATCCCTTCGCTATCAATAAAACATAAATCATTCACGCTCGGTCACAGGTAGGAACATGCCATCTGGATGGCTGCCTAGCTTAGTTCTGCCACCAATGGCTGCAAGTAATTAGCAGTTGGCCCTGCAGAGAGCACAAGGTACTATTTTTATGGGTCTAGCAAGCTGTGATTATATAGGGACCACAATAAAGGCTGAAAATAACCCACACGGCCAACCGCCAGTGGAGAGGGAGTGCTCTGCAGCATGGATCCGGCCAGCTTTCCACTTTCTAAACTGGAGGAAATGCCCGCTTCCCTGGGCAGCTGCGGGTCCGCCCCACCACGGCGGCGGCTTGCACCAGAGAGCCCAAAGCACTTGCCACTCTCTATTTGCATGCCCTCCAGCTCCTCCCTGCCGTTCACTTGAAAATGACCGCCTGGCTTGGCAAGCACATTGCCAACAACAAAAAGGGGAGGGGGGGGAGAAAAAAGAAAAAAAGAAGAAAAAAAAGGCCTGCGTTGGTATAAAACAGAACCCTGCAGCAATGGGGCTGGGTAGGAGCAATCCTGCACTGCCAGCCAGTGTGGTGCTGGGAGAGGGTGGGATTGCATGCAGTCATCCGTGGGACTTGCGGAGATTGAGGAGATGTAACTTTTATAGGGGGGAATATAAAAAAGTACACGCAGTAGGTAATCAGATAAATAGAAACTCTGAACCCTGTGCACTGTGGGTATTGTAGACATTATGTTGGCGCCAGCAAACACAGGGCAGGCAAAGGGAAAGCCAAGGATAAGTGGGAACTATCAGCAGTGCCAGGGAGGAGAGGGTAGGCTCTGGCCGAAGAGGCAAGGGAGGGTGGGACTGGGGAGCCACTGGCACTCGCTGCTGCAACCTGCCGCCTGTGTGGGCATTGGCGGGAGACCCAGCAGGGAGCAAGGTAAAGCAGCTCTGATTTTAGAGGCACTGAACAGGCCCCTGCCCACAGCAGAGGCTGAGCACGCCCAAAGAGTCAGAAACTGGGACGATGCAGCACCTGGGTGTCTAATCCGGGTGGTATCTCTGAGGAGAGAAGGACTGAAATAAGTCATTTGGGGTTTTGCGATCTTTCACCCCACTTTCCCCCATTCTTGTACTATTCTCATTCAGATAAATGAATAATCTGTCACCTTAGTTCCTCCACCTTGTTATCAATTTAAGAGGAGACTTTTCAAAGATGCCTTAGTGAGTCCCATTTGTTTTCACTGGGATTTATAGTTACTCAGGCAGCTACTTTAAAAAACCTCTGCTTGACACCAAGGGATATGGATCCAGCTGAAAGCTGGGAGCCCAAAAAGCTTCAGTGAAAGGCACCTGCCAAAGTCCAGGGGGTAAAGTGCTGAACTTCCTTCTGCTGGGATAAACTGCTCACCGAGGAAATCTTGCCTCTCCCTTCTTTAAAGGACACCAGAGGGAGAAACACCCCCCTCATTTACATGACCCTGACACACATGTGTTTGAGCATAGACGGTCAAAGGCTTCTGTAAGTTTGACCCATGATTTCACCCAGGCCATACCAAACTGATTGCTTCTCACTAAGCCCCGTATTAGTATATGCAATGCGATAAGGTATCAGCATTATCAGACCTTATTTCCTTTACAGAAACAGCCACTCTTAGCCAGTTGCCCAAGGATGCTCCGATTACGTCAGTACTATACAAAATAATTTCACTTAATCTGAAATTACATGAAGAGATTGTTCCTGCTGAGGTTAGGCTGTGTTTAATGCAAGATAATTAAAAATCTTTCCGCATCCTGCATGGCTATTAAAGCGCTCTAATTGTACCTGCTAGGAAAGCGCCTTTGCGGAGCACTCATTTGGTATCAGCAAAGTTGTGAGACATCAAGGCCCTTTTCTAACCATCAGTGGGAGTAGCTGCAGTCCCAGTGATTAATGCAGCTATTAAGTTACAAGGAAAACTCTCCATCTGGCTGTCCTCTGACTCAGCTATAAACAAACTTGCATTATCGCTCATTCTCCAGCCTGGGCCCCCTCCCTTGCTCCTTTTCCACATCAACAAAGGAAAACGTGAGACAAGATGAAGGAGCCAGGCTAGGGCTTTCATTAGCATACCACGCCAAGGAAAAAGAGGGAAGAAGCTCAGGGAAGGACTCACTGCCCAATTCGTACCCCCTAATCAATGCCAAGGTGTGCAATGTGAAAGAACAGTATTTAATGACATTAAGTGTTGATGCCTCCTGCCAATACCAAATGTCATCCTTAAGCGTTGTTCTCAGACACACTCTGTTTTTAATCCTGCCTCACTTCTGACCGTGCTCTCGCCCTCAAAAGGTGCATGATCAGCACAGGAAGAGAGTGAAGCTCCCTGCTGCCCGGTTCAAGCACCACCTTTATAAACAAAGCTTATCTTTGATTGCAATGCCCTTTCCTGGTGCTCTCCAGAGCCTTGCCACAGCAGCCCGAGCTGGCAGACAGGGCTCTCATCAACGGCTGCAGCCCAACAGCCCCATTTGGAGACCCGCTCCTGTAGGCTGCCCCAGGGACATTTGGGGAGGAAGCCTGCAAGGGGTCACCGTGTTCTTACTGTGTTTTGTAGCGCAGAGCTCATAAACCCATCCTGCTGAATACCTCTGTCAAAAAGCTTTTTATTTCAAACCACTTTATCAAATAGCCTGTCACTTGGTCTTAACTTTATTAATGTCTCTTCCTAAACCTGCTTAAACATATCTTTTATTATGCCATCTATTAAGGCAGTACTTTATCAGGAGGTTTCAGTGTGTATAGAATAATTTATAGCAGCTGAGGAGCCGGTCAAAATACATTTATAGTTCCACTACTTATTAATTTTTATTACTGTGTGCTTCTTAATGCACTATGTATTCAACCTGAAAAGACAATATAATCCAAGTAAACAATAATGATAATGAGCACTGAATAACAACTTTTATATTGCAGAAACATCAAAACCAAGCTAGACATTGTCCCTTGCCTATAGAGATTACAAGTGACACAGCAGGTGAAAGGGGGAAGGAGGGAAAACCCATACCATCACTGCAATGCCCAGTAAGATTTTGCTTGTTAAGCTGCCCAGCTAAGTTTCTGTCACAAGATTTTTTTCACTAGTATGTTAAATTTTTGTATGGATGAACATATCCTTTTATAACTAGTCCTGACCTGTTACGCTCTTGGCTGGCACCAATAAAAGCAGCGCTATCTTCCATCTCGGGAATGGACAGGGAAGGACGGCGTCTCCAGGTGACGTCAGGAGAGTCCAACCCTTTTTGCTATGAGGCCCAGGGCTGCGACCCACCCCCATGGTTGTGTGTAAAACCAATCCTTCAGGATACCGCTTCCACAAGCCTGGTCCTACTCACGCCTCTTGCCTCCTTTTTCCCACTGGAGCAAAAAGGCAAGCAGCAGTTCCCAGCAGATGTTTGCGTCTGCTGGATTTCATGATTTATTTCCTCCATTTTCTTATTTGAAAGCCTTCTTATCTGGCTGGGGAAGCTGCTGAGCAATTCCTCCACGAGGCACTCTGTGTGCCCAGCTCCCACCTGGCCCTGGATGAACCACTGTGCGATCTTGCATAGCAGCATGGGGTGGTGATAATATTTCTTCCTTGGACCCCCCTTTTGCTACTAAGCTGCTACGCTTTTCTGAGAAAAGGCTGCCTCTTGTTAAGCTGCTTTAGAGACAAAAGGGACCCCAAACTTGTTCGAAGTCCTTAAACCTCACTACAGTGCAAGAAATAGTACTACTCTAAAATTTATGAATGAAGGAGCAAGTCCTCCAATGTCTTGCTCTTCCTATCTGCTATGTTCTTATCATTGATATGGAGCAAAACGGGCTGCGGTGGTTACACAGAGCCTCATGAAAGACCACAGGCAGGAGTGAGCTGCAGGAACGTGCTCCCCTCTCTCCTTACTACCACAGGTGTTGCGGGAGCCTCCAGCAGCCACCTATCTGTCTGCTGCCCGGAGCCGACACAGGAACCTCTCCAGTTATGTGCTCCCCACCACAACCATGCAATCTTCAGAGAAAGAAGCGTACTAATAAACTGAGAAGTTATAGATGCTTTTTTAACAACTCTTCTTTTCCAATCATGTTCCTCACGCTGTCTGCTTCTGCCACAGACTGGTGTGACAGCGTCAAACGGATGACTGGTGTGGGCAGTAGCACATGACCTTACTATGCTTGGCACCATCCAAAAATGAGAAACGATCCCATTGAACTTTACATGAGCAAGTCCTCTGCCATGCAAGTAAAAGGTGCCTATGCTGTTTTCCCCACATCCATGTCTGCAGATAAGTTACATTACAGAGTTTGCAACTTAAACCATGTGAACTTGTCAAGAAGAATCACTGCAAGCAATGACCAAATTGCCCGTGGCAAAGCAGAAAGAATGGTGCTCCACCTGGGCAACTGCAAAGCATTAACAATGCTGTTGAAATGCTCGTTAGCACCTGAACCATCCAATACCATATTGGTAAACCAGAAACCATCACAAACAAACAAGGGTACAGCACATCTTGTTCAGATCTCCTGAGGTTCCACAGGCCATGGGCATACACAGCCTATGGTCCAGTCCAAGCTATGGGCACTGGTACCAACTGATATGGAAGGGGATGCTTTGAGAGATTAATTTTATATACTTAATCCACTTCTCAGGTTGATCCCTTTCCTTATGCCCAAGGTAGATGCAGCACTATGAAGAGAGAAACTGAGCGACAAATGCTGTGAACAGGAACAAGTTTATCTAACGAGAAACACAAGGTTGCTCCATCAGCCTCAGCATCCAGGCTCCATTGAGTCGTCAAGGCCATATACCTACAGAGCTGCATATGTGCAAGGCAAGTGCAGACCAATACTTCCCCTGGTCTTTCTCAGGCATCCACTGAGCCTTGAGTTAGACACTGCATCAGAGGAGCGACTGTTTTGACTCAGATGCGGTAGATTCCCATTCATGAATTTATTTAATCCTTTTCCATGTATCTGATGCACCCTAGGTCACTGAAGAAATTCTCACAGAGTGGCTATTCTGTACTTCTCTGTACCCCAGACAAGCTTCTCTGTACTTTTTCCAGTTTTACAAATTTGTTTTTGAGATAGAGACACCAAAGCCATAGAACTATGCTGTGACATGTTGACGCCTTCACTTCCATTCACCATCTCTTTCCTAAAAATTACTTGACTTTTTTTTTAAATGAGGATCATGCAGATTTTCACAGCTCAGTTATAATCCCAGACCTCATTCTTGCGTGGCAACCACCAGCCTGGTACCCATCTCAGTATGCACAACAGCGGGATTGTTTCCCCCCCTCCTCATCAGGTGCATCACCTTGCACTTATCTGTACTGTATTTCATCTGGTATTTCCTCATCCAGTCAGTATGACAAAGTCCTTCTGCAGCCCTTCACAATCAACCCTCAACCTCCTCACCCTGACAGTTTAGAATCACCCACAGATCTTCTCACCTCACCGCTCACCCTCTCCCTGATCATTTATGGATATGTTGAACAGCACAGACTCGGGCGAGACACCGCTGATGAATTCCCTCCATGGCCATGCTTCTGCATTCACTTTTCCTTCCCCGAGGGATGACATCTCTCATAGCAATTGGTGAAGGCTTCTTGTTTTTCAGTAATTCTTTCATTACCATAGCACTAATCTTCCCTTTAACTGACTTTGCTCTTTCAGTACTTACACCATGCAGGTATTTATGGGTGTAATGTACACACGGGACAACAGATTCACCAGAGTACCTATAAAAATTAGGATTTATACTCCACCCAAATGCTGACTTCAGTGATAGACAGCAAACCTGCATCCATGTGTGCACATCATCTCCCAGTTCAGTGAGGCCTTCCACAGAAGTCCATGCGCTGCTCCTGGAGGACTCATTCTCCCACCAGACCACTGGTTTGAATGCCCCAACACGTTTGCTGGTGCTGCATTTGCCACTGGCGAGCACTGCTTCCCTGTGACTGAAGTGAAGTCTGGTCCAATCGTTCATTGTCATTATTAACTGATTTCTGTAATTACAGCACCAGATCCCATCCCTTCCCCAGAGAGCTAACAACCAACCAGCCAAGCAGAGGGGTAGCAGGCATGAGGCAGCAGGGCCTCTCCCAGGAGAGTCCTGGCCTTTCTCAGTCCTGAAGGCATTCAGCCTTCAGGCCAACTTGCTGTTCAACCCCTAACAGCAACTGCAAAGGGGTAGCAGACACAGAACCACAGATGAAATATGTTTCCATGCTTGCTTGAGGAATGCCCTTCTTCTCGAAGCATTAGGGCACTCAGCAGCTGCACAGTGTCTGTGTGCAGGAGACAGGCTCTTCTGGCATGGAAAGTTCATCAGATTTAGGACAGGTCACACGTTCACGCCCAAGAAACAGGCAAGAGACATGCCGATTCCACGCAGCCCCATCCCCGCTACTCAGAGTTTGCAAAGACACATCTCAGCATTAAGTGCACGCCCACACACGGTCATTATCAGGTCAGAAATATTATGGTGGGATAGCTCTTTATGCATTAACTTAGAACAGAAATAACTAAGAAATATATCTATTACTTTCTTTCAAAAATGTTAAGTCTGTGACACTAAGTGCTACACATTTGTGTGCATTTCTCTCTTTTAGGATACTTCTGTATTTGTGCCAAGACTGTTGAATTTTGTAAACATGTTAACATTATTTGTATTATCTTCACTTTTCAGCGAGAGAAAATGTCAAAAGATACTTTTTTTTTAATTGTCTAAAAATTCATAGCTGGATATGCCCTACATACTAGACTCATGAGGTTTACATTAATAAATTGTGGTTGGAAGCAGAAAGACATTTATGGCACATTTTTACACAGAACCATTTTCACTGGAAGAGACAAAAAATAGTTGTTTTTCTTCTTGCAGTGACTCAAGAGTTGGAAAAATACCATCTGTTTTCATTAAAATTAAGAAACATGATATTTTCTGACCTCCTTCTGTATTGCCTTTTTTTCTGACAAACCTCTTTGATGATAATTGTTTTTATACTTCATTGCAAATCAGTGCAGACAAGGTCAGTGCATCTCTATGTAAAGAAAATACGTATTAATCCCTGCATTAATACCTACACTCATACATGACTGCCTGTACCTTTCTATGACACTGTGATACTGTATCAAGTAAGTATTGCTATCCAAGTACTAGTTAAGTAACACTTTGGGGTATCTATCTTGGTAATATTCATGCCGAATGTTGTTTTCACGGGTACCTACACGACACATGCTCCACTGCCAACAAATATGGCAATGCATTAAACCTTTCCGATAGGTACTCAGTGTATTTCAGATTACTACAAGAAAGTAAGGGGAAAAGGAGATGTGATTCCTGCTGGAAAATCACTGTTTCTCAGCTTGCCCCTGTAGGGTTTTGCCTATGCAAGACCTTGAAGCACTGCTGCCTTCAAATCATCAAGATCAAATGCATCCTAATAAATTTCCCCTGTTAATCCAGGCCTGACTGCTCACAAGAATGGTTTTTTTTGTATTTATATTTTGAAATCCCTTGTGCAGGCTTTAGAAGAGGCAGCCCTCTGCGAGTCTTCGTGTCATCTCCCAATAACTTACTACCAAAAGGAAACCACCAGGAAAGACTGGAGCTCAGATGTTCTGGAGAAGAGTTTTCCATCTTTTATTAAAAGAATTAATGGAAAAAAAACTACCAAGAAGGACCATAAAAAATAATCCCTTTTTTCTTCAACTGGCTTTAATCTCTCCCTCACTTTCAGCGAGGACGGCTCCCAGTGGTGGTCCCAGATCAGATGCCGTACATGAAGCAGCTGCATTTCAGAGCACAGTAAATCACTTGCAGACATCCAAATCGGCCACAGATGCAGAGCCAGCTCATCCAACAGCGTACAGGACAGTAACGCTCAGGAAGCAACTTTAGTTTCATCAACTAAGGTAGCTTGGGTGACGCCTTTGCCTGGAGCACCGCGCTGGCTTCTGTTGCTGCCAAAAAAAAGCTGCTGAGTGTGGACAAATCACGGAACAGATTAAAAAGTAGCTGAGCTGATGCATGTGCTTTGTATATCATCTTCTTTCAATGTACAATTCGGTCCAAACTCCTCAGGCATCAAATGGTGGGTTGGGGATGTGATTTGTTTTTTCCTCCATTATAAAAAAAGAAAAATCCACACTATATTTTTTGAAAGGATCAGCTTGAAGTGATGCACGCACACCCAAAAATACAGAAAGCACCATGCTCCAAATTCCATAAACATTCGAGATAACATTTTTTTTGAAGAAACGTGCTCTTTTTTTTTTGATACTGCTTCACAAATCACATATGCAGATGAAGGCTTCATGTTGTCTTACAACAGACAACCACAGTCTTGCCAATGCACCTGAACAGAGCTAATGGGAAAGGTGCTTGGCTCTCCCCGATATCTGAGTATCCTGTGCGCTGCTACTCTTATATTTCCCCAAACCTGATAAGAGCACATGTGTAGCACTTCAAAAATTAAAAGGTTTCTTTAATATCAAACTGCAGGGAATGGAGAATGGCATTTCACATCTTTCAAGAGTGTCTGCTCTGGCTGATCGCAGTCATGCTACAACCTCCAAACCAGCAAGAAGACACAGTAATGATTTACAAGGAGCCTGAGGTCTGTAACTAGTTTTTAAACTATTTAAATCAGAGAGGGGGGGGAAAAAAATCAGACAGTTGTTTTTACTTATGGTGTTTTGCAAACATGCCGAACACTTGCAAATTGCACCACAGTTCAGGGGCAGGGGAGCTGCTGGAAAGACCGGCAGTACCTTTCTGAAGAGTCTGTGGCATCCACCAGGGCACAATATGGAGATTTATGTTAACAGGGGCTTTCAGTGTGCAACCAGTGTAGGATTCAGTCTAACACCTCCCGCAGAGCCTGCTGCAAACTGTGGGAGGAGCCCCTTGACTTCCACAGCCAGTGGGTCAGTACCACAGAAAAAGAAAACAAAACGACACAGGGAGAAGAAAGGCAAAGGTAAAAGCAGGTTGCTAAGAGCTGGAGTGCTCTCCCAGGGGTTGGAGCATTTGGCTTCTGGAGGAACAGCCATTGCCGGTACCAAATGACAAGAGGCAGTATGAGGCAAGGCATTTGCGATTCAAAGTGATGATTGTGCCAGAGGCAGAAGTGGAAGCCAAGTAAAGCCTCCGCTCTCCCGACCTGAGCATGACAGCAGAAGAAGGAGGTGACACCAAGTAGGTTTCGCTTTACTAAAAAGATTTTTTTGTTTTGTTTTGTTTTGTTTTGTTTTTAAATCAACTTGCCTGCACCTGTCAGGGAGAAACCATCAACTCAGTATAATCACAGAGATCTAGAGGGCAGCTCCTCCAGGATCATCCATCACACCCTGGTCCGGAGGAGTTGAAAAAGTTGTAATAAAAAGGCTAGAAGGCAAGATCAAAAGGTTTACCCGGCATGCCTAGCTATGGGAATGGGGAGTGCAGCTGCGTACATGAAAGGGTTACACCCAAAAAATGAATACGATTGCCAAGCAGGGTGGAAAGAACAACTGTTTACAATTGCAAAGCCTCATGCTTCCATCATCAGGTGTTGCAGAACAGGAATCATTCCCTGCAAAATTTTCCAGTTACCTTCCTTGACTTTTTCTGCACATAGCTTCCTTTCTTACTATTTGTTTGGAAAGTTCTTTTTTGGAGTCCTGTTCTCATGCAAACCAAGAATTAAAAAAACAAAACCCAAAACCCAGAAAAATCTGATGTCATAGGATGAGCCGTATGCCAGTTCAGACAGCAGCATAATGGAAAAAAAAAACCAAAACCCTCAATTATTTGCTCTGATTCAGGCTCAACTTTTCAGCTTTACCTATAATAAAAATAGTGATAACTTTCTGTGTCCTTACAGAGGGTCCAATTCAGAGAGTCATATGAAGTTCTATTAAAAAAAAAAACCAAACCACAAACCCAAGGCATTCAAAAAGTAAAGCAGGTTGCCATTGCTTTCTTCTCTTCCTGAGCAAATGCAAGGTCTGAATACACCCTTTTGTTCTTAAAGAGGCAGTCAACTTGAAAATGAAATTTAAAATAAAGAGGAACACAGAAGTACTTTGAAAAATAACAACTAAGACAATTGCTGACTTAGAGATGGCTGATATTTTGAGGTCTGAGAAGCTTAGGATCAGACCTTCCAGAAGAAAGCATTCAGTACTGCAAAGAAGAGTTAAAAAGAAGGAAAAGAAAGGAACCGACACGAAGCCCTTTGAGGCCAGTACATCACTGAAGACGAAACAAGGACTTTGCTGACCCTGCAAGCCATTTGCTGGGAGGGAACTCAAACTCCTCCTGTTACAAGATAAGGTTAAGAAAATCAGCAAACAGCTGCATCAAAATACTACTACTAATAATACAGTATTCTGCTTTCCTGGGATGGTTTGAAAGCTTGCCGTATTTTTATTGGACTTTCCAGTGATGTCAGTTTGAGGCAGGGCTTAGGCGAGTAATTGCTAAAGGGTGAGTCGAAAAAGGGTATAATTACTACAGGGAGTGTCTGATGTGGGAAAGTGGCATTCCAGCTGGAGGGAGAGATGGGCCCGTCTCTCCTGGGTCCCAATGAACTCACAGATACCGTACGACTGTTCCCGGCCCCGTGCAGTTACTTACAACCGTGCAACGCCACTGACCTCAGTTTTTCTTCAGCAATTACTCAGGCAGCAGCAATTTCATGTCCAGCATTATTCACTGTCACAGTGCTGGGAATGCAAGCACATCTTAAACCTTTAAGATACGTAGCCCTCAAGTTATTGCATCAGGCAATGGTTGCAAAACAGACAATTGCTGACTTCAGTAAGGTTGCATGGGTGTAACTGAGAACAAAATTTGGCCCGTAGCATTTGGAAGGGTTTCACTGTAACTTGTGAGAGGGATGTGGAAGAATCCTCATTTTGAAATAGCAGAGGAAGCACTACCTCCCCTGCTGTCCGTCTCCTGCCCACAAAAGCTGCCCATCCTCCTCTTATGAATGAGAGGAATTGCAGGTGTCACTCAATACATCCATCCTCCTTTAAACCTCTCCTTTAAATTCACCTCTCCCACAAATGCTGACAGCTACCAAAGTGGGCCTGTAAATAGTCTGTACCAAAACTCCCTCGTAGCCCTGAACCACGTAGCTGCTCCTACACCCATGCCCATCAAGACAGTTGCTTCATTCAGTTTTTGGGTCTTGCCATTGACAAAGGCTGGAAGAGCCCTGCAGCTTTTTCTTTTAGACACATCTATACAGCATCGCAGTCCCTGACCAAACTGCCCAACTGCCAAAAACTGTATGAGCACAAGATGGCAGGGCATCACAGCCTCATCCAAAGCACAAGCAGTTCAATCGCCTTGTCTTGTGCAGCCTGATGAACGCTGCCAGATCCAATAGCCTGGGAGCCACTCAGCGATGCGAGGCTACAGCTACCCTGGGAGTAAAACCATTCCTCACAAGCTACAGTTTTGACGTGCCTGCTGTTAGCTTCCTTCCCACACAAATCTTTGCGTCTTTTGCCTGTACTGCCCCTTGCGTACAAAGCAAACTCCCACAAGAGATCACCCACCAGAGGCTTTTGCAAGAGCCACTGTGTTGGTCTGGGAGCTAACAACTCTTCATGGTCCTGGCTAACGTAACTATGAGATAGCAAAAGGCATCAGCAAAGAGGTGGCTCAAGTCTGAAGGTGCTCTTATCATGCACTGACACCCTAAAGGCACGCATGGCTGACAGCATAGAACACACTGACAGCTCTTTGCAATCTGCGCCTGATGTTAAAGGATTTCGGTTGCGTCACCTTATTTTTCTCCCTCACTTGTCCCCTTTTGGTACAAAACTCATAGTTTCTCCTGGCCGTACTACCAACAACAGGTGCTTTCAAGACTTGATTAAAATGCACTTCATTTTCATTTAAGCCTTGCCACCAAACTAATTTCATTACTCTCAGCTCCCATTATTAACACTTTCAGCATCCCTGTCAGTACAAAGCAAGACAACATCGCACCACCCAGCCTCACCAATTGTCAATAAAAGGTAGTCATTAAACGTCTTTCAAAGTTGTACACAGAGCAACACAAACAGCGCAGATATCCCATACAAAGGGTAATCCTTTAATTCCGCACAGTGCAACCCATGGGCAGCCACAAGGTACTTAATGTAATTGATGGATTCCCCAGAAAAGGGCCTGGCTGGTCGCAGAAGGCTGACATCTCATTTCTATTTAAGTGGAAATCACTTAGCAGCAGCGTCTGTGGGCATTGCTACTGGTTTCCCCAAATGAAAAGGATGAGAGAGAGTTCCTGGTTCACCTGTGGGAGGGGAAATAGTCCATAAAACATGTTTGACAGGGACTTGCCAGTATCTTGGGAAACTTTTATATTTGTTTAAGTACTTGGAAAGCCAATGCTAAATGCAAGTTCAAATTGTTTTGTGACTCTCTTATGCAATAACAAATTTTGCTCTTTTTTTTTTTTTAAATAAATACTTCCATTGCAGGCTGGAGCTTGTTCAACTTTGAGGAAAGATCAGGACTGGCTTTTCTCTCCACCATCTATCATACGTATAATGTTGAAGTACATCTTAATGCAAGCACTTGGGATGGCTGAAAGAGCTCGTTATGAATATAGTATTTTCTTCTTTTTCAGTGCTATAAAGCAGTAATTATTAGAAGCTCAGGAAAAAGAAAAAACACATGTAACTGACTCTTCTGAACTGTTCTTCTAAATCCTTTAAAAACAACTTTAAAGGAACCACTTGCTTTCTCCTACTGCACCAATACTAATGTGCCAGAATACCAAATATGCAACACGTTCACAAACCCGTGTGCCTGTCTCCCCTATGCAGGCTGGGAATTCTTCAGCCCCATTTTAAGCCAGCCTTAAAGCTCATCTCCCGTCAGTTGCACCAGGAGTTGAGCCTTTAGCAGCATTAAGCCCTTGGTCTGGTTCCTACCCATCCCCAACAATGAATCGCGCCCTGTGCTGCGCTGATGCTCCTGATGTCACGGAGGCAAGTCACTGCAAATCTGCCACCTCAGTTACATACCCCTGCAGGGAGTGGCTTTTCAAACAAGTCAAAACTGCCCTGAAAAGAGTCTCCAGCTCTCCCTGCTGTTTCTTTGTTTTGCCCCATGTGTAGCTGGTGTGTAGTCTGTGGTGAAGGTGAGGAGCTGAGGTCAGGTCGGACCAACAAGGGAGGGGAACTGGCAAGCACTCAGAGCATGGCAGACAGGTCGGTGACAGCATCCAGAATGAGCAGTGGTGCAAAAGGGGCTGGAGAACGACAAAGTGGCAATCCCTTCTCCTCCTCCTCAACTGCTCTTTCCCCTCTAGCTTTGTCTATCCAGACCATTGCTCCATCACTTGAGCTATCACCATCTCCAAAGAACAACCCTTTCCCGTATTCGCCACTGTTAGAGCAAAGCAAGTTGTATAAACAGTGTGTTTCATGCAGTATGGTATTCCCTCCTTACATTTCCTCAAGGGCCCAAATATTTGTCAGACCTGAGGTCTACCATGCATAGTGGTAGCTCTCAAGTCCACATAAAGGCCTGTTTGTAGCCCAAAGAGACACAATGCTCTGCATCACATGCACATTTATACTCTGCAAGCTCATGCCTCTCTGAGGACCACAGAATGAGAAACCTGAGGAGGACAGAGGACAAACAATTCCTCGAGTTTCTTTCTAACCAGAAGTATAAAAGCATCAAAAGCATCACCTTATCTCAAGCACACAAATTAAACAGAAATTTTCTTTTAAACAGCAACGACCAGCAAACCCTCCGCTCCCCATTTCTAGTCAGCATCAGCCTTCATCTAGTCATGCCAACTCACAGCTCTCCAAGCTCTGCGCATCCCAAACACAAACCCTAGCATGCAGACCAGAACTGGTCCTCTTACCACCTCAGAGCAAACCTTACCCCAAACAACTCTACACACCTGACCCCACCTCAACACTCAATCCTTACTAGAGCTAGTGAGAAGCCTGCTTACCCAGCCCCACCTCGCCAAACCTTGACTCCAACTATTTGTAGGCTAACAGCAGCCTTACCAACATGATGACTTTAACTCATATACCTTATGAAGAACCAATCTGCACGGTGAAGATCCAGAAAGAAATTAAACCTTTTCAGACTTGCTGTCCAGATCCCTAACCAACGTGTTGGTCACAGACCCACAACACCTTCCTGCTCTGAATTCAGCATCATTTTTGATGGTACAAGCATTCACTCAGACTTTGCAGTGCTGCCCATCCTGAGTCCCATCCACCTTTCAGGCAACCCACAGCCAGGGCTAAGGACAGAGAGGGCTGAACAGATAACTTCATTTCTGGATCCTGTAAGTACCACCAAACCAGGCTGATTCTGGAAAATACCAGCTTGGCAAACTGCTGGCTGCATCTGATCATAGGTTTAGATTAGGGGGTGAAGAGGCTGAAGAACCAGCTTTGTTTCTGGCTCATTTAGGTGCCAGACGATTGGGATGACAGCTGGCACTGCTCACACATCCCAGGATGATGCCTGAGGAATACAGGACTTTCTGTTTCAGGGTAAGGCTAGAGTTGGAACTGGGGTTGACACTGAGGGCTGGAGGCACTGAAAAACTAGATCTGCCCCCAGACCCTGATGAGTAGCGGGGGGCTGCAGCCAGCTACAGAGAACCAGCCCTGGCCAAGTCTGGGGTGGGGGCGACAGCCCAGAGCACGGGATTCGTGCTAGGCTTCAAGGGTTGGGGATCAGAATAGGTAAAGGGATGAAAAGCAAAGCTTAAGAGCAGGAATGCCAAGTAAACACTGGATCCAGCAGCCTCTCCAGAAGATACCTATGAACGAAGCTTTCTGTCCTCATATCCCCATCACTGGCCTTCATGCCAGCCCTTAGCCCAGCTGCTAATGCCAGGAAAAGGGTCACTGCCCACCTTTCATCCTGCTGGGCAGCAACCCAATATAGCCTGCTGTCTTAAAAAAAAAAACAAAACAAACCCAAAAAAACTGCAAAAAACCCCAACAAAACAAAACAACACAAACAACACACACACAAAAACCCTAAGCAATACCTGCCAACAGCAAGTCCTGCCCCACAATTCCAGCCTCGTGGCCTTTGCAAACTCCAAAGCAGACATGGATCTCTGGGCTAGATTAGAGAGATAGTCTTAAATCTAGTGCTGTAGGCTAGGTCTAGCATTCACAATGTTGCTTAGGAGAGCTTACAGTTCCACGCAGGCTGCAGAGGTCGGAGGCAGGTTGTTGCATGTCAGGAAGAAGGGCCAAGTTTGTTCTTATGTCAATCCTTTGAAAATAAACAACCATGGCGGGGGGGGAAGCAGTTGTCAATGACTCAAACTGTGTTTAGAACTAGTGATTGTGGCAAAACAATTGCTAACTAGTGCATTACATAAAAGATTGGTGTTTATGCCCATGAATTTGGACAGTTGCTGGACGGCATCCTAACCGTTTTTTAGATTCTCACCATGAGTCTTCATATGTACAGGGGAAAAAAGTCTCCTTAGTGTTTGTCATGTGCCATCTAGAACCTCATCCTGAACCCAGCGTTAATACCATAGCTGCAGCCCCTGCCTGGCTCAGAACAAATTATGCTCCTATCACTCCTGAAAGTACAAAACTTTGGCCAAGTACTACAAATTCAGGAGGGAAAAAAAAATCTAGGTACCATGTACAAATCCACTAAAATTTATAGAAAGTTATGTAGAAAATTGAAACATCATTAGCACTTTTCATATATTAAGAGAGCCTTAACACTTTCCAACATAGTCTGGGCAAGAACTTACTTCTCCCTCTAGAGGATATGAAAATTAGCACAAGGAACTCTGCTAAGGCAGAGGGTCAGCGTTTTTACTTTGAAAGTCTAGTAGCATTTTAGAAGGACCAAAATTACACCTGTAAAAAGAATGAGTTATAAAGTTATTTATTTGCTTTTACAGCAATGCCCTAGAAAGTTCAAAATAAATTCTCAGTTAGCTTTTTGCATTTAAACAATCTGTGAAGCTGTTTACCACGGAACATTTTAAAAGTTCATTGAGAGTGACAAAACAGTTCCTTTAGGTCCTCCTTCACTCACTGAGTGTCCGAATCCTTTTGTTTCCTTCGTGGGGAAAGGTGAAGACAGGCAGGTCCCCGTCACCAGACAAAAAACTCCTACACACTTTCCCGCCGCAGTGGTCCCCCACCATTCTGCAAGCGCACCTCAGGGAGAAGCCCAGGGTGAAGGGCACACAGAGACAAAGCACCTGCCACGTCCTGCATCTGTGCATCATATTTACAGTATCATCATACTCAAACTGGCTGTACAATTTTGCCGGTGAAAATAGCAGCTAAAGATTCAGCTGGAGAACCACGTAAGCAATCCAGTATTCTGGAATCATCTCTCGCCTTCGCACCTCCTCATCATTAGCTTCTCCAGTAGCTGTGACCAAAAACTGCAGGACACGTTGGTCCTCAGAAAACATTGGCCTCGCTTCTTTTGTATCTCGAAGGACCACAGGCACGACTCTTGCCTGAGCACCCATGCCAAAAGCAAGCATGCAGCCTGCCACAGCTAGTTTTGCATTGTTTAAAATATTTCAGCACGGAAATGAAAACCCTCTAAGGAGACATATCCTTACATGCAAAGCTGGTTTTACTGGCTTCATCATGGGGAAACCAAATCCACAGAACTCCATCTTCCATGCTTCTCTTGCTACATATAATAAAATCTATAGTGTGGGAGAAGCTACAAATGAATACCAGCCTGGCACAGACCTCGGAACCGACATGAAGCCCGATGCCAGCTGCTCAGAGTGCAAACCAGCCATATGGCACTGTGGGACTTCAGAGAGATGGGCGGGGTGTGATCCCCCCGGAAAACTCCAACACCTCACTGATTAACTTCTTTGGACTTTAGCGTATCTTAGCTAGGAGTATCTCCCTCCCAGTCCTCCCCGCCACCGAGTCCCAGGGAATGACTCGGGAATGCCCTGGAAGCCAGGATTAATTGCTTTTGTACATTTTTATCTTTGATAGCAGAGTTGTAAATATTCCCACTCTACATACTTAAGCTTTCAAATGTCACTAAATCTTTTGGCCGCAAATTCCCAGAAGCGCATTTTTCCAAGCATCTGACCTGTGCCTGAGAATTTGATGTCTTTCGTATGCTCAGCCTGTTCTAAAAAATAATAATAATAAAAAAATTAACAGCATCTCAGATTAGATGGCTAATTTTCAGCTTGTGCTTACCTGCACTGGTGCAAATGCCACAAGCAGCGCTCTGCTGCAATGCACCAACAGCCTGCCCTCTCTGTAAAGCGCCTTCTCCTGCCTGTTTTAAACCAATCCTCCGCTAGTTTCAGCTAGTTCCCCTTAGCTCCACTATTTGCAGGGTTTGGTGAAGAGCACTTCTGCATTCACTTTGTCTGCTGTTTTCATGATTTCTTAAACCTCTCTCATCTCACTGCTTTGCTTTCTCCTCTCCAAATGGAGGAGTCTCACTCAGCCTTTTCAGTTGCTCCTCACAAGGCAGCTGCTCCATCCCCTCAGCCATGCTTTTCCTTGTGCCAACTCGGCGATGCAGAGACCGGAGCTGCAGGCAGCACGTGAAGTTTTAAGATTTGGTCAAACACATTTTGTCTTCAGCTTGAAACCTATATGCTCCTTAAATTAAAATATAACATCATTTTCCAATTGAAAATTTTACCTATAGGGGCTTTGATTTCACAACTGGTATTTTAGATGTTTAGTGTTTCTACTTTAGCCAGAAAGGAGTATTAAAGCAGTTGACAGTTAACTATGCTTTTGCAGCTGTAAAAATTCATAGTGATTGCCTGACAGAACTGGACTCCATTTTCAGAAAAGACAGATAACAAAACATCTGCGCTTTGAAAAACATGTCAGACAACATAAAAAGCGTTGCTTGAAGAAACATTCCCAAAACCACAGTGACAAAGCAATCGAGTTTATGCCATGACCTCAGTACAGATGTTCTCGTTCAAAAGGGGGAAAAAATAGTAGTAATCTGGATGCTCCACTTTGACCCTGGAACACCCAGCGAGCAGTGGAGCAGAGGAGCAACAGGTTTACAGTCAGCAGAAGGGCATTCTCAGTCTTCGGGGTAGGTATCGCACCCCCACAATTCAGCCTCACCGCTGCAGTAACCTCTCAGGGTCATCTCCAGGAGCCACAGCCCACCAGTTACCCCACAGCCCACCTCGCCAGGGTCCGTTTGCTTGTGCCGTGTACCATCAGGTGAGCTCCACGAGGGAGACACTTGCAATAGCCCACAAGAGACCCTAGAGCTCCCTACCAGCAAGTGCAGTCTTGGGGAGAGGAGGGAGCTGGGGGAAGAGTATGGAAGATAAAGGGGAAGCACTACCTTGAGCTGTTTGTGTCCCAGTTCTTCTTATACAAGTTACTGACATTCCTGCCCTGGCAATACTACTCTGTCTGCACAGGTGCCAGCAGCAGGGCACACCACAAACATGCTGCTACAGCAAACAAAGTGAGTGGGCCTCGTCAGATCCTAATCTCTGGGGGGAAAAAAAAAACAACCTACCTCATCATACATTAATATTAATAGAGCATAACTGAGTATCTGTGCTACTTTGAAGCTTTTTCTTTAGCACAGGATACAAAGTCATGCCATCCCATCCCCATCCTCCCCACCCCGTATCAGACTGGTGCCTTTTGGTAGTTATGTCTAACATTTCTTAGCAGCCATTCTCTTGCTTCAGGGATCACCAGAAAGATGGCTCATCTCATGGTCCTGGCCCAAAGAGCTCCCGGTCCACCCCGTTCCTGTGGACTGCCTCACGTCTATAGATCTCAAGCCTGCAATGGCCAGGACACGTGAACTGCACTCACAGCCCACCTTGATACGCACATACCCAGCTGCAACAGCTGTCCCCAGGCCATCGGCACTTGCACAAAGTGGGCTTTTCTGGCATGCTCCACCTCAGGTGCTCTGCAAACACCCTGACTACGTAAACATGCCCTAGAGAAAACACCTGAGGCAGATAGCTCACGCTTGGCACAGCCTGCACAGACAGTCCTGCTGCACATCACTGCAAGCAAGGCTCCAGTCCTACATGACTGATTCAGGACCACCTTCGTGCTACAGGGTGGCTAGAGCTAGGCAAACTTGATGAGGCTGTGGTGCGCGGCCGGGAGGGATTACAAGGTTGTGTGGGCTGCGACATTTCCTCCTCCCTCAAGCAGAGATGATAGCAGCCTCCTTTCTCTGAAGCGTCTCCTCAGGTGAAGGAGATAAACACCCCCCAGTGGGACACACGCTCTGGCTCTGGGGCTTCCAGGCTCTTTGCCAAGAACTAGCATCTATCCTTGTCTTCAGAACACCCAGCCCCAATGAACAGAAGGTTGCCTCTGTCTGACAACCCCCGACTCGCACTGATCAGCCATGGACCACTTCCCTGGTGGAGTCATCCACTGCTGAGCTACACGAAATTAAAGCACAGACAGCTTCTTAGAGATTCACTCATGCTTAGCCCACTTCAAAAATGCTGAGGTCTGGCCAATGCACAACCTGTTGCTGGAGGAAGGCAACAGCTCGGACACACACACACACCCCCACCCCCCAACCCCTAGTCCCTACACACACCATAGCCTTGTCAGTCAGCAGGAAAAATCCCCAATACAAGGGGATTTCAAGGGAAAAGTGCACAAAGCTGTTATTGTTTCAGTCACCTTCAGCACTGCACCTATGAACACAACCAGTCAGGTTCGGGGCAGCCATCACCAAGGCCACCTCTGCCTGATGATGTCACTACACAAGCTCCCAC
Organism: Theristicus caerulescens; assembly: GCA_020745775.1. Classification (NCBI taxonomy): domain Eukaryota; kingdom Metazoa; phylum Chordata; class Aves; order Pelecaniformes; family Threskiornithidae; genus Theristicus; species Theristicus caerulescens. Next base: position 73,035,972 of record CM036558.1, read on the forward strand.
GACGGCAAGGAAAAGCAGGACATAATGTGTTCGTACATCTAGCAGCATCTCAGCCCTGGGTGTTAAGAATGGCCATCAACAGCACTCCCTCACCTCTGGATGTAGGTCTTGCACCTCCTCCTCCCTTCAGTACCCAGTTAGAGGCTGCCCCCTTTCTTGCACCTGATGTAATGCTATTTTCCAAAATGCAGATATTTCACCTCAGTCTCCCAACAAACATCCCCCCTTGCTGAGGAAATACCGGTCTTGCTTCCCAACATGCTTCAGCAATACTGTCTACACATATATGCATACTGTACATGAGAGTACTGTCAATCCCTGTATGAAGAGGGAGGAAGGGAACTGTCCTGGTTTCAGCTGGGATAGAGTTAATTTTCTTCTTGGTAGCCGGTATGGGGCTGTGTTTTGGGTTTAGGATGAGAACAATGTCGATGCTAAGTATCGCTAAATAGTCGCTAAGTAGCGCTTACACTGGTGAAGGACTTCTCAGCTTCCCGTGCTCTGCCTGGTGCACGGGGGGCTGGGAGGGAGCACAGCCAGGGGCGCTGACCCAGACTGGCCAAAGAGTTATTCCATACCATATGACGTCATGCTCAGTATATAAGCTGGGGGAAGAAGAAGGAAGGGGGGGACATCTGGCGTGATGGCGTTTGTCTTCCCAAGTAACCGTTATGCGTGATGGAGCCCTGCTTTCCTGGGGATGGCCGAACACCTGCCTGCCGATGGGAAGTAGCGAATTAATTCCTTGCTTTGCCTTGTTTGCGTGCGCAGCTTTTGCTTTACCTATTTAACTGTTCTATTTTATTTTACTTCAACTATTAAACTGTTCTTATCTCAACCCACGAGTTCTCTCCCTTTTACCCTTCCGATTCTCTCCCCCATCCCACCGGGGGGGAGTGAGGGAGTGGCTGCGTGGTGCTTAATTGCCAGCTGGGGTTAAACCACGACAGGAACACAGAGAGATCTGGAAGCATTGACCAGTTCCTCTCTTACCAGATTTCCAGCCAAAGGCACCAAAGAGGTTGTGAAGGTCAAACTGGGGAGTGCAACCACGTGTGCAATTGGCCAACATCATCTCTCTTTTGGGTGTGGGAGGTGAGGAGCAGAGAGAGGGAAGCTTCACCCTGCCCCTGGACAACCCATCATTGTGGGATATCCACTCATGGATAAAAGATGCCCTCTGTCACCAGAGGATGTATGTCCTGTAAGCGTAAATCCCCAGGGCATCAACTCCATCCCTGATGTGTGAGAACATATCAAGACTGACTGGAATCAGAACCTTTCTCTGTGCTGGCACAGGGAGTTCTGAAACTGCAGCCAGTGGGAAAAGACACCTGATGTGCTACAGCATGAGGAGGACATCTCTCCCAAGACTCGTCAGCCTCGGTGGCCAAAGTAGCTGCCAAGAGAGAAGGTGGTCTGTCTTCAGGATGGTGCCTTTGCCACAGACCAAGTAGGTCACTTATGAGCAGAGCTCTGCCAACTTCTCCCTAATAAAGAACTGGGGCACCTTAGCACAACATGGACTGATAACATTAAGCTATACCACAGAGAGGTCCTGCCACAAGCCTTTACACAGCCTTGAATCTGAACACACGTGATGAATCTTGATGGCAAATACTCATTTGACCAGCTTACAAAGTAGCTGGTTCATAATACTCTTAAGAGCAACAGTGCCCTATGTTGGGATCCAAGGAAAAAAAAATAAAAATAAAAAAAAACAGGCTTTAGTCTGTTTGGGTGCACCTGCCTGATTGCTTCAGAAGGGCACTGGGCAATGAGGACAGCTGCCTCCTAAATTACCAAATTCACCTTTCAGTAAGAAAATACCAAAGGTGACGCAAGCGCAGGGAGGCAGCAAAGGCACAGTGCCTGCAGGGTTATCCTCAGGTGACTGTGACAGCCTGCAGAGGACAGCTAACTCGGTTTGCTTCCATACTGTGAAGAAGGCATGGGCCTTTGGACCACCATTCCCCCTCCTCCAAGGATCTGTTTGAATCAAATCACTGCTCTGGAACAAACCGAACTAGCTTGTATGCAGTGTGAGGCAGGGGAGTAAGACCCCAGGAACAAACCAATGCAAGTTTAACAACAGGTTAAACCTGCACAGCTAAAGGATTTTAACATGTGCAAGCGTTAAACTCATTCTTTCCTATTGAGAAACCCCTGGCACTCTGTTCAAACAATTACACCATGTAATTAACAAAACCATCCTCACAGTTAATACTGTATGTATATAAATAAAGGATTTTTAATTTTTAAAAAAAGAAAAAAGATGGTGACTAAATAACCCACAACAAACCATCCCCTTCCCCAAGCCAAAGCTGATTTTATTTGCCTTTCTTCATTTTTGCAGTCTTTTCTTTCCGCTTCTTCACGTGCTTTGGGATTTTGTTTTTTCTCTTCTCTCTTTGGGCTTCTTTAACCATCTTTTTCCTTTCCTATGAAGAACAAAACACCATTCATTTGAAGCCAGAAGGAATGAGAGATTTTGAGCAGGTCAATCAATTGTTACATTAACAAGTTAATTAACACACCACATAAAAATAAAGTTATCAAGAGGAAGAAATAAAAAAGAAAAAAAATCGATAGGAATGGTGAGGAGAAAGGAAAAAGGAAGTACAGGTTGGGAGTGGAGCTAAGAGCTGCAACACTGGTAATGACAAGGCAAAATTCAAGCTAGTTAAAACCTGAGTTTCATGCAACTTTTGAAGAAAGGGAACAAGAGGCACTCTTAACTCATGCTATTTACACCTGAGATTACAACAGGGTGCCTGATCTAGGTTTTCTGCTACCCACAGGGCTACTATAGTATATGTTTCTATACATCATGCAAAAATAGTGATCCTGTAACTGAGAGCAAGCTGATCATCATCAGGATTGGCAAGAAAGGGTGCTGTGCTACTGCAATACACTATAATTTGTGCCAGACAGCAAAGAGACTATGCTCAACTGGAAAATGCAAACTCAGCATAATGGGGGTGGAAGTAATTGCTGCTAATCAGTTGTTCAACCTACAGCTGAACACATAGGTTACCAAAACCTTCATCTTACTCACTCAAAAAGAAGTCCAAATGAAAACCTATCCATAAGGATGAGAAGTGACCAAGACTTCCCTGCTTCACATCTGAAAGGCAGTAGCTCTAGATTGGTAGAAAGCATGTAGTAGAGCACTGCATTTTTATTTGACAGATATAGAATGTATTATCTTACCTTTTCTATGAAGAAAAACCTAACAAGCAAAGCCCCAAATCTTGAACACCTTAAGCCCAGCAAGTTTCATCCTTCTTTTGCACAGCACCTAAAAGGCTGCCAAAAGGCTCTCACCCATGGGCGACACTCTGCAGAAGAGCCTCACCAAAACAGAGCATACTTGTTCTGCAGTTTGGAAAACAAAACCTTAAAAAAACCCCAAACCATAATCCCTTTGCATGACTGCATTACATCTTTGCCCACAGCAAAGCTAGCCAGTCTGTACTAATAGTACTGCAAAAGCCACCGTGGTTCAAACACCGTCACCAAGTCTCCAGTTCTATAGATCAAGTGGTCTCAATTCCCTGGGCAAAAGGACCTTAATCAGGGACCACGACCACAAACCTGAACACCAAAGCCTGGAAGACTAGCCAGAGGCACTGAAGAGCTGCCCAGGCTTCGCTAAATTCTGCTTTGTGCAGCCTTAGAATTCCCTGCAGAGATCTCTCTTCTAGCGTTGTCTAGGCTACAGAGAACTATGTTATGTGTTCCTCTACATGAAAACACCATTAAAAAAGCATCCATAACGAAATTCACTTTCTCTGCTCCCATTCTCCACAACAGGAAAAGTCCATAGCTTGTTTCAGACAAGAAGTAGCAAGAACCACTCAGTTTAGATTTTTTTCCTGTCATATAGGCAGAGGTGGGAAAAATAAACAGATCCTGGCCAACTGACCTTTTTGTCCATGCTAACTTCAGCAGGTTTATCTTTGGGATGTACAGATTCTTTACAGCCTGAATCAGAGTCCTCTAAGCTGCCATCATCATCAGAGTCTGTTTCTGACTCGTCTGCCTTCTTTTCAAGAAGTGCAGGAATCTGCAAGATATATCAAGAGAGAATTATATCAAACCAAAACAAAGAAGCCTAATGACAATATATACACACATATATAAATGTGTGTGTGTATATATATATAAAACAAAACAGAATCTGCTGCAAAGAAACCCTTGAGGTTAGCTTGTGCCATCTCCTTTACTACAGCCATCACTGAGTCTCAAGAAAAAGAATGAAAAGTAGGTTAATCCAAACTAAGAACAAGGAATCTAGGAATGTACAACACAGAACCTTTTAGGTCAGGGCTCACAGCACAGCTGTATTGGCACTCCTAAACTAATTTCCGTAAGTTAAACAGCGATTTGCTAGCATACGTGGAAGTCAATTTTTAATTATCCTTGTATCGTACCCAAATCTACCTTGGGGGCACTGTATGTAGGCTTTACTGCAAACACAAATATCTACACTGGAAAACTCGGTTATTCTTAAACAACCCTGGAGACTGTGCCACAGCCTGATCCCATCCATATTTATATTTCCATTTTAAAACAGAGTCTACACCACTGCTAGATAACATTTACAAAAAAAGGAGGGGGAATCCACATAGGGCTTCTGCCTTGAACTACATTGCTACAGACTGATCTGTACCCAACTTCTTATCCAACGTACTTTACAGAAGTGTCATTGTCAAGTACGTCAAATATAGTAAGACATAATATCTTATGCCTTAGACTGCAGGCTTGTTCTTTACACAATAATTACAGTAAAGCTACCCTGAACATATCAAAACTTGTAGTCATGCTACAATTTAAATCAATTACACTTTCCATAATTGGAAAGCATCTTCCCTCCTCTCCACCTTAACTTTAGAGATCATGGCCACAGCAAGGATTATCATTTCATTCTGAAGCAACCCAGCATCAGCCACAGTGCAGGGAAGCAATTCATGTGGTGTGCAGACACACTGTCGTGCCAGACCCATCCCAGACATAAATGGAAGCCTCTGCAGGCAAGAGGCTTCTTTCACGGTGTCAGCTGCAAGATGAGGCATTCTCTGTACTCCTTATAAGTGCTTTTCTGAAAACTGCTAAAATGAAGGATTTCAAAAGACCCTCTCACCTTCTGAACACCAGACAAATCCTTCTTTAGTCCTGTCACAGTCTGGTAGAGAATCTACACCCAGGGAGAGAGAAAGAAAATTACATTATCAAAATGAGTCTTAAATCTTCATGCCCAGAAAAAATTATGATCTCAAAAAAAACCCCAAAAAACCCAAAACGGGAAAAAACCCACAATGTTAGCATTAGTACTAACCAAACAATTTTAAAGCATGACACTAGATTCAGTACTCCATGCCTTGGTAACAAGGCTTCTGTTTTTGTTTGTTGCTATCAGTTTCCGATAAGAAGAATTCATATTCCCTCCCTCTGCTGCAGTGCCTCAGCATGTCTACTCACATTATCTTGCTGAACATTCAACGCCATATCCTCTTCTTTCAGTTTCATCATTATATCCACATCTCTTTCATAGTTTTTAACTTCAGTCAAAGTTCGAGGTATGTAAGCCTTCTTAAACACCTAGTAGAGTGAAAGGAAACACAGACTTACTAATTTACATATGGTTTCATGATGTTCTTCCTTCCTAATTATGCATCTTTAAGAGAATAATCATGAAGGATTTCATGGCTCAGAGAAACTAAAAATGAACACGGCAGTCATCCACTACCATCTGAACTGCAGTGTATTTTTGTTTTTTTTGCAAGAGCAGACTTAACATGTAACCTACACATTATTGATAGATCATGACTCATAAGGTTCTTTCCTTAGCATGACTACCACCAGGCCACTTACAAACTTCTCCAGTCTTTCCAGCTTCCTCTTAACCTATTTGAGTCCTAAGCTTTTGTATTCTAAGGATTTTCTCTATATTTTTTTATTGTGATATTTACAATGCCTTCAGGAGGCAACTCCATTAAAATGCACTGTTAGAACTGAATCTCTTTATGTAATAATACCTGCTTCAACCTATGGTCCAACTCAAAAAAGGAGCAGTACAGTACAGTAAAACCTAACTGCAGTATCAACAACAACATACTTAAAATTTGTCACGCAGTCTTTTTGAAACAGTCCTCCAGCAAACTTAAGTCACTACCCGATCAGAGAGTATTTTGCTTCTCTTTTTCGTGGTATCAGTTAAATCCCAGCACAAATTCAGTCCGCTTTATGATCATAACTGCTAGACTAAGTGCTGTGCAAGGAGCAGAGGCCCCCCATCTCCACAGAGCTTGCCCTTCATCAGCTCTGCTCATTTGTGAATGAAGTGACACTAGCCATGGTCACATGAGAAGTCTAAGAGAAACAAACAGAACTTAGATGCTACTAAACCATCTCTCTTACAGGTCAGTACCTTTATATAAGCAAAGGAATAATTGGTTTGTAAAAGATGGGCTTGCAACAAAACAAAACACTAGCATCTGACCCTATAGTTCAGAAGTCGCATGCTGAGGATATGTTAGGAAACAAACAAACAAAAAAAGTCTTTCCTTGGCCAAGCTTGGGCCAGAAGCAGTTAGTAAAACCTGCAGAGCTCTAAGAGAAAAAGAAGTCTCTGATAAATCAAGTAGTATTGACTCCAAAGATAAACACTACGTGAACCAATACAAATAGGTTCTCACTGATACAAATTCTGCTCAACACAGAGTTGGGGTTTGTTTTGTTTTAAACTCTCCCGGAACAGATAGATAAGATCAAGATAGAAATTGTTTTATCTTTACATCAAGCCTTTCCAGAACATTAGCAGTTTTCTGTAATGGACTTGAAATGGCTTCACTTAATGTAAAAGTAAGGGAGAAAAACAGTACATAGAAGAACTGAATTAGACTGGGACTGGAAGTAGATAGGCAATTTGGTCAATGCACTTATCCAGAATATCCTGCTTCTGTATCACTGGTCCAAAAACACTGGCATAATCAGATCTCTCCACTCAGGTTTTTTGTTAACTGAACCTGAACTGGAAGATACATCAAGGGACCTAGCTACAAGCAAACATAATCGTTTAGGAAATGGAGTATTTGCCTTCTAACACCTTATCACTGTCAGCTTTTACACATGGTATCCCTTAATACTTCACATCTCAACTAGTTCAAGACATCTCAGTATCACAAACAATGTTTTGCTTATCACCTGTAAATTTTGCCAAATGAAACAGAACGTTTTCCATTGTTTAGAAGAGGCAAGGTTAATATTAATTTCATAGCAGGAACAAAAATCCTCACTTACTTCCTCATCCACTTTATCTTGACTGGATCTTTCCTCTTCTGTTCTTTTCGATGCTATTTCCATTGCCTAAAGAAACATAAAACAATACAAAAGTTATCACTCTTTAGAATCACATCACTTAATCCAACTAACCATTCCCATCTGTTTCTCCCTGTACTCCACACTGTCACTCACAAATACTCCAGCTTTCCCTATGGCAATGCTTTGAGCGACACCTAATGGTAACCAACACTTCTGCAAAGCACGCTCGTAACTGCAGATCTGCTTTATTAACGGAGGGAAAACATGCTTGCTGCTCCTCCCAGACCAAATTATGGCAGGCCCAGCATGACCCTGGGATATAGCAGCGGAGGGAGAATACAGTGAGCAGTGCTCCGTCCTGGAAGTTGGCTCTTCTCACGCACATTCAGCAAGCCAGAGGAGCACAAGTAAGGGGAGCCACGTAGCACAGCTCTGCCTCATTCAACCTCCGATATGACAGAAAGTACGCAACATCTGGAAATCCCCATGCTGTACTGGTATTTAGACCACATTCATGTGGTCTTGACCAGGAGTGACACATCAGATCTCCACTCTGAGCATGGCATATGTGGCTCCCATTCCTCTTGTGTTAACTTAAAAAGCTCCCCCCTCCCCCGCTTTTTAAAGAAACATCTAACTGGGAGCACAGGACTGGCAGCTAGAAATGAAATACATAGGTGGTGCTAGCAACACTCAGTAAGTTTACCTTCTCCTAGAATCAACGTGTTCTGACAGTTGCTATATTTGGCTAGCAAGACTGTGTACCTTGGAGTAACGCTGCTCTGAGTCATTCCCTTCCTCCCTCAGCCCACCCTGCTCGAATCTGCGTTCTTAACCCCATTCTCTGTATAAGCATGGTTATATTTCTGCAGAGCTTCTCTTTGCCAAAAAGAAAGAACTAATTTAAAGCATCCTGGTTTTAGTAGCACCAGAAACAGACATTTGAGTTTTCATTATTAGACTTTTTCAGACAACACAGAATGAAAGTGTTGCTGTCCTATAATGGTATAAATGGAAAAGACCTGTATGCATTTTTGAAGCACTAGCATAACATAATGCCATGTACCATCTTCCTTCAATAGCAGGATGTAGAGTATAAGAGATGAAGGAGCTTGAACTAGACCTGATTTTATTGTTCAAGTCTTCCTACATAAGCAACAAGGCCATGAGGTCTTACCTTAGACAGATAGTCATCAATGTTCTCACTTGTGATAGAAGGATCAGTAATAAACTCAAACAACTCCCTCACAGTCATCACTGCAACATTGTACTTCTGGAAAAAGTCTACCAGGAAACAAGGGCAGAGACAAAAACCGTAAGTAATTACACATAACATTTGCGGCTGTGATGTTAAAGTGACAGTTACAGCAAGCCAATGGCCCTGATGACTTGGGAAAGTCTCAGCAGCATGTACTGCACCATACTGGGTTTAGTTATCAGATGACTCTTGGCCACCTGCAATAAAACTGTTCATCTTCCAGATGCAACAAATACTGAAAGGAGAATAACTAGACAAATATAAGAGCCAAATCAATTTCAGCAGAGGCCAGACTTAATGGAATAGGGGCTAGGAAGTAAACAATTTAAGACAGGTATAGTATTTGCAATGACTAAGACGAAAAATGTATTTCAAACGAAGAATGGAGACCTCAAACTTTTGCCAAAGAGAAACAGAAGTATCCACTGAAACACAGTACAGCCTAATTATGATTCACCTAAAAGGGAAGACACATTAACATATTAGAATTTTCCTCAATATTACACTCAGAATTGGTTTCTTGAGTCAAGTATAACCAAATTCAGAGGCTGCACTTCTGTACTGAAAAACAGCAGTGAAAGACACTGAGGACTGTTTAATAAGTGTTTCATACTAAAGTTCTCAGAAGATCTCTCATCATGAGAAATTAATCATAGACAGAACAAAAAAAATTTAGTTTGGAGGCAGCTCTCTGTGCCCATGGAACCGTAAGTCTTTGCAATGATCATAACTAGGGCAGAGCATAAAGCAAGTGTTTCCCAGAGTCTCTGTAGAAGGACTACACAGAGGAAGTTACAGTGACAGAAAACAAACAAACAAAACACACCTCACAAACAAAACACAACTCACTGAGGCACTAGAATATCTAGGGAGAGCAAGCCAAAAGACACGAAAAAAGAGCAAGGATGCAAGTACTAGAAGGGAGTTATTAGAAATCCATGAACAGAAAAGGAACAAGGAAAAACTAGCATAGTGGGTATCAACAAACACATAGCATCAAAATGCACACAGTTCTTTTTCCACAGACTTTCAAGAATCTCTGTAAAATCAGAAACAAGGCATTCTGAAAAGAAAGGGGGGACAAAAGCAGCCTGCAGTGACAGATTTCTTGTCCTCAGGGAGAAACACACCCTACCAGGAGGTGTATGTGTTACACAACATGCATACTCACACATGAAGACCAAATTTTGAAGAGAAAAATACCATAAAGGTACCTTGTTTATCAAAACGCTATGACAAGTGATAACATCTCTAATAAATTACTCTATGCCTCCATCCTCTCAGCCGACCTGGACAAGTAAGTGTAGGGAACTTCATAACACACAGTAACTTCTTGCCAGCTGGAATTCCAGATGTGGATTCCACCCACAGAAGGAAACGCATCAGTATGTCTGCGCGATCCTTTACATAAGGGAAGTTAAGAGTGGGGTGAGCACTGCTGCCAACTAGGACTGATCTCAGATCTATCGTAAATCTGAGGTTCAGCCAGGTGACTCATTTCGGCCAGATGATTTCTAGCAAAATAGCCTACACTCTTCTGAACTCAGCACAGTACACTGCTCCCTGAGGAAGCCATGAGAACCTAGGAAAGGAAGCATTTTAAGAGAAGTTTGACAGCTTCTACCATCAGTTATACCTGAAAGAACGTAAGTGAACACAGTTCACCTTCCTAAAAAAACCAGCTATCAGAACAAGAGTTGAAGTGCAGCTCACTCACCGTTAACATTGGCACAATCTTTTCGCAGGAACTCCAGCGCATGCGGGTGGTCATGCTCCACTGCCTGAGACACGTCAATGATGTACACGTCCCCGCTGTGGTACCTGCAAACAGAGACCTGTGCTAACTCCACCGCAGTTATATGGGAGATTATTGAGGGGCGGAGAATGAAGTGTGCTTCAAACTTAAGAACCAGCAAACAATCTTAACATATTCCTCTAGCATACACCTGGCATGTTAGGGCCAGAGTGGCTTTTTTGGGTGAATCCTTTCCCTCCTCTACACAAGCTGTATTATTACACTTTAAAGAACTAGTCTTCTCATAAGCACAAAAAGCAGTGTTATGGGTGGGGGGAGAAAAAGAAAAAAAAAAACATACCTTACTAATTTTTTCTCTAGTTCAGGTTTTTTTTTTTGTTTGTGAGGGGTTTCTGTTTGGGTTTTTTTTGTGGTTTTTTTCATTGTTTAAAAAACCAAAAACAACAAAACAGAGAAAGCTCAGATCTGGGTTAAAAGCTACATAATTAATGACATGTTACAAAACCCAGTAACGAAAAGGACACCACCCTTCCTTAAAGGTAGATTAGTACTCTCACATAGAGGTTGCCAATGCATACATTTTAGATGTCACAATTTAGAGCAAAGTTTAAAAACGTACAGGATATTAAATTCACTGAGATCTGCGTGAACAAGTCTGGCATCTTGGTACATTCTTCTCATGTACTGGATGATTTGCAGGTACAGCTCCCGGACTTTGGAGTCAGATAACTGAGCATTCTTCAGCAGAGGAGCAGGCCTTGAAATTACAACACAAATAACAGAAAGTGAACACTTTTTCCTTCTTCACACCAGCTGCAAATGCTTTAAACGTTGTACCTGATCCTTCCGCTCACCAAGTGTGTCAAGCAACTCAGCATGAGCAGCTAAGTGCACGGAGCCAGCGTGAAAGGCAGCAAAGCTTGGTATATGCTTGCCAAAGATACTGGAGCTCTGTTTCCAACATGAGCTAATAATTTGGACCATGCTACATTAATGTTTGTATCACAAAAAACCGAGCTATCTTCATGTATACAATGCAAACCTTTCCAGCCTTAATCTCTGGTTAAGCCACTTCACGGATTCATTTTGCACACAACTGAGGCTTCAGAATCATGCAGATTGTCTGCAGTAGTAGCTGGCAAATGTCTGGGTATTCTACAGGTCACATGTAAGAATAAAATGTTAATTTCACAGGCCTAAATAGTAGGTAAATTCAGAGGGCTGGTTGGTTTGTTTTTAATAAAATGTTGTGGAAAGCTACTAATAAAAAAAAATATTTGATTTTCTACGGATACTTACCTATCACCTTTACCAATAAAGCCCATGACAAGCACATGACTTCTCAGCATAATCGGCTCTGGGCAAGGTATCTGGGCTGTATTCAACCTGAAACACGGGAACAAAGCCACAAAAAAATAAATCCAAACTCTACTATTTGCATTGCAATAAGAGCTCCTCTACTCAGGAAACTCTCACTTGTGAAGAACAACTAGGAAATGAATACAAAAAAAACCACAACCGTTCTGGCTCTGACCCTTCTCTAAGCATTCCTGTGTCAGACAAAGAATCTTTACACAGTTCAGGTTAATCCTAGATTAACCTATATCACACAGCATGCTGTTACTCAGCAGCAGCTATTTCTAGCCTTTCCTCACTTTTCAGTCATGTCTGACAGAGTGTTCAGACATTGAAGAGCTTAGAGCATGAGCAGCAAGGCAAAAAAATATCTTTATTCCTCCCTCCCCTTTCTTTTCTTTCCCACAGGGAAGCTTACGATGCTTTCCTGGATACTCCAGAGACCCTAAAAGGTAGTGATAGCTACAGTCTAGCAATAGCAGAGTACCTCCTATAAACTTCAAGTTTCAGTTACCTTTGCATGCTGAAATAAAAACTGGAAGAATCACCTTATTAAATTCCTCATTTCTTTTTCAGCCCATGTCTTCACCATTTTTCTGGGGTTGCCTTTGCAATATCCATGACGAAATCTTTAAATAAATAAAAGACAACAGGGACTCTTAGCCAATCAACGCAGTATTAGTACTGGTGATTTTACCACCTTTCAAACAACACCTCTTCCCCCGTAAAACCAGGCAGAGGTCAAACTCACCTGAATTCACCACTCACATACTTATCCCGATCTTTAAACATCAGAATAGAGGTTTTGTAGATTTTTATTGCTCTGTTCTCTCCATTCGCAGTACTGGCATGATACACATTAGCCTACCGGATTATGAAGGGAAGAAATAATATTAAAGAAAAACCTCTTTAAACCAGCATAACCTTCTCTCTTCTCTTCCTGACACCTGGAAAAGATCTGATAAAAAGATCTGATCTCACCCCAGCCCCTACTAGGCACCCAGCCGAGTGAGACTGCACACAAGGGCAATTTCTTTTTCTAGCAGAGGCAGCTTATGGGAAGTACTTAAGACTGGGTAGGGGTATGACAATGCATATAGGACAAAACTCCACCTCATCCACATTCTGGAGACTGAAGCAAGCCCTTGTATGAAGGATTAATTTCAGTCTGTGCACTATTTAGGCCCTAAAGTATGGCCCAAATATCTCACACTGACACCTCTACACAGGGTGGAAGCATGTCTTTAATGAGCACCCAAAGACTTGGAAGAAAACCAGGTCAGCCTAGCAACTAGGCATTCTAAAACCGAATTATTAATTTACTTGGAAATCTGTGGTCTGCTTTTAATTATCTGCAACATTACTTGATAATAACAGCACACAAACATGCTAGTTTTGTAAAAGCAATGAAGGTTTAGTAGTATGTTAAACAGAATTTTGTTACACCATTTAGATACTCTCATGTCTGCTGACATGTGGAGCTAGTCTGATCTGCATGCAAGAGAGTCTCGCATGAAGAATTACCTTTGTTTGTATGTTTTTCAGGCACTGTTTAATATTGTGTGTACACATACCCTTTCAAAAAATTTCAGTTGTAACATAAAATTAACAAGATCCACAAATTTAAGATGACATTTAAGTATTCTGAGAAATCTTTCATACTTGGGGAAAATTTGTTTCCTTTAACATAAATTGCATTTTATCTTAAGATTACATCCTACCAATCAAGCAACACACACATAAAAAAGTAGTATTTCAACACATCCTCTGAGCACCACAAGCTTCCACCTAGCTTGTTGAGAAAAAGACCATCATGTCATTTGTAATAAAACTTACTTCCTTCCCTGTGCTGATGCAGCCATTGATTTCTGATATGACACCTCTAGTTAGCATCTTGAACAGAATCATTCGGGTCCTTGGATCCAACACCTCAAATTTAATACAGAAAAGTCAGCACAATTGCTCTCTTTGAAGAGGACAAAACCTACTAATACAGTCTGTTCTTAGTACCATATTAAAGGACCCATGGCATCAGACTATTCTTAAGAATCAAATGATAATCCAAATCGCAGCCACTCAGAATTTTGCCATCATTCTAGAACGATATTTCACTTTCCTTCAAGATGATTTTTTTTTTTAATCTAAGCATATGTCCTTGAGCTAGCTCTAGAAGAGACATAAGAGAATGATTTCCCACCCACAGTTTCATTAAATGTGTTAAAATAAGGTTTCTCTTAAGATACAACTATCATAACTGAAACAGAGCAGCTATGTGGCCTTGGGCCAGTAATGGTTCAGTCTTGCTAAATAAGAAAAAAGGAGAAAAGCAAACCCAGCATTTTTTATTGTTCTTTGGAATTTAATAAAAGCTTAAGATGGAACTCTGCATTGCATATACAATCAAATCAATGCTAAGCACAAAAATGAGCTCCAAAATGTTTATGGAAGCAAGTACAACCTTCATACGAGAAAGAAACATAAAGAAACAACAGGTCTCTTCAGGATAACAAGGGAAACAATTCCAAAACAAAACTGTGTTCCTACAGTATCCATTTTATCATTGATTCCAAAATTCCACATTATTTGTTCTGGTCAAAAGAGAAATTTGATGCATTAAGGACTTACCTGTTCTACTGTTGCTCTGTCTGACTTATCTTTGACTCGATACCTAGCAGAAGTGAAAATAAAATGATACAATCCCACACATGGACTCAGTACTTTGACATCGTAAAACATGACGTTGTGTATCAAAGAGAAGATGACAGCCTCAAGAAGTAAGGCTTTCAGTTCATATAAAAACAAAGGTTTCTCCGGCAGGCAGGGAAAAAAAACAAAAACAAAACCACCACAACCAACCATAAATATCAGTGCCCTCCACTTTTACAGATATCCGCTTGCCTCCACTGAATTATGCTCACTCGGCAGAAAACAATATCTGTCTTAACAACTTAGGGCTATACGCTGCAGGCTTAAAAAAAAATTTTTTTTTTTTAAAAAGTACCTCTCCTCACCAAATCATCAGGTGGAACTTTCAAAAGGCTTCCAGTATTTTTCTCTAGCCCAAATGCTTAAGGACCTCTGTTTAGAAAAAGAGTATCAGAGATAAAATAGTCTTTTGCTAGTGGAATGACACCCATCACTTCTGTCTTACTACACCAATACAATCAGATGTATTAGCAGCAGCAGCGACAGAAGCATCAAAACTTAGAATGATTTAAACAACTGATCTGGAAACCAAACAGTTTAAGACCAGAAAGCAAATTGCTTGCAGACTATTTACAAATTTTGGTTTTCTTAATAAATTTATTCAAAACTCAGGATCACACTAGGAAATAAGAATTACTCTTCTGGGTTCAAATTATTTAAATGAAAATAGAACCAGGAGTAATACTCACATGTCTGCTTCCTTCTGTCTAGACTTTTCTGTGACTCGGTTTATAACAGAATCATCAAAATTCAGCTTATCTGAAAAACACATAAGAAGAAATGGAAAAAAATAAAAACAAACAAACGCAAAACCAAAGAAGTTTCCTACATTTGGAATTGCCCCTGCAATTCTGTTGCCAGCCAATACACCACAACACAACATTCAAACACAGGTGGAGCTCTTTATAACAAGCCCAGAAGCTTAGCTACATACCAGAGTTAACCTAGAGCTCCATTCTGTCTACATTTCAAGGACTATAAGGTAACAACACAGATGAGTGAGGCAGTCCCACAGACCTGGAGATGTAATGCCATCCAGAAGTAATGCCTTTTGGATAACATCCCACCATTAAATGTGTCCACCATTCTCTTACTGCAGTTGAGTGCCATTTTTCTGAACAGAACAAGCAACAGACTCCAGGATCCTCTCCTCATGATGCATTTAAAACGGTGTTTGATTAATTGCTAAATGTATAAAAGCTGCTGTATTTGGCTATATATACCAGCACTACTCTTTTGAACCTTCATTTTAGAACCGTTTCGTTATGAAGGAAAACAAAACCTCTGTTTACTACTCTGTCAAAAGGCCCCAGTCACAGCTACATCTAGCCCTAACAGGCCGAGCTGAACAGCCATTTCCATCGCGTCGTAAACATCAAACTACACTGGCTAGGACAGCAGCCTCTTCCCTTATCACAAAAACTCTACCCCTGTGAGATAAATGTTGCATAGTGTACTACCCTAATACTACGGGGGACTGCAATTGTCTAGAAAATGTAGCTGTGGGAGCAGCTTTGAGAATGACCAACAACATCACAACAGAGAGTTGATACCTTCTCTCCAGCCAAAAAGCTTGCTCCTACAGTCAAGCTAAGGAGGAAATACTTTATGCAGTCTGGAGAAGTCAAGGGGAAGGAAAAAAACCAAACCAAACCAAGACAGCCCTGTGGCTTTGAAGGGGGAGAGAAAGGGCTATGATAGCTGGTTAATGGAGACTAAAGGCAAATTCAAGTACGCAGAAGCCATTTTTTAATCTGTCTGGCAATGGTTAACTGCCATTCCAGTGAGTTCTGGCTTAAAGTAAGCACAATTAGTCTGAGAACATCACAGAGTGGTCATCTGTTTTCATAAAATAATACAATGCAATTATACTCACCTAAATTAATTTTATGTTCAAACTTCCTTAAAGCCTTGTCTGTAGGGGTAGACATTTTTGCTGAAAGACAACTAGGGGTCTGTCTATTTGCCTGAAACAAAGGATTTGTTAATATAAGTTGCCTTCTCTAGATAGTCCTTTGAAATACAGACAATATCATTGGAAAAGTCAGCTTGAATGCCTATGCCTAGAGCTATAATTAGAAAACCAGAAAAGGTGTGGAAATGGATATGGATTAACATCAGATTTTACTTAATTCAAGAAAAGAAAGTACAGGTGACACATCAGTTAAAACTCCAAAAAGTGCCCCCACTCAGGGTTATTTTTAGTCTGGGAATTGAGCTGCAAGTGTCTCAACACTTTTCATATGTAAAAGGAAGGGAAATAGCAAACAGAAACAAGGAGAAAAATGAGAGAAAAAATGAGAAGGTAATGAACAGAGAAAACTTTCCAAGATGCTATCTTTTCTTACAGGTAGTCTTCTCCAAACACAATTAATACTGAACACTATTTCACCAACACTGGACAGCATAAACCTCTAACTAAAGGCAAGAATAAGTCACCCAGGACAAGTGCTGTGAGTCAGACATGATATGCCACGATCAGCACCACTTTAATTTATCTCAACTGTTCTGTTATGTTGGTAACAATAAGAAAAAAGAGGTTTTGAACCTCCAGTGTCCAAGCTGAGGGGAAGAAGGATGCTAGCTCTCACATCACATATGCTTTTCTTTCTGCACAACGCCAGAGTTTCTATGCCAACAGCATACACCCTAAATTAATCCACTTCTAGCACCTCCCTCTATCTCCTATGCTTTCTTTTGTCTCCTTCACTACTAGTCCAAAACATAACCTGTTTCACCCTGGGTGTGACAAGCAGGTACGGTCTTAAAATTAAATAGAAAAGATGGGGAAGAGAGGAAAAATACCAAAAAGTAAACAACATCAGTAGAGATCGGGGTGGGCAAAGAAAGGTTGAGAAAGCTAAGGAACAGAAGGAAAACCGCAATGACAAAGATGATCCAGCAATAGAGACAAGGAAATCAAGAGAAGCTCTGGCTACAACATACATACACACACACATGGCATGGTAGAGGAACAGACTCAAAGGAAGGGGAGTCTCGAGGAAAAATTTCCATTTGCATTTATGCTCAACATAATACTAACAAAGAACAAAGCCTCCAGGTTAGCCCCACTTGGTCTTGGGCACCCTTGATGCTCACAAAATAGCTGTCAACATACCTGTGGATTGCATCCACCAGCAGCATTGTGGCGCTTCATGAGTCTTCCCACCTCATCATCCCAGTCCCAGTCTTCATCTTCCTCTTCATCATCGTCATCATCACCATCTCCTTCCTCAGTGTTAACTTCTTTGCACATGCATGACTGGCAGTTCTCAGTGACCTCACCTTCTTCAACTGTTTCTGTCTCTTGCGTAAATTCACTTCAAAAAAATACAGATGTTTATATAACTACAAATGATTGTTACAGTCATCAAACATTCAATACATTTATCCCAACAAATGATTTCACAAGTTTAGCTCTCCATGAGATGTTTCTTATTTCACCTGTCTTTAAGCAAGCATATATGAGGATGTCACTGCCTTTAAAGGATGGACTACATTTAAGTTATCTTTTTCACCACCTCAGTGCTGCCTTCTAACTTGTTCTGCAGTTACACATATTTGGATCTCTCTGACTCCAATCAGATGAACACACCAGATCAGGCCAGCTGGCTCCTTCACCAGAGATGAACCACTCTGCTTGCTGCCACAGCACATTTCCACCTGACAAGGTATCACACAAAAGCTCACTGGAGGCAGATAGCCAACCTGCTGGTAACTCAGGGCACCAGCACAGCCTACGTGGGAAAAGTTAGGCCTAAAAAAGAATTTGTGGGAGAAATGAACCCTTTTGACTTGCTCATGTCTTAATGGCTGTAGTACGTCACAGTTTTCTGCCAGAACAAGTGTGTCCCAAAGCAGATTCTCTGCCAGCATTTGATGTTTAGAATCACAGAATCATGGAAAGGTTTGGGTTGGAAGGGACCTTAAAGATCGCCTGGTTCCAATCCCCCTGCTGTGGGCAGGGGCACCTTCCACTAGACCAGGTTGCTCAAAGCCCCATCCAACCTGGCCTTGAACTCTCCAGGGAGGGGGCATCCACAGCTTCTCTGGGCAACCTGTTCCAGTGCCTCACCAGTCTCATAGTGAAGAGCTGAACTATTTAACATTCATTTAACTAAATAAATGGTAAACCAGAAAGAAGATGGTTTGAACACACAACACAAGACCATTCCTTATTCGCTCCCCACTAAATAGAAAAACCTTCTGTTGGCTTTCACTCCAACAGAAAACGTGCTTTAATTCCAAAACGAACCAAACTGATCCGCTGTCCTAGGCAACCCGCCGTTCTTAGGCGGTTTCACATCTTCAGTTACAACCAAATAACGCCAAGGAGAAATTGCTTCTGCCCCCCCGAGCCTGCAGGTGGGTCCGGCCACTTCAGTGGTGAAGCAGAAATCACAAATAACTGAAAAGAAAAGCCGAGAGGGCGCACAGAGCCCTCCCTCGCACGTCCCGTCCCAACCCGGGCAGCACACCCGCGGCCATCCCC
Organism: Theristicus caerulescens; assembly: GCA_020745775.1. Lineage (NCBI taxonomy): Eukaryota > Metazoa > Chordata > Aves > Pelecaniformes > Threskiornithidae > Theristicus > Theristicus caerulescens. The sequence goes on from CM036558.1 coordinate 73,054,866, forward strand.
CCCGCGGCCGGGCGCCGTGCAGGACTGCTCCCCTCCACGCTCGTCGGGGTTTTTTTTTTTGCCGGCCGCGCCTGGGGACAGACGCACCGGAACCACCCCACCCACGGGAGGCACCAACGGGGCCTGCGGGAACCGCCGCCAGCCCGCCCAGCCTCGCCTCACGCACCACAAGCGGCCCGCCTCTCCCCCCTGCCCCGAGCGGCCCACACCCGGCCTCTCGCCGCCTCCTACCCGTCGGAGGACTCCGCATCGTCAAACTGCCCGGGCACGGCCTGGCTCATCGCCACCGCCCGGTAATCCATGGCGGCAGCGGGGATGGAGGCGGCCGGCACACCGGGCTACAAGCGCCAGGCTGCCCCCCCCCCCCCCCTACGGCGCCCGCAGAGGGACCAAAAGCATCGAGGGCGAGCGCGACCGCACCACTCAGGCGGGAAGGACCCGCCTCCGTCCCCGCCTCCGTCCCCGCCTCAGGTTCCGGCGCGGGGATTGGCTGCCAGAGCCTGACGTCACTCTTACCTCCGGGTTTGGCCCAGCCGCGAGGCGCCGGTATGAGGGGGGCGGAGATGGCGGCGGGGGAGAAGGGGCCGGGAGCCGGGGCTGTGACCCGGTGCCCGCCCCAGCCAGCGACACACCGCCTCCCTCTGACACGCGGGGAGTCCCGCAGCCGCAGCGCTCCTCGGGGGGAACCCACGGCAACCACTGATACGTAAATAAATAAGTAAATAAACTCACCTGCGGTACCTCTGTATGACGCAGCGTGACACAGCCTTAAAAATGTTGCATCTCCAAGCCCTCTTCTCCTTGCTAGAAACGACTGCTTATGCCACAGATTCACGGTTGCTGTCCTTAAAACGTTAGTAATGATCTGTGTCATCTGTGATAGATATTGATGGACTTTTATGAACATACTCTGAAATACTAAATTCCAATCTAATAAATACAGGTGCAACTGAAGCCGAAGGAATTCCAAATTTTCAAGCCTCACTAGAAGTGTCTTGGGTCGCTGTAACATCCCTTACACTGAAGGATGTGCTCACCTGTTTACATACCAATATAATGTAGGATTAAGAAAATAACAGTGAGCGCTGGGCTTTTGCTATCTGGTACATAATGGTAAAATTTTAAAATGCAGTCTCTTTTGTAGATGTTTTCCCATTATCCAAGTGGTATACGTAAAGGCCATCAAAAATCTGCAACTGTGCAGAAAACAGGGATGCTTGTACTGAGAAGCCTTTAAAAAAGAATGAATGCCATTTCCACCCACAATGCTTCTGTGAAGTCAACCCATTGAGAGCCTCTGAACGCGGAAAGCAACAAGCCAGTTTCTGACATTTCTAAAGCTACAGCTTTACTTCAGGCTGTCTTCAAGTTCTGCCGCTTAAGCTTCTGACACTAGAGCACCTGGAACCTAAATACCCCTTTCTCCTTCTTTTACACAAAAGAGGCAATCTTGTGTCAAATACCCTCTTTCTGTAATAAAGTGCCAGCTGGTAAGGTGGAGAAGAATACAGTGTAAGTCTGAAGGAGCAGTACAACGACTGCCTTCCAAAGAACTCTTTCACCTACTAAGGGAGGAAAAGGAGACTAGACAGAAGTGGCTCCTATCCTTGCAAACAAAATTCCAGGGAGAAAAGGATGGCAGGTTGGCAGAAAGTCAACAGCTGCGATCCAAATGTAACAAGCTGGCTGCTCAGCTTTGAATCCTGCAAGCAGAATTTGAAAACCAACAAGCTGAGATGAAAATGCAACACCAGATTTGTGAGTTCAGGAGGGAGAACCAAAAGCTGCAGCAACAGAGGGTGAAAGACCAAGAACAACACTGCATCCTGCAACTTGAAACTGCCAGGTGGAAAAAGAGATGCGATAAAGTCAGAGAATCACAGACAGCTAAGGTGTAATTCAGACTGATACAACACTATAGGCATCGTAAGTATCTGTAACGGAGAGAGTTCCTAGCTGCCACATGCAGCAGTTCCCTTTCCCTTCTCAGGGCAAACTTCCACTGACTCAAGCTGAGGGTTCTGACCAAGAAGTTGGGAACCAGGAAAGTGTATAAACTTGTGTCTGTCCAAGAACATTAAAGTTAAGATAGCACTCCTTCTCTTAAGTCCTTTATGGGACTTGAGTCCCTGTGTGGAATTTTGTCTTATACAGATACTTTTGCAATCATCCAATTTCAAGTAGTGATTGAACATTTTGCAATTGATTATCCAAAATAAATGAGGGAATAAAAAGTTATGATAATGGCCTTTTTTTCACTTCTTCAAGGGGAAAAGGAATGAAAGGATTGGAATGTAAATGTTCCGAAGTTTGACACCTTAGGTCTTTCTTCAACTTTGCAGAAGCTTCTACATACAGTTTTCACAGAATAGTCTGGATTGGAAGGGACCTTTAAAGATCATCTAGTTTTGTCTGTATCTCCCCTGAGTTGGGGAGGTTCAAGACTGGATAGACTATTCTGGATCAACTCTAGCACTGATGGAAGAGGTAACAGTCACTCACCTCGGCCTGCTGGCTGTGCTCCTCATATAGCCCAGGATGCTCTTGGCCTTTCTTACTGCCAGGGTGCACTGCTGGCTCACAGCAGCTTCGCATCTACAAGGACCCCCCCAGGTCCTTCTCAGGAGAAGCTGCTCCCCAGCCAGTCAGTCCCCAGCCTGTTCCGCTGACGGGCTGTTCCTTTCCTGGTGCAGGACTCTTTGTCCCTGTTGAATTTCATAAGGTTTCTGTTGGCTCGTTCCTGCAGCTTGCCTGGGTCCCTCTGGGTGGCAGCTCTGCACGCAAGTGTATCTGCGAGGCCCCTGCCGCCCACCCCACCACCTGATTTGGCACAAACTGCAAACCTTGTAAGCGCTTTTGGCCCCTCCAAATCATTGAAGAAAAGATTAAATTGGATAGGTCTGGTGATGTTCCTCTGCAGTATTGCCCTTGTTACTGGCATCCGGGTAGAATACGAGGCTCCCGAGAGCCAGCAGCTGCTGAGCTGATAATGACCGTCGGCTAGACAACAGAGGTTAGCCACATCTGATTAATAAACCCCCATACCCTCACCTATTCCCCATTAAAGAGTTCAGGGACCTGGAGGCAGGGGTCACTTAGGATGCAGAAGCCTGCAGGGCTGTGATGTGCTTTTGTAGCCTGGCTGCAGTCTTCAGCAAGGATCCAGAGATTTCCCAGGAACGCTCGGGGAACCCTGGGGGCAAGGTCTCACGGTACTCAGTTCAGGGCACAAGAAAGCCCAAGCTAACTGTCAGGAATCATGCAGCAGGAATGGGGCTGATCCACAAGGGAAAATCGGCCAGGAGCTGAGGGTGACCCCAGCATAGGCAGCGTCCCACCAACCATGGCACAGAACCACAGTACCTGGGTGAAGTGGTGACAGCAACAGGTTCTGCCAGGAGTCACAGTGACTCTGAAAGATCTCAACCTCTGAAAAGTCAGCATCATCTCCAGCTGATGATCCTTGTATCATTGTTTCATAATGTTTGATAACACTTCTGGTACATCTGACAAAGGTTAGATACATTATTTTACCACTTCATTTATTAGATTATTTATTGATTTGATACACTAAATTTTTATATAAATTGTGTGAGAAATAGAGCCATGACAAAATAAAAAAAGCAGAATGAAAGGCAACATGGTTGGGTTTGGTTGCAAAACCGGATAGGTAATAAAAAAAGTGCTTGATTCTCACAGGAAAAAGAAACTTTTTTTTTCCTAGTTGAAAGAGCTTTGCTCCTTCTTCACTGAGCAGGGAAAGAAAACGGTGTTCAGACCCAGAATGTATTGTCCAAATTTGAATGTACTGACAGCAGTACACAAAGCCATCCAACAAGAAAACAGACTTGCTTTGTTCATTTCCCATAAAGTGTAAGGTCTAGAAATTAACTCAATCTTGAGTTTCCCTTTTTTTCCTCTTTAACACTGACAACTCTATCATAGCCATAGGTGGCTTTCTTATTTATTGATTACTCCATATGTAATTACATGTCCATGTTCTCTCACTGGTTATATTTTATTTCCCTGTTCTACAGACTTCAGGCTTAGAATATAATTTTTCTTTCACATATGGCAAATGACACTGGCCTGTTCTTAGAGTCTTCTCCCTTACTACCATCACTAAACATATCTTATAGAGGCTCAGAAGGTCTCAAACACACACACACTATGTTAGGTTTCACAATATATTCTGTATTTTAATACTTAAAAAGCAAATCTATGAAATAAATACAATCTTAATTACCTATCAGTGCTTCCTAGTAATTCTCTGCCATTTGTTATAGCTGGTCTTGGTCAGGACACCACAGTTACCCTTACCCTTCAGTTAACTCTAAGGAAAGGCAGTGATGAACCCTGTGCTAAATTTTGGTGCTCTGTCTGTTCAAACACTCTTTTCCTCCACTGTTACACTCACTAGGATACAGATCATCCTTCTACCACTGAACATAACAGGAAGAATGAAGCTATTATTGAACTGCAAGAAAAAGCAAAGAACCTTACCCTTGAAAACAAAACCTTGACGAAAAATGTAGATCTTTCCTGAATGCTTGAGGAATGTACAAATGGGTCTGTCCAGCTGATTAAGAAAGCTTCTGTAGTACAAGAACATAGAAATCCTAGTCATCCTTTTTACTGGACTGATTATGAAAGCTATTTGGTTGACAGCGCTTTCATCACACTTTCCATGTGCCTCCCAGGAAAGGAAGTTTACTCTTCAAATTATTGCTTATTTGATTTTGATTATGTTCAGTAAACACATAATTATGCCCAGTATTACACATAATATCATATTAGTTTTCTATCATTATAATGCCTATTGAGATTTAATTATCAGATTTCTAGGTCACTTTGGAAATTACTTGGAAAAAAGCACCCTTCACCTATGACACTAGGTGTTACGTCCTTCTATTAAATTAGTCACTTCTAAAAGAAACCTGAAGGTTTCCATTACAGCGTAAGCCAAAACCAGTCAATTTGCACTATTTACTCAGTAACATACACTTAATTGGGAAGATCATCAAGAACAGAGCCAAGAAATGCTTTCAGTGATTCTAATGAATACGAGAAGCATGTGCCTGAGACTGTACAGTGTCAGAGAGTATATACCAAACTTAGGTTTAGGAGATACTTCCACCCAAAGAGTGAACAGAGAGTAATTATGTGAACTGAACCTACAGCTCCTTTACTCTGCAGGCTTTACCTTCTTCAGCCAAGCCCACGAGTTGGTGTTCCTTACCTCCCACGAAGGGAGAGAGTGTCTAATAAAAAGGTTTAGTTGCTTTGTAACTTATTCTATAGGCTTATCTCTCAGGCCAACTAGATAAAATTTAATGGAGAAAAGCCCAAGCTTGTTGAAGATAACTGAATCTACAGACTGAAGGGCATGATACAAAGATCTGAACAGCTGGTTACATTTGAGAGCTATGATTCTGTAGCTAAAAGAATGTTTAAAAACACACACTAGAAAGAAGATCCACATAGCATGTATAAAACATTATTTCCAGCTTGGGGTTTATCACTGACAGCCTGTTCTTAAAAATTGCTATTGCAATTGATATTTTTTATAGACAAGGTATATATAAATTACAGTTGAGTCTCAAACTTTATTACTATGAACGTTTAGTTACAAAGTACATGGAAAACATAGCAATCACAAGACAATTAATTAAATTAAAACTTGCCAAGACCAAGTTACTGAGGTGAGTTCATTATTCACAATGATAAAAATCAAAGGTTGTTTGCAGGTACTGAGCATTGCTAACAAATATTACTGTGTACTGTGCCCCTTTCCCCTCTTGCTCTGTGTCCATACAGAGTTTATACAACGGAGTCTGGAAGCTGATTAGGGCCCTGCAGTGCATTAATGTCCCAACAATAAATATATAAGAGGTGCAGGCCCCCTCAGCTTGCTAGTTGAGTACTTGCTACTAGCTCCTGGCTAGACAGCTACTCAAGCTCCTGTGGGAGGGATGCATAAGTACACAGAGTCAGTAAAATGTATGTTGCCCTACACCTTGTTATACAAACACAGCCGAAGGATAGGGTTGCACTGAAGTGCTACAGGATGGCCAAACACTGCTAGCAGCACTTAAGATCTCATTAGTCTGGCAACTTCTCTAGTAGAGAGATGTCCTCATTCCCTCTTCCTTGTCCACTTCAAAGGCTTATGCCTCATCAACACAACACCTATTATTATGATATAGACCTTCTGGAGAAGACAAACTGTATAACATGACAGTATTCAGAACTGGACCTGCTTTCTTTGCAGCAACCAGACATACTACTGTCTTTCAGGTTTGTAATGTAGTACAGCCAAAGAAAGTAAAGTGTGCATCAAGGAAATCTGAACACTAGCCCCCTCCAAAAAATACCAGTGGACATTTGTTCCATTTTACTTCTGATGCTAGAAAGACATATGGGATCTCTTGCTGAACTGTGGGAAGGTGGTTTGCAGCCTTTCACCTCAGAGCTTGCCACTAGCGAACAACATCCACACCCGTGTAAGCCCAGAGCCCCTCCAGAACAAACGGTCAGCAGTTCTGAACCGTGTCAGCGAGCTATGCAGAACTACACCATCGGGCTCATTGCCACTCCTGAACTCTTCCACAATATGAGCCCAAATCACGTAGAAGGGAATGCTGGTACCTTAAGCCACTATGCCACCTGGGCTCTAATACAAGCAAACTCTCACACCTATCAATTTGTTTGATTTGCAGTCAGAAATCTGAATTTAATTTGTAATCTTGAAGTTGACCTCTCTGGTATTTCCAGCTAGTTTTCAACCAATATACAAGGATTCGTAGATAAACATAATTAAATGGACATGATGAATTTTCAGTCTGGTACCACCAAAGACAAACGCTCAAGCATTTAACACTCAGGCTAAACTTTCTTGCAGAATTTAAAATTTTGCAGATACTATTTATTCTTTATATATAGTAATTTAACTATTTAACAAAATATTTGATGTTTTACATAAAGAAGATAAGATAGACTTAAGATGGTCTATCAGGTTCTGTCTTTACTAGCGTCTCACAAGTAAAACAGAAGTCAGGACTCTCCAATTTTGTGCTTTCCTAATTTTACAGTGTAGCACCCTTCTCTTTGGTGTGATAGACTGGACTTACAATTTCCATGTCCACAATGACATAAAAATCTGCCAAGTAGCCAGATTATCACTGAACTAGTAGCAAAAATTAACTTACACCATAAAAATAGCCTTTTATCTTTTGGTGTCAACAACTTTGTTTCTGCTCTTCATCCAGAGTTAGGATCAAAAATCCCCTGGCTAAAATAATCTGCATGCTTTAAGCTGTATATATTGCAAAACCATCACCTCAACCAAAGTGTTACAAAGAGTCTTAAGCTGGGCAACCTTGAACTAGGCCAAAGGGAGCTCTGAAGTTCCTCTCCTGTTGCCATCATAGGGAGCATATGGAATTCATAAATCCAATTAAGCAATCATGGGTGGTGACAACAAATTTATCTAGATTACTAGATTTTTCAGTTGATTCTTTCTGTTTCTCAGAAACATCTAACTAGTCAAGCTAGCGGAACATATAATTTCTCCACGTATTTTTATCAGATAGACCTCCAGAGAGGTATCCCTCTCAGTTTTTTCAGATAAAATAAGGACTCTGTGTGTCTTTGAGACAATTTTTCTGCAATAGGGTAACTAAAACTCCTTCCTAGGAGGAAAAAAAAAAAAAAAAAAAAAAAAAAAAGGAAAGCACTGACCTTCAAAGAATCCCCACAATTCAGGTGAAAATCTAGCAGACCTCCTTAAGAGCTCCTGTGAACACTGGTTTGTCTCCTGTACTACCACCCACTCGGAAGCAGCAGACAGGACTCCCAGGGCTGAGGCTTGCGATATGAGTACTTTCTGCCCACATCAATTTCAAATAAGTTGATCCCACCAAGTTATAATGAGTGATGAAAGAGAATAACAACACCTTGATAGGTCCAAGTGGGAGATTCTCACTGGAATCATTAATAACTGCCACATATAGTAACTGTTTGTCATTTTGAAAAGTACTATAGAAATTAACAGAAAAAAATCTCAGAATTCCATATCCATAAAATTACTTCTCTAAACTACAAAACGTAACAAAGAGATAATCCTTGATACAATTCCCTTGGAAGTATAGTAGTATCTCTTCCGATTTCAGCAGGCACTACAAAATATAGAAGGGTACGAAATCACCAACTATTAGAAGAAATTTTACACTTTTGACACTTTCTGAAAAGCAGAAAAATTGGTCTTATCTGTGAGCCCATGAAAAGTCCCAGCAATAACAATGAGCTACCTTTTCAGCGTGCACTGGATTAGGGTGGTTACTCATCAAAACTATTTCACTGACCTGAACCCAAAGAGAATCGGGAAGTATTGCAGTTCTTGGCATATGGTGGCACTGCAAGGTATGGACAGCTACAGCAAAGCCCAGAGAAATACAGCTGAGCAAAAAAAAAAAAAATACATCTTGCTAGCATGTAAAATTCCAGGAAAACTCAGGGAGCAAGTGAAAAAGGGAAGCTCCTGATTTTACCAACAAAAGTTCCCTCTACATTACAAACAAGATCCCTGTCCTAGTCAGATTATGCTTCAGCTGGCTTTTTCCCAAGGCATCCCAGTACACCATCCAAAATTGAGAAATGGGAAGCAGACAACAGGTTAGGACTGTATGTATGACACTGCTCCTAAAAGCGCTTCGCGGAATCCATCTCTCATAGAAGCCACTGAGTAAATGCTGACGAGGAAGTCCAATAGAACCTTAAACACTTTGCCATGCCACAAGCAAGTATTAATGCAGAAATAATAAGTCTCACTATATGTACATAAACAACTATTTGCCTTTTGCTGGTATCTTAGAAAAAGAAACACACATCTGGGAGAATCATTTAAGAACTTCAAAACGGAAACTGGAAATATGAGGTGAACTTTGTTTATAGTCCATAGACTTTAAGAACGTACACCCTTTTTGTAATACATGTTATGAAACTGAAGGCATTTTTCCTAATAACAGTTTTACCTGTAATTTCTAACTGAAAAGCTTTTTGAAATGCAAGGATACAATGCTTGTACATAACTGTGACCAGATGCAGAATTCCCACTGGCAACATGAACTCGTAGTGAACACCAGCCTTCTCAGAATTAGCATCCGACATAAGAGAGGTCAAATCTACAAGTTACAATAATGGGAATTATCGTCAACACTTATTTTGTTATGTCTGCGAATACACATACAGAGCAGACTGTGCAAAAAAAAAATATCTCTGCAGCTTGCTTCGGTTATTCATACAGCCTGTCCTTACAGATTATAAGTTGTTTAATACGGGTAGAGTACTTAGCACAAAAGAACTGCAGCCTAATAAGCTTTTAGGCACAGCTGTAATATTGCAGTCAGTCTGGGCTCAGTGTTTTGCTAAAGCTAGTCAAGGTATCTCAATTATTTTCACATGTACTGTTAATTAACAGCTTTCTGTGCCCCCACCACATGCAAACTCAGTAAGAGCACCACAGAGGTTAATTAATTAGTAACACCAGGATCAGTTAACTTGGACGGAAAAGAAGCACGCAAAGTACATAGTCACTGCTTAGAAGACAGGGAACGTTTCAGATCCTACAGTGCTAAACAGAAAACTTCCTACAGCATGCTAGTATTCTCTCTTTTATTTCCTCTAAGGAAAAAAATGTTGGGCTGCCTTCCCCCACAAAAAACCCTAAAAACCACCAAACCATGACTAGGTTTAGTCAAACATGTTTGGCCAAAGATTATGATCTTAAATTTAAAGACCTTTGCAGAAAAAGTAATATTATACCACTGGGTGGATATTATCTGACTAGAAATACTTTTATCAGTAGGAATGGATGTTCTTAAGTTTTCATCATCAAGCTGCATCTTCAGTCAATACTTAACAGCATTTCAGTAACATTTTCAGCTTGTTAAAAACATGAGTAAGCTAAAACTTAGCTAGAAAGGTAACTTTTGATAATTTTTGTGTAATTTGCAGGTTCAAAATCAAATGAATGAAAATAATGTGGAAAATGAAAGACAAAAGACTACATCTACAATTGCCATCACAGCAAGCTGCATATGCACAAATGACAAAGTTACCACAAAATAAGGAATGTGACTGAACACCACTCGTGTTTCATTGCACCCTGTATGCAAATTGCTGAATTAACTGTGGGAGAGAAGAGAAAGCTAGAGGGCTGTTTTTGGCCCTGGTATTTTCACTGAATATTTTGACTGTGGGATTTGGGAAGGCTTTCCCTCTTAATATGCCTTACATTTTATTTAAGAAGGGATCCACTGAGATAAAAGTAACCTATCACTTTCATATACATTGCCTATCACACTTTCGGAAACTTTTTCAATTAAACCATCAAATATCTAACTCATAGAATCGTTTAGGTTGGAAAAGACCTTTAAGATCAACAAGTCCAACCGTTAACCTAGCCTAACCATTAACCTAACTCAAAACCAGTTATTCTAAAGCAATGTGGAATTGTAAGATTTTGATAGCACCTCTGTTTCAGGAATACACTTTATCCTTGCTCCTTCCAAAGGTATGTTAGTCTACTCTGCAAAAAAACCCCAACCAATAAATCCTGATCCTTTGGGTTTTACTCCTCTCCTCGCAGTAGGTTAACAAAGACGAAGACGACTGGCGCTCCCTCCATTACAAGCAACCTAAGCCGGAGGCACAGCCTCTCGCGCTGCCAAAGCGCTGGCAAAGAAGCGGCCCTGCCCGCCCACCTCCTGTGGCCAGGACGGCCCCGACAGCCACCCCACGCCGCCGCCCCTTCCCACCGGGACGTTAAAGCCGCCCCGCCGTATTTCGCCCAGGCAGCGTGAGGCGCACCCCTCCGGCGGGAACCCCGAGCCCCCAGCCCCAGCGCGACCTCCCAGCGCGACCTCCCAGGCGCCGAGGGCCACCCCCAACCCCTCCCCGGCGGCAGCCGCCGCGCCCCGGGCCGAGCCGCTCGGCCGCAGTTCACCTTAGGCCGGCCCCGCACCGCCGACGGCGGCGGGAAGCCCCGCGCATGCGCACCCACCCCCCTTTGCCCGCAGGACGCCCCCGACCCGGAAGCGGAAGGGGCGGTGCACGCGCGCGACGGGGCGGCGGAGGGGAGACGTGTGCTAAGCTCACGTGACCGCCCGGCCTCCTCCCCGGCGGGGCCACGTCCGCTGCGGCGCGAGGGCGGGGCGGGGGCGCGGCCGGGGCGGGAGCGGCCCCGGAGGGAGGCCGCCGCCATTTAGACGGCCCGCAGCGGCAGGCGCGGGGCTGGCCGGGGGTGCCGGGTAGTCACTGCCGTCGCCGCTATCGCCATGAGGCGCCTGTCGCAGCTGCTGTTGCTCGCCCTGCTCGTCTTCCCCGCCGCCCTGCTGCTCGGGGGCGCCCGCGGCGGCCCAGGTGAGAGCGAGGGGAGCGGTAACGGCCGTTCGGGAGCAGGCGGCGGGCTCCCCATGGCCATCCGGGGGTGGCGGGGAGGGGGTGCCCGGCGCCGCCGTCGCGGCCCTCCTGTCGGGAGACCGCTGCTCATTCATCCGCGCCGGGCGCGGCCCTGCCGGCCTCCCCGCACACGTGGGTCGCCGCCCGGGCTGCCCGCCTCGGCCCGGGACGGGGCTCCGGCGCCCGATTCCGCTCCCGCGGGGGGCGGTGGCCGCGTTCGAGCGGGGTGCGGGCTCCTCCAAGCAGGGCCGGACTCTGGCCTCTTGTCTCTCCGGCGGGGCGAACCGCGCGTTGCGGTGCCAGGCTGGGCGCCGCTGTCCCCCTCAAAAAAAAAAAAAACCAAACCAAAAACCTCACTGGAGGCTGTGGCACCGGGCTCGTCTCTTTCTTCTCTCCCGCCCTCGGGTGGTGCTGGCTTCCACGGTGAGGCGTTAGCAGAGGCGCGGGCTGCCGGCCTCCCTTCCCACCTCGTCTCCCTCCACCGCCCCCCCCCCCCCCGCGTCCTTCACGCCGCCGAGCGCTAATCTCTGTTTACACGACAGCCTTATCTGATTCCCGGTCCGAAAACTGCCTGCCCGCGACGAAGTGCGGCAAGGCAGGAGGGCAGCCGTCTCGCCCGCTCTTCCCGGGGGCTGCGGTGCAGGCCATGTGCTAGTTCCTCCCCCGAGTGGGTAGCTCTCCTTTCCCGCTATTGCCACATCATCAGCCCTTCTGACATCCATTGAAAAGACTGTAAATTAGAGGTCTAAGAGAAGGTGCTAGCGCAGTTCCTTGTGAAGACTGCCTGTAACTTACCTGTACCGTGTTCGGATACAAAGGTTTTAATTTAAAAAAAAAAATATTTGTAGACTTACGAGTTTAAAACTTCGGCAAATAAAATCACTGTAGTTAGTCTTAGGTTAAGTATTGCACGTGGTTGAGCAAAAGTCTTTGAGTGTACCTTCTAAAGACACTTGAGAGGAGGGGTTGTATTTGCTTTTTCTAGTGCTGACTGACAATCCTGAAGTCCTTGGATTTACTTGTCCTGCTCAAGGATTCTTATTCCCTGTGAAAGTTTTCAAATATTTATTTTAAGTGTGTGCTCGTAGCAATTAGATCTTTTTCAGGCTTGTGTAAATCAATCATCCATTCATTTCTACTCTTTCATTTTTGGAAAATGTTAGGCTCATTAAAAGAAAATGCTGCAGTTTTGTGTATATGTTTTAAAAGTTCTCAGCCTAGCCTGCATGTGCTCTAAACTGCAAACAGACAGAACTTTGTCCTGTGGACAATATGTATGTTAATCGTATCTGCCCAGCATTTGAATGTATAAGACTCGGCTCCATAAAAGCAAAGAGGCAATGAACTATCAGATTGCGCTTGTCTTGGAGCCTTGCTCTGGAGCCATGTTCTAGATCAGGTTTCTTTTCAGACTAGTGTTGTAGTTCTTTTGAACATATGCATATAGTAGTATATGATATTGAGGAGGTCATATTAAAAAAAGACCTTTTTCTGTTTTAAAACTTGAATGAAAGTAAGTGCAAAAATAATAACTTTTTAACTACCTGTGAAAGTGTAGTGTTCTGATACCAGCAGATGAAAAGGACATGCTAATCATTTATTAAACTTACTAGTCTTAGAAGAAACAGTACTTACTAAATTAATTTCCTGGCAGTAGCAATGTCTTCTTTTTATTTTCACATTTGTAATGACAAAACTAAAATATTTACATATGTTGACATGTTCAAAAATTAAACAATAGCTTTTAAGGCAAGTTGGTGGCCTTCTGTGAATTTAAGCATTGCTGTGTGAATGCTGAACTTTTTGTCATCCAGCTGTAAACTTTCTGGTTTTGAACTTACTGGCACATAAACGAGTAGATCAGAAAGTTATTAGAGAAGAAAAAAGGCTGAGATCAACACAGACAATCATCCGAATGTGAGGTTTTTGCAACTGAGGCTTCAAAACACAGCATTTGACAGGTTTTTAAGAAATTCTTCAGACATTAGTTTGAAAATTGTACTACAATGTCAGTTTTCTGTTGATTAAGTAGACATTAAAAATGCTTTCTTGTATTTGCATTTTGTTTTGGTAGGTTCAGGTTTATTAGTTGCAGCTCAAGATGCTACAGAAGATGAGGAAGCTGTGGAAGATACTGTAGTTGAAGATGAAGATGATGAAGCTGAAGTTGAAGAAGATGAGCCCACAGACTTGGTAACTGTACATGAATGTTACTTCAGAAGTATGAATTAGACCAAAAATACTTGAAACTAGATGGTTTAGATATCTTTAAATATGAGTTTAACAACATTGCTATTTCCAAACAGCTGTTTCCAAGTCTCCAATTAAACTTGTGTTCAATTGGAAGTTTCAGAAGGATTTATCTTTTCTTCCTGAGTTACCAGTTGAAAAACAGCCCGATTTCTGACTACCAAAACTGCAGTTCACAAAAAAGAAGACCAAGTGAGAGAACCAGGTTCTCATAGGAGCCCCTTGTAGTTCTTTTCCAGCTTAAGCTGCATCTCAGCAAACTGAGAAGGACATTGGGGTATAGGACTACTTCATTCTGGCTTATTTGGTACTGATTTTCAAGGGGCAACAGAATCTTACTTCTTAGTTAAGCTCAGTATTAATTCTGAAAACCTTGTTTTGCAGCCTGTTTTACTTACTACATTCCTAGTCTCTGCAACTTGTTGCAAGGCATGCCCATTATACCAGTGGCCATACTGCTGTTCAGGGTCACTCACTTCAGCTTGACACAAGTGAGATATTTTATGTATTTATGTGATCTGCTTATAGCAGTAGAGTATTAGACTTGCTAGACACATAGTGTACTTAAATTGGTACAAAAATTTCTCAAATTTCTGGTGTAAAATAAGCAAGTTTGGGACATTATGAGGAGGAGCAGACATGCATAATAAAAATGTAGACCTGGTAAACTGTTCTTTGATTCTATTAGATTTTTACTGATGTTGGTAAGTTGGTGAGCTTATGGTTGACCAGCTTTGCTAAGTGAAATCATCACCAAGGTGAGCTTGAACAAGCAAATCCATGAACTTACTTAGTTCCAACAGTCTAACCATTTCCAGGCATACATAACACAACTAATTAAAACTGAACAGAAAGCTTCTACAAACACTCCCTCTGTAGTGAAAGTAACTCTCATTTGCCTCATGGTTGCCTATAATTTTGGAAATGCTTGTTTTCTAAATAGAAATAGCTTAGATGTGAATACTTAATATTGAGATTCTATTCTCTTCGTTCCACCCCCAAATGGAGACCTTACTGTTGCTTTCTGATTATAAACCTTTCAATACAGCTAAATGCAGTTCAGATTAGTCACTGTGTCAGATATAACAAGTAGAAGGATAAATGCTGAAAATGATGCTAATCAAATCTAGAGGGAGAACAGACTATGTGCTAATCCTGCAACAGCAGGAATTGATGCTAATGCTTGCCATTGTTGCGTGCTTTGACACGTGGGATTCTCATGAAACGAGCATGGTCTTTGCTTCACTGTTCATTATAGGATTTTTCAAAAAAGTCTCTTGTCTTAGACAGAAGAAAAAGAGGAAGAAGACTTGTCAGGAGAACCTAAAGCCTCACCTAGTGCTGATACAACCATCTTATTTGTGAAAGGTGAAGGTAAGAGTCCTGTGCTAATCTACCATCTTCTTTACTGTTGCTTAGACTATACCAATGTGTGCATAAAACAGCAAAGCTCTAAAAAAACAGAATCTGTTCTAGATGCTCTCTGTTTAGAAACGGGCTAGGTGTGGTGTATGAAGTTTCTAATGGTTGAATATTTTTTTGTGTTTTAGACTTTCCAGCGAACAACATTGTAAAATTTCTGGTGGGCTTCACCAACAAGGGTACAGAGGATTTCATTGTCGAGTCCCTCGACGCTTCTTTCCGGTATCCTCAAGACTACCAGTTTTATATCCAGAACTTTACAGCTCTCCCTCTGAACACAGTAGTTCCACCACAGAGACAAGCCACGTTTGAGTACTCTTTCATCCCTGCTGAGCCTATGGGTGGTCGTCCTTTCGGACTAGTTATCAATCTCAACTACAGAGATGTAAATGTAAGCCTGATGTTGTAATTCTTTTTAATCTTTCTAGCTCATGTGGAAATGTCAGGAAGGAACTGCTTAGTCAAGTTACTACTTCTTCAAAAAGTGAATGCCTTTGTGGTTTTTCAGCAAATCAGTAGATAGATAAGCACAGTAAGCAACTGTCTATGTGTTTTGCAATACCTCACCATGTACATGTAGTTCTCTATATGTTAGACTTAAAGTTATGTCAGCAGTGGAAGCTAGAATGTGTTAGAACTGCGTAGTAGTGGGCTGTACTCATTTGGGGAAAAAAAAAACAAACCCAAAAAAACCCACTAAAGCTTTCTTTAGGATAACTTAAATTGCACTGTGCTTTTCAGTTTGGGCTTTGGTAACAAACTAACTGTCAACTTGAATCCCATCTGCAGACTTGACTTTGAGCACATAAATGGCCAGTAGTTGCAATCTGGGGGCAGACTATCCAAAAGCATAAATGGGGATTAAAATAGGGGATTCTTCTCTTTTAGTGCAGGTCAAAGTTTAACAGACTTCTGTACCTCTGTGTTTTGATTATTCTAATAAGAACCCTTCATATGTAATATCTCATGTTATAGGAGGTAACACATTGAAGTCTAGATGTGACTTTCTTGCTAATATCGAGACTGTTCTTTGTACTTGCACCAAAAAGTTTGCGCTTTTATGTGTTGAGACAAACTTGCACTGCTTATAAACTCAATGAAGTCTCATGCAGGGGTTACTACTTTCTAGAGTTTTTCCAAGAACATGGAAAAAGATAAACATTTGTGTGTGCGTTGAAGAAATGAATTTAAAATGCTATGTGGAAACTTTGTTATAGGGCAATGTGTTTCAAGATGCTGTCTTCAATCAAACCGTTACAATTATTGAAAAAGAAGATGGGCTGGATGGAGAAACGTAAGGAGGCTGGAGATTCAAGTTTAGTTGGTATACTGGTAGAACAGGTTACTGATGGTGCCAGCGAGAATAGTTCTTGTATCTTCATTTTATTGAATGGTCTTCTGTGTTTTGCTGATGGTGTAGCAGGCATTTGACTTGTACAACGTTGATAGACTGAAAATATGAACTTGTTCCCCAAATTAAGATCTGTTTTAATACTAGGGATCTTCAGGATTGGTACTGTGTCAATGAGCAGGGTACATATCTGCTTTGGCTCACAGGGCTTAAGTCTGGAATAGGATCTGATGTTATACAGCTACATAGCAATTCAAAGCTGTTAAGCTTTTGTTATGCTACTATGCTTTTTCCTAAGAGTTAAAGATGCAGAGGTACCATAGTATGGGGCTGTGGGTCCTGCTGTGAAGACTGGAGTAACTTGCTTCTGGAGCACTTCGGTATAATCCAAGATTACATAAACTGAAAGATGTATTTGGAGTATGAGATAAAGGAACTCGCACTCATTCTTTGTTGCACTAACCCCTGTCTGTAGCAGGTATCTTTCAGGAGTGGTTTTTTCCTGTCTTAAAGACTTAAGTACATCTGACACACCTTACATGTTGCAAGCCTATGCTGTGCTGATATGCTTTTAAATATTCTAACACTGAAGTGGAATTTTAAGAGAACCTGTGAGTTTAAAAAAAAAAAATAAACTTCAGAAATACTTGTTGACAATGCTGAATATTTGAATTCTCCTGCCACAGGTAGAAATTGCCTGCTGAGCAAGCTTCCTTTTAAAAAAGATCAACCAAAAGAAATAGCTGTTGCATTAATTCATATTTCTCAAATAGAACAGCATCAATGAAAGAACAATTGGTCGTGTGAAAATGTGTGATACTCTGATAAAGGACCTCTCAAAAGAATTCAAATTTTTAGAAACAGTTTGAGTTAATGTCCTGTGAAGAGATAATTACCCTAAAACAGGGATGTTCAATTAAGTCTCCTCTGTAGTTTAACTCCATAATTTCCTTTGTCATAAATCGGAGTTAAGATGTTCAACTTGGAATAAATTCTTTACCTGTAAACTCCTGCCTGCTCCCCAAATTAATTTTAGATATAATTTATGTTCACCTCTTGCTAAGTATCAACAGGTATTTCAGGTAGAATTCTTCAAAACAAACCAAAATGCACATTTAAAAAATTGTTTGCATAGGTTGAATTCTAACTGTGGAACACAGAGCAAGATAAGCAAGGCCTTTCAAACATCTGTTGCCAGTAAATAAGTGTCCTAGCAGTACTTGCTTTGCAGTAGTGTACTAAAGGCATATATGAGGTTTTTAAGGGTTTCATAAGTGGTTAAAGCTGTCACAAACATAAATACTACCTGTAACCCAATGTCTTGAAACATGATACCGCAAAAGAGTTCTTGCGGTTGCTGAATTTCAATAATTATTTATAACAGTTTCACAGATGATACGGCATTTTTCAAATGTTCTGTTGTTCAGAATTAAATTTAGGATTACAGTTTCTGAAATCAAAGTCAGAATAATTACTTAATATTTGTTAGCACTTCAGTTTCAGATTAATTGTTTTTCCCCACCCATCCCCTACAAAAGTTCTTGGGAAAGATCAAGTGGGCATTTGGTCAAAGCTAGGCTTAGTTTCTATGCCTTTGTAAACTCTCTTAAAGACTTAAGATTTTTAGTTAATGGTTTCTTAAACTTGTTTTTAAAGGATCTTCATGTACATGTTCCTTGCTGGACTTGGTCTGCTCGTCATTGTTGGCCTACATCAGTTACTAGAATCTAGGAAGGTGGGTAGCGTAGTTTGTCTATGTACTTGTTAATACAAGACCTTACTGATGTGAAAAGAAAGCAATTCAGTAATTGCTTCTGGGATACTATGGTACAGGTAGAACTTTAGAAGGTTTACTTTTAAAACTAAGACCTTAGAGATTACTGGGAAAACACCAAAGAGTTTTTTAAAAATGTTCATAATTGGAGACATTTAGATTGCTTACCTAATGCTCTTCGGGTCTGCTCTTTGGCACCATGCTAAAGTGGTTGAATTGGAAGCTTTGATACCTTCCAGTCACTGGATGTGTGCAGCTACTGATTCAATACTTAGTGGGCAGACTTTCCCCGTGCTCTCTATTTCTATCTGTTAGTTTAATCTAGGTTAAACTTTGGGGAAAACAGCTGTCTAGTCCTTTATTTAGTTCTTATCAATGCTTTGCCATTACGTTGATTTGGGCCTTCTGGATTTCATTTATAATGCTCTAACAGCTAAGGGTTTGTCCCTGTAAGTGGTCTGGCAAGTAAAAGCCATTGAAAGTTTAAGTCTCATCTGCATGCAATGCATAGGTTATGTCTTCGTGCAGTCGCTTACGATGCTTTTGAAGTAGCTTCCCTTGGGAAGAAGTATGGAATGATTATTGTGCTTTGAAATCTATTTCGCAAGGTGACATAGGAGAATATTGTGCTAATCTGAGAAAGTATAATGAAACCGGTTATCACAAAGTTTGATTCATCATCAGCCATTTTTTGTAACAAGTGTAATGAACTTGCCCAGGCACACATGAAATCTTGATATCTTTGTGTGGAATAAGTATTGCGAGGCATTAGAAGTGGTAATGCCAAGCTTAGGTGAATAAATTGCTAACCGTAAAGATAGCTAAAGCTAAGCTACAAGGACAGCTCCATACATTGACTAGCCTTAAGTTTGTGTCTTAGTGAAATAATTGCAATTGATTAAATGTAGCATTATTAGTTATTTCTAATACTTGTGCTATCAAAACTTTGTGGGAAGAAAAATCTTTTTTCTTTCTTGAATTTTCAGAGGAAAAGACCAGTACAGAAAGTAGAGATGGGAACATCAAATCAGAATGATGTTGATATGAGCTGGATTCCCCAAGAAACTTTAAATCAAATAAGTAAGTAGTCTGCCTTCCACAAACTAGCATGTAACAAACTTACTTAATCAATTAGTTGTAACTGAATAATTAGCTGATACCAATTTCTCAGGATAGCATACGTCTTTTCTAGGGAATAAAAAATTGTCTAAAGCACTGCGTGTGATTAGACTATTACATTAGCAGCCTATTCTTGTATTGAACCAACTTCACTGGTTGATACAATAATGACTGTCAGTGACTTTTACAACTTGTTCTGTAGACTCTTTTTCAACAGTATAAGATCTCTGCCCAAAACCTGGATCACAAAGGAGGTTTAAATAGGAGAAAATATCTGTCATCTCAAAGGTTCTGTAAGTTGTTTGGAAGTTTGGCTATAGACCAAAGTTTTAAATAAGCATTAGAAGTGTGTATTAACTAAAGCCACATTAAGGCTTGGTATTAATGTCCTTCACAAGTCCAAAATGACTGAGTTCTACTTGATATCTGAAATGCCAACAGTAAACCCAGTATCTGATTTCTTTAGACCATTTGTATGTTTGTGGATATTTCTAACTTCTCTTGCTGTTTCTTCTGTTTTGCTTTCCCGTGGCTTCAGTGCAGAGTAGAAGAGGTGAGGCAAACTCTGGTCATCTAAAGAGTGGAAGTGCTTAATGTGTTGTCCATGTGATAATTAGGCATGGATAGAAGTACAGCTTCCTGCATGCAGTGATTGGTGATGGAGCGTGAGCGGTAAAAGATGACAGAGCAGATGCACACAAACAGATTTTATATACATATAAATTTATGGGTTTGTGTATTATAAATATGTGTATATGTATTATTTCTGGTTATATTGTAGTAACGTAGTTTCAGTAGAATATTGCTGAAGTACTGCTGTTTCCTCTAACAGTTCCCAGAACCCTTTATCCAAAATGCAGATGTAGATCTTGCCTTCCCTGCTACCTTGGTGTAGTGTCAAGCTGATGTTACGTGAGGGAGGTGGAGGACTGATCATGACCAGTGGCTGAGTGCATCTTGTTTCAGTGAGAAACAAACCTCAGCCTTAGGTATAATAGTTTAAAGGTCAGGTTTATCTTCCTGGGTCTTCCTTATCCCAGGTGAACTCCTATCACCAGTAGCATTCGCGGGTGTGAGGCGAGAGAGCCTTGCTTAAAACAAAGTGCATCCTAGACAAGAGAAGTGCTTTGAAAACCTTGTGCAGGAACTACCTTTACTTAAAGACTCCTGTTTTGATGAAATAAGCATATTCTGAGCTTTTCAGTAGAAGGGCTAGAGGCCTTAGCTCTGATGTGAAGTTGTGCTGGGAGTTGATGACTTCACTTTTTTGATTCCTTCACCCTTTTTAACTGTACTTATAGGTATAAGGACTGGTGTTTTACTTCTGAAAATGTAAGCTTTCTTGTACAGTCTTCTGTGAGACACAAGAATGATAGTATAAAATCTAGACACAGGAATTTGAAAAGCCTCAATCTAACAAGAAAGACTGAAGTTCTAAATGCTATTTTTTTTCCCAAAGAGCAAGCTGTCTTTAAATGGGTTCAAATCCTGGCAGTGTTTGGGTCCTGTCCCCTATCCCTTTCTTAAGCTAAATAGGTACTCATATCTTAATACCTAAAGTCTAGAAAAAACTGACGTTCAAGTTGTTCTTAATTTTTTGTTTAGCTCCATGTTAGTTTTAATTAGAACTGTACACTAGAGTCTTTTGAAACACATAGCCTTCAAGATCCTTAGAGGTTCTTGACTATTTTATTGTTGAAAGATGCTTCTTACTGTACTGATTGGCTTGTAATGGCATGATGGCTGCTCCTTGTGTTTGCACATACTCTTAAACAGTGAAATTATTGGAGATGGTTCTGTTAAAGAAAACGTGCATTCTTAAGTCAACAGATGTGCTTAGCAATCACTTTAGCCCTTCATACAAAGCATTGTAGTTTCTCTACGATATTACAAGGATTGGAATTCTACCTATGTAAGGACCATCATTGTAAAGGACAATTACAGGCCTGTCATAAAGTCTTAAATGTAAGATGATGCTTCTGGCATCCAGTGGTCATACAGCTAAAGCTGGGTGGCTTCATCTGATTACAAAGTGACATCTTCATAGTCAAATGTGGATGCTTCCTGGACAAGTGTGTGTTTTCACAACCGAAACACTTATCGTCTGCTGTTAATCTGTATGAATGTGGAAGTATTTCATGCAAGACAAAGCTGTCTAAAGGAGGGTCAATCACATATTCTTTGGGCAGGTAAACTCAAACCAGTAATGATCAAAATAATTTATTAACTTTCTACAAATGTAATTATTGAATGTGAAACTTTTCTAAACAACAGAGCATGCAGTTTCATCAGGAGATGGTGTGGGGTTTGTGGGGTTTGGGTTTTTGGTTTTGGTGGTGGTTCAGTGGTGGTTTTTTTTTTTTTTTTTTTGCATTTTAGTAACTGGCAAATAGAACAACCCTCACCCTGGAGTTGCATGTCACAGAATAGGAACATTCTTTTTTTGTTACCTTCTGTTTAGGATGCTAATAGTTAAAAAGCCTTACCAAGTTGTTTGAACTGGCTTCTCTGTGGTGATGCATTGCACTAAAGGGCAGTTTCGGCTTGTGTTTGGGAGGGAGAGAAATACATGGTCATATAACATCTAATCTGAAGTAGGAGTAGCAATTGATGCAATTATCTCTTTTTCTTTTTTTTTTTAATCTAGATAAAGCTTCACCGAGGAGGTTGCCCTACAAGAGGGCACAGAAGAGATCAGTGGGCTCTGATGAGTAAATGTTAACTAGTAAAACAGTTGAACCTTTACTAATCCTGCCTGTTTGGGTTTTTTGGATTGGAGTAGTGCAGAGAATCCATATCACCATAAGGAAAATTCTGCTAAACATTTGGACTGAACAGATTAACAGAATGGTGTTAATATTACTGAAAATGCACTTCTCTTTTTGTTAATTGTTGGGGGGGGTAGGGGGGAGGTAACCATTAAGATTTGTGCCTGCGTGTGTAAGCAGTTGGTCTTAACAGAACCATGTTACCTGAAATGTGCCTTTAGAGTTCTTCGTAATGCTGGTTTGTCGTCATCTGTACACTGTCTTTGAAGGATTTTTCTCGTCCCCCTAACCCGAATGTCTAGTGACTTAATCTGTCTTGATTGTATCATGTCTGTATCAGAATCTGTATGCATTTTTCTTTTGCAGTAGGTAACTATTCTCTACAGTGTGCACACACTGAAGTTTGTGTGTGTGGTCCTATTTCAGTGGCAAGGCACTGATCATTTAGATTTCTGCATAGTTTGAGTTCTAAAGGCACAATTGGGTATAGCTGCTCATAGTGGTAGATTTTTGCTGCTGTTTTGATCTGGGCATGCAGTGACCTAAAAATCTGAACTTATCTGCATAGATGTTAGGAAGACTCTTACACAGCAGCAGAACTTGTGAAGCATGGAATTTGTGTGCTGAATTGGTATTATTACATAAATTTTTTTTTATACCCAACTTGTTAAATGGTTAGTTATTGAGTCGTGCCAGCAGCTTAGGTATTCCAATTATAGTGGTAGCTCTGCAATGTTTACTCAAGAAATTATTGAATAAGCCCGAACAACTTTTCAGTAAGTTCTTGGTTCTCTCACAAAAACTAGAATGTCATATGTATCAAAATGTGGACTTTTCTTAAAGCTTTACATGAGGGGGGCAAGGACTTTGCATTTACTGTACACACTTGAAACTGAGTTTGAAAAACTGTTGGCTTCAAATGATCTTTTTAAATGGCAAACTATTTAATTCACCCTTTCCAGTTTTTTTAATTCTCAAACTTCTTTCCACTGGTCCGTACATTGGTCTGACTTCTTTTTTTTATCACCTTGTCTTTCCTACTAGTAACACAGGTGCATCTCCAGTATTAAATACATGTCAATTTAGTACTAAAGCAGAAAAGCTATGTGCAATCAAAATGGAATTTTCTTTTGTGGCAGGCACAGCTTACATGATTACCAGGTACTGAGCTATTGATCCACATCCATTACATTCAGGAATTTTAACTGACAGTAAAAAGAGGAGATAGTGCAGAGTGGTGGTTTGCTGCCATTCAGGCTCTTGGACAAGGCTTGAATTGTTTGCATCTCACTGCATCTCTTCCTGTGTCTGAAGGTTATCTGGAAGCTTGTGGAGTTCAGGAAGAGGCAGTGATTTGAGACCTCTTTCTTCCTTTCTGATCCCCACATGTGAAAGTGCTCTTTTAGATCTACACTTGCTCTGCAGGGACTGAGCTTCTGAGCCAACGAATGCTGAGCAATACTTGCAAATCATGTCATAGCATGTTTGAAGCATCTGAGCTCTGAAACTACCTGTACTGGCACTATTTCACTATACGCTTTGCCAGAACGAACTGTGAAGATGTTCTTGACTCATCTTGCTATGGAAAAGATATGCATAGGAAAAGCAAGCCCAAAGATGCTTTGTTCAACTTCCTGATAATATAGCTAGCCCAGGCAGAATATTTTTAATAGTGAAGATTGCTGAATTGTCATACAGATCACTCAGCAAACAGTTGAATGCTACCTTTGTAAGAGGTATCTCCACTCAAGTTGTGTAGAACAACTTTGTTTGCCTTTAGTGATGTAATCTGACTGGCTCTGTGGCAGGTTTATGGGCTTATTTTCAAGCTTGCATTGATTCAACAAATTGTTTACATATGAAGTGCTTGGTATACTAAAGTCCTATAGCTATTGCAGCACCTGATGTACTGAACTTCTAAGTTCCCTCTCTTGGATTATGTCTCTAACCTGACATAGATTCCCCCCACACACACCACCTTCTGGTAATAGGTAATCTTCAACTGCATACTCTAATTCTTCCCAAGATAGGAAGGTACTCTTTTGAGGGGGTGATGATGAGAGCTGCTCTAGATACAGCGGTACTCCAGGAAAAAAGACAAAGGATCAGAACAGAGGATACTAATTTGTAATATCCTACTTCTGTTTGTTCAGATAAATAGTTTAGCCCTTACTGATTGAGTTTTAGAAATCTTACACTGACCAGGGCTTGAGAGAAGCGGAAGGACTGAAGCAGTGTACAAATAAGAAATAAGCATTTGAAGGTTCCAGCTTTCTTCTCTGCACTCAGTGGTTAACATGTGAATGCTTAAGTTCTAAGCATGAAAGCGGAGAGGAGGCAGTTTGGCAGCTTGCATAGGAGCTAGCAGTGGGAAAGTCCAGTTGTACCAAGACTGTCTTTCTGACCACACAACTTGGTGTTCACTGTGGATGGCTCATAGTAACTTCCTCAGTCAGAAGCAGTTCATCAGAACAGTGGCCAGCAGTCTGCTACTGCTCATGATAACTGAAGTAAGTTTTGAATTCCTTGTTTCTTGTTAGTTTACTGTAGTTGAAATTTAGCAATAACATTCTAGTGTGTAGTGGTAGGTGAACTTTGGCATCTCCTACATTATTTTTAGTGAATAAGCCAGTCTAGTACACTCGGATTTCTTCAAATGGGAGAACATAGTTGTTGCTTAATCCTGTTGGTTAACAACTTTTATTTGGTACCTCAATTTTCTACTCAATTTTTAAACACACAGAGCTTAGACTCACAGGTATGTTACTGGATATTGTTATTACTGTTAGCAGCTGAGTAGGGTATAGTTTCATTGACTTTAAGATGGAACAAGTAGCAATTCTGCCTATGCCACCCCTTGCCATGTGGTAGCACAAGCATTTGTATCATCTAGCATTCTTACCAGCCTCGTTCTCAGCAAGAACACCACACAACTACCACACAACTGCTCATGTGAAGTTATGAGGAGCAAGGACTGTGAAAGAAGATGTGGACTAGGGTTTCTTCCTTGTTAGTAAGAGATGCTAAAATGGTTTTAGACCCCAAATAAACCATGACCTTAGTGTAAAGAACCACTATTAATTCCTTTCTCACAGCTCCTTAACTAATTCAGAAAACTGAAGACTTAGAGTCTATACATGGGGTAAGAAAAACTGCTTTAGAGTTCATGTCTAGAGTGGTAGCAAAGCATTAATTTAGCTAGACTTGAACTGCATTTGATACTTGTAGCCCTCTATGCTGCCTGCTTTGTGACAGCAGTTCATTTTTTTCCCAGTATCATTTAATCTGAGAAAGAAGAGTGGCTGCTGTCAGAGTAAAGGTTGAAGTATCATCGTTATTCGTCATGTACAAAATGGTTAAATTGTAGGCCGTGGAGATGAATGGAGCAGACTAGTGATGGCAGTGCTTCTGCTTGTTTCAAAACAGTTACACTGAACATCTTCCTTACTTTGGAATGGATATAATTGAAAGCATCATTCACTGTTTATTCCTGGAATGCGTGGTGCTAAACAAACTGTTGCAGTTGAAAGCTCTGAATTCAGGGAAGCAGCAGGAAAGTCAAATACTAACACAGGCTGGTTGTCTGGTTTTTCAGTGTGCCGTTAAGAGTCTGTTCTGTTCTCTTCTCCAAAGGCAGGACAGTACCTACCTCATAGGAGTGACACAAGGGCTGTTTCAGGAGTGTTCTGAAGTTACTTAAGACTTGCACAATACACTTCCATGGAGATAGTAAGACACAGTACTAGTGTAACTTGATGGTAACTACATAGGTTCATGTTATACCAGTTTAATACCCTCACTGAACAGAATTTAGCAGCTTTACACTAAGACTTTTCTTAAATACACAGAGGAATTGCAATTAACTTACAGAGGAGAGCAAAGCCAGAAAGATCCTTCAGTTTCTGCAAGAGTTTATAGGTGGGCTGAATAACATTCTTCTGACATTTTTCCATTTATCTCTAAGTTTTCCCAGGGATTTTTTTTTTTTAATCAAGTGATATAGGTGATTGTTTGTATAGATGCAATCAACAGCCAGTTTAAGAATGGCTGACTGTTTTGGATGATTAAGTTCAGACAATGTACTACAACTGAAATGTTAAATTAACATTTACTTTCTTACCTGCTGACTTTCATTTATAAGTGAGATCAGATCTCTTGAAAATGGCTGCAGGTTTTTTGTAAAGGAAACTTGATTTTTTTTTTTCTTAGCGTTGTGTAGCTTTTTTTTTTTTAAATAAAGCATGAGTATGGCACCAAAAAGCCTGAGTGGTATGCTGGTGCTCTTTTCCTTGATAAGCAACCTGTAGTAGCAAATATGCAAAGAGTGAAAAAATGCCATTCTTAAAAAGCTGCTTTTCTACAAGTGTATTTGCAATGGGAATAATACCAAGGAAGTATTTTATGATGTTTTGGACAACGGACTAATATTAAGGTTAAAATTCTTTATAAGAGTAAGGGAGGGCCATGGGAAAATGTTCAGTAAATTCTTGAATCCTGATCTGTTAAAACTGAGCCATAGTCCCCTACATTTCCAGAAAGAAGAACCTGTTGTTAAACCGATGCATGAAAAGGATCTGTTAAGATGCTTAAAGGCCGCTGAAGCGCAAGGTTATACCAGGGCCAAATCCCTATAGCTCTAAAGTGCATGCAGTTGTCTGCCCAAGCAAACAATAATATTCCAGGCAGTAATACTGAAAGTAGCAGTTCAAGCAGCTGTACTGCATCCAAACAGAAGAAGGTGAGACTTGTTGGGGAAAAACACTAGCAAAAGCAGAAAAAAATGGCTTAAAAATAAGGGATGCTGAGATTCCTGTATTTGTGAACTACATCTGTGGATAAATAAGGGAAAACTTAAAAGCAGATGTGTTAAGATGTATTTTTAGTTCCCAGAGAACATAAAAATACCTCAAATTTGAAGACTGCCTCATCTTTCCCTGAAAAGATCAAGATAGATTTTTGAGACTTCCTATTGGTCTCTATTCTGTCTAAGCCAGTCATTGCACTCTTAATTTCAGTAGGCTGTCATTCTGTCCCCTCATGTTAGTAGTCTTGATTATAAATTTCTATTAACCAAGATACAGTAAAATTTCTGCATTACAACATTCCCATCCCTTAACCGGTGAGAGAAAACTGAAACTTAACCTCCCTTTCCTCATCACTTTTGGTCTGTCCAGCTTATAGGGAAACCACAGCTTGTCCTGCCTTAACTGAGTTTTCCCTGTGCCACTTAAGTTCCCATAATGAAACCGTAACTTAAGAGCCGGCTCTTTCTCATAGTGAAGAGGATACCTGGAGTTAACGTACATAGCCACACAAGTGTCTGAACAAGAGACATGTTCAGGATAACCTCGGTGTGTATTCTAGTAAAACAGATACAGGGCCTGGAAGGAGCTCGACAGTATAGTTTTCATTCGGGTGAAGCTGCATTGGTGGACCACATGTGATTAAAGCATTCACCCTGAAGATAAAATGCAATACAAGGTTCAGTAGATGGAAATTATTACAGGTGGCAATACCAAAAGCTGCCAGCTGAGGGATCTCCCAAGCCAGCGCCAGCTGCTTCTCGTAACAGACAAGCACAAGAAAGCTTTAGTCCCTTCTCAGAGAGCAGCCTCTAAATGGATGGGCTGGAGCAGCTGTGTTTGGCTTAATCATTTTTCACTCTATCTCAGTCACTGAAGTAAGTCTGAGCACTGCATTTTTCTGTGCTTTTAAGAAAGTAATCGACAATGTGAAACTTTAGCTCTGAAAAGCTGTAAATACTCGTGTCTTGCATTTGCATCCAAAGAAAGTCAGGGCTGTAGCCACCTGCGGCACTGCAGAAGCAGGGCTAACAGCAGCGCTGCACACGCTGCCTCTTTGGCACCTGGTTTCCTGGGCCTAGGCTCCTCAGCAAGGCAAAGTTAGATTAAATGGGGCCTTTCAAGTCCATGTGCACCTCGGCCACGTTCAGACACAAACAGGTCCACGTTCCATCTTCAGCGGGAGTATTTTTTCCCCATGAAAGCTGAATCAAAGAGTCCAGTCCGTGTGGGCCACTGAAGCACACCCTCGCACCAGCCTGGATCCGCAGCGCCACAGAAGCGAGCAGGGCACAGGACCTTGCCATGCCAGCATGCTCGATCCCAGCCTCAGCTGGCAAGTCTGCCAGTCAGTCTCCAAGAGAGACAGAGAGAAAGAAAGAACGAAAGAACGAACCGTTTTCTTTAGCAGGAGTCTACACAGAAAGGAGGAAAGTCCTAAAATACCCTATTGCAGGTTTCCGTTGGAAAGGAAAAGCTAGAATTTAAATAGCATCTGATGACTATCACATACAGTATGGCAAACTGTCACCAAAATAACAGGTTATAATTAGAAGCAAGTGTAAATACCCTAACAAACTTGATTATGAAGCATGTTATATTTTCCTTCGAGCCGGTATTTAAGACTTAGTTAATGCTTGGTCGTTTGTAATAGTGGTTCATTCACAGAGAGTGGAAGTATTTCTCACAGCTGGAAATGACATTTTGCCCAGCTAATCCTAACTGGTTGCTACTGTAAGCAAGCTGAAAACGAGGAAGCACGTCTGGCTGTGAGGCCCCCCAGGAAAGGCAGTCTTTCAGAAAGAAAAAACAAATGAAACTGGATTTAGCTTGCATTCTAAAAGCCACACGACACGGGGGCCGCCTCCTTCCCGATGCATCAGTAGCCTGGCAGGCTGTGATACCGCAGCAGTTAGGTGCGGCACTCCTTGGGGCTACTCCAGTTTTCCTTTAGTGATGGACCCTGAGGGCCGTCACCCCGTCGTTGCTATTTTGCTCAATTTGTAGAATTGCACTGAAACAGATGTCGCTGATCCGCTGCAGCGGTAATAAGTACAGGCCACCGAGGATCTGTTGGCAAACTGCAAAGCATCCCACAGCTGCAGTTCAGTAAAACACTGCCACAAGGAACCCTGGGAGGAGCTGCTGTCGCTTTTAATTAAGTGTTGTTCAAATTAAAGTACCTTCATGTTTAAGCAGGTGTTTTACAGCTGCCCAAGAGAATATTTTAGTTCAGAAAAACCTTCAGAACCATTTATGGGAGGTGCATTCACCAAAAGTAATAGCCAAACGCATTAAAAGCGGCAGCATGTGGCTCTGCATCCTGTGCCAAAACGCGTTCCTGTGAGGTGCCCAGGGTGCTCAGTTCTCCTGATCCCTTCCTTTCCCTCACCTACAACCCTGGCAAGCTTTTCTAACCAGCTCAGCGCTGATGCTGGGTTTCAGGTAGCTGCGCGCTAGAAGGCAGCTGTGGTTTCAACTCCAGAAAGATACTGGCAGATAACCATCTAGACAGGAGATCAAAAATCAAGCTCGCTGTGTTGTGGTGCAGACTTTTCACGGATTATTGTGCGTATGCAGGCAGCTTGATGCTTTGATTTTCTCCAGCTGTGGAGTGTAAGGGACCTGACGTATGTCACCCTGAAGCCTTTAAAGCTTTAGTCGTGTAAGCCTCTTGAAGGCATCGGATGAAATGGTTTTAAGCATCCTGCCACCAAAAAGGGACTGAGTGGCAAAGCAAGCAAATGCATGAGTGTTGTGTCCCACTCAGCAGCACGTGTCCTCCCATGTTCTGCCTCCTCCCCAGCTGCTACCTGGGAGCCCCGTGCATCAAGCAGGGCCATACCTAAGGAGAAGTAGAGGAAACGGCACTGAAAAAGGTTACACGTTTTGTTTACAGCTAGGTTTTACCCAGTCACGTTCCCATTCCCAAGCACAGGTCACGTGGCAAAGCTTGAGTTGCAAACACTTGGGAGAAATACTTATTCATCAAAGCAAGGCTACATCTCTCAACTAGCACTGCCGTCATCCTAAAATAAAATACAAATGTTTCTTTTGGGTGCAGATTGATTAAAAAAAGTCAGATACTGCTCATTTCAAACAACAAATTAGTTGCAAATCTAAGCTGTCAGCATTCTCTGTACAGTCAGATACTCGGAGATGGGAGGAAAGGTTAACACATTGATTGCTTTCATTACCCAAATGGAACTTCACTTGCTCCTGCGCCCACTCCTTGTCTGAGGGCCGGGGCTGAGTCCCGTGTGCTCACACACGCTCGCTCACTCAGGACCGTTTCTTTGCATGCTCACTGCAGAGAGGCGCGCTTTGCTGTTCCTCGCATCCCAGCTGCTCGGCTCACGCGTTACAGCGGAGCCACCGACCCCTCTGGCTGACATTCTTTCTGTCCTAACCTTCGCACATTTTTACGGCCGTGCTCCCTGTGCGGTTACAGGCTAAAAATTACTGACGGGAAGTCAGCCCACAGCAGAGCTGGCCTTTACCGCATTAACCTCCGAGATTATGAAAATAGATCAGGCCTTTCATGATGAAAAGCCTTTTCTCCAACAAACTTCTCTCTTGTTTACAGCCTCCTATTAAATGATGTTCGTAAACTGTTTCACAGCCCTTTGCCGAAAGGCCCTAGAGAAGTTCCAACGCTTTCACAACAGCGTATTCTAAACGCCCATCGTCCAGAGTTTTCCTCATACGCTCCTGGCAGTTTTCCCTGCCAAACGAGAGACAAATCTGGCACGGGAGAAATAAACAACACGCGCAGCAAAGGAGAAAGCTATTTTCAGTTCCTACTACTCAAGAGGATTGCTACAAGGTTTTCTACCGCATTACGCAGTGAGGTTTGGTGAGCCAGAGAAGTCTTCCCACTTACTAGGATTTCGCATATGAAGAACTCCTGCTTCCTTTGAATGTGAGGGGTTTTTTTAGGCTGAGAGGGGACTTGAGAACTGAAAGTAGGAGGCAACACTAGAATTTTTGGAGAGGCTCAGCAATGCTTCTCAGCTCCACCTTTACTTAGTTTCAGCTCGCCAGAGCTATTTCAGACGCACCCTGAAATGAAGGCATCTTGGCCCCTTACCCGGGAATGCTCTGAAGGTTTTCATTTCCCTAGAGAATCCAATCGACCTTTTCCTCTGTCGGGCACCCCATGAACACTGTGACACACGTGCGCAGATTACATCGCTTACCTGAGGCAACGCACGCAGCCAGCCACAGCAAGGCAGATGTCCCTGTATCTGTTAGGCATCCCATTCTGTGCAGCAACCGGCCTTCAGTCCGTGTCTTCATTGCCATCTTTGAACAGGCCAGCTTCCCTCTGCCTCTCTGCTGTCTTCCTCCCAGGTGTTAATCCACTTAATTTCTTTAGAAAAAAAGAGACCTTACTGGAAGAAGTTCCATAAATATCTTTTTACACTATAGAACTGCTGCTGCTTCAGCAGCACACAAATGCAACACCACTCTCCTTGTCCATATCCCATCCTTTCCCCCCCCCCCCCCCCCCCCCTTGCTTTAAATGGGCCTCGCTGCCCAGGTGAAGCCACTGATGAGCCCTGGCCGCACACAGGGCTGCTCTTGCAGCCTTTGCACCTGGAAGAGGTGCAGCTGGTGAGAGACCCTAAAACACCGAACAATTCTGCCCCAGAGCACTCCTCCACCCTGCGCTGTGCCCCCCAGTCCTCTGGTAAGTCCCAAGCAAACACGTGCACGCCACAGGACGAACGAGTCCGTAACTTTTCCTAGGACCAAGGGCACACACCACCAGCGCCTGGCACCCGCTCGACATGTAGGAGAAACACCTTGTGCTTACTTGGTATAAATCGTCCTTTCAGGACTGGTGAGAAGGGGTTAAATCACCTAAAACTGCAAGTCTGAAGCTCTTGGCCTTTCTCAACATGGCCAGACTGGTGGCTTTCCTAGTCAGCTCAGCTGAGGATTGTCTTCTTGGGAATGTGGACAAGAGGTTCAGCACAGCCGGGATTCCTGAGGCAAGAGCTCTGCTGAGGGGGTGCACGGTCGCAGTCTCTTCCTCTGCTTTTGAAGTAAGACCATCAGTAGGAAAAGTGTTTTGTTAATGCAGCCCCCTCCAGAGCCTAAAGCGTGTCCTGCAGATTCACGGACTTGCTGAGTGCAAGTCAGATGGAGGGATCTAGTCAAAGAACGTCATCCCTCTAGCAGGTTAGGTACATACCTTTCCCCCCCACACTCTTTCTCTCGCCATCTCCAAACCTTGGACCATTTTTTGTGAAATATTCAGCTCCTCTCTGACATGAAGGAGGCTTTCAAAAGCCCTCAAGTCAAAATGTGGCTGTTCCACTTCCCTTACTGAAACAGATTGGAGAGCAAACCCCGGCAGCTTCCTTATCGCCTGCCTTGCTGTTGCAGCGCAGTTGCAGCGAGGCTCTCCCCTGCGCAGGGGATTGCAATCACTGCCAAGGAAAGGGACTCGAGAGGAAAAGCGCTTTACGCAGCTCCTAGGCTGGAGAGCTCAAGTGGCCCACGGCAGCAGAAGATACTGGTGCGTCGTACAGGTTTTACTCGCTTTCCTCCCTGGTGTTGGCTGCTCAGGTACCCGAGTCCTGGGAAATGCCAGTGTGGCCTGTTTTTCCACAGTCCAGCAGTTCGAGATGTTCCGATTAAACAATCCAATCCATGCATTTCTCTATCCTTTTCTTTTCCTGCTTTATCAGAGTGGATGATAAAAGATGGTGCCTCTTCGACTGACATATGGAAAGTGCCAGTTATTCCGTGCTGGGGTCTTGCGTCTCCCTTTTGCAGAGAGTCCAGCCCTCAGGGTTTCCAAAAGTGACATCGTCAATCCCATCTTAACTCCCCATCTCTACAGAAATGCCTAAAGAAAAAGCCATGTGTGATTCCCCAAACCAGAGGCTTGTGACACAGGGAAAGGTTTCAAATAAACTTTTGCCCCCTGCCTTCCTTGCTAGTTGAATTGTGACTAATCTAATTTTGTTTGAGAAAGACTTTTTTCAACAGAACAGGGCAAAACACTACATTAATAGTATCAGCAGCAAATCATTTGTCATTGTATTCACTTTCCGAAGTGTAGGTATACAGCCCTCCCATCCCCCAAACGCTGGGTACTTTGTGACAGCTGGATAATGGAAAACAAATACTTTCGTTCCTTTCTCTCTACCAGTTTGCAATTCAGTATCAGTAAACAGGCAAACGATGCTCCAGCCAGGCTCCACATCCTCCTTTGGGACGGCCAGTTTTCACCCAAGCCTGCTGTCTCAAACCAGCCCTCCTGCCCATTCCCACGGCCCGCAGCCCCCAGATTCACACTCCCCACTTCCAAAAAAACCTACCCTCCTGGTGCCCCTTGCCGCCAAGGCATCCCCGTGGTGGCAGAGGACTTAGGTCTTCCCCAAACCTTAACGCTCGGGGGCGAGTGTGTGGACTCCACACCCGGGGCGCTGCTGTGAGACAGGTCCACAACACGGGGGCTGTGCCGCTCTCCACCCACATCAAGAATTAACCCGCGGCTTCACCTTTAAAATGGTGGGGGGAAAAAAGCTTTAGGGAATGAGGCGAGGAAGCAGCAAGTTGGAGGAGGCACGTGGAGACAGCACCACCTCCCCATCGCTCTGTCAACCTGAGGTTTCAGGCCAGCCCTGAGCGGTCTCTGGCATGGGAGCTGGTGCGGGGAGGAGCAGAGGCAGGAAGAGGGAGAGGGAAACGCCAAGAAGGAGCAAAGTTCAGCTGCCCTGCAGGTCCCTACCCTGCCGAAGGCAAGAAGAGCAGGGAAACGCCCAGCTCAGGGATGGTCACAGGCAAAGTCAGGCAGGAGGAGAAAAGGGCTGGGTACACAAATTGCACCCTTCCATGGCCAAGGACCAAGTGCTTTCTAAGTCATCTTTTTCATAATTAGTCACAACCACTTCCTAGCCACATCAACTCATCCCATGTGATTTTACACTTCATGGCAGGTCCCCGCACCCTTTGGGTGTGAGTTTTCCCATCCGTCTCACAAGAGGAGGGGAGATTCCTCAGGCCAGTGGGCAGGAGAGGGAAAAAAAGTGATTTTTCTGCAGGTTTCCTCCCTCAGAAACCTTGTTTCCACCCCTTCAGCCCACCCAGCGGTAGTCCGCAGGGCCCTGCTTCATCAGATATCCTTGCCTGGGGGCAGAGCTGGCAGACTGACTGGTTTTCCTTTAACCCATCCCTGTTTGCTGGTGCGGGACCAGGTCCTCACCAGAGAGCGCGCTCTGGGGAGTCTGAACCTCTGTGACGAAGGCAGAGGAGGCTGGAGGGAGGAAAGCGGCAGCACTTTACCCCCTAGGTACGTCCCTCTGACTCTCAATCTGGTTCACTTCTCTGCCAGAAAGCACCATCCTGCCAGGACTTAGGAAGATGCGGATGCTTCGGCTTCGCTGCAATTCCCCGGCCTCCAGAACTGGATACGCAACTCAGATGATTCTTTGGCTCACTGTCCCGTGAAATGTGTTTTATTTATAAGAAAGCATATGAAATGCAGCCAAGGTGGCTCCAACAAGCTAAACCAAAGGATTTCTCACTTTTTTTTTTGACACATGCACGTGGCTTTCAAACGCATCCTGAATATTTCACAGCAGTACACATTTATGTAAAAATAAAACTATGGTGGCAGAAACCTACTTTGTATATACAGAAAACGACTGACGTACTGTTCGTCACCACAACGTGCCAGAAGGACGCTCACTTATGTGATGACGGGGCTACGGCTGATAAAAAAAAGGACAGAGAACCCTGATCGAATGCCTGTGCAGGAAAATCAGCACCAAAGTATTTTCCTGCTGTCTTCGGTTGCTACGTTAAGGAACTGCACCGAGAGAAAAGCACCATTTCAAAGGGGCTTGACTACCAGAAAACAGCAGGCGTTGGTTTGACTGTAGTCAGTGGTGTGACTGCCAGAAAGTGGGGGTCAAAATGAACGTGAATTTTCAAAGCGCTACAACCATCGCCAATTCAAACTCAGCCCAACTGAAGGAAGAGCCGCAGTGATGCTATTTACGCAGATAAGCTCCAGCTTGTACGTCGTCCTCTAGCAGAGAAGTCTGAAAGCAAGTTACAAGAAACCCCCAAGAAAAGCCACGTCCATTTTGTAACCTATAATTTTTAAATATAACATTTTATTGCTTAGATAGTTTGATACAGAACAACTTGTACTTTTTATTTTGAATTTGGAAGTACTGTACAACTGAATAAAAAGAGGAATAAAAGTACCAAAACAAATGTGTGATTCTCTGTTCATGTGGCATAAACCAGTCTTGTACACAATTCGTAGCAGCAGTTTAAGTTCCCTTTAGAAAAATATGAATTCTACACATTTATTACTGTTTCCTGCATGGGATGAAATCACTAGGATTAAACTTCCTTCGTGGAGAGAGAGAAGAGAAAGGAGACACACAGAGAGGAAAGAGAAGATGATGAATCATTCTGACAATGGAATCAGACTGTCACATAGCCCCCAAGAGTTATTTCACAACAGCCTCAAACAAGGTTCTCTCTTCTTTTTTTTTTTCTTTTTCCTTTGTTTATTTTTTTTTGCGCTTTCACAGTCAAGTGCTTAATGTAGTGATTGAATTATCTCAATGTTAAGTCCATTGCAACTCAGGCAAAAGAATTTCAGAAGATCCTTTTTTTGTTTGTTTGTTTTTTGTAAAAGCCCTGAGAGAGGAAAAAAAAATAAAAAGATTCAAACAAAAATCGTATAGAGACAAATTAGCTGAACATGCAAACTAAAGCCTAAGATTCACCCATAGTTTAAACACATTATAAATTTCACAGTTTAATATTGGGGGAGGAGGGGAAACAAAAAACCCAACAACAGCAACGGTTCTCAGTCAAACTCAACTAGTAAAAATGTCAATAAAATGTGGCAAGATCTTATACTCTACTAGGATATAGATAAAGGCTAAATAAAGCTTTAAATCAATAGTGATTATTGCTAGCAGATGTCCCGGCAGGCTGCTGGGAATTAATTACTTGCTACATCGTTCTGCAGCATATAGTTTAGTAATGGCTTCTCCCCCACAGTATTGCGCAGTTTAGTGTGGAGAGTTGCAAAAAAAACCAAAACCAAAACGACAAAAACCAAAATATACCCAAAATAATAATAATAATAATTATTATAATTATAATAGTAATAACAATTTAAGGGATGCGTGAACTGGTTTTAATTAAGTAGAATGCACCTGGGTAGAGTTTCAAATGAATCATTGGTTGCGATTGATTTATCTATATCTGGCGTTAGCTTCGTTTCTGAACTGGTTCAAACATCCCTATTTAAAAAAAAAAACCAACAACAACAAAAAATAGAAATCACATATACCTCAACCATTTTTTCTTATTCTATTTGCAAGAATATTGCTCGAGAACGTTTCTCTTCCTTTGAATTCTGGACAGTGAGATTTCAGTCTCCAGAAATTTTCGGAGAATTTTTAATATAGATATAGCTATATATAGATACATATATATTATATAATATAGGCTGGGTCTGAGGCCCACTTCCTCCATGTCTGGTGAGAGCAGGAAAAGCGAATTCTGCGGAGGGGAGGGAGGGAGGGAGGGAAGGAGAGAGGGAAGGAGAGAGGGAAGGAGGGTCCCAGTGCGGGCTGGGCTGGGCTGGGCTGGGCTGGGCTGGGGGGCCGCAGTGGTGGAATAGCACAGTGAGGCTCCGGCAATGCTATTATGGCTCTGTCTGTCCCAGAGGTCATGACTGAAGGACAATTAACAAACAACAATAAGGACAACAACAACAAGGACAACAAAAACGCTGGGCACTCCTAAAAATGCCAGCTACAGTAGGATACATTTCACTTAACCCCTTCAATACTGGTGGCTGGAGAGTCACCTGTTGCCGGCAACAGGAGCCATACGGAGAAATTCCAGCTGCCAGCATTAAAGGGGTTAAATTATTGATATGAAATTTAGACACACACCTCAAGTCTTCAAGCATCAACCCCAAAATCTCAGGAAGAATTTTTTTTTTAATTTATTTTATTTATTTTTAACATGTCTTATATCTGTAGTTTTATTACCAGTAGTATTTTCTTGCTCTAGAACATGACAGTAGCAAGATGACGGTAAGGCTCGCATTTCTCTCTTGCTTGCTTTCAACTGGAAGACGGAGTAACTTTGCTCTTTACGTAACACACGCTGCCACCGATGAGATTGCAACAAGATTAATCTAGTACTCGCAGTGCCTTTCTTACGCACTTGAAGGGGCCTTGCGCGGCCCCGTTCTCGCACGCTTCTCCCCCCAACACACGCACACGCACGCACACGCACGCACACGCACGCACTCGCACCCCACCACGAGTGAGATGTTCCCCTGTACCGGTGTGACGGCACCTCGCTGGCCTCCATTTGACTCTCCGGTCAGAGGAAGGGTTTCATTTAAAGTACAGTAGAAGAGCTGCAACATAAGAAGAGGAGCTGGCGAAAGCGTTAAGTCAAAAACATTTCGAGAGGGGATCCAAGCTGCGTTATACATCTGCGTGAGCAAATATTGCCCATTGGTTTCTGCTGACTGCAGAGACAAGCGAACTGATGGATTTATAAAATAATAATAAAATAATAATAATAATAATATACTGAAGCAAATCAAACATATATAACAGCGGGTGCATAATTTCCATAGGTTACGTTGCTATGTAACTCTTCTCTGTATACACGCTCAGTCCACGACGGTCAGAAAACCCCCCTAGGATTTAGAAGAGCATTTCTAATGCTGACAAGTGGAAACAAGCGTGAGGTTGAAATTCGTTGTGTTTCCTGCTTTTGGCTTGAACCACTTTGAACACCTTCAACTGCCACGTTGCTCAGGCCTGGAACAGGCTTAATGCTCCACCATGTGGCAAATGCAAGAACATCTACTGAGAAAAAACAATAAATCAACATCTCATCTGCATTTCCTCTGACTATTTCATATGAAATTCACATAATTTTTCTTCCAGTTATTGGCTGTGGTATCCAAGGGCCTCCTCCCACCCCACTGCCCCCATTTCCAGCTCAGAGAACAAACACAGCGACTATCACAGATATACAAGAACAAGCTCACGCACACCAATACAAAAGGTAACATTAATGCTTAAATGAAAAAGGTCCTCTCCAAATAATTCATTAAAATATTAAAAAAAATCATTTTTGAAAAAAATCTATGATACCAAAAGATCTAATAAAGTAGTAAGGCACTCAAATCAGTATATACTGTAGTCTCTTGCATTATTATACTGAAAGGCATATGGCACCGCGTCCAGTCTGCCATACTCTCCCCACAGCTGTAGGTCGCTCTTCCAAAAACAAAGACTCCAGAATCCTTGCTCTGCTGGCTTCAGTTTGCCTGCTGGGACGGGTCCAACCTCCTAGCAAGTCATTCTACCCCCAAGAGCTGAGGCGCACTGTCTGCAGAGGCAAGGATGTGATTCATGGGAGACTTTGTGTTGTGCATCTCCAGCAAGTCTTGAATGAAACCTGAGGGCCTCTCGTGCTCGGAGCTACCCCGAGGTTCCTGGTCTTTTGCTGTCTGTTTCTGCGCACTCTTGGTGGGCTCCGCGAGGCAGGTGCCGGCTCCTCGCCCGCTCGGCCTCTCCTCTCTGCAGGGGGAGTCCTTGGCTGTGCCAGCCAGGGACTCTTTTCGGCTTCCCATGAGTGACGTATGGCTACCGACGGCCCCCGCAGAGTCGCACTCATTTTCTGAGATGGGGTTGGTGCCGCTGTGGCTAGACTCATTTTCGCTGTCTTCTCCACACCTCGACTGGGTCTCCTCCTTGTCGCTCTCCTTCCCATGGTTTCGGGCATTTTTGACTTTCTGGTGTATGCGCTGGTGACGAACCAGGCTGTGTTTCAGAGTGAAGGTCCGTTCACAGGTTTGACACTTGTATGGTCTCTCACCTAGAAGAGAATTAAAATACCAAAGTCAGCCGTAAGGTCACAAACGCACCTCCCTCTCGTTTCAAGCAGCCTAAGACGCTCTACACTTTGGAAATTCAGTACCTGTATCAACCATGGATGTCACATGTATGCAGATTTTTTGCTTCTGTACTAGCAAACTAGCTGATGGCATGCAAGCAGGAATACAGATAAATCCCTTGGGGCACAAATGAAAAACCAAAACCAAGTGTCTTGAGATTTCTACAAGCTTGGTGTGGCCCTGCACTAAGGAGGGAGGAAGACCATAAGCCCCAGGTGCTTGTTAGCATCCCATCTAATTTAGTCAGCAACTTTTCTGGAAGAAGTTTGCAGTCGTCCTCTGGAGC
This sequence comes from Theristicus caerulescens, assembly GCA_020745775.1. Lineage (NCBI taxonomy): Eukaryota > Metazoa > Chordata > Aves > Pelecaniformes > Threskiornithidae > Theristicus > Theristicus caerulescens. Next base: position 73,094,081 of record CM036558.1, read on the forward strand.
TCAAAAGCCGTTGTGAAACCAGCCCACCACGGGGCTCCCTGCTGCAGGTCAGTCCCCGATACACGCGGAGAGAGGGGACTTGAGGCAGAAGGATGAAGATACTGCCCAGGTAACTGTGGTCAACAGCGCTTAAAAACTGAACCAAACAGCACATGAGGAAACATCTCCCTCTCTCTTAGATGCTGACCGATGGGCGAGCATGAAATGCACAAGTTAATCACCAAAGTCGAAGAGAAGCTGTCAGGAATTACCCTTGCCACAACAGCCCCTCCTCTTTCTGTGAAGTAGAAGATGGTATCACCACGTTTCAGAACGGACACAGAGCAGCTAAAGGACCTAGACATATCAGGCGTTCATGGGACACAGCAGGTTTCTGTCAGAGGTCATCAAAATTTACTGACCGCGTGAAAAATGCCTGCCTCGGGATGTTATTTACAGAGCTGCTGGTGTTCCTCAGCCCACTGGTGCTTTAAGACAGGAGTGACATGTGAAAGCCCCTGAAAAACCTCTTCACGCCCATTCCAGAAATGCTACTCGGAAGACAAAATTCTTCCTCTTATTTTGCAATCTTAAGCCACAGAGCAGCTCCAGGCATCCTCTGCTGTAATCAACAGGCAGTCTGCTCCCATCTCAGAGCTGCTTTTCGCACCTGAAATGCTTGAATACCTTCCTAAGCATGAGCTCACCAGAAAACAAAGCAACCACAGCCCCACAGCCAAAATTCCCCCAAAGTCCCAACCAAGCACAGTGCCCCAAGGTGCTGTCTGCCCTGAAGAACAGAAGGTCCCACCCTGACCGCTTCATTCTCTCTTTCTGGTTGCACCTATTAAGAGATTTTTCAGTACTGCAATTCCATCAAGACACCGTCTTGTGCCAATGAACATACAGAACGAGACACTTGTGGCTCATTTCTCACTCGTAATAATGCTTGGGATCATTAAAAGAAAACCAATTACGAACTTGAGGCGGCTGGCTGAAACGTGCAAGTAGGTCCTGCTGTCCCTGGCCAGCCTGACGCTTCATAGAAACGTTTCTCTCCAGTGCCCTGCTTGGGCATCTGCTATCAAGGGAGGGCACGGCTCCCCAGGAGCATTTTTGGCCGACAGCCTTTGTCCATCTGGCACGTGGCTGTGGCCGGTGCAGCGCCGTGGCTCAGCCTGCACTCGGGCAGGTGGCACCAGGGCACCCTGCAACTATTTGCTGGGAAGCAGCCTGCACTGGGAAAATGAAACCTTTCCAGCCCAATTGCCATTCAGTAGGCAGGCAGAGATTTCTTGCACACTTCAGCATTCCTCTTCTGAGTAAAGAAATTCCAAAACCTTACAGTTATCTTTAAAAACCCCCACACATTAAAACCAAAGTATAAGCAATGTTACAGCCTGACCATATTTTGTCAATATAGCTGAACAAATGGGAAGGAGAGAAGGAGGAGGAGAGTCAACCCACAGTACTGAGGCAAAATCCTCAGTTGAAAATACATTGATTTAACAGTGAGGATAGGTGGTATTTGCATTTATTAAATTTGAAGAAAGCACTGACCCAGGTTCCTATTCAACACCTATTCTATGTTAAAACATCCTCCCGTGTCTAATACAGAAACAAATGGGAAAAAAAAGAAGTACCGACACGGCCTGCATAGCTCAGCATGCAAGGAAAACAATTAAAATATACGGTATGGGTATCTCCATGGGCACACACCAGTGTATCATCTGGGGGTAAAGCTCAGTACTTTAGATATTAGCATCTTTCCAAGACTTATAAATTTAGTATGAAAACAGGCACAAGAATGGGGCCCATCCCCTGTTTCGCTTGTGGCTCAATGCCAGAAGAGAATGGGTCAGTTTTGCACTCGAAATGTCAGTATTTATGATTCAGAAGGGTAAAAAGTTTGGTTAAGGCACTTCTCTTTGGTGTAGTTTATTAAACATCACTGTCAATTACAGCACAAATATTTCGTTAATCACAAAGGTCTTGTCTTCAGCAGAGAGCACCTTCAAAAGATACAAATGTCAAACTTCCCATGTCAGAGCAGCTCGCTGACAGGTAAAATGCATCATTAATAAGGATACATTAATAAGGATGAACGATTAATTCACCTTTGAGCTGGCTCATGGCTTCATCTCCTTTGCAGGGTATTGCTGCAAACTGTGTATCACATAAAGCGATCCCACATATTTTAACTGCCGAGCCAAGTCATCAGACAAGCGTTTTACTACCTGTGTTCCACCTTCCCTGCCCAAGCCTGAATGACGAGCAGGGTGCCAGTAGAGCTTTGCCTTTCACTCAAGCAGCAGCTCACGCAGATCACCAGCACATTGCCCGTACCAGGCTTAGATAATCAGACAAAACCAGACTCTCTCTCTCTCTAAACTTTCACTCAGAGATGAAGTCTTATAATACTGCCAGGTTTCTCCACTGCTCGTCAAAACACCAGGAAGAGGTAGAGCCATGCACGCCTGCCAAGAAGGGAGTCAGAAGCTGGACAGAACAACTGCCCAGGGATCTCCATACTTGCCCTCACCCCTAAACTCTGCAAGCAAGCACGGGGAAAAACAGTTTGGGAATTGAAGATAAGGCAGTGCTGACAATTCCCGCTCCCTCGATAGGCTTTGTATGCAGCATGGGGGATCGGGGCAGAGAAGACACCCTGCAGATACCTGTAGGACTGAAAGCAGTGTCTCCAACCTCAAGTGCTAGCAGCAATCGTGCACCTACAGAGCAGACGCCTCAGTCTGGTGGCAGACCTGCTCATAATCTGTTCTGCCCTCATGTCTCCTCTTACCTGTATGAGACCGCATATGTCGCGTCAGATCTTGCAGAGACCAGAAACGCTTGTTGCACACAGTACAGACTTTCTTTCTTTTGTCTGCTTTTGCAGTACTCTTAGCCCCATCAGTCTTTGGTTTTTTGTCATCACTGCTCTTCTCAGTGGACTTTCTCTCTGTGCCTTCCCCCTCAGAGATGCTTTCGCTCTCTTCATTCTCCTTTCCTGTTGCCTCACAGTCCACAGGAGACTCCACTACCTTCAAGTCCATCGGAGACTCTTCCTGCTCAAGACCAGAGTCCTGCATCGAGGGAGCTCCTGCATCATCCTGAATGCTTTTGCTTTCATCCTCACTGCTCCTTTCATCCTTTCTGTCCTCACGAGTGTGGGCCTTTTTGTGACGGCTAAGAGTGCCAGCAAACTTGAAGGTTTTGCCACAAATGTCACAGGCATGTTTCCTTTCAGTCTGAGAACTCCTGCCTGCACTCTGGTCACTCTCTGCCAGCTTGAAGTCCATTAATTTGCTGGCAAAATTGAGGTCAAGACTTTTGTTACTTACAGAATCTTCCTCAGGGCCCTCTTCATATCCATCCGCTTTTTCTTCGGCATCCTCTTCTGCCGGAAGGGAGTCAGCCTTTTGCTCCTCCTTGGGGCCGCACTCACTCTCTGGTAGCTCTGTTACTTCCTCTGGCTGTTCCTTCTCGCAGGAGGTCAGGTCCAAGACTTCGTTTCCTGCAGATAGTGTCTCCACATCAGGCTGGCCGTCTGCAAGCAAACAGAGAGAAACTTTCAGAGGGATGCTCTCTGCTAATTCACAACTACCAGCAGTAAGGCTGCACACAGACCCACGAGCATTGCTTCTGACTGAGCATCCCAACATCTGTTTCTCTTGTCTGTGACCCAGGGCAGTAACTTAGAGCTGAAAAGAGATCAAAACACCGCAGAACCAAATTAACAAGATGATTAAAAATCTGTAACCAAATGCTTTCTTTTCCAAAATACACTCACCTTCTTGGCAGTTTCTTGAAGTCACTTTTAATATAATCACTTTTACCAGAGAATGAAAAATGCTGAGACATCAAAGAAGAGTTCAGATCACTACTATTACGAATCCACCATACCAGAGACATGTGGATGTATTATTTAGAATATTTCATGTATGAAATTTGTATATAGATGGAAGTAATATACAAACACATATTAATCAAACTAACTTATAAACTAAAAGTAGTGGGAAATGGGCCTTTTCAAAGGCCTCATGCAACCGACTGGCACAATTAAATGTTAAAGGTTAGTGCAGACAGTAACACAGAGGTCAGTTTAAAAAGTTGGGTATACATCATATAAGGAAAAGATGCTAAAGTTTGTCCACATGTGGGTCTTTGACACACACTCTTTGTTACATTGATACCACCTGGAACCAAAACATAAAAGCCAAGATGCGGTAACAGGCAGCATCCTTCATCGTTTCACAGTTCCCCCAACGAGAAGGCAAAACCCACCTCAGACATCCACCTTAACGACTTCCTCTGCTTCCTTATCAGTTTGTAGCATTAACATTGCTGAAGACATAACATGTGTCAAAAAAATAAAACAGATAAGGCGCTTAAGGAGAACAAAGGGCTGGAGCTGTACCCCTTCCAAGCTCTATACAAATGGTGTACGTGTAAATAGGAAATAAGCCGGACCGGACCTGGAGGCCAAAGCTGATGCTGATGCATGGCATGTAACTGCATCCCCAGTGCCACTTTCCAGCAAGTGTTCCAGGACACGAACTTAGCAAGTTGTGCTTTCTGAAAGTTGAAACTTTCCTTGCTTTAAGTCCTCTCCCCCACCCCCTTCTTGTTGACAGCGTGCAGCCAAGGGAGCACACAACCTAACAGGCATTTCAGCATTCATCTGCATGCCTGATAGCTGCTGAGTAACTACAGGGATTTAGAAACTCTAGTAGAGCAGTTGAAGTTCTCCATTTGACATAGTACAACATGTGCTTGTCTCCGAATTGCCTAGATTTCCTATTATAGGCTTTTTTCATAAGCAAGAAGTAATGACAGAAGATAAGAAAATAGTTCTCAGGCACTCAGTAGTTTGAATGCAACACAGCTTGCATTGACCCCATCTCCTTGCACAAATGATAATAAATGGCCATTAAACAAATGTCAAAGCTGAGTGGCATTTCCAGTAATTGTGAACAATCACTTAATACAGCATAATCCTCGATACGCTTTTTCTTGGGGGGGTGAAAGGGGGAGAAGTGACCTGTCAAAAAAAATAATCTCACCTTTTAATCAAAACAGATCCGTTTACATAGACAGTGGATTACACAAAAGCTTTCCACAAAGTTCATTGCTCATCTAATTATCTGCCCATTAAAACACGCAACTGAGCCATAATCTGTGTATAATGCTAGAGAATTTGAGGATGTGGGCATCTGAAAACAAAGGTCACCTACAAGTGCCCTATGAATCTGCATTTGAATTCTGTGTTTTGACTCATTGCTTATCTCTTGGCTATATTAAGGCAAAAAGAAAAAAAAAAAGCAAGCTATTATAAACAAAAAGAGGTAATTTCTAAAATTCAAGCTGAAATGCCGATGCGTAGTAATTAAGGGGAAGCACTGCTCCGCAACTGAGAGAAATGGGAGCCAGGCACATACAAGAAGCCGGGCCCGCGCACAGTGCTCCTGGATGCAAGGCAGGTAGCTGAGTCTCGCAGCTGCCAATGCAGGCAAGAGAGTGAGCCCAGAAGCCAAACCCAGGCTGTATCTACACAGGGGATATGTCGAAAAAGAAATCACGGCTCTGGGTTCCTGCCTGCCGCCTTCTTCCACACCCTCTGTTTGGAGGCAGGACGAGAGCATCTGGCTCTCATTGACAGCGCCTCACCTTATCCCGGGAGCAGGGATGAAAGGAAGGATTAACGGCAACCGATGTGACTCCCCGCTGCTGCTGAAAAAGGGTCCTCGTCCTTCCCCGGCCACCCGCTCCCACCCCAGCCCTTGCACAGCCCTGGCATTCACACGGCTGTGCAGTGACCGGGGCCTTTTCCACCAGAGCACGGGTTTATGTTGGACTGAAACAACCCTGTAATCACTGCTCCCTTTAGGCTAAGGGCGGGAAGGCAGGGAAACAACAGGGAAGAGGAGTTTCCTCCCCAGCAGCCTTTGGCTGCTATCATCGCAAAGACATATCTGTGGATGATGGATGAAGAGACAAAACCGGAGAGGCAAAGTGAGTCTGAGGCACGAAGACCTTGAAGTGACACAGACAGAAAGCACCTAAAAGGGCTGCCATACCCCCGCCGCCGTCAGTGCTCATCCTCAGCGAGGTGTGGGCCACCCTGTCCCATCAGGAAACGCTCGCCCCAGGGGACATGCCTTAGGCCAAAGGAAGACTGCAAGCACAGCACTGAGTGGGGGGCGTTAGGGAGCGGGGCAGGAAACCATGCGAGCTCTGTCAGGATGGAGAGGAGAGAAGAGCAGGAGGAGACTGAAATGGAAGGAGCTCCTCTTTTATTGTACCAAGAGAGATGCTTTGTAATTCTTTGCTGACCAAACAGAAGACAGCGGATGCAGAATAAGTTGGTTCTTCAACATGAAATACCAGAAGCAAAGTGAACGAGGGGAATATACACCAGTAGCACTCAAGTAAAAGAAAACCAAACCCAAAACATTTTAAAACACTCAAAACGCAAAAGTCACAACTTTTATGTTCAACACGTTGTATATCATGCATGATTTTCCACTTTTCCCCTATTTTTCCCTAACTTTCTCTTGTTCTGCTTTCAGTATTTCCAAAAATCTCTATGTACTTTTCTTTCTGATAGCATACTCATCCTTCAATGAATCGTACCCGAACTCTATCTCCTTTTTCCCTCTCCTCTGTGCCCTGGGCCCCTTCCCAGCTGTTATGCTGTTCTTGCATGGCTGGCCCGTAATTACATTTTCCTGTGCACGAGAGATACACTCCAAGGGATAGGTGGTCCACAGGTAGGTGATGTTGCCTTACTAGCACAGGCAAACAGATGAGGTCGAACATCAAGAAAAACAGACGTGAAGTTTAAACAACGTGCCTTCGCGAAGGGCAGAGACCCCTTCAGACCCCGGGAGCATGGATGCACACAAGCTTTCTCTTCCGAGGCCGGCCTGCCATCCCTGAATGAACACATTCAAAACTCAGGTAGGGATGTAGCCAGGAACATGCTGACACGCGTACGTGCTTGGGTGAGCGCTCTTCCTCCTTACCTGCACAAACCAGACCTGCCGTTTTCTTTGTCGAGAAGGATTTTCACAGGCCCCTTATGAAACTTCATGCATACCGTAAAGCAGCAGCTCCCAACTAGTTGAGCTGCTCTGTGGTTACCCCCAACCTGCGTGGTTGGTTTCGCAGCTGGTGAAAAAGCGAGCTGCTTTGCACAAACCTTGTCTGTTTGGGGATGGGTGAGAATCAGCCCAGCTCGGCTGCAGCTGAACTGGAAGAGCAGCAGGGGAGCTATGAAGATGTGTGGGAAACACGATGGTTGTGACGACAGCCGTGTCAGGTCTGGTGCGGGATTTCTCCCGCAGTGCATGGATGGCTGCAAGTGTAGTCTCGGACTGGCAGCTGCTCTGTCCGCTCCAGCAGAGGTTAGGTTTGGCCTACACTACTGGTACACTACAAGCCAGCAGGCTTGTTATCTTACACAAGGAGGAGGATTTTGACTGAGCATTCAGATCTGGGCAAACATCCCTCCAATGAGGCTGAGCTCCTCTTACATGGGTAATTCCCATTTCCAGAATTTTGCTGATTTATGGTGCAGAGCAGCTGCTTGCATCCACGCAGTGAGGAAGGCAAGGTGTACAGGAAAAACCTACCATTTCTTTCACCCCTTTCCCATCTTTCACTTACTAAGGTTGTAAAAATGCTTTCTGGTCCATTTGTTATCCCATAGATATTTACACTTGGCAAGTCAAGAGGACAAGACATGGAGAGGTCCGCTTGCCAAGGCTCCCACCCACTGCCACTTCTTCAGCAACTGTGGGAGCAGAATACATTACCTTGTCACGGACAACCATAGTTTGTGTCACTTCTCTGAAGCGAGGATAAGAAGGTGCCACTATTTGATGATGTCAATTCTGACACTGGAGTCAAAGAACATGGGCAAGGTAAAGGAGAGAGAGGAGAGAGGCAGGGAGGTGAGGACATATGGAGGAAGGCAACATGAAGCAACCACCGGTAGCTCAGCTGCTGCCTCGTCAGCTCCTGGGAAAAAATGAACTTCTCAGGAGATATATTCATAAGCAAAACCTCAAGGACTCCATTTGAGAATCCAAAAACTTTTCCGCTTGCATGAAAGAAACCACTATATAGTTGTAGCCAAAATCATTTTTCCTTCGAACTGTGGAAAGAAAAGACTGTTTTCCTGAAGTCTATTTACAATTCAAGTTGCAGTTTTCAGTCAGTCTAGTCAGAAGAGTCTGCTTAATCTTTTATAGGTGACAAGAAAGAAAGAGAAAGAAGAGTAAACTGCTTTCCTGCATATGCAAACCAAATTATCAAGAGAGACACTGAATGTGGAAAGTTTCACATAAAAGAGCAGATACAGATCAAGGTGGGGAGGTTGCTGGTTGGATTCTGTTTTGCCATGGTTTTCTTTTTTCCCGGAACTAAGGTGGAATAGAGAGTAGAGCTTGAGATGCTAAGTAGTTATTAGATAAAACAGGGTGTTGTAAGGCAAACTATTTTGTGACTTTAAAGCAAATGTTTATTGCCAAACATTCCTGACATCCTGAGAGAAGTGTTAGAAAACGCATCACATAAATAATGCTGAAAACTGGAGCAGACAGAGCACTGGGAATGGATGTTGTACAAGCAGTTGGCATTATCAGTCAGATGAGCCGCCGCTTTACTATTTTCCCTGCATTAACTGAAATAACCCCAGCTATTCGTATATCTTACAACAGACGCAGCCACCACTAGGTGGTAGCAGTCTAGTTAATTTGGGATTTTTTTGGACCCACTCACACAACGCTGCTGCTGCTTCCACCCACGAACTGGAGAACATCTTTCCAACCTGTGGAGTCAACTTGCAGAAATTTGGGGGTTATCTTTGTCCATTTTTACTGTAAACACTCTAAACACTAAAATTTAGCCACCTTTATTACATCACATGCACACACACAAGTTAAATATTTAATTAGCCCACAGTTGAGGGAGCTTTGGTCATATCTGCATGCCTTTTGAAATGAAAACATTTGAGATAGAAAAGGACTATTTACAGTAAATGAAACAATATATCTGCAGAAAATGAGAAAACCAATTCTGAAAAAACCCACTTTTTGCATTTAACACAAGGCACGATCCCCCAGTACCTTCAAGAGAGCAGCTGAAGTCACGACACAAAGGAAGTGTTCAGGAATAGCTCTGACTGCACCTACCAAGTAGAAATCTGCATTGAAGTGGTGTGGGGGGGAAACAGACTTTCAGCTTATGGTGAATTCCACAGAAAGGCAGTTTGATGTAGAGCCGGCAATACAATCAGCAAGTTATACACCGTCTCCTCAGTATCTTCCAAACAACAGCTCTAGCACTCAGGCCAACCCCCAGCAGCAAGCAACTCTTGCTTTACCCTGAGCTGTGGCTCTGGAGTGGCTGTTAAACTTTGCCTGACACTGAAAATGCAGTTTCAAGCCCTTTGTCCTCTAGGAAATACCCACAAATGTAGTTCAGAGGTACAAACAGCTAGAACAGTTTGAATAAACAAAAAGTCCCCCGCTATACCCACGGCTCACATGATTTCTGGAGGGATCACAGTGGCAGATATCTAGAGCAAAGATGAATTCTGCTGAGCGCTAATTGGAAAATTTACTGTTGAGTATACTTACTTTGTCAATATTTGCCTAGTTAGCACAGAGCAGTTGTGTTCGGCCCTCTCACATTAGAGGCAAGCCTCTTTAAGAAAGGGATCTTTCCTCAGCAAAGACTCTTTCTGTATTACGTAAGAGATAATCCCTTACCCCATTCCCATCCCACATCTCTCCTCTGTCAACTGTATTTTGTTGCAAGAAGGGAGCATTCAGAAAGCCCTACGGAGACAAAGGCAGGGCTGCTTCAACATGATGAAAGTGGGCAATTCATTAAGTTGCTCCACGATTTCATGGTACATCTCTCCGCCGGTACAGGTCTCCCCCGGTCTGACTACTGCGAGCCAGGCGAGATGTCCTCAGTTTGCTTCAGACCATTCCCTCCCTCTCCATGCAGCAAGGACAGGCACAAGCCCCATCACTTACACAGCCTCCTCCTCTCTGAATCCTATTCAAAACCACCATCCTGTTTTTGTTTTGGTTTAAAACGAGACCAAAAGAAACCCTCTATAAACTTGTTCCCAGTGACACTCTATTGAATTGCACTTCCTGCCTTACACCTCATCTTTAAGCTTCACTTCGTTTATGGCTGACCAAGCACCATCCAAGCATCTCCCTTCATTCCCTTTCCTTCTGGCGTACAGTGAAATTTGGACAACTATTCACTTCCAAGTACAGCCTTCGCGCGGGCTCTGCATGTGAGCCCCAAGCACGCTACTCACCCACCTTTTAAAACCAGCACAAAAAGAGAAATGACCCCATTTTAAACTAAGCCACAGTTTCAAATCGTTAATTTACTCCCACTGATTTTGAAATCCATTTTCCTTGGACAATGGAGGGAGACCACAAGTCCAAAGCTGCTGAATGATTTTGGACCATGATTAAACACCACTTGGCGAAGCCAGTTATAAACACTAAGCTGTGCTATAAAGCGCATGCGGTAACTATAACAGTATAGGATCTGGGCTCCTTTCTTGCTGTCTAAAGCTGCTATTTGAAGACGCAAAGCATTTGACAGCAAAGCCAATTTCAACAGCATCTATCCCCAGCGCCTCCCACGAGATGCTGCCAACTCCACACCTCAGCTGCATCAATGTGATCTTTTAGGGCCGTACCGCCAGCCAGATCCGGGAACTGATCTCACGACTGCCGGTCCCTCCCCTTGCCCTTTTCATTTTTTTGGGCAGCTGGGTCAGCTACAGCTGTGGGGATGAACGGTTGGGAACAGGTCGAGCCAGTACGGCCAAGAAGTGCTTTGTGTTATCCAGCCGTGGCCCAAGGCTCTGTCTGCCGGGGGCAGGTCAAACCACTCTGACCAGCCCAGTGCCGGCTGCTGAGAACAACATCTACGTTCTGCCAAAGTCCTACCCATCCTACGTGCCGCGCCAGAGCTCATCTGAGCGGTTTTAGCAACGCTTGCCTCCTCACGCCGCTGACCAGCTGAGCTGCGTTAGGATCCCTTTGACTACAAAGAAAGTTTTCAGTAGACCCAAGTAGGACGTTTTAGTTCCGTTCTGCCATGAAGATCATCAGAGCTGAGCGCTTTCAGAGCCCTTTCTGCAGACTTTTGTTCTGCGAGGGGATCGTGTTATAACATGAGTCTTCCTCTCTCACGCTGTAGCCATCTGTTGTCTGCATAGGCAGGATGAGCCCACGTGACACCCCAGATACCGTGCTACAGCCCTGTGAAGTTACAGGCTGTTAACATGGTAACAAGGCAACTTAAGTCTCTTCATGATAGGCAAGATCAAATCACGTCGTAACATGTCCCCAGCATGGCAGATTTTAATGCCAGACTAGTACTGAGACCTGTATTACTACATTTGAATCACTGCAAGGCAACCTGCCGTATTAAAAGAAGCAGAAAAGATGAGAGGGGCTGGGAAGACAGCAGACTTTCCCAAACAAACCAGAGCTTGGAAATGTAAGAGGAAAATCCTGTGCACGCTTCTGTACAATCTGATCAGCAGCTACCCTGAGGTTGACAGTAACAACTCATCCGTAATTTTAACTACCCTGATGCACAGAGACAACTTCTTGCTGCTTTTAGATTTGTTACTTCAACAACTCTCCTGTGAAACCCACTTGAAGTGACACGAAATGACCCTGTCTCTCCTGGAGGTGGGAACACCTTACAGCAACGGCTCCCTTGTGCAAACACTTTCCAGGCAAGGGACATGTACCACCATCTGCCGAGCTTCCTTCTTGCACCCATCCCATTTGGTCAGCACAGAAAAACCCTGAGTGACTGCGCTCACCCTTGGTTTCGGGTCAGCTTGTCCTTTCTGACTAAACGCCACTCACCTGCCTACAACAAAGCCTTGTGTGATCTGACAATCAATATCTCCTTCACTGATAAACTCTCAAAACAGAGGGGGCAATACGATGGCAGGTAAGCTTCAATGCAGATCAATATAAGGTAAAACACCTCTGGAAAAATAATCTAAAACATGATTATGTGATGCTGAATGTGGTACTGGCCTGAAGCAGCAGCCAAACTAAAGCCAAGAAACACTGGGTACTAGGAGCAGGTGTATTGAGAGCAAGACCAAGGGTGTCCCTTCGCTGCTGCGTAAAGCCCTGGCGTCCCCTTGTTTCAGGTGGTGTGTGCACTTCTGGTCTCTGCGCCACAGGAAGGAGATAGTCGTGTTGCAGATGGCACACAGCAAACCCGATCCACGCAATGGGGCAGCTGTCCTGCGAGGACATACCAGAAAGGCTCAGGCTTCTCATTCTGAAGGAGGGAAGGGGGTCTTATGATTGAGGTTTACAAATTGTGAAGGCAGCTGAGAGGGTGCACGCAGAACTACAATTCACCACATCCTGCAATACTGGAACTAAGGGGGTCTCTCTGAAACTAGCAGGGGATCAGCTGAAAACAGATTAAAAAAATAGTTCCTTACACAGCGGGTAGCGAACTTTTGGAGCTTGATGCCAGATGAGGTTGGAGACAGACAGCATCAGCAGGTTCAGAAAGCAGTCGGAGAGACTTGCAGACAGCAGGTCCATAAACAGGTAGCAAAGGGAGCCGGCAGGGATGTGCCCTCTAACACGCAACCCTAATGCAGCAGTTGTGGATGCTGATAGAGCATTAAGAGGAACAGACCGCAGGAAGTGGCCAGGCCCACATGCTCACCCTAAATAGCACATCCTACTGCTACCATCGGAGACACGAGTACTTGGCTGCATGTACCACTGCTCTAACGTGGCAGGGCACTTCTTGCGTCTTTACGCTTTGCTTGTCTGCAGCGTTCAGTTGGACCAAACACAACTTGGGCTTGCTATTCTGAACAGCCAGGAAAAACTGCATGTGCCACTGTGAGATCCAGCATCCTCTTCCTTAGGCTTGGGGGATAAGCACGTTTCTCCTCAGGTAGCAGCTGACAACTCCAGGTTTGTGCAAATTCTGTTAGATTTGGTAGAAGAGACAACAACACATTTTGGACAGGGGAAGGGCTTCTGGCCTGACACAAGAAAAAAGTACGCCTATCTGTCCTTCTAATGTGTAATAAGAAACTTCTTTGTTTTTTTTTCCTTTTCCCCTTTACTGCTTGGTGACCAACTACAATATCCTGACTGCAAGCTCCTCAACAGCAGGCTCTCTCCAGAGATGTCTATCACCCATGTGAATTTGACACAACTTCCATCAAAGCCACAGGGCATCTTTCTATTGACTTCAGTGGAATCAAGCCCATATGTTGAATAAGCAATCAATTACTTCCCCATAGGAAAAAGTTTTTCATGTCTGTAATTCATTTAAATGACTAGAACAAGGGAAGGGACTGAGCACAGGAAGAGCTGAAAGAAAAGCCAGGATCATGCAGTGCAATGAGGAAAGTGGTCCTGCAAGACATCTTTGTGATGAAGAAAGAGATTGTGAGGATAGTTATTTGTAGAAGGAGACCAGCTCTTGTCACGCTTTCCACCTCACACCCGAAACCTCTGAACACACACACACACACACACACACACACACACACACACCCCCACACACCCCCCCACACCCATCCCACCACCACCACCCCCGCTCCCAGCCAGCAGCCTCTTTGATACAACATTGTAGGTATGTTTCTCACTTTAATCTTCCGCAAGTTGGTTCTGTGCTAATTAACATCTCAACCTGGATGAGGGATTGCCCACATCTCGCAGACATCTCAGGCACTGTTTCCTTCTCTTAATTTTCTTCCAGTGTCAACGCAACTTTTTAGAAGCATCAAGGCACTGCTTTTTGTAGGCTTTCAAGTCACTCTTTCTTTTTAGATGCCTGCTAAGTCAACCATAAATTTATGGTTACGAATACCACTACTTTCTGCACTTTTATTTGGCTTCATTCACAATGCAAATACAAAACAGAACTTCAAAGTTGAGCAGAAATCCTTTTGCTTCATGACAGCCCGATTCCTTTCCACATTTCTTTTCAAGCATGCAATGACAGGATTAGCTGGGAATTAATTACTTGAAACTCAACCTGCATCTCAGGTCACAATTTTCTCATATTTTCAGCCTTTAAAACTTTTGTATCAACCAAATATTTGTCATACAGACCAATACTTACAATAGAGAAGATATTCTTCTTTCCACACAAACGTCCTAGCTGGAGGTCTCAAAACCCAAACAAAAATCCTGCTTACTGTGCAAACTCCAATCCTCCCACCTCAAGTTAAAAGTCCTATTCCCAAATGGAAACCAGACTGCTTTCCAAAAATGTCACCTTTAAAAGCACCATAAAGATCATTCAAAAAAACAGTATTCTCTGCTTCCTGTATTGTCCCTTAAAGGCAACTGCTCTTCTGAGAAAATATACTTACTCACTGGAGGTTAATCTAAACAGTCAGTTTACGTGCAATGTGATTTGATTTTTTATTAACTTTTTCTGCAAGAATGGTCATGGCCTGGATTAAAATACATCTGTGCCTACATATTGACTCAGAACTGACTGAAAAATTTGGTTAGCAGCACAGCAGGACTAGTCTAGGCTGGACACTTCATGGAAGCCACTCACTTGAAGAAAGTCTTTTTCAATATAAAGGGTCATCTAAACAATCACAGCACGTAATAAGATCATTCCTTAATTAAAGGTATCTCCTGCCACTGTTGTCCTAGTGGAAACACATTATCGTCATGGTAAGAACAAATGTTGCAAAGCAAAGAGGTCTACAATTTTGCTTTGACTTAAGTCATAAGAGCAAAGAATAAAAATGCCTCCAGTCCTTTTTTTTTTTTAATGACGTGTGTCCTCCAGTCAACAGGAAACATTCAGGTTCATGGGCTAGGTGTAACTGTATTCTATTTATTTATTACTTTATTTTGTTTATAGATCTTTTCTTGCCCAGTTCATTCCTGTTGTAACAGCAAAACAAACCAAAAACAAACACCCTCCTCCACCATTAAATCTCACTTTCTACAAAAAATAATCTTGGGCCAAGTAAGATCTGGCAGCACCACACCGAAAAAAGCCTCAAGTGATTCTCTGCAAACAGATTTAGGTTATCTATAACAAACTAATGGCCAAAAATGACCATTATTTTAATTTTATATTGAACCTAGTCTGATGCACATGCCACAAAAGGAGCAAAATTAACTGCACCACCTGCAGGGCACATCTTACTTGCTGCTCTGAGAATGAAAAAAGTCAAGAGCAGGAGAGAAGAGCAAAAAAGAAAGGCAAACCGAGTTGAACATGGAAGAGTAAATTAAACAATAAAGACATCAAGAGAAAGAAAGTTTTAAAAGCAAATGTTCAAGCATGTTCAAACAAAACACAGGTACCGTGTTAAACGCTGTATAAAACCAAGCTATGCCAAATTCCCTGTGCCCCACTTGTGAGCTTTGTATTAAAATAAAAACCGGCGAGGAAGGTGTATGCTTCTTCAGGAAAATGCTTTTGAACTAAAAACACACAGTGGTGTTGAGGCAAGAATAAGCAGGGCGAAAGCTTTCACAAGAGAGACTTTTGGTGGCGCAAGGGATGAGGGTCACTTGGTAGCGTGTGCGTTTCTGCACTTTAACAAAAGGTAAATATGATCTTGACACTGCATGGAAGGAGTCCTCCGTGTCAAAATTTTATTGAACATGGAAAACACACTTGCAAAAAACATTTCATGTGTGTATAAACACAGTAGTTTAAAACCAGTAATATATAGATGCTACTTAAATGCTCAAAATTATATACCTTTTCCTTAACCATGCTCACTCATTATTAGCTTAGACCACTTACGTAAATCACTCCAATAAGAACTTCCCTACAAATGGATGGAGAAGAGCTAGTTGCCATTTGTTAGCTCACATGACTGCCTTCGTTTTTTGATAGCGGCGTACTACAGAAATCTAGGTGCACACACCAGCTTGCCTGCCGTGATTCCCTATGGAGCAGATACCCAACGCATGCAGTTTGGAAGCAGATCACCAGGACTCTCATCTATCCCATTCACATCAGCCTCTTGGCCCCTTCTCTCCCCAGGTCAGGGAGCAGCCATCAAGCCCAGACAACAAAGTTCTCCTTTTCTCTTTACAATAAGATTAATGAATAGGATTTTTTCTTAACTCCTTTTAAAAAACAGAGCTATCTAACAAGTCACTGCCTGTGCAATAGGTGGGGACAGAAACAGTGCATTGCGCTACGACACTGTAGATGCCTCCATCAGAAAACCAACTCGCCCACCCAGAAGACAAACCCAACGAACTGCTGTATCTATCACACAGCTGCCAAACTCCTCCCATGCCACCAGCACCTGACACTCACCACAAAAACAAAGGGCTGCTCCACCTGAATGCATCCCAGTGTTTGCTTTGGCACCACTTCCCTGGCCTAAATCTCCTCTACCTTCCTAGCTTACCTTTTCCTCTCCCCTCCAGTAAGCCTCATCTACACTGCTGCCACAGGGGAGCTGCTGCGAACTCCCAGTTTAGAAACAGAGCACCAGCTTCACCTGAAAGGAGGTGCCCCAAGGCCAGTCAAAGCTTCCTGTGGGGTGGTCCTCCCTCAAGTCTCCCTCAACACTGCTCTGATGATGATTAGAAAAGAGCTCAGTATTATCATTGCCAGAGCGCACCAACCGGAATCTGATTATTGCCACTGCTGTAGTATCACCAAAATCCTGTATCTGTGCTGAGGATATAGCCCTGCTACAGCCACAGTTGCTTGCCTTCCTTGTGGGGATTGCAGCCCAGGCTTTCTGAAAGGACGGTGTCTCCTTCCAAGCCCAGTGGTGGTGGGGGAGACAAGTTTTACCAGTATAACTCATGGCCAAGTGCATTTTCCTGTCTTCATCAAGGGTTTACACCAATGCTGCTACCTTGGAAGTCTGCCATCCGTAAGCAGGTCAAACCCCTTAGTCTGGGAGAAGTCACTCTATTGTTTTCCGTCTCATGAACAGTTCTTCAGTAACTATATATTTTTTTTGGAGAGCAGGGTGTTAGAAAACGATACGAATAAAGAGCTCTCCTTCACCATTGAAAGTAAACTGTACAGTTAATAAGATGAAATAATTTGGTCTCTGTGGGCCAGAAAACAATAGCCTCACTGTTGCACTGCTACCTTGCAAGTTATGTCCTCGCGTCACCCAAAGCGAACTGTAATAGGGACAGCTCCACAGCTCAGATCCCCTTTAAACCTTTTGCTAACCTCTTTTACCTCTTCAGGTTTCCCTCTTCAGCACAGACATGAATCAGTTGCTTCAGGAAACCTCACTTCCTTCAAAAAAATGAAGTTATCTTTTATAAGGCTGTACTCAAGTCCCCTACGTTTCTTACGAATACCCCTAACTTTTATTCTTTACGCCAGGAGTTGAGATTGCATAACAGAGCAAATAATATCAACAACTGTGACTGACTTAAAAGGGAGCAACAGCAAGTAGAGCTTTGTCCTCTCCCTTTCTGAGCAGGATGAGAATCTACTAATTACTTTATTACTGTGTGGGTGGAAAAAGGAGTGAACTTCAAATCAGCACAGCATTCAACGCAGTATTCCCTTTATAGCGAAGAAAGAAAAATAACCCCAAACCTAGAATAAATCTCCTTCCCCAGTTCCTCCTTTTGTTTACACCAGGTTTGAGGTTACTTACACAGTGGCACAATATTAAAGATTCCATACACATCTCTACCCCTTAGGGTATAAGCCCACCTTTAGTTGTCTAGCCCTAAGAAGAAACATTTCCTAGAGGCAAGCTACTACGTAATGCTCAGGATGATGTTTCTTGCATCCTTCTTTGATCTGTCAAATAAAAGCCACTGCAAGAAAAAAGATGCTAAATGCTATATTATTTTATTTTCCTGCCACAATTCTATACTTATTTGCTCTCATTTTTATGGATCTTTTTTATCATTACTGATGCAGACAAACAGCCACCGAAAGCAGCCAAACAAACCATGTAAGGCACAATGAAATATTCAACACACACGTTCACCTTCAAGATAAGACAATAACAACAGAACACCTGAAACCAGAGTCTTTTCCAAGGTATGCTAAGTTATGCCGCTCTAGGTTTTAGCAGTTTCATTTTCCCCCTTGATACTCAAAGGCACAGAGATTATTCCATTCCTAAAAAATTTACCACTACCACCATACAACAGCAACAGCTAGGGATTTGCAAAATAATGAAGAATACCAGTCAGACATTGGAGAGAGGACAAGAAAGGAAGATTCCTCCATGCGGAGGCCCTTCCATGAGGAACATCCTCAAGGGCTACAATCCACCATGAGCACAAGGCGCTCTTACCTGTGTGAGTGAGCATGTGCCGCTGCAGGGAATTTGCCCATGGAAAGACTCGAGGACAGTAAGGACAGGGGATATTTTGCAGGCAGTCTGAGTAAGCATTCCTGTTCCCTCTCAGCAGCTTATCTTCGGCAGTTTCCTTCTCATCCTCACTTGTTCCATTTCTGCTGCTTTCTTCCTTGAAATTGTCAGTAGACTGCAGAAACGGGCTAAATTTATTAGTGTCTGTGGTAGCCAGCATCTTCTCTATGCTGGCAAACTCCCCACTTGACTCCAGATCCACACCACTGCTAAGTTTAGGCTTATTTTTTGTTCCTTTCTTTCTACCTCTTTTCTTAGTCAACCCAGCATCGGCAACGGGAGATTGCTCTGGATCACACACCTGAGTCAGGTCACTGGGCAGGCTGGAGTCTCTCTGAACGGCGGTCACGATTGTCACTTTTGCTTTGGTGTTCCCTGATTTGTCACACCCAGTGGAGCTGCTCACTGCCTTGGGACTGGCGTCTGCAGCCTCTGTTTTCAGCAAAGCGGGAGCAGAAGACACAGATGAAATGATCTGCGCAATGGAAGCCAACGGTGGCAGCTCTTTAGTTACTGGGGGCTTTGGCAAGAGAGGTGGCGGTGCTGGTTTAGGCCTCAAAGGTCTCAGCAAGGCAGAAGTGCCAAGGAGAGCTGGGGAAATGATTGGGACAGTCAAATGCAACGAACCTTTCAGCGGCTGGGGATGTCTGACAGCCCTGTTTTTCTCTGAGTTCCCATTGGCACCAAAACCCAAAGGACACTGCAGACAGTTATAGGCTTTATCACTGTTCCCAGAAGCAGCCAACTCTTGATTGCTGGCTTCACATGGGACATCATCTTTATCCTTCTTCAGGGCTTTGGGGATGGACAGGTCAATAGGCTCCATGGAACAGTCGTAGAGGGACAGGGGAGAAGAGCCAAATGGGTTCTCCTGCTTCACTTGCACAGCACTCAGGTTTTTGTTCTTCTGAGAGAAATCCAACGGCTCATCAAAATCCATCGGGAAGTTGCCCGCAGGTTCAAGTTTGATGGGAACGTGAGACGACGTCCCAAGCAAGAAGCCATTTTGTGGCTCCAGGAAAGGCGTCATGGACTTGTGGTCCATGTAAGTGCTGTCCTCCAATAAAGGAGGGTCTGTCTGGCTTTCCTGGGCACTGCAGTCCACTGCTAAGATGTAATTCTCAATCTCCCTTTCTTGTACATGCAAGTGCTGCTTGAGGATATGGTGAATGCAATTTCTCTTGGCCGAAAAGGCTGTGCCGCACTCCTTGCACTCAAATGGCTTCTTCTTCTGGAAGCCGCTGTGCGTTCTCATGTGAATGCGGAGGGCCCGGTAATGCTTCAGGTCCTCGCCACACAGCTTGCACACAGTGTCTGGGGAGCAGAAGGCATCCACCATCTCTGCAGCATTGCTGGTGACATATTCAATGTTCTTCTCTATATCCTTCCTGGTGACTTTGAGGTGCTTCTTTCGCAGGTGCCTCTCGCAATTGGCTTTCACTGTGAATGGGTAGTGGCAGATTTTACAGATGTAAGGCCTCTCCCCGCTGTGTGTCCGCAGGTGCCGGATCAGTGCTGCCTTGTCAGCTGCAATGTAGTCACAGATGTTGCACTGGTATGGGGAAATACCCAAGTGAGAACGTATGTGAGCTCTCAGGACACCAGAGAAGGCAAAC
Organism: Theristicus caerulescens; assembly: GCA_020745775.1. Taxonomy (NCBI): domain Eukaryota; kingdom Metazoa; phylum Chordata; class Aves; order Pelecaniformes; family Threskiornithidae; genus Theristicus; species Theristicus caerulescens. The sequence goes on from CM036558.1 coordinate 73,114,097, forward strand.
ACCTGGTCACAGAAACGGCAGGGGTACAGAACTTTCCTCATGGTTGGGGCTTTCTTGTTTGCTGCCCCTGCGATGATGGCTTTGAGGTCCCCTTCTGTCACCTCTTGCTTGATCTTGGCTTCCATGCTCAGAGGCAGGAGAGCTTCGATGATGCTGTCCTGCTCCAGTTGTGTCTTCATCTCGTGCTGAGTTAAAGGCTCTACTTTGGGTTGGAGGAGCAACTGCGAGGAAGGACTCGATTTGGCTCCTGGCTGGGGAAGGTGAGAGTTGGAGGAGGACTCCACTGAGTTCTTGATCAGCCTCAGAGGGGGAGGTGGGAGGCTTGGGCTGATGCAGCCAGGGGAGGCTTGCTGGGCACTGATAAGAGGAGGAGGTGTAGAGTTTGTGACAACTGTTCGGGGCGTTACCAAAGGCTTTGGCTTCAGCGGCGGCATATGCTTGAAAATGGACTGCACAGGGACAGAAGGTGCCTTAGAAAGTGGAGGAAGACTGATTTGAGGAGGAGCGGAAGAAGCCATCTTCAAGATCTGCTGAATGTCTGCCAGCTCAATGGCAGACTCATTGGAGATGGGTTTTACCACAATACTGCTGTCAGGCTGGATAATAAAACCCTTCTGGAAAGGCTGCAGCGAGAGGAGCTTTATGTTTTCTTTTGTAGGGGGAAGGACTGAAAATGATCCTCCCATAGAGGCAGCTTCCAGAGGAGAGAGGCTGAGCAGACCGGTGCTGCTGGGTTCCTGAGGTAGGTTACTCTTCAGTGCTCTGAGCCGCATTTCTTGGACCTCATCTTGTGTGTTGTCCTCCTGCTTGACAGGCTTGATGTCTTTGGTGTACTGTAGGCCCAAGGATGCCATGAAGGCTTTCTGGTCTGGGTTCTCACTGGGTGGGGTCGTGGACTGTGGCTTGTGCTTGTCTTTTCCCTGATCCACCACGTGAGTTTCTGTGTGCAGTTTGAGTGCCGAAAGCATGGGGAATGCCTTGTTACACGTCTCACAAATAAATCGATGGAAGTCACTGATGCACCTTCGCAAATTTGTTTCACACCAGACCTGCAAGACATGCACAAATATTTAGAGTAGACATCCCAAACTGCAAAGGCATCACATGCTGCTGCAAAACAAACCCAGTTCACTCTCTCTTCTACTGCCCAAGTTAAGGAGTTTAGAGCAGCCACCATGTACCTGGCATGGAGATATTCCTGCTCCACAGCCTTTAGTCACCTAAGTGGCGTATCTAAATTAGGGGCTGATTCCCCAAAAGTTCCCTTCTATAAAGGCAAACTCCTTCAGAGGGCTATTCAGACTCTCAAATACTTTTCCATCCTGAACTTCCCTTCCAGAAACCTCTCTCACTTCACTGACAGGACAGGAGCCTTAGTAGGCTATACAGCAAACTTTAGTAAGCTGGGCAGAAAGACTACCTCCTTTAGCTTTATTACTACAAAGAAACTAGGAGGAGAGGAGAAAAAAAAACGGCATCCAAGAAGGCAAAACAACATAAACCAACCAAAATAATATCCCCCAAAAGCAAATCAATGAAACGTAGAGCCCAAAGCAGAAAGGCTTTTGCTTAGTGAAATCTGATTACGTTTATGCTCCCAAGAAAAGTACTAAGTTCACAAATGGATTTTATACCTGTCCCTGAAAATGATCATGAATCCAAATGCTACACTTAAATGCTACCCAGATAGCTCACATGTTGCAAAGGTTCCACATCAAAGAAGAGCACAAGTGATAAATTGAGGGCTGGCAAGATCTTTATGTGCTCTACACACTTTGTTCAGATACTTTGTAGGTCTTGCCTCACAGTGCAAGCAAAATTATTACAAAAGGAAAGTCCCAACATTTAAATCCCTTAATAACTTTAAATGTCTGCCATTAATTACAAAAGAAATAAAACCAAGTTGTTTAAAAAGTTCTCTCTCCTCCTGATTTTGTAACTTTTACACCAAAACTCTACTTGAGTTGCAGAATGACCTACATGGTCCCCTGGACCAGCAGCAAATTTAAGGTCTACGATCCTGCAGCCAGAAGAGCTGGAAATCAATGCTTTAATCCAAGGAGAATAAGAAAAGTGCAGATACTGAATAAGCATGGTCCTGCTGGATTGTGCAGATGATTTTTTTTTTTTTTTTTAAATAGGTAAGCAGCTTCATCCAGACCCAAACTAACTAAGGCAGGGAAGGTTTGACAGAGGGAAGAATAAAACATCCAATAGAAAGCTTTATGGCTCTCAGAAAAATATTTACAGACTACCTCCCTGCCTTTCCCCAGCCACTGTCCCTCAAAGGTGCAAAATCTTCAGATCTCATGTAAGTAAGATAGTGGAAAGGTGCCTGGGACTGTTTTGTGAACAAGTCACTGAAGATGTCACTATTTAGTAAGGTGACTTCCCAAAGTTTTTTGTGATAAAATCTTCACACCACAACTACATCCTTGTTACAGTAAATTAAAATAAATTATGTCTTCCTTATCATGTGTCCGCCCTATTGATTTTAGATGTGGGATGGTTTGGGGAAGGAGAGAACTAATGGGCAGGCTGGAAGGGGCAATGATCTAACACCACCGAAGTTTTCCTTTAAAATATTTTTATAGATCTTTACACCAATAGTTATCCACTGGAATGATGGAAGAAAACAAACCCCAATATTCTTTAGATGAAAAGAGAAAAAGGAAAGGCAGAAAGTGTTTGAAGCCTACACAGACAGTGGTAATGTGCTTTCTACAAAATATTCTACGCTCAGTCTCTGCCTCATCAAGGATGAGTCTTTGAATGAACTCAGAAGATATGTGCTGTATCAGCTGGCACCTTAAGCAATGAAGAACACAGCATACCTGAGAAATGCGGGGGAACTTCCTACAGGAGAAGTCTGTGAATCCCAAGTCGTGGAAGCCTGCCGGAATCGAAGGGTTGTTCTGAATGAAAGGCTTTCCCATGGGATCTCTGGGAAGCTGCTTGTGGATAACTGCATTATGGCGCAGCAAGCCCCGATGAGTACGAAAGGTAATACAACAGATGTCACACCTGGAAAGGAAAGGAATAAACCAGAAATGACTTACTGACTGCTGCAGGCTTAAGAACTAGCATTCTTCTCGCACTAGGCCAGCCTCCTTCCTCTTGCTCCATGATACTAAGAACCTGCTAAATGCAAAATGAAGCCACAGTGTGTCAAAAACCTATCAGCACAGAAAGGTAATTTCAATCACAGTCACTTTCTACCAGTTTCTGGCTATTAAGTTCACTGGAAGTTCAAAGAATATAGTGCATGAGAACTGAGCGTCCCACGTGGGCAGATGGTGAAGTGGCAGCTGAAACCACAACCTTCTGACAACCTTCCCATTGTCCAACATAAAATATTTCAATGGCTTTACACAGTTTCATTTTTACTAAAAAGTACTATTAGAATAAAAGATATTTTAAAAAAATCAGTGACAAGGAGATGCTAAATCAGACCTAAGTAGCAAGCAGCTGCAAATGTATAAATAGCATCTTTTTTAACTACTGCTTAAAACACACTACTGCACACCACTCAAATACCCCTGTATGAATTTTTTCCACACTGCCTTGCCATAAACTTTTACTGATTTTTCTCAAAGCTGTTATGGGAAATATGCCATTTTAAAAGGAAAACTAGTGCTCCTTGAAGGGGAGGAGGGTCAGAGGAGGAAGACCTGAAACAGGTTCAACACTTCTGACACTCATACACCCCCTTCACAGCCAGTGTGCCCCAAAGAAATATGCAGAAACAACATCTTTTCCTACCCATGATTTATTGTTATGATTTCTTGTTTTTCTTAAGTTCTCAAATCCCAAATTCAGCTAAACAAAAATTTCTAACATAAAGTAGACCTGCGTTAATCAATCAAAGATATTGGAAACGCAACTATGTTGCAAGCAGCAGCATATGGCCAACACATCAACAAACAAGCCTATTGCCTTTTAAATATCTGGGATTTGAGCTCTGCAGCATGACAGGTCACCTCCGCTCTGCATTCAGCAAGCGACACATAGTTTCACTCAACATGGTTCCTTGTGGTTACAGCTCCAGCTCTCAACCAAAGCATGAGTTTCACAGAAGCAAACGCCAGTGAATGACAAGCGGTCAGATTTTGTCAGTGAGAATATTATATGCACTAGGAGTTTTTCACATGTCTCCCCCTGCCTTAGGTCTCCCATACTGTCTTCACCCTCCACATCAAGGAAAAGGACATGTGCCTACTCATTAAAAAAACATCCTGCAATTAGAAATGACTTCTGACAAAATCCTGAAACCACACCCTCCCTGTCCTGTCCCTAACAAACTCCCATTGTTGTTCTTTTTATCACTACATAAACTTCCACAGACCTTTTTTATTCCCTGAAAATGAAGAGATAACCAAGTCACTCACAAAGCAACTGGAGTCCTAGTCTCTGAGTGGTGAAAGAAGCAAGTGTGAAATATATGTAACATGGCCTTTGTTATCACGGTACCCAGAAGGCTGGGACATATTATGTGATGGAGGTTTAATCTGTTTTATCTCCCCTGTCAATTCGCTTGCATCCTACCTTTATAATTATTGCCAGCATAGTCCCTGCATTCCATTAAATACCGAACCGATGCCATTTACAAAGCAAGTGTTTACTTAAAGAGGTCTGCTAAATATGACAACAATCTCTGGTGGTGGTGGTGGGGGAATGCCAACACATAGCGCTCCTCCAGCGTCAGGATCTACAGCTCTCCTCCAGCTCACTTGGCAGTACCTATTCTGTGATGCAAAGCTTTCATCTTCAGCAAAAACAAAAACACACCACCACCAAAACCGCTGGGGGAAGGAGGGCATTAAAGGGTTAGAGCAGTCACCTGAAGAACTTGCAGGCTACTGAAATAAATTCTTTTTTAGAGGTGATGGAAAAGCCTTGCGTGAAAGCAAGCAGTGCTTCTGGCACACTCCTCCTGGTATGTCAGCACACAGACCATGAGGGCTTGCAAGCAATGCTCCTGCACCACCGGGAGCATCGTCGTCAGGCTGTGGGGCCAGCTGTCCTGCAGAGGGATGTAGACCCTCACCTTGGGGCGTCTTGAGGCAGCTCCGGGGTCCCCGATGTGCCTGGCCTCCCCCGCACCAGCAACCCAATGAAGCAGCCGTATCCCCTCGTTTGTGACAGCTACCATTGATGGGACCACAGAGCTACTGGGAGAGTTGGCGCCTGCCACGGTACCCCCAGGATTTGGGCTGTGCAGGAGCCAGAGCTCCTGGGCAAGCAGCCAGCCCCCCCACATAGCGTGGAGGTGCGCCTCGTCCATCTTACACTCCCTCACCTCCATCAGCTGTACAACATGCTGATTTGAAGCACTGGTTTATTTAGGGCTCCCATCAAAAGCTGCACGTGAGAGTAAATCTTTCAGAGCAGAGACCCGTGTGAAAGTCCTTCGCAGTACACCTGTGTCAACTCCTATGCCTCAGGACAGTAAAAATTTGCAATTTAAAAATGGTGTTTTCCATGCAAAGGGAACCGCCTCCCCTCCCCCAAAACAAAAGTAATCTATCTTGAAAAAGGAATATGTACTTTCTCCCTTTTATAATGCATAGAATTAAACACCCCTCTGTGTTTTTCTCTTTCCTCCTTAGTCTTCTCTTTTATTTTCCTTGCTGTGAGTAAAAAAGCAGCAAGCAAAAAGAGAAGTCGGGAAAAGGATTAAGCTCTTTTTCCATTCGGTCAAAAAGAAGCTCCTGGCTGAAAAAAGAAACATCCAGATAAATCACGCCTGTCATCTCAAAGTGCAGGCACTTCAGGGCATATAAACGCACCGCGCCCTGGCTCAGCACCTTCCCCTGGTGCCACAGTTTACAGGATCACACAGGAGCTGGAGCACGGGAGGGACCCATGGATGCCATCCCTTCCTCTGTGGTGCAGGCACACCTGTAGAGGCAGCTGCAACTTGGAGAGCTGGAATAAAAACAGCCCGAGAAAAGCCCTCTCTCCGTGAGAGACACGTGGAGCAGCCTCTCCGGGGCAGGCTCCCCAAGCGAGCAGGTGGCCCGGCAGGCTCCAGCGACCGTGCTGGCACCTTGCGCCCATGCTGCTCGCCAAGGACAAGGGAGGTCATTGTAAAGCCGCTCCTGATGCTGAGGGGTGCCACCGTGCTGCCGGCTTGGGAGGTCTCCCAGGCTCTGCAGACCTCACTTGGGCTTGTCAGTCTTCGCTACGGATGCAAGCTATTTAAAATACACAGCCTGTTTGCCCGAGCGTATGCACAACGTTTTTTTCGTGTGTGTGTTGTTTGTGCTGAGTTCACTCCCCCTCACCTCAAGTTGGAAGGGAGTCCCGAGTTTCTCCCAAATGACATGACTTGAGCTTTGACTACAATTAGCAATGCAGATAAGGACATGTACCACCTCCAAGAAAAACTTACAGGTACTAAGCTTCAAAACCTAACTAGTTAAGGCAAGCATCATGCTGGATTGACTAAGGCTTGTGTTAATTTAAAATGGAGTAAGCTGCCATGCCTAACAATGCATTAACTAAAAGCATTAATTTTTCTTAAGGAAGCCTAACCATTAGTTTCTCTGTTTTGTCATCAGTACTATTTTCGATCTTTAGGTAGTGTCAATGCCTACAGCATTTTTAAATCTAAAACCACAGTCTAAGAAGGACAAGAGAAAGGAATCCTAGGTGATATGAACATTTTTTCATTTTGCTTAAATTGCTTTAAAAAAAAAAAAGTTAAATAATTGTGGAAAGTCTGAAAAGTCCAGCATATCAAACAAAGCATCTGAAACATATGGTAATACTTTGCTCATGAGGAACTTTAAAAAAAAAACAAAACAAACCACCAAACACCCCCCCCCTTACAATTTCACAAGTCTGCTCATGTGTAGTGCCAAGTCAAACACGGATGGTATGGCTGCAGAGAACAGAGAAGGGAACAGGTTCTGAGGTTGTTAGCAGAACAGGCAGAGCAATGGCTCAATACCTGAGTGGAGATAAAAGCACTCTACTTGCAAGGTAAGTTTCCAGATGTAGCAAATAAAAGCTGCTGTGTTATCATGTGATTGCTAGTCTTGGCCACGGTTTTCCATTTTTCTATAAATATGATTACAGAGCAGAGAGAAGCAAGCTGCTCAGTTCCAAGCACAGATATTCGATTACAAGTAAAAAGGAAAAAACTGCTTTTAGCAGCTAAGACCGCTTTAAAATGAGCTTCATTCTCAATTGCCTTTACGGTTCGGAGTCATTCATACCTGTACAACGCAAATGTAATACAAGGGCTCTGGCTTGTTGGCAGAGGTGTACAAAACAAACAGGTGAGAAAACACAACCGCTAAAACACAAAAGCAGAACCGAAATATAACTGTGCGATGACAGTGCAATGAGCAGGCTGACCTTGGTGCTCAGGCCACGAATCACACCAGGCGAGTCTGTTTAATTATTACTACACCAGTGCACCTTTTTCCTTTTTTTTAAATGCAGGCAAGGTCTCTGTGTAAAAACACACCATTAAAAAGCTTTCTACTAAAATAAGTTAGTATTCTTGAAATCTGTAATGATAATTAGGATATAAAAGCATTTTAACAGGTTTTAAGAAATAGTCAATGCTTTGTGCAGCTTGTTCAAGAGGCAAGCCAGGATTTGCTACACTTACGACAAGCGGCACCTATGCAAGGAAAGTTTACATAAGCAATGCCTGTTGCCTTGCATTACACTCTCCTCTGAGCCAATTCGAATTTGTCAGCAATGGAAATAGCTTTTTTCTTTAAGAAAAGGAAAGACATTTTAGAAAGGAAATGCAGAGCCAAATTTTAAGCAAAATTAATCAGTCTTGATTTTGATTAAGGGTAATGCAGTCAAACATTCAATCCTTCTAAATTTTATATTTCAGTAGTCAAGATGCAAATGCCAAATATTTATATCCATCATTCTGTTACCAAGAAATTAAACAAACACTATGCTCTGTATTACCTGAGACTGGTGGTGGTAAAGGGAAAGTGACATTTAGCATTCTTCTACTTCTGAAACCACACAAGAGTAGACCAAAACCTGAAGTTTTCACCCATGCAGCTCACTAACACTACGTTGCCCACGTTGTGGATGTTAACAAGTAAAAACAGTGTTAAATTTCTAGGCCTTATCTAAAATAAAAAGCTTGGTACCATTTTGTTCCTTTCCTGTCTCTGCTCTTTAGCAACTGCCACAAACAGAAGCAAGGAAAACAAAACAAGAATGAAACATATCCTGAGACAGAAGTCATTAATACACAGTTATGTTACTAAGTCATCTAACTCCTCCCACTGAAATCCCTAATACCTACCGTATATAAATTTCTACCTTTGTCGTTATTATTCTCCTTTCTGTCTCGCATTATTTGCAGAATTAATGAGGCTCTCCTTACGAGCAAAGAAAATCCTATGCTGACCTAAAAATAATACAACTGGGCAGAAGAGAAAGATGGGCGATTCCCTGCCATTGACTCATGTCCGCTCCAGGGATGGGAGCAGGCTCCCAGCCTCCGCACCCCTTAACGTGTGCTGCAGAGGAGGCCGACAAGGAGGGGGAGATGGAGAAAGGATGGTTTTAAACATAAGGGCTTTCACCACCTATGAAAGAAAAACTAGCAGGTTACAGACATATTCCCCTTCACGAAAGGATTCCTTTGCTTCTCTCTCACTTGTTTTGGGGCAAGGCGAAGGGAGGGAGATGAGAGAGAGCAAATTGGTTTCTGCTCCCGTGCAACCCCACCCAGGTTCAGATACTCATCTCCTTTTGGATGAAAAACCCTTCCTGGCCTCCACACCCAGGGCCCTGGGAAATAACATCCAACAGCTGCACTAATCTCTCCCACTTGCTGCAGATGAGTGATGGAAAAGCAGCAGTGCTGCGAACGCTGCTCCTGCCTCCCTCCCAGGGATCCCTGTGGGTCCTCCCGCTGTCCTGCGATGACCGTTCCTGCCTCCTTCCCCCGCAGCATCACAGCGTGTCTGACCCCGAAGGACCTGCTGCTCTCCCATCTCCACCTCACCCAATGCTAAGGGTCAGTGCTGAGACCACAAGCAGCACAGTAGCACTGGGAGCCAGCTCCCTGCCAGAGGCGAGGGGCTGGAGAGGCTCCCCTCCCTTTTCCCAGTGCGTAGGGGGACGGACACAGCTCACCAGAAGTTCAGTGCACGCTGCTTCACCTCCTCAGCAAAGGCAGGGCTTTTCTTTTAACTTTTCCTCCCTCCCACTTCCCCACTGGCTGGCTGACTTTGTTACCAACGTGTCCTGTCGCTCCCTTTAATCCTCTCCCTCAAAGAAGCCACCCTTGGGTGCAGCAAAGGCTGAAACCACTGCGCCAGCCCTTCTATTAATAGAGGAACGCACAATGCTATGTGCATTCCTACAGCCGCGCTGTGGTCCAGGCGAGAAAAGTATCGTGTAGGAGCCAGGGCAGATCCGATATAAACCAGGGTGATGTCGTGCTTCAGAAACTTGTCGGCATGCTGCAGAGGCAGTGTCCGTACCAGCGTATCGTGACTCCCACAGTCAGAGTAACTCAAGTAAAGTTAACTGCTACACGGTTTAATAAAAAGGCAGGAGACATCCTGTGCCATCTTTTTAACTTTTTTTGTGTGTGAGCAAAGAAAAATCAGGAAAAAAGATTTCACTTCTTCCCAACACTGTAATGAATTGCATGTACCAGCAACACTTCAACAGTGCCAGATTTAAATACCTCTGCCCCAGTGGAACAGTAGCTTACTCTACCGTTTACTTCAACAGAATTAACATGCAACTAAGAACAAATAAAGGGAAAATGGGAGATGGCCTGCAGACACTTGCACAAAGTAGTTCATTTTCTCATAATGACCTTTTCACTTAATAAAGGTCAGAGTTTTAAAAACCAGACGTGTCAAGAAACTGGCTGGACAGAATGACAGAGCAGGAGCTGAAGATCAACATAAATAACAACAAAGGGTTTAATAATTAAGGCAAGCACACCTGGGGAAAAAAAAAGCATGACCAGTACAGTCCTCTACAGCTACCAAAATTGGAAGCTGCACAGCATCGAGAATAAAAGTCATAATTCGTACACACAAACTCAAGTGGACCTTCTGGTGTTCTTTCTGGGGTAAGAAAAGGAAAGCTCTTCCTGCCTTCTCACACATCTTTCAAATATGGAAGCCAAGTACTTGTGTAGTTTTAAAATTAATGGCAAGAGTTAAAAAAAAAAAAATCTGTGTGTCTACCACATTAAAAAAGCAACACCACTTTTCACAAGTAACATAAGGAGAAACACATCTACAGGCGCTTGTCTATCCTATAACCATCCACTGATGACAACAGGGCTCACAAATAGGTGCAGCCGAATCTGGACTGAACACCCTTGCCCTTATCTACATTCGCAGGTAAGCTATGCTCAGCACGCAGACGTGACTGCTAACACAGTACGTGGCAGCCAGCACTTTTGAGAGAGCCTGAGTATAAACAAACCCTGGTCATCAGGATCAGACAGGCATGCTAATAACCTATTTTGGCTCAGCCCTCTTTCCCTCCTGTATTCCCTTTTACGAGAAGCTTTCCTCTACAGTCAGCTTTGCATTTTACCCACTTTCTATTCTTGCAACCGAGCTAAGACATTCAACACCATGTGACACACCACACAGTTTCTCGTGAGAGCGTCACTCCCTGTGTCCATTCACTATCTGATATTTTTACCCAGCTGCTCTGGATTCCCAGTCTCCTCGCACAATGAGCTCCCTGATGTGAGCTGACCACTTCTAGGCCAGTGTTGGACTCGCGCTGCTCTTCAGATGTTTCCCATCTCTCTTTTCTGAACAGAAACTTCAAAAAGCACTTAAAATGCAGTTCTGGTCTGCTTTTGCAAGGCAGCATACAGACGGATGCTCAACCCACCGATTTTACTTCTCCATTTGCTCAGTAAAGGATGTGTTCACCAGCTTGCTTGCATACCCTCTTCTCTGCCTTATCAACATTAAGAGTTGCATTGTACCACAGCACATTTTTGGTCCCAGCATTTACCAGAGCTGGGTTTCATCGTCACCAGCTGGCTCATGAACTGCTCCTGCACTGAAAATGCTGCCAACAGAAATCAGGATTCGGTTCCTAGTAACTATCAGGAAGGCACTGAGCAAGCAGCTTGCAGAGCAGAGCAGAGCAGGAGAGTCAGCCAAATCGGCAATGCCACACAACTGACCTTGTGCGCCTCCATCCTTGGCCATAACAAGTCTTGCAGCATTGACTCTGTTAGTAACTCTAGCAGCAGTTCCTACCTAAACTCTCCTTGCTGGTACAATCTCAAGCAATGATTAAGAAGGGAAGTATCAGGGCCAAAATATAGTGTGCCAAAATCAAAGGTCAAGGAGGTCCATGAATATGTCTGTGCTGGAGTGCTCTCCGTCTCTCTCTCGGTTCTCAATAATTGTGTAGGATACAACAACCTGAGAATAATCGGGCTGTATTAGAAGAGCACAACGTTTCAGATTTCGAAGTGCTAAGAAGGAATGAGGCTTATCTATGTGCACACCAACAATTGTGACAGAGATGGAAAACTAGTGTGAAATTTCACAATGCTGCATGAAGACTACTTGTCATTCATGCTTCAAGTTGCTTCCAGTAACAGTAGTGTCAGCTACTAGGAAAAAACTTCCCTCTCCCCACCATGAACCTGTAGTTTTGTCTCACAAGTAATATAAATTGCAAACAACATTTCATTTTCAAACACATTCACTCCTGTAAGTTTGCAATGTCACTAACACCCTCTTCCCACAAAAGGCTGACCATGTGTAGAAAGCAATGTGCTTCACAAAAATGAAGTCAGCAGGATTATTCCCTACTACATAAGGAGAGAAAAGATAGAAAGTAAATTCCTAAAGTTGCTTAAGTAGGCCTTGGCAAAAACAGGAATGAAACTTAAGGGGCTTTTTCTGGTGTTTTTTTTTTCTTTTACATCCTGTACAATGTACTTTTCTGCAGTCACGCTGCTGCTCCATATGCAACTTAGTCTTGTACTATTTTTTCCACTGGTGCTAATGATTGAAATCATCTCCGTACATTTGAAATTGACATTGATTTATTTTCTTGGCTATTTCATCTCCCCAAAGCCGATGTGCAGAACTGCCCTGAAGAACAACAACTGGGTGATACACATGTAATATTCTAAGTAGCTGGAATCATTTTGACTCAAAACCCACTTCCTTTTGTCTTGACTTGCTCATGTGCGTTGGCTAAAATGATTGAAGGTTGGGACGTAGGTCTGGGTGCCTTGCAGCATCCCACCACCTGACACCATGCACTGAAGAATGGGCATGGGCCAGCAAAGAGGGAAACCTGGTGACCAGCCTGACTGAATCGCAAGCTGCATGTGACATCTTGTGAAACAATTTACCCACAGTGTCCAGGAGACCATTCCTAGGGCATTTAAGTTGTTCACTCCTTCTGAGTGAAGCCGGGTAACACCAAGACGTAACGATAGCATTGTCCACTTGGGAGTGTTTTCAGCAACAAGAGCTCACAGTGGTTACCCTGGCAAAATGGGAGGCAGATGACAACAGACACCAATGGGCAGGGTGTCCTGACACTTCCCATTCCAGGACCTGAGCTCTTCTGTTGTTATGCCTGTTACCGATCTAACTGTTCAAAACAACGGCTTTCCCCGGTGGCGTTCAACCTCTAGCCAATTTGACTTTACAAGTTTCAGCAAAACTTGGGTAGGCTGTTTTGAAGAACAAGGTAGACTTTGAATGGCTTTTGATTTTCTTTGGTTGGAAGTTCTACAGAAGCACTTTACCCTGGGGCAAGAGAACTGCTTTTGCTGTCCTTGTGAAAATATGCCTGGGATTTGGCAAGTTACAAAGCTTAATATATTATATCACTGTTTGGACATGCTCCGTAAAAGGTCAGAAAACTTAATCTACCCTGAATCCATTCATGGCAACAGGGATCTACTGGTTCTGGTCACTAGGTCAGCTCAGTGACTGAGGCAGACAGTGTCTTTCACACTGTGCAGTGTCTATTTTATTTCTTGTCTCCTATAAAAAGTTAGCAAAACCAAATCCCTTAACTGAAGGCAATGCCACACTGACCAAATGTGATCAGAAAGTCCCTATAACACTCATTAAGATCCAGGCTTTTACCAATGTTCAAGCTGCACAACTATCCTTGATGAGAATTGATGTTGAAACACGCCTCTAAGAAAGGAGGTAACTGCAACGCTATCGCCACCTCCCTCCTCCTCTCCTCAGGAAGATACACGGGCATGAGAGGCAGCATTAATGTCTCCTTGCTGCTGTGAGGAAGGAAAAATTAAAAAAAACTTTAGCTGTTGGTACAGAGTACTGTAAGAAGCCTCCTGGAGGAGAAGGAGAGGAAATATAAAGGGTATGCTCTGGTTACAGTGAAGCCCAACAGAGGAATTTTATACTGCATGTACTTTTTTAAAAGCCACACATTTTACTTTAAGCCTGTTCCATTGTACTTGCCAAAGGAAAGAGGAGAAACCTCACATAGTGCCTCGAGAGGTTTCTCCCCAGGAAATCCTCACGTCTCCTTTGCTTGAGCTGCTGATGTTGCTCAGAGCTGTCTGTGAGGCGACCTTTACAAGCACATTACCATGTTTGACAGCAACCCTCCGCCACAAAAGTTTCCAGAGAAGTTACCCTGCTCCGCGAGGTTTCTCATTTTCCCTATTGGCTGCACAGCGTTTCAGCACTCTAATTATATCAACACTCCGATACAAACTCACCAAAATAGACGGTGTCCTGAGGCCCCAGCTGCAGGGAAACAGATGTCTTCTTTAAATAAGCCAGGTAGAGAGGCGAAGGGGTCAGAAAGCACCCCTGGACCACCTCCCGCTGCTAATGGCAACTGCAGACAAACTTGCTGGGACCAGCTCATGTCACTAATTAGGGTGCAGGTCCCAGGGCTTCAAAGGGACAGAGACTGACCGGGGAGGGGGGGTAATGCCATGAAGGAGATGCAGTGCCACAGCCCATTGTCAGACAGACAAAGGGCCCTATTATTGCTCCCAAGAGCAGGGCAGTTCTTACCGTAATTAGGAGACAAAGATGCACGATTTAGGATTTTACATAATCAAGAGATACTCTCCCAAGCGGGAGCCCCTCTCACACAATCAGTGGATTAAGTATTGTTTATTCTGCTGCAAGTAAACAATGAGTTGCTCCCCGCTCAGGGCTTTACATGAAAAAGCAGTACTGGGGAAGACAATGCGGGGTGTCTTTTCATCTGACTTTGAACAGCTAACCCTGTGATTTAAAGTTGTTCATTTGACAGTATCTGGAAGGGTAATGGCCCACCCTGTAAATTAGCTGCTCACATACTGATCCGGGGGGCTGTCAGACAGTCTTACCTTTTCTGCTACTTAGCAGAGGGGGGCCGGGACAGACAGACGCTCTGGGGGCGCGAGAGGCTGTATTTACACAACAGCACTACAATGGCAGGATTAAAGGACCACAAGGAAGCCAGGCAGAAGCTCCTGCACACCCCGGCACTTTGCTGCTGCTGGGGATGCATCCCTGAAGCGAGGCTGGTACCACTGTCAAGGCAACGCAGGCTGGTGCATCGCTCCAGAGCCAAGTCCGCAATCATTTTTATAGTAACTACTGGGGGAGCGGAAAGGAGTTGGATGTTTGCCCGCTGGTTTATGAAGAACGGCACAGCTAGGCAGATTGAGCATCGCTTATTTTTGGTCATGACAAAACAGGCTGTGCCGGGCTACCTAAAGCGGTAGCTGCAAACCAACTGCCAGACCCAGAGCACCTGGCTCTGGGATGCGCAACATCTGATACCTGCCTCACAGAAGACCTAATCGAGTGACTCTACTTTTACAATATTGGCAATAAAAAGAGACTGAGCGTGTCCTGCTCCCTGCTCTTTGCTCGTAACACAGCTGCTATGCTTTTTTGTTTGTTTGAACTTTGTTTCAGGGGAGTTCTTCCTCCCTGTCTTCTATAACAGGGAAACACCAGGATTTGACGAACGCCTTCTAGTATTTTGCAGTATGCTCTCCTGCCATGAGCGCACCCATACACACATGCCTCCTGCTCTGATAATCTAGCAAAATATTCTTTTCTTCATCTCTTTCACTCAAAAAACCACCCCTAAGCCTCATCAAGAGGAATCATTTCAGCCACACGAACTCAGGACTAAGAATGGCGCGCCACATTCAGCATATCTTGTTGAAACCTACGAACAGTCTTGCAGAACCCTGGAAACCAGGGGATTACAGCCCCTGCCTGCCAAGGATTTTAACCCATTTCCTTTGGGATGAAAGTCACCTTAACAGCAGCCCAGACTGCTCTGCTTACCAGAGGATTTTCTGCTAGGTGGGGCCAAGCAGACAGTGCCATTTGACTTGTCTAGACTAGGACAAAAGGTGCGTTTTAAACCAGATAGGCAGGGCAAGTTGCATTTGAGTATGTTAGCTGACCAGGGAGAACCACAGCTTCCTTGTCCTGCCCTATCTCCACTGACATGTCTTAAATTGCTAAAGCAAATATTTGACAAAAAGCCCCTTACCATCGTCTAGACAAGCCCATAAAGACCAGCATCCCAGCATCAGCCTTAACTCATGCCCACAGAGCTTGACAATTGTGGCATTGATTTAGGGACACGTTAGTCTTTGTTGCTAAACACAATCAAAGGTAGCAAAATCCATTTCAGGAGAATATTATCCAAAAGCAAGTCTCCTAATCCTAGAGCAAGAGTTGCATGAAGAGGAACAGCATGTTTGCACAGCCAGTGTGTCTTTCTGCCTTGCTGCAACAGACTGCAAAGCTGCCAAGCTAGAAGGGTATCTATTCTGTTATCTTTTATCCATCACTCAAAGCAAGAGAATCCACCTCTCCAGTCAGGTCTGTGGCATATAACTTTGCAAAGAGGCCGTATCTTCATAGAAGCTTCAGATAAGCCTAATGTGACAGCCGCTTTTTCTAAAGTGTAAAGTATGTGGCAAAATTATGTCAGACTCCCTTTTGTGGGGGTTGCAGAGCTCTTACCAGAGAACAACTGTTTCAGTTTTGCTCTACAATGAAAATTTACTTCATTTACTTCAGAAACAGCAAACTCCATTTAATTAACTACTATTTGCTGGATCAAGTTTAAGAGTGAGCTTTCCAACTCCTTTCCCCAATAATTACAGCACTTACAATGCCTTTAAAAATGGCTTTACACGTATTTACCGAGGTTTTCTAATTTAAAAAAATGGAAAATTTAATAGAAATAATCCAATTTAATAGAACGGGATGGCTCTGCTCCATGCCATTCTATTAAGAAACTGTATTCAGGAGAGTGTTGACACTTCAAGATGCTGAATTCAGCACCCTTCTGAAAAGATCATTAGAGTCCAGTGTCCCAAAATAAGCATAAAACACTGACAAGCTTCTGCAAATGGACAAGCTCCTTTTCTAAAATAGCAGCTTTTCTACATGTTTAAACTAGGCTTGGAATATCTCTTTTATGTCTTCATGTATCTGGCTCTACATTTTTCTATGGTAAAAAACAGGAAATAAAAAAGTATCAGGAGTCCCAGAGGCAATTACTTGAACCAACACACAACACCCAAGCACCTTCCCAATCAATTAATAACTAATTTGTCCTTGTTAAGAGAAGCTGATTTAAGCCAAAACCCAAATCATTCCCTAACCTCAACAGGCAGAAAAGCATAACACATTTCATTGAAAGTCTGGAACCAGAAACTCATCTATCTTCACTCACTCTCATGACAGACAACAAAACCTTTATATCCAGCTGCTGCCTGCTCCCCAAGCAGAAAAATCTCATAGGTTGGTACCTGAAGACTTTTCTCAAGTTTTGCTTCATGTTTTAAGCATCTTTAGTTTAACTTGTTAAAATTTTGCAATGTTGGCATTTTACGGTTTTATGTAACAACAGTGATGGTTTTGGAGGGGAGGAAGGGATGCTTTAATTTCTTCTAAAAACATTCCCAGCTATTAACTGGCATGATTTCCTGTATTTGCAAAAAAAAAGCCCACAGTGACATAAGATGAAGCAGAAACATTTAAAAACCCGTTCAGAATCACAGAGGAGGCAGTTAACAGTGCAGGGGGCTGAATGACTCCTGCCCCTCCCCAGCATGCTCCCTCAGGCCATCTGGTGACCAGAACCTCGAGGCTATTTCTTACCTCAGCGAATTATCTGGATGTGTCTCCATGTGGGACTCCAGCCCATACTTGCAAAAAAATTCCTTGAAACACACTGGACAATGATAAACTTCCTCCTCAGCCTTCTTATCCCCTTCACAAGAGTGCCCATCCTCGACAACCTTCAGAGAGAGGGAAAAAAACCTCACTAGACCAAATTTTAAGCAACAAACCAAACACGCAATCCATTTGAAGTCCTTCCTTAATAATGAAGCAGTGGGATTCATCCGTAACTTTCCTGCAGGCGACCAGAAATGACTAATTACAGCAACAGAGACAGGGTAAGCGACAGAACCTCCATGGGTGTGTGAGAGTGTGCATAACGGAAAAGGAGGCTCAGTAAGAGAGACAGCATGTGGCTAAGTCACGGATACATCAGTTCTAATGAGAAACTGCAATTTGAACAACTTATAAACCCGTATGTTTATATACCACTGAACTAGCATTCCTCCCCCTTTAGAAAACCAGGTGAGCTGTCAGCCTCAATTATTTATGACACTGAGATACTGCCAACTCCTAACTCAAGTGGTCCAGGGAAAAGCAATGAACTTCTGCATGTTTTCTACAGCCCTCTTCTGATTACAGGGAGAAAAGTATGCACAGAAACAAGGGATACTGAGCTAAATGGAACTGCTACTAGCTTGCCATTTAGAGATAGCAAGTGGAAAGGGTCAAGTTAAGTTTGGCAGCCACCACACAGTTTGTATAAATGACTGAAATGCACTAAAATATTTCATAAGCAAAACCCTAATGGAAACGTCTAGCCTTCAAATAAATATTTTCTAGTTTCTCTTGTAACTCAAATAATGCAGAATTATGCTACTGTGAAAGGGAACTCTACTACAGATTTTTTTCTCTCCAGATCAAGACAAAAACAAACTTAAGCTGTTGCTGCTTTTGAAGTAAACACTGTTTTTTTAAAAGTTCAAATCACTATCCTGCAAGACCACTATGAAGTAAATAGGAGAAAAAAAAAACCTAGGGGAAAAGCTGCAGTAGCAAAAGAATAGTTCATCCTCTTGTCATCCAGCAACAATTATCTAATATAAATCATGAGCAAGCCCAAAAATTTAAACGATAAAGAATTAAAAAAACCTGAATTCTTTCAATCTGTGAAATTAGAAATTAATTTTCAATCTCAGACAACAGCGTTGGCTACACAGGAAAAGCATGGCATCTTAAAATGTATACAGGCCTGTAACAAGACCACGTTTTAATATTTCTATGCTGACTGCGTGAACACAACAGCTGACAGTTTAGGAAGCAGCCAGGAAAGTCTTTTGCTTCGTGCCCCATAAAGAACCTTTTTTGCAGGTGTCCTCTCCTCTCTGTCCATCTCAGCATCATGACTAAACTTCCGTTTCGAAGATAATCGCCTGCGCTTCAGCGGCGACGGGGGAGTTGTGCTTGCTGTGCTGTTCGGATCCTTCTCGTGAATCTTCATGTGCCTGAGCAGGAGGAAAAAGACACTGTCAGCGCACAAACTGTGGTGGAAAGTCCGCGTAAATTTTAATGCCACCACCACTTCTAACGTTTGCCTTTCAAGGATACCAGCAGAGATCCCATAAACCAGACTGCACTTCTGAAAGACAGCAGGGGCATGATCCAGCCTGGGCCCTTTGCAGCGCCTGGGACCACGCGGGGCCATGGCAGGGAGCCCGGTAGCTCTCCCCCGTGCCCCGACCCACAGCACAGCACTTGCCCCGCTACCGCCTGGCCCCACGAGCATCGTGCCCATCATCCAACAGGCCCTGCTTCTGCCTAATACTGCACGGTAATCTACAGGCCCGGCCTCCCAGTCTTGTGGCGGTCTAGTAAGTAAAAGCCTATACCTTAGCATCCACTTCTCTCAGTGCAAAAAAAGCACCCCATCTTCAGCTGGCTTTCCTTTTATAGTTTCAGACAGTACCCCAAATGGATTGGTATGTGCCAACGTCAGAACAACACTTCTTAAATAAATTTGTTTCCTTCTCATCCTTAACACACTGGTGCACCCCAATATCGAATTCCAACTGCAACTTTGAAGTCAAGAGATATCTCTTCACACTGTTAAGCTGCAGGAGGTTTGGCTTGCAAAACTCCATATTGCCAAAGCATCTTCACAAATCTGCTTCCCCAGGAAAACAACTATTTCTTGTCACAAAGATACTGGGAAGTGGAGAGGGACAAAATGGCTCAGGAAGCAAATCTCATGACTATCTGTACACCTGACCCGCTTGCCTTTGGTTTTCCCTACCTGCAACCTGAGGAAGGATACTGTCATCTAGTTCCGGGGTATTGCTCCCATGCTTCTTTTTCTGAGTACTAAAAGCTCGAATTGTAAATTTTCTTTAAAAAAAAAAAAATTAGGGCCTTTAGCCTCACTTCAAATTTATAGTGCTTTTGAAAAAAGATCAAACTTAGGCTCCTACATGCCATGGAAATTTTTGCTTCTAATCGGAAGAAATGGGAGTGCAGGAGAGAGCTGCCCTTTGTCTATATGACTGACTTCAGAGCAGCACAAGGGAGACAACAGTAATGGCATTTGGGCACATCCTTCAGAAGTCACACCCCCACTCAGCTCAGGACCGTGCCATTTAACTTGACTGCACGCTATCATGTTCAAACATGAGAGAATGTTGTAACCTAGACGAGTATTGTACGTCCTCATAACTGCTTGGGTGTTATGACATAAAATCCGTTTTAGTTTTGGATGCCAAGGGCATGATGCTTCAAGATAACACACTGGACCAAACTGACCCACGGGCAGACTCTGCTGGAGCTGCTGGGAGGACTGTCTCCTCACACAACACTTTTTTTTAACATTTCCTTTCACAATTGCTGAACCTTAAAAAAAAAAAAAAAAAAGGCATCTAAATTACCGTCTCAAACTACAGCCAGGCTTCTGAGGGTGTTATGCGGGAACAGCCTCAAGCCAAAAGCACCACACGTACCAGAACTGATGCAAGATTAAAACGGCTGTTCAGCTACTGCCTGCTTTCAACGCTCAGCAAGGCTGGGGCTGCTTGGAGGACCAGGTCCACATGAGGAAAAACGTGGCTTCCCCAGCTCCTCAGGAACCCTCACTGGTCACACAAACGGTGGACAGACACTGGTGACACCTGTCAGTCACACTGTGGGAGGTTCAAGGAGGAGAGAGCATCTGTGTGCAGATGTGCCCAGCAGGTTGGGCACAGCATCATGGAAACGTTGCTGAATTTGTCTGACCTCTTCCTCTGCCAATCGCCTGACTGGGAGCAGAAGGAAGGGTGAAGCTCCAAGGGTTTGGCTCTCTCCAGGTTCGGCAGGACCCAGGGAGAAGTCGGAGCGCTGACACAGCCTCCGCAGTGCAGTGTACTCCCCTGCCTCAGCCCTCTGGTAGCCCCGCCACCATAGCACCAAAGCTAATTGATTTATCTGCATCAATCCAGTGCTACCTGGTCTCACAAAATCTGCAGGGAAGGCATCTACAGGTATTGTACTGCCTCATTGTCTTTATTCTTTTTTGGGGCTTTTTTCCCCTCTTATGGCATTGTGCTAGCTAAGTCAATCCCAGAGCTTCCTACGGGTGTGAGGAGCAGTTGCCTGTATTCATGCAAGAATAAGGGAGAAGAAACCAGTTATTTGTTCAAAGGGTTTCTGTCCACAATGGTTGAAGATAAAACTGGAAAAGCATCTGGGAACAACAAAATGTAGTATTCAATTGCACAGGCAAAGCAAAACCTGGAAGGTGGTTTGTTGGTCTTTTTTTCTCCCTTTTTTTCTTTTTGGTAAAGACTGCTTTCCAGTTTTGCTGAGCTCTTGAAAGCAAGACAGAGGCTTTTGCATGTGCCTGTCTGTCCCCCCACCCCAGACACACACACGTGGCCTGCACACTTAACCTTCTGGCAGCTTGGCTGATGCAGAGCTAATATTACTTGGCCAGTTACTCTTCAGAGAGCTAGAGAGGAAAAGCAGTCAAGCTAAATCACATTGACCCAGGAATCAAACAAACAACAAAAAAACCTGCTATGCATTAAGCGTGGGACTTTTTGCTCCTATTTTCTTTTAAAGTCTCCTTTCTGCCAGTAACAAGTATGCACAACTCCTATTTAGTAGCTGCCCATGCAAAACAGCTTCCTCAGAGCTCAGTTCTTTCCTTTTGCCATTCATCCACCTGCTGAACTCTGCCTGTTTTGACAGAGCTGCTCCAACTTGAGAGGGGTGCGATGGCACACCCACAGCCTACCAACAGGAGAAGCTGTTGAGACCTCCAGGTTAGTGCCAGTCCAACCTGGCACCTCTGCCTGGCATGACCTAATGCATGCAAACACACTGGCTCCTGCGAGTCCCAAAAGTAGTCCAGCCGTGTTGGCAATATAATGTATGCTAGTAAGGCAGGGCTTGCTAACGTGGGCACAGCACCACAGCAACGGGGCTTTACTACGTCTGGTATCAAAGTAATCGGCTGCCCCCAGCTTGCAGTTCTTCCTGCAACTTGCACGCTTTTGCCATGCTCTAAAAGCGAGAGCAGAATCCGTACCCACAGCAAGGAATGTGGTAATCCCTTCATGTTTTAGTTTTGCATATTTGAAAGGAAGCAGCCTGAGCTATTGAGCTATAAACAGGAAGACACCCTGACTGCACCTTTGACTTTTACTGTGTAGGTCAAATATCACAGCCACTGTGATAGCTCTCTGCATGTGATCATTAAGGAAAAAAGAAAAATCCGAAACCAAAGCAGCAGGTTCCAGAGTTCTCAAGGAGAGTCGCAACTTGTCCACACCACAGCCAGCAGGTTTGTTCCTTTGGCAGGTTAAGCAAGTTTCACTACATCAAGACAAGGGTGGAGGGGAAAAAGATTACTAGAGCTACAGCCCAAGATAAGCGGGAAGATAAAGCCAAGCAGTACAAAGGATAGACACAATCTTCATCTCTCTCTTTTACTTTGCAACATGGATGTCATTCTGCCTCGAGAAAACATTTATCACCCAACTTGGGTTGAACTACAGCAGATGCCAAGTCACATCCACATCCACAACCTTTCTTTTAAAGTTAAACACTCCCTTCACCAAGGCTTCTTTTACTTAAAAAGTTTCCTAACTATAATTAAGGTGAGGGGGGAGAATATTTGTGTTGCCTTATCCTCCTTTAGAAGAGTTTGCCTTGATTAGATCTTACATGTAATGCTGAAAATGCTCAACCTCACTGTTTAGCCTGCCAAGATACAAGGAGAACAGGAACAAAGCTGTGCTTAGAAGTTATTTTCCCATTGTGACTATAACAACATATTTTGGCCTGACAACACTGGCATACTTTGAATACGAAAGCCAGGCTCATAAGTCAGCCTGGCTTTCAGCATCTTACAATGATAAAGGAAAATGATATGACATTCATCGGTTCCAAAAAATAAAGATAAACACTCAACACTTTAAGTGAGAGGGTAGTGCAAAAAAAGAAGGGCAAAATAAGGACATGCACAGAAATGCTCATATTCAGCCACAGATGCAAGTTACAGTAACACGTGCCAGCAGCTCTGAAGTGACCACTACTGCAGCTCAGAAGAGAGCCAGAGCCACAGCGGATGAAACTTGGCTTTTTTTTCTCATTTACATCAATGAATTGTGGCTCTGAGCCATCCTACAAAGCCACCCAAGAACAGCAGACAAGCTCAGGAAGGT
Source organism: Theristicus caerulescens (assembly GCA_020745775.1). NCBI lineage: Eukaryota > Metazoa > Chordata > Aves > Pelecaniformes > Threskiornithidae > Theristicus > Theristicus caerulescens. The sequence goes on from CM036558.1 coordinate 73,136,889, forward strand.
AGAGAGCCCTGAAACCTGCCCTTCATATGGTGGTTATTAGCCTCCCCAGCACGCATGCAAGTACACATACACGTGGACAGTACTGAGGGCGGAACACTAAAATGCAACCACAATACACAGGATGAAAGGAAGGAGATAAGAATTTGAGCTTAATATTAGGTAGGACTCCCTTGCACTAAGTGCTAGCTAGCCTTGATTAACCTCTCAGAGAAAGTGGTGGAACTCTATTTAAAATGAGACCAGAGAGCTGGAAGAATTTGCAAGGAATAATCCCAAAATGGAAAGAGGAAATTAAGTCCTTTCCAAACAAGGTCTGATCCACCTCTGAATTAAACTCTTAACATTTAAGAACTGCTATGCAAAAAATGCAGATAACTTGCTACACACTATGCTTTTTCGCAGCACAGCTGTACGTGAAAAAGCTCTCCTCATAATCTCTTCCCTCCCCCTCGCACAAGGAATTTCACAGGTGAGCCAAGAGGATCCAACTGTGCTACGACTGTGGGCCAGTCAGCCCTCCCGACAAAATCACATTTTTCAAGCGCTTGACTGCCTTTCATTCCATCCTCCCCGTGAGAATCACCTTCCGCTTCCCCTCTTCTGCCACAACTTTCCTCTCCCTGCTAACGGTCACGTGAACAGGATGACTAAGATGATACTGCACAAGAATTCCCCCAGCTTCTTTCCTTTTTTTTTTTCCTTCTTTTTTAAAATAAATGGGCAGAAAAAGTTTTCAGCCCCACACTGTAATGCAGAGCGTGATTTCAGAAGGGTGACTTTTCCACCAGAACAGTAGCAAGTTAAAACTTTGCTACTTTCCATTGAAGAAGAGACTTTTGTAATAATAAACAAATGCAGAATTCAAGTGCCTTACTCCTTTTTCTCCCTGTGGATGGTGCTGGATCAGTGCCTAAGGGAGGTGATTCATAGAAGGAGGGGGGAAAAAAAAAAAAAGAGCATGTGTCCTACTGAAATGACATGCAGCTCCTGCTGGTCACATCCCAGTCTTTACCGCATCTCCGAAAAGGGCTGCTCTATTTTCTTAATGCCGAGGGGATTTGCATGTTGATCATATAAGCTTTCTGGAGGTCTCGAAACAGGGCAGCCTACAGCTTCAATGCCAAAACCAGAACGTGGGCAGGTTTTGACTGGCTGGCTCAAGGCTAGAACGAAGAGTCAAAGCATCCTGAAAGAGGCAACTGCAAGACGCAGCTGCTCCCAGCTCCAGGTCCCACTGAATTATGAACAAAACCAGGAGCTCCTGCTTTGCATGCAGATAACCCGATCAGCGCCACTTTGGCTCTTGGAAAGGAAGCATCCCTCAGCATGCATGGGAATCCCTCACCTCTAACTCTGGGGAGAAAAACCACATTGTAGCTGCACACCAGGTTTCCACAGCTGCTGATGTGCTCCACATCCCTAAGAGAAAGGGCCTGGCTGGCTTGGAGACCCGGGCAAAAGGAAGGTGTGGAACAAAAGGGTGTTATCTGCAGCCTCTGAGCAGGGTCCAGGGTTAAGCCTCTCCCTTATAACTATGGCAGCACAAGCATTGCTGGCTTTCAGTCAAGAGAGGTTTATGCCAGGTAGGTCTGATTAGAAGGAGCAGCATGTCCAGAGGGGGAGCAGCAAGCAATTTCACTGAGGCCTGGTTGGGAAAGTCCCAGCATCTAAATCAAGATTAATTCTCAAGCACAGGATCCAGTGCATGTATAAACACTCTCCTCCTCCTTCACGTCTCCACGCCTGTGGAAACGCAGTGGGGAGGCCAATGAATCTGGGCATTATCAGTCCAGAGAGATCATCTAACAGTATCAAGTTCAGATTCTGGCTTCATATCCCACATATTATTCTAAGTTTCTCCACTTTACCACTAGATGTACCCTATACTCTACTGTATTGCATATGGCTGTTCCTTATCTCCCTCGTGATTTCTGAGCCATTTGATATCAAAATCAAGGGAATGATCCTCATACATCTGATGCTTATCTAAGGAGAAAGGAGCCACACATCCAACCATTCAGAGACTAAGAATAAAAATCAGTGCTTTCCATCCTTCACCTTATTTAAAATATACCTTTTTTTTTCTTCTCAAATGTAAAGAGTTCCTAAGTTCACCAAGCTAGTCTGGGAAGGACTGAGCTAGTCAGATGCCCTAAGTACAATTTAGCTGATACAATTGCTTTACCTCTTCCATTGTTTTCTTCCCTGAGATCTTTCACTTACATTGCTATCTTCAAACAACAGTAAATAATCTCCAAAGAATAAAAAAAATCCAATGTTTTCAATAATTTACAGTAAAGAAAAAGGATGTCTATCATTCAGAACATGACCAAACATCTCTGCTTTAAAAAAAAAAAAGTCTGTTTTGTCTAAGTTTCAACTTTGTGCCACTGTATCAGAACCAACAAGAGTGCAGGATGCATCCAAGACAGGTTGAATTTTGGACCATGACATTCTTCAGGCCCCACAGAATGAAAAATGGCTCACAGAGTAAGAGACGACAGTCTTCAAAATTACACTCTTCTGAGTGATTTCTAGGTCACATCTTTGTCAATGTTTTTGTTTCATTCTGCTTAACAAATGTTACTTCAGCCCAAATTGTCCAGAAATGTACAAAACCACAGGGAATTCCTCTTCAAAGCTTCTGCCATTTGACGTGCATGGGAAGTAAATACTAAACAAACAGAAAGTGAAGCAGCAGCATTTTTAGGAGCAATCACTTAATATGCTGCTGCTAACCCCCTCCTTAAGAGTCTCATGAATATGACTGGAACTTAAGTCAAAAGTGCAGTAACATTATACCTTTGGGTTAAAGAGTTTAGTCAGTTGTTTGTTTGTTAAAACATGTAGAGAATCTGTATTGACAATGTATTTCCAGTGCTAATTACCAACATCATCCACTTAAGAGAGAAATCCACTCAGCCCTTGCCAGTTGTAATCACAGAAACAAGAAAGATGCAGGTAATTTTGCAAATCAGAGACGATCTGTTCTTGGACGAGTTTCTGTTTGTCTTCTTTTCTTGGCTTGTTTGCTATTTGTATCCTCAAAAAAAACCCCAAACTGACCCAAAAAGCCCTCAGACACACATGCACACTTCACAGCAAGTCAAGAGACATTCAAATACCAAAAACCCAACCATTTGGGAAACGCCCTCTTACAACTGCGGAGCAATCTCAAAACAAATTTCAAGTACCACCAAATATTCTAGTGGTAACCAGTGTTGAACACTACCATGGGATAAACAAAATGAAGCTGAACAGCAAGAAATCTCCATGGCTATGCTAGTAAGAAAGCCATTGCAACGCATGCAGTGAAAGAGCAGGGTGGGGCGAACGGGTCCCAGGAAGGATCAGATTGGGAAGCACTGACTCATTTTAGCCGCATGTCTGCAACCAGGCACAGCAGGAGATCCCCCAGCTAGTGCTCCCCTTGGCACCCAGGCCCTGCAATCTTGCCGGCGCAGCGGCATGGCTCATTATCCTCACAGAGGCCCCAGCGCTTATCGGCTCTGTCTATCAGGGCTAACATGGCCCCGATGAGCCTCCCCGCATAGCAGCATGTGGTGGCATGTGGGTGTAGCAGTCCCCTCGGCGTCTCCCCAGGAACTGCTGCAGCCCAAGGTGCTGCACAGACGTGCCGTAAGCATCTCCCCAAGTTCAGTGTGGGCTGCCGCTCTGTCTATCTCCCTGTGCAATGAGGTTCTCCCAGCAAAGCAAAAATAGCCTTACAGCGTTGTGGCAGACAGCATCATTAGGATGACATGAGCATTATTATTTAGATCCACCAAGACTAGCTGGGTGCACTAAGGCTGCAAAAGCCACCTGTGATTACGTTCAAATGACAGATTAGAAATCCCTTTTCAGTGCTACAGTCTGCAAAGTTAACCAGTGCCATGCAGCTGCTAATACATGATACCTAAGGATATATGATACACACACATGCACACAAAGCATTTTGTATTTTTATCCTCGAGTAAAAGTTTGCTTTGCTGTGAATAAAGGCAAGTTGCAAGCATGAGTGAGAGGAAAGATACTGATCTACAAATCCAAAGAGGGGGGGTACCATTTCTGAATAATTATGCTGTATTCACATTTAAGCAACTACTTGCTACACAGAATCAGCAAGTTCAAACAGGCTGAGATTGATACAACTGCATTCCCAGCTTGGCTCGAAGTTACTCCTGTTCCTTACCAGCAGCGTTGTCAGAACACCTCAAAGGAAAAAAGGGAGACAAATATTTGCCTGATGGTGCTGTGACAGGGAAGTGATTCAAACCATACCTCCAAAGCAAAGCTTCCCAAAGGACAGCAAAAGAAAGCATTCATTTGCAGTTCACATCAACCCTTGCATAAGGGGGGGGCAAAAGGGGAGGGAAATGCAGTGTGAGCTTCCCAGTATCACTTCACCAAACTGCCTGCCCACAGTCTGCATTAAATTCAGAGCAGACCTAAATTGACAATGCCAAACACTGCAAGAAGACTTCCAAGCCATAAGAAACTCTTTCATAAGGGACAGTATTCAACAAGATCCTTCTGAGGCCCCTGTGCTTCTTTAAGCTTGGAGGCAGAAGTTTATTAACAACAATAAAATCAAGCAGGAAAAAGATTTTTAAAAGTGTACCAAAAATCTGGCCTGGGACATTCTGAACTGCTGTTTTCTTTCATCTTTTTGGAAATTTGTGGGTTTCAGGCACGTCCTTCAGTTATCACGGTATATAACCTTAGTCAATGACTTCATTGCTGATTTTTCAGGAAACTTCACGTTTAAAGAAAACAAGTGTTATTAGACAATTAAAGCAGTTTTGAATTTTAGCATCAGGAAAAAAAGGGGTGGGGGGAGAGAGAGAAAATTAGAGAAAGGATGTCAGAAGGGGGAAAAGTTTTATCCTTAAGAGCAAATACGGTTGAAGATGTTCCAGGTATGTCCTGTCTCCCCCCCAAAACTGCACCCCCTTACCAACCAAGCAAACATAAGCCCCAGCTACTTCCCAAAACCAGGCAGAGCCCTCATGCAGTTGCTTCCCTCTTACACTCCACTGTTGAGCAATCCTGATGGCACACAGCACTGAACAACTTGCTGCGTCACACAGCTCAAGGAGGAAAAAATAGACGGCCGCAGCAATGCTGGGGACGCTGCACAGATGGAGCCGAATACCTCCCCCCGGCACACACACACGCATGCACGCATGCAAGCAAGGAAGCTGCACTAGATAAGAGAAGCACATCTTTGTTAAAGCAGGGTCTCCGCATCACCCTGATATCAGCAGTCACCAAGTAACTTGAGGGGCAAGGAAGTAAGAGGTTATCACTGCACACACACAAGTTGGGCAAACTTTTCCCAGCGCTGAGGACGGCATCCTAGCAAAAGAGGTTTCACGTGCTCAGCCCATTTCCTCTCCTGTTCCTGAACATGTGGTCCTCCTTCCTCACCAGCGGTGATCTCACAGCATTCCCCCACCGAGCAGAGAAGCACTAGGAAAAGGTTTCACGTCTTGTTACATGTCTGTTTAGTCAAGCATAGTAGCTGGAAAGAGAAGTCCCCGCATGACTTGTGCTACTTTACAGGAGTTTGGGAACTTCCCCCCCTGAAGTGAAATTAATTTTGGCGCAGTCCATGAGCAAGATGGATCGCCTTACTCTCTTTACCCTCAGTTTGAAACTGTTAAGAAAGATGACACATTGAGGTGGCTTGATGTCAAGTGAGCCACACAGAAGCTGTATACTTCTTCTGTTTTAAGACATCTTTTCACGTGAAGGATGGGAGAGGATTTACCAAAGGAGGATTACTGAGGATTTACCAAAAAACTGCAGAGAGTGTTTAGAAAACTTCAGCTCAGAGAGCTGCCTGAAGAACTCACCATATCTATAGATGCCCTCAAGAAACAGAGAGCAATATCTGCATATTGTGTGCTATTTACCAGTTGTATAATGGCACTACTACTTTCTAGACTGTGTCTTTACCTAAGATGTGTGCATCATGCAGGTGAGCATTGTGGCTCAAAAACCCAAGTGAAAGGCCCTGATTAAGCTCAAATGCCAAGATTCCCCTCACCATTTTTTTTACAGCTAGAGAAGTTTCCCCAAATGCTGACAATCTACTGTTAACGAATAGCCTATTTTTAAAAGAGGGGAGAAAAGAAAGAGGTAAAAACCTGCTGACCCTGAGAGGGGGTACATTCTGCAGTTTGCTGGTTCCAGCATGCTGAACTAGAACAGGTTGAGCAGGTTAGATACTGGGGGGAGAAAAGGTAAAGCTGGAAGACATACATTAAAGGTGGAACGACAGCAACCACAAATGCAGTCTGAGACAGACTTTTTCCTCATTCTCGTCAGTACTTGGCCCAGGAGTCTTTTCAGACAACAGGAGGAACACAGTCAACACACATTCATTAGAGAAGTGATGCAAGTATTTCTGATGTGCACGCACGACAGGCTGAGCAAAGATTACCTTAACATACAAACTCTCCCAGCAAACTTTCTCTCTACACAGAATCACCCAACCGAAGTACAAGCTAGAAGACAAACCACCAACTGAAATGCCAACAAAACAACAGGTTACTTGTTAACCTTGAGAGCTAACATCTCTGCAAGAATCACCTTAATGTCAGGCTTATGGCAAAGGACTAAAAGCACCTCAACTCCCCACAAAGATCGCCTGGATTTTCTAGTGCTTGCTAAGTGAAGGCTTGTATTTATTTTGTAGCTCTTCAAGGTGAGAAGGGGAGGTAACATCCCTGAGAATACTAAACCTTCAGAGGAGGTGATGTTCCTGAAAGGGGTACTTATGCAGAAAGATCAAGGTCTGGCGCTGCCATGTGCTCTGCAACCGGAGTCTAATCTGTCAAGTGGCTTGTGCTCATTTGAACTGTGACATGGGTAACAAAGCAGCACTAAGCTATGCTCAATACGCTCTGTTATATGGAGATTTATGTTATTGCCCGTGAGGAGGGTGGTATTACTTTGCTACATCAGACCACCTTCCCCTCGGCACAAGTCGCACCAGAAACCTAAACATATTGAGAGCAGCGTGTCCCCTTTTTTTGCCTGCAGAAAACCAAAACATAAAAATCCACAACATTACAAAGCACAAGATCAGACTTAGCTATTACTTAAATGCAACACACAAAAAATCTAGGACTGAAAAGCACACCGAAGTCTTTCTTATGTTTAGGTACTGAGGAGCTCTGGAGATGCAAGTATAACGTTCCTCATTGTGTACGCTTCGGTTCTCAAGAACAATGGAGCTAATTAAGGTCAGCGTATAAATCTTAACTCTCCACTTCCTTGCTTCGCTTGATTCTAATCAGATCTCAGCATTCATGGTTCACGTTTTTGTGCTAACTTCCTTTGCTGTTCTTTAATGATAACTGAAGGGGGATACTGTCCAAGGCTACAAGCAGCATGTAACACATCTGAAATCATGGCATCTCCCTTCGGCTCTTACAGCTCACAGAGGTACTGTGGCACAAGAGCTCCTTCAGAGTCTCTTACCGCTCAAGACATCCATGGAGGGGGGGTTTTTTTATTCATGCGTCATGTAAATTAAATAAAAGTTTATATAAAGTCTTTACAAAAGAGGACCAATCTGCTCAGCAACAGTAAGACAGACAAAAGTTTCTGCCTGGGACTGTTAAAAATACTGTAGTCTTCTAATTCTCATCAAAGACACAGAGAAACAGACTCTTACTGCTACACTGTTGTTGAAAAAGCCTGACCTTTTCTCTCTTTCTTTTTTAATCTTCTTCAAAACATGGGGATCCCAGCAGAATACCAAACATTTACTCTGGATATATCTGCTGACAGGAAAAAGACCAAAAACCCCTTCTCTCCACCTGTTTCCCCATCCTTATTTACAAAATATATTAGTGAAAATGTAAGAAACATTTTTTTAATTGCAAAGAAAACCAAAACAGGTATCACATCTCACTTGTCTCCTACAACTACAGTTATCAATTACTAGAAGCAGAAATTAGTCCTTTGTGTTCATTATCCCTGCTCAAGAATTAGGGCACTTGCATTTGCTGAAGCTTATCTTTCACTAGCATGCTGACAGTGGTTAAATCATCCCCCACGTATAAGGAATGGATTTGAAAGCCTGTAATAGACCCTGCTCCTTCATATGTAAGAGCACTGCCTACCAATTACTAGATTGAAATAAAAGCTCCTTAGGAGATGACCAGAGAGACGTTTCTATTGTGCGAGACAGTAAGAGAAGGCCTTTTCACACGCATGAAGTGTCAGTCATTTTCACTGTGGCAAGTTCCTTGGCTATTTGTTTTTAGCTTCAAGATCCTGTATGTTCAGTTTTTCAAAGCTATCCAACATTTAACACCAAATTTCCACTTGGCCATCTTTGCAAGCCACCAGAAACCAAACCCTACTATAATAAGGCAGTTCCTCTCCTCTTCTGGAAAAAAAAAGCTCATCATCACATTTGGCTATGCTCTGCCTACAAAAACTCTCATCTTAAGCGAATGCCAGACTGCACGTGCTAGACTGCAGAGATCCTATTTGTACTTCGAGGCTGGGCATTGTTACTGCACTGCACCCTACAAAGCACACACAACATACTGGAAGCGGGCCAATGCCATAAATAACACAGGAGCAATTCACAGGTGGAATGCAGGGAGAGGATGGATTCGGCCAGATCTTGAGGACACTCTGCCTTTTGGGTATTTGCAAAGTCACAGGCAGCCTGCACACACACCCGCCCAAGAAACACAGATCCATGTTCAAGAGAGTGGGGAAATCATTAAAGAGTATGCATCTCAGCCCCTGTGTCTTTATCAGGATCCAACACTCATCTTCCAACCAGTACGTTACAATCTTCATCAAGTGTATGCTCTTCATTTGCCAGTGAAGATGGCTGGCTAAAACATCAAAATTCACAGGTTATCCTCCAGCACATGCTTTTTCTGTCTTTCTCAAAAAACTCATTCAGCAACATATACACACACGAAGTGTTGTTTAAAAAAGACTTAATTTGAACACCAGAATCGTACCATACCCTGGTAACAAAAACAGCTGTTTGTCTCTCCACAGCGCATTAAAAAGAGAAGTTTGGGAAAATTATCTAGCACTGAAAATAAGATGGAGAATGAAAGTGCCTTCTTAATTAAAAGAAGAAATACCTTCTTTGATAGGACCCTTTGTAAGCATGCTTCAAAGCATAGCTTCTGCGATCCAGATCTTCCAATTTGAGTTTCAAAGACTTCTGCATGTGGTTGTTGCATGTGGTGTTTCGCATGTGCCAAAAAAAAAAAAAAATCCCCAAACTTTGAGACCTTTTCCTGAGATGGTGCATAAACAGCCTACAAGTACCTAAGTAGGATGTAAATAAAAAGCCATTATGAAGAATTTTGCTAGATATGGCATAAGGAGCAGAAGGAGAGAAAGAAAGTAGATACCTGTGACATTTTGCTTTCCTATGAAACACTGAGTTAGTTTGCATTACCGCACTTATATGGACAGCCTGGTGAACATCAGCCATGGACACTGCAGCTTCATTTACCAAACTGGGGTAGTTGTGGCTGAAATACATATATTATCCCTTTAGCCTTTTCAGACTTGCCACAGAGCCTTTAATAGCTACTCACTGGAAACTGGCAGGAAGGTCATTTCTCGCCTCCCTTCTGGCATTTATATCCTATTAACATTTCCAAGTTGCATGGAGAGCATGTCTTTGGCACGGAGAAAAATGTGATTTTAAAGTGATAGGCACAGACCATCCTCAGTCACAGAAATGGAAAAGGAGCCGTTGGCAAAGTCTTCTACCCCCAAAGGAAACCCTTTTGGAGCAAGTGGAGGCATTGCCCTTCCCCCTGACGCTTGATGCATGTTCTACTGGAATGCAACACAGTAAGTCAAGCAAAGTCTTTTCTCTACCTCGAAGTCCCTTGCTAAAGCTTACAAACCACCACCACCACTAAAACCCACAGCAGCAGCCTAACTCCTCTGTCTGCATTTTGGGGAGATACAGCGGTGGAGATGGAATAAGGCTTGCAACCTCCTATTTGGGTCTAGACCCGAAAGAGCTCCTCAGAGTTGGCACTATTTGTAGATAAACTCCCTAGAGAGCTATCGTGACAGTACAGATGGAAAGCCTTTGGAAAGCCTTTAGTAACTGCAATCTATTGATTGGAGACACTACTCTGGAAATCTCCAGCTCTCTCAGAGCTACAGAAAACTCTTTATACACACACACACACCCCCCTCCTTCCATATAGTTTATGCTCCTGCTGGAGATCTGAGAACATTCAACTTTAATTTACTGTGACTGAGAGAAAGCCATAGTGTCTGTGCCTCTAGCATAAAAGTGTGAGGATTAACGTATCCTAAATTGCAGATTTTCTTACGAACTGATCATCGCAGTGCCATTCCAGTTACAGGAATTTTGAACTCAGAATTACTGTGATCCAACTCCTTCCTCCAAATTCCTAAAAAGCCCCAAGAAAACAACCCCCTGAACCTCCAAATCAGTCCCTGATGCTAGAAGGCTTGCTATTTCCAAGAAGACTTGCTCTTTCCAGTACTGGTCAAAAAGAAGTCTGTCAAAAAACTCAGCATCGTCTCTAGCTCTCCTCCTCCAGCGTAATTCCTGTTCCTGATACCAGACACTGACGGATCTCCCAGTTATCGTACCAGATCGCAACAACCCTCCCCAAACAGTAAGAGCAGCACTAATACGGAGGCATTTAGCTCAATAGCACATTCGGAAGAATGAGAAAATCAGCTTTTCGTGCTGGACACTGAGCACGCTCCAGAGACCTTTGCTCTCTCCAACAGCGACTGTCCCCACAGAAGGCTCATGGCACTCTTGAGCAGCCTGGCAGCTGTAAGAGAGTTTTCTGAGATGCCCCGGGCTCATGGTTCCCTGTGGAAAATCCTGGCCAAGAGTCACCCCGGTCAGAAAAGGAAGCAGGTTTTAACCTCTTTTTCTGAATGGTGCTGAACGACAGAACCTTCCCCCTCCACCCCTGTCTGCTGTGCCCATTCAACTTGACTGGTTGACAAGGAGCCAAGGAGCACAACAAAAAGAAACTGGACTTTATGTGAGAGGCTATGACTCATTTACAAATTAAGTGCTGCATGTATTGTGGGAGTCAGGAAGGGCAGCATCAATTTAACAGGTAAAGAGTACACACAACACCCCAACACAGCTAGACCTACACAGAGAAGAGAGGGGCAGAAAAGAGTGTTTTCACTCCACAAACAGTCTGGCTATTGCAAAAAAGTTTTGTCCACATGCAAAAGAACAGCAAATAAGAGCTCTGGAGAGTCTTTTCCTCCCTTCACTTAATAAAGTGAGGGAGAAGAAAAATTACTTTCCATGGAGAAGATGGGCACTTGAGAGTGTAACAACACTGACACTTTCTAACCCAAAAAAGCAACCCAAACTCCTTCCCTGCTCTCCTCAGATGAAGGTCTAATGACCTGGCTGCTACAAGGTGGAAAAATGGATTAGAAATTTTATTGTCTGCCGGAACAGTAATAAGCACTCCTATGGCACAATATTTCCCTTGACAAAACCATTTTGTTGGACTTTTTCCCCTAAAAGGTCTTTTAAAAGCCTGGATTAAAAAAATAGTATAGACAGTTAAATAAGAGCCAGAACAAGGCAGAGGGGGAGAAAGAGAGGACGTATGTAGTATGTGCCTAGACATTTTTTCCCCCTGTTCAGATACTGGCAGACTAACTTCTCCATCGCTCCTCTCTTGTGCACCAAGCTTATTTGACGTAAATGCAGTAACACTTGGGGAGGCTCCTGCAGGACCTTCACAGGCCATGTTGATTCTTTAACAGCGCATTCACAACTTTCTGCTAAGCCTACAACTTCCCTCTCTGATCCCACATTCTGTGTGATGCTCCAGGGATACCACCATGCTGGCTACCAGGGGCACGTTAGAAATCTTATTCTTTGTTGGTTTGGGCATATATCTGTCACTGTTTAGATACTGTAGCACAAAAATAACAAACAATAAAGGAATTGTGCATAAAAGCAGAGAAAGATGGACTTGTATTATCATCCAGCTGGCGCGGAAGAACAGACACGGCACCACCACAAGCAAGGCCTGCGGGAGTTGCACACAAGGCAGGACCTGGCAAGCAGGTCCTTGCTCCAGGATCCTGAGGCAGAAGTAGTTTAAATGTGATGTGAGAGGCATTCAGCTCCAGCACTGGCAGGCCATTGGACCTGATGCTACAGCTAAGTTTGAGATGCCCGTGAAAGAACTTACTTCACACCATCTTAGACTAGAAACACCTGTTTCACAAGGAGGTACCTGGTGGGCAAAATGAACATCTTCCTTGTGAATGTCATAGCACCAGATAACAAATTTCATTTCACTTTGCATTTATCCTCATCTGCCTACTTGCACATTCATGCTTTCCACTTCAGTAACAGGCATCACTATTACAGCCTGTTAAAGCAACAAGAAAAGATTAATTCATGGCGAAAATTGGTGGCACAGTTCTGCTGATCACAACCCTCCTTTAGCAAAACAGGCCTGTTTCAGTGTGCTCAGGACCTTGCCTGTCACAGGTTTGGGGTCACTTGTTGCAGTGCCACCAAGCTCAGTAACAGGTTTCTGCAATGTCTCACCGAGCTGCTGTGGTGCGAGCCTACACAAGAAGGAGTTTTACAGAGCAGACAGAAACCTATCAGATGGAAAGAACTTTTAATAGGAAGATTTTCCTTGCATGAACTTAGGTCCTTCTTAGCGCAGTCAGTAAATACAGCACTCCATCCTGGTATCTTCAATCAACATCTCATTAAGGGAAAAATTTAAAACCAAACTACCTTCTCAGCAGAAGGTTCTGATCTGTACTTACTTCTTTTGGGGAAGTCACTGAACCTGACAATTCTGGCAAATTTGCTACTAAAGCACAGTAAGAGTTGCTATATGGGGAAACCCGCATAAGCAAAGGTGACTACATCAACATGCGATAGGCCTGGAGTCAAGTCTCAGGGGAAGCCTCCCCTTCCTGCTTCTGGGAGAGGACGAGGAGATGCCTAGCGAGCAAAAAGCCAAACAAACCCTGCAAGCAGTCCTTCAGCAAGCAGCCCGGGCTGAGGACCTGGACACAAGTGTCCAACCACCCCAGAGTCCCAGCACTGGAATTCACCCTTGGATGCTGACAGTGGCATCAGCTGCAACTCAGCAGCTGCCCTGCCTTCCTCACGGCAGGCAGAGTAATGACCCGGTCTGGCAAACACATGGCTTGCAACACCTCTGGTCAGATGAGTCAAACGTGTGATTTATTCAATGCCCAAGGCCAGTATCTCCTCTGAACGTCTGTGTGTCTTTCCCTTCTCATTTTACGTCTCTCTCTCCAACTCTCCCCAATTCCAATCAAGTATAAGTTAAATAATATGGAATTACAAAACTGCATTCCCTCCCATTTCTCCTCTGTTTTCAGGTAACAGTTTAACCTGGACAGTATGATACAGAAAAGGTAAAGCTGCAAGCAGCTATTGCTTCCTTTGTCGGCATTATGTTATCTTTCCTATTGTCACTGAAATCACCCCTTTCATTCCACCTATAGCACACTGCTTGGAAAATGACTGGTAATAATCAAGGAAACAGGATCTCTTCACTCCCACACAGAACCAGTCTGTAACCATCAGCCTTGTCATTTTGCTTATAAGCTGTACTCCTTTCCCCCACCTGTCTTGCAGTTTCTTTGTAGGTTGCAAACTCTTTGATATGGGGACTAAAGCTATGTGGGAATTCACGAAGTCTTAATCAGCTCTGAGGTGTTCCACCCATGCAAATAAATGAATACTGAATCGGGGGATGAGAGAGGGGAAGGAACATCCATGTGATTTAGCATTTTGTTTCCCCAGCTGACAACTGTACATATTGCTACATCCCTACGAGGAAACTAGATGAAATACGTTTGGCAACTTGGGTTACAGAGAATTTCCCAGATCTATAGTGCAGTAAGTTGTCTACAGTACAAGCAAGTACTGATGTATGTATTTAAAAACAAGATCAGTTATTCCAAAGAGGCATCTTCATGACAGCACTTGGATACCTAACTACATAACATACGACACCACCACAGATGGTCCAATACAACCACTTGCATCCACGAATCTGAAGCTACAAAATTAGAAGCTCCTATACAGCTTGGCTATATATTTTTGTCCTCTGAGAAAAATCCATCCCATTTGTCAAAATAGTAATAATAATAAAACCAAAAAAGCAGTACTTCTGGATATTCGTAACAACTCTTGATAATACGTGAAGAGAGCTAGAAGACCTTTCTCAATTCTGACTTCCTCCCACAACTTAAGCATCTTAGTACTTGTAGTGTGCATGCGTGTCATGCTATACTTGTAGATCACAGTCCACATTTTCTGCCCAAGTAAGTGTCTTTAGTCAGTGTGCAAGTCCTTCCAAGGAAACAAAACAGCCCCCTATCCTGTAATCCTTTCCAAACTCCTGGGTCACGATCAGCACTCACCTGTGCATGTTTCCATTGGTGGTGAAGGACTGTCCACATACTGAACATTTATAAGGCCTTTCACCTGAGTGCACCAGCATGTGGCGATCAAGGGAGCTCGCTGAGCTCAGAGACTTTCCACAGATGCTGCAGGAATGGTCTGTCCCTCCAGTGTCAGTGTTATGCTAGAGAAAGCAATGATTTTTTTTTCATTGAATGCCCCTTGTGAAGTGTCAGTAAAATATTAGCGAGAACATCTTAAAAGCAGCTTTAAAGAGCCACTCGGCACAATACCTTATATGAAGGTGTGCCCTGTATATACCTCTCCTTCCCAGCCCTCCCCCCTCAACTCCACCCCCACCCTTCGTTTTTAACTCCTTAATGCACCAGCACAAGTAGCCGTTTCATACAGCCTGCAATGCCTGCCACATGCAGCGTTTCTGCTGGCTGTGCAGCAGAAGGGGATAGAAAGGGATCCAGCAACAACCCATCAGACAAAGGGTACCCTGAGATACTTAAAGCTGTGCAGTGGTTTGGGGTTGGGTGAGTGCTAAGGGGGAAAACAGAAAAAGGATGTAATTACAAACTTCATGGCAGAAGACAGACACTTAAAAACAAATACTCTTCAAAGATATTAATTTCAAACTGACTGCATAGTAAGAAAACAGAAGTAAACTGCTTCTGAGTGCACATGCAGACTTCTATGGCTGTAAGAATGCATTACAGGGCCAAAATATGGCCACTAGCTACTGTACTATATGTACCGCTCTTTCTTACTTGCATTCAGAGACTTGAAGATTTCTTCACATACCAAAAAAAAAAAAAAACCAACCCACCAGAAAAGTAAGAAAAAAAAAAGTAACAGTTACAGTACAGGAGGGGAAACTGAAGTAATAAGAATCTAGTGGACTCACGGTGGTGAACCACAACCTTAGCATCCAAAGCAGAACCTCTGACACTGAAAAGGCCAAACCTCCTTATAAAGTATGCATATATTTCAAGAGGAGCAAGAAGAGGCCTGTAGCTGACCAAAAAGTGCATCATCCATTAAAAAAGTGTATTTTTAATTCTGCCTCCCAAAATTGCTATACCCTGTGAAGGACTGAGAGGCTCTTCTACACTGAGAGGATTTTAAAATTGTGTCTTCCTGCTTCTTAATTTGCATGACCAGTAAAGGGATCTGTACTCAAACAGGATAAGAAAACAGGACTTATGCCTCATGATGGAAGTGGTTTTCTGGATCCTTGGGATACTTTAAGGTATGCAGAACAGGACATACATCCTTGTTTGAACCACTGCAGGGGGGGAAGTGTTGGGGAAGGAAGGGAGGAAAATTACCTACCTCAGGGTTGGGTTTGTGGGTTTGTTTTTTTTTTTAAAGAAAATAAAAGGGGAAGGCTAAAATAAA
Organism: Theristicus caerulescens; assembly: GCA_020745775.1. Classification (NCBI taxonomy): domain Eukaryota; kingdom Metazoa; phylum Chordata; class Aves; order Pelecaniformes; family Threskiornithidae; genus Theristicus; species Theristicus caerulescens. Next base: position 73,152,745 of record CM036558.1, read on the forward strand.
AGCAAAACAATTGAATAAAGTTATAATGAAGCATTTCTGATTTGCACATGGAAATGTTTTTCACCATTGCAAAATGCACACTGGCAAACCAGATTCTTAAAAGTAAGGAATCAAGAGCCAGGACTCTGCGTACCTGACGAATGTGCATAGTTAGCTGGTGCTGTGTAGTGCAAATCTTTTCACACAGAGGACAGGTATAGGAAGACTTCTCTTCTTTTGTTTCCTGTGAACAGAACAAAGCAAAACAAAAAAATCAGAAGGAATACCAATATAAAAGAACTCGAAAGCTGCTACTTGAAAGCTGGGGATGGAAAAAATATAATCCATCCTAAGTACAAAGGCCACTGCTAACAGAACAACTTGCACATATACATTTATCATCCTGAGAGATCCCTCAGGGAAGTTTCAGAAACTTCTGAATTTATAAATAGGGGCCATTTCAACTACCACAGAAGTACAGCAGCTGTTTTAACAGCACACGGATACTCAGCAGTAGCAGTTTAGGACAGGAAGTGAAGGCAATTATTGCGACCAGCTCAAACTGCCAGGAGGAATTTAGGTGAGCAGAAAGTAATTACGGGAACACCGCCAGAATACGTGGGCAAATGCCACTAATCTTCCCAAAAGATCTTTAATAAGCACAAGTCGTCGGGACTTCAGGTTTTCCACCCCATCTCAATGGCAAGGCACTACCTCGGTGCCCTTTTCTAGGGGCTGTATGTTCGGCTCCGTGGCTGACTCAGAAGGAAGAGCAGTATTTACTGAATCACCAACACTATTTCCCTTAGCATCCTGTGTTTCTCCTGGAAGCATCCCATCAAGGCACACCGGCCAGGCCCAACCCTTCTGAAGCTTGCAAGATCTGATGAGATCATAGCGAGAAAGAGGTGACAATGCAGGAGTGTACGTGACTCAAAAAGAACACATTATGAACCCGGTTATTCTCCACCCAGGTGAGAATCAGGAGTAACTGTGGTCAAACCATGAGTACAAACAATGAAGCCGACCAGAGAGCTCAGCCTGATTTAAGTATGCCCTTGAGACACTGAGCAAAGCCGCCACTCTTTCAGCCAAGGATGAAATGGCACTCTCGCAGGAACCAAAGGCGTTTGCCTGAATTGTCCGCAAGGCTGGCTACTGCATGACACAAAGGGTATTTTCACCACCTCCTTAAGAAGCCCAGGCGCAGCTTCTGCACCAATGCCTGTATATTAAAAGGAAGACGGTCTGGCATTGAAAATTAAACAAACCTTGTTTTTCTGTAGAATGATGCAAATCTTCACCAGCTAGATAGGTCCACCACCTGTTACCTACACTTCTGGTGACAAGAGAGTACAAAAACCACCTCTGCATGACCAATGGGAAAGTATAACATTTATGCTGCAAGGACATGTTCTACTAAACCTCTTTGCTGGCTATTTTAAGTTATCATTAGTAAAACCATGAAAACAAGCAAAAAAGAAAACCCACCCTCAGTAGCTCTTCAGTCGGGAGGGGATTGATGGGTATGAGTATATCTGTGCATTTCCTCTCTCCACACAGCTTTTTTCCCCCATCGCTGTCCCAAAAGTCATTAACTCAGAAGCAACCATTTCCAGTTTGTCAGACACGAGCATTTGTGGAGAACACTGAGAATGACTAACCCAAGCCTCTGTGACGAATTCTCTGGCATGTTAGGAGGAAAGGTGCTGACACAGTGTTACAGAAAAGTTTTTTTTAAGTCTCAGTAAAGGAATATCCCCTCCTACATGATTTGGGGAACTGTTCTGGAGGGTCCCCTATTAAAAATCTAACACTGTGTCTTCAAAAATAGGGCCATGATAATTTTCTATTAACTTCAGTGACCTGTGGATTTGGATGAAGAGCTACTTTCCTGTTTTGCCTGAAGTAAACAACACTTGTTACCTCACTTCTAAAAGTATCAGGACTGCAAGGATTAGGTTCTCCCACTCCTCCCTACTGTTTCTCTTGTACACCTTTTTCTAGCTATATTTCAGGGCTCCCCATCCTAAAGGTAATCGCTGTAAGCCATGCACATGGGCCAAGGCCTAATGTACTGTTACTCACAAAACATTAGAAAGCAAGCAAGGCTGCCACTATGAAGTCTGAACACCCCAAGAAAATTAAAACACATTATCCCAGTGCACTCCCCCTTTTTATATACAAATATACAATCCGCATATGTGCATTCCATCCTACTTGTACAACTTTGATTTTACTATATGCAACCTGTCTGTAGAGTAATGTTCAGCTCCAGTTATACTGCAACCCTGTTAAAGTTGGCTCAGGACAGAGAACAAGCACACTGTGCCGTGAGGAAAATCCCTGCAGCTGTGCTGACAGTTTAGATGGTGTTTAATCCCCAGGGTATTTCTGTGAAATTATCAACCTACTACTTTTTTTTTGCCCCCCCCCCCCGTGAGCTGCAGTTCTACATGATGCACTTGATTGCTTCAAAGCCTGCTTTCTAGACCACTTGCTCTTCGAATCAGCACATTAACAGAAGATAGAGTAATTACTGGTTCACCTTGAAGCAAAGATCAGAAACACACTATAGCTCAGCCAGAGTTGATTAGTATTGAATCTGGGGTTTATTATTAACTAAAACCCAAACTTTCTCCAGTGGTCACACAGGGTACATGCTGCATACCGTAACACAGCTCAAGCAAATCCAGGGTAGCTACAACAGGAATGCTGTTGACTGACCCAATCCAGACCAAACAACATTAGCATCCCTACTGTAAAAGCACCCCCACTCACAAATTTAAAACATAGCGCTCGGCTACCCCACTGGAGCCAGGCTGGTGAAAACACGCTTCCTGAACTGAAAGATAAAATTAGCAGCTAGTTTGTTAGCTACTCTCCCTTCATTGAGTCAACCTGGAATGACTGCTCTGCATTCAACTGATGGCAAATGCTTTTGGAGTTGTGCATTAGGTCTACTTGTTCTTCTCCAGCTCAAGAAACACATTTGTCACACTTTTTTATCTTCTCCAAGAGCAAAGCAAATGAGAAGTTAAAATGGATGCTGCTTGATGTGAGAACATGTTTATTAGACTATGGGTAGACTAGAGCCAAGATAAAGTCAGCATTATAAAGAGAACCATAGACTTTGGGACAAAGGTTCAGGGCAAAATGTTACCCTGCCAACTCATGGGAAACAGCAGTCAGACCCAGAAAACTAGCTAACTGTTATTATCCTTGAAATTATAATAAGGGGCACATTCTGACCAGAATCTGAGATTTGTGCACTGCTACACACTGAAACAATTCAGTGCTTTCATTCTGCTATGCTGAAAGTGGAAATTCACTGTATTAGAGGCTGCTAACCAGATTGATACCCACTTAATATTTCACATTTCACTTCTATTTTCTCAGTAATGTAGCCATTTGTCCCTCTGGCGATAATGATCTTTCAGCCTAAAAACAAATAGGCTATTTACTAAGTTTTCATTGTATTTGTTTATTTTTATGCTGTAAGAATCCCTCTTAATCCTGTCACATTTACTCTCGAGCTTCCTTTGATTCGATGCCCATCGAAATATCAGGCGGAATAAAGGTCACTAACGCTAATAAACTTCCCTGAAGCCAAACCACATGGTGTACCGGCGGACAGCTGTGTAACAGCGCTGCCACTGAGACTAGTCTGAACTCCAGTGCCTTACTTCACATGTTGAAATCAAGGAACCAGGGCAGCCCCTAAGTGGGAATACTTCAAATAAACCTTAAAGCTAGGTGCTAGACAATACGATTCCACAAACACAGTTGCCAGTATACTGTCCAGGCTCTTCATTTAAGAGTGCTCATTTACAATTCATAGCTTTTAACTCCTTTCAAGCAAAAAAATCCAAGACAAGTCATACGTCTGTCAACTGGGCAGCTACACGGCAAGCTATTAATAAACTACTATAGGAACATCACATGAGTCGTGCCTCTCAACCCTTCTGGTCCCTGCTACATCTTGATTCATTTACAAATTCTCCGTGCTTCACTACAAGCTCTAAAGTCAAACGGACACAGGGATTTGGGGTATTTCTTGCTGTTCTGCAGCACATTCATTGGTAGGGCTTTGCCCCGCAGGAGAAAAGCATGGGTATAAATAATCACAGCTTTAACTGATACGACTCTCTCCTTTCACTTGTTTAGATCAATATTGCTATCAACTGGTGCCATCAACTGGTAAATGCAAAAAAAACTGATAAAAGCTACATATATTTGCTCTGCAAGATTTGTACAAAGCATTCTGCAATAGTTCTTCATAGTTTTATTAACAATGAAGTAAGGGCACCTTACACTACACACATGTGAACTGAGCGTCCTGATGGATGTTTCGTTCTAGCACCACCTTTAACCTTAAATCACTTGGATCTTCCTCGGGGACAGCCACACACCTCATGAGGGGTCCCACACAACGGCCAAGCCAAGCCCTGTGCCACACTGCTCTGCTCCTCTCTGAGCTACTTCTTTTCTCCTAGTTTCATGAAATGAACTGGTGTCCCAACAGATTACACGAATGAAAGAGCCTAGAGAAAGGATGCAGTGGGGAAGAAGCAGCAATTCTTAGGTGGCTTTGCCACTGCTAGTGGCATCTGCTAGACCAGTTCACCGTTGCATGACATCAGAGCTCACGCTCAAATGTTTTACATGTGAATCCAAGCAAGTGGACCCCTTCGATTCCCAGTATTCTAAAGTTGTGTTCTGGAGAGCCACCAGAAAACATACAGAGAGGAGAAATGGCAGAGGCAAGAAACACCCGCTGAGAAAAAAAGGCAAAACAATCAAAGAAACATAATTATGTCTTATCACTTCCCATGCAGCTGCTTGTCTCCCCTTCAGTCTCCCTGCATTTGGGTTTACATACCTGGTTCCTCCTGCCAATCCGATTTGGTGCAGGAGACTTCGAGGGGGATTTGACAGTTTGAGAGTTCCCGCCATTTTCAGCAATCTTCCCCACATTCATCACTGCTGACATCATGGCGTCAATGGAGGACAAGTCTGCTCCGTCCAAACTGTTTGGTGAACTTGGTGATACCTTGTAGCTGTTTAAGCTTTCCAGCTGCTTCTCTGGAATTAAAAACAAAAACACACGTAAGAGTTGCTAGGCCATCTGAAAAAAAAAATACCTCAGTATTTTCAGCTGCCTGTAACTCGCATCACACTGCTGGATCATCATGAAGCACAGGCAACAGCTCATAATAATTGGAGTTCTTGTAACAGGAAAAGTTTCTCATACTGGAATGCATAGGACAAGATGTACATTTCTTCTTCTAGGACATTCACATTATCTTCATTTTCAACCTTAATTCAGTACGGGGCTTACAGAGTGATTTACCTTTAACGCTCTTGCTGTAAAATGGTATTATTCATGGTACCTTGTGATCACCATGAACTGGTAGAGCAGTACTGATGAATGCACACTCTGGCAAGCACAATCATTCAAGCAAGCACGTGTTTTGAGCAGAACTGCACAATTAAGGCATTAGTAACACAGTGTAGGGTACTGGGTTCTCTTTCTAGCATAGCTTAAGCCAGCTCTGTACGTGGAATAAGCTAAATTAGCAAAAATGCAACCAAAACAAACCCCCAAATCCCTCTTTGCTGCCAGAGCTGGCATCTACGTAGATTTTTTTTCTTTTTGTCTACCAAGCCATATTAGTCCATGGAGCATATGTGTTACATCCATGACTAACGCCACAGGTAAAGCTGTTCAGATTCAGACTTCTCCATCACATTCTGTGTGTAGCAGAGATGCTCCTGCCTCAGATACCAAATTCAAAACACACCTAGAATCTCATCTCTGGTTTCTCAACATATAGAGATGTCAAACACACAGGTAAGGCCTTCCGCTTTCCTCTTTATGAGTTTGAAAAGGAAAATGCTTTCAAATTAAACAATCCTTTCCCCCAAAAGAAGTCTCCCAAACAAACAGGAACACCCTGCAAGCCTATTGCTCTGTCACCTCTGGTGGAGAGCACAGAATCTTACTGCGTGCTGTGAGAAAGTCACTGTAACACAAGAGGATGTGAGGGTGAACAAGGAGGAACATGTTTGTCTGTGAACATTTGATCTCTACATAATACTGTCTTTGGAAGATAAGTCTGAGCATTATAAACAGGTGTTTTTTTGAGGCTAAGTAATGTGGTGCCAAGTTACTGGGAGCCAAGAAAATCTTAGTTTGGAAGCCTGCAGTGGCAGTTGAGTATTTATGTGCCCATGCTTCTGCTCAACCTATTTTATACTTTTCAGACAGATAAAGGTTAGGGATAGGGAAAGAAATGTATGCACCAGAACTTCTGCTGGATGTATCTTATACGCTTCACACAGATAAGGGGTATGGATGGGTAAGAAATGTTTCTACAAGCTTTAATCAATGCCGTAATTTACAGAGTCACACAGAGCTAGTCAAACCAGTTACCTTCATTTTTATCCCCTGATTGACTGTGGCTCTCTTCTTGGTTGCTGGTCTCCTCACTTAGTGTAGTATGTATAGTAGCGTCTGGCTCTTCAGCCTCTTCTTCAGCAGCACCCTCTAGCACTACGTGAGGGAGACGGGAAAAGAAGAAAGGGAGTCAGTTTTTCTGGAAGCCATTTTAGCAAAATAAGACTACAGCCCTTCAGTTTGAAGGCTCCCCTGACTGGTACATAGGTCTTATGACAGAGGCATGTAAACAGAGCCAGCGCAGCCAAGCCCTGAGTGGCTGGGCACTGGGCTGGGAGATGCTGCTGCCTCTGCTAGTGGTGAAACCTGGGCAAACGAAGAGAGGAAACCCTTACCGGCTTGGTCCCCAGTATTCAGCCAGCACAAAAGCAGGAGGGAGAGAAGGAGAGAACAAGCTAGCATATCACCGATGGTCGTGACATTTGGTTAAGAAGTTGGAAGAATATTCTGTAGCTAGAGAATTTAAGTAATTCAATTTCATACACACATTCCTCCCCCCTTCTCTTCTTGGAGGATTAACATTTACTCCAATACATGAATTCATGGTGACCTTTTTCTTCCTTCTAGCCGTGGTGAAATGACTACTGAAGTTTCTGGGACCATTTGGCACATTCCTCACAACCACTGCCCAAGGTTTCCAGATGAGCTGAAGACATAAGCAACCATCATATGTGCCGACAGAATTTCTCCACACCCCTTTCTGAAACCACAAACTTATCATGCTATCGTTGGGGTTTCAGGAAGGATGCCTGTTCTGGCTGGAGAATGACAGGGCAGTTAAACATCATTTTTAGAGGTGACGGGGAATGATCAACGCATGAGAAAGAGAGGAGTTCTCTGCCCACGGCACCCACAGCGATAGCCTCTGGAAAAGGTTATTTGTAATATGGAAAACTACTGATACATTTTTAATGAAGAAATACACCTTTATAACCTTACAAGCAAAAGATTTATTTCATTATGGAAATGAAAATGCTGTGGACATTTCATCATCTCAGATTTACGAATCCCATGCAGCAAACTTAATACAGGTTTTCCTTTTTTCAGAAAGCAGAGACCATCGGCCTCAAACGGTGGTTAACTCAACAGGGTTTCTTTCTTTTAAAACAACATATTCTCAAGGATGACATGCAAATCAGTCACATAACACATCTTCAAATGCTGTTTGAACAGCATTTGCAAACAATAAATGCCTACATTATCCCAACTACTGACATTTTAGAGCACACAAGAAAAGGCAGACAAAGAGAAAGGGCCCGGCTTGTGTCAAGCAGTTCCTCATTTCACGCAATGCCAGCCAAGGCAGCAGATTCAAGCTTCCTACGTCTAACCGCCGACCCTCTTAGGATCGGCACACAGATGATTTGACAGAGCCAGCCAGCACAGCCTAGCGACAAAACCTAGGACCCAACTAAGCCCAGTGTCTAAGGCTCTGGATAACATCAACTTCTTAACAAATACTGTTTTCAATTGGTACCTTCAAAAACAGACAAAAAGACTATTTTTATGCTATCCTGAACAACTCAAGGTAACTCTTCCCTGGTCATTTTTGTACTTTTCTGCTAAGAAAACACTAGTGGTCCCTGCGACACAGGGATTTCTCAATCCATGGTGAGGTCAAGCACCCACCCTTCTGTATTTTCTCCAGTAATTATGGGAGCTGTTTATTTCTTTGTCTTTATTTTGTTCGTCCTTAACTGCTATCACTTTGCTGTTACTTTGTTTTTAAAAAAGGTCCATCTCACTCAAGAGCAACACAGTAATGTCTTTTTTTTTCCCTCCCCTCTCTCTTTTTTAACCACTTATGTGGTAGCTGACTTAATTTTGAGTAGAATAAGCACAAGAGTTATTTTTGAGACTGGCCTAAATCTTCTAAGTTGCTTGCTCTTGCTTAGTAACACCAAAAATAAGGACCAGTTTAAATTATTTGCAGGGATTTCTGTTAAAACAATGCAAATAAGTGCTTTAGGCCTTAGAAAAAACCCAACCAAACAAAACAGCTCTTCCTTCCAAAGCAGACCTATTCATTCCTCTTTCAGTCAATACCTAGGACGTTAGTGTCACCAGGGATTCATCCTGGAAAAAGTCAATCTATTGCGTAACTGTGAAGACTCCTGTGTTGGCCAAGGTAACTTTAAGGTAGCTGAGGAGCTTCCCAGAGGCCTAGCGTCAGAATTCCTAGTGCTGCTTTTAGCAACAGGGAAAATGGAAAATGTTCATCACAAAGAGAAGAGGTAGGTATACATGCACACATTAACAAACCTACCTCCTGGTTTAGAAATGCCTGCCAGCTTGCTCTCTGTTCTTCTTTCAGGAGGAAAACTATGTATTGTGCTATTACAGCCTTTCATAATTTCTATGAACCAACAGTTATTTCTGAATCTAAATATCTTCCTGCTAATACAAAGAAAGATGTATAGTCACAGATCTTGGTTTTAAAACCATTTTTTGTACATTAAAAATTTCCCATTTTGGAAGCAGTCAAAAGATCGCAACTTAATTTCTGCAAAAATAGGTATTATTGTTGCATGCTTTTATTTACATATGTATTTTCCACTCTCTTGCATGAAGCAAAAATGCACCACTGAAACAAAGACAACTGCATGAGCAGCACACACCGATTTCAGAAGCATAACTTTCTATTTGCAATAGGATATAGAAACAATAAGAATACTGGGCCAAATCACTCCTTCCTGTGGGAAAACCCGTGGCAGAGCGCCTTTAGGCAGGAACACACCGAGAGATTTCTCTTGCAGTGTTTTTTTCTCTTCTTTAAATAAATGCATCACTGAGGATGGAGAAGTGTTTTTTTTTTCCCCACAGCTGCCTTCAGGACTGCAAGCCTTGTCAGCTCACACCAAATGCCCCTGCTTGGAGGTCGTGCTGATGTAGCCGCCTTCCTCCCTCTCCCCAGAAGAAAACAAAGACCTCCAGGAAAGAGGACAAACAGGAAATAAGCTGGCAAACAGTGCAGCCTCAGGTTGCATTCAACATGGGACCAAAGCCTCTAGGAAACAGGGAAGTGGTCACAAGCATTCAAGTCATCTTCTACTTTGAAGAAACCCCGCAGTGCCACAGTCACCCTCTGTGAAAAGGAGGAAAAGCAGAGAGCAAGTGACAGAGCGAGAGCGATAACACATGTGGGGTGGGGGTGGGCGGCCAAATGAAATGCAAGCCCTCCTTGCACAACCACACCAAGAGACCTGCCTCTTCTGCAGGAATGTGTCCCCTCCACTTGATGATGCTGCTGAAACCATGAAACTGGGGCAGCTTCGATCCCACAGAGAAACCTGAGGGGCCTTCAGCTCCTGCTTCTGACAGAGGCCCACTCCTGATGCCCCACAAAACCAGCTAAGGGGAAAGTCACTGAGAAAGCAGAGAGCTAAAAAAAAAAGAAAAAAGCCTTGTTGCTTCCCATTCAGTCTGTACAGGAAGACACTTGCTAGACCTATTTCCTCCTTTGGGATAAAGTGTGACTCCACTGTATGTTAAAGCTGAGCCCATCAACAGTTACTTCCCCCCTTTGCTTATGTGTATTTATTTGTATTTAATTTTCTTTTTTTAAGACCCCCCTCAACAGTTACAGCTGCTTCTCCTTCTGGTGAAGAGCATCGCAGACGAAGCAAAAAGGAGAACACGGGCCACAGGGGAAGGAAGAAGAAAGGAGAAGAAATGATGAGTCTTCAGAGTCACAGTCACTTGACTTGCTGTCAAGAGGCGGCTACACAAGCACAGAGCAGCACATCCTGGCCCCGGGGAGCTGGTACAACTCCCTGCTCCAGACTGCTCCACTGTCTTTGCACATGAGCTCTCCCTTTGGAATAGATAGGAAGAAACACACAATACGGGCAAGGAGGGGAAAAACCTGGTGTGTAGCACAAAGCTGCTCATTGTTCTGCCTTCCGAAAAAAATCCACATTAACGTTAAAGTAGAAGCCATGCACTAATTGGGCCAGGGAAAGATTAACACTCTCAGCCAAATACTTTTATTGGTTTCATTAAACATGCTGTAGTACATAGAACAGAACATGGGGGGGAGGAGAAACAGGGGAAAACAAATGACAGTTTTCGGAATGTGCACCCCCACACACATGCATTTCAAACTACTTTTTCCCATGAGGCCCAAACAGGAATCCTGAGCCTTCTTCATCATTTCCACCTTAGCAACGCTATTAGCTTATTCAAGGCTTTCCCGCTGTTTTTTTTCTCAGTGGTAGAAAAAAACCCAAGGATCATTTAAATGAAGGCCAGACCTTCTAGTATACAAATTTAGACAAGAACAGAACTTCAAAGAGGGATATCGCTTTTGAATAAACAAAAGTTTACCATTTACCCTTGAGATTATAATACCTAAGAATTGCTACGCCGCACTCCAAATGGTTTCTGATGCACTAGTCTCCTGCTAAGCTTCTATGCAGAGGAGCAGACTTTACTCCCAGAGCACATGGCGACACTGCCAAGCATTAATGGTCACTCCCACCCCAAGAGATGCGCACAGTCACCCGCACTACATTTTGGACGTGATTTAGCATCAAAGCTAGCAGGAAGGAAAGAGGGTGAAAAGGCATCGTGTGGGAAGAAAAAAGGGTTAACACTATTCAAAGCACCGCCTCAAGGCAAAGGAAAACCAAATGAAAAAAGTTTTCCCGACTGACCTTTTTAATACCAACTCTGCCCTTGCTACTGAAGTGTTGGTGCTGACTCGGCACCCCAGTGGTAGAGAATTACACTGGCAGCGTCACCTCACTGTCACCACTGCTGGAGCACCAGTACAGAGCAGCCTATGGGGAAAGGAAGACAAGCATAAAAAGAAAGACAGTGGCATGGGAGTATCTGGCTGTCGTTCTTTCAGTTAGCATTCAGTAAAAACTAAGAATGTTACCCCAAAGGTTTTGAACTTGCACCTGTAACTAATGTTTTCCTCTAGGGAAAAACAAAACCAAACCAAACAAACCCTAAAAGACAACAACCAAAAGGAGCAACATCTCTTGAAAGGTACTCTCTGAGCACCAAAAGACAGACTGCTCCTCTTGCTATGAACTCTCTGAGCTATTAGTGATACAGTTGTTCTACCTGTGCTAGCGCACATATAATATTTTGCTTCCTAAAATAACCCTACAAATCCACAACATCCATATGCCTTTTCTTACCTAACATGTACACAGACAGATACACCCAAACACAGAATAAACAAGTGAAGCACATGCTCATGGCCATGCCTTAAAATCGAGCTAGGGACCACCTTCTGTTTTGGGGGCAAGGCAGGGGAAGAAACACCAAACTAGAACAAGACGACCCCCCTATTTCCAGATTATATTGTATACTGTTGCTACACCACCTAACAGTTAGGCTAAATTTTAAATATTCAAACATATTTACTCTTCCTGTTTTATTTCCTTGCATGCACAATGGGATACGCATGTGCTTTTAGTTTTTATGTAGGTTTTTAAAATCACCTTCTGATGACTTATGGACCACTAATGGTCCTCAGGACTTTGGCTCAGATGACCAAAAGCATCCCTCCATGAAGCATACCAGAATTTGAACGTAGTTAATGCGTTAAGCGAATGACAGCTCTGAATCACCGTGATACTCTGGTATTACATTGATGTAATAGACTGAAAACAAGGAAGCTGTACTAATCTAACCGTGAGATGCTGTACCGGCAAAGCAGAGCTTTCCTGGATGAAATTCACCTATACGGTCCAACTGTTTTACAGCAATGCACGGAGACAGCAGGCAGCCTTAATATAAAATGCATTCGTACCTATCTTCTTGGTCCTGCGCTCAATCTGCTAACTTGAACAGGGTACCCACGTTTGCTCCTTTTGCAAGCGCTGTGTGCTGTGGGAACTGCCCTCATGCAGGAGCCTCTGGTCTTGCTAGGCTAGAAAGGAGAACCGAGGCACATGCTGCTCCAGCACCAAGAGTGAAAGCAAAACCCGACGACCCTCAGGCTCCCAACGGGAAAGCCCACATCTCCGCCAGCACGCTCGGTAGGCACCTCACAGGGTTTGATCCGAGCCTGCACCAAGCTCCCAACCAGCACTGCCACTCTCGGGGACAGCAGCGCCACACAAAACACACAGCTCCGCAAGAGCTGCAATAACCTGCGGCTGCATTTAGACGCAACAGCTGCTGATGAATTTTGAGATTTTTCTAACGCCTTAGCCCTCCTCCCCCCCCCCCCCCCCCGACCAAAGCAGTATCTATGAGCTGTTCCTCATTCTCGCTGTTCGTATCAGCTTGTGGGTGAGCACCTGGCCCTCCAGGAAGCCTTTGTCACCGAACTGCAGTCAGCTTCGAGAGCTTGTTCGAGCAAAAAGGATACTGAGATTTGAAGACAGCTTAACAAACCTTGGGGCCACGAGCACCACTTTTAGACACACGAAAAAATAAAGTCAGGGCAACAGCAGAGTAAAACAAGCGGCTGCAAGCAGACATCCCTCCACAGTGTAGACAACTGCAAACACCCCTCCATCCTCATCCTTGCCTGCCCGCGCAGCCGTCAGGAGGCCGGTGGGGAGGGGGCCCGGCTCCCCCCAGTCACCGGGACCCACAGCAATGCAGGGGGAACACGGGAGAAGATGGGCCTTGGGCCTTACCCAGCACACCCCCTCCCCTGCGCCCTCCCCGCTGGCTGAGGAGGGACACAAAAGCAATACTGTCTGTCCTTATAAGCTCTGCTTTGCATGTGTTCGGGGAGCGGGGACAGCTGTGCGGACGGCTCGCAGAGTTCCAGGAAGTCGATGTGTTTCTTGGCTTTGACTCCAGTTTATTTGCCTTAGATGAAGTGGCGAACCGAGAAAGTCCCTTCACGTCCCCCCCAGGCTGGCATCAGCCGCAGCGGGGCGGCGCTCCTTGGGACATGGCCCGGGTTCTCTCCCCACACCGATCGGCCTTCTCCAGTCCAGCCGGTGTGTCTCTCCCTCGGGCCAGGGCTGGCTCACATCCCAGTGGGCAAGGGGACGGCCCTGGGACACGGCACGGGGAGAGGGTGGGAGCCCGGAGCAGAGCCAGGGACCGGAGGGAGCAGGCCCTGAAGGCTCTTCCCTCGGCAGGCAGGATGGAGGTGTCTCGCAAAGGCAGGAACGGGTCAGGCGAGCGGCATCACGCTGCCTGCCACAATCGACGCTGCCCACACGGCCCCGAAGGAGCCGAGGACAAGGCAAGGGAGCGGAGGGGCAAGGGGAAGCCGAAGCGAGGACCAGCGGGCACCCCCATCACGCTTGTCTCCCTGCCCCACAGGCCGAGGAAGGGGAAGCGCGCCTGCCCGAGGGGAGCCCCGGCAACCCCGGGGAAGCACGGCCCCAGGACACAAAACCTCTGCTGCTGCTGCTGCCTCAGGCAAGCAAGAAGGGATGAGGGATGCAAAATGAGGAAACAATCTAAAACATAGCTCTGTGGGTTTGGTTTGGTTTTTTTTTTTCATTTTTGCTTTGCCCTGCCAAACCCAGTTAACTTAAAACCCTGAGCGGGGAGGGAAGCTATAGGTTGATGTCCCATCACCTACATGGCTAAGCAAGCACTGTGCTGAGGGGATGGGATACTTGTCCAAGAGCCCGAGGGGTGAGCTAGACAGATTGCACTTGGGAGAGCCAGATGGAAAACATTTCTGAGTAACAGAGGAGAACAGCAACCTCCTCTCCAAACAGTCCGAATTACAGTGCCCCTCGGCTCCGACCGAGAGAGGCTGCAGGGACGTGGGGCGGGCAAAGTGGGATGCTGGGCTCGGCCGGGTAGCTGTGACGGAGATGCTGACATCCCCGACAATATATGGCCAGTCTAAACCGCGGGATATCTTGTCCTTTTAAGGTGGGCCAAGAGCAAGCATCTGTGCAGCAGCAGCACAGCCCCAGCCTGCCATCAATAGCCCCTGGTGTCACTGAAAAAACAGGGATTCCTGTGCCATACCAACTGGCTGTGCAAATGCCCAGGCACCCACCCCGAGAGGAGACAATCCGTCCGGTTGTTCCTCCACACAGCATCACGGAAACAAGAAGGAACAGTAGTAACGAGAGGAAGAAAAGCCACAAAACCATGCGGCCGGGCTGCTCGCTGGCAATTGGTGCCTGCAGCTGTCGGGGAGGGAGGGAGTGAGGGAGGGCCTGTCCCCGTCCCCATCTCTGTCCCTGTCCCTCGCCCTGATGGCCAGCAGCTCAGCCAAGGGCAGCTTCAGACCTGGGACTTGAGGCGACTTTAAAGCAAATCTCTGGAGGGAGGAACAAGCAAACGTTGCACCCCTTCATGCTTGCTCTTCACATGTAGCCAGAGCTGTGTGTGCGCAGCAGGACGGGTTTGGCAGGGATTAGAGGCAGGATGAATCACACCAAGGAAGATACTGAAAATCTCCTGTGCTAGTGCCCTGCTTCTTGTGCAGCACTCTGATTGCGATCCTCTTCCTGCAGGATGGATTTAGAGAGCTTCACAGAGGGCCTGAATGCACGGGCAATTTTACAAAAACTGTTCTGGAAATAGGGTAAGCTAAACCAGGAAAAGACTCTTTCCTTTCAGAGTAGCTATGTCCCACATGGCGTTTCACCACTGTAACTGCATCCACATGCTAGCAAACTTCCTTGCACAGGCAAGCCCAAGGGGGAGAGCATTGGTTCGCTTACTGCAGAGCCCCCAACGCATCCTTTGCAGCCCGACCGCGCTGCCTTTGCGGGAGATGCCAGCACACCCTCTGCTTGGAGCACCGTACCAGGTAGCATGCCAAAGCACTTTACGCCTCGCAAGATAACGTAGTAAAATGATGCACGACATGAGAAAAGAAAGCGTAGAAATTACAGGGATTAAAACTCATTTCCTGGTGGTAGCATTGTCAACCATCATGATTTTATCACGAGCCCTGTAAAAATCTGATGGTGTTACATTACCATCTCAAACTTTTTTTTTTTAAGTCAAAGTCCTAGTTTTCCGGGTTGTGGAGAAAGGACAGAAGCATTACATGCTCAACAAAACAGAAAAAGCAAATTGAAGTGAACAGATTAATTTTAAAGCCTCAAGCTTTTAAGGATAATCATGATCTCAGATGCTCAACCTGTAATTTCTTAACACACAGGGATGGCAACACAGAGCATCCCTTCTTTACACAGCACATTTTGTACCCTGGAACATATACCTTCCAAAACTAAAATGGCTTTTTTGTTTTTTAAAGAGGGAAAAGAGCCACAACATCTCAGCACGTTTCTAACATTTTATTTAAAAGCCAACACAGCTGCACTTTAATGCTACTTAAAGATGAGAACCTCCACCAAATTACCAAACTCGTTTTAAGCAGAAAGAGATTCAACATGCAAATATTTTGCAGAGAGAGTGATTCGAGAGTTTGCAGCTCTTCTCGCTGCTCTTTTCCAGGGAGCATGACTTGCTGACAGGATTAACTACTGCCAGGCTCACGAAGCTGGGAGACAGCTGCCACATGGCAGCCATTTATTACAAAGCTCCACTCCTCTAAAGTTAGGAAAGAGGCAGACTATTTCATCTGTGTTATCAGCAGGGTTCCTCTGCTCTACAGGCTTTAGTGACTAGGCTTTTTCTAAACAAACACCTCCTTTTCTCCCCCACCTTGTTAACATCATTATCTTCCTGTCTTCTGTTTCTGGTCAGCACAGGAACTATCCCCCCCATCACACTCTTCAAACAACAACAACAAAATCTATAATCAAGACAATTTGAAACATTCAGAAACACACATACACCCCGAAATAGATTTTTTAATTAGAGAGTTTTAGCTTGATATTTTAAGAGGGGAAACCACATGCCACAGGGAGGAAAGAGAGATGTGCTGGAGCAAAGGGATTCAGAAGCATGCTGTACAGCCCTCGCTCTCCCATCCGCTCTAGGAGGCATTTGTAATGTCAGCCTCCAACTGCAATATCCAAAGTGGCTACACAGCTTTTTCATGAGCAAGATAACCTGTAGCGGTTCTTCCTAGCTTGTATCTCCACACCAGGCAGACCCTCCGCAGACCCACAAGCCAAAGCCAACCCCTGCCCTGCACCGTATCAGGCACAAGCAGGTCTCAAGTCAACCACCTCCTACAGTCTGCTAAGGACCAGGAACAGATATACACCATCTGCATCATCTCCATGTAATACTAAGCATAGATGACCATCGGTTGCCATTCTCCTGTTATTTTGAACCAGAGCTAAAACATACAAGCTAGTTGTTTAATTTTACCTGGGGTTATTCTAGATATACATTTGCCATAGATGCCGGAGTACCACAAATCACTCAAACTGAGGTTTATTGCTTCCTCCAGGTGAAGGGAGAACCCAGCCTTGAGAAAACCATCTCTCTCCCACCTCTGATGAACAAGTCACCACAGTCTTGTGAGCACACCCACTGGCTTATACCAGCTGGGCAGGTACCCTTCAGGGTTGTTTGCAGAGCTCTAAATTCTGAAATACAAAGTTTCTTTCTTGGTTTAGTTAGGTAAATTAATTACAGCAGTAGATGGTGCTGGCAGGCCTCTCCAAGTTGAGATCCTCACAGGAAAGCCACTAGGAAAATTTTAAACAGCAATGCTACTTGCCAATGGTATTCTTCAGCACGAGCTTTCTTTCTATTTTGAACTATCCACAGTGAAACTAACCTGTGGGAGGTGCTTCCTGCACACTGACAAAATGAAACAGCATCTGTTAATTTTCATAGACTGCAACGTGCGTGCAAAAAAAGGGCACAGGGATCCAGTTCAACAATTTCTTATGGAATTCAAAAGTCCCTCAGCTTTATCAGATGAGTACAAGAAGCCTTCTCAGAAATGACATATCTCTATCTGACTTGAAAAAAGACGTATTTTCAAAACAAGAAATGTATGGGCACACACACACACACACACAAATCCCCCTTCATCCACAACCACATCCAGCTGCTGACCTTCCAAGTTCCTTATAGTACAGCCTTTGCTCTGGGACTTTAAAAGCCTAGCAAGCATTTCTAAAGGATTTTACAAAGTACACAGGCCCGGCCTTGTAAAAGCTCATGAGGAATCTACGGAGGTCATCGTGGAGCTTAGACAGTCTGCAAACAGCATAATCCACGTGCTGGTGAGGTAAGGAATGACCGAAGTCGGGCGGACAGGCCTGAAGACTTCTGCAGCAACTGGCTCCTCCAACAATGCTGTAAACCCTGGAGGAAATGCCTGCTGATCTTCAAAGCCCTTCAGTAGGAACAGCCTTAAGTTTCCTGAACACGAGCATTCTGGTTGCAAGGCCACAATCCTCTTATGCACACAGAGAAAAATATAAAAACAAAGCAAGCAAAAAAAAAATAAAATCCACTAAGGTTAATAACTGCAAATAACCAGCGAGACTGACCCTCTACTCTGCAACGAGCTGTCGGATCCATCCAGCAAAGTTTTGATGCTCCTCGGCACAACAGCCACACGGATCAAGCAGCAGCTTACAATCTCTGTAGCTTTCCTTTTTCTATTCCAGGCAGTCCTCCGCACGTGTAGACTCCTGGAACGCAATACTCGGTTGTTCGGACTAGGAGGGGATGCTACAGCCTGTAGCTGTACAAGGTGTCCACCGTAACTATATCAAGACCATTGCAGTGCACTGCACTGCCAGCAGAATTTTAGGTACAGCCTTCAGTCGCCTGACGGGCTGCACAGGCGACCATGAGTAAAGGGGAGTCTGGACACCTGCACACTGCAAAGAATTGCAGGAAGTTTATTTCAGGAACGCTGGGGAAAAAAAAAAAGAACAGACAAAATTGTGAACAGGTTTCTTCAGTAAGTGAAGTTTCAAGTTGCTATTCCTCCAGCCAAAAATGTCTGCTGCTAGTCCAAAACCACCCTCCTCTTCCAAAAAAACAATTCCATCGCTAGTGCTTCACACATTGCCATCAAACAGATGATACAGACAATTCTTCCCACAATTCACGTACGAGAAGGGAAACTCATTTCCTTCTGCTGACTCCCATTGACACAGAATATACCAAAATGTTAGCCTGAAACAAACTAGTATGAATTATGGATAGGTTCAACCCGATTCTGGGTAAAGTAGTAGTTGGAAGTGTTCACTATAGAGAAAAATGAACGGCAACAACAAAAAAAAAATCGACCAAGTGGCCTGCGCACCCACTCACACCCACCCCGATTTCTGCAGTAGGACAGCAAGCGTTTGCCAGTGGAATCTTGACTAATCACTTTCATATATGCACATATAGCGAAGCAACACTGAAGTATCATAATTAGACCTATGATACTGAAATTCATACTTCTTTTGAGGAGCGATGTTTCCACGTGAACATTTTCTCAGTCATATATACATATACACCCACACAGCCACTTTCTTTTAATTCTAAAAATGAAATCACCTTGCTTTACAGTTTTAAGCCAGTACATACTATGGCTACATATATATATATTTACATTAATCTTGCTGAGGTCACTTAGAATCTACTCTACAACCAGAGGTGAACAAGACTTAGAGTGTTTTAAAAGAGCCACAAAAGAAAAAAAAATCTGATATTGTTCTTTGACTAGGTTACAATTCTTTAAAGGAACAAACTGTATTTCTACCCAACTGACAGATCCCATCCTCCAAACTTCATATAAAAATGATGTTCAGTCAGAGCAAAAGTAAAGGACGAAGAAAACCTCAACACCAGAACTTGTACTTTCACTCAGATACTAAATAGCAGGAGCTGTTTTCCACTTCCAGTTCAGACATTATTGTTTTGTAATAAGTTCTATATGTCTTTTGGAGCTCAACCGTTCAATATAAAGAGATACAAGAGAAGAATTCAAGAAATCAGTAGCCATCTCACCTGTGGAGCAGACAAGCAGGTATTTGAATGAGTTAAAACAAGAGACTAAAAGGAGAAAGCAAGCAAAACCACCAGCTAAATAAACTATTTTTTCACTGTAAGGTGAAAAACTTCTCTTAATCTACCCACTCATTTCACACACGGTAATGTGCAACTATCATTCTACCAAAAATTAGAAGAAAGTCACCACCAGATTTGTTTCACTCATTCCTTCATCTAAACTTCAAATGGGGTTTCTGAAGCTAGAAGATTTCACCATCCCTACTTAGTGACAGCTGAAGACAGAAACTGGCCCTTTCCTCATCTGTGAGGGTCTGGCATGCCACGAAGGCTGGGGAGGTAGGCACTTTCATAAACAGAAGTGGCAGCAGCAACATGTTCAGCGTATTTCACATGGAACTTGAAACGTTATTCAATACAGATTTGACATAAAAAACATGAAAGCTGACAAGTTTAACGGTTCCTCAGCAAATATACTCCTTTAAAACTTCCTAAAATCTCTAAACATGGATCATTTCTGAAGTAACAAGGTCTTTAAAATAGCAGTAAGCAAGCTCCCCGAAGGGTGGAGTAATTGGGAGGGTTATCACACTTCTGGGGGAAGTCACAGGCTCTCTCTTGGCAGTGTTTCATTCCTTCATATACCCAGGGGACTGATTAGTTCATGATAAGCAATTAGGCACCCTAGGGAGGACAGTTAACCGTCTTACCAAAACAAAAAAGCTGCACAAATGTAAGTCTCACTAGATTAAAGAAACACTATCTGAAGAACAGCAAATTTGTGTTTGTTCCCTTCTACTGCAACTAGCAAATATTACATTTTGCTTACATATGGCACACACAGATCTCAGAAATCCCAAATTTGAGCACGTACTTGCTGCTAAATTGGTAACAAATGCTCTGAAGCATTTTCTTTCCCAAGACACCAGTGCTGTGATGCAGGAAAAAAGGAGGAGGGATGGAGGGGAGGAATACAGTAAATAATGATTAGATGACTTGAAATAGCTATCTCATTCATTTAAATTCTCTTCCTCATTGTTAAAATAGTCTCCAACCAAGGATCAGCTGCAGAAAGCGGGACCTGGAAAGGGTACACGCAGCTGAATGCTGGTTGCATTTCAGAATGACACACCCCCCCCATCAGCAGCAGCCCCACCATTCCACACCCTGCTCCTAAAAAAGTTCTGGGAAGCTCCTGCCCGCTGTGAGGCTCGCGGTGAGGCACCTATGCGTACCACAATCCTACCCACATTAAACATTTATCTCTGGTGAAGCAGAGGGACGGATTCACCTTTTGCCTGCCAACTGATGTAAAAGCTCCAGCACACACACCAGAGCAGCTGATGACGCTGTTTCTGACTTACATCAGGCCCAATGTATTTCAAAGTACTTCGATGGCTTAAAATATGAAGGAATGCTTTTCAGTAAGATGACCCCCTGTTCTTTTCTGTCCTTTTATCTTTTCTTAACAGTTTGCCATCCAGTGATAGGAGGCAACCCCAGCTGCATAGCCTGAGCTTTTATCTTTTGCTGACCATGCAACAACACAAAGCTCAGTGCTGGATTTCCTGCTGCTTGCCTAAAGGGGCTGTTCAGCTTGTTTAAATATTACTTGCCTTGGGAGCCTTGGAGTTGTGCCCAAGCACTGTACTGTATCTTCCCAGCATCCATTTCAGCATGTACTTTAAAGGTCTTTAGGTTCGATGTACTATGCTCTCCCTTGCTACAGGAGGAGCCTGATGCCTCTGGAAAAAAAAGAAAACCCACCCAGCCCCTCCCTCTCTCCCCATTCCCCCCCATTAATCCCTCTGCCTCATTCCGTTACACGGCTAACAGAAGTCCCTCTTCATCCCAAAAGCATGAAAACATATTTAGTCCAGTAAACCGAACCAATTACAACCAAGGGAAAAGACATTCTGGTACGAAAGGCTACAGCTAGGAAGAAATCAGACGCCGTGTATCACGTACAGAAAGCTGTCAATGCTCAGTGAGCAAACAACCGAGAAAGTACAGTAGCAAAAGTCGGCTTTTAAGCCGAGCTGTGCTACAGCAGCCTCTTGCCATGCTAAATTTGGGGAGTCTCCACAGTGGATTTTAGAAGAAAAGAATCTTCAAACACAACCTTCTCCGAATTTGCGAACTTAACATCAAGGGACTTTCTCTCCTCGTTCAGAGCAGTGATGAAAATAAAACACGGCTTTTACAAAAACAGAAAGGATATTCCAGCCTTTACAAATTCTTTCAGAAGCTCTCCTTTTCACAATTACCACGCCACCGAGAGGCTAAGTTCTGGCTACAAGGTCAGCAGGGAGATAACCTTGGCCAATAGAAACGATCTGCATCAGCCCAAAGGCAGCGCCAGGCGGCCACCCATTAAGCAGCCCGGCAGGCCTCACTGTTAACCTGTTTGCAGCCGATAACAGCCGATACAGATGGAGAAGGAGGAGATAAAAATCCAGATTCAAAATCCATTTGTGCAAGTTGTGAACACAGCAGTTCAAATACAGAAAAGTTTAGTGAATACTAAAGTTTGCGAGAACTGTCCTGTAAAAAGATGTCTCTCATATTCCACAGCAGCTAAGATGCAGAAATACATATACCCCCCGCAAGTCGACGGAGAAGTGCAGTTGCAAGGAAATTCAAGGCTAGAAGTGAAAACTTGTTTTTAATCCATTCTGCTTCACTTCAGCTTGCAGTGTACAGACTGATTTAACCTGATGTAAGCCACGGCTGTCATTCAGCAGGACAGACTGCCAGTCCTCACTTCACCCCGCAGCTCTGGCCACACGTTCTCCCTCCAGACTCGTGCCAGTCCTAGCATTTGAACAACCACAGGGTGATCCGGGATCACAGAATTGATCTGGTTTGGGATTTGCGTTTGTTTGGGTTTTTTTTTTGTTTTTCACTTAAAAATGTACACATAGTTTCATCAACAGCCTTTGCACAGGGGAGCTGAGACATCGTCAAATTACACCCTCTATTTGAGTGAGGGATGAGAGACCTGAGCAAGAATGCTGTCTGTAACTCTACTCCCGCGGTGCTGCAGTACCAGGGAAAGATGAAAAGATGTAGTGGAACGAACCCACAGCCGGCTCCATCTCCAGACTCCCTCCTCCTGCTCCCCCTCACTCCCTTCTCTCCAGCTCAGAGCTCACTTGCAACCCCTTTGCCATAAAGGACACTCCTATCGTTTAAAAGTCTACCTGAAGTTCAGCTCTCCAATTAAACCCAGTGAAAATAAGTTCACAATAAAATAAACTACCACAATTAAAATGTCCACACCACACCTCTCTGATGGCATCCCTGGAAGAGCGGAGCAAGAGAGCAAGAGCAGTCCCAGGCACTGAGTTAGTAATTTTCTGCCTACCTATCCAATTTTTCCTGGATCAAGGACTGGGTGTACCTTTTGCACAGTGCTAAGCACAAAGCAAACACAAGTCCAAAATATCCCCCTCCCTCCTCGCCTTCCTCGGTCTTTACAGGGCTGAATTAAGCATAATTTTCAACTTTTTTGTTTGCTTGTAAACATTTGTAAATGACCCTTTCCCCATGCACAAAGACAAAATTTACCACCCCACCCCCCCCAATACAACTCATGCTTCATTAGGTCACATCAGTAACAATGTCGCAACAGTCTGCCACCATGTGCCACCACATGTACCAGCCACAGCTCCAGAGTCCCCGGTAAGCAGGGCAAGCAGCTCACCTGGCGTCCTCAGGTACTTTAGAAACAATATTTACAAACCTTGGGCCCTTGGACTTGAAATATAGCACAGTGGGAATGGCACACATGCTCCCTCACGGGCAGCTGACCCCCTCCAGAGAGCAGTATTTATTGTAAAATGCATCACCTTAAGGGGACGGGATGGGACAGAAGTGGAGAAAAGAAACCAAAGCTGCAGAGGGAAAGGCCGTGTTGCCTGGCTGCATGTCCTCAGGCGCTGCTAGCTCACGTTGCTTGCACCATCTGATCGCTCAAAGCTAAACATGGAATGTAGGTAGCAAGTCATAACGCTGCGCGGGGTTGGAGACGTGACCCATCAGCTGTTTCTGCATTATAATTATTGCACTGGGGCACAGCAGGACCAAAAGTTTGCCTGGGCAGATTTCTGCGACATTTTGGCTCATTAAAAATGACAAGAAAGGCCACACGCCGCTTTCAGATTTGTGATTACAGTCGCTTTTCCGCAGGCCTGGCATTCTCTGTTTAAAATCCTCAATCCGCAAGGAAAGCGGAAGGCCCAGAACTGTTTTGCTTTATTCAAAACAGCGTTAAGAAGTCAGATTTCACAGGGCTGTGCTCTCTTTCTCTTTCCCCCCTCCACAAGAAAAGAAAGGAGTTTCACACAAGGATGCAGCCAAGCAGCACTCCTGAACCACCATTCCCTGCATTTCTAAGCTGGTCTTGGTCATTTCCCCTTCAGGCCACTTCTGCTCCCAGGCTCTCTCTCGCTCTCTTTTTAAGTTTCTGTTACTAATAAAAAAAAATGAAAGCCTTATTGCAATACCATCATTTCCTTGTATCATCATATTCTCTAGTGAACTGATTAATTCTCAGTGATCCTGACCCTCAGCTCCCACTGGGCCTCAAGTGATGCAAACCGTTTCTTTCAGCTCTTCCTCCATTTTATTTTTGTCCTACCATGCACCGAGTACAAGTAGAGGACTAAGTTTTGCAACTCTGGACTTCAAATGCAAATACCTTCACTGGTATAGCTGGAAAGGAACACTTCACTGGTAGGCAATTTGATTGTTTCTGTAACATGCTCAGAATTAAGCAAAGCCCAAAGAGAGCAAGTCAGTAAAGAAATTATTTAAAGCAATACACATTCAATACATCTTACTGTCCAGGCTTTGCCCTACGAGTGACGCTTCAGTTATGAGAAGCACAGTTTGTCAGGCAGTAACATGAGTTTTAGTGCAACAGGTCAGCGGAGAAACAACAAGAAAAATTATAGGAGGACAGCACAAAAACCTGCAGCAGTACGCAGCCACAGCACTTCTGTTACATGGAACATAGCAGGCAGTGTAAATCTGGATAGAGCAGCCCCTTTCCAAATGACTGCCTTTAGGAGACCATGAGCATCCGCAGGCCGGAGAGATGCCTTCAGGAGGTCACCCAGAGCTACCTCAAGCTTCCTGTTTGACACCACGTGGACTCCCCCTGCCCTCCCACCCAGCCCTCAACCAAACAGAATAAAAATTTTAGCACTTTTAGCGTATTTCCAGACAAAGATGCACTCAGAGCAAAATCGCTGTGAGGGCTGAATACAAAAGGGATATCCCCCAGACTTCAAAGATGCCATTTTTTGCAAGAGCAGAGAGGCACAGGGATGCCAGGTGATTAACGGGAAGGCAGGCGGAAGGGAAGAAGACACCAGTAAGCTACGAACGAGCTCTTGTAGGTCAGAAAAGCACGCTCGTGGCTAATAGACCAAAACTTCTGTTGGCACAAGAAGAGCACCCATCTCTAAGAAACCACTTCCTATCTCATTCTCCCCATCCCCTCCCCAACAGCCTTCTCCGTATTGTAATTCAGAACAGCCAGGCAACTGATCTCTAACCATCCATCAGAAGAATTGGCTAATACAATGTCACCCAGACCACCACATGAACAGAAACCACCAACGAATCCAGCCAGTGGTTAACTGCAAATTTTTGCTTTACTGATGGTATTACACTGCCGAGGGTTCCCTTGCCTTTGCACATACGCTGCCCTCTTAGAAACCCCCTCTGCTGAAACTCAGATTTACAAATACACGTACAGATATTCTACACATCTGCTTCCACCTGGTGGATTACCAGAGATGGAGACTGCGGCCTTTTTAAAACAAATGTGTAAAGCCACCTCTAAAATTAGTTGCATGGTAATTCTGTGGGCAAGAGCAGAGGGGAAGAGTGGTTGGGCTCAGGGGGGGAGGGGGAAGTTTGCAAGAAATGGAATATGAATCGCTAAACTGTTTAACCCGTTTTGAAATTCAGCTTTTTCTCTTTTGGAAAACAAGCAAAAAAGGGATTTTTTCTTTCATCTTGAGGAGTTTCTCGAAACAGAGGAGGACAGAGCTATTCAATATTGCTCTGAGGTGCTTAACATGAATAAATGACTTCAATCGTCTTGTCAAAGAACTTAAAATACTCTTTCCACGGTCTCCCCTTACATAATCAAGCAAAAAAGGAGTTTTTATATGGACATTAAAATACGTATTCTACATACATGCTGTATATCATCAAAACAAAACAAAATCCTAAAGTAATTTATTAATTGCTAGCCATAACTATGGCAAACAGGGGTTCTTTAAACACTTCAGCAAAGCAAATGAGAAATGTCAGGGAGCATCCTGAGATACTTGCTGTTGTAAAACCTTTCAGGTCTGGTTTCTAAAAATTTCCTTGCTATGATACCTGCAAATTCAGCTTTGCACTAACTTCCAGTTCCATTTTCATATGCATATTTTTAAAGATAGCAGCCACCTTCACCATGCATATACAGCATCGGGTGTATTTAATTCTCTGTGGCCAAAGTTCCCAGAAAAGCCAACTCCAGAAACCCTAGGTGTGGCACATTCCTTTTTGCTCTAGATACTCCTCCTGACTGGAAGCGAAGGTAAGTATTACTCCAGCCTCAATCTGTTTCCCTCTTGCACCCACAGCAGCTTAGTAAGATACAGTCAGCAGGCTACTGCGAATTACACTTAAGGGCTAATTACAAATCCAGGCCTCAGTCTTGTTAATGATTTGATACTAACAGGCCCATTCTATGGAAGAGACCCATTAGCTTCAACAGGAGCTACAAAGGTCCCAGTGCAAGCTGTGGTCTGCAAGGGAGGGCTACGCGGCCCCCTGTATGAGGAAGTTTGTTTACATCACATACGCAGGTATTTACAAACTTCTGGGCCTTTGTTTTTATTTAGGAGACCAGTGGTGTTTGGCAAGGTGTGCAAATCTTGTCAGACAACTTTCAAGCTACCCTTACTCCATATGGAACAGAAGTGCCTACAAAGTAAAGCACATTCATGAGAATGTTTTCATCTTACACTGAAAAAACCCTCAACCAGAGATTCTATACCTATACCTGTACATCAGAGTGCAAGAGAAACGGTCACGCATTCCCCACGTGTTTTTCGCATGCGGAAGAGGAGACAAATACATAGGTACGCAAGGTCGCTAAAATGCTAACTCAAGATGTGGGACTAGGTTGCCAACTTCAGCATTCACAGAGCTAAACTGACTTACTCTGGTCTGGAGTAAGAGGGCTACGAGGATGCCTGGCTTTCACTGGGTCACGCACAGTCCTTTTCACCATCTGTATCGCAACAGACATTAAGAACAGAGCACACAGAAATCACCAGTGCTGACGATTATCAGCTATGATAATCATGAGGTAGCTTATTCAATCGATAGCTGTAACTGCACTCTCCCACCCGCTTTGCCCTTCCCAAATCTCAATGCCCCTGCATTACAGCTTTGAGGACTAGAAGAACAGGACAGACTTTCTCCCCCTTTTTTAGAGATTCTAGGTTTGTCGTGTTTTTTTCTTCTTTCCAGTAAGAAAAGAGAGGACATGAAAAAGAACTCAAAACCTGAAGTTACTTTTCCCTTAGCTGCATTCTTAGAAATGGCTGAATAATTTTTTTTTAATTACTTATTTTTCTTTCAACCAAAACAAATGTGGCCTGAAGATAAATGCCTGACATGCAGTGTTTTGGCACAAATGGTTAAAGCTTGGTAGAGCCACATGCAAGAGAAGACAGGGCCCGTAATAAAGCTGCCTGGTGATCTCCAATTGAAAATCCTCCTGGCAGCCCAGCTTCTTTCATGCAGAGGAACTTACTGACATTCTCTCTCCATTCCTGTCCCTGATGACTACCTCAGTATACCTGGAAATTAGGAAGCTGACTAAGCTCCCTAAAAGCTGGTCTGGTCAGTCCCAGTCACCCTGCTCCAAAACAGTGAAAGCGGATGGTTTGACATCTCAGCAGATGAAGTCTCAGACTACACTGGTGGAATTGCCAGCAAACATTAAAAGTATCTTTTTTTCCCCTCGAGTCCAGCTGCTGTCACAGCCCTTCATCCCCAAAATCAAGAGAGATTTTCGATGCATTTTTGGGGTTGCTGACTTCAAGCCCGTAGGATAAACTCCACTCGTGGTTATCCACGAGTTAGAAGATGTTTGCTTGGAAAAAGAAAGCAGAAAAAAACTGCAATTCTCTCACAATCACTCGAGTCCAAGAGCCACAGCCTTAGCACTGCCAGTTTCCCATCTCAATAAGTGTCTTGCAATACTTGTTTTTGTAATCGTTTTCCATGCTGTCTACACAAAAAGCTATCTCGGAAGCCAGAAGAACTACATTCCTTAAACATGGACCCTTTCCAGACTCACCCCAAACCCTTCTGTGCTTAAGGTCCTATACATACACGAACACGCAGATCACTACAGGCCCAGCAGTTAATTAATTTCCACGTTGCCCTAATTTTGAGGCTAAATACTTCCTAACCTTCTCCATCCCTGATGTTCCCCTAGCTCTTTCAGGGAAGCCAGGCTGCCTCCTGCTTTCCCTCCATTCACGGTTGCTAAGACTCCACTGCAGCCTACCGAGGTGCTCTCCCGTAAGCCACCTAAGTGTGCTACCAGGCCTGCAGAGTGCCATTCACATTACCTACTACACACGCAGCATCTTTCTTTCCAAGAACTTCATAGTGAGTAGCTACTTGTTTTCCAGTTTTTCCGTTTCAACTCTCTTTTAAGACATGGGCACCTCCTCCCCCTCTTTCCTCATCTTCTCCACTCAGAAAGAAGTTCGCTGATCCCATGGTAGATGGCAAGGCCTTTGAATCAGTGGCTGCTAGCTGCTCTTGAACCAGCTTGGGTAAGGTTCAGACAAGAGCAAAAACACTCCTCCAGAAACTTTAAAATCCAAATGCAAATTCTCTGCCCATCAACTCGAACGTCAGGCAATAAAAATGCTAATAAAAGACGTCACAGTACGAGAGGTCATCGGCTAGCTGTCTGGGGTCTGATGACTGCTGACAAGCCCTTGGGAGGAAGGGATGGCGATCCAGCCACCGTTGGTGGTTGCCTCCCTCAGCCTCTCCACCAGCTCCTGCCCTACTGACCAGGCCCCGTGTTCAGCTCACCCGAGTTCCTACATCTCTCGGCCGTAACGAACCAGTAATGGCTGAACCAGTAACAGCTGAACACCTCTAACAGCCGCTTGAACGCAACAGCGTCTACGTGCCCTCCTCGCTCTCCAGCAATGCCACAGACATCCTGGGGCTTGACAACACCAACTCAGAGGCCTCTTACAACGAAAAATGAACCGGTGGTCACTTCCCGAGGTTGGAGTGTACCTACAAACGGAGGCTCGTGATGCAAAGCACATTTATTTTCTTTGCATGCTTTACATCCTCTATGCCTAAGTCAAGACAAACCTCATTTTGGAAAGCTTTTTAACAACAAAAAAGCCCAGTCCTTCCAATTTTTGTGCAAGGATCAAATCCTCCAATGCTCGCTTTGTGTGCTTAGGGCCCTGAAAGTGGTCAGAAATAGTCGAAGGATGGGGGCAGAATGAATATTTCTGTGACGAATCCTACTTTTCAAAAGGTTTTAGAAATAACTGCACGATCAAACAGATGCAATGCATTGCTCAAATCAATATGTAAACTCAGAATGGAAACGATTTTAAAAATCACTATGGCTTTAGGTTTTCTACTTCTATTTATTTCCAGTTTTGACAGCAAAGGACAAGTGGTCTCCTGTAGAATAAAAGTACTTTTCAACTTCAAGATATAATTAACACAGGAATTGGTGTCTTTGCATCTTTCCTATGCATTTGTATCATAGACTCAATGGTCCAAACACGAGGATGCATACCTGCAAGGTTCATAACCACACCTTTGCATTAAGAAGATTACGGAGCAATCTAACAAAAGGGTGTTTACTTTTAGTGCATACAATTCTGTATCACTCAGGCCATTTGCAATCTGTAATACTGATATCATTTAACATTAGAGACAAAGGGACCCGCGTTTCTCCACCAATCAGATGTAGTAAATCCACAGAAGTGAAAACAAAATCAGTCAAAGAGACGGAAGAATCAGACCTTTGGGATGCTATGCTACTGCCTCCTGCACGGTTAATTTTGATGAGCTTGTTGAAGCACAGCCTTTAGCCAAATGCTTTTTCATACAAACTCATCCATAGCTCAGAGATGATGAATCATCATTTATTACTCACCTTCTGGCAACACCCACTTTAAGCTAGGCACCGTCCAGACACATCAAGAAAGAGTCCCAGTCTGAAGGCTCTGTGGTAAAAGGGAGCCATTTCTGAGACCCAGTCCTGATGGACAGACAACTACAGACACCTGTGGTACTCCGCACAGCTACTAGGATCTGCCAGAATAAAGGTGCTCACAGGATAACTTAAACACAAACGCAATTCTTTCAAAAAGGGACAAGGTATGTATCAAATACACCGGCTATACCTACTTTTCAGTGCCTGCCAACTGCTACTGGTGTTACGGTGCAAGTAAGTCTCATGAAAGGATTCTGCTGAAGAAATATGGTGAATCTTCATAGACTTTATTGATCAGAGCACCTCACGTGGTTACAGTACATAGGAAAGTAGTTATTCTGTTCTTCTGCAGCATTAGTAACTTCTCAGACAAAGAAGCCTGATTGAGGCAGACAGTGAGGGGCTTATCAGCTTAGGAAATGGGAAGGATGGTCCAATTAACTGCCAAGCAGTCAGACATAATTCACTCTGACGAGGCCAATGAGAGACAAGTCGGAGAAATGCATGTCCTGTCCATTTACGTAACACCCAAACATTCTCCCCTGCAAAGTCTCCCCTTCTGGAAGCATTGCCTAAAGAAAGAGCAAGTCACTGGAGGAAAATCCACCTGTGTGGATCTGCATCTAATTGGCACCCGCTCTCATTAAGCAGCCGTCTCAGTGGTACAGGAGACATTGCCAGTCGCTAAACTGCTGGACCCAGGTGCTAACAGCCATCACCGAGCAGACAGCCAGAAAGCTCTGTGCAAGGTTATCTGGGGTCCACACCACCGCGCTGTCTTCTCACGCATCAAGGAACGGGTCAAGAAGTAGGAGGCACAAAAAGGCAAAAATACCCCACCCCAGTCTAGGTAGGCAGGCTTCATCTTCTCTTCCTGAGCCACTTCTGCTAGCACAGACAGAGTCAGAATGTTACTGAAGTAATTTCACAGTGTTAAAAAAAACTAAAGAAGGGGAAAAAAAAGAAAAAAGCTGGAGGCAAACCATATGTAACAGCTGATTAAGAAAGCTGTGAATCCAGCCGTAGTGCTGCTCTTCATGTCCTCTGCTGTGCTCAGTACCCTGCTAGCATGGGGTAAACAAAGAGAGGGCACAGAGAAAGAGGAAGGGGAGAAATTCTACGAAAGATGCTAGAATGAAAAGAGAAAGTTCTCAGTGAATCACAGCTCTAGCTTGGGACCCATCACCTAGGAGGCAACAGGCATTTAAAGCAGCAAGAGGAGAAAAAAGGGAAAAAAAAAAGTCGCCGAAACATTGCTTCATGAGCTTCCATCTGACGTTTACGGAAAGAGTGGAATCTTTATTCTGCAACAAAAACGCACGTGTGGGACCCAGTCCATCCTTCGATAAGGAACCTTGTTTTGTAGAATTCTCGTTTTTCAAAGTGCTAGACTTAAGACTGTCATGATCAGAAACATGTCCTTCATGCACTATAAGCAGGAGTATAAAAAAACCCAGTTGTGTGGAATATTTCTGTTACATATGGCAACATCCTATCTGTCAGGCAGTTACCAGGAGCTGAGGAAACTGTGCGGTACTAGCAAAGTCGCCTTGCAGCAGGGTGTTATAGCGAGCACGAACCAGACTATATATGGTATGTTTACCGAATGATTAGGCATAAACACGTTACAGAAGAAATGATGTCTTGTATTGGACGCTGGGCTTGCTGCTGCAAGGCAAATCGTCTTGCTCGGAAAGCAGTTTATCACATATTCCTCATACGCCTCTGGCTGCGGGTGCCAGTGAAACCTCTAGAAAACAGGAACAGGTTATGCTGCAAGTAATGATTAACTCCGTGGAGGATCAGCCCTCCAAGCTCCACCCACCAGCATTCCCTCTCTCCTTGCTGCTCTTCCTCCCCCGCTACTTTTCGGCTGGGGCTGTTCGCAAGGCAACCCGGCGGAGGGCACGCAGGCACGCACGCAGGCGCATGCCGCCTGGAGCACTGCCGCTGCGACGGGATGACGGGCACGGACAAGTGCACCCTCTCTTTCTTAAGAAACAGCTGGCAGCAGGCGACCAAGGACTGCAACCATCCGCCTGCCCCACGTTCAAACCCAGCCGGCACAGGACTATTTCATAACAGGGAGGAGGGGGGCAAATCCTGAGAGGGTAGAGGGAGGAGGGTGTACTGAAGATGCCTTAAAGCACGGCAGAAGGTTCGTATCTGGCTTCAGTGTCCTGCCTAACCTGTTCTGTGGTATGTTCTGGGTAACCCTCCTTTCGGTCGAGGTTGTTGGGTTTGGGTGTTTTGGTTTTTTGTTTTTTTTTTTTTTTTGGCAACCAGACGCAAGCTGCAGCCCCTTCTCTCCTCCGACTCCTTTCACGCTCCATCGCACTCCAGCACAAACACCAGCACACGGAAAGGAGATGCCAGAAAACAAAACGCTGAGTCCATCAGAGACTGAAACTGGACGCACAATTTCTTTCCTGTAAGGAACTGGATCTTCCTGATCAACTCACCAGGACCACCAGCCCTCAAGTGCCAGACTTCCAGCCTTCGTCGCTGCTTTTCTACATTAGCAACTTCTGCAGCTCCTCAAAAAAAAACCCCAAAACTATACAAAGCAGTAAGGAGGTACAAAAACAAAGAAAAAAAACCCCAAAAACCACACACCCGGAAGACTGCAGGCCACGCAAATCTAACCAGAGCGTGGTGTGGGGGCAGCAGCAATGATCACAGCATCAGGACGTACCACCATCACTGCAGCAGATTTATGTCTTCACTGTGTGCAGTATTCACAGGGTTAATGGATAGCCCAAAGATCAGAAATATACCTGCCAAGCAACAAAAGCATCAACTCAAAGCTGTGCTGGGTGGTTTTTGACAGGGGTTAAGCAGTTGGTAACCAGTGGCAAAAACGCGGTGGTGGTTCAGTAGCCATTTTAAGCACCAGACGTATTAATCATGGGAGTGCAGTAACAAAAGAACCAGGGGCAAAACATGCTACAGAAATGAGCACCCCTAAAAGCTCAGCAACGCACACATACCCCTCCGTCGTGTGTAAAATAAACGCAGAGAAGCCAACAAAGAAGAAAGATGATTACACGACCTCCGGAGCACAGCAAATCCCTCAGAGCAGCGAGTGCTCGGCATCAGAAACTTCCTGGTTTCCAGGCCGCTGTTTCACATGTTTTCTGGGGAGTTTTCATGCTGTGGGAAAGATTTCTAAGTACACTGAAAGTAAGCCTGCAACATCCCCTTCCACTCCCACAGCAAATATGCAGTTCATAAAAGACTAAAGTGTTGGAAACATATGCTTCAGCAAAGACTCCTCTTTTTGTTTAAATCACATCAACAGTTTAGCACTTGATGCATTTTATCAAACTACTTTGCCATCCCTTTTTTAAGGCACCAAGGTGGGGGTGGGGGAGATGGAGCGAGCGAGCGAGCAAGAGCGCGCGAGACGCATGCAGCCTGTAACTTGAACACCGTTTTACAGATGTATTTACTATACTGCTTTTCTTTGGGGGCTTTTCAGGCCAGGGCGGCCTTTGTCTCTGCATGCTATACGCTAGCCAGCTCGTAACAAATGAGCAATCACAGAGAAAGCAGATCTGGCTCCTTCTCTGAATCTGCTGGGATGCCAAGGCACGAAGATGTGCCTGAAAAACTTCTGTCTGGTTACGAATCCGATCAATCCCTTTGGTCACGCGAGCGCCTGAAGTCTGGTACAATTATTAACTGTGCTGCAGTCACATGAAAGAGAACAAGCTTCCCCCTCCCACCCTCATCCCGCGGGTAACATTATGTGGGCAGTGAATATGTGAAGGAAAATGGTGAGGGGTGTGTGTGTGTGTGTGTGTGTGTGTGTGTGTGTAAACCTCCACAGACAGGCTGCAAAGCTGTACTTTTTTTTTTTTATTACTTCTTTTTAGTGGATGGATTATTACGTTTCAGGCAAGCCTGCCCGATGCTCAGACTCATTCGGGTACCCAAAAGAGGGTAAGGTGGGGAATCCTCATCTTCTCCCCTCACTACCGTCTTCTTTAAAGAGGGAAAATTAGAGGTGTTTCCAGTTTTCCCCATTTCTTAAACACAATGACGATGGAGCACAGAAAGCATTTTTACTGAAGCATGAGTGGGCAATTTCTAAGCTGGTGGGGCTGCTTTGGAGGCGTTCTTACTTGCTGGGAGGGGCTTACCTGGTATGAGCGAGGAGAGATGGGGAAAAGAGCCCACTGTGCTTCCGAGGAGAAACTCCTGGCATTGAGACAAATGAGACAGGCAGCGTGGACTAAAAGCCTAAGCTGTGATTCAGCTGCTGGGACCAGAGCCTTGTGCAACCTCTTACAGCCTGTGCTCATGTAACTGAGAACGGGGACTGCGCTTTCCAAAAGCTGCTTTTCAGGGCCCAGGGGGAAACGACAGAGAAACGGCATGCAAGCAGCGCGGTACCCACTAAGCCCCAAGCGCACCTCCATCCCCTCCTCGTGCACCTCCCAGTCGGCCAGAAGGCCGCTGTTGCGTTATTTTAAGTGCAAACCACGCGTCGCAGATGCGTGCGCGTTGTAGAAACCTGTGCTGGGAAATATTAAAGACTGCATCTCAACAAGGACGGGAGCCACACTCGATGGCCGTGCAGTCCCTCCGGCCTCCCACAACACGTCCCGACCCAGCGCAGCAGCCCGGAGCCATGCGCACCGTTTCGGCTGAAACCAGTGAATTGCGCTGACCTTAGAAGCGGGGTAAGCGGGGCAGGCGGTGAGAAGGAGTTTGACATCAGATGACATTTCCTAGACATAGTTAAAAATGTAAAGCACAGCACATCTTTAAGTGGTTACATCTATACAGTCTCCAGCCCTGTGGCACTCAACAAGAAAAGCGGGGGGGATGCAGTGGGTTGATGACATACAATAAAACATAAATGAGCACATACACTTTCAAAGAGCTACATGTACTTGCAGTTAAGTTACAATTGAGTATATGTCCCCCATAAAACAACTACATTTGTAATGTTATACCATGCATCCATTTTATAAAATATTTTAAAATGTGCTTTTGCCTCGGCCCACCTACACAAAATAATGAAGAAATGTCACTCATCAGGAACTCCCTAAGAAAAATAAACCTTAAAATAGCACGGTACGCTCACTGAGTAACATGTATGTCTGCAAAACTGCTGTTCTTTATACATTTTGCATCTGAAAACTTCAAGTCTCACACGCACACACACAAAAGACAGACAGACTGCTGCTGTGGACAAAATGGTGCCATTTAATACAAAAATCTGGTTTATGCATAGCCTGGCTGTAGTGCATGCTGGTCCCAAGCAGAGTGGGATGCAGCCAGTTATATCGAACAGTTGTGCCCTCGGCAACAAATGGTACATTCATAAAACTGGAAAAGCCTCTGTCTAGGGGCTCGCAGCCCTGCAGAGGAAACAATTGCTTGCTGACATTTTCTGAGGGAGGGTATGGCCAAAAGAGGTTGAGGGGGAGAAGTATGATCTACAGGAAAGTTACGTACAGAAGAAATACCAAAATATAAGGGAAAAAACCCCAAATCTGCCACTGCGTTACCTTTGCACTCTCCCTGCGTTAGCTAGCCTCTAAGAAAAGAGCAAGGCCACCTGAAAAAGACATGCGCTTGGAAAACACTTGGCCAGTCAAGAGTATAGAAGAAAAAGAAGAAGGAGGAAAGAAAAAAGTTTTCTTGTAGAACGCTGGCCCATGAAGAAGCGACAGACATCACGCAGGCTGCAGTACACAAAGCCACATCTGACAAGCAGTTTCTCACAAGTTTCTTACCCTTGCCTTTATTAGCTATGCCACCTCCACACTGGTAACTAAAAGCCAACATCTGGTGCTAGCTAAATGTCAGCACAGACAATCCCTTTAATAAAAATTTAAAGAGTCTGGGTCTCAACGAGGAAGTCATTAGTGCTTTGAATGTAAGACCCTACATGAGAGCTGCAAGACTGAAACAATCCAGGCTTTTAAGCAGGCAGAGCAGCGACTTCGGTGTGTGCTGGGCCACCTCCCCAGGCCCCCAGGCACCTCACAAGGGGGATGCTCG
Organism: Theristicus caerulescens; assembly: GCA_020745775.1. NCBI lineage: Eukaryota > Metazoa > Chordata > Aves > Pelecaniformes > Threskiornithidae > Theristicus > Theristicus caerulescens. The sequence continues at coordinate 73,188,279 of CM036558.1, forward strand.
GCTCGTGGCTGCCGGCCCACGTGCAGCCCATCTGGATGGTTCATCTGGTCAGCACCCCGCGCCAGGGAGCCCAGAGGGGGCTATGGATGCACAGGTCCTGCTGCAGGATGGGAGCGTGCTGTACGGTCTGGCCTTGGCCTCGGGAGCTCTGGCTCCTGAAGCTGAAATGCCAGGCACCGCTGCCTGCCCCAAACACACCTGGCATCTGCATCGCTGAAGCCGAATCCTGCTTGCCCCTAAGACAGATGAGACACCCACGCAAGTCGATGCAAAAGTGTTCCTAAATGGCAGCTAAGTAGCATGGCTCATTAATGAATACCTGTCAGCTGCTCCATGCTACTGAGCTCAGTAATTAAACAAAAACCCCCCAAATCACACACTGTAACCGAAGTTCAGTGGGAGAACCAGTGAAACTTTCCGTAAGAGGAGAAATGAATTGAGGCCCACCTGCACACTGATAGGAAATAAAAAAAAAAAAAAAGCCTCCCCAACCACTCCTGGCTGCCCCAAGGCTGCGGTGGGGCATCCACCCTGTTTTCTCCTGGCCCTCACGCAGCACAGAGGTCTCTCACATCTCACCCAACAAAAATTTTCTACCAAGCCAAACCTCACCACTATAGTTTGGAAGTAATGAGACTATCTCCCCCAGCCAGGGGGAGCCCAGCTGAAGGAGAGAGGACAGAAATTTTGTGTAATGGTTGACAGAATGAGTCCCTTCACTATATTATCAAAAGATGTCGTGTGTTAGATTTAAGAGAGTACTCTTGCACTGAAGCCTTTGCAAGGGTATCTAAAAGGGGACACAGGTAATTCTTCCTGCCCACAGCGCACCTAACCATCCTCTGAGAACCTTTTATGAAACAATTTCAGAGGGGAACAGGACTGTGGTCTCGCAGACTGACAGTATTTTTCTACAGAGGTTAAAAAAAATAAAGGCAAAACAGGATGAGTTGTTCTTCAAGAGCGAGAGCCCTTCCTGCACCTCAGTGCTACAAGCAGGCAAAACCTGTGGGTCTGCTGGAGTCGAGGATTAAACTCTGGGAGCACGTGCGGCCAGCTACAGCAGCAAGAAGTGAGCAGAAGCTATTGAGGCGCTGGAGAATGAATGGTAATGTTTTTGTTTACCAGCTGTGCACTGTAAATGATTGCTATTGCAATAAAGTCTGCACTGTATTTGCATGAATAATTTCAATAGAACTGTATGAAAAGCCACTTCATTAGTGCCGGTTATCAGTTGGAGACCTACAGCAAATACAAAACTGCAAGTGCTTTTGCAGGGGCATCAAAGCGATCTAAAGATCGTCCTTCTTACTTTATTCCTTGGTCAGTTTCCAGGCAAAGCAAAAGTTTACACACACGTAATGTTTTGTACATGCTCCCATTAAACCTGCCCTTAGTACTAAGTGAACGTATTTTAGAATTCAAGTACCACACATGATTTTGTTTCCCTCCATAGACTTTACAAAGGCTTCTAATACAACACACGATTGACTTATTAGGAAAGGAAGTTTGGTTTGTTTGTTTTTGTTTTAAATTTGGAGAAGGAGGCGAAGACACCTGGAAAGCTGTGGGAGAACATCAACAGAGTTAAAAGGAAAATTACAAGCCAGCCTCCTGAAAACCTTTAAAATAAAGCTCTTTGGGAAGTTTGTGAATAAGAGATGAACAAAGAAGTTCTCAATTTGAGAAATGTCCTTGCTTTGAACACTGAGTCACAGAATACAAGTCTCCGCATCACCTTGCAAAAGAAAAATAAAAAATAAATCCTGCCTGAAATGTGTCACTTTTCGCTGCTGTTTGCTTTGTTTGTTTGTAGTGGTTTGGTAAAATCCCACAAATATTTAAGACCAAAACCACAGTCCATATTTTATATTTAGATGAACTACAGCATCTTCCAAGAGGCTGTAATTGCAAGCCTGAATCTAAAGCTCCTCTCCCTCTGCCACCCCCGGACCACGCAGCCACAGCAGGAGGAAGAACACGGGCCACCGCTGCGGCCCTGGTGGTGGCCCTCCTCCATGCACCGGCCTGGCCACCCCACAGCTCAGCCCTTGCACCTCCCATGACGAGGGATGGCTTTGAGTTGGATGGCTAATGTCTGTAGTTAAAATTTAAAACCAACAACAAAGTCTCTTCTTGTCTCCCTTTCATCTCCCAGCTGATCCAGGTGGAAGGAACAGGGTGGGATTTGCCTCTCACACTGATGCTTCAAGTATCAGCCCTGATTTAAATCAGTATAAAAAGCAGTAGGGAAAGGAGCCCGAAGGTTTCTAACCGGGTGTGTTGAACACCATGACCTCCTCACACCCCCGCCCCACAAATGCTTAACTGCTGAATGAGATTCCTCTCGTTTCCTGCACTGAATCATCTGTGTCACCACAAAGATGAGATTTTTAACTCTGCGCACACGTTTCTTATTTGAGGGGCATGCAGTGGAGGGTGTTTCTCAAACTACTGTCAGATCAGCTACAGACGGTTTGGATTTCTTCTGTGTTTGATGTACCATGTAAGTAAATCTGTGTTTTTCCAATGAGGTACAACCTTTCAATGATGCTGTTTTCTAGGAAACATGCAGGTGAATGCTGCTGCTTCTTTCTTTTGCAAAGTATTATTTGAATGGAGCCAGGAGGGACAGGATATGCTGATTTGCACAATTAAAAATAACTTCCAAGTTGAAATCTGGCATCGGATGCTTCAACAAATTTCATTAGGGCAGGTCACATGCTCTTTTCAAAATGCTTTTTTTCCACACCTCAACTTAAAATAATTTCATTAATTTACCTGCAAGTTGCCTCATTTTCATTGCTAAGCGGATCAACTCTTTTTTAATCACTACAGCAATTCATTTTGAAGCAGAATTAACAGCACTGCACCCCTCAAAAGCAATAAAGAAACATCCAAGTCACCCAAGAGAAAGAAAGGTGAGGCAAACTGCTAAACCACAGTTCCTTAACCAACTCTTCCTAGCCATCCTGGCATCATTGCTTCAGGCTGTGCACTGCTGAAGTCAGTGGGAGCTTAGGGGATGCTGGGTAGGAGCAGGCCCATATAAAGATGTGACAAGCAATAGCAAAGATCATACTCTGCTCTGGATTGATCTGAGTCATGAGGAGTTCATGCTGGCAGTCAGCAAGAGCACAAGGAGGTTGGATGTGTTCTGGTCATCTCACTAGAGCAGAAGAAAATTAAAGATGCACATCCTCCTCGCAGTACCCCCACATACTCTCGCCTGGATGAAAGCTTAAGGACAAGAACCACGTTTTTCAGACGGGCCTACTTTTTCCGCAAAGTGTTGTCAACCTTCTCCACCCCTTATTTTAATAAAGAAAAATCTACCATCCTTTTGACCTTGGACTTGTTCATTTTCTCTGTCTCTCTCAGTACATGCTCTTTGCTAACCATTCAGCATGCTGCGAGCCCTGATAAAAGTGGTTAATGTTTACTGAAACCTGCATATGAACTGTACTAAACCTGATGGGGGGGGAGGTGAAGTTCTGCTAGCAGCATCCATGACCAATTAAAAAAAGTTTTAGTTTGTTTTTCTTTTTAAATTCACTCCCCCCACCACTAAACAGCTGCATCAGTAGATGGGCAGGCAGACAGGACTGAAAAAATGCTTCTAATCCATCCACCTAGACACTTCAAAATAAGTCACTGTTCTGAGTACCACAGGCCTTCCAAGAATACACAAAAGCAATGAAAGAACTGACTACTGGGGTTCTCTTTCTGGGGGATGCATACTTTATCCCCAAATAATTGTTTTCCAAAAAAATCTGAAAACCTATGAGGCTAGCAGAACTGCTGAGTGTTCCCTTCTAGCTTTCCTTGTAGGAGTCCATACACCCTTGATTGAGCAGTCTTCAAAACATCTTCTTAATTAAGTGAAAAAGCAGAATATTACTACTGTAAATTGAAACTACAACTAACAGTTGATCAGTATGTTTGAGAGACCTTAAATTCACCTTAATTCTTCTCATCAGAGACACACCTTTAGAAATAAGTGTTTCAATAGCTATACCCACGTACTATTTAGGAAGAATGTTTTGTAGCATAAACCGAACATATGCATCACCCCTTCTTAGCTTACTGGCATTTTTCTCTGTCTTTATTCTAATAACCAGCCCAGAGAGCTCTAACAAACAGCTCTTTCCTCCCTCCCACCGTCTCTGGTGACAGTGGGATGCTCTCAGGTGTTTAAAGCCAAGGGGTTTTTTTGTGCTAGAGGGCAGCAACAGGGCCATAGTCACCTTGGAAACACCCATCGCCCACTGTTTGCAGAACAAACAATGGTACCTTTTCAGCCAGCTGGAGGCAGGCAGGGCAAGGGGCAGCCAAGCAATTCTGGGACTTACAGGAGTGTTAACATATTGCATTCATTCAGTGCGTCAAAAAATAGTTCAGCACGAGAAGCAAGGCGCTCTCAAAGTGAGAGCCTTTGGCTGGAAACCACAGGCAAGTGCACGGGGCTCAGAAGGTCAAACAAGTCTCCTAAGTCAGCAATGAGGTCTTTGCCTCTGATTTTTTTACTTGCCCTCCCGTTCCCCTCTCTCATACACACAGAAGGAAGAAAAACGCACCTATTTAAACTGATCTTATCCACGAAAAGTCAAGTGTTCAGCTTCCAAGTAGCACTCACTGAAGTTTTCTCAGTGTGCCAAAATATTTTAAAGAACTGTTTACCCACACTTGTAGTGCTTTGTACCCAATGCATCAAGAGCCGCTTCCAGAAGCGTTCCCTGTGAAGTTAGCAAGAATTGCGGTTATTCAGCATTTCAGACCCTATGTCTAAGTGCTCGAGCAGTTACATACCCCTCTTCTTTCAAACTAATTCTGTTTTCGTAGAGCCATGGACAATCTGACTGCTTTAAAAAACACAGGATGCACATCTGGCTTAAGAGTAACTTCTGAGTGGCTTCCTATCTCCTGGAGACTTTTTCCTCTGCTCAAAAAAAAAACCCACCACGAAACAAGCCTTTTTACCTACAACGAGCAGGGAAAAAAGCGAGATGTTTAGGGATTCAGGTTTTATCCATTTTAACACCCTCTCACAAGGTGCTTGCTCTTGCGGCCGGTTGCAAGTGCAATGTTAAAAGCAGAATGGAGACTGAGGTGTCACTCGGCTACTCCGGTGCTTCATAACCTTCCCACACTGGCTAGCAGACACCTACATCATTGAGAACAAGCTGACGTAAGTCCAGCTGCCCAGCTCATCTGTAAGGCCATTCGGCAAAGGATTGCGAGGCCCTATGAGATCATGCTACCGTTTGACTTGTGCGTAACATAGCATCCAGGTGTGCTGTGAAGGAGTGCCAGGCACAACACACCCAGCTGAGAACTGCACTGAGGTGATGAGAGCTGCACAAAGGTACAACAAAGCAACTCTTGGGCGAAATCTGGAGATTTCCACATCACAATATAAACATTTTTCTACAGCCTTCACTCACCTTTCATAGTGCACTCACCTTTGGCAAAAAAAAAAAAAAGGGGGGGGGGCGGGGGGGCAAATCATCTTAATTAGACCATTAGAAACACTGACTGGTGCTGTCCTGCCAGCTAAAGCCTCCAGCAAGCTTGTCCATGTGGGCCAGACAGGTTCACTCACGACTACAACCATGGTAGCTCAGTTGAGTCAGGTTAACATTACTAAAAATCTATCTTAATGTTCATTAAGATGCAGGTTAACGCATTAACTGGTCTCGCACAGCCACAAACATGGCTTCGGACACGGTAGGCTGTACCATAAGGAGCATCAAGAGAGCTTTTTTTTTTTTCTTTAATTGTGTTCAGCTAACTCAGTTGACCTCAAACAATTGAGACACACACCCTTTTTGCCTGTCAGGACAGGGTCCTTCTCTGTCTTTCACTGCTGGGACAGGAGAAGTGAAATAGGTATAGAGGTGATTCACATGCAACCCATCCTTCACTTACTCCTAGTGGGGGGTGGAAGGGAGGAAAGCACATGGGTGAAAAGCTGCAGCTGTTCCAAGGCTGTTCCAACTTTACAGCACACGATTTATGGAAAACAAAACCAGAAGAACAGAAAAATAGGATTTGAACATTACCGACCTGAAAGAATCATTATAAATACCTCCTGCTCTGTGTAAAGGGCTACCCTGGGCTCCATCTGCCTTCAAGGCCAAGAAAGGAAACATTAAACTTGAACAGCAGCCAGAATTCACTGTCTACTTTCTAACAGCGCCGGGCTGTGCTTAGACGGGGAAGTCTCTACCTGTGGCAGACCAGCCGGCAGCGCGTCGGCCAAGCCTTGCTGCTGCTGCTGCTGCCTCTGCACTTCCCACCGTCACCAGGAGCTCCAGCCGGAGCCTGGCAGAGGGACAAATCTGCAAGCAGCACCAGGTTCGGGTGGGAGTGCACTCCTCATGCCCCAGCAACAGGCTCCCACTATTTTGGCAGAGGCGCGTGCTCCCAAGGGCCCAGGCTCCGCGAGCGAGGAAGGCACGGGTACCAGTTGGATGGGAACGCTCTCTGGCACAGGACAGCCTTCCAGTGGGCCGGGGTTGCTATTCGAGGCACCGCGATGATGTTTACACAAACAAGGGATGGCAGATGCATGCCACATCCTCTTCGCTCGGGCATCGCCGTGAAAACTTCCCGGGGTCACACCGCAGCCCAGCACACCCGCAGCCGGGCCTCCCTGCCCCGAGTGTGATGGGGCGGCAGGAGCAGCAGTTGCTGCAGCAGGGCCAGCCCTTCCCCTCCCTTCCCCCGCGCAGCCGCCCCCACCCTCCAGGAGCCATATCGCAAATCCCCAGGCCGTGCCGACTGCCAGCTGACATAACTGTTTAGTCAGCAACCAGGGAGAGGAGTGGCCGCCCCCCTCCATCCTTCCCCGGCTCCTTCCCGTGGTACCTTCCCCACCGCCAGCAGCCGCCAGCGAAACAATCTCTGCTCCCCAACCCCTCCCGGCCTCCCCAAAGTATTTTCCGAAAAGTTTGTCGAGCTTTGCACATAACTGAGGTATTGGGGTTGGGGGGTGGGTTTTGGTTTTTTTTCCTTCCCCTGTCCTCGGTGCTTTGTGTAACCCTCTTTCACCACCCTGCCCCATCCCCCAGGCGAGAGGAGATCCAGAAGCGCTGCTTCTGCTAGAGCGACTTCCTCCATTTGCTGTGAGGACATCACCCCCGCGCCCCGCGCCCCGCGCCGCCCCGCAGAGGAAGCCCAACATAATAGCCAGGCCCCAGGTGCCAAGGTTAGCTCGTCCTTTTCCTCTCCCCGGGATGGCTTCCACTCCTTTTAATACCAGCCTCCCGAAGAGCAAGGGCTTAAAAGCTGTGCAAAACTTACGAACAAAAAAAAAAAAAAAAAAGCCAAAACCTGCCGAAACACCACGCGGCCTTTGCACATGAAAACTTACACGAGTTTCGGAAAGGTTTAGCCTTTTTTTATGGAGCGAAAAGTCAGGCTTCATCCACGCACACAAAAGCTGAACGAGTTTAACCATACCTTTTTAAGTCAGAGAAGCCCAGCCCTCGCCAGCAAGGCAGCAGCACTACAGGCGTACAAAACTGCCCGTGCCGGCTTTCTCTGCCTGCCTGCTGCAGATGCAACAACTACAGCAGTACCAACGTCTCAGCTGAAAGGAAAACCATATCCCAGACCAGGCTGGAATAATGAAAAGCCTAGGCAAAAGGCAAGGATTTAGCCTGCGAGGGAGCTGGAGGTCATCACCCCAGCCCCGTTTCTCGGAGCACCGAGGATGCAGTTTCCACCCTCTATTCTGACAACACCTGTATAACTGAACACACAATGTATTTTTTAAAAAATAGGTTTTAATGGAAAGCTTAACAATGTGTTATTACACCTTTCCCTTGTCAGTTTGCTTGCACGGTACAAAACAGTGCATCTACTTACTCCAAAATGCAAATACTCATAGTGTCGAGTTGTTGGAGGGAAGCTGCTACCCTGGCTCATTTTGCAAAATCCTCTGCCTTTCCAGGTGTAACAAGGCGAGATTAAAAGATGTAACTATGCCCTAGGTGCTATGATGCTATCCCTAGTTTACGCAGGAACGTGTCCTGTGCTGACATCCCTAAAACAAAATGTGATTTATTTGGCTTATACAAAAGCCTATTTCACGGTGAAAAACTGAAATATCCCCTTTCCTCTCTCCTCCCCATAAAAAAATACACGCATGCTCTTTTTTGTATTTCCTCCCAGCTGGGTATCTGTGCAACTGACTCCAATTTGCCTGATTACTAAACTGTAGAGTAACTGAGAAAATTGAAGTTAGTGATCTGTCTCAGTTTACCATATCGTGAATATAAGGAGTTACCAAAAGAAAAAAAAAAAACACAACCCTACAAATAGTCTCCAAATAACTAAGCAATGGTGAGGACTGAAACTCCCTAGAAAAGAAGAAAGTTTTAAGTTCAGAACTCCTTAATTCACTCTTCCACGCTTCAGCGCTGAAACCTCACATTCTACACAGGCTGCCTGCTGCCAAGAGATAGACAGCTGCAACACGTAGACACAAAAAGGAGGTGTCTTTTGGCTGGAGTTTTAGATTTCTACATGCTGCCCTGTTTTACATGCTACTCCCCCAAACAGTTATAAAAAATAACTTCAGAAATCTAAAAACAAATGGGCTATTGTAACTGATGATAACCACTGACAGAGCATGCAGATGCCATAAAGCCCCTTCACAGTCCATGTTCCTTTGCAACAAGACAATTTTCTTGGAAATGTGCTGCTGCAGTTATTGTACTTACTTGGCCTTTAGCATATGTTTAGCTCTGTACCTTATAACAGAAGTCTGGGCATTCCAATAAAACCCACATCAGTCTTCACTATTATTTTCTTCGAGCTATCTCTGTGCCGTGATTGATACTCTGCTCCTGGCTACGCAAACTGGCTTCTTCCACAAGAGACGCTGCACTGACACTGGCAAAGTTGCACCAGATTTGTACCAGTTCAGCCAGAACAAAACCTGGACCACAACCTTACATGATGAAACATGATCTCCTTACACAATATCAAGCGTAATTAAGAAAGATACTCTCTTAAGATGGAAATTAATTTGGGAGCAGAAAGAACAGCTAAAGAAGACAATGTACCGAAGCACGAGAATTCTTGCAGGGCTAATGCAATAAAGAGATTTGCACCAAGAGAGCAGACAGCGAATGTGTGGTAAGGTGGGAAGACGAGACTATCTTCACAGCTGAAACTCTCAAGCCTCTCGATGCAAACGGCATGTAGTTTTGTGCCGCTTGCACTGGGTCAACACCTCCCCGGCAGCTCTTCCCCTTCCTCCAGCTGCTCATTCCCATGCTGGGGAAAGCCTACAGTTTGCTTCCCCTTTAGTGACCAAAACAAAATTTTGTGGGCTGTGACTGCTGAAAGACAGAAAAAAAAATGAAAGAGGACTGGCTACCCAGATGGTTTTAGAGATACGGCTTACGGAGAAACCCCACAAACCCTTGTATCAGCATCCCTGAAGAGGAGGTGAGTTGCGGTACAACAGGAATGAACTGCTAGAGGCGAGGGGGTAAACAAATTATGAAAAACAAAACCAAAACTCCCTCCTTAAACTGGTTTTGCTGTAGATTATAAACTACTTCTTCATCCTATGATGTCAAACGCACATTTAGGTTGCCAAGGAAACCATTCTGAAGTCACTAATTCAACATCATTATGAATTTTTTTAGTTCCCCAGGCAAAGACACACCAGAAAGGGGAAAGCTGGGAGGAAATACCTAAATATCAAAAGACTTGTAAGAAAAAGGCAGCTTCAAACACCGTGCACAGATCTCCATTGAGATTTTTCCCTTTGCATTGTTTGTAGTCACATACCTGGAAGAATACTTGCCTTGAAGTGGTGGGGGGAAAAAGCGTTAAATACAAGTGGTGTTAAATACAACCTTTGAAGGCAAACACCACAATGTACCTGAAAGACAGGGGCAAGTGGGAAAAGCAAAAGGGGGGGGCAGGGGAAAGTGACTCTATTAACATAAGCCTGCCACTCTTACAGTTACTGGCATCATGGTAGAGAGATACCCATGAACTGATAGTAGCCACGGAGTGGACGCTCACTCACCTTCAGTGAAGCTGGAAGCCAGAATGCAGGTAAGAATATACAAATTAAAAATTAAGCATCTTAAAAAAAAAAACCAAACAAAAAACGGTTGTGCTGGTTTTTCAACATCGCAACTCCAAGCTGGCAAAGATCCTAAGCCCCACAACACAGCAGATGCAGTTCCTATATACCAGGACAGATACAACAGACATTGCTAATGACCCCCTGCCATGGAGCAGAGCTTGGATTAGGCTCTGTGTGCAGGAATTAATCAACCCAGCAACACTGCTGCATGGATTCCAGGATCCATCCCAGCAAGCAATACCTCCTGTTTCACCCAAGGTTGATTCGAGGCCTCTGCAAAGATAAACTGGCAAAAAGGCATTCTGCTTGGTTCTTCCACTTTTCCTCCTGGCCCCTGCTTCATTCCAAAGACATGACGGTTTTGATGGTTCGAGCATCGGTCTTTTTAATGATGGCTGCATGGGCTTTTAAAATCCGTTCTATCTGCATCGCAATCAGAAGTCCTGTCCTCCTCTGCCATGTCTTCTCCACTGCCTCCTTGTGCCAGCACAACTAAATCAGCTGCACAGCAAGTCAGATCAAAGAACTGATCCAGACGAAACTGAACTTTCAGAAGACAGAGGGACAAATACAAAAAGTCCTTAGCACCTTGGCCTAGCACTTTAGGGCGTACCTTTAAGATGTTAAGATCTTTAGTATTTAGGAAATGTACCCTAAGAAAAAAGGCAGTTAAGAAAATACTTCTAATTAAAGCAACATAAACATGCCCTCCTGCTTACACATACACAATGACTTTATTTTAGCTTTTAGGTTTTCCTGATCCAACATCCGAGAGCAGAGAAACACCTGCAAAGCACATGCCACGCTAGGGCTCCATTCCTCGGTCCTCACAAGGCCTTTAGGATACTAAATTTAAATTTAGGATACTAAATGCGTAGAGCAGCAGCAGAGCGATACAAGACAAGCTCTGAATTGAACAATCAGAACTACAACCACAACTCGATAGTTTAAAAGGACAGCCCCTGCCTCCTTCTCTAAACAGATATGCTTGCTACTTCCAAGCACTATATAATTCACAGAGCCCAGCACTGAGTGAACAGCTTATTAGAATAGTTTTATACACAGCGTAATTGAAAGATTATCATTATAAATCAGTACTACACGATGAACAGGGCTTGCTTCTCCCACTATATTTCATCAAGCCTGAGAGGCTTAATAAAGGGAATCAGTAACCTAGATAAAGCTGAGTTCTCATTGTGGAAGGCTTTCTTTACCAAAAGGCTTGAAATCTCTAGCGTCACCCTTCATATTACTCGCAACGAAGTTCCCTGTTCTGGCAAGCTGGAATACAGTTTTTCATCAGCTAAACACAAATCAAGCGGCATGCATCATTTGGTAGGCAGGTTAAGGTAGGGCTTTAAAAGCCAAGGTTCCTTTTTAGGCTATGTCAGTAGTGAAGAATGCGCAGCACTTTACACAGAGAAAGAAAGGGGTTAGCATGACCTGATCTAAACCTCTCCTTTCTCACTCTCCACTTCAGAAGCGGCTGCATTTCAGTAGCATTGTAGGCACCAATCTGTAAAGCACCCCAGGAGCAATCTAATGTAAGTAAATACGAGTGGTATGGTTAGTACTGAAGCAAAATTCTTCTGGCTGCAAAAATTAAAATCTCCAAGTCCAGCAACACAGGGTCGCCCTACAGGTGGACAAGTAGGTTGGCAGACTACCAAAAAAAAGGGATGGGAACAGAACAGAATTACATCAATATACATTTTACTTCAGAGAGCTCAAAACAAGTCCTCTGATACCTGCTGAGACCAAACAGATGGGTGATTCCTAGTCATCATCCCAAATAAGCAGGCTAGCATTGGAAAGCAGGCAAAATTTTTTGTGGGTAGTATCACTTGGCTTGGGTGGAGCTCAAAGAAATACCCCCAGAGCTGGCAAGGACAAACGTCCCTTGTCTCTGGATAAGTTGCATTCACTAAGGTTTTAGATAGGCAGGGCATGCTTCAGGCTGCCATCTGTAGGGGGGAAAAAAAGTATTAAGTGGAGGGATACAGGGACACTGCTCTTAGAAACCAGTAGTGTATTTGGGAAGGAAAGCAGTGAGCAAAGCACCATTTAAACAAGCAGTTCTCAAGCAATCAGGATGGAAGTAACTGAGCCAGACCTGCAAACACCCTCCCCAACCAGCATCTTCTGCCTGTAACCTGCCAACACTGAGAAAGTTTCCCAAAAAAGCTGCTGGAGAATCCTGGCAGCACCTGGAAATCTTTAAGCCTATCCAAGTATATGTCTTACAGCAATAAATATGTAGGCAAATAAAGTACTTTTGGCATGTGCCTGTGATAGATGTTAACAAGGCAAACTGTAGCTTTAACAAGTGTTCAGTGAACAACGTAATCAAAAGCATGGAACAGCTTCTGCCTAATAACCGATACTCAGATCAGGGCTCCAACCTGGGAGGAAGGCCACAGAGGTGATACAGCTGAGGTCCACAAAGCCCTGAAAGGTGTGGAGAAGGTCAGTAGTGACTGAATACTAGCTATTTCCCACTGTACAAGTCCTAAATGGTATCAAGTGGAAGCATCAAGCGGAGGGTTTCGAAGGTTGTTTTTTCACCTCCCCTCCAACAAAGTTAGCAGTTAAACTGCAAAACTCACCACCACAACATGCCAAGTGTCTGTACAGGTTCAAAAAGCCACTGGACAAGCTCAGGAAAAAGGGTTCTTGAACCTAAATACCAAACACCTATAAAACCCATTCGGCTCAAGAGATTCCAGAAGCTGCACGGTGCTGGAAGACTACACTAGGAAAGCATCATTAATAGGGGCCCTTCTGCCATACTCTGTTTTGATAAATCCAGATCGATCAGCATCCTGGGCTAGATGGGCTTTTGGTCTGACTTGGTATTACACACAAGTAGGACTCCCTCTAGTTTTCAGTTTTGCAGGTGAAAAATGCAGCACAACTTGCTCCACAGGACTAAAAAACCCTTCCACCACAGATCCAGAGGCATTTCTGTCAGCTTGAAGAGGCATTCCCCGCTCCGACCCCAAGTTTCACTGGAGAAGGAGGTACCAGGAACTGTTCGTTCCAGGACAGGGCAGTCCTGCGGAAATGTCGCCAGAGCCGCAGCTTCAGCATGATTCAGGTCAGGGTGATTTCAGAGGTTACTGTACCATGGCTGTCTTCCCTGTCCGATGGCCAGCGGTTACCACGCTTGCAGCAGAGACACGTCCAGCTCCAGAGCTGCCCATAATTGAAGTTTTAACTACCACTCAATTCCATCTAAGCACAGGGAACTCTGAAGTGCACCGCTTGGGAGGGAAGAGACACATCCACCCTTCTGCCTTCTCTGCAACACAAACCAAGCCCTTCACCAGGCTCAGAGCAGAGCCAGCAGGACGAGAAACCTCCGGAAAACCTGAAGTCCTTTCTGCAGCAAACATTTGCCTGAGGCCCTCACCTAGGCAGTGAGTACAGGCACACTTACTTCCAGGCCTTTGGGCAGGGACGGTGGTCAGAGGCTCGTTTGCAGACCACCTCCAGCAGAAGAGTCCAGCACAGAGCCAGGCCTCTTGTTGGTACTGCCACAGGCCATATTAACTTGTTGCCTTCAATATGCATCCAGCAGAGTTCAGGTCATGGATTTGTTGGAAGTTCATCACTTATTCCGGCTTTTGTGCGAGAGGTCATTGCTGTCAAACTGTCTGCTTTCACAAGCACAAAAGCTCATGTTAAAATGTAAATACTTACAGGTGTTCCGCCAGGCACTCAAGATGAAAGTCAGAGCAATTATATTAGCCCTAGCCATATTTTACACTGCTGGTAGTACTTGAATGTCATCTGTTTGTGAACCAAGGTTTTTATGTGGGTTCATCTGCCTAGACGGGAAGCGTGACCTAATGGTGAAGACACAGGACTGGATTTAGGGCATTTGGGTTCTTTTTCTGCCTCTGTTACTGTCTCCCTCTGTGACCTCCAGTAAATAAATTCTTCATGCCACTGTCCCAGTTGAAAAGAACGTGAATAGATGCCTACTCGGTCCCATACAACTGCTGTGACCCTGTGTCATTTTCGCTAATTACTACAAGAATTCTGGAATGATATAGGAAATGTTAATCCGACTCATAAAGATAACCTGAGTTAATAAAAAGCAAGAGTCTTATAAAAGAGCACAACGCCCTCCTCCCCAAGCGCCTATGTTATGCTGTTTGTTTTTCAAGACGGAATCTCTGCAACTTATTATTACATTGGCCTTGATGGAGACAGCATTTTGCAAATTCAGCTTTGCAACAAGCCCAGATAGGCTGGCTTACCCCTGTCGCCTAGATTTGTGCACTGCATACCACTTGCGAGGAATTCAAGCACGACTTCTGTGTTGGGGTAACACCACAAGACTAGCAGCAGGACTATGCTGGCACAGGCCTACTGGGAAAATCAACTCCCCAGCTGTGGGAAGAAGCAAAGCCGGCGGAGGCTGCAATCACCACGTCACCCTGGAATCCAGTTTTCATGTCCAGTCCAACCTCGTTCTGTGATTGAGCTGCACAGTTCTGGAAAAGCTGGTATCCTCTTCCCTCAGCACTTCCAGCTACACGTCAGATTCTCTTGCGACTTTTGGAAACTACTGTATTAGCTATTAAATTGGAAGAGGTCATCTCAGGCCCGAGAGGAGATTGCATTCATTCAGTTCAGTACCTATCACAGAGGTAATTTTGCACCGTGCATCCCACGTCACGGAGGTCAGACAGATAGCCCCACCGCCCTTAACCACACAGAGGCTCTCACCATCAGGGATCCGTGGGATCAACACATGAGGAAAGACGGCTTTGGTAAACCTCATGGGTAACGCAAAGTACCGTCTCTCTAGAACAACACAGGGGAGTGGAAGGGAGCTGCGAACAACTGTGTTCTTCTGATGTGCACTCCCTTCCTCTGGTCGAGCAAGCGCAGGAGGCCAAGTGAGCACACGCGACATGCTCCCTGCAGGATGCCACATCCTGCCGTATTTCATACAGCATCCCAAGGCAAGCCAGATACTTTTCAAACACAGTATGATGTTTGACAGTGTGATCTGTCACAGTGTGACAGGTTCTCAGAGACAACACAGGGGAGAGAGAAGGGAATGGCACTGACAGATTTATCCAACAGCACTGAACTGTTCCTAGCCACACTTCTCTTGAAAGGAAAAAAAACAAGCAAGCAGACACACCGCAGACACACACAAATTTTACAACGCCTATTCTTTCTGCTCCTTGCTTTCAGTAACTTGTTCTACTGTTACGAATTTCTCATAACTCTCACTCGCTCATCCAAAACCTTCCCATTCCTATAGAAAGCAGAGGTCTGTTTTGAAGGGGCGGGAGAATCGTGGAGGTTGTTTTATGTACAGCTTACCCCCCTAAACCTGCTCCCAGCCCTGCTCCCCCTCACCCCCCACACACGGTGCCGCGTTTTAAGGAGCACTGGTTATGCTGACATCAGTGAGGCTCCAGGGGCCATCTAGGCAGCTGTTCCTGCTCCTGTGCGTGGCCAAGAGCCAAGTCGCTCTGCCTTTTTGGTGATGTTCCCTCCTGCCGGCTACCCCCACTCCCGCCCACACGTCTGCAGGGTGGGGCGAGGTGGCCACTGGCAGCTTTTCCAAGGAGAACTAAGCAAAAAAAAAAAAAAAAAAAAAAAAAAAAAGCAGCTTTCATTTCCAGCCTCTGGTCAGAAATGCTCAGCGATTTTTGACAGTGTGCTGTGGGTTGAAGGAACTGTAGTTTTTCTTCCCAGACAGGCAAGGCCCAAGTCGCCCTTAGGACTTTGTCACCTAGAGGAGAAAAACACGTGCTCTGTCCTCCCTCTCCACACGCGCAGGGACAGCCCGCCGGCATCAGAGACGGGCCCGCAGGCCCGGCTCTGTACAGCTGTTCCCCTGTTTTAAAGCAGACCCATCCTTGGAGGCAGCTGTTCTCCAGCCAAATGACGATAGCAGAGCAGCAGAAGGCTCACCCAGACCAACCCGAGAGCGCAGGGCGGGTGCGAGCCATCTTCCAGGTGCAGGAAAGGGGCCACCACAGCACTTTTTCTTCCCTCTGCTGCTCCCCGGCAGGGCAGGCAGCAGCACGAGGGCAGGCGAGGCGTGCCGGGCACCTTTCGGCCCAGCCAGCCCCACGGGGGCAGGTTTTAGGCAGCTGGATATCTGCAGCCGGTAATCCCAGCAGCGGGGAGCGTCCCCGTGCTGAGCCGCGGCCAGATCCGGGGAGTGAAAAGGTGACAGCCAAGCCAACTTCACATAAGCCCTCGGAGCCTGCAGCTCAGACCCCATGTCAAGATTAGGAAAGTATGCACACACAGAGAGCACATGAGCTGCTGGAGTGCTTTCGTTTAACTCTTGCAGACACGGCATATCGAAGGAGCTTGGGTTCACGGCCACGTTTCTTGCCATCTCTCTTCAAAGCCGACTCTTCTCAGGCCACAAGACCTGCGACACTTCCTCGGGCTGAGCAATACCTTCTCAAGTAGGTCAGAAACTGAAGTCAGCAAGATGAGTTTGGAGCTGCAGCTCACACGGGTTAAAGATTCTGGCTTGTGTCAGGAATACTTTTTCTGAAAGTTAAACGCAGGCCCCAGTCCTGAAACACTTCCCCTAACTTCACCCATGCCAGTATTTTGACTTAAATGGAACAACCTACTTAAATAGAATTATATCTGTGTTTAAAGTGTCTGCAGGATCAGTGCTTGGCATGATCTAGACTGGCCTCCAACATACACGCACACCCCCCAGCAAATTTAAAAAAAATACCCTGAGAGCCATCAGGCTAAGCTGTGTTAAGACAAAAAGAAAAGGATAAAGACGGTTACCCCCACCACAGCACATTTAAAATTTACATCTGTGTATGTTGTAGCTGATTCACCAGGGCAGGAGAGACAGGGATGCCTGACGGCTCCGGCTGGAAGCGAGAGAAGGGTCCCTAATACTCGGTTTATCTGGGCAAAGAGGAGTCTCAAAACCAAGCAGATCTGTACACTGTCAGCACCAGAAACACTGACGATTTTGGGAGTCACTTATGATTTTTTAATTTTACCTCTTCTAAGGAATAAGCATTTAAGTACAGTAACATTAGCAATCCTAAACTGCCAAGAAACCCCCCTTCGACCAAGAAACAAACTTGACTCCTTCCTTCTCTGTACCAAGCACAAAAGCAGCAGATACAAACACGAGTTTCCCTGGTGGAACAAACCAGCCAAATTCATTCAAATCTTCCCGAAGCGCAACAGGGCAGAACCCATTCCTGTTCCCAGAGCTTATTACAGTAACATGACTAAACATGCTCAGCAGTTCAATGTGATAGGATGCATCCATTTGCTGATGCCAGAGGAAGATGCACGTCTCTTCTACATGGCACTGCTCTCACAGGCTGCTTTTCAAAAGATGTTTTGAAAAGCGACCTGCTGCGTACATTCTTAACAAGTCATAGTATCACCGGCTGTACAAGTGTTTGACCTCTACTTGCTATGCACTGTGGACAAAAATCTGACATCAGCTTATTCCAACCTTAGTAACACCGAACTGCTCCTTACAAAGCTGGCTGGAACAGACTACGACAACGCACCGATAAACTCCCAGACGGACCCCTGGAGTGCTGAAAATGCAACTAGTTTAGTACATGAGCCCACATGTTTTAAATTTGGGTTGGTTTAATCCAAGTAAGTAACCTGATTAAAATGGGAGTCTTCTCTGGAGGTCTGATTTCTAGATGTTTCCATTACTCCATATGCTTTCATGTTGTATAAACATAACAAATGATACATACATCACTGTTGGGATGATTTAAGAATTCAGTTTAAAGCTACAACGCAAGTCACTCAAGGCAAGAGAATCAGATTACTTTGTGAATGGCAAGAGCCAGCAATTGCACTTCATTTCAGTCTTGGGACGGTGACGTATTGAGGGGGTGACATCTTTATATTCCCAGTTTCTTCTTCTAATTTCTCAATTTCAGAACCTTGACATTTGTCACTTTTACATACAGACCTAAAGCAAAAGGGAGAGAGAAGGACGCGGTCTGATTGTGATGCTTTAAAACGTGTATTAAAGCTAGGAGTGTATTTGCTTCTAAAGTAAACAACCAGATGCAGACCCCTGAACACGTGTATATACTTGCACCTATACTGCCTAGGGGGAAAAAAAAAAAAAAAAGAATCTTTGTCCCTCGTGTGCAAACTAGGCATTTATGAGAGCTGCCCAAATTCTGCCTTGCAACCAAAGCTCTCTGTTCATAAGCAGACACCTCAGCATCAGCAGTGCGCAGGTTCCCAGCATGCCTCAACCTTGATATCTGGAAAGGCTCCATTATGGGGTAAGAAGATAGTTATAATTAAACATTTATACTGAGGTAGTGCCGAGCAGGTCAGTTCCACAATGTGTTAGGTGGCTTTTCAAAACTCGGTAATTGAATGCTGATCCCTGCCCCGAAGAGTTTACAGTGTAGGAAATCAAAGCATAACACTTGGCATCTGTACACTGGGAACTAAACAAAGACCACCACCAGTTCATTTCGTCTTTGGACTAGGCAGCTCATATAAACATCCATTACCAGAAAGAGTGGAAATTTTTAAATCAGCAGTCTGGACTTTCCTAATCCACATCTGTGCTACTGGGTTGTGCAGCTCCGTTTGAATTACTAGCTGGGACAGTAACTGCAGCGTGCAATTTGCACATGCTGCTGGCATCTTCTTGTCCAGTGTAAATTATTTTTGGCCCAAATACTTTTTAGCAATCATTTTGAAAAGACAGTGAGCACACAAACGGAAACATTTACTGCAAGTCAGACGATTCGGGCCGTGCAGGCACAAGGGAGGCTGCCAATGCACGAGGTCGAAAGTCAGGCAACAGCAGATCCTTCTGCATGGGGTCACTCAATACTCCAGGACGACCCCAGGCAGGCATCAGTACATCTGCTATGCACACGTCAGCTATCAGGCAGACCACGGCCGCATGCAAGTCTGTGGCGTTGCAAATCTACTAACTCACATCTTTTCCTATGGAGATTAAGAGTTACGCAACGGTGTAAATAAAAACTCTGGCCCCAAGCACGCAGGGGCCATCTCTGCCCCGGATCCATTCTCGGGGAGAATTCTCTACATTCCCCTTTTCCTGCAAGGAAGGACAGGCCTGTGAAAGACAAGTCCTCCTCCCACTCACCAGAGCAAATAGACTCAAGAAAGTTAAAGCACAGCCTCTAGGATTTAGAAGAGGGATGCAGCAATGGCTGCACTGTTTCAGTGATGCCCAAAACCAGGATGGAAGAGAATTTAGTCAAAATAGCCTATTATATCGCAAATTCAGTTTGCTGTTTATCAAACAAGCTCCTAAAACAGAAGCACTGACTTTCTAACTACACCTGTAGGAATTTCAAGCACCAGAAAAATACAAAGACACTATTAGTGTTTCAGTTTTTTAAAGTTTCCTGGCGTCCTTCATGCTATGAATGCTCAAGAGCTTTCAGCTGTATGTACCCCACATAAAATCTTAGTCCAGTGAAGCCTGAAAGAATTTTGCTGTTGATTCGAATGAAGCCACGTTTTCCATTTCTACATACTATTTACACATCTATTGATTTATTAAACACGTAACAGCAACCATAAGGGGGCATGATCTGTGTTCAGCTTGGCCCACTTAACTGTTCTGTGAACACCTTAACTTTCATTTTCTGACTTTTGAGCATTTAAAATGAGTAACCTTACCATTTATTTCTATCTTTTTTTCTTTCTCAAGGGAAAAGGGAACCATGGAAAATCCTCAGTCACTAGATTTAAAGAGCTTACAAGTTCCAAAAGCTTTGCAAGTAGAGATTGGGAACTGCTTGAACTGCTGTTAGCGGGGCTGCAGAGTTTACAGAATCGACCAGTTCCTTCCTGCAGAGTTTACAATCTGCACGGCTTCCTCTGAAGGTAACCAGCATCCACTCCGAGGTACGGATCATTTCGCTCACCCCTAGAAATTCGCTCTCTGGTTAGGTCGAACATGGTGGCCACTTCACGCTCAGCAAAAAGACGCTGCCGTTTCCCAAAAAGGAGGAATGGAGACAGAGGATGGAGAAGATTTTTCCCACAAATTGTAAGTAGCACTGATATGAAAATAAATTCTTCACTCTTTAAAGAAAAGCAGAGTTTCCAACAATAAACCAAGTTTACACCAGGGAAATAGGGGCACTGTGATACAGCTCTCTTTACCCTTTTGCAACATGAACAGTCAGGCTCCTGACAGTTCAAAGACTGCCAGGATATCTTACCAAGCAGAAAAGCCACCTATCTGGAAGTTGCTCCAAGACTTGTTCCAGAAGCTGCCAAGGACCACAGTTTTGGACTTTACTTGGAAATGTAGTAAGATGTACTAAGCGACACCTGGCTGGGCCATCTGATAAGGAGGAAGAAAAAATGATACCTGCAGCTGTTAGAAAAACAGACCAAAAGAAATATACCCTCCAAATCAACCAAATACAAGGCATAAGTTACATCTCTGTAGAGAAGCACTTGTCATTGCACTCATACTTCTTCCCTGGAAAATAACAGTCAAACCTCACGAATGGAAGCCCTTAGTAACCCGGCTACATCTCTTCCACAGCTGGCTTCTAGGGCACGCGTTTCTGCTTCCTGGACCTTCAGTGTCTCACTTACGAAGCAAGCCTCCTCCTGCAGCTTTCCTTCCTTCCACCCAAAAGCATCAGGATGTATAGACAGCACAAAACGTGAGTTGTGCTGCAAGTTATCCAAGTGAACACTGATTCAGGGTACCTTAAGGCTTTTGGGGAGAAAAAGGGGATGAAGCAGGCAAGCACATGCACAAGATGCCACAGCCACCTGCTGTCCTCGATACGCAGGCAACTGCATCAACATCAGATAAAAATGCACACACAAATGAAGAACAGCACACAGGTATTCATGTCCTGGCTGCTTCTCATATTCTCAAAACACTAAGAGCAATGAGACATACTGAACTGAATTTAATGAAGAAAATGCATTTTGTGTAAGAAAAAGAGGAACTTAACCTAGGCTCTTTCCCCTACCCAAAGCTGTGAGTGGTCCAAATTAAAAGGGATGTTGCTCCCTAAAGGAAATACAAGGAAGTACCACTGCTTATTGGTGCAAAATCCAAAGCAGTTCTCCCTTGTCCAAGCCGTAATGTTAGCAGTGTGAAGGAGTTTGGCCTGAACACGGGAATGGAATTTATTGCTGTGATGCAAGCGCCCTGAGCAAAGCACTCCCAGGTACTGATACACCTGAACACTGACATCACCTGCCGTACGAAATGGGACTAACAAGGGCTCGAGTTAAAGCCAGCTAAGCACACACGATAAAAGCAAAGGCCACCTACACTTCAACGTGAACATTGTGCTTCTCCCATCCTCAGAGAGGAAGCACATACCTAAATTAACTAAAACAAGCTTTGTCAACTGCTGATCATCCCCTGTTTTCAAAGGGCAGGTGATGCAGGTCACCCAGTCCTAAAACACCTATGAGTACGTTTGTGCTGTTTCAAGAAAGCACATGCTAACACTTGTTAAAATACCCACCAGGAGATGGCAAGTGGAGAAGTCCTACATGTATCACAGGCTGGCAATTCCACTATTAACCACAAAACACAATTCTCTTTCAGAACCAAATTAGCAAGTCACTCGGGCACATCAGCACAGAAAATGTCCAAGATGATCAACACACTTTACCCAGAGTGACTTAAAATTCAATTTTTCAAAGCTGATGGAAATTACACTGGGAAGTCACTTGGCCACTGTGTGCAAGCAGCTCTCCCACACTTTTTGAGAGCTCTACACAAATAGTGTCCCTCGTGCAAATGGATCTTCAAAGAAACTTCAGACACCAGGATGAGGGGTTGTCTTCTTCAAAAGGAAAAGGATTGCTCGAAATCCTGAGATTAAATAAGTAAGTAATTAAATGAGATTAAATACAAAACATTTTTGCTCAGGAAGGTTAGATGCAGGAAAACAGTGGAATTTGAAAGTTGCATTCCACGTGCTTCTAGGGGAAGACTGGCAAAGGAGATGGGGAGGTAATCAAGGCCTGAAAGGCCTCCCTCTCTAATGCTCCTTGGAATACCTATTTTAGTTCAGGAGCCTAACAACGCCCGTGGGGGATTTTGACAGCTTTTCTTTTCCCTTGCTGTAGCACCTCTGCCGATGGCTGGGACTCTGCAGGTGAATCCTGTTGTTAAAACAGCTGCCTTTCTCTACATCTTTAAAGAGGTATTCAGATTCTCTTAGCCTTACTTAGTTGAATCACTCTGAATAAACAGTCTCCACCCATCAACTACTTCTTTTGTGTAAAGCACCTATTCAAAGGCAACCACCTTTATTGATTGCTAGGCTGGCCAACCTGAAAGCCGAAATGCCACTATTAAAAAAAAAAAAAAAAAAAAAGGCAGGATACACCAGAAGGCCTGTGTTGTTTCTAAAGGAAGTGCAGGTCCAGGCGCTGCTCAGTTACATCAGGACAATTCCTTTCTGACTGCAGGAGGCTGCTCTAACAGGTTTAACACCGGCACAGCCACGAGCCAAGTATCCCACTGACTCTTCTCCCTTTTGTCCAGGCCCTTTTCCAGCACAACACGAACAAGCCGTCCAACGGGAGTCCACAGCATATGCCCCAGCTGGCAATTATTTGTACTTTTAACATTTCATAATAAAGCATTAGCACAAGCTCTAAATAAGTTCTGTTACCCTGTTCTGAGTAAAATGCTGAGGGAAGAGGGGTGAGATGCTCCGGTACTGCTGCCCGGGAAGCCCACGCTCTTCTAAGTCACTGGCCCTCAAATGCTGCTTTTCAAAACAGAGGGGTAGGGTGGGGTGGAGGGAACACCTTCAGGTGGGAAAAACATCATGACTGGCAGACATCAAAGATAAGCCATCATCAGATTTCTTGCACCGAAGAAGAACAAAGAGTCAGTGCTCCTGAAATTCCTGTTTAGAAGTACCCCAGAACAGAGCCAGCACTTCCCACCTCAGCCAACCTCACCTATTTTCATGTGTAATCAAACGCTGATAACCAAACCTGGCCTGGCAAAGCTCTGCAAGTTTCAAGCCCTTCCTGGCTCCACACAAATAGCTAACTTTTCAGTGTATCACCAGAGAGTGGCACTTCCAAAGATACCCAAGTCCTGCCTTTGAAACCACTGCCTATAAAGATGCTTCCAAAGGGGGGGGGGGCACAGCTCCCATAGGTGCCGGTTTATGTAGGATATTAAAAAAACAAAAACAAAACCAACAAAACCAACACACACAGATAAAAGATTCCTCATCTGCCTCCCCAAAGAAAATCTGCTTTAACTGCTGCACAACAACTTGGCAAGTCAGATCTCCCACCCCAAAATAAAAAATGAGCTGTCGCATGGTCTCAGAAGGCAATTCCTTCTCACCCTCAAAGTTTACATCTGCTCCTCAAGACACTTCCCAGCAAAGCTGCAGGGTACCTGAGCACTCCATCCATGATGAGGCTGTACTCAAAAGAACATGAAGCAGTTCCTGGCCCCTTTCCAAGCTGCAGAATACTCTTGAAAAAGCGTATTTTAAAGCTGTAATCCCATGACTGACCGTCTTGCTTGAATTCAGAAAGGAGGCAAAAGAAAAAGACACAGAGCAACAGGGATTCTCACTACCCTCAAGAAAACCAAAAGCAGCACTACCATCCTCCTCTACAGACAATTATCTCCCGAGAAAGAAGCTACCACATCATCAAGGCAGCAGTCTCAAACTGGTCCAGTAACATGGTCCAATAATACACTCATTTTGAAACAATCTTTATTGCCCTGAAAGAAGAAGACATGATTTCACATGTTTTAAGAGTGTACACCTAAAACACGGATTTCCAAACTGAGGCATCATTCATCAAAAAGTTAAAAGGGGCTTTTTCTGAACATGCATAGATTTCAGACTAACAGGATTTACTTGTTTTCTGCCTGTTCCTGGGGAACCTTTGCAGTTTCTTTTTTCCCAAGACTGTCCCTACAGGCTGCTATCCAACATACATCAGATGCTCTTGGAGCAACAGATAACTCTGGAAGGACATTTGCAAAGGGCACAAATCGAGGGCCCAATGCTGGTAAAATTTAGGCATACTGGGGGAGGGTGGAATTACTCCTGTATGTAGATAACTCGAACACTCGACACAGTCCCCTGGAAGGCTTTATTCATGCATCTAAGTATTTTTTCAGATGTTTTACTATCAAAAAAGGTATTTTAAGTTAATAAAAAAAATTGTTGCAATCTAAAAAGTGAATCCCTTACAAAAACACTCAGGTTAATTTTAGCATCCTTCTGTTTAGCTGCTTAGCAACACTTATCCTATGACCTTCTAAGCACCACCTACTTTTACAAGGGATAATGAATATAACCAAACGGATTTATCTATATGTTTTTAATCTGTACAATGCAAGTAACATGAACAGTTTTTATTTAAGTAAGAAATCCAACTGAGAGCAATCCAAACTATTTCTGCTTAAGAAGAAACTTTCACAGGCTAAAGTCAAGCTACTGCTACGATTGCAGCGTGACTTCAACATAGGCAAAGTGATAAAATCCTTAAGGATTGAGAAAAGCACTACAGAAGTCGATGTTTGTATGCCTTGGGAAACACTGCACTTGCCTTTCGTACCAAAGGAGATTATAAATATTACTAACAGATAATGAAGACATTCGTCTTTCCCCATTTTGAAACTTTTAAGAATCTCCTGACCCTCACGACCAAAAATAAAAGCCATTTGGTCAGAGGGTCAGTGAATGCTGTAAAGACTTAATAATGGGTGCACAACCTGGGTGAGCTGAGTCAGAATAAGATGTTTCACTACACTGAAATCTGCAAGCAAATAAAGTTTCGAACACCCCGGTCTGGTGAAAAAAACAAACAAAACCCAGCCAGCAAACACCCTGTTATATTCTGTCTTAATACCAAGCCAAAAAAATATATATATATATATTCTTTAGGGTCATTAGTTATTAAAAGAAATGTGTAAGAGTGGCTACATAAATAGTCACTACTGATGGACAAACAACAGTTTGACAACTAGAAGCTGCCTGTGAAATTAGAGCAGAAGAAAAGTTTACTCAATTGTACTTAAAGGATGGTGTTTTTCCAACTGCATGATATAAATTCAGTTCCAAGTACGGCTGCCAGGAGGAGGAAGGTGAGGCAGCAAAAGAGGCCGCGCTGGGCCCCGTAGCAAGAGAGCACAGCTGCCCCGTAGCAAGAGAGGAGGCTGGATGTGTCCCTGCCGGCAGGTGAGGGAGAGCCCTGGTACTCTGATTGATTGGATGATGGATTCATGCTGTTTCTGGGTTTCTAACAAACAAAAGGGCCCATTCTTCCCTGGATGTACCCAACTCCCGTTAAGGCTAATCGGCATTATGCAGGCACACCAAGAAAAGACTATATACCCTTAAGTCTTCAAAGAGAAAATTAAAACCTAAAACAAATATGGCTGGCCTGACCCTGAGTCACTGCATCCCTTTCACGCACGCTGACCCTGTGGAAAACAGGAACTGCGGTAACAAAACTCGGTGCTTGTGTCAAAACGACAGACCTCAACGAAAAAACTTCAGCCAGCGTAACAGCTGTCTACTGTGCGCTGCAGGGGTGACAAGACGGTGTTCTTTAGCAACTGCTCCTGTTGTTAATAAGCACTTTTTTTTTTTCAAGGCACAGGGCTGGAGTCTGGTGTTGGAACGGTAAGAAACACCAACTGCATTTGCTGTCTCTCCTACACCACTGCCCCCGAATCGCGCTGAACTAGACGTTTAACTACTTTCTCAAATACGTAACCACACTCGATCTTACCTACAACAGAAGACAGATGAAAGAAGGAGTTGGGATTAAAACTGGACGGTTGGTGTGCATGTCCCCCCCTTCCCTCCAGAAATCAGTTCAGTGGCTCCCGGGCAGGATGCTGCCTCCTTGGCCCGCAGGACCAGAGCATCAGCTCCGGGCCGGACACCCCGGCGCGGCCGTGGGAGGCGCCCGGGCCCCCTTGGGGTGCCCAGCGCAGCGGAGCGGAGCAGGGCACGCAGGGAAATGTGCTGAGCCAGGAGAAGCGCTCTCCTCCTCCTGCCTAAGCCAGCGAGGATGCCGAGCAGGAGAAGATATTGCAGCCGAGAGGTGAAACGGGGAAAATAAAAAAAAAAAAAAAAAGCAGGGGGGAGAAGAAAAAAAAGAAAAGGCAAGCGTGCGTGCGTGCGGAGGGGAGGCGGGGGAGAAGTGCAGGGAGAAGAAGCCAGAGGAAACTTATCTGCGACATGACAAAGTTCAATCCACCGCCCTCCCTCCTCTGCTGCAAAAAAAAAGTTGCAGCATCTCGGCGCGCCGCGCTCCCCGCGGCCCGGCCCGGCCCGGCCCTGCTCTGCCCAACAACAGCCGCGCCCGCCCCGGCCCGCACCCCCGGCACCCATGAGGGGGGGGGGGAGAAGAGCCCCCCCAGCCCCTGCATGATGATGAACTGGGCGGGAGGATCTGCCTGGCATCCGCAGGGCGGCCCCCGCCGAGCCGCCGGGGGGGGTCCCGGCCCGTAGCAACGGCGATGGGGAGCGCAGTCGCCCGAGAGACGGGTCGCGGCTGGCTCCCATCCGCACCGGGCACCGGCGGCGGCGGGGGGCGGGCGGCAGCCGCGCGGCCCTAAACTTTGTTTTCGGCCCAAACACCGCCGCTGCGGGGGGGGTCTCCACCGCCGCCCTCCCCCCAAGCCGGGGGGTGAAGGCGGCCCCGGGCCGGACCCCCCACGCCCCCCCCGCCTCGGATGCTGCCCAGCTCCTTCCTGTAGCGGTGACGCCGCCCGGGCGTCCCTGCCCGCCGCTGGCCCCGCCGCGCAGGGATGTGTCCCGGGCCCCGCACAAAGACAGCGGGACAGGGGGGACCCGCGGCGGGCAGCGGCCAACCCCCCCCCCCCCCCCGGGCCCGGCTCCCCCCCGCCGCCGCCGCCGCGCAGGCCGGGAGGGGAAAGGACACACGCACGTCCCTACCGACGGGGGGGGGTCGGGGTGGAGAAAGAGGAGAAAAGGGGAAAAATAAAATAAAATCGAGGAGAGGGGAGAGGCAGCGGGGTGCCGGGGAAGGGCAGGCGCGGCCGGCCCCGCCGCGGGGGGGAGCCGGGGGAGAGATGCGCGGCGCAAGCCGGCGGTACCTGCGGAGAAGGGGCGCCTTCATCCCAACTTCCCAGCGCCGGCGCGGGCCTCCCCTCCGGGAAAAGCGGGCAGGGGCCGCGGCGGGACCCGCCGCCGCCGGCGGCAGCAGAATAAGCCCGAAGGAAAAGTTAAAAGGCAAGCGGCTGCGGGCTCGGGAGACGGGGGCGAGCCGGGCTAGAAGATGTTGCTTCCTCGCAGCCCCATCCAAATTGTGGCGGTGGCTGGTTAAAAATAAACTTTGCAGCAGGAGGGGGGGATGATCTGGCCGGATTCCTGAGCTCAGACGGTTTAATATGGATGAGCATCAGGTCCTGAAGGCAAAACGCCGCGGCTGGTGCCGCTGGTTGGTAGAAAGTCTGCAACAGGGAAGGGGGAAAAAAAAAAAAAAAAAAAAAAACAGGAGCCGCGGAGGGAGGAGAGGAGAGGGAGGAGCGGGGGAAGGGAAGAGGGAGGCTACACGAACTCATCATCATCTCCACCGCTGCCAGCCAAACTTTTTTTCCTCCTCTTTTTTTTAAAGGAAACTTTTTCCCCCCCCCCAACAAGCACTTCATTTTTTAAAGAAGTCGCACGACCGGCCGACACGCTGCAACGTCCTCACCCCCGCGCCTGCCCCCTCCCAGAAGTTTATTTTTCCTCCTCTTTCTCCCCCCCCCGTAAGAAAAAGAAAAGGAGGAAAAAAAAAAGCCAAAACACCAAACCCCGAGATCCCTCCGGAGTTAAGGCACGCTCCTGCCCTTTGTGAGGGAGCGGGGCGGCCGGGCAGCCCCGCGGTACTTACGCCGGACTTTGCTGGGGCTGGGCTGCTTGCGCCGCGACATGCCGGGAGGATGGGCCGCCGGGGGGGCGCGGGGGCGCGCCGGGGGGGGAGCGCGCACGGGAGGCAGCCGCAAACTTGTTCCGGAAAAAGGAATCAAAATGGCGTTTCTGTGGATGTGCAAAGTTCATCAACTCCGCGCTAACTTCCCGTCCTCCGCGCCTCCCTGGAGGGGAGAGATGGGCACGGTTAGGGACCCCGCCGCGCCGCGCCGCGCTCCGCGGGCGCCCC
This sequence comes from Theristicus caerulescens, assembly GCA_020745775.1. NCBI lineage: Eukaryota > Metazoa > Chordata > Aves > Pelecaniformes > Threskiornithidae > Theristicus > Theristicus caerulescens. The sequence continues at coordinate 73,216,561 of CM036558.1, forward strand.
CGCCCCCGGCCCGCCCCCGCGCTGCCCCGCGCACCCTGATAAGGAGACACATCACGTGTCGCCCGGCTCCTCTCCCGGCGACGCGCTACCGCGGCGGCGGCCGCCTGTTGCACACAGCATCTCTATCTCGCCCTCCCGGCGGGGAGGGGCGCCGCCGAGGAGCGGAGCGGGCACAGCCGGCCCCCGGCGCCCCCCCGGCCCGGCCGGGCCGCCGCGCACCGGCCCCCGCCGCCGGCCGCGCAGCGGCGGGATGCCCCGGGCGGGCGGCGGGGCGGCCAGGTGCCACGCGGCGCCCCGCGCCCTCCCAACGGCCGCGCCCGCGGGGCTCTGCCGGGCGGCCCGGGCCTGGCCGGCGGCCCCGCTCCCGGCCGGGCGGCCCCGCCTGCCCCCCGGCAGCCGGCGGCCGCTCTCCCCGCCCGCGGCGTGCGCTCGCGGCTGAAGCGCGGCCGGAGCCGCCGGTGGCGGTGCCGCGCTGCCGGCTTTAGGAATTCGTCTGGGCTCTCCGGTGCCCGTGGAAATGTCTGTGCATCCTCCTCCCGGCCCGGCCCGGCCCGGCGCCTCACCAGGTACAGCGGCCGCAGGCAGGAATCCGCTGCTCCGTGAGCAAAGCTCGGCTTCTGGTTTGGTTTGTTTGTCCCCTCAGAAAACTTTGGTCCCCGTGCGGTTTGGGTCCCTGCTGGGGTCGCTCATCCGCCCGGCTGACGACACCTAAAATTCAGCAAGACCCAGAACATCAGCGTAGGAACGGGAGATCCAAATGCCGCCCCTAATCAAAGGCAAGACTCAAGACGTTTGCAAATACGAGTAGGTACAAACTGCACAGGCTCTGTATGCGGCACTGCACGCGTGGTCCTTTCCGCCGCTTGCGCTGCAGTGAAAGTTCAGAGATGTAGAAGATTCAACAAGTGATGGAGAGGTGTTCAGAGTCGTGGGGATTTCACCTGAAAGCCAGTACTGGTTTAGAGTCGTGTGACAAATAGTAACAGTACATAAAACCAAAATATCTGGAAATACTCCATCCTGAAAGCTTGATGGGGGGAAAAAAAAAGGCAAAGCAAAACTGCTTGTGAGGAGTGCCATAATGAGTATAGGAGGAACCAGTTTACACTTTAAGGAAATGGTTATTTACACTATTTGCAAAGCTACTAAAACTAGGCCTTTTAAAGCTGTTACTGGTGAGATGGAACCTGAAGTTGCGGGCTGCTTTTTAGAGAAATCAAGTCCTGGCCTGTAGGCACAAGGCTTCTACCAGCTTACCTGGTATCCTATCTCCTGACTGAAAAGGAATTCACATGGAAAGGAAGGCTAAATTGCAGGTATGTGGCAGTAAGCCCTCAACCAACTCTTTTCACACAGAGTCTTTTGCCTGTAAGGTGTCGTTATTAACTTTCTTCGCACCGGTCTTTTCAAATATTGGATAAAGGCATACAAGCCGGGAATACACAGGACCTGTCTCAAAGACGTGAGCTGTGCTTCATGTCAGGAATAACCCTCTTCCCTTCCTGACTCCAGGTAAAACACCTGCAGGTCTGATGATCCAGAACCTGGAAATACTGAAACGGCAAAACCAAAAGGCACGCACGTGTATTCCGAACGCGAAACTGCAGCTTTAACTTATGTGCATTTGTTGCGGTGGTTTCTGCAGGCTGAACTTTTATCAGCCGAATTTTGCGCATTATTACACGTGAGCTTTGTGTATAAATTTCAATACCATTAAGCTCTGTTAAAGTGGAGTTGCTGGCTGACAGAACGGCTGTGTAACAGTTCACCCCACAGTATAGCAGCAAGCGTTAGAAAGTGCATTCTCATTGTTTTGCTACAAGGCTCTTATTTTACCAAAAAACAATCAAGGGAAGTCATTGAAAATAAATTCATTGTAACGTGTCTTTAACCTTTTCATCTCTGTCCCCATTATACCTGCCAACCTGCAGTGGCAGAACGGTTGGTAAATTCAATAGCTTCATGGCCAGCTTACATCTTTACCTCAATATCTCTTGCGGTCAGGCACCCGATTAAACAAAAACCTGAACAGTTGTCCGTCTCAAGCTCAGCCCTTAAAACATGTTATTTGTGTTGGAAGACTGCCGGGATTTTAGCCTGCACGGCACATAGGTACAAACTGTGTGGAGATTAGGCCTACGAGTTTACAACCAAAGGCCTTGTTTGCACAGACATTTACATAAATTGCAGTAATTGAAACTGGTGCAAATTCCTGTATGGATAATCATCTTTGGAGGCTGGCAACGCATGTCTTGTTGACCTGTGGCTAATATCTCTGGCATAGTCTTGCAGGCATTTTGGACCACCTCTGCATGAAGACTCGCATCCACCCTCGCTGTATTTTCTAACTTCAGAGGTGCTTAAGCAGCCTTCCACACGGGATGTTTAGCAGGCGGATAGACAGAATACAAAAACAAGTGGTGATCAATTCAGCATCTGAAATCTGCTCTAGAAACATGAGCATGCAATTATGTAGGTATCGTAAAGCTCGCAATGGAAAAAAAAATCAGGATTTTAATACTTGGAGAAAGTATGTCGATTTTTTTTAATCGCATTTATATTTTTATGTTTTAAACATCCCTATTCTTACAGAGAAATGTAATGAAGGGTGAATCAGCACATACTGTATTATGTTCATGCTGTAAATTAAAAAATGCAAAACAAGTTATAAGAAAAAAATTAACTACCAAGGTTTATGAAATAGTAAAAAGTGATATATCTTTAACAGTTTAAGAATAAATTTTAATTCTGAGCTATCGCAGGGCAAGAGAAATTAAAATAATTCAGTTTTCAAACTTTCCATCATTTGGACTTTTATAACGCATCAGAGAGGTCAAAACCCACTGTGGTCTAAGACTGAATGTGAAATTTTGAGCAAATGGTTTCTTTTTTTTTTTATTCCAGTGAAAGAGAAAGTAGAGATAATTTTTGTCTAATAAAAACCACTTTTGTGAATGACTCTCCCAAAACATTACTACATTGCTTATATGATACAGCTATCCCTTTCACTCTGCATTTTCTACCATCTGCATTGCTGTGGTTTATCCCATCTCCTCTGATCACTCTGTTTGTGACAGCTGAAGTGTTTAGTCTTTGTTTTCTTAGGACTGCACATGGTTTGTGTACTTTCTGGATATCGTGACATCGATATTCAGCAGTGACGGTAAACACGCTAAGGGGCAAGAAGACTTTCTCTGACTTCTGTGTAACCCTGACACACCTCTCTCGTCCTACACAGTGATGTTAAATGCAATGAACAAGAGTACAAATAAAACCAATACTTTTGTGAAGGTATTTTGTGTATTATCAATTTCATTAAGACCATTGGGTGACATAGCCATGTTGGCAACATAAAAGGCACCTGCTGCGGTCCCAAGAAAAGGACAGCTCTGCCCCCACCCACAATTCAAATATCAGAGATGCTGATTAAAGGTATTCAAGGAGAGAAGAAAAACAGGATGTGTAGCTTACATGAAGGCCACAACTTGAGGATACAGCGATGTCTTAAAGCACACAGACTAAAGCGAACATTGCCATTAAAAGAGGATGTAAAGGTTAGCGGAAAAATCTTTTTTTTTTCCTTCTTATTAGACATCAGTGTTCTGTGCTTTAGATCGTGATATTTAGAAGTTACTTTAATTTCTTGCAGTGTTTGCACATCCCTTTCAGCCAAAAGTAACTCAGTTTGGGGTAAGGCAGTTCTCTTACTAACCAGGAGTATTTTACACGCTGTAAGAGGCGGGGCGTTGGTCCCTGACTTTCTGACACCTCACAACCGCATTCGAAGGCGGGGTGAGGGCAGCTGCCAGGAGCCAGCTCCCTTGCCCTGGCGCACGGCTGCCCAGCCACAGAGGATGTCGGAGGCATCGAAGGCCCCGTCCGCTGCCTGAGCTTTTGCCTGCGCAGCATCCGGCGTCCTCTCGCTGCCGTCCTATTCCTGATGCCCTCGCTCGTGCCAAGAGGCAGAACTCAGCTGACATACTAACACAGGGAAAAGCCTGCTTGCAGGATCAGAGAATACAGCCCTGAGGGCTTTGAGAAATAAGTCTTTATAAAACCTGAGACCAAAAGAAATGCTCGAATTTCCTTTACGTTTCAACCAGGTATTTCTTTAAATGAACAAACATGCCACTGCTGGGTCTTCTCATGGGTTGGGGTTTTGTTTTCCTTTTGAGGGTTTTTTTCCTTCCCTGAGACACAGGTTTCTTGGATCAAAAAAACTCCTTAAGAACAAACGCAGAACTGACAAGTGTGACCACCATACTGGCAGGGTAATTATACAGAAGAGAAAGGGGAAAGTTCAATTAAAAGTATTTCCTAAAAATTGCTTGGAAAACTAAACTTGATGAATTTGTGCAGTGGAAAACCACGCAGAAAAGCAGAAAAGCAGAAAAGCACATCACGTAAGACCAGCCGCAAATTCTCTCAGAGCATTTGTTGGATGACACAGCATCATACAGCATTCCTGTTTTCCCCACGTCGGTAAATGGGATGCACCACCATGCTTAGCTGCCTTGGCCTCTGGAAATCGGGCAGCTGGGGAGCGAGGGAGCAGAGCGGTGGAACTCGCTCCTGCAGCAACCCCACCCATTATCTCCAAGGGCAGCTTTGCATGATCAGAAAGTCAAGGCCGAAGCTCCAGTCCAAACTTATCTGACCATGAGCCTTTAGTGAGTGAAAGAAAAGCTGAGGTAACACAGCGTGCTTAAGCAATTTCCCTTGCATCTCAACAGGCTAGCAGTGGCAAAGCTGGAAATAAAACCCATCTTTCCCCCCAAATCCCCGTGTAGTTCTTCAGGTACCAAGCCATCCACTCTGCTTTGTGACCTGTTCTCAGCAGACAGTATTTTAGTGATAACACACAGCAAAAAGAAAAGATATATATAAATAAAAGTGCCTAGGATTTGCTCCCTGTTTGCTCTGAGCCATTTCAACAGTGCAAAACAGACCTTGAGCTGACTCACCTGGCCAGCTAAGGCTACCTCTTGTCTAAGGACTCATCTGGGCATACGAAGACAGTATTTCTGAAACCCACACTGCTTTTTTCCTCCATAGATCACAGCCCGTAGGGCATATTGCAGGACTGCTTGAAGTCTCTGGCTGCAATAATTGCTGGCCCCATCTCCTTCTCCCCTTTCACTGTGGGAGTCTCCAGCAGATAGATGCAATGCAGAGCAGCCCTGCTGCTGGGACTGGACCGGCTTGATGAACTAGTCCCTTCCCCAGCCCTGATTTTCAGGGTGCAAAAAGTAGCTTAAACTATTCCCCTGAACTATTTTAGCGATGACCAATGTTTCTAAGTCCTTTCTGGAGAAGATCAACTACTGAAACCTATTCTTTCGGGTATATAGGATATACCATTTTATAGATCCTATATACAATGGTAACTGTAGAGAATGGCTAAAGTGGTATGTAAGCAATTGACATGTCTTTCAGCCTTGTAACCAAAACAAACAACAGGGGCACAAAAGAGTGTTATTACAATTTTAATAACCAAAATTCTTAAAAGAGAAGGATTTAAAAAAATAGTATGTTTTAAGTGGATAAAACTAAGTAAGATGCCCACTGCATACTTAATTACTTAGCAAATTTTGGAACAGCACAGCCTACTTATTCCTCAGACTGTTTAAAAACATAGCATGAAAAAACTAGCCAGCAGATGTTTGACATTTACATGCTCAAACAGTTCTGTGATCACTAATGTACAGCCTCAGAAACAGGTTGTATAGCCCATGTGCAAGCGAGTCTGTGTAGAGACAAAGTGGGAAAAAGAACAACGGTAAGCAAAACCACCCACTGCAATACTTTTGCTTCTTTTAAAACTCTGCATTGTTGCCCAGAAGCCTTTGTTGCCAGGTAATGCAAAAAACACAGGTGTGCAAAAAGAAGTTAGTGTTTAATGCCCAGCTTGTGATTTGGTACTGAACGTGACATGTTTCATTCTTGTTGACCACCCAGCCTCTCACACCTAATTGATTGTTAGCTTAAATGTGATTATTTTCCCTCCTGAAGGCAAGTAGTAAGCCAGCTGTGTGTTTCCCCATGTCTCATTTGCTAGGGAGAGCTGATTCTGAAACCTCTCACAAACAAAATAAATGCTCATGCTAACAGCGACTTTTTCATGTTCACTCGTTCAAAGGGCTGCTGTAGCACCAGCGGAGATGTAGCATCAGCAGCTGAAGGAAGGCAGCAATATCCAGCTGAAGCATTACTTACTATCTTTTGGTGTTATAGGCTAGAGATGGAAAATACCTGCTATTCATTCCCTGAGGCTGCCACAGTATTGCTCTATGCAATACACTTTTCAGTACTGTCTTGGTTTAGTTTTAAATATCCCCCGTTATGGAGGATTCAACAGCTTCTGTTGGGAGCTTGGTCCGTACTCTTGCAGATTTGGCTGTTAGGACGTTTCCTCTTGATTTTTCCAGCCTACATTTTTATTTTCTTAAGTTCATGCCACAGCTAATTATAGCTCAAAGAGTGCAAGTAGAAAAGGGGGTGGGGAAGAAGGAAACACCAACCAGCCCAGGGAAAAGATGGTAGACAGTGCTTTGAGATGCACCCACAAAGCAGCAGAAAATATGCAGAGAGGGCCAGCAAGCAGCAGAGAAGTGAAGAAATAGGAAGTGAGGCAGCAGTCACGAAGAAAGTATGCAAGGGAGCAGTTACCCTGCAGGGAAGGAAAAAGCAGGACAACTTTCAAGGGCAGAGATTAATGGAACTTGGGGGAGGCTGCAGGGACAGGATTTGGGGAAGGGATGAACCAAACTACCAGGGAAAAATGGCCAGTGGATGCAGTTGGCAAAGAATCAAGGGGGAAGCAGAAGAAAATGGTAGGGCTCAGGTAAATGAGCATGAAAAGAGCCGTTTGTGCTTTCGTACCTACTTAAATTGTGCTTTGTGCCTCCTTAAACCAGAGGCAAAATTGCCTCGGGACAGGTCTATGCCATAAAGTTGTGCAGGCCTACTTACACGAGTCAGATATACAAAGGGATATGATTTGCAACTGAGGTTAAAACCCAGCTATGCTACCAAACACAGCGAATGTTCACAGTTATGCAGTCAGAACTACACTTTCACCAGTGCAGGCTGTGTCATTCAGACAATATGATAAGCCACGCTGGCAAAAGCACAGTTTTCCTGATGTAAATTTTATTGGGGGTAGATATACCTCTGCTGCAGCATACAGCGGTGTAACTACACCACTGGAGCTCTTTGCTTGTCAAAACAGCCGTGCTCTATTAGCAGATTGCCCATAACAGAGACATGATTAAGACAGGTCAAAGGAATTCTTCTACTGGCATAATAAAATGACTTCCACAACAACAAGCAAAAACTGTCAGCAGAAGGTTTCTCCTGGCAGAAAAAGATAGCTTTGTGGACCAGAAGGGCGTAAGATAGGGACGTGTTTTAGATCATTTCTGGAGCTTTCATGTAAGAAAATACTTGCTTCTATGAAAAGAAAACTCAATACTTGCAAAGTGCCTGAATATCAGGAAAATGTGGATAAGAGCATTTAAGTCCTCATATTGACACTTTTACCTTCATTTATCATTCAACATTCACTTATCTTCATTTTTAAATAAAGAATTCTTGAGAAGAAAGTATTCTCAATGCATTTTTCTGCATCCCTGCCTTCAACTTATAGAATAGGTAACATGTTCCATAATCTTGTTTCCTCCTGTGCAAGACAAAGAAGGTGAAAACTCTCTTAATGAGCATCTAGAGAGGAAAGATTTGGTAGACAGGGTAGATGTGCTACTGAACTTTTTTTTTTTCTCCTTTTCAATTACTTTGGTGGTCAGATAGGACTGTGCTCTATCTAAAATGAAACTTGAAAAGGAAAAAAACCCAAACCACTATTATTAAAATGAGCGTAAGAGAGCTGTTACCTGAAATGATTCACTGAATGGAAGTCTCGACTCTTGAAACAAATGTTTTCTAAGAACAGGGCACAGATATCAGCCTCTTCCTCAAAAGAACTCTGAGTCACTAGAAAGGGCAGAAAACACTTAAACTCCAAATTTTCAGCTTGCAACCAGTGGCCCATGTGCTTACAGCAAAGGATTAAATTGTTTGGGATTAATGTCTATGAAAACATCCTGAAATCCTAACAGTCATGCAATATTTTTCCTGCAGCCTCTTGTGAACTGATAATAGATTGCTGTGCCTCCCTGAACTCAAAACTCACTGGTGGAATAATCTTCTCAGCTATTAATTTTGATTAAATGGCAACTGCAAATAAGATTTTCTCTAATAATTTTCTGAACAATCTTACGTACTCACTTCATATAGACCTTCTGAGTTTGTTTCATTAAGCTGTCTGTTCTACTCTATGTCCTTTTCCTCTCAAAAGTGGCTGAAGGTAATTCTTAGAGTGCAAATGAGCAGCCTGAGTAGTTCAGCAAAATTATTTAAAAAATGGTCAAATGCAAAGAAAGCAACAAGCAAGGAAAGGCCTGAGGGTGGAGCCTAACGTCACTAGAATGAGAATTATACAGAAGACAATCCAAGAGAAGGGCTGAGGAGAACACTGCTAAGGTGCCCAGCAGCACAGTGGACTGGAGCACTGCCTTCCTGCCTCTAGAGATTTGGATGCAAAGCCTGACTTAAATACACATAAAACTGAATGTGGTGAATTCACCTTAGAGCCTTTTGAGCAGCGGTCCACATGTAAAAATACCATCTGTTGAAGGACACCAATGTCCTCCACAATTACTTATCCCCCTACACGCAGGCACATGCTAAATAAGGCTAGAAAGTTGCATGAAAGGTCTCTCTGACTGAAAAGTAAGATTGCTTTTGTTTCCCGTTCATTTTTACCTGGTATTTATAGGAGCTTTGCTATGGTTATAGTTATATGCAATAAAGAACTGAGTAGCGAATACTCTCCTAAGTGACATGAAATTCTCAACTGTGGTTTCTGCTGTAAGTGGGGATGATTCACCTCAGAAGATCTAGCCTGTCGTTCTCCAGGCACAGACTTAATCAGTAAAAATCCTGCCTGATGTTTTTGTGTTAGCTGTTAAACCCCTGATCCATCAGCCAATGGACACGATTCACCACAGTCTGCACATCCGCAGATGATGTTTCTGGTCTAGACTCCAGGTTACTGACACAGCAAAAGAGGGGAAATGTTCCCTGTGCCTACTTGCACACGGTGATTCAGTAGAGCTGCTATCATTAGTCCTGTCCTATGGTGAACACCACATTACCCAGCCACACTGGAAAAGAATGAGCAGGCTCAGATTTCATATCTGGAAACTGACAGCTGTTGTAAAAATTGGTACTCGAATAATATTGCGTGTAAATAGGAAGTGCAGCAAAATCTTGTGGCAGTAAATTGGCGCTAACCATAAAAATGGAGAGTTCTGGAGAGCTCGGACAACAGTTGAATGAAGAGAAAGTAAGATGAGAGTGGTGTATAATAGTTCAGTATACAAAAGTTTGGTAACACGGAAACTAATAGAGACAGCTTCTGGCATGATTTTGGGCTAGCGCTGACTGCAGAGAACTGCTGTACAGCTGGAGTACTCGTGTGAAAATGTTAGCAGCATATGTAATAAAAACCACTGAACTGGAATTATACAGAAATAAGTTATTATTGAAACACAGCTGTACTTTGAACAAAGCGTTGAGGAATTTAAAAGACAATGATTTGCCAAAGGGAACAGCATAAACTTATCTCAGCCAGAGAGCCACAACCAGTTCCTGTGGCTGCTCCCCACCACTGAGTGCAAGCCCTGTTTGCCTGCAGTAATGGAATGGGGACCAAAAACTTTAATTACATGGTATGCTCCACATCAGTTTCTATAAATTGATGTCCTTTCTTCGTATGAACTAAAAACACGTCAAGTGTCTTGCAACTTTTTTCATCCTCTTTATCATTGCTATCACTCTTATCATATGAAAGTTGATCACAGGGGAACTGTAATTATTCAGCTAGCAGCTAGTGGCGATAACATCAAAGCAAAAGTATGTTTATAGGGTTAATGCATGATTATTTTAGCATCCCAAAGGCTTTGGACTGCCATACCATCCAATTATCCCAGGGCTATGGGAGAAGAGGGAACTTCATGTAATTAGGAGGGCCTAAACTAAGCTTTCAGGATCAGTAAAACACATCATGTCACAGTTCACACTGCCAGCTGTTTTTCCCCAAATTTTGCAGAACATAAGACTACACCTTTTTAGAATTTAGAAAATGAAACAAATATGTTGAAAATCAGACTATAGAAATAGTAACTACATTTCAGTTTTTAAATAGAAAAATCATGACATTTGCCAGACATCATAAATGTATGTATCAGATTTACCACATCTGAATGAGCAAGAGATCCATTAAGTCATATGCTCTGCTTCTACTAGGAACCAATACTTCATCTCTATTCCATAAATTAAAAAAAAAAAAGGCAGGTTATTTTTTTCCATTTAGGATGCCTGTAGTTAGATATTTGATTCTGTATTTTCTAGGCGCCTACATAGGCTGATTTTCAGAGACGTTGAGCACGTTCATTGCTTCTATGGCTGCTGAGCAACCCTGAAACTTAAGCATGCGAGTATGAATTAGATGCTGAACTACAGTCATTCCATTTCAAAAATTAATAGCATAATGCATATATCTAGTTGCGTGATCTCTGATGAAAATGGGATGAAAATGAATGGAAACACTTTTCTGCATCTCAGGTAACTGTCCAAACTACGGGGATATTGAATGAGTCACCTTTGACTCAATAAACCCTTCCAAGAAGGGCTTAATCAGCACTCAAACATTTAAGTGAAAAAATTGGGATCTAAAAGTAAAATTGCATTTCAGAAATTTGTGGAAAAATTCCAGAGCAAATCTACTTACCAATAACCTGTTCTCTGAATAATACCAGGAAGTTAGTTTAAAAGTGAAACTCGGCAAGACATATTCATTTAGAATCCTCTACAGTTTGTAAAATGTGCTGCAGCATGTTGAAACACTTGAAAAACTGTTACTAAGAAAACAAGTTAAATTCTTCCCAACGAATTCTAAACAGTTGGGAAAAGTGGTAGAGGCCACTGTGATTAAAGGGAGTTAGGAAGGTTGCTATGAACACAAAAGAAAAGGCTTTCAGGAATACGAATAATATAATGAAGAAATAGGTTGAACTTTAAAGAAGACTGACATAAGTTAAGAGCTGTTTATATAGATAATTTGAAAATGTGTATGATTAGTAAGGTTTTCTTTGATTATCAGGCACCCATAAAAAGGATTTGGAAACAGGATAACAAAATGATCTCCTAAAAAGATATTCTGCTATAGCCTTTATGCATGAAAAACGAGAGGATGGAGTCAGCTATCCCTGAATGGAATACAGTTTCCTGGTACAGTGGGAAGGAGTTAGTGTGCAGATAACAGCAAAAAGAGCTGTTAAAAATATTGCATATAAAAAATGCCAGATAACAGAGATCCACTTGTAAATGTGACCTGCAAACATCTTTAAACAATCCAGTAATATTAGAAGATGTTTGCCAAGTGCTTCTGAATATCACAAGGTTCTATGAATTATTAACTCGAACATTAAATAGCCATACGTTTTGTGACTCTACAGAATTCTGGTGACCTGCTCTTAGCGATGATCCTGCGTGCTCTCTGCTGGTCATGTCTCATCCATAAACCCTTTCTGCAGACTTCAGAGGGCCCACAGTTAGAAAGATAAATGTTGTCTTATTACAATGCTTTCCATTCTTCAGGGCCTATTTTTCATTTCAGCATTTTATTTATCATTTGGCATTCACATTAACTCTCCAAAGCAAAATTTCTGATCCCATTACGCGGACACACTGCTCCATTGTAGGAATATACAGAATTATAATATCACCCACACAGTGCTTTCTGGGACATTCTTTGGAAAACGGGTGTCTGACCCTGTGCAAGGCTGTTACAGAACCCGGGGACAAAATGGTGTAAGGATGAAAAGGCTCAGCTTCAGATTAATAAAATGTACAACATATACAACTATTGCACAGCTTATATAGCCTGTCGCTTTGGTGGAAAATTTTTTATTTTCAGGGATGAGTCGGAGGAGGGTGAAGATGCAATGCAATTGCTTTCCTCTCCCCCTTCAGAACCAACCTAACCCTGAATCTGCATGTGCATTTCAGTTACTTTAAAAACAAAATTAATACTATCCATTAGTAAATTGAGATACCAGATTAAGTGCTTCTGGTATCAAAGTTGTGTACATGATTCAGTACAGTGAATTATTATTTTTCTTAAATTGGAAGGATTGTCATTACAAGTTACTTTAAGTTTCTCATAAAACAAACTCAATGTCATGCTGGGCATATTCATCAGCAAGAAAATAAGGCAGTGTAACTGACCGGTCTAAATGCTTATACAACTGTTCCTGAATTATCCAATGTTTGCTACATCCTCCAAGACTAGTTTCTGAGGCCTGCTCTGAGAAAATATGAAGTTACAGAAATGCTGATATACCCCACTGTAAGGAATTCCAGAAGTGTGTAATTCACCTACTATCAGTTTTCTGTAAAATATTGCGAGATATACAGTAGCACTTAGCAATAAAATAACAACACTTAAATGATTAGAAACCACCCTGATTTCAGAGAACGAAGAAAGAGATACTGTGCGTACGATATTTACTACCTCCTTTAAGTATAGACTGTCTCGAGGTTAATAACTGTTTAAAAGAAAAATTCCTTTTTTTTTTGCCTATTGCAAATAACTTCTGCCAGGATCCTGACAAGATCTTAAGAAGACAACAGTAATGATACCACACTGCACAAATGTTTTCTTATCTAAGATGCTATTCTACCCTAGCCAGGCTGAAGAAGTAGAAGATGCTAACCTTGAAAAAAGTTTTGCTGCTTTGTGTATGCTAATACGATGTTGGAGAACTCCCCACGCAGTGACAGTGGTATATAATATTTCTGCAACAGCTATTGCTGTCTAATTTCATGTCATGTCCTTCACCGAGAATCTTAAATCACTTTACAATAAAAAGGACAGTTTTGTGAGCCCCGTTGCACAGCTGAAGGAGCTGAGGCAGTGAGAGGGGAACTAATCAGCCAGATGTAGAAAGGCCAGGAACAGGAGCTCCCTCTCCTAGCTCCGGGCCTGCTTGTACCAACAGCGTGCACTTCAGTGCATGAAATAGAATAGGCTCTCATTAAACGAGGAAGAGAGGTGTCAGCTGCATAACCATGTTTAAAGAAAAAGTTTTAGAAATTGCAGAAATCACATCACTGACTGATACAATTCTACTTTTACAGCTTTTGAATGCAAACCAGCCTGTAACTGGACCTCTGCTCTACACACACCAGTAATAAAAAAAAAAAATCTGCTGGTCCTTGGCCACTCAGGAACAGACACAGAAATAAATATAGGGAGTGATGGATTCATGCTTTTATGAAGGCAAGCTGTGGGTTGAAGAATATGGAGGAAAAAAGCAGAGGGTCAGAAGATAGAGTAGGAGGCAAGAGGAGGGAAGGTTTAGGGGAAGGATTTTGCCTTGTCCAGTGCTTTTTTGTGAGGTCGCTCCTGGCCCTAACTTTTAGGGTGAAAAGGCCCTGTGACACAGCAGAGCTGGTGTGCGTTTGTCACGCAGAGAAATAATTTGAGGAGGGTGTACAGGTGTTTCCTGTGTTGCAAAAGTCATCCCTACAGAGACTTTTGTTCGCTATTACCCAAGACTTCAAAGAAAATACCAAGACGGATGTGTAAATGGTCCTGCCAATACCAGGATCCACCATCTATTCTCTGCTTACCAAAGCAGATGCAGACACGGCTCCTGGGAATGCCTAGGAGGAAGCACCATCAACAGCAGCTCTTCAAAACAGCCCTAGATGTAAAGAAGATTCTTCCTTTACCTTTCCCTGCTGGGTAGCATCCCCAGTGACTCATGGACATTTCTAGAGTTGGGCCCTACATGTTTATAACACAGTATGTACATTTCTCTCACTATCCTGATTTTTCTTACATTCTTACACTGCTGACCAGCTGTACGGGAGGGCCCTGCCCCTTTAGCAAAATTTCTTTTTTAGTCTGAGCTAGTATGCTTCAAACCCAGTTCCCCTTGCTCCAACATGATGCTACTGTTTGTTTGTGTCGTCTTTTGTGTTAGGAAGCATCTATGCTGAAAAATGACATTTCTGATTTCTTCTAAATCCTATTTTACATTTTTGTGCCACTCAGTTCTGATTTTTCAGAGCAAGCTGTATACGATGAGACTAGGTTTTTCAGAGGTGCTGAATAACCCATTTTGACCTGAAGCACTTTGCTACACATCAAAAAAAGGGGTGCTGAAAAGCAGTGAGAAATCTGCCTTTGGAAAGGGGGAATGATACAGGAAGCTAGTGTGCTTTGCAAAGTCCTTATCCATGTGCTTTCCTCCTCAGACCTCCAGTGCAGAGCAAGCGCTGCCAGGTGGCTGCAGAGGAGCTGATCTGTCAGGCGCTCTGACTGTGCCCTGGGCTTGGGTGGGAGGACCCATGCACAGCCCTGTGACCTGAAGCACAGCCCTTTTGCAGGAGAGAAAAGAGTACAGCCTTGGGCAATGAAACCTAATTTCACTCTAAGGGGTTCTAGTTAATGGGAATTCAGAGAAAGCCGGATTCTACCACAGCGACTGTTTCCAATGAAGTACAAAACGCCTGCATCTCCCATGGTCCAGTCACTGCATAGCCTCTCCCGTGGGTGTTGGCTGAATTACAGTGAATTAAGATAAGGGGAGCTGGTTGGGTAATTAAGACTTTTATATGCATGTTTTGAAACAGGATCCAGTAAATTCACGGCTAAAATTTTGAAAAAATAGGGTAGGTTAAGCATTTTAAGTCCACCATGTTCTTACTTGCAGGATGCAAATCTTCCAAGCTCCTTCTGAAGCATCTCACTGGCAAAGGGGCTATAAATCATGAAATACCTGACTTTTGTTGTTTGGGACACTACAAAAACCAGGGAAATGTGTTTAATGAACATTCTTCTTGTTCAAAGCATTTCAGTAGTTTGGCTCTGATATTGTTTCAAAACTGTTTTCTCAAGGCCCTCCAGCACATGGCGTTACGAAAAAAGTTGTCAGACTGGTTTTAACACATCTTTTCAGTACTGATAAGCAAAAGTTCACTGAAATAATTCTCAATAAGATACATGTGGAATATACCTTTCTTAAGGCTTTCTTGTTGAATTCAAACTTTAAGGAGACCTGTTGTATCCTGAGCTTAAGCAGCCTCTTTCAAAGTTATTAGAAAAGTACAGGGATGTGTCACATACTGTGCTGAAGAGAGTCTATGTCACATCCTGTTAACCATGTCTGCTTTTAAACCTGTTTTGTAAGTACAGCGAGTGGCTGACAGTCTCCAGCTGCAAACAGCTTTGAAAGTACGTGCGCGAGTTTCAAAAGCAAGCCAGACGCTACTGTACTTTGGTTGCTAAAGGTAAAACACTCAATAAATAGCATGTTTTTCTCAATGAAGTAAACGATTTAATCTTGAGACTACTTTGCTTGACAATGCCATCATTAAAATGGTAATGGGCTTTGAGGTCCCTATTCAGCATGGCATGGCATCATACCTTTGCTGCTGTTGTTTCATCCTGTTTACAGAAAAGCTTCTGCAATTCAGCCCGGGAAGAACAAGATATTAACTAAGGAAATAAATCTCAAAAATAGCATGTGGCTAAATCTTTAAATCTGTCTTAATGGGGCCCAATCTATCCTCTTCCTGAAGCCACCCAGCCACTTTAGTAGGATGCAAAATAGTTCCCCTGCAAGGTGGAAACAAGATGAGCTAATAACTTCTTGTAAATTATTATTATCTATGGTGGACATGCTGGTTTTAAAGGCCAAAACATGATGAAATTACTCAGAAAAGAAGTATTTTACTAAACCATGCACACTAGCCTGCTAACATGATTTGATTAAACTTTATACATCCTTTTTCTCTCTAATAACCAGGGGACTCAGTTCAACACAGCTAGAAAAAGCCCTATTTAAGTAGGGTTTTTTTCCTCCTCATTTTCCAGCGTGCAAGTTAAAGCAAAAACAAAGCAAAAATACTTTTGCAGATGGACTCAGGTATCAGACCTGGAACTTTTCCATGTTTCCTTTTCCATACTTCTGCATTAACTAGCCTCTCACTGCAGACTAGGCCCGTGCCCAAAGCTTGGCAGTAAAGGACTAGCCTGGGATGCCACAATCAACTCCCGTTCAAAGCAGCCACAGGTTGTTGGTCTAATTCTGCATTATACCTAAGCTGTGCTTTGTGTCTTGTCATATTATCTGGTCCTTCTGGGGACCTCTAAGACATTGTTACAGATTTAGAGCGGCATCAAGGTCCCTGCCATTTACCCTTGAATTGAAAGGCCTTTGCCAGAGCCAAGAATAACTAGAAAGCAGCAACTTTCTGGCCACACCTCCTTCCTCACATCATCCCTACAGAAAGGGGTGGGGGGAATACATAGGAAACACCATGCTCCTACACCGAGCACAGGAGGATCGTCTCGTGACTGTTTCCATGAGACTTAACATGCCCTTTGCTTGTCCAGAAGGGCACAAAAAGAGCCCAGCCTAACAATGAAATCAGACCCTCCCTGCCAGTAAGTGAAGGAATGGTTGCTAATACAAGTGCTTCTTCTCCCTAATGTTTAGTTTTCCCAGCTCACTGGGTTGCCCCAACACACATGGAAATATGCTAATAATAGGTGGGACCATCAAGACTTTCTGTGGCAGTCCTGGAAGAGGAAGCTTTCTAACCTGGCATTTTCAGCCGATAATGAGAGAGACTTGTGGCATCCCGCTGCCCAGATCTGCAAGACTGCATGGTGGCAGAGGCCCGTGCAAGCAGATGGCATGAAAGACTGTGTCTACTGACTGTTCTGCATTGCCAGGAGAGTCAACAAAACCAACTAATGTTGTTCCACAAAAGATAAGCATGACATACCTAAACAATTATTGATCTTAAAACTGTGGATAAAGACTGTCTAAATATTTTCCATGACTGGAGGCAGTGGGTTACATTCATCTATGAGGTATCACCCAGGCCCTCCGCTGAGTTCTTTTTAAGAAAAAGCTTTGTGGCCCACAGCACTTAAACCATTATTAATTTCTACTTTTTTCTTAAAACAGGAGTAACGGTACAATAGATTAGCTATATTTCACCACAATTTGATTACGTCCATGTAACTTTTATTATTAAATTTAGCTTTTAGCAGCAAATGATTTGGGAAATCAACTTGACAAGTTATCTCTCATAAAAAGTAGAAACAGTAACATTCATTGTGCATCCTTGAATGTCCTTGAATTAAAGGGCATGGATGCTTTTAAACACTGAGTAGCTTTCAGAGATGAAAGAAGCTAAAGGGATGTTTATTTATAGTAATACCTCCTTGACAAATAATTCAAAGGAGTAAAAGGAATAGCTGCACAGTTTGCTCCAGTGACTTTTGTTCCCTTAATGAAATGTACACGCCTACCCTCATCCATCGACTGGATGCATACGTATCATCTGCTGTGTGGCCTGCACTGACACACTCGGTGTCTTCCCTCACTCCTGATGCATCTGTGAGCCTGACAGCTCAGTTCTCCTCCGTCGATCCTCAGGCTGGGAGCAGAATCGGTCCCATGTACAGCAACCCATTTTTTCTTCAGTATACCAGTGCTTTAGAAAAAATGCAACTCTGGAAGAAAACTAAAGAAGAAACGGATATATCACAGTATCTGTCTTCTGTGGTTTTTTTCAGTTCTTCATTCTAACTCTGAAAAGCAATTCCCCACCCCTGTGAATAAAGGTCTATTTCTCTATAAGAGGAAGATGGAAATCAGACAATAAGCACTGGAGGGAATAGGGAGAAATGATGCATGACTGGGCCTCAAGTTGAATATTTTTTGCTTGTTCTTTTAGTTTGTTTTCCACTTTGAAAGTATTTAGTTTGGGGATTTCCTATGGGAGCAGGCTTGACGAGTTCTCTCTTCTAATCTAAGTAACAATATTGAAAATTGTTAATCTAAAGTAACAATGCTGAAAAGAAGACAGATGCAAACTTAAGGTTTTGAGTCAGCATTCACCTTCTTTCACACCCCTTAACTTTCAAAAATTCAGGCCATCAAACAAAAATTACTTGCATGCAAAAGGATTCCGCAGGGCTACTGCAGAGTTGTGGGTGAGCTCTGCACCTCATGCTACATCAGTAAGGCAGTTTATTTCTATCTCTGTTTTCTTAGTAGTTTACAATACATAGGGGATAAATTCTGAGCATTTTATTGCATCAGGAAATGTAAAAGTCGTGTACTTAAGTAATACAGTTTGTTGGGACGTTTTTTAAATGTTTCCTGACCTGACCACGAGAGTTATCCAGCCTATACAGTTTCAGCTTCCTCCTCCTCCATTAGCAAGGCTCACCTATGATATTTACTGCATCATTGCATCCAAGCCAAACTTGGTTACTGCGGCAACTAAGTTTTTCTTCTCAAAGGGTCACAGGGAAACACATCCTTCAGGATTCCCTAGTAACCGTCATTCGGTAGGAGTGGGGAACATCAACAGTGAAATGCCTGCTTTCCATCGCTAAGGCAGCGCCGCCTGTGCCTGCAACAAGGGGGGCAGAGTCTAGTTACATTCCTGACCCACTTTCACATCCCTCCCTCCTCCTCCTCCATCTCCTCCTCCCTCCCAGAGCACAGCAGCAACCAGCAGGGCAGCAGGAGCCTCCATTTAGCAAGCCTCACACACCCGCGGCCACCAAGCTGTGTGCTGTCTCCTAGCAAGCAGGAGGAGCGCAGGTTTCCACAGCAGCATGCGGGGAACGGGAGGGGGAACCACAAACCTCCTAGAAAGGAGGTCTTCCTTCTTGCCGCCCTGTATGTGCAGCGATGGTGCTTCTGTCTTTTGTCCAGCACTTTCACGCACCCACATCAATGCACGCACCCGCACCAAACGTAGTGTAAGGTCCCCCTTCCCTCCGCTCCCCAGCCGGCCAGCCATGCTTGGGTGAGTGCTACGCTTCCTCTCCCAACACCCTTTCCGCAATCCCCTTGCCTCCGGATTAGCCTGGGTGTGCACGTCTGACCGTCCCGCTCCTCTCCTCGCCCACCTCTTTTATGTAACCCCGCCATTCCTCTCCCACTCTCACGCTCCCAGGGCTCATCCCTTTCCCCAGATATTGCAAAATCCCCTCCCGCCTGCCAGCGCGGCAGGCAAGTAGGTGAGTAAGAGGAGGGAGCTCCTGCCTGGTTTTGCATCCCGGCGGCTGCTCACTGGCCGTCTGTTACCCTGCGAGGGACGCTCCCTTCCCCTCGGGCAGCTGAGAAGGATTTCACCCCACGCTGGGGGCAGCAGTTAACCCCCATGCCTCGCTTCACCTCCCCTCGCCACCGGGGCTGCCCACCTCTCCCCGGCCTTGCGTCATGGGCAGCCGCGGGCCTTGCCAGGCCACGGGAGGCCCCCGCCGCTCGGGGAGGATGTGCAGACAAGCCTGGGGGGGGCCTTGCTGCTTGGGGGGTGCGGACAAGGCCCGGGGGTGCATGTGCCACCCTGGGGGTACTGACAATTGGAGTGTGGCTGGGCCTTGCCAGGCCCAGGAGGGGGGCTGACACCCGGGGGGGCGGACAAGGCCCAGCTGCAGGCCTCGGCCTTACCTATCTCCCCTCAGGGCACAGGGCCACCCCTGAGGCAAGGAGAGGGGAAGGCAGCCCGCAGCATCCCCCCGCCCTGGTCCCTGAGCAGGTGCTGGGTTTCAGAGCTTCCTCCTCACCGGGACCTGGAGCGGGGCAGCTCCCTGATGAGGTGGGTGTGCCGGGCCCTGAGGGCCGGGGCAGGGGGAACACCTCCCCGGGCCACGGGGGAGCCCTGCTACCGGGACACGCACCGGCCCACCGCGGTGGCCATGAGAGATGTTAATGGCAGCTGGGTTTTTTGGTTGCCTTTTTTTTTTTTTTTTTTGATTCTGTTATTGCAAAATACCAGCTATGACCACAAGCAGGCTGCTCTCCAGCCGTGCCGCGGAGCCCACCCTGCGAGGGTGCCCAGGGACGTTGGTGCAGGATGGGGTTCGCACTGAGGAAGTGCTCCTGTCCCACGGCGTTAGATGCTCGCCGGCCTGGGACATGCGCTGCTGCTGGCCCGGCAGTCCCTGGGGAAACAAAAAAGCAAAAAAAGTGGTCCCCCCCACCATGGGGTGAAGGAGCCTCAGTTTAAAATCATGACTTAGATTTCATGTGTTGCTTTCTCAGCCTGCGGGGTTTTTTTTTTTTTGGTGGTAGAAACAGGAATAAAAATAGCAGTTTAATTTCTGAACACAAAAAGCGGCTGCTTAAAAAATTGTTCACTGTTCTTTGTGCTTGTATAACTTAAAACCACCTGTTTTCAAGTTTGGGCTTGATACATATTTCTGCCCTGTTCCTGTAAGCACTTCAGCACATGTTACACACATGCTTACATTTGTGGAGTCAGGGACCTCAATCTTCAATGTCACCCTAAATCTTTAGTGCTGTACCACATTTACAAAACTAGTTGAGCAATAGATTAATAATGACTCAAAATAACATGACACATAAGCAATATATTATTTCCATCACGATGGAAAAGGCAGTTTTCCAGATACTCTAGATATATAAATGTGCATGTAGCAGAGTTCTAGATACTGAGTATATAGTACATTTGTATTTTTGATGATTAAATTTGAACTAAATGTTCATACTTCTCATTTAACGAAATGTTTTACACATAAAAGGGACCTAAAACATACTCATTATTTATGTAAGCTTTAAATTAGCATGCACTGTCCTGTGTGCTGCCAGTACTAAGCTGGTAGCAGTACCTCAAGCATCTTTAAACCTTCCTCGGGTATTTCTGCATCACAGTGAGTTGACGCCTATAGCTAGCTATGCACTAGGGAAGAGTTACATACCTGCAGGCGTGTTTGTAAGGACACGAGATTGCACACAGATTATTTCACTCCCTGGTAATGTTTTTTAGGTCGAGTGAATACACTTGGGCTTCCCTGCATCTGTTGTGACCACGACAGCAACCGCATGCCATGAAGTGCGCTTGTCAATGACAGACATTTAAGTGGAAGTGAGCAAAGAAAAATTAGAAGGGAACTGGGAGAAACCACCAAGAAAATAATAAATGCAGAACAACAATTGTGATAGATGTAAAAACTACTAAATTAATTTTGAGTGCGGTATTTTTCATTGGGATAACCAAATCTTGTGGTTGAGATAAAACACACTTCTGAATAGGCAACTGTGCTGTAAATGCATTTTTCACCTCTTCAGAGCTTTTCAAGAAATTAAAGAACAGTGACTATTTGCAATTCTGTTTGATAGCTTATTATTAAAATAGTAGCATCCCCATTCCTAACGTCAGAAGGCATGATTGAAACAAACTGCTAGGCTGTTTAATAAACAATTGTCAATGAGCAGCATATGCCTTTTTCTAGAAAGGATTTTTACTTCTTACTAGGCTTGCAAAAATCCTATCCAAATCAGCAACTGCAAGATATTTCCAAGAAGAGCTGTAGAGAAGAATGTATTGTCTGGATTTATTGCATAAAATGTTGCTTTGCAGTACTTTATAGTGAAGATTTATTAATTAAACAGCTTGTTTGGGGAGCTTTTTGTGATAGTTCCTAGAGGTAGCGGAGAAAGGGGGTTGAAATTGTATGATGCAGGTTGGTACAGGCACTGAACCTCGCTGCAGTTGCTCAAGTTTAAAGGTGCTTTGCAGGGGTGTATTTTCTGCATTGCAAGGCAAGTTTTAAGGTTAAATCTTTATCGTATCTGCTGTCATAAAGATGATGGTTGTAATACCCCGGTCAAGCACTCTCCTTTGGCGAGTTCACGTTATGGATAAAGCGTGGTTTGCTACAGAACAGATACTGAAATATTGTTAGCAAAGTGATAAAGCAGATGCATATGCAGGAGGTTTTGAAAACCTCGGAGGAGTGTGGCGGGGAGGCTGTCCTAGGCTCTCCTGGGCCGCTGGGACGGCACGAGGGAGCACACCGAAGGCAGGAGCCGGCGAGCAGCCCGGGACGGTTACTTACAATGATGGCCTTTATTCAGGCACCTACTGCAGCCATAAAAATAGGCCTGCGAGGGAATATCCCGGGAGAGTCTTTCCCAAACAGCGAGGCGCGCCTCGAGGTGCACCGCCATGAAGGGTGAGGCGCGGAGGGGCCCTGCTCTGAGGGGAAGCCTGTGGAGGATCCTGAGGACGGCGAGGAGCAGGAGGGCAGGAGGAGCCAGGCCGCAGTGGGAATGGCTCTCCCTGTCTCTCCCCACTTCCCTGAGGCCCTCAGCCATGCTGCCGGCCACGGGGCGACGGCCTGAGGGTTGGGGGTGAGACAGCGTGTCAGATGTGGGAACATTGCGGGGCATGGAAGGGAGAGGGAGAACAAGAGGCAAATAACCCGAAACAATAAACCCTAAACCCCTTTTTATACACTTTATTTCAAAACTGACATTAGGTCCCGTCTTTCCTGCTCTCAAGGATTTTTTTTTTTTAAAACCTTGCTGTAACTGCTGCTGATGTGGTAAAGTAGGTGAGGCCAGCAGCACACCCCCATTTGGGGTTGGCCTCACCTGGTTTGCCTCGCAGTGAGGCTGAAGCTGCTCCGCTTCACTGCTCTTTACCTCAGGATCGGTCAGAAACATTACCTCAAGGTGCAAAAACTGCACCTCTTCGCATGGCAAAGGCAAGGCCTTGCTCTGCCTCAGCCATCTCGCTCGGTCACTGGAATTTCAGCAAGTACCTGCCCCTACGATGAATGTCGTGCGGCATTCCCAGGCATGCCCCACCTCAGACGCTGGCCTGATCATCCTCGGGGCCCCAACACAGCATCGACAGCCTTTTCCCGCCTGCAGCAATGTGTGCTGGCTCCGCAGCAAGGCTCCCCGCTCCGCCTGAGCTACTGATTCATGCCGCTCGCCCATCAGCAAGCAGGGAGATGGCTGCCCCATCTCGGGGACTTTGCTGCGAGCAGTTACCCAAGCGAGGTTCGTGCTTGGAAAGGAGGTCTTTTTCTTTCTCCCCGGCCCCGTTCTTGAATATCTATATGAGCGATTTATAAACTCTTCTTAATTGTAGAGATAATGTATTTAAAACACACGTGCTTCCTGTAGTGCTGCGCGTGCTTTGAATGCTGTCCGCCTCTTGCCCTCTCTACGTTCACAGAAGGTACTTGTGCATATGGAAACAATCAGGCTACCCAAAAGACAACACACTTGATACTGCTAATTACACGGAGTAAACGCCGCTGGGACTATAACCGCTCTCTAGATCTGAGTCAGTGTTTTGCTGCTCAGCTAAAGAAGAAAGTCCATTATGTGCGCTCATATTATAGCCAGCGAAGTCCCCGCTGCACATATTGCTGATTTCTGTACGTGCTATGTGGCGGAGAGCCAAGGAATTGTAGCACAAACAGGATTTTATAACCAGTGTTATTTAAGGATGGGCAAACTGTGAAGCTCCAAAAGTTAATGATTCTAGCGCACTTTCAATTAATTTTTATTGTCAAGCTGTATTTCAGGGTACTAAAGACCTCTTGCGATGACAAGGAGGAGTGTGTGGGAACAGGCGGGAATACAGTATGCATTGTTTTTCTCTCTGATTTATAGATCAGTGAATAACCTATCTGGATAACAAGTTACTTCTTTCCTCTCATGTTAGATGGAATTCATCTCTGTGTTGAGCTCCCCCCAGAAAAGGCATTTTACTAATATAAATACAGTATCAGGCATCATATTGCACAAATGGTACATTTGAGCCCCTGCACAGAATTAAATATCACCCTTTCTGCACTAAGGATGTCTGTAATACTTGTGTTGTTACAACAATCTTACAATAGCCTGATACAGAAATCACTGAATGGAGTTAAAAGTATTAACTACATCTTAATGACTTACAGAAGGAACTTCTGCAGGATGCTGTTTTTTAAAACACAAGTACATACTGAAGTCTACATGCCATAAGTTTCAAAGTCTGGATTAAAGCAGGCTGTGCATGAGCAATCAAAGTGATAAAGCCTGGCCTCGTATGATGAGCATCAGGTTTACCACCTCAGCTCCCTCCCTGTCCCTCTGAAACCATAGGCCAGAGTCGTGTCTTGGCTAACCGGCAGCACTGGCTGGCAGCTGGGTTTTGCCTGCCTTTTTCCTTCCAGAGGACATGACTTTGGGCTTCTACCCAGACACTGGCTGATTTAGAGGGACATGCTATGTTTGAGACTCTTTCAGATTTGACTGAGATTGGAAAGCAGATTTGAAAGGGATTACAGGAAGACTGAGGGACAGAGCAATTGCATAAGCCTAATTTCCTTAGGAAACCTAAGGAAAAAAAAAAACCAACCTAATCCAAACCAAAACACACACTTTGGAAAGTATTGGTAGAGCTGGGGTGCTGTCAGGTGTCCTGCTCTAGCTTGCAGCTGAGCGAGGCGGCTGCTCCAGTCGGCTCCTTCTCCGCTGCCCCAGGTTACTGCTTCATCGGCTGTGCTGATTCAGCTGTTTGTGTAGCTGCCCTTTAAGCCAGTTCTGTGAAATGATCCACTTAAAAGAAAAGACGTGCTTTTCAGGGAGGATGTGTGGTGGGTTTTTTTTAACCCAAAGGTCCTTAAAAAAGTCTTTAGAGCTCAACTATGCAAACACTTGATTTGGTGTCATGGGACAGCAGGTGTAAGTGTCTCTGTGGGTGTGTGAGGGATGAGGGGGAGCTACACCATGGGGCTCTGCTTCAGTCTGAACAGATGTATGTCAGTAACCTGAAGTGGCAAAAACAGTGTTACATCTGTTCTGGTGTTCCTACTCTTCTCAAGTCTGCCAAGACCATCACGCAACCTTACGCCTGCCTCCGCAGTGTATGCACCTACTGGGTGCTCACTCTGTGGTCAGCTGCCATCCTCACCGCAGGGTACCCACTTCCTTTGGACCCACCTTGGTCTTCCTTGGTCTTCCTTTGGACCCACCAGTTTTGGCAGACCTAGCCTACACCGATTTTTGCCAGTTAAACTATATCATACCAATTTGAGAATTTAAATAATGGCAAAGCTATGCCCGCACCATTTAAAATGTTAGCCAAGCCTAATGCATTAGCACCAGGCTTATCTCCATGTGAAAGCTGGCACGTGACAAGCCAGAGTATGAACTTCTTGGACACTGTCACCCTGCACTTAGGCCGTAGATGTTCCTGTAGGCTGTGGCAGGAGTTACCGTCTCCAGCTTTTCCCTGGCAGTGGAGGTTCCTGCTGCTTCAGATCCAGGGAGTAGGCTGTGGGGTGACCACTTCCCGCCTTGCATTGGGTGGTAGCTTATAATGTTGAAATACTAGACCTCTGCTGACCTACCTCATTCAGACTGAAAAAATGTGAGAAGCATTCAAGCACAGTTCAGCAAGGCAGACCTGAAGGGATGGCAACCACAGGGTGGGAGGATAGCCTTTTCCGCCAGCACCTTAGCTTTGGAGGATGTACATCTGTAGCCCAGCCCCCTGCATGGACGTTGCTAGATTATCTAGAGAGAGTTCATTGCAGAGAGACCTGCTGCTTATTTCTAGCATGAAACCACACAGCTCCTCCTTTGGGCTGGCATCGTGCTCCAGCTAATGGGGGCAGCTACTCAGATCGTCCGTGTCTGCTTAAAACGGGTAGACACAATCTTTGTGTATGCTACGTGGGAGGTAGCTCACCCCTCCTTGAAATGCAGGTAAGCTACTTCATCACTGATTACAAGCCAAGAGCATCTTCATGGGGAAGTTTTTTGTTGAAACCAAAGTGAAACTTTACCCTTGGCTTTCTTATTGCTGCCTCCTGAGTCACCACATCCTTCTCTTGTCACCATCAACTTTCAGTTTAGAAAGTGGCAACAAGCTACGGTATTCAGCTGTGAGAAGTGGGTGTCTCTCTGTTTGCGGGGAAGGGATGAATTTATGGAGGGGTTAAAATTTCCTCTTTGAAAGCAGCGAACACCGAAGGGTCCACCTGGGGAGAACGTTTCTGGCATGCTGCAATTTGATGTTGCTTCCCTATGTTTCTTGTGGAGACAAGCCCCAAGGAATCTGAAGACTTGGCTTATTTTCCTGATCCTGCAACAGATTTCCTGTCTTGCCCAGCCATGGGCAAGTCCTTTAGGTTCACATTTTCAAGCATGGGCTTTAATTTTAGCCCTGTAGCTTGAGATACTCAGAATCTGTCTTGCACACGTATTAATCACATTTCTAGCCAAAATTAACAGAAGCTGCCTGTACACAGAAGTGCACTGAAAATTAGATGCTACTCAGAAAAAACGGGGCCAGCTCTGTCTTACTCAGCTTGCTCATATGTTCAGTGGAGATGATAACACCTGTCCAGCTGGGGAGACATCAGGCTAAATTAAGTAATGTTTGTAAAGCACGTGAAGCAATTATTTTTTTTTTTTTGGTAGCATTATTTGCAAATGTAAAGGAGAAGAGCTCTTTCAGCATTGTTTCTCTTGTTTTGGTCTCTATTGGATTCAACTAAGGATAAGCATTACCTCCTTCAACAGCAAGCTCAGCTAAACGTTGCATGCCCATAAAGAATTTGGTTTTGCTTGGAAGGATTAGGGCATGAGATTTTGGTTCCTCTCACTTGTTTATGAGCACGAATTTGCTACACATAAATCACTGCAGGTCAGAACATTGCTGTTCCCTTAGCACAAGGTAAGAGAGCACAGAATCACTCTTCAATGTTGTGCAATTGGACAGGATTTGGCTTGTCCTGATTTTGTGTTTGGAGAACTCAGGCTGCCCTTTGTGCTTGATGTTTTACCTCTTTTTCTCTTGAAGGTCCAGTACAGAAATCTGACTGGGAGCGTTTGCATCACTCACTCACTGCCTGCTCTTTGTCTGTGTTCAGAGTTTTGCAGAAATTAAAGTACAGCTTCCTTCTCTTTTGCTCTCTGTGGGATTTCCCAGTGTTCCACCAGGCTGCAGTCTGATGAACTCTGCAAACTGGCACTGATGCTGAAAGAAGCAGCTGTATTTTCTCTATACCTGTTCCCTTGTATCTAGTCCAGGGTGCCTGCAGCTGTAAGGTAGACCAGAGCAGGGAAGCAATCTGGCTCAGAAAATAACAGTTTCTGGTTTTTAATCAGCTTAGTTTTGTGCGGTTCAGTTTCACGATAGAGCTGAGCAGCAGGGCAAGAGCAGGAGTTGCAGAGAGAGGGAGTCAAGGCCCGATCCTTCAGGTGGCCTTGCATGGTGGTGTTTGCAGAAACGCAGTCTTACTATTTGCCACTCTGTGTGTCTTCATCTCTCTTAGTGCCACTATCTCTTGGTGGCGGGGGGGTGGTGGCAATAAGTTAGTGTTACTCAGTAGCCAGCAGGCAATGGGGATAAAGACCCTTATTGTCCCTTTCTGATCCCAAGGCTATCCCCCCACCCCTCTCCATTCTTTGGTTTACTCGGTAGAGCTACCCTGATTCACAGAAGCTAACAATCTGTTTGAGAAGAAACAATTAGGCCCACAGAAGTTGTTGACATTCTTATTTTCATATTTTTCAATGGCATAACGGGTACTCCGGTCCAACTTGTCCTTTTGTGTTCTCCATCCGAGGCACTCCTCCCAGATGCAAAGAGCCCGTGAGGATGGGGGCAGAACAGTGGCCCTCCCAAACATTTTGAACGAAGAGACTGCTAATGACACTTCACATTTCTCACAGCCCATGATGTGGCTGCTGAGCAGGCTATTAATTGAAAACACTGTGCATTTCACTGCTCAAACCAGGCAGGCTCCCTGGGCCAGCTGCGGGCCGCTTCCCATGCCCTCTGAGCCCAGAGGGCCGGCAATTGCCGGGACGAGCCGTAGAGCCTGGGGAGGACAGACTGCGGTTGCAGGGGGCCATCAGAACAGCTCGGGCATCTTTTCCAGGAAATCGAGTGCACGATTCCTGCTTCTTCTTTCTCTGTGGTCTTTTGGAGTTCAACTTAAATCAGATCCTGAAAACAGCATCCTGCTGCGGAAGAGCCAATGGTCCTAGAAACAGATTCCTACTGTAAGAAATCCTACAGGAGCCAGATGCCCCCGACCCTGACAAAGATTGATCAAGTGGCTGGTCGTATCACCTTTCACTGTGCTTTGGCAAGGGGGGAAGCACGGCATGATGGAAAGTTTTCAGGTGGAATTGTATTTAAGGTTTTTTTTGTTTTATTTTGTTTTAAGTGCTGCAGACAGGAAAGAGTCATTCTACACAACGCAGTGCCAGCACAGAGACAGAAAAAAAAGGAGGACGATAGGTACCGAGGAGCAGGCATTCCTGAATGCAGCGTGCTACAGATTTATGTGTTGTGAGAGGTCGGATTAGACCATCACCGTGGAGAGGAGATCTATTAAATGTGTCTCTCGGAGGTACAAGAGGCTCTGCCACAAGTCTCCCAGGGCAGGGTGACTCTTCGGGCAGAGAACCGCTTCGGAGATGGGAGAAGGGAGAGAGATTGACGCTCAACCGCGCTGCCAGTCTTGGCGGAACCGCTACGCTAAGCCTTCCTGCAGGTCCTTCTGCAGCTGAGGAGGGGTGCTCGTTCATCGGCGGGTCTGACTGCTTCCGACCGGCAGCGGGGAGTCACGATGCGGCCCTGCAGCACCGCTTCGGGCCACGGCAGAGGGGACTCGCTTCCACCGCGGGGCCCGCTCTGGCAGGACCCGGCCCGGCCTCCGCCAGGCCGCGCCGCGGGCGGGCGGCTCCCTGCGTGCCACCAGGGGGCGCCGCGCCGTGCGCCGCGCCGTGAGGGGGCCGGGCCGGGCCTTCACCGCCCCCCGCCACCCCGCAGGGCCCGCTCGCCCCCGCTGCGGCCTCCCCGCGGGGCTTTGCTGGGCCGGGCCGGCAGGCGAGGCCGCTCTCGCTGTCGGCTGCACCTCGGCTGCCCGTGGGGAGAATGCTCGTGGCCGTCTTGCTCTGCCGGGGGAAAAATGTCGACGCGGCAGAGGCGGCGGCCGCGGCACCTCGGGGGTGCCCGAGGGAGCCAGTCTGGCTGTCCTGAGGGATGAGTGTATTAACTTCGCGCTCCTCGGCGGAGTCACCAGACGTCGTTTAAGAGAAGAGGTTTAAGACAAAAGCAGAGAGAGCATCAGCCTGGGAGTCGCATCCCCTTGCTCATCTCCCGCGCTCCGCAGCGGTTGACCTTTCCTCCTCGCCCCATCGGCTGGACGCTGTCTGTCGTGCCTGGTGTCCGCGGCCCCGGGGCTGTTGCACAGAGCATTCCTTATAAAGACATCCCTTGGCACAAAGATGGTCCTGGGGAGCAGGATCCTAGGTTGAAATGAAACCTTCTTGGAATAAGTAAATACCAGGGGGTTATTTCCTATTAAGCTAGCAGATAGTTTGCTCGTTTTGCTGCAGTTTGCAGTGTCCGACCAGATATGGGTGGATACTTCTTGTCTTCCTTCCTCTTTATACTTCCAGTCTGGGAAACAGCAAAGAAGTTAGTGAAAAGAGTAACATCTGTGAGAGAGAGAGAGAAAAGGATGAGGCGGGCTGGCCAGGCAGCCAGCCTCAGGAGATGGTAACACAGAAGAGCTATTCATTCTGAGAGCCAGTTGCTCCTCGCCCTGCTAGATTATAAATTGGACACCTTACTAAGAGTTGATCCTCCAGCAGCCCCACCCAGGGCTGTGCTCATGCTCTAAACCAGTGGAACGTAATCCCATTTCACTATTGATGCCTGTTACTGGATAAGCACATGTGCAAGCAGGGCAGAGGATACTAGGCAGAAAGAAGCAGCACCCTGGCTGTTTTCTGAACTGTGAGTTTAAGAAAAGAAGATAGAGTTTGGGGAGAGAATGGGGAGGAGGTTGGTTTGCGCTAAAATTTGGGCACTTTTATGATGATGCTAGCTGCCTTACCAAATAATTAAACCAGCATAATATTTTTTTTTGCTTGTTTTCTCGGTTGTAACTTAAAAATGCTGACTCACTGGCACCGTGTGCCAACCCAAATGTTGCTGCTGGAATCAACCACTGAAAGAGCCTGAAAAGATATAACCCCACCATGGCATAGGCTTCACATGGGCCTCCTTGGTGATTCCAAGTTTCTCTTCTGATGGTTTGCGTGGTCACTTACTTCTTGTCAGATTAGCCCAAAGGTCTGGACAGATTTAGGCAGGTGTCAAGCTGAACGGTTGTTGTGGTAAAAATTTCATGGGAACATAAGTTTAACAAATTCAGCAAAGTTTTATCATCCTTGGCAAGTCTTCCAAGCTTTTTGACCTTCACGCACCTTTCAATCATTTGAAAAGTTCTCCAGCTGGCATTTGAAATGCACAAAGTTATTGCCAGTTGTTGTCAGAAATAAATATCTGACATGTATTCTTCAGGGCTTATTTTTGTGCTGAAGAAAACAGGATGGAGTATCATAAACCTGTTTTAATGTCTCTGAACAGTATCCCTGCTCATACATATATGTGTTTCCTTCCAGGCAAAACCAGCCAGGGGGTTCATGCAATGCTAGATGCATCATGAGGATTCCGCATCATCAGAACATTTATTCCGAATATTGAATAGGTTCCCCTGTTGAGGTACCTCTGTTTTACTTTCCTTGACAGGCAATTTAAACATAGTTAGATATATTGCAACTGGGCAGTGGTCAGGAAATTAAAAAGTAACATGGAAATGCAACTTTAAAACAAGGCCCCCTCCCTGTGTAGCAGTGAGTTATGGGCATAGATTCAGGTGTATTTCAATGATATCTTCTAGACTTTTTGACTTGTTTTGCATCGCATATAATTGAAAAGCAGCTTTTGTGTTTGTTTTAGGAGGAAATAAATTTCTTTCATATCTGATTATCGTTAGTGACTCATTTGTCATTTGAAAATGTTTGTGTGATTCTCTCCAGGTTCTGAGTCCCTGACTGTCACTGGTGTGTTGGAAAGCAATGACTCCTCAGATGTTCCTGGATACCTTTATGTATCTGCCTCCAATTACTTTACGAGCTCATGAAAATGAACACAGGGCATCTTGGACATTTTTCTCTCTCTGTTCCTCTCCTATTTTTTACATAGGGCACTTTTGCCAATAACTGTTTCCTAGTAAAACAATGCCTCTGAATTCACGCTGTGTGTGTATGTCTGTCTGTGTATGTGATTCCATGTGCCCTACCTCTGCACCTCCCCAAAAGTGTGGGCCTGTTGGTCAGTTCATTTGGCGAAAGAATACGGATCTGAAAGTGAAGTTCCTATAAGGTTAAAAGAGAGAGGCAGATGGGTACATGAGAGAGCCTGTTTGTGCTAGAAGCGTCACAGTGCTGTCAGCTCAGCTCACCTTTTATTGGGCACCAGAGAACTCCCACTGCAATGTGCCCTTGGAAATCAGACCTCATCCTGTCTGTCAGTCATGGACTACTTGTTTGTCCTGGTGGTTTTGGTACAGTTAGAATAGAGACAGGAAGTCTGGGTGAAAAAACTGGAGTTTCTCTTCAGTTCTGCACTTTTGAGATGTGTGGTTGTCTCCTGCAGGTGATTAGGAGTCCATAGTTGTGTCCTAGGCACTGGGTAATCTTCGGTGCATGCACCTTCAAATTGGGTATTTATTTTGTTACAGAGCAATATAACGGTCAGATTTCAATATAATATTAGAAGTGTGGATGTCCTTAAACCAATTTTTTCTAAGGTCATGAAGGCTTTGAAAATAAGGGCAAAGCCTTGAATTTAAGCTGGGACTGAGTGGTCAGCAGAGCAAAGAACAGAGCTCAAGCTGCTTTGGTGGTCTTGTGTTTCTGAGTAAATGGACTGAAGCATTCTTCTGCGGGGTATCATTTCTAAACCTGCCAGGTTGTAGAAATCAAGCACAAGGGCCAAGTTCGATCTAGCAAGTCATCTGATCAGAAATAGTGATGAAGAATTGAGGGTTTTGCAGCAACAGTTATTGGGGTTTTGGGGATAAATGAGTTCAGATGAACATTAAATCTTCCATTAGTCTTGATGCCAGTGATGGCAAATGGATGACATTATGGAAATGTAAAATGCTTTCCTATGCCATCCTCAGCCCAGGCTCTTGCTTCAGCTTCTGCCAACTTCTCTTCATTCATTTGCTGATCTCAGCCAAGCCCTTGAAGAGCTGGGTAATGGTGTTATTTGCATGGGAGGTGAAGATGATGTAGAGATGGGTGTCATATGTGCACTGCTGACGAGCCAGTCCATGGTGCCACCAAATCTTCTCTAGAGGCTTTATATAGATATTGGACAGGCTGGGTGAGGGGAAAGAATCTTGTGTTATTCAGCAGGTGGAAAAGGTTTTGGAGGTTAAGGAAAGAGCAAGTGTTTATCATAAATCTCTTGAGTGTACAAGAGATTTACGTAAGGGATGTCTGAAGATGTACCAGCTCAGTTCCATAAGGCTGCAGACAGGCATTTATTTTCAAACAGCTGAGCTGGTTGGAGATCTTACAGCCATTCCAGATGCTTGCTACCAATCCTCTGCTGATGGCGCCTGTACCACTCGCCCTGCTATTAGAAAAGGTGGTCCGAGGTCTTCCTAATCTGTCAGGTGAAGCCTCTCAGATAGTTTTAAGTGCTGACAAAGGTGGTGTTAGGTAACCCAGCTGACATTGCTTTACCTTTAAGAGAGAGCTGTTTATTAGCACAGCCTTACCCTCAGTTTTAGAAAGGAGGAAGAGGAGAGAAGGTGGCTGCTGTCTTTCCCACAGAATGTGTCCGCAGTTCCTGCGTTGCCTCCTACAGGTCTGAAGATGGGTAAGGCATGCGTATGGGATTGGATACATCTACTGGAACAGACCATGTTGCTCCTGTTTTGGTGAATATGTAGTTGGATATTTTGTGCCAAGCATGTGCATAAAATATGTGTGAAGTACTTGTTTGTTATATGAGCAACTAAAATGATGTATTTGGAGCTGTGTCAGCCTCTTGTGTAAACAAGAGCTGCAGGATGGGTACACAGTGTGGTAGAAGCCCAGGTAACTAAGAGATCCTTAGTATCCAAATTTACTAACAGACCATTTACACGAAATTTTTATTATTTATTATATTAGTACCACTGTGGTTAAAGCTGAACCAACAAGTTATAATAAAATGTTTAAGAATATCCAGTTAGTGGCAAAGAAGAAAGCTACTGTGCTCAAGGGATCATTCAGAAATGGGAAGAAGCAGGAAGAAAATGTGCGGGTGGTTTTTAAAAGATCCTGGAGTTCTTACAGGGTTTCCAGATCCAAAAATACAGAACTGTCGAAGAATCCTTGATGCATGCACAGGCAAAATGGAGCAAGCTATAATACTGTGTGTGGCCCAGTTGTAAATGTGTCTGTGTGCTGGTGGTACTTTAACACGGAGAGCAGATATTACCCGCTACTATAATTTTCAGGTAGTGAAATGTGCTCTCTATTATTGAATGGTCCCCTCTGAGGACTGGTGAGACTCGGGAGTCTTCCCAGCATCCCAGAAACAACCTGCAGCCTTTCTGAAACATGGAAATGAGCACACAGTTTTCAAATTCTCCTTTCGTCAAGAAACAAACCCGCCCTTTCGTGTAAGGCTGCTGACTTATTGTATGACACAAACCTGTAAAAACGGGCCACCCTAATGTCTGAGTCTGGCTCTAAATGAGTTCCCTAACTTACTGATCATCTGATTTCTGAACTGGGCCAGAATGGAGCATCCTACCTTAACAACAGTCTGAAACTCTATTGGAATTTGGACTCGGATCCAAACTCAAGGCACAGGCTCTTCTCTGAATAAAAATAACTAGATCACAAGCTATTTTGAGGTGGTGACTTTTAGACAAGAAATGTAGGGCTTACATAGGTTTTTACTCCTGTCAAGTACATCTGGATGCTGTCTTCCTTCCAGCCGATATTCTGAAAGCGCTTTCATCATCTCAGAGCCAAATTACTCCAAGTGGAAGGTGGAAACTGTAGTACAACCGACAGTTTTCACAGTAAACATTGGTGGTTTTTTGGTTGTTTTTTTTTTTTTTTTCCACACAGAATGTTCTGCTACTCTGCTCGCTGCTGATGCTGATATAATTTCTGTCATGGCCTGTGATGAATAGCATATGCAATGCTGGGTCAAGATAAGAGCCAAAAGCATGTTGGAAAGCCTTCTCTAAATATGAATCCCCATGGTTCTGGCTTTCTTGACAGGGAGGTGGTTAACAAAATTGCCATGCTTGGTACCATTTACATAGCTGCCAAAGCTGCCAATCACCATTACCTCCTCCCTTCCCTCGGCACCTGCTAGCAAATCCTCTGTTTTTTTCTGTTTGCTTGGCTATACCTAGTATAACGACATGAATGTTTTCCGTTCACGAAGAATCTGGTGGGATATAGCTGGTTGTAAGGGACAGGAAGTTTTCAGCTTTGCCAAGGGTATAAACTAGATCTTCTGACTCATAGGTCTGGGCTATAATCGAAGGAGTTTTCTTCCTCATAACATAGCTGGCCTACCTTCTCTCTGATATTATTCCGTCTTCCCCTAATTGCTGGGCGACATCTGATCTCTGTGACTTTTGTACAGCATCCAAGATCTATTGTATTTGGTCCAAGATCTCGCCTTTCATTTCTGACTCTTCTAATTCCATTTCAGTCCCTGGCAATTCCAGGAGGCTCATCCCAAGCCTGGCTGCCGAGCCCTTGGAAAGCAGGGTGCACCTTGGAAAGCAGGGTGTGCCTTGGCGGTGTATCTTGCCATGGCACGGAGATTTCCCTGGACCAGGCACAGGAACGGTCACGGTGTCCTCCACTAAACTCTAGCGTGGAGGATGGCTGTTGCCACCCACACGCTTCCTGCAATTTCTGCTTAGACACAGTGTTCTTTACTCGCTGCCTGTGGTTGGTATGTAAAGCTGCTTTCTGTAGGTTTAAAGCTGCTGCCCCCTCCAAAGTGGCTTTATTTTAGTGTTCAGTTCAATGATATAGAGCACTTACTAGCTGGTGTCTAAGGTTTTATTTAGGGTCAAGTTAAAATATAGCATTGCTTTTGTCAACATTATTTTTCTTTTGTTTCTAATCTCACTAAATTTTTTAGGGCTGTTGTCTCTTTTTTTTTTTCCCCCCTCTGCTTTAAGGATTTGCAATTGTTCTTTTGGGCTATGGATGTCATGGGCCAAATCCTGCCCTAATTTACACCTGTAAGAACAAGGGAGCTGCATACATGCACATGAGGACACAGTTAATAGGATGCTGAAGTTGTTTCCCTGTTTTGAAGTGTCATGTGGTCTAGATGCTGGGAAATGTCATTTAGGATTATATAATTCCTAAATCTGTAAATCCTGATGTACAGATAGCTTCTCCCCTGTCTGTATACTTTTACTGGTGATAAAACATATATATATATATATATATATATATATATATTTTTAAGAATTTTAGATGCTCTGTTGGTAGAACCCCTTACTGGAGTTATAACACTTTTATGACAGCTTTTTACACACCACAGCACTTTTCCCATCCTACCTAGTACTAAAGGCTTATCTACACCAGGAGATTTCACGGATTGAGAATTGTATTCAAATCATGTTTACCATTTGTACAGAGAGTGAAAATTGAGATTTAGGTTTGGTTTTGGAGAGGATTTTTACTTTTCAGAATTTGATTTGGCAAATTTTAAAATCCTCTGGTTTTTTACTCGCAACTCCTTTTTTTTGTTGTTGTTGGTTTTTTTTGTTTTGGATCAATTGGAAGCTTTGATTTTGAGTTTTGCATCTTACCTAATGCAATACAAACAGACCTAAAATTAAAATGAAAGTAGTTTTGAAATAAAAAAAGCAGCTATGTTGCATTTCAAACATGCTGAAAAATGTTTCAACACCGCTGGAACTCTTTGTTGTCCTGATTTTCTTCTTAAGGGAAATCCTGGCAAAATCAGCTGGATTTTGTGATGTGTTTTGATTCCAGCAGAACAGGATTCCAGCAGAGATGTTTTCTTGGTGGATGGAGGAGCAGGACCAGCCGAGCTCCCCGTGCAGAGGGTGTTATTCCAGAAGAAGAGCATTCCCTCACCCGTGGGGAGGAGCGATCCAATATGCCTCCTGTCCGGGGGAAGGAGGGAGGAGATGGGGGGGATAAGGATGCTTCCTTCCCAGCGCTTGGGGCTGCCGGCCAAGAATGTAAGTCTAAATTCAAGCCCGGCGAGTGCTGTGCCAGATCCAGAGAGTTTGGAGTCCCTTTGTCCAGAAGCTTGCAATACTTGAGGGAGTTGCCAAATGGGATGTGTGGCATCCATGTAATATATCTGATGCGTGAAAACTGGTTCCTACTGAGTTTACCATGGTGCCTGAGGCAAAAGTACTTCTGATTCCCTACGTGATGCAGCGATCGCCAGACTGCTGCTGTTCTCCTTAAACCTGGCTACAATGGCAGTTCAGGACAAGCTCCCACCTCGGGTCAGGCTGAGGCAGATGGCATGCACAGGGGGAGGAAAGGCCGGTGCCGCCTTTGACCCTGCTCTCCCTCTCTGGGAAGGGAGGACCCGATGCCATTTGTATTTCTCCCTAGGCTGAACCATTAAGTCTGACAGAAATGAACCTTTCCCCCTGGACACAGGCCAAAAGATGTTTTTTTTTCTTTCCCTTCCCCTCCTGTCTCTTTCATAACCGTCATTTTCATGTATCTCTGGAACATATCACGTACTACTGTCATGTGCTGTAGGTGCGCTCCCCTTTTTTTTTTTTTTCAGCTACGTCCTGCTTCCCATCTGCCAGATAAGAGCCTCTCCTTGTCTAGCTGATGCTTGTTTGCCACAGGTGGCAGGGTGGACCGAAGACATTGCTTCTGCCCCAAAGGAGAGCATCTAGGAGAGAGGGAAATCTGCTCTGGAAACACCATCTAGCAGCCTCTGTGTCAATGGGGCTGTAGCAATTCCTGTGGGATGAGAGTGCCTGTGTTCCCCTGCCTCGTCGGAAAGTTCAGCCAGTTGTGCTTGTGCAAACCCCTGGAGGGTTCTGAGGTTGGGCAGGTGTCAGCGAGGACATAGCCTGGGTTGCAGAACTCCTACAACAGGCTGTGCCAGACAGAGAGTAAACTTATCTTGGTAGGAATTGTTTTTGTGTTTCATAGGGATGCCAATGGAGGGCAGTAGGCAGGGGGAATCCCGTGATGATGCTTCCCAAGCCAGTAGTAGCCAAGGTGGGTTTCCCATTTCTATACTAATGGGCATCACATCAAATGCCAAAGGGTTGCTGAGGGCTGCTGGTGGAGCAACTCTGATACAGGGCATGCCGTTGCAGAGCCCTGCGCAAGGGCATGGGTTCAGCTGGTGCTCAGGCAGAGGTGGAGCAGAAGTAACGTGGTTCGATGTGGCATGGTTCTCTTAGGCTTGAATTCCTGCTAATCTGGGTCTGAAAGGGCCCTCTGGGGTGTGTGGCAATAGGTTTATAATCCAAGTCCATACCTGGATCCAGGCCATTGCTAGAGAGACTAAAGGAGATGTGATCCCTCCATCCCTCGTCCTCCTGATGTCAGTCATGATGCTGGCACAAGTTCCTCCAACTTTCTGGGGCTTCTTGTCAAAGCCATGCTGCTGCACTGAGAGCAAGAGCTCTGGACCAGAAAATGAGAGCTAAAGCTTTTTCCTGGGGCTATCCCAGGCTGGACAGTCATACTGTCTCCTGGGCTTCAGCTCAACTGCTCCAGCTCCTGCTTGTCCCCTGCAGCGTGTGCCAGGAGGTGGGTGTCAGCTGCGAGATGGAGAATGGTCTCTCATGCCCTTCCTGGGTCGGGGTCCAGAGAGCATGCCCTTTCCGTGGCATCTCACCTGCTCCTTCATCTTCTCCTCCATTCACATTGGGGCTGCTTTTCCCCTGAGCACAGCGAGCAATCCCTTGCCTTTCTGTCCCGTGCTGGCCGGGAGCGAGGCTTTCTCTGTGAGCCTCCCAGGCAGTGTGACTTGTTTCCAGTGTGCTACAGGCAGGTCTCTATTTGGATGAATGTCCCTGTTAAATATGTATGAATCTGGTTGACTTTGACTTCCTAGTTGTCCAGGTTTTATTCCTTTTTATTCATTTGTGGATGCCTCCTGGTAAACAGGGAGTCATGACCACGTCTCAGTGAGCTTTGACTCACTTGAGAGGCTGCCCTCAATCCTCTCATCTTTAAAGCTTCCTCCCCTCCTCCTCCGCTCCATCTCCCTCTGGCTCATTTCCCCCCTCCTCCTCTCTCTCTGCAGCTGCTGGACAGCTTTGTGACCACCAGTTAGGATGGCTGTTTTTCACTCTCCCATGATTGCTGCCATGTGCTGTTTTCCTTATGCCTGTTCGCTGTTTTCTTCCCTGGTCGAAGAGGAATTCTCCTCCGCAGAGCGAGAAGCAGGCGCAGTTGTCTCTGGGCTGAACTGGGCGCTCCTGCTTAGCTCTTACTCCATAAAAAGCCTAGCATTTTTTTTATGGCAACCAGTGATTTTTGCCTTGTGCTTCTCAGTACGCAGTGAGGTTTTTATTTGTGTTCAAACGGCTGATCCTTTGGGTTTCTACCTGTGCTTTGTATTTACATACCAGTGCAAGGGCTTTGACTCGCGTACCCTTGGCAGCAGTGGAAGCTTACTCAACCCAGCTGTTCGCTGCCTCTCTGCCGCAGGTTACCAGCCATCGGGCAAGCGAAAAACGCGTGCTCGCGCCTCAGCTGCGGCCGTGCCGGAGCCCAGCAGCTTAGCAAGAGCAGCTGATGCAACCGAGGCTGCGGATGGTCGGTGGAGTGGCCAGCGGAGCCGCTTTGGGGCAGGCAGGCTTTTTGTCTTGCCAGCTCCCGGCAGGAGTGGGGGCAAGTGGCGAGGGGCAGCATCGCAGCCGCGGGGGCTCACTTAGTGAGCACTCGCTTGTCGATGCTGCGAGCATGGGTGGTGGAGCTGGAACAGGAAGCTGGTGCTGTATAAATAGACTTATTGTGGCGGATGGGGCAAAAGTCCTAGTGACTATGGTGCCTGCGTATGGGCAGGTGAGCTTGTGTAACCTGCTTGTGCTGGGCCTGAGGACTTTGGATGCGATTTTCGGTGGTGCCAAAGGAACTTCAGTAACCGGACTCCTGCTGAGGTTTTGCCTTTTAAGCTTTTGGGACTTTGTCATTTCCCTTCCTTCCCAACCATCAGGGAATCCTCCCAGACAGGCCACACTTGCAGCAATGTGAAATAACAGCAAGGTTTGGCAGAGAGATCTCTGAGTGCACGTACTGGCCTGCAAGTTGGAGTGCCAGCTGCTGAAGTGGTGGCTGGTCAGAAACACCACCTAAGCCCGGATGAAATCAAGGGCTTGTAGATTTTGCAGCCTGCCCCCAGTGCACGTGTCGTACCAGTGCCTTTTGGGGAAGCTGGTGAGCCAGCCGATGCCTTGGACATTGCAGGCCCAGGGAAGAGGACATCTCCTGTGCCCTGTTGTGTTCCCTGGAGGCTTCATGCTGGGTGGCAGTCCCCCGTGGGGACCTGCACAGGCCACCTGGCCGGGCAGGTGATGTCAGGTGTCCTCATCCTGCTGAAATCCGGGGGGGGCGTGAACTGAAAAGGAGATGCTTTCCCCTCCTCTGCCGCTGAAATCCGCTCCTGCGTTTTCCTGGGAGCACCCGCAGCACCGGCTCCGCCGGGAAGCCTACTGTGGCCTAAGAGCCGTTCCAGCCTTTGACCAGGGCGTCACGTTCCTGTTGACTCCCAGCCAGAGCCGCCTGTGAAATGGTGGCATGAGTCAGGGTGAGCTGGCACCTGCCTGGGCGCAGGGCAGCCTCCTTGGCTGGGGCCTGTCCGTCGGGTGGTGTTCCTCCAGGGATGAAGCCCTGTGAGACCCACCCTTGTCCTTCCATGGGCTGGGACGGGACTGGGCTGCTGAGGCAGGAGCCAGTGAGAAAGTGGCTACTTT
This sequence comes from Theristicus caerulescens, assembly GCA_020745775.1. Lineage (NCBI taxonomy): Eukaryota > Metazoa > Chordata > Aves > Pelecaniformes > Threskiornithidae > Theristicus > Theristicus caerulescens. The sequence goes on from CM036558.1 coordinate 73,256,339, forward strand.
TCCATCCCCCTCCCCACCGCACTTTATTTGACATTTAAAATGTATTTATTTTATTTTACTTCATCCTATTCTATTTATTTTTTTATATAGCTATTTTTACTTTGCTCTATTTATTTTTACTTTTGTTCTTTTTTATTTTACTTTGCGCAGCTCTATCTTATTCAACTCCCCCCCTCCCTCCAAGCGCTCTTCAGGCTGACAGTCCCTCTCTCCCTGCTCTCTGCACCTCCTTCTCTCTCTGCTCGGCGGGAAGGTTGTTCCTCGGGTGCTGGAGCTTGTCCCTGCATGTAGTCCATCATTCGGCTGAGGAGCAGCAGGAGGGCCGTCCCACCGCCCGCCCTGGCTGGGCGGCAGTGCCCGCACCAGGCTGGTCTTTGCCATGTGTGACTGGGGTGTCCTGCGCTCCTGCGGCCGCTTGCTCCCATGCGCTCACTGACCTTTTCCTGCCAGCTCCGAGATGGGACCACAGGCCATCTCTCCCGCAACCCTGTCCCTCTTTAAAGATACAATACGATTCATTTATCTCCAGCGCCAGGCGAGCCTGGGATGCTCAGAGGTGCAGATAACATTGCCGCTGTGTGTGCTGGGGGCTGGGCAGGTGAGCAGGGACCTCTTCTCTCCCCCAGCGCTCAGCAGATGACTGCCTGGTCATCTCCCTGCTCTTGCTTTTATTTCTGGCGGGCACAGAGGGATCCAGCTGCTGTTTCCACCCCGTTAGCAGACTGCAGTGCAGCCCTTCTGGGTCCTGGCAGCAGGGTGGCTGGGCAAGACTCTCGGGGAAGGGGCAGCAGGCAGGAGTGAGCAGGCAGCGGTGGCCGGCTGCTGCCCTGCTGGGAGCTGCAGGGCTGGCGGGGCCATGGCAGCCTGGGGGGGATGGATGGATTCAGGCTGAGGTGCAAAAGCTGACGGGGAAGCCAGGCCATGCACAAAAAAAGCAGTTTATGGCCTGGCATGGGAGTTAGGGAGAAACTTGGTCCCTCCCCTAAACTGAAAGTGGGTATTCAGGGTACTTGTTTCTTCAGGTCTGCTTGTCCAGGGGCGCAATGTATCTGGCCCCATGCATGCTTATAAGTATCCAGTTACTTATGTGCTGAGGCATAAATTCAAAACTACTCTTGGTAAAATCACAGAAGAAAGAGCAAAATTTTAGTCACCGTTAGCACAGAATACCGGTGATGCTCCTGTCCAATACCACAGTGCATTTTCCTGTGATATTTTACAGTGAGAACATAATGCCTGGCATCTTTCTTTTTTGTAATTGAAACATGTTTACAACAACAAAAATATGTGGGAATTCAATATAGTCCAGGTCATTGGATTAATGAGCCTGTCTCTCAACTTATTTACCCCCCACCTATGGCTTTTGCTGCACCTGTTTCCACAAGCATCGGAGCTTTTGTGTTTCATTTGTCTTCCATGACCAGATGAAATCATCTTGGAGCATGGGTGCGGTGGTGAAAGACGCACGTAGTGGATTTACATTTCTGGGGTAAAGGGAGAAGCCAAAGAAAGATTCCCCTGTGAGCTGGCTCTTACAGTCGGTGCGAACGTCTTACTCAGCACAAGCCCAGACTGCCAAAACTGTGCAGCCGGGTGCTGTCAGGGCTGCAGCCCCTGCAGCTTCCTGGTTCCCTGGATCAGCCAAGGGTGAAGGCTCTGGGAGCTGGTGCTCCTCTGGCAGGGACTGCTGAGCCCGGGTCAGGCAAGCGGCAGGCGGCTGAAACTTGGTTTGCGACCCCTGCTCTTCCGGAATTTGGGAAAACACCCTCTCGTTGGATTTTAACAAATCATCCCAAGGCTAGGTCCTGTAGCATGTTGAGCATCCATAGGTATTGGTTAGAGCTGGGAGAAACCTAACATTTTGGAGAATCATTTCCATGATACAGACATGATACTCAAGTGGGATATTGCGTGTTTAAGTACTCAAGTTTCCAGGAAGCAAGGATGTGCAGATACTCTGACTCACTAGAAGAAAAATTACTTCAGGTGACTCAAAGGCTTGGATGCTGTTCTTTCCTAGTTAATCACTGTGCTTCACCATGGGTCCAAAATCCTCCTTTGAGGACCAGAGAAAGTTTGTGGCCTTGAGGATACTTCCTGCTCTGGTGCAGCTCTCTAGGTGGAGAGATTAACCTCTTGCTGCCCGTCAGTACCGCCTGCAGACTTAATTTATTTCTGGGTTGTCACCACAAATGACCTGGTAGCCTCTGAAAGCCTGACAGCGGTAGTTTTGCCTAGAAGGTGGACTTTGCTGGGGACGCTTTGATTTTGTTGGAGTTACCGTGTGATTTGAGGAATCCCCGCAAAGGTATACTGCAGGTTTGGCAGCGATCTCATGATCTGAGGACACAGGGGTTGTGCAGACGCATGGGCGGTCATTCCTGGGAAGAGATGGATCCAGCAGTGCACTGGAGCTGGGGAACTCTGGGGACACACCACACCCCCCCCCCCCCCCCCCAACCCTGCCCTTCTTTTGCAAGAGGACAGCAAGAGATGCCACCCTTTGCCTTAGTGTGGCTGGTCAACCAGGAAACTGTTCCCATTGGGCAAAAGGTGAAACATATCTTTTGTAGCTTTGTGTTTGATTTTTGTGTCCTGTGATTATGTTGTACCAAATGGTACAAAATCCGAGTATTATGCATTGAGATTCCAAGTAGCTCATCTCCTCTGCCCTAAGACCAAAGCGTATGCTGCTGTCAGCGCAGGAAAATAGTACGTTCACAGATGGGAGCAAACAGTATTTCTTTTCAAAGTTTGTGATAATTTTGCACTTAATTCGTATGTAAGAAACCTAGCAAATCATAATTAAAAACTGAGTTTTCCTTTTCCTAAAACTAGGTCTTAAAATGTAACTTGCCTTAAATATCTGAGACGAAAAGGCAAGCTTTTGAAAGAGACGAAGCATGCCCTCATGTGGCAATATTTTTTTCCTTATAATACCTGTTTGTTTTGTTTTTAATCCCCAAATAATCTATTACAACAAGTTATGTCACTACCTCAGAACTGGCATACAGAGTGGGTGTTGTGATACAAAGCTGGCATACACACAAAATGTTCGGAAATAATTATATGGGCTCCAAGTCTCTTGTTACTTGAGTCCCTGCATGAGTGCTTTTATTCTAAAATAAGAATAGCTCCACACAGGAATTCTCGAATAAACAAAGGTGTGAATTAAAACTTGTCCTGTCCTCTGCTTTGTGGGAAAGTTGCTTTCCATGACTGAAAGCAAAGTTTAAAATTGTTACAAAGCCCTGGGTGGACAACTTTGTTGGAAACGAGAATAATCAATCTTGAAGTCAATTTTAAACTAAACCAAAATAAACCGAAGATGAAATACACATTCACAGAGCTGGCCTGAATAACTCGCTTTAAAAAATCAGGCTATTTGTTGAGCTGGTGGAACTTCCTCCTGTCTACGTAAAGGCTTGCTACTGTGTGCATAAACCCTTGGGAACCTGGCTCTGCTGTAAATTTCACATTTTTGAAATGTAGAGGTTGGATTTTAAAGCCCCAGCTGACTCTGCTCTGATAAATCGGGAAGTTCTAGTCTTCCTTTATACAGCATTGTCTGCTTTTACTGTAGATCGATTTTTCTTTTTTCTTCCCTGAATTTAAACAGTAAATGTGATTTATAGAAATTACTGGGTCTTAGCAGCTATTGGGACTTTTTATAGCATTTTTTTTGGGGTGATTACAGATGGATTGATGTCTTTCATCCAGAGCACCATAGGGAGAGTAAAGATAAAAATGGATGAGGATCATGGGATGCCTCATATGGAGGTGTGTGATGGTTGCCATCAAGTTTTAAACTGTGGGGAAGCAGCTGAAATCCCAGGGTTTCCAGTCTGCTGCCTGATCACCATTTCCATTGGCTTACTCTTTACTGGATTGCCAGTACTGCACACCACCATGGAGCAACCTGCAGCTTGACCTCCCTCCAACGTGTGATTACCCTGAGAGATCTGCCAAGGGCAAGACTCATCTGCATGGGGGACCTCAGACCCCTCTGTGGCAGCTTGTCCCCACTGTCACCAGGCGATCACCTGCGCTGCAGGTTCCCCAAGGTTCATCCTCTTCCTTGCAGAGCCTTGCGAATCTGCATGGGCTCACAGGGTGGTCAGGTCAGCTGAAGAGCAGTTGATTTCTCCCTTGTCTTCCTCTCCAGCCCAAGCTCCCCACTAATACAGGCAGCTCCCTCCAGTGCTGAGGGTAGTTTCCACAGGGTCAGGAAATAAGAGAAGCAGAGAAATGGGAAACTCGGGATCCACCGGACTCCCCTTGACTCTGCTGGGGAGGCCTGAAATTGTGTGAGAGCTGTGGGTGGTCTGAATTTTGGGTGCTTGATCTGAAGGCTTTGGATATTGGTGTGGATATCCCAGTTGCTTTGAGAAGGCTGAATGAGAAGTGAATTCCTTAAATCTCTCCCCTAGGGTCTCATTGACTTCAGTGGCAGCGAAATCCTTCCTCAGAGATAACTTGGCAATCTTCATCCTCAGCAACGCTCCGCTACTGAGTTCCCTTTGAAAAGGTTTTTGTGCTGTAATCTGCTGGCTGGTTATTTAACTGGTGCTGCTTACAAACCTTGGCTAGTTGTTGCACGTCTTGTAATTTTTAAGGGTTTATTTCAGCTCCTTTGCAAAGTGTAAGGAAATGGATGATTAGCGAAATTCTTCCCAGTATTTTAGAAGAATTAGGAAATATTGAATAAAGGGCAATCACAGTGTTGTTTTCACAGGAACTGTGGAAGAAAGTAAGACAGCTAGATTGGATGCAATCCTGCTCTTAGAGTCACAACTCTCTCTTATACACTGTTTTTTGCACTTTGGTGCAAAACTTGTGTATGAGAATGTGTGCTTGTAATGAGCCAAGTAACTCAGCACCACAAGAATCCCACCAGCTTCGTCTCCAAGCCAGAAATGAACACGGGCCTGGACACATCCAACCGATTTGTTTGCCTGCGGAAACCATCTTGCACTATTTACAGTCAATGACAGCAACATCCTTCAGATGTTGGCTTTGATGCATTAAACAGAAGTGCCACTTCTGCTTTGCTTCATCTTTTTGCTGTGCCCTAGGCTGGTTGTAGCTGTGCTCCACTTTTGGTTACTGGGCCAGAGACACCCTGCATCTGGAAAAAGGTGAGCGGGGCAGCTCTGTTGGAGAACCTGAGTCAGCCTTCCAGCTGTTAGTCCGTCCCGGTGCTTTGCTGCCCATTCGCACAGCCTCGGTACCTGAGCTGGCGTGTTTCCAGCTGGCCGGGGTGCCCCTGACCAGCGCTGATGTCCCTGCAGCAACTGCACAGGGGACCAGAGCAGTGCGTTGGAACAGAGATGCTTGCTGACGTAGCTGACTAGATGAACTGGTCGACTGGTTAAATATTGGTGGCAAGGGAACTTGCAAAGCTGCTTTGAAGAAGTGGGTGGGTCTTGGCCACGTCCCCACTGGCTTTTGTATTGCGCCCTGCAGCCTGATTTCTGTTTTCTGGACACCCTTTGCTTCCTGCTCTTCTGCTTGTTCGGCAGGAGAAGCTGGCCAGTGAGTTGTGGCAGGCTGTCAGAAGTGCACAGGGCCCTCCGCTGGATGAACAAAGCCTACCCCTTCTCTGCCCAGCTCAGAAACCTCTCAGAAGGCATGGGACACCCAGCCATGGTCCTGTTGCTCATCTTTCAGTCTGTGGGAGATGAGTGATGGTGGCACCCCAGGACATACCACCTGGGAGGCATCGCTGTTAGACTCACGGCAGCACGGCCCGGGGGTTGGCTGGTGGTTTTCAGACGCAAAGCACTTAAGACCATGGATGTGAGTGCTCTCTCTATACCCCTTTTTCCTCAGATGCTTCAGCAGTTTTTAACGCTTTCTGTTCAGATACATCTGAAATAGGTAATATAGGAGTGCATGGCTTCTGCCACTCCCCTCCAGCAAGGCTGGGGGTGTGGGGCAGGTAGTGCCTTCCTCCCTGAGGGGCTTCACCCATGCGTGCTCCCTGCATCGTGGGGGGCCAGGCTGTTTGCAGAGGTGGCGTGATGGTTGATTTTGCTTCTCACCGTACACAAGTGAATCCCATCTGCTTTCCCACTGATGTAACTTACCACATCAGCAGGACGTTGAGGTGTTAGGGAGACAGCAGCTGCCGGCTACGGGGAAACAGCTGGCTGCTGCCCCAGCCCCGCTGCATGGGGGAGATGCTGGCCAGAAAGGTGGGGGACAGGAGGGGAGAAGTGCCTTCAAGAAGGAGCTGGGCCACCACGCTTGCCTTCTTCCGAGCCCATCTGCCCCTGCTTGTCAAAGGCGACATCTGCATGGCCGCCTGAGGCTTTGACGCATGTAGGCAGATGCCAGCGAGGTTTAATCCAGCTGGCTTGGGCAGGGAATTGCTGCCCCAACCTTTAATCACCTGAGCGAGTACCATGTGCGCCTGAAGAGCTCAGGCTGAAAACGGCAGTGTTGCAGTGAAAGGCAGAGGTTTTGTCTGGCACCGATCCTGTCTGGCAGCAACCTTGTGAGGGACAGGCTGCACTGTGGATGGTCCTCCAGGCTGCTCAGGCCACCCCCGAGGTGGACTCAAGGTCCTGGTCTGTGAGGGGCTCCGTCCCTGGTTTGCAGGAAGAGGACCGCTTGTCTGGGCCAGGGGAAATCCCGAGGACCCTGAAGCATGTGGCCAGGTCTGCTCCTCTTCCAGAAGGTCCTATGACAACAGGAATATTATACAAGGAGGTGACTTAGGCAGGACTGTGGGCTTTAACAGCACACAGACCCCCATCCCTAACTGAAAATTTGTATAAATACCTTTCCAAGTAACGAGGTTTTCCTCAATAGGACCAAAATCGCGTGAGAGGCAGGGGGGCGTTCACAGGAAAGGCAAGTCTGCTACGCTGGGACTTTGTGCGAGAAGTTGGACTAGTACCATCCACTAAAGTTAAGCTGTGAATTTGGAAGGGCCACGTTGAGGAAGATCCTCAGTGTATCCTTGATGTTTTTAACATGAAGTCAATTCATGCCAAGAAGCAGCATCTGTGTCCGTGGCAGGGAGAAAACACCATGAGGCCCTGTGACACCTCTTCAGGACACCTCCAAGTGAGCCTAATGGACCAGAGAGATGCCCATACAGTATAAAGAAGGGTGCTGTTGAAAACTAACTCCAAAATCCAAGAGCCACCCTCTTTTTGAGGAGGAGTTCGATGAGGTGGGGAGGAGGCAGGGGAAAAGTGAGTTCATTTAGTTATCCTCTTACAGTCTTCTCCCCTAGTAGCTCTCAGAGCATTTTCCAGGGGATGCTGTTATTGTTACCATGGCTCTACTAATGGGGAAACTGAGGCACACAGCAGTAAGGTGACGGATTGGTGGTCAGTGCAAAGCCCGGAGAACGACCTTGCTCTCTTGGGTCCTAGCCAGGTGCTCACTACAAGATAAGTTATAAGTGGTATAAAAATAGCCATTCTGCTCTCTTTAATTAGAAATTCCCATTTTCAGCAGGAAGCAGGTAGAGGGGGAATTGGTAAGCCCCACTGTGGCTGCTGCTTTTCCTTACTAGCCTGCCTGTCAGTTCCCTTTTACCATTTTACGTATGGTCACTTGATACCAGCAGCTGCTTTGGGACATCTCTGTCTGTCACATCCTTCTTTTTATTTCAGTGTCCAAAAGCTTCAGTGCTCCATAAAAAAAAAAAAGGCATTAAAAAAAACACCCCTGGTAGCCGAGTTTCCTCCCAGGCTCGGTTCTAAACATGTCACTTTAATGATGTCTAAACTACGTAGCGCTTGATGAGCAAAACATTACTATCTTCTAGCCACATTTGTTTTCCCTGTCTCCCAGAGCATTATAGTCACCCAGGGAGAACTGCGTGTTCTACTTCGCTGCTGTAAAGCTATTATGGGTATGAAAAGTTCCCATTAATCTGCTCCACACATGGATGTTTCTGGATAAAGTTCAGTAGCCAGATCCCTCTTTCTTTGTGTGCATCAAATGAAGCAGAAAAACGCCTCCAATTTAAAGACACCAAATGAATAACCAAATAGATGAGATTAATTTTTGTTTAATCCACGTGGGCAGCGAAGCCAATGGCCAGTGTTTGTATGTGGACTTCTCCCGGGAGTTCATTACCAGCCGAGTCTGTAATAAGTTAATGCAGAGATTCCATGGAAATAGGGGGTTAATTATATGCAGAGGATGTTGGCCAATGTACAGCTTTGAACAACAAAAATAGCCCAAAGTCTTGTGTTTTGGATGTGGAATCAATTAACGAGGTCCACGACATGTACCAGAATTTGTTAAGATAGTTGTCGTACTATAAGGATGCTTTATTATTTTTCTTTTCTAAAAAGCTAAGAAAATAAGTGGATAATGGAAGGCGAGGGACAGAAAGACATGAGACTGGTAATAAAACACTGGACTTTGGCCTGGGGCCAAGGCAAGCTTTTCAATGGGTTTGAAGTTTGGACGACAGCAGAGTTTGAACCGGTTTTCACTAACTGTCCAGAAGGTTATACCATAATAGACGGAGAGGAGAGGTTGCTTTTAGTTTACCAACTCCCTTCTCTCCGCTGGCAGGAGTGTTATGCTGCTAATACGCCGTAGTCATTAGACTGACAGCTATCAGCATGTGGCGCGGCATGCTGCAGATTCAACTCTGAGGCTGAAACATAAAAAATTCTCCTCGATGCTGGTTGGCACAAGCCTGATTTTTTTCCCCCTTTCCACATCTGGTCCTAATAGAAAATGTGTCTTTCTGCCTTTTTTTTTTTTTTCCTCCCTTGCCACATCTTTAGAAATGGCTTCTTTAAGAAAAATAGAGTGCCCCCGCCCCGTTCCCCTATATTTCTAGGTTTTAGAATTAATTGTATGTTTGTGTGGTAGTTTAATAGTACAGCCTGGGTACTGAACAGAGCACAGCACTGTGCCTTTGCAAAGGGATGTCATTTCACAAAAAAAAGCAGAGAAAGACGAGATTGCTTTTACTTCCCTTTAGTGTTCAGAGCTGTGAAACACACTTTTGGCCGTTACAAGTTTTCAAGGAGCCCCTTAAACAGGTAGAATACAAATTTAAAAGAAAAAGATCTGACCCATTTTCACCCCCTTTCCTTTTAGCACAAGCTCTGGGCATGTTCCAGGCATTTCTTAAGTCCCTCAGCTCCCACTGCTTTTTTTCTCACCCTCTTCCCCCAGCTCGATCCCTAAAGCCATTAGCTTGTTCCTAGAAATGATCTACTTCTTTGTTGTGTTGTGTTTTGGTTTGTTTATTGTTTTGCACACAGAAATCCACAGGCCAAAGCAAACAGCACTTCAGAAAAATGTTGCAAGACAACCCAGGTTTGAGCCAAGTGCCCCTGATATCTTCTTAGCACCTTTACTAACGCGGTGGAGGCTGAGGCCACTGAGTCTCCATAGAAATCACAGTGGGTAAGATTTGTTTAACTAATTAGTGGTAATCCTGAGCAACTCTGTGGGCTGTAATTTATGGGGTTTCCACCAGGTTCTGTGTTCAGCTCCTCATGGAGAGGGTGGGCCCCCAGACGTTTTGGCATGTGGACTCCTGGAGACTGTCTGGCAAGGTCTGGAGATCTCAGAGGAGCCACTTGGGGCGCAGGGATCTGGCTTGAGGTTGAGGGCCACTGCAGTCTCCCTGCCCCTCCTGGCAGGCCAGCCCCATCACTGGCCTTGTCCTGAAGGTCCTGGGGCAGGGGGGGGGGATCTGGGATGCAGGCTAGGACAAGGGTAGGATGGATGCCAGCAGGGTTTACAAGTGTGAGGAGGCCAACTGTATGAGGGACCTTGGAGGATCACGCTGGAGAAACAGCCTCGGTCAGCAGAGGCGATGCAGGGACCACCCTGACCTCTTGCCTGCCTGCCTGGCTGCTCGGAGTTAAAGTGTTACCAGCAAAGGTAGCTTCAGCCTTTACACAGCAGATCCGCTGTGCCTGTCACCTCCCAGGGGCACCTGGGGACAAGGTCAGAGCAGTGGGAGGGGAAGGTTATTTCTGTGGCAGCTCTTTAGATAGACGGGAAAGAGGAGGCAGGGGAGGCCAGGCAGGAGGAGGATGCGATAGCCAGCCGAGCTGAGGCGACCAGCCTCGGGCCATTAGGTCGATGAGGAGACACAGAAGCTGTGGGGCTTGTTAGTCAGGGTCCCAGCCCGCCCAAGGAACCGGCAGTAATGAGTACGGTTCCTTAGACATTGCATGGGAATGGGCAATGCCCTTTATTTAGCCTGTAATACCAGCGATGCCTTCAGGTGCTCTGTTACAGGTGCACTAACAATGAATGTCGGCATGCAACTCCCCCACGCCCCCCAGTACCCACCAGGTGTTAGAGCAGGAGCAGGCTACATCTGCTCTCTGGCTTGCCCAGATTTTGAATGGAAAAGGTATATCCCAAGTACCAGAGCACCACTCAACTCCCTCATTTATATCCTGCAACTAGCCCAATTAGGGCCGTAACCAAGTGAAGTGGGAACATGCAGCCCCATTCATGCCATAAACGTAAGAAAACAGCATATTTTTTGTTTCCTGAATGATCTGGGGACTGTCATAACAGAGGGAGTCTTTACTGTCTCGGGATCTGTTGGTTTTAGTTCTTCCTTGTTTGGGGGTGCTTTAGGATGGGGCGACCTGCTGCTGACACAGCTGAGCAGTGCCGTGTCCCGTGCCTTCAACTCAGCTGAAACTCTTCGCAGAGCAAGAATGGATGATGGCAGCCTAATTCCTCTGTAACCAATCTGAGAAAGGAAGTATAATTATGATAGTTATCACTGGGGGATGTTTCAAAGGGAATGCATGCTAGATACTCTGACTAAGCACTTAATTTTTTTCCATCAAATTGCTTCCAGCCCAGCAGCTAGCTCTTCTACATAATAGCTCTGTTGGCTTCAATGAGGTCCTCCAGCTAAGGTCAGCTGAGTACCTGCCCCACGAGAGCAGGCCACAGAGCAGATGCGAGACGCCGTGGTGTCACCTCCTCCACTGCTTTCCTCTCCTGCTGCAGACTCCTCCACCACTGGCTACTTTTCAGCATTTTGCCTCGTATAGTTTTAAACGAATCAAGCTCCATCTGATTTTACTCTTAAACCACTCGATCATTTCCCTTTTAAAATTCAGATTTCTGTTCACACTCAAATAAAAATACATATCAATATTTTATAATTTCTGCAGTGTATCCCCAGGCACAAATTATATTGTAATAATAAACTGGCTAGCTTGTTTTAATAGTTCCTGGCTTTTGGCTTTATGTAACACTGCAGGTGTGAATCTAGTAGCAATACTGTAGGTGTGAATTATTATGTTAGCGTAATAGGCTGTACTTTATTGCGCTTTATTGCTTAATTGGCTTCTTCCATAAGGATTCTGCAGTTGTTACTGGGAAATAATGCCAAACTTTTCCATGAAAAGAGTGATACTCTTTTTTTGGTGTTTACTAAGGTCAGTCTGATTTCAGTGCATGACTGGGTGTGGGAAAGGAAGGAAAGATGTCATTAAATGAATTAAGAAAGTGCTTACTAAGTCCTTAATAAAAAGCAGAGCAGGCTAAAAGATGCTCCTTGTTATGCGTAAATACTTGTAGCCCCAAAGAGCCCTTTGGGAAAACAGCTGGCTGAGCCTTCTGGCAAAGGAAGCCCTCTCCCATGTTTGGGGGATTCCCAGGTGGTGGGTGATACCTCTGGGTGCTTACATGCTCTTTGATCTCCTCTGTCCTTCCCACCGCCTTACTTTTGCTAGAGGATGGAAGAAGATCAAAGTCAGCACACAGGCCCTGATGCCCTTGCCAGCATACCCCTACAGGAGCGCATCCCTGAGCCGCCCCTGCCTCCCCCGGCCATGCTGACTGGCCCCAAGCAGCGGGGATGCAGGCAGCCCTTTGGAGCAGCACAGGGACCCCATGCATGGGTCCTGCTGCTGTGCTTGGGAATCGAAGGGGCAGGGAGAGGTCCCGGGGGTGCCCAGGTGCCCCACGGTCACCCCGGCCACTTGGAACCCGAGACACCTCTGATACGTGCAGCTACACTGTGGGGCGGGACCAAGGGTGTTTTTGTTGGAAATAGTGAAAGCTGCTACTCCTGTGAGGCACTCAAATGCCCACCACGTACTCTTGCTAAATGATTTCCACCTCTGCTACTCTCTTCTCAACAGTGTGCCTACTTATGCTGCTGAAGTTCATTGTTGGCCTCCCTACTTCATTTAAGCCTTTTTATGCTTGTCTGGAACTGCAGGTTTAGCAGAGGGATATGTATTTGCTTTCAGCTGGGTGAAAAGTTTATGCCTGGCATCTTGTTTGCAGGGACAGTGGGGAAGGTGATTTCCTCAGTGGGAGCTTCATCATGCAGAATAGGAAACTTTTGATTTGCCCTTCTTCTTGTAATGGTATTTTCCAAAACTATTAATGAAAAGCCAGGCTGGGCAAGAACTACAAAATATGGATGCAGATCTAGATTTTGAAGGTGCAGGCTTTTGCTTGGTTCCCCCAGAATGGTGAGGCTGTACGTGTGCTGAATGCTATCTTGCCTTACCAGGGATCAAATCTGCAGAGCTGAAAGCCCAATGGATGCACCATTAACGGCCAGGTTAATAGGAGTTAGCCATGCAACAGATTGTCCTTTCCTATGGCTGAAGCACAAAAAGTGTAGTACTCGTGTCTTCCTTTTTCCAGGTCTCACCAGGTCTGACCCACAGAGGATATTTGAGCTGTGTTTCCACTGTCTGCCCGAGAAGAGAGGACTCGTCTCAGTGGGGTTTGTGCCGAAGGTCCTGCCATCTGGGATCTACCCAAGAGCTACATCCTACTCTCTTAGAGGCAGGAAAACTTCATAAAGAGAAGACTTTGGATTAGGAGTCCGCTGTGCGTTGCAACATTTATCATCATGATTCATATACCTCCAGTGTTACTGCAAATCCAGGCAAAGTGTGAAATGATTGTCTCTCTTATCTTCGACAAAATGCAACGTGCTCCAACCCTGCTGACTCTGAAAGCCAGTTCTGCCTTGTTTTGGTCCACCTAAATTGTCAGGATTATTGGAGAAGCTCAACAAACCTCAATAGCACACTCTACCCAACTAATTTTGAAGTACTTTGGGAAGCATTCAGTATTTTTTCTTTTCTTTTCACCTTATGCAGCTCCATAGAAACTCTTGGAGTTCTGCAGGTACATACTGAATTATGAAGGAGCTGGAGACACTTAGCTGGAACATGATTAATAACTGTCAAATTACAGGGAACACCTTAAAATTCTTTAAATCCCTTGAATCTCTCCCCTCCTCTACTCTCTCCTAGGATATAGGACATGAGCCTTTAGCTAGGCTCTCATTCCCTGATGCAGTCCCTTCATTTGTGATTGGAGAGGATCTGAAGCCATGGGCAAGGCGTTCAGAAACTTTAGGACAAACTCCTGACATGGAAAAAAAGGGAGACTGGGTGAGCTGCAGCACAGAGGATCATACAAGGGAGTAGCTGGTATGTGCATGCCAGCGCCAGAGTCCTCAGACTCTTTCATCATGGGAACCACAACTTGACTGCCAGATAAACCATCTCCTTTTGTATTCACAATTGCAAAATATCTCTGCAGCAGCTCTAGTAATTGCTCAGAGAGAAAAGAAATAGAAAAACTTTTCTTGCATCCTTAGCATAACAGGTGTTTTTAAAAAAAAATTAATTATGCATTTTCATTTGGCCCTTTGCTATATCTCTGCTCTGTGTCTGAAGTGTTTTCTTTGCCAGGAGACAAGCAGAGACAGTCAACTCTTTGCAGACCCCTGACAGTGATTTTAAGTTTATCAATTTTAAGGTTGTTTTGTTGTATATATTTCAGTATTGTTTTTTGTTTTAGATTGCATGGAGTAACTCTATTTATTTTGCTGCTGTGCCGTATTTTGCAGAAAAATTTAAGAACTAAGTTTATTTCTCATTCTTGTTTGCTGTGCAGGCCTCAATCTCAGAATAAATTACAGGAGAAACCCAGAAACAGTTAATCGAATGTTAAGCAAAATGAATGAGGCTTGTATGGTGGCCTGAAGGTCATTAGACTCAAGGTCTGAGCAGCTGCCAAGGGGAGCGAGCTCCAAGGCAGGAGCACTCATCTGAGAAATCCCTGTTGCTGGACACAGAGGGGTCGAACCTGGGAGCTGGCTGCAGGCGCCTCCCAGCTGAGCTCAGGTGCCATGGTTGGATGCGGGGTAGGACCTTGTCCCTTCTCATACTCCTGGTCCAGAGAGCTCTGCAAGGGGATACGAGGGCAAGTCCCATCCCATGGGAGGGCAATAGGGACTTGCCTATCACTCCAGCCAGCTGGCTCCTTCCTTTACTAGCTGTGGAGCGAGCAGGTAACTCTAAAATCGTAAAGACAGACAGCTGCTGGGTGTTAGGGCTGATGAACAGGACCGTGGTCTGGTAGGTGTCCCCTGAGCCATTCTTCATCCCACCCATGCCTTTCTCTCCCCATCAGAGTGGCTCTGTGGAGGGGCTGCTGGTTTATCTTCCACTTCAGCCCGGCCTCTTTCCAACTTGGAGGTGGAAGTGAAACCACAGGATATGGATGCAAGATGGAAACAGAGAGAGAGAGTATTCTGATGTCCGTTCAACTTCAGCATGTCCTCCAGTGCCTCTTTCTACGTTATAGAAGAATTTTGTCTAAAGAAAATCATTAAGTGAAAACTATTATGAGCAAAGATGAAGATGTATCAGGGTACTCATGCACTGGTGTTCATGAATGTTAAGCAGCACGTTAAGCCTTCCTACAGGTCAGTTTGTGTATCTGTGGGGCAGTCTTGCTGCTTTATTCCTCATTTGTGCCATAGTTGCAGGAATCCTTTATGCCAGTGTAAACACTGATCTCACTGCATGTTGGAATTACAAAGTATATAAGATGAGGAGAGCTGGAATAACAAGAATGTGTATTTTCTGAAAAAGTAGAAGGTTTCTGGAGGAGGAATTTTCCCAAAGGGAGCTAAGTTTACAGGTCTAACTCATTCAGGCCTTTTTGGTTCTGAAGCTGACACACACATGCACAAACACACATGGTCCAGTATCTATTTCATGGACGCATTCTTCCCATCTCAGTGTGTAAAGGTCTTGAAAGCAATAGCTACTGGCAGTACCCCAATTCAACATATCTAATAGTTCCTTTCCAGTTACAAAATCACTAAGGACACATGCCCAAATGAAAGCGGGGCTGAAACTACCTTGCTGTCAGAAGCAATGAAAGAAGCTGCGTGTCCTTGTAGGCTTGATTTGTGGGTTCTTTGTTTTTTTAGTCTTGGCTTGCTGACTGCATCTCAAGAATTGTGTTGCTAGAGCAACTTTGCTAACGTAACTCTTGCAAGTAACTCCAACGGTCTGCAGGACTTTTTAAAATCTAATAATAAACTGCAATGGGTTTTCGTTGTTTTCCAAATTTTGTGGATTAATAGGCTGCAGGTGGAAGGAAAAAAGGGTAGATTTGACTCTCTGCAAACTACCTCTGACTCAGTGGATCTGCTCAGATTTAAGAGGGCATGCCCTGCCCACATACTTAAAGCAGATATTTTGGACCAGCATCAAATGGCCTAATGCTACTGACTTAAACATAGCATTTCCAATTTACATCATCTCAGTGTTTGAACCTGATGTTACGTGTGCAGACATGTAATCAGAGGAGTGACACTGCCTCCCTTCAGCTCAACATTTGACCTTCTCCGTATTTGTCTGTGTTTGTATGTCTTTGTGAGTCTAGAGATATGGAAGTACACCTATGAACACAAAATATCTATGCTTTACTGTGTTTTCCTGCCTGCTTAGGTGGGAAATCTTGGCTACAGTCACTATTGGAGAAAACATTTTTGATGCAAAAAACCATCAGAGGAAACAAATGCCTTGAAAGCGAACCTTGTGGTTTGCACCCTGTAAGGACATCCTACATCTCCGGGCTAAGAGGAACAGAGTTCCCTACAGGCCGACATGCATTTTCCGGGCCTAAATTTCTGTTAGGAGTTTGTTTTTCACATTGGCATCCTTCCTAGCAACTGTCATGCTGCCTATTCATACTTCTCAGCCTAGAGGAGCTCTGGCCGGGCTTTATCTTAGTGGTCTGTATTCCTATGGTCACCAAAACAGTTTGGGCTTAGTCTTTTGAACAAAATTAATTATTGTTAGGTTATCTAGGAGTTTGACTCGGACACTGTATTTCACTAATAAGCATTGTTTTGAAGAGCTCGTGTTTAAAAAGAATTGTTATCTAACGCTTACTGGCAGGTTTTGAATCTTACATCCCTGTTGAGATTGATTTCCTGTACATGGCTAATTACTGATGACACAGTAAGATATAAGCTGAAGAGCTATCTTGCAACTGAAAAAAAAAAAGCTTTAAGCCAAGTTCCCTTTGCCTTAAACAGAGGGAGGCTTCATTTTATTTCATTTAGTAAAGTCACCACGGAAGGATCCTCCTCCAAGAACTTGCAGCAATATAAGGAGTGTGTACAAAACAAGTCCAGACATCAAACAGGGCAACTCCCAAAATGTCTCTGCATTTGTAAACATGCTTCACATCTGCTCAGCTTTGCAGTTAAGCATGAAACATAAAACTTGGGATATCTGTCTTATTCATTTGAATGGATGCTAATTCAGGCTGCGGCTTGGTGAGATGGAGGCTGCAGCTGCAGCTGGCTTGAGAAAATATTCTAAGAAAAAAAAAACCCACCCTGAAAAATTAAAAAATATTTTAATTAAAAAAAAAAGGAATCAGTTGCCTGATCTGATTTGCAGTGCAACCGTATGAATAGTTGTTGGAGCAACGGCCTAAGCACTGCAGTCACTGTTAGCCTTTCTCTGGGATGAAACAACCACCTTTGATCAGAAGGATGCTCACTGATGATGAGAACGCGGAGGGAGGGAAGAAAGCTTCTGCTTCATTGACATATGTGTCCTTTATTCCAGAATATGTGTGAAAATGGCTGGGGAGCCTTTATTGGGATGTATATTGAAGTTTTTTGTAACCACCACAACTGCAGACTGGCCTGCTTCAGCAGGTGTACTTTTCCAATATCTAGTATAAAACCTTGCAGTGAGAATGTGAGTGTAGTAGTTATATGGATGTAGAGTGGCACGGCTTATCCCCAAGTTAGAAAGATAATATACTTCATCAGGCAAAAGCAGTTTTACGCCAGCATAGGTACCTGCACAGCAGGGATAGTACTCTTAGAGACCACATCAATTAAAAAAAAAAAAGTATAGTAGCGCCCACCTATATTTGGTACATAATTATAATGTGTGGAGCGTGTATGGAGAGTAGGTCTGAGATACGTGTGCTGTAAAGTGAGTGGCATGAGATGACCTTCGTTTGTGGCCAGGCACTAAATGAGACTGTTTTAAATGTTAATGTAATATTATAGGCACTATGCTACTAGTTAGGGTATCTTCTGGACCCAGTTGCTGGAAGAAGTTTTTGCTCACAGTTGCTTATCACTGTCCCTTCTCTGTGAGTTACAACTCTAAGATTTACTGGAGGAGCTGCTGATCTGATTTGCCTCGTGCACTTCAGTCAAAATATCTACCTGCACATCTGACTATGAAGAAGGGTGTCTGTCTGTAGCCTGAGGCTTTTGGCTTGAGGCGAACCATACTGAGTACAACAAGAATGAGCTGACCAAGACTGATCTGGACTTTCAAGAGTTTGGGGACCTGAAATTAAAAGAACAGGGTCTAACAGTTTTATAAGCTTCTACGCTATTTGAATCCATAAATACAAGTCACACTAATCATGCCATTGTTGGACTACTTTCACACACTGGTTACTACAACTATTTTCTCTCTCCCCTCATGCCAATTTCTAGTCAGATATGCCAGCCGGACACACTCGTTTCCATGGGAAATGCTCCTCTCTGTGTAAAGAATTTACACAATTTTTGATGTAGAGACAGTAATTCTGTCACCAGTTAAAGATGTTAAGCACAGTTTCGGGAGTGCTGCAGCCTCCTGGAAAGCTTGGGCTTCACGATGTAGATGCTAAATACCATGTAGTGAGAAATCTGTGGGTACGTTGGTGAGGGAGAAAGGGGAAAGCAAGGCACATCCTAACAGGTAAGGTGATGTCTGCTGCTTAAGGACTTAGAAATGGCTTGACCTTCTGTCTTTGGCAAAACTTCACTTTATACGTGCTCTGTGGCTTGTGTCACTTGGCCACTTCCCAACCTTAACTCTAGCGTGGCTACATTTCAGCAATGTGGTGTGTGTAAGTGTCGTGAATTATTATTTATATGACAGCAGTACCTGGAGGCTTAAGCGGGGGACTGTAACCCATTGCGTTAGGCACAGAGCAAATACACTGTGAGAGGCAGTCTCACCCTGAAGATCTCGTGGTCTAAAAAGACCAGCAAAAGAGCATGAAAGGAAAGAGAAAGAGAGAGCTGAAAAAATGCATCCAGGGTCACCCAGCGTGGAAACAAGGCACCAGAGGTTCCTGCTACTGGGTGGTGGCTGCTTTTGTGCCTTCCCAGCAGCGAGTGTTGTGTCACTTAATAATGCAGAACATAACTTTTGGGTCAGATCTACACACAGGGCTTTTGCAGGGCAGCTCTGGTGGCTTTTCCCGCTGTGAGACTCATCCTGTATGGCTGCTGTGTCCTACTGCCAGAGTGACTGTCCTAATGCCTTAGTCAGTGAATACACACACCTATGTGGTGGTCCTTCTAGGGCAAGGTCTAGCCTCTGAGTTTCAAACTGCTTGTATACAGCAGATCATTGGTATTGCTGGAGGTGGGCCTTAAGTACCTGGACTCCTAATGCCCCTAGCCTCCACCGTATGCTTCGGGCTAAAAGGTGCTGTGCAAAGGATACATCACATTATGAATACAGTCACTTTTCCAAGGGAGCTGTGTGTGAGAGGTTATTTTTGTTCTTTGTTGTTTTCCTAACTCACAAAAATGTCTGATGTTATCCAGAGTACAATAGACTTCATCCACGCTGCTAATGCTTATTTCTGTTCATCTCCTTAATAGGAGTGAGGGAGCAGTGACTGGTCACCCCCCTGCAATGTCATGATCCTTCCTGAACCTTTTGAGTGAGTAGGCTGGTAGGAAATGATGGCAGAGTACTGACGAGATTAGCACTTCTTGATCTTCCTAGTGTAGAAAAATCCCAGGACTAACTCATTCTTCAAGCTCCTCAGTGACTAATAGGTGTTTTATCATCCTTTCAATTAGAAAGCATTTATCAGCAATCTTTGCTAGCTCACTGCATGAATTGACCTGTCATTCAGTCTCAGCCCTTGGAACTGGTAATTAAGTTTAGCAATCTGCCTCAGCAGCTGTGATTGAGATATGTGGTATGTTTCCATGTGAGTAGGCAGATACTTTGGGTTTTACTTCCCAAAAGGAAAAGGCTTCAAGAAAAGCGAATGAAGGGTCCCAGCAGATGCCTGCTTATGTCAGGTACCTGCAACCATCAAAGCCTTGCAAGCAGAGAGCAGCTCCACCACGGCTGGGGGTGTGCTGCGGTGGCGTGGCACTGGGGCCAACCTGACTACCTGTGGCCCCGGGACTGGAGCAGCTTTGCTTTGAGTTGGTCGAAGTAAGCTGGGACCAACGCACAGCACTCTCTAGCCAAGTACCTGCTTCATCCCCAAACTTTCCAGGTTGCCTGCTTTTGGGGCTGTAAAGGAGATCCGCGCTTCATTCTTGCTGTTTAGGTATGTCAGCCTTGAAGTTTAGGCACGGATATGAAACTCTGAAGTCCAGGTACCTCTTTGTGTTGACCAAGGGGTAAAGCAAAGCAATTGCAGTGAAGCATGTTATGTGTGATGAAATCCGGAGATCAAGTACACTGACACAGGTCCTACGTCTTCTCCGGTACACTTCTCAATGCCAGCAGAGGACAGGTTTTATTGACAGTGTAAACAACAAAAAAAAAGTAAGCTGCTCTCCTGCTGAAAGAAGTTATTATTTAAGGAGTTGGACCCTACTGAAAAGTGACTGAACTGCCATGCTACCCCATGATTTGCTGTGGTAACTTGAGGGTAATGCTAGCAATGTCACAGGTATTGCCGGCATTGAGGCTGCAGGTCTGTTGTTCTCTCTTGGCCTGTCCAGGTATCATTTTCTTTTTAAGATGAGAGGAAATTTGCAGATCACTTTACACTGAGACCATGCTTCTAGTAAAGGAGCTTTTTCCCCTCCTTGTGTAAATCTTTGGTTGACACTAGTTGATAGAGGCTGATTTTCAGTAGCTAGCTCACTGTTTTTCTAAGCAAACTTTGCTCTGAAAAAACAGGCATCTTAAAAAAACACACCCAACCTTCTTCACAACCGCCAAGGGGTACAGAAATGCCAGCGTCCCCAGTACACGCTTCAAAATCGGGTTCAAGTTGCCTGGTTTGGGGTTTTGGAGGAAACATGCAATTTGCAGAGTTCACTGAACCTCACAGAAGATTTGGATTTGAATTTGTCTGGAGCTGCCCTGAAATATTCCTTACCATTCCTGAAATATTCCTTATTCTGTTTTACCACAGGAAACATCCTGAGGGGATTTTTCTGCTGCTTCTTTTTTCCCTCTTTCACTACAACAGGCTCGTCTCAGTGCTGTCTTAAGGAGACCACCTACAATTTAAAGAAATAAAGACCTCCGTGAAAAAGTACAGGCAAACCTGATATTTAAGGGTCAGTTCCCCACAATATTTATGTAGTTGTCTGAGCTGGTCTAACCACAGAGGGGGAAAAAAAAAGCATTATCATGTGATGGCTGGGAGGGTAACCTCTGTTAAAAAACAACAACAAAAACAAAACCCAGCAACCTAAAAGCAATGGGAAAAGTGCCAAGGAGAGGAAAGGAAAAGGCCTCCGATATTTATGAGGTATAGCAAATAATAGCACCGGGAGGTAGCACTGCTTACAAAGTATGTGCTTGGTGAGGATAAAGCAGCAGACATACTTCTTTAATTTTGGAGTGGAGAGAAAGGGCCCTGCCTGATATCATTTATTTAAGACATTTCTCCATATTTCTAAGGGGGAAAAGTGGTCTTGGACATGAAAAAAAAAAGGATGGAGCTTGGGCAACAAAATACGCTTTCTTCCTTGAAACCACCCAGAGGTTCCTTACAGCCTCCTGCTCCCCGAAGATCACGTGCATTAACTTCAGACCAAAAAAAAAAAGAGAAGGAAAGAAACCCTTACAATTTGGAGCAAAGGCTGCCTTTCCTCACCGAGGTACTAAGCAGGGACATAAATTACAGGGTATCTGTTTCAGGCCCCTTTCAATATACGGCTCCTGTAAGGGCTCCAGAGTAAGATAATCCTCTGGAGATCAGAGGCAGCATGTTATTAGCAGAAGCTCATAGGTTACATTTACTGGTGTCTTGGGTACCTTTATGCTGAAGTGTTAGTATCAGCTAGAGAGCACATAATCTTTCTCCTGAGTCTAATTATATATTCATTGCACAGCCAACAGAATATTCATGTGTATTTAATTAGTAAAAAGATTATGCTTTAAACCCACAAAAGCAAGGCAGTAGGAAGTAAGCATGAAAAGTCAAATAGCCCTTAAATTGGTCTTTTATCTAATTGCATCACTGGCTGCCTGGGAGCCCCCGAGCCCCAGTGTGAGAGATACTGTAAAAACATTTAAATATAAAGCCATAGCTGAATATGCTACAGCCAGAGTGAAAGCCTAGGTCTCTGGTACGCTTAATGACCAGTTGAATTCTTCCTGATCTACACCAGTTCATATGGAAATGGAAATGTGTACGGTTTGTATCTGCTCAGCCCCTCTGTTGGATCGCCTATAACGTTTGTGGTGTGGGCGAAATGCCTTCCGCCGTTTGTAAAAGCAGTTCGTTATCTGCTTTGGAAATTTCTCATTTACATTATCCCATTACAGATATTAGGTAAAGTTCTCAAGGGTTTGCATTAAAGTTGGGTTAATAGCTTAAATAGGGGGTTATATTTAAACATAAACTGTAAAGGTTTCACCCTTGAAAATAATGCCATTGTTTTTTCTTCTCATCTGAAGTACCTTGGTTTTTTATTTTTTTTTAGTACAGTAAGTTAACTGGATTTTGCAGGTGCTTTCTGAAATCTAATGGCAACATAATTGTTATATAAAGTTGCAGCAGTTAGTTTTTACCACAGAGCCTGTGGCTAAAGAAGAGATCTGGGAATGGGGAGAATGGAGGCACCATTTGTGCTTGCGCCAGTTCGCTCTCTGCCTAGCCCTGGGCGAGCTCTTTTCAGCTGCGATTTTCGGGAGTGGTCACTCAGTCCCAAAGCCCGTTGATGTGGCATTATTTTTTTAACCTGTTGCTGAGTATTGACAGCCCCAAAGGAGACGGTGCATCTCTGGCCAGGCGATGTCCCCCCAGTCAGCATCTCCAGGCTCCCAGGGGAGCCTCATGCCCCAGCTGTGCTCTGGGTCAGTCCACCTTCATGCAGCTTCACCTCTGCTTCTTCCTTTTCAAGTAGTATAATGCCTTCATCTCAGAGACATTTTGGTTGGAAAGGATCTCTGGAGGGACACCTTCAAAGTAGGGCCGTTGTCCAGATTAGATCAGCTTCTCCCCTGGCCAGGACGGGGACCTGCAGATACAGGTTTTCCCAAGGTATGATCTGTGGTATGTGACTTACTGCAAAGAGAGTGCAAGACTGAAAAGAAAAAAAACCATGAAGCGAGCTGAAAATCCAGCTCCTTGAATTAGAGGAGTCAAGGGGAGTTGGTCTTGTCTTAACAGAGTTCAGACAATTAAAATAAGCCATTGCTATCGAGGACTAATCAGCTCACTTGGGGTGGGTGATAACAAATGCCCTTCAGTGGGCTGTGACCGTACTGATGCTGCATCCACGGCCCGTCTTTTGGAAGCTGCAGACTTTCCTCGGAGAAGGGTGTCAGAATAAATCTGCTTAGTATCCCCAAACTGAAAATTTATGAAGGTTTCATCCTGGAAAGATAGGACCTCAGTGAAAGCAGAGCAGAAAATAGAGGGCCTCTTCATGCTAATCCCTATCATACAGCATAGCTCTTGTTTTATTTCATGCATCTAGGCTGGGAGCATCGTGCCATATGCAGGGCATGAATTGGGATACGGTGAATTTCTTTCTTTAGCAGTTTTTATAACCATTACATGTCTGTGTATGCAGCGTGTGGAAAATGTCATGTGAAGACTTCTGGTTTTTTACACACCCCTATAAAGGGTTTGAAAGAGATCTCAGAGAATGCAAGATATTGAGGGACTGAGTACAGATCTCTACGTAGAGCACGAGACCAGGAGACACGGCTCCTGAGCTGTGGTCACTTGCTCCTGCTACAGGCACTAACTGTGGGAAGCATGGATGGTCCTACCTCCACGGTCTCCTCCCACCTCTGCAAGTAAATGCTAGGTAATTTTTGACCAGCTTGGCAAAGCCAGGTCTTCAGAAGTATTTGTATACCTAGCTTGTCTTGGTACTTTGGTGCAAGTAAATGTCGTCCTCACCGACTCTTGAATAGAGATCTGTTCAAATCAAACTTTCTTCCTCCTTACCCCTCTGCAGCTCCCGTCATTCGGAAGTGTAGCTGGGGGCAGAGTTCATGCCAGTCTGTCTTTTGAGGAACAGCTTGGGTTGGTATTTTTTTTTTTTTTCTGAGGGTGCAATGACCAGGCTGTGGAAAAGGTGTTCAGAGGGCTGGAGCCGTTGCGGCACGGCTGGTCTCTTCCTACCTGGAGCTGGTGGGATATTGAGGAGGAAGGAGTGAGACTGCAGCTATAAGCACCACCCCTGGCCCTAAATTTGGTCAGTTGGATGTTTTCTCATCCTAAAACACCATCTGCTTGCTACTGTTTATATTCCATGCCAACCCTTGCGCATTCAGGCAAGTCCATGTGACTGGGCCACCCGTGGTCACAGCCAGAAAGTGGTCAGTCTCGGGAACCAGGTGTCCGCAAAGTGACTCCCAGGCACCGATAAACCAAAGCAGGCAGAGGTGGGGAAACGCTGGTGCGTTTTCAATGGCCTGCCTGTTTCAGGCACGCTTCTGCAGCTTAGGGGCTCAAGCTTCAGGTTTTATTCTCTCTCTTTTAAGAATGGGGGAAAAGAAAGGGTCTAAGCAGGCTCTGAGATGGTAACGTAGGGCCCCGGGTGCACAGCCTGACTTTCAGGAGCCTTGAGCACTCCTCACCAAAGCCATCTTTGCGCTAGGGAGGAAGGTGGCCTCTGTTTTCACAGCACTTCAGGCTGAATTAACATAAAACTGCCAGTGTTTCTGGGTACTTGCGTGTTTATGCCACTTATCTGGTACCTAAAGATGGAGGTTTTGAAGACACTTTTTTTTTTTTCCTTTTTGCTGCTAATCTTAAAGTGGCAGGAGCTTGTGCTCACGGGAAAGTTGCACCAAGTTACCTCAAGGGGCTTTAAATTTTAGTGAGAGTGATGTGGGATGCCTCCTGCATCACGCTAGCAAAGCTGAAGTTCAACTGGTGCATCTTTCTCATAAAGATAACAAAGTCTTATCATCTTGAAGAGAAAATAAAAAATAGCATTTTATGATAAAATAAAAAAGGAAAGCCTGTGAACCCGGAGGACAGCATTACAAGTGAAGTGCGACCTTGCAGCTTCCCGTCGTGCTCTTTCACTTCGCTTTTCCAGCCGGTCACGAGAGCTGAAGCAGAGGGCAGCCGCAGACTCTCCCCGTCACCCTCGCGGGGCCAGTGCTGTGCATCCCGCCGCCGCGGGGGAGCCGTCCCCGGCATGAGTTTTGCTCCCCGACAGGCACGTGTGAGCACTGGTGGGACTCCGGGCAGCGGACCCGGCGCTGGATGGGCTAGGCGGATGACTCAGAAAAGCTGCGTTTCCGCCCTGCCGGCAGGCAGCAAAGCAAGCAGCGATGCTGCCAGTCTTGCGCAGGGTGACGTGAGCCTCCCCGAGGCAGCCCTTTGTCCCTTGGTGGGAGGATGAGGAGGAGGTGTAAACCACGGCCGGGTTTCCACACGGTAACCTGCAGGCCTTTACCTCTGCACAATGTTTCGCAACGGGCACGGCGGGCCAGGAGATGACTTTTGTGCTCATACTTGTTTTCCCACCCAGGCTGGCTCCATCCTTCACGAAAGTCAGTGGGCAGCAGATTTCTCGGGTAACCACTGCTCGGTGATACGAAATGAGAAAAAAATTAATTGGAAAAGATGGGCTGTTGGGTTTTGCCTTGCTCATCCTTAAGAGCTGTGTGCAGGCACGAAGCACCAAAGGTGAAAGTCTCAGCTAATGCCCTTGACTTCAGATTTCTTCCCCTTAAATTTTTATTTATTTCCACCATTACTGGATAGGATGGGTTCAGCCTGTGGACACCCATATCCCACTGCTCTTTTGCAGGATGCTTCCCAGAGTCTTTGTTGGGGTGAGGACGAGGGCTTCCTATGGAAACCAGGTGCGGCTCAGCCCACGGGACTCGTTACCACCTCTGGCATCGTTAGCGTGCCGAGGGATGAGCGAGGAGGCTCTTGCAGGAGGAGCGCTCATGGCTTGCAATTGCAAAAATCCCAAAGCAAAACAGCGGAAAGCTGGCTGGATAAATGCGGAAAGCGCATGGAAATAAACACCCCACAGAGGCGCAGCCAACCTTTTCGACATCAGTTTAAAGCAATCGGTGACTGAGTCCTCCTCCATGTAGGCTGAGCCAGGGTGGGGGCTGGCGTCCCCTGCGAGGTGTGCATGGGGCACAGCGGATCCCTCTCCTGGCTGGGAGCCCCCCGGGGCTGTCACGTGGAGATGCGACGTGGTCCTGCCAGCCGCTTGTGCTGGAGGCCAAAAACCTCCCTTCCCAGGGGCTGGAGCAAAGTTGAGGGTGTTGAGCAAGACACGGGGCCAAGCCCGGCGTCCCCTGCCGATGGCAAGGGAGGGTGAGGGCACGGCAGGGTTGTGCGAGACATCGTCCTGCCTGCGTCTGCCTCGCAACGCTTTTAAAGTGCTAACATGTTTTACGACGCAGTGCGAGCGAAACAAAATAGTGGCTCCTGGCTCCTCGTAACTTGTGTAAATTCCAGATGTGACGATCCTTTTACTGGCAAATGGAGCTGTTTATCCCCGCGCTCTCCTCGCCTTGAATTAGCTCCTGCTAGGAAGAGCTTGCTGAAAATGTGCCTGCCTTGCTACTAAACGGCTGCATAATTGTCCCTCTGCCCCTTCCCGGAGCTGCACATAAAAAGTGCAATCCGAATTCCTGGGCAAACCATGCAGGGCCCTGGAGAGCACTTCCCACCCCCCTTCAGGAATTGGACGTCATTCCTAAAGGATAATGCAGGATTAGGGCAAGGGGAAAACGAGTGGCTTAAACAGATCCGAACTGCAGCGAGGCTCAGCAAAACGTGTCCTCCTTCCCGCCCCTGGCCCTCTTTTTTTTTTTTCTTTTAAATAAAATTTTTCTTTCTTGCAAGGGGAAGGAGGAAAGAGGGCCTCCAGATTGTGAAACGGACAGAAGAGGAACAGCGTTAGTTCCCTGAAAGCCCCTAGCCCGGGCGGCAGGGCAGGCCTGCCCGCCGCCACATGGCAGTGCTCACGGGAAACCCTTCCCGGCCCTTCCCCGCTCGTCCTCCCCCACCTCCTCCTCTCCCTGAACACACAGGCGCTAGTTATTAGGGATTAGGTGGAACAGATGCATGTAAGATGCTTACGGCCTTTTCCAGACGCAAGGCCACCTTCCAATCAGCTCAGAGGAAACAGGGTAATTAGATGGAGTCGCGGGCAGGGAGCAGGGGGGAATTAGCCTCTTACCCAACCAGAGACTGCAAGCCCACCTCTTTCACCCCCGCCCCTACTTTTTCCCCCCATTCCTCTGCTCATTCTGTCATTTCAAAGCTTTTCTTTTTGTCTTTTCTTTCCCTTTTCCAGGAGGCAGCTGATGCCGGCTGGCTGCTGCCAAACAGGTCAAGCCTCTGCAGCTGAAGCTGGCTGTGATACTTAAGCGGGACGATGAATCAGCTGTGTCCTTTAGAAAAGGCATCCTCTCTTGGACGTGCTGCTGGGGTGTTGTGTCCCCCCGCCTCCCCGCCAGTGTTCTCGGAGCTGCTGGCCGATGACAGTGGGTGGGTTGATGAATTTGGGTTAACTCTTCCCCCTCCCCCTCATAAACCAGCTTCACCTGCTGGTGAAGTTATTGCCCCTTAAGCTAATGATAGCAGTTATAGATGTCTCAGAGGAGGAGTGCTGGGCTTTGAAGAGAAAGATGCCTTGCTTGTCATTTGCCTGCCTTTAAAAACATATTAAGGCAGCTTTGGCTTGAATGCCCTGCAGGCAGAAATTCTGAATGGAGACAGTCTGGTCCCAAAAAAGCCTCGGCTGTTGGGGTTGCTGCCCCCCACCCACAGGAGTACAACTGCTGGAGACTGGGGGCTGCCATTCCTGGGCTGCATCGTGCCTGACGGCTGTGTGATGGAGCAGAGGATTTTTCTTTTCCAGCTTTTTAAGAAGTTATCTGGGTGTGATTACAGTTCAATGCATGTTCATCTTTGGAGAGATTTTGCTGGGTAAAGTCCTCCAAACATGGAGACCCATCCTGTCACCACTATGCACAGGGCAGCTGTGACGAGGTAATGGTGATCAAGCACTAGGGGTGGTGATTAAGAAGCTGGCTATTGCATTTATTACCATCTCCTTCCACTAGTGCCCGCCTTGCTTGTTTAGCTTCTGAGGCCTGGCTGTACCACTGTTTATCAGGAGAGCAATGCTCTTCTCTGAGATGTTTAGTTTTAAAACCATCAAGATGTCCCCAGGGCATTTGAAAGGGACGTGTGTGTCATGAAAGGCAGTGTTCCTCACGGAAGGTTTTTTTTCCAGGTGACAGGTCGGTTGGGCAGTAAAGATGTGAAGGAGGATCATCGTCACAGCTGTAATCGAGTGGAGAGGAGCTGACCCCAGTTTTGAGGCAAAGAAACTGGCTAGTGTCTGAATTTCTCCAAATGAAGGCACTTCTCGCTGGTGGTACCCTTTTGCACATCCCGCTGATAATTTTCTGAGATTGACATTAACCTCTTCTCGTAAGTATGCACAAGCACTGAGTGTTGAAATCCACTCAAAAGCTGGATGGAAAATTTCTGACAATGGTTTGCTGTCAGTAAACGCTGGTTCAGCAAGAGGAAAAGATGTCAACTTCAACAATAAAAAAAGGATTAGAAAGGAGCACCAAAAAAAAAATATGATACCATTGAAGATACTCTCCTGAGGGCTTTTTGAAGCAGTGGGTTTTATTTTTCAGTGCTCTGTTTTTCTTGTTCAATGGCATGTGGGGTGGACACAGACAGAGCAGAGGCCGCGCCATCTTTTTCCCTGTGGTTTTGCTCAGTACGTGGCAGGTAATAGCTTCTGCACGCCCAACACCTCCTTCCCAAGGCATGCAATAGCAGAGATTTTAACGGTGTGGTTGGAGGGAGAGAAACTCTCTCCGATGTCCCCTCTTTCTTCAGGGAGAGCAAAGTGCTTCTGTGGAGTGCAAAACTCCCGCGGAGGCATGCTGGGCTCTGTCCTGGAGCCGGCTTATCTCCTTCCCTGACACCCAGCGCTCCTGGCTCTGTGGGTTAGCTGACGACCTAGTAAAGCCATCAGCTCCCCCCGGGGTCTAAGCATACTGCTCGTTCATGTACTTCCAGTTCCTTAGGTCCAGTAATTCTAAACCGAGCATCCTTCCTGGGCATCCAAGGCCTCGCAGGAGTACAAAAATAAATACTCAGGATGGGAACAAGACATGGGTGCCCTGGAAGAATAAATCCGCGTCGCGTGGTAAGTATGTGTAGCATCAGTTACTGCTCTGCATTTTTTTCTGTCTGCCAAATACGTGACATTGAAAAGTCAAGAGACAAAAATATATATGTTGAAGTAAAAACCTAAGCAAAGCAGTAATCCAGGGCAGTTCTGGAAACAGCCAACCAAAAAAAATCCCCCAAAATACACGGCTTCGCTGCCCAGGGTGGTTGTTTGGGTCAGGACCACCCCAATTAAAGTTAAAAACAGACCATAGCGCTATGCGCATTTTAGCGTGCATTGCAAAAATAGATTATTACTGTTAGATGGCGATTAAAACGATTGACTAATCTAATCTATGTCCTGGTGTAATGCCAGATATCAGAGCACCAGTTTACGCGCCTCCCCCTCCTCCCCATGTTGTTTCTGAAACAGGACAGCGTTTAGATGGGGTTGTGAGGAAGCCTGGCAGCACATGCGATGGGACTTCTCTCACCAGCATCGGTGCCTTGAATTCCACTCCAGGAAGAAGGACGGCGAGAGGAGAAGGGGCCCAGTGCTTCCCATCCCCACCGGTGAATGGGACCAGGCTTGTGCTGGACTGTGGGTGAATGCACCAAGCCCAGCTGCTCATAGGTAGCCCCATGCCTGCTTGTTCCTAGGAAGGAAAACTAGAACATTTCTGAGGTTTTCTTTGGTATTTTGTGTTACGGTGAGGTTCCTGTCTCAGAAGTGATGCTTGTATTTTATTCTCCTTTTTCAGCGCTGTCCCCTAAGGTGGAGGATACAGGAAGGGAGCATCACTTTTGTGATAACAAGGATGCGTCCTTTGAGATTGTGACTCCCCTCAGCTGGCATACAGGGCGCTGTGATGGGCCTGCTGTGTTTTCCATCTTTCTCTGGCACCACTGAAGTGAGTACCGCAGCGCTAACACGTGACAGATAACTTCGTGATGGACGTACTGGCAGAACCAACATGTTTTACAGAGGTTAACAAGAGTTGTGTAGCTGTTACTTATTACCAGGACAGGGACCGCCTACGTATGTCGCTATCTCATATTGCAGTAGCAACGCTTGTCTTGAAAACCTGCTCATCTGCTTTCTCCCAGGCGCTCGTCTGCTTTCCCCCCCTCTTTACCGTTTCTCCAGGCCATGCTGGCCAGGCATTTCCCTGAGCTACAGGGGACAGACCGAGTGTCTGGGAATGTGTGCACACCTCAGATGACCTGAAACAGCCCGCTTTTTTTTTTTTTTTTCCTGTTACCGGATCAGTCAGGTGCTCTCGCTTTGAATCTCCCTCTTTGTTACCCACCAGGGCATTTGCAGCTGGAAGCGTGTCGGGACAGGGACAGTTTGACACAAGCGTGTACAGCACGGAGGAGCAGTCTGACCCGCTTACAGGCTCCATGCACTGCTGCTCTAACAACGATGGTGATTTTTCGTGCATGTTATTGGAAGAAGGAAGTAACTGTTTGCAGTAAGCCACGTATTAATCGGTAGCTGGATTTTGGGGGCCTTTTGCCTCTTTGTTTATCCTCTCCTAGTGACTTGCTTTGCAGCCCTGAGCCTTTGTCAGCCCTGCCGGGGTCTGGCATTTGTCAGTCACTTGGAAGATGGGAGCTCAAGTGAGAGCTTTCCCCAGTTGCCAAACATGGTCCATATTTAGGGAGGCTTTTGGTCCCAGCCTCAGAGGAGCTGTCGGTGTTCTTGCTGCTGGGTGATGCTCCT
This sequence comes from Theristicus caerulescens, assembly GCA_020745775.1. Taxonomy (NCBI): domain Eukaryota; kingdom Metazoa; phylum Chordata; class Aves; order Pelecaniformes; family Threskiornithidae; genus Theristicus; species Theristicus caerulescens. The sequence goes on from CM036558.1 coordinate 73,286,706, forward strand.
GCCAGCCTGGGGGCGAAAGAGGAGAGATGGGGATGTCCAAGTCTCTCGGCTAGATAATGCCTGGATTTCACCTCCAGCACGTGATGCAGCTGTTTTGCAGCTTGTGCATGCAAACGCTGTTGAAAATCGAAGGGGCATGGGAGAAGAGGAAGAAACGTTTCATTTCTCCTCTCCCTTCCCCTGCCTGTTCTTGTCATGCTGCCGTTCTCCTCCTGTCCCGCTCCTCAGCTATTTGGCAGAATCGCCGCCATTGCAAGTGTACGTGACTAATCTGTTACTTGAGGAACACGGAGGCAGATTCACAGGCACGAATGACCCAGGCTGTCAGGAAGCTGATGGGATTCTCTGCTGGGAAAAGTTGGTTTGTGTGTTGGTTTTTTTGTTTTTTTTTTTTTCCCCCACAGGGCTGCTCCTCTTGTTAAATGATGGGAGAGATACTCATCTGAGTATTAGATGGGATGGATACAGTCTGTGTTAAAGAGGTGGCCATCTTCTTTCCAGCCTCAGAGGCAGATGTGCTGCAGCAGGACGGAATGTCCCCCCCCTTCCCCCCAGACATGTGGATGCTGTTCCCTCGCGGTGGCACGGTGCCATTAGCCACGGCGTGCTCGCTTGAGGAGGGAGTGCAGAGGCTCTGGAAGGTCTGGGTGTGAGATTAGGGCAGATCCTTACTCGTTCGTCTCCTAACCAGCTCACACAGAGGCCCGAGGCTGTGGGACCTGAATGCTCTGACCTGAATACAGCCAGGCACCCACGCTGCAAGCCTGGTCCTCTCCTCCTGCCGCCACTTTGCCTTGCTCTGTTTCAGCTGTGCATCCTTAAGTGATTCAGGGGCTCAGGGCCAGAGGGCTCTGTGCCTCGCCAAGCTGATCCCAAAGAGAAGGGGTGATGTGCCAGGAGGTCTGGGAGACGAATGTCATTTCATCACTGTTCTCCTGGGGGAGGTAGAGGGATCCAGCATGGGAACAACGGGGGTGGGGGGCAGGGGTTAATGAGGAGAAAAGGGATAAATTAAAGCAGGGAAAATGTAGGCTCAGTATTGGGGAAAAACATATGTTTTATAATAAATATTACATGTTTAAGTGCTTCCAAGCCAAGAATTATTTGCTCAAAAAAATAAGTAAATTCCAGAGAATGACTAAATTATTGGACACAATTCCTAACTAGGTACCTAGAAAATGTGTTGAATCAGGCTGTCAGTGTGAATTACTAGCCCAGCTCTAGAAAATATACCCTAGGGAGCACCAGCTTTCCTGGTTTTCCACTGATCATAATGCCAAAGTGAAATCTCCCGAGGCGAAGGGCTTGCACATTAACTAACTTACAGTGCCATCTAGCCCTGTCTGAGACATAAGACGTTTATGAGTGGTTGCTAATTTTGTTCCTGTAACTGGGAGGCTGAGTCACTTTAGTTCGAACCCACCTCTTAGGTCATGTGCTTGTGGGTGTAAGTGTATCTTGGAGTACATCCGTACGTGCACTGGGATGTATTTTTAAAGCCTTGTCCACGAGTCACGAACGTAAATGCCTGACTGGGAGCCATCCCAGCTGGACAAATCCTACGTGTTTTCATGGCCACTTGATGTGGGGAGAGCAGCTCAGTGTTGCTTAAGCCCGCCTGACACTTCCCATTGATAAGACCTTACTTTGGATGGCTTAGAAATTTGCCAGCCTGCAACTGCTTGGGCTGGGAGCATTGGGTGCTGGGTGCTCGCTGCAGGCTATTTCTAGGAAGCTTCCCCCAGAGCAGTGTTTGTGCCGTTCCCGAGGGTGGGCTATGGACCGATGCCCGGGTTTGCTCATTCTGGAAAAAAAAAAAAAAAGGCAAATACAAAAGCGATAGCACTGCTGCTACCGTTCATCTTGCGAAACACGGTGGGGGAAGAGGGCGGTGGCTCCGGCTCCCGCTGCCCACGGTGTGCCGTGGCTGCATCCCTGCGCCCTTCACCGCACCCACTGCAGATGCATCCTCCCCTGAGAGACGGGGCCGTGAGGCAAGCTCTGGTGACCCGCCAAAGGCCACGGAGTGGAGCAAGATGCCATGGGCTCCCCAGTGTGAGGGTTTGGCGCCCTGAGGTCTGGGAGAGGCTGAAAGTTGCTATGTTGGCTCTTTGGGCATTTGCTTTTTGCCTGTGTGGGCTCTGGAGGGCTTCAGGGGGTGCTGCTGGGGGCCGTGGATTTGGTGCAACGTCATGTTTTTGAGTCTACTAAGCTGGTGTCAGCCTTTCTTTTCTGCCTTGCAAAAGACTAATGCAGGGAAGGTGCCAGACTGCCAAAGGTAGCAAAGTGACCTTTTCCTGTAGAGGAAAACACCCGTTATCCTAACTGGGCTTGGATTACAAGAGTGTTGTTTTGCACTTTCTCCTTTATGTTTCTTTTTTTTCCTTGTGTGCTCACAGTAATGGCCGTAGCCAGACATATGCTCACGGCCTGGAATGAAGTCGACTGCAATTACATCCTAAGGGAGCCACTCAACGGGGGTTTTGTGAAGGCAGGACTCAGGCTTTGGTGGAGCCTGTCGCTGCCGCACATGTGCTGCTAGACCTCCAAGTGCACTCCCCCTGCCTTCAGCTTTGTGGGAACGAGGAGCAGAAGGCTCAGAAACACAGCCAGTCTGGTGCACATCTGGAGGCAGTAACGTGAGGCAAAGTATATGCCTCCTGTACTCGAATGAGGTGTTTTCTTGCATTAGCGATTTCAGCGCATTGGCACCGAAGTGCTGCCTTTTAAATGCACTCGCGCCACGTCCCCCGTGCTCCTTGCCGGTCCGAACCTTCTCCAAGCGTAAAAGTGCTTGGAGCTGGGTTGCAGGGTCAGGCCTCTCTCTGTGGTGCTGTCGCCTTACTTCCTTTATCTCCCAAAGCAGCAAGAAGCACATGCTGCGGCAACGTAATAATTTAATTCAGGCTGGTGAAACCTGTTCTCCAGATGAACAACTGACAGAGCATTTGCTCCGTAGCTCTGCATATGAATGCAATGTTTGTTGGGGCGGCTGGATGTCGGTGCCAGCTTTCCACTCTTGTTTCCAGCAAAGCCAAACAGCAGCCTGACCGTGAATCTGCTTCCAGCTCCTTCCTCTGCTCCCTGCAACCCGCTCACTGCAGCCACGTTAGTCCTGGGGCTCTCCCTCCTCTGCTGCTCGCCGCTGTTGTGGATGCGGTAGGTGCACAGATACCTGCCAGGCGAAAGCAGTCCTCGGAGGAGCGCAGCAGGCTTGTGGAGCTCGGGATGGGAACGTGTTTGCCTGGGGAGGCAGGTGATACCTGAAAGGGTGCAGCCAAAACTAACAAAGGTGTGTTCACAGATAGATACAGTTTGATCTTTAGCCCCTGATACAAACCTTACTTTGGCTGGGGAAGCTGCTCTGCCAAGCCCGTTCACAAGGGCGTAACAGCCTGACAGGCTGCTGGGGATGGATGTGCCAGCCGTGGGTTGGAGGGGGGGCATTTGCTGTGGTCCCCCTTGCAACTGCTGTGAGTTAGCAGGGGCAGGAGAGAGGTGCATCCCCTGTTTTAGGCCTTGGAAGTCCTTGCATCTGAGCGCCAGATGCGAGGGACCAGTACATGTGTCCAGAGCCAGTGGTTCATGGGGCATCATGCAAATGTGCGTGCTCACGTAGGTTTCCTGAGTGCCCAGCACTGCAAATTTGTCTTCTCCCAAGCGCCAGAGTTACTCCTGGTGGGCAGCCTGTCCTGCTCTGCTGCGGGAGGCTGCTAGCCCTTGTCTGCAGCTTCTCTGCTTTCAGCTTCCATCTCTCTTCCAGATTTTGTAATGCGAGGAGCCTGGGCTGCTAAGTAACAGCTGACAATCTCACGGCCCAGACGACGGCACAGTGGCGGCACGCTACCAGGGAGGGGACTCTTGCGTGCTCCTGGTGGCAGCCATTGCTCTGGCAAACAGCGTTAGAAACTGCCCAGGTGAATATGCAATGGTTTTGCTGCCATCTTCTCTCTTTTTGGCTTAAGGAACAAGCCCAAACTTTGGGCTGAGGCTCTTCCAGGGCCAGTTTATGCCCCTTGAATTGCTTGATCTGCCTGCATTGCCTCTGAGGATGGAGGGCAGAAAGAAGCTGCTTGCATTCAGACTGCAATCCGGATTTCTTTAAAATGCCTTTTTCAAGAAGGCCATGTGTTAAATATTTTCAGGGCCAGCACTGTGGGGCTGGCTCAGCCTCCAGAAACACTTTCCAAAGCTTGCTGCCCAGAATAGTGTGCTCTGAAATGCATTGCATCCCCCTGCACTAGTTGGCCCAACCTGCTACCGTGGCTGTACAACAGGGTTTTTCTTTCAGCTGAGATGACAGTGATCTCATGCAGATGGCTGCAGAAGACCCCCTTGCAAGAGCAGCTCTCCTTCCAAGCTTGGTCAGCTTGGCATCATCTGAACTGTGTGAGGCAAGGAGCTTTGAGGCCTCTTGCTCCAACTTTATGGTAGCCCTCTTTGCCCTCTGTTTCGGTTTGTCTCCCATCAATAGCTCTAGCTGGTGTAGATGTTTTCTAATGGACACATTTTATTGCTCGCAGATGATGTCAGATTAACAAGCTTGGACATGTGAAGTCACCTGGGCACCTACGAACTGGCAGCGGGTAGGAGAACAAGCACCCTTCTCCCACGCTCTGTGGCTTTGCCACTGCGGCTGTCCTGGAGCAGTCACCTCTGTGGATGAATTCAGTGTTCAGTCCAGGGTTTGACCCATCAGCTGGGACTCTAAAATCTGTTCCTGCTGCCATCATACTTACTACTGGTTTTACTGTTTTCAGCCAAAGCCTAGTAAAGGCATTGGAAACCCTCATTAATTTATTTTAATGGACTTAGGAGCCATATAGTTTTATGATCCTAAGAGCTATATTAGGATCTGTATTTGTTGCACATTGCAGAATTCAGCTGCTTTTTCTTTCTGCTCCCTCTTCTGCACCTCTGGTGCCTGGCTCCGTGCTAGACGAAAGCCCGTGGGGCGTTCAGGGAGTGCAGGTCTGGGCCGTGTATCACCCTGTCGCCAGGACGGAGCTGGGAGAGGTCAGTACATGTGCACAGCTCAGGGCAATGCGTGCTCGGGAGGGGGATGGGAAGTTTAAAAGGATCACTGGTATTTTATCTGCAGTTTAGCATGGCTCAGGTTTGTCAGCAAGACACCACAGTCCTGAAAGTTCAAGCCTGAGGTGGAGCTGGGAAGGAAATCCTAGAGCTCCTGGGTCTCTGTCTAGGGCTTTGGACACAGCTTCAGTCAAAGACTCCCCCTTCCTAAAAGCAGAGAGATGTTGAAGTGCGATGTTTGCATTTGTTGTCTGAAGTCCATTCGGACCTATTCACCCCCCTGCCTTTGCATCATTTTTTGGGGCAAGCACTAACTAATAAGGAAGTGAGTAAATCTTGCTTGAAGTTTTTTTTTTTTCTTGCCATCCCCCATGTCCCACCCCCAAGCTCCCCATGACAGGTGCTAAAGAGGCCAAAGTCAGTGCTTCTGCAGAGCGAGATTAGCAGCGCACAAAACGATCTCTCTCTTCCTTGTGCCCGTCAGAGAAACTGGAAACTCCCCCATCTTGCCAGCCTCGCAGCCCAGCTCTCCCAAACACCAGACAGCAGGGCTGGATAGCAGCAGGTGGCTCGCTGCACAGCAGCCTGGGCGATGGAGAAGATAATGGGAAGGATTTCTTGGTACGAGTATGAGCGTGACTCCTCTGAAGAAATATTAAGTCTAGTTGCAGTGGAAAGAAAAAAAATATAAAGCAAGTGCACGCATATACACACACACACGACCTCAGCCTCATGTAATGCTGAAGGGTTTGGTTGTGCCTGAGCTTTTTCTCAGCTGCTGGTGCTTGGACTCCTCCCGACACGGCTCTACCGCTGAAGCAACAGCTGGAGTGCTGAGGTGCACCGCCGTGCTGCCAGCTCTCCTCGCTGCGGATCAAGCCTTGCACTGTGATGCTTGGGGATTTCCTTGAAGCCCTCGTGCCTCTCTGCCCGAGTGCTGAGATCGCCTGAGAATCTTGGCTTTCGACATAAGAAAAGGGGGAGGGGGGAAGCTAATTAAGCAAAAAAAAAGTTTCTAGCACTCATGATTGTGTAGGGAAATTTAAAAATGGGAAATGAGTGTGACCTATAGAAAAATAATAACCTAAAGTGTATTCTACCTTTTTGCCCCAAGTGGGGCTGCGTGAATTGTTTGGATGATGGGGGAGAAAACGGAGCCCCGCTCAACGCTGCAGCCCTGTTGCCGCTGCAGAAGAAAGAGCAGTGAAAACTTATTTTGCCACTTTGGATGCTAACGCGTGACAGCCAGTGGCTTTAGCTGTGGTGAACGACATGGTTGGTGCTTCCTACTCCTAGCTGCTCCCTTTTGCCAAAGTTTACCGCAGTGGTGGTGGTGGTGATGGCCCAAGGAAGGGTATGGTGGTCCATCACAGATTAACTCCTAAGCCTTAGCATGTTTTGCTAAAAGTGAAGTGCTAGTCCAGGCTGTGGAAATGTGTCTTGAATTTTGTTGTTAAAATGTTAGACCTTGCCTGCAAAGATGAAGTTTTTCCTGGCCTCACTTGTCAGTTTTGCTGCTATTCTTTCCATCCTCTGTCTTCATTGCTTCCACTGTGGGTACAGAGACGTGAGCTTTCAACACCTGCAGGGTTTCCTCCTGTTTGTTAGCAGCGCTCTGCACAAAAGGGACCATGAGAAGTTGGAGATGCTACAGGTAAGCATCCAAGAAGTAATCCTCGCTTCCTTAATGAGGCAGGGTGTTTTGCATGGTTAGGGCGGCGGAAACAGGACTCATGAGTGACAGAGCAAAAAATCAGCGATTACTATTTGGCAGGAGATACTTACACTTTGTCAAGCTAGGCAAGTATCTCCATTGTGGTCTCTGACTCACAATTCAAATATGCTGGGAACATTTGAGGGGGCTGGGTCAGTTCTTTAAGCAGTGGGAAAAACAAGGCTTTAATACATCACGGCGTAGCTTTGGGTCTGTGCTCTACTGTTCTGCTTTTCTTTGAGGAAACTGGTGTGGCTGGCAACGGGGAGAGGGAGGTGTTGGGAAACCACACACACACACACACACACACATGTGAATTTGATCCCTCCTAACAGTGTTTCAGACTCATTTGACTGCGGTGGCTGAGCTGAACCACTTCTGACTTACCCTCCTTAAGGTGAAGGGAGGATGAGGCTGTCAGTGGTGGCTGGCGACAGCTCGGTCTCCACCTCTGCTGCAGCAGCCTGGCTGAGGAATGCAATGCAGAGGAGCTCACGGAGGGGCTCACCGGCCCCTTCCAGCTGCTCTGTACCACTCTGTGGACACAAGAGTGTCACAGACTGGCTGGTTAAACCAGGCTTGCAGCTCTGGTGTGTCATTATGGCGGTGAAAAGCTGCTGGGCTGTTCTGGTGAATCAGGTCATGAGGGTACGAAGGCTTGCCGGCAGCTCCGCTCTCCCCATTCCTTGCACCGCTGCAGATAAAGCCGTGCAGCCACCTGGGGAGGGATGCATTTACGCCCTTACCGAAGGTGCTTTCTGCTGATATGGCACGTTCCTGCGGATGGAGGGGAAGGCAGATATGGCCAGACATCCTCTCCCAGGTCCTGTTGCGTGGGTGAGAGCGGCTGCTGGCGGCAGGGCTGCTCCTCCGTGCTCCTCCGGCTGGAGGCAAGCACCCGCTCGGGGATGCTTCCCGGCAAATCCAATTGCAAAGCGGGCAGATGTTTTCAGCCCGTGGCTTTGCACCTTCTGCTCCTGGGAGGGGCTGGAGGGAGAACTGGGAAACGGCGCTGGAGGAGTATGGCCAAAAATGAGCAAGACCAGGCGAGGAGCGGCCATATGGCAGGCGAGCTGTTGGCTCCGTAATTAAGCCAAGTGCTCGGGATGCGAGAGGCTTGGCTCGCTCGGTTCAGAGCCCGGCTTCCTGTGTGTTCCTCCCCGCTATGATTTTGACCAGAAATTCCATTTTTGACCTGAAAAATCTTCCAGATGAAAATTTAATTACAAAAGTGATGTATTCCCACAAGAAACTTCAGTGTCAGCAAATAAGAATTTTTTTGATGAAAAACTGTTTTATTCACACACACAAAAAACTGGCTCACGTTGATTCCATGCTAGAGCATTACCCTGGTAAAATCTCTAGTGTTTTGTTTAATAAAAAATTATTATGATTTGCAATTAGCATCCATTAGGCATGCAAGTCACAAAGAATTAATACTGACGCTGCGGTCCTCCTGTACTGGATACAGTTTGTCGATGAGTTATTAAATCATGACCTTACGCTCTGCCTATGATTTATAAAAGGTTACTGGCGGTGGAGAAGTGGGAAGAATGAGACGCAGGAGCGTTAACTCAGAAAACAAGATTTTGTTTCCTTTTGTGCAAGAGATCGCCTGCCTTCTGCACAGCAAAGGTGCAAACGTTTTCCTCCAGCTGATGTGATTTGTAACATGGAGTTTGTAAATATTTTCCGTATGCAAAGGTCTTCACTCGCGGTTGTTATTGGTTCCATATTTACTTGGGATCTTCGCATGCAGAGGATGGCTTTTGGCTTGCGAAGAGGAACTTCTCTGAGGCTGGACCGTTTCCCCTTGCACAATGAGTCTCTTCAGGATTGTGTGTAACGCAGAGAAAGCCTGCTAGGGGCAAAGTGCTTTTCTGCATAACAGAAAATTTTGCAAGCTCATTAATAAAGACCAAATAAAATCAAGCTTAGAAAGTCAACATGTTTGAAAAGATATGCTGTTCTGGGAAAGAAGCGGAGATGGGGTGTGTATTTATGTGAACAAAAGAAGTCTAAACTGTAAACTATAATATATCTGTTAGCTCATTAATGCATCTGATGCTGACTAATTCCAGGGGTGTTCCTGCTGCCCGGCAGCAAAAGTGCAAATAAGTGGACAGCTGTGATTTAGTGCCAAATATTTAAACATATCATGACAATTCAGGCCACCCACACTCTTACGTAAATACAACTTCTGGAGAGTCATTTCAGACTGAATTGAAGTGCAGAGCAGCCACTTTCATGTGCATCTAGGCCAAACGGTCTTCAAGTATTCGGGGCCAAACTTTGCCCTGGGAGCCCCTGTTCACTCCACGGAGTATGCACTGCATAGCTGAGGGCAGAGCTGACTCTTGATGCTAATCTGACTTTTTCTAGCTCAGTAAGTACAATTTTGCATGTAAATGTGACTGTGGAACAGATCTGGACTCGATTAGCTCCTGAGTCCTTGACAGAAAGCCATAATTGTTTATCCAGGTGATTTTTCTTTGTCTCTCTTTTATTTTCTCTGCACTTTAAAACTAAGGTTTTAATGGGCTTGTAAAATAAATACATGATTGTAGATTACAGTGGTATAAAAGGTGTGAGGAAAGCCCTTCCCTTCTCCTCAGCAGGAGTAAATGCTCGCCTGGTGCACGCTTAAGTTGCGCTCCCCAGAGCCTTGGGCAGGGGTGGCTGTGGATCCGACGGTAGGAGGGAGGGTATTTCCAAGACAACGCTTAGCCCAGGGCTCCCATTACAGATGTGAAGGACCTGTGATATATATCTTTTTTTCCTGGTAGGCAGTGAAATCTGTACTAGTGGCAATATCTGGGGCACAGGGTTGTTGGGGGAGGGGCAAACCAAGGGAATATGAAAAAATACTATATTTATCAGGGTAATCTAGTCTAGGAGCACAAGTACTAAAACATTTTAATCACAGTCATATGGTTATGTGTCACTGCAGGGCAGAATTAAGGCTGTTTGTATGCCTTGGTTGCACATTGCCACACTTCAACAAGTTTGAATTTATTTTAAGCATAACTTTAACTCTGAGTTCCCTGGGTTTGTAATGCCTGATCTGGAAATAAGCCCAACCTCTCTATATTGTACTTTACCCTTAAAGTAGGCTTTCCGCTTTCGCTCCGTTTCTGGTGGCTCGGCAATAACCTGGGCTGTCATTTCCCGCCCTGCCAGGTTTGCTGTTTAACTGGAGACGGCCGTGTGTCCGGATAAAGGAATACGGCAGTAAAAGCGGGGATGGGGGATGGATGGCGCACACAACAAGCACTTCCAGGGCTGCTGTGTGCACAGCCCAGTTAGTGCTTTCACTGCCCATGCCTGGCTATCTCATCTCCTGCGTGAGTGTGTGGATACCGTTCATGCACAGATGCTTTTATTGGGGGTAGAAGGAACCCACACGGGATCGGAGGCTGAAATACAGTTTCATGCTGTGGAGGAGATGCTGTGATGCCAGCTCCCAGTAAGGCCGGTGGAGTTGGTGGGATGATGCTCAGTTCAGGCGGGGGTACCTGCAAGCTCGGCCCACAGCTTTGGGGCTACGTGCTGTAGCTCTCCGTGAGCCACGACGGAGAGGCTCCACCTGGTCCGGCTGGGCACGGCCAGCCAAGCGGCACGGCCAGGTATGGAGCGCAGGGATAGTCCCCTGCAAGGGAAATTACTCCACTTGCTGCCCCATAGGGGAAATTGCCTCCTGCCTCTTGTGGCAGAGAGGGCTGGTGGCTTAGCGAGGTTTCTGTGAGCAAGGCTCCTTCTTGATAGGAGGGAAACAGCATCATCCCTGGAGCTGCTCTGCCTCTGCCTTGGCTTCTGCCTGCAGCCGTCGCCTCCTCCCCCCAGTCCCGAGCCCCATCCTGCTGGGCTTCTTGCTGCACATCCAGAGACACGGTGCATTTGTCCCCTCTCTCTCCCTTGCTCTCCTGTGCACGCTCCCTTGCTCTCTCCCTCATTTCCCTCCCCATCCACCCATGCCCTACCCCCTGACTAAAGCAAAATTGCCCTTTTTTTTTGGCAGCTGGCCTTCCCAGGGGCCCAGACTGACAGAAGCGTGAGCCCTGACTCTGCCTGTGCCTTGGCCAGAGCTGAGCAGCTCCTCACCGACAGATAACGTTGCCTTAAAGGAGAAGGGATTTTTTATCTATTTCCCCATCGCACTCACCCATTTGCTACCTAGCTCCCGTGGGGAGGGGGATGCTTGTGCCGGGGACCCGCCACCACCCAGTCACCTACTGGGAGTTCCCCTCTTCCCTGCAGGCTCATTCTTGGCAGTGGAGTTCGTCTCCCAGCCAAGCCTCCTGTAATTAATGCAAGCCTCACTGTTGACTTTCAGTGAGCTTTGGATAAGGCCTTTCCAGGACTTGCAGCTTTCCTCCAGCTCAATCCTCGCACGCCAAGTGATGAGGCTTCCAGGGCTTCTCCCGCGGGACGGCTCCAGTGCGTGCATCTCACTGTCAGGAAGCTTTTCCTGCCGCTTGGCCTAAATTTTCCCCTTTTCAAATGTCATCCCGGCACTCCTACTTAGCGTGCGCTTTCTGCGCTTCTTGCGCTCTCTGAGCAGGCTGATGCTTTTCCCTCTCTGCTGCCTGGGCTCTGCTGGTGCTTGCTGGATCTTCTCGTGCTCGCCTCAGCTTAGCCAGTCTGGGCACATTTCCCTGTATAAATCAAACCCGCCAGTCATTTTTTCTTTTTTTTTTTCCTTTTTCTCCTTTTCCTTCCTCCGCATGACACAGGAGTGATTTCTGGGTGTCTGTCCCACAGTACGGAACATTTTCCTCTCCTGTTTGGGCTGACAAGGCTTTTAGTGTAAAGTGTCGACATTTCTTTGTTGCTGCAGGCAGCCAGCTCTCCGGGTAATGAACAGGATGGGTAAATACACAACCACCTTCAAGATGGAGGTCCTGGGAGCAGCCCAGGTGGGCACCCCTCTGCCGGCACTGCTCTCGTGCAGATTCTCTGATGTCAAATACGGGCTGAGCTCCCGCTGTCGCCTTCCCCTGCGCGGAGGCACGATTACTCTCCCCTGTTTGTCCTTCTTCCCATGGATTTCAGGGATCTGAGGCTGCTAGCTCCCTGCTGAGTTCAGTCTGCGTGGGCAATGGCCTCAAGTTCAGGGGGGGACTGGGAGGGAAGAGGGGCAGGCTCTGCCCTGCGCTGGGCACACATGAAATGACTGTGTGTGCCTCATTTCTATATTGAGCCAGGCTGAACATGCTTCCTGATGAGGAATAAAGCAGCACCAGAATGGAAAAAAGTAAGTGATGGTTTGCTTTCCTTCCTGTGCCCAACTCCTTTGCTACCGCATGGATGTGGGTTTTGTTTGGGAGCAGGACCTGGGGCGAAAGGCTGAGCCGCCCTCTGGCTTGCACTGCCACTGGTTTTGCGTTCTTGCTTTGCCGTAGCAGAAATCGAAGGATTCGCCATGCAAAGCGGCAAACGCGACCGTGGAGGTTGCCATGACAGCTCCAGGGAGAAACTGGGTCAGCCCTGCAGCCCGTGGAGGGGACCAGCCGTGGCTGCCTGGTGGTCGCCCGTAAGCCCGCAGGAGCAAACACAGCCCAGCACTTGTTATTGAGCTGACTGCATAGGTTCTTTATTTCCCAGGAGGAAACAAAAGAGTTTGGTTTACAACTTGGTTACCGTTTTAAATTTGGTGCAGCTAAAATGGTTGGTTGTAACCCACACCACTGCCATGGCAACAGAGACATATACATATACATATATAGACACACTTTTGAACATGCAACGAGAACAACTTTTCTTGCCCCTAAGTAACTCTTCAGAGTAGAAGATGTCAAGAAAGTAGAATTAGGAGTGAAATACTGAGGCGACTGGAGATACCGGGCCAGCAGAGTTGAATACAGGATCATTTCAAAGTTAAAAAGAAAGCCAAGGATGGATGCTGAGGCTAAGAAGGTGCTCTGGCCAGGGAATTTCCTTAAATACAGTGGCCTCCATTGGCTTAAGACCAGGCTTAGAAATGCACCTTTTTTTTGACGTCAAAATAGGTTTTTCGAAAGACAAAACTGGCTGTTCATTGACTATTGACCCCTTTGGAGAATGTGGTCACAAGCGTTTCAGGTGATGATGGCTGAGAGCTGGGGAGGAGCTATCCTTTTTTCCAGCCATTTACCCTCGTCACCTTCTATATCTTCCCCTCTGGGGTGTTGTACTGATCTGTTAATTCCACTTTTCTCCTCCTGCTTGCCACTTTCTAGACAGATGACACCAGTGTCTGGGATCTGGGTACCCTCCATGGAGAACAAGAGGGACGGGTGAGGTACAGCCACCAGTGGCTGTGGTGGAAACCGAAGTCACTGCTGTTCCTTTCCTTCAGCATCACTCATAACACTGTTGTCTGGTCTCTGTGCAAGGGAAGGACAGACACCGATGGCCTACCTCCTTGTGGGTCCTGTCTTATCAGCAGCTTCATAACAAAAGAGTTTTAGGCTTAACTCCAGTTCCACTTTTGTGTTGATACCACTGACGGGTAATAGTGTGACCTGTTTAACAGCATGACTATACCATCTGTAGTTATTACCATGTAAGACACTACATACTTTTGTAGAGACTGGGAGATTTTTTGGGAAATCACATGTGTGAAACATAAATGAATGCATTGAACTGCATTTTGTACACACACACACACACATACAAGTGTGGATCAAGTTGCAAGCTCTGCTCCATGAAAGTGGTGTTAATTTTAAGGATTTTGCTGCTGCCTTCTGCAGCCTCTTCCCTGTCACAGAGGCAAGGAGCACCAGAAGGTTTGCTCCACAGGGTACCAGCAGCTTGGCACTTTGTGTTTTGTGGCTGGAGGGTCACTGAGCCTGGTGTCACCTGGCCAGGAGCAGGGTTGCTCCTCTGCTGCTAGGGACCTTGTGGTAGTGACCTGGCCCTTAGGAAGAGGTGCTTCTGTTTCTGTGCAGGTAGCATGTATATTGCGCTGCTGGGACAGCTGTTTATCTAGGACAGGGATGACCCTTGTTTGGGCCTGCTGAGCACTACCACCGTACAAGTAGTACTTATTTGGGATCAAACTGAGTCCTGGCTGAATGGGCTGGCACAGAGGCTGGGCTGGGCGCAGGGTCTCTCAGCGTGGGGATGGAGCTCCTCTGAGGCACCAAAATATCCAAATCCTTCCTGCCGGCCTCCTCCCCACACGGTTTTCCTTTCTGTCTTGGGCATCATCTCCTCTCCGAGTTCATCTGGAAGCATTTCTTTCCAATGTTTCTCGAATCCCAGAAGGGAGCTTAATCGCTTCAGCATCCTCCTCATGCAAAGTGTACCTGGGGTGCCGGATGGCTGAATAACCTCTCATGCACTGAGAGCCATTAGCATTTGAATTAGTGACATGAGGATAACAGGCGATTATCCCATTTAACAGCTGTTGAGTGCTGTTAAAGGGACACCGTCAAGAAGAAGGCACAAAAACGTAGTGGATTTTTCTTTTTCAGTAAGGGCTTCCCTGCCTCGTATGAATACCGACATCCTCTCGTGTTCGAAAAGTGGTGCAGCTTCCACGGGGACATCTTATAATCATTAAACCTCTTCCCTGTAGAGAGTTGGAAACCTAAATAAGCCCACAGCATGCCAGCACACAAGAATGAGAAAGTGGAACCGTCCACAAACAGAAAGGGAAGTGGTCCTGTGTATTTGGGAGCCAGGCTAAGCCAAGCGTGAACGGAAGCAGTCATAAGAAAGCTGCAGAAAGAAGCAAAAGTTAGAGCATCCCCTCTGCTCTGGAGCGCTTCGGCCATAAGGGACGCATGTGGGATGGGCCTGACTGCCATCCGCCTCGGTGGAAACGGGGCCATTTCAAGGGTTAGGATGAGCCAGGCACCAGTTAGAGCCCCCAGAGCAATATAAAGGATGAAGAAAATCCTCTCCCTGAAGATTTGGCTAGATGCAGAGAGCTGTATTTTGAAAGTGTGCCATCTATCATATGCTATCGCGTAAGAAAACCTTTTGTACGCAGGGCATTTTTTCAAAAGAAGACTTAAGTGAGCAGTAATTATTACAGTTATTAGCGTAAGTGATGCTGCAATACAGATAAATCTCTGTCATGGTCCATGACTTCATTTCTCTTGACAGTGTGTTAAGCAGAAGACAAAATACTGGTCCTTGGCATCACAAGGAAGCGTTGTCTGGACTCCTGCAGCAAAGACGTTAAAACATAACCCTCCCTGTCTCCCTCCTGGAGTCTCAAACATGACTCATTTTGAGGCTCTGCCTTTTACACTAAGCTGAACAAGCTGAGGATGCTGCACTTTCACGAGGATTCATCCTACACCAGCTCCCACCGGGGTGCTGATGGCCGGTCTCCCAGCCTTTCAGAAGGCCTGACCGCTCATTCAGGTGTGTTGCTGATGCCCGACCCCCTTTCCGAAAGCGGGCTCAGACTGGGTGCCCTGAGATGTTTGTGGAAAGTTGGCTCCCACTTCCCCTCAGACAGCAGCATCCCGCAGAAAACAGAAATAAAACCCCCAGGCTTTCATCTTCAGCGGAGAGTGAAGGGGCACAGCGACGTGGGCAAAATGAACTGGCTTTTTTGTTCCCATGTGATGCTTTTGGGAGGGCAGAAGTGCCGTGCAGGATCAAGGCAGCAGTGCTTTCGGGCCAAGGCAAAACACTTCACATTAGACAATTAAGGGTTAAGTTGCCTGGAGGGGGACCTTCTTCCTAACCATCATTCAGTGACTAGCATCATCTTATGAAACCTGAAGGCTTGTATCCTTCCCAAAGCTATCACTCACCTGCATGTGGTGTTGCGCTGGGTCCTAGGCCTGTGGCAGTGCCTTGGGGCAGGTTAACCTGAGAAAATCAGTTTAAGATGGTGAGGCTGTCCCTGGGGTAGAAGTGATTAGAGTGGGCAATCAGAAATATTTCTCTAGCCTTTTCTGTACTGTTTTGGCCTCCTCTAGGCTGGAGGGTGTTAAGCCTTCTGTAATTAGCCAGAGGCTCTATGGAGTAAAAGATTTTTCCACAAGTCTTTTCCAACTCTTTCAATACCATTTTTGTCATCTCTCTCTATAATCTTTTCTTTCTCTTTCAATAAACATCCTTTGAGGTGGGTGCAGTAGCAACACCCGAGCACAGGTGAGGATATAGAAACATTTATAATGTTAAATACCATCCTTCCTATTATTTCCTCCCTAATTATTTTTACCCTCTGTGATGACCACTTATGGTCTAACTCATAGAAGCATTATTTCCATACAAAGTTGTGGTAGCAACAAAGATGAAGATACCTGTTTTTAATGTTACTTGTTGCTAAGCAGACCTTTTTCATACCATCCTTACCACTTATCTGACCATTAAATCTGCAAATACATGCAAACGGTATTTACTGTGTTGTTACACGTACCTAGAAGCAGATGGTGAGCCAGTACCGAAGCTCACATTTTTGCACTTTTATGCAACATCTTGGGAGAAGGATTAAATTTCTGCCCGGGTTAGGGTTTCGCACAGACCTCTGCCCTATAGACAGGATCGAGCACATGTCGGATGCAGCCGCTGCTGAGACATTGTCTCCCCTAACCTCCAGCTGCCATGGGTGTGGAGGACCAGGGGGAGGAGTTGGCAAGCACCTCACAACTCCTGCCAATCCCGACCACGTTATTTCGGGGTATTTTTCTTCATACAGTATTAATAAAGGAATGGTGACAACACTTCCTCCACCTCCCTGTCCGCCCCCCCCCCCCCCCGGCCCCAGGTAATATTTCCAAAGACTCGTGCCAAGAGTTTGAGCCATCACTGTGTGCATTGCTGGTGTCTCAGTCACCTGGGTGTCCTCCTGCTTTTTCCATACCAGGTGGCCCGGTTCAGCTGATATTGCAGCATCCCCACGCGCTGTGCGTGGGCTGTACAGCGAGGCAGATGCAGAGAGCTGGGGGTGCCGCAGGATGGAGCCCAGGGCAGAGGGCTGAGCCCCCTTTGCTCACCGACATGGGAACAGGAGTGGGAAGCACATCTCGCTGCTCTAGGACATGAGCTGAGCCTGTGGAGAGACTCCTTGTGACATTAAACCATCTGAAGGGCCGTTATTAATCACTGTAAGGAGATCAGGCAGGTCTGCCCTGTAACCAGGGCTAGCAGCAGGTCGTGCGGGACTCGGGTGACACTGAGGACACCAGGAGCTGCTTTGACTCATCCACAGGCAGAGCAGGAAGGAGAGGGCGATGGCAGAAGGGCTTCCCAAGCCAGGGCCTGAACCGCAGCCTGTTTGAGAGATGCTGAAGCCCACCTGCCATGGCCACACATGAGCAGTGCCTAATCCTATGTGGGCATCCCTGCTGTGCCATAGCCACTGGCAGGGTGAGGGTCCGTGCCAGCCCACAGGCTGTGCCACTCGCCCTTGTGGTTTGTCCTGCAGGCCTGCCCACCACTCCTGGACACAGCATTTGTTTGCTGGCCCTATATCCATCCCCTGCTCAAAGCCTGTGGGGTTAAACTTGTGAGATGGGTGTTGCCAGCAAAAGTGAAACCCACCTGTGGAGTTTCCTTGGGAGAGTCCTCCCTGCTGACGTGTTCAGGAGTGAAGCAGCACTGAAACCTATTCATGTTTCCTTGGGCAACACCCAGGCTCGGGGAAAATCTCCCAGGAGATTGCCCTCAAACACACACACACACACACACCCACACCCACCCCTCATCCCAAAAGCTCTGCCCTTCCGCTTGCCACCCAAGAGCAGAGGATTATTAGGCGTAAAGTATTCATTCACTGAAATTTGACCTGCACGGCGTGGATGTCTTCTTCTGGCATCGTTACTGTAGGTTCCCTTTTCAGAGAGAAGTAGATGTATGATGTATCTGACATCTGCTTTGGGATGAGATGAATTGCACCTTCAATATATCTGTTTCTCAAGCAGATCTGACACCTTTGTATGGCCAGATGAATTCTTTCACCCCACAAATCCACCTTTCTCACCCCTATAGCCTTCACTGCCATTCCTCCCCTGCAGCACCCACACTCATTTTCATCATCTTTCCTTTCTTTTTATCACTTTATTTTCAGAGGTCTCAGCTATGGCTCACTCCTTCCCATCCGTGTGGTCCCTTCTTTCTCCTGCATGGTGCCTCATGCTGTCACTCTCCCTTCCCCCCTCCTTGGAGCCTGGGCTTCTGCATGATGCTGTGTCTTCCTCCCCATTTTTCTCTTGCATAATGTATCGCAATTCCCGATTTTCCTACACACAGGTCCTCACAGTCTCTCCTCCCTGTGTCCTCTCGTTATCCCAGTTTCTTCCCTTGGGCTATGGCTTGCTGCCTCTTTGCTGGACTTGGTCCTTTGGGAAACACCCATGCTAGTTCCCCCAAGCTCTGCCTGCACAGCAGGCTCCAGCACAGCAGGCCATTACCCAGCTTAGCTCCCAGCCAGCCAGCAGCCGAGTACTGGTGGACAGATCTTCATGGACAGAAGAAGGAGCTTTATTGGAAAGATCCTTAGCTGATGTAACTTGTCATTTTAGAGGGGAAAATGGGCCTTGAGCTGCGCAGTCCTGACACTCTGCAGTCACTACACCTCCCTGGGATTCACCAGGCTTCCTTCTCTCTATGATGTTCCCTGCCACGGCCAAGGCCAGGCGCAGGAGTGCCCTTTGCACGTCCCTGTGTCCTCGACCAAGCACAGGACTCCTCAGTGCCCTTTCTCCAGCAGCTGCTGAGTGCAGGGATCCCTTTATAATCTTATATCTGTCACACAGGGGTGGCACGCAGGGTAGGTAAGCTGAAACCCTGCTCTGAAACCCTGGAGCGTGATGTACAGCGGTGAACTCAGCTGGGAGGATCAGCAAATTTTGGGCCTGTTTTCCCATCTAATGTTGGAGTTGTTCAGCTGGGGGTGGACCTTCTTTTAAAGTGACCCCCGGCCCCCAGTGCCCCAATGAGCCCTTTCTCTTCTGCTGCTTCAGACCCAGCAATGGGAACTGCTGGGGAGAGAATGACTTCAGGACACAGCCCGTTTTCCCTTGTGGCTGAGGAGATGCTGTGTTTATTACCTCTTTTCTGAGAAAACACAATTCCTCAGGGTGACTGCACTCTGACACTGTCCCGCTGTTATAACGACGGCTGACAGATGCTCCTTCAGCTCTTGGGCAGTATTCAGGCCATTTTGGTAGTGAGATACAACAGGGCAAGGAGCCATACAGGTCAAGGAGAACTGTCTGGGGAAGACAGCAGTGTTTGGAAAGAGAGTGTTTCCCTAGGCACCGCCTCAGAGATGTCTGTCATTAACTTCAGGTTTGCTCAGGGTACCACTGGCAGCACAGATGCAGACTAAGTCTCAGCATATTAAGTTCAAAAAAACCCACGTGTCTCTACACAGGGCACACAAGTCTGAATGCACGGACATCTGCTGGTTTACCGCCAGACCAGAAAGAGCGGTGCCTATTATTTCTTCCAGCCATGGGAGACATTGCAAATGTCTGCCAACAGCCTTTGCATAGCCAGAGCTGCAGTGAGTACGCTCTGGACATGGGTCCTGTGGCTCTCAGCTTGGGGGTGCCAGCACGGTGGTGTTTCTGGAAACGTGGCTCCGCATTGCACTGATTTACCGCTGCCCTGCTCTCAAACGCTCACAGGCATCTATCTGCGGGAGAGGGGAGGTACCCCTCCGGCGCAGGCATCTGCCTTTGGCCGAGGGGAAAGGAACGCAGCATCTCCTGGTGACTGAGAAAGCTTGGGTGGTTTTGCACATAGGAAGCTCCTTTAAATGTGTTTCCTCCCACCGTCTGGCCTTTTGTTTTTCAGCCATGCTTGATGCTGGCGTTGGAAAGCTGAACTCCCCAAAAGTGAACTTCCTCTCCTACTATAAACTGACCCTTGGGAGTTGCTATAGTGACTGCAGAGCGGCCTGCGAGCTGTGTAAACACTCCCTCCCGCTTCCCATCGCACTGCGCCTGAGAGGCCGAGCCACGGGATGTGCGCAGCAACCTGGATTATGCAGGCAGTTGTGAAATGCAAGCCCAACAATTTCTCTGCTTCCTCCCCGCTTCCCCCGTGGGGAGGCAGACGCAGCAGGCTGGTAGCAGGCACGAACATGCCCGTCCCTGATGAATTCGGGCACATGGCACAGTACCGCAGAAACCAAACCCAGACACTCACCTGGGGAGCTTGAGCAAGATGTGGAAACGTATGGTGCAACTGGATCCTCTGCAACATCTGGTTCCCGCGGCCTTGCTAACTGTTGAGCGTCCAGCTGTGCGGGGGGGAACAGTTTGGTACACACACACTCACAGCCCCTTCTGCGTAATTAATTCAAACAATCAACCAAGTGTGAAATCCATCGGTTGCTGGGTCCCCTGTTGCTCACTTTGATATCAGCTCTTCCTCTTTCGTTTTCTTCTTTTTCTTTTTTTTTAAATGCATTTCATTAAAGTCTGTAGCTGACACACTGAGTCACTTTCCCAACGCTGACGCTTGAGCTTGACTGTATCCATCCCTGTAAAACCAGGTCAGGTATTTCAGCAGTGGTAGCCTGGGCAATACACTGAAGCACCCAGGGAGGTGTTTCCCTAGCAGAGCTGGGTATGCATCCCCTAAGGCCACTGCAGATGTTCTTCCAAAATGGCAGGTATTGCTTAACCAGGGATTTTGCGAGGCAAGGGAAACCACCCTGCCAGGAGCGGTAATTGGCTCTGCTCCCACCACCTCTGATTTCCAGCACCACCAGACCTTCGGACTAACGCAGTCATCAACCCATCTCATTAACGAGGCCTCCCCTTCCCCGCTCTCCCCACCCCAGCGCCCTGTGGTGCGTGCTGCCCTGCCCTTGCCCACGGCACTGCCTGGCAGTGGCTTGCCCGGAGCCCACTCCCTCTCCCAACGCCTGCAGCCAGGTCTGGCGTAGGCAGGCAGAAAGGCCCTGGCCCCTAGCCACCGCACTGACGTGCACCTTGCTGCGTTCACGGCGCGAGTGATGTCTTCAAGAAATAAAGTCGCTGTCCCACCACAACAGACATGACTGCTTCAAAAAGCGCAAAGCATGTCGTCTCAAAAGTTTGTAAAATGATGCCCCTGCTCCGTGCCGTCAGCAGGGCCCATTCAGAAGTGTCAGGCATCCTGCAAAACACCCACCTACACCAACTGCCAATACACACTTTTGTTTTACTATTAAGAGACTTCCTGGCATGAGGATGGATGGACTTACGCCATCCCATCTTTATGTGCCTGGGTGTCACTGATCAGTTGGTACCTTTGATGTGACACCTGGCTATAGAGTCACAGGCTGTCCGGAGGTTCCCTGAATTTCCATCCTTTCTGCCCCATCCAAGAATGTACACAACCTCTGTTAGCAAAGATGCTGGCAGAGGTGGGAGAGAAGGAGGTTTCTGGAAGAGTACTTGTCTGTAATCCTAAACATGTCCCTATAATCCCAGCCTGTGACTCAGAGCTGGGAGGATGCAGAGGGTCACTGTGGCCTGCTCATCCACCACAGCCAGTCACTAAGCCCCAAAGAAAAAAGGAACCTTAAAGCCTCACTCTGAGCGCTGTGAATGATGGCAACGGGACATGTTGCACAAAGTACACTAAATCAAACGCAAATCTGTTATGCAATACGTTACAATACCCGGTCCCTATAGTGTCTCACATAACAGATGGCAGGAGCTGAGTTTGATTAAACAGGGTTTTCTGAATCACTTGCAGAGACAACTGAGAGGCAGGCAGAGGCATAAAGTGACACACAGCTCAGAGCGCCTTCTAGATCTTGGCGAGTTTGCACTTCTCCGTTCACGCTGTGCCTGCCTCCATACGTCATTTAAACATAAGTCAGCTGAATTAGTTGGTGTGAGTATGTGGTCTTTTGCTCCTGCCAAAGGAGCTGCTGGACTCTCCGCTGCCGGCTCTGAGAGCATCCCAGCATCAAGCAGCGCTGTGAGCCTGCCTGTGCTCCATGCGGACAACGCGGTGAAACCAGTAACGTGATAACGACACCGATGCTCCTGTTTTCCCTGGAATTAATGTCACAGGAATAAACGGCCTGTAAATCCTGTATTCACGTAGGGGCTTAGAAAGTGTAAAGTGGGCTGCATGCATTTGTGAGTAGCTGGAGAGGAGACAGCGGTGTGGAGAGCTGGGGGAACGGAGGCAAGGGGGAAGGGGGATAGGCAAAGCAGATCTGCTCTGGCAACTCTGGGAGCTGAAAGATCGCCAGCTGGGCGAGTTTATTGGTTTTCTTCACAAGAAGTCTTAAGCCAGCTTGGCCCTGATGAGGGATGGGACAGCCTCAAATGATGCAGCATCTGAATTATGTCCATAGTAGCAGTTAACAACCTGGATGCTTTTACAATTTATCAAAACCTCAGCAAACCTCAAGAGACTGGGGCTCTTTTGTGCAATTTTTGGAAATTCTACTTGGGAGGCCAAATTTGGGGGCCTCACAGAAAACGGCACCAATTATTTCTCCAAGCCCAGCTCCCCAGCACCAGGGCTACATCTCAGCCGAACGCCTGGCATGGCACGGGGGCACGAGTAGGCACCACCTGAAGTCACCTGCGGTCTCGGTGTGAGCATGGCATGGACTAAAGGAGCCTGAAGGAAGAGAGTCCAAGGGAGCTTTCAAGCCTTTCCCACATCTGGCTCAGATCCAGCCACAAATAGTCCAGGGATGCCCTTTCCAGATGTGGACTGACACCGTGGCTGTCCAGGGAAGTTGGAAATTGCTGGGGGAGGGAAGGGGAGAGGAGGTGTTATTAGGACGGTTTGGCTTAAAAATGAGGGGAGGTTCGGGAGGCTTCTGCAAGGTCTCCCTGCTGCAGGGAGCATGTTTTTGAGGCGCCTCCGGCTGTGGATTGCGAGAGGCCGGTCGGTGCTGCGGTTGGCTGCTGCTGCCTCCCAAAGCCGCAGCAGCATTGTCAAGCTGCAGACGTGCAGAACAGCTCACACCAAGGCTGCGCACGCACAGGTGATCTTTCGGTCTGTACATTTTCCAGCGGAGCTGGCAGCTGCTCCTGCGGCGTGCATGCTTCGTTGGCTATCCAAAGAAGGAACTGGGCGGGCGTTGATCCAGTTGAGGCGGTTTCGAGGAGCGAAGGCAGGAAGGAAAATTACCAACTTTGACATATGTTGCTCCCTGCAGGTCTCTCTTATTATAGCCTGGCGGGATGTCAAGGTGCACAGACACGACCCAGAGCTGTAATACCCGATGGCTGCTTTGCCTCCTGTCCCACCCCTTTCACACAGGCAGGAGTGGCAAACCCATTTCTGGCATACCAGGAAATCCTGGTTCTCGCCATTATCAAGGAGGGAGTGCGCAGTTATACAACCTCGAGCTGCCATCAACGGGACCCACGGTGGGGGGGGAATAGTTCACTTGGAAAGGAATGCTGCAGTGTAGGGCAGTGGTTTTGACATGCTGGAGTGAAACTTGGCATAGGGGAACAGAGGGAATTCGTTTGCCTGGGAGATGTGGCACTTGAAAAAGAGATTAAATGAAATGGCAGTGGAAATCTTGAGAGATCTTAAGAGGGGGCTAGTTAGCACAGTGCATGTGTCTGCAGCCCTTAACGCAGGTTTCACTGTGCTGGGTGTCCGTAGCTTTCTAACAACTATTATTTATCTGACTCTCTAGCTCTTTCATCCCGCCAGCACACACGAGAAGCCAGCTGTGTGCATAGTCCTACCCGGGGTAGGGCCTCCAACTTGACAAGAAGAAATGAAGACCCAGGGTTCGGCAGCCTGAAGTGTTTGTCAGCCGTTTGCGATGGCAGAAATCTACTTACTTTTCCGAGAATATTTATCCAGTCTAGTGTGCCAGGAAGAATGTAGTGTGGCATAGCAGCAATCCAGAACAATGGCAAATATTTGTTCCTGGTAAAAATGTTCTTGCCACATGTCTCAATTTGCAGCATATCTCCTGTCTTGGAGCAGATGGGGAGGTCTGGGGTGTCCTTCTGAACTGTCACTCATTAAGGACTGAGTCTTAAAGAGAGCACTTATGTGGAAAGGCTGGGAGAAATATACATGTGCATCAAGAAGCATAAGGTGTGTGTTGTATTAACACCTTTCATCCTCCCTCCTGACAAGTCCCTGCCAAGGGCTTGACATCTAAACGAAACACATTAAACCTTCCTCTTCATGAATTCTTTCTTCTGGGGCAAGTTCCCCATCGCTCACTTTCATGCTGTGCTTTCAGCCGTTGTTTTCATAGTCTGTCAGCACAACCTTGAGAGAAAGGACTTTGGCTGAGAGCTGAACACACAGTACCAGTTGTACTGATTTCCATCTCCTGGTATGTAGCAGTGGACTTTCGCACTGTGCCTTCTTCACCCTCCCCCAGCTAGGCTGAAATCTCTTGCCAAAGTTTCTGCTCTTCTGCACGGCTGAATTGACTCGGCCATGAGAAGCAGCGGCTTTAGGCTCCTGCAGCCCCGCTGTCAGGACAGGAGCCCCTTGGCAGGGTGCAGGCAGCCATGTGGGATGAGGGGCTGAAGGCATTGGAGGAATGTTGATGTTCCAACAAACTTTGGGATGAGTGAGGGAAGCTGGAATGCATGAGTGGATCAGAGAAGAGGAGGAAGCGAGCGGGAAAGGGAGATACCATGTGATACATGGGAAGGAGAGCAGAAGGGCAGTGTAAAATCACCCAGGGGATGGGCAGGATTTGAAGAATAAGGGCAGTAAAAGATGAGGGAGTATGATAAGTGCCTAACTCTCTGGGGAGCTGGTAAGAAATTGGACTTCCCCCCCCTCCCCGATCTCTGACTTGAACTGTATTTTGAAAAGAAAAAAAAACCCAAAAGATATTTTAGTGACTATCTTTTTTTGTTGTGAAATAGTCAGGTTCTTGCACTATAATTTTTTTTCTTTGTATTCCTCTGGTTATAGCAGTGAAATAGATTAAAAACAAAAGCAGCATATTTTGCACTTTGTCACGTGCTTTGCTACCCTGTCCTTTTCTCCTTTCTGTGACTCTGGCAAGGAGAGGTGCAAAGCACAGACTTCTCCTCCTTAGCAGGGGTTTTACACTGACCTCATCACCCTCGTAATGCAATGTTGTTACCTGGCAGTTATGATGCTCTTTAGCCTTAAACACAGGTTTGTATGAAACACAGGCCCTTTGTGTGAATAGAGGGAAATAGGATGAAGAAATCGGGTAATGCCAGAATAGCAGCGTGACTGGAAAAAAGGCTTGGAAGGGTAATGTGGGAAGGAGGATGCTCCAGCCTTCTCCTCAAACATTCTCCAGGCACTGGGACCTGATCTGGAAAGTCCTTATTGTCCTGGTGTCACTCAGCTGTAAGGTCTCTTCATCCCATGACGTGGCCTGCAGATACCGGTGACCACTGACTCCTTTCACCTGCTTCCCCTTTGCATGCCTTGGAAAAGGGTGTAAAACTGTCTTTCCACTGTCTCCTCTCTTGCTGCTGTTTGTCCTTCCAAAGCGTACCTAGCACACCTATTTTCTCTGGCAGCAAGTTGGCAAACTTTTATTTGTATCCCAGGGGACTTGTAAGAATTAGGGTCGGCTTGACATGAGTGGAGTACTGTACAGAGATATTTACAGCTGTTTGCAATGCTTGTGTTGAGTATGAGACCAGCAGCAATTAGGATCCAGGCCAGTGCCTTCAGTGAATAATGGTCTTGGTTACTTGGAAATATCAGATGGCTTCAGCTTTATGCAGTTGCTATGAGGAAAAAAGTTAAGTAAACAAAGAAAAAGAATAAGAGGAGGGAGTGGTGTTTTTTTATTGGCATAGTCAAGAAGGGCAGTCAAAAAGAGAGAAAGAAATTGGAAAACAATACCCCGGGTCTTCTCTTGCAGCCCACAGCACAGAACAGACATTTTCTTTGTGCGCCTTGATGCTCAATATCCTTCCCCATGAGCACTTTTGGTTCCTGTCCTTCAGAGGCCTTCCTTGGAGGCCAGTTTCGTTATTTGGGTGTCCCACTGTTAAGATTTGTTTCTAATGCCTAACACAGGATCTTCATCGCCATGCAGTCCTGGGACCTTATCACTGCAAAGCACCCTCACATCTCATGGCCTTCATGGCAGCTGGTGGTACTCAACAGCACATCCCTGGGGCCAGCACTCAGCAGTTGCCCCTCTTTTGTGAGGTGTGTCTGAATAGTCCACCTGGCTTCCTCTGGGGGTTTGAAGATGGGAGATCCTGAGATGGGAGACTGAGAGGGAGATTATTTCTGGAGGTCTTCCAGATCTGCTACACTGCCTGTTGCATAGATGCCTTCCTCTCCTACAGATAAGGGAGAAATGCTTTCAGATTCCTGGAAATATTTTGTCTTTCCTCAGATAAATAAGATAACCTGAGGGAACCAATTACACCGTGTTTCTTGGTGTCTAGCTGTGGAAACAGGCACTCGGCCACCTCTGCCAGACCGGCCTCAGAGTCTGTAGTCTTTTATGCTTCTTCTGACTGGCAGTGTGGCTCCCGCCTGGACCTGGGAGCGGTGCAGGTAGCTCCCACGAGTCAGGGGACTCCACCTTGATTTTTGGGCCTGTCTCCCTTTTCTGGTGCAGACTAGCCCTGAGCACAGAGGTGGGCACAAGCCTTCCTCAGCACGCCACTGTTCAGAAATAAATCAAGCCCATTTTGCTGCCCTGCAGAACCCCCCCTGAGAACTCTGAGGTGAGGCAGGACTTCTCGCAGCTTGCTTTCCTTGCCCGCAGCAGGGGTTGCCTCCTCTCGCAGCATTCCCCGCAGTGGCCCACGTTTCCCTCTGGAGATGCAGCCTGTAATGAGATCAAGATGGAGGGGCAGCCTTTTAGCAGCCCTTCGGCCTGCTCTAGCAATGGAGGAGGGCTGCCAGCGCACCCGTCAGTGGGATGAGGTGTGGGTACTCTCGCCTTCTAGCAACAATGGAGCCGGTCCTTCCAGGGCAGTCTACTCTCGCTTGCGATGACACCAAAAAAGCCTTGGCTCCTTGCAGGCTGCTGGCACATACAGCTCACTAGAGCACTGGCAAGTTTTTAAGGTTTTGTCAGATGGGAACAGTGGTGGAGAAAAGAAAAGTGAAACCAGATGTTTTTCCTTACGGTTGCTTCATATTCATATGGGGGGGAGAAGAGAGGCCATAAAAATGTCATAACCCTTGATCCCTGAGGCTCAGCATTATACTCTGCAAAAGCCAGTGCCATAAATCCATACCTCTGCCTCGGCAGTCACGGGTCCTGACGAGGCGAGACCGTTGCGATAGCTGATGGGGGGAGAACCTTTGCGTTTGTCAGCATAAACTGGAGGAAAAAGCCTTTTGGAAGTTAACACCGATAGGCTACTTTTATGGAATCAGTTATTTTTTCAGATTTCTCTGGGGATGCATCAGTGCCAAGTCCTGAGGCTGACCGGCAGGCTTAGAAATTTGGGATGTGTCTGCACTGCAATCAATCTACCCTGCAGGCTGTGCCGACGGAGCCGAGTTAACTTTATCCTCCCCAGCACGGGCTCGCCTGTCAGCACAGCTGGGGCAGCGCAGCGCTGGGGTGAGGACTCACCGCCGAAGCATTCACCTAACTTGCTCGGTGGGGTTTTGCAGCCCTCGCTGCACCTCAGGCACCCAGCCTGGGCACTGCTGCACTGCAGCGCAGCGCCGGCAGCCGTGTAGAAGCAGCTCTGGTCAGAGGGTCCGGCTGGCACAGGAGAAGAGCCGCCAGGAAAAGTCTGACTCCAGTCGACTTTTTTTTTGTGTTGGAGAGGCTGCTTGTTGTAGTCAGAAAACAACCGTGAAGAGTGCCAGGCAGCCTCTTCCAGGGAAATGTGTGCTTGTGCGAGCGTGGGGATGGAGGAGAGGAAATGAAAGTTGTGTACACACATGCCAAGAGACAAACAAGGATTTAAACAGAAAGCAGCTAGGCCTCTACTGCCCTGTGCAACAAGGACTGTGATAACCGGATATTTTTCTTGATATTTGTTGATATTTCCATGCTCGGTTTCTGCCTACATCAGCAGCGAGGAAAGCCTTTCCGTAATCTGACGCAGACTGTATGAGTGTGCATCTGCCTTGCAGGAGCTGGGGTGGGAGGTGACTTCAGCTGCCAGCTCGGATTCTGAATCCCAGTTTCACTGCAAGGTCAAATGTGACTAGGTTTAGTCCTATTTTAGGGGGATAAGCTGTGTTACTTCCAATAGGATGCAGGTAGGTTGCCATGCTGTGCAGTGTATAGTTACAGCGCTACCTGTCCTAACGGGTGAACAGGAACAAGAACAGCACAAAAGGTAGGGACCATGTGTAGGCTCTGATGGAGAGGGCAGTGGGCTTGAACTCAGAAAATTTTGCTTGGGATCTCAATTCAGCCAAAGACTCCTGTGGTTTCTGTGGTCAAATCATGCAAACCAGCTTTTGGAGCCTTCTGCCCTTTTACAAAAGAAGTGAGCTGCCCTCCGTAGTCTCCGCTGGGCCCTGTGGTTGCACACTGCTCAGGTATTAGGACAGTGTGGCCCAACTGGTTAGAATAATTTTTAGAAGTGTTTTCATATGTCAGTTAGTCATCCTGTAAAATGATTTCATAGAATGACTGCAGTTTTCTTTGACTTTGCAACATGTTTTACTCACGAAGTGATTAAAAGTTTAGACGCTTTGTGACAGGAATTGCAGATGTTTTACCTGACTGCTTGATTTCTCTTCTCCATTGCCACACCAAACAACGGAAAGCTGGAGACATTCGCAAGCTGCCTGGCGTTGTCATCGCACTACTTGTGTGAATGCTGGTGCTCTGGGCATCCTGGTGCACTGTGGCCATCAAAAATGGGCTTTTCAGTGGGCGACTGAGCTTTCAGCAACTTTGTGTTGACTGGGATGTTCTTGGACAGATGCAATTCTATGCCTTCATCACTGATCATGTTTTCTAGATTTCTGGTCTGTCTCACTCCTCTCTTCTGGACTCTTTCCAGTTGGTTGGTGTTGAAGTGTTGTGTCCAAAACTGGACAGCAGTCCAGCTCCAGCCTGGCTAGTCCTGGGTGGAAGGATTACTTCACTTGCCCCGAGGGCTTTTCTCCTGTTTATACATCCAGCACGTTGTTTGCCTTTTTCCTAATGGTGTTGCACTGTTGACTGACATTTGGCATATGACCCTGATCCTCCCCTGCAGAACGTGTACTGAGATGGTAGCATCTCCATCCTGGATCGGGGAACTGACGTATTTCGGCCAGCATATAGTTCCTTGTCCTTGGGCCGCTTGAAATGCACTCTCTTTCTCTGTGACCATTTCTTTAGTTTTCCTGTGGTTAATGGAAAGAAACTTTTATGATTGATTCAGACAGTTGATGAACGTCCATCTGGCAGAGGCCGGCTTGGGTGATGGAGTTGTGGTGGGCCAGAGCACCGGGAGACGGAGGCAGATGTCACGGGCAAGACTGAAATGTAATGGCTGATGTTACAATACTCAGCTGTGAAAATACTAGTTAGCTCTGTCAAGGGATGGATGTTGCTGACCAGCTTTAGAACTAATTACAAAAGATTGCCTGGTTGTAGAAATGAACATAAGAAGAGTTTTGCATCTCTCTTTGGGTTAGGGAGTTACTAATAGCCAGAGGGTGAGGATTTCATGTGCATACCTATTATCTCCTGGCATTTTGCAAAATGACTGAAAACTTCAGCCAGTTTGCGAAATGACTGGTTTCACAATATGGGAACATAACGTATGTGCCTTAAAAGGCTACTGTAACTGAAACAGAGCAGTAACTCAACAGCACCTTTGAGTGTTCAGTGAGAGATGAAATTTGTCTGAGGAGAGAGGAGTTCACTCCCTCTGCAGATATTCTCCTTGTCCCTGTTGCAGCTGAGCACTTTCAAGCCATTAGAAAGGACAGAATGGCCTTTAGACTTCTGCTGACCTGGAAACTCCCCGAGCACTGCATTTTTTTTGCTGTTGTCAAAAAACTCTTCCCCTTGCACCCAGCTGTTTCTCCCTGCTCATTTTGCTTTAGTGCAGCACAGCAGAACTTCTCTGGGATTAAAAACTGCTCCTTCTGCCATGCAAGTGTTGGGAGAGGAGAGTGATTGCTGGGCAACTGATGAGCTGGGGTGAAACAGTGTTGGGAAAGAGAGCACAATGTTCTTTTCTTTTTATGGAAAGTGATATATTACTATAGACCACAGTAATCCAAGGTCTGCTCTTAGCTACTTCACCATTAGCGAACAGGCCCCACTTGTGCTGTACCGACCATTTGTGCAGCTGTGGTAGGCACGAGGATGTCAATTAATCTTGATTTGTGCGATAGGATTACTTCATATGAGAGGAAATTTATCATCGGGTTTGGTTTCAGTGTATGTAGATGGACATCACGCTGTCTTTGCAGGGAAAGCACAGGCCTCTGCTGTGCCAGGCAACTCACTGGTCCTCGCTGGAACTTCCCTGGCAAATTCCCTCTCTTCTCGGGAGCCCTAACTCTGTCTAAAAGATGGAGCAATCAGCACACAGTACAAAATGTTTCGCAAACTTTGCCCAGTCTGTCCCTGTGTCACACCCATTTTAGGGAAAAGAAAAATAAGGCTTTTGCTCAGCCATATAAATGGTTGTAATTATTATTTGCATGGCAGCTCAAACTTTGTGAGATGCAGGGTAAACACAGAAACAGGTGAAGCCCTGGTTCTGCATCAGAGAGCACAATGTCTGCGTAGATAAAAAACCCAAAAAGATAAAAAAGATGCAGGCAAGCACACCCTCTGAGAACAGACGTGTTGTCTTTTAATATTCCTTCTACCACCATCCTGAAGCAGAGAAAAATGAATTTACCTTCAAAATTGCAAGGCTCAGAGAAATAAATAAACAGCAAGCCACAAACGTGGTAGTCTTCTTACTGGCTTCTTTTGCAAGGTGATGTTTGAGCGGAAGAATGAAGCTCTTCTCTCGGAGGTGCGATGAAAAAATACGGAATAATGTGACTTGTGACAAAATCATGAGACCTGCCAAACTATTTCTTAGTCCAGTGCCCAAGTGTACCTGTTCTCCTTCTTTATCCAATGTACCAGCCCCTGCTGCACGAAGCCAGGCTCCCCAGGGACCAGACTGCTCTGAAACGGGTGCAAGGCAGCACGTGCTGGCTGATCTAGTCAGTACAGGTCAAAGCAGGGAAGAGGGAGCAGCATGGCCTTCAGCAAAAAGCAGTTCAGGGACCTGGAGAACTGGCTGCCTTTGTGAGCCGGGGCTGAAGTCCTCGCTGCTGTGCCTCCGCTGCGATTGCTCCCTGCCTGACCTCGCTCGGCTGCAGCTAGCTGAAGCATGCCAGCCACGCTGATTGTAATGGGGAGATCACTGTGCGCAAGCCAGAGGAGAAAATAGCCGGGCAGATGGTGCTATATTAAGGAGAGCGTCTCAGAATTGTCTGCTGGGATTCTCCGGGGGCAAGGGCCCGTCTTGGCCTCACTTGCTCTCTGCCTTCCCCAGCGCCTCCTCCTCTTCTGCCCCTTTTCTCCCTTGTAGATCCTCCCTCGCTGAGGAAGCCGTGGGGTGATGCATGGCCCAAGGGGTGCTACCTCCAGCTGGAATTTGGGGGAAGATGAAACCTGGGTGTACGAAGCCTGCGGCCCATCTGTGTTCAGGCAAGCCGGAGGCGTCTCCGTTCCCACGCCCCGGTCCAGCTCTCTGCTCTGCCACAGGTCCCAGAGCAGGACCCAAGCAGCAGTTTTCTGCAGGGATGAGCTGGCACAGGCGAGGGAGGGCCTCCTAATCTTCCTTGTCAGCAATCAGCTTTCTTCTCTTCAGACTCCATGGGGGAAGGACTTGCAGCAGCATGTTTTTCTTCTTCCTCTCCCAGCCTCAGCTCCTCTCCTTACCCCCCTCCCACCGCTCCCAGCCAGTACCAGCCCTGCTACTCATCCCTGCCAGTTGTCTCTGCCTCCCTCCCAGCTCTCCCCTCCGGTTCCCAGCTAAGCTCCAGCGAGCAGGGCAGTGGGCAGGGGCGGGAGGGGAGGACAGTGACAAGACACAGCTGCTGGCTGCTCTTAGCAGCTCTGAGACTGGCCCCTAGTGACCAGCAGCAGAGCGGGCTGGGCACGGACGGCTGCATGGCAGGATGGAGGGCACTCACGTCCCCTCGAGAGGTCAACGCGCACTCCCCCGGGGTCACCTTTTGTAAACAAACAAGACCTGTCTAGTACAGAAAACAAATGGGAGGAGAAAAACGCTTGGGTTGATGATGCAATTGAAGGGCCTGATGATTTGTGGCTTTGCACTATTACCCTTAAAAGTTTTTGGTGGCACTAAGACCATTTCCGAGGGCAGGGGGCTCTCAGGGAGGCTGGGCAGAAGTTTCCTTGCCCCATCTCCTTGCCAACTCTGCTGGAAAACAGAGTCCACGTGTTGCATGACATTTGCAGCCCTTTGAAACATCCTAATAGCATAAAGACAGTAGCTGAAAGCATGTGGAACAGTCATCCTCCTTTATCAATGCAGGCATCTGGTGTTTGGGGGGCTCAGAAAGGAACGGAGCTGTCTGGTCAGATGTGATAAGAGCTCCAGTGTGGTATATCTGGGCTGTGGCTGGGATCCCTAGCTGGTCACCGCAGAAAACTGGAGTGCAGAGAAGCCCCGGAGTTGCTCTAAGTAATGGATGTTTGGGATCCTACACATACAGAGAGAAAACTGTCTCCTTTCACCAGTCAGAGTGTGGAAGGATCAAAGATGGAAATACTGGGATTGGTCATGGTGGGCGTCGAAAGGGATGCTAGAAGATAAAGAAGCACAGCAGCCGCACAGGAACAGTCATGCAGTCACTCAGAGACGCTGCAAAAGGCATGTGGGACAGTGACCATCATTTGCTCTTTATAGCACACATCTTACTTGGTTAGCTCTTCTGTTGTAAGAATAATTTTACCGCCTGTGAACAGTTTGCATGACACTCCTTTTCCACACAGCCCTTTCACAATGTTTTCTCCATATTAAACTTGACGGATTTTTAAGTGTAAGATTGTCACAGAAAAAGAATTTTGACTTTTTTCTGGCTTTTGAGCATTTAAAAAATCTTGTCCACAGCATTGCACCCAAATAATTTTTTCTCATTGTTAAAATATGATGCTCCTGGGTTTATATCATGTGCTTCTTCCTATCCCTGTTACCGAGTGGTATTTTGCCCCAGCACGTCATGGTCCTCTCAGGTCCTGGTTTTGATTCTGAGCCTGCGAGGAAAGAGGCAGGCGAGGTCCCCAGCTGCCTGATGCAAAGTGCCAGTGCTTGAGAGAGGGAAATACTAATTCTGTTGTAGAAAGCGATGTGACATGCCATCTGCACAATGCGGGGTAGTTATGGTCATTCACGTTCAAAAAAGATTGATTCACGCTGGAACAGGTGCAAAGAAAGGCAGCGGGAGGATTAGGGTGTTGGAGAGCTGAGGTTATAAAAGTAGACTAAAAGAGCTTGGCTTATTTAGTCCAGCACCATGAAGGCTGAGAGAGGGATATGATCGCTCTCTATAAATACATCCTGGAGGTTAATGCTAAGGAGGAAGAGGAGCTATTTCAGTTAAAGGACAATGCTGACAGAAAAGCAAACAGGCATCATAAACCTGGCATGCAGAAACCGAGGTGGGAAGTTAGGTAGATGTCAGGCATTGCTGCTGGCAGGGTGAGGGCAGAGGGCTCAGGCAGCTCGCAGGGAGGCTGCATTGCTGTGGCTACCCGTGCCACAGGCTGGGCACAGCAGCCATGGGATGGCGGGACCCTAGCAGGAGACATCTGCCTGAGCCTGTTCAGTGGAGTGCTGGGGAGGCGGCACAGCAGATCTGCAGCTCCCACCCTGACTGGACCCTGAGGGCACCACAGCCCCCATGTCCCTGCCTGGCCCCCCAGGGCTCCCCCACGGCCTAGGACCCCATGTCAGCCCTCGGGGCCATCAGCCCCTGCCCCAGCGATGCCACAGCAGGGCCTCTCTCCACTGCCCGCAGCCCTGCCCTGTCCAGCCATGGGCCCACCTGCAGGCCTAGGCCTGCCCCCGTCCCCAGGGAGGTGCCCAGGGCCGGCGCTGCCCTCCCTGGGCCTGCAGGGGCTGTGGGACGGGCACCTGCCGGCCATGTCAGCCCTGCTGCTGGGGGTGAGCAGCGCAGGGCTGTGCTGATCTGCACGCAGGACTTTCACCAGTCCGTCGGTTACAACGGCCATAGTAGTCTCAGTTTGCCTGCCGGCAGAGGGAGGAAGCACCACTGAGATGGGGCACGCTGGTGCCCGCTTTGTTTCGTGGCCAAGGAAGGAGAGTTTTTCTTGTAATAGCTTTGACAGGGGATTTTGGGGTATGGAAGGAGGCGGCCGCCCTGGCCTGCTGCTGGACGTGGGGCTGGGGCCTGGGAGCACAGCCGGCTGCCCAGGGCTGGTGCTGCAGCAGCACGGGGCATCCCCAGGAGGCTGCAGACATTTTGTTCCTGGCGCAGAGCGTGGTCGGCCATTGGAGTTAGCCCATGGCCGAGAAGCTCTCTCTGGGCATATCTGTCACTTGAAATCACTCACATCACGTTATGCTTCAAATCTCTGACTTGGGCTTCAGATCTCACTGCCTAAAAACGTTGGCAACACGAGCAGACGAGTGAGTTGCTCTCGGTGATGGGAGCCGAGTGGCTGCTGGCTTGCCAGTCCAGTTTTATTTCCACTCTGCACCATATGCTTGCTGAGAGACTTCACCTTCGTGTCAGTGGCATGGAGAGGAGCTGCCAGTGAAACTGTTCCTCCTGCCGAAGCATGCCTGGCCAGGGCAGGAGCCCTGTCTTTCCTCCCCAGGGAGATGCTTCTGCTTGCTCTCGGGATGCTCTGCCGGTACAGTGCTCCGAGCACACCCCACTTTGGGTGGCCAGGCCACCTCTCTGAGGACCGGGTGACATAAAGTGATGGAGACCTCACCTAGCTGGCAGGGGTGGCTTTTATTGCTCCTTACAAAACAAATAACATTGCGGTCACAAGTATCCCAGCTCATGTGTTTCAGGGTTTCCCCCCCTTTTCTCTTTTCATTGCGTGAGGCTGAAGGCAGCCCATGGGATGAATATTTCACTCCGGACTTCCATTCAGCTGTTAAGCCAGGATGTTTGCCAGAAATGTAATTCTTTCTTATATCTCCAGGATAATAGCTGGGCAGGATGGCGGATGGCTCATTCAGGATGAGACATTACAACACTTTTATTCCTGGCACAGGATGGTATGTGGCTTGTACCGCCTCTGGGTAGGTGCTTGGCTGCTTGGCTGACAGTGCTTCTTTAAGGGGAGATTTTAATTTTTTTTTAAATACCTCTTCTCTTGCTTTGCCCAGTGAGTTCTCCTGGTTGGGACATCCTGTATCAGGAAGGGACCCGTCAATGCATGTGTTAGATGCCTGCTGCCCTCTAATGGCTGCCTGTCCCTGTGAGCCTTGGGACAGCAGAGGTTTTGTGCATTCAGTGAAAGAAATCTGCTTAGCTCAGAGCTTTTTCCAGCGATTTCATAGCATGGGACAAGTCTCTGGAGAGAGAGTGTGGAGAGATCTCTTCATTACTCTTCATGGTATAACGTGCCTCTTCTTTTTCCCCACGCTCAGTGCAAACCTCATCTTTTGCTCCTTGCTTCTGCCACATCCCATCCTGCTTTGATTCCTGTTAGGGAAGTACTTGCCTTTCCTAGTGGCTTTAGATGCGGTTTAGAGGGTGGACAAAGAAGAAAAACAACAACGCAGCCCTTGAACTCCATCAGCTTTCTGCAGACCACGGGAGACCTGCAGAACATGGTCGGAGAGACACTGCTGTGGACTTGCCAAACACTTGGAGAGAGTTCAGACAGCTCTATTTGTGAAACGCTTTACTGTGGTAACGGAGACACATAGTGTCAACTTCTGCTGGTTCACTACCAGACGCATAATAATGTCTCCTCTGTTCTGAGAAAGCTATCGGTGCCCTGCCTGCCTTGTTGACTTAGAGGGATTACATTTCTTACCAAGCAGGGACCATGCAGTTCCCTGCTGAATGGCTTGCTGCTTCTTATCTGCAGGCAAGGTACAGCGTGTTGCTCCCTCAGGAGCATTTCCTGAACCAGCGTGGGCTCCCTGGAAAGCCTGATGCTCATCAAGTGTTGTGGAGTTCTTCTGGTCTTCTCCCCAAAACCAAACTCTTTAAGACTGTCTGGAGGTACACTGCTGCATTGGAGCAGCACAAGGGAAGCAGTAAGATATCTGGAAGGAATTGTGCAGATGAGTTAATGATCAGTGGAGTATGAAGAATGATACCGACACAGCCTGCATCTCTTTGCCAAGGCATCTAGCATCCTACTGAGGGCTGGAGGCCGTAAGCGACAGGGGAAAATGAAAGATGAATTGCAGTTAAGCAGACAAACAAGCACTCCGAGTGCTCTTGGAGGAAAGTTCCAGGGGCTGGAGCCTAACTTCATTCACAGCTTTCTCCCTCTTTTGACTTAACTACTTTTGCTAATTTTGATAACAATCTCAATGAGCACACAGGATCACGACTCTTGTTTCATCACAGTTAGCCAGCCTCGGTGAAAGTTTAATGAAAACAGCAAGGCTGCAATCTTTGATGTTCCCTCTTCTACCCAGCCTGGAAAGAACAGTTTTAGTGCTCTATTTATAAAATGTATTTTAAATCTGGGTTTGTACATTTTGGAAGGTGGGGGGTGAAAGCCTGGCTTCATTCAAATCAGTGGGAGTTTTGCCATGATTTGCACAGGCCAGATTTTCATCCTTGTTTATGTAGTTTTGCAGCCAGGCTGAAGAACTATGAGGATGCCTGGGCCAGAAAAAGAAATCTTGAATCTCAACATTTTTTTCACTGTTGCAAACAGTTGGGGTAAAAATGCTGGGAAAGTCCCAAGGAAATTGAACTGGCATAGAAGTCGTGTGTTTAGCTGTGCTTTAGATGTTTTTTTTGTGCTCTCCATCTCTTCTCTTGCTGCCTGAACTGAGAATGATGTGCTACAGACCAACCTGATCTGCAGAGAGCTGCAATTCTGACACACAGCCATCTGCAATACCTTCACCGGCAGGGGATTGCTGGGTAGCTTTTTAAGATCAGATAATATGCGGGTGCAAGACGACCAGAAGTCTGAACATACTTAGTAAGCAATGTTCCTGACTAATAGAGGCAGCAGTCGGTTTAATAGCAATCTGCATTTGGTAGCCAAGGTGCTACGGGATGTGCTTGGATCACGTCCGGGCATGCACCAGGTGAAAAAACTGCTCTGTTAGATGGGTTGCTTTGTCTAAGCTGCCATTCTAGGTCAGTGCAACACACTGAACTAGAAGCCACGTGTGAAAAGGATTTCTAGGTCACATCCCTGTGACTGTGAATTTGCACCCGTGGGGTTTTCAGGTGGTCTTTCTATATCTAGTAGCACTCATCAGCTTCCAAATTCCCCAGTCTGTGTCTGCGCAGCAAAGAGCACGTGCAGCTGTTCATTTCATTTGACAAATCCTGCACCTCATATTCCAGAATAACAGTCAACATACTTAAAATTTCTATGTTGGGCAGAACAGTGAAACCAATAAGTTGCAGTGTAGTTTTTACCCCAGAAGCTGCACTGATTTTAAAGAAGGCTACATCTGTGCAGCTTCTGCTAAAACACTGCGGTGCAGGGTGCCAGACAAACTAACCTGAGCATCCACACACATCTGCAACACTTTAAAGCAGCTGTATGATTTTAAGCTCATTTAGTTTAATATTGTACCACCCAAGCATAGCACCCTGTGTAGGGAAAGTTTCACAGGTACCACCAAGGGCTGTGCTGGATTGTTAGAACAGGCAACTCTTAAGGTAGAGCTTTGAGCTAAAAATAAGTCACTCAGTCCAAGTGTCCACATAAGGCTGTGCTATGCTCTATAGCTTATCTGGTAGCAGTGACTTCAGAGGAACTACATGGAAGAACACAAGAAGAAAATTTGGGCCTGGGCTCTGATCTCAGAACCTCCTGTAGGCCCCAGAACCGCATAAAGCAAACACCAATGCTTGTTTGGTGCAACACTGTCCCTTCTTTCCACAGAATTTGCCTCAGAAGAACGAGGATCTGGTCAAGTACAGACTAATCCTGGACCCGAACATGATGGCTGAAGAGTTGCTGGACGGGATCCTACAGGCCTTGTTTAAAAAAAACCAAAAGAAAACAAAAAAGACAAACCCAACAGTCCTGCTGACACAGGTTCAATTTTTGCCTGAGGGAGACCTACCAGGTTTGACACTTGGTGAATGAAAAGTGAAATTATTGGGGTGACTTTCCTGTTTTCTTCAAATAAACATGCCAACATTTCCATCAAAAGCAATGCTCCAAACAGAACCAGTTTGGCTTCCTCTCCTAGGCAGGACCCACCAGAGAGAATTTTGTCAAATCTTGCCAAGATGCTGGCAGCTGTAATAAGCTGGATATAAACAGGGCAAAGGGACAGCCCACAGGCCTTCCCTTGCCCCTACCAGTGGAAAAGGGATGGGTGAGATTTCCCTGCTGTTGCTCAGCTGCTGGTTAACAGAAGCTGTTTTCTATTTGGGCTTGCGCTGGTTGAGCAGCCCGGTCTGCAGCTGTATCGTGTTACACGCTGTTATGCAACCCCATCCTCTCTTGCAAACAATGACAGGAGCAACCTAAATCATGAAACATAAAGACTATAATTAAAGAGGGGAAAGTGCTTATTTCGCATTCGGATACCCACAGCCAATTCAGATTAGCTGAACTAGCAAATCGCTTGGCACAGGCTTAATGAGGGTAACATTTGCACTGGACTAAACGATGGTTGTTTTATCCCACTGTCAGCCAAGACAGTAGTGTAACCTGACTAATGCTGCCATGGCTTGGGCAGTTCTCTCTCTTCTTAACAGACAGTGAGGTTTACACCACGAACAGGAGGAGCTTTGCAGTCAAAGGCTTTGCCTCAGGTTTCAAAACCATTAGCACCTGGGGGAGCTCTGGTCTAGGATGATGCTTCAGGTCTGTTTCTTATAATTGGAAGTTTGCAGGTCTACAAACCTGACAGTATCTGCTGAGACTATGCTCTACGTTTCCCTACCAGGCTTACCCTCTTCACGTTGGTTGGGGGGTTTATGCAACCATGCAGCTTGCTGCTGCAGTTGGCTGTGAAAAGTGGAAGCCCCCAGCCAGGCACTCTGAGTTTAGAGAGTGTGCGACTGTGCAAAGCCTCTGAAAGCTTTGGAAAGTGTTTCTGAACACCCTACTGCCTACCTCCCACCTCTTAAAGAAAAAAGAGCCACAATTTTTAAGATCTGATGTTTCTTTCAGATTTTTCTTGCTGGAGGTCTTCCTTGGGGAACCCAGATTAGTAGCTTACGCAGGCATTAATGGAACAGCAGCTGTTTAATGTTAAACAAAGAGAGATTTTCATCCAACTGATTGCTAGATATTTGACTTAAATAAGAATTAATTAAGAATAAAGACGCTGCTTCCCTTTTAGCTTGCAACTTTTACTCTGGTGAACATCTCCAAGGGACTCAGTTGAGCTTTCTGATTTGTGCCACAGTCATCAGGACTCCAAAAGGTCTAAGTAAGCTGAAAAAAAAAAGGTGAATGTTTTTATGTTGCTGCCTTGGGGACTATGAGACTATATACCTGCTGGATCTTCAGTTGACCCTAGGCATATCTAGCAGGGGGAGGAAAAGAGCTTAAGTTTAAAATGTAAAATATGGGGAAGATGAATCAGCATAATTTTGATGCTGGTCACTCCACCCACCTGTTTTAACCATGCATCTTTCCCTTTTTGCTGCTGTAGTCATCCTCTGCATGTAGTTAGAATTATTTTACAGGTCACTGAATGCCAGAAATGATGCAAGTTACACTGTCCCAGTATCAGTGACACCCACATCTTGCTAATTTATATTGGATATGAAGATAATTATCCATGACTTTGGGCAAGTAGATCAACAGTTTAGTTTATGGAGAGTTCTGCAAAATACTGATGACAAAACACTGCAGCATCTGTACTGCTGGTTGCATAGTGAACACTTTCTTGTCCCATTGCTGTCCAAAACCCTGCATTATCCCTTCCCACAGCCATCCCATCACAGCCAAAAGCTTATCTATCTGAAGACTCAGGCTACTCTTCAAATGGGAAGACGTTGCATGATATTGAATAACAGCTCTGTTTCTCCATATGCGTACATTTTTCACAGTTAATCTCTCATTCTTTTGCCTCAGTCCCCGAGAGGAAGAGTTCAGGCATCTTAGCTTTGAAAATATCTCTGTGTTGCCCAGACAGTTAGTTAAATTTGAGATGAAACAGGTTATTCCATAGAGGCATCATCGAGGCTGGGGACTGATGAAGACAAATTAGAGAGCTGGGCAATCACCAACCGTATGAAGTTTAACAAGGGCCGGGTTTTGCACCTGGGACATGGCAACCCTGGATGTACATACAGACTGGGGGACGAGAGGCTGGAGAGCAGCCCCACGGGGAGGGATCTGGGGGTTCTGGTTGACGGCAAGTTGAACATGAGCCAACAGTGTGCCCTGGCAACCAAGAGAGCCAACTGTGTCCTGGGGTGCATCAAGCACTGTATTGCCAGCCGGTGGAGGGAGGTGATTGTCCCGCTCTACTCTGCACTGGTGCAGCCTCATCTTGAGTACTGTGTGCAGTTTTGGGCGCCACAGTACAAAAAGGATACGAAGCTACTAGAGAGTGTCCAGAGGAGAGCCACGAAGATGGTGAAGGATTTAGAGGGAAAGCCGTATGAGGAGGGGCTGAAGTCACTTGGTCTGTTCAGCCTGGAGAAGAAGAGACTGAAGGGAGACCTCATTGTGGTCTACAGCTTCCTCACGAGGGAAGGAGGAGCGGCAGGCACTGATCTCTTCTCCCTGACGACCAATGATAGGACCCGAGGGAACGGCAAGAAGATATGCCAGGGGAGATTTAGGTTGGACATTAGGAAAAGGTTCTTCACCCAGAGGGTGATGGAGCACTGGAACAGGCTCCCCGGGAGGTAGTCACAGCACCAAGCCTCACAATATTTAAGAAACATTTGGACAATACCCTCAGACATATGGTGTGAATTTTGGGGTTGTCTTATGCCGGGACAGGAGTTGGACTTAATGATCCTTGTGGGTCCCTTCCAACTAAGGACATTCTATGATTCTATGATTGTGTTTACCAGGAGGGTGCAATATCACGTTTTACTGACTGCAGTATCGGTCAGACATGAGACACTGCCTCTGCCAACACAGTGAGTCAGTTCTCCAGCCCGGGTGTACCTATACCCCAGCTTCCCCTTAGAGCCCCACATCCAGAGACACTTCTTAACCTCCCCCAGGTTTTAGGCTCCTCATTTTTTTTTATATCCTGGGATAAGAACCTCAGCAGCCCTGGGCCAGTCTAGCTCTGCTTCTGCTTAGCTTTGCTATAGGTTTTGGGTGGGAACCATGAGGATTTTGCATGCTAACAAGCCCTTAATTGCACCTGCATTGAGATGCCTCCTCCCCTTCCCTTAGCTTAGCTGAGCTGAGCTCACAGCATGTGGTTCATAATGTGCCTGAATGTACAGCAGGTGACCAGTCTTACACACTGATAGAGAGGAGCTTATTTA
Source organism: Theristicus caerulescens (assembly GCA_020745775.1). NCBI lineage: Eukaryota > Metazoa > Chordata > Aves > Pelecaniformes > Threskiornithidae > Theristicus > Theristicus caerulescens. The sequence goes on from CM036558.1 coordinate 73,327,885, forward strand.
CAGCTGGGATCATTTCCAAGCTATAAGGTGCAACAGAGCCTAGGCAGGAGGTTTCTCTGGGGAGGGGGGATTTGCAAAGTGGAGCTAATGGGGTTAATTCAGCACTCCCTTGCCTTTAGGCCTGTCCCAAGTTGCTCACCTGCTTTTAGTCAAGTGATGAAGCAGCAGCTGGTGCAACCCACCATTTTCATCACCTTTATATTTGTCCCTCCAGCAACCAAAAAAGAGAGTTTGGACTTGGCTTTGCTAGTAGCTCTTGCTTTCCCTTTAGGAAGGATGGAGGTGGGAGATGAGGTGGCTGGAAACATTGCTCTTAGTGCAGGTTCCTGCTCTCTCCTTCATGGAGAGACAAGCTGACCTGATATTCCCTCTATCTATAGGAGCTTCTCTGACTTGGAAGGTCACCAGGCAATTTTTAAAGGATTGTATTGTTTATTTTTAGTTCTCTAAATATGGGCTTAAGTTCATAGACAATTGTCCTTTTTATTTATTTATTTTTTTTAAAAAAAAGCTGTTTTGGGAATACTTAGACCTAGGCTGATGCTCAGTATTGGAACTTGGCTCTCTGTGATGCTGCAAGGAGCACAGGGAGAAACAACTGCCTATGGACTGCAAAAGAAAGGCTCTTTAGCAGCCAATGGTGTCACCCCTGCAAAGATCCTGGGAAAAATGTTTCCATGGATGCCTTGTTGGATGTAGGAGCAGTTGGGTATTTGATACTTCTTCAGAAGTCATGTATTTACAAAGTCAGATGCTGACATCAAACACTTGGTAACTTAAGAAGGTGGAATTGTATGTTATGTTGGTGTATTCTTCTTTTTCCTCCATGTCTTCACTTCCTCTAGACTACCAGTCTGTTTTCTACTTTAACTCTGTAGCGCCGAAAGCCATTTGAAACAGCCTGTTCTCCTTTTCAGCTCTCAGTGACTCTAGTCAAATTCAAAGAGTTAATCTTTTCTCCATATGTTAAACACAAAGGCTTGCTTCTGGCTGAAGTGCTGCTTTGCTGAGGTCTGTCTTTTCTCTCTTTATTTTTTTGGAATCAAATTTATGGTTGCCTCTCCACAGAGTATGAAAGTTTCTTTTTATTATTATTTTAAGTAAAAAATATAACTGCCGTGGTGTCCCACTTCCTGGATGACATTGGCAACTTTATGTGTGGCTACTGACATTTCAAGAGAACCATCTTATACAGGCAGTCTGTGTTTGGCTAAATTTAGCAAGCCACGGATCAAGTGGCAAGTATGTTCCACCCTGAAACCTATTTTAGGGAGGAACTCGGCATAGGCACCAAGAGGTTAAAAAGCTGTGTGGGAGAAGAAAAAAAAAAAGACAAGAAGCAAAATATTTTGCAAGAATTGTTGCTATGTTCTGAGCTTCAGCTCTTGAACACTGTGGCTCTGAATCACGTTCACTGGGGAAACAGCTGCAGCTGTTTAAGATGCTACTGCTCCTCAGCTGTTTGTTACCTTCCCTTTGCAGGCTGGGCTCTGAGCACAAACCCTCCTCAGCGGCTTAGGCTTAATGTACTGGCTTCTGATCTGTAGCAAATAGGACCCAGGTGTGTGCCCCTTTCCCCCAGCATCGCTGGGAAGCACAGCAGTCCCTGCAAGAGGGCTGGGTGGGCATGGATATTGTAAGCAGCCCCAGTAAGTTTCTGTAATGGGTTTGGAAGGGCTGCATTTATGTGCACTGTGTGCCTGAGAGTCCTGACTGTACTCTGCTGTCCCAGATCATGAAATGTGTTTCTACATATTCAGTTGTGACTAGGTTAGTTAAAATTGTTTTGGAAAATTGACTTGGCTAAGTCACAGAGAAACCATGGTGTGGACATGCTGGTCTGTAATTAATTGATGAGCGCTAACCAGATAAAAACTGGTTGTCAGCTCGCATAAATGCATTCATATGGGTTTGTGTGTGTTTAGCCAAACAATTCAAACCCTGTTTTGATTCAGCTGCTTCTAGATGCTGTTTATTCCTTCCTATAAGAGTGTACATTAGCAAAAAAGAGGTGTAATGCTGTCCTAGAATAGAGGTGTCCCACTGTGTGCCCATCTTCTCCCTGCTGCCAGGGCTGCCCTGCGATGGGAGATGCAAGGCAGGCTGCCTCCCTGGGAGCCCTGCCAGCGGCTGACTCAAGGCGAAGTATCTTGGGGACTGACTGTAATGGATAAAAGCCGCACCCGGGCTGGTTAAGCAGCGCACCTGGTGCTGTCTGCTCTGGCAGCGATTGGGAAAGACATTGGTGTTTGCTGGCATAGCCCCCTGACAGTGTGCCTGCGGCTCATCTGGGCTTCAGCCGCAAGCAGGCCTGCGAGCTCACACAGCTATGAGGTCTTGTGTTGCCTAAGCCTGTGCAGGTGGGGAGCTGGCATGGCCCCTCTCCCTCTCTGCTGGAGGAGGGAGATGGAGGAAACTAGGCTGGGGGCAGCTGAGTCACAGGCTGGCTCCTCACTTACTCTTGGGGCAACTTATGATTGAGGATCCAGAGGCATGTTAGAAACAGGAAAGGGACAACTAGTTTCTAGTGGGGATGCTGGGCTGGGAATCTGGAAGTGTAGGAGATTCCCAGCTGTGCTACTGGCCTCAGCTTCCCTTAGAAACAAAACAGGGCTAGTAACTACTCTATCATGAAGTTCAAGCTCTGGAATATTGACCATTACTTAAGGGAGTATTCATGGGACTATCATTTGTGCTTTTATTAGCAACACTGACACTTACTAAAATGGGAATAATCTGGGGATCTAACAGGCTTTTCATTGTGTAGCTTGCTTGCTTATTCTTTTACTGAGCTCAAGTCAATTGACAAAATAGTTCAGGGTCTTCTGCATCAGCTGGTAGTGCAGTGTGAGAATAAACATGATTAAGACTTTAAGTTTGTACCACAGTCACAGAAAAAAGAAGAGGGTGTTCCCTTTTTTTCTTAGGATGTACTAAACAGGTCCTTATTATTAAATCTTCACAGAGGTTTTGACCAGTCTGAAAGGCATCCTGGTAATGAGCAAACTAATGCGTAAGTGCTTTTGGTGCCTGAGTGTTTAGGAGAGATGCTTTCCTAAGCATTCAGTACTCTTCTTTTTCACAAAAGTCATGAGAGCTCAGTACTCAGCCCTAAAAACCTCTTGTTCTCTGCAAAACCAGAGAAGGCTGTGTTTAGCTTTCTTGGTATTCCTAAATTGGGGGAGGGGGGAGAATCCCACCCCAGACCTGAAAGGAAGCACACTTAATCCCCACCCCCCACCCCGGGAAAAGAGCAAGTATTTCTCAAGCCCCAAGAAACTCCCCTGAAAAAGAGCAGAAACCCAAATTAATAAGGATTCTTTTGCAAGCAGCCTTAAAATCTCAACAAAAGACAGAATTAAAGCTCTTGAAAACATCACCTTGACCTTATTTGGGGCAACACAGGTTGGAGTACCATTTTCAGATCAGACTTGTCCTCCCCCACTTTCACTTCTGTGAAAGTAAGCAGAAGCAGAAGGGGTCATTTCAGCCCCTGCTTGCAGGACACGGTGGTGTTGAAGAGCAGAAAGCAATGCTTCAAGGCTGCTTGGAAAGAGAAGGAATTTAATTCCCACCTTAATGAGTGAAACGGGCTCTTTCCTATCAATTTCAGCAAGGGCTGCTGCAGACACTAACAGACTGAGGTGAAACTGCAAATAGACTAAACCTCGCTGAAACTGGTGGTGGAGGGAGAATCTGTGTCCCCCTGTTCATGGTGGTAGTAGTAGGAAACAGATAAGGTCCCTAATGGAACTTGAAAGGTGGAAATACTGGAGTCCCTACCACAAATGCACGCTCATGACAGATGGCAGGGGCTTCAGCTTGCTGTTGGCTTATCAAATATGAAAGGATTGAGAAGAGCAGGGAAAAATGATGGTGGTCTTTTAATGATATAGGAAGGCTGTCCTAATGGCTAACTGCTGCTGAACACACCATCCAGCTCTCCCGTTTCCTCTGGTCTTCCTCCTTGACTCTGAAGCAAGCTACTTGGGGAGGCACAAACCAACCCATTACCCCTTGCCCTCCCAATAGTGATTTTTATCTTTTTTTTTTTCAGTAGGATCAGCTTGCTGTGGGATGGCAGGGGTGGTCGTGCTGGCCTGAGGGAGAAGCACAGCTGCAGACAGGGGTTGTGAGGAGGTAAGAGGCAGTGATCTGAGGGTGATTCTCAGGGAAAAAGAATTTGCTGAGTCTTGCTTTGGCAGCTGAAGTTGTTAATGAACTGGCTGTGGATCTGCTGCAGGGGATGGGCAGCTGTATTAATGCCTGGTGTTGTCAAGTTTGCTAGTGCACCAGCTTGTTACTGGAGGCGATTTGGGAGCAGGTACATGCTGTGCTTGGCTGTTCCCTCTGCAAGGCAGTAATCTCTGGCAGAGAAGGGTTTGGTGGCCCACAGCTGGTAGTGTCCTTGAGTCCTGCAGCAGGAATAGCCAGAGCTACCATCAAGGTTTGAAGAGGTTTCTAAACAGAGTGTGGATTTCAAAAGGGGATATGAGAATGTGCACAAATATATTGCTTTGCATTATTTGATCTCTCCTGTGTTGGGGGGGTGGAAAAAGGAACTTGTGCATTCTTTGTAAGGGATGGAGGGAACACCTTATTCAGCTACAAATTGGCTTGTAATGGAAACTTGCCTCTCCCTACATTTTTGGCTGGCTGCTGAGGTCAGAAGGGATAACAGTAGCACTGTGCTGGGGTTAGCGTTGCTCTAGTTATGAGGAGGGAGCTCTGTATTGTCAACATAGGCTGAAATCATCTCATAGTATGGACACAGATGATATTTAAGTCATTAACACTTCAGTGATAAATATCTTCTCACATGGTAAAGTCCTAGGAAAGTGGCTTTGATAAAAATCAAGATGATTGCTTAACTGGAAACTTTCTACATTTATGGCACTTGCACTGTGTTGGTGTATGACACTAGATGTGCTCCAACAAGTAAGGGCCCAGAAGGACAATTTGTAAGGCTTGTGGCCTGATCCTTGTTGCCTTTTTTGGAGGGCCCTTCAAAGCAGGCAGCAGGCCACTCTTACCCTGCTGGTGATGGCAGAGGTAGCAGCTGAGGCACTGCAGCCCCAGCTGTGTTTCATGATGGTCTTTCCTGTATCAGGAGGCCAGGCATGAGCTTTCTATGGGAGAGGAGGGGCTGCCATGTTCTCAGGAAAGCTGGTAATTGGGTTGGTTTCCAGAAAACTGGTGCTGGTGGGTAGCTCCTCTAATGAATCCAGGAGCTCTTGGAAAACGGTTTGCTCTGGTACCACCAGCTGAGGACCATCCTCCTGATAGCCTTGGTGAGAAGTAGGGTTGGGTACAGGCTTGTGTGAATGCCTGCAGCGAGGGCAGCGTTTCAGAGAGGCGTTGAGCTGACTGCATGCACACAGGTCAGCTCTTCCCCCTGTGGGATATGTGATGTTCAGGGATCATGAGGTGTGTAGTTCTCATGTGGTGAGAAGAACTTGTGGCCTGTCTCTAGCTAGAAATTTGGGCACCGCTGTCCCAGAGCACATAGCTTGCAAAGCCTCATTTGCTGGTAGTTTCTGCAATTGTGGTAGAGAAGGGCCAAGTTTCAGAGAGGAAAAAAGTGGCCATGAGAACTTTTAAATCACTAAAAAAAGACACAGACACTGCAATCTTTGTTATGACTCATCTAGGCTGTTATTTGAAAGAGGCAGGCTGAGCAGTTGTGGACCTCCTTGCTCAAGGGAGCAGCACTCATTTGTGAACTTGCTGAAGCCCTGAAAAGCAGAATTGGTGTAGGTGAGCAGTTCCCATGCTGAGCCTCCGACCACTGATTTCCCTTTAACCATGGCCAGATGCAGCTTAGGGAGAGCTAGCAGGTCATGGCTGGCTAGTTTCTTCCCACCTGTTGTTTAGCAGTAGTGGAAACAAGTTTGAGAAGTAAAAATCCAGCAAATACATTCTCATTGTCCTCTTTCTCTTGCAAACAAACAATGAAATAGTTGCAGGCATATCAGTAATTCCTGGATGGATGGAGCTTTGCACTGCTATGAGTGTTGTGAATGAGAGGTGGGGGGATGTCTATGAGGAAAGCTAGTGTCTGCATTATCGAAGTGTGAATGGAGGTAATTTCAAGATGTTTCGGGAGCATTTTTTCCCACTTTGAACTTTATTCTAAATTCACAAAGAGTCAAAGCACTGCTGTGAACTGCAGCAGCTTGTTCAGTCGCCTTCCTTCAGTGAACAAGCCATGCTCCTGTGGGGCGTTGCTGGGACATGAAAGTGCCGGCAGATGAGTTCTGGCAAACCTTGCAGCATCGCTGCCTTCTCCCTGGGGATTAGGGACCCGTCGAGTCCCAGCAGGAAAGAGTATGTCCCCTCAGCTCAGCAAATCTTGGTGCAAACTGCTGAGGGGGGTAGGTCTGTGCTGTTTCACCGCCTGGCAGCTTGGGCACTGGGCAGAGGAGTGCTGCTGTCCCCGGCCACTGCTGCTGTTTACTCAGGGAGCGGGAGTCGGGGTGATAACGTGTCCCTTGTGATAAAGCGCTTTTGTTGTTTGCCTGCTCGGTCAGAGCTAGGTAGGTGTTCTGCATTGCTGTGCGTTAAGGGTGTAGGCTGTTTAAAAAAAAATAAAAAAGGAACTTTGAATGGGCTGGGTCTAGGTGTCAGAGGGTTAAAACAGAACAGTTCCGGCAGTCACTGGAGAGAGAAAGTTGTATAACATCACCTTACACTGAGTAAACATCTCCATCTTAGCTAGCCAGCCCTTTAAAATCTTGATGTGAGAGGAACGCTCGTGCAATCATAAAGCCACCTTCTGTTTAAGGAGCTTTTATTTTTTTCAGCCAAGTTCTTGCAATGGTGTACCGCCATCCTCAAGGCAGGAAAAAAAGATAACTAGGGGGAGGGGGGGGGGGCGGGCGGCGGGAAATAGCCCGGTGGCAAAGCTCAGTTGTTTAACAGTGCCACCTCCTGGCTGGCCGTGCGAGGCAGGGATGTCCCGGCTTTGCACTGACGTGTCCCACGCTTGCTGTTACCAGCAGCAGCCGGGAAGTCCCACGCACGAACTTCTTGCCAAGCGCTGGGCGGTGCGGGGCTGTGAAGGGGGAAATCAGCTGCAGCTTATACCTAGTCAGCGCCGCAGCCAGGAACCGTCTTTGGTGTGCAAAGGCTGGCCCAGGCAGGATTTTTCCACTTCATGCAAAAACCATAAGTCTTCAGTATTTCTCAGCTGCATGGGATGAAAAGAAGTCCTGATCTTGCCTCCTTGCCCAGAGGTGGGGGGGGCTCAGAAAATAAAAAGTTTTGATTCACAGGGGGGCAGGACAGATCCTCTTTGGTAAGGCTGGATCAATTGTCCAAATGCTTATATTTAAACTTCATAAAATGTTAATTAAAGGCAACAGTTAAAAAGTATTTTGAAGTGAAAAGCCCCTTCCTATAGCACTGGTGTAAAGCTTTCTCCTTAGGAGCAGGCCAGGATTTCCTGGTGTGAGGGGATATCCATTGCCCCATCCTCTAGGCCCCGATCGCCCTACTAACACCAATTAGCACAAGGCAGCATGGATGTAGCCAGGCAGCCCTGCTGGGGCTGCACTGGGTGCTGCAGCAAATGCCTCCTGAGCCAGGGTGATGCAAGGGCGGCATGGCTGGGCGGCTCCTTGAGGTGGGATGTCAGCTGGAGAGCAAGGACTTGCCTGGGACTGAGGAGCTGGAGCTTGGGGTACTGCAGAAAAGGCTGTTGCCAGGGAGGCCAGCAGAATAGGGTCTCAGCTTTGCAGGAAACCTTGGTTTCCCCAAAGGGTTGGGTTCACAGCCTTATTTTTACTGCTGCACTTGAGTTTCCATGAAGCGGAGCAGGATCCAGGACTGCCTTGCATGTGGGTGGCAGTCCCACAGCAGTTTAGGCAGCTCTTAACCTCCCATCTTGTTTCCCTGCTCCTGGCTATGGCACTCCTATGACCCCTGCAGAGCCAGTTCAAGAAGTTAAACCAGTGGAAAGCGCAAGGCAGAGGTGAGCAGCTTTCTGCTGGCTCAGTTTCATGAACAGACGTGCAGCAGAGCAGGGTGAACCTAGTGTGGGTGTGAGGGAGGGGACAGGAGCACATAGCTGTGGTGACAAGGGCATGAGCACAGCCCCAGTGGCCTTGGTGCTTTGCTGTGCCCTGGATGCTGTATTTGTGGTGGCCCCCAGAGCAGCTGGGGCAGGCTTTCAGCAGCAGGGTGTGCTTCCTGAGGCACATCAGTTATTTCAGTGTACTCTCAAGAACACCTAGAGATGCTCAGGACCTTACAGGCAGTATTTTCTGTCTCTAAGGAAACAATTTATCTTTGCAGAGGTTCCAGTAACAGCATGGGGTGGGTTTTTTGTATTTTTTTTTCTCTAGATGGTACAAAAAAAAATACACTCACTTCCACAATACAGCAGACCAGCTCTCTAATCTTCCCTCTGTTGTACCACTTTGGCAAGTTCTTTGGATTTATATCTGTATTTCAGTGTTCCCCATCCTCCTCACTTTCCTCTCATCCTATGGTGTTTCCAGGGGGTGTAGTTACTACTGAGGAAGCAGGAGTGGCAGGAATGTCTTGAAATGGCTGTGATGGGAAAAACCTGGAAGTGGGATGGTGCCTCTGGAGCAGCACTTCAGCCCATGGTGTGGGGCAAAGCAGAAACCTCTGCAATGCTTTTGACATGAGGAATGCTGCATCCTGGGACCCTGACCCTTCAGCTGGGCTGAAGGATTTGTGATATGAGCCAGGTCAGAGAGCTGGCTGAGACTAAAATAAGTAAAGCAAGCTGCAGTGTAATTCTAGTGTGACACAACTGGGAATTCCTTCAGCCAGTTTTGCTACTAAAGCCCCCATATCATCAAGGTAAAATTTAATAGTTTTGGACTTCCTTCCAAATCACTCATGAGCGAGTCGTCTTCCTACCAGCCCCTTCTGCTGTGTGACCCCCATCTGTGTCTGGGAGGTTGTCTGTTTAATCAATCCTTTAGCCACCACCCCTTCCAGACAAACTGCTTTGCTTGATCTGGCTGCTTCCCCTGCAATTGAGCAGATGATCTTCAAACCTTAATATTTGTCTCTTAGCTCTCTCACCTGTGTTTGGGGTTTCATCCCAAGTGGGAGGTAGAAATACAGAAAACTTGCCAAGAAAATGCCTTTCAATCCTGATGGTGATATCAGTTGTGTGAAGGTCTGCACAGAGACTGTGATTTCCAAGCCAATGTAGAAAATTTTCCCTGAACTGTCACAGCACTGGAATTTTTCTTTTTGCCTCAGGATACTCTGGTGTGATTAAACCCTGAGGTACCATTGAGTCTAAGACTAAGTTTCTTACCTCAGCTGTACTTGGGATTTGTGTCCATGTAGCTGTTTTTGCTGGCCAGTAAAAGCCAGAGTGGGAGCAGTTTGCCATTATAGACACAACTGTATGAGAGATCTGTGTGAGCAAGCAGCAGTGACTTGGAGGTGAAAAAATCCTGCAGTGTTGTTTGCTTGCCGCCTTCTGCAATTGCAGTACCAAAGCTCATTGTAGTAGTGGCTTTAGGCCTGTTTGTTTATTCATACTCATCATCCCCAAGATATTGACATATTTTTGAACTTTCATATCTCTTGTGTGTTTACCCTTGGAGATGTTGATGGAAGAATTAGAGGTGGAAAAGTATTGTGTATTCCTGATCTGGATCTGCAGTTCCCTAGCATCCAGGGAGACCTTGAATTTGATGCTACTGTCCTGTGTCTTGGGGAACAAACCAAGCTATGAATAATAAAGATGAGCTCTGGGGCAAAACAGTCTTCCATTCATAAAATTCAACAGTAAAGACTGAGTAGTAATTTCTCAGCCTGCTGCAAAGCAATAGGAACTCCACATTGGGACTAGAAAGCTACTGATAGCTTCTTCAGCTTTTGCTGTGCCACAGTTAATAAATTGGTTCAGCTTTGATTTTTATCTAGATAAAACAAAGGTGTCTCCAGCTAAATGATGCAGATTAGGAACTACACTAATCCGAGCAGTCTGAACTCAAAAAAATAAAACAAGCCCCCGTCTTCCTTCTGTTGGCTTCTCTTGGCTTTCAGAATGGGAAATAGCTGGGGCATAACTTGAATAAATCAAGTAAAAGAACAGATTAAAGTTATAGCATTGTATTTTGGGCTGAATCAAAACCTATTGTGCAGACACTGAAGCTCATGCTTCAGTAATGATGGGGTGAGAAAGAAAATTATTTGCATCCTGTGATTTCATGTGGTCTTGATCCTGCAGTTATTTGTTCCAGCAGCCAAAGGGTCCTGCGGGAGCTCAGGCAGAGCACTGCTGGGAGGGAGGCAGGCGGGGGGGGGGGGTAAATCGCTGTCAGCAGAGTGGTGCAAAGGTTGAGGAAGATCTTTGATTTGGGTGCTCTAGTAAAGAGCATCTCAAGCATTCAGTAGGGAAACCTGATTGTGAGTTGCCCTTCTGCCCTGGAGCAGCCTGTTGTTTTCTGAACTGATGTTTGTCAGGTGGTAGAAGGAGGTGAAGTTTTGCAAGGGGCAAGAGAGCATCCTGGATCAAAGTATTTGGTTTTTCAAGGTAAAGCTGCATTAAAAGGGGGAGAAGCAAATCAACAGCAGTGAAGAATAATCTGTGCATTTTATCACTTTGCTAAACCCAGCTGTAAAACTCATCATAGGAAACCTAATAAAATAGGAGCCACACAAGCAAATGGAGGGCATGGGGCTATCTGCAAACATTTATTTTGGCTCTGGTGGAGCCACTCTCCTGATCAAAGTGGTTGGAGTTTGAACCTCTTTTAAGTTGTTCCCTACTTGGTCTGGGAGTGCCCTGCTCTTGCATTGATGGCATCAGTACCCTCTGTGCAGCTGAGTGGAAGAAGGAAAGCATCAGTAGGGAGAAGGAAAGTATGTGTGAGGCTGCCTTACTGCAGTGTGAGACAACAGTAGCTTATTTTAGCTTTGCCAGCTGCTGCCTGGTTTAGGAAAACAACCTAAGGCTTATTGTATAACTAGATAGTACAGGCATTATCACAGGGCCAACAGGGGATGCTTTACCATCTTGCAGGCTCATGCCTGGCAGACTGAGTAGCTCTGCAACCCTTTTTGACAAAATATCCCTTTGCCAGAAATCCCCTTGAGCCTCAGGCTGGGCCCTTCGGGAGCCTCTTCTCTGATCTTTGTTCAGGGTTCCCCTCTTCTCCCCCAGCTAGAGATGCTTGAATCCCTCTTGGCAATTAGTCTCCTGGCTGAAATGAATTGCTCCTCTCTGATCGTTTCAGGCTCTGTGGTTGGTGTCTGGCAGGGGGGCTTGCTTGGTGAATGTGGTGTTCTTGTTCAGTCTCACTGGCTGGGGGGATACTCTAAGAGCTTCTGGGAGGACGTAATATGGGTGAGGAATGCAGTGGTGCCATGGAGAGAGGCAAAGGGAGGAGAAAGTTTTAAGGCCTCGTGAGCAGGATCTTTCTATGCAAACATCTTGCATCTCACTTTATATGTTAAGAGCGGGACAAGGGCAGCTTTATTTCTGGCTTTCTCTCCATGATTTATTTTCTCACCATTTTTGTCCCTTCTATATCTTTATTTTTCTTTTTTTTGTACTCTGTTGGGGAGATTGTTGTAGACACCAGTGTGCTTGAGTTTGGACCCAGTTTAAGACCAGCTTCTAATGTGTTTACACCAGAGAGGCCTGAGAGACAAGTGGGGAGCTGGGCTTGAATGTACCTGCTAATACTGTGGCTCTCCTCGACAGGTCAGGGCAGTGCTGAAGAACCAGTGTGTCCCTGCCTTGAAGGAGAGGCCAGGCTGAGCAGCAAGAGAAGAGAGTAAACAGTGGGAAGTTAACCCTGTGGGTCTTAGTCTGCAGAGGATTGCTTCATTATATATATATATATTTTTACAATTCTTATTTTTAAATAGCTCCACATTATCTAGCCAGAATACTTGTTTTTGGGGCCCTCCCTGGAGGTGTGGGTATTGAGGGTAAACCAGAGGAATCTGGAAGGCTGGCAGAGCAATCCAAGCAAGACTTTCCCCTCACTGTCCCAGGGGGCCATATGTGACTCTGTTCTTGTACCTGCCACAGCCAGCTCTCTTGTGCTATGTGAGGAAAGTCCTGTATCCATCATGTGAGGTCCAGGAAGGCTTTCCTGTTTTAGGCTGGTTGAACACCGGCATGTGCCACATGAGTCTGAGAGCTGTTCTCCAGGGGAGCCCCATCCTGCTGCTGCACAGAAATTAGGATCTTTGCAGTGTATACCCATGTAACAAGGCTGGGTGGGCGACAGCTAGATTTGTGGGTGGACCTTCATGTTGATCTGGTGATACGCTGGTGTAAAGGAGTGGTGGGGGCTCTCTTCATGTCTGGCAGTCTTGAACTTTGCCTGCTGAGATACAGAAGTCTCTGAATGGCCTGTGCATGACTTGGTAGAAACATTGTAGAAACTGTTCTGTCTCAGCTTTAACTGATTATTGAGTGTATTTGTAGCACACTGATCGTTGTGTTTGCCTGAGCCCTGTGGGAGCTCCTGGGGACCAGACTCCCATCCCATCTGTCTCAGTGAGGCATTTGTTAGTCCTGGGAAGGTTAGTTCAGAATACTCCACAAAAGAGACCGGGGTCTGTATTCTAGGCAGATCCCTCATAGTAGTCCGTTGCATGAGAGCTGAGTGTAAAGATAGCTTCATGCTTCACCTTCCCAGTGTCCTCCGGCACAAAAACTTAATTTTTGTTGTGAATGCACCACAGACCTTCTGGGACAGCAAAGGATTTGTTAGCTGTGCTGGGATCAATGAAATTGAGCCCTATTTTTGTTGCTTGACCGTGCACAATGGTGTCTCATCAGAAACAGGAGTTCATGGAAGAAACACAGGCACATTTCTTAGGATGATGGGGCAGAGCCCTTTTTAATTTAGAGAGCAGCTGAGGCCTTGAGCTGCTAAGCCCTGAATGATTTTTAGACAAGAAAGCTCCATGGCTCTGTGGTATGGCAAACATACCTTTCTCCTGCTACGGAGAAAGCTCCAGTTTAAGTCTTGGAGTGTGGGTTTAAGATTTATTCTTGGTTCTTCAGCTTAATTGCAAGAGAAAAAGGGCAAGCAATTTTTGTGATAGGAAGCTAAAAGTTGTTCAGCTGGTGCTGGGAGTAAGGCTTTGCAATGTCTGTGTGTGAGCTGGGCAGTGAAGGGTCAGTGGTGGAAGATCTCAAGAGCTTGAAGTCTGTCGCTTTAGATTAAATTCCTGCTTTTTGAGCAACTGAGACCTCCAGCATCTTCTGCTACAGATGCTCTAGGGAGCCCCTGTACCATGTGGAGGCAAAGGCTGGCTTGTTTGCTGTAGTGGGCCTGGGGGCCCCTCCAGGTGTGCCCCAGGGTGTAAGGAGCCTGGCAAATTTAGCTAAGAGGATCTTGGCTACTATGATTTCAAGTAGAAGTGCTTAAACTAGCACTGGGTTTGTTTTTCATCTGATAACAGACCAAGAAGCTTGGTGGAAGGAATTTTGGTTTTAGTCATGCTTTTGTTGTGTGGTTGTGGTGGAACAGAGCTGAGCAAGTGGACTCTTGTGTGAGTGCTGCTGCTGAATGCAGTTTTGTTAGCTTCTTCTCAAGGTATGGCTCTTCTGATATCTTATGGGAATCTGGGGAGAGAGGTGAATCTAAAGAGCTACTGACATAAGGAGAAAAAGCTGAGCTTGTGTCTGTATTGTGATACTCTCTTATTAGCTATGAAGACCTAAAACACAGTAATGGTGGTGACTTGGATGAACTGCTTCCAAAACAGCATCAGCACTTTAGAGTTGAACCCTGATCTGGGGAGTGGTAGCCAAAGCTGTGGTGAACCCCCTGGCATTCTTCTCTTTTTTTTTTTTTTAAATCAGGGTGTAATAGAAATGGGCTGAAACTGCAGTGTGTTAAACATGCTCTATTCCATTTTGTGGCACTTGCTGGTTTGTGTTCAACAGTGGTAAGCCTCCCTGATGCAAGTCAGGCCTCAAAGACTTGTTCACCTGTGCTGGGGTGGCAGGTGAGAATTTCACTGCATGGGAAGGAAGCAAGGGACTATCCCTTGCTGCTAGCTGTTGGCTGCTCTGCAGTGTTGGTCATCTGTGCAGCAGGGGTGGTCTTGCTGCTCAGGAATTTGTTTGAGCTGCAGCATGTGGGTGTGTAGGAATGAGGCCATGTGTCAGAGCTCCTGTGTGGCTAGCTGTGAGCCACAGCTCCCCTAGCTGTACATGCTGAACCTCTCCAAGATGAGGCACACAGCCCAGTGCTTGCTACCATCCTTCATAAGCCTGTGCTCAGCTCCAGGACCCTCCTGTGGCTCTGATTCCTGCACATACCTTTCCAAATTGGTGCTCAACCCTAGTCCTGACCCTTCCCCTACACTTCAAGTCTCCTAAACAGGTCTCCACACTCTCCAACCCAAGATTCTAATCCCATGTGCTGCTCTATGCTTGGTTATCTACCTACTCATCAGCTATGCCAGCTGCAAAGGCTCCTGGAATGAGAGGGTTTGGGGAATGTGCTGCACCTGGGAGTGTAATTTGTGTTTACTTCTCCTGGGGCTTCATGCTCAAAGCAAGGAAGAATTTGTCCTCTGCTACCATAAAATGTGTGTCAACATGACTGATATATTAAAAAAAAAAGTGCTTGTTTAGCTTGTTTCCCTCAATCTTTTTTCCCCTCTCCCCCCCTTTAAGCTTTGGATAGATCCTGGAATCATGAGGAAAAATGAGAAAAAAAAAATTCTCTCATTATGAACTTATTGAGAAGCAAGAAAAGCACATAGCTTAGGTACAGAATGATTCACATATCACTTAAAAGACCGTAAAAAACCAAAAAATTCCAGGTAGACTCCAGAAGAATCGAGTGATATGAATCTGGTGACAGCACATGGATCACTGGAAAAAAGGCATGTTCATCCTATTTGGTCTTTGCTCTGTGGTTATAACAAAATCTATACTAGTGGAGGCTCCAGACAGGCCCCAGGGAAGATTGAAAATGTTGAGTGCTGTAACTGCATAATGTGTTACATATGAAAGTAGTCTTTAGTCTGTGTTAGAAATGGATACCTCCATAACTTACTGAAAAAAAAAAAATTTAGGCTCTTGCCTGTTCTGCCTCATGCTATTTTCATCATAAGATGAGAATGTTGGTATCAGATACTTTCTACTTGCAGCTGTTTATATTAGAAGCAAAAAGTGAGCCAGTGTGCATTTAGAAATAAAATTACCACTAGAGGGTCTAGTAACTTCTTGAAAATAGTGAATTATAGAGAGGAATAGCATCAGAACCACCATGTGGGGATTACTTCCTTCAGAATCACTGTAGCATGCAAGCAGCTCACTTGGCTTGAATAGCTTTGGTAGTCTGTAGCTTTCATGAAATTGGCTTGTTGCTAATAATATTCTAGATAATTTTTCACGGTAAAATCAGCACAAGCGACAGTGACGTGATCTTCATTAGTCAGCTTTGCTGAAATAGTGTAATCTCCCTGTATGAGACAAACACAAAACAAGAGATTAGCCCATCAGTAGTATATAACTGCTTCTGTTTCTATGAGGGAGTCCTCTTCCTAGAAACAGAATAACACTTTTCCCATCAAGTTCCTCCAAAACCTTTCCTGTCCAAATGTTTCAGAACTGGTAAAGGACTTGTCTATATTTTCTGCCAAAATACTCTCATCAGGGATATCAATGCTGACAGCACAAGTTCAAAATTAAAACAGTGCAAGAGGAACAAAATGTTTTGATGCATAAAAATTCCTTTCAAATCTGTATAACTTCTCGTATTTCTTATGAGCAAGCGCAGTATGGCCTGTGCTGTTTAGTAACTGGAAGGGGAAGAGGTGCTTGGTTGTCTGGCACTTGTCTTCCTTGGAGCTTGTTCAGTGTGTACACTGTTATTGATATGAATTTTTATAGAAGAGCACCTTGGGGGATGTGTGTGTATAGATGACTCGATCTGTGATGAATTCCTATATAATAAAACAAGAGGTAGTTTAATTTAAAATTGTGTAGTTAAAACTACCAATAATTCAGGCTTTGGAGAGAACTTGTATCATTGCAGTGCAAAAAAATCTCAACCTTAAAGAAGCCATGGCTTTTTTGTATTGGTCAAAGCTGCTCTCTCCAGACACTTGGAGAAGGAGAAGCACTGGGCAGAGGAGGTGACAATGCTCATTTAACAGATTTGGAGGAAGAGGTGAACTACATTTCATTCACTCTAGATTGCTGGCACTGTGATATTTCTTTCTGTTTTTTTCTGGAGTGTGGAGGGGAGCAAAACCTGGGGTAGGAGAGCTTGGCAGCAGTGGCTTCCTGGCTTTGAACCATAGGAACCATAGAGAGCCCTTGCCCTGCTCAGGACTCTTCTGGTTGTGGAGTAGAAGGAGGCACAGCTAGAATGAGTCAGGCTTCTTGGCATTTGTCTTTTACCATGGGATTTCCAAAGCAATAACTGGCCTGTGTCCTCACAGAGGTTCAAGCTAAGTGTAACATCCAAATTTAGAGAGAGGCCCAATGGCAACATGCTCATGAGAATACAGCCTTGTTGTAATCGCTGTGCAGACTGTGCAAACATCCTTCAGGCTGCTCAGATGAGGCTGTTCTTTGTAATGAGCAGAAGACAACTGCTGCGTGGAATAACACCATCCTTCCATGCCAGCAATAAGGGGTTATTTGCCTGATTGATTAATTAACAAAAAAGGCTTCCTGTTCCCTTTCTCACAAGCATGTTAATTCTCCAAAAGCTTATAGGTTCATTCATGGAAGGGAGTTTATAATAACTCATTTACATTGCTTGTTAGTGATTAGATTTTTTCCTCTGCCAGAATAACTTTTTGCTCATGGGTAAAAATTGTTATTAATAAAGGATTTTGAACAGTCTTAGAATTTCTGGCTCCAAATTCAGTTAATTTGCCCAGAACTGGAGTTTTATTGGTCTGTGTGGATATTTCTAGGGCTTCTTCTTGGTCTAAAGACCTGTTCCTCAGTCTGTCTAGAGCCTTAACATACTGAGGACACTTCTGTAGCAGGTAAAGCTGCTCCTGGAGCACGTTGCTGACTGGTAAGAGCTTGGGCACTGCAGTGTGAGAGAACAAAAGGCATTGCTAAACACAGTATCTCTAGGTATAGCCTTTAGGGAAGCAGGTTGGTAAGGGTAGGATAACAGTCTGCATAAGGGGGCCCAGCTCCCTGTGTGAGAACATTGGAAAATGAAGGTTGTGGTTGCTGCTATCACCAAGGAAAGACTGAGACACGTGAGATGGTAGCTGTTATGGAGGCTCAATCCTCCCAAAAGCCAGCTATCCTTGTTATCACCTCTGTAGGTTTTGGCAAGCCCGGCTCTCTGGGGCTCGAGTCCTTGTTCTGTATCCCTGTTCTGATCCTGTCTTCTCCTGTTCCTGCACCTGGATCAATCCAGTGCTGAGCAGGCCCCAGACCTCATCTTTGAGGCTGTGACATAGGTTTTATGTCTGCTGCTGAAGAACTGAGAGCTTGTGCTGTGCTTCTCTGTGTGAGTAAATCTAAGGAGTGTTTGACTGACCACCTGAACTATGTGCTTTCACAGTGGTGACCGTGATCCTTTCTTCACCACATTCTCAACCAGATGCCTTGATGATCCAGATGTTGCCTTCTCCCCTTCAATACAGTCTCTTTGTGCCTGTGGCTAAAAATCCTGTGTTATTTACTGGTCAAGTATAGCTTCACGTTGTGCCCAGTTAAGAGATGCTGTGGTGCATTCAGCATTTGAGACCTGTCTTGCTTTGCAGTGTGATTTAGTTGACCTTTAAGAAGGAGACTTAGCTGAGTGTGGAGAAGGCTGCTTGTAAAAAGCATCTGTAATGGATGACCAGGAAATTCAGAGCAGTGCCTAGAGTACTGCTTGTTTTCACACCTAAGAAATTACTTTCTTACTTTAAGGCTCTGTAAGTCCAGAGAAAGTATCCTTGGCCTAATAACTTGTACTTTCAGTTGCAACTTAGAATACCTCTGTATCTAACACCATATATGTGCAGAGGAACACATACAATTGCAATAGTTAATCTGCCTTTATAGCCAGTGAGGATGAATGAGCTTCTCCAAATTGTTCAGCCCACTAAGGAGTGAGCTGAATTGCAACCTTGGTCTCTCAGAAGTCCCTTGGAGCTGCTTCTTTTGTTGCCATTTTAAGAGTAATAGAGGGGGAGCCTACTAAAGAACTGTATGGCTGTATGATTTACTGCTGGTAGAGGGGATCTGCTATCCTAAGAAAACCTGTCCATCTCTGGACTCTCTAATGGTGCCTGGTGTCTCTCTGGTGGCTCTCTAGTGCTTTAAGCAAAGCCACTTAATTTCATATTGAAAAGGATTAGTCATGTAAACCCTATCAGATCTGGTGTGCCAGCTGGGGAGCTTGGAATATGCTGATGTGATTGCTGGTAGTCCTCTGACCATACCTCATCCAGGAAGCCCTTCTGCTTGGGACCACAGCTGTGACCAACTTACCTGTGGGATTTCTTTGATCCCCAGTGTGACTGGTCCCTCATAGTAGAGGTGTTCTGAAAAGCAAAAATGGCAATGGGTGGTTAGACATGCAGCGTGTGAAGGAAACAAGCAGCTGATCGTAGATGCTTTCTTGTAATAGCACTTCAAAGTGCTCCAGTGACAAGTGTTATGGAACTGCGAAGTGCTCTATACACAGTCTTGCAACAGCCCTCCTGAGAGAAATGTTAGGATGTGTACTGCCGTATGGGGAAAGCAGGGCAGAGCCTGGGCTAAAGGAGGACCTGCAGTCCCTGGCTGAGTGGAGGAGGGGAGCATGGCTTTGCACAACTGGGTGGGTGTTGCTATGTCAGTGTGCATCCTGCAAATGGGGCAATGAAAGGGGAGGAGGATTGCCAGACACAAGTCCTTTAGCATCATCTGTTAAATGCCTGCAGCTGCAATAGTTGAACTATAATGTTTTGGTAACTTTAAGAAAAACCAATGAGTTGAATGTTTCTGTAGGTGTGGACTTTGACTGCTTGCTGAATGTGACCTTAAAGTAATAAGAACATGTCTATCTCACTGCTGAGAGAGTGTTCACCAAGAAGTTACATGATGAGCTAAAGCCATCACAAGTGGTGTTGGTGACTGGAATAGAGCCCAGGAGTTCCACCTTCCAATCATCATCTCCCTAATTGTGCAGCATGCTTGCTTTTTGCTGTTGAAGAAAGGGAAACTTTGGCATTAATGGACAGAATTAGCAAGTTGTTCTGCATTTCCTCCTACTTTTTCATAGCTTACTGGGCCAAACTGTGCAGACTTGACTGAAAATAAAATTTGTAGATGTTTCAGTATTTCAGAATTTCTTGCACAACTTGCCCTCCACAAGTCATGGAAAAGTCTAAGAACTGTTTAAGAATTCTATTTTGTAGGTGTCATGAAATATTCTTTACTTTGACAGTGACAGAGGAGTAAGTGTTTCATCATATTTATATGAGTATGTGCTGGCATCTTGATGCTTGTCACTTCTTGAGAGTTGTTTTAGTCCAGTTTCCCTGTGCTGGTTTAAACTGTTTCTTGTGAAAGGCTGGACAAAAGGTTTGTAACATGTTTATGTCATATGGTCCATCCCACCATGCAGCAGGTATCTGACTTGGAAAGGAGTCCACAGAAGGTCTTTACCACACATGCTATGAACTGTTAGTCAATGCCTTATAACAAACTTACGTGAAAGAATCATGACTATAAGATAAACTAGGAAAAGAGTAGGAGAAACATGAGATCACCAATGTCCTACACCTTTGCATTAATGAGGAGTTTATTAAATGCCCTGATGATCCTGGGAGGTAGAGAAGATGCAGAACTTCAGTGTTGCCCTGAAAAACCTAATACCAAAACTGAGACTTAATAAGTATGTTTTGACTTGTCACTCTCAAACTGATCAACTGCAGCACTCATACTGTACTCATTCTCCTCTGTGTCCCTGGCTACTTCACCTGGACACCAAGAAGCCTTTTCCTTTTCAAAGAGCAGCCACCATTGCTGCTCGCTTCTGTGCACGAAGTGAGAGCCCTGGAGTCTGACACTTCTTTGCTGCAGAGAGCGGTGACTCAAGAATTTTAAAAATACAGTACAGCCCACTTCTCAGTTCACAACTTACTGGAGTCTAAATGGGAGTTAAAGGCACTGCAGACTGCACGACTTGGGTGATGAGTGACTCCCTTGGGACTTGAGCTGTATGTGTGATGTGTGCTAAGCTATGTTGTGAGCTGCCCCCTCAGGGTGGTGTGGACCATGCAGTGGCATGGCTTGTGGTTTGTGTGTCCTCTTGTTCAGTAGAGATCCCTTCAGTCGACTCTGAGCCTAGCAAATCTTGGATGGCAGCAGAGGAGAGTGAAGAGGAAACTGGGCTGTGAACTATCACCCCTTCCTAAAGTCCTTCTCCACAGGGACATGGAAACTCCTCTTGGATCATGTGACTCATTAGGGTCTCGCCTAGACTGCTGGAAAGCCATCCAGGATCTAAACATACAGATGCAGCATTCAAGCTCTGTAAAGCCTATATTTTAAAATGAAGTAGGAGTCATCAGGCCATAAATTTGCTTCTGAAATGATGGCAATGCTAATCTCTCCTTCAGTGTAGGTAGAAGCTATTTTTTCCTACTTTGCTGTGACAAAGTAATGATTACATCAGAGCTAGATGAATGCAGTCTTAGGGCTCTGCCTCAGCCTTCTCTGAAAAGTTTTCTGGGATTGCTCTGACTTGTGGTAGCTATGCCTTTGCTTGGTAATCAATGGAGTCACTCTCATGGGCTGTACTATCTTTTAGGGAGGCTCAAAGTGTGGAGCTAGGTGCTGTGTGTCCAGTTTGAGGTCCACATTTACTGCTTTGTGCTTCAGCATTGCCCTTATTTAGCTCTTTCTAACCAAGGGTCTTGCAGTGGTTCACAGTTATTAATAGTATGGAACTACTGGAGAGACTCCAGTGAAGGGCCACTGAGATGATTAAGGGACTGGAACATCTCTCCAATGAGAGGAGGCTGAGAGAGCTGGGACTGTTCTGCCTAGAGAACAGAAAGATTAGGGGAAAGCACATCAATATGTGCAAAAACCTGAGGGGAAGGTGTAAAGAGGATGGAGCCAGGCTCTTTCCAGTGGTGCCCAGTGACAGGACAAGAGGCAGAGGGTACAAACTGAAACACAGGAGGTTTCTCCTGAACATCAGGAAAGACTTTTTTTTTTTTACTGTGAGGGTGACTTGAGCACTAGCAGAGGTTGCCCAGAAAAGTTGTAAAGTCTCCATTCTTGGAGATACCCAAAAGCCTGGTCTGGACATGGTCCTGGGCAAACGGCTGTAGGTGGCCCTGCTTGAGTAGGTGGGAGTTGAACTAAATGACCTTCAGAAGTCCCTTCCAACCTCAACTATTCTGTGGTTCTGTAGCCAGGCCTCTAGAAAACTCTTGTGACCTTCTTTGCTTCAGTGATGTGGAGGGGGGGAAAAAGGACTATGCTGCTTTGAAAGTATGTCCTGATAGGAAAGCAAGGGCAGCTTTCATTTTCAGCCAGTTGAGATCTGCTAGGAAAAAATATGGATCCATAGATCTGCTGAATTTTATCATTCATACTCGCTTTGGACCATGGCAACCTCCTCAGTGCCTATGCTGGCTGGATCAGGCTTTTCAAAGCCCATTCAATGTTCCTCTCACATGAAGATTTCTGCTATAATTCCAGAGGTGTAAACATCCTCCAAGGCTTTAAGGACTGTAGTTTATCACAGCATCCTTCATATACTCATACATTTTTCTCCATGTATTCATATATTTTTGCATTCCTCCATTGAAAGAGGATGAACACATCTGTTGCAGTAAGTGTAACTGTCACAAACACTGAGCCTAGCTCATTGAAAGAATTCTGTGGTCTTTTTAGAGCAAGCCCAGATGTAGTTGCAAAAATGTACCAACATTGGGAACAGCATAAATCATGAGTGCATTTTTCCAATTAGGAATTCCCCTATGTCTTTATTGGTTTGCTGTTAAATTATGGTATCTGTCAAGGATGCTGTCATCAGTGATGTGCTTTCAGTCCACCTTCCATTTTCAGCCCTTTTTCTTAAAGACTTAACTGAAGGTGAGTTCTGTAGAGCATCCTGGAAAACATTTCTAATGTACCACTGATTCAAGGTGATATTATTGTATTTTATATTACTGTATTTGTTGTAGCAGCTTTTCACTATTGTTTCTACCAAAAGTAACTTAGTCCTTTTCCTTGCCAGCAACCAGGCCTCCAGTATCTTCCAGTATGAAGCAGAGCTTTCAAATGTGTAAGAACTTCCTGAGGATTACTTCAAGTTGCTAGTTATCATTTATCATGAAGATGCCTCTCATTCCTGACAAAACACCTATAATGAAATTCTCACTCCTCTTTCTCAAATCTTCCTTGCACTGAAAAATCTTTAAACATTCTCACACTCTTGTACTATATAAAGGCCCTGTACATCTGCACCCACCTCTTCCTTCTCCTATGTTTTAAATCTTTTTAGAACTTAAATGCTCCATGTTGGAGTTCTTCTAGGACAAGATCTTGCACCCATGCAACTGACATGCAACTTCTGAGAGTTTTAGGGATGCAGGAATGATCTGAATAACTGCCAGCTATAGATGTATAGTTGAGTGAGAAAAATGTATCTAAATACATAGCTGGGTGAGAAATATCCAGTCTCTTTACTGGGGTGGTAAAGCGAGATGAAGGGGCTAAGCAAGATAGCATTGTATATCAGCCCAAAGACCTAGCTTTGTGGTGTGGCTGCTTTCTCAAAACATGTACCTAAACTCTGAATGTGATACCCAGTTCTGTAATTCATACCATGTTCTCTAATCTTATTCGCAAATACTATTTTAGAAACTTGCTCACTATAACACCTACCGAAAGGCAATAATGTAAAGGAACGGAGGTCTGAAGCAAGGGGGGGCATTTCTCTACGGTTTGGGAGTGTGCACAAGGAATCGTGCAAGTGCTCCGATGGTGCCTGAAAGAAAACTTGTGGACTTGCAGAGGATGCAGCTGTCTTTTGTCAGGACGCTTTGTTTAAGCCTGCAAGTTGTGGTTGGCACATTGCTAAATACTACCCCGGTAGGTCTTTTTCTCTGATTTTAGTGATTGCACTGGGAAATCTGTTAAATCTTATGTAACTATTTTCTTTAGAGGAAATGGGGAATAACCAGCACTTCCTACTAAAAAAGGGGAAGAGCTGAGTTCATGTTATGCCACAAAGAGTTTAGCAGTTTTGTTGTTGTTGTTCTTAAATGGACGATGGCCCGTTGCCTTGCAACCTTTGAGCTTCACAAGGTGCATATAGTTCAAAGAAAAAGATCTTGGAATCCTAGTTAGGAGTCTCAGTGTGCAGTGCCAGATGTGACCTTTCATTAACATAAATAGTAAATACTATATGATGAACATGAAACCTCTAGCTATATTAAGTCTCCTAAAGTATTTCCAGTCATGGCAAAACTGTAGCATTATAGGAGAGTAAAGAAAAAACAGCCCCAAACACCAAGACTTTGCTGCATCCAGCTCTTAAAGTCTCTTTTCCTTGTAACTTCTGCTCAGCTTGACCACATGAGTGAGAGGACCAACAAAGCCTGTAGCAGAACTATGTTCTGTCTCATTTTGAGAGAGGGAGGAACAGGCAATTTTTGGCCTCCTTGTGGAAGGCAAGAAAATTCTGTGTGGAACTATATTTAAACTCGGGTCAGGTCTGGCCAGGTGTTGGAAATGTTGCCCGTACAACAGGGAAAAAGAGGCTCTGCATGAAAAGCTTCAGTTGAAAGGGCTATCTGCTCCTCTGTACCTTTACTAGGCTGCATACTTGGCCATTCCCAATGTTGTCCTTTCTGCACAGGTATTAGGTCAGGTTTACAGCTGTACTAATACGGTAAATTATGGCTGTGCTGAATTGCCTCAAATTGGTCTTCAGCTCAGTTCTGTGTCCTAAAACATGGGTTAGAATCAAATGTCAACTAATTAACAAATACCACATTTTCAGTTTGAACCTTAGTCTGAGAAAGTTCACTTCTTTCCCACTGTGACTGAATTACTAAATAAAACCAGCTACTGAACAAGAGGGTGTGTATTAAAAAGTGTGTGGCAGAGGTCCTTGCACTAACTTAGAGATGCTTCTAAATGAAGATATATAGTATTATTTAAACAACCAACTATGGTTTTATATCATAATGTACTTCAATTACTAGAAACAATCACCTGTTAGTTTAAGATTAAGGGACTTGGAAACTCCAGGAGGTTTTGGATTTGTGGCTTAATGTGTGAATAGCAGTTTGCTCTGCTCAGGACTGACTCTACTTCTCTTTAATGTATTCTCTAAAGGATGTTATTTAGTACTTCATCAGAATAAGATTTTTCAGTAGGTCTGTGGGTGTTTTTTTTTTTTCCCCCCTTGTAATTCAATACACAGTTGAAGAAACATCTGAATTTAATTTTTTTTGTCTATCTGGCTTACAGGATTTACATAATTGGTTGCTCATGCAGATTTTCTCTATTATTCTTTGTGATATTTCTATACTGTGTGAAATGTCTTAGTAATTTTCCAGGGGCTGTCTTAGCAGTAGCACTGTGCATGGTCTTTAAGCTCTCAGCCCTTGCATATGAATTATTGCAGCGTTATCAGGACAGGGATGCAAGTGAAGGAAAGCAGAGCTTCTGAAACTAACTGGTGCTCTAACAACTCTGAAACTTCCCTACAGCTCTACCTGTTTGTTTTAAAATCAGCCTAAAGAGACAATAGTGATGTAAGAAGGATTTCAGAAATAACCATTTAAGATATGTGGATATTACAGTCCAGAGGCATGACCATAGCTCTTCTGGACACACTATGGCTAGCTTTGCACTACCTGGCCTGGGTTGTGGCAGAAGGGACCTCGAGGTGCCCAGGTGCACCTGGAACCAAAGGTGCCTACTTTCTGGGGCAGCTAATGCCAGTGTAAGCCAACTAGTGCAAGTCTGCACCAGGTGGCACTTTGACTGGTATGAACTGAAATCATCTGACTGCCACATAGGCATGTGTTGAGCAGAAACAAGATGCAAACCATAGATGGGATCAAATATATCTTGGTCCAAATATACTTATTCAAGCATAATTCCTCTTAAAGTGAGTTAAGAACTGTCTTTACGGACAGGAAGTGTTACTTGCTTAATAGTGAAGAACATGTTCAGAACAACTTGTTTGTTTGCTCAGCCATTTCTTTTACAGAACTGGCCTTTATTTTTGTCATACTTCTTGCTCACATGATGACCATGTGGCTATAAATAGGGTTTATGAACATCTCTGCTATTGGATGGGGTCATGTTACCACAGTTATTTTTTTTTATGGACTTGAAATCCCATGTGTGTGCAATATTCTGTGATTAAAAGAAAAGCAAGCAAACAGGTTAAGGGAAAAAGCAGGCTCTGAAATTAAAACATCTCTGTCCTACTGTGTTTCTGTCATCCATTAACATGCTGTTGAAGTAAACAAAACATTACGATGTATTGGTGTGTTCAACAACACAGCGGGTGCATCCTGCTTGGAGTATTCAGTAGCCATCAAACACTTAGTGCTACCTAAATTACCTCCTTTCTTCTTTCCACAGAAAATAAGCTTAGAGATGCCTGGCTCGCACAGCGTCTCTGAGTAGGTTAAGATGGTCTTCCCATTTATGATCAGGTCAATCTTGACATACAGTTCCTTGATGCTGTGTCCTACACACAAAGCAGAAAGAGAGCTCGGAGAAAGTGCAAGGGTAAACAGGTTTATTACTTTATTTTTAAAAAGATTCCATTTTTTCCCCCTGATGTTTAAGCCATTGAATGTTTTCTCTTCGCTGAGAACTCCTCATACAGAGAAATCCATGCTTCAGGAACAGGTTTCTAAGTCCCCTAAGGTATATAACAGGGGATATAATAGCATATATCTTTATTGTTAAGTAAACTATACCCATGACCATTCTCTGACTCTGAGGCCAACTGGCACAGTAAGTCTTGTGTCCGTACATCTAAACTCTTTCCTACTGTCCCTAGCAGAGGGACCATACCCGGTGGGCTCCTAGGAGCAGCCTGTGGCCTGTATGTGCTGCCTAGGAAAATGGTAGCAGGCTCAAGCAAAACCTGTGCCAGGGACCAGCATAGCAGCTTGGCAGTGCTGGGAGGTTGCCTGCTTGTGCCTGGCTTGCTAATATAGATACAGCCAGTGAGGCTACTGGATTTAGAGGGAGGGCCTGTACTCTGAGTTGTTAGAAAAGTATTTGCAAGTGCCTGTAATGTAATTTTGCAGGCTTGTTTAACTTTGCAGCCACCTGCAAACTGGTGCTCCCCAGGCAAAAGGGCAGCATGTCTCACAAGAGGGAGACCTTTTGCATGCAAGGAAGCATTCCCGAGGGCTAAAAGACACTTGGCTCACAAACTTATTTTCAGTACCAGGAGCATACAGGAGTGCTCTCACATTTATGCTCTGGTAGTAGAGGTTCTAGGTGAGCTTGGGGTCAACAGGGTTGCAAGAAGGTGGCTTTCCTGTGCAAGGATCACAAGTCAAGCTATGGCTAATATTAACTTGTGCACAAATGCAGTTCTGCTGTTGGCCTTTTATTGCTGATCAGTCAAGTGCTGGAGGATATAATTTCAGCTAACACAGGTGGTGAGCTGATGGCATGACTGTATATGGCCTCAGGCTAGCACTCTTGCAGTGCTCTGGATCTCCAGCATTCCCCAGCATACTTCTTTGCCTGGCAGGGAGGTGCCCACACCTTACTCTGTGGGAGTCCCTTAGTTCAGTCTCCCACCTGCAAGGGTCAGCCTTGGTGATCTGGTAAGCATTGCTGGTGCTGACACAAGAGTATGGGTGCTGTAGCTGTCTCATTCAACAAGACTCCCTAGAAGACTTAGCTGTGAAGACAAGCTCTAGAGCAGCCCCCATGTTGGCTATCCATATGTACAGATGAAGGGTTGTTGCGAATGAGTGGTTAGGTCAGAGGAAGGAGAGGAATAGGGGCTGAAGGCTGTATGACCTGCTTAGGGTGACACATGTAGTCTGAGGCAGAGCTGATAACAGAACTGACATTTCTGTAGCCTCACACAGGTTTTGAAATTTCTCAGAAATGAAGTCCATTCATATTTTATAGGAGGTTGTCACCCTTGCTTCTTAATACTGGCACTCACATATGCATTACTTGTTTATGGCATGAGAAAATAACAATTCACTTACTTAGGACCATTGCAGCTCTGATGTTAAAGGTGTGGGTTGTGATGTCAGAACAACGGTCAATGCTGAAAGCAAAATCTTGCTGGGGATCTGTTTGGAAACAGAAAAGCAGTGGGTAATGAGTTGTATTTTTAATAAGATACTGACTGTATAGAAGAAAACAATAAAATATAGAAGTGTTATAAAAAAACAGATTACATATTCCTTAGAAATTCTCCAAGATGTGCTCGAAGTTCCTATACACTGTGTTTAGTAGCTCCTCCTGTCCTTCCTGCCACTTCAGTCTGAAGCACTTTCAGATGATAGCCTATATGTGGCCTAAAACTTACTGTGTGAGAAAATGAGCCAAGCTCAGGGAAAGCAAGTTCCTCATTCAACAGTGCAGTCTTAGCACAGCTGCTCTTCCCAGGCTCTGTGTATCACCATTCCTTCCTCAGCACTGATGAGCAATTGGTTATGATGATGTTTTTTAATTCATTTGTATCACAAGATGGCTTGGCGAGGCTGTCTGAGAAACTGAATCCTGAAGTGGGATGAAAAGCCCAAAAATGAAAATAAAATTGTGTAACTAAAATCCGGCAGTATTTCATGTTGGGTCCACCATCATGTGATATTTCTAACCCAGGAAATATTCTATATTTCTCCCTTTCTGGGAGACTTTAGCAGAGCTGGGGTCAAAGGGAGACCTACAGCTGATGACTGATGTGAATGCGGCTCTTACCAGTTCCTGCAGTACCCCTTTCTCTGTATCAAGCTCCAAAACTCTTGTACAAACATAATTGCTTTCCCTCCCCACTTCCACTTTCTTCCTTGCTAGCCTCCATGAGACTCTATGCTATGACTGAAGGCTTGCCAACATGTCACTCTGGTGACGGCCGGCAGTAACAACCGACAGCTCAGCTGCTGCAACCAACAGCATGTGCAAGTGTTTTCCAGAGCCATGGCTAGAAATGAAAAATTTGGCCAGTTTGGCAGCACATCATCTTGGGCCTCAAGGCTTGCTTTAGGCATAGGTTTATCCCTCATGGTGGGTTTCTAGCCAGCCTGTGCATCCACTGTCCTTCTCTCTGGAAACCAGAAAAGTGACTGCGGCACGTGCAGAAGCAGCCGTAGGCTCCCTGGTTTACATAGAACTGGTGGTGACAAAATACAGGCTTGGGAATTGAATTCTGTTTCTAAGTTATTGTTGCTTGAGGTAATCTTCTCACTGAATTGAAAAGAACTGGTTGGGAGAATTTTCTTTTGATGCTGTGGTGAAACTTGAGTCACGAGTGTCCTCTGTGAGGCTGAGCTAGTATCTCTCCAGTCTGACCCTATTTTCGCAGCAGTGCCCTACAGCTGTAGCAGCTGGCAGGGAGCAAGCCTGGGTGACCAAAGCCTGATTGCTTAGAGGGGAGCATGAAATGAATGAAAGTGCTGGGAGGAACTGGAGGCTCTAACTAAGCCAGGCTCTGCAAGCACATGGATTGTTAGTGCGGTCCAAAAGGAGCTGCCAAGTTCTAAGTTCTGATAAATTAAAATAATTGTTTAAAGGAGGGAGGGAAAAGCCACTGGTATTTCCCACAGCTCTGTGTCTCTGCGCTGGATTTTGTCCTCCACATCACTAAAGCAGTCTCTGCAGTTGCATGATCTGCTTGGAATAAAAAGTTCGTGCCTGGAGTTGTTTATCTGCTCAAGCGTGACGAGTCAGAGGATTGTCTTTCCTACCTTTCCATATTCCTGTCAGTTCTCGCTTTGTTATTGCAGCTTCAGATGCTGTTGCAATTGGGTGGGAGAGCATTTTCCTGCTCCAGCCGGAAAACGTGTCAAACTTCTCTTTTCTCCAGGACCGTTATGCCTGCTTCCCCTCTGGTCTCTACCACCTCTCAGGGCTTGGTTTCCGTTTTTCTCTGGACTTTTGCAAGAGCCCCCCTCGTTTCTGTTTTGTGTGTGGTGCAATGATAAGGTTCAGGAAGCAGTTGCTCAGATTTGGAGCAACTTGGGTATTGATGCCTACAGACAGTGCTGTGACAAATAGTTGGCTCTAGTTTCCAGAGGGAGCTGTGGTCAAAAATGACACTGCAACATACATGATGCTCTTCTCTTTTCAAAGAAACTAGGCTGTGCTTTAGTCAACAAATTAAATCATGGGCTAGAAGCTAAATTTTTAGTTCAAAACTTATCATCAATAACTTTGGATAGAAAGGGGATGTTCATGAAATCAAGCTTCTCTGGAAAGCATGGGTTTCTTACAATGAACCTGACCTCAGGCTTGTTTTAGTTTGGATGTCTCATGCCTGTTTGTTTTGTTTGGGTTTTTTGTGGTGTTTTTTTTTTTTTTCTATGGGTTGAGCTTTTTTGCCAGATAACATATTTCGGTGCATTGTAGCCTGGGTGTCTTCTGCTGTACCACTAGTGATGCAGCATAGGACTCTGGCGTATCCAGAGAAGTGTTGTCTGGTCCCTGGAGAGGAAGAGAGCGTGGAAGCACTCAGGTGAGAAATTCCAGCAAAATTTGTGAATTAGAGCACTTGGATTTTGTGTTGTTACTCTGTTGCTGAGAAAAGTAAACTTTTCCACTGGCAAAAGAAACCCCAATTTTTTATCTCCTCGTGGAAATTCAGGCTATGACTTTGCAGTCCAACATCTTAGGTATTGTGGTGTACGTGGGGACCTCCTGCTGAAATCAATTGAAAGGATGGCTATGTTGCTAAAGCTATGGTGCCAGGGAGTCTGGATTCCAAAACATGTAGGCAGAAAAGTTTCTGCTAAAAGGAAATTAAAGAAAATAGTGATGTTTCACCGTTTGATAAGTGAAGATGTCTGTAAATTCAGCTGTGTACTATGAACTAAGGTAGTGTGCCATACCCCTCTTTCCTTAAAGGTTGAGGAGTCCCTCGTGTGGAAAAGGCAACTCGAGGCAATTGCCATTTTTGTGTTTCATCTCAGATGCGCAACTGTGAGTCACTGTGTGTCTCTTATGGAGGTTTAATACTTATTCTTCCTTGTTTGCCTCAATCTGAAGTGAGCTGGTTAGACTGAAAAAAATACATGTTATGTCTTTCACATGTGCAGAGCAATAACATTTACTGTTAAATCTCTAAAATACGTGGGGCTGCCCTTCAGCCTTCCACTTCCCTGCAACATTTCATAGTGCACAGTACTGTATGTTCCCAGACTTCCCTCCACCCACTCCTTTCAATCTGCTCCCTCTTCCATAATTAAAACTAGAAACTCTTCAACTGGTTGCAGAGTTTTGCTTTTCCAGTTCAGCTTTGATATATTACCAACGCTTAAAACGTTGCTGGAAATTTTGCAAACATGTTGAGGTTTATCAGTGAAAATCTGCTTATTGGGGGGGAAAAAGGGCATTTTTTGTGTCTCTGTGTATCTATGTGAGAAGGGCTTGGGCTGCAACATATTTGCAGCTAGCATGAAGGTGCCTGGGAGCAGGATTTTAACTGAAGTTTCTCCCTAGACAGTTCTAAATCTTTCAGGCAACTGCTCTGAGAAAGAGGAAAGTCTTTGGTTCTTGTAAACAATCAATGCATTGTAAGATCTATTAGACCTGTTATTTGAACTTGATGGTGTAGCTAATGCTGAGCGCTCAACTGTATCTAGCACCGAACGTACAGCTCTCACTGAAGATTGGCTTCTGTAGTACAATCCTGCTTTGTGAGAGGTAAATTTGGGATGTACCTGGCATCTTGCCACCAATCACATCTTATGTGGTATAGTGCTAGTGAACCCCATGCGTCCCACCTCCCATTTCACCCTTACCCAAGTACCCTAGTGGAGATTTATTGCTATATTGGCTTGGAATGTGGTTTTCCTTGCACATGACCTGTAGTGACACTGTAGTGCAAGATTTCAGCCTAGCTTATTATTGCGAGGTGCTCACAGCGATGGATTTGGCTGGGTTTTTCTAGAAGACTGAGCAGGCATGAGTAGTACAGCCTAAAAGCTCAGATGAATTCCTCACCTTTTCTTCCTAGAGTTTCTTTTCCTGCCCTTCTTTGTTCTTGGCAGAAGGTTTATAGGTAAATTAGCTCAGATATTTACAGTGGTGTATCTATGTGACCCTGCTGGCTGCAAGCCTTGTACCTTTGATGGAGATTATTATGCTAGTAACAGGGACAACAGATGGGAACACACTTCCATGCCTCAGTTACTGCAGTTGTGGGGCCACCAGCTCATGCTCCTGCTGAACATGGGTGTGCACCAAGCCACAGGGCTGTGAGCTGGGGCTGCCCTTATGCCCCATGTGTCTGTTCAGCCTCCTGGGCTCTGGGAGGTGATCTCCAGCAGGAAGATGAAGCAGGCAGCTGGGAATGATAATGTGCTAACCCACTATGGCTATGTCCCTCAGAGCCTGAACTGCTAGATGACTAACTGGGCATTACAGAAACTTCATGGCCAGATGGGAAACATCTGACATAAGAATTCTGCTGGGCTGGTGTACAACAGCCTCTGTCTCTTATTCTTCTCTCTCCCTCCCCCCATCTTGTTTAACTGTCCTCTACTGGCTTTACTCTCATCTGAATCTGCTCTAAAATCTCATTGTTTCCATATGAGCATGAAAATCAGTGGTACAAGGGAATAGGAGCAGCAAGCAGGCAAGCTTTGCTTGTAAGAGTTCACATCTGTAAGTCTTGCAGTGGTGAGAAGACTTTCCAAATTGGTAAGCTTTGAGTGTTTCAAAATAACACTTTTTAGGAACAGATAGGCCATGTAATTGAATGCTGTGCTTGGCTAGGGTCATACAAGGACAGACTGGTGCTAGAGGAGCTGGAAATTAGCACAAGGAAGAAACATATTTAGCAATTACCCAACACTCTTCACCTTCAAAGCTCTTAATAAAATTAAATCATTAGTCCTTATAACATTCAAGGTGATGAAAGGACAGGGAAAGAATGAGGAACTGTTTGGGATCTCAGACTTTATGTATTCACTCAACATTTTCCCTTTAATATCTATTTAAATGAATTAACCTGAATGCTCAAGGTTATATTTGACACTGGAATCTACTTATAAGGTACTGAGGAGGAAGCATCAGCTGAATTAGCAGCTCTCCAGTTGTGCATCTAGATTTCCCTGAGCACCTTCAGTTCAATGAGCTTCCCTTTGGGCCTGCCTTCCCTGTGTGCCACTGCCATGTCCAGACACGGCTGGGAGAAGCAAAGTGACCCTCTGTTCAAAGGGGAGCAGAACAAATTGTGAGACTCATGTTGGCTGTGGCTAGCTTATCGTGAGGATGCTTCATCCCAAGACGCTCACCTCAGACATGACCAGCTCTGGGCTTTTGCCTAGTTCAGACAGGCACTCTGGCCTCTTTTGCAGAAGTCATGGTATGTTTTATCTCCTGTACCTTTCTGGCTTGATTAGGCAACACGGAGGTGAAGGAATAGGGAAGAATACAGTTCATGTATCCTTGACATCCTGGAGGTACAGACTGTGGGAATTCCTCTTTGCATATAGTGCTATCAACTTACGGGCTCTAGGTCTGCTTAAACCTGAAGCTCTTGGAGATGGCTGGTGGCTTGAATAACTGCTTCCTTTATGATAAAATTTACATGGCTGTAGAGGGAAGCCTGAAGACTTGGTCTCAGTATAATCTATAAGCTAAAAAAACCCAGAACACTAGCAAGAGAAACTTAAAATATGGTTAAAAGTGTTTATGAAATACTTAAATCACTTCCACTCTTTTGTCAAGAATAGTGAACACTGATAATGCAAAGAGCAATTATATACAGTTTGGTTAGATTAAAGCACAGGCATTCCTGGCCTGTGTTTACAGCCCTAGTTTTGGAGCAAGGCAATTCCAGTGTCTTACAAAATTAGTTTAAATAAAGGACAGACTTCGTCTCTTACTATTTCAAATAAAACTCATTGAGTATAACTGATGTCCAAATTTGCAAATATTCAGAAACAGTAACTCAGAAGGCCAGTAGCTTCTCCAAACATGTTGCTGGGGCACTGACTGCAATAGTAGCAGTGTTTGGGGTATGAGGAACAGATGCAGGACGGAGGGCTCAGCCCGTGAGCAAAGGGCTTGAAGTGTGGCAGATGGAGAAGAGAGGAAAGAGATTTGCCCAGTACCAAGCTGAGGTTGCCCAGCTGCCACTTGTGGCCATGGAGCAGCTGGTGGCCTGGGCAAAAAGCTGTGTGGTGTGATGAGCTGGAGGGAAGCCCCTGTAAAGGCAGCAGGGGTGAGGGGCTCTCTGCAGCTGGAGGGCTGTGTTTGGGGATGGAGGTGTCACCAGTGTGTATAAAGCAGCCTTGCCAAAGACTTGAGCTGAGTCTCCCTGCCTTTTCCTGCCTGAACTACCTTTCTTGAAGGCAAGCTTGTTAGAGCTGTTTGCCAGGGCTCAAGGGGAGGCCCAGTGTCTGAAGGTTCATGGAGGCTTTCCTTCCTTTTGCCAGTGGTGGTATTTGGAAAGGGGGGTTTCTGTGCTTTGTGTGGTATGACAAAGCTTTGTCTAAGCCTGTTTGAGTAGAAAAAACTGAAAGATGCTGGCTTTGAGAGATAGCACATACAGATCTGTATTCGTATTTGATAATCCTGAGTTGTCCTAGTTAGCTTGAGAGAGAAAGGGAGGCAGGGCAGGCTTCAGCTATAGCAGTGTAACAAGAAAATGCTGCATTAATTTGGGCCCAGCAGGGAACGTATTAGAGAGAGAAAGTCTTTGTTCTTCTGTTCTGTTGGTAAGAAAACACCATGCGCTGCATGAGTAAGATGCATAGAGTAACTGCCTGTATTCCTAATCAGATCTGTCTCTTCTCTCTTCATGTGTTTTTTTAATTGTTCTTTATACTGCTCTACTTGAGACAGAGATCTCTGGACATCAGTGCTTGCCAGTATGACTGGGGATTCACAACAGACTTGCAGACTTGTGTCAGAAATAGAACCAAACATTACTAGAAACTGCCCTGCTGTTAGACACATGCCATGCTCTGGGATAGCAGGCTTTACTGCTGATTATACAGAACAGTAATCAGCAGCATATAAATGGGCTAAATGTTCCCATTTTCCCAGGATGGGTTGAAATCCACCACAGGAGCGTGGCAGTAAGCTATAATTGGAATGGCATGCTTCCTCTGCTGAGGAAACTAGCTGGGTTCCTGCCTGCCTGATCACCACTGGATCATTTGACAGGAGCCATCCATCTTCAGGTGAAGAGGAAACTGGTGCATTAAATTAATTTATGGTAGCTTTCACGATCCTAGCTTTTGGCAACTGGAAGCTCTCCTGAGTCTAAAAGCAGCATCTGGGACAGATCAGAGGTTTTGGATTCGGTACGTGGTTCTGTACAGGGTATTTAGGTATCTTGTCCCTAAATGGCCACTGTTCCTCCCTAGTTTTAGGATGCCATAAGCCTCCTTGAAGTTGGTGCAGTGACACCAACACACAATAATGCTGAAGTCCTTTTTGCATTTTTCTGAGCTGTGTTAATTTTTCTTAGATTATTCTGGATATTTTTGCTGATGGATGTTGAATTGCTGTGAGAACCTGATCTCCTGCCTCTAGTTTCTTTGGTAAACTGTAAGCATTGTAGGGTCCAGAGGTATTTTGAGGCCTTGATGACAGCTCTAGATGAGGTGGTGTGGCAATGTCAAGAAAGCCTAGCAATGCTGCATATGCTTACACAGAAAGCTTTACACTGGAGCATTTATGAGCAACTGTGGTTTGTTCTTGCTCCTGACTTGATGCAGTGAATGTGCCTTTTGATAACTTCTACTTTATGTAATACAGGAAGCTAATCTCAAATTTTCATCAAAATGTTAACAGAGCTGTGACTCACCTGTTTAGTATATTAGACCACTCCCTCCACAGAGACTCAAATTTAATGTGCAGTAGCAAATGGCAGTTCTGCCTTGCCCACAGTACTACTTGACTAATGCAATATACAGTATTTTAGGTATGTGTCTCCTATTTGTTTCCAAAGGGGAGAACACCTTTTCTTATGGCTTGCCTTGCAGGCTGTTACCTCTCCTGCTTGCAATTCCTTAGTGATCAGTGGCTACAACAACTGAAGACATGGCAAAAGTCAATAGGTGGAAAACGTGTCTAGTAGTTTAGATTTAGCAGCTGGAGATAAGCAGAAGGGGCTGTCATATGTAAACATCCCTCTTTTGCACTCCATGATGCAGGACCTTCGTTGATTTGGTGAAGAAATGGACACTGTGAGCAAACCTCTGAGAACTAAATTAGATGGGAAAATTTAAAGCATGGTGTGAAAAGTTCATCTGAGGTTAATTCTCTCTACTAGTAGTCTCAGTGAAAGCATTAATATTGATTTTGCTAAATGGTTCAAAGTCTAGATGCTGAACCTGATGTTTTTGCCAGAGTACCTTGGAGGTATGAAATTGTCTCCTGTTCCTCCTTACCATTTACTTTTTAAAACTTACTAAATACTCTCCCCTCTCTGAAAGAAGATGTAAAATTAAATCAGAACCACCTTAAGAGGTCACATAGGAAAAGAAAGTTTTAATCCTCTCTAATGAAGCAGATAATGAAACAGATAAGGTAGTTTTTAATTCATGGAGGGACCAAAACTTTAAAAGAAGATTTGCATGTGCACCCATATCTGTTACCTTGATTCTGATGATAGCTTTAGTTTATTAGGATCTGGTGCCAGAAATATGCATGTCAACATCTGGCCTTCCCCTTGGAATAAGTAAGCTATACCAGATGAGTATAGCAGCAAGGCTATGACACTAAGATGGCTCGGACAGAGCAAACAGACAAAATGTTTTCAAGTGAAATTCTTAAGTTCTTTGATTGTTTGCCCATTAGCGATCTATGCAACAAAAGATCAGAGGGGAGTTGGTGTCATGTGGCTTTAAATAATTTAGAAGCAGAAGCAATTGCTGGAGACTGCTTGAGGGAAATAAATAAATAAGTCCAAGAGCAGCATCTGGCTCAATCTGTCTGCCAGAAAAACAAAGAATAATGGAAGAAGAACCTTCTTTTACCAAGTGTCTAGAAGAACATTTGCCCTGAAGATGCATGAGGTGAGAATTTTTTGTAGACTCTTCTTTGCCAGCTGAAGCTATCGGCTTACTTATATCCTTTAACTAAAGGATATGTGTGGCCAGGGAGGAAAAAAGACTAGTAACATTGGTTGACATAGAAAACAAAGTTATGTGCTGTAAAATTAGTGCTACCATGATGACAATTTAGCAGGTTTGTTTACACGTTGGTATTGCTGATTGAGCAGGGATGGGTGTTACAGGTCTATTTAAAAAAAAAAAAAGGAAAAAGAATATTTTAAGAGAAATAGTATATTTGATCTCTCAGTATCTTGGACAAAGGATATGATGGGCTGAGTGTGTGAGGGGGACCCTAATAAGAGTGAAACTATTCAGTGTGAACAGATGAATCATCAGAAAATTGTAATCTACCCAGTCCATCAGTCTCCAATTTTTCTTTTTCTTTTTTTTTTTGTTCTGAAAAGTTCTCTCAAAGCAGAGTTTAACAGGAGGGTGTCTATACTGTGCTATCTGAACAGAGCAGGTTCTACACCAGAACAACCCTGTTGACTTCAAGGGACCATTTTAGTGGAGATCTAAATCTGAGCTCACAAGTTTAAAGAAAAGCCATGCAAATGAGAGTTTCTCTACCTGTAAATTCAATCCAGTGCACATTTGTACTGAAGTGGGCAGTACTGCTCTCTCCTACTGTACCAATGCAGGGCAGGAAAAAGCTTTGTAGAAATGACCCTGCTTGAAGTGTGACATAGAGCTATACAAGCAATCACGGAGCTCAGTGGACATAAGTTCAATCTGACTTTGCTCTGTTTAGGAATAGGTATTGGTATGTAAAAATAATTCTCTAGATGACCATAGGGCCCTGCTTCTTTGTCTAGCAGAAGACACTAATTAAAGCCAATGGTTACCTATATTGCTAAATATGTTTTTTATTATTTTTAAATCTGTAGATATGCAGATATAAAACCTGTGAAGAAGGGTGCAACCAGTTTCGTATTTAGGATTCGGGGGTTGAAATGATTACTGATTGATCGCTCCTACTCCTGAAACTTCAGCTAATGGCTATTAATGTTGATTCAGATGGAAAAAAGAAGAAACAGCAAAGTCATACATGAACTGGGAAATGTGTTTGTGATAGCAAAAAATACCATGTGGTCTGAACAGTGTTTTATAAAGCCTGCCTCTCAAGGTGTCATCTTCTAATAGTACTACTTTGACTCTCCTGAAGGTCTCCCCGAAATTCTGTTATTTACTCCTGTGCACAGAAAACAAAGTCCTTAATGGCTGCTGCTCTCCAGGCCGTTTCTAAGAACCTTCTGCCTTACCAGTAACCTTTCTGCACTGTCAAGAAATCTACAGTTTCAGGCAGTAGGCAGCTCTGAAATCTCCCAGGTCCTCATCTAAACGTAGAGCTTTATTAATCACAGAGCATACTGGTCTGGGTTTGCTGAAACAGAGCATACTGGTCTGGGTTTTTTGAAACAAAACCAGGCATTCTGAAATACTAATTTATTGATGTAGGCCCAACTAACATTTCAAGAGAGCTGTAAAAATAGTTGAAAAATGTTTTTCATGCGTCTGCAGCAGTAATCACCTGCTTTACCTTATGAAGAGGGCCTCATTTGAACACTACATTGTAAGAATGTTTTCATGGCTAATTAAGACAATTAGGCTAACACGAATGGTCTGGAAGCAGGTGCTGGTAGACATGTTGAAGAGTTGTATTTTGTAGTCTCTCACTACTTTGCACTTTTAGGTGGGTGACTGACACTCAGATAGCACTGGAAACTGCTTGGGGCACTTTGCTACCATTGCCTTCCTGCCTTTCCCTTCCCAGACAATTGCCTTTTAAAATGTAGCTGGAAAGATCAAAAGAGTTATTACTGTAACAATCACTGTGAAATTAAAAGGGATAGGAATCAGCCATTTGTGTAGCAGGTTCTTTTCATGTCTCTGCATAGACTTGCCAATTACAGTTCTCTTTTTCTCAGTCGGAGATGTTAACCTGTGCTGCTTTTATCTCAGGATCCCTGCCCAGGTTTCTAAAGTGATTTGTGGTCATTTGAGATCTTCCTTCGTTTTTGTCACTTGTTCCTGGGAGGAAAAATGGCACTGATGGGAAATGTCTTGCTATATATAGACTGTCTCAGTGTTGTCTCCTGCGGTTATATAGAGGAGGCAGCATACTGTCTATTTACTTTACTTTTAGACCACCCGTCTCTCAGCCTGAGTTTCTTGCTATGGACTTGCTGCTGAGAATTTTTGTCTGATTTCTTCTAAATGGCTTTTTTTGCAAGTGCGTGATATTGATCAATGGGGTCTTGTCCAGCCCTTTCTTTTGATGCATCCCTGGGGGTCCTGGTTACTGAATGTTTAGTCTGATGTGGCTGGGTGGGAATGGGGATCCTTTTATAGGATCCAGAGCGTGGAGTGAGGCTGGGGGCTTGATGCATGCCTGTATCTTACATGTTATAGGGGCAGGATGAAGCTAGAGCAAGTCCATGTGACTGGAAACTAGGACTTGCTCCTGGGTACAGGAGATGGCTATGCTTTCTCTGTCTGTCTTTAGTTATCCACCTAAGCTTCTCTGCTACGTTTATCACAGTTATATTAGCTCATATTTTTGGCTTTAGTCAGATTTTTACTGCATTATAGGAGAGGATTTGATGAACTGCAATGTAAAAATGAACACTTAGCTCCTTTTTAAATGCTCAGACTGAACTCTATTAATCTGTTGATAGAGGGCATTCAGCTCCAGAAATAGTTGTGTGAAGTACTTGGCTAAAATTCTCTCAACTTCTGTAAATTTTACTTGATTCAACCCTGATTCACTGATAACATCTTAGAGTTTATAGTAACAACAATAGAGGTGAAATCCTGACCCTCTTGAAGCCAACAGGGAGTCCTTTACCCAAGATTTCCTACTAGGTACCTCACTGTGGCCGTGGTATCCCAAAAATGTGGCATCCTCTGACATCTTCAGGGGAGCAGGAAATACCATGGGGATTTCTCAGACTGGAGGGACATGCAGGGCAGCTAAAGAGTATGGGCAGTTGCCTAGCATTGACTCTGTGCTTGCTGACATTACAAAGTTGTCATGAGAAGGTTTGTTGGGAAAGGATCTTGTCAAACCTAGGCACTAGCATGTCTGTTCCCTCCTGGGAACAACTGGCAGGACACAGCTGAAGAATGAAGCTATGTTCTGCCCATCTAGTTGTGGTTTACAGTGAAATGAAGTGGGGATAAAGCTTCCCCTCTCCTGAAAGGGTGATCAGCACCTTTGGCACCGTAGTCAGTTTGCTCAGTAAGAGCAGTGCCTTCTCTGAAGGCAATGTAGACTAGTGTATTTGCATTTATCCTCCCCACCTGTAGATTTTTGGGCTCAGCCCAAAACACCTTATTTTTCTGCTTTATGCAAGCAACCAGGCTATGAATTGGGTCAGCAGAGATGCAGATGGTAGCTCCTGGACTGATGCTACAGGTGTGGTAGCCTCTGGAAAAATGCAAGGCAGAACATTGTGACAGTAGCTGTGAGTGTTGCCGTAACTGAATCTGCCAGAGCTGTAAGGGAGCGAGGAATTGGGCTTCAAACAAGTAATCTGATTTAATTTTTGCATTGTTTCCACATCTGTGTAATCTTATCTCCCATAGCTGTGCCTGGGAGAACAGAAAACCACTCTGTGTTGGAACCTGACCTGTATGATCTCTGGCTTGTGCTTCTCAAGCTGTGAATTCCTCCTGAATGAATGTACCTCTTACCTTTCCGTGTGTGGCAAATGAAAATAAGTGACGCATAAGCTCTGAACAAATACATTTTGTTAGCTAGGCCAGTGTTGTGCATAGTAAGAAGCAATGCCTGACTGACACATGCCCAGCAGAGAAATTTCATCATCATTTGAATTGACTCAAACTCTAGCATGTGCCTCTGTGACAAGGCATCTCATGCTAACTGAGACCTGTTGAGGGAACAGAATTAACTTATACAATGAATTCTTACTAAAATAAAGGTAATACCAAAGCTTGTATTCAATATCTAATTAAATATTTTCCTAATGCAGTATACCCATGTATAATATGTGGAGCCTGACTTTAGTCTCCCGGGAGCAGGCCAGTAAAGAATAGCATTACAAATATTTATTTGCTTCTCTTGTCCCTCACTGGTTTTATTTTAATGGGTGTGCAAAACAGCATGAAAGCTACAGGGGAGAAAAAGCCCCCCGGGAAATCCTTTGTATCAGGATGAATTGGAAAAACAAACTCTAGGGTGCTCATTTGCCATGAATCGCTTTTCACATCACGTGCGGAAAATGAATGAGGCGTCTGTGAATCTAATTCCCTTTGTCCCAGTTGTAAAGCAGATCAGCACAATAGGAGAGGCACAAGGCCAGCAAAGCAAGAGGTGGAAAGCAGGCACCATTCACTGAATTCATTTTCAGTCATTCCAGTGCTGCTTGCTCCTTTTCTTCTCTATGGATTTAAAGAACAAACAAAACCCTATGGGCCCTGGGAAATGCCTCTGTAAGTCTGCTGCTGACGTCTCGCTAAGCGCAGTGGCAATGGCGGAGAACACAAATCCTTCCCACTTTCACGCTGGGTCCCTTGTCACTCCAAGTGGGAAGACAGAAAGCACATCACCACAGCCTCGCTGCACATTAGGAAAACAGCAGATCAGTGCACTGAAGAGTCTGTCACCCCAGGGGTAAAAAAGATAAAGATCTAGGGTCTTCCTCTTTTTTTTTTTTTTAATGTAACTTCAAGATAAAAATCCTAGTCATCTCCTTCATGCTGAACTGGATTTTTGACAGCTGTTTATTATTCTGAATTAGGTTACGTTATTTCCTCTTTATTACCTTCTATCTAAATACAGTTAGATTTGTGTGTGTGTCAACCAAACCAGCTATATTTGAAAAACTAAAATATTCTAGCTGTGAAACTCAGTGCTGGCTTGGGAGTGTAACCCTTCCATTCGTTGCCTGGCTTATAAGCCTGTCTCGCTGCACAAGAACAACTTTGTTGCCCAGCTAAAAGGAAAATGGAAATTTAAAAAATCTCACCACAGCTTTTGTAATATATTTCCAAGTTGTCCTCTTTGCAGACTGTGTGCGTAGGCCATTCTGTGCTGGCATTGTTGTAGAGCAGGACAAAGATGAGAACAAGAACATTTGATGTCTTCATGGTGGTGGTGGTAGTTTGCAGGATTACTTCTCCGTCTCTTGCCAGCCCTCTGTGGAGGGAGGTGTTCCTTCCTTTTTCCAAGGGAGACAGGAGTTACTACGTTTGCGCCTGCAGAAGGGTTAAGTGAGCCAATGCAGCCTTAGCTTACCACAACGTTGTATAAACAAGAGGCTAATCAGAATTGGAGGGTGCTGTTTCCATGTGCATAGACTTCTGCTTTTTGCTTCGTGCTAGTTTAAACTAATGGCAAATGAGCTAATCACACCTACTCACTGCACGGCATAGCCCTGCCTTGGTGCCTGCTGGAACAATGCAGCAAACTGTTTAGTTTTTCTCTCGCTGCCAGTTTCTTCTCTTGAAGTCAAAGCATTTGGGTCAAGACTTCAGACAGGCTTATTTAGCCCTTCTAGCTGCAAAACATTGCAATCTAAATCGCTCCATCTTAATCATGCAAAGTCAGACCAAATTTTGCAAGGCGGACGGTTTGGTTTCTGTGTTCTTCTTAGTAACAAATCTGTCTGCTAGAGGGAAGGGAGGTGTGTCTGATGAAGCTGACAGCAAATAAGCAAGCCTCAAAACTTTTAGGAATGAATCCTTTCTGCTTGACTATGCTAAATATCGCATTTACGTTCACTTTGTTCAATGTTTCGTTAGGAATGTACTATTTAACAGTATACTCAATCAGGTAAACCTAGACTTAATTTTTTTCCTTCTGTCTTCCTGGCTATTTAACTGCCCACTAGTGACACTGTGCACTTATTATTCACACTAGATTTTTTTAAAGCTATGCTTTATGCAAAAATCAGTGGCCATTGCAGATGGCAGAGAATGATCAGTAAGGAAAGGAGGGAGGGTTGCTGCATCTCCAGGAAACTTCTCCAAATTCAGTTTAAGATCCAGGATTGGAATAGAATTTCAAACTGCAGCTGCCAAAAAGGTCTTTCCTGGACAGAGCACCAACTGGAAAAAAGCTACAAGCTAAATTCAACCCTAAAGCAAATGTCTGCAATAGTCTTCTCTGAGCTGGAGACAAGGAGAAATTGGCTCTGTAGCATGACAGAGTTGGATAAAAGATCACTTTGTCCATCTCGGTCTGTCTTGCTCTGAAGGCTGTGAGTATCATTTGCTCTGCCACTGAATAAAGTTGAAGAGGGGAAAGCCTATGTACTTTAGCAAACAGGAGAGCACCTAACAAGATAATTATGAAATAATGCTAAATAGTAGAGCTGTTCCTCAGGCAAAATCCTGGCCTGAACAAAGGTAATAAA
This sequence comes from Theristicus caerulescens, assembly GCA_020745775.1. Classification (NCBI taxonomy): domain Eukaryota; kingdom Metazoa; phylum Chordata; class Aves; order Pelecaniformes; family Threskiornithidae; genus Theristicus; species Theristicus caerulescens. The sequence continues at coordinate 73,370,463 of CM036558.1, forward strand.
AGTAATCCCATAGATTAAAGAGGAGACCAAGATTTCAACCATGTTGTATTAAATTTAAAAGCTAATTCAACACAATCCGAGAGATCTTGCTTTGAATAATGAGGCTTAGGCCTGCTTCATGTTTTTGGATATTATCTTAATGGTAAATTACATGTCCAGGGCCAGGGTGAGAATCCAGGCAACTGTCCTTAGGCATGGAACGGGTGCGAGTCACGTAAAGAGATTTGGGTTACATATCTGCCTGGTTTGACTGGACTTTGGTTGTACCCAGCTGATAGTTGATGAAAGCAAGTGCAATTGTAAAGGGAATAGTAAGGAGAGACAATGTCTAGGATTACTGTAATACATTTAAACTAGAATCATGTAAAGTAAAAGTCCCTTCCCACTAAGGTCTACAAAGACAGTGAAAATTGGATATAGCAATTTATTACAAAATGCAAAGTACTTGAGATCAGGACTGTGAGAACATAACCTCCAGATTTTTTTTAGGAATGACATCATCATGGTCCTTCCTTTAAAATGTCAGCTAAATGCTCAATAACAATGAACAAAGCAAATCAAATGATAGGCAAATGTTTCAAAGAGAGACCCAATGGGGATCACTAAATAAACCAAATCAGGTTCAGGACCTCTCCTGAGCCAAAAATCATTGGAAGCCAGGAAAATACGTGGGAGAAATACCATACATGCTTGCCTTGCTCTTACTTTTCTCTTCTCTTTTCTGCTTGTCCACACTGCTGGGAACAGGTTACTGGGTTAAATGGAGCCTTGGTCTGGACTAGAATGGTTTACCTGGACACTGGGCTTATTCTTTACCTCCCCTTCCCTCTGCCCACCCCATTCTATTGGAACAGTGTTGCCAGAGCTCGTGGCTTTCAAAGTGCTGACTCAAAGCAGTCTTTTGTCTTTGCAGAAGCCCTGTGGTAGCTGCTCTGCAGATATCCAGGAGCCTGGGCCAGGCCTTGCCTTGTAGAAATTTCAGTATAAGCACAAGCAGACAGCCTGGGAAAGTGGAATAATGCTGGACTTTTGGGGGATACAAGTCTTCCTGCTTCACTGAAAACAGGATGGCTGGGGTAGATCTAGCGGAAACCAAATACGACTTCATAGATGAGCTCAGGAGCTCTGCTATACACAGGCGCAAGTGCCTGCACTGTTTTCCCAGTCTGGTGCATAGACTCTCTCTTGCTCTTTTGAGACAGCTACTTCAGCCTTTTTTTTTGGCAGTGCTCCTGACACTGACTCAAAATGACAAGTCACAAGATTTTTTTTGTGGGTGTGAGGTTGGAACGTGTGTCTCAAGTAGTTTTTGGGTAGCCAATGTTCTGAGGGGAAACAGCCATGATAGCTAATGTTTTGGAAAGCTGTGCTGTTGCTTCCACTTTGCCCCACCATGTTGTTCTCAGTGGGAAGGGAATTTTACTTTGAGTATTTCAAGTTTACAACGTGTACTCCAGACACTGTTTCGCCATTTCATTCCCTGTGTAATCCTTGTATCTCCTAGAAAGAGCTTTATTACCAACTCCATCTGTTCTGAGAACTGCTTTCCCTTCAAACAGCCGAAGCCTGTGGGATGAGAAACTACATCTAAACGAAGTGGTATCAGTGCTGGCAGTGGGAATTCTGTTTTGGCAGGTTGCTTAGCTGGCCAACAAGCATGTTTCTTTATCTGTCTGATTGAAGGCTTTGACCATGGAGATAAGCAGCTCAAAAATGCCAGTGAAGAAAGCTATTTACTTAGAAGGGCAGTGACTTCATATATCTAGAGCACTCTTCACCTTGTTTGGATGCTTCTGCAGTATTAAAGAGTGGAAAAGCCTCCTGTTGCTTATCAAGAAGATTATTATATTTGTAATATAATTGGGAAGAGTAAAAGATACAAAGCAGACTAGTAAGCAAATAAATCTTACATCAATGTCTGTAACTTCTTGGGTTGGCTGATACAAGACTGCTGATATAACTGTAGCAAATCACACCCCCACACCCCCCAAGTAGCTTATACCACTAGCCTCTCATACCTGTAACCAATAGCCAGTACCAGCTTCTTGGAGAAAATATAGCAATAAAGCTTTTTTGGTGGTTTTTTTTATTGTTTTTGGTTTTTGTTCCTTGTTACTTCAGGGTCCAATTCTCCCCTTTTAGACTGCAGTCAATATTAAGTCATAACTGATTTAATAGACAGCAACATCTATTGATTAAACAACATACTATTAAGTAGCCTAATTATAAATATACTATTAATAGATATACTGTTACCATTAATTTATAATTGTATCGTATTTGGTTGTAACTGTGCAAAATAAAACTAGTTCTCATTCTCAGATCTTAGAAATCACACCCAACTATTTTATTATAATTCTGCCACCCTTCCCACCCACACTACTTGGTGCTAGAGTGCAAGCTTGTCCCTCTTTACTCGCCCCCACTGAGTCTTTCAGGCACAGACCTGATGGAGAGTCGTGTGGGTTGTCCGTAGGGTTCCCTTCACTGTCCTGGTGGGTTTGGGTGCACAGGTAGCTTCAGTACTGTTCGTAGGTGCCTGTGCTCCTACTGTCAGAAGATCCCACCCTCTTTTTTTCTTTACCTGATTTTTATGTCTTATTCCCCCTTTTTTTCTGTTGCAGGACCCATCCTTTTTTTCCCTACCTTTACTACCTCCTTTTCTTTACCCCAACACTTTGCAAACAAGCAATTCACCTCTCTCCCACCTTGTTCTCAATTCTGCTACATCTGTACTCAGATTTGATGTTCCCAACACTTTACTCAGGCAATGTTGGCCTCATGGATATTACTGATACGGTTGCCAAGGCACAGGCAGTATCCTAAGACTACATCCCAAAACTCCCCTACAATTACCTGGTTCATACTGACAATGTTTTGTTGTGTGTGGTGGTTTGGTTGTTTTTTTTTTTGCTTTCATACACTCACTAAGGCAAATCATTCTACTTTAGCCTTGATTCCTCTACCTACCTCTAATTAATGCAAGTAGTTTCATATCTGAGGCACAGCCTGCATACCAGAGCAACAAAGCTACATGTTTCTCATGCTCTGTTTTGTGCTCGCACAGCATCCTTGCCCTTGAATTGTTTTAATTACTCTCTGGGTTCCCTGCAGAGGCTTAGCTAGTTGTGAGGCCCAGTGCTCTAGCGGGGCCTCTTGCTTGCATTTGTACGACTGCACCTATACTATGACTTTTGCCAAAATAGTTATGGGTATGTTTTCTTCCTATGCTCCTAATCAAATAGCTGTGTTTGCAAAACTTTTTGAAATATAGACCTGGATAATGCTTCACCTGATCTCAGTAATGGGGTTTCCTCTTAAGAGTTTCTTCTATGTAAAGATTTTTTTTTTTCCCCCTCTATTGTGCAAGTCCAGTATAAGGTGAGTCCTAACCAAAGTTTAAGTTCTTTCTTTCAAGGTAAAAATCTTTTTTTTCTTGCCTTTGGCACCTTTGAGTACATTTCCAAAGGGAAACGAAACATTTCCACAGGGAAAGCTTCACATTAAAAGCTTCACTGATTTCTCTTCCTTTTTCTTGCAATTCTCTCTGAACAAAAGCTTTCTGCTTCATATTTACCAGCATGGGTCTCCTGCTAGTGCAAGACAGTGAGTGAAAATTTCTCAGTAAATAGATGAGACTTTTTCAGAGGAGATACTTTCACTCTTTGTAAAAGTCAACTTTTCCTACTGTGCTCATAATAGTGTATTTAATATTTTAGTTAAAAAACAACAAGGCCTAGAAATGCAATACAAGCTAATGTGCCACCATCACCCCTTTCCAGCTGCACCTGAGAGGAGGTGAGTTTTGTTTTCTGAGATTTCTGCAGTGCTGGGGGTGTTTGAAGTGTCGTGCTGTCAGCAGTGTGCCTGACAGGGCTCGTGCACAACGCAAGCCCTGCAGAAGCAGAGACCAGCAGGCCCTCGAGCCCCCGAGGCTTCTCCCTTCCATGGGGTGGCAAAGTTTTTGAGACCCACCAGCCCTGTTGGCTCTCAATGCAGCACCCGCTTGGTGGGCACCCAGCTCCTGCAATCACCCCTTGTTGCTGCAAGTGCTCCAGGACCAAACCAAGAGCTGAGGCTGCAGCAAAGTGACAAGATTTGATGCAAGCAGGACTTGCAGATGGGGCTGCTGCTCCGTGCTTTCTCTGAGCGCTGTAAAGCCAAGCTTTGCTGAGCCCTGGCATGCTCTCAGCACAAGTCCTTTGCGGCTGGCTGGGGTTGGACTGCTGCTCAGGAGTACCTGCTCCTTGTGAAACACTGGTGCTGTTTGTATATAGCATAAGCCTATATGGTTTTATACAGGTCAGGTTTTAATTACTTTAACACCTTAAATAGTAGCAGACTACTATGTTAGTTACCTTGCTAATTTTAATTGCTCTTTTTAAAATTAAAGCTTTTAGGAAAAGGGAGCAGTCAGTGGTATGGAGGAAAGGAAATACCTTTCTCCTTTTTATCATTTATTTCAGAAAACTATCAAAGTTTATATGTTGTTACAACTTTTCAGGACTCTATCTGGAGTCTACAGCCTGTGAGACAGACTAAAGGTTTCTGGTTCATCTCCTACCAAGTGAGAGGGTGTGCGTTTGCACCAACGTACACACCTTGGGCCATGCAGCTGTAATAGATATGCACAACAGTGAAGCCTTGTACAGCTTCCTTCTGGTTACAGACTACCTTTTTCCTGGGGGAAACTGGTGGACAGTCATGAAGGAAGGGCATAATTAAGCTGGTGTCATGAAGCAAGCATGCTCCTTTGGGTCCAGAGGAGGGCCACAAGAATGATCAGAGGGATGGAATACCTTTCCTATGAGGAAAAGCTGCGAGAGTTGGGGTTGTTCAGCCCAGAGAAGAGAAGGCTTCGGGGAGACCTCATTGTGGTCTTTCAATACTTAAAGGGGGCTTATAAGAAAGATCGGGACAGGACAGACTTTTTAATAGGCCCTGTAGTGACAGGACAAGGGATAATGGTTTTAAACTAAAAGAGAGTAGGTTCAGACTAGAAAAAAAGAAGAAATTTTTTACAATGTGGGTGGTGAAATGCTGGAGCAGGTTGCTCAGAGAGGTGGTAGATCTGCCATTCATGAAAACATTCAAGGTGAGGTTGGATGGGGCTCTGAGCAACCTGATCCTGTTGCAGATGTCCCTGCTTATTGCAGCAGGGTTGGACTAGATGACCTTTAAAGGTCCCCCAAACTATTCTATGATTGTATGAACACTTCTAGATTTTACCATTTGAATCCTTGCATTTATAATGTCCAATATTTCAAAGACTTGTATGCAATTTCTGTGCTGTGATTATATAGTGTCTTCATATAAAAACATAGATTGTTTGTTAAAACTCCATTTAACTCATTTATAAAGTGCTGGAAGATAAGATGGAAAGATTCTGGGTTTTGGGCTTGTAGACTTCTACTGGTAGCAGAAGAAGCATTTGAAACATAGTTATGAAGTTGATGGGTGGTACCTAGGCAAGAGCAGTTGTCTGGTTTCCAGCTTTCATTTATCACTATATGGTTTTATTGCCCTCAGTTACACTGTTGTGCTAGGGACTCTTCTGTAGTGACACAAACTCTGTGCTCAGCCCCAAGGAAAGAACTAGTTTGTCTCCTGTATGGCCTCTTCTCTTTGGCACCTTCTTTCCATATATCAGAGACACAGAAAACATTCAATCGTGGTAGGTTTAGAGTAGGAAGGTGATTTTTATATACTGTTCCTCTGCCATTTGTTTGCATGCAGGGAGAAAATGTAGGATGAGTCTGCTCTGGTGCTCTGTGAAAAGGATAGCCATACTTGTGATGTGGCTAAGGTGACATATGCCCATGTACAGAGCGAGTGACTGAGAGTTTGGGATGTTATTCTTGGATGAGTGTTGCTGTGTTTGTGCACTTTTGAATAAGGGAATGGGAAGGAGGAAAATAGACTTAGCACCACTCAGAGCAGAAGCAATGATATGCACATACAGTTATTTGTGGTTTGCGTTGCATGTTCATGATGCAAATGTACACAAGCCTAAGGCTGAGAAGAAATTCTGGCCTTGGAGTCATGTGGCTTCTTAAACCGTAGTAGCGGTGGAAGCGACAAAACCAGCTTTGGTGCAAAGAGAAAAGCGTTCATCTGCTTCTGCATCTCCCCTCCTCAGTTCCACCAACCGATCTCAATAGCTGTGCGGAGTTATTACTGTGTCAGTTGGGTATTGATGTGGGTGGGAATTTTCTAGTGAATACTGTTCTTCTCAGAAAATACCACTTCACTGAGTCCAAAGCTTCTTATGGAAATGCTGGTAATTTGTGGTGGGAATGTGCATACCAGCAGGGGAGTTTTCTCAGCACCAGGAACAAGTACTGCAGTTAGCAGAAAGCTCCCTTTCCAGAATAGCCTGTGTAGGTTGAGCAACTTCTTTACTTCTTGTGAGGCTGGAGTTCAAAGTAGGGGCTTGTATGGGGACTTCTCCTGGCCTAACAGACTTTGAGCTGCCATGGGGGTGGCCTCTTTCTGTTCAGATGAAGATCAGAATGGGAGAAGCTTTGAAACCTCAAGTTTCAAGGGGTGAAAAAGGGTGTTTCATGCTGCTGTGCTGTCTCTTTGGTGGACTGCTTCTCAGTACGTGGCGGCAGCAGCAGCAATATGGTGAGGAACTGCTTTGGTGAGCAACCTTTAATTAGCTAAGGAAACAGGCTCTGGCTTAGCATGAACTTGGCAGGTCTCATTATGTTGGGAGTCGATATGTCCCATGTTACTTCATGGCTGCATTTATGAGCAGCTCTTTCTCCAGGCAATGTGTTTAAATTGGTGTTGAATCAGGATCACAGTGGATCAATGGCCTCTATTAAAACCCCGTGGCCCTCCTGGGTGGACTGAATTTGTTTGCTGACACTGCAGTGCTGGTGTGCAACTTTGGATCAATGCAGATTGGTGCTGGTTAGGCAGTAATAAACGGCACACCAGGACAGTTGAACTGAGGCGTGGTGTCAGCTTTTTGTAACTCTGGTGGAAATGGGTGTTTCTCCATCCTGGCTAATGGAGTTTCCTCAGTGTTCATGGGGAAGTGACTCTCTCTGTAGAATAAGCTCAGTTTGCTGTCTGGAAAATGCTCAGCAGTGTCCAGGCGCTCCTTTCATAACATGCCCTGGGACCTTGTGACGGAGCAGACTCAGCAAAGGACTAGTTAATGTCTGACGTAAGGAACAGATTTTCTGGCCCTACAGACAAATTCTGTTTACAGGTGACTCAACAGCGCAGGAAGGGATATCTATAGATATCAAGTATCTATAGTCAAATGCATGTAGTGGAACGGTGTGAAATTTCGCACAAGTATTGTGTTGGGGAACTTGGCAACTCAGCAGGGTTTTGAACTGAATAATCATCCACAAGCAGGGATGAATGTCCAAAATAGCTTCCCTGGTGCTTCTGGATCACCTAGCACTGATAGTCTTTCTCGCCTAAAATGATCCAGTTGACTTCCACACAGGCCTGACATGAAATCTTTAAAAATGTTCTCGTAGTCACGTGCTGGCATGTATGTAAAGAAGTGTCTGTTCACTGAGAGCACTGTAAAAGGGAGAGCAATTGAAAGTGGAGGTCTCTTACCAGCAACAGACGTGAACAAGCAGCTCAGCCTTTCCAGGCAAGAAAGCAGGGCTTAAATTAGGCAAGAATTTTGGATTTCATCGACCGACTTTGCCATTTGCTCCCTTTTGGTACCTGAGCATTCCCTAACCTATATTTCTCTTCTCCTTTCTGACTGATGGGTGGTGAGGTTGGATTTGTTTGGATGCGTGGAAAAAAGGAGGTGAAGGAACTACAGCTGAAGGAAGACTAAGTTTAAGCTGGATTGTGATGGATTTTTAGGAGTGAATTTTAGACTGGTCAGCCTACTGCCAAAAAGTTGAGTCTGATGCAAATGAATTTCATAGCTGCTGCTGACATTCTTCCAGCAGAAGCGTGTCTGCTAAGAGAGTCTGCAGTTGCTCCCAGTGAAGCTATTCCTGAGTTTATCCCACTGTTCTCAGACTGTAGAAACACAGAGTTTCTGAGTGTTCCCTTGTCATCAGCACGATGCCAATGATGAGAACGCAGGGAGGTCGCTTTCTCAGTGGCTTGTGCTGTTGTTTCAAAGGCTGCTTTGATGGAAGATATTGCTCCCTCCGTGTTGAGCATTATTGAAATTGTCCAGGGAGAGCGTGGCTGCTGCAAATGAATCCAAGTCTGACAGGAGGGAGCAAAGCCTGGTACAGGCTTCTCCCTTCTAGGTGGGAGGGAAGGACGTGCTGCATCCATCCCTTCCTCAGGCCTTCAGGGGACAGAGCTGGTACAAGGATGGCTTCAGCTGAGGTGGGGGGTTCAGACTTGCTGAAATCTGAGTTCTCTGCTCAGTCTCCCAAGGGTGCCAGTGCAGTGAGCTGTTCTCTACCCTGCTACCTCAGCCAGGCACTCCTGCTGGCACAGGTTGGTGTGGATTGCATCTGATGTGAGGGTGGGATAGAGCTGAGTGCAATCTGTGACGGGAATTTGCCAACAAGGCAGCAATTATAGATATGGGATTATATGTGTGAAGGGCCACTGCCACTTCTCTAATGTTTCTGGAGAGAATGACAGGAGCCATTTTAGGATGAAACTGCTACTCCCTGCTCTATGTCAGGGTGGGACAGCAGGGATCCTTCCTTAGTGTACAAGAAGATTAAGAAGTCCAGAAGCAGACAACTGTAATCTGTGCATTACCCCTGGTTGCTGCTGAGACAAACCAATGAGAAAAGCATCATCTTTGGTCCAGGTCCTGGCCTGATATCGCATTACAATGCTGACAGTGCTGTTGTGCCTTTTCAGGAAGCCAAACTTGCTTTCTTTAATAAGAGTTTCTTAGGGATGGGGCAAGTAATGTATTAGGGTAGGCTGCTTTTTCTCAATGGATATTCAGAGAGCATCATCTGGGAGAGCTTCCAGCTCATTCTAGCTTCTGTTTCCTTAATAGAAGTCAGTATGGATCAGAGCCACAAGGTATTTCTAGTATGCAGACTGCCAGAGATCTAAAATTAACGTACGGACCTTCTTGTCCCAAGAGACCAGTGTGGCTATGGATAGCTTTCTTCAGAAAAGCCTATCTATCTGTCTTTGTGTGATAGCTTTCCTTTCCAGGTAGGCTGACTTAGCAAGGACACAACAGTTTGGACTAGCTAAGCCCAATTTGGATGTTGCCGAGATGAAAAAGTGGGATTTTTTTAGTTTCCTCTGGCAGAGAAAAGTTTCACTAGCAGTCTTGGTCAAAGCCTGTCTGAATCGGTTTCCTAGCAGAAACGTGCTCATCTTTCCTCCCACTGCTGTCACAATCTCTTCCAGAGGATTGGTGGTGGTGGGAAGGAGCAATTGCATTGGTTTTGAGGACTCAGTTTGCTGTGAACACCCCAGCCCAAGCTCCGTGTTGGCTGGAAAGAATGACGTGAGGAAATAGGATCGCAGAGCCTGGGGAGAAGCTTTGCAGACCACCTGGCCTTCAAATTCCTGGCACTGCTCAAACTTGTCTCTGTAGGAAATCCATGTTCCAAGTCAAGCTCAGGTCACATGAGAAAATGAATTTGGCAGGAATATTATGAGTCCCTACTGATCTGCCAACAAATCCACCCCAAGCATCTTGCTCCATGGCTCTATGCTTAGAATAGAGCAGCACAACTGACAGCCCAGCGTAGAAAAATTGTACTTACAGAAGTGCCTGGAGGTGGCTTCTGCAGATTTTCCCATGAACCAATGCTGCTGCAAGCTGACTTTCCTTAGCACTGCATTCTCCTTTTACAGAAAAATAAAAGGCAAGGTCTGAGGAAGGGCTTGAAAGCAAAGAGAATTAAGGTGGCAGGAAAAAAGACATTCCTCCTCCTTAGTTTTCTGTGTTCCTACTGTCCTAAGATGACTTCAGTTCTCCTGGGTGCTGTGTAGTCACTCAAAAAATGTACAAATGTAGGGACAATTCATACTTCTGTGCCCACCTGACTTCCTCTGACATCATTAGTAGCAACTGGTGAGATGTTGCTGTGTGCATTTAAGTACCATTTTGTGTATTGTTTTTCCCAAAATATCTCGGATTCAGAGCAAGGTGCGTAAGGAAAACGAAGTTCAAAATGACTCTGGCACAATTATAGTAGAAATAAGCAGCTATTGAGCTTAATGCAGATGCCATGATGGGAAATATAATCTCATTTCCTTTTTTTTTTTTTTGTCTTTTTTGTTAGGTGCTCTGTTATCATCTTTATGCGGGATGTTCAGAAATTTTATTGCATTGAGCATATCTGGGAATTGGGAGGTCTCTTTATTACAGAAGGCGGAGATTTTTGAGATGGGCTGTCAACAACTTGCAATGCTTTAACATCCCTTCAAGGTGACTGGATAATGCGCTTTGTATAGAAGTGCCCCTTGAGGCAGTATAACTGGAAACACGGGACTTCCTGTTCAGGCCGCAAATTTTTGAAAATTAGAGGCCTGAAATTAGATATGTAAATCAACCCTTCTATATGCATAAGCACAAACATAATTATGGAAGGTCCTGATTTTCAGGGTTGCTGCTGTAAGATCTAACTGTGAGCACTCAAGGCCGAAACTCTGAGCTGTGGTGTTTCCTAAAGGAACTGAGTAACCACATGTTTGAATAGTTTTCCTTTCTATTTATGTACGTGATTGTATATGTGTTTATTTGTGTATTTATTTCTATATCTTATATAAATGTAAGACATAATATTTATCTTCCATAAGTAAATATATATAAACAATTAACTACACAAACAACTAAATATAAATATTTATATGTATTTCTCTTTAGATGACCTAAGTTCTGCTAGGAGACAATTAGAAATACCTAATTAATGACTGAAGTGGAGAACATCCTGAAGAAAAATCTTTTAAAATTCGGGTATAAGAAAAGGACCTGAGACTGGGATAGGTTCCTCCCTTGGTAGTCATGCAAATAGTGCAGGTATGGCTGTAGGCACTGCAGCGCTGCGGGTGAACCAGTATTTTGTTTTCCTTCAGATTGTCTCAGCCAGTGCTCTCCTGTCTTTACGAGGATAAGTAAGGATGATAGGCATGAGACTGAGGGCAGAGGTTGTGACATGCCCAAGGTCTGGAGTCTGGGAGCTGAATTCCCATCTCTTATCTTTATGTGTGTTGGGACTGTATCTGCTCAGTGACTCTTATGGGATGGAAGGGACTCTGGCTCATCAGTGAGAAATGCTTCTGCTCCCAGTTTGCACTGACCAAGTATGTAACCGGCAAGAGAAGGCAGAGGCGGCAAAGATGCTGAAGGAGCCAAGTTCAAAGGCAGTCTTTGGTGAAAGAGCACCTGCTTGAGGCTGAACGGGGTATTCTCCTTCTTCCCTATGCAGGCAGGGGGAGGTGGATGCCAGCAATGGCTCAAAGCGGGTATGTACACTGGGGATAGTTTTTGAGGTGAAAACATCAATTTGCCAGTGCACCCAAAATTTGAAGAGGCTGAGGGAGGGAATCAAGACTTGTACTCCGCTCAGACCAGCACTCTGGATGTCAGAGCAGGTAGACTGTTAATGAATCAGTTAAACTGCGTAGTTAAAGCTGAGATACATATAGCTGTCGGCAATGAAAAGGACAAGACATCAAACTTGCATAGCAGGGAGGGAAGCAGCACATTGGAAGTTTTCCCTTAAGGCTTTGCCTGGATATACCTTGCTGCCATTGATGCTTTCTCTTACAATTTTGGACTCAGATTTTCCCAGGAGAGGCAGTGGGCCCTCCTGCTTGCTTGGTGGGGTGGAAGAGGAGAGCAGAGGGCTGGCCGGGTCCAGCTGGAGGTGTGCTGGGTGGCTCTGCACATCTATTTCCAGGCGAGCCACCTGATGGTGCTGTTTGCTCAAGTTCCCGGCCGCGGTGGGTGCTCCTCGCCTGCAGAGCTGTGGACCTGCATCTAGATCTGCCTTATCACAGGGCTTTTAATTAATAAATCAATGATTAAAAAAAGGTCTGCATCGCCCACCTGGCTCTGGTGGTGGGAGCTCACCTTTCTGCCAGGCCCCGGGGCAACAACTGATGGCTTTTTTTTTAAGCTTGATTTCAAGAAAGTGCCTTGGAAAAGGTCTAGGGGGAGGCCAGGCCGGGTGCCTCTGCATTTTGTGGATGCTGGTGATGGCTTCCTAGGTTTTCCTAATTTATTTTGCATTCTCCTCACAATTTCCATTGTGGAGCTTTCCCATACGAGGATTAACCATCACAAGCAGTGCAGTGCAGCGCTGGCAACCTCCCTGGAAATCACGCACCCTGAATAATGATGAGAGCTGAAAGCAGGACAGAAAATCCACCCTTCTGTTCCCTAAATCAGCACTGGGTTAACACCACCCCAGACAAACAGCAGTGCTTGGCGACACCTCCGTTTCCACAACCTGCCCCCCTCGCCAAGCCCAGCTCCCTCTCTGCAGGGGCTCGCATCGAAATGCGCAGGCGAGGCAAGAAATGCAAACTGGGGGAGTTTCTGCCCAGTACCAGGCACCTATCTGGGGAGGCCAGCGTCCCCATTTGCTCTGGAGGGTACAAGCTTGCATTTGCCATCTTGGGGACCAAGCCCCTTGGTTGAGGACTAGCGGTGCAGTGCTTTGCAGTGTAGGTACCAGGGGATGGGGGTGACTGGTGTGAGTAACTAGGGCCAACATACGTGGGGGAGAGCAAAACAGCTCACCCTCCTGTCTTGCCTGGTTCATTTTCTAATGGTAAAAGGGAGCAGGGAGTAAAATTTAGCCCAGGTTGCCCCACTCCCTCCTGCCACAGGCAGCACCACCAGTGGGTCCCTCTGAAGTGAACAGGCTGGCTCCTCATTTGTTTCTCACTGTCAGGATGATGAGTCCAACTAGATTTCTTTCTGTTTGTGTTTGCTGCTTGTCTATGCTGACAAAACATGCGTAATTTGTAGCTCCCTCGCTTCAGCTGGCTGCTGTTCCATTTTAATGTGAGGCACTTTGTCGGAGGTCATTTACTCGGTATGTTGCTGGGCCATTTACAAATATGAGCTGATGAATATTTCATTGTCGTTCACCAGGAATTCTGTTGAAGTGTAGAGCTTCATGGCAGTGAGTCAGTACGTGATGCACTCAACCTGAAATTGTTTCCTTGCTGCATCTCTCGTCAGACGTGCTAATTGCTGATGTTAAGGAGGTAAAGTTGGAAGGGGGAGGAATACATATACATATTAATATAATAATACTCTTTATCTCACCTTGATTCTACTTAAATATCCCTGGAATCAGTGCTGCTTGGGAAAGGGGCTCTTTCAATGAAATAGCGAGTGCAGCCATCTCTTCCTGTTCGCTCTAAGAGCAATACCCAGGCTGGCTCTCCTTCCCGCAGTGCCACACCTCCAGGAGGGAGGCTCTGCTGGACTTGGCGACTCCCTCTTAAGTGCCAGGAAGAGTGAGTACTTGCAGCGGAGTAGGTGGTGAGACCAATTTATCTTGCTGCAAAACATCCTAGTGGAAGCAGGGCACAGTGTGCAGGGAATGCATGCCAGTGTTAATGCCTGCTTGAGACTGTAAAGAGCCTGGAGCAATACTTCTGCAGAGGGAGACTGGAGCCATTTGCCTCAGAGTCCAATGATGATTCAGGCACCAGCATCATTAGGTATTTTATTGCCGAACCAACTGAAGAAAACAGAGGCTGGGATAGAGTACCAAGGTTGATAGCAGGGGCCTATAAATGTCATTTACCCAGCAGCTGCCAGCTGAGAGGGAGGACATTGCTGTACCATTGGCAGTGAAGTGGCAGCAGAAAGTCACAGCTGTATGCTGAATTGTGCAGGTGTGCTGGTGGCAGTGCCTCCCACCTCACCCTCTGACTGGGGAAAAGCCAGTGAGAAGGTGTTTTCATGTTACGGTGTTGCATACCACTGTAAAACAGTTTGTGTTGCACTCCTGGATTTTCCGGACTGTGCAGTTTTCATGGTGAGCAATGTCTCACTGATAACTAGGGTTATGGGGAACATTAGGGGACACTGTGTTTCACTTGAGAGAAAATAATCCAACCAAAGAGGTCCTGTAACCATCCAAGCTTCTTCAGCCCTCTTCCTTGGTGCTGCTGAAGTCAAGCTCTGGGGGGTCTCCCAGTAACAAAGGTTACTGTAACTGTCAGACACAAGAGAGGGAAAGGAGGCTATGTGTACCTGGAAGTCATCGTCTTCCCTGCATGCTCAGAAGCTTCTCTCTGCTGCGAGACCACAAGGATGGGCTGAAAAATGTGCCTGCTTTTCATTTACTGCTGGCTGGTCATCTGGTGCTTCAGAGCTAGAGCAAAGGAGAGAAGCTGTGAATATATCAAATTTGGTAGCTGTGTGGGAAGTAGGGGGGTCACCCTGTCAGTTGCAGAGAGCAAAGGTTGGTAGTTTGGAACTAGGCTCCACAACTCTTCTGAGGGTGGAAAACGAGATAGGCTCCTCTTCTTTTCACTTTTCTGTCTCAGCTTGGTCTATGTTACCCAGTTCATGCAGCTCTCAATATTGCAGTTTGTCTAGTACAGCATGCCCTTGTGCAATAGACCATCCCATGCTGCACTGGAGGTAAGGTCCTGCAAACCCAGTTGGGTGCCCTGCTTTGTGTGAAGCTCTTGCCATGCACTGTGCGCAACAGAGACTGGATCTGGAAACCGGGTAGATGTGCATTGTGTTCCCTAGTCTGCTGGCTTTTTTGGGACTGAGCAGGGGTTTCATGTTGGTGACACTGTCTAATCATTGCTGTTCAAAGGGGTCTGGTGTGAACTCATGGTACATGAACTGGCCCTCTGCGTCAAACTACCTGGAAGGATCTTTAATCTGAATGCTCTGTGGTGCTTTTACTTTGGGGTGGTTTTTATTTTGTTTTTAAGACTCCGTAAAGTCTCTAGGGAATGGACAGTCCACCACAGTGCTATTCAAGTCTGCATGTGTCTGTGTGTGTGTGCGTATATATATGTGGTATGTTTTCTCTTATTGTGTGTTTTGACATACTTTCTGGAAGCACCTCCAGGAGAGGTCTGGTTATCCCAGGTACAATGTCATAGCCGTCCTTTGGTTCCTGGGGCTGGTTTCCCCCAGAAAGGGCCCAAACCCAGTGACGACAGTGGGGAACGTGTGCTGCAGAAGTAAGGTTAGGCTGGGATGGACTTTTTGTGGCTGGCAACTTTAATGTCTGTCCTGCCAGAAGCTTCACTTGTATATCTCTGAAAAGCAATGTTTTTGATTCCTTTAAACCCCTCTGTGTTTCATGTCTACTTTTTAAAGTAGGTTTTGGAAGGTTTTTGTTTGTGTTTTTTTTTTTTTTTCTTTCTCTTTAAATTTGACTAATGTCTTCATAGTTTTTTGAGCTGGTACTCTACGATACAAAGTGCTCACTGAAAACTGCTGAAGGACAGGCCAGCTTGTAAAAGGAGAATGTGGTCTGGAAGTTAGGTGTATGGGAACTTGATGCTAATATTCATGAAATGCAATAAAAACAGGCAGTATGGAAAAAATACGAGGGCATCCTAGACTCCATCATAGTCTTTATTGTGTTTCTTAGTAGAATTTTTAAAAATATAATTGGATTTTTAATTTGACTAACTGTAATGACAGAATGAAACTGATTCTGTAGCCAGTTCTTCCAAAACAGCTTGATTAACCTATAGACCTTTAAAATATAATTAATAACTTTTTGTAGAATAAGACTTCTTTTCTGTGGGGGTGCAGGCATATGTGGGTGGTTACTGAGAATACAGGCTACTCTAATCACTTCTCACTGTCTCTCTTCCACTCTCCCTTTCTGATGCACACAGATATTATAGGTCAAAATTTGCCACTTCTGTCATCCTAGAAATAAACAGGACTAGTCACAGGGCAAAACATGACTTACTACAAATACAAGCAACAGAAACTGTACCTAAAGAAGGAACAAAAATGGTCATTTTTAATAACACTTGGTTAGTTTCCCAAGTGGAGAGCAAACGAATTAACTTGTATTATGCTCTAGGAGAAGAAAGAAGGATTATTACCATTTTAGAGAAACCTGGTGAAGGGAGGGCAATTACGATGGAAATTGTTATTTGAGGCAAGGTATCTAAATTTTGATTCAGGGTAGGTTTTCTCAGCAGCATTGCTGACATTTCCCAGTTTTTCACACTATGATTTTACAGTACTTTAGCTGTGAGTCAAGTAAGTTCAGATATTGCACAGAAGAGTAAATATAACAGATTTTACTTTTTTACTTAAAAAGTAGATGCTACACCTGTCTGTGTCCTCCATTAGTCACTTTTCTCACCAGACATGGATGCTGTATGCTCTGTCAGTCCATCTGCTGGCTGATGTCTTTGCTTGTCCATCTTTTAAGGAAGCCTGAACTGTGAGAGCCATTAAATGCGTTTCATACCTCAGTGTAAACTGGTCTTCTCTGCTGTTTCCAAGGTGGTGGTTGGGCAGGCAGGGGTGCTGGTAAGAACTCCAAAGAAACATAGAGGTGTGGGGGGGATCCCTCTGTTTCTTTTCCTGTTACCAGCCCATGCAGATCGGCTTGGCTACTTCCATCTCTTGCAGCCCTGTGTTTGGTGATACTGAAGACCAACTGCAGACTGCAGATCTTATCCATCAGGTCAAGGGAAGTGGTTATACTCCTTTGTGTGGCACTTTGTCAGGCCATGTCTGTTGCACTGTGCCCAGTTCTGAGTCCCTAGCACAGGAGGGATATTGGCAAGTTGGAGTGAGTCTACTAAGACATGTAGGGGGCTGGAGCATATGACATACAAGGAGAAACAGAGGGAGGACGAGAAGCAAGCAACAGACACAAGTCGCAGCATGAGAAATTCCAGCCAGATATAAGGAAGAAAATATTCACAGACAAGATAGTCAAACACTGGAAGAGGTTGCTCAGAAACACTGTGGGATCTCATCTTTGGAGGTATTCAACTTTTGGAAGTTGGACTAGATGACCTCCAGAGGTCCTTTTGTACTTAAATTATTCTGTGGTTCCATGATTTTGTGCAAGAGCTAGAGCAAGTGTCTTACACAACCTGTACTGCCTCTTTAATGCACCAGAAAGACTTCCAAGCAAGCATCTTTGCACTCCCTTTCAGAAACAAAACTCCCTCAGGACTCTGCATACCACAAGCAGCTTTGTCACAACTTTGCAGGCTGCCACTCTTCGCCCCATGCACAATGAACTTTGTCTATGACTGCCTGTATTTTGCTTTATGTGAAAATGGCTGTTAGATCCATCTCCAGCTGAAAACACCTTCTGCTTTAATGAAGAGCCTGAAATGGTACAAAACACACATGAAAATTAGGCCTACTTCAGCCCAGTGCTTTCCAGGTATTTCCCTGTGCTCCTCAACAGATGTTCATGGAAAGCTTCTTCCTCTGGCAAGTCTTACTAAGGGACTTGTGAGGGAAGGTTCTTTGCTCTTTTCACCAACAGATGTCATTGATGAACTCTCTCCTCTTCCCCCCCCCCCCCCCCCTAAAGTTTTGGGCCACCAGGCTTAAACAGACTGCAAATAACCACTATGTTGGCATTTAAAATGAAACAGAGAACTTGGCTTGGGTCTCAAGAGGTTGAAATGAGGATCCATGCTTTGGATTGTCCAAATGCTGTTTAGTCCATATCAACATATCTGAATGGGGTACAGGACAAATAGGATTTTTTTTTTTTCAACTTCATTTTTAAAAAAAATCTCATCTCCTATTCCATGGGAGAAAAACATTACGGAGAACTGTTTGCAAGTCTTCCACATTTTCAAAAGATTGTAGGATAATTCAGGTTGGAAGTGATCTTGTGACATTTCTAGTCCCACCTCTTGCTCAAAATAGGGTAGGAAATGAGGCTAGACCAAGTTACTCAGGGCTTTATCCGGTTGGGTCCTTAAAACCTCCAAGGACAAGAACTGTACAACCTCTTTGAGCCTATGACTCTTTCAGAGGTTGGTTGTTCCAGATTTTTCTGGGAAAATGGTAAGATGAAGCCCTAGTTCAAAAGAATATGTCGCATTGTCAGCAGAGAACTGTGAGCAACCTGACTAGGCCTTGAATAAGTCATTAAACTGTCCTCCAGCTTTCCTTTTGTAAAGTGGATCCAGTAGCACTGGAGATGCCAGAAAGACTGTATCCTAGTTTGAGTTGCAGCTGAGCTTCAATGCAATCACAAGTGCTGGCACTCTCCTTGCCCTCAGCCCTGGAACTCATCCAGTTCTGGACAAAGTCATGCTGGCCTTAAAATCCAGAGCTGAACCCTGGAGGCAATGTGGCTTTTTTTGTTAATTTGGAGGGAATGAGAGAAACAATCACTGAAGGGCACTCTCCTATTAGCAGTCAGTAAAGTAAGAAAGTTCAGGATTTTTGTTTAAGATCTTATGCAAAGATATGTTAATTGTGAAATTTCTTTGCAGAAGCTGCTGTGAGCTGAGAACATTGCAGTGTATGCCAGCTTAGCAGAAAGATGCCACGAGTTACTGAGTTTGGCCCAGGAATTCCTGGTTGAAAGATTATGGCCTGCACTCTGCGGGAAGCCAGACAACTGCCAGGTTTTGGATCAGCAAAGTTCCTGTGCACTGCATAAGCACTTGAAAAGTCCTTTTTGCAAGTCCCCGAAGTCCTCTTTGCCAAACTTTTTGTGGTCTCAATACTAGGACCACTTTCATGAGTGAATGGATCTGTGATGGGAGTGTAGAACAGTGTGGTTAACTGTGTCTAAGCTAACACAAGTTGCAGAAGCTTTTTTGAAGCATCTGCTCCAAATGCTGACAAAGACTAGCTAGTTTTTTGATAAGATGGAAAAGTTTCTCGCTTCTTTGTCCCTGCCTCCTTTTCTACGTGCTTGAACTTGATGAAGCACCTTTTTCAGGTCAGCTTCAACAGGATAGATGAATCTCTGGCATTTATCTTGATGCCCAGTGCTGGGGGGGGGAATCAATAATTAATAATTCCTTCTTATTACAACCCTCCTGTGTCCCTGCTCAGAATGTTTAAGGTCACAAGTGCTGTTCAAAGGCATGGAAACAGTAAAAGCTGTGCTCTGAATGCTATCATATACTGTGTGTCATTAAGCTCATAGGTTGTTTTCAGGGACTCCCCATGGCAGCATATAATAGTAACCTTAATCTGACGTACTCAGATGGCTTCCTTGTTAACCAAGCAAGTACAAGAAACAGCTTGTTTGAACTGACGCACATGTTTCCTTTTGATAAAGATGCCCTCCATCAGCCTATTAATAGTAGAAGCAATGTTTAATTAACAGCTTTCCTACAGCCCCTGTCCCCCTCTGATCTGGCTCTGAGCTCTGTCATGGTGGCTTTCTCTCATTTGTCTGTTGCCATAGAGGTCTGTCTTCTTGTTCTTCTAGAAATGGATGTCAAGCTATTGTTTGTATTTTGGGATCAGTTAAGGAGATAAACATGTAAGACAGTCCCCAGCCTGTTGAGTTTACTTCACTCAAAGCAAGTGAAGGAGTCAAAATCATCAGAAATGTGCAAGTGACACAGGCTCCAAATTTAAGGAGATTGGGGTACCTAGAATCTGCCCAGACTGCACTGGTAGTTAATGAGACATAGACTCTCAGATTTTTTTTTTTTTTCAGGTTGCAGACATTTCCTTCACACTCTCTAATCACAGTACAATGCAGACAAGCTTAGACTTGTCTTCCACAAGGTGCAAAGCCCTTTTCAGCAGTGGTTTAATTTTGTGGTGTAGACTAGACATTCTGTTTATTTTCTCCGATTTTCCCCTTTCAAACTGTGCTGTTACCTATCCTTTACAGTTCTGGATGTTGTTCCATCTAGGGTCTGAATCCTTATGGGAGGAACTCATCTGCAGTCACTGGTCCTTGGATAGCTCCCTGTAAGATTCATGCAGCTTAGTGCATGTGTGGTCATATTTTACCTCCTGTTTTGATCAACTGTCCCACTTTTTGCTTTCTAGATTGTGCTCTGAGTTTCAGCGATATTTGCTATTTGCATCTATGCTGGCCCTACTTTTGGCTTAATTTTGTATTGCTTTTCTCATTACCTCTTCCAGACAATCTGCTAGCAAAGTTGCGATTGATAACAAGCAGATAAAACCTCTCATTCTACTGAGTAACCACAAGGCCTTTATTTATGGCTTCACATGCAGAGCGCTGTGTTTTAGAACCACCAGTTTCCATGATGAGCGACTTTTTCCGTGTTGACACTGCAAGTAATGGTTGAAAAAGTTTGGGGACCTTGTCTCTGCCTATAAATACCCCAAACAAATCTATCTTAGCCTCTTCTGAGGTCTTGTAACTTAAACTATGTGGTAAAATCCAACTACTGAGGATTTATGAAGCTTGGGTAATGGTAATTTATTGACTTCAGTGTTCTTGCTCATTTACAAAGACAGTCAGCTGAAGGAGAAACATTCATACTTTATTACTCTTCCTTGAACAATGACATTTTTATTTCTCGAGAATTGTTTTTCTTTTTCATTTTAATTTAAAGGCAAAACACAATTTCCCTTAATTTGACACATAAGAGAAGATTGGCCTGAGATGCTTTGAATTCCTTTTTTAATAATTACAAAATTCACTGTCCAATCTTACTTTCTAATAGCTGTAGGATTAAAAATTGAAAAACAGACTGCTCAAAAAGAATAAAAGTCATTGCTGAGATGTCATTACATTTTTTTCTACAATAAAATAGATATTTTTGACCACTCCTTCATGAATCACCCTAATTTCAGTGGATGCTCTGCTATTACTAATACCTCAACAAAATAATAGAAACTGTTATGAGAATAGCAGAACTAATTAAACCTGGACACCTATAAGTTCGTGTCCTAAATCATACACCAGCACAAAACTACCAGCTCTGGCAAGAGCAAACACCAGTGATACTAGTCTGCTGTTGAATGTGTACGGGTTTGTTGGCTGTCTCAGGCTCACTGGAATATATAGCATCTGAGTTTTGCCTGCTTTCCCTTAATGGAAAGCACTAATTTTGGTCTTTCTTCTCTCTCCAGCTGCCAGATCCCTGAAACTTATAAAAATATAATTATCTGTGAGACTCCAGCCCTTCTTTCAAATTTGGTTAAAATTAGCTAAAGAGAAAATTCACTAAAAGGAGCTGACAGACAGGAATCAGGCCAAAAATACATCAGCCATCATGTCAGTAGTGGGTGTCATGGGTAGCTGTTAATTTAATACTGTGTTTCTCCCAGACCAGCCTGTGGGGATAGCTACTCCGGTGTCCAGGAGGTGTGATTATTCTGTGCCTGTTTCAGCGAGGAGGTCCTCAGAAATGTTTGGGTCCATCCCCCCCAGGCACTGCTCAGCACTGAATGTCATTGCAAGCTCTTGGAGGGGGCTTGGAGGTTTTCCAGTCCTCATGGATTTGGGGGCACACTAAACTGCTCTCCACAAGGCAGGTGGGGCTGCCCCTACGGGTTTGCTTGTGGCTAAGGACTTTAGGTAAGAGCAGCAACCAGGCTGTAACAGTTTGGGACTCCTCTCTGGAGGAAGACCAGGGCTCTCAGCGAGCACCGACCCTCTGTGCACAAGCTGGCGTTGCTCTGTTGGCAGAAATAGGCAGAAATAACCTTTCTCTCTAGATCAGAGCTAACACAGCTCTCCTTGTTGCAGCTGCATTTTTGGCTGTACAAGATTCAGTCCAGCTCTCATGTTTTGAGCCTCTGTAGAGTAAGGTGCTTTCAAGTGTGCAGTAAGTGCTGTATCCAAGGTACAACACCCACTTATGTTTGGCACTGTCACCCCAATAGCATAATATCTTGCACAGGCTCTGTTGAAGAGCTAGTTTTCATTGCGTGGGGGGGTTACCAATTTTAGGTCCTACTGCTGCAGAAGACCCATATGCCTGGATTTAACTTTGTGCCTGAGTGCACGTCTGTTGAAATCAGTAGACATATTCATCTCTGTGCAGTTAAGCTGCATAGGTTGTCCTGGCTGGGGTCTTTCTACAAGGTGTATTTAACACCCCATGTCTGCAAGGGTATCACAGCCACTATTGCACTGGTATAAAGGAGATAGTAGTGTGTTACCTGCCTTTTCAAGGTGCCCTGCAGAGCTGAAGACTAAAAGAAGTATTTTTCCATTGCACAGTGAAATTTGGTGAAGAGATTTCTGAGAGAGCTCTAAACTAGTTAGCTATAAGTACTGTAAGCAATATAGCTGCATTAGCACAGAGCTCAGCTGGGTAAATTAGCATTGTGCAGCATAGACATACCCTAAATTTCTGGTATGGTTTCCTCAGTGACACTTTTTCAAACCACAGCTTGAAAATAAAATATGACTTTTTTTCGCCACTCCAAAACACTGTGCTAGGAAAGCTTGCATATATTTTTCTTTTTTATTATCTCACAATCTCCTCTTTTAAAATAAATTCTAATCTGACTGCCTCATTTTATTTCATTCTATTTTTTTTTTTTTTTTTTTTTTGCTTTTATTGGTGGCATACTCTCAATCATCTGAGCCTGGATCCCCTGTAACCAAAGCTGTTTTAGATGGGGCACAGAAGATACTGTTTCTGCATTATAAAAGCTATTGTTTCAGTTCCCTCATGACCTCATGATGGAAGGCTAGACATGATTGGAAAAGGAACGGAGATCTATCATTATGTCTCTCTATAAATCTATGCAGTTCTGATTGCACCATCTCAAGTAGGATGCAGTAGGACTGGAAAATGCTCAGAAAAGGGCAAGAAGGATAATAGATACTGTAGCTTTTATAGCATGAGAATAAGTCACGTTCTTCAGTCTGGGGAAAAAAAAGTGACTGTGGGAAGGCAGTTGAGGGGTGTCATGGATGTCTGCTGTGATGACTGGCATTGAGAAAGTGGGTAAGGAACTGCTATGGGCTGCTACAATGCAAGAATACCTGGTGAAATCCACTGAGGGAACAGGTTTAAAGGTCTTCAAGGAAGAACTCTCCTCACAGTGATTGATAAGCAGTGAAACTCATTGCCACAGCATGTGGGCATGACCAAATGTTTAAAAGGAGTTAAAATGATGACACGGATGAAGGTAATTACCTTGATGATAGTTCAGCAATGATTAAGGGGTTTAGTAGGTGGAAATAAGGAAGGTAAGGATGGGTTATTCATCTCAAAGGGAGAATAAGAAATTATTTTTCTTTGTTCTTCTAGGAGCGGTTGCTGGCATCACTGTGTAACCCACTAGGTTATTCTAGGTACTAAGCTTGCTCTACCTGTGACAGCAAAACTACCATTTTGCACAGCGTAAGTTCTTAAGCTAAAGCATTGTAGAGCAAGGGAGAAAGACACAAAGCGCTACTGGCTGAGGTGTATTTGCTCACTCGGTCTCCCAGAGGAAGAGTAACATCATAACCGTACCTTTTTGAAAAGGCTGTAAGAAAATGAAAACTGCTATGGTGTGTCAGAGATTGATGCCTACCCTGACATACATCTCCTGCATCCCACAGTCAGGTGCTTAGGGAATTCCCAAGATTAAAGTTACATCAGGATTGCTCTGTTTAATCAATTATAGTGGCTATTTTAGACCCCTGTAAATTGGAAATAAGGGCAGCGGAAAAATGAGATACAGCCAAGATCATAACCTATATGAGGCTTCAGTTCTGCAACTGTTTAAACATCCTGTACAAGGTTCTAAGGAGAAAGTGTTTTTGCAAGGAGAGTCTTTGTTCAGTAGAGAATAGACTACATTCAGTATTTGTTGAAGCTAACTTTTAACAGGTTGTAGTTTTCTGTGATGTTTGTTTAATGGCTATGTGATGATTTTCTTCTTCCTGGCTCCAACATCCTAAGAATTGATGAATGAATGGAGTGAAAATCATGGACCACTGGCATTTTTCCATCCTCTGAAGTGGTAGGAGACAAAGTTCTAAGCTTATGATTGATATATGGATTTTGGAGTTAGTTTCACATTTGGAGGAGTAAATATGAAAGTCCTGGGATCAGATAATTTCTGCCCATCTGAATGCTCATTCTGGGGCAGAACAATTACCAGAAACTGGACTGCAGGCATTAAAATACAGGTTTCAATACACAGAGTCTGGAGCTAGCTAAAAAGATAGCATGAGTGACACAAGAAATCTGATCCCTGATCTTGGTTATGTGCAAGCAGTCAAAAATAGCGTTATTTTTGCTAGAAGGGTTTGTTCTGTCTCTGCCTTTATACCTGGCAGAGAGGCAGTAACTCCGAGGCACAAATCAGGAACTCCCACGCACAGCTCTTGATTGCTTCTTTTTCAACTCACCATGCAATTGCCATATGTGAATCTAGCAAGTGACACTTCCTAATGTAAAGCACTATCGCTTTCCTAAAAGTACAAGCTTAAATAGACTGTATGATTGTGTAAATGAAATCAATACCAAGCCTAGAATGTGAAGAAGGATGGACCTCTAATAGAGGACAAGTGCTCTCTCCTAATAACAAATGGTACTTATTGATACTGGTGGCAATAGGCCAAGAATTCAGATGTCACAGAAACCTGGATTTCTCCGTGTATGTGAAATAAAACCTAGCGAATGATGAGTATATTGAAACTCTGCAATGGTGGTCAGGTTGTCCCTGTCCTTTTCTGTTTTCATCTTCTGCCTGTTCTGCTACCGAAATAGTCAACACATAGATCAGGACAGAGCAGCAGGTAATCACATCTGATGCTTCACTTTTCCAGTATTTTAAGACCCATCTTTCACAGATTCTCTGAGCACCCCAGCAATATGCATACAACATACAGCGGCTGTTTGCAGAAAGTGGAGTAAAAAGTGAGGCAGCCTGGGAAATTTCTGTCTTAATCTCCTCCATGTCAAAACAGCAGCGCTTCTTCAGAGAAGATCCAGAGCCAGCACGTGCTGGCACTGCAGGAGTGAGTAAGATGGATTTGGGTCTGGATCTCCAAAGCACTTACAGGTAAATTACAAAGGGCAGAATCTTCATTACTGGTGATTTAGGAGACATAAAGAGACACAACTTGATTTGTGGACACCAAGTGGCGTTTTCAAGGCTGACAATTAATAATACGAAATCGACTTGTAAACTGAATGAATCTGACACAGGGTCATGGAGAGAAAATTAAATTTGGAAGCACTAGTGCCATTATTCTAGTTACTTGTGAGAAGAGTGTGGAACTGTGTTTGCAGATACCTTTTTACTTCTGTGCTTTTCTCCTGCCCTCCCATCCCAAAATTCAAGACTTTCTTTGGGGATTTAAGTATTTAACTTCTTAATCTTGTAATTTGAAGTAACAAGACAGGTGGGTGACATTTTACAAGATGAAAACCATTGAGTCAGCCTCTCATAACTACACAACTGTTAAAATCCCCATATGACTAATCTCTAATTCCCAGCAGTCTACTGCAAATAAAATCATATATTGAACTGTGCTACTTTAATATCCCAAATAAAGCTCCCACACGACTTCCAGTTCAGCTCAGAGCTTGGTTAGCCTAATAGCATGGTGATGTTTATACAGATCACAGACTGCATTAAATAAAACTCTCCCCATAAATGTTTGTGGGAGATTATACTAAGATAAACAGTCTGTGAAATCTCCTTAAAAATGCAGGGTGCTTGGCCTCCTGTGAAACGGTATTTAGGAAGATTAAGCCACAACAGTACTTCTGAAAGTGTATCTTTACTCCTCCACAACCGAAGGACTATTTTGAAAAAAAAAGATTCCTTTGCCTAGGATGATTTTCGGCCCCATCCTTTCAAACTTGCATACAAAGAGCCATTTGGGAAGCAGCTTTCTTGGTTTGCTCTCCAGACACAGGTTCCTGGGCCCAGGAGATCTCAATTGCTCTGATTCTTTTCCAACTAGCTGCTCACAGGTGATATTAGGGAATATATGACATTTGTACTCTTTCACAGTTTCTCCATTAACTTTCAAAGTGATGGAATGATTTCTGAGTTGGAGACAAATGAAAAGATAGCAAGAATCAAGCCTGTGCATTTGCAAGGAAAAGATGGGGTATGGTCCATGCCTATTTTTAATGGTAGCCAACCCAAGTGTGGGCAAGAAGCTGCTTCTGGGCTTCCTGGGGATTGCAAATCATTGAAGTGCAGATCTGCGCAGCACAAGAGCTTTCTTCTGTGTGAGAGAGCAAAGCGTGGCTTCTCTGCCTGCCTTCAGAGGGGCAGGCAGCACCTTGGGTAAGAGCTGTGGCAGGGCTGGTGTCCTCCAGGCCCTCAGATGCAGAGAGGTTTGGGGATGGATCCCAGTCTCTCAGACATGGAGGTGTTTGAGGATGAGGTCCTGGCTGGGAGAGGCAGAGCAAGCAGTAGGAGGCTGGTACGTGGTAAATGAAGATTTAGCTAGGTGGCTGGCTTGCTAGATCAGGAAGTCTTTCCTTTACCCACCTTTCAAAGAAGTGCAGTGGTACAATGGTGGTATATTCTGGCCCTGTAATATATACTGTATTTTCAAAAATAGCTTATATCTTTGCTAGCAGATGTGTTTCACTTAAACTGCAGTTTCAATACTTTGTTAAAAAAAAAAAAAACAAAACAAAAACCACACCCAAACACCTCAAGTGTTACCAATTACTGTGCTGAGGAACTTTCCAGCATGCAGTCAGAGCTGCCCTGGATGATACAACATTAGGCCTTGCATGTTTCTCTTCACTTAGCAAACACTGTGACTTGGAGGATGACCTGTGCCACTGTGGATTTCCATAGTATTTTTATCGTGAAACACACAAAAGAAAATCTTAGAAGTGCTGCATGATGTACAGCCTTTGTGATTGCCATCAGTGGTATGTTCCCAGTACCTGACGTGGGAAAGGGAAATGCAAATGAAACATTTGTCGTCTCGGCAAAGGCTCTGAACTGCTTGAATCGGAGGGACAGGCTGAGGATGCTCTGTAGATCAGAGCTCTCCTCTACCGGTGCAGCGGAGAGCAGAATCTGCCTTTGCACTTCTTGACTGTTGGTACAAATTTGTGGTGCCTGCTCACCAGCTGCTGACATGAGGTGGTGGCTCCTGCCCCTGCCCCGGGGGGAGACCTTGCATAAAATTAATCGATGGCTGCAAACTTGGCACCTTTCAGCAGGGAAGCTAAAAAGGCACTGTCTCTGAGTCCGACTCCCCCCCGCTGTGGTCCCGTTGCACGGGGCTGGTGCAGGGGGATGCACAGCACTGCCCACTGTGCTGCAGCTGCTCCAAGCTGTGAAAACGTGCTGCTTCAGGGCTGTCAGTCCAGCAGCTGTCACGATCCCTGCGTGGATGCAGAATTTTAAAAGGAGCTGCAAAATGTCAGGGATTTTATCTGTGTGACCTGCACCTGCTGTGCAGACCAGAGTCAATGCGCAGCACAGAAATGCAGGTAAGATGATGCAAATAAGCACGCAGACATGCACACATAAGAACTTTTACTGGGTTTAGTTGTAAGAGGGCATTTATTTTTAGGATATATGTTTATTTGTGATGGCTATGCACGTGCCTCTACACAGCGGGCTTTCACCTCCTTGTGACAGACAAGACCCTTGATCTGTCCAGGGTAGCTGCTGGGTTTTCATTCACTCCTCTACTTTGGGCTGCTATTTTAGTATTTTTATCTTAGCACCTCACCTGGCTACAGTGCCCAGCTGGAATTGCATTCTCTTGTCAGCTGTCTTGCCACCACTGTTGTATAGACAAACAAGACGGGCAGCAGGACTGCAGCCTGGTCCTCATTAGACCTGGAGAATAGCACCTCTTCTCACATTAGATGTAAAAGTCTTAGGAATCATCTTTGTCATGATACTGTTCTCCCACAGAACACATCCTGGCTTAATGGTAATTGTAGTTAAATGAGATGTACCTGCAAAAAGAAAGGAAAAACTTTGAAGGCTGAAGTGACGTAAACATTTTGATTCTAGTCCTCTGTGTCTTTTCAGGTTTTTACTTTGTTTTTGTCACTCACACATTTTTCTGAGACCGTTTATAGTGCCAGTGAAAATCTAACTTGATCTTTTTCTTGGAAGTAAATATAGTCTAGTTTGATCAACACTGGTCAGACGTTTCTAGTTAGAAGGGGAATGGAAAAGGAAAACTCTTTTTTGTTATATAAAACAAGTTTTGGTGTCCCCTACCTTCTGGCTTTTTAACGGCTAAAATGGCTTAGAGTGGGAATAAATAATTTTGTGTGAATATATTCTTGGAAGAATAGTACCCTGAGGTTTCCCAAGATCTGAAGTTAGTTTTTATGCGGTGCAGAGTTTTACTACCTGTGCATCTGGTATGTTTTGTGGGACATCAAACCTTAGGTCTGTTTGCACATTTCCACTTCCTAGACCCAAAGACAACAATCAAAACTTTGTCCCTCACTTATAGGCTTCTGGCTATTGCTTCTGGTTTCATTGCAATTGAAATTTAGGGACCAGGTGTTTTGCTTATTGACCTTATGCTATAGCTGCAAAAGGTGCAGCTCGTTCTCTGCACCTCAGTGGGGTGCTCGTGCGAAGAGTCGTGGTTCCGCTCTTACCTGCTGCTTCTTGTCCCTCCAAAAACCAAGGACTGCCTATGTCTGGTCCTGACACTTTGCTCTAGGTTGTCTACAAAGCTTGTAAAGTTAACAAATAAACAAAGCTATTAAGCTTCATGCATTTATTTTGACTATATAACATGGATTTCTGGAGCCATGTTATTTCATATGACTTTCATGTGTCTATTTTTAAAAAGTAAGATTCTGATGTTGGTGGCTACAAAGAAGAGCTTGAGAACCAAAACTCATCAATGTCAAAAATCTGAAGGCAAATAAAACTCTTCAGAATTCATAATTGTTTAAAAAACTGTTCTATTTCTAAAGCAGTCTGATGAGGAACTGAGTCATTAATTTTGCATGCTAATGACTGGCGAGTACTGGTGAGAAGGCTGGGTATGCAGTCCAGTGAATCAGATGTGGCTGAGTTTAATACTGATCAGTTCTAGAAACATTGAGGAAAACTCCTGCACATTTGGGTTTTATTGTAGGAAACCCTGCCATTATGCTATTGAGAAGCTTTTCAGCTAAGGAAGGATGTGGGACACTTTCAGGGCATCTAGCTAAACATGTAAAACATTGTATGAGAGAGTAGGGTAAAGATAGGTAAAGACTGAGAAGTTGTTAGTCTTGTATCTACGTTTCCTGGGGCACCTACCTTTTAGGTAGGTGAGAGATCCCCTTTTGTTCTTGCCTGTGACTGTGTCTAGGCTAAGGCATATGCCTAAACAGCTCTCAGTTTCTGGTATTTTTGAGCATTGCTTTTTAAAATTCTTCTTACAGTTTGCACATGCTTTTACCTGATTCTTTGCAAGCACATGGGGCCTCAAAGGCATGTAAACTGAAGTTCCTTCTAGTTTTGCATGTTTTTCATCTTTTTTTCTTCAAAATAACAATAGAAAATACCACAAGGAAATCCCATCTTGTGAAGTCTTTGCTTCAACCCATTTGCTGTTTCCTGATACGTTTGGTGAAGAACTACTGTGAAGCATCTGATCACATCAAAGTGTGTTTTCCAGCAACATTCATGCAAAGGATCCTGAGCAGAGATAAGTCTGCCTGATTTTCTGTGCTAAGATTAACAGTGTGGCATAGCAGCTGCTCCACAAGAAAAGACTCTTTTGCATTTTTCCCTCGTTTTCCCACATGTCTTTGAAATGTAGAAAGTCATACTTTTGAACATGTTGAGAGCCAACAGATGTTGTAACTGAGATGTTTGAGGTGAGTGCTGTTAGAAGCAGTAACCTACCTGAGTGTTAATGTGGTACTTACCGTATGTAGGTTCCACAGAGTAGTTTGTCTTAAATTTTAAGGTAAATTTTGTAGTATAGATGTAATATGGAGAATACATTCTTTGGATTGATAGACTTAGTCCAGATAGCAGGATAAAGGTAGTATTAAGGCCTCAGTTGAGGGCTTCAAAATCTTCCAGCATGCAAAGACTAGGTCAAGCACAGGGCAGAGGGATGGAAATGCTGGAGGGAGATCCACTGTGGTAAGTCTGGCAGAAAAAAAAGCAGAAAAAGAAGTTTTTTTGGAGATAAGGTGCCCGTAAGGAGTGGTGGGGGTTATACAGATGTTATCCCCTGCCTAGGTTCCCAGGCAGAAGGCTGAGCATGCAGTACTTTTGGCAATCTGTTCTTTTGCTTAAGAATGGTCTTGGCAGAGATGCCATATGCACAGCATTGTATTAAAAGTAGGTTTGATTATTTCTCATGGCAATAGTAGGGCAGCAGATGTGGCAATAGGAGGAGAAACAGTAAAATGAGTGCAAATGGAAGCTCATTTCAGTGGATGCTCCTATTCTACCGCTGCTTCTGCTGCTGGAAGAAAAGTGGTTGAGAGATAATACAGACGGCGCAGCAGCCTGTCAGCTACCTTTCTTCATTAACTTAGACTGCAATAAAACACAGCTTTTTAAAACAAAGTTCAAGTAGCCAGAGCCTCTCTGTGGAAATTAATTTCCTCTGGAAGCTAGTTTCACATAACTCATCACCTACTTCACTGAACATTATTCAGCCCTGTCAGTGGTGACAGAAGTGCCTGACAGAGCTGCTGGAAACTGGGTCATGTGGTGGATAAAACATAGCCCACTTTCCCAGGCTGCTTTTAGCGTGGACCTCCCGAGATTGTAGTAAATAATAAATACCTGCAGGCTACTGTGGGCACTTTCTGCAATGTTGCAGAGCTCATCTTTGGTCCATGAGAGGAGGAGATCGTGTAATGGTATAAACCCATGAAGCAGGTATGCAGAGAGAAACTTTTGGCTGCCCATCTCTGTTTCTGAGCTGTTACGATACTGATTTTTTCCCGAGTATGGGTAGGTGTATACTGTTGGACGATGCAACTTCTACCCTCACAGGCCTGCTTCCCGGGTTGGGGATGACTTTTGACGACTTCATTTCTGTGGTGGTAGTAGCTGTTGGTCATTGATGCCTCACCAGTCAGGCTGACAAGGTCCTGGGTGAACACCCAGCTATGCCCAGTTACAGGGGGAGAAGTTTGTCTGTGAGATCAGCAGTTGCTGCCAGAACAGCCATTTCATGTCTCCCCCATAGAAAAAGGCAGTGGGCCACATGGAAGTTTAATGTCTTTGAGAAGTCCTTATTAAAAGTGCAAAGCAGTGCTGTTACAGGCTTTTTAAGTCATGTCTTTTACTTGAAAAGGAACCCACAAAGAACTAAAAAAAATGAAATTTGTGGTCTATTTTCATGGTGTATAATTATCTATTCCTTTCTCTTCCCTTCCCTTTCCCTTTTCTATTCCTCCCTAGAAAGTCTAGGAGTTTTCCCAGTTCTTAACGGCTTGTTATCCAGCCTGTAAATGCTGGATTTCAGTGCTTCCTCTCACTGGAAGAACTAAGGCACTGAATCATTAACAAGGCTATTCTTTGTGCCAAATATTTGTCTGTGATTAATGTCAAGCAGATTAAAAAAAAAAAAAAAAGATTAAAATACTCATCCTGCAATTTTCTTCCACAAAAATGTATGTTTGGACAACTCTACTCACACACATTTTTCTTTTTTTCTGTCAGAGTGTACTCCAAAGAATTTTTACCCTTCCTTCCTCACCACTCTGCTTGGATGCAGGAGTGACAGGAGACAACATCCACGTGATCCCAAAGGTGAAGTTGCATGTTATGGCTGAGTCTTACAAACAACTTATATCTGCTGAGGAGGAGAGGTCCTCTTCCTCTTTGTCCTCCCTACCCTTGTTCTCAGCTGCGCAGTCTTGTGCTGGCTCTGCAGCTTGTAAAATTTTTTACTGAACCAATTTTACCCCTATCCTGGTGGAAAACTCAATTGCTTTTTCTGAGATAATTGACTGCTGTTTTACAGGGTTGTATCAATTCCTAGAGGCTTCCAGCAAGCACCAGAGCCAGTAGAAGGTAAGCAAGAGATCATGTCTAAGAGTGATGTTGGGGGTGTAGGACTTCCCCCTTTCAACAGTGGCAGTAAAATGTTGGACAGGCTCAGCTGTCCTGTGCTGCTTCTCCACTGAGATGGAGTCACTCATCACTTGAGCCCTAGTAACTCCCCATATGTGAAGTCTCAGCTTCATTCTTCTTCCTGAATAAGAATGAACTCAGAACTTCCTGAGTTCTCATGCCTCAGGATGAAAGGT
This sequence comes from Theristicus caerulescens, assembly GCA_020745775.1. Classification (NCBI taxonomy): domain Eukaryota; kingdom Metazoa; phylum Chordata; class Aves; order Pelecaniformes; family Threskiornithidae; genus Theristicus; species Theristicus caerulescens. The sequence goes on from CM036558.1 coordinate 73,402,482, forward strand.
GTATGTGTTCACACAGAAATACTGTCCTGAATGTTCAGGTGAGACGAGTGTTCCTGCTGTCTCTCAAGTCACATTTCACCAGGATGAGGGCCGCTCTTACAGCAGCTGCTCTCTAGTAGCAGTGTATCCCCTTGGTGTGGATGGGAGTATTCCTTCAGGGCATTTTTCAGGGTAGAGAGAGATGTGGATTTCATCCTTCTAGATATTTTTTGATAGTGATTGGACCATGGTTAGCCTTGAGATGATGTTAGTCAGAGGAAAAAAAGGAAGAAGAGACCTGCCCCCACTGGAAGCAGAAAATTGGATTAGCAAATACAAATTGCAAAGGGTTGCAGAAATATGAAAGACAATGCCAGTGGATCAGCTCCTGTTAATCTTGCCATGCTGTCAGCATTTCATCTACATTGCCTAGCAGTTACGTCCAGGTGTCTCCCAGTTCCCTCAGTACAGGCAAGCGAGGAAGCGGAGATCTCTCCTGGGAAACGACACCTCTGTTAGGTATCTGTCTCGGTGCTACAGAAAAGAAGAAAGCAGAAAGGGCTTTAATAGCAAAATAGAGAGCCCTAGCAGTCTGAGAAGCATGAACATTATGTTAGTAGATGGGCACTGTTGCCTTTAATAGGTTATCTTTTTCCGTTAGAAGACTTTAAATTTTTAAGTGGCGCACAAGCTCGTAAGAAGAGCTTTTACTGTGTGGGTTCCAATTTTCATGTGGGTTTTGAATGTGTGGGAGAAGCTGATGCATTAAGAACTGCTCATGAATCTCCTCTATTTCCAGTCTTCCCCCTGGGAACTATTGATGGTCATTTCATCTTTCTTATGTGACTTTTAAGATCCTAAAAAAAAAAAAAAAAAAAAGAAATGGTTTTCTGGTTGCTACCCAGTGGCTGAAAATGAGAAGTAGAACATAAATTGCAAACAGCTTAGATTCAACTAAACCCACAGTCAGGGTCCTCAAAATTTATTTTGATAGAAGTTCTAAATAAAGTTAAATCCTTGGAAAAGTAAAGAAAAAAATAGCAGAAATAAATGACAATTTTTCTATCGCGATTTGGGTTAAGAGTGCTTAAATAGTTTTGCTGATGCACAATATATCCAATGGTATGACTGGCTTCCAGATGGGAGGTGGGGAACTGTATTAATGAATTATGGGTCTGATGAAACGTCATTTTTTTACCTATCACATAGACTTCAAATCAGTCAGTGTGTCTCACTTGCTCTTTCTTCTAATCAGAATGCTGCATATTCCAAAATCTCTTTTCCCTGGTGTTTTGCAGCTAAAGTAATTTCTAATTTGCTTTAAAACTTGTTATAGGTATGGAGAGAGGCTTAGTTGTATAGAGAAAATACTCCTCACTTTGAAGATCTCTTTTGAAGGGCTGATGGAGAAACACCCTGAAATTAAAGATATTTTCAGATTTGGAGAACAAAGTGGGGAAGCACACAGACCTAAGAAAGGTAAGCAACTTATCTATTGGAGAAATTGCCTTGAAGTAAGTGAAATTATTTCCCCAGAGATCATTTGGTCTTAGGAGTCAAATTGTCACTAAACAAAAAGCCAAATCAAGAGCAGCAAATTGATTTTGCTTCCAGTGTCGTTCCTCCATTTTTTCCCTCATTAAAAAGTGAAGAAGGATGTGATACATCCGACTATTTATTTTTTTTCCTCACAGTTGCACTCTGCCCTGAAGAACCTCTTTGCTGTATCCATTTTATTGGGGGGGGGAGGGTGGTGGTGGAATGATAGCTCCTAGTTTAAATTTTCAGAGGTGAGCACCTACATTCAGCTTAATTGGAAAAGCAATGGTTTTACAGACAGCAAACACCTGCATCTCTGCCTATCATCAGGGAAATTTGTACGTCCAGCGTCTATGAGAAAAGGGTCACATACATAGATGTGAGGTGTAAGCACGCAGGTCTGTGGTTTTGGTCTGAGTGATCCAGTCAAACAGATACAGAAACTCATATTGGGAAGGGGAAATGAAAACTTAAAAAAAAAAAAGAATTCAAGTCTCTCTCTTCTTGACAAAAGTTTGTGGGTGTGTCTTTTGCGATCATCTGTTTCCTCTCCCAATACGTGCATGCACGCATAGAGACAGCATGTTTCTTCCTGCTTTTTGGTCTTGCACAACTTTCCTTCACTGCTCCTGGACACCCAAAGCACTTTGCACAATACTTCCCTTTTGGCTTCTCATTTTCCCATGTCTGACACTAGCGTTTCTCACCAGGTTCCTTCTCTCTGTTATTCATTTGTTAAACGAACACTTTCTCCCCTGAGTTGATCTTTTTTTCATGGAGAATGGATGACAGGGGTGTACAAAACACATCCAAGCGCTGCTTGCATGTTTGGAGACAAGAAAAGCAAGGTGCCAGCTCTAGGGGAATGCTCAGGGTTTGTGCTGTGTAATTTATGTTTAATGCTGCAGCAGAATCTGGGTTTTGTGCCTGGCTTTTCAAAGATGTAACTGCTGTGACATGTTTTGCAGCTCCTCTTGTGCGTGAGAGAGTAAAGGACACTTTGACTCACTTGAGATCCCTAGAAATGTTAAAAAAAGTAAAGGAAGAAAAAACGACAAGAAAACACACTCATGGAACTGCTGAGATGATGTAACCAGGTGTCTTTTCATGTGTATCCTTTATTTTTCCTTTCTATCTCATCAAATTTAAATGAGCTAATCCTATGAAGGATTAAAGCTGTAATGTCTCTATGCCATGTTTCAGTGTTCTGGGCTTTTCTCATGGGTTAGCATTTAGAGCTGTAATGAGCTTTGAGGTTTGGTGGAAGCAGAGGATGCAACTATTTATGCATGAAATGGTAGAAGGTAGTGTCTTTTCCTTGGTGAAGGGATGTCATTCTTACTTTCAGCCACGATTAAATCCCTTCAGTCCGTTACATGGCCCTTTAAAGCACCTGGGAAATGGGATGTTTCATTTGGGTTCACTGAGACCTGATTTGCTCTTTCGGGGGGGGGGGGGGGCAGGGAGAGAGCTGATGCTAGAGGAGAGATGACCTGGACACAATTCCTATTCAGCATGCCAAAACCAATTCTGCTCTGCAGAGGCAACCTATGCACCTCTGTGTGATGGCATGCAGAGCTCAACGGTTACTACTTAGGAATGCAGAGGGGCTGGCACAGCTAGCCTTGCTGTCAAAAAGGGTGGCGTTTGAGTTCAATGGGAACGAGGATCAGGCTGGAGAGAATAAGAGAGTTCCACAAAAAATTAGTGGACTATTAGAGATATGGAGAACATCATGCCGTGACCTGCTCTGGGAGAGAGCAGAAGAAACTCATGCTGATGGAAGAACCAGGAGCACTACCTCCCTGTGAGAAAAGAGAGTGAAGCAGTTTGCTGTGGGACTGGTTGGCTTGATTTTAACCAGGCAAGGAAGATGCTATCTTCTGGTGGTACCAGGGTTGGGAAGCTTCATGTTGAATCCTTCCTGTTGCTATGTGATGGGCTTTGTGGTGTTTGCTTAGGTCTGGCATATCTGGCAAAACAAATATGAAACCTGCATGTGGAAGATCTGGATCTTTTTGGCGGCCCTGCTGTACAGTGCATCTGATCTCTGCCCCAGGGGTTGCCCAGTTGCTCCTTGGCTTGGCCATGTTGGGTGCCTGGGCAGCATGCACGGAGCAGTCCTGATTCCCCAGGCTTACACCAGCGTGGTGACCAAGGCTGGCTGCCTGCTGCCAGAGCCAATGCATCCAGCCAGTGGTTTTCCTCCAAGTCTTTTCCAGGCCCATCATGCCAACAGGATAGGAAGTCAGGAAATGTGCATGTTTGCCTGTTGTCGGTTAATGTCTTTTGTAAATACTTTGGGCTCCATCCAAATCACACTGAAGTCAATAGGATTCTTTTCAGTCTGAGGAGCTGGACCCAGCCTGTTTGTAGCCACCTATTATGAAAAACCAAAGAGCAAAATTCAGGGTGCATTTCCCTTGCATGCTAATATTTATTCCCATTACGAATTTCATTCAGTGTGTCTCTGCTTACAGCCATGATAATTTGGCCCATGGTCCCTGCCTGAAGCCCTTTGCAATCCAATATTGACTTAGTAATTTCCTACTGTGACTAATAGTTCAAAGGAAACACCCTGGGCCTTAATCCGTCCTCTGTCCCACGCTCTGTTGCATTTACTCCGGGTTGAGATTGTCCTGAGTGTAAATGATAGTTGGTCATGAGGAGTCTGAACAATTCTCCATAATGAGAGAGAGTTGGTTACTTCCTGCTCCATATGGTTAGATGTTCACATAGGCAAGTCCTGGAACTGAAGTCCTGTCTTACTGAAAGTGCATAGCACAGACTTTGGTATCACAGGCTCCTTAACTGCTCCAAGTGGGAAGAAGAGTTCATTCCTTGTTCATGACTCTTGTAGAAGCAACTTGCAAAAAGTGACAGTGAGTTCTAACTGTAATGTACTTACACGTCTGCTGTGGAAAGGACTGGCTCCTGAAACTAGCTTTTAAAGGTCTAACTCACCCTGATCTGACCTTCCTAGTTATTTGCAAGCACAGTTTGACATTTGGATAATTAAGCACATAATTTATGGCTGAAAAAGGAGTGCAATTTTTTTTTTTCCTGGGATCTGACCCAAGATGTGGATAGGTCATGCTAATAGGAGTCCTTATATCTCTTTCCTGACTTCAGTAAACTCACCCTGAGTACGGTTATAAAACTTATATTGCTAAGTCTTGGCTCTGAGAGATAGCAGGTATGGACAATCTCTACTGAAGTGAGTTGGTACTGTTCTAGTTAGCATGCTTCAGGGTAGTCTCAAAGGGGTCCCTCTATCCTTTCTTCTACATGAAGATAATGCTTGTATTAAATATTTATATGGGCGGAAATATTTTCTTTGTGGTTGGCACTGTGGTTATACTATAGCAAGATAACCCATGCAGTTCCTGTGAAACCACTGGTCTATCTAACTGACACAATATCCGCTGGGGTGAATAATAAGAATGGCCTGATTCTGAAATGGCTTGACAGGCCTTACTTTATCGGTCATGGCATGAGTACACAGCTGGGATGGGGGAGATCATTTGAACATGCAATGGGAGCACAACAGCTCAAGCAAACAAGCACCACTCTTGTCATGAGAAGTCACGTTTCTGGAGAGAGCTTTCTACTTGCAGAAAGTCACCTTTTGCTGTATTTCATGCTTCCACGTTTTCTGTAAGTTCAACAAGTATACACATGCAAAGACAAAACTAGTCACTGCTGTAGCTTCATGGGAGCAAAGAAAGCTTTCATGAATGATGAGCTGCCTTGTACACAACTCGCCAACAGCAGCCGTGGCTGGGTGCATTCTTACTCTTTTGCGCGGGCATAATGGTCAGTAATCACTGCGTGGCACTTGGCTGCGATATGGGCAGGACTTTTTTCTCTGAGCACCCTGGGTGAGTGCAAGGGGCTGGCAGCTGTTGTCCTGCTGGAGTTAGATGTAGCATGTTTAAAAAGAAGATACCTACATTACACTTGTCTAGAAAAAGCTTTGTTGCTTACAGCTTTTTTTTGTTGAACCCTCTTCATATTAATTTAGATTACAGTTGTACTGCTCGCCCATTGTAAAGGGTGGTGTGTTGGTGAAGGAGGGGATGAGTGACTAGAGGTTGGTCCTAAACTGGACCTCTGGATCCAAACCCCATGAAACTTTGAAGGAAAAAAAAAAAAAAAATCCTGAGTCCCATATTGAGCTCTAGGGCTCTGAGTCATGGCTGATGGGCAGCTCTAACGCTGGACTACAGGAAAGGTGCACGAAAACCAGTTGTGCTGTCAAAGTTTGTTTCTGAACTGTATGACACTAGCTAATGCCTAGCGCAGAGGCCTCTCAGACCGGCTCTATAATGTGCTGCAATCTGCTTATGAGAGGGAACTCAGAACGAGTTCTTGTGTTGGAAATGCTCTCCAGAGCTTGTAATACCAGAGCTTGCATGGATAGGACCTTGTGCTTTTTAGAGCTGTGCTTTCCAAACCTCACCTCTGTTGTGTAAAAGGTGTAGATGTACTTGAATGCTCAGAGAGTTGACTCTGTGCTCACAGGTCAGAAGCACATTTCTGTCGCCACTATAAATACAGTAGCTGTGTTTTTCCTGACACCCTGTAAATTTCCTGCAAGGACATGTAGGAAGATTCCTTGGTTTACTTTAGATAGTATAAGTAGCCCCATAATGGCCAATGCTCTGTTTTGTGATACACCTTTAGGCTTATTTTGCATGTTTCCAGTGGTGCAACTGGTTCCCCTCTCTGCATGTTACAGTGAGGAACCAGTCTTGTAACGGTTTGCCAACACAGTGTCTGTTTTCTCACTAGGATCGTTTCAAGTGAAGGAAAAATGGGCTGATTTATGAGGATGGGGTGTTCTCTGCCACTCTAGAGGCACAAAAATTTCCTGCCTTTCATAAATGATTTTTTATAACCAGTTTGAAGTCTCCTCTTCCTTGACCTGTCAGTGCATAAGAGTTAAAATGGAAAGAAAAAGCGATGAGAACAAACCTTCTTGGCAGTAGCCATAAAAGCTACAGCCTGGCCTTCTTGCCACACTGTGCTTTGCTTTATGGGACCTGAGCCTTTACTGACCTGCTGAACAAAGATGATCAGGTCAAATAAAGATCAGGCTATAGGTCTTCAAAGAGCCATTTGTTTTGCAGGGACACTGAATATCTAAGACTCAGCTGAAGGCTATTTTGAAGCATGCTGGTCTGGAGAAAGCACAATAGTTTCTCTTTTTTTCTTTTTTATGTATTTTTGACTTCTTGGATTTCTCATCACCCAAAAAACATGCAACCAGCTGAATGGTATTGAATGTTTTTTAGCCTCTAGAACTGAAAACACTCTCTGTAATTGATGGTTTGTTTTAAGACCACAGGAAACTACTTGTCACTATCCATTAATGAGCACTTTGCTAGCTGTTTGCCATCTTAAGAAAAATAGATGACGAAGCAGAAAACCCCACATCCACAGTCTGCTGTTTTATTCCTCTGTCAAACTAATACTGAACTAACTCTCCACATAAAATATCATTTTCATTATCTGTGTTCACTATTTTTCCCAGCCTCATTAAAACCTGCCAGAATAAGAAAAAATGAGCTAAATTCACAGTGAGCTCATTCTGTCTTGGGAGCAGGGAGGCCGTTGCTCCTCCCGGAGATGGTGGCCGAGTCAAGGTGGACCCTATTCAGTGGAAGAGGGGGAATAACTACCCTGGTACATCAGTAGGCATCTGCGGTGCAGAATGGGCTGTTCGTCCTAGCTCCTATGGGAAAAAGTGGTGGAGAAGGCAGAAGGGTAGAGATGTTGACCCACGTTCACAACCCGACTGTGTAGGCAGAATGGCAACAATGTCATCCTCACCCAACAGGCACGTCTGGCTGTAACAGCAATGTAAATAATTTAGCAGTGAGATTTATGTGCTTCTTTCTCACTGTGGTGTCTTAAATTGTGTTTAGTCACATTCAACAAGATAATTGCCCTGAACTCGTGTGCTAATGGCACGTTAATATGTAAGAGTGGAGCTGACATCTTCAGGTCACTGATTAAAAGGGAAAACCTCTCTTCTCTTCTCAAAAAAGTGCGAAAGACTATTTTTCTTCTTTTTTTTTGGCAAGTTTTCAAAGGCACAATGGAATATCTCTCTACAGGTTAAATTCGCATCTGTTTGAATTCAAGGCTCTTTGGCTGTAAAAGTTCATTGTTTTGCTCATTCTCAGTAATCAAACCAGTGTGTTATTCATACATATGCTCCATACGGAGAACGATACAGCAATTGCTTTGTGAGGGGGGGAAAAAATGGAGCCATTGCTTGCAGATAACCTATTCCTTTTTAAAAATTGGAGAAATTCCCTTTTTGTTTATTTGCTGCTCTGAATAATGGATGTTTTTCTGTTTTCCACAGCCATTTTCTGACATGCAAATAGCAATTTATTTTTATGTGGGATAAATTCTTCCTGTGTGCTTCCCACTATGTGAAATGGGGTTGGGGGGAAATACGCCTTTTTCCATGAAAATACTAATGACTGAATTAAAGCATGACTCAAGTGGGCACTGTTCTAAGCAATAATATCAAACTTGTCACAATTGTGTGTGGGCTTTAATGTTCCTGGATGGTACTCGCAACTAGTCTGTAGATCCATGAGCCAAGGCAACTGTGAAAATCTCTCCAAATCTTAGGTGGAGCCCAAATGATATATTTTGAGGTGCTAATAAAGTAATCTGAAGACAAAACAGAGAAGTAACTGCAAAACAGGGCCAGCTGGGAGCATAGGTGATGTAGGCTGTTGCCTTGGGTGGCAGCAGCCTGCCAAGGGCACAGCAAATGGTCATGTCTTCATCACTTGCTCTGCCTCTGCCAGTGCCTGGGGAAATCAGGTTTGCTGCTGCTGCCAGGGCAGGGATCAGGATGTGTGAGACTGGGGCCAGCTGCTTTTGGCAGTCACTGCTCCTGCCTGGTGATTTACCTTCTGACAACAGGAGCTGCCTGAAATGAGATGTATAGGGTCACAATGTAAGCGGATGCTTTTTTTCTGGTGAACATAGACATAATCCTTACTAACTGTGGTGGCTTGTTCAAATCCTACAAGGTTTGTAGCCTGTGTGAGCATGGGCAGAGTTTCTGCTATGTCCCTGCTACCAGCCTGTGGTGCAGCCCGGCTGGAGGCCATAGTCCTTCTCATCCTCCTCTGTCCTCTGAGATGAATTTTGTACAAGTGCCTGGTGTTCCCATGGATGGGATGTGGTGATGCAGTTTGGAGCTCTGACAGCTCTGCTGTGCATGCAGGGTGGTTGTATTTTCCAGCAAATGGAAGTATGGATGTTGTCGGAACCTTTTATAGTGAATTTCAATATAAAAGTAAATTTTATTACAGTATATAGAACTTATGTCATGTGAAGAAAACTTTATTAAAAGTTCAGGCCCCTAAAGACATGAGTCTGAGGTTCTGGAGTCAGTGTCGCTTGTGGCTGACAGGCTCCTTATTGCTTTGACCCTCTCTGTCCACGCTGATAAATCTTGATAATTAATGAAGTCAACTATTTGACTCTCCTTTACAAAATGATTGTGTCTTCCATGATCTTCCACAACATTGGGACTGCACAGCAAACTAGTGTTAATGGAAATCCCCTTGTGGTTTCTGGAGACAGAACCCTTTGCATAGCATAAGGATCAGTTCAGAGTGGCTTTCTAAAGAATGTATCCAACTTTCACCATCTCATTTCATGACTTCTCTCTTCAGTAAGAAGTCTTAGTGAAACAGAAGTACAGTCCCAGCAGTGTACTCAGAGGCTGAAGCAGAGAGCTAAACAGAACTGGGCAGAAACTGTTATGTTCCAGCTGGAAAGTTGTCATTTTTCTGGTAATCCTTGCCCAGTGTCTACACATACTCTTCAGGCATTTGCATTAGAAACAGTTGTGGATACTGCAGTATTGATTGGTTTCAGGAACAGAATGGAAAGTATTTCTTTGAGAGTTTGAAAGCCAGAAATCATTTTGCAGTTAGCTGTGGGATGGATGTCATTACTTCTGAAAGCAGCAGCGCAGGGCAGTGTGACTGGCTTGGAACAAACATCCCAGGCAAGGCTTGCCCAGGTGGTGATCTTTCTAAGCACTTCCTCCCTTCCCCCCCCCCCCCCCCCCCCCCCCCAGTTACAGAAGTATTTGTATGGGGGGGAATACACTGGCCATTTTTAACCTGGATACCACTAATTAATGTCACAACAGTCATCTGACACTGCCATAGTGGTTTCACTAGCAGAAAGTGGTGGTAGAGTACCAGAGACTGGCAAATACAGCTTTATAAGTGAATTTATTCTAGTAGCTATAAAAGGTAAAGGTTTCTCCTTTGCTGTTCTAAGAGAGAGCATTAAAGACAGCATTGTCTTTAACCATCTTATGCATCTGTTTTTAGAGATGTTTCTGCACGGTTGCAAATTACTAGCTTATTGTGGCTGACCAAGTAAGCTCTCCTCAGTCAGCTGAGCTGTGGCTGCTGAACACATACCTTCTTGTAACCTATCCCAACTGCTAAGGAAAACACATCAGCGTAAACTGCTCCCTGACTGTCTTTGGTGTAATGTAACCCTCGTGTGGCACTTCAGATATGAAGAGAAAAATCCAGGTCACTGGAGCTCTATTGTTGATTGTGGTGAGATTTCAGATGTAACTGCTTCAAGTTGCTTGTATTTACGCACCTGAAGTAAGACTTTGTTCAGTTTTGGTCCATGAAATTCAACTCCCTGCTTTTGTGTATGACTGAGTAAGCCTCACAGGGAGGAAAAAAAAAGCTTTAGAAAAAATACCTCAGATTTTTTTTTTTTTTAGAAAAAATATCTTCTTTAGAAAAAATATCTCTGTAGAATAATTGAAACTTGTCAGAAATGTTTCTAGGCTCTCCAGCTACATGGTTAGCTCCAAGTCCAGCACAAAAACAGTATCTTCCATTGAGACTGGATGAAATGTGTATGCATTCACTGGTACTTCAGTAGTGAGTGAAGCAGTATATGTTTTTAGCTACTTTTTTTTTTTAACGTAGAGAGGAGCATATTTGATCTCTTCAAAATTTGGGATTATGGTACGCAAGGTGGGTTCATACTTACTTTTAAATGTGCAGCTGGTTTATGGTAGGGAGTATTTGGCTCAAGGTTGCTCCTCATGAAAGGGGATGCCTCCTCTGAAAAAATCTGTAATACCTCTGATGGATGTACACAGTGCCTGAAACCCTTTGGAGCGCTGCAGATTGAAACTTGACTGATCCTAGGAGCAAACTAGATGACTAGCATCAAAGAAACTTCAGTATCTGATGGTGAACTTTAGGTCAAAGTGCTGATTAAAATGAAAATCAAGTGATTTTCAAAATATATATATTCCTGGCAAATAAGTTACAATTTATTGCCTTATTGCAGAGAAAGGTACTCTCAGTAACTCTAAGGCACTGCTATCTAAGCAGTGGTACTGCCACTGCATTGCCTTATGGCAGCAGGAGCAAACCACTGAATGATGAATATTTAATGAAAAGGTTGATGTATATCTACAGTGAATCATTTGCTACAGAATTGTAAATAAAACAGTATTTTTAATTCACTGCCTACGGCTACTGAAGTATACCATGTATGAGTTATATCCACACACAAGAGAAGCCATGGTTAGAATAACCTGGGCTGCAAATTTGGTAGCATATAAATATATATTTTTATCTGGTGGCAGTAGGAGGTGTCTGGATCAATTTTCAACATAGGTATGTGTGTGTCTGTATGTCTGTGCACTGAAAGCTAAATGTTCAGATGTGCCTGATTTAAATTCATCTGTCCAAACCCCCTATTTGTCCCCCCATCCTTTTCTTCTGTTGTGTGTGTGTTTGCATTAAGACAATCTTCAAGTAGGTGGTCACACTGTATTTTCTCACTTTGGACTTCTCACCTCAGTCAAGATGGATGGTGCTTTTTCATTTCCTTTTATTCTCCTTTACATTGCTTCATACGCATCCCCTGAACCCCACACTGAATACAGACTTTCCTCAGGGACTGCAAGTACTCTGATCATAGTTTCTAAGCTGTTCATGAACACAGGTGGATTTCTGCCTGCAGCTAGCACTGCATGAGGTGACGTGTTGTTAGCCCCATTTTATATGTGAGCCTCTGAGATGCAGATGTTAAAGCCGTTCCTGCCTGATGTGCCCATTCATTTTGGATTCTGTATTTAGGATATGGGGGACCAGAGTACTTAGCATTTTGTTCTCTTCTTGTGTATTTGCATTTAAAGAACAGCTCCCATTGACCTTTAGTGGGAGGTGGGAACTCTTATGTGTTATCCAGGTACCAAATGCCCCAAACTGGACATCTGGAAAATGAAACATGGGTATGTTTATGATGCTGGCTTATAAAGTGTCTTGGGGAGCTCCATGACGTAGGAAAGCTGTGCCCAGAGAAGGGTGAAAATCTTGTTTCCCAGGGTGGCACAGAACTGCCACTACTACAAACCCACCCTTTCAAGGCAGTTTGGGAGACAGTTCAATCTCTCTCAGTCAAACGTGCTGTTGGAATTACAGTTTGTGCCCACGGCAGGTGTTTTGGCTGTGCCCCTCTCTCCAATGTTGACCATGTAGGTGCTTTTTACTGTTAGTCCCTCTCTCCACTGCTCAGTTTGAGGGTGAGAACCTCTGGGCTTGAACAAGAGAAGCTCCTCTGCAAAACCTAACACATTTCTGTATCTTCCCTGTGGACTTTTTTTACCCTTTTACAGTCAGCCCTAGAGGTTCCCATCTACAGGACTTGGCACATAGGCAGTTTTTCCTTCCTCCTCTGCCACACTCCTCCTAATGACCTTGCAGGAAGGGATTTAGATCAAGAAGAGGGGCTCTTGCTCTGCGCTATGAAGTCTCCAGCTACTTGTGCGGGTATGCAGGAAGGCAATCCCTAATACCTTCATTTGTAAAGCCACCTTATCTCCAGGTTTATCATCAAAAGGAAGCACCGCACTATCTCCCAATTTCTGTGATTGTGAGTCCTATCAGACCAGAGTTCACTTTAATATGCCCTCTTTGTGTCCAAAGCAGAATTCATCCTATACACTGAATGAGGCTGGAAACTGTGGGAAAATACTATATAACTTAACACTGGATCCTGGAGTATACAGTCCACGAGAATTAATTAGGGTCTGCACAGGCATCTCCTGACTTTTGGGGGCTAGAATTTGCCACACTTTATTTCTTTGAACTGAGGAGTGTGGAGTATGTGCCTGGTCTTTCTGAAAGGGAGAGAACTAACCTCTGCAGTCTGCCTGAAAAATGGGTATTTCGTTCAGTTTTTTGCTCTCTGTGGTTATGTGATTTCTTAAGACTGACTTTATTCCTGAACTTGAGCACCTTCCTTGACAAGTAGCCTCACAAGTTCAAAGCAATGTGCTACAAAACAGCACCAGTATGGAGATCAGTATCTGGCAAGACTGGCTTTTTTAAGTGCTGTGGGGAAAAAAAAAAAAAAAAAGGGAAGAAAATAAGCATATGTGAGACCAGAAGGCCATTTATCCTACTAGCAATTCTCATGTGTGCTTGTTCAAGCTTACTGTGGCGTACCCTGGGGACTCAGCCTAATGGCAGAAACATTAAACTTTGTCATTAAGGGAATGGACTGTGTAAGTTGGTTGGAAAGGTACCCAAGAGGTTTTATTACTTTTGCCTATGATATTTATGGTGAAGCAGCTTCAATTTTCTAGGAATCCATCTTATTTTGTTTTCTTCTGAGACTTCTCTGTTATAAGAAGTGTTGATTTAAAGAAACTATGCAGAAATAAGTAAACAGTAAATTTCTCAGAAATGTTTCCATTCTGTTTTTCCAAATGTTGTAGGCATCTAAAAATCTCACATTGTTCTGAGAGATGGGATGAAAACAGAGCTGAAGATCAGCTTAGGGTTTTGGCAAACAATACATATTCATGGGGCCAAAGAGAGTGAGAATAACTTGATATTGTACTAGCCAGGGCTGGTGGGGAACAGAGACACCTGGTTTAAGTATGTTAGGTGAAAAGAAACCAGGTGAGATTCAAAAGCCAAAACTTCAGAGTAGTCTAGCAGGTGAGAAATTCTCTTAAGAAGATCAAATCCTGCTCCTACTTCATTAGAAAGGAGAACCCTGGTCTTCAGTGTCCCAGATTAATACCTTCATCATTGGAACTAGTGGGAAAAAAGTCAGAGGCTTCCCCCCCCATGCTGACTTGGTGTGAAGCGTACATGTGAAGTTCCCCTTCCTCATTTTCAGATTCCTCCTGCTTGGATTCAAACATTGAGTTAGATCCCAGATTAATTCCATTTTTCTTTCACTTGAATCTTGAAGTCTTTTCGAGGGGGATGCATCCCAATGTAGTTGACTATCACTTCCTCGGGCCCCTGACACAAGCCATTGCAGTGCAGTTCCTTGCAGGGCTTGCTGAGTCCCGAGGGGGTAGCAGTGAGGGAGTCAGCCAGAGCTGCCTTAGACAACGCTGCCTTTGAGCTGTTACTGCTTCAGCTCTCAGCCTGACAGAGAGAAACAAAATGGGAATTAATCAGGAGCATGAACCAAAGTGGATGTGCTCCTGGTACCCGTGGAAGATGCAACGCAGAGGCCTTTGGCAGGGGATTATAGATGTCAGCTTTTGTGTTTCCTTGGTGAACAAGTCACTGTGGCTGTGTGTCTTCCCTTTTTAAGCATTCACAACAACATTTTTTCCCTGTTCATATGACTGCTTCCAAATATTAACTTCAGATACATCTATGTGGGCTTTTGCAAATCTGTATGAACTCTCTCTGCTTTGGTGGATAGAAACCGGCTTTGTCCCAGCAGCCGTTTAGCCACGTTAGCATGGTCCAAAACGGCCTGATCTCTCTGGCAGGGTTTAAAAGCTCAAGCTCAGATTTTGCTAGCTGGCTTTCCATTGTAAGAGTGGGTTCTTCTGCAGATGGATCAAAATAGAGTCAGACCGAGCTTGCAGTTACTTGCAAAGTAAGGCTGACTTTATCCTATGAATTTGCAGTATAAGAAACAACAAACTTAAATAGCATGTCAGTTCCTGACTCCATTTTTCCTTACTTTTCCTGTTCTGGGAGAGCTGCTACCTTGTCAAAATACAATATGTATGGGAGAAAATACCAAAAAGAAAATCAAGCAACATATGGGATGTTCTCATCATATTGAATTTTGTGGTGGAAGATGGGACTGTTCCCTGAGACTCCACGTACTAGAGATCATGCTGTGGTATATAACTTTAATTTGAACTTTCTCGCTGCCAGTTTTGTTATGCCAATGTTCAAGTGTTCTGCTGAGTCGGCACTGCCGGATGCAGGTTTTTCCTTATCGAGTGCTGGCAGGAAGCATTGCACCAGAAGGGTGGACACAGAGCAGGGTTGCTGCTGGGTGCTTGCAATGGGAGATAATTTCCCGAGTGGCATGAGACAGCATGGTTTGTTCATCTTGTAAAAAGCCCAGCTTTTGTGGCATTTTCCTCTGATTGCTAAGTCCATTGCAGAAGAGTAAAAACACATGACACTTAAAAATAGGATATATCCTGAACTATTGCAAATGCCATCTGTTCTCAAAGGAACAACTGGTAGAAAAAATAACCTTGGGTTGAAACTTTGCATGAAGTTGCCATTTAAAATAAGAAGGGTTGGCTTTGTTATTTTTATTTTTTGGAGGTGTGGAGAAAGGGCTGTTTGATGGCAACTGAAAGAAAACAGAAATGTGGAACTAGAGTGTACGTGTTACAGACATGTAGAGAATTTGTGTCATGAAGACCTGTTAAATAGCAAACTCTGGGATCTAAAATCATAGTGATACTGGAAGGGACCCATTGACTGTTTTAAATCGGCTTGTGCAGATGACTGCAGTAAGGTGTCTGCCCACCACCAGAAGGTGGTTTCTAGCAAAAGTGTCTGCCTTACTAGTCATAAACAGATAAGACCTAATTTTCCAATTGGGCCCAGTTGTCTGGTGAATGGTATGGCTTCCTCACCCATTCAAACGCATCCAGTCTGGCAGTGAGGGGTGGATCAGTAGCTTAGGGAATACCAACTCCATCTCCATATGCTGCTACCAAATCACACTCAGAGGCATCATCTGTGGGAACATGAGCAAAGTCTCTTTGTGCTTTGGCTGTTCCCAGCAGTCAGCACTGCTTCTTCTGGCCCCATTAGGGTGTGATTACATGACTGGAAAGAATTGGATTTTCACAGATGGGCAAGTTGCTGGCCCCCACAGAGCTGCAGTAACCAGCCGTGCCACTGCCCCAAGTCTGATGCAAAAGCCTGAAACCCCATTAGCAGTCTTGGTCGCTTGTGCTGTTTTGGATACGCTGCTGAGGAGCAAAATGGGATGCCTTTAGGATATTCTCATGATTTGTTTTGGTATTGGAATGGTCTGAAGGTGAACAGCCAGTTACCAAGCTGAGGAGCAACTCGCCTCCTTTTATGTGAGCTCATGGCTTCAGAGCATCTGTGGTCTACTTACAGGTATGGTGGTATTTGAAATCAGCAGGACACAGTAGAGAGATAAAGCAGCCTGTGTCTTGGGAGTCTTTCACTGGTTAGAGATCTGAAAATGGGATGCCTGCATTTCAATGAGTTTACTCATGTTCTACATTGATTTGAAGAGCAGCAGACTTGTACTGAAGATATGTGCCAAGAAACTGTGTGAGGTAAAGAGAATGAACACCACATGGTGTTTGCTCTAACAGGACAGTTGTGTTCCAAGGGAGTGTCCTAATCCTGTCAGCCTCACTGTTTTTGCTAATCCCAAGTGGGACAGTGTGGTGAGGTAAGAAAAGGGTGTTTTAATGAATAGGTTTGACAGTGATATTTCTGACTTTTCTTTTTTTATATCTCAGCCCAGGAATAGCTTCAGTGATGTAATGTTGCTATTTAGAATTCTTTCAAAGCATGTTTTGAGATTGGTGTCTATGGGACTGATAATTTTCCTTTAGAAACGAGTGCACCTAAGGTAAAAGGCTGTGTGCGTGCATTTTCAGGCTCTGTCAGTCTATCTGAATTTGGCCTGCCACACTTCTAATCTTCTTATCTCCAGTCTGAACGTTGAAAGTTTTGAACAGTACTAGCTTGTGCTCAGCCTTTGACAGGCAGCTGAGGGATGGGACAAATCTACTAATCACATTCTCTGCTGTGTGGGGGAATAAAGCAATAACCTGCTTGCCAGTGTTTAGTCCTAGTAGACCTAACTCCTGAGGTTAAGACCTTTTGGTACTTGCCCCAGGGAACGAGTAATTCTTTTGTGATGTGCTGCTACAGCACATTTCTGCATTCTGGGGACGTGCCTTCACTGTGCTGCAGCAAAACCTCGCTGCATTGCCTCACAGTAGAGTGACAAAACACTGCGACCTCGAGGGTAAAACTCCCTGGAAGTATGAGGAGTGATGTGGCTGGCATAGTTCACAGCGGGTGGGAGAGCAAGCTTCTGATTTCATGAGTGACGACAAAAACCTCAGTTTTGCACGAACTCCATTTTTTCTGTTGAAAGTAGTTTCAAACTGGAACAGTGCAGCTAACTTAACAGCCCACAGAGAGAGGTAATACCAAGCCCTGTTTAAACAAAATATACCATTCTTGGAACACAGCTTGTATTTCTAGTTTCAAGCCTTGCATGTGGGTCAACTATAGTTAATGTTTTGATAACCTAGCAATATTTCAAAAATACTCTGCTTTTGTCTACCAGCTTTTGCTATCTCTTGGCAATGATGGTCTTGATCTCCCATGGCAGAAGTTCAATATCTCTCTAAGGTTGAGGTAAAATCTTCTGTACTCTGAAATGTTAGATCAGCCTCATTTTTTTTTTTCTGCCCAGCTGTCAAGCTTAATGCATTTTTAAAGCATCCTACTACTTTAACGTACAGTTAAAGTTGTGAAAAGTGAGTATGTAATGGTGTATATATATTTACTGTACGTGTATCTGTTCATGAGAGACCTGGACTGAAAACTAAATTCTGCCACCCATAAATTTGGTAGAAGTTCAGCCCTGCTTACAGGTTTAGGTCTAAAGTTTGTAGCTTTGTGGATCTTTATAATGGGTTAAATGAAAACGCTGTTTTTAGGCAATACTAAATTTTGGCCCAAAACATATGAGTTGGCTCGCAGTACATTCCTACTGTGGGCTTCTATGTCTGTATCCTATCACGTTCTCTTCTGTGATTTCCACCTCATGTTTGCTGTGATGCCTAATATTTAAACAAGTTCATTAGATACGTCCATGTTTTAAAAATATAAACTGTGTTTTTCAGGCTATGGACCAACATGTTAAAAACCATCTGTGATATCAATTGCTCAACTTATGCTCTCAGAAGAGCCTGCTTTACTTAAGGCAAGTGCTCTGCACTTAAAGAAAATTAAGATGGTCATTAAGTACCTCAATTCACTTTTGAATATTTCAGCTGAGACTCTACCATTACAGTTTTTATTGTACCTAACCCTGTGGGCTCTTTTGAAAATGTGGCACAGTTAAGTGCTTCTGTCATTCATCGCAGTTATTCGGAGCTCAAATGTGGAGTTAGGTAACTGATTTCAAACACATAACCTTGAAAACAGGTGATGAAAGTGGTGAGTAAAAACTAAATGAAATTCCACAGCCTGAGGCTTAGGCAAAACGTCCCTTTGGCTGTTCAGGTTAATGTGATTACCGGGGAACGCTTCTTTTTCCTGCAGCATTTATTCCAGATATGTTTCTTCGGCCCTCTGCTCTGCTTGGCTGACTGTTTGTGGCCCATCCTTGCTCTTCTGTACATAAATGAGTTGAATTGTTAGATATCAAATTAGGAATTCTCTTGTGCTATTAGAATGGTCTCTAAAGAGGGTAAGAATACTTCTGAGAAGAAAAAAATATATATACTTCTAGGTTGGATTTTGTAAACCACGCTGGTATGACCATGCTGGGGCTTACCTAAAATTGTAGCCCTGTAAAATGCATCAAAGCTGACATAAAAGTGCAGGGGGAAACACGTGTCGCGCAAAAATTCTGTGTTTACAGAGTGACCTTCCATACTGTAGGGACACTTTAAAGAGGAACATTAAGGGTGATAAACCTTAGTTATAGAGCTCGTCTGAATTTTAGTCCTTTTAAATATATTTGACGATCAGTACTTTATGCCATGTGGGAACAACAAAGGGCTCCTCAAAACAACACCACCAAATACTGCTAACTTGAGGTGAAAAATCTCCAACACTTCCTCATTTCTTGCTTAGTACATGCTGCTTCTGCCTTCAGCCACTACAAGCGGTGGGCATCTTGATTTAACTGTTCAAGTAGATGGGCTTCCTGCAGGTCACTGGGGGTTTCCACTCTGTCATTTAGTTCAGAGAGAAAAAAATAAAAACCTTCCACCCCCCCCCTCCCCCAGCCTGGGCTGTGAGCTTTTTAGACTAATGCTTGGATGTACCCCTTGGCTAATGTAACCCTATGTTCAGGTTCTTCAGCTGTGTCTCTTGTTCTGCCCAGAATGTGAGGACTTCAGACTTTTTCAAGGATTCCAAGTGGTTTTGTAGCCTTGTTGCAGCAGCAAAAAGAGCTATAATGATTCCAACAAGACTGCAGACCATGCAGTAACCCGGTGTGCATCCCCTGCGGATGTGCAGATCCATCATATAGCACCAGCGCTATTGCTCGCGGTTCTGCCTGGGTTGCATCTCTCTGCATCCTGGAAGTGTTGGACTTGCAATGCATGCCCCACGTTGTGTACGTACATACACTTCTGCCTGGGGAAGCTTTACTCTCTGCCTAAGCTGCTGAGTACATGGCTGTGAACAGCCACACTTGCCTGTTATAAATTTGTTTTCTCATATTACAAGTGCTACAGTAAAAATTATTAATTCACTGCTGGTCATGAACAAAGACTGACCATGAAGACCTGTAAACTCAATTCTTATTTGTACACAGACCCTTTTCTATCTACTTGATGTGTTATCATCAACAGATAAGGCCCTTTGCCCTTGCAAGAATGCTACAATGGGTTTTGACATACATAAGAATTAGGAGCCGGGTATCTCAGAGTACTGAATGATTTATGAACATACATTTAGCTAAAGGAGAGATCACTACAGCATTTGCGGTTTCTCTAATGCATGTTTTTTTGCATTCAGAGAGCAAAATGTTGAATGAAGCAGAGTGTCTGAGGGCACATCTACATAAATTAGGGCTGACAGCCTCACCTTCTCTGCCCACACTGAGAGCTAGGTAAATTCCACACTGCTCCATGTCCAGCCAACGTGGAGCATGGGCAGTGAAAAGTTTGAGTCTGCAACCATCTCTGTACATGTGCCCTTCTACATTTCCCAGTTCACAGTGTGGCCTGGGTTGCTCTCTTGCAAAGCTGCTCTTAGCCACTCAAAGTGGCCCATTCTTCCCGTAAAGATTTTAGATGCCCAGAATATATGTCTTTTGTTGTTAACTGTTGCTTCTTGCAATTCTGGAAAATTCCGGTATCTTCATGCAAGAATGTATTGACCATTAAGGTTTGCGTAAGATGTTGAATCATGCTGTACAAACTGACTTTGGTCATGTAATCCCTTGGCTGTTCACTGAACTTTGCTCAGACATCAACTTCCACCAGTTTCTTTCTCAGAACTCCTCCTCAGGTTATTGCTTTGGTCAAGCAAGACTCCAGGCTTGCTTCTGTTCCTCCAGCTCTTTCTAAAAAGTACCCATTTTCATGTTTGATTAGTCTGTGATCAGTGTCCTCTGATTGGTTGTTAGTATCTTGTCATGTGAGACACCAGCATTTTTTTGGCTCAGTTTGGTCCATTGCTGACAGACTACAAAAATTAACACACTAATGTGAAACAGCTCTGTGCCAGGACTGGGATGGTCCCCACACTTCAAGTCAGTACAGTCAATTTGTATTTTTGTAGAAATATCAGTTAAAAATTTTCACAAGCCCTACTTGTTTTAGTTCTTACTTGCTACGTTTATTCCTAATGTTTTGGTTTGGATCAGCTTAAAAATTCCTTTTTCCTCCTGGGTTCCCAGCTTACTGTTTGGGTATATCAGCATCCATAATAAGATACAAAGGCATCATTCACACACTTTTCTTTATAAAATAGTTGGGGTTGTCAAATTCTGATGGTATAGTTGGTGGCTGAATTACCAAGACAGCAAAGTTTCTCCAGAGCAGAGGTCTGCTGCTGTGCTTGGCTGATTAGTTCTCCCATTTTATGACTGTGTGGTCATAGCTGAAATTAAAAAGCTAAAGGAAAAATTTCCTCCTTCACTTAGCGAGAGCTTGTGGCAGAGTTAATCAGCTGCATGGAGTTGCTGCATGGCACACAGAAGGCACATCTGCTCGTTGCCACCTTTCAGGCCAGTGACTGTAGAGAGACAGGAGGTTATTGCCAATAACATTCCAACATTTGTTGTCATTATCACACTAGCTAATTGTGCAAAGATGGTCTGAATTGTGTAGGTAGTATCCTGCATAGTGAGAGAAATGTCAAACTGAACAGAAACACAAAACCCCTTGTATTAGCTGATCAAGTTGCCCAAAGGTCCCAAAAGTAAATGGGAATCTGAAAGTCTTACCTTACTAATGAGAAGAAAAACCATAGGACTCAACTCATGCTCAGCTGTGCTTTACCTAAGTAGCAATTTCTGTTTCTACTTTAGTGTGTGCTAGAAAAGCCAATTCTGGATAAAGGTCTTAATTTTCCAAACAATTTTTTTTTTTCCACTAAAAATCTGTATACTTTGAAATTCAGATTTTTTTATACAATTAAATTTTCCAAAAAAATATACAAAATACTCTTTCTTAAATCAGTTTTGTTCCCTTCCAAATATGAATAAGGGAAATAATGTGGTTTTGATGAAGAGATGTGAATAGTGCACTTGACTGAGGTTGAGTACGGTGTGGAAGTCCATTTCAGTATGAGCATAAGAAAAAGTGTATTACACTCAGCTCCTAGCCAGGAAAAAATGTCTTTGCAGAGAACCGCTTTTCTTTTCAGCCTGTAGTCTACAGTTTCAGAGGGTAATAATGAGTCTTTAATATTTCTGGCTGGGAAATGGAGACGTTAATATTCTCCCAGAGAACACACAGCAGTGACCGTAAATTACATGGTACTGTGGAAACACAGCAGGAGGTGTTTCCTTCCTTAGTTTAATGCAGGGCCTTCATCCCATCATGTGTTACCCATATTTAGCTAGCATTTTGAGTAATATCATTGTGTCAAATAACAGCATTGTGGAAACTGTAGCATATCTCCTCCTGGATAGAGGGCTGGCAGGAGCACCTGTCCGTGCAGGTGAGCTGTCCCTCGTGGTCTGTGGCTTATCCTGTGTGACAGCAACAAGACATAAGGTCTGGGCTGAAATTTTCAAAGTCTTCCTAGGGATTTACCTGCTGTTTTTAACAGGATTTATGAGGAGATTAACCCCTTCCCAGCCTTGAAAACATCTACTCTATTGCCTTTACTCACGGCAATGTCAAAGGTTTTGAGAAGTTTCTTTTGCTTTATCTGGGGCCATTGTTTTGGGTGTGAGACGTTATCATTGGCATTATGGGATTTTTTCTAAATAATCATAGTATCAGATTAAACAGTTTGTGGACATTAAAGAAGGACCTTGTCTGAACATTCTGGGTTCAATCTAAGGGAAGAACAATATGTTCAACTGGGACGTCTGTTTTACTGGGGACCCTTCTAGGATTTGTTTCACCTAACAGTGGTGAATAGTGATGACTTACTTAATCAGGACAAATTAAGACTTATTTACATAATGAGGATATATTTAGCTGGAGCCAAGTAATTAAATGGTGCTTAAATTCATATTACAGTCTAAGCTTTTGAAAGTTTCCAAATAAGCATTAAATCAAGATGCAAGGCATCAAATGTAATTTTGAATTGTTGGGGGTTTTTTTTGCCATATTTTACATCTCTTAACAACTATTTAGACCAAGGTTTTTAAAGCTTTTCTTTTTTACAGCTGTTAAAATAGAACAATTTACTGTTCATTGAGGTGCCTCAATTCAGAGGATTTTAGTGTATTGTTATCGGCAGGTAAAAGTACAATTTTTTTTATGTGCTTTTTTAAGTTGAGGGTTTTCCTCTGTGGGCAGTTTTTCTGCACATTCTTGCAAAAGCTGCAACACAGTAGTGTTGTCTGATGTCAGTCACCTGGTTACCGCAGGCATGGGCTAGTGCAGTGGGTGGAGGAGGCAACGTTCTCAGGTGCTGCCCCATGCTTGGTGCGTGGTCCCAGAAAACAGTACCCAGCCTTTTGCTAGCACAGCACTCATCTCTGAGGCGGGTGGGGAGGGACCTCAATGCATGTGGAAACTGAGGCACTAGAGTACTGGGTTTGGGGGGAAAAAAAACCCTCAGAGAAATGGAGGAGTTGGTGGAGCACTCTGTATTTTCTTGAGGAGCTGCTACAGGGGTGGGACCTTCCCCGCTGCTACTTCTGTATTTCCAAGACCTCAGCAGCATGCCATCTCCATGGGGACAGGGAGGAGGTCTGGACGATGAAGTCGCTCGGTATTGTTACTGGTTTGATTCCCACCTCAACATTGTTTGTGAAAAACTACATCTTTCTGACAAGAAATCAGCTGCTGCCTGAAGCCTTTGACTCTGAGGTAAAGAGAAACCCAGAAGTTGTGTGTGTACTTGCACAGGTAAGAGAAGGGCTGATGGGTAATCACAGTCTGTGTGATAAAGTAAGTTCAAAGAAAGATTACTGCAAAAAGTCTGACTTTGAACAGACCTGTGATGTCTCTCAAGCGGGATGTTCAGGTGACAGATAGTTTTGGCCATAAATATTTTCTTGCTGATATTTTGGATCAGGTGTGTTGGTTAGTCATGAATGAAAACCAGAAAACATTGTTTAGAAGATCATATGTGTAGTTAGAGGAAAAGAGCAAGAATCTCTGCCACCTTAGATCAACAGCTTTATTTTGAAGTCACACAAGTACAGCTCTGTACCACCCTGAAACATCAGTCTCTTTTGGCTAATCTTACTTAATTAGATAGCCTTTATTTTGCCCTCAGAAAGTATTTGGTTTGGTTTTACACAGAAAAAGTTGCTAGTTTTGATAGATGGATACGCTTGTTACATCCCTACTTGCATGTCAGTGAGGGCTTGAAAGCACTTACCCTTCTTATCTTTTACGTGGTCCTGAGACAAGGGAAAAAAAGATTTCTGTCAACCCTCTTTATGGCTTCCAGATCTGAGGTCAATAGTGTTCCTATTTTTTACTGTGACATAATGCTACAAAGCCATCCCAACTTTGACTGTAAAAATGAGGAGCCTGAGACCTGTGCTTTGTCATTTGTCTCCCTGGTAGGGCAGGGCTGGATTTCCCTGTGGTCTGGGAAGATGAACGCAGGGTGATTTTCCCAGCCTTGTTGCAGTGTGATGTCTCAGCTGGCAGAGCAACATGTTGCTATGGGGTAGCAAGCCAGGTCTGAGGAATTCCACGTACACTTTCCTTCTTAGCCTGTGCATTCATTCATGCGTGTGGAGGAACCACAGCCGAGTGCTGCACAGTGAGTGGATGTGGGACTCTCTGGGAGGCCACAGAGGAAGGTGAGCAGGAGCCCAGGCAAGGCTCTGACTGTATACCAAAACCCCAAGCTTCTCAGAGCACCAGGATTTAAACCTGTGTCTAATAAATGAATCAGGCTGATAAATAAATGACTTCCAGCTATGCTGTGATGGGCAGCAGATGGTTTCCTGCATTACCTTGTTTTTCCACCTTGTAGTCTCTCTGCTGTGTTGCGTGCAGCTGATATCAAGGACCACGAGCAGAGCTGGGGTCAGTCTCTCAGCTAATTGTATTTTAAATGCAGCATGGAGAGAGGCTTTTATCTGTCAAAATACCTTAACTGCTTCCTGGGCAGGCTCCCTGAAATCCAGGAATTTACCTTGCTTAATGCATGTGGAATGTGACACTTAGCTTAAAATGGAGACTCCTCTTTCTCCTCGACTGGAAACCTCTTTAAAATCTCAGCACACCCACACACTGAAGGTCGGGCTTATTTGATGCATACCCAAGATCTCCCTGGGTGGTACAACACATTGCTGCCTCTGCACAGCTTTCCTTTTAATCTGCTGTGCTGGGCGTTTTGGCTGCGAAGTTATTGCAGTCTCTCAGAAGCACTTTACGCTTTCTCTGAGAAAAAGGGTGAATTTTAAAAAAGGACGTACTGCCTGTCTTTCTAAACAAACTTGGGGTTTGGGTCTTAATGTGAATCTGTAGCCTTTGCTGAAGTATATGTTGACATGATAGATGTATGAAGAGAGAGAGATTTTCAGTTATGAAACATTTAGAATGTCTTCTAATTCTCTGTATTATGGTAAACCTCAAGTCCTGTTCAAATTCCCATTTTGGTTATCCAGCCTACTTACCAAAAATGGCATAATGCTGAAATACAGTGGAGGCAAATTATTTTAGTGCTGTCATAATGGAGGACACTATTAGCACAGTAATAATGTGTTCATTCCTAGTTAGTTGATCCAATACCTTCAGGGCTGAATTATAGTCCTTCTTGATAATACCTTCAGAAAGTGGATGAAGGACCAGGAAATGCCTTTATTTGGGGGAATTTCTTGCCAATCCTCTTTGCTGGAGGAGGATGATCTTAGCACCTTCTGTTTTGACTCTCTTTCATGGCTTGCTTCTCTGTAGTGCCATCTCTCTGTTGGTGTCTGTTTTGGTACTATTAGCTGAAGTAAATACTTTACGGAAGAGAGAAAAGGAAAATGCAGCTACTAGGGAAATTTGAAAATGCATCAGGTCTTTAAAGCAAGTAAATCATGGAGAAGAAAGAGTGACAGAAGATGGAAATGAGCAGAATAGAAAAATGTGATTAATTAAGGGGTTTTATGTTATACCCAGGGTCCACTCGATTCTGACCACATCAGTTTGTCTCTCTTGGTCCTTCACGAGTCAGAATGAAGTTCAGCCAATGACTTAAAGACTTAAGAGGAGCCTACTAAAATGAAGCCTAAATGATAAGGGTCATGAAAAGAGGGATTTCTGTCCTTCAGTATATCAACATCTCCTTCTTTTGTACCCAGATCTACTTTAGGTCACACCACTCACAAACTGAGGTCTCATTCTCAAGGTGTCTAATTACTAGGAATCAGTGATGTAAATTTCCTCAGTCTGAAACTTTCTTGAAACCTGAGGCCTATGCTAGGTATTCCAAGGTCTTTGCTTTAACCTTTCACAAGAAACTCATTGTATTGGCAGTCTTTGAATCATGCCTGTACTTACACTGACTGAATATTTAAATATGTTATTGCTGGAGAAAAAAAACATGTTTTTCATTTCAGTTCACTTGCAATGGTGATACTTCTCATGGTGGCAAAGGAGAAGCCAATATCCCTTATCCTCTTTCTCAGATAAAGAATGGCTTGCTGGACTAAAGTACTCATGAGGGAGACACATAGTAAAGTTCCTGTTCTGCTGTTCTCTTGTGTCTTGCATGAGTGCTCTGAAAATCAGCAAATAACTGCTGCTCTAGAAGTCAAGAAATCTCACATGACAAACATTGATGATGATTTTGGCAGAATTGGCCTTTTCCTCTGAAATAGTTTTTCATGACCAATTTGGTATATTCTAATAATAGAGCTTGTTCTGGAGAACTTTTTGGCAATCTCTCATATGAAAAGCTTGTGTAAAGAGTCCCGGCCATAACTGGAATGCAAGTTATAGTTCCAGGGGATGAGAGATGTGAGGATGGATTGCAGTGTTTTTGGAACAAGTTAGAGGCAAATGCCCTGTACTCATTCCAAAGCAGACCTTTGCATTCCCAGCATTTACTCACCTCTGAAGAAAAATAACAATTTCTGTCCTTCTCAACCTCTTGTTCCACCATCGGAGCACATCTCCAAGTAATGCAAACCATGGAAGGTCTGAGTGTATCTTCAAAAAATATCATGGAGCATTACCCCATGGAATAGCCATGATTCAATGGTGGCTGGTTTCTAATTCAAGTCTCAAATCTTTTAAAGATCTTGGTATCGTTGAAGATGAAGGTTATCAATCATTTTGAGAGGAGCAGATTTAAAGTAGAGAAATTTTCTCTGAGGAGACAAATTTAGAAATATACATTTATTGTATTTTATCAATTTTATCTGAAATGTCTGAGAATATCCCATTCAACTTCCTCTTCTTGTATAAAGTATAATCAAGAGTATTTCTTGGTTTTCTATAAAGCTGTAGCTAGGTTAGAAAGCACCACTAGGTCAATTCTCAGTCTGATAATAACATAATAGACTGAAGTCCTAATGCTGACCACTGAAATACTTCTTCAAACATCTTTTTTGAACAGTGCTGGCTGTAATGACAATAACAATCACACTTGGAGGTCCACATGAGGAAAATCTGTCTATGTAACAGGTCAAATTGGAGTTCTCTTTCTCACATCTCTTGTAAATACACATTAGAGCAATAATCACTAGGTAAATTTATTATTACAATCTGTTAGTAAGAGCCTCCAGATTATTCATACAAATGGTCTTGTTAAGGCCAGCCTTGCAGGGCTAGGTCTCTGGTTGACCAAATGATACTGTGTTAATGGAAACAGTTGTCTTTAAAGAAATTGCATCTCTTGGCCTTTTACTGAAGAAAATAACAGGCTTCAAAGATTAGGCAAAAAATGTAACCATCACAATGTGTGAGACTGCATTGCTTAATATTACAGTGTTCTACAGCTGGAGAAATATTACTGTGATGATTTGCCAAAAAAAAAAAAAAGAAAAAAAACCAAACCCCAGACCTTTATCACCTCTTCTGATCAATAGTCATTTTTACAAAATCTCAGACAGGCAGAAAAGCTGAAAGAAAATAAGTGGGTGGTGAAACAAGGTGGCTTAGGGTTTCTGGAATTCTGTGGAAACACTTGTGTCTGAAACAGTAATTTTTAAGCACCATTCATCAAATCACCTTGGGCAGCATTCTATTACTGACTCAATAAATGTATTACGGGTGCTGTTATGCCTCTCCAGAGCAAAGGCACTTTCACACACTTCACAGGTCTGTTCCAAGAGGTGACTGTGTGACACTATCCACAGCTGCAGCCACGACAGGCTTCCCACAACTCTTACTAACATCATGTGATTCAAAAGGCATTGGTCTTCTTTCAGAAGTCACTGTACTTCTAGGAGCAGATGCAATCGTTATCTAAATGGTTAAGATCAGTCAGGTTACATGTGGGACTGAGTGTTGCTGGTGCTAGTGTAGGCAAAAAGTCTCTGTACCTTCTCACGTAATCTCTCACACTGGGTGCTACCTGGTTGCTGACCAGCTAGCTTTCTTGGTGACTCTATTTGTTTCCTTAACCCATACCCTTGTTTTGACAGATTCCAGGCCTTTTTCCTAAAATGCCTTTCTTAATATAGCAGGTCAATGCTTTCCTTCATGTCAGCCCAAACTCTCAGCTCTAACGTGCTGCATGTCCAAGCCTTCTTACTTCTCTGTGTTTGTTCCAGTTGAAGCTGAGCAGCATGTGTGCCATAGGCTTTAATATTTTGGCTCTTACAGGGCAGAACTTTTATTTGGCATAGCCCACCTTACATTAAGGAGCCATTTCTAATGATGGCCTACATAGGGAATCTTATGAAGAATTTGAAAAAGCATTTGACAAGGTGAAGTGAAAACATTTCATGCTCTTTTGTGCAACATGTTAGGCTATAGCTTTTTTTTTAACAGAGAAGAGGTTTTTTTAAAAGTTTTCCTTTCTATATCTTCAGATATTTGTGTTGAGAATCAGTCCAAGAAATTACCTGTCTCTCTTAAAAAAAAAAATTGATTTTGAATTTGGAAAAATATTTAAAACCCTATTTTCCCTTGCTTTTTTCCTGCTCGCTCCTCTTTGTACATACATGTATATATGTGTATATATGTATATATGTGTATATATATACATATGAAAATGAGAAATGGAAAAATAAACCTGAACCTTTTTTTTAATTTGAAGGAATGATGCCCATTTGAAAGGATCTCTATTAAGATAGGAACTGGTAAAAAGGAGTACTTCACTTTATTAATTCAAGTTCTGCTTGTGAGAACGTAAAAGGAAATATTTTTATAGTCTAGAGATTTTTGTAAAAGCTTGTTTTTACAAATTCTGAAGAACTTGTCACACTAATTTAGCAATATTTCTTCAAAATCGAACAGTTGAAGGGATAAAAATGGAATTATGTTATGCTGGGGTTTTTACTGTTACTTTGCTTAGAGATTAATATATAAAATTCAGTTACCTTAAAAAGGCCTCACAATCATTATTAATTGCTTGACTATTGTTATATTAACTATTCATTTTGGCAGACATTAGTTATTATCCAGTATCTTATCTAAATAGTACCTGATCTTATTAAAAACCAAAGCAAAACAGAGATCCAAAACTTAAAACCTGTTTTTTTTAGGAACTGAAATTTCAATTCCACAGGGAATTCCATTATTTCTAATGCATTTGTTGGAACTTTGAAAGAAAAGCCAAATATCATGTATTTCTTGGAATAACAAAAATTGCTTGGTTTTCAAGTAAAGGGTATGAAAGTATCTAGATATGACAGTGCCAAACAAATCCAGTTTTTTTACAGCATTTTTATTCATTCTGTATGCATTTACTTTTAAATTATAGCAAGATAACAACATTAGATGTATGGTAATGGAATGTCCTAAATTAGGCTCTTTAAAATCAAAACTGTGTACCCACTTCCCCAGTGCACTTTTTTCAGGATGAGGGTCTACAGAAACAGTCTGGTTTGGGACTTGATCTCACAGGCATCAGGGACAGAAGAAGTGTCTTACACAGACTAATGACATCTGGGAAAAATCTGTGGTTTGTAGCAGAGCGGTGAGCAGATAGCCACAGCCCTGGAGATCAGGAAGGAATTTCTGATACAGACATGGACTCATAATATGGTATTTAAAATGACACGTTCATCCTGAAGTAAGAGAGAGAGATTTCAGTAGTTTGCTAGAGAAATACTCCCGCTTTTCCTGCTGTAGAGTACCTGTAAATCAGCACTTTCTCTATGTATCTTTTGAAATTTCTCTGTTCAGAACATCCTGCGGCTGGAAAATCACAAGCATGCCTGCAACCTTCCAGAGGAGACAGAACGATTCAAAGACCCTTCTTAGACTGTGATGGGAAACAGAGAACCAGACTTCAGGTGTAAACTGGAGAGGACTTTGCTGCCAGCAAGATGCCCTTTGAGGCAGCTGCAGCTCAAAAGACTGTTGAAATGAGCAGAGACAGAGTTTGACTAGAAGCTAAGAAAGAGAGTAGCTCAGGTCAGTTAATCTACCATGTTATATGTGGGGGATCTGTGATACAGCACTGTCTCTGCATTCTCTGAAATAGTGTAGTTGAAGGGATACAGTCTTCAAACGTATCCTTGCCTGAACGGTAGCTATTAGGGTTTGCTAGACACCACTGATGTAGGACTCAGGAAACTACCCTAGAAAAAACATGGAACTGGTGAGAGAAATAGTTATGTAGCTTGTAGAGCTCACAGGGAGGGGTCTTTTGGGAGGGATAGGAAAAGTATGGAGAGGGAGACCAAGCTGCTCAAAGGTATGAAACAACTTCTGTACAAGCA
This sequence comes from Theristicus caerulescens, assembly GCA_020745775.1. NCBI lineage: Eukaryota > Metazoa > Chordata > Aves > Pelecaniformes > Threskiornithidae > Theristicus > Theristicus caerulescens. Next base: position 73,432,548 of record CM036558.1, read on the forward strand.
GCAGCTGAATAGAATTGGATTCTTCAGCCTGTCAGTGATGGAGTGCCATGATAGAGACTGATAAAATCATAAGTCTGAGCTGCAAAAAGAGTAGGTGACTTCAGATTTTATTATTATTCTTAGTCACCATTTAGACACCCCAAAACCTGAGCAAGCCTCCTGTGCTTTACATGCAGCTTTCTTGATGTGTCTGTGGTACAGCTGAGGGTACTTTGCAGACACTTATAAAATCACATTGGTGGGGGATGCAGGAAGCGGAAATATTCAAAACTGAATGGATGATGGAGCTTGGAATAACAAGCATTCAAAGGGGAGAATTGAAATCGTGGGCAACGCATTCACCATCACGTCTCCATTTTGAAGAGAATTTTAATGCCAAAGTGGTGATATTTCACTACTTCTCTGATATGACAAAAACAAGCAGAGAGCTGTAATTATTGAAAGAAGAAATATCACGAGTTAAAAAAAAAAAAAATTCTCTCTCTCACTTTCTTGGAAATGATCCCCTCCATCTTTTCCCCCACTTTCATCACACACGCACACTCACACCTGCCCATAGTCTCCTTCCCCAAATCCTAAAGGACAAAGCCCTCAGTGGGTGATGAAGAAATTAAGAAGCTGCACAAGAGGATATTAGCTGATGTCAAAGTTCCTGTTTGGCATCCCAGCAAGAGTTACAGGGTTGATGTATTTCTGGAAGATAGCTCTGTGTTTTTCCTTTAACCTCCTCTGACTTCTGAGAACTCTTGCATAATTGCTCATTTCACAAATCTGTAGCTGTACCAGAAAAAATTGTTGCCCTGAGGTCAAGATTCAGTTGTGTTGTGTCATCGTTTAAGCCTGTTCTCGTTTCTGGTTCTGGCAGGCTGGCTACCTGGCTTCAACGAAGGTGATCTGTGTGAACTCCAGTCCGGATCTGAAGACACAAGCAGAAAATTCACAATGGTGAAACTGGATCATTTGAATGCAAATCTGAACATCGTAAATACGTGCTGGTAGCTTCTTCCACAGATTTTGGAAATGCGATAGAAATTCCCACTGAAAATTTCAGCTGATTCATAATGGTTATGCAGCAGCTAACCAGGTTTGGAGTGGGTCTGCTGACTGGATTTGTTGATCCCTTGAGCAATAAGCTGCAGTAGAAACAAACAGAAAGCAGAAGGATTCTGATGGAATTTCCACCTTGAAAATTTCATTTGAGCATAACCCAGGGAGACATGCACAGCAATGGAGAGCCTGATCTTAAAAACAGCCTACTCCCTGATTCCTTCTGTCGTATTTGATGGCACCCAGCACTTTGTACAATCCTGTGCGTGATCAGGTAGCCGTGGATTTCTTCGTGTCAGTAAGAGACTGCACCAGCAAAAAGTTTCCTCCAGAAGCAGTCAGGCAGCTCAGAGGCCAAAATTAATCCCTTAATAACTGAACTGATCAAAGTTACTCTTTCAATACTATTGTTACTGGTCCTGTGTTGGTAAAACAATAATTTGCTCCAAAAGAAATGACTTAACTCCCTCCAGACAAAAAAATCTGAGCTCTGAGGCTGAGCTCTACCTGCCCCCTGACATGCTAGGGTTGTCAAGGTGTCACAAAGAACCCAGGGAGGAGGTAGAGAGAACTCCTAAATAATTTGGTGGTAAGGAAACTGTTCTCTTATCGTAAGGTTTTCCTTAGCACTCTATAATAAGCTCCATCTGTCTGACAAATAGTTGACTTCTAGTTTAAGAGTTAGAAGCAGGCTCATATTTACTTTATTAAACTTCTTTTAAATATAATGCAATTTATATTTCCAGTGCAGAGGTACAGAAGTTGTGTTGCTTATGAGATACATTTATTATCCCAAGTCTCCTCCCCTTGAGACAGGTTAATCACATCTGGATTGAATTCACATGGACTTCTCTGGGAATACTGGACCACGTCACACTGAAATGGCAACAGCTGGAATTATATTTGATTTTCATCAACTATGTTTGAATTATCTTACCTTGGCAACAGTATTGATGCTCCTTGTCAATCCTTCCAAAAGCAGTTTCTCCTATTGTGGTTTCATGGCTCTTTTAATTGCAAGTTAGACTAGGCCAAATTCTTACTCAGCTTTCATTTCGGAAAAAATTCCCATAGAAATGTCTTTGAGAACTTGTATAAGCGAGGGCTCAGGAAAAATGTAAGCCAAAAGATTTGGTCTGCTTAAAGACCTACAGAAAACTGTATCTCTCAGTAGTCCCATCCCTGTGCTATCACTGGTTTCCCCAGATTGCTAGTGATGAGCTTTTTTTGCATGTCCACTGTTTAAACTCTACCATCCTTCCTTGAATTCCTTCGTAGGCTGAGTATCAAGCTGAAACTTCTCATATTCAAGACCATTTACTACTACACTGCTGCTGACATTACTGACCTTGTGTCTCACTAAATGCCCTGTGTTGGGCAACACTTCCATCCTCTTCTTGGGTTCTGTATTTGTAGGTCTCTTCTGGGCATTACAGTCCTATTGAAGCCACTGAAGAGTGTCTCTTTGTGACCTCATAGCTCTTGAGTCCTCTGTATTTTTTCTTTGGTAGCTCCAATTAGGGTATGCAACAGCTTTTTTTCCCATATGTGTAGCAAGGACTTGTGGAATAGGTGGCATCCGTCAGGATGGGTAGGTGTCCAGCTCTCTTTGGGTGCTCCATGCAGGGTGCCCTGAGCTCCTAAGGCACCCTAAGCACCATCACATGGGTATTTCTCAGAAGGGCTCTGAAAGGAAAACCAAGACGTGGCCACTGTGTGTTAGTCACCAGTCATGCATTCAGATGTGATCTGTATGGATACTGCAGTACTTTTGTACTGTGGGTGTACGTGCATTCAAACACGCTCAGTCACTCAGGGACTGCATGGTGCTGTGGCTGGTGTAGGATCCTATGGTTTATTTGGGCTGTGGCTTTGCCAGTTGTACAGCTTATAAGCCATGTGGATTTTCCTAGAACATAATTCAGTAGAAGTAATCAAGAACTATTTTAGACAGATTTGGAAAATATGTTGGAACTGGTTTTATCTGTTCATAAAGACAAATGCTTTAGTTAGAAGTTTGAATTTTTAGAGTTAAAAGGTGACCAAAAAATCCTAGAAAAAGTTAAATAACCTCATGACACTAAATGGAACCTCAGGACTTTCCAGAGCTTCAACTAAGTCCTTTCTGCTCCCTGGAAAAAATGAAAATTCCCTGTACCCTTTTTCACAGAGCTTTTATTTCAGTGTTGGCAGGATGGGAGAAGAGGAAACTATGAAAAAGTCCTGAGTCTCAGGCTGGAGGGTAAGCAGCTCATTTCAAGCAAGAAGGAGAGAAGCTTTACTAGGTAGGTTGATTTATAAACTGCTGCTGCTTGGAGTTACCTGTAGGATTGGGATGGGTTATCCTGTAAATCGCAGAGAGATGGATGACTAGACAGAGGACAGGGGAAGCCGCAGGAGAGATTCACTTATTAAAAATCTCTACAATTTATTGTGTTGTGATCCCAGCTAACCCGATGGACATCAGCTTCACATGGTAGCAAGGGTCATGTAATATACATCTAAAAGGTTCCTGTAAATCTGCAAAGGACTGTTACTGGTCATTTTCCTCTCTGATTTACAAATATTTGCACAGGAAAAGGAAGTAAAGCTCTTTAAGTGAAGCCCTTTTATCTGTGGCAAAATATTTTAAGAAAACATGTTTCGGGCAAATGCTGTTCTAAATCTCCCTGGGTTATTTTCTTTCTTGTTTTGTGAGATTACTTTGTTGTCTTCATGGTTTTTTATCAGTATAAGGCTTGTGGTTGGTGTGAGGGAAGGGTCCTGTGGTTAGTATTTTATTCTGGCAAAGCTCAGATCAATATGTTGTGCTCCCTTTTTTAAATTTAATTTGATATAGGCTGCTTCTTTTCCAGGGTTGGCAATTTCCTCCACAACCTTTCTGTCTACAGGTCTTTGAAACTGATGTGAATTTGTCTCTCACAACTTTTGACTTAATATTGATATTGTGACTTGGAACAAGAGCTCCAGAAGAGGGCAAGATGAGGTGTCCAGCCTTTATTTGCTGTGCAGCCTTTTTTGGCCTGTGAGTCTCGGCTCTCATAAACTATGTGGACTCCGGCTTGACCTCAGCTTGTCAGGAAAGGTGTAACGTTCCTGCATATCCTTCCCCCCAAAGAATATTCAGGAGGAGACACAAGTAGAGAAAGAGAGTAAGGAATTTTTGAAGGGCACAAACATGTGACCTAGTTTTCACTGTCTTTTGGTGAAAAGTATTTGTCTGACTGCTATTTCTAAGTTCATAACACTTTTTTTTCATGAAATAATAGTCCCAATTGTGTTATAGAAAATCTCTTTTCCTGATGCCTGCTTGTACATTTACGTGGTGGAAAACTTTCTGTTGCAGTGTTCAGCTGACAAATTGAAAAGTTTAATAGAAACATGTATTGGCTTTATTGACATTTTTATTTCAGATATATTATATTCCATTCATTTATGTAAAAGTCAAAAAGATAATGATTTTATCCAAACAGTCCTTACAGGCTTTCTGAAAAGCATTCAAATGAAATATTTATAGAGGATTTTGTTTCATGAAATATTTGGAAGTTTTGACTTTGAAAAGTTGTTTTTAAAGGGTTTGTGTGGTTTTTTGGGGTTTTTTTTGTCTTGAATAAAATCTAGACGTTGGTATCACGATGGAAAATTTGTCTTTTAATTAGCTATATTGGTAATGAGGAAATTTCTTCTCTCTTTCATAAGAATAATAGTGTTCCCTCCAGCTAAGTGACTAAATTCCACTCTGCAGCTTTCAGGCTGTAAGAAGCATTAATTGAATGTGATATTCTTCTTCGCTTCTTGACCTACGATTACGCGTAGTCAAACAGCAATGTTGTTTTGCCCTTGAGTTGAATGCGTTTTAATTCCAGATTAAATGAGTCATTCTGCATGGTGACACAGAAATGTTTGTATTCTATAGGTGTTAAGAACACTGACATACTAAAATGCAGAGCTATGTAATTATGTGCCTTTATTCTGTACCGTTAAGTACCTGTTTTCTACTCAACCTGAAACCTGCTAGGCCTCTCAAGAATCCCTGACTATCTAGAGCAAGAGCTAGAAGTGGAAGTGTAATACTGCTGAAAAGCAGAGATTGTTAGCATTACAACATGCTGTACAGCTTTTGTTTCACACTAGAAGATTCTGAAATGAAAACCTGGTTTAGCTCATTTTTTGGTGATGTTTCTTTTATTATCTCCCTCTTGCTCCTTCTAAGATCTATAGAGTTAGTAAGACAAGAAGCATGTTGCAGAAATCATCCTAGTGAAACAGAGGTGATGCTCTAAAAAACTTGCTTAGCTCAGTTCTTCCAGTTATATATCTGGAATGTACATATAAATTGGGGGGCAGCTTAAAATCTTTGGTGGCAATTGTTTGGGGTGCCCTTCCAAATGGATTGCACTCCTGGTGAGGAACAGGATCAGACATCATAAACTGATTGCCAATAAAATTTTTCTGAGGTTCTTGGTCTTAGGGACCACTACTGGCCTGATGCAACGATGACCCTGTGGCCCTCTGCATTGTGCTACAAGAAGGGATGCAGTGGGGTTCCCTTTTGCTGGGAAGGTACCACTGAAGAGAATCCCATTGTAAAAAAACTGAGGACTGACGTTTTCTAAAACCCTAAGCAGTATGGCTGAAGGGATTGGAAAGCTCTCAGGAATATAGGTCTTGACAGTTTTTGTCGTTTTTTTTCATCATGAAGAACAGCTTTGTAGTTCTCAGAGGATGGCCTGCATGCAAGCAGATGTCGTGAACTGACAAATGTTTGTCTGTGAACTTCCTAGCTAAAACTCAGGCTGGGCTTCTGCCTGTGCTTCTGAAATGGACTCTGCTGGAAGAAGAGCCAAAGAACTCCTCTTCCTGATTTTTATCTCCCTTTTCTGGTTTTGTCATTATGAGGATCTTTCACATAGATTGCACTGCCTTGCTGCACCTCGGACAGGCTCTCAGACCTAGGCTGTTGCTCATCTTGTGCCTTGTTCTCCTCGGAGCTCTGAGGAGCAGTCCAAGAATGTCCGAGTGTCTCTGGCTTTATCCATGTGAGAACTTGTGTAGACAAGCTGAGATTTTAAATGAAGTGAATGCATGTAATGATTGTTATATTTTAGCTTCTGAAGACCATAAAGGTAAGAGCAAGATACAAGAATCAACAGTTTAAAAATATTTATACTCTAAGAGAACACAGGTATTTGTGTGCTGAAAGGAACCAGAAACTTATATGTTTGCTGATGTTCCAAATATCCCTTGTAAGGATATAAAATACTTAACTGGAATGGACCCTGATCCTTGGCTGTCACTGGTTTGGGCTTGTGATCTGGAGCAATATGGAAGGTGGGCTTTTAAGCCAGGGATAAACTGCAAATTTATAATATTCTTAGTTTTTTTTATTTTTCTTTTTTCCCCACCTCCTGGAAAACTCATCATGGAAAGACTTTTCCTCCCACCACTGCCAATACTAGGAGTGTGCTGAGGCTGCTCCTTCTTCAAGTCTTCTAGTAAACACAGGGATTACTCACTAGAAACCCCCTCCCAATCTGTCCTTCCCAGTGGATCACATGCAGCACTCCAGTAGGCAATACCTCACTCTTCTAGGTCAAGTGGGATCCCATTGCTCTCATGCACATGGCCAGGCTCTGCTCTTTGCTTTACAGTTGCCTTCCACAGCACATCAGTGAGGTGCATGAGGGTGGCCTTTCTTTTGCTCACTTTGAGTGATAGCATGATTCTACTAACAACCACGTATGGTAACTCAGCCTGGTGTTGGTTTGTTATTTCAGTACTTAGTTTTTCCCTGCCAGTATGGATAATCTGATGACATATTTTGGTGGTCTGTCATACAGACTCTTTTTCATATTTGCTCAGTGGGCTAGGCATTTGTTGATTCATTTGGGGTTTGTCACAACAACCGGGGAAAAATATTTTGAACAGTAATTTGGACAATGTCTGCCTGAAAAGCTGTACAAATTGGCAAGGGGAATTAAGAGACCTGAAATAACTTTTAAGTCTGTTATCAGGATATATCCTAAACTGAAGGAATATCCTTTTAAATAGACTTGTGAAATCAGGAGAGTAGATTGAATTCTTTTGTGTTTATAACTAGGGCTTGCTGTCAATAAAGATATGCAGTTTCTGACTTGACTGTGCATTGCTTAGGTTGGACTCAGAAGGAAGGACATGAAGGAAAAATGAGACTATAGATGTGGACATCAGTAGAGTCTTCAAGATTCCTATTTACATGCCTGGTAAGAACAGGACTCAATTATAATGAGCAGAGAGAGAATAACTGAGGCGAGGAGGAAAGTATATATGAGACTACTAAGGAGAAGCAGGCTTGAGAAAAGGTGATTTTGTCAATTTAAGAAGGAGACAATCTTTTCACTGAATGAAGATAATATATAATTTTTTTTGGTTGTTTTGAAGAGTGGGGTGGAGAAATTGAGGATCAATCTAGATTTATCTCTTTTTATTAATGTTATGTTTTTGTAAGAATATATAGAGATTTCTTTCTTATAATAGGCATTCTGTATTACTTGGAAAATGATCAAGAAAGGATTCACTGCATACAGACAACACTTACTTTCCAAACTGAAGGTTCACTTGGCAAGGAGAGAGAATCAACTGGTGCTGTAATGACTTCCTGATTCTGAAAAAAATTGGAAGGGCACGGTGAACAAAGAAAGAAATGTTCATAAATCCAAGGTGTCCTTGAGAAAAACAAGGCTTCTAAAGCTTAGAAGATAAAGCAGCAAGCTCTGAGACTCACGGGGGCAGAAATTAATGGCAAACAGGAAAAGAATTAAAAGGCTTGAATCGTTAGTAGTTTCAAAGGAACTGTTTCCTTTGTTTTCCTTGCCTTAAATGGAGGCTGATGTGGATCCTGAAGAACTAGGCTTAACCTTGATGCAGAGTCTGAAAAGAAGTTTGAAAGAAACATTTGTGGGTGTTGACCCAAATGATAACCTAACACCGAGCATGATGTGGCACAGAACTGATATCAGGCCCATAGGCCAGTGCTGAATATGCCCTTACAATCTTCACAACCTCCTGGGGAGGAACCACCAGGAACCACCATCCCCTCACCCTTGACTTGAAAGCAATAATGGAAAGGAGAGGACATCTGGGCTTCCAGAGGAGTGAAGCTCTTGGTCAGTCAGTCCCTGTCTTTCAGATCTTTATTATTTGTGCTGTAAGGGTGGCACTGCTGGACTGTTGCATCTGAATGTTCACCTTCTCATCTTAGAGCTTGCTGCCTGACCTCCTGCTCTCTATAAAGTGATGTATTTCCCCCTCTCTGGCGTACCTGAAAAGTTGGCTGAAGCCCAACTGGAACTTAATCTGGCCACTGCCATAAAAGACAACAAAAAATGTTTCTACAAATACATTAGCAACAAAAGGAGAGCTAAGGAAAATCTCCAACCTTTATTGGATGTGGGGGAAAACATAGTGACAACGGATGAGGGAAAGGCTGAGGCACTTAATGCTGCCTTTGCCTCAGTCTTTAATAGTCAGACCCGTTGTTCTCAGGGTACCCAGCCCACTGAGCTGCAAGACAGGGATGGGAAGCAGAATGAAGCCCCCATAATCCAAGGAGAAATGGTTAGTAATCTGCTACACCACTTAGGCACACACAAGTCTATGGGGCCAGATGGGATCTGCCCAAGGGTACTGAGGGAGCTGGTGGAAATGCTCACCAAGCCACTTTGCATCATCTATCAGCAGTCTTGACTAACTGGGGAGGTCCCAGTTGACTGGAGATTAGCAAATGTGACTCCCATCTACAAGAAGGGCCGGAAGGAGGATCAGATAGGCCTGTCAGCCTGACCTCCGTGCCAGGGAAGGTTATGGAGCAGATCATCCTGAGTGCTGTCATGCAGCACATCACACCAGGACAACGAGGTGATCAGGCCCAGTCAGCATGGGTTTATGAAAGGCAGGTCCTACTTGACTGACCTGATCTCTTTCTATGACAAGGTGACCCACTTAGTGGGTGAGGGAAAGGCTATGGATGTTGTCTACCTGGACTTTAGTGAAGCCTTTGACACTGTTTCCCACAGCATTCTCCTGGGGAAACTGGCTGCTCATGGCTTGGATGGGCATACTCTTTGCTGTGTGGATGACCATGCCCAAGGAATGGTGGTGAATGGAGTTAAATCCAGTTGGTGGCCGGTCACAAGTGGTGTTTCCCAGGGCTCAGTACTGGGCCCAGTTCTGTTTAATATCTTTATTAATGACCTGGACGAGGGGATCAAGAGCACTCTCAGTAAGTTTGCAGACAACACCAAGTTGGGCGGGAGTGTTGATCTGCTGGAGGGTAGGAAGGCTCTACAGAGGGATCTGGACAGGCTGGATTGATGGGCTGAGGCCAACTGTATGAGGTTCAACAAGGCTCAGGGCCGGGTCCTGCACTTGGGTCACAACAACCCCATGCAACGCCACAGGCTTGGGGAGAAGTGGCTGGAGAGCTGCCTAGAAGAAAAGGACCTGGGGGTGTTGGTCGACGGCTGGTTGCATGTGAGCTGGCAGTGTGCCCAGGTGGCCAAGAAGGCCAACAGCATCCTGGCTTGTATCGGAAATAGTGTGGTGGCCAGCAGGACTAGGGAAGTGATAGTGCCCTTGTACTCGGCACTGGTGAGGCTGTACCTCAAGTACTGTGTTCAGTTTGGGGCCCCTCGCTACAAGAAGGACATATGGAGGTGCTGGAGCATGTCTGAAGAAGGGCAATGAGGCTGGTGAAGGGTCTGGAGGACAAGTCTTATGAGGAGCAGCTGAGGGAACTGGGGTTGTTTAGCCTGGCGGAGACTGAGGGGAGACCTTATTGGTCTCTACAACTACCTGAAAGGAGGTTGTAGCGAGGTGGGAGTTGGTCTCTTCTCCCAAGTAACAAGTGATAGAACAAGAGGAAATAGCCTCAAGTTGCTCCAGGGGAGGTTTAGGTTGGATATTAGGAAAAACTTCTTCCCTGAAAGGGTAGTCAGGCACTGGAACAGGCTGCCCAGGACAGTGGTTGAGTCCCCATCTTTTACTGAATTTGGGAGTGAGGGCTACTGTGAAGGCAGGTGAGAAGAAGCTAAGTGGAAATAAAGACGGCAGATCCTTGCTGCAGGTTCTGTAAGGTAAAATGCGATGTGTGGATGTGACTGGGTTAACGGCACTTGCTGTGATACAATTGCCTGCTGAAACCTGGCTATCCCAGAGGACAGGGGTACAGCTGGTACAAGAGTTATTTAAGGGGCTAGCAGAGGATGATATGAATGGCCACCACATCTCATTCCCCAGTGTCACTGGCTGTGGTGAGCTCTAGAATAGATCTCTAAGAGAAAGGAGAGTTGTAGGTAAAGAGGAGACAGAGGTCTCTGCTGACCAGGAGGGTGGACAGGATGAGAGACAGCAGAGTGAGGAAGCGTCCAGTGAAGTTAGGGAAGTAAAAAAGTGCAGCCTTCCTGAAGAAACCTTCTTCCAGCAAGGAAGTTTAGGCATGTCCAGCTGAGGGGAACCATGTTTATGTCTTATATCAGGCCCCCAAAGTGACTTCATGGGAGAGAGAGAGACAAGATATTAACGATATTTTCAGAATGATGTGGTGTTGAGATCTGGGTCGTTGGACTGAGGTCCAAAGAGCTGAGCAGCCCCAGGAGAAATCAGGAGGTCTCTGGCTTCAAGTTCTCGCTCTCTTCACAAGGTTTGCAATGTATGAAGGGAGGACAGTACTTCTCTCTGGGAGAAGCAAAATTTGGCTAACCAAGTATCTTGATGCCCTGTTAATTTCTGTCCTTTTCTTTTGCCTATGACTTCTTTGGACATTTACCACTTGAAACCTGTTGTGCTGCCATTTCATTGACTTACTTTCTTTGGAGATGGAAGATATGCAAACCTTGTTGAAGAATACATGCATTCTAGAGGTTTAGATAGCACTTTGATAGGTAGTTCTTTGATAATTTTTTTAGTATCTGAATATATCAACTTTTGCAACCATTCTACAAACTGAGAGAAGTGTCTATAATTCTCAAGCAGGGAGGTGGGGTAGCCAAAAGATTTTCAGAGTTCATACCATATTGAAATAGGCCAGTGGGAGGCTATGTTGGGGACATCTAGCAGTTTCCATTCTAATTTAGAAACAGTCTCTCAGTATATCTGATTGCCCTAGTCCAAAGTTATTACCTTGGACAAGAACTGAGATGGCTGGTGATCCAACATCAGCTGCATCTATGTGAGTGGAAAAAGTAGATGAGGGTGGTTTGGGCATAGTGATCCCTGAATGCTAACGAAGAGAGAAACATATTTGGCACCATTACAAGTCAGGCACTCTGAAGATTTCAAAATTGTGTCCTTTTTTATAACAATAATAAATTTGTCAGTTATGTGGGGAAACATCATGAAAAATGAATGTCTTTTACTGCATTCAGAACCATTGCTCCAAATCTAGCAAGATAATGGCCAATAAAACTTTGAGCTGGGAGGTTGAGTTCTGCATTACTAAAGCCTTCAGTATGTATGGTTTTAGAAAATGTATACATGTGCCAGAGAGTCTCATTGTTCTTTTGCTGTTTTATTATTTTGTCAGTATGAAGTGGCTCTGATTCCAGCTATGAAATGTAAGTTTAGCTTATATTGATCCCGCTGTCTGCGTATAGGTCTTTAACAGCTTTGCAGGATGCTGTTAAGAGCAGTTAGGTTTTATTTGCAGCTGAACCATACTGTATTCTGTTCCCTATCGAAACAAATTGCATCTCAGTCTAAATGTACTTGATTTACTTTTTTTTTTTTTTTGTATTGTAGAGGGTTGTAATTGAGACCCCCAATTTTTTTGAATGCTTAGAAGGAGTCAAGAGCCAACCTACTTGGGCATCCCAAAGGGGATGTGACTTTGCAGTTCTCAGAACTGCGTTCTTAAATGGCAGTCTCTGCTGTGGGCCCATAGCATAGCATCCATGGTCTGACCAGACTACTCTTGTCTTTGTAGGATAGACCAGATTCTTCAATAGGTGTTAGGCTGAAACTCACCATTAGGTTATCTGCTGCAGCTTCTAGGGTAATACAGGTTTCTTTTACATAATTGACAAATCCAGTAACTCCTTGTTTGACAAAAGTTTATATTTGGCCAGGCTGGAATAAAATTAGGAGCTCTTCTATAACTAGGTTCAGTTTTCGGCGCTCAGTGAAAGTATTCTATCTCCTGAGAAGTTAGCATCTGAATCTGTAGGTATGTCACATTACCAGTCCACTTGTTGGTTCTTTAAACGTTATAAATCCAATTCACAATGATGCTTCCTATGTGGTGCCTTTTTTTTTTTCCTAACTGGTGTACAGTTTAAAAAATGATGTATATGCTAGCACCCTTCGTCAGATCCTCAGAGGGATGGGGTTACAGACACAATGACTTCAAACAGCATTGAAATACTGTAGCCTTTAGGGTGGGATATGTGAGGTCTATTTGTAGTGCAACCAATGCTATGCTAGGAAAAATGTAACACCTCAGGCTAGAACAAAGCTAATAGACGAGGACACATGCTTGCATAAAAACTCTACCCAGACAAATCACAGAATATTTTAAAATAGAAGAATGATGTGGTACCTAAGAAACGAATTAAGAAATTGTTGGTTTAGCATAAACCAACATGCCAACCAAACCATGTTCTGGCAACACCAAGGGTCTTACAAAAGACTATGAGAACTGTGTATAAGTGTAGCATCATTGATATATCTCATTAGATCCAGACTGAACTCCCTGAGAGACCGTGCCATGTGTTTTCTCAGCATAGATGGAAAAATGCTTGATGAAGTGATGGTTGTACGCAGTATTGAGCCTTTGCAGGGGAGACTGGGCACAAAGCACATTAAGAGTAAGACCTTACCATTTAAGACACCATGCTGGCAGGAGGGTGGCAGGAGAGTTGGGGATGGGCTGCTCCCACCATCTGCTCCAAAGGACACCTTTCTGGGAGGGCAGCAATGTATTGGTTGTGGGTCCCCTCCTTGGGTAAGGAAAGCTCAGTGCTGACAGTGGTATCTGCTAGAGGATCAGAAAATGGAAATTGTTATTCTCTGCTACCTCTTTACTATCTCTGACACCTTGTCTGTAGAGCATAGTTTTAGCACAGCATTACCACATGTATGGGGCTGTGTAATGGGAGTGCTGTACCAAAAGAGTGTAGAAAGATTTGCTGTTCCCTATAGCAGGTTACAGCACAGACGTACCACCAGGAAAACTCTTCCTGAAGTCTCCCAGCCAGATTTTGCTGCTGCTTATATGCATTTGGAGAAATGCCATAGTCTTCAGTACTGTCCCTTGGATGTATACAGCCAATGGTGGAGGATCAGAACCATTCTTTTTACCTAAGGAGTCAGAGGTAATTGCAGTCAGAGGATTTTAAAGGAGAGAACTGAAAACAGGGGATTACTTTTGTTTTGTTTGATTTTAGAGACAGATATTAAGGTTTTGAATTTATTCTATCTGGCTGTCAGATGCAGTCAGATTTACCATGGTTAATTTTAGAACTAAAATATAAATCAAAATCACTTAAAAACAGAACCGACTTTCATCCTTTCCCAGCCAGCATGTTTGTAAACAATACAGTATTACAAAACTTAATTCTAATTGCAGGTTACTGTTTCTCCTATAAGGATGAGCAAACATTTGCACCCATGGGGAACAGCGTTCCACTAAATATTTGGAGATCAGCTGCAAACCGCGGAAAGAGGTCCAGATGGTTCCCTGATGTCCACGTGCTTTTGATAATGCAGCGCTCTCATTCTCCTCTACAGCCAGGGAACTCCTTCCTTAGTCTTCTGCTTCTTCTCCTACTGCTGGCCAGCAGGCTACAAACCAAGTGTCCCCTTCCAGTTTACTATGTCTAAACTCTGGTAAGTCCACTGAGGCCAAGTGCTGCCAGAAGTCATCTCCTCTCTCCTTGCACCCTCATCCCTGTACTCCTTTCTGGAGACAAACACAGGTGCTTAAAGGGCTTCAGTTGCCTGCTGCTATGGCTTGCCACATTGTACAGCCCCAGCTCAGGAAACAGCATCTGTAGAAGAGTGCCACTGAAGTCCTGTCAGATGTTTTTCGCAAAGAAGCAAAGGGGAAGGCTCGGTTTGAGTGTGGGAGGTTTAAAGCTTCTGCGCTGGTCTCCAAAGTCTCTCTGGGACCAGAGCACTCAAATGGGAGTCTTACGTGGGTTGGGTAGGCTTGGGTCTGCATGAAGTCGCAGGAGTGAGTAGTGGGAAGATGGAGGAAGGCTTCAGCTGGGGGTATGCGTCCTCCGTCGCTTGCTGTGGGTTTGTTGTTTTCTGATGGGAGGTGAAATGTTCAGCCCCTCTCCTTTCCTCTTTTAGCAATTGTTTTGCCCGCTGCTAATTTACATCTCAGGCATAAAAGAAATCTTTGTGTTCAAATGAAAAACATAAAGCTTCACTCTAGAGGAGATTAAAAATGAACAGACAAAATATTACAATATACTGAACAATATTCAAATGTTTTTTAACTTTTTCCAGAAAAATACGTCTGCAGACCTGTGTGCCATTGCAGGGATTAGTCTAGAGGGATGCAATACATCAAACAGAAAAATATAATGACTTTTGACCTTTACTGAAGTGGTAAGAGAACAGAAATAAGAAAAAAAGAAGAAGAAAAGCAGCACAGAAGGTAGAAATTGTGGAGAATACACTAGGAATTTCTGGAACATTTTACACTTCAAAAATATGCACATGTGGGTTGTGAACTGCTTCATAATTGTTATAGGACCTGCCTCAAAAAGTCTGTCAGAAATGCCAGGGGCCCAAGGCACTCATTTCTTTTTAGACCAGCCTCTGGTAGTAGAGCAAACCCAACAGAAAGGTCCCTGGGAGTGTTTTATAGACATAGCGGCCACACAACGCAGAGCACTGGTGCCATAGGTATCGTTCAGGTGTCTCCAGATATGGGTCTGTGCTGGTTTTGGCTGGGGTAGAGTTGATTTTCTTTATAGTAGCTAGTGTGGGGAGATGGAGGCTTCAAGTTGGGGCCTCAAAGATTAAATAAGCATTAACAAGCTATAGCAATGAACAACTGCGATTACCAGAATTAAGCCTGTATTCTAAGGAGCTGGAAAAATTAATCATAATTTAAAAATATCAGTATGTAGGCTAATTAGTCAAGCCACAAAGCTAATTCAAAATTAAGCTCTGGAGAAAGGTGAGACAGTAAATATCCTGGTCTTGCTCCCCTCCTCCCCAGTTGAGCTCTCCTGTCTTTTATGATACTGATTTGACTAAAGATGTGTAAACATTTAATACCTTTTGGCCGTAGGGAAGGAGGGAGGAATGCAGTCAGAATTGAAGACATTCTGTGTGGTTTTATCTGTGAGTTACCTTCTGTCTTCATTTCACATGGGGTGGAGGTGTGCGGGTGGTGTGTGGTAAGGCAGTAACTAGTTAAGGGTCTCCAACTTCTTACCTGCCTTGACTTAGGAGTCACTAAGCTCCTCTCTATGGGTTTGCAAAAACTGCTGCTGAAAATCTATATTTATTACTAACTTGAATTTATCTGGTTTAAATATCTGGCCAACAGTTTTTGTCTCTTCTGCGCTTACTACGGCCTTCTTTTAACATCCTTTCTCTCCAAAATTGCTGGGAGACGTATGGGGAAAATTATTTGTGAACTGTAGTCTTGACTTGAGAATTGGGTCATGAGTTATTGTCTGAGAATTTGGTCCTTAAAACTAAACTGTCAGCAGGAATCATTGAAATTGCTAGGAAATATGCTGTTAAAAAATTCAGTTTGTTTTTACCTGGACAACTTCTTATCAAGCTCTGCAGGGATTTGATTCTAAGTCCAGCACAGCCAAAGGAGACTACTGTTTGTACTTCAGCAAGGCTGGGATTTGGGCATAAGTTAGGCTTGCTTTATAGCAGAGCATTAATTCTGTTACACACCTTCATCTCTCTCCGATATTTCGCTCCAGAGCCAATGTAGTTAAGGCTACAGAGTTTTGAGCTGAGTACATCCTTTACAGATATAAATCCCTTTTCTAAAACAGGAAAAAGAGAAGTATATTGTGACTGACAGCTCAATCTGAGCTTTGCATCTAAGCAAAACCCCAGTCCACGTGCGAGGCAGGAAGTGAATTGCAGAGCTTCAGAAATAGCACAGAAACCTATATTCTGCTTGCAAATGCACTGTTCATAGCTCCCACAGGGGCTGTAGCTCAGCCCCCTGCAACAAAGGCAGCAATCCAGGTGTGGAATAACACATAAAAAGCTATGTTATGATATGCACTCACAATAATGCTGCCTTACAGCAGGTAGGAAATCTTCTAATTACTTGGAGCATGTGTTGGAAGGTTGCCTTAATGCAGATAGTTTGCATGGAAATGGAGCTGAGTGGGACTTTGAAGGTTCAGCCTGGTCCTGTGAAGCTGCAGTTAGGTCAGGCTTCGTGCATGCTAAGGGGAAGTGAGCCAACATCCAGCACCTTTGGCTGAGTATGGGAAGCGAGACCTGGTATTTATGGCTAATGAGAGTTGTCAAAGTAGCTCTAGGCAGGCTGGGCTCTATCCAACAGAGTCTGCTTTGCTTTGGTTTTGTTTCTCTTACAACGTGACTGAGTTTAAATTACAGTGGGTCTGTGGAGTGACATCTGACTCTCTTAAAATGACCCAGAAAAGAGGTTCAGCTGACCCTGCATGCTTTTTCCCAGATCCCAGGGCTGTCACTTCCTTTCTTTGCAGAATTCTGTCTTTCTAAGGCGTAGTGTGGGCAAGAATACACATGTACGCAATATGCATAAACACGTGCCCACAGATTACTCTGGTAGTGGCGGCATCACAGTATGGGACAGAGCAAGGAAAGGGCCAAGGTGAAAGCAAACCAGCTGTCAAATCCTACCCTCCCCACACCAGTGCATGATTAAGATCATGAGCTGGATTGTGCCCTGCATGGTCTGGCAAGGGAATTGGCATGGAGCGGCGACATGCCGACTGCCGTTGTGGGAGGCCTGCTGGCATCGCGCAGATGAGCACAAGCACAGCGTCCCTGTTCAGCTGCTGCGTAGGATCCAGGGCGTCCCCAAAATATCATGGAGGGTACAGTCTAGCCACACGCGTGTGTCATCTGTGTCTGATGCATTGCCTCTAGGCATCAGTGGGAAGGCAGAGTCCAAGTGCCCTCACCAGGTTGTTGATGGTGGGAAAGGATTGGAGGGGGGTGGTAAGAAGCCGTGCTCTAATTCCATCAGTGCTGTATAGGTGGTTTTTTTGCACCTCTGACGTAGTTTGCTGCATCAACAGGCTGCTGAATCTACCAGCATCTATCCAGAGAGTGTTAAGACCACGGAGGATTGTATTGCTTTTTTGGAAGGCATGAGTTTCTAGCACTTACTGAAAACTTGCAGATGAAATCCTAAAAATCTTGAAATTTTTAGAGAAGCAGTGAGAAGCAAGAGACACAGGCACATTCCTGTTGTGGTATTCTGTTATCATGTTTCATGCAGTTCATAGTAATTGTGTGTGTGTGTGTCTGTGTAAATAAATATATACACCTCTGTTAAGCAGTTTCTCTGCTTATGATTCTAGGACTTTTATTAAAATGAAGAAAATACATAGTTTCATATGACCTATATTTGCAATCCCCTTGTAAAAGAAAAATTTTGTGGTAGCTTCTGCTGGTGCATCTTAATAACAAATATATTAATCTGGTTTATTCAGATACACCAAACACATTTGGTTGCAATGATGGAAATTATAAAACCGTTTGGAATGTCACTTTTTATTTGCCTGAATGGAAAATAAACAAGCCCCTTGTTCATTCCCACCTCAAACAATAATAATCTAGAAAATGTATTAAATGCTGGAAAACACCCATAGGAGATACAAAATGGAGAAACAGAATTGTCAACTTTCCAGAATGATTAATCCTGGATTTTAAACTATACAAACAAAATTTCATCTCAAACAATAATTTTTCAGGAAATCACGACTAAATGAGAGGACAGCTTTCCATTGCCCCAGTTTAGTTTATTTTCATCTATACTGCATGGTATCCTTTTCTGTGATTAATCCCATGGGAGAACTCAATGTGAAGCAGATTATGGGAAAGCAGTCTAATGAAAGTAGTTTTGCAGCTTTAAAAACAAAACCGTTCCCAGGATGCTCCAGTTTGCTATTCAGAGCGAAGGGAAAGGAGACAAGCGCAAGATGCTTGAGGGCTGGACCTCCACCCTCCGTCAGCACCTCCTTGTGTGCTGTGCACTACTGCCATGCAATGGCAGAGCTATAGGTTTGGGCGGGTGGTGCTGGTGCTACCACCCTTACTTTGGTAGAGCCATGCAAGGATATGTCTATAGTCCAGGCTACAAATGGGAATAACTTGCCATCGGCCATTTCTATCAGTAGGAGAAGTTTTGTACTTCTTTTCTTACTGTGCATAACAGTTTTCTCTGCCAACAACTTCATTGATCAAGGTATAAATGAAGGTAGGGAGCTGACATTTGCTGTCATCTCTGCAGAGAGAGGAATGCTGGCTCTGCAACCTCAGGAATGAAGGAAAAAAATGAAATGGCCTTGCTCCCCTTCTGCAGAGCAGTCATTAACCTCACTAATGGGGAAGGAGGTAGCTTCTTTAAACCCCATGCCTGGGGGATTGCACATGCAACTACTTTTAATGTCAGCATTGATGTTTCTGAGTCAGTATGTACCCTCCTGAAAATGTAACCCAGGCGAGCAGAGGTTCTGCCTGTGCATCTCAAGGGGATGTAGGAGAATAGAGGTTACAAAATAAAGACCAAAACCAGCCCTGTTTATGATAAAGAAATATTTACATGTTTTCAGCTGTAAATGTGAATTTCAACGAATAGATATATATATTATTCAGTGTGAAAAATAAAAGGCTGTTCACCAATGTTTTAATAGTATGCCTCAATAAAATGACACTTTCCAGAGCCAGTCATGACTTTAAGCCAGATCATGGCTAAAAATATTAAGGGAAGGATCACCACAGCAACAATCACATTGCTCCCCTTCTGCAGAGGAAATGGAAAAACACTCAAACTTTGCCAACCTGAATAAATTATCCAGATTATCAGAACTGTAAGGAAAGCTGTATGTAATCAGCTCTGTGTGTGTGTCCGTGAGTGTGTGCATATGGTAACTGGATTGCAGCCCATTAAATACATATGTCAAAGGGGACAGCTCTGAAAATATGCTCAAGAGAAAAATGTTACCATGGTTGTACCTTAATAGGCCAGTAGATAGCATGTGCAGTGTGGTGCTCACTGGGGGACTCCAGTCCAGCTGCTGGGCTGGGCTCTCCTGACAGTGGTGGCCTGGAGATGGGCTGGAGGACACCAGTACTCTCTTGGTCTTGCTTCAGTGTGAAGCTGGGAAATGGCTAGTTTGCTCACACTGATTTGGGAGTGCAGACGCACTCTTGCTCCAGTCTGGCAGTTGTTTTTATGCGGTGGGTGCAGTTTGCTTTGCCAAAGAAAATTGTCTCATTAGCTGGGGAGGGAAGAATGAGGATGGAAGGGTGGGGCGCAGGAGCAATATTGAAACTGCTTGACTTTAAGCACCTCGTGCAGGAATCTGCATTGGAAGACTCCTTTTACTAGGCTGCCCATATGGTTAGTGGAGAGAGGCTGGCTTTTTTAGAGGCAGTCCAAGAAAAGGATGTGACTTAGAATAGCGGTAGTGATGTCAAGATCTTTGGCAAATTCAGGATGCATCAAAGACTCCAAAATCATGTTAGGGAAGCCCAAAAGCACTTGCCTTTCAACCACAGGAAGACAAGGTTAGGTCTGGAGTGCAAAAGCTGTGTGTTCCTGCCCCTGCTTCTCCTGCCATTAGGAAGAGCACTCGTTCAGCTCTTTGTTGGTCCCATACTAAACCCTGGATTATCAGCTGGCCCGTGCACTTCTATCATTTTCTGTCTTGGGTTTCTAGATAGAAACATCCCTCAGTTTTTCTGGGATCATACATTTTAAATAAATGGTGCTGTGTGACTAGTTTGTATCTTTAGCCTCTTATACTTTTCAGGCTCATAGGTGTTTTGCAAAGAGGGTGCATGCTCCTGCTGAACAAATTTAAGCCTACTGATAACAGACTTGCTTTTCTTTATTTTCTTTCATGCAGGCCAGTGAAGACTTGGGCTTGGCTAGATGAGCTAAGTAATGCCAGCTATATCTTGGCCCTATTTGGAGTATCTACTGAAGGATGGCTCCAGTATATACTGTAACGTTGATGCAGATTGAATTCCAGTAATCACCCATACCTGATGGTAACGTGGCTGGAAAATGTTTAAGACGGCTGCCATCAGAAGCGTACGGGGCTTTCTCCTGACTTGCAGTACATGCTGTTCAGGGCCCTCGGGTGCCAGTGGCAGAGGGGTACATGAGCAAGCAAGATGTTTAAGTTTGATCATGGCTGAAGAGCCTCTCTGGCTTTCACTGCCATTACCTCCAGCTTGTTTTAAAGATCTGTTTATGGCAAAACTGGTTACTCTGCAATATTCTGTTTTTCATTTTTTAAAGTGCAAATTTTAAAATTTGCTCGCCAATTCAAGAACTCTATGGGCCCATCCACCCCTTGCTCTCTTTTCTGTCCTTTGCTATCTGCCACCTTGCTGTGCCCACTGTGGCTCCAAGGCTGGCAGCCTGCTGAACTGCAGAGCCTTGCCACATGGCATGTGCTTTTGGGCAGGATTTTGTGCTGGCTGGCAGTGACACTGAACCATTGCAGTGCGGAAAAGCTAACAACGGCAGCTGGAGTTAATGAATCCTACATCACCCTGAAACAGAGATGGGAATCCCAGAGATCAGGCGGTTTTCATGGAGGTCTGCTGCAGTCTTGAGG
Organism: Theristicus caerulescens; assembly: GCA_020745775.1. Lineage (NCBI taxonomy): Eukaryota > Metazoa > Chordata > Aves > Pelecaniformes > Threskiornithidae > Theristicus > Theristicus caerulescens. The sequence goes on from CM036558.1 coordinate 73,453,412, forward strand.
TGTAAGTGACTGGAGGAGATGAAAGCACATCTGGATGGGATAAGGAATACATATGCACTCGAATTTTGTGCATTCTATTTAATTCAGTGCTTGTGCATTAGTTTGTTTTCCCATCTCTTTTTAAAGTTCACATGTTTTTCTGGGTAAGGAAAGATATGAGTGGTGCATATGGTTAGATGAATGTCTGCTATGATTCTGTTATTGTGTGCTGGACCTTTAAAAATAAAGTGTTCCCTAGGCTGTTGTCTAGGAGGGATTGCTATGCATCAATGCAAGATGGCCCTTACAGTGAGTTACACGCTTGCTTTTCTCTTGTGTAGTTGTTATTTCTCTCCTTGCTTGTTTGATTTAATTTGAAGCAAAAGCTATTCTGGTTGTAGGCAATTTTGATTTAGGTGTTCAGGAAATGGAACAGAATTAGGTCTGTGGAAAAGATCACCGAGGAAATCCTACAAGAACAGCACATTGCTTCACCCACCATCCTATCAAAGCCACATCTGGCCGGGACACCTCCTCTGTACCGCCCCGACCTACCTGTTAGGGGGACAGATTTTAAACTAGACAGTAATCCAGGGTGTTTTTCTTTTCCCTTCACACTCCTTCCCTCCAAACTAAAGTCCATATACTCTAACTAACACCCTGGTCTAGAAAGCTGAATGGATTCCTAGGTGCAAAACTCATGTCTGGGTTCCTGATAATGAGCAAATATCTAAGAAGCCACCAATTTCTTTCATCCAGATCTACTGGATGAAAGTCTCAAATATCAGAGGTATATCTAGACCAGCTGTGGGTCAGATGCTTCTATTGCGTATGTATTTTTGTCACAGAATCGGCTCACTTGCATTATAGTTTGGGAATAAGAGACTCAGCAGCCTCTAAGCTGAACTTGGCCTCACAGAGTGCCTTCCTGGGGGGTTATTTTATTCTCTTTGTTGTACCTTCCTGTCAAATGTGATGGGAAATCAATGATGAATAGGAGGTCCCTAATCTCCATGGGTACTTGTCCCTGCATGGTGTCAAAATTTGAGTTGGCTGTTTATTTTCTCATAATTTACATATGACTAATTTACTTAGGAAGGGGAAGGGAAAGAAGGAGGCCAGTTGGGGTTGAAGTAAAAAGTGAGAGAAAGAAAATTTGGCAGTGGTTCTCAACTGGAGCTGCTGGGAGGCCTCCAGAAGCCTGTCCCATACCTGCATCCCCTGAGCTTGTAATCAGCTGTCATGCTTTGTTCTGTGCTCGCAGCAGGGTCTCAGGGGATCACAGCTGCTGCAGCTGCTCGTAGACCAAAAGGTGACCTTCTGAGTAGCCGAGGAAAGATGCATTATTTAGTGCATTCCTGGCTAAAATGGAAATGAAATTATTTCGTGAGCAGAATGATTTGTTTGTCCTTTCACTTGGATGCATTCTCTTTGCACCACACAATAGTGTGGTGTGCACACCACTCCTCATTTTTTCTTTTGGGTAAAGCTTTTGATAAGACAGGTATCGCACTTTGAAAAACACTGGCTGTTAACTAGAAGGACCCTACTAACCAAATGCAATAAACTTCAGTTTAGAGGTACTAAGTTTGCAAAAACCAGCTTCTATTTAAATAACCTGTAGGAGTGAAAGCTTCCTGGTGAAGTGTATGTCTCTAGACTACCAGCTGATACTGGTAAGTATCATAACCAGCTGTTATTTCAACATGAAGTATTATCCTTCTTTCACTTAATCCAGAGCCTCTTGGAAGGTGCCCTAGCAGGACATTCATTACGGGGATGTTTAATGAATAGAGTATTTGCTATTCACATAGAGGCTTAAGCAACTGCTTCCCAGTGATCTGTGATAGCCAGGTACTTAAGCACTCTGCATAACCATCAGGTGAAGAAGGGGAGGCAGATGGGAACAATTTTTCACAATGTCTAAGTTTAAATTTCCTGTGTGGTCTTCCAGACAGAGATTCAAAGAACCCGAGGCTGGAGCCTACCTCTCCTGCTGACTGTGAATGAAGACTGCAGTATACTCTGCTTCAAGTCCATCTGGTCTTGAACTTTGTAAATACCTTTAAAAGATCTATCTAATAGTGTTTTTTTTTTTCTTTAAAGTTTCCAACACCATTTATGAAGGCTTGAAAGTGGTATTATCCACGTGTTTCAGATGAAGAGAGCTGAATTGTCAAGGTAACAACTGATCTGAGAATAGCCAGTGTTCTCCGAGAGATGAGCACATGGAGGGACCTGAGGGAATATCCAATGCTTACCAGGAATTTCACTGAGCTCAACAAGCCCTGAAACATAGGAAGGAGAAGAAATCTGCACAAATTGAAGGGGTGCCCAGCAGACCATGCTATCTCACTGGAAAGCCCAGTGGTAAAAATTTTCCATAAAATGATAGGTATCTGCTTCTATGGGATTATTTTTATTAGTAAAAGATTAGGTGGGGTAAGGCAAGTAACCAGGGATTCCATAAATGACTACAAGTGTTTCAGTTGCCTGTTTGGCATTGTCTTAATTGTTACAACAAACAGCACAAGATGACGAAAAATGACCACCTTTTTACTCAGAAGATAAACTGCCTTTAAAAAGAAAGGAATGAGACCCAGCTCTGTGATTTCTAGGATCCCAATTAATTAAAATGGAAATGACTGGAGAAGCGTAAACACCTGAGCAGCTTTCAAGACATTTCTCTGGCATGTTCTTACTGACTCTGAGCCCTTATTTCCAACCACAGTGTCTGCTCATCCTATTGCAGCACCCTTCAAACCAGCCTCCCCTGAAGGATCCAGCAGACAGGGTCTGAGAGAAGAGCTGAGCATAAGCTGGTAAGCATTCACTGCAGGGAGTTCCAAGTGCTGTGGGATTTAGTCAAACAGCAAAGTACAAGCTTCTACTATGACTCATCTGGTGTAAAACTAGTGCTAAGTATTGTACATAATTAAGACAACATTATTACAGTGAGATAGCACTTCTTTTTTTGGCAGGTTAAAGTCTTGAAAATGTGTAATGTTTTCAGCCTTCAGAGCTGTGAAGAAGATGAAGAGTTCTGATGGGAGTTCATTTGAAAAGATATCATGGCTACAGTGAGTTTAGATCATAATTTGCGTTATTCCTGAAGCTCTGCGTGTATATTTCGGTCATCTTCATGAAAGGCTGTGGTTTTTGTGAGAATAAACACAACCTTAAAGTAGTATTCATTAGATAAGACTTGCAACAATGGCCTCTCTAGACATTCCAAGGGTTTGCTGATTTTTATGCCCACAAATTATGTATTTTATTTTGAGCCACATTCCTTAAAGAGGTGCTATTGGTATTTCAAGTAACAGACACAAAAAATTATATTTATCATTGAATGCAATAGAAAATGTTAGCAACAGTAGTGTCAGAGAGCTATAGATTCAACATTTGAACACTGACTGTCAGCAGGTACAGAACAGAAGTATCAGTCAGCCAGTGGCCCTACCAATAGGAAAAGTTAAACAAGTAGGGCATTACAATTTGCCTACTTGCCCCAAATTTTTCCTTCAGAGGTCCACAAATCAACTTTGCTTTTTATGAATGCACGTTCTTGATTAAAATTTATTGTGCTGTAATGCAAACAAACTCAGCTTTTGGGTTGCTCAAAAGCCATTTATTCAGGTTACTTGGTTCTCATTGTCCTTAACTAGTAACTGTTCTTTATGGTGTTACGGTATTGTTTCTGTTCATTGATCAGCTGTCTGACTTGCAAGCAAGAGGTGGGAAATCAGACTGCAAGACGGTGGCATGGACCTTTTTAAGGGACAGGACTTTGAATGAACCCATTTCCATCTGTGTATTCTAGTGGATGTCTTCGAAGCATGTTTATGCTCTTACTTGAAAATATATTGGCTACTTCTTCAACCTAACGTTACTACCACTTTTCTTATCATTTCCTAACTGCTGCTTGTATCCCATTTTCATTCACATCTCCAAGGAATTATTCAAGTAAGTCACAGGGACTACAGAGTTTCAGGAGGAATTCCAGGCAAGCAAGGCACTTGGGTAAAGACATCTGAGCCACAGCCAGTGAGCCCCTTATTTTTGTATGAGTTGAACAAACTATAATTTTTTGCAAGTCTGAAGATTACGAATTCCAGGGACCTTTCTGACAAAATGGTCGTGTAATATAAAAGATAGATCAATTCCTGGTTTTTTTGTACTGTTGTTTTCCGGATGAGTTTCCAATCTATTAGTGAAGTAGTAAATGCTCCCCCAGCAACCAACCATTGATGCTTTGAAAGGAAATCAAAAGCAGTGTAAGAAAATGGCTTGAAAGTAAAAGAGTGAAAGATCATACCATTCCTATGACATCCGCAAAAGTTTGTGAAGGTGACAGCTGGGAGAGAGGTGGGCCAGAGAGAGATCAATGAGTCAAGGAGAAGATATCTGCCTGCAGAGCTTTGTCCTAGCATGCCTTCTTGCAGGCTTACAGCCTAAAACTTTGTAGAGGTTGATCTGTTAGGGGCACACAACCAGAGGTGGAATTGTGGTAGAGGATGGATAAGCCTCAAATGGAGACAGCACCTGTTGACCGTGGTTATTACTTTGGACTTTGTATGGCTTTGACAAGATTTACACAGCTTCTGGACACATAAGAGAAATACTATGTGCACCTATTCTTCATAACATAGAGTTTTAACATTAGCTGAGCAGCCAGGGACCTTGCTGTGGGTGCGTGCTGGAGTTGCCCTCCTGATGCAGTGTCTCCCAGCTGATCTGACTTTTATCTTTACTCCAACCATGAGTTCACTACGAGCACAAAAGGAAAAGTATTTGTATTCCACTGTGCACATTGACAGTAGTTCTGTGGATGCAGCACAGCACTATAGAAAGAGACAGGTATGTGGAGCGTTTAGAAGGCATTAATTTCTTCTTAAGTTCTCCTTTTTCGAACCACACTGCAGAAGGTTACAGTGGGAATAGCAAAGGAAAGAACTTGCAGACTCCACAAAAACCAAAGCCTACAGCTTGTGCTGGATGGGTATATTTGGCACACATCTGTGATTATGAAATGACTTTTAAATTGCTTTTGAACTTCATCTGGATAATGATTCATCCTTTCAATTTCCTTTGTCCCTCCAGAACATCCGCCATTAACAAACAAACCAGTTGTGATGTTTTACAATCCACATTTGAACCTACTTCTCAAAACATTGCACACTTCCCTAAAAAAGCAATTACTCAGCTCATTTGCACAAAGATAAGGTCACTCTTGGGACTGAAAGATGGATCAACAACCCACTTTGGCAACCATCTTTGAAACGACTCAAGAAGCAGTTGCACTAGAGACTTGTTAAACTGCAACATCATGTTGCAGAAATGCACCATCAACAGGCAGCTTAAGTGTTTCTGTACAAACAGATATTGTACAGCCTTGATTTGGTTGAGCTGAACCCATTATAGGATTTAGGCATATGCCTAAAGATGGAATTACTTACACCACTGAAGTTAAGATGTGCTTAAGTGTTTTGTTGTGTATGGGCCTACACACTACATCTGTGTTTGTATTAAGAGGAAAAGCTGTTCTACAAGACATTTGAGCATTTTAAAACGTATTTTTGTTCTGAACTGGAACAGGAAGTTTTACCCTGAAATGAAATTTAGGAAATCTTTAATTCCAGAAATCTTGTAATTGAGCGTACTTGAAACATTTTGTGTCAGTAATGTTGAAACGCTCTGTGACATTAAGATTGAAACATTGCATGTCCACATATGCTACTAAATTAATTAGAACCAACTGTCAGCTAAGCATGCTGGGATTGCCTGGGTTGTGTATTACCCACCTCCCTGGATGCAGGAAGAGCTCTGGTCTGATCTAGCTTCTTGGCTGAGGTGCTCTGCTGGATGAACACTATTGTTCAACCTAGCACTAAAAGAAGGATATTCATCTGTGCATGATGTAGAGCTGGACCTACTAAACCCTGCTCAGCCCAAATGGCTTTATGTAGGGACATCTCAAGTGTCTTGTACCAGGTCTTTGACACAAGTGCTTTAGGGACACAGGGCACAGATCCTGTGTTTGTGCTTGTAGGTGGTTTGGGTCTTCCTTGGCTTGTCAGTTCTGGCTTGGATGTATCCAAGATGACTCCACACTCTCTAGGAGCCGTGCTAGTTTGGGCACAGCACAGATGGATGACCCTCATTTGCACCTGATGCTGTATGTGGCAAGTGAGCCCCTCTGGAGCTGAGGGCCGCAGCTCTGCAGCAGCCAGTCTGGGTGCAGGACTGAGCTGCAGCTACTTAAATTCAAGCTGGGTCTTTGCAGAAACCTTAAGGTTCCCTTCCCTGAGCTCCCCAAGCCTGTCCTGCCATAGACATCCCAGCATCCAGGGCCTGGGGACTGCAGCCTGGCTGCAAACTTAAGAGTGAAATGATCAAATCAAAGCTAAGTATGTTTTGGTGACTTCTTACTAACTGTTTTACCATAATCAATTGTCGTTTTCTTGCAAAATGTTTCAGTGTTGTGGAATCAGCATTCACTAAAAGGAGACCAATGCATTGGAAAAAATTCAAGCAGCTCTGTGAGCATATAGCAAGAATGACAGAGAAAGTCTTACTCGACTGAATATATAGTTTGCTCTCCCTGTCTCTAGATACAATGGCTGTTCAAAAGGGAGTAGGTATCTGTCGGTGGTCTCTGAAAGGGGATCATAAAAATCATCTGTTTCCTCTGCTCTTCAAGTACGGTCCCTCTTCTCAGTCTCGTTGCCTGATGGACCAAGTACAGTTGATCTCTAGGCCAAGAGCTTCTCTTTGGGTATATGGGGTTGAGAAGACAAAGTGGTGCTGAAGCGGTTGCTTTAGAAAAGTCTCTTTCTTTGGCCCAAACATACAGTGCATGTGGTGAAATTTATTCAAACAAATGGCTTATCTAAAATGGCTTTCCCTGCTTAAGTCTCTAGATAGTCATGGCTTTGCTTTGATGTCCTGTCCTTTTCTTTTGGGGTTGAAATAAAAATCTAAGGTCCACAGCCTTTGTGTCTCTATCAGCTTCTGGGTCAGCTGGCCACAGCACAGAAGTTGTCCACTCCTGTTTTTGGTAGATGTTCTTTCACCCTTTAGGGCCTCAACTCCAGCAAAACATAAGCCAGTAAAGTTAGCTGGAGCCTGTGAATATCATCTCTTATGAGAGGCCCCTAGCTTGGCTTCTCTCTTACTCTTTCTGTAAGAAACTAGGCAGCCCCTAGTACCAAACCAACTGAATGCTTTGGATTCAGATGTCAGTAAGAATAGGAGTGGGAACCTGGATTGTACGTTCATAACAGACAATACAATTGTTTTCTTATTTTGCTGCAGTCACTACATGTACAGTTATATTTCTGTCTGAGGAAGCAAAACGCCTTCACAGATGAGTAGAAAAAGATGCATGTGTATTCCCAAGCCTGAAGTCATGAGCTTGTATGTGCTTTACTGTAATCTGACACTTATTGTAAGAAATACATTTTACATAATTGGCAGTGGCAGCCACATATTCTGAGAGAAAAAAGTGTATTGAACTCTGTATATCGTGTATCACTGATAATGATTTGCAGCAGTATCTTCCATAAAAGTAAAGGATAATTCAGCACTTGAAAGCCAGGCCTCAAAACCAAAATAAAATGCTTTTCTTTTTCTGTGCCTAGGCTAGGATTTATCTTGCCTCACCGTAGACAGCAGTGTAGACACATATGGTAGGACCCATCACCCCAAGCTCTCTTTGCAGTCAATACAGGGAACAGGCACTTTTAGGCCATGATTCATCTGACCTATTTACGTGTCTGCTGTAGGAGGAGATGAATCACTGCCTAGACTAGATCTGTGTGGAGGATAAAGGGAGACTAAGATGGCCAGCTCAGACGTAGATGCTTATATGGATCCACAGTTTGAATTTAGACTTGCAGTTTGGAACAACAATTTTTCAGAGAAGAGTTAAATTTCCTAAGCAACATTTTCCTAGCAGAATGTGTGTACCAATATATATATGTATATGGGTTTTTTCTTCCTGCAACAGAAACATTTGCAACAATATCTTTTGAAAACTGGCCCTATATCCCCTTCTCCAAATGTTCCACCATCTGAAGAGCTGCCATTTTCTCTCTCTCTGTCTCTGCCCCTCTTTCACACATACAGACGTGTGTACACATGCCATGTTTCAGAGCTGGGCCTTCTGAATTTTCTGCATTAACTCAAAATATACTCCACTGTGTGTGGTAGCCAGAGCTGTTAAACGCAGCGAGATATATTAGCTTGTTTTGTTATTTAAAAAGCCCAAAGCAAAATATGCAAACAAAACCACGAAATGAACATTTCTGAAATTTGCTTCTGTTTAAAAATAGAGGGTTTTGTTCATATTTTCTGTTAGAATCTGCTCTACTCTGTCTGCAGCCTTGGTGTGGCAGGACATCACAGGAAGAGGAACATCAGTTTCTGGGAGGCAAGTACTGATGCAGAGGGAGGGAGAAGCCAGACTTGATCATCTAAGAAAGGGTGCAAATTCCTGAGTGAAGCTCTGAGAAGACAAGAGAGAGGTAATGTTTTATTATTATGTATAGAAGATCAGGGCTGAAAGAGTCTGGTTTATGGGGAGTGAGGAGCATGTCCTCGCAGATACGCTGGTGCACATGCTGTAGTATAATGTCCCAGTGCATCTGAACAGCCACCTAGACTGCAAATGGCACGAGGGTAATATTTAAAGAAGGAAGAAAGGAAGTCACCCTGTTGCAGAGCTTTACAATGCTCAGCTGCTGCCGAGGAGTGCTTGGTGTAGCTACAGTAGTGGTAGGCAAAATATCCCTCCCATCCAGCCGTTGGCACGCAGCACAGCAACCCATTTATGTGAGCACCTGGTTGATCAGTTTGCTTGTGACAGATCTTGGCACGCCCTCTCCTCTGGCTGTAAAGCTTTACTGACTCTTGTGTTTTGCGGGATTTTTTTCCCCACAAACTCTTGTCTGGCATGGGAGGACTTGGAACAGAGCGACACTGGCTCTAGCGACAACAGGAAACTGCATTTTGGATAACCCTTTACGGTGCAAGCTTTCCAGCCGTTTAAGGGCTTTTCTATGGGGATCGAAAGGAAAGGCTGTCCATCATCCAAAGTCCATTGCAGTGGGAAGGGTGCCTGTGACTGCAAAGGTCCTTGGCAAAGGCCACAAGCATCTGAAGGCTGCCTCTGAGAAATGGGCACGGGCTCCCGCTTCCCCACAGGGTGCAGTGCAGAAGCGGCTTCAGGAAGAGAAAGTGCTCTTTCACTGGTCATCCCAGTGCATCATTCATTAAATATAAGGCCCTACAGGAAAACCAGGGCTTCGTGTTCTCTGTGCCCCCTCCTGCATCAACCCTGACGTCAGTAGTTTCGAACCATGGAAGTTAAATTAAGGCCAGCGCAGTCTAATAGGCAAGGGAGAGCAAACGCTAAGAAGTCAAGGTAATGAGAAAATACCTGCCATCTGGAGCTGTCATAAGCATGAATTTACATCACTCCCCACAAAATAAATAAATTACAGCCTGCAGAATATTACTCTCCCTGGATGCAAAGCCCCACTCCTGCCGCTACCGCCAAAAATCTTGGCCTCCCCGCTTTCCGCGTGATCATCGGCTTCTGCCGAAAGCCCCAGGGAGGCGCGCATGGGCGCGGGGAGACATCTGCAACCGCTGGCTGTTTGAGCGCAATGGCTGGAGCGGGACCTGTTCAGCTGCATCCGCTCGCTCCCCTCCTCGCTCTGACGGAAAGTTTTCCTCCCGGCTCTGACAGCAGCGCAGCCACTTGGGGAAGCACATGACTTCCTCGGGAGATGGCGTTTCTTATTTGTGTTGCAGGCCTCCAGCAGGCATGGCACCGAGGCAATATTTATATCAGTTTTTGTAACATCGTTGCAGCAGCTGCAATTTTGGGAAATGAAGTGCTGGCTGGAAGTGGAGAGAGAGGCACAAAACACACCGCGCCATGTTGAAATCGGGGTGGAATGGAAAGAAAAAAAAAAAAAAGAAAAGAAAATCAGCAACCGGTCTCCTCCCTCAGAAAGCTCGTTGTGTTCCTGGGTGCCAGGGGTGCTGCTTGCCCTCCAGATGGTTACCGCAGTGCCCATCTGCCTAAAAGTGAGTCAATGGAGATCACAGCTTGGGGACCGGATCTCTCCCTGCGGGGCGCCTGCACTCCTGGGGGAGCAGGGCAGGGGAAGGGGAGTCCCCGGGCTAGGTGGCTTTCTGTGCTACATGCCTAACAGCCTGCTGGGGGAAGCGGGGGAGAGCTTGAGCCCTTTGGCTACGAGACACCGTAGTGCAACACTTGGGTGCAGATAGCGAGGCTGCCTCCAAAACCGCTGCAGCCTGGTGCCATGCCTTGGCAATCAGCCCTAGCAAGCTCCTTAGCCCGGCTACAAGGCCATGCTGGTGCAGCCACACTGCTCCCCAGTCCTCCGCTGGCATCTCTGCCCCATGCTGCGCAGGTGTCCTGGCTTGTGTGGAGCTACCTTGCTGTGGCCTCTACTGGGAAATCCACAGGGAACCAGGATGGGGGTCCTGTCTTCCAGATGATTTACTTGCTGCTTCCCATTACAGGAATGTGACCTGATTCTCTCCTCTTCTGCCTCCTGGCTTGATTTCGATGGTGTTAAGCCAGCAGAGGTTTGAGGTTTCACTGATATTAGGGGCCTGGAAGCCATAGCTGGCTGAAAGAGAGTGGAGTCCTCTGCACTGTATCTCCTCACTCTTTCGTTTACCCTGCAGCTGAGGCAAATAAGTGCCTATGGCTCGCCCCATGTGTGTAAGAGGGGCTTTCCACTGCCCATCCATGCTCTTAGTAGGTTACTTGTACCTTTACTACCAAACAGCAGCAGCTGGCAGGACAGTGGGACTGAATTCTTCCCCATACACTGCTTTTTCTCTATGTAACTCCACTGGTCTGTGGAGTTATGTCTGACAGAGGAGGTGTCATACAGTCCCCAGTTATCTTAGAGCTTAGTGGAACTGAGCAAAGTTGATGTGGAGCTAAAATGCTTCCACCAGGTACTGCCCCAGATGCTGGTTGTTAGGTGATATGCATTTTGTCATGGGCAAGAACTGAAGGTCATTTGCCCCAAACATAGCTGTTTGGCGCAAAATACCTTCACTCTCCTGAGCTGCACAGGGTCTCAAGAAAAAGGTCGTCTCTGCTGGGCCACCAGCAAGCTCTCCATGTCCATGTTCCCCCTAGTCCTCTGAAAGGACTGCCATAAGGCACCAGGCAGGGGAACCGTCACTGTGTCTGCCTGGGAGTACTCTGAAAACCAGCACCTGAAGTTGCATTGCAGGCACTGTGAGATAGAGACACCATTAGAGACTGGCAACATAGTGAGCACGGCTTTTTGTGCTGCATCCCTCAGAAAATCCCCTCCAGTCTCCCACTTTATATGCCCTTGTGCCATGAGCAGCTCTACTCTGTCTCTCTAAGAACTGAAACTTCAGTACCCAGGCTGTTTCCTTAGCCCAAGTGCCCTGAAATTGTTGGGGTGAGACAGACAGAGAGAGGGAGGGAGTAAGCAAAGACATGCCAGCAGTGGTGGTAGATCCTCGGAGGTGGTGTGGGGAGGGCTTGGCAACCCTTTCAGCACTGTCCTATTGCAACAGGAAGGAGGAGGATATACAGAGGTTACTTAAAAGCCCCAAACTTTTTCCAGGCTTCTATTGCACTTCAGAAATTCTGCAAGGGAGAAGAAAAAAAAAAAGACTATCTGAAAAGAAGGTACCCTTGCTAACTAAAAAAAATTCCTTTAAGAAATTACTGCTATTAAATAATTGCTACATTTTGAATTGCTGTTTTCAGGAGCTTTGGGAAGAAGTTGTGTTCTCAGCCATGAATATTTTCTTAGAAGGATGGTGTGGCTTTTTCATTGGTACATGCTTACACTGAAATAGATGTGAAAGCAGTTTTTGACTAGCTCAAAGAGAAGTCTCTGATCAGCCTACATCTGAGATTTCCCTTAAGGTCATTAGTGGGAGAGAAATAAGTGGAGAAGTGCTTTTTTCTTTTCTTTTTTTTATTTTTTCCCTCTCCCCCCTCTTTTTTTTTTCTCTCCCTGTCTTTCTCAAAAGTGGATTTTCTGGGTGCAGGAGTTAGACCTTTAGATACTGGGTGTTTGTGTGCATAGGGACAAAAATACAATTCTCCAGTACTCATCCACAGACTGTTGTGGGCTGTAGTATTTGGGATGATTGCAGTATAACTTAGAATGTCATTTTTATTAGGGGGAGGTAGTGTGTGATGCACTTTCTGGAAATATAATTTGCTATTTTGGATTCAATAATGCTGTTTTGGAGGGTGGGAGAGCGGATGATTTTCTAGTTCTTTTACCTGACACCACCTAATGTTTTTAATGCCCTGCTTCTCCTAGACAAATACTTCTGTTAGGCTTTCCTCTCCTTCTCCCGCCCCCCCTCTTCTCTTATTCATGTGTTTTGACAAACACAAAATGCCTTCCAATCCTTAGAGAGCTGTACTCCATCATTAGACTGATGTTTTCTGCCTCTCAGTTTTTATTTGAGTCTAAAAATGTGTAGTTCGCTGGCACCCCACAATGTTTTTGGTTTCTTCCATCTTACATGTGCCATGCTGGCTCATGTTTGCTTTTTCCTTGCACTCTTTTTTTCTTTCCTGGTATTACAACATTTTTAACACAGGATGTCTGAAACAACGAACACCAATGAAGAGAAGAAGAAACCTCCTCTGAATGGGAGAAGAGCCCTCCCACCAAACAACTCCAATGGTGAAGAAAATGAGGTCCCTGAGATGGAGGCTTTTGGATTGATACCTAGAGGATTTAATCCACAAGGTACAGTGTACAATTAAGACATGAGTCTATTTTTATATCTTTCCATACTTACCTCTGCCCAGGTCTGTGAATTAAAACCAAAACACTTTTTTCCTTACATGTTTTGATCTTAGATAGCTTTTATTGCTGCTCATGAAAAAACTTGCTAAAAACACCTGTGTGTATGGAAATGTTACTGCAGGTTATAGGTAGGGAAAGTGAGGAGTGGAGAAGCTGAGTGACCAGTTTTCAGCTTGAACTGTGGGAGTGGTTAAAAAAAGGCAAGAATGGGTTTTCCCAGTTTGATCACAATCACAGAGCCACTTTAGGACCTGCTGGCTTCAGGCATGGCTGTGGCAGCACTTGGGTGAAGGGGGTAGGAGGAGCCTCCCCTCTTAATGGCCCTGCTGGTTTGTATGGCCTTAAACTGACTGTGAAACTACTGCAAAATTTCAGCTGGCAGGGAAAACTTTTGCTAGATGTTCAGCTCACTCATAAAAATGACTGCAAAACTAAAAGGAATCCCCATAATTTTAATTATTTGCCTGTGAAATGTGTCTCAATTGCTTGTCTGGGGAGACAAAACAATATCATGGTAGGGGATAGGCAAATCAAACCACATTCTAAACACCAACTCTTTGGAGTGAACCTGAAAAAAATAGGTAAGATTTGGTTTAAAAGAAATCAGGATTGGTTCCTGAATGAGTCACTAACTAAATGACGCTAATTTTTTGGTCTATTTGAAATGAATAGCAGAACTTGTTGAACGTGACAACTTAGGGTAGCCAGATGTAATAATACTTAATGCTTGTATGGGACTTTTCATCCAGGGTTGAAAGAACGCTTAATAAATGTGGACAAGCATTAACTACTGCATTTTACGTATGGGGAAACAGGCAAAGAGATTTTAAGCGACAAATTAAAATTTTTATTGCAAAGCATTATTTCTGTAATCCTAATCATGTGCCTTAACCACACATCCCTCCCCCTGCCATTTTAATACAAGCATATTTCTTTAAAAAGCATTTCTTTTAAAAAATGCCTGAGCAAACCAACTGGCATGTTAAGACTGTAGAAACTTGGCTTGAACCTTTTCAAACAACCCTGCAGCTCTGGGACAAGTATGTGTGTTTAAATTGTCAAATGTAATGCAATATAGGTCCTGAATAGATATTGTTTCAAACCCAATATGCTCACAGAAGCTGGAGAGGTGTAAGGGTGTGGGATATCTTAGAAGGAATGTAGCCTGTAGCTAAAGCCCACCAGTACCAGGAGAAAGATTCCTGTTGCTTTTTGATGTGCTTCACATCAGGCTCTGAATGAAGTGTGGTGCTGGTGGGCGGGAGCCTCTTGCTTTTCAAAAATGCAATGGAAACTTAGGAATGTCAGGTCAAGTGAGTTGAGGCAGGAACCCAACACGTGCCTAAAGTGATGCTGCTGATGAGAAAAACAGCCCTTGTCCAAAGCGAGAGTTTGTGTGGCCATAGGATAAACCTGGCTATGGGACTGGTATGGCTGAAAGATAAATTTGTGTGTAAAAGCAAAACTCTTTTTGTATAGCTGGATCGGCTCTGCTGTGCAGTTCAGCTCTGCAGTGCTTGTAGCAACAACATGCAAGGGGCGACCTGAAGGCAAGGGACTGCAGCAGTGCACATCAGCTGTGATCTAAGCCTGCGATACCAGCTGATGTAAGCGCGGTCCCTAGATATACTGCTTTGGGGTAGGATGCTTAAGTCATCTGCCAGACCACATTAAAGGTTTATAGCCCAATGGAGCTCAGACTAGGACTTACATTCAGGAGCTGAGCCTGCCCAGAGCACTCGCAGCGTTGTGCTTGGGGGATAATGTGAGCGTCTGCAGGCACAGCAGGAGCGGTGGAGTACCACAGGGCTCTAGCACCGTGAGCACATCCTTCTGCCACCTCCTTTCCCTTCTCCTGCACACCTCTACGCTTCTGGGTTGTCCAATTTTTTTGTAGTGGTTCCCACATTTCATTGCCATAACACACTAAAAAAACCACGCAAATGCTTTTAACTCTGCTGTTACAACTGAGGTGTTTTCTAGCCCTTGGGGTAGGTTTGGACACCTGCTATAAACATCTAAATGTCAGTGTCTTCACCTGTGCCAGATCATAGTCAACACAGAGCCATCCCGTGTGTGAAGGTGAGGGCACAGGCTGTCCCGAGAGGCAGTGGGTGTCACTTCCAGGGTGATCTGTGTCCTTCTCTCAGCTCCACTGGCAGCAGCAACTGGGCATAATAAGAGGTTACATACCAGGCTCACATTGTTTAGATGCCTAAATTTAACTGAATCTTGCCCTTGATCTGTGCAGTGTAGGTGTCTACAGCTCAGCTAGTCACTCTCGTTTCCCTTGACAGCCAACAGAGAGAAACAGGCATTTTTAGGGTGTGATTCATTTGACCTATTTTAGCTACTACTCTAGGATGAGGTAAAACCCTGTGCTTGACTAGCTCTCTGCTGACACCCACTTCTACTCTGCTGAATCACAGCCGGAGCGAGCGGCAGAGGCTGCCGGGGCTGGCTGCCTCCCCAGCCTGGTCAGTGAGCTGCCTGCTGTGGGAGGAGATGCTCAGTGAGGAGGACGTGCAGCCCCCGAGTGTTTCTTCAGCAAGAAGCCTGTGTCTCCGTGAACACGCCTGTGCTGTGTCCTCCCCCTGGCTCTTCCTAGCCAGCTCATCTCACCGCCATGTGTTACGAGTGGGCCTGGCGCTTTCAGCCGCGCGGTGGGAGGACACAGCCCTGCAGCCCCACAGTCTGCAAGCTCCCCACGCACTCTCCTTTGCAAAGTTCGGCGACGCGCCAGGGAATCGTGCTTCCCCCGTTAGCAGAGTGATGGGCGTCTCCTTTGGAAACTCACGCTATTCTGTTTGTAATCCAGAGCCCTTTCTGGTCCTGCACGAAAGCCTGATGTTTGAAGGCTATTCTTGTTATTTGAAAAATAGCTCCAGCTTGCGCTCATTTATTTCCATGCAAGCTTAACGTTGCAAAAGCTTTAAGAAAGCATCAGACTGCTGCCTCCCATGCAGCAAACCTGCTTGCACTAAACAGCAGACCAGGCTATGGGCAAATCGTCAAATGGACCTGACTTCAAAGGAGCCCTCGATGGCCACCTGTCCCTCACAAAGAGATGAGCAGTGACGTGCGCAGGGCCTGGACCCTTCCTTTTGATCGTACTCTGGTGGTGGTGTTAGCACATCCCGTTACCCTGGTCGCGTTTTGTCCTCCGTAATTACCATTGCTGTAATTAGCACAGGCTCGGTCACAGGTTATCTTCATCTGGCAAGCTCAATGTACGTTTTAACACTGGCAGTGAAAGTGAAATGTGTTTTCTGCAGATGCGTATGGCTGTGTTTTGGCAGGAGTAAGTCCTGAGATGAAACACAGCAAACGTTGAGCTGATGGCCCAGGGTGGTTTAGCTTTGTAGCTCCTTGGAGGGGCTAACATGTGAAGAACGGGCAGGATCACTGTTGCCTTCTATTTCAGAACACGAGATGAAAACACAACAACCCTCAACTCCATTTTTTATGCCTCCTTGGAAGGAGGGAGAAGCTGAGCCAAACTTACTGGTAGCTTCACCCCTCACAGAGCCCCAAGATACGCAGCTTTTACATGCAGTGCTTTCAGCCTGGGAGGGGTTGGGAGACTGAACAGGAGAGACTCTTCCCTACCCCTTCTTTCCCCCCGCTCCAGGAAATTCCTGCCTCACATAATTTAATTGTGAGCTTTGTCAGTATTATTGTGAGCGAGCATTGGTAAATTCTGCAGGAAGGAAGGTAAAGACATGCCCCACTTCACGGAGGGGCAATGAGAATGATTTCTGAGCAAAACACATTAAATGTTTCACACAAAAACCATCTCTGTAACTTCAGCCAGCGCTTAAGCCAGTGGGGATCTACAGAAGTTACTCCAGAAGCCTGGCAAATTGAGAGGAGAATAACAATAACGTTGCCATGGGACTTTAAGCCTGCCTCAGTATTGAACAGGGTATTCCAGCCTCTCCGCGGATTAGGGTTAGCAGGAGGCAGATGGTTTTGAGTTCAGTTGTCCAGGGCTTTTCCATGAAAGGATCCTTATCTTGCTGTGTCCTCGGACAGTTTCCTTTCCTTCTGTTTCCCTCAGGGCAGGGCTAGGCAGCTGATGGTGACAATGCAATGCAGGAGTGGGACCTGCTCCTGCTGCCCTTATTTCCCCCTCTCCTATTGGCTGTCACCCAGAGCCCAGTCTGGGTGGCTTGGCCAGGGCAGGAGAAGGACCATGCTGGCGTCTGGGGAGCTGCTGCCTGCAGGGCTCTGCTGGCGTCTTGAACACATCCCTGCAGAAGGGCAGGGCTAATGCACTCGCTGTTGTAGTCTGGAGGCTACACACCTGAGAGGGAGCTGCTCTGCTGCTTATCCAGAGCCGGCCGCTATGCAGTGTCTCCCTGCCTTCAAGGAAAAGCAGTGTGCGAAGCCGTTGTCTGAGCTTCTGTGAAATGGGCCCCATTCAGCCCTCAGTGACTTGAATATCCGACTCATTTGCTGAGCACGTCATTCCTGCTCACAGTGTACTCAGTTGCACGCCAAATTAGCCACCATCACGAGTACACACAGCTCCACCAGCTGCTGTAAATGTGCACCTCTTTTTGCCAGGCATGAGTTTGGCTCTGTCGTTGTCAGTATAAAATGTGGAAATTAGCTAGTTTCTAACCGTCAGCACCTGGAAAGAGAAGCTGAGAGCTGCAATTCAAGCTTTACTCTTCTGTCTCTCTCCTGGTGGTGAGCAGTAATGGTCCTTCTGGCAGAGGTTTTGTGATTATCTGCCCAAGCATGTAGGCGAAAGAATGATGTCCAGTTCATTTTCATGTTGTTGCTCGTTGTGTGAGAAGACTCCAATTGTTAAGATTCCTGGTATGGTACAGTCACGTAGCTTGTGGTGACTGCAGTTGCCTTTGGCTATCCCAATGCCACCCCATACTGGTCATTAGCTGAGCAGACTAACTTCTAGCAGTGGTAGGCAATAACCCTTTAGACAGCCCTAATTTGAAGTGAGCGAAGCTTTGCCTATGCACGTTATGGATACCTACTGCTGTTTGCCTATAACTCTATGCTGTAATTATATACTGTAATGTTATATTTAGTTTTCATAAGAAGACACTAATAGCAGTGGAGGTGTACTGAGAAGCTGAGTCTAGACACATACAGTACACCAAAACCTTATTTAATACAGACAATCCAGCTCTCAGCTGAATGCAAGATCATTAACTGCCTCTCAGGCTCTTCAGCACTCGATAGCAGTAGCGCTTTGCAAACATTAATGTATTTAGGCATCAGAAAACCCCTGTGAATTTGCATTTTATAAATGAAGGGCTGCAAGAAGGGAGACATGAAGCCACAGCTGTTAAAGGCCCACTGATTGCACTGGTAAACTTGTGACAGCGAGGCCCAGACTTGCAGAAAGCTGATGCCAAAGGGAAGATGGAGCCCAGCTCTCCTTGGGGACATTCAGCTTTCCACCCCTAGCAACCTGCCCTTTCTGCAATTGCTTTCGCCATTCACTAGAAGCCTTGCAGCCTCTGTGAAAATGGCAGGTGGACAGAGAAGTGTCAGTCCATAAGTCCCTGCTCAGCCAGGAGGATGTAAGCCCCAACAGATCCAGCATGCTCCATTGCATGATGTTCCTCGATGAGGCAACACTGGGGAAGGGGAGGACAGGGCCTTTAACGGTGTTGATATTAATATTGACATTCCAACATACTGACCCCTTCCTTCTCTGTTCATTTACGTGTCTCTGCAGATTACCTGCGTGTTGTGGACATTCATATGTTCAAGGAACCTCACGAGATTAACAAGCAGCAGCACCACACTGACAAGTACTACAGCCCCAAGCTGATAGTGCGCCGGGGACAGCCTTTCCAAATCCAGATTGACTTCAACCGACCCTACAAGGCAGAGACAGACCAATTCTGGCTGGAGTATTTGATAGGTAAGTGCCCGGCAAAGGCTATGTCATATTAGCGAAGTAAGGTTGAAGAGTCTCATAAACAGGAACATAGCAGTACTTAATGGCTGGGTCTTTTCCTGTTACAATTGATAATCCATAAAAATAGGCTTAGCCATAGGCAAGGAAGTGCTTTTCTAAACAGAGTCTGAATCCTTATTTGAGAAAGTCAGCAGAATTGCTTGTGAGAGAAGGATCAGTATTGGGGGCTTTCTGTTTAGCAAGAAGCTGTACTTTATAGAGCTTTCAAAGTTGTCTCTGGCTAATGCTGCATGGCAATGCTGAAAGGTAGGTGGAATGGGAAACACCTTTTATTAGTGTTTAGGAGATGCAGGGAGGAGGAGTCTGTTGTTTAGGATGGGAGAGATGACTATGCATGAACCGGGATAACAAAAAGTTGAGTACGCAAGGGGGAAAAATTACACAGGGTGGAAGAATAGGAGGCCTTGCAGCTTTGCAGCCTGCATTTACAGCCAACCTGGTAACAAGCAAGAAGGTTCAGAGATTGTAGCTTTGGACCAGAGACTTACACAGGGCCACATCAGATGCTTTCCTGATTTACTGCAAAAAGAGCAAGAAAGCATTTTTCCTCTCACTGAGAGATCTTCATCAGAGACCCAGGTCCTAATGTACTTCTTGGCTTATTGAAGGTACAGGGCTAGAGAAGGGGAAAAGCAAACAACAGAGTGGGGCTTCTTGCTGTGCTCCACAGATGGCCCCACCAAATGCTGCTCCCTACATCACAGCTCTGGGAAAGCCCCAGCTTCATCTAGAGTGATCTGGGAGTTTCTGTGTTAAGACGTCAATGTTCCCTTTATAAACCCTTTAAAGTAGGTTTGAATTGATGTTTTAATTTACTTTCCTGAGAGATGCAGTTCCGAAATTTGTAACATTGATTTTTTTTCCACTGTTGAATTATTATGATGTGGCCATTTATTAGATTTGTTGCCTTTTAAAGCTAGATGGGCGTTTATCTCTTAAACATATGTGCAGTGAAAAGGTTACTGTCTGCACATTTTTTTTCATGAGTCTCTTCTTTCTAATTTAAATTAGGGCTGGGAGGCATGTTATGACAGTCCAGTGAATGATTGGCTGAACTGCTACAAGTGCCTTTAAAAATTTAATATGCATAAATATCATTAGTTCTTTTGGGATTTAATTAAATTCAAGAATGTTCCCTTAATCTTTATATGTTTAAAACAAACAACTGTAGTAAGAAGAAATGGAAAATGGAACATTTGTTTTTTATTGCATTGTGTGCAGTTTGCATTTGTTTTAATCCAATATTCTATATTGGAAGAAGAAATTTAACGCTTCTTTTGATGTTGCACAGTCCACTTAAAAGAACATATTCACTTATTTTCCTGTTTCTCTTTCCTAACATATCTGTCCATGGTTTGTACCTTTAATCTCTAAGCATGGATAAAAATCCCTTCATCCTCAGCCACGGTAGGAATGGGGTTAAACGCAGCCTGAGCCAGGGGAGACTTTGCAACAAACTCAGCTCTGAATGATGACTTTGGAGTCAGCCTTGAGTCTGTAGTTGACTTCCCCTCCCCGTTCTTCACTGTTACTGTCCTTTCTGTGAAATGGCAATGGTCGTGCTGATGTCCCATGTGGGGTGGCTGGCAATCAGCTTGAAGGAAAGTGCTGCATATACAGAATAGCACACAATGCTATCGCCCTCTGCTTTTTAAGTGTCTGCTTCTGTGAGCACCACTGCTCTCTTGCTACAAGGAATTTAGCTCACAGAGATTCAACTGGGAGAAGAGATGTTCACGCTCCTCTTCTAGGAACTGGTTAATGCTCAGTGCTCTACAAATGTTTCTCTCTATGCACATGTGGTGAAAACAGTACATTTGTTCTCAGAGGCTAGCAACAAAAACAGTCCACAAAAGAGAAGGAAATTATCAAGAGATGAGCTGCTTGACTCTTGCTACTTCTCCTTTTAGTGGCAAGTCCAATGTTTAATACCCTGAAGGGGAGAAAGAGGAGATTTCTTGTACTTGGGAAAGGGCACTGAGTGCTCAAGGTTTCAGTGCTGTGCTCTCAAACCGTTTGTCACAGGGAGGCGTGGCCATTTACATCCAGGCTTTTTCTGTTCGTTTGCCTGAAGAGCAGGCATTCACCTCTCGTAATGCCAGCTGCCTGAAAACCAGAGCCCAGTCCAAAAGCTGCTGCCTAGGCTGCCTCTGTGAGCAGAGGAGGGAGGCAGGCTCCTCCAGGTGGCAGCTTAGCCCTGCTGTCTTAAAATGGGATGAACTTTCTTCTGGTTTTTTTTTGTGTTCCTCTGTTGACTTTCTCCTGTAGACCAGGCTCTGACTTCAAGATCACCAAAGACAGGGGAGGCGAATCCTACCCTTTGGTACTGCCAGGCAGGAGCTACACCTAGGGACTGGCTCAGGCAACAGCCATACAGCAGAGGCAGCTTGAGCTCAGAGAAGCTTTTTGCACTGAAACAACGGATATACCTCCTAGGAAAGTGCTGAGTTTGAGAGATTAAAGTGATGGACACAAAGAAATATCAGCAGGTTGTTATAAAATGACATTACCAAGGAGCTCTCTGTGTGCCTGAGCAGTGGATTTCAAACGCTGCAGCAGAACTGTAGAATAACCTAAGTTGGAAGGAAGTCCATAGGTCTCACATCCAAGCCCTTGCTCAAAGCAGGTCCAGGTTGCTCAGGACCTTGCCCTGGGGACAGGCTTTGAGTATCTCCAAGGGTGGGAAGGTTACCCCAAGCAATGTGGACCAGGCTGTCCACGAGGTGTAGAATCTTTTGAGTGTTTCAAGGTGCTATTCTCCTAAGGTGCAAAGATACTTTTGGTAGGGATGGCTGGCCTTGGCTCCCAGGGAATTCAGCTGGAGCTGGGGAAACTCAACATCTCTTTTTCTAGGGCTGTGCCTACAGTGAGTGCTGTTTATACAACAGCACCGTATAAAGCTATTCAGAAATGATTAGTTCCCAGCACTGGAAATTTCCCAGCATTGACATTAATCCATCACAGAATTTTTATCCATTAAAGGCTAATTTTGCTCCTGAAAAATGTGACAATGGTAATAACTTGATCCTGTGTGTGCGCAGAACTATTCTATTATTTCCTTTATTCCCTAAAATTTAGTTTTACTTCTCTTTTTTTTGCTCCTATTTTTGCTTCTTTTACATCATTAAAAAGATGATTAATGAAGCAAGTAAAGGAAGAAGAGACTGCTTAATCCTTCTAATTGATAATGAATCAAGCGTACCTGGGACAAATGCTTCTTGCGTCATGTGAAACTAGGTCTGAAACACTCACAGTACAATCTTTAGTAACAATTTTTTGTAATCCACAGTCCATTTAAAGACCATTCACACAGAGTCTAGAATTCATGGGCTAACTTGTATAAACAAATATATATATATAAAAATATATAAAAGATTTGCCCCAATTTTACTGTTATTCTTCTGAGATGGTTCCTTATGACTAAAGTCCTTTTTGCTTTAACAGACTGTTTTCCGTAGAGTCATTGTCAGTGAAAATGGCAGAAGTGCTAACATGTGAATTATTATAATTCAGTTTTGCATGTAATGCTTCATTAAATTAGGACCATACTTGTCTGCCAAAGTATGGAAAACAATGAACGTGCCAAAAAATACACATGGAAAAATATACACTTATGAAGAGTAATGGGATGTTATTCCAGTTCTCGCGCTGGACTGCAGCCCTGCCTCAGTACCTGTGGTTTGGGAGCTGCTCCATCACCACATATTTCCTTCCTGGCAGCCCACTTCCTGGCTTTAATGAGAGGAAAGGTGAACATCACCCCTTGGGAAATATTAATTTTATTGGTCTGGGGTTGAGATGATAGAGCCACCAGAGAAGTGTAGATGCTCTGCTTACACCCCATTCCCCATAGCAGGAACAATTTCAGTTTGCTTGGAGCCCCAGGGAGCCCAGAGGGGCCAATGACTCTTTCACCCATCTTTATCTCTCCTCACTACTGCCTTCATGGTGATGGGGATACTTTGTGCTGCTCTTGACTTTCCACGGCGCGGGGCTCAGCCTACCTGAGCACGGCTCCTACACCTGGGGCAGCCAGTTTGGCGTGAGTGCTGCAAACTTTCCACAGTCACTGCTGCACTGGCAGTGATTTCTCTGAAAAGCAGATGTATGATTAGGTAGGCTTATGCAGCCTTCAATCTTGCTTTTAGTAGTACTTTCCTGTACATGGCTGTAAATCCTAGAGCGGTTGATAAGTTCATATGGTGCATCCTTACTCTAATAGTATATTTCCCCATACCCTCATAAATTGTTGTATATTTTTATTTTCCTTAAATGGCTTCATAAATCCATATATATAGATCTGGCCCTAAATATTATTATGAACATTTTATTCATTGGCATACTTCTGGAACGATCATAAATCCCAGTCCTCCAGTCTACTATCACCTTTCCACACGTGTGCATGCGTGGACACCCACACACCTGCCCTTATGCACTCCTCAGGCTTCTATAAATCATTGGATTTTGGCCTGAGATGAGAGCGGAGATTTGCTGCTCCTTTTTCTACAGTCTTCCCAGGCCTGCTCCAGAGGAATTGTTATAAACACATGAAAGCAGCTAAGAACAAAAATGTGTTAGACCTGAACCCATAGGGCTTATTTAAATGACACCAAATTCCCACCTATAGTCAGAGGGATATCTGAGTACAACTAAATAACCAGGGGTCTGATGCAGGACTCCCCCCCACCCCCCAAGAATCAATGGTGCTCTTCATACTGTCCTACAGTGTCCACAGCCTTTCCCTAATTTCATAGCAGTGTTGGGACATGGGTTATTCCAGGAGGGTTGAGATTTTGTTCCTTTTGTCAGGTAGTAAATCTGTCTTAGTGGGAATTATTGCTACCCCTGCTGTCACCTGTCCTCAGCAGCTCCGGAGCAAGGCAAGTGGTAGCTGATGGAGTGGCCGGGACATGAGGTGTCACCCAGTGCCTCAGATGGGATGTTGACCTGAGTTCTGCCTCTTGGAAAAAGTTGGGTCTTGATTTTTTATAGCTGTCTTGGCATTATACAAGAGCAACTAATGCTGGTACTAGGGGCAAACTCTGTTGGTGCTTGTATGTAACCCAGTGCTGAGAGTTTGTTAAATAACTATATCCCCATTTAACAAAGAACTACAAAAATGGAGCAAAGATACAGAAACACCTGATGGTCTGAACGTGGAGTCCCATTTTGAGGAAGAACGAATAATGTATTAGTAGTGGAACATGTTTCCTAGAAATTGACTCCAGACAGAGAAGAGATGTGTTTGCCAGCTCTTAGCAAAGAACAGCAAAATTCACTTTCTGAATGAATGCATTGGGGTATTTTTTTCCTCCCCTCTGGAATTCTCAGCCAGGCCCCGGAGAAGCAGAGGGGAGGGAGTCCCTCAAGGTGCTCCATGAATGCAATATTTCATGCAAAGGAATCTTTATCTTTATTATGCTCTCCTTTTGCACTGCTGCAGCACGCATCAAGTGGCACATAAAATCTGGCCATATTTTTTATTGGTTTTAATAGCTAAGGTGCGTGACTCTGATGTGTGTTTTACGACTGTAAAGTACTAGAAACATTCGCTCCTGGGACAGAGTGGTCAGATGTTAAGGATTCCTAACTGGACCCATAAGCAAAAAATTATTTCAAGATATTTGGGTTTCCTACATTTCCAAGTTTGTATGCAGCTCTTCTGAAGGCAATTGGATTTGAGGGTAGGAGGAACCCAGATGTGATATTAAACCAGTGGCTTAAAGACACTACTGTTTTTTTACAAAAAATTGTTTTCTTGCTTGTTTTGCTTGTTTGGGATTTTATTAGAGCATCTCGCTTCTTTCTTTTCCTTTGTTTTATTTTTTTCTTTTTTCCCCCTGTTTTTTCTCTTCTCTTTTTCTTCCTTCCTTCTCTTCTCCTCCTCCTTCTTTCTCTTCTTCTTTCTCTTCTTCTTTCTCTTTTTCCTTTTCCCTTTTTCCTTTTCTGATATTTGTTGTAGTTATTCATAGTGATAATAAGGCATGGTCCCAGTATGCTAACACCCATCCCTAGGCTGCTTGCTACAATAAGGCTTACCTCTGATACACAGCTGCTGTACTTGTGGTTTCCAGCTCAAATTTATTTATCAGCCTGTCACAGTTATTATACTTCCAGGGCTGGCATCGAAATAGATTCTTTATCCTTTGTATGAAAGAGTGTATCTAGGTAAAACAAATGAACCTAACAGGAAAATAGTTAACCTTACTGTGTGTCGTGTATGTCCCAAAGGGAGATAGATTCCTCCGCTTATTTAAAAAACAATCTTCTAAGGAGGGTTCCTAAAAAGACTATTGAGAAATAGCTTTGTTCACCTCCTCTCTTTTGAGGTATCCTACTTCCATCAGGGAGGAAATGTCCTCTGAAGCTCACTATATCTCTAATCTCTGTGCTACCAAATTTTCCCTCCTCCCTGCCAAAAGTAAAACATCTACTCACTTGTGTAGGGCCTATCCAAGAGCACCCGTCGGTCCCACCGCTGGCTGTGCTAACAGCATGGTGCTAACTCAGCAGTGATATTTAGGAGCTGTTTAATATATGCACACATACAGCAATGTGTATGTCCACTGGGGATCAAGGGTGGAGATAGGGGCTTCCAGGCACTGGGCAGGGGAGGAGGAGGAGTGTGGTTTGAGCAAGCCCTGGTCCCTGTTAGTCACTTGGAAGGAACAGCTGCAGGCTTGGATAGCCGGAGGAGCAGCGCTCGTGTTTTGTTGACTGAACTTACTGTACCTATCTCTTGCTCTCCCTCTGTTGCTGTAAATCCCTCTCTGGTGCAGCCGTTTTACCCAGAATTAAACACAGCTTGCCTCTGCACCTGACGGGCCCAGAGCTGACACGCTAAGGAGCTGAGGCATATGTTAAAAATAACTCACTTTGAATGCATGTGCGTGTGGCCACAGTTCTGTGTTTTAGGTGGCTCATTCTTTTGCTACTGCATAAATAAGACTTTGGCAAGCTTTAACAAACACTGCACTCTGCTTTTTGCCCCTGTAAAGTGTGTGTGGGTGTGGTGGGGGCATCCCATACACACCCACATCCACACATGCTTCAGTCATGCTGCATTTTGCCATGTAGACTTTCACTCACATTTACTTACTTTCAAAGCCTTGTGATGTAGCACTGAGGGAGACCTGAGCTCCTTTAATAGCAACAGCAGCTATTTTGCTCCTCTTTTCCTGGGTGCCTAGAAAGCCCAGAAGGTGTAGAGCAGAGCTGAGCTGCAACTGAAGTGAGCAGAAGCTTTAGGAGCCTGGCTTGGATAGCTACAAAAACCAAGGTGGGATAAGAAAGAAGTACCAAAGGGTTGCAGGCCTGTGCACTGTGAAGGAGGCAAAATAGATATGTTTGGGCCATTAAACCTTCTGTAAAAGGGAAGTTTCTGTAAAAATAACGTCTTCTGGCAGTATCATAGCTCAGTACCTAGCAAAGAAATGCAGACAGTTGGAGGCCTGTGAAAGAGGGCACTGTGAATTCTCTCCTGTCCTCTCCTGCCTCAAAGGCAAGACAGTCAGCAGCCCCCATTCAGTGTCTCATATTTTCTGAGCTGCAAAAGGAGCCTATAAAAAATTCACCCTGTGCCTGGTGGTAACTGTGCAGCAACCTCCAGGCTTTCCAGATTCTCAGGCTGGATTTTCCCATGTCTGTGTGCTGTTAGAGTGGACAGGGACATCCCAGCAGTGTGATGTCACGCAACAACTTTGTCTTTCACTGAGCAATTGGCTGTGAAATGTCCTCGTGTGAGGGCCAGGGCCTCCTACACCCAAAGCACACGTGAGCATCGGGGAGTGAGGCAACCACAAAGAACTGGCTGCAGAGAGTGGTTCAGGCTGCCAACTCCTGGAGCAAATCAGAGTGAGAGGGATCCTGAGCCAGCTGATGCTGCTGGCAGAAGCACCCTTCTGTCAGCATAAAAAGAGTTTCTCTTCTCTACATGGCTCCTGGTCCCGACATGCACCCAAACACCCTCCTGCCTCTCCCTGGGTTGGGTTAGCACCAGAGATCCTGTAGAGAGTGCTCTGCCAGGTGTTCGCAGGCTTTTGATAATGAGTCTTTGGATAACATTGAATCTTCTTCCTTAGAGACTCTAACCCAGAGAATGAAATCACTATTGCACATTATCCCTTCTGAGAAAGGGCTGACATTACAGATTAACAACAACTACAAGAAAAAACACTGTATTTATATGTGGGCCTGCAGTAAATCATAGAATCTTAGAATCATAGAATCATTATCCCAACCTGGAGCCAAAGTTAGCCCTACTTTTCCACTGCAGCCACAAATGTGTGCTCAAGATGTAGATAAAAGTCAAATGGCTAAGCCATCCTGAGAGGACTTCCCTATGATGTTGGTAAACATAATACTGAACCTATGTAACAATTCTTTTGCCAGCAACCTTAGCATGTAATGCCAAAGTTACTCAGCTTTATAGCGCTCTAGTATCAAGACAACAGATGTGTGTATATGAGACTAGCGTGGCTGGTGCTGTCAGGTGTCTAGATGTGTGATTACAATGCAGCTCCCCAAGCTCCTTTCAGAAGTAACAATTCCCTTGCTCTTCATTTGTATTTAGGTTTTTGTTTCAGAAGATTAGGGAACCTGTCCTCTCTTCAAAGAAAACATTGGAAATTGGTCACTGTGCTCTTGAGGGCTCTGCCCATCTTCCCAGGCTTCCTTGTGGGTTCAGGATTTGTGCAACCATTAGTGAGCACCGAACCCTGCTCGTCTGTCAGAAGCAAACTATGTTCTCTTGTATTTACTATTTATAAGGTCTGCAAATGATCCTGACTTCTAGGATGCCCCTTCCCTGGTATCCCTGCTATGTCTGCAGGGATGCAGACAATACCCTCGAGCGCCTTCTCCTCATGGGTGAGCAAGACAGTGCTTACTGTGTGGGAGCAGCTGTGTGGGTTATGCACAGGCTCTGGGCTGAAAGGACCTTGCATATTCCTTAGCAGCAGCTACAGGTGCTCTCTTGTCAAGTAATAGGTAGATTAGGATGTCTTGTGGCTTTGTATGCAAGAGGGTCCTTTGGAAGGGCAAATGGAGTTGTGTGTGTTGAGGTTTCAGAAAAGTGAAAATACCAGAGGCTGGGTACTTTGCCAAAACTGCTATGAGGTGTCAGTGAGGGGGTTTCCATAAGGATGTCTTGCAAAGGCCCCATGGCCTCTTGGGAATCCTATCTGGTTCCTATAGGCAGATTTACTGGGGAGTGATTCTGCAGCCTCCTCACATGCACAGTGACATGGTGGTGCAAAGTCCCCACCACAGCACAGCTCCTTCTGTCCCCAGTGGGCTCCTACACTGATGTGCAGCTTCCAGGGAAGGTGACAGCGTCAGTTCTTAACCACATTAAAACAGTAATCTCTTTCTGCTCCTACCTTTCTGAAGGAGGTAAAGGAAGTATTTTAAAAAGTAGTACTTGTTAACAGTTTTCAAGGATGTCAGTTCAATTACTTGGTTTGCTCTTCTGCTTTGTTTGCGTGGACTGCTTTTTTAAAAAAACCAATTATGTCAAAACCAGAAGTAAAATATCAACTGTAGAGGCAAGCTAGGTCATACCCAGTTGCACTACAAAGAACAAGAATATGTTCAGCTCTCAGATCGCAGTTGTTAGCAGGCACAAGACTCTTATCTCTGTTACCTCTATCGGCTCTTCTCTCTAGACTGGCTTTCCTTTGATGGCTTGCATTTGAAGTGTCCAGTGCTTTATCTTCTAGTGTTTTCTATTGATTTTGCTCTTTTATTCTAGTCCTTTTTTCTTCTGTAGGTCTTTCCCTTCTGGTGTGTCCCTGGCTGATCTGAATGGGTTTCATGGGTTACAGCATCCCTAGCCGACAGGGCAAAATGGGCTATTTATGTGCACTGAACATCTGCAAAATGGAAATTGATGTGCACTGAATAGTCTTTTGGATGAAGCACAGTAGCCCAGATTTCTTAGAAACGCGGATGTCGTGGCAGCTCACAAGCTTCAGATTCAAAGCTGGAGTTGTCCTTTCCCAGAATGTAGCAGTGTTCAGATCTGGGATTATCTCTACATCAGTTGTATAAAAATAAGCAAGCAGGAAAATCAACGCCCTTGTGAGTTTAATTTTGAAGTTCTTAAATAGTAGGAATGAAAAATATAGAAGTCTCTCTCTCTGTCTCCCATCGTTGCTTTTTCATTACCCTATTTTTGAATGAGAGTCTGAATTTCAGCCTAAAATATCAAATGAAGAATAGATTTGAGAATGAGACAAGGAACTCGGCCTCCTCACAAGTGTCTTTTCTGTCTACGCTGCTGGTTGGCTTCCAGATATAGTTTGGCTCTACCTCAGGCTCAAAGGGTGGATCCTCACACAACTTTGAATCCTGGCAGTGTACATGTTTACATGTAGCCTATCCATCTAGATGCTTTTTATAGTTGGCAGAATAAAACAGGCTTCTCTGGGGTGTGATTTGTCTTACTATGCGGTAGGCTATCACGTGCGGTACTTTGGAGGTGTGTCATTCTTTGGAGGCATGTCGTACTTTGGGACCCATTGCTTGCAGAGAAAGTTTGGCTATCCAGCCCAGATTTGCTCATCTATATTCTATGTGTCCAGAGTTGGTTCCTACTCTGTCCATGAGGAGTGGACGCTCAGGAGGAACTGAGCGTTGGGTATCTGCTGGTGGACTGACTTGTATTTCCTCCATCTGTGTGGACTTGCATGAAAGACCGTTCGGTCTCTGCTTATTAGTGCAGTAGTGCAGTGAGAAGAACGAGGTTCTGCTCTGCTAAAGAGCCCCAAAGCCAATGTCCGTGCTCCAGTTGGCACTTGTGTGCTAGTGACGAGGGTGGTGGGTGCCTCTGAACTGGAGAAGGGGTTCATCTAAACTTACCAACAGTGTAGCTAACACCAAGGCAAGGAGCAAGCTGGAGTGCAGCTTGCTGCACTAGGATAAGCAGTGGTGAGCAAGGAAAGCCTGGAACAGCCCCTGCTCGTGCTGCCAGGCCTACACTCCTGGCAGTGCTTGAGCCAGAAAGGCTGAAGCTTGCTGGAAGTGAGATGGGTGGGGGTGTCTGCACAGGTTGCCTACTGGAAGGTGTTGAATGTATTTGTGTGGCTGTACTGCCAAGTGACCGGCCACTCTGTGAAGCTGTCGTGGTTTAACCCCAGCTAGCAATTAAGCACCACGCAGCCGCTCGCTCACTCCCCCCCAGTGGGATGGGGGAGAGAATCGGAAGGGTAAAAGGGAGAGAACTCGTGGGTTGAGATAAGAACAGTTTAATAATTGAAGTAAAATAGAAGAGAACAGTTAAATAGGTAAAGCAAAAGCTGCGCACGCAAACAAAGCAAATCAAGGAATTAATTCACTACTTCCCATGGGCAGGCGGGTGTTTGGCCATCCCCAGGAAAGCAGGGCTCCATCACGTGTAACGGTTACTTGGGAAGACAAATGCCATTGCGCCGAATGCCCCCCCTCCTTCCTTCTTCTTTGCCCAGCTTATATACTGAGCATGACGTCATATGGTATGGAATAACTCTTTGGCCAGTCTGGGTCAGCTGTCCTGGCTGTGCTCCCTCCCAGCCCCCCGTGCACCAGGCAGAGCACAGGAAGCTGAAAAGTCCTTGACAAGTGTAAGCACTACTTAGCCGCTATTTAGCAATACTTAGCACTACTTAGCAAGAACCAAAACATCGGTGTATCATCGACATTGTTCTCATCCTTAGCCCAAAACACAGCCCCATACTGGCTACCAAGAAGAAAATTAACTCTATCCCAGCTGAAACCAGGACAGAAGCTCTAAGGGAGGTAGGTGGTTTCCACCCATTAAAACTTGCCACCTCCGTTGAAAATAGACAAAGGGATAGAGGACTGCCAGGAAATGAAGAGACTGTCAAAACAAGGTGAACCTCTTCATGGAGTTATCCTCTCCTCTCTCTCCAGGTCGCTACCCACAGCAAAACAAAGGCACCTACATCCCGATCCTAGTAGGTGATGTGCTGCAACCTGGCAAGTGGGGAGCCAAGATTACCCACAAGGAGAACAACTCTATTCGCCTGTCCATCATGTCCTCTGCCACCTGCATCGTTGGGAAGTTTCGCCTGTACGTTGCTGTCTGGACTCCCTTTGGCATCCTCCGGACACACAGAAACTCGACAACTGACACTTACATCCTGTTCAACCCCTGGTGCCAGCGTAAGTACCTTATCAGAGTCAAAGGTTCACCCTTTCTGCTGCCGGGCTCATTGGTTTTTGGGATGGGGTGGTCCAGGAAGGGGAGCTTGGTACCAAGGTGGTTGGAGACAAGCCAGTTTGGGTCTGGAAATTACATAGTAACTCTGCTAAGAGGCACATCTTTCGGGTTAGGGAATAGCCCTGTGTGAGCGGGGCTCCATGCTGGAGACCTGTGCCTGTGCTGTAGCCGCACTCTGCAGTTCTGTGAGGCCAAGCCTGTGTTTACCAGCTCAGGCAGCACGATGATGCTCCATTTCTCGTGGTAAATACACCCCAAGACTTTGCTCTGACTTTAATAGGCATCATCGTGAGCCTCCTGCCTGCCTGTGTGTGCCTTAAACTGATGAGTCAGTACAGGCATGTTTTTTCCAGGATTTGGTGTGGGGCAGGATCCCATACTCTGTTGAGCTATGTTGCTGATTGCCACATTTAGCATCAAACATCTGCAGCTGAAAGCCTGCAGGAATTCAATGGAAGCTGCTGCTCCTGCACAGGTTGGATGCAGCCAACATGCCGCGGCATCGCTGGTGGTGCCTTCCCACCGCTACACGACATTTGCCCTTATAACTTCCCCTTTAGTGGTGACTAATTACCAGCAACCCTCTCCTCTGTGGGGAACAGAACATTTTGCAAATGAGCCTTTTTTTATAATCCAGTGGGTTGAAGAAAATTTTTTTTTTATCTCCGTGAATCCCA
Organism: Theristicus caerulescens; assembly: GCA_020745775.1. Classification (NCBI taxonomy): domain Eukaryota; kingdom Metazoa; phylum Chordata; class Aves; order Pelecaniformes; family Threskiornithidae; genus Theristicus; species Theristicus caerulescens. The sequence goes on from CM036558.1 coordinate 73,485,113, forward strand.
GGTAAAATCAGCCCTTATGCTGACAGAATTGTATTTTACCCAATGAACTCCAAGTGTGGCTTTAATGAGAGGGCAAGGAGGACTGGAGAGGTCTGGCTCAGCTTTCTGATAGCCTATAGCACTGTGTCTCAGCTTCCAACACTTGTCAGGCTCCAAGTCTGGCATACGTATTGTTATATATTTAGGTCACCAGTGAACTTTAATATTCTCCCATCATCCTTCCTTCATCTTTCAATGTTTTTGCCAGAGTATTTACATCAAATAATCCCGTACCAAACAAGGGCCATCCTACTGAGTGACGAGTAAGTTTAGTGTTATTAATAGAGTCCGTTATTCAGCTGCACTACTGTCAGTACATCGAATGATTTGTGCTGAATTCATTACTTGCCCCTGGTCCAAGGGAATATAAGCAATGATTAGCTTATGCATTATTTAGGAAGATATATGTTAATGCTGAGTAAAGCGGAGTTAGCTAAGCGGGAACAGGAGGGAAGGGCAGGGCCCAAGGTCCCACAACACCATGAGATACTTCTGAAAGCAGCGTAGAGGTAGATACCTCTTAGCAGCAAGCTAAGAGTTTATTCTGGGAGAGGAGGGAGAGTGTTTAACAGAAAGAGAGGAATCATTGCCAAAATTATGACCCACTGTGAGCTGACAAAACTGCTCAAGGTTTGCGAAGGCATCATCAGCCTGTCACAACTCCAGGTAGGGAGATACAATTCTCCACCCCAAGGTAGAGCATCCCTTGGCTTTAGTCATGAGTGTCATAACAGCCAGTTTGTTAGCCAGCGTGGTGACTATGCAGTGGCTCAGCACCTCCTTGGAAGGGATAAATCCCAAAGAAAAAGCTTCTTAAATTACATCAGGTTGCCTCATGACTAGCATGCAATCAGCTAGGGTTGCATACAGCCATAATGTGGAGAAAAAATATGATGTGGGGGGCTTGGCTGGCCCACTGTGGTGTGACTGGGACCATGCAGGCTGATTCAAGGTGCTAGTCAGGGGGTGGAAGGGGAAAATCAATCCCTTCTTCTCACCTACTTCCCCAACCAGCTCTGTGTGCTGACTGGTCCACATCTATTCATGGCACATGGGCACTTTGCTCTCCTATGCCCTCCCACCCTCACACCTGAGCTGAATGGGGCCAAAAGCCAGCAAGATTAAAACCACAGCATGGGAGCAAACCCCTAGGGAGCAAGACACGCAGCAGTTGCCTCCAGCGGCAGCCATTGGCAAAGCTGACAGAAAAGCTCTGCCTCAGGAAAGCAGAAGAGAGTCTCTGGGCAGCAAGGATGTGCTGCGTGCCCTCGGGCCCAGGGGAGGCAACTCGGAGTTACCCCTGGATGACCACATTTTCATCTCCCACTTACAAGTTCAGGTGTGTCTCAATAACTTCAGGTTCTGTCCCTTGCTGACTATTGTAGTTTTCATTTTCTGAATGTTTCATTTGGATTTGGATTTATTCTCATTTCTTGCCCCTACTTTTACTCCTAGGTAGTTTGGACTAATTGGCTCCTATATCTGCCTTTTTCCCCTTGCCTCGTGTTAGAAAACCAAGGACTGTTTCTCTACACTTTATCCCCTGGCTGGAAAAGATTGTTTAGTGGAATGACAAAAGGGTATAAAAACCCAGGCAGTTAAAGTGCAGAGAAAACAATAGTTTGAAAATCTCCTAGACTTGTTTGCTGGGTTAATAGCTAAGCAGAAAAGTCTGAGTGAAAAACCTCATTAAAAAGAGAGAAGACTGATGCCAGGAATGAATGGAGATTGTTATAACAGGGAGCAGAGTACGGGCTCTGTCAGTGTCTAGCGCAGCTTTCCAACTCATCATTTTGGAGAAACATCAATGTGTTGGTATGAGCTTTTCTTTAAGACAGAGGCATTTGTGCCCTTTCTTATTACTCTTTTTCTCACTGTAGTTCAGTTTTGACATATCTGCCCAGCCAGGGATGCGATTTTTTTTCTGCTATTTCAGAGCAAGTTCGAATACTTTACCAGCCAAGCTACAGAGTGCTTTGCTTCCAAAATCATCAGATGCTTTTATATGTTTTAATCTCCTTATCTATATTTAAGACTGATCACCAAGAATAGTTTACAGATGCAGATACAGGGCCTGATACTGCAAAATTATATACATCAGCCCCAAACATCTGGGAATTCAGCACGCTAGTGGATTGAGATTTCAGATACTCAGGTGAAATTTGCATTACTTAATAAGCAAGGTAAAGCCTTCGAGGGGAGGCAGCATCCTTTCTTCAGCCAGCTGACATAGCTGGCAAAACCAGATGTGCTTTTTGGGCATGCAGAGCCCTCTTCAGTTTTGAAACAGAAGATACAAATAGTAAGTAGTTAAGGATAACTTCTTGGAGTTTAACTTAATTCTTAACAGTATCAGACTACGTGAAAGCAGAGAAGGGCTCCTTTGATCTGAATGCTGTGAGCTCTTTCCAAGGAGGTGCTGAGCCCCAGCAACTTACTGCTGAGGAACATTCAGTGCTTATCAGGAAAAGACCTTGCATTGACTTGTGTGGCTCTCACAGGTGGAGATGCATACTGTATGTGAATAAGTTGCAGACTCTGTGGGCTGAGGGTGTGCATTTCATTCACCCAAACCTTCTGCAAAGTGTGTTATATTTAAGCAATTAAATATATTGCAACTTTATTGAGTCAGTTGCACATTTCTTCTGCTTATGTTTTTCAAGTGTCCTAATACAGTTTGAGGATTAATAACATGTGGTTGACTTTGGACTCCTCTTATGTGTTATCAGTTAGCCAAATTTGACCTAATAATATTTTCTGGCGTTTGTAGCTAGATCTTAAATTTGATCTCCTGTATCATAGATTCCACATGGGCAAAACTGACGCAGAGCTTCATCTCTCTGATACATTAATGTAGGCAAGCACTAGCAGTTGCAGGGCAGCATACTGAGCTTGGTCCTTGGTGGAGTGGGTTTTGCAGATAACTGTATTTAGCTCTTGCAACTCCATTTTTGCCACAGCACTGTCCTCTTCCCAGCAAGAGCCCTGGGAGCTTTCTAGTTCCAGTGAAGCCCAGCCTTGCGCTCCTGAGTTCCCACGGGAGTGCGCTGAAGAGAGGCTGGGTGCTTAGGGCAAGCCTGCCGCCTCCACCTCTACCTGTCTGCTGGTGCTGCTGTGCCCAGTGGTCGCTGTCTGCATGAAGAAATAGCATTTCTAACTCCAGCCAGTTGCTGTGCTGGTGGAGGAGGTCCCGTCGTACTGGGTAGTGTCCTCCCATGACCATTCACCTTCCCAAAGGGAAAGAGCTGCTCTGCACTCCTCATCTCTTTTACAGAGAACCTGTGTTCAGTGGGACTCCTCACCTGCAGTACTGTCTTCACATGAAGTGTATTTTCACCTTATCCATCTTCAAACAGAGAAGCATAGAGGCTAATTTGCTTCTTTGTAGCATTCCTAGTGTCTTAGTAATTTCCCAGGATAAAAGAAGTGAGTAAAAAAAACCCTAAACTGCTAGAGGAAAAGACCAAACAAACCCAGCACATTTCTGTGGAATTCTTCTGTTTGTCAGATGTGATCCTCCACTTGCACAAAATAATTAGGAGTTGTACTATATAGAGCACGCTTAGCATCAAAGTAGTCACAAATGCCTCGTATTTTCTTCTAAACAGTCTCAAGGGTAGTGAAAGCTGTCAAAAATCAAAGCAGCTGGCTTCTCTGTGAAACACAGAAGCCCTTTTACTTTATCAAAAACCACAAATATTTTAAAATAATTGACAGAGAAGTTAATCAATTTTCATCTGATTTAGCAAAGATCGCGCAGTCTCGAAATAACACAAGCATCTCAATTGATACCAACGAGATCAATATTGATATTTTTAATACCTGAAAGAAAACAACAGCTGTCAGGAAGGCATATGCGCACACTCCACTGAATGCGTAACTGTACAGAAGAAGGTGTGAGTTCTCCTTCTTTAAATGTGTTCTCTGTTTGGAATTGTTTTAATAAAATCCAAAGCTCAGTGAGTGAATACATGTAATTGTTCCATCAGCAAATAATCAGGCAGATCCACCCTAATGAAACAGAGCCTAGATGATCTGTAACATCTGCAATATTTTTGGTGGAATGTTATGCAGAACCTGTTTAGAGCTGGGAGCTGGACCTCAAAAAAGTCATGTAACATACAGTTTCATAAGTACGAGAGTCCCTGCTGGCATAAATGACTACAGCTTTTTGATTCACTGTCAAGTTTTAACACTTTCTTTCACCTGGTAGCCTCTGGATGTAATAAACCCGTGATCTTCTGCTTTGTGCCTGGGTGCAGGTCGACTAGGTCATGGGTAGTGACAACCCTATAAAGAAACTTCTTGACGACCCAGCCCTTAGAAGCTGGGTGAATACCACCACCCCACCAAATGCAAGAATGGGTATTAGACCTGCCCACCTTAGGGAAAACCCGATAAAACCTACCACTCTTCCATTTGCTCAGATTCGAATGTAGTCTGCAGAGTCTCTACAGCAATCCTGTCAAAAGCATAATGGCAAGTGCTGATCTCCTCAAATGCAACAAAGGCTTCTTACATCTAACACCAGCTTCCCTATCATTCCTTGCACACCAATGTGGGGGTCACTACGTTACATATCTCTATATAATCCCTTCTGTATGTGTAGACATAGAAATATAAATATATCTTCAGAGAAGACAAAACTTCCAGCAGGGTCAGGTGTGTAGATTGGCAAAACCCTTCACCTAGCTGAAGTCAGTGTGAGTTTTGCCATTGATTTTTTCAGAGGGCTCAGGTTTTAGCTTATTTTCAGCCAAATTGCAGTTTTATGGGCAAATGAGGAAGCTTTTGAGGATGAGGTTTACAAAGAAGTACAACTCTGATTTGCATTTCAACAAAATACAATAAATCAATAGGCTTTTAAAAGTGAAATGATCTTCTAGTAATTTGTAGTGGGATGCTGAAGAAATCCACGATGGCAGTAGTGAGTGGGAGTTTTGTACTCACCCGTATCAAACCATCAGAGGTTATTGCTTCCCTTTAATTTGCTATCTGGTACCACATTACTGATTTTCTCCAATTAATTATTTCCCACACTATTAATTGTTAAGCTGTACCTCTTAGTCTCAAAATACACAGGAAAGAAATCCTCAACTATTCTAGCATCACAGAGTCATGACCTGCTTCCTACTTACCTGTGAATGTCTGAATAGTTTCATGTTATTCAGGGTTATTTATGAATGTTAATAATGGGTTATTTATGTATGTGAATCATGTTTGCAGGGTGAGGGTCCACATATATGCTCTTGACTCTTAATATAAGATCAATCTAGGATATACCCTTTCTATATGTTTTGATAAAGATCTCTTCCAATTACTTCCAGTTTTCACTTGGACACTTGAATTTCTCCTCATATTAGCTGGTCAGTCAAACTACACAGGGGAGGGACATTCCAGTCCATAACTTACATACAGAAAAAGCAATCAAACCCTTCTGTTAATACACTATAAAAACTGTATTCCAATTTTTTTAATGCACTACAGATTTTTCTTCGGATCTCTTGACTTGAGCTGTTTTCCATTAACATTAATATGTTTGAAATTGTTCTTTGATCTGTTTGTACGGATGCAGAATTGCATCATCGTGCTCCAACTTTTAAATTAGTGGTACACAGTAATCATAAAATTCTTGATAAGATGTGACATTTCAATCGTACTTTACAGATCCTGAGAAAAGAGGAAGGAGTTGTCAGCATTTTTGCATCTTGCATGCTTTTGTGTATCAAATTCCTAACTGGGGTCACTACCTCCTTATTCTCATACTCTGTTGAAGCAGGTAATGCTTTGTTTGATGGAAGAGGGGTACTTTTCATCAAAGATGACTGTATTATATGCTAAGATTTTTTATCTGTCCTATATAAAAACTTAAGCGATTGTGTTAACATTTATTTTCGGTAAACTGATGCAGAGGATGCCGTGTATCTGGATGACGAGAAGGAAAGGGAAGAATACGTCCTGAATGATGTTGGTATTGTCTTCCATGGAAACATCAATGAGATAAAATTAAGAAGCTGGAGTTACGGTCAGGTGAGCTATTTAGACCTTCTCTGGCTGCTCCCAGCAGGACAGCAAGTGAATTTAATTGACACCAGACTGTGGTTGAGACTGTGGGCTCTGGAGTGCATTATTGGTCTCTCCTTCAGAAAGACAAGGGACATAATTTTAAAATTGTATGAAGTGAGTATATGCCTAATCTAGAAAAGAAATGTTATAATAGCTAATATTTAAAGATCTTGTTTTAGGGGTATATTTCAGATACTAAGAGGCTGCCTGTTGAAAGTTATAGTCATTAGCTGAGGTTTCCACAGTGCAGCAGTATTTCTGCTGCTATGTTATTGCTGCTTCAGGATCAAACTGATTTGGTGAAAGAGTAGAGAGGTTTGGGGTTTTTTTTCATTTTTCAGCAATAGGTTGTATCGCTTTTTGACTCTTCCTTCTAGTTCTAGCAACTTGATGGAAATTGCTCTCATCTGCATGGAGGGGGGTCAGCTTGTCACAGGGTTCCTATGGTAAACTGGGATGTAATCCCAGAGTTTTAAATTTCCTTGCCACAGTGACAAAGGGAGGGAACCTCTCCCTTTGCTGCCTGGACTTGACAACATCAGTTTCCAGCGGCCTCCTGCAGCCTGTGGGCAATACCCCCCACTGGCTGGTGTGCAGTGTTGGTGTGCCTTCGATATCATCAGACTCCTATTGCTTGCTTGTCTATTTTACCTCAATCCGTTTGTAAGCACTAGACAGCCTGAAAATCCCTATGGGATGAAAGAGTTAAGCTGTTGTTTAAGAACAGGGAAAAGACATTAATGAGCAAAATCAAAACGAGCAAAACTAACCCTAGCTGTCACTCAGAGGGCCTCCAAAGGACAGTTATTGGACATGGTGAACTCCGCTTATCTCACCTCCTGGATTTTCACAACAGCACGATTAAGAAAGTATTGAAGTATTTCCTTAATGCTATGGTGATGGACCCATTCAGTTTTTGTGGCACCTCCCCAGCGCAGCCTTGCAGAAGGGGCCTTCTTGCTTTGCTTTCTTTCCCTCGGCTAAAGACAATCTCAAAGCTTGAGCTGGATGGATTGCCAGTGTACTCACTCTGGATAGCTCTTTGAACTCACGTCTCTCTTGTTTCCTTATTTAAGGGTACAATTTTATCTTTTTTCCTGCGGCAGCACTGCCTTAAGGAGTTCCTGCCTCTGCACCATTCCTTTGGTTGTGTCAGCGCCGTTGTTTGCGGGGTCTGTCTGTCATCCTGACTGAGATAAAAATAACCCTTAAATAAGGTGGTGGTGGTAAGCAATTCCATAAGCTGATGGTGCCTCTGATATAAGAGATGTGGAACCAGATCCTGAGGCCAAAGCTGGGTGTGCATTTAAGTTGCCCAAAAATGCCCCCTCCTGGCCCTTTCTTCCCCCTGCAAGTGCTTGTGCAGCAGTGCAGTGAATCAGAGTGGAGAGCTGATCTAGCTGAACAAGCATCTCCTTGATTTTTTACTTTTTTTCCCCTGGGTTATTTTTGGGGCTTGCTCTGTTCCTAGATTTGGGATTCACTCTGTGACAGATGTAAGGGGGAGGGAGAGAGGGAATGAGTGGCTGGAGGTGGACTTAAACCAGCTGCTGGATTTATGTCCTAAGATGCTAAATTTATGGCCTACGGTGGCTTGGCCTGAGGTGCTTATATTCTGCAAATCTGGCACCTTCCTGACACAAACAGCAGCCTCCCTAGAGAAACTGCATTATTTATTTGGTTTTGTTAGGAGGTAGTTCTGTCTGGGAGGTTAGGGCTGTTCCACATCCCTTTGTCATGTACTTTCATTCCTGTGTTGTCTGAAATCAGAGGACCTGATTTCCACACTGTGCTGTGGTCCACCTTTTGCTATCACTTGCCCATGTGAAAACTAAGTGTGGCAGATGCATCTAAGTGGGCCCAAGACAAGAGTTTTAATGGGAGCAATCATTTTGTATGGCTGTAACAGACATCTCAAAGTGCAAAGCAATGGAGAAACATTCTTCTGGTTCCCTCGCTTTCAGTGAGATGGAGGAGGTAATGTTCCTGATCTTACCCTGACAATTTCCAGCCATTAAAAACACGTATCTTCCTCATTTTCAGCAATCCTGGGTGTTAAGAATAAGAGCATTGCTCTGAGTGAGTAAAAGTACTAGCAGCAAGGCCTATATTATGGGCATATCATACATGTACGCCTCTTGTATTTATGACATATAGCCCTGTACAACAGTGTAAGTAAAAAGCACAAGGCCACATACAGTGATAGAAGTGAAAGGTATATGTTCATATACAAAAATACAGATAGACTCGTGCATGGTAATATTCTTAGGCTAAAAAATTGCTTTGAACAATGACAGCTGGAAGCTTTAACTCAGGCTGTAAATTAAAAAGGAACATACAGTTCAAAACTGGGTTACTAGTGGGAGATGATTCTCACAGCTGCTGTCTTTAATGAGCAGCATCAACATGAGAGGAGGAAAGGCAAAAAAAAATGGACCGAGGAAGAAAAAACAACAGACCAGTCAAAATATGGTTGTAATGCATAAGGATGGAGGTATTCCTTGTAACATGACTGTGATTCCTTTCTTATAAGAAAGCGTAAATAGCCAGTCATTCAGAAAAGCCTGCAGGGGATTCAGGTGAAACTTGACTTTGGAAGAAATCTAGGCACATAGGAATTCTCTGGCTGAGCAATGACAGAAATTGGATGCTATATTGATCATTTAACGTTGCTTTTTTGTGAGAAAAATAAAATAAAACAGGTGGGCATAGAGTTCTTGTTGCCATCCTGAGTTGTCTCCTGTCCACACGTTGAGCTGCATTAGCTTTGCGGCCCACTGTGCACATGTAATGTTACAGCATGTGTATTTGGTCAGATCAGACCACAGGCAATGTGAGATCACATCTGCCTGCAACTGACTGTGAGAAATACAGCCCTAATTCAACCAGTGCAAAAGGTGATACAGCCCCTCTTACTTTGATTTAAATAGAAGGTCATCTCTTAGAAACAGGTTAGCATGAGAGAGGTTGCCCACTGAAGGCCAGCCCAACTAAATGCATTGCTCTGTAACACAACGCACACCTGTGTGCAGACAGAACCCTTTCGCCTGTGTGTTTTCTCACGCCTTGTTTTCCATCTGCAGTCTTTCCCAGGTAGCTCTGCCAAAGTTCCTTGGTCCTGAATTTGGTTTATCTCCATTTCAGCTTGTGTTGAGCAGGCAGTGCCTGTGCCTGGCCCAAGTTCACTCGCCTCCCCTGGCTGCCTGCCGCTGCTCTGGTTCCTCTGACATTTCAGGGGTGTTCAGCCTTACAGCTGCTATGTTTCTATTCTATTTCCCTCTAGATAGCATCTTCATGCCAAGAGTGAGAGCAGGAAGCTGATTTAGTTTGATTTAATGTTTTTAAATCCCTAGATAGAGAAGAAGGGAAAAACTGGTTTTAGAGTTAAGGCTACACTGTATACTGCACTACTGCAACAGTGTAAGGCAACTAGACTTTACAGTTTGTCCTATCTCTTCTCCTGGTAATCCAGTTATTTCACAAGCATTCATGTCATTTTGTAAATGCTAAGGTGGAAGGCAACAACCTGATAGCAATTTCTTTCCTCTTTATTCTTCCTGTATATGCTGGCAAGACTGACAGCGTCTCATAAACTGTAGATGAGGAAGATTTAATTTGCAGGGTAAACTTCTTATTGATTTAACTCAGGTCTTAGGCACTGCTGATGACTTGAAGTGCAGAAAGCAGATTTTGATCCTGGTGAGTGTGATAAATCATTGGGCCAGACCAGAAGAAAATTGAACTTGAAGCAGGAAGGATGGCTATGAGGGCCCTGAGTTTACATTATCTGTTGCGAGGATTCTCCTTGGGAAGGAGGGTCTCTACAGTGTGGACATTCACCTGAGATTATTTACACCACGTACCAGTGGAGTGGACTGGAGAGTCAACTGTGCAACTATTCAGCTTCCTAGGGATGATACAATACTAGGAGTAGGTCCCTGGGAAACACTGATCCCTCTTTCCCTATTTGCCCAAACACCATTAATTCAGTTTTGCTCAGACTATAAGGTGTTACTCGCTAGTGAACATCTGCTCCAGAGAAAGTAATTCAATGCAGATGCAGGTGATGATGAGAGAGGTGTGCTGCCTTGGAGGATGTTTGCTGAAAAGGATCCGTACGGCAGTGGTACCCTGAGCAATGAGAACCAGGAGGCTCAAGGCAGAGGCAAAGAAAGGGACTTTCCTTGGCCAGGAAATGTCTGAAGGTGGTGAAACACGGTGGTGCTTCCGCTTTCTTGGCTTATGCCAGAGCTTGGCTGCTGCCTGCGATGTCCCCCCCATCCCTCCCATCTTCCCTGCAGCATCAGCAGCTGTCTTGACTCTTTGGGGCTTCCTTTTCAGCTGTCTGGCCTCACTCTTCCTTCTTCTTTGCCTCTCCCCGGGCTGCTGAAGCAGCAGGTTGGCCTGGGCTCTTGCTCACTTTCTTCAGGAGGCAAAACTCAGATTGTCCTTATCTGCCAAGGAGCCCTAAGCCAGGCTGGAGACAGTTGTAAAATCAATCCAGCTCTAACAGCAGCATGAGAGCAAAAACCCTGTTAGCGTGAATCATATCTTTAAGGATGCAAGCATTGAACATAAAGCCTAACACGGCAAGGGGAACGAGGTGCGTGGACTTTCTGTAACAGCCTTGAATGTTAATATAAGATTGTGTATCTAGAAGATATTTGTTTCATTAATGTGCATTTCCCTGTCTCCTACCGTTTTCCAGGGGACAGAGGTATTTTCCTTTGCTATGCAGTTTCTCCTAAGGAAAATTAAATACATCACAGGGCAAGTTCTGTGACAAATGGTTTCTGGTCTATTTAGGCACCTCTGCCCTCAATTCATTCTTGTGCTTGTTCATGCTGGATTGAAGAAACTGTACCTTTTCACTCTATTTTTGAAGAAGACTACTTCAGGTCACTTGGTATTTTTGATGTCTAAGTTTCATAGACCAGGATTAATCTATATAATTAGCTTTTGGCTTGTCAATTTTGAACATATTTAAAAATTAATTTTAAAATGTAAGCGTCTTCAGATTAACTTTGGCAAACCATTTATTGTTCAGCTTCCCAGCATTGCATTGGCTGGGTCAGAGAGGTCCTAAAATTAACAGGTCTGGAATCTGTGAAGGACATGAAGTCCTTCACAAGCAGACTACCTTCTTGTAGTTATTATTATAATATCTTCCTATTATATACTTGTTAGCACTTAAAATTTTATGTCCTGTCAGAAAGGCTGTGTTGTCATTTTAACCTTCTGGAAACCGGACTGCGATTGAATTAAAAATGACAGTCTCGTTTCCCTCACAGCATCTCACATTTTTTTGCTATACATGGGTGATTATTCTAGAAGAAAACTTGTATTTTTAAACACAGAACTTTGCCTTGACCAGCTAATTTTGAAGCTGATCAGCTATTATAACAACAATGAAAGATAACTTTTCCTTTGCTTTCCAGAATAAAAAGTGACTCAATTTTCTCTCTGTTTCCTTTTTTATTTTCTTTTATCTAGTTTGAAGAAAACATTCTGGATGCTTGCCTGTTTCTGATGGACAAGGCAGAACTGGAGCTCTCTGGGCGCGGAAACCCAATCAAAATCTGCCGTGTTGCCTCTGCAGTGGTATGTAATAGATGCCTAAGATATGTCAGAATCGACTCATAAATTAAAGCCAGGACGGTTTAACCAGCCTTCGTGCCCTCATGTGTTCACTCCAACAGGTGCCAGATCAATTGTCCATTCTGACCTCTGGGATTTGGCATTTTATTTCACTCCACTAAAGGTGAAATATTTATGTTGGCTCATCACCTTTTCCTGAAAATGGTACCTCACTAGTAGGAAAGCCGCTTTTAGACATTGCACTTCAGGCATGATAACATTTCTTGATACTGTGCTCTCTTTCTGGTAGCTGAGATAACAGAGAAAGTTATTTCTGCCATGGATGGTAAGGTGGCATGATGGGTAAAACTTGGCATGGGGAATTGAGAGACTTTATGTGGACTCCAGCACTAACCTCAAAGGGGTCTTAAGACACTGCCATGGTGGATGTCACTGTGTCTGATTTTTAAGCCTCAGATGGCCTAGTCAAGCTGATGACATTTTTGTAAGACACCTTGGCCCCAGAAGAAAACACCGAGGGCTGTGCTCTTAAACATGAGGCCCACAAAACTTACTGTATTCAGAATGCAGGTTCCTAAAATAATCAGAAGCAAAGAGCAAGCAGAAGACTTCCCGCACCTCCATTCTTTCCAGCTGCTAGGCACCAGAAGTCATGCTGTGCGTACAACAGCAGCCCCATCCGTGGTATGCAAGGTAAAAGACTCATCCAGGATGTGGAAAGCAAAGGCTGCATCCTCTCCTCTGCCTTATAGAGGTCTGAACTGATGCCTTCTGCTTCCCAGTAGAATACCCTAGTCATCGAGCTAGCGTCATTAGATGTTCTCCAAAGTCAACTACTAAAATAGACTGTCTGCAAAACATGGTTACTGGAGATGGATAATCCTTTAATCCACTTGTTACAGCATTTGCCCAGGCTTTGAGAGAATGAGCTCTTTGTCTTAAACAACACTGAAATGGGATCTCCAGCCTCTCAGTGCCACATGCTGATTTTTGCATAACATCAGGTTAAATAGAATAGCTTCAGCAAGAAGGATTGAGAGCACCCCCACTTCTCTTTCTCTTTTAACCTTTTGGTTAGTTCTTTCACCCCAGACATTAGAAATATGATTTCAAACCTTGAGACAGAAGTAAGAATTGAATGTGGTTCTCTCATCACTGGACTAGTAGATGTACAGGGTCCCTTGTGCGGGGACCCTGGAAGCCCTGTGGGCAGAATAGCACAAAGTTTATGAACCCAAAGGGGGCTTGGATATTACTTACGTTTTGAGTCACTCAATCATTTTAGGGAGGTGAAGAAGTTCACCATTGGAAATCCAGGAGTCAATGGACTTTAGGTCTAATCTGCAGGATTAGGCCATAGCTGGGTCAGAGTTTTGGCCGTCTGAAATCTGGACCTCAGTAAGAAGTGGCCAAGAGGTGCTGAAGTCCTGCTCATGTTCCTTACCCTCATTCTTGCTTAAGATGTGATGTAGTAAAGCTGAGTTTGTCTGAGGAGGTGCCCCATGCTGGGATCTTTCTGAGGCTTCCTGACATTGCAGAGCAGGCAGAGTCGCCCCCTTCTTCATCTCCTTACAGCCAGAGGAGAGCCTGAAGTGTTCTTCACTGAATACGCTGCCCTGTCCTTGAAGTGCTTCTTTTCTTGGCGTGTTTCCCACAACAGTGAGATGGGCACAACCCCTTAACCCTTTGGTTATGACTCTGAATACTTATCTTTATTCAGTCCTAGGGTTCACAGGAAGTCGATTTTCTAATTATAAAACAGTAGTTAATCCAGCCAAAAGCTTTTAAATGAGAATTGTGATTTATTTGGCTGGCGTGTAGCTGTTCCACATTAGCATAATTAAAAGGTAAAGAGCGAATGAGCTTTTTGCACAGCCTTAACTGGTTTGGTTCAAATTGCAGCTAGGAGATGTATTGCTCGTTAATGCCTATCAGTATAGCCATTAGTCAGCAAAACTCCTTGCTTTGTATAATCTTACCAGGGGAAAACTTATATAGCAAATTCCTTCTTGTTTTCATGTGTGCTGGACCAAAGAAATTAGTTTCTACTCTAAAAATAACAGTGGACTGGTTCTCTTCCCAATCTGCTGTAAATCAGGAGTGATTTTATTAAGATATCTGGGCTGATATGGACAGAAAAAACAGACGATGTTAAGAAAGAATCCAGCTTATTATTTTTGAGGCTTGATTATCAGCATATAACTGGTCACATTTATTATAAATACATAGCAGTAAACATGTTTAATGTTAGTAAAACTTACTAAACAGGCAACATGGATACTCAGTGTGGTGATTTAATTTCGCCATTATTTTTAAGTGTCTGACCTTCATTCAAAATTGTTCAGTGATGGAGAATCCATGGCCCCTAGCAAGATTGTTCTATTCATCTCCTACCTTCATAATTAAATATTTCTGTCTTACTTCTAGCCTAAACTTGGCTATATTCAGTCTCTCCCATCCTATCTTTGTCTGCTGGGTTAAAGAGCTCTTTATTATTCAGTCTCTGACATCCCTAATGCTCGTTTCCTTTGTCTTTAGATCAACTCCAGGGATGATAACGGTGTGATTGCTGGATCCTGGGACAATACGTACACTTACGGGGTTGCACCTTCAGCCTGGACGGGAAGCGTGGACATTCTCTTGGAGTATTACAGTTCTAAGCAACCAGTGCGATACGGCCAGTGCTGGGTCTTTGCCGGTGTCTTCAACACATGTAGGTATTGGTGAGAAAAGCTCCATCCTGCTATACGATTCTTGCATAACAGAGAGAGCTTTTAGGTTAAACTAGCTAAAATACTTCCTGGCTCTGTGGTGTTCAGGAGTAAATAGTAGAGATACTTAAAAATACCCAGCTAAAATACATGCTCTTTAAATAAACTTTTGGCATCTCCTTCAGTTCTGCTGCTCTTCCACACAAATCTGTTAACTATTTATTTGTTCAGTAAAATGTATTCAGTGACTCACAAAGGGCAACTTTGGGAGAGAGAAAGTTAGTCTTTTGGCATACTTCACATTTCTGTTAGGAAATCTGAGATGAACAGGGGGCTTCTAATCTAGACCTGCAACATGAAACCATTACCCAATATGGGATATGTGATGGTGTCTCTGCTCCAGAAAGGCTGAATCTCACCTACCGAGGATTGTTCCTAGTAAGACCAATGTGCACTATCCAGCACCTGTCTACTGAGCACGGTTAACATTTTCTATGGAGTTTATGAGTGAGAACAATGAGGAAAATGCTGGCCTGGTTTATGAATTGTCTAGCATACAAGGTTAAGCCTAAACACACTTGCTCAAACTAGAGTTCCAATGTTGCAGCAAATAGGGTGTTGAAGGTTGTAAAACCCAGTAGGGAAAGCAGTGTTGGACAGGTCGCATTTTTTTCCTGTCTAGCACTTGCTAACAGCAGCATCCTAGATGAACACTACTAATACCACTGGAACACACTGCAGTGTATTAGGAGTCAAGAAAGACTCTGGGAGTGTAAAAAATGTGCATTATATAGATAATGGGGACCAGATATTGGAAGCAATGCTTATGTCAAGTGCCAATGTAGAGCCAGTCAAGCAGTTCCTATGCTTATGGTACTGGCCAATAGAAGCAGCTGAACAGAAACTAAAAGTAAGTGTCTTTCTTAAGCCCAGATGATCTTCCTTAGAGGCACTTACAACATATGCATTTAAGTATCAAACTGGGAGGGACCAGATCAGCTTAGGGCCAGGGGGACACAATGGGTATTTCTGCAGCCTTGGAGCCTACTTTGCATCAAGTACTTTTCAGCCACAGCTGAAGGTCTAAGCTTCGGTCCTTGTATTTAAGATGTGAAAAGGAAATTACATAAAAACTCTCTGTGAAACCTGTCCCTTTTCCATCTCTCTCAATACTGTTACATGTTGCTGTCTCAAGGAATAGCATTATACTTCTCTTTACATTATACTTTTATCAAAAATGAAGGATATTAATCACCCATCTTCTGCAGCAAATATGGAAATTGAATAATTAATGACAAGTTACAAGACTGGTTCTTCACCCTGAGGCAGCCCTGGACATCTCTGCATTTTTACTTTGTCTTTGCCTGTTCTGTATGTGTACGTTTCATTTTGTACATAAGTTTCCTCTGATCTGGATAATTGAATTTCATAACTCATTTTGGTTACCGGAGGTAGTTCAAAAGCTATTCAAAACATTAAGGACCTCAGAAATAAAGCTGTCTTCTGACCGCCTAGCCTTCTGCTGGCACACACTTCTCACAGCTGCGGTGGGAGAAGCAGTTTCAGGTTTCTCTGCTTCTCTTTCATATATCTGGAGAGGTTCCTGTTCTGATTTGGGGAGGCGCTGGCAGGTGCTCTGTCCTTCGACACATGAAATGGTTCATTTTGTTCCTGGTGCAATGGGATAATCAGCAATTACCCACATCCAAAGAACCTGAGAGACGTCTACTTCCTTCACTGCCTGAGGTTACATGGTCTGTACTTGATGCACCTCAGCCTCTGCACAATGCAACGGGTTTGAAAAGGCTCTTGCAAATCTTTCTTATGGATGAGGTTGCTCACAGTGGCTTCTGCCTGTTGCCTCATCTGGATTGCTCTAGATCACACCACACACACCAGTTCTCCCACCTTCCCCCCCACCCCACGCTGGCCCTGAATCATCACTACACAGTATTTTGCCTGCAGGCCGCTGTGAAACTGGGGCAAAGCAGTGGAGGCCTGGAGCCTGCTAGGTTAAATGCAGAGGCGTGTTTATCTGGGGCAAAACTAGACTCAGTTTGCTGACTAAGTTAGGCAAGTCAGAGACCTGGTACTTTGTACTGCTACAAGGATTGCTGAAGCATAAAGTTTGTTGAGCATTATGAAATGAAAATGCTGTCCAGTGGCTGATCTGATACGTAGTCACTGACATGTCCAGCTGCTGACCGCTGCACAGACAACAAAGGTCTAAGTAGCTGTGTGCAACTAAAAGGGTTGTTTTGAGCTGATTTTGTGTCTTTCTCAGCTGCCAATGTTTTATCATTGTGACCAGTCCAGCTTTCCAAGGTTACTGTATTGTACGCTCTGGAGACTCATCCGTTAAAAATGCTAAAACATTCTGAAAAATGGTCATTAATCTTGAAATTGTCAGACAAATTATTTTCAATGAGCCCTGATGGCTCATGTGCTGGAAGCCTGGGAGGGTGCTTGAATTAAGTTTAATCAATAGGTACATATGGTATTGGATGCATCCAGGTAATTTGTCATCCAGGAACTTGAAATGAATGTGCAGCGTTACACTTTATTGGGAGTCACAGTAGTGACACTAATGAATATACAAAACCCAGCAGTAGCAGCAAGGGTCATTCAACATTGCAGTATCAGAACTATTTTTAAATAAGATTTTCAATAAAAATGTTTTCCCTTTCCAGAAAAAAAACCTCTGTTTTCTGCAGAACCATGTTGGCTCCTAAATCAGAAAACAGGAACTTTTTTTGGCCGAGAGACAAAATATTTCATCTGGAGAAACTGAGATGATGTGTCACCCTGCAGCCCCACTCCCGCCTCAGGGCCATGGTCCATGCCTATTTATCAGCCAGGGTGCACCACACACAGAAGCCTAATGATGCACATAGCCATAGCGTTTCCACATATCCCAAATTTACCACTTGTCAAATGGGAAGAAGCGCCATCAGTGCTACATTGTGATGGTCTGAGATTTAGGGGTAGGGGCTTTTTTTTTTTTTTTGGATGCTCCTTTTAAGATCCTTTAAGGGAAGGGACTATTGACTCCAAAATACTATTACTTAGCAATCAATACAAATTGTGTAATGCATTTTGTTCAGACTCTCTAACTCTGACATTTCACTTGCAAATAATGCAGCTTTTCCCCCTTGTTAGCAATAATTTTCTGCTTTATTCTTTGTGTTCCCCAGATCCCTTCTGATGGCAAATGTCAAACAGGAAAACTCCAAATCAACCAAAAGGAGACACTTCCTATTAATTTTCTTTTTAGCACAGTCTCATGATTCTCCTGGGTACTAGGACACTAGGATACTAGAAGATCTAATATATTTTGCATTTCTTGAAAGCTCAAACTGATTTTTGTTTTTACCACCTTTGGTCATGCAGTGGACCCACTGCACCCAGATTTGCCCTGAAAAGCTACAGTGTGGTCACTATGCAAGACTATTCTAAAACTATCGGTAATCAGCTACTTTGGTTATAACCATTGTACCATTACATATCTTGAATGCTCGTCGTTTTGGGACCAAATAAAATATTTAACATATTCTATATAAAGGCAGATAGGAGGAATTATTTGGGTTGATTTGACTGAGATTTTCCATTTTATTTTAGTTATTAATAGTTTCTCCCTACTCATCCTGTCATCCATGAGCACAGTCTTCGTATTTGTCCTTCTCATCGCACTTATCCCTTTGCCACAGTTCTGAGGTGCTTGGGGATACCTGCAAGACTCGTTACCAACTATTCTTCTGCCCATGATAACAATGGCAATTTACGGTTGGACTTCTTTCTGGATGACGAAGGGAAGGTGGACACCAAACTTACAAAAGACTCTGTCTGGTGAGTTCTCCTGGCAAATGTCTTTAATGTGTCAACTATATAAGTAGTAAAAAACATGACAGCAAAGCCTGTGGTATATTTATTTCTCTGTGCATTAAAGAACACTGCTAGCTTATGTAAAACAGAATGAATGGGTTGTTAGTAGGCTGACTAATATGAAGTGCTTGTAACGAGACATACCCTAGGGGATCCAACTACTAATGTTACTGTTCTGTATAGTGCACATTTAAGCACACTGGAGGAGAGCTGGAATGGGTTTGTGCTCCTTAGGGCCAGGCCATTTCCAAAAATGGAAAGGGGTAGGATGGGCACTTTCATCAGTCTGGAGCCAAGCTCAAAAGAATACTTCAATATCTATGGAAAAATGCTCTTGTCCTGCTTCTGCCCAGTCCCTATATTTGTAGGCTAGTTTTATGTTTGTACATGAAGTCACTGTCGCAAATAGGTACTTTCCAAAATAAATCCGGTTCAGCTGAAAAAGAGACAAGCCAAGGTATCATACATGTTACTGAAGTGCTATCAGCAGATTTATAAAAAGAAAACTCCCTAGGAGCAAGAAATACAGTCTAGGTATTCTTTTGGTGAAGACAGTGCTCTAACTTCCTCCTCGAACTCTTACTGTCTCCTGCCTGACAGGAGAAGTGTAGCATATATTGATTATATGCTCTGTTCAGTAGAAATTATGTGTGCATTATTGGGCCTCAAGCCTCTCCTCCTCAGAATGAAGCAGTGAATGTGACCTCTCTATATATTCCTATGTTCAGGAGATACTTGTCCTATTCAGTGTTAATATACCTGATTTGTGTCAATGATATCTTCAACTCATCAGTATAGCTGCTCATCAGCATGTTTCATTAACAACTTAGTCTCTGGAAGTCTTTATATTAAAACTGTAATAAACTCATTCTGTGGTGGAGGAAATGGCCGAAACTGTTGCTGTAACCTCTTTTACATGATTTCCATAATCTGCTACCAAGAAGGAATGTAAGGAAAACAATTAGGTTCATTTATATCTGAAGCTTGTATCACAGCATCACAGAATAGTCGAGACTGGAAGGGATGCCTGGAAGTCATCCGACCCCCCTGCTCAAAGCAGGATCAGCTAGAGAATGTTCCTCAGGGCTGTGTTCAGTTGGGTTTTGAATATCTCCAAGGACAGACAGTCCACGACCTCTCTGGGAAACTTGTGCTAGTGCTCAACCACTCTTGCAGTAAAAAAGGGTTTCCTGATGTTCAGACGGAATTTCCTATGTTTTAGTTTGTGCCCATTGCTTCTTGTGCTGACATTGGGGGCCACTGAGAAGAGTCTGGCTCTGCCTTTTTCCCCCCAACTCCCTAACCAGGCATTTATACACATGGATAAGATCCTGTTGAGTCTTCCCATCTCCAGGCTCAGCAGTCCCAGCTCTCTCAGCCTCTCCTGATGTACAGCCTCTAGTGTATCAGCCATTCCTTCCAGTATTCTATGTCAGCAAACTTGCTGAGGTTGTAGTAGGTCTTGTCATCCAGGTCATTCATGAAGATGTTAAACACTGTTGGACCCAGTATCGACCCTGGGGTACACAACTAGTGACTAGGCTCCAGCTGGACTTCACACCAGTGATCACAAGCCTCTGATCCCAGCAGTTCAGCCAGTTTTCAATAAACCTTAGTGTCCACTTATCTAGTCTATACTATAGTGTGTCTATGAGGATGTTCTGGGAGATGGTGCTAAAGTCAAAAGAGAAACCAACACCCATGTTCTGGTCTCCCCTTGCACACTTAGTCATTCATTTCATCACAGGAGGCTATCAGGTTGGTCAGGCATGGCTGGCCTCTTGTAAATCCATGCTGACTACTGCAAATCACCTTGTCCTTAATATGTTTGGAAATGTTTTTGAGAAGAATTTGCTCTATAACCTTCCCAGGAATCACAGAGTCATAGAATCATTAAGGTTTGAAAAGACCTCTGGGATCACAGAGTCTAACCGTTAACCTAACTGCCAGGTCCACCTCTAAACCATGTCCCTAAGCACCACATCCACACATGGTCAAGGTGAGGCTGACAATTCTGTAGTTCTCTGGGTACTCCTTCTCTTTTTTGAAGAAAGGAGTGATACTTGCTTTGTTCCAGTCCTCAATCAGTGTGACCTTTCGAAGATAGATACGAGTAGTCTTACAATGACATCAGCCAGCTCCCCCCAACACTCTTGGGTCCATCCCATCAGATCCATTGGATTTCTGTGTGTCCAGTTTGTTTAAATGTTCTCTAACTTGTCCCTCCTCTACAGATGATAAATTTTTGTTACTCCAGACTTCTACACTGGTCTCAAGGGTCGTGATTCCAGAGGGCAAATATTAGCAGTAAAAAACAAGGCAAAGACGACATTGAATACTTTGGCCTTTTCTTAGTCCTTTGCCACCAGGTCCCCTGCCCCATTCAGCAGCAGACCCACATTTTCCACAGTCTTCCTTTTGATACTGATGTATTTGCCTTTCTTACTGCTCTTCAAGTCCCCTGATATACTCCGTTTGATCTGGGTTTTGGTTTTCCTAAACCTGTCCCTGCATGCTCAGGCATTGTCTCTGTATTCCTCCTGGTCACCTGTCCCTGCTTCCACCTCTTGCACACTTCTTTTTTATGTTTGAGTTTAGGTGGGACCACCTCGTTCACCGTGCGGGCCTTGTGCCACTTTCAGTTGATTTCCTGCACATAGGGATGGAGCATTCTTAAGCTTGGAGGAGGTGACCTGTGAAAAACAACTAGCTCTTTTGGGCCCATCTTCTGTTCAGAACTGCCTCCCATGGGATTCTTCCAAGCAGGACCTTAAATAGTCCAAAGCCTACTCTTCTGAAGTCCAGGGTTGTGGTCTTGCTATTTGCCTTGCTCTCTTCTGTTAGGATCCTTGGGGGTTCCCAGTTTGCTAAGCTGCATCTTGTCTATGTGACAGCAGGACCTCAGTACATCTCATGGGGCTGGTCCTTCTATGGCTCACAGAGCAGTAAAGGAAGAGCCACTCTTCTGAAACCTCCTCTGCCTATAAATGATGTGTAACAAGACCCAACGACTGGCCATCTCACTGCTCAGTCCATGTACACCCAGTAACGGATCATTGCCATGCTTCAGACTTTCCACCATCTCATCTCTTCTTCTCTCCTCCTCCTAACCTGATCTGTGAAACAACTTTCACCCACTGTTGACTTTTCCTTTTACTTTCCTACCTCTCCTTTTCCTAGCTGTTTCCCAAGATTTCTTAATTCAGTCCTGAGTTTTTTCCCATTCTTTTGGGACAGGGCCAGATCATCCAAAATCATCCTTGCTCCACTGAAATCTATATGCAACTTCACACCAGCATTTCATCCTCCCATCCTACATTTGCTTTTCTTCAGCTTGATTACTTTTTGAACTGCCTTGTTCATCCTTCTGTCCTCCTGGTGCATTTATTAGTACATGGTGCACATAACCCTTTGGGCATGACTTAATATATTACACACCTCTTTTCATTTCTCCTCTGTGTCCTTTCTCTTCATTACTCTGTAACACTCCATGGTAGCCCACATGCTGACTTTAAATGGCTTGTCTTAACCTTGATTTTATTTTTAATGTCTTTTATTTATTTTCTTTCCTTTTTTTTTTTTTAAGAGGACAAGCTCAAGGTATTTATAATGATTTTTTAAAATGTATTTCTCACTTTTATTTATAATCTCCTGAAAACTGGAAGCAAAGCTCTTTTTCTTTATTAATATATCATTTCTATTGCCTTGTACTGCTGGAGCTGATCTGTCTTCAGGTTTTAAATACTCTCAGACTTCAGGGATACTTGGAGCCAGGATTTTTAGTCCAATCAATCTCTGAGTGTGGGGCTCCCTCTGAATGTTATCTGACGTTTATTTATTTTTATTAAAGATCATCTTCTCCCTCAGGATAGGAAACAACGACAACAACAGAACACATATACAAAATTACACAGACTTTGCAAAAAGTTATTTTTATAAATCTGGCCGGATTTGGGCCCATCAGTACTGCCTCTGTCCCCTTACTTTGTTCTCCTTGTCTTTCTTAATGATGATATAAAGACACTTAAAGAATATTTGTCTTGGATGGGAATCAAGACTCACTCCTACTGTGAGGTCCAAGCAGAACGATGTCAGTACATCAGCAGAAACTTGCTCAAAGTCACCTGGCCCCACAGGGGTTCATCCATGTCTAGGCCCACGGAGAAAGCTCTTCTGAGGCCTCTGCTCTCCCATTCATTTCCAGCTCACTTTTCTCTGATTTCTCAATATCAGTGTCTCTCTCAACCCCAATGCCTGAGCTTATTAGCTAATGAAAGGGCAGCAGCTGTTTCCAGCATGTGCTTGTCTCATAAGCAATACGAAGTACCTGTCTTAAATTGTCTTCCAGGCATATAACCCACCTGATCATCTTTTATTAATTTCCCCATCGCTTTGTTTAGTCTATTCGTAATTATCTCTGTAAATATTTAATGGTCACTGCATTGATCTGTATAGCCATTCTTGCTTTCTTTAATGTCTCAGGCTTGCTGTAGAATACAAGAACTACAGAATCAGTTTAACAAATTATGGCTGGGAAGGCAGCACCTCAGCTGTGCTCATGTCTACCACAGAGAAGTTTCTGCTACATTTTGGAGAAGGAAATGTTCCCCTCATCCTCCTTTCCTCAATGCTCATGTGCTTTACAAACAATGTATTTCTGTCCATTCACATTCAATATCCTTAAGTGTATTTGTTATTTGCATGGCAGCAGACCTAAAAAAATTGCCGTCCTGTTGCGCCCAACACTACACCAATAGAAACCGGTAAGAAAGGTCCTGTCCCCTAGGATGAATATAGAAAAAAAAAAAAAAAGAAAAAACCTGCATTACCTAATTACAGAATTGAAACAGAGCTGTCATTTTCTGCAGTGTTATCCCCCACTTGGTTTTATCATCCTTTCCTCTTGTCTGCTCTTCAGGTTCTTCTTTCGCAGAACACAAAGCCGGTGACACATCTGAGTTTGATTCAAAGTGAACCAGTGAAGGTTTCAGGGCAGGGATTGTCTCTCTCACATATTGGCATAACAGTTTTCAAAAACCCACCTACCACAAAGTGCGTCCCCATTCTCTGGTAGCCTTCAGCAAAGCTCTGAGAGCATGATTCAGCATTGACTACTCTCAGCAGCATCAAAAATTCTTTGAGTGTGCGTCATTTTCCTTCAATAATTCCTTTTTCTGTAGTGCTGCTTCATTAACTCTCCTAACTGACAAGTTTTACCCTGATCCAAGCTTTCATTTCCACTTTGAAACGTCTTGTTAGACAAGCCTCAGATCCTTCCGACTCTGCTCCATGGCTGGTTTTCACCTATTATTAATGAAATGGAAGAGTTTAACAATCCCCATTTTGGTTGCTAATATCATTGCGTGTACTAGGCGCTGTATCAGTAGCTACATAGATGTAATTTTATTCATATCTGCTGTAGAATATGTATAATTTGCAAGAAAAATTGCCCCTTTCTCTACTCCTTCCTTCTTTTATTTTTTACAGTAATGAAATTCAAACACTTTGCTGGCTGTATTGCAAGACCCTCTTCCTAGGTTGTCTTCTTTTCTTGCTTGTGCTCTCCCTTGAGCGCTGGTAGCATTGCAGGAAGTTACAAGATCTGTCTTTCTTTTCTGCTTATCTCTGAAACATTCTGGGCAGACTGTGATGGTGCTATAGTACTATTTTCATTTCCTGACCATCCAGCCAAGTGAGAGCATTTCAACCCTGAGTGCCTAGATGAACCACTCTCAGAAATTCACCTTTCGGCATACTGTCCTGGGCCCTAAAGGCAAGACTTGGCCCACAGGGGTTGTAGGTGGGTTTTGTGGAAAGCTGTTCTAGGACATCTGACCTCCCTCGCTGGTATGACACATTGGGAGGACCTCATAAGGAATCCACAATGAGGATAGTCTTATAAAGCCTATGCAGTGTCTTTTTCTCAGCCAACATTGAAACCAGCTAAGCACGTTTGGTTTGAACCATGAAAACAAAGCTACACACTGTACATTATAGAGCTGATCCTGAAATCTCTTCAGAAGAGGCACCAAAGCTTCAGTCTTAGTAGTTATAAACCAGACCATGCCTCAATGGTTTGAAGAAGATTCAAAGCTTGCTTTAGCAGGCACACTGAAGTGGAGGTGTCTGGCAGGAAAGGGATTATAGTTTGTGTAGCTCTTCATATACCCCAACAATCTCCAAGCACTGGAAAGTTTTCTTAGACATTTGCATTCAGAACACATTAGAAGAATCAAAAAGCTTCTTCAACTTGCAAGAAACTACAATGAAGGATTGTGGCCTTCAGGTTTTAACAGATAGGTAGCAAACTTTTAGACCCAAAAATCTGTTCTCTAGAAAGACCCAATTTTTTCACCCCTAAATTGGCAAATGTTGTTATTGAAGCAATGGCAGGACATAAATACACAGGTTTGTTTTGGTCTTCTTCCCAAGAATTTAATATTCTGGTCTCATCTCTTGTCTAAGGAACTATCATTGCTGGAATGAAGCTTGGATGACCAGACCTGATCTTCCTGTTGGTTTTGGAGGATGGCAGGTTGTTGATGGGACGCCTCAAGAAACCAGTGATGGTAATATTGCTTGAAGTCCTCCTTAACTCTCTTTCTAATGCTTAGGTTCTGAGCTGACGATAGCTGAGCCAGTGGCACCATATGGCTGGTGACAAATTCTTGCACCAGATAACCATACTCACCTGTGCTCAGGGCCTTCTCCTGATCTTTTTTGAGCTCTGAAATAAATCTGTCTTTATTATAACACTGCTCATGATGCATGTGCACAAAATCCTGCATGAGAAGGGCCCTGCTTGGTACAGAAGAGGTGTCGTCCTGTTGCCAGAAAATAGCTTCTAAAATTTTAGAGAACCTATACAGGAGCCTGATCAAATTCTTTCTCCTTCGTTTTATGTCTGCAGCCCTTACTAAACTTCCTGAGTAAGTGGTAGGCAGGAGAGAAAAAGTGAAAAGTCACTGTTATTTCTTCCAGTTCTTAAAAGACAGTCTTAGCAAATTTGCAGTGAGATCTCTCTCAGTCTGTGGTATAACTGAGCCCTCCCAAAATGATCTGCTTTAACCAAAACCACCTGTAACTGTGTTTCAAGCACTTGAGACTTACAGTGGACTTTACAGTGCCATTAAGGTACCAAACCATTAGGTTGTTTCAGACTTTAGTCTGTGTTGTTTAGAGGGCTGGTAACAGAAATAAAGCTTTTCACTTCTTGGTTAGGAGTTCCTGTAAACTATTAAAAGAGTTCACCAAACCCCAAGAATTCTTTTTCTTTGAAAAAACATAACATTTTGACATGTTTTTTAATTAATTTAATTTCTCACTTTATCTGTCTTCTCCCTGTAGGTATGTACAGGTGTGGCCCAGCCTCAGTTCAAGCCATTAAACATGGTCACGTTTGCTTCCAATTTGATGCTCCTTTTGTCTATGCTGAGGTACATACTTGAAAATTTTTAGTGCATTGAGTGATATTAGTAGGACCATCGGTGAAACAGAAGATAGGGCTCCACTACAGTTTATGGATTGAGAAGTTACTTCACGTATACTCCACATCAAAGAAAAATCTCATAATTATATTTTGACATGCTGGCCAGCAGGTGTGATATGGCTCTAATGAATGACAGAGATTTCTCTAATCTCTGCTCACCAATATAATAAGCAGAAAAAGCTACTCTGGCTCCGATGAAACTTCAGGCTGTGGTCATTTATCCTTCCTAGATTCCAGCTATGCTGGCAAATGAGTCACTAGCTCTAGCTGCTCATCTTCATCCTTTGTTAGCTGTTACCTCCTTCTCAAGCTTGCCAGCAAAGCTGCTTATGTTAAGGCTCCCTTGCTTATTTCAGTCAAAATGGACGCAGTGATTTTAAAGAAGTCTTTGCTCACCATGTTCATTTTGGCTGCAGTGGGTCAAGGAGAGCTCACACGGGGGGTTTGACTGGCAGATCTGAGAGGGAAGTATCTCCATGAGGGGCGAGAGGGCCTTGTCTGGAGTTTTAACCTCTTGCACCACCAGAGCTGGTGTGCCCAGAATTGCAGCAGCTGTAGAGCAAGTCTCTCTCTAATTGAATTGTATATAGCTTAGAATAAAGATATTTTATCTATGAAGTATTCCCCTCTCTATAGTCTGAAGCTTTTTGGTGCAAGGAATGTGTAATCATGCTCCCCAAGTCCAAACGGTATCTCTGTAGCCTACTCAGGTTTACACTGTCTGTTGTTCTGGAGCTGCAAATAGTAAAATTAACCTAGTCATTATTGTAGCATATGACTAATTTTAAACATGGGACTTCAGTGCGAGTGGGACTTCAAGTCAACATGTCATTGTTTTGAGGGGAGATAGGCTGGCTACCCTTCCTCTCTCTACTTCCATGTGCCTCAATCCTTTTTCATTTAATTTTATAGGTGAATAGTGATATTGTTTACTCAAGAAGGGAGAAAAATGGAACCCAAGTGATAGAAAAAATTGACACAACGCATATTGGGCAGTTGATTGTGACCAAGGAAGTTGGAGGTGATGGAATGATGGAGATTACTGAGGAGTACAAGTTCCAAGAAGGTAACCTGAAATGGGGTGGGACCATACTGATGTAGACTTACCTCAGTCACATATTGGATGGTGGATTTACAGACCTCTGGCACTGAAGGAGCTGCATGAAAAGCTGCTAAGGTGCCCTCTGGAACCCTTTATTTGTAACTCCATCCCAGAAACACTGCAGATGCCTTGATAACAGCACAGACTTTGCTACTCAGAAATGCTTTGGACTGAGTAAACTGTAGTGAAAACAAAGGGTAGTCATGGAGTAACTCAAAGCATTCAAAACAATTCAAGGCTTTCTGTGCAGCTGTTTAGACATTTCTTACTCAGGACAGTTGTTTGCACAAAGTAAATCGGTGTCTCTCCATTAATATCAGTTAAGCTAGGTCAATTTATCTGATATGGCTTGAATCTTTAGGACCAGCTCATTTGGAAGTTGTGAAGTTCTCATAATATTAACTTCACCAGAGGAAGGTTTACTGTCCTCATCCGTTCATTTCAGCTACCACAAACTATGGAAGATGTACCCTTGTGATCGGTAAGTGGGCTAATGCAGTACCCCTGTTTCTCTTCTACATTTGATTTTCATTCATTTCTAGGCTCACAGGAGGAGAGACTGGCTCTTGAGACTGCTGTGATGTACGGCGTTGAAAAGCAAACTACCCAAGATATTGCATATCAGCCACAGACGGATGTTGACATGGACTTCCAAGTGCAAAAAGCAGTCCTTGGAAGTGACTTTAAAGTCACTATAACTTACAGGAACAAAAGTCGCAACTACTACACTGCTACTACATACCTTTCAGGCAACATAGTGTTTTATACAGGAGTCACAAAAAATGAATTCAAGAAACACTCTTTCAGTGCAAAACTGGAACCCTCTTCATGTAAGACTTGCATAGTTGTTTTCAAACCTGCTAGCTGTTTTTCTCTGTGTCATTAACTGTCACCAATGTCTCTACCCATGGGTAGAGCCAATTCTAGTAGCTAGGGGTAGGATACTCTATTGGGTATCAGGAGGCTCTACTCCCAACTCTTGCCCTGCCACCAGTGTCATTTAGAGCTGAGGCTGTTTTCTTCAGGCTGTTGCTCCCTGCATAATGCTCTCTTACACCAAGCTGCATGTCTGGGAACTGTTAATTTTACTTATTTAGTACAAAAGAAAGCAAAGGAGTGCAGATATCAAGCTGCAAGGTATCATTTTTCATACCTTTAGTCTCCTAGCAGTATCTCAGCAAGTGAAGGAAAGTTCTGGTTCCCCAGGGTGTCATTTACAGGGATGAAAAGGTGAATATCTTGTCTTACCTGAAAGAAGCTGACAAGCTCTGAGTGGGTCCAAGTGCACATCTGGCTTTGGAGGACCAGGTGGTTCAGGATGTTATATTCTCAGTGATCTAAAAAGTTGATCTGTGACTAGAATGTGCCACTATAGAGCAGGGGCATTTATCAGCTGGGCAGGCACCCAAAGGTGAGTTATCTTTACAGATGCAGTGTTTGCTTTTCCTAGTGCTCTCTGGACTGTGGTGGGGAGATTCTGTCTCCCTCTTCTCATGAGAAAAGCAGTTCCTGGCAGCCTAGCTCACATGGCTGAGGGCAGGATTTTGCACTGCTCGAAGTAGGGAAGAGGGATATTCTCCTTTTTTATTTTGGACATAACCAATTTATTTCCTGTCAGCCATGGCAGCCCCATTCGGAAAACAGTCAGCAAGTGTTGAGGGCCTGCTTTACTCCAAAGCACTATGGAACAGGCTGGTTGCAGATCCCAGCAAGAACTGACTGCCAATACCTTGTTCTTCTGACAGGCCTGTGTTCTTGGGTCAGTGCCTCTAGCTCAGCAAAAGTGATGAGAACGTGCTGCTACAGAGGCTAAGTCAGAGGATCCTCTACTTGAGTTCCCTACTGACAAAGTCAGGAGCAATGATTTTGCCTTCTTGATGCTGCTACTGGGCAAAGGCAATCTCTGCTGAGTGCAGCAGGAGTGGCAGGACTTTGGGAGGCCAAAGGATGGGCCTCCTGATCTGGGTCTGGTGCTGAATCACAGCAACCCTGGTTGACCTCAGAGCTTTCTCATCTGCCTTGTCCATCTCATCCCAGCTCAGGAGACACTGCGAGCCCTCTCTCCTCAAAGAGGACGGGTTTTGTCTCAGTGAGAAGCCTCCATGGAATCACGGTTCCCGCCGTGCTGTGAAAAAAAATCCTCCAATTTGAGCATCATCTAAAAGTGCACATTTTGATTTGAAGCTGATTAATCTCCATAAAGTAGGAGTCCAATTACAGGGATCTACAGGTGAAGGTTAATAAAAATTCTGTCTCCGGTCTATGACAAAGCCCTGACAGCTGCTTTCTGGCTCTTTCTAACTCCCCGACTCATTTGCAAGGGGTCTGGAAAGGGGTTGACTCTGGGTGCATTGGGTTGTTCCAACATAGCCTATCAAAATACAGTGTGGGGTTTTATATTGGCTTGCATCAGTTACTAAATAATTGATCTGAAATACTGCAAAACTTTTTGGAGACTTGGCTAGGTACAGTAAAAAAATCAATTTCAACTGCTCAGTCTAAATTCTGTGCCACTTCTTTGACAGGGGAAAATTCAGTCTTACATCTGCTCTTGCATCAAAGGTCTGTGTAAGGTATTATTACCTGAAACACAGCTTCTGCAGTGCTTTAAGGCTCATCTATCTCATCTGTGCAAGAAATGAAATGAATAGATGATGTTTAAGCATCACTGAGCCTCATAATTCATTTTTTCTAAGTTAAGTATATGGTTTGTAAAAAGCTTCTTGAAACAGTGCTGGAAACTCTGAATTGACTGATGGAGAGTGAACACAGACTAGAACGAGAAGCACCAGAGAGAACAGAACATGAGGTTTTTTGCATGCGTACCAAATGTATGTCCCCATCACTGCCTCTGGTCAAGGAGACATGTTTTAATGTATTACCACCTTTCCAAGTGGAAATTAGCTTATAGCTGAGCTATAGTCATCGACTTGTGGAGCACTTTGTCCCACAACAGGGAAAAAAACCCTCACCACTTATGCCACCTCTGAAGGTGATACATAAAACTTGAACATGAATTCTTTCAGCTTTACCTTGGAAAGGAGTATGCGTGCAATCAGGAATGGTGTCTGAGCAGATGGGCAGTGTGAAAGGAGGCAGCGTGATCATTTGCAACAGTGTGAGAATACTCTGTCAGGGATGTGATGGTAGGATACCTTCCAAGGCACTCAGGCAGAATTTGTGGGCTTTGTTCGTGGCAAGAAGTGCATGCATATATATATATATATATGGAGGTAATAAAAAATTACAATATAATACAGATGTATCAAAGGCATTCTTCCAGCTCATGCCACTGAAAGAATGAAACAAACTAAGGAACAAACACTTCCTTCCAAACAGGAAGTGAATGCATGATTTTCAGAATAATGATTAAAGGAATTGTGTGGGTTGAAAACATCTTTGAGGATTTGAATAGCTTAAACCTTCTAGTGCCTTCAAAGGTGCTCTTGCATCTACTAGGTTATATTTAGTTTTCTTTTTTTTTTTTTTTTTTTTTAAACACTGTAAGGCAGCTTGGTGTTGTGTCTCCCTTGGCTTTCCCAGGTGCAGTAAGTGGTACTGGCAACTTACCAGCACAGCCAGTGCTAAGGAAATGGAAGTCTATTATTCTTTTTTTTTTCCCCGTCATTATTAAATTTAAACAGAAAAGTTCGTCTTTCTTTCCACTGTAAAGTAAATTTCTCTTTGATTGTAACTAATTTGTTTATTTATTTACTTACTTTACACAGATGAGAAATACCTTGCCTGATGTGTAATTTGCAGTTTGGGGCATTATGGGAAATTCTTTTACAAGAGATACAGAGTGAGAGGGAGGGAGAGCACATCAAGTAAATTTAAGGCTGGCCTGGTAAATCCAGGTCAGGTGGTCACCAAGGGAATAGCTTGGAAACCAAATCAAGGAACTGGTTTTGATGTGAGCAGATCAAAAGAGTGAGAAGGGGTGAATGTCATTTACCCAACTGAGTTCAGTTATCTCAGTGTGTACAGTGTATGTCACAAATACAATACAAATAATGGATAACAGTAATAATCATAATTAACAGATGGGAGATCTTGATATGTTTACTAGGGTTATAATGAATGTTTATAGAGGCATGAGCTCCAGATCTATATATTCTGCCTGGTCGTTTAGTTAGCAGGTCTGCTTCTCTGCATCACATTCTCACACCATTGTTGGCCTGGGAATTGCAGTTCAATATGGTTAAAATTAATGATTCCCTGCATCTCAACCATCTAGCTTACAGGGACTTGTTCCTTCCAATAATTATTGTCAGGGAGCACGTGAAATCTCTCTGGAGGGCATGCTGGTGACAGGAGGACCTTCTTGCTAAATCTTTCAGGCAAGTCCAGTGTAGGACAAAGGAAGATATCCAGATATACCCTGGAGAGCAGGTGGTCTTCCAGGTAGCCTGCATGGGCTCACAACCCCCAGTGGCTACTCTGGTGGCATCCCTCTGCCAGAAAGAGAGGCAGAGAAAGCACAGGAATAAAGTGAAAGAGCAAACATTTACAGGGGTGACACTCAAAAGCTGGTTTGGACCTTTGTGCCCAGTAGCTATTTATTGCCAGTCTTGCTTCTCACTTATTTTGTGGTATTGCCTAGAAACCTTCAACAGTGACCTGGGCCTGTGCTGATGGGCACTGGGCAGAGGCTGTGCACAAACCCAGCCCTTGCCCCAGGGAGCTCACAGCCTAAATGGAAAGAGGAAAGATACGAGGGGGAATGGTGAGGTAAAGAAATGAAGATAGTTTGGGCAAAAAAATCATTCTTTGGTGGTGGGCCACCTTTTTTCCAAGGTGCTCATGGGACTGGTGCTGGCCATGATGGGAGGAGCAATTAGCCATTAGATTGCTTCAGATGCCTTTTTCCTTTCCTGTTTCTCCCCTCAGCTGCATCTTTTGATGTTGTGATCAAATCAAGCGAGTACCTGAGTGACCTGCTGGACCAAGCCTCCTTTCATTTCTTTGTGACGGCACGGATCAACGAAACGGGGAAGATTCTGGCCACACAGAAGGCGACAGTCCTGGAAATTCCTACCCTGAGGATCAAGGTAGCTCAGGGCTAGGGTGGAGGGGAGCAACCACCATGCTGCACACAGGCTGTTCTCTACAAGGCTGTCACATTGACGTCTGGGATGGTGGGGTGTATCTGTGTGTGTGCATGTTAGACCTTCAGTCTAATGAGGACCTCATAAAGCAGCAGCTGGCTGGAGTGTACAAAGGTGTGTAGGTATGTTATATATTGTACTGAGTATCCCTACATTGAAGTCTGAGGCTGACAACATCGCTGGTAGTAGAGGAAAGTAGAGGGGAAAAGATCTGAGAAAGCTGGAGAAACTCAAAGGGTAGGAGAGATTACTTACTCAAGTCACTCAAGCCTTAAACTACTACAGAAGTCTATTATGTTTAAAGCAACACAGCACAGAGGCCTCTTGCTGAAGAATGAAGGACCCTGCTGTTGAGGTGAATTTGCTTGGAAAGCTCCTGCAGGTATTGTGGGAAGTTTCTCCCAACTTGGATGGGCAGCATCCATTTGGGATGATGCTTTCAGGATTTCAGTGCTTTGCTGCCACTCTGTGAATGTACTGTTGGTGGAGTTTCCTGAAAGTTCAAGCATTTCTGCAGATGGTGGCATGGTACCTATGAAAATGTAGAAATGTAATGTTTTTGATAGGACAAGGACCCTATGTCATATGGCAAAGGCAGGGCTGAGATTGAGAATTCTCAATTCATACCTGGGCATCCAAATAAATTGCCTCATTTTCAAAAGCACTGAGCCTTCATCTGCTTTGAATGATGTCATTTGAATCTGCTTTTTTCCTAATACTAAAAAAAAAAAAAATCAGAACACCTGTTCAGGTAGCTTTACATAAACATGAATGCAGCTCCCTAAAATTCAGGACCTTGAAAAAAATCTAAGTTTATAGACCTTTTCCTCCCTGTGTATTTATTTGAACCAATGTTCATGTTCCCATATAATAATATATGTAGTAACCTGAAACAGCAACCTTCTGCAGAAAAAGCTTTTTAAAAAATGTAGATCAAAACTACAATGAAGTTTGCAAAATATTTCATGGTCTGCAGAAATGTCACTGTGATCTGATCAGTTTATTGGTATTTTCAAATAAAAGGTTTTTTTTGTTTTACTGAGCATTCTAGAGAGGAGGTAAACAAGACAAACAAAATCTACTTCAAATACCTGTCTTCAATAACCAAATTTTGAAAGTAGAGAGATCTTTCAATACAATACTTAAACAGAACATCTTATACAGGATCCCAAATTTCAGCTTCAAAATAGTTTATCCTCTCTGCTGTTATGAAGAAAGGATGTTTAGTATATGAGATAGGTGGTTGTCTAATAACCATGTCTTCTAGTAAAACTGAGTTTGTCTCTTCTCTGCTTCTTTGTGATGTCTAAAAATAAGCTGAAATTTTAATAGCTGGATTTTTTAAGAGCGTGTGTGTGTGTGCGTGTGTATATACCTATGTATTTATATAGGAAACTTTGCTTTATTGTTTTTTTAAGAAATCTAAAGAAGCTTATCTCCCTAGATTTCTTGTCAGATTTCTTCATTGAATTTGACTGGTAGATTGGAGTTCTTAATGCAGAGTAAGGGAGAAGAATGAAAAAATATATTTCCTCTCTTGTCTTCAGATACACCTTTGATCTTTCCCTGTTTGTCTAAGGAGATTTCCAGAGTTAACAGTGTAGGAAATTACACCTTATTTGAATTTAGCTTGAGACAGGTTAAAAAAAATAAGGTCGACAAATACAGATCATGATCTCAATTGCATGTGTGGAAGTTCAGGATGATTTTGAATCCCCCCATGTAACAGTGATCTTGAATTTTGAATTGGCAATTGAAATAAGAAGGAGATAAGACCTCTAATTGGGCTGGGAATTCTGAAAATGTCACTGATGTCTTTTTGCAAAGTCAGGTGGCCAAATGCTGTTGAGAGCTTAGCTGTGAGTATCTCATTCTTTATTCCAGTTGATATATTGGTATTTGGTGCAGAGTGATCCCTTAGACCAGAGTCCAGTTTTTTGCAACTGTCATACTCCTTAAAAATTTGCAGTAGGGCTGCAGACCCCAGCAGAGCACTTTAAATTTATTGACAAGATACTTGGTTTTTAGTTACCTTCCTCAAGACCCTTTAAGTAGTCCATGGACCAGCTGGAATCTGCCAGCCATAAGTTGAAAACCCTTGCCTGAGCCTTTTATATTCTGTGAGAAATGTTGTGTTTCTAGGGGAAAAAAACCCAAATCCCCATGCATGTAGTAAAAGACACATTGATTTGGAGGTGTTTTCCAGGCAGCTGTTCTACCAGTACTGATCTGAAGGGACAGACAGATCCCTTCAGCTGTGTACTATAATACACATGGAAGTCAATGCAATCACTGTTCATTAGTCTCGCAATTTAATATTTTCCAGTGCAAAATGTATTGCTTTTTTGCTATGTAAGGGTTTTGGAGGACAACTGGCTCTCGGGTCTACGTAGAGCACGTGCGCAGGGTTAGAAACCCTTCAGAGCACAAGAGGTGGTTGCAAGGCAGGGGGAAGATGGGCACAACACTTTTGGGGGTGCAAGCAATGTGACTTGGCATTTCTAATTTAGGGTAATAAGACCTGCCCTTCTCTTCCGGAGCTTACGTCCCGAGCAGGCCATGCACTTCAGTGCTGGCAGGGAGCCTGGGGAGGGGGGCAGAATCTGGGTGAGAGGCCCCCTCAGCTGGACTCACCCTCAGTTGGACACTCAGCTTCAGGACTGTGCATGCAGATTTCTGTTTTTTCTATGGAAGTGAGGGCCTGCCTCTTGACCTGCCATGTGGCTTGAGGGAAAATTGCAATGGGTAGAAAAAGCTGCAGTGGTACCTATGGACCCATCCAACAATTTTCTTCTGACTAGGCTTTCTCTGCCTCATGCTGTTTTGCTGTGTGCTCCATTCCCCCTCCTCTCCTTCCTTGCAAGTACTGTGTGTTTAACCCTACGTCTTTCAGCGTGGGGCATTTTATTATTATCAGCTTGTGCAGCGTTATCCTTTCCTTGTCTTGCAGACCCAAGGTGAGATGGTAGCTGGCAAAGAAATGTCTGTGACTGTGGAATTCACCAATCCTCTGAAACAAACCCTGGAGAACGTCACGCTCCGCCTCGAGGGACCCGGCGTGCTGAGAACAATGAAAAAGGAGTTCAGGTAGGGAAGAAAGCGCAACTAGCTGGGAGTTCATCCCCTGCTTGCTCACAGGAGGAAGCTCACAAGACACTTAACTAATGCTGCACTGAGTAATTCAATTCAGACACTCTATCCTTACTTTAAAATTCAATACACAGGGGAGCTGTAGGTCTCGATAGTCAGAAGTCAGGCTGTCCAGAGAGACTGTGAAAGCATTTCATCTGTTCAGTACCAGTGTTGGAAGAAGGGGTAGTGGTTGTGGGTAGTTGCTAATGCAGCCCGAGTTTACTTTTTCACTGTATTACATTATTTTTAGCGCTTGACAATAGCACCTATGAGCTGCTATCACAGAAAGAAAGACAGATTTATCCTACACATGAAGCATTTACTGCCGCTCGCTCAGTATGTGCAAGTCAAGTCCTGTGCTGTTTTTCAAAAAGGGCTTTTCTCTGCTCATGTTAATCATGATTATACAAGACGTTCAGGTACCTCAGATGATCCTTGCAAGCTTATATCAAGACACAAAATGTGTGTCGGATGCAGCAGAGCCCGCTGGGATGGCTGCAGCGCGTGTGCGAGCACACAGCTCCCCCCCGGTAGCACCGCTGCACAGGGCTGCCCCAGCACAGAGGCGTGTTCCCAACACAGGGTGCTCCCAAGCCTGAGGAAAAGGAAAGCCACCTTCATTATACTCAGAGTTGCATCTCATGCTGACACAGTGGTACCTGTATACTAAGCAGGTTGTTTCCTAAACCCTCTTTTCATTTGAGTTCAGTGTTATAAGCTTAGCATTAGCCAGTTCCAGGATACATAACTGAGCTCCTTGGAAAATTTTGCAGCCATTGCTTAGTCTTGGGCAGCCAAAGCAATGTTATCTATCATTACCTGAGCTGATGGTCCCCAGGTGTGTGCAAAAGGAGTTTGAAAAATTGCCTGTGCTTCAGCAGCTGCATAAATTGTCAGCGTTATCTGCAGCCAGTAGGGGAGGTCTGAGCCCGATTGCACCTGGGCCAGGGATAAAAAGATCTAAAACCAGTCTCCAGAGTGGAGCCGGATAGAAAAATGACTGTGAAAGGGCATCATGCTGCACTTGCTTTGTGTATGTGGTATGTCACAGATGCTGCTGAACATGACTCAGCACAGTCCACATGACTTACACAAATTGCAGCAATAGCCCTCGTTGCTGCCCAGCCGTGCCAGCCTCCCCTGTTGTTCTGCATCCTTCTTGATCCAAAAGCTGCTGTGGGCTGCTCTCACCTTCAAGGATGCAGAAGTTGTCAGGTGCATCAAAGGCACAGGAGTTAGGGAGAAAAATGACTCACGGAGCAGACGTCATTTTCCTTCAAGTCATCATGTTTTCCCCTTTTCAGTAGTGCTCTTGGCATCATTTAAAATGGAAATGGATCAGCTTAGTCATTTTAAGATTTAACTTCTC
Organism: Theristicus caerulescens; assembly: GCA_020745775.1. NCBI lineage: Eukaryota > Metazoa > Chordata > Aves > Pelecaniformes > Threskiornithidae > Theristicus > Theristicus caerulescens. Next base: position 73,521,609 of record CM036558.1, read on the forward strand.
TGAGATGAATGAAGGCTGCAGGTTATACACACAGAGGACAGAGCAAGGGGCAGTTGTAGTTTATTTAAATAATAATCCCATTTGCCTCCATGCATTCGGAGTGATAAATGGCTCTGGTGTGGTGATGGCTCAGCATATTATGCAGAACCATTCATCACTGAATTCTCTCCCAGGAAAATCAGATTAGGGTGGGTTTATTCCATTTGCAAAAGGAATTAAACCTATTCTAGGCTTTCCCCACCCTTCCACTGCTTCCCTGTCCACCAGGGACTGTCACATATGGGATGTGGCTTTTGCAATTCTTTGTAGGGATGAGACTTTTGACCTCTCTGTATTTTTAAGGAAGCTTTTCTGTATTGCTCGGGTGACTCTACAAAACAGGTATGTGTGTTCCAGCTGATACAACATTATTGTGGGAATGAAGTGGCTTAGGGACTTCAGTCTTGACCATTCATAAAGACGATAGATAGATAGATAGATAGATAGATAGATAGATAGATAGATAGATATTTAGCAATTAGCCTCAGACAGATGAGGGGCATGACTTATGGAAAAGCCTTTGGCAGCAGCAATTCCTACATGGTGCATAGGCTTTGCATGACAAATGAGAATTAACCAGGCAGTGATGGATAGTGTTAAAAGGATTTTAGCCAAGCATGCGTTCACACTAGCAGGTAAGTCACTCTGGGCGTTTCTACATGTCAAAGCTCAGCTAGTATTAGCATTTAGAGAGAAGCAAGTTGGTTTAGAAGTAGGACAGTAGAGAAACAGGAAAAGGTGGGTTTGGTTTCCCAGCACAGCTGTTGTCTTCCTGCACACACACACACACACACATATATATAAATATAAATATATATATGCAGAGATGATAGCACTATAAATTAGAGATAATAGTGCTACCCTCTCTCACTGGGGCACTGTGAAGAAGTGCTCTGGAATCTTCATCCTTGGAGAATCTGGCCCCTAAGTGATCAAGAAAGTAGACTGAACCTTGCTGCACAGCAGACTTGTATAATACCTTCTTCACTTTCCATACAGATAATTCCTTGCAGATCATTCCCATATACTCTAAATTGAAAAAGGTATTTAACCTTGTGCAGCAATTGAAGTCATTGCTTTATCATGCTACCATTTTAGTGGGCATTTGGTGGAGCAGGCAGGCCATCTGAGGGGAACAGAATATCTCTCATTAGGAACAAAGATAAAAAGAGGGAAAACACTTGCTGGAAGTGGTCTGCACATGCTCACACCAAAAATACAATCTTCCTCTGCTTTTCCTTTTCTAAAATTGGGTACGTGCCCCAGGGTACCTATGACTGTATATGCAAAATGCAATGCAGTGCCACATAGAGATACCTAAGCTAACCTCTAAGGAGCTAGAATACCTCTCATTTTAGCAGGGGCAGACTTGCACTGAAACAAATATTCAGGTGGGAGGATCCCAGACTAGCTCATTTAGAGCTAATTAAGGTTTCTTGTCTTGTGGCAGCTTGCGCTAAGCCTGGGCAGCCATTTCTGTCCTGACCCTAGCACAGGACATGGCATCTGGGAGCCAAATCCTGCCAGATGAGAATTTGAAACAGTGACTAAAGTTTAGGCTTACTTTACTCTCACTTTATTCAGTTGTTTGCAGAATACCATAGCCATGTGAGATAAGAACACTGGCTAAGTTCCTAATCGTCTTACTTAATGCTGAGGAAAGGAGCATTCATTTTTATAAATAGCTCCCCACTATGCTACCTTCTCCATTGGTTCCTTTGGAGAAGCTGTATCCTGACATACCCCAAACATAATCAATCAATCAATATCAGCCTTCAAAATCTGCACACATAACATAGTGAAAGCACTGAGAAAACACAGAAACCCAATACTTGAGGTTCTCTGTGCATCTTAATTGTAGCAAAAATTGAAAATCAAGAGTGGCGCAGACTACAGTTGCTTTATAGTATGAGTTATCAAGAGTCATGCATAACGTAAAAGAGTAACTACTACCAGCAAGACTCCCAAGAACACTTTGACTTATTTGTATGGACATGATGAAGTCATCTGATGTGGCCAGTGAGGAGATCTGCTGATGTTACAACCATGGCAGGGTGGTTCAGGGTAGGAGCTGGTGGAGGGGCTCAGCATCTCAGCAGTGCTGCATCGGGTTTGCATGGGAATGCCCTGGGCACTTCAAAACAAGGACTTCTTATTTAACCATTTCAAGAATCACCAACAGGCTATAGGCTATAATAAACAGGTAAAGGAGAATTATGAAGTAGAAAATGTATATGTTAGCTATAAAGAAGATAACTCTGAAAGCGATCATGAGAGGAAGTGACAGGAGGCAGAAGAAAATGGATTCATTTTGGAAATTTAAAATTAGCCTGGAGGAAAGGCTAGAAAAGGCTTTGACAGAGTCAGTTCTGAGAGGCATAGACGATGGAGGGAATAATTTATAGGACACTTACGAGAATGAGTGAAACATAAAAAATTTGAAACGTGTTATACTGTCCACCTTCAGTTTCTCCAGTTGTGGGTCAGGTTGAGAGCACTGGCTGACTGATCACAATATTGTTGCTTTCCTTTTTCCCTGCAGGCAAATTCCAACGAACTCTACCTTGATCTGGGAAGTAAAATGCATCCCAAAACGACCAGGGTTACGAAAGCTGATTGGAAGCCTGAATTGTGATGCTTTGAGGCATGTGTATGGTGAGCTGAACATCCAGATTCAGAAACCATGAACCAAGGTGCTTCCTTCATCTCTCATTTAGCTATATTTCAAAATATCATGTTGGGGGGGTGGGGGGGAAGAGGTAGAAATCTGCTTATTGTTATCTTGGTCATCCTTGTGCTGAAAAAAATTTGATAAAGAAAACTAATTGGTAAAACTGGGGAGACCATGAAAAAGCACCTGGATAGTGAATGACTTAAATTTAGATACATGTAATTAAAGGCAATTCTAGGCCATATTATTCCTCCAGTTCACTTGTATTTATGGTCTTTTGCATTAATGCTGCAAGGGAATCTGAAAAGCTCCATTCACCAAAGTAGTCTGAACTTTACTTTTAATTAAGGCCTGATATTTCACTGAAAAGGGGAAAAAAAAAAAAGGAACTCAGTGTTATAAATTCTAAGACTGAATTACACAACCCTATGGTAAATCATTCAGGCTGCAATAAAAACAGGTATTTCCAGCTAAAGGGATTGCTTTACCTTACAATGTTATAATTGTTGAGTTCATGGAGAGTTTGCTTTGCTGGAAGCATCTCTCAGGATGTGTTATCTCCAGAATATTCCCAGCTCCTTGTTTCCTCTTGCTGCTTCCCTATGCTTTTTCTCCTACTCTTTCACATGTGCAGGCACCCACACATAATCACTCCTGCATTTCATGCCCTCATCCCACCCCATATGCTGCTGATAGGCTCTTCCTCTCCTTTGCTTGATGAAAGAGTTTTTCATGCTCCTGCTCGGAGTTCATCACACCAAACTTGCATTTTCTGGTCACATCTCTTGCATATGATGTGTTCTCTCTTCATCCTTTACTGCCTTTTCTTCCCTCCTGAACCGACCCTGTAGACCCATTTCCCACAAGTGTGTGTGTCAGGGGGGTTTGCTGCCCCAGAGCAGTCCAGACTCCGCTAGCTGGTAAATGGGGTGAAAGAGAGAGGATTGGAGGGGGCAGCCTGAGGGTCATCTTCTGCCAGCCCCACAAGCCTAGCAAATATCCTGCACTGGAGCTGGGGGTGAGTTTAGATTAAACCATGCCTGAAAGTTCCCAGGAATCACGGCTACTGCAGAATGAAGTCCTGTTACTTGAGCAACCCCAGGAATACACAGGGACAGAAGCTCAGCTGGAAAAGGAATAAAGATGTGTCCTGAGAGTCAGAAACTTCACAAGCTGGATCTGCTTCCTGCCTTTCTCACAGCACATTCCTCTGTGAGGTGCAGTGGGGCCTCCCAAGGCATCACTCCTCCCCTGAGGACCTTTTGGCCCAGAAGCTGCTCTGAATCTGTGGTTTCCATTAGTCTGCTATGCAGAGTACTGCTCCATCCTAAGCAATGTACCTCATCGTGCTAGGGCAGCAGGGGTGTGTGTGTGTGTATGCGTGTTCATTTCTCATCTCCCCTGAAATCCTTCTTAGGATCTTTTTCCGTGAGGCAAAGATGCATGTGCCACAAGCTGCAGCAACTCCTCTCCACTGGCCACAGTGTGTAAAAGCATGTACCATACTAACAGCACAGGTGAGCTAATTGAGCTTCCAAAGAAGTTAAAAGGAGCCTCATGCTCATTAAACACTGGGGCTTTATTGTGTTGTGTATGGCCATGTCATTTTGTGGTCTCATTAGTGAAAAAGCAAAGGAGATGACTTGCCTTCTGCTCCTCTTCTTGTCACACATTGCCTCCTGCAAAACCTGTGACCAGCTGCTACATATAAGCAAGTCCTGGGAGGGGAGAAATGCAGGCTGCTCTTTTGCTAAAGGATGCGGAACAAAGCAAAGGCATCCAGGATCCCAGATCCAGGAACACCAGGCTTTTGGGGGCTTTCACTTCAGGCATGGGCACACACTCATTTTGTACAGCTTATGTGACCACATTAGAAACTCTGCAATGTCAAAGTCTCCCAAATAAGCCCTCTGGGGTACAAGGGACTGAACAGTGTGTTGTAAATGCAAGGTGACAATCTCTGTTAAGTAATAAAGCAGTCTTACCAGAGTCTACATAATCTAACAAAATTATCCATTTTTTGCTCTTGCATATAAACCTGCTTTCCATTCCAGACTTTTTATAACCACAGTGTAATAAGAATTTGAAATAAAGCATGTCTGATTGCACTTGTCTTGTGTTCTGTATTTTGATCAATCACTTCTACCTAGTAGCACTATAGACACCACTTGCTGCATCCAAACTGTAAAAGTTAAAAAATATGCTTCTAAGCCATGTTAATAAAGGTGCCTTTTTTGGTGCTAAGGTGAAAACCCTATCTTTATTTAAAAAAAACCCCAACCAACCATTTACAGGCTCAGTTTAACTATTTGTCTTTGTTATTCTTTCTGTTTTCACAATTGACTACCTGATGCATTGAAGAAGGTGACAATTTCCAGAGCACATCACAGTGCCAGCAAAGAGAATTCCCAGATCCCCCTGGAAATTGCTTTAACATGTCAAATCCATTAAGTGGGTGGTATGGTCCTAATGAAACTTTACCTACATCCCACTTCTAAAGTGTGTTTCTCTCAACTAAATATTTCAAGGCATTTTACCAGCAGTTGTTAAGATGAACAGTGTTCACCAGGAGACAGGAATTTTTTTTTTGATAGTTTACAGAGGGGTATATTGAACTAAAGACAAATTCAGTGAGGACTAGGAATAGAAGCCAGGGATGTCAACAATCCTTGGCATCACCAGCCTGCTCACTCTGTACAGATTTGCTCACAAAAAAATAAGGACAAACTGAGGATGGCCTCTAGGATTTCAGCCACTTGTCACCCTGTGGGTGGGCTCCCGCATGAATCATGGGTAAAATCTGACTGAAGAAGCGGTGAGTGCTGCGATAGTGCTATATGTACGCATAGGAAATAATCAATCAATAATAAGGTCAGATTGGCAACCCCAGATCTGGAGGATCTTTGAACCTGAAAAGAGTGGGAGTTCAAACTCTTCAGCTGAGGGTCTCTTTTGAGTGGGGTGAACTTGTGTCCTCCACGTCACATCTCTGAAATGGACTGGGGTGGAAAAAGTCCAAAACCAAACCCCTGCCTCCACAGCTCCCACACTCTGGCAGCTCAAAGAAGCCAAGCACAAACAAATGCGTGTGTACTCCTGAAAGCACACCTCATTTGTTACCAGCTTGTTACCTTCAAGCTACAGAGCAGGTTGCTTCAATTCCCAGCAATTTGTCAGTTTCAAAATCTTGTTATGGGCAAAAGGAAACACACCTTACATGCAAAACTAGGCAGAATATATTGTTAGTCTTATTAAAAATAGTCTGATTAAAGAATTATTATTAGCTGAGATAATTAGGTGATGAGATTATATTCTTGTATTTTTCTTACAATGATACTAACACTTATAGTCCAAATTATATCAGGTAATACTCATACAGATAAACTTTCTAGCATAATCCCCTTTCTCTGCTGTTGTGTGCACCACTACACTTCCCCTCTGATGTCTCCAGTCTGGGGTGGGAGCATGTGTAACAGCAAGTCGTCAGTATCCCAGGTCCTTTACCAAGCAGAGTCTGACATCAGTGGGGAGAGTTTCTCTTCCTCTTTGCTGGGATAAGCACAACTGAAAATGTCTTCCTGTTCACCGTATGATCCACCAGAGGTCATTTTTGTATGCTTACTAACACATTCCACATCTTGTTCTTTCTTCATTGGTTTGCAACTGCACAGTAGATCCAAATTTGTTGTATGTGGTGCATTTTACATGCATTGGGTACTCATTGTTTGTTCTCCTTTGTTACATCTAAAATTTGTCTTACCCACTTGCTAAGGTTGCACCCTTTGATGACCAGTAATTAACCACTGGTGAGCTATTTGTACCCTGGGGCCTCCAGCATCATTCTACACCTGTACTGCCAGGGCCCCTGTTATCATCCCATGCTACTGATCCTTTATGCTGCATTTTATTTTGGGGTCATAAATAGTTCATTCTACACAGAATAACTAGCTGCTATTACTGTCTATTAGTTACAAAAAGTACATATAACAGTAAACATTTCACCATGCAATTGGATAAAGGAAAGCAAAAGCTAAAACAAAGTCAGCAGTAGACATCGGGTCACTAGATAATTGCTCTTATAGCTAAACAAAGCACAGAAAAATCTTGACAAGTCCTGATGCCTGTGCTGCTAGCTTATCAGCAAGCTGTGACCTTTCACAAGCAATGGCAGCATCTTATTTGTGGAGGAGAATCAGAGAATGTGACTGAGCATTGGCTTTTCTAATGACTAGTGCTGCCAGTGATAATTTGTTTGAACTGAAACTAATCAATAAATGCTCTGCCAAATGGGTGACACACCCAGCCCCCAACCCTATTCTCCTGCTGGGGGTTTATATACTGCCCTTTCCTCGTTGTATTGCTTTCATGTTAGTCCTTGTTTTCCCTGAGGGGGAGGTGGAAGCTACTGGTGCTAGCTTCTGAACTTGAGTGATGGTGCAATGGAGGAAGATGACCAGGTCAGAGGGTGTTGTTCAAACTAAAATTAATAGTCCCATTATGAAAGAGGAAAGTCAAAGTATACTGTGAGTGTTGATGAAAGGAGGGGGATTTGCCCTATATATTGGAGCTGGCATGATAACTTGTACTGAGTAGAGGTATGATGTGTACATTGGAGTAGCACCTGTAATGGAAGACAGTGCCTGAGAGAAGCTGGGAGGTTTTGACATGCAGGTGAGAAGGATTTACTCAGTGCTTTAAGACAAAGTTGAAAAGGCTGAGTTGACTATTGAAGAAAGAAAACAAGGACTGCATGCCGAAGAGGGGAAAACATGGCCAAAATGAGGCAAAGGGAAGATTCCTGGTGTGGAGAGGTGGGGGGAAGAGAAAGCTGTAAGAGAGAAAGGCCCCAAGGCTGTGTTGCCTAATGTAGGGAATCAACAGGAGAGACTGGCAGTGGTGGCAGAAGGCAGACCTCCTGCCAGTCACTGGAGCTGGATGCGGGCTGACAGCACATGGATTCACCCCCTTTGCAGGTGGGTCTGTAAGCCTATGCTGAGGGCCGTGGCTAAGCTCAGGAGCAAGCTTTGTCTGCAAGGCTGGCAAATCTTGGGGAAGGGAAAGTCAGAATGTGGGTTGGGTGCTGGAAACATGGGCGCTGTGAGGCAGTCAGCAGTTGCAAACCAGCTGCATGGCTGAGTGTGCACTATGAGGAGATCCAGGCTGGGCTCGGCATTTTCTAAGTCACCTGAAGCCCAGCTCAAACATGGTTGTGTTTATCTGGCCTCTGCAGTATTAGTCTGGGAATAAAAGGGACCCCTTGCAACTGCTCACTCAACTCCTGCTGAGGTTTTAGCTAATACACAGCTCATGCTAGGGTCTGACGTATGCTGGGAGCAGTGCCATTAGGTCAAAGTGAGAGCAACACATAGGCAGGATACTATGGACAGGGAGGGCTAGAGGTCATTATGCAGCTGTTATCATCTGCAGCTTGCTGTCTCCTGCAGCCATAATCTTTGCATATTGCTTGTATGACAGTTTCTTCCAAATCCAGTAACTTATGGATGTGGTGTAGATCAAACTTCCAAGCTGGAAGGTATAAATATGTCAGCTTACCCAAAAATCTTTTGAAGCAGATGCAACAGTAGTCAGACTGCTGAAGCTTTCATGCTTCCAGGTGTGATACAGGGGACACCCACAAAGTGATGGAGGAGGAAGAATGAGCACTCTCACTGTCGACTAGGTAACTATTTTGCTCATAGGTGCTTGAGTTGTGCATTATGAATTAGAAAACTTGTGAGTTAGAAACATCATGACTTAAGTGATGAATCAGTGAATTCACATGTTACACTAGTCTGTATAAAGGGAATTTAGCCCTTGTTTGAAGTGTTTGTTTTCTTTCTTAGTGTGTTACAAAATAAAGTTTAATTTACAGAGTACATTGTCCTGTAAATTTGAGCAATCCAAATGGATCATAACACCCCTGATCATGAGAAATAGGAAATGTTTGGTCTAGTGATAACTGTAGTAGCAATGAGTGGCATTGCAGATGCCGGTATTTTGCTTATGCTACAGTAGCATCCTTATTGGGCACAAATGCAATGTGGTCTCTCTGGTAGCTTTGGTGGCTTTTTCTTTTGAGCTTTTGCAGCTTTGTTAGCTTTTGGCATCTACCACATTTGGGAAAGGAGTTCCCCAGGTGTGCTACCAACAGATATGAAGAACCATCTCATATTTACTTTGAATGTCATTCTCCTACTGACCTCCTTTGACACCATATATCTCTCATACTGGAAGAGTCAGGGAAAACTTCTTCCCTCTCCAACATGCGGTCTATAATTTCATAGGCTTCTGTACTGTATTTCCCCCAAATAATTTCTTTTTCAGACTTATGAGTCCTACCTTAGTCACTGTCAGCATGGAAACTGTTCCACATCTGTGATCACTCTTGTTTCTCTCCTCTGGACTTCTAATAGTATGTCATTTTAAGTGCCATTTAAAAACAAAACAGCTGTTTTAAGCATCTGTATTTTGAAAGGACACTGTTAATGAGTGAATGGCCTGCCTGTGCAGGGAGAATGTGGGTCTGTTGGGATCCAGGTTCATTACATTAAACCTGGACGCAAGTTCGGCTGAAACAAATAGATTCAAAACCTGCCCTGGTTGCAAGCTCTGTACAGCGAAGGCTGAACACATTCTTTTGCATGGAGTATTTTATGAAATGCCCCACTGACTTATGCAACCACCAGTGTGACTGCCCTTGAAAAGACCATGGATCAGCTTTCTACAACAATTTAGTGATGAGTAGGGCATTATCATTTGAAAACCAGCTGATCTTTCATCACCGTGTCGGTCCATAAGGTCCTGAGATGCTCTTAAATGTTATCTGCATTCTGCTCTTCTTCAAAGTAAATGTCTTAGTAGCACAGTGGTTATGTCATGCCCTTCAGGTTGTTTTATCAGATTACAAAATTCCTCTGTTTGGAAATAGCCTGCAGAATAATAGTGAAATGCTGCTGTGAACTTCAGACAACTGAACAGCCAAAACCTCATGGAGTAAGGGGTAAATCTAGTGAGCTGTAACTCAGTTTTAGTATTCTTCAGCTATATTTGCATAAGTAAGTTTAACAGGAGCAGATCTGTAGAGTGAAGCAGCTGGTGCCAAGTACCCAATAGCTGCACTGTATTTTGGAGGGTTCATATTGGACTTGCCCCTCTCTGGTCTGAATGGCTATGAGCACTTGAAGAGCCTTTGGTGTACCCTTCAATCCCCTCTCTCAGACAAAACTGAGCTGAAAAAATATGTGCTCCAAGACCACTCTGATGCAAACCAAAGCACTGTAAGCTGTTGTTTCAAAAACATGTTCCTGGTCAGAAGTGGTGAGGGACGGCCAAGAGCTCAGCATCTGTGACAGCTGCACGGCAAATATCTGCTTGGGCAGTGTGATCTGAGAGCATCAAAGCAGTCGATATTTCCCTGCGTAGGTGTACTGGTACAAAAGTACTCACACCACTACTGCTCACTCCTATAGGAGGCACAAATAGACTGTATGCTGTAAGCAACAGTCAAAATGTACCTTCAGAAGTAATGATATGAACTCTTAACAGCCCAACTTCAAGGAAAAAAAAAATCTCTAGTCTCCCACAGGTCCAGTTTCTTATCAGCAGGAATTCCTGGTGCCCTCTACAGAGTGGCACACCCTGGTCCAGTTTGATCATTGAAAATACCTTTACACTAATCTAGCTGTATGTGTGCTTGTGATTGTACCAAGATGCATGTTTTGGGAACTTGTCTCCTTTTAACCAAATGCAATGTACATATTTAGTGATGTACACTTGCTTCAAATCCCCTTTGCAGCTGTAAAAGTTTACCCTTATGTTTGCTTAAAAGTTTGTTAGGTTTGTTGTCCTTTATAAAACAAACAACTTGAGCTAATCTAGGGACTGTTATAAAGACGATGTTCCAAAGCCTCTGCTGCCTAAACAGTTTAGTTTACCTTAGTACAGGAAAATGTCTTATTGTAAGCTTTGCACAGGGTCATTATAAACCCCACTGCAACGTGCTAGTGAATAATTTTCTGCCTTTCAACTGGTTAAGTAAGGTAGCCACAGTTTTTGCATTATACAACAATACTTTGTGCTCCAATCAGCTGGCTCTGGTAGAGCTTTTAACTAATAAAACCTATTCCCAAAGCTCTGCTGGCCTCATCAGCATTACTGGTGCCCAAGAAAAAAAAAATGCTTTTGCGTTCAGAGACACTTAGCATTCGGGAAATGTCATCATCAAACTGCAAATTAACTTGCATCCAACTGTGGTTACAATTGAAGGTGTGAGGTTAGGCAAATGGGAAAAGCCATCATTTTGAGGAAAAGAAAAAAAAAAAACAAAACACACTAGACTTCAGACTGTGGGGGGGTCAGGAAAATAAGAAAGTAAAATAAATATTAAGTGTCTTATTGTTGTCTTTCTAGTGAAATTCTGTAACATCAGGATGTTCTTGTAAGCCATCAGTTTTTCTGGGAAACAGCATTTAGTTTGTTCAGCCTTTTGTTAGCTGGACTTCTAAAAACCCACTGAGCTAATGGACCAGGTGAAGACACTGCATTCATCTTTGCAGTACTTTGACTCCTTACTAGTGCAGACAAAGATACTAGCTTCTTCTCTCTCCCTCATTATGTTTTCCACAGCTCCCTCCATCCTTAGTTTGCCTCTTCAGAGTGACCCTCAGGCCACTCGAGTATTACACGCCCTGTGCCATGTTTGCCCTGGAGCACAGTGGGCTGTGCATGCTGGGGGTGTCCTGGGTGCTAGTGCACCTACCTACACTGCCTCATACATTTTACAGCTATTCTTAGAGATGCATGACCTCCATGCTTCATAGAAGCCTCCTTCTCACAGCCTTTTTGTCAGCAATCAATTTCTGACAGTCACCATGTGCTAACCTATAGTCGCAACCAGATCCCTCCATGACCAGCCAATTGTTAAAGTCCCAAGAAAATACCCTGTGTTGTAGGCTAGTTGTTGACATGTATGTTTCTTACATTTCGCAGTTTGGCTGTTACATCCTATAGGGCACAATGCTGAAAATCCCTGCACGTGATTTTAAAGCGTTAGACACTGATTGCCAGAGAATACTTAGAACAACTAGGGACAATATTGAGGGAGAGGGGCAGAAGAGGCTGTATCTAGAACAGCATAGATGTGGTCAAATACCTCTCTCCCTGGAGCAGGAAAGGGACTTTATGGCTCACACCCCTTCTTGTGTGGCAAGAATATCTCTGTTGCCTTCTGCCCCATTCAGTCCATCCTTTCTTCAAAATGCTGTAATAAGTTCTTTATACAGATGACATTGTGGGTTTGGACTGGGAATGATGAGGAGCTCTGTCTTTCCCTCCAGTCTTCTGGAAATGCCTAAGAAGTTATCCACCCTGGCACTATCATTCTTCTCCTTGGTCAGAGCTGGAGCTCCCCTCTAAGGAGTGGTACTAGGCAGCTGCCGGGACAAAAGCTCTGATATCGGGAATTTATTGGATTCATATTTTTGGAGATCAGTGTGGGAATTAGCTTCAATGGCTCTACAGTCATTGGAGCTGCCCAGACTCCTCTACAGAGATATTTTCCTCTCCTGGGAAGGGCTGGTATAAGTTCATTGCAGCCAGAAGTGAGCTATGCTTTGGGAAGTCCCAAATCAGGCATCCAGGTTGACAGCCGTGCAATATTCAGGACAGATGCAGAAATCCTATTTCACCCATTTCAGAAGATGCAACTTCTGGCCATCCTAAATTAAATGCAAATCTTTTAAGAACAATTTTCTCTAAGTAACTTGTATGGTGATGACTTGTATTAAGGTGAATGCTGTTTCATTTTATTTCAGGTTTCTTGTACTTTGTGTGGAACCAATGTCATAACAGTGACAATATTACAGCAGAGTAGCAAAATCCATGGAATGGGCTTGCTTTGCTTTCAAGCAGATCAGCTGCAAGCTCTTGGGCAGATACCATTACCAATAGCTTAAGTATTTTAGTGTGTTAGACCAGCATGAATTCGTTCTGTCACTTCTTCTGTATTGAACACGGAATGGATATTACCCGGCCTCTAAGCAAAAACTGCCAAGAGAGGCCACTCTGGCTTTCAGAGCAAGTGCAGCACTACACAATTAATGAGAAGCACACACAGCAGTACCTATGGTATCACATCTCAGTAGGTCAGTCTGGATTGAAAAGAAAGTGGGGGTTATTGTTCTTCTTTTGTCTATATGAATGCCTTTCCTTGACAACAATAATCTTACATAGCTTTTCTTTAGCTACTTTTCATGATTCTAAGCAGGCCTGTGTTTGGGAACTCCTGTAACAAATTGTATAGTTTCTGCTTCTGTTTTTTTTTCTGGGTTTTCTGCTTCTGATCTGGTTTTCCACTGTGTCAAAGAAACTGATGAGAGTTTGTACCAAAACTTGTACCTGCCGATCAGGATGCCACTGTGCAATTTACTCAGTGGGCTGATTTGTCAAATAAGGTGCTGCTTGATCAGATCTTGAGCAATTATGCAGTTATGAAAAGCAACATTTAATGGTATTGAAAGAAAGAATGAGCTAAGACCTCATAGAAAAAAATGAGTGTGGGGAGGAAAAGTATTGCATTTCATTTATTTGCTTTGATGGCACTGCTTTCTGCAACATTGCTCACATCTGTGTATCTCCTACTGTCCCAAAGGGCCTGATGCTATGAACACTGCTCAACAGAAGCACAGTTAACAGTACCTTTCCAAGCTGGACTGCAAGCCTTGGGAAAAGTGTTCTCCCTGAACGTGCTCATAGCAACTTAGAGCAGTGGTGGCCAAGATGGGAAGGTGACACATCTCCTTGCAGTGCCAGAGGAGGGCTGGACACAAGGTGGCCCCCCTCCTTCCCACACCACCCAAAAGCCTTCTGTCCTCTCCACTGCCTCAGAGGTACTTCACATGAGCTTAGTGCCAGAACTGAAAGGCCTTGGAAAAGGTGATATTTGAAGAGGTTTTCAGCCACTACAATTTATTCAGCCTGTAGGTCTCTTCTGCACAAAACTTGTCCCTAGAAAAGAGGTGCTTAGAAACAAACCATGGACTAAAATGATAGTGCTGATGGGCCACATACATCCTGCCCATTCAGCTGCAGGCTAAAGCTGCAATCTTTCCAAGATTTTAGCAGCTGTGTTCCCCCTGATTCTGTCTGGTTTGTGCACGGTTGGCAGCTCTGATCTGGCAGGTCCAAGCATGTAAAGACAGTCTGGGGAATTTGCTCTTCCTAGGTACTTACCTTAACCTACTCTTGCTGGGTCTACATAGAAGACATTAACAGGTCATGAAGTCAAGTGCTCAGAAACAAGAGTGCATGACTGATACTAAGTCAGCCCCTTTGCAGGGCAGTCATCACCATTATATACCAATTACACACTTTTTTCCATAAGAATAGTCCCTCCCTTGGCCAGGATGGATGGTGCGGTGGGACAGGGAGAAGGCCTGTGAAGTGAGTGCAACCCCTGCCTGCTGGATCCCAGTCTCATCTCCTGCAGGAGTAGGGGAAAATGTAGTGGATAAAGGAAAGGATTAGCAGAAGAACAAGGTGAGGGTCATGACTGTTTAGTCTCTGTATGCTTTCACTGGCACTGCACTCCTCTGGTGGTGGGCTGGTGGGTCTGTCTGGGATGAGTGATTGGTGTTTGCAGCTCTGGATGATTAATTGCAGGCACAGGGCTCCTGTGTGCAGAGGTAGCGTACTCATTGCTGCGGGAGAAGTTAATGAGGGTCACACGCTGAATCCATAAAATGCGGCAGGAAGTCTAATTCCTCTCAAAAATCAGCTGTTAATTGAGCATCCCGATTTTCCAGGTAACTTTTGGCTTCTCACCACTCTGTGCATTACAGGGCTTATCGGGAAAATGCAGTCATGGTGCACAACAGAAAGCCCGTAAAGAAAGAGTAACTCTGCTTCCTGAGCAGGGCTTGAATAGCTGCTGGGGAGGAAAAGCAGGGCAAGCTCGGGCTTGTGGTGCTCCTTGACCCCTTCCCCCAGCCCTTGTTGAGGCTCCTTCTCTCAACTTTAGATATGTTGCAGTGCCCTCAAAAAACAAAAGGAAGGGGTGTAATAGCGCTAAAGGGCAGAAGGCAAAATTCCTGGCCAAGGTGCAGGGTATCTGGACATCGTACCGGTGGTGAGATCACCTCATTCTGCCCTGAACATCTGCAGCAGCACATGCTTGGGCTTGGCTGGCTGTAGTAGCAGCTTGAGAGTTGGAGTATCCCATGCTGCTTTCAGTGGGACAATAGTGGCTGAAATGATGGGCCACTGCAATAACTAACTTTACAAGGACTTCTTTGTCCAGTTCTTATAATTTTTTTATTTTAATGAGTTATTGATGTTACATATACAGATGGTTGAACATTTTTATCTTCCAGTAGGATCAGGGCTTTCAGGCAAATCCTGGCCTGGTGAGCTTCCCTAGGGAAAGTCACCACCAACAAGGCTGCTGGACTTGCACAGTCTGGATGAGCATGTGTGACACAGTCCAGAGGCTGTCAGTCCTTCAGCCCCGCAGTGAGCCTACTAGCTTGGGGCTTTGGTGAAACACAAACCCAGGGTGATGGAGTTGAAGCCTGAACTTAAAGGTTGATGTGACTGGGAGGTAACAGATTAGTTTGGCAAGTGCTTGTAGCCGTAGAGATCAGAAATCCATTCCTCTCCCCTTTGCTTGGCCATGAAGACCCATCATAGTGATTGGTGAGGGCAGAGAGAGAGATTTGACTTTGTGCTTCCCTCTCTGTCCCTTGAAAATAAAATAAGAAAATGTGAAAACACCAAATAGTTAAAAGACAAGAGTGTTTTTCCTCTGCCTTTTTTTATTTCTTGTGCTTCATGAATTTTGAGGCAAACTGTTGATATCTGGCTGTGCTACAGTAGATCCATTCACTATTGCAATCCACCCTGATAGGCTCCTAGTAAAGAACGTGGGACAATGAAGTCAGCTCCAGGAGCAGCACTAGTCTTACTAGTCCACACCAGAAAAGATAAGCAATAGCACAAAGAAGAGCTGGTAAATCTTATTCTTCAGAAGTCTGGCTGTTGCTTCTCTTGTTGTCACATATATTGACTTTAGGGGATTTCCAAAAATTAACAGGAAAATCAAGGGTAATAATGGGAATAAAATCAGAGAACCTGAATAGGGACCATAGCTCTGGACTATAGGAAAGAACTGAACCCCCTGCTGAAGCCAGAGAAAGGAGGAAACATTTCTGCTGGTAAGTCATTTGCCAAGGGAGGCAATGAGGCCAACCAGACAGAGCTGGAAGGTGATTCAGGATAAATTAGCTCTGCAGCTGATTTTTGGGCATCCTTGTGCAAGTTGGTTCTCTGGTTCATGTCCTGATTTCGCAGCTGGAAAGGGGTCATACTACTTTCAAGTGTTGCCTGGAGCCAAGGCCCAATGCTGAGCCACAAGCTCCAGAAAGTGATCCTCAGAGCAATGACTGCTGGGGTTTTTTTTTAGAAAAACTTCACATTTGCAGGGAAACAAAAAATGGGGAGAAATAATAAGAATAAACAAACTTTTAAAGCATGGGCTAACTCTTACTTGGCTTCAAATGAAAAACTGTGTGGTGGTCAGAAAGTTGCTTTTGTTTTTCCCAAAGACTTACATGGGCTGTGGATTTTAAAAAGTCTTAGAAACATGGTATTAATACACTAGATTATTATAAATCCTGTATATAATGTAGAAGTAGGTAGAGGAGTTAAAGTTATCCTATATGCAACATCTCCAGCAACAAATGCCCCAGGTGGTTGCTTTTGGTGAGGGTCGATTTGCAGAGGTACAGGGCTGTTTTTTAAAGGTACTGAGTAAAAAGTGTTTGGCTCCCGCTGACTTCAATGAAAGCACATGGCCCCTCTCAGGAAGAGATGTCTTACCAGAACACATACAAAAGCATTGATAATGTGCCAGCTTTTAAAAGAATCAATATTAACTATGTTTTGTTGTGTTGTAAAGACAGGTAAAAGTAATAACAAAAACAGCTGTTGTGTCAGAGTTGGACTAGCTTACATCAGGTCTTGGTTTGGCTTTGTGCTCTTTATTGACTAAGAGGTAGTATTTGATTGCAACAGAGAGATCTACTTTTAATTAGCCCAGGTTGGATGCTTGTATCCTGAGTCTTTGACAAATTTAATTTGATACTAGTGCAAACACTGAACTCGACATGGCTGTGTCATCTTTGACTCAGAAATTTCTCTTGAGAAGTACATCAATTGAGCATTGCTGTGTGACAAGCACAGTGAAACATCATCTCCATACTTCAGCTGGGTTTTCTTTTTTCATCAGACACCAAAATTTTTACTACTGTGTCAGCCTTGGAAACACTTTTTTACCCGTTTCCTCTCTCAACACATTTGTAAGTCATCTTAAGTGTCCCAATACACTGAAGGCTGGTCCAGAGTGGCTCAGAGCGATATGGAGCAACACAGTAATACAATTTTTTTAGCACCCTAGAAGAACATCCAGTGATGTTTTGATGTCTTTCATTCAAAATTAGCCACAGCTATATCTCCGTAAAAGTTTGTGTCATTCTATTGCTACAGCCTTGATGGTTTTCTACTGCCTTTGAATCAGTCGCTTCAGCTGATATTGATTCTAAAGCATTACCAGTTGTTTTCCCTTTAAACTGACCTACTGGTTTTTGAAATATTAACATGTATACAGACTATTGACGTGAAAATGAATCAACTTTGTGGTAAAGTACGTTATGTATCCTGTAGCTTCAATGTTAGCCTGGTCCACTGGAGGTCTGACAGGAAGATTTGTAATACCTTTGAAGTCTGAGCCTGGCTCTCTTTGACTCAGTAGCCTTGAGTATGTTACTGAGCTCCCAAACAGCTCAGAAATCAGGCACTGAGATGGGAGGGCAAGAGCACCAGAAGCCCAAGGGTCAGTCCTTCTCACTTGCCGTCTGTCCATTGCCAAAACTGTTTCCCTGCATTCATTTTATCTCAGGCAGTCTTTCAAGTCATTCTGGCTAAATGTTTGGACACCATCTACCAAAATGTCCTCAAGGTCTCCACACACATACATTACGCACACGTACATGCATGCTCATCTTCAGGCATCTCCGAAGCACTCAGATGTCCAGCAGTGTTAAGCCCTCACCCTTTAGGATGTCTCAAGTTGGTAAGAAAGCAGCTTACATTTTTTCATGTCTCTTCATGAACATGTAAAGGTCTATTCAAGAGCTACTGCTAAGAAATAATCTAATTTAACACATGGCAATAATCAGGCCAAGTGCTCATAGAAGCAGTAACAGGATCTGACCACTTACTGCAGGGTTAAATTCATTCTGTTAACTCCAGTCTATACCATGAGCTTTGCTGATCATTCCTTCTCTTTCTCTGCAGTGTTATTATCACAGAGGCCCCTGTCCAATCTTTCCATGACGCCTCAGGGGTACACTTAAATACCCCTTGCATGATAATTATCATCTGGGATGGAGCCCTTTGGGTTTGGTGCTCGTTTGCTGGATTCCCTGTGCTAGTGAATATAAAACGCAGAATGCATGCCTGTGTTTTAAAGACCTGCTTACATCTTAAAAATAACTTTTTAGAAAACAATTCTCCTCTCCCCTAAGCCAGACAATTCACTCATGTCCTGAGTTATATATATCGCTTTTCCTCATGCTTTCCTAATAACGGCAATGGTATTTTTCTGGGAAAAGCTCCTTCCTTATTAACCATTCCTCTTCTCTTGCAGCTTATTTCCTCATTGGGATCATACTTCTCTGCAATATCTTCATTGATTTCTTCTGGAAATGTTAATAAAACTTAGGTTTTTATACACAGTGATCTGTAAATGTAAACTGTCAGGATTTTCGAAAGTGATGAGCAATTTTTGCAAGTTCAAACTGAGATGCTGCAAGAAAGCTTGTTTTTCCAGAGAATGTTTCTCTGCCTTCTGAAAATAAGTTTTGCCCCTCTAAAGTGGTTCAGGTTGGATGCCCATAATGAAATGACCAAGAAAATGGATGCCTGATACCAAGTAACTACCACTCACTGGCCTATGGGCCTGAGTGTGGAGCCTCGTGTCCAACTCAGCACACTGGAAATATCTGCAGTGGTCTCTACCAAGGCTGTGCCCCCAGTCCCTTCCACTGCTGGCATGATTGCTGCATGAGTCCTTGCGAGGCTACCACCCCAACCTGCCCCCCCCACACACACACATACACCTTCTCATCATCCCATACAAAGCCTTTAACACTTAACTTTCAGCCGGTGAACCTGCCAGCAAGGTTCCCAAACAGATGGCAAGTCTCGCGCATGAGAAAAATTTCTATTTCTAGCCCCATTTTGCAGAACACAAGAGCTCTGGAAGAGGCTTGCTCACAGGCTCACGACGAAATCGCAGAGCTGCAATTAGCAGCATGGACATCCTGAGCACCTTCCTCCAGCCTTGAGGCCAGGTTGAGACCTGCCTTCTTGCCAAGACTACTGCTGCTCTTTCAACCACTGCTAGCCAGCCACCCCAGGAGCATAGGGCTTCAGGCAAGCCAATGGTCATGACTTAAAAAATTGAGTGGCCATCAGCCACAAGAGATGAATTTTCAGGTTGTGTCTGACCTTCAAGCCCTGGGTTTCCTATCCCTGCATTAGACCAGAAACATGCAGCATAAAGGTATAAAGAGTGACTGGAGAGTACAACCAAGTACGTGTTGTCTGAAGTGGAGAGCTGGGCTCTCCTCAGATTTTCAGGCTTTTCTTTTGTTTTATTCTGGCTCTCTGAGACATTGAGAGGGTCTTGCTGTCAAGAGCAGTGGTCTCGTTCCCTCTTGGAAAGAGAAAGGTTGTGGGCACTGCACAGCAGAGTGTCAGCTTCATGATGTCTCCATTGCCTGGGAAGTTGTTTTGTGTGTGGAGCTGGGCAGGTGATGGTCAACTTTGACAGCCAGGCTGGAAACCAATGAGAGGAGGTCCTTGGTCCAAGGTACCACTGAGACCCTCGAGAGAAAAGTTGATGTCCTTAGACTCTCTGTACAGCCTGAGTGGGGTGAGAGAAAGGGAAATGTCACACCAGAGCTGGTAGAGACTGTCCTACAGACCAACTGAGACATCTTCCATTTCTTCAGGCACAGAGCACAGCAATGTAGATCTGGAAAGGAGGGTGGATTTAGAGATGCAGGTGCAAGAAGCTGCTGGGAGAGCCTAGAACTGAGCTGTTAAAGATCTGGATAGGTAAGAAAGACACGCACACTGTTGATTGCTTTGGCCACCACAGGTGAATGGGTCTAATGGTTAGACAGTCCGAGCGTGGGAACTGTTCCCATGTGTGCAAAGCAACACACCTGTACCATGGTGGTTTTGAAGCAGGTGTCTCGTGGGAGTGGATCCTTCACAAACGAGTTTTTCCTAGGCTGTTTTAATAAATCAAGAAAGAAAGCATATTCTGACCAGCAATTCCTTGTTATTATTTCAGCTAACTGCGAACTCTGCTACTATTTTGGCTCAGCCACCTGCTCACAAAGCTTAGTTTGTTGCTAAGTGTCAAAATACCCTAAATCAGAACTGGTGTCTCAGCTAGCAACCAAGCAGCAGTAACACTAATGAGTCTGCAACATGATTTACATACAGGATCTCAGTGCCTACCACTATAAGAAGAGCAACTATAGAGACTAGTAGGTCTGCATGAGCATAGGCATAAAAATCTATCACGATTCTGGTCACTTTTTAAAAAAAATACATATTCAGGGGATTTAGAACATTTTTGCATCATATATCCCCTCCTCAATTACTGAAACTTTATGTTCATGCTATGTAGGAAGTCCTAACTCAAGTCAGTATTTTTCAGACATTAAACAGAAGTAGTTTTTGGACTTTGTAGGGTTTTTTATTTTTCTGTTTTTGACTAGAAATGAGTATTTTGACACAGGACAAAGCAAAGGTACAGGTAATTTTGAAGTATTTGACTCTAGAACTGTTATGGTCAGCAGGTCAGAGTTTGGCTATCAGGATGTTTGGATTATGGCAGCGTGCTACTTTGCTCCCACTTGGTTTACTCTGCTTGGCTCTGGGTATGCTCTAGTCAACAATGATTGGTTGTGAAGCTCATTAACATTGCTGGAAAATGTTCATGCATGCAAGGGAATGAGGCTCCAAACATCTGAATAGTCATCAGCAGTGACTCAGAGACCAGAAGACATTAACTCATAACAACGCAAACCATGAGGCTGATGTTCCCAAATGCAATTTGAAGCTTGGGGTGGATGGGGGAATTCATTACATAAACTAGCCACAGTGGGCCAGCACCACTGAGAGTTGAGCAGTGGGACCAGCAGGGTGCATGGGACATCCACAGACTCTCACCTGGGGTTCCTTTCCCTGGTGAGACTTGATAATGCACACAGGAAACACCAGCATTCAGTTTTGACCTTTGCTATTTGAAGACACAGAGGGAGAAGTGGGGAAAAAATGAATAATAATCTCTTTCCCTTTCTTTTCCTTTTTAAACCAACAGGCTTGACCCAGCAGGCTGCCAAACAGTACAGGCCTGCTTTTTCTTTTCTCTCTCTGCCCCAGCGGGAACCATCAATACCTCAAACTGTGCCGTGGTGGGAGCCCTGTCTGGTAAGTCAGCTGCTCAGCAGTGGTGAAGTTGCAGGCATTTGCAACCAATGGGTCTGATTCAGAGGGGCTGGCAGAGCTGCAGGAGGCTGGCAGGATCAGGGCAGAAGGTGCAGAAGGTCTCAATCTAGGAAGGAGGGATGACAGATCAGAGCAGGGGAGAGTAATTTGCAGCACCCAGAATCGGCATGCTGGTACTCTAGCAGAGAGAAAACTACATTTCATAGGGACACTTGATGCTTCAGTTGTAAAACTACATCTGGTTCTAGTTCAGCAAAGCATGAGAGCACTTGATGATGTCTACATACGAAGTAACCACATGCATGCCAAGAGGGTGAAGCATGTTCATCACGCCAGGTATATATTGAAAAAACAAGACCTCCTAGGAGGAAAACTTGACATCTCCAATAATGGCTCTGCTATTTGCCTGCTGGATGGGAAAAGAAAGGGAAGGAAGGGAGGAAGGGAGGAAAAGAAAGAAGGAAGGGAGGGAGGGAAGGAGGAAGGAAAAGAGAGAGGAAGGAAGAAAGGAAGGAAGAAAAAGGAATCCTTCCTTCCTTCCTTTGCGGTGGAAAAGCAGTTTCAAGAACTGGAAACAGTGTGACTTTCATCTGAGAATGGCTTTTGTGGAGGTTCTCCCAGTCTGAGATCATTTCCCACAAAGGAATCAAAAGAAGGCCAACACATTGTTTAAATCCATTAAAGGTGAAGTAAGCCACACATCAGTATTGCACTTACTCTCTGCACAGAGGAAAGGGAGATGCATAGCCGGGCAAATTAAAGCCTAGGTGCAGTTTGTCTTCAAGTTTAGGCAAGCAAAAAAACCAAAACAATTAAACAAACAAACAAAAAAAAGACCAAATCATAAAGCTGTCGAGGAGAAAAAGAAGGAAGGGGGAGAGAAACCTAGAGTCACTCTCCTAAGAAAGCTGCATCCTTGCACAGGGAGCCCAGAAGGTTTAGCTCCTCTAAGCAGTACTGATCAACATAAGGAGATACTCAAGGAGAAATCCTGTTCCCACTGAAGTCAACTTCACTGCTGCTTCGGACTTCAATGATGCCACAAGTTCATGTGTTCCGTTGCAAATGAAGTGCATGAAAACTCAGTGTATAAGTCCTACCACAGAAGAATGGGCCAAGAGTATGGAGGGCCTGTTCCTCAACCCTTTTTAAGACTGGGCGCTCTGCACTGCAGAAACACAGATAAGTACATTTTTGGCACGGTGCTCAGAAAGATAGCTTCAGATATAGCCATCAGTGAAATAAAGAATATTAATAATGCCAACTCTCTTATCCATAAAAAGCCTTACTGTAAGAACAGGAAGCTAAATAAAATACATCTACTACCTCCTTTCTCCAGCACCACATGATGTACAGTACAAAGGTATTTAAAACAGCTATAATTGGATATAGTGTAGCTTGAAAAAGTCCTGAAAGGGCATAATTACAATAATCAATGCAATAATGTGGGATGAGACCTTGTATTATAACTAGACCTGCACCTTAATTCAAAGGATTTTCTCTCTAAAGCAGGGCCCTGAAATCCAGGTTGTTTTGCTTTCTGAAGCTATGGCTGATAAGCAGGTGAACCAGCAGCTTCTCCATCACTGCTCCATTTCAGGTGTTGAAGTCTGGCCCCCTGTCAGACCCACACGCAGCCTCACATGTTCTGATGAGGAGCTGGAGAAAGTGCATGGACTTCCTCAACAGAGCACTGTTCATTCATAACAAAGTCATCTGTACTACCCACATCCATTAGACAGAGTTTGTAACACCAGGCAGAAAAGCAACTGCCTAAAATTTTCATGAACTGAGATATTGGTCCTTGAGACATGAATGGAAAGAGAATCAGAAATGTGCTTGTGATAATGAGTCATGGGTTTAAAGGGATGCTGCCAGGTAAATATTTCTTTTCAGCCTTCCCCATTCTATTACTGGCACAACAGCTTGTCTTGCTACACCTGTGAAAATATGCAGGGCTAGACCCTTGCCTGGCAAATGCCAGCTGAGTGCCCCAAGCCACCAATCCCTGTTTCAGTGTTTTAAACAGGCAGGAGAGACTCCCTGTTGCTCTTGGTCAGGCACCGGTCCAGCCACATTGGTCAGCCATAGCGAGTCACCAGTCATCTGCACAAGACAGCCTTCAAGTTCTGGAGGAGTGAGGGAGGTGAGGCATTCGCTGGCACAAAGCCTAAATGGTCACACCAGGATCGAGACCACAGCACTGCTTTTAATGAAAAGGATACTTCACCACCTAGCTGTTCTAGCTAGGCACACCACACACCTTGTTCCAGTGGTGGCGGAAGGGCACCCATCCACCAGCTACCCAAAGACTGGAGAACATGTAGGCATCATGGCCCATGAAGGGTCCATTTTAAAGAGGAACTTCTACATTAAAGCATGGGGTGGGCCTGCAAGCACTCCGCTCATGGCATGAGCTGCTAGCAAAGCAAGGAATGCTTCAACAAAGGTCCAAAAGAGCAAATTACCTGTAAAGCTACCTAGGTTTCTGGAAGTATCTGTATTAAAACATATACAGAAATTCATGCAATTGTCTAATCAGCTACCCACCAGTGATGGAGGCTATATGAAGGAGCCAAACTGCCCAGTTTCCTGCTCATCCTTATGCTGAAGCAGCTACATGAAGAGGACCAAACCTACATTTGGAAGTGTTGGCTGGGAAGAGAGATCTTTGGATGTCCCAGTCAGTCAACAGTAAGAGCTTTCTAAAGGTGAGGCGATGTGTGATCCCCTAACCTTAGTGCAATGAGAGTGCCGACGAGAAAGCTGCAGCTAACATTTCCTTTGTGACCTGCAACGGCCAGAGGGACCTTCCTCCCACAGGAAGCGCAGAGATCTTCAGAAATATCTCACCCTTCCCCTCATCGTGGCATCCATGCAGGCCTTGATAACAAACAAGTTTTTAATTATTTTGTAGTTCTGTGGTAATTCAAGAGAAAAAATTTTGTCACACCTTTTGCATGAGTCCCAGTACCACTGTGTTCTCCAAAACATTGTGCATAGCTGTGTGAATGTCCAGCTATGTCCAGTTCAGCAAACAATCCATTGAACAACATCATCTATGTGCTGGGCGCCACAAATGTTGTGTAGCATAAAGTCCTATTCTCTGACAGTCATTGGACCATGGCACAATCAAGGGACCCTGGGGCACTGTACAGCAGTCAGGCTGTGGCTGACAGGGGGACATGGGATTTACAAGGCTGCTACTTGAGTTAAACTGTGAAGACTCTGCTACAACTTGCACCTGTCTCCAGATGATGCGCAGAAGATGGTAGAAAGTAGAAAAGCACATTAACTAGGGCTGCTGAGCAGACCTTCAAATCTGGGAGGTATGTGAGGCAAGAATTTATATTCTGTTATACTGTTGCTGGGCTAGTGCCTCCCCTCACCACATTCAGCCTTGACCAAGCCAAAAAGCTCAGTTGTGACCTGATTATACCAGCTTGAGGTAGAAGGCCAGATCACATTTGATTATGTTTGGATGATTCAAGCAGATTCTGTCTCTCTTGACATGGACTTTTATGTGGCAGAGAAACACATTCAGATCATGGGAAACTGTAATGTGTGTCCTCCAGGATGACTACCATGGAGATTTTTTGAGGGAGTGTGAGGGAGGGGAGGACAGCTGGTCTTCACAGTGTGGAGCTACTCCTCCCGCTTCAGACAATTAAGAGTCTGAAAGAGAATTAACATTTTTTTTTCTCATAGAGAGAGGATTTCAGTGAGGGAAGCTGGCGAATCCAGACAGGTTGGTGGGACAAGGACTGGAGAGTCTGCCACATGAAAAGAGAGGGGGCAGAGAAGGGAAAACTGTTAGAAGGGATGGAGTTGGAAGTGATGGAGAGAGAGGCATCTCAGGGGTAGGCAGCAGCATAGCTCTTACTAGTCATGGTGCAGAGTGACAGAGAAGGTTATGGAGACAGAAGACTCTGCCAGTGTATGGACAGACAGCATCGTGTGCTGCTTGTCCCTTGTGGGAATCACATTCACCAAGGGCAAGGGCCTGATGGCTTCTGCTGCTTGGGTTGCCAGGCTCCCTACTACCTTGGAACAGACTGGGTGAAGGTAGGCAGCACTGAGATACACCAAGGGTACAATGTGCATGGCCAGTATGGCCAAGATGTGTGCATAAATTTCCTGCACCCGTCAGTGGTGTCCCAGTGGGAAATGGAGGGGTGATCACCACTGGAGAGGACAGTGTGTCCCACTGGTGGTCCCAGCACAATGGGGTATGTCATACCTCCTGCATTCTGTAGTGTCACTCTAGATATCTTCAACAGCCACAACTTGTGGCTTGGCCAGGCAGTGCATGGCTTTGCAGATCTCTGCAAAGTTCACCTGCCCTTGGACCCAGAAGAGGATGTGAACACACATATTTGCTTCCCAAAGTGGAGACCACAAATGTATATGATATTTTCTACTGACACCTCCCCAGGATTCAACTATTTTTTGCTCATGGTCTTTCTGAGCTGGAGGTTTCTATGTGTATTTAGTAATTTCCAACAGTTATTAAATGGTTACCTCAATCTTTCATGAACCCATGTAAACTATAAGGAGCTTCAGCTTCCTTTGGCAAAGAGTCCCCCAGGTCTAGTTGCTGCTGCATGAAGAACTGCCCCTGGTGCTTGGTTTGACTCTGATAACCACCTGCTTCACTGGTGCCTCTTCACATCTCTCAGGTGGAGTCTCCATGATGCAGGTACAAAGCTGTCAAAGTATGGTGGGTATCAGCCACCTAATGCAAGCAGACACCATCCAGATGCTGCATGTTATGGGTCCCTTCCAGCTTGAGATATTCTATGTTTCTATGATTCTATATTAATGTAGTGGTAGCAGTGGGTGCGCTGAGAGGCAGCATCCGGGCCTGGTACTATAGGGAGCTTTCCAGAGGTGGTGTAGCATAGGGCAGGGGCCTTCTCAGCAGGTGTATCTTGTGATGTGCAGTGTGGATGCACTTGGGGCAGACAGCTCATGAGGGGTGAGGACACAGGCAGAGTGGTGTCAGTGGGCAGCCCTGAGTAGAGCAGTGCCAAGATGGTTATGTTGACCCCTGTAGTCATTTAGTTCACTGTTCCCTGCCTGCCAATAACCATGCATTATCCCTCATCCTCCACTGAGACAGCAGGTTCCTGGGGCTGGGACTCCCTTCATGAACTGTGATTTGTTCAATATCCAGCACTGCCATGTTGTGGTCCTTGACTTCTTGCTGGGAAACGAGTGGAGTTGCAAGGCTCTATCACAGAATGGTAACTCAGCATAGACTAAGGGGCAGGAGGGAGGGGAAGCATTTGAAAATATTGATGTCACAGCCCTCCCCTCTTCCTCAGGTTCTGTTTTCACTCTAGCTCCCTAATAAAAACATTAGTCTAAAAATAATATAATAAAGAAGCCTTCCACATCGACATGTGAAACAATCTTTGCTCAAAAGCTGCAAGATATCACCAGCTTGTGGAGCCTGTCAGCAGGTCAGCACTGTGACTGAAGTTTATTAGCAGGGCTGACAAGGTTGTGCCGGTCTGTCTGTGCCAGCAGCAAATCACAAGGTTTCTAATTCAGAGCCTCTTATTAACAACAGTCCCTGTTCCTTGTTTTTATTTGCAGGACGATTGAGGGCACTGTAAATCTGTAAGTGAGCAGTCCAAGGACTTGAGTTAGAGTCTGGGGATCAGTCTCAGAGGAGAACAGCTTTATAAGTGTGTGCGCTGCCCGTGATTCCCCTGGTTTACTGAGACAGAAGCTCCGATAAAAGGGGCATGCAAACTAACATGCAAGAGAACTAGGTTGTCCACAAGTTACTGGTATTCTTATGCTTTCCTGCGTCTAGAGAGTGGCACTCTTGGAAATACACAGCTGTCGTGCAGACCTTTTATCAGATAAAAGGCAGTTTGCCTGCAAAAAAAAAGAATATTGCTTTATTTATTGAATCCTGGTGCTTTGTACCAGATGACTCATCGTCACACTTCTTTTCCCTCTTCTCACTGAACTAGAATCGTGTAGCATGTTACTTTCATCCATTGTGGCTTGTTGATAAGATGAAAGGACAAATTTTAAACATTAAGATTTTTCTTATCCTATCAGAGATCTGGAACATTAAATTTTTCCCTCTGGTCAGCTGGTTGGCATTTGGAGCCGAGGAGTGCTGTTCAGTATTAGTGTCCTCATACATGAAATTTAAATATTTTATAGAGTTCTTTGCATTGGTTCTGGGACCTTCAAGGTGGGGGAATGAAGGTTGTTTGAAGTCACAAGCTCTGCTTGTTGGATTTTAGCCAAGGACATTTGCATAAATATCTTCCTTGGGTATGATATTAAAAAAAATCACACAAATTACAGTTTTGCCCATTGTTTCCTAGAGCCTGATCTAACTTTCTAGGAAGCTGGCAAGAGTATTCTTTGATTTTAATGAGATTTGGATAAAGGCTCAAAATACACTGGACCAGCTATTCATTTAGTATGAAGTCAACAGAGCACAACTGGCTTCAATAAAGATGTGCCAATTTAAAGCATGTGAGGAACTGGCAACATATTGTTCTTTAACAGCTAAAAAATACACTAACTTTACAATCACAGGTTGATGTCAGGATTTTGGTGTCAAAACACTTGGATTTGAGCCATTTGGGGTGACAGGTGGGGTGAATAACAAAAATCAAGTGAATATTTTTCCTTAATAAGTATTTCCACCTCTGTTATTCTTTCAGGTTAAGTGTCAAAATCCCAAATATTTGCATATGAGACATTTTGGTGTGTGCTAATCTGAAAGGAACATAATCTAGCACAGACCTTCTGGTAGAGCACATCCCCCAGCTTTTAGACCAGAAGCAGTAATATAAGTGTATTTGGCAGATTATGAAAGCTAGGCAGACAAATAGACCAAGCCCTTAATTACCTGTCCTGGAGAATTTCTAGATCCTGTTAAATTGCTTTATTCTATTTTTACTAAATGAGAAAAAGGTCCACATATGGGAGGCTGAATTTGTATAGAAATAAGATGGAAGATTAAGACAAGAGCACTACTTTATTACGTATAGATGTTTTCCTTATGAAAAAAACGTAATTAGTTAAATTAATTACTTTAATTATACAGACCCATTATAATAGCTTTTGATCACGTTAAATAATGACACAACAATTATGAGGTAAAGTTCACCTAAGAAGAGTCAACACAGGTAGCCATTTGGGCTCAAAGGGGTAGCTCCAGTTAGCACACAGCAGGATTTTTTGTAGATAGAACTAGGATAAAGCAAATTGATTTTTAACCAACCATGAGGACCACAGAAAGAAATTACCATGCTCCTTGAGGGAACAGAAGTGCAGTCACCCCCATGGGAAAAAGAACTAGACTTCATTTCTCAATGAAGCTGAATTTCACCAAGATTCAGTAATTAAACTGCTTTCTTTAACAGTCAGGATATTTGCAGCCAAATGAATGTTTCTTCCTGCTTAATTGATAGGAAGCACATTTGCATTCAATGCGCGCCAGGGCTAAATTACAGCTGCATCATGCCATTGTCTACTTAGAGGCCAAAGACTGCAGACATGAATCTGAGCACTCGATAGAAGCCGCAGGTCAAACCCCACCACCCCCACTCATGTTGAACCCTAGTCCCTGTTCCTCAAACAACGCTGTTAATTTACAGAATTTACAGCATTCTCCAGGCTATCCAAAGGCAATCTCTGTGATGCTCCTTTCCTCCAGGTTTTAGGAATTAAAAATAGAGCAGGTCATTTGCACTGGACTTTGCCCCACCACTGCCACCACAAAAACCTCTGAGCTATCACCAGTTGGCTGCTTCTGGGATACAAAGAAGTTGGTCCCAAAGGGGACACTGGCTGAAATGCCAAACACAGCCTGGGGCTGGCTGGCATCCCAGGCTGCTGCCTATGGCACCCCGAGCTCCCAGTGCGAAGCAGAGCCACTTATTCAAGCCCTGCTTGCACCACACAACAGGCCTGATCATCCCACTGCTGACCACAAAGCAGATGCGACAGGTCTTAAGGAGAGGAGGGAGGAGAGGTGAAACAGCAAAGGCTGGGAAAAAGAGTGAATCTGAGGAGAGAGAAAGAGAAGAGGAAGTAAAGGAATAAGGAAGGACGTGAGCCAGTTATTACAGCATTTCAGTGGATCGGTAAGGAAGAGAATAACTGTGTCTGGGAAGAATTACATTTGCTCACTCCTTTCTAAATTAAGACTTGTAAGCTAAAGTGAAGAAAATAATTGAGGGAAACAAGATGCAGGTGCAAAGCAGGAGGCAAAGCGCAGCTGGTAATGAGGAGGAAGACTCTCCTTCATCACGTGGAGGAAATGCCAGGGCAATGAGGGAAGCAGACGCTGATTTCTGGCAGCTTGAGTGAAAGGTAATGTCAAGAAAGTCAGGAGGGGACAAGACTTGCCACTTTTTATGGTTTTTCAGTCCCCATAATGGCCTTTGTTATCAGATTACAAGATCATCTGAACTGGAGAAAAGAGTGAAAATGGATGTCTTGCTGCTTGTACGTGGAGGATAGCAGGGCAGCAGCCAAGTGGAGGGACTCTGATGGGTCCCAACTGGAGACAGAAACACACTGGTGTGAGGAGAAATGCCAAATGCTCTCCCACAGCTTGTGTACAAGCAAAATTGCTCCTCACCTTCTCAAGACCCCTTGAAAATTTGAAACACTGGAAAATTATTTTCTGTAAAATAAACAAGGAGGCTAGTTCCCAAATGGGAATCTTAATGGAAACAGACTTTAGACAGCTGCTTAAGAGAATGTTTCCTTCAAAACTTTAATTTATTATAAGATTATATGAAGGAATTGTAAGTTTTGTTATTCCTTCAGAAATGCCCTGAGCTGTGTGATGGGACTTGCAGCTCCCCTAGGTCTTCCTTCCCCAGATTCACACCTAATAAGGCAGTGATTGACAGATGTTATGATGAGAAGGCTGTTTTGTAGGCCCTGAGGGAACAGAGGCTTAGGTATTAGCCAAACTGCAGTTGCAAAGCACCACCATGACACCTACTGGACCCATGGCTGGAATAGCCACCAATTGGTCTTGTCAATGAGAGGTGAAGCAGCTAACTTATAGCTGCAAATTCAGACTCTGATGATGTCCTGTTGGTCCAGCTGCATGAGCTTCCACACAGACTCAAGGCAGCAGCACGTACAGAGGTGGCAATTACTTCTGCATGGAAGTTGTCCAAAGCTTTTTTGTGGCAAAGCTTATATTGGAAAGCTTGCCATGGAGCTGCCTATGTTGTCTCTCTGGGTTACTCATGATATTGCTGTGTTCAAGGGCAAACTCACTAACCTCCCTATTACTTTAAACCACAAGGGAGACAGCTGAGACCCCAGCTTTGGGAAAGAGCAACGCTGACTTGTTGGACACAAATTGGATAAATCCTCAGGTCATGGAGGACTGACATTACCTGCAGGCATCAAGATTATCTGCGGAAAAGAACTTTATCATTGAAAAGGGGAGGCTGCGGAGGCATAACTCATCTTAAAATGCTGCATCTTCAGTTTTAGTGCGGGCCTTAATATATGCCCATGTCTAACACTGTCCTCAGTGGGATGTACATGGGTACATGCTTATGAAGAAGGTAGTTCTCAAAGTAACGAAAGTTGAGTCTGATACATGAAAATGTTTTAAAAAAATCAGTGGAGACAAAATGCGTCAGTGTAAAGTGGACTTCTAAAGACACCACAGATCAGACAACACCCCCCTGAGCTTGCCAACGTCAGGGCTTGACATGAGTCAGAAACTCTGAATGTATGGATTGATTACATTAATGGGATGAAGCTGCAACACTTCTTGGAGGAGCATTATTTATTTCAAGGCCACTGAAAGGTACAATGTGGCCTTCTCCAAGAAGCAAACATCACCACCCTGGCTACATCTTCCAGCAGTCATCAAGACACGACTACATCAGGTTGGCAGTACCACCTGCAGCAGCAGCTAGAATATGGCTCAATGATTCCTGCAGCCACTCTCGCCCTCCTATGTCATTTTCATTCACTGCCTTATTCCTCTTCTTTTATATATTGCTTTTTGTGCTTGTTAGCTAACAATCAGCTAAGACAAAGTCATCTTTTGTCATGTGTGATCCAAAAAACATCCTAAAAGTAATACCCAGAGCAGTGCAACATAGTTAGCAGCTTGCCAGATCCTGGAGCAGCTGTTACAAATCTCTGTTTCTCCAGGCAGGTTGTTAGAAAAAAACATCAGTGTTGAAGACAGTATCCTCCGTGATGGGATTTATTCTGTTTTTTTCTCACTTTGTATGTGGTTCGCATGTTGTCTCTTTAAAAGAGTAATCAGAATGATGAGCCACTTCCATAGGTCAGGAAGGATTCCCAACTATTCCTCTCCCCCAAAGCAGGACAGTACAAGACCACCCCTAAAATCATGAACAATATAATAAAATTTAAAATTTTCTGTCTAATTGGTAAAGGAGCAGGAAAAAAGATGTTGATACGATAACATTTATTGCCTTATATTTCAAGGGCTTTAACCACTTGCCTCTCCCTTTTTGTGTCTTCAATAAGAAGCTGAAAAGTTCTTTAATGGTAGTTGTTACTACAAAAGCAAGCTGACAATTACTAGCAATAAAACCCTGAATCAAAGTTGATTGTTTAATCTTGTAGCAGTAAACGCAAGCCTTCACATGAGATGTAAACCTGATTCTATCTTTAGCCCAAGACACTCCTTTATCATTAATGCATATGTATCAAAAGGCAAAATTTAGCCTGGAGTAGATCTTCTTTTATGATCTTCCCTGCAAATATTACTTTTCTATCCCCTGAGGCCATCCAGATATCCTGAAGAAATTAGAGACAAAGTTAGAGCAATTCTCAGGTCGAGGGATTAAATCAGCTTGTTGGAAACCCAGGATCAAGGAAGAGCATTTCCTTCCTAACTCTCTGAGCTCCTGGTAGGCTCAGCTCTGGGGCAGGAATGAGCCACTACCCAAGTCCTTAATCACAGCTCCTGAGAGGTGGCGTGTGTGCTGTCTGCTGCATTGTGTAGTGGTACAGCTCCCAGTTACAAAAGTCCAGACTAGTTTTCTCCTGAGTTTATCAGACTAATTTAGGTAGTGTTAATTTAGATCTCACTTTAAAAAAAAAAAATGCACCCCTGTATGTCATGACTTTACACGATTTTCTTCCCTTTAAGAAGAAACAGTATGTTAACGATTCAGCTGGTGCAAATTCCACTTAGTGTCTGAAATACCCAGAATGTATTTCAAAATAAATTGTTTATTTCTGCCTAATTTTCCCCAGACCTGAAGAATAATGAACAGTTTTATGTCCCCCACCAGCTCTGTGGATCCTCAGTGGAATTCTTCTCTCCAACTTTCCAAGTTCAGTCACTTTCTCAGGATGCAATTTCAAGCTAATAAGACTAATAGTTCTGTGCATAGCAGTCCTCTACAGTCAAGGACCTGGAAGAGGATACACAGGAGAGATGTTTGTTGGGGGGGAGTTTGCCTCTTGTGGCAAGTGCCATCATAGCCTCAGAATTTTCTTAAGTTTGTGAAACTGTTTCCTAGGTTTGTTACACTGCTGTCTTCTAAGTCTGTGCATCTACAGTATCTTCACCCTTATACACTTTGTGGAGCTCATTACGTGAATTATTTGACCTTTCCTATAATGAAGTGAATGTTCTGCTGCTCACATTACTGTTCTTTCTGTGTGACACTCCCAGATCTATGGTGGGAAAACAGATCCTGGTGGAAGAGCTATCAGGGAAGCTTTTAATCACAGTTCAGGATGGGGAGAGATCCCACATGGATTCCTGTGAATGGGAGCAGATGCCCTGTTCTGGTCCAGTCAGCCCACATGTAAAAGGACATGAGGGACCTCTGATGGGTAGCAGCTGCTGCCATAAGGAAGCGTAATACAATGAATGAAGCTGAAGATGGTTCCTTAAAAACCTATAAGTGTTAAAAAACAATGAATAAATCATAAATACAGTCACAATTTTCAACCCTACTAATTTAAAAAACATTGCTATGATTGATGTGAGATTCGAGTCTCTTGGGCTGAAAGTCACACTGGGTTTAGCAGAGCAGAGTTTAAGCTCCATCTTGGAGAGAGATGGCTGAAACAACCTGGACCATCACCCAAAATATAGACTGCACACTGTGGCCAGTGAAAAGCCACATGATGTGGCTAGCAATGTTTTATGAAGTGCATTTTGATGAAGTACAGGTCTGTGAAGAAAAGCAGTAAGAAAATAGGAAGAGGAAAGGAAGAAAATAGCCTAAGTGTTGGAAGAGCAGCACAGGAAAGAAAGGGGCGTAAATAAGCAAAGAACATTATTTTAAAGTAAATTTCTGAGTGGGGGAAAAAAACCAACACAGAGCAGAAAAACAAAAACATTATTTCCTGTTGGCTGATTCCTACTGTTCAAGGAAAAACAAGATATATTCCCACAGTGGATATCTGTTGGATCACATGAGAGAAACAACCAGCTCCATCAACCATTCTTCTAACAGGCTGAAATCTGGGATGAAGCAGATAACAAAAAGAACAACGGTGATATCCAGAGAGATCTGTTTTTTAAAGCCCAGGAGCTGCAAGGGCAAGAAATACAGGGTTAAATGTAGGCCAGCTGCAGAGCCAGAGGAGTCCCCAGTGAGCAGAGCATGGGCTAGGATTTGAGAAATCTGATAGCACTTCAGATTTATCTTCCACTTCACTGTGCTGTTCTTTAGTCCCACTGATGTGAAACAGAGCCCTTTCCTACCTACCAGAGCAAGCAATGAGAAATGAAGTAATTTAGCACTCGGGAGATACTGGTGTGGTTTGCTGTATATCAGTTGGGTGATGAGTTATCACATAAGTGACAAATCTAAAGAAACTCTCCTTTTCCAAGATAATAATAAAAAAAAAGACGACGACAAAATCCAGCCCCAAAAAACAGTCTGAAATAATTTGTTGGTAGACTTTGGAAGCTGCTGGTTAGACAATAGCTGAACACCGAGAAGGAAAGGCCAGGTAGGTCTTCATTTTATCTGGGACTTCTCTGCTTGGATAGCACCTGCAAACCTCCTACCACTTACAGCTCTTGAGCCCGAATATACGTGCAATGCCGGACCGGAGTCACACCAGACGTGTTAGGAGTGTGGTCACCTGGGTAGGCACTGAGATGAAACGAGCCATAAGGTGATGCTGGTGCTAATAGTGCCAAGCCCTCTCCAGCCCAGCACTGTGCCTGCATCAAAGGCTTCTAGCAACAGGTATGGCAATCAATAAAATTTATAACTAAATTATTTAGATAATATAAGTAGTCGATAAATGATATAATTTATTACACAGATTATAATTAAATCTTTGTGAACTAGGAACTCCAGCATGCACATGAATTTGACTGTCCAAAGGAGCAGGGAAGGTCAACTCCCCTTCTCAGCCATGTCCCAGAAGCACCAAAGACACATCTCGTTCTTCACAGGTTCGAGGGGAGGGAGAGTTTCCTTAGTCATCCACAGAGAGGAGACAATGACATTTCCTCTGTGGTCTCTTCACGGGGAGGCCTGGCTGCATCTGACACAGGACCTCACGTCAATCTGATGATAACAGCCCCAGCAGCGCTCACTGGCTGGCATCGTCCCACCATCAGCAACACTGCAAACGCCAGCATCCACCCTGCTCCTCCTGTCTGACACAGTCCTGGCACAGGGGACACCCCCTAACCAGGCACACACCACTGAGGCTCCCAGCCACCGGTGACTACCTGTGCCACCACATCTGGCAACAGCAGCCATACAAGCACATCTAGCATCTAACTAGCAATAAACTACAGAAAGCTATAACAGAAAGAAACAAATACGGATCTTCTAGGAGGTTTAAGCCGCTTGCCCAGCTTTCCCTAATTTGCTTAAGGTTTTCTTTTCATTCATAAAATTCTAGCATAGACAGAAGAGGGTTTCCCAGCCTGCTTTGCTTGTAAAGGCACAGCACCTTAGCAGGTACGTAGACTTTTTTTTTAAATAGGTTGTTGCTGACATGCAGCAGATTAAAAGCAGAGGGATGTGTTAAAACGATTACACTGCAGAATTCTTCGAATTAAACAATGCCTGTGCTAAAATACATATAGGAGAATAATTTTTCAGGGAAGAAAGATAAATAATCACATTAAAGGCTTCCACACATATTGAGTTTTGAGATAGGATGCTTTAAAATAATTTTTTTTTTAAAAAAATGAAAATCCTGTACCAACAGGAAACCCTAGTCTCAATTTTCAGGCTCATATCTCTAAGATTCCTTGTCAGATTAACCTCAGACTTTACACACACAAAAATCTTCCTCTGGCTAGAGAAAATAATTGAAAAATTGCAAGGAGAAAGCAGCTTTTTTGCAGAAAGTCAGAAAAATGAGGCTTAGCATGTAAAGCTAGGCATAATCTTCACAGTAGAATCACTGGAGGCTTCTTAATATATGAAATATTTTTGGTTTTAAGCTGTATACCTCATAGCCTCACGGTATTGTATTTATAGACTATCAGACTGCTAGACTTCCTATTGTTTTTTTCCTGATACTTTTTTTTCTGTTTCAAGACCTTCTTTTGAAGAACAACAGAATCCAAAACCAATACAGCTGCAGCAGGTGAACAGCTGTCTCACTTTTGAGATGCACGGTGCAGCTCTGTCCTCTAACGTGCTCAGTGCTGACTGATGCAAGACATTCCCCAGGTGCTCACATCCAACCTTCCGTCTCTCAGCAGCTTCACCGCTGGGGGACAAGGGCATTAGCTGTGGGACTGGGCTGGAGGGCCCACAATAGCCTTCACCTGCTGGCCTGCAGGTTTTGCTGGCAAAAGATACACCAAGCCACAAGCACTGCTATGAGCTGTGGTACATGGCTCTGCTTTTGTTTTCACAGAGAGAAGCCCAGTCCCACCCAGTTCTTCCCAATATTTTGTGAGTATTGCCCTAGTGCTTCTGGTCTTGGCTGGCTTCTTCAACCTGCTCAGGTGGTTAGAGGCTTCCCTTTATCAGAAGTGCAGAAAAATGTCACCTGTTCCCTTACAATGTCAAAACTAGCTTCTCATTACTCTGGTGCAGGCTTGGTGGAGGTGAAATCCATGGCCTTCTCTGCCGAGCTCGGAGGTGAGTTTGCAAAGCATGGACAGTTAGCAGGAGAGGCATGTCGAAGGTTTACCCAAGCAGGTCACAGGCATGCTAACCCGAAATATTGCCATTTCCTGGAGTTTCATTTCTTAGGCTACCCAGCTCAGCCCCTGCTTTCAGTAACAGCAAGTCTTGGATGCATTTTTCCCCATTAGACAGAGTGCTTGGATGCCAGTAACTTCGTTATACGTATCATATTGCAACACGACACACTGCTTTAGTTCTTGTACAACGTTCAGCGCTTCCATGAATTATATTGATTCTAGAAGAGTCTGATCCTGCTCTTATTGAAGTCAATGACAGGACTTCCATGAAACCCAATACATGCTCACTATCCATTTAATCGCTCCTCAGAAAGCAATGAAAATATCAAGTGGCAGGAGGCAGGCGAGAGAAACGCGTTGCGCTGACTCTGCAGCGACCAGATCTTGAGATCGGCCCCAGCATTAAAGCTGGTCACAGACTCAAAATGCTGTTTTGGCAGCCAGGATCAAAAGCATGGTGGGGGTGCGGTGGCTGTGCTCCCTTCCCCTGGGGACCCCGGCAGCTCCCTGCAAGGGGTCACCTCTTTCCACACCAGCAGGGGTTTCAGGCAGGAGGTCAGCTTTGCCGTCCCCTCACTCCGAGGCACAGCTCACAACACACAGGCAGCCAGCTCAGCACGTAGTAAGAAGTCACCACCCGCCAGCTGAACTACCCGGGCTAACTCCATTCGTCCTCCCCTCCCATTTCCAACATAAGATCAAATTGATCTGGTGTCCAGTACCTGCTACCAGGGATACATGTTTATTAAGGGTAGAAGCTGATCTCACCATGATATATGGCATGCACTGCTCTACCTAGTGCCGTGCACCTAAATTTCCCTTAGCCATCCTTCCCTCCCCTGCTCAGCCTGGCAATCTCAGCTAAAGAATTCCCCTCAAGAACAAAACAAGCTGTGCATTGCAGGGAACCCAATTATGATACCGGAGCTGGGATCTGGGCACTGCCTAAGACCGCTAGCATGAATTTGTTAGAGAATTTCCCAGATACCTTTGTAATTTATTTTTTCGACATTTTGGGGGAAGTAGGGGGAGAGACACTGGAAAATACGCACACCCCTCATACAGTTCTAAGTCAGAGTAAACACCTGGGTATGTTCACTGATATGTTTAAGAGGTTATGTAGGAAATCGCTAGCTGTTCAAACATGTAATTATGTGTTAACATGCCTGCCTAACAGGGCAAAAAATAGCAACGATTCAATAATTGGGGTATGGAATGCTTTTCTCCCTTGTTTCCCTGCGGATTGGAGGCAGCTTATGCACCT
This sequence comes from Theristicus caerulescens, assembly GCA_020745775.1. Taxonomy (NCBI): domain Eukaryota; kingdom Metazoa; phylum Chordata; class Aves; order Pelecaniformes; family Threskiornithidae; genus Theristicus; species Theristicus caerulescens. Next base: position 73,559,319 of record CM036558.1, read on the forward strand.
TTATCTGTTTAAGTTAAAAAAAAAATAAAATTACCTTTTAGGAGCCCTTCAGCAGCTTGGCAATTGTGTCATTCTAGTTCTTTCAACAATCAGATAAACTCAAGAACAATGTTATTTCCTGGCCAGGGGAGTATAAAGTAAGCTATGGTTTCTCACATAACCTGCTTCCTTGTGCTCCTGAAACTCATACTGCACAGGCAATGCTTTTCCCTGATGACAATTCAAAGCCTAGAGAGCTTTGGTTTTTACCCTATTTAAAAATAAATACATGCTAATTATAGGACAAAAATAAAAAAATCTCCATTCTACTGTGCTGTGCCATCCTGCTACTTGGCATGGGCAGAGGGTTCAGTGCACTGTTGCTGTGAGCAATGGGGAGGGCTGAAAAGGAAAAATCAATGCCATTTCTTGTTCAATTAAGTTCATTGTGATTCAGAACCACCTCCTCACACTGCAGAGCCTGCAAGAGATCAGTGCTGCAATCACTACCTTTTAGCAGCTTGCTTTCTCTGTCTGGACCTGCACAAGCCACTCACTGGCAGGGCAGCACACTTTGCTCTGAGAAAAAGACAGAATGGGGAAAAAAAAACCCACAAAACTGTCCTTACGGGACCCTCTGAAATACATTGTCATAAATCATGGGTCTTCAGGTGGGCACGTCACAGAGGGGGAGAGAGGGCAGTTTCCTCAATGACTCATTTTATTTAGATGTCAGAACTACTGCTGTCTTTTTACCCTTCAGTAAAAAAGTTCGCTCTCCTTGCTGCCTCGCCAAGAAATATCTGCAATACATATCTTGCTGCTTGGTCTCGCTCAGGCTAAGCAGTGTGATGATCTGACTCAAAGTCTTTTGGAAGTCAATAGAAAGATGCCAGCGGACTCTGCTGGACTACAGATCAGACCAGACACCCATACGCCCAGGAATCAGGGGTTAGTAGTCATGGCTATCAAGAGGTCATGGCAAAGGATTTTTAGGGTCCCTCCCACCCCCTCACCCACTGTAGCTGTTCTGTGGCAATTGTAAAACAAAAAAATATGTGTTTGCAGTAGAATGGGGTAACATGGAGAGTTTCTGACCCCAAGGCTCAGCCTGCTGAGGATGCCGAGGTCTACCATGGTGCACGGTGCCCCCTCAGTGCCAGTACCAGCACCAGCGCCCCACAGGTCTGCTCAGCACCTCCCAAAAAAGGAGCCCAGGATGCTTGTGAGCATGTCTCACTCTAGTGACAGGACAGACAAACTACAACAGCCTGCCACTTTACAGTCTGCCTTTAATGGCTACTGCTTGCTGAGGAGAGGGCTTGTCCAAGGCCCTTGGGGTTCAGTCCCAAGTTACTAGGGTCTAGCAGAGCAAACAGTTCATTACAAAACCCAAAGGCAAGAATGATCAGGGATGGCACAGACAAAGAACAACATGAGAAAGAGACGTAACTCCTTAATGTTACTAGTCAAAGGCCTTTGATGCTCACAAAGGTGGTTTTAGATCCTGGATGTAAGTTAGCTAATGGCAATGGATAAGTGATGCATGAAACACCTTAGTCCACAGCTATCCACATCACTTTCCAGCTTCTTTATTGTACTGCTAGATCATGTTGAGGAGCAAGACAAGTCCTCAGGGAGGCTGCCAGCTGTTTAGTTGCTCCACGCACCTATGAACAGCAGCCGTGGAACTGCTCTTGACTTTTCTGGCTGCAGTCACCTGCATGGCAGCTGACACATGACAATGATATTTGAGTTAATTATGCCACTTGTGGCACACACAATACGAATGTGGCCCAAATCCGGGTTCTGAAGAAGATGATTGTTTTTTAACGTATGTATACTTCTGATCAAGTCATGCCTTTGTGAAACTAGTTCCCAGATCACATCAAGAAGAAGATTTCTACTCAGATTCAGGGGACTTATCTCTCACCTTTCCTAGTTTCCAGTGTCATAAATATGTTCCTAAAGCTAATAGTGGAGAAGAAGAGGGATGAAGAAGTTGCATGTCCTCAGCATCTCTGCAAATCAGATTGCAGATCCATCCTCCTTTTCCTTGTCACAGAACCCTTTTCACCTTTGTATACATTCTTCCTCCCAGATTTCATCCTTCCTAGGAAAGTGAGATCTCACTTGAAGTTCTCGCAATGCACATGTGACTGACAGAACATCTGTCCTGGCAATGTTCTCGTCAGCCCACAATTAATTAACACATTGTTTTCCTGCTCCTTAAGTCCCCAAGTTCCCCTGAAACTTTGGTTTTCATGACTAAGGACTGATGAAGAAAAATTTGAAACATAGAAGTGGTATCTTCCCATGATAGCTGGAAATCTGATATGGCTGGTTCTTTAAATATATGTGTTTTTTCTAGAACAAATCATATTGACTCTTATAAAGAAAACTCAGAGTGGTATTTCAGTTATTGAAGTCCTACTGTAACTGAAGGTTAATAGCTGTTGTGGTAGTAGGTAATCTTTAAATCAATGGGAGACACACATGAATCAGAATATCACCCCACTGAGGAACGTCCCATCTCAATGTGGTCAATAGAAGTTGTGGTGCCGATGGCCATGGAAGCAGGAAACATTGATGTGCCAGCAACTTTTAGGACTGGTTATTGATACACACTGAGGATAAAGGTTTTGTGCAGCCAGTTTGTGTTCTGGCAATGGTGTTGTTATTCCAGACTCAGAGCTTGGTGCTGAACCAAGATCCAGAACTTGGTTACTGGCATTTGCAACCAGAGGAACTGAAATTATCTTAATACCATGGGAGAGCATTCAAGGTTATTCTCACTGAGGATGGCTGGTATCTGGACCAAGGTGTCTATTAAGGATGTCAGAGGGTAATCAACAGCTCTGGCATGATACATATGGTTCATCACAAACCTTCCAATTCCTTATGCAGTGTGGATTTCACCATAATGAAGCAATCACTGGAACCTGCAGGAACCTGGTGGAGTCCCCAGCACTGGAGGTTTTCAAGACACAACTGGACAGGGTGCTAGATAATCTTATCTAGGCTCCCTTTTCCACAAAAGGTTGGACCAGAGGATCTCTGGAGGCCCCTTCCAACCTTGGCTGTTCTATGCTTCTGTGTTCTATGACAATAGTAAGCCTGGATGCCAGGAAATCCACCGATATCAGCCTTTTCACAGCCATTTTCCAGGTCTATATACTTCGATCCAGCCTATGATGAAAAGTGTACAGACTGGCCTTAGGTTTATGTTTCTTGAAGGAAAAATGTCAGTGGTAAAGATGCTAAGGATTGATACTGCTTTCTTCTGAGACTGCTTTACTGAAACCATCCTACTCTTTGAAACATCCACAGGCACCTTAAGCAAATCATGTGTTGCAAACATAATTGTAGTGGGTGTGAACTCCATCTGGCTAGAGCAGTGCAGGCTCGCATACCTCCCCTCAGCTTGCCTGGGCTCAGCAGCAATGCCAGTGCCACAATCCGATATAAAGGGGTCATGCTAATAAGATGCAGAATTTCGAGTGCACACACAGGCACCCTCCTAAAAATATATATCTGAGGAGTGCAGTTAAATGCAGACACTACTGTTTCTGTAATAGATAGTGCTTTCCTTACTTGATTGGCTGGCAAGAGCTTATCATGGTCAAGTGACACCTTGTTTTTTAAGACTGCTTTTTAAAAGAGAAAATTACTGAAGAATGAACATAGAGGCTGAGCTTTTCAAACGAACCTAGTGAAGTCTGGCATTCTGGTTTTCCCCTTTGAAAATCCCAGAAGCTGAGACTGAAGATTGCATTATTCTAATCATTCTAAGTTTATATCAGATCATTGTTTTCTGTGTCAAATAGGTTACAAATACCTTACCCAGCATTTTCCATTTTTTAAAGATTTGATATCGAGCAATCACATCCCTTTTGCATCCACTCAGCCATATACTTTTTTCTTTCCAAGTTTTATATTTGGAACCACAGCAACAGTTTATATTTTCAGAAATATATTTTCACAGACATCAAATGACAATGATTTTCATGGTGAATGACAAGCACTATTTTAGTACTAATTTCTAGGCAGATGTGGGACAAATTCTGGTCTCAGGTGCACAACTTCAATATTTTTTCTGCTTAGCTAAAGTCAGGCATATCCAGCCAGTAATGAAGCCAGATGTCTAATGAACAAGGCCACCCAAAAAAGCTTTAGGAGTCTGGCTGTTATCGAAAGGTATTTTTTCAATCCTACCTGTCACATTTTCAGTGTGTTTTCATTATTTTTCTGCTTCAATAAAATCTTGGAGGATCATACTGTGAACAGCTATTCATTTATCAGCTAGGTTTGATATTTGCATATATTTTTCTGGCTGGCCACCTTCCTCTAGGGAAAGTAGCAGCTGAGGGCTGGAAGCCACAGCACAAGCAAGAACAGCCACCTCTGCAGGACTGCAAAGCTGTCAGTCTGTCCCCTCGTCTCAGAGGATCTGCGAGACAGGAGGGTATGCAGACAGAAGTCACTGGCCTCTGTTTCATCTCAGCTTCACTAGGGCCAGATCTCAGGCTGATCCTGAGGGAGAGTAAAAGCAAATAGTCACCTCCTGGTAGAGGCGATGTTACTGCAGGATGAGCTAAGAGCGAATACGTTTCTCACACACCCATAGGAGGGACTTTTAAATATCACTGTGATCACTGGACCCTCCCCTCCAACCTAAGCTGATGCTTAGAATAAATCAGCCTCTGACTGACAGCACCAAAGATTCAGTTTTTATCCTTATTACTAGCCCACAACCATGAACTGAAGAGCCCACGATGTGACCTGTTTGAATAGATATTTTGCATTCAAAAAAAAAAAAAAAAAGGATGAAGGGAAAAAGAAATGCAGAGACACAGACAGCTTTGCCAGGGAAAGCAGCGCTCTCTGCTACCATGAGCCGGCTGCCTCTTTTGAGGTTCAGCCATGACAGTCAGCTGAAAGCTAAATGAGAAATACATCCACTAAACGCGGTGGGTCCCCTTGTGGTAGATGGTTTAGATGGAGCTGAGCTTGCTTTATATCAGCTGCCCAGCACACTGCTCTCCGCCCGGCGGTGAGAGAGCGGGGCTGCCCACCCAAATACTTACCCAGCCACTCCGGCACACGGTGCAGCCCACGCCGCCGCAGTGGCTATGGGCTTTGCCACGCTGAGCAAGGCAGTTTTGCTATCTCTGGCAGAGCTATATCTGGCCAGCAGTCGTGGGCTCTGTCCGCCTGCCTCCGCCATGGCAGTGATCACACGCGGCTGTGGGATGACACTGCCGCCAACCCTAACAAGCAGAGCATGAGGCTGCCGCCAGGACGGAGCCCTTTTTCTGAAAAACAAGGGCAAAATCGTGCTGATGAGCAAATTGTCCTAACAGGCACTGAGCAAGGCACCGTCAGATGCTCCTTTCCTGAAACATACACAGATGTCTCTTAGAGGCGGGTTGATATTCAAGCACTTTCTAATACCATGTTGGGAAAAAAAAAAGAAAAAAAAGGATAGTTTGATAAACAACTGTCCCCACTTCATCCTGCTCCCTGGCTCCCAGCAGAGCTGAGAAGCTGAGAGTGCTGCTATTTGAGATGGGCTGAAACCGCTGGCTTTTGTTCAGAATCTATAGCGCGACAGGCCCCTTCCTGGGGCAGGGAAGGTGGTAAGGCTGGAGCCGGGCTTGAATTTCAGACAGTTGGACTGCCCCAAAAGTCAAGAACATTTAGAGGAATTTGGCCAGGCCCTTTTTGCCTCTGTAATTGATGCCTCTAGCTGTTGGGTCTTTTGTTGTTGTTGTTTGGCCAGAAATCCCCCAGAAATGCTTGTTCTTATGAGATTTGTGGCCAGATTGCCAGAGGGTCCAGTCATTTCGGCGGTGATGGATGTACCAAAAGCCAGATATTAAACTCTTCCTGATTGTGCATTGGAAACTGCCCTGAAGTTCATTCCAAAGCAGATTTACATAGTGTAATGTCAAAATCATGTTCAACGCAAGCCTCTTGGAGCCAGCCCAACCTTTAACCTGAAACTATAGCTTGTCTGCCCTCAGAAAAAAGGAGCAGACAAAACCGTAGCAGATACGAATGTATAAATAAACCAATACAGTTATCAATAGGGCAGAGGAGTGAAATGAGAAATTCCCCTTGCTGCAGCCTCCACAACCTGGTGCTCCTGCAAGGGTGCCTTGTCCTTCTTAACAGCAAACACAGCCACAAGTGGCCGAGCTGCCAAGAGCTGGTAGGTCCAATGTTTATAACCATGTACCTCAACCCACACTCCTTTCATCCTCTTCCTTTTTGATGCTGATAATGCACTGACTGTGAGACATAAAAGAACTTTTGGGCTATCTATCTAACCTATTCCTCCCGGGAAAAGGACAGGGCTCCACATTTTGATATCCACTTCAGTCTCTCTGTTGCATTACAAAAGCACCCATTACCACAGCAGCAAAGAGCTGGGTGACAGTGTTTTGCCTTAGCTCCAGCTTGAACTCAAACCTTTCATTCCTTTGAAAGAGAACATGGTGCACAGTCCGAAGCTTAGCCTTAGCTTCCTTGCTGCCACCAATGTCTCCAGGAGTGTGTAAAAGACATCTCTACTCTGGGCTGCAGCTTCATGGCTGAGTGAATGGAAGGGCAAGCTGCCAGGGGACGCAGCACCCACTGCCTGTGCTTTGCACTGCGTTCACTACCATGTGTCCACATGCTGAGCTGGCTCTGGGAGCTAGCTGAAAATGAACCTTTTTTTTTTTTAATTCCTCAGGTTAGTTTTCAGCCAGCTCTGTCCTCTAGTCTGGCTCACCATCTGTAGTGGAGATCTATAAATAGGAAGAAGAGGTGGAACAAAAAGGAATGGTGGGAAGGTGCAGAGGAGACCAGCCAGCGTTTTTCATCTGCAGGCCCCAGCTGGCTGCTAGTGTAGTTACCCAACATTATACCTGCTTTCCAGTTGAAGAAACAGAGGCTGGAGTTTCATGATGGCTTTAAGAGGATGGACGTGCAGGCTGCCTCTGCACACATTAGGTAGACCTAAAGAGGCAATGGCATTCCTCAGCACTATTTTGTGAATGGAGCTCTTGGCAAGGAAGCTTTTCATCTTGCCCTCCAGTTTCCTTACTTCCAGTTGCACTGATTCGTCTAATCCTGTGCAATTCCTGACCTTGCCTGGTGGGCTTCAGGCATTTGCAGCCCACAGGGATCATGGGGACCCCACCTGGCAGCTGCTGTCCCTCTGTCATTGAGGTCTGAGGATTGTCACAGATGGTTTATAAAAGAGAGGGACCAACTGGGAACCCAGGTGGTCCAGGCCACTGCAACACTGCCAGCACAGTGGCTTTGCAAAGAGCGGGGAACTTGGGACTGGGAGGAGTGAAGGCGAACAGTAGTTCTCCCTCCCAGCAGTCCCCCTTTGGCTCCTGGAGATGCTACAGATGCTACAGGTGAAGGTCAGGGCTGAGCTGGGGAGGAACAACTTTGCAGTGGGAGAATCCCGGGGGAAGGCTGTAGGATGGGGTTTTGGTTGGTTACTTTGCACTGGGAGAAGCCCATGCTGGCACCTTGAGGTTCCTTCCACGCTGCTCTCCAGGTGGGGATGCCCCTGAGGAGGGTCCCAGGAGGGCGTCAGGCCGCGGGAGCACCCCAGACCGAGCCCTGCCCCGGGCAGCGCTCCAGGTAGCCTCGGCCGGCCCCGGCCCCTCCACCCAGCCCTGCCGCACCTGTAGCCTGTCCCCAGAGGACGGGGGGCCGTGGCCCAACTCCTCAGGCCGGCCCCCCTGCGGCTCCCCAGGGCTCCCCCACACGTGACCCCTTTCCCCACGCCACCCTCTGCGGTCCCACGGCAGGGCTGCTGCCACTGGGCTTGAGCACAGGCGGCAGGGCCGGGAGAGACCAGCTCCCCCCCGCCCCGCTCCCCCCTCCACCTCAGCCTGGGGGTGACGTCATGGTGGGGGAGGGGCGGGCAGGGGGAGGGGACCCCCGCGCCTCCCTTTCCTCCTCCCCGCTCCGCAGCGCGGGGGCCGGACCGGCCAGCCCCGACGGGGCGGCCCGGGGGCGGGAGGGGGGGGTTCTGCCGTGCTATCCCCACCCCCGGGGGGGCGGCTCCTCCGTCTGCGCGTCTCGGTGTATGTGTGGTGTCTGTGTGCGTGTGTGTGTGTGCGTGTCCCCCCCCCCCCGCCCCCGCATCCCTCCCGCCCCGAGGGGACGGTCCCGGCTGCCGCCCCCCCCGCCGCCACTCGGGGCGGGAGGAGCGCGGCGGGGGGGGGGGGGGGGAGTTTCTCGGCGATTGATGGGGCGGGGGGACACAGGGAGAGCGGATAAATCCAGCCTGTGATGCCTATAAATGGCGTTTCTCTTCCAAGGTGCACATTTTTTCAAAAAAAAGAAGAAGAAGGGGGAAAAAGCCCCGGTCGGTGTCATCCCCCCGCGTCAGGGCCGGTGGTGGGCGTGAGGCTGTACTTCCTCCGCCCCCTCCTAATGGAGCGAACCATTCCCAGCTAGTCCTCCTCGCCCTCTCCCTCTGCCTCCCTTTTTCTCTCCTTCTCCTCCTGTCTCCCCCCCTTGTCTGCAAAGTCCTCCGCTGCTCGGAACTTGTTGGCAATGCCTATTTTTCAGCTTTCCCCCACGTTCTCCAAAGTAACTATTTAAAGATCTGCAGCCGCAAATGGTTTTACTAAATGTAGGATGGGACTTAAGTTGAACGGCAGATATATTTCTCTGATCCTTGCTGTACAGATAGGTAAGTGGACTGCCAAATTCGGTACCAAGTTGTGTGCACCAAAGCCCGGCTGATGCATGCAGAAGCGGAATGTCGGAATAACCTGCGCTGACGGCCGCGGTTTGGGGCGGCGTAGGGACCCCCGCTCCCCGCTCCCCCTGCCTCCCTCCCGCTGGCTTCTTCGCGGTCTTTCAGGCTCTCAAGGCAGGGGTTCCGCAGGAAAGGGAGCCGATTTCTTATTCCTCTTAAATCACTTTTGTTGTTCGTTTTCCTAAATCAGTGCATGCTCATTCATACTCTGCTTTTTTCCTCCCCCCTCTTATTCTTCCTCCTTCCCCCCCCCGACCCCGTTCTCGCCGTCCCCACGAACGACTGCATTTGTATTTGCTTTTCGGATATCCCCTGCATTCCTCATCATCGACAATTTGGGGACTCCAGTGCTAAGAAATCCCCTCTCTCCCCGAGGGACAGAGAAATAAGAACCGGTACAAAATGGCTTGCGAGAGATCTAGCTGGAAAGTTTTTTTGCAGAAAATCAGGGGGACAAGCGAAAGGCTCCCTTTGGGAACTTGGAGGCTTTCCCATTTGCAGAGCAGCCTACAAACAAACAAAACCCAACGCTAACTTGAAAAAAAAAAATCTACCCGAATGCGGGGATTAGACAAATAAAAATTATTAAGAAATCACGAAGTCCCACCGCCCGGTCGTTAATTTTGTGCTCAGAGAACCGCTGTCAAAAAACGAGTGGGTCCAAAAAATTTCTATATATGTTAAGTTGCTTAAAATAGAATAGGTTTCCCTCCACGCCGGTATGTGTTTTTGTGTGGTCGTTGCTGGTTTTGTTTAATATCTCGAGTTTTTCGCTGGTTCTTTTTGTTGGTTTGCTCTCAGGTTCATTTTATTCAACATTTCTTTGCTGAAAATTTTTCGAGTTACAAACGTTAAACAGTCTCCAAGTTAATGACCACTTCGGTCCTGTACAGGCAAATTTTAAAATTATATATTGAATATGTATATTCCCGAGCATGATCCAAAACTGGGCTTCAAGGAAAGGACGATTAAAGCGCGTCTTTTATTATCCAGATTGTCAGGTGTGAAGAGACCTTTGAAAATATTTGCCTGCAAAGGAATTCTGCTACGATAGAAAAAATACTCAGCATTGCTATTTAGAGATCCTTTTGCTCGGTCACCCTCCTCTCCAGACAATCTCTGCAGCATTTTGTGGGTACCAAAAGGAAGAAGAGGGGAGGGGGGGGAGAAAGGAAAGAAAAAAAAGGAGGGAGAACAAGAACGGGAGGAAAGGAGGAGGCAAAATGCCTTGAACAGTTTTCTCATCGAGAAAAGAAAAAAATAAGAAATATTGCGATGAAATGTTGACCTCTGGAAAATGTGGATATACGATGCAAACCCCTCCATTCGTATTACCGTTCCATTTCAAATGAGGCTGAACTCTTCAGAAGGCCATTTTCTGTACTGTCAGAGAAAGAAGGGGGAAGGCGTTATTTGGATGCTATCCTTAATTTCAGTCCTTGCATTTTTGTTTGTTTGTTTTTTCGTTTGGAGGAGGAGGATTTTTCTCTCATTCGTGTTTATTTGGATCACCCGAGGGAGGATTTTATTCGCGGTGAAATTTCGCCGGGACCCGCCGTCCCCGGGCTGGCGTGAGCATGAGCAGTCACTTGGAAAGTTACCCCCAAATATCGCCGCACACCGCGACGGTGGTGGCGGTGCGGTGGCTTTGCGGTGCCCTGGGAGAGGACGGCTTTGAAGCTCCTCTCTGCTCCTCCTTCGGTATTTCGGGTAACCTTCCCCACCACCACCACGTCCCCCTTCCTCCCTCCCCCGAAATCAGCTTCTGGTTGTCGCTGTGGGGTTTGCAAAGGGCCGTTTGCCTTTGCCCCGTCCCCGGTTAATGGCTGGTATGAAATGGATGGTCGGTTCGTTCCCAAAATGTCTATGCTTCCCGCAGCAGCACCAGGGCTTTAAAAAATATATATTTATTTATTTGTTTACGTATTTATTTATTTATGTGGGCAGCGGGGAGCTGTCCGAAACCCCTGCCATTTCGGGAGGTGACCGAGTCCCCGCGGAAGGCGCCCAGGGCCAGGCGGGGCGGCCCAGGCGCAGCTGAAGGGCGGGCGGGCTGAGAGGAGGGGGAGCGGGTTTGGGGAGGGGGCACGATCCGTTACGGGTGGCTCCTGCGGTCCTGCTGCATTGCAAACCGCTGCACACTCCTGTCTTTGAAGGACGGGGCCGGGGGGGGAGGTCGGGGCCGCGGCAAAGCACAAGCGACCTAGTTCAAGAGAAATACCGCTGTCGTTTGACTGGAGACGACCCTCGTCTCTCCCCTTTTGCTTTTTTGTTGTTGTTGCTGGTGGTGGTGGTGGGATCTGGGGAGACTTTGGACCGGGGGTACCCTGTGCGGAGGGAGCGGCGCGGGCACACAGGGCCAGGCCGCCCCTGGGAGGGGAGGGATGCTGAGCCCCGCTGGTCCCAAACCTGACCCTCCACCACCCTCCCTCCCCGGGCCCGGGGCAGGGCCCCCTATTTTCAGTGCAGCCCGTCACGGTTTTGGAGAAATTCGTGGCAGCTTGCCCTCCCCTCTCCCCCTGTAGCTGCCGGAGTGGGATGGCGCGGGTTTTATAGGAGATGGTTTTCCCCTCGGGATGGTCCTCAGTTCTTCTCTATTTGTTTGCCTGGCTTTTTTTTCTGCCGTAGCCAATGTCTGTAGCCTGCTGGGGTTTTGATGTGACGGCTGGCGCTGGTGTGTGTGTAAAGGGGAGTGGCCACCAAGTCATGTTAGCGATGAATCAAACGGCAAGAGGGGGATCTGGGTTGAAACAGGCTCTTTTGGAGTCAGCCATTTAGCTTGTAACCCGCGCCCGGCAAGGGAAGACACACACACCCCCCGCCGCAGCCGAGTCCTGGGGAGACAGATTGCGAGGGGACCCCTACCCGAACAACCCCCCCGGCGGTGTGGGCGGACGGGGGCTCCTCCAAAAAGCGGGGGGTGGGGGGCACCCCCGTCCCGCCCCCGCCTGCCGCAGCGGCATCCCAGCTGCGCTGCCCGGGGTCCAGCCCGGGCCCAGGGACACCACGGCCTCCCCAAGCCCCGCCACTGCCAGGTTCGGGATCAGCACCCCCCACCCGTGCCGGGTACCCCAGCACGGCGGCTGCCACAGGCCGTGGCGTGCGGCAGCAGTGTCCCTGCGTGGCGTCCCGTCCCGCCGCGGGGCCTGGCCCGGCAGCCGCCGGCACCCGGGAGGAGCCAGGCTCAGGCACGCCGTGATTCGTCTTCTTTCCCCCTTTGCAGGCGGGCGTTCTTGGGTTTGTCACTATTGTATTTAACCGAGCGCCGTTTCCCAGCGCAATCCCGAAGGATGCCCGGGGCAGCAGGTCTGGGGGAGCGGGATTCACGCCGGCCCCTTCCCGCCCCGCTGCCCCGAGCCCCGGCAGCCCCGCGGCCGGCGCCCTGGCGGCTGCCTGCGTGGCTTTGGGGGACGCTTCTTTTCGCGTCTTTCCCTCAGCTCTTTCTAGTGATTTTTTTTTTAATTAGTATTTTTTTTCCCCCACTGAGTCTTGCACGGTATCTGCCGAGCGACCTGGGCAGTCAGGAGCCGTGTGTGTGCGTGTGGGTGCGCCAGCGTTTGTAGGGAGAAACGCGCCTGCTGCTTCGAGGCGGAATTTGCTAACAAAGGAGCAAGTCCGGGGAGAAGCAGGCAGCGCATCTTCACCTCGCCTGCCCTCCTCCCCGCCCCTCAGAACAAAAAAAGAAAAAAGAAAAAAGACTGAAATCAACGCCGCTAATCCACGGGCACCCAAAACCCCGGTGCTAAAAAAGCCAAGGGCGAAAAGCCCCTGACTCGTGTCCCCGAGTGCCCGATGGCGACCCTGGCTCGCTCCCCTCGCCCTCCTCCTGCCCCCAAATCCCCGCTGCCCGGCGGGGCGCGCCCGTAGCAATGGGGGGGGGCTGTCGCTGAGGGGGTGCAAGGGGCGAGGTGGGGGCGGCGGGGCGGGGGTCGGGGGCGGTGGGGGAGCCGGCGGAGCTGACCTGTGCCCCTGCCCCCCCAGCGTACCTGGTGCAGGCGGTGAGAGCGGCGGGGCGGTGCGATGCGGTCTTTAGGGGCTTCTCGGACTGTTTGCTGCGGCTGGGCGATAACATGGCCAACTACCCGCAGGACCTGGACGACAAGAGAAATCTCCAAACGATCTGCGCGTAGGTCTTTCCTCTCTCCTTCGGGGCCGCGGGGCGGGGGGAAGGGGGGAGACGGGACGAGGGGGTCACCCGGGGCTGGGCGAGGGGGGCGAGGTTGGATGGTGGCGGTGGGAAGGGAAGGGACAGAAGTAACGCGGGGTTTGGTGCTTTGGGGTTGGATTTTCTGCTCCAGGGTCCCTCCAAGCGCACTGCCGTGGGGACAGGCCGGGCTTGGGGAACAGTGAAGTCTGGAGGGAGTTTTTACAATGTCTTTTTTAATTTTTCCCTCCGTGAATCTGGGTGGTTTTTTTTTTCTTTCTCCGCCCCCCCCCCCATTCTTTCCCTTCTCCTGCTTTTCACTGGGGTGCTGCCATGACCTGCACGGGGGTTGTTATCCCTTTCCTTATCGCTGCCTTCGGGACCCAGGCTCGCTGGCAGGCTCCGGGGTCCCCGCGGGCGCCCAGGGCAGAGGCAGGCCGGGGGGAGGCAGCTCACCCCGGCCGGGGACAGCCGGGGCGGGGGAGGCGACTCCTCAGAAAACAAAATAATTAAAAAGAAAAGAGCCCAGCCACAATATTAATCGCCCAGCGGCAGAGGGAGGGCCGGCCCAGGGGCAGCTCTCCTCCACCCCCCTCCGCCCCTCGGGCCCCCCGGCCCCCGGGGAAACCCCGTTTCTCCCCAGTTTCGCCCCGCTCCTGGAACAGAGGGGAGGAGAAGGAAGGGGCAACAATAAAGGGGAAAAAAATAATAATAAAAAGGAAACCAACAACAACAAATAATAAAGGGAGAAAAAGAGCTCGCCTTGCACAATCGACTCCTGCTTCCCTCCTCCCCAATTCCTCTCCGCAGCTGGAGGAATTGGGACAGCTGGAGGAGCCTTAAATTTGGGGTAGTTTTCCCCAGAGCTCAGGGGAGCGGAGGGGAGGAGGGGAACCTGGGGAGGCTGCCGGGGGCCGGGGAGCCGCCAGCTCCGGCCTCGCCCGCCCCGCTTCGGGGTCTCCCGTCCCGGGCAGGGAGGCAGAAACGGGCATTTTCGATGCGTCTGAAAAAAAAAAAAATATATATATATATATGCGGCTGCACAGGGTATTCTCCCGTCTCCCCATTGCTGTTTTCCGGCACAAACTCCCCTCGCTGAAAAAAAAAAAAAAAAAAAAACAAACCAAAAACAAACCACAACAAAAATCATATTTAGAAACGAGGTAAGGTCCTTAGACATAAAATATGTTTGGAACAGGTTTTTTTCTGATTTTGCTCTGCGAAAATCAGAAAACGAAGGACGTTAAAGGGGAAGGTGACAGGAAAGGAAAGGAAAGGAAAGGAAAGGAAAGGAAAGGAAAGGAAAGGAAAGGAAAGGAAAGGAAAGGAAAGGAAAGGAAAGGAAAGGAAAGGAAAGGAAAGGAAAGGAAAGGAAAGGAAAGGAAAGGAAAGGAAAGGAAAGGAAAGGAAAGGAAAGGAAAGGAAAGGAAAGGAAAGGAAAGGAAAGGAAAGGAAAGGAAAGGAAAGGAAAGGAAAGGAAAGGAGAAAGAGAAAATGAAAGAGAAGAGAAGAGAAGAGAAGAGAAGAGAAGAGAAGAGAAGAGAAGAGAAGAGAAGAGACAGAAGAAAGAAAAGAAAAGAAAAGAAAAGAAAAGAAAAGAAAAGAAAAGAAAAGAAAAGAAAAGAAAAGAAAAGAAAAGAAAAGAAAAGAAAAGAAAAGAAAAGAAAAGAAAAGAAAAGAAAAGAAAAGAAGGAAAAGACTGTAACCCTCCTCTCTTCTCTTTCTACCTATACATTTGTGAGCCAAGCACCTACTAAGGCTGGCACCTCGCTGTAAATGCTGCGTTGCGGTTTACCTCGTGTCCTGCATGAGGAATAAATACCCAGGGGCAGCAGCGTCCTAATATGATGTCCTTTGGCCCTGGCGTGCCGGACCAGAGCTGGTCCCGACCTGTAAAAAGCACCTCTTTTCTAACAAGACCCTTTCCCCGACCACCTCCCACCACCCGATTGCCTTCGCCCTGTGCCGGGATGTGTATTGAAAGAAGATGGGAAAAGATTTAATTTTCCTTTGGGAGATGCAATTACAGCAGAAATACTGCAGGAGAGGCACACTCTCAGACTCTGGCTTCTCAGTATCTCATTATTTATTACAAATGTAGCAAACATTGGGAGTCTACAACCAGCTTAGAGTGCTCATAAATTAGAGGCTGTAGGACTACTTTAAAAAAAAAAATAATCAAGATCCAAATTTGCAGGCGCCTGCCTTGAGGAAAGGGGAAAATAGGAGAGAGAAAGGCAGATTCGGGGTGATTTTCGATAACCCAGAAGTGGAGAGAAAAGGACCTCTCGTCCCCCCCAGGTGGGGCAGTGGAACGGGTCCTGCCCCGGTGGCAAACCTCAGTCCAGACCCAGTGAAGAAGGGAATTAAAAGAAAAAGGACAAACGTGTGGGAAGAGCTGGAAATTATCCTGGGGAAGGAGAAACCCTTCGCCTCACACAGACCCCTGGCAACGGATGGGGAGTCCCCCGCGCCGCGGGCCGGTGTGGGGCGCCCAGGAGGGTCCGGGAGGGGAAGATGCTCCTTCCTCCTCCTCCTCCTCCTCCTCCTCCTTCTCTTCTCTTCTCTTCTCTTCTCTTCTCTTCTCTTCTCTTCTCTTCTCTTCTCTTCTCTTCTCTTCTCTTCTCTTCTCTTCTCTTCTCTTCTCTTCTCTTCTCTTCTCTTCTCTTCTTCTCCTCCTCCTCCTCCTCCTCCTCCTCCCTTCCTGCCCCCGCTCCCGCCCCGGGGGATCCCTCCCGAGGGTTTCTTAACGCCGCACCGGGACCCTCTAGGATGCCGCCTCCGCCTGGGACAAGGGATGCCTTTCCCACCCCCATCTGCCCGCTCCCACTGGTGACGAAAAACCCTCGGGACGAGCCCGTGGGCTCTGAGGCTAGCGTTTGCCAGCCGAGGGGCGCATATGCTCTCCCCCCGTTAAGCAAAGACCCACCAAAGCAATTTTTGCCGAGGATCCCCCCTCCCCGAAAGCGATGTCTCGGGTGGGAGGGGGGCGGGCAGGGGCCGGGTTTTAGGGCTCCCCGGGCGCCAGCCCCCCTTAAGACATGCCCCCGCTCAGCTCCGCCGTCGGGGGGTGGGGAGGCCCGAGGGGGCGGCCCCCCGGGAAGGTGGGTGCCTGCCTGTTTTGATGCCGGCTGCTCTCCCCTCCTGCAGGTACTGGGATGATTTCCACGCCTGCACTCTCACAGCGCTCACGGATTGCCAGGAAGGAGCGACAGACCTCTGGGAGAAATTGAGACGGGAATCCAAAAACCTCGATTTCCAAGGCAGCTTATTTGAACTGTGCGGAGGCGGCAGCGGCGCGGCACCGTCCCTCCTCCCGCCGGCTGTGCCCCTGCTGCTGGCGGCTCTGTGGGCCGCCCTAGTGACCTGGCTGCCCTTCTAGGGGGGCGAGCACACCCACACCCACACCCTCTCCATGTGCTGGATCTATAGAGGAAGGGTCCATCCGTTGCTTTGGGGACGTTGTGCTTTTCTGTGGTTGATGATGATGGTGGTGGTGGTGGCGGCTGATGGTGGTGAAACACCCATGTAGGACTGTGGAAGCGTTCTCCCTTTATTTTTTTTGTGTTTTATTTGCCAAATGTTACCAAACAGGCAGCGGCGCGCAGCCCAAATCGGACCTCAGCTTTACTATCGCTTCGAATCAAAAATAGAAAAAAAAAATAAAAACACAAACTCGAGCCCTCGTTGTGCAAAAGCAATCTCAGGAACGGCTCTGGGCCACCTAATGCTAAGGCTGTCAGCGGCCGGGATACCTCCCGGCGGGCCACGGGCTCCTCTAAAAACGTGGCAGTGTGCGAGGCGAGAACAAAAACGCAGGCAAAAAAAGGCGCTGGCGAGGAATCCAAGGTAGATGTCCACGTGCGAAGCATATGGTGAATAATTCACAATCTCTCATCTTTCCTCCACAGTCGCTTGTTTTTTGGTCATTCCACTGCAAAAAAAAATAAAAATAAAAATAAAAAAGAGCATTTTTCCTCGAGTGGAAAAGAGAGAGGGGGGCGGGGGGAAACGAACAGTTAAGGAAGGAAGGAAAGAAGGAAGGAAGGAAGGGAAGAGCGAAAGAAAGAGATGTGTCTAAATGCCCGGAAGAGTGAAGGAATGCTGCTAACAGATCTCTGAGAGTTTACCTTTACTTGCTGTTCGAAGGCATCTTTCCGAGTTCACTGCCTTTAATTTTTTCCTCCTCTTTGTTTTAGATGTTACACATACCAGTAAAATACCTGAATATCCAACCGTAGAGATCACAAAAAGGGGGCTTAAATGTAAACCTAAAGAAAAAAAACAAACAACAGCAAAATGATTTTGAAAAAAAGAGCCTTGATTTTAAAAGAGAAGAAAAATGTAATTTAAACAAAAGTTTATTATAAAGTCAATTCAGCAAAAAAATAACAAAAAAAGATTTGCTACAAAGTATAGACAGAAGTATAAAATAAAAGTTATTGTTTGAAATGAGGGTGTCGTTCTTTTTATAAAATATGCCTAGAGTATCTTGAAAGGGACAGGGCTTTTAAGGCAAGGAAGGCTAAATCCCGAACCGATCCCTCGGTGAACGTGGCAATTTCAGTTCAAACAAGGACAGGGCGGCTGAATTGGTTAGTCTCAGCCTTCCCTTTTTTTTTTTTTCCCCTCATTTCTTTCTGAAAAAATATGCTATAAATCCTCCCACCCCCCTCCTCCTCCTCCCGAGACCCAACCCCGCAGCACCCCCGTTTCCCCGCTGCCCGGAGCCGGCGAAGCAGACCGGGCGCAGCGGCGTGGGGCGGGCGGCGCGGCGGTCCCGCGGGGGCGGGCGCGGGCGCGGAGCGGCGCGGAGCCCCGCCGGAGGGAGGGAGGGAGGGGAGGGTAGCAACCACCATTAAGGAGGAGGCTGCGGAGCCGGAGCCGGGGCGCAGAGGAGCCCTTTCATAATTAATAAGGCAGCCAGCCGAAGGAGCAAGGGGAAGGGGGGGACGGGGTATTGATTTCGCAGCAGAAGCTGCTCTAACCTCGGCTATTTATAGGCGCCTGATGCCTTTATAAAGAAATACGCATCAGAGAGTAAACACGTCCCTTTTGCTTATGAGGAGAGAGCCCAGCTGGCGACCGGGGGTGGGTGGGTGAGTGGGTGAGTGGGTGATGGGGAGGTAGGGGCCGCGAATTGGTGTGAGGGGATTTATTTCGGTGGGGAGCCGTTGCCTGTGCAATAGCTCTCCTTTGCCAATGTGTAGGGTGGTAGGGTGTCTCTCCTTCGCCCCCTCTCCCTGGTCCCCTTCCTTCCCAAGGTCCGCAATGTAATGTGTAAGCAATCGCAAATGTAACAGTTCATAAATCAAACAGTGGGTCGCAAGCCAATCTGCATTTCCCAAACGGATTGAATCCCAGCAACGAATGCGCTCAGGAACTGGAGCCGGGCGCCTTTACCACTGGAAGCAATGTTGATTTTTTAATGATAAAATACATTATGTGTGTGTTAGGGGGGGCTTTGCAGGGCTCAGCCTCGCTTCGGCAGACACAGGTCTGCTTGCATTTGCTTTTCCTTTGCCCTCCCTCTAGATTTAATCCCCCCCCTCCAAGCAAAAGGAAAACCCTGGAGAGCAAAGCTTTGTTTAAATGGTTTGGGTTATTTTCCCTCTCCACAGAGGATCTAGACCTAAATTGATTTTTCTGTGCGCATCTCTGTATTCATGAGGTCAGGGACTGCTGCTACGATTTCCTGTAGCCCGAAATGCCAGCTGCCGAGGAGAGAGGCGAGCGAGAGCCCTTGCTGGGGTGCGAGGGGCTCCGCAGCCTGCTCTCTCGGCCGCCTGGGCCCCGGGGACCTTTCGGCGGGGGCAGGCAGCCCGCTTCGCCCCGGGCTGCCCGGGCGCCGGTCCCGCCCGCTGCCGGCATCCCCCGGCTCGGCGCCGGGATGCGGCCGGGCGTGCTCCCGCCGCCGCCCCCGTCCTCCCGGCTGCCGGACGGTGTCCGGCCGGCCGGCGGAGGACGGTGGGAGGGGAGCCTCCCAGCTTCTCCTCAGCCCTCGGAAGAAAGCTGAAAATCCGTAATAAGGGGGCGATATCCAGTTATCTCGAGGTATCGTCGCGTGAGGTTGAATTACTAATGGCTAATCTCTCCGTAATTAGCACATCCCCCAATTAGCCCTCCGTTGAGGCGAATGATAAAACGGTGGCAAACCGGGGAAAAAAAACAGCCGAGCGGGTGGGGAGGGGGCCGGCGGCCGAGCCCCTTCTCACCCCTCCTGCCGCCCCCCCGGACACCTCCCAAAGAGCCTTCCGTTTCGGGCTCCTAATTGTCGGGCACCCATCTCCGGGGCGCAGGCCGGCCACCGGGCATCCCGGGCCAGCCGGGGCGCAAGGAGGCATTCGCTGCTCAAAAACCCGCATTGCACCCCCGGGAGTTCCCGCACAGGCGGCAGGGACGGCAGCAAACCCCGGTCCCGCCGGCTCGGCTCCCCCCGGGCAACCGGCAAGCGAGGCGCTCTCCGCCGGCAGCCCAGTATTTTTTTCGGGGAACGCGAGCAACCAACAAACTCCCTCCCCTCCTTCATCCCGTTCATTTTATAAGAGCCCCTCTGTGCGCAAGGCATTGTTTTTTCCCCTTTCTGCCCCTTTCAGGTGTTATTTCTGAAGCCTGAGTGCAATGCTCGATTTATTTTTTTTTAACCCAGGGATGATTGCTCCGTCTTGCCTTGTTTTGTGGCTCTCCCCCAAGTCCTAGAAAGGGACTGAGTGTACTCGGTTTGCCTTCTGTCGCCTTGCACCTGTAGGGTTTGTAAGGGCTGGCAGGAGAGGGCTGCGGGGGGAGGCTGGGGTGTTGCTTGCCGGGCTGGTCCCACTGCCCCAGGCGGCGGCTGCTTTAGCAAAAGCTGGAGAGGTTCAAGCCTCTCAACACCCCTTAACTCCTGGGCAAACGTGAGCTGGTGAACAGAGGAGGGGAAAAAATGCAACAGAAAAGCATTTAAACGTTGATAGCAACCACAGCAAAATTATCACCTACTTAAACAAAAAATACATACATACATGGAAAAAAGAAAAAAAGCCCAAATCCAGATCAACAGGGAAAAAATAAAAAAAAAAACCACCACAGCTGAAACAAAAGGCAAGCCAGTGCCTTTCTAGCTGGCTGGATAATCGGGGAGGGTTGCAGCCATTGCGGCTCTGCCTGCCCTAATTCCTGTCCCCAGCTCCGACTGAGCAACCGCAGCCCCGCAGTCCCCGGAGGGCCACAGAAAGCTGCCTCCTTCCTTCCCCGTCAGTGCTGGATGAACCCGTGCTTGGAAACCGGCTGCTCTCTGCCAGCCTCCACCTTTTAGCAGCCTGGCTCAGCTCTGGAGGGAGAGCTGCGCCTGGCTGCCCGCTCGGGCTGCCCTCGCAGGCGGCGAGACTGCACCAGCACTGGGCTGAGGTGGTGCTGGTCGATTTTTTTGCTTTAAAGGAAAAAAAAAAAAGTCCCTTTCCCATCTGCTCCTGTTCAAAGGCTGTAATAGGGAGATGGAGTGGGCCTGTGCTGGGAGCAAAAGCTCGAGTCAGGACATACAAAACTGAGGAAAAGCTGTCTGAATGGTAGTGAGGGCAAACGGGTTGGTCCTTATGGAGGGAGCAGGGAGGGATGGTATAAAAGTAAGGTGTGGTACCCATTTCTCACAGGACTTTCTGGTGGCTATGTCTATGCCTCAGAAGAAGCAGTGAGATGCTGTTGGTCCTTGGCTGGTTTGCACAGTCCAGGGACAAATGTATAAGCGACTCTCCCAGCCCTCTTCCTTTCCAGGGCCCTGTTTAAATCTGTGCAGTTGCTTTCCTGCCCAGTGAAAGCCAGTAGGCTCTGTGAAGGGCTGACAACCCAAGGAGAGAGAGGCCAGTTCAGCCTTCCTATTCATCAGGGTTGATTCATTAATAATTAGTGCCATTAGGTGCACTACAGCAGTGCCTGATGGCCCCAGTTAAAGGAAAGTGAGCTCGTTAAATCCAGAGAGCCAGATTCTCCCTCTGTTACTCCCACCTGATGCAGAGGTGGTGCCTCCAGGGTGAGCAGCAGCAATAGCCCTGGCTTTCTAGGTGTGTAGCCTCTCTGCCTTCCCCCTCCCTCCTCCTCCTCCAGCTTTTCCCTCTCCTTCCCCTCAGCTGCAGATCTGCAGCAGAGCGAGGCCTGTGCAGGAGGTGGCTAGCAGGACTCGCAGGAGAAGGTAGCAAATCAGCTTATTTTTCAGAGCCACTTCATTCTTCATCACAGGGCAAAGAAGTGGGTTTGGGTTTTGGTTTGGTTTTTTTTTCTTGCAGGGAGGGGGAGGTGGGCAAAGTGACGGGGACTGCAGAGGAGTCTTACAAAATCAGATGCAATTTTAGCTGTCTGAAAGAGTTGCTTTAGGCTACAGGCATCAATGGTGATGTTGGCAAATACGCTTCCAGCTGGCTGCTGTCTCTCCTGAGGGACAGTTTCAACCCAAGGCCCATTGCAGTGGTGGCACAGCAAGGGGCTTTCGTTTGCTTTGGGCTAAGGACCTTCTGCTGCCCAGTTCCACCAGTGAGAAGAAAAGCTGGAGGTGATGTGGGAGACAGACACAGCACTGTCATTGGTGAGTTATTGGCTGTTCCTTTCTCCTCAAATCCCCACGGTGGGTCTGTGTTAGAAGATCTTACTCAAAGCCCCATACCCCTGAGCTAAGGGTTTGCTAATGGCTGGGCAGGCTGTGCTGGCATAGGCTTTGCCCTTCAGGAGATACTGCAGAAATAGGTTTAAATGATTCAAATGATCAGAAACCCAGCCTGTGGCCTCGGCCCTAGCTTTTTAGTTTTTATTGTTTGTTTTACTTTGTTTGTTTATCTCCTAAGCTGATATGAAGGAAAGATGGAAACAGCCTGCTGAAGGTCAAGGTGAGACTGACCATCAGTTCAGGCGGGTGCTGGTATTCACCAGCAGAAAGCCATGCCCACAGGTGCTAGAAGTCTCCTCAGCAAGAGAAACAGCATTGCTGCAGGGAACAAACAACTAGTCTTGGCCTTCTTTACACAGCACACAGCCTTTCTCTGGGAAAAAAGTATCCCCTGGAGTCAATATACAGTCTGCCTAGGTAAGGATTTTGAATGCTCAGTTTTGCCTCTGACAGGGATGCTATCCAAATATGAACTCCAGGTTCATGCCACCAAAATATGAAGTGCTTGTGTGTGCATCATACTTCACACCTCCAGGTTTCTTGCCTATGATATCAATTTATTAAGGACTGTGAAAAACTTACTAAATCTCTCAAGCATCAAAGATCAAATCTGCAGGGCACCTTTTTTGCTGTGAAGCAGCAGACTCAAGAGTGGATGGGCAGTGCATCCTTTAATACCACTTTAATACCACCAATTTTTATAACACTTTGGAAACTACTGGATATTCAAACTGATGCTCCCTAAAGCAGGGAACAAAAAAACAAACCCCAGCCAACCAATCTGAAAAAAAAATAGAAGAAGGAAGAAAGGAAGAAAACATAAGAAAAAAATCATCACTGACATTGATAGGAATTGTTTTAATCGGATTTATCCCTCCTTAAACAATCTATTTTGCTGCAGACACTATCAGTAAGTTTACTTCAGGACTGGCTAGGTACATGGTTTAATTCTGCAAAATGCACCTCTTCAAGAGTCAAATCATGTGTCTAGTATAGCGTCTCACTTTGTCAGAACTTCTAATGGTAGTATCTTAAGTATGAGAAGTTTTGCAGTAAACTGATAGTTTGGTATTTGTGCTCCTTTTAATGCATTTTATTTTGACTGGGTAGTGAAAGAGGTCTTATCCATGCCTGTGCTCCTTTGGGGCACATTTGATTTTCCAGTCCTCTGGCACAAGCTGCCTTTGCAAAGGAATGATTCCTGTAAAGCCACTACCCCATTTCATTTCCCGTATTCCAAGAAATCCCTAAATTATGTTGTCAGATGAAAAATCCAGAACATATTTTGTTAGCATGGAGCATCGGTCACATTAGTTTCGCAACGCCTCATTTAAGGATCCAATAGGTCAGAAAATTGTCCTAAGCTTTGCTTTTTATTGAGGCTTAATGGGTGCCCTTGTCCCTTTTACTAGACCTGTGATGCAAGACTTGCTTTTGTTCTGTTGCCAAGACATTTCATTTGATCTCCCTCACCCTTACTTCCACTGTCTATTAAATGGGAGTAGTACTTAGAGATCTTTGGTGAGTGAAAAATGCTACATGAGGAGGTAGGCATTATTAATTAGAATGATCTTATTTTATCTTTTAGCTTTCACCAGAAGAAAAACATCTGGATTGAAATGACAACAAAAAAATAATAGGTAAAGGATGTGGCTTCATAGATCTGCTGTGTAACAGAAAACATTCAGCCCTGGGTGCACAAGAGTTGTGGTTCACGTCTCCCTCCGAAGAACCCTCATTTTAAAGAATGTTTCACCATACCTACCTAATGCAGATGCTGCACTGCAGGTGTTTCAGGCTGTGAATTTCAGCCTGTGCCCTTGGCTAGGCTGTCAAGGATAAGTTGCAATACCTGTCCTTCTTGCCGAGATCCCAGTCCATCTTCGGCCATGTCACTCACTGCTGGTGAGCTCCCTGTTTTGCTGTGCATCAAAGGTTCATTTCATTCCCTTCCCTCCCTTTTCTTTAGGTGTCAGTGATTTGCGCTCTCTCCACATAAATCAGAGATCTGGCACATCAATACTTAGAAGCCTTAGGAGAAGAAGAAAACATCAATATTTCACTGAACACACAAAGTTGCACAACTCCCCAGTCTCCATTTTAATGTCAGCTGTGGTTAGTTTGGGTTTTTTCCATAAGCTGAGTGATTTCAGCTTCTCTTTGAATCCCACCTGTGTGAATAGCTTGGTTTTCTCCATTGCTAGTGTTAATAAGGAACTGTGAGGAGTTTGTTCAGGCTCACTGGTCAGGCAGTCCTGAGGTGGCTGACTTTCTAGGAAAAGCCACAGCAGGAATAAGCGAGAGCCAGCCCACGCACCAGGCACAGCTTTTGCTGGTCTTTAGCTTATGCTCCGACTCACGCTCCTGTTAAACCAATTGCCATTAGCAACTGTAATATAGAAAAATGCAAAGAAAAAAGAGCTGGGCATTTAGTCATGGAACTGCGCTTAGAAATGATGGCTCATTATAAGGCAGCTTCACCGACTACAGAGGAGCTACGTCAGTTCATGACAATTTAGGACTTGCTCCACTCGTGTTAGTCCATGGTCTGAAGTTTCCGATCTTGTCCTTTGTGTGAACTAGATCATGAAAATAGGGATACCGGAGTCACAGGGAAGTCGAGCAGAGTTCCACATGAGTACCGGTGTGAGAAGGAGCAGCAATTACCTCTAAATTCACTCTGCCAGCTTGTCGTTTCTGAGCTCTCCCCCTGCTGCTCTGTAACTGGAAGCCTTACGCTCTAGAAGAAGGGGAGATGAACATTTTGCTCATGCTCATATTAATCAAGTCGTCTTGTGACCTGCTGAATCTGTGAAATTGTATCTCCTGTGGTGTTCAGTGGTAATAACTGTCTCTTATGTGGACTCTCTAGTGTCTAGTAATACAGTTGTGTTTCTGCAGTAGATGCACTCCCAGGGTTTTTTTTCCTCTGCCTGCCTACTTTCACAGCACTTGTAGGCAGCTCAAACCTTTGAGGCTTCCATCCCCTGTCAAGTTTGATCAAACTCAGCTCACAGGCTCAAAAAATTATTTAGGAGGGACTGACTGGCACTTGCACAGACAGTGTGATCTCATAAGATTCCTTTCCTTGGGAAACTAGGCTACCAACCTAGCAACGGGGGAAAAAAAATGCCATCCTGCTAGCAAAAAGGACCTAAACACTGGGAGAAAAGAGGGAAGGTGGGAGCGGAAAGTGAAGCTGTTTTGAAGGGAAAAAAAAAATTACTGGCTTGTGGCTGCAGAGCTCTCGCACACTTAAAGGGCCAATCTTGGAGAGGCATGCTGGAGAAAATATTCTCCAGGAGATGGCAAGATCTCTTGCAAAAATTAGTAGGGGAGAGGAATCACCTGGATTCATCTCACCATCAGGCATCCTAAATGGTTATTTATATGGTAAGGGTTGTCTCCGGTGGTACCCGTTTCTCTCTACTGACCAGAGGAAGACACAGACACAGCTAGTGGGCAACCCGTGTGCCTGCAGTATCTGAAGTGAGGTGGGTCCTATTGCAAAGGGAGTGATCCTCTTACTGCTCCCTCCTTCACACCAGAGTTTTCCATGGTGCTGCTGCAGGGTTTGTTACTCTGTGTACCACGTTTGTATTTTAGAAAAGCTGCTGTGTGTCTTAATAGCCGCAGATGTATGCATGGTTTTACTGGGCATTTTTAAGCACTTATCCTCTGTGCACTAAAACCTTTCCTGTCCTTGTAACTTATGGAATAAAATCCTTTAAGTGAACTTTAATGATTCTAGTACTACTTCTTTACAAATTAGAGAGCTGTCATCCTGTTTTTATTTGATATCACACACTGTTTGAGGCTGTCAAAAGTATTATAGTGCATACCCATATAAATTGATATTTAATTTCAGTAATTATAATGTCACTAATTGTATTTTTGCACCTGATGTAATTACTGACATTCAGCTTTTGAGCTGCGCTTTGTTCTTTCTAGATTTAGGTGTTCCTTACTCTTTAATCTTCCCCACCTACAGTAGATCGTACACACAATGAAACTCGGAAATAAAGGCTTCCCATCAATTGTTGTGTGCCAAATGCACAGGATAGGTTGAAACGCTGGGTGTACCCAGAGTGCAGAATATGCTCAAAACCCCACTCCCTACTACTATGTCATTTTTATGAGGCTTAGAGGGTGTTATCCAAATGTTACACAGTGCTTAAGTGCTTGTAGTTGCCTATTGCTAAAAGCCTTCCATTTGCAATTTTTAGAGGGCTTTTTTGCTTGTAGCCTTTCATTTAATAAACCCTGGGGCTGCTGTATCTCAATGCTCTTCTCCTCATGGCCTTGCACGGGTGCATTCGTTATGTCGTAGTCCCCGAGACAGGGCTTGCTTCTCTCGCCTCAGCTATCCTTCTGACCTCTTCTCCTCTACCTTCTCATCGCGTTGCTGTCAAGTTATAATCTCTAGTCTGCACTGAGGTTCCCACACCCTGTCCACTTTGTGCCTTCTAGACTGATGACTCCACATTAGAACAAATATGACAGGTAATGAGTAAATAATAGTAATTTTAATATATTATAAGTATTACCTAATTACAGATGTGTGCAAGGCTTAGCAGCCAATTAGCGTGCAACATTTGTACCTAATTAAGCATAATCCGGTCAGTGCCAGTGTTGTCATCAGACAAAGATCACTGAAAGGCAACTTGAGCAGGCTTTAATGAAGGGTATAATTTTACTGGGGGAAAATTACAGGGTGTGGTTGTTGATATGAGTGTGATCCCTTGCTGCACTGGAGCGGACACCCAGGAGAGGACGTTCACCTGAGGACTCCCGACTGCATCTCTTCTTGGCTGGCCACTGGGTACAATTTTCCTTCTAACCTTGAATTTGATGTACAAAACCAGTGAATAAAGCAAGTACTTTGTGCCTGTCTACCTGCCTCAACTTTCTTTGTGGTAAAGCACAAAGTAAAAAATCATCCGGGCCATGGAATTCCTGCTCTGTCCTAGCAGAGTTTGAGGTCAGTGAGCCCTCTTCTCAAAGATACCTAAGACCCGTTGGCCTCTAGGTTATAGTCCACACAGAAACTTGTTTTGGTTCAATTTCATTAATAGAAAACCTTTTGTGGACAGCAAATCTTTATTATTATTGCCATATGTCAATATTATTGCCATCTATTATTTCACTTCAGGAGTGGCTTTTATAGAACTTCAGGAGTGGCTTTTATAGAACTTAAACTGGCCACTGCTGTCAAGGACAACAAAAAATGTTTCTACAAGTATATCAGCGACAAAAGGAGGGCTAAGGAGAATCTCCCTCCTTTGTTGGATGCAGAGGGAAACCTGGCCACGAAGGATGAGGAGAAGGCCTTCTTTGCCTCAGTCTTTAATAGTCGGACTGATCATCCTCAAGGTTTTCATGCCCCTGAGCTGGGAGATGGAGATAGGACACAGAATGTAGTCCCAGCTGTCGAAGAGGTGGCAGTCACTGACCTGCTCCTCCACCTGGATGCCCACAAGTCTATGGGGCCAGACGGGATCCACCCGAGGATACTGAGGGAGCTGGCGCAGGAGCTTGCCAAGCCACTCTCCATCATTTACCAGCAGTCCTGGTCAACCGGGGAGGTCCCAGATGACTGGAAGCTAGCTAATGTGACACCCATCTACAAGAAGGGTCGGAAGGAGGATTCGGGGAACTACAGGCCTGTCAGCCTGACCTCGGTGCCGGGGAAGGTCATGGAGCAGATCATCCTGAGTGCCATTATGCGGCATGTGCGGGACAACCAGGGGATCAGGCTCAGCCAGCATGGGTTTATGAAAGGCAGGTCCTGCTTCACTAACCTGGTCTCCTTCTATGACAAGGTGACCCGCTTAGTGGATGAGGGGAAGGCTGTGGATGTTGTCTACTTGGACTTCAGTAAGGCCTTTGACACCGTCTCCCACAGCATTCTCCTGCAGAAGCTGGCTGCTCACGGCTTGGACAAGTGTACTCTGAGCTGGGTTAAAAACTGGCTGGACGGCCGAGCCCAGAGAGTGGTGGTGAATGGAGCCAAATCCAGTTGGCGACCGGTCACGAGTGGTGTTCCCCAAGGCTCAGTGTTGGGGCCGGTCCTGTTCAATATCTTTATCAATGATCTGGATGAGGGGATTGAGTGCACCCTCAGTAAGTTTGCAGATGACACCAAGTTGGGTGGGAGTGTCGATCTGCTGGAGGGTAGGAAGGCCCTGCAGAGGGACCTGGACAGGCTGGGTTGTTGGGCCGGGGCCAACTGTATGAGGTTCAACAAGGCCAAGTGCCGGGTCCTGCACTTGGGTCACAACAACCCCAGGCAACGCTACCGGCTTGGGGAGGAGTGGCTGGAAAGCTGCCTGGCTGAAAAGGACCTGGGGGTGATGGTTGACAGCCACCTAAACATGAGCCAGCAGTGTGCCCAGGTGGCCAAGAGGGCCAATGGCATCCTGGCTTGTATCAGGAATAGCGTGGCCAGCAGCACCAGGGAGGTGATAGTGCCCCTGTATTCGACACTGGTGAGGCCGCACCTCGAATACTGTGTTCAGTTTTGGGCCCCTCAATTCAGGAAGGACATCGAGGTGCTGGAGCGTGTCCAGAGAAGGGCAACGAGGTTGGTGAAGGGTCTAGAGAACAAGTCTTATGAGGAGCGGCTGAGGGAGCTGGGGTTGTTTAGCCTGGAGAAGAGGAGGCTGAGGGGAGACCTTATTGCCCTCTACAATTATCTGAAAGGAGGTTGTAGAGAGGTGGGGGTCGGTCTCTTCACCCCAGTAACAAGCGATAGGACGAGAGGAAATGGCCTCAAGCTGCGCCAGGGTAAGTTTAGGTTAGATATTAGGAAAAACTTCTTTACTGAACGAGTAGTCAGGCACTGGAACAGGCTGCCCAGGGAAGTGGTTGAGTCCCCATCCCTGGAGGTATTTAAAAGACGGGTAGATGCAGTACTTGAGGACATGGTTTAGTGGTGGACTTGGCAGTGGTGGGTTAACGGTTGGACCTGGTGATCCTAAGGGTCTTTTCCAACCTTAACAATTCTATGATTCTATGATTCTATGATTTTAGCTTGAAAACTGTTCCCAACTGTCTTAAATTAAACCAACATAAATTTAATTTAACCTGAAGGGAATGATTACCTCCCAGACAATTGCTGTGCTTCTCTCTGCTGCTAGGAGTACATGGTGCTGCAAGGTTTGGTGTCCTATGACAGAGCCATGGCTGCATCTGGGCTGGAGTGTCCATGTGGTAATGAGTACTGACTTCGCTCAGTCTTGCTGTTTTAGGTCATCTGCAAAAACAAGCCCTTTGACTGAGTGACGAAATTCACTGCTTGGTACAAGTGTATACACTCTATAGACCAGATCCTAACAGTGGGGTCTGAGCTGGGTGCCTGGTACCATGAGGTACCATGACAGTGGACAGGTATTGTGCAAACTGCTGCTTGTAGAGTTTTGCATAAACCCTTATGTTCCAGCTTCTTTGGAGCAGAGACCAAGAGCTCTGTAGAGATGCTATCTCGGAAGAAAAAAACTAAGACAACAAGAAAAGATAATTTGCACTGAAGTGTCTGGAGAACTCAACCTTAACAACAAGGTGGGTAACTGTCATGGTTTAACCCCAGCCAGCAACTAAGCACCACACAGCCGCTCACTCACTCCCCCGCAGTGGGATAGGGGAGAGAATCAGAAGAGTAAAAGTGAGAAAACTCATGGGTTGAGATAAAGACAGTTTAATAGGTAAAGCAAAAGCCGTGCGCACAAGCAAAGCAAAGCAAAGCAAGGAATTCATTCACTACTTCCCATCAGCAGGCAGGTGTTCAGCCATCCCCAGGAAAGCAGGGCTCCATCACGCCTAACGGTTACCTGGGAAGACAAACGTCACTCTGAACGTCCCCCCCCCTTCCTTCTTCTTCCCCCAGTTTATATACTGAGCATGACGTCATACGGTATGGAATAGCCCTTTGGCCAGTCTGGGTCAGCTGTCCTGGCTCTGCTCCCTCCCAGCTTCTTGTGCACCTGGCAGAGCACGGGAAGGTGAAAAGTCCTTGACTGGTGTAAGCACTACGTAGCAACAACTAAAACATCAGTGTGTTATCAACATTATTCTCATCCTAAATCCAAAACACAGCACTGTACCAGCTACTAGGAAGAAAAATCAACTCTATCCTAGATGGAACCAGGACAGTAACCTAGAAGAGGACCTACAGCCCTTAAAACACACATCTGAACAAAAAAAAATCAGCCTCCTTACATCAAGACACCCACTGCCCGGACATTCCAAACAGTGTCTCCACAACAGACATCCAGGCAGCCATCAGAAACATGGCTTATGTCTAGTGACTTAAAAATCACCAACGAGAGTGATTCCATACCTTCTCAGCCTCTGTTGGTGCTGCACTGTCTTCACAGTCAAAGATATCTTTCTCTTAAGCCCAACCTGAATTTTCCAGCTTTAGAGGTGACTGTGAACAGGTTGGCCGAACATGTATCACTAGTGGCATGGACCAGACATGGACATCAAGATCTCTTGTGGGCCTCTCCAACCCTCTTTCGTGACTTTCTAGAATTCCAGTGTGATAAATGAACAGCTACAGGAAATACTTGTTCTTTTAAAATATTTGCTCTTTGCAGTACATGTTCTTTTGATTAAATAAAAAATATTATTTGGTCATCAATCATTACCACCACTGAATGTATGAAAATGTTTGCTGACCTGTATAAAACCAGGAGGGGTCAGCTTTTCTGAAGTCTTACTGGGGCAAAGACTTCCAAACAAATACATGAGGTTGCTCTTGCACCAAAAAGTCAGCATGTTACTTTGGGATCAGCAAGATGAAAGAAGTCCCAAGACATGAAGCTGTGCTGGACATCTGCACACAGCCTGCTAAGTATGTAAACCAATCAGCACCGAAACAGTTAGCAGTACTGTCATTTAAACTTGCCATCATTATGTTTCAGAGTTAACCCAACCTTAGATACAGCTATGCAGGGAGGGGGGGTTACAAGGAAGCCAGTGACTGATCTTGCTGACATTTGGACTAAAGCCTGTCTAAACTTTTTGTTCCTTGGGACACCTCATGCTAGTTGGGAACAAGTGAAAACCATTTTCCACTGTTCAGGCTGGCATCCCCAGGCTGATGTCCAGGCAGGAGAAGAAGGGAGCTGTCATGCTCAGAGATGTGCAACGTGGGTGCCTCCTCCAGAGACATGCCAGCCGCTGGCTGCTGCTGGCTTATGGCAGAAGATAGAGTAGCAGAGATACCCATCCTGCTGGGCAGTCTGACATGTGCCAGGATTGACTGTGAAACATTTCTCTGCTGATAAGTGTTGAGAGCTTCCCTGTGTTCATGCAATGTTAGCAAATACTCCAATCTCTCATGTGCCAAGGGGGACACTGGAAAAAAGCTGCTATGGTATCACTTTAGGTACCAGCCGTAAAAGCACAGCCTCCCTCAGGCTCTGGCCCCCTTCTTGCCTGGTGGCATCCATTCTCTACAAGGTCAGAGAAACATCTCTAATCCAAGAGGACAAGCGGTTGGTCTCTCTCAGCTCCTGGCTTGGGCAGAAGGGAAGTCCTCTCAATCAGATCCACCATACCCTCAACTGGCCACCCTTCTCTCCCATGGCTTTTTTTCCAGCACACCTTTCCTCAACAGCTTTATAAACTATATTCCCCTCATCAACCATAAATGTGGTCAGCTGAGACCTCCAAATGTCAAACCTTATACTAGGGATAGTGTCTCCTGGCATCACGTCCTGGAGACCTGATGGACTCCCAGCAAAGGGAGCAGATTATAAGGCAGTGGAGCTTTAGTATTTTTACACTGTGACAGGCAAACTTTTGTATCTCGGGTTACTTACAGAAGCTGCTTCAGAAGATAATGGTGTAGGAGGAAACACAGTCAAGAGGAAAAGGCTTACCCTGAATATTTCCATTCAGGGTACAGGAAAGCTGCCTGGTGACATGCAGAAGATATTGCCACAATTTTCTGTGTAAACAGCGCTTGGCTTTAGCATGTGGACTCAGCACCTTGCTCGGAGGAGCTGGGGGTCAAAATTGACCTGCACGCACTCTGCATTTGGCACTGAGAAAAGAAAGTCCTTGGGGATGTGGAGCCCTGAGATGGAGATTTAAGTAGGTATTTAAAGGTCAGACAGCAGCTTTGGCAACTCATTTTAGCTCCTTTCCTCTGACATATTCCTAAAATGGGCTTAGTCTCTGGATGCACCTGTTAAAAGAGTATAGTGTGAACAAAATCTTTTATGATCATAAAAGTAGAGTTCCAAGTCACATTATATCTTTGGAGAAACATAGCCCTGGAAGGCAAATTTAGAGCAAAAGATTACACTGACTGCAGCTGGGAGTATTGCGTTTGGTAACGGAGATGACCATGTGGAAGCTGTCTGAGGAATACACAGAGTATATATTCCATATATTATTTTCTAGGTCAGTGAAACTCCAAATACAAAATGCAACCATCAGGAAGTTTCCTTGGGTTTGTGGCACTGATGGAAATTCCAAGTCCCTCTGGGCTTGATTTTCAAAAGTACCAGATTCTCTCAGTTCCCAGTGTTATCAACAGGAGCTGTGGCTGCTGATCTTCAAGCTTAAGCAAAGGCTGAGTTAGAGACTTCAAGACACTAATGAAATATTTTGTTCTTAGCCTGCTGTGCAGGTATGGGTCAGCCATAGCTTTTAGTCCCATGTCTTAACTGCCTCAGGGTTGGATTGATGGGAAGGTTATTTTTGAAAGAAAAAAAAAATGATCATGTAGAAAAGAAAACTATGAAAATAGTCTTAGGCCATTTTGAGTGTGTTTTGTGCTGTATCCCACCACCTTTACCTGTCCTCCCTGAAATACAGGCTCAGTTTTATGCACTTGTATTCTCTGAAGCTAGTTTTTGTTCTCAGACTTAGCCAGACTTCATTCGGTAATTTGTCTCACTTGCATTGTCAGGCAAATTCTGGCACAGCTCTTCAGAAGGCGGAGGGCCTTGTTCTTAATCTCCCCTAAAATCAGATGATGGGGCAATGCTAGATAATGTGGGTCCTCAAGCAAGTTTTGGATGCAGGGCTCCAAATTATTCCTCAAGAAGTTTATCCTCCTGTTCTCCCTGCACTTGATTTCCCTGTGCTGACGCAGGTCTGGGTGGGACAAGCCCAGGTGTCCCCTGCAAGCACAGAGCCCAGCCTAGCATTGCCTTCTGGAAGCACCTGCTTTTCTCTGAGCATCGACCAAAAAGTCTCTATAATCATCTCTGTAGATACCTGCGATGGCCTAAAAGGAACAAAGTGGCCAGAGATGGCCTGAAAGCGTAAATAATTCCCACAGGCACTTTAATCATGGCAAGGCTAGGGTGTTTTTCCACTCCTGCATATAAATTAGAGACCAGAGACCTAATTCCCTCATGCCTTTCCTTAACAGGCTAGTAATTAACTTTTTTAAAGTGTTTTGGGTTAGGCTAAAAATATAGAGGAAAGCCAAATTCTGAGCTTTTTTTTTTTTTTTTTTTCTCCAGGGGTATCTGGCTGAAGAATGCCTGAGGAATGCCTGGTGCCCTTGGCTGCATGAAGGGGGCAGGCACAAGTCAAAAGAGGTGAACTGCTTTGCCAGTTGAGTATGAGGTTATGCAATGATAGATCCTCCCAGATGGCTTGTCAAGTACCTCTACTGAGCAGGGACAATTACAGAATAAGGGCAGCGTCACTCAATAAAATTTGCAAAAGTGAAAGACAAGAAGAGAGCATTTGCAACCCGCTAAACGTTCCTTCTTAGCTTTGTTGCCTAACAACAACTTGGTTGAGCAGCAATACCATCACCAGTCATAGGCTTTTGTGGGCAAGTCTCATCTAGCTCTGGGATTTCATTTGCAGCTGGAACATTTTGTCAAATGCCTTTTAATTTGCTTGACTGCTAAAGGCAAACATACCAGTCTTTATTCTTAGCCATCCTTTATCAAAGCAGATAGTTCAACTAATATTAATGGTTTAAGATAACTCCTGCTTACCTTTTGCAAAACATGGTACAGACTTCAACATGTACAGTATTAATTGAAATCATCAACAGAAGCTTCAGCAGCGCTTGCCTGAAATGCTCTCCTACTATTGGCAAGGGCAGCTGGAGCCCTCTGGGTGAGGTTTAAGCGAGTGTCGCTGACTCACCTACATCATGCCTCTGTGTTGAGTTGTTTCCAATCATCTATTCCTGATTAGCACCCTGTGTGGATGCTGTTACTGCAAAATCAGAGTGCATTGTTCCTGCTTAACTCAACCCTTGAGCTGCTCTTAAGAAACAGCAATGGCACTTTATATTTGCGCCTTACCTTAATCAGTGATAACTTTCAAGTGCAGGCAAGTCCTGGGATACATGATTCATTATCTTAGAGGAGTGAGAGCAATGTAATGAGTATGCTGAGCAGTCCTAAGGGAGGATCTTCTATCCAGCCAGCTCATGGAGAAGATCTGAAATGCATTTTATCTTGGAGGTTTTGGGAAAGAGAAATGGGGTTCTTTTTTTTGCTTGATTAGTAAAAACAAAGGAAATAAATAAACCAAAGGAAACCAAATCAGTGTTTTGGTGGGATACACTGTTTGCATTCTCCTTGCAGAACAAATTGGGGAAAATACCTTTTCACTCTCGTATAAATTGTCTCTTACAGATGTTGCTCACTGCAGAGTGCTGCCTGTTTTGGTGGCATCCATGTCTATGGCAGCAGCACTCATGGAGAGCAGCCATCCATCAGACCTACAAATGAAGGAGGAAGATTGGCAGGTTACTCAGGGTCTCATCAATCAGGCGTAAGGTGGGCAGTTAGATATTAACTCATGTATGAGAAATAAATTGCTCTGAATCAAATATCTCATATCTCCAGTGAGGGACAAACACCCAAAGGAAACTTTGGCCCTTCTGAGAAGAGAAAAGAAGCCCAATGCAATATGCTCCTTACCAAGTGTGTACGTCTGTGATTTGAGTCCCTGAGGACAGCTTCAAGTACCAGCCTTTCTCAGCCCTTTCCACTCCAAATAAGCCACACTGCTAATATCCTTATAGCCATCAGACAGCATTGTCTGGTGTTTGTCTCTCATTTTCTTCTCCACAGCGATAGGATAGAGAAGCCAATGCTATTCCTGCGAAGGCTGCAGAGTTGCAGAGGAGAGATCCTTTGTGCAAACAGACAAAAACCATGGGTTGTGTGAGCTGGGGAAAGTCTGCTGCTCTTCCGTGCACCAGAGCAGGGTGAACAGTACAAAACCACCGGCATTTTGCAGGTGTTATTCCCTCTGTGCTCTGTTTTGTTTGCAAAAAGGAGCTGGGGGACCTCACAGCAGCCCAGATGAATTGTTTGCCTCTCTTGCTTTTTTGAGCCATGTGAGCATCCATTTTTATGGCTGGACTGGTTTCTGAGACCTGACTCACATCTGGACCATTTTCTGATCTGTGTGGGACTCTCCATGGCAAACTCCATGCTCCTAAAGAGCTAATGTCCTTATGTCCTCCTGCTATTGTGGCTGGGGGCTTCTCCCCATTACCCCAAAGTAGCCTTGTGCTGCAGCAGACTTCTCTTCTGAATATCACTGTGCTGCTGATGTAGCCTGAAAACTTGAATGGAGAGCTCTAGTCCTTGTGCTCAGAGTGAGACTCTGCCCTAACTCATTCATCAGTCCACTAAAAACCAGCCAGCCAGTCTGCAAGGTGAGTCTGGAAGGCCCTGTGATGGAAAGGCCCTTGATCTGTGCTCAATCAGTAAATCCCAAACACTAGTGTGTGAAAGGACTGTGGCAATGAGAGCTCAGGAGCAAACTGTAGGCTCAGTAAGATGGGTCAAGCCATAATAAATGAGTTGATCATTGACCTTGTCTCTTTTTCCTGTTTGTGAATTACCCAAGAATGCACTTGGTGTTTGCAAACGGTAGGTCAACTGGTTCTAACTAAAATTTGTGCTTCTTATTTTTGCTGGTTTTAATGCCTAGAAGGAAGAAACAGGGCAGTGGGAATAATAAAGCGGCATGACCACAAACACCACATAAAGCTCTAGTGAGGAATCATGGCAAAAGACACAGCAGAGGTCAAACTCCACCGTGCTTTTTTTAATCTAAAACAGGATTTTTGTGTGTGCTTTTAAATGACCTTTGTTTTTGTAATGATCCCTTTTAGAAAAAAAATGAGAGAACAGTGGGCCCAAAAGCGCTGTCACTGTTCACTCTTGTATGCCAGAAAGTCAATGGAAGTGGCCACTGCAAAACAGGGCATGGTGGGCTGTGGGCTGGTGGGGGCAGACGGGGTGACAACACCAGCGTCACACATTGCCGGATCCTGCCATCCATTCCATGATCCTGCCGGATCCTGCCATCCATTCCCATCATTTGTGCTGAGCTGAGTGCACCTTTGGGCTGATGACATTTGACTTTGCAGGTACAATGTCGCTACCTTGATTTACATCACAGCACTGTCCAACAAACAGTTTTTCAGCACAATTGAGGAGGTGGACATGCGTAGCAAAGTGTGGAAATGGGTTTGGTACTGCCACTTGGGACAACATCTCCCCCAGCACAACTTTAACCATAGGGACTTTGCTCACAGATGAGCACACAGCTCCATTCCCTAGATACTCTTTGATGGGATGTGCAATCTTGTTCCTTTTCCAGACACTACTCTCTCCCACACAGGCATACACACCATAGAAATGTAGGCGGGACTTCTAGGCCATCTACGGCCACCTGCTTTGGGCTGCACTGTTAGGATCAACAGTTCAGAGAGGGCACCACAAACTGGAAATGTTTCCCTAGCAGAACAACAAGGTAATTTGTGATGGCAGAAACAACTCACTGATCTTTTTCATAAAATATCCTGGATCCATATATGACATCCTTAATCTAGCAGATGTCAGCTCTGTGCCACATGTTAAAATTTAGTTTGGCTGTGCTTAGCTAGTTGGCATAAAATAAATTAATTCTTGTTATTTAATAGCATGATGATGAAATATGGGTTACTCCAAACTTGACTCTGTGTCCTAGATAGTAACGCATTAATTTTTTAATAGGATCCACTTTCCTTATATTCAAAATCAGTCATGAGAGAGATAAATGAGGCTAATAATAAACAAACCTTGCAAAGGCCTTTGGGATCTCACGGAAACGAGGTTCAGATGGCTGCACAGTGATGGAGATTCCCCACAGCTCACATAGAGGAATGACTGCCAAGTGTTAGCAGTCACACAGCAGCAGCTCCCAGAGGGCATTTCTCCACAATGGCAAAACAACTTCAGCCGAGGGAAAGGTATGCAACATCCAGGTTAGGAAGTCCCAGAGCTTCTCATTGTTTGATATTAAGATGTTCTTTCATGAGAAAAATTACTCTACACATGCCTGATTTTCATATTCTCTCTCCCCGTGACACTGCAATGGGCCATGGTTGAAGACAGACTACTGGGATTATTAGCCAGATCAGCTACTGCTGCTACAACTATCAGATGAAATCAACGAGGCAGAATAGCAGTCTCCTCATTTTTAAGGTAATTAGTGATGGAGAAGATTTATGGCTTCTGCATTTATTGACTGTTTAATTTATTGGGCAAATAGCTCTGTGATGGAAACAAATGTAAAGTGGGTAGAAGGATTCCAGTGAAACATCAGGCTGGAAAATGTCTTTCAAATAGTGACTGGAAAATTTATCTTTCAAATACCTTGTTCACCACTTACCTCTGTAGTAGCTGATGGCATCCTACATGTCATATAACCCTGAGTCTGATCAGGCAGCCATGGATTACAGGGGGACTCTGATCAGGTTTTAAGGCTTTAGTGCATACAAAAGGCTAAACTTCCTCCTCAGAAGTGATCAGGCAGCTCTGAGGGCAAAACTATAGATCCCAAATCATTATAGATGTAGAGAAAATAAGGATCTAGAATTATTAGGGACCATTAATAATTATTATCAAGATCCCTTAAAAAATACAGGTGCAAAGAGATCTCCTTCCCCAATCTACAGTGCTGCAAAGCAGCATCCCTCCATCTCAGGTCGAGGGGAAGGCTGGGGGAAGGATAGGCCACTGGCTCCAGCCCCTTCAGGCTGTGGCCTGCCATGGTGTGATGGATGGAAACAGAGGGCAGATGTCTCCTCCTGTGGCCTTTTACATGTCCCTTCCCACCAGCCCCTAGGGCTAAGATGGAGGGAGCATCACAGGAAGCTCACTCAGCAGCTGGTGCCTACTTGTGAGGAAGAAATGACATTTTAGAGCCAGGCATTTGGCAGTCTGGGATTTAAAAACATGAAGGGGTTATTGCAGGAAGTTCACAGGCACATGTCATATACAATGTGGAAAAGATGTCACAAGATTATCGATGAGGCTAGGTCATTAGCCAAGGGTGACATGTATTTTGGTGGATGATTGCCAACTGAAATGACCATCTGTGTCAAATCAAATGAAACTGGCCATCAGTACACTTGTCAGCTAAAAAAAAAAAATCAAGCAAGAAACACTTTATTTTCTGAACTGTCAGTTCAGTTCTACAACCCTGAAAACCTGGGCTCACCAACAAGTAGATGGTGAGTGCACACTTAACTTGCAGCATTCAGGCCATCTCTACAAGGTTAGGAGAGCTAATGGTGTGCTAAAAAATCAGAATAAAGCTAAAATGTCCTTGTTGGCAGTATGCTTGACAGTTGGCAGGATCAAAATCACTCTGACTGTTTTTAATATCTAATTCACATCTATGGATGAACCCAGTTAAAAATTGGTTTTGCAAGCAAGAGAAATGTTTTTCTTCTAAATTTGCTCATGAAAAAAAAAATCATTACTCTCAATGCAAAATGTCCCACCCCATTAAAAAAAAAAAAGCTAAATGTTATTTTAGCAAAAGAAAAATCTGTTTGGGGGAGGTTTCTAATTTTCTTTGACAAAGACAGAGGACATCATAGTTTTATGATTGTTTTTCATGGAAGAAAAAAACACCTCCCAACTGCTCCTTCTTTGACTGAAGTTATTTCAGCTATCTCTACCTGAAAATGCCTTTTTCTGTGAGGAATGAAACTGGAGGATGAAGTGTGCCAGCCTAGTCCCCGTGCCCTGTGCCAGTCTAGTCCCTCGAGCATCATGCTGTTGTTTATCGCTTTGGCCAAGCAGAGGTGCTACGGAAAGGGAAAGACTGCATAGTTAAATTTTCCACCTGAAAGACAGGACTTCCCTATTGTATCTTGGCCTGAGGAGCTGTGCATGGTGCTCTCTCCTTTGTCTCATGCAGTAAGGACTCCCTACCCTATTCCAGTCTGCTGAACTCACCACCTTTTCTTAGAGTGCTAGGATTAAAGTAGCTTAATGAATTTGCATATGTCAGCCAAACTTCCTTCAGTTACATTTAAACTAATGTAATTTATCTCAGAGTTGTTGTGGACTAATGCATAGGATCAAGTCCTGTTGCTCACCTTATGCTTGGTAATAGGCATTAAGTTGCTGCCATCGGGTGCTGTATCTGAGCCCTCAAGCCATGGGAAAGCAGCCCCAGCTGCTGCGCTGAAGCCAGTGTGTTGCCCATCTTGTCCAATATTAATCTTGCCAAGAATGGCCAGGTTGAATACCTCTGTGGAGAAAACCCCACCCAAAAACCTTTGGTATGACACAGACTGCTTCTCCTACAGATCTCATCCTAGTCTACTGAAGTTTACATCCTGAAACTTACAATTATCTGTTTTTCAATCTTCCTCTTCCATTTTTTCAGGATTAAATTTTCTCAATCCAGATATCCTTTTCCATCCTGGAAATATCTCCTTCATTAATATCTCCAACCAAAGGAGAATATTTATGTGACACCCCTGAGAAATGTGGGCCATCTGTCCTTGGCCACCAACTAAGCCACTGTTTGGGCACTGCTGGCTTTCCCCAGGCTTTCCAGGGGTTTACTGATGTCTCAAGTTAAAACTTTTAGCCCTAAATTTTAAAAATGTGAACATCAACAGGTATGAATGGAAACTCTGCCAGCCTAGGTCACTCTGAAATCCTGATGTTCTCCTGTCTATCTTGGGTGAGCACATTTATTGACCCCTTTGATTCTCCTGACTTTGGAGGTCTATCATTTCGGTGGCCTGTGTGGGAAACTGATGTCCTGGTAACACAGATCACATCTGTGGAAATTTCACTGGGGTTGCACTCCCTATAGCAAGTCAAATCCTGAATAACAACCACCTTCCCACATCTGTAAGTATTATGCTTTGGGGCTAAAAGGTTTCATACTTGGTGCAAACCCACATGCAGTTAGGAAAGTATGGGCAGCATTCCCACAAATACCCAATGGCACTGTTCATTTTGTGCCAGCTCTGAGGATGAAAGCCTCTCTTCTGCAGAGGAGTAGTGCAACAGCAGCATGCCTCTTAACCTGGGAGGATTTAGGGAGTGTGAGAATTACAAGATTAATTCTCTGAAAATACTCAGAAATATACTTCTGGGAGAGTACAGTGAAACATATTTTCACATAATGTCCATGAATATTTGCTGAAATTGGATTTTGAATTGACTGTCAAAAAGAGTCAGCCAAAACACCTAGTTCTTGGTGCCAATCCCATCCAGTCAGACAACACAAATGTAGCATTCAACTAGTGTTGGTCCATGCAGTTTGAAGTACAAATATACTTAAACGCTTGCAGAGCAATTAACATAAAAATACTCCTGAGCTAGGTGGGAGAGACTAATTTTCAAGAAACTATTCATATGCTAAATGGTTAATTAAAAATTAGTCTACATCATCCAATCAAAAAAGGTTTCTTTTTAGGGAGTCAAGAAAAGAAGAGAAGGGGAATAATTCTCATTACAATTATTGCAAGAAGACTTTGAATGATGATGCACTGAAACTTTACATGTTTCTGTATGGTAAAAATTAGTCTCACCTTTTCTCCCTGCTCTTTCATAATTTAAAACTCACTTGCTTTTAAAAGTTCAAGCCTGTCATGTAGTTAATCCTCACTGAGAGCTAGTGTAGATGACATGTTTGAAAATAATTGGGTTTAGGAATAAAAATGTTATCAGTGCTGAAATTCCCTGTCTTCTTCTAGTGGTATCCAACCCTTGCAACTGGATTTAGTAAAACACTGCTCAAAATGGTCCAGTTATAATTTGCCTAGAAAACAAACTCTTTTGTTATTGTTAGCTTTTATTACCTACCACTGTCCAAACTTTCGGTTATCTTAGAGGCACAGTACCACTGATGAAAATCTCTTTTGATTGACCTTTCTTGCAGTCAAACATCTCTGTATGTTAAAAGAACTGTAAGACTGAAAACTCAAGCACTCAAAAGTTAGAAAAGTTGAGGAAAAGTTAGAAACTGTATCTTCATGTTAAAATACAGGCTTCAATTTTGTAGTGACACACTGTATTTTCAAAAAAAGTGTTGTCTAAATACACCATTATTCAATATTTCTTTGAAGGTGTAGAGGGTTTGCATGGCAAGGTTTTGGTAGTGGGGGGGCTACAGGGATGGCTTCTGTGAGAACCTGCTAGAAGCTTCCGCCATGTCCAACAGAGCCAATGCCAGCCAGGTCCAACACAGACCCGCTGCTTACCAAAGCTAAGCCCATCAGCGACAGTGGTAGCGTCTCTGTGATAACGTATTTAAGAAGGGGAAAAAACTGCTGTGCAGCAGCCGCTGGGAGAGAGGAGTGAGAATACGTGAGAGAAACAACTCTGCAGACACCAAGGTCAGTGAAGAAGGAGGGGGAGAAGGTGCTCCAGGCGCTGGAGCAGAGATCCTCTGCAGCCCATGGTGAAGATCATGGTGAGGCAGGCTGTCCCCCTGCAGCCCATGGAAGTTAACGGTGGAGCAGATCTCCACCCACAGCCCATGGAGGACCCCACGCCAGAGCAGGTGGATGCCCAAAGGAGGCTGTGACCCTGTGGGAAGCCTGTGCTGGAGCAGACTCCTGGCAGGACCTGTGGACCTGTGGAGAGAGGAGCCCAGGCTGGAGCAGGTTTGCTGGTAGGACTTGTGACACCATGGGGGACCCATGCTGGAGCAGTCTGTTCCTGAAGGACTGCACCCCATGGAAGGGACCCACACTGTTCATTAAGAACTGCAGCCTGTGGGAAGGACTCACGTCAGAGAAGTTCATGGAGGACTGTCTCCCATGGGAGGGACCCCACGCTGGAGCAGGGGAAGAGTGTGAGGAGTCCTCCACCTGAGGAGGAAGGAGCAGCAGAGACAATGTGTGATGAACTGACTGCAACCCCCATTCCCCATCGCGCTGTGCCTCTGGTGGGGAGGAGGTAGAGAATTCAGGAGTGAAGTTGAGGCCAGGAAGAAGGAAGGGGTAGGGGGAAGGTGGTTTTAAGATTCGTTTTTTATTTCTCATTATCCTACTCTGATTTGATTGGTAATAAATTAAATTAATTTTTTTTCCCCAAGTCGAGTCTGTTTTGCCTGTGATGGTAATTGGTAAATGATCTCTCCCTGTCCTTATCTCAACCCATGAGCCTTTCATTATATTTTCTCTCCCCTGTCCAGCTGAGGAAGGGGAGTGATAGAACAGCTTTGGTGAGCACCTGGCACCCAGCCAGGGTCAACCCACCACAGAAGGAAAATAAAATATGCAGCACACATGATGAAACACCAGACAGAAGATTATCTAATTTTCTCCTGGATGTTTTTAACACACTCTTACCTTAATACTTGAGCAGAGCTAAAGCAATGATACATTTATTTCCACAGCATTGCTACAGAAAAGTGGTAGAGGCAATAAAGCCTTGCTTGTGAATTAAGTGATTTTGAACACCCAAGATGAGATATCTAGAACTTCAGTATTCACATATTGTGTCCAAATTGTAGTTCTCATCTTAGAAATGCAGCCCTGAGAAGGACCTCTTAGGTCATGCAATCCAGGGTCCTGCATTTGCAGGCAATGACTTTGCAGGCTCCCTTTCATCAATTGCTCAAGCTTCACCTTAAAGCTAGTTGCATTATTTTGGCTTCACGCACCCCATGGAAGCCTGTGTGAGGACTCATTGCTTTGATAGTAGCAAGAGCTTCTCATTTCCAGTCTAGACTGGCTCCCAGACATTTTAAAACCATTTGCTATCATGCTAAACTGACTTTTTTAGGAAACACTTTTCCTCTCAGAGGTATTTGCAGATAGCAATTCTAGATTTTGTCAGCTTTTTCATTGCTAGGCTAAACAAGACAAATTCAGTCTTCTCTCAGAAGACAGCCAGTCCTCTCCCTCTGTTTCCACTGGTGTCCCTGCCCTCCTCCTGTTCCAGCTGAAGTGCATTGCTCTGAAAATGGGGAAGCCAGGTCTGGACCTGTGATCCTGTCATATGGTCATCTTCCAAAAAATGTATTATACTCAGGCTAATTTATAAAGAAATGAAAACAGGAGTTTAGTGTGGAAAGGGTCAGGCGGCCTCAAGGTGGCAGGACCAATTTCACAGGTAACACCAGCAGTTCCAGACCAAGGATGGAGCCTGAGTCTCTGCTTGTAGTGAGACCGGGCCACTGATCGGAGATGCGCAGAGACATCCAGTAGATCAAGGAGCCAACTCTGACCCCAGTTGAGGGGAAGGGATGAAATCTCCACTTTCCCTTTATGCTCTTGGTTCTTCCAAGTCAAATCAATCTGTGGATCTGGGTGGGAGAGCCGCTGCTGTCTGGGGCCTTATTCTGTTGCCTACATAGGGTTCTTGACAGAGGAGATGTACAGGATGACATATCGTATGGCACAGGGCATGAAAGATATCAGCTGGAGAGAAAAAAGCTTTCCTAGATGTTGTAGCACTCTGGCCAGTCCTCTGTCTTTTTAGCATCATCCATACATTGAGTCAGTTCTCCAAGTAAGTAAATGCTTTACTCTCTCTAACTGTGTTTCTTTCCCTTTCTACACTGCTTTTGTAATGTTGTTAAAAAAAGCAGTCAAGCTTTGGGGATGTTGGGAAAGCAGGGTAACACAGGCACAGATGCATCTGCTGCCACTATCTCTGTGAGGCCCCAGCAGCTTTTACAGCTCAGACAATTATCACAAGTTTGGCTGTTGCCAAAGCTTCTCTATTCATCATTTTCAGTATTTCAAATGAGAAATGCATCCAAGCAAACATAATATCCTCCAGGATATAGGTACATAACAACCAAAGATTACTTATAGGTAGCCAGGAAAACAAACCTTTCTGGAGATGCTGCTATGCAGAACAACACATAAACTCGGTTGAAACGTCTGACACATATAAAAGTTTCCAGGAAAGAGTCCCAGGCACTGATACAAGTGCTATAGCCAAATCCGTTCTCTGAACATCTGTTCATAAAAGTAGGTCCCCAGCTGCATGAATCGCTGCCCCAGGAAGTGAAAGATGCACTGCAGAGACTTTGATCTGGGTAGGCTGTTGCTCACTCCCTCAGCATCATTCAGCGCTGTTAAAAATGCCCTATTTCATCCTGAAGGTAGTGGACGAAAGAAATCCTGTGTCTGTCATTTCCACATCAGCTGTTTATGAGTTTGAAACATATATAGAGGCTCTTCTGAGTGTGCATGTATGGGTATAAATATATATATATAGGTCTTTGTATGTATTTGTCTATGTATACACACATAGACATATGTAGTATGCATTATAGACATAAGCCAAGTTTGTCATAAAAATTATATGCAACAATTAACAGGAGAACTGTGAGGAACTACAGGAGTCTGTATTAGACTAAGTAATGCCAAATAAATGTCAGTAATGCCAGTGCTGACAAACTGATGAAAAGAAAGGTTTTTCAGTCACTGAACTGGACTTTCAAGTATCTACCTGACTATCTGGCTAGCTGTCTTATCTAGATATGCACAGACTAAATAGGTCAACAAGCTACTTGCAAACCCTAAG
The DNA here is from genome assembly GCA_020745775.1 of Theristicus caerulescens. NCBI lineage: Eukaryota > Metazoa > Chordata > Aves > Pelecaniformes > Threskiornithidae > Theristicus > Theristicus caerulescens. The sequence goes on from CM036558.1 coordinate 73,603,652, forward strand.
AGCTCCAACATGGCAAGCATATACTTGACAAATGCCTAATGAGGATAGTTGCTGCTGTTTGAGTATACGGAAAGCATATGTTTTGTAGTCAATTAGTGAGAACACAATGCAATATATTAGAAAGTATACTACATACATTCTGTATATATGTATCAAATGTATGTACTCTACAAGGTATGACTCATAGTGTTTGGGTTCTAGCTGCTGGACAGTTAGACCTCACTGGTAATTTTTTGACTAGCAATATACCATGGTTCAACAGTTTTGATGCTTGCTGCACTGCCTCTGTAAAAGAGACTTTACTAGCACCTCTGATGGTGAGCTGAGTCTGTAGCCAGACAGGTCAGAAGGAGAGGTAGATCTTCGAGGAAGAGCCAGGCATAACCCTGAATACATTTCTCTTTTCTTTTCCTACAGATGTGAGTCAGACTCCTGGGCAACATCAGTGCCCTTGAAAATGTTCTGGAGTTTTGTGGCACCCATGCCCCTCTGGTGCATGGGGTAGATGTAGAACAGCACTGTGCTTGGGGAGACAGGACACCCACAGCAAGGGCAGCTGAGGATTAGGACAGGTGAAGGAGTGGGAATTGTGAGCACCTTCCCCACAAGGGGATTTATCTTTCCAATCTGTGATTCTGCTAAATTTTGACAGGAAGTCTTGTAGCAAAGTGCACTGTGCATGGTAGTTGGATAAATAACACAGATTTAGTTGCTTATAAACATTGCAGTGCTACCAAGCTGGTGTGCATTTCAAACAGATGCAGCTGCCTTAGGAGTGACTTGGTGCCCGATAATTGTTGCATGCAACAACTCATAGCCCTGGTAGGAATGCTGCCTGCTCCTGTCTGTACTGACAGACATGAGGACATCTAAGCACCTTGTGGGGCAGGCCTTTCACAGAGAAAATGTACAACTCCTTGCCTTTGCACAATTCTTAAACTCCTGCTCAGAACATTTAGGCATATGCTTAAGTGCTATCACAAATAGAAGATGTCCCCCAGACTGGGGCTTAACCATCTCCCCAAAAGCAGAAGAAACTAAAACCAGATTTTTAAACCTGCAGCTGCCTAGGAAATGGATCTACTGAAAGATGAGCTCTGACATGTAGCTTCCCCTTCCCTTCCCTTCATTAGATCACTCATCGTGTGTGTGTTAATGTGTGTATACTCCAAGCCCAAGACATACCTGCAGCCACACACTCTCCATCCAGCAGTTCAGAGCTGCACCTAGCACCCAACTTACCGTAAATTCAAGTGGAACAGCAGCTGTCCTTCTAGTCCTCCACCCCAGGACAGGCCTGGGAATCTGTGTGGTCGGGAAGGGATGCCTCCGACTTTCCCCAAATGCGAGATATCCCGTGGAGGCAGCAGAGCCTGCAAGTGGCCTTTGCAGTGCCACGCACACAGCTTTGCAGGCTGTGAGTGCATCAGTGCAGTGTGATCACATTTCAGCAACTCCCTTCTCATGGATCATCAAAGTTTTGGGACCTGGTGAGACAAACGTTGGCGCATTGGGTACCCGATGGGGCACCAGCAAGGCAGCAGCAGTGGAGCAGTCAGTGCCGGCAAGTTACCTGCAGGAATACGCTACCAAAGAGGATAGTGTTGGATACAGGTCTGCCAATGCAGCTACACTTAGGCAAGTAGCACAGCCCTGCTCCCTGTGGGTAGGTGTTTGTAGAGCAGTGCTCTAGCCTGTACACTGGAGTTATTCTGCTGGTCCTTACCCCAGAGATGTAGGCTATGGAGATGGGGGAGAGGGGCAGAAAGATTTCACCTCCTGTTCTTATTGTGAGTTTGGTATCCCTGTTACTCACTGAGTTCCCATACAGGATAGCAAAAGGAACAGGTACTGATGATCTTCTCCTGCAAATAATGCAAGATGTATATTGTGCCTCGAAATCCATCGGGATAGACTTCGTGCCTCAGACAATAGATCTCCTACCATGGCAGCTCTTGGACCATTTTCACCTCCTCAAGATATGTTTCCTTTCTACCAGAGCAGCCACAATATTTGTAGTTGGTGAAAGACAAGGTAAAGGGCTGCAGATACCTGCCGATGGCTACATAAATTACGGCACAGAGCAAACTAATCAGAGAGTTATGCACAGCAGCTTCTATTTTCCCATCTGTGAGATGCACATTGGACTCCACAATCCTGTAAAAGAAAACATTAAAACTATCCACTATCTCTGGAAAATTGCTGAATGACAGCATGGGAAAAAGGGGGTTTCTCATTGACAGGGCTGTCTATTAAATAAGAACTAGTTCCAGTCAATGTTACCTGCGCTAAACAAGAGCAGAGAAGTTGACTATGTATGTGTTTGCATCCCCATGGTGAGGTGTGGCTCCTGGGCCCTGGTGCAAAGAAGAAAAAGGGATTCCCCTACCCAGCTGTCCACTTATACCTTCCACCTTCAGCCCAGCACCTGAGCTTCCCATGTCCCTAGGCCACTGTGCAGCTGAATATCTGCCACTTGAGAGACATACTGCTGTTGTAGACATGTTACAGTAATCTGGTAAAATCAAGCATTTCACAAAATAACTGTGGTGCTTGGGCTTTTTGCCATCCAACCATTTTGCAAGTACCACTGCCATGTGCTAGAGCTGCTCTTCAAGGGCCTAATTTTTCAGAAAATGCAGAGCAGAGAGTACAAAGGCCTTGTTGTCCCAAAGTAGATGAACTCACCTTCCACAAACGAGTCCTCTGAAAAAAAAAAGAGCCCATGTTACCTCAGAGTGCCAAATAAAACTACCGTCTTGTGGAAGCCCTGATAACTTCAGTCATTTCAGGAGAAGCAGCACCTACATGTATAAGCACACACATACACACCAGCCACTCTGTGTAGGTATATGTGTACACATGCCTATCTACAAACAGCTAGTGCATACATCTATACATTCATATACTATAGATAGGTACAACACCTACAGGCAGTCTCATAGTTAAATGAGCAATTTTTAATACACAGACATAGGTATGGATAGTACGCGTGTCTCCCTCCCACGGGCATTTGTAACTGTGTGCCTCTCTTCGCATGCATGTGCAGCCTGTATCTGCATGAAAAGGCTAGAAGTCGGCATCGGCAGCATTCTGCTCTTCCTGAAGGAAGAGCTGATGTGTGTAATAGCTCCAACCGGAGCAGGAGCGGGCAGCTCGTCCCAGCAGTACACTGCGGTTTCCTAGGTAACTGAACTTGAAATAAGGTGGTGTCTGGAACCGGGTTTTATCAAATCAATCTGCTGAAGGTGCATACATGGGGAAAAAAAAAAACAAAACATGTAGGACCCTACTCACTGTAAGAGCCAACAATATACCACTTATTTATTTTGGTAATTGAAGAGTTTGCTGTCTTTTAATGATCAGCAATGACATTTTCCCATTGAAGCCATCTGTGCGGGCAGGGACGTGTAGAAAATATGACTGTGCATGTTATGCATTATTTACACAAGGCCACAGCTATGTGCTTTGCAGACAAATGAAGAAAAGACAGACCCCTGCCCTGAGGAGGCTGCATGATGAGTACAGGTCCCACCTTGCCTGTTTCTGCTACCTGGTTTTACCCACGTGAGTAGCCCGAGAACAGCAGCCAGACTGACGCAGGCTAAGTTTCTTCCTCTGTCACAGACTTCCCACACAATGGTGGTCCATGTGGTTGGAGCAAGGTCTACAAAAATATTTGTGTGCTTACCTAGAGTGTCTGGATGAATCTGAGATCAGTGGGAGGGAGGGCAATATCTGTAGGAAAATGAGACATAGCTTCTCTGGTTATACCTCTGCCCAAAAAGGCTAAATGAGAAGAGGGCCCAGGATCCAGAGCACAGTTGCCTCTACTGTTAAATTACGTCCATCATGCTTTTGGCTTGTGCCAGGTAGCACTTACGCAATCCCTAAGCACTGTCTGAGCATGGCATGGGCCAGATAACATAGGAAGCGATATGGAGTGTGCAACTTTGGTATGTCCTCCTTCAATGTCCTCCAGCAGAATTTTTCCTCATGCAACTCTCTTGCTCTAATACCAGTCCTCAAATCAGTCTGAACTCAGCATCATCCTGCTAAAAAAACTCACTAGTAAGAGCTGCTTTTTGCCATTTTTTTTTTTAGATGAGACAACTGCACTTGGTCATAGCAGGATCATGGGAGGAATCAACATAGCTATTCTTATTGCAACCTAAGAGGGATCAAGTTGAGCAAGAATGGTGGAGTCTCTCACTATCTGCCTTTAGACTGAGGGAAATGGAAGCGAGGCTTCCACAAACCCATTGCCCAGAGTAGGGACAAAATAACCCAGTTAAACATAGCTTACATGAAAGTGTCCAGCCAGAACCACCTATTCACCAGGAATGCATCTGACACCAAACTGTACCATCTCTGTGAGAGAGAGACTGCCACCATGCCCCTTAGCAAACCTGGCCCAAGACCAGAGATCCTGCCCATCTAGGTTCAAGCACCCTTCTTCATAACCCATGTGAGGAACTGGAGCCCTCTGCATCGTGGGTGTGGATGCAGAGGATGCTGCACACAACCTGCCATTTCCTCAACTGATGGTCTTCCACAGCAACTGTGTCAGACAAAACAGCAGTAGCCTGGGACCGCATCTGCCCAACAACATGCTGTGTCACCAAGCTGGGAACCACCTCCCACCCATGCCCAGCATGTACATGGGGTAAATGGGATGTCTTTTTGTGCTGGGTTTGGCTGGGGTAGAGTTAATTTTCTTCATAGAAGGTAGTATGGGGCTGTGTTTTGGATTTTTGCTGAAAAGAGCATTGATAATACAGGGATGTTTTAGTTATTGCTGAGCAGTGCTTACACAGAGTCAAGGCCTTTTCTGCTTCTCATCCCACCCCACCAGTGAGTAGGCTGGGGCTGCACAAGAAGTGGGGAGGGGACACAGCTGGGACAGCTGACCCCAGCTGACCAAAGGGATATTCCGTACCATCTGACGTCATGCTCAACATATAAAGCTGGGAGAAGAAGGAAGTGGGGGACGTTCGGAGCGATGGTGTTTGTCTTCCCAAGTAACCATTAGGCGTGCTGGAGCCCTGCTTTCCTGGAGGTGGCTGAATGCCTGCCTGCCGATGGGAAGTAGTGAATTAATTCCTTGTTTTGCTTTGCTTGCGTGTGTGGCTTTTGCTTTACCTATTAAACTGTCTTTATCTCAACCCATGACTTTTCTCACTTTTACTCTTCTGATTCTCTCCCTCATCCCCCACCAGGGGGGAGTGAGTGAGCAGCTGTGTGGTGCTTAGTTGCTGGGGTTAAACCATGACAGTTTTCCTCGCTGGACATTGCGGAGAGTTTACCCTTTCCCTTTCCTTTTTTCTCTCTTGTTTTCATTTTCCTCAAAAAGTAACTTTCACAATGAGAACTGAGATATCCCATCGGCTATGGACCCTGCTAATACATCTCTGTGCATCTGTCTCAACATTCTTTGTTGCAACACCTGGGACACTGGGCTTTTACTATTGCATGACGGTCAAGGCCATCCAAAGGAGACACACTTTATCCTTCAGGTGATAACCTACCAACATGGGTATCCAGTAAAGAGCAGAGCAGCCCAGCACTCTTCAGTGTGGTCAGGCAGGAGCCTTTCACAGAGCAACTTGTGCTCCTCTGAAAGCATCCTCTGCTTGCTGGTTGGGCACTGATAGCAGCAGTAGGCACTTGTCGTGGTTTAACCTCGGCACAGCCACTCACTCACTCACATGAGAAGCAGAAAAGGCCTTGACTCTATGTAAGCACTGCTCAGCAATAACTAAAATATCCCTGTATTATCAACACTGTTTTCAGCACAAATCCAAAACATAGCCCCATACTAGCTACTATGAAGAAAATTAGCTCTACCTCAGCCAAAACCAGCACAGCACTATATCCCCTGTCTGTACAGCACAGGCTGCAAACAACAAGACCACAGTGACCGGTTCCAGGAAAGACAGTCTGGCTCCATCCCAGCCTCATCCTGAGACCAGTTAAGTGGTGCTGAGGGAAGAGGAAGAAAACCCAGAGCCTCATAGAAGGTATGCTCTGTGAGGATGTCCCACAGAGCAGTTGTGACAGGGCAGTTTGTCCAACAGCTTCCAACTCCCGCACCCCACTCCAACCTCCCTGCTGACGCCACACTGCTCGTACCTGATCAGAAGGAGCCAGAGATTGCCAGTCTACAGAGGTGGCAGCTCTCTTCTCCGCTGGGATAGGATTAATCTGATGTGACCAGCTGTGCCTCTGCTGGCTCCAGCCCAAAGGAGGCAGCTGTCCTCTTCCCCCTGGGCCTGGGGAAATAGCAAAGGCAGATGCAGCACCCACTTAACCAGAAACTGCTAACCTGGGGGTGAAGCCTGCAGAGCCCGGTTTCAGAGCCTGAGCATGTCATGGTGCCTCATGCATGGGGCAGGGGAGAAGGGACTGGGGGATGTGCAAGAGGCATGTGGCCTGCCCCATGGGACACAGTTCATGCCACAGCCTGTGCCTACTAACTTGTGGTCCCATTCAGGGGTGACCCTGTTAGCCATCACAGCCCACCTGGTGCTTCTGGCTTCAGGGCACAGACAGCTCTGGGAATGTTTGTTACTATTATTAACACAGACGTGGTGCCTGTGCCCATCTGCAGCACTTCCCTTACCTCACCGGGGTGTTATGAGGACAAGTACCTTAAAAGACTGAGTCAAATGGGGCAACAGAGTAATGGAGATCATAAGAGCACTGGTTATAACAGCAGAAGATGATGACATATCAGTGCCTATCTTTCTATCATGTTTTGTTTGGTCTGATGTTTCTAATACCCATGACAGACCTGTGTCTAGGACAAAGGCCCCCCGAGGAGGCTGGTACAGCAGCACCAGGAATGCTTTGCGCCGTTGTCACTGCTGCATTCAAAGCGACACACGCAGGCTTTCAGTAATCTGAACATCCCACTTTGGTCTGAATGTGCTCTGCATTTAGCCTCTGCCTTTTCTTAGTGTGCCTGGCAGTGGTTTGGGATGCAAAGCAGTGCTGCAGTTTGGGCTTTGGCAGCTGCAGGACAGAGGAACCTGCAGAACATCCCAGAGCATGGCCTACCCTGCATCCCATGCACTGTGTGCCCCATAACTGCCTGACAAAGCAGTTCCCACATGCTGGAAGGCAAATTGCTGGCATGCTCTGATATAGGGTTCCCGGGTGCTCTGGGGGCCTTGCCCATCGTGCCTGCAGGTTCAGCATCTCTACAGCCCTTGAGTCCGGTATTAAGGACAGATGGCCTCAGAGCTTCCCTTAGCTTGCAGCATCCTCCAAAGCTACTCAACACCCCAGAGTGTAAAAAGTTTTTTAAAAGACAGGACACTATCCGAGTTTATCCTGTGGCAAGGCAGACTGGAGCAGCTTAGCAATCTGCAGTGCCCATTAACAGAGACGCTATGTGATTTCCAAGGATGAATCCATGTTCCAACAGCTTCTTCCAAACTAAATTAGCTTTGGGATATATGACTGCAAAACCGCAGCAATTAGCAGATGGCTCAGGATCAAGTCTGGGACCTGATGTGACTGCAGTCAAATCTGGAGGACGACTTCAGCTTCCAGTTTGGTACTGTGTCATCTTAACGCAAGTGGGGTTTTGGTTTTGCTTTTAACTGATGTCTAAACCAAAAAAGGAGGGATCTATTTTTATTTAGCAGGATATGCAGAAGCGTTATCAGCAAAAATATTGCCTGCAGTGTAGAGATGTTACATTTCATTTCAGGCAAATGCTGCTAGGGCTGCCTGGGATGTGACAAAACATCTGACTGATTGTTCTCCAAGTGCTGCTCTGTAGCCCTTGGAAAATCAACACATTAAGTTTTCACTATAGGCAAGCAATTAGGCACAGAACCATTCAAACGAAATCAAAATCAAATCTGGAGAGAAAACTGCAGAACATTTGCTTGTCATTTTACCTCAGGAAGTTTCATTACCGCTGTGCTCAGCACCAGCATGACTGGCCTTGGGACAGTGCATCTGGAGATGGGGTCCACAGGGCAAGGCTGAAATCCTGGAGAAGGCTCAGTGATGAGTCTGAAAAAATGGTCACAGGTTGCTGAGCGTATGTTAGGGTGGGATATTCTGTGCATCCACCTAGCTCACCTCAGGCACACATCCTGCAGTACATCGTAGGGTCCTCAGCCCCTTCCCATCCCCCTTGGGGAGACAGGTAAAAGGGCTTTCTGCCCAGCCAGTTCACCTGGGCTTTTCTGGTGCAGAAGCAGAGCACAGAGAGCGGCGGCAGTGGCAGGCTGTATGCACCTCCGTGTGAAATCAGGTCACAGCCCAGGCACTCACCCAGAATCAAGAGTTAGAGAGTGCTCCTGGGTCTCCCGGTTCACCCATGGCTTTAGGGCTCAATGGAGTTAGTTAGCTTAATAAATGAAAAATCTATGCAGTGCCTTTAGTGATGCTCAGAGTCTCATGCCCAGAGAGCAGAGTTAGGATAACAGTGTGCCCCTCTAGCTAGCATACCAGCATGAAATAAGTTAGATTGTCAGGAGCCAAAACAAGACAAATAAGAATGAGAAATGTATATTTAATAGAGAAGGAACAACTTACCGAGGGCAGTGGTGGATTCTCCCATTACATTCTCCCTCTAAGATCAAGTTAGGCAGTTTCTCTTAAGATACATGCTCTATCTTGATCACAGCTCTTGCTCTGAAGTAGGAATTAGTTCAGTGGAGTCCTGAGGTCTGTGCTATGGGGGAAGTCTGACTGAACTGCCATAAAGGTCTCTTCTGGCCTTAAAAGTGAGTGGATCACTATGTTGTCCTTTCCCTTTCATCCAGCCTCATATTTCACTTTTGCTTCTTTTCAAGTCATTTTATGGCATTCATGAAATAGCTGAGTACCTCACAAGCTGTGAATCACTCCTGATTCAGACTCCCTTAATGGAGTCTGCCATCCCTTTCTCTCACATGCACAGCCAAAGCCCTGAACATGCAAGTCCCAGTTTGCACCAAAACTCTGAGTCGGAGCTAAGGACAAAACCTCAGCCTGTGCCATCTGCTCATGCACCACCACCCTATCACTGTGCCTCCAAACCAACACACCTAACACTGTGTTTTCACTTCTAAGAAGAAATTGCACATGGTTTTTAAATGGGCAGTGTCTCTTCCTGCCTCTCTTTGCAACCTATTTACCTGATCAGAGACTGCCCAGATGCCCATTTACCTCAGACAGGAATCAGAGAGAGAGGGCAGTTCTGCACTTTCTTTGCTTATCTCATTCCTGGACCTGAACAAAGGTTTAAAGGAAGAAGAGGGTGAACCCAGGGGAGTTGTGTGAAACATGCATCATTTCTCCTAACAGCTCAAGGGAAGCTATTGCAAAGTAAGCAGAGATACCGGCTGTGTGGAGCCATCTTCCAGTAGGCTGGTGCAGAAACCATGCCATATTCACAGTCTGGGAAGCCCATTGAGTTCAAAGAAGGGACCCCTGTCTTGCAAGCATGGGAAGGAGGTAAATGGCAGGCATGAAGGTGTAGACTGAAGTCAGCTGGACTTCCACTTGAGTAAAGACGTGTTTGCCTTCATCACATTCAGCTGTGCCCCTGTGCTCCAGGTTTGTTTATATCCACGTTATCAGCTATGGTGGTGCTCCTAGAGACAGAGGTTTTCTACGTATAGGCACCAGCAGTACCTCCCTCATCTCTAGGACTGCAGAGTGGTCTGCACCCTCCAGCTTCTCCTGACAATTGCTTCCCCATCTGGGCCAGAGACACAGGCTCTCCTGCTTCCATACCAAGAAAACAGAAAAGGATTTTGTTCCCAAGCCTTAGCCTCTATCCCTTTCTGCAGGAGGATAAACCATAATGGTTAGTTCTGTTTTCCTCTTTCTTAAACTCATGTGATTATACTTAATCTAGCAAATAAACAACTATGAATGATATGCTGAAATGCACTAATAGCTAATCAAGATGCTTAAAGCATATGGGAATATTTCATGTCTGAATTAAAAAAAAAAATTCTCCTGTAGAGCAAGAGGGGTCAGCCTGAGCTCCATACAGCTGAGTGATGTCAGGGTGGGCTAAGGTAGTTCCCACCTCAGGGTGTACATCTGCATTAAACTGGAACTGTCTTTCCACTTTTTTACCCCTCACTCCTTTCCTGAGCAGTCACTGGGAGCGTTCACTTAATCAAGTCCCACTTTAGCTCATTCCGAGGGATAAATACACACATGTTTCTGAAAATCTTATTAAGGATCAAAGAAAAAAAGTCTGGAGATGACCTTAATGGGTCATCTATTCCATCTACTACCTCATCACAAAACCTGTCCCAGTGCTTCACTGTCACCAACATTGGAAAGCTTTTTTCTTTTGTGTAATATTAATCTTCCTTGCTGCAATTTATGGCTATGACTTCTTGTCCAATCCACTACAGAGCTGATGAACAGATTATATGATGAAGAACTGATAAAGTACAAGCTAGAGAAGTGGACAGTGAGATGAACAGAAAACTGGCTGAACTGCCAGGCTCAAAGGATTGCAATCAGTGGCATGAAGTACAACTGGAGGCCAGTCACCAGTGGTGAGCCCCAGGGGCCAATGTAAGAGCCTGGACTGCTTAACATCTTCATTAATCACCTCAATGCTGGGACAGAGTGTACCCTCAGCAAGTCTGCAGATGACACAAAACTGCAAGAAGCAGCTGATACACCAGAGGGTCATGCTGCCATCCAGAGGGAACTCGACAGGCTGGAGAAATGGGCTGACAGGAATCACATGAAGTTCAACAAAAGGAAGAGCAAAATCCTGCCCCTGGGAAGTAATAACCCCATGCCCCAGTAGAGGCTGGGGGCTGACTGGATGGAAAACAGCTTTGCAGAAAAGGACCTGGGGGTCCTGGTGGACACCAAGTTGATCTTCAGCCAGCAATGTGACTTTGCAGAAAAGAAAGCCAAAAGCATTGTGGTCTGCATTAGGAAACGCATTGCCAGCAGGTCGAGGGAGGTGATCCTTCACCTCTGCTCAGCCCTGGTGGGACATATCTGGAGTGCTCTGTCCAGGTCTGGGCTTCCCAGTAAAAGAGAGGTGTGGACATTCTGGAGGAAGTCCAGTGATGGGCCACAAAGACAATTAAGGGATGGGAGCATCTGACATATGAGGACAGGCTGAGAGAGATGGACCCATTCAACCTGGAGAAGAGAAAGTTCAGAGGAATCCTCTCCATGTGTATAAATACCTGATGGGAAGGAGTAAAGAAGACAGAGCTAAACTCTTCTTAGTTGTGGCCAGTGACAAGACAAGAAGAAATGAAAACAAACAAAAATACAGGAAATTCCATTTAAATATAAGAACAAGCTCTTTCTAAGGGTGATTGAACACTGGCACAGGTTTTCCAGAGAGGTAGTGGCTTCTCCATCCTTGGAGATATTCAAAACCCAGAAGGATGTGGCCCTGAGCAACCTGCTTTAGCTGACCGTACTTGTAACAGGGGCTTGGATTAGAGGGTCTCCAGAGCTCCCTGCCAATCTCAGCAATTCTGTGGTTCTGTGGCTGTATTTCCTTCCCCTCACAGTAGCCTTTTACATTCTTGAAGGCAATTATCATATATCCCCCGCAATTCCAGTTAGTTCAATCTTTCTTCAGAAGACATATCTCATTGCGGGCTCCTGGACCTTCTTCTTTGCTCTTCTCAAAGTGCATTGTCCTATACAGGACACAGCACTCTAGCTGGACTTGAATGACAACAGTAAGTTTCAGAGTTAACAGGCCACAGAGAGAATCAGGTGAGCAAACAGATCTGAGAGAGAAGAAAAGACCAACAAGCAGACAACAGCTGCTATTTACCCACTGAGTGCCAGCAGACAATTAAAGAAATTCTGTTGTAGGTAGTATAGCTGACATATCTGCAGAAATTCTCCAGAACTTTACATTATGTCTGTTTGCAAAAGAATGTGTTTGGTTTAGCTCTCCCCCCACTCCCGCCTTTTATATTAAGTTCTTTAGTTGTTAATTTTTTAAACAAGGGTTTGAGCATGAGCCTTGGCTTTCCACATCTATTTTGTGCCATCCACTCCCTTGAAACCCCCAGTGGGAGTTGGCAGCCCTGCCACCTCACCTGAGACCTGATCCCTGCCGTGTGCCCAGCAGAGGACTAGCTTTTCAGAGGGTAGACGATGCTGGTGAGCTCCCCTGCGCTGCGCCTGTGAGCTTGGCAGGGGGTGGACTCTTCCCAGTACTCCAGAAGCCAGGATGGGAGCCAAGAACCAGGAGCAAGAGCAGCCAAAACAATCAACTTCAATGTACAGTACTCTAAAAAATATGAGCATGTGTCAAAGTAGGAAGGCGCACAACAAGGGGTTGTCTTGGGCTGGCTTGTTTATGATTTCATTCCTCACCCCTGCCTCCTTCTCCCTCGTCTCTGTTGCCAAATGCAGGTACATAGCCCATTTCAAAATACAGTAGAAACTAGGGGAAGAAAAAATTCTTAAAGTCATACAAATATTAATTCCTCCCTCATAATGAAGGCCTCCCTCTTAGTACCCTGTCAGCCTATTACACACTGACAGTTTTCACCCCTGCAGAGCAGGCACCAGATGGGTAAGGAAGGGAAGAAGTTGTGCTTTTCCTTGGCTAATAGCTTTCTTCTGAAAACCTAAGGAGGTTGTTTTGAGCTGCTTGATGCTTTCTGCCTGCTATAGTACTAAAGGAAAGACAGTGAACAGCACAAAAAGTATCAGGCCGACAGACTTCAAAATGGAGTCATAAACTGGGAGAAAGCAAGAGAGGATGCCACCAGCAGAAGATGGCAGTAACCAGTGACTCCCAAGCACCCCAAGGTGTCACATTTACCTGTGAATAAACCTGTACTGTTTCAGCATAGTCCAAAATCCTGACATCCTATTTAAGCCAGAGAAGGTTTTCAAGCCTTCTAGCCTGCTTGGGCAATATCCCCCTCAAACCAAAGAGACCATTCCCAGAGCAGAGACAAAACCAGATATCTCATTGTTTAGAAACAATTTAGCAATATGTTTGCAAAATTAGGAAGGGGGGAAACCTTAACTGAAGCCTGATACATATACTCTGATATTGCATGTATCTTTGTTTCATGGCTGGTTTTAGCTGCAGTCTTTCTCTGTGTATTTATTCTGAATGTAAAGATCTGGGTGTAGTACCAATGTATACTTGCATAACACAAGAGCATGAGATCTAAACACAATGTGGATATAGGAATCAAGAAAAAATTGTCATTATTTTGAGTGAAGCACAGTAACAAAATCAGAGTTTAAACCCTGTCTTCTTGTCCCAAGTATGAAATCAAGAATTCATTTTTAAAGCTTTTTCTCGCCTCCTTGATTTGGCAGGCCTATTAGTGAGCAAGAAGACATCTGCTGATCTTTCATTAGAAGGGCTCTTACTTCTTCACCTGCTTGGCTGATGACAGTGACAGCACTTCAAGGGGGTGGGGGGTTGGCAGCACTCACTGCTGGGGATTTGAGGTGCTGGTAGAGACCTCTTGAGGTTTGTCCTACAGAACAGATCATCAGCGGTGTCAACCCTATTCGTTGATAAGGTAACAGACCTATGGACATTTACTTCTGGTTCAAGCTTTAGTGGACATTTACTTTCTGGTTCAAGCTTCCATCGCACTCCATAAAGGAAAAGATCACAGGGACCAACTCTGGTCTTATGAATGGATCCAGGGCCTCGTTTTACAAGGATTATCACTCTGCTTTACCTGCTGCAGAGGACAGGACCACCTCCTCGGCTTCTCCTCTAGGTGATGTGATCTCTGTAGAGGCCCTGTAGGTGAGGCCCTGAGTCTTCATCTTCCCTGAGAGCACTGGTGATCCTGCAGCTATTTTTTTTTTCTACTAAACTTTTCCAGCTTTACTGAGATCTGAACTCTGAGAGACAGTGATAAATCTAATTCAGTCCTCCTCGCTTTCCTTCCATTTTTACAGATTTCAGGCTAGGTACTCCTGAATTAGGATATCTATTTCCAGAATAGCAACAATGGATTTCAATCTCTGATGTGTTTAATGAGAAATTATAAATTAATAGTGCTTCTTCACAGAAGATCTATGCTAAATCCATGTGGGATCCTTAAGAACTGCACAGTGAAAATAATTGACTGGCTGTACAGCCGTAATAAACACAATTTAATCTAGGAATAGCAGGATGGTCTGAAATTTAGAAAAAGCACTAAAATCACATAGCAAAAGGGTTTAATGTGTCCTCAGCAGACCTGGCTATGCCAAATTTAATTAAGGAGTTCTATTTCTGTCAATAAATTATCATCCAAGGTAAAATAAAAGTAATTCAATTTGTTAAAATTAAATTTTATTTAGGTGCACAATTAGTGGGTTTATCCTATTGCAAAATAATTCAGCCAAGAAATCAATTTTAGCACCAACAGAGTACAACTGAGTCTATAAACAGTCTTCCAATACTAACTGGATACAGCTATGGACAGAATGTTTTATATAAATGGCATATTTTTTCTTTCACATACACACACAGACAAATAGATATCTCTGTAACCATTTCGTAAAAATCATTAGTTGAATGCTACTGTAATACTACTAAAACTAATAACAGTATTTTCTTACAGAAAGTGCTGAAGGCAGCTTCAGGAATGAGACAAAGTAAAAAAAAATACAGTGTTCATAATCTTGTCTGCATCTCTCTTTTTTTCAAAGGCTATGCGTTCGTCCTATGTTTGTTCTGTACTGTTTTCCAGTAAAATATGGATGAAATCAGATCAAGAAAATGCTACCAAGAACAAGTCTAAAGGACTCTTGCAAGTGACCTCTCCACCATCGCATTGCTGCAGCAAGGATGAAAATACATTTCCATTGCTGCCAACTACACCAGGATGCCTGCTAACCTGTTGGTAGGAGAAGCCTGGTTGTGGAGGATGGGCAAGATGTGCTTGTGCATATTTTATCTAGGAGGCCTTGATAAACCCACCAAAAAGTGAATCACAGGCTGGAAAAATAATTGCTATCACTCGGAAATTGTCACATCACCTAAACTGAGCCATCCAGTAGGTAATTAGAGTAGTAGCTGCCTAATGTGTGTGCTTTGGCAAATCAGGTCACTCCTCATTTTGCCCGACTCCACTGATTACACATCCTGTATGCATGTTAGCTCCCTTTGGGAGTGAACATCCCAGAGGAAACTCAGGCACCTTGAGAGGACAGCGTCTCCCAGGGTCTACAAAGAGAGGGCACTTGGAAAGCAAGAAATTTGGCTTCCTCCAAAGGAGACACTCCTTCAACTCTGTCTCAGCAGACTTTGCTTTCTAAACCTTTCTTCTTAGGGACAGGGAATGGCATACCCTTCCTTTTACAAAAGGCCCTTCTCTGAAGGCTGGAAGAAAAGCCATGTCATTAGTATAATGACATTTCTCTTGAACAGAGAAAAAATGCCCTGTATATGCATGTAAGTGCAAACGTGTGAGCGCGCATGTTTTTAATGTTTCATCTGCTATGCAGGGAGGCTGTGGTCAGTCCAGAGCTCGCTAGGCTTGAGTGGTCAGGAATTAGCCCCTCTGCACCTCTTTGCCCCAGGATCTCTGCCTGATGCCATCCACAAAGACAATATACCTAGCAACAGCTTTAAGTTGTCAGTTCACTGTAGGATATGTCAGGACTCACAGCTTTAGGAAGGAGGATGATATTTGTAAGTGTCACATTCTCTTTCACTGTGGTTATTAGGGTCTAAGGAGGGCTGGTGGTAGGATTTGGGTTTATGGTACAGATATATTCTAGTGCTCAGTTTCCTTCTGGATTCTACAGAGCCCCCACAATTAGGCAGAAAGTTGATATCAGGGACTAATTCCTTCTTTTATTTTTTATTGTGGTCCTCTTGCTACAGTTAAGGATACAGTTGGGATTGGAATTAGAGTGAGGACAGCGACACTTTCTAGAGGCCAGTCTATTCTAGAGGGTGTAAAACACTAGGAAAAGGACTGGTGGTGCTGTGACCAAGGCCATAGGTTCTCTTTTCCCATAGGGAGAGATCCCTTGCCTATCGGCAGGCACAGGGGATGGGGTATACTTGGCTTCTGTAGTTCACTTCTTTAATGAGGCATACATCATTATAGGGCCTTCAGCAATGTAAGGACAGCTGGCGTTAGCATAGGTAAAATTATGTGCTTCTTTAGGGAGGGGGCTCACCTCCTGTCTGTGAATAACATTAGGGTTTGTGTTGGGATTATAGTTATAGCTTGGAGAATATAAAATGTCAGAAGCATAACTAATTCTTGCAATATGCAATTGTCCTGGTTTTGGCTGGGATAGAGTCAATATTCTTCCTAGTAGCTGGTATAGTGCTGTGTTTTGCATTTAGTATGAGAATAATGTTGATAACACACACTGATGTTTTAGTTGTTGCTAAGCAGTGTTTACACTAAGTCAAGGACTTTTCATGCTCTGCCAGGTGCACAAGAAGCTGGGAGGGAGAACAGCCAGGACAGCTGACCCAAACTGGCCAAAGGGCTATTCCATACCATATGATGTCATGCTCAGCATATAAACTGGGGGAAGTTGGCCAGGGGGCAGTGACCGCTGCTCGAGGACGGGCTGGGCATCAGTTGGCGGGTGGTGAGCAATTGCATCGTGCATCACTTGCTTTGTATATTCTTATTCTTGTTCTTATTATTTTACTTTCTTTTATTTCAATTATTAAACTATTCTTATCTCAACCCACGAGTTTTCTGACTTTTACTCTTTTGATTCTCTCCCCCATCCAACCAGGGGCAGGGGAGTGAGCAAGCGGCTGTGTGGTGCTTAGTTGCTGACTAGGGTTAAACCATGACAGCAAGGCCTACAGACATAGTGAGAGGATTTGTGCTGAGAAGAGGAAATTCTCTTCAAGCCCTTTTACAACATAGATTGGTTCCCTGACTTATAACTGTGATCAGGGTTTGAAGAGTTTGGAAACCTTCATGAGCCCAGCATATTGCTGAATGCTACAGCATTTATACAGCTACAAAGAAGACAAAGGTTGGCAAAGGTCCTTTCTCCTGTACATGCTCTTTTACTGCAGGGATTGGTCCCCTGACATCAGAATTAGGCATGGGGATAGGGTCTGCAAATGTCAGCCACAAGTGCACCATATTACAACACTCTGCACTGCTCAGAGGAGGAAAGCAGCTGGTTCCAGCAATGATCCATACCCTTTCAGCGTAGGAAAAAGCATAAAGCCTAAAGCATCAATGGACAAGCCTGTTCCCACATGTGGCAAGGTGAGCTGAGGAAAAGAAACACTTTGGTATTGGCATGACTGGGCAGGGACAGGGGCTGCTATGCTTTGCTCTCTTCTGCAGGGACCAATCACTTGGGGTAGCAATCATGTGAGACAATTTATATTCTTCAAGAGCCCTTTGTGTGCTGTGTGGTCCACAGTCACAGTAAGAGTAGAGTCCAATGCTCTTTTTTACTGTGGGGATTGCTGCCCTGGGTACAATTAAGGTAAAGATTTGAGCTGGGATTACCTTTTCTCTCTCCCCAGCCTGTTTCTACTGCCTTCTGTAGTGCCTGTGTAGCAGTTCATTCCTTCTGGAGTAAATCAATCATCTCCCTCCCAGAGGAAATCTGAGCACAAGTGATGGGGGAACAGTGCAGACAGACATTGTGGCCACAGATGCCATCGTATTCAGCTCTTCCCTCCCAGGACAAACCACAGCAGTGTCCTAGCAAACCTTGCAGCCTCCCCCCTTGTCCCAGGGGACAGATCATATGCCTGTCACGCAGGAAGCAACCATGGAGTCTGTGACACAGCCATCCCCAGCACTTACAGCACTTTGGATTAAAAACCCACATACATACATAATAGTGATCTCTATGTCTCAGAGTCACATGGGTTGCACAGTGGATCAGGGAAGACTTTGGTCAAGGAGCGTCCTGGCCACTCCATGTCAGGAGTGCAGCCCTGAGCACCACAGACGTGAGCCACATCACACCAAACAGCAACACTTCTCTCCATCACACCATGCAGAGACAGCAGTGAGAAAGGAATTTGAACTGCTTAGGAAAAGAAGCTCCAGAGGACTTCCCTCCTGCACCGACCACCGAGCCTACATTTGATGCTCAGTCAGGTGTTACAGATGTCTTTCTTCCCACAACACTTCATTCCTTCACACACTTCCCAATTTTATTTTCTGGTCCACAGTCAGTTTTGCTGCAGGGTGACGCAAAGCCATAGGACAGTCTATGTAACGGCAGGATAACTTGATCCAATAGAAAAGAGGGAAATAATATTACTACCCCCCCAAAAAAAGAAGGAAGTGATTAAAATTGTGACCTTATATTTACAATCATTTTCAAGTTAAAACAACTCAAAACATTTCTGTGCACTGAAAAAAATCTTCATTTTTACTGTAATTTCTGCCCCAAGTCTTCGGCATGCTTATCACACATGAAGCAAATCTCAACTCTTCACACCACCTCATCTGTAACACTGCATGACCCAGAGCTACTAATATCAGGCATTTGTATAATTTTCCTCAGATGAGCAGTACCTTTTAACTCATTAGGAACATACACCCATGAACAAGATCATAAAAATGCCTCGGGGTGAAATTCCAGCCATTGGTCAGAATCTCCTACTAACTGTAGCAGCTTCAGGATTTCACCTCGTACCACAGACACAAAGCCACGATGCAATAAACAATCCTGAGTCCAACAGACACAAAGAAGTTTAGGATCTATTAGACCAAGATATGAGGTTACTTACCAAAGCTCATGAAGGAAGCTTGGGGCACAACCTGAACACTAGTGATGCATCTCCGACATTTACGTTTTGTGCTTCCCGCTCCCAAGCCACCCTTTCAATCACTCCTTGACAGCTGACTTCATCTGCATGACAAGTAATGGAAGAGTTACAGTTTATTTTGGTTGTAAACCAGTTCAGTCTTCTGTGGTGTTGGTGACACTGGTGAAGAGAAGCTGTCTTTGACCACTAAGGTGGCTTTGTGCATGCAAATATTCTTGATTATGAGCATCAGGGGAAAAAAAAAAAGAGTAAAACCTTACCAGTTCAGTCCTATTTAAACCAGCTGTCTTGCCACCCTACAACATAAATCAACCTAATCAGGAAAAGACACAATATTTACCAAGCTTTACATCCAATGAACCTTTGTGTAAATGGTAGCTCCAGCCCTTTAGACCTTACACAGCTTTTTTGGACAGTGCTGGGCAGGAGAGGTCATCGCAGCAGTCCAGCAACGGGTGTGGCCAAAGCAAGAATTTTTTGTTTCTCATCTCCATAGACAAATGTTGCTTGGCTATGCAGAGAAGTTGCGTGCTTCACACGTTCAGTTGCATTCAAACTCCTTTAAAAGGACATTAACATCTAAGACCAGAGCCAGTCTGGAGGAAGATTTCTGGTCACAAATGCAAAGAGCATAGATATATTTTCATTTCTCTTTTAAACACTGATTACCAGGAAGCAGAAGTGTTTTTAAATACTTTGGTTCCAGTGTCCTGAGGTTTTTAATGGAAAGTGAAAATGATGAAGGTCACAGATGAATATTTCATTGACCACCAGTCAAAACAGGTTGGCTGGCGAATGTTTTATGCCTTCCCACCTGTGCAGAATTGCCATTGCCTTCCATTAAGGACCTGATTCCCATTAGCTTCTTCCAATTGATGGGGGGAAGGGGAACATGTTGTGCATGCAGTGCTGGAATAGGGAATGAGATTTTTGCAACCTTTCATTTAAAAAAGAAATCTTTGGGGGTCTATGAATGGCAGGTTGTACTGGTGATCTCTCAGAACCGTTCAGACCTAATGGCACAATGACACCAAAGCTAACCTTTCTTCACCAGCCTCCTCTGTGTCAAGGATTGACATTGCTGATTTCAGAAAGCAATGATTGCTTCTCCCTTGGTTTACTCTGTTGAGGAAAAGCCTGGTCAGAAATCACTGTTTACTGTTTTGATTGAAGGCATCAGAACTCTCGATATTTCTTCTGTCTTTAAAGGCATACACTAGGATGTTGCCTATCTGGAGCTCACTATGGAAAATAGTCTAGTTGGGGTGGACTGCCTGCCAGGAAAGACTGATGGTTTGCTTCAGTAAAGGAAATTAAACTAAAATAAGATCCGAATCTGAAGATCTGGCCACAGTCTGAGTTGAGATGTATTTGTGTTTCTAAAGAACTCCTAAAGAAACTTAATTTAATCCTAAACCCAAAAGAAAACATTTTGTATTTGTGCTTATTTTTTTCTGATTCTGACTGAGATCAGAACAAACAACATCCACAAAATGACAGTGGGAGATTTTTGCCTTAAAGGAAAGTTGGAAAAAATACTAGCTCTCTCCAAACCAATTGTGCTTATGAGACTGTTGGGCTAATTTTGCAGACATAAGAGCTGCAACTAATCACACTAAAATCAGACTGCCTGATGTGAATCCATTGCTACCTCAGACACATGTTGAGGCCTTGAAACCATAAGGGTAGGCACTTATCCAACCAGCAATGTTTTCAAATAGAGTCAGGCACCTATGTGAAAATCACACATCCTTCTGGACCAGAGTTGCAGGAGTTTGTCCGAAGTTTGGTCCACTCAGCCCTCTCACAGCACTCTCTAGGTACCTTCCCCTGTCCTTGCAGTCTTTGCTCATGTTCTTGCAACCTTTTGGTAAGTTTTTATCCCTTTCCAGGAGTTCATCAGTTTGCTACGGTTCCATTCCCTCTGCCCAGCTTGCCCATAGGCACTACCAGACAGCTTTTCCTCCTATGAACATCCCTGGGCAGATATCAACATGGAAAAATTCTGCTTTCTGCAACATTACCTTCTAGGGTTCATCCACACGATAAAGGCATGGATGATGGCAAGTGGCAGATTGGAAGCTTTACATGGCTCCAGAGAAAACTGTGCCACAGAGAAAAGATAAGCTACAAAGGGCTAGATTTTCATAAGGAGACCCCCAAAATTACCATGCATTGTGTTATGAATCTTCACGATTGGGCAGTCCCTGCAATCTCCACAGATTAAACAAACAGTGCTTGAAGTGAGGAGTGCAGGCAGAGGATATTTTGCCTTAACGTTGTCCCATGGGTTTTCTACAAAATACATATAAGCAAGAACACTTGCACAACATTGCAGAAGAATATTAGCACAGCGTTTTGGACAGAAAGTGGAAAATGTCTCTCACTTGAAGCTCAAAAGAGTACCTAGATCAGAAAAATAAGTCAGAAAAGTACATTTGCCCCAGAAAGCATTAACATCAAAACTGATTGTATTATTATTTTTTAAAGTAGATTGATAATTGGGTAGAAGGGAGAAAAAGGGGACAGCTTCTCAAGCATCTTTAATGCTAGAAAATGAGGGAGATAGATAGCAGAGGATTCATCCATCTAACTGTTAGGGAAACAGAAATGATGGAAAAAATCTATAAAAGCTTTGTTTTTATTGTTTTCTAACCTCATTTCCAGTAGTCTTTCCATTACCTGCTCTGTTCAGAGAATAATTCTGCTGTTCCTTAAGATGTTTTTCCCCATGTAGTTTGCATTATATATTTTTATTAAACCAATTACCATGTAATTTACATCATATTGCTTAATTAAGGGGAAATTGTTTTGTTGAGGAGCCTGTTGGAGGATGAATGGAATCAATCAACTTTAATATAAGACTAGCCTCTTCATAAAGCCATTCATTTCCAAGTTTAGTCCTTGGGAAACAATAAATGGAATGCTATTATACTGCCTAGAAAATATGACGCTATGGTACATCTTAAATGTTTATGACAAGTCCACTGCACTAGGCTGGAACATTTTTTTTTTTATAACTCAGGTTAAAAAAAAAAATTAAAAGGCCTATTTTAACAGGGGCTGAGATGCTAATAGGTGGCAATTCATTGTCCACAGATGATTAAGGAAAAAATGAGGCAGAAGAAAAAGTTTCCAGGCCATCACTTCTGCTGGGAGCATCAGGATTTCAAACACTAGTAGGAGTTAGAAGAGTGTATTGGTGAAATAAAAAGATATTTTACTCATTTCCCTCCACTAAAATGTCAGCTCTGCTATACTTACTGCAGTACAGCAGTTGTGCTGGAAAACCGGTAATTATATTTCTACCAGTCCTCAGCATTTTACGAGTACCAAGCATAATTTGTTTCTGTGGCATCATGCAATGCTAGGCACTTGTAGATAAATGCATAGAGTGCTGCAGTTCTAATGTGCTTGTCATCTGCACTCTGGGGTACCCCAAAGATAATTGCTTCCAGAAGAGGCATCATACCTAATATTGCTGATTTACAAATTGACGGAATAGCAGCTCTAAACCTATTCTGGACGGGAAGCTCCTAAAATCTTTGCACATTCCTCCCTTACCTTCTCCAAAATTCCTGCCTCCTCCTCTCTCCCCTTCTCTACCATGTACCCTATAACAAAAGCCCTGACAAGACTATTCCTTCTTACATTTAGAAAATGGAGAAAAAAGGATGTTCTTCTGTTGTCTGTTTCCTGCCTCCACTCTGAAAGCTTAAGACAGAAAACAATCAGTTTAGACGACCAGTTTGGCTCCACATTCCTGTGCATAAATTTTCTTGGTGCTGCTGGAAATGAAACTCTCGATAAATAGCACAATACTATGTCCCTCTATTGTTCTCAAGGCAAAGGAGAGTGAAACGACACATGGCTAAAGGTGGCCATGGTGCAAACGGTGTGGGCAGGTGTTCAAACCCATGCAAGTGTTTGGGTGTTGAACCTGGGGCTGGGACACTGCCTCGGGAGCAGCCTTTCTTATCATCCTTCACACCACAGTTTTGTCTTAGTGGTTTCACTTACCTGTAAAACCTTTCCCATAGGTTGCTTTTCTTCTTTTCCTTCTTCTTTTCCACCCTCTCTCACCTTCAAAGCATTTAGTTGCTGGAGTAGTGAGAGTGCTTGCTTAATGTCATAGAAAACAAGACTTTTTTTTGGCCTAATGACAAATAGCAATTGGTCTTCATTTTGAAGGCAATAAAAAGAAAAAAGGGAAAGGTGAGTGAAGTCTCAGTAGCCACTAATACCTCATAACAGTTTTTCTTACTTTGATAAATTAGCTTCAACAGGCACTTGACTAAAATGGTCTGCAATCTGATTTTGTAGCTTCTGCCTGGTACCTTAACTAAGCACAGACAGCAGAACAAAGTACAGGCTATACTGAAAACAGACACTGCTGAATTATGCTCAGCTGCATATTGACAGAAACAGCACATCATAAGTAATGTGGGGTTTGGTTTTACTTTGATTGGTTTCTTTTTACTTGGTTTCTTTGATTTCTCTGGGGCTTTATTGCTGAAAAGGAGACATTCCTGATTTTGTATCATTTGTATTTCAGTACATTGGGTTTTGATTTTGCAAAGACAAAATGGGAGTATTCAAGAATTTTCCTTGCTTTAACTAAACATCTCAATTTCAGTATCTTTATCAGTTCTGGACACATTTTTTAATGTTTTAGAATCATAAAGGAGAAGTTACATTTATCACAGCCCCCTGTAGGGAGTATATAAAATCCATGCTAATCGCGTTCGTCTGAATTCCCCGAGCAGGAAAAGAAATAAGTAAATTAGCTTCCTGGAGCATCTGCCTCTCTCCTTGCCTGGGACCCCACTCATTGGCAGAGAACCCGTGAAGAGAAACTCCAGGACAGACTGTAGTGTCAGCCTGTGTACTGTGTTTTTGAGGAAGTCCGTGAGTGTTGCCACACATGCTTTGTGCTCTGTCAGGGAAGAGAATAGCAATGATAGCACATCTAATACCCAGCAAAAGGTCGCCTTTTAAAAGCCTGCAGTTTCCCCACCAGGTAGCTGGGAGATGCTGGAGCCAACAATAATTTGATATGATTCGGTCATGACCCAAAATTTCTCACCACCAGAGAATTTGACCACATGAAAATGGGTCTATGAGTGGCTCCAGGCACAAGGAGCAGGAAAGAAGACCATCACCTGCTGGTCGATGGAGTCGGCCTTGAGCACTCCTGGATGAGACGTTGCGTATGCAGTATTTCATGATTGCAATTGCTCACCTCTCTGTCATGAGAGAGACACGTACACAGAATACGGAGAGTTAGGTAGATACTGGCTCTGAGTTTCTGTGTTTCCCAGCTTGGGGGGATTGGTTTGAGCTGACCTGTGCCTGCAGATGACACTCCTCAAGCCAATGCTTCAGCTAGGAAGGGTTTTAATTTCCCCCACTGACCTGCCAGGTGTTGTCTGACAAGATATATAAGGTGGTGAAATGTTCTCTTTTAAACCCTTGTAATGATCCAGCAGCCAAGCCAGATTCCACATTTTTGATGAGTGTGCTCTGCCAGGTGATGGATGACTTCAGAGGAAAAGCAAAGGCTTTTCCCTCTGGGGGAATATTCGAGTGAGCTGTTGGAGCATACCGTGATATACTGAACCCAGGGCCGCGCTGCCCTAATCTAACGCTGCACTGAGCCAGCGGTAGGTGCTTCTCCCTGTTCCTACAGCAAGTACATAAGTTCTTAATGCCTCATTTTCTTTTCAACAGGTGTTTAGGCAGATAAGAGGAGGAGGAAGGAAGGGGAGAAAAGGAGAGAACACCCCCCACCCCCAATGCTGGGAGACTCTGGAGTCACTTGTGTGAAAAGGAAAAATGCCAGTGAGGATGTCAGGTCACTGGCAGGCAGCAGAACAGCATGAGGAAACATCTATCCAATGCCTCCAGTCAAAATGGGCAATGTTGAGGAGGTTTTAGTTTGCTTATGGGTGAGAGAGGAGAAGATGAAGACAAGAAGGGCTCTTGCACCACTCATGGAAAGGGGCAGCAGCAACTGGGTTATTTGGGACTTTCCCAACTTTTACCTCTAGGCATGGAAATTCCTTCCCCTTGCCATTACCATGCCAGCAATTTTCTAAAGAGTTTGAGTCATCTTCCCCGCTTCCTTTAAACTGCACAGGATAGGTAAGGTATGAAGTTGGACACCCATACTAAGTCTGAAAAACTGTATGAGGAAAATTTTGAAGGGTCAGATTTTGGGTCAGCTACAATAATTTCCTATTGCCATTAGGTGCTGGAAAGCTATGTGTTAGTGGGCCAGCAATTGTTTATGTATTGGTCCTCTGATACTGTTGCTCAAAACAGAGCAGGTTTTGCAAAGGCTAAATCTGCTGCTAAAGACACAACACCTTGTTCTCATCTAGGTAGTCTGATTAGGCCTCGAATTTACAAAGACTGAGGTATGTAATAGCATAACCATACAGTAGCTCAGGTAGAAAGGGATGTCCAGTTGTCATTCAACCCTATCCCCCTGCTCACAGCACAGCCAGCTTTAAAGTTGGGTCAGGCTACTCAGGGCTTCAGCAAGCTGAGTTTTGAATATCTCTGAGGATGGAGATCCTGCAGTGTCTCTGGGTACTTGTTCCAGTGTTTGACCAACCTTGTTGTGAAGTTTTTTTCCCCTTAAGAGCTATCTGGAATTTCCCAAGCCCCAGCTTGTGTCTTGTGGCCTCTTGTCCTGTCACTGTGCACCTCTGGGAAGAGCCTGGCTCCATCTTCTCTACACCCTCCCATCACGTAGCTGCAAAGAGCAATAAAGTTCCCTTTCTGCCTTTTATTCTTAAGGCTGAATAAATCCCATCCCCTCAGAGATACAGTTAGAACAGGGCTGGGAAGGGTCTGACAAAGGAAAGGCAGGAGCTTCAACTAACAGTCTCCTGGGCTGCATTAGGAGGAGCATTGCCAGCCGGTTGAGGAAGGTGATCCTTCCTCTCTGCTCAGCACTGGTGAGGCCATGCCTGGAGTACTGTGTCCAGTCCTGTGCTGTCCAGTACAAGAGAGACATGGAGCTACTGGAGAGAGTCCACCAAAGGGCCACAAAGAGGACTGGAGCATCTCTTATATGAGGAGAGGCTGGGAGAGCTGGGACTGTTCACCCTGGAGAAGAGAAGGCTCAGGGGGGCTCTCATCAGTGTGTACAAATACCTGAAGGGAGGGTGCAAAGACAGCGATGTCAGGCTCTTTTCAGTGGTACCCAGTGACAGGACCAGAGGCAATGGGCACAAACTGAAACACAGGAGGTTCCCTCTGAACATCAGGACACATTTTTTCACTGTGAGGGTGACTGAGCACCGGCACGCATTGCCCAGAGAGGCTGTGGAGTCTCCATCTTTGGAGATATTCAAAAGCTGCCTGGACATGGTCCTGGGCAACCTGCTCTAGTTGGCCCTGCATGAGTAGGGAGTTGCACCAGATGACCTGCAGGCACCCCTTCCCACCTCGACCATCTTGTGATTTTATGAACTCTCCTCTAAGATAAAACTGAGGCTCAGGGTGGAGCAGAGTTTGCAGCCTATGTCAAGGAGCAGCAAGAGCAGGGCTGCTCCCTAAGGGACAGGAGAATTGAAAGCCCAGAGCTATGGTTATAAGGGGGCTGGCAGGAGGACACGAGAAGAATGAAAGCCAGACAAAGCACCCTCTGCTGAGGAATGCTTAGTCTGTGGGAGGGCTGGCATGTTGTTTTTAGGGTTCAAACTATGGTGAGGGCCAATGTAAAGGACAAGTGAAAGCCTCCAGCCTACACTGGACATGTGTCAGTGGGGCTGAAAGAAGATGCCCAAGGAAACTGGGGGCTGACACCAGAATTCATCTCTGAGGAATACTGTGGATCTGGAGAGCGAGGACCCTGTTTTATCAGTCAGTCAGTGGTTAGGGTTGAGAAGTCAATGGTTAGGGTTGAGAAATCAATGGTTAGGGTTGAGAGAGAGAGAAGAGAAAACTCAGAGCTACCCTTGGTGTGGTGCTGGGCAGGGGCTGGCACAGGAACCTGAGGGTGGCAAAAATTATCACCGCTGAGGAGCTTTTAGTTTTTGAGAGGATGGGGTCCCTACTTTGAGGCCCAGAATAGGGTTAGCATTAGTGTTAGGCTTGAAAAGAAGGGACATTTACTTTGCGTGGGGCTGGAAAGTTATGCCCCAAGTGAAACAGGCAGCTGATGCTAGATGCCTATTCTCATTTAATTTACTTTGTGACTTACCACTGACATTTTTGCTGTATGCATGAGGCCCTAGTCAATGCAATCCTGCTTGAGATTTCTTACTGAAAATCTAGAATACTCCTGTTTCTACTCTCCAGGCCAAACTCACCTTCTCAGTCACCTGCCACTGCAGGGAGGGTTGAGTCCTGGTGACGCTGGGACCTTCCCATCTTCCTAGTCTCTGTATTAGGCTCTCAGCTGTGCTGTTTGACATACAGAATAAAAAGAAAACATGAAGGCATCAAAACACTTTAAAACATCCCCTTAGGGCAGTGATAGAGCATTTATACAATAATATCTTCAGTCAGAACAAAACATTAAAATAAATATTAGGGGTGGGAACTGGAGACTCAAACCATATTTTTCTGTTAGCACATACAGTGGCTGCTGCTGTCACCAGCTGTGTGCCTGGGGGAACATGGGTCCCTGACACACTGAAACAGAGAGGCCTCGGCAACAAGGGACTGAAGCATCAGTGGCCTGGAGGTGAAAAATAATTTTAAGAGGTTTTATGAAGTTATAGGCCAACATTTTGCAGTGTGGATCCCTCTATTGAGCACCTGAATTCAAATGGGGTGCTGGATCCTGCAAGCGCTTGCACACAAGAGTAGCTTTGTACAGGCGAGCAGGCTCACCAAACAGCACAGATGCTCTCGGGTGGCCTGGGACCAGATGACCCTTGCAGCAGGGATGTGGTGACACCAGATGTTAGTGGCCCTCAGCTGTTTGTTAGCACTCCAAGGGCTCTCTGCTGCTGTGCAGTGGTGGCTGCAGCATGGGAGGTTGGAGGTTTGGGTGTGTTCTTGCAACTTGGGTCATTTCAGTGACCAGGTTTCCAGCCTGGCTGGGGAGAAGTGCTGGGGCACTGGGAACAGCAGCAGAGGTGCCAGAGGGAAGGAAATATCCTGAACTGCCTTTCCCTCCAGGGAAATCTGTCATGCCATCACAACCTCAGCCCTCACCCCTTCCGCTGGGGACTTTTTTTCCTTACCTCACCCTCTTCTGCTTCCTGTTCAAGCTGTTTGGATGCTATCCAGAGACCAGGGACATTATGTCTTTCTCTGGCATTTATTCCTAATGACTCCTAAGCCACTAGGATGGGGCAAATCCACATGTAGTATTAATAATTAGTACAGATTAGCTCAATACTTGTCACATTGACTGTGAGCTATAACGTATTGTCAAGTAGATGTACCTCACTAACTAGCCTATTGCCCTTGGGATGGAAACAAGAGTGATGTCTAAGCAGAGAACTGCATTTCTGTGGGAGATCCTATAGCTTTCAGTGCTCCCCCTGTACTGCAGAGTGGCTGCATTTGACTATCCCCGCTCCCAGCCACAACAGTGGCATGCAGCTCCTACCTCAAAAAAACTCAGCTGGGAAGCTCCTTCTTATCTGAGAGGACCTTGGTGCAAATTGGCTCCAGATTAGGATTTCATAAGTCTGTCCATCTCAGGAGAGCAAATGTCTGAATGGTGTTCAATAGGACCGGCAGCACTTTCTGGGCTGTTTCAGAGTCCCACCCTCTCCCCCCATGTTTCTTCCAGTTCTCTTACATTGAATCCAGAGACTCTGCAATTGCACTGGGATGACACCACTGGAAAATTAATCTGGGCAGGGGTGTGGGGGTGCATTTTCAATCACTTCATCTCATTAGCGGTTGCATCCTGGTTCAGTTAATGCAAGGGAGCTGTCAGAGAAGCAGCAGTCAGCCAAGGGGGAAGGAGGAGGACATGGCTGTCCTTTCCACAGGAGTTAGCAACTTGGTCAGATTAAGTACACCAGCAAACAGGACCCTAATTCACCTAAAAGTTTCTGAAAATCCTAACCACTCTTTTTTTATATATATTTAAACTGATCACTCATTTTTTCAGGTCAAACTCCTGTTTACAACAGTCAAATGGCGACTCAGAGAAGGGTAAGTAAAATGCTGCCTTGAAACCCCACAGCAGGTTTTTATGGATCCAGACTAGGAGGTTGTGGTTTGAGAAACATGAGGGAAAGCCAAGCTGTCACGAATGTCAATTAATCTTTTCAAGGTCGCCTTTTACATCATTTTAATTAACTTCTATTGAGTGTTGATCATCTTCCAAATGGAAATATGTTCACTAGCACACTTATCAAATACTCCTGCTACACCATCACTGAAGGCTGTTAAATGGCAAGGGCCCTGAGCCCAAGCTCTGAGTGGGGCTGTCAGGGGGAGCTCTGCTGGCAGGTGGGTGCCTGCCTGACCTCTCCAAACCTTTCTCAATTACCTGTGCCTGGGCTAATGTTTGGCAATGCATCTCCAAGGAGAAATGGAGCTATAAAGCCTACAGAGAAGGACTTTTTTTTTGAACAGTGGGTTCATACTGCACTGGGCAGAATGAGATTTAAAATTAAGCCTTGTTATTAGAGCAGCACCAAGCATTAAAATAAATCGTACCAATTTACTTGGTCTGTTACCATACTGAGCAGTTACTGAGCAGGGTAGAAGAGCCAGGCTGGTGGGGAGAAGCAAGCTTCGCTGCAGCATCTCCCAGGGCTGGTGGCTTCCAGCCCTCTCCATAACCTGTGTGAGAGCATGCCATTAAAATGCAGCCTCTCACACTGAAGCCTCAGAGATTCATACTGGGAGGTGACTTAAAGATGGGGAAGTTGCCGGTGACCATATTAGCCCCATGTCAACAAGCTGTGCCCTCACAGGCACTTAAAATCATCCATCTTCTAAATTTCAGAGAAGTGGTGTGCACTTTTCGCCACAGAGGTCACAGAAAACAGATCAGGCACAAGGAGCAGGCAAAAAGACGTTTGGGGAACTTCTCTCCAAAGGTCACTGCAGGGTGATCCAAGGACTTGGGTTAGATTTCAACGTGCAGGGTGCCTGCTAGTGTCTTCCATCACTAATTGGTCTCTGCTCTTCCTCTGCAACCCCTTGAAGCTTTCTGCACCTGGTCTTCAAAGGAGAAGGGACAGCTGGCCTGTGGCAGCAGGACAGCCAGGGCTGGGGAGGCCTCTTGGCCTCCCAGATGAGAAGGAACGATCTGGCTGAGATTTCCTCTGATGAGTTGGAGGTTGAATGCACTGGGCTGGGACCAGGGGCTCCAGCAGAGCTAAGCCTGGAGCTGCTGGTTGAGCTCCACTGATGAAGGCTGATAGGGAGTGCAGGGACCAAGGGGGCTTCCCTAGACTGCACCAGGGACACAGCATAGGCCTGAGCCACCCATCTTCTCGAGGATGGCTGGTATGATTTATGTGGGGCCAAGCACCAGGACAGGAATGCAGGTAAGGTGGATTATCTGAAGTGGTAAAGTCATGCCATGTAGAAGACCCCATCAAAAGTGGCTTCAGGAGAATATAAGGCAATTTCATTTTCCATTGCACTACTAGAGAGTATTAACCTCTAAGTTTGCCGTGTACATCTGAGGTGACAGAATAGGAAGTTTCTTGAGAGCCAGAAGTTCCTCAGAGCCCCAAAGACTGAACGAAAATGACTGACATTTTCTCATACTGTCTGTCATGCATTTGACAAAAGCAGCATAATGCAATCACCTTTACCTGGTATCAGGAGAGAAGAAATAGCCTGTATAATAAGAAGATAAAGAAAACCTGAAGGACTTACAAAGGATGTTGGTGAATCCTGAAAACCAGATAGTGTTCATTCTAAGTGCATCAAGACGCTCTTGAGACACACATCCTCGAAGGGGGCACATTATGAACACTGTTGGGAACAATGAAATTCACCCTGATTTAAAAATACCTTGCAAGAGTTTGGGGAGGTTGTGTCTTTTCATTTTGATTTGCAAGAAGAGACCGATGAAATTATGAATCAAGAGTTGCAAGGCTTACCTCAATTAAGTAATATCGAGTGGTTGTGTGACCTGATATTCTTAGCTGATGTTTTCGGTTCTCCCAGCCATGACAGCTCCAAAGTCCCAGAAAATTCATATCTCCTCTGCTTGACTGGGTGAATTCATCTGAAGGAACATTGAAATGACTGCAAAAGTCTCATTCAGGCATGAACAAAAAAAAGTTGCTAAACTCTCTCTCTGTGCCTTTGTGGATGGATCACGTTACCTAAAGATACTTGTTGCAAACTAGTTTTGCCATCCAGGCCTTACTTTTGTCCATTGTATGATATGGCCTGAATAAAATTGTAAGAATCCCCTATTCCAATATGAATTAGCCACTTGCTTGCTTTCCAAGGAAAATTCCAGCATACCTTATCACTAGCTGGTTCATACTATCCTAAATTAAATTAAATGAAAATAAAATTATTCATCCAGGCTGCACACCTGTATAGACTAACCAAAAATATCAGATTTGGAAATTTTACCTACAGGAACAAAGTTTGTTTTTTTTTATATCTGAGGAAATCCTACTGGACTCAATTCCTAAACTTGCCCCAGCTGAAGTCAGTGGGAGTTTTTGTGTCATTTAAAGAGCCTTTAATTACTCTTCCATTCCATAGGACTTCCCTGTAAGCATAAGGAGGTTAATTACTTCCTGAGTAGTATCTGATTCATATTATTATTAATTATTTAGCAATTAATTATGAGGCATTGCCTCTCAGGGATGTGTGTGAGCTATAATAGGCACCAATAAAGACAGCCTCTGCCCCAAGGAATTTCCAATGTCTTCTTTTTATTTGTATGACCAACAAGATGTAGCTTCATTTACGCAGTAGCTTGATCAAAACAAATGGAAAAAAGAGCAATGTGTCTAAGACTGAGGAACCAGAGGTTTACAGGATTCATAACACATGAGCTTTTTACATCTAGATGACATGTTCACACGCCGGAGCCAGGGAGGAACTACAAATATTCAACCTCTGATGACTCTTCTCTGATAAATACACACCTGGCATTTGTTCACAAAAGCTGCCTCCCCAGGTGGCTGCCCTAAAGGGAACACCCAGATGACACAAGTGGAATTGAACATGGGGACCAAAAACCAGACCTCTCCAGACTGAGACCGAAAGATGCTAGCAGGGAAAATTGCTGTCCATCCTACATTCCTGCTACAGTTCTGGATGTGAGCTCTGACTGCTGAAAGGCTGTTAAAAATATATCTCATTCTGAGGCGATATAACAGAAATAGCTTCCAACTATTCTTCAGCTCCTGCCAGTCTGTGCTGCAATCACACGGGGAGCTTCCAAGCAGGGGCTCTGCTCCACCACCTACTAATGTCACACCCTGATAAACACAGAGGGTAAGTAGCGTTCCCACTATCAGGCTGCACCCTGAATTACAAAGAAGAGGCATCCCAAAGGCTGTTTTTCTACCTCAGAAACTGGTAGTGAGGAGAGGGGAGTTCAGATGTATCAGAGCAAGACAGTATGCAGCAGACTGTCAGACTTGACACTAGGTAGGGATTTCACTGTTTAAATCCCAATTTCAGATTCAATCTGTGCAGCAACAGGCTGAAAATGAAGCAGCAGGCAGCTTTCTTCCAATACTTCCAAAGTCCAGGTACCCAGCTGTTACACCCACTTGCTGGTCTTCCCTATTTTTTCTTCTGTGCAGCAGACAAGCAATTGAAAACAGCATCACAGCTTAAAAGCCTCTGTGTAAAAACAAATCTGCTCTTCTGCACAATTAGGAATTCACTAAATCAAAGTCACACCATCATGAGTCTGGTGCCCTTTTAGAGGGTCTAGCGATGCTACTCCCAGGTTCTGTGCCCCTGCAAAGCAGAGACTTTTCCTTGGCATCACGACATATGCAAAGCAGCGAGCAGCCTCCTGTGCAAACACGAGGCTGCCCTACTTTCTGCAAATGACTGCCCCTCAACCATCTTCACTACACAGTCTGATTATATTTCTCATATTGCAACACAGCTGTTCATAACTTGTCATCTGCACC
This sequence comes from Theristicus caerulescens, assembly GCA_020745775.1. Taxonomy (NCBI): domain Eukaryota; kingdom Metazoa; phylum Chordata; class Aves; order Pelecaniformes; family Threskiornithidae; genus Theristicus; species Theristicus caerulescens. Next base: position 73,636,439 of record CM036558.1, read on the forward strand.
AAGAACACTGGCCAAGTATTCCAGCTGTATAATAGCTTTTTATTGTCGATTGAAGAGTCTCAGTACAAATTGCTTTCCCTTATATCCCTGGAAATCACACAAACATTGCATAGGCAGAGAGCGATGCATTTAGCACCACCTCTGCAAAGTGCCACAGCAATGTTTTAACGAGGGTTGTCTTCCTCCAAACGCGTAGCAGCTCCCATTTGCCAGAGCTCCTTTTGCTGAGAAGATACATGAGAGATGCTGTTGATGCATCATTGCTGGGCACACTTTTGGATTTGGAAGGTCCTGCTCTCCTGGTTGGGAATTCATGACAAAAGGCAAGTTATTTTGTGATGACTTGATGCCTTTAATTCTAAAATCAGCAATGCTGAGTACAAGGAGATTGGTGGGAACACAGAAGAACCTGGAAAAACAGCAACAGAAGAAACGGAGGCCTTTGTAAGGGGTAGGGATTGGTTAGTGATTGTCCCTCCCAGGATAAGAAGCAGGGGACATTAAGCAAAGCTGGCAGGTTCAAAACAAACACAATGGAATAGTTTTCACACGGTGCCTAATGAGGCCGTAGAATTCCTTGCCATGGGATGCTGTGGATGCTAATTTTTACATGGTTCAAAAAGGGCTGGGTGGCTACTTGGAAGAAAAATGTTAAATACAAAGACAATACATCTTCCTTAGGAAATGCCTGACCTGCAATTTGTTGGATCCTGGGGTTGCATCCCTATATGTTTTCTCTGTTTGTCCACTATTTCCACATTATCCTCTGTTGGCCACTGTCAAGAATGGGATAGCAGAATAGATGCACCTTTCTTTTAACCCTGAATGGCAATAGTTTTTGTACTTAATGTGGATAAATGCAGTGAACATTAAAAAAAATAAAATTAGCATAACTCCTAGCTCACTTAAATCTATGGTGCTTACAAAGGTGATAGCATCCAATGGGCATTTCTTCTTACAATCCATAACCACCAAGAAATAAAGTACAGTTGCTGGGGCTGGCTCTGATGCCATTTGCTGAACTCCTGGCAGATCACACTGCCAGCAATGTGACTATGTCCATCACCAGGGACTGATTTCATCAGCTCTAAGAAGAGTTAGCTTTGCAGTTCTGCTCTGTGAAAGCAATACCTGTGGAAATACAGGAGCTCGCCCAGAAACATCTAGAATGCTACTGGCCCAAACTTTTCCCAGAAATCCCCTTGGGACTGAAACACTCCCTAGCAACATGCCAGAGAGCTGCTTGGGCAGTGATTTCAGCCATTAAAGATATTTTGATAATGATGTTTTATATAGTTCAGAAGGATTCTGCAAAACGTGTTGCTGCACAATTTTTTTGTTGGCAGACCAAGCTGGGATGGAGGAAACCAAGATCTGTTCCACTGTGCTCTTCTTCAGTCGCTTTACCACCACTGAAAGCTGAAGGCTTATTTCTCTAGCCAGGATGAGACAAGAGAATATACTGGTATCCAGCGCACTAATAATTAAGACATTGTGTATCCTACCTCCTACCCTGTTTGAGCAAGCCAATAAGCATGCTCTTACTGCAAATTTTTAGACTTATTTCCTAAGGAAACTAGGTCCACTACTAAGCTCATTGATCATGTGTCTGTGTTTCTGTCACAGACAGTCCATTCCACAAACACTTTTGAAGCCATTGTCCAGTTGACATAGTGGGAAAGATTTAAAAAATCTGAAGTTCCTATAGAAATAAAAAATAAAAGTCACTGAGTAGTGAAAACAAACATTAAGCACCTCACTGAGGGAAAACTCAGTGTCAATACAGCCCTTACTAGACAGCAGAGTTCAATGTCTAGACAGGTCCTTAGGCAACTACATCTCGTTGCTTCTGCTGCTTATGGACATATTTTTTATGACTTAAAGATAGTGCATTTCACTGCCTGCAATCCAAATGAAAAAGACCCCACCAGGCCCTGATTAATATTCCCCACTGATTGTATGGTGAAATGAGAAAGTATCAGCAAGGCTAGATCAGGGAATAAGCAGGGAGAGGGCGTTCTCACTGCTGTACAGAAGGCAGAAAATTATTTTGCCCTGAAAAGCATAATAGCGTCTTAAGTGAAACACTGGAGGACAGCTAATAAGAAAGAAAACTGACAGAGTGGGAGTGATTGAAGCAGCTAACTTAACCAGGGTAGAGTAGGACGACTGGGGTAAGATAGTTAATGATAACTCCACCAATTTTATCTAAAGCCTAGAGTAACCTGTGTTAAACAGAGTGTTGCTGAGACATGTACATGTTGTATATGACCTGGTCTGCTTTTTGACAGTTTATCTGGGTCATGACATGCACCAGAGACTCTGATGCTTTGTATCTGATATGGATCATGGCATAAGACCTCCTGTCTAGCCCTCCATCACTGCTTACTTCTGCAAGTCCTGCACATTTGCCTGTCCAACCTGTGGGTCCCTGTTCAGTTGTAAGTACACATAGTTCCTTGGCCACTGGTGGATGACAGAAGAAATGGGGTTTTCATTACCCATAGTGCTGTGGGACGGGTGTCTGGCAGAATAAAAAGAGGCTATCAGTCACACAAATCTTTCCAAAACAAAATGGCTTGAAAATGCTGACATTTTGCCCCTGCTGTTGCACCTCCGTAACCACCCCAGGGAGACAGGAGCATGTTTGGATAGGACTTGTCCCTGGTGGCACACATCGCCCCAGCAATGCTCTCCTCCCCTAGCTGCAGACAGGAGGTATCCCTCTTCTGTTCCTACTAGATGTTTGGTGCAAGTATAAAGGCAAGGTCTTTACACCTCACTTCCATGGCTTTGGTGTCAATTTTTCAGATTTTTTAAAGTCTTTGCCTTAAAATGTGCTCTGGTTTATCTGCAGTTTTCAAAAAAAGGTAATTCAACTAATGGGTTTAGGTGTTATCCCACCTCACTCCTGTAAGACTCAGATTTTTTTCTCCAATAAAATTTCTTCTTCTTCAGGCCAGTAGTGTTGGGATAAGGACTCAACAAACCTGCCCAGCAATCACTCACTGGCTGTAATATCTTCTCCACTTAAAGGGTACAGTCTTCCCCTTGTTTTAACTCCCCCATGGATATAAGAGATGATAAACTTCCCCACAATGAACATAGGCACATGTTGGCTGCACCTTGGCTAGTTTTACACTCGATTAACCCTTTGAACAGGGATGATCGAATTCTGATTACACTGGTGGAAGATCCGAATCAAAGTCTTTCACCCTGTATACTTCAGTGCAGCAAATTTGAGTACCTGCTCATTTATGCGGTATGGTGCAGTCCAGAGACTCTTTCACTACTGTCCTTTGGAGTCAGAGGCAGCCCCAAGCCTTGATTAATAAGACTTGCCTCTCAGACAAGCTAGTTCAGTCTTGGCTGCCACAAGCACTCCATTTTCAGTTCCTGAAGTACCTTACGGGGTTTTGCCCCTCACCCTGCTGTCTCCAGGAGCTTTGTTGGCTGTGCAAGGGGTCCCTGGCAATTCTAGCGACACCATGTATTTATGGCTGGATGTTTCAATGATTAATTCATCCATGTGTGACAGAGGAAAATGAAGCCAAAACTTGAAAGAATTCTGGACAGACACAACAGAGGGATGAGAGGAGAAAAAGGTACATCCAGGGCCATTTACCCCAGAGAACAGAATTGATAATCAGGGCTGAAATAATGGGAAAAATATTTTGTAAGTCAGCCAATTGAGTCTTTCGAAAAGGTGGTGCTGTTAGATGAAAATAGACGACTTCAGGTGCAGGTGAACCTATTTGCAAAGAATCCATTAGTCCTAAAGCTCAGTCAAGCTTAGAACGGGTGTCATGAAGTCATCAGGGAGTCTTCTCAAACCAAAATGCATCTCTCTGCTTTCCTTAGTTCCTGTATTTCTGGACACACATTTACTACCTTTCACTGACAAATATTTTCTCCTAACCCCCTGTCACATTTGTATTTGCAGTCCTCTCTGGACTTCAATGCTGAGTCCACATCCCCTATCTGCTTGGTGAAAAACTTCATTTCCATGGTCCCTGGAAGTACCTCATTTATGATGAAATCAGACCCTTTGCACAGAAGATGGTGTGCGGCTACCTCTGTGTAGCTGCATTTTTAGTCCCAAGCTTTGACTAGTTGGCATAAAGTCATTTGTAAAAGGAAAATAACAAGCATGATGAATTCTAATGCTCTGTGTGTCACGGTGCTTAGAAAGCTCATAGATAACTACATCACCAATATTTCACAAAGCTGCAGCAACTCAACTCTCGTCTTTAAAAAAAAAATACCCTCACAAAAACAACACTTTATCATAATATTCGTGGACAGGTACCAAAAAAATCAATGGTTGAGGATCTACATCTATCACAACTTGCAGAAAACCCTCTGCTAATATCGGGTCAAAGGAAGCTGCTCTAATTGTCTGGATTCCTATGTCAGCTCATATTCACCTGACACCACTCACTGGCATTAAAATAGATTTTCAGGCCCCTGCTTCATGCATCATAGGCAGCATAGAAAATAAATCAGCCCTTTTGGAGATAGTGTTCATGACAATGAAGCTGATGCCACAGCTGATGCCACCTCATTAGCTGTCTCCCTTGCACTAACTGCATTTCAAGTCCTTCGGAGGTCTTGATGATGCCAGAAGGACCAAGGCACCCTGGGAGGCTGGGCAGGCCCTCATAACACACCCCAATATTGCTGACATCCTGATATTCATTCCTTCCCTTCCAGTCCAGGCAGGTATCATGTCCTACAAGGTTCTGAGGTGTTGAACTGCGCTGTAAGGGAATATTTGCCAATGGACATAAGTCAACCTCAGCACAGGGAAGTCACTGAGTGTCACAGAAAAACAAGGGTTAAATAAGAACTTATATGAAACATAAATATTATTATAACTAAAGCTTAATAGCAATTATATAATACTAATAACAGTAACAATAATAATTTAGTAATCACAATAAGTACATATAACAAACAATGATAATAGTATAATAGAGACTGCTCAGTGGTCCTCTGTCTGCGGTGAGTGGTGCCTGCTAAGTACAACAGCCAGTGAAAAGGGAAGGCCTCCCGTACTCTAGAACTAATAATACCTCAGGCACATAAAGCATCCAATATTTAGTAGATGCTGGGAAAAATTTCTGTCAGTAAAATGCAGACCATAGGTCCAAATGTGTCAGACCTTGGAAGAGGAGCAGATTTGTAGCTAGTGGCAGCAGCTGTACCCTGCTGTGATGATGTATTCACTAGCCTAGTTCCTACTGAAGGTGGTGAGGTAGTTCGGCCTCGGTCTTTTCACACTAAAGGGGACTGAACTGTGGTAATGGCAGGGTGAACAGAAGAGGAGCCACCCCATGTTAGATCAGACATCCATCTACCCAAGTCTCCCCCAGTGACCGAAACCAAATGCCTGGGAAGGAGCATAAAAATGAGTCAAGCGTAGAGTGATACTACCTCAAATATTTTCTAAGCCTTCAGTCACTTGCAGTTCAGGGGCTTCTCTCAGAGGCATAGCCTTTGTATGTAATAACTCTCAATGGATTTCTCTTCCGTGACCATGCTTCATGATCCCTTGAACCCACATAAACTTCCAGCACCTGCACCCTCCTGTGGCAAGGAGTTCCCACAGCCTAGATCTGTGGTGTGAAGAACTACCTCATTTTGTAGGCTTTGAGCCTGCCACATGCTGGCTTATGTGTATGGCCCGTAGTATGAAGAAAAGAGTGAGGAACTGTCTGAAACTGTTGCGGCTCTCCCCTCCACACCATTCAGGCTCCAGCAAGCCTCCACCCTACCTCCTTTCAATCTCAGAGGCTGAAGACTCCCAATCTATTATTTATTTGCTTCTGTTGAGGAAGCTGGTCCATACCTCTGGTCATCCTTGTCCCTGCTGTGGTGGCCAGTCCTCAGTGTCTAGAGCCCGGACACATCCTCTGGGAAGGAAAATGGAGAGGGAAATGAGCTAAGACACACTTTGGTAAAGGACCGGTGCACAGACAGTCAGAGACGAGCTCACGTCGAAGGCAAAGAGCAGAACAAAGACTGTAGCAAACAGCTTTCATCCTCTGGGATGGACATGGTGGAAAAATCCACATCTGAATTTGAAAGAAAGTGCAGGAGACTGATGGAGGAGAATTAAAACGTGCATTAGGACTCTCAAACATGTCACCACAAGTGCTCCATTGACAAGTGCTGTCATGCTCAGCTCAAACAATGCTTCAGGGAAGCCAGGGCACACTTCTGAGGAAGTGCATGAGAGCTCTGTGAGATCCCTCTGTTTAATACATTACAATGAATAGTTAATGACAGGGCACTTAAAATAAATGGCAATACCCACTTCACTGCGAAGTGTCCCGTGGCACAGAGGGAATCCATTGTCTCCCCGGCAATCTCACCTGGCTCCCCGCTTTGTTCCTCCCGTGGAGAGAGACACCTCACGCCGCAGAAGGTGCTGCTGGAAGACAACGCTCATTCAGTAGTCACGTAAAGGCAGTTCTTCATGAAATATCTCATTTGCCTATTAAAAAGCAGCAAGGCTGTAACCTCAGGTGGTTTCACCCCTGCAATCTGAAAGCTAATTTTAACCTACAAAGATTTTTATTTTTCCTCACAGAAAATCTAGGCACTTACTTCTATCTCGAGGCGCTCTCTGCTTAATAAATAGCTCTTTACAGAAAATGCTTAACATCTCAGCACATACTCTGGGTAAAGACTGTTTTAGCAGTGGAATGAGGTGATAATGTACTAGCGGAAACAAAACCTGCTGCCCTCCAAATACAGTTCGTCTGGCTAATCTTTCCCTAATAGATACACCATTAAGCAGGAGGGACATTTACTAGGGCATAGAAAATGGAGAAAGGATTGAAATTCCAAAATTTCTCAACCGATAAAATGCCCACAAACAAAGGTGTGCAGACCTAACAGTATCTCAAAGCATTAAAGTCCCTACCATTTTTTAACCTTCCTTGTGGTGCAGCTCACTGTCCCTGCAGCTCAGCTGGCGGTGAATCACAAGATTATTTCTTACCCGCTTTCATGCCAAGTCTTCTCGGTTATTTAAATCACCATCAGACACGTCTTACCTGTCTTTGTGAAGAGTGCTCACACAGTCTGCTAATGGACTGTAGCTGCTGGGAGTGGGATGCTCTAGCTGGCTACAAGCAGCTGCTGGTATGGGGGGCTACAGCCCCCAGCCGCCATCGCTGGTACACCCATGTCTGCAACATAATAGCCTGAAGGTCTAGGCTTTTCCAGTTGGTTTGCCAGTAATTACAGGTGTCTCACCTGATACTCCTCTAGCCGCAGGACACTGAATAGGCCATCCTCACTCATTTTCCCTTTTGCATCTGAGTGTCAAGAGCACCAGGTAGGTAAGGCTTTCACTCTCTTGGCAGACCCCTGGCCAGAGGCAAAACTGGCAGCAGCAGGAGAAAGCTGTGAGCAGATTTAGGGGCAATGCCATCAGCCATTGGGATGTGCTTTTTCTTCTCTCTCTTTTTTGCTGCTCAGTGTTGATTACACTTCTGTCACCATGAATTTTCCTAGGCTTCTTTTCGTCTTGTAGCAGTAAGTGCGTTAAATAATTATAAACGTGAAGAGCTGAGCTGAGCCCCTGTTCAGCCGGGCCCAGAGTTAGAGGAGTTGCCTGGAGTCAATCCTGAAATCTCTGTAGCGAAACTTTGAAGGATGGCACCACAGGGCTTTGTAAGTGTCCCTGAGTTATGTGATGCTCCTTGCCCATGAATCAGGGGATCATAAAGGACATCGCTCCTAAGTACCCAGATGATGACTCGTAGCCTCTCTCACTTAGTAGGCTACGCTCCAGGTATCGGGGGCTCCCATCACTCACCCGGGCAGCCTTCTGCCAGCCCATGCGAATTGCCTCAGCCTGGCGGCTGAGTCTTAAATTAAGCTCACGCTCTTTAAGAAAAGTCTGATATCCCTCATCTAAATGTTTGCTTAGCAATGCAGAGTCCTCCTGGCTTACTGAGTGCTTCTCTCGCTGTAACGCGCATCCAGACACATACGTACACACTCTGCCTGGTGGCTGTGGGGAGCAGCAGAAGTGCAAGAGGGCCAAGGATGAGCGGAGGGAAGAGCAAACTTTCCTTCCTTCCCTGATGGTCACGTATTACGTGTTGCAGCGTTCCAATATTTTTTGGCAGAGGGGTACAGCATTCTCTGATATCTCATCTCTGGTTGTCATTTGTAGCGCCAAACCAAACCCCGTGCCTTGGCTCCATCCTCACTCTACATTCAAAGGTCAGGGCTTACCTGCTTCTGGAAGAAGGAAAAAAGTGAACTTTCAGAGGTAGAACTGCAATCTTAGCTTTATACCTCCTCCCACAGGAGCTGAAATAAAATTATTCCAGGTTTGCCGAAAGGAGGGCATGGAGCAGCTGGTTGACTCGGGGCTGCAGAGGGAGGGTGTCACAGCTGCACGGCTCGTTTGGAAGCAGGGGAGACGGCAGCTTCACTAGCACCTCTGCCTTCCTCCCGCACACCGGCACCGCCTGCATATTGATCGGAAAGGATTTGCAGTGAAGTGGATGAAAACTGCTGGTGTAAAACCCCCTGCAGCCTGGTGAGAATAAATCCCTCCCTCCTCCCCTCCTCCTTCACAGCCAGGAATGATATTAAGACTGTGGGACCAAGGATTTCCAGATTTCAAACATTAAAGTATTTTAATTGCACTTTAGGGTAATTCAGCATGGAGCATATGAAACATTACAGGCAGAGAAAATAGCTACTCTGGAAAATGTCTATAATTTTCAGGGATTCCATTTATTGTTGACTGCCTCCAAATATTTTTGCCCTTGACTAAGTGCTCCCTGTTCCCCTGCATCTCTTAGCAGTCCCTGCAGTGACTGAACAGAATAGCACTAGAAAGAATAAACAGCCAAAGCACGAACATCAAATCCCTCAGTTAATGAAGGGGGCTTCTCTGCTCGCTAATTTAGTAGAAACAGGGCTCCTACCACAGGCTCGGCAGGGCTGGCCACCCGCATGTGCTGAATTACAAAAGGGACATGGAGTTTGGGGGAGAAATGCCACTAATGCAACCTATGGCCTCTCGCTCCAGAGTTCCTCCCTTACGGCTTTCATGCCTCTGAGGGAAGCCACTGCTCAGTCTGACTGTTGTTATTCATTATTTATGGAGTGATGCAAACACGTCGAATGCAAGGATTATTATTTTTTTTCCCTAGCACATTAGGGACTGTCAGAAGCAGAAGCAACCAGAAACTAATTCCCCTTGTGATTTCCCTCCCTCCTCCTACACGCTAGGTAGGTGCAGATGCAGCCCTTCACTTGCCGAGGCTCATACACTGCTTTTCCTAGTGCCATTCGGAGGTTGCCTTCTCAAGCTTGGTGACTGGGCTCTCACTTCAACAGGTTAAAATGTCCGTAAACATCGGTCTGGGCTCTTTCTAAATGTTTGTGTTACAGACATTTGACATTTATTTTAGACTGACCCCAAGGTTTGGTGCAAATCTTTGTAGCACGGTAGCTTTCAGCTCTGTCCTCCTTGAGACAACAAGGATGACTTTTGACACAGGTTGACTCATGGGTTAATCCTTGTGTAGATGGGGTAATTTATACTGTAGCTGGCAGCGGCTGGATAAAGCAAACCCAGAGGGCCAGGCAAGGCTTATCTCAGCTGGCTGATGCAGCTTGGGGACATAGTTTGTCTTTTCCACACAAAGATGTAAGTATCTGCTAACAACACCTTCCATCTCAGAGAAGACAAAGTTTACGTGGCCACCAGATTACTCCTGCAATCACCCTGATGACTCTAAGTATGTGACAATTAATGAAATAAAGTTTATGTGCGCATGCACATGCACACACATGCGTGTGCACACTCTTAAGATTTACCCCGAGGAGACTGCCAACCAAAAAGCATTCAGAAGGGGAAAAGGGGACATCCCCAGCTCAGCCTCTTTCCAGTATGGGCCCGCAGACATCGCCAAATGCACAGAGGTGGAGGTAGTGCCCTCTAGGTAGCAAAGGGAATTATTTGTGGCACGATTTCCTTTACACTAAAATTAGCTCTGAGACTAATGATTTTTCCACAGTACACGGGGCCCTCCCCATCCTCTGTCCGAGATGACATGGCTCTGAATGTTGGAGCTGGGTTTCTCTGAAGCCCAGCCATGCCCCTTACTGGTGGTCATCGTCCTGCAACAAGATGCAGATGGATGGAGAGCTCCTGACACAGGGGAGAACTACCGGGGATGTCCAGCCATCCCCACGTGCCAGGGCAGGATTAATATATCTGACCTGTCTCTGGCAGACCTTTATACACGGTGTTTGAGGAATATTATTACATTTCCCCTGCCCACGGCTATACCTTGCCTTTTCCGCACTAAACAAACACTTACCAGAACCTTTTCTTCTCTGTCAAGTTTACAAAACTGTTAAACCAATATGACGTACTCTTCTTTCCCATACCTACCAGGCTTGTCCTTCCCCCCGTTGTTCGTAAGTAAGTGAGTTGTAGTCTGAGCTATTTATTGGATGCCTCTAGCCTTGGAGCCACGGAGAGGAAAGCTCACATCCGTATCGGTCCTTTGGGGCAGCTCTCATCACAGTGAAAATGAAGCCCTAGACTTCCCCGCCGGCTTCCCGCAGCCATTCATCAGATGATGGGAGGCTGGATTACGTTACTCCATTGTTTATTGCTCACAGGGTTCACATCATTCTCACAGTGCTGTGTTTTGGTTTGTAGGTTGTTTTTTTTTTTAAAAAAAAAAGGAAGTACAGGCTACTAAAGGGCACAGAGGACTCCTAGCTCCAGTCTTGACCCATGTCAAGGCAGGTGATTTCAGCCTTAGGATGGCAATAAGGCATCCAAGCAAAGAGGAACTGAGGGCTCTGAACTGCAAGGAGGGGAAGATAGGGAGGGTTGCAGTAATAAAAAAATAATAAACGGATTTCTCCTCCATATCCATTCAGTAAGCTCATCATGAACAAAATCAAGCAAAATCCTTCCGCTCTAAGCAATGTCCATCATAGTGCACAGTCCATTGTATTCTATGCATATAAAACATATGTTTGTATATGCATGTGTGCATATATATGCATGTACCTACACCCACGCATAAGAAAATATGTCTTTCATGGCATCTCCTATTAAGTGGTGATACAGAAATCCTGTTGCTACCACCATGTTTGATTTGCTCTTCATCCAGTCAGGTTTGCACCCAGTCAGATGCACAGGGCTAAGATGCCTACTTCTGGCTTGTTTTGTCATGTAAAATTAGAAAATGTTTAACAGAAATTATTGCATCTAGCTACTTGCAAGAGAGCACTTACACTGCACGTTCCCAGCCATTTTCCCTTCTTACCTTTGCAACGCCTTCCCTCCTAGAAGAGCTGAGTACCAGGAGTCTGTTGCATGCCATGGAGGAAGGTCTTGAAGCTGGAAATAGGAGATGTGGCTTGTGTTCTTCCCTCTGTTACTGATTTCCTGTATCACCTTAGGCAAGCCATTTAATGGATCTGTAGCCCACTTTGCCCACCTGGAAAGGAGCTACAGTAAGAACATCTGTACAGCCCTTTGAGAATAATTGATGAAATACACTACTGAGCCTAAAAATAAGAAGAGAAAAATATAAGAAATGTCTGACTGGCCCAGAGCAATGGTCCATGCAGAGAAGTGCTCTGCCTTACAGTGGCAGTAGAAAATGCTATCTAGTGAGAGCTGGTCAGCCCAGGCACCACCTGTGGCCCGTTATCTCCATCCATCCTCAGCATCTACAGTCATCGGACCAGAGGGGTTGGAGGGCATGTCTCTGCCTATTTCGTTGAGTAACTATTTATAGATATATTGTCCACAAATGTGTGCCATGCGGAGAGTTGGCAGAGCTGCTTTAATGGCACATGTTGCCACAGACCTGAGACGTGTTTCATCCAACGCCCTTCTTCCTCATCATGGTCTATGCCTTGCTTTCCTCACATGCACTGCACCAGGCAGAGGCAGGAAAAACTCTTGGCTGTGCTGAGGATAAGTGGGAATCTCGAAGAGGGTCATGGGTTTAAGAAACCAAATAAGTAGTAATTAAAAATAAGTGGGCAGAGGTTGTATGTTCCCTTGCCCCACCTGGAAATGTAGCGGTGGATTTAGTATGCCAATATTGACATTTTAATTAATCACCGCTTCTAAAATGCTTTGTGGGTGAAAGCCTAACACAGTCAAAATTATTATTAATAATAATACTTCTAGTAGCATTTCACTTTTTATTATTACATTATCATGCATTAATATTATATATGATAATTAATAATGACAATAGTCTGTCCCTTAATATGAGAAGGGGCATCTTTAGCTCTTTCTGGAATAAAACCACCAGTACTACTTATTAAAGGCTTTCCCTATATTTTAGCCAATAATCGCTTTTTAATTTTATCATTGAAATTAACCACATAGTCACAGGTTGGGACAGACATAATTAACAACAACAACAGAAAAAGAAATACAATGCACTCCAGTAAATAGAAGCAGCCCCCTCCTCCCCCCCCCCCCCAAATGGTGCAAAATACATAGGGGACCCTGTTGTCATAGTAACTGGCATTACAGCTTGCCTTCGATAATTAATGGAGGGCTTTGCTATTACAGTATTCTTGAAATTTCACTTTCCCCTGTGCTGCACTGCAGAATGCAGTATCATTTCCCCATTCATAAATATTTCATTACCACAGTCTGCTGTGTTTCATCATCACTGATAACACTCAGCCTAATCCACCCATTGCTGAATTCATGTAGCCCTGTCGGTAGAGCAACTTTCATTTCCTCCTTCCACTTCTGCAGTCTTCATTTTTCTTGTTCAGTGTTCTCCTGCTGCAAAACTGTCATCGTAGGTTAACTACAGAGACCTTTATTTTTCTTACTCCAAAAAATAAACATGAGCGGTAAAAGCTCTGCTCAAGTAAATAGCATACAGACACATGCACGCACAATGTTTGTATCACAGGTATAGTTTGTATGTATCGCTAAACGGAGATATTTAGATCAGCGATGGAGAGGAGAATTGCAATATGTTACTGTAGAAGGAAACTCAGAATCTGATTCAGCAAAATACAGGGCTACCTTTAGACACAGGCGTTGTCCCTCTGACGACAGCTGTAAGCAACAGAAGCGATGCTCTCATCCAGAGGACCGGTTGGGGCATAATATATTTTTTAAATAACATACTAGTAAAGAATACCCAAAGCCAATGGGGCAAACAGCTGCAGTAATACAGATGGCAAGGAGAGAAGAAATAGAGAAATAGTTTTTTTTTTTTTCTTAGTATGAAAACTCTCAATCAAATTAACTCCAGCATGCTTACATACACCGTTTCTACTGATATCACAGAGCACTTGAGTTTCCTTGTTGAGCCTCACTTGACTTATTTTTCTTCTTTTTTTTAAATACTTTTCCCTTTTATGTTGCTGTCCCTTTGAGACAAGCTGATAGCTAAAGACTGAGAGACCTTAAAAAGCGCTGGCCTCTCTAATGCCGATTGCAATGTCTCTCTCCTACAACTCTGTGATAGACATGCCTTAGACTGCCTTTACAGAGGAGGAGACTAGGGAGGCCAAAGGGAAGGGAAATGCCACGTGTAACCTGTTAGACAGAATGTTGCACAGAATCTGGCCTGTCTTGTAATAGGTATCACAGATGTGATGTAGTTTTCCTCTGGGAGGGGTTAAATCCTGGATAAGGAAGCATGGCATAGATGAGCATTAGTGGAGATCATTGCATGCATCTCTTGACAGGCACTATATAAATGTACAAGGAAAATTTGTTTCATCTATTCTGCATGTAGCAGAAATAGCTAGGTAAAAAATTGCACAGCCCATGCAATAAATAGCCGTTATTTGCCTATGCCATGCAATCTGCAAGACCTGCTAGGATAGCATTTATGTTGACACATTTAAAGAGAGAAGCTCTGCAAATCCATTTTCTTCCAAGCATCATAAAAAAACCCTACATTTTTTTCACGTGTTTGCACTTCAGACTCAGTAGTTTCATACAGCGAGAAGGGAATGCTGGAAGTGGATTGAGGGAATCTTGGGTATTATTTAGCCTTTTGCAAAATAAAATAAAATAAAATAAAATAAAATAAAATAAAATAAAATCTGCTAATACAAATTCCGTTCCTTGCCAGGAACCATAATGATATTCGCTTGCATACTCTAAGTTCCCGACCATCAGCCAGGAATGAACACACAGAGCAGGGGAATCCACAGCAGTCCAGGGACTTTTTTCCTCTCTGCATGGGACATGATGAAGAAACTTCATTTTTAAATGAGCTGGTGGAGTCTTTCACCTAAGCATGTTGGGACGGAGAGTCTCATGGAGCCAAACACCAGTTAAAGCCAAGAGGGCCCATGCCAATATCCAGCAGGGAAGTTTACAGTATCTGTTAAATACAGGACAAAGACCCAAACTGCCTGTAGTTCGCTGTGCGAATCTTCAAGCGTATGTTAAGAGATCATCCCTGGAAAGGGACAGTCCAAGCACGCTTAGCATGGGCCCAAGCTTTTGCTCATGTAATCCAGGCAAACTATGCAGACCTCACCTGAGCGTATGATGGCCCCATCTCCCCAGAGACACCCAAAGCTCAGCCCTTCTGAGCAGCATATTAGTGCTATCATCAACAGCGTGGAGGGATGGCACAAGTTTAAACCCAGCTGGCAGCCACCCGTCTTCATCCTGCTGCGTAAAATCACTGTGCAGCCCATAAAACCAAAAGGCATCAGTCTTGTGGGGCGTCCTGCCCGCAAGCAAGAGCAGCCAGCAGGTTATTTGCAACAATGCTCCTTGCATGCTGAACATGAGGGGTGGGAAACCCCCCAGCTTGCAAAGCATTTCGGGAGTTAAACATGCAGCAGAGCTGCAGCCAGGTTCCCTAACATCCCCAAATGGAAAGGGCATGGGCTAAAAGCCATTCCTGTGAGGAAAAGTGAGCCCTGGTTCCCCACGCAGTCACCCTGCTGCCTCCCGTTGCACTACTGGCATCCAAATAGTTGTGTTCAGCCTTCATCCATCCAAGAGCCATCAGCATGTAGCTCTTCAGCTTCACAGTTCACAGGGGCATTTTTCTTTGTTTTGTTCGGATTTAGAAAAGCAAAAAGCAGGTGGATGAGTTTTGTGCAATATATCCTCCTGCTCTGAGAATTTGTTGGTAGTGACACGTGAAGAGAAATTACTCTTGACAATAAAGAGTACTCTTTTCCCTACTATTTCGGACAGAAAGATGTGCTTGAGTGCGTGGGTGTAAGAGAGAAAGGAAGAGAGCAAGTGCATGTGTGGGCTTATATGCAATTGCCATTTTATCTTGTTTTTCTTTTAAGTTTCCCTATGCTTCCCCCAGTTTTCAAAGAGATTTCCTAGACCCCTGTCTTCTTCCTCCCATCTTCAGAAGCTCAATCGTACTTTCACCAGCAAGTGTGGCCCACCAGGCATTTTTCATCATTTCCTTTATAAAATCTACGGCCCCCACTCTGCAACCATGCCCAATTGTATGATGCCTCATCAGCAGGAAGGTTCTCACCAGTTTTTCCTCCGAACTATAAAACAAAAGCAGCAGAGAGCAAGGAAGTTCATGTCACTTAACACGGCACCCTCCAACTGTCAACCACTTGGCCCTCTCCCCATCTCCAAAGTGACCTTTCTTACACCTTCCAGCTTCCCTTGAAGCAATTTTTAGCATCTGCTTCTCACCAGCTCTGTCACTGCTAGTAGACCATTCAGTGCATTCTTCCAGGCAAGATGCCAGTCACATAGCCCCCCGGCCACCAAGGAAAAGGCCTCACGCGCCCATCAGGATGTGGCACTGAATGACTGCTGCATCCCCCAACCACTGCCGCTGCCTGGAGAACCCGCTCCCGGCGACCGACTGCAGGCGATCCTGAACACAGCAGAGATCACCCAAGAACGGGGCCCACGTGTAAGATGCTCACACGGCACTGTGGGCCAAGGAAGTCACAGCTGATGGCACAGCAGAGACACAGAGCTGCAGCGAGATGGATGGCCAATTATCTGATGTGGAGGCTTCTCAGAGCCTCTCCAGTGGCGAGCGTCCGTTGTGCTGGGCACATGGGCTTCAGGCAGTGGGTTTCCCACTTCACCATAATGGTAACATTCATGTTAAGAACATTCAGCACAAAAGGGCAGCGACTAAAAGTTACCCATGCAGCACCCACCCCGAGAGGAGCCGCTGAATTACCTGGACCCTTTAGCTGCCAGTTATTAGGCAGCAATTCATCATGTTGAGCTGGTTCTGGCATGAAGTTTCCTTGGTTACTGCTGCATGTTTCAACAGGCCTTTGGCAGCCGAGGTACCGCTGTTTCCAATCCTTCCTCAGTGCAGAGGCACCTGATTTCGGCTCTGCACAGCCTAGCTGGCTCCCCCCTGACTATTTTTAAGGCCCTGGCTAAAGACGATGAAACCTTTAATGCACACTGTGCTACAGACATCAAGGTGTTGCCTCCCTTCCCTTGCAAAGCTTATTCAGAGAAACATGGACAACATGAATGGGCCCCTCTGGGGTGGTATCAACTCTTGCTAGTCCTCTCCACAAGGACTTCCTCCCATTGCGCCAGATGCTTGCTGCAAAACCCACCATGAGGGTTTGGGACCAGGTCCCCGCAGGGCATGGTGATGCCAGAGCCCACTACAGGGTGCAGACTAAAAGCCTCTCTCCATGTGAGGAGCCTGAACCATGAGGGCATCCCTCCCTGCTCTCTGCTCGAGGCTCCGAGGGTGACTGGTGCCCCTGGGGATGGCTGGAGGAAAAGTCCTTGCACTAGAAATGTAGGTGACCCAGGGGCTAAAGGAGCACCTGGCAGCTGCATGTACGAAATGATGGACAGAAAGTAGGCCAGCAGATGGTATTCTTCATCTCTCGACACCAAGTCCTTGCATAAGGGCTTCAGAGATTCAGAATTCCCTTCCACCCACCCTATCAACTAAAATGCCAAGGGAAAGCTACCCTGCAGTTCTCTCACTATTGTGACTTTCCATTTTTTGGCCCATGTTTGTTCATTGTAGATGTACTGGAGAAGAGGATTCAGGGAGAGGAAATCCCAGAGCTCAGCAATGTGTCCTGCAAGCCCAGACCCAGAAAACCAGAGATATTTCAAAGTGTAGCCTTGATGCTGTAAGTTATCCTTAACAGAATATATTGCTTTTCTCTTTTCTTGCTGTGCTAAGCTGTTCTGTCACCATGGTGACCAACTGAAGTTCAGGGACCGCTTCTGAGTAGCCTTTCTCACTGTACTGCACCAGATACTGTAGACGGGGATGTGCTGTGATGTAAATGCAAACATCGTCTCATCAAATACCCATGCTAATAAAGCAGGCTTACACAGTGTGTTACTTCTGGAGGTCTCAAAATGTGGGGCAAAGGAAAACTGGCATCATCATTCCCATTTTACGGACTAGCAAACTGAGGGAAGTGAATTCTTCATGGTCTGACAGGTCAGTGCCACTGAAGGAAATAAAAAGCAGAGCCCCCTCCACTCCCTTTTCAGTCAGTCACATTTATCATGGTACTTAGACCTCCTTGACCAGTCAGGATCTGCCCTGTGCCTGGATTTTGGAATCACATCCCTCCTTTTACCTAATATGAATTTAGCATTTAAGTAGGAAACAATGATTTCGGACTCACTGATGCTGTGGTTTTGCTGCTAGATCCCAGATGAGGTCCCTTCCCATCCTTTTCCAGCCTCCTTTTCCAGCCTTCTCATGCCAGCAGCCACCAAGGAAACAGAGGAAAGGGATCTACAGCCTCTTGCCAGAGGCCATCCTTCTCCCAAAACAAGACAGTATAGCCAGAGTGAATGTTATATAGGTAACAACAGCTGATGAACAACCCACAAGTTCAGAGATTTTCTACCATATTATTAAGAAAGGTAGGATTGCTAAGATGCCTAAATGAAAAAAGAATATAAGTCCTGTTCACAAAAAAAAGAAGTCTAGAAACATGTGTCCTACTGGAAGTCAAACACTAATCTACAGTCTAAGTCCTGGGACTAGTTGAAAGTTTTTAGACAGAGAAATTTTCCCTATGATGTTCCAGAAAGAAAATCAAGTCATTTCAGAGGAACCTTGCAATTTTGGCAGCTCACATGGTGGAAGTTGTTGGTGCAGCCATTTTGTCAGCTTCCATAACACTAAGAACCTGCAAGCCCTGGGAACCCCAGATCATGAAGGTTTACAGTGGCTTTCAAGCTGACTTCTCACCAGCACATAAGGAAGTAGCAGCTCCTCTAATGTCTCTGAATGCCTCATTGATCTGGAAAGAAAAAAAAAAAAAAGGAGGACTATCACATCAGTTGTTTTTAAATAAATATTTTTTGGGGGTTTGATATTTTGGAAGCATGAGAGTGGCAGGATTTTGTCCCAGGCTTGAATTATTTTTTTTTTGTTGTTGAAATGCTAAAATTTCTGGTGGATAAAGTGAGAACTCTAACTCCAACCAACCACTATGAATAACAAAAACATTGAAAAGAAAATTTTGACTGATTTATGCATGACTAGCTAGCAGCCAAAAGAACTAAAACTGTAGTGACTATTGAACAAAAATCTTGAATATTGAATAAATCTGTCTAAAAAATAGAGGTAGTCAAACTATACAGCACCTCAGCTATTCAGTAGTCAATGGCACTTTATACAGGAACATTTACCACCTTCATTAACAAATGGATAGTGTTTGATTAATTGTGAAGCTAACAAATATTACGTTAAACATAGTGTTGCAGATAGCGTAAATGAGAACAAACAATTTTTAATGTCATGTGAGTCAGTTCCATGGTGAGCATGTGGCTCCAGAAGGATGAGATGTTCAACATGCAAGTTCTCACCTAGCTCATTTCCTTCCTCTTTCAACTGAAATGACTCCTCGAGGCTGTCATCTAAGAAAGTCTAATTTCATGGGGGATAAACAATGCAGAATACCTGTATTCTGGCCACTTTCTAACTCTTTCTCTTAGATTTGCGACTGCTTATTCAAAAAAAAAAAAAGGAAAAAAAAGAGTTGTTCTCTACATGAATGATAACCAACACAGTTCACTTTCAAATGACAATATTAAAATGAGTTAATAATATATTTCAGCTTTTCCAAATTGCTTTTTCTGGATCCATGCACAGACCTTACTATTTCACATTTTCATACTTTTCCAATAGGGCTTCCTTGTTGTCTTTGCTAAAATAAATGAGAGTCCTCTTGTCCTCCAGGAATTCAGAGCCTGGGAGTCAGGACTCACAAGAAGGAGATAAAAACTGCACAAAGAGGCAGCCTTTGCCTATAGCAGCCACATTCAGACATCAGGCCCAGAGCAAGATGTTACTACATGAACCAAATGTCTAGGGCCAACAGCCTGGAAAATACAGCAAAAGAAACTCCTGCCTAGATAATTCATCAGTTAATGAAATTCTGCCAAACCAAAACAATTCTCTTATAGTTTCAATTACGGAAGTTATTCTTTATATCCCATCTTAAACTGCTGCGCTGCGTTGCTGTTTGCCATTAAAACAGGTTGTCTCAGTCCAGTGGTTGTTACATTTCAGCATCAGCTGCAGCAATTCTCCCATGACATGGATGCACACGTGCACACCCCCAATCTAAAACGTGCTCTTGGATCCTTCTGGACTACCAGAGCTCTATAAAAATAAGTCATTACCATGAGCATTACCAGTGTAACAGTCTTCACTTTCCCATTTGCAATGCTATTTTTGAATAGCACCATTGGCCTAAGGAACTCTCAATCTGGCACTTTCCATGACTATTAAATAAACCTACAGTTTTTTTCTTAGTTCTTATTGTTAATCTTTTCATTCAGCGTTACCTCCCTGTTACCCTCTGAGCCTAAACCAGTCAAAACTCATTACAGAGAACATCATATCATAGGAGCTAGAAATGGAAAGGACCTATCAGATCACCAATTCGTCCTCCTGCCCATTAACGCTTGCTCTCTGGAGTACCTTTCCTAATGCTTTGTCCGGTCTGGCTTTAAAAAGGACC
Organism: Theristicus caerulescens; assembly: GCA_020745775.1. NCBI lineage: Eukaryota > Metazoa > Chordata > Aves > Pelecaniformes > Threskiornithidae > Theristicus > Theristicus caerulescens. Next base: position 73,656,437 of record CM036558.1, read on the forward strand.
GAGCAGTGGGGCTCCTGCTTCTTCCCTCAGGAGACTGTTCCACAGCAAAATATATCTCAGTGTCAGGAAATTTCACCTTACATTCAGCCTGACTGTCACACTATTAGCCCTTGTTACATCCCTGTGTGTCATGCTAAAAATTCCTCTCTTGCGCTCGGGAGAGTGGGAGGATGTTCATACTCATCAGAGCGCTACATGTCTCACAAACCACACATTTGTTAGTCATTCCTGAGCTAAACTCTGCATCGTTTTTAATTTGAACTCATCTACCTGTACTTCCACCTCTCCTGATCAGCTTTGTCACTCTCCTCCAAAACTTTTCCAGATTCGTCAGTACCTCTCTGGTTATCAAGGGCCTGGTGTTGACTGTACCAGTTATTTTGGGATTTGGGACACCAGGCGAAGCTAGATGGCAGGTTGAAACCAATCCAAAGCATGCTTTCTTTTTAACACAGCTTAGTTAAACTGAGCTCCTTGCCATAGGACATGAATGACAGAAGTTTGCATGGGTACAAAGCGAAACAGAATAAGTTAATGGAAGGAAAATAAGGCATTGAGAGCTCCTACATACATGATCTTGTATTTAAGTGCCTGGACTGCGAAGCTATGCTCATCATATTGAGACAAGAACAACAAAATGCTATTCAATAACATGATTAAATGCTTCCAAGTATGCTTACCAGTCTTTCACAAGAGGCAATATGTTTCAGTCACCACCATGTGAGTCTTAGCTCTCATGGCACCCTGTGAAGATGTGTCTGAGTTAAGTCACCCTGATGCAAGCATTGGTGGTGCGCACTGGCCTTGGCGCAGGGAAGGACCAGAGGGAAGAGAAGCACTGCAGTTCTCTGCACCATCATGTCTGGAGTGATGCCCTTGCAGGCTTAAGCCTTACCACTAAGCATTTGTCCTGCTTTTGGCTGGTATAGAGTTAGTTTTCTTCCTAGTAGCTGGTATAGTGCTGTGTTTTGGATTTAGCACGAGAATAATGTGATAACGCACTGATGTTTTAGTTGTTGCTAAGCAGTGTTTATACTAAGTCAAGGACTTTTCAGCTTGCCATACTCTGCCAGCGAGGAGGTGCACAAGAAGCTGGGAGGGAGCATAGGCAGGACAGCTGACCCAAACTGGCCAAAGGGCTATTCCATACCATATGATGTCATGCTCAGTATATAAACTGGGGGGAGTTGACCAGGGGGCAGCAATTGCTGTTCAGGGCTGGGCTGGGTGTTGGTCAGTGGGTGGTGAGTGGTTGCATCACTTGTTTTTCCTGGGATTTGTGTCTCTCTCTCGTTTTGTTGTTTTTCATTTCATTATTATTATTAATAATAATAATTATTATTGTTATATTTTATTTAAATTATTAAACCGTTCTTATCTCAACCCACGAGTTTTCTCACTTTTACTCTTCCAATTCTCTCCCCCATCCCGCTGGGGAGGGGAAGTGAGCGAGCAGCTGTGTAGCGCTTAGTTGCTGTCTGGGGTTAAACCTCGACAGTCCTTTTTGGTGCCCAACGTGGGGCATGAAGCGTTGAGATAATGACAGATCTGACCAGAGCATGTTAAAACAAATTTGTGATAAACATCCATTATATTAGTTTAATATATTATATTAGTTTAATAGCTAGCTTCTTCCCTAGCAGCATGTAATAGTTGCTACCTGAATGCAGGGCTGACGGTCTCATGGGGATCATCTCTCATCTACTCACCACTGGGAAATTTCAGTACTCTTCTTCCTGTTCATCATGTCTCCATTGAAACATCAGTGCTACGAGAGGCACCACTGTGCCTGGACAACCTCTCCTCCAGCTGATCTCCTTCATAGCCCAGAAGAAAGTGGTAGCAATCAACAGGCCCTGCAAGTTAAGAGCCACTTTCCCATCTGTTGCCCCGTCCTCTGCAGAGCCTTTTCCTCTTGGCAGGTAACAAGGTTCCTTTCAAGGACGCAACTGATACATCTTACAGTGGCTCTCCTGAAACACACTGAACCCAAGGCAGGAATTTCTCCTGCCTGTCCCAACCATGTGTTGTCATCCTTGGCCTTAAAATGGATCTCCTTCCAGGTGTCATGGGCAGCCCAGCCAACTGTCTGGGCAGAAATGCGCTCACAGATGCCCTGGTTCCTGCTCAGCTTGGCAAACCCATGCCCATGCACAGGAGCCCTCCAGAAGTCTGTGTTGCTCCTGCAGAACAAGCTCTGAGCTGCAGGCTGGGCTGCCTGGGCAAGGTGGCTGGGCTGGTGGCTCTCCTGGCTGCACAGGAGCAAGCGAATAATGCGGAGGGCATCCCAGGAGCTGGGTGCCTTTGAGGTCCTGGCTCCCCTGGTGATACATTTTACAGTAGCCTAAGGATGCTTAACAACTCCAACACTGTGAACAGTTAAGGAATTCAATCTGTAAAGTACCACAGAAGGTGTTAGGGAATAAGCAGAGAAGGCACAGCCAACGACTCCAGATGTGTGACCAAATAGAAAGGAAGCCAGAAAACTACCAAGCCATTTTCCAAACATGAATGAAAGAGCCTTCAGTGGCAAAGCTGTCCTCTGTTGGAGCCTCATGGGCTGCACTGGTGTGGAAATGTTACCACTGCACAAGCCTGCCCTCTAGTAAAGATCAAAACAAACTGTTATTAAGAACTTTTCAGAGGCTAGGATTTTTTTTTTTTTAATTAGGGCAGGACATTTAAGTAGTTCAAATTTCTTTTATAAAGCTGGCCTTTCTATTAAGTCACCTTTCTTCCCACAAGGCAGAAAAAGACCTGCATTGTCACCAGCAGCCTAAAACAGATGCCAGAAAGTCTTTCAGGCTGAAAGGGAAACGTCTCAAGTGGGAAAGGGAGTTCTCTGCCCAAAATTCGATTGCTCTTTGAAGGGAGAGTGCTCAGAAGAGTGTTGGCTCTCTGACAGCAGGAGGCATCAGAAAGTATTGAATTTTTCTTGGAAAAAGGTGGTTTTCTGTGTATCGGAGCAAAGCAGCAGAAGAGAAAAGTCTCTAATCACACAGAGTATGGGGAACAACAACTCTGCTTTTGTATCCGCAGCACAGCAATAAGGCTCACATCACCCACTCCAACCTATTTCATATGTATGTGTGTGTGCAGCACATGAATAACATAATTTGGCAAGGTGCTGAAGATCTCAGCAATGCTGGGCTGCCCTTGTTCAAAAATACGAGGTAATGCTGCAAGACCAGGAACAACAGGAAATCATTTCATTCTTAACGAAATACACATTTTTCAGTTTCTAGCAAGCAGAAAGGAATGAAGAGTGATGCAGACTATATAGCACAATAACATAGCAGCTTGTAAACACACACAGAGGGCTGCTGTTATTATTTATCAAAAATACATTTGTAATCATTTTCGGGAAGTACATGCAGGGGACCATGCAGGGCATCAGGTTCTTACTAATATGCTGTCTCCCTTGTCTGAACTTTCAGTCAGGACACACTTATTTATGATGACAACCTTCCTTACAGCCCTTCTATTTCTCTGTCTCATTTTCCTAAGGAAGCAAGGGTGTGTGCAATAGTGATGGTGTCCATCCTTCTGCTGTCAGTGACCTTCGCTGACTTTTGAACCCACTGGAATAATCCCATCCACGCTGGACTTCAAGGTGAGGGTCTCCAAGGCATGATGTCCTGGCAAACTCTGTGAAAAACCGCAGCTGTGCTGAGAGGAGAGACCCAAACGTTAACGCATGTGCATAGGGGTCATCAGTCTGGTTTGTTTGGCCCCTTGGCCAGCCAACGTGAAAGCCCTCCAAGCAAGCATCTGGCAAGGCACCAGGCACTGAGCGGGGCGCTGCGGTAGAAAGGGGTGAAGAGCTGAGGTTTAGGGTCAGGGGAGGGAGCCTAAATAGCACTTAGGAGATTGTAGAAGCAAGGAAGCATTTCAGGGGAGGGCCCAAGGAGGTAGGCTTATGCGTATCGTGAGCATAGGACAGAAATTTGAAGGTAATTCGGCTCCACCGGTGTTGCTGCGCAAGGCACAGCATGTGCTCAGAGCCCTCAGTGCCCAGGCAAGGGCTTTCTGATGGAGACTGGGCAGACATCTCTGGAGAGCTGTTTGGTGATCTCAGATGGCCCCATCCCTCCTGAAAACACCCACCAAGCTGCAACAAAAAGGGCCCCGGAGTGCGTACACGAGGTTAGACCTTCAACCAAGTTAAACCTCTGGCAATCCCCTCATGATGGGGAAGACACAAACCAACCTACAGACCTGCACTTCCATTCCTACACTGTTTTATTCAATTCCTATACTGAGATCTGTCAATAAGGACCCTGTGAGTGACTATTAGTTTCTCTACCACCAGTGAGTAAAGATTTGGCATGAGAATCAATAATCCCTTAAATTAATCATCAGTTACAACAATAACTGATGACCAAAAAGCCTGGCTGTGCATGCTAATTATTTACTATGTGCCTATGCGAAGGCAGGCAGCCAAACTCACATCCGTGCCTCCTGGTAGCATAGTGGGAGGGAGGGTAATTCAGCGCTTTGAGCCCAGGACATCAGACGACAACTCCTCCCGCCTTGCTGCTCAGCTACCCTGTGATCTCTCGCTAAACCTGCTCCCCTCTCCCAAAATGACACCAGTGTCCCCACAGTCACTGAGTGCCAGGTTACAAGTGACTAAGCATTTGGACAGATGCCTAGTGGGACTTTCAAACCTGCACAAACATCGACAACATCCCACAAGCAGTTATCTGTACCTGTCTAATGATTTTTTAATCCTGACCCTTGGTCTCAACGTGCCTCACATCTGTAGGCGAAGATGGTTATAGCCATTCACGAGCACACAGCGATTCCACTGAAAAATGGCTGCACAGGCACCACATCACGAGCTGCATCTAACTGATGCTTAGCTGCAGCAAATACCAACACAGCGCTTCTGGCTGTACCATACTGTGATACAAGTGAAGCCGCAGACACTAAAATAAAAAGAGAACAATCTACGGCCTATTTAAGTGGCAGCTGCTCTGGATGACTGCGGTGCTGCCCAGCAAATTACTGAGCAGGCAGAGGCACAATTCCCTGGACTGCGTGTTAATCACCTGCATCCAGAGGGTGAGCACAGAGAGACCCGGCAGTAATGCGGCGTGGGAGCACAGGCTTTAGGCTGTGGTATAATAAATCTTCCTGCCTACAGCCTGACACTGTTTCTTCCCCAAAGTTATACCAAACTTGAATAGCAAGGAGGGTAAGAGAAGGTAAGCAAAACTGAAATGAGAAAGCTAGGTCATGGCAGAAGTGATTTTAGGCACAGTTTTCCAAGTATAAAAGGCAGACTAAAGCAGACTCTACTTAATTAACAGTGAGCATAAATAGAATAACAGAGGCCATCTGACAAAAGCACAAAAGCACGAAAACTGCCAAACATGCAAGTGCATCAGATGTTAATGATGATCCAACCTTATACAACAGATTCTAGAGAAGTCAGTGCCTTCACCCAGCATATGCCTGCAGCTCTGTGTTGAACTGCAATCATCTCCTTTGAGATACTCAGCTTAAAATTCAGATGTAATTGCAGTCATGTTTAAAAGCAGGTAATAAGTGCCAATGACTGGTTTCTTGTGTCCCCTACAAATTTGTTCAAGGTCCTCATCTCAGTTCTGGTGGCCCTCCAGAGACAATGCGCACATATCTTAAAATTTGATCAGGATGTGTGTCATTAGTCAATATGGCCTGGTCTACACAGAAAGCAAATCCATTTTACATAAACAGTCTTCTCTTAGCAAAGACGCACAGCAGACAATATCTGAAGAGAGCTCTGAGCTTTAAAAATACGGCTACTTATTTCAGAGCTGAAGTACAAACCCATTTTCTCTCCCAGATGGTAACAATTCTGATGGAGATAGTTCAGCAACATCAACTAGCAGGCCTCAAGTACCCAGCACAACCATTTTATATGCTCGCACTGAATTCGACAGAACTTCCTTGTCCATAAAACTACTTCTGTGTGTGTTTGGGGTGGTGATGGCAAGACACAGAGTGCTTTCTGACCTTGGCTTAACTAACGAGCACCAGCCAACCTTCAGTCAACCCACAGTGAAGACAAGGTTCTTTAGTTTTGCCCAAATATGAACTCAATGAGATGGACATAATTCTGCTTTTTGGGGCAAGACTCCCCATGTGTACTTCAATGGACCACCAGAGAGTCCTGTCTTGGCCGTGAGTTTTACCTGGGACAGCTGAAATGCATTAGTCACTGCAGATAAAAAACTATCAAACAAACAAAAAGCCCATAACATTTTTTTCCCCATTTAAAACAAAAAGCTAACCCCTACAGGAAATTATTCAAGGCCTGAGACCAATTTGTCAATACTTGTGAAAATCAGTACAGTTGCACAGTGTAAAAGCCTGATGAATTCAGTGCTGATGTATGGCCACCAACCTGCAGAAGGGACAGGAGTTTGCCTTCTCAGCGGAAAGCAAACGACCACCACCAGTGGTTTACTGATCTAGTTTGGGTTCTCAGTACAAAGCTGCTTTCAGATTTGTGCAACTGTTTGACTGTGTCTGGCAATACTATGGCAGAAGTCACTGAAGCCTCAAGGGTAAAAACACAGAGCAATTTACTGCTTATCTAGCTCACAACACTTTTCCATTGCAGCGCCTTTAACAAGAACATCAAAAACAGGTAAGTCTCAGTGCACTGTAAATTTGTTGCCAGTTTACTGGGAAGATCCCAAACTGGGTGTTAAAGCAAAATCTTTGGTCTTCCAGGAATCACAGCTAGCTTGAAAACCAGTGGCAACTAGGAACAAAACCAGCACCCAGAACATTAAAACAGTACACACTGTTCAGTCATAGAAATCCCCAGCCAGTTCTCCTGGGGATGTGTAGCTTCTTTTGCTACAATTGATTTTTTTACTCTTCTATTAAAGGATGCTGATATAAAACCCAGCAGCACACAAAAATAAACACAGGCGGTTGATAAAAACAAGAAGCAGGGCCCTGTGCCTGCCACTACACTAGTCAGTCAGCACGCACACCAATTACTCAAACACTGCTCCCCTTAATGTTTCCACACAGCATGGTATCACTTCGATATTTAGGAGCTCATCCACCTTTACTAGACTTGTAGCCCATCCAAGACTGAGGGATGTTCATGAGACAGACTGTAGGGTAGCAGAGACTACCAAGTGAACTTACCTTGGTAGATATGTTGTTCTTGGTCTTCAAGCTAGTTTACCTACCTTTGTGCTAAATATGTCTTAAGAAAAGCCAAGTGAGACAGCTGAGGGTAGCCCTTTCTTTGACAGAGTTGGTCAGTGTTTGTACCAAGGGCCTTCCTCAGTCAGGTTCTCTATACTCTCACCAAGGATCAGCCCAGCTGCTCAGATATTGGTAGCATTATGTGTCTCTAATCAGTGGTAAATCATGGCTATTACACCTTTAGATTCACATGGGCTCTCTGTCAGTATCCACAAGGGGCCATATTGTTTGAGAGTCTACAACTGCCCGTAGCAAATTTCCCCAGTAAAATTAAGGCCAGGCTTTGAGGGGAAAGTCTTATTTTCCAAAGGACAGCAGCATAAAAATGCGACTCTGATGCCTTTTGATCTGAGGTCTGCTTTACGAGTAGTGGTGAATCTTTGCCAGAACAATAGATCTTCAGAGTAGATTAATCCTAGAATATATATGAAAAAGGCTTACCTAATCTAAACATACCCAAGTATTCTTACCGTGCTCACAGCCAGCCCATCTGATTTTACAGGCCTTAAATCCTTTATATAATTGAAGCCCACTTGCTCCTGAAGAAGCTGTGTTTTGGGGTTTTTTTAATCTTAATGGTTCACATTTTTGTCTGAAAATTGCTGCTATGAAAACATCTACTCCAGAAGATGATCCCATGGTGTCAGGTCAACTTCAGGGAAAGCTTTGCATTTCCCCTTTATCCTGTTAGCCCATGAGGTTAATCTTCTAGGTTTCAAAGAACAACGTCACTCCACCAAGACCTGGCTGTTGCGAGGAGTCCCTCCTCACCAGAGTGCAGTTTACAGCCAGACACGCCAAACACTGATGTTAGTGGCTGGAGACTGGCCGACTCAAGGACACCCAAGTTCCCTTGCAAAGCCAGACGTGTCAGTCTGTGGCTGCAGTGACTGTGGCTCATTGTCCAATTTTCTCCTCCTTGCTTTCCCCAAATTTCTATGCCTCCAAAACTGGCTGATCAGAATGAGAGACGAACTGAAGGCTTTAGAGAGCAGGAAATGGAAACTCCACTAATCAATAAATTAAAAGGGGAATCTTGCAATCTACTCTACCCCAGAATCTCTTGTTTTCCTAAGAGACTTAGTTCTTCCATACAGCAGGCAGGTTTTAGTACTCTTTCCATATGCAATCCCATCAATTAACATCCACATAATTTGCTGCCCCATGTGGCAGCATTGATCGAGCCTTGTCTTGGAACAATTACTGCTCAGTGCAGTTCAGGGGAGTGCTCCTCCTCTTCAGTGGTCTTCACTGAGAATCCTGAAAAGGCAAAGGATGAAGGAGACAGAGAAACATCAAATGGGCTAGGCTGTATTTATGGACCTTATAGATCATGGTTTAAAAATAACCAAGTAGGTTTTTCTGTTGCCTATATGGCACCCATTCTTTTTGTCTTGTAGAAATTCTAGCATATTGTTTTCATAATCAAGTTATTTGGATAACACAACAGCGATTTAGATTAGGATTTGTTTACACAGCTAAATATGTTGAGTAATTGAGAAATTAAAATGAGCTCTCTGCTTCTGTCACATCTGCAACAGTAACTGGCTTCTTATGGTTGAGTACAAGCCTGCTGCACAGATGTTTCTTGATAAGGTATAAATCAGTGTTAGATGCTGTTTATTGCAGCGCTTTTACTGCCTTCCCTGAAGGAGGGAATGCTGCCTGCACAGCAACCAGATGTGACCTGCAAGACTGTATGAAATACCATTACAAGCAAAAACAGGTCCCATATTCCATATCAGCATCTGCAATGGCTCATCAAGTATTTATCAGACCATTTGAACACTTCCACAGGTCCTAGTATCATACCACTGCCAGAATTTACTTATTATAACCTGCAATGAAAAAGCCAAGCATCCTGTAAAGCAACTGGTGCCTGAAATAGTAGGAGATTCCATTTTAGTTTGGTTTCCTGCCTCAAAGGTCAAATTTCTGAGCAGACACTGCTGCTAGAAAGTAAGATACTGTGAGAGATCAAGGCAGCTGCTTTGCAGGGCATTGTAGGGAAGAGCTTCTCTTTTCTGCCATCCTGCCCCATGTGATATCAACCCTTTGATGGCGACAGAGGAACAGACTTATCTTGCACTGGTGCCCATGTGAGGAGAACTGAGACAAGGGAGCTCCTCACCTGGGGAAGGTGGCACAGCTCAGAGCACCTCACTAAGTGGCTCTGCTCAGCTCTGTGGGAGCAGGGGGATCCAATGGGGAAGACTCACCAAAGACCCAGCATTTGAAGACAGCCAAGCCTGGCCCCAGAGCCACACTGGCTCCTTCTCTGTAGCAGATGAAAGCAATACCCATGGGCTCTGAAGGCAGGAGAGCCAAACTTTGCAAGATGTACTTCTTGGAAGGATTCTTGAAGCAAAACCTGACATTTCTTATTTGAAAAAGAGGGAGGGATGAGTTTTTCTTCCCTGAGCTAATCTGTGTCTCTGATTTGCTTCACTCGTTACATGGACAGAAGATCCTGTCAACACAGAAATAATGCCAAGTATTTACAGTCTAATGGAACCCAGGGACCAATTAACAACACAGAAAACCACCAGGCAGTGTTTTTCTTATTGTAACAGGAGGGAAATCTTACATTACTGCTGTTCCTCCATTTCTTAAAATAAAGCACCAGTGCTTTGTCAATGATTTCTCAGTAGTAATGTTTATTATCTGGTAGTTTTACCATTGCCCATTTATCAATCGTTTCCCATGTGCTAGGTTCAGTCACAAAACCTCTCTCTTTACTTGTACCTCCCAACCCCAAAAAGAAAAAAAAAAAAAAAGAGAGAAATTAAAAAAAAAAAGGAAAAAGCAACTGTCATTAGGGCTTCAGACCAGCGATGCTAGAACCTGCCCTCAACCCCAAGTTCTCGAACTGCTGATTCTTCAATAGCTTGATGGATGCGATGCACCTCGTCCTGCGTTAAAGTCCTCTCTGGGTGGCGGTAAATGATACGGTAGCAATGGCTGACCTTCTTTGTCCTACAAAATATAAACCAAAAGAGGACTCATAAATACACGTGCCTACAAATGCAAATACACGAGGCCAAACACTTACCCTCTGGATCATTTTTTATTTGCGGTCTAATTTTGTTCCTGTTGCTTGAAAATCACCTTAATGCTAAAATACACAGTCCAGAGAGGTGGGACTGAGCTGAATTTTAATTTTGGCAGAGGACTTTGCTGAAGTCCACCTTATACCTCAACTTGTATTGTGGTCTGGTGGCTTCTTACCAGAGCAAACAAGCCCAAGAGGAGGGCTATGCTAACACCACTGAACTGCTGCTGACACAACTCTCTCATTTTGGCGCTAGTGGGGCTACCTCAAGGGAGCACTGTGCACACATACCCCCCTCAGACCAGTGGGGCTGGAGGCGATGGGCATAAGGAAAATACCACGCAACCCCTGCACGCTGGAGAGCAACGTTGCTAGCTAATGTGGGGCGTCTCACAAGCCTCGCCATCCAGGCTCCAGCCTGGGGGAGGAGACTAAACACACAGCTGCATAACAGAATAAAACATTTATTTTTCAATTCAGGTGACTACTTTGCCTTTGCTGGAAATTAGAAACAAGGGCAAAATGCATCCTAAGTCTCCATTTGTGGGAGAAGGACAGAGACGCAGGATGAGGGTGGCTGTCACTCCCAAAGCGGAGCACCAAACGGCAGTGCCCGGGCACCGGCCGTGCTGCAGCCGAGGTGCAGGAGCAGCCCAGCAAACTCGGGAAGAAACGGGGTGAGACATGACAGCAGGCACACATGAAAAAATTTCTTACCCCTTGCTGTGGAAAGAAAAAGGCCAAGAGAACAGGGAAAAGGAATAGAGAAGAGGGAATGATGGGTAAAAAGAAGTATTTAAGAGTTGCTGAATTAGGCAAAGACAAGTTAACGCAAAATCAGGAGCAAACCAGTAAGTTGAATAAGAGAGAAAAAAATCTTCTTGCTCTCCATCAAAAATAGGCTGGAGTACATAGCTCTTGCAAGGGCATCTCTACAATTGCAGTGCTTGTATTACTGAATTTAAATGGCAGTTGTGGCATCCTTTTTATTTTTAGTTTCCAATGGAACCCATACAGCTTCTTCTTTCAAAGGTAAACACTCACTTCAGTGAAAGAAGGAAAATCTGAGGGGAAAAATAACAGGAAACCAGAGATCAAGTACTAGACAGAAGGATCTCCCAGAGTGGCAGAACTCTGCATTTAATGGTGCACACAGGCGTTCAGCAAGCTTCGGGTCATCTCTCTCCTGAAAATTGTTTCATGTTAGAAACCATGTTTATTACGACTATTTGATTAAAACTAAGGTTATATGTGCTCATACACAAAGATAACTCTCAAGATAGTCATTTCAACCTCAAATCCTACCAGAAACAGGCACAGGTATTTTTTATCTTAGAATAGCTATTTGATATCAACTTTGTCCCACCCAACATGGGTGGGAAGCTTGCCCTGCTCCCACTGGCACTTTACAACAAAAAGGTTATTTCAAATTAAAGCACTCCTCCTTTTTTGCGTGCTCTGAAGATAAAGCAAGTTAAATCTGACTAGCATAGGAAAGGGCAAACTGCATTTCATAAAGTGTTAAGCTGACTGCAGTTAACTGCTAAAAACCAGCCAAGAGCTTTCCCCGGGGTGCAGGTTAAATGCTGTAGAAAAGTGATCTTTGAGAAAAGAGGGGGAGGTGTAACTGCAGAGAAGGTGTTGCTCTGCTCTGCTCCACCTCTGCAAAGCAGTCGAGAGGACAGACCTGGGAGAAGCCAGTAACTGGAATAACAAGGGTTTGGCCAGATGCTACATTGTAAGAGAGAAATTCGAATAAGAGAGAGGGATAATGAATTTGGGCTCAACAGAAACAATTTTCAAAACCAGGCTGGCAAATACCATTACAGCTGGGAGTATTTCAGCTTTTAATGGTGCTACCGCAACCCACCTGATCAAAAACATTTGCAAATTCCTTTGCCTGAAAATCTATTTAGAAGATGTACAGTCACAGGGTTGATCCTGAAGTCTTAGAATCATAGAATCATAGAATGTCCTGAGTTGGAAGGGACCCACAAGATCATCGAGTCCAACTCCTGAATATAGTCTTGTATATACTGGCAATATACCCCATGATGGAAAACTCAATACCACCATTCAATGTGATGTAAACACAAGTTTGCTTAACGTATTTAAGCTGTGGTAGGGGTAGCTACAGCACTGTTTCTTCACAGGTCATGGTTAACTGAAGGTAATGATTTCCCTTGACCCACGTGTTTGTGTATCCCTCCCTCTACCCTAGTGAGCAGTTCATTCATGAGGCAAATTAAATAGGTCAGAATAGGACGCGAAAGTTTCCTGTGGGTGTTGTGGAACACCAGCATCTTTAAGAGGCATTTAAATTAGGAGAGGGTAGAGGTCTTACAGAGCAGCACTGGACTAGGGTTCTGTTAGCTGCAGCTGAAGTTAAGCATTGGTGCAGGAGAAATAAAACAGGGATTGCATTAAATGTAATTAATCTAATTTTAATTATAGCCAAAAAATGATGTAACTACTAATACACATGACTGGCTATGCATAACTCACATGGTTGGTATGTTACATTTTTCTCCTACCTTTTAGCTAGCTTTATTTGCATCTTTCTTACTAATTAGAAAGGAAGAGTATAGTGGTTCAATGCTATTTCAATAAAAGACACATTGCAAGTTTCAAAACCTTAAGCGTTGTTTCCAGAATAGTGTTAGCTAACTTTTCAAGGGAGATGGGAAAGAGTACTTCTCAGCTCTTCCCCCCCTAATACTTACCCCCCTGCCCCCAAATAAAATACTAAGACAATGTGATTAATCACTGCCGTCAGCTGCAACTGGAAACATTTATTGTCAGCAAATAACACGTTTGCTGATTCCTTTTCTTGCTTTCCTTCTGTTCTGCAGAGTCACAGAGTGTTTGCCTACCTTAAAGATGGCTCTGCTAATGCATAATGAACTCTCTGCTGCATGTCATGCTGCAGCCTGACGATACAGAAGCAGTAGCTCTCTATCCTGAGCAACAGAAAATTTGAGGCCAAAACCTAGAACAGCAGCTTCACCAGGTAAAAAAAAAAATCAGAAGCTTAACAGTGAGCGCACTGGGCTTTATTTACCTAAACTGCACCGCCAGACAAGTCCATGCGGTTCGCAGTCACGCGGACTCCTCTCCCATTAGGCTTCAGCTGATCTTAGTGTCACAAGTCTTCTGCACCAGCCTGCGGCTTTCAGGTAATGAAAACGCAGGGAATACAGTGAAGCACTGCTCAAAGGGGAAAGGAAGACAGGGAATTATTCTGACGCTGCAGGAGGAAACAAGAATACGGTCCGTGAACGAACACTGGACTGAAACAATGCCTGATGCTCTTCCATACGTTTTTTGGAGGAAACAGCTTTGCCCTGTGATTTTCAGGAATTGGCACGCAGCCGCCTCCACGTGCTAGGGAGCTGCTCACTGCCAGGTCAGATTCACTGCATGGGGCCAACCTGAAGGTCAGTGTGTATATTTCAATATTTCAGCCTGATATCTGAGCACAGCAAGAAATTAAGGGGCCTTAGTCGCCACTAGTCTAATAAAACAAACATGAAAGCAACCTGACACTGGGACCAGGGCTAGAATGAAAGGGTATGTTAGGCAATAAAAATTAATACCTATGTGTTAGCTTTCCCTGCATGGAAGTCCACCGAAGGATGTTTTAAATACAACTTGGCTAGAAAGCTGATCCCAGAAGCTACCAACAGCAAAACACCTAAACATAGTGGGGGACCTGTCTCAGTGGTTAGATAAGACTCAGGGTCATTTGGTAACCAATATGTTGCCTAAAGAATAAATGCCTGATGTTGGTATTTGTCTCATCCACATGCAATACCGTAGCACGAATGAAAATTTCTGCATCCTGTACTCGAAGAGGGAGATAAAAGGGGCAGCAGTGAGTGGCAAAACCCCCACTTTTTAACTGTGTTCTACTTTCCATCTGTCTTAAATAAAGCACAGAAGCAGAGAGACTTCTGTAGGGAGGTTACCCCTGCTCTTATGTGGTGAGGACAAGACAGAACCAGACATTTTTCTAGAAAGCTGGATTTACTTTGACGAACAGAAAAGTAGAGATGACAATCTCCCACAGCATCAAGAAGCGAAAGAGAGTACCATTTCTTCTGTACTCTGGGCAGTGCACTAAGCAGTACTATTCACCACCATATCGATATTGCACCTTTTCCTACAGAATATTATTTAAAATGAAAGATGTACACACATGGTAACACAAGTATTTGAGATTATTTTCTCTCTGTTAAGTGCATTGTGGTAATGAGGTTCTTTGAAGGTCTCCCAATTCCTGCCATAGCAGTCTGTATCCTATATCCCCCCCAAAGTTTAATCATGTAATTACCTTACATAAACCTTCACAATGACCACTACACACTTCACAGAGATCACGTCATGCTCTGAGTATGTGTGGAATGACCTCAGGGAAGAGAAAGGCTTGTTTTGTTTGCAAGTGTCCTGAAAGGGATGATGATGGGAAGAAATGAAAATACTGTCTCATGTTACTAGCATCATAGTTGCCAAAGCCATGCGGAGCGCACAGCTTTGGTTTTGCTTTGTGGCTCCAACAGTTCCAGAATGGTTCACGTTGTAAATGGAAATGGGGAGGAATATTAAACTGCAAGAAGAAGAAGATGATATAATTACTTTTTCCTTTTTGTTTCATGCTTTCAAACCACATCCACCACTATGATAGTAGGCACAACTGCTAAATGTCATACTATAAATTTTAAATTGACAAATAGCACTCTTTCCTAGGAAACACATCACGGAAAATGGCAAAAGGCTTGTGCTATATACCTTACTGTCAATGGCAAATAATTCAATTACCATGGTGATATGCACGTAGAATATAGCAGTAATTCTCTGAACAAAGGCCTTTCCCAAAGATGCATTCTCATCAGTCCTTTCAAATGCTAATACTCCATTTCTCTGGAAGAGCATATTGTATACAACAGCATATTTTAAAAAAATGGACGTGCTTTTGTTTAAGGTGATTTTGATGGTAGTGAAAGGCACTAGATCACCTCCAGAAGAAAGAATTGTTTTAAACCCACAGGAAGCAGGGAATGGTCATTTCTGTTGCACATCTTTTCCAGCTGACACCTGGCAGAAGGATGGTTCAGCTTCAAAGATAGCTCAGGTCAACATAACCATGTTGAGACTGTCGACGTTATTTGACCACTGCGGATTTTTTTGGTGGTCACTTTAAAACAGATGCATGTTCACTGACAGATGGTTGGACTGAAATATTGTTCTTCTATTTCACAAAATTGAGACAGCGACAGACTTTTTCCTCTTTTCTAATTGGACTCGGTGAAATTTGTATCTGAATACCAAACCCTGAACCTGCTTGGCCTTTTCTTTCTTTCCTTCTTTAATATTAATTCCATTTAAAGTTTTTCTCTTAATGTAGAAAAAAAAGTCAAAATTCTGTTAATAGCCAGCTTATTGAGAGAGATAAAGACCACAGTATGGGATGCAGTGGCAAAGGATATAAATAACACCTACTAGTTAAGATAATGAAAGGCAGATGAAAAATGAAAGCACTCGGGAACTTTCCAGCTTCTCAGTCACTGGGGCATTGTTAAATAGCCATAAATAGGAACTAAGCCATTGTCAAGTATCGGAAAACATTGAACTGGTTAGAAAGTTTTGATCATGATTTTCCTATTCTACCTAAATCTATCACCTAATTTCTTACATGCAGGAAGAGATCCAAATAGATGTATACTGAAAAAAATAATTCATAAGCATCACCTGGAAGAGACAGTCTTCTGGCTGTTAGATGTACTCACTAAATGTTTAGTGAAACAATTCAAGCAATTACTTGTGCTTTGGCCCCTAACGACCTTTTCTCATTTCAACAGACCACCTTGGTTTGTTGATACACGCCAGCAAAAGAAGAACTAATGTGAGCGGCGCAGGGCTCTTTTCCGCTAGCTCCAAAGCAGAGGGAACTCTTGTAAACAGACCGAGTTACACACGAAACTGAGAGAGTATTTCCCCTGTGCACTGTTACAGTCGTCTCAGTAACCGGCCAATGATACAGTCAACCCATCTCAGATCCAAGCACTTCCCATTAAAAAGCTCTTAAGCCTCACAGCATCAAAAGTAATGGAATCCATTACATGCAGACAACGATGAAATATCACTAGGGTGAAGAATAAGGAGAAAAATGTCATTCTCCATTATACCAAAAGAAAATCCAAAGTCCCCACAGGATCATAAGGTAACTATGACACAGACTTTTGCCGCCATGGAAGGCCAGAAAAATCCTTGGGGTTTGGGACTGTGGTTTTTTGTTTTCGTTTTTAATACAATGACTCACTGATTCCTTGAAGAAAGCAATGATCAATGGTTGTAAAGCAGGTATGAAACCAGTTCTCAAGGGGACGGATTCCAGCATCAGTAATGACTGCTTGTCCTCCAATCTCCATCTCTTTGGAAAAATCATCTATCAAGCACAGGTGACAGAATTCCCATCATATCTGATCTATGCCAATACTCAGCAATCTATTCCACATGGATTTAAACTTGGATGTGACTGAGAGTTGTCCCTCAGTTGTCCCAAAGACGAACTTTGTGCTCTCGGTTCACACTGGGCCTCCTCAATTTTCAGGGTCTCAGCACTCCATCTAGTGAGTCAGTTCAAAATCCTGCTCTAAATCCAGGAAGATTCAAGAGTAGGCTAGAGGCTGAATATCTTCAAGACTTGCCTTGCTGTCAGCATAGTAACCCTGGAGCACTCATCATGCCAGACAGATGCAACATTATGCACTTTTAATGGAATAAGTATCTCAACTTACCAAGGCTGAGCCTTTCAGGAATAAACAAAGCCATGCAAGTAGGCATGCACACAAAGGTCAGAACATATGGAAGCCTGTGAGGCTCAGGATAGGGTACGAAAACCTACTTTTTCTTTAGGGTTATCACTATGACAGATACAAGGACTGCACAGGTGGAATAAAGATAGGAAGAAACAAACTTTCCTATACAAACACACATATACAAAATCCAGTGAAATAACTTCTACCCATTGCAGTGGCAAATGAGAGAAGGTTGTTTGGTAAAATACTTGAGACACATCATTTTATGTACTAAACACAGAAAAATAATTGGATGCTGAAAGTAAGAGAGAAAAAGCGATAGTCTCAGCATCAGACAGGACAGAATACCTGTTCTGTGTACAGCACAGGGTTTTATTTCGCTTCGCTTTCCCTAGGTTTGACTGAAAAGGTTCCGTGTCAAATGCTTTTCAAAGTCTAATTGTGTTTTCACCAAAACAAAATGCAAGGGGTAATACTTTTTGCTATTTGTTGTTTAAAAATTGACCACTAGAGGCTTAAACATTCTCCATCTCAGCAAACAAAAGAACAAAATAACTTGATTTGGATATTGTCTCTCATGGGAACTGCCATCTAAGCTCCTTGACTTTCTCCTTGCCTGTGTAGTTCAGAACCCATGGAAGCACTACGTTTCCCATGAGAGGCCAAGGCAAAGAATTCCTGTGATGGATCACCTCCTCTCTCTGGAAAAATCTTGGCTGAAATAGCTGATGAGGAATCAGAGCATACTGAGGAGAACAGAAGCATGAAATACCTGGAAGTCCTGGCAGCACTGGCAGCTGAAGCATTTTGTCTGCTAGCCAGAAAATTCTTACAGAAAAATTTACATTTTCAGTGAGTAAAACCACAACAAATCAACATATTTTCTGTCATTGCTGGCTCTCCCACTTTTTCCACATTTCTCTTGACCTCCTAAATCCCTAGTAATTTAATGGTAGAATGAGTCAGGTCCAGCAGCAACAGGCTCTATGGGTCTGGCAGAACTTCATAACTTAGATATCTCCCCTCATGCCCTTCCAGGGCAACTGTCTAGGACTGGAGTGGGTCAGGGACACAACCTGTTTGCAAAGAGTAACTCTGGAAGACACACTGTGTTTGCAGAGTTGTTGTGCTTCTTGTGCAAAGACATTATATTCATCTCCCTCTGAGCCACAGCGTACAAGTAAGAGGACGGAAGAGGCTCTGGTCCTACTTCTGTCAAACAGCAATTTAATGATTCCATCACTGGTCATTAGCCACAACAGTATCGCTCAAAAGTTTCCAACCGTTGGCAACTGAAATGCCATCGGGAAGCACTGAAGAGTGACAACCTACCTCAATAATCCGAACAAATCCAACACGAGAGGTGAATTTGGACTCTTTCAAATGCTATCTAAAATATTTATAGTAAAAATGTTAAGTGTGATACCTTTTCAGTTCTTCTGAGTGAAAGATCAAAGAAGAGAAGTATAAATATTTAGCAGTTTTTTCCCCCAACTAGCTGTTAATACTAAAGGCTACAAAAAGTATTACTAAAAATAACATCACTGTCAAATTAAAACATATTTCATAATCAAGTAAAAAGGGAACTTATATGAGAATTTAAAACAATTCATTCTCCTAGGAAATGAAGATGGATGGAGGTGACAGCTGGTTCAGACGTATCTCCACTGAGTACTAGCAGAAATCAGGGTCTACAAAGTCAGATGGCAGACAAGTGCACAGGAGGGACTGAATGTTGTTTCAGGTACTTGTACAGATTTCATCACTGAGATTAGTGGTTTTGTCCTCACCACGCCCAGGAGCTAGGTGTTTAAGTTCCCTTTACACTTGCTGAGAGTTCAGGTACAGAAGAACATGGCTCTGGACTCAGACCAAGAACCTAAATGATTTTTCCAAGATCCCACAGCAAATCGATGAGAGAGGGGGGACTTGGATAAATGCAGGCACAGACCCTTTGAGTTACCCTTCTTTCAAGTTACTCCTCCCCCCCCCCCCCACTTCCAGTCACCCTTCTTTTCTGCAAATTGTACAGCAGCCCTGGAAAAACAAACCAGGCTATGGCAGGAGAAAGCAACTCATCCCATATACAATGGAAAGGGCAGGGAAAAGTGGAGAGCCAACATCAGGATAATTGAATGTGCTGTTTGTTAAGTGAAAAACTAATCCCAAATCAGGGGAAAACAGGATGGCGAGAAGAAGAAGGGAGCAGGAAGAGATGAGTTAACCTGAGAGCAGAAGACAGGAGGGACTTCAAAATTGAAAGCAGAGGTTAAAAGAAATCACTTGCCCTTTTTTGTGTAAAAGCAAGACATTAAAAGCACCTGCCCCCCTTGGCAGTCTGCAGCACTAGAAGGCAACTGAAAAACATTTGTACCTCTGTGTGTGCAAATATGGGGAGGGGGTTCTCAATGGGGCTGCTTACAGTATCTCTTAAACCTAGCGAAAATTCTGCATCCTCTTGCACAATTAAGTCTTGTTTACTATCTCCTTCCAGTCCATACGTTATTTTTCCTCTCAGAATTGTCAGGTTTTACGAGCCTTAATCTGGCTAACTGGATTTATTTTGGAGATGCAGAAATTCCCCACCTTCCCTCCCCGAGGGTAGAGTGGTTCCACACAGACAGTCACAAGAAACCTGTTCTCATTGCTTTTCTGACAGTTGCTGCCTTGGGAAGATAACTCAGAAAAAGTCCTCAAAGTAAGGGTAACTACTGGCCAGCAGATTAAACAACTGCTAACACACAGGAAAACTGTCTGGCTGTTAAACATTTCTCTTGCTGGGTCCCATTTCCACAGGTAATACATTTGGACCATGATGATGGACAAAAGAGCCCGTGTCTTCTAGGCGAGGCTTGCCTGGTTAGTTTGAATATAACGATGGGGAAAATGTCACAGCACCATTGAAACTAGCCAAATGATGACAACATATACCCATCAGGTGCACTGGCCAGAACTTTTACAGCTGTCAAAATCAGCATTAATTTGGAAAACTCTAACTGCCATGTTTGGCACGTTGCAATCCTTAATATTATGGCTACTCTTTATGAAAAGACAAATGAAAATTGTGAATGTGACAGGATGTATGCATAGTGAACACCTCCTACGGTAAGATGACATGAACATCATGCAATAAAACACCATGTGTTTTATTGACTAAAGATCAGGGCACAAAATGAGACGCATCATTCTGTAAGTACAATGAAATTATTGGTCTGCCACTCAAGAAAGGAAAGAAAGCCATTGAGACATTACACTAGGAAGATCAAAATACCATTTTTGCTAAGACTTTACTAAAAAAGGCCAGCTGATCCTCTCACTAGGAGGAATTAATACCAGCAAAGAAAGGATAAGATTTCAGCCCAGAATGGGGAATACACAGGGAGCACTAGAGTAAATCAAATGTTCTCAAATTGTCCAAGAGATGAACTTTGCCCTAAGATACTTTAGGAATGAGCAGAAGAAGTCTCAGAGCTGTTATCAGTTGTCTTTGAGAGTTCATGGAGGACAAGTAAGGTACCAAATGTTTGGAAAAGGTCAAACAGAGTGCTTATTTTTGAAAATGGAAAAAAACCCTAGGAAGCCATAGGAGCTATAGACCATTTGCTTTTACTTTAAATTCCCAGAAAGACTCTGCTACAGATAACCAAACCACTTGTAAGCACACAATGGAAATAAAAAAGACAAAAAATAGAAAACATGGATGTATCGAGCAAATGTAGTCAAAACAACATAATTTCCCTCTATAAAGGGGTAAGAGGCTAATAAATCAATAATCAATAAATGAAACAATAAATTGCAGGAAGTAGCAAGCACCATGGGGGGGCAGGTGGGTGTGTAGGGGTGCGTATGTGCATATGGCACATATCTTCACAGTCAGCTAAACCAGATAAGAAAAAACGGTCTAAGATCAATATGCGATAAAATATGGATCCATCGGCAGTTGCAAGCAGTTTCAGACAAAGTTGAAAAATCTTAGGAAAAAAATTTTAAAGTTATAACAAAAAGTTAAAAAAAAGAAGAAAAATACTAAATCCAGTTCATAAAATTAGGTAGTATAAAATCTGCCTTCCTAAATGTTTCACCTTGGAGGGAGCTGCATGAAGGTAGATGAGAAAACTGGTGATCAATACGATTACGATAAAAGGTGATATTCCAAATGGCTGGAGTAGCTGCCAATAATTTGTTGTTTCTGGAAGCAGTTATCTACAGTTCATAGCCAAATCTGAAGGATCGTTCTTGTTGGGTTCTTCATCCTGGCTCCCGGATGATGGAATATTTTCATTAATGGAATGGGTGATGCAGCAGGAGTGGTTTTTAACGGGCAAATTACATTAAGCTGGGTAAAACGGTAAGTATAACTGAGGACAAGATTAGAATAATCTTGAGAAACTGGAAAAGCTGAAGGATACAATTCAACCAGGACAAGTGTAAGCTTCTGTATTTAGCCAAGAACAACTAGCTGTATGCCCAGAGGATGGGGAACAACTGGGCATACAGCAGTGCTGCACAAAGCATCTAAGGACCGCACAGAATCATGAACTGAAGGTGAACCTGTGATGTTGTTGTGCTGCTTTAAGCTAAGCAAGCACCACTCTGGGACAAACTGCTGGAATGCAGCCGGAGTGACATCCTTCTGCCCTACTCAACACTGCTACTGGCTCAGCTGAAGTATCTGCTCCACACCTCAAGAAAGATGTGAGGCAACTGGAGGCAGATCACTGGGGAGCAAGGAGAACAAGCAGCTGTCTGGATAACACAAATTATAAGGAAAGACTAAGAGAACACAGGTTGCTCAGCCTAAAGAAGAGAGAGCATGAAAACACCCTTCAAACACATAAAATCCTGCTGCACAGAGTTAGGTAATAATCTGTTCATCAACATTCACAAGCGGCAGGAGACGGAAGTAATGAGCTCATATTGCAGAAATGTTCAGCTTGAAAATTTGCTTGGAAAGGCAGTGGGGTCCCCATTGCTGGAAATCTTTAAGGACTGGTTATACAAGTGTCTGTCAGGAATGCTATAAGTAGAGCTGATCCTGTTTTGGAGTAGGAGGATGAACTAGGTGGCAGTACTCTTCAACTCTTTAGCATAAAATAATGTAATGGTCTTTAAAATGCAGAAAGTTACTTGCATAGCAAAGACAGCTCCTCGTAGCTCCAACTGAATAGACATCATGTATTTGTTTATCCCATTGCATTAAAAGGAGATGAGGAAAAAAGCCCTGTTCAGGAAGCCAAGGAGGTAGGAAATACAAACCATTGCTGCTATACCTGGCAAAAGAGCTCTGTGTTACCAACACTAGATTCCCAGGAAATAAAGAAAACAGGGGAAAACTTTTGAAGGGGAACAGCAGAGACCAACAGACTGAGAGGGGAAAGGAATCCCCTGACAACAACGTAACCTCTTTAGGCCAGCAACCCTTTCATGAGCCTTATAGGCTGATGTTGAAATACAGCAGATGGGAAAGCAAAGTGCTGCTGAGTTACCTTTCACTGCCTAAAGCCAATAAAAAACCAAACAAAAAACCTCAGAAAAGTCCACTCTGTAAGACAGCATCCCAAAGGGAGAATGTCACTCAGCTGCTTGTCCCCTTTGCTTCAGGGCTGAGAGATGCCTTAGGAAAGCTCTAAGGAACAGCCACAGAAGATGCTGCATATCCTTGATAGGCTGAACTTCATCTTTCTCTTTTACGCTTTTCTGAATTTGTATCAAGAGGTTAACCCTTTGCTTTTAGCTTTCCAAGTTCACATTCAACCCTGGGCAATCTTGAAATAAGGACAAAGTCTTTCTTCTAACAAAACAATGTTGCAAACAAGCCTGTTGTAAATCTACACCCCAAGGCAATCTGGGGAAGTCCAGGGACTAGGAGACATCTGAGACACCAGTCTTTGAATGAAGGCTGGTTGGCCCTGAGGAGGGCAACAACTCTGGGGAATATGGCCTTTTGACATAGAAGCTGATTAACTTTATGTCCTGTTGCACATAGAGAGACTGAAAAATACGGAGGTAATGACATGTCCAAGGACATACTGCAGATCAGCGAATCTCGTAATAGAAATACATAGAAATATAATAGAAATCTCATCTTATGGAGCCTCAATATAATGCTCTGAAAAACCAGCCATGCTCCCCTTGTATTCGTACATGTTATCCTGGCCTCCCTATTCTCACTCACTTGCTGTTCTGTATTCGCTTATTGTACTTCTTCTTTATCTATACAATAGCTGCGAGGAAGGAGCTGTCTTTCATTTTATCTGCCTACACTGCCTTTTGCAGCAGAGAATGAGAGGCCACAACTCTGCTACAAGGAAAAAGAAACCCATGTACTTGTATAAGAATATGTGTATATAGGTGTATATATACATTCATGGCCATTGCTGCAAAGGCTAGTTTTTTATCAACCTTTGCAAGTTTCCTTGGACTGATAAGATCACCAGTTTTGGGGAAATCTTGATGTTTACTAAATCTTTTTCAGGGATTAAATGTTGATCTCATAAAAGTTCCATTGCATAGGTGTTCTTTCGTTCTTACATGAAATATGAAGTTGCCAAAGAACAAATAAACTATTTATGACTTATGCCTGTACAGTAACGAGGAATGGCTTAATGGGGGCACGTACTACTTTGAAAGTACTGCAGTCTGTTGTTCCTGAACTGGAGACTCTCTTAAACAGGTTTAAGACGTATGCTCTCCTTTCTCCTCAGAAAAAAGATCAAATTCTTGACATGATTGTCTAAGTCATAGCAGAAAGATTCATACATGCCACAGGCTCCTGAAGCACAGTCCCAAATACCTGCCTTACTTGTAGGTAATTCAGCGTAGGTTGCATACAGCTGCACCCAGACAGCAACTATTAATCCAGATAGCTAACTGAAATGAACTCAAGTTATTCCTACATTACTAACTTCAGAGTTATAGAAGAAGAGACTGGTATTTATTATACATAAGATGCAGCAATTTGGTTGCATGACCTTAAACACCATCTTCTTCATTTGAACTACAGTAAGAAACAAGGAAGGAGATGCTCCTTCTGAGATTACAGGTAGCTACACCTAAACAGTCACCTCACCAAGAGTCACTGGGAGGTCACACCATTAAGATTTGTTCTCTACTTTGCCTAATTCTTGTCACACCTAGCCAGGATAGCTGGTGTTCTAACATTGTGGTTTGAAACATACACAGTATCAAAGAATATGAAAATTATTAGGCACTCACTGCTGAGAGGGTTGCAATGCTATTCATGCTCCCTTCTGAATCACCGGCATCCACCGTGTCTCTCCACTGCACTCACATGCACAAGCTCTTCTCCCCAGCCAGTGACACCATCTCTCTGCAGAGATGGCTGAACAAACACAGGCGCTGGGTGTGTGGATTCAGTGAGGGACTATACCTCCTTAACATGGAAGAGATGACAGAGGAAACACTGCAACCCCTAAAGAGGAAGAAGAGGGAGACTACAATATCCCTGTGACATTTTGCACTGTAGTCTCTACCAAAAGGTGAAGCCACAGGGACACAGTTTGCACAACCCAGTAAGATCAGATCACTGAGCAGCATGAAGCAGATAAAGGGAGAGAGACTTCTGCAGATCTCACTCCTGAAACCCACACACTTTTCATCCACAGGATTTCATCAGTATCATGATACTTGATGCTATTGCGATTTTACTTTAGCATCCATATGAGGAAAGGTTAAAACGATCTCATCCTTCACTAGGATAAACCCATCACAGAAGCTGAAGCATCAGTCCAAAGCATGGGTTGCATGGGACTTGGACAGTTATAGGACAGTCAAAACATTTATAAGCACTTCTAAGCTGGACGAGAGCTTTCTAATATTGCTAGCACATCTGCACTGGCAGGGACAAGCTTAGTCTCTTGTATCTCAACAGATCCCAGTTATGATTCTGAATACCCCACAATGTATCAGAAAAACTCCACAGGAAAGTAATGAAAGAAACTGGATCAGGCCCAGCATTCAACAACAAAGCCCATGCTTAGACCCATACCGTGTTGGATCAATCTTTGAGTCTTTTTTTTCTTTTTTCCTTCTATTTTTTTTTTAAAGGTTGAGCCTGTATCTATTTTCTTTTCCCCAAATACTGGGTGAGCGTTTCAGTAGCACACAGGTGAGTCAATAAAACTGAGCAGCAGTGCTGTTTGCACAAATCCTTCCCCAATCCTGTCTCCAGGTGCTTCTACCTGCTTCTCAGATTTGCCTTACTGTACTAAACCAGCACATCTGCCTGAGTGGCTGCATGTGTGATGAACCGCACTAGCGAGCTGATGTGGTTGAAAAATGACCAGGGAGAGAAAGAAAAAAAGACTTAGATTCCCAATCTGGTTCACTGAATGGCCACACCAGTCACTGTGCCAGCACAGTATGGGGGTGAGAACAGCACAAACCAAGATTTACACTGCCAGGAGAAACACATGTGGAAACAGGGGCTAAGATCACAAGCTGGTAATTCACTGAATCCACATAAGCACTAAAGCACATCCTCCTTTTTTTCCCTAAGTTCATGTAAAAAATGTTATACATTATGTTCAAAATGAGGCTATACATTATGTTCAAAATGAGATAAGGGAGAGGAAAAAAACCCATCTGGCTGTCCCCAGATGCTGCCGAGTCCAATCTCCTGACCTATTCCCACTGAAGGCAATGGGATGACATCTCTTTCTGCCAAGTGAAGATTCAGGTGACGTTTTACAAAACAAGAGGGACAGGTCCCTGGGCAGCAATGTTTTTAAAACTGATCAGCAGAAGCGGCCAGTCTGATTCTCTTCTTAAAAATGATGATACACCAGTTTAGTTAGGAAATGAATGAATGTGTTCAGGACAGCATGAGAAGAGGTAAATGAAAACAGCTATGACAGCTGAACTTTGCAACAGTGCAAACCCTTTTGCCACCAGTTAAGCCTGAGGTCAGTGGTCTGAGCAGACCTCATGTGTGTAGGGTCCTTTGTAGGGCCTCTGCTCTAGCACAAATTTAATTCTATGCAAGCAAAGTTCTCCCTTCTGGCAAACGTAATACGGAACCCAGGAAGAGAGACCTGTGCTTGTAAGCTCGCTCTTTCAGTATTTCATCAAATATCACAGCAATGCTTAAGAGGTTACTGCCATTAAAGGTGAATCTGTTCAAGACCATTGCCTTTAATTACTCCCCCGTAATGTGGGACATCAGCCCAAGCTGACTGGTTGGCTTTTGGATATTAAGAAGCAAGGCTGGGTAGAAGTAGGGTGTGGGGATCAGGAGAAAGAAATACTAACGGTGAATCACTCCTTTGCTGGTAAAAGGCATGGTTGCCTTTAATGAATAGTTACATGGAGGATGTGAGATAATCTAAGTGGGACTGTTATGAAACTTAACTATGAGATACTTTAAGTAACGATCTATAAAGCTGCTAACTGGATTCAGTAAGTTGTTGAGTCATTACCATAGAAGACTGGGTTGCTCTGAATGGCATATGAAATCCATATGGCTAGAGACGTTGAGTGGTTTGCTTTTGGTTAGAGAAGAAGATGGAAATGAGCATGCAAGTACATAGATTTTCAAGAATAAAAAATTCATAATAAAAAAAATAATTAGCCGCAATTATGTACCATCCACACTAACATTATTTTGTCATTTATCTTTTAATTAAAGATGTCCTGTGATTGAGAATTAGCAGGCATGAAATTAGCATGGATTTTTAATGTTTTGGGAAAAAAAACCCAGTATGTTCTCTGCACTGATGTATCTGTTATGACATCAACTCAAAGTAAAATGAGGACTGGGCAGAAGGATGCTGGGTACTACATATAAATCACTGATCTTTCACCTCTTAGAATATTTTCACATTCAAGCTGAGATGCTAAATGAGCTGAGCGCTTAAGATAAAAAAGAGAAGAACTTACAAAACCACCACTATGGATATAATTCATTCTGGAGTAACTACTCAAGCAAAGACCCAGGGCTGAGCTAGTCAGACAACTCTATTATCTTTCAACTGAAGAAAGTGTGATTAGTGGCGGAAATGTCACATTTACACTTAAAAATTGTTTCAAAGACAACTTGTATCTTTTGGCACAACTCAGCCATTTTAAAAATATTGTAAGAGAGAGAGGCAGAGACAGCAAAGAGCACTCCTTTTTATGATTTCTCACCCTTGTATTAAGCCGCTGAGTTTAGCTTGAATATTCAGTATCTCAGCAGTTGGCACTTCCCAGGCAGTGGTGCTGAACTGCTCTCCACTGATCCTCAGGGATGCAGCGCCGGGGGTCTTGGAGACGAAGGCTCCCCACACAGTGCCTGTGCAGCGCCTACTGCCCCGGGTAGCATCAGCCGGCAGTGCAGCACAGAGCAGCAGGACAAGGAGCGAGGGGGAATGGCATCTTCTTCACTCCTTCTGCTGTGAAGGGGGGGAGGTGGTCTCTGCAGCTACTCCATTGCATGTGGGAAGGGGACAAAGGCAGTCAAACTGGATGGGAAAAGAACATTTACTAACAAATAAGCTTCTCCGGTGATTTTCCGCAAAGGTGACATTGACAGCATTGCATATAAAATGAACGTCTCTTCTGAAGATGTCCTTGCACACTCACCACAAGAAGAATCGGAGCATTACTCCCAATTGCAGCGTTCTCTTGAGCAGTGCAACATTCATGACCATTACGCACGGTCACTCTACTGCCCTTATGGGTTTTGTGGTTGGGTTGGTTTGGGTTTTTGGTTTTTTTTTTTTTTTTTTTAAAATGGCAACTACTCTCAGTCTTCTTTTTCTGGCTTTTCACTCTTTTTTTTTCCTTCTACTTTCTTTTTGGCTTGGCATTTGCTGGCATTGAGCTGTGAATCCTGTACATGGAGCCAACTGAACTTAGTTGGGAAATTCAAAGGAAAGGAGCTGTAAAAACTACCTGAAAACTACTTTCTACTTTCAGCACAGAGGTACCAACTTCATGGTCACTCTCACTTGTAACCCCTGAAAACACCACGCAAACCATAGAAGCATAGGACAGACTTGGAGAGGATTCACAATTCCATCTCTCTGCTGTGTTTGTACTTGGTACCTCTCTTTCAGCTTCATACCAATAGCACCTTTGATGTGCCTTTTTTTTCACTTTCCAACCCTTTTAAGGACCCTTGATAAAGGGCACATTTTTTCCTTCATTATATATATCTCAAACAGAATACCACAAAAGACCAACTTGATCTAGATGAACTTGATCCATCCATACTGAAATTCTGATGGCAAATGATCGTAACAGTTAAATTTGGCTTATGGCATAAACCCCCGCCCTGCATCACTGGGCTACAGACATCCCAGCTGAAGCATTGTGTGGCTTGCAAAGGTTACCACTAAAAGAACGAATGGACCAGAATGAAATTGTAGAGATTTGTTTTAATCAGGAAATGAACCAAACCTGTGCCTTGCTGAAAATTTACCCTCTCTAGTGTTATAAACATACTTATGCACACAGAGCAACCATGATGTTCACTAGCTTTGCCCTTTCTATACTGGACAAGCACACCTGCCTTCTCTCTGCTTTCTCCAATGAGCAGAAACTAGGCTTGTTTTTAAGAGGCAGAAGGCAGCACTGAAAGCAGGCTCAAGGAAGCAAAGCATTGACAGAAAGAACTAGCTGGTCTTTTGCTAGAAACAAAGAAGAGTATCTCAAGAATTATGGACAATGCCAAAATGAAATTTAAGTGTACTCACATACTGTGATGCTTGAGCTACAGAGAATTACTGAATTACCATCCATCAGCTGAACTGCTGAAAGCAACCATGTCCATGTTTCTATCCATACCAGACATACGATAAAATACATTAGCTTAAACAGCTCCAGTAAAAAATATGTAAGAATGTGAAAACTTCCAGCCTATGCAGATGAGCAGAGAGGTGGCAATTCATTCAGCTACAAAAATGGGATCAATTCCAATTACAAGTTCATACCTTATTTATAGCAGCCCGGCCTGCCTAAACTAACATGTTCATCTCTGACAAACATCAGACATCTCTGACCATGGCAGGATATCAGAAAGGAAAGCAGGGCTGAGAACGACAGTGAGTGACAGGGACTTGCTGAATGTCATTCAATGAATCACTTAACCTCTTTGCATGTGAAGAGGAATGCAGGCACCTCACTTAGCCTTCCTAAGAGCTCAATTCAAGCTCCTGTCCAAATAAAGGGCTCTGAAATCCTTGAAGAATGAAATATAAGCATTTGACATACTTGGATTTTGTGTGCGGGACCATCTCTGTGAATACCTGTAGTCCTGCTGCAGGACTGCTCAACCATTACACGAGGCAACGTGGCTTCTTAGAGGTAATTTGGCAGTGTGGAGTGGCAACACATGCTACGGCAAAACTCCTACTATGAACCTTGGAAAATAAGGAGGGTAAAACTTTGTGCATAAATGCTTTACAAGAGATTTATTGAGGTAATATCTGTTTAAATTTCTTCTTCATCAGATATTTCAATACAGAAGAAAGTCTATTATGAAACATCGGAGCAGACTAAATGGGTGGTTTATGAGACTTGAGAGCAATGACTACCAGTTGATCTCTCACCCTCAAGCTTAACAGGTAAAAAAAAAGTCTGTTTCCCCTCATCCATCACGGTGAGGAGAGCAGTAGGTCCAAATACAAATATGATTAGTCTAAACTGCAATCTTTGATATGGCACTGGCTGCAAAGGTTACCTGCAAAACTGAAAGGCAGTAACCAACTATTTTTGCACAAAAAGGACAGTCTCCAAGAGAAGGTAAAGGGCATCTGTGTGACATCTCTGCTAGACATCCTCCAAAGCCACGGATTATTCTCTTCCCACGGCAAATACCACAGACTCTTCCTCTGGAAAGAGCAAGCAGCAAGGTCTTCAACGGCAAGAGCAGCTGAAGCAGCCCTTGCCCTGCTCACTCCTGTTGGCAGCGCCAGCCCTGCTTTGTGGCCGCACAGCCGGTTGTGCAGACAAATGATACCCATGTGGCTGAAGCACAACTCTCCCCCCCTGCTTTTTTTTTGGAGGACAGGTTTTCAGCTAGATCAGTCCCCTGATTTAGTTCACTGATTTGGATGCCATAACACAGGGGATGGCACAAGTGCAGGAGTGAAGACCCGGAATGGTTAATCAAAACACAAGTTTTTGCCACAGCCTAAGATCACAGACCAAACCCAGAGAACCTGCCAGCTCAGCTCCTACCTGCTTTGGGCTCTCATAAGCAATTGCCAATGCAAGATGTGATATGTTCAGTGGGTACCACCTAGGACCAATTCTTGAAAGCCTTAACCCCGCCTTTCTTAAGTTTGACTGAAAACATCGTTCATATCGCTCTAACTTCAGCGTGAGTTATTGCAATGTAAATGATACTGCTTGCTTGTAACCTGTATGAGAATCGAGAGAACACTGAAGTGGGTTCACCTTGCAATACATTCATTTTGTAAGCAAATTATTTTCTGTTCCTCGTAGTAGCAGAGATTCATGGGAGAGCAAGTAGAGGCTTGTGGGATTTGGGATGTTTGTCTGGCTGGAGGCAGAAGAGAATCTGATGAATTTGCGTTTCCTTTCAGAAATGCGATAGCCATTAAACAATCACAAAATAGAGCCATGGTTAAACAACTGATCGCAGGCGAGCGGGGGGATGCCCACACACAATGAACCTGCCTTGCTTCCTGGGAAAGTTTGCAGCCTGCGCCGGGTTCTGTACTGCTGTGTTAGACTGCTCCCTGTCCTCAAACTAGCTCATGCACAGGCTTTCTAAAAGCAAGGCAAGCCTTTTATTTATATCTTCCATTTGCATTTACATTTTTAAAGAGACAACTGTGATTTTCCAAACAACTAATTCAAAGAGCACAAAGAACCCATGTAAATATCGAAATTGAATTTGGGGGAAACAACTACGTATCTTGGTTTAACTTTCATACTGGTAGATCTTTATACTGAAAAGCAAAGTAAGTGTAATTGGGAAGACAGAAATACAGTTCCAACTGATGTGTGTAATTTGGTACATATATTCTATAATAAAACCATATATTGTTATATTTAGCAGAACAGCTCTCAAGTAGAGTTCAGAAAGAAAAAAAAACCAAGTACTTCCAATACTTTTGTGTTAGCTGAAAATTGCCAATAATTTTTGTTGCAAAAACATTTTCCTTGCACTTTCAACATTCCTCTGAGACAAGAGCAAAAATACTTTAACTGTGAAAATGATCCATTTTACAGGCGTCAAACTATTTTTAAACCCTACTCTTCAGTCTGCTCCTCTATGCCTAGATCATCAGTAATTTATTTGTGAAATTCCCCGAGGAAGGGAATTTGGAAAGGAAAGGTAGGTGGGAAGCAAAAAAAGCCCTACACACGCACACACGCACACATATATATATTCCCTAGAGGGGAAGTTACTAGGTGCCAAATTCTAACACCTGACACAAAACAAATATGACCTTACTATTAGCATGGTTCTGTTGAAGATGCCCGGTGCTACCATGAAAAGTAGAACCAAAATCTAATGCTGAACATTCAGAATATGGAGAGAGCAGGAGACCTGGCAGTGTCGCATCCATCTATCCCATGACATAAATCACTGTCAGGTCACAAGAAAATCAGATGAGGTGTAAGTAGGAGGGCATGTTCACTGACTCCACTTGAGAGGAGAAGGAGTAACACCACAAAATTTGATGGTGGAAGTAGGTAAACTGATAAGGGAGATGTGGGATGGCATGAAAGAGATCGCTTGAAGCACTCCCTGAAGCTGGTAACCAATATGAGCTTAAGTCTTAATTTGGGAGCGAATCCAAGAGGGATACGGTTGGAGTCCTGGACTGGGGTCCTTCCCTATCCCACAGAGCAACATCAGGTGATGCTGCAAACCTTCATTTGCTGTCAGTGGAGGAATGACTGACAGATTTCAAAAGCTGCAAGCCCACCAGGCTTCGCTCCTTCTGTGAACCTCTCTTTCTTTCTGGTGTACTGAGAGAGCGGGCAGCCTTACAGCTTTCCTCCTGCTCCTTTACAGTGGGGCAGTGCTGCAGGCAGTATCCTTTGTGATGAGGAATTAAACATGTACTCCTTCAAAAGGCACAAAACTACTACAGGATCAATAGCTTAAAGACAACTAATGAATCTTCTTTAATTTTTTTTTTAGTGGGAGACTTCTGCAGCTATGACACTATATACGGGTGCAAAACAAGTAAACTGCACTTCTGAACACCTGAAAGACCTCAGGTGCACCTATTGTATGCACACTTGCCAAACGTGGGTGTTGCTGGACTTGTTAAGAATTCCTGCCTGCATAAGGTGCTTCCCGAAACCCAGAAGGAAAATATTCTTTTAATGCAATACAAGTCCAAGCTCACGTTTACAGCAGGAATTGTTGATCCCAATTCAATGAAGCAGCAGATTTTCATTACATGGAGCACAGAAGAAGGGAATACTTGTCAGATATGTCTCCGGAAAAATTGCTTACAGGAACAGGTCTGTGTGCACATAGAGGAAGGGCCTATTTTTGGGAAAAGGGTGTCCCCTGAAGGTTTCATACATCTGTTTTGATGAACTGCCCTGGAGATTTTCTGTATTGGTTTTCCAGAAGAGGAGGTTGTACAAAGCACTGCAAAGCTTGCCTTTCTGCAAAGGCTGCTACCTCTACTGGAAAGAGACAAGCACTGAATGCACATTTTAATGTTACACAAGACACAGTTTAGACTACAGCACCAAGAAAGGCAAGGAGACAGACATTTCAGAGCCCATGCTATCCTTTACAAAGGCAAAAAACAAACCAAAAAATTGCAGAGCCACCCCTGCTGAGTTCTCCTGCAACATGAATTGTGGCTCTTCTGTTGGTGCCTAACAGAATGAGGTATGAAACACAAAATCAAAGTAAACAGACCTGTTGAGAAAAGCCGGGGAGAAGAAAAGTGCTCGCGTGGCGACTCAGCTAGCTCTCTGACTCCAAAGAGAGACTTAAACCCCCTTCGTTCCACCTGTGAAACTGTCAAAATCCCAGTCCAGGGTTTAAGGTCTGGCCTTTGGGGAATGCCGAGCCCAGAGCTTTGCAGCCACCCAGTGTCTAGAGGAGGCTTGTCTCAAAACGTGAGTAAAAGCAACTTCCAGTCATGCCCTCTTCACATGAAATTCACTCAGGCAAATAGTCACCACCCTCCCAGCCACCACAGGCAGCGAGCTACAGCGCTGGCAGTGAGCGCCATTTCACATTTTTCTGCTTCCCCCCTGCAACTAGCTCTCTAACAGGCTGCTGTTTTACAATGCTCTCTTTGTGGAGATCATATCTTTTTCTTTTAGAAGATCACCAGGAAGACTCTTCCACAGTTTGCTGTGGAGACACAGGGGAAATGGACCATTAATGTGAGAATATCACCTGCTGTTTGCATGGGCTTAGTGCACATCAGGATATAAAGTTTAGGCACAAACTTGTGGTCATTGC
This sequence comes from Theristicus caerulescens, assembly GCA_020745775.1. NCBI lineage: Eukaryota > Metazoa > Chordata > Aves > Pelecaniformes > Threskiornithidae > Theristicus > Theristicus caerulescens. Next base: position 73,689,945 of record CM036558.1, read on the forward strand.
TTCCCGCACTCCAGCTCATTCACTTAACCCTGTAGACATAAGAACATATTTACATGGACATCCAACACCTGCCCGCTTTTCTCTCTGCCCGCCATCTATCCCAAAGCTCTTTTATTGGCTCTAATGACATAACCTTCCTACTTAGGCATGCAAGGAAGCACACGGCTTACAAAATTGACTTTCACTGCTGGTTTGGATTCTTCTGCTAATTCATACGGTTTTTAATTCCATGCCCTTTAGGTCTATAATAAATATCACCCTTGATAAGTCGGAGCAAGAATTAAGCTAATATTGAAAGAATCTGTCCGACTACTTATTTATTGTTTTAATTTTATGACTGTCTTGATGTAAATCCTATCAGACATTGGCTAGGTCTAAAAAGAAATCACTAAATCACCCAATGTACTAATTCAATGGAAAAGCAGAAAAAGTAGTATATTAAGTATGTTACAAATGAAGTTGTTAAATCATTCATTGTTCACTGGTTTTGAAATGTCTTTTGTTGAGTAACGAATAAAGCAAAAATCCTATCCAATAATGCAATATATATTTTTCAGGAGAATTACTGTGTCATATGTTGGACTTACCTTCTGCACAATGGAAGCATTCATTTATTAGTACTTAGATAAAGCTTATCTAACATTTTCCATGCTGCAATGTCTTTGTTAAACACTTAGTTGAAGAAATAGAATTGTATTCGTATTCAGGAAGAATTTACTTTGTGTGAGTGTGGAATTTACTTTCATAGCGGACACTCTGCATAAGAATGTGATCTGCAACTTGCAATCATCTTTATGTCCCTCTAGGTTCACTAAGAGCTGAATGCATGTATCAGCTCACAGGATCAGACCCAGAGCTGGACTTGGAAAATTGTTAAGAATTTTCATTTTGTTATGATTTAATGCAGTAAACCCCCAATATTTTAATTTGTAAAACAAAAATACCACTCATCTAGGGGAAAATTTTCTTTGCAAAGTTGTAATCATGCCAATTCAAGTGGATTTATTGAATTCAATTACAGATGATATTTCTGATTAGCCAGTTCGCCATCCTATGAACCCAACAAGGAGCAAAGGGCTAAGGAAGGAAAATAGATAAGGCTGCAGGTTGCATTTTAAATGCTCAGCTGCTATAGCTATTGATATTAAGAATGTTCTTTTGATGAGGTCAGCATTTATGAAAACTCTGTAGCCATATTTATACGCTAGTCAAAGCTGAACTGCATTGGTAACATTTAATTTCTGGGGGAAGTGTCTTTTCTCTTGAACACTTTCATGACACTGAAAAACACCATGTTAATACACATAAGAAGGAAAGCAGGAAGGAAAGAAGGAAGGAAAGAAGGACCCTTCAAAATGCCCGAGCTTTTTTCCTAAGTCTCTTTTCGCTACCTAACACAGGTCCAGCTGGACCAAGGGGAACCCCCCAATAGGAGACTCAACTTTCCTCTTTAAAGAAGAAAAAAAAAAAAGAAAGAGAGGAAAAAGGCACCTAGAAACTTTATCTTTGTAATCAAAAGAGGAAAGCTATGCTGTGATCTATTAATACCTCTGTCCTCCTGGAGAGAGGATAAAAAGTTATTGAAGATGTTTTAAAACAACTCTTTCACTGTTGCACTGGGGATCACGTGCTCCAGCTTTGCTGGCAGTCCCTTCAGGGAAAAAAGGAAAGCTCATCCTGTCATGTCCTTGATGGCATGCTGTTCTCAGAAGGAAGGGACTGCACAGGATTCCAGTCTAAAAATACAGACCTAGATTTTCTGCTTTCCAGATAATATCGGGACACACGCTTTCAAAAACGGACTTAATCGTGGGAGAATCCTTTCACTGGGAAGCACCCTGCAGTGAAGATACTTTTTAAGACTCCAGGACCGAACCTGACAGGAGTTTAAAGGCAAGGGTAATCTCTGCCGTATTAATGGCCTTCACAGAGGCCAGTGCAGAGGCATGAGCATGAGCACAGAGGCACAGACTCATGAGCAACAGCGTTACTTAGTGCAGCTGTGCCCATTGGCCTCACTAACCCCACAGCAAGGTCAGAGGAGTGGAGGTAACACTGAAGAGGAGACAGCTGCAGCAATGAGGCTGGGAACTCCCAATTTAAAACACTCTTGAGGTTGCTCTAGTTTACTCTAGCTCCCTTCCTCAGCCTGAACAACCCCAGCTGCTCATGTGTCGTGTGCTTGAGACCCCTGACCATCTTGTTGGCCCTTTGTGGGACTTGGTTTGTCAATGTCTTTCTTGCACTGTCAAAAATCAAAGTCTTTGATTGAGCCTGCCTTCCTGTGAAAAGGTATTTTAGGTTGGAAAAAAACCCAAATTCTGCTTTTCATTTCCATAGAGCAGATGCTTCTGTATTTGAAAACCCTGTTTGGCCTTTATGAGGGATTCTTTCCTGCTGCAGTGGGGTGCCTTTAGGCTCTGACTAAATTCAGAATAACATGGGAGCTGTGGCTGTGTTTCCTTCAATTTGTATCCTCACGCTGTCCACTATTTTCACATCACATTAATCTTTGGTTCCATATCACCTTAACTATGCAACAAAATGCCAGCACTGTAATTTGCTACTTCTGCAACTGCTATTTATCCAACAGCTTTTAATTCAGTATAAAAATAGCTTCTTCCTGAACAAGCTCAACCAGCTAGTGTTTCTGGTAATTTTATTGACTACTGCGAAGTAACCCAAAGATAAATCTAGTGCTCTCAGTTAAATTTCAAGTAAGAATTGTGTGCTGCTTTGATCTGGAGGTAGTCATCTGCAAGTGAGTTAAAAATTAGTGTTTTGCTAACCCACAGAAAAAAACCTCAAATAGCAAGAGGTGAAATATGGGAACTGAGCCTTAAACAACTTACAGTAACAGAAGGATTAGGGCTGTAAGATGGATCAAGAGCCCTCTGGTCCTTTCAAGCATCCAGTACCAGTTCATTGAGAAAGCCATGCCCAATAGAGAACGTTTCTCTGATAACAAGCTAATGGAGGAAGATTCTTCTCATCCATTAATGACCAGGCTTATGTACCAAAGCAGAAAGATTTCATTCATACGTTAGTCTAATCTTATTACAAACCCACTGGAGCTCTTTTACTCAAGAGATTCTTGTGTCGGTGATTATTTATGCACTTTTGTCATAAAAGATTTCCTTTTAACTGTTTTGAATGCGGTGCCTTCTAACTGCATTGGATGTTCTTGTTACATCTGCAAATCAGTAAGTACGAGCATGCAGCCAGCCTTCTCTGCACTATTCATTATTTTTACATTCCGCTATCATGTCACCTGTCATCTGTTTCCTCCCCAACCTAAGCAGTTCTAATACATTTCATTCATCCTTATGTCTTGTGCATTTTCACATCTCAGACAACTTCTGCTGCCTGGATATTTTTTCCCTGATGTTTGTCAAGATGCAAGGACCAGCTGTGAACACACCTTCTCATAAGGGGGACAGGCCCACAATTTATATAATAACATCATAATATTTACAGCCACATGCAACCATGTTTCACTTCATTTCCTTTAATGAGAAGAAGGAACAATCAAATGGATAGGAAATTAAACCAAAGTGCAGGATATATGACTTCATCTTCAGCTGAGAAATAGTTCTCCTTAAGGACTGCCAGTAGAGTTGAAAAGACTAATCCCTCCTACATCAGCAGAACTACCTACACATACAAGCACTTACAGTGTTATGTAGCATCCTTCTTTATGTCAAAGTCATAAATTACAGCAATCCTACTCCCAAGGCCATCAACAACAATTTGTTCCTAAAGTTACTCTGTATATTTAAAATTCATCAACATCTGCAAGAACTACAAATTACTCCTTTCTGATAGGCATTTATTCCTCTTTAGCAATGTTCCCCAATAGATTTTATTGTTGTCATTGCTCTTCTTCCCCGCAATGAGTTTAGCTCATTCCAAAATAAGGCTTAAGGGCTTGTAGGTTGCACAGGAGCTGAATTTCACAAGGGATTATATATTTTCGTTATCGGCACAGTCACTTTATTCGGTCTGAGATACCTTCAAAAATCCTGGCAACTTGCTGCAATTTACAGGCTCATATTGCTCCAACCTCCTTCCTTCTCAAACACTTTTAAGCTTTATTACCCCTCCCAGAGCTACTGTTTGCAGGTATCTTTCTGATAGATGGCACATCTGCACTACAGACAGCAGAGCAGTGCAGAGGTGTCTGAGCTAGCATTATTAGACCTAGGTTTGAAGCAGAAGCAATCCAGCTGCAACAGCACGGTGCCTGGCGCGGGACAATTTACCCTACCTCTTCATAGGCAGATCAACCTCCACATCCCACAGTCTTTGGTGGCTAGGCTATTTCCAGAACAAGGCGACTCATTTAAACCTGGCTGAGGTACCCAAGGGACTCAGAAGCTGATTGAATTGGATCTCCCACAAGCAAATCAGTTAGCTGTTCTGAAATAGCCAAGGCATCCTTAATGTCTCCCCGCTTTGATGGCTTACAAAATTTCAGTGGCTTTTTGTATTTTCATCAGTCTTACTAACACTGCATGTACGTATTCAGACACTCATTCTTCAAAGCCCCTGTCATGCTCTCCCTGCTGTCAGCAGACATCACAGGTGAAACGTCAATCTTGTTGAAGTCGACAGTGAACTGCTGCTGACTTCTCTGGGGCCCATATTTCATCCCATAAGGTCAGAAAATTGTTCAGACTCGCGATGGTACCGGTTCCCACAGCTCTCCCCCCAGAGACTAACAGGGGATATGAAGACACGGGTATGAAGCGGGTTTGAAAATCAAAGCATCCAAGACACCGCCCAGCATCCTCAGAGCCTGTAACCAGCAAGAGAGTCATGGGGAGGGCTCATGCTCGTTAATGCAGAGGCTATGATTTCCATTGGCCCCGCAGAAATTTCACCCAGGAATTTTTTATTGCTATTTGTAGTAGCCAGCATAGCTCAGCTTCTTCTGTAAGAGCAAGACAGACAGTGCTCTTGAAGACAGCACATGTTGCCTCTTCTTAAGTGCCCTTTTCACATAAATTTAAAAAATGGACCAAGCTGGCACCTTCAGGTCAAACTCTGCAGTTCCTTCAAAATCCAGGAAGACTAAAGCACGCCACACACACAGCTACTATAATTCCCCAGGCTGGCACTTAGCCTGATCAAAGCTACTCTCACAGCACAGAAGTAGATTTCTTTCCCTTCCATTGCTCTCTAATGTTATTGAAATAAAAATAGATGGAACTGTGATTTTTCACATCTGATGTTGAATCCTTGTCTAAGCACTAAACTTTGGCTTCTTTCAGAAGATGTGTCTTCTATAAAAATACACTACATCTGTGCTGGAGCTTTCTTCATAATTCAAGCAAAAGTTAGCAGCTGTTACAGCCCGCTCCACACACACTGACCTGCTTCATGCCACTTACCACAATGAAAGCTTCATTCACACCCTGTATTTGCTTTATGAAATAGCCTCGAATTCTTTCGCCAACAGCAACGATTGTTTTGAACAAGCCAGTCTTTCTTCCACAGTCATACATTTTAGCTTAAGAAAGTACCCACACTTTGAAACTTGTCTCCCCACACAGGGGAGACACTAGGGGACATGAGCAGCTGCAATGCTCAAAAACCTCTCTGATCCTTCTAGCATTACCTGTCCTGCAAGGCATCCAAGTTTCATTATGTACAACATAGAACATGGAAGGTTTGTTGGGAAAAAAATATATACAATGGGGAATGATTCTGGACTTAGTGAAAATGGGTTGATTTTCAGCAGGCCCTTTAAGAGCTTAGAACATCAGGTCTGCTTTCAAGGAGCCTGAGGTCCAGATGCACGGGAACATGCAAGTGCCTACATCCAGCTGACTTCAGAAGCATGAACACCATCACTGACCTAAGCTGACGGTAAAGTCACTTTGGAAAATTTTACTCAATATCTCAAATGTAATTATTCCTTCACAACATCGTTTGCTTCCAAGCAAGTAAAGTACACAATTCAGTAACCTACACCGAAGTTGTTCAAAGCCAGTACATCAAATTGAAAAGTCACTTAGCTTAGATGCTATTACTAATGCAACAGCTTGATGAATTCTGCAGTGGGAAAAAAAAAAAAGTTTTGGCAACTTTTTCATAAATTTAAATAACTTTTTGAGAAAATGTGGTGTTTATGATCATATGGGAATAATAAAAATAAATACATAAATAAAGCTTTGGCTTATAAATAAATTAAATTTAAATCAACAAATAATATTTAGGGATCATAAATAAATAAATAAAACCCTAATGTTTAGGTTTCAGTTGAAATTTGCTCTAAGCTGTTTTGGGTTTCCTTCTCTGCACAAGACCCAGGAGATGTGGACCCATGTGAATGGGAACAAGCTTTACATGACTCCCCATGATCCAAAACCACCATGTTTTATTCAGTGTAATAAATACTGGCAATATTAATGTTTTGCCTGGTAGACACATTTACAATACTACAAGGATTTTATGAAATCATATCACTTTTGCCTAACCGATGATGCTTAAACGTTCTGTCTCAAAAATGCATTACTTTGTATTCCTCGAGTTGCCCTCATAGCCAATGATTTTTCCTCTTCATTGTTGCTGGTTCAATCTGTGAATTTAATTTGTACTGGCTACTATACTGACACACTTCATTTTAATTTTACAGGTATGTGCAAGGAGTTATTGGTTGGAGGTAGTTTGTCATACAAGCGTATGAAAGCATTCCGTGAAATGCTACAGGCATTCAGGAGAGAAACACAGCCAGATACAGTGGCTTGTCCTCTGTACGACCTGAGGGATCACAGTTCAGCCAGCACCTACTACAAGGACATTTTGCAAGATCATGTTGAAAGTTGACAGACCGATATTCTGACGCAGCACCTCCCACGGTAAGATAAAGCAGCACCTGTGTATGTCGTAGAAAACCAAACCACTCTTGCCTTGTACGTGATTCATTTAGTTTATTAATTCTAACATCTGCTGTCTGTCCATTCTCCTTTTTCTCAGGGATGCATCAACCTAGTCTGGCTTGGTCTTTGTGAGGCCCAAACCATCAGCTTCTCTTAATTAGGTTCCTGCTTCTCATACGGTAGATTTCTTTACACCTCAGTTTCTATTTGAACTGGCTGCTTACAGCTGCACAGCTGATTTCTGCATCAGGAGGCTGCCATGGCAGACACTTGTACAGGCGGTAACATTCTGGCTTGCCGAATAAAATCTCACCCTAAGTTACTTCAAGTGCACCTCTTTGGCTCAACTTTTTGTTCATTTGCTCATTGACAGGAGCATTTTAATTAAGATGTGAGAAAAAAAGAGCAAGGCCAAAGCCGTGCGCATTGAAAACACTAACTGCAGTTTCCAGGCTGGGAAATCTGGCACTTCCAAGGCTTCTGATACCATGTGTTGTAAATGCTAAAGAAACAAAGATCATTAATTATGTTGAGCCCCTGGTAGCCAGGCCCTGAATACTCCATGGGTCTGCAATGTTCCAGCCTCATATTTTTCTATCACCAATAGGACTGCGTAAAGTCCAGTCCGTTTCCCTTGTCTTTTTATTACCTGAAGCTAGAGATGCCCCATCTTTCCTCCTGTCTACACCTTTTTGCCCATGTGCCCTCTGTCTATTTTGACGTTTGCACAATTTATCTCACAACGAAGACCTGCTCTTGAACACCATCTGTAGATGTTATCACAACCCCATTTACCTCCACGGCCTGGACAAGAGAACCAAACTCTCCCTCTGTGGAATTCCTGATGGAGGGAGGGATCCCCATTCAACTGAACTGCCATCCTAAGACCCATGAAAGACTTCCCCACATGCAAGCAAACACTCAGTAAAAGCCGCGCAGAATGAATACTTGACGGCGGATGGCGTGATATCAAGTCTTTGTCCACATGGGGTTGGTACACAGAGTCTGAGTCTGGTGTGTTCCCACAGGAACACAGGGAGAACATTCAACTCCCTGAGAATGAATAGCTCAACAAATGAGTTATTAAGAATTTAACTACACAAGTCCCAAGAGAAAACCATTGAAGCCTATTAAAAATGAAATTTAAATTGCTCCTTTATACAGAAAAGACACTAAGTGCCAATGTTGCAGGACCTCCCTGGATTAGGAGAACATGTTTATGGGCCACTGGGAAGTTTCTATTCCAGGAAGCCTGAGACAGCACTACTGAAAGAAGAATCCCCTCCACCTTCAGGGGAAAGTTCTAGACTTGGAGCAACGCCCCCTGAAGTAATCCACCAATATCAGCCAAGTTCTTCTGGGTTTAAACTGATCTTACTAACATCAAAATCTGGCCCATAATAAGCCACAGTTTAAGCAGCTCAGGAGCCAGATCAACTTCTCTGATTCTGGAAGTAGTGCTTGCTGGCCAAGCCAATCCGCTTGGGGTTACTACTGTGTGTCAGCCTTGGGAGATGCCAGACTTTTTGGGGCTGAAAAAGTTGATGATGCCAAGTGCATGGTGTACTCTCTGGTCCCTGGCACACTGCTTGGTATGTAGGCATCCGCAGAGGTACACAAAAACGTAGCCCACGCCTTCAAAGACAGCTTTTCTGTAGACATAGAATGAAAACACCTACACTATACATGGCACTTCTCTCCAGCTAGCGTTTTCCAGGAGAATACATCATTCACATATAGGCACTGAGCTTACTTTTCCAACCTCTACTTTTTCTTTCACCTCAAAATAGTTCTGCTTGAAAATGGTCTGATTACAGGAAACGCCTCATTACATTCTGGCATTACACTGAAGACCAAAACAAGCTCTCTCTCTGTAGTGGACTTCATGCCCTCTGTGTCACTGTTAATGCCTTTCTCTCTTGAACAACCCACCTCTGGGACTCAAGGATCATCTGGGGGTTTGCTTTGCCTTTGGAGTGGCTCAGGCTGTGATGGACTTCGGTACCTTACAACAGCTTCCTGAACAAGACACCTAGGTCCCCTGACAAAGTTCTTTCTCTGTCCATTTTAAAGAATGCAAATTGAAGAGTGCAGTGTCCCGTACTGTATTTTTCAGGAACAATGTGCAGACATTTCCAGCAAGTGCTGTTAATGGAAGCTTCTTTGCCAAGCATTGCTTCCTGCCCTAGCTGTGGTTTTGAGAAAGCACATTTGTTCACAACGGGGAACAGCAGATCAGAACTTTCAGTCCTGTACACTTAATCACTGTATCCCTTGGCAGATGAACTAGAAGGGCTTCTTTTTTCCCCATAGGGTCTACACATGTAAACATTTCATACTTGGTCGTCAGGATGGTAAGATACAGTGAAATTCAAAGCAAAATCATTGAAAGTGATAACACTAGACCCAGCAAGTTAAAATCAAAGGCCAAAGAGATTTAAGTGCAGCAGAATCACTTAATAAAACACAGGAATAGCAAGATGGAGCAAGGGACAGAGGGGCTAAAATTGTGAGATGATCAGGATACAGGAAGCAGAAAAAAGTGAAGCTCCCAGCCAGATTCCAGAGCAGACTTTAAAATGGCCTGTGCTGCTGAACAAAAGATAGGCCATTTATTTATTTACCCAACTCATATTGATTTGGAACACTAGCAAGAGTATTGCAAAATAAAAACAGCATTAGAAAAGCCTACATTTTGATTAGCTTGTGCTGCCATAATTTGCAGAAGGGCATTGACATTATGTGTGATGGAACTCAATAAACAAAATTAATGTAACATGGCTACTACTCAACATTTCCATAACGTTTTATGCCTTCACACTGCTTTGCAATATAAACTTAATAAATTAATCTCCATAAGGTAGGCAAATCTGATTAGCCCTGTTTTACAGATGAGTTAACTGAGGCTTGGCAGAAGTGATGTCACCCAAAGTAGCACAGAGAGTTGAGGGGAAAGAGTAGCAATTAGTAGAGCAGTTTGGGGCCACAGAGACCTTGCCATTCCTTCTGGCCAATTATTGTGCAGGACTCCCTCATTCCTACCGCAGTGTAAAATTTAGAGATCTGCTGATCTGTCTGTTAGCATCTCCATATTCCCTCAAAGCATTATTAATAAAGAAACACACGCACACAATCTGACTGAGGGACCTGGTTTCTGCTGCACAAACCCACACTAGACCCTACAACCCTCTAGCTTAGTCTGCTAAGTTAACCTGGACAGAAGAAGAGGTCTCCTGACCTGCTCCAGTCAGTAGAAATCTAAGCAGTCCCAAAGACACATAAAAGGGAATAATCCCCAGACGAGAAGAAAAACGGTACCAGCAGCAACCCATCTCCTGCAGACCTTCCTCGCGTCAGACATCAGGGTGGGCCATGCCCTCCTTCACTGGAGGCACTTACATGTGTTCCCCTCTTACTGCTTGACTCTCCTACTGAAAAGCATTTTTGAAACAATGACACCTGCTTTGCCAGTCTTCTACCCAACTGCTGCGGAGCCACTGCTTTCTGGATTCATGAAGGTGTTTCAGTTTTCCCTGAAAGATTTATTTTGCCATTGGCATTTATTTTGACTGACTATCATGTCACATCAGTTCAGTGGAAAGGAGAAGAGAGGATTCCTCTTAGCAATGGCATTTTCTGTTATGCCAGAACAGCTGTTAAGGGGAAGCTACATCCAAAGGGAAAAAGGGGGTCTTTCTAACAGGCATTCAAAACACCTAAATTAGTAGTGATGTAGAATGACTTACCCCATCCAAATATACATTTCCAGATTTGCACCTTTTTCTACAGGTACTAAAATTCTCTACAAGCCTTCAGGATATAAAAACGTCAACCACTATTACATTAGTCCAAAAATGTGACAGATGTGTCACTCAGGAAGCAGAAGTAAAAAACCTGCAAGGAATAGGGTTTGTGAACAAGCACAACATAGACAAATACAACCTGAGTGCACCTCACAAAACTGGCTTGTCTGCTGGCTGTACAACACAAACCGTAGCAGGTGGGTAGTCAAGTAAGCACATAACTATCTGCAGTATCATCATTCAGAAAAGCAAACAAGAAATAACAACATGGTCCTGAATTTTGTTTTTCTGCCCTTTTTCCCCCTCCTAAAATTTACTGCATTCTGTTATAGCAACACCTCTTTCAATGGTTGCATTGGAGGCAGGGAAATTGTGTGTTGCACACTAGTGCGGTAAAGGTGACTTCTAAGAGCACAAGAACACTTGTTTTGCCTAGATTTCCCTCTACTCATATCCCAGGTCATCTGGTTTTGTGACATTTTAATGGTAGTCACAAAGATTGGGGCTTTACCTATGTCCCAAAGGGAGAAAATGGAAAGAAGTAGATCCAAAATCTTCCTTTATTTGAAAGACCCCTGCTTTAGGTAGAGCAGGTGATTTACTGGAGAGCTGATAGAACTTGTGGACAGAGGAATGGGGTATACCACTATAAAACCTAAGCTTACTTCCACCCGATCTCCTCTCTCTTTAGATTTGACTGCTGACATTGGTACAAAACAGTATGTATTTGACAAAGACCATGTATTTGGTCATGGAATCTCACTGGAATGATCCTAAATGGAGAAAAAGGTTACTGGAGAAATGCCAGTAGAATGTTACAATTGCTGATACACTTCATACATACACCCAGACAAATATATGTTAGCCTAGAGCAGACAACCACCACTTTCACATGTTAAAATCTAAAGCAGGAGCTCAGGGGTAGCCTGCAATCATAGTATACAATATGTATTATAAAACTCCCCTCTAGTATCTTCAATATGAAAAAGTCAGAATTGAAAAGTTGTATCACAGATAGAGTGGAATATGGACAGACTGGGCCATTTACTCCACACTTGAAGCAAAGGTCACTGCAAAAGAGAATTTACTTCATCAGAGCCCAAAGTGAACAAGTATAAACGGCTGGGACTAGCAAAGCAATGGAAAAAAGAACAGATTGGATCAGCTACCCCCATGGGGAAGAGCTTATCTTGAAATATCTCATTTGCTGGAAGTGCTCTGATCTGGAAAGAAACTGCTCCACTCAGACCTAGGAGATCAGACCACCACTCACACGACAGACTGCTGAGAAGAACTTACCCATTGCCCTTAGGTCAACCATCTCAATAAAGAAGCAAAGGCAGTCTCTGAGTCTAGAGATGGTATTCAGCTACATAAGTTACTATCAAAGAGGTTTAGGGAGACACTTTGCTTGGCCACTACGATTTTTTAATTTCATAAAGAGATTAGTCCAATTCAGAGGACCAGGAACTGGTCGTTAGGTGTCAGGCCACTCCAGTTATTCTTTTATCTTTCTGCAAACTTTGGAATCTGCCTTCCTCGTTTTTTTCAGAGCATGGTAGAGTTTGGCTCAAGCTAATCTCTAGGACAGCCCTTTTGCTCTTCCATAGTCCCCCATAACATTCAGGGGTCTTGTTTATTTATTTGCTTTGATTTTTCTCTGTCCCTGGAAGCCAACAACAGTTCCCAGATGATCAGCTGAGAGGCATTACTGCCCCTCAAAATGCTGGGAGAAGGACTGATGAAACACAAAAATAATAAAGGTTTGAAGTTTGCCTGTTAGGATAATCTTTTCTTGAGGAGCTTATGGCATTAAGGACACACTCACTCAAACAGCATTTCAAATGTCTTATTCACAACCTGCAGCAATTGTTAATACTCTAAAGCAATTTATGACTTAAAGCTATAGCAAGCAAAAATGCCTTGAGTGAACTGAAAACATCTCAAAACAGCCCGCTCTTCCCTTCAGCCTAAAAGAAACTTATCCTGTAGCATATTGGTAGCTTGGAAAGGTGCTGCCAGATGACTTGAAAACAAACCCAAAACAGTGCTTAGTGCTTTGTTGAATCTTTTGATGCAGACCTTACTTGACATGAGAAGTGCTTTATGTCTTCAAAGTGGCAGTGCAAACTAAGTAATTAATCCTCACAATGTGGGACAGGTCAGTAGCATCACACTGAGACAGACAGGTTAACATTAAAACTTGGAACTACCTCAGTGCCTTAAATGGCATCCTGGGCCCTTCTGTCCATGTCTTAAAGGCTTCAAAATCAAATGCTCTCATTTTGCATGTAGTAAAATTATTTGATTTTGCGTTTTAAAAGCAGCTTTAAAAATCTCTGAGTGGGCTTTGGACTGCTTTCTTCTTTTTGTACATCCATCCTGCTAATCAAAGGTATGGAAGTCATAACATTTGTCTTGCTACTCTGTTTTCAGATCATGTTCTCAACACAACTTGACCCACACAACTTTTGAAATTTAGCCGTCTTGAACACCAGGCCACCTATTTCTGAAGACTGAAAATTGCAACTGACAGTTTATTGTAAACGAGAAATTTGCGCCAGGCAATTATGGGATCAACATTTTTCCTTTTAACTCACAACAGGTTTTTTTTTCACTCCCTTCAGGCAAAGTGTTAAAGTGCTGCTCTGCTCCTACCACCAACTCTGAAGTGACACTGCAGGATTCCAGTGTTGATTCCATCATTTATTAATTTGCCAGTTTGCAAAGAAAGACATTTTGCTAAATGCCAGGCTCCTCCTGGAGCCTCTTCAACATTTGTGTTATCTTTTCACATATCTTTCCCAACAATCCTGCCACTAGAGGATGGCACTGCTGACAGTGCACAACAAACAGACTCCAGCTCATCTTCCCATAGCTGTGCCACCTCTGCAGCACTTGCCACATTCAAATGAAATTCACTGCAACATCAAGTCTGGGCCAATCCACTCGTGAGGAAAGTGCTGCTTTCAGACAGCTCAATACCAACCCAGGCCAGGGGAAAGAGCTGCAGAAGTGGCTGAGCGAGCGCATCCTGCACTGGAAGAGAAAGCATAAAATTCTAAAGCGGTAAATTCTGCAGAAAACTAAGACTGGCATGGTATCTCTGGATTGACTGCAGGGATGGGAGAACAAAGCCAAGGACTCGATCCAAGAGAAACTGCTGCAGAAGCTGCGAAAACAGGGCCCTTGGGGAATTCAGAAAATTTCCTACAGTTCTGCCTGGACCATCTTTCCCTGAACTTATTGGCTCCTGGCTCTTCACTCTGTGCTTTTTTCACCTCAGCTTCACTCTGCCTCAGAGTGCTTTAAGTCATTTTAGTGTTTGTCTTCTTCTCATGTGCCTGGTCTTTAGAAAGCTTTTTCAAGCACACTTTCTTTTTGCAACAACTGCTATCATAATGGGGCCCTGCTCTCGGTTGCTCTTCAGGCATTAGTGTGTTACGTGTAGTCACTCATCAACATGGGTACTGATAACAGAATTTTTACGAATGCATTTGTAAGTGTTAAAAACACAAAGAATGGCATAAATTAAAAGACAACGCTAAATGCTAAAGATGGTCTCACGTCAGCCAGGGCGTTGGCCAAGATGTTCCTGGACTGTACCTTCTGTTGGTATTGCTTGTGCAACCATGCATATGCTGAAACAAAAGAGAGCATCCTGGGATGAGACTCCTTGGAAAGGCAGTGGTGCAGTCACCGTCTGACTGTCTGCTGGGGAGAACTGCACATCCAGTTTGGTAGGCCTGTTCATTAGAGGGGACAGCATTGTTTGAAAGAGACCTTTTCTTTCATCCTATTTCTTGCTTTAGGTTAAAGACTGTTAGCTGGTGTCCCAGATACCTGCTCAGATTCCCTCATCCCACTGCAGAGTGAGGGAAAGGGTTGTGCCAAATACCCCAAATTCACTTTTTTAAGCATTGATCATACTCCAGGAATAGGAAAAGATAGGTCAGTCAGGAGACTGACAGTGGGACTATGATTTTTTTGGCTCATTCACATACTGACACAGTATGTCTTCAGCAAGGATGCCAAACCAGCTTGGTTACTCATGGTCCTTCAGCCCAGCAGAATTGCTTCAAAACTGAGTCCTGGAGGTAGCTTCTGAGGAAGGGGAAAACTGGCGTTGGCTGTGCTGAGTATGGCATTTTGACTGCCTCCTGAATTACCTTGCCTGACAGAGGCTGAAGGTCCTTCACATTCCCACGTTACTGGCCCATTGCTGATCTTTAGTGTGTCATGCAGCCTCCTTCATAGCTATTACTACCTGTCTGTTTTGATGTGGTCCATCAAATCTTTGAGGCTGTGGATTCAGACCTACTGATGTGCAGTTTACTTATTCTCTGTTCAGCCCATTTGTCGGCCTAAAAAGACATCTCTCTTAAAAAAAAAATACAAATGGAAACATTATTATTGATCTTTTGCATTACAAAGCCTAAATTTCCAGCTAAATTGCAGGTGGCCATTTTATTTCAGGAGGAGTTTTCCATATGGTACAGAACTGAGCTGAATGGTTCAACGTAGACAGTGATTATTAAAAAAAAAAAAGCAACCATATTAATTCCAATTTAGACTTGGCAAACATAAAACAACCAGAAAGATTTATGTGGATCCACATATGTAGACTAATGCACATTATCCTCTTTGGCCTCCCTCCTCTCACATGCACTATTTGCTCTGGGATTTACTGAATCTCTGCTTTCCATATCTTGGTGAAAGCAGAGCTATCATTTTTAACCTCTGATACAACGCTTAGTGAAGCTATTCCCAAGGTTACATTCACCATTTTCACACTATAGCCATGCAGTGATTTTCATTAACTGATTAGACAAACACGCTCATTTGCTTAGTCCTTGTCATTTCCACCCATTTAAGTATTTGTTCTTCTTAGGATATATCACCTTACAAACAGTGCTACCATCTAACTGAGCAGATTGATTCAGTTCTATTTTAGATTCCTGTTACCAGAATACCTTTTTGCTAACTGTCTGGTACCAGTAACCACTAAACAACCCTGATATAACCAGTCTCCTCACACCACTATCCTCTCTGACACCACCAGTGCACCAAGCAATGTAAAATCCTAACGAGAATGGAGCAACAGGTGAGAGAAAAGTAAAGATACTGACAGCTCTCTGTGGGGATGCTCCTACATATAGGTACAACATTACATTGGGAATATTAATGACATATATGTGGTTTTATATATAAATGCTAAAAAATAAAATGGAGTTGAAAAACCACAGGACATCAGAGAATTCATTCTGAATGTGAATAATTTTATGCTCCATAGAAATCTGAAGTTATAAACTCTATACATAGGCTGAAACTGTGACTTCAAAGAATTGCTACAAATTCTGTCTCTGACAGCACACTTGGTTTCCAAATCTGGGTAATGCCACCGTGCAGTTCATTCTTCAATAGATAATGAAAAGAGTGGGTTTTTATCAGCAAAAGCGACATCATCCTACAGTGCTGGAGCTAGGCACATGCTGCTAACTCAAGACAGGGTATTGACAGGCAACTGCTGTGACAGATTTGTTTCCCCAAGCAAATATGACAACAAGGTGATGATATCAAGCACTGTCTGATGCAGCGGAGTACAGAAAACAAGGGAAGGAAAAAAAAAAACCACCCCAAAAAACCCAACCCAAGAACAAGTCCAAAGACTTGGGAAGTGTTCACAGGCTCCACTAGCTTTTCTATTTTAGGCATGTCTGTTTGTTTTTTTAATTTGCTTTTATTCCTCAGAAGGCTTTGGTTACAGCTAAGATTGCTTTACTCAACACTCATTATATTTCATCTTCTTTCATCTGAGGATGAAAAATTCTGCAGCAAATGCATTGAAGGATTTAACTCTAATGCAGGTTCTTCCATTACTGCTTCAAACTCTTCTGAATGCTGGCTTGTACTTTTTCCCGATGATCCTCTCCACTGTAGATGAGGGGAATTGTCCCTACCACTTCCCAGTTTCTGATGCTGGGGTTCCCCCTTCCACTCAGTCACAATCCTCCTTATCATCCTTACCCTACTTAAGTCCCAGCCTGAGGGCCCAGAGTTAGAGGGATGCTCCTCTCCCACAGGGAATAAAAACCAGCTCCACTAAATATGCAAAATAACTCAGACCCAAAAGGCACAGACAAGTACAGACCTTTCGTGCATTAAAGAAGATCATGACCCATGAGATCAACTAATCTGGGCTGCAGAAATGCCTAAACTGGGCCATACAAGCAGACACAGTAATTAGCAATTCGCTCAGTCCAAGAGCTGAGGAGGCAGATGGTACAGTTGAAATCGGAGGATCCCAAGAAGAAGCAGGGCCACAAGTTAACTGTGCCACAGATGGAGAGACATCAGAGCTGGCCCTGCATCAGCAGCTCAGGCCCAGATGGATTTATTCGCTCAGAAACAAGACTGCTGAATGCAACTTCACTGCTTCCAGGGCCAGCTCGGCCGTCTCAGGCAGCGCTGGGTGTTAACAAGCCCTTTCCAGACCTGAGCTGGCTCTGGTCTGCACAGCAGTCCCCAGCGAGTCTTGGCACCAGCCCCTATCACCCACAGGGTGATCAGAAATTGTCTACTGTTTGAGATACTTCTGTCTCCAGAGCCACAAGTAACAGAGAGCTGGTTATATACTCAGTTCATGGCATTGCTCCCTCCCCTAAACAGCTCGACCAAGGAACAGAAATGCTCCTGACCACAGAGGTTACTGTCCCTCTTATACCCCTTTCTTCAAGGTTCTTTAAATATTTTTAAAGCACCATTTTAAAATAAAAAGTATATACAGCAATATAACTTTGAAAAATGGTCAAAATGTGACTACAAGCACTCCTACTCTGCTCTATGCTTTGAAGCACCAGAGTGATAAACATGCTTGTACCATGTCTTCAGCAAACTAGCAGCTGGGAGGAGTGCACATATTAAACAGCAGAGCCCAAACCCTACTCCTCTTAACCCTTTTTGAAGGCATCTGTAGAATAGGTCCAAGGGTGAAATTAGCCCAGCTGTCTGGGCAGATGAAATGCCATCTGTGCCATGAAACTAAGCCTTTCGTGCCTGGGGCTAACAGCTTGAGTAATAAGTAATGGTAGTGCAGAGCAGAAGAGCTTCCTGCCTAGAAATTTTGTGCTTACCGTAACGTGGAGCCTGCCTTCCCTCCTTGCACACATGATTTATATTCCACCTTGGAGAAGGGAGGTCTTGTTCCTTCCCGAGGAATAACTACGCCTTTCTACACTTTTGATAGACTCACATTAATCACACAGCATAGGGTTTTCTGACAGTAACACGTGAAAAATAATTACATGCCCGCAGGCCAGGTGAAAATAAAAGGAATTAATGGGCATTATCTGCCCCCTGGGCTGTGTATTTACTTTTCCTGCTCTGCCCAAACGAAACACTGAATCGCTCAGATTCATGCACGTTGAAGAGTGAGACTATAGCTAAATAAATTAGTTTTTCATAATCACAAAAAGGTGCCAATACAGTTTATAAAAGTAGGTAAATGCAGAAAACATAAAAGATAAACATATTTCATACACTAAATATTTATTTGTTCTAATTTGACCATTCCAGGTTTCTTACTGGTTGACTTCCAAGTTCAACTTCACTATGGTTCAGCCACAAAGATTTCAAGTGCAGAAGCATCAACAGGCCCCATATTGCAAATGCTTGGGTTAATTGAAAACAAAGCTTGCCATCCTCTGGAGAAAACAGATCACTCCTTTCTGTGCCTTCAGACCTAGAGGCTCAGATTAAAGTCTGTCTTCCCTTGCTCAAAATACTAAAATACATGTTACTACACTAAGAGAAAAACATTTTGAAAATGAAAGTAAATTAAATCTGCCGAGGGACAGATCTATTTTGCACTCTGGCAATTTTCCTGAGGTTTTACTTTTAATGTTTATTGTTTAACTTCATAAAATTGAGTAACTACCATAACAACACCTCAAATGCCTGAGAGAAACAGCCCATTAAAATATGAAGCATCTTGTTAATAAAATACACTCATCAGAACGCACCACAATTCCCCGTAAGCTTGTGTAGTTTTAAGGCTAGTAAACTTTTCTAATGATCATCAGCAAACCCGAGTTTTCTTCAATGGTTCGTTACATCACTTCTCTCAATAAAGGTCTTGACATCACAGTTAAGCAAAAAAGCAAAAGAGAGAACTTCAAATATGGCCAAATTGTTTCATAACCTTCCAGAGGTCTGCAGAGTGAAGACGCAAGAAAATCTCGGCCATAACACCATGGCCTTCCACCTCTCATTGACGCCAGCTTCTGCTACACCAGCCTGGGAGGCACAGGCAGAAGAGCTTCATCAAGCACAAGGCAGCATGGGAGAAATGCACAGTTTAAAAGAGAAATCAAGCATCTGTGTTTTAGATAATGTGCCCAGCTACTGGTGAACCTTTTGAAGAAAAAAGGGACAAAATACACTAAAAAGCATATTTTTTTTTCTCTGCTTGGTTATCTCCAGATCTGACAAGCAGCACCAATGAGATGAGAAAAATTCTTACCTGTACCTATGATGGACCAAGAAGACCCAGACAGATGCTCTTAGTTTCTTTTAGGTTAGCAGCTTCATCAGTTCACCATCACAGATTAATCCAGCAGACTGAAAGCTTTGTCTCCAATGAAAACACACTACCAAACATTTCACTTTTATTGCTATATAGCAAATGTCTGCTAAAGATGAGGAATTGACCACAATTCCCATTTTCAGGACACTACATCTTCACAGTCATCAGACAGATGGCTTTTTTTCCTCACAGGTTTCCAAGGAACAATATTGTGCAGGGCACCAGCAGAGCACAGAAAAATAAATCACATGTACTCACTGCAAGTTTAAGATACTAGACCCAGAGAAGGAGAAATCTAGCCTCTTCAGCTGACCAAAGACATAGGCTGAAATGTCACTAACATCAAGGCCCAGAAGTGAAGCATTTCATCAAAAGATTGTCAAGACTAATTAACAGATTCCCTGCATGTCTTTGGTTTGGATGTCAAAACTGATGTTCTTTTTAAAGGTCTTAATTGTCAGAGGTCTCCTGCTCCTCAGCCTTCTGGGGAAAAAAAGGAATCACTCTTTTTAGTGTCAGCAGTATTTAACAAGTCAAGTTACAAGCTGGTTCCCGAGGTTTAGAAAACATGAGTCCTACTCATTATTGATCTCCCTGTAGAAAGTTATTTATTTTTCTTCTTTCTGGTTTATTTTATATAGAGATTGCTACAATTGCTTTTATCATTCCTCCTGGAGTCATTTCAGGTTAATTCACTTTACTGGTTACACTTGCCTAAATACAGCTCACATTTGAAGGTCTTCTTTGAACATGGGCTGGACAGAGAAATTTAGGATGAAAAGAGCAAAACTTCAGAAAGTCTTAGCAACAGGGTAATTGTTTTTCTGAAAATGACAATCTTGCATTGTGGAATCTATAGTTAATTGCAAGAGCAACCTCAGCTAAGTCTCATTTGTTTTATCCATCACTCTCTAGATTTTCTAAAATATGCCATTTCTCCATCTGAAAGTCACTTTTCAGCAAAATGACCTTGACTTGAGATCTGATCTTCAAATTAAGAAAACTTTTATTTAAAAAACTCACACGCAATAGTGTAAATGGCCAGTAAGTCTCCTCACAGAAAACTAGGTAACTTCTCAAGAATAATCTCTAACTCAGTATAGCTTTTCTATAATCCATCTGGCTAGGACTCTTTTTGTAATCCACAAAATTTGTTTGAGCATTCAGGGTAAAGTTTTGGCTCCATTTCTGAACAACTATTAAATGTGAAAATTAATGATACATTTCAGGGACATATCATCTCCCATCTAGAATTCACCCTGAAATTAGCCAGGGACTTTATATTTGAAGTTTGTAAGTGAATGTAAATCAGGTTCAGTGTGAGTATGATATTAAAATGATGATTTAAAGACACTTCAAAGGATAATTGAAAGCTGATTAATCTAAATTTTGTTTCATGTCTTTTTCCTTTGTGCACTGAAAGCCATCACAGCTTCCTGCAGTTGCTGCTACACGAGCGTTTTTCAAGAACATATTTCTCTTAGCTAAACTTTGCTGTGAAAAAGAACATAATTACACAAGTAGTATAAAGTAGTACAGGCTGTTGCAAGTTTTCTCTTCCAAACATAATTGTAGTTTACAACCAGCGCAGTTTAAGACAGATTTACCAGTAATATCCTATTCTCTATCCATCTCTGCAGCCCTCTCACCACCATATGCCTGCTCCAGCCATTTGAGAGGGAAGTTCAATACAGTACAGCCCCATCGTGCACATTGCCTACATCTCCAGCTATGCTTCCTCATTAGAAAAGCTTTTCTGATTAGGTCAGGAGGCTTTAGAGCACTATCCATCCTACACACAGCTGTTCCTAAGGGCGTATTTCATAAGCCTTAAGTCCTAAACCACCATCCTGGAGTCCTTGTCTGTTCTCCATCCACAGCACAGACAACAGAATTTCACCCAGTGGTAACTTGCTTTGAAATCACTGACTTAATGGGTTATACCAAAACATTATCTTTCAGATAATATCCAAATTTGGGTAACAGATCTTTTCTCTCCCCTAAGCTTATTTTAAAATACATAGTTGCCCTTTTCCTTTCTCCTTGTCCAGTTGCTTGATACCGGATACAGGAACTTTATCCATTTGCCACTGCCTATAACAGCTTTTAAAAAAAACTGGCCGCACAAGATCTGTTTTTCTGATTTAATTAACAAAGGAAAAAAATCTGTAGACTTGCATTGCCTTTGGATTCTCTTCTCTTAGAGGGAAGTGTGCTACCCAGTACTTCATGGACTCTACAACAAAAAGAAGCAAACTTGAGTAGAGTTTTTTTTCCTGCTCTGCTCCATTTTCAGAAGCCTGTGCTGCTCCAGGTGCCATCGAGAGTCCCGCGCTGTACAGTTAAGCGTGCAAAGGGTAATTTTAGCATGTGTCCTCTCTTCACTAACTGATCACATAACAAGTGGTGTGTTTCCGAGAGGCCACGAGAGCTCCCTGAGCTGCAGGGTTGAGTGTTCACACACAGCTAGACCATGCATACCACCAGTGAACATCATGTCATTTGTCCAATTTTTACAGATACTGCAGCTGAAGGCTAAGAAGGGAGTCAAGAAATCACCCGCTTTTGTTTGCAATTTACACACGCATATACGTACACACAAATAGAGTACACAGGCCAACAGTCAATAAAATAAATACATCATATAGCAATGCAAAGTGCAGAGCAGGCCACAGGAGTCAAATCATTATCATTTAAAATGTTTCCATCCTCAAAAGGATCTGAAAGAAACAGAATGCAGTAAGACTTTACTAATGGAATAAGTGCCCTCGATACAGAAGGCTTTTGTTTTGCTCCAGCTTCTTTCTTTATTAGTGCTGAAGCATCCAAGCACTTGGTCAGCTGTATCACATTTTTGACTGCGTGTGGTTTTTTCCAATGTACATCACCTCCAGCTACCAATAAGCCGCCTGACCAGATGTGCATTGTCAGTCCATCTTTATTCCCTCGTTCCCTGCCCCAATTCTTCTGCAAAGGTTACCTGAGCAGCAGAAAACATTTAAGCAGGACACTGTCTGCAGTTCAAAATAATCACTGTCTAGTTCCTGCCATGCCAAGACAGAAGAGTAACGTAATACTCATTTGTAAATGAAAATTGCACCCTGTATTGCCCTCTTAGCACAGAATAATGGCAATCTTGGTGCTTTTCCCAGCAGGACTGTATGACAGAAGCAGAGGCAGGAGCAGACCAAAGCACTGAGCACCTAGAAGAGAATTTAGACGGGATAGGGCAGAACCAGCAAACAACTGCTATTGAGAAGAATAATACAAATTGACCTGTCACCCATATTTATGCATCTCACTATCTTCTGCAGATCAACAAAACCCACGTAGTTAAAATGCATACACAGTGCTTACTGAATATATAGCATATGGAATTTACAACTCTGATCCACTTTATAAGATGCCTGTGAAAAAATATTTAAAATTTATTTAAAAAGCAAATGATTATTTCAACAGCAGGATTTTGTATGGAGTCTCGAAAAAAATTTTTTTTTTGACAAACTACTTTATTCCTCCACAGCAAATTACTTCGGCTTTATTTCAGTAGAGGCTATTTCACAAATGCAAAGAATAAATGAATCCCAAAAGCATTACAAAACTTCCGCTGTAAAAATGTAAATGGATTATCCCTCCATTAACATCTCACTAAACAGCAACACTTTAGAAGCAATCATTCTTCTGTTGCTCACAACATAAAAGCCAAATGATATTTTCTCCATAAATCATCTGGCTATTACAAGATTAGTGTAAAAAGGGGTTGGGTCTAAGACCGTAAAGTCTTTAGATCATCTTGCAAGCAGGTTTACAAATGCCACACTGGTGTCTTCATCTATTCTATGCTGGAAGTAACGTCCAACATTTGTTCATATGACTGTTTTAGAGAAGAGCAGATTTCTGCATTAGATTTTAAGTGCTACCACCAGCTTGTGTCTGCTTGATTTTCATATAATAGCAATTGAAAATACAAAATAACTTCTAATATTCTTCTATTACAGCTGTCCTGTAGCACATCTTTATGGGGCTGTTGGACCTCCTACTAGAGTGGAACCAAGCTTCAAGGCCAGTAAAGAGAGAATGAAGAATAACAGTGTTTTAATACATAT
This sequence comes from Theristicus caerulescens, assembly GCA_020745775.1. Lineage (NCBI taxonomy): Eukaryota > Metazoa > Chordata > Aves > Pelecaniformes > Threskiornithidae > Theristicus > Theristicus caerulescens. Next base: position 73,713,322 of record CM036558.1, read on the forward strand.
TTGTGACTCTTTGAGGCCAGCATCAAGACAAATTTCTTTACAGAAGCATCAGTTCCAGCAAACAAGAGTTGTTTCCTTAAACAATAAAACCCCACAGTGGACAGGCAGATGTTTATTTCTAGGACTAGACCAAACTATGTGCCCCTCCAATGTTGGTTTTTTTTTTCCCCCCACAGCGAAAGGAGAAGGGCAATCTCTTTTTTTCCTATTTAATTGATGTAGTTTATTTCTGATCACCCACTTCCCACTTCAGTAGTATTTTTTCACACCTGTGCCCAAAATGAAGACACACATTTTGTGTTTACTTTGAATTGCATTAACCATCTGATTTGTACACACTGTGTCCTCTTTTATTCTGGGATAATGCATTGGACTTCACATCCACGTTGTATTGCTAGGCTCAAAATTCACCTCACTCATAACAAAGGCATTACGTTCCATAAAATTGTGGCTGACACGAGGATGTTTAAACCTGCATCACTTCACTCACATTTGTGTATGTACAAACAGCCAATTAATACACACAGACACAAGCGTGCAGAAGCCTCTGCCTCCACTGGGAACTGTCGCCTTTCTTTGCTTTTTTGGGTTTTCACAATCCTCAGCTCTACCTTCCCATGCAGCAATTAAAAGATGTAAAGTATTTCAGGATCTAACTACTTGGAAAGAAGCCATAACGCTTATTAATTACATCAGTATCCAGCTGAGGTCTGTGCGCATTTGGTTCTACAGAAGCATCAACACAATCACCTCAACTCCAGTACCACAGATATAGGTCCTCTGCTGTAATTACTGCAAAGTGACTCAGAGTCAGTCTGTTGAGGGACGAGGGACCAATGCTGGCCCTTGGCCACCTGGGCACCCATCCAGTCATGGCCTAACTGTGCCTGGATCCAGTCTCCCAACATATGTTAGAGTGCCATGGATACTGCTCGGACTTGCATGAGCAAGCAGGAATCAGCAGAACTAGGGAAACCTAAGCTAAGCTCTCTCCCCTTATTCATCCTATTAACATAAGCCACGGGAAGAGGAACGTGTCCCAGACATGATGACAGAGGCTCTACACTATCAGGGACGTTGCATACGGGTAATATAATGGAGCAACCTCCTAGGAGCTGACAATGCCATAACATATTTATTATTTGATTCTGGTATCTCCCTAGCAGCACACTTAAAATACTAAACACTTCAAGATTCCAGTCTCTCTTGTTTATAATTTCTTTATAGCCAGAGAAGTATAGTCTTGCCCAATACTAAGCAGTACCTTGCCACGTAATATAAAACTGCTGATCACATCTATTTACTAGGTCAAGAAAGCTAAGTTACTCCTGCTACAAATGCAGCAGTAAATCAGCCATACAACATTATAGTTGTATCTTCATCTGCTTTTATGCATCAGTCAAAAAACTGCAAAGTTCTGAGTACAAAATATTTGCTGATAGCGATGCTCAAAAAGAGGAAGAAAGCACATGTTGATTTTAGATCACAGGTTGACTGTGCAGTATAGGGAATTAGAAATTGTCTCTTCCTTTAAAGTATAAACTGAGCAAATTTGATATGCAAGTCATTAAGAAAGAACCTTACAATGTCATTTTTACAGTCACTGTTTCCTGACTCACTTTCATTGGACAACAACTGCAATTCTCTTTATACTGTATGATCTTTCAGATCAAGTTTGTGTATTTGGAACTCTCTTCTCCTTGGAAACTTATGTTTCAGATCCTTGAAACACTGCAAACTTTTCCTAGATTACTCTTTTTACTGATATTTCGGGACTATCTGAGCCTATTCTCAAAACCAGGCCCTTCTAGAGATGCGTTCCGATGCTCTTATTCACGCGGAATAATTCTTTATCCATCAGTGGCCTAGGGTATTCATTCAGTAAGGAAAGTTAAGGCATCGGTGTCTGACCTTCAGTTGCCCCTAATACTTAACTGATCACCACATCTTTGCATTCCAAGGTCCATGTGATGAAGCAACAAAAATTTCCATTTTGAGCACTAATTTTTTAACAGTGCAGGTTCAAAACAGGTGAACACTTTCAAAATTTGACTGCTTTGTTACTGATAAAGAAAATTGCACCTCCTCATACCCACAGCACTCTCAGCCATCACTGGATCTCAACTGGTCATCTCAAAATGAACATTTTTGTGCCAGTTGACCAACTGATTGGTGTGGTTCCTTGCAGCGCTGATCAGGTGATGAGGCTGCTCCCCTGACTCCCACTTAATGACAAACTTTGAAAAATATCAAATACAAAGAGACTCCCTAAATTTTAAGAGAATTGCTCTTCAAGCATCACAAAACAATCTGAGCACTATAAAGACAGGCTGACCTGCTGTTTAGAAACCTGGTGTTATATGAGGGTAGTAGGCTGATAAGAAGTAACAGGTAGTCTAGTCCAATTCTGTCTGGAAAGAGAGGCCTGGACACAGAAACGCTAATTGGAAATGTTCCAATATATAATCTCTCCTGAGACTAGGATAGACTTATCATTACACAGTCATGCGCAGTCTATCTCTGCTTAAACATACCTCAGTGCCCTCCTTGAATCTTCAGTTCTAATCCTAAAGCCACAACCCTTTCCATATTTTAGTATCACACTAGGTACCCTAGTTTCTCTTCTAGAAAAAAATGGATTTGCCTCTTAGACAACACATAACTAAGCCTTTATCAGTTAAAGGTGTACCCAGCTGCATAGCAGGTCAACCATTCTGCAATACTCTACTCTGCACACTGTATACAGCGAGTCAACAGCGTGCAAACTACCCTGCATAATTTTGGGGAGACTCTTTCCTTCTAACGTGCTTCCTCAAGCCACCAGACTTCTGCAATCTGGACTGCAATTCTGCCATTCTCAATGAGATGTCCATGAAGTCACAGTTGGAGTGACTATTTTCCTACAGGCTTAGGCTGGTACTCTTACAAAGGACGAGGACAGTGGGAAAGAAGATGCTCTTTCCCAGATCTGCTCTAGCAAAGATGCCCAGCGATTAGCTCAACCTGGCAACTCCATGTGCCAGCAATAGATTGTTTCCATTCTGTTGAGGGCTGCTGTAACACAGGCAATTAGAAAATAACATCACGTCCCTTCTTCATTAGCTTCAGTGGACCTTCTAGTGCACATTACCTTTATTCATCCTAGTCAGGCACCCTGTCTCGTACCACCACACAAGCTCTGTTACACACATTGCCACTTTACTCCTTGCTCTACTCTAGAAGTAACATTGATCCAACACCCAAAATAAGTTGGCCATAGATTGGATCCCAAGGGAACGGCAACCAGGAGCACACTACACAACTCTAGCAGCTGGCAACATGCATGTGAACCTGCATAAAATTAAACAGCAGACCTGATCTCTACCCCATGCCTCAAAGGAACCATTCCCTTCCCCCTATTCTCTCTAGACACAGGAAAGGTCCCCTTAGATGTATGATATGATATAGTTGCAGGTAGCACCTATTACACAGCAGATGGATACAATTTAATTTTGTATTCTTCTGAATACGTGCCCACGTACATCTACGTATATCCTCTGTTTGCTTTGTTTTATTTTTCATGGTACAGATTTTAGCATCAGCAGCCTGGAATGCATGTTCGAGACAGAAAGTCTAGCTCTCTAGTACAGACCACTTTCATTTCATGTAAACAAGTAACGTGATTTGGGTTTCATGACAGGCAAACATCTATCTAAGGTGAATGATCAGCATTAATGTTTAGACGGTATTTGGCTACCTGCAAGCCTGTCAGTGCTGACTGGAGGAAACCACAGATTTACCAGAATACAGGATATATTGATGTCGGTGTCCAAAGACTCAATCACCCAGGCCAGCTGGAGTACGTAATTTTTAATAGGATCTTTGGGTTAAAAAGAGCTTCCCTTGTTACTGAAGACTAAATGCACAGACTAAATCAGATTAAGTGCTTCTAAAGAATTCAACAGACAATTTAGCAAAATGAGATTTTCATATTCAGAAGTGAAGTTTCAGCTAGAATATTTCTGTATGTCCTAAAACATTTCCTGTAAAACTATGCAGTAAATCACCTAATGCATGGTAATAAAGCTTATAATGTACAGGTCATTCTGGCACACAGGCCTATGCAGGCATCCCAATATTACTAGCTACATACCTTTGAGCTGCTTTATTTATAGATTTCTGAAATAAGGCAAACTTAAGAATGTTGGATTCTCTGAAACTACATGTGAAATGCCACCTGTATGCACAATTTTTGTAAAAGTGGACACAAAAGTGACAGCTGTGCATAGACACTTAGACCTGCTTCACAGAAAGGCTGTGAGTACCCCCAAGGACTATCCATGCCACTAAAGGTACCATGTGCACAAGCCTGCAGATCAGAGCCATAGCGTGTATTTGTACTGAGTGAGCCTACTGCTTTCTGCAATAGCAAGTTTTATACTAGCAGAGCTCCACTTCATTCGGGCATCGCTCCGCACCCCCCTGGGACTCATACTTGGCAGCTGGGAAGGAGGTTCAGCAGCCCCAGGCAAAGGCATCACTGCAGCTCCCCTCAGAGTCCTTCAGATACCAACCGCCAAGTAAGTGCTGCATATATAAATCTCAGCTAGCTCAGGAGTAGGAAAGTCAGTTTAGGTAAGACTGAAACATAACAGCCAATGATATTGCCACATGCTTTGCTTTTTTTTTTTTTCCCAAATTCTACGTTATTTAAAATTTTTAATAGGTGATTTGGTAAAGAAAACAGATTGTAATTATCTGATGAGGCATTTCCAAGTCAGAAGCAGATATAAAATGAAAAGTGTATTCTATACTGTTTGTCAAATGAAGGCGCACATAATTCTTACTAGATTGTCTACTGCAATTTTTATTAAGAAACTCCCAAGACTAATTGGTATCATTTCTAAATGAAAGTTTAAATTTGCCATAATGAGAGAGTTGTGAAGTTTAAAATAACGAAGAAAGGAGTACATTTAACACTTGCTGAAGGAATATATGCCATTAAGCAGCTGCAGAATAATAATCTTTGTTTTTACAAAATTGGTAAGCGTGTGACAGGATGAATCAAATTTTGATTACATCTTTATCAACAAAGATTCTCCTTAAGTCCTGATAAAAATGTTTGCAGTCTAACACCTCAAGGAAAAAAAAAAAGGCTGAACTTAGAAACTTCAGTTATTTTTATGGAACACAAGTCAGACAAACAGTGAGCCAAGTTTTTAGAAAATGGATTCTGTACTTTCACACTTGGAATTTTAAAACTGGCAAGACTCTCAAAAAATACATGCCAAGTTTGGATGGCCATAGTAAAAGAGCTCTCGAAAAAAAATAATCTGTTGATAAAACTGGCTGGCAAATTATGCCATGTAGGAAATCTCCTATGAAAGCGGAGATTAAACCTTCAGAGTAAAGAAATAACCTTCTTCGAACATGACTTGATTTAGTCTAACGCCTACCATTGTCTGCAGAACAAAGGAAAGTGAAATTTTGAGGTCGGAATCTCTCCAGTGCCTCATGGATGCACAGCAGGGAACAGAAGCTTGTTTCAGCACATACCTGTACCATTGGAAAGAACAGCAAGGCAAGTGAAAGGTGAAGGAGCACCAAGCCTTCTGACTTCTGCCTCTTTTTTTTTTTTTTTTTTTAGTTAACTGTACATGAAATTTGCAACTGGGGCACAGCAAGATGGTTTTAAATCAATAGTACTGTATGATTTTCAAACAGGTTGTCAGGACTGAGTCTGTCTGTCTGTCTAACTGATCTGTCTTAGGCCAAGAACTGGGAAATACCTGTTCAGAGAAACACAGGAAACAGACACTGATGCTAGCCTCAGTATCGAAAGAAGTCCTAGAGGCACAAACCACTGCAGAAGACTGTGAGCTGTACAGACCTTTTTTGTTTTTCCTTGTAACAGGGAGATTCATTGCGCAGGAAATGCGTGGAATAAACCTACTCCTTCCTTGGCCATCTCCTCAAAAAAGAGAGGTTTTGCAGGTGAGAAACGGAACTAGCAGTCCCATCCCTGGAAGCCTGCACTACAGATTGTCCCCAGCAGTGCCTGTCCTGCAGTAGAATGGTTTCCAAATTTATAATCTGATTTGGACAGAGCTGCAATGGATTAACATTAAAATGACTCAATGCATCACTATTCAACTATTAAAGGTACGAAGTGAGAAGAGAAGAAGGTTTCTTAAAAAAATTAAACACAGAACCAAAGTTCCATTCGAAGTAATAACAGTAATCACAGAATCACACCTGGGAGCCTAATTTGCCTCTGAATGAAATTATCATTTTTTCATTTAGCAGTAATCTTTATTAAATACCACCATTTACAATTAAAAGCACCATGGTAACTGAGGAGAAAAAGAGCTTTAAAGTAAGATCTGGAGATAAAGTGTTATTCAAAGGTTGTGAGGGGGGAAAAGCCATAAGAGAGAACTTCTGATAGCTGAAGAGCCTGATTAAACAAACCCACTGTCACAGTGAGGAAGGGGAAGCCAAGAGGAGAAAGGAAAGTGTGAGCTGGTAGTGGAGTAGGGGCACTCTGGGTCAGCAAGGTAGTGGGAAAAATGCATAGAGAATTTTGAAGAGGATTTTATTAATCCTTTACAAGTTAGGTGTGCTTGTTAGAAACTGATTAAAATAGGGTGATATATAATGGAAAAGATTATATTTCAATAGTTTTGATAGGTTGTTGCATAGGCAATATATCCATTAATTATTTGAGCACTTTGAATCAAAGATTTTATGCATGAAATAAAGGAGTTTACATGGTTCACAGAAACAAAGATATGCCTAGGCAGATGCTGAATACAAAATGCAAAAAATGCACCAGAGAAACCTCAGCATTGTGAGTCACCAATTAACATGCTGTCACTTTAAAGGTGCTTAAAGCCTCCTCCTTCCCCATGCTACGAAAGGATTTCGCCCAGTGGTTCTGCAGTAGTTCAACTGAATTTCTTGCAAGATCAAGGCCTTTGCCAATAAAGTATATCCATATCAGTACTAACTCAATAATCATTCTTCTTAGTAGAGCAGTCAGTATATTTTCATCTTCTGCTAACTACACTGCCTACATAACCAAACCTCCATTCAGTCATGCAGACAGGTGCTAAAGAAAGTTGAGAACTTGACAAAAATAGCAATAGCTTCTCCTAGGTTTGAGACTGGAGTTGAGCACAAGGGGTGGGTATGGTCAGAAGCCTGAAAGGAGAGAACTCAACCAAAATCCAAACTGCAACCCAGAAAGCCTGGGGACTTCTGCTCTAGAGAGCACTATGGTTTCTGCCTCCCTTCCGCACACAGGAAGACAGATGGACTCACACACATGTACATTCCTTTTATGTAGCAATCTATTGCATGACCATTTATGGGTCATTCTGATGTACGTTTTGATCTTATCTCAAGATCATTCATCTTGACAGAAGAAAGAAATTTTTTACATTGAGAACAATCATTTACTGGAATAACTTCCCCAGCGATGTGGTAGAGCCCTCACTGTAGGTTTTCAAGATGCGATTGAACAGGGTGCTGGATAACCTCATCTAGGCTCCCTTTCCCACAAAACGTTGGACCAGATGATCTTTCAAGGTCCTTTCTGACCTGGCCTGCTCTATGATTTTTGGCAAAATAGGAAATTTGCAAAATTAGAATGGTAAAAGACGTTTCTGCAAAGGTGAAGTGTAATAATTCTGGGCTAAGAAAGATGTATAGGATGATCAACGCAACCTGCTACAGGACTTTGAGTTAGAAACATACTATTTCTACCTCTTGTTGAGCTCTCCATTTGAAGCAGTCATTATTCTCATTTAATATACTATGAGGATTAGAATAATGTTGATAGTTATCTCTCTCACAGGATGTTGAGAGGACTGATTTGTACATGTACATTATTTCAAAAACGCAAGACAGAAGAATAATGTTATGCATTATTAGCACTGGTAGAATAGTAATACAGTTTCTTATTAACTCAGCATTCCACATACAGCTAGTAAATTGCTACTCAAAAGGTCTCCTCTCCTTCCAACGTTCCTCCCAGATTTCTTCCAACTCCCAAGCTGGTTATTGAGCAAGTTGTAATGTCATTTTAAAAGACTAACAGGCTTCCCTAGGGGAAGAAAAAATCTGAAGACAAAACATCACAAGCAAGTTCTCCCATTAAAACACTTCTATGCAGCGATACTTAGCAAAGCTGAAATAAAATGACAGTAGAGACAATGGTGTTTCTGGTACATTCTCAACTGTGCTTAAAATGTCCAAGGAATGGAACCCTATATAATAAAAGAGGCCAGCTTTACAAGACTGTCTCCTGATTGAATTAAAAAATACATTGGCCTGCTAATGAAAATCTACCAAATTGCAAAAATGGTTCCCCCTCCCCCCCATATTTTTCAAGTAGAAAACACAAGAAATCATGTGCCATTAAAACTGTCACTGTGATAGGTAATTACCTGAGCATCATAACCAATAGGCTCCTCTGTGTCATCAAGAGAAACAGAAGACAAAATTAAACCTACCATCTAGCCATAATTTAGTGCTTCATGATTAAATTTATTGAGCCCTTTTTCACACTTGATTGATATACTTTGATTTCACAATTAAAGAAAATTATTTGAAATGCTAAGCCATTTTCTCTACTGGAGTAAACTGGCGTTGTCACCCTGTTTATTGTCACCCTGTTTATTGTCACCCTGTTCAGGCTGGTAGAGAATTTGTGCTATAGATTTCCTGATCCACCTGCATCCTTCTAGCCCTTGAATAAAACTGCAGCCTTACAGAGAAACAATTAAACACATGTGCCTTCAGGTCTCATACAACAGTTCAACCCCTCATTTTTAAGCCAGCTAGGTTCCTGTTTCATTTTAATCACCACCACCTCCTCCAGCTATGGTGAAACCAGGACACAGATGACCCCATGCCCAAATGAAACCAACTCGTCCAAAGCCAGGACTGTCTTCTGGCCAAGTATTTTATTTACATCCCATTAAACAAATAGGCATTTTGGTTCCCATTCAGTTCTCCCCAGTTTTTAAGGTGCTGCACTGTGCTGGTAACGCTAGTGGTTCAGTTGAGCTTGCCGATCGAGCCAGCAGTGCCACTGCTCCCCCGCGCCTGGTGCCACAGGTTTTAAACACCACAGAAGCGTTGTCTTTAGCCGCAAAAGTCCCAGATCATGCTCTCTGTAATGATGGACTGACCTGACTGATCAAAAATGGTGACTGCAGAGAAAAATCCTCAGGTAATTGGACACAGAGATCAGCACCAAAGTCACAAAAATATACAGAAATAAAGATAAACTGGGTAGTGATGGAGAACGCAAGGAAGATGGAGGCTGGAGCACAGGCCCTGTGAGGACAGGCTGTGGAGCCCTGCTGGAGGGAGACACAGCTTGGGGGACCTAATAGCTACCTTCTAGTACCTACAAGGAGGTTATGGAAAAGAGATTCAGTCTCTTTACAGCCGCGCACAGCAGGAGGATGAGTGACAACTGTAAATCAAGATTAACTGAGGTTCAGATCGGATATTTGGAAAGACTTTTTCACCATGAAGACAGTCAAGCCGTGGAGCAGGTTGCCCAGAGAGGCTGCGTGATCTCCATCCTTGGAGGTTTCCAAGAGCAGACTGGATAAAACCCCGAGTGACCCAGTCAAGTCAGTGTCCACTGTGCTTTTAGCAGAAGGTTGGACGACAGAACCAAAATCAGGAACGTTTTCCCTCAGGGCACGGGAAAGGCTGGAAAACGAGCCAGGCAGGGGCACAAGCATGTGCCTCCTGCAGCAACATACCTTCTGGAAACAGATTTTATCTAGGTTTGAAGGACTACAAAGAGAGGAACCTTGCACAAACAGTTTGAATTGTTTAAACAACTTTAAAGGCAATACTAGGCAATACAATTCTAAGCACTTTAGAATTTTATTAGGTACAAAAATAATCAAGTTATAGAAATGTATCAATGTTAAAAGATAATCACTTTAAAGAGTCCACAGTTTCATAAAAAATTTAACACAAAAGTTTACTATACAATTTAAAGTCATTATGTATAAGTCTGCTTTTTGCTGTGTAAGTTCTACCTAAAACAATTATTTTGTCTAGACAATTTTATAGGAATTGTACAGAAAAATCTCCTTCAGCCATGTTTTTTTCCAGGACCATGACTGGCTAACTTGCACTCACACAACAGTGTCCGTTTCAAAAACGGACCCACCAAATTTTCCAGGTATCAGAGACGGCTCTTTGGTTTTCTGTGCAATGGTGCTACACTGGAAGTTATTAATAAGCATCATCACACACAGACTGCAGTTAAGGTGATGACATAAACATCAAGCAGTAGAATGCTCATCTGTGCAGTAGTGGTTAAAACAGTAAGAAGATACTACCCAGAGTGAAGCACAAAGTCAAGTCAAGCCATAGATTAAGGGGTTTCCTTAGTTTGGGTTGATTCTAGTGGGGTGGAGTGGTTGCAGCTCTTTGGATCCTGTATAAGAAGTTATCAGAAAACCAGCAGCTTTTGAGAAACCATAGTGAATATGAAGCTGGGAGACCACATGGACAACAGGCAGGGGAACACAAGCAAAGAAACTGCCTCTGTCTCTTTGTCCCTACTGCACTGAAACTAAACTCTGCAGACCACTGCAGGAAGAAAGGTCTGGCCCAGATCCCGGGGCATCTTTCTAGGATAAACGACTCAGCAAGGTCCCCGAAGTCCCTCTCTTTCAGTCCAACAAGAGGCAATACAAAAAATGACCCAATTCTAAAATGTTTATCTTAACCAATTCTAAAAAGTTTATCTCATAAATTCTGAAAGCTGTAGGTTTACTCAATGCTTGAAGAAGCCAGTAAACCTTCTCCTGGAGTCCATTTTTGTCCAGTGCCAGTGCCAATATCCCCAGTTCCTCAGGAATGTTGGGATATGAATCATTAATAATTTAAGGGAGAAGGAGGAATTTTGTCAGATAAAGCAGGGGGGAAACCCCCACTGATTCACTCATTTTATTATGTTCTAGAAATGCACAAGTCCATTTGCATGTTTAGAAGAAAACTGCAATGGAAAGTGATCCTTTAAAAAAATATGGATTTCCAGTTATGTTTAAAATACAATCTACGCAATTTCATCTTTTTTCATAGGTGCTACTGCATCACTGAGCAACAGGAGTGCAATGGGGAGTTAAGTGTCAGGGAGGAAAAGGGGACAGTGTAGGGACAACTACTCACTGTTACGACAGCTATTGATCTTGAGAACCCAAGCATGACAGCTGCATACAGTATTTTTGGGGCGATGTAGTTCATCCATCATTTACTCCTCGATCTGATCTCCAAACATACTGCCATTACCCAATTCCCATCAAGCTGTGCTAAATGACTCTTTCCGCAGAAGCTTACAGGGCACGACCTGCTCCTCCTCTACTGGCACCACAGATGCGTCTCTGTCTGTTTGTAGCCCTGACAGCTTTCTACAGCCATCCTTAGCATCCTTTCAAACCAAATTCTTTCTGCCTCCTTTGGAATTGCAGGACAGGCAGACAACAGGGAAGGGGGAAGATGCTAATTACAAATTAGCTGTGCTGCAGGTCTTCCCCGCCTCACTTTTATCTCATCAGTACCTTCTCACCCCTTGCTTTTCTGGCTGCACTAGATTGTGTCTTGATTGAATTCAAAAAAATGCTTGGAACCATTACTGGTGTGACAGACAAACAGCAACCATGTTCTTGGCTTGAAAAAGCAATTTTAAGTTTCTGTGTCCTAGGCATTTCTCAATTAAAGGAGCACAAACTGGATTTAAACACTCTCTTTACAGCACCAGATTTTAATGCAATCAAGTTTCAGGAGATCTTTTTTTTAAAAATCAAACAACTGATAGCCAATATGGGGATACAGGGGAAAAAAGGGCAATACCCTGCAGCAAAAATGTCCAGGTTTCAAAGCCCTGAAAAAAAATATCTCAAGTTACTGAATTACACCATACAAGAACACATGAACAGCTCTTTTGGGCTAGGCCAGAGGTCTATATAGCCCTGTCTTGTCTGCAACAAAAAATATCCCCCCACCACACAAACCCAGAAACACAGTTAAACAGTCTTGAAAAGTGGATGCCTTAAGTTAAAAACCAAGCCAATGTGCATGTGTATCAGCACAAGCCTCTAATACTCTCCTGGGCTCCAATCTGTTTTCAACACAAAGCATTTCTGAGATGCATGCCGCTTCTATGTATTTTTCATGTCTCAGTACATTCCTCAGCATTAACTCAACTGGTCTCCCCACATGAACTTTTGGCATCTACGTCATCTTCCTGCGAAGAGTTCCTGCTTGCTGTGAAGCTGGTTCCTAGCAGTTTTATTTGAAGCCTGCTGCCTTCTGTACTAGAAGCCATGAAGCCATCCTTCTCTACCCATCCTCTTCGACCTACCCATGACTTTCTAGATCTCTATCATATTCATCCACCACATCATCTCTACCAGAAGTGGTTTTCTCAATCATTCCCTCGCTCTGATTATTTCTGTCAATTTTCTCCAAACTTCCTGCATATCCTTGTTGAAATGCAAATCCTAGACTGGGCGCAGCTTTCAGCCTACATACAAAAGGGACCATGAAAGCCCACAGCCATCCAAGGGCTGGTAAGGCGGCAGTAGCATGGTGGAGCCACAGCTTCCTATTCTTGCCACTGGGTATCAGCTTTCCAAAGATGGGAGTGGAAACAACACAAGGCTTACAGCACATTCATGTCAAGAGCAGCACAGAGTAAACGATTCCTTTTACGGGTCTCAAGGGGACCCAGCGGGCATTTGGGACTGTCCTTCAGCCCTCCCTCTCCAGTGCTAACCTGCCCCAAGGCACCAGAAGTGCCATGCGTGCTATGCAAATGCATCTCTGTTCCAGGGACAGGGCTGTATGCATGCATCTCTCTCTCACTGGCTATGCATCCAGATCTGTCTATAGATCAGAAATCATGTTTATTTATTTCAAATGAGAATTCCAATTATAGCACCAAATTATTCTGAGGGGGTAACAACAAAGATGCTGCTTTTGGTCCAAAATGGATTTATTTCAAAGCGATTTCCAACATGCTGCTAAGCAGCAGAAGTTGTAGGATTGTACAACACAAGGCAGGCTGCCAACACTGAGCTCTGCTGCAGCTGAGCAGGCAGAAGTTCAACATAAACAAAAATAACTGAAAACAAAAACTGGGGGGAGAGGGAGGGAAGGGGGCTAGACAGACAAACAGGCGAATGCCAATGCTGAGAAAGAAAACCCTAAAAACCACAAAAACATTCTCAGCAAGGAGGGAGTATACCCCCTATTTAAAACACAGTGCAAAGAAAGAAGCATCCCAAAATGGGCTTGTCCCAGCACTGCTAGGAATTGTGAGAGCCAGTAGACAATTTTAGATTCAGCTGCTGCTCAGACGAGCTACTCTACAGGCTTAGAAATTGCCCACACATTTTCAGAAAGTAGGAGCTCAACCATCAGCGTGGCTGAAACTAAGGCCCTCCAGAAGGCAGGAGCAGAATTAATAGCATATTTCTAATTATTATTAAAAGAACAGCATTTAGCTCACAGAGCTAATTGCTTAAAAGTTATGAGAAACTATTTAGTCACCTCTGCAACTTTGACTCTGGCCTCTCAGGTGTCTGTGCCACTCACTGGGAAAGGCTGCGGAACCGTAATTTCAGAGAGACTTTAGAATTACAAACTCGTGTGATCCACACCTATAAAGTGGCAAACTACAGCTGAACAGGCTGGGCTTTGCAGACAATTTACTTGGTTTATTTACTTGGAAAACATCTGCTCTGTTGAAACTGTAGTCAAAGCTAACAAAAGAAGCATTCACTCAAGACTGCTCCGGCGATGGGTTCTGTAGCCACAGCCCGAGGAGCAGCGCTGGAGGATCAGCTGCTGGAAATGATGGAGAGATGGACTCTTTAGGCTAATACTGGGACCAAGAGCTGATCTGGGGGGGGTTACAAAGTATTGAGCTCTCTTTAATGCTCCCAGGCCAGTAGAATAACTGCTTTGGTAACTATAGGGCAGTTTTTACTGAGCTGTTATCATTAGTTGCTGTTTTGTAGTGTTAAAACATTGTGCCTCAGCAGAAGTTCAAGGGAATTTCAGGGAAAAGACACCTAAAAAGGCACTACTGCAACTGAGGAGCCAGGCTGAGCTCAGTGAGCACTGGAATGAAAGGTCTTAGGTTGCTTTAAGGAGGTGTCAGGATTTTCACTTAAAAAGGCAAATATATTTTATTATGGGTTTGCTACCAGTTCCGTGTATGATTTAGAAAGTGCTTCTCAGCCTGTTACCCACGGACCACTGAAATGACCAGAGGAAAAAAAAGATGTGCTTACTTCTACACACACAGAAACAAAGTGTGAAAAAAAAGCACACCATTGAGCATTCAAAGTATAGTCCAAATATTTGTTGACTATAAATTAAAAAACACTTGAGGCAACACTACCCAAGATGAATGGTGGCTTTATCTTTTCTTCCCATCTCCTGATCCCAACATCTAGTCTATCCTTTGACTAAGAGTACACAAGAAACACTGGTAAGAAAGATAGGGTAAATAACCAGATTACAAAATTTACTGCTGAAAAAATAGGTAGAAATAAAATCCAGCAACATAATAGAGAGTTCATTGCAGGAAAACCCATCACACCATCCCCCAAAAGATCAAGAAATTTGCTCAGCACGAACATGGTAAATAAAAGCTAGAATCTTCCCAAAGGAACAAGAAAACCAAAACACTTAAAATATTATAATGCTAGCATAAAAGTCATTGTCATGTGCTCACCTTGTATACAGGCTCACTCTGATCTCCACATCTAAAAAATAGCTAGAGGTAATAAAGGGTCCTAGAGTCAGGCAGAAAAAGTTATTAGTGAAAGAAAGACAACTGAACTAGAAATGACTGACAAGATCGGGGCTGTTTATCTGAAAGATAACAACAGGACTGAATAAGTAAAAAAACATAGTGAAAATTAATTAGGAAGTATTTTTTACTTGCCCTCCTAATACAAAGTCAAACAGAACTAAATCACATTTCAAATTGATACTTTGTTTTAAAAACAATAGATGGATAACCTGTGGAACTCATTGCCACAAAATACTAGTGATGCCAAGAATCAAGAGGATTAAACTGCAATTGGATACGTATACAAATAATCCCTGCAGGTCCACTATAAGCAATCACTAACAGACGGAGATTAGGGAGACATTCTGTAATAGAGATATACTTTCCTAACAGTTTAGGGAAGAATTGCATACACCGCCCTCTGTAGCATCCTAGACTTGCTACTGCTGGCTCCATGACACCCAACTAGAGAGACACTCCTTGGATTACTTCAGCACTCCCTGGGTTTCCAGGGCTGTTCTGCTACCAGAAGTGTTCAGTGGCAGCAGGTACGAGGTGCATGCCAGATTTTACAGCTGAAAGGATGTGCATATCCTTTAAAGCACCTTTGGGCTGTTATCAAGCAGCCTTGATTAGAAAAGTCAAACTTCTGCAGTTAAGGTAAACTTTTTGTAATCTCACTTACAGCCCTTCCTAATGCTTAAGCAAATGAATCCTCACTCTTTAGTCTTCTGAGAGTTTATTTTCCATTCTATCATTAAATCTTTTAATTTCATGTAGAAGTTATTAATCTTGATTTTTTTTTTGAGACCCAGGAACAGACTGTAGATAAGAACAAAACCAAGAACAGAACACCTTGATCACATCTTTGTGACACCACATACGCAAACTCACAGAGCCTCTTCCAGAGCAAATATCTTCCTTTTTAAGACAGGCTCTCCTAAAGGTAATAAGATTCTTTGTAAGGAGGGTATCCTTCAGTAACGGAAATGCTGATAGGCCTGTCAGCACCCCTAAATGCCTGTCAATGGCAAACAATAAACCAAACAACATGATGAAGGAACCTGTTTCCTAGCCAGACAAACCAGGCATGATTGCAGCAACAAAGTGAAAGTTTGGCTTGGCAAAGTCAAAGTCAGCAAGGGCTAGTTACCTCCTCCCTTCCTTCCTAGCTGCAGGAGTGCAAGAGTTGACATTGTCATATCTAGGAAAGAAAAACATTCTTAGTTACAGCCTTGGTTGCTCTTTCATGTTCTATACCTGGTTGGTCTCTTGCTACAATATGTGAAAATTTGATAATGAATCTGTATTTTTATTTGCCCTTAATAAAGTTGGGGATGATTGATTTTTCAGTCAGAAGTGACCAGTTTTCACATCGCATAAAAATGTGGCTGAGCAGAGTGCAAGTGTATTGCTACAACATCTAGATGCCTTCTGTAGCTCCAAAATACCAGAAAACTGGAAGGACTTCTGAATGCAACAGTAATGCAAATCTCATTATTAACTACCACTTTACCCTACTGAGCAAATATCAGCATGTCCCTCCTGAATAACAAGAGTATTTCTAACATCAGTCATCGTATTTCTTAATGGAGAACTGAATTCGCTGGCAATAAAGTCCAGGTTCCCGGAAGAGAAATGACTCTGTGTTCTCTGTTGACAGATTGAGTTTTAATGAGCAAAGAAAACACACGGGGCCTGATCCTCATCCCACTTAAGTCAATGGGTTTTGGATGGAGCTCTGAGGTCCTGATTTTGCACCTGTCACACTCCCAGCATCACTCAGACCAGCAGGGAGTTTCAGTGTCACTCAGAGAAGAATGGTTCTTTGACAACTAATATTACCGCTTCCTCCAACATGGAAATTCCCCCATTATAAGCAGAGGAAAAAAAAAAAAAATCAGTTGCTGAGAATTTCAGATTGCATTTTCAAAAAAAAAGAACTATTGGGGATGACACTCAGTAGGCTTATTTTGTGCCAACCCTGATTGTGAAGAAAGTGCTGTTAAGTGCTCCAAATGTATTATAATCTTTTCCACTATCACTTATAGGTGCCTTGCTGACAGCATATTTTATTTTCAAGTCTACTTATTTTAGTAATTGTGTTTCTGAGCACCGGAATGATCTGTTCATATGTTACTGGTGGAATGTGTTGGGACAAAGTAACACACTGCAATAGTAACTTACCATGGATGACAGGTTACGCAGGACTTTTTAATTTACAATCTATACTATACAGGTTAAAAGACACAGCTTGTTCCTGCCTGTTTGGTATTTTCTTTCTACTGTTGTGATTTGCAAGCCATTACTTCAGTGTATGCCTGACCTACTCATCAAGTAAGTTCTTTAATGACCTTAATAAATTACATGTAAACTGAGTTAAGGACACAATTCATAGAATCATAGAATGCCAGGTTGGAAGGGACTCCCAAGGATCACCTGGTCCAACCTTTCTTGGCAAAACTCTTCAATTAAAACTAATAGTCATGATTGCAGCATCTCTCTATGGTGCTGCTGCACTCTGTTGGCAGTACACTACGCAAACACAGCTGGGGTCAGCAACCAAGTGTTCTTCAGAACTGTTGCACAGCATTTCCTCCATTTGATACTCTGACCAGCCACAGATTTTAGCTCTTGTCCATCAAACTTGCAACAGTTTTGGCTACTTGGTTACCACAGAATATGTGCATATATATTCTTTTCCTGTGGATGCTTCTTTTTATTCATACTTACAATGAAAATGACAAGCAAACAGTAGATATTTGCCATAACAGGATTAACAAATAAGTCCAATTAGTTTGAATTTACAAGTCAAAGCAGATTTATTTTATATATAGGATTCCTGCCAAAAATAATCAATAAATAAAAGAATAAGAGGGTCAAAGACTAACACATGTTAACTTCAAACTGCTACAATCTCCAGCCCCAGAAACCTTCAGGTTTCTGGAGTAAAGTACTGTCACACTGAAATCCATCACAGAATTCCTGATTTAAGGACTAAGATTTACCCCCTCTGAGCTAGAGCACATTCTGTTGCGTAGCATTCCGCTTGAAGAGACTGCTCACCTGCTGCAAGTTGCTCCACTGAAGAGGGGAAAGAAGCACAGAACAGGGAATACCTGGGTAGGCAGCAGCTCTGCAGGGACAGAGGTGGCACCTGAACACATTTGGAAGTCTAATTACATAGCAAAAATAATGTGCTTGAATTGTGATTGCAGTTATTTCTCATATGCACATTATTTCAACTCTCAGCCAAGATTTTCAAAAGATATAGGTGTTCAGTGAATTCTTCTTTGGTCTCATTTTCAGAAGTGCTAAACATCAACTTCTGAGAATCATGGCCCTTTAAAGCTTCTTAGTTCAGTTATACAGAAAAGTCATCAGTCATGTTTGAAGATCTTGGTCTTTTTCAGTTACAGTGCTTTTTCCCTGTGCCTTTTTTTTTCACCTTTGCTTTCCTTCAGCTTTCATTCCTGTCTTGCCCAATGCTCCAAGCAGAACTCAATAGTGGCAGAAATACTGCTTTTAAGGCAAGAAATTTCACCCTGTGAACACACTGCCATACTCAAAAACAAAACTGCAAGTTGAAAGGCAGTGGAGAACCATTCTGAATCCCTGAATTATCCTGAGGCTTCAGCTAGCTTGCATTAGCGGATAGGATCATTTGGTTTTTTGGACCTTCAAAAAATTAATACCGTTAGTAACAAGAGAACCTCTTTGCTTTAACTTCTTTCACATATGGACATTGTTGCTTCAGCTAGAAATCAGCCATATTACATCCTGCTTTCTGTGTGCTGCTACAAGGATTGCAGATGAGGAAAACAACAGAAAGAGAATAGATGTTGAAACTTAATGTAGAAAAAAAAAGAGTGGAAGAAAGAAAAGAGGGGGAAAGAGGGGGAAGAAATACTAATTACACAGAAGATAACTTTAAAGCAGGTATTGAATCCATATTATATATCGATTTTCCATTCTGTATTTGCCTAGGTTGATAGTTCTCCCTCTAGTATACAGAAATGTTCTTTTCTCCAGAGAGATAATACATTGTGTATGATGGAATTGACCTCATGTGGTAGAGGGAAGATTAAAGAGGAAATAAGTATGGGTTCCAAGCAGATTTCAAATCCAGTAGATTCACAACATATATAAAACTAGCACAATTATACACTGGTGAAGGACATTAATTTACTTGTACCAAACCAGCTTAGAAACTTATCCCTAAAATATTCTCCACTGAGCTGAAAGTGGATTTACTTCAAAGTCAACACAAGGAACTGGGTTAGTAATCAGGAGAGTAGACGACCTTGAATTTGTAATGTTAAACATCTACCACTTTAGAATTGCGTAAACACACATTCAACTTGGTGGCCCATAATGGCTATTATCATGATCTATTAGGTTAATATTCAATTTCACAACTGGTATATAACTGTAATTCCTATTTAGAAAATGGACTGTAAAAGCCCAAAAGGACCCACTGAGCAAACTACTGTATAAAAAGAGAAGTTTGAGATCATATAGATATTCTATATATTTATACATACAGGAAATACATATTGCTATACTAAGGTATAAGAAGACACCATTTAATCTAGTATCCTGCTGATAGAATTGTCTAGTAACAGATGTTTCAGGGCTGTATAAAATACAACGGTAATTTTGTAAATACTGCAGGTCCATAATTCATACTGGGATTTCATCATGACCCCAGGCAGATGTCACTTATGGTCTGAAGCACAAGAATTGACAGTCTTTGCAATTTTTGTGTAACCACAGAAGTTTATTTGCATGAAAGATATCCAGTACTGCAGACTTACTACACACCATGAGGCACATTTTAGTTAGCTTTTTGAATGTTTCCTCTTGGACTAATACAATGGAGAAAGATGGTCCTGCTGGTTTCTTCCATCACCTTCAATTTTTTAAACACCTCTCATGTATTCTCTTCCCTTTTTTCAAATGAAATTACATTACACTCAATGACCTTTTTTCTCCTCACATCAGAGTATCATCTTCCTCCAAAAGCTGCATATTGAAATATTCACGTATCTTCACCTCTTAAAACACTTTGGACAGGAACATTGGTATTATGATCAAAAATAGCTAAAAACACACAAAAGGTCAAATTTTCATAGTGTCCCATTAAACTGTGGGCATTTTGGTTTTCTGGATACTCTATAAACAACAGCAAGGGCATGGTTTTGAAAGGTTTAGAGTTCCCACAGTACCCGGTGATTTCAGTGGGAGTTGCTAACACTCAGAAGCTCTGAAAACAAGGACTCGTTTCATAAAGCCAGATCCAGGAATATCTGCATTAGCTGACACTAAGAAAAATGTCTGCCTAAGTGACACAACATACAGTTAAACACTTGGCTTTCCATAACTGAGCCCAGCCATTTACTTCAAGAAAAACTTGAATCCGCTGCACCATCCTAGTGATTTTCACTTGTTCAATACGCATCCCATCTACCCAACATAACTGAAGGCAACATTCTGACTAAACTGTTAAATTTCCATTGTGGCTTGTCAGACTTGTCACTTAATACTTCGGTCTCCTCTGTTTCGCTGGTCCACAGGATGAGGGTGACAATATCTCAGCTAAGAACTATGAGACCTTCAATATAAAAGTAATTAAAAAAACCCCACAAGAACTACAGTAAATCAGTCTTCATCTATCTCCTTTCTGGTGTTCATTCACAAAGCATGAACACAAACTATTCAAATGTTAGAAGTATGAACAGTCATTCATTTCCTTACTATCCATCTGTCCCACACATGTACTAACAGGTATAAAAATACTAAACATGAATCTTTTCTTCATTCTCAGAATAATTTTTAAAATGCACCCTTCCCTTGCATTTTTGTGTGATGCCTGATAAATAATAGATCAGTTGCATGGTGTTAGTGTTAATATTAATGTTACCAGACAGCATTTGAGAGAAGCAGGACAGGAGCTTGAATTCCAGAGGAATTTGGAATGGCAGCAGTCACCATCCAGATGTACGTTTTGCAGCTCAGGTCCATCTCTGTAGTATACAGATCTTATGGGGTGCACAGTCCCATTAATTTCTATTCAATTTACCCAGAGATGAGGATGTTTAGCACTTGATAGAACTTGGCAACAATTTTCTTAAACGAATTATTTAAAGTTAACTGGTAGGTTAAAACAAAATATCCGTCAAGCAGAAAACAAACAATGAGAAGATGCTGCGATCTGCTTCAGGAATGCTGACATTTGTTTGTTCTGAAATTAAAGAAAACCTTGTTTCCTCAGCCTAAATGTTGACATTTTCCAGCATAGAGATAAATAACCTTTGAGCTGCTTAATGCTTTGACTCAGTTTCAAGAAATCCTTGCTAGCTATAGGGGTATTTTCCCTATAAAAATGTGTTCTGGATCCATAAAATATAAAGAGCGGAATTAATTATTTAGTGCTAAATCCATCTCTCTTCTGTGCAGTAACACTAGGAAGTGAAGAGGGGCATATAAAGACTTTTTCCTCTCATCTCCCATCTTGGCAGCTTTACAGGATGTATGTTTGGCTGAATCTAGCCTAAAAATTAGTGGCCTGGCCACCACATTACCAGCCTCAACACAGTTCCGTGAAGGCCTCGTCAAGAGATGAGTGCAAATGTGTGGAGGCACCGCACACGTGCAATTCTCAACATAGAGAGGACAGCAATGTCCTTCATAATCCCAAGAGATGCTTGGTGTGGCTTTCTCAGTACTGTGGCCACTTTCTGTGGCTAGAAAGATGCTTGTAAGAGATAAACAGTATCATCTCTACCTTCTCATGCAGATCTCCATTCAAGAATTCAAGAGAATTTGAGAGAAACTCAGGATCAGCTACAGACGTGTTGCTTCTTCACACTGCTAGGACACTACAGAAAACAAACATACGGTATTTTCATGCTAAAGTTCATTTAAAAGCTAATTAAGGAGGAGTGGGACAAAAGTTATACGAAGGATGTGTCTATTGTTTTAAAGAAAAACTAATTTCAGGCACAGATCTGTGACCTAGCCAAAACACATTTCGCTCCCTCACCCGTATTCTCTTGCAGGGATTCCCAGCCTGCAGCACAGGCATCCATCACTGCTGGCCTAGACAGGACCGGTCCACCTTGACTTCCTAGCCTGCTGGGGTAGGATGGCCAGCTACGGTGTTATTGTGGGAGAATGGATGGGGCAGAGGTAGAGACCAAGAGAAGAGAGGAAGGGTATTGCATCCCACCTTCAGGCAGAGAGCAGAGTGATGAGCGTCCCAGGCAGCAGCAGGCAGAGACAGAGCAATGGCATAGGCAGAGAAAACCCTTTCAATATGAAGTAGAAAGAGAGGGACAAAGCACCGGGTGAAAGAAGGACTCTTCACCTCTTACACGTAGTGAATTCTTCCCTCATTCTAGCTGCTGAGTAGAGCACTTTCAAAAGGTACTGCAAGATTAAACTGATTTCAAGCTCTTCAGAGAACACCGTATTTGCCATCTAATGAACATGATTAGAAAAGCTTTCACTCTGTCTCTGATGTATTCACAGCCGTTGCAATGCTTCTCAAACTGTAATATGTTCACAATTACATACTATGAAAAACAGCTTTGCACAGAAGTAGTCTCAACCTCTGGTCTACTAGGACAGTGATTCACTAGGATTTCTCTGAACTCAGAAGCACTCACAAGCCTACTGCTATCCTCCCGTGCAGCCTGTGGCAGCTGACTCCTTTAGCCATTTTTCACCAGCCCACTGCTTGTCAATAAATCACTGTGCTAATTCCTGTGATGCCTCCTGTGAAGTGCTTTGGGAATTGTGGCAAAGATTTCTGGGCTGCATCTGAGAACTGGTGGTGAATGGCTGACTCCAGGTTGACAGGATGAAGAAAGGTTAAGCTCTTCAGCCGAGCAGCCTCTTAGAAAGATTCATTGTGACTCCAGCTATCCCTTTTCTATACAGCAAGGCTATCCTCTGCATCTGCCTGAATACATAAGGGAGTTGACATTTGTCTTCTGTGTGGCTCGCGTACTTAAGTTTTCCTCTCTTCTCATTACCTGTGAAGGGTGATTACATTTCCTATGGAATATCACTGGTGATACATCACACTTCAGGGCTGTGTTTCCCACCGCCCCCCCCCAATGGGAACCTGTGGTTACTTCACCTTTTTCCTTTCTCAAATACCAATCCTCCCACAAGCCTGTGTGTTAGCCACCAGCCTCCCACCAAAGAAGAATAATGGGACTCCTACTGAAGCTCATTAATAGTAAATTATTTTCAGTTAGTGAAGACAATTTTCTCGGTGAAGTCTCTGAAGAGCCAGGGACAGCACAGCAGAACACCGTCTGCCCCACAATTGATTTGAATGCAGTGGTTTGAAGGAAACCTCAGCCTTTAATAGCGAGCCATTAAGAACAGCTACTTGTATGGTGCCTGTCTGAACACGGAGGATAAGAAGGGAAGGTAGAGTCTGTCTTTCCTGATCAGTTGATTAGTCTTTCTTTTTTTTTTTTCCCCACCAGATGGTCTTCAAGTAGACACTGGCATCAGAGCTCTGAACTGGCAGTGACAAGCTGTGTAAAAAGCCGTAAGTCACAGAACTTACACTTTATTGTATAAAGCAAGGATTTTTTTTTAATGTTTTTTTCTTTTTTGTAAAACAAAGTCAAGGCATTTACTAGTGTTTTTTCAAGTCCATCCTTCTGACAGATGAAGCAAGAGATGCCCAGCATAAGCAGATGCCAAACAGTTCAAGGGCACACTGGTTCTACAGGATAGACTTCCCTGTCCCTCCTCTCACAGTTCTTTATGATACTCTTAGATTTGGGCAGGATTTGGGGGGACTTTCAAAGGAACCCAAGGGAATTAGGTATCTGAATCCACACTGGAATTCAAAAGCTCTAGGTCAAGCATTTAAAATCTTTGAAGAGGATGCTTAACAAAAATATACAGACAGATTCTAAGTCTACACATGTATACATAATAAATATAGCACTGAAAAGGTCTACTTCCATATCAAACAATACTTTCTGGCTTGTGCTATAAAACTGCATGTTCATTTTTTCTATCTCTGACTTCACCCAGGAGGTTCTATAAAGAAGCAGGAACAGAGCTGGTTGAAATTCAGAACTTCTAAAATGTCTGAAAAAGTCTTTTTTAAACAAAAATATGTGCATATTTACTCAATTAATTCTCTATATTCATTTCAATCTGTAATGTTTTTGCTGAGGAGGGAAAGGAGGAATGAAAAGCTTTTCAGTTCAATTTCCTCAAAAATAAAAACCAGCAGATGTCTGTGAACGCCCCTGCTACTGCGCAGGATATGTGGGAAAGCTAAACTCTGGCAGCCTCAGTCCTGGTGGGGGACAGCAGGGCATCAAGATTGCTAGAAAGCGGGAAGTGCAAGACACCCTGGAGCCATGTAGCAATCAGCATGGCAGGGTCACCTTGTAGTTACAGACACGGAGCCCATTTAAACCTCTAGGCAGCTGGGCTGAAAACCTCACCATCTCAGCCCTCAGGTGGCAGATTGTCCAGGCTCTGGTTGGACATGACCAGAACCCATACGTCTTCATAAAGCATCTCTCTCTGGGCAGCCCAGTCTTTAGATGAGTTTGGTCAGGAAGTCCCTGACCTCTAAGCAGGAGCTGCTATGAGAACGAAGCTGCTATTTCTACACAGCTGCTTTTCAAAGGAGAAAAAGCAGGGAAGAAGAAGAAGCCAAAGAGTAGTTGGGGCCATTCTGACTGTGAATCGAGCAAACACTACTGGCCGTTGGGTTGGTCTGGGGCACAGGGGAACGCCTGACACGCACACACCAGGACTGAAATGGACTCACAAGTATACAACATCCATTACAGGTATGTTTTCTAAGCTGAAGCCCAGAAGGCAAAAGAAAGAACAGAAAAGGTTCTCATTCATGAGAGAAAACAGGTGGCACTGCTCCTGGGTGGGACAGGAGAGGGAAAAGAGAAGAGGGACTGGGGGTACTACTGTAGTGCTTTTAACTAGCCACTATATAGTCACGCTCTACTGTGACAGCTGAAGAAAGTCTCAGAAGTCAACCAGTATCCACTGACAGAGCCTCCCATAAACAGTTAATATATTGCAAAAATATTAGTCTTAGCCTCAGTTGACTAAATGAGAGGAAAAAAAAATCCAGAGCTGGAGAACACAGTTCATTAATAAGAAACCGATCCACTGCTAGCTACTGTCAAAAGCAGCTTCTGGGTTGCTTTTTCTACAGAGAAGCTGCTGCTGGGACTTTGCCAGTTCAGCAGTTAAAGGTAATCTCAAAGAATCCCTCTGCAAATTGTAAAGTGCTCAGGCTGAAGAACAACAAGGTGCTCAGGGACTGAACTGATTGTTTTAATTTGCGTAATACTAGCAGCAAGCAGCGCTTCAGAATTATTCTGCTTAATTCACCTGTTCTAGAAGCAAGACAAAACCAAGCCAGCTTCAATAAATAACCCCATCTAAACATATTTGATTTGATCTCCATCTAGATAAGGAAAAGTGCAACAAATCTGGCAATAAAAAGGAAAATGATGTTATTACATTGTTTTTTCTATACAGTAACAAGGAGCTAGGGGTGTGCATTGACACAACACAGCAGTCAACAGGATCTGACTCTTTCACTGGCAGATCTGTTCCTTTTACCATTTGGAGAAAAACAGACACAGGTCATCTGAGTATTCCCAGAGTCTCTAAAGACAGTGCCACAGTGCACCTACTTTCCTCCTTCACAGCAGCCAATACATTTCCACTCCCTTTGCTTAACAGGCTGTTACAAACGTGCAGATCTCACCCCAGAAGTGTGCAAGTAATTCACTCAAAAGCAAGAATAAATCCTTTCTTACCTATTCCCTACTTACACTTTTAACAGCCATCAAAACACAGCAAATCAATTTTTTCCCCTTTACTGTCTCCACACTGCCTTTTCAGGGTATTTTCAGTTGTTCTGATTAAAAATTTACCTCTTAAGTACCACTGAGGACACAGTGCATTTCTTGATTACAGTTTTGTATACTTCTTTTCAGCCTAACTACGTATTTTCCTCATAAAGGAAGATGTGGAGTCACATCCTTCCTTCCTTCCCATCTTTTTCTAACAAAAAAAGAAATTTTAGTATCAAACTTTAAAAAAATCAGGTCCCAGACCAGTAGGAAAACAACCTCTCTGCAAAATGCAGAAAATACTTTTCCAGAATAAAGATGTGGGGCCATCACACCTGACAGGATGATGCAAGGTACCTAGGAGAAGAGACACAGCATGCTAAGCTGAAAAAAACATTGCAGGGCTCACCCAAAGCAAAGACAAGCAGCCTCAGCATTTCTGGATTATCTTTGTGGTGCCGCATTGTAGGGGACAGGTATTCACCCCCGGACTCTTCTCTCTGTCTGTCCTCTTCATCAGGGACAACTCAGGTCAAAAACATATTCTGCCACTTCTACCACACATTCTACCATATGTGATTAGCCAGTATTTCCTCTACTACTTTGGACAGGTATGCTTTCATTACCATCCCTGGAATTCCATTTGTGTGCAGTCGCAATACTTACCTGAATGTCTCAGAAATGCAAGACGCTGTTCTTACTGGGATTCTCTGCATGGCAGCAGTTTTGATTTGCTTATTTGTAGTGGGCAGAGGCCTTTCTACCTTTTGACTGCTATTCAGCCAGCCTTTCTTTATCCCTGTGAAATCCGTTTCCTTTCTGAAACTGGGGAAGTCTTGACCACTGCAAAGGAGATAGCTTTCTGATTTAACTTCTGAAGGTCATTCATATTGATTAGATATCTTAGACAAGTTGAGTAGCAGAAGGCCTGAACTTAAAGATATGCAGGGTACAACAGCCATTGCAAAAAGTAGGGAAAAAAACCCTGACTTTCTTTTCTCCCTTCAGTATCAATATAGTCCAAAATATTCTCTTTGTTTTTGTAAATGTTTGTTCACTAGAATGTTCCAAAGGGAAAAATGTCAGCCACAAATCCTCACTCATCATGTATTTGCACAGCAATGCTTAAAGGTCCTTAAAGATCTCCAAGGATTTGAAACAAATAATTCAGTCAGGTAGCAGAAACAGGGCCACTGCCTTCCGGTGGCTGGTCACACAGCTCATGCAGCATACGACAACTCAAGGCAAGTCACAGTGAACTGATTTTACAGACCATGTACAAATAAATATGTTCCACAAACTGAATGTATGAAAATCTAACCGTTTGCAGCTAATGCATCAAGCAAAGAGAGCTTAAATCCACCAGATGGACTGTGGAAAACATTTTGCTCACTGCGAAGGGACATTTCTTCTCTATTCTGCTTGCCTTACAGATACCCTGCTCCTGTTCTTGCCCTAACCACCACAGTTTCACTCAGTTTCCTTGGCCCTTCAGCAAAGCCACAACTTTTCCTTTGTATTTGCTGATGTATTCTTTACATGCCTGAATAACAGGTGTGTTACAGCCACATTTTGCATTATTCTTCTTGGATGAAATTACACCCTGACTGTGTTATCAGGACAAGCCTGATACAACATTTAGATTCCAAGAATATCCAAAAATCATGTGACAGTGGGTCTTACTTTCCCATCCACATTTGGTTGTACAGGTCTGTGATGGCCCTTTACGCTACAGGCAATGAGAAGGTATCAACAGCTGACAGGATTATCCTCTGACCTGTTCAGTCTCATGTACTACTTGCTCCCTCCCCCAGATGCATGTTCTGAACGCAAGAGCCATATCTCACACAGGTGATGCTCCTCTCTTGTTCAACGATCTCCTATTCCCAGATTTCCCAGTCTGACTGCAAATGTAAACCCCCTGAGCAGCCACCTAGGGTCCCAAGTGCTGTTTGGCAGCTGAGATCCACAGGTATCTCCTCTCATGCGATACCTTGTGCAGACACACATCTGTAATGTCGAGAGGCGTGTGGGGATTGCAGACACCTGAAAAGTCCATGTGCTCCTTTTAGTTTGACACTTTGACTCAAAAGGAGCATTTGGGGCAGGTGGACCTGTTTGGAATCACTGGGACAAAAGCAAAGGGAGGAAGTTCTTGTGGATCAGAGGACTCCTACTGACCATCCCTACAGTTATCCTGGCTTCCAGAATCACTTTATGCAAAAACTACCTACCTCGATGTAGTTGCTAAAACTCAGTTCTCTGCTTAGAACAGAGCACATGGATTTCTTTGCTCTGTGAGGTCTACCTGTTGCATCGGTGAACAGGAATTTAGAGAAATGACAAAATTCAAGAGAGGTAAATACAGAAATGTCTACATGTCCTAACTACTGCTAGTACATTATTTTCTAATAGGGAATGCTTCTTTTTCCACCTCAAAGTAATATGTGACTGCAGTATGAAATAACTTTCTGCTTGAAACATTTTACAATTGATCTAGCCCCACTAGGCTGGCATCCATTACAATTAGTTTCAGCTGTAAGGAAAAGAAAATAAAATTTTTGCAGACTAAGCTGAACCAAAAAGTTTATTTTCTGGAAAGCCTTCTTCACACATCGCACATTACTCAGTTTACCTCAATGCTGTGTCTTGTTTAGTTAGGTTTACCTAAGATGAATTTAGGCTGGAACAGTTCTTAATTACCCTAGCACAGTGACTTGGAATTCTCTTAAATTTGTGCTTTTCAGCAATGAGACTTCTTCCTGCTGTATCTTTTAATTGCCTGTGCTTTCCTGGAAGATGTCTCAACGTTATCATCTTATGAAGCGGATAATCAAGATTTACTTTTTTTCCCAGGCATCTCTTCCTGTTTAAACAATTACTTGTCTCAACGTTTTTTTTTCCCCCCTTTCCTTTTCCCCATAGAGGAATACATTTTTCACTGCTAATACACACTGCAATTGCAATGTACTGGAGCATGGTTATCAGTCTGAAGCCCAGTGGAACCTTGAAAGGTTTCTGAACCACAGAAAAGTCTGTAAGGTAACTACACAGTATCACACAGACAGCCTCTATAAAGGATCTTAATTAAAAGACCTCTTTCTGGGTTCTAAATTAGTTTTCTTTGTATAGCGTTTTCTGTTTTCTGATCTTTATAGTCTAAAAAGGTGGTTTAAGAAGGAAAATAAGACTGCCAAATACCCTAATTCATCATGAAACTGGTATTTTTGAAGGATGAAAAAGTCCAAATTTTAAATTCTAGAAGTGATTAATTACAATGATGAACTTATTGAAGCTGCTTGTAAGTAACTAACATTCAAGACAGCAGCACTGCAGGCTTCCTTATCTTATACACTTCTCTCCCATCCTCCACACCAGAATCACTACAAATTCAAGATAATGATTACAAGCATCTAGATCTGTAACATACAGATCCATAGCAACACTGAGGATCTCTTATGTTAATTTCTGTACCCAGAGGCTTTTCTGCAACGCTGAATTAAAGAAGCCACTGTATCGTTCCTGTAACAAGACAATTATCTTGGAATTAAGACTAAGCAGAACACTCTCTTCAAAGAGTCAGTCTTCCAAAGGCTTCAGAGAACAGAAAAAATTACTTACATAGCTTACATCATTGGTCTGCAAACGTTACATATCTGCACACACCCTCTTCTAAGAAGAAAGGGCAAAGTAACCATTATGTTATAGTTTTTATCCAGAATTCTTTTTTTAATGAGGTAGATAATCTCCTTGGAATTACTGATTTTTAATGGGGCATTTTAAAAGATTTCTTTTATTGTTGTTGCAGTTGAACAAACTAAGAGGATTGCAACATCACTTACCAACAATCCATTAGTGTCATCAGCCAAATTCTTCAGACATGAAGATGAAAAATGTTTCCTCCTTGTAGTGTCAAAACATATTTGGATGTCTGCTGAGCAAGGGTTTAATGGCTTTAGAGGACAATACTGGGAAAGTCCTAAATCTGTGTGACAATTCTCAGCGAGCAGTCATCCTTCCCATCTATTTGCAGAAGTCGCAGAGGGAACCAGAGGTGTATTCCTTGCGGAGGAAGAAACGATCTTGTACTGAACAACTGTCACCCCTCGTATATGTTTCAGGATGTGTCAAAGCATATCAAAGGAGAAAACACATATAGTAGAAATCCTGAGTAGTGAAACCTGCCCCTACCTCACCACTCTACTAGTATGGAAGATAATATTCTCAGTAAAGAGAAGTATGACCCATGAGCTGAGCTGTGACCGATGCAGTGCTGCTGGTGAGGCCCTCCCAATGCATGTGGATTCCTCCGGTGAACTGCTAGAGTAATGACAGAATAACACTGCCTCTGTTTGAGGGAGCAGGGAACAAGATTTCTCCAAACCTTCAGCCTTGGAAGAGCTGCTTATACTACACACAGAATTTTCCCCCAAGAGAAGATGTAACAACAAAGATGATCGCATGTTTGGTATTACCAGGAAGAATGTAGACAAAAAGTGGCAATGAACACAGAGGTGTTATACATACAATAAACATTCAGCATGAATGAATGGAAAGGACCAGTTCCAAAAATGGGTCCAACATCCCAATTTTTACAAAAAACGTTGATTGTATGGTATCAGAACCATCATGATAGAAGACAATTATATATATTTTCAGCAGGATCTGTGTGAGCAGCCCTCAGTGTCTATGCACCTGTGCTAACTGATACTACGGTGCAGTCCAAGTGACAATAAGAAATTATCCATACCCGCAACAAACTTGCTTTTGAATTTCTCTGTAAGATAAGGTCTTGTTTTTCTTTACAATGAAAGTACTCACTATCTTATCCTAGCCTATATTCCTTTGCTGGACACATCACTTTTAAGTATAGAGTTAAGATCCTTTCGCATGATTTGCATGTGAGGACCACTCAAGAATTAATGACTCAAAGCTTTCAGATGCCCACACAAATTCCATTGGCATTTCTGTTTCTTTACACAGCAGAAACAGTCTCATGTAACACCACACAAAAAGGGCAAAAAGGAAAAAACCAAATAAATATTAATCCACTGAACCACAATGAAAACTAGGCCATAGAATAATCTATCCATCTGGTCTGCAACACACATCAAATTCAAAAGAACAATAGGGTCAAATACCTGGATGTAGAAAGAAAAAAAAAAAAATCTATAGGTGTTGGAGCACAACATGAAGCATTTTCCTATCATCTCCAAAAACCACTGCAGTTAGGTTTACTACCTGCCCTTCTAGAGCACAAAAAAAAAAAGTCTCAAAGAAGAGAAATTATTTTAAAATCCAGTTTTAGAAAGTTGGGTAGCCAGCAGCATATTTACTTCTTGATTTGGAAACAGCAAATTGAAAAACAGTGCATATGTAACAGCTGATACTTGTCAGTTTTTGAGACAACTGATAGTATCAGTTGGACAAGTAACCTGTGCGCCCAATGATTGTGTCAGTGCTGCTATATCCATAAGAAGGTATTCTGAAGCCTGAGAGATTGTTCAACAGTGTAAACAAGTGTCAGAAAGAAAGGAATAAAGTCTATTTTTTTTTCTCCCTGTTGAACACCAACAATAGTATTCTGCAACAAATCATTATTAGCCCTGACATTTATAGTAAAGGTCTAGTAGTGAATCAGGACTAGAAAAAGAAAGGAAGAGAACAAGGAGACAAAGACCAGTCACTCAGCAAAGAGCAGGACTAGAATATCAGACGCCTTATAGATAAGAGTGTCACACACTGGCAGATGTATTGAGGAAGGCAGTTATTCACTGCTGCTCTGATTAACTGAGCACAATATGGAATCATAGAATCATTAAGGTTGGAAAGGACCTCTGAGATCATTGGGCCCAACTGTTAACCTAACGGCCAGGTCCACCTCTAAACCATGTCCCTAAGCACCGCAACCACATGTTTTTTGAGTACTTCCAGGGACTGTGATTGTACCCCTTCCCTAGGAAGTCTGTTCCAATATGGTCTGAATACCAGAAGCTCAGTACTAGTACAAAACTGAAATATAAGATAATGGTTTTAAGTAAAAATATTTATTCTTGAAAGTGTTGTAAAAATGTTTTGGAGCTAAAAAATGAAATGTGCAAACACTGTAACAATCAAGAATTTTTCTTGGTATACAGAACTAAAATATTTATATTCTGACCACAGGAAGAATGTGTTAAAAGTTTTACTTACTTTGGATGGGTAAACTCATCTACTAGGACAACCTTTTCTATCAGGTCTCCACCAATGGTTCGAGCCAAATCATAGAAATCATTCTCAGAGTATGTCTCAGAAGGCAGCCAAAAGGAGATGTCATTGATCAAAGGTGGATATCTGCTGAGTGGCTAAAAAAAAATTAAAAAAAATACCTTTGTAAGTGGCTGGACTTGGTAGGTATACCTACAACTGTTTTGAACTTGTGTAACACACACAGCACGCATTTTAGCAGCTTTCCGAAATGCGTTTTGAAGTGCAAACTGATCTCGTAAACAACTGAGGTGCAAGATTTTATACTAGGAAATGTCTTTTAAAGATCCCCTCATAACCACTTTGATTCATTCATTCAGAAGAACAAACTTGTTTTGTTTGCTGAAATCAGCATTTATGAGCCTGAATACACTTTTGGATCAGAGCTGTTTAAAAGGAAGAGATCAT
This sequence comes from Theristicus caerulescens, assembly GCA_020745775.1. Classification (NCBI taxonomy): domain Eukaryota; kingdom Metazoa; phylum Chordata; class Aves; order Pelecaniformes; family Threskiornithidae; genus Theristicus; species Theristicus caerulescens. The sequence goes on from CM036558.1 coordinate 73,745,677, forward strand.
TTTAACATAATTATTCACAGGGCAGAATTGCACTTTTTAAAAGCATTTTTCAGATGTTTTACAGATTCAAAAATTCTTATCACAGTCATGTACAAAATTTATATGTATTTTATAACATTCTTATATAACACGATATGTTTATTTGTACTGTCCAATTTCTAAGAAAGTTTTATCAATAGGCGCCTTCTTATTAAAAGGTTACAATAAGAAACAGACTTTGGCTTAAAAAGAGGGATCAGTTCACTTCCCAGTGTTTTTTACAGACAACCAAATACCTACAACAACAAAAAAAGTATTGCCGTTAGCATAATTATTAATTCCACAAGTACTTGTAAACATAAAGGGGCATCTTTGCTGCAGACAGAAAGAGCTCATCTTATGGTCAGAACAGTGTAACTTGTTATTTGCAAAAACAGGAAGAGAAAGAGAAACAAAACAAGACAATTATTAATTTTTCAGTTTTGATGAAACTTCCCTGGAGTCAATGGGTTTCAGATCTTGCCTTTGCTGAGATGTTTTCCCCTTTGAAGAAAAGAAAATGGTAATGCTCTTCTTTCATGCCCTCTAGGTCATGCAATATCTTACTTCTGCTTTCCATTAATGCACTGCAGTTGAAATAAGTAGTTTTGCACAAGATTGTTGGGGTCTGCAGGAGAAAACATCTTATTTTGCTTATATGTATATATGACAGCTGACTTGGTCTATATAGTATATTATCTCACTCAAAAATGTATTCCATGCCTGGGAATGTTTTATGATGGAGCAGTGAAATTCTAAGTGAATACCTGCTAAAGCAATAAACCTGTTAAAAAGTCAAATTTACAGCATGCTAATTTACTCAAATCCTGTTCTGTACAGTGTAAACCAGTCAATAAATATCTGATAAGGAATACAGTGCAAGTTAAATTAATAACCCCCCCAGTGAATAAAATTGTGAATCACAAATGATTATCCAACTTGTTAAAGGAATAAACTTGTCAAATGAATTCATATCCTGTACACCAAATTAAAAAAAACCTTGCACAATAAATCCATCACACAAGAGCTTTTGATAAAACACTAATGAATGAAACATAAATGTCTCCTCTGCTATACAAAAGTCACAGTTGCAAATGCTGAAGATACTCCTCAGTCACTAATTCAGTGTTAGTGTAAATAAAGGTATAATCCTGCAGCAGACCTCTATATTCTCACCTCACCCCTATCTACCACTCTATTTACCACTGCTATATTTCAGCAACCTACTGAACACATTTCAAAGCTTGCGGGGAGTAAGCCAAAACTCACTGAACTCCCAGCTTCAGGACATTTAATTATTCAACCAGAAGATGTGGCTCACGAGCCTAAGCATGACCACTCCATTTGGGCAGGTGCCTACTTTCATTCCCACAGGTACAAGAACACTAAAGAAAAATAATTACATGTTCAAGTAACTCAGTAATATCCTAAACCCCAAAAGGAGCAGAGTACCCACAATTCACAGTGAGTGAGTATTTGCTATCAATTTCAAAAGAAGCATGATTATGTCAGGCACATGAAAACAGCACTCTTTTTCCCCCACTTAAAAGGAGATATACACAAGGACCCAACGTGGTCAGATCTTGCAAATGTACCTGGAACAGTCTGACTTACATTATCAGTGTCATCAAATTCCATGTGAGCAAAGTTACTCAAAGATGTAATAAACTGTAGGGTCTGGCCCTCCTGGATTATCAAGTCTATAAGAAAACTCTTCTTTGACTCAATCCATGGTGTTACTAGCCTAGATACAGAATTGTTGCAATTTTGTGTGTGTATGCTTGTGTGTATGTTACAAAGACTGGAAGGACAAATGCTTAAAACGGTAAGCGTGACTTTTTTATTATTAGGTACTAACCTTTTCTCAGAGCCTTATAATGCAGAAAAATCTTTTATGGTAAAAGGCAAGGCAATAAACCCGTATTATACTGTCCCTTCACCACCTGGCTGCAGTCAATATCATTGCAGTAAGTATTATATCAACACTAAAGTTAGTATAAGGATAAAATTCCTAGTTCTCAAACATATCGATCTGTTTGTTGTAGAGCTACATGAGCTACATAATTGTTTATTAGCTACACCTAAAACATGAAGAGGACAGGACAAGAATCTCCAACTGTGTCAAAATGAAGTTACTAAGTTTGTATTCAGGCACCCCAGCAAATACATACTGTGGTCCAACAGATCCCATTGCCATCACTGTCCTCCTTTCTAAACTCTCCTGCCCTTTAACAACAGGGCAATCTAAAGCCCATTGATTTTGATCCCGAAGACTGTTTCCTTATGAATTTACAGATATTTTAGAGGCTCCTCTTGAGAGCAATGTGTTCTTCCCACTACATTTTTGGCTCTGCTGCCACCTCCAGCCACCACTTCCGGCTACGTCCTCTTCACGACTTAGGTGTGCTCCAGCATGATGCTCGGAGAAGCTAACAGGACACTGGCTGGCTCTGCTGCCTGCGTGTTTGCTGACTCCTAACACACTGCCCAAGCCTGGAAGCCCTGCCATCCCTCCTTCCACTGCCTGACCACCCCCCTTAGGTTTTTGGGGAACTGAAGAGAGGTTTAGGACAAGGTAGAACTGATCCCACCTGCAAAGCGCTGCTGTGAGGCGCTGGCCATGCCTGGCAGACAGCACCGCTGAGGCACAGACAACTCTGCACCGCTTCTTTGGTCCCATCAGAGCTTTGTCACCACAGCGCTACTTTAAATGTTCTATTTACTTTCCATTTCAAACACTGCAGTGCACTATCTTTGACATTTTTCAACAGCCTTGGAAAACAAGAGTGCTTTCCCAGTAATTACACTGCCTATAGGACTCCACTGAGCCCACGTTGTAGGGAGTATTGCAAATAATAACAGTGCATTTTCAATCGCCCAAGGTGAAAGCATTTAGGAGTACTGAATTACTATAATTTTTTTTAATAATAAAATGGAAGCTTATGATGATCTGCACTCAATGATACATGTTTACCAGTCATTAGTCACACTTCCTTCTCTGGTTAATAAATAAGCCAAGTGCTTACTAAAACTGCAAGTTTTTCCCTCTCAGGGTGCTAATTTTAGTGTAGAAATGAGTAGCTCGACACCAGTGCTGCACCCTGCTCTGCCAGCCTGCCTCACCTGTGCCTGGATGGACCTGAGGAGTGCATCACTGAAAACTCGGGGCTGTGACTCTTCCACGTGAGTTTGTGGTAGTTTAGGGCATTCCTCATCCTCAGCCCTCTGCTCTACCTTTCTGTCCGAGATTACTGCCCCTGCAGTAGCTGATAAAACAAACACATGCCTGTTCCTCTACCACTGCCATTCACAGTCCGCTCTAGCCAGCTGAAAATTGCCTCTCTCAGTGGTTTATGCTAATATATGCTGGATGAAGTATTGCAGCAGCTTGAGGCATTGGGGGACAGCTGTCTTAAGCAGCAACAGGATCCCCCAGAACTCATCTGTCAGCATAAAATAGTAAATACTTGGGCTCTGCGTACGTTGCCACACCAGGGCACTCCTCTGAACACCTTGGCAGCAGGAATCACGTAGTCACCGTATGAGTAGTCTCTCTTTGTCCACACACAACAAGGGATCATCGACTACTGTGGATCCAGATACCTCACAGCTGCACAGGAGAGAAAATACAATACATGGCAGAAGCCCGAATCTCTGGAGGAAAAACAGCTGGGGATAATGCACAGCCAGTGACCGCAAATAAGCCGGCACAAGGCCACAGAGTGTCTTTAGCCCAAAGTCCCGAAAAACAGGGTGAACCTCAGCACTCTCCACAAATATTTGGCATTAGGGAAAAAAAAAAAACCCAAAAAACCCAAACCAACCAACATTTTCCCAGATGCAGTAACCGTGAGTGCAACATGCCGAGGGGACAGGAAAAGTTTTGTGCTGTGGCTGTTCACTCAGTTCCCTCCCGGCTGCCAGCTGCAGATGGGGGGACAAAACAAAGGAGCGACAAACACGGTGGAGGAAAAAGCTGTACTTGTATTTTGACAACGGAGACACAAACACAAGGTTAACAACAACACGTACCAAAAACTGGGTTAGCAACTCCACAGCAGCCAAACTATTAAAAAGCCAGCCATGCTTTACTGCCATCACCAGTCTAAGTCAGAAAAATATGAGACTTCGCAGCATCGCGGTTGTCAAGCTTTAACAGTCCTGCATTGCCCATGTTTTGGAGAAATATGTACATAAACTATAGAGTTTTAATGCAATGTCATATTCTTATCGAAATGAAAGCTACAGTCCTGTAATAGCTCAGCCTTTCTTAATATATTCCATGGTGAAACTACATTAATTCAGTGTTATCATAGGAAATTTAAACACGTAACAGGCATGAAATTCAAATTTGCAAATTTACAACTGTAACTTAGCCCCCTTGCACATAATGAAGTTTCCTGTATTAGTATGTATGCTCCTAGATTTACATTTTCGTATTTATGACCAGCGTAGACAAATTACGGTTGCTGCAGGAAACATAATTTTGAATTTCTTGGCTGTCATGGCTTAACATTCGCAGCCACAATGTTCCATTATGATAAGTTTTCTACCCTTGCCTTCAACTTTTTTCTTAGTTATATATAGCAAATTCTATGTATTCATACATGTATACACACACACGCCCCTCCAAAGGAGGAAATGGAGAAATCTCAACAGAGAACTTCTATGAAGTCTGATAAGTAGATATACAAATATGTTCTGGGATTAAGCTCTTACAACCAAAGCAAATGGACCAGTTTGGGATTGATGAACTGCTCTGTCCTCCTGTGGGGAACAGCAGAAGGGCGTCAGTCTCCAGTGGTGCTCCAAGCTTTCCAGGGAATGAACAAGTACGATCAGCCCTTTTTGGATGACAGTCTGCTTCCCCCAACAGCGCTCTTCACCTCTGCAAGCTCACATACAGGTACAGGGAACACCACGTGTCCATGGGAACAGCATGTGCTCCCTGGATTTCAGGCACTCTGCTGGTACATGGACCATTTTGAGTGGAAGAGGCTTTCTTCGTGCACGGGTGGGAATGCTCTGTCCTTGGTTTAAATATCATATGAGTGCCTTTGAGTGTCCCAAATGGCTTCAAACCATTAATTCATTCAATGTGGAAAAGGAAACACCCTTCATTATTTCTCACAGAAAGCAAGGGAAAAAGAGGAGAGAGAGCAAGGGAGGCATCAGGTTTCCAATGGACTAAAGGGTGCATTTTTTCCACACCGTGCATACCATAACTAAGGACCTGTTACATGGAACCAAAGGGGACTAAACAAATTCACGGTGGACAGATCCTCTAGTCACTATCAAACAGAGCGATACAACTGGATTTTTGGTTCAGCAGCTCTCTCATGGCTTTAAACAGGATCAGTAAAAGTAGAGAAGGATCACACTGTTTTCATACTCGCTCTGATGTTCTGCTGTTCTCCAAGCACTTGCTGTTTGCCATCATGGGAGACAGCATACTTCAGCTAGATGGTTAGGTATAGCATAACAGGTCTTTTCTTTCTAAGAAAACTGCTTCTTTCATAGCATTCTGGTAATGACAATATTAATAAAGCAAATCTCCTTTCCTTTTCTAGTTTAGTGATTTCTCATCTTAAAGCAAGTATGAAGGACAGCATTCAGACATTGAGCTACTGAAGTGAACTGGGTGTACACCACCTCAGATATAGCCCCTCTTAGGCATGGCAGCAGTACTATGCAATCAAGCCTTCTAGGGGCTCCAGGGCTGGGGGAAGGATTGCCCAAACATTCCCACAGCCATCCCCATTTTCCTCCCTTTTTACTTTCTAACCAGCCTGGTTCCTTTCTATTCTTAAAGGTTTTAATTTGTTGTGGTTGACAGAAATGTTTGATTTCTAAGCTGTGTTTAGGGACCCTGGTTCCAACCCTGCTCTTTTGTTTGAGACGAGAATCCAAACAAAAGCTACTACCAGCCACAAGGAGCATTTGCCTACAGATACTGCAGCTGACTGGACTTGCCAACACACACCCGCAGGTCGAATCAATCAAATAATATCCCAGTTTCCACGCCAACTAGTGCAGTTCACAGCCCTTCATGGGGGTGAAAAAGGGGGAGGGATGTCAGACTCCTCTCTAGAGATCAATACCTTGAAGAAAATCATACATTTAGCAGAAAGACCAGCTTGCTTGTCAGGGGCAGCCTGCACAATTAAAACAGCATTGGGTTACAAGTCATTGCTGTTCCTCATCTTGGCAAAGCACTGTCTTTGCCTTTACCTTCCTCATCCCTGGGGAAAAACAATCATGGAATTATGGAAATACAGGAAGTACCTTGCAGAAAATATAAGAAAGAAAACAACGTTATGAAGAAACACAGTAAATTAAACTGTTCTCAAAAGTGAAACACCCGTTCCAGATCCAGGTTGAGCAGGGAGGTGCCATGGGGCACAGACTGTCTTTCTAGATAAGTCTCAGCCTTCAATGTGGGATGAAGTGGCTGCAGCCCCTTGGCAGGAGCTGCAGCTTTGTGCCTGGCCAAATCTGTGGACCAGATCCCTCTCTGCTGTGCAGCCCATGCCACCATCCAAGATCTGCCCTCTTCCCACCTAAGCTAAGCCCTAAGGGATCTTGTTGAAGATAAGAGTTTCGCTCTTGAGACATACTACAGGTTCCCTGAAGGTGCAAAACAGGAAAGAGTTTAATTGCTTATATTCTGCCTAAGTGGTCACCAGGTAGCTCTTCATATCACTTAATTTAGTCACCTTTTCCGGTGCTAGTGAAGCACCTTTGAATAGAAAAAAAATCCCCGAAGAATCATCACAAATGCACACACACGTGCACATGCACAAGAACAAACACAACCTTTCTTGCACGCTAAAAGTTACGGCTTATTATAGAAGAGCTTGTCTGACAAAGGAAAGTCAATTCCTAATATGACACTGAAAAATTAAGATGGGTAACAGCCAATGAAATGATTAAACTTCTTAGATAAAGCTGCTCCACCTTTTCCAAGCACCAGGAGGAATGCACAAGAGGACTGCTGCTGTGGCAGAATGAGTGAGTAGAAAGCTTGCTGTTAAACATGTTCATCCAAAAGTAATGATCGTTATTAAGCCTCTGTGGTCCCACCAGAAAGGGACACTGTGTGCTTACGCACAACATTATTTTAAATTGCAAGCATTTTATTTTAAAGTCAAGCTCATTTGAATTTGTCATGGACAATGCTCCAAGTTTAAAGCCACAATAAACTTCTCTGAGTACAAATATGTATTTTAAACTGATCTGTGGTCAAAAAACTGAGAAACAACACATGACTTTTGAGATGCTTTCCAGACACAAAAAGATCACTTCTATTGCCACTGAAAACGTTATTTTTATACGATTAGTAAGAAATTGAAAAAGTGCAGGAAAGACATAAAAAATGAAAGGATTGATCTAACCCTATTAAAAGCAGGGTTGTTGCAGTGTACACAGCAGAGAGATGTGTCCAGATACCCATGCACTTAGGCATTTGGATATGCTTTGCCCCTTGTGATCCAATTATAAAAACAACCAAAAGATAAATATAAATGATTCCTAAATAGCGGTGCTGGACTCTCTGCTCTGTGCTTGACTAGTCAAAACTAATTTCTCATTCCCACAGAACAGACAGGACTCACAGGGAGAACCACCAAAAGGGATGTCTCTCTACTACTCACTCCCACATCTCAGCTTTTTACAACCCCTTTTTGAAAGCACCAGAGTGAAGAAGAGATTAGCCTGACGCGTTCCTATAGCAGTTCTAGGTCTACTGTGGAAAAATATGCATTCTCTTCATGCTTCTTCCCCAGCGTCCCAGCTGATGGCCTACTGAGCTAGCTGGGTTTCACAGCGCTAATCTTCTCCCATTTCAAACACACATATATCACTGCAAAACAACTAAAAGCCAAGAAATGCTTGTTCTGGTATCACTTTTCCATTTGAGCAGTTGCTACCAGAGAACTGTTGCAACACAAAGGGGAACAGATGGGACAACCTATTTATTATGTTGTGGTGTCTATAGAAAATGAGCAAGCTTGTGTCCTGGGCAAGGAATCACCAAAATGGTAAAGTGGATTCTCACATCAAACCTAATAATCAACACTTAAGACTGCCTTTTGCACAGGCTATCCATATTCTGTCTGTTCTTCCTACCCAAATCTCCCACCCCACAGGCAGAATCACTCTATCAGGTTTTTTGTAGCAGGGTAAAAAGGGCAGAGAAGACACAGACCTCAGAAAACAAACTCTCAACGAATAAAGACTGTATATACCAATCCTGCAGCTTTCTAAAAAATATCTACCATGCCTGCAAGGAACAGGTGATAAACTGGTATAAGTCAGCAGAAACCCAATTTCTCAGCAGATACCAATCATATCTTCTTCAGCAGTGCTGAGCACCTGCAATTCCTGCAGAAGGCATTAGTTGCTGCAGGCATTCAGTGTTTGCCACACTCAGAAGTCAGGTTTCCTCCTTTCTGATGGTTTGGTTTGTATGTTTTTTCTCATTATGCTTAATAATAATGCCGAGATAAATAGCTCTGGGGGGTAAAATACTGCACACATCAACAATTCATATAAAAGATTTATATCTAAATAAAGAATGCAAGTATTTGGAAAGAGACTGCAGCAATATGAAGATGTATTTCTTCCAAATACATAGCATAACAATGGAAACAAATTGCACCCAACATTTTATTTCAGCTTAGACGAAAAATCTCATATAAAGCACTGTTGATTATATTTCCTTTTCTGCTCATTAAATCTACCATTCCGGAGAGTTATTGTTTAAATAGCAGAATCTCCAGAACACCTGAATATGACTTACACCAAAATAAGCTGGCATCACAAATCTTACAGGCACATGCAACACCTGAAAAAGTCCTTCTTCCCACCTCACAAGCTGTACTTTACTTTTTTTTCTCTCTTCCTCCTAAAAAGGATAGAGATTTCCAAGACAACTGCAATGATGCTTCGTATTGCTTGGCCAGGTACAACTTCACATAATGCCCTGGACATTGCTATGCTGCAAAGGAATGTCATCTTTCTACACTTCTCAGACTTATGAGTTAATCTGTATTGTCTGGAAAACACTACTGTAGATACTGCATCATAAAAATCCATGCTCCCTAGGAAATTAAAAGATCTCAACAGCCACGTACAGCAATTTACCTGAGCAGATTACTGATGGTTTTGAAATATTCTTCATGGTTTCCAGTGCCACTAAAATAGCTGGGTTTCCTTCTTCACTTGGGGAAACTGCCCGAGTTGCAATGACTCTTGGCGAAATCCAGTACTTTAGTTTCCAGAGTAATCAAGTTCACTTTTTTCACCCTTAAGTATTAAATTCGTACAAATCATAGCCTCCAAAGTGCAAAACCAATAATAAAACACCAGGGTAATGTAGCAAGCTAAAAGCAGTATCTAAAGAACAGTAGGTAAGCTAGAGAGAAACAGAAATTAAAGGATCTACTTACTTGTCCAATACTCAGAAGAGGGAGAAAAGCCTTTAATTTTTCCTTTCAGGCAGACCCTGAGCATTCCTAAAGCTATACTCTTGTTAAAGAGTAACAACACTTACAAACAGAAAACTACAGAGAAGCCGTAAGCTGAGAACAGACCAAGCACGAAAAGCACACTAAGCATTTAAGTATGCAATGACAAAACGTAAAGAACATTTAAATGTCTACAAGCAGAATCCTTGTGCAGAACATGTATTTCTTTAATGCCTTTCCTTATTTTACAAGAATCAGAAAATGGGTTCACTCTTGCTGATTTAGGAGAACAGGTTGCATGTGGGAATAATTATGCAAACGGGATTTAACACGTGTGCAGGAGCAGGAGGATGCAAGCAATCCTCAAAAGAGGTGATTTCTTCCTATTATTAATTTTTAGAAAATTGCAAAAACAAATCGTCTGCAGCATATGCACCCCAAAGCATTATTTACTTGTCACATTTTGGTTTAGGCTGTCACTACTATGGTCCATGTGTCTTTCACACTAGCAAGATGAAGGAAATTGAGGATGGGTATGATAAGAATAATACGGTTCTTCCCAACTGTGCCTTCTGTTGTTTGGCTATTCTCTGTAGCCTAATTCATATTCTGATCAGAGAAGTGGTAGCTGAAAATCAGGGGTTTTTTATTAACACCACTTACTTCAAAAGGTGCTCCTGTTCACACACACACACACGCCCCCAGACTGTTCTCCCCAGCCCTCATTTTCTAGGGACGCTCTACAGCTGAGCTGCAATGGCTAATCATGATGCAGATGATGACTGTAGGGGTTTAGGCATGATTTGAGAGACCACTTTATCAAAAGCTCTTTGCAAGATATATCTTTTGTGTGTAAAACATTGGCACAAATGTTAAAACAGCTATCAAGGAAATTCATCTGTGACAAAACCCATCCTTTTATCCAAAATTGGTAAAAAGAATTAGAGTGTGTTTCCTACTGGTTTCAAGATCTCTCCCCCCCGCCCCCACTTTATATTTCTGTGGTTGTGTGTGCATACCAGTACATACTTATATCTCTGAAGACACATACTTGCATAGCATAAGTGCTTAGGCACAATTTAAGCAGGAGTTTATTCTTACATCAAATGCATAATGTACACTCACAAAGATGTATTTAACCCTGCTGTAGGCGTGCAGATATTCAGATTGTGATAATTACCTAGAACTGCCAGTCAGAAAGCAGGGTCCCATTAGGTAGATGGGCCACAAAATGATAGCCCCTGTCTTGAAGAACTTTCTGCCCTAGGATAGTATTGGAGAAGACATGCTGAGGCAGGAGGTACAAGACAACTACAACTGTAAACAACATGGAAAACAGAATTATTGAGTAGGGAAATTGAGTCACTTCTCAGGGCAGGGCCAAAGACTAAAGTCAAGATAGTTACTGTGCCATCCTCCTAGCCAGAATTCTATTCACCACTCTGTAATTAAACCAATATTGGAAAAATATTGGCAAAAGTGTAAGGGTTACTCTCCTTACTAGCTACACACTTTTGTAGACAATAAGACTGAAAGCTCTGAACATCTGTGGATTCCTGCCGAAACCACCAGCAGCTGGTTCTCATAGCTTCACATAACCAATACGAAATCTATTGTTATTTTAGATTTCCAGGTTTACTCCTTCACTTAATATTAATTTAATGTGTGTTTCAGCATATCTATCACTGCTGGAAATTGCTCCATGGCTTATTTAAGCACTTTATATAACCATTATACTTCATCATTTGGGATGCAATAAAGATCGGTTGATATATTCAGCAGCAGAATTACTCATTTGTGAGCTATTTGTTTTAAAGAGCCTCAACCAGTCAAACTGCAAATATATGAGGTTTAGAGATCAGAGCAAACCACAGTAACACATGCTTTTTGAAGCTTATTGCACTTTTTGCTAAGTAATCATTTAAATAGTATCAGGTGTATTTTGACTGGGTTGCACTGGCTTTTGCCTACAAAAAAAAATAGACATCAGCAGCAAAATGATTCTACTGACAATAACTGTACATTGCGGCAGCATTCGTAACTGGAAATTTGTTTTTTATTTACATCATGTTGGGGTCAGCTCAAAATTCAGTCAAGGCTACAGTTGCTCCTTTTTGTTTAAAAACAAATTGGAAGGAAGTCCCTGGTGGTCTGTTCCCAGTTGCTGGGGATCTCTTTCACTTGTATTGATGACACAGCTGCTGGATATACCACATTCTCTACATATTCACCCATCATCCTCTAAACTAACAACATGCTCTAAATTCAGCCACACCTGAGAGGGACATTCTTGAGGCACTATTTTTTTTCTTTTACTTGTGCCAAAGCCTTTCATGGGATACGGTGTGAATGTTATCACTCTTGAAGACTTGTGAGGCTGAGTTTCTGCCATTTCATTCCAACTTTCAAGATTACAGAGAGGCAGAAAAAAAATGTGATCTTGACTCTTTCATTTGTTTTTGAACAGGTAACAATCCCTTTTTATGTGAAAGTATTTTTACATTAATTGCATGGAAGGACAATGGCAAACACCTGTTTGGGAAGATACAGAGAGCCCAATTTGAAATCCATGGGACACACCTACAGACTCAGTGGCCTTTGGATCTTGTGAGCATTGCACAGTTGTTTCACTTGGGATGCCACTATTAGAATCTAAATGACAAAAAACCTTTCAAGAACAGCTGTATGTCTTCATCCAAGTTACTATGTCCTTTCTTCTCCAGTCCTTGACTTTTTTTTCAATTACTTCTGGACTCCTTCCTTCTTTCCTCCAGGACTGAGGTTCTGGATGTCCAAGGTACATGGAAGGAAAAGGTAGAAGACTCCCAGCTAGCAAAGGCTCCTCTTTCCACCCAGGCTGCTCACTTCCCTCACTGAGCCATGACCTTTCCCTTGTGCTGCTTATGCATGCAGGCCACAGTGCTGTGGCACACTATCCAGTGGCAAAGCTACCTTACACGTTTTTTTCCCTCCTATTTTTCCCCCAGTCACTTCTGGTTTTATCCTGCCTCCAAAAAGAAAAGTGCTGTCTCCTCAGTTGTGCTGAGGGCGTGGGGCAACACTGAGAAGTGGATCAGGGAACTGAGATGGCTTTAAGGCACCGCAGAGGCAAAAGGGTCCCTGATCCACCTCAGAGTGTAGCCACATAAGCAGCTGCTGCGGTAGAACTGGAACAGCAGAACTGAACAGTACATGAGAACATGGGAAAGAACAAAAATTTGCTTCTCATCCTGATACTGTGAGAACCAAGGCTCTGGGAACAAGTGGTACAGAGCAGTCACAAACCCACCAAAATCCTTCAAATGGAGAAAAGTTTCAACTGCTGTCTCTGACTGGACCAGCAGTCAAAAGAGAGGACATCTTCCAGGTGGACACACCGGTATTTCACATTGCAAGCTTTCAAAAACCCCCGTGGCACTCTCTAGGTTTGTTAGTAAAGCCCTGGACCTCCCACATAGGTGAGAATTTGAGGAAACACCTAATTCCATCCAGGTTTTAGAATTACCTGCCATGTCATAAAAACTCTATTGGTGATTTAACTGTGTGTTAGCATAGAAAACAAAGTAAGGAAAAAATATTTTGCTCTTTATACATATATAAAAACATATATACACATACTCCACCGACTCTAAACAAATTCCAACTGCGACAGTTGTGTACAAAGCAGAAAACTCAGAACATCCAGAAAGAACAGCTCAAACCACCTATTTTGCTTTAAGTCACCACCAGCAAGACCAAATCTGCTATTGGCATGTGACAACTTAACAGAGGTGAACATGAGAGTTTTCAAATATTCTAAGAGTGTGAAAACAACCTAGAATTACTTAAAGTATTTTCAAGGAACATAGGTAAAGGAGAGGAAAAGAGCTATGTTTTTGCTAATGAGTATCATAGACTTCTCTGTACATCTGACTATTATCAAGGTGGCTGCTAGATGGGTGACATGGATTTGCTTTGCCCTTTGGTGCTCCAGCAGACAACAGATGGAGATATTACATAAGATAAATATCACTAACTAATCTAAGCACAAAGGGCTATTGACTTTTTTTCAAGTACAAGCAGAAAGGAATTAAACTATTGCTGATTTGTCCAGGTTCAATGGGAGGCTACCAGTAAGACTAGATTGCAGTGTGTGGGTGGAGGGATGGAAACAGGGTATGTGTGAAAACCTGTATCATTGGTATTAGCTCAAAGGGTAGCAGCTGGATTGCTGGATACCACATCCCCTGTCAGCGGTTATTTTTAGCAAGAGTTTCAGTAATATCATCTCAGTGCAGCCTTAGTCATGGGCCTGGGTTCCGGCACCCTAAGTGTTTCACAAATCCAGAATCAAAATGTGGAGTCCAGTGATGGTTCTTGCCCCCTAAAAGCTGATGTGCTAACTGTATGACAAATGACAACAAGCAGATCAAGGCCGGAGGTAGAGTCCACTGGAACCATGAAATGAAACTCATAAAAATGACAGACAGGTCTCAGCTCTTCATCACTTCAGACATCTACTGCCAGTAGGTGTTGCAAGCAACCAGGAGTTTGTGAAGGAGAGGTTTGAAAGAGAACAGGAAAGTGGATAACAGAGAGAGCTCCTCCCCAGTGTGAGAAGCAATATCAGAGAAAACCCAAAATGCTCACATGGGCATTTAACAAGTGGGAAGAAATGTTGAAACCACTGTCCAGTTTGATGCAGGCATCAGTTTCTGCATAAGGACTAAAAGCGGCTAAGCAAGAACAGGCTGTGAAGAGTCTTGACAGTGAAGAAAAGCAACATCTCCTTGATAAGCCACAGAAAGGATAACAAGAAAACATGCAAAGAGAAGAACTCAGCTCTGCTGAGAAGGACCTGGAGGCTCCTGGTGGACAGCGACTGGGCATGAGTGCACCCTACAGCAAAGAAGGCCAAGAGCATCCTGGGCTGTATCAACAGGAGCACAGCCAGCAGATCGAGGGGAGTGATTATCCCTCTTTAGTCAGCGCTCGTTAGAACACATCTAGAGTACTGCATCCAGTTTTGCCCCCTCGCCCCCAGTACAGGAAAGACATGGACAAACTGGAGCAATTTCAGCAATGGGCCACCAAGAAGATCAGGGGGCTGAAACACCTGCCCTCTGAGAAAAAGCTGAAGGAGCTGGGTTTGTTCAGCCTGGAGAAGAGACAGCTTCAGGGGAACCTAACAGCAACCTGCAAGTACATATAAGGAGGTCAACAACAAGATAGACCCAGGCTTTTCACTCCCATGCATGGTGGGAGGATGAGAGGCAATGGATGTAAGTCAAAACAAGAGAATTTCAGAATGGATATAAGCAAAAATTTTTTCACCATGAGGACCGTCAAGCAGTGGAATAGGTTGCCCAGAAAGCTTGTGCAGTTTCCATCTTTGGAGGTTTTCAAGATCCAACTGGATAATGTCCTGAGTAACCTGGCCTGACCTCAGAGCTGACCCTACTTTGAGGAGGATGTGGGCCTATAGATCTCCTGAGGTCCCTTCCAACCTGAATTAGCCTTAGATCCTAAGACTATGAAATTGAATAAAAGCCAAGGTAAAGATGTGGTGGGAAGATAAGACAGGGTACTCCTTTGATTCCCATATTGCTGTTCTAGCACACTGAACTAATATAGGTAACACTCTTCAACACCTTCCCATATCTGCACTTCTGTACAGTGTCAGACAAAACCTCTCTTTTAAACAAGAGACAGTCTATAGAACCAGTAGCTGTGGTAAGTATCCTCACTCAGGTTTTACTTGGGGAAATAAAAAGCTAAGAATAGCCAGAGAAAGAAAGCACTGAATGTGTTCAGCAAATTCATTACCTTGAAAGGCTGAGCACGCAGCTCCAGTTGTGCTCCAGTGAAACTGCATGTGTGTCTGAGCATCTGTTTACTATATCATATGATGGAAAAGCCACTATATTACTCATTTGCAGTTCACTGGTAAGTGGCTCATTTTTTAGGCTTGGACTTAAAAGTCCACAAAATTAAATTAGGATAGGATAGCATTGGATACACCAGTTTTCATCACTCCTCTTCTGTTTTTGAGGTATGCCTGAGTTTTGGAGAGCTGCTATAAATGGTTCAATCATTGCTCTTAGACAACACATTCCTTGCTTTCAACACCAACCCCTACCCCCACTCTAAGACTGATGATAATACTTTAAAGTACAGAATTGCTCTGATGGCTTGTGGTCAGAGTTTTTGTGGTCACTCATACGTCTTGATTTTTCAAAAGGAGATCAAGAGTAGATGTGTACAGTCCAAAGTCTGGGAAGACTTTCTGATTGATTTTGAAAAAGACTTTTGCAGCAGTCTCAACAGTCTTTTTTGCTTTAAACCTACTCTTCTTTTCTGTGTCTTTCTCCTCTTCCCACCCTGCCCCCCCCATCTTGTTTAAACTTTCTCTGTTTGCCCCCAGACCTTTTCATATTGCCCCCAATGCCCCAAATACAGCTCTTCTCTCTTCTACCTTCCTCTTACTTTGTCTTATCTCAGTGGTTTGTTTTTTCTTGTATCTAGTCTCATGTGACTTTCTATCCACACTCTCCTCATTTCTGAGCCCCTATTTTCTTCTTTCCTTCCTGTATTTTCAGTCAGCTGTCTTTAGTTGAGAATGGGTATTCAAGTCCTGTTTACTCTCCAGATGCTTACTTGTTGACTTTCTTTACCCACGTGTTGATCAGTAAAACTGGCTTAGAGCAAAGATTTTGCAAATGCAGTTTGTGGTTTGTCAGATTAATCTCTTATTGCTTGTAACAGCCATTTTGAAAGTTTCCTCTGCTTCAGCCCTGCAAGGCGCTGATCACTCTCAGCTGGACCCCAGGAAGTATGGAGATCTCTGACCTGAAACTCTTTAGGCATTTAGGTTACGCTTGACTGTGCTCAGGAACTATCCCATTGAGTTAAATGGGACTACTCACAAGTTTAAAGCTCAGCATGTGCTTCAGTACTTTGCCTGACTGGGGCCAGAGGGCTCAGGTTCCTAGAGCTTCAATACCAGCACTAGCTACAAACGATATGAGATACAACATCCTGATGAGAGAAGACTTGATGATCAAGTGATTTCTAATCCAATCGTGCAGCTTAGTGCAGCATCTTCGCAATGAAGAAGATATTTTTCCCTTCTTTCCATGGCTATCAAACGCTAAAAGGAGGAGTTTCACAATGTTCTGCAGAGTATACAGACAAACCTGAGATGATATACAGCACTGTAAAGGTTTTACTGATGTTCATTTAAGATGATCTACATAAAGTCACTCATAAGAAATTCAACCTTCCCAAAGTCATGCCAATAAAACGTTTATGCTACACCATCATCTACTCTCTGTTGTACCTCCACATGCATACACACACATTATATATCTTCAATTACAGTAAAACTAATTAGACAATAAATCACAGCTGAGGCTGTACCTCATTTGTTCAGACATTCAAGTTAAATTTACATACTAATGGTTGCATATTTGCCTTTAATAGATGCACTATTAGAAAGTAAACATAATAAATGAATAACCATTTAAGCATGGAGTTACCTAATCTTGATGAAAAATATCTGAAAATGTAGCAGCCAGTGAATCTATTTACTTTTTTATTGGAAAATAAAGCTAATCACAGACTAAGAAGATAAATATAGATTATATGGAGTAGCATACTAATGATGGATCAGACAGACCCACCCTGTGCAGTGAATGTAATAAGATCAAACTGCTTGAAATGGCTGGCTTATACATTAGATGCTCTCCTTCTCAAGCATGGAATAAAGGATATAGACTAAGATGGTTTAACTTGCAAAAGTTTCCCCTTGGACCTGCCAGTGCATTTTATTTTCAGCATCTTCTAAAGCTGCAGGATGAGCTATGCGTCTCCCAGCAACAATCAGGTATGTGCACAGGAAAGATGCACAGGAATGATGACTGCCTCAGAAAACTGAAAAGTGCACAGTAAGGTAAAAAAGTTGTACTGTGTAACTGAGTAAACAAGAGGGCTCACATACGTAGCAAATAGTGCAAAATGGGCTACTGGATAAATCCTTTGTCATTAGAACAGGGGCTTAATTGCTGTGGCACACTCAGCAAAGGCAACTGGGAATGAGCGAGGCCCAGCCTTTGCTACCTTGCACAGGAGAAAGATGAGCCGACTCTGATTTCCTTTCCCATATAGTGAATCACTTCTTTCTACACAGCTACAGCTTTCTGAAGATATACTTTTTTCTCATCTCTGTGAACCTTGACTGTTCACTTTTCAAGGCAGAGACAGTCTCCTAGGTTAGGGCCACATCCACCATTCTGGCTACAGCTGTGCGGGAGGCGAACAGTGTCAATTCAAGCTGCTCGTCAACTCTCCTCACCCCACTGCCAAAGGTTACTAGCCCCTCAGGTCTCCCAGCAGAGCTGCTCTGGGAGCTTTGTCTATCCTGGCACCATCAGAATGATCCTGGCTAGAAAGTCTATTATTTTAAGCATTGAAGCTAACAGGTTATTATGAAGGAACTGAGTTTGGAGAGACTGCATGTGCCAAGCAGACACAAGGAAGGAGCAGTCCCTGGAGATGACAGAAGCGAGTGGTAAAAAGTTGGTGGTGCTAGGCTTATTGCAGATATTGCAGAAATGAGGAACAGAAGAAGAAAGCAACGCCCATAATCTCACAGAGGGAGTCTGCCGTTTAGCTAGGAATCTGATCTAGATTTCCTCTGTACCAGTGCTTCCCTTAGAACAGCATAAATATGCTTCTGCTTAACCTCAGTGCAGGCCACAAGGCTCATCTGCAATTGAAACAAATAATTATTTAAAACAACAGCAGCCACAGGCGCCAGCAGCATCAAATGAAAGTGACTTTGCGAGGAGAGAATGCATCAGCAGTCAATTGACATGACATGCCGCTTACTCGCCATGGCAGCAAAATGATGGAGGTTCCAGGAACCGTCCTGCCGCCAGAGCCAATTCATCTTAATCAACACCTCTGGGCACACCGCACTTCATCTGAACTGAGAGTGCCTTCCTTCCCTAAATGTCATTTCATTTTTGTACCTTTTCTTGAGAGTTGTCAGCCCACAGACACATCTTTTTTTTGTAAGAATGCTGGCTCAGCATGAACCAGAAAACGATTACATGCAACTATGCTCAGAGCCCTGACAAACACAGATGTAACACAGCGTACTAGATCGGATCCAAGCCATTTGTTTTATTACATTACGCCTTGCAGGTGCTTAGTCTTTCCTGCCCTGTCCGTCCTCAGCCTTTCATTTCACAGCCTGAGCAGAAGCCCTACACAAGTGATTGAAGGCAAGTTACCAGCCTCTGATCCCCTGCACTGCTGTGACTTGTGTCAAATTATAGCTGGAGCGATTTGGTAATCCACATCAATGCAATAATCTGATCTGTGGGGAGCAGCACTCTAACGCTGCTGTGCTGAGTGGCCACAATGGTACAAGCACTGTCAGCTCTTCCCAGCAGCTTTTTGACCTACTAAAGCCTGCACATGTATATTGAGCAACTGATGACACAGGGAAAAATCTGACACATTCAGGCTGTTAAAAGGCACAAACCACATACTTTAAGTCCCAAGAAAACACTCCAATTAAATTCCATTTTTGAACATGAGTATATTTAGCCCAGCTATTATTAAAGGTTACTGCTATGTAGTGTGGACTTCATGTATTTGAAGAACATTTTAATGAACAGAAAGAAAATATTTATGTGGGTGGATAATACTCAGATTATAAGAAAGGATGGGGAGAGTATCCAAAGGTTGAGAGGTCTATCTCAGTTAAGCACATAAAGGATGGACATTTACCCAGGCCTTCTGAGGCTTCAGGATTCAATTTGTGTAATGAAAGGCTCTCAAAACACCTGGTTTGTCTTGGTTCCGTTCAATCAGGTTGAAAAGTACTGCATGGCCTTTGCATGCAGAAAATCTGACACTTTTTTAATCTCCATTGAGATTTCGTACAACATCAACACTGGAAGACAGGCTAAAAGTTTTCTTTCAAATATGATATGAATAAATAATGTAATTCATTAATTATGACTCTTTAGAAAGTAGACAGGTGCAGAAGGTCTGCTAACTTGGTTTTACAGCATACCTGAAAAATAACACAGAACAGAAGGAAAGAAAAACTGGCTTACTAACTCCCATCACCTGAGATCTTATGGTAGCACCAAAGACTATTTCACAGTATTGTCATTTAAAGGGTCATTAACTCTTTAAAAAGCAATGCCAGTATGTAGTAGAAGTATGTACAGGACTGAGCTTGAAAAAGCTCAATGTAAGATACCAGATGAAAGCTGGATACAGACTTCCTTTTAAACAAAAGCACAAGCTTGCCTCTAGTCTCTTATATTCAGAAAGGGAGTTGAAAAACATAAACTAAGAGTTAGGGAGAATTATTCTACCAAAACTGAAGATAGGACATCCAAGCGGGGTGTGTGTGTGCATGTGTTAAAAGGGAAAGGGGAAAAAAAAAAAGGGAAAAAAAAAAAAGGAAAGAAGGAAAAATGGGCCTATCTGTTGGGATACGACAACTGCCAGCACATTAATGTGATAAAGCAGTAGGTAATGGCCCAGTAATATTACTCCAGTCTTTGCCTTTGGTCCAAGTCAGAGCACAGTGGCATCTGACAATTTCTCTTCCTTGAAGTCCCCCACTTATTGCATCATAGCTCCTGATTCATGTTATTACTTCAAAATGTATTTCAGCCAGCAAGCCTCAACTTCATGACTCTCTCTGCAACATCAGTTCTAGGTTGTAGAACTTTTGTCCTTGTTCCAAGTTGAACCAATGCCAGCTGAAACCAACGCTGCTCAGCAAGAAGAAATGCTTAAAGACCTACCCAGACCTTGTCTCCACTCTCCTATTGATGACACAGTTACCCAGCAAAACAGTGCAAAACCATGTGCTCCCAGTGACTCCTGTTCAGCTAAGGTTACCAAACAGCATGAAATAAAGAAAAAAAAAAAAAAGGCAAAAAAAAAAGAAATTTCTTTCACTTTTAGCTTCTTAGAAACTGTGTCCTTTCCTCCAAGCCTATCCACAGTAACCTATGCCTCTGTCATCTTCAAATCGGTTCACTACACCTGACTTTATCTGAAGCCAAACATGAAAATGATAGGCAACTTAGAGAAGCCAGACACCCAGACCTCTCTTTGGCTCACCTTCAACATCAGACCATATCATTCTGACTATCTGGGCCTTCCCCCAAAAGCCCAGTCTACTGCAAATATCAGTTTAAGGCTTGGATCCACAATTTTAAAGCAAGCAAGAAATCTCATCTTAGTTCCATCAGAGATCAGATTGCAATCTATAAACCAAGCCACAATCTGTGCTCCTCAGGAGCAATGCCCATCAGAAAGATACGGGCTGAAAAGAAGGAGACCTGAGCACTCCTTATTGAAAAGAACAACAAACATTCTGTAGGAGATCAGGGAAACCTACAGGCAGACCCACCTTCAGGAACACTGGCAAAAACCTGTCTTCTTTCTGTAAGTGATAACTACAATCTGAATACCCCAATGCCAGTACCATGAAAAAAAGAAACCAATCCAAAACAAACAAACAAAAAACTAACCAAAAAAACCCAACCCACTCCCCAAACCTATCCAAACACCATTTTGACTTTTTAACTATCAGAGAAGATGTGTCAGAATTGCCATGAATTAAAAAATGGATGCTGCTACTGATTTGATGTGGAGACTGCTCAAATATCATCTGAGCATTATCACTGTTGATTTTCCCTTTTATATTTTCAATTCTTAAAAAACATAATCAAGCTGTTAACAAACAAAACAAGGAAAATGGTAAACAGCAGCAGCAAAGAGTGTTTTGCTGCTTTAGTACCTCAGACTTTGTCAAGCATCTACACAGCTATGTCAGCTCAACTCCCCCAAAGACCAGTGATACTGGCTGACTTAAACCTTCCCATGCTCATGCTGAAGAATATTACTGAAGTAGCATTTCCACTCAATCCAGTTATGCTTCATTGCTCTGCAACTATGAAAAGTAAGACAAGGTTTCCAACTACAAAAATCACCTCAGTAGAGGAGTTACAAAAGAAATAGGAGCTGAGCCTGCACTCTCCCCCCACTATTACCTGGAGGAAAGATGTAAGAGACTGAAGTGTTAAGAACAATTGTCTCAAAGCTTGCTTGTGTGTGTTTATCTGATAAGATCAGACAGCAGATCACTCTTCTGTCTGATAAGACCCGAGGGCAGACCATTCTTTGGCTTATCAAGTGCCACTAGCTTGCAAGGAAACTTGAGCAAACTTGCTGAAGCAGCAGGACATTCTTTGGCTTATCAGGCACCACCAAGAATAAGACACCAATTGGTATCCGGGCCAGGCCGTTTGCCCACTAACAATACATATTGTGTGATTAGATATGCATGTGTGGCATATGTGACGTTGCCCTGGGTAACCAAACCAAAACGAGAGGGCAAACTCCCTCTCCAACTCCAACACCAGATAAAAGACGGCACAACGAAACCTGAGTGTGGCCACCCACCACCGAAACACTGAAGACTGAGGACCAACGGGACGCCGCTGGATCCATGGTGGTGACTATTCTTTGCTTATCTTTCTGAATGCTTGCTTAATTTCCTCCTAATATTTCCTGCCTTTCCTATCGCTTTACTCTTTTATATTTACCCAATAAAATGTCTGATTGGTGGCATATGACCTCATTTGTGTCTTAATTTTGCCCTTGGGATCTTTACGAACCTTCCCCGAGCCTGACAATCAGACCAGGACTTAACAACATTGAAGATGGTGAGGCACATTCACAAAGCATTTTTCCAAAGTTTGACAATGCAATTCACGTTGACTTCAATGAATGTAAAGTGAAAACAATGGGAAAAATTGGGAATGTATTACGACATTTGAACGTTCAGCATCAAACACATTTTTTATAAT
This sequence comes from Theristicus caerulescens, assembly GCA_020745775.1. Classification (NCBI taxonomy): domain Eukaryota; kingdom Metazoa; phylum Chordata; class Aves; order Pelecaniformes; family Threskiornithidae; genus Theristicus; species Theristicus caerulescens. Next base: position 73,768,052 of record CM036558.1, read on the forward strand.
GAAACAGAATTATAGACAATTCAAGAACATACCCAAAGCAGACACAGACCTAAATCAGTCCCTATTCTGGATAAATTTAAAAGTTAAATATATGCTTAAGTATTACGCAGAACAGAGATATTCACTGGGTATCAGCAGCAACTCACAACATTATCTGGCTGAAAAAAATGTTATCATCAAAAGCTGGATTTTATTGCAGTATATCAGAGAATCATGATAGCTGGAAAGCTGTTGCTTTAAAACTGAATCTGTTAATGGCACAGAATTTTAATTATGTGATATTCTATAGGGCTACACACACTTCTTACTGACAGAAAATTATTATCATACGTATATTATTTTACCTGGAATTTTATTTTTTGCCAGATGTGAGGCATAATAAACTGCTTCAGGAAGCGTTCATCTTCACTCCAGAACAGTCGTATGTCAGGGATATCATACAGGATCATGGCCAGCCTCTCCAGACCCAAGCCAAATGCCCAGCCAATTTTATCCTGCGCACCAGCTGCAATAGATAAACAAACAAGAAAAAATTCAAGAGCTTAAGTTCACAACACAAAAAATTTATGACAAAATGCTCACCTATTTACCAAGGAAAAAAAAAAAGGTAAAATGGCGAGACAGAAAAGCCTACAAGTAATTGTCAAATAAAAGATCTAAAGGATACAGGACAGATCCTACTTCCATCAAGAACTGCAGCAAGACTGGGCATATCACCGAGGCCAGGAACCAAAAGTGGTAATAAAAGAAAACCGCACCCTTGGCAATTTGTGTTCAAAGTTTCAGATGGACTTTGAGAAATGCTGCATAACGCTATACGCCGCTTGCCTTTACTATCCTTAGAGCTGAGCACTTCACACCTGACTCAGTTGCGTTTTATAAGACATAAACATGAATTTCCTGTTCAGAATATTTCACTTGGGCTGATAGACCAGGCCAAGCATATGCAGCATTAACATCATTACCAACATTTGAGATGATCAAAATTGCCTCTTTCGAGGCATCTAGAAGAAACAGAGCAATAGGATGTGAGGCAGTTTCATTAGCGTCAAACCTCCAACCAGGGAACTCCTGGGCTGCTGCCCCTGGGACAAGCCACTGCTCCCACATACACAAGTCTCTTCTATGCTGCACTAAATATAAAAAGACAAGAATATTTAATACAGTAGAGCTGTACAGGTATTAATGATGCAACATTTCTGTCAGGAAAGTAAATATTCATACCTTCCTTCATTTACAGGGCAGGAGCACTGAGTCATTAACCAGGAATTTTTTCAACACCAGGAACCAGCTCCACGTTTAGCCATCATCCTACTGATTTTGAAACAAGCTGAGAGCCCAGCAGCTTTGGCAAAGGCTCAGAGCTTTTTAAAACTTAAACGAATGCCTAAATAAACACACTTAGGCTGAAAGGATGCATGCATATGTGACAGACTTGACTCTTCACCATCAGCACTGGCAGTGTGCTCCTGAGTCATATAGTATCACTGTACATCTCACAGCCACCCAGCTAGACCAAGGCCATACCTGCCTCCCCAGTATTAATTTAAACTCTAATTTTTTGAAAACTTCGAATTCGGCAGCTTCCCCACCATCATGCAGGAGGCTGGAGGCAGAACTCTTCTTTCTGATCCCTGTCTCTGCTATCAGAAAGGAGACAACTCCCATTATTTGGGCATTGATGACATCCTGAGGTATGCTGTCACGTTCAATGCTGAGATGAAACAGTCGAGAGTCCTGTTTAAATAGAGACAGGCTTAACAAGCTTGGGAAAAGAGACAGAGTCATCACTTTGATTCTTTTAATTAATTTGAACCTGCCTATTTACCTGGAATACTAAGTCCCCAGCAGAACCCATCCATACCTCATCTGCTATCTCAGCAGTATTCCACTGCCACAGGAATTTAGTCAACTTTATAACAGTATTCCCCAGAGGAGTATGGATATTTTGCCTTGTCCCTTCTTGGGTGCTCATAGGCAAGATTTTGCACTTTCTGACCTTTGAAAGCAGACAGCTTATCAACTGAATTGTGGAAGTCCTAAGAAACAGAGGATTGTGTGTGAACTCAAAAGGTACCTCATGGCAGAGCTGCTCAAACTAGCGTGCTTAGACTAACCAACAGACTTTGAGCTAACCTGACCTTGGAAACCTACAATCTATGCTACATTACATGAAGAACTGTATGATTTGCTGCTGTTGAGTTATTTTTAAAGAAAGGATAGTGACTACACAGAATGTATTGAAATTTCTGTTTTGGAAAGATTTTGAGCTTCGACTTTAAGTGCACACTATAAACTGTTTCTTTTCCAAGCGGAAAGTACTATTTCTCTCCATACTCCAGTATATAAAAGTAATTACATTTTTATGGCTATGAAGAAGGGAATATAATTCATTGCAATGGTTTTGCTTCCCCAAACTTCCAGCTTGTCTGTCTTAAATTATCAACTCCTGCCTCAGTAGCAAAACTCCTATTCGTTTCAAAATCCCAGACTCATGTACAGGTGGACATTTCTGTAGACTGACTAAAACAATCCACCCCCTTCTCCAGAAGTAAAGTCGAGCACCTGGAGCAATATCCATGAGGGTTCTGAATGGCCACTGCTTACTCTCAACAGAGGCATTAAACCTGAAACCTAAAGATGCCATGTTAAGCATCAGTGTTAATACACTGATGCTCATTTAAGTATACATGATAGGGGATGATGACCCTCTGTCCCCACATTACTGATGATTACTGATAGGTCAGACAGGAAAAAAAAAATGGATGTGACAGAAGATCAGCAGAATGGGTGTGTATTCTGATAGGCAGAGCTTCACATTTAAGGTTTGTGCTTTTTTATTATTTTGATATAAGAATGGTTTTTGTTGCAACTCTCTGCTCACACTTTGAGGTTAATGTACAATATTTATGCCTAACTGATTTGCTATGCATTTTAATTCTGCAACGAATGCCTTCACTTTATATCAGCAATTTCTTCTTTTTTTTTTTTTTTTTAAGGACTGGGACACATGACACTTTTTTGCACTATGTAGTAGACAAAAAATTATTCGCCCAGCTCTCTACCTAACAACTCAGAGCATTGTCATCTGAGCTATGAATAAACACGCAGTTGCAGAGCTGGTCTTTTGGATGATCCTTGTACAATTATCAGCCTTCAGACCACAAACTTCTCAAGTGTCTGCAGTGAAAGCCGTGAAGAACTACCTCTACTCAGAGGGAAGGGGGGGAAGGGAAAAGAAAAAATAAAGAAAAAAAAAAGGAAAATGCAGATAATTAGAATTCCTCCTCAAATCAGCACTGGCAAATCTCCACATCTTCATTTATTTTGTCTCTTCTCCAACTTCCTTTTTGTAAAGCTCCAAGCCAATACAGCATTTAAAGGTATGATTGACTTAAGGCATCGGAAGAATTACCTCAGGGAGCTCAACAAGACTAAAGCACACTCCTAAATTTATTTCTGACTGGAAATGACCAGATGGCTTAAAAGTTAAACGTGCAGCTAACCACTCTGTTGAGTGAGAGCAACCCAAGCTTTTCACAGCACATATATATGTTTAAATACACTAAATTTTGGCAAGTAGTATGCAAAGAAGTCAAGTGAATGTAAGTCGACATGATAGAAAGAATGAACACAGAATAGTTTTAAACGTGGCAAAAAAACAGGTTGAGGTTCTGACAAGGAGACCTGGCCAAAGGGGCAGATTCCAGGGACCTGGTGGGGCAATCATAGCATCACTGCTTGAAATAACACAGCCCAATGGATAAAGCTTTCCTGACGCACGAGCTTTCCCCAACTGGCCCTCAAAGGTTTGTACACTGCCAGGCTCCTGCTGCCTCATGTGAAAAACTTGACTACCCACCAGGAGAAAATTGCTGGAAGCTTTGCATATCAAGGAGCCAAAGATGGAAAAGGAAAGGATAAAACAGTTTGACTGGCTTCCCACACTGGGGGCTGAGACAGTCCAATCTGACTCCAGCAGAAGGTTGCATCATCACAGCTGTGTCTTACAGGGGAGCTCAAGAGTCCTCATCTTCCTTGAGAAGTCATGTTATATCTATCTGTCCTGCTCTTAAACTTCCAGCCCAGATGAATCAGTTTACACTTAAATGTACACCAATCAAGCCACTCTCCAAAAAACATTGTTAAATGAAAGCTAAATTTGATCAGCCAGGATGGGAAGCTTCATAATTACTCACTGAGGCATATATAACGACCTGCCAGAACTCATGGATTCCCACTGAAACCCCAGAAATACCCACAGATAGAAATGTTTACCTTCTCAAGGAGTGTGAGGCAAGACATTTCACACTGTACAAGATTTTTAAGACATATTTTGCAATGTAATGTTAGGAACAGGTTGCCAAAACTTTTTTGTTATACACTTCAGTCACGCTTGTTTTTATATCTATGCTGGCTTTTATTTAACAATTTTCGCTACTCCTGTAAAACTGCCAATAAAGAAATCTTTCTTTCAATAGAGCCTAAATTGGTTCTTCAAATTGTTATACTCAGCAGTTACTGAGAAGTGAAAGAAATTAAATTTTGATCTTGGATTGAGGCAAAGTCAGGAGCATACAACAGCCTGCATACAAGGTGTTCTTCACAAAATGATCAAAAATGAATATACGCAAACTGTGTGTAGCTGAAAGCTGGGATGAGTTCCAGAAGCAAAGACTTGAATTTGACCTCCTGCTTTCAGTCCAAACCACGGCTGTTAATGGAGCAAATTCAGGAACTAAAATGGTGGGAAGAGGGGTGAACAGATTCTCAAGGATACACAGACTACACATCATGTTTTATAAAATAAATCAGTGCTTTAACTCTGTAGAAAGTAAGTTATAGACATAATGAACATGTGACTTGACACAAAACCATCAGAAATTCCCGAAGCAAAGACCTATCCCCACATTTGAGCTCTGTGATTAATGGACAGCTTATGAACAAGGCTTTGAAAAACAGCTTCTGCAAAATAAATACTTACTTATCGCTAGAGACTAGGAATGCATATTCTACACGAGGGCCATAGCAATGATGTAAACCATGTTTATCCATGTTAAAAATAAGCCGTTTTAAATTATTTTCTACTTCAGATAAAACTCCCATATGTTGGGAGTCAAAGGCTTTACATGGAAAAAAAAAATACTAAGGTGTCAGTCTAATACAGAAGAGCTTCTGAAAGTGCAAGGTCAGGTGGCTGGGATGCTAAGCAACTGAGGCCAAAAAGCTTACTGAAGTTTCCTTCTGAACTGCTCTCTTCAGCAAAAGCAAAAATCAAAACTGTCATATTATTCTCTAACTCTGTTAAATTGATGCATTCAGGCTCCCGTGTGCAATTCAGTTTAAATTACCTCCTAAAATAAGGACTTGGCTTTCAGACTATGCATGCTAAATAAGCCACTCCTCAAGAACTCCAGAAAAGAAGTAAACATTCAATTATGCCTATTCTGTGGAAAAAGAACTTATCTTTCTAAATCTCATATGTGGAATAATTTTCTAACAATAATAGTCACTTTGAGACCACAGCTTTGTCTCCTGGGTCAGACTGATCTGTTCTGTTTGCTCCACTTGAAAACTAAGCAAAAGAACTTTAAAGGCTTTGATTGAGTTTTTAATATGTATGTTTATTTTTGGTCCATAATCAATTTAGCTGGGTACATACTAAAGGAACAGCCTATTTAAAAAACTTCTACTGAGGGAAGCCATCCACCAGATTCAACTTTCTTCTAATATGTAATTAACATACATTCTACCATTTTGCGAATATTTCACCAGGCCAAATAGCTGGGAGGAAAACATTTCTGGTCGGGAGAAAGGGATGACCAGAGCAAAAGAGGACAGGAAAGCTAGATTAGCAAGAAGAGGAAAGAGTGAACCAAAGTAACAACAAGGAGGAACTTTCTCTATTTTTTCCCACCTTGGACTGATACTTTTAGTTTCCAATTCTTTTCTTTCTGCTTCTGAAGTTATGAATTCCTCAGTCCTCCTCCCCTGCTCCTTTCTATCTTCCTATCTTTGCCCTAGTCCACTTCTCCCATTCCCACAAGCCTTCCTAAGCATTCACAACAAAATCAATGACAAAACAACCATTAAAGAGAATCTTACTTAAAACTTGACATATTTTTTCAAAGTTCATAACCATACACTGCAATAACATTCAATCTTTCAAATTATATAAGATAAAGTATCAACTTAAGTCCCAAGCGCAATACAAGATATTAGTCATTAACCACATTCTTATGGTATATGGTCTTTCTTTTTCTCTGTACTTCAGCCTACATATCTGAACAAATGGCTTGCTTAGTTTTTGAGGGTTTTCTCCTTCACCCCTGGGTATCTCAAGACTGGACATTCTCCATGGAGGACAGTGCAATTTGCTATCCTAATTTATGTCACAGAGCAAAAAATGAATTGGCTCCTTGGGTCTGTTTTCCTGTGTCTCTGCCTGCGGGCTCCAGTACTGCTCTTTTTGTTAAAAGCAAATTCTGATTCCTTTCATAATGTTTTGTTCATTCAGGCAAAGTCGGATTTTGAGGGTTTGGGTATTTTAATATCTTTCAATACTGTTAAATCTCCCTAGACATTGGGACCATGTAGATTTAAAAAAATAAAAGCTATAAAGAAACATATGAGGAGCTGCCACTTGGCAGAAAGACCAAATCTACAGTACAGTTCAAAAATTCAATTATGAATCTCATTTTTTCAAGGGTATAAGTATAGCTGGACAAATTCACTGCATATATATTAATTGCCCCCAGATGCGACTTTTTTTGGCAAAATTTCACCGATACCAAAGTTGACTGTTTATAGTGTCTTATGAAATGGTCTTTTCTTCAAGAACAACAGGCAGAGCAAGGAACAAGAACACAAAGACCATCACAATGTGATACAATCTTCAAGAGATTAAGACATCCTCAAAAAATACAGAGGCAGTAGTTTACGTATCATAGCACAGGATTCTGTTAGCATCTGTTTGATATTCCTGTTCAAAAATCAGAACGGCCAAAACACCTGTATATATTAAAAGGTTAAAAACTGTGTTCAGCTGATAGCAGCACAGTCTCATGGTTACTCTGAAAGCCTGACACTGCACAGTAAATTCAACTTTTACAGGCAGGGACTGACACCACATTTTGTGCTTCTATAGCGCCTACCATAAAGAAGCCTTGGGCTCATGACTGGGGTTCCTTGGCTCTACAATATATAAAAATAACAGACAGATAAGGTTTATGATTTAATAACTACACTCTTCTGCCACAAACTCATTCTTTGGAAGAAACTCATGAAAAGCCTCATGATCACGTAAGCATCACTTGCCTTATAACTGGGGTTGGGATAATAGTCCTTCCTTTCCTAGAATGATTTAGGTAAGACACGTAATAAATGTAAAACATTAAGTTTCAAAATCTTTCTGTCAATAGTAGTTCAGCATTCTGAGGGTAAAGCTATAAAAAGATTTCTTACCGGAGTGCAGCATATATACTCCAACACAACGAACTCCAACATAATCCCACTACAGTGTTTCATGGCAGTTCTGACAAGGTTCCAGGTGCACACAATTAATTTATTTCAAAAACTCACAACATGAAAGGCCCAGGTGTACCTAAACATATTGTCATATAGCACAGGCTGGGAAAAATCTTTGTTCAGAAGCACTATCCCCAGTTTTCCTTTATTCTTACTAGAGAACTACTCCACCAGTCCTGTCCTACAACAGTTTGAAGGGCGTTTCTCACTTTTGCTCAGAAAGGGCTCTTCAAGTGTGACTGGCTTCCCAAGGCATGCCTGCTTACTGATCTCCTATCAAAAAAGATTCTACCATTGCATATTCCTGGGCAAAACAATTTCTGTCAATAGGTCTCATGCTATTCAAAGACATGGATATGTTCTAAATATATAATTACAGGAAGTAAGTACTATATGAGATCAGACACTACCAAGTGGGGTTTGCAGACAATGTCACAAAAGGACCTTCTTGCATTTGTCTCTACATTGTTCCTGAGTATAGTGTTTCCACTGTGTTTGTCAACCTGGCCACCTGCAAATATCTTTATCTGCACCTGTAATATACCTATGGATGCTCAGCTAGTCTCCTGGTACATTTTGTACACAAGGCACGCATAAAAGGGAAAGTATAAAGCTGTAGCATTAATGGACACCTCAGGAAACTCAATTCTGTGCCACAGGAAAAGGCATAGTAAGCCATGACCTGTTCTTCTGCCTGGGCCTAAAATCTCCTCTGTTTCTTCTCTCATGCTCATGTTCCCAGGAACACCAAGGTGGAGCAAAACCTGAACTTACAAATCAGTTTCTTTAGCTTGTAGTGCACTGCTTGATTTTTATGCAGCCATGATCCTTTGAACTGCATCACCTGGGAAAGGGCTCGAGTTGTGCCTAACCCTGCGCCTGCTCAGTGACACTGTGGAACGGCACTGCCGTGCCCAGCGCTCTTCTGGGGCAGGAGCTGAAGGGTTTCACTCAAGGCAAAAAAGTTCTCCCTCCTACTCAGTTCATCTTTTGAAATCGTGCCTGGTTATTAACAACTTGATGGCTATTTATGTATTCTCTTTGGATTCTGGAAGGCTTCCAAGTGGAAGCAGAGATATCTGCAAGAAGATGCTGAGCAGAAGCCTAATTCTGGGGGACGCCGTTGGCTACTTCACCAGTACACATTGTTAGGTATCTGGTCTAAGCCAGTCCCTTCAGCTCTACTGTAAATGGGGAGAGAGAACAAACAATTGTTCACTCTATCAGAAGACATGTACAGACAAAACACTTAACTTTTAGACAGGTAAATCAGATTAGATGAATTTGACTTTATGTGCCCATTTCAGCTTCAATTTTTATCATGAAATAAGCATTCCTGTATAATTACAGGGAAGAGAACAAAAATCTTTCATCTCAGAGTAATCACCACACATTAATTTCTCTTTTGGATTTCTTTCTCAGATTTCTTTTAATTAGTTTCATCATTTCTAGTAACCTCTTCCATGATTTAGGAACTCATATGACACAAATACAATGGAAATTATGTTTTGAGTACTCTCCTGTCCTTATCTCCCTCTTCCTGCACGGCACAAAGTGCCTATAGCCACTTTTTAAAATTTATAATTTATTTCATTTATTTCAACTCATCTTATTCACCAGTGATACTACAGGATCACAGCCAGACCTCCATGCTCTTCTTGCTTACGAGTAGAACATTTAGTTAGAGATTATTTTTAAAATTAACCCACCATCTCCATGTGAAGCAGGGGACAATAAAACATTGAAGAGGAAGTAATTGTTCCTTAAAGTTCAAATTAACTCTTCTTCCTCTACTTTCTAATTTGTATGAAATTCCTGAGTTCTGGCAGCAGAGCGTTTACTCCTGAAAAATAATGTTTTCTTAAGAAGTGACAAATTGTATTGCAATTTGGCATAAAGTGGTTAAAGGAGTTTCACACAATACAGTATCAGCAGCTTCTACACTACTGCAGTTGGAAGAAATATAACATTGTGAAGTCCCATATAAACTATACAAGTGAAGCTTAGGAAAAGACACAAGGAGAGGTTTTGCTTGAAGTCCTTGAAATAATTTGTGGAAGCACCTTAGTTGCACATTTTGCAGAGGCTTCTTGCCCACTCTTGCCACGCCGCTGACAAGGCACGTAAAAGATGATGGAAACAGATGCAGAAGCAATAAAATATACAAGTGAAACAGATTATGCTTTGCAATTCTTTCTAGCAAAATGGCATGACTACAACAACCCTACAGTAAATGAAATCAATAGAAAAGGAAAAGAATCCTACAAGAACTTGCTTTTCCCTCAGGGACTAATATCTTGGCAAGATATCATTGCTATTTTATATGTTCAAAATTAAGTTTATATGCAGTCTTTCAATGTACACTTTTAAATCCCCCCTTTATGCTATCTATCTTTAATGACATTTCCTAGCAAAGTGTATCAAGAGCAAAATGTCCCATTTTACATGCAAGGCTGATTTCCCAGGTATGAAGGGCATCCAGGGAAGTATATGCTTTGCTAAAATGAAAACCAAAATATTACCTTATTAGACAACAGCAATGTGTCCCCAACAGAGTGAACTGGTAAAACTTGTTTTTCTTTGGAAAGCTTGAAGAGATTCTTCTTAACAATGTACCTTTTCATCAGCAAAAGGTCTGTGTCAGCACAATTCCAGCAGCAAGAAGTTGGTTCTGCTGGTATGAAGTACCATAGCACACCTACGCTGGCCGGCCTCTCCTATACTGGGCTGGGGAGTGACGCTCACACACAAGGTGCGTGTTACACTAGATTATGTATGTGGTACACTAAGGTATTGCTACACTGATGATGTCCAGCTGGTGCTGTACGCATGTACTTATGTAAACATGGTAGTATCCCACAGACAACCTCTCGATGTGTTACTGCAGTTACAGCTGGCGAGTAGAGTTATACCACTAAGAGCCAGAAACGAAGGGAATGCTCATTGCAAAAGGATAGGCTGCAGGACAACCCTGTAACTACCCTCTCCCTAGGTAGATGTATTGTACAGAACAGCTTACTCCCTTACACAGGGAGCAACAGCACAATACAGAACAGCTTTATTTACCTTTGAAGGAGGAGGGAATTTCCTCAGAAAAGACATTTAAAGAAAGCAAAGACTGCCAACATAAAGCACTCCAACTTCCACAGTTGCTTGAAAAAAAATCATGATTCTCCCACTATGTTCATATAAACTCTCAATTATATCTAATATTTTGTATGTGTAATAATTATGGAGGTATATACACAGAATTACTCTACAAAGCTTGTAATTATATTACACTGATGACTCATAAGAATGTGATGATATACAACAGAATATATCCATTTTTCAGTTTTCAATTTAAAACAACCAGGAAATGGCCCACAAAAGTGAGCCTTAATACAACACTTGGTGTTTCAATGAAACATTCAGATACTCTGAAATGCTAGAATTAAGGTTGCCTGAGGAACACTAAGATGCTCTCACCTTAGAAATACATTACGATGCTGTCTTCAATGGGACAAACACGTATTAATCTTTCCACAAGACTTTGTTCTGTTCAGCTCAGAGAACAGGCAATGGTTAATGATCCCTGCTTGCGTTCCTCGCAGCTGAACATGTACCCCAAGTGCCTTACGCACTGAGCAATATTCAAGCAGAGCTCTGAAGACACATTCATTCTTTTATGAGCTTCCCAATGAAGCATTCAGTTCCACAGTATTTAAATGCTTGAAAAATATTAAGGACTACTTTTTCTTCTTCCACATGTCTCAGTGAGTTGAGGAAGTATTGCTGTCTCCTGTATTGCAGACTGGGAACTTGGGCACAGAGACTTTAAGATCAAAAGCATCGATTAATTTTGCTCCCAATCTGCGATACCTGGGACCTGATGTTTCTGAGCACCAACCATTACATGGTGTTTAATATGTTCAAAGTACAGCTCCCTATTACTACAGCTGCAGCTGTGAGTGCACAACACTTCTGCAAATCAAACCTCAGGGTCTCAAGTCAGGCACTGAGACAACAAAAAGCACACAGTTAGCGGCCACATGCAAAAAGTTAGAGTTAGGAGATATTCCTACACTCAACCAGGAACTTTTTACTCAGGAAGGAAGAGAAGGCAGAGCAGCATTCAAGCGCACAGACTGTCCTTTGCTGCTGTCATTAAAGGCACCCATTTCATGCTTTCTAACTACTACCTTAGTGAGGCAGAGGCTTGCAAGAGCAGCATCCTCAACCCAGCAGTCCTAATTCATCCACAGAGGAATGATCATCCTGGAAACTGAATCAGATAGCAGTCCTTCACAGGAGAAGTAGTAAACTTAGTAATGTCCTTTGCCTCCTAAACTGTCCCCCACCCTCCTCCCTGCTCCCCCCAGGACTCCGACTTTCCAACCAAGAAGGTTTCTCTCTCTCTCTCTCTTGCTGGGACGCAGCATGGAGGTTTCGAGGGAGTGAGCCTCCTGTGTTCTGGAAAGGTGCTGATGGATGCCTACAGCCCTGGACTGAACCGCAGAGAGCCTGACTCAGCCTGCGCCCAGCTCAGGGTGAACGCTGGATGAGTTCAGCTCAGTCATGGTACCACTGAGCCCACGCTAACTGCAAGTTTCCAGAGGAAGCCAGAGCTAAACAAACTCCTGTGGATAAATGCATCTGAACCCTTCACCCAAGTAGCGCTCTATCTTACTCACAGGCACAGCCTGTGAGAAAGAGAGTACTACTTACTGAACACAGGTACATACCTCTTGTATACCTTTTTTCCCCCCTGCCAAAACAACGGCCTCCTTCAATGAGCAGTCAAAACTGCAAATAAGGTCAGCTAAAGATGTAATTAGACTTGACTAGAAGTTAACTGAAAAGTACAGGAGTACTTTTCAGTTAATAAATAATAATAATAATAATAATCTGAAGCCCACTGAAGACAACAGGCAAAAAAAACCAAACCCTCACAGACTTCAGTAAGGCACAGAAAAATTCCTTTCTCACCGAACACCACCTTGTTCCGCGCAGAGGGTAGGGGCACAGAAGACAGACCGCTGTCGTGGCGGAGAAAGAGGGACGTGCTCAGGTGTGTAATTCGGGGGGGGGTGTGTGTGTGAGTATCACAGCACCTCAGTGGGAAAGAGCTTCAGTCAGTGAGTTTTGTATCTTCCTCATGGACTATATGAATGGAAACATTCTGATATACGTACAACATAAATGAAAGGTTACTGCTTTGATTACATGGTATTTATTCACTGCTAAAATATTTGAATGAATTAACAGAGAAGACTATTAATCTGCTTTTTTTCTGGAGGAATGAATATATTAAGAAAAATCATTTCCCTTGCTCAGTTGAAACACTGCAATTTAAACCTCCTTATTAAAGAGATTCCTTTCTCAAAAAAAGTCACTAGTTCTCTAACTAATGTTCCTTTTTCACAGTTGGTAATTAATCTGTTATGCACCAAACTTAATTTTGGAAAGGTAACGCCACTGACGCTTAAAGAAATGAATGATAAAAGAAATGTTAGAGCCCCTAATTCTGTAATTCCTATGTAATGACAATTAGTGAAATACTATTTTCCACTGGGAATTTTTTTAACCACTAGATAAAGGCGCTGCTGTGCTTTTAGGATTTACTCTCATGATCAAATTGTCTCTCTTATAGCTATCAAAAATATAATTAAAAGAAGACTCTTCCTAGAAAATAAACCTACAGATAGTTTTTAATTACATCTTGTTTCCTTTACAGTTTGAAAGTTGACAGCAATTGCTATAGAAACTCATAACTGTGGCTGGTAACTTTTGCCCTGCACTCATTTAGAGAAGTCCATGTTGAATATCAGTCCCACTTGTCAATAGAGGAGAATCTGAAATATATTAACATTTAGTTTTACAGGACAGATACTAATTGGGTTGTTATTTCGTCACTGTGTAAATTTTCAGTGACCTTTCTAAAAAAGAAATAACAAGTCAATAGAAACTGTTTCTTCTTGACTTTCTCCATCCCCTTTTAAATATTTTTTTTAAACAGCCATCTGAAGTTTCTTAATCCCTTTTCAGCTACATACAGTTTCTTTTTTTTTTTTTAAGGTAGAAAGGATAAGTAAGGCGGTTTTGTTCTTTTTTTTACTTTGCATTTTACTGTAATGGAGGTTTTCTAAGTTGTTATCTCAACTAACATATTCCGTATTTAGAGCAAATAACATCAGTTTTCCAGCACAAAGTACCCTAAGAACTCATTTCCCTCCTCACCCTCTCCCAGGAAATGGAAAAAGAAAACACAACAAAACGACAACACAGAGGGGCCAGCTTTCAGCGGTTGATGCACGTTTGTGCATCTTGTAAAGAAATATCTCAACACACATAATCAGTTTATCTACATATACCCACTGAACTTATTGAATAACAGTATTTGTAAATATGAGTTATATCAGCAGAGCTGTGGATAGAGATTGAATCAGCCCAAATACTGTTATACTTGCTCTGCACTCAACCATCACACGCTTGACACCCTTCCCTCCAGTGGGCAAGGGGTCTTGCTAATATTAAAGTCAATGCAAACCCACAGCCATTTTAAAGGGTGGTGTGGCCAGCTCCAGGAATACTCTGCCTCCCTCCTCAAAGTAAAAGAAGATTGAACACAAATGCACTCAGCATGGGAAAGAAACAGGAGAAATTAAAAGTCTAAGTGCCATTGCAGAGCCATGACCTCACTGGGATTACAAACATGGTGGGACAGCTTGCTTGACTGCAGTGATGGATGGGTACAATTTTTGGGGGGAGAGATTTAAAACCTGACTGAACAAAGCCCTGGGCAACCTGTTCTGCCTGGACTTGCTTTGATCAGGGGGTTGGACTACAGACCTCTACAGGTCCCCTCCATTCTACACAATTCTGTGATTGCGGCTTTGTTGTGTGTGTACATGTAATTCTTTGTAGGAAAATCAGGCTCAATCTTTGCTAGGGAGAAATTTTCAGCTAGGAAAAAGCCCAAAATACTAATCTCAACAGAAAACTTCATACAGAAAACGGTTGAACTCGATGACCTTAAAGGTCTTTTCCAACCTAAATGATTTATGATTGTATGATATATAGCTATTACATGGGATTTCAGTGGGCTTAAAAAGTAAACGGAGCCTGAAAGACTATATCATAACATTGCCAAAAAATATGGAGGTAAAACATGACAGTGGGATATTCTTTCTCAGTAGATTACATTTTAAACTAACACACTCTGAGGTCATTTACGTGCAAACTCCCTGTCAACTCTTTCCGCAGTGAATGGTTAAGTGTGTAATTTTGGGCAGATAGACTGCATGCTTGTTACATGGCAACGTTTTAAGTAGCATCTTTGGCTTACCCTCCTCATGAAACCATAATCAGAAGAACTTCTATAAACGTCACTTGCCATTTATGGAGCACTTCTTCATTTCAAGGCATGGTGGACAAACTAGTTAATATTTAGCACAGCTCTTGGGATTATGGCACCATTTCACAGACGAGAAAGAAAGGGGTGCCAACATCTCCTTCCAGAAGAAATGTCTGATTTCTGGGTGCCCATCCCTGGGCTTCAGAGGATTGTGAGACCTAACAAGGTCCTGCCATACAGGATATGTAAACTGGCTATTAATTTATGATACACTTCAAGAACTCTTAGTCCTGCAACGCATCACTCAATAGGATCATTATTTTTTTAAATGAACACAAATCTCCACACATGCACTCACAAACCCCTTTAAGAATATTGCAGTGGGATGCTTACAGTTAATGAAATAAAACCAGGAGATTTTAGGGGTTCCCACAAGTTACTAAAGATACAAGATGTCCAGTTACAAAAGACACTGAATTTTGCATAGGATTAGCTAACATGGTGAACTGCTGAGCTTCACATCCTATAAAATCTATGCAAGCCCTGCAAATCATATTAAGTAGTATTTTTTGCCTTCTTTCCTTAGATCTTTACAAATTATTATTTGGATTTTACTTTAATATTTTGGAAAGCAGAAACCTCTGCCAGGAATACAATATTTCACATCATAATCCTGATATAAATCATCATTCACTCAAATCAAATAGATACTGATGAAAACAAACAAAGAATCCAGGTCCTCTCAGTTGTTCAGCAACCACTGCCTTGACTTTGATACTACAATTTCATTAATGTTCTAGTTCTGAAACTCTCACTGACAGGAGCTAGATTTCTACTACCAAAAAAATAAGCATAAAAGGATATGTCCTAACATATATTTAAAATCAAATTAGAGATCTTTGGAAGATGCCTTACCAAAAAAGAGAAAGCAATGCATGCTTTTGTGGTTAAATTCCCTTGACATTTCTATAATCTTGTTATTACAGTCTGTAAGAAAAAAGAAAAAAACCTGTAAAGGTACCCAAATACTAATTAGCAATGCCATGTTTAAGTATCTGTTTGTTACTTGGAAGCTGGCCATTTCTGTACTGTGCAGTGAGTTTGGATTGACGTTAAATATAAGAAATAGTAGGAATTTTCAAATCAACACACAGGTACGTAAAACCATCTAGACCAAAGGCGATTACATGCTGCAACTCCTCCGTTACTAATAAGGGATTGGAAAATTGATAATGCCAAGCAGAAAACTCCCCTACTAGGAGACCTCACCATATGCCTTATCTCAAACCCAAAGGGAATTAAACAATAAAAGATAATAATTTTCCAACAGAGATGCAGCAGTGCAGAGTGGAGGACAAGAACCAGCCACAGCCTAGAGACTAATGCTTATGAAGCATTTTTATAACACGGTTCTTTACATTTTCTTGCAAACATCAAGCCTTAGGGAAGTACTACAATTAATCTTGTCCTAGAAATGATGAAATTTGAAGCTTACTAGTTATTTCCTGAAAGAAACCAAATCATTAACTAAGTGAACAACACAGCTCAGAATTATTGATTTCTAGAATTGATGTCTGAATCATGAAAATACACTTCAACAGAAGTTTCTGAACTCTGCTCCAACTTTGCAAAGCTTTTGAACTTGCAAACATATTAAATTCTACATGACGATGCTGCGTTAACAGAATCTTAATTTTACAGTTTTAAATTACTTCATCTAATCAATTACTTATTCACACTGTTTGTGAGGAATTTGTTATAGCAAACTGAAAACAAGTAAGAATACAGGACGTGCATTTAGAATTCTTAAATAGTCCATTTTATCAGAAGTCACTGAGACTATAAAACTTCTTTACTCTATACCTCAAGATTAGCCATATATGAAAAAGCTACACTTAAAAAAATATATGATTGTGAGTGTGCAGTATACTGTATATATGGAAAAATAAGCATCATCAAGTTTTGCCTTGTCAGCTAACTGCTAAGCATTCCTGGCTAAAAAGAAATATATGCAATATTTGGTTATCACACTTGTCCACTGGAGGTTTTTCCCACATGTTTCTCTGATGCAAATATAACTGGTCATGAGACAGAACAGCAATATACACCACTGCTCAGCTGGAACATGGAACTTGCTAACTTTCCTTTCATCATCTCTTTTTCATTAACATACTTTAAAATATGCATACCTCTAAGAATGCAAACCACAAAATACTATGAAATCATTATAGTTGCGCAAGCATGACTTGGTATTAAAATATTACAAACTCAACAGAATCATCACAATTTCATTTTCCTTGTCAGTTCCTAGGATGCATTGTGCACCAGTTGCACATAATTATAAGAGGTTTTTAGCTTCTGAGCACGGTTTTCATCATGGTTGCCTGCTTTCCTCAACAATTTAAAATGTCATCAGCCATTCAAATACAATCAGATTAATCAAGGTGTCCTTGGATAATTATCATAAACATGAAGTTTGCACATGTGTTAGCATAAGCTTTCTTTCTACAAAATATATGTAATTCCCCCAAGTCAGATAAGATAAGATATGCTCTAAGGCATAGTGATGCTTGAATGAATGTAAATCCTTCCTACTTTTTGTTGTCACAATAGAAACAGAAGCTTTTCTGCTGAACTCTAACAAAGAATTACCATCAGCAGTGGATTTCAGTACGTACTCAAGTCCTCAAAAATAAAATGAAATAAATAGGGCTTGCCTATCCAGACATGTATTCAGCCATTAAAATTAATTAGTCTTTTTTGTAGGTGAAAAAAAAAAAGCTATAGAAAGTACAAATCCTCATTTTGGATTTAAAATAAATCCTCTACATATCTATGCAACCTAGAATCAAAACTAATAGGCTTCTAGATTCATGTAAAGAAGCTCTACTCTGAAACAGGCTTGTAGTTTATGTGCAGTCCATTGGCCAGAGCTGGAACTTGCACTTGAGAGGCAGAACAAAAGATCACCAAGCACAAGATGGAAAACAGAATGAGAGGCAAAAAGGAAAAAAAAAAAAACATCCCACATTTGCACAGACTGGACTGCATAACATGCTCAGCTGGTGTGAATTAGTATAAAAGCTCCTCAAACATCAGTGAAGCTGTGCCAATTTAGACCAGATGAGATCTAAGCTGTCATTAGCCACATGGCAAAATAAAAAAAAAAAAAATTGGCCCAGTTCTTATTCATTCCAATTTCCATGCACGTGCACACAAAAATATATCATTGGCTTCACTGCTGTTATTCCTAGTTTCCAGCAGCACAAGTTGGAGAAGAATCAGAAGGTTTCCACAGGCTTCCTCATAAACATCTATTGACTGCACAACTGCTTCAGCTATCCAACACTATCCTATAACAACATTTCAGATCAGATTAAATTCACTTTATTTCAGATTTCATTAAAAAAAAAAAAAAAACCAAAACCAGAAAGGAAGGCTAGGAGGATTCCTGCCAAGCTGTAATTTTTATTAGAAGTCATATGACTAGCTTTGGAAAACTTCACCCTCAAAGATGTCAAAAAAATTCAAGGGTAGTAAGCACAGAGAGCAAACCAAGAAGAGCAGAAACAGGCCAGTGCCGACCCCTTCCCCAGCACGGGGAGATGGAAGAAAGTTTGGACCAGCATCTGCGCTTCGTCACTCTCCAACTTCTCAACGGACAGAGGGACCAGCCATTACGCAGTTCTGCATGGCTAATATTAAGCTAATCACAGGACAGAGAGGAAGCTGAATTCAGTAGAATTGCTAGTCATTGTTGATGCCTTGATTTAGCTTTAGTCAATATTTACAATACGTTTAGACATCCTTTCAGACAAACAAAATAGCCCTTTCCTCTCTCTGTTTTGCTGCCCGAGAAACTGCAAGGATGTCTACGCGGCACACAAAGGCTAAAGGTACACAGGCCACTTCTTGAACGAGCTAATTCAGCTGCCAATTCTGGTCTAGTCAGGTCAATAGGAAGCTCCAGGAAGAACAACTTATCCCACTTCTTTCTTGCCGAGGTAAACCATCCAGCTCTACTACAGCTAGACCGCTTGTGGCAAACGTATCTTGAGGATTTACTCATCTGCCAAGATTGCAGAACGCGCCTGCCTCTTCCAGTGACCCAAAAACTGGTGTGCTGTTCCACAACCTTCTGCTCCTACCACTATCTCAAGATAAACTCATCACTACGTCAGTTTTATTAGACCAGCTTAAATTGGCAAATCTGCCAGATATTATCACAGAATCACCACCGTGTACTGATCCTTGCAAATTTTTTATTTCAAAATTCACATAGTCACACAGACATGGTATGATAGGAAAACTGCAAAGTCTGCCTCTATCGATCTTTCCTCTCTTTGAATCCACATAGTTCAAGTAAGAAATGAAGGTGAATTTGCACAACTGCACTTCAAGCAATGCACACATATAATTATGGAGATGTATTCTTCTCCGCCCTTAAACTGCTCTGTATTCTATGACCATGAAGACTGCCAGAAAAACCCAAAGACTACCAGAGTAAACTCTGGACAAAAAACCTCCAAGAGACTACCTGCAAACATCTCCCACTCCTCCCGGCTACCACTGAAAACAGAAGGTACAAATTCTGTGTTTCATCTGCATTGTAAAGTTACTGTGCTTGCCCATATGTGCCAAAAAGGAACACAGTACGAGGAGATGATTAGAGGAAAAAGAATATTATGTTGCAGGAAGAGCGCTGATATGAAGTTTGACACTGTTTGATTGAGCCAAGAAACATACACTTGGGTCCTCAATATCACTAGGGAGCTCTTCTATGTATTTGTCATGGTTGATACATTTGCTTTAACACTTCTACAGACTTGATCTAAAAGATTAATAAAAAGTAAGACAAGTGAAAATGATCAATAAAGATTTAAAAGTATCCCAAAAGCTTACAGTGGTCTCTTAAGGTAGCATAAGCATAGGTTCCACTGGTGAAATAAAGGCACAAGGCTATCACTCAGGTTGTTAAATGGTGCCTGTCAAAAAAAATGCCAGGTCTGATTATTTCAACAATAGCAGCCAAATCCATCTGGTGCTCAGTGACCATCCAGAAAACACTTACAAGCTTCAAAGGACTGAGTTACTATGGCACATCCTCAAGATACATACATGAAATCATTACTAATCAATTTTTATTATGCAAGAAGCTTTCTTTGGCCTTCTAACTTAAAACTCAATTGAGTCCTGTGACTGGTATTTGTGTCTGCCCCATAAGAATTCAGTGTCTCTTTTTTCCCCTTTCTCATCCTTTGCTGTCCTGAAAACAGCTTACCATTGAGTGGCAAGATTGTGACACTAAACGGCAGCACTCCCTTCCCCTTCTCCTTCCTTGTTTCAATGATTTGTTGATGAATTCAGAGCGAAATGGTGCTGGGAGGTACTTCTGAAGCCAAGGGTAAACACTCTGCACCCAGAGCCATCCTGGTTCTAATTTTGTGAGATTTGATTTTACTGTTCAATAAAGTGTATTCCAAAAGCCGTGCTTTGGGGGAGCACAGACACAACAAAAAGCAGCTGCACATGGTGGCAGCTCTGGTTTCATATGTCTGATGGTTTCAAAATTCAGCAAATGTTTACTTTTAGGCATCAGCTCAGCTACAGTCCTGCAAATAGAAGTGCCCAGCAACTGGGCAACACTGAAATCGATGATGCTCTGAGAAGGGTAAATGCAGTGACCTTGCAGGAGTAGGACCATAATGATTTAAGTATCACACACAATAGCAGAACTGATCACAGTGGAACATACAAATATCAAGGCATCAAAGGAAAGAATTCTCTGAGGAACCTCTTTGCAACACACAAAATCAGAGAATGGTTGAGGTGGGAAGGGACCTCTTGAGATCACCTAGTCCAATTTCAGTCCCCCTGGTTCTTGCACAGACAGCTAGAGTTGGTTACCCAGGGCTGTGTCCAACCAGGTTTTGAGTACCTCTGCAGATAGAGTGACATAGGTCAGTAATCTCCAGCTGAATTGACTAGGACACCTTGTCTTCCATTTTTTTTTTCCTTTTTTCTTTTTTCCTTTTCCTTCTTTCTTTTTTTTTTTTTTAAGTAACAGTAAATAAGCCAAAAAATTAAAAAGCTTGAAAAAGACTGCATTTTATATGCTTGTTGAAAGCCATAAGCCTCACAGAACAATTCCTGTCTTCTGAAAATGAGCTGGGAAAATATATCCACACAAGCCACTACTCTGGATCGTAGCAACCACAATGGACAAGCAATTTGAAAATAATGAATGGCAATGTAAAAAGCAAGAAAATTGACCACCACAAGTAAGGCACAAACACTGTTGGAGAAAGCCTCAAATCCTTTCCAAGGATCTTCAGCTCTTTGGGATTCCAGATGGACAAGACAGTGATTAGTCCTCTCCATGGATCCTGTCTGACATCTTAGGATTTTCATCTTTAAGAAAAGATTCTTTAAGGAATAAAAAGGCCTGTAACACCTTCATTATTTAGGAACTCTGAAAAACATTCCAATAGGAGGGCAACACAAAAATTTTCATCTTTATGAAAGACCTCAATAGCAGCCAAAAGCAAAGTATTACTCTACACGACTCCCAGCTGCTCTTGCATACCAGCACAAAAGAAGAGAAGAGAATATTTTTGATCTATCCTTCCTGGCAGAAAACACAAAAGCTAACGTTTCAAAAGAATAAACAACATCTGCTTTGGATGGGGTAGATGGAGAAAAAATCATGAGCCAACCTGCAGATAACCTAAGTGCATGGATTTATAAGAGATCATGATAAATGTGTGTTGATTATTTGCTTAATACATCTGGACTGTATTTACTCATTTATGCAATAGGATGGTGGGGTTTTTTTTCTCCACAAGAAAGATACTCCACTGGGACTCATAAAGGCAGTAATCTTTTAGGAAGTTACTATTACACTAAGAATAGTAGAGATTGTCTTGCATTTTCTTGTTCACAGCTTTATAATTAACAAAGTAAAAATGTTGGCTGTTATGTTTGATGGAAGTTTCCCCAGAGAGACCAAATAATCTAAAGCAGCAACAGCTTTCTATAATTCTGAATATAATTATAAGAGTGATTTTTTTTTTATGGTGTAAACAGTCATAGTTAAGTAGATGGGTCTTAGTGGTTGCCACTTGCATTCCTAAGGGCACCTGCAAGAAAGTCAAGTTGCTCTCTGCCACATCTTAGGGCAGTTAGTAAAGTATTACTGTTAATTCATGCCATATTAACAAATGCATGTTTATAGGTAGGGGCACTTTATCATTGACATTACAATGCTGAATCTACAATCAGTGCTGCAAATTTAAGGGCAGATCATCAGAATAACAAGGACTGAACAAACACCTCTCCACAGAAACACAGGTTTTCCAAAATTTAGCCCTTCTTACTGTAAAAAAAAAAAAAAAAAATCTCTGCTATGCTTAGTGGAGTTGACTGTGTGATCACATATACACAACAATGCACGTTTATATATTTACACAGAGATAGATAGATGTGTATGCACCACACAAAGACACGCCATCTTTCTGAACTAATATTTTCGGAGTTATAAAGAAAAAGCTTTTTTAGCCCAAATGGCTGACAAGAACTAAGCATGCTGATGAACCACATAACTTCCACTTGAGGGCAAGGCTTAGTAGAGATACCCTAGAAAATAACAATACAGTACAATAGCTGGAAGGAGCAGCCTGAAGTATAATGCCAAGAGAGGAGAGACAACATGCATCTCCTGGTGGCCTAAAAGAATGCTAAACCAGATCATGCCACAAGCCTTCAAGGCATGAATTGTGGACGCTACAGAGCAAGAAAGTAGTGCCAGCATTTCTCCCTCAGTGCTGCAGGGGCATATGCTCCTACAACGCACAGGATAAACATCAAAGATGCCCAACATCTGCTATGGTTGCAGGTACCACAGAAGCTCGTCTCAGCCTATAGCTCCTCAACAAGATTAAATTTTCTATCTTAGCCATACACAGCTGAAAAGCTCTTTCTTTCACCACTACAACTCCCTCTCGCAGAGAAAAATCTCCCTACACAAATAATTTCTATGCTCTGAACACCCTTCCGACCTTGAAATTTCATCACCTGCCTTTCTGCTGACTCCTGCACCTTCTCTCTCAGGATCCACCTCACCTAAACCCAAACTGCTGTCTGGAGAAAGGTGGTGGCTGTTAGCAGCACGTGTTGGAAGCATGAGCATTAGATAACATTTACATTAACATTTCTCATTTTGCTTGGTCCCTCCACTCTTTGGCAACCAGCTACAATGATGAAATTGGGGATGGATTGTTAGCTTCTTTTTGATGATGTAACATGACAGTTATTGAGACCTCTGAGATTTTCAAACATATACAAACCTTTCTTCACCCACTCCATTATACATTATCCCCACAAACACAGCTTAGCAGTACACTCTTTAAAATGTATTACAACATCTAGATACATGATCAGATTTCAAAAAAAGATAAACCACCTCTTTTTCACATTGTTTTCAAAGGAAGTTTTGGTATCTGGCCCCTCAGAAAGAAGAATCTTTTCATTATGGGCACCAGCAGTAGGAATCAGAGAGTCAAAAGCATGGCCCTCTGATCTCTACCTCTTTTAAGTACCAATACCTACGAAATCAAGAGCACATAAGAATGAGATGGTATCGCAGGGTTCCAGTTACGTGTGTCCAATAATGTCCAATGCAGTTGCACTGCCATTACCACTAAGACAGTTCTTCATTACTCATTTTCACTACTCAAGATTATCATCACACAACAGACACAAAATGCAAGTTATACCATGAGTTTCTTCTGTTGGAAATGAAGGAAACATGTATGGTTCTGTTCATTTTTCCTTCTGTGATTCTTGTTTGGGAAGCAGCTGTAAAAGCACGACTGCCTCAATGCTCCCTCATGATTTAATCAGCTTTTAGCAAAAATTTATGACATGCCTAAATATAAACATTTCTGATACAGTTAAGCATGGAGCAATCCAGACCAGAAGAGAGGCAGGGGAAAACCCTAGAAAACAGTAATGATATTGGGCAGAAAAATCAGAGAAGACGGTAAAGCAAGGCAGTCGGATTCTACCTTGATCTTACTCTTGGGAACAAATGCCATGGGTAAGGAGAATAAAGGGCTACACTCTCATAAGCATCACCTTACTCGATCTCTTTTTCTGTAACATAAACCCTCTGTTGTCCCCGAGATTCAGTCAAGACAGTGCCCACAGAGGAAGGTGCAGCTATCAGGCAAAGGAGTACTGTGTTTGCAAACAGTCTTTTGTGGATCCCATAGATCACATATATTCAAGGGTTTCGACTCCCCAGGTACTCTAGAAGAAATACATTGCACTTTCAGATACTGTTTTGTTCTGCTTAAGAATATACTTGGGGGGGGGGGGAAGGCAACTAAGATAAGTGATCACCAGGTTTGCCTTTCTTTTATTTAATAGGGAATGTCTGGGAGCAAAACTTTTGATTATGGTACAATGTTCTTGCACCATGTGTGAACGTGTCACTGCATGCAGTTATGCTTCTGAAACAGCATGAATAAGGAACACAAAAGGAGAACAGAGTATTCAGCAAACACCTAAGGAGACCATCACATTAAATTCTGATTCATCTGGGAAGAAACTATGCTACACTGAAAAGCATAATTATGCATTTTGTCTTAATTAAATATGCTCTTAATAGTATAACAGAAAGTGTCTATGCTCTTTTCTTGGCAGTGGCTGTGCACATAATACAGAGTTTAGAACTAATGTGCCCTACCTGCCAAGTATAAAGTTCAGTACATTTTGGTCTTTTTGTTAACCTGTTATTCACAACTATGCTGTTTTTGAAGCATTTATCATGTAATAAATGCAGCAGCTGAAAAGTATCCAGAATCAGCCGTCATTCATACATTCAGTCATCCAACAATTTGAGCATGTTCAGCAGAATACATGAATGTGCACATGTTAATAAGAATGGGCACCACAAGTTCTGTATGTAAAGAATAGCTAAGAGGGGGATTGAAATCTTTCTGAAACATTCAGGGCTTTTTTCCACCCTGAGACTATAATGTAGCTAATTTATTATACACATTTCATCCAATATTTACGTGATAAACTGACAAATGCCATCTTGGTAGGATTCAAGAAATGATTTTGCTGTTCCAGCATCCTATAAAACTGTCATACAATACCAATTCTGTCAATCAACAGTGTCAAATTTTGAAAGTGTCTCTTTGTTCTGACTGGTTAGTACTACTGCGCTTTACAGAAAAAGGTTAGCCAGGTCAGATTTCAAAGATGACCAGCTCTTAAGATAATCTGAAACTTCAAGCAGCAGAGAACAGAGACCGTTAAAGAGTGTAGCCTGCAAAATAAAATCCTTTGTTGAGAATTCAAAGCCTTTTTTCAGTAGGAAAAAATACAAAAGCATACATTCTTTAAATATACATTTAGCCTCTTGGCCTTACTCCACAAAGCTGCTCTTCAGCACCAAGAGCACAGCCAATAATTTGTTGTTACAGCCTGACTTTCCTGATACCATTTTACTTTTGAACTTCTAAAAGGGTTTTAAATTCCCAAATAGTCTAGTCCCACTTCTTGCAGTCTGTTCCGTTTTTGGAACATAATTACTAAAAATAGCCTTAATTAGCATTATATAACAACAGGGGGGGGGGGAACCAATCAAAAATTCAAAGGAAACTCTGTAAATTTTGGGCATTGACTGAGAAACAGTGCAGCATCCATCAATGATGTCTGAAGCAAACTGCCTGAAGAAAAATATCAATTTCAGAATCAATCAGAAACTGTTTTTGTAATTATGCATAATCATAAACATGTAACTAACAACACTCTGAATACAGAGGTATGGCCAGCTAGGGAACAGAAAGATAAGAAGAAGAAAAAAAAAAAGAATTAACCAGTTAGCATCAAGGTAGAACATGTCTTTCTCCCTTTTCCATCAAATATCCATGCTGTGTTGGCTTCTCTGAAAGTGGAGAACAATGTATCCAAGCCATTTTCATGCTTTCATAATTAACATTACCTAAACACTTAATTTCTAGCCCTGACAAAGTGCTGTTTAAATTAACTTGTCAACTGGATAGAAACAATGAGACCTATCACATTTGAAGGTCCATATCTGCTTGCACACTCTCTGGCAACTATGTATGCTACAGCAGGTCTGCCTAAGTATTCCTCAGTCCATAATGGGGAAACATCTCCCCAGTGCCAGGAACTATCATTTAGGAGCAAAAGAACGGCTAGCCCTCAGAATTTACTCTATTTGTTGTAAATGATCACTGTCATTTTTATTTATATAGATAGATAAAACGAAATAAAACTGTGCCGAAGTGATATGTTACTTTGAACTAGTATCCTTATCTGGTCCTCTACTAAAATCTTAACCATTAATAGTTGCTATAAGTTAATTGCCACAATGTGGGGCAGCACTCCACTAAACTCCTTCTTTCAAGGCTGGTAGAGAAATGGGTCATCCTTCCTTTTTCTTTTCCTTTTTTTCCCCCCGATACTATCAACTTTTTTCCTGCTAGTATCACCCACTTTTATTTCCAGAAATGCATCTTGCACAATTGAGGATGGTGGTTAAACATCTTCCAGTCAACCCACTTCCGAGCCTGAAACTAAGACTGAATGCAATTTGATTAAAATCAGAACTCTGGGAGTGCTGAAAAAGCTGGAGTTCAAATAAGACCTAAAGAGCACCTCTGTGAGCCGACAGATCACACATGTGGCACCTGAAGATCCCTTCCTATTTCAGATATTCCAGAGTGAAAAGTATTAAATAGATATTCTCTGTTCCTCAATACTGTCTCCTTCACAGAATGGCTGCAGTGGGAAGAGACCTCTGGAGATTGTCTAGTCCAACTCTTCCTGCTCAAACCAGGGTCAGTTAGAGCAGGTTACTCAGGCCCATGTCGTACAGTTGGGTTTTTAACAGCTCCAAGGGTGGAGACATCACAACACTGCCAGGCAAGCTGTTCTAGTGTTCGAACACCCCCACAGTAAAAATTTTTTTTATGTTTAAATGAAATTTCCTGTATTTCAGTTTGTGCCCACTGCGTTTCCTCCTGTCACTGTGTACCACTGGGAAGAGTCTGGCTCCGTCTTCTTTACTCCTCCCCATCAGGTATTCATATACACTGAGAAGATCCCCCTGAGCATTCTTTCTTCTCAAGGTTCTCCCCCCATATGACAGATGCTCCAAGTCCTTAATCACCTCTGTGGCCCTTCGCTGAACTCACTCCAGCACGTCCATCTCTCCCTTGTACTAGGGAGCCCAGGACTGGACGCAAATCTCCAGATGTGTCTCACCAGTGCTGAGCAGAGGACAAGGATCATCTCCCTTGACCTGCTGGCAACACCCTTTTTAATGCAGCCCGGGAAGCTGTTGGCCTTCTTTGCAGCAAGGGTGCATTGCTGGCTCACAGACAGCATGTTGTCCACCCAGCTTTTTGGATAATAAACAGATACCCCGAGTTGCAAACTGTATCTTTCCCTGTCCCTCCTGCAACTGATTTCATCCTTTCTCTCAAAGACCTTGTGTGCGTTTCAAACAAAATGAAGTGTTGCATTTCTCTAAGCAGATTTTGCTGCATGTGGAGCTGGATGGCACTCTTTATTCCTTCCTAAATTAACGTAACCTCAAATATCCCTGGTCTTTGGTCTGTAATTTCTAATCTCATCAGCTGGGACCACTCTTGGCGTAGCACTCATTGTATAATGAGACTGAGCTAGCAGTCATGCAAAACCAAAAGATGGCCCTAGACAAATCTGTGGTGGTTCTTCAGTCAAAGTGTTTCACATATTTCCTAAACTCAACACCTGTCAGGAATGTAACGTAAGACTCACTTTGCCAAGATTACTTATTTTTCCATAATACACTATATAGTCAACACAGAAAATGCAAGACAGGATACAAAGAAGAAAGTCAGAATTTGACACTGCCTGTGACAAGCATGAAACATTCAAAACCAGAAGCTGTCGTCTTCCAGCGTGAAGCTTGAGAAAGAGGTCCTGATTATTGCTTACTGGTGGAGGTTTTTCTCCACAAACGTGGCATCACATATTAACATCTAAGTTGCCCCCAGCAGTTTGGTGGAAGGCATGAAATGATCACAACTTGGGCCGGATCAAGGAGACACCCCAAAAGTATGCTAGCCCACTGCGAAGAACAGGTTGCTTGGAATTGCTACTTGGTCAACTCAGGAGAGCTAAAAATACAAGGATTAATAAAGAGAATAATCTATGCTCTCTAGGTACAGGCAGAAGCACTGGAACAGGAAGAAGCAGAATTGCAAATAGGTGGAACAATAAAACAGACTCAATTCTGTCTGACAACTCAACTTAATTTTTTGGTGTCAGAATAAGATTTCTCCCGTACTCCTAAAGCTGAGGGTTTATTCTGGCAAGCGTTCTTACTGATGGAACACTGCTTCAGAAAACCATGCCTTGTTCTGGTTATAGTCGATGATTTATGCCTTTATTGAAGGAACTATGGAAAACAAATAGAAGATCAAAGGAAATCTTTGACGTCTTTATGATTGTCTTTGGAGTTTCAGAGCATGCCTCCCTTAATTCCCTACTAACTTTGGAAACCTCTTAATGTAATGATTTTGCTGATGGCAGCATGTGTGAAACTATATGAAACTTGAAAATACATCTCTTTGATGAATGAAAGGAGACCCTGAAGTGCTAATTCCTCCAGCATTCTTTTCTTCTCATTTACCTTTCTTCAAGAAGCTGACTGAACAGTAGCTGGGGAAAACTGAGTTGTATCACTCTGCGATTCACATTCAGGAAGAGGTTGCAGGATAACAGCTTGCTTTACATGTTCCGATTGTTTTATTAACACAAACTTTTTAAAAGTTAAGTATGGCCATTAGAACTCAGTTTCCGTTTTCACCGTTTCCTGAATTTAGTTACAAAATATAAATGCTGTTTGTGGGCTCTCTTCGGTCTTTGCAACTCCAGTCCTTTGTGAGTACAAAGGTAACTTCTTTTGCTTGCGGCAACGCTTTATAAAGCACGCCATCTGGAAAACTGAAAGTTGCACCCACCACTTTGTATCATTATTACACTTGTGAGTTCTGGGATACAAAAAGACCGAGACCAGTTCATAAGAATTACAAAAATGGGAGTGAAGAGTGCAGTGTCAGTCCCAAAGTTGGTTTTGCTCATCACTGAGACAAAGTCCAATCTAGCACAGCAAGACTCGAACAAACAGCAGCTACTGAGCATTCTTTCTTTGAGAGATAAGACGACTATTCCAGCCTCCTCTGCTCAACAGCTACATAAATCTAAGCCATTAAGGAGGTAAGAAGATTCCTTTCTGTAGCAGTTTGTAGTTTTGGTTCTCTTTGGTAAACAAAAAAGAAAACCCCAGAACAGGCAGATCCAAACCAGGAAACCTCAGTCCCTTCATTTCTGAGGGGAGGGAATAAGAATGGGAAGAAAAAAAATCAAAATAATCGTCTGAAAAGACATTAGTCATCATTTCAAATGAAACAGCCCCTCTATGTCCAGCAAATTCATCACAGCTCAAACCTGTCCATCTAGAGATGGCAACCTCCTTTTTACCAGGAAGCTAAAAGGACCCTGCTTGTTAAGTCCTCCTAACAACATATTCCTTGTCCTTTTTTACTATACCCATAGCCCACAATGACAATTTCGATGCAGGACTCACGTTAAAACTCACCTCGCAGCACATATGTACAGGTTCACATATACAGCTCAGGCTTTACTGCTTCACAGCTTTTATTCTGAGGACTGAGCTTTGCTTCTAAGAAGCAAAGGATCTAGGATGAACTGACTAAGCTGTTTGAAATCTCTAATCCAGAAAAAAGAGAAAATGGCTTTCCCTGCTGCCAGCTCACTTGGTTTCACCAAGTCTTTCCATATTTAGCAGATTTGTTTGTTTTTCCCCTCCAGATTCTGACATAAGAATCTACAGCTTTCAGAGGTTTAAAAAGTAATGTTTAACTCTTGTGGCAGTGTAAAAATATGGCTCAGAAGCAGAAGCAAAATCAAACCCACGCCTAGCATTTTTAAGCATCTTTTTTTAAATGATTGGTATCATCTGTGATGTCTTCAACTAGAACTAGCATTGCTTCTAGTGAGAGTGAAATCACAGCAAGGAGCTGGAAGCAGCTGTATCACCCAGACATTAAGCTTCAATTGACAAGTTTCCTCCAAATTCTAAAAATTCAAAAGAAAAGTTTTCAGTATCAAGTGGCAGTAGTGAGCAAATTCAGAAACATTTGACATACATTAAAAATGAACAATGTGGAAGCTATATGAAATTTAGTATTAAATATGCAGTCAGGTTTTTAGATTTTGAAATAAGGAACTAACAGGGCCACAGAGTTCTCTGCACTGAACTGAGGTTTTGAACACATTAGAGCTGGCTAAATTGCATGCTTGGCAAATGGAGAAGGGAGCAAAGAGCAATACACAGAAACACACAGAGCTGTGAAGCTACTCCAGGTCATGCCATAGACACCACTTCAACGCAGTGGCTGAAATAAGAGCCCCTTGCCTCTTCCAAAAGCCTGTCACTGGACTATTTTTCCAAGAAAAGGGACTTTAAACGTAAATATGTGACAGCACAACTTAGTTGCTTGAGGCAGCTCTCAAGAAAATGCTAAATGGCTCTAAAGTGAGCCTAGACACTGCCTTCCCTGCTGCTCCAATACTCAGACCATATAAAGTAAATATCGCATATGCTTTGCTAAAAACTGTTCAAGAAAATCCAGACACTGCACGCAGTTCTGATTGCTTTTATTACTGCGATGGCTTGGTTGAAAGAGGTGTCCCATATGGGACCGCAGACCCATCTTCCTTAGCACTCTATAAACAAGTGCTGAGTACTCCAAGGAGGTTGGAGTGATATAACACATGGTCCACACAGACGGTCAGGCCCTTTCTGTGTGCCTGTGCGCTACTGGACAGTCTACAAAGCACCATTTCTCTCTTGGTGTTCCACCATCCTCAGCTTTTAAAAAGTGCCTAGGAATCAAATTTTCCTCCCTTTACAGGAGCAAAATGGCTCCCACAGCTTCAGGGAACCAACTCCATTAGGCACAGAGCATGACAACACTCAAATACCTCAGGACAACTTGCCCTAAATGACCTAGACATAATCACACAAGAAGGCAACAGCAGATCCAAGACTTCCTAACTCTCTCTCCACAACACTGCTATGTTTTTTGTGCTATTTCATGGGTAATGTTTTTCACTCTTGCTATATATGTTAAAAATTATCTAGTAAGCTGAGAGGGGACACAGGACACTGAAGATGCCATCATTTGGATGAGCTACAAATCAAAGTACTATTCGTATACTTTAAAGATGGTGCATTTCAAAAAAGGTTGAATAATATAAAGAAAATTTCACTTTTGCAGCATTATCTTCTGCTTTATTCTTTTGTCATTCTGCATTTGTCCCACACCATTGACGTGTCCTGTTAAACAGCTTCAACATTGCCAAAACATAGCCACAATCAGCAATCTAAGAAAAAAAAACCCTTGTACTTAGAGAGCGTTTTAAGATCTGAAAGGACTATACAAACAATCTCTTTACTTATATCTGTAGCTTTGCTGATTTCTCTGCATGGAAAGGTAGAAAAAATTCTAAAATAAATATTTCAAAACCAAGTCAAATTAAAAAGTTAAGCATTCAATGTTTTACATTTCACTTTGTTGCTTTGGAGCTGCTTCTGCTGAGGGTTAAAACCCATAAACTTCAGTAGAATTACTGCTGGTTTCCATGCATGCAAATTGAATAGGTACATTCAAGATGATCTTTGATCCCTCTGTTCCTAAACATGACTATCATCTTCATCAAGAACACAAGAATTTCTGGATGCCATTCTGATAGTAGTTTTAACTGCTTACAACCCCAGGAAAAAAAAAATCAGAAAAATCAGAAAAAATAGCAAATTTGCTTTTTGAAAACCAAGCTGCAGTAATTAGGCATATTATTTCTAAATTGGAGTCAGCTTCGGCAGGGAATGGGGAAATAGAAGGAAGAAAAGTAATTTGATTCCAAATGCAGCAACGTGAAGTAAATTATTGGGTGGACAGAACTCGAAATACTGTATTTAAATGTTTATTAATTCTCTATTCTCAGGAAATATACAATGTAGTGAAAAAAAGTTTTCTGAATTTTTTTTTTAAGAACATATAATTCCTCACATCCAAAATTTAGACAGAATGGTACATTATGCTGAGCATTTAAGAGATATTAAGAGAATTGAAAGAATTTTCGGTGATGCTAGTGACATTTATTTCCAATGTTAATTACCTATTTACCATGATAGCAGCTTAATAAGCTTTTAACTGGTACAAATGAAATTAGACTGCAATATAGCATTATTATGAAGAAAAAAACCACACAGTTCCTTGCCCTCATCATTCAGATATTTTTATTCTATATTTCAGGGAGATCATTAGGGGGTATTTGCTCTCCTCTTTGCACCAATGCAGAAAAATTCCAATCCCATTTGTTGGGATCTAAAATCTACTTGGGCATTGCAACATTTGCAACCTGTCATCTTTGCAAACCTAGGTTCCAGAACAGCCTTTTCTGTCTTTCTTTCACTCTGTACAAGACCACAAATACTAAATATCACTGTTATAGTTTACTGACCATATAGGAAGCTTGAGCTATACAAAACAACAAGTCTAACCCTCTCCATTGGAATGAGAGGGTTCAATTCCTGCTAGGTAAAAAGTGCACCTATCTTTGAAATCCTAATCTACGTAACATGGCTGGATCCAGGCTCCACTTTTCTTGCGTGACTTGCTCTTATTGCCTTATAAATCTTGTTGCAAAACATGAAACCACAAATATCATCTCCCTAAGACACTTCCACTGTCTACTTCGCCAACACAGACAGAATGCTCCATTTTACTGTAGGCAACCTATCGTCTCCGCCAACTGTCTAAAACATGAAGAGAAACCACTATATAGAAACCACTGTATAAATTGCTTCCTTTCTTCATGTGATCAAAAATAACATTTCCCCCTACTTGTTTCATAGGTGCAACTCAGTACACATACCATGTAGTGAATGCTTGAGGTGTTGTATGCTAACTGCTTCCTTAAACTGAAAAAGAAACATCTTTCCTTGTCCTGTAAGTGTACTCACTTCATTTCACAAATATTTTTAGCGAGTACTTCAGGAGAGAACACAGGTTCATTCAAACTGAAATTTCAGTAGCCATATCTTAAAATGAGAAACGTCAATCCAGACAACTTTAAAATGTTTGTGCATTAAACATTTGTATATCCTACCCACCTGTGCATTATACTATTTTAATAGAAGCTTAGAGTAATTCTAATTTTTTTTCCTTGAAGTTCTAGAGCATGTTATCATAATAAGTAAGGACATGATGAAAGTTTCCTACTTGGTAAAGCTTGATGTAGAATGTTTTCTAATTGTTCTGCATCAGAGGTTGTTTCTGAACATATTTTAAATGACTAATATTATTAATAAAAGGTACTTGGCCACCAAACTCTCTTCACCAAGACCACCTGCGTATCGCAGAGAGCCCATACATCTGAGACAGGCACGATGAGAGCTTCTGGCATCACTCCGTTCTTGCGGTGCTGCTTCTACAGGAAAGGGCTTGCTTTGTTTTTGGCCTCCCTGAGGAAAACACCAAGGGTATTGATCACTGCCAATTGTTCCCAGGGGGCTAGCAATATATCCAGCCTGCAAATACAAATCCATTTTTGCACAGGTCACTGAGCAGCAACCAGACAGTGATTTTTGGTCGCTACCAACCTGGGCCAGATGCAGAATGGTGACCTGAAGGTGAAAGGCTCTGAACCCAATTACTAATCCCCCGAGCCACTGACTCCCCTGGTTCCTTATTTGTCATAACCCTGATATTTATCAGAAAATTGAGAGGCATCAGTACAAACAGAAAAGGTGTTGATATTTCCAATTCCATTTTTAATTACAGAAAATCTCTGGCAAGGTTTCAAGCCCTTTTTGCGCCATAACAAACTGTTACTTCTCTACTGCTTAAATTCACACTGAGGAAAGAAAACAAATACAAGCAAGTCAGTGACTTTTGATTACACAGAAAATGAAAAAGACAAATGCCACAGCACAGACAATTAGATGCTGTAGCTTTGTACCTTACGTGGATACACTGCACTGGATCCAAAGGAGTAATGGAAACTCTCTGGGGCATTAGAGTTCTTCACCCCTGCCGCCTATGCTACTCCTTGTCCAAGCAGATGTCAGGTTTTCCCAGTTTCCTGCTGGAAGAAGGTCTATGGCACCTTCTAGAGTCATCTAAGTTATTCTGCCAAGTCAGAGATCTATAAAACTCTGCAAGCTACCATCAAGAATATAAAAACAGGCCCTCAGCTGAGCTGCAATTTAAATCTTTCCTAACTGCAACAGTTAATTCCAATGATCTATGAAGAGGTATGCTATGTACCTACGACAAGATAGTTAAACTACCACAAAACCATTACTAGAGATGTAGGAACAGTAAGGACAGGCTTAGGAAAATGAGCTGTTACATTTTTAGGACTAAATCTACAGCAAGACTTTGCTCAGGAGCCCAAAGAACTTGTCAGTTGCCTCATGGTGAACAAGCAACAACTTCATGCCTTTGAACCCAGGAGGTCCTGATCCCCTGGGTCTCATGGTGGGTCCTGGCAGGACCCCCAGACCTCCATGGAGTGGTGCTCGCCAACCCAACCTTGGTTTCATTTCCCTCCTGTTCAAAGCAAGTGGAAGTCAAAGCTCTCTTCTTGAGAAGAGACGAGCACTGCCTGCACATTGCCGGCACCCCAAAGAAGGTAAATGATGCGTCAGTCCTCTTACTTCCCCACTCACTCAGTGAGCATATATGACTCTCGTTAGGCAGAAGAGAAGGGTCCTGCTACGCTGCTTAGACTCACCTCAGAGCAAACAAGCTGAGCAAGGCATCAAAATGACCTGCACAGGAAGAGCACCAGGAGTTCAGATTATTTTTTTTGAGGAGGTAGGTCTGAAGCTTCTCCTTTCCAGCACTGGAAACCTTCCGCCAGTACCATAGGAAAGCAATTCTAGTTCAGACCAGCAATGAAAGATAAATGAAAAGAAATGCAGCAGAAAATGAAAGGCTACGAAAGTTGTGGCACAGACAGGGAATGAGGAAAGTATCATAGCACCAGAGATGAGATGAACTAGCAATAATGTGAAAGGGCAGACATAAAAAGGTACCATAAGAGAAGCTAGCACAGCAGGAGGCAACGATGCAAATGAATGGACGGGGACAATCAACGGATGTCTAATTGGATTGTCAACCTCCTATTACAGAGATGGGATATGTTATATAAGGCCCTAAACATCAAGTGTTTAAAACTTTAAGACAGAAAGAGACCTAGCAGAGAGATATGCCACAGTTTCAGGCACTCTGGGTAAAAAAGAAAAAATATTTCACCACTAAACAAATTACATAAGCATAAGGTTGCAAAAAAGAAAAAAGTATTAACATAAATTGGTTTAGCTGTACAAGATTTATCAAGTTAGAATAAAGTATGTTTTCAGGCTACATTCATTCGGGCTTCAATTATATCGAGAAAGGCACCGAAATAATCAAATTATGAAGCCCCAAAAGCATTTAATAATCACAAAAATGAAGCAGATGCACTAATAAAATTAACACTAATAAACTAGGTCAACACTGAGAAGAAGAAAAGAGTGATGGAGGAGGAAGAGAGCTCCACCCAGAGATGCTCCTCCAGGGTGCCGGCTTTGGCGCTGCACTCCCCGCACAGCGCTGTGCAGTAATGACTACAGATGATGCAGCTCTTTGACCTCTTTAACACAGAAATTGCTCACACTGTCTCCGTAGAATCTCTGCTTGCTGCAGCTAGCATCCAAATGGCTCCTTAATATAGAAACCTGTGAGGAAATGCTCTTTTACCAGTAGTTTATCAAACATCAGTTTAGGAAAGTGGGCCTTTAAGCCTCACAGGCTTATCTGCAGTGCAGCAGGAGTCTGGAGAGGCGAGCAGAGGACAGTCAGGAACTCGTCGGCTCTCGAGTCACCCCACGATTGGCGGCTCAGGAAGGTAATTTCAGCACTAGGTCTCAGCTTTCCTCACTCCGAGTATAAACACCACCTGCTCACCTTGCCCAAAATGATTAGAGAACAAACCTGAATCCAGCTGTGTCGCCTCTACTCTGCTGCCCCTTCCCGAAGCTGGGCAACCTTTTGTGCTGAGAACAACTCCACAAAAATCAAAGGAACAAAAGGTAGTCCTCAAATCCACAAAACTTTGGCTCCCAGTGGTTTGACACATAAAACGCTATGTACAATAAACACCAAAGAGTGATGACGAGCGCTAGCCAAACCAGCGAACGCAGTGGAGAGCCAGAACTGCTCTGCTCCATCTCAGAACCTGACCCACTCCTGTTATAAAACAGATGCATAAATGATTACAGTGATTATGCAGGGGAGTGAGATTATGCAAGTGCTAAGCACTGCTGTTATAATACAGATACATAAACGAGTATAAAGGGGCCTAGGGATGTGGCATTTCTCTTCAGCTTTCTTAGGAAGGCAAAGAAAGAATGAGAAAGAGGGGGCTGGATAAATGCAGTCAGAGGGAATTATTTAGGCAGGAATGACAGAAATCCTGTCTTTCTGCCAGGCACTCCCTTGCTCACACAGGGAAAGCTCCAGCACAGCAGCAAAACAGCAGAGGCAGAAGTGCAAAGGCAAAGAACTAAACTGTTCATTAAAACTCAGGATTGGAAAGAGCTGACAAGCATTATAGTGCCGCAGAAGATCATTCTTCTCAACTTTCTGGCACAGAAAAATCAGGAACAACGGCCGTTAGGGAAAAAAAAAAAAAGGGGGAAGAAAAAAAAAATCAAGGACGAAGGAACAAAGTCACAGGCCAATTCTGAAGAGCAGGGAGTGGTAGCAGAGATGCAAAAAAGCTGTACATTTAAGTGTGGTGAATTTGGAAGCCTTCTTAAAAGAAAGTCCAACTGTTACTACAAATGCTCACACTAAACCAGCTACTTTTAAATCCTGCTCCTCAAATGAAGGTTAACACAAGACTGCAAAGACTCTAAGACATTTTTGGATGCAAAAGCAGAGCATTTACTGATGGGCACAGAGGATAAAGCACTAGCAGAAGCTCTGGCAAGTAATTCTAGAAACCAGGCTGGCTGCAGGCAGGTCTGTCACTTCGTACTATTGTGTGCCAGTACAAAGAGAAAAGGTCAGGACAATCATACAGTAACCTGCAAAAAAAAAAAAAAAAAAGTAGTCAAGATCATTTAATTGTAATTAGTTCCAAGGCTGTTTATCAGAAAGCTGATGAATGCAAACCTTCAGCCTCAAGAATGAGAGCAAGCTCAGCAGTAGCCCTTTATCAGGGATGCTCTATCCTCCCCGCCCCGTGCCCAGACCCTCCTCAGCTACCCCCTCGGCCCCCAGGGAGCACGAAAGAAGCTGGCATGCACTCAAGCGCCGGCCCTCTTCTCCTACCTATGCGCTTCTGGGCAGGGAGCTGCACTGGAGACCAGGAGGCCCAAGTTACCTCAGCCTTCCAGACTCGGGTATCCCTTCTGCTCCGTGGCTGAGGCGGACGAGGAGGTCGCTGCCCCTCAGTCGCTCGTCACAGCCTTCACCCTCCAGGTGCCTCAAGTGCAGGGTACCCCCTGCCCTTCCCCCTGGGTCTGCCAGCACAACTCTGTGGGTGACTGGCCCTCCACCAGCTTGGTCCAGTTGGCAAAATGTACAGCTACAGCCTCATGCATCCCAGCCAAGCCACGGACCAGCTTGAAGGAAAGGAAAAGCCCAGCAAGGAAAGAAAACAAACTGCTGTGGTCAGGGACCATTTTAGCTAGCCCAAGTCGGCCTCGTAGGATGTTATCACCGGAGCCTTCACCTGAAACATCCCTGAAAGTCTCAGGGCAGGAATCGCCTCGGTCCTGTGCCAAGGAGGCACGTGGGGCCCAGCTCTCACATGGGTCTTTTAGCAACAGAAGAAGATCCCTCTCCCTTCTCTCTTTTCATTATGAGTATCGATGGGTCTTAGGAGAAAGATATCACTAAGACACTACCCAAAGATTACACAGTATTTATTGGAATTACAGCATGTTGTCTCAAAGGGATATGAACCTATTCAGGCAACATAACAGAAGATTAGGAAGATATATTTTAATCCTCACCCAATATTTTCAGTGCTGCTGCTCTTGAAAGCACGTACTCCTTGCATCTTACAGACTGCACAGTCTTAGTACAATATGCCGTTATTATATATCCACATTTTCAGCTCATGTTTTTCCCCAGTTTGATGAATGGTTTTAAAGCATGCTTAAAATAGCACATGTTTAATATTATACTGTACGCAAAGTCAAATTAAGACACCTGCACGCGACTTTGCTAAGTTCGAAAAAATGGCTTTCCTGTTCTATAAGAATTGCCAAAATCGCACAATACTCCCTATCTTGAATCCCCCCGTCCCCTGTAGCCTGAGCCTCCAGCACAACTGACTATTGCTGTGGCAGAAACCCTTCTCCGTAGACATTTTCTCTATTAAAGAAAAAGCTCACAGATAAATTAAGAATCAAAGGCAATACATTTAACACAAACTCCTACAGTACTGCTTTTACCCAAGCTTTTGAAGATTTCCTTCCCATTCCTCAACTTTCCCTACCAACTAAAAGGTTTGAAAAATTAAGGTGACCAAAGACTTTCCTTAACTGATGTTGAATGCCAGAAGCAAAGCCTGAGGTGAAATACAGATATATGGAAAGAGACAGGCTTTATTATGGCCAGCTTGGTATATCTCAATTTACTGCTCATACCTTTCTTGCTTTTTTCCCCTCATAATGATGGCTTACATGCCTTGGCTCCAATGACTACCAAAGATGCATGTATAAATATACCTGTAAGCCACTAAGGGCTAGTTTTCTGGATTTTTCTAGAGGATGGCATCTTGTTAGTAGATCATTCATATATATATTTTTATACTGCAAAGTCTTCAGAGAATCTGATTGTCACTTGAGACTGTGTGGTAAGCGCCTCGCGAGGAGTGGGTGCCACCAGAAATTTACTAATGTGTCATTATGCATCACTGTCATTATTTATTGTCCTTGCTTCTACAAGTTCAAATAACATCTTGTGTGTAGGACAATGCATTTAGTTCAATTAAAAATCACTAAATCTTTTTTTATTAAGTTTTCAGCTGCCAGCAGTATCAATGGATTTTAGAACATCCGTCCCTCTTAAAAGGACATCTCAGGTTGAACCTAAAAAGGATACACCAAATTTCCTCCATGTGAAAACTCTGGAAATAAACTTCACACATTCCTTCACCAGGGAAAAAAAGAACATTTCCCCCCACCTCCCCTCTGTTAAATTAAACTTCTACAAGTATTTTTGGTCCATGGAGGAGCAAACAGATTGAAAAGGCAGTATCCTTGGCAGATCACCCAACTGAATGGGTGATCAAAAAACCCACCCTAACCTAATAAAATATAGCAATCATTTAGCCCAAAGGGAGGAAGAGTTACAAGTGGTTTAAGTGACAGTGTACATATCAGGGATTAACTGATCTCTGTGCATTTTTCACTAATATTCTCATATCAATACAAAAAGTGCTCATTTTCATGCTCCTTAAGAGCCAAACAGCCTCAAACTCCTATCAGTTTGGAGCCTGGGGGATTTTAAATTACATAGGTCATCAGTGAAAACAAAAGCCTCAAATGGGCTTTTCAAAATTGAGGTAAAAAGCAAAACTAAATATTATTTTCATTGTGCTGGTGCAGCGAGCAGGGGAAGACCCTTGGGCAATTCCTGTATATACAATTCTATGGTGTAGTCAATGGGAAAGCCAGTCAGAATATGGGACAGCACTGTTGTATTTTATAAGTAAGGACTGTTTAGCCAAGTCAATCAAATACGTATGTGCTAGATGCAAAAACTGAACGCCATACTTATATATCAATTAATTGATCTGCAAATAGCAATTCTTCTTCTCCACTTTTTATTAAAGCTACTATCCTTTTCCATCTTTAAAGATATTAAGTGCAGCTCTTTTGATTCATTCATATCTTACAAAGGGCTCAGCTGCAGAGCTACATCATCTTCTAATACTTGCACCTCATCTCTTTTGTCTAGCAACTTCAGCCCCCAAGTAGACAGATATGTATCTTCCCAAAGTCACTGATACACAATACACCTGAAGTCTCAAAGCATTCCCTCCCCTTCTTGTTCAAGTTTGACAGAATTCTTTTTGCTGTCCCACTCTTTTGTTTGCTTTTTTTACATTGAAGCGTCCAATGCTTTGGTATAATGTTACAGTGCTCTGGGTCAGATCACAGTATTTTACAGCAACTCCTTGAGACTGTCCCAGTAAGCACCAAGAAAACACAGGAGCAGAAAAGAAGCCTTGCCCTCAATTCATATACTCTCATATAGGATGATAAAATCATTTAGGATGGATGGGAGCTCAAGAGGTCATCTAGTCCAACCGTATGACCACTTAGATACTACTGTTTCTCTTCGGCTGCTCCTCCAAACAGTGGTACAAAATCTGTCCTTCAATTCATAATAAAGTCCGTTTTTAAAAGCTTTTTTCAGGATGGTTTAGTAACAACATTCAGGAAATGTGATATTTCACCCCTCAGTACGGCTTACGATGGAAAAAAAAAAATCAAAACATTTCATGTCAAAAAGTGTCAAAATGGATAAAACAGATATTTCTGGAACAATTTATCACAAAAATTTTCTCAGAAATCAACCAGGTTCTTTTTACAGGTTTCAATTTTGAGTAATAATAACTTTTTCAGCTCAAAACAACATTTTAATGAGAAAATCCCTTAGCAGTCCTAAACCTTGTCCTGTCAACTAGTGTTTTCACCTAGTGGAAGCTGTGCATGCTTGGATGCATAGCTGCTTCTGCTGATGTTCAGTAGCAGCAAAGCCCTTTGGAGGCCACTTATTCTCCTGTACTTGGGCCTTCTGGCATCATTACTTCTGCCAATCCAAAAATCAAAGTGGAGTCTGGCTGCCGAGCAATCAAGAGCATGTGCACACAGACACAGACTAATCGATACAGCTCCGACTGTAATTCCTTTATGAACAAAGGTAAAATACTAATTTACTCAAAAACTAAGGCCACAGAATATTCTCCCTCATGAGCTGACCTTTTTTCTCTTACGCCTGCCTGGCCTCCTTAGGCTGAACAAATATTTGTAGCTGATAGCTCAATGAATTATCACAGGGCAAGTAATGTTGTAACAGCTACCTGAATATGATGTTAAAAAGGATGAGAGACATAACAGACAGACCCGTAATCTTCAAAGCAGTTTTACATGGGAGCAAACTAAAGCATCCAGGCCACTCATGACTTGTCAGCTAATAATGCAATCACTTCTTGTTCTAATACTGTGCTGTAGTACAAGCCAATCATTTATTCTGTGAGTCTTCTAGCAAAACTGCATAAACAACAATAACCCTCCTCCAAACATGACATTTCTATTTCATGCTGTACGGGAATTAATTGAAATTCAAATTCAAATGCTTTCTGCATGCACAGTCGGAAGCTTGTCCTGTCTCTTAGCAAAGCGTGCGTTCTAGCAGCCAAATGCTACCATGCTAAGTTGTCAGATAAGCTAGTAAGGAAATTCCAAATAAATTATTTTCAAGGCACTGTCTTTATTTTAAACAAGCAAGAAGTATTTATACATTGAGTCCTTAGCTACAGACAAGCCTTCTTATGAAGGAAGAATTCATTCCAACACACAGCTTCATTTATTTCTAGATAATGAAAAAAGGAAAAAATGCATAATGGAAATAATGTTTTCCACCTGAAGCTGCTATAAGGCCATATAATACATAGGCTGAGTGTGACATTACCATTAAACTGTGCCAAAAGTTTATTTCAATATGTTCTACCCACCTCTACCCTAAATGCCAACAAAGCTGGAGTGAAAGCCAAAGTTGCTGCTGGTGTGGAAGGTAAATCTGTTCCACCAGTGCAGGGAAAGCTGAGCTGGGGCTAATGGAGGAGGTCCTTGTGCCTGCCAGGGGAACATGAAGGGCAGGGATAGATGGGGGAAAAGCAGAAGCGTAGGCTAGATTTGTCTTTTCTATATTGCAAGCACAAATCAGGGCTGGAGGAAACAATCATGATGAGGAGGGAGGGCTGCAAACCTACTCCCCCTTCATGTGATGAGAACGTATACTGCACTTCATGGTACAAATGGGGATGAGATTGTCATCCCCTTTTTCTCTCCCCCTGTCCCCATAAATCTCTCCATCAGCATCAAGGAATCTAGCTTTAGAACAACTGTTTGCTAACCCGTTACAATCAACCTGCAGCAAGCAGACAGGCCTGAAAAAGGAAATAAACTACTTCTCATTTAAACTAAGAGTGAAATCTTTACCTAGGCAATACTTGGCAAAATATAGTGTTAACTGTCAGAAACAGCAGAAATACCACCATTGTCCTTCTTACTATTGTGAATCGATTTATTTGAGGGGACATTTTCCAAGAATAAGGAGTCAAATAAAACAGTTAGGAATTTAATCTCCTGTTTAATGTTGCAATTATTTTTGTCCTTAGCCTGCAAGGCATGGAGCACATGGGAGCACAACCGAGAAGGTGCGGCTGGACAAAGAATCTAGAGGTTGCACAAACTGGATACTCAGAGAGGAGTAAACTGCAAGACCATAATGATGAAATGGAAGCTCTCAGAGGAAAGAGAAAGAACTTATTCCTACAGGACAATTAAGATTTTAAAAGTCAATTAACAGTCAATTGTAAATTACCCATTCCCAATAAAAATCACCAAAAAATAATTAACTAATTACCCTGTGTATTTCCAGCAAGTTGACTTGAAACAACTTCCTTGTGGAAGTATTTTTAAACCACTACCATATTACACATACAGAACTTGTGTTCCCTGCAAAACATTTGAAAAACGTCATTTGCACTTATACCATGAGAGATACAAAGAGCACTAGTATTGTTGCATGCTCCATATTCCACTAACTCACTTGTTCAGTTAACCAGGGATAGTGTTGGATAGGGTGTGTTTGCATATGCTTAGACATTGCAAAATGCTGAGAGGAGAGCAAATAAGAAGGCAGACGTTCAGCTTGCGCAACATGTCAGCTGGGTTCATGACAACCTGCACCAACTGAAGATCTCTCCCTACACATTTATACATCCTTTAAACATTTGCCTTGTGCAAGACGGAGTAACGGAGGAGATGAATGACATCTGCATCTTCTTATCAGCTATGACGGGTTGTGACATTTCAGTCTGGAAAGTTTTCATAGACTGGAGATGAAGTATTAGATCTCTGAGTAACACAACCTTGAGGGGAAAATCTACAAGGGACAGCAAAAAAAACCCCAGATGATTCTCATGCAGCAGCTTTACACAGAGATTAGATAAAAAGCTGCCAGCTAATTCCTGGGGTAAGTGATGTAAATAAAGTTTCAGCAGAGATGGAACTAAGAGGCAGAACAAAAGTCATACGCTTGCAGATGCAACATATATATATAATGTAATATGTATGACACATTACTATGTAATATAAAAATATCATGCACCTTTGCCCATGGCTCTGCCATTCATCTCTCCTATGTGCAGCTCTGTCCATTGGTCTCACCAACACATCTGCATGCTCTTCAAGCCTACACAATGTCTGTACACAGAGACAGAACTCTCAATTTATCATGAAAAGCAAAACCAGAGACTACTGAAATGACCTCCCTCATTCTCCCAGAGACAAATGCATGCCCCACAACCTATTTCAAAGCACACAGAAAATCACCAGTTTCTACCCCATCACCTACAAAGGATGATCATTAAAGGTGTCAAAATCATGTAGGGGCCTTCTTGCAGGTTATCAGTCTGATAGCAAAATGATTTTTCATTTTCTTAAACAAAAAATAATAGAAACATTTAAAACATAACATGTTTTTTAGCAGATGAAAACTGTCTCAGCTTTGGTCCCTTCTGGGATCTTTTTTTCCTTTGTAGAGAAGAAAGTGAGCTAGTAATTACAACATGCAGCTCTCAGACCAATTAACAATCTGCAACATACCCCACTTCTTTTATCCTCCACTGGTAACGCTACAGGCAGCATTAACTGTCTAATAAATAGGTGAGCACTGCTTAACACTTTGCAAGGTTTCAGCATTTCTCTTCACCCCTGGCATCAATTCTCTCTTTCCCTTGGCTATTAGCAGATCAGTCTGGCAGTATGCAGATGCTATTCTGTGGTGTGCTCCAAGACACACATTGCCTTTAGGCTCCCCTGGGCTATGAAAGGCAGGTGGCGTATTCACGTTCTGAAAAGAAAGCTTCACTAATGACCTCGCAAAGGTCTCCAAGAGATTTTTTTTTTTTTCCTAGCTAATCAGCCGGACAAAGAATTTACTTCTGCTTAGGAAGGGTGGATGTTTGTAAGCCAGCTATGAGTGGTAAAGGGCAAATCTTAAAAGTATTTTTAATAT
Source organism: Theristicus caerulescens (assembly GCA_020745775.1). Taxonomy (NCBI): domain Eukaryota; kingdom Metazoa; phylum Chordata; class Aves; order Pelecaniformes; family Threskiornithidae; genus Theristicus; species Theristicus caerulescens. The sequence goes on from CM036558.1 coordinate 73,812,410, forward strand.
CCTTCCATTTCCTGAAGGCTAAATAGTTCCATGCACAGTACAATGCACTGTAAGGAAATATCGTAAGTGCACGCACTCCATGTTTGGGGACCAAGTACACGAGCATTGGTACTATACAAATGCCTGAACTGAATTAGCAACTGTAATTCGTTATGCCTCAAATATACACACCCAGCACCTTTCTCAAGGCTGTAGTACTTGGGTTCTTTTAAAGCCAAGGTGGGGAGTAATTAGGGAAGTGCACAGCTAGTACAGAAGCACGCAGGTGAATTACCTAGCGCTCACTGGTACCACATGACACTGCTGCTACCAGGAAAGGCTGTAGAGGCAGATCTGTTTCTTCTAAGATTCCTACTGGGCCATATACAAGCAAGCACGACATACATATTTTCTTTGCCTGTAATAAACAATTCATACCAACACAAAATTGACTAGCTCATTGTCAGTGTGACAGAAAGCACAAAAAGAGTCGTCTATCAAATAGCCTATCCCCTGAAAACCTGCATCCTATTTATCAATGTCTTCAGAAAGTTGTAGCATACACAAATTAAGAATCAAAAGTATATACTGACTTTTATATTATATGCTCCTAGAAAATTTAATAATAGCAGTTTGTCTGTAATGAAACCACATATGAATAAGCAAGGCTTTTCAGTCAAATACATTAGTTGGTCATGCACATTAACATAAGTAAAAACAACGAGATAGCTTTCAATAAATCATTTCTCTTTCCTCTCTACTTCTTTAGTCATCTGATTCCACACATGCATTTTAAGAAAGGCTAGTACTAACACCCACAGTCTTTATTTGGATTTTATCTGTAGAAAATGTTTCTGGTACTTCAAAAAAATTGGAAGAGTTTGTGTGTGCATGTGTGTGTGTTCTAAAATATATAAACATATATAGATGCACATAAACAAACACATATTTACATACTCTTTATATATTGTCTGCTTTTTCACAACTGTTTCAGAGGAATAAAATACAATAACTTTGCTCTCAATTTTCCTGAGTAGCATCATTATTGAAAGAAAGATCAGTTTTTGGCTGTTTTGTCTAGAATCTGCTCTCTTTCTCTATTGGCTAAAGAAAAGAGAACTTTAAGAAAGTCACTAGCTGAGAACCTGGTCCTTTACCTCTTTGTTAGCTTACTACATCCTGAAAGTATCACGAGTGCACCATGAAACCATGGAGTAAAATATGATACTCTGCCTTTTCATTCACCCCATCTCCACCCTTGTAGATCATATTCTACACTTCCAGGTACAATAATGTCCACAGATCATGAAATCTCTCCAAGCAATGGTCTAAACTCTTACAAATAGAACTTAGATAAAGACCATATAAAACTGTTTTACACTGCCCCAGAGGAATAGCAATATCATTCTTTAGTCTTTGTTTCACATGGCAAAAAATTGCTTTAATTATCACCAACTTGTTGCCCAAAAGAAGATTAAAAAAGCAACCTTCTCCAAAAAGAGAAACCTCCTACGTCTCCCACTTCTTCCCCAGCTCAATTCTCCTCAAATTAATAAAAATACTCCAGCGACCCAAATTCCAGAAAGACAGAACTTACTGGCAGAGGCACTGCCAAACGCTAATATGTCTTACTACCTTCCAGACTGGGGTTGGCTTGCAACTACCAGTAAGTGCACAGCCAAAGCTAACACACCACTGTCAAATATGGGCAGCCATATTTGGGTCAATATATACAGTCCTCTCCATTTCTCTTCATAGGATGGCCAAGGTAGAGGTATGTTAATAATGCAAAAGAGCCTTTTGAATTCTTATGCATATATTGCATAAAAGAACTATTAACACTGCACCAACAGAAGCAGAGTATTTACTCCATACATTCAATCCAGTGCTTATTCTTGTCACTTTACTTTCATTTGACCCTCTGAGAAGAATATTTAACATTCAGGTGGGGACACAGGTGGCATTTTGTTGCCAAAACACAAAGAGAAAAAATTAAAAAGGAAAATTTTGGTTCAGTTAGGAGGGAGGGGGGGGAAAAAAGCAGAATGTGAATGTTCTATCAACAGTTTTAATTCCAAAGTTTTAGGGCCTTTTGTGCACCGCTTCCCCTTGTGCTGATTCAGAAGGAGGCTTGGATTAATACATTCTCTTTGCCACTGAAGTACCTTAAGTAATTCTATTCTCACAGCCACACTGAGATATTTTTGGCACTTGAGGTGTTGCGTTGTTCTCATCCAGTTCCGTGTATGCAAAGGGAAACGAAAAACACACATTGGGGCGGGGGGGGAAATGAAAAAAAGAATTGTCCCTCTTTGCAGACCACGGCTTCAATGTGGTCCAGGGAGGAAACATCCTCATTGGAATGATCAGAAGAATCACCTCAGTGGTTCAGGTTTAGTACCAGGGAGTTCACCATATCACCCTCAATTTCTGTGTACTCAAAACATTTACTCTCCTGTTGGCAGGCCTCTTACCTCGTCTCCATTTCAAGCTCGTCTCTTCTGCCAGTGAGCAAACATGTTGTTGATTTGTACATTGATCCAAGCAATCAACATATGCACACACTCCACCCGGCTCCTTGACCCCAACACCCACACGCAAACTGCTTAACGACACATTCGTTCACAGGTTTGACACGGGTTGCAAGCACTGTCACACGCAAAGCATCCACTTGTAACTTTAAGTGTGGCAATAGCACTTGCTGATGTTGTAACTGTACAATAAAGCTCAATTCTTGTTAACCAAACTTAAGCCAAGTCATTCTCACTCTATTTATAATGCAGCCACAGCAAATCAGTCTGATGAATCTTAATTAAATTTAAATAAACTTTGATTGGTGTAAAATGTAATGCGCATTTGGTCAATGGACCATCTAGTGTAAGAAGCCCCAAGCAATAACGTTTTAATGCATCATACCCCTGTGATTTGAAGTCTCAGAGGAAATGAAACAAAGTTTGCTTAAAAAATGCATCTCAAACCATCTCATACTTTCTTCCTACTAATGTGCTCAACTATTGGTGTTATGTTAATAAAGACTACATAAATGTTCTCCTAATCACTTGATAAATTGCTTAATAAAGAAGTAACTTCCATAGTTGTCAATTAGTTACGTAATCAGTAAGTATTTGCTATCCATCAAACAGCAGCAGCAAATTCAACTGCAAAACACCAGACTATATCAGGGGAATGGGGGTGCAGGAAGAAGAGAAGAAATTAAATTCATATTGTTAGCATTTCATGTCACCTGTACAGACAGTATTTTGATATTGATGTAAAGTCAGTTTTATCCCTGCTGCCCAGCAGAGCTAGCAATCCTCTTCTACAAGTTTATAATACACTCAACTCCTCTTCTGAGCTACCAGAAGATACAAGAGGATCAGAACCTAAAACCAATCTTACCACGTGACAAAAGAAATAAAAAAGAACTCCAGACCAACAGGAACAAGAAAATCCAAAAGAAACTCTTTTACTATTGCTTTGGACATTTTGAGAATCAAACTATTGCCAGATCAGGCCTAATATCCACTACTTACTACACATCTATCAGAACCCAGCATCAGCATTTGGGGAGACATGGATTGAAACCCTCCCCATTCAAAATATTTTTGGTTGTTATTTCCCTGGAGATTTTCAATGGGGGGAAAAAAAAAAAAAGAAAGAAAAAAAAAAAAAAGAAGAGTGATTGCAACCAAATCCAGATGGACCCGAGATGCAGAAAGATATAAAGTGGGAGAAATGACTGAAAGACATAACGAAAGCAGCAGCTCTGACTCAAATTTGGCTTTATTTGGGCTATGATGTCCAGCGCTACCGCTGAATGCGAAACTGAGATTCTGATAAGAACCTACAGCAAATTTTCTGGTGTGCTAGAGGTACCTGGGCCAGTTTCTTTTGACCTTCACTTACGATGTGCTATTCTATTGGTGAATAGGATATCCACTCTACCCATGTTGCCATGTGCTACCTTTGCACGCAAATAGGCACAAAAAGCAAAATTCACATCCTCTAGCTTCATGCACCCACCCCGAACCACCTTTTGAAAGCTACATTGTCAACAGAAAGACAAGGTTCCTTTGGGCGCTGAATTACACATCAAGGTCATTGATATCTTTATTGCCCACTGACTTCACAGGACTTGCTCATTTCTTTGTGGTTAAGCCCACAGGTCAGAGCAGGAGTACAGACTGTGTTCTCTGGCAACAAGAGGACAGGAACTATCACTCTAAAAGAAGATGGTTCAGCTATGCTTCATTTTGTGTTTTCAAGCAACTGATACATAAATAGAGGACTCTGGAGAAAAACCTTGACATTTTAAACCAGCAGGGATTTTACTAGTCATTTCAATGGAAACACGCCTTTAAGTCTCCTTGTTTAAGAACACAGTTAAATATCTCCAGTGTTTTCACTGGGATTTTAAAAGCCAGGAAAGGTATGACACTTAGACTAGCAATCTGAACACTTAAAATAATATCAAGTATTGCCCACCACAGTAGTAATATGCTGCAGTAAGACTGAATCTTTACAGCATGTCTAGATGCTTCTCTTGAGTCAACCTGAATTCAAAGTTAAAACATCTTCTTTAGAGATTACAAAATAAAAACAAGAAAGAAAGGATGGGAACAGAAGAAAGAAGAGAGAGGTCTGCAGTAGCTACAGGTGAAATGAAGCTGTGGCCAGTCCAAGCCATTAAACTGCACTTGCCACTTTGTGAACAAGAGACTTGTCAGGGAGCCGGCACAGCAACAGCGTAGTAAGCAAACTATCTTTGCTGTGCTAGAAAGGGCACACAGTTGGCTAATTTGAACAGATTGTCTACCAATACACAGTTTCTCTTTCAAGACTTCAGCAGTGTCTGGCAAACATTAGTGCTTCTTTTCCTTTAAAAGTCAATCTTTTAAAAATTTTATGCCAGATCATCTATACCTGCCCTCTCTGGTTCCTGCACCAGACCTTCTTCCATTTCCAGTCTGAACCTGCTTAGTAACATAACATCTAAACATTACAAAAGGGTTGCTTTTGGTCCCTCAAAATAAAATCATGAGCACAAGAATCACAAACGAACACACGCCGAATTTTACCTAATGGCAACATAAATGCACAAGCAAAGCATTACTTGTGTGTCTGCATGTCTGTCTGGTTGGACAGACAAGCAGTACTAGAACTACCCAGTGAGAATACTGGGTGAACAAATATTTATTGAGAGTTACTCAGCTGTGATACAGAAGGGGATTCATGGCATGGTGCATCTGGACTCTGCTCATTTTTTATGAGATAATTGCGCCACAGACTACCTCAAACATGGCATGACTGAAGGATTTGCCTTTTAAATTTAAAAACATGGAACGGACAGGAATTAAATCCATCATGCCTCCGTGTAGCACACAAAGGAAGAAGAATATAAACAAACAGGCAACCAGAACAGTGCAATAAGAACAGGATTAATCCAAGTGTGATTAATTCAGTGTCAGATTAAAATTGATAGTGCCAGCTGTATCGGGTCCGTTCTGCCGCATTATTCTCGCCTGTCATTTTTTTTGTCCATCTTCTTCCCATCTCCTTGGTGGATAAACCTGCAGTAGAGTTAATTGTCACATACATGGGTTTAATCATATTGTCCACAGTGTGGGGGGGCCTTGCCTTCAGCGATCCATGACTAATTGTTGTGGTAATTTTTCAATCATTAACAGCATCGCATATGCTGCAAACAAATCCCATGGCACCCACTAAAACCCCAGTGGCAAGTGGTGCACACTCCTTGATGAAAGCCTTGTGCCCCATCCCCCTCCCCTCTTCCCCATTACACAGCCATCAATATGCTGCCCCTGGCCTTTGGGAGGTGAGGAGAGAGGCAGGGCTGGCTGTGCGCTGGCAGCTCAGACGCTTGGTATTACTGCCTTCAAGGAAGGAGCACTGTGAAAGGGGCGGGGGGAGAGGAAGGAAATTAAAACTCCATCTGGGACGGCTGACGGGGGTCCTGTCCTCCATTCAGTCTCCATCGAGCTGGTGTGCTGCATCGAGTGCCCTTTCTCCTCGTCTCAGCTGTATTAGCGATCTCCATGGCAACGGCTGGTCCTCATCTGCCGCAGCGGGCTGCAGCCCTGCTCCCGCCCATGTCAGGCGGGCCAGGGATGTGCTGGTGGGACAAGACCTGCCCGGAGGGAATCCTCTGGCTGATTGAGGAATTGCTCTAACTACCTCATCAACATCAGCGAACCAGATCGTATAAACCCATTCGCTTTTCCCGACTCCAATAATTACATGCATTTAACAAAAAATAAAAAGGCAAGCCAAAAGCTTCTCTCTTGCTTCAAAGCCAAATAAAAAAATCCAAACAAACAAATTGCTGCACCAGGAGCCCTGCAGCAGCAGAAAGGATTAGTGCCACAGTGGTTTGGAGGGAGCCGTGAGGATTACACTAAAGTACCATTGCCTGTCCAAGCTAAATGAACCAACTGACCCTCCAGGCTCAGCTGGCAAAAAGCTTGCCTGGGGAATGAGGAGGCCGGCATTCCCAGGCACCTTTCTGACTTCTTGTTCACGGATTAATTTATTCACCGGCATGCAAGCCAGCCTGCGCTGACTGAGGTGTACAACACCCTCCAATGGTGTACGCCTGGGTGCCTGAGAAAACAGTATTTGGTTTGCAGCTTTGCATGGACCGATTGGATAATGGCAGGCTCTCACCCTCCCTCACCACCCCGTTTCCTGACACGTTAACATATCAAGCTGTTTTATGCGCCTGCTTATAGACCATGCATATCAGCATCCTCAAAGAGGGCTTGAATGGGGGAAAAAAACCAGATGAGATTCTGCAGCATCTCTGCTTTGAAGGGACCGCTTTAAAACAAGGTGGCATTTCAGCAATCAGCCAGGTGGCTTTAGAAAATGCTGATAAAACATTTAATTATTGAAAACTGTGGTAGCAGCAGTAGTGAATATCAAAATGTAAATGCAGGCAAAGGAGAAAAAAGAAAGAAAAGAAGAAAAATCAGAACTAAGAGCAAATCAAGGCAGGATTAAACAAAAGCAGGAGCCCCCCTGTCCCCTCAGAGTGGGGGGAGAGAGAATCCCTGGCTACGCAGAGGAGTAAACAACAGCATCTTAGACTTAGCTCCTGATTCAAGCCATAAGGAAGCAGAGGGAGGGAAAAATCCCGTCCTTCCCGCATGTTTTTGACAGTCACGGCACCAGCACTCTTATGCAACCGTTACATAAGTTGTGACGGGACCAGCGCCTCCACCTCTCCCAGCACCCAGGGCTCCCAGCACCCAGGGCTCCTGCTGCCTCCCCAGCCGCTGCGCAGGGAGGTCACGCTCTCCTCTGCTCGCCCCTGGGTAGCAGATGAGGTGTGATACACTTACACGTAATAATCCTTTGCACTTTTATTATTTTTGACAGCTCTCTCCCACCATCCATGAGGTGCTTTCTGTGAGGGTGGGGGAACCCTTAGTGGCACATAAATGAAAATCTTCCTTGCTTTTTCCCCCCCCCTCCTTATCCCAGAGAATGCTGTCCTCTCAAGGCCAAAAGGAAAGGTGAAAACACGTAAATAGTTTCTTAATTAATTTCTGCACGTAGCTGTATCACTGTTATTACCATGCTGCATCGAGTCGGTGCCACTGACAGAAGAGCCACATGAAGTTTATGGAACCGCCTAGAGCATACCATACATGACAAAAGATCCCAGCAATGGCAGATGGCATGTGAATCACTGTAAAGGCAATTAGCAGCTAGCTGCCGGATTTTGACGTGCTGGGGAGGACAGAGGGGGTTTTCTCTGCTCCGAGCAGTTCTCACCAGAGGGGCTGGAAATAGGCATTAGTCTCACTTTGCCCCCACAGAGTCTTTGCAACCAGTGTTGCTGGCTTTGAGGCTGCTGTATCACTAGGTACCTATAAGCACCCAGTGCAGAAAGATTTGCAGCAGCAATAAAAATGCTGTCTTTTTACCTTGATGGGCACAAGTCACAGCTGTTGCAAGCAGAATAAAAAAAAAAAAAGAAAAAAACCCCAAACACCTATGCAGCAAAGGACCGCAGCCACCAAGCCAAGCGCCGTGAAAACATTATAGAGTGCTGTAAGCAGTGATTGAAAATGCATCAAAAACATCGAATGCTTCTAAGCAACAATGACAAATGGATTCTGGAACTGTTCAAGTTGGATACCTCTCAAAATGAGTTTGTACGGTAGACAACGGTCCTAAATTTTGATCAGAGAGCTAAAGCAGAACTCTTCAGCATGAGCCTTGTCAGCATATATCTTTATCTTCAAGCCAGTAAAAAGAATAACATAAAAATGTACTAGTAAAATAATGCCCAGCAAAGGTCTCATTTGTGTGTCTGCAGTGCAGACCCTGGATAACACCGAAGCAGGGACATTATTGTAGGCAGTGTGACTGACAGCACTGGGACCAGTAAGATTCAGAAGGCTACCACCTTAGTTAGGAAGCCCAAGTTGACAACTTACATCAGTTTTTCACACACTTGCTAGTTTGCTTGCTCATTACTTGCCAGGTCAGTGCTAGTTTTTGTGATCTCTGCAGTGGGGATTTTTTTGTACTTTTTATTTGCTCAGTGTACGCTCAAGAACAAGAATCCCTTTTTTGGGGGCTCTCTGGCACTGATGCAATTAATAGCATTAACTACAAAACCCCACAGCCTCACAGCACAGGTGCACTGCCTCTGGAAGCACAGCATCTACTAACCCTTTTTGCTGGAGGAGGAGCTCTATCAACTATCATCAATACCTGGACGAAGCAAGGAGAAGGGCAGCATACCAGTTTGTATTTTTCCATCCCAAACTAAGCATGCTGGTGGGTATTCAGCAGAGGCTGGATGATGCTACCTTTCAAAGAGACAAGAGGCTGTCAGTAACCCTCTCATCAACAACTCACTTCCACATCAGACAGCTCTTCCTATGGCCTGCTTGGTTTTGTATTTCCCAGGAGCCAGAGGCTGTGCCTCTCTCAGCAGTCTGTACTCCCAATGTTATGCCAGCCCCACTGCACACCATTTGGCATCTGCTTACAAGCTACCGCTGGCATCCATGCCATGGGTTGCTTACTCCTCGCTAAAATCCAAGGCTGGGCAACTCTAGATCTACCAACTACTGCACTTTCTGACTCCCGGGCTACTTTGCACTTGCTGACTGACTTCCATTGGTAGGTATGACAGCATTTTGCAACTGCTAATCAAGCCTGAAACAACAGTGAAAAGTCAAGAGGTTATCATCTCCACTTTGTACATAGGTAAATTGAAGAAGACTGTGAATGCAACGATGTTAAGTTCAAGCAAATGCTACTGAATAGTTTTAATATAGACATCAGTCCTTCCATGCAGTTAACTCTACAACTTTTATGCAGAAAGCAAACACCAAATCAAATCAAACGCTTTTTACCAGTAAGCATCTAATTCAATGCAGAAAAAGTGCTACATACTGTATGTCCATGATTACTAATTGCCAGGACAGAGACAAATGACATATTACTATATGAAATTGCATACCATTCTGCAGATAGAACCAAGACTACAAGTATATTTAGAAAAAATCCAAATGTTTGAGAACCAATTTGAAAAGCTACCAATTTTATCATATATAGGAATCTTCTACAATAGGATCAGCCCTAAGGATCTGACTGCTTTGGTATTTTGCCAGCTACAGAAACCAGAAGCTGTAATTATGCAATCACATGGCTACAGGTGATGTTTCAGCAGCTATAACTCAAGTAGTTAGTGATCATCTTGACTCAGGAAGACTGATACCCCATGTACATTTTAAGGTTGCCTAGTTTGACAGCATGTAATCATATTAAGTATAATGTAGCATGTGGAATTTGAGTACCATTGCATTCCAGAGAAATTGTTAACATGCAGTTTTGGAGGGTTTTCCAAACCTTTTCTAATGCATCAGTCCAAGTGCACCAAGACAATCACGTTACACAAAAGGAAAACAACCCTTGCAAAAATAAAATTTGTGGCTATTAAAAAAAGCCTTCTGAATCTCAGGGAGTCCTCACATAACACTGGAACATACTTTACTCAATGTTTGGTTTGCTTCCTCCAGCTCAGAGCTCCTCAGGTAAAAAGAAAAACAAAGAAAAGCCCAGCACTAGCAAACTTTTTGAGCCAGAGATCAAGCTTAAAATATTCAGAAAAGGTGGTTGTAATGAAAAAGCACATAAAAAGAAACATATGACATGAAGAGTTACCTTCCAAATGGAAGAGGATAAGGTAGCAGTAATGCTGCCCTTACTGGGGACAAACAACTAAAGAGGGCCAGTTTCCAAGTAGATGGCAAGGTGACATTGGACACGTCACTACACTGAGCTGTGTCACAGTTTCCCCTTCTGTAAAACATGTCTAACAATACAGCTTTTATAAAAACTGTTAAGGCATGCTGCTGAAAAGCGCTACGTTAGCAGCGCCATTCTTATTACCATCCAACAGAGGGCATCTAAGCAGAACAACAAAAATTGGCCATGTTTCTTTCACTGAGAACAGCCAGGGGCAGTGTTCCTTTCAATTATAGTTTCTCCCCATACCTTAAAAAGCAAACAAAAAACCAACAAAACAACCAACCACCGCCAAAAAACCTAGAGGTTTCAGACAGATGCACTTCAGCAGCTGAAGAGGACACAGTGCAAGCATATCTATACATTAATACTTTCTCAAAGCTATGACACCTACAACAAGTGATCCAAGTCTGGATTGGTGCCAAAGCATCACGTCTTAAGGGTATTTGCATGATGGCCAACAGTGAGCGCGGAGTTTTCAGTAAGGTAGGACTCCACTGCAGGAAGCCTGAAGTCTAGTAAGGCTAAGGAATAATGGAAGAAGAATGCAAGGTCTTGGGAGAACATTGGTCTTCCATATACACCTTTCAAGCCATCAGACTTTACAGCTTATCTTGAGGTTTTTCAGTTGACATGTCCTTAAAAGAACAAAACGAACCCCGCCTCTAATTTCATTTAGGAAAAAAAACCAAACCAAACCAAATAAAAATAAAAAGGGCAGTGTGATTCCTCAGACCTTTTCCCTCTTCCAGTTACAGATGCTACTGTGTCTTAAACTTCAGCTGTCAAGAAACAGCTACTCCGTCTTTTTTATTCCCCATTTTCACCGGTGGGTGAAAATTTTCACTCTACTCCTCATACTTATTCCTAATACAGCATTTTACTCCAATCCCACCCTTAACCTCACCATGAGTCCTCATCATGCTTTTCTCCTCTCCCAGAGGAAGATTTCAGCTTCCATTTCACACCTCTGCAGACATGGCAAGCAACTCCATACCCCAGATTATCCAAACTAAAACTGCTATTCTACAAGAACAGGCTGGGAGTTGAGCAAGAAAATCAAAGTCAATGGACCAGGTCACAGGCCCTCAACAGAGGCCTTCAATCACCTGTCAAACACCTTTCCTGCTCAAGGCATGTGTCCAGAACCAGGGGTAAAGAAATGCCTGGGATAAATCCTAGCCCTCCAAATTCAGTGTCTTGCACAAGACTTCCACAGGTAGTGGAGAACAGAGCTGATGAGCTCATGCAGGCGTCTCCCCTGCTGTCACACTGCCCTGACACAGTTTCCTCAGCTGTGGCTTGAAAATCATCTTGGGGTTGTCCTTCAGCTGCCAGTATACTTGCTGCAATTACTCCCTTCTGCTACTAAGCCTTTTGGATGTCTCCAGGGAGCCCAGGAAGGCCCTGCCAGCTCTGTATTGCACAAATGTGTGGAACACATAGAAGAAATTACAGATTCAGTGGCCCCATAGTTCACCTTCCTTAAACTTCACCCATGAATTGTACAGTCACAGAGATTTTCCCTAACTTAAGGTGTATGCATTTTTCTTCAAGTCCCACGAGAAGAGAGATAATGAAAGGGAGATGGGAGTAAAGCAGCAAAAAGGTCACTGTAGGGGAGCTCTAGCTTTTCAAATTTGAGCCTTTCAAGGAAAGAGTTGCTGATTTTCTCTTCCTGCAGAGTATCATAAGCCAGCAAGAAGGTCATTGTAGGGGAACACTGGCTTTTTCAAAGTTGAGCCTCTCAAGGAAAGAATTTATGATTTTCTCTTACTGCTGAGTATCACACCTGCAGGTGTGGTGGAAAGCACAGAAGACAATAGGCTGTCTGTTGCAAATAAGTGAAGTAAAGGATCTGCATTTTTTTGATGACTGCGACTGTGTTTCCACCTCTAAGAATGATTATGTTAATTCAGTCTACGAAAACAATGCCAACCTGATCTCATGCTCTGGGCATGCCTGTTGCAAGTGGCTGCTGTTCCTTCTTCCCTTCCTCTAAAAACTTTTAAACCCGATGGCCAATTTAGTGAAGAACACCAGAAGGGGGGAGGTCTCTGATGGCTGTTAAAAAAATTTGATCTAATTACTGATCCATGAAGAAGAGGCAAGAATGTGAGCCCATTCTCTGTCCAACATCAGAGAGCCCGCAGAGGTCTACAGGAAATGACTGGTTGTACTACTCCTGCAACTGCTCCTAAACTTGGTTTAGGATAACCCGAGTTTCCATCTGTCCTGTCTTCTAACTGCACTCCTTCTTGCTTTTAAATACTATTTTCTTAAAAGTATCTGCTAGAAAACTCCACTGATGATCTTTCATATTCCTCTACTCTCCCTCCCCTGTTTTTAAGACTTAGTGCTTCTGTGACAGCCACAAAGATTACAAATACAGAACTACTGATGGGGCACCACAAAAAACACTTTATTTGCTTTTCACTGACTTACAGTCATATAATATTGAGTGCTTCTTTCTCTCCATCTCAGGATCTACAGGTTTGCTTCTACTGAGATTATTTTGTATTGATTAACAGTAGAGAAGCAGAAACAGCACAAATTATACTTTTTTGAGCTAGACACAACTCCGCTCAGCATCACATGCTGCCAAAACAAAGCAGCAGCTTGTTCTTTGTCCCACTAGGACAGCAGCTCATAGGGTCACATTTAAAGAAATGCAGATACTCACCAGTTCGTCACTCTCATCACCCGGGTATTATTATAAAACAAAAAAAAATACATACATGGCATAAAACAACTTAGGAAATCTACAGAGGATGCTACAACACTTGTCTACTGTTTGCTTACAGCTCCTCCAATCAGCCATATGCAGAACATGGCAAATGCTTATGTGCAGTCTGCTCTACTTCACTATTGATGCGTGAAAGCTGATAACAACATATGAAAATAACTTTTGTTTGAAACTACTGTACGATTAAGTGCATCTTCAGATGGCTTAAGTGAACTCCAGCTTCCTGTTCTGGAGTGGCTCTAGGAAATGCCCACTTTCTTTGTTCGTATTGCTCGTGTGCCTATGACATGCAAGAGCTGCAATCCAGCCAAGTTATTAAACCTCTGAACATGGCCAGAACCTCAGATGGCAAGGAACTGTACAAATAAATACCTAACCAGAAGTGGGCAGACACAGGACATCTACCCCTCGTGAGCAGAGAACGCCAGAGAAAATAACCTCTCCTTTACAAGATGAACTGCCAGCTCTTATTAAATAAAGAAAAATAGCATCAGCAAGTACCAATACAGTAGAATACAGTTTTCCTTTCTAAGATTACTGGCTTTTATTCAATAAGAATAGAAAGCAATTTAGCACTTGTGAAAGTGAGTAATTCTGCTCGTCTTGATTGTGATACAATGGGTTCTAACACAGTAGCAGAGATATCTTGGCAATTACAGTTTCTGCTGTGAGCCATGCAGTAGTATTGTATTAAGAATACATTTCCCTTAGATGAGAAAAGGAGCCCAAGTCAGGAGTTTACCTTTGTCACTTTTGAAACATGCTAAAAAAGTCTAAACTAATATGAGAAAAGGATTCCCCTCACTGCAGTATTTCTGGAATAATTCATTAGCTAAATACTTTCTAACCCATACAGTCAAAGATTAAGTCCTAACTAGTGTCTCTTGCCGTATTTAAATGGATCCTACTAATTTTTCTGCTATTATAATCCCCACTGCTATTTTGCATAAATCACTGTTCTGAAAGAAAACTCAGTAAACCCACTTTAATTATTTTTTTTAAAAATGGAAAAAGCTCTGAATTACAATGTCAGTGACAATCTCTGTCATTAGCATAAAGAAGACTGGTACTTTTGAATGAGTGACTCAAACTTCAGGGCTGGAAGAAACATTCTTCTGTTACTTTTTCCCATCCTCTCACAATTTTAAGATAAAGAGGAGATAAAAGTTATTGCTCATTGCAGCATGAGGAGATGAAGAGCTCTAAAACTGTAGCCACCAGCTTATGCGCTTTTTGCTGGGATTTTTTTTTTCTTCTTTTTTCCTGATAAAGCCAACATTTTGACCCAGAGAATACAGAACTTGCCAAGATTTTGAAAAATTCAGCTAAAGTTTTTAAATAATCCAAATGCCCTCAAAAGCAAGGAAACAAACAAGCCCTTTGCCCCCTCCACTCTCCATTTCGCCAAAAAGAAAATAGGCACGAGATGACTTCCACAATTACCTCTTAAATTCCATTTGTTGCTACATACAAAAGTTTCCTGTGACTCTGCCAGAATATTTAGGATCAAACTTATTACCGATGCTCACTGCATAGTCATCAGACTACATAATTTATGGCATCCGTTCTGTTCAGGAAAAAGGAGACATTGCTTTAATATCTATTAGTAATTTGTCACTGTTATTTAAATGGGGGAAAAGTGTTAATAAAGGCTGGCAATTTTCCCTGATGCATTTCAGGTGCAGCAGCAGATCCCGCTCAAAACTGGCTGGTACGCTGCCTGGAACGGGCTGTCTCCTCTCTGTAGCTGTGCTGCGGGTGCCTTCCAACAGCACGGAGGTGCCAAACCTGTTCTAGACTCTTGCCTTCCTTCTGGAAACATGATTATCCTTCACAGCATAATCACCTCTTCCTGAAACACCTTTTTATTCACGTGTTGTAGGTTTTATCCCCTCTACTGCTCATAGACGCTGCCTGTTTATGAATGCTGAACAGGAAAGCAAATCTGGGTATCTGAAGATGAAGCCCAAGCAAAATTGAAGCTAAGCTATTCTTTGTAATACAAGCCAAAACGGCACCAGTGGAGCTAACTTATATACTTTTACAAAGCTAGAGTTTATAACAACATGAAAGGTTATTCTGCTGGCAGGCAGTAATGACAGAGAAGCGGTGGCCAAACTCTGGCTCTTGAGCTGTTCTGTGTTTGCTTACATGCAATTCAAACAACGGTCCCCAGCCAAGGCTCGCCTGCCTGGTCAGCAGTGGATTAGTATGCACTGGCACACCGACAGCTGGGCAATCCGATCTTCTTAGCCTCCGGCCAAAATGAGCCATGAGAGGCTGGTGCCACTGGCTCAGCCTGGACTGTTGCCACAACCGGGCCATCATCACTGGAAAGCCACTGCTCTCTCCCAACTCTGCGACATGCTCAGGTTTCCCTTCCCCGCTTGCTGCCCTCTAAAGACGTGTGCCTCACGACTCAACTGGAGACTCTGATAAATGGTATGGAGTTGGGAAGACTGACCACCCACACACTACCACTAGTTTGTTGTTTTCTTAATACAACAGCAGAGCAGAGAGGGAGAGAGGTGTGTGTTCAGCCTCCAGCAGTCATGCAGGCGACCTGTGTTCACCCATTCCTCTCACCAACTAGAAATCTGAAAGACAAGAAATGATGCACAATAGAAATATCCTAACCAAAACCTCCCCTGACCCAAATGAGAAATCAAGTTTGTATTTGCGATCTAGTGAAAAGAAATACTTCCCAAAATACTTGATCTAATCTCAGCTGAAACTATCTCAACTGAGCTTTGTGTAGCAGAGTCAGGAACAGTTACAGACATGCCTGTAAAATCTCTTCTCCACCCTCAGCTGGGTAGTCCTGATAAATGTCCTGGGAACAGCAAAAATGAATATTGCAATGCAACAAAAAAAACCTGCATGGTATCCTAGCCTGATGAAGAATTATATTAGGCTCACTGGACCAACTCCTGGCTGATTAAAAACATTCAGCATTCATCACATAACAGTGTAGTAATTCAATAGTATTATTTACCTGTATCTTCATTTGCATAAATAAAGCCAAGGGAAACACCTTCTCTGTGCTATAAATTGTTGCTCTTCAAGGTTTTTGAGAGTAGCACTTTCTTTTACTTGGGAGCTACTTAATAAACTACATCCATCATTATTTAGCCTTCTCTTGTGTGTGGTGCTCTAGTCCTCCTGCTGGATCCCAAGGAGATAAATCATAGTGAATTACTAAACCTGTAATTTACTTTTGATCAAAAAACCCCTAAAGGTAAGGAGAGGCAATACATACACGTGGGCAAACTGCTTCGAAGGCAATAGAAACTTTGGAAGATGCAACCGTGCTTTCTCTCACCTCTTTTTTTCTCTTTTAGATTCCAAACGGACTAAAATCAGCCTCACGTATGCTAGGGAGAAGCCTTCATTCACTGGCTGGAAAGATGTACCATGCACCAGTCAGTCAAATAACCACTCTTGCTCGTGTTAGACTGAGTTAACCCTTTTTCACAGACATTTTTGTGCAGGAGAAAATGAAGCATGAAGACAAAGTAGTTTCCTAAATTGTGAAGATAAGGGACATAAATTCCAACTAAAAATGTAGTCTTGCACCATGAAAGGGAAATTATCCTCTAAACCCATTGACAGTACTACTCTAACACTCAGCTGGCAAAATCATATGGGGCCACAAACTCAAATGGCCATCCAAGTTCTATAATAACGACTTACTTCAAGATTCAATCCTATACTTATTCTCCCACAAAATACCCCTGTAAATAACTAACACATTTCCCAGAAATAGGTGTAATAGAATTGTCATAAAATGGAATACTGTATTTGTTCATTCTACACAAACACATACAGATTGGGAATAAGCTTCTATTAATTCTGTTGAAGAACACCAACTCTAACATACATAATGAATCTGTCAAAGGTAATAAAATCAGAGACAGCAACATTTCAAAAATTTTATGGGTTCCTTCTGGATGAAAAACTTGATGAAAAACCAGTTTTAAAAATAGAGCTCTAAATTAAGTAGGAGACAACAGGCAAATTACCTTGACAAGGAAAAGGGAAGGGTGGAGGAAAGGTATAACTTTATAACACAACACACACATCAGACCTGGTGGTGTAGCCATGGGTAACAGAACAAGAGAAACAAATAACAAATAAAATAATGTGCCCTCTGATTGACTGGAGCATCACCCCTGTACAACTCACTTGCGTGTTTTGGTTTTCTTATCAAGGCAAGACCAAGTCTTACTTCCAGTCAGTTAAAAAGAAACCAAAACAAAATGAAACCCAAAAGGCAAACTTCATCCATAAGCAGGAAATAAACTCTCTCCAATTTCTTCTTCAAGTAGGATGAAAGGATATAGAAGAAATAGCTTTTCTATATAAGTCATCATAATTTAAAAATAATGCTCATAAGAAACTTGAACCTGCAAAGTCCCAAGAGTCCAGATCTAATCCTGCAAAAACTTAAAAGCACAAGCTACGTCCCAGCTCACATCCAAATATGTAGCAGTGCTGTATCTGTTCCCTTTCTGAACTGGGATGCCGAGTAAACCATTACTTAGGTTTGCGATCATGGAGGAGGCTGGCAGTAACTGTTAGCCTGAAGACGCTGAGAAAGCAACTGATATTTCTGCTGTCGCTGACTATGGGCAATTCCTTTTCATCCAAGAGGTGTGGTAATCAACTAAGGACAGCTAACTGTCCCCCCACACCCCTCAACTTACATGTCTGGGCCTTTATATGAACTATTCAGAAGTTAAAAGTCAAGCACATGCTTAACTGTTTTGCTGGTAGCCACCCAGGTGACTACAATCACAGCTCCTCTGCTGGTACAGACAGGCTGGATCACTACAGATTTTTAGGGAAAATCAGGTCCTCTGCCCTATTACTTATTTCCTTTTAAACTGGTCAGCATTGTCTTAGGTACGCACTTCTCTGGATGTGCCATGTATGTACATTTGTGGGTATCTATATGAAATGCTGCAGAATACAGATAAAAATTCAATCACATCTTTCTATAAAAGCCTACAACTTCACACCAGCTCCATGTTTGACTGGACAAAGCAAAATTTCGGTGGCTGCCAGCTCAACAGTGTTTCTCAAATTAGGCAGCTGTGACAATCAGTTTTTCTGTTTACACTCTGTGTGTGTGTGTGTGTAGAAAACCACACACACAAAAATCAAAACAGGCCAAATTTGTCTCACTCTGTATTTATTTGGTCACTGCTTTGTCTTATTTGTCTCAATCTGTTTATTTTTATACATATACACACAAATATATATGTATATGTATGTATGTGCAAATGTAAATCACTAAGATGAATTGAGACAAAGGTGACTCAGGAACTGAGATATGAAGCTTGGATTCAACTCTGGTTTCTGCCACAGGCAACTTCTGAGACCCTTGGGAAGTCACTCAAACTCAGATGCTTCCTAATTTCCCATTAATTTAATTCAATCTGAGACATTGTCTCTTTGTGGGGTATTCACTTTACCTTCAGGTACCTGCCTAAACTAGGAGACCAGGCTCCCCCTGCAGCCAGTCATAGAAAGAGGCTGCCCAGCAGACTGATCCAGAAAACAAGCTCCATACATTCAAAATACACTGGAAGACCTTCTTTCTCTATTGAGTAACTAAGGAATGTAGGAAAGCTAACTTTAACTAAGGCAGTTAAAGTCTTTGTCTGCAGTGTGCATGTGTGTCAGACTCCTGTGCACTTTAGTTCCAGCCCACGAAAGAGGAACGACGACACTTCGCTATCTCTTAACGGTCTCAGGAGAATAAGCACAGGAAAGGCTGAGAGACATCAAGGTACTGTGGTGATGTGGTCACATAGGAGACAGACAGTGACCTAAAAAGAACAGATTTTAACCCTTGAGAGGTTTATGGTAGGGATCTGTGAAGCTTACACAGCAGACTTGAATCGCTTTGGATGTACTATATGAGAAGAACCAGCCCATCCAACAGTTTTGCCTCGTGTTTTTGGGAGGCCCCAGGTGCTCAAGACATCAATACCTCTGTAACTTTAATTTCACCTTGAAGAGTTGCAGGAATGTATTTTAAATGCATTATATTTACCCTTATACACTTTATCCATATAGACACATACAGCGTTAACTATTTCAAGGCCCCCGCAGAGAGCTGTTGGCATAGACAGAACATGGGTCTGCATACTATTAAAGCCACATGCACCATCTGCTCCAACATTTTAATGTAATTTACCAGGCAAGAGCTGAGCAGGAAAAAAACACCTGCTAGATGAAAGATATTAAATTTCCCCTTCCCCAAAACACCCCCTGCTGCTTGATATATGAACATAGCTCACCCGTAACTAAAATCTGATTTAAGAACATATTCATAAATTAAAAAAAAAAAAAAAGAAAAAAAAAAAAAAAGAGTCCTGTGCCTGCAAGGTAATATTGACATAATTTTTCTGTTAACTACTGATCTGCTGCCCATGCAGAACTGTCCAAACTGATAATCCTTTTGCCAAAAGGAAAACAAAAAGGGGTGGACACATTAAGAACTTAAAATTATTACCTCCCCTCAGACAGCAATTTTGATGATCTTCAATAAATGAGTGAAGAAAGATTTATTTACTGCAGCACTGAAGCCAAACAAGTTCTACATGTTAAGACTTGTATCTGGCTGAAGGTGGCAGCCCTGGGCCAAGTACTATTTAAATTTTGGAAATAAGTCCTGCAACTGATCTGTAAAAGGGCTTCCAAATGGGAAAGACTTACACTTCAAGAATCAGGTTTCACCAAGTAGTACACTCATGACAAATAAGCTGCCACTTTTTAAAACAAAAGCAACGATATGCGTAAGTTATGACAAACTCCTTTTGTCACGTTCAACAGTATTCATGAAGATGCTTAGACAAGGTTAGCAATATTTTCTCCATTAGAAGTACACACAAAATTACCAAGAAATACAGTACTAGGAAAACTACCTTTGTTATAAATTCAGGATATCACATACAATTGGAAGACCAAGACTGCCCAGCAGCTTTTAAAACTATAATTGTATGCAAACTGTTGACAAAAAGTTCCCTCCATAGCCTTAGAATCATAGAATAGTTTGGGTTGGAAAGGACCTTTAAAGGTCATCTAGTCTAACCCACCCTGCAACGAGCAGGGACATCTTCAACTAGATGAGGTTGCTCAGAGCCTCGTCCAACCTGACCTTGAATGTTTCCAGGGATGGGGCATCTACCACTTCTCCGGGCAACCTGTTCCAGTGTTGCACCACTCTCACCGTGAAAAATTTCTTCCTTCTAGATTCTAGTCTGAATCTACCCTCTTTTAGTTTAAAAACATTACCCCTTGTCCTATCGCAACAGGCCCTACTAAGAAGTCTGTCCCCATCCTTCTTACAAGCCCTCTGTAAGTATTGAAAGGCTGCAATAAGATGTCCCCAGAGCCCTCTCTTCTCCACACTGAACAACCCCAAACTGGGGTTCAGCCTTACCGAAAGCCCAGTGCGTGTTCATTTCCTTGCTAATGCCATGACAATCTCCTACTATTCATTCTGGAAAGCTGTCATTTCCTCTTCTAAACCCCTACACCATTCCTTACTACATTCAAGCTGACAAGCAAAAATTAAAAAAAAAAAAAAAAAAAAAAAGAATAAAATGGGTTTCTTAAAACTGTAAATATCAGTGTTGCTTTCTGATGTGGAAGATAGAAAAATCTACATAGAGCATGAAAGTCTTACCAACTCACTCCTCTTACTGGTTGCCTAAATACAGCTTCCTTCATGATTCATAATCTTAGGAAACGAGACCTCAACCTGAGCTCGCACCCAGAGCTGAATGGGTGGCTGTATGCCAAGATGTTTCAAACCACTAGCCAGTGATCAAAAGCAATCATCTCCGGCAGTCATCATACCAAAACCTCCCTTCATTTTTCAACTTAAGGCTCATTAAAGGTCAACACAGCAAAATGAATATTAAGAATTATCAAAAAAAGGAAAAGACAAGGCAAAGTCTTTATGCCAGTGTACAAAATCACTGCATGCCCACAGCTTGAACATTACCCACTGACCTCCTAAAGCAAAAACCTGGAGAAGATGCAGGCAGGAGTGATCATGACTATCAGAACGTATGGATCAGCTCCCACACAGGAGCAACTGACTGTCCAGGACCCTTTGGCCTGGAAAGAAACATGTGACAAGAGTTACAACTGAGATCTAAACAAATCCTGAGTGGCTTAAACAAGGAAAAAGAAACAGCTACTCACCGTCTCTTCTTGCATGAGAGAGGAGCTCTAACTGTAACTCTAACTTGTTGGTCAAAATAAAAAGGAAGTGATTCCTCATGCAAGTTAAGTTATGCAATTTCTTGCTACAAGACTCTGCAGATAGTAAAGGTTTACTGGGACTCAAAAAACACTTCAGCAAAGAGAAGAAAATTCCACAGGTGACTACTGAAAACAAACACCATTTTCAGCTCAGGAAACGGACAGCTGCAGGAGCGTATCAGGGAAGGATCAGTATAACCATGCCTGTTCTGCTCATCTTTAGGCACCTGCTTGGGATGCCATCATGATACAGGGATACAGAGATGTCCAGGACTTTGGTTTGATATGGTGTGCCACCCTTAGATTATCTTCTTGCATACCTCAGGAGTTCAAAAACATCATAAGAAGTCTTACCAAAAAATTATGGAATTCTCTTTTACAGTTTTTTTGTTTGTTTGTTTGTGGGTTTGGGTTTTTTGCGGGGGGGGGGGCATGTTTGAGTTTTGTTTTTAAATCATTAGGATTTATAGCCTCTTGGTTTTGGGGTAAACTTTAGTCCCATTTTCTCGCTTCCATCCCCAGCTAACATATTCTGCAACACTGAGCACTGAGAACACTACCATTGATTTCAATCAGCACAGGATCACACCCTAACTGCTTCCAATTTCACAGGTACTAGGCAACACCATGTGATCGCAGCCTCTGAGTAAGCAACATCCTGTGTTCAAAGGTTTGAATCATAACTCCATACAGACCTGGGAACTTCAGCACCTACCAATGAACACCAGCTTTGTAAATCTTGGATAACAAACTCTTGAAGCACAGAAATAAATACCTTACACGCTGTTAATTGATATTAGTTCTACCGAACCATAAAATTTCCTTGTACCATTGACCTAAAACTGAGACCACTTGCTACTATAGTCTAAATTTAGTTTCTGTATTTTTCCCAGTGTTAACCAGAATAAAAATAACATTTCTTTATATCAAAATTCATATATAACATTCCTATTAAAGTTATGTATTCAGGTACAGTTTAAGATGAAAACCAGAGCACACAAAAATGGAAACTTAAGTAGTACAATAAGTTAGATTTTATACTCCTTATTGAACATTGATTATAACAGTGATCTTCTGTGTTCACATTATACCAAATAATTGCTCTAGTTTAGCACCATCAGCCTTAGGGGAACATGTAACAGCATTCTTTACAATTCAGTGCATCTTTGCAGTAGTGCGTATTTTTTCAACAATTATATAAAAACACTGCCATAGGGTATAAGTTTTTCTTTTAAAAATAGCAACTATCACTGTTAGAAAAATATTCTCCATTTTGCTAGTAGCAGGAGACTTTCCTGAATGTAAACAACTCTTAAAAAATACTCAAAAGCTGGACTAGCTTTAATGGAAATGGTACTTACATATTATACATACTTACTTACCAAATTTTATTTGCTTATCCGCACACCAAGACAACTGAAACCTTGCTTGCTGTTAACACAGAAAATCTGAATGGTTCAGAAGACTGGATCATCCCCGCTACCCAATGAATGACTACGAATGAGCCTGGCTATCCCTCCCTGGGCAAATCCTGATCTGGTTTAACATTTTAAGAATGTGAAATTTCAAGGGTGAGATAAAGCACTATGGAAGTCCACGCACAATAAAGCAATGAGTTGCAGCAAAAAGTGCTGTTTTGGTCTGTTGCCTCTCGTATCTGGGTTCTTTATCACACCTGTGCTGTGGAGATCTGTGTCAGAAACTAGAAATCTAGTTTGTTAAGCAGCATGCAGGAAAAAAAAAAAAAAAAGAGAAGGCCACAGAGACTCTTCACAGACCTCAAAAGGAAAAAAGTACAGAGTAAGAAAGCAGGTGATGAAGAATACTATCAATACATTTGAACACAGTTGACAATTTTTCCCTATAACCAATGCATTTCTATTTACATGTGCTAAATATCTGTATCACGTTCTATTTAAAAGTGGTTGAAATCAAAACATAAGAAGGCATCAAAAAAATTCAATGGGATATTGTCTTTCAGAAAATAACAATGTAACAAATTTAACGTTGATTGCATGGGGCATTAAAGCTGCAATAGAATTCTTCATTCGAGACTAAAAAAAAAAAAAATCTTAATATGATCTGTCAATACCATCAAAATTTGCTGCATGAGGAGGTTAACCTCCAAGGAACTAGAGTGAGGTTATTTTGAGCAGGGAGTTGTCACTCTAAGACCTGCCAGTCCAATAGAAACTTCTGCCAACATAAAGAAACAGCTACATAGGGCTAATGCCCTGGCCCCTTTGCGGCATGGACCTTGTCTTTTCTTCCCTCCACAAGGCTTCTTCAGTTCTTCTGCATTTTTGTTGTGTTTCACATATATTCATATATGAATACATGTATTTTCAACAAAACAAAAATGAAAAGAAAAAAAAAATAATCTGTGCTGAAGCATCCCGACTGTTTACATTATAACCACCATGGATAACCAGGCACATTCAACTTCTGCTCTGAGTGACTGTTTCCGATTGCCTCACAAACCAGTCTTTCAAATTCAACCAATAACACACAAAACAAAAGGACTTGAGGATTTTGAAGGTAAAATCTCTCTTCCTTCCCCTTAGGGAAATATTGTCTTACAGAAGGAAAAGCAATGCTTGCCAGCAAACACTACATTTCAGAAATACATATTTTAATAGTCAATATCAAGCAAAAAATACCCATAAAACAAAAATCCCAAACTGCAAGATACTAGGAATGTTATATACTATATATAAAAAAACACAATTTCTTCAAAGTCATCAGTTTCTTCTCCAGCTTTTAATCAGCAAGCTGTGCAGTACACCATGAAAGGATCTTTCTGCATTTGCCTGGTGAACTGGCACACCAAGAGTGAAATATTTCTTCAGCAGCAGCTTAGCCAAAAAATGAGTAACATTTCTCTTTTTCATTCAGTCCTACTGAGTTGTTTTCTGGTAGAGCCCTTGAAGAGATTGAGACAGGAATGGGAAGTTTGCAGTGCCTATTCTAGATGCCTGACAAAGAAGAGAGACATAGCATCTAGGTTTAGGCACCAGTGTTTACTCCCTCATCAGAGGGAGTAGGTCTGTGGTGTGAGTCAATGCTCTGAGGTTAGACGCTTTCATGTTGGACAGTGGGATACTAACCTGTAGTGAAGGAATTTCATTATCAGTGAACAAATGGTGTAGATAAAAAAACCTAACAAACAAACAAACAAAAAAAAACCCCAAACCCACAACCTGGTGTTTTTCTGACTAGTTTACCTCAATTTCTTTTGCCTGGAAATCTCCATTGACTGAAAATAACATTGCCTCCTATAAAGATGAACAGGCAGTATTTGGAACAAAAGGCACAAGGACAGAGCTATTGGGAAGTCACAGGCCTCCTCCCCAAGTCTGACGAAGATTATTCCTTGCTGATCTGCACTGGTTTAAAATGGAAGGCTTTAAAAGTGAAACATTGGTGTTTCAAAGAAATTTAGGGGCATGGGACCAGAGTAATAAGTAATATCCATTGATTGTGGGTACTGGAGGCATTAAGGATATTGTAAAGGTAAAAAAGCGCAACTATTAAAAAACTACCACTGTCCAAATACGGGGTAGCTTAGGAAGGCACTTGAGTTCTGCTAGCAAAAAACGATGAAGGAGATAAGAAAGAAAATTTTCACCTTCATCCTTCTCCACAGAGAATCTCCTGTCTGGACTTGTGGATTTTCAATTTTGGGCAAAAGTAGCTTGCTGCCATAACACACACAAAAAAAAAAAAAAATCTCTGCGTTGGTAATAGCAAACTTGGCTTCACAATAAATAGATGCATGTTGGCATGCCAGGAACCTAGTGGGGTTTTAAATCATTGCAAAAGAGGATTAAAGAGGAGAATACTCAGAGCAGTAGTAAGCAGGGAAGACTGGTGTTTGAGTCCTTACCTGACTGAAAATGTAAACTGCCTTGTCCTCATTGTTACTTTAAACCAAATATGCTAATTGTTACCCAACATAATTATCAGCCACACTTTCTCCTCACTTGTGGTGAACAGATTCCAGTGCTTCAATAAAATCACATTGAGGTACATTAGGCTCAGCTTTTGTAGCCAACTGTTTTTGCAGAGCTACTGGAGGGAGCAGCAAAACAAAACTGTGGCTACATAAAGTGCAATTCTCTCTAAATGAAGTGAAAAATGATTGGCACTTCCATAACTGAGTTTGCACCCTCTACAAATATCGTGCTAATAAAGTGAAAGAATCTCTTTTTTTGTTTGTTTTAATAATACAAGTCTAAAAGTCATTCAAAAGCTAGATTCAAGTTACTAAATTCATGGAGTTCTTGCAAGATTAGAATTACAATGAATAGTTAGGAGAGTTTTGGTGCAGAATGGTTATATTTTGAAGACCATAATTCAGAAAGGTGAAAAAGAGCTGAGGCAGAGTAAATTAAAAACTTTGACCGCTGCAGAAACCATTGGTGTCTCATGCACATTCATTCACATACACACACACAAATGCATACAGTAATTGTTTTGAGGCCACAGTTTAGCTCTTCTCACACACATTAAAGGAACCTAAACATAAGAATTGAGCAATATGAATGCTTTTCAAGAAGAAAGCCTGGCCATTGGTGTGTTACATCTGATGGAAATAATATTACACAGTTGTCTTTCACTTCCGAGGCTGATCAGAAGCTGTATTATATTGACTACATCATGAACATAATAACCTGAGAAAGAACGTTAGCATAAACCATTAACCCACTGCGGAGAAACTCTGGAAGAGGATTTACCTTTTTAAAAGGAAAATGATCACATTAAAATACATGCAAACTTTAAGGAAAACAAGCAGTGCCAAGTGACTGGGGACAGAACTGAGCCATTCATAGTTATGATACTTGGACTTCAACAGAAAGAATTTCAAGCACATGAAAATACAACAGTAGCTTAGGAAACCAATTGCAAAAACAATCAAATGAGTATAATTTGGTTATCTGGAAGATAACTTGTGAGAATTAAACAGATCATATTCCAAAAGGCTCCCATACCTAATAAATAGTACTGGAAGACACTGAACAACAGAGGTCTGAGCACATGTAGTCTGCCCTGTGCTTACGAAGAATTGCCTATTCTCAGCTAATGAAAAAACAAGCATGTAAAGTTCTCTATATAAAAATAATCAGAAAAAACCCACCAATTTCTCCTCTCCTTCTTTTGTACTTGTGTAAGTTTTAGAAAGCAAAATTGTCAGGTGACATTGTTCTGTAATAATTTCAATTAAAATAAATGATGTTGCTCTTAATGCAGTTTACAACCTCATAAATAACCAACCTGAGGAGAAAAGAACACAAAATCAAAAAGCAACCTACCATTTACCAAGCGACCAAATAGCAATATGAAAGGTATCTTCTTTCTATACTTTAGAGATACAGCAGCACTCTGATATTCCAAATATTAGGGGATGCTATTTGCTTACAATAGTTTAAATCGTAACTATGAATGCACTTGACATCTCTTGGAAGAGACAAAACATGCACACCCTAATTCATCAGCTTCTCTTTTAAAGCTGACATCCTTCTGTCTCCTTACTGCACGAAATAAAAGGCAGGCTTTCCATTTGCAAGCTCCAGATCGCTCGCTCAATTGCTACACTCAAATCACAGCATGCAAGGGCTGCATTCCACCTGATCACTATTTGTGGCGGCTGCCACGAACAGGGATGTCTTCGCTCACCAGGGGAGAAGGGGACATTTTAGACCGTGAAGCTGATTGCGCTAGAAGTGTTTGCTAATAGAGATGTCAATGAAGTAAAGGAGTTCCAGTACCTGAGTTAACTAGCTGTTGCTCCATGACCCCGCAGCCCAGGACCTCCATCCATTCTCCTTGGAAGTTGATCTCCATCTCAAAGGAAGGGTGAGTAAACGGGAAGTAGCAGTCTACCCATCTGACCTGCAGTCCTGTAGCAGTGTTTAAAAAAATAAATAAATATGAAGGGTGTATGCTTAAAAGGCCATCCCTCCAACCATCTGTAAAACTTGCCCTTCAATTAATGACACCAATTACAGCAATCCAGAGAAAATAAATAGCAGACAAACTAATTTACAGCACTTGTGCAAGGTGATAAATCTTAAAACTTGTGGAAAAAAAATGACTGTGTCTTTCCTAATATGAAAAATGCTTTGTGCAACTCAAGCACCCTTTGAAATCAAATCAATCATTTGTCAAACTCTGGCAATCACCTGGCATCCAACAAAAATGAGCCAAGATCATGCGAAAGTCAGTAATTTTGTTATTCTTTGCACCAGGAAATGACTAACTGCTCCTCAGAGGAAAAGCTGTGCCTTTAATTTTTACTTAGTATTTTATCGATCAGCTAGGCAAGTAATTTTTTTCCATCAGAGCCTATTTAAAATACAAAGCTATTCTTTCCATGTATGTTTAAATAGGAAAGTTAAAAATAGATATTAATACCCACAAATATAAATACATATACACAGAGTTGTACGTTATTGAGGTATGCTATATACCAACACACACAGACTACTCTGGACCCAGGAGACAAGAGTTTAACTTTGTGTGGATGCGAAGTGTAAGAGAAAGGCGCCAGTGGGTAACTCCCCCTCCTCCCCAGCTCAGCCCCTCTGAAGCACCACTGCGCAGAGCCAAGAAACCCCTAGCATCGAAGAGC
Source organism: Theristicus caerulescens (assembly GCA_020745775.1). Lineage (NCBI taxonomy): Eukaryota > Metazoa > Chordata > Aves > Pelecaniformes > Threskiornithidae > Theristicus > Theristicus caerulescens. The sequence goes on from CM036558.1 coordinate 73,840,339, forward strand.
AGTGGAGACAGAAGAGGGCAAGGTCTACAGTGCTGCCAAAAGCAGAGGTGTTGTCAAGGCCCTCATTATATTTGATGAGTTTTAGTTCTTGTAATCATTTACACAAGCTTTCTTTCGCTAAAGGATTTTTTCTAGCCATTAGGTGTCAGGAAAAAAGAAGTCTTGGAAACATGAACCGTAAAGACTTGAAAGAGAATTGAACTGCGAAATCTGTGGGTTAACGCCTTAACCCCAAGCCCATCTTTCCCTTCAGTTGAGCCAAATGCTAATCAGCGTTAGGATCATTAACAACCAAGCAGGTACAGTTTTGAAAATAAAGGGCACAGCAGGGGTTGTTTGGGTGATGGTAACTGTTAACACCTCTGGTTTGGTTTTCAGGCTTTTTTGGTTTTGTTTCATAAAAGGAACTTAAATCATGAAATCGCATGATTTATACTGAGAGTTTTTCAATTTAAAACATTTTGTGTGGCCTCAAGGATTAGATTTTCTTTGATTACTTCTGAAACATTAAATGTGGCTACAGAAACCAAAACAATAAGTTACAAGAAAATACATACATAGCCAAAACATAAAATGCTGAATAGTTACAGGGAACTTTTCTTGATGCTATGAACTTTCAAAGGGAGAGGCAGGTTTCAAAACAAACACAACGGTAATTCTAGATTTCCTCTTCTCTCTTAAAAATCAACCTCAGGAAGTTATACAAATAGAAAAGTGTTTTGATAATTCTACACACAGAACACAGAAAACTGGAAGTATTAGCAATTATACCATTCATAATTGTACCGTGACTTACAGCAATCACTTTATTGCTTTTTTGTTTGCATAACAATAAAAAATTACATAGATGAAAAAAGTCATGTGTATACAACAGCATGGCGTGTGGAAAACATTTTTTTAATTTCCCAGTGTTGGTACAAATGCCTTTCTAGTCCTAGGGCTGTACAACTCTGCATTCACTGTAAAGCCATGCACAAATAAAATATCTTCATTTAGCTAGCAGAATTTGCAACTGCAGCAAGAATGACATTGAATATTCAAGTAGTTTCGTGTTCAGTAACAACATTCAGATAGTGGTTTCTTTTTAACCCTCTGATTACTTCAAAATGAAGCTTTGGGAAAAAAGGATTTCTTTGCTTTTTGTTCTTAATTAAAATATATTTTAAAGGTAAAAAAAGAATTTAAAACTCTTCTTTAATTTTGAATTTTAATGCATATTAGTACTTAAGAGGCATTTGATTTAAATGCAAATAAGCAAACAAACAAAAATCTGAATAAACCAGAACAAATTCACAATGAAGAAACAACTCTCACCTTCATTCTGCTCTCTAAATTAATGGTTAATCCCATATACCACAATAATTTTATTCATACAGTAGCCAGGACAATTGGGAATACCTCTGTATTTTACATTCAAGTGTTCTTTCAGACTTTTGGCTCTGGAAGACTTTACAGAAAAGCAGAGGGTGCTCAGCCTTCAGCAAGATTAAGCCTTCTAACTGCATTTCTATAGACTGTCACAGAATAAATGGGTACATTTATTATTTAGATACAAAATATTGTCTTGGCACTCAATATATTCCCAAGGAATAAAGGGCATTGCTTACACTCAGCAAATTAAACCACTAAAGACTTAAAAGGATTACGAAGATTAGGCTTTCTGTAGTACTATATAAGTTACCTGATTAGGCCTAATTTATTTCTTTACATACAGCTTATGAAATGCTGGCAAAAACGATCTCTTCTAGAAATTTTAGGAGGCCAAGAAATGCTTATCTGTCTTAAAACACAGAGGCACTTAAAAGAGCACAATGCTGAATCTAACCGAAGACTGACGACTAGATACAAACTCAGTAATTTCCTTAGTTCAAAGAGGTGATTTGTATTAGCAGAGGATACCTGATTGTTTCACAGCCTCACAGTGTGCACAGGAGTCCTTCCCGTGGGTACACATCCATTAATAACTCATGTGTCACATCTCCAGTGAGTAAAGAAAAAGTGAATAGTTATTGTTATTTCTGAGTACTGAATCCAGGTAAGGAATTGGTCATAGCCTGCACTCAAAAGTAATGGTGTTATCAGTTATTAAGCTAACCAAGTATCTGTCAGTGCTAGTCTAATTGAGTCTCATAACGAAAAAGGCTTGACCAAAGGCACTAAAAAGAAAGAAAAGAAAAAAAACCCCAAAAAAACCCCAACACATTAAAGCAGCCTATTGCTACGCTACAGCACAGAAGCAACAAAGCCAGAGACCCAGATGGTCTTCACTGACCAGAAATTCTCTTTGTTGCTGTGAGGATCATTTTCAGAGGAGTCGTCTATGGGAGAAAAAGGAGAGGGGCGCGGGGGGGGGGGGGGTGCTAGGGAGCACAGAAGGTATTGAGCCAAGGCCACTTGAGGGGTGCGTTGATTCTTAAGTGCTCTGCACCTCATTGCTTCAGCTAATTCATCTCACTTGCAGCAGACAGGAGCTGGCTGCCCATAAACCCATGCTACCTCACATTATTAGCCAGACCATTATGTCCTCAATAAATGATTTTTTTTTTTTAACTCCTTACACTCATAGATCTCCATGCACTCGAAGGAGATATCAGTACAACAGAATTAAGAAGAAGAAAGAACAGAACAATGTGTGTGATTTAAAAGACATCCAGTGGCTGTTCAGTCAGAACCACCAGTGGCAGAGCCATCAGTCAAAGCACAGCATTACTCACCCTCCCGCCTTCTCTTACCAGTGCCTAGGAACTGGGTAGATAAATATATGGGACAGCCATGAATTTTGTGCCATTTAGTGTAAAGCAACAAATCACAGAACCAGCACACAGTCATTCTTTTCTATTTGCTGTAGTAAAATTACTTCTGAATCTCTCAGGGTCCAGAAAGCGTTTGGCAAACTACAGAACGGTTAGAGAAAGAACTGGAGTTGCAAAAGACTGACTGACTAACTTTATGAGGAAACCTAAGACAGCTATAACCTTGGAAAGCCTCATTAGAAGGTAACTAAAACAAGACAGAAAAGACTCCCTACATGGACCGATCCGCATGTGGAGATAGAGGTGTAAGTTAAATTAGTGGATTTTAAGTGTGCACCATATCTGGAAGTAATAGAAGAAAACTAAGAAAGGTGATCTCTAGGTGTAATATTTGAAATAGCTTCCTGACAGCAAAATCTCATGACAGAAACTGAAAGAGCATCACTTGTAGAATGCAAAATCAGACATGGCATACCACTAGAAAATGTCATAAAAGGAACTATTGTACATTGTCAAGTATTTAAGACAATTGATTGCATGCTCCAGATCTTTCCCTCCCGCTAATATCTATTGTTCCTTTGCCTGTTGGCAAAGCCAGGAAGAAATAAAAAGACAAACCTTGGGAATAAACGTAGGTGGAGATTTTTATGAAGTCTTTGACCTTTCTTATGACAACCTCGTGATCTTTAAGCAACTTTTGTTATATTGTTTACTGGCATATGCAGTCAACACTAAAGTATCCAGATAGTGTGGGAGTCCGGTAAACCAAAACTGGCTCATTAAATATTACGTAAACTAATGTAGTGCAATACATATCTGAAATGCAACAACAACAAAAAAATCTCCTGCAGAGATCCTCAATCTATCATCATCCTGAGCTGGTAAATTCACAGAGAAGCACTGCAGAAGCACAGCTATCCAAGTCCAGGATGTCAGGCCTAAACTAGCTTATGCAAAACTAAATTGCATGTCTGTGCATTCATGGTAGACTTAACCTGCAATCCCAACAATCTGCCTATGAATAGCAGTTGACTGCATAACAATGCAACATTTCAGTAGCTTACTGCAGTTATGATCACGCTACCCTGCTCAAAAAGATGTGTAACTTCACTGCAATATTCTGCTGACAGCACAGGCTGTAAAGAATACAACTGATGTGAAGTATAAAAGGAATGAAATTTTTGCTTTTAACAAAGCATGAGGCCTTATGGAATATCAACACAAAGGAAAAACAGAATTTTTCCAAGAACAATAAATGCGGTGAAATACATTTTAAGTTTTAAGTTAAAATCTACAGGAGTTGAGACAAAAAAGTCATTAAAAGTATTGTGTAAAATGAAGAGTAAAATGAAAGTCAAAAGATGACAGCTGTCAAAAGGAATTTAATTATGTGTGCCCCAGGTCACTTGCACTGCACCCATCTCAGATGTCCTGTGCCTATCACGAAGTTTGCTTCTTTGAATATTACCTTCCTGTTTGTATTGACAGCTTATAACAAGATCAAGAAGGTGACGGGGAGAGAGCTTAATATTTCCATGAATGGGGTGATGGTGGGGAGAAGAGAAAATTAAATTTAAATCACTAACTAGATCTTGTCTTTGTATTTCAGGAAAAATATTGGGGTCATGGAAATAGAAAATCCCTACAGTAAGAAGGCGGTACCTACTTTTAGTCTGTAGGTTTACAATCATTTAAGAATATATTTTTAAATGTCTTTCTACCTACTGTGTGGACTGTAGAAGAACTAGTAATAGCCAACATACTGATGCGTGAAGTGCAGCATCTGTCAATGGTTAGAGAAGGATGTCACTGCAGTCTCAGGTATCACTAAAAACTCCTAAAAATTGCTCACTTTAAACAACATCCTCAGCATCTGAGGTTGACCTAAAAATATCATTCTATTACTCACTTTGATCACAATTTTGTCTGTTTCAAAAGGCCACTGTTAAATAAAATACAACCACAAGAAAAATCTGAACTCAGGAACTTAAAAAAATGTTGTCCAGGTGGGATAGAACAAAAACTGGTAAAAGTTTTGCTTGCTGTAAATTCAACCTTAGAATTTCAGAAAAATATTCAGGAAGTCATATAGGACTTACTACCATTATCAATTCACTCTTGGAACTACTGCTCTAAATGCAGTGGGCATCTTAAAAGAGCTTTGAAAGTAGCCATGATACCCCGTGCATTCTAATACTATCCAGTATTTCCTCAACAGAACAATGAATCAGTTCAGAAGAGCAGCCTCCTTGCCAGGAAACAGCATTAAGGTAGCAATTTTGACTCAGGCCATTTATAAATTCAGCTCCTGAAACTGAAAGCAGGTATCTCTGAGGAGAGGATATTTCATTCGTATACGCATACATTCATTACCCTTCCTCATTTCGCTCTAAGTACCAAAAACCAATTATTTTTTAGCTTGGTGCGAACTTAGCAAACACTCTCTCCCCTCAGCTGCAAGGTTTATTTTATTTGCACAAGTGAAATGCTCAAGGCACTTCGTGTGCATATGCAGCAAAGCAGCACATGCACATACGTATCCCTTCCCTTCTCCTGTCAATCCCCATGCTGCCAGTGCGAGATGTGATCATTGCCCTGCACCCTCCCCAGCAGCGCCCAAGCTCTGATGCAACCCCAAATGTGGTGCTGCAGCCATGCTCTGTCCCTCTGGGGACACAGAAGGTCCAGAAGGACAAAGCGGAGGGGGTCCTGCACAGCTTTGTGCTGGAGCTGGAGGTGCCTCTCCTCGCCAGACCCACACCGACAGGTACACGGCGTTTACTCTAACACATAGCTTCTGCCAGACAAGTCCCTGTAGTTAGGTCTGGCATGTGTCCCAATCTGTATTCATGCCCACTACACTACCCTGACATGCTGCATATCAAAACATTTTCACAAAAACCTGATGATTCGCAGTGTTGTGTGCACCAGTATTTAGGAAAACGAAGAGAGGAGTGTGTGTGGCCTCTTGGGCTGTGCTTAATAATTTTATAAGGTGTGGATATCACAATATTAAAGAACAATAACATATAAATACAGGTTACAGCTGAAAGGTCAATCAATAGCCAGTTACTCTGACATTAAGAGACACTGGGATGGAACTCTGACCAAACTTAAGACAAAAATGTAATAGTAAAGAATATGAATGACGACTCCTAAAATTACTGTAACTCTCATTAGAAAAAAAAAATCCACATGGCTGTTGCAGTGCACCAGCTGTCAACATCACCCCTAAGCCTCCTGTTTTTATTATGCAGCAAAATATTTCTCAAAAGTCCGGATGCCTACAGCCATCAGCAGTCCAGGAAAAGAGGCGCAAGAACCTACCATCACCAAAAATATGAGTCATGAGCTTTGTCAGCACTTGCTTCAGGTTGAACTCCACCAGCCTCACTGCCTCCATGGTGTGACACTCCTGCTTGTGTGCAGTGCGATGACCTTGCTCAAACAACTGTAAGCCTTCACCATCTTCAATGTTGGAGAACAACTAGAACAAAACCACAAAAACACCAGTGTTTTGCATCGATGACTTTCTAAACAAAAACAGAGAATGAAGTTTTATTGATTTAAGTGGGAATCTTACCTGCTAAGTCTGCACCATGATAAACAAATGTAAAGACTGTGCTTTTATACAAATTCTGTTCACTAAACACAGAGATAAATCATCACAAGAACAGAAATATTCAAACAATAAGATTTGCTTTATTTCCATACCACATCTTCAAATAACATGATTAGCTACAGGAAAATATTAATTTATAACAGGAACATCTCTTTTTTTCCGATTCTGTTACTTTGAAAGCTAACAAGCAGAACCAAGTACACTGTACAGTATATGTAAATTATATCCCAAAAACTACAATACACAATGGTATTAATCACAGCGTCAACTTTTTTTAGTAATTGCATGATGTAAAAGGAATACCAAAACCCCAACACTTTTAAAAAGCTGTAATCAAATGAAGTTTAAAAAAAAAAAGGAAAACACAAACAAACAAAAAAAAGCCTGGCAGTTTAATGAGACCTTAAGCTGCTTATATTTGATTCATCTTGAGTACAGTTTATTCATTTAAGGACTACCATTTTCCCACATTTTCCCATGCACAGCACCTTTCTGTATACAGGAATTTTGTCTATGGGGCATTAAAGGATTCATGGTCTTGGTCTGGGGTTTCCAGACAAATCACAAAGCACAGGGACAGGCTGTATTTGGGATGTGACAAATTTGCTCTTCATGCAAAGGCCACTCTCCACCACATCCGCTGCAATGTGAAGATTTCTGTTTCCTGTACATCCCCATAGGTTTCTGGGCAGGCGATCCCGGACAGATACCAGCAAATCTACATCCTGTCAGAGAGACCAACAAAACACTCTCGCTAAGCCACATCGTTGGAGGCTCTGTGTCTTGGGGAGACAAGCAGGCAGTTTTACACTTTAAAGAGAATTTTTGTTGGAAATCCTTACAGCTGTACAAAACCTAACTCTGTTAAATCTGGAGGGTAGGAAGAGCTAATTTTGAAAGTGTTTCTAGTGCCCTTTCCTACCCCTCCTCCTCCACCTTCACATAGTCAACCAAGCACACACAGAGGGGGAAAAAACATGCATTAAGATTTTCTTCACATTAAGCCTCACAGCATAACTAGCTCTTACTCAGGAGATGCCACGAACAGTGTGTAACCTTAACAACTCAGGATGCCCACAGAAGTTGTTTTAATTGCAGTTTGATGCCTTCAGTGCACTAAGTGCTCTAAAAAAAAGTTCAAGTGAACCTCTGGTAGCCTACAACTGCTGGGCACAATTAATTAGGACTAGCTTCTAGCACGTTTCATACAGACACAATGCATGCAGAAGGAGTCTGAGTATAGACAGCACGCAAACTAACAGCAAAATGGATTGAGGGAATAAAAAAAAAATCCCATCAGTAGCATTTAACTTTGTATTGCTAGTCAGAAGGAGATTTGGCTGGCAGATTGAGAAAACACCTCTCAAGTTAATCTCCTTAGTGCGCTGCAGAAAAATACAAAATAAAAAAGGAAGAAGAGAAATACCAAATAAAACAATTATCCATCAGTCTAACAAAAATGCCTTTACTAATCAAAAGGCAGCAGCTTGACAAAACTAGGTATTACACTTTTAAATAACAGACTCTTTATTCAAGTGCTCACCTGAAAGATTAAACCCCCTTCTTCCTACTGGCATCATTTCTGCACTGACTGGAAGAAGCAGACGATACCCACCCTATAACTAATTTACTGTCAACAAGGCAGATCAGTCATCCAGCATGTGGTTTTGAAAGCCATGGGGTATTCACAGAGGCCAGCATTAGCCTAGGGAGGTTAATCGTCTTAGGCTCACTGGGTGGTCAATGGACAGACACAGGCTCCCTCACACAGGAACCTAGAGTGGCTAAGTTAGGTTCCTGCTCTGAACTACCCTCTACAGGTAGCTATTTTTTCTTTCTATTGACTCAAGAGACTACCCTCAGTAAGCCAGAAACACCCTTCAGGCCACAGAGATTTTCCCTCTTTGGACTAGAATACACTGTATTTACACAGTAGAAGATGTATTTGTTATTTTCCCCATCAGCAGCATTTTAGTACATGAAACTCTCTTCTTCCTTTTCCCCTTCATTTCTCCCCTAACCCACCCAGCTTAAAACTGGTTCCTCAGACTGCTGCAAGGAACAGATAGTCTGGACACTGCCTTTAAAATGCAGCATTTGTATTAACGAGTACAGAGAAGTACTTTTCCTTACCACTGTATTATTCTTAAAATGTTGATATTGCAATTACTATCTGAAGCAAAAGTCTATTTTAGTAGATTATATCAGATGTGGCAATAAAATACATGCAAGAATCATTAGAGTAAATACATTTAGTCATACCACAGCCTTCTAACCTGATGGCCTCTTCATCCTGCCAAACCAGCCATATGAACCATCTCCTCCTCTGTGCCAGGACAAGTGTCCATGCAGCGATGCACTGAGCCAGGCTAGGAGGTGGATTGGGATGAGAAGTAACCCAGGAGAAAGGAATAAACTGCGGGATGTGAAAACGGTCAAATTCAGCTCGGTAATCAAGTATCAGCATACTGGCAGCACCAAGAAATGCGCTGGCACGTGGCACGGGGCTGGGCCACTTTTGGCACAGGCATGAATGAATGCCAGTTTGCACAGGCTGTGAAAGCACAGCCTTAGGGGAGTCCCCCGAAATACAGGTAGCAGCAAGGAAACAGCCCCCCTTACAGTCAGGCACCAAGAGGCACTTTGGTATTCTCCATAGAGGCTCCATCAGCTCCTGTCAACTCCAGCACAGCTGTGGATGGGGTTATACTGAGGGAAAAAAAGATGCCTTACAGTTGTATTAATATTTATTCCCTTCTTTCCATTCACCAACATAGCTATGTCAATATGAGCAGCTTTAAACTGATACACCAATTTCACTATTGCAATGATTGAACTGTGCTAAGTACATGTCTTGGATTAGAAACACTTCAACATTTCTATATATATAAAGCCAGGAAAGTCAAAGCTTGAATAAAATGAAGAATCACCTACAGTCACTCCTTTTTGATGTCAATTCTTCTCAAGCACATATCTGAGCAAATTAGGGGGGGGTGGAAATCTAACAGTCTTGCATGAAACACTGACACATCCAAGATGCCACAATTTCATGTACATTAATTCCTTCAGTGCAGACTAAAATAAAACACACTATTTTACTGTATCGAATATGATCAGTCATTACTACTACCAGAAAAGAAATTTCCTGTAGCCATAAATCGAGCACCTATGTGTCTGTCTAGTGTAAGGACAAGAAGGTTTTCTTTAAGTGAAGGTGTGCAAAACATTGAATACTGTGTCATCATGCAGAAGTCAAAAAAATTAATAATCACCAGGATTTATCAGCACATCTGACTGATTCTGCATTACAAAGAAGGCAGAAAGGAGTTGAAGCGACCTTACCATGTGGCATGGAATTTACTCACAATTTAGCTCATAATAAGAATGAAGTCAAATTTGGTAACATGTAATGGCCAGAAGACGTTGGGTTTTAATTGGACAAATACAAACAGAGATATGATCCTTTAAAAGTACTTCACAGTATTTCTCAGCCTGGCACGGAGTGCAGAAGTCACGTGTGTGATTTCAATAAAGACCCCAACAATTCTTCAGTCACTTGACAGACTTTTTTTAATCTCACATTACTTCATTATCCATACATTTAGGATTCAGTCCAAGATTAAGTGTCTCTTTACAGGATGGCATTCATAGTAGGTTTTAGATCGGAAAGATCTGTAACTACATCCTGTTTTTCCACAATGCAGTCGTGTATTCCTCCTGCCAGTCATGCATACACCAGTAATTAAGATAATGAATACATAATGCTCATGTACTTATACTGACAGACAAACCAGCACTTAAGACTAGCTCTACATGAGGATCTGCATGTGGCAACACTCAACCTTGCTGCACTGAATACATTTTGACTCACTGGCCCTGATAAATATCCCTATAAATAAACAAACAGCTGCACTCTAAATCCACTTACAAATAGCAAACCATTTCCACAACATTTTAAATGTGCTGTAATACTCAACCAATGGATCAGGAATGATGAAGATGATGCCATTTGAAGATGGCTCATCAAAAAGAAAACCTACTGCCAGTCCCAATCAGCCTCCAAGATGATGAAACTTGTAAACCTGCACCCCTATCCAGGCAGTTTCAGGTACCAAAGAGATACACCGCCCATCGTCCGCACAACAAAATGTTCTTTACTGCATATTGATAAGCATTTGTTTTGGGAGAAAATGGCAAAAATCACTTCAAACAACAAGCTTGCAGGTGGTCACCTTAATTTCTGGGTCCTTCGTTTTCAGTCCTCCAATTACAGTGAAGAAAAGTTATTTCTATTTGTTTTGGTGGTTTTTTTTTTTTCCAACCTAATCAAAGTGTTTCTGAAAAAAACAAAATCGTTGTCACATTTAAGGGAAAACCATACAGATGTTTTTGAACAGCAAAGAAACAACAGTGCTACACAAATCTCAGTTATAATGAGATATATATGATAGGACTCAGACTTTTGTTCCTGTGGCAATAGAAATTCCTTTATTTTTAAGCACCCTAGACTTCCCAAATACACTTGTAGACATTTTGCTCTTTTTTTTTCCCCTGCACAATTTAAATACCGCATTGAATAGATTAAACTGCTTTATTTTGAAAAGCATTGTTAGATTTTTTTTTTTTTAAGCTGGGTAAGACAAAGTAAGACAAAGTTTGAAGAAATATTTTATATAAAGTCTTTGCAATAAAAGATGCACTAGCGGCTTCCCAACTTTCTAGACCATGGACCACTATGAAAATCTCACAGACCTTCTGATGCCCTTCGCTGTCAAGTTTTCGACTAAAAATAACAAAGAATACAATGTGGGTCCTCAGACCAGTGAAGCTCTATTTATTATGGCATGATTTATACACCACAACTGGGAAAATACTGAATAATACAACATTCACAACTTGGGTAGACATCCACAAGAATGAAGTCAGTTCCACCTGAACTAGCCAGGCCCGTTATTCCTACCACTTAGCCAAATTGCAGCTTCAGGAATAAATTAACCTGAGAATATTCTAGCAAATTAACACTGCTCTTCTTTTTCTTAACATGGTGGATCTAGTTCAGGTGCCCCTGCATGCTCCTCCCTGCTCCTTGAGAGAAAGAAGGCCATCTCTCAGGCTCCTTGGGGCTGATGCACTGCTCACAACCATCATCTCAAACACCATCCCAGAGGCAGCAGCATCTGAAATTTGATGTGATGCACACTGCTTATTGAGCTGGGCATCTCACCAAATGCATGCAGCCTGCACCACTTCCCATGCCTGGATGCGCTTAAGATGCGGGCACAGCAACTGCTGGCACGCAGTGGTATTATCAGGAAAGGCATGGATTCATGCAGGGAGATATGTGGTAAATGTCTATCCTAAGGGGGGGGGGGGCGGAATCTATTTCATCATTTGCCACCTACAGAAGAAAGCTGCATGGATCTCCACTTCAATACTATTACCTCAAAGCATCCAGGAGATCCCAATTACCCTCTGACTCATACACGCTATTACATGATAGGAGATAAATGCCCTCAGTCAGAGGGACTGACACACCAAGCCATGACTCTCCACGTCCATCTCATCTGGCTACAGAGTCACTTGACTCCTGACACAAGCCTTAATCTTCACTGGCTGGGGCACTGAAGACCATCACCCACTTCGGAAGAAATGCACAGAAAAGGGGATTTCCAGAGGCTGATTTCAGGGTCTTGTATCACGCCAGATGAGCCTCTCCCTATCCTCAAGTTGCAGAGGGCTAAGAAGAATACCCTCCCTAGGCCACTTAAGCCTTTTTAAATATTTGCTCCTTGGTGCCCAGGTAAACATTTCTATTATGATTCCCAGTTACATACACAAATATTCTCGCACATACTGTAAATGCTCCAAACCACTCTATATAATAGGCTGATCCCTGGAACACTATAAATTTATTTAAATTCCTTTACATGTGAGGAGAAAAAAAAGTGACTGAAGACAGGAAGGGGCTTTCCTTTGATATTATGTCAGAATAGAAGCACAGTGTCGAAAGCTGCAGTTACATACAGGATTTTGGACAAGTCAAACCTAATAACACTAATCTTGCAAGTGAAAACCTAGGATGGCATGCATCGATTTAAAAAAAAAAAAGTAAAAAAAAAATGTAAAAAAAAAAAAGACATAGGTCAATCAGGTGTTCACACTTACCCCAAAACATAAGGAAAAGGTTAAAAGCAACTTTTTTTAAAAAAAAAACCAAAACAATACACAAAGAATATGGCCAAGGTACACAAGTATGAAAAGATGAGGAAAGAAGTGTGTATTTATATGAATAAGAGAAAATCTACACTTCTACTACCTGGGACGAGAGTCTTTGCATTTCAGGATATAAACACTATGAAATTACAATATAGAAATGGTTTTTTGCAATTATATGTACTGCTTTGGAGGGAAAGTCCTTATTTTTAACTGGAATATTTACAGTTTTCCATTATGTCCTAACAAAAAAGTTGCCATTTCCACCAAAAACATTTCAAAGGAGAATAAAGATGTATCCCTATTTCTTCTTCACAGTCTCCCTAATTATAATTTTCAGATGTTAGCACAAATGAGCCTGATGAGAGCATCATTTTTCCATCTGAACAATCTGGTATTGGCCTCCATTGGAACAAGGTTACTAAATTAGAGGAGCAATTCCTATGTTTTCACATCTGTTCCCCTTAAAATTTATGTATAATTCAGTACAGACTATAAAACACCTTATGAAGTCTCCTTCCAATGTGTAAACATTATTTGTTGTCAACTGAAAAATGTTCTGTGATTGCCATTGGGTTTATATTGGCTCCCTCTGCTGGCTAAAATGCACAAAGTGTCATTTATTTGTGATTTTTTTCCTCTTTTCCATAAATTTTAAGTAAAGAACTGCACCAAAGACTGCAGCATAACACAGAAATAACTTTTTTTATAATCCCCCCAGGAAAGTTTGCCAGTTCAAACCTAACTACAGCAGTATCAATATTGCCAACCGAAAGAATTAAAAAAAAAAAAAAAAAGCCGTACACTATAGAAGGGGGAAAAAAAAAAATCTATATGCACTTCAGAAGGAAAACGGGCATTCTGGTGGAAGAGAATACAAAAGAAATACCATTTGGGGGTACTATTTAAGAAGAACAGTTCATTTCATGTCCAGAATTTTGAAGCAGATCTGGGAAGCTATTTTGGCACTGGTTTTAACTATTTCTATTAATTAGTTTCTAACTCTTCTATATATTATGTTCAGGTAATAATTATCTAAAGTATTTTTAAATGTACTGAAAACATGTCTAAATAGATTTTCAGATATTCGTGAATAGCAGTCCAAGGCCATTTTTAAAAAGTTTATGGGAAATTTCAGCATGAATTACTCAAACTTTTAGCAATGAGTTAGTTTGGAAGATGGGAATTTCTTTTGTACTTTAGTATCTGCACTCATACAAAGCTGCAGAAAAGCATCAGTTATCTGCCCATCTTCAAATCATATTACTTTTCTCTTACAAAAATAATCAACCAACCATCAAGAAAAATAGTATAGCCAAAGAAGCAAATAACTCACAAGTATCTCGGAGTAAAACAGTGTAAAATTGCCAAACTATGATTTGTTTTTCCAGCTCTTACTTCCAATGTATTGATTTTAACTTTGATACGAAGAAGAATTATACTAAAGGTTTCAGTCACAGGGAAGAAGTTTTAGCCTAGCCTTGACTACAGAATTTGGTATTTGTAAAGGAGAGACACTTTTCTACATCTTCTACATCGTTCTTATCCTGCCTAAAATTTCAGCTGAGGATGAACTGACCTTCTTTTTCCCCCCTCCCAAACTGAGATGAGATGTCAAATTCCTCTGAATTCAAGTTCCTATAAAATCACTCCAGGTTTTGGGTTTTGTTCTCACCCCCCCAGTTCTGTGGTCACTTTCACTGAGAAGACGACAAATTATAAACGTATAAATCAAAAGAACAAAGTAGAGCAGTAAACTGACTACAGCATATAAAATTATTGTATTGGCTACAAGAGGAAATGTACCCAGGGCTTACAGCTAAGAGCAAACAGTTTTTCCCTTAGTTCCAAAGATTCTTATCCTCAGTACTGTGCAACTTTCCTCTTGCCAGAGACTGCAGTCTGGTTATGAATGAAAAGTCTGAGATGAAGGTAACAGGCCCTGCCATTCACAGATTTCTGCTCAGTGGGTTACAACTTAAACATGGGTATAAATAAATGAATATAAAAATATAAAAATATTTCTCTCATGTAGTATTACCTCCATTGAGTCTTTGTTCCGCTCAGACAGTTCCTTCTGGAATTATTTAAATTTGGTTTATTTTGAACAGTCAACCAGAATATAAAACACAGAAATAGTCCCCAGTGAAATTTCAGAATTACACATTCAATTTTTTCCACAAGGCTCTTGTGATGATGACTGTAAGAAGTTTTACATATTGCAAGACTATCAGTATTTAATCTGCAACTGAAGCAAAAAAAGAGTGCTTTAGATCATGCTCAGGTTTAGAATTTATGCATGTTGCCCAATAAACAAGGCTATACACATTGTACACCATAGCACTATTCTTTCTTCATCAATATAGAAAGTCAACTGGACTTTCATTCTTTAGAGAGACAGACATTTTCCAGCACATAGCTAACTTCAAATTCATCAGCTATTAACATTCTCCAGTAACATCTCAATCACTTCCTTGGGGAAAAAGAAAGATAAGAAAAAGAAACAAGCAATCTACAGTGCAATGAATCAGATCATTACACATTGTGTACTTCTAGACAGAAGATGACCGTGAACATTTCTGTAACTTTCTTTCCAGTTATTAAAATCCTATTATTACTGTTATTCCTATTATTAAATTTGCAGAGAAGAAAGAAATAGTTTGTCATTAGGACCAAAATTTCTTAAGGGGCATATTCATTAACAATAATTTCAATAATTAGATCAAGCACACCTAGGTTTGCAGAAATTCCACCCAGCAAGAGTGTCAATGTTAGAACTTTGTAGCAGATAAAATCTTTCCCTCTGAATGCCTGAACTCCTGCTCAAGTAAAAAAATTTCTCATGAACATAAAACATTAAGAAATGCCATTTTCTTAATGTAGTATTGTACATTTTTCTCTTGCATTATACCCTGATTGTATTCATAAACAGGCCTATGGGAAAAAGAACAGCAAACAAACAAGACTGGACAAATCTGCAAGATTTCCATTTCCTGGTTACCAAAGAAGCAGTTGCAAGCTGTATTTGATACCACATAGCTCACAGGACATCTGCAGAGGCAGGTATGTTTTCAAAGTGGAAGAAGCACTGACAGAGTGGGGTGGGAAACACCAGTGCACACAGCACAAACCCTTTCCACCAGTGAGAAAAGCAGTGCTCTATGATTACCCTACTTTTCCCTCAGGCATCCAAACCCATCAGGCTTCCCTGCCAAGCTCCTGTCACCCATTGGCAACAACCTTAAGAACGGTCTACATCTCAGTATTATTAGAATAAGCTAGTTTTAGTTATAGAAATGTGAATTTGGCAGTATTGTTACAAGCACACACAAATTATACAAATCAATTACTACTGCAAAAACAAACTGGCTTATATTTACCACTGATCAATGATAGAGCAGAATACTTAATGACACACAAGCATTTGCAGAACATGCAAGCTGTGCAAACAAAATACATAAACTCAAGTGTCTTGGACATCTACCTAGAGCTCTTTAGCTGATGCCTCTGGACTCTTGAGTTTACTGTGTATGTATCACACACCCATAACTATCAGCTGCAACAGATAAATCCTTCAATGCAGCTTTAGGATGAGATGAAGAATGGAACAATTGATTAAAAAAGACATTAATTTACAGAAGGTTGGAGGAATTAAAAGAAAAAAGATGACAGAATAAAAACTGCACTCTGGATGTAGCTGCAACA
Organism: Theristicus caerulescens; assembly: GCA_020745775.1. Lineage (NCBI taxonomy): Eukaryota > Metazoa > Chordata > Aves > Pelecaniformes > Threskiornithidae > Theristicus > Theristicus caerulescens. The sequence goes on from CM036558.1 coordinate 73,856,632, forward strand.
ACTCACATCCATGAGTCCTTCAAGTATCAATATGACAAAGTTTTTGGTAAAGCGACCTCACCAGAAGAGACTTGTGATACAACTAGAATTGAATCATGCAGATCATTAGCTCAACAAGCTGTTTCCTTTCAGGTAATGTTTTATTTTGCTAGCTTTCAAGAATATTGTCATTCCATTTTTTCCACATTTTTCTGAGGAAGTTTATAGTTGTTTTCAAATTCAATATTTTCCACCTATATTTTTCCCAAATTAAAAGTATTACCACATGGTCAATCACTTTATCAACGTACAGCATAACACATGCGCTGCTGCAACATGTTTAAGTGCAGGCACTTCGCTCACAGCAAATACAAGATCATGCAACTTACCCAAAATCTCTTTCACCCCAACTAGAGAATTCCTACCTCATGACAGGAGAAGAGACGAACTCCTTCCATCTGATGGAAGACTGGGTAGTGAGTGTTATCAATCGTATCACGGCGGTAGACATCTCCCACTGCCAGAAAGGCATCTAGGCCAGAGTGTATCAAGTCCCACTGATGAGCTGATGTATGTGCTCTTAGCATGTGATCACGATTCAAGTAATAGTTATCCTCTTTCCTTCTGCTGGCATGGTTTTGCGGGATAAGCAAACTATCAAAATTCTGCTGTACTGTAACCACTGGAGAAAGACCGTCATAGACAGAAAACAGCGGAGTCCCACGGCGTCCTATATATTGCTTGTAAAAGTGGTCCTTCACCTGCTCCTTGATTAGCCACAAAGGGTGATGCTTTTTGTTGTGCAAGTTCTTCCCCACCTTGGAAAGAATCTTCTCTGTGACATTGCTGTAGTCATCTTGAGGATAAGCTTTACCAAGCAGTTCCACAGTATTTGAGCATGGTGCGTTGGCAGCAAAATCTGAAGGTACAGACTTGGATGAAGAATGCCTTGAATGGGTGGGAATTCCTCTTACCTTTACTTTTGGTGATAAAGCTGTTTTAGAATACTTAGCTACTCTCATGAATTTCCAGAACATTGCCATTGCAAACTTTTTTATGATCTAGATAAAGAAAAAAAGAAATTTAAAAAATTGAGTTAGGAACTGCAATCTTGCTGCAGGAATTGCTAGTATCTCAGGGATAAGTGAAATCCAAATGTCTGCTTGATTAATATGACAAAGTTCCCATTACAAACCACTATTTTTGACTTCAGAGGAGGGAAAATACCCTTGTGATCAAATTTCAGCTAGGATATCTTATTCAATTATCAGTCTTCTGCATCACTGCCTCAGTATTAATGACTCCAGACCTAGCCTTAACCCCCTTCTAGATATTGCTACTCTTTACAGCTGAATAAACATCAGGCCTTCTTTGAAACAGTATTTTTCATCTGGTTAAAATACAAGGCAATAACTGAATACTACTGATGAGAAAGTCAGAAGTTTAACAACGCCCTTCGGCAGTCAGGGACTTGCTTATAATAAAACCCCAAGCATTAACTTATTGCTGTATCATCTCCCCCCAGTTAGCAGAAGCTAGGGAAGGCGTTCCACGCCAACCAGATGCATGTGGCACACACTATGCTATCATTGCTAATTCTTACTTAATGCCAAACAAAACCAGTTTAACCTTTCAAACCACTGAACCACTATGAAAAAACAGATGGCCAGACCACATGGCACATATTTAAGTATAAACAGCACATTAAGTTCACATATGAGTATTGCACAAGATTCACACTAAAGGCTTCACATAGTCAGAACCAATGCTAGCATTTTGAGGTGAGCACAAAACCGCTTTTCCGTATGTTCCCAGAATTTTTCATGGCTTACACCGCTGTACCGAGCGGGGAGGCTTGCCAAATATCAGGAAGGTGAATGAAGTGATAAGATTCTGAAAGATGTCTGAACTGAACAACTAGTTTCCCATCAAAGGGCCATCTTTACACATCCACCCTGTTTACAAACAGGCTTTGTGCTTCACATGTACACAGCTGCATTACTCTCTAATGTTCAAAGAGATCATTCCAAAATCCAAAGAGTTTTGAGGATCACGAGCCCTTCAGTCACTCCAAATGCATAAGCCTATTCTGAGATGCAAAATCACTTGAAAATCTATACTTGGGCTTCACAAATATTAGCATAGGTTCCAGTAAAATAATTAAGCATTACAATTTGCTTATTATGGAATGGGAAAACAGAGGCATTAGAAGTTAAGTGACTGGGGAAAGGCATCTACTCCAAACAACAAACTGGTTTGCATTTATTTATGAACCAAAAAATCCAGGGCCACAGGTTTCCCAGGTGAAAGAATTTCCCGTGAAAGTCATCTTAAAGAAATGGGGTAAGAAAGGACATAAGCAATGAATAAACCACAGTCTTCAAGGGATAGCTTTCCATCTTTACGCTAGGATTACAGTATCTGGCTAGCTTTCTACGGGAACATAAGAGAAACAAGTGTAAAAAAAGAACAAACAAGCTAGGATTATTTTTCATACTCTTAAGTTCCAAAAATATATATGCAAATAGAATAGACACATTCTAGAATAGAGAGTCCCCAAAAAAACCAGATCTATAAAAGATAATGGGTATGTTCACATTTGGCTTGCTTTCTGCTGGCTTACGCCTGGATGTTCTCTGTAGGTCTATTTCCTGAAGTAATTGTATCTCAATAAATCAAAAATAAAGGCAAGTTGGGTAGTCAGAAATTAAATTTGGCAGGGCAGCGTAAGATTACTAAATACTTGGTTTAATCCTTTTTCTGGTCGAATATCTTCAGAAAAAAGAGCAGCTACAACTTTTATCTAGTTTTGAAACTTTTAAGAAGAACTGGTTTTGGGGTTTTTTTTGCGTGTGGTCTTGTTTGTTTGTTTGTTTTAAGAGTTTGCAAAACTATTTTCCCAAATTAGTTCTTGGCCATTACTGATAAGGTTCTTCCATAAACGAATTCACACAAGACCAGAAACCCCTCTGACATAGACTAAATGAGGGATAGCCTTACGTTTTGGAAACAAGCTCCATTTTCCCCAAACATACGTTCTCCTTCATAGAAAGTGACTTCTCATTTTCAAACAGCTGCTTGAAATACCCAGTTCTAGTCAGATAATGAATTCAGCTTCCCTTAAGTAAATATCACCATCTGCCCATACATTTATTTTTCTAAAAAATTCAATTCAAATCTTATACATAACTGTAACGTATGAAAAACTCTCGTGACTTTATCGCGAGTCTCGTGATGTTTGCTGCCTTCCTAAATACCATTCCTCTGAGAATCAGACAACCCTATGAGAAGTTTAACTTTCACATAAGCAGTTCTTCTCATGATTGTAACTTTATGGAAAAAGAAATTAGAACATGAACCATAAGTGTTGTGGGGGTGGGGGGAGAAAGGGACTTTTGTTTGTTTGTTTATTTTAAGACTCATGATTTTTAAGGGAGACTAACATACATCACATGCTTGTGCCTTATATAGTTAAACTGCATTACTATCTGCACTATTATTCTAATCTAAAGCAAAATCTACTATGAGCAGTAAGAAAAAAGGTTAGTTATCCAATGCTATCCAATGAGTTGTCCAATGTCCAAGTACTGTAAACAACAGCAAACAAGCAGTAAAAGAACCACTGACATGGTATCACAAGATCTCCAGAAACATTGAAGTCCTTCACCAACGCTCTTCTGCTCCCCTCTCCCATGCCAGACTCATGTATGCTGCTTCCAAGATCATTACAGAAAAATGGTATTGGACTTAGTTCAACTCAACTGGTGATAACTTATATGTGGGGAGAGAAGCCATAGAGAAGGAAGGAAAAAGCCATGTTTACACTCTTTACGCCGTACAAGAAACCTTCAAATCAAAGAAATGTTTACCAGGGTGGAGAGCAACAATGGAAAATAAAGGAATCTCTACCTTTCTGCTAGCAGTAAATAACTGATGTTAAGGATACACTAATTATTTATGTTCGCTTGTAATAAATAGACAGTTACTTCTAGTAGACATCTGTCTAAAGGCCTGAAAAAGCACAGTTTAAAATTATGATTTTCTTCCTTCATTTCCACCATGCCTATTATTTGGCAGTAAAACAAAACTGGTTTCTGTGCACACTGACAAAACCTGAATCCCACAAAGACTGCCAGCCAGCTAACAACCACAGCAAGCCAAACAGCAGCTGTAGGTCCTGTAGCTGAAAACAAATACATAAATGGGAAATAAACATTGGACAACCACCACTGGCACCTACAATCCAAAGATGGCAAAGCGCTCCACCAGCATCACCAGTGGGTCACGCGCTCGGGGCTTGACAGTGGCTCTGACTCACAGCTGGGAGCTGACGCAGAGTTTTGGAAGGAGGCTGCCAGTGGGGCTGCCTGCCAGCAGCTGCCAGTGGGGCTTCTCAAAGCACTGGAGGCAGATGTGCAAGCATCAGTGCCACCATCTCCTCTTACACAGGTCCTTGACACTGCCACTGTCACATTCCCGGGTACCTCAGCAGCTCCTCTGAAGCTCCATGGGCCTGTCCCTTTACCTCAGTCTCCATACTGAGATGTCTAATACAACTGCAAGAACCTGGATCTTTGATAGAGATGATATCGTACACTGTGTTGTGGCAATACATTTGGAACCATCCCTGCAGATGGGTATGAGCTTTGAGCAGCTTCAAGATAGAGCAGAGGGCAGGAGGTGGCACCCATGCCACCCAGGGATGAAGGCATCAGAAGAACCCTGTCGTGTTCTGTGGATAGACCAGGCACAGATGTGACTGCACTTGCCAATGATAGTCCTCTACCACAGACCTCCTGCCATTTCTACAGCAGTTCCAGTTGATGGGCAAGGCTCCTTCATCCCCCACAGAAAACCAACCATCCCCCATGCAGCAGCATAGTAGACATTACACATGCAGAACTACACCACAGTTAGGAGCTTAACAACAGGCAAACAGCAGACAGAATACCAAAAAAATCCTGTTTTTGAAGCATATGTAAAAGGCAGTTTGATGTGATAAGGGATCATATTGCTGTACTGTTAAGGTATGTCCTTTCATGTCTAAATCCAGGTTTCCATGTCACAGTGCAGCAAGGATTAAGACAGCATTATCACAGCTACAGTGGTATTTGTCACAAGCCCCCTCTACTCCACTGAGGTTTAGGAAAGAATGGTAGACTCCGTGAAATTCCTCCTTACACCTTCCTTGAAAAAGCAGGATAAAAGAGGGGTAGTTTAGCAGCTCACAACGAAAAGAAAAAGGCCTGTGCACCAGCGTTGTTTTATTCACCTACCTCTCCTAGAGAAGTGGAAGAGAGAGAACGCTTTTGTCCGAGCAAGTTAGAGCCCACCAGTGAACCAAACAGGCCTGCTTTCAGGCCCATTTGCTAGGTATTTATCTCTGTGAAGCAAGGGCATCCTCACTCTTGCTGTCCACTTTTCTGTGTGCCCTGTGCTTTTTACTGTTTATGGCTGCAGAAACACAGATGGGCTACTGCATACATAAACCAAAGTACATGACGGGTTTGAAACCAGAATTCTACAAAGATGAGAGTCTGTCTCCTATCCAAGAATAGCTAATTAATGCAAGACTCTGAAGTGCCATGGAAAATGTTAGAAAAGTTGGGCTGCCACCATTTTGTGATGTGACAGCTTTTATCTACCGTATGTGTGGGGAGGGGAGTTCAACCAACATAGCATATGTTAAAACAAAAATTATAAACATATGCTAGGCTGCTAAAATTGGACATTTACCAGTCTGCTTAGCAATTTAGCTAAGCATTGAATTTTAGTTTTGAAAACTATGTAGGCATACAGCAGCAAATATCATTGTATTGCCATGACCATATCTACATTGCATAGGATATAACAGAAATTATTTTGCATGCAATACTAATAACGAGCTCAGATTTTTTTCCAAGCTCATTTCAAAATACAGATATATTGTTGCACACCAGAACAGACTTTCACTCTTACTGAGCATGCTGAATTTATGTTACACACACAGACCTCTGAAATAGCCTTACAGACAAGTTAGAATAGATCTATTTTAGAACTTGACCTTCCAAGGGCAGAACATTTTCAGATGTCCCTGATGATGGCTAAACACCCAATGGAACAAAATATTGCATGCACTACAAAGCACCAGGCAAAATAACATAGCCGTCAAGTATTCAGCTATTAATTTTTTCATGTACTTGGAGTTCATCTAGTTAATAATCCATCAGCAAGTTCCAAGAAACATACAGAGTAACTTATTTTTTTGGTATTTTTCTTAACTGAAGCAAAAATGTGTCATAAGCTGGCTTGCTGTCTGCTCTCTAATAGTGATACATTAATCATGATGCCACCTTGGGCAACATTTTGAGGCTTGCAATATTGAGAGAGAAAATTAAAAAACCTTTTCTGGGATAAGGCATGACTATGTTTTCTCTCAGTGTTACACGTAAGGCCTTCTTAAATATGAAATAAAAGGTATGAACAACCATACACCTTTTTCACTGATCCAGAAGATGTCTATGGTCTGAAGAAAGGCCAGTATTTCATGCCCTGTTTTACATACATGAGCACCTGAAGGCAAGCACAGAAAACATGGTCCATACTTCTGAGGCACACCTTCAACCACCTTCACCATTCTTTAGGACTGCAGATGGGCTAAGCTAGTCATAGTGGGCAGCAAGTCTTTGGAGAGGGGAACACACTTCTGCAAGGACCTCTAGGCAAGCACCAGTTTTAAAATGTTTTTTATCATCACTTGAGTACGCTTGCCATTCAGTTTCAGGTTAGATACTGCAAATGATGACAAATGTCGTATTCACATCACACTGCAACAAGTTTCAGTTCCCCCTGCGGTCCTCCAAAGGCTGCTACAGGCACTACTTTCCTCTGATACACTGTGTCACTCCAAGATTGTTCAGGTTTATCCATAGGTTTCCCACTATTAAAAGGATAATACTTGTCAAGACAGATGATTCAAGACAGGTAAAATGTGTTTCAACAGTCAAAATACTTCTAAACTCTGTAGCTGTGCTGCCTAGCTGGTATAAGATTGTTTCAAAGATTGACATAATCAGGTTTCAGGACAATCCGTAGTGAATTTGGTTTAAGCAGTTCAGAAGTAGAGTATCCACCCACTGGAATTTGTGATCAGCAAGCTAATCAAGTACATCAAATTGCTGAATTATTCAGACAGTATATAATTTCTTTAAGAGAAAAGTATACAGCACAGTTGCATTAGAAGTTAAAGACCAAAGGCAAACAAATTCAGACTTCTGGTTCTAGAAGATGGAAAGACACCAAACTCTATAACATGCAAAATTCAGAAGTTTAAGGTAAGCAGTCCAACCATACCATTTTGAGTTGAACAGAAAAAAAACAGATTAATAAAAACAAAATAAACAAATATGGAGGAAAGAAACTATCAGTGACAAAAAAAGGGGGGATTTTATATACATTTTTATATATATATATACACACACACACACACACACACACACACACACACACACACAACGACAGTAGATTAAATTAAGGAAAATCACCCCTGCTCAGAAACGGTATCTATTTTTCTTTCATTTATACCTTAATTATTTCTTGATTTTCTTTTTCATGAACTAAAACAGAGTTTGTTTTTTACTGAAGAAATGTCAATCAAGCCCTTTAGTGGAAACTTTCAAGGGTGTGCAATGACTAAGGCACACAAAACTCTACTGAAAATTAAGCAGTTGTGACCTGAGCTCCTACTGACATACCTGTGCTCTTCCTTCTCACCACAATGAGACAAACAGCTAATAGTCAATTCCATATTTTAAAGGAAAATCCTCATTACACAAACATATTTTGAATGCATTACATTACAAATTACAGACTGCAAAAAGGCAATGCAGAAATAACTCTTAAATAGTCTCAAATCTGTCTCCTGCTTTTAAATACATCCATTTTTTAAGGGATGCAATCAGAAAAAAACACTACCTTTGTTTGCTGAGGGAATATTATTTTTCCAATACCTTGAAAATGTTGCCAACCAGCTTTCTTCCTCAGAAGACATTGTAAATAACTGCCAGATGAAAGGGACAGAGACTTTTAAATACCTATAAAATCTTCACTGCAGTCAAGATTACCACTTTCTCTTCTGCCTTCTTTTTTGCACCAATACCTGCAACTTGATTATCTGTATTTTTCTATAGAGGTATATACCATCAAGTAAAAATTAATTTGTTTAGAAATCAGATATTAGCAATATTTATGTGTAGTGGTATACATTCTTAGTTCTCACTGATTAACTACACCATTTGGACACAATAAAACCATAGAGACCTCATCCTGCCTTAACAGGAGGAGGGAGTAATAATTTTTTTGCAGTCAGTTATTAAATGCCAAGAATGGGACAGGTGCAGACTTGGTAACAGTGCAAAGGACAGCAGAAGAAGTATAAGTAATTAATTTTAAGTATTAATAATTTCCATGATAGTAATCCAAAACGCCACACCATAAAACAACATCTCCACAGCATGGGGGGGTGATAAATGCGGTACATGCTGCACTCCTGAAACAGTGGAACCTCCTGAACTTCAGCACTGCTTCTCATGGAGAGAAAGTCACCTAGAGGTGTATTGCCATGTGTCAGTGGTCTCTGTGGGATGAAGACACACACTGCAATACACTGCAGAAAAGCATAAAGCTGTAGGAATATGTTTTATTTTTATGATTTAAGGCAGAATGACTCAACCGCAGCCACCAGAAGTGCTGCACCTCCCTGGCAATGGCAGTGGCAGGAGCAGCCCAGACCTCTGGAGATGCCTGTGGTAGATAAAGAAAATATCCTTCAACTCAGAAGGCATCATTCACTGATCAAATAATGACTGCCTGTCTCTTCCAGGGAAAAGGCAGAAAGAACACAGCAACATCTTACATACCAGATTCAACACACACGCTACCTAATGGGCTACATTTAACCTTCATCTGCAAAATATTCAACATGCCTAAATACCCAAGTTTCAGACACCTCATATGGCACAGTGAAAAACTAATCTTGAGAAACAAACCCAGCCCACCCAATACTCAGAAAACCAAATGACTTAGATGGGTCATACCAGAGGAGGCGGCTAACATGAATCACTCGCTTCATCCCTAAACTAGGAGAAGTCTTCAGCTTTACCTGCTATCTCCCAGTAGTACTCTGATTCCCGCCATCTCCTTCCATTCTTGAGGAGAACTGGGGAAATCCATGACTCCGAGATCTCCAGATGCCCTTCTTAGTAATACCCTAGACATTGTACTGTAGTTTAAAAGAATAATCTAAATATTAATATGAAATAATAAATATAATGAATATTTTAAATCAGGGAGTTATTTTATGGTTTTAATATGTATGTAATCAACATTTAAATCAAACTAGCCTTTCTTATCACATTTCAACCCTAAGTGGTGGTGGGGGTATTATAAGTTTTGCGTCATACCAATTTTCTGTCACACCAAGCTCTAAAGAGATCAGTTTCACATATTTGCTATCATCTCGAGCCAAAATATCACCAGAGATCCACACCTCAGACTTAGCTGTGATGTGAACTTGATCTCGACTCAAACTCTAACTCAGCTGCAGTATCATGCCTTGGTCTGTCTCTATTACAGAAATAACAAAAGTCTGGGAACAGACAGAGCCTTTACCAGGACTATGTATATTTCAACAGCCAATCAAAAAAAGAAAGACAGAGACAAATTTCTCTATGGATTTTACTTCAGAATCAATAAGTCTCATGGACTTCAGCATGGATAAAGAAGAGAAAATGTAGATGTTTTGCAGCAGAGACTCCACTGCAGTCCAACGCCTCCCAGTTAGAAAATGTATGATCATGCGTGTACAAAGAAGTCATCTCTAGTTTGAACTGCACCATCTTCATTTATCTGTCATGGGCTCTGACAAAGTGTTTAAGGAAAAGATGAGAAGGCTCCTAAGGAAGGAACTACATTTTCCTGCCTGGGGCATACCACTTCTCTGAGGTTGGTAGGAACAGGGCTGAAATATTAATGAGTAAGCCATTTGTCAAGAAAATTATGCAAGAAACCTTGGCAGCCACACAAAGAGGCTAGCAATAAGATACCAAGCTAGGGCAGTACAAACCAAGCAGTTAAAAGAGAAAAGGGAAAGGAAAGAAAAAAAAAAAAAAAATCACTTTCATTTGCTTGTCCACACTCATAAGCTTTGGAAGAAAACAATAAATGAATGAATGGGAATATTTAAAGATAAAAAAAATCACCAGACTCAGAATCAGTAATAACAGGTACTAACTTCTAAAAGGGACTATGAGCCGCTTTAAGATTTAGAATTCAAGTTTTCAAGTCTTGATTCCTCCAAGAGATTACTTCTAGTGATACTCTTTGAAAATAAACTAGCTTACCATGTAGTACGTGAGCTAAAAGGTGCTGTCATGACAGAAGCCACTTAATTATTGAAAATTTACATAAACAAATGCAAAAAAATATATCCCACATGGGACAGATATACAAAAATGAAAAAATACACTCTTCCTGAGGTTTCCTCACAAATCATAATGAAGAAGGACAGAGACAAAATTGTAACCACTGTGTCAAATCAGATGTTAAAATCTACACTCCCTAAAAAGACCTACAAACTAAATCAGTTCCAGGAGTTTCCAAGTGTTATTTCTTCATAAGAGGAACTTGCAAAAGACAAAGATTACGAAAAGATTCAGTCAGACTCCATGTTCCTACCACTTATTCCCACATTTTATATTTACTTATAAATTTTGATATAATTTAGTATGCTTATTAAATATAACAGAATAATTATAATAATTATAAGTATGCTTTTAGGGCCAGGTATATTATAATTTTATGTAGTACTCTTTACATAATAAATTTGAAGGCTTAGTTTTTAAAGGGACATTGCTTATTTTTAGTGTAATCAAATTTGAAAAGCATGCCAAGCATCATCATATATTAAAAAGAAAAGTAATCTACAACTTTCATTGAAAAAAGATTGGCAAATAAAGCAAATTATTAATGTATGTTGATTTACCAAAACATAGCCATAGTCACCTTGCTAAATGTTAAACCTGTCCAACAATGTGACCCATGGGTTTGATCACCATTGAAACCAGTTGGACATACTGATGCATATACAGAGCAGTGTTTTACAGCAGCATTTAGACTTTCATCAAGCAGCACTCTGCTCTTACATAGCATATCTCTACATAGGATCTCAAAGTGCTTTTCAGCCATTAACCAATTAAGCTCTACAATACCCCCATAGGAAAAGCATTGCATTATTTATACCCATTAGTGCGGCAGCTCCCAATTCAAAAGTGCTGTACTTCAACATCTTGCCCTACGCTTATTTTTTCTTTCCAAATTGTTTTGATTATATTACCATTTTTTCTCCATGTTCAGAACTTTTTTGTTTTTCGCAATATAATTTTATCAACAATTTAACAAGTATAAGGGCTACTGTGGATAGAATCAAAACGCTTTGAAAACAGCTTGCCAAAAATCATCTGTTAGGAATCATGCCGAACACTTCAGAAATACTGAGCTATTACCATTGAAACAACCTGCTCCCTGAATGTGCAGATTTTTTAAGGCTCAGACGTACATTCCTTGAGCAAGAAGTACAGTCACTGCTCTGTTTGTATTGTGTCTCAAGTTTCACAGGCCTTAACGCTATTGCAATTATAGTTACCTACTTAGTATGATCAGGAGAGATCAACTGGAGAGGCAGAAGTCATTTAGGGGAGATGGGAAGGTAAATAAATGAAGTGTTGTTGAGGCAAACAGGGATATGAAAGAAGAAATTAAAAAACTGGGTGAAGTGGCCTGGGACAGACCATTGCCGCTCTATCTGCTCCACAGCAGGGCTGGCCTGCAAACCAGCACGGCATTCACAAATCATCTTCTTTTAACTAGGATTTCACCTCTGATCACCACGTTTACCAGAACCAAAGACAGCATGTACTTTGATGTGGAAATTATACGTTTGTTAGGGGCCCCTTTTGGGGAAGTTCCACCCTGTACCTCACCCCACTGCTGCTCTTGCCTCAGATGATGCAGAGTCAATCATGTCAGCCTGCCAGTCCAACCAGAAGAGAGGGTATTACATGGCGGGTTGTCTCTCCCGTATCAGTTGTGAGAGCTGACAGAGTCATCTGAGATTCAAATAAACACAATACATACCGAGATCCAAGGCAGGCAATAAAGAATCTTTTAATCACATTTACCAGTGAAAACCTAGCCAAAAGCAACAGCACGCCATCAGCCTTAGGACTTGGTTCTGCTGGGGCCGAAGCACCTGGGTGCTGGCCTGGCACAGCAGTCGGCATTTGCTGAAGAGTTTTGCAGAACCGTGGCCCAAGAGCTCAGGAGAGCTCACGCAAAGCCCACGACAACTTCAGAGTAAAGGAAAAAGAAAGCAAATCTAACCAGTGTCATGAAACAGCAGAGGATGCCTCCTACACCATATGTTACTACCATGGTAGTAGCCCCTTGAAGCCAGACAGACTACCTACGAAATACGAAGATACAGCACCGAGAAAGGAAAATTGTCATGCCTGGTGCCGCCAGTGTAGGCAATCAGAAAGAAGTGCGAGGTCAGTCATGACAGCTACCACATATTAGTGCTAAATAATTCTAAATTATAATCTTTACCACAACCAGAGGGCAGAGGAAAAATGAATCCACAGTGGGATTTAAAAGCATTATAGGATGCTTCGAAACCAAATCCTAATTGAATGGAAGGGTAGGAGATGCAGGTCTAGCAGTGTGCAAGAAGGTAGGAAGTAGTGACTTGCTGAGACCAGAATCAACTACATGGGACCTGAGAAGGTCACGATGAGTTACCTTTAAGATAAAAGGCATGGCCACAATCCCTCTCCCTTAAATGCATAAAAACCAATGGACTATTGCTATAATGAACTGCTACGAAACGTGAGTAACGGCAATCAAGTCTCACTCAGCAAAGAAAAACATAACCAGCATCTACACAACATCAAACTGGGACAGCCACAGATTTATAATGTGTACTAACATTTTTTCAGTATGAACCTTTCATATTAAATTCCTGGAGTTCCAGGGACCACCACCCAGAGCTATTAAATAAAAATGATGGGTTAGACTTGTTTTATTCTCTATACCTGCTAGCTAATTTCACAGTTACAATTTCCCAAGTATAGGCTATCATGTAACCAATATAGCGATTGATTTTTATTTTATTTTTTTTCTCTGAAGTTATTATTACCTTATTGGGTCTTTAAAAAAAAATAATTCATTTAATTTTCCTGCTGCTACTGTATGTATACTCAAAGAACCAGAAGAATTACAGGAAATTTGTCCAGCTTGCTATCTGATATAACAAAATCTGGCCTAGCATGGCACATCACCTCATTTTCTAGACAACATTAAAATATGAATATGGACTTTACTTCTGAGGCTGGAGTAGACAAAATCATATTCATCATGTCTGATGAACCCGATTTATCTACAAATCTACTGAATGCTCAAATGCAAGCTGGCACTTTATTCAAAAACATGTAAGCAAAACTGCAAAGATCTATATGCATAACTGTAAACATCCAGCTTCTGCATGTGGTAATTTCATATTTATAAATTACAACTAAGCATTTCTAGTTGTTTATGTGTTCCTACCATCACCCTCCTCCAGCCACACCAAGATGTGTGCTCAGCTGGATGATGTGCATTTGCAGGATTCTGTTCTGTTCTTACCTCATACCACACGAGAGCCCAAACGTTTCTAAGACTGTTTTGGGCTCCGTTCTCAGCTAAGCCAGACTGAACACCATACGCTGCTTAAAAAAAAATTACTCACGTGAAGCTAAAAACATTATTTCAGTGAATAACATAAGAGCTGAAAATCATTCCCTAAATTACCAGATCTGTTATCATTCAGCCTAAATTATTTGCCATTGGCTTTTTGTTGTTTGGTTGTTGTTTGGGGTTTGGGGCAGGGGGTGTTGGTGTTTTTTGTTTGGGTTTTTTTTAATTAAAAAAAAAAAATTCTGTCACCCCACCATACAAAGCTGCATGCCCAATTGCTGCCTTTGACATTTATTTAAACATGGTAGAACAATTGAATTTTGTTGGGAAATATTTCCATAAAATCCATCAGGTAACTAAGCCAAGGATGAAAAGTGCCAGGATGAAATTTTTTGAATTCTTAAAGTTAAAGGTGCTATCCTGGACCTTTATGGCATTTAATTTTCTGCCATTCCAACACATGCATTGGCATCTGGGCTGAAAACTCTCCTTTTCCAATTCTTTCTGTCATCTGCTGGGAGGCCGAGTGGAATAATTAGTTTGACTCAAGCAGTTGCTGATTGCTTTCAGTGTGTAGTTCATTCCTTGACACCACAGGAGAAGTCTTGCTAAGTAAGGATCAATAGACTGGATAAGAATGTTTAAATTTTCTTCAACAAAGCTAAAGAGCAATGCTGTGAAAAATGAACTTTTTTTTTAAGGCAAGTTATTTGGAGAAAAAAAAAAAAGTTGAGTGAGTTTACGGCACGGCAAAGTTTACAAGAGAGATGTGAAGAACAGAATTTAAGCAGAATGAAACTGAAGTCTGTCTTTTCAATTCTCATTTACTTCTTACTACAGAGCTACCAAGAAACACAGCTCAAAGGAAAAGAAAGCAATCAAGGCATGATGTTAACATTTCAACATCAGTTAAAGAAGAATTGCATCCAGTGAAGGGGCCTCCAATCAGAGTATTGCAAAATCACGTATAAAAAACACCATTACAATCAGCACCTCTGTTCAAAATTACAGGAAAAGATCAAATACTGTATACAGGCAGCCAGAAAGAATAAAAAAATAATAAAAAATTACAACCTCTTACTTCCAGGCTGATGCTATTTAATTAAGACAGAAGCAGTGGAAAGATAGTTTTCTGCATTATCATTGCTAGCGTAGACCTGTTGTGGGCATTCAGTCTTCTTTAGCACTACATGAATTTAAAATAAAATAACTATAAAGCACTCAATAAGACTTTTTTTTTTTCCCCCCTTGAAGTCTTAAAGCCAGCTTCTTCTCACAACAAAGTAGCAAACTATGGAAAGCTCTTTTACTGTCTCTTCTTTATACTTTCAAATGACTTCTCTGCTCTAATGTTTATTTTGATACCCTGTGGAGTGGGTAAAGCAAAATGTTTCATAAGAAGAAAAAAAAAGAGCTAAATTTCAGTGGTCTTTTAACCTGCTGTACTTTCTGTTGCACTTTTGCCAAGTTTTCTGTAAATTGAGAAATAAATGATAGAAAGATATCTCCTGGTGTACCCGAAGATGACATATACTCACACTTAAGGCTGAAATTCACCACTTCGCAGAGGGGTGGCACTCGACTCATTGCCAGGTAAGCCTTATAAAAATAACTACAAAATCATGTACAGTTCCGATGCCTGAATCCTACACTAGATGTATCTCACACAGCAGGAATTTGCAGCTTAAGGCCTGAACTCAAATCTGTTTATTGAGAACTTTAGAACATGGCCTTCTGACATACCAGGTACACTCAAAAATATTTCGTGTAAGTAATATTACATCTCTGAATGTCCTGCATTCGACTGTTCAAATAATTACCATATTAATCTCCATCCTAATGGTATCCACACTTCATTCAGTTTAAGTTCAACAAGCATCAAATTTAGGGCAGTCAGTACATCTGTCATGCTAACTTCTACCATCTCTCTCAAAAATCACAAGTTTATTATTAGAAGCCTGTGGGCAATTAGTGTAATTATCAGCAGACTTGGATTCATCTTAATCAGTGTTTGTTTCAATTCCACAGGCAAACAAGACATCACCAGTAAAACACTACAGTAAGAATATCAATGACACTACATCTAGCTATAGTCATGCTCCTGTGTTTGGCCCTCTCTCTCCACCAAAAAAACTTACACTGAATTCTATGTATTCTTCAGTATGTTACATAATGCCTTCATGAAAAAGTTTAGCTCATGATGTATTTCCTTCTATAGATACAAATGTCAAACAAATTATGAGTATATTCCATAATGACACAAAGTATACACCAGTAAAGAACAAAAAAGGCTATTTTTTGATATTTGAAAGGATATTTTCATATTTGTCTCTTCTCTAGCAACTGTAATCTGCATTGTTACAAGCATTCAGTAATTACAGGAGTCCAACCTGAGAAAACAGGCCTGACTACCAAAGCTACTAAACCAGCCACAGAATACCCTGATCTGACCATCCAACTATGAACAAACATGTAGTTACTAATATACAAGCAAGCACCTCCACCTTTTTTTTTTCTTTTTGTTCTATGAGATCATTTCTCAACAGTAAAGTCCTACTTAGCACATAGCAATAACTAGTCCTATTTCTTATGTGCCATCAGATCATTAAAAATTTTAACTTTTATTCCATCCCACTGAGAAACAGTGTGGAAAAGAGAGCACAGGCCACAAACCAGGAAATTCCCAATTCCCCTTTTATGCTTTCCAGCTTGTATTACCAAAGAAAAAGGCAGATGACTCCCTCACATATCTTTTCTTACAAGCAGGTATTTTCTAGAGGAGATTACTAGTGAATGGAGGCAAAATCTGTTGATTACATGACCCCAAAAAAATTGTTAATAGCTCACTATCAAAACCAAAAACGTGGACTGAGTGGGTTTTTGCAAGGATCTGATCTTGGTCTAGTTTCAGGGAATATTTTCATTAGCAACCCACATAACTGAACAGAGGACACAAATCTGCCGATCATCAAGAGGTGACACTGCAGGTATGCTGGATAACAGGGCTGGAATTCAAATTTATTCTGTCAAACTAGAGAAGTAGTCAGAAAAATAACAGAACAATTCAGCAGGGGCAAGTGCAAGTTTCCATACTTTGGCAGATAGTCAGCTGCATACCTACAGCACAGCAAGTAAGAGGGTAGATGGCAGCTTCTTCAGAAGAAGATCAGGGGTTATAATAGACCATGAGCTGAATACAAGTTCAAAACGTGATTTTAAAAAAAAAAAAAAAAAAAAGAAAGAAAGAAACCATCATACAGGAATATAAACAGGAGTATATACTCCATAAAATAGGAAGCACTTCTGTCCTTCTGTTTAGCAGGAAGGCATAAGAGAGTCAAGTTTTTGGCATAACATTTATAAAAAATGTGAAGCAATTGGAAAGAATCCAAAGATAGTAACAGAAATTACCACAAGTCTCAAAGGAGGAACTATTTAGAAAGAGTGAATATACTAGGACTATTTAGACCAGAAAGGAAAAAATTTAAAGGTATTTTCATCACCATCAGATCTGAAAGAAAGTTGCACACCCTATGGAATAACCCTGTCTCCGCTCTACCCTGGCTAGGACAAGCAGCAATGCACCTACTGAAACCAGTGTCAGAAAAATTTGTATCAGTTATTAGGAGAAGTCTTTCTGCAAATAGAGTGACATATTGTACGAGAGGGCTTGTACAGACCTCATCGTAGTTCTATTATTTCATGCAGATTTCTAAACAGCTGTACTAAAAAAACAGGTATAAAATTCAGCCTGCTTTGGGGGCCAAAGAACAGAATAGTCAGTATCTCAAGGTCTTTCCCGTCTCATTTAAGTTTCTTATAATTTCTATGATCATTATTACAAATTTTTTAATGAAACACATAATAGGGGATTATCCCTTAGAGGTCTAGCCAAGTCTTTCAGTAGCAGTTTAATGGTGCTTATGGCTGTATGCCAGGTATATTGCTGAAAGCTTAGCAGGTGATATATTTGCTTATAGGCAGTCATATTTTATCCATCTCAGCATTTATTTAGTAAGTACTTTAACACTCTAGAATATGGCAGGTGCTATATAAAACACAGCATTATTTTCCATATTTTATTCCCCTCATTGGCATTCCTACTCTCAGATTAACTGGCAAGAGTACAAACATTCACAGCAATTTTAAAAAAGAAAGTTTGAGTGCTCACTGACAGCCACAGTTAGCTGTGTACTATCAGTAAACAAAACACAGCACAACAGTGTTCCTTTCCTATTACAACAAAATTTCACAGCAATTTTTTGCATAGAAGGAAATATGACGGTAGACAAACCGCAGTGGTCATTCAAACAGACACCACCTGCTAATTGTATGCTGCAACAATGGTACCTGATTTACTTAAAATCTATTATGGTTGTGTTCCAATTTCTCCCTTCATCTTGTTCCGTGGCATAGGATAGGCAGAAAAATCCTTTTGGATTAGGCTTTTCCATTCATAATTTCATCCTACTCGTGTTTAAGATTTCTAGGTGATCTAGATACAAACTCCCACTGAAATTAATGGAAAGACACCAGAAACGTCTGTGGAAATCATATTGAGTTGGCAAGATATAATTTTTACTCCACTCTTCAAACTGCAGTCGTACATATTGCAATTTTTTTAAAACTTTTTTTTAGTATTCCTTCATACAGAAGTCATCATTTCTGTCACTTAGGTTCTTGAGTAACTTCTACTGCTTTCTCTTTGATCTCTCTTTTTAGAGAATAAGGGGACTAAAATTGAATACAATATTCAAGATTCTATATTTTAACTGATATCACTGAAACATACAATGACCTTCCCAAAGTTATCTCCTTCTCACATCCCAACATTTTTCATTTCTATACTAACGTTACATTGGCTGCACTCTTGACTACAGTGAGATTAAGCACTAAGCACAATATGAACCTGTATAATGCATGTGACTTTACTGATTGAAGGACTTGAAAATAAAATATTTCTCCCTTCTTAAAGCAACAAGGTTTTAATCTGTGGCTTGTTATTCCAACACCCCTAAGCAGATTCAAACAGAAGTACAAGGTACGTATTTGAACTTTATTCACAAAGCTTTCACTTTTTTCCATCACTATAAAATATGAAAAAAAGTGGCTCCTAACTAGCTACATCTGATGTGCACACCCCAGCACTTCAGAAATGATGCTTCACTGTCAATACTGGTTTATTTCATGGCAAAAGAAGAAGGTAACACAGGTGAACACTGACAAAAGCAGAGGAAAAAATGTAGTAGTTTTTCCTCTATCTATCCTGTGGGATCTAGCAAAAACTTCTTTTTTTTAATGATATGTCACTTGAGTAACAGCTGCCTCCTATTGAAAAATGCTCATAACCGTGGAAAAGTCATGCAAGATGTCAGATGTATAGTATGTGCCGATGCGATTAATGTTTTTATGTGTTTCAAAGACGTACAAAGAAAGTCATCTGAAAACAAATTTTAAGCAGGACAACTGAAAAACCTAAAAATGCAATTCTGAAAGTGGAATTCTTCTCACTGCATTGTGCACCACAGAGTGCTCCTCCCCATGAAGAGGACATCTCAGGATGCACTTCTATATAATCACAGAATCTACTACATCAGGAGTAAAACTACTAATTTAGTATCTCAGCAATAAGGGTGGAGAGGGCTCAAGGCAAGATAAAGAATAGGACATCGTATTTGTTTCCCTGAAAAAGGCTGTTTCAAGTAGACCCATGCTGTCACAAAAAAAGGCGGAGGGCAGTAACATTTAGAGTCTATTAGAATGAGTCTGACATACCTATCGGCTGTCGACAGTGGGCATCTTAGAGCACAGCACTACTCAGTAATTATAGAAAGAACACGACAGTAGGAAAACTAAGCTTAATTGTGAAAAGAAACAGCCTGGGCCCCCTATAAAGCAGCTTGAAATAACCTTTTTTTTCCTTCAATAAACAAACCAAGTACAGAAGAAATTTTAAAACACCCATCATGTGAAATCCCACATGATTATTTAATGCATTTTGCAGGACAGAGAGCTCCAAAACTAACCTGATGAAGAAATACATAGATGTTAGCACACATAACCCTTCCTTGAATGAAGCCAGGTAAGTGGAAACTAAACATGCAATCAACACCCTATCAAAAGCACTTCCAATATGCCTTCTAACATGTTTTTGTCCCTTCTCTTGGTAGACTTCCCATTGACCTTTCCATCAGAAACATAAACAGAAGATAAAGGGTATCCATCGCAAACACTTTCAGAATGCAAAACAATCCCTTTCCCTCCTCCCCTCTATCAGTTCTATCAGGAAGAACAGTGAACAGTCTCTTTTTAAATTGCATATACAAATGATAGAAAAGCAGTTACTTGGCAAGCAGATTGCTCCTTGACAGCTAAAGCCAATTCCTCTCGTCATATTCATGTTTCTTGTAACATCCCATCATTCTGAGGTTCTAACACATCCATCTTCGTCAAGCAGGTTCCCAATATGCTCAGGCAAGCAGTGCAATAAAACAAGCACACAAACAAAAAAATCTCCTCTCTCTCCAGAAAAGCATTCATTTGAAGTCATTGTTCTCAGTGGCCAGTCTACTCCGGCCATAATAAACGCGTCCTGTGTTGCCCTGCTTCTAGCGAGTGTAAAACTCAAGCACAGATCTCCAAGGGGGATGTTTTTTGAGTAGCCCTGAACACAAACTGTGGATTTAATGCTTTTTCAGGACAGAGCCTTCACTTGGGACAAAAAAAAAAAAAAAAAAATGGGGAACACAGAAATAGCTGATAGTCAATTCAAACATATTAGGAGCAAGGTGTCATCCAGTCCCACAAGACAGCACACCAGAAAAGACTGGGGATACCCTGCATAGAAAAGTTGGATACAATTTTCTTGTAAAGAAAGGACGGGACATTGCGCACAGCATGCTAACCACAGCCTTGGCACAATAGAGATGTACTGTCTCCAGAGATCTGACTGTCCGATGAAGCGCTCCAACCTAATGTAACAAGTAAGTATCACATTTGTGTTTCTCCCTGCCCTGACAGATCTAATGGCAGTTTTGTAGTCCTGAGGTGCAGTCTCATCAGGCCCCACTTCCACTGCTGCCCCTGAGCAAAGTGGTTACTTGCAGGTGCGCAACGTCTAGGGCAGTCAAACACAAACACTGAGCGGGAATTAGGGGGTATTTGGGTTGGAGGAATATGTTCCAGACCATGCTTAATCCTGCTCTGAGTAACCCCTGTAGTCATTTTTTATTTTTTAAACTTTGCTAATGCTCAACTGGCTTAAATTACAACAAGTAAGTAATCCAAGAAACCTATTTTAAACCTGAGAGGCAGAGGAAATACATAAACTGACAATGCTCTTGATATTTTTAAACTAATTTCCCACCCAAATACAGATCTGAAGTGAATGTGTGACTTCTCCATTAGGTAATTTCAGGTGAGACCTCCTACATGCTTTGTATAACAGGAGTTTCTGAAAGTCCTATTCATCCACCTTTCTAGAACATCTTTATTCTACAGAGTAGGTAGGCTATGACTCTTGTAAACCAATTAAACCTATAATATTCCCAAATCCTCTTAGATGTTCAAACTACTTCAAATAAAGTTCATCCTACACAGGTATAAATAAATTAATCATATTATGTAAATACCCTGACCAGACAGCCACTCCTCACATTAAAAGAAAAAAAAAAACAAAAAAAAACCACAACCAAAAAACCCCACAAAAATTAAGGCTTTCCACTTCCAGAATTATTCTGACTTTTGGAGCAGGACAGGCAACTTTACATTATAAATCATGAACCTGTTTTAAAAAATCTCATGTTTTTCATATGGGAGAAGGTGGATTATTACCTTTCATCCACTACAGAGCACATGTTTTTATTTCCTATAAAGTTTCAAGGTACTAAATCTTAGAGGCACTTTGTTTAGATACTGAATTTTACCACAAGTAATTCTTACAGGCTTCTTATATGTGTATTAAAGTATCTTCCTTTCTTGACTACATACAGCAATGAAATAACTAAAGAGTAGATTTACAGATGAGGGAAATGAAAACTACCTACAATAAAAACGTAAAATCCTCTAAACTGTTAGTAAATAAACTTCTTTTCTGTAAAACATTTTTGGTGTACTGTATATCAAACACAACAGTGAGTGTATAGCATAAAAATTTTACTGACATGATCTTCAGATTACCACTCGTGACTCACAAGCAACAACAGTTGTCATACTAATACAAACTACCGTACAGAAGTGAAGGTAAGACTTTTATACCTTACGACACAAGCCATCACTATTCTGCTGACTAAAATCTCGCATGTCTTATTTCCATTGATTATACAATTAATAAAAGCTCATAGACATTTTGGGATATTTGCATTAAAATTTAACTCTGCACTGCCCCACATACGTAATGCTGGGGCATTTGTTCACAGGTCATACAGGGTCTCCAATCTCCCTGAATTTCCATTTAATAAATCAACCCTTCCCTTCCTCCTCTGCCAGTCTTTCCCAGCATCAGCTTAGACCCTGCTTGATTTTTCACTCTTTCCATCAAAATCATGAACTCACTCAGCTCTGCTCAGCATCTCAATGCACAAGGCCCTTACCTGGGCTTGCAGAGCGTACCAACACAGGGTAAAAATGAAGCTAATTATGTACTTGAGAAAAATGAGGCTTTAGCAGTACAATTTGCAAACTTACTGAAACGCCAAAGAATTTAAGACTTGCCCCAAAGTCTTGTTATCTCACAGTCTTTCAACTGTATTTTAATTATTGGACTTTGGATTAGACTTATGCTTGATTCCACTGGAATTCAAGCACAAGCACAAACTTGTAGCTAGCCAAGTGCTGTCTAATCCACCACACTTCACTGAATCCTTTTCTGGAGCTGTAAGCATGTGCATAATCCAGTGGAAATTAACAGTCAAATGCCATGTTGCACAACAACTTAAACCATATGATTTGGCTGCAAAGCAAGAGTTTCATGTCAATAGCAAAGGGTGAGGGGGGGAACAATCCACTGAAATTAAAATATATTTTCTCACAATTTTAAGTATATCTGAAACCCTTCATTTCCTCTGCACATTAGGATGATGCCAACTTGCAAAATAATTGTCCATGCTTGAAGTACCTAAAACGGGGTTTGCAGAAAATGGGAAAAGCTGTTTTCATCTGCGAATACCAATCCATGACTACAGCAATCTAAAGTGAAAAAGACTTTTAGCAGATCTCCTAAAGCATTTCCCCTTTTAAAGGGGGACTCTATGGAGCTATGGATACTCCCAGATGAAACTTGACACTTTGTGGAATGAATCTAATGTTGCAGAGAGATCTCCTCTTGAAAGAAGAAATCATCTTGTGGCAATTTTTTGCCTTAAGCAATGTACAGGGTTTGTGGTTTTTTTTTTTTTTTGGACCTCTACCTCGTTAATTCCTGTAAAAATTGCATAACAATTCAATAGTTCAAAGTTTGATGAAAATCCTTCTTTTGCCAATTCTTAAAGTAAATTTCAGTACAATAAGGACAAGAATCTGGATGGAAAGAAGGGAAAGTGATCAGCCTTTATTTGACAAAACAGTCACATGCGCCTTCTCCTCCTCTTGCATCTTCTTTATTTCTGTAAATAAAATGCGCAGAGCAGCCACATTGACTTTAGCAGCGCTACTGAGACTGAAGAGACCTGGCCCCCAAAAGACCTACCAACAGATGATGAAGCAGCAATAGTATTGCAGAATAATAACAATTTACATTAAAAGCTAAATAACTACTTGTTCAATAAAAACGTTCATTTCCTTTTTCATACACGTGTTGAAAACTGCCAGAGCAGAGTTTAGAACAGTCTTTTACCATCTGAATGGCATCTGTTCATTTAATCAGCTCAGTTCTTCCTGCATGTCAGATTTGGCCGCACTAGTACCATCAGTATTGAATACGTCTGTACAAGACGTATCTGTTTTAAAGCATACCTGTTAATGGCTTAATAGAAGTACTCAGCAAGGCCAAAGGCTTTCTGCCTGTAGAGGAAGCAAAATAAACAGGTCCTTCATAATGTTGTCAGCCATGTGTGCAGAAATTTCTAAGAATCACTCCCCAAAGCAAGTCCTCATTCCCCTCAGGATCTCCATCATTCAAAAACATGCAGGCATGAATGCCAACTGGTATGTTCCTATACACACATGCACACAGAGTCATTCAAAAGTCATCTTGAAAGGATAATGATTTTACTGGTTTTGGGAATGATTTTTTTTTTTTTCTGACAAGAAACCCTTTCACAAAAATCTCCAATTCAAAAAATTATACACTTCACAGGTTTGGGTAAAGGACGTGCCTCCAGGCAGAAGTGGAAAGCTTAGTAACTGCAGAATCATCTTCTCCTTTCTAGCAACTAACGACTCAGTGGCTGTTTTATTCAATTCTGACTAAAAGCACTAATTAACAAAGGTGCAAAATATTTTTTCTATTAAGGTTGAAGTTGAAATGTTCAGAGTACACATTAGAGAAATGTATTTTCAAACCATGGCAAGCTACTTCAAAGCAGAAGATAAACACTGCCAAGGTAACAAAAAACTTCCACCTGTGCATGTGTAACAGCTTTGGCCAGAGCTGGAAGATGCTGCAGGCACCACCACCATTGGAGGAGAAAAAAAAAAAAAAAAAAAAAAAAAAAAAAGGAACCTTGTAATTTAAGGTATCTTTGATGAACCAGACTCTAGTTTGCATCTATCTCTTAGAAGCCACTTTAGTATCTGAGCTGTCAGCACTTCCATTAACTATTACATATTATATTAACCTTTCAGACACTACACATTCTGAGGTAGATTTATAGAGTCATACATTTATACTTTATTCCATTATTCTTTATTTGCCCCTATGCATCCTAGGCCTAATTTATCATCAGAATAAGGCAGTAAAACAGCACTGAAGGCAATCATGTTGCAACAGTCATAGCAACCATTTGCTTCAGTCATTACCGATTCCCCCTGACAGCCGGATCATCTCGGGGTTTGACTGCATGCAGTGCATCCCAGGAGACAGATCTACTGCACTGGTCTAAAGTTCAGATGGCGTGAAGTCTGAGGTAGCCTGCGTTTTCTCCTGATGCAATGGGAATAGATGCTCCTGCAGCCTTTTTCCTGCTATGTGTCCAGGCAGGCTGGGGGATGAGCCCCTCAGATCTGACAGGAGAGACCTGCTGGCCCAGGCATCCCAGACCCAAATATAAAGGTGTCTCCTTACTTGATAAGAGCAGACAAGGTGGAATTTAAATAAAAATTTGTCTGAAGCATGCTAACATCTGCTAACATCTGGGAATACTCAATATTGTAATAAATGATAGATTAGAGTAACTTTCTTAAAAAAACATGGAAGATAATATAAACACCTTTTTGCCATTTCAAAAATCATATGTCACCATATTCCATGCATAACTTTTCCAGAAGAAAATCATAACGGGCTTGTCAGACCAAAGCCACCTGTACCTTTCCCTTCTGAAGATGATATCCATTAATTATAAAAACTAGAAGACCATGATATCCAGAAACAATCTGCTTCATTCAATAAAGATACTGCCTTTGTTTAGTCTACTCCACTAGTTTAAATGTGGAATATGTTTTAGGGGAAATGTGTATAATGCTAGGTTTCTGTATTTTTAATTGAATTCAAATTTCCATCCAAATGCAACTGTACATGTGCCAAATCAAAATTAATCATTAGCTGGTAAGCAGGAAGTGTATCAATCATTATTTTATACAGTAAGAATGTGTAAATATTAAGAAACTAACTATATTTGTGTTAGGTTGTAAAATTGCTTAAAACTGCAAAGTCAATACTTACTTGGCATAAAGGACTAACACTATTTACCAAACAACTTATTTCACTTTTTGCCAACCGGTGAGAACCAAGCGTTTTCAAGGAAGACAACGTAAAATGCACAAAAGCTTCCCTACTCCTTTAAAGAATCCATTTTTAATTATGATTTAAATCAATTCAGCCTGACTGATGTCCTGCTTTGCTCCCACCAATCTGCAAGCTTCCCCTTCCATGACCAGAATGAATGTTGCTAAGTTTCATACCAATGGGTAGGGAGCTGCTAGCTCGCATAAATGATTTCTCGTGTGCATCAAAGGAAGGCCTTTATGAGTGCCTTACCTAGCAATCTCCTCATGATGCTCTCAGGAAAACTGATTATTCTCTAAGATGGTAGTCTGGAATAGAGTTCCCACTCTCAATTAACCTGGGCTGGTTCCAGCTAATGAAGTGGAAGGGAAGAAACAAAATTAACAAGATATATTAGACTACTTTTAGCATACAACCTTATTTATATTCAGTACAAATTTAACGTGCTTCCAACTGTGAGGTGAAGATTTGATCAACATATAGTAAAGTTAAATTCGGTGAACAGTGTTATTTTATTTGCAGTGTCTAAATTAGAAGGGTTCTTACAAAAATAACAAGCAAGTTATATCAAAAAAAGGCAACTGTTATCTAAAGGTCTTCTCTAGATAAGTTTAGCTGAAAACAGAGGTGGGAGAAAACATGTCAGTCCTATCTTCAAGAATGTTGAGAAGGAGATCTGGGGAACTACAGGCCAGTCACCCTCACCTCAATCACTGGGAAGGTGGTGGAGCAACTAATCCTGGAAATAACTTCCAAAACATGTGAAGGTGATTAGGAGCTGTCAGCATGGATTTATGAAGGGGAAAATCATGTCTGATCAACCCATTAGCCTTCTACAAAGAGACTACTGGCTTGGAAGATGAGAGGAGAGCAGTAGATGTGTTCATCTTGACTTTAATAAGGCTTTTCACAGTGTCTCCCATAACATCTTCATAAACAAACTGATGAAGTACAGACTAGATAAGCGGACAGTAGGTGGACTGAAAACTGGCTGAACTGTCAGGCTCAAAAGATTGTTATCAGCTGCAAAAAGTCCAGCTGGAGGTTGGTCAGCAGCAGTGTGGCCCAGGGGTCAATACAGGGTCCAATACTGTTTAACGTCTCCATGCATGACCTAGATGATGGAATAGGGGGCATCCTCAGCAAATTCACAGATGATACAAAACTGGAAAGAGTGGTTGATACACCAGATGAACATGCTATCATTCAGAGGGACCACAACAGACTGGAAAAATGGCTGACAGGAACCTCATCAAGTTTCATAAAGAGAAGAGCAAAATCCTGCTCCTGGGGAGGAACAACCCCATGCATCAGTATATGCTGGGGCCTGACCGGCAGGAAAGCAGTTTTGCAGAAAAGGACAATAGATAACAAGTTGATCATAAGCCAGCCTTATGTGACAAAGAAGGTCAACAGCATCCTGGGCTGCATTAGGAGGAGCATTGCCAGCAGGTCAATGAAGGTGATCCTTCCCCTCTGCTCAGTACTGGTAAGGCCACACCTGAAGTATGGTGTCCTGCTCTGGGCTTCCAGTGAAGACCAGGGAGGGGCCACAAAGATGATAAAGAGCTGCAGCATCACAGCGCTGTCCTATGAAAATATGGGAATAATAATGCAATAATCAGGTTTCAATCCCTTTTGGTTGCCACTGTTTCCTCTAATGCATAGCCTGTGCAACAATAGCATATTTAATACACTCCACAGAAAGCAAAGCAGTATTTCCCCACTACACGAAAATGAGATAACGCCACATGTTTTGTGTCCTGCATAATGGTTTAAAATATTTGGGGATTTTCAAGAGGAAGGATGACTACTCAACTTCTGTCCTTTCAGTATTTTTAAAAATAATTTAAGATTTTTGTTGCCAAAGAAAACCGAGAAAAAGAAAAAACCCAACCAACCAAACATTAACACACTGACTTCCATTCTTATATATGACAAGACAAAAATACTCTTGCAATGGCACTCCATTTCTGCCAGCAGGTATGTGGGGGGTGATGGGCTCTTTAGTTTTTCCAAACAACAGAGCAGCTGCAACTACTTGCAGATCACACGAAAGAATGTTGTAATTTCTTTAAGGACTGTGTTCATTCCACTTTACCAGAGAGCAGAGGCAGTGTCTCTTAGCTGTGCTAAGAAAAGGAAACTGCAGAGCTCTGAAACTGTATCCAGATGTTGAGAAACACAGGCATGCGACCCAAAGAAAAGCCAAGTCAAAACTTACATAATCCCCACCAGAGATGAGTTCCCTAGAAATACTTTGCTGTATGCTCCGAACTCCTTATGAAAAAAACAGGTACAGTATCTATGCAATGTTTTAAATAAAGGATAACAGACCATTTTCTTCATGACTGTATTTGATTTCCTCATCTAAATGTTTAAATCTACACTGGCTCAAACACCACCTACAATTATGCCAACACTTTGTCAAAAATAACTTTATATATTAAAAAAAAAAAAAAAAAAAAAACCTCAACCCACAACCACTATGTATCTATCCTAACTCATGGAGTTAAGAGAAACTCAACATGCTAGTATCCCCCAACACCATCTAGAGGGTGTTAGCAGACAGTGCAGTGAGGTGTGAACAGGAAGGAATGAAGACACCAGCATTGGAAAAGCAGAGAAAGTCTTCACTTACTTCTGTCAGAATTCCTGCAGCATATAAAACCCTTTCTGTTTTACCTTCTTTTTAACCCACTCTATCTCCCCTATAATATTTATTACACATTTTCGATATCCTATAACTCTGTTTTTTGTATTTTTTTCCCCAGAGCATTTTGCCAATATTCAAAAAACTGTATTAAGTTTTACACCTTTCTCTTGTGTCATTATTTCTTCTCGACCTTTTAATCCAATTGAGGCATGCTCCATATTCTATTTTCTTCCCTCTCAACGCAACAAGCTCATACAAAGCCATAGGCATATGCGAGCACACTCTCCTCCTTCACAACCTCCTCCTAGTCTTTGTGAACATCTTACCTTCTCTAGCCACAGTCTTTCATTATTTATTTACAATGAAGGTTCTTTCCCACTCCTCTAATCTTCCTCTAGTCTCTTGCTCCCCACCTGTAAGTCACCGTGTGATCTGACACCAGCCCAGCATTTATACTTTTCAATTGCTTCATAATGCTTTAAACTAAACACCTCTAACTGCTTCAGCAGATCAGTAGATCAGAGCAGAATGTTCAGCATCCTGAAGAACTGCAGTTTTCCTTCTATCAACTAAATATAAGATTTTTTTCACTTGAGGCACCTGCTCTGAATCACTCCCTGGAGAAGCTTCTCTCACACACAATACATTGAACTAACTTTAAGAAAAAAATAGAAAATTAAACACCAGAACAAAACCACAAGGCTGTTCTTGCCCCACCATCTCACAGTACCCAAAGATTTAATCCTGGTTTTTTGGCCTCAGATTAACCTGTAATGCATACTGCATGCATGATCAACTGGAATAAGTATTATTTTGGTACATCTATTTTCCTGTGTCACAATACTTATCTCTATTTATTGCAGCAGTCTTCATGCAGGTCCTGGTTAATTATTGTTCTTCCCTTTATTTAGGAGTCTATCACCCGCAAGTAACTAGTAATTTCATTCCCAAAGCATTAAGAAAACAGAATGATGTTCCTACTTAAATACTACCCATATCTAATGAGCAGGTTACCATTTCTTCACCTCTCACAAGGCAGGAACAATAGCTGTAATGCTTTAATCCTTCAAGTTAATTGAAAATCTTACAAACCTTTATCTATACACCATAAACTTTAATAGAAGTGTCTTCCATCATAATGCACAGGTTTAAGTAGCTATGCACTTGTCCCCTAAACTCATGCTGATTACTTCCAATTACTATAAAGTTTTAGAAGGAACAGACAGTCATAACACATTGGCATAAAATGGAATAATTGTTGAGATTAAAAAAAAAAAATAAAAGAAAATCAGCTGAATTTTTGTTGTTGATTGGTTTGTTTACTCTTGAGGAGGGAGGAGTACTTCTTTGTGATATTTGGAGGGGGGAAAAAAAAAACCTCACATTTTCTTCCATTTGAGGTATTTTTTCTTGTCACCCCTAAAAAACCAAATAGAAGACAGGCATGTAAAAGTAAGTTTGTCCTTTCTGTTTTTTGAGACTATTTTAGTGATGCACAGACAGGAAAACTGCTTAGCTCTAAAGGCCCTCCTCCCAGTTCAGAAAACAAAGTAAAAAAATAAAGCAGAGGTCTCCATCCATGCTTGTCCTTCCGTTATCATATTTTTATAGAGCATCTTATATCACTTGGCATTCCACTTAATGTCTCCAGCTTCTGGAATGGGAGGGTAAAAGCAGAAACCGAGCTTTCACTTTATAAGCATACATCCCTAATGGAAGAAGCTTAGAAATGTGAATTAATAATTTTCCAAGCCCAGAATAACAAAGATGACTGGCAACTGCAACCACCAACATAAAGACTTTGTTTCAAATACACAGAAAAATAAATCATGGTTTGAAACTATCAGCGTATCATTTAATTAGTTTTACCACACATGAATTAAAGAGCAAGCTCTGACAATAGGAAGCACAATTAAACTCTTTACATTTCTTGCAAATGAAGCATGTATTGTTTGTAATCTTGTTCTGAATATATGGGACCACTCTGATCCCTTTCAACATCTGTGAGGAAAGAAAAAAAGGTGAGAAAAGACCAAGCCACACATACTGTGGAAAGGGACAGATCTAGAAAGAAACACTAGTTTGGGTAAAGTTAAGGTAGGGAGCAGTGTTGAGATAGAATTATTCCTCAGTCTATCAACAGGCCTTGATTTGGGATAGATCCTATCCAGGAGCTGGTAACAAATTTGCTGCAGTGGATAATCGTTCATGTCAGTGCCATTTACATATGTGTGCGTACATGTGCATACACACACACAAGTTACATATATGTATTTGATTACAAGCTGTTACTCGTTTATGCTTTTCTCTAGTTGATTGAGGAATGCTACTATCCAATCTCTGTCTCTCTTTGAAATTACCTGGGAACATGTGCGATATAATTTCCATTAACTGAAGCATTTACACTGAGACTGAGCATCTCTCTGAAAGATATGCCCTGCCCTAGCCAGAAGTTATTGGAAAGAATAGATGAAATCCCTCTGACCATCCCACTCACACTATCAATCTAGATAATATAATGTTCCTTCCTACTTTCACATCAATAATGGCTGAAATTTGCTATTTTATATTAAAAACAAGAACAAGGAGGAGAAAAACATATATTTTAAGGACCTATAGAACTGAAGGTTCATGTGCATTTCCCTCTACTTACCCCTTCTCTAGATGACCTTCCTTGAGGTGAATCTCTGAGCAGGGTGCAGTTCTAAAATATTTAGTAGTCAGCCATTTTTTAATTTTTTTTAATTATTTTCACCTCTCCTTTTCAAAAAGGAGTTTTATGCAAAGATCTCCCACATTAGCATGCCATCCCCTCTCCACCATGCTGCAATTCTTCTGTAGATGATAATATCAGTACCTAAGTCCTTTATGAGAGCAAAAGACAGAACACTGACCTATGGGTCAGATGCTTCATGTAGCTGTACTGGTTTAACTGACAGGAGGATTGAGCCCAGTTGCTTAAAAAAGCATCATCTAGAAGATCGGCAGTAAAGGAAAACACTTTAAACAAATATGTGCAACAGCAGCAAGGGAAATTTAGAACTGACAGACACTCTCTTTCAAATTTGCCTCAATTTGAAGGGCTCATTTGCCTCAAATGAGGCAAAAGAGCAAGTTTCACCACAATAACTGTTAAAAATGGTCACTCACAAAGCATTTTGGCTAATACCTACACTTTGGCCATATTGTTTTATTACTCTCTTAAAACACTTTTATTTCTACATTATTAAATAAACAAATGTAGGAATGCCTGAGTGTTATTAGCTACATCTGTCAGACTTGATTCAAGGAAATAATTTGTTATATATGCCTTGCATTAGATACTGGGCCATTTGTACTATGATTTAAAATGGAAGGGACACACCTGTTATCAATCACTGCTTTGGGGTCTGCGCTTTCCATCTTCTTCCAAAAGATGGCCTATTTTATATTTGCTAGGCAGGTTTCTCTACAGATTCAAGTTGGAATAGAAAATGAATTGTGAGAAATGAAGTAAAATGAGAAACACACATGGTCCTTAGCGGTCACATTCATTTAGGGTTTTTTTGCATTAAAATCTAATTGTTCTTTACCAATCTATTCCATGACTCAAGTGCTGCCTCATTTCAGAGGTTAGTGGAAAGCCACAGAAAGTGACTCCAAACCTTTCCATAGCAGCAGTATACCTTGAGCTTGAGATGGGGGACTTAAACTACTGAAATAAAACCAATATGGACCCCAGTGATGAAAACATACATAGGTTCTCTCTCAAGCAGTTCTGACTGACACAGATGGAATACATATGACTGCTCACTGGTCCAGATCATCAATGTTAAAAGCCAGATACCTAGGTTGACTCCCTTTTGTATAGAAATCCCTCCTGAAAACACAAAGATCATTTTTTTTGTACTGACATTTGGGGGGGGGGGGGAGGAATCACTGAGGTCAAACTAAATTCAACTATGTTGACGTGGTTCTCCATCACAAATGACAAACTACTGCTATCATCACTTCAGTCTGTTTACTGTAGTTTAAAGCTCAATATTACAGAAATGCAAAGTCATCAAACAGAATAATTGTGCAGAGAAAAAAAACAGTTACTAAGAGTTCAAAGCCATGGTTAAAATATGTCATTCACCAGAGGCAAACTGGCATGCAGAAAAGTTGCAAGAACACAGTAAGAACTCTGTAAAAATGTAAATATATGTAAATACCTATAAATTTCACTCTTGATTACCCAGTAGCTTTATCACTGTGGATTACATCAGTTCTCAGTGGTCTCAAGCCATTGCTGATTGAACTGATTACAATAATTTATTATTTGTATAAATCCCAGAATATATATTACACTACCACTCAGAAAAATAAACTATAAAACCTCACACCAACAAAACAAAAACCCTAATCTGCAGAACTTCACTCTTTACCTCCTCAAAGCTATCATCTGTCATTTATCTCTGTCCTTTCTGTATCACTGACAATGGCTATTTATTAAAACAGCAGAGCAAGAATAGACATAAGGATAGGTAATGAGAAAATAATGCAGCAATCATAATGAGGATAATGGGGTGCTCAGGCATTTCCTTAAATAGATGGGTGGTGGCAAGAGAAACTTTCAACAGCTACATATAACAAAATACAGTACAGGGTAGGGGGAATCATACAACAAATAAGGGCGGGGGGGGAAGGGCAGGGGCAAGCCAAGAAATGAGAAAGATCTGGTAATATTCAGTGTCCCAATAGAAAGAGCTGGGAGGGAGAGCTGCAAAAGGATGCGCTGACAGTACGATGTCTGGAGCAGAAAGGAGAAAAAGACATTCCAGATATTTGCAAGGAAAAACATTTATATTGTTTTCTAATAAACATATTCAAGAAAGAGGAATTGGAACTGAAACTCAAACTGCATACTCTTTATGGTGCTGCCACTAGGCAGCAAGATCAGGTATATCAGTGCTCCCAAACCTTAAGAGCAACATGACACAATAACCTTAAAAACTAGCAAGTAACAAACAAGTAATTCTGAGTTCAATATGATCAAATTTCTCAGTTTTTCCTGTATCTGTGGCCACACATTATACATACTCAAACATTTAAGGTTAAGCTGTATGTTCATCTACATTGACTTTTCTTCTACTGTTGCCTATATCAGTTCTAATAACATATTAGAGAATAAAATTTGCAACCACAAATGGAAACCTGGGAACAAGGTCCAATAGCTTAGTACTGCCTCTCCAAAGGGATAGGGAAGCTGAGCTCTCTCAGAAGCTGTTTATGAGTTTATCTCGGTGGTTCCCACCAGAGCAATTTTACACACACCAAACAACAGCTCCTCACTCCACAAGGAGGTCCACTGATTTCAACAGGATCCACCAAGGAATAAGGCTGGACGCAACAGAAAGATAAGTGGAAGAGAGTGGCTCTGTGACAAATACATGTTCAACAAAAGACAGCAGAGAAGTCATGGCCTGCATGTATCACATTACCCTCCAGGGTCTCTCCAGGGGACTTCCCACTCCCCACCCACACCAAAGCAGCTTTGCCCTCCAAGGCAAGGAAAGAAGGATGAGTTTGCAAGGAAGGAAAGAAGAGTAGGAAAGCATGGGGAAACAGAGCCATGAAACAGTGGCCTGGCCCTTCAGCCAGAGAAGTTGTTTAGTCTGGTATCGAGTATATGCCTTTTGTTGATCCCATTCTCAAATCCAACCAGGTGATACATTTTAAACTAACACGCAGGAAAACTGCATATATGCAAAAGACTTGCTAAGAAAATGGAGCATATTTACCATAATGAAAATATCCCAGTGAGGAGACTGGAACATGAATAGTGAGGAGCAAGTGGAGAAGAGAAGCTACTGGTCTACTTCAGAGATGCATGCTCGTGATAGGTGTGGGTTAGTCCTACACAGTTAGCTCTAAACACAGTCTAGACAGTCTCACACACTCACAATAAAAGGCTTTCCACTTTAGAAGCATGTTCCCTATCTCATGTCTTCAAAGAAGAAATAAATTCTTGATTAAACTTTTTAAAATGTATTTTTATATAGATAAAGCTTGTATTTTAATCAAATTTCTGTTCCTCTGCTCTCTTGTGATGAGAAAAAAATGCAGAGGATGGATTCTCAATTGCTCTTCACTCTTTTAATATTTCAACATAAAAAAAGAGAACTGCTATATTAATGAAAAGTAGTAGAATAGTCCATTAAGGACAAGCATAATTCAGTGTTGCATGGAATACTTCATAAGGACAGGCAGGGGAAAATAAAACTCACAAACTGGCTACAGAGAAGATGACAAAAAGACGACATCCTTGAGCCCAATACTCAGCAAACATAAAAAGACTTTGCATCAGCCCCTATTGGGGATCCCTTGGTGACTTTAGAATAGAGAAAAACCGAAAAATAGAAGCAAAAAAATCCAGCAGATGGCTCTAAGTGAGGAGAACAGAGACAGGTGACTCACTAGTCTGAGAGAAATAAAAATAAAATGGGAGCAGTGCCACAGTGTTATCATTTTTGTTGAGCCACCTGGAGAGGTAGCAGGCTTATCAATGAATGCCAAAAATGAGTAGTGCCCATCTGCTCACCCTAATAAATATCCCTTACTAGAAAAAATATAAAAGAATACAATTCCCTCAGTGCTACTCACATGCTTTCAGCAGACCTGTTTGTTTAAAATATTTATTTGGGTCTTACAAGGCTTAACAACTACTTGCTGCGAACACAATAACGCTTTAAGATGACCCTTGGAAGTACGTAGCAAGTCAGTAGCTGTAAGAATTCACACCAACAGAAAGCTTCAACAACTTCCTTTTAAATAAGCAAAAGCTCTGTAATTATCACTACCTTCAAAATATCTTTAGAAAAATATCTCTGGCCAACTGAATGGACTGATGGCAAAACCCTAAATGAGAGGGGTAGTTCAAAACTCAAAAAGTTAGTACTCCTCTGGAGATAACATCAGCAGAAAGTATCTCCATTCAAAAAGTATAAGAACCATGGTACAAGCTCAGTTTACCTCTTCTGCTGGCCTCCCCAAATGGCGATGAGTACCATCCTTCTTCTGATTCTAAATGTGGATTTAGAAAGGCCGTCAGAGCTGGCAGAAGGTGAAATGAGGAATGCTCAGGTCTCTCAAAGTACCGCTACAAAAGGAAACAGGACGGAAGAGAAGACTAAAGTATATAGGTTGGTTTGCCTTCATGAGTTTGAAAGCAAAATGCCTCTTCTTTAGCACTAACCTTTATCACCTCCAAACATTGTTTTTGCAATGAATGAAGGCACAAGAGTGTGGAGTAGAAATGCAAACTTGCCAAGACTGAGATATTTCCAAGCTGGCCTTTTGATTCAGAGGTATATTTGTTTTTCATAGATGACATACTTGGGGCAGGGGGGGAGGGGGACAGGACCACACCCTTGTTCTGTTCGACATCATCAGTTCTAACACCTCAATAAAAGCAATTCAATCACATAAAACTGTCTGGATTCACACAGTTATCCAGAACAGGACAAGCCTTTATATGTTCACTACCATCTTTGCAAATACAAAGTTATCTCACGACTTGTGCATAAATGTTTTGCACTAAATTTTGCCTTTCATATGGCAAAAATGTGACAGAACTAAACTTCAAATATGCTTATATAAACATGTATGAAGAGAAAGGAGAACACAACAAAAAGCACTTTTGAGGAGATACAAACCACAAAATGTGAGCAAACACGTATCCACACAGGTCAGAGTTCCGTAAGTGTCTGTATGCATGAGGTCAGAGTTCCTTCACAGTTACTAAAACAGATTTTTAAAAACTTCCAAACAGCAGTTCTAAAAACTGCCCATACTAAAGTGAAGCAAACAGATGCTGTATTGGGTGCAACACAGAAAAGCTATGCACCACTGAAAGATTAGTTCTCTGTTCAATTCAGTACTCAGGAAACTAATTTCTTCAAAATTAAAATTATTTTAATTGTGCAAATTCCTTTAGACTTGGTTGCCTTCAAAATTTTGTATCTCAACAAAAGCTACAACAAGTCTGACCAAGTGTTCCCAGGACTGACGCAAGACACTTGGTTCCTAAAGTCTCATGCACCTTTACCAAGTACCAGTTGCAAAACCCGGTTCTTCCAGCTGAAGCACAACAGACAACGCTGTAGCCATGCACATTATTTCCACTGGTTTGTATTCCCTGCATTAGTATGAACACACAGTCATGTAATAAAAAATGGCTAATATATTTTGGTTTGTCCATGAACTGGCCCACACTTTTTGAAATCATATGGCTTAAGAGGGGGAACTCTCAGATACACTGCAAACAGAAGACTCCGTTTAAATCCAAATGAACAAAGCCTTCCACCAAAGTAAATAAACTCTCAAGGTTGGGTTACAGATTTTTAACTACAGCATTATTCACATGACATCCCCTTTCTAGTCCAATAAAAACAGCTGCTTGTCTTTTTTTAAATAAATATTTTTATGAAACAGTTGGAGCAAAGCCTCCATCACTAAAACCTTGCATGCCAAACAGACATCCTTAATTTTTCAACTTCTATTATAAAAATGCATCAGAGGAAAATTTAAAGTTCCTATGATGTTAATCATCCAATATTAGTAACAAAATATTCCTTCTATTCCCTCCTTTAGCTTACTGCATCTTATTTTTAAATCATCTGTGTTTCAATACGGTACGATTAAGGTACATTGCTGTGGCAGACAGATCTTGCCCATGCTACAAGAAAGAACAGAGGCAGCTACTGCCCACAGCCAAATAATTTTTAAAAGTCCTTGAATATGGCTTTGCACCCACTGTTGAAGGCTTCTCATATCTCTGAGAACAGTACAAACCAAAAATTATTTAAAGATACAACACATTTTCTCATTTTATCAAGCATTAAATTGTTCTCATTATGAAAAGGAAAAAAGCACACCCATAAATGGTATTACTGACCTACAGTTACACAGCCCATTGAGACCACTCCATATCCTCTTAAAATGGTCTTGTGGGGTCAGGATTCATCCCAGAGCATGGCATCCTGACTCTAGTGTGCAGAACACTTCTAACTTATTTAAGAAGAAACTGTAATCACCTAAGCAGATATATTCCTAAACTTTAACCTTCAAAAACATTTCACTTTGCTAAAAACCTGCTGCAAAAAAAACCACAACAAAGTTTCAGCATTTTCTTTAAAAAACAGATGTGCATGACAGCAACAAAATTCTCAATTCTCCAGGTCTTAATTTTACACTGCATTTTACTTTTTTAATGTCTTGCATTCGCATTTGATTAAATACAGCTAGCTAGTAAGAATTACTCTACCCAGACCTGAAAATATTTTAGCATTTTAGAATTTGGGCTCAAAAAATCTTCCTAGGAAGAAACATTTCTATTTGTATCAGTGGAAGCAGGTTCAGGTTTTGATCTCTTACAATTTCTCTTAGAGATGAAATTTTACTCTACATAGTGACCATAAATTGTTACAGCTTTGTTCAACAGATCTTCTTCTTGAATATCCAGAATTATTCGGTTGCTCATCACAATGCAAAAGCAGGGTTTTTCTTCCCTTCCCTTTCCTTTCCATCCAGGTTACCAGACTTAGTAACAGTTAGTGCCAGCCTCGCTGAAAATAAAGAACTTGGTTACTAGTCCACCCATAACAATTATACTTCTGGAAACCATCGTTTATAGAAGTACAACCAGCAAAAGGATCCATTCCAATTTAAATAGCTGAATCAGAGCCTGACAGGACAGTAGTTTGAAAAAAAAGTATTACTTTCATATAAACAGAACAATCAATGGGGAATCAGTGACACAGTAATTACAGAACCTCAGTTTTGTCATGTACCACTGAGGTTTTTTTAATAAGCTCATTTTGGCTTATTTCTACACACAAATACAGATATTTCATGGAAAATGGCTTTAAAAGTACAATACTTACCTGTTTAAAAAGATTCCTTCCTAAGAGAGTGGACCTCTGAAATGGAATTATTTTAGCCACATTGGAAGAACAAATTAAACGCATGAAATCTTTGCTAATGCTGGCACCAGGTTACTTCAGCTCCCACTCTGCCTCAGGAACATCAGAGTCTTTCTAGGACAACAGTCCTAGTGCTGGCAATGTGCAACCACCCTACTATCAGACAGGTGAACTCTGTTCTCTGTCCTCCTGTACCAGAAAACAACTTGTGTCAGCTGAATCGGGGGGGGTGGTGGTGGTGTTTTTAAGCTGTTCTGTGTATCCACTCTAAGGGTATGAATCTAATTATTTGGCCTTATCGTAGTGTGCTAGAGGGAGTTTTGTTTAAATAATTCTGCTGGTTTTCCTGGCTGGCTTGGAAATTGAGGAAACTTCTATGAGC
Organism: Theristicus caerulescens; assembly: GCA_020745775.1. Taxonomy (NCBI): domain Eukaryota; kingdom Metazoa; phylum Chordata; class Aves; order Pelecaniformes; family Threskiornithidae; genus Theristicus; species Theristicus caerulescens. The sequence goes on from CM036558.1 coordinate 73,895,241, forward strand.
AAAGCAAACAAATGAGCAAAACAAACCAGATGTTCCTTCTCGTGCACAGTAGATGAAAGTTTTCAGCTACCCAGACATCCTTAATTATTTCCAGCAAATAAGTCATCTGGGTAAAGTTGCTCATTGTAGTAAAGGTTTTGCAATGCTGTGTTGAGTTAATCTCATCTTGGAGCACTCAGCATCTCATTGAGAAAATAAACAGCATTTTTTTTTTTCTTGCAACAATCAAAAAGAGAGTAAAGGCATGAAGTGAACCTAACAATATCTTTTTCTACAGCATCTGGAGAAGCCAAGAAAGGGAGGTTTTCAGTTTTTTATGTCACTTGTAACATATCCTGTTGCTCCTAAGCAATGGCAGAGAGCTGTCTTAACTGCAACAGTCAGCCCAGAGCCTTTACCCCTGAATATTCAAGAATCATCTTTTAAAAATTGTTTGTATTATTTATTACTTTATATAAGAAGAGATGATGATGATGATGACTAGAAGATGCAAAGATCACGTGCATTATATAGCATTCGTCAGTGCCTGGAGCACATTCATTCCATAGGGTGTGGTTTATTTGTATCTACGATTTGAGTTCAGGATTAACTGAAGACCCTCAAGAATTACCATATACAGCTTTCTACGGAAAGGATGCTTCACATCTTGCTCTGTTTATGCACTGGCTTCCTATGAGGATAAAAGCTAGAGAGCCTAGTTCCAAATGCAAATCACAGGTTATAAATATCAAAAGGTGCTGGCCAGGCCATTGGAAGGGAAGCTCTATTAGCAATCATAAGTAGAAAATATCACCATGGTTTTCTAGGAATTATGTATTCACTTCTGGAGATGAGATCTTTATAAAACATCATCAGTGATGCTCTGAACACGTACAGTTTGACAGCTGCAAATCTTAGGTACTACATGATATTACATTTTAAGAGTGAAGTATAAGACGACATCATTTCACATTGTAAATATATTACCTAATATATGCTTGGTAGACCAGCATCTTGAAGGAGAGTCTGTAAAAAATAATACTAGCTTGTTGTCTTATTTTTTTATACAGTACCTCATATTTTAAGCAATGGAAACCAATTCAATTTGAAATCACTAGCATTCCTTTTTTTAAATCAAATTACTTTGGATATTTCCAGCAACAGAATAAGGTCACTTTAGTCCAGATTCTGGCTTGACCATGCACACTTGAGGCATGATCTCCAAAAGGCAGGCTGTTTGGTTGCAATGACGGGGGTGGGGGGTGGGGGGGGGTGTTTCTGCATGTACACATGCAGGGAATGGGGACTGGAAAAAATACATCCTCCTTTGTCAAACCACTTCAAGTTGCATAGAAGATTTTTCCATGTACTGTGGTGCTCAGACAATCAAATTGGCATCAGATGGCCCACTGTACTAATTGTTCAAGCATACACTGGGATATTGCCACTGCTCCAGAAGACTTCAACAGAAGCAATGGGAAAGGGATACAGAAAATACAGCGAGAGCTGCATTTCTCTACCACATTTTGGAATTGCATTAATTTCCTCTGGCCTGGGAAAAATGGATACCTCCAACTCTCAAGACAGGTAATTAACTACTGCTTTTACTTGTGGCTTCCTCTCACTGGTGAGGAGTACCACAAAGGAGCAGCTTTCTCAGTACAAGCAGATGATTAGAGAAAAATGGATTTTTAAACACCCTTCCAAAACTGCAGGGCTAAGCAAATGAGCAGTATAAGGAAAAGAGGTTCCAACTTAGTCCACTCCAGAAAGAAGTGTGAGCTCCAGGATAACATGATCCAGATACACAGAGCCAAATGGTTTAGCAACCAGAATTCTCCTCCACACCGTCATCGCTCACAGCATGCACACTCTTGTTTAAAATCTCAGTTATAAGTCCTTGTGGTGGGTTGACCCTGGCTGGGCACCAGGTGCTCACCAAAGCCACTATATCACTCCCCCTCCTTAGCTGGACAGGGACCAGAAAATATAATGAAAGGCTCATGGATTGAGATAAGGACAGGGAGATCATCCACCAGTTACTGTCATGGGCAAAACAGACTCAACTTGGGGAAATCAATTCAATTTATTACCGATCAAAATCAGAGTAGGATAATGAGAAATAAAACCAAATCTTAAAACACCTTCCCCCCATCCCTCCCTCTGTTCCCATGCTCAACTTCACTCCCGATTTTCTCTACCTCCTCCCTGCCAGGGGCACAGGGGCTTGGGGAGTGGGGGTTACAGTCAGTTCATCACACATTGTCTCTGCCACTCCTTCCTCCCTCAGGGGGAGGACTCCTCACACTCTTCCCCTGCTCCAGCACGGGGTCCCTCCCATGGGAGACAGTCCTCCAAGGACTTCTCCAACATGAGTCCTTCCCACAGGCTGCAGTTCTTCATGAACTGCTCCAGCGTGGGTCCCTTCCAAGGGGTGCAGTCCTTCAGGAACAGACTGCTCCAGCATGGGTTCCCCACGGGGTCACAAGTCCTGCCAGCAAACCTGCTCCAGCATGGGCTTCCCACAGGGTCACAGCCTCCTTCGGGCATCCACCTGCTCTGGCGTGGGGTCCTCCACAGGCTGCAGGTGGAGATCTGCTCCACCATTAACCTCCATGGGCTGCAAGGGGACAGCCTGCCTCACCCATGGTCTTCACCACAGGCTGCAGGGGATCTCTGCTCCGGCACCTGGAGCACCTCCTCCCCCTCCTTCTTCACTGACCTTGGTGTCTGCAGAGTTGTTTCTCTCACATATTCTCACTCCTCTCTTCTGGCTGCTGCTGCTGCCCCGTTTTTCCCCCACCTTCTCAAATACGTTATCCCAGAGGCACTACTGCCATCGCTGATGGGCTCAGCCTTGGCCAGCAGCAGGTCCATCTTGGAGCTGGCTGGCATTGGCTCTATCAGACAAGGGGAAGCTTCTAGCAGCTTCTCACAGAAGCCACCTCTGTAGCCTGCGTGCCCCCCGCCCGCTACCAAAACCTTGCCATGCAAACCCAATACAGTCTTCCACAGAATTAATGCATCAGTTATGATGAGGGTCTATCTCCCACTTTCTAACTTCTCATGATGGTTAGTCTCCTGAGGAGCAAAACCGCCCACAGGGAATGCAAGGCCTAATGACAGCAAGAGATGGACAGTCACAGGGCTCAGCTTAGGGATGACAGGACTTAACACCTGCTAAAAATAACAATAACCTCAGGACCAGCCTCCTTTAGAAGTGAATACAAACTTTACTTCTGTAATTCATAGAATTACAGAATAATAGAATAATTTAGGTTCAAAGAGACCGCTGGAGGTGGTCTAGTTCAACACCCTGTTCAAAGCACGTGGCTCAGGGGCTTGTCTAGTTGGGTTTGAATGTCTCCAGGGACAGAGTTTCCACAACCTCTCTGGGCAACCTAACTATACTAATTTGAATTTAATGCTTTCCCCTATGAGTTCCTCATACAGAGAGACCCGCAAAATGCATTTGCTTGCTAACACACAAGACCAAACCTATAGTTGAGCTAACTCATATTTTAAAAAAGGGAGAATGGGCAGAGACTATATGTGCAAAACTTGGGAAAGATTCAAAGGTGCGGAAGTATCTTGACAATTCACACAAAGAAACCTCACATTTATACATCCACTTCTCAGGTCTTAGAAACCCCTACTATCTACCTTGTCTATGCCTGACCTGAAGTGCATGATGCCTTACCTTTTCTTTCTGCATCTAGCTACTAACACAATATACTGATGGACTTTGGAGCTCTGTAAGGTGAAGACAACAGAATTCTCCTGCAGAGCTGCTTATCCACAGCACTGAGAAAAAACAAAATATGCTGGAAGAATACACTGTGATTTCCATAGTGAAGCACACAACCAGAATTAGAAGTCAAAGATGAATTTATTTCTTGGACTTCTGTTTGTAAAATTATTTTTGTTAGTTTTGGATTTATATTTCAAACATCTGGAATATTTCTACTTCAGAATTTAATTGTGGCAAGGAGGGTTAAAACCACAAAATGATAACAGCTTTCATTTAAAAATAATTCATTTAAGATTTCATACATCACCCATGGAGATGTTCATCTGAGGAGGAAAGTTGATACATTTATGACAAGCTATTGTGTACTTTTCCAGATGATGGGAACACGCTGACAGCTTTAGAAGAAGTAGACATGTTGTAAGGTTTATTGTCTAAGCAGCCTTCTCCCTCTGCAGCAATCTAACAGTTTATATTTACAGTTAATTATAATTTCTGTGAAATTCCAACATTTGCTAATGATCTCCAAGACTGGGAAAAACAGCATCTTCTGTCTCAAACCTTCTCCTGTAGACACACTATTCTTCTAAAATAGTCTGAAAGACAACACATGCACTTCTTTTTCATAAAACACCCATTCTCAGTTCTTTTAAAATATTTCAGACTATTCTCTTTTCCACTCCTGTAAGATGTGGAAGCCAATGGAACATAATTCATCCTCAGGGAAAGCAGTTTAGAGTAAGCTTTTTTGGCAAGCAGCAGAACCAGCGAAACTTTATTTCCTCTATGTCTGGAGGCAAAGCTTGTTTGCAGATTCAGTGGCAAGGGACAAATTCATCCTGCTACCTCTGCTTTAGCTGAGGCATTAATACAGTCTCTCTCCTTTATTAAGCCCTTTACTCTCACACACCACCCGTAACTTGTCGTCTTTGGCGATCTGGACACGCTTTGTGAAATTTGACTGAAGATAAGTGAACAAAGGAGGGCTGACAACAGATGTACAAATACCATCTTGCAGCCATCATTTCCTTAGGAATCTATGCTGAAAAACTGGAATTTTTAAGAATAACATTAAACTCAACCCAACAGTGTCTTCAAAAAGCAACAGCAAAACATAGCACCCGGCAACAGCTTAAGTGAAAGCAGCACTCTGGTTCTCAAAAACGATACAACTTCAGTCTATTCTCACTGATAAAGGCCGTTGCTAAAGAATACACAAGCAGTCTGCCACTCTGGGGACAGAATACACTTATGTACATCCATTTCTCTTCTTTCATACCATTCATCCAGGATACTCACTGCCTTCAATGGGCTGCAACGCATTTAAGTGTGAACAGAGTGACGAACATCCAGAAATCTGAAACATGCTGCCATTGCATTTCACTGTAGATGGACAGGGATTACGAGAGAGACTTTGTAGAGTCAAACTATACATGCAGAGAGAGGCTGTGCAACACAAACTGCATGCTTCTCTGTGGGTGATCCTGGGCAGAAGAATGAGAGTCACTGCTTTTTAAAGGTCTGCTTTTTCAAAGGTGTTGGGAGGTAGGACAACAATGATGATAATTTTTTGAAACAGTAGACTACATAGAAACAATAAGCTACATCAGAGCCAGAGAAGTTGATGAACTGACATATTCAAACACAAGAAACCAAATCCCAATTCCTAATCAGTTGAGGTCAGATAACTATTCTCTAATTATATCCGTGAAAATCTTGTGGCAGTCATCGAACAGCAGGTTTGTGACAAAGCAAGAGAAGTTTTCTGGACTTGTACCATAATACCCTGATCATTTACCAATGCTGTTTCAAGATATATAACAAGCAAGATATGATATCTTGCTTCACAATACATTAATTAAATACAATTTTTCTGCTTTTATTCCTGTTTGACACCAAAAAAGTAGACCATGTATAAATTTTCATTCTCCTGTTTCTCAGATTTGTACCTTAAAGATATAGTTCTCCTTCTAAAAAAAGTTACTAATTTTTTGAGAAACAAAGGCAAGTGAGAAAAATAATTTGCTTACCTAGGTCCCTTCTCAAATACAAATGCAGAAGTAGCAATATAAACTCATCAATCAGCAGCTAGAGACAAAAAAAAAATAACTACTTAGATCACCTACTTCATTCCTTTTCCAAAGTCTGGGATCACTCCCTAAAGCATACAGAGATCCTCTTGTAATACATGTCCCCCAGCATTGTTGTAGATGATACACAACCACACATCAGCATAGCCTGACCATGTGTTGTGCTTATTTAGGAAGGTAATACCTGCCTCAAAAGTAGCATATGTCCTGTGCTATGTTGCAGTCGCTACAGAAACTTTTTCTTGTAAAGCAACAGAGAAAATACCACCTAAAACCTCAGCATCTTGTTGGTATAATATTTAATGTTGCTTCAGTAACTCTTAAACGCCCCTGCAAAAAAATCAAGGCTCCTTTTAATAGTTTTTGACTGACACAGACCTAATTTTTTTAGGCTAGTTTTCATTGACAGGTACACAACTGACACCTTAGGGAATCCCTATTTATTGTGCTAAAAATTGGGTGCAAACAATCAAAAGTATAAGCAAACATAAGTGACATGTTAATGGCTAGTTACGACTGCTAAACTGAGAAAGGCTTATAAGCTAACACACAAATAGTTGGCATTTATACCTACTATTCCTACTTATGCTACTAATACATAAGAAGCCTGGTAGCTTTCATAAACTGTAAACCATTCAGACTCACAAGGGGGTCTGCCAATATTTGCAAAGCAAACACAGGACACACCTACATGGAATCTCTGCATTCAGTGTCAATGCCCACAGCCAGCCCTCACCACCCTTCCTCACTCACCCTGAACAGTATCTTAACTTCGTGAACTGCCACAGCTAAGGTGTTGGGGCAGCTCACCTAATAAGGTACAACACAGCATGGATTAATGCGATAGAAATCTGGTAGAGGGTAAAAATGTTTCAAATGCTCAGATGAGACATTTGGCCATTCTGAACTATGACTGTGCAATGGCTTTGCCTACAAACCTGCTGCAAACTTGCCTTTATGCAGAGAGTTTTCCTCTGGTTGCCCCTCAAACTCACCTAAAATGTAAAGGCACCTCCCAACATGAAGCTACACTGCTTTACACAATTTAAAAACAAAAAAAAAAAGAAAAAAAAAACACCACCAAAATGACAGTATTACTAGAGATACCTTCAACATGATCCACAATGAAAATGTACTTTATTGGACAACTAAACATTTGACATTAGAGAACCTCCTTTTTGCTCTCAGGTGAAGACAACTTATCAAAAGTTTATATTTTTAACCCTCCATGTTAAACATAACTTAAGGGTTTTTTTGGATGTGGTTAAAAAGTAGACATACAATAAAGTTACTGTCTGCTCCCTTTTTCAGCATAAAAATATTTTCAATGACATAGAAATAGATCTGTTTAATGCGTAATATAAGATGATCAGATATGACATTATAATTAGCAAGAAAGAAAAAGAGGTTTAGCAGTAAAATGTCTAGCTTTTAAATGAAGGTCCAGCACTAGGAAAGCCAACTGTGGGTACTTCTCCACTTGCCATATCATAGATATACAAATATATTGGTTTATGTAATTACCATCTCAGTAGGCAAGATACTAGAAAAGCCAAAATACCAGCATTTCCCAAGCTTTCTACTAATTAAATCATATGCATACAGGTTCAATCCAAGGATGATCAAAGTTAATGAAAAAAATTCCCATTTAATTCAATGAGCTGTGGATCAGTTCCAGACAGCTAGCTGCTACTCCATCCTCTTTCTTCTTTATCAAAAGCACTCCAACAGTGTGAAAGTGAAGAGGACTCCATATGAGTCTACATGTTTTGTATCTCCCCTCAGATCTGAATGTTAAATTAATTACTTGACAGTTGACTACATTACATACAATTGAGTAATCTTTTCCATAAAGCTATATTAGAGGCTACTCCAGGTTTTGAAGGAAAACAGACTACTACTATTAATGTTACATCAATAGCTTTAAAAGATTTCAACTATTTCTTTCACATACAGGTTTACCCTCGTTATAAATTTATTTATGTGCCACATTGTTCACCACTATGGCAATATAGTGCTATATCTAAGCATGGAAAATGTCAGTCCAATGTACTGGAAATAGCGCACTAAATTTAAAAGGCTTCCTAAGATTAACAGAAAGATAATCTGAAGTCACCTAAAGCCAAAGAAATAAATCTGAACATTCATTGTTCAGATCAAATAACTATTTATTTTTAATTATATTTGAAATGCAATGTCACAATTGTCAGACAACTTCAGTAAACTGGACATTACATTTATGAAACCTATCTGAATAGCCTTTGATTCCATTCTTGTTAACAATGCTTCTTCACATTTTATTTTTCACTAAATGTTTGTATTAAAAATGAAAATTTAATGTCAGCACCTCAAAACTCAGATCCCAGTGCTGCACAGATGCTTAGCTCTGTCTCTTCCTAGTCAGGGTTTCAGCAGATGTCCATTCAGATCAGCCTAAAGGCTCTCATTCATTTAAAGCAGAGCCGGAAAGGAGTTACTCTAAAATCTTTATTTGGGAATCCAGTTATATGCATCACTGCTATTAGCCATCACATAAACGATGTCTTAAATCTAATGTGCATTGTATAGGAAATGAAATAATAAATAATCTTTCCTGTTCAAGAATCAACAGTCAGTTAAATGAAAACTGAAGTTGTCAGCTTTCAACAGGGCAAATGGTGTCTATGCCTAAAACTTCACATTCCATCTATACAGGGACACAAGCATAAATCAACTAGATATAGTTTCAATTAAAAAAACTTGTGTATGCAATGCTGCCTAGTTGGCCACCTTACATCCTTCCTACTCTAAGACAGATTTTAAGCATTTCTTGTTGGAAAAGGCATTTTCTTTGATCAATTCCATCACAGCAAAGTTCAAAAAGTTTTGTAGGTATAACCAAAAAGTTTTGTAGGTATAACCAAAGAGGTCTACTCTTAGCACCTCCTTCTATTTCATATTAGACAACCACATTAAAAACAATGGAAAGGGAACGGTGTTACTACAGCCTTTACTACCACACCTTAGATCTCCTTTGCTGTAGCTACTCAGAAGCCCCAGACAGCCGTGCTGCACCACGGGGAACCTTGTGACCAGGGAGGCAGAGCAGTGTGATTTTATTCCCATGCAGTGCAAAGACATCCCTCATGGAGCCCTGAAATCCAGAATCGGAATGTGAAATGACCTCCCAGTCTGCTTTCCCCTTCTCACTCAACCCCTGTCTGACACTAAAGAGAGATGTCAGAAAATAACTGAAATTCTTACCATCTTTCTCTGGCAAAGCAAAGCAGAAGAAGATTTCTGTTGAGCCACTTTTAGGCATCCAATTAAAAACGATGCTAGCAGGTTTTTTTGACTGGGTCCAGACATGCAATAAATGGTTCTAAACTCAGCTCTTGACTGAGTACAGACATAGCTGCAGAATAACATAGACTATTATAGTTTAAGATACAACGAGTAAAAACTGATTCCTATAAATTTACTGAGGCGCTAATATCACTCTTGAAAAAACACAAGAGGCTTTCTTCTACTTTAAAACACTGCTGACAGCTCACTCTCCTTAATAAGGGCTCATTATCTCTGAAACGTGTAAATGGGACATACAAGTTGTACTAAGAAGTAAATTCTATTTACTCCAACACTTTTTTTATTAATTAATGCAAAAGCCTTTATTACTTTGGTATGATTCCCTATTGCTGAAGCTCTTTTCTGTTGACTGAGTGAAATAGAAATCAATGACTAGATTTTTTTTCATTCTTCCATTTCTGTGCTAGTGATTCAGGCTGTTGTGTTCCCTTACTGTCAATGGTGTTTAGAAGCAGAAGACCCCTTCATATCTCAAGAATTATTAACCCAAAGTCTTAGGCTAGAATTGCAAATATATACTATGTTACAGCAAACAAAATCTGTCTAGAAACTGTATCATCATTTACATTTGAACCCAAATCACATAGGTTGCAAATACCAATAAAGCGGGAAAAAAATAAAAGTATAGGAAAAAGCAGCTAGCCTACACAGAGTGCAGTATTGACTGGCATGTTGTAAAAGGAAAAAAAAAAAAAAACAACCCACCACATAAGTTTCTAAATGACAGTTCATTCCAACCCATTTAACCTCCACAAAGTGCCGGACGCATACGAACAGCGGGATTTGCAAACAATAGAGACGGCTCTGCCAGCAATCTCACACAATCACAGTATCTGTCTCAATATAGTTGGTCTCACAGCAATACACATTTCAGAAGGTAAAACAAAAATTAAGTAAGATTGCACTGCTAAACATTTTCAGTTTGGTTTCCTTTACCCTGGTCTTTTTAGCAAACTTATTTACTATATATACATATTTATTTCTTAACTACTCTGGTGTTATTTCCTTGATTCCAGCACTAAAATTTACCACAGGTGGATGGATAATGTATTTCTTCAGAATCCCACATGACTTTATCAAGCCTCTGTGCTGCCTCATCAGTCTTCCAACACATTGCTGGGCTGCAAGATGAAAGACTTACTTTGCTCTTTTAAGAACAAGTGTACTCAAGAAGACTCACAAGAATTAACTGCCTAGCCAACCTCCATTAACAAGCTTAAAAATTCTACTTTGTATATTCTACAGTTATGACTGTATACAGGTTACCAAAAGACAAAATATTCCACTTACATTATGAAACATTTTCTGTAACTGTAGCTAAAGAAATGCATTAACTATGTTTAAAGCCTAAGGGTAAAAAAAGTGTAGTCTTTTTCCTTAAAAATACTTCTAACTGCAAAAAGTGATACTGAATTATAGACAATACTGCTGAAAAACAATAATGAGAAATTTTATAATAAAATCCCTCAACTTAAAGTTCTATCTATTCAAATAAATACAAGGCAAATTTAAAATGGATTTGCTTAATCCTGTTCTAATTTCCTGATACAACTCTGCTCTGGTTCCCTTAAAGTTTACAGCTAGGGTTAATTTAGTCAGTGATACTTTGTATGTATCCAGGCACACCTACCTTGTAAAACTCTCTTTGATTACATCTGAACACTACTACGTTTACAGTGTTCAAGAGGTGTTAACATCTCCTGTAACTTGTTAAAGGAGAATTAGTTCCAAGATATGCTGTAGCAAGCAAAGCAAGGGAAGTATGACTCAAAATATAGGTTTAAATTGTCTCCATCCAGTCCTGCTACCACAGGATAAAAAAAGTTTGAGTGTTACAGTAGAAGGAACAAGAGTAGTATCATTAACTTCTTTCTTTGTCATTAATGCTAGAAAACAGGACACATTTGGGTCCACGGCTCACAGCAGCCTAGGATAATGGGCTCCCAAGCAGCTTCATGCTTTATCATCTTTAATGTTACCGGGTAATATCTCCTATAAGGCTTGCTAATGTTGATACGCTTACTCCAGATAAAGCACAGCACAAAGAACAAAAGAAAACTTTTGTTTGAAAGGCCTTGAGAAAGTCATATATTTTGATTATGTCAGAGAACCCTTCTGTGGCACCAGATACTTGAAAGTCACACTTCTCTCCAGAGCAAGCCTCAGTAAAAGAAAACATAGACAGAGCTCAGGATACACATCTCGCACTACGGCACACAGAAGTATTTCTCCATGAAGTCTTTAGATAACAAAGGCAACATCCCCTCCTCTTGCATTTTGAGCCAAGATATACACATTAACTGGGTGGAAGAAGCTATACAAGTCAGGGAAAAAAGAAAATAATAACATGAAAGAATCAAATCTTTATTATTAATGAAGAATAAGGTGTTGTTATAGCTCAAGGTCACATATGACAAAACAATCTTCAGTTAATGCCACGTCCTTTATGTACAGAATCAAAATTAAAACCCAGTTGTTGTTTTTTTTTTTTCTTTAAAACCATTTGTAGAATTGCAATTTGCAACATGCTGAAAGATCAAGTGCCACACAGGCCCAGCAGGCTCTGTCACTCAGTGTCTGGAATGAGAGCAGGCAGGGGACACTGGGTCAAATGAACTCCTAATATCAGGTGAGGAAATACGATTTGGTAGAACCTGCAATATCTTTTAAATGGTGTTTATAAAAAAAAAAAAAACAAAAACAAACAAACATTTAAAAAACAACACAGGGAGTCTGATAAAAGAAACTAGAATAAGCATGGTGTTCCCACATACTTAGTTCAAGTCTTCACCTATCCAGCAGAGTTTGTTTGTAGAATGAATACTATATTAAGAATATAACCTACCACAAGAAAATGGCGGGAAAAAATGGCAGTATGAGAGTAAGATACATTAGGAGCGGAAGGGTGGTGGAATAAGAAACACAATTTGTGCAGGGAGGGAGAGGAACAGAAAATGACAAAGCTAACCTTTATCAAGCAACATCTCCCTAGCTGTTTCTTCCATAAAACTTGACAAAGCTAGTGTGCCAACATAAAAAGCAAGTAGCTCTTCTAAGTTCAACAAACCCATATAGAGCCGATATTTAATTACCTCTTCAATATCTGATAATTTTACATGTGCAATACTGTATCTGTCCATTTTAGAACATTATCTTCCCAAGGGAAGACCTGGTATAATGGACTATGCAATTTTTCACCCTGAAAGGAATTACTATAATAAAATAAAATTTAAAATAAATGTTGCAAAAAAGCTATGTTTACAGCCAAAGTAAAGAAAACAATGAAAAGATTATGATAATACTCCCAAAAATAAGAACACTCTCAATGAATGTCTTGAACACTGTCTTGAAAGTCAAACCAATTGTGAAATCCTACACAAAAAAAATTTTAAAAGCACCACTGAATCTCTGTGAGGACCCTGATAACTGGCTCTGTTTATCTATTTTTCTCCATTTTAGATGCAGCATACATACTTCACCAGGAGTCACTTCCAAAAAAGGCAAAAGTTAAATAATTATGAAAATCACCTGCATAAAAATAAATGCAAGGAAACAAAGCATGTATAGTGCCAGGGGAAAACAAAAACCAAACCCAAAAACCCCCACGCTGATCTTGGGCAAAACTGATCCTAGGCTACAAAGCATACCTGAAAAAGCTAATCAGAGAAATTCTAGAACAGGGAGATACTTAATTCAGGACTCCAGACAGACAAACTCTCATAAATCTTGCCAGAACAGTACTTCAAGCTATTTATTCCCCCATTCCTCTTTCCTGCCTTTCTGCAGAAAGTTAAACCCATCCCTAGAGGAAAGCTGGCAGCTCCATTTCATAGGTCTGCATCCTCACCGAAATCTACCCTCATCCCCAGTTTGAGCTAAGACACAAAACTTTATGAAGAGACACGGACATACATTGCCTTTAGCTTATTCTGCCATAGGGACAGGAACATAACGGACTGGAAGGTTAACAGTGGGATTTGTAAGGCCATAACTACTGCCTCTCCCAAGATCTCACTGACCTCACTCCCCATTCACCAGAGCATCCTATGCTGGAATCTAACTTGTATCAATTATAAGTGGTTTGTAAAGTAAGGAGAACCTAGTTCTGCCACCTGTTCTCACACTGAACAGCAACTTACTGCTTATGTAGTTGGACAGATCTCAAAGGGATTATATTCAAAGATATGGACATACTCCAATATAAAGATGATAGAATTTGTCCTTCAGAACATTATCATCTTCTACCTATTATTATTATCTACCTATCTTTATGCCTCAAGTCTTACTATTTTCTTTGTATTAGGAGTAAGGAAACACATGAATTCTATATGGAAAGTAAAGTTAGATAGTCAGCATACCTGTCTTTAACAGTTGATGAAGAAAGATTTTTTATTATTATTAATTAAAATGGAGAAGGACTGAAAACTTGTTAATACCTAAAAAGGCTGGCAGTGCTGGTGTCAAAGACAGATTCAGAAAGCTAAACTTATTTGTAATTACTTACCTGCAAGCAGAGATAATCTTTCCTCAGCTCTGCTTCCTTTGCCTGTTAGCTTTAGTCAGTGTGTTGTTTCTTCTCTCCAGGGACTCGCTGAAAGACAAATTTTGGCACAGTCACCCCAGATATAAAAAAACTGAAACAGAAATAAAATAAAAAGAAAGTTCTGTCTAGAAGTGTGAAGGCATGTAAGGAAATATTGACAATTCATCTTATCTTACAAATGCATCAGAAGCATGATATATTTAGAAACATGTCCCTAATGCACTATCATGAATGCTGGCCAGAGCTCTGGGGACATAAAACTGATAGTGACACAAGATGAAAGATCAAAAATGTCAAGGATCATGCAAAATTAACTCTACCGTTACTACAATTTGCTAACATGGGCATATTGTTTTCCTCATTTAAATGAAAACATTGCTCCATAGTTCCTTTTCACTCCAGAAATATTCTCTTTAGATTTCTTTGCTTCAGCTTCATATTTAAACTGTTGGGGTTTTTTTCTGGACCAAAAGTCCAAGCTACCAGAGCAAAAAGTCATATGGATGCATAGCATCATATAAAATGAAAATGCATTACAAGTGGAAGACCATATTCCCCCTCCCCTCATCACACAGTCAGAAAACTAAACATATAGCCTACTTACAATTCACTTAATCCTTGTTGCTTTACACATCCATTGTAAACCACAGCTTTGCTTAACCTTTCTTTCCCTAAAAAAAAAAAATAAAAATATTAGTGTCTTCCACACATCCCATTCTCAGAGGCCACACCTTTTCCCAATAACAGCTTTTCAACCTATTCTACAAGAGCTTTCCACTTTTGTTTTACCTTGGATAACACATTTTCTTACATCAGCTCCACTCTACCTTATAGCAACACAATACTTCTACCCGCACTGATACTTTCTTCTAGGAATTGCTTCCAGGAAAGAATCACACAAGAAGTATTTATAAGTAAACGCTTAGTGAAGTGGATTTTCAGGGAAGGACTTAAGCAATAGCCTGTGACCTGAGTGGAGTCAGCCCCCTAGTATCATCTGACAAGAGGGCCCATGCCCACAATGCAGGGAGCAGGAGAAGAATTGGGATGCATCTAAGCAGCAGGTTATCTTTGATTTCCCATACCTAGGACATGGGACTGTGTAACCGGGGCGGGGACCAAACTGAAAAACAGACACACAGCACTGTGCTAGCTGTGCATGAATCCCCAACACTGCAGCACGGAAAATCTGAGATGAACAGCATAACCTTCACCTTTACTACCACATGACTGTATGCGTGCTTTTGTAAGTATCCACACATGTTTTTATACATATTCACATACACATCCATATAGGACAAAAATAAACTCAAGAGAAGAACAAACTTTGCTCTAGCAAGACATCTTAGATGCAATCATGATATTTAACAAAAAAGGTTGGCAGTACCATTCGTAATGCACCTGGGAAACTGGAAATCACAAGTCAGCAAAAAAGATACAGGGGTGGCTACAAAGAGATTCTCTGTTGCTCTTAACTAAAATATCAGTCCTTGTTTTACAGCTAAGTGTGCTTCCAAGGCTAAAAATTTCAACATCCACTAAAAAAAGGAAGAAAAAAGAAAAAAAAAAAATCAAAATAACTAAGTTAGCCTGGCTGGATGACAGCTATGGAGAAACATGATGATAGTGTAAATCACAGAGGAGGGAGAAGAATTACACAGCATGACTCTAAGGGGCATAAATGAAAGAGTGGAATGAACTTAGGGAAGAGTGTGGCATAGGTTGAGCATCAGAAAACATTTCTTAACAGCAAGATACAATATGAAGCAGAATATTTTTCCCACAGAAAGGGAAGTTATTTAAGAGTAAATTAGATAAAACACTCGAAAGCACAGCAAAGAAAGCATTTCTGAATTGATGAGGTCATGGATGAGAACACTTAATAAATCCTGTCCTTTCCACTTCTCATGATTAGGTTTCTCAGTAAGACTTCAGTATAGCAACCAACCACACAGCAAAAATACGTTCATTTGTTGCTGTGTTCTTGTCTTGAAAAATACCTTGGATTTCATCAGCATTAAGGTTAGAAGTGACATTCACATTTGATGCAACTATTACACACTGAACTATTTAAACATCATTCATAATTTTAATCCCCTATTACTTATTCTCTTACTTATTACTGTAACACAATTTAATTCTTGACTTCTATAGCATTTTTATTGCAGGCATTTCAAAGTACTTTACCAACATATGTCCACTATCAACATCTTTCAAAAATCAGTATGGTATGTATCAACATTGCATGTCATCGATCCAGATGTTATCCCATGATTGCTGAACTGTCCAGCTGCTTAATATGATACATAATTAGCAGGCAACATGATGCCCATGAAATCCACTGGTGTTGCGCATGGCCATAGGAAATTAGAACATTAAAATTGAGGCCAACAAGGAAAAGAAAATTTAGTGTTTCTTTCAGTTAGATGCCTGTAACACAAGACATCATGAACCACCAAAGGTTTAAGAGCAGCGGTAAAACAGGTATCCCCTTACATGACGAAGTATTACAACAGAAAACCAGGGTGGTGAGGCACTGGGACAGGTTGCCCAGAGAGGTTGTGGATGCCCCGTCCCTGGCAGTGTTCAAGGCCAGGTTGGACAGGGCCCTGAGCAACCTGGTCTAGTGGGTGGCGTCCCTGCCCATGGCAGGGGGGTTGGAGTTAAATGATCTTTAAGGTCCCTTCCAGCCCAAGCCATTGTATGATTCTATGAGTCTGTGAAAATCCACTACTGTGTTTTTGGGTTTTTTTCCCTATTATTACTATTCTTACAGTCTTACTTTAAACAATACATTACATTCCACAATTCAGCTCAGAAAGAGATGGGGTAACTCAAAAAAAGTGGCCAAGAGTTTTGTCCTGGTTTTTTCTTCCCCCTGAACTCTTACATGGAATTTTCCAAAATGCACAAATAATTTAGGAGCATAGCTGAATTTGAAACATGTAAGCCTCTCCTCCTGATTAAAAATGTTCTTTTCTATAGGGCAGCCAAATAAATATATATATTTTTTTTTTAAAAAAAGCAGAGTTATTCAAGGCCTCCTTTTGACACTGTGGAAATCTGACTCACTATAGGGAATGGTTAAGTTACAGTTTGCTACATTTGTGCCTGAAATACCAAAATTCTTGTGATTTATAGTCCTTATTTTAAAGGTCCTACTTGGTAGGATCTCACTGTGAACGACATTGTCCATCAAGAACTAGGAGCAGGGAGGAAGAGAGAGAAACCGCACCACAGCAGCAGGGAAAAGTTAGCATGTTTTCACAAACTGAAAAACAACAATTAAAAGAGATGATAATATCGTGACAATCAATTATCATTCTGACCCCCAATGAAAAATAATGAACATGAACAGCAGTGTACCAGGAAAGCACACGCTCTCTTAAAGTGTTGAGTGCCATGTCATAAAGCTGAAATAGTGTACCACAAGGAACAATTCGGCAATGTACAACAAAACACCCAATATGTACCAGAGAATATAACAGCTGTTTCTTTTCACACCAGCCCACAGTCTCTGCAGGTATTTCATCCAAATTTCCCCCCTCCTTCTTCTTTAGCAGCTACATATTCAAAATATTAGTAACTATTCCAGATATTGATACTATTATATCATTCTCGAAGTGCTTATTTATCCCAAGAGACGCAGAAAGGCAAGGCACAGGCCACATTCCTTCCTCAGGCCAAATATCAAAAGCAAAGACTTCTGTATAAATGAATACCCACCAACCCCCTTCAACAATGATTATATGTATCACTGCAATTAAGAAAAACATATCTCTAGCCCCATCCCCATAAAATGTAACAATAAAACAGCACTGAGTTTTAAACCAGAGAAGTTTGGGGGTAAAAAAAAAAAAAAAAAAATATCATCCACCCATGTCTTGATTGATCCTGGCTTGGTGTCTAGATTAAATTCAGGTGTGGACTCCCCCTAGGGAATGAGGAGGCAGTTAATGAAGTGATCATTACTGCTTCCCCATACCCAGGCTCCAGTGTCACAGGACACAAAAGTGGTCATTTGGACTGTGTCTGTCCTTCAAATTCTCTGCGGGCTTGCAGTGATGCATGTACACAGAAGACTAGCAGAAACACGTGCACCCCAGTCATAGCAGAGGCAATGCCCACTTACAGTAGAATGACAGGACTTCTGAGACCATAATCCATTGCTTCCAAGAAAACACAATAATAAAATAAATAAGAAAATAATTAATTTTTCCAGTCAACAGCACCAAACCAACTGCACAAAGACAACCAGTTTCTGTAAAAAATTGTTCCTCCCTCCCTGAATGTGGGAGACAAGAGGAAAGTCTTTTTTCCTTTGGTATGTTTACTTTGCATTTGACAGTACATTGCATATGCTTATTGCTTATTCTAAGCATATGAGGTTTCCATGCTTCTTTAAGAGAAAAACACAGTTCTCTAAGAAAAAAAAAATTAAAAAAAAAACCAGCATGAAAATTGTCAGGGAGATTCAGGAACAGGATTAGCACCTGAGGCTATTTCAAAATCATTTATAATTACTTTACAAATATTAAATCAATAGTGTTCTTGTAAACAAAATTTACTTAATGTGCTTTGCTTTCTTCCCAATTACTCTCTCATCTTTTAGAGCTGAAGACTGTAGCATCAAAACTTTATTTCTCACAATAACAAAGAGGGCTGCTGTAAAATTAGATGGAATAACTGCCACACTCATCTACAGAACGATTTCACATAACTTTACTGAACTCTCAAAGCTAGGTGTTGCTCTGTACATGACGGACCTGTATCTTCTAAGCTGTCTGAAGCCACAACCAAAACAAAGGGCAGGGTTGCCACTGCTGCTTTAAGGGAAGATGATAAATCTGCAGACACAAAGCAAGAGTTCTGCTTTAACATATATTAAGCACCCCAGCCACCAACAGCTGCAAAGATGGGGGAGCACCAGCACCTCAGACAGACTCCACTTCTGGCATAGCAATCTGTGTCAACAACATGGCTCGGGCTACACAAGAATTTGGTCCCACAGGCAACTAAAAAGCATGCTTGCTTTACATTTTTCTGTTTGGGTTTCCCAAATGCCAAAAGCTAGTCCAAAACACATTGTTTTGTAACTTACAAGGTAAGGCCTCAAAAGCATGATATTTATCACAGAGTCTCAGTTGCTTACATTTTTCCACAAAAATGCAACATTTCCTCTAATATTTCTTGTTTGGTTTTGATAAAAAGAATATCCAAGAAATTTGCTATGTATGGAAAAAAACTCTGTTTCCAGAAGGCTAAAAGGGCTGCTAAAACATAGCATACTTGTAAAGATGAACTTGAGATAAATCCATGCATGTCTATACTATTTATAACCAGAAGCATAGAACTATTTTAGTTCTATGCAATGAACTGTATATTGCATCAGATGTACAACTGGCACAAATAATAATACTCAAAGCGCATATACAATAAAATATGAGTTCAATTAGCAGCAGCAATTGAAGCACTTTTGCTAGAGACATGCAGAATGTATATAAACATCTACTACATACAAAACATACTGTGGAGAAAGTAGGAACTCTGAAATGATTATAAATAAATCATACTATTGATAATATTTAAAAATCAGTATTAAATATAGCTGGGGGATCATACCTGTAAGTTACAAAGTCAAGTTTATTCTGCAGTGGCAAAACTTTCAGCAGAAGAGGATGCTAGGTATGTGCTGTTTCCAGCAACAAAAGAATCAGGATGCCTCTGGTATAAACAATAAAAGTAAGTACTGGCTTAAGTAGCAAAATGGCTCTAGCCTCACAGCAGAGAGGAATAAAGACCAAGATTTAGTAAACAAACAAGCAGAACCTACTTTTTAAATGGTTCAGGTAACCTGTTGTTCTGTGGACTGTCCAATACATAGGTACTGTGTACCCTGGTCCCTGCCTGGGTACTGCCCTCTTCAGGGCCAGTTTCAACACATGTGGGTTTGTGTGTTAAATTCACCTAAAGATTAACACAGTTATTTGCTTTCTGAAATTCAGCACAAATGGGGAACCTTAGAGGAGGACACTGATAAACCCTATGCGGTCATTTCACAGGACTGGGGGAAAAAAAAGGCAAGAAAAACAGTAAGTAAATGAAGATTTCTCATTGAAAATAAAAGCACAGAGGCAGGAAACCCTTGCTAATCTCCTTCAGAGACTCTCACTACTTAACTTAAACCGTACCTAAACTATAACTACACAGGTCAAGCTAGTTTAAATAACAGAACTCAACTTAAAACAGGATACTGAGAGAGGAACAACTCACACATCGCTGCAGCACACCAGGCCCCTTTACGCTAGCACAGGTGTAACATTCACTGCAAACTTACACAGCGATTTGATGCAATCCCCAAACACACATTACCTGCTGCTCGTTTCCAGGCCCTTTCCCAGCCCCACCTTGCTAGCACCCACCTCCCCGTACAACACACCAACAAAACACGTACGGGTGCACACAACCACGCCACTGTCACCGGCCAGTTTATCTGAACGCTGGTTTTCCTTTCCCTATCGCTTGGGCCTTCCCCCCGCCTCCCTGCCCTGCCAGCGCTCAGGCCGTTCACAGCCACACCGACCGGGCCCGCGGGGAAGCGGCGGTGCCGCTTCAGGGCAGGCCGCGGCTTGAGCAGGGACCTCCCGGCGGAGCTGAAGGGAGGGAGGCCCGGCGGAGCTACCGCACCTCCGGCGCCGGACAGGGCCGACCCGGCAGAACCGCGCGGGCCTGGGACCGGCCCCGAGCCCTCTGCGCGGAAACGCCGCCCCTCAGGGCTGCCTCAGCCCGGGAAGAGCCTTTCCCCCCGCGGCCTCGCCCCCGCTCCGCCCCAGGCCTTGCGCTGGGCCCAGGCCGAGCCGCGGCCGGTGCCCCTCCGCTCCGCGGGCCGCGCCGCCACTCACCGCCAGGCCGTGCGCTCCCGCTCCTGCCGCCGCCGCCCCCGCCTGCCCGCTGCGGAGGCGCGCAGAGAGGCCGGCGCGGGTGGCGGGAGGCGGCTCCGGGGGCCGGCGCGGCCCCGGGCGCTGCGGGCGGGGAAAGAAGCCTCGCCGCGGGAGGACCCGCCTGGTGTCGGCAACATGGCAGCGTCCAGCCGGGCCGAGGTGCTGCGGTTGTACCGGGCCCTGCTGCGGGAGAGCCAGCGCTTCAGCGGCTACAACTACAGGTGCGCTCCCGGCCCGGGCGGGGGCGGGCAGCGGCCCCGGCCCCGCTTCTCCCCGCGAAGGCGTCGGGGTAACGGGGGCGGGGGCATGCCGGCGTTGTTCAGGGCTGGACAGGGGCCGGTTTTGGCGGGCGCCGGGGAGCTGTGACCTCCGGGGACCCCGCGGGGGAGCGGGCGGCCGCCCAGGCCGAGCCGTGCCCTGGGGGTGGGAGCGAGAGCGGGCCCGGCCGCGGCGGCCTGCCCGGGCCTGGGCCTCGGCTCGACTCGGGGCGCAGGGGAAGGTCAGCCCCCGGTCCCTGCGCCTGGCCCCGGGCTACCTCAAAAGCACCAGGTATGGGCCCTCCCTGTTGTAGGAGGAAGGGAGAGGACAGAGGTTGTCCTAGCCTGAAAAAACTGGTGTCTGGTCTGGATGCTGCTGTTCTGGCAGGGGAGAGCTGGGGCCAGCTTGCAGCCCTGGTTGTGCTGGAGAAGGCTGGCTTCCCTGCCAAACCCTGGTATCGTCTGCTGTGCCCAAGGCACAGTACAAGTACGTTGCTGTGTGCAGTGAGGGCGTGGGGTTCACTCGTCCCGCTGCACAGGATGCCACGCTGCCTGGCTGGCTGCCTTCTCTGGCTGTTGGTGAAAGACATACTCGCTATAAGAAGGACATTGAGGTGCTGGAGCGTGTCCAGAGAAGGGCAACAAAGCTGGTGAAGGGTCTAGAGCACAAGTCTTATGAGGAGCGGCTGAGGGAGCTGGGGTTGTTTAGTTTGGAGAAGAGGAGGCTGAGGGGAGACCTTATTGCCCTCTACAACTACCTGAAAGGAGGTTGTAGCGAGGTGGGGGTCGGTCTCTTCTCCCAGGTAGCAAGCAACAGGACGAGAGGAGATGGTCTCAAGCTGTGCCAGGGGAGATTTAGATTAGATATTAGGAAAAATTTCTTCACAGAGGGAGCGGTTAGGCACTGGAACAGACTGCCCAGGGAAGTGGTGCAATCACAGTCCCTGTAAGTATTGAAAAAAACGTGTGGATGTGGCACTTAGGGACATGGTTTAGAGGTGAACCTGGCCGTTAGGTTAATGGTTGGACTTTATGATCTCAGAGGTCCTTTCCAACCTTAATGATTCTATGATCCTATACGCTGGTTTTTGCATGCTACAGGCATAGGCCTGGTCTCCGTTAGATCTCTGCTGCATTCACAGGGGATGCTTCCCACCAGCACTGGCAAATTTGTACTACCCACTGGCAGTTTATTCACTTTACTGCTCAGTTGGACCACAGGCAGAGATATGTGAGCTACCTTTGCTGTGAATCTTCTCCAGTCTGGCAAGAATTGAGAACTGAAGCCTTTGAACTTGCATAACCGTGGTGAGCTCTGCACTCTTCAAGGCATAAGTATTCCCCAAACCTCATGTGTGAAGGAGTGCCCTGAGAAGAAAGGCTGTGGGGCTGAAACTGAGCTGGAGCTAATAAACTTTTCTGGCTAACTCCATGCAGCAGCATATGAGTGCATCAAGTTTCCCTCCTCCTTCTTTGGTTCCCCTGCTATCAAGGCTTCCCCCTGCTCTTTGCTGTCCTCAGTATCCCAGCTTCCCATTTTTCTGGCTAACAAAGAGAGGATTATATATAATGGGGATGGTTTGAGGCCTGTGAGACGTGCAGTTGGTGAACAGTTGAATGTAGCTCCTGTCTGGGCCACAGCATGTTTTCAGCAATGGGTTTGTGCTGCGGGGTGATCAGTGAGGAAGCTGAGTCCACAGCAGTGGGAGGAAGCAAGCCAGCACCACCTCGCAGTGCTTGCACCAGTAGTTGGTGGCACCAGCCTCACAGACCACATGTAGGCCCCCCTCTGCCCAGCCCCTTGCTGATGGAGCACAGGGGACTTGGGAAATTGTTGTCATTTCTTCTCTCTAAACCATACCTGGAGTCCAGGTCCCCCAGAAATGAAGTTTGTACCTTGGGGGGGTCTTGGCTGTATGGAAATTTTGGTATGCAGCTCAAAGGCAAGGCTAACTATCATACAACAATAGGTGCACCAATGAGCTTTCTGCTTAACACAATGTAAACTTTCCACTCTGTTGCTTTTAGTGTTTTTATACTAGCAAATTTTAAAGGATAGAAATCGTAAAATATGTGTTTACCTTGGATATCTGATTTTTTGACACCATATCACGGTGCAAGTTTTCCCTTTCCTTAAAGGAAAGATCTCAGTTTTTGATGGGCCTGTCCTTAGATACTATAAAATCGGCAAATGTGTAAAATCTTGCAGTGTGTATGCATTTGTGAACACTAAAAGCAATCGCAGTTTCTAGCAAGAAACGATCAGCAACTATTACATGTAGAGATCTGCTGGGACCACAACAACAATTCTGCGTTGGTGTTTAGGCCGCACCCGTAGCTAAAATGGATGCCCCGCTAGCTTCTTCTGTGCCAAGATAAGCAGTCCTGCCATGTCCTCAGGGCTGCTGTGATGTGATATGGTAATACCCTGGAGTAAACCTCATGACTTTGTAAAGAACCAACTCGTAGCAAAGTAGAAAGTATTAAAGATTAATCTTATTGATTCATTATTTCAGTTAGAGAATTTCCGAATATTTTATTATTGCACACAGTGCATATTTGTAAGTGTATGTCTGGAGTATGATCAGCTGGTTATTGTGTCCTTATTTGCATGCTGTGCTTTTTCTCTTAAATGTGTACATATAGATTGTGATGGAAAATTCAATATTTTTGTTTTGTGACTTTCCTAGTAAATGTATTCTATATGTCATCTGGTAGCATCAAATTTTCTTCTACCACCCGAAAGAACTTTTAATGCTGCAACTGTGAAGAATAACGTTCATGTCTTAAAGTAAATGAGGTCACCACTGACAGCCTTCAGAATAACAACACGCAGGACCATCTCCAGAGTCCTGCAGTAAACATTATGGAGTGTTTGGAAGCCCAGATGTGTAGGCCAGGTTTTAACAGTAGGGAGAGAAAATTTATTAGACTGTAAGTAATTTCATGTCTGCCCTTCTGCCCTGTTACCCATGCAGACGGTCTGAGGAAGGAAAGAGTGATTTGTACTGGAGGAAAATCAATATGCGAAGAGGGAAGCCGTTGGGTTTTGAGTCAAAAAGGTGGTTCTTAACCAGCGTACTGTTTTCTTCTGCTTGGTTGACAAACGTAGATCCTCTGATGGTTTATAACATGTCAGATTACAGTCTCAATTATAAGGGATAATTTCTAAATAGAATTTCTTTTGTGATTTAAATAATGGCTTTATGTGGGGTTTCTTTTTTGGTACAGAAAACAAAAGAATTTATAAACTTGTGAAAGCTGTTAAAACACATCTGGTTGCAAATGAGGATAATCTGAACTTTGAAGTTTCTTGTTTGTTTAACATGACTGAAGCTCAGTGGTCAAAATGTGTGGGAATCTAGTGGAAGAGGGTTTTCTCCAGAAGGGTAGACCAGGACTGGAGCAGGTTACCCCGAGAGATTTTGACATCTCCATTTTTGAAGGTTTTCATAACAGGTTTAACTGAACAGCACCATGGCTGACCTGACCTTGTTGCTGGTAGGCCTACTTCAAGTTGGAGGTTGGCTTGGATAAGCTCCAGAGATTCTAGCTAACCAACTTTACGATGATTTGCAGGTCCCCAGCCTTTCTTGGCCTATAAAGATACTAACACTGGCTAATAAGTTCTGGGAAACATCACATGACATGCTTCCAGCTGGTCTCCTTTCTAATTCTTCAATTTCTTGTAGTTATGAGCAATGTCAGAAGCTTTAAGTCTCTTTCTTGGAATTTTTCTGCAAATAATTTATTTGTTTTTTTTTAAGATCTTTCTTGATTTATTGTATATTTATTTCAGTTATCCATTATATTTTCTGTTAACTGGTGGATGTTGCATTTTTATTTATAGATATATTTTTTCTTGTCTGTGTAAATCGCATTTTAATGGAATTTGATTTTTCTATTAGAATGTGCAATATTATTTGATTAATTAATAAAACTACCCAGAATATAGAAGAATCAGGGAAGGAAATTTGTCAAAACAGGTTTTACATTGGAAACAAGTTAACTGAATGCACGCAGTTTCATCTGAGACATGTCCTTCAAGATTTTAAAACTATAAATATGATTTTTGCAAATCTCTGCTAACCTAAGAACAAAACCGAGCAAAGTTATACTGTTTTTTCAGTGCTAATTGCTTTTCCTGCCTTGAAAGACATAGTTGTTGATCTGATTTTAGGGAGTCATAGAACCACAGAACAGCCCAGGTTGGAAGGGATCTCCAAAGATCATCTGGTCCAACCTTTCATGGGAAAGGGAGCCTAGGTGAGATTATCTAGCACCCTGTCCAGTCGTGCCTTGAAAACCTCTCTACCACGTCCCTGGGGAGGCTGTTCCATGAGACCATGTTCTTAAGGTGTGTTCAGTCTTTTGGCATGAAAGCTGTTCTTCTGAGGAAGAAAAAAAAAAGTTTGTGATTCCTGTGTTTTTGCACTAAGCTTAATATCTGAATTTAATGTAAAAGTTTGGTGAGACAAAGTTTTAACATTAGAACTTACGTTTCTATAGTTTGAGGTCTTCTGCATGCATGAAATCAGAGTAAAGAACAATGATAATCACTGAAATAAAATGCTTACTTATTTTTTTCTTCATGGCAATGAGTTGCTGCTCCTGTAAGTCCAGATGAGTCTGGGGAAAAAAAAAGGTCTCTTGTTCATAGTCAGTGTCATTAAATATGGCACACGTGGCCAGGTATTCTGTATGTGTAGAGGTGGTAACTCTTACTGATACACATGAAAAATAAGCTGATCTGTGTTTAAGAAGATGTTTCAGCTTATGATCATCGCTGCATATGCAAGATTGTCTGCTTTTTGCAAATAGAAAAATGGAAAAAAGAACTATGTCAGATGCCAGCTGCTGTTATGTAAAGATTGATTGTGACTCCTGATTAAACACAAATATAAACAAAGAGCCATCCTTGAACATTTGGACGAGGAGTCTGGTTTAGCAATGCACCATTTCTCATTGTTTCTGTTGCTGTTCCACTAATGTCAGTCTTTTCCATTTTGAGACTTCGTGCTAACTGCTACCCAAATTAAAGTCTTGCTCAAATAGTGAGTGTGCTGATCAACTTTTTAAGCTAAGGTGAGGAACTGGGACACAGCAGTATATTGACATATGCTTTGTTATTTTAATTTTTCTGTATGCTTAATGGCAAGATTCTTAGATACTACACTCTGGAGAAAGATGTGAAACTGCTATAGGATAGTCTTTGAACATAAATTTAACACGAGATACTAAAAAAAAAAATTCTAAATGTGTTCATTCTCTCATTTCCCAGATGGAATTCCAATTCTTTATTTTTTAAGAAGCAACGTGAAAAATCATTTCATGTCTGTATTAAATACTACCTCAGCTTTCTGCCTTCTTTGTTTTATCTGTCTTCCAGGTGTTTATGTTTTTCTTACCAGCTCAATTTATTGCGGTCTGTAGTGTCAGAGTTGTTTGAGAGCTGTAATTAGTTGTTTGAGAATGAATGCAACTTTTTTCTCCCTCCTTGGCAGCTAGGCACAGATGCTGCATCTAGCCCCTTAATACATTGTGTCACTTGGAAGGAAATGGACTTCTGGTGGAGCATGAATGCACAATCAGTATATTGCGGTTGTTCCTTGATTCTGTTCTTACGTATAGGACCTGGAAGCCTTCTTACATGTTGCAACTTAATTCAATATATAGGACATATATATTTGTGGGTCCTCTTGCAGTGTACCTGATGTAGCAACTTATACGAGTGGTTATATGAGGTAAAACCATTGTCCTTAGATGAAATTTTGTGTTGTCAATTCAACAGACTAACTTTTCTCATGTTGCTTTGCATGTCAGTCTAGCCTATAGTCCATTCCTTTGGGAAAGAGGGCTGCTAAGAGCCGATCAAGTAGGTTGACTTGGCAGGCTGCAAGGGCTTTCTGCTCATGGGCTATGGGCTGAGGGGTTTATGCTTGGATTTCAACAAAGACTTCTTCTGGCCCTGCCAAATGAGCCTATGCAGAGAAAGGGAGCTGCGCAGGAGGTGCCTTCTCCTACTGCTGTAAGAGTAGGAAAGAGGATATCCAGGAGTAAGTTGTTGCTGCCATAGCAATTCAGGCTGTCTGCTTCTGCGTGGTGCCTGTCCCAATGATTCCTCAAACCAGGGAAGGTTTGGATCCCCAGGCTGTGGGAATAGTCAGATACACATGGGTGCCAGTTCAGAGCGTTCACAAGAGCGGCTGGATTTTTACACAAGTATAGGCTGAGTTGACCTGTACTTGCATAATGACTTGTTCTTCAAGGAGGCATAAATTTTTTACAGTTGTGCTAACAACTCTTTCAACAACATAATTCACACCAAGTAAAATTTTTTAAAAATATGCTTTTTCAAAAATGGGTTTCTTTTCCTCCCAACATACTTTATTTGGTCACTTTAATTGAAAAAATCTTATTTTGCTTTTAGTCCCTGGTATATAAATCTCGTCACTGGTTCTTTTTGCACTTTCATCACTCAGGTAATTTAACAACCATGTTAAAATTTTACATGTGACACTTATCCAAGCTGAATAAGCCTTTTTCTCGCTTGTTGTCCTAATGAAGTTTGTGATTGACAAGATCTGCGAGCAGATTGTCAGCTCTTGGTTATCATGTTTCCCTGTGTTAGGGAGGGAAAAAAGACTAAATGGTGATTTAAAAAAAAAATCCAAAACAATAATGAGAAAAGAGACATGCCATGTTATAGAAAGTACTGTGTTCTCTCCAAAGTGGTAGTTTGTAGCTGAGGTAAGAAACACAGGAAAAAATAAAACTGCCAGTTCTGTCCAGCAGAGCTGCCTGCCTTCTTTGTAGGAGTAAGGTGACTGAACTGCAGCTTTACAGTATCTTTTTTTTTCCTTGTCTGTGTGCAGAAAGTGGGTAACTTATTTTTCCTTCTCTATGTAATTGCTGGCTATGTTCCAAGTGATAATAAACTTTAGGAGTTTTTGAGTTAATTTCCCACATGATGAGTACATGGCTATCTCTGTAATCTACTTGAAAAGTATAAAAAGTCAGGGCTGCAAGCAGCTGTGGTATTCCTGAGCACGGGGTGCAGGGTGGTTTCTGTCCTATGCTGTTGCAGACACTTGTTTTGGTCTGGTAGGTGCATGACCCCAAATCATGGGCAAATGGGCACTGCACGTTTGCAGATCAGTTTTGTAGAGCATTCACACAGATTTGTGCTTGGCCTTATTAATGTCTTTTTCTTTGGGGAGTTAAATTTTGGCCATTATTTCAGTGACCACATACCATGCAGATATTTTGCTCTTATGTTATTCTAGGGTCTTTTATGTATATTGCCTTATTCTATCAGAATAATGTATGCTTGCATAGAGATGTTGGTATTTTAAGAGCTCTGGATGGTGCTCAGTCTGCTGATGAGGATGGCAACTGTGAAAAGGACTGAGATGATTACACTCTGAATTGTAGTAAAACATGGAAATGCATGCACTTCTGGGGAAAATCCAGCCGCATAAGAACATGATTTTGGATCGTTAGACTTTGGGTCTGACAGTATTGAAGTATTTCCATTTACCTTCAGTATTCTATATATAAAATATTTTGGAAAGACAATTAAAGCATTCTGTTCCAAAAATGTCAAAACATAATTGTTAGGTACCATCAGAACATATTTCTCTGAAATAAAATTTTAAACCAAATGGAAACAATTTTGCCAAATATTTTGATTTTTTTCATAGTAACATTTCCCAACTGAAAATCATTCCATCAAAGTTCTGTTGATCATGTTCATTAGGAGTTGCTTTCTTGGATTTAAAGGTACAATGGTGATTGTCATTTTCCAAATACATTCACTTTACTCTTGTAAAATTATGTTCTTCCTGAACAATAAAGGATATCTACGCATCAGTTTTGATGTAATTTTCTTGACTTCATTTGGTTTTTTGGCAGAGGAGAGATTTGAATGGTAATAACTTGGAGGGAGAGTTTGGAGCACATACATGGCATATAGAGTTCTGGAAAAATTGAAATTTTATAGTTGGAAGACAAATGAGTGGGGGCTTCCTCAAAAGACTGATTAATGGACTTTGTTATTTTAGTAAAGGCACCCAAATTGAGTAAAGCTGATGTGGTTGTTATCCAAGACATTATCTGCATTCTTTGTATAGCACAATAGAACAGGGACATTCTTCTTTTTGCGTAAGATTTAATTACCAGTAGAATTTGTTTGAGAACTAATGAGAGTAATAGAAAAATTACTGCCTCTGGCAGTGATTCATGCCAATAGGCATATGCATATGATTTCTGGTAAATGAAAAACACTTTGTAATGTAGTAAGAGTTTTTAAGTGTTGAAATGCTGTCCTAGCTCACCTCCTCCTTTCCTTGCTCTTGGATGTGGTTTTTAACATTTAGTTCCTCATTGTATCCATCTGTATGCTGCCCATGATGGAAAGATGCTGAGACACAGTAGACACAGGCTATTATTTGAAGTATTCTTTAGAAGATCAGCATTCTGGATTTTTAAAAAATCAAAGTAATTTTGCAAAAAAAAAGAAACTGCAGTTGATCAGGGAATGTTTAGAACCACTTGCTGCAGCAACAGGTAGCAAGGATGCTGTCTGAACTACCTCTTTGATAAAGCTCTTCCAATGTGTTTTTGGGTTTGCTGACCAAGAAAGTACAGTCCTAGATTGTACATGATTGTCTGCTTTTCCAAGAAAAACGGGCATGAAAAGAAAACTTTCTTGACTTTCTTCACTTGTGTGAATACTTTGGCCAGCTGTTCCATGACTTTTGCACAGAACTCAGTACAGAGGATGTCCTCAGTGAGGAATACTTTTTGGGATTCTTCTTGATACTGTAGTTCTTTCTCAAGAATGAAGATGCCACAAATCATTCAGACAGTGTTCTGGCTAGGATGGCATTATGGAAAATGGCCTTTTTTCCCCTACATTTTTTCTACTTTTTATTCTAGTCTATTCCTTTTCACCCAATCTGTGTATAAATTCTATCATTTTTCTCAGGATTCAAAGCACAACTGAACATTTAATATGATAATAGTGAAAGAATTCAGTTGTGTTCAGATGCTGTCTTAACAGAATGTGTATGAAATAAAATTTTTAAATTATTCTTCAGGAAAATTTAAAGGTCCTGTGCTGTGAATGGCTAAATGCCAGGCTTGGCTGGTATTCAGAGACTCATAGTAGTTAGGACTAGACTCTTCTTCAGCATTGTGTTTGTTACAAAATCTTCAGAAAAGCTGCTGCTTAGGTATATTTTTCTAACTTTTTAAATAAATAGCAACTGATTAAATCACGTTTAAGTCTTCTAAAGACAAGAAGCTGATGCACAAAGTAAATACTACATGTGTGTATGCACGTATTAATGTATTTGTATCAATTTGTATCCTGGTCTGGAACCATTAAAGACCTGTTTCTAAATTATTAGCTTGTATAAAAGTAAGATTAGTTTAGCTTCCAGAGAAAGTATGTGTTTAAAAAAAAAATGAAAATCTTTCCCCGAAACTATAATCGGTTCTAATATATTGGCAATAAACACAATCCATTATGGTATTGAAGCTTATATAATTGAACTTAGTTCTGTGACTATGAGAATAATTTATTGTATACTGTGAGGTCAGTTTTTACAGACTTGTCTCCATCTTTCTCTTGCACAGCATGTGATTTCTGCTAACTAGTATTTGCTTGCAGGATACATGGTATTTTTGCTTGATAGTATCTATTTACTGGCATTATTTGTTTCTCTAACAAACATACAAATAATCACCATGCTCAGTTGCAGTCACAGGCAGATGTAAACATCTATTCATCATTTGCATAAGCAGGAGAAATGTGGACACAAGTTTCCTCAGAGCCTTGGTGTTGGAGAAAATCAGTTTATCTTGTGGATAGCCACGATTGGTGGTTACATGTTCAGTGAATGTTAAACACTTTTCTGCAAACTAGGTTAGAATAGCAGTGAAAGAGTTAAATGTAGTGGTGGGGGAGGGGGTTCAGAAGCCATCATTTATTTTGCATTGTTAATCACAGTATAAGAACAGGGGAACTGAGAGTGGAAAGGGCGAGGTACAAGCCATCACATTTTGTGAAGTTTTGGATTGAATCACTAATGGAATTCTTTGTGAAACAATAATTCATTCATGTATCAAAATGTGCCTCCCCTCGTAATCAATGTTTTTATTTATTTAAATAACATCAGACTGCTTTCTTTTCAGGGAAATGTTTTAAGGTCAATACAGCTCAAATGAAGTGCTTAAGACATAGTACAAGCCGCAGTACGTCCTAGAAGTTTATAGCTTGAATTATGTTCTGGATGTGAAAAAGAAGTGTGCTGTGTTGCCTTGAAACTAACCTGTTGCTAAGTTCCAGAAAACATCTTTGACTCATCTAAAATATCACAGCATTTTTCTGGTCCAATAAATTAGCAAATAGGTTTTCAACTTAATGGTCTTTGTATGTAAACTAGTTTTGAAGGGAGGAACATTTGTTGATAGATTTAAGTAGTTTTATCACTGTCCAAAGTAAATTAGATGCCTCACTCATCATGCTTTTTCCCTGACCTGACTAATTTACAATATGAAAATAAATGTTCAAGTGTTTTGTTTACAAAACAATAAGAAGTGTATTTTGTGTAGACCTCTAAATAGGTTTCCTGATTTCCAGAGCTATTGAGCGCATTTTTTACTAAATTTGTTAATTTATTATTTTCAGTTTGTAATTTATACCAAAAATTGCTGCCTATTATTTGCAGATTTTGAATGTGAAGATGAATATTTATCAAACTAGTGGTGGCGACTTCACCATCACCTCCAAAAGCAATGGCAACATAGGATGAACATAGTCCTACCAGCTACCGCGATGCAGTGTTGGGCAAATAAGTATACCATGCTTACACAGAACTCCTCGTTCTGTGAACTAGTGGCAGTATGTACTAACCTATATGGATTTTGAGGCTTGATTGTGGGGTGTTATTTCCCAACAATTTGTTGGAATCCTTGAAGGAGAAATTATCTATCAGTGCGAGTTATTGCTGCCATTAGCTAGGGACCTGGCGCTTCCGCAGCTTCTGTGGGTAATTTGTTCTGAGATTGGAAACCTTTTCTGCTACCCTGGGGAATGGAAGGTCATGTCGTGTGTCAAAGGGAAGGTAATCTGCCCTGGTCATAAAACGTTATACTGAAAACATTGTTATGATAAATAGACCACTCTCCATACCTCTTTTCCTCTCCTAATGTCTCATGTGGTAACCTTAGCCAGTACTCATCTGAGTTATTGAGTTTTAAGCCAGGTGTTAATTCCACATTTAGAGTAATTGTTATCTGAGAAGAACAACTCCTTACAGCCATGTGCTTGTGGGAGGGAAAGGAGTTGGTGTTTGCTGTATGGTTGGTTTTTTTTTTTTCCTTACTCGTAAATAAAGGACAAAAAGTGCTACCATCACTCATGTGAGTGAATATTTTCTTGTGACTTAAAATTAGCTATTAAGTACTATCTGGGTTTTTTGGTAACGCATTTTTGGCTTGAAATGCAGAGCCTTTTGTGATATATAAATGTACCAGTCTGAACTTACTCTTGTTCAATAGAATACATATAGATAGATAGATATTATAGAAATAGAATAAGGTGATTTTTTCTTTCCTTCATAGTGTAAGCCTCTAAGAGAGAGTGTTAAGAGGTTGACTGCAGAACTTTTTAAAACTACTGACCTTTCCCTTAGCTTTATCTTCACCTTTAAATTTTAACATCTGAACTTAACATACTTAGGCTTGACTAGATTAAACGACAATACTTTGTCAATGTTTCTCTTCTTGGAGAAAGAAAATTGATCTCTTTCTTTGTCTTCCTGAATATTTCTGATCTCCCTTTCTGTCACAGTGGTTAAACTGCTTCAGTGCACAGATCTGTCGGCAGGTTTATTGAATGACTTCTGTTCACTGGACTAGCATAGCTTAAGTTTTAAATTTAAATCTCATGTTTCTGTCTGATATTAAATTATATGTTGTCTGATCGGATCGAAGTATTGCACTGTATGCTGGGATCTACAGTTTGAAGAGTAAGAGTGTATGCACCACAATTTTAGAGGTGAAGGCCATACAAAGCCCAAAAAAAAAAAAACATTTTGGCTGGTAGATGCTCATAGTTTCATAATTGGCAGATAGGTCATCCATCCTACATCTGTTTTTTAGAGTAACTGTGGGAAAAATAATATGAAAATAGGTGTAACCCTTTTTTCTTTTCTTTTATGTGAAGTAGCTTTCAAGAATGTTGTATTACTTCACTTAGTATTACTTTGATTCATATGTTACTTCTGGACTCCAGAAAGATATGTAGGGCATACAGGTCCTGAGAAGCTGAATTTATTTTACTGGAGCTAGCAGAGGCCTCAGGTATGCCTTAGCTGATCATCATTATGCTCCAAAAATCAAGAGCTGTGCGCATGTTGTTCCATAACTAGCCTGCAAAGGGGCTGGCTTTTTTCAGTGCTTGTTTGTGCTGATAGCACCTAGGAGGTACAAGGAGTGGAGAACCACAGAGTGGAAAGCCGTGGTGGATAGTTCTGGCACATTATGCCTGGTGCATAGAGGTGCTATGTAGTTTATGTGGATGAAGATCAGCTGTGCCTGCCTCAAAACCTCAAATCTGCCCCTCCGACATGGTCTGTGAGTGAAGCAGTCACTCAGCTTTGCTGAGCAGAATATTTTTTCCCTTCAAACCTTGCCTCTGTTCACCCCATGGTTCCTTCTGATCTTTTATCATGAAAGAAGCTGCATCTGATTTCCTGTGGGGATGAAGTGGCACCCAGAGTTTGTACCCATTGCGTTTCTGGGTTACTGTTCTGCTCTTGGCTGAGGCTGGGGTTTTCAGCCCCCATTTCCTTTGTGCTAGTGTTATCACCTGTAAAGCTTGTGAAGACTTCCATATCCTGTAACTAACTAAATAGAAAAAAATACAAAAGGAAAGATGTAGTTCACTTGATTTTTCTGTGCCTTAGGTAGCATTCATAGTGTACAAAACAACCTGCATTTATTTTTTCCTGAGCCTCTGGTAACATAATCATAGTAGTCTGTATCTGAGCTTCCTGAAACATTTTGTGTATTGTCCAAAGGCACTATATTTACAATCCCAAATGTCTAAAAATAATATTTAGTACTCTGTTGTATGCACAAAGTAGGATGGTGATTTTCTGTTATGCATTCCAAATTGATTTTTTTAGGCTCTAGATTTGACTAATAAGCTTTGCATATATTAGAATTTTCTATGCTGCTAAGTATTACATTGTAATTTCAAATATCCATCATTGTTGTCAAAATTGATGTTGCAGATTTGCTAAACAAAACATGCAGTGCTTTGCTATAAATGAGGGAAGGTCATTGAGCCATATGGTGATGGGAGGTCCGGTGGGGGATGTTTGTCACTACTATCTGAGTTATAAGAAACAAAGATTTTTGGATAAGCTGTAAAGCTGATAGAAATGGATGACAGGATAAAGTTTGGAGAATAACTCTTATATTCCAAATCCTGTAACTTCTAGTGTGTTGTCTATAAGCAGACAGAACAGGTGGTCTGTTGCTTCATATGGTTTGTTTAATAAATTATATTTATGGTTTATTTTTGTCTTTGTCATGAGATGACTGGATCCTATCTAATTTCAATGTAATTTCTTTTCCTAGATTCATTTTGGACCTGTGATGCTTAAATTCTTCTTTCTCAAAAAGTGCAGGTTTACTCGAGCAAAAATGAAGAGGGAAAATTAATTGCCTTTATTACTAGAATCCAAGGATTGCTTTTGCAAAGTAAAACTTTGTTAGGAGTCTGTTCTGTACGCTGAAATTACTAGCCTGTCAAAATGACCAACAAAGCTTCACCTCAGATAACCTTTAGAGAACTGTTTCTTAAAGTCTTTCATAAGTCAAAATATCTCAGTTATTATTTTAAAACTGTATGCTTTCAACATATTTCTGGTACTCAATCCCTTTTCTTCTCTAAGGAATTGGCATTTTTATCATTTCCATATTAAAAGAATAATATGGATACTGTAACTAGATATTTACTAAGTCTAAATCTTTAGTTTCAGAAATAATGCTGTACTTCATAAATGTCCTATCAAAATCTCATCATCATCCAGACCAACCACACTGCAGTCCAAGAAGTTCGAATATCCCAAGGTTTTATACTTGCTGCTTAATTAAAAAAAAACTAGGCACTATTGCTTCATCAAGGACAAATAATCTTCCACTGACAAGTGGGAAATACTTGCATCCAGCAAGGCTGCTTAGCACCCAGTGGGTGTCTAAATGAACAGTTACAGTCCCCAAGAGGCGGAATACCTCCAGGGATAGCCCTCTTCAGGGTACCCAAGTCACAAGCTAAACTATGTGTCTTCTTAGAATGGAAGGTAACCTCTAGCCATGCTGAAGAGAGAAATTTTGGCCACAGCTTTGGACTAAAACTCTAATCTTTCCAGAAAAGTATAATGGAATTTGTAATGGCAATTCACAGCAGGCCAGGCCTTTTTTAAGAACTGTTCAGAAATAGCAGCACAGCAAATGGAATGGTATATATCTGCCTCAAAAGGAAGAAGAGAGAAATCAGCCTTGTCAGGATTTGAACTTGTGGTTTCAAGGCATTCCCCACCTGGTAATTGGAGTGCTGAGCTACCCGAGTGTCCTGGTGAGCAGTTGGCAGGGTCTTAGCAGTGAAAGCTTAGAAGAGAGCTATTTGTCATTTCAGACCATCAGGACACTTTTCATCTGTGGCAAATTCTGTTTCTAGTTCCTGCAGCACATCCTTGCCCGGTACCTCGTTAACTGAACAACTTGTTCGATTGGGTCCTTCACTGGTAACCCTCTTTTTTAACCTCTTCTGCAATATAACATTGCAGTTGCAACTCCAATTAAGATTAAAAGAATGCTTTCATTTCGACATCTTTCCTTTTTTCTTTTAACCCTGACCTTCTGAAAAGCACTCCCTTCTGCAGAGATTCTTTACACTTAGAATTAAGACAATACCTGTTTTTATTTTTAGAAGTATAGCAACAAAAATGTATGTTTCAAAGAACTGCAAAAATAATCATAACTATGAATAGCACTGATAGTGTTCTGGGAACATGAAGATGATGATGTTTGGGAACAGAGGGTAAATCATACCTGACCAACAAGATTGCCTGGATTTGTGAACAAGAAGAGAGCAGTGGATATTGTTTACCTCTACTTTAGGGAGGCTTTCAACACTCCTACAACATTCTCTTATCCAAGTTAGGGTCTTATGGTCTAGATGGGTGGACAACCATGCACAGGATGCTGGGGCTTAGAGGATGGTAGGTAATGGGTCTTCAGCAGTTGATCCTGGGGCTCATCCTGTTTCACATCTTTATCAATAACCCAGAGGAAGTAACAGTGCTTGCTTATTAAGTTTGCAGATGACACCAAATTGGGGAGCCAATGTGCTTAAGGGCAGGGCTACAGTCCAGAGGGACCTCAGAAGCCTGAAGGAAAAGGCCAACAGCAACCTCATGAAATTCGGTAAGGACAAGTGCAATGTCCTACACCTGGGAAGGAGATGCCCCAGCCACAGAATAGGCTGGGGACTGACTGGCCAGGGAGCAGCTCTGCTGAAAAGGGGCTAGGGATCCCAGCAGACAGCCAGCTGTGTGCCCTGGCAGCAAGGAAGGCCAAGAGCATTCTGAGATGTATCAACAGTTGCTCAGCCAGCAGACTGAGGGTTTATCCCCTCTACTCAGTGCTTGTTAGACCACATCTGGACTACTGCATCCAGTCTTGACCCCACCCCACCCTCCATACAGGAAACAGGATAACCTGAAGCAAGATCAGCAGAAGCCACCAAGGTGGTTGAGGGCTGAAGCCCTTGCCCTGTGAGACAAGGCTGAGGGAGCTGGGCTGGTTCAGCCTTGAGAAGAAACAACATTGAGGGAACCTAATAGCAGCCAGTACCTCAACGTATCCAGAGGTGCCTGGCAGGAGAACAAGAGGCAGCAGATGTAAAGGGAAGGAAGAGAGGTTTTCAGACTGGCTTTAAGGAAAAGCTTTTTCCCCACAAGGACAGCCAAGCAATTGAGCATGTTTCCCAGAGTGGTGGTCTGGTCACCATCCTGGTTTTCAAGACCTGACTGGGCAAAGCTGTGAGTATCCTGGTCTGATCCCATCTCTGACCTTCTGTTGAGCAGGAGGTGGGACTGGAGACCTCCCAAGCTGCTTTCCAACATGAATCTTTCTGTGATCTTGTTGATCAGATGGTCATCCTTGCTCTCTTCTTTGAAATTGGTACAGGCACAAACTGATGAAAGGATACAGTAAGAAAAAAAAAATCCTTTCCTAAAAACAGCCACGTGTCTTTCTCTCTCTATATATAAATGTGGGGAGGCATTTTCAGTTTTTAGATTGGTTAAAGAAAATTAAAGGAAACTCTTTTGAAATAGACGTGTATTGGAAGCTTTTTCTCTTTCTCCTCTAGGGCAACTTGCAGGGAGAATGTTGAAGGTTTTATTAGAAGTTTGAGATATGGGACACAAAGTAGCAAGATTTTCTTTAGAAATAAGTTACAAATCCCTGTATCTGATTATACAGCCTATGTGGTATGCACGGGGTCACGGTCACCAGCTCTCAAGTGTGTTTTCTAATGTTCATCAATTTTTATCCCTCTCCTCTGTTCTTTTGCTGTAATCCTCTCTCATAAAGTACCTGTAGTGCTGTTCTCTTCTGGACACATTTCTTGTCAATTCCATTGGAACTCATATTTTGTATATTAGCAGAGCAATCAAGCAATGGCTTGTAGGTTTCATTCTATAGGCTTTGTGTGAAGACTGTCTAGGGACTCTGATTAGAAAATTCAAGGAAATAATAATGGGTTAACCAACAATCTAATTTTTCTGTTTCTTTACTCTTCTCTCCTCCCCTCCCAACTTCCAGCCACCACCTCCACTCCCCCAAGCGAATCCTGGTTTCAGGAATAGGCTTTGCTTTGATTTTAGAAAACAGGCAGGTGGTGTTGTTGTTATTGTGCTGTAACTTGAGGTGGCAGTGCTGCTGATAAAACATTACATCCACACCCTTCTGTTGGTCCTGTATTTAATTAGACAAGTCATAACTACTTCCCTATGAAGTTCTTACCTCTCAGTCTCATACACATATCTGTTGTCAAATGTTTCTTTTTTTAGTATTAAATGGTAATTGCATGCAGCTTTTGCCTCACCTTTATTGGTGTCTTTTAATGAGACCTTTATAGAGGAAAAAATAACGTAAATACATACATATATATGGAAATATGTATGTCTAAACATAGATATATAAATAATCATTCCCTCTGAAGTAACTCGATACATGGACACATTCTCACTAACGCTAGTAAAACTTTAAGGTAAGCTAAAATGATTTTTCTGCAGATATTTTTTATTATAAAACCTTTCCATTTTTAAATTATATGTAATTCTGAAAATTCAGTTAGGCAAATCTCATCTGGTGCACATTTTGCTAGTCATAATGGGAAATTCTGAAAATTCATGCTGTTGTTACTGTAAGTTAATAGATGTTAATTGGAAGGGAGAAGTGGTAGAAAAATATAGTTAGTGAAAGGAAATGATGACCTTTTTATAAAAGGATCCCTCACTTAATATAATATCACTGTATTGTAAATCAATATCTCACTTTTGCATGTTGTGTTGTTAAATAAAAGCATCATATACTTCATTTCAGAATTATTAACCACAGTGGGCTTCCTAGAGGTTGGCTACCGATCACTTGCCTTAATTTATTAAATACAACTTAAGCTAAGATGGAAAAATGCATTTTACTTTATACGTTTTTTGAAAGTCTTGAGTATTTTAACCTGCTGGCCTCTTCCCTTGTAATCTGTTTTGCCTGCACAGGTTGTACACCACAGTCCTCCTCTTCTATCTTTGTGTACGTGCTCAATGACTTACAATTTGTAATAGCCATTATATTTTGCAGTACATTGCCTATAACTGTGATGTGATACATTAATATGTTGTATTTGTTCACAATCACAAAGACAAGATGCCAACATGTTTGTAAAGCTGTCTTGGAAAGATGACGTAAACCTTTAGCATGTTGTGATACTGGCAAATGCAAAGTGGTGCTGAGAAAAACATTGCTTAGCCAGGTTTATTTTGAAGGCATAGTACTGTGTACTTAAAAGCAAGTAATCTGTGCAGTGTTTCAGCTTCTTTTCTTACACTCTAGTTCAGCAGAGCACAAAGATACGAGAGTGAAGACTTGAAAAGGAAACGGATTTTTTTTATTTTCATAAGTAAACATTTTGAAATAAAAATATCTAAATCCCCAAGCAGCTGTTATTTTCTGAAGTATCGCTATTGCAATTTCATTTTCCCTTGACCCAGCAGACAGGTAAACACCACACAGCCGTTCACGTACTTCCCCTGCCCAGTGGGAGGGGGGAGAGAATCAGAAGAAAGGTAAAACTCGTGGGTTGAGATGAAGACAATTTAATAGGACAGAAAAGGAAGCAAAAATAATGATAAAAGAATATAAAAAACAAGTGATGGACAATGCAATTGCTCATCACCTGCTGACTGATGCCCAGTCAGTTCCCAAGCAGCAGCCGTGCCCCCCCAGCCAGCCTCACCAGTTTTTTGTTCATCATGACATCATATGGTATGGAATATTCCTTTGGTCAGTTTGGGTCAGCTGTCCTGGCTGTGTTCCCTCCCAGCTTCTTGTGCACCTCCAGCCTTCTCACTGGCACGGCAATGTGAGAAGCTGAAAAGTCCTTGACTAGTGTAAGCACTGCTCCGCAACAGCTAAAACATCAGTTTGTTATCAACATTATTCTCATACTAAATCCAAAACACAGCACTATACCTGCCACTAGGAAGAAAATTAACTCTATCCCAGCTAAAACCAGGACAAGCCGTTGTTTCAGACTTCGCTTCTTGTAGGCTTCATTTTTATGAGAACGTCTGTTAGGTTTTCAGTCGTGCTTCGGGGAAGGAAAAAGATAAGCTCTTTGAAGGTAGAGATGAATGACTGAGTATTAGGAAAAAGACTGTTTTCTAACTGTAACTCTGTGGTTTTTACTGTTATTTGGGACATTGTTGTCTCTTAACATTAGCAGGTAGTGCCCATTCCCTGTGAGTTTCTGGTAATGTTTTGGCCCCAGCGTTGTTCTCACATTAACTCCCTACCACTCTTTCTGTTTTCTACTGATGTGCATCTATTACCTTGCATAGCCATCTACCTGCAGTGGCTTTGGTTTGAAGCCATCACACTCAGTCTATTACACATTGAGCACGTACTTTGCATTTAATTGGGAGTTAATTGTGTGACAGATGCACGTAAGTAGGGATCACGAAAAGTGTTTTGAGTGTGCATAAGGAAGAGAGCGCTGAGTGAATATATTCAACTGTACACTCTTGCTTGGGTCCTGCTGTCACTAGCTCACTAGAAGGTCTTTGCAGATGACAAAATCAAAGGCGTGCTCTGTTAAAATTTCAGTGCACTTGGATGACAAAAAGAAGAGAAAAGGCCTCGTTGCATCTTTCAGCTGTTTTTTCAATATCTGTTTCCAAAGAATGGTGAGAAAAATAGTAGATTGTGAAATGCAGTTTGAGTTTTCATTTGCAATGTTTCTTAATGAACACTGTTGCGTTCCTAGGACCTTTTCCAGAGGTCTGTAGGAGCTGTTTGAGTGTACTGTATGCAGAATTGCTTTCCCATTCTGTTTTTCTGGAGAGCTTGCTTGGTACCTTCTCGCTGAAAAGTCCCCTTTGTTTACGTGACTTGCTTGGCCTCTCTGAGTGGGGTCTATCGCAAACTGTATCCATCTAAATCAGTACTGCTGTATTCCCTCCTCCTCAGCACTGACGCTCATCCACTCCCATGCAGAGCCGATGGAGCTCACTAATCCAGAAAAAAATCTCCAAACAACAAAAAAAGAAGTTAACTCTTTTAGTAGATTGGCCTTCTGTCAGGTTACCAAGTTGGATTGGCTCACCACAGGGCCAAATATCAGACTGGTTGTGCTGGTCTGAAGGAGGCAGAGGGAGGGTTTGTGCCTGCCAGGGATGGTGGCAAAATTGCAGCAGCTCCACTTCACTCACTTGGCGTAAACTTGTTGCAGTGCTGTATGGCCTCAGTTCCTTTGTGCCAGCTTGGGTAAATAATCATCCGTAAGGTAAAGCAACCATTTCACTTGCAGGTATGCTTTTCATCTGTCACTCTGTCTTCAGGTAATGCTTCTTTTAGGTTAACGTTGCAAAGTTTTATGAAGATAGCCATATATTCTCTGCCACTGGCATTTTGAGCTGTGCCTTCAAATGGTACATGATTGGTTTTGGTGTTTATGCTTATTGAACTGAAAAAAACACACCATTAGAGTAGCTGATCAGCTGACCAGTCTGTTCATCAGCCAGAAGATCTTTGGAGTAGTGCTCTTTATAAAAAACGACAGATATATGTCTGAATGAACAAGTTCTTTTCATAGCATGTGTATCTTTACCACATGTTGCTACACGTTACTGTACTTTTAAAAGAGCTCAGTTGTTCATGGACTTGCAGCAATATTGCAGCCCTGATGTTAGTACTAGCTTTTAGTACATACTCAGTTCAGAAATTCTTGAAGTGTAGAGTATTGAGGTTTGGAATTGACGCTGATCGCAACTGTTGTTGCATATAAAAAGCTGTTGTTTAAAAAACAAACAAACAAAAAAAAACCAAACAAAAACTGCCCGTTTGTTTATATCTTGACTTAACACTTTTTACATAATTTTGAAAGAATTTGAGTATTGGGGAAATGTTCCCCTTGCACCTCTCAGTGGGGAAGAAAGGATGTTTTACAGTCATTATAGTATTGGGTTTCAGCTTTGAGTTCAGCTCATCCTTATTTTAAGTGATATATTGAATCTCAGTGTAACCTTATTAAAGAGTAGTACCGAGATATAGAGCTAGTCTTTGAAGTGTGTTTAGACAATACTGGAGATGTATTGATTGAGCTGTAGAATTAAGATTGTGTTAAAGCTTATGCAAAGTAACTTCATCTGGGTGTTACTGTTCATAAAGATTTGAAGAAATTGTAAAAGTAAAAAA
The DNA here is from genome assembly GCA_020745775.1 of Theristicus caerulescens. Classification (NCBI taxonomy): domain Eukaryota; kingdom Metazoa; phylum Chordata; class Aves; order Pelecaniformes; family Threskiornithidae; genus Theristicus; species Theristicus caerulescens. The sequence continues at coordinate 73,937,207 of CM036558.1, forward strand.
CAGTACAACCTTCTGACTACAGATAAAAACTGGTCTGATGATGTTTTCTAAGTACATATCTTTTCTTTCTCAACAACTGTTGGGTGTAATGAGAGGAAGAGAGAGAAAATGGAACAATTAGTGCACCATATGTACAAAACAAAAAAAAACAGTCTGTAGGTGTTATACTGAACAAGAGTTTGTTTTAGTCCCATCTATCTTTTTTATGTAGATAGCATTTACTCATTTGTATTGCATTTTGAAAGACTTATACCCAGTAATGGATACTTGCTGTTTGTTGTTGTTGTTTTTTCTTTTAAGCTAAAAAAAATATATGTATATATATAAGGTCTTTGTATCTTTTGGAAACCCTTCCTTTCTTGCAGAAAATATTACATGTTTCTGCACAGTTTAACCCTACATATGTATATGGGGTGATTTGAAATCCATCTGTTATCAAGCAACAAAATTACACTGCATCTTAATGATTTGGGGTTGTTTCTTTTCTAGAAGAAATAAGCAGCTTCCCCTTCAAATCTTGCTAGGACAGCAGCTGCAGATGAGAATGAGCTTCCATATTTAATACATTCTATTAACTTCACACATACAAACGCACACTCACTCACTCACGCACCCCAGTGTCACATTATAGGTGAACAGGCCCTAATTAAAAGCATGCACCATCTGCCGGTGTGCGGCAGCAGGGTGGCACTCCATAACCATCCTGATTCCTGAGATTGAAATGTATTATTTATGAGTGCAAAGAGAAAATATGCTGCTTGGCTGGTGGAGGCTGCATTAGGAGCTGGATAGCACCATCTAATGGTATGGAGTGCCGCTGGCTATTCATCTTTCCTCTTTTACCTCTCCCCTCCTCAGTCTCCTCCCCCAATATTTTCATTTTTCAACATCATCTTTGGAGTTTTTTATGATCGTGTTTCAGACAATTTTGTGTCTCGTGTTTCACTTTTATACGAGATTGAAAAAGGTTGTTGAAATATTACACTTATTTGTGGTGTTTGCAGCAGCCTTGTTTTTCCTTCCAGTGCTGCACGTAGGGTTTTACTTTCTGTAGTAAAAATGATACTGATGTGATGTGGTGGTAGAGAAGTGGGACATTATCAAGATAGCTGAGCAGGATCAGTTTACTGCCATTTCTCCTTCCCCTCCCAAGCACACATGTAATGAAAGTATCTACTGCTCGGTCTGAAAATTATATTTTAATATTGAGATTGGCCCTATTTTTTATGGAGCAGTACCCTACAGACTGCATACATGTTCTTTACTGGGTTGAAAAGAAAGGGGAGAGATTCGGAGGCAGCTGCAGCTTTGGACCTTCCTCTTTGAAAGCAGAGATCATAACCTCTTCCTACTTGCAGAGATTGTGTCCTGTTATTGCTTCTTAGTAAGGAAATGGATGAGGAGGTATTGGATTGAGGAGTGAAATATACTTTGTCAGGAGAGGAAAGGGGTGCCAGGGAAGGAGCCCTTTTTGTTATGGTTGGTCCATAGGTCTACCTCTGTTGACTGCTAGATTACAAAGTCAGAACTAGTAATAGTGTATAATGTATTTAGTCGTTAGCTCAATGACGTTTAGAGTATGCACAATAAGAATAGTCGCACTGATTCAAAATAATTTGGGGGATGATTTTTTTGTTCTTAGGCTCTTTGTTATGTTCTTGAGCTTTGCAGTATCCATGCCAGGCATCCAACAGTATGTTTACAGCAATAACAAGCAGGAAGGACTGGACTGATGTGTGAAATATGAAATTTTTCTACAATAACTTCCAATAAAACCACTTTTTTAGTTAAAGAATTTAGTCACTGTTTCAACTCAGGCAAGACAAGACTCTGAATAAAAAGATATATGTATAAAACTTGGCAAAATATATATGTGTGTGTATGTATATTTATTTTTAAAAATCAGCATGTTTTAAAGAATGTTGAAATGTCATAAACTGTGGCACATCTATGAATACACATCTTATTGTTTGTGTTTAGAACGTATGCCATCAGAAGGATAAGAGATGCCTTCAGAGAAAACAAGAATATAAAGGATTCTGAAAAAATAGAAGAACTAGTGAATAAAGCCAAAGCAAACCTAGAGGTTATTCATCGGCAGGTATGTTTATTATCATTTTATCTAAGAGTTGTACACTCCTCAGTTAACTGTCTTATGCCACTACAGATGGAAAAAATAGATCCTTGCTCAAAACATCTCTGGATGAAGAATAATTGTGCTATGTCTGAGTTTGAGAGGGTGGGAAACATCTGTTTATCCATGATGGTTGCAATAGGGAAATTAGGGATGTTTGTTCCATTAACTGGAACAGACCTTGGTGTCAAAAGTTTATATGCTCTTCTGTTACCTTTCTGCTGTTTGTTTTGCTCTCTCTTTACTCTGCTTCTCTGTTATGCCCTCATTTTCCTTTGAATCTGTTTCCTCTAGCTCATGCGTATTAGATTCCTTTCTTCACGCTTTCCTCCTTCCATCATAGGTTTAGAAGAGTGGCTGTGACACACACTCCAAATAGTCTTACCTTCTGTGTTTGTTTTTCTCCACCTCCAGATACAGTGTTAGAACAGTAGCAGAACAAGAAAATCCTAAAGTGAATTAAGTAAATGCTGGCTAAATGTGTCCAATCAGAGTGATAGACTTTTCTTTGGAAAAAGTTGAGTCGCTGGCAATATTTTTCTCTGACCTTGTCTGAGTAGCATTTATAGCATCTCTGTTCCTTCCACTGGGTACCTTATTGTTTAGAAATGAACTATACTTCGTTGAACATTCAACGAAGTTGAAGTACTTTGTACTTCTCATACATAGCCACTGTCTATCTACACTGATCACTGGAAATTTGAAGAAAGCAAGCTTCTACACCTGAACTCTCTAAGGTCACTTGCAATGCTTAAGCTGTCCCTCCTTGCAAAATCTGCACTTACTGACACCAGTCAGAGCTCAGTAGTACTTTTATTAAGTATCGAATTAATATGTGCACCTGTTCCTCCATGATCTGTTTTAACATGAATCTTTTAACAACCAGCAGGTCAGTTAGCTGGATTCTTATTTCAGTAGGAAGCTGGGCCCTTTGATTTGGCAATTAAGTATGAATATTTTGGTGCAAGCTAAGTTATTTCTTTGGAATGTCTTCTCCCAGGAACAGGTGTTGTTTTGTGCTACCATAGCTTTGCTATCTTTTTTTTTAACCCAAACACTGCTGTGTTTGTATTTTAAAAGTGTTTCTCGAAGAAGCAATTCAGATTGGATTGATTCAATGCAATTATATTTAAATGTTGGGGTGTTTTTTCTCATATCTGTAGGCGATGAGTAGCATTTTCAGCTCTTCTTTTTGAGGTTTCATCTTGGAGAGCCTTGATATCCAGTATTCTCCAGGGAAGTAGTAGAGGCTGGAAAAGACAATGAAGGAGGGGGTGTCACAGGAGAATAGTCTGAGATCACTCAGACACATCTGAGCTAGTAGTTAGTTTATCAAGTTCTAATTACTAAATTTAGGTACGTGAAATATTAAGTAAGTACAGATGGATTGGTGGTCAGTACTCTGCTATTTACTACACTTAAAGTTAGTATGGGATACAAAGACTATCGCTTAAGCTTACTATACGTGTCTTAAATGTTACATGCATGCAAAAAAATGTCACTTACCAACCCATCGATGTCTGGTGTCAGGTAAGGGATCTCTCAGCCTCGAGGGGTAACCTTGAGAGGCGTCCCTACTCAAGGGGAGATCACTGCCACGCAGCCAGCTGCTATGGAGGAAATGCTCAACAGACCCTGATGGCTGCAGATATTTATAGCATAAAGTGGTTGATTTGTAGTCAGATTTTCTGCTGTGTTAATGCAATTTCGGCCACTTATCAGCCCAGTCTCCAGCCAAACCGTTTTGGTTTTTTTTTTTTTTTTTTTTTTTGCTTTGGTGCTGAGTTCTCACTGATAGCCTCACACAATAGGACTAGCTTTGGTTAGGCCTGCTTGCTGAGCATCTGCCTGGACCAAAGTTCATTTACTTCAAACAGGACGAGTGCATCCATCACAGGGGTTGGCAAAAGACAAGAATGCACAGGGTCAAATTCTGCCACTTACAGAAATCTGCATCAAAGAAGTAACAATTTGTGGACATGGGATCTCCAATATTAAAATGCTACAGAAAATCTCTTCCAGATTGTGGCTAAGCTAAATTCCTGTCAGCATGTCAGAGAATGCTCTGTGATGGCTGTAAGTAAGAATGTAAACATTATATCTTTGATAAATCAGGAAAACATTAGTGAGGCTACCACAGTAACTGTTTTGCCATGAAATGGATGACTGAAGTATACTAAATTTATTTTTGTTTTAAAACATCTTAACTAGGACCTACTTGGCACAACTCTTTTATAATAGCAAGTACTTCCTTTTTCTGAAGAGAGTTCGATTTCAAAGTATCAAAGCAACTGAAATACGTGGGAGATATTGTTCCTGCTTTATACATATGTATCTGGGATGCTGAAATGAGAACACTGATTTGTAGTGCCTTAATGTTTGGGGTACCCTGACTTGATGTGGGTAGGATTTGGCTCTTGCTGGTTCTATGAGCCTAAACAATAAAAGGCAGTTCTAAGTCAGATGGTGGGTACATCTTGTTAAAATAAAAGCTTTCCAGCTTTTCTTTCAACAAAACATGGTTCTACTGACTCATCTGACCCATAATAGGTCTGAGACAGATTTTAAAATAAAACTCCTCTCTCCTGTCTGAGTCCTGTGAACACCCAGATTACCTTGTTACTGTAGACCCTGAAAAAAGATAACATTTCTCTAAAACAGACTCTTGACAGGGCAGACTCTCTTCCTTCTAGGGTGTAGGTCTTGCCTTGCACATTTTATGAAGTTTTCTTTTAGCATCAGATAGGTCTTTCAGCTGCCTTGGGAAGAGAAGGAAGAGCAGGTAGGCTTGGTTAATCTCTGACTGGTATACCCACTCACTCTCCTTTGTAAAGGCGTAGTTGGGCTTAAGGACATTTTGCGTTCATTGGTTGCTAGTGAACATTTTGATCATACATAAACATACACGTGTCTGTATGTACACAAGTATCTCTAACAAGCTTGTATGTGAACAATAGGTAACTGTTTCCTCTACTGGCCTGTATTTTGCACTGGTAAAAATGTTGTGAATTTACTTCTTTGTTCAAGAAAACGACAGCAATAAAAAGTTAGACAAGATTTGTTATTTTCTCTTAGCATGGATTCTGCTTTTTTCATTACAGCAGCAGAACCATTTTAATCTGCTACTTTTTTTTTTTTTTTCGATTTTGCTACTTTGTAGTAATGGCAGAGAAATTTTATAAGAAATCTTTCTTGACTCAAGATTGAGAGAAGTCATTGAGAGTCACATTTCACTTTACCATGTAATATATACATCTTGCTTTAAATTTTTTTTATGTAGGTGTGAATTTTTCAGGAGGGAGGATGTTCAGAAGCAAAAAGGGCATGTAGGGTTCTAGTTCCCTGGAATAGCACTGCTTGAATTTTCAGAATATGAAAATCTCTCCACATATGTTTTAGTTTTGCAAACGTAGAAAACTAGTGTTTGATACAAATAACTATATTATAATTAAACTGTTGTCAAACAAACGACATTAAGCACCTATCTTTCTGTTATGCATTTGTTACTTGGAGGGTATCTCTGTCACTGGGACATAGAAGAATAATGCAGAATGGCCTCAGTTATTGCTAAAGCTGCAGGGTTTTGCTTGCTTGTTTGTTGTTTCAAATCTCAGCTATTTAAGGGGTTTCTCCCACATGCGAAACCAGTCTGCTAAAGCTAAAGTAATTTTAAATTGGATCAGATTTTGGTATCATGCCATGTAAGAATTTCAGGAAAAATATACTTGAAATGTAAGGAATATTAAAGTCTGACACAACTTCCCATTTTTAACACTGCTAAAAGAGAGAAACTTATGTTGAAGTATCGCTTATATGTCACACTTCTAGAACTTTTCCAGGCAAAGTATAATCATGCTACATTCCGTTTTGGAAGGATGTATGTGTTTATCTTACACGTTTGTGGGAGTAACAGACAGTAGCACACAAAGTAACATAATAGGCAACGGAACTTTTTTAACAGAAAATAATCTGATAAAAGAAAATTAGTTTATCAAGATGATTTTTTGACACATGAGTCCCTGCAAGACCTGATGTTTGGGTAATAAGGATTAATTTTTTCTGAGTCATTCCCCCCCACCCCCCAAAAAAAAGTTGTTCTCTAAAAAATTGAGAACTGTTGTTCTTTGCAGAATTTCTATTATGTTTCAGTGTCATCTCACTTTCAGCTGTAAAGTAAGAGATAAATATAAATAGCAACGCTGTCTTAAAAGTAAGCTTTTCATAAGGACTATTAAAAACCTTAGCATCTAAATTCATATTAATATTTACTTGCTGTCAAATTTAATCATGCTCTGTGGAAAAAAAAATTCATTCTTGCTCCCTGTTTAATTGAAGATCTAACTAATGAAGTCATCTGACATTATTAAGACTTTATATTTAAAACTAACCAAGCATAATATAAAGTGCTTTTATTTATAAATGCAGAAGCACTGAAGCAAACATGAGATCTAGTGTACATTTTTTTTCTAAGTTTGGGGTTTATTATGATGTAGCGCATCGTGGTATTGCTGACTTTTTCATAGCGTGTCAATAGAAATTAAATAATATCCCACTTTGCTGACAATTTGTTATTACTCTAAAATCAAATTTATATTCACTTTACATTCTAATTTATGGTTTAGTCATCAAAGTGACCATTGAAGTGTAAGGTTCATAAATAAGTATTTGAATCGGCCTAGTGGGAAATGTGAAATAGTGACAGATTACTGTCATTTTGTTCATGTCAGTCACTGTACAATTTGCTTGAATGTTATAAAAGTAGCTTTATAAAGCTCAAAAGCATGGAGGAACATTAATCTCTGCCTTAGTCCTCCTCGGCTTGTTACTGGTTTTGATTTAAAAATAGTCTGGCTAAAGGAAGGAACAACTCTGAGTCTTTTCTCAACACTGTTTGCGAAGATTTTTTTTGTGTGTGTGTTTACTGTGTAAACAGCACAATTTGTGGTGTCTTCCCTGTAAAGAAGGGCATTGTGAGAAATGCATTGTCACACGTAAGTTTGAAATGGAAACTTTTAAAAAGTTTTGAGGCTAAGTCTTGAGGTCCTTTGAGGATTATTGTAAGAGCCATTACCCAGCTATGCTAATATGGCTTAATTTGTGAGTTTCCAGTGCTATTGGGATATGTTAGCAGTAGGAGAATTTGCCCTGAAATGTTACTGCTGTTGCTGAGGTTCAAGATTTATAGAAGCCAGTTTGAAGACAGGATAATACTAAGTGTTTTGAAGTATTCGCTAGTTTTCTTTGTGGCATGCTGTCTCTCAAGTTTTGAACTGAAAATATAAAAGTGAAATTCAAAAAGCTATATTAGACCCATGTGCTTTGATTAAATCCCTGTTTTCATTTATAGGGCATCTCATTCTTACATATTCCTCCACAGTACTTTCTTCTCAGTTTTAGATTGTAGCTGGAAACTACCAGTCATCATCTTGTCCAGCAAAGAAGGATTATTTTGGTTTTCCTGGCAGCTCTGAAGGCTTTAGTATCGATTGTACTATTTTTGACATCACACAACTACAGTACTCTTCAGTAACACAGTTTTGATATTTCACAGCCTTTGTTTGTCCCTTTAAATAACCCAAACTGATGAGAATCATGGTTTGCACAAACCTTTAGTAGGGAGACAAGAGATGCACCGCGAGCAGTTAGACAGTCAGGATGCGTGGATCTGCTTCCTTTACAGCTGGCTGGTTGTTGGCGTTTTCTAAGGGAACAGATGAACTTTTCTTTTGAGTTGTTCTTCCTCAGCCTTGACTTCTCTTACTGTTCCCTTCAGATGTGTAGAAGAATGAAGGAGCGTGGTTTTGAATTATGAGAACTCTATTAAAAAGTTTCCACTGATAATAATAAATATTGAGTACTTGTAGCATTTTTCGTGTTTGCAGCATGTTGTAAGTACATTCTAATCCTTGCAATATTCATTGATTATAGTAACTTCAGCTCCATTTCTTTTAATTAAATGCTTCATGACTATGCCTTGATAAAAACTCATGTCATACTTAGTGTGAGATTTCAGTCTCATATTCTTGTGTTTCTCCATATTTGCCATTTCTATTAAAAATTATTAGTATGGTCTTGTTTTGAAATTTGTGTAAAATAAGAACAGTTGAACAGTTGTTCTGGATCTTTTTTTCTAGCAAGACAAGTTGCCAGTGCAGCTGTGTGTAGCCAAGTATTGCACCTTCCTGAGGTGTTCGTTAGCAGTATCTTGTCTTAGCAATATCATAGATTCAAGTAGCAGTTGAATGGAAGTGGAAATGATACTGAATGAATGTACTAATACAGCATTCATATTATTATGAACTGGTAATAATATAGCCACAGCATAAGGAAGCATATTTCCATTTATCAAAATAGTATAAATATTAAAGCATGTTTAATAAATATTAGCAAGACAAGCAATTTCAATTACAGTTACTTTAAAAAACAGAAGGTAGAAGTACCTTAGTTTACTGCACCTGCTTTGGATTTTATTGTTCTTCCTTTGTGGCTTTCTCAGCAAATACTCCCATTGTTTTCCATAGTTCAGTTCTAGTAATCCTGTGATTGATTTGCAGCAATGGCAGGTAAATTTGTAAATGCCAAGGTGTATGTATTTCTGGACTGAAAGCATACTGTTGAGCATTCAGGAGCCTGGTACCAGTCTACGTAGTTGTGAGTGACATTGGAATTGACTGTCTCAAGGAACTTCGCAACCTTCAAGAAATATTCTGTGTATCTGAAGATACCTGTGTTTATACTGCAAAGCACTGTAGGCTGGATGCCCTTAGCAGGAGAAGGTTCATTATGAAAATTCTTATTAGTAGTTTTAGTTTCAGGCTACAAGTCATATTTCTGTCTAATTTTTATGGGTATGTAAGAAAGTTGTGAAATACTGTATAATGTACTTGATTATGTTAGCAGCAGTTTTGAAGCCAAGAGGAAAGAATAGCTGGAAAAGCTCTTTAAGCACTCTGAGTACAGGGTGCAGCACCCACGCTACTGTTCAGGAATGTATATGATATTGGCAAGTCATGTTTTCCTGCTGGCAGCCAGTTATGTTGGAGCTCTAATATGGTTTCCTCTTATCAAGTTGATCACTGCAAGGAAGTTTTAAAATCACAGATCAATTTACTGCTTTTCTTGAGAACCTCCTTGAATTTTATTTATTTTTTTTTTCAGCTTCAAAATAGCAAATACCTATTTTTCTACAAAAATTTATAAACTTACAGTTCTTAGATAAGAGGAATGTCCTTGGAAGTTTGCTGCTTTGTTACTAGTGTCATATATTTCTTTTTATTACAGTTGCACCTACACATTCCCACCAGGATAGAGCCAACATTACACACAGAGAGAACTATTCCTACCTCTCAAGCCATTTAGTTTGTTAAAGCAAGTGTAGACGCAGGAAAGAGTTTTCAAATGCCTCATTCACAGAAGAAGAGCAGGAGGTGAATGGCATAATCAAACAAATCACAGAATTATAGAATTGTTAAGGTTGGAAAAGACCCTTAAGATCATCAAGTCCAACCGTTAACCTACCACCGCCAAGTCCGCCACTAAACCATGTCCTCAAGCACCACATCTACCTGTCTTTTAAATACCTCCAGGGATGGGGACTCAACCACTTCCCTGGGCAGCCTGTTCCAGTGCCTGACCACTCTCAGTAAAGAAGTTTTTCCTAATATCCAGCCTAAACTTCCCCTGTTAAAGTTCCTGTTAAAACAGTTTTATCAAGTCACTGCAGGGGATCAGTTTTTGAAGGTAATCAAGCATCTATACACTTCTAAATACTTGCAGTGGCATCTAGAATTTAGCAACTGGTTGGCATGAGCCTCTTGCACTTCTCTTGCTCCTAGCCTGTTGCAATACTGGTAGTCAGTGTTTAATTGCTTTAGCAGGTCATGAGTTCTCACTTGATTGGTTCCCTACATGCATTTACCGAAATTATGCTGGACGCTTGTGGTAAAGCCAAACACTGAATTTAAATCAGCTGACTTTGGTTTTTAGAAGGCATTGGGGGGGATTTTTCTGTGTATTTTTCTTTTAAATTCCAAAGCTCTTTGGGGTGATATTTTTAGATTTTTTTTTCCTTCAAGGTTATTTAAATCCTATTTGTTATGTTCAAGTTGCACTTACTTTCGTTGCAATTTGAAAACATAACTCAAGAAATAAACATTTCTGTATTTCTTCTTTTATAACAGTAGTCTACAAGGAAGAATATGATTAAGAAAGCAACAGAAATTCTTAACATACCTTAAGTTTCAGTGTTCTTTACTTGGAAAGAGACACAGATGCAGGTGGAGGAAGGTATAACATAGGATCGATAATACCTGTAAACAAGAGAAAGCTTGAAAATGAAATTGAAATGGGGAGGCATTAAATTCAGAGCTTTGCTGGCTTTGTAGTCCAGTATGAGAGTAAATGCATTTTATGTCCAGTAAATATCCATAAGGTTTGGGGGGGGGGGGGAAAGGGAGGAGGAACAAAGAAAAAAATGTAATAGGAGTGACTTTGAAAAAGGTTTGGTAAATTTGAACAGAAACCCAGGTGAATCAGAACTTGGCCCTTTGTCAGATGTGTTAGCAGCAAGGTCTACTTCAGCCAGCCTTTTCAAATAGCATTTTCATCTTGGCACGTGGGATAGCTTTGGAGCTATGCAATATTGTAACGGATGCCAAAAGCCCAGAGCTGTCATATCAGCTTAATTTGTAGCATCTGAATGCTCAGGAAGTGTAACAGACATTTTGCCCATCTTCAGGTGGCATGGCTCTCCAGGTTACACCTGTGTGAGACGCCAGAGTGGTGTTACTCCTTAGGCTTTCATTTAGCTCTCCTGATGGAGAGCAAGATTGTATTTTCACAAGTGATTTGCTGCTGTTTGCCCTGCTGACTAAATTACAAGTGGCAGGTTCTGCCTGCAATATTAAATACTAAAGCAGACCCTGCGTTGAAAGTAACCTTTAGGCTACAAGCAAAAGTGATTCAGAGGTAGAATGAGGCTTTGTCTTTCTGATCTAAGAGCCTTAGTGTAAAACACAGCATTTGATGTATGCAATAATCTTTCCTAAAAAAAAAAAAAAATACTGTTGAGTGTTGGCAGCTGCTTTTAAAATACTTTAATTCTCTGTCATAAAGAGCTGTCATTATTTTTGTTACATGTATTTAGTGGCTAATCCAGTGAGGCTGGGGCCTTATCATAAATAATAAGTAGTTATATAATGCATCCAGAGCTCTGAGCATCTGATGTTATGCACAGAGGAGGGCTGTCTGAAGGACAGGAGACGGACTTACTTTCTAGTGAGCAATTTGGCGTGGCAGTATGTCACATCCAATCAAGTAAATGCTAGGTGTCAAGTTCCACTTGGAAAAGAGTAAGTTTCATCAGCCTGGCTGGTCAGTAGCTTCTTGAAACAGTTAGCAGCACTGATTGAACCAGTCTGTGCTGAAGAAAGCTCCAGAAGCAAGGAAAGCTCATGCATTCAGGGAGATGGGTTCATCTGCCACTCGTCCCTTCATGCTTTCTGCTTTCCTGTTTGGTGTCTCAAGGGCTTCTGCCCAGTGTGTAAATGAATACGGTTCATAGGGGTGGCTGTTGCAAGAAACCTTCAAGGGGGCTTCTTCCAAGTGAGGTGAGTAACAGCAAGTGCATGTATGTCCTAGTATAAATATAAAATATTGCCAAGAGAGGGGAGGTGGAAATAAGTGCTGGTAGTTTTGACCACAGCTCAAATGACTTCTGACCTGTTTCTAATCTGACTGTGTGATCTAGAGTTGATGCCTGCCAATCTGGTTCATAGTGGTGGTGCCAGTTCAGGGAGGGTTTGAAGACTGAGTTTCTAGCATTAAAGTGTATTAACCTTTGAGCAACTTTCTGTCTTTCTTGCTGTGTGATGTCTGCTGCAGAGCAGAACATTTGTGGAGGATCTCTTTTTTACTGAATAGGAAAAAGAGAAGCATGGCAGTTTTGTGTGTTATTTATGAAACGTATAACCTTGTAAAATCTTTGCATATGTATTGTGACTTACGTTCACATCAGAACATAGATCTCTTCTGAGTGTCACTTTTCAGTGGTGTTGTCATGGGGTAAACCAGTTTTAAGTAGAGCTAAACCTTGAGGAAATGAAAAGGATTGCTGTTTCGAGGACTTCTGAAAAAAGTAAGAGAGACAACAGTGCTGTTATTACAACAGCGATCTCTGTTTTGATCTCCCACACTTTGTTGGTTGCTTTTTAATCTGTTGTTGTTTATTTTGCTTTCCTTGCTGAGAAAACTTTCCTTCCTGGTTTTGTACTGCTTTTTGAAAGGAGACAGTGTCAGGTTCAATAGCACCGCGACTGAGCAGGCACGCTCCCTCCAGGAGGAGCTTTGGCACCTTTGTCTGTGCCTCAGATCCCCAGGACTCTGTTCTGCTGCCCTTCAACTGCAGTCTGTAATTCAGGATGATGATGTTGGTGTTGACGCCCTCACTATCCGATAAGTCACCTAGTCCTGTAGCTGTGGTACAATTTTTTCTTTAATGACATTTTCTCCCCCCATGCTCAGTCATCACTCTCTTAGCATATTACAGTTACAGTTTTTCCCTTTATAGCTAACAAAGGGAAGAGAAAGCATTTTAGCTCCTCTCTAAGCTACTTGCATTCTTTTCTGGCCTTTCAGATGGCCATGCTTCTCCCCTCAGCACATTGAAAATAACCCCGTGGTTTAGCATAGCACCAAACATGGGCTCTGTCACTAATACCATTTGACTGAATTTGCAGCTAGGTAAATTCACAGTGGTCTAGTTTTATTTTGACAATAAACATAAACATACGTGTGGCCTTCACATAAAGCTCTTTCAAACAAAGAAGCTTTATCATTGATGTGTTACGTTTCCATTTTATCTTTTTTGCAGTAATTTGGATTCTGTCTAGTGTCTCTGTAGTAAGCTGCTTGTATTTGAGGGAAATGTGTTTGATCCATGAAGTTGTGATGAAGGCCAAGCTTTAGGGAAGAAAGTTGCTAGACTCCAATATCAGCACGTCTGCTCCAGCCCTTGGAAGTTTAAGCAGGGAAAACTGTTCTCTAGACAAGAGTGTAGAGAGAAGTTTAATTAGTGTTTACGCAGTCTCCTTGGTACTGGTGCATTGCTGCTGTCTTTAGCTCTGTGCTTTCTGAGGTGAGCTTGGGGTTTTTTTTGACCATTAAAAGCTATAGCCGCAGTGCCCTTCATCTTGGTGACAGGCATTATGCCAGTACATTAATTCTGAAAGCAAGCAAAAAGAAGAAGAAAAAAGGAGCCCAAACTCTTCCAGTCACATTTAAATCACAGATTAACTGATTCCTGTTGTTATTCTCTCTGGGGTATGTCAGATGTATGCTTCCCCCTTTCGAGGTATGGACTGCCTGAACGCCCTTCCTAGGCTGTTTCCTTTACGGGAGGTGAACCATTACTAAGCAGAGTTTTGAGTTCACCTTTATAATTTGGTTACCTGTAGGATGTACATAAATACATACTTTGAAACAAAGATCTGCTGTTTATCCTGTAAACAAGGTTTTGTCCCTCACCAGGGCAGTTACGAATATTGCAGTGTAGTGGCTAAATAATACGTTCATAGTCTTTCTCCTATGAGCATAATTCACTTGCTGAGCACTTGCTTTGGTAATTTTTAACCATATTTTCATCCGAGTGTATGGTTAATGAGAGCATTATGTGACCTAATCGCTTAGCCTTTCACATTAATACAGATCTTGTTTGTAATTCTGTTGATTTTGTTGTTGACCCAATGCTTTGGTTATGTGTTCAAATGATCTTAATTTTAATTGAAGGTACTTTTTGTCTCTCAGCAGTCTAATTTCTATGCACATTTGTCAGTAGTGAATACTTATTGGGGGTGATTACTCTCTAACTGCTTGTGCCAGTATACCTCTGGGAGGTTAATCAATCTTGTGCTTTTTAATTGACATCAATAATGTGTTTACATTTGTCAATATTTCTTAATTGTCAAATTATAACAGTGGAACTTCAATAATAAATCATGCCAATGGTTAACTTCATACGTTAGATTTTTAAGAGTCTCCTTAAGCAGTTTGACATGTTGTAAATTGCTTTTAAATGATTTGTATGCATGTTCATGGGGGAAGAGGAGAAAAAATTGGTATGCAAAGTCGTGCTATAGAATAACACTGAAGAACTAACCCATTGACAGTAAAATACCTTTACCACATGTATGATATGCTTTATGGGTAAAAAAGGAAGTAAGTCTTTTCAAAGTGCTAGTTTTATTACTAATAATTTTGTGAGTATGACAGTACATGTACATTTGTTGTACCATCCCAAGGGACTTGTCAGGGCTGGGACTGTTTCCTTTCTCTCAGCTGTACAAGCGAGGCAGAAGGCAGAGAGAATTACTAGTACTACTGCTCCTTTACAGAAGTAGGAGTGAGCTCTGGGAGGTCAAGGCACCCTGATTTTAACTGTGCATTTCACCACATGCCTGTCCTTAAGATATTGAGGTAGAAATGAAGGAGGCTACTTCTGTTTAAATTTAAGCATATATTTAAAGACCTTGATGTATAGGGAACTAAATTATTTGCCCAGGTTCCCAAAATATGCGTACAGCAGGAATTAAAGCATGATATTCCAAGTCTTACAACACTGTCTGTCTCAGTAGGTATCCCTTTATCATCTACCTTGCTCTCTTCTTTGTCCCTGTTAGATCCAAGTAGCAGTAGACTGGAGAAGAAAATCTGCTTAGACAAAAAGCTGGCAGGATGCTGACCACATTGTTTGTGTCAGTCTTACCATGTTTTAATGGGCCACACCAAAGACAATATAAGAAATAAAAACCCTGCGTAATGAGCAGTGAAGAAAAACTTCATAGTTAATGCTGTTATTTTCTATTTAAGTATTGAACACCAGGATAGGAAAAGAGAGAAGTAGGGAAGCAGCTATTTGTGGGTTTTGCAATTTTACTTGTCTTTTTAATTGAGATCCTAAAGGTAAACTGCAGTTTTTCAAGTAAACATACATATACATACAAAAATTCAGATAGAAGTCAGTAATGTTGTTAAACTCAAAGATGATATAAAATTACTTATTTTAATATCTTACTGTGTAGGGCCTAATTTTACAATGCTACTTGTAGAAGGAACTGTTGACTAAATTAGTTGTTATCTGAAATGCTGTAGAATTAAATGGTATTTTACACAGAGTTAGAGATACGCCATTTGCTTAAGTTGAAAACGAGATTAGAAAAATAAATGCTTAATTTGGGAAAGAACAACAGGTGAGGAGTTGGAAGAGCTGGAAAATGAATATGACTAACCTCTTTAATCAGTTGAAACAGTAGGAAAAGAATATTTATATACCTAATGATAACAAACCCCCTTTATCAAGGGGTGAGTAAAAAATTCACCAGGGTCTTAGTCCTGGGAAACAAAAGGACTGATTTAAACATCCAAATCTTGATGCAGGTAGCAAAGTTGTCTGTCACTTGAGCAATTCAAGATCAGTCATGTCTGCATTCCCGCTCCTCTTGCCTTTCTTGTTCTCCATCCCGGCTCCATCCTCACATAGTACTCTAAAATACTATATTTCTCTTTATTTCCAATAAGATACTGTTAGTTGAAAACTATTGTTAATAGATTGATAGTTTTTATTTCACTTCTTTGAACTTGTATGAGAGAAAAATGGCTGGCAAACAGGTGAGTTAAACACTAGTATGAAGCCTGATGCCATCTTACCCAGCATCACGATTGAAATTTCTATTTCTGTAATTCCTATGCTGTTCTTACTAACTGAAGAAATCATGTGTTGCCCAGGTCCTAAAAAAAAAAAATATCAGACCCAGAGATTTTGTTGTCAATGTACAAAACTAAGGTGTCTGTACGCTAACATCAAGGCTAGCTTTTATATGAAAAGACAAATTAAAATATTAAATGTTTCAGCTTTAGCCTAGCAGCCATTTTGTTGACTTCTTGTAAATGTTAAAAGTAATAAATTAAGCCTCTCCCTCCTTTTTTGACTAAGATTGATAAGACACAGCTATCTAATGAACAAAATTACAGTGGTTACCAAATCAAATTGCATTAAAGCAAGGATGTGTAATCAATCTCTTTGTGAAGGGTAAAGCAATTCAGGAGACAAAACCATCAACACTTTCTTTAGCATGGCAGGTTAAGTACATTCATGTTGCTTGTAGAGGGCTTTGCAGTAGGGTGCTTGTGAGAATAAGTTATATTTAGTTTCAAAAGCGAGCATCCTGGGGTGCAGCTGATATGGCATGTCAGCCCAGACACTGCTGTACAGGTTCTGAGCTAGAGGTTGTTTGCATCCATGTCTAGAAGGGTAAGCTCGGGTCGGCGTATGAATGTGTGAACACAAGTCTTTAAGAAGTGGTGACCTTTCAGTGGCATTCAAATTGTATTTGCCCTTTTGGTTTCAAACCTGCCAAGATACCTGAGACATACATGAAACTAAATTTAGTTTGGCTGTTAGCATGTAGAATGCAAAATCTTGTGTGAATTAAGTTCAGAAAAGCTTATTTTCATGCACTGTCCTCCAAAAATATATTTAATGTCAGTATAGCCTGAATGGTAGGTTAAACTAGTTCAATTGCCAGGTTTTCCAGTACTTTTGAGGAAGACTGAAATTGCTGCTACGAGGTCATCAGACAGGATATATTTTGAAACCCAAGTGAGCCTAGTACAGGAAACTTGTCTTTTAACCTTCTTCCTTTCCTCATACATCCTACATCAAGTGACTACTGAGGCTACTGAGAAAGTAAGGAGTGCAATGAATATCCATAATGTATATTCTCATAGGCTGAACAGAGAGGATAGCTCTTTTGTTCAGAGGGTACCTGAGCAGATTGGTAGCAAGGATCCGGACTTGTGTTCACACATTTATGCTGACTAATATGGGTGCTTAAGAGCTCAAGGTACTCTGAATTTCACTAGAATGTAACCTCCAAAATTACATAAGCATACGAGAACATGAGCTTTTTCTCTCTAATACAGTTTCATATTTGAAAAAAATCAATACAGTGTAAAAGTAGAACTTACGGTCTTTTTCATCTTTTGGTAAAGTACAGGCCATCTAGGTTTCTATTTCTTTCCTAAATCTTCAGCTAAAAGAAGAGTAACTTCATGTAGCTATCCTGCAAATCTGTGGGGAGAACTTCCTTCAGGGAGTAATTCATGAGCTACACAGTGCACTTTATATTTTTCACAGGTGCTTAGCATGTACATCTGTTGTAAAGCTGAAAGCTCTGGGTAGGGGAATGATGGGGCTTGAAGAAGTACCCAGTAACCATTGCCACCATTGTGCTTGCTGGCGTACAAAGAGGGAGCCTTTGAAGCTCAGCTGGTCAAACTTCAGTGATGGTACTTCCAATTTTTTTTTTTTTTAAAAACACTGCACAGCTTTTACCATTCCATACAAGTCAGTAGTCAGTCCATACCTGACTCCCCTGTCATGATGACAGTTGATCTGGAAGTAGTGGCAGATAATTCAGTGAAGATCAGCTTACATGTTTTGTATATCCATGTAAGATGGTAACATTAGTTTTGTCAGTGCTCCTTGATTTTGGTTTTCATTTTCAACCTTTCATTTAAGATAAGATCGGAGTTCTTTATTTGACTTGCTGGCTAAGGCTTTTTAAAATGTAAATAGCAGTCTTGTCCCTCTAATACAGAGTGCTGCGAAGCTGAGAGAAGGAGAGTCTGACCTATTCTTACAAAAGAAAACAAAACTGAGAAAGGGTGGAACATAGGAACGGAGAGATCCAAGGTTTCCCACTGTATAGTAATGGATATGACCTTTAATATTGAGGCCTTTGGATCAAATTTAAGTTGGCATTAAAATTTTCTAATAAATTCCCTGCTGAATCTCAGAGGTTTTTTTCCTCAGATTTAATTCAATAAGGTCACAATAAAGCAAGTGCTGTCTGTGCTATTGTAATTGCTCTCAGCAGGCTGATAATATTATTGCAGAGAAGTGCCAGCTACTGAGCTTTTATTTTTTTCTTCAAGCACTCTCCTTCCTACATGCTTGCTCCCCTTGCTCTCGGGTCTACCCTAAGTAGGAAGTGAAGCTGTTTTAAATGCCATTTGCTTCTCATTTTAACATGTTTTTATAGTAATGCTTTCCTGAGTCTCTTCAACAAAGGGAATAAAAGCATAGCCTGTCTTATTGCAGAATAATTGGGGGCTTTTATTTCCTTTCCTTAATTCTCATCCAACCTTTATGCATATTAGATTAAGCCTCTAAGTTCTTAGAAGTTGATATTCCTAAACACGCAATGCTTAGTTCATTTTGGCTTGGTGCTCTTAGGGTTATGGAATAGATGTACAGCTAAAGGAGTTTCTCTTACGCACGTGGGGAGAGGCACTGAATACCCACTGTCCTATGTTTCATAAAAAAATGAAAAATTGCAGCTCATCACAGCGAGGCATATGTATTTGGAGTCCTGCACTTGTAGATTAATACCACATCTTCTTTTGCAACGTGACTTTCGGAACAGCATTGTTACTGTGACATTTCTTGTATGAATGCAAACTTTTGCTTAGCATGCTACTGGTAGATCTGTTACTACTGTATTGGAAATAGATCAGTACAGTAAATAAATGCAAATGCAGAGTGCTGTGATCCCCGTATAATTCCATGTGACTATGAGAGAGTCAGTGCAGCTTCAGTATCATAGAATAGAATCATAGAATCGTTTAGGTTGGAAAAGACCTTTAAGATCATCAAGTCCAACCGTTAACCTAGCACTGCCAAGTCCACCACTAAACCATGTCCCTAAGCACCACATCTACCCATTTTTTAAATAGCTCCAGGGATGGAGACTCAACACTGTATTGACTCTGTGTGAGCTGCGCTAGCTGTACACTAAGTTTCTAGATGCAACTTCCTCCTTTTTCCAGTCAGACCTGCTGTCTATAAAACGTCGAGTTTCTGTTCGTTGTGGTGGCATGTTGGGAGCTGTGTACATCATGGCTTGTCCTTTTTAACAAATGAAGAGGTATTTTAAAACATTGTAACTAGATCACATGATTAGTATTTTGGGGTGACCATGGACCAGTCTTTCAGGTGTGGGGCTAAATAGATTTTTCTTGATTGTGGACACAAAGTCATAACTCATATACCCTACCTCAGCATAACTGGTAGCTCAGGCCTTTGCAGTTTCAGAGGACCAACCTGGCCATAGCTGAATGCTCCTGCCTGATGTCCACATCTAGCTTCCTGCATCCTAACTGGCTTCACACTTGCTCATCTTCACCCTCCTGGTCCATCGTCTTCCCCTTGCACTCTGTCTTTCCTTGGGCCCCAGAATTTCTTACCTAAAGTGTCATGCACAGAGTAAGTTTTGTGTATCTCCAGCCACATGCAGACATTTACAGTTCTCTGCCCATGGCATTCATTGCTGCCAAACAAGCCAGTCTCTGTACAGAAGAAAATGACTGGCATGGATATTCAGCTGCTTATTTGCATACTCAGCTGACAGTGAGATATGTCTTCTTGCCTGCATGCAGTTGATTGGAAACGAGGAGCAACAAAAGATGTTTTGCAAAGGCAATTCCAGTTCTGAAATGCATGCAGCTGTATTCTGCCCACCTTCAACCTCCACAGCAAGCAGAATTGATCAGGGCTACCCCACAGCATGCAGGCAGTTTTGATATTGCATAGTGTTGCTTGCATATCTGTGCTAAGTCTGCTTCAGTAATTAAAAAACAACAGGTGATGATCTTCAGTCATAACATTTCACCCACTTTCTTATTGCTCATCATTTCTTCTTCTTTTTTTTTTTTTTTTAATTGCTCTTGATGTCTACTCCTAGCCATGCATTGTATGGTGCTGGCAGGTTGTATACCGGAGTGCCAGCACACTTGATGAACTTCAGTGATAAAAACCATCACTTCTGCAGTGCGTGGAGTTTCTCCCAGCCAACATGCAGGCATGTGGAGGGAGGTCACTCCTGATCAATAACTGCTCATTGCTTTTTACTTATGACATACACATTTCAATTTATATTTCCTGCTGCTGCCAGAGGGAACTAATTTCTGGCACCAGAGATGCAACACAGCTACTTTAAAGCAGAATGGTCCTGAGATGAAATGATGTTACTGACCTGAAACACTTCAAAAAGCTTGATTCCGAAGCCTGCTGTGGTTTGAGCTTGCAGTTTCTGAGATAGGTTAACATTGCTCTGAATCATTGTGAGATATGATCAGATTGTTGCTTTGTAAATTAAATAACGAAGAATTTGTGTGTGAGAGTTCCTACTATAATTAGTAGTTAGACTGTGCTTTGAAGAGATCAGAATCTGCATCACATGATGGTAGGATCTGGAATTTGTTTTCCAAACTTGACTTTCAGTCAGAGAGATATGAAGTCTTCCAAGATCCAGGTTTGATTTATAATACTTTGTTTGTGTATTAACTGTAGAAACATGACTGACTAATCAGATAGCCTTTTGGGTAGTGTGATTTTTTTCAACTAAACTAATCATCTGGCTTGAGTTATTTAGAGAAAGGCTCCTGTGGTCAAGATGACCGTTCCCTTAGTTCTCCTGTAGATCTCAGCTGTGAAGTAGTGGTAAGTTTCTTTGAAGGATTTTGGTAAAGCAGCAAAAATAAAACCTAGCATTCTTGCCAATTCTTGGCAATTTACATGTATGAATTGCTATTAGCCTGAAGCTTCTGAAGTGCTGTACAAATTGTAATAGCACTTGTGAATCAGTCTGCTTTCAGATCTGTCAAATGGCGTATATTTAACACTTATTAGCCTAGATACAACATTTTAAAACCTTGCCACTCTTGCAAAAATTTCAATTCCACATAACAATTTTACCTTAGCTATTACAATCATACATCAAACTATGCAATGTGGGATATGGGATATCCTGATGCCGGATATGGATGCAACAGTTAAGCAAACTCACTGAAGTCAACATCTGGGGTTTTTTGGAATATAGAGACAGAAAATTAGCACTTTTTTTTATTTCTAGGCAGAATATCCCTCATGGCAGTAAGTAATAGAAAGTTTCATCTCTTTTCCTTGCACAGAAAGTAAGAGTTGAGTAGATTTGAATATGGTATTAGAAGACTTGGGGTTTCAACCTGACATTTTAACCTGTGGTATTGTCACACTTATTTTTAAATGTTCCTCTTTTCACTACTCTCTATCTGTTAAGAATGGTGTTGAACAGCTTACTACTGTGAACCCATAAGGTCAGAATGCTTTTGTAGTAAAAAAACATGAAATACTTCCCAGTCCCATCTAAAATTTTTGGAAGAACCGAAGGCTTAATCTCCTGATTTAACACAAAGACTCTTTCATTGCCATTTCTTCAGAGTAATAAGGGGGGAATTTCAGATTTCTCTTTGGGGTTTTTTTATAGTATTGGATAAGCGGCGCAGTTGGTAGAAATCACATTGAAGGAGACAGTGTAAATTCTATGTCAGGGAGATCCATTTAAAGCAATATCTGTTCTGGAAATAATCCTATATTAAAAGAATCAATTGCAGATATTTCTGATTTGGAAATGCTAGTGTTTGGGGCAGATATGGGAAGACTATCAAGTCCTATACCATATGATCAACTGGACTTTTACCTTTGGTTTCATAGCATTGATCCCAGGATCAATCGGAAGGTAAAAAGCAGAGCAAGCTGTAAACATTTCATGTGCTTTTTGTCCACTCAGTGCTCATCGTGAAGAAGACTGCATGCAGAGGTTTTACCTCCACTGAAGTTGCTCTTGCAGTTCTGCTCCTATCTTAAATGGCTCTGGGTAGCCTGTCCTTATTTAGGGACTGTGCTGTGCTCTCCTTTCTTTTGGGTGCTCCATGTATGTGCTCATCCACGTCCAGATGATTTTAAAACTCAATCTTAAACCTTATTATCCTTCAATCCAAGTTTTAAATGAAAAGGAAAAAAAAAAAAACTTTCAAGAGCAGCTTGTGGTCAAAAGAAGGTTTCTGTGAGAGGCAGGGCTGTAAGTCCTGAAATATGAAGCCACATCTGCCCTGATCCAAATGGCTGTTCTGCCCATCTGTGTCTCTGGGTCACATTTGTATTGGTTTTGGATCAAGTAAGGTAACAATGTGCTTCAAGTGCCAGAAAACCTGAGAAGAGGAGAAGGAGTTGATGACATTTCTTGCATTAATGTTCCTGTTCTCTATTATCACATTCAGGAGACTGTGACTAAAATGATGCTGAAATGCTGTTTCCAATATCCCATTGAGAAAAACTCACACCCTTAGTAAAAATCTGTGCTGTAGTATGTTAATATATTGGGCCATTTTTAGAAACATGTTTATTGCAAAAATTTTTCACTGGGTATTAGCTGAGATTCAGGTTTTGGAGGTATTGGCCTGTTTGAAAATTCAGTGTCATTGTTTATCTGTGGTTGTGAAGCATCAGGAGATTGTGGGATGGCAGGAATGGAAAAAATTACTTTTCAAAGATTTGCTTGGATTCTGATACTATATATTTAGAATTAAGCATTTCGTTGCTATTGTAGTAAGTACAAAAATGCACTAAACTTCTGGTTTCTAGGAACATTTAGTCTGTTCTTGTTAGCAGACTGTCTTCCTATGCTGTAGGTATCAACACACAGTTATTTTGGCTTGTTTCTACTGTTTGTTACTAACTGAACTAAAATGCAAGCAGCTTACAGTTCTGTAGCAGAAGGCAAGACTACCAAGATAGACAGCAAACCAGTTGCAACTTTATGTGGCACTGAATGATAACCAAAGTTATGAGGCAGTGACTCTACACAATTCAGGGTGCTGCTCAGCCCACCTTGACAATGTTTCTGCTTCCCTGCCCTGCAGGAGACTGCACTCCTGTCCTGGTCCCGTACCTGCCCTCTCCAGCATTTCTCTGGAGGGGAGGAGGAGCAAGGAGTTACTCCACAACTGGAGCCAGTGAGGGTCTCTGTATCCCAGGGTTTGGGCACGGGATGCAGAAGTCCTGTGCCACGCATAGGTGGGAAGGATGAAGAGAGTGCCGGTACCACCTTGTATTTTGCAGATGGACTGCTCTTCCTTGATTCCCTGTGAGATGAACTTCTGGTTCCCACAGAGGGAGGAATCCACATCAGAGGGAGGAAGGAACTCCCCCCTCATGACTGCCCCGCCTTGCAGCCTCCATGAGACCTAGAACCATAAGTCCAAAATACTTACTAGTCCTACAGTGTTTAGTGATTTCATGATAGATTTTTTTTTGGTAGGAGTATTGTGAAAGATTCAGATGATCTTTTCTATCTAAAATATGTGGTAGGGGTTTTTTTGTGGTTGTTGTTTTCAGTATTTTGTGGGTTTGGGTTTTTTTAATAAGATCTTTACAAATTATTAGTGCTGGTATTTGAGTCTTTTAACCATTAGCTAAACTCAGACTTTCTTTTCATCAAAAGTCTTTTGCAAAACAGTGGCTGAGGCATGTAATACATTCTTCTCCCAAAAATTTTCAAAGGCATTGTAAGAGAGTTATGTGTTTGCTGTAGAGCCCTTTCTCATGGGAACACATTCCTTTCAAAGCTGTCTTTGAGCACTTTTTATAAGGCAGCAAAAAGGTGCTGCTGTAACATGCCTCTTAATAAACAATTTGAGATTTTTCCTCTGTGGTACAAATAGTTGTTGGCATAGTCTTTTCATTTTAAATATTGAGACCCACATGTAAGGACCATACTCCTGTGACACAACTTTAGATTGATTATAGATGCTTCTGCAGTAACCTATACTACTAAATGGTAGTCACCAAAAAGAGAATGCATGGAGGGCAATGCCATGGCTAAAGAACAAATGTGAAGAACATGACACAGCCTCTCCTGAGATGAAAGAAAACGTTTAAGTAATATTAATGAAACTTTGCAAGGGTAAAATAATGTAATTGCTTTGCCCTATAGCTGAGTGGGAAAGTGGTATATACTTATTGTTGTTCTTTTTTGGATATCTAAAAAACTTGCAAAGGCTGTGAGATAATGAAGTGTTTAGTGTCAAGGAACAGAAGTTTAGAAATATTCACCTTTTAATTCTGGTTCTGCCACAAACTTTGCCAGTGTAGAATATCATTTATCCTTTTTATCTTTACCTCTTGTCTTGGATTCTCCCTTTTTAAAACAGGTAGTTCTTCAGTTTTATAGATGACAAAGATGGTTTAAGACTCGCTTAATATGAAGGTGCTTTTTGGTGTTGGGTGATGTAAATGTATTTTTCTTTTAGGAAATGTCTTTTAGATCTTCAACTTTGCTTTAGAGAGCTTACAGTGGTTTGGATTTAAAGTTCATGTGAGTTTTGAACTTGTTCTCCAGGGCCCTAAAGGGTTTGTTCTAGTTCCTCTGTAATCTGTGAAGAAATTCATTGTCCTTCCTTAGTTTTGAGTTCTGCTCCCATTAAGCTTCTGGGGATGGAAACCCTAATAAGCAATAGACACCTAGCAAATTATTCTAAAAACTTGTGAGCATTGGTAATGAATTTCCTGATTATCGTTAAAACACACCAAATGCAGAAAAATTTTGGCCAAACATTACAGAGACACAATGGGGGTTTTCTGGTTGTTTGATACTGAGTAATATTTTATTCTTAATTCTGTTGTGAATTTGTGATTAATGAGTACAAGTAAAGTATGTTATACCTCTGCAGAAATTTGAACCTACTTTTTCCCACCAATTCAGCTTTCATTGCACTAAGAGGATTTTAGAGTGCTCACTGTTACTTTATCTATCAGTATTTCAGTAAAACTCTGTATTGTGTGTATGTAAAGGGTAAGTGATTTTTATTTTTTTAAACAAAATTTTATTGATAGCACACTGCAATTCAGTCTTCTGGAATTTGGTAGGGTGTTTTGGTTGCTTTTGTTAGGGTTTTTTTTGTTTGTTTGGTCGGTTGGTTTTTTTGTCCTGCCCTTTATACGTCATGTTTTCATTAATTTTACTTATCATGCTGTGTCAAGACACCTGCAGGCCTGGTGTGTTCTCTAAATCCGAGGGGTTTTTATTCATACTATATGACCCTGATTGAACACTTAAACAGTGTTATAAAGCTGCAGTACATTTTCTGTTGTTTTAGAAACAATTATTTTGGTTATTGACAGTAATTTTCTGTGTCTGGCTATGAAATTCCTCCAACTTTCTTACCCTTGTTCCTGCCCCTGAACATGGTTTAAATAGATTTAGAAAGCGGTGTATGTATTAGAGTTATCGTTATTTATCAAGAAGGAATCAGGTTTAGGAAAAATGTTTAGGAAAAATTAGTGGATCTCTTTTGAAAGAATATAGAAATGGTATGTGGAGTGGCAGAAACACCTGTGAAGGAGTGGCAGAAAGTGGCAGAAACACCTTCTGTTTCACTGGAAGGAAAACTTAAATGATTGGCTTAACAGAAAAATTAACATATTCTGGTTTTCCCTTTAGAGAAGCAAAAACCCTTTGTAATTTTTTTTAGGCTACATGACATTCTTCGTTGTCAAAAGACTGACTCTTTGCTCTCCTATGACATCCCAATATTTAGCATACTAGTGAGACTCTGAATTCTTGTAGACGAAATTATGGCAAGTCAGGTAAGTGGCATTTTTCTTTATTATATTGCACAAATTTTAAGTTATATGCAATCGGTGTACAGACACATTGTAAAATTTACGTAGGAGAAATGCGCAATATAATAATCTTAAAAAGCCACTTACCCACCTTACTGTTTGTGCAGCCAATTCCATGGCCCAATATTCGTTGTATGGTGGGCGTGAAGCCCCCTGTACAGTGCATACTGGGGCATGCAGCTGGTTAAGAATTAAGTCTGTCTTTCTTTTGTGTACCTGATACACAAAAGAACACAAAGGGCAGCTGTTACTCAGCTTGTGAGCAATGAGAACAAAGTGAGATCCAGTGGTTGTTCTTTTTGGTGGTATTTGACCATCACTGTTCAAATTTGTTTTTTCTTAAGGTTGAAGGACAGAAAGGACAGTTGGCATAGGTTGGAAATCGCTGCAAACCTATCCTGAATTGCTAGTGCTAATACTATTTTCTACTACCATATTGACAAGCATCAGCCGTGACTCATTTAGTTTACAGAATTAAAAGTTACTCTTAACAGTAGTGTGTTAAGGACTATTTTTGGTTTTGTTCTTTTGCCTGTGTACTCAATTCTTTTACACGGGAACTGGTTACAAAGAAACTTTACAACAACTGCTACAACGAACTAAGGATAACTATTCTATAGACACACAAAGAGCAAGGGAACTTGAGCAGGAGTAATGTTGCATTATTTTTGTTGTTATATAAACAAATTCTAAATGCCAATATTGCTTAAAAGGCAAATTCTGTATATGTAAATCATGCAAAGCAGAAAAGCAATGTTTAATTTGATCATGGTTATATGCTTGTCAAACCTGTAATTTCCATTGTTCCCTCTTAAAAGTAATCATATGACTGCTCTATGGTATATGTGCTACAGATTATTTCTGGTGTAGAAAGTGACATTTAAGTAGTACTTAGCAGAGATTTCTATCCATGTCAGCTTTCAGATTTTAAGCATATTTGGTTTAGCCTTATTTCTTCAGATCAAAATATTTAAAATATTTTTAAAATCAAATGGAAATTTTTAATTTATGGGTCTTTGCTGTATTCTCTAGTGGATCTAGGAAGGATCTTGCTCTTACTTCGGGGGAGAAAATACTTCTTTGGGAATGAATAAACACTGGAATTTCAATCAACAGCATGAATTTTTCTGAAAAGTTTTGCAGGGTGAGAATGGGAATTTGACTAAACCAGCTCCTTAGTCTTAGCTGTTGTAGAATCCAGCACTTGCCATAAGAAATCAAAAATAAAGTTGTGGGCATAAAACAGCAGTGGATCCATAAGGTTACACCTGAAGCCAAAGTTGTAATTCATAAGTCATTTCCACAAAACTCTCCTTGTTTTGTTCTGTTTTTTTTTCCTCCAATGGAAGTAGAAGTTAAGATGTACTTTTGAACTTCACTTTGTGGAAAGCTGTGCATGTTTCATTGCAGTTGCAGGGACAGCTTTGACAAGGCAAGAAAAGTGTTTTAATATCACCTTCAATACCACCCTTGCCTGTCATAATGAGAAAGATGCCTGTTTGGTGACTGCTTTTTCCCAGCCCAAGCCAGCTGCCTCCAGCTAGACCTTTCTTTGGGAAGATCAATCATGAAATTGCATATATATCTCTTGGGAAATTCAGTATGTGTGAGCAGTAAGCACAAACACCAGTGGAAATTCCCTATTTCAAATTTTTCACTGACTTTGAAAGATTTCCTAGTGATCCTGGTAATATTTGACAACCATAAATAAAGAGCACTCTTTATAACTTAAATAAACAGCAAAGCATTTTTACTAATTATTAGGCATGAAAACAAATCTCTCATATCTAGGATTGGTCCTCCAGATAAGGTTATAAGTATGTTGTCCTGACAATGTAGGTAATTTATGATACAGCCAGAGGTGTAATTGTTCTGTGAATAAAGAGAGGCTTTTAGCTTCCAGGGATATAAAGTATTTTTCATGAATATTAAGTAAACTCTAATGATTGAAGAAAAGAGCAAAGTGGAGGACAGTCGTTTATATCCTGTCTAAACTGGCCTACAGCCACATTAATGTTTGTAACAGATTTAAAGTATAGCTAAAACAACAGTAAGGATTTCCTCCTCTTTTTCCATACCCTTTTCACCACTTTTTAAACATACATATAACTAAAGGGGTGAAGGCTAACTGCTTATTTACTGTAATTTACAGGAGACATTAAAGAAAAATGGAAAGTAACTGTAATCAGTGCTGTTTGAGAAGTAGTGATAGATTGCAATTGTATGGTTTGAGGCTATTAATTGCAATGAGATTATACTAGTTCAGATACCTCTGATGTCAGATGCTTGAAATATTAGTTATTTCAAAGACAAATTGGTTTATAAATTATTAGTAAATCTGTACCAAGGTGATTAAACCCACTTGTAAACTGTCAAACATGGGTACTATTTCAAGTTGCAGTTTAGTCACTCATATGCTGGAAAGGGAGTTAGGAATTACATTTAGGGGTTATGTGGGAATATGTGGAGTGACTGAGTTACTTTTGAGACTGGGCGTTTCCTGTGCTTTCTACCCTCTTAATGAATTTTTATTCAGCTTTAAAGTTTTCCTAGTCCACCACTAGCCTTTTCATCCGACTCTGTAGAAGATGCTCTAGAGAGGGAGGAAGCTGCTTCTCTAAGGTGGAATTACAAACTCGCTTGACCACTTGGGGGAGATAAAAAACAGCAGATCTATGCAGCCCTCACAGGTCACAAATACAGTAATGGCATCCTCGAATTTCCACTCTGAGGGTCTACCATTGCTAGACAGTACTGTTCTCAGTAAAAGAATATTTTTTTTCCAGTGGGATGGATAAAATATGTTGCACTGCATAGGTCTTCTTGGTAATAGCATCCCATGTCATTCTTCTTATCATTAATCAAATGTTGTTTATTGAAGCAGATACAGAATTGCTTAATGGTTTGGTATTTGATTTATTGAATTTTAAGGAATGAGAAATCGAAACAGTAGAAGCTGAGGAATAGCTTAAAAGTCCTATTAACTTGTTTGTGTAGCTACTGAATTTTGCTGTGTGTTCACACTCTCACGTGCACACATAAACACTTAGAGGATTCCAGTCCCCTGCACAAAATAATTAAACAAAGCTCAAAGGCCTGACAGTGTGTATGTCCAAAGCAGTGAAAAGGAAAAAAAGAAAGAGGACATCTTTTACATTTATTTTCTCCCAACAGTGTTGTTTCATTCCAAGCTTGAAGCTTTCTCACTGATATGTTCTGTGGCATGTGGATATTTGCAGGAGGGTGTTAGCAGAGTTACAGGCATTTTGGATGACTATTTTTTTACTCTTCAATTTTTTACATAAAACGTTTGTTGTGGTCATTACAAAACTTGGCATTCTAGATATTCTGTTATATGTACTATTTAAAGTGCAGTCATCCATGGGAAATATTCCCCAGCAATGTCCTGTTGGTAACTATAATAATAAACAGATGTAGTTTATGCAAAGCAAAAACTTCTATGATGGGCGTCGCAGTTCCTCTCAAGTGCCCTGGGCTGGAGCTAGGGTTTTGGGGCAGGGGGGCTCCTGTTTTCATTCTGCTTTGATTTTTCTCCTGTGATCTTTCAGTTTCTATTCCTTCTCAGCCATTTCTTGTGGTTGAGGAGCAATTCTCTCCTCCTTGCTCCTGCTGTGTATCTGACCTTAGGGCTCTGCTCAAATGCCACTCCCTTGCCAGAAGTACCTTCTGCAGGCCCATTCTCAGACGTGTTCATAAGGCTCATAAGCCTTGAGGCAAATTGAGATCTTACCTGAGCTGAGTCAGTTCTAATAAGGAAATTCAAGGACCAGAGGTCTTGTCACTCTCCCAGCTCACTTCCAGCTTGATGAGCAGGACCAGGAACACTGCAGGATCTTGTTCCTTTCTTCATCTGTCAGCATTGTTCTCCCTCTTTGTTCCTGCCAGCTGGTGCTGAATAGCTCTGTCATGCTCAGAGGAGATGTAGCTAGAGCTAGAACACTTGTCAGTCAGTCCTGCTGGACTTACCATTAGTACAACCCCTTGCGCCATCAGTGCACAAAATGTTGATCTGCTCTATTAGAGCTGCAGCAGTTTGCTCCAGTTTTTTTTTTTTCACAGATCGCTTCTCTGTCAGTGCTCAAAATGTGGTCCTCTTCTGGCATTGCGACTTGTGGCCTACAGTGACTTCTTCCCTTCCTTCCTGGGGTCCAACATGAGTCTTTCCTCTGCTGCTTGTAACAGGCAAGATCACCTGGCTGCTTGCTGGGAATATCCGAAGCATGCACAGGACGCGCTGGTTCCTTGTCCAGAGATCACAGGCATCAAACCTCTACAGCATCACAGAGCTATCTGTGGGTGATGCCACATTTAGGAAACTTGTCCTACAGATGCTGTTTGCCTGGAAACTCCAAGATCCGCCTTCCACGTGAGCTACTTCCTATGGTCGCCCACTGCAAATGCCTGTAGGGCAAGTTATTGAAAAGAAAAAGATTGTTTGTCAGTCTTTGGTGTTCATAGAGATGTGATGTCCATAAAAAAAAATTCATAGCCCACCCTCATTCCTCTGTTTGTTAGAGAACCTGTAGCATACATTTCAGTCATATGGTGAAACTAGTCGTCTCTTCAAAGGACTAAACTTCCCAGTTATTTCAGATAGTTATCTCAACTAGGAAAATAAATGTTTGCTCTGTGAAGCGTTGTGTTATTTATACATGCTTTTAAAAACAAAGAAATGATTTATAAGTAGATGCAACTGAAATATTTTACATCTCTTTATCCAAAAAGCCAAGTGTCGCACATTTCACATAATATATGAATATTATTTTCAGACATTTTGAGAGGTCATTTGTTTCACAATATGACTGTAATGGAATTAATAGACTACCGTGCCCATATGATTTGTTATGAGGATGGGTTTTGGTTTGTTTTTAAACTTTATAAATAGCCATATAAATGCACTTGTTAGGTATTTTTACATTTTTAAAAATATTCCACTACTCCCAAACTCAGAAGGTGAAAGAGTTAAAACTTTATATCCTCAGTACAGAGTTAACATCCTCAGCCTTGTTTTGGCTTCTAATTCCTTCTAATTGTTTTGCTTTCTTCTTTGCTTATTTAGATCTTCAGTTTTCCACTCACATATTTTCTGACTTTTAATATTGTCCGAGAGTCAAACATAAAATACCGTACTGATAATTCTAATGGCAACAGGTATTAGAGCTGGTAAGGTAACCCTTTATCCTTCAGTGTTGTTGTGTTCCAAGTTTCCAGCAAGCATTCAGCATCTGTGCTGTGCAGGAGTTCAGCTGCCTTATACTGTGTAGGGGAGATAATCCATTCAGCAGAAATAGTTATAGAATAGAGAATATTAAATATAGACTATTGAATATAGAATATTTAGTTTCCCGAATCCTCTGTAGCCCTAGATACCCATAGCAGAGCAGAGTGTGGCTGCTTATGATGGGAAGGAAGAAAGGACAAAATAACATACTCTACATTCAATACTGGTTATACTCCAACGCCTGCCTTCAGAGGGTGCGGCGTCTGGCTGTTGCCTCTCTCTTTTTCCAGAGGGAATTCAAGCATTTCATGTCATTTTTACTTGCTCCAGCACAGAAACCTCTGATTGTATCCTCACTCCAGAATCTTTTAAGCTGGTGAGGCAGCATCAGTCATCATTCATACCTTTACAATCTGGTATTTAGGTGGAAGAACAATGTCCCCGGAAGCTGCAGCATTTTGCCAGTGCTCAGCTCAGGAAGGGGCATCAGAATTTCATCGCTTCCTTTTTCATCTTGGTCACATTTTCCTTAATGCTGTACAAAAATTCCTCTCACTCATTATGCTCCATTCTAAAGTATGTAGTATAGATGACATTTCAGTTAGGAAAGGACATGTTGAAACATTATGGTTGATTCAAGTGAGTAATAACACTACATATGATTTGAATGTCTTGTGGGTGAGGGAAGAGCTTTTGGCTTTTTAATGTCTTGTTCTTTTAAATTAAAAAAAAAAAAAGTTAATTCCCAAAGCCATAAGAAGAAATATAACAGGTTTGCTGCTACCCTGCTATATGTTTTGCATGGCCACCTACCCCTGTTTGAAGTGGGTGTAACGGGCTGTCTCACTGTAGGTGAAGAGTTCCGAATCAGCAGCATTTCTGCAGGCACTTTGTGCTTGCTCAAGACTCCGTAATGTAAGGTGTGGCTGTAAATATAGCCAGGCAGGGAAGGGCGAAGCTGGCTGAGAATTTTAGTCTAACGTAAATCTCCTTTGCCATAACACACTGTTTTGTCACTTAGGAAGCAGTTAAAGGCTAAACTGGGAATGAAAAGTCGTATTCCAAAATAAATACGTAGAGGGGAAAATAAAGAAGAGTGTATGTCATTCTTACCATGTGAGGAAAGTGATCACAGCCACGCTTTTGTTTTCTAAAAATGGGTGTGAAGGGTGCCTCCTTCGCATTAAGCAATTCCCTGAATGATCGCTTTGAGTCTATTTTTGCACTTGTACAAAGAAGCAAAATATTGTTCCTTGTATATGTAGAAAGCATAATTGTTTGTTCCAGTACACAAGAAAGTCAGCTAGTTCTGCAGAACTCTTCAGAAAGCTTTGATGTAGAATAAGGAAGATAGCACAGGTTATATGTAGTTCTTTCAGTGAATCCTGACAAATGCTTGCTGACCTTGTGATGATGCGTATATAAGAGAAATTTGTTGTATTTATTATCTCCTGTGGAATGACTGTCACATAGGTCATGTCCATGCAGACAGGTATTCCTAATGATGCCCAGGCTGTTGCATCACCTTTTGGGTGGCAGATGCTTTGAGGAACGGGGAGAGCTGTGTGTTCCTTCACCAGCCTCTTGTTCGTTGCTGTTATCTGGCGTCTGTTGAAAACTTTGGCAACACTGAGCGACTAGCTGATGATCACCCAAGTTTTTAATAGGTGTGCAAGCCATCTATAGTTGTTACACCACAGGTATTGATGTTGCATTATCTGCTGCCACCGCCACGTATATCCCCAGTGACCCTTATAGAAGTAGGGTCACTTTCTCCACAAAAATATTTGTATCTTTTGCAGCCGGTTATTGTGTGTATGTGCATTTGTTTGTAGTACTGCAAGAACATTTGTGTTTCACTTCACAGATAGCTAGTCCTACATCTGCTGTGTTTAGATCTCAATTTTGCTTAGAGAATCTCCTGCATCCTCTATATGTAGTAACAGTGGCCTGCCTTCTGCTTTATAGAGTGTGCCTGGAAGTAAACAGCAGTTTTCAATAAAGCCTCCCAGTCTACCCCATTCTCTTTATTATTATGAACAAAATTTGAATGCATCATAGCCCAATGAATACATACATGCTGTTTTAAGTCAGCTTTACCTTCTGCAATAGAGTTGTATTAACCCTTAATGAAATCTGAGAAAACACCTGTTAATGGAGCTATAATGTGGCTCTTGGCAACCTATGCTAAAAGGTTTCTGCAGGCTGAAACAAAATATGCTTCAAACTTGAATGGGATCAAGTTCAGAGATGTGGTGTGGCATTATAAGATGCCTACAGTGAAACCTGTGATTATTTCTGATTGTCAATTAATGGAGAATTCTTCACAGTAATAGTCACTGTGTTGGCATAGCAGTGCTGCTGTGGCAGTGAATTGTGGTTTTTAAGAACCATAATGTTACATCAAGAGGATCATTACAGCTGAGCAATCCAACCAAAATGCCCTGAACAAATGAAACTGCTTGTTTAACAGCACTCTGTCAATCAGCGCTGTATAACTACTTCATGGTTTCAGTCTGGAAAGGCATCTCTGAGGACCGAGGAATTAGGCAGAGAAGTAGTGTAAGAGAAAGACTCAATCTAATAGTTACTGGACAATGTAGGTAATGTGAAACCCAACCTGATGCAGTTGTTTTGTTTTCTGCCCGACAACAAATTGTTTTAACACCACTGTTATGTAAAGTGAGAAAGCAATAAAGTTACATTTAATGGGATTGTACCCATACTAATAGGGACAATATTCAGTAATTATCAGTACTGGTTTTTTTTAAATTCCCAAGCAGAGCAATCCCTTTTGTTGAAGACATGCCAGTGTATGAAGACATTTTTCTTCTTTTTTGAGATGGTATGTTTACTGGTAAAACAAAGTTCACGCAAAGAACAATTGATTTATAAGAACTTGACTTACTCTTCGTTATCTTTAGTATGAGATTACATTGTATTAGTTGATGTTACCATGACACTAGCAAAAATATTAGATTGAAAATTAGAATTAAAAAAACGGTACCACCTGTAAGTTTGGTGCTAGACTTTGCTCATGATGGTAAAGTAATTCAGTTACTACAAAATGACTTAATAAAGTATAAATTTATAGTTGCCCTCTGAATCGTATTCACTTTCTGTATTTTTGTGGGTGACTTCTGGCTTTTTTTAAATTAAGCAACAAAAAAAGGCTGGGCAGGATACTTTCTTTTCCAAATAAACAACAGGAATAGCTAATATACCTGTTGCAGTGGATTTATTTTTCTTTAATCCCCTGAAAGCATATTGCTAAAGCCTGCCAGTTGTGGCTGGGTCTCCTTTGGTCCTTTGTTGTTGAAAGTTTACATCAGTGCCCCCAGGTCTGTGGGATCACTCACTGTTTAAACTTTTGGGGGAAACTATGATGTGTTCAAGCTACTGTTATAGCTGAGGGTAGCCCCGTCAGCATCTTCATACTGGGTTGTAAGATGATGAATTGAACATACAGAAGAAGGAAATTGGAGGAATCTTCAGAATCTTCCTTATGCAAATATTTGGACATTATCATGTTTCTATCATTTTCTCCTGCAAACCACTTCGAAGGAGTTGCGGGGGGAGGGAAGTAGCCGGTGTATACAGTTACCAGGCAGTCTGAATAGCAGAAATCTGTATTCGTATCTTATTTTGCAGGCAGAGCTTCACTGGATGTTAGTAGGGAACAAGGGGTCTCATACAAAGACAGAACAGGGCAGAAAATTCTGGGCAGAATGCAGAACAATTTGGGGAAAATATTCTGATATATTTAATTCTTGCTGTAATTAAATGGTCTTTCAGAGCAATGATTAATGTGGAATCCAGAGGTTCACTGTGGGAACTGTTTCTTTCACATTTATACAGAAGTGATTAATTGAAACTGAATTATATTTATATAACAGAAGGTCGAAAAATACAAAATGTGCTGTAAGCCCTGTTTAATTCAGCAGATAAATGTCAAGTCATCTTTTGTGTCTTTGGTTATGCATTTTTAACATTGTTTTAACATGTTGGCATTATGTATTTTATTCTTAGGGGAAAAAAAGGAAAGAGGGGCTTCCTGGGCTTGTGAATTTTATACTGCTAGAATCAGAAATCTCTGATCTCTTGAGGCTTCTAATTATGATTTTTTTAAGTCCTTACTGAGCTAGTATTTGAGGCAATACAGAGTTTAGAAATGCAGCCCATCAGCAGTTTGCTGGATTCTAGGTTCTGCATGCAGAATATTAAGGAGGTATGAATGAAGTTTAATAAAATACATCGAGGCATTATGCAACTATATACTGCTGCCACAAAAATATTACAAGTATTTTGTAGAAAATTAAAGGCTATCATCCTATTGACATGAAATAAAATCTGTCTTAAAATTCATAAACAAAATCTAATTATGAATGCCAATATATGGAATTAAAGGAAGGAAGTAGTAGGATGTAGTTTTTCAGTGCATCCTTTTTAGTGGTTTTGCCATACAAAAAGTACAAAGGGAAAGGCAGCATTAGAAGATGCAAGGCAGAGTCTCCCCTATCTCTCCTTTGTTCTGCAGCACCTCTCCAAGGCTCTTACGTGTTCTGCTGAGACAGGCTGATGCGTGCCCGCTTCATGGAGGAAGTTCGTTTGGGAAATGAGACGCTAAAAGGAAGTAGTTCACAGCTGCTGCTTTTGGAGAGGAGGAAGCCCTGTTAATAGGAGAAATGATGAAAGGAAGAGAAGACTTAAGGGCACAAGGGTTAAGGATGAATTAATGGATAGAATGAAGCAGAGTAGGAAAGGAAAAATGAGTATTAGTTGTTACTGCATTCCCCCAACTACTTAAGAATGTTAGCTCCCTGGTATTATTTATGTGGGTTTGACCACCATTACATATGAAGAAAAACCAGAGAGATGCAAGTCTTTCCCAATTAGTGTCTGCCTAAGAAATAACCTACTTCTTAATTACATCTCTATTTCTTCTAGCTTACTGTCCTGAATCTGTCAGCTTTTATCACCTCCTTTGTAAATTATATGCCCTGATGTCAGGTAAAAAGTTTTAACCTGTTTTATAGTTGATGATTTGATACAGATACAGAATCACACCGATGTTAGAGACATTTTTCAGCCTGTGGTAGTTACATCTATTCTGCCCATCCTACTGTTGTACAAGACGTGTTAAATCAGAGCAGGTTCTTTAAGAAACACTTTTGTGTTTCTGCTTGAAGATGTATGTTAATCTGGTACATAGGTAAAATGAAAAAGAAAGACCCCACCAGGGTTTTCCTGTGCTTTCCTCCAGTGTAATTAAGGTCTTGTGTTGATTTCACAGTTCAGCATATTGGTGTTGGTCAATGACACTAACTCGGTTAGAAACCAAGGGAAATTGGAGTCTTTTTTTTTTTCCTTTTTAAATTAAATTGTTCGGCTGAAGTGTCCAATTAGCACCAGTCCAATTACAAGGTACCCTGGTGAAGGAAAGCAGGAAGCAATACATCTTGCTTCCTAAGTAGAAACTTCATTTTATTTTTAATCAGTGCTATTAAGGAAGACTTCCTTGGGAGTAGGCTTCACTGAGGGTTTGTTCATTATCAGCTCAAGGTGAAGCCAAAGGGAACCTTTCTGATTTCATACCAGAATTGATTTAAAAAAAATAAATAACAAGTGCATGCACAGGGGGTTGGTGCATGTATTTAGAAGTGGAGTTGCCATTGGTAACGCAGCTGATTTCCTTTGTTGGAAAAGTCATTGTTCATTACTTACCTGAAGTGAAAGGTTAATGGCCTGTAGCAATCTGAAGAAACCCCCACAAAAATGCACAGCAAGGATCTAATGTTGTTATACAATAGTGCTTTCCACATACTTTTCCTCAGGTAAGACAGACATAGAAGATAGCTGTTGCTGTTCTAATAAATATAATTGATGTAAAGTAGTACCCAGTATACTGGAAAATGAAAAGGCTTCTGCTACTGTCAAACAGACAGCTGTCACCAAAGGCACAAATTTTGCTTTCTTTATTGATGTTTGCAAAATATGCTGGCTATACTTTGTATAGAACTGCTGCACTTTTTTCCCTTAAAAAGCACCTTTGTTGTAGTAGAAGTAACTTATTTTGTAGTGTGGCTGTTGCTTTAATTGCTTTCTCGATAGCTTAAAACTGTTACTTTTGGCGCATTTTTTCTTCTTGCAGTTCAAACACAATTAAAAGTGAGATCTTGTGTAGTACGTTTGATATTGAGGTATTCTGAAGAATTTTGTTGGCTCTCAAGCTGAAACTTGAACACTTCAGAGAGATCAATTAGTCGCCTCACTGAGATGCGCCTGTGATGGAGGATTAAGCCAAGTCACTCAGCTGCTCAGGGAAGAAAATGCAGGCTATGTTTCAAACCAAAAAAGAATTTCATGGGGATAGACTGCAACCATCAGTCTGTAGTTGAAGAAGAGCTCTAAGTTGGCACTGCCTCTGGAAATGACAGTCCTGCCTGGTCCCTTGTGTTGTGGGTATAAGTAGTTGATGTGGTACATGGGAAGGAGGATCAGGCTGGCTAGGAAGCAGTTTTTTCCAGGCAGGTACCAGAGTGGTGGTGGTGGTTAGCCTGGCCACTTTCTCACTCACTTCACCAAACACCTGTACAGATGTTGGTGTCAGCAGGAGCAGAGTGGGGAGGAGAAAATGCAAGAAGGGGCATGACTGCTTTTTTTGAGTGACAGTGATAGCCAGTAACAGGATAAAACATGCATCAAATGACAGCCACTGATTTTTAAAAGCCGTGGAATAACATCCCTCACCTTCCGAGAGATGCAACTGGAGCTTAATCGAAAGTATACAAAGAGCATCTTTCACTAGTAGTGCTGGCATAAGTAGTGCCACCTTAGAGACACAGGAGGTTGGTTTCCCAGTGAAGGCATCTAGGCAGCCCTCAGACCGGAGGATCAGTCACTTACAAGCGGCTCATGGCAGAGAGTCAAGTGGCAGAGGTGGAGCCCATCATAGACTGCACTGCTACAGAGAGCAAAGTTGACCAAACCATGTGAGTAGGGACAGCTTCAGGGCCATTGCTTCTCAGCGTTTAAGGATATCAACAGACAAGTGCCCCCCAGTGCTTCTGAGTAATAATCCTGCCAGGACTAACTTGAAATAAGTGATGCCACATATTAAATCAGTAGAAACTTTTCTTGCAGCACTCAGGTCTTCCTCTCATGCTGACCATTCTCAGCTGGGCCATAGCTTGAGAGGAGATAACACTGCGTATTAAATATGTATCAGCAGCTTCAATTTATTTAGTGCTAGATGCTACCAAAATGTCTTTTTTGTCAATGATATTAGCATAGGTATTGGAATACTGTGTGAAACTTCTTTTTAATCTGCCCCTACAAACCGATAGCTGAATGTTACCATAGAACACGGTCTGCTGAACCTAAAATTATTGCTGTAGTCTAACTTTTCCACATTGAGTAAAAACTTTAGAAAGCACAGATCTTTACCTTGATTTACTTGAGTGATATTTGATGAACTTGCAAATTTTGACCATGTTGCTTAATAGAGATGTATATTTTCCTGCCATAATGGAAAAGTTTTGAACCCAATTGTCTTCCTCCTTTTTTGCACTTGCCTCCCTCCTCAGTCTTCTTCCTTCCCCAGCACCCTCATTTCACTTACTATAAAGTGTTCCTTCCTTCATGTTTGGTAGTTACAGATTAATTAGTTAGGGAACACACCCTACATATATTTAAACTTTGTTGCTGTACTGAATGAGAAGTGGGGCTGGGAAAGAGCTTTGAGGGTATAGCTAAAGGAGAGCAGCTGAGCTAGGTTTGGTGAAGCAGATCCTTCTGCTGAAAGTTGCTGCTACCTCAGCTGAGGTGCCGTAACCAGCTGCGAGTACATCCCTAGCCTGCTGCAGTGCAAATAAAAACTCCTGGTATCTAAGTAAGCTTACTT
The DNA here is from genome assembly GCA_020745775.1 of Theristicus caerulescens. Taxonomy (NCBI): domain Eukaryota; kingdom Metazoa; phylum Chordata; class Aves; order Pelecaniformes; family Threskiornithidae; genus Theristicus; species Theristicus caerulescens. Next base: position 73,976,043 of record CM036558.1, read on the forward strand.
CATTTTCCATCATGGTAGACTAGGAGTGCAGGTGCAGTCAGTTGCTGTACCTCAGCTGAAAGGTTAGAACTTCTTATGCCACTCCGATGTGTACTTACAGTTGTCGGGCCACATGCTGTGCTAGAAATGCTCCTTGGGAAGGAACGTGTGAAAAACAGCTTGTAAATTAGCTTTGGGAGAAGTCCTCTGTGACAAAGCTGGTGTGGTGAGACTGATTGCCCTAAGGAAGGGGAAAAAAAAAAATACACATCTTATCCAGAGAGTTGTGAGGAAAACTTCAGGCTTGCTCAGCACCATTGCAGCTCACAAATACATCTCTACCAAAGCAATGAAATACACCATTTGTGTGTGCCAGTTGCATTGTACAGAATTGCCCTTCAGCTGTATGTATTAGGTCTGATTTTAGCTGCCGTTCTTTAAAGGAACAGCATAAAAGGGAAGAACAAATCACTTTATTTTCCATATGTATCTTTAAGTCTTTTCCTTTGAAGTAATCCTTTTGCAGTGAATAATTTGTCAATCCCATTGCTGCTGCCTGTGAGTTAGCCTTCTTTTGACTTGTCAGTTTGCAGCAGCCTTTCTCTAATTATGTGTGCAAATAAATTTGGGTACACAACCTCAGATAATACTGCTTATCTGCATAAAGATGTTTGCTTTCTGGTTTTTCCCTTATTTAGTTTACATGCTATTCATTTTGCTCAACTGGTGAGGAATGCAGGGAAGGGAGGGAAAATAGTAGTGTATCACTAAGCAGAACAAGAGCCGACAGCAGGTTACATATTAATAGAATAATAATTTTCAACCACAAGGACCTGTTCCAAAGAGAAACCTCTACAAGGTTTTGTGAATCTTTCTGAAAGCATTACTGGTTGAACTGTTACTTGTCACTCTGAATTTGCATGTTGTATATTGTGCTCCTGCTTTTTGTGCTAGTAATTAGAATAGTCTCTATTGTTAATAGATTAAATATTGCAAATATTATAAATGTAACTTTCCTGTCTGTTTTGGAACGTTTTGTGGCACTTTTATGTCTGTGCTTCAGGCCATAGTTTGGTTAACATGTTTTCAGTGTCAAAATAAGCAGCTCCTCAGCTTTTTTGTGATAGTGTCTCAATTTGTGAAGCCGAAACAGTGATCTAGATCAACAAAGCTGATCCAGCTGAAAAGTAACTTGTTTTATCGTGGTGGAAGAGGAGAGGTGTCATTCGCTCACCAGTTTATTTTTTAGTGTTTGTTAGAAAGTTATCTTGCTCACCTCATGGCCATGAAAATATTTATTGTTATAATTAAGGAATAACAGGTGGTGACAGAAGGACCTGCTGAAGTTGGTACAAGCAGCACGACCACCAAGTAGCTGTGGGCTCAAACATCACCATCCCCAAAAGATACAGTCTATCTGGGGAGCTGAAAAAATTGAGACAATGCCCACGTTAATGCATAGAGCAGATCTGTAGAAACATATCAGTAATGCAAAATACTTTGTGTCAAGAACCTGATGTCTGCATTGTACATGCTTTGGGTTTTGGTTTTTACTGTGGACTAGCTCTTGTCTAGTCCCGATGGCTTAATGCTCAGTTACTGCTGGAGCGCACTCGGTGTGGTTCTGGAGATCTCCCAGGCAGTTTAATTGGAGCATAATCCAGCCCATGCGCTCCCAGACACTGGGCCACAATGTGGAGCAAACATGGAGGATGAAGAAATTCACTTTACAAGTGTGCTCTATGTACAAAATAAAACCTCAGTGTAGATGCACTCTGAAAGACTTACTTGTCCTCGGTGACAAGAGTGTACAGTTGAACAAGGAATTAGCAATGGCCTTCTGAGTCCTATTGTCATGTTATAACTTCTAGGCAAGCTTCTTTCTGAATTCCCTTTATTACTGAGAGAAACCTTAGAGTAGAATAGGAGTGTGGCTTAATAATTAGCAGGCTCTAGCTATCTACACAACTGAAGTGTGCTTCTGCCAGTGTGAGAGTTCAGCAGTTAGTACCTGGGACACCAGTGATACGTTTAATTGGTGTATTGATACGAAGAAGCATGTGATGGCATACAGCACAGGGACGTTTGTTACAGTTTTGGCAAACCTGAGCTGAAAGAAAAAGCAGCACAGATGGCTGAAAATAGTAGTAAAATATTCCATTTCATGCCTGCAGAAATCATTAGATGGTGGTTAAAGAGGTGTTATTAATGTGTCAGATTCACTTGGGGAGTTACGTTTCTGTAATGTCCACTAAAACAATGATACTTCTATTTTTGTTTTTAAGTGGAGCCCTTGCCAAGTGCAGACGTGTTTCTCTGCAGCCATGAAATGGATTTATCAACAGTAAAGAAGATGCAGATTCTCTCAGTGGCTTCTGTTTTGCTTCTGCCAGCTCAGCCCAGTAAGCAAGCAGTAGCATGGCTGTAGTTTTCTGTCCACTGTTGCCAAAATTCATTCTTATCAGTCTTACGGATTTATAACAAAAATAGTGTGTTGATTTCATGCTGACAGTAAATGAAGATGACAATTTTTATATGATAAATCAGAAGATCAAAATGTGACCTACTTATCATGACACGTTGTAACACACAACCAGCTTAAGTGCAACATTTCATAGTAAGTGAGCCTTTGAAACTTTCTGCAGAACTTAGGAGGACTCTGGGCTGTACACCACTTTGATCAAGACTTTTCAGAGCACAGTAGGTACGATGAGCCAATGTTTCATCGTGGGTGCCGAATGCTTCTTACATTGCTGCAAGAAACGAGGCAAAAATCTCTCAACTTTTTTGTCTGCAGAGTTAAAAAGCATGGCTTTATCGCAGTGTGTGACAAAGTTGCACACCACTGATCAGCCCTGTAATCGCATCTTCTCTGGAATGCTAACAAAATCCTTTACAAGCATCACTGGAGTAATACAGGGCCATTTATTGATCTTTAGTCTCCATGAAAAACTGCGGTCTTACTGATTCATCTACCATTTACAAGCCTCTATCTTGCTCTTAACCTCTTTTTATTGGTACAGTTTTGTAGTTTCTGTTTGGTTTATAGGTGTATTTCCTTGTTCCTCAGTGGCAGAGAGGTAAACAGATGTGAATAGGTAAGCTTATAAATCTGAAAATTTCCATGTGAATTCAGTCTCTCCAATTAAATTTATTTGCTGGATACGTGCATACTTTTGAGCTTGCTGAGGCAGACAGTTTGTCTTGAGCTGAAGCAGCCTCTGTGTTTCTAGAAAATCTAAGATAGAACAATTTGAATTATCTCTTTTTAAAATTCTTTTGGCTCTCCAATTTAATAAAAAAATCATACAACCAAATGAAAAAATTATCCCATAAACAAAGTTTGATCCCACCTAAAGCACATAGGAATTTTGCTAATGGATTCAGCGAGAACAGGATTTAACTTCCAGCTTTTCCCCCACTGAGTCTGTAGAACAAGGCTCTTCTTGAAAAGTACGTCCTTTATAATAACAAATACACAGATCCATGAATTCGGGGTTTAGTAGGGCTAAACCACCACTGTTAACTGTTCTTATTTATCCTATAAAATGTTGTGCTTTCCTTGCTAAGCTGTACTGCTCTTATTTTTGCCCATGATGAGCACGCTGGAATCTTGGCCGTGCAGCCACAACTCCTTTTATATATTATATCTGGCAGGTTTCAGCACCAGCGGCTGTGTGATGAGACCTTGGTAACTAGAAATAAACTGAGCTAATGCTGCGCCTTGTACCTCCTAGGACAGAAATGCTGTGGTTTTCCTCAGTTTGGACAAATGCATTGTGTGTTTCTTGTTTTATAAGGAGCATGCTAGGAGAAAGAAAAATAAGAGCTCCTGGGAAGATTGGTATGTTAGTGCCTCTGTATAGGCCTTGGGTGAAATACATGCTGAGTTTCAGTCAAAGGCTTACTTGTATTTGGTGTGAATTTCAGTCTGTTTCTAATGGATGCAAATGTGAGTAGGCAGTTTTCTCGAGTAGTCTCAGGCGTTTGAGAGTAGTGTTTGTGGTAGTAAAGGCTGAAACACAACTTTTGAATTTTTACATTGCTCCAAAGGACACTTGCATGTTGATTCTTAGGAGTTTTAAATAAGCAACGTGTTGAGAGATGAACATCTGAATTTCAAAATTACTGTACCTGAAAAGCTCTGTCGTCTCTTTCACTTACTGTCATTTATCTCAGCAAGTGGCAAACTTTGAATATTTTTAGATGTTTTGGAAAGCATCGTCACCAGTTTGGCCTGGATGCCTTACACCCACACTTTGGAAAGTGTCAGTGTCACTGTTGAGGGTGCACTTTCTTATAAAGAGACTGTTTTACAGTTACTCGTTTTTCAGAAATGTATATGTTCATCCTCTGGCATGAAGTAATTTTTTACTACAGTTATGTTGCCCTTGTAAAAAATATATATATTATTCAAATCATCCTGGGGGATTAGATTCCTATTTGCTAACTAGTGCAAGCTTCAAACAAGCCTTAGCTTTTTTCCCCCCATAGTTAAAACAATTGTGTTGCATTTGCAAATCAGTGGCTTTAAATCTTTTTGAACAGCAGATCCATGGGAGATGCTTCAATGTTTTGTTTAAGTTGCTGCCTTTTGTGCAATATTGAAGCTGATGCTTTACAGGTATGCACTGGCAATCAGTAACTGCAACGTTGCTGTTCTGGGAGTGTCAAATTCTAGGAGATTCTGTGCATCATTGTCCAGCAACTCTTTTTACTTTAATTTGGTTCTGGATAAGGGATTTACATTATAAGTGAAAAGCTTAAAATGGTACTTGTAGTTTTTATATTGATTCACTTGTCAATTTGCTGAGTACCTTCCTCTCCACTACCCTCTCCTCAGTATCTGCTTTTCAGTATTCACAAGTGAAAGTTTTATACATTGGTCCACTTGTAAATAAATAGTTTATAATTTCATTTTACTAGCAGTGTCCACATTTTCTGGGTAGTCGAAACAAGAGAAAAACAACTTGTGCAGCCAATTCCCACTGTAAACACTCTAGACTAAGCAATAAACTTTTGGAGGAGCAGGGGTGGCGAGCCCGTCTTTTTGAACTCCACAGCACTTGCAAGCGGTTCAGGCATGACTCACGTCATGCAACCAGCAGCACATTTTGTCAAAACCAGGGATGCTGAGTGGGCCGATAAACGCCAAGGACTTGGCGAAGTTTGTTCAGGGATGCAGCTGAACTCCCAGCTCTGTCTCTGTCTTTCTCTGTTCATCCCGGTATGCAGTGTGCTCGTCTACCAGCTTTTTAGCTGCGGAGTCTTGTAAGACTGAGCGCGTTGGCTACCATGCCTGTACCGAATTCCCAGCTTTCTGAAGCTGCTTGGATTCTAGCAAACTGAGTGTCTTCGTCATAGCTGGAGAGATGTGTAAACAAAAATATGAGCAGTCGGTACTAGTTGATAACATCCTACTTTCAGGAAATCTGTGATTCTCTGTACTTCTTCCAATAACATTTATGTGTTTTTCATTTTTTCTATACACACTCTTCTAACTTTTCACAGCTCACAAGTTGATATCCACATAATTAAGGGGGAAATTTCCAGTGGATGCTTGCAAAATATTTCAAGTGACATAGAAATGGTAAACAAAAAACAACCAACCTATTTCTTTCCCCCTTCACCCCAGAAAACTGCTTGTTAAAGACGAAGCAATTAGTACCATCAAGATGCCCAGAGACAATATCACCATTCCCACAGTATTTTTTTCTTCCTTGTCTTTGGGACCTTCTGCATGTCACTTTGTAATCTTCTATCACAAGTTTTTTAAGTGCAGGTATTACGTCAGTACATTTTTCTACTCCCTTTGTTCTGGTTTCGTCTTTCCAAATATCTTCTGCTAGCTTATGTCCATGAATATAGTCTAATGTGAAGGTCTGTTCTGCATATTCTACATCTGATCCAACTTGTATCACCTAGTCCTCATTTTCCAATACTCATCTGATCAATGCCCAGCTGTTATTCAGTTTCTAATTTCTGCTGTGAAACCCAAAAATGGACAAGCTGTTTCTGTGCTTTATTTACAGAAGTTTACAGAAATTGGCCAGTAGGAAAGTACAATAGTGAATTCCCTTTTCCTTCTCCTTTTCCCCCAGGACCGTTTCAGTCCAAAGGGAAGTAAAAACCACTATGAAGAGCATTACTATTTTTGTGGTTGTATAGGATTTACAATCTGATAGTTGGATGCCATTATAAAAGAAGGTGAAAAACAAAGCAGGGAATGGGCATCAGTGGGGATTGGTTGCTTGGTTAGGGGTTTTGGGGTTTTATGGAAAAGCTTGTCAAACTATAAGAAGTCCCCAGACTCCACTGGATCATTTTTAAAAATGTAAAGTACTTTATCTTTCTCTCTTTAACATTTCTACCTTTGAAATATTAAGACAATGGTGACTACGATCTTGTCCTTTTTTTCTTTCCTATTTGTTGTAATTCGTGGTCAGAAACGTCAAGTGTTCAAAAACTGGTCTGTCTATGTGCATTTCTTGTGTGATCCTTTCAAGGACAAGAATGAAATTCACAGCACTTTTGCCAAGATGCGTTTCCACTGAGAATGTGGATCAGAGTCCAGCAAATAACAATCCACATAAAGAAGCTTTATGTCTCTGTAAGAACCAGGCTTTAACCATGTAGACAATAATAGCCATTTTGCTATTAATTTTGTGTACGATACAAAGGCTCAGCAACAAAAAACCTAGAAATCAGCCTCCCAAAAGGCAGATATGTTTTATACTGTCTTCCATTGTTAATGCTAATAAATGTTGCTTCTGGGTTTGTATATGGTAGAAATCTTCCTCTCTCATCTACCTATCTCTCAAGAATGGGTGAAATTCACTGTCAGCAAACGAAAACAGCAGCAGTCATTATGAATTCAGTTCATTTCAGAAAGGTACTTCTTGCTTAAATAAATACCATTGAACATTACATTCAACCATGTTGTGAAACTGGATGATAATAATTCTTTGTTCAGTCATATAAAAGCTCCTTGTTCCCTCTACTTAACAGGGTCAACCACAGAGTCAGAGAACAACAGGATGTGATCTTGATGGATCTTGAAGAATCATAATTGTTATGCAAGAACAAGTTTTCTAAATTGACTAGGTATTCCAAAGTAGTGGGACCTGGAATGTAATGGTATTATTATATAAGCTGTCCCTGTATAAGACCACAACAACAGATCCTCTTCCACACTAACATTTTTATTATTTAGAGGCTACAGTGGTAGGTAAATATGTATGCTAATTTTTAGTGGTGCGGATGGAAAGGTGTAGTCATTTAGGCCTGCACGATGTTAGGTATATCAGAGAGAAAAGTACAGAGAGAATCACAGCTTATGCCCTAATATGCCATTTATTTTCTCATAAGAAAATACCTTATAATGCTTCTAAATCCTGCTGCTAATTCTACTGTAGAACAGTGGAACATGGTACAGTGTGCATCCAAACAAGCTCGAAATGAAGCGTGCTAATTTTAGTCAGCGGTGGCTCACAAGGTCAAATTTTAGCACTAATGTATAGAAGAGCACCCACTCACCACCACCTCTTCTTCTCACCTATGAAAAGCTGTTTTAGATGAGGTTCTGTTGTGCTATTTAATACACAAAGTGGAGTTCATAGTTTGAATATGTGCAGAATTAGAGTTTGTTGTCATAGATCACAAATGTTTTTAATAAATATTCCAGGCTTGATATTGCTGGAGAGTGTTTTTACCATATACTTTATGTTGGGGAGTTGCCTAGCAAGTTCAATGAAGTGAAAATATTTGCCCTGGCACGTAAGCAAGTTCTAAAACAGCTTAGGCAATATTTCTGCTGCAGAAAATGTCGATTTAGGCTTGCCCAAGTTCTGCTCTAACTTGTGAATTTGATTTTTCTAAAATAAAATAAAGAAAAGTTGTTAGGTTGTTCCTTGCTTCTTCTGTGCTGAATTACGATTCTTTTATCAGATATGCTGTATGGTTCTGTGTTTTATTGCTTTGCTGTGGGTTGTGGTTTGGTTTTTTCTTTTTTTATTTCAAGACTACGCAGAAAATGCTTACTCAGAAAATACAGCAGGAAAATAACCTTGGGAATTTGAGCTGTGTGTTAAAAATCGCCTATTAAATGTAACCTGGTTTAAGTTACTTGATTCTTTAACATATATAAGAAGTAGATTGTTGATTCTATTTTGCATCTTAGTTTATGAGGGCAGAGAAGAACCTGTACAGATGTTTTTACCTTCTGCAGCCATGGTCTCATGGCTATTGAGGAAGGTCAGTAAGGTGAGGGGACCTAATGGAGTCAGAACCCTGCATTTCCTTTACAAAGGTTAAGAAGATTAGTGCATTCATCAATATGGCATTATTCTTAATACATTTGGCATGAAATACTAGTATTTTACAGGGTGAATTTTGTTTAGTTTTACATAATAAAATGCTGCTAGATTTCAGGGCAGCAACATTTGTCATGCATTTGACACACAATATAAAAGTTAGAAGTTATATATTAAGTTATGCTTTGCTGAAGAGAGAGAGATTAGATATCATTCATTGCACGGAGGTGAGGTGAGTGGATGTGTTCCCAGTCATGAACCAGTTGTAAAAACTAAGGTACTTTGTCAGGAAGGGGGAACATGGGCAAAGGCTGGAAACCTGTCTGCCATCTTGTAAGGAAAGGAAAAGGTGAGGCGAAGGAGGAAGAGAGGTATCTTTGATGTAACCTACCTCAGTGTAGATAGGTTAATTGTAGTTTTTCTTTTATTTCCACACCTGTGTCTTTAATAAATGTTTGCATGTTGCCAGTTTTGAATTTTATGAATGAATAACTGTATGTCCATTTTATTGTAATTTGGATTGATGCTGGATAACAGCAAAGCATGAAGTGAATCTGTAGACCAGGAGCATAGAACACTTCACACATCCTTGTCCTCCAGCATATTTTTCATGATACCCGAAGATTAACAACAGGGAAACCATTTGAGCCGCTTGAGCTGTACAGTGAGTTGGCACTGCAAGAACTAGCCGAGGCAGCAGAGGTTTCTTCTACCGCCTGTTGGTTACATTCCTGACATGGATCAATGTGTTAGGGTACACACTTGAACACCAAAGATTGTGGGGAAAGTAACACTGTAAAATTGTATTCACTTGGGTTTTTGTCTCTCACAACCTGAGAGACTGCTGGAAGGTTGTATCAGTACATTGTAACTGAGAGAAACAGATTTGGGTTTTTATGACAAATAATGGCAGTAGTTCCACTTGACTCTAAGTTGTGTTTTTGAACCATCAGTCTCATGCTTAAGAACTTGACCGTGCAAGAAAATCTAGTCATTAGATACCTACCTGCTAGCCTGGGATAATACCATATGGAACAATGCATGCTTTGAGAGGCCAGAGATTTCTAATAAGAAATGCAATAATTTCCCCATTTCCTGTCCACAATATATCATCCTTTAATAGCTGCAGTTTGGAGAAATCGGTGAGGGTACATAGTCTCCTCATGCATGCACAGCCGCTGGCTGCTGGCATAGGTGTGTAACTCAGCAGCCATGCTTGAAGTCTTGAGGCAAATCTGGAGGTGTTAGTTTTGTTTTGTGTGTTTTAACTTCTTTCATGGTTAGAAGAGGAGATCTGAAAGGACCGTGTGCCTGGAAGGTCCACGTCTAAGCTGTTTCCTTCCTGCAGGCACCACCAGTCATTTTCACTTGGTGCTTGCTTTTGCAAGGCCTTTGTATTCATGTTATTGCAGTCATGGTTGTACTACAAGAGAACATTTCTAAGTTGCTCTGCAGCTGCAAGAAAATACTGTTTAAGAAGCTTCTTGCTGGCATTCTTAAAAGGCCTCCTAAGTATGCCCATCTTCTTACAATGTTCAGTAATGGAACAATGATAACAGAGTAGTGACCTGACCAGATCACTGTCTCTGATTTTTCAGTTGTAAATCATCATCCATATTAGAAATTATCAGCCTCTGCCTTGTTCTCTTGCTCTCTTTGGATCAGGAACTTATGTCAACAGAAAAATCTGTAAGGACAAAAGTTATAATTGATAACAAATATTTTAGACAAAATGGTAACATTTCACCTTCATTTGTGCACTGCTTCGGTCTTCTGATTCACTTTTCTCAAATTTTATCCGTTCACCCTCTGTAACCTGACTCAGAGACAGCATGGATCTGATCAGCAGGAACTAAAAGTAGCTTGTGAGGGCTGACGACATTCTTCTCAATGTCAAGCGGACCTGACGGCTGAAAAATCATTTTTTGTTTACATGCAAATACTCAAGTTTTCTACCAGAAAGTCTAACCAGATAAGGGTTAAAAAAAGGTGGGTTTACTGCATTGCATCACAGCAAACTTGTGAAATTTAACTGATCCATTTGGAAAAATGTTTTGAATTACTTATGATGAAATGTGCCGTCACAGAACTGAACATATTTTTTTCAAATCACTGATTTAAGAAAAAAGTTTGCAGTGCTAAAAATGCTATGCAATGTTTAGTACAAAACACTTTGGAAGATGTAGTAACAGGTAGAAATCAGTACCCAGTCCATTTCAGTTGTTACAATTGCACTGATTATGACCTAAATCCTGCTTTCTCTATAGGAATCTATTTACCTAATTATTTTTAAGTAGATAATATTTTATTTCTGTTTACATTATTTGCTGCCTTATTAATTAAGTCCATGCATCTACCTGTCCTGTGTATTAATTTCTCAGTAAAATCTACTAATTAAGGAACGTAAGTCAAGATTTTTCTAGTAAATAGCTAAGATCAGTACAAGCAGCATGCTGCATCCATTAAAATAAAGCATTTAGGAGTTTTGTTAGCAGCCTTAAGGACTCTATTGCCAGTTCCTAGATGAACTTTGAAGGTACCATTCACATACAGAAGCAAGTTCAGATAGATCTGGTTTTCATCATTAATCTTCTCAATAAAGTCAATGAAAGGAAAACAAGAACATACCTAAAGCTAAAACAATCTGAAGGAAAACTTTGAAACAGCTTGTTGAAAGCTTGAGCTGCTACAACGTTGCTCGCTTGCAACCCAGCACTAGCATCCATAGGAATCCCACGGGGTGACCATAGTTGCGTACCTAGTCTAGCCTAGAGCCATCACCCAGAAACTCCCAAAATCAGCTGCCCTCTGGCTGCCGTTCTCACAGTTGTCTGTTGTAGACAACAGGGAGAGACTCTGCTTGTATTAGCTCGACTGATGCTGGCAGTCCATACAACTCTTCATTACATGTCTTTTAGTCCAGGTCTGCTCGGGGTTGTGCTTATGCTGGCTGTCCCCCCAGTTTACCTTCTGCATTGGGACTTAGAACAGCTGTTCTGACGTAGGTGGAACTGAAGGGGCATGGGCAGCCATAAGAAAACTTCCTTAGACCATCTCTTGTACGTATACAGTCATAGGAGGGTTTTAATATCTTCCATAGCCTGCCCCACTAGTTGGTTTTGACTGTGTTTGTGACACATTTTTCTGGAGAAGCAAAGGAGTCAAGATCCGGAGTCTTGGTTATTGCAAGTGGGAAGGAAATATGCCAGTGTACACTCTGCCTGTGCTTCTGTTTTAGAGTCCCAGTTGTGTTGCATTGTGTATATGGCTCATAACAAGCGTTACGGACGTGTCAACGCACCCGCAGCACCATCCAATAACCCTTAGCATCCAATAACCCTTAGCATCAGGGAGCGGCAGGCACAGAGCTGCTCCATATGGGCTCCCTCCCAGCGGTGATGCCCCAGGCCTCGAGGCCGCTGCTCTCCAGCAGCGGGGAGGGGGCATGCTCCAGCACCCAACACTCAGAACCGGCTGCTAACACCTGTGGTGCCAAAAATCTCTTTAAAAAGAAAAGCGGGGGGGGGGGGGGGGGGGAGGAAGAGTTCCCAAGCTGATGTTTAGACAAACACAATTTGTTAAATGGGCTGAACCTTAGTAGGTCTCGCTGCCTTCCATGCCTCAGAACGCTTGAGAATTAAGGTACTCACTTAGATGCTGAAATAGGAACTAAAGCCTCTTTTACACACATGTTTCTGGTAATGCTGATGCCACTGCTTGCTGTTGTCCTGTTGATCTTTTTTGTTGTTGCTGTTACACAGGCTGTTGGGTTTTAATCTCTTCAACAGCTGACATACTGTTTTACCATTTAATCATTCTGTCACTGTCCTTGCAGACCTCAGTGTTTCCATAAGGCAGCAGCTGTCAAATATTAGCCAGGATTTAGTTATTTACTTTAGTTCTTTACATAAGGACTTACTTACAGCTAAGACATGCTTTTTATCTCTCCTGAAAGATACATTTACTTTCAAGGAAGAATGGATTAAAATGTGTTCTTTTTACGTAAAAACCATTTGCTCCTTCCTTTGCTATGAGTGCTGACCTAGCGATGTAGGTTGGTCCTTTAAAGAAATGGGGGGTGGGGAGCTGTCTGGGGCAAGGGTCTCTATTTTTTTTACTAAAACATATGAAGTGACGAGAGTCTTCCACTAAATTATCATTCTGGGCACTTAATTGGAGTGTTTAATCTTTTGTTATAGAAGGCAACTAACATTTTATTTCAAACACACTTGTGCAAATGCAGAATTTAAAAGAAGTGAAGGTTCTGTAGCTTAAATAGTTACAGCTTTATCTCAGGAATTACTGGCAGTACTGTGGCTGCTTTAAAACAGAAGGTAACATTGATATATTACGCTTGTCCCTTCAGACTTAAAAGTCTATCCGTTAATGTTATGAAGAGTAAAGTTCTTTTTGCTATTTTAAACATATGTCCATTGACTGCAACTATGCCATGGTTTCTAAGACTGAAAAGATGCTCAGAATTTCCTATTCGTATAAAAGAGAAGGATAAAGTTTATTTTTATTAGATAGAAATCTGGAAAAAATTGTTGACGGGCTTTTTTTTGTATGCTGAATGCAACAGCACTAACTTTCTGTCATTCTTTTTAAAAACTGAATTTGGACCAGGTGGCTTTTCTCATTGACAGGAAAAGCTTGTCAGCTAGACCTTTGGCACCGTTTGCTTTGTGCTACGACTCTATTATACTTCGGGGAGAATATTTTGAACCAGACAGTACGTTGTGGCAACAGTACAATCACATCCTCTCAAGGAGCACTTGGTGACTTGCTTGGCAAGGCAGCACTCCATAAATGATTGCCTCAGCAGGATTCAAACTAAAATTATTTAAAACATTATCTACTGCAACTCAATTTAGATGCAGGAGGACATTTTCCCTTTGTTACAATTTTATTACTATATCAGTTTAATTTTTTATTATTCAGGACTAGGTTTGTCAGCTTATATTTCTTAAGCTTGTAGGACTGAACACTGTAAAATCAATATTTCTGCTAATTGAGGTGTTTTTTGGGAGTGGGTAATCAAACAGTATAGGGAATCATTAAAAACTTACATGCTAATATTGACTAGCATTATTGGCACAGAGAGACCAAATCTCTATGCCAGGGACTTTTTTCCTTCTTATATTTTTACAGCCGAAGCAAAACACATTCAGTAAAATTGATGTTCTCAGCATTTAACAGTGTAGAGATGGTCCTTTATGGATATAAAAGCAAATGCAGTGTGTTAAAACTCTGGGCACTCATATGTAGCATTTTCTTTCCCATCATTTAACTTAGCAGTAAATGGTGTCTGTCAAGGGGTCTTACTGTGTTTTGAAGCAGATGGAAAGCTCCTGCCTCCTGAAAATAAGGATCATTTCTAATTTATTGCCAGTTTTTGTCAGTATCTTTTTACCCTCGAAAAGATGGTTTCTTCTTGTCTGATATTGACTAATGTTTGATTTTGATTTTGTTTTATTTGTTTACATTAGCTGTAGCCTGCTAGTACTTGTTTCTGGCCTTCTCAACTTCTGAACAGACCTGAAACAGAACAGAAGAAATTATGTCAAGTATCATCTGAGCCACAGAAAATGATAAATGTGTTATCACTGTATTTCCTGACAAAGTTTCTCCCTAAAATGATTAATACATTATTATTGCATAATCAGAGGTTCAAAGGAATAGCATTTTTTGATGAAAGCACAGTATTTATCATTCTTGTTTCTAAGATTAACTTCCTCAGTTTGCATGGGAAGTTTTGTAACACTTTCATATTGACTCAGGCAGGCTGTAGTAATTAGGGCAAGTTTTAGTCTGTCTCTTGCAATATCCTTTAACAATTCAACGTTTCCCTCTGACTGAAAAAGATTGAATTTATGTCCCTTAACATCAGCTGGGACAAAGTGACACAGTGAGATATGAGCTCTTGTGGTGGGTGCTTCCAATTTATAGATGTTAGAGGGTTTGTATCTAAACTAGAGAGAGATGGGCAGGTATTTGCCACCCTGTGGGACAGTGTGACTTTGCAGGAAAGGAGTGACCTCAGTTTGCAACCGTCACATTGCGTGGCTTTTGCCCTGCGTTCAGCAGAAGGTAGTTTTAGCTGGCACTGGAAGTGGGGACCAGTAATGAAAGGTTGGTGAGGAGGTACCTAGCCACTGCATGGGGAGGAACACCTAAGAATCAGCAGTGACTCTGAATATACCTTCCCTTATTTGGTGGTAGCTTGCTGGTCTGTCCTGTCTGAACTTTAAAAAGACTGTTTGTTGACATGTGAATTTAGGAAATAGGCTTTTCTGTGTTGTTGGGGCTTATGGCTCAATTATCATGGTTCTCTCATCACTTAAAAGGTCTCGTGTGAGCTCACCCTGTAGTTCAAACATTTACAACTTCCCTCTCCCGAATTGATTCTCTGGTGGCTAAACAGAGAGATGTGCACTTAAGCTGTAGCCTTTCCTCCAGAGAAGCTATTAATTTGGTTTTCTCCTGTAGGTGGTTGCCAGGTATCCGCAGGAACTTGTGAGAACTTAATATCTTTACTCCGCTGTGAAAGTGAGTTGGCAGCTTCAGAAGTTACTACCAGCACAAATGCAGACAATAGAACCATAAAAGCCTACCAGGCTTAGGAAAATGGTTTAAATGTCACTTGAAAGAATTTTCCTATAACTAATTATGCAGTTAAAGAATGAGTTTATGAGGGAAGAATATACATGCTCAAAAATCAAGATTAGAAAATTTTAACTTATTAGTTAAATTTGATTTGCATGCTTGCAGTTTAAAGAAATTCCTAATTGGCTAACTCCACTTCTTTGTATTTTTTCCTTGCTGGTATATTTTAATGTAACTATTGATTGGATCGTGAGCTTGCAACAAAGTGAGAAATATTACTCTATAAATGCTGATTTATACAGAAGATCCTGTGCATCAGTTTGTAAGGTTTTTTAATTTTTTTTTTAAGAAACATAATTCTTGCTGAGTTGAGAGCTTTTTCTTTTACTTGTGAGCAGTAGATGTTACTGTCCCTCACATAGATTTGCTGTAGGCAGTGTCAGACTGCCTGGAAAATGGCAAGAAGTTGTCGATTAACCCTGGAATTGTACAGCAAATTAGCAAATGCAGTATATTGAGGATAATACATTTTCTGTCATAGTGAAAGTGTGTAGAGAGCCCCAGTGATTAAGCCCAATGTTTAGGACTGAGAAGTATTGTCACATAATTAACTCTTTAATTTACCCAGGGGATTTTATCAGCCTGTTTTAGATCTGCCCAAGTCACTGGTGTAAAGAACATCAGGTCAGGTGGGCAGAAAAGTCTGGAGAAGTTGGCCATCTCTTTGTTCTCCTGGACAGATGTTGTCAGTGGGGAGCCTCCAACCTGAGGGAACTGTAAGACTGAGCTCCCTGCCTGGTCCAGATGCTCCGTGGTTGTAGGTGAGTATGGCTTAGGAAGTTGCTCTTTCACAAATAGTTACCAGGCCTATAAGCAGAGGAACAACAGGGGAAAACTTCAGAGACTATGTTAGCATGAAGTCTACCACAAATCTTCCCTATGTCTGTGCAAGTAAGGGCAGGTATTTTTTTCTGACTGTAATTTTGGTCTGGAAGAGCAATGAAAGCCTGTAGCACAACCACAGTTGTCACCATTTTTTAGTATCTGAGAAAATCCCCTTTGACTGATGCTGGGTTAAACAATGGCCTCAGCGCTGGCAAATCAGCACCAAGCCCGTTAAAAAAAATTTCAAAAGTTATTTATACCAATTGTTTACAATGTGGATTTTGAAGCAATAGTCATCTTCAAAAAATCTCCTGTCTTCAGGGTTAGCTATAATTGCCATTCTCTAAAACAAACAAATAATAGATACAGCACGGTTTGTTTAGTAGCAGCTGGCCCCTACACCAGGAGCCACTGAATGGGTTGAGAAAATATCACCTGGCATGGTCAGAGTATGAATACTTTTGTATATACTCCAACTCTGATTCTGTTGAAGCACTGGCTGCAGAAGAATTGACATTTACGAGTATGCCAAGGGACAAAAAGTTCAAGCACTTGGATGTGTTTGGGAGGAAATCAGATTTCGTGGATTCAGTTGCAAGGGCAAAATGGCCAAATCTTGCCACAGAAAGTGTCTGTCTTGTATGGGTCAGGCTGCCGTCCTCATCAAGCACTCTGGTGATAGCAGAAAGTAACCGATGAACACAAGAAAATAACCAAATTTCTTTTCTCACTACCACATAAGTGGTGTCCCCTGGAAATCACAGGTCGATGCAGGCCAGACAGGCCTGTAACAATTTTAAGTTGCATGTGAATTTCCAGGAAGGCAAAACCATCAGGTGACCCAGTATCATCTTCCGTGGCAGTCCCCAGCACCGAGCCTCACAGGATACAAGACCAAATACACATCATAAATAAGATGGTGAAGGATGCTTTCCTTTGCCTGTGAGCCACCATACTCTGGTGTTCACCACGCAAGGTCACGCTGTGTTTATTCCAAGGGTCCACTCCAATACAATAGACTTTCTGAAACCAGAGTGTGGTAACTAGACACAGCTGGGCACTCTGAAAGACTCTGCCTTAATAGTAGTAAGAGCAGTCAGTCAGGTTGCCTTTTCCTACTTGAACCGGTTTCTGCTGTCAGATCGGTTGCAGGTGTCAAGGTGCTCTCCCAGCCTGTTCAGAAATGATGTCAGTTATTAGTCCTGCTTTCTCTGCTCCTGACTGCATGGACATTAGCTGGTTGAGTACTTCTGGTGTAGGCTGTTATCCTCCTTCCTGGTATCTGGATATTTGTACACAAAGGAAGGAATCTTTCCTATGAGGAACTTATCACTTGAAAGCTCTCCCAAGAGGAAAATATTTCTGAGGAAAATAAAAATAGAGTGATGTTTTTTTAGTGGTTTTACTGTTTTACAAGGTCTAGGCAAAACGATCAGCCGTCAAGCTTGAGAGTTCAAACGAAGTACAAACTGCACATTTATATGGTAGAACTCATTGCGACATCATGCTGGGGAGGCCAACAGGTAGATGAGTTCAAACAGGGAGCAGGCAAATTAATCAAGCCTGTTAAAATGGTGGTATGGTTGTAGCTACATGGCCCTGAAGTTGCCACTAAGTTGTGGTCACTGGAAGCAGAGGAGGCATTCCACCAGAAGGGTGTATTCATGTGTGTCACGTTCATGCTCCCTTTCCCTGAGGAACTGCTGGTGGCCGGTGGTGGGGACAACATACTGGAAAAGATGGATACTTGAATTGATCTGGGACCACAGTGCTTATGTTCTCTTCTCTCTTAGGCCATTCTTTTCTCTTTGAAATGTTTTGGGGTTTGTGACACATGTCATCTGCCTGTACAGATGGGATCACTTAGAAAGAAGTGATGATACGAGGAAGGAACTGTTTCCCCTATTCTCCTGAGTGCTCCAATCCAACCTGACCACCTCCATTCCAGAAAGGAAGCATTCGTTTTTAATATTTAGACATTCACAGTAATGCTCGTAACTTTGTAAAGGGATGGAAGAAACATTTTTCTTGTATTCTTCTGCATCTTTAAAAGCTACTTATTATTAAAAGAAGGGAAATTCCACATATAAAAAACAGCCTTGTTCAAGTGAGCATGATGTTTTTGCACACATTAAATTTGCAAAAATATTTGAGCTATTGTTTTAATTTGTGGATGACTTTTTGGTTGCTTGTTTCTTATTCCAAGTATTAACCTATCGGGCAATGGAGACCTGAAGTTGAAATTCTCCATCAGAAAAACTAGACTGCTTTAATTTGCTCTAGTAGAAGTGACATGGAAAAAACATGAATACATACAACTGCACACTTAAAGTGCACTATTGAATTTAATTAAGAGCTCTTAAGGTAGGCGGATTCAATTACACTATCTTGAAAGGTTTTTGTTATGATACAAGGATTTTTAGAAACTCCTGACAAAATGAATACTGCAGTGAAATTAGACCTTTTCTTAAAGACTAATAGCATGAAGAGCATTGATACGTACCTGAGACTGGAAGGGGCCTCTGGAAGTGTCTGGTCCAACCCCCTGCTCAGAGCTGGTCGAGGTAAAGCAGGTTTATCTATAAAGTAGCATGCGGATAAACTACTGAGAAGCACAACTCTAACTTCAGTTTAAATAAGTTTGCCTGTGTATGGAATATAATTCCTAAAGTAAATTCCTAGTTTTTCCATACATTGAATTCTGCAAAATGGTTTAAAGTTTTTGTGGTTTTAGCCATACAAAGAACTGCTGTGTTGCACAAGAAACTGGTGGGTTGCTACAATCTTCTCATCCCTAGCTGTGAGGGCATATCAGCAGTTTAATTGAAAGAAAATGGGAGTATTCATAAAATACTCCAGAAAATTATTTTTAAGGGATAATACCTATTCCGCAGTAGTTTCTGTATGGTAGGAAGTAGTATCATGTGCATTGGTTGCAAAGTCTTGTACATGATTACTTTTTAGGAAATATTTTTGAACTAA
Organism: Theristicus caerulescens; assembly: GCA_020745775.1. NCBI lineage: Eukaryota > Metazoa > Chordata > Aves > Pelecaniformes > Threskiornithidae > Theristicus > Theristicus caerulescens. Next base: position 73,994,807 of record CM036558.1, read on the forward strand.
GCACATCCTTCCTGGCATCCCCTTGATGGCCATGGATCATGGGACATTAGTCATCAAATAAGGATCATCTTTTCAAGTCTGGGATTGTAAATCTCGCATACAGAGCTAATTGGATTGGGGAACCAGAGCAGAGAAGATTTGTTTCAGGGCTAGTATGACAGTGCAGCTACATTGTGTCGGTTTGTTTATTCAGTTGTGCATGTGTAGCATTGAGCAGGGGCAAAATACTGCATTGGTTAAGCAGTAAGTGGTTAAACACAGTACTTAGGCTTGCATGTTTTTTAAGTGGAATTTTCTGGAATGTCTTTTGAAGGGCCACAATGCCATCTACTGGCTCGTTTTTCTATGTTTTTTCCCAAAGGGGGTTTTCTTTTGTACACAGGCTTATATGTAAGGTTTATATGGTATTTTTAAATAGCAAAATAAACAAGCTGGCATAAAATGAGCAAGATAATTTTTGGATGCATACCTATGTTAAATCCATTACATATATTAAAGAATCACTTCTAATCTCTTGCCAGTTAATCTTGCTCTCCTTTTATTAAAAGTAACTCTGTGAGATGATTAGTACTGAAAGATAATGGAGGAATCTCTGCTTACTGTTTATGTCCCTCATAGTAGCTATTGTGCAAGTAGCTTCACTGTTTTCTGTCTGTAGTCAGTCAGTTTCCCTTTTTGTTTCAATGTTTTTATACAGGTAAATGGAAAGAAAACAAAGAAATATGTAAGCTGTCAAGCCACAAAAACAGGCAAGTGTTGTATTAGAAATTATTTCTGACAGGATTCTTCACTGACAAATTCCTAGATTCAATATATTCCCCTTAATTGGCTCCTTTTTTTTTTCTTCCCCCAACATGTGTTTAAACAGTCTTTTCAAGATTCACCAACAACCTTCCAAGGACCAAAATTCCATAGGCTTTCTAACAACTGTTATGGAGAGGCATGTATTAGAAAATACTATTCTCAGTGTCAGGCTGCTCATACTGTAAATGAGCAGTGGGCAGTTATAAGTAGTTTTGATTCATTCTTGGTTTTAATCAGTCTGCCTAATATTATCTATAGGCGTAACCCTCTGCCTTCCGCTTGCCAAAAGAAATGAATAGGCAAATACCAAAATAATTTCCTGAAAAAAAACAGGAACTGTAGATACAGGTAAACACTGTTATTTGCAGCTTCACAGCCTGCTTTTTCTTGAAGATAGATGAGGAGTTTCCTCATTAATTGGTTATTTTGTTTGTCTTCATAAAATACTCCTTCAGTTTTAATTTGTTTTTCCCCGGCACATTCAGTTTTTCCTAACGGAATTTTTTCATAATCCTGCCTTTCTTTAGTCTAGTTAGGAGCAAGAGAAACATTGGTAATGGCTTGTAAGGCTTTGGATTGTTTTTGAAATAGATTTGTAACTGACTCAAGTGCAGCTCCAGAGTCATCATTCAAAACAAAACAGCTAGCAAAAAAATGCCAGCTGTTTCCTAAATGGCCTATAATGATGGTAAATACAAACATCTGTGCCCTTCCTGGCCTTTCACCCTCTATCTCACTGACATTCAGAAGGTCAAGTGGATCTTGCAAACCAGTTTTTATCTGGTAGGAGCTGTGTCCTGCTGACAGCTGCGGAGCGCTTGCACATCCGTCTGTGTGCTGGTGGAAGAGCCCATGTGCTTTTGGCCAGCTCGTATGGAACGGAAGGTGTCTGTGTGTTAAAGTTAGTGCTTGTTTGTGGCAGTGGGTTATTACACTGCAGTTGGCGTGCGCTGTATGCTGGGAGCAGTGAAGCTGAAATGATTGTACTTGGCACCCGTGTTGTTTTTTGTCATATAAATGATCTGTGTCAGAGAGGTTGCACTGGGGAGCAAGTCTCGTTAGCAGCTCAGGCTTCCCAGTCCTTGCTAAACAAGCCACCCACAAGCCGTATGGTAGCTCTGCTGAGGGGAAAGCCCTCTGTGGCACTCCCATCGCTGTGCTGTTTGGTTTTGGCCGGGGTGTTTTGTTTGAGGAATGCTCTGCTCCATCCTGTGCAGAGGAACAGAGGTTGCTCCCTGCCTATGTTTGGAATAAGCACTAACCTCTCACTCCTAATTGCTATCTGTGCTGGGAAATACCAAGGCAAGCCTCCATTTAGTGTGACATTAAATAAGGGAGAATTGGCAAAACCAGAAGAGCAAACAGGGTTATTTTATACCACATCTTCTGTTACAATCTTTTTTTTTTTCTGCAAACTGTCCTGTGATACTGCAAAGAAGGAAGAACTAATTAAGCCAGTTGCTGAAAGCGTTTTGCCACCCACACTACTGAAAAGAACTCTTTGTACAGAATTAGCTGTTACCAGCTGTGCTAAACCCAGGAATTTATCTTTGCCAAAAAAAAGAAAAAAGTGCTGCTATAGTTTATTCCAATTAAACAAGTTAATGTAAGCTATACCCTATATCCACACAAACAGATATCTCCTGCTCAAAAGCTGGAGGGTTTGCAAATAATTATTTTCTCCCTCGTTAATTCTCTTAGTGTTTGTAAAAAGGGCTGGGCTGAGGAGCACTGGGAAACTAACTGATTTGTGTATGGGACTGGCAGACTGTGAGCTCGCCGGCTGGAGAGCAGTTTGATGGCAGGACACTGGCCTAAACTTGGGCAGGTTCAAGCACGAGGGCTTGGATTCAGCACGGTGCAGTGCTGCAAGCAGCATTTGCCTCAGTGCTGAGGGGCAGGGGTAGCGATTACTGCCTCGGGAGAGAGGCTGTAGGAAGACAGAAGTCCACCCACCTTCACCTGGAGTATCTTCAAGACGGACAGAGTGGTTCATTGTGTTTGCAGCTATGGCTCTGCAGAGACTGCGTAATAAAGCAGACCAGAGTCATGTTTTTTGACTGGGGTGTTGGTTTGGAAACTGAGCTGAACCAGAGAATTGATCTCAGGGTGTCCGTGGTCCAATGGATGGCAAGTGACAACTCACAGTCGTAAACCTTGACTGAAATTCAACAAATCCATCCTCAGTCCTAAATCATCTCATCTGATCCCTACTCAGATTTTTGAAGAGTGTAGACAGTCCAGGCAATGCTTTTTCCAGCTGAAATTCCAAATGCTGAAGCCTTTGATTCCCAGGAGCTCAAGGGACTACCTCTGTTCCCCTGAGGATGTGAGAACAAGGATGTTGTGTTTTGTATAGCTTTCACTAGAACTCTTCCAAAAGAGGGAGGGGGGGAGAAAAAAGTTTTTTGAAGCTTGGGTCACTTTCAGGTGTGAGATTTGGAGATACTAAACCAAGAATGATGGCTGAGCAAGAACAAATAAATCCTTGGATACCCTCCATCAGAAAAAGTCAGATAAACAAGGAAATTATCTTTGTGATTCTGTCAGGAACAGATGACTGTAGTTTAGTAATCTGTTAGAATTTTGCCAAAAAAGGAAGTCTTGTTAATGCAGAAAAATAAAAACTCTTATTCCTTTCCTTATATGCTTACAGATCAGCTCAACACTGCAACAGGGACTTGACATGTAAGCAGTTACATAGATGAGGTGCTCCTTTCTGGGTGAAGATACAGATTGAATCAAAAACATCCAATACAAAATTTATCTTTGGAAATACAGATCGATTTTCTAAAGATAAATTCAGGTAGTTATTTCTGCTCTTTCAAATTTAATTTTGTAATTTGAATGTGCACAGAGGAAAGCTCAGCCTATAATCATGTCTGAGATATGTGTAAGGTAACATCAGGGCAGAGAGAGAGACCTATTGGAACCTTAAAGTAAGTTGTTCCTCATATAAAATTAAGTTTGATCCTTGGTTTTAGCCTTCTTGAAGGACAGGAAAAAAAGGAGTTTCTCTGTGTCTTATGTCTTGGAAAAGTATATATGTTACAGGATTTACTTCCCCCCCCGCCCCCAAAACACTGAAAGGCCTTGTTACTTTAAAATGGTATTAAAGCACCTGCCAGTTTTACGAAATGCAGTGTACCTGGTGCCATCCTGTAACGAGCACTATGAATCTCAGTAAGGACAGTCTGGAGTCTTGAAGCAGATGTATCACCACGAATTAATTAAACTGTGGCTAGCATACATTCATGTAAAAATTCAGCAGCTCACTGTGTCTTTCACCTCCCATCATCAGTAGCAGATAAAAATGCCTTTTTTTTTAATATCCTTGTGGCTCAAAGGCCATTAACAAAACAGAAAATTTAAATTGCTAGGTTAAACGGTATTACAGTTTTTGGTCAGCTGAACTCTTCCCCTTTACGTTTGGTGTATTGGATAAGATTCAGAATTAATAAAAGAACAAATCCAAGTTTATTTAGTTAAATACTGTATTGCCTTACCAGATGTACATAAGTATGTTCTGCTTGAAAGGAGAAATATTTGCCTTATTTGGTGCATCTTTCTGCAGCAGGTGATTGTGCCAACCTGTCTTAATTGCTGCAGTTTTCCTACTAATTATAGTTAATTCTTTTGTTCAAACAGGTAATCTAAGGTCTGAGCTGTGAGAGTAATTATACCTCTCTGCACTTCTGCTACCTGTATACTTTCCGTAAAATATTGGGCAGGATCCTACAAGGAGCATTGTCCCCTCAGCTCTCACTGGCGAGTCCTCAAGCATAATACATGTTGTGTACTTGTTTACCATTTGTCTCATGGTGTTATTACTGCAGGTACACCTGCAGTCACACGCTTTGGTACTGCAGATACTGTGAAAACTTCTTGTTTATAAAAATCAAAGTGGAAGTGTAGCGAATGTGCATGGGTGACTATTGTGCCATGTAAGATACTACAGGTATGAACTTTGAATGGAAGCAAGTGCAGGCCCAGCTGGGATCAGAATAGTTACTGGCTTCAAAGGCAACAGGTGACCAAGGTTTTCCATGCTGCCAAGCCAAACACATTTTCTAGAGCAATCTGCATTGCCTTGTGCCACTGCACTGACAGCATTTTCTTCATTGAAGAATCATCGACTTTGCCTGTTCTCACCACGCTGGGCTTGCACACTCCTGGACTACTTTTGATTTGGGTGAGCTCCGACATCTTCTCTGGCATGTTTCTTGTACATAGACCCTCAGATTTTCCCAGATCTACAGCCAGCCAGTCTTGCTTTTCATTCCTTAGTTCCTTGGTACCTGCTGTCTCAAGATGTCTTAGATCCTGAAGTTCAGCCTTTCCCAATGCACGTACTTTGATGCCTTGCACTTACTGTATGTATCATTCATTTAAAAATATGGTGAAGATAAAGCATGCAAGCTTTGCAAGGCTTTAGACATCATCATTTAGACAGGGAAATCTCAGTTAAAAACACAGAAAGTCCATGTGCCGTTCGCTGTCTGAAATTTTCTCAAAGTTCCAGTGGTTTGGGACAAAATCAGAAATTTTGCAGAAATTTTCTGGAACTAGGAGGGAGGATAAATGTAGAAGGTGATGTGCTGTATTAAAAAAAGGGGAGGGTGGCACAGGTGGCTAAGTAATTTTCTGAAAGACATTAACCTACAAACATGCCATGTACATCCCTGTGTAACTGTTTTGCAGCTCTTCCCAGCAGCCACATTCCCCAGTTTACATGAGAAGTAAGGCTAAAGTTGATTCTTTGAGTATATTGCATTTCTAGCACCTGACTTCAAATATAAACGCTGTCGAAGAAGGTCTTTAAATTTTTGTCGAGTGTAAAGTGGCAGCTCATTTTAGTTCTGCAGTAGTGCACAGTATGAAAGCCTATTAGTGCTATGAAATTACTTTATCACACTTCTCAGTAAGCATATTTATAATTTGTTTATACCTGTCTAAAAGGACTAAATTTTCTTCAGTCTTTCATTCCAAAAGTCTCTCACAATCAGTGAACCAAGAGGACACTGAGGAGTGAAATATTTTCCTTTTATAATGACAATGTAGTTTTTGTATGTATTGCAGAGTTAGTTTATCTGCGATACACAAACATTACAGTATTTTCCTGGACGTAGTGCAGAATGTGTGTTTTGTGACAATGGCTGTTGTATTATACTACTGACAAAAGTAAGGCAGGCACTCGCGCTGGCTTTGATGAATTCTGCTTATGTAGTTGCTACAAAACATAGGGTCCTCTGTGAATGGGCTGGGCATTTACATACCAAATGTCTCAGCATTACTAGAGTACCTGTTATACCACACTCAGCACAATGTTATCCAGGTCTTTGTCTCTGTATTTTCAAGTACTAATGTTGTTATTCCTTTCCTTGCCATGCTCAGCATCTTAACTGAGTCATTTTTCTCTTCTGCATGCTATGTTGAGAAAAGATCAGCCTATATTAAGTTTCTCCCCTTTACCCGCACGGGACTGACTCTTTAGAAGAGCTGCTTCTTCTGTGTTCAGCTTTCCGAAAAGTTTGAGCTGCTCTGTGGAGGTAGAGGTTTTATATGTAAACGAGAGAGAAAAGGCAAGATGCTGAAATACGTTAGCAGGTAACAAGTAGGAAGAGAGGAGAGGTGGGAGCCTGGAGATTGCCAGGATGCTGAAAGCATACAAAGATCACACCGGGGCAGAGTGTTACCTCTGCAGATCTGCTTCTTCCTTGGATGTGTGTTGTATCAAACCTTCGCCTGGCTGTTTAAGCCAAAAATCAGTCACTGCTTGCTTTCCTGTGACCCACTGTCTGACACCTTTCTAAGGTTACCTTTGCAGCAGCAGAGGGATGCTTCTTCCCCTTTGCAGCAGGCTGCTGCCCGTGCCATCTGCTGTTGGGCCCTGCGTACTTTTAAGATAGCATTTTCCTTGTCATGCTCCTTTTTTCTGTAGGCCAAGAGGCTTGCAGGAAATGAGAGAAGTGAAACAGTGTGACTACTGAAGGACCACATGGTCTTGTCCACTTGGCTTTCCAATGTTTTTCTTTCTCTGTTGAGGACCCTTACTTGTTATAAGCTACATCAAGTGTGTAGCTATTTGGAGCAAAGGCCACGTCTGTCATGTTGCCCATGTTGTCTGTAAGGATAGTAGCATGTTTGTGTAATTTAAAAAAAAAAAAAGAGGCTCTGTTAACTGAGAAATAATCAGCATTTAAAAAGAAGAATCCCTTGCTATTGTAGATCATCATATACAAATACACATGAGTGTGTATGTTTACAGTATTTTATGTGTTAATCATTGCTGGATTAGATATGATTCTCTGCTCTTTTCGCTGAAGAGTATCTCTTCAGGGAGACCCACAGAATAAATTAATAAGAGCGTTAAATAAATATGTCATCCTGCTTCTGATAGGCTAAATAAAGGTGTACCAAGATGAAGTGCATATGGTTCTAACAAAATCACATAATTTATCATTATTAAGAGAAATAACGTTTGGATAAATTCTCACCTATTAGCTGGTTTACTTTACTTCACACCTTCCTACTTAGTGAAAGCCAGACAAATGATAGCTATAAATTAATTTTTCCTGCCTTTTCAAAAGCATCAGGTAGCAGTGGCTGTAGAAGATGTTTTGGCACAAAGGAACAAAGAAAACAGCATTTGCAAAACACAGGCAGAAGTAAAATACGCAAAAGTTCGAACTTCTCAACTCCGTGCTTTCCTTCACTTCCTTTCCCATTCCTGTGTAGACAAATGGAATCACGGAAAATAAGGGAAATGTCTCCAAAATCATACAGTTTTTTCCGTAGTGATTCCAGCTCTGAAAAACTGGAATAACACATGTATTTAAGGAGCCAAATGCAGTTTTTCAACATTCTTTCCTAAGCAAAGATAGATAAGGCTGCTGCTACAGCATTTAATAGCAACACAAAGATTTGGCAAAGCACTGAACAGTTATTGATGAGTTCTTGGTTCCATTTGAGTTTTTTAAATTACTATATACCACATTGGTGTGTTTATTATTGCAATACAAGATCATTTCAAAAATTGCTGTCCATATTAATTTAAAAAACATTAAACTGGCTTTAGTTAATATGAAAAATATTTCTGATAAAGTGTGCTGTGTATAGCATATCTGACTTTGGGCATGGGAAAAAAGATAATGCTTCTTAAAAACAATAACCACTTCACTTACATTTGCAATAGGATTGCAAATTGGTTGGCATCATCCAACAGGAAAGATAGTAGGTAAACAACTTATAACACTGTTGCCGGCTCTTAAAAGTAATCATTATTCTTGTACATTTCTGTTCTTGTCAGCATTCACTTAATATGCATTTTATAATCATAGTGCAAGAAAATAGGAATGGGCAACTTCTTCATATGGCCAAGATTAGCAGCAGTATATGCAGTATGACTGCGGTGTCATTGGGGATTTTTCTTCCCAGTTACGATTCAGCAGTGTGCCTGTGAGATACACCTGTCAACTTTTCAGGTGCAACAGGACAAACCAATCTGATTTTAAAAATATGTATGTGTGTGTATGGTATAGATATATTAATAAACATGAGTTTTTCCTTTTTCTCCATAATAAAGAACCATGAAAATGCATATATTTATACATGATCCCTGGCTGTAATAAGGTAACCATTTCTTCCCTGCAAGCAAATTTGCAACAAAAGAGAAAAGAGGGCTATGTTTAGATAAAGATTGGGTTTTTAATATATTTTTATATCTATTTATGTATGTATATATGTAACAACCTATATATATTTTTATATATGTAAATGTGTTTAATATGTAAAACCATCTGTAGTGCATCAACTTTAGTTATCATCTGCATTCCTTTACGAAAAACAAGAAACATTTTTTACTTTTCCTGTGATGACCCTCTCAGGAAATCAATTTTTAAATAATTGAAAGCTAAAGGAATTGCTGTCTTATGATGTTTTCATATTCCTATACTGTGGTGGCACTTTTAGGTGTTTAGGCCTTGTCTTTACCAATAAGGTGATTCTACGTGGAGTAAGAGTGTTGCACGATCTCCTGTTAGGCTGCTCCTGCTTTTGTCTGCCATTGAAAAATAAACAGTGGCATGAAAAATCCCTGGGGTTGGTTTGTCTTTGAAGGCAGAAAATTGTTCCCTAGAGATTACTTCAGGAACTATATTTAAGTTAGGGGAGAGTTATTAAATAAACAAAGACTGATTGTTAGTTTTATTTGTGTTACAAATGGGGTGAGACATAGAAGGGACAGGAAGGGAAACTCCTCTGTACGACTCTTGTATTGACTTAGCTTAGAAAGCGATGGTAAAAGTACCATTGTGAGGGTCTGTATAGTCATATTGCATTGATTTACATAAGAGCATACCCTGACTGCAATTAGGAAGATGATGTTTCTGTGTGCTGGGGTACTCAGTCAAGATATGTCACCAGCTGTGCAAGGTGCCAAGGTGCCTCCAAGGGCTGAGACCTAAATTGTTGTCTTTCCTTCTTGTGTGTCCATCCTGCTAAGAGATATTACAAGCCAGATGTCTTGTCATTTTGACTTTGCATTTGGTTACGGAAGCTGTGAACATCCTTCTTCAGGTCCACCCATGTGGGTGTATGCTTTGCCTGTACATTGCCACTTCCTTTTGGACATCGCCTTTCCATAGCTACTTACCTGAGTAATTTTAGGGCATTCACATTGAAATTTGTCAGCGAGACCTCACTCAAGCAGGTAGCTAGTAGTTTGAAGGTTGTCAGGTTGGGAAGGAAGATAATGATGAGTAGTTCGGTGACAGTGAGAAAAAGTGTCTCCATCAGGGCCCAGCAGAATTTGTTAGAGCTCACAGGTTATTCACCATGCAATTACAATTCTGTAAAGTACATGGGGAAAAGACATGCCTGGCCACCTTTGTACTGCAGAACCAACACAACTAAGGAGGGAAAAATGTGGTGGTTATTAAAGTGGACAGACATTTTGAACATATACAGAGCTGTCAAGGAAAGATGCCATCATACTTTTCAGAGCAGAACCACGCACTCTAAAATGACCGAGGCAAAGGAGAAAAAAATTTAAAACCTGGTCACCTTATTTTCAGCCCTGCAGAAATAAGAGCAGTCACTTCTACCTCATCTCTGAGCTGCAAAGTAAAATCTTCTTATGGATAAAAACCCCAAGACATGCCACATACCTTCAAAAGCTGAAGATCTTCTAATAGTATTTTGGAAGCAGTGGCAATGGGTCTGCAGGGTCTGCTTCACTAGCTGTGTCAGATAGGAAGGCAGCCCCTAGGATTCAGGCTACCTCCCAGTTCACCACTGTCCCACTGCAGTTGTATCTCTTGTGTGGCTTGGCATGGAAGCTACACATAACCTGCTCAGCAGCCACGGGTGTCCCTGAGAGTCAGGCACTGGCCACCCATGGACCATGTGAGAGGACAGAGTTCAGAGCTGGCGATTTGACTGGATTTGTTGAACTTCTGAGGTGATAGCATGTTCTTCTAATGTCTTCAGGACATTGGGGTTTGTTTGGTTTTTTTTTTCCAATATTTAATTCTACTTCTTTAATTCTTCTTACTTAATTCTACTATCTACTTCTTACTGCACCTCCCCATACACATCTCTGATCTTCTGTTATCTGGGGAAAACCTCTCCTACTTGCTTTTTTCACAATAGTGGTGAAGGATTCCATGAAGCGGCTTCTCCCCGTGATTGCTGCTGCCAGCCACGAGCACGGAAAAGTACTGTTTCCGTATGAACACACAAACGCCTAATAACCAGAGAATGCGTGGGTTACAGGATGGACCAGTGCTTACTGTTCAGTAATTTCTTTTTCCTCATGTATTGGGTCTGGCTGAGATGGAGTTAATTTTCCCCATAGCAGCCCTCATAGTGCTGTGCTTTGTACTGGTAGCTAGAAAGGTGTTGGTAACACACCACTGTTTTGGCTACTGCTGAGCAGTGCTCGCACAGCATCCAGGCTCTCTCTCCAACATTTCCCCCCCTCACCCGTAGGCTGGGGGTGGACAAGAGCTTGGGAGGGGACACAGTCAGGACAGCTGACCCAAACTGACCAAAGGGATATTCCATACCATATGACATCCACTTGGCAATAAAAACTAAGAGAAGGGGGGGGGCGGGGCATTCGTTATTTATGATGTTTGTGTTTTGGAGCAACCACTACCTGTACTGAAGCCCTGCTTCCTGGGAAGTGGCTGGACATCACCTGCTGATGGGAAGTAGAGAATAAAATCTTTGTTTTCCTTTTGCTTCCGCGCGGCCTTTGCTTTTGCTTTTATTAAACTGCCTTTATCTTGATCCACAAGTTCGGGCGTTTTTTTTCCCTGTCATTTTCTCCCCTCCACCCTGTCCTGCTGAGGAGGGGAGTGATAGAGCACCTTGGTGGCACCTGGCATCCAGCCCAGCTCAATCCACCACACCCCATTTGTTGTCTGACTTACATCTGCTGCTAAGTCCCATTCTGAAACCCTGAGTCTTGTCCTGGATTCAGATGGAAGGCAAGAGTAAGTTTTTCAAGTTCATAAGAAAAAGCTGACTGTATAGACTTGTACTAGATCTTTGAACAAGGAAAAATTGTCAGGTTTTGAGGGCTGGACTTGTCAGACTTATGTTTAAAGTACATAATTTTGCAGGCAGAATTTAAACATCAAATAATTCAGTAAGATCTGAAAAGCAGTTTTTATATTTATGTTTATATTTATATTTATATTTATATTTATATTTATATTTATTGTCTTCTCCTGAAGACAAAGTGGTTCTTTATTGTGCATTCTTTCCTGCAGAATTTAATTGCACTGTGTTACCTTACAGAGGTAAATAAAATTCTGGGTAACAAAGCTGCTGAGCAAATGGTAGAGCCTTTTTCCACAAAAGCTTCCTGTGATTAATGACAATACCCTGAGACTGACCTCTGCACTGGCTTCCAGCCACCCACCAGAAGAGTAAACCGCATGCGGTGTACAAGCTACAAACACACATGATGAAAAAAGAACACAACAGATAGCCACTGAAGTCTTTAATTTGGGAGAATGATCCATAGCGATGCTTGCTGCTTAAGTGCTTTCTTTAGACTTAGCGTAGGTGAGGGCACTGTAAGAACACTGTTTTGATTCAGAGGGTTAATGAGTGTCAGTGTGTAAATACCAGTGCAGTCTTTCTGCTGAGGTAGTGGATGTTTATAGACGTGAATTTTTCAGCAGCTATAAAGGGAAGGTCTATTTGTTTTGTCTAAAGTGCATGGGAAAGGCTTGATCATAATGTTAGAAATTCAAGGCTAAGAGTTTAAGAAAATCCTTACGTTTCAAAGTTCAGCTCAAAATGTCATGGCCTAGCTTCTGGAAGGGAGGCACCAGAGCAGGCAAGCTGCAGCAGCCCAGCAAAGGCAGACAGCAGGGCACGGGTGACTGCGCTCGCTGAAATGCGTGCACGCCTGTAGTTTTCTAAGGAAGCAGCTCAACACACACATCTTTGATTCTACTGCGTTCGAGTCAAGAGGTACAGCAGTAGATAATATCACCCTTTGGCACAGGAACAGCAAACAGCAGCTCGTACCTTTCTCCTACAAAGCCATCTGCCCCAGCTGAATATGATTGACTGAGAAGTCACGTACTCAGCCTCATCTATCTCCCCAGTTGGTGGAGAAAAAAAAAATGCAATTCAGGTTTCAGCATTTTTCTAATCCCTCTGAGCCTCCCATTAAATTTGCTCTACTGTGTGGGAAAGGATTAAAGATTCTTTGGGCTCCAAAACACAGTATACAAAAATTAAGTAGTACAGCATGGTTTGTGGTAAGGCAGCAACTGAAGTGTATAGCCAGCCACATAACCCAGAGCAGCGAGTTCTCTTTGATAAGTAACACTTGCTGACAGCTTAACATTTCTGTTGGTAGCACATGCCGCAGTTGTGTAGGGCCTATGTTTTAAATATTCTGTATGCAACATACTTCGTAAGTAATTTCAAAAATAATCAGAGTTGTTCATATGCTGTTACTGACTTAGTTCTGAGTGCCAAAAGAGGGGAATATTTGCTGGCAAGGAGAACTTCTGTTCCTTTAAGAATGGTTCATAAATCCTCCCTTGTAATAAATATTTCAAGATTAAAATCAAGGCGTTACAAGTTTCAGACAAGGCTGTTTATCAAGATAAAATAGTTCATTTCCTAAAAGGCAATATTATTTACATTTTATGTGAATGTGGGCATAGATGAGAAATTTTTATTGACAAGCTGCCAGGATTTTTTCCCCTCAAAAATGGTAAGTGAAAAATGCTGAAAAATTTCTTTCCCTAATTTTTTACTACTTTGAGAGCCTGACTTGCTGTCGGGCTTAGTTTGTGCAGTATTAAATTCGACTAAATATATTGTGCTTAGTGTAATTAAGCATCTAGCCTTTTTTGTCCTAATTCCATAATTAAATATATGAACTTTTTTTTGTGTGAAAAGGATGCAAAGGCCTTGGGGAGAAAGTAGGGGTGAGAAAGGCCATAACAGATATTAAAAATTAGACTCAAAAATTCATACTTTTAAAATAAATGTTGTCGTCTTCTGCTTACATTAGTCTACTTGCATGAAACTTTTTCATTCCACATCTCAACTGTTAAGCGAAGGGCTGTGTGTGACTATTGCCCACTGCGCATCCGACTACAATTTACCAATGTTACGATGCAGACTAGAAAGTATTAAAGAACAAGAGGAATCAAAGCATCAGTGTTGCATTTTTACCGTTTTTCATTTCCTCGTTGCACTAGAAACACATGAGGTGTGAATACCGTCTCATGAACAAGGGGTCAGTTCCAGTCTGTGTAAAATCTTACTGGTTAACCTAACTGTGTAACTGTTTTCACCATTTGTAGGGCAAATTAAATTAGGGTTCCAAAGGAACTGGAAAACAATACCATACCATACAATTTATATCTAGGCTCTCCACCCAAAAAGCGTAATAAGAAATATCTGCTGACTATATCCATCTTTTTATTTTTCATTATATTCATCTCTTCATTTTTCTAAACATACAGCCTGTTTCCTTTTCCTCTGTAGTAACTTCTAATGTTAACTTTTAATATGAGACTTTGAACAGTATTCCTCAATGTCATTATTTCAAGATTTTATATATGCAGGTATTTTATGTATTGGTTATTTTTCTTAAGGTCTAGGCTGATGACAGTATTATTCACCAAAAATGCTTATAGAAAGAAAAATGTCATTATGAAAAAGCTTAATAGATGGCTACTCAGTTGTTGGTTTGTGTTTAATCTCTCTTGTGAAGCTGAAATTATAACCTGTTTACTTTCCAGTTTCGGCTTTCTGATAGTTTGGTTTGATTTCAGGTTACTATTGGCCAACTGTATTCCACGCAGAAATTGGTTATTGAGAGCCCAGGAAACACATAGCTATAAGAAGACTCTGATCCTGAAGCAACACTGGACCATCTTCAGCATCCTACAGCGCCGCATACAGATGCGTAAACTCACTGCACATGTCTGAGCTTTTCTGTTCAGCAAAAGAAATGTCTGAGAGACTCAGTTTTTGGCAACCAAAGTACTATTTTCTAATGGTTCACATGTTCTAGAATATATTGCTGTGATTTGTAATAGCATGTAAGGTAGTCTTGAAATCTGTTTGCTTGTATGTCCCATGTGATGAAATAGCTCCTGCCCTACTTTGACAATAAAACTTCATTAAGCTACCCGTAACCAGATACATTATTCTGCTGCTGACCTTTTCTCTCACCGAGCACAAAAGATGTGTTAGATTTAAAACCCCTCACCCAGTTACTAAGTTCTTATTGATCCTGTTTCATTTAAAAATATACAGCATCTTAATTAAATGACTAAATACATACTTCATTTTAAATATTAACACCAGAGATGAACAGAGTTCTCGTCTCCTGGCCCTTGATACTTAACAAGTATCACAAGCTGCATTGTGTGGTTTATTTAAAGAGCATCCCTTGACATTTCAGGAGGTGACATAAAATTTCACTAGTTCTTTCCTTAGTTTCCAAGCGTTAATAACCAGTCTCATCCTACTTTTAACAATTAACAGATCAGAATAGCAGAATGTAAGACTTGCATCACCGAGGCTTGGGAGCTTTAAAATATATTTTCACTGCCAATCCTTTTCTAAATTTGTTGAGGTGCAGCTATTAGCAGAAAGCACCACATCACTTCATGCAAGGTCTCCCGTTTTCACAAAGCTCCTGAATTTTGCAGGAGAGAAAGAACCTAACTACGACAATAACTCAAGTGCTGTAAGTCATGAATTTGCAGCAAGCTTTGCCTAGCAAAAGTGGAACACTCAGTACAGCATTTTATTGCTTTTTATTAAATCTGTAGAATAATCAACACTTTTAAGACAATATGTTTAAAAAAAAGGCAAGCAAAAATTTTTATCAGGTTCTGTTCAAGTCATTCCTGTGCTTGAATTTGTTTTCTCTTAGAAATTTGCAGAAAAATTAAGCAGTGCAAAGCTTTTTTAATGGCACACAGAAAAAAAGCTTCCTTTTTTTTCAGGGGACTGTTGTGGGGTTTTTTGAAGAAGAGAAACCGAAACTCAAAACTAGTTCCATGACACTGTGGCCTTTAAAAACCTCCCCTTATTTTTATTGCCTCCCAAAATTCATCTTTGTTTAGAACTTAGGTTGTTTTGCATTGTTCGTGCTGTGTGATAACATTATTAAAGCAGAGGATAGACAAAGTGTCTAATTTAGAACAAACTCCCATTCCTCACTACCATTTAAAGTGTATTTTATAGTTTTGTACAGTTGGATTGAAATGTATAGTAATGCATTCCATTAACAATATCATGTACAGAATAAGATACTGTGACTACCTGAGACGACAAACGTAGCCTCCATTCTCACTTTCAAATAAAAGGCAAATACAGTAATATAATTCTCCTCGTGTTAGGTGCGTAAGTATTGCAATGTAAATTGCTTTTAGTGAACATTTTATTAAAATTGAATTTAATTATTCTAATACACTAGAATAATTAAATACATTAGATTTTGTATCATCTCCACATTCATTAGATACATTAGATCTTGTATCATCTCCACATTCACAACTGGTTAATTAAGTGCACTTCAGTTAATGGTGAAAGTGTAGGGGAAGAAAGGTCTGATTACCATTTAAGCTTCCAGTGAACTCAAAGAAATGTAATAACATCTTACACTTTTAGAGGACACAGGCTTGGAAGGGCTGCCAGTTTTATACTCTAAGGAACTTGGTCCCCAAAACAGTACATGCGAAATTCTTGTTTAAAACAGCTTAATTACTGGAACAAGCACTGCATACCATTTCAGGATCTGAGAATGTATGCTAGGAAACAAAATAAACATCCTTATAAATAGTGTGGCCCTAATTTATAAAGAGGGACAACTCCATCAGTAACATTTTTACTATTTAAATCGAAGTTTTCACCATGTTTACAAAAAATAGAGAGTTTGTTTTCAAATAGAGACCCTTTAAACACATAATCATTTCTTCCAAAATACCAGTACCTTTCTAGTGAAGTTTCTTACTGTTTAGTTTCCACCAAGAATACAGATGTAGATGGTACATGCTGTCTTATAGGCGTGCAGTCACGGGAATGTGAAATTTTTCATTAATTCCCTTGAAAGTATGAAGGAGATTTCTTCTCCATTAATGCCTGAAAATTCTGTTGGTAAGTTTTGGTGGTAGATACAATACCACTGCTCTCCTAATTCATGCCATCTGCTCCTACTTTCTGTCTCAAGGTTGCAACTCAGATTATCTCTACCTTAGCCATTTATGCCTGCAAATGAGCACTAGTAACCTTCAGGATATATTCTACAGAGAGGACCCAGCAAGAAAAATATAAATAAAATCCAGGCCCTATAATCTCCCTCTCTCCCCAATCTGTAGTGCAGAGGTTAAGACAGCTCACTTTCTCAGTCAAGGAAAAATTAGTTCTTA
This sequence comes from Theristicus caerulescens, assembly GCA_020745775.1. Taxonomy (NCBI): domain Eukaryota; kingdom Metazoa; phylum Chordata; class Aves; order Pelecaniformes; family Threskiornithidae; genus Theristicus; species Theristicus caerulescens. Next base: position 74,011,540 of record CM036558.1, read on the forward strand.
ATTGCAAATTAACCATCAGCTTACCATAAAGTATTTATACATTGCTTACTAGAAGTAGCGTTAAGAACCTGCTTCTAAGGACCAAAAGCCTGTGTAATACTATCTAACTTGTTAACAAAAGTGCAAAGCTAGCAAAGGTGTTACCATTTACTACTCAAACCCCACACAATCACTGCATTTTAGATGTCTGTTCCCTCTCTGTCTCAGATTCCTTTCCTCACTAACACACACGTAAGTTCACCCTCCATTACTGTTAGTTACGTGCCTATCAGTTGCACGTGATTGTAAAATACCTAGAAATATTTTTCTTTTCCTTTCCTAACGTCCATTTCAAGTAATTTTGTCATAACATACCCGGTTTGTGTAAAAACGTAGCTTCTGAAATGCTTTATCATTGAGATCCTACACGGAAAATACTTAGAAACCATATCTGGATTAGGAAGTCCAGCACAGAAGTAGTATTTGTAGGCTGGGATGACTTTAGTATTATGTTCGTGTCCACTTGCCCTGTTCTGACTCTAGGCTAGGCATCTGCTCATGGTCACCGATGGAGTCAGCGTACCGGAGAGCTGGCAGCGTGGTCCAGCCTCGGAGTTGCTGTGCTCTTACGGCTGCACCTTCTGTGCTTCACCAGTTCCGTTTACGTTGCAATACTCATTAAATCTCTCTCTTGGCACGCTGCCAGGAGCTTTGTTGGATTTTGTGAAAGCAGTGTAAACAACAGGAATAGTTAAAACACAAAGGAAGGGTCCCATGACTTATGGACAATGTCCACTATTATAAAAAGTATATCTTTTTCCTTAGAACAGAATGGAGCTCAATAAATATCTTTACTAAAGCTGCAATGTCTTAGCAAAACAAGCTTGCTTTTGTATTATATTAAAAATGTTTGTCTGTTCCTAGTCTCAACATTTTAGCAAACTACTAACCTCAGCAGCATGCACCAAAATTTGAATGTTTACGTATAAGAAGTTTGTCATGACTTTTACAGTATAAACTTGGAAACAGCGCTCTGAAAGAACAAAAAAAGAACCATTTGTTTAATGTCAGTAACTGTTTAAAGGACAGGCATTTCTGCTGTGTGTTACAACTTCTCAGGAGATTTTACTGCAATTGAAAGCTCAGTTTCAAAATGCCCAGATATATCAGAGGTACAGCTGTCCTGCAGGAAAGCAACCCAAGAGAGTAGCACGTGAACACTTTACATACAATGTTGAAATAGGCCAAGAAGGATTTTAACTTAGGACTCACGTTTCTAGAAAGGGATTTCTACGTAAAACTTCACCAAGTTTCCAGGCATTAAAATCATTCCTTTCACCCTCTAACATCAGCAGGTAGAGGAAGAATTTTGCGGAGAAGCGCAAGCCCCTCAACTCACTTTCTGTAATGCAACATAAATGCATCTCTCCCGATATCCAGCAAGTACCATACGTACACGCAGACAGAGTCATGAAAGAGCTGTGCACTGACTGTTTTCCTGAGTTTTCCATAATGATCTACAGTGAAATCCTGCCATTATTCACGTCAGGAGTATACCGATCGCTTTGTTCCACGGTTCTTAACACAGGCATAATTATTTCATACTCTTAGAAATGTTTTGCTTGATGACCTTTATAAACAAAGAAGGAAGGTGCGTAGCTCTTTTACTGAGAGCTCTTTTACTACCTTCTTTCTTTTTCCAGTATTTTACAATATCAGAATAGTGCATCAGCCCTTAATGTGGAAGCAGGAAAAAAAGAGAGAGAAGCCAGCAATTCTTCCAACGCTGTGTATTTTCTACAACTGCACGAGGAAAAAGTTTGGAACTCTCAAACCTGTTTCACAAACATAGGCACCTTCAAAGGATTCTGCAGCTCACACAGGAGATTAAATATCATCAATGTGTTGCAGGAGATGCTTCTTTCTAAACTACTTACCTTTTTACTGTTAAGCCCAATATCTACTGAAGCTTTACGAGGGGGGGAAGTGATGGTAAGTAGTGCATTCAAATGACTATTCTTCTGTGTTCAGGGTAAGAGAACTATGGAGACCTGTGAAGAATGTACAGGCTTTCTATTGAAAGAGTGCACCACATAAATATTTATACCAGTCTTTGGCAATATGCTAATCCAAGGCAAGTAATTTTCCCCCTTAAAAAGAATCATGAAAAACAATTAAGGTGATTTAATTACTGCCACCCATAGACAGCAGATTTTGAACTCTTGACAGATGAACATTCATCACAGTGCCATGTTATGCTAACCCCACAACACAAGACTCTGAACAGAATAGCAAATTGAACCTAGATCATTTCCCCTACCTTCCTGCAGTACTTTGGGCTGGATCCAAATCCCAGGGAAGCCAATGGGAGCAGAAGCCAGGCTTTTCAAGTCCTGACTGAAAGCCCCGGCTTTAAATAAAACAGAAGTATTTTGCATGCAAGTTTGCAGTTCTTCATGACACCAGAGCAAATTTAGCTTCACAGTCCTTTTCTGAATCATTTAAATCTGAATTTAAATGTAAGTGTAAGCTGCAAAAAATTGCTTAACGAAGATTTAACTTTGATGTCCTTCAAGTTACCCACTGTAGAGGTTCAACTATATTAAACTTTCTGGTTTTATATACACCTATAAAACCATTTGGCAGCTATTTCTCCCCTAAGCCCTTAATCCGGGGGGGGGCGGGGGACAGGACGACAGGACAGATGGACACACAAAATCTGCATAAAATGAAAATCTTGCGAGCTGGAGTTTTTCCGAGAGTGCTAACAAATCTTTATCATTTCTTAAGTTAGGGGAGGGAGGGTGTTTATGAGCACATCCTCCAAAAGCTATGCTCTGAATCTCTATAAAATACTACATTGACAGTAATGCAACCAAAGAAGAAGAGTGCTTCACTTAACCTTTTACTCTATTGGGCCTTTTGAATTTATAGAATTAGAACTACTTCATTTTGAGTATATTTCTTTGAGAATAAAGTTGCAATTATGCCATGTATCTCAAAGTGTGCTGTGCTGATGCAGGCTTGCTAGCGTTCGGTACACGCATGGTCCAGTTCTGATTCTTACACTGCCGCCCAAGGTAATCTTTGGTAAGGCCTTGCATTTCTACAGCCCTCAGTAACTTCATCTATGAAAATACAGACAACTGTGTGTAGGCAGTCTTTGAAACCTGCTTTGGAAATCTATGCTGCTATAACATCGTAACAGTATAAAAATGGAGGATCTATTAAAAAGTGAGTATCTTTGATTCTCGTCTGAGAGAGGTTCCCCGTTTTCTTTCATAAAAAGTAATTCTTAATAATAAATAAAAGCACTTTACCTGTTATCAAAACACAAAAATGTTGTGCTTTAATTATCACAATTTGCAGGATTTTAGATTGGCACCAATTTTCGGAAGCACTCAAGCATTTTGCTGTTTAGTCTCATCAAATACTTTCTTGTGTTTTCAATTTCAGATCACACATCTGAAAAGAACACATAAATGTTACATTTTCTGGATGCGGGTGTTTTACACCCCTTGGCCATAGTTTACAGCGTACCAGAGAACATTTCTAGCCCTCTATCAACAAGCGCAGCTAGCTGGGATTCTTCAAGGTGCCAGCTCTGCACCTCTGGCCAGACACAGCCATCAGAATACAGCTACTCCTTTAAATTCTGTTTAAGAGATCCCTCCCCTCCCTTTCTTTGGCCAAGTTTCCTTCTTCTCTGAAGCAATTAATAAACAAAACACAGAATAAGGAATGGGCTCCAGAAGCCCCAAATATTACGTTGTACTTAAATGAAGACTCAATCTTAATGCTGTTAGCATCACGTATCAGCTTAAGAGCGCACTAGGTCATTGACACAACTATCTGAAGAAAGGCTAATTCATACCAGATTATTCCATGTAATATCCTGTAATCTTGTAACGCACGATAGTTTTAAAACAAACTTGCGTAGGGAAGTAGTAGAGCTCACTATTCTCCCTTAAAACCTTTCATGCTTTTGGCGAGAGTTTACATGTAACTTGGAAAACAACAGTAAGAACTTCTGTTTGCGTGGAGCTTTTACTCTGGCCGTTTTCAAAGCGATTGGTGCTAGGCTAACAGCAAGATGCTTTCTGAAGGAATTAAACACCTCTTCATACATGGCCGTATTCCCACGCTATGGTTTATATATGGGGTTTTTTGGGGGGGGAGGGCAGGCTGTGTTTCCGCAGCAGTGCGTGTGTTGGCAAAACTGCAGGAACTGAAGCTCCCTCTGTTTCATGTCTTTTCCCCAGTAAGCCCCCTGCTTCTACCTCTGCTTTTGGACCAGCTCTCTGAAGAGGCATGTTAGCTGAAGACTTATTTTCAAGTGTGAGGGATTTTATAGAGGTGCAAAATTTTCTAAGGTGCTCATAATGGGCTCTGAGATGTTTTCTATCTTCAGAGGAAATAAAGACCTGAGAAAACTCACAGTATGCTCTGTTTTAAAAAGGAAAATAAGCTCCCAAGGTCTTGCTGAAGAACATACATCCATGTCCTAACATTTTCTGCATTCTGACAATGTCTTATCAACTTACTTCTTCATCCAAAAAATTAACCTGAATTTTGAGATACTGTATCAGAAGAAACCAAGCAGAGTCAAAGCCACAGAACAGCCAGAACAAAATTTGACTGAAACCTATTTTCCACCCGTGCTGGTAAAGCCTCCTCACACCACAGCTCTGCACAAGATGCCTGTTACAAGAGCATACCGAGCCGTCGTGCACTTACAGGGCGATTTGCCTTGTGGCTCTGGCAGGACCACCGTCATTTTCAGCTTATAGCCCAAAACGCCTCTTGGGGACGGGCAACGCTCCCAGTTATGGTGAGGCACAGCTTGATCCCCCCTGCACCGCACACCTTAGGGTAGGGGCACAACCAGATTGCAAAACCAAGAAGTATCCTGTTATGTTTTGCTATACAGAAAAAAAAAGATTCGTAATGGTGAGCTTTTTAACTTTTTTTAAGCTTTTTTTATTCTTACAAACCCATTTTCCTTGGTACTTTTTGCTTAATTTCAAGACCTGGGACATCAGTAGTAGTCAACCTCCAGGCTGGCAATGCAAGAGTGAAGACTGTAGAAATGATTTCAAGTGTCCAGTGCTATAAAGTCCAACGGTGTGCTCAATAAAACCCTTCCCAACAACATTCAAATACTGAAAAAGATGTAGCAAAATAAGCCGAATAAATTATAAATACTTGAGAAAAGCGGTGCAAAATGTAAGATAAGGAGAGCTGAACTAAGGCACTTGTTTTCATTCATTACTGAGGACGCCCTCTCTCTCTCTCTCCTCAGCGAGAAGGTCATCCAAATCAGTCACTGCTCCCCAAATCTGAAAATACAGAACTGTGTGTGAGACAGACACCATCTTTTGCTTTACGGTGCATTACTCAAAGGTGTTACCAAAGTTCTCCTGATAAACCCAGTATCAGCAAATATTTTAACTCCTCCTTTGTCCTGGTTTTAGACTTGTCAATTGCGTGAAAAGAAGCCAGCAGTCTATTTTAAACAAATACATTTTTGCAGAAGTCCCTGTTGGCTGCTATTAGCCAGATGGGATCTACACACAAGCCCGGGGAAGGCGGGGAGCGGTATCGAAGTGTGCTGAATGACAAAAACCAGAGCAGCCCAGTCCAGCCCCGGATCCAGCCCCAGGACAGAGCGCCTGTTGTTCAGAGCCGCCACAGGCACGGCAAAGGTGGGACGGGCACACGAGCCTGTCATGAGTTTGACAGGTGACCACAGCAGTGAATTGTATTGTTATGGAGTCCATTGAACTAAAAAAAAAATCATTACAAAAAAGAGAAACCACACCATTGCTGTCGCAGTACTCTGTCTCTGAAATGGATGTGAGAACGGGAAGACTGGGATGCTACGTTAAATCTGTAGAGAACACGCCGGTAAGTTTTCACACAAGTGCTCCGTGCATCTCTGACTAGCTGCGTAAGTGAAGTCAAGCCCAAATCAAGACCTCAAAAATTCACTTCAGGCGGGGAAAAGCAAAGCCCACACTACTCAGTCTCCTTCTTCTCTCCACAACAAAAAAGGAAAACGATTCCACAAGCCACAGCAACGCGAGCCTACGCACATCCACGTTTGGCCGGCAAAACCGAAGCGCCCGCTTAAAAACCACCGGACTCGGGCAGTCTCCGGGCCGGGAGCCCTCCGTCGCCCTCCCGGGCCGGGCCTGGGGGTGCGGGGCTGCGGCGGCCGCCCCCCGGCCGGCTCGGCGCGGCTCCCCTCGCCCGGCGGCCTCAGGAGCGGGGGGCGGCGGGGGGCGGCGGGGCGCCGGCCCCGGGGGATGCGCAGCAGCGCAGCGTGTAGTTGCGGCCGCCGTTGTTGTCCCAGTACTCGCCCTGCGGGCTGCGGTAGCGGATGGCGAAGTGGAGGGCCGAGCCCTCCCGCAGGCTCGGCGGGACGCAGAGGCTGAAGCCGTAGCGCTCGGCCGGCGGGTCGCCGGCGGCCGCCGGCGCCGGGGGCAGGGCGGCGGCCGGGACGTCCAGGAAGGAGAGCCACTCGTTGAAGGTGTAGCGCACCGTCACCTCCCGGGGGCCGGGGCAGCCCAGCACTTGCAGCGTGCCCCGCACGTCGGTGGGCGCCGGGGGCCGCGCCAGCCGCTCCAGGCAGACGCGCTGCCGCCGCAGCCGCTCGGCGCTGGGCTCCCCGCCGTCGGGGAAGTCGGGCACCAGGCGCAGGGCGGGCGGCGGGGCGTCCCCGCCGGGCGGCGGCGGGTCCCGCTCCTCGGCGGGCGGGCTCTGCAGGCGGGACAGGGCGGCGGGCGGCACTTGCGGCTCCTCGGCCTCGCTGAAGTGCTTGACGCTGGCGAGGCTCAGCCCCAGCGAGTCGGCGAACTGCACCCGCTTCTTGCACTTGCTGCAACAGCCTTCGCCCGCCGCCGCTTCCTCCTCCTCCTCCTCTTCCTTCTCCTCCCCCTCCTCCCGCCGCTCGCCGGGGCCGGGGGACGGCGGCCGCCCGCAGCGGCGCAGCTCCAGCAGCAGCAGCCGCTGCTCCCCCGCCGCCTCCCGCTTGGCGTCGCGGGGCAGCGTCGGGGCCGCGCCCCGGAGCCGCCGCTCCTCCGCCGCCAGCTCCTGCCGCGGGCGTGCGGGGCTCGCCATGGCGGGGCGCCCCGCTGGGCCCCTCCCGGCCGCCCCTCTGGCGGCAGGCGGACGGGCCGGCACCGCTTTATCCGGCGCCCCCGCCGCAGGCCCCGGGCGGGGGGCGCGCCCCCCCGCCGGGCCCGGAGCCTCCCCGCGGGGCCGGGGCCGGGGCCGGGGCTGGGGCTGGGGCGGCCGCGGCGCTGCGGGCGGGGGCGGGACCTGCCGGGACGGGCGGTACGGAGGCGGCGGCGGCCGCGACGGGCGGCCCCGCACGTCCTCCCGCCCGCGGGCCGGCGTTACCACGGCGCGGAGGAGGGAGCTGCGAGCAACGCTGCCCGGCGTTTTATGGGCTTCGGAGGGGAGACGGGGAGAAAGGACGGGCGCTCCCGCGGAGCCGGCTGTGCCCGCGGTGTCCCCCCCGCTGCCGCCCCGCAGAGCCAGGCCGGGGGGAGAGGCAGGGTCGTGGGCTGCTGGAGCAGGCTTCATCATTATTATAATTAATTATCGCCATCGTCATCATTGTTCAGGCTTCCACCCACCGGAGAGACCCCGAAGAAGAAGCCCAGAGGCTCAGGATGAAGCAGGACGTCGCCCAGCCCCACGGCGGAGCTACGGCCGCGGCCCTGGGGCACGGGCGGGGGAGCGGCGGGCAGCCGAGCCGCCCCTCGGGGCCGGGGCTGGGCCTCCCCCTCCCGCCTGCCCGGGCGTCCGCAGCGCCCGGTCCGGCCCCTGTGCCCGGCTCCTCTGCAGTTCGTGAGACCCCGCGCAGCTTTTATGTTTAAATTGGTTTCCACCCATCCTAACCGCAGAGAAAAGCTTCGAGACCTGAACTCGAGGGCAAAACCCCAAAGGTAAAAGGAACACCAAAGGCATTCACTTTTTCAAGTATGGTGTATTTTGTAAGCAAATCTCTCTGACCATTTTTTTTACCCATGCTTGATCCCAGCAGTACTCTGCTTGTGGAAAATAAGGTCCAGAGGCTGAGGAGGCACACGCGTGTGCGCACGCACCCTCTGTGAAAGTCAGACTGTCTTCAAAGGTTCCGCTTAACCACAACAAAAAAAATCAAGGAGGAAAAACAAAATACAGGCTTTACCTTTGAAACAAATAAAGAGAATCCTCAGTTTTATTTTCTGAGCATGATGTACAGTAAACAACAGTCTCATAACAAGATACTTTTATTGGTGTGGTGAGATCCATTTCTAAGAATTTTCCAAACTTAATTCCATATTTTGTGCCTGCCAGTGCTATTGTCTGGGGGTGATTGGCATGGATGATTGCAAAAATACTACATGATTAAACTTCCCTCCATTCTTTTTCTCATGGAAGAGACACTAAAAAGCAAATAACACGGTACTTTCTGAAGCAATACACTCCCACTATGGATTCATCAGAGAGGTTTTTTTGTTTGTTTTGCATAGTTTGTTTTATTTTTAGCATCAGCCCGGTTGCCAAAAAGCAGCCTCCCAACGTGAGTGAATCCAGTGCAGTTCAACTGAGTGTGCAGTCTGGGTCTTGCAGAGGGACAAATGTCAAAGCAGCAGAAACATCACTAAACGGTCTCCTTAGCAGAGACTGCTGTGAGGATGTTCTTCCTGCACCCTGACCAAAGAGCTGAACAGCAAACAGTCACTCAGAAGTGCCAAATATTCTGATTCCTCTGGCTTCTGGCCGTGCACTCGACATTTGTTAGTAGTTCGGTTTAGAGCGTTGTAAGAAGAGGAAGGAAGGACAGACATTCTCGCTGGCACCAGCGGTGCTCATGGAAAACATGACGAACGCCAGTTTGCCGTCAACTGCTCGTCACCACCACTCTGCTGCAAGCTGCCGCGTTCGCCAGGCTGTTGGCTGAGCTGTTCGCAGGAGCGCTCCTTTGCCTCCTCCCACCCAAGCAAGCCTGTGTGCCGCCGATGAAGCACTTTGAGCTAAGCAGCCCCAACCTGATGGTAATAAACCACAGAGCACGCTCCTGAGTTACTCAGCTGAGGTCTGCGATGCAGCGCAAGAAGGAGGGGAACGATGGTCGTCTTCCCGCACACGACTCTTGGTGGGGAAGGTACCGCTTTCACCTGCTTTCACCATCGCTCTTGACCTGCCGGTGGCTGTAACAGAGCACTGGACGACAACGTTGGGCCACTCTCCTGTTAGCATCCACTTTCATGAAAACAGGTTGCAAGGCAGGTGCTTTTTTACCTGCGCCTGGAAATGAGACCTCGTGACCCACCTATCCGAGGCTTGTGGCACCTCAGATTACCAAGCTGGAAAGAAGAGAAATGAACAGATGATGTGTAGTTAACAGCGCTTAGTACTTTTACAGTATTGTCAGGATTCCTTAGATAAAATAAAACACTACTACTTTACTTTCTCAAAGTAATATCTGTTTCATGATGAGGAAAACAGAAATGAAGAAACCAGCCCTTAACTTCCGTATGTGGTGTTTATTCCACTAACGCATGCTTCCTCAGCTTGCCAAATCGTTAACAAATGTTTTAGGCAGCAAAGGGAAAAAATGTGCCATTTGCTGATAAGGCAAAACCATTTGGACTACTGGAAATTACAGAGAAATGTGAGAGGTTCAAGCAAAATAAGGGACAGCAAGGAGAGAAACTTACTGTAAATACTGATAAAAGTTAAGTGATATTGTAGCAATTAATATACTTTTCTTACATATTCCATAACTCTGGGAGACAGGCCTGCAAAAAGGCCTGCTGTTCACAGAAATTAAGCAAAAGCAGTTAAGGCAACAGGACTCCATATTGCATGGAAAGAATTCAGATCAGGCAATTAACGGCATACAAAAGGAAGTTGGATTTTTACTGGTAATCAATTGCTACCATTCTGAAAGGGAGCAATTTAAAATCAGATAAAGCTTTACAACAGATGTTCAACCCATGTGACAAACTATGCTAGCGGACATACGTTAAGGAGGCATTTAGTGTTGTCTCTTAAGTATTTCAAAATGGATTCTCTTAAAAGAACAGGGCAACCAGGGTCTCAGGCTTCTAAGTACTATTTACCTCATCTGTTATTAAAGAAAACCTTGAGATAAAAGCGGAGGGATTTCCTAGTAAAAGACAAGACAGCAGATTCACAGTCAGGAGGCTTTTTTGCATTCCCTGAGCTTTGACCAGTTACGTTTAAGGTCAACAAACTACATAGGGGATCCACACAGCACCTTCTTCTTTAATTTCCCCCCTCCTTGTTTCCCAGCTACCCACCTTGTCCCTCTAATCCCCACCCTGCATTCAACACACACACATCTTGCAGGAGCATCTGCACCCTAAAATGGCTGCTGAATGGCATAAAAGAAATATGAATGCACAAACCACTGGTAAGCGAGCCATGGTATTGCCTTCTTGATTCTGACTATAAGTGCATGCTTATGTATTTCTCAGGACTTGTTAGATCAGAGATTTTGGGTTGCTGCTTTGGTTTGGAGCTCTATTGGATGTGCAATTTAATAAATTGGTCAAGCTGCTTGGATCAATAGTCGTCTTCATTTGGACACAAACCGAACATGAAAAGACTTGTTTGCAGACACCCAGACTCAAGTAACTGGGGGATTCTGTTGATTCAACTCAACCACGCAATTTAATCCAGAAGCCCATTCAAACACTGTTCATCATTTCTTTTTCTGCTCTTTTAATAGTAGCTTCAACCTTCAAACCCAAAACTAGCAGATTTTCCAGTTAGTCCAAGAGGAAAGTATTCATTCCATACTTATGGATGTACCTAGTTCAAATATGCCAAATCTCTCCAATTCCCCACTCAAGTCTTTCTAAGAAAATCTCCCGTGACAATAGCTTACCAGAAAATGTGAATGACTAATAACTGCTAAGCAATATTACACAATTTACAGGGATTTAGAAATGTGCAGGGATTATCTCAAATTCTAGCAGCACTCATTCTGAATGATCTTCTTGCTTCACTTTGAAAATCATGTAGTTCTTCATTCCAATTTTAAGTTATATTGCTTGTACAGAAATGGCAGGGAGGATATTAATAGCCTCTTCAATTATTTAAAAAAAAAACTTTCTGTATCCCATGGGAAATTCTAGCTTCTCTGTGTTTTTAATATGGACAGGATTTCAGTTTACTATGTTTGTGAGGATGGTCAAACCCTGAATGAAAGACTCAGTGGCTCTACACAATCTGACTAGAAATTATTCAGAAGTTAGATTACTAGACCTAATTTTCTTCCTTATGCAGGAAAACCAAGCAGCTATACTCCAAACAGGCATGCATTACATCTGTAATGGAAAAAGTACAGAAATGGAAACAAATATTTGAAAGTGATTATTTTAGTTTCCGAATCTGAAATCCAAAGATTTAAACCTAATTTCTGCAGGATGCTCAGCAAGCAAAATCCTTAAGAGCTTTGAGTCTTTCAGACAATCACTTTTTTAGTCTGCTGTATATTTTGTCTTGTCTCTCAGCAGACTTGCATCTGGCATTCCTTAGGGGAAGTACAGACTACTTTAGATATATGAAAATACATTTATTCTGTTTTCCTGGATTACAGCAATGGTGTGTTTCCCGTAATGATGTGGAATATCCTTTTCAATGGCTCATACCCAGTATTTGGCAATAAGGCAAGGAAGGTCCCTTCATTTGGGTGAAATGCTAAACTCTTTGAAGGTGGAGTTTTGTAATTGATTTCAGTAGGTCCAAGATTCCTCTGCATCTGGTATAAAAGCAAGCTCATTCTTTGTGACAAGCAAACATATAGCAATGGCACAAAGGATTAATCTTTTTTCTTTTACTTTGTCTTTTGCCAAAATTGCATGGAAAAGTTTCCAAGTGCTCGAACAAACACTAAATTCAGACTAGAGTTTGCATTAACTGTGACAAAACCACATTGCACAACAACTTGCCATTCACTAAGATTTCAGAACTGTTGCTTGGTTCTTGTGGCTCTTAGAGGTGTCAAGTTTTGTTTTAATACCTGTGATTTATAAGATATTTATCTAAACTGTTTATATTCATGTGGTACACTGAAAATCTTAAGTCATTTGTCAAACTTTGAATCAGTAAATCGTATTATGATAAAAAACCTATATACAAGCTGCCATCCTAATAGAGACTTACTGTTGCATTTCAACAATTTGACCCAAACAGACAGTCTTTGAAAGGGCAAGCTCAGATTATCGGTGAGAAAAATTGTTTCACCTTCCAAAATTTATTCACAGCGTAGGAGTTGAAAAGGGTTTGGGTTTATGGTTTTTGTTTGTTTTAATGTGGATCTCCAGAAAGTTGCAGAGCCACATCTCTTTCAAAGGTTTCTGATGAACACTAGGATCCAGGTTCTCGCATATAAAACCTCTATGTTTATGTGTATTTTTTATTTAGCAATCTAGGAAAAATATAATTTGGATCAAACTCTTGCCCTACATTATGCTATGATATTGCTAGGGACTTCAGCGAGAAAGAAGCTCCATCTTATCCAGAGTAGTCTGATCTAAAGGGCATTCTACCCCCAAACCTGTTGCTGGCTATTCAAATAATATTTTTTTTTCCTTGATGTCTGTCTTAAAATGCTGGATTTTGCTCCTGCCCTGCCACCTAGCAGACTGCCTCTGGAAAACAAAAACCAATGTTTCCTTAAAAATCTGTCAGGAAACCTATTCGGACAGAAGATGTGTTTACCTCTTGACTAAGGACACTGCAAAATTCCAAATGCTTGAAATACCCTGCAAAATGAGCTCCTAGGAAGTATATAAAACATATATGACAAAACAACACATCTCTAAACCAGCTTTTTGAGCTATTAGCACATGAACATTAGATGTCCAAGGCATTAGATTTTTTTCCCCTTTTTTCCCCTCTAAGGCATTAGATTTTTGCCCACTGGAAATGAGACATGAAAATGGAAAATGACATGAACTTGTACCCACATTAATTCTGTTTTGTATTTTTGTGTTTGTCTTTTTCACAAGCGGCAAGGCGTGTAGCTGACTGAAAATCAATAGCAGCATGAACTCATTTGGGCTCTCCCAGGACAACGGAATTGGCCAGCTAGTCAGAAGGACCTTCATGACGTCGGCTGGCAAAGCCTCCGCCGGTCTTTAGAGTCGTGTTTGACGTGGCATAATTGAATGGTAACCTGACCTCATCAGCTCAGATACCTCCCTGTCTTTTGGGAAAATAGAGTTGTGCAATATAGCCTGTTCTAACAGCTCCTGGCAAATGCAGGCCAACCTTTTCAGTCCAGCAGTCACAACCGGGTAAGTTGTACGTCAGTCTCATTTCTTTCACTTGGGTTAAAACATAGGGATAGGCTTTCCAAGTAACCTTGCTGTATAAATCCTACGTTATAAATTGTTTGCTTGAATGTGGAGTTTTCCAAACAACGAAAAAAGGAAGAAATGCAACCCTGTCTCTTTGCAGTTCCCCAGAACGGCCTCAGTTAGTTTGCTCTCAATTGCTAAGCTATCATAGTAGATAGCTAAACAGGTACCCGATAGAAGATATTGTAAGAGAGAGAATGTTTATCACAGTAATTTATATCGATTCTCATGACTTATGAACATTGTAACTTCAGTTGATGTACATACATACCAGCAACTAGATATCTGTAACACAATACAGTACTGCTAAAAGCACAAAAGAAGACTTCAGAGTTGCATTTCAGGGAATAAAATATATTGTGTAGTGGTCTGAACAAAGAGAGATTTGCATTTCTAAAGAAAGTTAATAGTTTTTACACTAGGAAAAAAAAGCAGAAATACATGCTGCTTTAATATTACTGTACCATTCTAAGAAGTAAGCCTATGCACGAAAACTCTCAAGTGCACGAACAAGAAACAGGACTGCAAGACACAACCTAACCCTGCAAAAACAAAGGACTGGCAAAATAGCTATCGTTAGCAGTATACAAATAAAAATCACTGAAACAGCCATATGTGAATACAGGGATGCTCAGTCCTGCATCACCAGAAGTAAAAAAAGAGCGTGTTCTATTTCATTGACTGTAAATACAGTTAAGTCCCACAGCCCCAGTGAATTCGGTCCCACAGTTTCAGCACCTTCAGCAGGAAAGGCAGAAAAGAAGCTCCATCTGGTGGTGTGGTTGATTGTAATTACCTTTAAATGTCATTTAATTGCAAATACATTCTTCTCCAGCAACAAAATGAAAAATTGAAGTAGCATGTAAAAGATCCCCTGTCCTGCAAACTGAACCAGCACTGCCTAACACTTTAAAATCAGGACCTTCTTCTGTTTAAAGCAAACTGGAATTGAAGCCTTTCAGTACAAGGCACATGTGATCCTGCCAGAGTACCAACCTAGGACAGAAGCAGACCATCAAATAAAAACGAAAGGGTATATTAGCACACTTCAAGAGGTAACCTGCTGCAGCTTGGGGTGGGGGAAGAGAAGGCAGGAATCGTTGGCTAGAGGATGAAGGAGGAGGAGGCGTGTGTATGTGAAGTCGAGGTTGCTGCTGAACCTGTCACATAAAAGTTTATGGAAAGTTTACAGAGGTGTTAAAAAAATATTGCTGTGTCTCACAGTAAGGAAACAAACCATTCTTCAGTTAGTTGTTTTTACAAGGAAGTAACTTTCTTCAATGAACAAATGTCAATTTTGTTGGAAAAGACACTATTTCCCGTCTTCAGAAAATCTTGAACTGTTCTAGCTGTAACAGATTTGCAACATCTTCTTATGAAAACTAAAGCAGATGCTTTAATCACTTTTTTATGTAATAAAAAGACTACATTTTAGGAAGCCGCTTTCTTCTTCCCTGCCTCCACTATGCTCTTAGCGCCTGAGCTGTGAAAATGGTAGACTTCTTGAATGCATTGACAACTGCAATAGAGGAACCTGAATGCACAGAATGGCTTAGAAAAAATAAAGATTGGGCTGACCAGTACCTGTACTGGATATTTGCAAAGAATTGCTGAACAAACTGCAGTGATGCTGATGGTCAAGTGAAATAATCTGACCTAAGCCTACAAATCATTTTAGCAAGTATTCAATTGCAAATATGTGTAGATGCAATATCTGTGTAATTTCAGTGAAGTCACTGCTTTGCAGGATTGGAAGATATGTTCCCCCAAGCTGATGTTATAAAAAGTTATAAGCATGATAACATATAAAACCAATGAGCAAAATAATCTATTGAAGGCCTATGCCTAATTTCAGGTACAAAGTCATGTCTGCTACTGCTCATTGAAGAACGCATGGCAATTTCTTTCAAGTCCCAGTAGCCTAGCCAAAGTTTGTGCTGAAGAAGAGCAATCTCAGAGATAAGCCTTGTCCTGCAAACTCAGGGGAATAAAGTATACTTTGTCTAGTCTTTTGTAGTGCCTGCATTTCAATGGGGGTATATGCTGCATTTCCTCAAATCAATGCATCATTTCTTTTTCTAAAAAGTAGAGCAGAGCTTAGTATTAATTACCCACAAAAAATCCATGTTAAAAGAATGTTGAGAATACAGATTCAAGCACCCATATCCTAGAAATTGCCCAAAGTCACATTGCCTTTGTAACCTTAATGCAGCCTTTTTGGGTGTATCATTTAGGTTACAGCCTTTAATTATGCATTTGTAGGCCATTTTTCCCTCAGGACTGTCTCATTAAGCACACAAGATAGACAGCTACTCAGTGGTGGTGTCATTGCTTTTCTCCACATTGCTCAATGTATAGCTGTAGGCCTTGTTTATGGCACAGTATTCCAGTCCTGCTCTGGAGATGTGATCAGATTTCTTCATGGGATCCTCCATAGTGCTCAGCACCACAATATCTTCCAAGTGCTTCAGAAATAGTAGACTACTATGAGATTAAGCATTCCTGATTTTACTACTAGAGAGTTGAGCTATGGAGAGGTAAAAGGTGTCCATTTATTCTAAGTGCTCATTTTGGATGTGTGCAACTTCACTTTTGAGGTTACTTAACAGTATGTAAGATTTTACAGGGGCTCAGAGCATCACTCCTTTTGATTTCAGATAGAGCTGTAAGTGCTCAGTACCTCAGAAATCCGACTGCTTGAGTTCTCAGAGTAGAAAGTTAGCAACATGCAATAGGTAACCGAGTGAGTTTAAGCAATTTGCTTAGCATTCCTAGGTGCTGGATGTCAGGAGCAGCAATAAAATTCAGTGCCTCCAGGCTAGAAATCACTTGCCTCCATGGCAGGACCATCCTTTCCCGTCCTGCCTTCTTTGCAATTCAAAGCAAATAAAGTCCAAATCCTCCACCCATGTTAGTATGTGATCGTGGCATTAAACTCTTACTAAGAAATTATGATTCATATCTACAGGAATCGAGACTGCAACCTTAATAAAGTTCTTTTAGGCTCCTTGTTCCCAGTACTGGCTTGGCACAATTCAGGGCAGTTCCATTTATGAGCCATCTGCAGATAAAACTTAGTTCACATTATCATACAGTAAATATTTAAGAATAACTTGAGCTAAATATGGCTCTTTTGCTGGTATCTGGACTACTAATCTGCTATAACTCTGCTTCTGTCTCCATTTTCATATCCAACTAAAACAAAAAGACAAATCCCACGTCTCCTATTTCTTTTCACTCCCCAACTGATGAGACATTTAAAGGCTGCTACTTCTGTGATTCAGTACATCATTTCTAATGTCTCTATAATATGATAGACTGTAAATGCAGCCTAATGGCGCCAAAACTGAGTTGTTTATCTTTTTATTTGGTGAAGCAGAAGGACTCAACTCACTTTAGTTTGTAAATATTTCAAGAAGCCACCACACTAAGGAGTTCAAAAACAATCCAGTTGAAAGAAGACACTTCTCTTTCGAAACAAAGATGTTCCTGAACAAGAAGCGTTGCCATTCACACCCTGCAGGAGCACGATTAAAGTGAACAGGAAGTTTTTACTGCTCTACATTATTCTGTTCCCAACAGCCGTAAGTAGGTCACTGTCAGCTCACATCGGACATGTTGCTTTATACCATGAATAACTTTGCTGACATTAAGGGCATAATTCCAAACGTACACTGCTGTAAGCGACTGCAGGATATAACTTTGAATCTTTTAAGTAAATCACAGACTGCAGAGTCTCAATTATGAACTGATTTCTGGTAGCTAGTGTCCCTCTCCCCTATATACCTCTATTTCCTAATCATATACCCAGATCCTTTCAAACTGAGCATCGTACTTGCAGACCTCAGGATCACTCAACAAGATCAAGAGTAGTCAGGCCAATCTTAGGGAACCAAAATTTGGAGCCCATCATTATCTTGTGGAGTGATTTGGTAATCAGGCTGGAGTCACGGGGAGGAGCAGCTTAAGAACCAAAGGGGAAGAATGAACTAATGAACTGAGCAAGAGTTCAAGAGCAATGGATTAATTTTCATTCTGAATATTGAATGGATTTAGTGATTCAATTAAGTGAAATGATCTCAAAGGCCTATTTCAAGAGCAATTTTCTCTCCTTCCCAATTTTCCTTTTTTACTCATTGTCCTGAAAATTCCACTTAATTTCACTTAATTTTGTATGCTGTTTTCTACTTATCCCTCCAAGTGAAAAAAAAATGGCATTTCTTACTCCTCCCACAAGGACGCATCCATTTCCCAACAGAAGTCCTTTCCTTCTCACTCCAAGAACAAAAGGGTTATCTTGGCCAAATGCAGAGCATTTTTATTTAACTGTGAAGCCTGTCTTACTTTCAAATTTGAAGATTAATGACTCTGTGTAAAATTCTATGTCTCTTTCCTCCCATATGTTCAGGGGGTGTCTTGTCATTATGGTTTATGACCGAATCCATACAGTCATCATTTCTTGATTCATATTACAGAACAGGAAGACCCATAAAGTATTGGCACTCAACTGCAACAAGATGCAAGTCACTTTATTTTTCACATTTAAGTGCAGTGGATAAAAGCAGTGAGGTGGTGACCTTTCAGTATGTTCTGCAGAGAGCTCTATTCCTCCAGGCAACCAGTGAAGTCTAAAAGCTTATTTGAGATGCTGTGTCTTCACACTGATCCAATTTTTGCTGTTCCCTTGATTGAACGGATGGTGCAGTTTCTTGTCTGGATTTTTCGTCTAAAACAAAATTCCAGGCATGTACAAAGGCTTGCCTGTTCCCTAACACATTTGGCCAGAAGCGGTAGCAGCAACTTTGGCAAGAAGATCATCTGAACGCAAACTGCTAGCAGGCAGAATACAAGGACACAAGCTCTAAAGATAAAATTAATTTTCCTTCCCATCATGGCAATTAGCAACTGGTTTGCTGTGAATGGGTTGTGTATCAAATGATGCAGAAGCTCCTTGGTCCTCAGGTAGAGAGCTGACCTGTAGTGGCAGAGCTTTTATTCAGATTTTATTCTCACTTTATGCATGAAAAAATAATGGAGGAAATTTCACAGTTTCCCCAGCTTTTTGGATAAAATTGCATTTATAGGAAACACAATTGTTTGAAATTCACCAGAATTTAAATTTAAACCAAAATTGTCTTTCAAAGTGGCATTTTTAATATTTCATTCAAAATATGGATTTAAAACAAGAAACAGAAAGACCTTAAAGTCATTCTGCAAAAAAAACAGAAGGGAAAAAAAACCAGTAAATAAGACTGTGTGTATGAACAGGGAAGAATGAGAGAAAAAGGGAAGCAGACTAGAACAGTCTGCTCACCTAACATCTTACTGTGCGCTCCATCTTGGAAAGGTGCTTGGGAGACTTCCAGTCTTAAAAATCATGGGAACCAGAGGAAAAAGATAATGTCACGTCTGTACGGGCTTCAACTCATAGATATATACACACGTATATGTTTATAATCTTATATAAGCTTCTGTGTTTTCATATACTCTCATGTGTTTATACTCATATATATGTGTGTATTTATACTAATTTGACAGCTGTCCTTCACATAGTCTTTGCAATACTTCCTGAACAAAACTTGCTTCCATTGATCCTATGATCCAGTTTAATATCAGCTGCTGTCAAGCACAGCTGGAGGATGGGGGCAGGGATGATATTTTTAGTGATATAAATACCTGATACCAGATTTTTACATGAATGTAGCCAGGCTCCTGTTCCTTACCCCTCTCTTCAAGGGCTCCACAAAACTCATTCCTCACACCAGAGCTCCCAGGTGACAGGAGAGAAATGGTTCAAAGCCTAGTTATTAACATAATATGCACAATTAACGGGTGTTTATGGGATTCTTTGAACACTAATGTCAAGAATTTTGTGAAAAATTTACATACAAAACTTTAAAAATGGGAACCTAAACTTAAAAAGTCTGAATTCACATTTAAGTGTCAGTGTGGGAATCGTTTCTGAGTGACACAGGTATACACACGCTGACTTTGGTGCAGCTTGTGAAAGTACCATGCTTTGGCACCAAAATGCCAACGTATGAATAATGTTTGGGCATTGCAGGAGTAGTCTACAAAATAGTCCAAGTACTAAAAATATATCTAAAGTGGGATGATAAGGACAGCCTGCTAATAGAGAACAACATTTTTTAAAAGTTTTTAAGTGAAAGTGATTTGAAACTTTAAGTCATATCTTTGAAGTGATTTATAATATGGCAGGCTGTTAAAGTCCATGTCCATAATTGCAAATATGAAAACCCCCACATTTCTGAACAACTCGGTATGTAAATATTCTTAATCCTAATAATATGAATTCAGTGAAATGGGAAAAAGAGGATCTACTCCAGAATAAGTGTATTGAAACAGGGGCTTATGTGCAAAAAATCATTCTTTACTAGGTTTTCCAGAATAACTATTTTTGTGTATTTCTAGATCAAAACTTTGAATCTTGCTCAAATGAATGCAATGTACAATTCAAAATTTGATCTTGTGTCCTTCACTTCTGATAATGCCACATTGGTCCCTAAATCCTTAGACCCTCCCGCAAATACTACCCTTACCTGAGAACATGTAGCTTTTTTTTAAATCTTGGGTTACTTTAAATTACTACACTGTTTCTGTTGCTTGATTTCATAGCTAATCTTAAAGAGAGAAATCAGACATCCAAGTCTTCCAGTAACGGCTTTTTTGACTACCTGTGTACAGGCTGGGTGGCTGAGGCAAGCTCGCCATCCAGCCATAGAGAAACAGGCCTCCAGCTGGCAGAGAGGACAGAGGCTGTCTCCTCTCTCTATGGCTTTCATCCTCCGCTGGCACCATCTTCAGCTTCTCTTTGCTTGAAATAGGCAACCACATGGCTTTGATGCTGCGCTGCAAAAGGATGATTGATATTTCACTGCGCGAAACTTGCAAGGCCAAACTTTGTTGCCCATCCTTAGTCAAAACACAGCCCCACCAGAGTTTGCAGAAGTGTGAAGTGCGGTGTGGGACCTTTTATGATTTGGGGGTGTAAGAAAAACAGTTTAGTGAGAGAAAATGCCAGTGGTCTGGCAATCCAAATATTTATTAACAATATGCATCAACATGCAAAGGAATACACAATAATAGGTACAGGAAATACTACTGATTTATTGGTGGGAATGGCAAACCCTCTCCTTGAAGCAGACTGGAAGCTTGAGCTGTGACGGGAGGGAATTACTCTGCACTGATCTTCAGAGAAAATGCGCCCTACTTTGAACATTAGACTTCTACACTTTTTTTTTTAGAGGTGTGTACAGGAGGGAATGCTTTATTTTCTCTTTGCTTTGCATTCTGTATCTTCATGACAGTGCATTAAAGTAACAGTGCGATCTGCTGCAATCCCAGGAGTAGCACTAATGTTACTAGAAATACAACACTCTAAGGATATTATCAAGGCAATTTTTGCAGGGACAGCTAATATCCTTTAGCAGACCAATCGATATAACTGGAAAAATTAAGTACAGGTTGAGAACAAGACTGCTAGGAGTTTAACACAATCATGTTAATTGATTAGACAATTTGAGGGAAAACGGTGCCTGTTATCTGTAGAGCTGGGGGAGGAGCACTTAGCAATGGAAAAGGGAAAAACCTTCCTATGGGACAAGGAGAGGGGCACATATTTATTGCCCATGGAAGGTCGAGGTGGGTGTGGAAGCGTTCTCTAGGACATTTCCCAGAAGACGAAGGAGCAGCCAGGGGAACATGGCCACAGTTTGTTACCTTCTGCAAGGATGCATGAATAGAGGAACAGATTCCCAACTCCTCCTCGAACACTGTGGAGTAGCTTGCCCCAATGGGCATCGTGTAAGAGCGTGTGCGTCTCGTATTAGCCATAATATGAGCAATAATCGATCTGTTTAGAGGGAGAGAGAAAGTGCATGAAAATTCCCCATCACCATGCAGGGCCCAGCCAAAATCTGATCCTTAGCAGGAAAGTGAAGACTCTGCTTGAACATAGATGAAAAAGACTCCTGCTCCCCAGAACCCTGTCAGATGAATTATCCTTCTCATTTCTTCTCCCACTGTAGTATCACAAAAGTGAGTGAGTGTGAGGTTTCCCAGATTACAGGGTTTTTTAACGCTAGGAGAAACAGATCAGGTTGATTGTTGGTTTGTTTTTTTTTTAATTGTATTTAAACCAAATCCAGTGACTCCATCCATGGTTAGCACTATTCTTCCTGGCTTGAACAGCTGCTTTGGGGAGTAGCTTGGCAGAAGCTTTGGTTGTAAGCTCCTAGAAAAACAAGTCTGAGCGGGATGATTTCTACAATCCATCACTGCTCTGAACATTTGGACCAAAGTGTGTAAAAACAGGATATAAAGCTAACTATCCAGATCTTCACCATCTTTCCACTCTCCTCAATGAAAAAAGCAGTTGACGCTGATCAAGTGAAATGCTGGTTTTCAGAGTCTTACATACTTTATTAATTTCAGATGAACAAGGCACCAGAGATATGTTTGTTTCTGTTTTGTAAAGTACTAATTACAATAGCCAAGGTTAAAAGATTTAGACAACTTCCTTCCTTCTCTTCTGCAGTCAATAATATTTAAGTAAGAAAAAAACAGTGACTGAAAAGAAAAATACTTTGATTAATCTTGAAGACACAAACTAAATTCAAAATATATGTGATAAATATTTGTTTAGATTTGATTTTATGGAACTCTAGGTATTATAATGATGTTATTTTTTTTAATCAGAAAATCCACCAGAAAGAATGATTTAAGATTGCTCTTCAATAGAAAAAGATACATACAAGAAGCAGCTGGGCTTCGCAACTAGATATATTGTACATAATGTGAAGATCAGGCTTTTCTTTCCAAAACCAGTCATTTTATACAAAAACAGAATCGAATTTCACCAGTCCCAGGCAATATTTTAGAGATCCTTCCCAACTTCAAGCTATTACCACAGGCTGACTCAAGGCATTTCTTTCCTCTTGACTACAGCCTGTAACCCTCTTCAAACATGCAGAAACTGAATTGCTGTAAAACTGCATTTCCCTGTCACTGGTTTGAAATCCTTGGGAAAATTGTGATAGCTTTACAGGGGCCATGTCGCTTAAATATTTAAAGTTTAAAATGTCTTTTTTTTTAACAATATAGAGAAACGCTATACCCAATTACTCAAAAAACTGTAACAACCACTATAAAAATGTCAGCATTTACCAACAATTAGTGTATGTATATATAGCCCATTTAAAGATAGGGAAATTCTGTATGTTACAGCACAGACTACTGGACTGCTGAATGTTTTTTTTAATGTAGTTCAGTATCTTCAGGGAGTTCTTTAAAACATACATACTCTATAATAGGACAGCCGACGTATATGAGTAAGGGTGGGTTAAAATTAATTGCCTGACATATGAACCAAACCAACTGAAGAGTGATGTGAATCCTTCAATGCTCCACTGAGCTGCAGTGAACTACACTTCTGCCAAAATCCCTAAAATACTGACTTAACTCTGAATATGCAACCATGAATCTTGACTCTCTTGACCCTTCCCCAACATATTTTTCCCTCATTTGTTTTCCTATCCATTTGTATCCCTAACAGCAAGCATAAATTTTATTAGCATAGAGAAGCTCACCAAAAAAAAAAAAACCAAACCACAAAAAAACCCAACTCCACAGGCTGCTTTGAGTATAGCTGAATTTCCTCTCTGGATCTCTGGGCTTATTGATCAGAGGCTTGAACTTTTCACCCCTTCAGTAGAACAGGCTTTCTGATCATCGCAGCGTGATGCTCGTCTGCACACAGAGGCTTCTGCTTGCGGGTATGATAATAACTGACATTAATCATGTAGTGCTTTTCCCATTAATGTTTGCATGCTTTAAATTAGAAGGCTACTGTGATTACATAGTCCTTTTTGATTCATAATAATCCAATTAATCCAATTTATACAGAATTCAGCCCTCCTCCACAAACATTAATGAGCCAGTGACCTCATGACGTGTAGCTTCATCTCAGTCTCACACACTGGAGGATACAAGCCACTGAGTTCAGAGCAGCAGTATCTTGATGCCACTTCAGTAAACAAGCACTTGGAAAGCACATGCCCTGAAACAAGTGGGTCTGAATCAGCCTAACAGGCCAGAAGCGCTGAACTAGTAACTCCTCAGTAGCATCCCTCCTTCCATCGGGCAAGCACGGTTCTGTAGCACAGACCTTGCAAGGACCAGCCTTTTCACACTGCTAGCTATTTATAGCTATTAAGTCAGCAACATCAGGCAGACCCAAACATAGACAGAGAACCAGAAAAGTGCAGTCTGAGCTAGAAGCGGAGCCTGGGCGTATCGACTGCTGAAACTGGAGCCGTAACATAAATTCACCAGACTGGAAATACAGATCTAGAAAACCTGAGTGCTACCTATTTACCTCAGCCAAACAACCAATAACTGACCAAGTAGTGCACAAGAGTGCTCGAGTTACGATATCAAACCACCAAGATATGTAGCTGGTGAATGAGTAAAATCATAGGAATTTTATGGTTCATATATGTGTAACACTGCAGCTGTTGAACAAATGACCCTTAACCTATACTTTCCTATACAAAACAAACTTCCTGTACTAATCTATACTGCACAAACTTTTCCTCTTGGTATCCAGCCACCCAAGGGAGAGGAATAACCAAACTCATGTACCTCTGAGTGACGTTAACATCGAACGTCACATCTAGAAATAGCAGGTCAAGTTCTCCCTAGGGCAAGCTCGAGATCTCTGAACTACTGTTGTCAAACTGGCATCAAAACTGAGCGTAAGCTTTGCCAGCTTGATGGACATCTGGTGAACAGACTTGAGTGGTGTTTTAAGTAAGGTTACATACAGCCTTGTACAGTGTACAGAAACAGCAAATATCAAGAAAGTTGCTCAGTACCATTTTAAACTAAATCAGGAACCACGAAGTTAGGGGACCAGGAAGAGAAAATCTGCAGGAAGGCAGAAAGAGGAAATTTTTGCACATGCTTTATATAAAATATACAATGTACAGAACAAGCAAACTGTTTAGGTTTTTTTGCTCATTGCAAATGTGACGCCCATCTACAAGAAGGGTCGGAAGGAGGATCCAGGGAACTACAGGCCTGTCAGCCTGACCTCGGTGCCGGGGAAGTTCATGGAGCAGATCATCCTGAGTGCAATCATGCGGCACGTGCGGAACAACTGGGGGATCAGGCCCAGTCAGCATGGGTTCATGAAAGGCAGGTCCTGCTTGACTGACCTGATCTCCTGCTATGACAAAGCTGGTCAAATCATCTGATTATTATCCGTTATTGGTTGTACAGGTTGGCAGTGACGAGGTAGCCGATAGAGGTGTAAAGTCAATCAAAAGAGATTTTAGAGAACTGGGGCCATTACTTGAAGGATCAGGAGCACAGGTGGTGTTCTCCTCCATCCCGTCAGTAGCTGGGAAGCATATGGAAAGGAACAGGAAGACCCACCTCATCAACACATGGCTTAGAGGCTGGTGCCAGAGGTGGAACTTTGGGTTTTTCAACCATGGGGAAGTTTACATGGCACTGGGCCTGCTGGAGGCAGATGGGGTTCACCTGTCGCCAAAGGGGAAAAGGATTCTGGCTCAGGAGTTAGCAGGCCTCATTGACAGAGCTTTAAACTAGACTCGAAGGGGGAAGGGGATAAAACCAGTTCTGCTAGGGACGAGCCCAGGGGTGGCACGCCTGTGTTGGAGAAGAGATCGATAGCCCAACTCAAGTGCATTTACACCAATGCACGCAGCTTGGGCAATAAGCAGGAGGAGCTGGAAGCCATTGCGCGGCAGGGAAACTATGACGTGGTTGCCATTACGGAAACATGGTGGGACGACTCGCACAACTGGAGTGCTGCAATGGATGGCTACAAGCTCTTTAGACGGGACAGGCAAGGAAGGCGAGGCGGCGGGGTAGCCTTGTACGTCAGAGAGTGTTTTGACTGTCTTGAGCTCGACAAAAGTAACGACGAGGTTGAGTGCTTATGGGTAAAGATCAGGGGAAAGGCCAACAAGGGAGATATCCTGGTGGGAGTCTGTTATAGGCCACCCAACCAGGATGAGGAAGCAGATGAAGTTTTTTACAAGCGGCTGGCTGAAGTCTCAGAGTCTCTAACCCTTGTTCTTGTGGGAGACTTCAACTTACCAGATATCTGCTGGAAATATAACACGGCAGAGAGAAAGCAGTCTAGGAGGTTCCTGGAGTGCGTGGAGGATAACTTCCTGACGCAGCTGGTAAGCGAGCCAACCAGGGGAGGTGCCCCGCTGGACCTGCTGTTCACGAACAGAGAAGGCCTGGTGGGTGATGTGGTGGTTGGAGGCTGTCTTGGGCACAGCGACCATGAAATGGTAGAGTTTTCGATTTTTGGAGAAGTAAGGAGGGGGGCCAGCAAAACCACAACCCTAAACTTCAGAAGGGCAGACTTTGGCCTGTTTAGGAGTCTGGTTAACAGAGTGCCTTGGGAGGCGGTCCTGAAGGGCAAGGGAGTCCAGGAAGGCTGGATGTTATTCAAGAGGGAAGTCTTAAAGGCACAGGAGCAGGCTGTCCCCATGTGCCGCAAGTCGAGCAGGCGGGGGAGAAGACCGGCCTGGCTGAACAGAGAGCTCTGTCTGGAACTCAGGAAGAAAAGGAGAACCTACCACCTTTGGAAGAAGGGGCAGGTGACTCAGGGGGACTACAAGGATGTGGTGAGGATATGCAGGGAAAAGATTAGAAAGGCGAAGGCCCAGCTAGAACTTAAACTGGCCACTGCTGTCAAGGACAACAAAAAATGTTTCTACAAGTATATCAGCGACAAAAGGAGGGCTAAGGAGAATCTCCCTCCTTTGTTGGATGCGGAGGGAATCTTGGCCACGAAGGATGAGGAGAAGGCTGACGTACTTAATGCCTTCTTTGCCTCAGTCTTTAATAGTCAGACTGATCATCCTCAAGGTTTTCATGCCCCTGAGCTGGGAGATGGAGATAGGACACAGAATGTAGTCCCAGCTGTCGAAGAGGTGGCAGTCGCTGACCTGCTCCTCCACCTGGATGCCCACAAGTCTATGGGGCCAGACGGGATCCACCCGAGGATACTGAGGGAGCTGGCGGAGGAGCTTGCCAAGCCACTCTCCATCATTTATCAGCAGTCCTGGTCAACCGGGGAGGTCCCAGATGACTGGAAGCTAGCAAATGTGACACCCATCTACAAGAAGGGTCGGAAGGAGGATCCGGGGAACTACAGGCCTGTCAGCCTGACCTCGGTGCCGGGGAAGGTCATGGAGCAGATCATCCTGAGTGCCATTATGCGGCATGTGCGGGACAACCAGGGGATCAGGCTCAGCCAGCATGGGTTTATGAAAGGCAGGTCCTGCTTCACTAACCTGGTCTCCTTCTATGACAAGGTGACCCGCTTAGTGGATGAGGGGAAGGCTGTGGATGTTGTCTACTTGGACTTCAGTAAGGCCTTTGACACCGTCTCCCACAGCATTCTCCTGCAGAAGCTGGCTGCTCACGGCTTGGACAAGTGCACTCTGAGCTGGGTTAAAAACTGGCTGGACGGCCGAGCCCAGAGAGTGGTGGTGAATGGAGCCAAATCCAGTTGGCAACCGGTCACGAGTGGTGTTCCCCAAGGCTCAGTGTTGGGGCCGGTCCTGTTCAATATCTTTATCGACGATCTGGATGAGGGGATTGAGTGCACCCTCAGTAAGTTTGCAGATGACACCAAGTTAGGTGGGAGTGTCGATCTGCTGGAGGGTAGGAAGGCCCTGCAGAGGGACCTGGACAGGCTGGATTGTTGGGCCGGGGCCAACTGTACGAGGTTCAACAAGGCCAAGCGCCGGGTCCTGCACTTCGGTCACAACAACCCCAGGCAACGCTACCGGCTTGGGGAGGAGTGGCTGAAAAGCAGCCTGGCTGAAAAGGACCTGGGGGTGATGGTTGACAGCCGCCTAAACATGAGCCAGCAGTGTGCCCAGGTGGCCAAGAGGGCCAATGGCATCCTGGCTTGTATCAGGAATAGCATGGCCAGCAGGACCAGGGAGGTGATAGTGCCCCTGTATTCGACACTGGTGAGGCCGCACCTCGAGTGCTGTGTTCAGTTTTGGGCCCCTCAATTCAAGAAGGACACTGAGGTGCTGGAGCGTGTCCAGAGAAGGGCAACAAGGTTGGTGAAGGGTCTAGAGCACAAGTCTTATGAGGAGCGGCTGAGGGAGCTGGGGTTGTTTAGTTTGGAGAAGAGGAGGCTGAGGGGAGACCTTATTGCCCTCTACAACTACCTGAAAGGAGGTTGTAGCGAGGTGGGGGTCGGTCTCTTCTCCCAGGTAGCAAGCAACAGGACGAGAGGAGATGGTCTCAAGCTGTGCCAGGGGAGATTTAGATTAGATATTAGGAAAAATTTCTTCACAGAGGGAGCGGTTAGGCACTGGAACAGACTGCCCAGGGAAGTGGTGCAATCACAGTCCCTGGAAGTATTCAAAAAACGTGTGGATGTGGCGCTTAGGGACATGGTTTAGAGGTGAACCTGGCCGTTAGGTTAATGGTTGGACTTGATGATCTCAGAGGTGCTTTCCAACCTTAATGATTCTGTGCTTCTGTCTGAATCAGAAAACCAGCAAGCTCAAGCTAAGAGTCTCAGCCGTTCTCGTGCCAGCTAGGAGCTTCACCCCTTAGGACGCAGGCCTGAAACATCGCCATGAGTGCGCATACGCCTTGGCAGGGGGCAGACGGGCCAAGCGCGTGGCGGCTGCCGCCCCCAGGCCGCGCCGCGCATGCGCACGCCTCCGCCGCGCGCCGGCGGCGCCACCCTGTCAGCAGCGGAAGTGACCTCATGGCAGAGCTTCTTCCCCGCCCCGCCTCCCTCTCCCCGGTCTTTGCGCGTGGTCGCTCCCTCTCGGCCGGCGGGTGACGCCAGCGGGGGGCCGCTCCCCCACCGGCGGCGCTTCCCGCGGGGCCGGCGGAGGATGTCGGTGCCGCCGCTGCCGCCACTGCAGAGGCTCCGCCGGGCGCCGCGGCACCTGCTGGTCTGCGAGAAGGGCCACGCGCGGCACGAGCGCTCGCGGCACGCGGCGCACGTGCGGGACCACGCCTACAACTGCCGCGTGAGTGCGGGCCCGGGGGCGGCGGTTAACGGACGTTGCCTCAGGGGCCCCTC
Source organism: Theristicus caerulescens (assembly GCA_020745775.1). Classification (NCBI taxonomy): domain Eukaryota; kingdom Metazoa; phylum Chordata; class Aves; order Pelecaniformes; family Threskiornithidae; genus Theristicus; species Theristicus caerulescens. The sequence goes on from CM036558.1 coordinate 74,040,040, forward strand.
CCTGAGGAGGCGGTGGGCGTCCGGGGGCTCGGCAGGGCGCGGCAGCCCGCCGGGGGCGGTGCGCGGCCCTGCGGGGGAGGATGAAGGGGCTGCCGGAGGTTTCTGCGCCTCCCCGGTGGGACCGGGGCGTCCGCTCAGCGCGGGCGGCGGGGTCCCGGCGGTTCTGCCTGTCAGCCGTTACAGGGGCGCTTGGCCGGTGCCCCGCCTCGCGCCAGGCTGTTGCCTGGACGGTTCCGCCGTCCTCCTCAAAGGTGGGCTGCGCGCCTCTTTTGGGGGGCTGAGGGGGTCCTTCAGCAGCGAGGGAGGTTTCAGCTGAAGCCTGGCTGCAGGTGTACCCGGAAAGTCCTCTTCCTCATGTTGTCCTCCCTTCTGCCCAAGTATCGTGTCATGCTGTCATCAACAACTGCTTCCTTGTTTCGGACAACTTAATGTTGCAAAGGCCAGTTTTTGCCAGCTAGCTCTCCTTTCTGTGTCTGTTGCAAGTGTCAGTCAGACCCTCTTGCTATTTCCTTAGTAATTTTTTTAGCAGCTATCTAGAAAGCTTTCTATTTGCATGACAGGCAGCCTGTCTTTCCAGTTGTTACTTCTCTTGTGTATGTGTGCAAAGGGAGATACGTACCTGTTCTCTTTGAGCTCCTTTGTTTCAGAAAAAAGGTTTTTTTTGAGGGGTGGAGTGGGAAGGAGTAGGGGGATGAACCTTTATGCTGCTTGTGCGTGATTATTGGGAAGCTTGGTGCTTGCCCATGTGATAACCTCGTTTGCCCTGGTCTCCCAGACTTAAGAGTTCTCTTGATCTATGAAACACGTCCAGGAAAGGTTTTAAACAAAAGGGAAATTAGAAGTAGGCAGTTGGACCAAAGGTAGGCAATTGGACCAAAAGACCGAATGCTGAGTTTAGTAAGAAAAGCTAGGTGCTCATCTCTTTCGAAAATTGGTTTCCTACCTTAAATTAGAAACCTGCTACAGAAGTTGTAGCCTTAACGTACACCTTACAACTCTTTTGAAAATAGTAAGCCCATCTTCAAGTTTTGTTCTGATGGTCTGTTCACTCTCCTGTGAACAGGATATATAGAATATTTTCTATAGAGGAGAATTCATTGATTGGAAAAACTAGTTTAAATTCTACTGTGGCCTTTGCATTTCCACTGAGGTTACATAAATGCTTAGCCTGCATTTTTAGTTATAACTGCTTCTTGCAGCAAGGGCTGAAGGAAGTGTTCCAGTGTGACTTCAAGCTAAATTTATAATGACGTGAAACAAGATCATTAGTTAAGTCATGCTGTGTAAAATCATGCCTTTATGTAACACCTCAAATGGTATTGTATAGCGTGTAAAATGCAAAAACCAAATAATGTCTTCGCCGTACTTGGAGACTTTTTGCAAATTGATACATTTTGAAAACAATAGCTTGAAATTATTTTTTCTTCATCTCACTTCGCTGTAACATACTCATTTCTTTGAAAAGAAGAATTTTTTCTTTTTATTTCTTGATTTTCTTCCAGAACAGCTTTTAGGATATGATTTACATTACAAATATGTTCCTAATAGGTGTCTTTTTTGATCCCTGAATGTGGCATGCTACCTGAAGTGCTGAAAGGTACTATCGCAGATGTTGGAGAGTATTACCTGGTGAGGAATTTATCGGTTCATGAACTGGTCGCTCACGATTTCATTGATGCTTTTGTGAAGAAAGGTAAGGAGGTAATCAGAACATGACAGATGCAGTAATAGTGTATATTTTTCATAACATAGTAAAATCCATTTATTGTTATTTATTCTGAAAAGTATTTTAAAGGAAGGGAAGAAAAAATACCAAAAAAATTCTATATTAATTTCTTTATCTGCTTTTTTTCTGCTTTGTGGTGTGTCAGCATTTATTTGCACCCAATGGGTCCAAAACTTCTGTGACTGTTCCCTCTTCATTTCTCCCTATTCCATTTTAATTCTGCAAGCTAGCTGTCAAGAGGGCTTCTGTGTATCCTCATACCTGCCTATCTTCTACATCTCATCTTTATGCAGATTCCTGTAGAAATCAGCTCCGTTCTCCCTTTCCGATTCCTTCATATTTCAACACAGAGCTGTGTTAGCTGTGTTCCACAGCAGGCAAGAGAAAAAGAGGAAAAAATAAGCTTTTTTTTTTTTTTATGTGTGTGGGGGGTGACTAATGGAGCTGCAGCGGCTTGTCCTTACATAGTAAGAGCAAAGAGGATGCGAGGAAAGGTGCAGCCTCTGCCCAGCCAACCTGCCATTGCATACTCAGAGCATACCGTTTTCATTGAGCAGGCCCTGCTCATTTGGCTCACAATAAATGTTGTACTCTTCAGATGACTGTTAGGGAGAAAAAAAGCTTTAAAGGGAAAAGAGGAGAAAAGAGAACATGTGGGTAAAACAGGAAAATGAGATGCATTACTTTCTAAATGTGGGACTCTTGAATTTCCTTTAGTCTCATTAATGGCTTTTATGTCAGTTTTATGGAAGCAGTATGATGTTTGTACACCAGGTTTACAGGATCTGACTCTTGTATTTTTAAGAACAAAATTGATTGTGTCAAATAATGCTACAAAATATATTTAGTAATGTGAGCATCTTCCATCTTGTCTTCATGTGTGTGAACTAATAACAGAAATGTGTCTGGAAAAAAATGGGGTTTTCCATTTGCTGAGTGGGGAAGGTCGCAGGTGGAAAGAAAGTGTTTTCATATTGGGGCATATTGTTAATGTTATCTGTATTACAGGTCCTTTAAAATAGTGCCAGTCCAAGGTTTATAAAAATAATAACAAAATGCTATTTTGCTTGAGAAAGTGGAAGAAAGTTAGTTGATGAAAACAAGGGTTTAGAGTGATTCAAATGGTATTTGGCATGTTTGATTATCTTGAAGTGAATCTTTCATATTGCTATGTCTGTCTTTAGAGACTGTATAATCTCATGGTTTTCTGCTTTACTATTAAAGGTTCATGCTACGCACTTACCTATAACACAAAAATTGATCAAGATAATACTGCAGCTCTGCTACCACATGGTATGTTTTGGTTTTAGTAATACACACATATTGATTATGGTCGTCTTGGTTTTGGGTTGGTTCCCCCCCCCCCCCCCGCCTTTGGAATGATGTAAACTGGAAAATTTAATGCTTACTGTACTTGCCAACTTTATTAGAAATATGTTTGAATCAGAAGAATATTCATTTTAACTTATTGTTTTCATTGATGCTGTTAAAGTATTTCATCTAAAGGAAATTTTAAAAAATCAGCTTTACTTATGTATAGTATCAGATTGTCAATGCTTCAACTGTAATTGCAATTGCTACAGAGGATTATTTTTGTGAAAACATTTGCATTCCAATTTCTTGTTTTCTACTGGTCCTAAAGACAGAATTTGTACCAAAAAAGAAAATTATCAGCACTGCTTAGGAACACTTTCTAAATATTCAGGGTTTATTCTTTGAGAATTATGTGACGTGTTAAAATACTCTGTTGCAGTTCTGTCACAGTTTTATGACAAAATGTTCCATCTCAGGTGGGATTTTACATGCAGAGAAAATAATGAAGCTATTTGGGGCTTCAAATAGGTCGTCTTATTTCTGTTTAACAATATATCAGATATAATAGAAACACAAATTGGTCTATCAGCCTCCAGCCCAAGACACTGTGATATGACAGGTGGCTATCAGGGCATAAGTAAATTCACATTCTTCAGAGGAGGAATGATTTTATGTGCTCTGCTAGCACAGTCCTAGCAAAATGGATACTTTATAGAGTTTGTATGATACAGTTATTACAAGCTACGCACAATTAATGCGGAGACACTGTTACAGTTCCTGGTGATGTCACTATCTGAAATCTTCAGCAGCAGCCTTATTTGTTTGTATTCTATATTATACTGTTACTTGAACAGTAGAATCAAAAGACTGTAGTAGAGATCTGATGTGTGAAATTCTGTACCAAGTGGCAGCTGCCAGATTTGGTTTATGAACGTGGAAGTGGAGTTGTTCCAGCACGTACCTGCTCATCACTAATAAATATAGTTTACTCAATGTGAGTAGTCCCACTGGAGTTGGAGGAACTGCTTTTGTATGTTTGGTTGAGCAGTGCATGCACGACTGTTTATGAAGTTAGGCCCTAGTGTAATGTAGTGTTCAACCAATGACACAGCAAATGCTAGGGGACAAGCGGAGGAAAGATTGAGGCAATGAAATGAGGTAGTACAGTAAAGAAGCTATGACTGTTTCAGGAATAATACTACACTTTTCTCATTCTAGTTCATAAGACCTCTTTGATAAAAAAGACTAATTGAGTTATAACATTTTTTTAAGGGTTAATCTGGTAATCCATTTACCTGCAACTAAGGAGTCTGGATTACATTAGTAATACCGTTGATCCAAAGCTAACATTGTATAAGATATACGGTTCTCAGAAGACTTCAAAGGGAACTAAGTGGAGGATTATTTGTATTAAAGTTTGTTTTGTTTATAGGAAAACTAATTCTATCAGTCGATAAGGATACTTATGAGGAACTTGGACTGCAAGGTCGCCCTTCTCGGTATTCTGGCAAAAAAGCAATGAGATATAGTAAGTAGTATTTATATTGACAGTGCTTATTTCAGATCTGTCTGTGAAGCGCTTTGTTAGGATGTTAAACCAGCAATGCTGAAACTTCCCTTTCCTTAAAGTTGGTTATTGTATAGGTTGTATTTTTCCAGATGCAAATACAGGGACTGCATGAAGAGAAGAAATACTTTTTCCAAATAATAAAACAGTTATAAGGAAACAAATGTGTGATCTTTTGGGTGTTCTATAAAATTTTTAATTTCTGTGTTGTTCATTGTGTTGTTTTTGCTGGAGTGATGTAGGACTCAAGAATTTTTGTGTACTGTGCACAGTATCTGTGCCCTCCGATTTAAATCGGAAAATACTAAACAAATTAAGGTAGACCTTAAAATTCGCACACTATACAAAACAAATCAGTGAAGAGCCTCACCCAAGACTGCTTGCTTGAAAGGGAGAATTGTATTATGTTTGACACATTTAAAATGATAGTCTCCATATACCAAGTACTTGGAAAATGTTGTAATTTTTTAACAGCTGCAGAGGAGACATACTGAGTGTGACTTTTGTTAATTTTTTTTTGTAAATAATTAAAAAACCCATAAACACTATGCCATCTCACTGTATTAGAACCTGCAGTAGTAGATAGGTAGTTACATAAAAACTTTAGAAGAGGAAATTTGTTACCTATAATAAGAATTTTGGCAAAATGGGACATCATTTTACTATTCAGTTTTTCAAGTAAAATGTATGATGAAATTTCCATCTGAAAAATCAATGTAACTTTAGCCTGGGACCAATTCAACTAAAAAAAAAAACTGTTGAAAAAGTGTCGCTGCCATATACATGGCTTTTGATGTTAGAAACTCTAGCTTTTTTAGTGCTAATAGCTCGCCTAATTCCCATGATATTTTTAAGGTGCTGTTTTGGGATTTCTGTCACTGCCGTTACAAAAGGAATCTATCTCCAGTCACTAGAAGGTAGTTCCAGATTATTTCAAAATAAGGACAGCAGGAGGTGAATATTTATTTACATAATAGGGAGTCGTATTTGCATAATCAAATATTTTATAAAGATGCTGTATATGTGAAAAGGAAGTTTAAAGTTCTTTGGTTTCTTTGTGTTCTTTTAATTCTTAATGATTTCAATATTAAATTATTCAATTGAGTAACTATGGCTTTTGTACATTTTTGCAGTTATAACTATTGACTTGACTGATTCTGGCTTTCACCCTGATAGCAAGAAACATAACAGAGTGCTTTGGGCCTTGAAAGAAAAGAAACCTTTAGAATTTGACTTCCTACTGGCTTGGTATAATACAGGTAATAAGAACTAAATGTAAAAGTAAAATGTAACTGACATGAAGTCCAAATATTTTGAGTTTACTGTTCTTTTGTAGGGATTGTCCGAATGCATTTTTAGCAGAGGGAAAAGTTAGATTAAAATGTGTTTGGGTGGGATTTTTTGTTTTGTTTATTTGTTTGGGGGAGGGGAGCGCTACTTCCTACACAGCAGAACATTTCAGTTCAGGAACACAACAGTGATACATAGGAGAGATATTAGTTGCTTCATTTCCTTGTCTCTATATTGCCCAGGCTTTCTGGCGTAACTTTGCCTATGTGATAGCGCTGCCTCTTCTGTATAAATCTGTGACATGCGTAACTGTTATTAATACACATAAGTTACATATTTGGTGTAGTACTTGAGATGGGAAACTCTTTGTTTCATCAGTAGTTATAGGACATGTACAGAGTCCCTATTTCTGTCATGTGCTGTGTACACTGATACACATGCAGTCTGCTATTTTATCATTTTATTCTTGAGCACTTGTTTGGAGCAGTGTGAGAGACTGTTGTTATAAGAAATTGTATTGTCTCAAATCACCTTTCTTCTAGAATTTGTTTACCTACTGTTTTCCGATTACATTTACTTTTCTTCTGGGATTTAAGTATTGCTCTTCCTCTGAGGGTCATTTTCCAAAGTCCTCAGTTGCTTGTATTACCTCAGAACAGGCTGTATCTAGGAATATGTAGCATTTGCATACAATTCACAAAAGCTGCTGGAGTCTGTACTGCAAAAAAAAAAAAAAAAAAAAGTTTTTCTTCATCATAGCTGTGTAGCTTTTAGTGTGGTTCTGCTTTGAGTCATGAAGAAGTTTCCACACTAGTGAGAAGGGACGTTAGAGAGGTCCCTGAGAGTGCTTCCTCATCTGCTCTTTACATTATTACTCTTGCCTGGCTCTTCAAGTCTGAGAGGGAGTTACTGATCTGAGAAACTAAAGCTGCTTACAAGCTCCTTTAGTAGTGTCCCATGTTTCATTTTAGTCCTTCATGTTTCCCCTCCCCCTTTTTAAGCACTAATCATAGGACAAGGATCCTTGTTTGTCATACAGAAATTGTTTAAAGGCTTGCAATTCCCATCCTTGTAGTCTTCGGGAAAGTCACAGTGAAGACTGTTGCTACCATAAATGGTGACATAAATCCAACTAAGGTGGCAGATCTTCAGGCTCAGCTTGCTTGGATTTATTGACCCTGGGCAGAGAGCAAAATGCCTCTAGGGCTGGTATGTTTCTTATGTTTGCTGCTGCCAGTATAGCAGCATTCAGGAAGAATAGCGTTCCTTTTCCTCACTTTCTTACATCCAGAAACTGGGTCAGGTCAATCATTTCCTGAGTATGGAGTTAAATCTGAGTGCCTTTCTGTGCAGGAATCTTGTGCTCATAACACATGAAAGACTCTTAGTTCCTTAGTACTGACAAAAATAAAACTTTTATAGATTTTTATTAATAGACATGAGGCATCGTGTAGATTCTGCTGGAAGGGGAAAAGAGGGATGTATTTTGTTGAGAAAATCTGTGTCCTCTGTGAACATTCTGCTTTCAGCCTTCCTGCTGATAACTGGTGTTTCTTGCTATGGGCAGCACTGCTACAGACCTAAACATTTGTGTCACTTTCCAAAAGCAGGATTTTTTGTTTTCGTACCTGTTTTTCCCACTTAGTGGTTCTGGCACCAAGAGGAACAGAAAAAGGCAATATGGAGTGTCTCGTATCTTTAATGACAGAGGCAAAACAACCTTTTCTTCTCTTTTCTATTGCTGTAATTTCTATCGCAATTTTAAATGTTTATTGGCTGAAATTCACTGCCCTCCAAAAAACTTGACAACGTGCCTGGTTGTTGTTGACATGGAAAGCTACGCCGTAGCTAGAACTGCTCTGTTGGAGTCTTGACTGTAGACTTTGAGATTTCTTGAAGTTAAGACCATAGCTGGAGTGGACATATGGAGTGGACATCTAAATTGTATAACTTTTTATATTTGACTAAGAATTCTAGGGCAATATTATACATTTCTTTGAACCTGTTACTCTAACAAATGCCAGTAGGAAGTACAGACCGAAGGAAGATCATCTGTTCTAGCATGCTTCAGACTTAAATATCTCTATATAAAAAAATTAATAAGAATTCAGTGGCTGCCTGTCTTTGTCACTGTGCCCTTTGGTACTTGGACAGTCTTTTTTTGAAAGATGACTAAAAAGGATCAGGTTAGCTGTCCTTTTTCTACTTCCCTGTGTGATTGTCCTTGATGAGATAAATATGGCTGATGGAGTTTAGGCAGTCTATAATTTCTGATAGCAAATCTTCGATGTTGTATTCTGTGGTGAACTCTGTCCTGTTCTGGAATTTCTTCTGTTCGTACTTGCCTTTCCTGTGGTATTTAAATGCTATTCTGGACTTCAGACTTCTCATGAATAAGGTATTATTTCTTGGTCGCCTAGAGACCCGTTGTTACTTTATGAAAATAGAATACATTATCTGGAATTTCAAATGTAGGAAAATTGATTCCATGTCAATTACCTTACTGCTTCAAAAAGGAAGTTGGCTAGTATTTCCTAGTTTGCAGTATGCTTGCTTAGGTTAGGTTAAGTTTTTAGTCTAGGTTAGGTTTTTGGAATTTTACCTGCTGTTTTGGATCACTTACTAGAGTTGAAGAAACATGACCTTTCCCACAAGTCCATCAAGGTACATCTAACTGTTACAGCTGTACTGCATTTGAAGACTTATCACTGTGGTTTTTTTCCTTCTCTGATCCTAGTCGAGTGAGATTTGTGATATAGTTTGGTTTCTTTACACTCATCCCTTCCTTCTCTCTTCAATCCTTGTCCCTCTGACTATCCTAGAATTCCTCTTGACATCATTGATAAATTTGTTCTCAAACCTGTAGTTACCTGCTCACTTTTCCACTATTCAGTGAAAACGGTGTTCTGGGATGGCAGACACCTTAGCCAGGTGCACAGGAGGTCTCTAGTCTTGATGACTGATTCTGGTATTTTTCTGGGAAAATAACGCCTTCTAAATATATCCAAAGATGATTTCCTAGTTTACTGTAAATCAAGAATTTTTCTTGAAGACTTTACAGCTCCTAAATTAAGTTTGCCATCATGCCTAGGAAATCAAGTATGTGGTGTTGAGTGATGGGATAAGACCTCTCAGAAGGACTCTGACACGTTCTTGTCCTCAGCTGAGAGAACTAAGAGATCCACTAACCTGATATGCTGGATGGAAGACTGAGTGCCTTTTAGGACAATGAAAAGGGAAACTTTCTGCAGTTGTGAAGGCATGTTCCAGGAGAATTTAAATGGCACTATAGCTTTTTGCAAAGTATTCCTGAGATCTGCAGGAATTTATTCCACTGGAGTTGTTCATGATTCTGGAAGCCATACTGTCTCTAGGAGGCAGTTCTTAGTGATGCTGGGATCCCTCTAGACACTCAGTGGTTTTGGAGGGAATACTGCCTCAATTCATTTGAGTTTAGTTCCCTTTGCCTGATCTTAGAGATGCATTATCTTTGCGTACGTCTACCACGTGTATTCTCCCTCTCAAATTGCAATGCCTGAGGAATTTCTAGAGATGCTGAGCTAGAGATGACCTAATGGTATAAGGCGTGCGTTGCCCTTCTACAGCAGCAAGTACCTGTGCTTGAGCACAAAGGGAATGTACCTATGGGCACTAGTAAGGCAAAATGTTCTCTGGCCTCGTGTATATAGGTGTGGGTATACTTAGAGTGTGAGTGCATTTGCAGACCGCTTTGTCTTGGGGAGCAGCAGTTAACGTGTTCCCGCTCCCTTTCATATGTTCCTTTTCAGGAACACTCTGAATTCCTCTTTCTAATGAGTTCATTTTATTACTTGGCCAGTTAATTCTGCTTGAATTTTTCCTTTGACCAATCTATACTTGCTAGTTAAATAGTAAATTTGCTGAGCTGTACTGAGTTGCTGGATCTTGCACTAATTTTTATTTCCAAGAAGATAACGAAGCTGAAGATTCTATGGCTTTTGCCAGAGATAACAGCATGTAAGCAGTTTTACACACTGCATTTTCTTGTATACATATACAAAGGTTTCATGTATTCAGTGCTCCTTTTGTTTAGTAGTTTTGTAACAGCTCTTTGTGGTGTTGTGTTGTTAAGGTGCAGAGGGATCAACATTGATGTCATACTTTTCAAAAAACCAAATACAGGCCCTGAAGCCAAAAATAACATTCAGCACATTGAGGGACTTGCAGTGTCCCGTGTTACAAAGTAACGAACTACAAGGAAAGCCAGAGGAGTCCTGCAGTACAGAGGAACTGTTTGAATGGCTAGGTGCTGTCTTGAGTCAAGTTACCTTGTAAGTATTTGAATTTGCTTAATCTTTAAATACATTTCAAGTAAGGAAAGCCACAATTTATTTTAAGGAATAGTTAAATAAGAATTAAGAAAGACACATTTCTGTAAGTGGGAAGTCTGTTATGTACTTAAGTGTTTCTTGTATGTCTTGAATAACTTATCTGTGGTTTTAGGGGTACCCATGTATACTGGTTTTGGCTGGGATAGAGTTAATTTTCTTTGTAGTAGCTGGTGTGATGCTGTGTTTTGGATTTGTGCTGAAAACAGTGTTGGTAACGGGGATGTTTTAGCTGTTGCTGAGCCGTGCTTACACAGTGTCAAGGCCTTTTCTGTTTCTCGCACTGCCCTGCCAGCGAGTAGGCTGGGGGTGGGCAAGAGGCTGGGAGGGAGGGAACACAGCTGGGACAGCTGACCCCAACTGACCAAAGGGATATCCCATACCATATGATGTCATGCTCAGCAATAAAAGCTGGGGAAAGGAAGGGCGGGGAAACGTTCGGAGTTACAGCGTTTGTCTTCCCAAGTCGCAGTTACATGTCATGAAGCCCTGCTTTCCTGGAGATGGCTAATCATCTGTCTGCTGATGGGAAGCAGTAAATGAATTCCATAGTTTGCTTTGCTTTCACATACAACTTCTTGCTTTACCTATTAAATTGTCTTTATCTCAACCCATGCATTTTCTCACTTTTACTCTTCCAGTTCTCTCCCCCATCCCACTAGGAAGGAGTGCGTGAGCAGCTGTGTGGTGTTTAGGTGCTTACCAGGGTTAACGCACAGCTCCATGACATCTTGTGTATTAATTTCTTGGCCATTAGTTGCTTCTGTATTAATTTAGATAATATACATAGATACTACTTGTTTGGTACAAGTTTTGATTACTAAGACTTCTGTAGACGATTTAAAGTACATTCATTTTAGTTGGTTTTTTGTCTTTTTTTTTTCAGAGACAACAAATCATCTAGCTTCTTATCAACCTATTGCTGTCCTCAGCCCAACACAGTGGTGGAAAAAGCTTTTTTGTGCACGATCACAGGCTTTATAATTCCTGAGAAGATAATTCAGTTATTGGAGCAGCTGTGGTAAGGGCTGACAGGAGTACATTACTAGAACACTTGTACCCTAACACTTTTTAATTTTCGAAACCACTTTTAAATACTTTTTTTCCAGTAGTGCTGTTGGAGGTAAATAGCAAAATAAAAAAAAAAGTCTTCATTTTGTATAATTAGGAAATGAGCTGGAAGCTTAACATTTGTATAAAAAAAGCAAGAAACAATTTTGGATACTTCAAATTTGAAAATTCTAGTAATGACTTTGCTTTTTGTCTTAATTTCTAAGAAACAGTGGCTCTACTGAGCTCCTACATTTTTCATATTCCCCCTGTCTATGAAAATCAGATGCCCTCAAATATGTCTAATTTAGTGTTTTTAACTACTAATGGAAAATATGATGGAAATCCCTTTATGATATCAAAAAGATTATCACAAGGTACTTCAAGGTTGTTATGGCATTACAATAAATTAAGTTATAGTGAGTTTTTTGAATCAAGTGTTGTAATATGAATGGGGTAGCTGTAGTTGTAATTCAATACCAAACTACATGATACTAGTGTATCATGGATCAGTGTGGTATCTGGCTGTATTTTATATTAGTGCTACTGATAGCAAATTCTGGAAGCTCCTTGTTCCATGTGTGAGACAATTCTTGAAGTGCCTGGCAGCTAACGGTTGTAGGACTGACTCATGACAATATTGCTGTTGCTTTATCTGGAATATGATCATTACTCTTTGAGCAATTGTCAGATCTCATGCAGAAAGCCTCCCTAGGCTAGGGTTGGAACAGAAATTTCCTTGGCTTTTATCCTCTACTTAAGAGCAGTAGATAATGTCTGGCTTTGATTATTTCTAATCCATTTCCTTTCTGGTGGTAAAAGTGTTTATATCAAGCATAGCCTGACTATGTTTCTTCCTTCTATGTTTTTTTTGCCCTGATAGCAACTGTTGTCAGTAAATGTTCTATTTTCTGAAAGACAATGCATGCTGTAGGAAATTCAGAACAGCTACTTTACAGCTTAGAACTTTTTCTAATTGCTATAGCTTGCAGGTTTGCCATGTCTAAAGTATGGTAGGAATAATCAAGAGTCAATCTTATTTAATTTCCTAATGTCTTCTGATAGAATATTTTCTTCTGAATTTATTATAATTATTGATTATCTTGTCTTCTTCCTTGCAGTTGCTATTTTGGTGAACCAAAACTGGCATATTGGCTGACCTTAACTGTGCATGGCTTTGCAGACAGCCCTGTTTCCTGGAGAGAAAGTGAACATGGTTTCCACAAGGGAGGAGAGAACTTGTACAACTTTGTCATTTTTAGAAATCTGGACTACTGGCTTCAGATGGCTGTAGGAACTAATGATGATTGTCCTCCATAAAGCTATGTCTACAGAAGAAGTTTCCTAATAATCCCATGTTACTGTATAGAAACCTAATAAGATAGTTTTTATAAAAGTAATTAGGTAACAAGTTATGTACTAAGAGGCTGTATATGTTTTTCCGTTATTTATAGCCCTTAAAGGATGACTACAATGGAAGGAATGGATTTTTGTTTCCTCACTGTCATACAGTGCCTTCTGAATGACTTCACAATTCTAGCTTTAAGAAAAAGATCTGGTTTTGAGAGTTTAAGTTCTCGGGAACTGACTGTAGGTGGTTTCCTTTTATCCAGGAGTAATTTTGGAATTTCAAAGTTAGTTTTACAGATTGTTAACTAAAATATTTGGGAGGAAAGCTTATTTTGGGATTTAGTGTTTTCTTTCTTTACATTAAAGATCTGGAAAACCTTCAAATTCGTGTTTAAGACATTTCAGCCTACATGCTGGCAAATAAAAAACCAGAGATGTGCTCTTCATAATTTGGTAAGGGGGAGGAGAGAAAAGGTGAGGAGAAGGAGGTACATGACAGTGGGAGCAGCACCCATTGCACATGGAAGAAGTAAAGGCTCACTGGCCTGCATTTTGGATTTTGCAGATCACAGTTGGTTATCAGAAGTTGATTTTTAACAGTGATGCAAAAGGCTGCTGCTTGCTTTCTTAATTGACCTACACACACACACACACACACACACACACACAAACTCACCAAATGTTTACTTCTAAAAGTAGCTTGTGGTTCTTGCTTACAGGACAGCTCATGGAGCTAAGATTTCACTGTCGTGTTATTGCAGACACGTTTCTGGGAAGCATGCTACGGACATCCCCTCAACCAATGCAGCTGAAGTGAAACAGGTTTTGTTCACAATAAGCAGTAATGCTGAGAGCATAGGCAGCTATAAAGAATCCAGGTTAACTCCTCTTGAAATCCATGAAAGGTTGGATGGTTGTTTGGGGGGGAGGGAGGAATGGGTGTTATTTGGTTTTTGTTTTATGGAGTGGCTATGGATCATTAAAGTACCAATGCAGTGCTAAAATGGAAGTTGTTCACTTCATGGAGTGACAGGTTGGTAGTGGAAGTTAGGGCATAGCTGTAGTGGAAACATCAAGATCCCCTGTCAGGGTGAGTGGCACAGTAAAGCAGAAAGCCTATGGGAAGCAGCTGAGCTTTCTTTTTTTTAATCTGTTTATTGGCTTTCTTCAGTGAGGAGAATTGTCCTGGATGACTTACTGGATGGTATTTGTTTGTCATGCACCTACACTAAACAAGTTTTGTTACACGTTTCACAAACACAGCTCTGACAAATCAGCAAAGGGTCCTCTAAATCATTATGCTGTTTTTCAAAATCGGCAACCAATGATAGGACCCGAGGGAATGGCAGGAAGATATGCCAGGGGAGGTTTAGGTTGGACATTAGGAACAGGTTCTTCACCCAGAGGGTGGTGGAGCACTGGAACAGGCTCCCTGGGAGGCAGTCATGGCGCCAAGCCTGACAACATTCAAGAAGCGTTTGGACAATGCCCTCAGACATATGGTGTGAATTTTGGAGTTGCCCTATGCAGGGACAGGAGTTGGACTCGATGACCCTTGTGGGTCCCTTCCAACTCAGGACATTCTATGATTCTATGAAAATTATCCTGCCATGAGATGTTTCTAGTAGGTTACCAGGAGCAGAAGTGCCACCTTGTCACAGGTACAGACAGACTCACGTGATCACAAACTGAATGGAGAAGAGTCTGGGAAAGCTCTTGGCTTGACACTTGACTAGTAAATATTTAACATGGCTGGCTCAAATGTTATGTTTCATTACTATGCATCAGTGCAAATGGCTTCAGTTGTTGGCTAAAGTCTGCTTTTGAAAGTGTCTGTTGAGGGATTATGCCATGTGTCAACTTTCACAAAAGAGACTAGTAATCAGGAGTGTCACCCTTTTTCTCCTTGATCAGAAGGTCTCTTGAAAGCTTGGGCTTTTCCTGGAAGTTACACCTGCAGCAAAAGTTCTAATGCAAAGTTAAAAATCTTAAATCTTTATGAAAAGTTGGATGAAGTTTGTAGCCGCTCCAGTGAACGTGTTCATCTTTCTGCCAGATTCTAGTAAAACTAACACTTCCACCCACAATGTGTATACACACACACGAACAAGTGTCACGTATACTGCTTGGAAAAAAAAGCAACTGCCACCCAGAGGTAAGAATGTTGTACTGGTGGGCTTGTTTCCCTTATTAACTGAGAGAAAGGAGTGAAGTTACATGCACGTGCTTCATAATACTCCCAGCAGGAGTGCAGCAGCTATTGGCTTTGGCTCTGAAATGGCAGCAGTAGGACCAGGTGAAGTGATTTTTCTAATTGGCACCTGGTTGCAGAGCACCTTGGGATCATTGATGAAGCAGCCACCACAGGAGTGCTGGTGGGTGCATGGTGATAGCCTCACTGAGACAGTTCTGGAAGGCAAGCTGAGCAGCAGGCATTTCAGCTTTACCAGTTCTCCTCAGCGTGTGAGTATTAAGGTTAATCTTTTATGGATATCCAGGGAAATCTCATCAGATTGGTCAGCAGTTCCCTTTGCCTCCTATCTACACAGGGAAGGGACTGTAAATGTTTCTCAAAGCTCAGCATTATAGGCATAGTCATTTGGCTGTGCTGCCTCCTGCAATCCCTAGTTGTCTTCTGGTGGTTGTTTCAAATGGCTTTTCTAGCTAAGGAAGGGATTAAAATCCTGTCTCTGGATATTGCAGCTTATTTGAGATGCTGAGTTGGTTTCTGGTTTTTCTCCGTTTTCTGTAAACCTGTACAAAGTATTGTTGAAAACCCCCTGCTGTTACTAGTCAGTGCAGTTGTTCTGCTCTTGGACTCTGTGAGATGATACTGCATTAACCAGAGCCACGCTTTCCTAGCGAGGTCTGGTGGTGTGCCTGCTTTGTAAGAGACGGGCTTTCCTCTGCTTGCTGGGCTTTGCAGTTGCACAGAAGAGAAACTGAGGTGAGGGGGTGGAATTGACTTCTTTCTTACCACCTGCAAACAACTGCGACCTGAGGGAAGATTTTCCTGGGATGAGGGACAGCAGCCCGTTCCCTACCATCTGTAAGGACAGACGGAATACTTCTGTCTCCCCAGGAGACTTGCAAGCATGGGGGAGACTCCTGCTGAGAAAAGGAACAGGAAGGCGTTGCTTGCGTGCTTGGGGAACAGGTTAGTAGGGGAGAGCTGGGCCTGGGCCAGGTGGGCAGTAATTCAAGGAAGAATTGGGCGGCAGGGCACATGAGCTGGAGATAAAAGTTTTTGCATGAGAATGAAAGATGGCTGCTGGTGGTGTTCTTGCCCTTTGTGCCTGCCTGTGAGGGAGGACAGGAAAATCCAAAAGGTTCCCGAGAGCTGCAAAAGTAATGGGGAGCAGCTGCGCACCAGCTGCTTCTGAGATCAAAGGGCTGAGTGCTTACTAAGAAGTTTTGCCTCTGGGGAGTGTTTTATCTACCATGGGGAAGGAGAGCCAAATATCTGAATGCAGAGACAAGCCTGGGGCAAGCTGGTTGCATGAGAAGTAGAGGGTTTTGTTGTCCTGGTATGCAGACAGACAGTGATAAGACACTCCTTGAGAGCTAGGGAACTGCTCTGCTCTAACCTCAGCCTTTCTACAGAGCTGTGCATTCCTCCTTCTCAGCTGGTGGAAGGAAAGGGAATTTTGTTGAGAGGTTACTGGGGGACAGCAGAACCAGCTGGGAATGGACCGCAAAGATCACGTGGTTTTCCAGCCACGTTTGAGTAAGTGGTTACGTGTATTCAGAAGTTGGTGGGTGTGGAGCAAATAAAGAACAAACGTTCATGGTGACAAAGGGGAGATAAAAGCTGAGGCAGTTGGATAGCATGTGTTACGCAAAATCACTCTAAATAAAATATATTTGCCTTTTTGGTTTGCAGAATGCTAAGTCGGGAACCTGTCTGGAGAAATAAAGGTATGTGTCCCATAATGCCATACTGGCAAGAACAGGAACCTAACGGTGGTGATAGTATTTTGTGTGAGGAAGGCAATATTAGCATGGCGGACTCTGAGAAATTTAGAAATAAGGATGAGAAAAAGAACTTTCACTATCAGAATAGATTCTAGAGATCCTGTGGCTGCAGAGGGAAGGCAGCAAGATTTGGCACAGCTTAGATCTGGGGAATGCAGGAGAGACAAGAATGAGTGCTAATCTAAGGCTGCTTGAAAGGGAGGTGATGGGGCTTAATGGAAGGACACGCATGGGCTTTGCTTTGGCTGCATCATGCTGTCATTTACTGGGGAATATCCATTTTGGAGAGGCTAGCCAAGATATAAAGTTGGATGTCTGGAAAAAAGCCAACAAGAAAACAGGTTCATATATCACCAGCGTGGGGATTGCATAGCAATTGTGGGAGTGAGAGAGATTGCTCAAAGATGGGTTATAATGTTTTTGTTGGAAATAATTTGTGTGCTTTTCTTATTCCTTGCCACAGGCTGCCTCTTTTTGGTATATCTGTAAAGGTTTCTGGGAGTGTTACAGAACCACCAAAGATTTAAAACTGTCTGGAGATAGGTTGGATGATGTTGATATTGCTGTTAATTGCAATTAGCAGTTGGGCTGCTCACCCAATGCTGCAGGGCCAGTGTGGGGTTTTGCACATGTAGAGAGCTCCCCTGCTACAACTATTGCAAAAATAAATAGGTAAGGCAGACAAAAGGTAAAAAGGAAAATGAGAGCTTAGAGGGGTATTTCTTTGCCCCCTCTCATGGGAGGTGCGCGGCCAATCAGTGGCTGATCTGGGATTAGAATAAAGGTTTTTTGTAGCTAGTCCAGTACTCTAACTACTGGATTATAGTTCCTCTGATGCTGTTAATTAAAGATTAATGCATGAAGTTGACTCTGTCTTTAGTATTTCTTTGTGGTAGCTATACTGGAACATGCTTGAACCATTTCTCTTAATCATTTTTATTCACAGAATAGAGCTTAAAGAGCAAAAATGGAGACTAATTTAATTAGTGAGCTGTTAAATAACCACCTTCTGAATATTAACAAGAACATCAGAAATATCTACTATAAACTGAGGCAACTCTTCATAAATGAGTGGCGTCTGTTTCATCCTTGGAAGTAGCTTCCAGCACTGCTTAAAAATATTTGTTTTAATGCAGCCATATACAGGAGCAAAAAGGGGGAGCTAAAGTGGCTTGAGCAGTTTTCAACTTTCCAGAGAGCAAGGTGCAGGGTGCCTTGGCTATGGCAAGTTTCTTTTAGCTGGCTTTATTAGAACAATTTAGTGGGCTTCAGTTATTAGAATACGGGTATGTTTTACTTGGGCAATTGAAGAATATCCTAAGCAGTGGTATATGCTGTTCTGTCCCTCCACTGGAAAATACAGGTAACCACTGATTTTAATGTTATTGTTGTTAATGGCTAAGCCAGATGTCTAGGTTCACTAGATAGCAACAATCTTTCTGCATCATATGCCAGCAGGGTTGCAGAGAATGCAAAGGAACTAAGTTTTATTATGTGATTGCTGGTGAAAAATAGCATGTTTACTGATTTATCATGAAGACAAGTATTTCTAATCTTTTGTCACTGTTGAAGTTTTTACCTTTCTTCAGTACTACTAAATCGAGTAGACATTTTTGAAAGGATAAAGCTTAAGACTCTACAGGAAGCTAGTGCTGTTACACTGCAATTTTTGAAAGTTCTTGTAATTTGGCACTGGGATAAAAGCTTTACTGAACTAGGCACCACACTGCCACTGGGACAACAGATTAGAATTTATGAAGAGAGGTTTCTTCTTTGTTATTGAAGCCAATTAAAGAGCTTAAATGGTCAGCTTTTGCAGAGCAGGCACAAAACCAAGCAGTGATACATTGGTTCTTGAGCCTGGTTTTTGGTGAGATACTAAATCCAACTTTAGAGCTCCTGGTGTCAGAACAAGATGTTGTAGTCCCATAAACCTATTTAAATGTGCTCAAATATTTTTATAAGTTTTATGACAATTGAATATCATTTATTTTCCCATAGTTGGCATAAATGCCATATCATGTACTTGTGACCGATTTGACAGACAGGTGGTCATGTGTTCCAGATCTCACTCAAATTTGTACTACTGTACAGGATGTCGTGACTCGTATCTCTCATGTTAAATACTGTGGAATCTGAGCCATGTGGAACCTCTGCAGCTGCATTGGTCTTAAAGGTCAGTAGGAACAGCAGGCATTTAGCAGTTCAGAGTAATGGATGCCTTGGCCAGATGATGAAAGGTATTTGTGTGACCAGCATGGGTTTGCAAGGTCCATGAATTAAGTCTTCAAAATTGCGTAGGCACCCTCAGGTTAGATCTGCAAAAGCAATGCTGCCTACATAATTTTGAAGACTTGTAAAAGACTTTTGAGGATCTGTCAAAGCAGAGCATTGTGGTGCCTACTTGTAGGCAGGTAATTCCGCAATGGCATTAATGGCCTTCAGGCTGGATACCCAGTCCTGCAAAGCACAGTTACTCTTGTGCTCAGAACAGAGATCCAGATAAGTCAGCGTGCTGAGTCCTGAGCTACCTACACTAGCTGGTAGACAGAAGAACTACAGTGTCCATTCAGATTCTAGCTCAGTCTGCTCTGATAGGAGTGGGGCTTGGGTTTTTTTGAGGGGGGCAGGGGGCAGTTTGAGATAGAAAGGCAAGGTTGTCTGAAGAACTGGGATAGAGACATCTGGGCTTTACTTGTAGCTCTGATAACAAATTGCTGGGTGACCTTCTACAAATTACTTTGCAGTTCTGTGCTGCTCTTGACACTTTCCCATTCAATGCAACAGACTTAGGGGTGCTATATGCTTTGTAAAGCACTTTGAGAGAGCCATAGGTTGTTGTTTAGTGTTCACAGAATTTACTTCACAACCTAGAATCAGCTCTTGCCACATCCGTTTTCCTCTGAAGAGGGGTGGTTTTGACCAGGGCTCCGGGGCAAAACAAGTCCTATCTTTCCTCTACCTGCCTGGAGGGTGATGTAAGTGAAGGAAGTGGTATGGGGTTTACTCTGCTTAAGGCAAGACTGTAATGTGCTGGAAAACAGGACTCCATTTAGTCAGCAGCATTGTAGAGAACAGAGGGATGAAGGGTAACATGAAGCATTTGGGATATTTATAAAAATGTGAAATGGCTTTTCTTGTTAAAAGAATGGTTGTGCGTCATTAAAGGCTACAAAAGCAAAGTGGAAACATGCTTTCTAAATCAGGAGGAGAGCAATCCTTAGCAGTTGCTAATCTATTTATGTTGCAGTCATGCTCAGAGTGTGGCTTTGAGGTCTGAAGCTCTTGTAATTGCCTGGAATATGTCACTCTGCCGCGAGATTCATTGTTCTGTTCTCCCCAAGAGGAAGGCTGAGGTTTTTAGCTGTAGGACTTCCCTTTCAATCAAGCAGAGAGACATGGCTGAATTCCCATGTATTGTTTTGTTGAAACACTATTAATTATGGCTTCCATTATAAGCATGTCAGTTCTATGTGATCTAGGCAGAAATTGATGCATTTGGTGGGAAGCAGCCAGAGCTTTATTTTGGGGATTTGTGCTGGTTTGGGCTGGGATAGAGTTAATTTTCTTCATAGAAGGTAGTACGGGGCTATGTTTTGGATTTGTGCTGAAAACAGTGTTGATAATACAGGGCTGCTTTAGTTACTGCTGAGCAGTGCTTACACAGAGTCAAGGCCTTTTCTGTTTCTCACCCCACCAGCGAGTAGGCTGGGAGGGGACACGGCTGGGGCAGCTGACCCCAGCTGACCAAAGGGCTATTCCATACTATATGACATCATGCTCAGCATATAAAGTTGGGGGAAGGAAGGGCAGGAAGGTCTGGAATTAGTGTTTGTCTTCCCACATCACAGTTACATGTGATGAAGCCCTGCTTTCCCAGATACGACTAATCATCTGCCTGCCGATGGGAAGTAGTAAATGAATTCCTTAGTTCGCTTTGCTTTCATATGCAACTTCTTGCTTTACCTATTAAACTGTCTTTATCTCAGCCCACAAGTTTTCTCACTTTTACTCTTGTGATTCTCTCCCCCGTCCCACTGGGGGGGAGTGAGTGAGTGGCTGTGTGGTGCTTAGTTGCTGGCTGGAGTTAAACCATGACAGGATTATACATGAGTTTTAGGAGCCAGGTTTTGATCCATGTTGATAAAAGTCCCTTAAACTTTGCAGGATCAGTAGGATGCTTGTTTGGTTCCCTGATTTCTCAAAGGGTCAGAGACTTAATTTTTTTTCTTTCCTTTTTCTTGACTTCTTGCTGCCAGGTTTCCTTTGCTATTCCCCAAGCAATGCTCAAAACATTTAGACATTAAGCCCAATTAAATGAGAGCGAACTCAAAGCTCCATGCCTTGCATGAAGATTTCGAGGGGCAAGATTCAGCAGGGATTGAAGACAGTTTCAGGAAGCTATGTAAGACGTGGCTTCAAAAGGGCTTCCAGCCCAACCTTACCCATGTTACTTTGCATGGGAACCTCTCTCCTTTGTGCCTTCCCTTGAAGAGAAGTGTGTTTTTAAATAGCGAAGAATTCCTGTAGCTTCCTTTCAAGTCCCCAAGGTATTGTTGGCCGTGGGAACCTCTCTATATAGCTCCTATGGAACCGGCAGCTTGGAGCATAGCCATGACATTTCCATGTAAGAAAGCACACATGCTCTATGCAAAAATCTTCACTGGTGTTGGTAGACTGGGTGGAAAAGCCAATTTTTAGTCTATAGATTGGTTTCTTTTGTGAATGACAAACTACACTGACTTTTTCTCCCAGGGGGCTGAAAGTGGAGTTGCTGCTAGGTTTCAACTAAATATCAGACTACTTTAGATCCAGGTGCTGTTCTCCCTGCTCCTTCTTTAATGCATGGCTTGATCAAGTGAATTATATGCTGAGGGCCTCTAGGGAAGGGAGCTGTGAAGAAAATATCTTTCTTCATGCCTGTCAGAAGGTAGGTCTGCCCATCCAGGACTGCTTTGGTACTTCGTAGTCTGGAGCAGCTTGCTCATTCTTTCCTTACTCCAGTATGCGTTGGTTCAGAAAGCTCAAGTGCTCCTGGATTTATTGGCATCTGTTTCTGAAATTGTTCACTGTGCTGAAACTGAGAAATCAGCCAGGGAGATGGTCTTTGCTGTAGGCAGGGGGCCTACTCAGTGTCCGGCTTGCCCAGCCTGACCCTGCCCTTGGCCAGCAGTTGCCACAGCCTGTGTAGATGAGCAAGCAGGATTTGCTTCCAGGGAATATACACTCTGGAGTTCTTGGCTTCTCTTCTGGAAGAGGAGTCTGACAACCGTCATCCGGACAGAAAGCCCTCAGCACTGAGAGCTCACTCTCCTCTTTAACTCACAAATGGTATACCTCCAAGATGGTGGTGTGTTTTTTTTGTTTTGTGATTTGTTGTTTTGTTTTGGTTTGGTTTTTTCCCTCAGAGATCAGTCGTTTCAGGAATACCTGCTATTTTCTGAAAGACCCAAAAAATGTGATTTGGAAACAAAGTTAAGGGGTCGAAAACTGCAGTGGTAACATAGGACAGATGTTTGGCTGAGGCTTTTTCAATAGCATAGAAATTGCTTCATGAATCAAATTTTGTCCAAAATGTCATAGGTGCTTGTCCCTGTAAATTGTGAGGATGTGGTGGAAGGACCTCGTGTTCTTAAAGAAGTGTGCCAGCTCATACAGTTACTACTCTAAAGTGGCTGTGGTGCCCCCCTTCTTCCCTCTGAATTCAATTTCAACAAAAAAGCCGAAGTGGATAAAGAAGAAAACTAGAATTTAGAAATTGGTCTTGGACTGATACTAAACATGAGAAATTTTGTCTTGGATCTTTTAGATAGTAATGTAGAAAAAGACACAGTATTTTAAGACTTACTTGTTTTTCTCCAAACTTGGTAAGAGTCTTGTGGACAGAATGCGTTAAGATGGTTGATTTCAGTGCAAATAGAGAACTCCCAGGTTCTTCCATAGCGTCCTGAATTTGGCAAAAACATGTTTTTTTTCTTCCTAATGAACAAATAGCTTACTGCACCAAGTATCTCTAAGCGTGTTTAGATTTATTCCATTCGCACTCAAACAAGATGAGATACCACTCTATTCTAAGAGAAGATCTACAAATACCAGAATCTGTGCAAAAATCAAGAAGCTGATCAGCATTGTAAAAAAACCCAACCAAACAAAAAAACCCAAAAAAACCCCCAACCACCCTTGTTTCTTGCCATTCTGCAACTATGGCAAGGGAAAAAAACTCTCTTGATAAATGCCTATGAAAGGCATTTACTTTTTTTTTTTTAAAATACCTGCCAGTATGCTGGCTTATAAGTAGGTACCATTGTGGATGGCATGCCATTGACTAAATCATCTGGGGATGGTGGCCACTAGAGCTGTGTCCTCTCATCAGCTCTGAGCTGTTCTGTGTGGCCCTGAGTGGGGACATATTGAGTCAGATTTTTCTAAGAATCCTGCTTCCATTTAGAAGTAGAAATTAACAGCCTTCTTGTGGACTGAAGTTTCGCTTGACTTCATGGATCTTTAGCGTGCTGTCTACAACCATCCTGGAGGAACTTCCTGGGGGTTCTCACTGAAGGATTCACTATCGGTAGTAGCACATTTAGAGGGAAACAGTGCTACTTCGGAGCACTTCACTGAAATTCTAACCATCTCTCATACTGACCACGAAATGCTGTAGCCTGCTAGCAGCATTATGTGAAGTGTTGTGCTAACGTGTAAAAAGAGACTGTCTCTGCTGTCTGGTGCTTCCAGTCTTTAAAAAAAAAAAAATGGAGGAAAGTGGTGAAGTTGCACAAAAGATTTTGCTGTTGCTAGAAAAGGGAGACTAGAGAAGAGAGGAATGCACTGCAGAGTGTTTCACCCAAGCTAATGCTTTCAGACTTGATTGGTTGTTCTTAAACAAGGTTCAGAAAGTTTGTCCTTGCCCCATGGTGCTGTGGTTAGACGTGTAGTCTGTTGAATTGTGTCCCTGTAGCTGTTCTGAGGGTGTTATTGCCAGCAGAATAAAGTCCTATTTACCGGGTTTTGGAGGTACTGGGGAATTACCAAAGGGATCTGTCGCTCCTTATTTTTGTCTTCTTCTCTCCTAATGGCATCTGGCTTGCCTTGGTGATGGAAAAGATTGGTACATGGAAAATGCTGAGACAGACTGTCAAGAACAGTAATGGTTTGAGATAGTGAAAACCAGTTTGAAGATATTGTAAAGAGCTAGGGGAAACTTTCTGGGAAGAGAATTGAAGCCAACCAAAGAGAAGTCTGGACTATTATATTAATTAGCCTGTCATGAGGTTTTTGAAAGCAAAGATGGAGCTCTATTAGCATGTTGGCTTCATGGCAAGTGAGAGCTGGCTGGAGCCTGTTCATCTGCATGTAGTTTGGGGATGAATTAAAGTCTTAAAGCCTGTGGGTTTTGTTGAAAAATTACATTTTGAAAGAGGCAAGTTGGCTGCTAGGAGTCAGAATCAAACCAGAGCCAAAATAAGCTTCATATTTCTTAACCCCCATGTCACTGTGAGGTCCAGATTATCCCAGATGATGTGCAAATGCACAAGGACCGAGCATTGTGAGCTGCCAGGTGGGGGGTGGGGGTGGGAAATAAACTGCAGTTGTCCATTATGTAAATACACAGCAGGTATGAAAAAGACTGAGTTATTCAAACCTGATGATGTTGATGAGGAAAGGGAGGAGGCAGCTATAGAATAAGAAAAAGAGCTAAGGATGTGAGTAAACTGAAAACTCAGACTGTGACTTCAGTGTTTGGCACAAGTCAGAAGAATAAATAAAGCACCGAGATGGTAGGCGGCAGGGAAAAGAGAAGTGTCAAGAGTAGCATAAACAGCAAGTCTCAAGCCAGCGTGCTGTGCACTCTGTTCGTAGGCATCAAGTTGGATTTGTGGGAAAGATGGAGAACAGCGAAAGAGACTCAAGGGTTTGAATGAAGGCGACCAAAGGATTGCTGTGCTCCAGTCATTTTTGTGCTCTGGTGTGAATTGGATACAGACAGCTCCATGGAACTTCAAAGAGGAATACTGACATAATGCTAGGAGAGAAGTGAGCTTTCTTTTTATTAGAAAAGATGCAGATTAGATAAAATTGTGATGTATATGATTCCGAGTATGTGGGAGCTGGAATCAAGGGCTGAAAAACTAGCAAATTAAAAAGGCCCCAAAAGAAATGAACTGGATCCCAAGGGACTGCTTATTCTCTCCTGATACAAAATGATAATTAAGAAAGATAAACTTATTAAAACTAGGTATAAATATAACTTTGGGCAGATTGTAGCCAACAATGCTTATGGCCTACTTCGTGTGTGTGTGAACGGGAGATTAGGAGCTGAAATGCCTTAGAATTTTTAGCGCTGTACAGAGGCAGCTCCGGGTAGGTTAAGCTAGAAGGGTGCCAGGCTTCTTCCAGCGCCCCAGTGTTCCTTTTACAGGTATTGCTGGCCTCTTCAGATGGCAAATGGTTTTACATGTCTTTGGCAAAAGCTATTCTGAACATCAGTCAAGTTCTGCTTCAAGGTTGCTGTTGCGTAAAGGCAACACAGCAGAGCGGGATGAAGGATATAGTGCCCAGCCTTTCAGGGGCTCCTGTTTCATGTGGCTCCTGCCCCTTCCCTCAGTAAACCCGAGGGACACCATTTTTTATAATTTTGTATTTCCATACGATTTGGTCAGGGAACGCATAGTTCCTGCTAAAGAAAGAAAACGACTATTCGATTAACTCTTCTAGGCAGGAAAACCTTGTGCGGATCAAATAACTGTGCAAAATCATTCTTTCATCTTCTGTTTAAAAAAAAAAATAATAATTTTTTTGTTTACAAGAGAGGACATCAAGGAGGATGCCTGATATCTACATCCAGAGTTCCTAGAATCGCTTGTGAAAGTTTCCCCATCATATATAATCTTGGACCAAGAATCTTTGAAGTGAAGCTCCGAAGCCGTGCCAGCAGGCCCCGTTTTGTAGCTTTATGAACGCTTCTGATGTTCACAAGTGTTGAATTCAGAAGTTCTGCTGGAACAATGTTAGGTCAGTGTGACAGACAGGCGGATAAAATTGAGTTTAAAGTTGTCTTGATACAAAGGTAATTGGGTGACTTGTTAGTCAGATATATTTTAAAAAAAAAAAAATTACTGAAAAAATGTGGTTAAAACTCTTAAAATGGGCAAAACCTTGTAAACTTACTGGGTAAGTTGTCCATGCACAATATACATGTGAAGACCACATGTTATGCATTGTGTGCCTACAATCAGCTGTTTATGTATCGTAAATATATTTTAAATAAGGGATCTTTAAAATTTAGATCTAAGCAAAATTTATTTCCCATTTGCTCTTGCTGACAGCTATGTGTCTAAGCCTCATGGTTACTGTCAGAAATATCAAACGTCACTGCTATTTTAGAGCATAGGTTTATTAATTTGCACAAATAAAAAAAGTAGGGATGGGGGAAAAATCTGTAGCTAAGATTTTTGAAAAGTTGGAGGTAATTTTACTTTGTTCCAGGGCTGTGCAAACTGTAATATGGTTGTCAGTTAAACTGGTTTGGGGTTGTTTACCCATTCTGGGCACCTAGCCAGCCTAACTTACAAAACTGCAATTATCATGATTGTTAGGAATAGTTCCACTTCTTCCCTCGGATTTCTTCTGCCTTGCTTCTTTTCTTCTTCGAGGAAGTCTTAAATTTTCCTGTCAGTTCTGAGGAGACCCTAATTTTCCCCTTAGGGGTTCCCACAGAGACACAGAGTCGCAGAGGCTCTCCGGCTCTCTGACAAATGTAATCCTTCCAGAGGCAGCAACAAGCAAGAGTGTCGCTCCTCGGGATCAAATCCCTGCTGGCCCCAACCAGCGAAGCTAGGTCTTGCTGCTAGGAGACCCGCAGCATTCAGGATTTTTTAATTTTATGGTGTAACACAGAATTTCTAAATATATGTCTAGTTTGAAGGCTGAGAGGCTTTGGCATTTGCATCATTCTTCATTTATGGCCACACCGTTTCTGTGGCAGTTGCCACTGGTTGGTCGGTGAACGCTTTTGAAGTATTTTGATGCCCCTCCACACAACACGAATCGAAAAGAAAGAATTGGCAGCAGGTGCTGACCACCCAGCAGCTTTTGGACTGCAAGTACCATGAGATGCCCATGGTTTGAAGGCCCTCGGGTAACGCGGTGTTTACTGCGCTGTCGCCTCTGGCCTCACAGTCTCCAGGAGGAATAAGCCACGGCTTCTGTCAGGCTCCTAGATAACTCCTTTCTGACTCTTCCCAGTCTGCTGCTTTGGCTAGATATAGGTGTGGATGGCTTTAGTTATCAGGGAGAGCATGCTGGAAGGTGCAGCTTCACGTTGCTGGTGTGAGCTTGGATCGCAGCTTCCTTTATGAGAAAGCCTGCGAGATGGTGATAGTGTGTTGATCTAGTGGGGAAACTGGGCAAGTCTGTAATCTTAGCAATGTTATACTCTGCTGTTTTATCATCAGTGATTTGCAGGGTCAAGTATGGCAGCAGTCCAGGCACGGCACATGGACGCCACTGCGCAGTAATTCAAACAGAGCTCCTGTTGTGCACGATAGGAAAAACAGATGTAAAAGATCCTTAATCTCAGCTGTCACCCTTGCAGAGGAGCTGTGCCTCTCTCTGCTGCGTTTCATGTAGTTTCTGGGTGGGATGCTCTGATTCTCCGTTGTCCATGCAAGTGGCTTCAGTTTGTGATGAGGCGGTGGTCCGAGAGAGAGGAAATCCAGCGCTTATCTCGCTTGTGCCTTGTACCGCTGGGCTGCTGTGTCTTCAGTGATAACGCGTTTCTGGGGAATGTGCCGTGGGTCCTTGCCGTTAGTGCTGGAGCTCTTCTCAGGTTACAGTTGCTCTTCATCAGTGTGAACTTAGAGGACCACTAGGAATGTCAGAGATGGGGAAATAACGGTGGCGTGTCAGGTTATTGTGGACTGCTGGCCAGAAATTTTACATCAGGGAATTTCCTGGGTTCAATCCAACTTCTTGGGGTACAAAATTCTGCTGAGGATTTCTGAAGTCTCTGAATGTAAAGTCAGGAACTCTCTGCATGACTTTTTCTAGACACTGGCAAAATTACATTTATTTTCAGCCAACCAGCCTCTCTCAGGAACTTCTGGACAATTTTTGTATGGCTTATTTGTTTAATTATTTTATATATATTAGCGTTGTAGGCTGCTGTATTACTTGCTTATTCGGTTTTGAAGGTTCAGTAATCAAAACCAATTTACCAGAGGGGGAATTGAAAAA
Organism: Theristicus caerulescens; assembly: GCA_020745775.1. NCBI lineage: Eukaryota > Metazoa > Chordata > Aves > Pelecaniformes > Threskiornithidae > Theristicus > Theristicus caerulescens. The sequence continues at coordinate 74,067,914 of CM036558.1, forward strand.
GAGAGATCTTAAGTGACATGCTGAGAATCAGTCATAACCGGTTCAGTGGCAAAATTGCAGTTTTAATGCCTCTGTGTCAAGAGCTGTCTAGAGGCAGATGTGCCACATCTCTTGTTCAGCGCGTTTTGCTCCCAAAGCATTAAGTTACCGCACGAGCATTGGGTGGACCTGTCCTGCTGTTAGGAAGTGTAGTGGGGGAACCAAACGGCATTTTAATATAGGCTAACCAGAGATTTCCAGAAACTCCTCACACGTTTTCAGGTTTTGAGGTATCTCATTAATAGCATCCTTGTGCACTTACCACTTTTTTTTTTTTTTCATTGAAAACTATGTTTTCAGCCAGTTATGTTTAAACTGTTTAGTGACTGTGAAAAATCTATTTGCTGAGCCACAATGTCTAAACCTGTAGCAGAATACAAAAGAATTGAGTGAATGTGAAAAACTACTGTTGCTCTCATCTGAATGGTTGGTAGTGACGCTGGGGGTATCCACTGCAGGGGAAGCCGAACTGTAGGCCTGGGGACTGCATCTTTTTAAGGATTAAGTGCAGTAGCCTATCTTCTTGTGCCAGGACCTTTCAGAAGCATTGGGGATCTGAATTATTTTTAAAGTGTTTATTCTACTTCAGAGCTGGGTTATGTAAGGCCTCCAAATTTCTTCTTTGCATCATTAGGACTAACAGTTTGCAAAGATCTTCTCTTGAAGAAATCTGAAATAATTCTGCTGCCCCACAGACTAATATCAATAACTTCAGATGCTTATGATTCTAGGGGAAAATAAATCTGTTCTCATGAGCTGAAATAGATTGTCCAAAAGATTGTGGAGTTGTTGCCCCTGGTTCCTCCATCAGACTGGCTGTTGTGGTTTATTTTGCTTCAAGAAAATTGAAGTCAAGATCTGACTTTTTTCTTTCCCTTCCCTTGGATGCATGGACTTGTTTCACTTCTATCCAGAATACAATTTTCTGTCAGCATGAATGAACATGTAATTCCTTCAGAAACATTCAAAAATGAAAGTGTGCCTTCAGTTATTCCTAGGCACAATATAATGCTGGCTTCACAAATACTTCTGTGGATGTTACAGCCCAGCTCTCGAGATCATAAAGTTCTCGGACTCCTATTTTGATGCGATTGGTCTCGAGAAGCCTACCAAGAAGCAAGCAGAAAAACTTCTAGTGGACAAGGTGGCTTCCCTTTGCTTTCTTATTTTGATCCCCTTGATTCAAGGGGCCATCTGGTTTAAAAACTCCCAGCTTTTCTTTGTTTTAATTTTGTCAATTGTTATTTAGCATCCAAAATAATTCTTCCAGCACATAAATTCAGGGTTTATCAGGTTTCCAGCTGAAATCCCCACCACTCTTTCTGAGCATAAAGCCCATGAGGGAGGGAGCGTGGTGGAGAGAAGAAAGGGAAGAAATATGGGGATGTGCCTGTCTTTTGACATCTGAACATGGAAAGAAAACCACATTATTTTGTCATTTTTACTTTACATCATGTAGTGCAAGCATGCTTTCTGTAGAAGTGTGTGTCTCAGTTATTCCTGGCTTAGCAGGTGGGTTTAGGTTTGGTTTGGTTTGGTTTTTGTAGTAATACTGTTTGATTAAAGATCCCAGTCCAACTTAGCAAGCTCTGTGAATTCCAAAAACATGATCTCTGTAAGGAGCAGCATCTGCATTTCACAAAAGTTGCTGCTGGCAGCAGCCAGTTTACCCAGCACATGACTGGGGTGACTCTGAGGGTGGCCTCAGTGGGTGCCTTTTCCTACTGAGACAGATGGTACAGTGAATTTAGTGAAAATTAATTAATAAGGGGGAGGCAGGGAAGGCAAGCAGGACTTTGAAGATCGTTTATATTCTAGGTTTTGTCTAGCAATCAGAACATTTTGCTGGAGATGGAAGTAAAGAGTTATAATGAACGAGTCTTGGAAAGCAGCATCTAGGAAATACTGGTTTACTACAGCATTATGGGCTGACTTCTCACCCTGCAGAGTTATGTAGTTGTGCTATAGTGTGTGTTTAGTGAGTTATATCCAGAGGACATAGTAAAGATGTGTTACGTTGGACCTAAAGGCTCGCACTGTATGCTATCCTCTTAAGTAGCCCATGTGGTTACATTTCAATATGACCACCAGTGGCTCAATTACTGTTCAGCTTGATCGACTGAGGCAGGTCTTGGAAAAAAATGCAAAATTTCAAGGAGCTGCTGAGGTCAAAGCAATGTTTCAGGTACTGTAAAAGGCGTGTATTTGTTTTGGTTAAGTATTGCAATCCTGTTTATCCTTGAAGAAAGAAATTATTTTTCTTTGAACAAATAACTTTTTCTTTATGCTTTTTAACAGATAGGGTAAATGATCCCTGTCTTACCTGAAACATGTGAGTTGATCTGTACTTATATTTGTTCTGGATGCTTTGGTATCATCCAGCACAAGATGTTGGGTTCTCAAAGACTAAAGCATCTAGTGTTGCAGAGCCTGATGAGCCTGCAGTTCTAGCCATAGAGCTTGTTTGGTGGATGATGACTGGATAGTTCGAAAATGAATGCAAGTGGGTTGTTTTTTGGGTTTGTTTGGGTGGGGTTTTTTGTTGTTGTTGTTGTTTTTTTCTTCACAGAATGGTAGAGGGTGGAAGGGACCTCTGGAAGTCATCTGGTCCCATCCACCCCTGTTCAAGCAGGGCCACCTAGAGCTGGTTGCCTGGGACCATGTTCAGAAGGTTTTTTTGAGTATCTCCAAGGATGGAGACTCTATAGCCTCCTTGGGCAACCTGTGCCAGCGCTTGGTCACCCTGACAGTAAGAAAGTGTTTCCTGATGTTCAGAGGGAACCTCCTGTGCTTCAGTTTGTGCCCATCGCCTCTGGTCCTGTCGCTGGGCACCACTGAAAAGAGCCTGGCTCCGTCCTCTTTGTGCCCTCCCTCTAGGTATTTATGTACATTGATGAGCCTTCTCTTCTCTGCGTTGTCCCTCCAGGAGATACCAGATAGTGAAGTGCCCCATGAGGACCAGGGCCTGCGAACGTGAGGATCGTAGTCTGCATGAGTTTAGGCATAAGTGCTGATAAATGTGCTCCACACTGCTGTATGAAACAGGTGTCCACCTGGTGTTCTTGTCAACTGTATCTCTTCCAGTATTGAGCGTGATAGGAATGAGGACTTGAGAGAATAACTGCCATTCCTTTATTTCCTCCTGCAGCTCCTTTGACTTCTTACCTGCTGTTTCTTGGTGGTTTCTAATTCCCCTTACTTGTATTTTTTCCCCTGTGCAGGAGGGATGAGGAGGACCAAAAGAACTCCATCACCATCTTCTCATTCTGTATTGCACTTCAAAATCTTTGCACATCAAACCACTCTTCATCCTGTGAGTACCTCACGAGGTAATTATATTTGGGTTTTGTTTGTTAGTAAGGCTGGTGCATGACTGCCAGTCGTGTCCCTCACGAGTAAGAAATAAAAAAAGCAGAGACCTGTGAGTGGAGTATTTTCTAGAGAAATCTGAGGGGTGGTGCAGAACAGGACCACGGTGATCTTGTGCTACACAGGCGCTCTCCTCCTGATACTTCTTCCCTTGGAAAGCAAAATTCACCTGTGTGCCATCTGCGGTGTAACTGAGCTCTCATGCTGCATGGCTTAAGGTTGCCGACTCAGCCTCTGGTGCAGCTCTGTAAGAGAGCCTGTGTGCTGTCAGCTGCTGGCAGTTCCTTAGGATGGAAAATCATATGGCAAACTGTAATTGAGGTATCTCCTCCCTCCTACTCGCTTAAGAAGCATACTTGTCATGTCCCAGATGAATGTGAAGTGCCTTGGCTTCCACCAACAAACCTAGGTAGAGCATAGGCTCCATTTATTGAAGAAAGTCTCTCCTGTCCACTTGGCCAGAAATGCTTTGTTTGCTGCCTCATTCCCTAGATGTCTGCAGTCCTATTTTATCCACTGTTTGGGTAAAGTATGAAATATATCAGTGTAAAGTTAAGCAGTTTATAGCTCAGCATTCTGTGTTTCTCTATTCTTTTCAAGTGTGCCTGACTTTAAGAAATTACTCTCACCTAAAAAGATGACTTAATTCCCCTGAACCTTGTTTTCAGAATGATAATGGTGCAGCTTCTGAAGCACAGCAAAGTGTCTTTTAGCAATATGTCAGCAAGCCAGTGAAGGACTCACTGAAGGAAACTGCTTCAAATCCTAGATTCATGCAAATTAGGAAGTTTGAACAAGGAAAAGACATAGGTGAGTTCAGATCTTCAGATTATCCCCAAATACCTTTTGTTGTAGCCTGCCTTACCCAGAGCTAAAATCTTGCCCTGCTTTCTATTTTTGCTCAAACTAACATAGCAGCAGCAGGTGTGGTTCAGTGCACACAGGTGGCTTTCAAACAGTTCCAAGTACGTTCAACCCATGACTCTTTCCTGACCAGGAGAAAAGTTCTCTTATTTACTTCCAAAACTAAACTTGAATGTGATGGAACTTTCGTGGGGAAAGCGTACTCCATGGCCTCAATGCAGCCTAGGTGTCAATTTGCTGTTTGCTAGTGCCCGAGAGGTTACCTATTCCAGGAAGAGAACTGAATGTCATTGAAAGATTGCGACACTGCACCATCAAGGCTCCTGTGCTACTTTTAAGTTTCGGCACCAACATTGACAGCTGCCTTGCAGCGTGTCTCTATGCTCTGTAAGGAATTAAGCAGGTCGTGTAGTACAGCGATGCAATCAAGATAGCAGACAGTCTTGACGGGAGACTTGGGGGTCAGGACTAAGCAAGGCTAAAGCTAACTGAATTTTATATTCCAATACTGTTATTCCTAATTCTACTAGCCCCTGCCTAGACTTCTGACACCCAAACAGGTGTTGTGATTTGCCTTTGTGCCTGAAGGAGGAAAAAACTGAGGAAGTTTTCTTTTTTTTTTTTTTTTTAAAAAAAAAGCCATATGGAAGTTCTCTTGGGCATCATTCAGAAAGATACTCTTTCTATGTTCTTACATTGCACCCTGGTCCAGCAATTCACGATGCTCCAAAATTCTCCAGGTACAAGTTGTTCACACATCAGTACTAGAATCAAATAGAAGCCATTTTGAAGTACCACTGCTTCTGTGAGGCTGCGGCTCCAAAGCAGGTGCCTTAGAAGTAATGCTGGCTTCAGCAGCCTCTCCACGCTTCTCCTTGGGCCCAGTCAAACCTGTGTGGCTACGGTTGCATTCAGTCATCAGAGGCTGAATCCGATGCTTCAGGTTAGTTTATCTATGCAGTACTGCAAATTTAGGTAGAACAATAAATACAAGCATCAGCAATGAACCAGGCTAGACAGAGACCTGTCTCTTCTGTGAAGAAAAGCCTTGAAAACACTGATTTTAATATGTCTTAAGTCACTTCTTAGAATCTCTCAGCCCTTCTTGCTTGCTATTAGAAGTCTATAATTTTTCTGTCTTTGTTCTATTATGGTTTTGCAAAGACTAAACTAGACTTAACTGTAACTTTCAGGCACATCAAAGGATATTTACTGACCTATACTGAAAAGAACTGGACAGTATTTTCCTAATGAAACAGTATCCCTGTAGTGTAGTATATAGACAAAACGTGTACGTTCTTTATGAATGAGGGCATAATTTGTCAATAGTATAAAGTTAGTTACTGCTTTTAATATAAAGGTAGGGCAATTGCACAGTGACGCTGACAGAGTCTATGAATTGGTCTCAACTATGGACTTTTTCCAGGAATTTACCTGGTCACCAACTTATTCACATCTTACTATGCAAATTGTAGGCAGTATAACAGCCTGACTGATAGTAACACATAAAATGAAGCAAGTAGAATTATTTTTCCAGTTGAATTGCCTGCACCTTCAACTGATTTAGTTCTTCTAAATATCTCTAGATCCAGTCCTCCTGTTATAGTGAAGTTCTTTCATATTTAAGGAAAGCATAAATAATCCTCCAGCTGAAACAGATGCAATCTGTGCCCAAATGCTTCTTACAGATGCCGGAAAAGGGATCTTTATACAAATTTGAGTTGAACTCCAAAAGGTTTAACATTACAGAACTGTAGGTAAGGCATCTTTCCTTCTCCCTTTCAATGAAATCGAATGCAGCTAACGAATCTTCACTTGACAACAGCGTCATAGGGAAAATGACAATTTTTGAGATTGCAAAGAAACACTTACTGCATGTTCTTCTAGAACTGTAACAAAATAATGAAGAGTAGAATGACTTCCTCTATGTCTTCTTCCCCCATCCACCTCCTCTAAGAGAAAACTTCTATAGAGTTTGCAACAATAAATTAATTTTCAACTTTTCATTTGAAGGAAATTGTTAAGAGCTTATATAAGTTTAACAAAATAAAACATAACTATTGAAGTCTACTTTGCAGGATTTGTTTCAGCAACTCTTACTTCAAAATCGGAACTGAAATGTCTTTGAAAAAGACAACTCTATGAGAGAACCACATTTAAAATGTGTTAAGAAATATTAGTTTTATTTAACCAGTTTTCACAGCTGAATATTTATTCTATAAAAACTTTACAGATTGTACAGTTTATATATAGTTCAAGCTACTAGAACAAAAAAGTAGGTCCCACAGATGCAAAAATACTGTACCAATCCAAGGTAAAGGCAGATTTACACACTGTACAGCTCTCCACTGGGAAGGGGAGGTGGGTCAGTTCCAAGTAAAAACTTCAAAACTGTACAAAAATAAGGTTTGATTTCTTTTTCATTCTTCATAATACATTCAATAAGATTGCAAGCACAGATACCCAAGTAATAATAGATATCTGCAGTCAGGAATCAATAACCACTCCTGAAAGGAATGCAAAATAGGTCTATTTACACAGGGCACTCTTTTACACCATACTGTATATAGTGTATATTTAAAATAATAAAAAAGCATAGACAAAGAACATTAAACATCTAATATAAGGTAGGTTTTTTTTTTAAAGGAGTTTTTCTTTTACTTAATAGTGTGCCAAAAGAATTTTAACTTATTAAATAATATATTCTAAGTGAACCTAAAATTTATGAACATAAAATGCATTTTTGGTGTAATACATCAATTAAACCAGCAAATAGGAAAAAAAAAGAACCAAAAACAAAACCCAAACTGTATATAAAGTAGTATTCTCACCCAGCAACAGAAGCACTTATGTAGTTATTTAAAAAAAACAAAAAAACAAACCCAGAGGGACTATTTAAAAACCCACTAAAACTAACTTATAACTTAGGATATTCATACATAAGATATTCAGTGATTCACTAATACTGCAAAACAAGCGTTTTTTGTTTTGTGTTTTTTTTTTTTTTTCTTCCATTTCCCTCCCACTTCCCCTCATTCCCCTTCCCCAAGAGACAGTGGTTTCTTCATGCTATCTGGGTAAGAATTAAACATATTCCTGCCCCCTTCCTCCCACCCCTGTATACCTCCCCCCAAAAACAGACCGAGTGTTTTCTTAGCATTAATCCTGAGCACACTCTCTTTTGGGGGATGTGTGTGATTTAATCTTAATGGGGTTTAATTCCCCAAAATTTTAGAATGTTCCATTACTTGAGGTATTTCAACCTTCTTCTGAGACAATGCCTTGTATCTTAGCTGACTTGTTGGGCAGTGAAAGTAAGGGCTGGCTAATACCCGTTTCAATCTGTATTCTAATGAAAAAGAAAAGCATTATTCCAGACTTCCCTGCCACACAGAAAATAATGCAACACCGTTCACTTTTTTATCCATTCTCTATTTGATACAGTACTAGCCAAAGATAACAAAAACTAGAGCCTTTAAAGAGATGTTTGGTAGTGCACTCATTTTTTTTTAGCTTGTGTGTGTGTGTCTACATATACACTCACACACATTTACATTTTTTATATATATATATATATATAAAAAAAACATATATATGCACACACATACACTTGTGTGTGTGTATATATATCTATATGTAACAATCAGGGAGAAAGGAGTTTTGTTCAAATTTAAGTGATACAGTACTTTTAAACCCCTTGACAATAAAAGGGGAAGGGGGGGGGGGGGGGTCCACTCCTGTTCCCAAGCTGAGCAAGGGGTGAGTTTATATAGGTTTTTCAAATGGGCATATTTTGTTTGCCCTGATGTCCAAGAAATACAATTCCAGTGTCAATGGGCATCTCATCAGAACTCATCAATTTTCTTCTGCAGATACTTTAACATTGAGTCCATCCCTTGTGCTGAGCCCCAGATTTTCTTCAAAACTTCACACTCCTTTTCATTTGCTTGTTCCAAGTCCACCTTCATGATATTACGTACTAAAGCTTTGGATTCTTCAAGTACCTAGGCCAAAAAACCAGTGAGTTGGGTTAGTATTACATGAGACCTGAGCGACACGTATGCTTACAGGTTTATATGGATGAATCCTGAAGCTGATTATGAACTTAGGCTTATCAATTCACGGACATACTATGGCCCTAAGAAACATTTCTCAGAGTCTTTCTTGTAGTGTCACACAGGATTTCCTTTACCCTATACCAGCACAATTTACAAGCACACAAAAATGTGGAAATAATGAAAACCATAAAATCATAACTATGAATATCTATATATGGTTTTGTACTGATAGGTGGAGAAACTCCAACTCCATTTTGGTGAAGGCTAATCATAACACTTATCCAGAACTGCTTTAATAAGCAGGGAGACCTTGAATGTCCTCAGCATTTAAAATAGACTGAAAAATCGCATTTGCTTTTCCATTTAGAAAACTATTAATCTGTTTCAAAATCCAAAACTTCTAATGCAGAGAACAGTTAATTTGTACTGCATCTCTTCTCGTAAGAAAGCATCAAATATTGGTAGTTTTGCTGTCTTGTGCAACTTAGTGCACACAACCGCGAATATACTAGGCATTACTTGTAAAACTAAGTTCAACATAACGTTAAAGACTGCATTTATTTCCCTGGTAATTTAAATTACAACTCAAGATTTCTGTGCTTCTGTGCAGTTTTTGGGGCAACTGTTTACACTGTTGATTAGAAGAAGCTAGACTTATGCAACTATGTTAAAACCAAAATATATTTTAAAGAGTCCAATACTGTTTTAATGTTCTTAACCACAATGTACTATGGCATATGATAAAGAAGTCAGATACAAACTTAAAAAAACATCCTCAAAAACCCAGAAACAAAAAAGATACATAAGAATGTGTTAAAAGACATTATTATACTAAAATGCAGTCCTTGTTTCATGAAAGTGGTCTTTTTTTTAGAAGGACATAAAGATGTAGTCTAATAATGCTTAGATTAATTCTTATTAATCTAATCATAAAAATGTACTGTAAGAAAATAAAGGAAACTTACAACTGAATTACATGTGACAAGTTCCTTAATTCGAACCATTACTTCTTGTGTGAATGTTCCCGGCCAAAACACTTGAGAGACGAGTCCTTTGGCACAAGCTTCCTGTGCAGTCAGCTTCCTTCCACTGAACAACATTTCATTAGCCTGAAGGGATAAAAAGTTACTTCTGGTATGAAATGTAATGAGACAAAACTCATTAAAGGAAAAATGTTCAAAACATAAGGAAAATGCCGGCACTATTTGAAATAGTTTTATTATAGCTCTTCCAACTTCTAATTAATAAAGAAGACTTGCCTAAGAGAGCTGGCTGGTGTTGTTGACTACACTATGTCAGTAGTTACAAAAAAAAAAAAAAAAAGACGTCTATGATTAAGGGTTAAACGTGAAAATGTCTTTTGTCATTTCCCATTCATGACTGTTCATTAGCTCTAGCTTTCTTGCAGTATTGCTGACTTGATTAACTGTATATGTGCTAACAGGTTATAATGCATGGCAGATCTGTAAAACAGCAATGAATACATCAGCTTGCCCTTTATAATAATGTTAGCTGCAGCAATGAAGCCTTTGCTAAAAATCTACATTATCTGTAAATTATAAAGATAATCCAGTTTTGGTAGTAGACCTCCTGGGAACTGCCAGTCTTGGTAGAAAAGAGCAGTTAAATATTTTGTAACTAAAATGTTTTTTAGTACTGAAAGTGTTTGAAACCTAAATATATGGTTTATTTTCAGCACTTCTCTAAAGTCTTCAGCAGTATTTCGTTTATGATGCAACATTTAAAATAGCTGGATCATCTTAGAATTTGACCTCCCAAACCCACTGAAGTGAGCAGGATGTATTCCCATTTCTGATCAAATTCATAGAAAATAAAAGATTCCCATTTTATTCAGAAGTTCCATATTGAACTGATAAATCCTCTCAAAAGCTGATTTAGCAGCCATATTAAAAAAAACCCAAACAGTATTTGAAAGATCTTGTACATAGTTTAAAGGTGCAGAACAGAGTACTAGATTCTATACAATAAGGTGATCTCTAGTTCTGTCAATCTTTTTGATTTGTGATTATCATACGCTTCACTATTTATCAGCTTCCCCATTAAAACGTCATCCTACAACCATTTACGCTTATGCTTTAATTCTACCTTTAGTGAAAATTCTACCTTTAGTGAAGTTTCTTATACAGTTAAACTTTTTGTTTGCAGTGACATCTGCACGGAAACAGCCAGTGAAGATTAAAAATCAGAGTAATTGCCAACCTCCAAAAAAAAAAAATTGGTTTTACTGTTTCTTAATTTACATTGAAAATATAACAAAGCCATCACTGGACTCTTGAAATGTGGGAAGTAAGACTGTTATAAAACACCCAAACCTGACAGGTGTAGCATTTCTGAGGACAAAATTCTGATGTTTTTTAATGTTTTCTAACACCGGAAATTTTGGTAACTATTACAGCAACTTTCAGTTAAGGATCTCAAGTTATCTAGTTACTGTAGGTAATGTTCCTAGCATTGCCATTTTACAGATGAAGAAATTTGAAAACTCAGAGGTCTATTACTTGCCCCTTCCTTTGTAACAAAACAGAAATGGGTTCTGCTGGCAGTGTGGTTGCTGACTCCCAGTCCATTAGGCATGTAAAAAAAGAGATGTTTCCCAGGATCTTTTACATAAAATTTATCATCAGCACATCTCTCATAAGTTACTATGGAAAGCTATGATTCATATATATATTAGTTTTTTAAAAAAAAAAAGCCTCAGACTAAAGGTACAAATTATGTACCCCTATAGTTCTACCTTCTGTGAAAGCAAAAATCAAATATACAAGGTTCCTTAACTATCACAACTATGCTTTCTAATTTTCCAGATTATATGTGAATAAAGCTAACCTGGAACACTGGCCAAAAATCAGTGATATACACAAGTTTGTCTAAAACCAGGAATCATTTTCCTAAGGAGATATGGGGGAAAAATTCTTCCAAAATAATTTTAATAGATACTTAACATTTATATCAAAACGTGAAGTCAATCTAACTGGGAGTTAGGAAAGTCAGAAATTTAGGTCAGCTGCTCAGGTCTATATATTCTTCCCGTGTATCTTTGGTAACAAGGATAAAAATGTAAGTTAGAAAACCTTAATTTTTTTTTCTAAAACTCAGTAGTAACTGCCAAGTTCTCCTGAACGTGAAAAACCACAAATGATAATGGTGCGGTTATCTTATTTCTGCTAGCTGTAACACAGCAGTAGCAGAAAACCTCACATGAAATGAGCGCTCCCATTAGTGTTCTCGGTTGACAGGTTTCGAAGGGAAATGTTTTGCTCTGGCATCTTCACTTTTGATCTATACACAGTGTATGCCGGAGAGTCACTGCTAAACAAGTTTTAATCATCTAATCATGCCTTGCATCTGCTGTGAAAATTAACACACTTGGCGGTTACTTTCCAAGAAATATACTACAGCAATAGAAATGAAGATGATAGTGAAATATTTCACTAATATAAGGTTCTCATTAACAACCTTCATTTTCTACTCAGTCTATCTTTCTCCTTCCACAGAGGAACCTCACTGGGATGTCCTCTGGTCTCCCTTTTCCAGCGAGTGCTTTGAGGCTCACGGGGGACCTTTCGTGCAAGCCCACAGCTGCACTCGCTGCTGTGCAGCAGCTCGGCTCTCTTGCACTATGATCAGGAGGCAGCTGGTCTCCGTAAGGCCCGAGACCCTGGCTGCGATGTGGACTACAGGCACTATGGAAATGTGTAACCCTCACGTCTGACAGAAAAACAAACACAAGAAATCCTGCCAAGCGTGCTGGAGACCAACAGGGAAACCCCCTGTGTGAAGCTTGATCACGCAGCTCCTGTGCTTCATATCCGGGACCAGAAAACCAGACCAAGAACTCCACAGCAGACGCACAACAACCTATCTCCCCAAACAGACGTCACCTTAAGCTCCATTATAGATTATTTTCAAAACTCAAAAGCCAAGTTTAAGAATCCTTCCAAAATTCTTGGGTTTTGAATCCTAAAGTCTGGGCTTCAGATTTCCTGTAATAATGACCTCTGTTGAACATGTTTTGTGAAAAAAACCCTCCAGGGCAGACCTGCTCACCAGCCAAGACTGACTCGGTAGGGAAGATATTTCCAACAATCTTGCAATTGAAGATTTTTACACAACTGCTGATGATAAAAAGAACGCACTGAATCTGACTTACAAGAGTTAAGGGTGGGACTAATATTGCTGAATTAATACACTTGTAGCAAATTGATGTATACAGAGGCCTTAATTCTTTCTTCTGTATTATATTTTAATTGTTATCACTGGAAGCTTTCAATTTAAATCTTTATATTGAAAAATGAGAGCATTCACAAACACACATGAAAGAGTATACTAGGGAAGAGCTTCTTGTGTTTTTTGTACAACTTCTGAAGAAACAAAAAGTAACAACCACAAGTCTCTAAAGGACAGGGATGGATGGAATGGATGGATGAATGGATGGATGGCCAAATAAAAAGGGAAAGGAACAATCAGTAGTTTGAAACATGCTAAGATATTAAAGATACTCTTATAACTGTTAATCTAGTTCAGTTACCTTTTCTGTTCTCTTCTAATAACTAAATCCAGACATCACACAATTAGTTATTAGATCTGTTCAAACCGATGCTTTTAATATATCGAAAACTGTATTTTTAAATCAATAAATACCTCCAGGGAAAAACTGGCTTTTATAATGAACAGTAGTTTAGGAAAAACAGGTGGAGCTACAAGCGCTTGTTTCATACTGTTACTGTTCAAATTAGAATGGGAGGTAGGTCTAAGTTTTCAAAGAACACAGCATAATAAATAGCAAGCAACATGAAAGTAATGTAGGTAAGAGATTTTCAAATAGCGTTTTGTTACATTTGATTCTTTCATCTAATTGCAAAGCAAGAAAAGGGATACTAAGTAACATGGCTTACGTTTTCAGCAAGAGTCACTTTTTTTTTTTCAATCCAGCAATACTGTAAATCAAGTGCAAGAGTGAAAAAAAAAAAATCCTTCACAAAGGTGATTTGGACTGAGCATTTCTTGCATAATGCGGTAGTATTAAACATCAGCAGAGATCTACAAAGCAAGGAAGTTCGACACGACTTCTTGAGAATGAGTGCATGAAAGCTGAATTACTTATTTTGCCTACTAGCACGAGACTGCTAATAGCTGGTGACACAGTGCTCAGCTGTGTAATGACACTGAGCGCAGACCAGCCCATTCTCTGCTACGCCTTCATGCTGGGCGGAATGCAAGACGCTGGTGGCTGGTCCTCACAAGGCATCAGGAGGGAAGGTGTGTCCTGGTAGGCAGGACATCATAACCCTTCTGCCAGTGTCAGGGTGAAGGGTGCACATGACATGGGATTAGGTCCCGTGCCTGCTTGCTGTTCTGTGCACGCAGGTGAAGACTAGGCTGTATAGCATGGAGCAGAGAAGCTATAAATACTGGTTCCTCATGAAAAATCTTTCATGAGAGAAAGAAAAAATTTAAGAAAAGACAACACAGCAAAGGTAAAGAGTCTTGAAATCACTCTGGATAAATTATCACAACTGCATTGTGAAGCTGTCAGCCCCTGCCCTGCAAGCTACTTACAGAAGCCAGGCCCATTATCCGAGGGAATGTAAGGGATGAACATCCATCTGGACTTTGTCCAAAAGTAGTGTATGGCGTCTGAAACCAAGCCTTCTCGTTGGCCCAAACCACGTCACACAGAGGCAATATAGATGCTCCAAGTCCAATGGCTGGGCCATTTACTGCTACAATGATAGGCTTCTTAAACTGAATAAAAGTATTCACAAAATTCCTGAAGAGAAACAGAAACACGCACTGACTACATATGTAAACTAAAATATACCAGCCCTTGAAAACTCAGTAGTAATTCATCTGCACAGTAACATCACTTTCAAAACCAACCTGATGAAAACCTTCCACGATGAGGTGGTTGGCTTGGTGGCTGAGGGGAGAGCAGTGGATAGTTATTGTCTACCTAGACTTCAGAGCCAGGCTTTCAGCACTGTCTCCCATAAGGCTCTCATAGTCAAGCTGTTGATGTATGAACAGACTGTGAGGTGGCCTGAAAAATGTCTGAATGGCTGGCCCAAGGGATGGTGATCAGTGGCACAAAGTCTAGCTAGAGACTGGTAATTAGTGTTGCACAGCAGGGGGTCAGTGCTGGGTCCCCTACTGTGCAACAGCTTCATTCATGATCTGGATGATGGGGCAGAGTGTACCCTCAGCGTGTACTTGGGGAAGAACAACCCCAGGCACCAATATATGCTGGAAGCCAAACAGCTGGAAAGCAGCTTGGCAGAAAAGGACCTAGGGGTCCTGGGGGCAAGTCGAACCTGAGCCAGCAATGTGTCCTTGTAGCAAAGCAGGCTAATGGTATCCTGGCCTGCATTAGGAGTGTTGCCAGCAGGTTGCGGGAGTTCCCCTCTGCTCAGCACTGGTGTCCAGTTATGGGCTCCCCAGTGAGAGAGAGATGTGGAGCTACTGAAGATGGTCTAGCAAAGGGGCACCAAGATGACCAAGGGACTGGAACATCTCTCATGTGAGGAAAGGATGAGAGAGCTGGGACTGTTCAGCCTGCAGAAGAGCAGGCTCGGGGGGTTCTCATCAATGTCTATAAATACCTGAAGGGAGGGTGCAAAGAGGACAGAGCCAGGCTCTTTTCAGTGGTGCCCAGTGACAGGACCAGAGGCAGTGGGCACAAACTGAAACACAGGAGGTTCCCTCTGAAATCAGGAAACACTTACTTTCATACTGTCAGGGTGACTGAACAGGTGGCCAGTAAGGCCTCCTCAGAAGCAGATATTCAAAAACCCTGCCTGGTCATGCTTCCAGGCAACCTGCTCTAGGTGACCCTGCTTGAGCAGGGGCAGGTTGAACAAGATGACCTCCAAAGGTCGCTTCCAACCTCAACCATGCATTTCTCCCAGCCCAACAAAGCACTGTAATTGGGTAGGTGCGGCTTTAACGCCCCTCCCACAAGCGCCAGCTGATACGGCACTTGTGGTATATTCCCATGCCTCACAGCCCTCCCTTAGCTGAGGCTGTAGTCGTACTTCACCTCTGGGCACCAAAACCGTGGTTACAGCCCTGCTTGGTCTTCACTGTGTTTATGTATGACATCATTGGCATAAGGTGTCTATCTATCTGTATTTTTAAGTGAAGGTATAAGGTATATAGGTATAAGTGAAGATGGGCAAAGCATTAATGAATTCCCTTCAGGAGTATTTCTGGACTTTTGGGAGACAGCTTTTCTTAATAAATATATCTGCCTTTGTAAATTATGAACGAGCCATAAATAGTAGAGCTCCATTATCACATATCACACACCTGTAAAACTTCCCCTCCTCACCTTCCTCTCTTGGTTGGTCATAATGCTATAGGTGCTATGCTATTAAGTCACAAATGCATATTCTCATCCTCATTATCAACACAAAATAACAACTCATTCCAGTACTCACAAAGCATGGATGCTTACATGCTTCTCTGTTCTCAAACAGTAAATGCCTTCAAGAGCGTCTTAGGAAAAAGTAAGCATGTGTGTACGTACGTGTGTGTGCGTGTACACATCCATTAGACCAACCAGAGACTTCTAAAACCTCGAAGTTGAGGTGCAGACATTTCTCAGTTAATAACTACCACATATAATGAAGAAGTCCATATTTACTTCAAGTACATGACAACTTCTGATTAGAATACAATGTACAACATCATACAGTTGTCAGCACCTGTAAAGCACTACTTTGCTGTAAATGACAGATGATTTTTAATTTCAGTATTAGATGCTGAAATATGGGATTTTTACCAAAATTTTAAAAAAGGGGATTTTGTGGTAATTTTAAAGTTTGCTCTTTATCTATCTGCGTTACATGTTTTTGTATTTCTGTCAAACAGGACATTTTTACTTTATTGCATCCATCACTAAAGGTTATTATGCTGCTTCTTAACTCATTCTAGTAAACTGAAATAGATGAATGCAAAAAAACTTCTACTGGAGCCACGTTATGCAAGCTGTCATACAAACATCCCATCCAGAGACTTAAGATAATTTTAATTATGTCTGAATATTCCAGAGAGGACCATCTCTAGCATATATATGAAAAATACCATTATTATATTTGAAGGGGGAGTTCATAGGTGTTTTAAGTTACCTTTATCCATTTTATTAACAATGAATAACAGGTGACTAATCAGGCTTCTGGAAGGGCCTGAATTAAACTAGTGACAGAAGCTCAGTGTTAAGAGCCTCTGTCCCCTGGCTGCATCTGAAGTCACTGCATGAGCAACTTTTACATGGAATGACTGAAAATTTTCCTTTGAAAAAACTAACTATTATCATCTCTATGAGCCAACTGTGCCTCCTCTGAAACAGGCTTTACATGTTACAAGGCCTTTTTTAGGGACATGAATATTGGTAACAACAACAAAACATAGGTCTCTGAAGGAATATAGATACTCTGGAAGCATACAAGAGCTAATCCAAGAGCCCAGGCCCTCAAAACCAGTGTTCAAATGATAAGCCACTTGTTTGTACTGTTAAAACATGTCTCTCTAAGATCCATACTTTTTTCCATATATGTTCTTCTAGTTTGTAGTATCTCAGCTCCTTTTGTTTAAACATTAGGTCTGGTACCAAGCGCTGGGATGACGATCACTAGTATTAATCTACTCTAATATATCCACCATTCCACTGCTCTGAATGTACTATATTAAGTTACTCGTTCAATGCGCATCTTGTATTTGTGTGTGTTAAATTTGTTTTCCTGAAACCCTATGGTTGTTAAATCTTTTAAAATTGGTTTCAACTGGAGGAGTATTACCATACTGCCAGTTTTCATAGTTAAATTTTAGTAGTAGAAATAGTGATGAATGAAATGACAACCCAAACAGGACGGGACAGGGAGTATAAAGAAGTGCTGCACGCTGTATCACATAACAGGTGACGGTCTGAGATCTTGTTGAATTAGAAGCTTTTCAAATAAAAAAGATAAACCAAGCCAGACTACATGATGAAGAATACCCACTCAGATGACTGAAGATAATCTTACATACCTAATAGCTTCTGCCATCTTAGTGCTTTCCTTTTTTCTGTCATCCGTTAAACGACGTATAAAATAAATAAAATCAAGACCACAGCAGAAAATGCTACCAACTGCACTGAACAGCACCAGTTTACTGTCATCTGCAGCTGCTGTGTTCAGTGCACTTTGGACTTCCTTCATTACCTGAAAAATCAAAAATTCATTAGAATCTTTTTATTACATCATTAAGAAGTCGCACACTGTTCTCCTCCCCTCCTCCCCCCATGGGATCTTCGACATCTTTAATTTTTCCTTAGGATCCACTCAGCCATCATATTAGAAAAGTTAACTTTTTTCATTATCCCAGAAAAAGAAAGTTAAAAAAAAGTATTAGAAGCTTTGCATTTCAAAAATGTAATTAGACTAAGATAATGAAATCATTAAGAAAAGATCTATTAGATGTTATCTGTAACTAAAGCACTCATTCAGCATTTCTGTAATTTGGACAGCAGATGGCATATGCAACCAGTTCAGAAAAAAAGAACGTTAATTCAGGCTAAAGCTTGTTTCAAGTTGCACTTCATAAATCACCACATCTTAAAAGAGACAGTACATTTACATGTTCAGATAACGTAGATAAAACTCAACTGAAATACAGTTAAAGTCAGTTGTATGTGTAACATCTTGCAAGCAACAACCCGAATCTTGTTTCGTGTATGTTTGTGCCTGAATAACAGGCGTAAATGGGGCAGAGACTTAGAATTCCCTTAGCACCCTTCCCCCTGCAAAATGAGAATTGTTCTGACCTCTGGATTTAGTGAATTATTTTCAGATGATTTTGTTGATAGCAAAATGTGTGTGAATCCATCTTGTTTCCTGACAACAATGTCTCTGTACCGGTACGCGCTCTCCGTTTGTCTCACGCTGAAACGTAGCCTTTTATCGAAAGGCTGATCTCTCCTGTCATCAATAAACCTCCGTTTGCTGGCTGTCACTCCTGTTACAGATGTCTGTATGTTGGTTGTACCATTGGCTGCTAATGCTTCCATAAAGGTGGATGTACCTGGAAATAGTTTAAACAAAAACACTCTATTAATTACATTTTATTAGCTCAGCAGTTTCAAAATCCCTATTAGCGTGAAAACACACTAGTCATATTAAGAACAGACAGTAAATATGAAACTCAGTCCCCTGGAAGTTACTGAAATGTTACAGAAATAGACTCTCTGCACAGAGCAACATTAAAACGACAAAGGGATCCAACAAATTCATTTTACAGTTGTGAGAAAATACATTTTAAACAAGCCAAACAGACCAATTGTCATATACTTATTTTTAGAAGGAAGGGAAAGGTTTATTTAACGTTCCTAATAACAATGCACTTCAGTAGGTTAACGCTCTGCTTTCTCCCTTTCCAACATCTTTAAGTCATCTAACAGCATTGATTGCAAAGAGAAAGCAGAAGCCTGTTGTTTCAAACGCCATGAGAAGTTAATATACGGAGGAAAAAGACACTTAGAACAGGCCAAATAAAGAACTTGATTGACAAGATCATATAAAGCATAATAGTCTTTAAATGAAAATGAAGAAATACAGACTATGCTTCTGTGAGAGGGAAACAAGACGCGTGCACTGATGGATATTTTAATGGATTCATAGACAATGAGATATTTCTCAAGTCTAAACAATTTTTGCTATTAGAACTGGCAAATAGAGCATTATGTCTTTCTGGTCTTCTTCCCAGTCACTTAAATAGACAGAATTTGGAGTCATACGAGTAAACAGGCCATTCCTCATGACACAGAAGGGACAGGTTTTTCTGTACTCCACATTAGAAACATAATACCAAATAATTAGCATTCAAAAGAGAAACGAAGAGAACATCTTGGATCTATAATCCATCTGTATGTTGAAGTCTCCATGTAAAATCTCCATAAAATGTGTCAGACTAAAGTAATGGAGTATGGGCAGCGGGAGGGGACAGTAGGGTTAAAAATGTTGGAAAAATGTGTTACAGGCCAAGACAGGAAAGTTTTGAAAGCCTTTTCCCTTAAAACTGAGGCCTGAGACTTTGTTAAAATCTACTGGAAACCCACAGCCCTTATCTCACAAACAGGTACTTCAGAACATCATGCATACCATGTCTTAAAAAGTACAGTTAAACCACATATAAGTTGTTAATTAAATTCCATTGATAGATCTTGCTTAATTCATCATTATCTTTCTGAAGAAGCTCTATTTTTAAAGTTCTAATAATATACCATGCTATGATTTTTTTTTTTTTTTAACAAAAGACTTCAAACACTTGTGGGTCCAGTGAAGCAGGCTCACCTAAATAACTGGAATATCCTATATCTCCACATTTTAACTGTATTCAAATGTTGCTTGCTTTGACCCGTATGAAAGAGATATTAAGAGAAAGACTAATGAAATTAAAATTCAGAACATTATATGCTTTTCTATTTGTATTTCAGAAACTGCCTTCAGATATAAATGAAGTCTTTATATCAAATATTTTAAAACAAATAAATCTTTGATTATAAATCTGTTATGATTAATTAGGCAAGCTGTCTTGTCAAAGGAGCTATGAGATAATAAGGTTTTATTTTACTTTTTAAAGTCTTTCTTGTTGTATCAGTGAGTTAATCCTCTTATCACATCACTTTTTGTGAAGAAGTTAAAGATGACTCAAGATTTTTCAGTTGTTTAAAGTGAAGAGTAAGAAACAATTCAGTTTGTGATCAGTCTCAGAGACAACAGAGGTGAACAAAATGAAATATTAATATTTTATATTGCCACAGAAGTTTCACATTTATTCCTAAATTTTTCATGGCTTATCAAATTCCCTTTTTTTTTAATTTCAGCAGAATAAATAAAAATTTGATGCATACCAAATATGAAACTGATGAGGAATGTTTTCGATACTTTTCCCTTGTAAACCACACTGTTGATTACATTCCTTTAAAAGAATTCCCTTCGAAGGGAATTTGCAGGAACACCACTGTTGCCCCATATTCCATCAGGAACACAAGGTGAAATGGTATCACTGGCTGCAATGGTTTGTTTTTCCATAGGAAAGGTAAATTAAAACAACTGAAATCACCTCTGATTTCTAAACTCTCATATAAGGTTTTATGGCTTCTGTCCTAGCCATAGTGAAGAAAGTAGAGAATCAGGAGAGCACAATAGACTAGACTAAGCCAAAAAAAGAGTCAGTAAACTTGGGTAAGAGCTTTGGGTAGATCTTTTCCCACGACTCATACTTCCAAAGATGTACTCAAATACCAGAAAATTACTTTTGAGATGTAAGAGGCAATGATTATACACTTTGAGAGACAAAACTTTTGGCAAGAGAGACCAAGATGTAAACACCACACACCACTTTTCATGCTTATTGAATTGGCAAGAGACCTTCTGAGTTTTTATATAAACTCTGTCTGCACAAACAAGGGACAGCTGCAGTTCAGTGGAAGAAGCCTCCTACATCCAATCTTGTAAACACACTTTTAGGATACTTAAGACTGGAGTCAAAAACCTGTAGGTTTTAGAAACCGTACCTCTGCACAGGGAGATGCAGCCAGCTGGTATGGATTAGAAAACGGCACCGACATGGTTAAAATACGTTCGTTAGTGTTTGTCATTATCACTGTAAGTTTGTGACCTTCTACACCTTAAAGCATAGGGGGCTCTTTCTTTTGGCATTCGGTCCTCAAAATTGAAGAGACGACTCGGAGACGTAAAGCAGTACTTCATGCTATATATAGACAGGCAAAGGTTACATCACTGGAGAGGCTTGGACATGTGTTGCAGCAAATGAGGACGAAAATAAAAAAAAAAGTGCCAGACAGAATTTACTGTATTGTCATAGATTTCCTCACATGAAAATTTTGCATTGAGGTTACTTATTTTCAGGTTAGTTTTAACTATATTTTACAATTTTAAAACATAGATTTCATAACAAACCAAAAGCAGTTCTGCATTTTAATACATTAATGGCAATAGCATATCAAAGACACAAAACACCACAGCCCTTTCCTTTCAAACTGAGTCTTCCAAAAAAAATACGGGCTTGGAAAAAAGACAATTTACCCTGGATATTGTCAACTAATGCAGAACTACGTTTGTGTTAAGGTTAAGCTCTTATAGTTACAAAAAACCCTTCCAACTGCAAACTGTTAATTAATGTAATGTGATCTTCTCAAAGGTGAAGACATACTACTGCTGCGCAAAGCTTCCCCATACAGATGCAAAATGAAATTAAGAGGACTACTTGGTTTTGCAGCTGCTGATCAAACCTGATAACAGTCTCCATTTTCATGCAGCTGCTCTTAGAGAGAGGGAGAAAAAAAAAGCTATGGGCAAGAGATAAGAAAGGAACTGGTCTTATTCAAAAGGAGGACAGACACAAAATACAGAAGTTAGAAAAGGGGCAGAACAGCAAAGGCATCATCATCCCCATTCCATGGCAGAAGACAGAAAAAAGCCACCTCTCCAAAACATGAGGGGGATAACAATTAAAATGCACAATGCCAGACATCTAAACAGAGTTAAAAACAAACCAAGTAAAACACAACTTCCCAACAATCCAAAATTTACAATCCCAAGCTCCTCTCTAAGCTATTCGTGCCTCACTGTTATTGTCTCCCAAATTCTTGAGAAGTTCAGTTTAGCTTACGTAGCGAGCCTCGAGTACCAACACTCCCCTCCCTGCAACGATACTGGGGACACATCCAAACAGGTGCTCTAATGACAGCCAGGCCTCTTTTGCACACTTCTTTTCAAGTACACATGTACTAGTGCCGGTACTCTTAACTCAAAGGTTTGTCTGACAGAATATGCTGTTTCTGAAAGGCTTAGCACAGATGTCTAAGGAATGAGCATAAGAAGATGGGAGGTGTGAACGATGCTGTCTGAGTATTTTCCCCAACTCCAGCTGCCAGACCTTTAGGGATTCCTAAGATTTGCATGCCCGCAACCATAGGATGCACCCAAACCCACGTAATTAAATCCTTATCCCCCATGGGATTGTCCAATTTACTTTTGAAACCACTATGGTTTTATCTTCCAAAGTATCTTTTTGCAGTAAGTTCTGCAATGTGCATCTTTATTTTCTTCATCCCCTTCATCACATCCCTTCTCCAGATTGATTAGTCTCAATCTTATTTACCCTTTCTTCTTCCAGAAGCCAGCCCAAGCCTGTCATTCTTCTCCATGCCTCCTCCTCTTCTACTAAATCTTGGAACAGGGTCCAAAATGGCACACCATATTAAAGACAGGGATTTATAATGTGACATATTCAAGCCTCCTCTTTTGTCCTCTACTCCTTTTCCATAATAATTTCTAACAATTTATTTGGGTTTTTGTTTGTTGCTTTTTTTTTTTTTAAACTAGCACTGAGCAGGTGTTTGCAGAAACTGCCCAAAACAAACCCAATGCCCTTTTCCTGAGCAGTAGTAACACATAGTCAGGAACCAGTCATTGTCCAGGCATGGGTTTATGTTTTGCTATAGGCATAGTTTTGCATAGAAGTCTGTTTTGTCCCTTCCTCATTGCTCGGCATTCATCTGCACTGAAAGGAATCTCTCATTTTAATCACAAAATCAGATTTTCAGATATGCCTGCAGTGCTCACAAGGAGCTTCAGGGACCCTCATGCCTTTCCTGTACCCTCACACACCAACCATGTCCTCTCCTACACTGAGTGACAAAATGGTTAACAAGAAGCATCTCTCTTGAATAAGCAAATGAACAAACACCAGCAACAACAATTTCTTAAAGTGTTAACTGCAAAAATAACACTGTAATTGTAACTGATTACAACTCAAATACCAGAGAGGGAAAAATATCATCTGCAAAACTAAGGGGGGGTGTGTGTGATTAAAATTTAAGAAAAAAAAAAAATCTGTGCTAGAAGTAAGCTGTATTTTTTCCAAAGTCCTTTTGATACTTTCACTGCTTTATAGTCACCTGCATATATAATCCACAAGACTTCACGTCAGTTGTCCAGTGCAGGTTGCCTCATGTTCCCTTTTTGCCTATAAACAATAGTGTTTTGCTACATGTTCATATGAACTAGCAAGCTCTAACTGTAAACACTGTTAAGCTTTCCCAGTCTTAACTCTGCACTACATCAAATATTTCACACAATGAGACACCAACCCCAGACAGTGATACCGCCATACAAACATAATTTATAACAGTTTCCAGTAATTTTTCCACCTCTGCTTCAGCAATTACACAGCAAATATTTCTTAGAATTGCAGTGTATTGGCACAGATTATAGAAATTCAAAATGAGGGTTCTAAAAAACCTATATGTGCTCATTTTTTGTCTCACTATTTACAGCACTTACATTTTGGAATCAAACAAAAGTCCCAGCTTCCTTTGAAATGTCACTATAAATATTTGTAAGAAGAAAAAAAATTCTGAATTTATTGTACATTTCACCTAAAATACTGTTTTGCTCTGTGTTTCTGAAAGAGTGTTCAGAAGGTATAGGTCATTTATGAAAGTTGCACTTCACTTACATTCTTCCAGAATATGTTTTTATACTGATGCAGCACACAAACCAACAGCGCTACCAATAATAACCTGCACATACCCCGGCATTAGAACAGGCACCCCCAAAGACAGCTGGGAGGAGAAAGGGGTGGGGAAATGGCCATATTTCTTCAACTTATGGGCTGCTGATCACTGTGGTACCCTGCCGCGGGTGCTGAAACCTCCTCGAAACTCTTACTGTTGGGAGAGGAGGGGTGTGCACTAACTTTATCTTTTCTAATAAAGTTAACCACTTCTTGATTCTGCTTCCAGGAAATAGTTACACAGGGAACCATTAGATGTTCTTCAGCCACCTTCTCCTGTTTTTGCAAATATGTCACCTTTCCATGCACGAAGAACGTAGGTTTTAAGCACAGACTAACTGGTAAATTGTTGTGGTAGTACTTGGTGAAACATCAGCAATAGGTAACTACAACTCAGCAGTAAACAGTCCTGCAGTGCCTGGCAGGCTTAGTTGCCAATGGCTATCTTCAGTTCCTACAAAAAGCCACTTTCTCATGCCCTTAATTCCCCTTTTCCTTATATATTGTATAGGTGTTAATTTTAAATGCCACTTTGAAACATTGCTCCTATAAAATCTACGTTTCTTACACGACGTGTTAATTTTGTCGACAAAAACAGTGAGAAGAGAAACACACACATACACACATGTACCCTTGGTAATATTTCTCTACTTGATTAAAAGTTTTTCAATCCTACACCAATTTTTATCTTGGCTGCCATGTCACATTTCAAGTAATATGGTCTATAGGAGCCATTTTTTCCTTCTGTAGATAGTTTTCTCTGTTTCTTTGATTACTTACAGCATCAGTCAAATATATTTACATGTTTACAGTGATACTGTTAGGAAGATGGCAGCATTACTGGTTGTATTGGACATATGTCATAGGCTATTTAATTCTTTTTGCTTTTGAATATCTTCCCTTTTCAGAGCATAAGCATCCATGTAAAGATAAACTTCTAACGCCAACCAAAAATGCAACTAATCAGAACATAAAATTATACTACTGAAAGTGAGCAATTGTTACAACAGAAAATAGCATTTCTCCACCCTCAAGTTAAATAGGTTTACCTCAGTCTGACTATTTTAAGTCATATAAGCAGAAATAAAAGGAAGTTTACATACTTTAAAAAGATAGGAATAACAAAATAGTAGACCCAACACTTGTTAAGACCATGCCCATAAAAACAAGGATAACATTAATAATATGTAATTTGGCAACAATGCTCTTAAACAGTCTGATTAAGTTTTACTACCTTCGAAAAGGACCTCTGTATTTTCATGTGTAAGGTATTCAGTAAACTTCCCACATGCTGTCTTACAGTGGAAAAAATGCCCCCCTCCTAACAACTGCAAAAGGCTTTCCAAATACATCTCCATTCTATATATTTCACTGGAAATATATAAATAAACACTCAACGAACAAATTCTTTTTCTCCTTTATCATGGCATCAAGACAAATTAGGATTGCTCTCTTCTTCCCTTCCACTTCAGTTTTAGACTCATTTTGGAGTGAGTTTTCTTCCATTGAATCTATAATCAGGATACTACTACTGACAAACAGAAAACCGCACATGATCATTCTCACCATTTTATCTATTATTCAAGGTGGCTGTAAGAATAAAAAAGAAAAAATAAATTCCTAAGCACCTCTGATATTACTCCAGTCAAAAAATCCCAGCCATGTTTCACAGTAGCAGGCCCCGAAGTATTTGATGGCAGAAGCCAAGAGTTAGTCGTATTTCTTCTTCTCACAAATAAATAAAAATAAGAAAAACCTTCCCCAGGTTACAGACTCCTTTTTGAGGCCTTTTAACACTGGGAACGTTTCATAAGGAAGAACTCGCCTATCTTGTCCTTTGATATTCTTGGAGCTGCAGGTTATGATACCGCAGCATTCATTCGAAATGCTCGCAAATTTGAGAGCTAAGTAAGGACATCTCTCGGGGCTCATCTATAAAGGAAAGCTATCGCAAAATAGGCTAAGGTTTAAACTTGAAGTATACCCAGCTATTTCACACTAACTCCTCAGGTGAACACATTCTATATTAAGAGCACTTTGTTGCAATTTAATCCAATCCCCAAAGTGATCTAAAAAATGTCTCTTTTCCTGTGGAATAAGAGTGCCCTAATGTAAGGCTAGCCTAGAATAGATATCGCCAAAACACATCCCAAGCAGTTTCCTGTATAGATACAAACATATACATGCCATGTACACGTGACATATTCTTGTAAGGACATAAAAACTTTCTAAAACATTTTAGCTAAATTGTTAATGAGATCTAGATAGATGGGTACAGAACCATTATGGTGGCAGAATACTTTCATCTACCTTCTTTTTGAAAACATGTCAATAAGCGTTCACATTTCATTCTTATCACATAGATGGGGCTTTAAATACCAGAGTTTGCAAGAGAACTGTTCTGTTCACAACTGCCCACAGAAACATCTGGCATTTCAATGCAGAAAAGTAGCAGGCGAACAAGACTAGAGGACTTTCAGAGGTTCAGGACACTGATGTGTATGTATTGAGCTCTACAGGAGAGTATCTGGAGTGAGTATCCCTGCTTTGAAGAAGCATCTCTGTTTTTACACATGTACCCCAAGGAGCTACATGTGCCTTTCCAGACAGTCCCTGACATCTGCCATTAATAGAAGACGTCTCGACCTCCTGTGGGACATTCAGCAACAGGTTCATTAAGAGGTGGCCAATGAATAGATCACCTGAAGCTTGCAAGTACAGAGGCCATCTTCCAGTACACAAGCGCATGCCGCTGTGTGCCTTAACACGGCCAGTTAGGCCCTATACTTGGGTAGCCTGCAATACATAACGTTGCTGACTGCTACTAACATGGGCAATCTGTTCCGCAGCAGCACCCCCTTATCAGAAATTACTGGCTTTGACAGAAATAACTGACTGGGGTGGGAAGGGGAAGCACAAAGGAGGAGTCTTTTGAGTCTTCACTTGAGGCTTTTGGGTACCTCTTAGAGATGAACGGCACATACAGAAATGCATGTGCCAAGCAGGTTCTTGCTTTTGATTCAGAGGTGCTCCATGGAAAGTAGTCTCCACTGGAGAGTCAAGGATTTGAGCCAAGAAGATTTCTTAAAGACTCTGCTTTTAGGCAAAGCACAGAACTGCTCTTTATACCACATCTAAAGAGGCATTCACAAATTGTTCTAGAGGCAATCTCTCCCCCAGTTTTTCCAGTATTCTGGGAAAATAAGCTCACATTAAAAGCAGGATGATGGAAGATATCATTGGCTATTCCATGCAACAGGTGCTGGATAGTTAGATGCTCTGAACTGAATGATTCAGAACAGTGTATCACCTTGCCAAATTTGTCCTTTTATATTGTTGGCGAGGAATAAATCCCAAATATGATCTACTGGCAACGGCTGAAGTGCAGCATGATGGAAGGAGTAAGTAAATAAAACCTGTGCTCTCAAGCTGAATCTGATCTCTCCTGTTTGTTTTTGGCAACACTAGCTAGGATCAGCAGGTCTGTGAGGACATGCCTGAACTGGAGAACTCATGGAGAATATCCATGAGTTTATTCTTCCTAAATTTAATAATAATAATTAAAAAAAACAAACACAAAACCCAGAGAAAGTCCTAAAGTCAACAGCAAAAGACTACTGAGAGTAAAAGACTGGGATCAGATGCTTTGCATGAGGAAAACTTATATGATATCCTCCCTCAATTAGGCTTTGTCTTGTATCACTGCAGGCAACTACTAGAAAACACAGGAGGCATTTGTCTTCACATCATCTTGCCCCACAGCTTGACCCCAGTACAAATGGCATGGCTCACATTGTGGGATTTGCAGAGATAGCAAAGATCTTGAACATGGCCATGAGTCTTGGGAAAGCACCCATCATAAGAACACGATTTCATCAAATTTTGAAATCAAGAATACAGTGGTAAACAAGCAAATAAGAAAAACATGCCCAGGGTAAATCACAGGAAAATAACGACAGCCGAAAGCAGCGGACAGCGAAGGCAATGCTCCAATCTCAGCTCGCAGGTGAGAGGAACTGGAGGCAGTGAGCTGCCCTTACACAGCAGGATGGATCGCACGTGCATGTGTAGCGTTTGCGTGCACACTCTTCATATTGCTGAGGAAAGCAATCAGCTTCTCTTTAAGACCTTAGGCTTCCATAAATATGACAACAGTCAATGAAGTAGAACAGTCTATCAAAGGGAAAATCTTGCAGACAAAAAACCTAAACTGATAACTCCATCAAGCACTAATTAAGTAGTTAATACATGCTGCTGTACAGAGAAAATGGTGCAGAGTGCTGAAGTGGCTTCCCTCAGGCTACAGAGCAAGTCAGTATAGCAACTAGGATTATTACAGTTACAGGTGGTCCCAATCCCCAAAAGCTGCTTTCCCCTGTAAAAATCTGCTTTTATAAAGTACTAGATTTTTTGTTTCTTTCCACAAATTATATGTATCTAGATTAAAGTACAAGCAGCAATACTGATACCATTGCTAGCCAGGAGAGACTGCTAAGGAAGCAACAGAATAAGCAGTATGATATTTAAGTGTGACATATTGTTTCAGTACCACCAGTATATTAATATGAAACCACAGCCTCTAAGAGATTACGAAGACTAATATTAGGAGGCTGAAATTTTGAAGAAAAAAAGAATTCAAGAAATCAAGATGTTACAGATGTGACAGAGAGAAAACACACCCAATCAACAGAAAATCCAATGTGGTTTAAAGCAAATTTGAGAACAAGTTTAAAAAAAAACCAAACCAGTGAAGATCTAACTCAGAGACTAGGACTTAGCAACTACTATCAACTGCACCAAAACCAAGGGAGGCTTAGTTAGGTACCATAATGCTCGTTGCTACACAGAAACCAAAACCAAAGTATATCATATTTGACGCTTCAAATCAAAGTGTGCAGTGGCCTCAGAGAGAATTTTGTAGCTTGTGTAGCTGGCAATAGGAAAGTAAGGTTATTTGACTATTTGGAGATGGAGGTAGGAGCACATCTTTTCACAGGAGTCATGGTGGTGTGATCATAGTTCAAGAGTCAATTTGTAGATTTTTAAAAATATTATCACTGCAAGTGCATGGAAGGACGTGGTTCCACAACCTGGTAATTTGAGAAAGCGGGGCAGGGTGGGGGGGAAATCTCCATTTGAATTTTGGGGTTGGGAATTGTTGTAATTCCAATTGGTACAATTCCAAGTCCAGCACTGAAACCTCAGATGTTCAGCGGGAAGTTCATAAAGCTGTGCTCGGGCTTACATTTACTAAGAGGTGGTTCATGGGTGACAGGCTCTGAACATCTTTAGATACAGAGACTCCTAAAATACTGAATCTTGCCTTAGGAAACAATCCATTAAGAATACACAGAGAAGCCAAAATATCAGAGGAAGTCACTACATAAAAGACAGAAGAATTACTATTAAGTAAAGCACAGATCGTGCACACACAAATAATGGGACCAGTACATAACTAGTCACAATTGTGAGCTCAATTTTAATTTGGAAACCATTTAAAACATGTCATAGATGAGACAAAATGATAGATGAATTACACGACTGGTTGTTTCCTGAAGCCTGCCAGGGACCCACCTGTTCAAGTCAGATTCTGACCACTAAACAAACAGAATAAAGAAAATAGAAACAGGACATGAAATTTAATTTCTACCAAGATGAATGCTGTGCAATTTTAGATAAATGTGTTAAGTGAAAAGATATTGCATTAAATACTTTTTAGACAAATAGCAAGACACCCCAGTCATAAGGAGAGGGTGTATAAATGGAACTAAACTTATACAGTAATTGGATTATTTTCTTCAGGAGTGAGATGTAGCTTCAATTAACTCCACATGGTTAAACAGGTCAATAGGAACTGAGGGGAAAAATAGAATATGCTATACTTACAAGAAAATAGGAAGTAAAGAACACTGGGAAGAATACAGGGAGATGCTAAAACAGATAAAGAACGGGTATTAGAAATGCAAAGTAAAACTCTAAAGTTCTCATAGTTACAGATGCTAACACAAATTATTTTTCAAGTGATTAAAAAATAAGAGAGAGAAGAGAATTAGACCACAAATAAAAGAGTGAAATGTAGTATAACTTACAAAGTCAGTTAAAATGTTAGTGGGGAAACCAGCATGCCATAAGAAACCAGAAGAGATTTATAATGAGCATGAATAGATTGTACATATAACAAATGACAGACTAAAAGGCTTGAACATGGCAAGATTGCTGACTTACAGTAAAAAAAGAGAAACAGACAAATGCGATAGTCTATATAGGAAATGTATCATAGTAAGTGAAATACCTCTGAGACTTGCTGTCTTAAAGACTAGCAAATTTGCAAGGTGCCTTGAGAAATAAAACTTGTATTAAGGTAGTTTCAGAAAGAGTTGGGAAAAAACTGTAAAAAAAAAAAAAAAGAAAAGAAAAGAAGGTGTAAACCTCTGCAGTTTATTTCTCCTTATAAACAAGACTGCTCTCGTGAAGTCGTGTTTCAAAAGTGCCCTTCCAGTTAAAACCTACTGGGGATCCAAAGCAATACTCAGGAGAGCCATATTGGCTACTGCAAAGAAATTTCACCTTCTTACAAGACTTCACTCATTACTTGCCATATATTTTACCAATATTTTGCAGTTTCATACCATTACAAAACATGCATCAGAAGCCTCCCTATCATGTATACTTACATCTAATGTAAATTTCAGGATTTGAAAATAATATCTCAACACAGGAACAACCCTATTTTGCTCAGCATCCAAGCTGTACACATAGAATTATTCTTAGTGATATAACATTGGAAATACATTGAAAAGTAAAAATTTTCTATCTAAAATTAATTTTACTTTATAAGATCCTAAAACATGAAAGTTTCTATTGATGCCAAAAAGTGGAAGTTAGTAACAACAAAGATTTCAGGCTTACCGTATGACAAGAACAGTAATATTCTCTGTCATTGGGAGTTTGATATACAGAGTTATAATAAACTCTGCATCTCCATTTGATCTCAGAATATGTTGCCATATCACTAATATGTTGCCATAAGGTCAACAGTTAACTGAAACAAAGATATCACTTATCGTTTTCTATTCCGTTATTATCTATACATTAACACATTGGTGATTTACAAACCCAAACACCTTGTCCATTTTTAATTACTACGGTAGATGACTTTTCCAATATAGCTATGTCACAGAAGATACCACACCATCAGATATTTCCCCCCACAGCTCAGTTAAAATACTATGGAGATCTCAAAGGACTTTATCGTCAATGTGTTCTTTTGAATCATTCTAATTAACAGAAGTGCTGCAGTGGGATCACCTTACTTTTTCATTAATTCTTAAACAAAATTGTATGCTCACCGAAATTTCTGAAAGTGGTGTTTTGTTTTAAAAAAACAAAAAGATTACCTTTTCATCAAACCAGATAAGAGACTACGAGCAAGAAGCAGCACAATCATATGCTGGCTCAAATCAGACCAACAGTGCAAATGCATTAACCAAGTTTACCCCTGCTACAAGGAGGAAGAAGTCTGCCGCATGTCTGTCCTGGGGCTGGATTGTTCTTGCCAGCAGACCGGCACTCCATTTAGCTGGCAAGTTCAGGAAAATCAGCCAAGGACCTTCCATGAACCTCATCATACCCCTGTGATCTGGGCAAGTACCGAATTACTTATCGGTATTTAAGCACCAATCTAGTTTACATAACATGAAAATTAAGATTTGTTTCCCTTCACTGCTGTTTCTTCCCTGTATAGTCTGCCAGACCAGAAACAAGTCATCCATCGCAGGTATTTCTGTCTAACCCAGAAACAGGGCAGCTGGGTCCCTTAATACCTTCCCTCGTTCCACTGATACATCTGCTGAACAATTCCATGAGATCTTCCAAATTTAAACCAAATTCCAGTTTAAAACTATTTACCTTCATCAGTGTTTTTACCCTGTTCGACTTTCCTTTCCCAGTCTTACGTAAGACAACTGGAATCCTAAACCAAATTTACGAAAAAGATTAAATATAGTTTAACTACAGCAGAATATCCAGGAAAAAGTATTAGTGTTTTCCTACTCTGGGCTCATTATTTGGACAGAAATATCAACTTATGACTAAATAGCAAGAAATGAGTAATAAACTGCCATAAACAAATGAAGACATGCCAAAAAGCCCACAAAAACTGACAAAATTAATTTAACAGCAGGAACAAGCCAAACATTTTTGCACTGGGTTAGCTTTCAGCTTGATCAGTTCCTGAGTGCTGCTGCTGACCAAGCAGGGAGCAAGAATGTGTGGGAAGGGGGTGGTGCAAGGAGAGGACAGGATAACCGAGAGTAACATGAAAAGCACGTCTAAAGAGAACACCACCACATTTCTCTCAAGTTTAAATAATATACCGACCAGCAGATAACAATTATAGAAGAGAGTAGATATTTCCTCACGCAAACCATTTAAATATGAGATCAAGTCCCAGTATTGCAAAATAAACTCCAATGGTGCTGGTTTACCCACGTAGGAAACTGGCAGAATTGAAATAATCAGAGAACAGGTATCATTGTAGTGCTACATACTCTTTCCTGCTCTACAATCTAAAGCATTTAGAAAAACAACCCCACAAACAACAACCTCCTGTGACTCTATCTTCTAATGTTTATTTATACTGTAGAAAGCAGCCTGTGAGTAAGCTCTTCAAACTTGCCCAAACAGAAAAATCATGAGAAAAATTATTGCAAGTATCCGTGAGGGAAATACAGCACGCTTCACTGCTACCATCAATTTGTAGTTTATCAATGCTTACCCAGAAAGCAAAGAAACAAGAAAAGTGGTCACAGAAAAGCAAATGGCATCGGAAGCGGACAGGATGTCCCGCCGAGACACGAGCTAGAGTGGGAGGTGGGAGGTAAAGCCACGCATCCGCTGAGGCTGCCAGAGTCCGCAGTGGGATGAAGCACGAACAGGGACAGCCAGAGAAGAGCGACTATTCATCACCTCCTCTTCACAAACAGGGACTTCCCTGCCTGCTAGGTCTGCGACTGTCCCTGCGGCATGACTTTTGACTATAATAAATTCCAGAGCAAACAGCATGGAATAGGAAAGGAGACTAACGTTCAAGCTAAGGCTCCACAAATCAGTCTAACAAATGCTCCAGTAAGCCCCTGGAAAAGGTTGTTAGAGAGTGCCCTGACATCTCTGAGAATTATATTAGCACAATATGTACTCAAAAAGCCGATTTGGGATTGTTTAGTTGCTGACTTTGTCAGCCTTTTGAAGGACACAGAAAACAGTGCAACTGATGCAGCCACTAAAGCTGTTGAGAAAGTTGTTTTCTCTAAACTAATAGCTACAGTAAATAGTAGACTTCATGTCAAAACACATTCCTTCTACGTGCCACGACGTGTTGCCCATCGTTAGACGTGTTGCCCATCGTTACCAGCCCATGAAACAGCTTTGTTTTGAGAGAGCACCTCACATCGTGCCACTCTGGGTGCTTCTCTCACAACTGCTCCAGCCAAAGCCAAGTCTTTCGCCATGCGTCACTCTGTGTACACCAGTCAGCAAGCAAAGGCTTTCCCTTTCTTTTAGGCTGGTTAAGGTTTAAAACATTAAGGCTTAAAGTTCAGAATTTCTCCTTCCTTTTCATCTAGTTTATATACGTTCCCTGTAACATATGAAAAGTGAATATGATGATGACTGTGAAGTAGGAAGCAATCAAGAGCAGAAGTGGGCAAATAATGGATTTTGGCTCAGAGGGTGAACTGGAGACACAACAGAAAAACTTAAACAGGCGGTTCTTTTGTTTTCAGATTTACTCCTTCTATGCAACATCTTTCAAACTTCTGAACCAAAATAAAAATGAGTTTCAAAACGAAGTCAGATATGTATTTAATAAATTGGACTCATTTGTAAATAGGATTTGGCTCTTCCCTGTTCTAAGCTCTGCTTTTGTTACAGTTTCTATTGTTAAAAAATGTTGCCCATATCCATTCAGGAGTAATATAATTATAGCATTTATTACACGAGCTAATACAGTAGTTTTAATTATTTTGCCATATGAACCTGAAAACATATTATTCATGTTACTTGTAGCAAAGATAAATAAGAAACATCAGAAAGTTTGCAAACGCTAATACAGTGTTTAACTCACTAGATTCTCCTTGAGAAAGGTTAAAATTGAAGCAGAACAAACCCAATGCTTTATCTTACAGGTCAATTCAAAATTAATCAGAACTTTAGTCCCACATGCGTTTAGCTGAAAGCCAGAAATGATTTAATCTTAAATTCTAAGACTGGAAAGACGTTTCCCTTATGTGGTAAAGGGAAACCAATGGCTCAAATTCAGGCCTGTGCTGTTTCAAGAACAGTCTTTGAAAGGGTCTGTCAGTGATTTCACTCCACTTTGGTAGCTTAAAAAACTACACGTCAGTGATCACAAAGGAATTGGAAACAACAACTTCTCTCAACTATTTTCCATCCAAAAGCATTGCAGAACAACCCCTCTCCCAGTCAGGATTCCTCTACAAAACTCAAAGCATTTGTCCCACCCAGACTCACTAGTGAACTAGTGCTGATGGCCCTGTACAGCCATACTACACAACCAGGCAAATAACCAGGACCCATAAGCAAAAAAGTGAAGTATGGTCCATTTACTGTCCTGTATGGTCCATACACTGTCCTGTGTTGCAATTCCACCTTATCATATGCCTGAGAGGTGTCTTTTAATGTTCTGATGCAACTAAATACTTCAACAACATGTAAATTCAACCCAGACTCTGAAAGCAAAATGAGATTCCCCCATTTTGTAGTCCTCATAGGCAAACATAGCTCAACAGAAAACCAAGCATCTCCAGAGACATGTGAATTATTTTCACTAAAAACTTCCCTCATTAAAACTCTTTTCCCCTGCATCCTTGACTAACTAGACTTATCAATATTCCCGATGTCCCAAGGGCATCTACAAAAGCAGATGGCATTCTGACTTTATCGCACTACCTAAAGCACCTTCTGCTCCACCAGATGACCCTCAGAGAGAACCTACCTTCATTTTGCAGTTCCTTGCTTTTATCTCTGCACAGTGACATAACAGCTACTCACCTTTTTACTAGCTAGCACATTCTTTAACCACAGAGCTACAGGTATTTCCCAGTGACCCCGATGGATTCCCCTGCATGTGAAAACCATTTGACTGAATCAACAGCAGCATCTGCAGAGCAGTCTGGGGGAGGAGGATGGATTAGAGGACAAAGGTCTCTTCCAGCCCTATTTCCTAGTATTCTGTGATGCATACGTGATCACACAGGCATTTATGCCTTTTTGTCCTGACCTAAAGGCAGTTGCTTTTCAACAAGTTGGAATACAAAGAAAAGGTACCTGGACCGATGGTATCAGGTGCAGATCAGCAAACTGTGGACAATGCCAATCGGATTCTTAGCTAACTGCTGCTTTCAGTCTTGATGGGGAGCTCTCTGCCTGTGTCCTTGAACGAACCCTGGGGGGAAAAACCCTCTTCTGTGGACATGCCTGAATATTTGTCTGGAAAGCCACAACCACGGCTCCAATATGTATCTGTACCTCTGCCAAAAAACTTAAGGTCTTGTGCTATGTAAGGTCTTTGTAAGAATGTTACTATAGAGCACAGTCTGCATTCCAAACCAATAATTTCTGCCATGACCTCACTGATGTGAAAATTACTTCTGTTTTATGCATTATTTGTAAAACACTCTCAAATCAGGAGACTGGACTCTATGACTGGGTACAAGAAATGATAACCTTCTAACAGTTTCAAAATAATGATGAGAAAAATAGCCTGCGGTAAGAGGAAACTTCTAAATGATCAGATTAAAACTGACAATTCCCTTTTCTCCAAGGGTAAGGAACACCAACGGCCACTCATCAGGGGAAACTGCTAACCTCCTTGGTTTCAGCACAACCAAACTACTGTCTAAATTAAATATGGGTGCTATTATTGGATAAACTTTGTGCAATACCTTTTGGACTACCTAAGGGAGTGTATGGCCAACTCTAGGAGTCATTCTCTGAGATGACTTTCTGCAGTGCTTCGTGTTAAGCTAGAATTTGGCAGGGTTGCAGCAAGAGAAGTAAAGGCAGTCTAATTAATCTGATATTGTTGGCATTTAAGTGCAGACCATAGTAAAATCACCTCCCCCAACATCCCCCGATGTGGGGGAGCCAGGAATATCTGATAAAGCAATAGCAAGAGTGGACATAAGAAGTTCAAGAGCACCATGTTTCCCTGGCTTACTGCATTTATTGCAGGGGGGTGACAACAGTTACTTTTTGAGGGTATTTTTTCCCTTTCTTGAACTTACAGTGGTTTTGAAGCTGCCTATTTTGTCCAGCGTTGCCCACTGTTACTATATTACTTCTGAATGCTGAAGTTACCTGATCATCCAAAGCATTTTGTTTTCTTCCCCCCTAAATCAAGCAGTACTTTGTCAGGGAAACATGACCGTGAGCCAAAAGAGCGTTCAGTAGCTGAACAAGAGCCACAGGAGGGTCTTCCACCCTGGCGGTGCTTTTGGCCCTCGGCCAGCTTGCAGCTGCTGTCCCCGGCTGGCGGGCCGGAGGTGGCGGGCTCCCCGCCGGGCAGACACAGAAAGGATGCGGCAAGGGCAGGGAGTCACACATCTACAGCGAAGCACAAGATTACGTTCTAGAAAGATGGAAAAGGCTGATGAAATTCATCAAGAA
The DNA here is from genome assembly GCA_020745775.1 of Theristicus caerulescens. Taxonomy (NCBI): domain Eukaryota; kingdom Metazoa; phylum Chordata; class Aves; order Pelecaniformes; family Threskiornithidae; genus Theristicus; species Theristicus caerulescens. Next base: position 74,104,531 of record CM036558.1, read on the forward strand.
GGAAGGGGGCGGGGGGGGGGGGAAGGAGTTGAGGCAGAAAGAGTCTTCAGCTGCGTGCCAGCAGAGGCAGCCACAGCTGGTTGCAATTTGGTGAGCAGCCCCTTCCCCACCTGGCCTGCTCAGAGAGAGCCTCAGCTGTCCCCGCTCCAGCAGGCACAGCCCTCCCGCCACAAAAGGAGCCGGTTACACAACTCACTCCCCTCAAAAAAACATTTTAAAAGTCTTTTTAAAGAAGCCTAGCTAGCGGGTGCAGTATTTCTGTACTGAGGAGATCCATTCACTAAAAAGGAGACCGCTTCCTCTGCTGTTAGCATGATGTGAGTAGGAAACATTTGCAGGCGCTGTTACATTCATTTCCAAGCCAGACTCTGTTCGGTGTAGGCGATCTTCAGCCAATGTAATGGATAAAAAACGAAGGGGGTTTTGCTGAGTGTGCACCCAGTCAAACATTTTTAGAAAGACTTAAAAGGTGGCCAAGTCTGAGCGGATTTTAACACGATAGCAAAAGCATATCTCTGACACGAAGGCCAAAACTGTGTTAAACTGCAAATCATTGCACAAAGGCTTGTGTGAGGAGCAGATGATCCCTCGCCTTCTTTGACAGTTGAGATATTCAGAAAGCAAACTGCTGAGCAATGTATGACATTCTCAGGATATGGGAATTCCTGACATCCCATACATTTCTTCCATATGATTCCCTCTGATGCAAGCCCAATATTCACCACAGAACTTTCTGCTGTTGACTTTTTCCTTTCCTTTTCCTTTCCGTTATTCTTCTGGCAATGTGTTTAAGTTTGGATGATAGGTGAAGAGCCTGAGGTTTTTGCCTCTCCTCTTCCCAAAAGGCTAAAATCTCAAGCCAATAAAGTTTCATCACTGTCCCAAAGTTTAAATACTGCAAGTAAGATGGCTAAAACCAAATCCAGCCCCCACAAATGTGACACATAACAATGACTCCCTGTTACATTTTCAATGGAAATCTACTCATTAGATATTGCTGTCCACTGAAAGTTAGCCTGTGTGAACAAACACACACTAAAAACTCTTCTCTTCATTTTAGAATTTCGTCCTGGAAAGGATGTTCCTTTATCATAGTAGAAGAGGTTAATTTGCACTGAAAATTGTTCCTGCTCATCTGCTTAGCAAAGCTGCATTTATGATTCAAGAGAATCAGTTATTGTTTAATTGAGTTTTGTAATTTTTTTGCCAGTGTAATTGATTCTTTTACTATGTGGGTTTTAGCATTAAACATCATTAAAATAATTTAACATTGGCTTATCCAATTTACATCTATAACCTATATTTCAAAAATTGCTTTTGTTATCTCTTGGCAAAGACTCATTTCTTGGTTAATTTAACAATGTGACCACATTAAGACCTATTTTCTTTTATAAAATATGACAAAGTACATAAAGTATTACTATAAAATAGCAAAAGTGAAATACAACCAGACGTAAACAATCACAAAGCACATAGACATTTCTCTGCATATATGCATTTATCCCAAACTTGATATATTGTGAAAATCAGTCATTCAAAGCAAGTATTCACATCCCTATTGCAAGTTCCAAGTGCTGAAGTTTCATAAACAAATAAAATCATAAAAAAAACCCCCAACACTTAAGAGTAGCCCATAAACACCAACATGAGATTTAGAACAAAAAAGGCCAATGCAACCTGGAACACACTAGCCAGACTGTAACCTTATGAGGTGAAAGAGTAAGAATATCAACCTTATGGCAGCATCAACGTTATGGCAGTCCTAACCACTACAGCAGTGGAGCGTAGATGGAATATTCCTTCTGTTGTGCTTGTAACAACTGCAATAAAATTAATGTAACAGAATCGTGGGTATTTCAGGCAAACACATTTGGTCAAACAGAGTGTTTCTCTATGGAATTCCTTTGGTTTATAACAATGTACAATGTTTTGAGAGAAAGATACACAGACAAAGAAAATAAATACCCTCTAAACTTTAAAATATTTGTCTTTTAGCTGTTAATCTGTTTCACAATTTAAAATGTCTAACAATAGTTGTAAGAGGAAAAAACCAAATATAGTCCCTAAACCAACCACAAATACTGACATCCTAGAGAAATCTAAATATTTTAAAGATGGAACCAAGACCAAACAAGCAAAGTGAAGAACATCCTTCTGTAGGACTTCAAGCTAAAATTAACTGGCAAAGAAAGGAGGCTGTGGAGCAGCAATCATCAGATGAAGGCCAAGGATCTTCTGCTCAGGAAACTTGGGTAGATTTAGGGGGAATAAACTTGCGAAGTAGGAGATGTCTTACTGAAATTTTTACTCAATGAAGCCTGTGGCGCTCTTATTAAATGTTCCTTGTCATCTTACAGATTTTTACTATTGAAATCCTTTCAAGTAAGTTAGAAATTAGAGAGTAACATGTTTTCTGCAGGTTTCATTTCTATCCCGCTACTGTTCCCTATGCCTTTTCACTTCACAGCAATTGAAAAACTGTGTTACATAGTGAGGGCCAAAACCAGACAACCAACCAACTGATCGAAAAGGTAAGAAACCTATTAGTATCAAAACCCAAAACCTTACTAAGGGGATAGTACTGAAAAGCTAGAACAAGAGGACAGAATGAGTGAAGATAACATACAGAGAAATAAAAAGTATAAATCTGAACTTAGTGTTGAGGTATCAGGCAAGGGCTTTTTTGTTTGAGTAGCAATAGGTAGGACAGTATCATAAAATCTGCCTCTTCTGTAAAAGAATAAACTGACTTAAAAGAAAAAAAAAATTCCAAAAAAGCCCCTAAAACACATCTGCATGTCTTGACAAGTGAAATGCAACTTTTTACTAAAAACACAAAATAGAGCTTTGAAGATATATTAACTCCTTTACAGAAAGATCAGAGTAGGGTAAACTATCCGAACAATTTTAAAGCAATTAACGACCAGAATTACGCCAACTTTACTTTAATTATGAGAAAATCAAACACTTGCCAGTGAATTTAATGAATGCTCATACTGGAAATGAGCAAAAAGCTCTGTAAGAAAGAACATATGCATATGTCCCCGTAACATAAGATGAGCTATGTGATACCAAAATAGCACTATATCTTTGGCATTTGCTTATTTTAAGCAAAAAATCTTAATCTCAGGAATGCTACAATTAATTACCTATTATTGCAGGTTACTGGAAGAAGCTTGTAAAATTACTAACTTTATATTCTGTTATGCAAACAAGACAGCTCTACCTCCCAGCTGGAACCATCTATTTTATTTATATGACGTACTGAAACTAGGTCCAGAAAAGTAATTTCAGATGTGTCATGGGAAAGCATTGATGAGATGCTCTCAAAAAATAGTGGTCAGAATCCCTTTTTAAAACACTCTACAATTTGTAGGCCACAAATCATTCAATGACTTGCTACTGTGCCTTTCTCCCACCAGACTGAATTTTGCAAGAATCACATGAGAAAACCATAAGAAGATTAAAAGACATGGAAGTGACAGCAAGAACCCTAATGTCCACGAATGAAATTACTCTTCACTGATTATAACTGTCTTCATAAAATTTAGAGGATTTAGATCAACCTGATACTTTTGCAGCATTTCTTACCAGCCTAAAGAGCTGTCTTAATGACTTCACACTGTCAGAGATTTTCCATGTACTTACAGACGCAGTCTCATGGGATCTTATTATTCCGACCTTTAATAACATGCAAAAAAAAAAAGAAATAACAAATTTATCAAATTCTATAGAGTCTTAAATTTAAGGTAGAGATATGGAGATTATCACCACTTAGATTTAATAATGTTATTAATTCAGAGCAGCAGGCTCAGACAATGACATTTGAATTCTCCCTACCTTAGGCAAAAAAAAGAAAAAAATTGATCCTAGAGTCTGACCAGTACATTTTGTGGGCAAAAGCCTGTTACACTGACAATAAGAAACAAAGAATGTGGCTTAAAGAGGATTTCGTCTAACTCAGATATAGTAACAAACACACCTCCAGTTATTATTTATTACCTATAGACGGCAAAAATTCTAAGCGAGTTTGGATATATGTTAAATCTGTAGCAATGCTGATCTGTGAATTTACAAGGCAGGAGTCTCTGAAGCACAGGGGTGATTACAGAATGGGGCATCAGTGTTGGGAGCTTTATGGGGTAGGTAATATTAGACATACTTCATGTTGGACACATTAAGTTCGTTCTCCACGTCATCTGAACTACACTTCTAGTGCTATGTGTAGACATCGCCACAAATTACGCTATCAAATAAATATACTAAGACTTCTCCTTAGAAAATCCACGTTTAAGAATTATATTATGCCACTTCCCTCACAGGTGCACTAGAAGGAAGCTATCCCACTACAGCCTTCACGTAGCAGTAGTTACGATCTGCCACTGACAAAAGCAAAAGCAAAGCTGCAATTGTGTGCAACCACAAAAGGCCCTAAATTAAGTACTTCTGGTCAGCCTATGAACTAAGACAAGTTTCTCATTTGCACAGTGAGCCAGGATACCTTTCCTGTCACCAGCCGGTGTCAAAAGCATCACTCTACACTCCAAACTTTCCAGACTACAGAAACTACTATCTCTTAGAAAGGTATATTGCTCTTGAAGGTATATTGCCTCTTTCTTCTGGCAAAACGTTACCCCTTACAGAACTATAAAGACCCTAGGAAATATACTGTGATAACTCATGAACTGCAAACTGTATTTAAATTTGGAGACGTGCATTTTTATTTGTCAAACTGTTGCACAGACATTTGAAATCAGGTGGTCTTTACTGGTGTCTTGATGAAAAGAAAATAAGAAGTACAGGACGAAACCTACTAGTTATTCTTAAACACAGATAATTTGTCATTAAATTTAACTGTAAAATATTCTAATCCTTCTGAGTGGTGACCTTGCGAAGTTGGTTCTTAAAAAGCTTGAGGTCATATTTACCTTGCAAACAAGAAAAACCCAACACCGGCAAGATTTGACAGATTTCTAGAATATGTTTAAAACCAGTAAATGTCAAAGGTTTTCAAGAAAGTCTCAAGGTAATGCTTCATTGCTTATGACATTACATAGGTGTACAAAACAGTCTTTATGGGAAAAGCACGTGGGACAAAAAGACATGCAGGTTTTTAGGACACTCATGCTGTTTCTTTAAGCTTGCGACAGGAAGCCAGAGCCTGGATGGGAAAAGTTCTTAGCAGAAACTCATTTAACTGAAGCTCTGCCAATTTATAAATAGTGACTTCATCCACTATGTTTTGCCTTTTTTTTTTTAATCCTAACCAGGTATTTTGTTTGAGCACAAAAATATTCCATAATTCTGTATGGTTAGCAAAGAATGTGGAACTAGATGCTGAGTTTCTTGTATTATTTCAAGGTAGGAGTGATAAAATTAGATAAATTATGAAAGTCATCCAGTCAGTACATAGTCTAGTGTTATATAAATTTATAAGATATTTTGAGAATGAGTATTTCCCTCTACCCTCTGAATCACAAACCTTAATGTCAATGAGCTGAAGCCCAGTAACAAGGCTACTAAGAGAGTCTAAGTGATTCATAAATCATTTACCTTCACAGAGAAAAAGAGATTAAAATAACTATGGCACTGTTTTAAAAAAAGGATGACGATCACTACCTGAAACAAATGCAAAACATAAGAAACTGCCTGTTTTCTCCCACAAAGTCACAGCACAAAGAGTGGGAAATATGTGGGAAAATAAAGCATTGTGACTGGTATGAGCAGGAACAAGCATAAACCCAAATTATTTAAACAACTAATGCATAACTTTTTGGAAAGTCTGGAGCTAAAAATGAAACAGAAAGTGATCCAGCAGTGTCAACTACTGAAACTGCAAGTCACTGTGCAATAAAAAAGCTGGTGCACTATAAACACTAGGAAGGATTCCCATGGAAAAGAGATGCACTGCAAATCACTCCTTCTTCAAAATCAATACTTAAAATGACTATAATTACAGAGTTCCTTGGTCAAAACATGTAGCTAATGCTACCAAAAGGAAATCAGACCAATAAAGTCCAACACTCAAAAAAAATTAAAATAAAAGTATGTATGGAGAAAAAAAAATTTAAAAAGGCAGACAGACATGAATTTGCTGTGTGCTGCAAATATATGCAAACAACATCACCTGACCAGACTGAGCAAGCAATACACTGTAAAGACAACATCTACGGATCTTGGACTGCTAATCTCCAGAGTGATCTTTAAAATCTGATAGGCAAAACATTTCAAGTTTGTAGCTGATTCAGGAAGAGCACACACTTTGATTTACAAAACCTGATGAAAATGCGAGGCAGTCATAAATTAAAGCAGCCCCAGGTCACGTTTGAGAAGAGGGATGAACAAACCTTACCCCGGGCAGTTCAGAGGCTGTCATCCCACACAGCCCACCCGGAGGGCATGCAAAGATCTCTGGGAGAGGGGGCCACAACTTAACAGCCCACAGGCTGCAGAAGAGAAAGGTGGGACGTGAGGGCAGCCCAGTCTGCACAGAGGCAGTGAAATGCTGGGCCTTTCTGGTGCCAGTCAGAAAAAACAAAACCACAGTCTAGCAATCTCCTTGAGGGGGAAAGGGGGAAAAGAAAAAGGAAATACATTTTTTTTCTTCCTATAATGCAATATATATTGGTGCAGTATATGCAAATGGAGTATTAAGCTTCGCTGTGAACCGTGTGACTTGTCTTTAGCACCTTTTTAGCTTCACCAGGGTAAAATGAGGAAGTCTGCAGAATCTAGAAAGTCTCAAAGGTGCTCACATCACCCCTGAGTCTGAGAAACAGCAAAACAAGGTTAGGAAATCTCAGAAGGTAATCATAGGTGCTTGCCTAGACAAGCAGAAAAAGGTATTCTGTGACAGATCAGGAGGGTTACTGGGGCAGCGGTTATAGGAATAGATGGGGGGGGCTGATGCAAAAAAACCCACTTAAGTATTACACTTCCACCTGTAAATACACTTGGACCATTGCTGTTATTTTTTCAATAAAATTTTGGCTCCTGCTCTTGGCCATCCAGTTTTGAACACCCACCCAACCCCCAAAAAACACAAACCCACCACCTGCACCACAACCCACCCACCCCCCCCCCCGCAACCAACCTCTACGGGTTGCTTGAAATCAAGTAAATGACCTAGTGATAAGGGGGAAAAAAAGAAAAAGATGGAGTAGATGCTTTTGGCACTGGTGGCATAACAAGATAGGAAATTATTGTCTAATAACCATTGAGAGGTGAGGGAAGCAAGGTATACGAATAGTAGAAAACAAACATATGCAGAAACATTATTATTCATACACTATCAAACTAAAAATACTTCTCAGGTACAAAGGTCTGCCTTGGGCTCAATTCTAGTCAGTATTTTTTATTCAACTTTGATAATGGAAGAGAAACTATACTTATGAATAGATTACCTCAAACTGAAAGGGCTGCAAGCTTTCAGAAGGGGAAAGCATTTCTAAATTATATTGCTGAATTTGGAAGACAGCTTGAAAAAGGAATTTTTACTTGTATGGAAGAAAAATAAAACATGCACTACAAATGCGGAATAACAGAATACGAAGCAGAACACAGAAAAGTTTATTGGGTGATAATCAATCACAAAGTATAACCAGTTAACAATGTGATGTAAGAAAGAAGGGCAAAGCCCAATTCTGAGGCACATTAGTAAGGCAACTTCTTGTGTGCAAGGAGATGATATAGACAGAGTATCTGCTGAAATGATCCAGTTTTGGGCACCATACCTAAAGAGACTGTCCACAGCTGATCAACAATGACAAGCAATTTAAAAACAAGACATATGAGGAAAGATGAAAGGAATAGGGTCTTTTTAGTCTGGAAGAAGAAGTAAGTACAAAGAACTGACAGCTGTTCTACAGCATGAGCAAGTCAAATATGAATTCTTCTTTGGAAGAATCACTACTTAATAGCATTGGCTTAACCTGTATCATAAAATATATTGGGGAAAGAAAAGGAAGATGACTTTTCTAATCAAAGCAGCATATGAAGGTGAGTTAGAGATGGTTTAATCCCCATTACAGATGTATTTTAATAACAGGTTATACGACCCCTGTCAGGGAAAACAAACATTTGCTCAATTCTGCCTCAGTATGAGGATGGACTAAGCTCGTCAACATCTCCTTTAGTCCAAGCTGCAGCCCTAACAACATCCCTGAGGTTTAAAAAGAAAAATCTGCTTTCCACATCCATAGTTCGGGTTTCAATGCTGTTGTAATTTGAACAGAGGCCAATATTTATTGCTTCAGTGACACGTTGTTCTACACAGCTCTTAAGCTTAAGATGTTAGGTATTTCTAACTGGAGAAAACGTGTTCGAGTAACAGGCTTACTATAAACACATAAAATCTTGCTAGTTTGAAGCTGTTGGTAGAAATCCATACCACTAAAGACAGAGCCAATGGGGGCCTTAACTCTCTAAGAGATTTAAATCAACTCCAGAACACACACCACAGAATTCCCGTCTGGTAACAGCATCTACTTGAGGAGCCCTATAGATTTCTCAAATTCTCCAAATTTGTAACAAAGACTGTGAGGCTACAGGTCCAAATAGTAAAATTATTCAAACAGTAACTAATACTGAACAACAACAAGGCTGAATACAGTTCACAAGCTTAATTTGACTATTTGATGCGGTTGGTGGAGATTCTCAGAACTAAGAAATTCCCTCTTTTCCCCCCGAAATCAGACTTCCAATGCTGAAAGTTAACAAGGAAGCAAAAACTATTCAGATTTTCGTTCCCGCAGTCTACACAGGATGGCCTGACACATTAGAAAGAAGCACGTAACGAGAGCTGATGACCTTAATCGTGTCGTATTTAACTCCCTAACGTGTGGCTGTACAGAAGCAGAACCAGATTGTTCTTGGAGGTGCACATTAAAGGATGAAGGGCAATAAAACAAGTTGTAACAAGGGCAATTCAGATTGGATATTAGGTTAAAAAAATAAAAGTTCACAATGCGGTAGTCAAGCACTGGAACAAGCGTCCCCAAGAGGTGTGGAATCTCCACCCCTGCAGATACTTTAAACAAGCCCAGAGCAACCTTCAAGAGGATATTCAAATGTCTGATGAGAAGCAAAATAAAAAAAATAGGACCTTAAGCACAAGACTGAATCACATAATTTTTTGATTAACCAAATGCAATGCAATGTATTCTGTTCATTGGACTACTTGCTAGATCTTGGTAATTATTCCTATTATAGAGCTGAGTAAAGAATAGGGAGATATTTTTCTGTTAAATACTGCCTTTTAAAATTTGTTTAGCTTCTGTCTTCCTATGACCTGCTATCACATTAGTCTAATGAAGTCAAAAGGCATCTTCCTTCATCAGGCAGTTCCAAAAAGTCATATTCACTCATGGCCCAGGCCACATTTTGCTGGGTCTGAATTACAAACTTCTTGGCTGAAGCGAAGTTTCAAGTCAGTTAGTTCCATTCTTACCATCCACAGGGACACAGCTGCCAATGCAGAGTGGAGATGGCTAAGGGAAATAATCATTAAAAAGACTCTGTATTAGCTTTGTTGAGTTATAAAGCAATCTTTCCACTGCTGTAAAACTCATTTCAGAGGTTTTTATGTTCATGGATTACATACTGCCTGTATTTGAAGAAGCTGCTTAGTGACACTGCTTGCTTCTATGAGGGGGGTAGCAGGTTGGTGTATTGCGTCAGGGTTATAAGCATCTAAGAGATCGTTAATTAGGGGACCTCAGAGTTATCTCTGTATCTCTACTCATTGTAATAAGGGCTTTTGCTCAGTGAAGAAACAAGCCCTTCACTACTCTCCACCACTTTACCAGATGTTTTTAGCAGGAAAAAAAAGAAAAAAGTCTTTTCAAAATATATCTAGGGCACGCTTCTGTAAGCAGCAGTGCCAGTTTCAAGATCCTCCTCTGCCCAGTGCCTGCTGGTTTCAGCCCCTGCTCAGCCCCTTTAAGTGGGCTGGCATAAATTAAAGGATATGCCCAGGAACAAGCAGCCAAAACCATGGAGTAACAAGGGGGACAGATAAAGGAAAAAAGTCATTGTGCAAGCAGGTGTAGGAAGCACTTCTACTTAATGTTTAACCACAGTACTAAATGGGGGGGGAATGTATAGCTGGCTTGGGCTAGGTTGCCTAATAGAAATCCGTGGCTGTATTTCTCCTTCCCCTCAAGGAATCTGCGTAGACTGAATATTTTGAAGAAGCTGCATTCAACAGACAATGAAACTGGAGAAGACACTTTAGCAAGGCACAGGAAAAACAACCTGAACACTTTTAAGAGAGAAAAATCAATTCTTTTTGCCAGGACCTTTCCCACCTTGAAGAGGGCTCAGTACAGGGAACCTGAGGATAGTCCTGAAACCAAATTCCAATAATTTGAAGTCTAAAATATTTTCCTTACTTTTGCATAACTTCATAGCCTAGATGATGCAAGAAAAAAAATGCAGTGTGTTTATGAGACCTTCTATCTTAAAATCTGTTCACATTGGATCTCCCTGGCTTGGAGCTCCTACAGGGATCTTTCCAGACTACAGCTCAGCTTGACACACATAAAATTCAAAAATCTCTCTGGTCATATTCTACTCCATAGGCAATTGCAACAAAAACAAACAGAAAAAATCCACAAAAACCCCACAACAAAACAAAACAACCTCAACCCTTTTTTGTTAAAAAGAGAAACAACAAAAAAAACCCTCTATACTTCTCATATTCATAAAGCCCCTTATGCCAACTCAGTGTTCACATGCAAGAGAAAGTCCAGAGTTTATGCTGCAGAGGTTTAGCAAGGAATTGTCTGAGCCCACCTCTATTCTCTTCATCAGTTGAGAAGGACACTACAGGAAGAAATTGCTAATAGTGAAAGCAAGCCCTTTAGCAGGATGACCTCAACAGCAGTTTTAATAACCAGCCCACACAGTTTTTCATTGTCAGCATACTCAGGCGTTCAGGGAGGCATAACAATCTGCATGGGTCTTGGTGGGAAGAGCAGAGGTTGCCAGAAGGAAGTGTTTGGAGGGCACATTACCAGGGCTAGGCTATGTGTACATGGCTGAAACATAAGCTGCTTTTCTGCAAGCAAGCTCTTTTAATAGGAATCCAGTTTATTTATTTATTCAGAAGCAGATGGCATCCTCTCAAGACGTTATGCAGAACATGACACACAAAACAAGTATTTTCATCTGAGCATATTTTTTCTAATCAACTCCCTGCTATTCAGCATTAAATGACAAACAAAAATTTAGTCTCCAGAGTCTGGTAATACTCTAGGCTAACTCAAGCTAACTCAGGATACAGCAGGAAGGGATGAAATGAAATGTAATGACTTGTAATACACTGGAGCACAGACTAGATGACCTCAATGTCTTTTTTGACTTTAATGCTATACAAAAAAAAGCATTCCAACTGTGGGGAAAAAAAAAATTACAAATTGCAGCCTCCATGCTGATGAGCACATTTGATGGACACACCCCATGACCTAAGGTTAGTCAGAAGTGCCTAACACAACTTTTTGTATTTATACAAAGGAAAACAAGAGGCAAGAAAAACTGTCATAAAGTATGTTAATAATACTGCCATGCAACCCCTGTATTGTAGGATTCTGTATGACATTGCTGATACCTGATACTATGTTATTGTGTAATTCCTCCTGAATCATGACCTTTAATCTCCATTCATTGCAAAGCCTAACCAACCACTACAAAGACTTGTGGAAGCATATCATGTTAAAGAAAACATTATCACTACATACAGACAAAACATAATTTAGAAGGAAGCCAAATACTATGAAACAGAATCATAGAATCATAGAATCGTTTAGTTTGGAAAAAACCTTTAAGATCAAGTCCAACCATTAACCTAGCACTGCCCCCTCTCCTGACCCTGCCTACTCCACACGTCAACTCTGAGACCACTGTGTGCCACCTTTAATAGACACTATGTGATTTCCTTTTAATAGGAAAGTCATATATATCCAAGTGTGTTGATGTACAGAGGTTCATTTACCACACAATAATACAATGCAGTACACCAAAAGTGAGTCATCCTCTCATTACAGCCTCATACGACACATAATTAAAATACAAGGGACTCCCACAAACTAAAGTGATTTTAGAATTTTCTGCATGAAGAACGTGCATGGTCCTAATATTTTCCAATAATTTAACAATTTAGTGGTTTTGTTTTTAAATAAGAGCATGCTGAAAGAATATTAACTCAAGGAATTTTTATGTTATGCACTATACCAGAAAGGTCCAAATTCAGCAGTCATTGCATTCACATCCAAATTTAAGGTTCCTTTCCCCTCCTGCCAGTGTTTCCAGCTTCTTTTCAATGCCTCCCCTGCACCCCCACCCAAGATCATCACCTTTTGCTATCTTTGTAAGGAGGACCTTCCCCCTCCTCTCCCAATCCCGTACAAATAGCCCTGCTTTCCATTTCTTCCACTGGCAACAGCTGCTCCTGCACACACCATCCTGAGACTTCTAAACCATTGCTCGAGAGGGGATGGGCCTGGGAGAGCTGCTGCCGCCAGGCAAGGCACACAGCTGCTGCAGGAAGCATGGGGCAGCTGCTGCTGCTAGCGCCTTCCCTCCCACAAGCAGAAGCTGCAAGCCTGGATCCCTGGGAGGCAGGGGAAGGGAAGGACTTCAGGACTTGGACCACACTTGCTGCTCAAATGGTTCTCCATCTCCTTTGGGAAGGAGCAGAAGGCTCCAAAGATGGATGGACCTTCTGGGCCCAACTCCACCCATGACCTGCCTGTTGGGATCAATACTATGTGCTGGATGTTAGAAGAAAAAAGAAATTGTATATTTTGCCAAATTAACTGCATCTCAAGTAGACGTGTACTCAAAGTTCTTACGATCAAGAATGATGAAAGTTTACAAAATCATAGCTGTATTACTAAGAAATTTTAACATCCTCTTTCTCATCTTATATTTATAAAGGTAAATCGAGTAGGTAAATGTAAAATGGTTTTAGTGTGTATACTCCATTTCTTACCAATGACATACTCTCACTTTACTTTGTTGTGCCTGAACATGGGTAAGAGTAAAAAAGCAAAACTTAGGTTTTGTTTAAATGTGTAATTCTTATTTTTAGAAAAGTCTGAGCTATTATTATTTGGATGATTTTGCCTAACTCAAGTGCCCTTGAGAAGATTAGCCTGCACCACTACTTTTCCCCTCTCTGCTACACCCAGAATGCTGAAAAGACTTAACACATACACAAATATCATTGGAGGTTGCCAAGGAAAGTTAAAACTTCAATTTTCATATTTGTGAAGTTTTTCTTCTTTAGTTTTTCATATTGAAGTGGATGCCCAGACAATTTCCTAGCACTGCCAGCCAGTCTGATTTAGTGTTCTCCCTCCGCTTTTGGGAATGCATATCTGAGACAATGACTGAGAACCCTAAACTCTAATAGTTCCATATGAAGGAGCTGCCAAGCTTCAATCTTCCTCCTTGTCTGGCTCTCCCATAACTAACCCTATGGAAATCAAGCCAACTAGCAGCTCAATGTTATTATTAAAAAAAAAAACAACAAACTAGCAAACCTAGCAAACTAGCTGGTAAGAAAGAGCTATTCAGACCTATCTGCACCTCTCTTTTTTCTGAAAACCCCCAAACTCTGAATGTGCACCTTATGAGATTCTAAGATTTTTCAAACTAATTTACCCCCTCACCCATTATAACTGAGAAATGCTGAAATCAAGGTAGTCACTTTTTGGCTTTAGTCTTTAATTTCTCCCTGATGAGAATAAAAACTCCCTGTGCAAACTAGGGAGCTTACAATTCACCATGGTGATGAAAATTCAGAGGTGGAGGAGGGTGTTACTTCCCTCATTAAGAGAAGAACAGAGTACACTCCCATTCTCAACCCTTCCTCTGATGGGCTTCACCTTAACTAACTCTAGATAAAAGTTTCTTTCCACGGATGTAGATATACTGTGAACAAAAATTCAGTTGTATATTTTTCTTCACAATTCTTCAGCTTATTACACCACATTTTTAAAATATATGATCTTATTTTAAACCAATCAATTAAATGCCTAAGCATAAAAAACTTTATCACTGAAATGGTACTGTATTTAATTTGTCAATTTCATCAAAACAGTCATTCCACAGTATCTAACTGATGCAAATGAGACTAATTTGAGGTACAACAAACACTGGGCACTTCTAGGATCTCACAGCAATTTCTGCAAAATCTAAATGTAAAGAAAACGAACACCAAACCAATTTACCTACCTAACTTCACCTCCTACAAAAAGTTCTTACTGCTTCTAAGTGAAGCCACAGTACAACTAGAGCAGAATTACAAGAATATCTGTGAAAACTGGACACATACCAAGGAACTTACTGACCTATAAACAAGGCCTGTAAAAGCACACAACGATCACATAACGATCACATAAATATCACTCTGCACCCAACAGAAATCCTCTTTAACTGCTGAGGATTGCCAGGGATGCTGGAGTATCTCAGTTTTCATCCAAAGGCTCCAACAGCCTCCCCAATGGCCTTCCCTAACCCTGAGGCAGTGCTGCCAAACTCACTCCTGTGCTGATCCCTCCTCCCTGGGCAGGGGGGAGCCAGTACAGTGCCCTAGCGATGGTGCTAGGATCATAGCAGGGCTCAGTCAGGGGACAGAGAAACCAGTGAGCACAAGTATATTAAAAAATATATTAAAAAAAATCAACACATAAAAGACTGAAACGTTTGAAAATGTGATCATCAAGGTTAACTAAGCTGTTGGAGGATGATATGCTGGCTAAATATTAAAATATTGGACAAAATTACAGCAAAAGTATAGAGATGTTAATGCCAGGTCAACTACAGACCCACTGAGTGACTTTTATACATGTTTATCCTGAAATAAATTTTATTTAGTATTACCCCCACCCTTTTTAACCTTTACTAGGTTTGTAATTTATAATACAAAATAGTGCAGTAATAATTTATTCATATTACACTTTAACTGAAAAGAATCTAGAGAGATGTGTTACTTTAACTGGGCCTAAATTTCACGTGCCACAATCTAAACCAAATACGTTTTAAATTAATTTGGTATCAGACTTCATACCAGGAATTTGAAAATAGAAAACAAAATAATTTTAAAAAAGCTGGGAATAAATCCAACTCTATTATAAGAAATCGCTGTCTTTTCAAAAAGAAAGCTCACACAATTGCAATTATGTCTTTTATTATTTTGCAAAACAAATTTGTGTATTATTGATAGGCATAAAACATTTAATAGAGCACGGAGTGCTCCTAAACATTTCATTCATCAATCACTAATCTACTAATATATCTTATTCAATTATAAGATGACATTTCAAACTGGACTACAGCAACAAAACAGTAACCCTTAACTATGACATGATATAACAAGACGAATAATGATTTTTTGAAGATGACCACTGTGCCAAAACTTAATCCTAGAATAGAAGGGACTTAAGAGCAAAATACCTTAACATACCATTGTAACAAGCCCATTTTCTTCCTCAAAGTGTAACAGCAAGCCAAAAAATAAAGATCAGGGATACTGATTGTTTTGGCTTGTATTACTTTACCAGAAGACTTAGAGCTCAAGCTTTAATGTTAGCTAGCTACATCTGTATTTGGAAATGGAAATCAAAAGAAATCTGATTTCCAAAAATGCAGAGCATCAGCACTTCCCCATGAAGTCAATAAACACAACAGGTATTTAAACCATCAATTGAAAAAAAAAAATTTAAAAAATCATACCATTGATTTGTCATGTGTCTTAAAAGACCCATGCTTGAATAATTTTACTCATTGCTTTCAAAGCTCGTTAAACATAATATGCTTGTTACTTTTTCCCTTTACTTTACAACATCTAAACAGTTGTTGAATCTAGCATTCTAGAAAGAGAAAGAAAACCTTTGAAACAAATATTTCCTCTGATTCTTAAGAGCAGAAACAGCAAGCAGAACTAAATCAAGTTCAAAAACCCCTCATTTCAGAGTACTTATTCCAGAATAGGTCCTGGATCCTGACCCACAGTTCGGGCAGCCACTCCATTTACTATCATTACTATCTTATACTACACGATCATTTGAGGAAACCCATTCTCTCACTGTATAGGTATTAGAAAATAGAAGTTTTTTTAATTAATTGTAAGATTTATTTATTTATTTATTTATTTATTTTTACCTTTTTTTTTTAAAGTGGAAAACTTTCCACTTCCTAGAACAACATGAGATAAGCAATACGTCTAAATTTCTTTTTTCTCCCTCTCACATATTTAAAAAGGTTTTTTTGCTGCTCCATTGTTTGTGCTCAGAAAGGTAATTTCTAAAAACACCCCTCCAACCTAACTGACTCTACAGGATCCAATAAAGCTGATGGAACAAAAAGCACTGTCAACATGCAAAGCAAAGTGTCCTGGTTTTGGCTGTGGTTTTGGATTTAGGATGAGAATAATGTTGATAACACACTGATGTTTTAGTTGTTGCTAAGTAGTGCTTACACTAGTCAAGGACTTTTCAGCTTCCCATGCTCTGCCAACTGAGAAGGCTGGAGATGCACAAGAAGCTGGGAGGGGGCACAGCCAGGACAGCTGACCCAGACTGGTCAAAGGGCTATCCCATACCATATGACATCATGCTCAGCACATAAAGCTGGGGGAAGAAGGAGGAAGGGGGAGGACGTTCGGCATGATGGCGTTTGTCTTCCCAAGTAACCGTTACGCGTGATGGAGCCCTGCTTTCCTGGGGATGGCTGAAACCTGCCTGCCCATGGGAAGTAGTGAATGAATTCCTTGTTTTGCTTTGCTTGCGTGCCCAGCTTTTGCTTTCCCTATTAAACTGTCTTTATCTCAACCCACCAGTTTTCTCATTTTTACCCTTCCTATTCTCTCCCCCATCCCACTGGGGGAGGGAGTGAGGGAGTGGCTGGGTGGTGCTTAGTTGCTGGCTGGGGTTAAACCACAACACAAAGAAACAAAAAACCAAAATGTCTCACTAGCTTTCAATAATGGTAATCAAAGATGTAACTTGTGTTTTGTATAAACTTTTAAATATTTAAAACAGGTTTTCAAGCTAATTGCCTACACATGCACAGAAGGTAAAAACAGATGATTCTGTAAACTGAAGAACACAGAATAATGTGTCTTCCTTTGTATTCAGAAATTAAAACAGAAAATTACAAAACACACAGTAAATTGTTTGAAATACCCATTATGACCATATGAAGTTTTCCTACTTCTACTAATATAAGAAAAAAACCTATATTTGAATTCCTTGGTGAAAGGGTGTTGCCCTGCACTACCACAAATACATCTTCAGACAATCACCAACTTTAAGAGAAGCCCTAGCAGGATATGCTTTCCATATGCTGAAAATTATTTTAAAATTACCTATGTCAATAAAACGTTATGCCTGGTAAAATAAGAATTAGCTTTGCATTTATGGTTGGTTTCAACTCATTCCTGTGTTTCTCAAAAGTGCCCACTGAATTTGAAATCTGTCCAGAAAACCAAGGGATGAGGGGAGAATACAATGTAACAAATCTGTTTACACTGGAAGGGTTTTTGAGATGACTATCCCAAAACAAAAAAGGATGAATGAAAAATCAGTATTTTTTACTTAAAGCATCTAAATTTTGTGGTATGGTTTTTTTTTTTTCAAAATGATTGTTTTATACAGTTCTCTAAGCACTTTTTAAAGGATGTCATATATGGATCTAGAGTAGAGAACGGTGCTTCACAGTAAGGACCTCAGTAGGGAACCAGACCAGAGCCACCTTCTTACTGCTTTTCCAATGCCTATCCTAATACCCTAACAGGACAACGATTAGAATCTCTGAACGTCTGCACAGTATAAAAGTAATTTCATAAATAATAGTTGAGTTATTCCATAAATATAATGGCTAACAATGCAGAAAGAGCTACAAAAATCCCTGAATTACAATTTCCAGGTATGTCACAAAAAGTTTCCTTACTTCTAAAGCAAGAGAACTGACATTCTTCTTGGTAAAACTGTCCCATTCCTGTAAATACAGTTTATTCCCATTATCCTTATAAATGCCTACAATTCTTTTAAATGATCATTACCTCTTTGTCTCTTGAACTCAAATATGTTTTAGCAAGCAGTTCTCAGGACTAAATGGAAGCTATATCAAAAGCTATTATCCTTCTGTTTTGAATTTGACACCCTTTGATCTCTTTACATGTCCTCTTGTCTTATTAATTCAATTCAGAATTGAAATTTCCAACTACATCAGCCATGATTTCATCGTGTCTAATTTGTTTCTTCTCTAAAATAATCATGTGCAATCTTTTCAGCATTCCCTACAGATACATGGGGTTTTATTATTATTATTTTATATCCTCTTTGTTCTGTTGTACCAGCTTTCATCAATAACTTGGCCTAGATTCTCCAGCTGTGTATACATTGGAAGTCCACTTGGGCACCTGTCACAAGGAGCTAGTCTGAGAAGGCAGCCAGCCAGTTTCTCCACTCCCTCTCCTTCTAGCCCATTGTAAAAACGATACAGCAATCAAAGTTGAAATCTGAAGGACAGCAGTGCTAACGAATGGAAGACATTATGACAGCCAGCACATATTATCTACAGATTCATTATACAACCAAGCTTGATTGAAGAATATTGGCAAATGTGTGTGACAAACAGAAAAACCTTGAGAGGTTCTTTAGTTTGATATTAGGCCAAGTCTTCTTGGAGTTGCCCTCAGCAGTGGTTAGGTATTCCTATCTGCATCCCAGGCTAAAAACTCTGTTTAGGAGCCAGCAAGGAAAATGATCAGTTCAAGCTATCTTCCTGCTGTTCATCACTTTGCTTAGCCTCCCGCTTTAGATATGTCCCTCTGAAGTTTCTATTTTCTTATATCTTAAGGAATAAATAACTGTTTCTTTGCAAGTTTTGTACCTTTGCTGCTCACTGCAATTTTTTTTTAAAGATCACTAATAAATATAAATAAGCACAGATCCTATTACAGAATCTTATGACATCCCACTGTTAACCTTCTGACACAACTAAAATGAACCATTAAGCCTACTCTGTTTTCCATCTTCCCAGCCAGTTCCTTAGCAGCCTTTTGAAGCACAACTACTTCCTTTAGTTGCTTCTTTCAAGGAATATTTTCAAAGAAAATAAATGACAATCTGTACTATTTCATCCACTGTTTCACTGAGATGTTCAAAGAACTCTTAATACAATGGTGAGATGCTCTTTCTCCTCCTCTTCTTCCACGTTAAATCTTAGAACTTCCTAGTTCTCAGATGTGTCCAAACAGAATATTCTAGTTCAAAGCACTAGTGTTTATGATTTGCCTTTGTTACTTAAAGGCATCTAAAATAGAATAAACTTTAAAGTATTTTAAATTAAAAACACTAAATAAAAAAAAGCTTTTTTATGCATTCTGAGATTGCAAAATTAAGAAAACACTTACTAGAGCAGAATTAACTCTGTGATAATTTGTAGCCTAATGCATTTCAGTGTGTGCTCTTAAATACGTTTACAATATAAATGGTATGTACAGCAGATAATTTAGATATTTTTGTTGATTTGAAAAATTGCATACGGTATCACAAATATGCAACTTCTGTATTCACTTTCTTTTAAATAAAAGAATAGTACTTTGCTGTATTATTATCAATAACTCACAGCAGCAGTTTTAGATCATGATTATGCCAATTTGAGTACTGCAACTTCTCTGGCTTGGTCGGAAGTACAGCTATCCCAGGGCAATATAGGATCTGGCTATTTCATTAGATCTCAAAGATATTTTTGTGATCACCTGTAAAATGCAAGGCTGTTCCCAGCTGTTATCCAACCAGCTAGCTTTAAAAAAAAATTTACAAAAATCTCAGTTTTGCATCTCCTTGAATCTAACAATTTTCTCTCTTTCACAAGCATGGATGGAAAAAACCTGTAACAGTTTATTTACTAATTCTTTCTATGATATTTTATCCCACCTGTAACAGTCTCCCTATGAGGATGTTTTCCTGACTGAAGATTTAACTGTACTCTCATCATCTCCCTAGTAGATAATGTGATCTAGGCAAATCTTTGCTGAACAATATTATGATTGTTTTGGTCTGGTTTTTATGGATTTTTATATCAACCTATTAAGATTAATCTTCTTTTCAACAGAACACAGATTCATAATGCAGTTTCCTTAGCAAACATGCATTCCATCCACTTCACAGCCTTAGCAGAGATGGGAGATATAACTTTTTAAGAAACTGAAACAACAAGAGACAAAAAAAGTTGCTGGTTACTCTGCCAGGCACAACTGCAAAAGGCACTGCA
Source organism: Theristicus caerulescens (assembly GCA_020745775.1). NCBI lineage: Eukaryota > Metazoa > Chordata > Aves > Pelecaniformes > Threskiornithidae > Theristicus > Theristicus caerulescens. The sequence goes on from CM036558.1 coordinate 74,124,817, forward strand.
TGACGATTTCTGATTGCTCTTCACATTCCTGCTATATTATCAAAAGCTGTTCTGAAGTTCTACAATTTTGACAATGGTGGAAGAAAAAAAAAATCTAGCTCAACACTTTTGTTCTATCATTCAGTCTGATCTTCACCATGTTTTCTCTGCACAGACGCATGCAAAGTAGGTTGAAAGTGAACCTTGTAAACAGAGCCTTTGCTTCATTGTGCTTCATCTTTCCTAAGTTTTGACAGAGCAAGTATGACAAATGTGTGCTTAGAAATTACTTTTGTCTCATATTGGTACAAGTACTGTAGGAGGATGTAATGGCTGAGTAGTCAAGAGAGATTTAGACTCCAGATCCTCAGTCCATGTAAACTGATGCAACGTCAGAAGAACTGCACAGCTAAGAGCTTTATGTTCACCAGTGGGCCTGCAGGTGTAATACAAATTTCAGTGAAAATTGGAGTTTTTCTATCAACTTCACTTGAGGATTTTATGTCCAAACTTGAGTATTTCTTGAGAACTTTCTTTTTTTTTTTTAATACATTATATCCAGAGTTCCCATTAAAGGTTTTTCAGGGACAGAATTAACACACGGAAAAAGCATGTCTCTGTCTCCCTCCTCAGGGACACCTCCTCTCCCTCATTGTCACTTCCAGAAGGCTGATAAAAATAAACCTGTCCTTAAAGAAGCAGTTGGTTAGGCCATATTATAGCCTGGAGCTGGGGAAGCGGGGGAAAGGAATGGGACCACTCTTTTCAAAGTAGCTACCTGCTACACCAGCTTAGCTGTATCAAAAGTCCATACCAATGTAGCATCCAACTGAGACATCTCTGTTCTAAGTAGTGGAGGATGGCAGAAGGCAGAAAAAGCAAGAAACCAGTCACTTACGCCTTACGTCCTCAGGAAAACAGCCTTAAAACTCAAACAAACCCTGCACTTAAATCCTGATATATTATTACGATAATCTATTGACATATACCAATATGGCCCTAAAGATGAGAGATTTTCACAAGAAGTTCTCAATCTTGGAGCACCACATAAAGTAACAATAATCTGTACCAGAAATTGCACAAGCAACGGGAGACAAAAAACAGAACAGTATGGGATAACAGATCAATTTTCCACATAATACAGACCATCCAGTCTACCATATTACTTAACACTTTTGCATTTATATTAAGCCAGAAAATACAGATAAACAAGAAATTGGCAACAATTCAGAATATTATTTTAGTTAAGAGTAAAGAAGCTGAAGAACTTGAAAATGACTTAACAATAATACTGATGGAAAATGTTGCAATACAGTGTGTAAGGGAAGTAATAATGTGAACTCTTAAAGAATAGAATCTAAATGAAATGCAACTTCCGAAGAAAAAAAACAACTAAAGGTGCCTTTAAGGTTGGTTAAATGAAAACAGTTTTACCCTTTACTCTTAGTGATTTGCTAAATGCATACACCATAGAAAAGATACAAAACTACACACTGCTGCATTTGGCAAGGAAGTTTAACCAGTAATTTCAGAAGTTAAGCAGGCTTTACAAGAGACTTTAACCCATTTCATTAGGCTTTTGTTTGCACTAATAAAATACTTGGTTGCTTTCCAGATCACTCAGCAGAGATCAAGCCACCATCCAAGTGCAATGTACAAACACACTGAAAAAGGAAGTTCCTGTCTTAGGGCTTTTTTTGGAATCACATTTACTACTTAACCAAAACAAAAACAAACAAAAGGAGGGCTCAAAGCAGCTTCTGTCCTTCCAGGATGCCAAAAAGAAATCTAACAAACTGTAACACATCACCCCAACTTTCCTTTAGTTGTACTGTCCGCTCTAATTCACACAGCAATGAGCTTCTGCAACTCTCCTCTTGCTTTTTGAGAGGGTTATATGCACAGCTTGGGCCCTGCCTGGGCATTTAATGTGGTTCACACCCAACACACCTCTGCCAACTGCCATGCTCTTCCCAAGGGACTCTTGAGGGCGGCCTAGTGAGCTGTGCTGGTGACTGGACTGTTCCTCACGTAATGCGCAACACCCGGACACGTACAGGGAGAAGGAAGAAAGTAACTGGGAGAATTTGGGAGGGAACTGGGTGAGCTCCCTTCACCCTAAGGAACAGGGAGCAGCTGAACTCCTTCCAGCTCAGCTTGGTATTGTATTGAGAATGTATCTTTCTCCCTGGTTCCAGTTGCCTCCATAAGCACCTCTATGCTTGCTTGCTTCAGGTTGAGACTAAAGCTATCAGAGACTTAAGCAAACAACAGATGCTATTTTTCTTGGGTGTTAGAGTGGATTTTGGTTTTCTGAATCTGTGGATTTTAATCCCATAAACTGCTTTGGGTAAGGGAGAGAACAGGTAACAAACAGAACTTAAGATCAATCATTTTTTTCCTGATGCCTGGCTTTTCTTCTGATGCTAATACCATTGTTTTGAGACAAAACCAGCACCATTATCCAACTGAAAAATCAGCAGACATCCTTGTTCCTTGTAGGGTGATACACTGCAATCATCTTTGTATTGTCAGACAGCCTCCTTCTCCTGCAACTTATTCATCTGAACTCATATGTGCAAGGAGGGAGATGCTAATGCCACTGTGCACACTGGTGGTGCTTGCCTGTCTAACAAGTGATGTAATTCACTGCATTTCTTGTATTTCTTCTCTTCCCGTATGCCAGCCACCAGCCTGCCTTATTCTAATTATAACAACATATGCAGCTAGATGTGCTTTTCTTGCTCATTTTATACTTGGAGCTTTGCATGCCTTTCTGCCCAAAATCTCCCTTCCTGTGGCATTTATTCTCAATTACATCCACATGTTGGACATTGTTAGCTGAATAAAAACTGTAGCAACTATAGGGTGACCCAGAAAAAAAAAAAATACAGCAAGGCAACTAGAATTTGCCAAGCAATGGTATTCACCTGGTTTATGGTTAAGTTTTGCAGAAGGTGAACCGTCAATCCGGTGTTTTAGTCCTTTCTAAAATTGCAAGACAACTTTCTAGCCTTGTGTGACTGACAGATTAGATTCCCTTTACAGTTTTACTTCTCGTGTACTCTATTAAAAAGAACTTCCCTGAATATTATGAGTGTACACCATGCCTAAAACATTTGCAATAAAATTTCAAAGCTATTTTTTTGTTCAATTTTGATGAAGGAAGCTTTCAAAAACTTTAAAGGTATCTGAACCTATTGTTAGACATGAGGCCACTTTTTGTCTTGCCACATTTTGAGTAATATGCATTGCTTGTAGGTGCCATTAACATCTTTTCCACAACATTTCTGTTCTTTGGTGGTGTTTTTCCATTTCATTCATCTATTTAAGGATCGCTTCTATTAACTTTTAGTAACAGCTGATGATCACCACATATTTCGAAAAACCAGAACCATAGCCACGTTCATTCAGTGACCCATTCCCACTTCTTCCATATATCACCCTTCTTAGACTTGTATGTAGTATATTACTCCATTGAGTGTGTTCTCAAGGCCAAGCCTTTAAAATATGAACATTCAATACAATGATTTTCTTTGTTAAAAAATACACTTTGGACAGCAACTAGATTTTAGTGTGCTGAAACCACCAACTCCCAGAGCAAACATTACTGTTATTTTATTCCCCTGGTACCCCTGCATATTTGTATAAATACTTGCTGGTTGCCTTTTCTGAGACTGTAGGAACTTTGGAGCAAGAACTGCATCATGGCAGTTTGTGTCATGAAAAGCACAACTAAGTGCTACAGTAATACTAATATTTCCTAGCAATTGCAGTCATGGGATTTTCCTATGCATACAAGTTTTTTTTTCCTGGTGTGTACTCTTATTATAAAAATGAAATTTAGGAAAAAAAAATCAAGACTGGGGAAAACAAACAAAGAACAGACTAAACGCTGAAAACGTTCCTGAACTAGGAACTAAACTATCGTGAATTAGGACTAAAAAACCAACACGAGTCACACAATTCAAAAGCAGTCATAGCAATAATCTCGAAATTAGGAACACTGTTTTCATATTAAAATTGTAAATAATTTTTCAAATATTACTTAAAAAATAAAATTCTAAATCAGCTTTAATTAAAAAAGTTGTGAAAAAATTTTTTTTAAATGTAATATGTATTTTTCCTGAATCTTTCAAAATTATACTTTCCAATTAGTGATTTCTGTTTTGACTAACTGGGTTTTTCCAACAAAAATGTTTTGATAAAAAATTCCTAAACCAGCTTAAGTAAAAAGTTATTTTTCAAAACATGCTTTTGTCTTCCTGACAGCATCCTCCATGTGGAAGTAGGAACTCTTAAAATTAACAGAAGGTGTATGCGGAGGAGGTGGGAAGTTTGGAAAGAGTGCTCCAAATGCCAGATCTATCATCTGTATTATTAATATGTCAGATCTGGTGCGTATGAAGAGCCAGCAACAAGGGTATGAATTTGATGGTGTTTCTGTACAATGATACCTCTCATGATGTATGACTCCCGAGGTGGTGTTAAAAATGTGATGAGGTGTCCATTTAAGACAGCAGGAATGTCCTGAGTAAGGAGCGAAACAGGATCCAGGACTGCGACAACACCATGCAGGGGAGGGAGGGAAGCAAGCATCAATTTACAACATTTTAATGAATAGCAGTGTGAAGTTAAAAATAAAAACAGCAAGAAGAGCACAGCTTTAATGAAGAGACGGAGAATGTGTCAGCTCAGGAAGCTCCAAGGCCAGGCTAGCTCTAGGAGACAGGGCTGCCTCTCTTGGCTTCTCTCTAAATAAAGGTCCACTCTGGCCATGCAGAACAGATGAGTTGGAGCCTGGACTTCCGTGAGAAAGATATCTGTCCAAGAAATCTTAAGAAGCTAGGAAAGGAGACTGATGTCAGATATAGATACAAAGTATTTTTCTTTTGCAGCTTTGTTTCCAAGTTTTATAATCCAAGAATTATTGCGCGATTTGGATGTTACCCCCAAAAATGTTGTAGATGAGTGTAACTGCCTGCAAAACCATAATAAATTTGGATATTTAGCATCCGTTTCCCAGCAGACTGCACAGCTCAGCTTGAGGATTGGCAGTGGTGTATCAGGACAAAGAAGGAAAGCCTCAGTTAATGTACTTGAACTAATATCCCTCCAGCAGCAGATAGAAGATGGAAATATATTGTGTAGCTTTGGGCAACCACATATTGTGACTATCTCCTTGGTTCTCCTTTTTGTGATCTACACCTTAAGATCTCATGAAAACCTAAGTGTGAGAAAAAGTCTCATATTGTCATCACACCCAGGGTCAGACGATAGCTTTCAATGTTAGTTGCCCTGACAAATGCCTTAAGAAGAGCTGAAGGAGGCGGTGGCAGTTGAGGGAATTGTAACATCTCAGTGAAACAGATAAATGTACCTCAGTTAATATTTTATGTGTCACTACCATTCCTGTGCAGGTCTTTCCACTTCCACTTGATGACCTGTTACTGGGCCCTTGATGTACCACTATTACCAGAGCGAAAGGTTGGTGGGAATGGTTTAATCATTTGTGGCTGCTGATCTACCCAAGGAAGGCCTTTATGTCCTAATTTTTTTTCTGAATGCCATGAGGCAAAAAACAGGACACTAAAGGCAGCGCTTATCAATCACTTCACTAGGAACATGAACATACTCCAAAATGCATATTAATTATCACAAAACCATCACACGTGCAAACGCACTTCTCTACCTCACCTACTCAGAAAACTCACATACTGGCATCTCTTGCATTTTCCCCTCCAGCTTTGTTTACATCCTCGGAGATTTGCATTCCTTCTTTAGCCCATGCAACGGAAGAGATATTCCTGGCATCTGTGTGTGCATTACCATGGTTACCTAGTTCATCTGCAGCAAAATGGGTTGGTCCATGACCTGACACTGCAGCTCCACGAGTGTGTTCCTCCCTTGTCCACTGCTTTGCAACCACAGCTGTTTTTTCAGAAAATCTGAATGCAAGCAGCAGTGGGGCATCCCACAAACTCCCAAAGTCTTCAACACGTTTTTTTTTGCCTATATAGCTTGTCTCTAAGTGTGGTTTTTGGCAGGCCCAGTCCTTGGTTTTCAAGCAATTTTTCCATCAGGCCGTCATCAATAGCATACCTGCAGATTTTACCTGCTGCATTTTATTTGAGGATGCAGTATTACACTTGAAAATTTAGCCTCAAAGGCATGCTTACAAGAACACCTGGGACTACACAACAACCTGGGTCTGTCAGGGAAGAACAAAAGTTTAGGGTGCAAGAATAAGGACCACGAAGTCTTAAATGAGGGTCTCAGCTGGGGGGACACACGACACAAACAGCTTCCTCTCATGAAAGCAGTTTTGGTTTCATTGCTGTCACAAATTTTACAGTACAAGTTGAAGAAACTGTCATCTACTGAGATACTAGCAAACCAGGTATCAAACCTAAATAAGCTCTCATTATCAAACGCAGTATAAACAACAAAATATTGATAAAATATAATGATGACAGAATTCAATCCAGGCGGAAGGCATATGTATCTCCACAACTGGCTCAAATTTTCACTGAAACAAAACTTATCAACTTTGGTTTTTAAGCAACGTCATTCTCACAGGTTTTTTTTCCAGGCAATATTTATAACAAAACAGATATGTATACTGTTATGAAGAATGATAACACATCATTCTTCTATTCCAATAATTTATGTTTCTAATATTCATAACAAATTTGACCTATTTAAAGAAACTTAAATCAATGATGTAATCTGTGGAAGTGGTACACGGAATATGTGTACCACACAATGTCAAGGCAAACACAGATGTATCTTATGGTGATTCTGAAAACACAAATACCATTGAATGTCTGCGAGGAAAGCAAAAGCTGGCAAAATTCGAAATGGCTTTGTAGTCATATAGTTATGTAAAATAAAGTTGTGAGTTCTCCAGACTTGATTTAACATGGCTGAAACAGAGTGGGTAATTTGTTGGCATCTGAACAGCAAAGAAGATCAGTCAAATGAAAAATGTACACAAAAATGACCAACTCGTACACGTACCTTTTCCATTTATTGTTAATGCTGATGCAATTGTGGCTGGTACTGGCAATTGTGGCACTAATGGATGTATCCTTGGTCGGCTCCCCATCCTAGCACGCTCTGCACCAGGTCCTAATAAAGCTCCCACTGGTTTTTCTGCTGCTACTTCTGGTGCTACAGAGTCTTCTTGATCCTGCTCTATATGGTCCATTTTATCTGGGCTTTCGTTCTGGAAGCCATCAACTGTTGTCCGGCTCTTAATTGGGCTTTTGGGCACTAGGATTTTAATACCTGATTTTGCAAGGTCCATATTTTTCCTTCCAGAAAGAGATGGCGAATTGTTTTTCCGGAACTTCTGAGTGGCAGAAAAGAGTTGATTATTTTTTGACTCATGGTCTTTACCCATAACTAAAGATTTAGTGGATGTCTTTGAAAAAGAACTATTGGTAGATCTAGAAATTTGTTTTCTGGCATTATTTGGAGAGGTCCTGTTTGTCCTGTTTAATGTGCTTTCTTTCTGCTTTTCATTGTGGCGTCTGTTAAATTCATGTATATATTCCTCGCAATTAACAAGGTGCTGTTCTGGCTCCCAAGTATCATCTTCACTGTCGTATCCTTTCCATCGCACCAAATACTCTGTTTTTCCCTTCTTGTTTTTCCTCTTGTCAACAATTCTCTCTACCTGTTAAAAAGGAAAATTAAACATTAGACACAGACAGATATACAACTCAAGAGAGCAACCTCCATGCAAATCATTTGTGAAGTGCAGTAGATTTAAAAATACTCTTATAGTTCTGTAATTCTGTATTGTAGCTATGTAGCTTACAGTCTTTCACTGCTGACTGGAAATTCCTCTCTTTAAACTTCAGCTTGTTACTTCAGTCTCATAAAAGATGTTTTAAAATACCAAAGTTGTTCTTCATGAAGTATTTTGCATGCACAAGAATCTGAATATGACATATTACAGTTGACAATCAGCACTGGACCCGGCGAAGTTTTGACACCAACTTCAATATGGATAGGATTTCCCTCTCTGAATATAGACGTTGTGTTTAAATATGCTGTATAAACACAGTGTGTTTACCTTACAGAACTTATCAATTTGATATTGTTTGAATAATTTGCTTGCTTAGCATAAGGCATATGCGAGAATCTCTTACTTACAGTGAGTTATCCTTTAGTTACCAGGGACAATATGGTACAGCTCAGAAACTGGGGCAAATACAGAAGATTTTTTTTAAAGGCTGTTCTTCTTGTGAAAACAGAGGACTTGTTTTGGCCAGAGTCTTTGATACACATACTTGAACAAATTACCATGCCTCACTTATCTGCAAATAGAGATGATATTTATGTCACAAGTATTAACATGCACATGCTACAACTGCACGTGGGACCCACAGGCTAGAGGAATTCAGGCACCGGGGTAAAGCAGACAGGGCAGACAGCAGCAGCTGCAGGGACAGAGGCTCATGCCTCGTACCAAAACTCATGCCAATCATGCTAGTCCCACAGAAAGGGAATTCTTTCACAGAAAGAGAGACATAACTGCAAGGCGAGTCTTGGGATTTCCCCTTTTTATTTCATTTTTCCTACCCAGGCTGCTCCTTCTGGTAAATCCTCCAGCCCACTTCATTTCAGTTATGGGACCAATACAGTTTTCTTCCCCATCTTTATCTTCCTTTTGATTCTTTTTAAGAAAAAAAGCGGGGGTGGGGGGGAGACAGGAATGGGATGGGACTACCACCTATTTACTAGCCCTAGTGCTTAGCCCCTCATGAATGAAGACCATACGTGTAAGGTAAGATCACACATACCTAGGAGAATCTCTGAAGACCAGTAACATTTACTGGAGTGGCATTTAACTGAATGGAACATCTACAGAACAGTTTGGAAGGACGGAAGGAAAATACAGGTATGTCTGTCATTACCAAATCATGTGACTGTTGACAACAGATTCTCTTAAGAGTGCACCTCAGGTTTATATGTGGCACGTTATCATAATGTACTGCCTGGTTTTCAACAGTGAGGTTAAATGATTACTATTATTATAATCTCAGCAGCAACCACACATCCTAGAACTTCATGCGACACCCTACAGGTGTTGTACTATGCTGTCCTGTCATTAGGATGTTGCATAGCTCTGTTTGCATAGGTCTTAAAAAAACCCAAAAACCCAAAAAACCTAAACAACAACACACAAATAAAAACCAAATACAAACTGTCAGACTAACTCCACCTTTACCTTGTTACTCAGTTGTACAATTCAATACATTTTATAGAGAGTAATGCAATATAAATTGTCCAAATATTATTTAAAATGTAAAAATACATTAAAACTATTTTTATTCTGGTTGTTTCACTTTTTAGTAGTTACTGGACTTTAAAAAACATACAGCTAGAAAAATTAAACTATTATTTTTCCATGAGACTATATTTAAGAACATCTTAACAAAAATGCTGCCCCAAATAAGAAAGTCATTATGGAGAAATATGCCTTCAAAAATTTTTTAGTAGAGACTGAGTAAAAAAATCCTTCAAGTATTAAGCCAGACATGTTAAATTAAAAAATAAAAACAAACTCATGAATCAAACTTGATATATTGACAAAAAAGCAGTTACTGCAATAGTCTTGCTTATCCTCTCTCCCTCTCTCAACCTTCTAAAATAGATTTTAAAAATATGATTCTCAGAGAAAGATCTTTACTACTAGGAAGGTATTCCAATTTTCTAGCAGGTGATCTTCGTAACAAACAGCATCGATTACTGGGCACAAAATTCTACTAATGTCTTTAAATACTGAAAGGCACCCATTAAGGACATGCCCTTTTCAAGTAGGAAGCCATCCCTCTCATCCAAAAAAACAGATACCTTGCAGAGATAACAGATGAACTCTAGAACAGGATACACAAAAATCCATTCCTAACTTGATGATTTATAGAGCAAACAGAAATGCATAAAGAAAACTGTTATATTTAGCTGTATTGTCTGAGCCTGCAACAAAACCTACTTTGATGCTGCTCTTTTTGCTTAAAAGGAGGTTTTTTCCCTAACATCTTATTCATGTTTTATTTATTACACAAAAATTATAGCAATTAACCTACGATACACAATTTATCATATGGCTTCAGAGCTTTAGTGAGGGACTTTTTGGATTGCCTCAGCTTGTTTAGTCTAACTCCCCTAGGACCACTTGGAAAACTGCTCAGGAATATTCTGCCTCAATACTTTTGCTGATTATAACGGCTACGTAAGCCTTCCTCAAACACATTTGGGAAGAGGAAACTGGAATGCTTCCATGATTCACACAGGGTTTGAGTATAGAACAGGAACAGGAATATCCATCCTGAACTAGTGGCTTACTTGAACTCTTTCATGGCAAAAACAGAGACTACAAACTTGTACTTCTCTTTTCCTACTGAAAAAGAAAGCTTGTCCAAGTCATCCATTTCTACTTTGGTATACAGTGGTGACATAAGGTGAAATACAATGCAAGACACCTCGAAGTCTTATGTTAGAAGATACTAACGACTTCCATCCAAATATTAAAATGAAAAAAAAAAAGAATATAACTGGGTGGGGAAAAAAGTCTACGTTCCTACTTCCTGACACTTCAGTTTTGGTGTGGTTTGATGATGCAGCTAACCTGTCGGAACAGCTAGGTAACAGCCACACAGGCAGTATTGCTTCGCCCCCCACTATTGTTACCTCGGAGCTGAGCGGCTGCTTTTCTGATCTTATGCCGAGTTAGTTCAGAGAGTTACAAACTGGCAGAGTGCCCCTAAACACCAGGGGAAGAGCAAGACCACATCCTTTGCCATAATCATGCCAGAAATGCTGGCGACAACTTGTTCATGCCAACTACCGTTTCTACAGTGTCCAATGCCTTCTGCCATAGGGTAATATTTATTTTTAGTAATTAAAAAGTTCTGTACTGCCAGGATTTGCCGCTAATGGTTAGTTTTCAGGTGTTGTAGAAGAATAAAAACAAAATGGAGACTTACATAAAAAGGAAAGATAGAACAAGTGTGAGGGAAAGTTATCAGGCAAACTATCTGGGTGGCAAAAGATAACATCTCCCAGTTTATTTTAGCATGCTAAGTTATCACTTTCCCCACATGGGGTACTGATCAATGACACTCAAAAACTCAGCCAGCAGAAAAACTGACAGAAAAACAACGCACTGCTCAGAGGTATAATCCAACAGTGGAGTGCCCAAATTATAATCCCACACACCATAATTATATCTGAGTTTTCCCATCTGTGAAATGGTAAATTTCCCTTCCTTCCATGAGTGTGGTGAGAATTGGTTCACATCGCTTTCTCTTCCTGAGCAAGCAGATACTTTTGATTTTAATGGCTTTTGTTGGCAAAATATAACACATTTACACTGCTTCAAAAAATGGACAAGAACAAGATAAGGTTGCAGGCCAAAGTGCTGTTTGGCTACAGCTGCGCCAGGTGAAAACGGCAACACTGCAACTGCTCCTCCCTGTCCTGTGCTCAGAGACAACAGCTCCTTCCCATCTGTCAGTACGACTTCTTGTGTAATTATTCCCTAATGTAGTTCTGTCAAAGTGACCTGGTTTAGATATTAAGAATACCTGAGCTAATGTAGGCATCCTGAAATAGCTAGTTTGGAGAGCAGCCACAAATGCGGTATTTTCTGACACATCTAAGAGGACTGCAACTTTCAGCAGAGGACAACAAACACCTATGGGTAGGACAGGTACAGTAACCTCTTTGTTCTGCTGCAGTCAGAAAAAGGACATGCAATCTTAACCCGCAATGAAAGATCTTTAGTTCAGGTCAATAAAAGTAAGCAAGAAATTCAAAAGGCTGTCCAAAGCATTGTAATTTGGACACATTTGTAAACTCTATATAAGGCATACTCTGTATGTGTGTGTGTGTATATATGTGTTATATATATATATGCACATAAAGATCATACTTTAACAGAAGATTTGAAGAGATTAAACTAAAAGTACAGCTGTCGGGGGGGCAACAAAAAATAGAATGAGCAAAATAAACATATAAGTAGACATGTAAATATTCAATAAGTGCTGCCTTGTTTATCATAAATCCATTTTCCATTCCCATCATGTTCCTCTCTGTCCTCACATTCATGTCAGGCTAAATTAATTTAAAGTTAACAGAATAGAATCTATTTGACTTCATACTCTATCTGTTGTCTGTAAAATACAGGAGAAGGCCTTGTTCTGTTAGCTGAAGGCTATGTTTACATTAGTATTTGGTTCAGAGCAATAGTGCACTTTAGAAGCAAATCCTTCTTCCCTCCGCATTATTCCCACTTACTGTGCAATGGTTTTGATCACAGACCAGTTTTTGTATGCATGATGTGGATTCTTTATAGAGAAATATAAACTGGACATGGAAATGTACCAATGCAATGGTGTTATCGGTCATGCTTCAACCCCTAAGGGGGCACACAGGTCCAAGCAAATAACAGCTCTGAACAGTTTCGACACACGTTGTGGCATGGATATTTGATCCTGAGAGGCTCCACTAAATGTAGTCCAAAATAAAAGTGCTGCAAAGCAGAATATGTAGAGGTGGGGGCCACAGGACCAACTGCTTCACTCTACTGATTTTCTCCAATTGAGCCAAATTACTACTGTAGACATTCCCCAATTCAGAGACTGAAGCTAGAATAAATGCAAGTCTTGCACACATGTATGTGCTACACGTGAACTGTCACCCTTGGTTAAATTGGAAACTGTTCCATGTACAAATGGGACCTAAATGATCATCCATAAGCAATCAGCAATGTTTATGAATAACTATATCCTCTATTTATTACAATCCTGCAGAAGTCAATGATAAACAGTATTCAGATACTTATTGTAAATAAAATAAATGCATTCTACATTAAAAAATGCAACTAATATATAGCAGCATATAACACATGAAAATGGTTAAGTGCCAAGTTTTGCTTAAAGTAAAAGGAGAAAGTAGTTTTGTGAAGAGTTATTCAAAAACAAATGTGATGAGGATGTCAAAATACACCTGAAGCTCTGCAAAATGTGCACTAAAATCTTCAATGTACGCATTTTATTAGAAAATACATAATTTCCAATAGTACGACTTAACACCAGTTTAGAGCATTGCTCACTGCAGTTAGCACCAGCAGGTAAATTTTAAAAACAGCTTAACACACATATGTTCAGAATACCAAAACCATAGTATTCTAAGGTTTAAATTCAAATAACATTAAAAAATTACACTAGGATACCATATAAATCCTAGAGTTCATCTTCACTGCAGCTCCGTGTTACTGCATTCACCTTAGCCTGAGAGCGAATGTAAGCCTGCTGCCACATGCTCCTGGAGCTGACTGATTTGATTAGCAGGACAGAGTGATTGGATTAACAGTCGATAAACTGTTGTAAACTGAGCCGCTGCATCCTTATGGCGTAACTGGCCAGAGTGTCTATGTGGTACAGGACTCTCTGCCTACAGTGACGACTGTAATACATATATATTGTTCTGGAAGCCAGAGCTGTACAAAATAAGTACAGATCAGATGTGGGTGGATTACTGCCTTTCTGTCAAATTAGCTACAGCAGATGATACAGCCTGTGTTACTTTTGTGACAGGTCTGGGATGAGGGATGATACCTGATCTGGCCGAAGGCCTGCCAATACAGAGTACACCCACTCAACTGTCTTCTGGCAATCCGGACCAGCAGGATGAGTTCACACAAGATCATCACTTTACAACCCGCAGCCACTCCCAACCTCCTTTTGAGGAAGCAGTGTGTGCAGTGAAGTTGGAACACATTCATGTGTATGAACAGGAGTCACATAAAGGGCTAATACATCCAGTGGTCCTTCGTGCTAGCAGTGCAATAAAGAGAACTGCCTATCTCAACCCTCCTTCCAAAAATTAAATAACCATGCTAAAACAAATATTAAGATTTCTCTTTCTCCCAAGCTTTATTTCAATCAAAGACTGTCCATTCTTTTAGGATTCTTCCTGGACACAAGTCATGCAAGATCTAACTTTGTGGCTATCCGCAACATTCAATTAATATACTGGCCTGCAGGTCATAATTAAAGTTTTAATTCACTCTCTGTATAAATTTCTAATCAAGTTGCCTACAAAAATACAATTGTCTCAGTCAAGCTTTATGACTTGTATCCTTCCATAGTCTTAACAAAGACAATAGACAAAATAATTTAATTACCCCATTCTCGTCAACACCGATGGTTCCAGGGAATCACAGCTGTGACACGTGCCGTGCCTGGCTGCACAGCCACCTCCTGAAAAGGCACTTTAGGAAGTTTTATGCCCTGTACTCACACTCAACAAACTGAGCATCACTGTACCTGCAGCTCCTTTATCATCTATTGAAAAATACAGTTCGCAATAAGAAAAAAAGATCTTAGGAAGCCTTTTCCATAGGGGACACCAGGGAAGGTGGTGGGGAAGGAGAGCCTGTGACACAGTCACTTTGCTTTAGAGAAATAACTTACTGGAGAAACAGTTTGCCTGAGATTTACTTCCTCACAAGTCACCACTGATGATTGATGCTAAAATGTCAGCATCACAGATCTTTCCAGATACAATTTACATAGAAATAATCACAGCAAGTGGTGGTGCAAGTTACAGCCTACTGCAGAATTTATCAACTGCCTTAGCCTAACTATAGTTATCTAGCTACTGCAAAAATGGTTAGAAAATCTTACTCTCATCAACTCACTTTTCATAATAGTGCTAAACTTTTATTTACAAAGAGATGAGAGTGTCTTATAAATTTTCTATTTTGCACAAAAGCAGAATGAAAATACATGAAAAGTTGACAATATATGTACAAATACTGAATATAAAAAAATGCCTGCAACAATGTATTCTTGCCAAACATGCACTGTTTTCCTCCTTTTGAAATAAGAACAAGTAGCATCAAATAGGTTTATCTTCTTAAATGGAAATGGCCCTAATCATAAGAAACTATTAGAAACTACCAGCATTTGGTTTAAGATACGCATTCTGAATGGTCAAAGCTATTACATAAGTATTACTGTGTTATTCTCATAAAGTTATCAAAATGTTTCTCATCACTAGTTACTAGAAGATCTCAGCATCCCCCCCCCCACCCCGAATTCCAAAGGAAATTCTTCACATCTTCAATTCATTTGTAAAATCTATATCCCAGGAAGCAAATCCTGGATCTTTTTTTTTCCCAGGGGTAAATATGCCATCTGCACTTGTCAAATTCTGCTGCTGGTATGTCTCCACTGCAGCCATGAAAGGTGCAGGTCCCAAACTTGGTGTAACCAACACTATCTCAAAGAAAAAAACATAGAAAACTGAAATGTATATTTATTATTGGCAACTCTGGCAACATGAAAGACAAACTCTCACCCAAAGATGATCGTGTTTTGGGATGTGACAATTTGCAAAAACGTAGTAATAAATTAAAGCTACCTCACAGTAAGAGCCTCAACAGCTTGATTACTATTTACTTAATGTATAAGGCCAATAGAAATAGTCACTTCATCCTTCAGCTAGAATAATACAGAGCAGCAGATGAAGAAATCGCCAACATTAAGCATCAGGACTACAGACTTTTGCTTTCAAAGCAGAAGAAACTGAACCTTCAACAGTGCTCAATTACAAAGACTCATAAAGGCAAATGACTGATAAAGATTCAAAATATTTTATCTAAAAAGAATGTCTTAAGGAGAGAGCAGGTCACAGCAAAACCACACTCCAAATATGTTAGAGAACACTTTGTCATGGCTAAACAAACTTCAGAAACAAGAACTGTAACAAGAAAGAAGAGCAACAAAATCACAGGACAGTTGAAGAGGGAACTTGGTATGCGGTACTTAATTTATCAAATGCCACTTAATTTTACAATAACACTTTTATCTACCAAAATCAAACGAGGCTTTTCAGCAGCCTACTGCTTGCAGACGGAGTGACATGAGTCTGCTAGTGCAGATCACTTGACCAAACCTCAGTAAGAAGGGACACCAGACCTCATATAAGCTCTTAGAAGCTTATTCAGTAGCACTCTCTTCTTTCTTTTTTCTCTTAGAGGTCCTGAGGTGCTTGTCCTACATAAAGATAGTCGTGACAGCTTTCTTTGGAATCACTGCATCCAAGAAGGCACAATATGCACTTATGGCCTCCTACCAGGTTCCTCTCACCCTTGCACCAAAAGCTTATTTCAGCAAGACATAATTCGAGCTTCTGGATACAAGACCATGACTGCATTTTTGTTTTCAAATACAGAAAAACACACTAAGCAGTTCCAGAGCATAGTTAAGAACAACTTTGCTTACTGGCTCTTTCTGTATTCCTTACCTCAATTCCAACACATCCTAGAACGTGCTGTATGACCACAGGTCCCCAGTCACTCTGCCTGCAATATGATTTCTCTCAATACTTGATCTAATCCCATCTAGAAAAGCTGGTGATATGGAAATTTCCCCTAATTAATCAACCTCAGTGCTGCACAGCTGCCTCTTAGTTCTGACATTCTGTTTCTCTATGGGATTTATTAGTAGATGAACTATTTTTCCAGTTGGAAAAAGGCATTTCTCTGGTTTAGGTCTCAAGTCCCTCCATCTCCCGAGCTTTTAGTCTGAACCTAAATTCTTGTTTCTTACTTAATACCATTGTAGCTTCCATGACTCCACTCTCCCATTTTCTTTTGGAACTGGGCTGTGGGGTACAAATACAGTTGTGGGATCACTGGTAACTCTGCTTGGCAAAGATTCTTCCAGCTTGCAAGGTTTTAAAGCTTATTTGTAAAAACAGGGAAGTTTTATAATATTCTTCCAGTGTATACCTTCCTAACAAAAAAAAATTCAGAGTACATACAAGTAAGTTTGTGATCTTTGGCACATAAAAGCTGGGTAGCAGTAACTTCTCTATTACATGATTAACAAGAATTTCTGAAGTAATATAGATATGAAAACCTTCTTCAGAAGAATCTTCTATTTGCTATCCTCTGGAATGAAGTAAGATAGGGAAAAATACATGCAGTTTCCAGAATCGGGTAATAAAATTTAAACAGTTACTTGTTACTGAAGACAATTATTCTTGCCCATTATTTTTGTCCAGAAAACACTGTCTCAAAATTGGCTGTAGCATGAAGTAGCCATTGCACTCTTGATAAAACACTTAAAAACTATGCCATTTAAGGTCACAATGCAGATCTTTAAGAAACCTAAACTATTTGTTCTGCAGATTTTGCCAATGCTCTTTAAAGTCTGTGGAAAGCCAGAGCTTTTTCCTAAAAAGAACCATGGCTGAAATCTTCATTTAGGCAGAAATGGCATGGCATTACAACTTGATAAAGTCCATCCTCAAGAACACAGGAACCAAGAGTTACCTTCTACAAGCACAAACTTTCTTGTTTACTTGCATTCAAGTCTTTCCCTCTGCAGAGATGTCACACAAAATAATCTGTCAACTTTCTATTATTACTACAAAATTATTGCAAGTAAACTACCACGTGCTCTTTTGCAGAGGAAGGACATATTTTTCTGTATTTTCCACCAGGTATGAATACTGTATGGCTTTTGGTGCATCCTCACCCACCCGCTGTACTCACTTCTAAGATAACACTTCATCTGTTTAAAAGAGTAGTTCTTGGAAAAGAAAAAAAATCATCTCTCATGCCATCTCCTTCAGTCTCAGTTGCTTTTTATTCTTTTCCCTGTGTTTGTCCCTGTCTGAATCTGACACTGCTATTTGCAGTGCTTTTCCTAATCCCACATCATAGTTTCCTCTCCAAATAATGCCTTGAGGATTATTTTCCTCATCATTTTATACTGTAATGACATATTAAACCCTTACTCATTTCTCTAGTTTCAACACTGAAGTAATTTGTAAAGTACCCTGCAAAATAACACTGGTTTTATTTTTTAAAAAATTAAAAATCTTTATGTGCACTTTAATCTACGCACCTGTTTGTGGTACAGTCACTGTTCACAAACAGGTTTTTTATTATAGAGAAAGTATTTTAAGTTAGACCCAAACTTTTCTTTTTGCCTTAGTTATGTGTACAATTTCACTGATGGATCTCAAATTATTATTTCTATACTGTATAGACTGTAGAGAATAAATGGCTGTCTTACCTCTTTGTTTATGAAATAGACAAATAAACTGATATGCATGTGGAGAATCAAGACTTAAGCATGTAATACGCTGGCATCTATTTTCCCTTTCACTATGTCTTTTCATATTTAAAGTCAGTTTAAATACGCACTGTAAGCGTGAACACTTTTTTACTTAAGACCTGCTTTTCATATGTAACGTCTTAGCATTATTTCTCTTTCTCCATTGAAAAAAACCTGATATCCAAACCAATGCTACAAAAAGAATGTAAGAAGTCACGTAAAATTATCTTCACATTGCATCATAAGCATTGTTGACAGATTGTCTGCACTGAGAAATGGTCATCACAGGCCAGTATCAACAGTGGGGAGTTACCCTTCCGAAATAGTTACTGCCTCACAAAATGCCTTTCCCGCAGAAGTAATGCCAGTCGGTTTCTTTGCACAAAGTAGTCCTCAAATTCAGGAAATGCTCAGGCAAGGTCTAGTGTGTTGGTCTTCCAAACTTCTAGCCTTGGTAATCCCTGCCTACATAAAATAGAAATAATTTATTTAGAAGCAAGTTGCCAAATTCCAGGAATATGGCATTATACTTATTTTGTCATAGTACAGCTCAGTAACATTGAAATATAGAAGCGTATTTCACTTTCTTTCAAATTTGACTGGAAGGACAGGTGAGAGTTCCTTTCTCTCTACACATTTGTCTTTATACCTAGCATTACTACTGCATACCTATACTGCATCCAAAGAATTTATGCTGCAAAGTGCTTGCCACGAGTCCATCTGTTTCTAGAAATAGTCACATTTTTAAAAAATCCTTTGAATTCAGCATCTTCTTTAAAAACAGATAATTTCCCTTTTTTCAGGTGCTGGTAATTAGTCTAGTCATCTGTTGGCGATGTCCAGTATCACCTGTAAATTCAAAATAGCTAGTGGTTAACTTGAATATGTTTTAAAACATACCTTTAAAAAAGATGCGTGCATATTAAAGGTGTTTTGTGATAGTTTTTGATAGCATTTTTAGTACTTTAACACCATAAAGTACAATTAGTGCTACTCAGCACAGGATTTAGTCGTATCTCTACAGTTACTCAAAAATTAAACTAAAATAATTGATATTGTTACCGTTACGGTGGTGCTACAAAGAGCAGAACCGAATCTCTAAAACAAATGCACAAATTTAGATGCAATCCAAAGCACTAATGGTTTTGTAAAGGGGTTTCCTGGAAACTGTGTCCAAACTGCTGCACTTTGTCATGTAGTTCATTAGCCTGCATCTTCCACACCTTGCTACTTGAGTAACACAAAGGTTCAGCTTTTTCCTTGCTATTTTTATTATTACTAATCAGTCACCAAGATATATATCACTGATTAATTTAGACTTTGATTTTAAGGCTATGCTTTTCATTATATTGAGTGAGATTAGTCATGTCATCAATGTGAGAAAGATTTTTTTAATCTCAAATCACACAAACAGTTAAGCATTAGGTAAAGTTATACATCCTTTAATAATTCCTTCAACTCTTTTTTTTCTTTCAAAAAGTGCTTTCTTCTTAAAATGTTTTGGGGTTTGTTGTTTTTTGGTTTTTTTTGGTTTTTTTTAAAGACATTTTAGTAATGCATGTACTATATTTCTGGGGGAACGTAAGATTTATTTAGGTTTTTTTCCCCCTCAACAGACTAGGTCTTAAAAAAACCCCTTTCTTATTCTCATAATTATAATCCATGACAACAAACACCTTTGCTTCATATTCTGTTGAATCTGGAACAACTTGGCTCTGTTACTGTAAAGAACGTAGCTGATTCCTTCCTTTTGCAGAAAGTAACAATGTTGTGAATTAAACTGGTGAATGGATCTGCCTAAAAATAAATACATCCCAAAATGTTTTGGTTTTCAGCTGGTTTATTGTGTAATCATACGCTTACATGATGGAAGTGGGACAGAGCAGGGGAAAAAAAAGTAATAATGAGAACGTGGAATTATGGTGAAAAATTGCTGCAGTTCTGTAGCAGCATGGTTTACATGGGTTTGTCATGAACACAAAGGAAATTTAACCCAGAGTCCCTCAACCTGAAAAAAAATCAGAGATGAGGAAGTTACCTGAAAGAACGTATTACTTTTGGAGATTACTTTAAAGACTGAATACTGAATTTATACACATTAAAATAATTACAAATTGTATATAAGTATTAAGGATAACTGCATAATCAAGGATTCTTAAAGACTAATTAATTACATTTTATAGAATACTGGAAAGTGTATGAATTAAAACCTTCCAATTTCTTCCTTGCATATGTTTGTCTTTCACTCCTTGTTTTTGAAATATCTTCAATTACATGAGGATGATATCACAGTTTTGAAAAGTCCGTCTCCTTCAAAAGCTTTTCTACTGAAAGTCTTTAATCATTTGTTTTATGACATGAATCTTTTCACAGTAATCACGTACAATGTGGTGTCAAAACAAAGGATTAGGACTTTGTCTCTTCTTCTGTGTATTGCTTACCCTGACTGCATGTTTAAAGAAGTCTTGTTTTCTAACAACTAAAACAGAGGATAAGTAAAAATGAAACCATCCCAATCCAGAAAATAAAATAAACACAATCTGGCAAGGAACCGATATTAGTATTCCCCATAAATGCAAGAAGGGTTACGAAAAGTTTTTATTTTTGTTCTGTAGGCACAATGTCATCTCAACTTAACATCTCACATTTAGAAATAATTATTCAAGGGCCAGATTGGAATCTTCATTCAGAGAGCGCTGTTTCAAAAAAAACCAATGCATGACTGCTTCCAAACTGGAAAAGCATTGAAGTCAAGCTTTTTTTTTTTTTTTTTTTTTTAAATCCAGATATTCAGATGCCAGTTTCTGAATGACATTATTTTTCTTGATGCTTCCAGAACTCTGTGACATCTCACTGGAGCAAGGAGAAAGGGGAGAGAAACAGACTCCTCTTTAATCCTAAAGGATAAAGTTACTGATGAATGTGAAATTTCATTTCAGTTTCTACAGTGAGTGTCGCTTTCCAAAAGAAACCTGGGGGAAAATGGTTTACTTCTTCTAAAGGATTTTGTATGTGTCTGTGTGTATGTACCTTAGAGACACCCTGCTAACAGTACCTTAACTTATAATGGGATGCTTTTTTTCCTACCTACCAGTCTATGACAGGATATGAGATAGAGATACTCTCGCAGACCAACTACTGCTAGAGCACACATTTATTTTGCCTTTCTTTTTTTAGCTTAACATTATGAGAGTGACAGCCCTTTTGTTGAGTGTAACATGCGTATTAGAAGCAGCGTAAGCTTCCTTCTACTGTTAGCTATAACTGTTTCAATCTGCCTCCTTACACCCGAAAACACTGCTGCGTAAGTTGTGCCGGTTCCCTCTTACACCTTCACAGCTTTCCAAGTGCCAGTATCCTGTCTAGACCAAGGCATCCAGTTTGCAGTCTACACCACCATTCCTCCCCATGCCCCCCCCAAAAAATCAGATTCACCAGTGTTTCCTTTTCCCTCAGAGGTTTTTTTTCCAAGGCAGTATGTTTACAGTGTTACGCTTACTACTTCTGTGACCATCAGTTTGGATAAGAGGGTATTTGGATACCATGATGGATAGTCCATTCACATTATCAGATTGACTTACTAATACTTGGATCTAGCAACCATGAACAGACTACGTTTTGAAGAAGGGTGATATCTGCATTTATGTAAATAGGGAGGGAAACTGAGAATTCAAAATACTGTCACAAATTAGGGAAGTTGTTCTTACAAAGTGGAGTAAGTTCTTACTTGAAAAAAAAAGTTAAGACTTAAAAAAATAAAAATCCTATTAAAAGTTGCAACCAAATTTAGATAAATTCAGTTTGACAGATAAAATTAGGAGAAATATGATGGCAATGACTGACCATGGAAGTACATTTTGCGGTATTATTTGTTATTTTAATAATTTTAATTGAAAATACATTTAACTGTTACTGATTATTGGGGGAGAGGATTTACTTTGTACTACACAGCAGTAATACAAACATAAAATTAAACTGCTGTAATTCTCGTTATCAAAGAGTTTGGAGCCAGTTCTGAAGAATGAATGTGGTAATATCCAGAATTAAAGAGAAATCCTTCAAGACTTCCCTAAACTAACAGCTGAAATTAAGGTTCTGCTAACTGTATTTAAAATTTAAGTGTCTATGGGATGGAAATGCTCGTGTTTTATATGGGTAGGGGTGGACAGACAAGACAAACAACTTTACAATCCAACTTGCTAGAACAGATGGTACTCTGAGGGGCTTCTCTTCTGAACTCCTGATATTTGCAAGGATCAGTAAGTTGAGCTACACCACTCTGTGTAAAACTGAATCCTCTGCTGAAACAGGCTTTAGATCTCTAAGTCTCTAGACAGATAGATCTTTATGAGGACCAGTGGTCTTCTAAGTTTGCTTTTGTCTTATCCTTTTTCCAACTATTTTAGCTCACCCCACCTTGCCCCAAAATAAATCTAAAGCACCATCTTTTTTTGTAGTTCCCAGTGTCACTGGGTTCTTCTTGCTTAAACAACACATCACAAACATGAAAACATTGAACTCTGGGGACCAGACCTTTTTCCAAACTGGAAAACCCCAAAACACAATTAATGAACTTTTTGAAGTTTGCTTGAATTCCTCAAGTACTGCATGGTATAAACCTGAACACTACCCATATCGCATGTGCAATTGTCTCTCCATCTGTTTTGGGATCATCTGATCCCAAGTGACAAGAATTATCAGAAGTTTGCAACTGTTTCTAAAGAAGGAAAAACTAAGCAGACTGACTCTTCAGTCTGGGGAAAAGATGAATGAGGTTAAGAGGTATATGAAATGATGAATAAGAAAATGAATAGGAAATATTTCTCATACTTCTCATAACAACAACAACAACAACAATAAAAAGCAGGGGATACCTAGTGAAAAAAAACCCAAACAAATATTATATTTTTATTTAAAAATAAAACCAATATGGCAGAACATATTGCCACATCACACAGTGGAGGGACTAAACAAATTTATTATGGAGTGCAAACTGTAGCTCAGGAAGCTCTTAAATTACTGTTGCTCAGTAATGAGAAGGGTATGCCAAAGGAAGAGTCACTCTGTGCTGTCTTATTATTCTTTATCCGTACACTACAGTCATTTCAAGACAAGACGCTACCTAGGTGGATCTTCAGGCTAGTCCAGTAGAGCATCTCTTACATCAAAAGCCACTTAGTAGTTTTAAGAAGTAGAAAGATGAGGATTAATACTTCATTGACAACAGGGTAAAGACACTTTATGGAATGGCCAAGGCCACTGGCAGATAAAGTGCTTGAACTGGAGTAGTAGCCCTTATGTTCTGTTTCATTCAGACCAGTGACACTTTAGAGTCAGGGTTACAGAGGCAGTTTGGAAAGTATAGGCACCATAAAGATAACTAGTTATTAAATTTAAATGTTGTCAGGAATTTTTCAAAAGAACTATTTTCTTATCAGTAAGGCAGTCTTCATTAAATCAATGTTTCCATGGGGAATTTCAATTCTCCTGAAAGTTTTATTTTCTCCAGTCAACAAATCATAAGATACTTTTTCATTCTTTGTCTGATCCGCATTGGAACATCTCAACATGATATTTAACGCAACTCAATGCACTCTAATGTAATTCAAAACCAATTTAACTTCCTTTTCCTACAAAAGTGGACATGATGGCCTCTCCTCCGAGCTCCTAAAGCCCCCACTCTTTTCAGAGGATCACAAGCCCTTCCTCAGAAGATGATGCATTTCTGCACATTATGTAGGCATGCCTCCTACCTGCCTGTGCAGGAAGCACAAGAGAGACATAACTCTCAATGCATTCTGGGAGAAATAACTTGGCCAAAGATCCTGGCTCATTTGGGTAAATAATATACTGAGGTTCCTAAATGACAACACGGTGAACACGATATGCCACAGTGGTGAAATGCAGGTTGAAGTATCAAAACTCAGCTCAACTTCAACATTCCCAAGAAAAGACGAGAATTTCTACTGTCTAAAAACTTAATTTCAATTGACTTCCACCACGAAAAAGCCCAATCATCCTCTGTTGTTTCCTCCCAAACCCTCCAAACCCAAACAAATCCTGTTTGTCAGAATTTCCCCATGTTGGAAATTCTAAGTTTTAGCTAGCTCTTCACAGAAATGCTTTCAGTGAGGACCCTGATGTTTGAAGGTTAATTAGCTTCCAAGAGGGCAAAGCAGAGGACACTTGAAAACATGTAACAGTTTTAGAGTAGAAAGCCACCACACAGGTAAGATCCAGATTACCCCAGACACCAAAAGTGAGATGTTCTATACATACACAGCCTGCTACAGTCTCCAGATTTAACACCTTCAATAGAATTCAACCATACCTTTCATGAAGGTGATATTCAGGCAATCACATAGCTAGGATACCAATGCCAGAGATAAGTGGTAATGCAAAAGCTTTGCCTTCTAAACTAAAACAAAACAAACCACGCAAACCCCCCACATTTCCGTAAGAATGCGTTAAAAATACCAGCATAACTGAGACAGTAGTGTCTAACCGTGATGGTTTTGCCTGGGATAGAGTTAATTTTCTTCACAGTAGCTAATATGGGGCTATGGTTTGGATTTGTGCTGGAAACCGTGTTGGTAATACAGGGATGTTTTTGTTATTGGTGGGCAGTGCTTACACAGAGTCAAGGCCTTTTCTGCTTCTCACCCCATGCCACCAGTGAGTAGGCTGGAGGTGCACAAGAAGTGGGGAGGGGACACAGCTGGGACAGCTGACCCCAGCTGACCAAAGGGCTATTCCATACCATATGACGTCATGCTCAGCTTATAAAGCTGGGGGAAGGAGAAGGAAAGGCAGGGACGTTTGGAGTGATGGTGTTTGTCTTCCCAAGTAACTGTCAATGTGTGATGGAGCCCTGCTTTCCTGGGGATGGCTGAACACCTGCCTGCTGATGGGAAGGACTGAATGAATTCCCTGCTTTCCTTTGACTGCGAGCATGGCTTTTGCTTTACTTATTAAACTGTCTTTATCTCAACCCACGAGTTTTCTCACTTTCACTCTTCTGATTCTCTCCCCCATCCCACAGGAGGGGAGTGAGCAAGCGGCTGCGTGGTGCTTAGCTGCCCACCAGGTTAAACCACAGCACTAACACAATGATACGAGGTACTTTTCTTTTGGTATAGGCACTGGTGCCAACTTAAGCAGTCCCTGCTCTTTGGACCCTCCCCCCCAACATTAGCACAGGGTGTTTTAGCTACATAATGAACCAGTCTGGGAAACAGATCCAGCTTTAAAATATCCCAATAAAGAATAAATATTTTAAACTTAAATTGGTTGCCAGTATCATGTTGTGCCATTACTGCTCAAAAGCTTTGCCATATACGGGGGCAGGAAGGAGCAGCCAGGCACAGGAAAAGAACTTTTCTGCTTTTTGTGGCACCAGTGCTAACTTATGCCAACATAACATTCATTTTAGCTGTGGTCTGATGGAACAGAATGAAGGTCTACAGACACTTACAGGTAAGGTGTTATGTTGCAGGTAAATTATAAACTACCACTGAAACAGGCAGTCATAATTTCACTATTAGTCTTCCCCATTCTTTATATCCATTATAGGGATATTGCAGCTCCTGAAGAATCAGTTTAATTACTTTAATCAATGGAAAGCTAGTCATTCTGGGGAATAACTGGGTTATTTTTCCTTTTATTCTTTTTTGTTTTCTATCAGCTAATGGGCATCAGAAAAGCTTTTTGAATTACTTTGAAACCAAGAACTTTGACAGTAACTAGATGACGAAACCGAAACAGAGAAAGGTCTTCTTCAAAAAGGATACCTGGGTCCAGCTCAGAGACCTTGTTGTTGGGTTTGATGGCCTTTGCATCAGCTATAGTTTCCACTTAAGACAGCTCTTCCTTGGAGTTGCAAGCTGTCTCTTCTGCTTGATGTGATTTGACAAACCCAATGACTGCAAGAAGAAATGGCACCACTCAGTGATTATCAATCACAACCATTCTTGTGCAGACAGGAAAATGGCCAAAGACTTCTTGTAGTGGGTCATGGAACATTTTGTCCCACTGTCACAATATATTCTGTCTTAGAGCCTGTTTTTATCTTCACTCTTCTTTCCTCTCTTCCTCCCCACAATCAACTGCCTCCTAATAACTGAGCCCATTGAAGATTAACTAAATGATTAAGTACTACAACGTTCCTACCCATTCAGCAAATAAAGCCAAACCCTTAGAAAGTTCATTTCATCACATCACTTAACCATGTTTCTGGCTTTCCTATAAGGCACGTTTCATGACAACAACTTTCTGCCGCAGTCCCACTCTCCCCACCCCCAGGGTGTCCCAGACCCTTCCCTTGGGAATAGCACTGGAGTTCATCTGATCTCAAAGGGAGAGGATTCAGGAACCTTTTACCCCCTGTACCCTCACCTGGTATAAAACTCACCAACTCTCCAAATTGCCTCACCAATAGATCAGCTCATCTGCAGCGCTCATACAAGGCAGGAAACTGTAGTTTGAGATGGGTCAAAAGGGAAACCACAGAGAGTCCCCACTCAGCTCAGCTTAAAAGCTGTAATGGAAATGCGCCCTGAAGCTGGTCATCACCATCTCCTCTTGTTTGGATACACGGGTCCAGCCCCCAGTAATTGAGGACCTTTTCAAACCAGGAGTCTCCTGACTCGTGAGTCATCCTACACTTTGCTGGGTAGTTAACTCCACACTTGCTTTCTCAAATCAGCTGAATGAGTTTGGTAGGGGGTTTTTTAGTGTTGGTTATCAGAAAAAAATCTAACAAGTGCATGCAGAGAATAAGAAATAAACCAAACCACATCAAATAGAAAGCCAAAGTTAAAGGAGAAAATAAAAGAATGCTTCAGGTACTACAAATGGGCTTGAACAAAGTTCAGCTAGCTCTTGCTCAACCTGCTTTTTAAATTTACTTTTCCCACTCTATCCTTCTCTTCATCTAGCCACTAATCAAATTTACTTTAACTCAAATATGTTTCCACCTTCTTTCCTGCTCCTTTTTAACTCCCCTGCATGCACACACAAAATGGAAATGAATCAGATCAATTTAGTGAGAGTTGCTTTCTCCAGCTCAGTTCAATGGTCTTTTCACTCCTCTTCAACCATATCTGCAGCTTCCAAAGATTCAGGGTCCAGTTTTGTTTCTCTCTTTGATTACATTTGGGGAACAAATCCTTTATGATTCAGTTTGTTCAGTTCTTCTTTCTGGGTATACCCTTCCCTGTTGCACCAGGTAGGTGCTTTAACAAGAATGAATACTTGGAGGCATGGGAGCAGCAGAATGGATTCATTGGAAGAAAAAAAATGAACAAACAAACAAACAAACAAAACTAAGACCACCACAGATTTTAATCCTGATTTAAATCAAGGTTTTCTGCTTGCTTGAATCTTACATTTTAACAGCAGCTGCATCCTACAGTTTAAGGAAAGGCCCATTTTCATTGGTTGTTATTGTTAAGTCAAAACGATAAATACCATCTTTTAACCAAAGTTGGCGGGTTTTGCTGAACAGGACAATACATCACTCACATTTATGAGTGTGATGATAAAGGTGTGAAAAGATTTAACTGATTTTTTTATTCAGCCAAGAAATGCACCATTCTTAATCCTAAAAGAATTAAGGAGACCCTGAATGTCCACGGTTTTATTTATAACTTACTGAATTTTTATTTGGATGTAAACTAAAATTTAACTACAGTGCATGAAGCTTACTTTTCTGATTGTTTATTTTAGTATTATTTAACTAAAAATAGGTTATGCACTTAAATACATGGCTGTTCTTTGATTTTTTTTTTACTTAACATAATTTTATTATAAATTGTTTTGAGAAAATAATCAGTAGCAGGGAGCTAAACTTGATTTTGTGTTTATGCTTCAAGATTTCGGAAGTAAAATATCTTAACTCATACCTATTCTTTTATTTAGACAGGAATATATAAGACATTGATTTCTGAAATCCAACATGTTTTCTTAGCTTTTAATAAGTTATTCAATTAATTGAGATGGTTCAATAAGCTGAAATGAAGAAAGTATCTCTGTGCATCTATAAAAAGTTTGCTACTACTGCTAAGAATGGGTTAGGTACTTAAAATTCAAACTTACTTAAGCTCAGCCCATGACTGATTCAGTGATGTAATTCTCTGGCAGCAAAATACGCAGTATTTTATACTTTTCTGTAGTTTTCTGTACCTTGGTAGCTTATAGAAAGGTCAGCCTTTAACAGTGTATCATATTTTAAGTATGTTTTTCAATAAAGTTAAATACTTATTTAAAAATACACCTAGCCATATCATCACATATTCAGAATTTTATATTAATCTTTATCTTATTTGCTTATCTATCATAATATTGTTACTTTCGTGTTCTATCAAGAAGAGATTTTTTTAAATTCCTCAGATTCAGTGTTCTTACAGCTACCCAAGAGTTACTGTATCTGTTAAATGTTATTACTTCACTGCCTAAGCCTCTCTTCTCCAGAAAGAGAAGTTATAGTAGTAAACATTGGCTAAATTAAACTCAGACCAAATTCTAAATTTAAAAAACAGTTTCAGCCAATTTTTTAGACTAGCAGTGGGGATCTGCTAATGCACAACAGCTGGGGACAGCTATTTAAATCTAGGAAATGAACAGCTTAATTAGGTAAGTATGTTAAGGAACACGAGGAGCCCCAAGTACAATATATGGGGATTCGTTCAGATAACAATTTTCAGATCTGGGAATCAACATATGCTCCTTTCACATATTATTATGAAGTGTATCCGATACATGTACACCTGTGTATCTGCTTCCGGCCTAAAAATCTACATACATACATGTTTCAGACATGAAAAAAAAAAACCCCAAACAATTTTTTTTAATAGATCTTAAAATTGTTTGGGAAAAAAAATTCTGTCTAAAGGTCTGTTTGCCTGAATATGCATTTTCCACATAAGTAAAAGTTGCAGGATTGGCTTTGCAAAACAGAACTGGATATCCTACTACTTAGCAAGGCATCAGCATTTACTTTATTCTGAACTGCTTCCAAAAAACTCTCCTTAATGGTGGATCCAGGTACAATGAATCAAACGACAACAGTACTTGCTTTTGTATTTGAAGATGAGTGTGAGAGCAAAGGGTCAAAGGTAAATGTATTCAAATTTAACCACCGAGTTTTACATTTAGTGGTGTGGTTTAATCACGGCAATGCAGTTCGCAAGATATTTTGCTGACTACCAACAATGCTAATGCATCAAAATCAGCAGCAACAGATCTTACTGTGACACCAGATGAAATCTAAAAAAATGCTCAGCTTGGCACCTGCCAAACAACTTGAAACCCTGCTGGTAAGCACTTAGTTACATAGTTGATCCCAAAAGATTTAAGACACAGTTAAGAGAAGGAAAAGGGCAGAGCAGACAAGAGGGTCAACAGAAAGGAACAATTAAGAGTATACTCTGAAAAAGAGCATTATTTAAAGGACAACTCTGTATCCCTCGCTGTGTTCAGTTCTCAAAGTGGAAGAATAGATGGTATTTTTTTTTAATAAGGGCTTAAGGAAATAACGTTTGAGAATAAGGATTCAAGCAGAAGCAAAGTAAACAGACGGTGAGGATTAGGATAGAACAAAGGATACAAAGGTTGCATGTAGAAAGTACTGTACAGTAGTTTCATCAAAAAGACAAGCAGGTGGCTTTTTAGCACTATGTGCAATAACAAATTTGAAAGTGACTTGGAGTAGAAGGTGGGAGTAAAATGGTCAAATGGAAAAGCAGGAAAAGCACTCTGGATGAAGAAGCGGGCTACAGCACTGCAAGCATAGCTGTTAAGACAGTTGCCTGGCTGATGCTCAGCAGTACCCTGGTTTGAGAATCTGGATGCTAGCTCCTGGCTAAATTCAGTCAGGACTGACAAAGGATCAAGGATGTGCTTAAGCCCCAGGGAAGACTGCAGTCTAGTAGATATGCTCAGACTACAAGTAACACTCAGATTTCACTGAAGTCTATGCAAAACTCAACTGCTCAAGATGTGTGTAAAAATAATTTAAGCAATTCTGAAAAAAATAAATGAGGAAAAGGGACATTTTGAGAAAGAGCACTACACCATCACTTAGTTTTCTTCTGAGGCTAAACAAGAATTATTCCTACAGTGGAACTGGACAGCATTGAAATTATCATCTTCTTTAAGTATTGCCTTCCAAAGGCAGCGTTTTTCTCAAGAAAAGCGGATGGATATTCTGAAGTATCTTTACAGTGGTGCGATACATTCTTCTGAACCCCTCCTTCACCCAGCAACCGGTCTAAGGTCTGTACTTGAGTTCTCAACATAAAAGAATGTTTCTCATTATTTGCCTCACAGTACAATCTTTACTGTGATTCCCAGCTTAAGGATGTAGTACAGGTGTAAACAGGTAGATGGACAACTATATTTCATCAAACTTTCCCATAATCTGGCACTGGCAGAGATTTGGGTACCTTCCAGTAATCTTTAGTGCCTTCTTTATTTTATTATGAAGATTATAAAGCCTTTTTGAGCAATATTCCTCCACAGCGCTGAGTGCACTTGAAGAACACAGTATTCTTGAGAGGGTTTCTGTGATTCCAAGACACTTTGGAAGATTATATGCAAACAAATTCTTAAAGACAAAACAATTACATGAAGAAAGGAAGTTTCCTTGGGAAGGAAATGGAGGAGTAAGATTCAGAAGCCTTATAAAGCGTCTGACCGAGCCTCCAGGACAAAACAATTTTTTATACCACTGCAAAAATAAGAGAGCCTTGCAAGCAATCTTTTGCCACCTCTCCATGTACATCTGTTACCACTGGGACCTAGATTGTCTTTCTCTGAGAGGACGTATAAACTCAAGGGCAGAATTTAAGGAGGTACTAAGTGCTAGCAGTGAAAAAGTAATCTAGTACTCTTGATTTGCTCTTAGAGGAGGTCGCCGACCTGCCTTGAACAGCACCACAATTACAAAGCATTTAGAGGCCAATTTATTCCTTTTGAAAGCTGAATGGGAGAGTGTGAAAGAGCTACTTCAACACTTTGTTTTCTTTTCTATGAAAAAATTAGAAAAATATGGGAGAAAAGGACAACAGAAAGACCAGTTACAGCCAGATGTTCAAGCTGAGAATTCATCTCACTGAGAATGAACAGAAGCCCTTTAACAGCAACTTGCAGGAAAGTGTTACCCATTGGGTAACCTGCTACCTGCTCATCCTTGCTTCCTTCCTTTTAAGAATCTTTTTTAAAATGAAAAAGAAAAAAAAAAAAGAACACGTTTTTCTTATAGTTCCCTTCTGTTTCTCCCCCATCTCTGTGCTGGCATAGTTGTTGTACAGATGCATACTGTACCCATTCAGAGAACTAATTCTGCTGAGAAGCAGACCAGGATAATATTTATGTTTTAGCTGAATTTCTGGACCTAGTTCACATTCAGCCATAAAAACAGATGAGCTAGCACAATGGAAGAGAGCGCACTGGAAAAAAATCCCCAAAAAACAGATGTCGCCTCCCCCAACACCATTCTTGCCGCAGTATTGACTTAATACATATGAGAACTACAGCCTAACACTCAGATGGGGAAACACTAGTTTTATATCAAGGGAGTAGAGAAATATAGGGAGATTAAAGGCCAACACCACCCCTGCCCCTATATAAACCCCAAAGGAACCTGATCATCATTGTCCTCTGCAGTTTTCCAAAGAGCACAAAGCGAGTCAAAAGACCACCTGGCTTCTTTCCTGGGCTAGCAGCTTGTCCCCCACACAGACAGCAACAGACATCACAAGAAGATGGGCCTCCCCACAATGCACTGTTCCACACCGTTCCTTGTTCCTCTGCTTCAGAATAAAGTATCCTAAACCTCAGCTGAGCAGGTTGTTGTGCTGGACACTGTCCACAGAGATACCCCCAGGCAAGCTTCAAATGCAGGATTAGACTGCTGTTCTGTAAGACTGTATCAAATAGGTAAAATGATGGGGGGCTGCCTTCGGCTTACCACTTCTAAGCATCAGCCTGACCTTGCTCACGCTGGGCAGTCAAAATCAGCCCTTTATGTTGCTTTGTTTCTCATACCAGGGAAGTTTTTAGACATATGTTGGTTCACAATAAAGGATCGGAAAATCACGTGTCTGAAACATTAACCAGTATTCCTCTAGAACTGTATTTCTAAACAATTGTTTTGGGCATTTTTAAAGCAGGCTCATTTCTGGAAATACCAACATGCAGGACTGAGTCATACACATCACTTGTGGTTGGCTGAGAACTATCTGCTGATATCAGGAGCTGTCAAGGTATTTCCAAAGTCAGCAAGGTACAACCAAAAGGTACCAAGTCCAAAATGCATGGAGTTCTTTTGATGTATGGCATAACCGGGATATTTCTGAGAAACATTTGTGCTGTATGTTCTTGGGAATGTGAATGGAAAAATTTACACATAGATAGCTGTGAACGGTAGGACTGATTATGTAAAACATCGTTCTCTGAAGGGGGCAGAGGCCCTGAGGCAGAAGGTAATTCAAATGAAAAATTCCTCCCTCAGTGATGACATCAGTTTTTAGCATTTTGCTGGGGACATGTGGGGTGGTGTGCTCCTATCAATGTTCTGATGTCTAAGCCTTTCCATCAGTGGGGTAAGGGCTTTGAATTAGATCTTGATCGTCACAATTTGAAATCCATCAAGGCAGAAAACTTTTAGTTGTATAAGAAAGACCAATTTTTGTGTGGTCAAGTAATTTCCAAACTGAACAGCTAAAAGGAATTGGTAAGGAAGTGAAAAAGATCAGAAACTGACAAAAATCCTCTGGTTTTATTTCCATGTATCTACTAACAAATATACCTCCCAAATAGAAGATTTTACTGTTAGAAGAGGTGCAGAGGACAAGCACTGGTGCAGCTGACAGTGAATACACAGTTCTGAATTTACGTGTAGATTAGCACTATGTACCATGAGAAAAAAAGTAGTCTACTGTCTAATGTTACTGTCAGCACTCTCAGAACTGTTATTACCAGGACAACAAAGAGACCTTTCTCTTTTCATACAGTTGGTTTTCAATTGCTCAGCCCAATTATAAAATCTTGTGCTTTTACAAAGTAGGCACCAGAGGGAGACCTGCACTTTAGTTCAACTATGAAATAATGCTGGCAGGAGTCATTCAAAAGTGGACAATCAAAGCCTCTTGGCCAATATACCCTAGGTGGTTCCGGGTGAAATTGTGGCTAATGGGAACACTCAGAGAGGGACTGGTGTTGGCAGTCTTCTCTTTTTTAATGGCTCAAAAAACTTAAGAGTGCTCCCTGAAGAAAAGCAGGTTCCCAAATTTCAGGCTGTAAATGAGCATACCTCAACCAGTTTGGGCATAGCTGGGAAAGACCTGCTCTTTGCCACCCATGCCCCCAGCTTATCATCACATCCTGCTGACGGTTACCACTTCTCAAATCTTCTGGCTGAGCTGCATATATAAGAACTCCCTAAACATGTCAGTCAAAATAAGCTAGATCAGCTTAAGTAATTTAAATAACAAATCTTTCCTAACATGGCTCAATTTGACCGAATTGGATTAGGGAGAGCTCCCATGAGCAGCTCAGCTAGCAGACCAGAGAGGGCAGTAACCCCAGACAGAGGGCAGTGATGAATGCTTTGGGGTGGACTTGCTCTTCCATTGACAACGCTACTGCTGAAGGACTGTAAATATATATATCGTAGGCAGGTTGCTATTGTTTTCTAAGCCTGATAAGAGACAGCAACAGAAGCTATATGGACAGGAAATATATTATTCTCTTAAAAACAGGTACTCTTAAGTTCAAGTGGGGAAGGGCAGGGGGCAATGGCTTCTAGGAAGCAGGCAAGAGCCCAGAAAATTGATCCCGTGCACATGGAGTCAAGTACACTAACTGAAATCCATGTAGACAAAGAAAAATAAAATCATTATTATGAATGATAGGTCTGTTGGTATGGAAAAAACTATAGACTCCTTACCTATACAGCTGGATACAAGGTTTGCACTTATGATAATCAAAAGAGTTATTGATGGCAACATAGAAATGGTTATTAGAAGTACTCCCCCTATCCCATAATTTTTCTTATTATCCAAAGGGCAAAAACCATCAACAAAATCATCAGCTCCCCATATGCATTCCAAGTTAAGAAAATTATTGAACAACAAAGAATAAGGAGCAAATTCTAGAAGAAAACCAAAATTTGACTCTGCTCTTTTGTGACAAAACAACAGGCAGTCTTAGTCAACAAATTTCTAGGAAGTTCGTTTTTTAACTTCCAGATTGAGAAGCTGGGGTTTGCATTTTTGTTTTAAGTAGATACAACTCAATTTTTTAATGAACAAATTCATTCTATATTCTTCCAACTACAAATACAAAAATGTTGGTATTTCAACTACAAACTTATTATACCTTTAATATAATTTTGCATGCTACTTTAAAGATATTAGAGATATAGGGGAGTTGGTAGTGAAATAATGCCAAATTTAAAGTTTGCTTACAATGGCAGTCTCTTTCAGAAGTTATACCACCTCCAAAGTTGCCGGAAGCTTCTGAAACTCAGCAGATTGAACTGTCCAAGGATGCTTTTCCACAGCTGCTTAAAGCAATAATCATGGGGTTGCCAAAATTTAAACTGAACCTGCTCTTGGAGAAAATCTGGCCTCAAACTAACCCTATTAAGCAAAACAGGAGAAAAAAAAAGTGGGGGGTTGTAAGGGAGAAGAATTTTCAGATGGATAAACTCCCTAAACTGACACTGTGTGAAATCCTGTGCCAGTGTTGGTGGAGGGAACAGTCAGCTGAGGAGGAGGGGGGAAGGCAGGACATCAACATACATTGCCTTGGAAATACGTGGAAATCTCTAGACCTTGAGAATAAGGACAAACAGGAGAACCTAAACATGTCAGTACCATGGTTTTGCTCATGGCTTATGCTTCTCTCCTGGGAGCACCAAAGGGGAAGTACCCCTTCCCACCTAATTCATCAGAAAGGGTAGATTAGCTGTGCACCTTCTAGTTCTCTTTTAATTACGACTGCAAACTGTTTTCTTCCCTGACCACAGGACCCATGATCCAGTCTGCGCACAAATTAGATACAAAGAAAGAGAAATAAGAACTCACAGGCAACCATAAATCTGGCATTTCCTCAATCTAGAGTGTTTGAATTTGTGACGTAAATAACAGTCTTTTTACGATGTGGTATAAAATCTATAAAGGAAAAAAAAAAAGAAAAGATGCTCAGACATAGCCCTTGCCCTAGAGAGCTCATAATCCTCCTCCTTGCAGGGGTGCAAGAGTTTTATCAGATTTATCAAGTATATATGAACAAGGGGCTAACCTAAATGTGGTTTGTTTATACGCACATGTCTTTATCAGGCAAGCAAAAGTAATTATCTCATAATTTGGTGGGAGCTGAACTTGAAATATCTTTTTTTTGTGGTAACACATATGCATTGCCAGTTAACTGTATCACAGAGAAGACTGGGTGTAGTTTCAATTATATTGTATCACACTTTTTTTTAATCAAATAGTCTTTCTAAGAAGTGTCAAATTAGTTATTTAACAAGTTACAGTGAACTACCGAAATGTGCCCTAACATAAGGAACGCTTGTGTGCATGGCCATACTTCCTAGCTCATTTCCATAAATAATACTCAAAGGTAGTCTGATCGATTCTCAGCCTGCCACCAAATCACCAAGCAAATTACCATGAAATTTAGTACATCGTGCCTGCCTTCCATTTTCCCACAAACCCAGTAGCATGGGCACAGGGAAGCGGTGGAAAGAAGAAGGAAAAGATTAGGCCTGACCAAATTTCACCATTTAGATAGATACAGTGACTTTAATCACTAATTGCAAAAGTGGAAAAGAAACCAAATTCATAGAGCTTTGCACTCGGTGCAATTCATAGTTGTTTCTCCTCTTTGGATCATGTTTTCCTAAAAAGCGTGAGAAGCTAAAGCCACATTACAAGGAAGGGCATGGTAATTAAAGAGGTAAGATGCTTGTTTTCTTCCCAAAGGATACAGTACACACTTATGTACATACACAGAGTAAGCATAAACTCTATAGCATGTCCCAAAGAAATCATATAGAATTTAGATACACAATACGCAATCTCAAGAGGCGTATCACAAAACAACATTCATAGATTGCCAAAGAACTACCTAGATACGTAAGCCTGTCTACTAAGTGATGCCCATTTTTAAAGCTAAAATAGATTTTCCTTGATATATCATTTTCCATCATACTGTCTTTGAAAAATGAGATATTTTAAATCTAAGATAAGCATAGGTCTTGAAAACAGCATTTCATTCCTTCAAATATTTTTCAATAAGATCTTAATTACATTACTAACACATCTTGTGAACTGAAGAATCTTAACTTGCAAACCATAATTTAGGCACAACTTTACTCTTAGAAAGCACTGAAGTAATTCAGAGACCTTTATCATAGTTAACAAAATCACCATTCAAACCAGAAAAAACTAGAATTCAGGAAATTACATTAAAGATTTTCTGATAAAGATTTTAGATGCTCAAGTCAAACATCTGAAAGAATCCAGACAAGATGAAAAGCTACATATTGAACTCAAATTCTACTGTAAAACTGCCATTAAGCTGGAATAAAATTTTTTAAACCACAGAAGTGTTGAAGAACAAACTTTTGGAAAACTCTGTCTGTGCAATTCACAGAAAATAGGATTTTATATAGAACCTTAACTTTTTTTTCCTCTTGATCATAACAACCTTCATGCCACTTGCAACTCCAGCTTTTGCCTGCAGTTACTCCAATGCAATAGTGCTTCTGGAGTTTAACAAAACAGAATGTGGCAGATAGTGACAACAAGAGACAAAAATCTACATCTGAACCGTTAAAACCAATACAGAAATTGCACAAAATAAACAAAAACTGCAACAAAATGGGATTCTGACATATTCACCTCTACATTCATCAAAGAGAAAGACCTACTTAGTCTTTTTTACACTGTTTATGAAGTAAGTTAAGACTAAGCTCAATAGCTGTGACATGGTTAAAAATAGCTGTACGGCTTAACCACAGCAACTCATACTGCTCCACAGGAAGAATTATTCTCCTGGTCAAAATATTTGCCTTTTCAATGAGCTGAACTTTCAGGTCATCTGTTAATAATGTAGATTCTTTCCTGTCTAGAAGAACTTTATTGTCTCTCCTTTAACAAATAGCAGGATATTGTTCCCAGCTGGTTGCTAATTCACACAATTGTCATGTAAAAATCTTTCAAAATGCTATAGAGAAGATGTATGTATTACTTGGATAATCACACATTTTGATTTAATAAATCTCATACTTAATTCCTCTGCATGTGTAAAATAAAATTTATACTCATCTTAATTATATCCTCTCCCCACATCCCCAACCCTCCCTTTCCCTTCTCTTTTCAGCCTTCCCTTCAAAAATACAGACGCACATTACAATGGAGTACAAGGTGCCTTTGATGCTGAAAACACTTTTGTTGGATTTTGTAGATGACCTGTGTGAGCGATGATCATTTAGTTTGCCTTCCTGTATAACAGATAATTTTACTCCAAAATTCCTGCATCAGGCCATCATATTGTGCTTGAACTAAAGGCAGCTTTTTGGAAAAATTCACAGCTTTTCATTGCTGACATATCCAGAATATCCTTATATAAACTGTTCTGATAGATAACTGCCTTCAGTTTTAAATTTCTTATATTTCTAGAAGAAATAGACCTGAGTTCAGCTTTCAGCTCCTGTATTTTGTCATACCATTGCCTAGTATACCTGAAGGATAGCTCCTTCTGAAATCTTTGCCCAATATAAGTACTTACAGGCCATCAGTCGCTTCCCAAACTTCCCTTTGCTAGACTAAATAGACTGAGCTTCTCCAGGCTCTTACTATACACCAGGGTTTGTTCACTTACTTGTTTTTAAGGTTTTTAATTGTCCTTGACATGTTTTTTTCTGATTTTTTTTTTAAGTTTTGGCATATTTGTTTTTCATCTTAAGCTCAAATAGGATGTAATTTTCTAACATTATCTCACTGGAGCTATACAGCAAAACAAAAGCACACCTAATTCCACCTGAGATCCCCTATATCCATACCAAGGGACTGCGCTGTGCATTTTAGCTATGGTATTGTATCACCAAATTACTCCTTTCCAAAGTATCACTCTCCATCCTACATGTATGGTCTTACTGTCTAGATAGATATATTTAGCTATATTAACATATGTTGAAATGATCCCCATTAACTAAGTACAGACCACCCTTCACACTTATTAATCCATCAATTTTTTGCACATATGCATTTTACCAGAGATTATATTCTATTTTCCTCCAGATCATTATCCAAATCCTCAAAGCAATGGGCTGTGAAAAAATTCTATAAAATCCAACATGAATGTCCTTCCTCTATTACTGCTTTATGATCTGTCAATTAACGAGTTTGAAATGTATTTAACATGGGCCATGTTGACTTAGCAAAGAGCTAGGTTTTAAAAATCAGAATACCATGCAGTACTGCATCAGCTGCCTTACGAAAGCGTACTATACCTGCATGAGTATCTTTGTCAACCAGAAAAGTTCAGCTTCAGAATAAAGAAATAAATACAGACAAGTTCTAATACTCACAAACAGTTGGGCAAGCAGAGACTCTGGTTTCTTCAATTTTCTGCTAAGCAATTCCCATTTCAGCCTTTCCACAGTTCTTTCTGTGATCATTATCAACCTGTCCAGTCTAGTATTTATGTTATATCCTAGCCTATCCTATCTCATTTACACTTCTACAACAACTAAAATTAAAACAAAGCAAAATACAAAACCCAATACCTTAGATATCTTCAGTTGGTTGGGGGTTTTTGTTTGTTTGTTTTAAATCCTGACTCCTGTAGACTAAAGAAAAAAATTAAGTTTGTTTGTTCCTACCAGAATAAAGAAATATGTTTTGTAAGTCACTGTAAATTGTGAACACAACATCCAGGTTTTGGTCAGAGAACAACAGTATTTTGACTCACAACATGTTGTTTAAAGAATCATAGAATAATAATATTTTTTGCAGTATTTCTGTCTCTTCTCAACTATCATTGTCCCTATCTAGTGGATGTATGTCATTACTAGCATTTTTTTGCTCTCAATAAGTAAAGAGAATTTTCATATTGTTCTTAACCCCATTGATAGAAGGTTTACGATTAGTGTCTATATAATCTACCATGAATGGTCTTTTCGTTGTGACAGCTAATAGCCACTACTGCTCAGGGCATTTTCTCTGAATCTTCATTCATTTGAATCTTCACCTCTGCCTTACTACCCTATGACAGTTTCATACCTACCCCTAATGTCTTTTCATTGTAAGAATTACAATGTAATTGTAACTTTTATTTTTAAGTAACATAACTTTGAGACAAAATTGTTTTCTTTATATTTTCAATAAAATCTGTACTACATTATTTTAGGAAGTCATCCCTTTAGAAAAAGTGTTTCTATATTATTGGCAAGGCCTGTACTGGATAGAGCAGATTCAAATAAGCAACAATAACTATCAGTGCTGATTGTTTTCATGGAAGTGATCCTATATTTCATTTCATTTTTGTCAGAAGAGTAAAATTGAACAGAACAGAATTTCTTACTCTCAGAAAAGTATGATGAATGACCTGCACATATTAGAAATTCCAAGAAAATTTTATTAATGATCACCTAATGTAATCACTCTGAAATAAAAATGCATAATTTCTTTGCATCTAGACATTTAAAGAAAGATTCCTCTGTCGCATAAATCCCAGGAAAATGGGAAAGAAAGTTCAGACCTTACAGAACTTTCTGACGCAACTTTCCATCCTTAAGCGTACACTTTGTTTAGCTGTTTTTATCTTGTGAATAATCAAAAACAGAATGCAATATTTTAATCCTTGCTTTCTGGATGTAAAAAAAAACAATGCCTACACCAGGCTGGCTGGTTGTTAAAACAATGTCAGAATTGAATCACAGAGGAAAAATGGAAGGGGCAATAATAATGGCCTGATTTTATAATTTGATTCTGTTCTTAATAAAGTGTGGCACTCACTCAATAAAAACTGGCACAGTGGAAGTCTGTTCGACTTAGTAATATTCACATAAGTAATCTAAAATGTTCATTGTTTGGTTTTGGTTTTGTTTTAAATACTTTGTTGGCAAGTAAATAAATTTGAATATATTGGATTGAGTTGCCAGGTGATGATCAACGGAACTTTTTTTAAACTGACTGTAATCTTGTTTTGTACTTTTATTTATTTAATATTTTTTAATATTTTAATAATTTAATATTTATTTAATTTTTTTTTTACTAAATGAAGGATCAATGCCAATGGCTGGCAATGCCATTAAATTGTACTGCTTTAGGAGCAAAGTATAGCTTTTAAACTTATTGCTACATGCACCTGTTAAAACAATGAGTCATCTGAACACACATTCATGCAATCTTAATTTTTGTGTGCTACACCCCTGAAATAACCAATATTTTAATCTATGTTATGTTTTCAAACTGCATACAAATGCACACTACATTTGTAATAAGTATATTAAATCTTTTTAATAAAATTTTCTTTAAAATGCTGAATACATAATCTAGTCTCTTTATCATCATATTTAACATTTAGAAATACATTTCTTAATTATTAGCTACACCTAAATAATTGAGAGAATATTTTTGCTTAATATAAACAAAATAAGGGGCCTACACACACACACAGAACCGAGAACATTGGATTTGGGGCACTTAAACTACTTGGCTGCTTTCTAAATTCTCACTGAATTACTATCTCTATGTTCCCAAGTCCTTCCATAATACAGCACTAGCCTTGTAGTCTTTAGTATTAGTAGATATTATTTTTCCTAACCACTTTTTCTTTATATACTGGAAAGAGTTAAAGAGCA
Organism: Theristicus caerulescens; assembly: GCA_020745775.1. Classification (NCBI taxonomy): domain Eukaryota; kingdom Metazoa; phylum Chordata; class Aves; order Pelecaniformes; family Threskiornithidae; genus Theristicus; species Theristicus caerulescens. Next base: position 74,165,827 of record CM036558.1, read on the forward strand.
ACACAGTTTACTTTCCTTATCTGTTTTCCCACCTTCACATAAACACATTCAAAGTGAAAATAATTTGTTCCTGCCCGTGAAACTGAAACCAAAAGTAATTAAAGCGTAAGTGTTTCTACCCAAAAGATATTATGCTTTGAACTTTAATTCCATTGGAGGGGCTAAAAATAATCTTTATGAATATCAGTATTTTAAATGAAATGCAGCTTAAAGTGAGCTCAACTACAAGGAGACATCCTGTCCCATCCCACTCCCTGCCCACTGCCAACTCAGTGAATAACCAGAATCCTTAGAAATAAATAATACTTTTAACTATGCTTGTATGTCACCTCCATCTTCAAATTGGGTTTGCACAACAGCATCAGAGCATAATTATAATATAATCAAGGTGGACAGGGAAAAGACAACCTTACATGGCTGAGAATTTTCATTACTCCAGTGGCACACTAAAAGTAACAAAAAGTTTCAGCAAGCTTTGTAACTGCTATGCTTTTTTTTTTTTTTTACTTTAAGTAAAATTCAGGGAATTGTTAATAAGTAGCAGTTAGGCAGCACTGAGAAGTAACTGGAATCCCAAACTGTTGCAAGCACGAGTTTTCCATTTTCACATTAAAATGGAAGCGTAACCAGCCACTAAAGCTATACAGCACAGTGTCTTCTACTCTGAACACGACCACCCCATCGCTCAGCGCAGCCCCTTTCTGAGGGGCGCTGCCCCTCACCCTGTCCCTGCATGGTGCGGCGTGACCTCAAGGTGCAGTCCAGGGACACGGGCTCTGTGAGTCAGCACAAGCCAAGGGCAAGAAGCTGTGCAGCCACTCTGCAAGTCAGTCCAGCAAGTTGATCCAGCTGAAACTTAAACATGCAGTTTGACGGATTTGTGGGGGATTTTGGGGTTTTGTTTTGTTTTGTTTTTTTAAACAGGGCCAGGTCATTGCTGCAACTATACCCCCACATCTACCCGTTTTTTCCTCATGTCTCCCTTCAACCATGCCATATATTCCTGCTCCTTTACTTGAAGTGGCACATCTTGGATTTTGACCTGAGTCACTCAGAAAACTGCCAGAAAACTATTTCTACAGAAGCAGTGGACAGCCTTCAGCTAGACAGGCTTCTCTTAAATGGCATTCACCTGACCCAGTGACACAAATCAGTGTCGGTGCAAATGAAGGGGGAAGAACGAGTGGCTTGCTGGAGGAGGCAGCGGTGGCAAGCAAGGCATGCAGCACTTAAATTTGCTTAAGCTGTAGAGAACAGAACCCTCAGACTCCCAGTTGAAAGTGGACAAGGAATCGATAGTCTCCTTCCTTAATATTCAGTATGTTTCGAAACTAACTTTTAAACCCACCGCTCAAAGAAACATTAAGGGAAAGAGAGGAAAACTGACACACACACTGTCAGGATACACAAATTTCTTCCCCCAGTCTCAGGGCTCGCTCACTGAGGCTGTTCTTCTGTGGATGTCACTTGGTGGCTCAACAGCTCCAATAACCTTCCACGCCTGCTTTGTCATCCTGGCAAATATACGTACGGCCATGCACTGAACCAGACTGAGAAACTGATTCAACCAAATAAACATTTTTGGAGCCAGGGTTTTTTGTTTGGTTGGTTTTAATTATGCCAGATCAATTTTCCAGTCCTCTTAACACATGGCCAAGCTGCTGTTGTGGCTCAATGGAAGGAACAGCTGAGTGGTCAGAGGAAGGACTTGCTGAAGTCAATTATAAAGCACTGCCACCCAAACACCTTCTGAGATTTAATGTAAAATGAAGTAAAATACAACAATGATGGTTTAAAAACATAATTTGATCAGTTGCTGTCACTCGCTGTCACTCAGATAACAAACCTTAACTTACACCACAGTAGCTCAGTGCCGTGCCTAAACACTGTTCAACAGCACAATCCTTTAACAACATTCACCTACTAACACAGTTTACAGTCCCAAGGGAAGGCCTGTAATGAATGAAAAGTTGGGTATTATCCTGCATTAGGTTCAGAAGACAGTAGAAAAAGGGAAAAAAAACCCTTCAGTGCTTAGGAGGTCACATCTAAGTATCTTTAAGTTAACTGACTAAATTAACCCAACTAGCCTTTCTATACCTCTTTGTAGAGAATGGGGATGAAGTCTGATGACCTTCTAGAGGAATTTCACTTAGATGGTCTGAATGGCCTTCTGGATGACTCTCATCACTGATTACAGAGGATATCAAAGATGACACTGCATGCTCGTTAAATACCTCTCTGTAGTTAGCCCCACCAAAACCAAACCAAACCAAACCCCAACATAAAAGGAAGACAGGTTTGTCTGTGGCTTGTACTTGTAGCATAGCTTCTCTCTATAAGACCCAATCAGCCTGCTCTACTTTATTCTAAGATGTTCTGACAATATTTACGGTGAGGGGAAGAAAAAAAGGCTTTATTCCGCTGGTGCTTTTGCTCAGGGATTCAAACTTTGTCAGGGAGATGAGCAAATGATTAGCAATCATCTCTGAAATATTCAGTCTGAGTGATATGCTCAGTGCTAGACTGTGACAGAGGAAAGAAAGAATTATATTTTTCAAGACAGCATTCAGGTGTCCTAGTGATGAGATCCTCCATTTTTCCCCAATAACCCCTGCTTATCCATCTTTCTACAAAAGATAAGGCAGTTCTAGCAAGATATGCCTTTCTTCCACTACATAACAAAGTTCCAGTTTCTTGCTCAGAAAAATAAAAATCTTCCTTACTTTACAATCAATAGACAACTGATTCCACACTGACCTTTTCTGAACAAGTCGGATGGAAAAAGATTTTTCTGGTGGTCTGACTGAAAATAAGAGGGACAGGTATTGGGAAGACACTGGGAAGGTAGAGCTCAAACATTTGACAAAAGGGACAAATGAATGAAAAGGAAGCATTCATTTAATGAAAAGCAGAACATAAAATTATCACATGGTTCCACTGTCCAATCACTACTTTCTTCTTCCCCTGCTCATAATTTACTATGTCTCAGCATACTTTAAGACTTTATTTAGCATATAAAGATCTAAAATCCCATCCCCCAAATGAATCACTTCTATTCACATCTTAGTTCAAGCATCATAAATACAAACAAGTGTACAGAAGAAAAATTAAAAAGAGCTAAATAAAGCACTATTTTACTAATGGAAAGAATAAAACCAGAGAGAGAGAGAGAGAGGTTAGAATAATGACTTATTAATTCCCATTATTTATGAAAACATCCATCATGAACAAGCAAAAAAGCCCAAGGACATTATTTTTATTTGACAACAAGAATATCATAATAAGGCAAATTATTTTATGTGCATGCAAGGAATCAGTTTTGTTACATTTAGTAGCTTTGATTAGAGATATATATGTTCAAGTGCAGAGGATTAAATTCTTTAGAATAAACTAGGTTGTAACTACTCGAGTAAGAACTTCAACGTTGAATAATTCAATTAATATTGAATATATTCGAATAACACACAGCAATAAAGACAGGAACTTCCCATTCTACAGACCAATACCAGTAAAGAATGATTAACTAAGACCTTCACTTGCACTGAAAAAAAAAAATTATCTCATACTATTTTAACTGTAACTTAACTGACAGCTGTCCATCATTCATTGCTTTTCATGAGTATTCAAAGGTATGAAGAACTAGAGCATAACAAACAATTTTATCTGGATAAATGGAGGAAAATAACATAGCAATAGGTATAAATGAATAACAGTAAAGTTTCATCTGTTACTATGGGTGGATCAAGACCTAACGTTCATGGGGACAGAAACCATATGATGTCCTAGTGCTCTTTCTATCTCCTCACTAAATCCATGTTATGCCACTAATGGCAGCAGAGATAACCTCCAAGACACCATCTTATTCAGTATGCTGCTTCTGCATTGCACCAGTTTCAGGGCAAAACTGAACTTAAAATTGAAATTGATCCTGGTAAAGAATTGGTTTTAAAGATAAGGTGTTTTAATGATTTATCTCAATAAGCTTTTTTTAAAAAAAATCCAATAAAATCCAAAACAACCTTGCTATTAAATCTTTACTGATAAGAAAGTAGAGAAGCATGGCACAGTTTGCATACAATTATGAGACATGTATCCTGCTGATGAAAAAATGAGCAAGATCCCATCTTTGTGTGGTTTTAAATATTTGTGAAGTAGTAATCCTTCATATACTGGGTTTCTGTAGTCATGGACATAAGCTGTCAAATTAACAACTGCTTGATGCACTGGCTTCCATGTTTTAACACTCCTACAGTGTTACATCTCAAAGAAGCATCCTTAAATACAATAATTTCCATCTTCTCATTCAGAACCTAATATTTTATTCTTGGGCAGTTTAAATAAATAAGTACAAATCTCAGGAGATCTGATGAGTACAATGTGGGAGAGAGGAAAAACAAATCAATTAAGGAGCTGCCCTGATAGAAGAGAGATGCCTCTATAATGACTGAAGTAGAATCTGAAACACTGATGGATCTTTTGAAACAGGATGCTATCTTATTTGCCATCAGCATTTGGGAAAAAATTCTTTGTTGTTATTGATCATCATTCCTTGATGACCTGGGTAAAAATACAGCTTTTTCCAATGTTAATTCTCTGGAAGTCATGCCTCTCAAAAGTCATTTGATAATAAACTCATCCTAGACTTCTGTATTACATTGTCTTATGGATGTTTTTTCCAAATTAAAATGAAATAGAGATCAAGTGTCCTTTACTCTCCCACTCAACACATACCCTTTTGTACAACCAAACAAAAACACAAAGTACGTAACACTAAGCATATGAACCAGACAAAGGAAAGAACAAATTTGAAAACAATTTGCAAGCCGGGCTTTAACCTTCTCTAGCCATGTACATACACTGTAAACAACCTGGTGTGCACCGACAGTTTAAATTTTAACTTTGTAACTTCTGACCTTACTATATCATAGGTGAAAATTGATTGACTCCTCTAAAACTGCACTAATTTAAAACTTCCATCACCCTTGGGAATGTTTGGACATCTAGTTATTCCTTCAGCTGCAAAGGATGGTGGTGAGCTGTTCCTATGGACGCCTCGGTCTTCCACGGGAAGAAGCTCTACAGCGTCACTTTCAGGAAGCATTAGAAATTGTTTAGCTGGAAATGCTCACTCAACTGAGTGTCGAGTTGCTTTGAATACATCTATTTAGAATAAGTATATTTATGATCTAATGCCACAGAAAAGTACACTAAGAACAAAAGCTCAAGATTCTCAGTCTGATGTAAACATCATTGCTTTTACTTTCCTTCTGTTTCTTTGTTCTTAGAAAGCACTGTTAATCAAAGATCAAGTTTGGTCCTTATCTATGACCCAAACAAGTGAGAAAAAATGTACCAGCCTTGAAAACATGAGGGGCCATCTAAGAGTTACCGTAGAGAGTTACTGTATGGCAAAAAGCCTCCAGAGAAAAAAAAATCTGATTTTTTTCTCTTTCAGGAAAAATTTTCCATCAGTCTTCCTAGTTTTAGAAAGATTATGCTCCAGTACAATCTACTATGGTTTATACTTACACTCATAAAATAGTATTAATTTCAAATCATGAGATTAATTCCTAGAATTATTATTACAAGTGCTATTACAATTTGTTTTATTCTGTGGCCATATGCCTCACTCTAAATTTTCTAGGCTAGGAGTCTACTCACACAAAGCAGTTAGCTAGACCTTATTTTGGGATACAGACCTTAAGCACTTCAGAAGACTTTGCAGGTATCTAGAGCATACACTGCTGACGACTTTAGATTTCATTCAGAGTTGGTGTTTCTGTTTTGTTTGATCACGTATGCTAACAACCTCTTCTTGAAAATTAAAGTTAATACAGTGCTCAGTAACAGCAATGTATCCTGCGGTTATGACTCAGAAAAGACTTGTGCAAACGCCTTAAACTCTACCATTTGAGCATTTAGAATCATTGTCTGAAGAGAAATGATGAAAGTTTAGCCCGACGAACAATTGTGCTAACAGGAGTGAGCGACCTGGCAATCACATCGTATGCCCGCTTACACCATGGCCTGCCAGGATCAACAGAAACACGCACAGCATCGCTCTTCCCACAGATGCGCCCGTCTTTGCCCGAGCCTGCAGCCGTGACCCTCCAGCAGATATGTGCAGGGAATGAAGGTGAGCTCTGAACATCTGGGGAGCTCAAGTCATGCTGCTGGCATTTTATAACCAAGGCTGAAACCTGCCTTGGTCCCAAGAAAACCAGCCACGAAAGCTCCCAGTAATTATCGCTGTGCCACCTTTTCCATTTTTTCCCCCTCTACGGTAAGACATTATGGACCCATGATAGGAATCAGGCTGCTGAACTAGATGGATCTTTTGTGTCAGTATGCATAGTCTTACATTCTCATTATTTCTTAGAGACACAATCCCAGGTCTCTTAGTTTTAACCTTGTAAGTGATCTAGCCACTAAAATATGATGGAAGAGCCACACTGTGCTAGCACAAGCTATATTTTATACATATAACTGGGGAAAATCAGGTGTTGAAATCAAAACACAACAAACGAGCCTGATTTAGGAACTAATCAAACTATAATCCGGCTAACTTTCCCAAAGTTACTTTGAATCATTCTGTACCCTTCATATATCTACATTGTTACTGGTAACAAAAATGTTTCATTGAAGAAGTGCGTTTTATGGAAAGAACTTCAAAAACTATAGACTTCTAAATATCCACTGAATACAACACTCAAACACATCACTGTGTCAGGGAAGTATTTTGGAGTTAAGATATTTCAACACTCTGAAGAATGTACCTCAATGATTCCCCTATATACGTATTTACAAAACGTACATCTAACATTTTTCTGTGATAAATACATCACAACATACTTCCCATAACTTGCTTTAAACTGTGGCATCTTTAAAATAAAGCAAATTTTTTTTATTATTCCCTAAACCAAGCAAATTTCTGTAAACCAGTGTTTTACAGGAAATGGAGATGCTTAGAGAGGTATTTAAATGTCTTTGCAAAATGAAAATCACAAAGTCACTTTTAAAAAGAAAAAAAGTACATCTCCTTCCTTCCCTGTTCATCCAGGATACTCAAAAAAACCCCTAGGTTTTGATTTTCCAGATGCTACTATGACAATCAACAAAGACTGAACATCAAGACTTGATTTACTTAAAAGCTGTGAAACTTTCAGAAACTGTGAGGCCAGAAGAGTTGGAGAGGCACAACTACAAATGTGGTTAGGCCACTTAAAACACATACCTTATCTGTCCCCACAAAAAAAAATGAAACAAACAAACCATCAGACATAACATGGTCAAGAAGGAAGATTTGATCAGAGCCGTACTAATTTATTTTATGCAATGTGATTATAAAATGTGAAGCCTCACTGAAGAATCACAACAAAACTGTTACAGTAGTTACTTTGTTTCATTATTCAATAAAACAAATATATAGCTATAAGATATTTAGTAAATAGTTGCTTTATTTTGCATTTTATGCTAGCAAAGTGGCTTCAAAATCATTAAAAAATGCAAATCTATGGTTAAAAAATTTTTTTATCCATATCCATTCTATGTATTCATACATATTCATAGATTCCTTGAAAAAGATCTACAGCAGGTCACCACTAAGGGACACATGTAAATCTTCTGAGGATGTTTATGAAAACAGTAAATATTCTTGCCTTTATAGTGTACTGAACCAGTAACATGCCAATTTTCTTTTCCTCTAAGTAATATGGAGAGAAGTTCAAAGAAATTATTTCAAAGAACACAAAATTCTTGTGTGTAAATATTAAAAGCCCATAAAAATTAGAAAAATAAAAGCTCTTCTTAGAGAGATACTACAGCTTTGGAGAATACATTTGATAATGAAAAATACAGAACTTTCATTTTTAGAGATATTTTCTGGACTAACAATATACTGTCAGAGAAAGCACACGGTACATTTAATATTAAAATTATTAATGCTTTACTCAAAGATAAACAAAAAAAACAACAACCCTGTATTTATCAACAAATAAGGTTATCATATGCCATCCAGCCATCCAAAACCTCAAAGGCACAGAAGTTAACAGGGAGAGACCTGTGCATCCCTTTTCACCTTGCAAATACACTCTGGGGAGCTCATGCTTCCAACAGATACCTAAAAATAATGCATTGGCCAGTAACACCAGATTTAGAGTTTATTACAAAAGAGTAAGAGTGGCATTATAGGCCTGCATATCAGTTATATCCAACAGATCTGCACATCCAGTTATCACATATTTAAGAACTCATTCTGGTTGTGAAAGTTTTGTACCAAATACAGTCTTTGCAAGCGTGGAGGATTTATTGGAGAGAAATGAAACCATAACTGTTAGTAACTTATTTTTTCTACTGCTTTGGCACAGGTCAGACACGCTGCAGCAGTCAGGAAGAAATGAAGCTGCACCTACTGAGAAGTCAAAGGGGGACATGACATTGCTGATGCTGTTCCAGCTACACCAACCTTCCTGAGGAACAAGGGGCTGTGGCGTGTCTCATTAAGTCCTTTGTATCCAATAATTTATCCTCATTCAAGAGGTACTGAACATCAGCATAGTGGAAGCAACCTTCTGTGATAGTAGTCTTGTAAGTTGGAAGTAATTATTCTGTAACTCTAAACGTGACTGGCATCGCATTAGTGAACCTTTGATTGACCAAGAAACTCAAGAAATAAAATCACAGCCTGCTGTGAAAGACAGAGACTGTGAAGGTAAGAATTATGAGAGCCTCACGTGGTTTGTGGATGGGGCATCTCTCCCCCTCTCCCATTTACTCTCCCTCCCATCCTTTTTTCCCCTGACAGACATGGGCAATTCAAAGCAAGTTACACAGGGGAAAAAAAAAAAAATCTATTTTCTTAATATACCTATGACATATACATGTATGTACAAAAGAGTTTTGTGCATAAAAATTGCTAAAACATCTCCTTATCTGTGAACCATTTGCAATCCTACACAGGACCCAGGCAGAATTTCATTCCTTTGGCGGCGGGTGTTTGAACACTGGGAGGAGCCACCAGAGCCTTGCCAGGCCAGCGGCACCACAGAGGGCAGGGCACAGGCACGCTGCAGCAGCCCGTGGGGGCTCAGGCATTTCCCCAGCAGCGGCAGCAGAAGACAGAGCATCAGACCTCCTCAGTTCTGTCTAGAGCTCTGGAACAGGAGATGAGAGAGAACTCAAGCTGGTAAAAAGCAGCGTGGCAAGGGAGATGGAAAAAAGTTGAGTTTCTTGCACTAAACATGGTGACTCCCTTCCTGCAGTGCTCTCGCATTCACGCTCTGATTTAAAGAAGTGAAAGTCACCAAAGGAGGGTGAACACCTAATCCTCAACTCTATTTTAAGTCAGATGTACAGTTCCTAAGGGGTGGAAGCAATGCAAACAGGTCTGATGTAAATTCCTAGTCTTGTTTAGTTGGGTAGGGTTAGTCAAGCAAGTCGTAGTCTTTTACCTCTTCTGAAACAAGCAATAACATTTGCACCATTTGTTGTCAAAATGAAATGGGAAAGATTCAGGCATTAGAGCTCAATGACTGCAAGACCCCCTTTATGAACAAGCGTCACTGATATTTAACCAAGATCTTAGGAATCAGCACATCAGAAACAAGCAGCAGAAGATAGATCTCAAGATATTTTGGACTTCCTGCAAGACAGGTTGAATAAAACCAAACTATTTCAATGGGGAAAAAAATGGCTATTGCCCAAACAGGCAATTCTAATTTGATGTTAATAGCAATTTTTCATCAAATAGCCATAAGAAATTACAACAAACTCCAAGCTGTGTACTGTAGATAATGGATTTACCCTTTCAGTTAACTTAAGCAAAACAAATGTTTAAACTTTCCAGTAAACACACACAAAACATGATGAAGATCTGATCGCTGCAGTGTTACTAGGGCTGTGAGAGAAACTTTGGGTTTAAGTGGGTAATTCCCATGCAGTATCAAATTTTCAACTAAATGACAGCATTTCTCCTTCAGTTTTCTATACTCTATCATTTAAAAAACTAGCACAGTAGCTGAAGAACAGCCCGCAGGATCACTTTTTTTGACTTGTGACCACTACTGTATACACAAAGTTTAAATTTTCATGGAATATGCATCTTTGGGTCTTACTTATTAGGTGATCAAACTTGATGTATAGCCTAATGCAAGGCCATAGAACTTCAGCCCATTGTTCCCGAAATTAGTTTCAGTTTGTAAATTCACTGTATCTGTAAAATTTAATGTCAAAGGCTTTAGTTCTAAAAATAAAACCAAAAATACTGAATCATCATTGGAAGTGAAGTATCACCTTGAGAATACTAGACATTGGGATGAAAAAAATGCATATCTATTTTGCAAGGCACTTGAAGAATGAAAAAAAAGAAGACATTTTCCATTCTATAAAACATACAAAAATGTATAATTGTGGACTACAGGACTTTAAATATGTTAACCTGTAATATTTTAATGGAAATCGATTAAGTCACCTTAAAACGCTAGGTTTACGAGCAACGTCAAGGTGAAAATAAAGTGAAGAAAAGACACTGGTGCACTGGCAAGGTTCACACCAACTGTTTTGCTTACTGCTTGGTAAAACCCAGTAAAAATGTGTTGATATGAGCAGCAATCATGGCCCAAGCCCAACTATGGTTACACAACCAAATCCAGTGGGCCATGTATACCATCAGCTGTACCAGCAATTCCCAGAGGAAAGATGGAAACACTTGGTCGTTTGATTATATACAATCTCCAACAGGCAGAGAACTTCAATATATTTCCACCACGCTTAGTACAAAAAAAGTTATTAAATTTTAGAAGAAAGAGACTCTACCAAACTCAGCACAGCTTTAGTATTTGTCTACCAACCACCATTTGGTACTGCTGACCTGCTGGCTAACACACAGTTGTCCTGGGGAGTACATTTATGGGATCACTTCCACATTTCATCACACAAATTTGTCATGCCAACCACAACTCAGGATGACTTCAATCCCAGACATCACTGCAAGGGTCTGCCAGAGGAGGTTGAGTGATTTGACTGCAGAGAGAGCAAACATAGTTTGCTTCCAAATGAACCTTCTAAATGAGATGGGTACCCTACTTCTAATTACTCCAGCGAAGATGATGGGAATAAGCAGCAAACTTTCAATGGATGGGAATCACATCAGTAAAGCAAAACAAACTTGTCACAGTGTAAAAGAAAGTGACCCTACTATTTGCCCAAGCAGCTGTACAAAGGACTTTCCAAAAGCCACAGTAATGCAGACGGCAGCAGGCACCCACGAAGAAAGATGCCGTTAAGATATCAACGCCTATTGAAAGAAATTTTGGGGGAAAAAACCCAACAGTGCCTTTTCTTATGTTTTCCTTTACCTGTCTTGTTCACCAGTTTCTCCATGCCTGTCCACCTCACTAACATGTTGTCACTTGAAGAATCAAACTTACAAACAGGAAAACTATGTTTTTTGCCTCACCCATAGAGGTTGGCAACATTATTACTTGTTTCACTTTCCATCGAGAAAAAAAGACTCTCTTCAACATTTTTCAATAAAAGTTTTATTTTTTCTTCAGATCTTCTCCCCCTTCAAAAAAAGCAGGTAATCATTACCACAACCTCTAAAATGCTCAGGAACAAACGACATACAGGATATACAGCCAGCCCAACAAAGTCATCCTTCCAGCTGATTAGCGTATTTCAAGGTTTCAATCTTTGAATTCCAAATCACTGGCCTACAGTTCGGCTCCCTCTCTCCAGAGATGATATCCAGAGTAAAAATAAAAATCATCCCACAAACAACAAGTTAATCCATAAAGATTTTCTTCTTAAAAAAAAAAAAAGGAACTTACCTTCATTTTTATTGTTCATAAGAGTATTTCTCATTTGTATTTTGGAAGAACCATGACACATATCATCAGGAGTAGTTGGCATTCATGATTATACACTTTTTTTGATCAAGACACCAGATCAAGATTCAGAAGGAAAAACAGAGGTATAACAAATGGCACTGGATTTCAATCGCCAGATTCAAAGAATATTGTATGGCATGAATTACAAAGAAAATATCCATGAAACAGAAGTAAAGCCCCAGCCAATAACACAGGCAGTTCACAGAAGGGTTTAAATTACCTAATATTCAACATTCCAGGTCAACTTGCAGTTATGTACTTCCCAAATCAGTGTTCACTATATTTAAATTATTTATTATTTTATGATTTTTCAGACACGGCTATAAATTTCATTTGAAGACAAAACTTATCAAAAATGAATAGCAATTTAGAGAAAAAGAAATTGCAAAAGAGACAGCTTGACCACATTCGAGTCCAAAAGCATTAACAATTTCAGCATCTCAAATAAACTTTGCACTTACACAATTAAAGAATGTGTCTGATTTTTAAAATAAAAAAGTACTTTATCACTTCAGAGGTTTTGCGAAAGAGGCTTTCACCCGACGGACATCACATGCCACCTGCCCAGTGAGGACAGCCACGCTCAACAGACCTTTCACACGAGTCAACATTTCAAACACAACTTAAGTCAACCAAGAGGAGTAATGAGCAGTGGCCACTCCTAACCTTAGTCCAATGTCCAGCAAACAGATTTTTTCTGGTCATTTTTTTATGCCTATTGAAACCAATATCCCACTGTCCATCTTTGATCAAAAACAGCGACACACAAAGAGCAAGTATTGGCCGCAGCACAGTCTACGGGCCCAACTCCACAAACCCGACAGAACTTTTTCTGAAGTCAAAGCAAGTTTTTGGCAATCCTTTCACAGGCAGAGTGGTTCCTAAATTTCTCTCCTACTTCCAGGGATGATCCTTTCAAGACTGGCTTAAGTCACATTATGAGGATGGGGAAACTTGCCAAAGCAATTAACCATGATTTATCTGTCTTGGGAACACAGGCCTTCAGTCTTCTAGTCTATCAGTTCAGCACCTCTGCTCGGCAGTCAACTTGCTTAAAATATAAGCCCACCCGGGGCACCTTTCACTGACTTCTACAGGTCTGTTCACCCACGGCAGCACAGATGTAACTCCATTAACGGGAGACACACGTGCACCAACAGTACAGTAAGACATCTTCTTCTGTCAAGTGTCCCGAAGGCTGTCTGTCTCCCTTTGACCTTAGCCTTCCAGCCTCTGGATATAAATATTTTTTTACAGAACGCTGCCTGGATGCATATTAACTATGAGATAAAAGCATTTTTGGTTTTGGGTGGCCACTTCTTTACCCAAAAGACAAGAATGGCTCCAAAACAACAACGGCTTTTCACTCCCAGGGATGACTTCTTGTAAAAATAAAAACAAGGAAGTTCAATCCAAGAGAACCATAATGCTTTTCAATTAAGGGCAAGGATGTGAAATTGCCACACAGAAGACAGGAAATTCAAAGTTAGGCTGTCACCTCATTCCCTTCTTCACCCCAAAACCTTCCTCTCCCGTCAGCACACCCTTTGACCACCTCCGGAGCGACGCGTGAAGGATGGCGTGTCAGAGCCTTAACTTTGAATCTTTTTGGCTTCCCTCGCCACCTTCGTTAAGGGCACGAAGAGCCGAGGAGTTTAAATTTTAATATTTTGCGTCGCCGCAGCTTGCTGCATGGCCAAGGCACAGGATGGTAGCCCAGGACTTTGGTACAGACACAAATCGGGGAGGAAAGCCCCTCTGCTCTGCCCTCCCCGCCGCCCCCCCCCCCTCCGGACACATGCAGTAACTCGGCTTTGCACACATTTTTGCACACCGCCGGGCTCGCACTTCGGCGTGCTCACTGCCGGAGCGAGCCGCGGCTGTCAGCGCTGCTCCCCACCATCCCGCACCCCCGCCCCTTCTCCTTCTGGAGTCAAAGTGTTGTGTGAACGTGGGGCGGGGGGGGGGGGGGAGCGCAGGCCACGGGTAACACTTTGCCGTCTCCTCCTTTCAGTCACATTTCCGTCCTCCTCCAGCAAAACTGGGGAGGGGAGGGGGGGCGGGGGGCCAGGCTGGCCGGGGGGGGGGGGCGGACGGACGGACGGACACACACGCAGGCGCTGGGCCCAGCGGGAAGGGGCAGCCGCAGCAAGTGTGGGTGACAAGCCCGCCGGCTCTCCCGAGAGCAACAAAAAGGCGGGTGGGGTGGGGTGGGGTGGCCGGCGGGGCCGGGGGCAGGGCCGGCGCTCGGGGGCTGTTACCTCGTAGAGTTCCTCGGAAGCCATGCTGGGGAAGCCTCACAAGGTGGAGTTGGGTGCTGGTTTGGAAATACTTTGTTTCAGTTGGTGTCCGTGTGGCCTCCTCCTCCTCTTCTCCCTCCTCGTCTTCTTCTTCGTCTTCTTCGTCTTCTTCTTCTTCTTCTCCTCCTCCCTCTCCCTCCTCCTCCTCCTCCTCTTCCCCTCCTCCTTCTCCTCCTCCTCCTCCTCCTCTTCTTCTTCCTCCTCCTCCCTGCGCGTCTCTCTCCAGCGCAACTAGCAGCTCCGCTCGCTAAATGCCAGTGAGGTGCTGCTGCCGCTGCTGCTGCTGCCGCTGCTGCTGCTGGTGGCGGCGGCGGCGGGGCTGCGCGCACGGCAGCTGCGCAACTCGCTCGCGCTCGCTCCCTCGCCCTCACGCTGCCTCTCGCACACCCGGGCGGGCGGGCAGGCCGGCACGCACGCACGCACGCACGCACACACTCACGCGCGCACACACACACACACGCGCACACACTCGCTCGCACTCGCGCACGGCGGCGGCGGCGCCCCGCACCCCCACCCCTCCGTCCCCGGCTCGCTCGCTCCCTCCCCAGGAACACTAATCGAGCGCAGAGAGAGAGCGCCACACGCAACCGCTCCGCCTCGGCTCCCGCCGCCCCCGGCACCATCCTCCTCCTCCTCCCCCCGCCCCCCCCCGCTTTGATCTCCCATTGTCTGCTCAGCTGGGCCCGGCGGCGCGCGGGGGGCGGCGGGGCGCGCGCCCGGGGGCGGGAGGGGCCGCGCCCCGGGAACGGGGGGCGGCGGCGACGGCGGCGGGACGGCGGCGGAGTCCGGGCAGGGCGGTGGGACGCGGGGCCTGCGCACGGCCGCAGCCCTCGTCGCTTCCCCGAGCCCCCCGCGGCCGCCGCGCTCGCCCCCCCGTTTGCCCCGCCACGCCTCGGCCGGACCCCGCGGCCCTCCCGGCCCCGCTCCGCCGCGGGCCCCGGTCCGCTGCCCTCCTCTACCACCACCGCTGCTATCAGCAACGTTGTAACGCACCCGCACAGGGTTTTCCAAACTTCCTTGGTAGCACGCCTTCGCCACCGGAGAGGGCAAATCCACGCCGGAACTAAGCGGCCCTCAATGGTTGTTGCCAACAGCACCGATGTGGCTTGCATCTCCCAACTGGCCGCGTTTGCAAAACTGGGAAGGCCCCAGCAAAGCCCCCCTGGTGTGATGGGTCAACAGAAAGCAGCTGAGCTGTTGGCTTTCTTCTGACTCCATTACGAGTTACACCATGCAACTTGTTCTGGTCACCTCGCGTGCCATCCGGGGGTGCTTCACAGGGAACTGTGCAGATCAGGTGCCGTGCAGCAAACCGTCAGCTTGATGAACTGAAGGCATTGTTGTGCGAAGGTAGATGTGATGAGATGCGATTACTCCTTCAAGAGCAAATTCTGCAAGATGGCGTTTCTGATCTCAGAAGGGCTGAAGGGTGGGACAAAACCAGCGTCAGGTCAGGAGCGCCTTACTGCGAGTTCTGCTGTACCGAGGCATCTGTTCTGCTGAGCGTTTCTTGTTCCATACCACACTAGGAAGCCATGCGCTGCCCCAGAACAGCACAAGTTGAAGCAGAGTTCATCACGTTTGTGTAATCAATCAACCCGTTGACTCAACTGATCTTTGATCAAGTTACCTCTTTTTTTTTTTTTTTTTTGCCAAAGTATTTCAAAAATGTTTCTGGAAAGCCAAGAAACTTCTCAACGTTCTACTTCGATAAACACATTTTGGATCATTGTCCAGCAGGTACCCATTTGGAAAGCATTGATCCATTTGTGGGCTTTGGATGATCTATGTAGAAAGAGCTGGAGATTCCTTTCTCAGACTTGGGTAACCGGCCCATTCTTTGTGACAAATGCATCCTGTCTCCCAGGTCAACATCCTTCTTCTGGATAACTGAAATTCCAGTACTGGACTGCTAGATGGACATCACTTCTGCAGATAAAACTTCTAACAGCTTTCAGACTTCTTATAATTTCCTAACTAATCTATGAAAAGGTTAGAACTACTCTGTATTTAAACCACATCTTGAGATCTTTAAGAGCTAGGCTTAATCTAAGTGGTGAAAAAGGGGGTCATTCAGTGACAGTAACAGGATCATTGACAAAAGGATGGGCCTATGTATGAAATGGAGACGGTTAAGATCTAGGAACTCTGTGACTCCCTTCTAGAGGTGAGCATTTAATCACAGTTCCTAAGACGTGGTCTGAATCCTTTTTGAGCTGTACTCAGCATACCATCGTTGTTGTAGCTACCCTTTGAAGGGCACTCTTTTAAAGGGATTGGTACTCATGTTTTAGCAAAGGATGGCAGCAGTGGTTGCTGAAGATGTTACTTCGCTTGCAAAGCATAAGAACAGAACATCTCAATTTGTAGTAAGGGTCTTACTATTGCAGTAAACCGGGTCTTAGGCGTTTTGGTCTTCTGGATGACTAAAAAGAAACACAGTTCATCGGTACTGCTCTATTCTTAGTACTTCAAGGAAACAACGGCTCAGTGTTATTACTAATTTTTAATGTTTCAACCACACTTCACATTTCATCTTTAGTGAAAGAAGTTCTTCTTTTACACATATTCATTGCTCGCATTGCCATTAATTCTTCTTTGCCTTCTATTCTAATCTTTTATCCTTGTTGCTTTATATGACTTTTCAGAAGAATCAACCATACTATTCAAAAATACCATGCGATAGTGCTATGGTTCAAGCATCTGAGGGGTACCAGGTTTTGTGACTGGTGCCCAGGTTTTGCAGTTGGATTTTGCTACCCTAAGTTCCATGACAGCTTGTTCTCATCTTGCTTTCTCTAGAAAAAATCAAGTTGTCCAGAAGTTGTATGGTGAATTGTCTAGATCACCATTTCCTTCTTATTTCTGAAGGTGTTTCACACTTTCCTCATTGAGGCAGGATGTGTCAATTTTTAACAATATTTTGGTTGTTGAAACCAATCTTCCCACCAACTTCCTGAATGGCTTTACTAACATTGCATATAAATCTTTCTAGTAGAGAAGTTGTATGGAATACAGTAATGGAGCAGTCTAGGAAGAGTGGAAAGCCAGGCCAGTTTGAGTTCTGACAGTGGCAGCAAAAGTTTTTAGAGGTGCTTGAAACAGCCTCGGTGAATCCAGCTTTGGAAAGAATCAGACAATGTCAGCCAGGCTGGAAGTTTTACCATATGCATACAGCGCTTCCAGTTTGAAGTGGACAACTGCCTACAGTGGCAGTCCTGGTAAAGTCAGGAGGACAGTCGCTCTTCTGTTTAGCAGAATGAAGAATGTTCTGATTTATGGGCAAGGTACAGATCGTGGAATCAAGTTCATTTGAAAGGTCAACTCCATTTTGAACTCACTGTGTGCCATTGTCATGTCTATAAAGATCTTCATAGATGGTGGAATAACTGAATTTGAAATAGTTATGGTGGCTGGCCACAGCTGGCTGAAAGTTTACAGCACTGAAAATATCAGAGACCTGTATTAGACGGGAATGGGTCTACATCTCCAGGATTTGCTCTAACCAAGGGACCACAGCCATATCTGATATGCAGATATTTATCCGCAAGATCATAACTCTTGATAATAAAGTGACTAACAGTAACTTGTGATCGGTTATATTAAGGTGATTATCTGCCTTCTAGTATTTGGGAGTAGGGCTTGGAAATGAAGAACTTAGTAGTTGAGATGATACAGTCAGGGATTAGCTAAAGGATTTCAAAAGGTGGGATTGATATGGCTAAATGTGATGACCTACGCTGTAGGCATTAGCATCTGATCAAATCATCCTATGCTACTTTTTCACAGTCAATGAAAACCTAGTCAGCATAGTCAATGGAATTCACCACATGCTTCATCTCATCCTAAAGCAGATGCCTATGTCTGGTCAGATGAATTGAAGTCTAAATTTGATTTACTTTGTTGACTGGATTTTTACTGATTGAAAGTATGGCACCTATTCTGCAACCGCCTAAAGAAAGGTGAGATTAATCCTGCTCATGTTTCTATGATCCAGGCTTTCTTGACCTAAGGCAACTGGATAATTTAAAACTCCATACTGGCCAAACTATGTTGGTAGATTAGATATGAAATACATAATATCCCTTTGCACCTATTATTTTTTCTTTCCTATTTTGATCCTATGCTCATTTGTCCTCATCTTAACACCTAGGACGTGGCTCATCCTTGTGCTCTGGTATTCTCTGGAATTTCTGTCCCTCTTCCTTTCCTCAGCTCTTCCTCATCTACATCTCAGTTTCTTTCCTTCTAAGTGGTCTGAGGCACTTAAGTTAAAATGAAGAAACAAAAATGCTAGAAAAAAACATTTCTTGCAATTTGTATCTGTACCTCCAACACAGAGCTGAGAACTATGTTTCCCATTTTGCAGTGGGGGCAATTTAAACGGGTCATTTCAGGAAGAAAGAAGGGTTTAGTTCTCTGACACACTGAGGAGAATGGGATCACCTGAAGGAACGACTGTTAAACAGGATTCTTTACATGAAAGTCTAGAAGAGAGAGCCTCCTAATTCTCTAAACGACTAAGACATTACTTTCGTTGATCTGCAAAACATTGATTTCTAGATTAGACTAAGACAGTAACATAATCAGATTTAAATAACTGAAGAAAAGAATGGTAATTATGCTTATAGTAATAGATTCTTGGTAATTTTTGTGGACTGACATCATCATATCTAGCTCTTTATTGGTAAGGATGTAGTTTCATTCCCCAAATTTTTGCTTTCAAAGAATGCTGGCAGATACTCCACTGTTTCCTTGTGGACTTCAAGGATAGACTCAATGTAATAATTTTTTTTTAACAACCATTAATTTTTCCACGCAATCTGTTCATGAAATGAGTTTGCATTGTAATCCATCCTCTACCCACATAGAACTGAGACATGAAATTAAAGTAAATATTGTCAGAGATGTCCACCGATTTCTGCCGTTCAATTAAAGAGGCCTTGATTTAAGGGCCTAAGAGAATATAGTACCTTTTATTTTAAAAATAGCATTCTTATTGATATTTGTTACATGTGTAAATACTAGATGCTTCTGTAACTCCAGCTGGGTACCCAACATCTTGAACTGAGTTTCCAAAGATATATATAGAAGCCATCGGTGACTACTATGTTTTAAACGACTTGCTTAGTATCAAATGGAAGCTTTGTGACTGAAGTAGGACTAAATTCTAATCTCATGGGACAAAATGCATGTTTTATCTATAGGACCTGCTTTTCTCTTCCTGCACTCTCCTGCCTCTTTCACCACCCACCTTTCTAGTTCTGCAACACATGAAACTGGAATCTTAAATACGACAGCTTCCATCAGTACACAGAAACAGACATAGCCCTGACTATGGGAGCCGTGCAGTCAATTGTGACAGAGATGAGATTAATGTCTCTGGTAAATCTGTCTGCTGCACATCCCTGATTTATTCCTAGAAGATGCTCTGTGCCTTGCATGAGGCAAAAGCTCCATGGAAGAGTCAATGCAAATAGCTGATTGGAGAACACACATGGATAGTGAAGGTGTACAAGTATTACATAACTTTAAAAAAATTTGTGTTTAAAAGCCCCAAACTGGAAATCTAAAATAAAAATAATCTTGTGCAATCACGTTGCTCACCCTTTCAGCTCACCCTATTGGTCACCAGCAGAGTTTAGATGTTTACATCCACATCAGAGATAAAAAGTTTTAGCTACTTCCTTCAACTCCTTGGCTCTATTCAAAGTAGTGCTGTCTTACTACTGGAATGCAGCTTCCCTTGCCTCGGTGAGGATGAGAACTGGTTTATAAAACAGCTAAGAAAACAAAATCCTAGCTTAATAGTTGGGTTGGGATGGGAGCATGGAGTGAAGCTGAAGGATAATTCTATCCTTACAGAATACTTTAAATGGCTGATCAGCCATAACAGTTCACTCATTCTCATAGTCAATGTAATGATCATTACAAAGAGTGCATTGCCTGAAAATTAAATTAGGGAATGTCCTCTTCAATTTTTGAAAGGAGGTATCATAAGCTAAGAAAGTAGTAGGTTGAGAACTGATGTAAATGTAAGTACTGTGTCTGAAAGACAGCCATTCTTTGCTTTTCTCTGGAATCCGTAATTTACCTCCTGTCGTGGTTTAACCCCAGCTGGCAACTAAGCTCCACAGAGCCACCCACTCACTCCCCCCTGGTGGGATGAGGGAGAGAATTGCCAGAGTAAAAGTGAGGAAACTCATGGGTTGAGATAAAGACAGTTTAATAGGTAAAGCAAAAGCCGCGCACACAAGCAAAGCAAAACAAGGAATTCATTCACTACTTCCCATCGGCAGGCAGGTGTTCAGCCATCCCCAGGAAAGTAGGGCTCCAGCACGCGTAACGGTTACTTGGGATGACAAACGCCATCACTCCAAATGTCCCCCCCTTTCCTTCTTCTTCCCCCAGCTTTATGTGCTGAGCATGACATCATATGGTATGGGATAGCCCTTTGGCCAGTCTGGGTCAGCTCTCCAGCTGTGTCCCCTCCCCACTTCTTGTGCACCTCCAGCCTACTCACTGGTGGCATGGGGTGAGAAGCAGAAAAGGCCTTGACTCTGTGTAAGCACTGCTCAGCAGTAAGGAATCATCCTGTACTATCAACACTGTTTTCAGCACAAACCCAAAACATAGCCCCATACTAGCTGCTAGGAAGAAAATTAACTCTATCCCAGCCAAAATGAGCACACTTCTCATGATTAAATACAGTTTTAGAGTGAGTAAGTATGTGGAGAATAGAGACAGCTGAAATTCTATGTTTTTATAGAGAATACAGAGTTCCCTACAGATTTTTAATGAAGTAGATACTCCAGTATAGCTCATGCAGGATATTTGTTCATAGAGAACTTCTGTTTTGGTTTTTTTTTTTTTTTTTTTCCTGGTTATGAGTATGGTATTTACAGGTTGACTTTTCCAGAGTTTAAAAATCTCCAGCATTTTTTTTCTCAACATGACATATCAAGCCTTTTCAAAATCCTATAACCAGTGTTGTCAAGAGAAGAGAATGTTAGTCTGGGTGGTAACCTGTTAGTTGTTTTACGTGATAAAGACATTTGCAGATATTGAGAAAGAACAGGGCATTCCTTCTGATAATTATACAAAGACTAAAAACCATCATTTTTTCCATTCAGATGAGAAAAATAAAAAGCTTAACAATCTTTTCTTCTTAAATAACTGCAAAAAGGGAAAACTGAAAAATGCAGAGGAAAGCTATCTTCTAGAGAAATGCATTATTATGAATAAAGAATATGAACTTTTTGATCTAACAGTTGAGGTTTTGCACATCAGAAATGGGTCAAAGATCTATGTTTTTCTTTCAGTTTCAAGATTCAACCCTGTATTTTTCTGTGACTGGAAAAGTAATTTTACTTTAACATGGTGATGTCAGAATATCAAATATTGTTGTGATGTCTCAACCAGGGTTGGTGACAGAATGTTACAGGTTGCAATCCTTTCTTTCCTCCAGTTCATAGGACTGCAACATATCTTCTGAAGAAGATGATGAAGAAACAAACATCCATGGGATCACCTGCTTAGGTCTGATCACTTGGTTCTGTGCCTGCCTCTTGGAATTCAACTGGCTCTGCAGCTTCCCCTCAGTACTGGGAATATAGATGTAGATATATGGGATCCAGTGCTTGATTTCCCTTGACTATCCAGAGAAAGATTTTCTATGTATGTAGTGGATTAAATTTAGATTTTCTGTAATAATCATAAAGTAGGTTTATCCAGTCCACTGCAGTGTAGCCTAGTTCTACCAGTACCTCTTACCAAAAGTTTCACTCATATATAAGAATATTATGCTAATCAGTTAGGTTTGGTGCTTGCTAAACTTTTCACAAAACTGTGCAAACTGCCTTTCAGCATATGGAAGGGAAAGTAAAATGTCTGCTTGATTCATCATTAGACTGCAGATTTGACTGTGGATTCATTATAGCCTGAACAAAAATAATGTTATCTCCTGTAAAGGAAGGGGTGCAAAAGGTAAGGAATCTTTAGTGAAAAAAATTAATGTCTTGTCCTGGAGGTGGTTTGTGAACAGTTCCTTTTTGGGGAAGCGTGTTCATGTCAGTATATAGCTTAGTAAAAGTGTGACAAAGTGGAAGAGGAAGTGGTCTGAAAGCCTTTCGTTTTGTTTCCTTATCTTTCTCTGAAGTTCTCCGTCGGGCTTACTGGTTTGACTGGTGGTCCATAGATGAATTAATGACCTTTTGCAATAATTGTGGTGATATGAAAGATCAAAACTGTGCTATGGCTTGTTGAGACTTATTCAGCACTGCCATTAAACAAATGTCTTTCCTAGGGATAGACCATGACAGTATGATCCTTTAGCACAGATGCTTAAGTCAACATGACCACTCCTCTTGGATCAGTTTACAGATGGAGGTTTTGCTGCTGAGAATTAATGGATCTGAAATTGCAGATTCATGCAATTTTCATCTTTTCAGGTAGCCCCCACTAACAAAGGGTGGCACATGCAGTCAATAGCCTTGTTGTTTAGACTGGCAGCACTGGAACAAAAGGCCTTGTTCCAGAAGTTTGCCTGTATTAGGATAGGCTGAATTCTACTGGATTTGCTCTGTTAAATTTTAGCAGCTGCTAGCTGGCAATCTTTTGGTATCGTTATTCAAGTTCTGCTGTCAATAGACAAGGGTAATTCACTAGTAAATGCTTTACTAGGTTTTGCCATCAAGCCTCCATGTCGTCTTGAACTGTGTTCATTGTCCTCACACAAGGAGATTGTGTTTTAGCAGGGCATGGATATGTTTCTACCAGTCTTTCTACAGCAATGCAACAGGGAATGACTTTTCCTCTAGAAGGTCAAGCATTAACACAGACACAATGCCTATCTTTTATTTTGGCATTAGTAACTTTATGTTGCAACATAATATTCATTATTCTAAAAAACAACAAAAAAGTTAATAAAACAAAATGGTGTAAAGTCACATCTAATCAAACTGAAAAACTAACTAAATGCCAACCATGTTGGTGTATTTACATCAGCTTGGCTCACTGAAATTCCAAAAATGATCACTGCTGTAGTTCGGAAAAAACTCTTGGCATTGAAAGATCCCTACATCTACCTTCTGTAATCTTACCCTTAGATCACTACACAGCAGTAGGGAAAAGAAGTGAGCAAGGGAGATATGAGGACACTCCAGTGAGTACTTCCTCAAGGAGTCAAGCAGCTGTCAAGTTGTATTGTTGGCGCATCCCAATAATAAGAAACTACAAAAGCTATTCAAAGAAGCACGTATTTTTCCTGAACATTGTTCTGGGGGAAGAAAAAAAAACCAGCCAAACAAACCACAAACTGAATCTTTTCAGGTGAATTATTCTTTTAAAGAATTCATCAAGAGGCTTACATTGAAAAGTTGTAATCCAAATGGTTTAAACTCAGCAAAGATAACAACGTAAAAGTGTCTTATACTAGAAAGTGTCGAGCAGCGTTAACTGTAGGCATTACTATCTGTGTTGGCTAGAATAAAAACAGTGTAACATAGCATGTAATGCACTCCCCAAAGATACAATCTGAGATCAGCGTAGGCATGCATAAACACTACATAGTATAAAGATTTTTGAAAATAAATATGGGATGATTCCATTACTCACAAATAGCATAGTTATGAATTAGTCATACAGGTCATCCCGAATGAGCACAGAAGATAACATCTTTATGTATCACATCATAGCGTTACATTTTTTCATTATAATACATATACCAGAGAGGAACCATTTGAAGAATATTTTTGAAAATTTGAAAAAACAGTATTGCAATTGTTGTCTGTATCTTATGAACCTATAAAGGCTGCTCTAATTAACTTGACTACCATAGTTCCAGGTTCAGACAAGATGAAGACTTAAGAGTAATGTTTGCAAAAGACCTCAGAACTACTTAAAATTGTTTCTGTATATGGAAGTGGTTTTAAAGTGCAATAAAGGGTTTTCTACACCGACAAAGGCTGGATCACTGGCACTTCCCAAGGGAATAGACTTTTTACTCAAAGCTCTCCAGAATGGCAAGGAAAAAAATCCTGTCACCCATCAAAAATATATCACAAATCAGTTTGTAAAATTAGATACTCAGGTACTATTAAAAGTATCTAAGTCCAGAGCAGAGAACAGTGACTGTTCATCTTCCTGGCTCCATTCAGAGAATCTGTCATGTGGAACATGTCAAGGAACCTGGAGATGGCATCGCAGAAGAAACTTCCTTGCTTCCACATGAAACAGGAGAAGCCAAGGGCTCAGGGCCTACTTCAAATCCTATTCTTTACATTAGTTGTTCTTGAGTATACTTGAAACATACCAAAGAAAATCATCAGTAAGTTGCATATAATAAGACAAAACAGATTTTTGTGCTTTATGGACATACTCCATTAGTCAGGTGATAAAACTGTCATCAACTTCAAAGGGTCAGAGCTTTACAAAGCAACTTCTAAGAGTCAGCAAACATAATTTTGCTAAAGAGAAGTATTCATTCTTGGGCAGAGAATGTATATATATTCAAGGGGTAATAAACTCAAAAGGGTTTTTATTTGCAGAGAGTTCTAAGTCTAAGAGCAGATAGCGGAGTCAGTATCAGCTTTTACCAGAATCCTAAGATGTCGTTTTCAATGTTACAGGAGTGACTTCACCTCTGGCTCCTCTCTGACTTGTCTGATCCTGGGCTTGTGTTTGTGTGCAATCTTGCTTTTCTTTTATTTTCAGTCAGGAGGCAAGTGCTATCTTGTATATACTAATGCCTATCATCCTGCACATCTGACTGGTTTCAGGCACCTGTTTTTCTTTTGATATTGACAAACAGCTCCCTTAAAAGAAGGCACCTTTATTTAGCAGTTGGAATAAAGCATGAGAGAAAAGGGGATTTTAGAAACACCGAAGAGCCTAAGCACATATTTAGTTCAATTTTGGTTAAAGTCCAGCTGGAACCAATCCACTTCATAGGGATATACAGGAATAACATAGTCATGCTGATAGTCATCAAATGGCTTCTCACAATTCTGCCCCCACCCCCAAGGACAGGCAACCTCTAACAACTGACACAATCAACTCTGAAAGGGTATCTCAGCTCACATAACCTGACTTACAGGAGTGAGTTTAAAAACCAGTGGGGATATTCATAAAAGTAGTATGCTGTGGTGGGAATACTCTCATCCACAGAAGGTTAACTCAGATGTTCAGATTTATGTGTCTGTCACCTGAATGGAAGTGAAGATACACTGCAAGACCTGAAAGTCATGTGTCCAGTGCCTTATGTTTAGTACAGAGACTTCATATTAAGGACAGACCCAAATACGGCATGAAAAATTATTCAAAGGCACACCCGCATTTGTCACAGTCACATTCCTATTACATTGTGTAAGAAGAAAACAATATCTGGCAAAAATAAAATAAACAGAGGCACATGAATGAAAGAGAACTGGTTACAATACTTCCATATTTATCTGATATTCTAAGGTCAGTTAAAATATGTGTTTGGTGTTATCATGGCAATGTTGCATAAGGGAATATAATACTAGTTTACTCACAGAAAGTTGAAGAGGAGAACAGCTTTAAGGATGTCCTCAACAGAGATGAAACAACGCAGTAGTTATTGAAGATAATATATATATTTTCAAAGCCCGCTTTCTACCTTCTTATTTATTCTGTTCGCTAAAAGTCTTTGCTAGCTTTCATCATGGGTACTTTCTCAGTAACATGAGACACAATTACGTTCCTGATGATGAAAATGTATCAGTGAACAAGGTAAGTAGGTTTATTTTCTGTCCAACTGGTTGAGAATTTTCAAACCTGTCAGCTAATTTGGAATCTCAGGGGATGGAGGGAATTTATGAAGGTGAACATTAATAACCATCCTCTATGCTATTTCTGACACACTGAAAAATATTTAAGACAGTGTTTTCATAGCTGTTAGGATCCTTGGGTTTTGAAGAGCTGCCCAAAGTAAGAATCTGTTTTGCCTTTTAGGACATAAAGAAAAGAATTTTTGTTTTCAGCAGAACATAAACCTTAAAGCAAGACACCTATGCACATAGACAGATTTTCCCCTCCGCTATAAATAGTCTTCAACTTGTAAACTAATGCCCTGCTGATTCAGCCTTGCAGAAGAAATGCAATTTCTATTTAAATCTTGTTAGGGAATTATATATATTTTTTGGGGAAATGAAAAAAAAAAAAGTCCCCTCATGGATATTATTTCAGAAAACAAACCCATACCTGAAAAGAGGGAAAACAATTTTGTTCCTCTGGGGAATTTCAAGATCTGGCTTTTAAGTGTTCACTAAGGTAAAGGTTGGTAAGAAATTTACATTTTTGGATTATTGTCAATTGGAAATCAAGCAACAACATAATTTATTTCTGAGTATTCAACTAACATGCAAAATCTGAAAGATCAGCAACTGTGCTTAATGATAATTCTTGTCATTTCTTGGGGTGTTCATTTTTTCTTTTTTTAATCACCTTGTCTTCTTTGGTACTAATCCTGAGTTCCTGCCATTTGTGAAACAAATCCTATAATCTAGATTCATGTTGGCTTTGTTTAAATTTGTTCTCATCTCTTTTCTCCTGCATGCAACAGGATCAAGTGAATGGATCCTTACAGTTTTTCCATTAGTGACAGTAGTAAATTAGAGATATAAAAAAACCTAAGATTGGTCAGCTTTGACTTCGGTTCAGAGATGAACAGTCCCAGTCAGATTTCACTGTGAATAGAGTTTTCAGGCACTTCTAAGTTTTGAGGACCTCATTGGCACCTTAAGGCTCCATCCCTCCTACCTGGAGGGTAGGAAGGCTCTGCAGAGGGACCTGGACAGGCTGGATTGTTGGGCCGGGGCCAACTGTATGAGGTTCAACAAGGACAAGTGCCGGGTCCTGCACTTCGGTCATAACAACCCCAGGCAACGCTACCGGCTTGGGGAGGAGTGGCTGGAAAGCTGCCTGGCTGAAAAGGACCTGGGGGTGATGGTTGACAGCCGCCTGAACATGAGCCAGCAGTGTGCCCAGGTGGCCAAGAGGGCCAATGGCATCCTGGCTTGTATCAGGAATAGTGTGGCCAGCAGGACCAGGGAGGTGATAGTGCCCCTGTATTCGGCACTGGTGAGGCCGCACCTCGAGTACTGTGTTCAGTTTTGGGCCCCTCAATTCAAGAAGGACATCGAGGTGCTGGAGCGTGTCCAGAGAAGGGCAACAAGGTTGGTGAAGGGTCTAGAGCACAAGTCTTATGAGGAGCGGCTGAGGGAGCTGGGGTTGTTTAGTTTGGAGAAGAGGAGGCTGAGGGGAGACCTTATTGCCCTCTACAATTATCTGAAAGGAGGTTGTAGCGAGGCGGGGGTCGGTCTCTTCACACCAGTAACAAGTGATAGGACGAGAGGAAATGGCCTCAAGCTGCGCCAGGGAAAGTTTAGGTTGGATATTAGGAAAAACTTCTTTACTGAAAGAGTAGTCAGGCACTGGAACAGGCTGCCCAGGGAAGTGGTGGAGTCCCCATCCCTGGAGGTATTTAAAAGCCGGGTAGATGCAGTGCTTGAGGACATGGTTTAGTGGTGGACTTGGCAGTGGTAGGTTAACGGTTGGACCTGATGATCCTAAGGGTCTTTTCCAACCTTAACAATTCTATGACTTCTATGACTTCTATGACTTCTATGATTTTTGCTTCCTGGCTTTTGCAACTGGCTGTTAGTCTTCTTTAAATTGCATGAAATTCACTTTATCTTTTCAATCCAAAGAGAAATTATTGTTATTGTTGTTGTTATTGTTATTATACTACACAGAACAAAAGTTAATTTTTTCCAACTGTGATTTGAGGGATAAAAGTTCCAGATACTTTCTTCCTATTCACTTTAAACTGTGGCATCTTAAATAAGAGGTGATAGTTGTTCTGATCTCAGGAACATAGTCCATTAAATTCTAGAGCAACTCAGTTACACTTCAGGATTCACTAACAATGCCATGGAAGCCCACACTGCTACCGCATTACATGATCTTGCTCAGAAAGCATATTTTAATTTAGTTTAATTTATAACTGCAAGTGAGTTAGAGGACACATCTGTTGTTCTTTTTACAAACCTAACCAAAGAATTAATTGTCAAAAAATCCCTTTCAAATTCAGCCCGGTATAGACCATTTGTTACTAAGACTCCTTTCATACTGTCTTTTTTATACTTTTGCTATGTATAGAGTGATGTGAGAAATACGTAGTAGAGATTCCCATCACTGCCCCTACTACGAAGCTGCAATACCCTTATGCCAAATAGCTTTGGCATTTCTGGTTTTCAAAGTGTGAATAATGTCAAATTTGCTCTTTAGAGATTTTCTGTTGATCTTTCTTTTCTCTTCAGACAGTGCAGGTGGGCATGACATGTTTGGTGACACATTCAAACTATTTTACCAGATAATGCAATGCATTCATAGAAAATAATGACATCTGGCAAAAAAGCCTGTACAGTTTTTTCTGATACTTTCCCGGAGCCTTTGCTAACTCATTCTGTGATACAGTAGTACCCACAGAAATGTGCTCTTGAGTTGCAGCTTAACAAGCCCTTCATATGTGTCAGATTTTTTTATTCTAATTAAGTGGGCATTTACTCACTTGGAGCACAACTAGTGGTGGAAACCATCTTCTAAAACTTACTAATATTCACAGGTATTTTCACTATCATTTCAGAAGGCCGCCAATAATGCTGACAACCTGTGCAGATTGGTGTAAGTATTTTCCTCCTTATCCACAGGTAAGTCTGCCTCTTTCTCAAGTACTTTACAACTTCTGCAAAATTGTTTTGGCTGTGTTTTTATTGTAAGCTTCTGTAATAATGATTTAGAGGGTGTTCTTCTGATCAATACACATTCAGTTGCAGTGACAGTGTAGTCTGCCACAAGATAAACATATTAAGTCTGTATCACATAAAACATATGTATCACATATAACAGTTTCAAAACCACAACAAAATGAGCATCTTCCCCAATTAACACACTAGCACAAGGCTCTGATGGAAAGGGATGCTAACCCATAATCCTGACTAAGTCTTAAGATATGTTTCTTCTGCTAGATGCCAGTGCTAGCAACAAAGGCTGAAGTTAATCGATCCCATTGCTCTGTCTTAAAAACAAAATATCACTAAGGCCTAGAGCCTCCCACTTCCAGTTCATCCAGTTAATTTTTGGCTCTGGAAATTGAAACTAAACCTTCTTAGTTATCACTACAAATTACTTTTTCCAATCTGCATATCCTTTGAGAACATGAATACAGCTATTTTTTATTTGGAGAAAAATGGGAAACATAAATCGTACAAACAGCTCAAAATCATTCCATCATACATATGATCAATCTCACAGGTGTAAATAGAAGTTATCCCACTCATCAACCTGCTTGGTTTTGATGATATCAGGAGTTGCAAAGAGAGAGCCTCTGTTCTCTGTTCTCATATAAAGAAAATCACTTATGTCGAGACCAACTTATTTGGGCAACTAGCTGGTTCAGTATTCTGCTATAAGCCAGGCTGTGACCAACATGACAGTACTGCCATCACCTATCAGTCTCCTTGGTGAAATCAGGTCTGGTCTACCAATGCTACCAGCCTGATAAGATAATTCTCAGAAGTTGACTCTGCAAATACAGCTGCCAGCCTACTCCAATCAAATTCTCTTTATGCAGGTACACAATCCCCAAGTAGATACGCCTGCACAGAGGAAATGTTTCCTGTCTGACTTTGTTGATTTTGAATTTAATTACCAAACCAAAGTCCACTTCCTATAAAGGCAGAGTGATTCTGTGACTTGGGGTCATCTTTTGCAAGCCTTACACATTTTCCCTTGTCAGCTATTAAAAATGTATTAACACATACAATACAATTCAAACAAATACTAAGCACAGCAACATGAACTCTGTATATGGAATTTCAGGTAATTAATATAGTTATTTAAATAAGCTGGTTAGTACTGACTTTTCCCCTTCTTCCTCAGTGTGAAAAAGAAAGTACTATTGCATTACTCGTAGTGGTACAGAGACATTATAATTAATACAATACAAAGAGTTCTTTTTGCTTCACAGGTGCCAATAAGCAACCTCAAGGGAATATTCAAGAATCCTTGGTGTGTTTAGAGTTTTATTGCAGGAAAACTGTATGATGTAAGTGCCTTTCATTTCACTCTCTTTCAGCTATAGTGCCTTTAGTTGGCCTGCTTATAGATATAAAACACACATGCCTTTCTCCTCTTTCGTCAGCCTTTCTAAAATACTTAAGCAGAATTTCAGAACAGCTTGTATACTACTACACATACACAGAAAACATTAAAAGAACATTATGAAAGTTGCAAAGTCAAAAACTCTAAGTTGCCTTACTGGAACTCTATTTTTATAGGCATTATGATGCTGCCTTTAGTTATACAATTACATACTTTTTGTTTTTCCACAAGGCAACTTTAATCCCTTATCTCAGAATGCTTATTTTACAAGTTTCATAATCTGTTAACACAAATTTTTTCTTTTTCATTTTTGTAGAGAATTAAAGAAGCAAACACAACTCCAGCACCTCCGTGTGTGGCATCATACAGATTGCAGTATTATTGTTCATTAGCAGGGTTAAAATTTTTTGTTACAGAAAGTAGGGTCCTACCATTTCAGTTAGTGAGTAACAGTATTAGTAAGCTATCCACCTCCTTATGGTCCACCAATAGAGAGGAAAGAGGGCATCATTTCAGGGTTGGTGTAAGTGCATATAGGACCAGATAGTAAAAAAAAATTTGGGAGTGGAGGTGCTCCCTGCATTCCCATCTGTCTCTGCTGCAGCTTCCACCATTTTAACTTTTGTTGGCATAAGTAATCATGTAGCAATGCAGTAAATCAGACCAGCTTGCTGATCTTACTGAAAGCTATCTCTGCAAAGTAGTATCTAATGTCTGATTAGATCTGTGAGCTGCATCAGCTCTTACTGTGGGTCCATACTACTTAGTGCTGAAGCAAGAAAAGGGCAGCCAGGAGCAGCAGAGAATGCATGTTCATCCTTCTCAATGGCAGTGTGGTCTTAAATCCACTTAAGACCACATACTGAGATGCCCAAACGTTAGTGAGTTTCACAAGTACTTGCTGACAGCAGAAGAATGTTAGCAGTCAAGAAACTTGGGTTCAGGTCTAGGTGCTCCCAGGGTGTGCTCTAGTAGGCAGAGGACTTCCTTCACCACAGCTGGATGTTTACTACCCCCATCCCCACCCTCAAATCTGTCTTGCTGGTCCTCTTTCTTTTCTTTATAATCTTAGTATAGTCTCTCTGTCGTTGACTTCTTGCCAAACTAATATATGTCCTCAGTCGCAGGATTCTTCTTGCAGCTCCAGCCCTCCTCTTCCATTCTAAGATTTTGGCTGTGGCTAGCACCCAGTTTCCTGCTCTGGTCAGCACGCTTAGCCATGCCCAGGCTGCCCCTGCTCCCTGTTCTGTTTAATTCTCTTCAAGCACACACATGATCACAGTCTCTTCTCCCAGTCCCACTATCAATATCCACCAGCTTTTTGCCTGCTTCCTTGTCATCCTTGCCAGTTCCCATCTCCCAGTCTTTTGTTCTTCCAACCCAGGCTTCTTGCTGCAACTTCTTCATTTAGTTAGTCTCAGGATGCCCTTCAACTTCCCGTTCTGTCTCAGCCTTCCCATCCCCTAGCTATCTTAGTCCCAAATCTCCCTTTCCTGAAGCCGATTTCCTTTTCTCAATTTGCCAATAACAACAACCAGTTGCCTCATCCCCAAAGTCCACTCAAACTCCCCCAGTCCAACCTTTTGCTACCTTTTGGCATTTCAGACAGATTGCTTTTCCTTTCTTTCTGTATTTATTTCATTCAGGTTCTTACTCTGGTACTGACTTGGCAGTATAAGAACACCAAGACCATAGAGAAGAGTCTTCCCGTTTTCAGCTCCGATGCCTGCTCCTGCAGGAGCGGCAGCGGCAGGGATTGTCCGGCTCAGCACCTCAGTGCAGAACAACACTTAAGAGACTGTAGCTGTCAAATTGTGGCTATGCGCTGCTGAGCATGTGCAAAGCGTGGTTCTCATAAAAGCCTTATCATTGTGGCAGTTCATCAGGGAGATTACAAAAGGCTCATCCGTGACACAGAAGCTATTTTGCTGCCAAATTTTAAGGCCCTCACCCACATCAGAAATACATATGAGCATCTCAATAAAATAATTTTAGTATTTTAAGCAGGATCACAACAATTTAAAATAAATGCATCGAAAAGAAGGCATCACTTAACAACTGGTAATCTATTTATTAGGTCCCTCACAGCAAAGTTAAGAAAAGAATACATAATATATTTTTTCCAGTGAGGTTGAGAAAAAAGCTGTTCCGTAGTCATCTAACATTTGTCACTATAATGGTGAGAGGGAGACATTCCATTAGTGACTAATAAATAGTTATTGTACTTTGGAAATATTGTATAACTGTTTGTCACAACTGTTTTATTTCTGTTTTAAAAGAGTTACATGCTAACTTATTTTATTTACATTTGCATAGCTGAGAATACAGACTGTCAGTTACTGCATTTTATCTGAGAGATGGTTTCTTAAGAAGCATCTTGGCTTCTTAAGATCTTGTTGACTTGAATCTTGTTACCTGACTGTATCCTAAGTGTTTGGGAGAAAATTGCCCTTTATATGAATTATATCAGTTGCATAGCTATGTATTATAAGGCACTGTCTTATAAGGAAATTCCTCATTTGGGAAATGAAAGAGTGCTTATATTTAGTAGCCTGATAAATTATATCTTATGTGGTATCTTTTACTAGAGTCTCTCTAATGACCTATAAACCTGTTAAATAATTTCAAACAAATTTAACAGAAGGATAGAGATCTCAGAGTTCTCTAAAATGTAGTGGAAATCAGCAGCAAGGTAGCTAATCCCATCATGTTGCTGCTGAGGGAAAGACATGTTACTATGGTGTGGATGTTTAGGGATAAAGGACTGAAATTAACAGAAAAGTAGGCTTCCTTGGTACTCCCCTTGCTCATGAAAGAATTTACTTCTACATAGCTTAACCCCCACCTCAAGCTACACAAACTAAATTTTAAAAAGTCATTTTTGTTATAGGCAGCCTCAGTAGTCACTTGACATGTTCCATTATGAATTTGTTTTCACTTGCCTGTTATTTTGAAAAACTTAAAAGCCATCTGGACTCAAATTTGGACTTACCCTTTCCAGAAGGTCTGTTTCAGTTTGAGCTTCTGGGGGAAGTTTCCTCTGAAAGAAAATATAAAACCTTTGTGGTTTTTTTTTTTTTTTTCTGTGTTAGAATAAAATTAACTAGCTAGCTGTTACGGTCCAATAGTTTTGCGCAAAGAATTAAATTTGGCAATGTTATTACTCTGGCTTGGAAAATTCACCCAGTAATTATTAGGCCAAATGGCATTCTTTGGAAAAGCCTAGAGAGAGTTGCTAGCTAAATATGATAACACTCTTCTGTTTCACAGCTCCTTTGTGTGACTTCCCCTCCAAAGGATTTGCACATTCCTGCCCAAAGTTTTAGGAAAATCTAAATACTAAATGAAACTACTGCTCCTTGTTGTGGTATGTATTATATATGTCTACACGTAGAAATACTGATAGCAGGAAAACAATCACTCCTTTGCTGTCAGTGTTTCCCTAGCATTAACGTCAATCCTGTATTTCTTGGTCCCTCCAAATTTAAGGACTTTATTGGTATTATTGATTTTCAGGCATTTTAAGTATAGGCGCAGCTCACATTCAGGAATAATATAAAGAACGACTGTTTAGGCTGAACTTTAGTAGCTAAGTTTTGTGACAATCAGTTTCCATTCTTTTCAATAAAGTGTTGTTTATGAGGATGCAAAACTGGGACTTACATGTGGGATGTCGCATGGAAGCTTCCTGATAGATAGTGGATGGTTTAGGTTGGTAACTGAGGCCATCTGAGACATCAGCATATGAATCGGACAGCTGAGTAAACTGACCGAGTAAACTTTTTGTACGTGACAACTTTTCCATCTGAGCAACTCCTGGAAAGTTGGCTCAATGAAAAGACAGTTGGCCCAATGAGAACTGGATGTCACAACATTAGTTTTACTTGCACATCTGCTATACTGCTGTTATTTACATGATGTCAGTCAGCTTTCATGCAGTTTAAAATATACACCTATTTTATTGCAATTTTTAAACAAAACTGTAGTAACTATGGAGCTGAGGAGTGAAGAACAGAAGCCTACAGACATGCATCTACTTGAGCAAAGGTGAAATGTATAACCCTCAAGGTTCAGAAGATGTATGTGCCAGCATTTCAGAACATAAATGCAGGTTCTGCTGCTCAGATCTCCAACCATATTTCAGCTCTGCTTGTTGCCAGAAACTTGAGTTAGGGTAAAAAAACACAGATTCTTTTTTAACCTCAGACGATGTTGCTGGTCCATGTTATAACAGCCGCACAGAGAGTCATATTAGCACAACTGAACAGGGCAGTGAACTCCTATGCAAAAGCAGGAATGAATGGCCCAGGGTAGAAGAAGATAAAAACACTTTAAGCTGGTTTTGCCACCATGAGAAAAGGTTGTGTACTAAAGCCTAAGAAGTACTACAGGAAAAGATCACAGTAACTGATGGGCCATGAGGCAAACATCTCTTGATCAGTGCAGTAAGAGAACTGTATGGGGGAGACCTAGATTCTTTACTTGATTTTAAATGGATAGTATTTAAGAAAGGGACCTTGGCCCCTTTGGAGTAAATATGAAACAGCTAATACATACTGACAGGAGATGCATTGAGAGGAGTCAATAGAAATGAACAGACATTTTCACGTTAGTTCTTGGGGGTTGAGATGACCTGTCCACCTTGGTGTGTGTTCACCTACCCTCCTTCAAAGTCTATCAGTTTTCCAAACAACTTCACCATCAATATGGAATTCACAGCACTCTGAATAATAAAATCAGCTATTTCCTGAGGAGAGTTACATCTGAGGAATGCCTGGACTAAATGTCTCAAAATTTTCCCGCAGAAGAAAATTATTCATTTTCTGGACACACCAGTATTCAGTTATGTATATAGACTTCAAAACACTTAAAGTTGAAAGGTGTTGTACTATGGGCATTGCATATTGGAAGTGCCTTAGTCAAATGATCTGAAGTTTTTACCACTAATTCTGCTTCTGTCCCTACTACTGCAATTTTCAAGACAATGCACTTATGTATGTAAATCAACCATCTTGATTATGAAAGTAAGTTCCTTTGAGCAGAAAGGCAACTGAAGCAAATTATCTTAAACTTGCACTTTTAATTCCTCCCTTCCCTAGGCACATCAATTTTCAGAATAATCTGGGTATGCACATTGATTATAAAGCATTTTGAAATATTGGCTCTTAAACCGGAATCATTGTTTTCAGGGCAACTGTTCCTGAAAGAGCTCCTGCAGAATGCAAACAACACATATAAAAATCCCAAGTGCTGTTTGGGTTTGATGGCTTCACCATGTTACCACAAGCCACCCATTTATTCCGGTACTAGCCCGTCTGCAGACACTGTGGCTTGTAACTGGACTCCACTCCCGTTGTACAAATTATTTTATTTGGGTCATTACCTGGACTTGACTCCCCTCTTATCTCTTCTCAGGATCTTTTAACATATTGCTTTCCCTATGGAATTTAGAGTGCTGTGGCCAGATTTGAAACATATAATTATTCTAAGAAGGATGAGCATTAAAATGTGGGCCAAAATGTACAAAAAATATTAAAATAACTATGGCAATTCGATGTTACATGAGTTTTTTAGAGGAATGGTGTTTTTAGAGAGTCTTGTTCAGTCTCAATTTTTTACCATAAACTTTAGCTGGATCCTGAGTAGGTTATTACTGTAGTCCTGCAACACAGAATGCAACAGATGATACATATAATCATCACGATCCAGCTTTGTTATGTATGCTCATTGGAGAAAATTACCTTAGGTACTTATGTAATTTGTATAGTTACATTACATACGTAACCTGTATAACATGATGTGACATGACAACAGGGGTAGGGAGAAACTTACTGTTGTCTGGTAGGATGGTCCCCATTGACATGCTCCCTCACACTTGTCTTTTCCTGGGGAATAATGTAATAGTCTACACTGTTTGTGATACAACAATGAGACGCAAGCTCAGGTCTGTAAGTGCAGCACCGTTTTATTCCAGTATTCCTCTAATACTAAGTATCTTTCAGTTATGAAGAAAATAATCCATCTTCAGATGGATGCTTGTTCTTAGCAGGTTTTAGAAGGCATTTGAATGGCCTTCCTTCAGTTTCGCAACCTATTCCCATGATGCTATCTCATGTCTAGAGAACATCCCTGAATATCGGCAGCGCCTTTGCAGTGTATCGCACCTCCCCGCAATGGACTTCCACTGTAGAAGTAGTGAAATGCCTCTACTTCTAAGGTAAGAGACTCTGTGAGTCTTTGTCCCTTGGATCCAGAACAATTGTGCATAAGATGGATCAAGAACCAATGAGGGAAAAAGATTCTTCAGAGGTTTGGGTTGCCCAGCAGACTATGAAGAAACATGCATTCAAAAAGGGAATACGCGTAAGAGCACACACACTGGCTAGAGCATGCAGATGACTCTTTAAGTGTGAATTATATCAGACTGAGTGGGATGAATTGTTGGTTTTGCCTGTTTATGTCTCTGATCAGATGAGCACAAGCACTAGTGCTAATGATTAGCCTTTTGCCCTTGGCTAGCAATTTTCCCAGAGTAGCATCATAACACATGCAGTCTCCAGACCAGCCACGTGATTTGTTTGGGACAATTACATTTACATTCTCTCCTGAATAATATGTGACTATAGCCAAGCACAAAGATAGCTACATTCTTTATACCACCCACGATTTTGACAAAGCATTATCTGTTTGTTCCTGAACCATATCATGTTTCTTTCCTGGTATTTCTTAAGTGCCACAACTTCTAACCCATGTTTACTTCTCCATCTCCATCACTCAAAACTTAAAGGTACTTGAAAAAAGCCTGACATGGAATGATCTGTGTTTACAGTAAGCCAGGATTATTTTGAAATAATAGATAATCCATTTTAGTAAGCAGCCTTCTGCAAATTTTCCAATGATGACACATCTGGGAGGACAAAGCAGAAGTTAAGGCATAAGCCTGGGATAGTCGCCAACATACACATGAGTATCAGGTATGTATCATAGATGATAGTTGCCATATTCACAGAGTCAGCGTCTATACCCTTTGACGTAGGTGCCTGCATCTCAGGTTGTTACGTAAGTCATCCACAGATTCCAGGACTACAGGCAGCATGCAATTTAATGGAAAACTTCCTTATTCTTATGCTAAAAATATTTACCATTAGAATGTTGATATCATTCATTATATATCACAGGGAGGCCTTTGGAAACAAACAGATGACACAAGAAGTTGGAGTGTACTGACTGACCACTGTAGCCTATTTATAGCTTTCTGACACAATCGAGAGGCCATGATTCTAAGTGCAGTCATAACCCTAGAAGCACTGAGGAAGCGTGGGTCCTTTACATCATGGGCATGATGTCATCATGCAAAAAAAAAAAAAAAAAGAAGAAGAAGAAGAAGGAGAAGAAGAAGGAGAAGAAGAAGACAAAGAGGAGGAGGAAAAAAGTGCTGAAGTCAAGCCAGGACTGATGAGCTTGTGTCTGTGTGTTCAAATTTGCTCTGACATACCGAAGAAACTACTACAGAACTACAGGTGTAACCTTTGGGATATATGCTCTGACTTCCTTTTCTCCCTGTCTCCTCCTATTCTCTAGTCTCCTCTATCTTTCTCACCTTTTGAATCACAAACAGAATCTGCCTGTCTTCTTCCTCCACAGTCTCTTCACTCCCTTTGCTACCAAGAAATACCCTCTGCCCCAACCTATCCTAACTACTTTACTTTTTGTGCCCCACTTATTTGCTATCTACACTTTTCTAATACTCTCGTCTTAGAAGAATAACTGCTTCATTAGCACAGTCACTTTCCCTTGGCAAGTTAACCTAATGACTCATTTGTATACCTATGTGTTTGTCCTTACCTGTGAGTTACTTTAAAGGTTTGGTGGAGTTTCTGGTCAAATAAAACACTTTTTCTGTAAGTGAATGAGGAAATTACAGTAATCTTCATTTAACTGCAATGGCAATTTCCTGATTTCATTTAACAATGATGCATGAAATTTAAAATGGGGGTAGAATTCTTCTGACTTGTCAACATAAGCGACCCAATTATGTAACTCCTTTGGCACCTGGTTCAGCTAAGCAAAAAGCATCATTTATGTCTCCTTCTTTCCCTTCTTCAGAGAAAAAATCAGAAGTGGAAAGGGAGGGTAAAGAACCATGCAAAAGCAAAGTGCTAACTCTGGGGGACATCCTACCTACTTCATTAGTCCACACGGCTCTTGGATACCTACCAGTTTAGGTGGTTCCTAACCTGTCCAGTAGGAACGGAGTCTAGAAATTAATTAGGAGGATATTCTTGGTAGTGGTCAGTATTCTATTCACTGCAGGGGGAAAAGGAGAGAAGCAGGGTGAGAACTTGGCAGTAAGTAGACTTCATTGATTAAACAGAGCTTGTTTCTTATGATCTACTTGTTCCGCAGGTTGCTCGAGGTCACAGAGCTTTAAAAATGACTGCTTTAAAGCTCTAATTTTGCAAGCTCATCTGGTGGGTCGATTCTTGATAACACATGAAGCCCCATTAACATCAATGGGATTTTGTGCAGGTGTAAGAATCCTCCCTAGAGAATCAGCCCTGTAGTCAGCAGTAAAGCTCATTGTTGAAACAAATTATTTTTCAGTAACCAAGTATGTAATTATCCTACACATAATAAAATTTTCTGTACATCCTTTGGAGAATTCCGATCCATCCACTGGAACATGTTGATTCCTAATGCCAGTTATAGAAGCTAAAACACTGACATCACAAACAATTATAGAGATGAACTGAAATACAGTTGTAAAAAAAGCTAATGGGTCATGGGTGTGCCATTTCAGTAGTGCTGGTAGATAAAATGTGTTTGTACTATTTCAATCTTTAATTAGGGGGAATACAATTTCCCTGAGAACTAGATGCATTGTGGGGGTTGAATTCTATTCTCAGGCTTTTCACTTTCCAGAGGCAGTGGAGACTGTGCTTTTGAAAGTGGATAGGAGCCTCGTCCCCTCCCCCTCGGCTTAGTCATTTTCTCTGACTTTGCAGAATTGTGACTTATGCAAAGTCATAGAGAGCCAACGTCAGAGCTGCAAATAGTTCTTCCATCTCCCAGTTCCGACTACTAGATCACTGTTCTAACAGTGCACTGGATCAAAAGTAGGTGTGTTTTGAGGAACCTTCCTTATCAAACATTTAATATCCTTTAATATCATGTTGCAACTAAATTGGCATGCTTATAGAGTAAGACTCCTTTGAGAAAGCTCTAACTAACAAGCCAAGGGAAAGTTACTTATTAAAAATGCACTAAATGGATCACAAGTGTTTCTCTTATCATTCCTTAATATTTTAGTTAAAGGATCTCTAGATAAAGATAGCAGGGAATGTTTCAAAAATTCCCAAAGTTTTTTTCTTCTGAAAACAGGACTTAAGATTCATGCACGATGATTATACTCTCCATTTTCTGCCTCATACAAATTAACTCAAGATACTTTATAAGTTGCTTGGTTAAATTTTGTTTACATTTTCTACAACAAGCATGGTGAATTGACAAGTCTACAAAGACTTCCCTAACATCCAGATGGCTGTTGTAATTTCATTTTTTGAAATACTACCAAAATGTTTTCATCATATTTATCCTTGGCCCAGGGCTGGTAGCCATTACAAGTAACAGTTACTACATGAGTAAGATAAAATTTGATCTGGCTTAATTTCTTCTCACTCTAGGCATCTAAAAGTTATTTATTTACTCTGAGCTAGTCATATAGATCTCCCTTACAATCAATGGATAGAGTTAGGAACTTCAGAAAGGACTCAGCTGATGCCCTTCAGACATTTATTCTACATTTCGATTAATCATTGTTCAGAAGTGCTAGTCTCACTCTGTTGACTATAGAGGGAGCCTTGACAACTCACTTAGACAGGTAGAGTCTAGCTTTTATATGATTAATATTAGTGAGCTGAATCCCACCCTTACAGAGATCAAAAAGACAGCAGTCTATTGCTTCTTAACACTTTCTCTTCTAATCCTTTTGTGGATGTCACAGAGGCACATTATTCCAGCTGTGTTCATGTTTGTAACTTTAAAAAATAAAAATAGCATAAAAGCATCCATAACCAGAAACCTTGCTGCTTTCACAGATAGTTTCATAAGACAAATAACCAAAATCCTTCTCCTGTTTGTTTTAGTCCTCAATATTCTCAATCCTCTCCACTTAATTTTGAATTCTTTAAAAAGAGCTTTTGTAAGGATATCAAATGATGGAGATGATTCCAGTTTTGCCTTCAAGAGCTGTGTTTGAAGAATATGCACAATATATAGAACAAACCATTTCAAATCTCTGTGAATGTTAATGAAAGTGTCTATTTTTCTTAACCTTTCTGTACATCTGAAAACTATCAAACACAGCTGATCCACTCATCTCAAAAAATGGTGACACAGGGATGCCTAAACTTTGATTTAGGCACCGTACCAAGGGATGCATTATTATTCCATATATTTATATATATATAAAAATATATATATATAAATGTAACAAACATTGTAGAATAGGAATATATAAAGGGTCCACCATACCAATAAATTGTGCTTGGACCTAATAGGTTAGAGTGAGACATTTGAGTTTTATTACTGATGTCTCTGTAAAAGTACAAATGGAACCAGAGGTAGGATTTGTCTGACCAGAAGTAGATGTCAACAGTGTCTATCTTTGAGCTTTTTGTCTA
Source organism: Theristicus caerulescens (assembly GCA_020745775.1). Lineage (NCBI taxonomy): Eukaryota > Metazoa > Chordata > Aves > Pelecaniformes > Threskiornithidae > Theristicus > Theristicus caerulescens. The sequence goes on from CM036558.1 coordinate 74,206,885, forward strand.
GACTTCTTTTCTAATCAATGAGAGAGAAAATGACACTCCTAGACATGATTTACTTAAGCATAAGGTAGATATCTAAAATAGGTCAGATGAATTATTCCCTATAAATTCTCTTTCTTTTTTGACTAGAGTGAGCCAAATATGACTAGCTCAGATATAAAAGCTTATATTGTAGAATTAGGTGAGATTGATCATAAGCCTTCCTGAAGCATTAGGGTTTCATTATTAAAGGTGGGATTTTGAGAGAAGCTGATCTCCGTTAAGGCAATGGGAGAAACATTAAGTCTTGTTAGCCCCTGACAAGCTAAATCAATCACTCAACACTGAAGCAGGGAGATTTTCTGGAGCACAGAATCAGTGTCAGAAGATTTTGATGAGATGCTGACATGTAGAAAGCCAAGATTTCTGAATGGCAAAACATCTACCAAATTGTTTGTTCTATTCAGCTTCTGAGTAGATGTTTTTATTTTATACATCTTTCATATTCTCTATATACCTCTCCATACACCTCAAAAGGACTGTCAGTTACTGACAAAGAAGGAGCCTGTCACAGACTGGATGGTAAAAGTGAGTCATGAAACATAGTAGTATGTGAGTGAACAGATTTTGTTGTGTTTACGCAGACAGACATGGAAGCATTGGTCAGAAAAGACCGATTTAACATTATTTCACTCTGCATCATTTTATCGTAGACTTAACATGCCAAAGAAGTTCCAAAGAGGATGAATTTGGTCCAGTTTGGTGATACTGAGCTATTTGTGAAGTGTGCGTATGAGATTGCATATCAAGAAAGAAAGGCAATAAGGAAATTGGTAGTAATTATTTTAAAATATATTCAAGACAATTCACATTGAAAGAAAATCCATTAAGAAAACTTCCTTGAAGTATCAGTAAAATTAAAAGTACTTAATAATGACAAAGGAGTAACTCGAAGTATATTTAGTCCATCTTTTACCAGCAACTGGAATTTTTCCTACATTAAGTTAAAATCTGGACAGTATGTAGGAAAACATGAGGACTAATTCCTGTGTTATTAATATTACTTTGATATAAACAACATTGACGAGAATAGAAATGTATTGGGTTTGTGTGGCGAGGTTTTGGTAGCGAGGGGGCTACAGGGATGGCTTCTGTGAGAAGCTGCCAGAAGCTCCCACTATGTCCAATAGAGCCAATGCCAGCTGGCTCCAAGATGGACCCGTTGCTGACCAAGGCTGAGCCCATCAGTGATGGTGGTAGCGACTCTGTGGTAACATGTTTAAGAAGGGGAAAAAACTGCTGCACAACAGCAGCTGGGAGAGCGGAGTGAGAATATGTGAGAGAAACAGCCCTGCACACACCAAGGTCAGTGAAGAAGGAGGGGGAAGAGGTGCTCCAGGCGCCAGAGCAGAGATTCCCCTGCAGCCCATGGTGAAGACCATGGTGAGGCAGGCTGTCCCCTTGCAGCCCATGGAGGTTAATAGTTGAGCAGATCTCCACCCACAGCCCATGGAGGACCTCATGCCGGAGCAGGTGGATGCACCTGAAGGAGGCTGTGACCCCGTGGGAAGCCCACGCTGGAGCAGGCTCCTGGCAGGACCTGTGGACCTGTGAAGAGAGGAGCCCAGGCTGGAGCAGGTTTGCTGGCAGGACTTGTGACCCCATGGGGGACCCACGCTGGAGCAGCCTGTTCCTGAAGGACTGCTCCCTGTGGAAAGGACCCACACTGGAGCAGCTTGTGAAGAACTGTAGCCTGTGGGAAGGACCCACATTGGAGAAGTTCATGGAGGACTGTCTCCCTTGGGTGGGACCTCAAAAGTGTGAGGAGTCCTCCCCCTGAGGAGGAAGGAGAGGCAGAACTAAAGTGTGATGAACTGACCATAACACCCATTCCCCGTCCCCCTGTGCCACTGAGGGGGAGGAGGTAGAGAATTCAGGAGTGAAGCTGAGCCTGGGAAGAAGGGAGGGGTGGGGGGAAGGTGTTTTAAGATTTGTTTTTATTTCTCATTATGCTACTCTGACTTTTGATTGGCAATAAATTAAATTAATTTCCCCAAGTTGAGTCTGTTTTGCCCATGATGGTAATTGCTGAGTGATCTCCCTATACCTAGAACATCCACTGGGGCAGGTGTGGTGGTCATTTGCAGGGATATCCTTTCAAACCGGTGAAGTAATAAAAGAAAACTCAAGAAAACTCATGTAGGTAATTTTATTTAGCAGATATGGAAGAAAAGATTGGAATAATTGGTCAGTCAGTTGCAGACAGGAACTGACATACTGAGAATGAATGAAATGGCTTGAAAAGTGGGAATATGCCTGCAAGACATTCTTAAAAAAATGAACTTATTCTTGATGTGATAGCAAAGAATGAGCCCATGGAGAAAGTCAAGAAGGAAGGAAGCCTGGAAAAATGGTCTTTACAGCAGTGGTATGAATATTGTTTCTGTTAAGAACAGCAGAAAAAGGTTGTACAGTTTGAAGATAAAGATTATGAGAATTTGGAAGAGAGTTATAACTTTGTAGCTATCTACAGGCTCCAGAAATAATATGCAAGATGGAAACTTAACCTGATTTTCAGACCTAAAAAGCTGTCTACATCACCTGCCTGTCTGACAAGCCTGGTGATCACATTATTCACAGCAGTTCTAAATGAGCAAAGTTGTAAGGACTGACTAGGGAAGAGAGGAGTGTGTGACATGCTTTAGTCATACCGCATTTGAGCTGATAGCTATCAGAAGATGCTGAAGTTGAGAGACAAGCCAAGATGTTATGGATGAAGTACAGGTATAAATTTGTATCTCTGCACAGAGATGGTAGTTAAACTTGTGCTGGTGGATGAGACTACTGAGACACAGGCAGGCAAAAAGAAAAGAAAGGAGCCAAAGTCAGAACTCCATGCAATCATCTATGAAGGCAGAGGATCCTTGAAAGTACAGACAAACAGAGTGATTGGTAAGAGAACCCAGAAAGGACAAAGTTGCTGTAATCACTGAAGGTAAGGAAGGAAAAGAATTCAAAAGAAGACTATTGCTATTGTGTTAAGGGCAAGAAACAAGTGAAGGTACTGATTTTGAGCATTAAGCAGAGGTAGGTCAATATAGTAATACTGACTGTAGCTTCAATTGAATGAAAAGGTGAACAGAAAGGTTCTGAAAGCTCAGCTGAACTGAAAGGAGGATGGAATCGGGGCATGAGACTCCTGACAGCAATTGCAGTGTGAACTTAGAGAGTGGAAAGAGGGGTGAAAGACTGGATTTTTTTTTAAATGGAGGAAAATAAAACATAATCTTTATTGTGAAAGGAAAGATCAAGAAGATGAAGAAGTGATGAGAAAAGCAGGGGGGTAATATGAACGGATAAGAATGCATCCTGATCCGCAAGGAGTCACTAATAGGGTCAGAGAAGGTCAGCAGATTAGAAATCTTAGTATGAAGCAGATATAGTTGAAGTAGAGGAAGAACAGACTAGCCAAAATGAGTGAAAGAGTACCTCATAGTTTGACAATTTTCTCTCGGATTAAACCAGTAACTTCTGTCACAGAGAAACAAGTAAAAACAGAACTGAAGAAAGGCTTAAGAAGCAAGCTACAGATAAAAGGAAGACATCTAGAATATGGGAGTGGAAGTCTGTTGAACTGGAGAAGTAGAGTTGTTCCATCTGAAGACAGCAAAATTGAAAGGGAGCAAATACATTTGTAGCACAGGAAGTCACTGTTCACAGAACTTTCCACGGAAGACAGGAGACAGCACGAACAGAGGAAGCAGGTAGTGAGTCTGGCCAAGGAGCTGGCATGCTGCAGCAGCTCATGTCTTCTGTGACACTTCCGAGAAAGATTTTATATTTTCTTCAGATCTTTATCAAAAATATTGACCATTATGGGGCTCAGTGTAGCCCCTTGATGAAGACACGAGTAACCTCCACACTAGGGTGACAGCTCACCATTTATGACTACGTACTCTTATCATGTTTTTAATCTACTTAATGTAAGCTTCTTTGATTTTTTATTTTGAGCACAAATTACTTCAATGAGAGTGTGACGCAAGACTAAATTAAATCCCCTGCAGAAATCTCAATATATGATGTCATCACATTACCATTGTCAGCAAAGTTTGTAATCCCTAAAAAATACTTTTTTTAAACAAGATCTACAAGTCATGTTCATTTTGGATTAATAAATGTAGTGACTTCTAAAAATCGTTACAACAGACTCTTCTGACAGTCTGGTTTCCACTGACTTGCCTATGGACCACAGGATTTTGAAGTACCTTCTGAAGACTGATAGGTCAAACACTTGATCTCCTTTGGAGCCTGGCTGTGAAACTGCAGATACCAGTATGTGATACTCCCTTTGGCTTTGCTGGAATGTGAAGAGGTTGGTTTCTAATACGGGGCGGGGGGGGGCGTTTTCTGCCTTTTTGCTAATTCTACTGTTACCTCCTGCTAAAGGAACAGAATAGCACAGCAGGAGGGAACATTATGTGGAATGTGCCTGCCATCCTGCTGGGAAACTGGGCGCTGCCTAGCCACTACGAAGGCAGAACCAATGCAAATAGTTTGTATTTATATTAAAATAAGTAATCGGATCCATTTTTTTTGGAGGACAGCAGGTAGCCTGCGTCTTAATTACAGATGCAGTTATGAAGGAGGCAGATAACAGTTTTTTCCTATTAGCTCTCTTGTTCATTTTTATAAAAATAAGCAGCCAGTCATGTTTACAACACTTCTTCAACTATAAGCACTGATTTTTAGCCAATAGCAAATCAAGGAAGGACATCTAACGCATTAACTGACAACCATGAACAATTTGTTATAGCTGGAGAAACCACAGTGGCTGATTCTGCTCATTCAAATCCCTATTTTAAGATTTGCCTCTTCCACGAAAACCACAGGAATTGAGTCAATATTTTTTTTTCTTAAAAACCATAGCTGTTAACTGAGTTATCAAGTTCTCTAAATGCTTGAACAGAGTAACCAGGTGACATTATTGCTATAAACCTTGAACCACACCTTCTCTGTTCCATTTGTTACATTTCCTTGATGTAGTTGGAACTTAACGTATACAAGTACAGCAGACTACCATTTGCAAATGGCCATTTGCAAGAATGGAGTCTTAGATTATAAACCCATGAGATTGGTGTAGGATTTGATCATGAGAAAATGTAAATAAGGGTAGTTTCACTGACTGCTATTTATGTTACCTTCCTATCACAATGATACATGCTGTGTCATCACTCAGATTTTGAATCCTTCCTGCAAAATTAAAAATCACTAAAGGCTCACAAAATGGCCATCAGGTATTCCAGGTTGATCTTTGTATGTACTTGGCATTGCTTAGTCCCATAAATTTTCCCTCACTGAGTAATATTTGCAGGATTTTTGTCATTTAGGCTCTTGTGTGTGTTCTTCCAGCTGCTCAGTGACAAGTATGCTATGGCACATCCTTTGGCCTCATTCTTAATAACATGTGCCCCAAATATTTCTGTTTTCCTTTCTGAATAACTTTGGAAAGATGGGTTTGCTAAACTTTCTGATGAATGTGGTTGTGTAACACCTAGTACTTTATTCAGGCATTTGATTTTGAAGAGGCTTAGACATTTGTTTTTACCCCTTTCGGCTTTCTAGCTTTCACATACATACATTGTGGTGGAATAAATTTTCAACTGGAAACTGATAGATAGTTCCTTAAGCTCTAGGTTCTTGATAACCAAATCTTGTTTAAGCTTGTAAATATAGATCATAACATTTTAAAACATCCTTTTGGATATTTTCTTGGCTTACACGGGTATGTTAGCTTAATGCTTAATAAGAGTCAAAAAAGTAAACAGAATGTTATGAATTGTTAGGGAAACACTAGAGAATACAACAGAGAACATCGTATGCCTCCATGTTGAACTTGTTTCTAGGATACTGTGTGAGGACCTGCTGACCCCTTCTGCCAATACTCCTTCCCTCAAAAAGGGGAGAGTAAAACTGGAAAAGGTTTAGAGAAGGGCTAAAAGAACATGGGAACAGCTTCTATACGAGCAGCAAATAGGTGGGTTAGCACTCGTCATCCTGGAAAAGATGTTTGAAGAGGAAACGTCAGAGTCTGATAAAATCCTGAGTGGCAAGGAGAAGGTAGGCAATTATTAATTATTCGCTGTCTCTTCTGCTACAAGAATTAGAAGGCAACAAAAGAAGGCGGCAGACTCAAATCAAGGAAGAAGAAGTGATTCTTCACAAAGCATGTAGTCAAGCTGCAGAGCTGTGAAACAGTGAGAATTACTGTTTACATTAAAACTGTCTCAGGCTCAGGGTGTCCCTAAGCCGCAAATTAGAAATGCAGAATCACAAAGGTTGGAAAGGACCACCTTCTAGTCTAACACCCTGCTGAAAGCAGGCCCAGGTAGAGAAGGTTGTCCAGGACTGTATCCAGATGGGCCTCACATACCTCCAAGGTGGAGATTCCACAACTGCTCTGGGCACCTGCTCCAGTGTCTGACCACCCTCGTAGTAGAAATTCTTTTCCCTGTATTGAGTGAGAATTTCCCAGGTTTCATGCTGTGTCTGTTGCCTCTTGTCCTTCCACTGTGCACCTCCAAGAAGAGAGTCCCTGCCTGAGCTATCTTGTAGGTGAGCTAGTCTCCAGCTGTTACCCAGCTGGCCCCCAGCCTGTCCTGCTGTGTGGGGCTATTCCATTCTTGGTGCAGGACTTTGCCTTTGCATTTACTGAACTTCATGAGGTTCCTCTCAGCCCATTTTTCTAGCTTGTCAAAATACACAGGAGGCAGGCATCTTATTCACTATCCCTACTTTGCTATGATCTGCAAACTTGCTGATAGTGCACTCTAGCCCATCATCCAGCTTGTTAATAAAGATGCTGAATGGTCTTGCTGCTGGTATCCTGAAGGACAGTCACGAGTAACTGGCTGTCTGTTGAGACTTCTTACTGATCACTGAGCTTCAAGCCCCATGGTCCAGCCAAATTTTTACCCACCTAATCATGCACTTATCCAGTTCATACCTTACTCATTTGCCTATAAGGATACCACAGGAGACCATGTCAAAGACCTGCTAAAGTCAAGGTGTACAATGTTTACTGCTGTCCCATTATCCACACAGATAGCCATCTCATCATAGAAAATCAGTTGTTTAGACATGATTTGCCCTTGGTAAATACATTCTGGCTGTTCCAGTCACCACCTTCTCCTTCCTGTGGCTGGAAATAGCTCTCAAGAGGATTTGCTCCTTGACCTTCCCAGGGATTGAGGTGAGGCTGACCAGTTTGTACTTTCCCATACTTCTTGCCCTTCTTAAATATGGGTATGATGTTTGCCTTTTCTCGATACCCTTAGATGCACCTGATCTGGTCCCATGGACTTGTATGTGCTTGACTGGCTTAAGAGCTCCCTAATTGTACCTCCCTCTACATTCCCACTGACTCAGTTAGTAGGCAGTGGGAACTGGGCAGTCAGAGGGCAGACCTAACCAGTGAAAGCAAAAGCAAAAGAACTTTGAATATCTCAGCCTCTTCCACAGCTGTTATCACTAGGTCTTCTCCCCCATGAAGCACCAGGCCCACATTTTCTTCAACCTTGCTTTTGCTGCCAGCGTAGCTGTGGAAGTCCCTCCTCTTGCCCTTCACATCTCTCCCTAGTTTCAACGCCAGCTGAGCTTTGGTTTTCCTAATTCCTTCCTCTGTACACAAGAAATGTCTCTATAATCTTCCTGGGTAGCCTTCCTTCTTTGTACTTTCTTTTTGCATTTGAGCTCAGTCAGGATTTGTCCAATCACCCAAGCTACCTTCTACCATACTTGGTCAACTTTCTGCTCATTGGAATGGATCTTTCTTGCATTTTGGGGAAGTTTTACTAAAAGATCAACCAGTTGTCTTGGGCTCCTTTCCCCTCTAGGGTAGTCTCCTATGGGATTCTACCGAGCAGATCCCCGAATAATCCAAAAGTTGCTCTTTTGAAGTCCAGGGTTGTGATCCTACTATTTGTCTGTCTCCCCTCAGGATTTTTAACACCACGATCTAATGGTCACGGCAGCTAAGATGGCTCATCTTTACATCAGTGACTTGCTAGTGAGCATGAGGTCCAGGAGACCACCTTCTCTAAGCAGCTCTGGTGTAACTTGTGTCAAGAAATTGCCACTGACGTGTTCCAGAAACCTTCCGGATTGTTTGCTGCAGCATTATTGTCCTTCCAGCAGATATTAGGGTGGTTGAGTACCTAGATGTGCAATTGTAAGCCTTCTGGATGTCTAAAGGAAACGTCATCATTTCCTCTTCTCAATCAGGCAGTCTGTACCACATGTTTACCACAATATCACCTGTGTTGGTCTGTCCTCTGGTTCTTAGCCATAAGGTCTCAGCTGTCTCTTCATCTATTCCAAGGCAGAGCTCCATGCATTCTAGCCACTCCTTTGCATAGCGTGCAACCCTTCCTCCTTGCTTTCACAGCCTGTCTTTCCTGAAAAGCCTGTATCCGTTTACTGCAGCACTCCTGTCCTATGAGCTATCCCACCAAGTCTCTGTAATCCCAATGAGGCCACAGGTCTACAATTGCATGGACTGCTAATCCCAATGCGGTCACAGGTCTACAACTGCATGGACTGCTAACTCTTCTTCTTTGCTCCCAGGCTGTGTGCATTTGTGTACAGGCACTTGAGATGGGCCCCTAGCCATGCTGCTTTCACAAGGGGAGTGTGATAGCCTCCCCACTCATGTTGTCTCCCAGACACTTCCTCAAATTGCTGGGAGAGTATTTGGAAAAGTATCATCATGTGCTTGTTCCATTTTTGTACTCTTCCCCAGACATCTGCTTTTGATCACTGCCCTTAGTGTGTACCTGAAGAACTGCCACCAGTAAAAGGGATTACATCTGTTAAGTTCTGATGTCAAGAGTAGGACATGAACCAAAGTCTCTACAAGTCAGAAAATATGCTGCAGAAAAACTTACTTACTGGAGCCCAGTACCTCCACCCCCACTTGGCAACCATCTGAAACAGGATACTGGGCTACACAGACCCAGTACAACCATGCTCATATTCTTGGGTTGCTGCCAGAGCAGATATGCAAACTGAATTTGTTCTTTTGTTCCTTTGCCTTTTAAGATAATACTTGATTTGGAACTACTGAAATTCTTGCTAGGTGTTTTTCATAATTGTTCTTTAACTCAATCTTTTTGATGCTGAGTAGTCCTTCAATCTTTGCTTGCATGCTAATTGAGCTATCCCCTAGAAAAACTGTGTTGTCAGCAAAATCCATGTCTCCTAATGCACTGTTGTTGAACTAGGCAATGTATGTGTTAGAGCAAGCCGTATCTTTTTTTCATAAAGAATGAATGACAAGACTGACAGAAAATGCAAAAGAACGCTTTCCTATTTGACAGAGTCTATGTTAAACCTTTTAACATGTGCTCACCTTGATTCTACCTTAGGCTGAACCTTATATGAAGACTCATTGATATTAATTTTTTTGGCATACACAAGATTTAAATATGTTGCAGAATGATTCACAGTGATGCTGTCAAATAGTTTCTGGAAATTTATGGTGTTTATAACAGCTTTTTATTTTTTTTTGCAGCTCCATGATCAATTTCATGACTGCTTTTAGGCTGAAAAAATCTGGTTAACACATGACCTTCTGAATCAAGACTTGATTGATCGTCCTTTTGCTTCCTTTTTTCCATTCAAGATGATATTGCACGAGATTTGGTATTGCTGACAAAAGCATAATACACATCAGATGCTGCAAAGGCATAGATTACTTTTTGCATTATTTTGATTATGATGCTATTTTCTTATTGTTCTGCAAACCAGTAAAGTTGCTGAGGCAAACCACAAGCAAGTGTCAGAACCCCTCCAAACAGGTGTTGATTAAGAAATTATATGATGAAAATGCTAACAATATGTCATAAAGCACAGACTTGTGAATGTTTACTAGGGCTAGTAAAAAATAACAGAAAAGATTGGATGTATTTTTAAATTTCTTTACAGTTTAAAATGTATGGACTCTGTCAAAGTAATGGTTTTTGGAGATGATCCAAATATCTGCATTAATAATAGAAGATGTCCTCATGTGTATCTCATTAGATCTTACTCTTCCTTGTATTATTCTGGGCATAGAAACTGGACTGCAAACCCACCCAGCTCATCAGTTTTTGGTCCTCCTAAAACTTCTGCTCAGAGCAATCAAACAAAGGGTCTTTTTATTCCTGAATTTCACACTGATGAACTTATTCTAAGCATGGGACTCTGCAGAAAGGATGGTGGAAACACCCCATCTGATAATGAAGAAGCTGCCCTCAGCATCTCTTGCACAGCATGCCTAGACAGGCCTTTCTAGCAGTTATACCTCACAAACAATGAGTGGAATGAAGAACACTGCAGAAATAAGTACAGAAACATCAGAGCTATGTTACCCTGCTTACATTATGAGCTATAAACACTGAAATGTGTACAATGCAGATACTGGGTTCTCAGCTCTAACTCTTCCACTTGACATGTCTGCACTACTGGCTAATGTAGACATAGTGTCAGTCGCCCCCCTTTTACATGTACCGCCTCATCTCCCACCTCTTTAAATTGGCAGCTCCGTGTACTCTGCTTCTTCCTCTATGTGACTGAGACAGAGAAAACATCTACTGTACTTGAAAAGATGTTCTCTCATCTCCCCTTGATCATGGATTTGGGAGTGTCTCAAAACTCAAGCTCTGTATTTAGAATCATTTAAAGAAAGTTAAAAACATCTGAGTCCTACATGAATAGGATAAATTTTGGGAAAGGGCAAAAAAGCCAGGGCATTAAAAGACAGAAAAACATTAAAGAAAAATAGTTTTACTTAATAGAGATAATTCAAGGTAACATTGTGAAAATTCAGATGTGACTTGGTTTTGGAAGATATACAAATTAACACAAACAAATAACCTAAATAAAAATCATAGAGCCAGTGGGTAAGTTGTGCACTAAGTAGATGAGGAATACTTTGACTTAACCATTTTGCAGCTCAATAGCAGACTGAGCCTCCTCCAGTGTGTCTTCCTCTGCTGCAGACTGTTTGTATAACGAGAACAATGTCTGAGAGGACATATTTCAGTTTCAGTTCTTTTTTCCACAGTTTCCAGCCTCTTGACAAATATAAATTGCATACTTTTTCTGTGACAGGGGGAATATTGTATAAGGAATTGCAACCTGATTATTTATCTACTATTTATTTAACTTTTAATATTTTCACCTCTGAGAATCAAACAGGTTGGTATTCCTCAGAGTCTAGGAAATGGATTTTTAATTAGATACCCAGAGACCGACTCCAGATGATGGATGTGAAGGTGATTTTAGTATTCTGTGTGACTTCTGCCCAATGATTTTTGCACTGTATTTTAAGCCAGGGCTTAAGCTCACGTACAGCCAGTGCACTGAACGCTCACTGCTGCGTCTAGTCTGGCACTGGTCACAGGGGAGAAGACAAGGGAGGGTGAGGTGAGTGGGGACAGTAGTTTCCATGACCCCACTAAGGTGATATGGGGGCTTGCTTGAGGAGTTCTCTTTTTTCTTTCTGGGAGGCCAGCAGGACCAAAACAACTATTAGGTGCTGCTACCCAGCTAGCATTGGGGAACTTCTTCCACAATGGAGAGAGATGGAGAACTCTAGAGCTAAATGAAGTTTTCCTTTATTCAGTCCCTGCTCTTCCTGGCAGCTGAGCAGCATTAAGTGCAAATATTACTAAGATGATACCGAGAAGAAGCACGGGGAGAGGGAGAACTGTATTTGGGTCTCAGGAGCTGTTTCTCCCCACCGTGCCCGGGGAGGCAGGACCCTGGAATCGGCAGACAATACTGCCACTCAACTGGTACAGGAAGCTGGTATGGCGGAAGAGAAGTTCCTTTGGTTCCAAGGACCTTTCACTTCCATCCGTTCCCAAAAGATATGTACTTATCACATACAAGCCTGAACCCTAACGTACTTCAGTGAATGGCCCTTTATGGGTTGGCAGGTTTTGGGGGTGAGCTAGGGGACAGTCAAGCTTGGATTTATATTCAATAATGTGCATGTAAATTGGGTTAGATTTGGGTTAGAGAACTGATTCAAAAGTAAAATCTAATGAATATATGCTCAGTGAATTGATACTTAAACTAAAGGAAGAGCCTCCTCTTAATCCTGTTGGGATAAGTCTGCACAAGTCTTGCTTACAGCCTGAGCTAACCAGCTATGGGTTGGATGCGGGGTAGCTGTGGTTACTGCAGTTCTGTGCTTGATCTAAAATGCTCTGCTGAACAGTAGGATATAGCGAACTGGGCTTAGCACTAGGCTTACAGTGCTGTACAGTATCTCCAGCCTAAAGGATAGGTATATGAGACGTGTGCATCTGAAAAATACTATGTGGGTATACCATTAGTCCAACAACCTTAAGGAGGTCAAGAGCAGTAACATGGAGGAGTTCGAACAGATTAGAACTTGGATAACACAAGCCCCAGAAACCAAGACAGCCGAAATCTATATTCACAAAAACTATTGTGTCTCTTAGGTCATGTAACATCTACACTGATGTTTTGAAGAAAAAAATAAATAGTATTAACACTTGCAAATAATGATGTGGAAGATTATACAAATATAGGAAAGAACACATAAATATTACAAATTAACCTTGAGGGAACGAGAAAGGAAGAGGAAAGGAATCAGAAACATTTATTCCTTCATGTACTTATATGAGAGGACACTTTGTTGAAGAATGGACAGTAAATTAGTGAAGAGGTTGCAGTGCAAAGTACAGTCCCATGAGAAAATTACTATAGAAGAAACAATGGTATGAACTTAGAGTGTTTTTATTACTGCATGTTAATTGCCAGGGTGCACACTTGCATTATTTAGTAAATGTGAGGTAGTCTATGCTACAGTGAAAGTGGTAAGTTACACTGCTTAATGATATACAATATATAAATAAAATAATGATACACAAATCAGCCATTTTCACTGTCATAAAAGAAGTTATCACCCTTGCTTACCTTGTGGTAATTTATTCATGTAACAAAACTCTGAAAAACATTGAAGTAAGCTACTGGAATTTGGTTTATATGTATTGAGATGTTACTGAAATGGGAAATAAGTGTTTTTCCTTTAAGGTTTTGGCAAGTTCTAGTCTAGTGTGCCAGTCACCCTCAGAGCACTTCATTCTGGGCTTTTCGTTGTCAGAAAGATGAAGACAAACTGAATCCTTAACTGTTGCTGAGTATTTTAATGTTTACACTTTTTTTTTTCTTACTTTTTAATCCTATCACCTGGAAAGGCAAGGGCCTCCTTACCATTACTGTCTGTCAGACTGTCCACAGAGCAAAAAGAAAGAAACATTTTTGTGACTGGGCAAAATTTTCTATATATAAAGGCAGAATAACCCTAACGATTTCAGTGGTATTATTTCTGTATTACACCAGCGAAACTGAGATGAAATTTTGTGACAGCACATCTCTGTACCACTAAAAACAACCTAAAAAACCTTTTTTGACAAAACCTATATGTAACAGTCTTAAAGGGATACCTGTCTTTACAGGTGGCATTAGAGCATCCTTTCTTTTCAGTCTAAGTTGTCTATTACTCCACAAGCTAGCTGGAAATATTTCTTTTCCAGAGAAGCATATGGTCTGGCTTTGTGAATGCTAAACCTCATGGGGTAGCTCCTTACTGGTTGAAAGGTTTTCAGAATATTAATCCTGAGAATCTGAATGTAAGGGAGAGATATGGGAACTATAAACTGAATTTTCATTCACTTTTTGAAGTTTCTATCTTCTATCTGCTTGAGGGGGCCATGTTTTCAGAAAGTAGGAGACACTGGCCGTTTGAAAACTGAAACTGTTTTAAGGTGTCACAAGCATGATAATAAAGTTTACTGGTCATTAAAAAAATCCAAACAAACTGTAGCAGGTATAATTAAAAATATTTTTGAACCTCAGATACATTTAAACCAACCTGTCATCCTTATCTTTAAAGGCCAAATTTAATACTGCACATTTTACTTTGGTACCATTAAACTACAAACAAATAGTTTTCAAATGATAACACATTATGAAGCAGTCAGTTTACCTGTTTTTAGAGGTAGGAAGGACAGAAGAGATGATAAATAACTTTGTGGGATTTGACCTACTTAGTATATCTTTCTGTATAAGCATTGTGAATATTTGTTCTAAGAGATTCTGGCGCTCTGTACCAACTCAAAGTTAATTTTTTTCCCTCTGAATTGTGAGTCATATCCTGCATTCAAAATACCTTACAGAAAACTCACTGTCACACAACTATGGTAAAATATCTGTTGCCTGTATTCTGGCAAGAGAAAATAGTTGGGGGCAGACAACTGTGGGTTTGGATTTTTTGGCTTGTAATTTAGTACACGTTGCTCACTTTGATCTGAAGTGTCCTTCATGTCTAACAGTGCTACAATGAGCACAGGTAGCATTTAGGGCTTACTCCTGTTCAGATTAAATCAATGTTAAAACTCATTAAATTTTGTAAGCATAGGATAAAACTTTTAAACAGGTATGCTTTGAATTTGAGACTCGGGTAAATCAGAACAGTATAGAATAACTGGTGTTGGTTTAAGTAGCCTAAATGTTTAAAAATAGAATGAAAATCATCTGTGGATCATGATTTTAAAGGACAACATAGTGTTGACTGGAACACATATGCAGACATATCCGCATCTTTGAATTTACTAAAGGAATTCAGGCACTGTCCTAGTATCTAATGGCTGTGAAATGAAAAAGTGTTTTCAATGCTGGCAACAAAACAGGCACCCCAGGTATCACTGGCTATTGTATTGCTTACTTTGATTTCTGTCTGAAACATTTATCTACTTGTTTTGTTAGCCTTCGTTCAGAGGTCTGTCTCTTGAGGCCCTTGCTTAGTTTTTACCCCATAGCCCTGAATGCAAAAATGTGCACCTTCTCTTGCAGGGCTGCATCTTCTGCTCTGTGCCCTCCAAGGAGGGCAAGGACCTAATCTCCTCCTTTCTACAAAATCAACTATATTAGCAGAGTCTCACCTGCCTATCAAAGGCCAATGTCTGCCATGAAAAAGCAGTCTTGGGATTTTCAATAATAATAATAATAATAATAATAATAATAATAATAATAATAATAATAATATAGGAATGCTTTCTTATTTGCATCACCTGCAGCTCAGTGCCATTGCTAGCAGGATAATCCATAGGGTCAGTGATGCCATAAGAGAAAAGCTGCCACTGAAGAAAAGCAGAAGCATCATTCCTTGTTACTCTTAGAGTAGTTCTATCCTAGCTGGACTCTGCTTACTTCATAAGAGCTGATGAGATCTCAGACCTAAGTGGTGTGGCCACAGGCAAATAAAAGAAAACACAAATATAAATCTGAGAGATTTCTGTTTGCAACGGTAATGCTTTAAGCAGAAGCACTAAGCTGCACTTATCCCATTTGAATTCTGCTTTTCCAGTCTCTCCTAATAAGAATCACTTATATGAGCTAAGTATTTCCCTTAGTAACCATCCTTGCATTATTAATAACCAATTCAATTTTGCTTGCTAGAATAAGATACCTCCTTTAATATGTAAGGTTAGGTTCAAGTAACAGTCTTTCATGAATGCATATATTATCAGTCTTTTCCACTAATTGGTCTCAAAGTATGTCATCAATCTTATCACCGAATCCACATGGTTCGAAAGGTGTTCTCCTACTCAGATGACAAAATTCAGCTAAAGACCTGGACAGACGAGCAGATGAAAAGCTGAGGCTTGTGTTAGCCATGGTCCACAGCCAAAACAGAAAGAATGAAGAGATATAAAGCTATGTAATGCTCTTAGAAGAACAAACACACTACACATAGAAGAACATCAGAAGCAAACATCAGTGACAGAGGCCCGTGACTCTGGACCTAATCCTTCAGCTCCTAATCCATTTTGATGCAAACAGGTCTATCACTGGAGCTAATCTCTGAAGGCTGTGTGTTTACCTTAAACAGTTCTGCTAATTGTTAGATTATCCAAAAACAGACACATGGGGCACAGAATTAGGTATTTCTGATTATAAAAGGAACAATTCGGTAGTCGAGACCATAGTAAGTTTACTTTTTTTGCATTTAATATACCTAGACAAATAGTCATTATCTGTAAAGAGAAACTGTATATAGTCAATGACAGAAAGAACAGGTTGCAGAAAATCTCTGCTTACCTTTGACTGATTTATTTATGTCAGCTATTAATCACTCTCAGCTTTTTTGTCCACATGGAAGATGTGACTCTAAATGAAAGTATTGGAGCTGAGATATTTTTTTCTGCACGACAATTGGTTTTTTATGTCATCAAAGTTGATCTCAATTCTGATGGACAGCCTAATGGGAGCCACGAGGCTATCAAGCTATGGTTACCCAGTTGTGTCAGAGAAATTTTCTTCTTGTGAAATTCATTTCCCTCACTGCAGAGAGCTAACGTCTCATGTGCCAGGGAGAGATGATATATTGGCACACCCTTGGGACAGGATTTTCTTTCAATAGCACAAATGTTTTGTTAAAGGCTTTAGTGTATATTACCTGTGTATATTTTCTACAGGTGACAAACTTATTGGTTACCACTTCCCCATTGACAAGAGAATGGTCGTCTAGGGCTTTAACGCAAGACTAAGCAACATATAACACCTACATCGTGTACTGCTTCCCGCTCCATGGGCACCATTTGCTCTCTGGGCATGCTCTGGCTCTATCAAAGTGAGAGGCATCAGTTAGATCTCCTCCCGCTGAGCTGAGTGGGGCTACTGGCTTGTGGGCTTTTCACCTCCAGATCCTTCAGGAACCAGATTCTAATGTCTCTGGCAGAGAGCTGGACCCTACAGGACAGTTCCAGGGGCCCCATTCCCTACACGTGTTGACCCTTTTGGGCAGCCAGACTTAACTCATCAGCCTTGAAGAGCTGCACTAGCAGCTGAAGCATAGGAGGCTGAAAAACCTGGGCCAGACTGATGTCTTCCCCTCCCAGCTGTGAGGGAGTTAGCTGTCTGCCTCACCACATGTGAGCCCAGCCTGCCGTGGCAGGGGAGGCAGGGAGGGTGCCCGTGGGGCGGATGGGAGTGGGTCTGTGGGGCGCAGGCCTGGAGGTGGTGGCCAAGGGCCGCTTCCCTCTGGAAGCCTCTGGCGGCTGGGAGCACAGGTGCTTGGGTTGCACAAGCAGCAACATGCGAGGGCGCAGCCTGCAGAGCTTCATTTTCAGCTGACTAACCTCTTTCCTTGGCAAGAAGCAGCATTTCCTTGTATTTTTTAAAAAAACAGAGAGTGCATGAGAGAGAAAGAGAGAGCTATTTTCCTCCTCAACATCTACTCTGGAGCCTGGGAGAAGGCCCTAAAACCTGTATGCATGTGTAATGGTATGTTAAGATGAGAGTATTTTCTCTTGTGGTGGAAACAAAGAGCTTCAGGCTTTTGATCAGGAATTTAAGCAGTTGGGTTTCACCACACTTTGGTACTTTTCTAAAGGAGATGCATAGCAAGAGTGCCCACCCTACTCCTTCCTCCCTGCTCCTCCTAGCTCAACTTTGGTCTCTGGGAAACACTTAGATCAGCAGTCCCAGCAACCATCCCGCTGTCTTTGCCTATCTAGGGTGATCAGTGACAGCTTTTGTTTAAATTTCAGGATTTAAGATCCTTTTTTCAGCAAATGCAAGGCATTTTGTAATTTGTGTCCTCCCAAATCCTCAATCCTCCAAGTCTTTTCACCTAGTGTAAGAAGGATTTTACTGGTTTTCCGCTCTCTCTTAACAAAACGCACAGAACAAATTTAACGCTGCTTCTCAGAGAGTTAAATTGGATTTGTCCAGGTGGACACTGTTACAGGCCTTCTTTATAGGTGGGATTAATTTTATTAAAATATAATCCTCCCATGCTCACATTATCCCCTTCAGACATTCTCTTTTAATCTTTTGCAAAGTAGCATTAAAACAGTTTCTGGCATTCATTAAGAATTATATTAAAATGCAGACACACCTTTTTAGGCTACAACTGCTGAGAAAAAGCAAACCTGGGACTTCCTTTTCTTGGAGCCCCTCTCCGAGCCAATGGATACGAACGAGCAAGATGCAGTTGCACCAGTCCCATCAGCATGACAACCACAGGGGCACGAAGTAATTCCATGACCACTCAACTGCTTTCCTTCTGGGACAGAGGCGCAGTGTATTTTCCACCTCCCGATCCTGGAAATCAACACGTGTTGCTCCATTGCCTTGCTTTGAAGAAAGGTCTATAGAGGCTTCTGTGATTTTCCATTTCACTCCCATGCAGCACAAGGCCTATGCACCACTTAAATCCTCATCAAAATAGGGCTTAGGTAATACCCTTGGCAGAAGGGCAAGTTCCACCCACATTCCTCTGTGCTCATCTGGGCTGGAGAACCAGAACTGGAAATCTGCGTGTGTGAGAGTTTTTTTTACCGCTTGGAACAAAATAACTTACCGTGCACCTATTTCAGCTTTGTTTCTGGCCATGCTTTCTGTAAAGCCAAGAACTACCCGAGTAAAAGCTGTTTACGTTATAAATTTAGAATTCCAAGATTGGGTTGAAAGAATAAAAATAAGAAATCTTTGCCTTTCATTAATCTTGTACTGGGAATAAGCAGAGAGAGACTTCTCAATTACATTATTTGCCTCAAAAGAGATTCTCAAGTTTCCAAAACCCCGTCAGTCAGTTATGAAACATATGCATGTTGCAAAAAAGTAAATAAATCTCTTTTGACCGGTCTCCTGATTTCTGGCAAAGCCCTACAGTATACGTGCTTTACTATTAATGGTACCATATTAAAGTCCACCTGTAAGTGAGAAATAAAGGAGAATTAAATATATATAGTACAATAAAAGGCAAAGGCCTGCTGAAAAGCCAAATAGAGAGGAACACAAGAGCGAAGAGAAAAGCAATGTGTTTGGAATTATTTCATTTTTAAATAAAACACAAAGCCTTGGCAATAATATTATACATTTCAACATATAATAAGCCCTGAAAAAAAAAAAGATCCTTGATCTGTTTTTGTAAAAGTCGTATTGTCTAATATTGTAGGACTTCTGATACTGATACACCTCAAATGATTTGTGGGAAACAGAAGCACATTTTTAGTACATGCTGTTACATAGGCATAAAATGAACCTACCCATACCTAGCTAAAAAAGGTAGCCACAGGTACCTAGGAGATCTGAGGAAGAGCTGGAAAAACAGACACTGGAAAGAGGAAATGTAAAAAAAAGAGAGTGCAGCAGCAGTGTCTGAACACAGAGGTAGAAGGGATCATGGCATGGGTGCTCTTTTTTTCTCCTGTCACTGATAAAGGCAAGTTTTCAAAACTCTTGTAATGTGGCATTATCAATGCAATTAAACCATAGTAAGTTCTCACTTAGTTTTAACAAAATTAGTTTATATTTTGTAGTGGTTGCTTAAGAGATCAGTTCTGAAACTGGAAAGCTCTTCAGTTAGTTCACTTTCTTAAATCTGTCTTTTTGGAGGGAGGGAATTCATAAGGGCCTCCTAAATTATCCTATGTACCAGTATTTGCTTACCTGAGTTTTCAGCTATCCTGTGTGAACTCAGACTCAGGCCTCAACGTGCTATAAGCAACACATTAGCAGTTTTGGTCTCGGACGGGTCCATGCTAATGTTGGAAATTAATCTCTGCTCCATCTTCCTCCCATGGTAAATATCATGTTTGTAAAACGAGAGTGGAAACCTCTATGACACTCTTCTTGATTGAAGCATGAACCTACTTCTTGTCTCTAGTATCAGCTGTGGATCTGAAAAAATCTGTCCAGCCACCTGCTCATCAGTCTTCACCAAGGAGATCATTCAGATCGAAACTACTATTGCATTGGATCAGCTCATCCAGCTTTTACTTGCATCACCTAACAGAGTTGCAGCCATGTAGCTATTCAGCCTCGTTCGGATGAGGACCACAGTAACCTGGTGTGTACATTACATTATATCTTGGCAGGATGGAACTGAAATTCCTTAGTATGCCCAGCTCCTGGCATCTTTAGCCACCAGTATCTTAGATTAATTTAAAATCAGCCCTAGAATTTCCCACCTCTTTCGCTTTATCACTTCACATTCTAGAAATAATAGCAAATCTGTAATACAGCAGAAAGGATATTCTAGCTGCCTTTAGAATGTCCTCTCTGCTGGTTGGGTTATTTTTACATTGTTAAACTGAATTCCTTGTGCACTGTTCTCATTAAGCCACATTGCCACCATATGAGTGCACCTAGATATCATTGTATGGCACTATATTGTGCCCCGTAGACATAGCCACAACTCCAAGCCATTGGTTTAGCAAACAAAGGGCAAGTATTTCCAGGTCAGACAGTATGACAAAGCTCTTGCAGGTAGGCTCTGCCAAATCTTGCTCTAGAGTTTGAAAAGTTATGTTTTTTATTTGTCTACTTCCATCTCTTTCTTGGATATTACCTACACCTGTGCAAGCAGAAGCAGAATGGGACAGGGCAGAGCCACTGCATTTCAGAATTCTGGCACAAATTTAAGTTGGTATTCCTGTGTATACTTATGTGCTGCCTTCTTTTTGATGAATCAAGAATGCTAAACAAATTTCTTATAATGCATGCTAGTCCATATCATCAAAGGGTCCAAAGACACTGTCTTTTGTTCCAGCAAATGCTACTGCTAAAAATCTGTTTCATCCTGATAGCAAAAATATGCTTTACCTTACTGCAAAAATTTACCAGTTTGCTTTACGTGACCTGCTTGTATTAGGGAATTATCATCAGTATATGGAAAATACATTTCCATTGCGATATGTATGTATTATATATACACGTGTTTTTTCCAATTGTGAGATATATGTGTATATATATAAATCTATGAGAGTATCTTTCCTACAAAATATATATCTAAACAATCCAATAACCTAAAAGAAATTTCTCCCTTGTATAACTTTACACCCCAGCTGAAAAACTGCTCCCTCCCATAAACCCCCAGCAATACTTTCCATTTGTCCTACACAGTTCCCTACACATAGCAGTTCAATGAGTAGTAACCCACCAGCTTGGCAAGGAGATGAACATGCTGTGGTGAGCTCTAAGCTGTGCGCATGCAGACTGTCAAAAATGATTGATTGACTTTGGACAAGTTCTAAAGTTACTGGAGGGAGAAGGGGAGGAAGAAAATAAGGATTGATAGATGGTGTAATTGCATATGGTTAGAAAACTTTAGAAAACAAGGCTAAAAACAAGGCTAGGGGAATGAAATACAAACTATTCAATGAAAGCCATAGGAGAGAGGTAATGGAAGCTACTTAAAATAAGAACAGCCAATAGCCAGACACATCAAGGCAAATGGTAAGATGTTAAACATTATCATAAATGGAGAACTTTTACTGCAGGTTAATCTGCCAGTGTTTAACTCTTAGCTATTAAGAGGATAGGGGATGAACAGATAAGGCTTTAGAAATAAAAATTGTATTTTCACATCTCTGCTTCCCCAGAAGCACTGCTATTCAAACTGCAATTTGAAGGAAATTGGAGAAAAAAGCAAATTAAATAAATAGATCTAATTACTAAATCTTATAAAAAACTGTTAAACAAAAATGAGCTTTAAAAATAAATTAGCATTTCAAAGTATCTATTTTTCCCATTTTTAATGATTTCCTCAACCAGTTTTAGATATTGTTATTACTGGTCCTAAGCAAGAGATGCCCTGCATCTGCAGGAACAGAATGGTCCCAGACCCACCCAGATGTAGGTGTCTCTTTGCATCTAAGGCTGTACTTCCCAGTGAAGGATGGTGATGCTAGGCCATCGCTATGGGTTTGAAAGGTACTCTGGAGGCATAGCCCAAGAAAAGGTCATTGACCTTTGTCTCCTCTCCTCTCCTCCCCTCTCTTTCCCCAAATTGCCATGTGAAGTGTGTAACATTCACTCCAAGTCAATGGGAGGGAGCCAAAGGCTTTAGCTCCAGTGTGCTGGTGGTGGATGGCTGGCTCTTTCTCTCCATCCTTCCCTGTCCCTTGATATGACGGTGAGTTGTACTGAGTTTGGGGGATGCACCACGGTGATAGAACCAGCATCCATGAAGAGAGATGTGCTTCCCGTGGGAGCAGAGACTGACTAGCTAGAGGCAGCTAAAGGGCTTGGCTGTTAATAGTTGTGAGACAGAAACATGACTTCCTCAGAGCTTCTCTATTGAGTTGGAGTACCAGGCAGGAATACTGATGGGACACATCAGGAAACAAATGAGTTTTCAGTGGGCTCAACTGCGAGTAGAGAAAACTGGCTAAGAGTAGGGGAATGAATGAGTATTCTTCTGGAAGCTGAGGTGCAGGGTTTAAAGAAAAGGTTTGCACTGGGGAGTCTGTTTTACTGAAGGCTGAGGTGCAAGCACCTTTTAAAAATGGGGAGTGGGTAGCATAGTTTGTTAGGTAGCCACAGACCTTCAAGACTGGACTGCAAGGAAAGACAGTCCTAAAAACATTGAGAGCTACTGTTTTGAACAGCCATTTCCTCAGTGATATTAAATATTTTGGTTTTACTTAACTTTGGGGAAGTGACAAGTGAACTACTGTGAGCAGTATCATCTCATTTTGCAAATAAACACGTTCGGGGAAAGACACAAGGTGGTTTTGTTGATTCATTCTTGACATCAGAGTCTGACTGCAGACAAGAACAGAGGAAGAGTTTCTAAATTAAGGGACTAGCCTACAATGCGAATGATTTTGATTCAATTCTTCAACCTTCATTCACCAGTTTCAGCCTTTTGCTCTGTTCTGTCACAGCCTGTGAGAGGCCTGAAGTGTTTAATTTCTCTAGGTCTTCATTCCTAATGCAACATAACAATGAGATTCAACATAATTTCTCTAGATCTTCAGTCCTAATGCAACATAACAAGGCTATTGTGAAAATAACTGCTTCATTCATGTTGTGAGGTGATGAGAAAAACCAATAAAACGTGCAATGATGTAAATTTGAAGGGAAAAGTTGACTGATTGACATGAAACCACATAAACCTCTAAAAAGCTTCATTTATGACTAGCCTGGTACTAAATATTCACTAGCTGACAAAAATAAATTTATGAAAAAATAATGCAGTAGTATTACCAGAATTGCTAAATTCAATTACTATTGCATTGTGACACAACTTGGAAGACCTTTGCCAGATAATGTAATTGCGAGATTATGTCACTGTCATCAGATTAAGATGTAGCTGAAGTGTCTCTCATGTTAAAATTTTTTGCTTGGATTCCTGCTGAAATATAAAGAAATGGGCTCCTGTCTTGAAGTTGTTATCCTTTAGTGTATTTTCAGAGCATTTTAAAATAATCTCCAACAGCCAAAGATTACCTATAAAATCTTTAAACTATTACTGTGAAATGTAAAAGGCTGTAAAAATAGGAATAGTAATGGAATTTTTAAAATAAAAACATGTCTGGAAAAAAGGACAATAAAGAAAATCAGAGTTATCACTACTAAAGTAATTCCTCTGTCCTGGAATTAACAAACTAACTGAGCTATAACGATTTGTTTCTTTAGCATTGTATCTCTTCTATACCCCATCTCTTGCTTAAAGATTAGAAAATATCTCTTTTGCAGTTCGTTACCTCTTCATTTTCAAGGGGGGCAAATTTAGGCAAGGTACTTTGTTCTTCTAGTTTACATGCCAGAAAATCCTCAGTATCTGTGCACATTAGGAAGCTTCACTGCTTAGATCAAGTCAGTTTAAAACCAATTTAATTGAGTGCAAACTATTACAGGGACACTTTATTTCAGTCAGGTATATGCCAGTTCCAAGTGGTTTAAAATAAACCGAAACAATAGGAGATTAAACTAGTATTTACACAAATGTTGCATTACCTTAATTTAAATTGGAGTCACTTTCTTGGCAGGTTCTCCCTAAAACATTGGGTTTTTTCCTCAGGGTAAGCCTGACTATATTAAGTAACAGAACTATGTAATTTAATGAATTGCCACCCTTCAACTGGAGGTTACTGCCTGTTTAGTTGAAATGTGATAACATTCATTTTTCAATGTGATAAATGTGAAACTGATTCTGGAGTGAATGCCCTACCACAAACATGAAATAGAAAAGACATGACTTCTACCTAAAGGCTTTCATCTAGTCCTACCATATAAGAGCAAGGGAACATAAAGAAATTGATTTTCAATTTAAAGCTATTGATAGACCATGACCAATTACTAATAATAAGCTATTCCATAAGCAGAGGAACCAGTGAAGCCTGCTTTCTTATGCAGTTGCGTCCTATGTGCTCTTCAAGAAATAAGGACGGAAAACCCAGCTCCCTTATGTGACTCTCCTGAGTTCTGCCCCTGCATCCCACAGTATCCATAGCTTTCTCCTATATCTCTCTATAGGATGAGAAGAAACAGCATATGCCGTGGCTGAGTTGTAGCTCCATATGTGTAGATAGGTTAGATCTGATGTACACAACAGTTGCAGAGTGAGAAGGACAAGCAGAACAGGTAACTGTTGGGATCACACTGTAGCATTTCCCTGAAGGGGCAGTGAGGATAGAATGGGAGTGCCAGTTTGGCTCTCTCTCTGCTTATTTGACATTTTTCAGGAAATTTCAGTAACTTAATAACTACAAATGCTCTTAGTCTCTGTCTAATTTAGTTTAAAGTTGCTGATTGAGTAAAAAAAATAAGTGTGAAATGAAAGACATCTCAGCCATATAAGCTTTACTTCCTTAGGCAAAGAAATACTTTGCACCAGTTTCACATCTATGTTTAGGCATTTCAGACACTTCAGTATATAAGGATATCCTCAAGTGTTTGCAGGTAGGCACATTGAGGAATGGACACATTATGCTTCCTGCCAAATACTGCTCACTTAGCTAATGGCAGGCCTATGAGGAGAAAACACATAGTTTCACTTCCAGTCTCATACCCTAACCACGGGATAATGCTGTTCTTTGGCACTCATGTCCATGGAGAAATCAATGAGCTCACTTTCTCTGGGGAGACGGAAAGACTGGTCATAGTAGCATCCTTGTATTTTTATCCTAGCAAGCAACTTAACATGACGAATGGGTTTCCAATTTCCAGTTGTCGTAGCTGCAGCAACAGTGGAAGCACTGACCCGAGGATAAAATGTCAACAAAATGCCCAGTCACAGAACAAGGCCCTTCTGGGACACCAAACTTCACATCAATATTGTAATTTACCAGAAGCTGAAAACCTGCTTTTATCAGAAATTTCAAAACATTTCTGTTCTCGGTTTGGAAATATTTGAAATGGACTTATTTCACATGTTGCATTTTTCTAAGCATTTTTAATTAAAAATCATGGAAAGACTTATCAAAAGCTTTCAAGTCTTGCAAACTCTAATGAACTATTATGTTTCCAAAATGGTTTGGGAATTAAATTAAAAATGTCTTTGTGAGAAACTGATTTGTCTTGCCAGTATTGATAACAGGAGCTTGAAAAGACAATTTTTGACAAATCTTTTCATTATTCCATTAGAGGGTCTAATGAGCATCTTGATGTAATGGGAGCCACACAAGGACTTTCCTGCTGTTGTCATTAATTCAGTCAGAATCATCACGCTAAAAATACTCAACATCTTTGCTGCTTTCGATGCCATTGATTAGGGAGGAGGTTTTGCAGACCTGGCTGTGAGACCTCACCGGGATGAACAGTTATACTTTAAGATGGCTTTGATCATTCCTGGCAGACCTGCAGCTACTCCTTTTACTCATGACCTTTCACCATTCCTATTCAAGAGCACTTCAGCAAGACTTCTGGGAAAGAATGTGCAATGTCCTGAGCTACAATGCCAGCAATACGCTGACAGCACCCACCTCTGCGCCTCAAGGCTGGCTTGTTCCCAGCTGTTCTACTGCCTGTAGGAAATTGGAAGCCTGCTGAATGAAAGGCAGATGGTGTGATGGACAACCTCTGATCCCTATCGGCAAGTTACACAATGTAGACTGGTAGTTCTTTTCAGTACATGATAAAATGAATTGTGCTTTCACTGCCACCAAATTAATTCTTGGTTTTAGTGCTTGCAGGCCATCGGAACTGAAGATGGTTTGCTAGTCCTATCTACAATATTGGAAAATAGTCCCACTGTCAGTCTGATTTTACGCCCTCTTCCTTCATTTTTGCATAACAGAAAATTATCAGCTCAAGGAAAAAGGCTCTAATAAGTACAGTGAAGAATGTACAGTGATTTATTTTCATAGTCTACCATTAGGTTAGAGATATATACAAAAATAGTAAAGGAAAATTGAAACTAACTTTAAAAATAAAGCCAAAATAAATTTTCTGAAAGTAATAACACAGAAGTTTATTAATCAGTAAACTAAATAAAAACAAAGTTTCTGAAATAAAACAAACCCAGAACCACTGTCCATGAAATGAGTGGAACTGTAGGCTAAGACACTAGTTGTTCTGAATAATGTGATTGAAATGTATTCCTATATACACAAAGTAGTTTATCTTCTACTCCAACTATTAGTCTGCTGAAGTGAGGAACCCTTAGCATCAAATCCGCTGACTTATATTCATTGTCTGGAAAAGTACAGTTGCATCTTTAGTCTGTACTTTAGTACACTCTCTAGATGAGCCCAAGATTTTGCTTTTATTACCTGAAAAAAAAGCTCTTTACCTTATATTTCCTCTGTGAGAATTTCTAGAAGCTCCATCCTCCCAGTTTGCACATTTTGAGAATAAATAAAGTGCTCTGTGATTAGACCTCATACTTGATGATACACTTGAGCAGACTGAGGTGTTTTTAATAGGGAGTCTGGAGGTAACACATTTCTCCTCTCCCACCAAAACTGCCTAATGAAATGCCTGTTGCCTCATCTTCAATTATCAGTGTCAAAGTTGCATGCAACCTAGATTTTCAACACACCGCAAGTGGGGTGCATTTGTACAGACACGTGCTTGCAGTGGGACAAGGTTGCAGCTAACAGGCTTAGCTCATGCTGTAACGGGAAGTACAAGCTGCTCTGTGGACACGGAGGCAGACTGTTTCTCACCAGCATAGAGAGCTTATGTCATTTTTCAGAGTTGCAGGGGCTGTGATGGCATTTGTTTACCTAACTGACGCCGGTGCCAGGTACAAGGCGGCAAGCAGGAACCAGGAGACAGATGGCATGGCTCTCTTTCAGACTTTTACTCAGGGTCCAGTGCTGGGTGCCTCTGGTTTCTGGATGGGGTGTGCCTTCAACTGCTGTTTCTCTGGTTGCCAGGAGGGACAGAGAAGATAAATGAAATGGCAGAGCATTCCAAGCTCTCATTCAGGCTATGGTTGCTAGGTGGTTTTGGTTCCCAGATTGGGTGTCTCCCCTGTTTCTGTGGCTCCCAGAAGGGACAATGAAGGTGGATGATGCAGCAAAGTGCTTTATAGCTTTCATTCAGGCTCCAGTGTCTTCCTTGTTCTGGTACCAGATTCCCTGTTATCTGAGGAAAAGGAGGAAAGTGCCTAGTGTGTCAAAATTCTGTGTATTAACGAAGATATGAGGGTAAGATTTCTTGTAAATGTTGGGTTTTTTCTATATTCAGAGTCATTCTTGCATGTATCAGCCTCCAAGAGTTGGTCCCAAAATACTAACTGTTATTTAGATAAAGCGTTTATGTATCTGTCATCACTGCCTTTCCTGGACTAAAGAAGAAGGGAATTAGCTCAGAAAGGAGCGGTTTAGAGGTGAAGAACATTCAGCTCTGCTACAGCCAGCTGAGGAGGGGAGGGAGGGAGGCAGGCTGGGGCATGAGGAGGAAATCCTACTGAGAGGCAGCAGTGGGAGCAGCAAGCCTAAGATGGGGAGGGAGATAGAGAAATCTGTTTCTCTAGGAAGAGGTCACCACGGTAACTGCTTCCTGGACATCCCAATCTTCTCAGCAACAGCAGAGAACTCAGCTTTCCAAAGGTGCCTGACTATAGGCAAAGCAGGTTGTGGAGCCATGGCTGCAGGCTTTGGGAACAGACTATTTTGCTTGTGCCTAAAGCCAGCTGCAGGGAAGACAAAGAAGCAACACTTTCAGTTTCTCTATGTTCCTTTTTCCTGTTCCTGGTATAAGACACCCAGGGGCACTAGGAAACTGTAGAGCGTGGCTGTGAAGCTTCCTTGCATTGTAGACCTTCAAAGTAATCAGCAGAAAACAGCTAATGGCTAAGAATTAGACTACTGCCTGTTACAAGGAGAGAAGTATTCATGTGTGTGTATGTATGTTTGTACGCAGACTTACGTACATGCACACATTGTGGAGTTAATACTGGTTTGTTTCATCACAGTTTTATTCTTTCTCTCTTTTATACTCGTAAAAAATTGTCACGTTATTGCCAGTTTTAACTAAAGACACAGCGGGCTGAAGTCTGGGGACTACATATTCTGCTTTAATTCGCAGGTAGATAGTTTTAGGGGATAGTTATCAGGGGACTTGACTTTTCTTCAGCCACCGCAATAGCCTAAGCATCGCCTGCTTCTCCCTGCTACCTTGCACTTCTCACTCACTTGGGGGGATACCACTTTTGGTAGGGCTACATGATGCCACCTGGCAAAAACACACTGGAGAAGAAAGAATGCTATTTTTAAAAGGAATAAATTTAAAATCTGGATCACCTTGCAGCTCAAGGAACAGTTATAGTGACACAACTAAGAAGGCAACAGGGGCTGCTCAAGATGCCTCCAGTGGCCCAAAGAAACACAATGTGCAGTCAACCATAGCCTTTGCTGTGCTGAAGCAGGTAAGGATACTCACATTGTTTGACTTTGGCATCTTAGTTTACAATCATTTGTATGTCCGTGAAGGTCCCAAAAGAAGAAGAATGAATGTCCAGGAAGGGGATTTCCCCATTTTGGCAATGGTAGTCACTGCATTGGTTCAAGATGGACTGTGAAACTCGCTCTTCAATGTTAGAGAGTAGGTAAAGGGAGGTTTTTCTGCCAGGGCAGGGATTATCTTTTTAATGTGTTTGTAAAATACCTGACACAGGAAGGGTGGGGTCTTCCTCTGATAGAAATGGCAAGGAGAATAGAGTACTTCAGGAAATCTTGCAGTCAGCAAGAGGAGCTTAATCTAATTAAAGGGACATGAGGATGATACATTGTATAAGCTGATTAACATTTACGCAGAGAACACTACTACTTTTGAGAGATTTTGAAAAAGGATGCCTATTTATAGTGTGAGGAAGCTGAAAAAATACCAAATTGCTTCTAATAAAAAAAAAAACAAAACCCAACAATAATAGGTGTAATAAAAACCTTATTTACGCTACTGCAAAAGGGTTCTCCAGTAATTCAAAATAGAGCTCCTTGTTTGCCTTCACACACTGAATTTTTCTTTCTATGCATTTCTCATAGATGGAGTGGTTTAATAGAGTAGAAAACAAAAAGATAAACAGTCAAATGACTTCAGACATACTTAATTGAAACTTAATTTAATGCTTCTGAAAGGCACTGGATTAGCAACATCGGAAATTGAATTATTCATCCACAGTACAAAAACTTTCTGTGCAGTACCAATGATAACTTTTTATCTGATATGTTGTGGTTTAACCCCAGCCAGCAACTAAGCACCACCCAGCCACTCACTCAGTCCCCCACAGTGGGACGGGGGAGAGAATCGGAAGGGTAAAAGGAAGAAAATTCATGGGTTGAGATAAAGACAGTTTAAAAGGTAAAGCAAAAGCCACGCGCACAAGCAAAGCAAAACAAGGAATTCATTCACTACTTCCCATCGGCAGGCAGGTGTTCAGCCATCCCCAGGAAAGCAGGGCTCCATCATGTGTAATGGTTACTTGGGATGACAAACGCCACCACTCCAAACGTCCCCCCCTTCCTTCTTCTTCCCCCAGCTTTATATGCTGAGCATGGCATCATCTGGTATGGGATAGCCCTTTGGCCAGTCTGGGTCAGCTGTCCCCTCCCAACTCCTTGTGCAGCCCCAGCCTACTCTCCGGTGGGGTGCCGAGAGAGGCAGAAAAGGCCTTGACTCTGTGTAAGCACTGCTCAGCAGTAACTAAACCATCCCTGTATATCAACACTGTTTCCAGCACAAACCCAAAACATAGTCCCGTACTAGCTACCAGGAAGAAAATTAACTCTATCCCAGCCAAAACCAGCACAGATCCCACGAACAGGCCTCCATAAAGAACAACAGAGAAGGTTCAGATGAGAAATATAGTTTTTTGCTTCTCTCATACAATAGCTGTTGGCACTTTTTTGTTTATTTTGGGCTGAAGGGAAGGAGCTGGTGCTGGTAATACCTACTTACCAGCATCTGAATTGAAATGACTAACTTATTTCATATTGGGTTATAGAACATCATCAGAGCAACTGAAGTTCCTAAAGGCTCCCATTACTGACTTATGGTGGGTTTCAATTAGTGACCTATAATGCAAAGGACCTAGTTCCCATTACCAGTTCTTTTAGCAGTTGCAGACTATTTTTTGCCAAATTAGCATTTGTTTCTGATATATAAAACTATCCACAGTTGGGATACCCCTGTAATTTTAGAGACGAAATCAGCTATTTTCTCACACAAATGCATAATCATATAATCAACCTGGCTTAGTTTTTAAAGGTATCTTCAAAGACTTTTTAATGGGCAGCGCTGGCTCTTCTTAGGCTAGTTGTGCACTTCAAAAAGGGGGAGTTAGAGCATGGTCAGACAAGCCCTGGCAAATCTAACTTTTGCTTTTGCAGTTCAAGAAATTACTGCCCCCAGCTCTCTGTTCAGCCTCTCACCACAAAGTTACCAACCCTACACCAGGTTTTGCAGGGAACTGGCTGAGACATTAAAATCCATTCCCTTTTGCTGACTTTGTAATGTGCGCACTAACCTCCAGGAGAGGCCTGGTGCAGCTTCAACCAAAGCTGTCATTTCTGTTGTGAACACGGAGAAATGTGAAGCTTGGCCACTGTAAACAGCAGGGCATCTGGAGAAAGCCAGATCAATTAGGACAAAACAAGAGCCAGGGAAACCTTTGTCAGCATGAGCAAAAATCATGTCTCCATTGGCTTCTGTATGTCCACCCCTTTTTCCATAAAGACCTATGCCTATAGACTGTATTTAATTTATTTTTTCTAACAGATTCTTTGGTAGAAAACAGCCTGCAGGTCCCATCCTTTGGCTGTTTCCGCCAAGTGGGGGTCCTTGTTGCTCTCACCCACATCCCTTCTAACCCCGGGTGGTACATGCAATTCGCCTCTGACAGTGTTCTACTTCTTTGACAAAACCCAAAAGCCAGAGCTGATACCACCTTTATGATTGTGCTTCGAGGTCCTCAGGAAAACATCCAAGTAAGAAGGATCTGTAAAAAAGCCCCAAACTGTGGGCATATACATGTAAAATTTAGAGAAAAACTCAGAGCTTATTTCCTAATTTATGGGCAGGGATAATTTGCACATAAATGACTGGGCTTTTATTTATAACGAATTTTAAGCATAGCTCATGATCTAGGCCAGGTGGACAGGTAAAATAGTCTGTTAAGAGTGAGAACTGTCACTCAGCCTACTGAAGCACACAAACAATTTAGATAGGTAATTAAATTGTTTACCTTAATCAGGAAAAGGCTTGTGAGGCTTTGAGAATCTCCTTCTATTTTGTAGTCAAGATATAAAATGTTCTCTAATGGGAGTGAAGTTTATGAGGGGAAAAATATTTCCTCTGTGTAAGGATATTTGTGAGAGGAATTTCAATTGAGGGCACTTCATTAACAACAGGATCTCTAAGCATCCATTTCTGTTGTGCTTTACCATGTGTGAAGGTACTTTTAAATAAAAATAACTGAAAATATTAATAGGCATATATGATCAATTTGCTGAAATATGTAAGTGAAACCTCAAACATGGTTAATGCTCATGCTTCAAGCTTGCCTGCTTTCAAATGTTCCATAGAGTCAAATTAACTACTGTGGTTTTCTGTCAATGTTTGGCAGCAGGCACGTTGCTCAGTAGATCCAAATATGACATTTCAAATTGTTATTTAATCCATAAGGAAAGAAGTGATTGTCACATGTTGATATATTTAGTATTGGGAGATTGATAAAGGTTCACTCTGAGGCTCTTAGAAATAATAGAATGTTATTGAATCAAGTAAGGCTCATGCAGGTTGTGCTATTGCTGCTGTAAATTAGAATTACAACCCATATGGTGACAGGTCCATGGTGGAATTGTCTCTCTAATCTCGGGTTGTCTTTACTAAGCTGCTTGCCTGGAAAGGTATGCATATTATGAAATATTTCTGTTCCTTGCACTTAATGTATGGGTAAATTATGAGGCTCTAGGATCCATAAAAGCTTAAAATATATCCTGGATTGTAGTTTTATTAGATTGGTCAACACATTTTGAATAATGATTTATAAAATGATAATAATTTTTTTCTCTTCCAATGTTGACATTTTAATGATTTTTTTTTAAAATTCCAGTTTTAAAAAATGGAAAATTAATGATGTGACACTTTTTTCCCCCTTCTTTTTCTAAGAAAATATATTCTATGCTATTGCACTTTCTGTCTCAGTCTGTACAAGTGCTTCTTGTCCTATACTGACTTAGATCCTGTTGGCCAATTTCAATCAAGTTTTGCAAGGGATGGACATTTGATAGATTTTAAGTTCCTACAAAGTTTATAAAAAGATTTGACCAAGTAGAAAAGACATATCCTTGTGACAGAGACCCTTATAAATCCCTCCGTTGAAGGAAAGGTGCAATGTGAGCCCAAGCCTTGGTAGACTAGACAGAATACACATGCAAGATCAATCTTGAGATGCAAATCCAAAGAAAACCCCATTTGTATCTGCTGTTCACAGAGCTACCTGTTGGTTGATCAGCCTTTGCTCTCCCTCTTCCCACTAAATGTCTCCCTTTTTTGTGGTGCCTCAAAACAAATAGTCCAATAATATGTCAAATGTTTCACTGCTATGGAAAGGGGCAGTCCTGCTCCTTGCTCCTCCCTTCTCATGCCCCTGCTTCTAGCCATCCTATCATGTCCCCCTCCTTGTGCTGGGCTGGTTCAGCTCACTAGCCTTAGAAAAAAATAATTTGCTTCTCTGGTATTTTTTTCTGGGTTAGTGAGTGTAATTAGCTCAGTGCACATCTTAGGAGTGCCGGGCCTTGCACAAGGGAGTGGAGAGCATGTGTTAACTGCAGCGGGGTAACAGCAGTGAGCTGGTAGACTGACTCCATTTGATGATGAATTTTATTTTAAGGCCACTCTACCTCTGCCAGAGATTATCCACACACGAGTTTTGTAAGGTTTAATATCTGTTCACTGATATTGTATCTTTAGTTAATTTGACTTAGCTGTCCTAGGAATTCCTGTTTCAACATGAGACCTTTGCAACCAATAAAAGAGCAGGCCACAGATAAGGTGTAGAAAACAGAGGCTTTGTCTGTATATAAGAGAGAATATTGGAAATTCAGGAGGTGAAAAATCATACTGCTACCACTTACTATGGGCTTTGACAGAGAGGGTGATCTGGTGCATTTAGCTACATCAGAGAGGCAGTCAATGTCGCCTCTCCTACCTATCCACGCCACTCACCTGCTAGAAATCATTGCACCCAAAGACGCGTTCACTGACCTCACTGGCAGTCAGTGTTTTAACACATGCCAAACTTCAGTCCCGATTAAGGCAAGTGAACTGGCACAACCCCAGGCCCTGCCTTGCTGGTCCCATGAGCTGGGATGGCAGCGGGAGTGCTGCCGTCCCCCGGCTCAGAGCGGGAGGGCGGTACAGCTACCATTTGTTACTCAGGATCACGACTCCTGCAGGCAATTAGATCTGGACCTGTTCCAGGAGAGTTATTACCCTGGAGATGTATCCGTTTCGATTCTGGAAATGATCCTATTGTGAACAAAAAGCTGGGAATACTATTAATGGAAAGACATTTCTTAGAAATTGAAAGAAAAGAATAAATGAGGATGAAAGACCTCCCACAGTTAAATGTACAGTAATCACAATTGTAAAGGCATAATTAAAAATCCACAGAGTTCTAGCTAATATTTAAACTGATGACAACAGCTGAAAATGATAAAGATTCTTCTACAGGAAAACTAAATATTTCCAGTATTGGTAAAAATATTTCCATGCAGAACACTTCAGGCATTGACATATTAGACACTCATAGATTATGCTGGATATTTAGTTAATGCTTGGCTTTGATTTGTATAAAATAGTGATGGCAATCATTTGCTGTCTTGAACAAACTGGACTTTAAGTAGTACTGAGGGTTCGTTACTATTTTTAGCCTGGTTTCTCAAGGAAAGAGGTTCACAGATCCCACGTGTGCATGTGTGTGTGTCCATCTCTTCATCTCCATGTACATCTTGAGTCTGTTGATTAATTTCAACCAAAGTCATCAGCAGGGTGATCTGACAGAAATTAAGACCTTCTTTTCATGAAAAGGCAAATAGAAAAAGCACTGGCTAAGTGAAAGTACAAAAGATGAGTTCAGCTGTTAGTCCATCTCTATGCAGAATCCACATATTGGGGGGAAACGGGATTACTTCACCCTTAGGTAATTAGAGGTCTTAGACACCAGCAAATCCAACCATGATGCACAAATCTGTAGGAAACAAGGCTTCTACCATTCACATAATCAGTTGCTACATTACCATAAAGACACTAATCCAGATATTTTGCTTTTCATGCAGTGGCTTCTGCAATATTTCCGTATAACTGTGTGTTGTGAGTTAACCCCCGTAGGCAGCTAAGCCAGACCTAGTAGACTGTACCATTAATATTTTGTTTTCAGTTTAGTAATGAAAATGACCATTCCTGTCATAGCCATTTTTGTAGCTGAAGACTATGACTGCCTAGGTGAAGCAGCATCCAAGACAGCCACACCATACTGCAGAGGAACATATGAATGTAAGTGCCCTATAAAAACATAATTTATACAGAACAAAGGAACCTTTTCAGGCTACAAAGCATGATACGAAAATTGGAGCTGCATCAGCTGCCTTTGGATTCCAGCACTGCAAATTGTCTAAACTGCACTTTGTAATTAAGCAGAGTTATCAAGCTGATGTTAAAGAAGATACATCAAAGGCCAGAAGCAAACAAATTGCAGCAGCACGGAGCTCTGGAAGGATAAATTTCCCTGCTAAGAAGCAGTGTGAATTGACCTGTGCTGTTGTGACCAAAATTATTGCCATATTCAAACTAGCTAATTTAACTCTACTTTGGGTATCTCTGTGCTACACCGCTGTTTGCCACATAGACACTCTTGTCTGCATCCTGGTAAACAAAGCTAATAGGGTAGTACAACCTATTTCAGATATCAACTCAGTATCTTAACCTTCCTGGACGTGCTGTGCTGGCACAGAAATCTAGTGAAGACTTCTGATCTCCAGCAAATCAAGAACTGTCAACGTGTTGTGGTACTCTGGGCAAAAGAGATGATTATGTTCATTTTAAACTGTAAGGATCCTCTTTTCACTGAGTTGAAATTTTCCTCTTGAAATCAAACTTTCCCATTGTGTATGCCTGCAAAAATATAGATCCACTGATTTCTTTTTTAGGTTTAGAAAAAGTAGATGTATCTAAAAAAAGTCTTTTTATTTGTTGTTCACAACTAGTTTTAGTTTAATGCATTTAAAACTTACAAACTGCAGACTTACACACATACATAAATTGATGATGTCTACTATAAAGAGCATGCATTGAATTTAGTATTGCCTCAATTAAGTATTTGCATTTCCTCCATAACTTTTCATTTACAGTAATGCATTTGTCGATGAAAGTATTTTACTGTGGATATGCAAAGCAATTCAAAGCATTTTGCTGTGATGAAACCAACACAAAACGTATTTAGCAGCAGTCAGGATTTGCAGGACAGGACAGTATAACAGAGGCAGGTTTATAAACATACCAAGTTCCCTGTTGTGGAAACATTCCCTAGTACCTAAGTCTTGCCTGAAGCCCCAGCCCCTCCTGACAGCTGACAGAGGGTTCACATCTCATTTCTGCCCCACCAGGAAAAGTGTCTAGTCCTGCTGGGAACTTGCATCAATTTAGCTCATTCTAACGAATCTTTATTGGCACAGAAGAAAGAATATCCCAGCGGTTAGCATGGTAGCCACAGGCTACTTCTGTGATCTTGAGCAGTCACTTAGAGGCAGAATTGTTAAAGAATGCAGTAAGTAGTCAGTAGGATTTCCAGAGGCACTTAAGAGCCTGTTTGCCATAGAGAACAATAGAAATTAGGCACCTGGTGCTTTCAAAAATCCTGTCTAGGTGCCTATGGCCATGTCTAGACTGCAGAGCAGTTGCACTCCAGGGCTCTACATCTTGTGTGCACAGATTTCCTTCCCATGGAAACCGAGGCGCAGGCTGGGGAGAGGGGGATGCTCTGCTCAGAGACTGCACTTTGACACAGCTGATGCACTGGGAAGCACTCCTGCAGCCCTTCCTACATCTTTAAGTATCTAAACAGTTTTAAGCTTCTAAACAAAGTGTCGAAGTATGTTAAAAAATCAAGCTCTTTATTGCTCTGGGACTTGTTTCCCCATCAGTAAGACAGAGATAATAATTCTTTGCTCACATGGCCATTATAAAGAAAAATACATCAACAACTTTGCAGAACTCAGAAGCCATGCAAACACCAACCAAGAAGCACGTGACTCTTAACCTATGCGGGGGCATAGACTAATTACCAGCAGGGGAAGAGAGGTTAAGGTAGTACTACTAGTCCTCCTATTAATGCAGCTTTGTGCAGCATGTAACTCCCCATTCACAGTGCAGTATTATTCCTCCCTGTGATGTAAGCAATAGATACAATCTTCCCAGAATGAAATGACCTCCGCATGTCTTTTCCATCCCCAATGGCTATATAAATTCTCACCGACAACTGCACACAAACATTTGATCTACCTTGGATTTCCATTTCTCCAAAATAACATTCAACTTATGCCCAGTAAGTTCTATGGCTAAGCTCCACTTTTGCACTGAACTGTGGGAGTTATTTATAACTATAAATGAGGATGATTTTTGAGAATACAGTCTCTATAGAAACTGGTGGTGGACTAGACCAAAGAAGTTTCTTAGAGGAAATTCCCTGTTCTTTTCCCTTCATAGATAATGCCAGAAAGAGCTGAAGTCCTTGTTGGTTGGTAGGGAAGGATGCATTTGGCATATGTGGTATGATTATTTTCTTCTCCATGAGTAAAAATGTAAACATTTACTATTGACAATATTTACTTACATAAAAATCTTTTTTTCAATTGTATTTCAGCTGGATCCATGTGTTCACTTCACTTACATTCCCAAAAACCAAGGGAAATTCCAGCACACACACACAAAATTGCATTAAGATGGTGTGAAGGTTGCTGACTCTCATTCCTAAATAACACAAAAACTAAAAGTACAGGAAATCCTGAGTTAAGGCTCTTTCACAAACTTTAGACATAATTTCCTTTTTCATACATAATACTTCCTTCAGTGCTGGTGGAATCAATTTGTGGCTGGCTGTTCTGGCATTGGGACAATGATGTGGCAGCAGAATACAGCAAATCTGTGTGGACCCATTTCGTTTCCACTTATATGTGTGGTATTACCATAAGGCCAAAGCATTTAAAAGCAAGTAGTCATTTTGAGTACTTAAAGCTGAGATGTCTGACATGCTCTGATATTGGGAGACTGCTGCCAGAAAGAAAACTGAAAATCATTTTAAAAAATTCAGAAAATCCTACACAGAGTGGGAATCCTGATAGGAGATGCACTTTCAGGTAATTGTCAGTCATGGTCAAATTGCTTGCTGTATAGAGATTTTAACATCTTTCCGATGCCTAATAATTCACTTTTCTCAAGGCACCTCATGAAATCCAAGTATTACAATAAACATCAGTCTTTCCCTGAAGGGAACTCCTGCTGTGAAAGATAATAGGAAATTGCATTAGCATGTTTCCTGTAACCAAAAGGGTCTGTGTTACGGGTGCAATCATTAAAAGCCCTTCATCTACTGAGGTGCTATCAGTTTCAGGGGCAGGTTCCATACTTTAAGGCCTGTCAGTGAATTGCACTTGCTGCTGGGGAAGGAAGCAATAAATGTTTAGATGCTGATAGCAACATTCCTCGCTATTTTAGAACAGAAAGTTAAGGAGCAACATGCAGCTGGAACTGCAAGGAATGTCCCAGTAGTCACTCTGAATTTGGTTACTGCTTGGAACTTGCCCAGCACAGCAGGGGCAGTGCCGCAACTCATGTGAGATCCACCATCTTGTGTTTCTTCACTCTCATTTGACAAAAAAAAAAAAAAAAAAAGCAGCATACTTTGGCACTGCTATGACACCAAATTACCTGATAGCAGAGCTATAAATGAGACCAATCGCTCTGGCATCTTGAGACATTTTAAAACATATTTAACTGAATCTTCCAACCTCAAATAGCATGAGGTTTTCAAGGCTTTCCTTAACAATATAAACTCATTTATAGAATGGCAAAACCAAACCTGATTAACTAGATACCAATGAACAATTATATACACTGAAAGCCTTCTGTTCACACAGAGTAATAACTGCCTTGAAGAACAGTACAAGTGAAGTTATTTCCATTTTATATTGCAGCTAAGATGGTGCTACAATGCAGCTGAAGGGGTGGAAGAAGTCCTGTACCCCAGTCAGTCTGTGGCCATGTACTCCCTCTGCTTCCTGCATATCATATCTAACAAAAATGTAGCTGCAAGGTGAGTCAGTTCAACTGGCTGATCCAGTGGAAAACTAACTCTGAAAAGAAAAGAAACAGTTCCTCACTGGGTCAATCAGCCACAACAGGTCACCCTTAGGCTGCGTGACTTGGATCTGGTAACAACGGCTGGGGGAGAGAAAGGCAGAGCAAGGCCATGCTTTCCAGCAGCTGCCATCAATACAGTCCCTTAGCTATAGCATGAAAACTCACCCTCAGACTAACTGGAGAGGATGGTGCAATTTGGTGTAAGGGCAGCTGGCATCCTCCTCTCTATGCACAAAGGAAAGCAGTGGACCACAAGGCAAACAGAACACAGGACCAGTACACCCTTATTCAGCACAGCTGAAAGCAGGTTGTGGCAGACCACTGAGAAGAGTTAATCTCAGGCTGGGAAGCCTTAATTAAGTCAGCAGCAGGGCACAGCTACAACAAAGTCTAAACACCTGAGGGGTTTAAAAATAGGCATTGTCACGTCACATTGTCACAAGAAGCATACTTGAAATTAGGATGGAATTTAGAAAAGCAGTGTCAGGAGCCTGCCTGTCCCATCCTGTTTAGGAGCTGAATTACTATATTTTGCAGAAGCTCCAAAATGCCTGTCTAGTGTAGTTCCATTCATCATGGACCTTTTCAGCAGTTTGGCTGATATATCTGACAAAGAAACCTGTAGTGATGTCCACCCTGGACAAAAATGAGGAAGTCATTTCACCTAACTATGTCATCCCGGGTTAGCTACTTGTCCTAGACAGCCATTACAGGCCACACCAAGAAATATTCACCTGAAGTGTCAT
The DNA here is from genome assembly GCA_020745775.1 of Theristicus caerulescens. Classification (NCBI taxonomy): domain Eukaryota; kingdom Metazoa; phylum Chordata; class Aves; order Pelecaniformes; family Threskiornithidae; genus Theristicus; species Theristicus caerulescens. Next base: position 74,246,283 of record CM036558.1, read on the forward strand.
TCTTCTGCCTTACTTTGGACACCTAATTTAGAGGAAATGGACTGTGCTCCACAAGATGCTTACTTCTTTCCCTTGACTGTAAAGGGAACTTAGGGTGATTAGCTCAGGTGCAGCCGTCTGTTTCAGACAGCCGATGTTAAGTGAGATGCATCTCATCTGAGGAGCTGTCACCTTCTGTCCAGCTGTAGATGATGAAATACATGGTACTATGATCCAAATATTTAGGATTAAATGTAGTGAGACTCAGAATTATTTGGTTATGCTACTTCTGTCATCCCATTCCCTTAGAGGCTTTCCCTACCTAGTAACCTCATATCAATCTCAATGTGTCAGGGCAAAGCCACAGACAGTTCATATCTATCTTAACTAAGCACTGTAAAGGAAGAGAAGGAGTACATTTTCTGGATTTCAGTAACAAATTTTTGCTAATTAAGGATCAGAGCAATTCATTTTGGTAACCTCTCTGCAACTGCCTTGTATATTGCTTTGTTCAATTTAGTTCTAGAAGTTCAAAAAAGCTGAATGTCTACTGGTTTCCTAGGCATCTTTGCGAATCTCATCATCAGGGAAATGTTGCCCTAACATTTACATGTAGTAGTCTCTCATTTAATTTAAATCTGCTTATTCTTGTTATAGTTTCCTTTACAGCAGTAAACAATCTCTTCCCTCTCTTGGTACTTAGATGCTCCAAAGATTTTATGCCATTACTATACAATGCTTGGTACTTGGTGATTCAGGTGTATCTGTGTGGATCTCTTAACCTTTCCTTGTGAGCCAAGCCAACCTTCCACACAATTACTACCTTGAAAAAGCTCTCCTAAAAAAAGTAGCTTAAATTAATCCAGTTCAAAAAACTCATCTTTCTTAATTTATGGTCATAAACTCTGTGACCTGTGCGAAATTTATCAGTAACTCTTGGGAGCTTTTACAGTCTGTCTGCGTTTAGAATCCTTTCTTGGTACCAGCCACTGATATACTGTTACTGCCAAAGGAGAAGACCTCAGGTGCTGCTTCAGGTTTGCCCTGTGCTGAGCCTTCAACACGCTTCCTTCATTTTCAAGTGTATACAATATGCACTCTAACTGTCTTAAAAATTTTTAAACCAGTATGAAAAGTACAGAACTCAAACCTAATGGCTAAGTCAATGGAAAAAAAGGGCTCAAATACACAAGAGACTTGCTGCATCTTGACAAGCAGAGGCCGTGCATCAGCTGAGCACTCCATATCCAGACTTAGTCCATAATAAATGCAATGGAAAAGGCACTAGCAATGGCATGGGGCTCTGAGTCCAAAGTCTTGATAACTAGCAGTATATTTGGTATTTGTCTTAAAGTCTCTGCTTTTGGTTTAACTTCAAAACATAGTATAGATAATATGTAAGTGAAGTGAATTGCCTTTACAATTACAGAAAAGGACTTGATTATAGTGCAAAACCACCTCCAAAGCTCAGAAACTGGAAGAGAAATCACAGCTTTCCCCCAATTCTCTTTCAATCTCACAAATTTTGAATCATGTTCTTGATTTTCTGAGACCTGATTCAGGATCTCTGAATGGCTGGAGTTATCCATGTGGCAATAACTGCAGCTATTTTATCATAAATAAAGTAATGTCCTTTTTAATGAAAACAAAGCTTTCAAAGTAGCTTCATTGCATCCTCTTAGAACAGCTTTGGTATGAAACTTGACACTGTGATGACAGCAAAGCCATGAGATGAGTTTTTCTCTGATGACCATGAAAAGAATTTTTGCTCCAGATTTTAATGGACACTGTATTATAGACAGGCCTGGATGCACACATGCCTAGCAAGGTTGTCCAACATTTCCCATTATGAGACTCTGTTTTCAGTTATTTGTAACTTTGCCAAAGTTTAATTATTTGCACTGAAATTTTCCACACTGAGCATCTGCCTCAGGCTGAATTTGTTTTTTTTGGAAACAAATAACTCAGCCATTTCTGAGATCAAGGCTAAGAGAAAATACGTCACTTTCTTCATAAAAAAACCAACAGAGTTCTGCTGAAATTTTTTAGGGCTATCACAACTTGTAGAATGGGCTTAATATTTGGCAGAGGCTTGCCTTTATTTCAAGGATGTAGCTCTCTCTACTTCCTAAGAGAATTTGTCAAATTTGGCTAACTTCTAGTCCTTTGGAAAAAAAAAACCAGTTCACACATGCTCAGTACAGAAGTCTCAGGTGTCAGCAGTTGCATTTCTCAAAGATTCTGTAATTATAGAACATGTTCCAGACTGAGGCTGAGCAGGATTTTCCTTGCAACTACAGCTCTACGTCATACTGGGCTACAGTCCAAGAGGAGCACAGAAGCTCTATTTCTCCCACCTACTCCAAACAGGAAGCGAGAAGGAGGAAGCTGCACTATTTAAAAGCAGAGCTTGCAAAAAGCTGATCTGCCTGGAGACGAGGAGCAGATAGGAACCAGGATACCAGAATGCAGAGAGAGAGTGAAAGAAGAGGGAACTGGGACAGTTATGGTGATAGAGACAGTAAACAGCACGTGGAAAAGGGGGTGAAAAGAATCAGAGCCAGCAGGAAAGAAAAAAACTTAAGAAGAGGTGCTGAAATGTTGGCAATTGTGAGAAAGACTGAAGGATCCAGTCAGTCTGGGTGAGGGATTGGTGCTGGACATCAGTCTACAGAGAAATCTACGGTGGAGAAGGAAAAGGGGCCAGGAGAGACAGAACAGGTTAAAAGCTAGAAAGGAGAGGAACTAGTGGAAGGAACCAAAATGTGCTGAGAAATAGAAATGGAGCTGGAAAGATGATCGAGCTTAAGGAGAAAATAAGACTCAGGCAATGACTGGTAGAGCCAGAAGTGGTTATGCTTTGGAGGAATAAATTCAAGCATGTGTCCTGTGGATGTGCATTCAATCTGGACCTTGTAGTGGAGCCCAAGAACCTTGACTTCAACAATCCAGCCATTGTCAGAAAATCATTTGGAAACTGTCCATCAAAATATTCTATCATTTTTTTTGTGGTCTACAGAGAGGATAGAAGATATTATTCCTAGTTATTCTATTAGCTTAAATGTCAGGACACTATGTGGGACACCTACATTTTCCTAACCACTGATAAAACATGCACATTTAGGCATGACAGCTGGAACATGTGGGAGATTTTTTTTTCTAGTTTGGATCAAAAAGGAGAAAATTTCTACACATAGTAAAGTATGATGAAACATTTTTAAGACTCCAGACCAACTTATACAGCCATGGAGACTGTATATTGTCTCCTTTGTGTTTAGGTGACACATTTCTTAATTGCATGATTACTTATCTGTTTAATTTATTTTACAATGGTACTATACACCTTCTTCTCTCCGAAAATCGCTGCGTAATTCTTAGCAAGTTACCTACACTAAGAGCTTTTCATAGGTAGTGCCTCTTTTTCTGGGTGCCTCACCTGAGTTCCTATGATCTGGCTTACGGGAGTGTTGCACACTTGAGAAGTCAACAGGAATTACAACTTGAATAAATAAATTGCTATATTAAGGCTCAAGATCATGCACCTTGAACTGAGCACCCCAAACTACAGGATAGTTTTAACCTTATCTCTGCAAAAAGCAGGAGTAGCAACATCACTTTAACTTCTAGAGATGTATCATAAAAGTAAACATATTCATATTTGTGAGGCACTCAGGGAGTACAGTGATGAGAACCACTGAAAAGATCAAGAGGAGATTAATCATTCTGTTGTCAGATAAGATTTTTATACTGTGAAATGAACAAGGCAGAAGGACTTATACTGAACAAGGACAGGGAAACAAAATATCAGATATCATTTTAAAACTACTTGTAACCCCTGAGTGCTGATTGAGGCTTGGATCTTGAAGAAAAAACCCCAAGTGGATATGCAACTAAAGGCATTTGTACAGGGGAGATGAGTAAAGTTTGCATACAACCTGACTTCTGGCATTTCCTACCTTTTGATTACTTGACTTTGCAGCTTTAATGACATCCTTAAAGCCTATCATTTAATATGCTTTATACAAACATAGAGAGCCATAGGAATCCTGCATATTATAATCGCCAGTATCACCAAAACCCCAAGATGGCATTATAGTTTTGTTTTACAAACCTATTTGAAAACAAACACACTTTTGTTTTTAATGCTATATGTAGGTAAAATGTTTCAAAATCTCTTCTTTCTCTCTTCCCTTTTTTCTGTTTCCATCTCTCTCCTTCATTCTTTACAAGCGCCTTCTTTCTTCAAAAACTGCAGGACTAGCTCTGGCTCAAACAGCTGCAGAAACAGCTTGGCTTCAGACATTTACCACAGCAGATTTGCTTAATCAAACAACCATCAGAGCAGCTTTGTTCCAAGCAGTTGCCAAAAGCCTGTCATGCTACAACTTCAAAAAGCTGCTCCAGCAGCTTTGTTGCACACCAGAGATGCTCATCATGTGTGGAGGTGACATCATTCATTTCTAGGTAGGAAATCCAATGATATTAATGTTCTGTATATTTCTGTGGTACAGTTTTATCCATCTAATTAAGGTATTTGCAGTAACAAATGTTGCACTTTAGAGTCCATGGCCACTTTATCTAGTTTATATCTTTTACAAAAAAGGTGTTACTTTGTCCTACATATTTTCCACAGTTGGCCTCTGTCCAAACATGAATTATTTCAGAGAGTTTGAAGAAAATTCTTTCAACAACTTTGAATAGGCAATTGAAACCAAAAAACAACATAGCGCCATCAGAATAAAAGCCTAGGAAGCATGCTGTATGGTCATCAGGTTCCAGCCATCATCAATGACTACCACATTTTTGTGGTTTTGATAGATTGTTTGTTTAACCTGTATTAAAGCCTTCAGTGAGAGTGACTCTACCAGCTCCTGAGGCAAACCTACTCCAGAGTGTCAGTACCAATACCTTCAGCAAATTTTTCCCAACAGCTGACCTGATTCTTTCTTCCTGCAATTTACATCCATTACTTCTTGTCACACAAGTAGTCTTGTCTCCATGGACTGGGAGAACAATGTCTACCCTTCTCTCTAAAAGTCCTCTCTCCTTTAGGATACCCAACAACAGTTCTTTCATTCTTGGCTCATTGAACATGTTTTTTTGACTTCCAATTATTTTCACTGCTGTCCTCTGGACTATCTTGAGTAGTCCACTCCTTTCTTGAAGAGCAATGCCCAGAGCTGGACACTGTAGCCCAGCTGAGGCCTTGCCAGCTGTGAGAAGAGTGAAGGATTACTCTCTGTGATTTGTAGGCTGTGCTCTTGTTAAGAGAACTCTGCACATAGTTAATGCCAGAGAACATAAGTACTGTATCTTAAATGTCACAGGCGCTTAGGTCTCACTTGGGAATACTCAACAAGTATGCAGGAAATATATTAGGTCAGCTAATAAGATTAGATTTTGAACATACAAAAAGTTCTGCTAAGTATAAATATTTGTAGCTTTAAAAAATGTACAAACCAATTTCTCACAGTGGCATAACTAGCTTAGAAGTGAAGCACTGATCTGTTCTTGTGAATCTACTTTTTTTGAAGTTTAGAAATAACCGCTACACCAATAGCAGTTAAATGTTCAATTCAAACAGATCTGTGTTAACTTTGTTAAATCTCTTGTGATTTCTCAGCAATTTTTCTGCTGTGCTTTTTGCAAATTGCATACATTAGATGCCTTATCTTTCATGGTAGGCCTCACGTTTGGGCATATCCATCATGCTGGGCTTTTCCTGTCATGCTTCTCTCTTCTAGACAGTCTTTACAGTGTATGCTTAGTTGTTTCAACTCATTCTTTGAGGTATCAGACACAATATCACTATCTAGTTATAAAATCCAGTGGGAGATACAATTTTGTATTTATAGCATTGTTAATCTTTCCCTCGAAAGTTATGGAGCTTTTTCTAATGGTCATTCAACTAGAGCAACTCACCAAAGCTCTTTTGGTAGTACCACTTCATGAGTACAAAATACCTCCAGAAATGGATAGCACTTCTGTTTATTTCAAACCTTCCTTCTGCTTACTCCTTCCTTTCATTATTCAGAATATGCTCTTGGCAGAAAATTCTCTTCAAGTCTCCATTTTTCACTTAATGTATGGATGACCACCTTTCTGTGTGTTTTGTGTTTCACTTAGGAACTTTAATCACTCTGGGATGAGAGATGCTATGTAAATGTAAGGTATTGGTAGAGTATTATTATCATTAGTGCTGCATATTAAGAACTGTAATGCAAATCTATTCCTCACTTGTTGCTGAGTTTTTGTAGCCTTATAAATTAAGTGGCATGAAAATTTTGCTGCTCTGTAGTTACAGTGATTTTTATCCACGTAGTATAAAATAAACAGTATGATTTTAAGTCTTACAGTGAATCACACTGATGGAGGAAAATATAAAATCTACACCTTATCATTATTACTTATGTACTACAGTAGCGATCAGGGTCCCATTGTGCAAAGAATTGTGCAAGCACACAGTAAAAGGCAAACCTTATTCTGAAGAATAACAGCATAGTTGGATAGTCTTTCTTTCCTTCTTTCTATCATTATTTCCACTTTAACAGAGGAGGAAGTCAGAGCATGAAAGTGAGTTACTTGTGGATCAGAGAGATGTGAAAGAGGAAGAGATTGAATCCCGAACCACTGAGTCAAGTCCAGTTCTTTAACTGCAGTTCACGTGCACTATGTACAGCATCTGCAAAATGAAATTTAAAAACTTCAGACCCTCCATTTTGACAATTTTATAACTGCCCTATCAAAGACCATCCCTAAACTAAGGCGAAGAGAGAGCAAAGACAGAGTAAGAGTACAATAGAACATATTCCAATTATACTAAGGTCCTACCAGTCCATCCAGACCTGGGAAACGTCTTTTCTCAGAACAATGAGTTATAAACAAAGCTTTGAACCAATGGATATATCAGTCTTTCTATGGGATCAAATCTGCAGGAATCACCTTCAGTGTCTGTGCCTGGTAACCTTCGTATCAGCAGTACTGAGTAATTTGAACAGAAATAAAACAAGTCAACAGCTTTTCAAACAGAATTTAACAGAGATATAATTATGGAAATTGAATTGTATGGCAACAGGCTAGGATCTGAAACTTGATGAAGTATATTTAAGTACAGCTACTACAGAACAGTTAGGTGGCTAGGAGTCTGCCCTGTCTGCTGATCATGGTTCATGGGCCCCAGCCCATGTTGTAAGCCAAAGTCAGTGTTTTGATCTTCTGCAGTTTTTCCACACTAATTCATTCCCAGAAGATATATTCCTTGCCAAAATATCACACCTGGAGTTCAGCCAGTTATGAAAGAGCTGTGTCAAGCTGACATCTGAGAATACTGAAAAATGGTGAGAATCCTCCAAGTAAAGCGCCTTCTTTTGACAAGCTGCCTTTTAGCTGCCTTTTGGTCCCTGAGAATTTGAAGATTAGTGTGTAGGCTCAGGTACAGATGTTTTTAGTTTTCCTGAGAAAAACTCAAGTCTGATGCCTTTTCCCACAGCATGGTTCTTCCCTTTAAGGAGATAGTGTTTGATTTCAAAATCCCAGCAATCCGTCTCTCCCAAAGGAACAAGTAATCCCAAGATCTGCCTCTTTCTGTGAGTCCATTCATGTTGGCTCCAGCCATCTGAGCCAGCCACTATCTGTTGTGATTGCAAAGGACCAGCAGCAGGGTCTCTGATTTGCGTGCTAGTTGTATGACAGACCCACATGAGCTTAGAGCAATTCAGGATGCCTGTAAGCTGAATGCAGGTCTCAAAGGACCATCAGCTGGGGACTACAGGAGACTAATAAGCACTGGACAGACTGGAAGGCAACAGGAGTGTGTCTGCATGAGCTGCCTTACTAGCAAACACCTCTCGCAGCAAAATGACTATTACTGAGAAGATCGTGTGGATTTCCAGGCACTAGGGGACAGAAGCAAGAAAATTAACCTAAGTAATTGGCCCTATGGTTCTGTTTCCTCTCAGTTCTATTTTCCCATTTAACACTGCCTACTCCGAATGCATATGTCCTTTATATATCCTCTATGATTTTTTTGAAGGAGTGTGGATACTATGAGCTAGATCCCTGAGGGATAGAGGCAGTCCCACACTGCGTGTTCCAGCCCTGAGTTAGATGCCTACACTGCAGAGCTAAAAGACCCAGAGCACTCTGAGCAGGAAACCAACAAAGTCAACAAAAAATAGCAAGAGTATGAAGACTAAGCTCTCTGAAGGATTTAAGTGCTTAATCTCAGGCTATAGCAGGAAACTTCTTTTCTCTTGGTGTTTGCTACATTGAATGCACAGTTGGGCTCACATATTCCAAAGAGGGGCACAGCCAGAAGCTCAGTTTTATCCAGTAACTCAGTGGTTAGTTTGAGGACAGAAAAAGAGCCATAATTCCTCTTGTTGAAGCTGCTTTACTTCACTGAGTATAATTAAATATTCATTAGGCAAAAGAGAGAGCAATACTTTATTGTCTAGCATTCGAGGCACTCAGCTACAAGAGAAGAGGCCTCAGTGCCTGTGTTGATGAAATTTTAAGTATCCCATATTAAGTAATCATGAGAGCAGGGACTGGGATTCAGTCCTCTCTTTACTTAGGTGAGAGAGCTAACCACTGAGCTATATTATCACACTAGTTTTTATATTCCTTCGCTTCCTTCCCTGCACTCTCTCAGTTCTAACAAATATTTTGCTACTCTGGGCACACTGGAAAAGCGTATAAAGAATGGATGTTGAATGTCTTCGCTCTGGAAAGCAGACTACACCTACAGTTAAAATGATCTTGGAAGGTGGGAAATACCTATTCAAACAACAGAGGCATGAACAAAAGAAACAGTGTCTTCCATGTCTCGGCTGAACTCTTTACCTGATGAGTAGAAGGGCAGGAAGAGCGATGAGGGATCCCCGGCCATGTTTCCTATATGGCCCAATCCAACATGTCTGTACTCAGGGTGTTTTCTGGACTGGATTTTGGATGCAAGCTAAGGGATGGAATATCTTCCTTGAGAAATACAAGGCTGAGGTGTCAACCCTCCCAGTTTCATTCATTTAGCCACTTAGCAAATATCACCTATGAAAACCTGTGGACTTAAAAGATTTTATATGCCTCCAGGCAAAGAAGCATGTAAGTGAGGGCTTTGAATATTTGGGATTCAAACACCTAACTATTCCTGGAGATCCACTATATACCCAATATTTGACCATAAATGTCTAGAAGGTACACATGAGAATTTGCTTTGTTTGACTTCAATATAATTTATCTTTTAAAGCTGTCCAATTTTGTCAGATTATTTCTGGGAGCCAAAAACTGAGTAGCTGTTTTTAATTCAGTGACTATGTAAGAAAATAGCTTGAGGAAAATGATATGTTGTCCTGCTTAGTACTTGGAATGTTGACTTAGTAACAGTCACATGACTTAACTTATTGTTCTTATTATTTTGATGTTCCTTCCTAAGCTTTAGTAACATGGATATCCCCTTCTGTAATGGTCTCCCATCCTACGAAGTTTGAGTTGGTGTGGTACTGTATTTTATAAAAAAATATGCATTTTCAACTTGAACAGGGTTATTGTACAAAGTTGGAAGCACCATAGAAAATCAGTGGACTTCTAGTTTCATCAGTGCTATTTTCATTGGGCTTTTTAAAAATGGATACTTTATTTTAAGGATGAGCTAGCACATATCTAGTGAGTCTGTACCCTAACTCTGTTTTGATTAGAAATAGATTTGTACAGTGCATAGGACTATCATTCAACTGTCCTTGGTTTTGCACCAATCAGCTCAGTTCTCGTACAAAGAACCCGTCATCTGAGTGAGAAAATAGGGCAGCAGGGAAATTCACAGATACAAAATAAGCTGAAATAACAGGTTTTACATGAATATAAGGATGTGCCTACATGTTAAGTGGAACAAAAATAACAAAATGGCTCATATATTATGCTTGCAGTTACGGTAGTTCAGGTCTTCATGAGTGCTATAATTTTAGAACAACAGTGCTCAATTGTGGAATAACATAAAAGTACATTATTTAGAAATAGCCAACCTTTTTCTAAATAAAAGCACTCACAGACAGTCAAAATCCTGCATTTAGACAAGGCCAAATTCCTTTCTTGGATATTTGGCATTAGCTGTTTATAGGATGTATAACAGCCATATTGAGTACAGTAATCAAAAAAGGCTGCTCCTGAAAGCCTACCGGCAGTCCTCTGCCTTTGGACTCTCAGTGTCTACACTCTGAGGTCCAAAGCGTTCCTCTAACTGGAATGTCTGGAAAGTGAAATGGACCTAAGAAGAAAGTTCAGATAACACTAAAAATATCACTGGTGGCAAAGTGGGGAGATCCAAGCAGGTCTTTAATAGCAGATTATGATTTGTTGATGGGTAAGCGGAAAAAGAGGAAACATATATTTGAGCTATTTTTCTTTTTGTTATGAAATAAAAGCTTTATAAGTATCTGTATTTTAAAAACACTTTATTTCTGCTTGCTGTGTAGTTAGAGATCTCATATAAATCTTTTCTGTTTTTGAAAGATTTCTTGGATGGCTTAGATCAATGGGTGTGGATAGAAAGATTTTGTCCATTAATCATAGGGTTCAATTTTTCACCAGAGCATCTTTTCATACAAATATTTGAGCTGAACAAGCATTTGAAGCAAAAAGAATTTGAAGCTGACTAAAATTATTTCCTCTTTCAATTAAATACATTTCACTTGCCTGGTTGTTTGTATTAGAAATGAATCACAATTTTTTTTAGGGCAATCGAGATCAGACTTTCTCCTTTAAATATATAAAAAATATATGTCCCAAATATTCTTCTTTAAAATGTCTCTTTTTGGGGGAAGGAAACCCTCATCCTGTATATGCCACAGAGCAGCAACAGAGAGACACAACCTGTCTTCACCAGTCTCAGCAAACACCTTCTTGCCTGAGCTCGCTCCTGCAACCGTATCAAGTTACACTTTGAGATTCTTAGGAAAGTACATGCTTAACTTTAAGAACGTGCATATTTTTCACTGCCTTCTGCAGAGCTTAAGCATATGGTAATGAGCTTCTTTGCACAGGGACCATTTCCTGAAACGGGACCAAAGTCTGTTATCAGATATTACAAGTTCCACAAGTTCCAACTTCCCACAACCAATATGAAAATGTTGCAAGAGGCACCTGTGGCAATCCTCAGGCAGCGCCTTCTCTTCTGAATCAGATATACCCGATAGCCCAGAAAAGTGAGGAAACTCTACAGCTGGAGGAACTACCTTCTGGAGGGGAGGAAGGGGATGAATCATAGAATCATAGAATTGTTAAGGTTGGAAAAGACCCTTAAGATCATCAAGTCCAACCGTTAACCTATCACTGCCAAGTCCATCGTTAAACTATGTCCTCAAGCACCACATCTACCCATCTTTTAAATACCTCCAGGGATGGGGACTCCACCACTTCCCTGGGCAGCCTGTTCCAATGCCTGACTACTCGTTCAGTAAAGAAGTTTTTCCTAATATCCAACCTAAACTTTCCCTGGCACAGCTTGAGGCCATTTCCTCTCGTCCTATCACTTGTTACTTGGGAGAAAAGACCAACTCCCAAACTCCCACCTCACTACAACCTCCTTTCAGGTAGTTGTAGAGAGCAATAAGGTCTCCCCTCAGCCTCCTCTTCTCCAAACTAAACAACCCCAGCTCCCTCAGCCGCTCCTCATAAGACTTATTCTCTAGACCCTTCACCAGCTTCATTGCCCTTCTCTGGACATGCTCCAGCACCTCAATGTCCTTGAATTGAGGGGCCCAAAACGGAACACAGTACTCGAGGTGCGGCCTCACCAGTGCCGAGTACAGGGGCACTATCACCTCCCTGGTCCACACTATTCCTGATACAAGCCAGGATGCCATTGGCCCTCTTGGCCACCTGAGCACACTGCTGGCTCATGTTCAGCCGGCTGTCAACCAACACCCCCAGGTCCTTTTCAGCCAGGCAGCTCTCCAGCCACTCCTCCCCAAGCCGGTAGTGTTGCCTGGGGTTGTTGTGACCCAAGTGCAGGACCCGGCACTTGGCCTTGTTGAACCTCATACATGGCCCCGGCCCAACAATCCAGCCTGTCCAGGTCCCTCTGCAGGGCCTTCCTACCCTCCAGCAGATCAACACTCCCACCCAACTTGGTGTCATCTGCAAACTTACTGAGGGTGCACTCAATCCCCTCATCCAGATCGTCGATAAAGATATTGAACAGGACCGGCCCCAACACTGAGCCCTGGGGAACACCACTCGTGACCGGCCGCCAACTGGATTTGGCTCCATTCACCACCACTCTCTGGGCTTGGCCGTCCAGCCAGTTTTTAACCCAGCTCAGAGTACACTTGTCCAAGCCATGAGCAGCCAGCTTCTGCAGGAGAATGCTGTGGGAGACGGTGTCAAAGGCCTTACTGAAGTCCAAGTAGACAACATCCACAGCCTTCCCCTCATCCGCTAAGCGGGTCACCTTGTCATAGAAGGAGACCAGGTTAGTGAAGCAGGACCTCCCTTTCATAAACCCATGCTGGCTGAGCTTGAGAATGCTTCAGATAATTCAAGGTATGACAGCATTTGTTGTAAAAATGGTGTGCATGGTTAACTCAATACTATTTGCCACATTCCAGTGTAGTCAATTACAAGCATTACCACATAGTCAAGACTCAACCAGTAATTTGTAACCTGTGCTTGGGTTTAGATGCATTTGTGTCATCTTCTATATCAAGTGGGGACAGTCTTAGAGCAATGAGTGTTTTTAATCATTCAGGACCAAGAGCCTTTGTAACAAACTGTGTAAGGAATATTTCCCAGGAAACAATGGGTTTGCTTCCTATTTGCACAGTATAACTCAGAGCTGAGTCTGTCTGGTGGCTGATAAAGGTTATCACAACCATCAGCTGCAGAGAGGGATTGGGACATCCTTTCTGCTCAATTTAACAGCTCAAGAGAATTGTGATGTTCCTTGGCTACACTGCCAGCTGTGGGGAGAACCATGGACACCATGTTCGTTACTTTATAAGCAACTGTAATTACACACCTGCTGGAAGTCCTGCTTGCTGAAAAGTCAGAGTGACCACTTGACTTTTAGTGTAATGAATAAATAAAGACTCTCTGCAGTAATCTGCAGGCTTTGCCTATAGACGTGGAGAGGATGAAGCCCTTGGTAGTACTCTCACTTTCCTATCAAATAATGCAAGAACACTCTAGAGGCATCTGCATGGGCTGTGCAAGTAAAGGTACAGCTTGCTGATGGATGAGGGAGCTTTGTTCCTAAGTTAGAACTTCACTTGACAAAATATTTTATCATAGACAAAATCCCTACACAGACCCTGGTATATAGAAGGAGCATGCAGAAATATCACTGAACTTACATCGTTTCTTCCATAGCAAGCATATTCTTTTTGAATTGTGTTTCTTTTCACCTATGAGTATCTTCCTTGGTACATTTTAAAACTGTGCATAAACGAGCTTTAAACACACTACCAACATACACTAATAAGATAAGTATTGTTTTCAGGTAACTTTTTGTAAGCTATTGGTATTTGCTAGCTTTAAATTTTCTTTTCTTTCAGTAAATGTTGAGGTGGTTCTTTATACTGTCATGCTAATTTCCATTTTGGAGAGCTGAAAGTTGTGGTTCATAGTAATGTTTTGGCACTTTCAATTAGGTTTTCAGATACAGCTAGGCCTAGGGGTCAACTCAGGAAGAGGCATGTTTAAAAGTCCTTCTCGCCCCAGGATTAAAATACATTGTGATAATTCATATTTTAAAAAAACAAAGCAAAACCAACAAGATAGACCTAAATGTATCTAATATACTAGAGAACTAAGTAGCATTAAGTGCTGCCAGCTGAGACACTCAAGTATAAAAGTGATTTGAGACTGCAGGCCCTAAGCCAGTGGAAGCTGAAAAGCTTTGCAGATGTGATGTGGTCATTCTCTGTTGACGTTGGTGGTCATGCTGTTATCACAGCACTGCTCCCACAGCTGTCATTGGAGTGATGTTGGCAGAGCCTCTGCTGGGAGACATCTGCCTTGCTCTTCTAACTGGAGCTGAAATGCTATGATGACAGCTGCACAGAAAGTGAAGAAAAAGGGAAGACAATAGAAATCTGAAAGAAATATTGAAGTTATAAATGGAAGCAACTACGCTAACCACTGTCAAGATGCAGACCAGAATTTCACAGAAGTTAGAAAATGCAGCTATGGGGACCTCATTTTTATTTCAGTTACAGTGCTGTGAATCTGGGGTTAGGTTAAGTGACTTTATATTTACACCAATACAATCAGAATCTGCCTTGGATCGCTATAGTAATTTTAATTCACCTCCCTTGTCTGTTTATGCTGCAGTGGCTCTTCACAGCAGCATGCTATGACCACACAACGTACACATGACATTTTATGGCAACACTATAAAAGAAGTTGACCACGGAACATAACAGCTTGCAGTCAACTTCTATGAACGTCAAGAAATGAGAGGTTGCTTTCAGTGATCTATTGTTTTTCATTGGAAGGATAGCAATGATGCATCAATTTTTCTCTCTAAGCAACATCCACTGTTCTGGCAGTTAAAAAAACAACTATTACAACATACAGAAAATGGTATTTTTGTTGAGAACACCATGTCTATTTTTTTCTATTGTTCTGTATATTAAGCCTTACCCCTACTTATGTGTAACGCAGTGGAAAAGCTGTTGTAACTGGTATGTATTTGTTATAAGGACTTGGAACATAACAAATACTTTAAGAGCACATACATAAACTAGATGAGCTCAGAGAAACACAGACCATTCTGCTACGCTGCCTAAATCATGAATGGGCTGAAGCATTGGACAACTGAACACCTCACGTATTAAATTCAACAATCACCCTCCACACATACGCTTTCAGGGGCAAGAGATTAAACTGTAGGCCAAAGCGTGGCTCTGTGCTGTAAGTGAATTGAGGCCTAATGCAAAAAAAGCCCACCTCACTCTGTTGCACTTAAAGTTCAAGTATTAAAGAATCCATACACTGAGGCATCCTTGCCTCTGTGTTTGGTACAGACTGGATGGTGCTGGAAAAGTGGACTTTTGAGGGACACACAACTTGAATCTGCATGACTTAGAACAGATGGAGGATAAGAACAGCCTGCTGTGCATGCGACATTATCTTACCTAACTGTATGTGGCAACATGCCAAATGTGTGGGTGTCCTGGCCCTCAAATACACGAGGAGAATGAGTGTTACCTTTACAGGCATGATACCTTGCTGTATTTTCACGTAATTAAAGCATTTGGTTTCCTTCCTTTTTTGGGGCTGGGGCTTGGAAATATAGACACTGGTACACGTGCCATGATATACAGCAGTTGCACTCCTCCACAAAGTACAATTTTTTCCTAGGATGAGAAAGTACCTGTGGCTGAATACTTGCACATAACAAAACTATTTAGTCACAAAGTGAACGTATGTGTAAGCATGCAAAAACACAGGGGAGACAATGAGAGGTTGCACAGACTTCCCTCTGTGCTAAAAAAGTATTTAGAGAGGTATTTCCTGCAACAAACATGAGTAATAAATGAATAAAATAGTGAAAGAAAATAATAAAAGTGTCTATAATCATATCCACATTACCAAATTATGCAACAGTCAGTACTTATGGTTATCCCATTTTGCAGGCAAACATCTGTTAATGGTTCTTTTTCCTGTTTCTGAGCATCCATGTCTTCCTACTGAGATCTGGCTTGGATTACTTCCAGAGGCTCCTTTATAGTTTCTGTTCCCTAAACACAGTGGTTTTGTTGTGGTGTTGTTCCTCTGTTTTGTGAGGGTAAAGAGGGCCATGTCTGTGTTTTCTATCCCAGCTTCTCTCCTCACATTCAGGAGTTCGCTCCAAAGCGCCAGGATAACCAAACTCAGGCGATACAAGAACAGGATCTTGTTCCTTAGATATGAAAGTTCTTGCTGTTCTCTGGCTGCTCTCGACAGAGAGCCCCAATCTTCTGCGTCAGCAAATGTAACAATGAAGATGCTGTTATTTTCTCAGGATAATGTAACTTGCTTTGATGCCTTAAATGTGGATTATGCTTTTTTTCAGTTACAGAATTTGTGCACAGCTTCCCACAATAACTCCTTTGCATTCACCTACGCACTCCCCCGGGGCAGAGCCCCTAGGCTCCAGATCAGGCCATGGACCAGCTCGTGTCCTCCTTCAGTTTGTTTATCACCATGGAACAGCAACAACAGCAATATCAGACAAGAAAAAAAACCAAAAGTCCTCAGCAAAGGTGAGATGTGTTGGCAGTATTAACTGAGAAAAGGAAAATTAAATAAGAAACACTATACTATAGCAGTGACTAAACATCAGAGACTAATTCAAGACCCTTGAATGCAATGACAGAGGTGTTATGGGACTGCTCAGATGCAGGGTCAGTCTTACACAGAAAAGAAGAAACAAAGGAGTTAACTTGAGAGCAAAATGCTTGTGAGCAATGAGACCTTTTCTGTTTCAAAGGAAAATTCCATGCCTTCCCTTCTGGTTGGCCTGCCGTAGCGGATATGCTTTTGGAGTACAGCATGTACAGTGCATAAGCAAGTATTGGCATTCATGGTTGGCTTCCAAATCAGCAGTGCTTAAAAATATGAAGTGCAAACTTGGCTCTACCTTCTATCCTGAGTTTTGTTATTGTTGTTTTTGTTGTTCTTGTTGTTGCTCTGAAACAATATTTGCTCATTTTTTAAAAAAAGATCTAATTTTAACTCTGTGGATGTATTTCTCCTTTATTCAATCAAAATGCTCTTCCTTTCCTTCTGGTGTCAGTGGCAGACAGTTGGCAGTTTCCTGCAAAGAAACAGTGCTGTAGCTGACTGCGCGAATCAGCACTTCTCCTGAAGACATTAAATATCATCTCAGACCACCCCTGGAGCAATACCAGAAAGAATACCTCCACTAGCACAAATACAGTAACTATGCTGCCCAGGTACTGGAGGCTCTGTGTGGAAGTTGCTCTAGAAAATGTAACTAAACTGAGTGACAAGCAAGGATCAGTGTGAGAACTTCAGGTTAATCATAAGCAATCATCTCTCCTAATTAGCAAAATACATACTGTTATCTACGGTCTCTTCCCAAAACAGTGTATCTTGCTGGAATTAAAAGACATGGCTCTAGGTATTGTTTATGTTATTCCAGTATCTACACATGCTGGTGGCAGAATGAGACACTCAAGATGGCTAGCAATAAAAACCTTCAGTGTGAATGAAGATGATTACTACTCAGAGCCAAGCAGCAGGTCAGTATGTCCTTGGACGTGGATAATGTTAACAACGTGGAAATGTTCAAGACTGGATTGGTCAGAGCAGCTGTGCAAGTGTGAGGAAATTGTTCTCACCAGAGCTGTGGTGAGAAGAAAACCCAGGGACAGGGTGACAGCAGGGAGTAAAGCTCAAGGAAGGGACTTTTTCACATTCAAAACTAGCTTCTCTATGCAGCTATAATCTCCTATGCCAACAGATTCCCATATACCATGGCTGCAGTTTAGGTAAGTTATACGTGACCAAACAAGGAGGGCAGACCAAGGTTTTTCAAACTTTACACCTATGTATAATTATAAATATGTCTCCATACAGTAATATTTTGGATTGTTTCAGTTTTTCAGTATTCAGAAAGAAGTACAGGAGAATTGAAACAGGTATAAAAACCCAAGTATATCAGGAGAAAATGTGTGTGTCAAACTTACTTCATGAGCACATCCACATAATCTCCTATTAGCAACAAAGACAGAGAGTCCCCAGCCTCAGTTACTTTTTCAGACCTACCTCCATTTCACTTCAGGGCACCTGTCCAATGACGCTATCCCTCAACCAGTCATCCTTGCAGAGATGACCTCTTGCTAGTAAAAATGACCACACCATGGAAACTAAACCTCTTCTAGTATCTTCCCTTTTGCATTTAAGAAAGGTTAGGTGGACAGCCAATGCTTTCATAGAACTCCTCTGCTTTGTCATAAGGCTTTAGAAGAAAAAAAAGTTATAGGACACATTGGTACAGATCACCAACAAAAAGATAGCTCATACCAGCCTAGCGTTCACTTCGGTGAGACCAGTGGAGACTTGCCAGTGAAAGCCCTCTTGCCCTCTTTAGTTTGGGAAAGTGCATTACAATAGGACATGTGTCAACTAACACAATGTTAAATACAGTATTGCTCATACTGCAGTAAAGAACAGTAATGTTTAAAACTGTGCCTGCTGGTCAGAATTAGCCTGTGAACTGGTTGAAGAGAAACATGAATAAAAGTACCTTTCCCCTTTCTGTTCCTGCCTGAAGCTTCACTGTAGCATGGTTGAAAACATATGCTCTTTCTCACAGTGGGGAAGAGCCTAAAATGCCTCATGTCTAAAATGTTCAGACAACAATCTCTTGTCTCTTCTGTACTTACTAGTTACTTGACTCTAATAAGGTTGTTGTTAAAACAACCCAGTTTAATGTCTTTCATGTTGTATTGACTTCATGTCAAATAATGTTTATATAAATAATCTTTGAGCCATGGGAAACTTGCAGGATGTTTTGTCAAAGTCCTTGTAGTGTTCGTCTCAGGTATTGCTAAGACATATGAAGACTACAAGAAATTCTAAATAAAATGCCAATTCATGAAAAAGTTTTTTTCTTCAGAAATGTTTTGCACTTATTTGTAACTGGATTTAAACACACTTCATCCATTCCCACCTTTCATCAGAGATCCCGTGCTCTTGGATCCCAGGGTTTCTTCCATTTTCCAGTCTTTAACAACTCTACCCACCAGAGATTTTCCAATTTTCTTCAGAATTTCTTCTTTTCCTTCCTCTCCAAAGTCCTTGTTGAAAGCCTTCAACAAATCAAATACTTGACAGCAACTTCTTTTATCTTAATTTTAAAAACCTGTCACCTATGTTTCTGTAGAATGATATTTTAAACTAGCCTAGCAGAGTGATTTATAATCTTAGAGACTGCTTTATTTGACCTCCTTCACCTTGAAAGGACATGTAAAAGGAAACAGAGATTCATCTTCTGCCATTCCATGGGCTCCCAAGCTCCTCTTCATTGGGAACAGGACATGATAATTTATCCTGAGTAAAATATTGCAGGTTACAAATGCTTTATTATCTCTATAGTATATCGTGTTTTAACTTACATTTTTCTCACAATGTATTAATGTTAAATGCAGTAACCAGTAAAAACCTCCAGTGCCTTCATTTTTTCCTTCACTGGTGGCTTGCCAAAGCATCAATACTTGGTTCTGCCTTCATGACATTTTACTTTGACATTCACATGGTCAAATAAGCTAAAAATAAAGGAATCTTGGTTTTTCTTTCTACTTGACAATCTAGATGGAAATTATGCAGTGGTGCAAAGGGGGTTCAGAAGTTTTGAACAAATGTATCTTTAATAAAGTGTGGCATCAGTAGCAACAGTAGTCAGATATAACGAGTCATGTTTTGTTAGTTTCAATGGAATAAGTGAGACTTCAGTCACAGGTGTTAATGTGATCTTACGAATGTAATGTAAAGTGTTAAACCATTAACATGGTTTGTGGTTTTAAGTACAGAGAGCTTAGCCTGCTCAGTCACATGGCAGTTGCACCAGAAATACATGCCAAAGCTGGGAAGTATATTGATTAGTATGTACAAAAACAAAACACAAAGCATTTGGAAATTGAAATCAAGTGGTTAAACAAGACTAACTTAATCAAAATCTGTCAGAGTCCCTTTGCTAGACACGGATTATTAATTTAGAATCCATTATGCTATCCAGAAGTTCTTCTTAGCACAATAAGAAAGGTTTAATTCTCTTATTCATCTTTCGGTTCATGACTGTAGGATTAAAGATTGATTTTCTGCTTTTGATAACAAATACAGACAGGGAAAGGAGAAGGGATAAGAGAGTGGAAAGCAGGGGAGGTGTAGCTGTTGCTGAGCTTTTCAGGATACAAGACAACTGAGTAGTCATGGAAAACAGTTTGGAGTAGCAGTCACCTCTGGTAACTGCTGGCCTGGAGCCTGATTCCCTCGCCTATATGGGATTATCCCCTGTCTGGCCAAGTCAGGTCTCCTTCCTTCCATTCACCATCCTGTGTTTGGCAGAGCAACACAGGCCAACTCAAAGTGAGGTTAAAAGCTGAGTGACAGAAAGAGAGAGACCAAAAAAAGAGGTAATAAAGGGAAAGAAAGAGACTCCGAGAACATGGAAAGGCAAGGCAGGACCTCACTTTTGTCAGGTTGCTGGTTTGTTGGGAACAGCCAGATACCTTCTCATGTTTGATGGTCTGGGTCTGGTGGAAGCTGCCCAGTGGAGGAAAGAATCAACCAGTGGCCTTTCCTCAGGAAGTCCTTCAAAAACCTCTTCTACCATATGCCTGCTATTTTGCTTTTTAAATGCTCAACAGGTGATGTGAGACCAAACAGGCCATCCTTTCTTTATTTCATTCCCTTATTTTGGTCCACTAATTTCTCACTTCACCGTTTCCTGCCACATATCACTTTCATACTACCCTTGTTTGGATCAAGAAGACCTCTCTGAATGAGTGATTGTTGTCTCAATTTCTTAACTCTTCTGCCCTCTTTACCTCTTACAGCTAATTGCAGCACTTTATGAACTCTTACCGATTTCTCAAAGATGATTTCACAATTACAATAGACACGCAGCTTCCAATTACCACAAAGGTAGGGAGAAGTCAACAAGTAAGTAACAAATTGTGCTTCATTTCAGCCAGGGATTCTTACTGGTTCCGCTAGAGCTTACTGAGGTTCCACTAGAGCAATTAAATCCCCTAATAAGGAAGGGAGGAAAGTAAGGATCCTGATCTAGCTACATGGCTAAATCTGTTCTACATTCCACGAACAGACTTCAGGATTTCCACCAACCACTATAAAGTTCAAAACAATCCATCCAACCCTTTAGGCTGGTGAGTCTTTCTCCATGATAAACGTGCCCAATGTTTCACAACATATTCTCTCAGAGATGGCAGTTAGCCACCTGGCAGTCGGTCTTATGAAAGGTTTTCTTCCTTGTAATTATAAAAATATCCACACAAATGCCTCCCTTGCCTATCATGCTGTTTCCACAATACAGTTCAAAGTGATTTATGAAGGAGTAAATTAACACATTCTTACTATGGTCATTATAGCTATAGTTGATTGGGCAGTATCAAGTGCCGCATTTTTGCAGTTTAGGTACCAGAATCATTCATTTGATCTGATTTACGCTGACGACATTCAGTGCTGTCACTCTTATGATATAGCAACTTGTCAATGCCAGCTATTTAATTTTGTAAAGCCATTACCACAAATTTATTAGTGATGGGTATTAAATAGCAATTCAGGCCTGAAGAGTCTTGTATTTGGGGGGCAGTGAACATCCTTGAAACAGGCTTACATTAATGTCTTGTATCTTGCAATTGGGCAGACTAGGAACACTCACACAGAGAGCGATAGCTGTTCAGCTGAGCTTCGCAGCTGCTCCCTTCTGCTACAACCAGCAGAATGAAATATTCGGATCACCATAATATAAAAAAATTATGAAAAGGATTGATTCAAGAACTAAGGCTGTGTTTTCCTCTTGCTTCAGTGCATGGTTACACATAGACACAGATCAGTGCCTGCTGTTGCCTGCATTAAGTTTACTATTGACTTCAGTAGCTGTATGGCTGGTCCCCTCTACGCTACGGGGTGATTGACTAGTTATTTAATTAACTAGTTTAAGCAGCATTAACAATAATCTCAGCAGTACCCAATGGATTTTCTGCTTTAAATATACTGTGCACTTCCCTATTTATAGTAAACACCAGCAGTGGGATTCATCTGTCCAAATATAGATTCTGTATTGTAGGTGTCTGTATCTGAGTTAACTGCCTAGGCTCCCTTCAGAGTCAAGGGAACAGGCCTTCTGAGGGCAGAGCTCCTCTCATCCCATTTCCGATGTCTAGAACAGATTAAACAAATCACCTTCATTCAGGAGATAGAGTAGGAAGGCCTATTTCTGTCCATTCACTATGGAGGGAGTCTGGACAACTGGCAATGGTATAGATGCCTACACTGTAGAGGCTACAACACAGAGATACTTCCTGCCCTAAAGTAATGCCAAGAAGGCTGCGGCCATCAAGCAGCCCCTAGGTTTCCTCAGATGAACAATTTACCACTTTGCTGCCTTGCAACAATGTCAGCCTCTATCTCCAACTCTTTCCATTTGGAAGCAGGGCATGTTCAAGAATGGTATTTCAGACCCACCCTTCTTGCTGGCTTTCACTCTTCCCATAGTTTCAACTCCGTGGTCTCATTTTACTCACCAAGGAGGTAACGAGCTATTGAAATGAAACAGTGCTGCTGTGTAGCTGGTTGAGGAGATCATTGTTGAGCAATGCAACATGCTCTTATCCTTTGTCCCCAGAGGACTGAGCAAACGTTTTGTGAGGCAATCCCATTTACTGCTGATGCCAATGCCAGGAAATGAACAATCTGTGTTAGCTTTTGACTTTTAAAAACAATGGCCTGAATGCAATGCTCTCTGAAGTTACCAGGAGTCTTGTTCTTCCTTTGTTTTCAAAGGCCATGGGGTCAGGCTCAACACTAGGAGTTTATTTTGCTTTGTTTATACACTTAATGAGAAATAAAAGTTAAAAGCAGGTGTAGTTGTGATTATGAGCAGTTGATCTATATGGCGAAAGCAGAACGTGATTTTTAAACAAACAACAATCAACTTTCCTAGTTAAAATGTTTTTGTATTAATTGCAGATGGAATTTTTTATCACACATCCTAGTTTAAAGTTTCTATAGGAGATTATTGGCCTCTGCGTTATAAAATCTAGACACACAACAATTTTGTTATGAAGTTCTTGTTATGCTTTTAAAGAGGGATTTCCCAAAGAATATGTGTATCGCTGATGATTCATTTCTGTAGCAGTTCTTCCCTAGTTTGACAATCTTTTATGTAAATATTGATAAGGCTACTATCACTCACGTTCCCCTTTCCTCCATTTTCCCTCTCTTCTGTAAAACCTCCCTCTGAGGACCATGCATGGCCCACAGTATATGTATGTATGGGGTATAATGCACAGGCTTCTGATCTCACTTAGAGTCTGAAGAAATTACTGCAGTCCAAAACCAATTACCAACATTTCTGAAACATTAGTTACCCTCAAAAATGTTTATGTAGTACAGCAATGTTACTATCCTTTGGAGGTAAGAAACTGAATGACAAAAGAAAATAACTGACTTATTCATGATCACATGGACCCAAGAACAGAGTCTTTCCTGAGGCCATGTCCCGTTCCCTTAGGCAGAGAACTATATACCCTCAGTCCTACACTATGCATATGCATATCGATTTATGGCTATGTTCATTGACTACATTCCCTATCTGTGATATGGCTGATTAGCAGGAAGGACCGGTTTGCAGGGACTCTAACCCATAGGGATGAGAACTGTTTCAGCCATTTAGATGATCATGGCACTACTGAGGCTGAGCACAAAGTTGCAGCTATGCACTTTTTGTGCGTATGGCACAACTGCCTACTAGGACTTGGACTGTGCCTGCCACACAACTCGTGTATCACCAAACATCATGTTCTTAGGTTATAGGATGGGTGGACGGGTATAACTGCCAGTAAGCTCTCCTTCAAGAGGCTTTCTTATGTAGGGAAACATATATAACATCTTCATAATCTAACATCTTTTTTATTATCTTTTAACACCTTTTTTATAACCTAGAGGGGTGATGGAGTAAACTCTCATCGAGTTTGCAGATGACACCAAACAGGGGGAACCAGTTGATGCACTTCAGGGCAGGGCTGCCATCCACAGTGACCCAGATAGGCTGGAGGAACGGGTCAACTACAACCTTATGAAATTCAGCAAGAGGAAATGGAAAGTCCTGCACCTGAGAAGGAATAGCCCCGGCAATGATACAGGCCGGGGACTGACTAGCTGAGGAGCAGCTCTGTTGAGAAGGACCTGGGAATCATGGTGGGCAGTCAGCTGGGCATGAGCCAGCAACCTGCCTGGCAGCAAGGAAAGCCAACACCATCCTGGGCTGTTTCAGCAAAAGCACAGCCAGGAAGGTGACAATATCCCTTTACGCAGTGCTTGTTAGATCATATCTAAAATACTCTGTACAGTTTTGGATTCCCCAATACAAGAAAGCCACTGATATATTGAAGCACGTTCAGCAGAGGGCTACCAAGATGCTCAAGGGTCTGGAGCACTTGTCCTGGAGGGAGAGGCTGGGGAAATGATGCTTGTTCAGCCTGGAGAAGAGACAGCTTTCAAGGGACGTAACTAGCAGCCTGCCAGTATGTATGAGGAGGTGGCACCAGGCTCCTCACCACAGCGCATGGTGGGAGGATGACAAAAAATGGGTAAGCTGAAACAAGAGACCTTCAGGGTGGATATAAAGAAAAGCTCTTCCCTGTGTCAAGGGGAAAAACAGGTTAGCAGAGAGGCAGTGCAGTCCCCATCCTTTGAGCTTTTCAAGACCCGACTGGATAAATTCCAGGGTAACCTTGGTCTGATCTCTTAGGTAACCTGCCTGAGAAGGAGGTAGGACTAGAGACCACCTGAGGTTCCTTCCAACTTGAATTATCCTACAGTCCTCTGAAAGAGAGCTGTCAGCAAAAGATTTTGTCTGGGAAGCACCAAATAATATTTTCAAGCCGCAAACTTCAGGAAGGAGTGTAAATGCATACTAAAATCTTACAGCAGACTCATTATACATTCTGCACAGAGCAGTTACTTCCCTTATATAACAGCCTTTGCATTGTTCCTATTTTTCATCCCTTTATTATCACCAGTCACCACTAATGCAAGGAGTGAGACAGAAGGAGTGCCGGCTGCCATACTGCTTATGATGGCTTTTGGACGCACTGCAGAGTGCGCACAAAATTGCTTATGTTTATGAAGAGGCATTCTGGCCTCTGCCTCACTACAAAAACATGAGCTTTGCTTATGCAAAATCCTCACAAGTCTAAAGTAATTAAAGTTGCTGTATTTCTATCTAATATTTCACCGTCAGAAGTGTGTGAGCGTGCACTATGTGGCACACCACAGTGAGTCTGACACACTGGAGCGGTATCTGAGCTGCAACAGAGTTATTGTGCAAGCACATACCATCTGTGCAATAAAAGCGATGGCCTGAAATGGCTATTTATCCATGCTCTACTATCCAGGCCAGAGGCCTGGAAATCTTGGCCAAATAGCCATATTTATCTTTTTCCACATGGACAATAAAATAGAATAACTGACAGAAAAAGAGGATGGGGCAATGCAGATGTAGGGTATCCCTAGAACAAATGTGTGTGGTCATCTCTTTCCCTGATAGACCTTAAAATTTTAAGACACACCTCTTTTGTTTCCCACGCTGGAAAAGTATCACCCCTTTCTTGTCCAAGGATGAAAGTAAGTCACAGAACTACAGCTTTCATTTTCTGTTCTTTTCACTCCTGGGATGCTATGACAGTGGGGAGAAATAAATCCCATGTTGGCGAGATGTGCCAATTTAAAACACAGTCTCAGTACTATTTCCTGCACTGGCTTTGCTGCCTGCTGTCAGGCGTCTTCTTCTGTTTGAGGGCAGCTGTTCTGCAGGGCTGGTGGGAAGGATCCCTGTAGAGCAGACTGATTTCCAGGTCCCAGAGCAGACCCAATGTCTTATGCTTACAAGGCACCCAGACCCCTCTTGGGCTTTCAGCACAGCTTTCTCCCACGGGGTCAGTACTCTGTTTGTCCAAAAAGTGAAAAGGGCAGTGATAAAGCTGATGAGTGTTTTCCAGCTTGTTTTCTTTACTCAGGTCTTGTTTACTCACCAGTTCCCAGAAGCCTCTGTGACCAGTTGTGAACCAGCAGCCTCAACTCACCAGAAGAACCAATGAAATAAAACAGGAGCAAAATGTGAAAGCAAGAAAGTTTCCACTGAGTTCTCTAAGATGCTTTGGGCTTGCCTGCATGGGTTTTTGTGCTGATCTAACAAAACTGAATTGGAGTTGCATCAATTTAATTAAATCACTGCAAAAGCTGTGTAATCTAATCCTTTGTTTTGGTTAACACCTATGCAACTCAAACATCTGAGCAATAGCTACATAAAGAGCTCAAAGGCATGAAAAAGACTCAAGCGCCAGCCCGCCAATCTCAGTTTCAACTAAAGGCTAAGAAAGCATGCACTTCATGCCCCTATGCTTCACTGTAAAGCAGGGAGAAACAGAGAAAGTAGTAGATGTTCCTACATTAAGGAAAGCTTGGTAGGGATAGTCTAAACCAAATCAAGTAACTTTCAGGTCTTCTTCCTCCTTCATAAAACTAGCACTAAATGCCAAAAGCTTTTTTTTTTTTTTTCTTTTTAAATGTTGCAAGCCACCTTTAAGAACAGAGGGAAAGAGTCTCCTTGACAATATTGTATGAGTCCCTCGAGGCTTTTCCAACACTTCATTTTAGTCATCTGGAACAACTCATTGATACACAGTCATCCCTTTCAGAAATTTCCAGAGAAATTAACCCACTATCACTCACACTGTAAATCCTTAGGGAGCAGTCTGGTCAATGCTTTTGTGTACAGTGACTCCTGCCACGCACGACAGTGCCAGAATCATGGAGACCATCAGAGCTTTGTGAATAATCAGCAAAAATGGATTGCTTTCCGACTTTGCCAGTTGGCAGCTGACAGCATCTCTAATGGTAAGTTGGCCACTCCTCCCCCTGCCATTTCCCTGTGTGGATCCTGAAAGGGAAACCTCAAGGAACCCAGGAGGCATTAAATTAGCTGAGGTCGAGGTTATCTGCTGTTTTCTGATTGCAGCAGAAACAGGCTGAAAATTAGCATGGTTAGCTCACTAAAAGTCAACAGGTGATGGCTCCTGTTGCTCTGCTGTGTAAATGAGGAGGGGGCTCGGGAGTCTTTCCCTCCTACACTCTTAAATACAGATTAACAGGAAACCCTCTTTGTGCTTCCCTGAGACTAAAAGTGGGGCTGGGAATTACAGAATCTGGGACTGGCTCCAGCAAGAATATATTCTGCACTTCTCTACAGTTACGTAGCTGTTGCCTTTTCTACACAGGCCCCAGCAGGGCTCCCTGGAGGCACGCTGACCACCTCTTCTTGTTGAAGGCTGATTATTGCTGTGGTTGCGGGCATCCTTCCTTAGCTTGCCACTGTCTTCTGCCGCTGCAGCCTAGGTTCAAGAAAGCCAGCAGCCTGATGAGATAGCTTTGTACCACACTCACTAAATGCACAGCTGGTCAGGTAGCTGGGCTGTGGATGAATATCCTCCTCCTGGTGCAGCTGCAGGAGCTGGAGGGGATATTTCCCCCAGCTGCTTGCTGCTGCCCCCTTGTCAAATGCCACCATCTTCTCAAGGCTTCCAGAGGGAATCGGGAGAGACCTCCGGGACTCCCAAGTGCTCCCAATGTTCTGCCAACTAGAAACAGTGGCATCAGCTACAACAGTAATGAACTCCTTCACAACAAGCAGTACCCTCTCCAATAATTCAGCAGTTCAGAGGACAACACAGAATTCTGCTAAACTTTTTTTAAAAAATCTTTATCACCATCAATGTCATTGCTCCCAAGTTCACAAAATTAATTTTTTTTTCTTCCATTATGTCCAAATTTTTTGGTTGGTCACATCTGTGATATCATTTTAGGTATGATGGAGTTATTAAGGGATCAGTGCAGTCAGAACTGGCCTCTGTTCCCACTGTTTTGTTCTGATATACGTCAGTTAAAAGACAAAGTTTTGTGCAGTTTCCTGACCCAGATCTCTTCTTCCTGGTTTTATTATTGTTGTGAGACATGATGTATGCATGAAAGTATCCTTGCTTCCACCAGAACCTTTACATTTTTTCTTCTGCCAAATAAGCCTCTCTTCAGTGTATAACACTAATAATGCTTCAGCAACTTTAATTACTTGCACATTACAAGCACAAACACTTTTTGCTCTCTGGTGAACACATACGCCCCTCCTTAAAGCCTTGCGCACATACGTGCAAGCAGGCACACATGCAGGCCTACACTGCCCTTCCAGTGGAAAGAAATCATCTCTGTTCGTAGAAATTTTCTGTGTTTACAGAACAGGCATCTTTAGGCTCAGTTATTACAACGCTCCATTATTCCTTTTGTTGCAGAATGGTAGGGCTGGCAGGGACTTAGGTAAGCCTCATTAAGCAACTCTTGCAGTATGCATAATCATTGTGATGGAAGTTATAGGAGTATTTATGATATTCTTACATGAATCAATTAAATATGGGACTTAAAATGACTCATCATGGTTCTGCAGCATTCACTTCCCATCTGTCTGACCTTTGCTCCCTACACAGGCATGCTGGATCTTCTTCCCACAAAAATCTGAACCTGGTATACAACTGACAAGAATGCTGTATGACTTACATCCATCACAGAATGAGAGCGTGCCTTAGGCTGCAAGGTTTGTTACTCTGCTTTCAAAAACATACTCACAAATCATCTCTCCAAACGGTACAGAATATCAGCTCTGGAAGTACAAGCGTTAGTTATTCATTGACACAGCTACTGAAAGGTTATGTGTCTTCACAGCTCACTGGCTTTACCTACTCATAGAGGAATATCTCATATAAAGCTTCACTGCCATCCTGCCCATCAGCGTGTGTAACACTGCACACAATAATGTGCACAAACACTCCTCACTATATGGAGTTGTCATCTTTCTTTGTCTCTGGATGAACCATGTCGCGTTCTTAGGCACAACTGCAGAGACAGTAGAAGGGGCAGTGCTGCCAGCTCATTATGAACACGGAAAATCCCTTCCCCCATTGACCATCAAGGAAAATACTACTCACAGCCTATGCAAGTGGTATGGCACACTCTATTTTCATAGCAGTCAATTGCAGGAGCATTAATTCATTTCCTTTTCCTTCACTATCTGCAATATGAAAAGTGGTGATCCACTGGGAAGACAAATAAAGCCAGATTCAGCTGAGCAAGGTCAAATCAAAATGCTTTGGGCTATGACTAAGGGCTTGAAGAACCAGCAGAAACGCGTCGCTGACTGCTCTTGCACAACACAGCAGGTTCATGGCAGGAAGCTCTAAAGAGAATCTGTGTGCTGCCAACGCAACAATTAATTCCCTAAACTCCACTGTAATTCGGAGACAGCTGGATAAGCGTCTTAATATTTCCTATTAAAAGGGGGACAAATTTCCCAAGAACTTCTATGAGAAGTTTTCCCATTTCCAGCAGTTTTAAGGTACAAAAAAATAAATATCATCAAAGTGTAGTGGAAAAACAAAACACATGAGAACATTTTATACCACCATAGCACTGGTAATAATCACTATTTTGTTGATAATCACAGTCCTACATTCAATAACACCACTTGCCTTATAAATTAGGTAAAAATTCATAGAGAATAACCTACCACTAGTATAGAAAAAACTACTTTTAAATAAAAGGGACTGCTAACTTAAGTGATGCCTACGAACCCTCCGTAATTCTCTATCATAATTTTGAGAGTGCATGAGCACAGCATTTTTAATGTCACCCCTTCACATTCTGACAGTTGCACTCTCTATCTGCACAGTAGTAACAGTGAGGGCATTACAGACCTACCCCCCGCTTCAGGAGAAATAAAGAATACTTAGACTCCATGCTGCTAAGAGCAAAGTGCCACATTTGACAACAATATTGGCTAAAAATAAAAAATAACTCAGAAAAAGTGCAAAGGGTTTTTCAGTTGCATGAGTTCCCTCATCTGGTTCATAGCACAGACCCCACATGCAGTTGTTCCAGCATAAATGAGGGATTAGCAAGGGGATGGAAAAGAGGCCAGTGACAGAGATACAGGAGCTGTTCATATAAGCACTGCTGCTGGGAAAATGTATGTACAACTACAGACAAATTCAGTTTGTATTATTTATATATGAACTTAACTTCTGGAAATGAAGTGTCTACAAACCACACACTGGCCATCTCTTCTCTCACCAGTATAACGCCAATACTTATTTCACAGACAGCAACTCCACTTTAAGACAGACAACATCTTGGGCATTGCTCACAAACTGAAGGAGAAAACAAATTGACTTGAAGGTCATACACTTTTGTCCACACGAATTCTTGCAGGAGAAAGTTAATCGCAATGCAACATATCTCCCATAGACTGAACGTTTCCTGGCTCCCTAAGAAAGAAGCACTCTGAAAACACGCACAATATTCTCCCTGCTGGTATGTGTTGTAGCTATCAACCAAGGAAGAAACTGCCTGCATGCTGTGTTATCAGTATGTTGCCTGTATGGCTGTGCAGCAGATTGTTGCTGTTTCCTTATTGCTGCTCCTGCAGATTTCATCATTGCTTTCAAGTATATGATTAAAAATGTATTATACTGGGGCTGCAAATTAATCATTAAATTTGAACCGCAGTCAGACAACCCCTCCTAAAAGTTCATTCCACCAGGTATTTATTTCATATGTGGTTGAAGCTGTCTTTCCATGTCATCCAGGAATGCCTTCAGAAAAAAATGGTACATATGCAGGGCCACTTGGAACTGCAGCATGGTGAAGACATTATGAATGACAGCGTTTTGGCAGTCATGAAGCCAAGACCACTTCTCCCAAAGGAAGCAAACATTGAAAACATGCACTTTGCCTGGCCTTCCTATGTGTAAGTCAACAGCTTCCTATGATGATTCACTAAGACATCATCATCACTCTTGTTATTTATACTGAGAGCTCTTCAGTGAAAGAATTATCTCTTGCTGTATATGTGAACAACATCTGCCATGGCTACCACCTCAGAACATGAAACTGCACTAATTCTTTGTTAATATGCCTTTCCTATGGAGCATTTCTGGGCTCATATGGAAAAAGCAAGGGATAAGAGAATAGGCACATGAATACCATCAACAGCTCTTGAGAAACCTGCGAAAATATTTCAAATGCTTCTTCAGCATGCTATAATTTTCATGCACACTTGTATATCAGCAGATCAGGAACTGCCTAATGCTGAAGTAGTGCCCAGCTGAGCACCATTGGTGGGACTGGCCAGAGTCTCTTGGGAATCTGCCAGTGATTAGTGCTCTCATCTTGGAGGTCTGGTCTGATAGCAAAAATGTCTCCTCCCTCTTCCCAGGGAAAACTGTAACTCACAACTTGAAAACATGCCTGTCTGACCAGTCAATGCTCTGAACCAGGCCAAAAAGTCAGAGATGTTACCATCCTACAGAACGGTACAGATTGGGCTATTTCTGAGCTAAGCTCACATGGGTCTAAGCGAATGCTTCCAGAATGCCCTACATCAGTTTGATGTTCAAGTTGACAGTACAGGAACTGCAGCAGATACTTTTTGTTCCTCACCAAGCAGAGAGTAAAAGCAGAGCATTTTCCCTGGCCTCTGTTATAAGAAAAGCAGTTGGCAATGGTTGATGAAAATTTTCCTAGCAACTCAGCAGGATATAATCTTTCCTCTCACAATTCCACAAGGCTCTGAAGGGCCCTTCAAAATTTGCTATAGCTTCAGAGATAAGTACCCAGGGAGCAGAATGCTGCAGTTCTGTGTAGCAGAAGGGCAGGCTGAGAACAGCAATGAAGTGAAACTGCTAGAGTGGACATAGTGCACCATTAGCACTCACGCACGCGTTTTCCTGAGTACAGAGATCAAGTGGATCATTAATTCTTCACAGTAGAATTAGAGGTCACCTGCATTTTAAAGTGCCATTTTAGTGAGAGATGTCTAACAACAGGAGAACAAAATAAATAGGGTATTATTAGTGGGTGCACTCTGCATTAGATTCATCAATTTAGTCATCTACTTAAGTATTCTCACATCCTTTTGTACTATATGTAGGCAAGAGTTGCAAACATAAATACTGGGACAGGGAGATATTGTAGATAAAATATAACTTACTGGTACTGTACTTAGAGAATAATATCATGCAATAAATACAGCCTAATGTATGTTATCAGTGGCAACAGAAATTTGCAACTGTGGAAAATGTTCTGATTCCACAAATTTATGACATCTGTGTACCATAAAGTAGACTATGCCACACTCTACCATTTTATAAGTTCACATTTTTTTCTGTTAAGATAGTCTTATCTTATGCAGCTTTCCTTCTACAGCAAGTTGCATAAATCAGGTTTCCAACCTCCTAGCGAGTTCACAGCAGAGACACCTCCATGGTACCAAAGGGAATCAGAACTGCCCTGTTCATCTTAATGGAGTGCTAACTTGCCCAAGTATGTCCATTTTAATGTTTAATTTGCTGATTTGTCTATAGTAAGACAAAGCAGCATGTATGAATAAAGAAAACAGACATAAAAATACAATATTTTGCTAGCTGCTAAATAATAAAATATATGTGAAAATCACAATTAAGAAAGCCACAATTAAGCAGAGATAACATGTCTCACAACACACCACGATCCCCTTTTCGGTTAGGACAGACTTTTACACACTTTGACACATTTTGTGACAAGGAGTCTGAGTCTCTTAAGACAGGAAGATGTTGAATGATTCCTTTCTTTGTATAAAGAAAAATAAGTTTTCTTCTGCTATTAATAACTATTATAGGCATTCCTACTAGACAGTGGATAAGGTTGTACAAGGTGTTCAGTGCTTCACTCTCATCTACGACCAGACTCTCCCACAGGCTGGATCTAATCCACCTCAGACCAACAGCCGCCTGTTGATTCTTGGATGACAATTTCCTCTAAGCTTTGAAAGAGAGAAAGAGAATGCGTAATTGAGAAAAAAGGGTTTGAGAGCTAGAGGGAGGTACACCAAGGACAATGTGATAACTCAGATATGAAAAAAAACACTTTAGCAAGCAATGGCGTATATAAACTTACGGGATGTCTGGGGGCAGGCGCTGGTGGGAGCTGCAAGGGCGGCCCCTGTGAGGGGCGGCCGGGGCTGCCCCACGCCGGCCACAGCCGGTTGCAGCTGGCTCCAAGGGCCCCAGCGCAGGGCAGAGCTGAGCCCCTCAGCCCTGGGCGGGCGCCTCGGGGAAAGCCTGGGTAAGGAAGGGCAAAACGCTGCCCGGCAGCCGGGGCTGAGGGAGCCAGGGTGAGAAACAGCCCTGTGAGCCCCGAGGGGAGAGCGGGAGGAGGGGAGGAGGTGCTCCAGGCAGCCGAGTGAAGGTTCCCTTGCAGCCCCTGGAGGAGTTCACGGTGGAGCAGGTGTTTCCATGCCAGAGCAGATATCCACACCGTAGCCCATGGAGGACCCCACTCTGGAGCAGGTGGATGTGCCCTGAAGGAAGCTGCAGCCCATGGAGAGGAGCCCACTCAGGAGCAGGGCTATCCTGAAGGACTGCAGCGCATGGAGGGCCCACGCTGGAGGAGGGGACAGGTGTGAGGAGGACGGAGCGGCAGAGAGAGCTGTTATGGACTGACCGCAGCCCCCCATTCCCCATCCCTCTGCGCTGCTCGGGGGGCAGCAGGCAGAGGAGTCGGGACTGAGGGAGTGAAGTTGAGCCTGGGAAGAAGAGGGGTGAGTGTAAAGTGTTTCAGCTTTTGTCTTTGTTTCTCACCATCTGACTGTGTTTGTAATCGGCAGTAAATTAAATCAATTTCCCCCAAGCCGAGTCTGTTTTATCTGTCGGTAATTGGTAAGAGATCTCCCTGTCTTGACCCAGGAGCTTTTCCACCTTATTTTCTCCCCCTGTCCCATTAAGGAGAGGACTGAGCAAGCAGCTGGGTGGGCACCTGGCAGCTGGCCCAGGTCAACCCACCACAGTGAGTAAGAACTTTACAGTCCTGGAAGATACAACATGGATAAAGACAGACATGTGGGAAACACGGTCTAAGCATGTTAAACTCAGTGCTGAGCAATGGAAAGATGACCTTCTTTCTGCCCTTGCCATATGAGGAGCTTGTCTCTTCATACCAGTCTTGTCATTATCCTGTACAGTAGAAATCCATTAATAGAGCATCCATTGAGCATTTCCAAGGGTTAATTTCTGCTAGCTTTACTTATGCTGAGTACTCCCACTGACTACTGGTCATAAAGTTAGCAGAATCTGGCCTTGTTCTAAAAACCACTACTTGTTAGTACAATTAGCCATTGAGATTAGTAACTAACTGTATATTTTCCAGCAAAGCTTCTTGTATTGAATGTAAAAAGTCAACCTACTACATGACGAAACATTTGCAATTGTTCTACAGAACACTCCCTACAGCACATGCAGCATTGGACTTCTCAGTATCAGGTGATTTGATCTAGGTTGAAGAGCCAATCTGCAGCATGAAGTTGAGGAAAGCGAATACAAGTGAAGTTTAGGTATATGGCAGAACCCACTTTTTATGAGGGAAGATAGAAGATGGCATGTAATTCATGCCAAAAATGAACTTTCGGTGCAGTTGTCACAGACTACATTTTGATTAAGCATAGTCAAAGACTTAAGATTAACATTCATTCTTACCTGTAATACTTCAAGGACCATCAAAAAATGACAGATCGTCATCACAAAAAGCAAAGCAAACATTCATCCATTTTTAAATTTAAACTCAAGGTATTTAAGCTAGTCTCATGATCTTTCACCGGCATAAATGTTCACAAGAAACCAGTTTCAAAATGTTGAATCCAATGTAATCTTGGGAGTGGAATTTTAAACTCAGGCACAAGTAGTATTGCTGAAATGCTTCCATATTTATGAAATTGGAGAATGGAAACAATGACATGGGATTTTTTTAGTTGGTCTGTACTCAGATATGAAAAAAATCCCTGGACGACTGTTTGCACTCCAGCCACGGAGTCAAAGACATCTGCACTAATATTCATCAAATACTCTAGAATAATGGGATCAAGCAGTGAAATCACAGTCTATTCACTGACAGCCATAAGCAGAAAGAAAGGCTAAATTTCTTGTCATTGTTGGTGAGTGCCAGCAAAACACACTTGGATAGCAGGGAAAAAATGTCCCATGATGGAATTGATCATGAACATTAAAGACAAGAAGACATAGTTAAGGGTTTGAGAAGTAAGGGCAGCTGTCACAGCCCCAACTTCAGCACTACAGCTTGCAACATGTCAGTATGACATTTATAGTAATGACTGAGAGCAAGCACAGCATGACCTTTACTCATCAGCCACAAGTAGAATAATAAACGTTGTTAAGGACAGCAGAGTTATAACTCAATTATGTCCAGATCAGAAGTAGGATACTTATAATACAAAAGGTCATTTATTTCAAAGGAAGAGTTCTGAATTTCTTTATTTCTGTTGTTTTCCATCCTTAACCTGTATTTTGAAATCGAAACATTGTCATTACATGATAAAAGCATGAAATTTCCATTGGATAAAGCAGAAAGGCAATTCAGCCAGAAATAATTTTCTGTTTATGCAATGGCCCTTTCTATTACTTGTCTATGGTTGATTGTATTACCAATGTAAAGGTTGTAAAAATACTGAGGAAATGTAAGGGCATGTTAAAAATCCTCATCCACTCTTAAGGGATCTTTTGTCTTTACTGTTATAACCTCTTTCTCTATGACTTCCTTCTGCTGGTATCTTGAAGAGCCTGTATATTCCATTGGCTCTGCAAACACTGGAAATTGGTGTCATTGGAAAAATCAAACACTCTGCACTCCTGTGATTTCAGCAGAGCTGCAACAGTGTAAAACTGGAAGCAAAAAGTGATGAATAAGCGTTTGCATTTTATTTAGGAGAATTCTAAACAGCTACTCTGATACCCTGCTGGTATCACTAAGGTAGAGTTCACAGGATGCATGAGACAAGCAAACAGTCATATTATGCTAGAGGCCCACTGTTGCTGCATTAATATTATAGTAATTATGGATGCTTTCCTTCCAAACTCACATACATAGGCAGCCTACAAGCCTGAATCTTCATTCCTTATCTCCAGCAATGACTGTAGAGTTTCCCTCAACAGTATGACTGGAGTGCCAAACGCAACCTCTTCACTGCTCATGGTTTCTGATTTATTCTTTCACTCCCAGCATCATCTCCAGTGGATGTCTTAGGTTAATAAGTGAACCACCTAACTGTACTAAAGGATTCTAAAAGAAATAGCAGGAGATAACTGTCACGAAGGTATCAAACTGTACCTTCTTTTTCTTGAAGAGGAACATTAATAAGATTGTACGGAAGAGGTGAGAGGGGAGTTACCAAGGGTAGCAATGCATTGTCTAACACCCTGAACTTAAAGGAAGGAAAGTTTTTGAGAACCCAGGACTTAAAGAGACATCTAACAAACTATTCCTGCTTGCATTCACATATTGTCCACAAAGTCTTAAGCATATCTACTGAAAAGAAAACTATTGAACAGCTAGTATAAGCTATTCAGCTGTGACCTGCAGTAAAAAGTAAGGAACAAATATACTTGATTCATGCAGGCATATATTTTCCCTGTCCTGTTATCAGTCTCCATGCTCTCTTTTGGAACTTAAATGAGTTTATCCTGCTGTGTGTTAGCCCTAAAAAAGGTATACTTTTCTTTCAGAGAAGATACTCATTTGGTCAGGGAATTGAACTCCTGCCTTCAATCTCTTGCTGAACAAAGGGCTCTGAACAAGTGAACTTCTTAGCCTAATGCGGAAACACTTGATAACTTTCTCAGAACAAATACCAAAACTGTGAGGGAAACATCCAATATTGCATTGTTTATTCACACATACTGACTAAAAGCAAGCCTCTAACAGTGAAGATTCCCTAGCTGTAAGATATTTACAATCTGAAAGTACATCTAGATTCATATAGTCCAATTTTTTCTGTCTTTAACATATACAAAATGTCATCCTTTATGAGAGTGGTGAGTATCATATGATACTCACAAGTAGCTTTTTTAGGTTTTACTCGTGGTGTCTGTCACCGTGGTATGTCAGGCAGCAATCCTGTTTAGAGAGTAAGGCAGAAACTCCTGCAGAATTGAGTCCATAAGCGAAGCGGAAAAATTACAAAAATAGACAAAAGTGGATATTTCTGTAAATACTATCTACTCAGCATATTCAGTCTTGCAGAACTTGCAGAACAGCTGCAGCTATACTGCAAGTTGCAATGATCCAGTTTTTTACTCTAGGAACTCATGAACCGAGAGCACTTTGATATCTGATATTTGGAACTGAC
This sequence comes from Theristicus caerulescens, assembly GCA_020745775.1. Lineage (NCBI taxonomy): Eukaryota > Metazoa > Chordata > Aves > Pelecaniformes > Threskiornithidae > Theristicus > Theristicus caerulescens. Next base: position 74,283,283 of record CM036558.1, read on the forward strand.
TTTGTTCTGTGACTTCTTACACAGCATTTTTCATGTGGCTTGATAGGATAAACACAGACTTCATAATTAGTTAAGGATAACTGAGCCTTTCATATGTTAACATAGCAAAGTAGTGAGAAAAATGGAGAAAGGAGCACCTCTCAGAATTCGGCAACAAAAAGCTTTCTCTTGAAAGTATTTATAATAGAAATTGACTTCATCACCTTTGAAATTTGCTTTTGAAGATGTAAATATTTGTGGGAAAAACTAATTTAAAGAAGGAAAAAAATCAAACCTTAAAAATTCCTGATTTTTATTTTCAATGATGCTTAGGACAGATTTATCAGAAAATGCAAAAAGAAATTCCAGACCAGTTCTGAATGACCAGAGATGACTCTCTCCGTTCAGTCAATGCTGATTTTTCATGCCCCACCTGTGGTTGGTAGTAGGTGATAGGTACGAACCTATCTCAAACCCATATACTAGGGTGGGTCAGGTTGAACTTTGAAGATACCTATCTATGAAGGGAGCTTAAATGAGTAGGTCAGACTAGAGGCCTAGCTTTTTAACTCCTAAAACTGGAGAAAACAGATCTCCTGTTAAGAATGCTTCAGCAGTTCTGCTGGTGAAAGTTCTCTCCCATTCATCCACTCAGAAAATGTCCATGCTCTAAAAGACAACCTTTGTGCTTAAGAAAGAAAGGTAATGTTGCTCTGATGATCTGTTAAAGGTGATTTAAAGATGTGATGTGTGATGCCATCATTGTCTTTTAGGTCTTTCCCATCTCATTCACATATTTTTAAACAATCTAGCTTGGTGAGAGCAAATATAAATATACAACAGCCAAAATCAAGCTAAATGTTCTTAAAAGGCAGTGTCTTGCCTTGGCCACTCAATCTTTCTAAAACTATTCACATTTTTAGTTTTTAGATCAGATCTGTGTAAGTCACAAGACTGTTTAATAAAACCATTTACTTTTGTTTTTTTTTTCCCCAGAGTATTTTCTTCTGCTTCAGTACTCTGGAAGAGCTGCTGGTGCTTTGAAGATCTTTGTATATCTGATTTCCACAAATGGTTGATTTTAATCATGATCGTTGCTTTATAATAAATGAAAATTATTTTCTCTAGTGCAAAAAGGACAATTTTGAAAACACCCTTAGTTCTCACCAGTGTCAGTGGTGTAATACTTAGCATTTGAAGTGCCTGACTCTCAGTGCAGCTTAACAGCTGTCTTCATAGGCCTCTTCTTTCAATGGTCCTTTACATCATGGGAAGATGGTAAGGCTCCCACATTTGCCAAGTGGTGTTTCAAGTGAACTGCGTGTCATTTCAAAGCAAAGCACTGGATCTCCTACAGAGGAGCCATTTGGTTTTAGTGCAATGAATTTTAGTGTTTTCCTTTGAACTTACAGCAAATGAGGCCTATATTATTGAACTCCTATTGGACTTTTCAGCGAACAACGGAGCTGTCATACAACTTCAGGATTTGTCATTAGTCCACAATCACTGGGAATACAGTCCTGCAAAGGAGCAAAGACCTCCCTCTATCTATACTCCAGTTACAAATTAGCTCCTGATCAGATCACCCGGACAACTGCATAGAAGAGTAAAGGACCCAGCTGGTGTACTGAAAGTCTTACCAAACAACCTGCTAAAAGATTCTATAACAGGACCACCCAAATGACAGCGCCACCCTGAACAAGCATCTGGAATGCATTGTATTTAGAAAATATTCATAAGGAAAGAATGTCCAATCCAAACAATTATACAAATAAAACTCATTGCCAGTACCAGGAAAAGGCACTGATTCAGTAAATTTTGCCTGAATCTAGACCTCAGGAATTATTTGATGTCTCCAATATTCCTGTATTTCTCAGTCTTCCTCCGGTTGCTTGGGAAGCAGGTGCACAGTGTTTCTGCAGGCTTCCTGACTACGCAGTGCTGGAACTGGATTCCTGGACCTCAGAAAAACTATGCAGTGGTTCCTGTGCGGGGACGTGGAACAGAGCAGTCTGATTCTAAAAGAACAGCCATTTGGTGGTTCCTGGACAAAGGGTCTTTGGGGAAGAAGGTCTTTGTGATCAGCTGCCAAATGGCTGCTTTATGAGATGACAGATGTCTGGTGTCTCCCAAATTCTGACTTCAGCTTTACGTAGTGCAGCTCCCTCCAAACATCCTGTTTTTATCCCATGTCGAATTCTGTCAACCTCTGCGCAGCTCTTGTGGCTGAAGCATGTGCTCTGTTAACCTCATCCTTGATAATCAACACTTGCCAAGGTTTCTAGGTGTGTATAGAAGATACTGGTTTATAAGACTATATCCCCACTCCATTTCAACACTTAATGTATTCTCCCTTTTTCTAGATACAACCGTTTCATCTTCTAGGCATTTATTGTGAATCCAAGGCAACTACACCAATTTTCTATGATAGCCAAGAACCTCTCATCAATCCAAGTGTGCCTGCCAATTATATGACATCATCTACACAAGCTAGGAAGCTTAACTCTCCATCAGAGAGCCTCACACAGCAAAGAGTTTTGTGGACCAGATCCAGCCTGTCAGAGCAATTTTAATCTAGCAGTTCATTGCCTGCTACCCACTTATCAGAGGCCCTTCAGACACAATTTGGGAGAAAGATAGAGGCTAGATATCTTGAGTTTGTTACTCTCTAACCTCTTCTCTCAAATTCTTTTGAGACTGAAGCGACTGGGCTGTACCTGCCACATAGCAACACTGTAAGCTCTTTTGCATCACATAATTTGCGTGACCTGTGACAGAAGCACACATGAATGTTGGGGAAAATGATAGGGACTACTTGTATGACTAGCCATGCAACTAGAAACCCCTAGGACCCAGACCCACAGGGACACCTCCATTTTGGTCACATCATAGACACACTTGCAGATGCAGGACAGAGGAGGCTGTGAGGTATGCGGTCCTCATAAGATGGAATAAAGCCTTTTCCAACAGAATGTTTGAAGAACACTGCTCGTCCAATGTTACACACTGGACTTCATCATGGCTAGTTAAAGAGTGTGATGAAGAGGAACAGCAGCTCTATGGCCCTTTCTGTTCTATCAGCCTTTGGAATGAATCCATTGCTCAGTTGCCCATCAGTTCTTATGAGACTGCAGGAGTTGTTATACACACCTGTTAGCATTGTTGTCACCTTATCTATAGTCCTGATTAGTCTGATTTAGTCACTTTTCAGAGTGCTTCCTTTTGAGCTGAACCTAATGTCATTATAAAATCAATGGAAAAAAAGAGTTGGATTTTTTTTTAATAAGGCTTTGAACACTATTCTTACTTTTTCTCCAGTCCTCTGTTAAAACACGGATATTCAATCAATACAGTTTTGGCCAAGCCATGCTGCACTGTTTAGCAACTCCTCTTTCTTTTAAAAGTGGCTTTAATCTGTTCACAAGTACTTTTAAAATTACTTTTTCTCATATTGATGATAAATTTTATATATATAATTATTTGGATTGGCAAGACTTTCTTTCATCATGAATGCTTTCTAAATACAGTGCATTCCAGTGCTTGTTCCAGATGCTTCTGCTACCTTAGTGGTAGTGTCATGCGTTCCTGTAGCTTTTGCACTTTTATTTGCCTTGGTGTTGCCTCTATTTCTTCTGTGAATGAAGATTCAGTGCTGAGATCCTTCGTTGTTCAGAAAGCCATACCATCTTGCCTTGCAAGCTGTCCTCTCCCTACTACATGCCCAGAATGCATATGTCATCAGCTACAGGAAATACATGTTTTCAAAACATCCTTCTTTACCTGCAGCACCTCTTTATGACTTGTCAAGTTACTGTTAGCCATCCTAGCACAAGTAGTATTGGCTCAGTTTCTTTTCCTGTACTATTTAACTGCCATGTATGTTGTTTTTCTAGCTAGTCAGGTATTCTCTAGTTGTTGAGCTTCTTTCTCCCAAATCTTTGCTTGTGCTGTCTTTGTGATCTTTTCACTGCTTTGATCATGCTCTTGCTTTGCCAGGAGACTTGGCCTGTTTATGCTTTTCTTGTAACATTCTATTTTGTTGCTTGTCCAGCTTGTCTTTGTTTGTTTATGACTTCCAATAACTTCCTCTGAAGTATTTGGTATCACTTTCTCAAATATTTCCCATACAAACTATAGTGAGATTTCTTCATCATCCCAAAGTAATGGCCTGAAATGCACTGTCAGCTTCACCTTGCATGTCTGCTTTGCCAAGCTATCTTTGCACTTACAAAGGATTAGAGAGACAGCCACATCCAAACATCTTCTTGGACTGTATCTTACTCTTTCCCAGAAGAGTAGAACAGAACAGTTCGTGCTCACAGACACACTCTGTACTTCCATAGATGGTAGCATCCCACCATGATTGTCCCTATCTTTGACTGAAAATAATGTGTTTATTGTGGGATTTGGTCTGACCATTTAGGGAACATCATATAACTTCATACCTATATATGTATGTGAGAGAGCCAAAGACACATTATGCGTGACTTTCATGACCTAGCTATTCACTGACTTTTTATTTTTCAATTCAGCCCTCACATTCATACCATCAATTATCAGATTCTGGAAGCTTGTCTAGAGTGTGGTTTCATCCATCCTTCTTTGCATCTTCTGCTGCTTTGGTTGGTGTCTGCACCAGCATGTCATATCTATGCACAGTTCAGTGTACTAGCTGTAAAAATGCAGTACCAATTTGCCTAAGTAACAGTTTCCAGTGGCTCACTGAGGAAATTGTAGTGCTGCCTACTGCTGTAGCAATGCTATTGGCATGCTTTACTTGCCCTCTTGTATATCTGAAGTTGGAAAAGTGTCATTTCTTATTGTCACCTTTCCTGTGTTCTGTTCTGAGAACTCCTGAATTCTCTGTTACATATTGATATGCTATTGTAATATAAAGCAATGTGACACAACTGGATGAAAACATTTCCAGCTTTCTTTAAGCCAAATATTTTGACCCTCTCAAATGATTTTTTTTTTTTGTTCTAAATTTCATTTTGTAAAGACAGTTCTGTTTCCACTCTGATTCACACCAGAGCAAATTAGGAAATGTCAGAATCTCCCAGGAGAAATAAAATGCAGGGCTTCAACCAGATCTAGTAAGTCATTGACATAGACCAAAGTATATCCTTGCAGTTCATAAATTTATATGCAAGATATACCTTGATGGGATAGTGAAGCTAGGATAGTGCTGCTGGCTCACTGTGATTCTAATCTTTATGCTCAAGAGACTGTTGATGTATGCAACTTCTGCAACACCAGTCTGGTCACAGCAGGCTCAGTACTGCCGGATTTACTACACAAAAAGTCCCACGGATTTCCATGGGCTCACTCGCAAGTGAGTGTCTGAGGGAGAATGAAGACGTAAAGAATCTTCTCCTTTTGAGGAGTCACAACAAGGTCTCCCTGGCAAGATAATTCTACTTCCTCTGATTTTTCCTTCCTCTTTTAGAAGAGACAAGGGGGATATCATACTGCTACATCCAATGAAGTGCAAGCTGAACCTCACAAAGGATTTTTTCAGCAGAAGCACTGCCTTTCTGTGCTAGGGAAATAAGCAGACATTTGCCTGTGTCCAGACTAAGCAGCAGAAGTGTGTCAGAGCGTGTGCTGGAGTCCTGATCCCCCCCGTTTTCCACAGTGGAGACTTGGCTGGATAGCAATGCTCCATTCTGGCCTATTACAGTCACATTCCCTTCCCATTGTCATTGGGAAATCACCGGTTGGAAGAGATGGTGTCTAAATAGACAGGTTACACTCTAAAGTGAGGCTGGGATGCAGCCAACGCATGTACCTGGACTTGAGATTTATGATGTGACCCAGCTCAGACTTTTCCCAAAAAAGAAAGTGGCTAGAGCATTTTTGTCATCCTCAAAATGTGGAAAGGCTCCTATTTATATTGGTTCAGTCTGTATCTCTCAGCACTCCCTGGAGGGCAGTGGAAAGACTGAGCTCTTTGTGCAAGATACCATCAAGCAAGTGAAGCTCTTTGGGGAATAAGGTATCGAGCAGTTTGAAGGCAGAATCAACCTGACAGCAAGGAGTATTTGAAGAGCTGTTACTTACTTAAATATCAGAGAGTAGAGAGCTATATATGAAGCAGCAGAAGTTTGTATTCCGTCTAAGGATTTGATTCTCCTCTCACCTTAATGGAAGTGTAAAGAAACCACTAAGGCGGCAATGGTGTGTAAACAGTGTAAGATGAAAAACAGAGCAGGAGGTATTCTCTAGTTTGTGAGCCCTGATAATCAAATCCACAGTATTACAGCATGGCAACTCCTCTTAATTCAACAGATCAGCGTGAACAAAACAGCAGAGAACCAGACCTAGTAACAAGCAGACAGTGACCCTAAAAACATTCAGTCCCAAACTGTGTTCTCATTGACACTAGTCAAAATCAAGCAGAACTGCATGGATTTCAGAGCAGAACTGGGCCATAAGTCACAGACACAAGAATGAAGAGACAGTGAGTCATTCTCGCATGCCAGATGCCATTTGCCACGTACAGAAACAGCACATGTGCTGGAGCGGTTCCTGCTGAAAAAGGACCCAGTAGCTCCAGGTACTGAGATACAACAACAGTGTCTCTGCATCTGACATGTTCAGCAGTATTAATATGAAGAAGAAATGAATTTGCTTTCTTCCAGGAATGGTCAAACCCTTTTTATTTAAATCCAGATGAAACAGATGAAAAGTCTATTTTTTAAAAAATCAGAGTGAGCTTAGCGACTGGCAGTCTTCAAAAGTGAAGATATTTCACATCATTTGCATCACGGATTTGCATTCTGCCTTTTTTTATACTGGGCCAAAGATGCTGGAGGAAAATCACTTTAAAGAAACTTGCCATAGAATCCAAGACAGTGCACCCTGGCCAGGGCTATGAGGACACTACTGCTGACACGTTTGCTGCCAGACAATTGGTAGGCAGAAATGCTGCCTAGAAAAATGCTCTCACTGTGTCTGAAAGGAAGTTCAAGGAGTAAAATAGTCTGTCCCCCAAATGCTATTGCTGCTGGACAGTTTGACAACAAGCAGGTTTGCCCTAGAGAACATTTCTCAAGTCTGTAATAACAGGTCAGTACTATGCGCAGCTTACCTTCAAGATAGACCTGAAAGAATTTCTTTTGTGAAGGATAGACCTGGCAATCCAAATCATTCAGCACTATTTACTTGGATTGGAAAATAATACCATTTAGGAACTTATTCATGGTTACTGATGCCTCTGTATTGCCTGTTTTTGTAATTGCATATTAAAACTAGACGACCCTCCAACAGACAGATGTTACAAGTGACGCTCCAAAATGCAGGTTTAGTCTACTCATCACGTGCAGGGGAAACACACCTTATAAACAAGCATATGAATGGCATCTTTACAGCAGGGCTTGCCAAGAGATAATATCATGCAGCCTTGGGGTAATGGCATCTCTGTGACAGGGAAAAAGAAGGCTAGCTATGACCCACAGTGCTGGAGAGTAACATCAGCTGTGTTTCTGCGCTTAGCTGGTGTATCTCCCATCATAAGCATTTCAACTTAGGAAAAGCGAGATCAAGGTGTAACCTTGTTTTGTTCATAAGGTACGCTTGGGATGACCACAGCAGCAAGCAAACTAGAAGAGTGGTGCAAACCCACCCCATCAGGGTAAGGGACTCTTGCTCGCTGAGAATAGGCTGGAAAGCAAGAAGCAGTACTGGGGGAGAAAGCACAGGACTTGGTCTGCACCATCCTCAAAGAGGAATTCCAGTAACTGGCATTTCTGAAGAGAAAGTCCTGTGCTGTTCATTTTCTTGCTTTCTTTTGAACTGTATCTGTAACTTGAACCAAGCCACTTCATTATTTATTAATTTTACACTCTGTTTCAGTACCTGTTGGGGACGGATCTTCCATCCCATATTTTACAACTGCCACTTGAAGTCTCCCTCGGTGCACTTTTCTACAGTGATAAACAACAGTTTGTCTTCAGATCCAGGATAGGGGTATTATGTAATATAGCTACAGAAGGAAAAAAAATAGCTTCCATCCTTTTTTCAGGCATTCCTCCTGTGATGTCTGTACAAACCACAGATTGAAAGCAGGCTCTGAATTCAGGCTCTTCTCTCTAAGTACCACATATAGGTGAAATTATTACAACTTAATCAATTTATCATGACAGCTAAGGGACTGGAAAAGAATAATACTTTTTTGTGGCCCTGCTGTCTGAAAATGTATGTAATAACAGAATCTGAGCACACTGGGAGATGTTTTGTCTTATTCAGAAGCATTGCCCAGAGTAGTCTCAGATAATATGCTCACAATGGAGACTTCCATTATCAGGATGATACATTTGTGCAAAGTGAATTTTGAAAAAACTCTTGCCTGATAATTTTCACAAACTCAACTTAATCTAGTTTCACAACCATGTATAATTTTAATCATTGAAAGACTGATCCTCTGAGATTATATTTTACCGTCAATAATTGTCCAGAACTTTTCCTGCCTTCCATGACCTTGGCAATGAATACAATGACAGGGAGAATTCCTCCATGACAGTTTTGTGTTTTAGGACTCATAAGGCAGATTTTTGTAGCTAATCACATGAAAAAGCAATGGATTGCACAGGCTGCAAATCCAAACTATTTCACAAAAGTCAGAACAAGGAGTTTAGTTTATTTCTGTATTTGTCAACAATGAAAAAAAATTTTATCTGGGACAGGAAAGGGTGACAAGATCTTTATTTTCTCTAATTTTGGTATTTTTTCTTCTAATTTAGTCATTAAGATCTCTGCTGCCCTTACAACAAAAAAGTGACCCTTGCACCTAAAGATAACTGCTGTTTCAAGGCAAGGCAATACTCTTGTGAGAAGACTCTCAGCTGGATCTAGATTCAAGCTTTCCCTCTTTTTTTGAGTGTTAAGATAAGTTTTCCTTACAATAAGAGTTAATGAAGTAATTATTAACCAAAAACTAATTCTGATTTTGACTGGCTTACCTAAAACAGGTCTAGTTTCTATAGCAGGAAAAATGAATATTCCTACTGGGATATGACAACAAATGAATACATTCAGAAAGGATGCATCATTCTTCTTAATGGATCAGTAAGAGCAATTGACTTGATCTCACATTTATATTTCCAAATTCCAAAAATTAAGTAAGAGTGACATTTTAGCATCGAGTGCCTTATAATTTAGTAGCAGTACCAATCTTTATTTTCCAGGTATTTGCAAAGTTATTCTTTAACAACACCATGATATATGTGTATTGATTATCTATGTTCTTAGGGGAGTTTTGTCACCAGGTCTGTGGGAGAAGATGCTGGACTTCGCAAAAAATACTCAGCTGGAAGCTGGGAACTTGGACTTGACCCTTGGTTAAAATAGCCATTTTTGACACCTTATATGTTTTGCTAGGATCTTGAATTAGGGTTATGCACATCATTTAGTAATGCTTATATAAAACACTGAAAATAATTGGAATTTTTAAGCATATTTGTGATATATGGGGCACTGAAGATCTACATATCAATTCTGCATTGATATAAAATCCTGTTCTACCTTATTGAAACCAACTAGGATTACACAGCTGTAAATTCTTACAGTATTTTTGTTGCTGAGTGTATTATATCTAATTATCCTGCCTTATCCTAATTATCTTTAATCTGTCCTGTTTGGAGCAGTAGTTAAGAGGCACTACAAGTGGATTCCAAACACATTAAGTAAGAATTTACAGGGATACTTATGTGGCTTAAGGTCCAATTATAGGGTTTTTTTGAGCTTTTACACTTTATTACTACTAATGTTAAGCTACAATATGTTTTAATTCTACCCCACACTTTTTAAAAATCCTGGTGAGGAAAACAGTTTTCTTGGACCAAGACTCATGGCATCTGTAGACCCACCCTGGCTGGGACAGGAGTACACACCAGAAACAGATCCATGGTGAAGCAGGAAGGAAAGGGAGCTTAGCAGACAGGCTCATGCGTGAAAGAGAGGAGGAAGGGAGAGCGTGTAGGTAGCTACAGCTGTCCGCCTTGGCCCCGGCGAGGAGGCCACCCGGGCCCCTCTTGGGGGCAGGGGGAATGTTTCGTTTCCTCCTTTTTCTGCCCTTCTGATCCACGGCATTTGCAGTCGATGCTCCCTCTCAGTCAGTGCTGTTGGCTGAGGTCGTTGCAGCAGAGCAGTGGGTGATTGCCCAACCTGTGCATTTTACTGACTTCTTCCCTTGCTGTTCTGTCTCATGTTCACCAGGTAGCTACTTGCCTGGCAGTTGGGAGAGATATGCTCAGGCTGCAGGAGGGAAGAGTTTCCAGCAGGTACAAAAACAGAGACTGCAGACATGGCAAATGGTAGGGAAAAGCAATGTACATATTTCTTCTCTCTCCCTGGGAAAAAGTAATGGGAAAGTATGAAGCCTGGCTGGTTAGACAGCTGACCGGTATGGTGAAGGCACTAGAAAAAGTTGTTTGCTGACTGTTGTAGAAGGATACACACTGTTTACCGCCCAAAAGCATTAAATTTCGGTGTTAAGAGGCTTATTCACATTTTCCTTCTAAAGCATTAAAAGATTCCATTATTAAAGGAAAAGTATATGGGACACAAGTCCAGTTCATCTAAAAAATTGCTGCAGGGGAGAAATCAACAACAGCTGTCAGCTCAAGCCAAAGGAATGGAGGCAGCAGAAGCAAACTGGCCAGGAAGAGAGACAACAATCCAGTAGACTTCTTATGGAAAGCAGTACAGAAAGAAGACTGAAACATGCCCGGGGGCAAGGATGTTATGGATGTTGAAAACGAGATTCATTTCATATCCCAGTGCTGTAGCTGACACAAAAAAAAAAAAAAAAAAAAAAAAAAAGAATAAAAGAAGCAGTTCACACACCAAGTAGGAATGTACAGACTTGCTATGAAAAAGAAACTGTCTATCTGTAGCACAAGTTTCAGACACCAACGTTTTTGTACTGCAAATGGCAGCACTCAGCTGCTTTGTTTGCAACTGTGAGGTGAGATTAGTGACATGTTAGATTGTAGCTGAATTGCAGAGGCAGCTGTAACATGGTTGTAGTAACATGGATAAGCTGTCCCCTCAACCTGTAGCAACTTTACCAGTTGTGGGTGAGGTAATGTGGACGCAAGGAAAAGGGAGACTTTGCAGAAATACTTAGAACAAAAGATAAAAAATGAGTTAACCCAGATGACCAACTGTGTTCCCAAAAGGAAACAATAACCTACCAGAAGGCAATGAAACTTTATAACATTTCTCAAGCAATGCTAAGGAATCGCAAAACATAGCAAAAAATAAGCTATTGAAAGTAAGAAGAAAATATGAGAGACACACTGTTTCTGAAGACTGATAGCCCTGCAAAGCTCTCAGGTCTCCAAGGAGACCTACGGTCACATTATGCAAAGATAATGCCCAAATCAATTGCTAGTTTAACAGGGCTCTGCCATGGAAAGGGGAAGAGTGCCTGGCAGCAGCCACTGTCAGCTACTTGTGGAAGACTAAGAAAAAGGAGATGATAAGGATGTAAAGAGTGATCTTATGACAATCCCCTGCCTTCTGACTGTCAGCCATTTAGGAGCTTTCTGAGCCACAGGCTGCATTCAGAGCACAGCACTTAACATGTTCTTTGCCCTATGAATTTGTCTGATCCTTTTTGAATCCAGTTCCACATTTGCACTGATTGTGCTCTTTGGAGTGAGATGATTTCATCAGTTTATCTCTGCATATGAGGCTGACGTGCAATGTAATCACAAGCAATTAGAAAGCAGCAGCAGCTGACTTCAGCTACAGCTCAAGATACTGAAACTACAGGATGGTGATGTGAGGCTGTCGTAGCAGTTGTCTATGGTTGGAGGTGATGACAGGCAGCAAGTCACTCATTCAAGTTGAATGAAAGCTCATAATCAAAATTAGTGTTGTCTTTTTCTCAGAAAGTTGGTTGTTCTTTTTTTTTTTCCCCAGAAACAACAACAAATGAAGATAAAGTCCTGTCTCGAAAATCATTACATGTATCAGATTATTTGAGCAGAACATACTTTTCAGAGTAGGACAACAATAGTTCTACACAATCAATGGTAGACTCCATCCACACATCACAGTAAGTTCATATTTGCAATGGAAAGCTCCAGCCAGTTCAGTGAAGCACTGACAAAGATGGGGTGCCATACAGCAGAAAATCACTGTAGAATCTTTTGCAAGGAATGAATGATGGAGAAGGCTGCCTCCTGCTAACAGAGTGCAATGTATTTGAAGTTGAGATTTTGTTTAAAGGAAACCAAGCCATAATTCTGGTTAATCAAAGGAGTGCACCTACAGACAAGACTACTCTTAAGGACAGATTTAGAAGGGTACTTAGCTGTTTAATAATACAAACAGGCATCTAGTGTATTCTGCAGAAGAGCTTAAGCACTTAAAGCTCATTGGCTTCAGACATTTCTGGGAGGAGAAACACCTTTGCAAGGCTGGTTCAAAAGGATAGCTCACATCACTCCGCTGGCAAACAGAAAGCCTCTATAGCAAATACCAGTAAGTTACTTCCTCAGGCGTAATAAGTATCTGGCCACAATACTAAAAGTATTACAAAGAGGAAGTAAAACTTTACGTGACCACAGGTAACCCAGGAGGAAGTCTTACTCCTATATACACGCTTACACCCACAGTATATACTGAATGTCTCACTTTGAAATTATGGCTGTTCATAAGTAACTTTTCTTTAACTTTTGGCTTCTAGTGCAGTGCCATTTTTAACCTTGGCTCTTACTTTGAGAAGGGCTTTCTGGATGGTACCATCTGTCTGTCACCAGTTACTGCTCAGTCATATGCAGTTGTGAGAATATGTCCTAGAACAGCAGAATATTCCATTCCATCTAGTTTCCAAGCTCATGCTTCACAATACTGTAATATCTGATAATCTCTTCCTGTTTTCTCTGGGAGTTTAACAGTCATTTTGGTAAACTGTTTGATTTAAAAATATGCTTGTAATTCTTTACCTGTAAATCATGTCTTTTTGCCCATTTTTTATCTCTTCATCTGCTACAAACAACAATGTGATACATTTTATGTGACTGACTGCATTTTGAGTTTTGGTTGTCACAAGTGGTACAGTCTCAAAATATACTGAGTAATAGTATACATAAATCCCTTTAATATGCCAACAGTCTATTTCTAGCATTACCCATGGATGAACATCAGTAGTTCATAAATCCTGAGTAGTTCCTTTCTCCTTGCAGAAGCAGATGTGTATCATAATACAAAGATAACAATTTTATGAAGACTGTATGGTTTTACCTGTATATTGCTTTTTGTCTAGATGAACCCCAGTTAATACAAACTTATTAGCACTATAACTTGTGAAAATCCTTTGATCAGACTTGTTAGCCTGGTCTCCCTCCAATGTATAGCATCCCATTAAATTCAATGGCATGGATATACATGCACTTTCAGAGTCCTTGCATAATTTTATAGTATTTATTTAAAACTACTGTTACCCATATTTTTGATCTGAACTGAATCACATTTTTCACTAAAAGGAGTTGGCAAAAATACACAGGATAGCTTAGGAGAGGGACAGACTTCATGCTTTGCTACAGAAATACGTGGGCCTGGACCAGTATTTCAGCATACCTGTATTTTACTAAGGCTTGGACTTGGATCTACAACTGGCAGCTCAGGCTGATCAATAAATGAGACCTTTTCCCTACATAAATGTTGCACCAACTGAACCACAATCGATGGTTTAATTTAGCGACAGTACTGCAAATTCCTTTGTGCACATGGCTGGAAACCTCAAACTCTGCAAGGAATTGACTTAATTCTAATGAATTTAAGCCAGATTAAAATCTACTCAAGAATATCCACATGGGATTTTGTAAGAATTTAACTAAATTTTAAAACCTGTATCTGGATAAACAGATGCAACTTTGTGTATAAATGGGCCTAATATTACAAAATTATACTGAAGTCATTTTTCAAGTTTTTCAGCCTATTTTCAAGAACCACTATTTTATCCTTAAATTCACTGTAATTCTGGTTAAATTCTCTTTGCTGCATGCTGGTCAGCTGTTCACATCAGACAGAGTAGAGGAAGAAGCACGAATAAGATTTATAACAATTTAGAATCTATCAGCCATTATGCTTTCAGTTTCTCGTAAGTTTTAATAATTAATGTCCTGAGAATAGCAGATGGCCCCAATTCTTTTTAAATTACTGTACTTAAAAATATGTATTTTTTTAGTCCTTCAATATGGCACCAAATGTTACTGCTTCTGGCTCCAGTGCTTCCTTCTTTCTGACTTACACTCTCTGATTTATTTCTATTCCTCTGCTTCAGCTGAGAGACAAGTTGAAAGCAATTGTCACTCCAGACAGAAGTACAGATACGTAATTTCTGTTTCATTTTAAACATGCAGACAAAGGACTACTGAGTTCATTTTGAACCCATATACACCCTATAGCTTGGAAATTGCACTGATCCAAATTCCACCGAGGTCTTGCCTACACAGGAAGACTTAATGGTATATCGCTTCTTGCCAGTATATCATTTCCTCTAGTTTTACTCTCTATGTAAACATTCTTGTTCCCAAATCAGAGTACCATCCAGGAACAAGAATTTAAGAGTCATCAGTCACAGTCACCTACAGTTGTCAATAACCATACAGTACGTGTCTATTTTATAAGGTTCCACAGTAGTAGAACTCCGTTAACTACAATACACCACAAACGCTTCCCAAAACCTCATGACAAATGTAAAACTTGGGGTAATCCACAGCTACAATGTACTGCAGGACAAAAATCAACACTATCATCACTGTGCTATGGCCCTGCAATAGCAGAGTATTCCTAAACAAAACTCCTAGAGTATGTTGAGAGGCAGAGAATGGCCCTCACAAGAGAATAGCAAGAGACACAAAGCTATTGTTCCCTGCCAATCTGTCCTAAGTGAAATGTTTTGCTTTCACCCTAAATCTGACCACTGGTTTATCTCTGAGCACATAAGCAGAACACACAACTTTCTGACCTCTACAGGCAACTGGAAGATGCCATAAGATGTGAGACTTTTAGCGTGTAAGCATAGTATCATAGAATCATAGAATCATAGAATGCTTTGGGATGGAAGGGACCTTTAAAGGCCATCTAGTCCATCCCCCCTGCAATTGGCAGGGACATCTACAACTAGATCAGGTTGCTCAGAGCCCTGTCCAGCCTGTTCTTGAATGTTTCCAAGGATGGGGCATCTACCATCTCTCTGGGCAACCCGTTCCAGTGTTTCACCACCCTCATCGTGAAAAATTTTTTTCTTGTGTTCAGTCTGAATCTACCCTCCTTTAGTTTACAACCATTACCCCTTGTCCTGTCACAGCAGGCCTTGCTAAAAAGACTATCCTCATCTTTCTTGTAGGCCCCCTTTAAGTATTGAAAGGCTGCAATAACGTCTCCCCACAGCCTTCTCTTCTCCAGGCTGAACAACACCAGCTCTTTCAGCCTTTCCTCATAGCAGAGGTGTTCCGTCCCTCTGACCATTTTTGTGGCCCTAAGCAGACAAATAGTGAGTCAGCCTCTCTCAGTTCAGTAATTTTTGGAGATGCCAATACCCTGGGTACTCAACGGATCTTAATTTCCCATCCCCAGAAATTTTCTCATTCCGTCATATGGTCCCGCACTTAAGTTTATAAAGTTCAATTTTTAAGACATCATTGGCTTCTCACCCTCACTACTGTTGTTTGGAAGATCACTCCAAGCCATATCCTAGAAATCTGTTAGGACTTTTTTTTCTCATTTTCTATCTGAAGTTCTTTGATTTTCTGATGATTTTACTCTTCAGTTTTTCACCCTTCTTAGTATCTACTATAATATCTTTTAGTTCTCTTTTGGTCTTCCTTCCTCTGCATCTATCCCATTTTCATCTCCTTTTCTTGAACATAGGTGAAAACTTGCATGTAATACTGCAAGAAGGGTCTTATTGGTGCTTTGTACAATGCAGCTCCTCCATCCCTGTCTCTACTATAACTACCTCAGCAAACACTTCATAATACAGCATTTCACAGCTGCTTCAAAATGGTCGTCAACTGTCACCCTCCAATAACCAATACACTGAGATCTTTTTTCCCCAGTTGGTTCCCTGTGATGGATGGTATTTTTAGCAGTTTGTGCTGGTATGTCATATTCCTTTAAGAAAGAAGGGACTGAGTCACGCTGGCCTTGTGGAGAAGGGGAGACTGCTCTTACCCTGGAGCAACGGCCTGGAGGAGAGACAGTTCCCAGACAGCAGGGTGGGGCTGGCAGAGGAAGAGGCAAAAAATCCTGCAGAGCGGCAGAGGGACTGCGAGACTGCTCTCTAAGGAGCAGGGAGCAGAGCCAAGGCTAGAGCTCTATACCTTCTTCTTACAGTCCAAGAGAGGACCTGCAACCCAGAAAGAGTTTCTGCAACCCAGAAAGCCACTCAGTGGACTGAAATCACAACTAGAAGGAAGGATCGAACCAACAAAGTTACTGTGGGTGGGAGGGGACTTGTTTATAAATTCATTTTTATTTCTGTTGCATCTCACCTAGCCACTGAGCTGTCTTTGTTTAAAACACAAATTGTTCTAGTGTGTACGCAAGTAAAACCTGGTCTTTTGAGATTGAAAGCCTTTCTTTTTCCCCTACTTTGGAGAGCTCACTATAAGAAGGAAGCCCAGGCAGATCCACTGCAAAGTTCTGGCTGGCTTAATATCCCACGTGTGCATGACTTTGTGCTACTGAACCCGCTACCATTTCTGCCACTTGTCCTTAAGCTGAAAATGATTAAACAGGATAGGATAAGTATCAAGACTGTTCTGTGAGGAAGTGTCAACAGATCACCTTCTTCATCTTGAGAACTTCTCTTTTCAGACGTAGTCTCACGCTAGCCAGCACCTTATCAACCTAGTCAGTTCTTGCGGTAATCCTCATGATTTCCACTTCAGTAATAATTTGCCTTCACGCTACAACAAGTGCTGCTCTAACATTCAGGCTATCGCATTGTCCTTGGGTAAAAGGTCAATTATCTTATCCAAAAAGATTTTAGTCTAACACTATCTACATTTGATAAAACCAGCATTATCCCGTTTTGCATTTGTCTTCAGGGCTTTAATTATTCTTTCCTTGAAATATTTTCCAACACTTTATACAGTGTTGCATTCAAACTAAAAGACTCAGAGCTATCTGGGCGATTTCTCTTTTCCCATTTCTTAGAACATAAAAATGAAGGGAGATAGAGAGTATATTGACATGAGTACATTTATCCTGTTGATAAGGCCTGAATTTGTATTCTGTTGAGAAGAGCCATCTTTTATCAAATTTTTGGCTTCTTTTATAGGTATAATACACTGTGATCAAGGTTTCCAAGGTTGCCAAATCTTCAGCTTTGCAAGAGCAGCCCGCCTACATGCCAGGTTCATAACAAATATAAAAGATTTTACAAAAAGAACCTCATTTCAGCGAAGCCTCATTTTTCAACAGAACACTTTGTCAAAAATATTAATCAGACCTAGCCGTAGATTTCTTTTACTATATAGTCTTTTCCATCATCTCTGTAGTCTTTATGACAAGCTTAACTGGCTGGATTTATGTTGTTTGGGTTCTCATACTGTGACCATAACCTTGCTGTCTAAGCTATTGCTTAATCATTTAAGTTTTGGGTAAACATAGGTTAATGTCACTGGTGCATTATGTAAGTGCTTTTATGGGGTAGTATTTCACTAGAAGACAAATATTTAAGAATCTTTCCTTGTATAAATTATCTTCATTTCAATAATATCCACAGTGATTGATGAGTAATTTAAGATGTATTGTCATAATTTTTAAAACGTTCTCAAAGCACTTTTCAATATACTCAGGCTCATGGAGAATTAATGGTGAATGGAGAAAAGTGGTTAGAGACCTCTTACTTTTTTATTTCAATGAATACTTGGTGATGTATTTATCAGGCTATTCAAAATGTTTATCACATTGTGAGTAGATCCATCTATAAACAGCATAGCTTCATAGATTTTAAACACAGAAGGGAATACTGTAAGACACAATATTGCACTAATGATTCCCTGTACCACAAAAGGCTACAAGTCTTGTAATTAATTCCTACTTCAAATCCAACAGCATTCTTGCTTTGAAAATTTCCAGTGATACATCTCTCTCTTACAATTCTTGCTTAGATGTTCCGGTGCTGATTTTTCTTATCCCAAGACATTTTTGTTTTATTTCTAGCTGTGACTTTCAACATCAGATCATCTTACATTTTGCTTATTAGGTATAAGAGTTGCCTTCTAGTGTATGCTCTTCACAGACAGCAATCAAATCATCCCTGTACCTTTGCATCAGTGAGCTTTTTGCATGTCTCACTGTAAGTCATGCTTCTCTTTCTTTAATCATCTGTGCCTCTTCCAAAGCAACTATTTAACGTTTTTCTCGAGAGCGTATTTTAGATAGATAGACATCATTTTGGTAGACAGTCTACCAATGGTTACATCAGTGCTAACTCCAGTGATAACATAACCTTCGTATTTTACTTACTGTTTCCTAGGGATTGCATTAGCCACAGCATCATACTATGGAGATTTGTTCAGTTTATTGTTACTTACAACAGTTAATTTTTCCAGTCGTTACTTTCCATACCATTGTCCCACCTTCTGTAAGGATGGTCTATATCCTTTAAGATGTCTGTGCTGAAATACATTTTGTTTGCTTGCAGCTGGCTTACCAAATAATTCATGTCATTGTCTTGATGTTCTGTCTTTATTATAATTCAGCACTCCCCCACAGTTTGTGAAATGTGCAGATTTTATCAGTAACTGCTTGATGATGATTTGCCTTTTATAGTAAATATTTTTAAATCAGTTTAGAACCTATCATACTGAATCTTACATGGGTTACTTTTGCAGTTGATGAGCAATGACAGTCCATACAATGAATCAACAAGACTGTTCAGGAGAGCAGCCTGTATGAAAATGTGTTTTGAGTGAACTTGTACTTTGTGTAACAAAATTTGGCAGGCTGTGACCAAATCCTTCAGTGCACTGCTTCTGCTCTGTGATTCAAAGATGAGTTTTTAAATTGGAGATTAATATTATGGTTTAAAAATGTATCTGTATTTTCAGAGAAAATAAACACTGCGCTAAAAAAGATGAGGTCATTTTGAGAATGTGAACATTTCTGCAGATAGCAATAGTTGTCCAAATAATCTTTACTTTCCCATAATAGAGACCAGTGACCTGAAAGACCAAAATCCAGTGTTTTTTAAAATATTTCAGCAGATAGATAAAATCTCACCTGCTCTGTTTGTGTTTCTGAGGTGCGGGGAGCCTGGAATGGGTGTGGTGGAAGCATATGAACTGAGAGCACCAGCCACAGGAACCAGCAGAACCAGTTCTTCTCTGTACAGCCTGGGAAATCCTGCCTTCAAAGACAGGACTTGACTACTTTTACTAAAATATCCAGCTTACATTCAGGTAAAATTCAGACTATAAATCACTGTCTACTGGGGCCTACCTGGATGTAGGCCATTTTTACAAGAGCACACATTTTCCTACCATATGACAACAGGATTTGACTGGCATGTTTTGGATATTTCTCCAAGTGTGAAGCCAAAGAGAGCCATGGTAAACTTTTTTTCCTTAAAACTGTAAGATTCTTTTTTCCTGGGAATCAGCTCCTGCCAACATGTATCTCATACCTATCAAAATCCCATTTAAAATGCACTGCTTAAAATGCACTGTCCAGGTCTTCTACTAACTGCAGTTGTTGGAACCTCTGGCATTTATCTGGCTATTTAGGTTCTCTCCATCTGTCCTTCAGAGGGAGAGTGATTTCAAATTGTGTGTGCTTTTTATAGACAATGGAACAAATGTTCTTTTTCAAAAATCAATCTGGTTAAACAATGCTTAAAAACAATAGCAAGCAGCACCTCATTTTAAATCTGTAGCATTTAAACATATAGAATGCTAAATAAATTCAAATATGTGTTCTTCTTATTTGACTGGATTACACAAGCCACAGTTAGGTTCCTGTATTGATTGCTGATGAAGGAAATACCAAAAGAAATTGTGTCCAGCTTTGCAATTTGAATTTTAGTGACAAGTCTTTTCTTTGTGTAAATCTACATGTATAGGTCAGTGTGATATTGATAACATAGCCAACACACAATTTATTTCATATTTCACTGGGATTACTATCTTTTCTCTCTGTAACTCATAATAATAATTGCTATGTTTAAAGAAGGTTGTTGAAAGGCAGAGAAACACAGCATTGCGATTAAGACCAGTGATGATGTATAAAAGGAAAGGAAGAGTCAGTAAGTCATTATATTTGATACACAGGTCAGGATAGACTGACCTGAACAGCTACCCACTTATTAATAATGTATTCATTTCCAGCAATCTTTGGCTTGTTCATGGATTCTCTCTTCACACCTAAGTTTTTATGTTTACATATTGTATTCATCCATAGTGATGACATTCATTCAAGAATCATTTCAATTTGAAGAGTATGGATTTCCAGAGGAGTGAATCTATCCTATACAAATGTCCTCCAAGGGCTTCTTTAGATTGCTATGATCTTTAAAAAGGGACATTTTGTTTTAAATGGTGGAGACAGTTTGTCAGGGGAATCCCTAAATAATGGGTGTTAAGGTAATTCACAAAGCAATCAAATCAATCTATCTGATTTGTATTATAAGAAGGAAAAATTTACTAAAAGGCTAAAGCTCAGATTTTAGGAAAACTTTGCTATATTATTTAGGGCCTCAAAAAAAAAAAAGAGAAAAAGAATTTACTGAAGGAAAATATTCTCCACCTGATATTAAAAAAGGAGAAATAGGTCAGCTATAGACTGTAGGTTTGAAACAGATGAGCTACAAAAGAAATGTAGGACAAGAGGCTATTACATCAGACAATTAGAGGAAGGAAAGGGCTGTTGATAAGCAGAGACTGCAATTGCTCAGCAGAAGAAATAAGGACCATGAAAAATCCTTTGCTCCTTTTTCATCAGTTTGCTCCACACTTATGTCAACTTTTGCTTGCTGGCTGGGAGTGCAGGGGTGTGAGCTTACTTTGCTCTAAATTGTCAATAGGCAAGAGATTTAAAGGACGAATCTGAGTCCTCCTTTAAGACACATGAAAAACAGACCATTATAGCTTGATTCATATGGAACAACTCACTAGGCTGACACCCACTCATTTCCTTTCAATCACAATGCAGGGGAGTTTCCTGTTTAATCACTTCTCAGATGGTCATAATTTTGTTAGGTTCATCCTTTCATCTTCATGATTGCCATGAATTCAACATTAGAAAACATATGCTAATTAGGAGTTGCTGTACGGTGCGGGTGCGTACAGTAAGTAGCTTAGCTGGATCAACAAGAAGGCGGAAATGATAAACACATACTGAGAGAAGGTGGGGAAACTGCTCAGGTGAAAACAAACAAAAAAATCCTACCTTTATTGAATTAATGGTGACAGAGGTAGCATATACCCTATAAGAAGTTCACACAGGAAATCTAAAGGCAGAAGAAGATTTAGGGTAAAGAAACTCAATACAATCATCATCTGCTGTTGCTGGTGCAGTGAAGATATGGAGCCAATTGGGAAAACTAAAAAAAAAAAAGTGTTGAAAATATCCAAAACTAGGTGACAGAGTAACACTTTGCCCTACTAGTCCCTATAATTCAGTGGCAGTTCTGGTTCCATGTAAGGCTATAGCCATTTATTTATAAACAAAAGAGATAGAAAAGAAATGTAAATGTATAGGCTTGTTTAAAATGACTGATGTCAATTATCACTAAATTGTGGATGTGTCTAACACAGGTGGCAACATGTAGGATGACAGTTTTATCCATAATAAGGTACATCCTGTACAGGGCTCCTCACAGCACAAAAACGTTTTTCCAGACAGCTTTCTATTCCACACAGAAAATATTTTCCATGAGTCATTTTGTTTAAATGTAGAAGAGAATTAACTTTGATTGTTCTCGTGTCCTTTTATGTTTGCTGTCTAAGAACATTTAAGTGATACAATGTCTGCAGAAAGGGAATTTTAAAGGCAGTTTCCTCATGCTCTGTTCTATGTTGTACATTAAACTCTCGAGTATTTTCCATGCTCACCTAGTTATTTTGTCAAAGATTAACATGATGCTCAGGAATCACTGAGTAATTTGAAAGAAAGCAGACAGTAATTGCAGAGCTCCAGAGCTCCCTTCTCTACCTCCTAAAATCCATACAAATCCATACGGTTGAATTATATATTCTTCATCTTTCACCAATCAAATACTTCCCTGCAGCCCTTCCCTTTTCTGTTAAGAGTATTAAGGGAATTCCTTACTTGCCAGATTCACTGCAAAAAAAAGAGGCTCTTATTCAGTCCCTTGTAATTGAGATAGCTGAACAAAGAGCATCTGACCCTTTCGTGTTACTTCATGACAAAAATTACTTTGAGAAAATATCTGAGGATGTTGCTGAGGTAAAAAAGCGTTAAATAAAGCGAGCATGCATGGTTGGTCATTGAGAACAAGGGAAGCTGAAAATAGAACCTCCTTGTGAAAAGAACCATCACAGACTTCAGAAACAGCACCAGAAAGAGTACTATTGAGACAAAATGAGACTGGGGGAAGATCAGGGAGAAACAGCTTGAGAACTGTGATCTTTCAGAGGGGGTGCAAAAAAAGGAGCACCATGATGTTAGCTGATGATTAGGGAGAGGTCAGTAACAACAATAGTGTTTAACACAACATGTTAACACAACATGACAAACTCTAGTAGAAGGAGGTAGTGAGGGAGGGCAAGAGATCTTTATGCCTTTTTTAGTCAGCTTCTCATCAGCTAACACTACCAACAGCTAGCCTCAATCAAAACGTTCCAAGAGCCTTACATTTCATCCCAAGCCTATTAAAGGACCAATTGCTTACATGGAGAGAGGCTTGAATGAGTTTTATCTACCAGCAGTGTTTACTGTCTCTTTCCACCAGAACTTGGCATGAAAGTTGCACCATACTGCTTGAGCAGATCTAATGGTTCATTGCATGCCACTACCCCATCTCTGGAGCTGCCTCTGGCTGTCTTCTGACCTTGTGCTCAGCTGATTCACCTCATTAAAATGGGATAAAATGAAGCTAGCAAGAACCAAAACAAAATTTTTGCCTGTTTGGGAAGGTGAATTGGTTCAGTCTGCAGCTGGAGGAATGCCAGAGCCAGCGCAAAGGAGGGAATGGGACACGCAACTGAGAGTGTGTTGGAGACAAAGGTGTAAGTGGGACTGATCCATTTCTTGACAGCTATTCTGTGAAAATTCACCTTTAGCAAAGAGGACAGCCACTGTTCCTTTGCACCAAATATCTTGATTTGGTTTTAAGATTTTAAAAAACGATAAGAGAATTTAATCCTTTAAAAAACTGGAAGATTCAATTATGACATAGAAAAGACAAGTGGTGGTGGTTTGCCATGATGTGCTTTAAGAACACGATGGAAAAGAGGATAAAATTCAACACATGAAAAGCCATCACCGAAGTCAGGAACTGGCTTACACTATTTTCTTTCCTGAAACTTTTAAACTTAAAAAGGAGAACAGGATGCTTTGTTTTATGAAAAGGTTTGAAAGAGCTCCAGTATTACCACAACAGACGACCCCTCCCCCCCAAAGATAATGAAGACAAGATGACATCAAGTGTTTTAAAAGATGGGTTACAATTGCACTAAAATTCCGTTTTCAGTTCATTGTCAAACTGTAAAGGGTAAGCCCACCATTTTGTCTTCCTTTTTAACTCTCATTTTCCTTTCTTTAGGTCTCCTTGACTTTACCAGCAGAGGGAGCAGGTGGAAGAGCAAATGGGTAGGGAAAAGGAACTGACTTCGATTAAACTTTGATCTTTGCTCTTTGTTCCAGACGGAGAAAACAAGGACCAGTTTCAGCAGCTGTTGCTAGTGGGCCAGAGTATCCACAGCACGAATACACTTACTTTACTTCAGTTCTCCCTTCTTCCTTTTACATTTCCTGGAAGCAAAGCGGTATTAGAAAGCCTGACTGTTCCACCCGTCCTGCCGTATTTTCATCCCTGTGCACTGGCAATATTTAGCAGAAAATTGAGGCAGAATTCTCTAGCTGATGACATTTTAAATTCAGCTACACACTACTTTCAACCCTTCCTTTAGCCTTCCTCATGCAATTTCACTGTGTCTCAAACATTTTTCTAGCACTGGGCTTTACTGTAAATCTGGAAACATGCAGCCTATTTGCGTAAAATGAAAACTCATAAGGAAATTCATGTCTGAATAATGCAGTGCTAGTTTTGATCTATTGGAGAAGCTTTTCAGTTCACCCACCTCTCACAAGGGGATTTGATAAGCTAAAGTCTTGTTCAAAACAATATTCATAAGCCACTAAATGTTTTATCTGAGAATGTTAGTGTTCTCTTTAAAAACAACTGGTTTCTTCCCACCTCTTATTTCTACCTATTCACAGATAGCTTCCTCTGCACCATTCCTGAATATGAAAGGGACTCAATACCTAATAATGAAATTAAGCCAATTACAATCTCTTATTGTGCATCTTTTTTTTTTTTCAGAAAAACTCAGCATGTAGGAAGATGGAGACTAGCACTCTTTCTGTTTGAAAGATATACCTTTTGGCAATACGGGCTTGTTTTCCTTAAAACAAATGTCAATGTATGGGACATGGAAAAAATGGTTTACAAGGATCAGGCACTGTTCTGTTGATAAGGAGGAGGAGGACCAGTGGGATCACGTAAGAGATTTAGGGAAACGCTTGATACCAGACTTCTCAGACAGACATTCCCGATAAAATCTTACACAAGCAGTTTAGTACTATCATGAAGTAAATAGGTTTCTCTCAGTCCAATCTGAAGTTGCCCCCCCCTTTTTTTTTTAACTCAGTCATGTGGGGCTTTGAGCAAGGCAAAATTATTCCATATAGAGTAAAGGTGAGAACCCAATCGGTCTGCATTAGATTAAAGGTGAGTAATTACTACACCAAAAAGTGATCACTGACCAGTTTCTGAAATTCTGACTAGCACTTTACAAAAATGATTCATCACATAGCATAGAGGAAATGGGTGGCTTTGTAACAACTGCAGACTCCCACAGCAGAGCTATAGGTGTGGCTTATCTATCCTTCTCAACTAGAGGAGATAAACAAGTCTTTGCAGGAAAAGAGCAGAGCCAAAGCCCTTAGCTGTGTTGCTGTACCTGGAGAAGTCCAACAAATCTTCAAGAAAACTCTCAGCTTTGAGCTAGTAAGCAGCTATTTTGAGAAGGTACAGAAAGATTACAACTAACTGGAAGAAAAGCCTTCAAATTTGTCCTTCAAGTAAAAAAAGTTGTGCAGAACCACAGCAGATATTTGCCTGTCTTCCTCATATAAAACTATTTCAGGCTATATTTGATAAGAGGTTTGATGAGGTCATGAGTGATAGGGTTTAGGCTAAACAGGCTACATTTATTTTCTAAAAAGTTCAGAAAACCATCAATTGATTAATATTAGCATCCCATCCACATTATAGAGTCCCTATGCAGCCATTTCTCTCTAAACAGAAGAAGGTTTTGACTGATTGACCTAGCCGCACACTTAATATTACATAGACCAGTAGTCGGCAAGTTTTCTCCAGTTGTGGACTCATCAATATTTTCCCATGGAAGTGCAGAACCCTGAAGAGTGAATTCAGATTGACTGACAACAGCCTTGTGATTCTTAGTTACCTTTCTTGGACCACTCAGAAGTACCTGACCATAGAGTGAAAATCCCTGAGATATGTATGGTCATATAGGGCCATGTGTGAAACAGTTCCAAGTATAATATCCTGATAAACATTTTGTTCCCCTCCTACCTTTTTTAGCCTCTTTCAAGGAAATGTTCAGGAGTGTCTCTTTTCACCTCAGTCTGACAGGACTCTATTCTTAAGGAATAAGTGGATTCAAGACAAGTGTTTAGAAGATAAAAATGCTTTTACATGCAAATGATATCCTCTTACTTGGTACAATCCCAGATCAGGCTAGTCTGTACTGTATTCGCTGTTCATAAAATAAATTAGAATAAATTGAAAGGACTGATCATCTCATTAAATAAGTTGGAAGCACTCCCTCTACAGGGCCATTCAGATGGGAACAAAGGAACTTGAAACACGTTGGCATCCAGTTTCCAAAGGAAATTCACAGTCAAGGTTAACCTAGCCCTATTAATTATGCAGTTAGTAAGTGACTCAAATAGATGGTGAGTGCTACCTCTTTCCATATGGGGAAAAATAAACATAATTAAAATGAATGCTGGCCCTGATATTTTGTTTACTTTCAACTCTCTCCCTATCGATATTCCTGACATTTATTTTAACAAAACTAACACGTTGAGATTCCCCTTGTGGGACATTGGTAACCAGACCAGAAATGCTCTACAAGCCCTATAGAGGGCATTAACCTCTGAGTGGGTGGTCACCAAGAGGCCACAGATAAAGCTGGGATTACATGTGCATCCTCTAAGTCACAGCCCAAGATGCCATCTAATTAGTCCATATGTTAATATTGCATACGTTAATACTCAAGAATGTATCTTGATGAGCAGATTAGAGAAAACATGCAAGGACTCAAAAACTGCTACCTCTGCAAGGCAATTCCTGAAATATCTTGGTCCTTGCACTCAGACCCAGGTTGCTAAATACAGGATGACCAGCCTGTAAAAAACAGGTAGCATCTATGCCACGCAGGTAATTACCATGCTGTAACATTACTTGTTGTGTGCTACAAAGCATAAGGATATCTCATCCTTCAATGGATCTTGTCAACGATATCCATCTTTCTCATTGCAGAGCTAGATGATTTTCACTATGACTGCAGTATGTATGATCAAGTTCTTCCATTGACAGCCCACACTGAAAACTAATGAAAAAGGTAAAATGAGATGCTGTCCTGCATCTGACTTCCACCTACAAACATGGCACTGATCACTGATTCTCTAGTGAAACTGCCTAAATCAGTTAGTTGAGTTAAATCTGGGGCTTATTTCTTCAACCACTGCTCAGAAGTCTTCATGAATGGCACTCAGCAAACCTTAACTCAAAGGACTACCTCTAGGCTCTGAAATAGTGCCAACTCTTTTAAACATGCACGTCAATGATCTGCCTGAAACTTGAGCTTGTAAATAATCTGACTTGATGACATCTGTTTGGGCATTAATTCTTAGGACTTTTCTGACCTTGAAAAAAACTTGAAACCTGATTCAGAAGTAATACTGTCATAACTGGCATTTGCAGTTGAATGCTTCACTATTGTAATTTCTCCTGTAATACAAGTTTAGTTTCTCAATTAATGGAATACCGTCCGTATCTGGTCTATCTCATAGTTTCTCTTGGTAGATCTCTGACTTACCCTGTCCACCTGATAACACGGGCTGTCAATGTCAAGACCTGCAATAACCTATTGACAAAGTTGTTGGGCCTACCACGCGCATTCTTCAAACATTTGCTACTCAGGAAGGAGTGTGGTCTTCCAATTTTGACCTCCTTACCTCATGCTACATTAGCCAACATGCAGCTCCATGCAGTTACATCCAGTATTTTGGGTTACCCATGCTGACTAACAATGTCCTACCATGCTTTGACTCTGAAGACAGTGAAGCCAAAAGGGTCATGAATGCTAAAACCTTGCCTCACCTTCTGCTGTATTTGAAACCCTCTATTTAGCCCTTGTCTAACTCGCCTAATATTCTGACACCTCATATGGTCAGCCCTGTTATACTGTGGCATTCTGACAGCAGAAAACACAGACCCTGCTGGCAGCAAACTGTTGAAAATCCTACCATTTGACAGCCATGTTTTATGCTGTGATTTTCCTAAAATATTTCCAGATTGCTCAAAGCTAGAATGCTGCAACCAGACTCTGTTACAGCATAAGGAGAATCTGAACTGCAGGTGCAGGCTATGATTCACAACATACAACATGAATTTCCTAACCAGATGAGGTCTAAGTGCATCAGATTCTGTCTCTGAAAATGCTGATGTTTCATATGACCAGATTTGCATATACTAGTATTGCTAGTAATATTATTTACATGACCACTCTATCACTGAGCATGTTAAACAACCAAAAGAAGCCAGGGCAAACAGATGCTTTCAAAGAGACCTAGCCTATGTATTAGTATTAAGAAATCATTATGGTTTAAAGATGAAAATTACTGTCCAGTTGGTCAACATCTCAGTCTCGTTTGTCAGTAGCATTCATATGATGCACCTTGACCTCTGACCAAGAGGCAGAGTATTCTGTTGGGTGGTCACATTGTCTCATTCCACACTTCTAGTAGGTTTTCACGTCCACAGGTATTGAGCATATCTGCCTCTTCAAGGAGTCACAGGAGTCCTATCTATACAGGGATGTTGCTGTAAAATAAAGCTGGCATTTCAATTTACAGTGTGCTAACTACTTCATACTGTGTCCCCCATCAATGCTCATTTGAAATCACACAGGCATCAATTGCAGAGGTGGAAAGTAGGAGAAAGAGGCCTCTGTACTGATATTTAATAGTGTGGTGAGCTAAAACAAGAAACACACAAACCTTTTGTATGAATCATTTTGTTTTCATGATACTGCAATGCTATTTACAGTACATGTGGAAAAATAACTGCAAGTTGTAATTTACCCTCATAGGACTACAATGGAGCTACAGATGTGCTGAAAATTACACACATCTTTAACCTCAGCTGGACTGAGGCCAGCAGGGCCATGAGGAAATAAAATAATGAATAAGGGCTTATATTTACATTGCTAGGCTTGTCTGGTCACATCAGGTATTTGTATCGATGCACATGTGCATTTACAATATTGTAGAGGGAGTGTTCACTATAAAACCAGAAACTGAACCTCTTCATATTTCTGACGTTCATTATCCCCAATTATGTCACTTATATTTAGGAAGAATTTCTCTGGAGTCAGTGTTCATCTGATAACTTCTTCCACATGAATCATGATAATGTCTGTTGCTATTTGCATAGCACTGGAAATTAACAAGATGAATAGAGAAGAGGAATGACCCTTTTACTCATCAGAATGTAGTCTGTTCTGTTATTTTTTCTGCTGGTAAATGGTACACATTGGTACTTGCTGAAGCAGATAACTTCCAAAGGAAGCAGAACTGTGAGGAATAGAGGTATTTCTTGATGTAGGGGGATTTGATTAGTTCTTCACATTATTAAAAAAGACACTAAATTATCCAAAATGAAGTGCAAATAAATCCCAGCACCACTTATCAAAGCAACAATCAGTAAGTGCTGATCAACTTTATTAACTAGTTTCTTTCAGAGGGAGGTTTCAAGGGTTGTTTTAATGTAGCATTTGTAATTTGGTCCGGAAAAAAAAAATTGGGTTTCATAGAGGGACATTTTTTCTCTTCACATGTGCCAGAACACAATTTATTTGTGCATAAACTTTGCTTTTACTATGCAAATCTTTTATACTTGAGATTTTCTAGGGACTGGCAACTGTAAATATAAATTTTAAATACTTTGGACCAGATGCTTAAACTCTTATTATGTTTAAATAGCACCTTGTTCCTTAAGTGACTCCACTGGAGTGAGATACAGTATAGTTTATCAGAATCTGGCAGTGAGTGGTTTGCTTTGTTATTAACATATATATCTTTCAGTTCTGCCACCAGATGCTAAATGGTTACAGGAGATTTGTTTAAAACCAATTACAACATTATCAAAGCAGAATCCACTAATATGGTTTTGTTTACAAAGGCTGAAGTCTGATATCATTATTCATGTGATAACTGGCTCATATTCAAGTCACAAGCCTTTCTACATATAATGTATCTCGTAAGTCCTGAAGCAGACCTGAAGACATACTAACAGTGCTCACTTTTTCTCCATTATCTGAATATTCAATTAAGAAAAGGCTATACATGGCTTATTATGTGACATTAATGGCTAAGCTGGGAATCGTGCATGCAATTTCTTCAAGTCCACAATGAATGATTTGTGACAGGGCAGATCTATGTGTGAGGACATGGAAGAGGGGCAAAACAAATATTCTTGACTGTAATTGACTATTAAAATGATTGAAAGTCAGTGGGCTTCTAGCCTGTAGGCGGGGATAGTTTTATTTCAATCTTTCCCTTTCCTAAAGACACAAGAAACAGAAAATGTGATAACAGTGAGGAGACTACAGCTCTTTGGAGTGATTTCAGTGAGCTCGGCATGTCAGCTCACATGCACTAGCAGATTAAATGAGGATGGCTGAAGTACTTACAGCTCCCGGCTGCTTGCTTGCTCTTTGCTGGAGGCTGCTGCTTCAAATGCAGGGAGAGCTGCAAAGGCTGTATAACATCTCCCGCACTCTCATATTTATGATGGTTTATAGGTGAAGGTTAGGGCAAATTGAAATCAGAGCTGCTTTGCTGCAACGGACGAGACTGTTGCCCTCAGAGGTTCTTTTGTTGCCTGTCCTCTCCACCTATTTCTGCTGTATCTACCTCAACAGGACCCTCTGAAGAAGGGCTGGTACAGACAAAGGGAGGTGGCAACGGCTTCCGCTCTTTCAACTTAGTTTGTCACCACTGGTGAATCAACATCAGTAGCGGACAGGGATCCCTAGTAACAATTCACCACTGCTGGCATCAGTGAACAGCCTGGATTAGTCTAAATTTAGCTAACTCGTGAGGGACCCGAGAGCTTTGTGAAGGGTCTGTGTCCCAAGGAAGCAGAAGAAACCGACAAGCCTGGGACAGTGAAGGAACTCCTATCTAGCGTTCTTTGTCTAATATTCTGGCGAAAAGGTGACTTACATGCAACCAGTAAAGCAGATATGAACCATGATATCATTTTACATGGCCCGTCACCATTTTATACATCTATATGTACACACACACATACATACACACACACGTTTGCATTATTCCTGTGTAACACTGAAGTCTGTGTTAGTGGGAGGCTCGTTGAATGTGTTTGAAAGGATCTATTCAACTCAAGTAAAAATTTCCTTTCCCCTGTCATAGAAGATTGCTTTTTTTTCTCTTTTCCATTTCAATATTTATTCTGCATTTTGGAATGGATAAAAGCAGCTGGAAGAAGGAAAATAAGAGTATAAGAAGCTGGTAATGTGAACAAGGTTAAGGACAATAAGGCAGCACAGCGAAATCTTCATGAAGAACTTTTAAGTGAAAGGGTTTGTACCTCAAGATCACAGTGAATCAAAACCTCTGACCACACACTACAAAGAACAAAGGCCACACATTTCCAAATTGCCTGACTCAGATGAACATGACTGTTGGGTCAAAAGGCCACTTAGTTTAATAGCTGTGACAGTAGCCAGTAGCAGATATTTCAGAAAGAATAAAAGAAACAGAGCAAACAAAGAATGATATTTCTGCTGCTATTTTCCCCTAGCTGCTATAAACTGGTAACGTGATATTGCAAGGTTCTTCTATGAGTGTCTTTTCTCACTGTTTACCTCCTTTCCCAGATCATTCCAGAACCTGAGTGGTCCCAACACAGATGCCCAAAAAACTCCATTGGAAACATCAGCCCATTCCAAACATCTGCTTTGATTTCCTAGTAGTCAGCTCCTAATACACAAAAAGGCCTTCCCTTCTATCCAGTGGGAGCTTGATTTCCATAGGAGTCTTTTGTGAGTCTCTGTTGAATGACTTTTGAGAATGTAATGTACTTTGCTGATAACCAGAGAATCTTAAAACATGACCTTACGGACTCCTTCAGAGTGTTTTAACAGATTTATGAGATGTGACACCCGTCTGCAAAAGCCCTAGTATTTATCTGTGTATCCTCTAGCATAAATTCTATGAATTTGCATGGTATGGAGGTCAGGCGTGCAGATCCTTGAATCACAATGGGAGTCTTTCCCTCTCAGTGAAGGTAGGTTTAAGCAAAAGAACTATAGAGGAGCCAGCAACTATAATGTCTAAATAGCTTTAAATCATGTTAAGTATTTTGGGACGAGTCAGGCAATAGTATCAACAATGAGAACACTTTGGCACCGACAGGCAGATTGAGAATGCGTCATATCAGAAATTATTGTGAGTTTGATGAAGACACAGTTTTTCAGTGGAAAGCTTTTTTTGCAAAGGGAATTTTTTCAGCAATACAAACTACAATGCTGTCAAGAACCCCTGCAGTACTGTGGCTCAGGGACAGTATCTCTTTTTCCCACCCCATACCTACCTGGCCATTGCCCCCTCTGGCCCTTCCAGGCCTTCTCACTCACCCGGAGGGAAGGGCCTTTTCAAGAGCAAAGAGGACAGAGGCCAAGTGAAGAGCTCACTCTTTCCTTGTTTTGGGAAATCGGACATCCAAGGCCAGCATTTATTCTCACCAGGGACTATTTTAAAGCTCCAAAATCATCACTGACAAAAAGCTTTCCTAACATGCAGCCTCAATTTTCTTTTTTTAGCATGAGTCAGTCACTCCTGGTTATACAATCATCTGCTCTGCAACCCTGTGGAATTTCTTTCCTTTTGTATCCCCAAAATACATGTAGATATTGATGGTCTCCCTTTAATTCTTTTTTATGATGTATTCAAAAATGTATTATCTACACAGATATGACATTTCAAGTCATGCTGTGGTTTGGTTTTGTTCAGCAAGCACTTTATGAGTGTAAGAAATCAGAGATAAAGGCAGATGATAGGTCTTCATATTGGTAAAATTCAGGGGGAGTTTGAGGGAGGTTAGATATTAGTGCAGGTTTCCTCTCATATTATTATTTTTATCTCTCCAGTAGCCCACAGATGCCTAGTGGCTTGGGAAACCACTGCATGAGGCTCAGTCCAAGTCTTACAGAGGTAGTCTTTCTCCAAGGATCTCAGTCAAGGATTTAGACAATATTACATGATTACATAGGTAAACAGTGCCATGAAAGGGCAAAGTCTGGCCAAAAGCGATTGCTTAATAGTCACTATGACAGCAGTGACAAGTACACACTCTAATCCTCAGTTCAGAAGCCTGGATGGATGTTTCGGAACAACCCCGCGGGTGCGTACGCATGCACACACACATGCGCACAAACGCATTTCCGACGCTTCATAACACAGTCCTTCTAAACCCCGCCCCCCGCTGATAGCTGTCGTTTAGCCTTTCCTCCTGCTTTTCAATCACGTGCTATGATGTTGTTCATACTATAAAGTTTGCTAGCTTGATCCAGTGAGGTGTGAAAACGTAAATCCAAAACCTCTAGGGCTTTTCACTATCACTATGCAAAGCAAGACTTTAATATTTCTTTTCCATGATTTTGAGAAGTTTGTATATAGACCCTCTATAGCTTTGACTTTTACTCCTGGTGTACTTTTTGCTGAAAAATCATACATAGTTTTTTGTCCATTATCGCTATCTTTTTCTTTTCTTTTGGTGCCAGTGCTTTTTTCCCCCTCCTTTCTTTCTCCCACATACACTGAAGTCCCTTTCATCCACATTTGGTGGCTTATTTATCTCTCTATCTATTCAGCTCTGCTAGCAACTTCTTTCTTTTGCTCGCTCTATCCTAATATTCCCTCCTTTCTTCTCTCTTTTTACCCTCAAGGCTGGTTAAAGGCTTTTCCTTTTTTTAAGCACAAGTGTTCTGGAGAGCAGACAGCCATTCTTAGATAGGCTGTACGCACTCAGTCCAACAGCATGTTATTCCATTAAGACGACTGCTGCTGATGGTGGGACGTTTGGATGGTGCTCCTTCCTTGTCCTTGCTTGCTGGAGTTCACAGCTTAATTATGTGATTTGGAGGAGAGGTAGAGGGGACTGGGAAGAGGAAATAAGTGTCCTCTTCAAATATTAGGGAGGCTGACAATGGTAAAAAGAGAGCTACAAATAATTCATCCTGAGACAGAAGTATTTGGATTTACAGATTAATGTAATTTTACTGGTTTTGTGGCTGCCAGAGTGTGTGACCTTAACCATAAAAAAAGAGAATGGAATTAGGTTCAAAATGAATTAATTAGGTTTAAAATGGAAAGCTATGTAGATGGTTATGTCACTCCCTCTGGCAGAAAAAGCAGGAAGACTGTGCTCAGATTTCTCAAGATATTAAACATGTCGTTGTTGTCTCAAATGTTGTTAATACAGCTATGAATATGCCTTCTGAAGAGCAGCTATGCTCTCTTTTCTTTTTTTTATCATGAGTTGAAAGTACAACTTCTCCCTTTTGCGTTTTCCCACCCAAAATGTATTTAGTTTGAAGACATTTTCCAGGCTTACCTTTTAAAATAGTTTATTCTGAGGAGTCTGAGTATCAGCACCGCTAAATGTATGGGAGAACTGGACAGAGTTATTTATGTCAAGCTGCTTTTCAGATTAAATATTTGCTGGATCAGGTCCTGTATTTGTTAAATTTAATATGATGAAATGAATAAAGAAAACTAGAACTTACCGTAAAAACTGCAAAACCTTTCACTTTACCAAAGAACATCATTTTAACTTGCAACCATAGTGTGCAAAGCAGGCACCATTTAAAATTCAGAACATTGTCTATGGTCTAAAAGAAGATTGTTAAAAGGTCCCACTGATCTCAATGATAAAACATGATAATGCTACCACTGTTCTAATTTCCCTTCAATAACAATTCTTTTCCTGTTCACTTTTCAACTTTGGAGAAGCTTGCATCTTCTAAACTACAATTTCTAAAACCACTCTCCCACATCTGTTCACTGTGGCTACAACTCTGTCTTTGAAAAACTGATATCAGACCTTCTGTCTTTGTTTAATCAAGCAGGAGGTAAGGGCTGTTTTGAAACAGAGTTGATTTAGCAAGAGTAGCAAACAAAATGCAGGGAAAAAAAAAAAGCAAGAAAGGGTTTAAATACATGTGCTTCTTTGGCTCACAAATAGCTGTGAGCACTCCCATAGGGTGCCATACATCTGTTCCAGCTCTATTTTCTCATATCCCAGGATTATCTGTTCTGTCTCAGAGTTGTGACTCTTGGATCTATAATGCAACACTTGACATCAGTTTGGCTCATGGGATATTATCTTTCCCATTATAAACTAATTCATCTTTTGAAAAAGTAGTGTCCTACTTTCAAATGAAATTGTTCTAGAAAAAATCACACATCCAAACATCAAGCACATATCCTTTTGTCTGCTTTCACAAATAATTAAATCTCTGTTATCCTGAAATAATTTCAGACAGTCATCATATCACACTAACTTGTCTGCTTCAAGAGCTCTATTAAGGACAGGCAAACTTATTTGAATAATACAAGAACTGGCCTAACCCTTAACATTAACCTCAAAACACCACCAGACTGAAGTTCAAAGAAGTTCAGCCAGCCCTTGCATGTTCCCCTCACCCACAAATATTTTCACCTACCTCAATACATCTTCATTTTAGAGAGAACTGGGAAGCAATGTAAGAAATCATTGCTATTTTCTTTCAACCGAAATCAACAGCACAATAATTCCCAAAAGGCAGCCCAGTTACTCTATTTTTCATCCCAGTCGCTGGAAGAGGTGAAGATACAACTTCTATGAAATGTCAAAAACTATAGATAAATTTCAAAAAAACAAACAGCAAAATTCAAACTTCACTAGGTTCACCAAGACTATGTGATAGATGAGAAGACATTAACTTTTAAAAAAATTTCAGAGCAACAAGAACAAAAGAGAAAACAATTCAGCAAGCAGACTGAAAATGAAAGATCTACAACTTTTCCTAGCCATATCAGAGACTATTATGTGAAAGACCTTATGCAAATACTTAGTGGAAATTTATGTATAATATTATCCTCTGGCAGAATGCTTTTTTTTTGCCTTTCTGTGCGTAGCAGTCAATTACAGATTATTTTACATGCTCATCTATGAGCAGAAATGGAAAATAAAGGGAGTTTCCCTGCATGATTCTTTTTGTAACCGGAAATACATTTGCTTTTCTTCAGGTTTTATAAGCACTAAATCATATTTTAGCACTGAAGACAGTGGGAGTCTTGCCTGCATTCTCTGTCAGAACTGGGCCTATTGAAATTTCTGACTG
Organism: Theristicus caerulescens; assembly: GCA_020745775.1. Lineage (NCBI taxonomy): Eukaryota > Metazoa > Chordata > Aves > Pelecaniformes > Threskiornithidae > Theristicus > Theristicus caerulescens. The sequence goes on from CM036558.1 coordinate 74,319,204, forward strand.
GAAAATAAAGAGCCCAACACAAAAGGCTGCAAAACAGAGAACTTCTATTCAGCCATAAAACCACAAAACTGACTTTGCATTTTGTCTACAAATACAAGAAAAAGCATCAGATGAAAACTTAGCAGGTTGCTCAATGGGAGGATTCCTGTTAACTGCAAGCATCTGCCATTAAACTAGGGGTCAAATCCCATTTGACGATCTCGGGCATGATGGCTACTGATGCTCACAGGGCATTTGTTAAGCGTAAAGACAGTGTTATGCTTATTATCCCCAATTTGACCGTGTAAATCTGTTTTTCACCCAGCACCTCAAGTCTCAATCCAATGGAGATAGTAGGAGGAGTTCTGTACACTTCATGCATTTTGGATATGTTTCGTATCTGTTGTAGAAGCAGTAGAGAAAGCATAGATGGAGATTCACAGAAACAGTGTGGTTAAGCTGCATACCAGAGAATGAGTGTTTAATTTAATTTAGTTGTGCTAGTTGTTCTCTCGGTTTTGTTTTTTCTCTTCCAGATGACTCTTTCTAGTGAGCAAGACACACGTAACAGTAGCTACATCTCCTACTCTTAACTGCTGGATCAGCTTTTCCTGCATCCTTCATTTTCCTCATAATTTTTGATGCTTGAGGTGGGTCAGTGCTGCTCAGCCACATGGGTGCCTCCTAGAACTCACATTTCATGAGCCAAGTTCAAGATTTAAACAAAAAAGGAATGATTGTTCCCAAGAAGGACCAATGATGTTTACAGGGAAGGCTAGTTTTGATGCTTGTGTTCTGAGGCTGCTTGTTTGCAAGGTGATTGATGTCTCAGTTGCAATGCTCCTGTATCTAAGTCAACAACCTTGAAGAAAGGCCTTAACCCTTGGCAGCGTGGCTGGATCCCTGAACACAAGCACCTTGCCCCATTTTGTATTCACTCATACGTGCAAAAGTGTTAGCGTTATCTTCAGTTCTCAAGAGGCGCATACCTGACTGTGGTGAAATGGAGCTTGAGGGGCTGACACAGCTAATGAACATATCTGGACATGCGGACAGACTGGGACGTGGCGGGTTTCAGCATGCTGGTTGAGAACATAAGAATTTCTTATTTGCTGAACTTCTTCATCTGCTACTACAGCTCACCTGCCAGTGCGACTGTTTTGAAGACTCTGTTTTTGATTTTCCTCTGTATCTCAGTGTAGTACGCAAGCCAGAAAGCTGCAGCTCTTAGAGCGCTGTACAGCACAATGGCATATTTTAAAGATGACAGCATTGTGAACTGTTCCAGAGGAGCTATTTGGCTTTTAGGATGACTGCTCTAGAAAGAATTCTCTGGCTTAACAGCACCAGGAAAAGGGCAAGGGAAATACAGATGCTGCAATCAGGTTAAGGAAATGACAAGCTCCTGTGCTGTAGTACTTAAGCACAGTCTCTAGCCGACACCATTTATGAGCTGTTACATACGGCTGCAATCACACACAGGCTCAGCGAGGCTTTCCATAGGGCTCACATTTGTTTTCACATTCACTTTGTAAATGAGTTTGTAATGTGGTGCAAATGGTAGCAAATGGACATTAAATGAGGCTTGTATGTAGACTGATCCTTTGTAAATATATAGGCTATTACAAAAGCAAATAATAAGGCAAGCTAAACAACAGCAGCCTCTGTGACACAAACCAGTGAAAAAGGAGTTGTTTTACATATACAGCATTTTGAAATGTGGGTTTCCTGTTTAAACTGTCTTCACTCCAGCCTCAACTTCTCTCTCCATACTAAACCTACAACATATTTTATATTGCCATGGATACTTTGGACGGAAGACAGTGTGCACTAGCAATCAAATTTTCCGCAGGAAACTATTCCAAGAACCTGTCCCACACTGCAGTGCTCATACAGAGTTTTTGCTCAACAGTATACAATCTTTTTCTAAAGGGTATGACTAGCTGGGACTTCAGCTGCCTGCCTGCAAGTTTGGAACAGGCCCGAGGCGTTACCGCTCTTCAGGATGATTGCTGCTAACCGCATTTTGCTATCACTTGCCATTGCTAGCTATTTACACCCTCCTAAGCAGGGTCTGATAGACTGCAGGAGGAAACTTTCTGTAGGGTGCAAAGAAGAAATGTGAGCTGACATTTTAAAAAATTGCTAGGAGACTAAAATACAAGCAAACCACCATGGTGGCCGAACAGAAGCGAGTCCACAGGAATTACATGGAATTGAGGGTATCACAGGTTTAGAAGGGGAACAGTAAGCAGGAATTCTTATGATGTAAGCATCACATCTAGAAAAAAACTTAAGCTTAAAACAAAAATAAAATAATCAAAGAAAATGGTTAGGTTAGGGGAACTGCACAGTGAACTTTTACTTGCCTCAGAGGTTAGGAATGTGATCTGTTACTTCTCAGTATTTATTCCTCTTCTTCTTTGCTTATGCTTTAGCAATTTGACCTGATGTTTTTTGTCCCATCCAGTAGTGGCCTTCCCTCAGGGCAACATTCATTTACAGGCTGCAAGGTTATTTGAATCCTTCATAAGAGTTCTCCCCCAAAACAATATCATAGTACTGTCAGCCTTTTTGGATAAGAGGTCAGTGGGGTTCCAGAGGTGGTGGGAAGGGGTCGTCTCCTCTTCTCTCAGTAACCTTCATGCCCAGGTAGTCCGAGCTCAGTGGGGGCAAATGAGCATCTCCTCAAGCTACAGGAGCGTGCAGCAACTTCCTCCTCTCTTTTCCTCCAGCTGGGGCACAGAATAACCCTTTCCCTGGAACAGCCTTTTCCCTCTGCCTTTCCCTTCTGGTATCCAGTGGCTACACACATGAAAGCTCTGCTCTGTGATGATGCTTTCCTAGGAGAATCGGGAGAGCCACAAGTCAGGAGAGCGGAGGGGAAGCGCAGCCTGGCCCAGACAGGAGCAGAGAGGTCACGTGTAGCAATATCCCAGCCCTCAGGAGGACAACGGGTGGATGGCCACAGCAAATCCAGGGCTGTGCAATGCTGTGAATGACAGGGCACAAAATTAGATTCACGGATACTACAGTACTGACTGTTTATTGTTGTCATCCATTTGAACACCTCCAACTTAACAAAACTTAACACTCCAGATTCATCTTCCTGGACGTGTATAGCCTGCGTTTGTGCCTCACCACAATTATATCTATTGCCTTTGAGGGCAAAACCTGATCCTGTATGGAAAGTACAATAGCAACAATGCATACCTTGGTACAAGTTGTCTTACGTGATTCCTCTTGTTAAACTAAATTAATCTGAGGTAAGACCCATTTGCTTTTCTGAAATTACAGAGTTCTTGCATAAAGCAGAACACTTTAACTTATTCCCTAAGCCAATTTTTAAAATATTTCTTCCATATATTCCCTTCTATTTGATCAAACAATTTTTTGGGTGCAAGAGAAATGTTGCTTTTATGCAACGTGAACAGCTGTTGGAGACATTCCTTTTGCTGTACACAATTCATCTATCTAAAACAATCTTAACAAATAAGATTACAAATACTTGGTACTGTATACTCATGTGTAGTATACTTATTTCTCAATCTGCCAATGTCTTGGCACAAATTTTCATTTTACTATTTATTAAAAATACAGATCTATACAACAAGTAGTTGCTGTACTCTCTCTTCCCTTTACATGCTACATTTCTCCCTGCTTCCTTTCTAGGGGAAGCATCATCTCTTCCTGGCTTGATCACATTAAATGCCTATTAATATAGGAGTGAAAACTTGTTTTAAAGCCATTGTAAAACTCAGCCTTTAAGCCCTCATAGACTGCTTCCTTACTTATCTTAGATTTTTAAAGGCATATCCACTCCTTCCTTTAAAATTAAGCTCTCCAAAACAGGCCTTCATTAAATATCGTTCATCTTGGATTCTGGACTTCTAAAGAGAAGACAACATGGACAACAACGCCTCTTGACTCTTCTTTCAGTCTTGCCAGCACACATTTCATTTTTTATATGGCTTTTACCATTGTCTCCTAAATATTTCTGAGAATTGCTCCCTAGTTCTTGTACTTTTAATTGGTCACATAAAGGAACTCCCTTCAGTCTCTGTGAATGCCAGCTGGTGGAATCCAAACTGCTTCCCAGATCAGATCTATCAGGGAATGTTCAGACCATGTGATCATTGCTATGGATTTAGTGGGAAGTTGATATAGCAAGACACCAAAGGATATGTATTATCCTTCAAGACATTATAGGATATGTATCATGTGGTATGAAATAGTAAGTGGAGTTTCTAAGATCATGATTCATCACCCTCCAAATATTACTCAGATCCAGTGTTTTTAACAAATTTGTAACCCTTCTAAATATCCTGCTCTGGACAGTACTCATCTGTTCTTATCTCTCATCAGCTGAACTTAGGACTTCATTAAAATTTCCCCCAGGAAGGTATCTTCCTCTTTCCTGAAGGCCATAAGAAATCTAAAAAGCTATACAAAGAAAATGAAAAAGAAAGAGGAAACATTTAAGACAGGAATTTTTGTTAATTTTCCCTTTAGGTAACTTTTGATCAGAAGCATCTGCCTCCTTCATCTAGCAACTTGATTTTTAAGGCAAGCAATATATTGAGCCAGTCAAATTGCCATGCCTCTCTCCCATTCAAGAGCAAGCAATGGCTCAGTTCCTATGCTTTTCAAATGTTTTTTTCTTGTAATGGCACAATGGCAGGTATATCACTCTAGTCTTTGTAAAGTCCTCTTTCAACCACGTCTTTAAAAATTTATAAAAGTAATTTTCATTGGTTCTCTCATTCTACCACTATTGTTTTATTCTTTTTTATTTTCAAAGCATATCTCTTATTCTCTCAACTTAAATGTTACAAATACTTATAAACCATTGAATAGGCAACAATAAGGATTTTATTTTAATACTAATTTCATTCTTTAAAAGAGCCGCTGAAGATCTGGCTTTCTTCTAGGTTTTGTCAATGTATTGTGATTTCATTTTTTTTGGTCCCAAAGCATTTCCTAGTATATATTAGAGCCCTAAAATTGCTGACGGAAGTCACAATTAACCAGAATTTACTTCCTCATCCACATTCCCTGACTGTTTAATCTCTTCCTGTTGTCACCTTCCCAGAAACGCAAACATTCCTTACTGCAGAAAAAGGATAAAAATTCAATTTCCCTAGTTCTCTTCCAGAGAGGGGTGGTTAGCCCCTCCTCAGGGGAGCAGTGGAAGGTTCTGGACTGGGAACCTGGGTGAAGCTGTGGCCCTGTGATATATCTATCGAAGACTGGTGTCCTGGATCGCTTCTCCTCCACTACGATTGCACCTTCTCCTTCCCAATGCTTTCCTTTCAGCCTCAGGAAACCCCTTTCCCCACATCCATTTCCACGAGTTCAGTTCCACCTCTATTGTCTCCTGTGATGTTCCACCTTCCACTTCTTATTCTCTCCTTCATATTGTTCTTCAGTCTTAATCAAATCCTCTTGAATATTCATGTTTGGGATTTTTTTTTATTTGTGGTCTTCTTTCCCTGTACTTTAATTTCATCTTTATTTTGGCTATAAGTTTGCTATGCAGTATCACGGTGTTGTCTCTTGATGTCTACATCAGATTCAGATTGTATTTCTAGACTGTTTTCCAACCACATTCAGTTCTTCAGGGATTTAATCTCTTCCTTTTTCTTTTTTATGATGTGTCCTCGATATATAATAAGGTATTTGAAAGGAAAACTATATTTTATATTTGCTGTTCCAAGGCAGGCCATAATATTGCTCATTTCTCCCTTCTCCCTTAAAGTAGCCAGCGATGGATCCTGAAACATTTCTGTTTTATGTCCTCCCCCCAAAAAAGGCGATAGCCTTCATCAGAATCTTATCCTTCTGTTTAGAAGAGCACAGTCTTCATATTATGGATTTGTTGGCAGGGGTACAGAGAGCTTTCTGGGCTCAGTCTGACATGATTGCTGGATTTGTTTCCAGTTGCACAAAGAAGCAAAGATCTTGCCTGAAGTATTTAAAAGGAACTCCCTTCTTTACACCTCCTGTGAACTTCCTCTCCTCACTCTTATATTACTTTTTCTTTTATGATTTTTCCCTACAAACTCCTTCTGGCTTTATTCTTGATCAAATCTTGATTTATTTTGCAGCTTTGTTCTTCGCTGCAAGATTTTCCACCCCTCTTACTTTTTTAGGCCAATGACCCTGACCACTAAATCCTTCCATCTGATTCAACCACACAAATCCTCACCTCTATGGAGGATTTTGAAAGATGTGTTTTTTTGATATCTGGCTGGTGTTACCTCCTCAAAGTCTCTCTGGTAACGGGGCTTGGTTTTGTCATTTTCTTTTTCTGGTCTCTATGTTTTCTTACCCTCTGCAGCAACCATCTCTGACAGTACAGGCACTGTGTGCTGTTCTGTGCTAAGATCTCCCAGTATTTTTTTTGGTCAGGGGGTGAGAGAGTAGGAGGAGAGATAGTATAGTTTTTCATAGTGGTCCCCTAAATAGAAGAAGACAGGGAGCAATGATATTTGCAAATCACATCATCTCCTCCTTACAGCTCCAGTTTGAGCAGCCATCTGCTCCTGCCACCCCTGGTGGTCCCCTAACAAACCATTTCTAATGCATTAATGAGGTCAAAATTACTTCAGCTGAAGTCAGTGGCATGGTTTAGCTATCCAGGGAATGTAAAAATGCATAATTCAGGCATTTTGTTGTGGGACTACACGAATGGCAGTTGCAGAAGCACAGGCAGATGCAGTGACAAGCTAAGTTTGAGTTCTGCATAGAACAATTTGTATCACATTCATTTCTTGTTCACGCTATTTCATGTCCCTAAACAGCTATAATTCCTCTGAAGCGAAGGAGCACTTAAGTGGCAGCTCCCTGTGTGAAGGACACACCACAGGGACGGGGTGTAGTATTTTGCTCTCAGCATATCCCAGGCTGGATGTGGGCTCTGCACAGCTCTAACCTATTCTGGAGAATTAGGCAGTAACCTGACTGTCTCTCCATGCCCTACACCCAGTATCAGTAACAGTGTCTTTTTATTAAAAGCAAAGAAACGCTTGTTACCATAGCTTGATGGGCATCTTCCGACTTAAGTTTTTCATTTTGAAACAGTATCTGAAACCACTTTCTCTGCTCCCACTGTGACAACTGAGACTATGCTCCTGTTTTTGACAAGGATGACATCTCTGATTGAAAGGAGAAGGACTGATTCCTTTACCCTAGGGTAGCATATACTCTAGTAATCGGACTACTGGCATGGGATGTGAGACATAAAAGTTACGATTTGCTGCTACAGCTCGTTTACATCAGGGCAATACCTGTCAAGTACTGCTTCACCGCCTGTGCCACAGGATCACGGCACCTCAGTCATGCTGCTAAATAGTGCCTGAAAGACGGTGAGTAGAGTAGGGATAGACCATAAAAGGCCCTGAAGCTTACAGAACAGCAACAGAAAGTGGAAATCAGAGGTCAGGCATTCCTGGTGAAACTCTTTCACTTCGTACAAGTCATTAAAAATCCAGTATGCCAGATAGAGTCTTTAGGCTTTTACTGGCTTTTTCTTAAAAAATTTCAAAAGCTTTTGGCTTGTATGGAATGGGAAACATTTTGAAATCTCAGAAAATTAAACAAAATTGGGTATTTTTTCCTGTTCATTTTTTTTTCTCAAATAAGAAGGAAAGATGAACCTCTGGGCTGGCATTTAGAATGCCTGAATTCAATTCCTGCTCCTCCTGAGGACTTCCTATATAAACTCCTATTCTCCTGCATTCCTCCAGTTGCAAAAAATGGGAATATTTCCTTTACCCTACCAGACATCCAATTTGCCTCTTTGCCTGCACACTTCTTTCTGTGTTTCTGTTATGTTGTCTTCCTTAAAGGGTTCTGAATCCAGACAAATCCTTTATCCTTTCTTAGAAGTATGTTGTGGCCTTAAGGAATTTTAGATAGTATTAAGAAGAAATCTGTCATGCTCAGGCCATTTTTCAAACTTCATATTGGAACAGAAGCATCGCATGAGATCATAAATCCAGCAGATCTGCTGAGCTAGGCATATCTGGAAGGATCCAGATCTTTTCAATTACTTCAATTATTTTGCATTTTAAAAACTAGGAAACTTGGATCGTTTAAAAAATATCCACTTCTCAAAGCCATTCTGACTCACTGATCACAGATGAATCAGAGAAGCCAGGCAAACCGTATTTCTGGAACAGCAAGTAAACCTGCTACAGCAGGATTTGATTCTAAACCCTGGTTCAAGAAAACACTTAAGCCTGTCTTTCAGTCCCCTTTTTGGGATAAAGATTATGATAACAAGCACTTTCACGTGAGAATGTTCTCTGGAATCAAAGCAGCATGTAGTAGCCTGATGTGGAAATGTGCTGAAAAGAGTATAAAATTGACCTTAAACTTGAGTATAATACAGTTTTATCTGATGTCATCTAATGATAGCTACTGATTGTGGTATAGCTGCAAGCTAGGTCTGAACTTGATTCCTCCCTAACTGGCAGATCTGGCATGTTATCTGGGACCACTTCAAACAGCCCTCCTGGCTCAGCTGTGGGTTCCCACCCCTACATTTACACTGGCTCCTGTAGTCACACAGCTGCAAGTGGAGTTGGCTCGGTCTGCTGCTCTGACAAATATCCATCCTCCACAGGAAAGAAAAGAAAAAAAAATGAAAAAGCAGAAAAAAAGAGAAAGAAAGATAAAGATTTGTTTTCCTTCAGATCAGAAAGCTGAACCATTTCGCCCTACGGCCACGCAGCCGCTAGACTGAGAGGAAGGAAGAGTGTGGGAAGTTACAGCTGCGGGTAATGGATGGGGACTGCTCATATTCTTAGCAGCCTGCAGTCACACTGTATTAGGTGTAATGTGAAACTGCACCCTTGGTTGCTAAGAGAGATCTTTGCTAGCTTTCTTTGAAATAGCACGTTAGCTAAACTACTCAACAATACTAATGTACATCACACATGGGTGCTATTACAGGCGATCTCTGCCATTCAGACTTCACTAAGCTGAGCAACTCAGTTAGCCAAATGTTAACTGCTGCTTCCTCTGCCGCTTCTTTTTGCTTTGCCACCACGATATTTTTTGTGGTTAGTTCATACCACTTTAAGTAATGTTTTCTCTACCTTATGGAAAAATACTAGTGCTTCAGCTAACCCCCTTGGGAATATGTCTGAAAGAAATCCACTTAAACTAGCAGCCTTATGAATTTTCACTAAATCTGAATGGTGAATGGTTCCAAAAATGCTCCAGTTCATAAGGTTTCCCTATCTCTATTACAGGAGTCACAGACATACATTGAAAGACACACATTGGAATTAAGGTGTGAGAGCACATTATAACTATAAATGCTACCTTGATGGGTTTTTAGGATATATTTTTTTTCACAATCAGCTACGACACACATGATCTCAGAGTGTGAATACTTTTTATAGACAAAGAATGCCTCTATGATTTCAGGTTTATTTGGTTAATCTATTTCAAAGTCAACATTTATGTATTTTCTTTCCAGATGCTTATTTGTTCTTGTATGTTCTTCAAATCAAATTGGCAAGGATTAGTCTTTAATAAAGGATATGACTTTGCAGATGCAAAAGGGAATTTAAAACATGCTGCAGTGCATCAGTTTTGTAATACTGAGATCATCATGAAAACAAAATGCAAAGTTCTTTTGCCTACTTAATTTGATGCTTAAGTCAGGTTTTGTGAAGAGTCCAAGTGAATAAGCATTTCAACTCACTTTGCTAATTATAGCAGGTAACATCAGTGACCACAGTGGTTCAGATTGCAAGATAGTTTCCATGTTATGACACTACCTTAATGTGTTCACAGCTTTCTGAAAACACTCACTTCTTGAAATGAAACTTCTTATTCTTAATTTCTGCCTGATGGTGGTCTATTTTTGTAGAGAAGAGCTATGAGGGAGTGTTCAAATGTGTGGAAAAAGGAAGCTACGGTAAAACACATTAATATTTGTGAGTTAATTTACTCACCCATTTCTGAACACGGCATTTCTTGAAACTCACAGAACCTACAAACTAATCCAAAGCCCAGGGGAATTAATAGAAATACCCACAATAACAGCAGTTAGATCAGGTGCACTGTATTTAACAGAAAGAGTTATCCTTGTTTTTTTTTTTAAAATAATACTTAGTTTTGAATCAGATACCTGCTAGCCTAAAAATCTGCTGTTGTGGAGGTAACGCAGAAAACTATGCTGGACCTGTTGTTTGCTAAACCTGGATATGTGGTTTGCAAAAGACTTGTCTAGACACAGAATATTGTTATTTACATCAGTAAATGTTGAATCAGTCTATTTATATCAGAAAAAGCAAACACACAAACATGTCTTTCCCAAATCCCATACGATTTTAAACTAATAGTCACATTGGTACAAAAATTACATGCTCAACTCAGAAGCATGGCACAGCTGAAAATCCGTATTGGCAATGAATTATCATTTCTCTCATTGAAGTTACTGGGCACTGTTCTTCAGTGGGAGTAGGGCAAGACTAATAACTAGTGCTTTTAAAAAAAGCCTTTTCCTTAGCCCATATTTGAACCAGAAATATAACACTTATTAGCTGAATAGCTATTAGGCTTTCAAATTCTCTGGAAAAGAGAAAGCACCAGACCAGCGAGTTCTTCAAGCTGAAGAACTTTTGGATAAGTCATTATCCAAAGATCCAACACTAAGGAGAAAAACAAATCTATGTGCCCTTCTCCCACCCCCCCCCCCCCCATGTGGTTAGTCTATTATTAAATCCTCAATGAAATTTGCATAGTTACAACCACAGACAATCTCAGGAAATGCTAAATGTCAGTGACAGGAACATCACTTAAGGTGGCCATCCTTAAGACACATCACAGCATCCAAGGGGGAGAACATGAGCTTCTAGGAGACAAGATCCGGCATCACAGAATTTTCTCTGCAACCTTAGATTAGTTATTTCAGAAGGATTCTTCTCAACTGATTTAAACACTTTGAACATTCCAGTATCTGGTATACAAAAGTCATCTAGGTGCTTCTTTAAAGTCAGGGAAGAGAGACCAGCACCTCCACAAAGTTTATTCCTGCCTGCCACAGGATGAGATGAGTGCCTAACCCATTGAAGCATGGTACAAGCCTAAATGTCCAGCCCACAGAGACAGCCAGTTTTCAGATGCAAGATGAATTCTCCTTCTTCACCTCCTAAAGACTCCCTGTTTCTTAGTTTTCCAACTGTAAGATTATCCCTGACAATAAGGGTAATAGCATCCCCCTACTACATAGGATTGATTTAAAGATTAATACATGTAAAGATGGAAATAAGAGATAGGTAATTATCTAGAGAAGACAGACAAACTCCAGGGCTGTATCCTGATAGAGAAAAGCCTCTCCATATGTCATCATATAGCCCCATTTAAGCGAGCATGAATAACTGCTTATGCAGTCAAGCGTAAGTATCTGGCTTCAGGATTAGGTCATGTCACCAGCTATTTTCTCTCTCTGTCTTTTGAGTTAAATGTCTTGATCACTACTGTTGTTAATCTATTCCATAAGACATACGGCTACTGTATCATGAATTTTGTACATGCTGATATTATGGTAAACACTAATTTTCGCATGTACCAACTAAATTATTTCAGCCTGAATGTTGTATTAACATAGGTCTTTTCATTTGATACCATTATGTATCTGAAACACAAAGTTCAAATTAAAGAAGTCTTAAAATGCATATTCAGTACTTGGCAAATAAACCTTCTGAAACACATGGAGACCAGCCTTTTAATGTAAATCATTTTACTATTTCTAGAAGCAGCTATCCAAGACAACATACTTTGTTCAATATTTTTGTTCCTGAAAATATTTGCCTTGACTCTTCAATATTTAGGAAGCAGGTACAGATATTTTGAAATGTTTGCATGTAAATTATGGTGAAGAACAACATCTTGGGACATTGTCATGATTTAACCCCAGGCGGCAACCAAGCACCACCCAGCCGCTCGCTCACCCTCCCCACCCCCGGTGGGATGGGGGAGAGAATCTGAAGAGCAAAAGTGAGAAAACTCGTGGGTTGAGATAAGAACAGTTTAATAATTGAAATAATTTTTAAAAAAATTAATAGTAATAATAATAATAATAAATTGTAATGAAAAGGAAAACAACAAGAGAGAGAGATGAGCAGAACGCAGGAAAAACAAGTGATGTAACCACTCACCACCCACCAACTGATGCCCAGCCCATCCCCAAGCAGTGACTGCTGCCCCCCGGCCAACTCCCCCCAGTTGATCTACCGAGCATGATGTCATATGGTATGGAATAGCCCTTTGGCCAGTCGGGGTCAGCTGTCCTGGCTGTGCCCCCTCCCAGCTTCTTGTGCACCTGGCAGAGCATGGGAAGCTGAAAAGTCCTTGAATGGTGTAAGCACTGCTCAGCAACAACTAAAACATCAGTGTGTTATCAACATTATTCTCATCCTAAATCCAAAACACAGCACTATGCCAGCTACTAGGAAGAAATTTAACTCTATCCCAGCCAAAATCAGGACAAACATTAATGCTGTATTAACAAGCCGCCAAAGCAGTGTCTGTATGGTATAAACCTGTTCTCTTTCAATGTATTTTCAAATATGTTGATACTTTCAAACTTTCATGAAATGTTTTGTGCCTTGGAAAGTATCCCTGATATTTGTTGTTGCATTTCATATAAGTCATCACATACACCTGTTTAAAACACTGCAGGACTGTGACTGAAAGCGATCAAAAAGAAATATTTGAGACACAATAGAATAATCCAGGATACCCCAGTTTCTCCATTTTTACTTTAGCTTTAAAAAAAGCATTTGTATTCAAGAGCCCAAGCCAAATTTTCAAACTACAGATTTTCAAGTTAGTGGCTTAGCTTCAATTAGCAGCTAAATAAAAAAGGCCCAATTTTCAGATGTGAAATCAATAGAAACTCCAGATACTTAATATGATAGGTCTGTAAATCAGTCCTGTGTGTTTAGATGGCTAAAGATAACGACCAATCTTCAGAAGAGCTAAATGGTCTCAATTAGAAATAGACATAGTTACCAGCTCTGGAAAGCAGGCCCTGTTATTATAAACTATTGATCTATTTCTTTATATTTGCCATCTTTTAAGTTTTTATTTACGATAAAAAGAAACAAAAAATTTTCTTTCTTCAGCAGAACAGATCCAGCCAGCACATACAGGGCATTTCTAACTAAAGCTGAATTGTGCCCTTTTATACATTGATACAAGGCAGGAGTACCTTTGTTGAAGTCAATGGAATGACTTCTGTATTTTTTCAGAATAAAATACTCCCATTTCGTAGGTTATACATTTTAGTTAATTTTCAATTCAAATGTAAATATGCAGTTCTAGAAACAGCATTGTTGCAACTTTTCTGAAACTCAAAAGGAAGAGAAGAGATTGCAGCAGGGAAGGTTTCAGCTGCAATGAGAAGTTTGGAGCTTCCGCTGCAACATCTCTATAAATAATTCTCATAATAAAGGGGCCAGCTTGGTTTTACAGGCACTGAGTTCTTTCATGTTGTTACCAAGAAGTTCATGCATGAAACAAGGCTAAAGAAATTTCATTGTGTATTAAAGAGAACATTAGCAGGAAAAGAAGTTCCACCTAATTGACCATTAATTTAGAAGAACACAACACTTCATTGATTCTGAGTATCAGAGGCAGATTTAGCAACAGTTTTTTTTTTTAAAAAAAAACCCACTCTTCATGAAACATACTAGACTTTCTCCAATTGTACTGCAAAGCAGAAATGTGATGCCTTTTGTCGATAAGTGAAGTGGTGCTACTATGTTCAGGACACCAAAAATTTTGCTTCTTACAGAAAAAGGTTCCATGGAAACCAGTGAGCACTGATGAACATTTGACAATCATCTATTTTTACTCCTAACAAGTCTAAATACCACAAAGATCATTTTACCTTGCTTTTTCAGAAATTTGTTTCCCTACCATTTGAAATAAAATGTGGTATTGCTAATTTGTCAAATCGGTTTTCTCTGCAAGTGTTAAAAATGGATAAACAAAGCTCTTAAAGATATTAGAAATAATGATTTGGCATGGAGGTCTGGCATTTCCTTCAGTTCTGCACAACACTGGACTACTGTCAGAATTATATAAACAAGTAACTGTAAACCATGCAATGGAAATTTGAACACGCATATTCAGAAACAAGAGGATTTCTTAACCTTCAAACATTTCTGAAGGATTTTTATTTCAACACACAGGCTATTTCAGTGAAATTGATCGTTCACCCCAACATTAAAAGTTTCCCACTTCAAATGTGAGGAATATAACATGTATCTACTTCTCACTCCCTTGTATAGGACCCCATAGAAGTTGTCTCCCTTTTTTTTTATTGAGCATTATATCTCTGTACAGAGCAGAATAGCAGCATGTCAGCTATGTTGCAATGCCATGGCCAGCATAAAAGTCCTCCTGAGTTTTATGTTGGATCTATGTAAAATAATAAACATCCCTGAAATGTTAATAGATCAAACAGACAGGTGCAGAGAAGGGAAAGAGAAATCTTAGGTTCTTATAGCTATTTAAAAAAAGTGTAGCTGATGCACAGAGGTTTAAGTGATTTCAGTAACTGATAATGGAAATATAATGAATATAATGAAAAGCTTATCTTTCTCCCAATCCTTAAAGTCTCTTAAAATCCTAAACCAGCCACCAGTGGAGACAATGAGAATCCTTCCACTTACTTGAAAATGCTCCGGATTCAGCCCCAACATCTAGCATGCCTGCTCACTACAAGCTAAAATTTATCTGGGGATTTTGTATTTTATATAATGGTTAGGCTGGTTTCCCTTTTATTTCCAAATTAAAACACGGTGTCTTCAGAAGTCTTCAGTCTCAGATTAGTTTTCACAGTTATCTCTCTTTCACATAGGGCACTATGACTACTGGATGTAGGAGAGGTTCATCCTCTTTAATATTGCCTACTAAGTAAAAACTTCAAAGGGTTCCATACTTATCAAACTAAACCAGTTCTTTATTAAAAGAACTATAAATAGAGCCATCACAGCTGCATTTATTTTATGCACATTTCATTTATGTGCATAAAACTAACTTTATGGTGTTTCTCCCAGATTATTCCTTCATGCAACCTGTGCTCCCCCTTGGAGTTCTGCGCCAGTTCTGACATGTTTGTGCTGTTCCAGGAAGCAATGGCTCGTCAGTCTTTGAGGATGAGGAGCTGGAGCTTTTCCTTTTTCCTTTTTTCCTTTTTTTTTTTTTAATTAAAACCTGTTTAAAACATTGCATCATTTTAACTCAGTTAATTCATGATGGCATGGGGTTGATGGGTTTATATGTTTTTCTCTTTGTTGTCTTGGTCTAACATCATCTTCATGCCATTGTTTTTTACAATATTAAATTTGGCTTCCCAGACACGTGCTTTTTACACAGAGAAACGCACTCCTGTATATACACACAACCTCTAGCCCAGCATGTAATATTAGTGCTTCTGTAATGCAGAAGTGTTAACAAGATCTAATCAGTCTAATCAGTGACAAATGCATATCCACTTTGTGTTATTGACTACTTAGAAGACACACAAGTCAGTCACATTGCTTGAGAGGTTTTTACAATAGATTTGTTCATCACCATTTGCAAACGTTGTTAAGTAGCCATGACATTCTTCATGTGAGTTTGTAAACATCTGCAAATAAATCCAATCTAAGATATTACCTAGTCTTAGCTGTCCCTTCTCTTTCTATTCAGTTAATTGACTAATGCCACAATAAACAAGTAAGAGATCACCCTAACACAAGATATATATTCTTCCAATAGAATGAAAAAGGTGACAGTAGAGTTATTTCACTGCTTTGCGTCCGGTAGCATGTACTATTAAAGCATCAACTCACATCTGTCATATGAAGCCATATTTTTTTTAATAAATTAAATAACTTCAAGTAGTGTTATTGTGCCATGGCTTTCAGAAGAAGATTTGTCAAGAAAGAGGCATCTTTGACTATTCACTTAGCAAAAGGAGTTATACTGTTATATTTCTGACAGTTTTGGGGCAGGGGAATAAAACAAACCTCCCTCTTTTAAATCATACTTGCATCCCCAGTAAAGCCCAAACCCTCTTTGGGCAGCTCCAGGGCTCAAACAACACAGCTTTGAAAGAGCAGAGGAAGCAATCTGCGTATTGAAATGTAAATATTCGCTACAGTGTACTGTACATAGGAATTCTGAAGGAAAGCAGGATGCTGAGCATATTTATTCATCCATCATTACCCAGAATTCTCCGTCTGCTGTTTCACAGAAATGCTTTTCAGTTTGTTTGAGCTCTGGAAGAAACAGAGCTTGGGCATTGCTTTGGAATAGGCAAAGTTCTTTTCTTGGCACTTATAGAGCACTAAAACTCATTTGAAGTCTTGATTCAAGAACAGATGAGTCAGTACCTTCATTAACAGATTTTAGACCGTCACATAAAAGTTGCAGGTTTGGGTTTATTGGGAGAAGTAACAGGGCTGTAGGCCCATGCCGTCCTCCTTTCCATTAGCACAGTCTTACATGCTACAGCTGTGGCTGTGTAAAGGATTTAAATCAGTTCCATTTGTATGTTCAGGCAATACATTTGAAGATAAAAGATGGGTAAGTAAGTGCCAAGCATTGAATACTGCTGATAACTGGGAGGAAAAAAAAAAAAAAAAAAAAAATCACTGATCTATACAAGACAGTCACTTTCATTTTTAAGGAGTCCATTTTACATGACATTGGCAATCCAAAGAGTAGAACTTTGCCAAGAGCTTATTTTCTCATGTTATTGGTACTTTTGGAAAGGAAATACAAACAAAAAATCTAAGAAATTTAATTATGAGTTAGCCCAAAAGGACTTTTAAAACAGTACTTCATTCAGTCAAAAAGAAAGATTCCTTTTGTTTCAGCATTAAGCATTTTTTTTTCTTTTTTAAAGAAGGATGTTTCAAAAAATCTACTAAAATTCCAAGAGAAAAATTATAACACCATGTTTTAAGGATGTTGAAATAAAGCATTGCCTTACTTTCAATTAACAGTTTGTCAAATTCATGAAACATGCTGGTGTTACTCCCACTGTCTTCTCTGAAGGGGATTTTAGCTACAGTAATTCACTCAGTTCTAGTGAAAAGCCTTTAAAGTAGTTTATGATCTTCTAATTTCTCTGCCAAAGGGAGACAAATAGACTAATATTCCAAATACTATGTGCACTTGTGAAAACTAGCCGTTCTTTTTGCTTTACAAAGTATTTAAGAAACATAAATACCTGTGAAATAAAAAAAGTATCTTAACAAATCCTGAAAATCTTAACAGGACATCTGAAATGAGAAAATTATGGTCACATTATCTGTATAAAATCACAACAAATCCAAACCAGATTATTTCAATATAACTGAAGCAGGTTATATTACCGGTTTTTAACTTGACTTTTTGTTTCCTTTTTTCCAAAATGATGGTGGGTTATCTTTCTTAGTAAACTCTAGGTAAATACTTTTTTTCTCAACAGGTCTGCCACTTCCCTCTATTCAGAATCCATTTAATGACTTTAATGACAAGAAAGTTTTCACTGTTACAAACAGTTAAGTTTCCTCATCTGATACAGATAACAGAGCTCAGTTGAACTGAATTCCTTCTTTTGAATAATCAACATGACTTTTTACAAAATTCAAGAGATAGAACAGCTCAGCAGCAGTAAGAAGCAGTCCCATTTGACCTTCAGAGGCCAGTAGGGACAACACTAAAAGCCATCTGTCTACTTTTGAACTAAAGAGAGTATACCTCCTGGTGCTGTTCTTTGAGGTACAATCTGTACCTCTGTGAGTCAAGAGCAAAGAGGCAATGGTAAAGTAAACAAACCCAGTGGAAAAATAAATTATCTGTGCTGCAACTATGAATCTTTACACTTCTTGGTCCAGTGGCCAGAATACAGCTGAGTGAACTGCAAAAGCAAAGAATAAGATCCTGCAGAGCATGCAAGAAAATAAAATGTTGAAGACTGGGGATAGAGTGGGTTTAAAAAAACTATATGGGGAAAATCTCCAAATACATTTTAAAAAAGAGAACTTTAAAAAAAAAACCAAACTTGTAAAAACTGTAAGTATGATTATGAAGTCCTTAATTAAATTAATCTGGAGTAAAATTTGTGATGATCAATTTTACTACAAGACTGAATTGTCAAGAATTTCAATCTGGAATGCAGCAAAACACAGGCAGTGTAAGAATTTTTAAGAGAGTCAGAATTTAAAAAAAACTGTTCCTGCTCTGATGGGATGATTATATGCTGACTTTTGACATGGGATCAAAAGCTGGTACTCCATCTAAGAACAAATGCAGAAATTTAACCTGATATCCAGAGATTTTAGAGGAGTTGATGGTGGACTTGGAAAATCTTATGGTGATTGAGGAGGTACATGAGCATCCTATGCACATTGATTAGAAAAATCTAAAAACAGTTAAGAGAGAAAAAGAACTACCAAACTTATCAACAGCAAAAAAAATAAGATATCCCTTACTTCTGTGAAAATAATATACAGTGACTTCTGAAGAGGAGGTTAACCCAGCTGTAAGCTTTAACGTTCAGAAGAATTAAATCCTCAGCTCTGAATAACATTTGCAGTAAATTAAACCAGCAGTTATGCAATGTCTGGAGTACATCGTAACCCCCCCATGGTTACCATAGCCAGCCAAACCCTGTCCCTGAGCAGGCAAAACTCCTAACTGGGATCAAGGTTTTTATCCAGTGTTTAGTCTCCTTTGACCTGATTCATTTCACCACCCTTACTTCAGAAGGAAGGGGAAAGTTTTGTTGCTGTGAAAGCCAGTGCGGATATCTGGGTCAAAATTAAGCCTGATGTAACTCCATCGATGTCACACCAAGGATGGATTTGGCCCAGAGTGTCCAGGGAGGTTAATGCTCTTCCTGAACTGGAGATCAGTGTTAATTCACCTCAGTTCTCTAGCTTTGCTGCAGCTACAACTGCAGGTTGGCCTCGAGGGGCCAAGGGGCTGGGTGACCTGGTTGCTGTAAAGAGGGGAGTGTGAGTTTCCTGCTGCCAGGCCAATAGTCCTTCCTATACCTTTACAGTTGTGACAAAGTAATCTTTTCTTTACAAAGATACGTTTCTTTACAAATGTGACAAAACCCCTCCTACCAGCTGCTCTCTTTCAGGTCCCTTCTGCTCCAGGCACTGCTGATGAAACCCTTTTGTTGGTAGCATTTCAAGCTAGCCGGAGCTGTGGCGGGTCACAAACTGCACCTCAACATTTCCTTAGCAATGGTTGCTGCGATATCTCCTGCACTAATCACCTTTGTAGAAACAGGGCTATCATATGCTATTTTAAGGGCTGGATTCTGCTCTCTTATCCCAATTCATGAGATGGAAATGGTGTGGCATCATTATAATGAAGAGTGGAATTTAGAGCTCGTGCTAAAAATGCCGTCTGGCCGGGAGTGCTTGCCTCCTGCATTTCAAACGTTCCTTGTCTGAGCACGCATCCCAGTTGAACAGCTCCACGCACATACAGATGAGCAATAATGACTTCTCATTTAATGTCCTTTTTCCCCAAGACAGTTATTAATGGTGAAAAGAATTGTAGATTTACTGCAAGTCTGCCGCATAAATTACAGGAGAGCTACGGAGAGAGTCTTGATGTCCTGGTGGCAATGCTGCCACACCTTGCAAGAAAGCTCAGGCAGCGGCTTTATGTGACTCATTCATAAGACAGGGGAAGCTGCCGAGTGCAGGAAATGCTCCTCTCTACCGTCCTCGCAAGTGAAAATAAAAGGGCATTGACAAACCTGCAGGAGGAAGCCTTTGGTCCTCCCCTGGCACAGACCTCCCCTCCCCCAAACCAGAACTCAGCAGGGCAGAGCAGGAATAGGAAGGTGGCTTTACAGTGCCTTTCTGCTTCCATTGCCCAGGGCTGGCTGATGAGCTGCTTTATCCTGGGCAAAGACAAAGCATGGCCTGCCCTACGCCTGCCGCCTCTGGGTCACAGCAGGGTGTTCTGGGCACATGGCAGCACAGTTTGTCATGTACTTCCAGGTGTGGTCCCCTTCTACTGGGGGACTTCTAAGGAGGCTAGAAGGGAGGTAATGATGTGACCTACACACCAGCTGAGGAAGTCTTGCTTCATGATCACCTTCTGATAGCAAGGTCAATCATCTGTGCAGTCATGAATCATAATGAATGAGTCTCATGTTGCCTGGGAAACAGCTGGAAGAAAGCCCCACTTTTAAATTACAGTTGGACAGGGACACCAGGTTAACTCATGAATCCCATCAGTATTGATAAAGTCAAATCACCAGAATCCTTTCTAGTATTTAAATCCTATTTTAATAGTATGGTTAATAAGTTAAGCTTCCAGTCAGCTGTAAAGTATGCAAGCTTTTTGTTTGCCACTGGAGAATTTCCCAACTCTTGTTCACAATCAGTGTCAAATAAACCATCAATACACCTGCCCTTGCTTTCACAATACCACAGCCCTGTAATCTATCCAATCCCTGCCCAATCTCACCACCTAAAATGCTGTGACCTAAGCCAGTTACTTTTCCTTCCAAGTGAGACAAAGAACCCACAGCTCTTCTGCTCCTGTCTCCCTACTCCACACCCAGTCTACATTTTCTTCCTATTCCCGACCTTCAAGTGAAATTCTTGGGCTGCAATGGCATTAATTCCATCTGCTTTTCCCATGTGTGACTTTCTTGATCTGCAATATCCCTCACTCCATGATGCCCCTTCAAGTCTTGGGATGGGGGAGGGTTAGCTTGCTTCAGCCAGGAGTGAAAGGGCTAAAGCCGTGAAAAACGTACTGATGTTTTCTTCCCATGTTAAAATGAGTTTGGTTTGTCTTTAGGGGGTATAGATCATGGGAAGCCTTCTTCCTCCTTCCTCTGTGAATATTTGTCAGAAAATGTCATGTGAATCCCTAGCATTAGTCACAAGGATAAACAGAAAGTTGAGAATTACCAGGAAGGGAGTAAAAAAATATAACAGAAAGCAGTTTTATGCCATTATATGAATCCATGGTGCACTCATAACCTGGATAGTGAATGTACTTCTGGTCATTCTAACCCATAAATATTATAGCAGAACTAGAAAAGGAACAGTGGAGGGCAGAAATGATGATCAAAACATTGAAAGGTTTCACTCAGACAGAGACTGAGGCCCTTCAGTCCAGAGAAAACACAACCCAGGGAGATTATCAGATAACTAAAATATCTGGAGTGGCAAGCAGAACAACTATTCATTGTTTCTCAGAAAAAGAAGGAAGCAAGAGGCCCCCAGTGGAAATTAGCAAGCCTCAGGATTAAAAAATCACGAAGGCAAGTGTTTTTCCACGAACTGCAGAATAAAGCAGTGGGACTCATTGACACAGGATGTTGTAGAGGTCAAAAGGAAAAACTGATTAAAAAGGACCAGAGCAATTCATAGAAAGGTCTACTGAGCCCTGTTAAATGTGACCGTCTGGATGTAAGCCACAAATCTAAAAATCCCTCACCACCTATTGTTAAAAGATGGAAAGGTATACCACAGGAAAAGCATACTTACCTTGTTTATTATGTTTCCCTAAACATCCATTACCAGCCCCTCTAACAGGCTGAAAACTGGCCTTCCAGTCTCATCTAGTAGGGCCATCTTTGTGGTTTTTTTTTTTTCTTTCTCCCAGTAAGACTGGAAGATGTGACCGGTTTCCCATTTCCTGTACTGAGCCTCCCAGAGGAAGAAACGCCAGTGGGACCCCTTGCACCAGACCCCTTGTTCTGAGGTGCTAGCAAACGCTCTGATTCATTACATGCATATGATGAATCCCAGAATATATAGGTCGCTGTCTCAAGCTTTGGCCTTGGCCTGCTGCATGCCTTGCTCAGTGATTATCCCAAAGCTTAGTATATTCTGTGCAACAGGGATTTACAAAGGAAAAAAACCCACCTATGTTACCAAGAAAATACAGCTTTTCCTATCGTGGCTGTCAGTATCTCAGGAGAGACAGGCAGAGAAAGTAATCTAGAGATTAGGGCGATACCCTAGCCACAGATGTTTCTGTGACTTTGGATTCACTGTGCCTTGGTTTTCCACCTAGAAGATAACAACAATCGGTTTGGGTTTTTTTTATCTTGCACAGGTTTTAAGTGGCTAAATACGTCAGATGTTTCAATAGCAAGTGAGACGGGAACCATAAAAACATCTGAACTTACACTACAGGACTGCAAATGGAGCTGCAGTTAAGTCCAGCTCTGGCATTTCCAAATCACATTTGCTGTCCCCAATTTAAAGCACCTAGTCTTTTTAAAAATAAAAGGAGAAACTAGCATGGTTCACTAAGAGTACTTCTTTAGAAGCTAGAGGGTGGATTTGCCCCACTTCATATCAAACCGTTCATACCAGATGGTTGCAATGTCAATGGAAGGACGAAACCAATGCAGATTTTAGAAAATAGCAATGTTGTGGAAAAAGTGCTCCCTCTGGTTATTTTGCTGGAGAATTAATTGCTTACAGCAGAGGAGAAGTAGGGCAGAGGGCAGTTGGGTTTACCTGCTTTGTTTTCACCATTACAGTCAGGATGACGGTGGTTTGTCAAACACGCATTTTTGCTTTCCCCCTCAACAAGGGCACACGTTCCTGACACGCTGCGTTAGTTTTCTGAGGAGGTGACAGCTCTTTCTCAGAGGCAGTGCATTTTCTGGATGCAGTAGGGAGTGAAAGAGTATAGTTTTGTACCCAGTATGGGAGTCATTCGTTTTACCTGCTACGTCAGCCATGTTGTTACCAGCAGAGACCCAAAATGACAGACGTGACTGAGGCAGCTGCTGGAGCTAGCACAGCTTCCTTCAAACCCCCCTGATCTGACACAACAACAGTGCAGCGTGCTGGCAGTCCTGGAGGATTACAGCATCACCGCTGACTTTTCTGTTAACCCTTCTGAGCTCACAACCTGCCAAACGATGTAATGAGCTGTTAGGTGAAAAATAATGACAGCACCCAGCACTCAGAGGCAAAGTGTCTCTCCAACAACAGTATCTTAAATAACAACACACTTGTACAGTATCTGTTGCTAGTTTGGCACAGTCAACTCTACCTGCCTTAAAACAATAACAAAAAAGAAAATTGTCTTCCAAAATTTTGCAAATGGAAAGAAAAAACACAAACAGGTCATGCGAAGACACTGAGTGGAGATAACAGCAGTAACTTCAAGGGTTATCACCTCAGGAGGGGAGGTAGCACAAATCATTTGTGTGTCCACACTGGGCAGTAACGGGGCCAGGTTCGAGACAATGTCATTTAGACCGTGTCTGCAGGTACAAAATGTTCAAGTGCAGCGTGCTTGATTGCTGAGAAGATATCTTCACAGACTATCGATTGCCATGTTAAAAAAATAAATAAAATAAAAAGTAGTAATGCCTGAGAGAAGTGCTGAACTGAAAACCCCAGAGATTAAGTACCACAGCATAATCTCAAAATACATCTTTGGGACAGTCAGTTGACACTTCTGCTGTACAGGGACTCACCAACATTAATTTCAATCTACTTTACCTATCAATAGCAGAGAAGTTTTGGCATCTCAGCCCATGCTGTCCAGGACCATGAATACTCATTTTGGGTGTCCAAACTGTGTCATGATTCCAGGGTGCTCTCCCAGGCGAGGTGGGTACTAATGAGTATCGTTATGATACCTCCTAGTTAATGGCAGTCACACACCTCTGACTGCAATACGTTTGCACTCCAGAGCAGACCCAGATTGGCAGTGCTACATCTACATTTTGTAGGGGGTTACCACTCCTCCCTGTAGTGATCGCTTCTTACAGGAATACTCTACTGATAGTCTGAAGAAGGACCAGGAAGGTGGCCTTTCGCCCGTACCAACCCTGAGCTGCTTTTGACCTTGACAGTATGGGTTGTTTTTCTTTTAATATGTGTTAATCATTGTATCCCTTGTGTTAGGTAGTGCAACAGAAAAATCATGGACTTGTGTTAGAGGCTGTAGCTATAACAATCTGTAATCCATGATCAGGAAAAAATGGCTGTTCTCTGTGACAATCTGTAAAGGGTTTACAGATAACAAACAGGAAAATTCAAGACTATCCTACTGTGAGTCCTCAAACCAGTTTGGTTTCAGAATGTAGCATTTTCTAGAACGTGTGATTTAAGTGATACCTTTATTATTTTTTATTTTGCTCTTCATCCTCTTTCTTCCTCCTTCAACACCTTAGATATGTACATATCAGCAGGTCCTTTTAAGCCTCTGTCATTCAACATCTTACCCCTCCTTTCCCTTCTTTGAGAAATTGCCTCCTCTTTCCTTTTTATAAGGACAAGAACACAGTTAATTCCCCATGCCAACTCTTTTTTTTT
Source organism: Theristicus caerulescens (assembly GCA_020745775.1). Classification (NCBI taxonomy): domain Eukaryota; kingdom Metazoa; phylum Chordata; class Aves; order Pelecaniformes; family Threskiornithidae; genus Theristicus; species Theristicus caerulescens. The sequence continues at coordinate 74,343,521 of CM036558.1, forward strand.
TGCCTTTCTTCTGAAACTATCAGTAAGGATGACATAAGTGACATTGAATAACACTGGCTGGACAACGCTACACTAGGAATTAGTCATAGACCAGCTGACATCCAACCCTCTTTTATTCTTCTCTTTTTCTTACATTTTTCTTTGAAAAAGACGACCTTTTCCCCAAACTCCAAAATGCACTAATCCATGAAGCATTCCAACAATAAGGAAATGAATATTTAATTACTTTAATTCTACTATGTTATTGAAAGCACAATTTCAAGCAAGTTCATTTTACATGTGGTAATATTAAGGCAGTCAGTTTTAGTCTCCAGGTCTCATCACAACTGCTGAAGCCATGAATAGATTTGGGTATATGTTGCATTGTTTCAGTGCATTGAAATTCTGACTGTGTGTCTAGTTAACGTTCATTACAAGTGAAAACCAAAGCTCCTCCTGTCCCTCCCGATTTGCAGAAAAAGGCTCTGCACCACTTCGCTGCAAATAAACTATATTGCAGCACACACAGAGCACAGCTACCGATTCTGAATTTTGTCCAACCAAACAAGCTCAGTTAGGAAGCACTCCAAGGTTGCACAGAAGTTGGCATTTCCGATTATTCGGGCTGAACGATTCCTATGGGTCAGTTGTCAAGCACAATTTGCAAAGGCTCCTGGCACACTGACCAAGGGGGAATTCCCCAATTTATGTTATAACACAGGGAGCAGCAGTAACATTTTAATCAGATGGTGGAGCCTGCTGGGAAGCTCCATTATAAAGCACTATTATGCCCAACAGGACTGCAGTTTGGTATGGCCAGGGAGTCTACAGTGGGCTGTGTTTCCTTAGTGCAGCCACCGGGGATATCAATGCAAAATTAAACAAAAGATGTTTCCCCTCTCCCTTGACATTTACACACTACAGTAAGTGACTGTAGTAAATTACTCCCTCTGCATAATAGTATAAGCTATTTTAAGAGCTATCTGCTCTGAAGTTAGATCAGGCAGTACCTTGTATGTTAACAAGGGAAGTCCCAGTTGGGGAGCAGAGACAGAGGTCTTAATCTGGAGGACTCACAAAACATGGGTGAAAGATGGATCCTGACAGCTCACTTTGGGCACTTAAATGCGTGTTAAGCGTGAGTTCTCCATCTATACTAAACTTTTAAGTTATGTTAGTGAACACATTTTTGCAATCAGGCCTTTAAATCAAAAGTAGAGTTTCTGATTTGCTTTTATGCCAAAACTATTCTATCTTTTAAAGACACTGAGGAATGGAAGGGCAACAATATCAGCCTTCATCTCATTGTCTAGCTGAGGAGGCCTCAGTAAAAAATCAAAAATACTTCAGGGAAAAGGGAAGAAGAACAAGAAGAAAGAAACATAAAACTATGGATTCAGTAGAAAAAGAAGTAGTGTATTTAAAAAAAAAAGAACAGTTCAAATTGAATAAAAAATGTATAACCTTGAAATTTATATCCTATAAGTACAATAGTTCCTAAGTTCATGTTTTAAATACATGAACTAGAATTTTTCTTGAAGCAATTACAGTATTCCTAATTAAATTGTGGCTTTTGTACAGTAATATCAATTAGCTCTTTAAAAACCACATTATTAATTTATCAAGGAGACAACTTGATAACATGGTGAAGGCAATAAAATAGATCAGTCTGTAACGCCCACTGCTTGAGGGAACAGACTTCATTCAGAAGTACACGGGCAGTGAATCTCCACTAACTTCTGTAGAGCCACACTGATTGACCCCTCTCAGGATGGGATCTGCCTTATTAAGACTAAAACTTTCTTCTTTATATGTTCTGTTGCCTGTTTTCTTTATACACAGCCATGAAGAAAATCATATTGTCATAGAGTATGATCTGTAATGAGGTTGTGTTATAATGGGTTCTTCTTTCCTGTAAAAATGCATGTTAGTGTGAGGGGAAAGAAGATCAGGGCAAAAAATAAGTTTGGAGGGGGAATGAGAACTGAAATTAAAAGAAAACAAAACCCAAAAAAACAACTTCTGCATTGAAAGGTATTTTAGCTGCTGATAATGAAGTTTCCGGATGAACCAGAAAAGAAAGGAGGAGGACTGGGAAGTACCTCTGGAAGCTATTTCTGAACAGCAGACAGATGGTTGGGATGGCTTGCATGTGCTTGACAACAGCTACTCTGTGGAGTAATAAAGGAATAATAGACAACTAGTTGATCTGCTGGTGGGTTTGGATGGCAGAGAACTGTCTGCACTCAAAGTGGCACTACTTTATGGGAAGGAAAATGTACAAATCCTCTGAAGAGGAATACAAACAAATAAGTGCAGAGGGAGAAGTAGGACAAGCTCCCCCACTGCCACAGAAGTATGTATGCCCCAATCTCTCTCATGTGTTATAGGAAAAGTTCTTTGCAGCTCCTCGTTTACCAGGCTATTACACTGGCAACTGTATTGACATATATCGCTCTTTAAATCAAATGTTTGGTGAGTATTTCTCTCAGTTCTGCTTGTTACATCTCGCCAATTTCATGACTCCTTTCTGTTTCTTCTTTTGACCAGATTTCTAATATCGTTTCTTTTAAGCATACTTCTAGAAACAATTTCTTCAGCAGGGCCCCACAAACATCGTCCTGATTTGCAAAGGCATCATCTCTATTTACATGCATGTTTGTGGGTCAAAAACCAAGCTCCAAATCACTTCAGCATTTGCCTGCAATGACTTGGTAATGTCGACATACACCCGCTTTGGGCCACGTAAAAGCATAACGTACAGCTCCACCTGCTGCTGGAGGTGCCTCCTGCTTGGCTCCTCACCACACAGTTTCCTGCAAATACATTTAGGGAGGACACAAAGTTTGTACTGCTGAATGGTCTTTGGGACTTTTATGCAGTTTGCCATTCACGCAGGCTTCCAGATGAGCCTGTCAGCTTTGCTCCCATGCTCCATTATAGGGCTGGCCCTCAGCGCTGAACTTAGACTACCAGCAAACATCAGGCCCCAAAGCTGCCCTGCCTTTGCTTTACAGATGCTCTGTTGAAGGCTTCTTGCAAATCCCTTCACTTGCAAACCAGAAGTATAGAGGAAATATCTGTTTCAAAGACACTAAAGCACACTTTCTAAACTGGAATATATTTTCTTGAAGCTGTCCTGTAGACCTGGAAAGACCAGCAAAGAAATGAGAGTGAAAGTCAACTTCACACTTTGGAAAACTGTTCATAAGAATTCACGAAAAAAAATCTGAGCTTCTGATTTGGTAAAAATTATTAAATATTGATTTCTACCAGGTTTGTATTAAAACCCTTTTTTTCTTAAGAAAATGGGAGTAGGGGCAAAAAAAAAGAAAACAATGAGAAGGTAGAACAAAGGGATGTTTCCCTCAAATGAGAACATGTCATTTATTCACAGCTTGGCATAATAACAAGGATCTAGTTCTCAAGAAGACTGGAAGAGACTTCATGCTGCTCTGTGGCTTATTACCACAGCTGGAGGCCTCCAAGCCTGGCCGGGTCTTCAGTGTGGCAGTGTCCCAGCAGGAGCACTCCCGGCTCAGCCCGCCATGGGAAAGACTGTGCCGAGCTCCAGGGGCTGGGGCTTCAGAGTCCATGAGCTCTGAATGTCTGTCTGATAAGCACTGTCTTGGGTACATCAAAAATATGGTTGATGAACTCAGCCTCTGCCAAATGAAATGTTTAAGTCACAGAATTGTCATTTGGGGGGGGGGGGGGCGGAAATTGCACCACTGGAAAATTTCTGGATTTTTTTTTTCCTGGAAAAATTTTTACCAAAAATTCAGGGTGTTTTGGTGACAAAAGCCACCTGAATCCTCTGGAATGTGATGTAGGAAAATGGTTCCCACTCTTCCAAATTTCTTTGAAAGAAGTAGGTATGCAGGCAAAAGCTAAGCTGGTAACTATATACTAGAGACCCACAAAATATTCTAGCAGGAGCATGAATTATACTGCAAGACAAAGTCAGCCAGAAATTTAAAGTATAATTTTGTTTTGTTGAAATTTTCTTCCAGGAAAAGTGTTTTTCTTTACAAGGAATCAGCTACCTGGCAAGATTACTCCCATTGTGTTACAGATATCTGAAGTGAAATGAAAGCTATAAAAGTTGAGAGTACAGATCTGGGAGCAAGGTTTTTGTAGTCTAACTGGTCCAAGCAACGTTATTGAGAGAAGTAGGTAAAACTTTTCAAGGATAAGTGGCTTTTTGCAAGGCTTATTAAGAACTGTGCTTTCTAAATGATAGTAATAATAAAGACATACACCATGCCTAGGTATAAAATTGTTTTCATACTTTAAATTTGGAGATAATCACAATATGGCACAATGATTTCAATATGGCTGAAACAATCTGTGGTTCCCCATGACAGCATTCCAGATAAACAGGTAAACTTCAAATAGTTTCAGGTTTGGATGAAAAGCAACATTTCTGGCAGGCTTGGCCTGATATAGAATGTATAAAATTCTGCATCTTCAGCTCTTGTATCGAAAAATATACATTTAAGCTATCTCATTTTGCAGTTAAGTCCCAAAACATCACTTCTCCCACACCAGGATCAGGAGGAAATAAGATTGTGAAAGACCTCTTGTCTAGCACACAGACAATCCCTATCACAATGCAGGGCTCTGCAACAGAAACTTCTGCAATATGCCAAAGAGAAGGCAAGAAAAAGAGGAGAAAGACCTACTAAGCAGAAATGACTGGGATAAGTACATAAACCAAATGCTCATTGCCAAACAAGTTTGATCAAATCCAGGAAAGATGGAAACAATTTTGCAAATGGCAAAGCTCCAAAACAGTGATGCCTTACATAAGGTTCAGGGAATGTTTCCTTTGAAGATAAAAGGTACTCAAGTGTGAAATCTGTCATCAATATAGGAAGCAGAATGAAAAAGCAAACCAGTCACAAACAAAAATTTCTGATGGCATTTTAATTCCACACGCATTAGACAGCACCCAGGGAGAAGACCAATGATTGTATATACTTTAAATAAACTGCATATAATATATCCTAAGTGTTCATCCTTGATAGTACACGTTTCCCTTATCAGTTAGGGGCTCCTTCATTTGCATTTTCTTTTTATTCTCTGAAGTCTTGAAGGAAGGAGAATTTAGAAAATTAAATAAGTCTACTCTTATTTGCTAGGGAGTATTGCTGATCTTTTTATGAACATTCAGGAGCTTCATATAGCTATAAATATTTGCTCTTGAAGCATTTAGCAACTTCAGGAAGGATCATCAGCAATTAGAAGAAGAATGAATTAAATTTGGAATTAGATGGGATAAAACCTTGCACTATTCCCACTGAAATTTCTTGGAGTGAAATATTGGCTGTATGATTTCAAGAAGGCCTGGCTCCCACTGATACAAATAATCCAGTTAGGGAAAGCCTAGTGGATTGTCTGAAACAGCTTAAAACTAATTTTCCCACTGCTATATCTTTCAGAAATGAAGTACTACCAATTGGTCTCTTGACTAAGGACAGACCTAAGGAACAAAGCCTGGCTCCAAAGATCAATTTTCCTCAAAACTTGGCAAATGTTTGGGTTTGGTTTTCTGATTTGTTTTCTGACTCCTGAAAATGAGACACAAAATTAAACATTTGAATATGGTATCTTTTAGTTAATGCCTGTTTTGTTGTCAGTTAGAAATGGAAGTAGAGTGCTTCAGCACCTCAACTGAATACATATTTACTACTCTGTCCAATTTTACACATGTGAACAGTCTCGTTGATTTTAATAGGACTGCAGTCAAAATAGTATCTCCTATGTTTCCTAACAAGACAGAGAACAGAAGAATGGCTGACCTCCCAGGGCAAACTCAAAACATAGACAACAGTCCTTTCTGATGTGAGGTAGGTCGAGCAGGCATGGCAGGAGGCTGTTTTGGCAAACTTCATTCCCATTTGATGAAGAAAGATATGGGAAGCTACAGGCTGGTCAGTCTGATCTCAGTACCTGAGAAGAAAATGTAGCAAATCTTCCTGAACATTTCTGGACACATGAAGGAGATGACAGTGATGAAATGACTGATTCAGTAAACAAGGGGATGGAAGTGGATGTAATTTACCTCGACTTTAGTAAGGCTTTTGTCACAGTCTCCCAAAGCATCTTTTCAGCCTATCTGGGAAAGTATGGCTTGCGTGGGTGGACAACTAGCTGAACTGCCAGTCTCAAAGAGCTCAGTGTCCAAAGGGCAGCCAGTTACTAGCGATGTTTCTGAAGTGTTGATCTTGGTACTGGTACTGGTACTGCTTAACATCTGCATTAACAAACAGGACACAACCAATCATTGTCTGTTACCAACACACTACTAGCAACAGGACATGGTCTTGGCCAAGAGCCTCAAGGCTGGAGACAGACATAGTCCTAGTATAATGCTATTGACTGGTGCCACTAGAAAGCATATATAGTAATTGCATAAACAAACATAACAACATACATACAATACGTAAAAAATGAACTTACTTGATAGTGACCTCACTTTATTTATTGTTCATCTGCCTAGACACTTCAGAGCAGGGAACAAATCTACTTCTTAGGTTTTTTGAGAAGAAGCTTCAAGAGTCAGTTGTGACTGGAATCTCAAGGAACTATCAGGCAGAGTATGTTAAAGTACTTACAGCCACAAATTAGGAATCTTTTCTGACTTCCAGAAAATGGCCTCCTTGGATATAAGTTTAAAATTCCGGGATGGGATTTTTGATGAGTAGGTAGACTCACAAAAAATGGCTCAGACCTCTCAAATTTTTAATATGCAATTTAGGTGCCTAATTCACATTTATTTCATGTGCTGTTTTGACATGTTTCTGTTCCAGAAGCTAGATGGAAATTGTCACTTTCCCTTTGCTTTTTTCACTTGTCAGAATATTCTCTGCTCCAGTCTTTTGGGTAACTGTCCTGAAACATCTCTAAATATGAGTTGGCACTGTGCTGTGCAAGTCAGGGCATCATGTTTTGTTCTTTTAATCTCTCTATTACCAGCTCAAGTGACTAAGCATATTTGTCTAACAATGTATACTGTACATACCAATATGAAGGATTTATTGCCATTTTTCCATTTCTTTAAATATGTGAATAGTATTCTGAGATGTTAATTCAAATGTTAATATAAGTGTTGGGAAAGAAATCTCTTTGATAAAGTTCTTTTTTAAAAAACTAGAAAATAATTTGTCTGGAAATATTATTATTCCTAGGGAAGTATAAAGCATTTAAAAAAAAATTGAACAAACAGCCCCAAAAGATACTTCATGCCTCCTGCTAGTCTCTGCCATGACTGAGTAGAAGGCAACTGCATGAGAGATTCCTGCATGACAGATGGTGTTGGGCATACCTCTTGGCACAGACCTCTTCAGCTTCTGTCCACTGTAAGAGACCTGGACATACAAGGGCTTGTAGTCTACTAATTTCTGTAGGTCTGTTTGATGGTGCTGGAGCACTGCAAGTTTTGCTTGTTCACTTTGTTCCTGCCCTAAGCCTCCATGAAAAAACATTGTGTGTATCAGATTAGCAACTCCTCTATGCTATATTCATCCAGAAAGCCTTGAGGTGTATGCAACTCATCCCAAAGACCTCCTTCAAGCCAAATGCAGTCATCTACAATAACACTTACAACAAGTATCTTCTGATGATTTGAGGCTGATGGAAGACTACTGTGGAGGGCACTGTGGATGAAAAGTGTTGCATTCATATCCAATTTTAGGTCTGCTTGCTGACTTTGTATCTCAGGTATGCACTAATGCTCATATTGATGAGAAAACGCTTGGACACAAAACACTGCCTGACTGAAAGCATCTGTTTGATGCTGGATTCTACTGGAATTGAGTTTCCTTGAACTATAAAATAACATCCCTCCTAGTTTTCTTATCCTGTTTATAATTTGAACTCATTCATTCAGGAAGACATTGACTCTGATAATTGTAAATGCAAATAAAAGACTCCTGCAACTTACCACTAACAGCAAAACCAAAGCAACAGTAAACCGCCCAGAAAAAGCAATGATACCAATCTCGTGGTGCACTGAGTAATACATATACTGTAAACTACAGATTACCAAGCTTGTGCAATGAATTTTAAGATCTATTTGAAGGACTGTCAAAAAACAGTTGCTGATCCCACTAACATCCATTGATTTCAACAAAAGTGTAGTCAGGACAAAATGAAGCACATCTAAGCAAGTGTATGCTGCCTATCAGGAGCATGCCTAGATCAAGACTGGACACAATGCACTGAACTTTTGTTCTAATCCAAAGAAAAAAAGTGTAATTTGTTACTGTTTTGCTCTTTTATAAGTAAATATTAAGTAGAATTATAAATGGTCAAACAACACATATACTAAACACAGCAGTTTCCAAGAATTCCCCTTAAAATGTAACTATACATTTTTATCCATGCAAACAATATCTTATCATCAAACTTACTAATTTAAGTGGGGTTCCATCAAAAAGAACACCTAAACTTCAGCTAGCAGAGTAAAATTTCCAGTAAAACTGAGTAATATCGAATTTGGGATCCTATAAGAGGCTATGGATTTATCTTTAAAATTACTCAAGCAACTGACTGAAGTCACCTCCTTATTATTGAACACCAGGTTTTGTAATTATAGGTAGGAGATTTGTTCCAGCCTGTGAAGTTTGTTTTCAGAACAATGTCCTCTCAAATTAGTCCTGCAGTTTACAAAACATTAGTACACTTGAATTTTAGTAACTGAAGTTCACGATGTTTTTGTTGAAGGCATTCACTGCCAACTAATGGTTGGGGAGTTGAAATAGCATGCATTTGAAAAAGTAATCAAGTTTATTAAAACTTAAATACACCTGAAATTGACTTAAGGGAAGGCACAAATACCTTAATATTCTGTTTCTCACTTGCTCAAAAAGAATGGAAGGGCACTAACTGGTCTATGATTTGTTCATAAAACTATTCATATCAAATACAATTATTATAGATTTCAATAGCTGAGCTGAGTATAAGCCAAGTTCTATTTAGTTGCATTTATGTAATCCTTCTGGAGTTAAAGGCAAGTCAAAGAACTGGGGAAGTCAAAGAATTGGGCCTTAAATTTATCCAAAATATTAATACGCCTGGAAAGCTAAACAACAAAGTAATCTAATTGAAACTATGGGATCATTTATAATAAAGTCTGCTAGTTCTCAAGATCTTGGCCCTGATTACGCTTCTACCAGCACCAGCGATGTGTAATTCAACTGGAGGCAGTGTAAAATGAGTAGGCGAGACCATTCATGCCTTTTGAGTCCAGTATCAACCTCTTCACAACTTTTATTTAAACCAAAAATTTTTTCCCCTTGATTCATATTACACTTTTCTTCCTAGAAATCCTGGCAGAAAAACAGTCTCTCTTTCTGTCTTTTACTCTTTTTCCTCAGAGGTACATAGAAATTACGCAGCACTTTTAGAGAAGCTGCCAAGGACAGTTCAGCTATAAGTGTCATAACAGGCATCACATTTCACATGTTTCTTAGCCAGCCTTGATGTAATGCAGGAAAGATCAGATGATCTTTGGCACGTGTGAGTGGAGGACAGACCGATCTTCCAGGTCAAAGCTACAGCAGGAGGAAGCTGGTGTGAATGCAAGGAGTTTAGTTTACTTCCCTGGAAATCTTCCAGCCTCAAAACTCATGGAAAGCCCCTCAGGAAGAGCTTCAAAGCTTAGAAAACTAGGCAGGGAGCTGAATACTTGCATCTTTTGCATCTTCTGAATCTCTCTGTGGGCACTTACTGCCAAACTTGCACTGACCAGGTTACTACACATCAGACCGACTCCTCATTTCTGCCTCCTGCCTTCTCGTGTACAGGCTGTAGAGTAAAGAAGGGGCTCTAGGAACTGATAGGCCTGTAAAGAGGACAAGTCTACTAAAGGCCAGGCTGCTGGGGAACCAAGCAGGGACAGCAGAGAACTATGGCCAGTAAGAAAAGGGAAACAGGGAAATGTCTGTGACCTCTGTTACAACTCAGAGCACCTTTAACCTCTGTAATGCTGTGTTACTGACAACCAAAGGTGAGCATCTGGAGGAATCCTGATTAAAATAAAATACAAACCAACTGAGCCCAGTTTTATGCCTCATCACCACTAGGAGGGCTGGTCTGGATCCCTTACCCCATCACTTCCTCTGTGCCTGATAGGCATAGCTACATCATCAGGCTGTATCTGCTGTAAAAGTGGCTGAATCTCACTTTTTATGAACAGCATCAGTTTGCATTGGCATGCTTAGGAGACTTCCTCGTTGTTTCAGGAAATGGCAATTACTGCTGTCATGGGAACAACCTCAACAATTTTGCAGAAAATTTGGAGGGTAAATAAATTAAGAAAGGACATTTTTAAACTTTGGTCTGTAAGAACTTGAGCCAAGGATCACCAAAGACAGCAAAAACACCCTGCTGGAAAACCTCTGCTGGTGCAGCTATGCTGTTCCCAGATCTCAGGTAGTCTCTGTACTCTAGACTGAGCTACAGCCTACAGATGGAGTGGCTCAGTTTGGAGATTGCTGCGTTGTTATCTGGGATACAGGCAAGCTACAGGCACTGTTCTGAGATAGATACAGATGGATTTTGAAACAGCATTTGTACCATCACAGTGGTAGTCAGCTGACAACAGCAGTTTTTTCCAGGAAACTTTATGAGAATTCGGGAGAAAATAGGACTATCCCTACATCGGTCTATTTGCAACACAAGTCCCACAGCTTTTTTAGCATCTCCTCCCACTACAGATCTTAATTATTCGTATCCAGCCTCATCTTACTGCATCTCAGACTCCTATAAAGGCTTTCACACTCTTCTCAACTCTCATAATTCTAATAACAGCTTTCAGGAAAAATAAGTGTTTGGTCTGCTTACAAGGGTCTTCCTACATGGAATAAGATTTTTAAAGTACTAAAAGTCCTTCAAATTTCATGTAAGCAAAATGCCGAGCCACCTCACAATGAGTTCAGAGGTAGCCGTTTTCTGTTGTGACTTACTGCTTTGCACAATGGTTGAGATAGATTGAGACAGGAAGGGCAAGTTCCTACTGCACCGGCTGGAGCAGCAGAGAGGCTCCAGGGCAGGTAGGAAGGGAGGGAGGGAGGGAAGGAAATGAGGAGGGGGGAGCACCATTTTTCAGGACAGGAAGAGGAGAGTAACCTCTCATCTCCTTTAGCAGAGAAACATAGGTCTAGATGGAACATTGTAAGTTAATGCCTTCAAGTGCCCTGCTAAGGGATTCCTGCTAACCACAAGATTATTCTATTGATGGCCAACTTATACCCATTTGTTCATGGGACAAGACCAGGTAGAGGCACATGCCTTTCCCTTATTTAAAACTCAGTGCTTGCTTGTTGATAATAAAGGCAGATAAAACAAGATGTTTGTTTCATTCTTATTTAAGCAACCCTTTTATCTAAATAAATCCAGTTCTTATACTTCCCTTCCTCCCCCCCAAAAAAATCTTAAGACAAAACCAAAATAGTCAAGACCTTCTTTTCACTTTTACTTTATTAAAAGGGTTGTTTAAAAAAAACCCAGAATTTTCTTCAAATGTCAGGGAAAGTTAAAAATAGGAAGGTACCAGAAAAGCCTTTTATAGTGCAGTCATAACAGTACCACATCATCGTTGAGTACCACAATTAAAATGATACATTATGACAGTGATGTGATACATCTCTGCACTTGGTCTTTCAGGATGCAGCAAAAAATTAGTACAATTTTTGTTCTGTCTGCCAACCATTTTTTTTCAAATGGGGTACTCATATACTTTGAGAAGGTAAAGTATTCTTTCCTTTAGATGCTGTGATATGGGTATTTTTCAAACACATTTTTCAGGTGTTAAATAACCTTATTGTATAGCCACCAAACCTGCTAAGACAAGAAAAGGGAGACTAAGAAAAACTCTGGGAAATGTAATACTTTTAGGTGGACTCAAGAGCCACCGTTTGTTTAGAAGGCTGCGTCCAGGATAGTTTTGTTGCTTTTTGTGAATTAGATAAGAGTTGCAGGTGTGAAATTACTTTTGATATTTAGATAATTAAATTAATTTAGGAGACAAATTCATGCTGACATTTGTGAATGTGGATGCTGCTACAGTTCAGATTGAAAATGAAATGTGAAAACTCTTTAAAGCTGAAGCCATTTAAAGAGGCACTTGTGAATTATGTGAATACTGTGTTTTCTTTATGGTGAAGGACCGTCACAAGAGAATTGTTTTCTTCAAAAACCAATTCTGTTCTATAAAGCATAAATGATTATAAGTGTCTAAGTACACTAAAATTTAAGTAAGTCAATCTTAATTTATAACTAGGCTTATTAAGATATTCATGAATATTTTGTTCCTTTATAATATGTGAATTAAGATCAAGGAAAATTGAAAAGTGAAATGAATTTTCAGGTGCATTTATTAAGTAGATGAAAGGCAAAAAATTCACCATTGCATCAAATCTCAAATATGCAATGAATCATGCCAGTGAATATGAATCTAAGTTTAAGCACTCATAGGTATTTGCAGTACTGTGTTAAAAATCAGCGAGAACCCCAGTGCAGCCCATTTAAGACCCACGCTCATGAAGCTCCCCTCCAAGTTGACTTGGCCATGGAATCATCTGTTTGTGACATGAATGCTATGTACTCCAAGAGGTTTGGTTGATACTTCTTTGCAGAGAGGACTTTCAGAAACTGCAGGGGTTTTTTTAATAGATGTTTTTGCACATACAGATGACACAAACTTGCATACATCAAGATCCAGGTGTCTAAGTCAGTAGTATTGCATCAGTGGAAAAACGTGTAGGGAGGAATAACCTCAGAAGGTAAGAGTCTAATTGCTGTTTAAGCAATGTAACTATTCTTTATAACTCTAAAGACTGGGAAATTTAGATTATTTATTTATCCAGATTCAATAAATCAACACTACAATTGGTGACTCAATGTAGAGAACTGCTAGTGTAAAACAACAAGATGTCTCAAACAGCCTGGGTGCTAAAACCACAATACAGAGCGACGGTCACTAGGACCCAGGACTGGCCGGTACCCTGGAGTGAGGGTGAGGGAAGGAGTCCTGTGGAGACAGGGCGGCCTTGCCTCGGCCCCATTCCCCGTGGTCTGCGAAGCGTCTCGTTCCCCCCCCCACCTACTGCCTGGGGACAGTCCTGGTATCACTCCTCTTGGTTTGACTGGTCGCTGATGTAATTCTCCAATTAGCAAAACTACTAACCACTTGTGCCTTGGGAAAGGAATTTGGGAGGGAGCTAAAAGGTAACAAACTGTGGAAAACTAACGGCTCTAACCTTGAAGAAGAGCTAACAAGCCGATAAAAGTGAACATCTTGGCACCAAAGACTGGACTGTGGCCAGAGAAGATAAAACTGCAGAAAGTAGGTGAAAGGTAAATGTGGCGAGGGGAGATCACGACCACCGACTCAATTCAGGACCAAAAAGACTTGCCCCCCCACACCTGAAAGGAGCATGCGTGCTAATTTACATAGCAAGCGAGGCTAATTTAAATACAGTAAACCAATAGTGTATGAAATGTTAATCACTAACCAATAAGTGTAAATTTAGGCGGGTTTATACTAATCATGTAGCCTGATAAATGTGCGCGTGCTCGTGCTCATGTGGGTTGGTTTTTGTGTGTTCGTGTTCATGCTCGTGCACGCATGATTTGTGGAATTATCATCACCGAGCACCCTGCGCAGAATCAACATCTTTAGAAGAACCTTCACTTCTCCTCACTCTTCTCTTTTTTTTTCTCACCGAATACCCTTGTTGGCAGGACCAACGCTGGATCCAGGACTGGTGATTCTCTTTTCTCTCTCTCTTTCTCTCTCTCTCTCCCTTTTACTTTTTCTAAGGTGATTAAGTTGTTAAAAGTTGTTAAACTGTAGTCAAGTATTGTATGGCCTACCTTGACTTTCCGTAAAACCGCATAGCTGGCGTGGATATAACCGTGAGAGGGTTGGCGAGTATCGAATATTGGTACTCAATATTTGTCTCTATAGAAGCTTTCTATTAAAGCTGGTGTTTGTGTACGGACCTTGAGTGTTGGCCCACCTTAATCCACACCGAGAGGATTTGTGAATCTTTGTCACTCCTCCCCCCTCCTCCCCAGGTGGGACGTGACACTCAACAACAAAAGTGATGTTGAAACTAGAAGACAATTCACAGAAGAGCACGCTACCAATGTGATAAAAGTGTTGCATGAATCAACACTGAGAAGAAACAGAGAATATAATAATGACATATAACTCAAAAAAAAAGGCAACAGGAGCAGAAAAAAACCCCAAACCACAACTATCTACCCTAAGTGGGGCACAGGGTGAGGGGGGATGACTTGTTAGCTAGGGCAGAGTAAGTTATTTCATGTCATTACATCTGAAAAGGAACATTCATAGAAAAAAAAAAATTCCTGATGTTAATTGTAGTGGTAGGAACAACTGGTGCATGGGACAGTATAAAGGCCGTTTATAGAAGCTGCACTACTGGAAGCACCTAAAAGTCAACTGAAGAATAAACTGAACCTATTAGAATTGGCAGTTTTTCTACCACCTAGACTGTAACACCCCAACCTGGGCAGAAGGATGTGGTGTGAGACCTTGTCACCCTGCTAAAGTCAAAGTAAACAACATCCGCTGCTTCTTCCTCATCCATAGATCTAGTCATTTCATTATAACAGGAATCAGGTTGGCCAAGCATATTACCCTTGGCAAATCCACACTGTCTGTTCTCAGTGACCTTCTTCTCCTCCATGTGCTGAGAACTGGCTTCCAAGAGGACTTGGGCCATAATTTCCTAGAGACATAAGTGAGGTTGACCCATCTGGTCCCATGAATTTGTACGGGTTGAGATTTCTCAGGTGAACCCTGACTTGATCTTCCTCCACTACCAGTAGTTCCTCTCCTGGTTGAACCTGTCTCCAGGCACAAAGGCCTGGGAGATGCTGGTAAAGACAGAGGCAAAGAAAGTGTTGAGTACCTCAGTCTTACTTGTATCTGCTGCCACTAATTTACTCGGCCCATTTAGCCATGGGCCTACATTTTCCTCATTTGTTCTTTTACTGCTAATGTAGCAGTAAGCGTGTCCTTGAAGTTTATTGTCAGTTTCAGCTCTAGCTGAACTTTTTCTTTCCTACTACCACCCATGCCATCCTGGGCAACTTCTACATTCCTTCTTTGTAGTCTGCTCCTGCTTCTGCCTCTTATATATGTTCTTTTTGCATTGGAGCTCAGTCACGTGTTCCCTATTTGGTCAAACCAGTCTCGTGATACGTATACTCATTTTCCTGAGTCCTGGCGTGGACAAGTGTTTATTCCTTAAGGACAATATCTTCTAACTGAGTCAGCTCTCTTGAGCTCCTTTGCCCTTCAGTGTTGCCTTCTACAGGATCCCACCTACCCGCTCCCTGAATAAGCCAAAGTCTGCTCTTCTGAAGTCCAGGGTCTGTTCCCTGTTCTCTGCCTACCTCACCTCCCTCAGGATCTTGAACATGTCTGTTTCATGGTCACTAGGGACAAGGCTGCCATTGACCTCATCAACAAACCGCGTAATCTCAGATCATAGCATTCAAAGGGCTGAGGTACTCAGTCCTACAACACAGGTCGTAGAGACCACTCCTGTAAGGCTGAAGTCCCAGAACTCAAAACACTTGAAGAGGAAGGTTCATTGTGCAGCAGAAAATGTCTTTCTTTTCTTTTTCTTCCTAAAAAATGTAAGAAATAGCAAAGATTGTACTGTGTGTATGTATAGATTTCATTATTTAGGGGACTTTATATCAGCTTTTACAAGATACAGTTATCAATCTCAACGTGCCCCATAAATACATTTATTCTTTATAGAATAGGGCACTGGGAGATTTTGAAGCTGTGCTCTTATCCACTTTCTTTTAAATGCCCAGCAATGACAACTGTACCAGTCTCCTACGAATTCAGAGGCAGCTGTTTATTTCTTTATGCTTCACTGTCTTTCTCCACCCTGTTGTCTCTTAAATTGTAAGCTCTTTGTGGCAGAAAAGCCTTTTGTTCATTGTTTTGTGGTGGGTTTTTTTGGACAGCACCCAGCACAATGAGGAATGAGGTTACTAAGCTTTACCATAATACTAAGCAACACATGTTCATGCATTGTTTTCTGGTTTTATATCTATATAGGTGACATTTTAGACCCTTTTTACCCAGCTCAGCCAAACTCCAGAAATTGCTCCATACACATCTTCCCAAAGATAGTGGTTTCAGCTGCAGTGAGCAGAAGATTGTTCCAAATACTCTTCTTCAAATATATATAACGTAAATACTGCCCAATATGTAATCTACAGTTATAATCAGCTTTCTGAAGAGAGACAGAGGCACAAAAAGATAACTAAGTTATGGGCTGCTATTGCCAGAGAGAGCAAAATGATCTTTGTTACAGTGAGTGTTTTTGTTCAAAAATAACAGAAAGACAAATTGGAAAGAACATGATATTGTTCTTCGTGAGAGAGGAAGAGAGTTCTTATTAACTGCCACTGAAGAACTGGCATATTTGTACTAAAGTTTTTACAGTGTGCACTTAGGCCTAAAAAAAGGTTACTTTCATTTTTGAAAGCTTTGGAACACCAAAACACCAGTGTTTTGTCATGCCTTCAATGACACACAGTCACACAGAATAAACTTCACCTTTAAAAAAATTACACACTCCCCACAAGCATAGGTGCATATTTCATGGATGGTGAAGAAAGTAAAAGCAGTCTGTCTCTCAAGTCTTTGTTTCCCCTTTTTACAGGTACACACGCTGTTCCTTCTACAATTAGTTGGTAAGATGAGTTCCTTCCAAAGCTTAGCAAGGGCTACCTAAAATGTCACTACCTGCTGGGGAGAGGCAAAAAAATATATACATCTTGCCTCTGGAGCTGACACTACTCAGGTCAACAGAGAGGTGGTCCAACTACCTGACACCTGACCCATGTTTTTCAAACAGTTCATTACTGACAGTCACTCTCATCCCAACAGCTGCAGTGTTTAAGAACAGAGTCTACAGCTATGTAGTCTATTCAAGCATAATCAAAATAGCACATGATTTCAGGAATACTGATGAATGACTCTATATTCTCATTTGTGTCTATGTGTCAGAACCATTTCATTGTGGTGGTACTTTGGGTGGAACACCTTTTTGTTCCAGCAGTGACTATCTATTCTGAGCAAGATTTGAATAAATTAGTCTCTCCTTTCAGCTACGTGAATAAATTCCCAGCACTTTTAAGGAACTGCAAAACTAAAAATCAACCTTTCTTGAAGCCTGATTTGCATAATATTTTGTACTTTGTGTGTATTTTTCTTGAGAGAATCTCTCGTGCTCTGAAACCTGGGTTTATGCCGCATGAATTTGTTAAAATTTCAGCTATTTAGGCCTGTAAACTGCATTAAATGTGTCTGTAATAAACTCCTGAAGCAAATTCATCACATCTACCTTACACCATGCAATTCTATCAAAGATCGAAGAACTAAGGAACTAGCATTATGTCTGAAGTGTAGCTGTAGAGCTCTTGCAGCCTGCACGTGCAAAACATTTAAGGTCTGCCTCTCAGAGTTTTTGTCTATTATCATTTAATAATTTGTTCCCAAGTCTGCTAGTTTTTCTGAGATGCTCATAATAACCACTTTAAGAAAGACATGACTTCTTTTTACTGCACGTGAAAAAGAAACAGCTAGATAATTTGAGCTCATTTTTAAGCGATTCTGCAAACAGCAAAGGATTCTTGTGCATCATCTTACAAGGCTGACTTTTCTTATTTGTTTTATACTGAGAATAGAGTCCCTCGTATCTCTACTACCTTGCAGTACTCCACATATTTCAGCTGAGGACTTACAAGGGGAAAGAGACAAATGAAGTGACAGTTTTCTACCTCACCCCATCAGTACTGGCCATACCAGGACATCATGCAAGACAGAAGACCGTGCTGCCTTTTCCCAGCCAACATCAAGTCCCTTAGAGTGATAAAAATCCAATGAATCACCAGTGGTGCCAAGTCTATTTATAGGGGTTATCAGAGTCTTAGGGTATACAGGATGGCTTTTCCGTATGAGCAGCTTTTCTGAGGCGGTCACTGAATTCAACACTGAGTGCAGCAAACTCAGTGTTGTTCCTGCACCTACTGGTACTGCAATTATTTCCATAATACTAGCAAGTAACTGATGCTGTTTACAACAATACTGAATGCATGTTTGAAGGATAAGAGCCCAAGGTATGGAAGTAGCAATGAAGGAGTATCTAGTGTATGCCATTCTAAATGAGAACATGTAACATAAAATTCGCACAGCTTCAGAAGATCCAGGTGTCCACCTAGTGTTACTCCAAAGCATTAATTCATGGGATACTCTCCTAAGAGCTCCCCAGAGCTTCAATCACATTATAAATCCACATGTTGCCTGATCACCTGAACTAGACTTAAATAAAACAGACGCAATAAAGCGCTGCACCCCTGTTCTCAGTGCAAAAGTGTTCAAATATTATTGTGTCAAAAGAGCAAGGCAGCTATAATTCCAGCTAGGAATAAATTTCTAGGAAGTGACAAACAAATTTCATGCGAAACAACAACACAGAGGCAGAATGTTTCTTTTGTCAGACAAGAAACAAGTGCTTCAAGGCACAAATCATGAAGGATTAATTACTTCACTGATATTGTCTACTTGAAGTGGGCACTTCAACCAATCAGCAGTACTTATGATGACATCTACCAAGAAAAATTTAATACCATCTTTCAGACTTATTCATTTTCACAAATCATATGTTTACTGAAGTGTTCTTTGCTTACTCATGAGATCGTAGTAATGGAAACCTAATCGTCTTTTGGATGTTTCTCCTCAGTACAATGCCCATCATGTCCTTACAAGTAGAGGCATCTAATAAAAGGAACTGGATGCTACAAGTGCAATTACTAAAGAGTCAGAGATTCAAGGCACAAAGGGCCAGACAAGCTGAACTATCTGTGATATCTGTTTGTCTACAATGTACATACAATACCTTTGTCAGCTAGCCATCCGGTTGCCTACACACATATTGAAATAGAAGATTTTTGTTCAGATGGTATTTCAAAGCCCTTTTGAAAGTGCTCCGTTAATCCAGGTGGATTCATGCTTCTCAGACTTCAGGGGTTTTAAAAGGCTTTAGTTTTATGAGAGGACTAGGTATCACAGAATTGCTGACCACCAGAGCACTTGTATACAGACATTTGGATAAACACAGTACAACTGAATAACTAATCTGAACTCTTGCACATGACAGAGGCCTAGGATTCAAAGAGATCAAGAGGATGTTGCAATCTTGCTCAAAATACTCAAGAACAACTGGATGGATCCAGCAAGCAGTGATCAGGCAGCTGTCAGCCTGTAAAACTAGTCCTGCCATATGTTTCTTCGGAGCAAAGAGAAGACAGCTTCCAGATCTGCCTTTAAAAAAAAAAAGAGAAATGTCATAGTAATATATCTACTAGAACTTTATATGGGTTTGGATCTACTCTGAAAGAAAAGGGTGCAGAGCTCTCAGGAAATAATGTCATAGTCAAGCAAAACAGGTTTCTTTGGACCATGTTAAGTGTTGCTCTAATGTCCTATTTTTGCTCTAAGAACTTCCCTCCTCCCCCCATAGTAGGCTCAATTTCTATAGATCGTTATGAAAAAACAGAACAAAGCAACTTCAGGAAAAAGAGCAGCAAAGAATGCAAGTTGTGCTAAAACCAGCCCCAGGCCAGGTTGGTGTTTTTGCTGGCATAAGTCTGAGCCAAAGAACAAACACTGCTAATAGTAATTTGCAAAGTTTGTGGAAAGTGCCTGGTCATTAGGAAAGCAAAACGGTACAAAAACCTAGAATTGATGTGGTAATCCATACATGCTGGGGCAGAGCAATAAAATGTGCTGACAGGTACAACAGAGACTTACCAAAGTGTTTGTTTTAAGAACACAGCTGCAGATCACAATGTGATAGATGAATACTTTTTTGCATAGCTTCATCAATAAAATGCATTTTATCAAATGCTTGACAAAAAGGACAGTTAAAAAGATATTACAAGTGTAAGCATCAGCTCCTCTGCTTTATGCTAGCCAAGGATCACTGTGAGGAAGCCTAACTCCTGAAATTATCTGTGGAGGAGAAATGCACTGCTGTTATTTTGCTCTCAATAGGTACAAACAAATCAGTCATTTCTGAAGACACAAATGTCCCTGTACTCCAACCGGGGGAGTAGAGTGATGAAATCCTACACAATATAGCAGAAAAGGAGGGAGCAGTGGGGAAACCAAACCAAAGTTTAATAAGAGAATATACTCCGTTGGAATCGATACATGCAAACCAGAGACTGGCCTTTGCAGGATTCCTGTTTACAACTTGCATCAGCACTGCTAGGGAAAAATGAAAACACCATAGTTTTTGCAAACAGGTGAATTTATCAGCAGACCTCTTCAGAGCTTCAGCAAGTCTGGAGCTTTCCCAGCTCTGTTTCAGAATTTGCAGGAATTCACATGTCAACTATATGTCCCTAAAAGTGCAGCAACTGACATTAGTGAAAGGCATTGGCAATTCTTCTGCTCCAGAAAGCTGCTATTTCACTCCATACAGCTCCTGCTGTGCAAAAGCTACCTATACCAGCTTGTGCTCTATGCAGAAATAAAGCTGGATTTGGGAGATTTCTGCAGTATTGGCCCACAGTATCAGTTCCAGACAACTAACTGGCTGCCTTGCAGCAAATGACCTAGAACATAGAGCTGCATTAGCTATAAACTTACACTGTTCAAAAGACCAGTGAAGTAAAGGGTGCTAAGGATCATTTTGAGGTGGATTGCTGGGAGGAGCATTAGTAGGTTGTCTCAAGTTTACATTTAATTCCTTATAAGTAACTTACAGTACGTCTAGTGGCCTCTCTCCAAGAAGAAAGACACTGTGTTTATTTATAAAACAATGGGTATGTGTTATATTTCCTAGATTCTGTTAAGAATCTTTAATTACTAAAGAAGCACGGCTTAAGCATTACAACTTGTGTTTGCCAGTAGGGGGGAGGGTAATGTCATTAAAAATAGACACCAACGCTGCTATGTCCCAGGTTGCCAAAGGCTACTAAATCCTGGACATAGAGATATATTTTCAGAAAGCATCATTAGAATTTATGCTTCAGATATTACCAATTGCTAATGTTTCTGATCTCTACTTCATTTACTTACTGGGGTTGCATTCAGCCCTTCATTTTCTATTCTTTGCAGCTTGCAATCTGAAAGCTATTCTACAGGAAAGCAGGCATATACAACACTCTTAGTTCTCCACACTCAGTTACTTTAAGGATTTAACAGATTATGAACCATTTGATTAGTGGCGTTTTTTATATTGTATTTGATTATCTGCGCTGCTTCAGTACAAAGGATACCGTCTTAACATCTTCCTTGTCCTCATTTTGCAATGCTTTACCACCAGGAGGAGCTGTAAGGTGCCTCATAACGAGGTAGAAAACTCTCGGAAAATTTATCTTTGAACAGACAAATAGCAAACATTTGGTCCAGACTCAGCCACTACTGGAAACAAGTATTTCAGCCAACTGCTTACAGCAACATTTATAATCAGAATACTTAGCATAGCTGAAAAATCAAAGGCTACATTAGACTCTGGTCTCCTAAAATTATCCAATGCAATTTCTATTCTTTTAAAAAACACTTTTGAGGTTACTAATAAAAAGAGTTAGCTATTATTTCTAGCTTTCACTTCTTCTCCCAAATGCAGGATGAGTGGAACCAACCACTAGCACTGGGATTCATGCATAGTCACATGCGTGTGTGCGTGCAAAGGTCTCTTCTGTATGGGAGGGGTTTTTTTCAAGTGGACGAGTCTACCACAAGCTGAAGCCTATACTAACCAGCTGAGTTGTCTCCAGAGAAGCAGGGAAAATGGATTAGCATATATTACATCCTAATGTCTTCCAAAAATTTAGTGTACACGTTATTTTTAAATCCCAGAGGAGAAATTAGTCAAGAATTTTGTCTGAAGCCTATGGAATTTTATGTTATTTCCTGCTTCATTTTACAGTGGCTTTACTATTTAGTTATAGAGATGTAAACCACCAATAGCATACTGTGAACATGCTATTCAAAGCAATAGTCATAACAAATATTTTACAACCCAACCGTGCTTTGAAATCTTTTAACTTCTTTCCTAACTCAGATTAATGACACATTTCTTTATGAAGCAGAAAAGGATGAGAAAATTACCACAATTTTTTCACCAATTATCAGGAAATAAGTATATAAATGAAATGATATCACTATATCTTTCTTCTTTTCATCCTATTTTCTGTGTTTCAGCATCTAGCTTTCTCTCTCCTGAATCAGATACTCCAGTCATTTGCTGATATTTTTTCTGTCCCAACCTTTCCTTCTCATTCTCTTTCTCTCAATGTATGAGCAGTAGAAATCAGTTCATGCTTCAGGTCTGTTCACCCTTTTGCTTCTCTACTGCATGCTGCTGTCTACCAGCATGACAACTGGTGCTAGTGACTGATATGATCTGGACACCTATTTGCTAGGAATTAGAAGCAAGCTTGGCCTAATTCCATCATATGCCTCTTTAGGACTGCGTTTTACTTTGCAAAAGAAATCCCTATTTCCAAACTTGACATGTTGTTCAAATGCATCATCCCAAGACATTCAGTCAATAATGAAGTTTCATTTTAATTGCAGGAACTTGACAATTTTGCTTTCAGTGATAAAATAAACAGGATAATTTGGAGCGCTGAGATGATTTACTAATAGCTTTCATCACTTATGCTGAGGGTCTCTAGGCCCACATATGAATTGCAACTCTACATAAAAAAGCTGCTGTCGTGAATATAACTGCATACACCATACACTCTTTCAATAAACTAACTCTCCATTTTCTTTGTGTGTTGCCAGAACAAATCCAAAATCCACAACAGATATGTTTAGGGTCTCCAAAGATAAATCTGTTGAAATCTTCCGAGAGGCATACTATGCCTCTGCACCTTCCAAATACATAATAGTCCAATGCTAAGACAAATAGCTGGAAAACATTCTCCACACATGACAAAAAGTGTGTTTTAGAGCTGGACAATGACAGGGTATCCACTGTATATTGGAGGAAGAACGCCGTTCTCCTTTCCTCAACCAAGAATTTCCAACATGACAGAGTAAAATTCTACTGACTTATTACAACACCACTAAGTTCTTTGTCAGGCATGGCTTGCCCCTTTAAGAATGAGGCAACGCTTATGGCTCACAGTGTTTATAGCACAGGTGGGATGCACAGATTGAGTGCATATGTGCAGGAGGGAGGCATCATGTTTTTCAGCAAACTTTACCTAGTTGTCTGAGAAACAGTCTTACTTCCTGGAACAAAATGGGTGACATTAGGACTTGATAGGGTCTTAAGAGGTAATTTAATATAACATTTTCCCGCTTCTAAAGCTGCTCTCCCAGTCATTTGCTGGCCATCTTCTGTTACCCAGCAAGCTGTGAACCAGAGACTGAAAGATGCTCATTTCTTCTATTCCCAGATATGCCAAATCCATTTCATGCAGTTTGGGCTTCCCTTTTGAGCACAAGGGGTCTTGCCTTTTGTTTCACCTACAACTTAAGGCCATTTACTCGTGATGCTCAGATTCTCTCAATGATGAGAAGTACAGTGCTCCAGGATTGCCCCAGTTCATTCTGTAATCAAGCTGGAGCCTAAGCTCTCACTTCATTCATAGTCATGAGATCCCTCTGATTTCATTAGTGGTGCTTCCATGCCATGGAAAGGAAAGTAGCAATGGAGGGTCAGATCATTGCCAAATGGATAAATGCAGGTAAATGCCTCAGTTTCCATTACAACTACTTCATGATTTAAAGGTTTTCTCCGTGATTTTAGCAGCCAGGGATTTGCACCAGACCCAAAATTTTCTAAAACATAATTGGGAAAAGGCATTTTCGTAAACAATCCCCTCTAAGAAAAGCATCTCCACCATGTGGATTACCCTGTCTTAGATTATTATTGACTGAATTGATTTAAAACAACTAGTGAAACAGGCAAGTCTGAGGTCGGGGAGAGGGGCATGAGGAGAGGGAGGTGCAAGAGAATAAAGACTGAGAAGGTAATTTGAGAAAAGAAAACAAGATAAAGGGAAGAAAAACCTACAGGAAGAAAAACCTACAGGAAGAAAAGAGAGAAATTACTTAAGAGCAAAGGGAGACTAGATTTTAAGTATCGAGATTTGAAGATTTTGACCAAGTATGGTAAGTTTTCACTTGAATTGAGTCTCAAGTTACAGGATTCTTTAAAAAACAGGGGGGAGGATTTCCCTTAGGAAAGTACTGATATTATTCTAATGATTAATGGAATCCTTTATATGAGCTGCTTATCAACCCAATTTTAAAAAATTATAGTTTTAAAACAAATGAAAGAAATCAGTCAGATTAGTTATACGAAATACCTCATCAGTTCAGAGTAACGTACCCCTAGTACCAAAGCATGTAGGTAGCAGGTGTACTCCAATTTAACCTCATAAGATGCATATGATGTAGAGGCATTTCAATCCAGTTCATACGGATGTGGAACAAAGATGCATAGAGTCAGCTGTTTTAGTTGCTATTCAGTACAACACTGATGTTACCACAGAACTATCTATTATAACTCTAACTATCTATTATAACTCAAATTTTGACCCGGAGTAGAAGTAAACACTTCAGCATCTCTATTCAAAATAACTATTTTCTTCTTCACATGTATATCATTTAACATTTATCTGGACTGAATTAATCTGCCTTTTTATCATCCAGTCACTCAATATCATGATGTCCTTCTTCACATCTTTGCCAGTGGTACACATCGTTCCTACTGTGAATAACTCCTCATCTACTGACCTGACGGAAAGACCAGTGCACCTTATTTGTCTTGACTACAGTAAGGCTTTTGACACTGTCTCCTCTAACATCCTCATACACAAACTGATAAAGTACAGACTATATAAGGGGACAGTGAGTTAGACTGAAAACTGAACTGCTTGGCTCAAATGGTTGTGATCAGCTGCATGAAGCCTTCTTGGAAGCTAGTCACTAGTGGTGCATCCCTAAGATCAATACTGAGACCTGTACCGTTTAACCTGGATGACAGGACTGAGCACACCCTCAGCAAGTTTGCAGGCAATACAAAACTGTGAGGGATGGCTGATACACCAGAGGGTTGTGCTGCCAGTCAGAAGGACCTGGACAGGCTGGGCCTATGGGCAGACAGGAATCTTATGAAGTTCAACAAGGTTCTGCACCTGGAACCATGCACCAAAACAGGCTGGAGGTTAAGTGGCTAGAAACCAGCTTTGCAGAAAAGGACTTTGGGGGTCCTGGTGGACAAGAAGTTGTCCATGACCCATGGATGTGCCCTTGTGGCAAAGGCAGCCAACAGCATCCTGGGCTGCATTAGAAAAAGTGTTGCCAGTAGGTTGAGGGAGATGATTCTTCCCCTTTGCTCAGCACAGATGAGACACATTTGGAGTTTTGTGCCCAATTCTGGACTCCTTAGTAGAAGAGAGACATGGACATGCTGGAGAGGATCCACCGTCCAAGATGATTAAGGGATCAGGACATCAGATGTACAAGGAGAGGGTGGGGGATTATGGACAAGAGAAGCCTCAGGGGGATCTTATCAAGGTGTGTAAATACCCGATGGAGGATGTAAAGACAATGGAGCCAGACCCTTCTCAGTGGTGCCCAGTGACAGGACAAGTGGCAATGGACACAAATTGAAATACAGGAAATTCCATTTAAACATAAGAAAAAAACTTTTTTACCGTGACAGTGGTCAAACACTGGCACAGGTTTCCCAGAGAGGTTATGGAGCCTCCATCCTTGGAGATATTCAAAACCCAGTTGGACACAGTCCTGAGCAACCTACTCTAAATTTACCCTGCTTTGAGCAGGGCACTTCGACTAGATGATCTCCAGATGCTCCTTCCAAAATTAACAATTCTATGACTTTAGAAAAAACATGCCAAAAGAATATATCATATTTATCTATGTCCTTACAAATTCTGTTCTTTTTTTTTTATAATTTCTATCAATCTCACATAATTAAGAGGTCTTTTAATAGATACTGACTAAAATCACATTTCAAAACTAAACTTGTCTTAAAGTAAAAAGACAATGCAAAGAAGAATTACAAAGAAAAAACGTTATGCATTAGGGTAGCTTCCAAGAACATCATCAACACCAAAAAAAAAAAAAATCACTAGCTCATATTTAAAGAGGTGTTACCAGCCTCTGACACCTGAAATTTGCAAGCAGTTCAAGCACAGCTCCTGACACGGACCTACATCATACCCTTGTCAACAGGCTCGTGGTGGCATGAAGTCTGCTAGGTCATCTAAGCCCTGGGCTGTGGGAGGAAGTGAGTTAGCAGGAGCCAGTCTCCAAATTACACTGGATCCTAGCTGAATGTCCTGTCCCACCTACCTCCAACCCAGTTGTGATTTACTGCTAAAATTCCTTCTCTCCCTAGTTTGCTGACACCTATCTTCTAGCTCTTAGCTATATGAAGATTTTGATACACGACTATATCCATGAGAAGTTTGATTATCCCTATACTAGAAGGTGATTCTTACACTTTCGGATAAATATATAGAAAATATCGATACTAATATAAACAATAAGAATAAGAGAACGTGATTGCAAAACAGCACTTAAATAAACATATACCAAGGCTGTTATGCTGCCAGCACACATCTGTTTTATTTTGTTCAGCTGAACAGTCCCACTGAGATCAGCAAAAATAGAAAGCATGTTAGAGTTCCATACCTTACAGAATTGATGACTTAGGAAAATTAATCGATGGGAAATTATGAGCTATACAGCACAATTACAATCAAAAGAAAAGACTGGTGTCTTCCAATGAAAAAGGCTTAACCAAGATCTAGTGGCAATTTTGATTTTTTTAATGAATATAGAAATCCTTACCTGGAAGGACAACAAATAACAGTCATCTTCTCTTGAGCTTGCAACCCAGGCCAAATCTGAACCAGCTATTACTGCCTGACAACTTGTTGCCATGGCCTCCAGCCAGCCCAGCTGTGGCTAATTTAATTGTCACAGGTGCAGCAGTAATCAGCCAGCAGGAGCCAGGGCAGTAGCCACAGGCATCCTGCAGAAACCAGCCACTCACTGCAGGCAGGGAGCTTGACGAAGTCAAGGCTGAGAGGACAGCTCAAAACACATTTGCAGCTCCCTCAAGATACAAAGTTGCCCGGTTCTCTTTTCCATCTGCCCTATGCTAATTCGATTGCAATTAAAATCAATGTAAGAGGACAGGCTGTACAACTGCTGTGGAAACTGCAGAATGCCAGTAAAGCAATACTAAAATAAATGTAAGGCTCTTTTGTAAGAGCTATAGGCTTGAACCTAAGTCTCTCAAGGCCTGGCTGGGTGCTTTAACCTGCAGGTAAAGTGTAAAAGATGGGCAATGCCTACTTTTCCTGCTCCATCTCTTTCCTTGCCATTTCCTTCATTCCTATGTTAAAATAAGAACAAGCTCTTTACAGTCGTCTCGAAAAATGAAGATAGGTACGTACCCTTGGGGGAATCCTATGGACACCATCCCTCATTGGAGGGTGATCCTGTCTGCAACCCTGTGTCAGCTCTAGAGAGGAATGAGACTGAAAGCATTGCCCTAGATTTAGCAATTCCTGCCGGTGAGCTTTAGGCAGCTCCCTAAACAGCAGATAAATTTTAATGTCATCCTTCTGAGGTCTTTTTCTCTTCTACAAGTACATCAGAAATTAAAAGTTGGGCAACCGTAGGAGGCACTTCAATCCTTTTGAGGTATAGATCTCTTAAATAAAATGAAAGCAAATTATATGCCACTTCTGGATGCTGAACCTGTCAGCAGGTACATAGACTCATATGCCACTGTGACTGTGGTTACAGACGCTTTTCCACTGAGAGTGTTTTAGAAGATCAGGGCCTAGAATTTATTTTGTTGGGTTTTTTATTTTTCCATCTGATTAAAAATTTGTGACAGTTCAGGCGTATCTACCACAACTTCCTCAGAACCATTGTTTTACTGACCTTTCCTAGTATCATCACCAGTATGCCTCAGAATGGATCTAGGTCCTAATGTAAAATAAATGGAGGCTACAAAAATTATAAAAGATAAGTATTTTAATACTCTGTTTTGTACCTGACAAATATGAAGTACCTGACATGCTGAGACCATCACCTGTTCCTTTGGCCAGTGTTGTCACTGCTATGTCTTGTCTCACTCAGTCATATTTGTATGTTGCCTCTTGATTTACAGTCTTACAAGACACTGTAAACCTTAATCCTTTTGACGTGGAATGTCTTCTTGCCTTGTCTCTGTACAAAAACTATCACTATGGGGAGCAGGCCTAAGCCTCATGCTACCACAAGACAAGTGTTCAACAACAAAGAAAGAAAACTTGGGCTTAACGACCCTCCAGAAGAGATGAATGATCCTCATAGTCCCCTTGAGAAATTCAGAGTTGTTCTGTGCTAAATGCAAACTAAACCATGCGTATGTATTGACCAGAAGGGACAATTTAAGCATGCACATGAATAAATCAAGGACTAATTAAAAATCACCTAAATCCTAAGAATTAAAAAAAAGTATGAGCATTGCCATCTGAAAATGCCAGCTGGAATGCCAGTCTTCATTTAAAAAAAAAAAAAAAATCCCTTAACCAGAAATTCCCTATCATTCAAGACCATTGCTAAGTAATAAATACTGAATTGGCTGGATTCCAGTAAACTGCACTGTGGCGGATGAGCCCAAAGCATTCTGACAAACATTCTTTCTGAAAAAAATCCAAAATAACTCACACTAATAATTATTATTTTTCACAGACATTGTTTGTGATTACTTTGGCTACCTACTTTAACCAAAAACACTTCTACAAGAAAGTGGGAGAGATGCTGTCAAGGAAGGTGAATATCCTGGTGATATCCTGGTCTAGACAAAAGCAGAGAGAGATTAAGGGTTGTGGAGGTGCAATGTAGATATCAACGAATAATCATCAGAGCATGGTATGAAACCTGTTAACTCAAGTGGCATTATTTTATAGTTTATTTAAAATTTTTGTTTTTTCACCGTAGATTAACTGTCTGAATGTATTATCCCAGCCTTATGTCAGGAAAGGTGAGAAACTGCAAGAAAGCACTGTAACAGATCTAGATGAGTAACTATCAATCAGATTTGGGGGGAGAAAAGGGGATAGTGGCATACACTAAAGGTCAAAGCAACAGACACATGTTGCTAGACTGCCAAGTTACAGCTTGAAAGAATGACAACAGTTAAACTTTGTTAGGAGACAGTGTGATTACCTATGATCTCCTAAAAGCTAATACAGAGAGAGATGGAAAGGGGTCTGCCCTCTCTCAAATGAGAAGGATGTTACTATCTTAGAGAGATCCACAAGGGATGTTTTGAGGTGAATTTTGCCTTTTCTGGAACAGAAATGCCATAGATGAAGAAAATCAGATCAGAAATCCTCCCTTAGCAAAAGGATATATTAAGTACGTGCTGAAGTATTTTGGGAACATGCAGACAAAAACCATGTTGAATTACTTAGCAGTCTAATTGAGACCATCCCAAAAAAAAACCTGCCCTTGATAAGTAAACCAGTCCTGCACAACAGGCAGCCTGCAAAGGAAATTACACACCAAGCAGCTAAAAGGCAGCACGTACATGCTGCAGTCTGGATGCTCACTGAGCCAAACTGGGATTGCTGAAGTTCTGGAGTTGTAGGAGGTGCAGTCCAACACTGGTAAATCCAAGTCTTAAATGGTTTAACTGCTCTAAGTTTATGCTGCCTGGAATTCAGCAGCTTGGTAGGAGTCATTAGATAGTTGATACCTTTTTCACTGAAGTTCATGTTAATAAAGCCAGGCAGAGATCTACCCCAGTTAGACTGTGGTCACCATATGGAAAGTGAGATATACTAACCTAGTGAAGGAACTAAGTCTTACTGGACATCAGGATGTAGTCCAAATATAAATGTTTCAGCAATCATGCCATCTTGAATAGTGACTATGCTCTGAGCTGTGTCAGCTCCACTGTTTTTGTGGAGAG
This sequence comes from Theristicus caerulescens, assembly GCA_020745775.1. Classification (NCBI taxonomy): domain Eukaryota; kingdom Metazoa; phylum Chordata; class Aves; order Pelecaniformes; family Threskiornithidae; genus Theristicus; species Theristicus caerulescens. The sequence goes on from CM036558.1 coordinate 74,373,550, forward strand.
AATAAATCAAAATGGGAAACTGGTCCAGCTGATGGGTTTTCTTGGGTGGGTTATTTTTTAACCGGATCAGTTCTCTGATCTGGTTCACTGAATGCCCACGCACAAGTACTGATGTCGGCACAGCACAACAGGCTATGCAAGGGTGAACACAAACAAGCGGAGGTAAAGATAGCTGCCACTTACAAGACATGGAGGCCCAGAGAATCCCACACATTAGAAAAATGTTTACTACGACAATTGTTTGATAGAGGGCGAAGCTCACAATGCAGTCTTTTTTTCTTATTGGGACCATTAATAGTTTCACCTTCCTCTGTCAGCCAAAAAAACGTGTAGGGACTTAATATCTTCCCCCACCCCTCTGTCAACTTTGATTTTAACGTGCTAATAGATGCACATTACTACCGCCTTATAAGGCACTTCCTAGAGGAGGAAGCTAACAGCCCCATTTATACCTACTTACAGAGACACTTTCTGCAATATGAGAGTAAAACATTTTAGCAATATAAACAGCCCAAGACAGAAAGCATACCAAATCCCTCAGAGGCTATGACAGAAAGCGAAACAAATCCCTCAGAGCCGATGCATTAATGCTTTAATGTCCTAAGCTGACGTAACAAAGCACTGCTGCTGAAAGAAGCAATGCTACTGCCTGTCAGGCTCCCTTACGTCTCCCTCCTTGGCACCAACAGGAGTGTGCATTCAGTTGTGTGATGAAAAGGATCAGGGGGCTGATCTGGCTCACAATTAACCTTTATTCATTTACTTGGTTTTGCCTGGTTAATTGTCACTCAGATCAATTCCCTGAAATGGTTCAATGCTTGGCCATGAAAACAGCTGTGTCAGCAGAAAAGAAGGCATGGGAGTGAACCGGGAGGGACCGAGGAAAATAGAAAGACTGCTCCTTTCAGTAGCAGTGTTTGCTTATGCTGGCTTAAAGTTTAAACTGTGAAATGATGGCCCAAAATACTTTTTTTTTAAAAAAAAAGTGAAAGTACAAAAAGTAGGAGTGCCAGTTCTTTGGCAAAAGAGTCTGACAAGCCCACAGCCAACACCTGCATCGTTTAATGGTTCAGGAAACGAAAAAGGACTCCAGCTTAGGAAGATTTCAATTCCTTTAATTAACAACAATTCTGTTGTTAGTTGATTCATATGTAAAATAAGACTCCTGTAACCACATCTCCTGATTGAACTCCTGCCAATAATGTTTCTTTCCCAGGTGCTCTTAGTGTGAAAAACCGATGCAACCCAACATACCACTTCAGATGCATTCAAACAGTACTTTCTCATTTCCTGCATTTCGCAGATTATTTTTAAGTGGATATCTTGCCGGTCCTGGCAAATAGGATATGATATGTAACCTTTCACAAATAATTGTAGCACTTCAGAACAGCAGGATGAGAATGTACACATTCCATAGATTGTTAATAGGGGTTGCAAATCTACAGCGTACTTAAAAACATGCAGGTCTTTCAAAAGCTAAATATATAGATTTGCTGGTCACCAGGTAAACCTCTACAAAATCTCTTTGAGGTTGTTTTGCATCTTTGAGGTTGTTTTGCATTTCCTCAAAAAAATATTATTTGTAATTACACTTTTGTTTCTATTCTGGTTAAATATCTTAAGAATAATATTCCCATGCAGTTTAAATGTTCAGTCAATACACTGAGCAACCTGCTGAGGAAAGTGCAGCAATTTCTGAACACCAACACATTAGTTACAGAGAGAAGCCTCAGAACAAGATTGCCAAATAGTTTATTTAAACATGCAACAGTGACTTGTAAGAGCTGCCTAGTGGTGGTGATAAGAAGCACAAAAGTTATTATGACTACATATAGCCTTCTCCTGTTTCTGAATACTGGAAGCAAATGGTGAATGACCAAAGTAAATAGGAATCTGCCTATGTTCTACCTAAGGAAAATTGTACTAGATGCTGCACAACACAGACACCTCCTGTAGCTGTATTGTAAAGGGATCAGAAAGACTGTACCGTGAAATACTGAGAGAAAATATTGAAAGAGAGTACAGCACATAGGAGGACTAAGCAATAAAAATACAATGTGACAGCTAACTTTATGGCACACTTGAGGCAAGCCCTTCAATAGTGGCAAACTGCCTAAATAATTACAGCACTTTCCAGACATAAGGCTTAGCCCTTCAGATCTTTATTTGTGAAAATATCTCAGTGAGGTAGGCCTAAACTTGTAGTCCAGCTCCTGTGATCTTAATAAAAATGATATGTTTTGTCCAACTGAATGCTAAGAGTTCTGAAAAGATTCATAATTCAAGATAGAAGAGATTATGTTTTTATTAGAGGAGGATAATCTGCAGCTAGATGGGGTAAATGAACTTGCATAAAAGAACTGCAATGATTTGGAGTAGCAAGGATGGTTTTGGATGGAACATTATTGCAGAGTGTGAGAAGACACAGACAGCTCAAGGCATGCACCAGTTGGTCAGTGGAGGTGATAACTGTGGACTAAGAACTTGGTATTTTAGATCTTCACTAAGGACATTGCTGAAAAAAGGCAATTCCCCCAGAATTACTGATTGCCTGAGAATGAACTAGCAATCCAGCCAAGAAAAGTGGAGCAGAGCACAGTATAATTAGTTAGCTGCTGATTAGAGCTCATGTTTATATTTTTCTGTCGATAAAAATCTCTGCTTAAGTAAATGGGTCCAAGTCTAATTTCTTCTTGGGTGTCGGGAACTGAGCATACCTTTCACGCTGAGGTAAGAACATGACCCACATAAACAGGGATTTCCAAAACCAGGCTTACAGAGATGTCGATGATTAATGCCCTTTGCTAAGATTGTAGTTTCCTACAGTGTGGCAGCAAAACTATGAAAACCCCTCTCTCACGTCTGAAATGGCTTGTTATCATCAGTGCAAAAAACATGATAATATCATCACACACATAAGTACTGCTGGATTTATTGGACTGATTTTCAAGGGGAAGGTGAACAAATCATCAAGATAACTTTCTGTTAAATATGTATTAAAGTTCCCTGTAGTGATAATGCAAAACCATTTGCCATGGAAATCAAATTCTGAATAATAAAGTACCCGACACATCTGCTTCCTGGATAAACATTTTCTATCAAAGAGAGAACAGCTGCCTTGTCATGGTAAAGGATGGGAAATATTCAGCTCCTTAATACTGAGTTCAGTTCAGGCACATTACAGAAAGCATATTTCGGAAAATCTATGGGAAAAACTGGCAAACACTCAACATAAAGACTGCAGAAATTATTGCAAAGATACAAGAATTATCCTTACAGCAAAAAAGGATGATTGTGCTGATCAGATTGTAGAATATTTTGCAATCTTGAAGAAACTGGAGATGCGGATGACACAGTGATCACCTTGATGTATCAGAATCAGCTCCTGTGATATCAGCACCATTCCTCCCTTCCACTGTGAAGTTACACAAAACACTTTTTGTTCAGGCTTGTATCAGCATGTCAAAGAACCTGCAATTATGCTGAAACACATATCTTCAACCAAAACATCAGGATCCAGCAGTCTGAAAACTTACTGTGTGATTTTGTGTTTCATAATAAGGGCGCCACAGTTTCTCTAGCATACACATAGCTTATAGTTATTCTGACAGGATATATATGGTAAAATGCACTTATGCACATATACAAAGGGCCAGAACAAAAGTGTGTAACAGTAAGCCACGTTTAAATCCCATCCTGTGAGGTATGTGACTTTGCTCCCCCAAGATCCCACTTCCACGAGTAAGAATACATTGCAAAGAAGAAACGGTTAAAAACATGCTAAGAAAATAAGTAATGTCACGTATGTAAGGAAAAGGTAACAACACCAACAGAATAGAAAGATGTTTATGTGACATGCTATTCACAAAATGCTTTTTTAATATTTTAGCTCACCTGAGCACTCAGATGAACGCTAAGAAGCTAAGTAGTTGAACGGAAGACAAGAGAAGAAAAACGAGAGAAGAAAAAAGGAAGGAGGACATCAGGAAGTATAGGTTTCTAGAGACAGACACATACAGCAAATGGCACCCTTGTAGACACAATACATGGATTGTGATATGTATCTTAGAGAGGTGATGAGAAAAAGAGGTCACTGCAGTTACTATTTCTCTATGCCCCTCTCTGGTGAGCACTGAATACTGCTGGTGTCTATATTTAATTCCTATAGCATACAATCCATATTTGCCTGAACCCAGAGATGCCTTTTTGCTGTCTTCAGGTAAAACTGGAAAATGTTCATTCATTTTCAGAAGTTCCAGTGTGACTTTATTAAAAAGGCAGGCCTGTTGAAACTGGTGTATATTCAATAGAAAGAAATTAAGAAAAATAAAATCTGAGATATTTAATCTCAGATATTTAACAGCAAAAGCTTTCTGCAAGTGGTATTGGGTGAGAAGTAAGCTCCCAAATAAAGCACAGCTGCTGTGCTTTGTATTCACTGGCACAGACGCAATAGAAAACATACTGCAAGAGCCTATTTTGCCTTGGAATCGAAATGGGTGAGCTGGTTCTAAGGGGTCTCTTTCATTGCTCTTAGTTATCTTCGACTAAGCAAATATATAAAGGCTCTTATGTTTTTAAGAGGGTAATAATTTAAAGGCAAAGAGAATTCAGGAGGAGTGCACTTTTTTTTTTCCTCCTCATGTACCTTCTAGACAGTAGCACAAAATGTGAAGCTGTGCTATTTTGAACTAAAGGAAAGAATATGAGAATTTTACACAACGATAAAAATGCAGCCAGGAAAAACCCTTCATCTTACCATTAACAGTAAAATGCTAGAGAGGGCATTGTCATTAGGGACTTGTCAAACAATAAATCTGAAGCAACTTAGCAAATGAGTTCTCTAGGGAGTCCTCTCTAGATTCATAACATTAGTGCTAACAATACTATTACAGTGAACTTTCAACTGGTGTTTGTTATATTACATTTCTGTAATGATTTTTCTGGCCTTTTCAAACTACAAGACTAAAACTGTTGTGTGCGTAAGCTTTCAGTAAAAAAACTGTTATTATTTGACAAAACAAATGCTAGCATTTTAAAGCCAAATTCTCCTCTTTCTTATTCACAGAAAGTCTCATTCTTTATCTCAGAGCAAAATTTAGCCCATAGTTTGGTTTTATGTATTCAAAATACTGTCTGTGTGTTACAAGGTACATACTTAAAAGCCACGAGTTTTGCTTGATTAGGGCTAAGTAAGGATATAGATCAAGAATAGCATTTACTATAACATTTTTGGGAAGGTGTTTTCGAAGTCTTCTACAAACATGAATTAATTTCACCTCACAGCCCTGTGTAGCAGAGAAGGAAATTGCCACTGAAAGGCTAAAACACAAATAAATAACTATTTTAAGTAGGTCAGCTAGAGGTGAAAACCAGTAAAGGTTGTGTCTGAAATTGAGAAATGCTAGGCTTTTAGATCTGTAATCTTAAGTAGAATTCAAGGTGTATCAAGTTCAAAGAACAACCATACTTGAAATCCAAGGCTATGTTAGAAAAAGTCACCTACGTGTGATTTGACCAGAGTCACACATCACGACTTGGCAGTATGAGGGAAAAAAGTGCTGTCCTAATTGCTAATCTCTAACAGTTATGTACACTTTTGAAAAACTGTAATCAAACATTTAAGAAAGGAGAACTCCATAGTTCATTAATGGCTTTGAAACATTTATCCTTGAGGGAGAACTCAAAGTCTTAAATGCATTTACTTTGGGGGAGAGGGGAAAAAAAACCACCAAAACAGGACTAAAAGGTGATTTTATTGGATGTGTTTTGAAAGGAGACTGACAGAGCTGAGTAGCCGAATTGTGAAGATCTTCCCAGCACCTGACTGAACATAGAAATGTCTTTCACAGAGCAGGTGACATCAGCAAGGAAAAATTAATACATCCTCAGGAGCTGAAGCTGAAAGAGCAAAAGCTTGGAAATAAATGGCAGTATCTTTTAAGCTAGATGGGGCAGACGCTAGCATTTATTCCACCTTTGCACAGCACCAACCCTTCTGAGGTACAGCCACGAGCTGTCCAGCAGCCCGCCAGGTGATCTGTGTGGAAAAACGACGACGCAAACACTTTTAAGAGCTGCCTATCATGCAAAAATAGAAAGATAATACAATTAATGGCCCTGATTAATAACGTAATGTATGTTACAAGGCACTTTTGGGGGGCTGGGCCGAGTCCACGACTTTTGCCCATGGAGGGGTTCTGGTTTCACGTCCGTTCGTTTTCCGTAGGCTGCTCTGGCGACTCTGGCTGCCCGTCAGGTTTGCACGACGGCCTGTTTCAGTTCTGACCCCGAAGCGCATTTTCTAGGGCATGGCTTGAGAGCCACACGGCCGTGCCTGGTTGCTTGTAGCGACGGGAGAGGGGACTTCGCCGCCCGGCCTCTCCCGCCGGCGGAGGCCCACACGGCCGCCTCACGGCTCCCGCCAAGCCCCCCCCATCCCCGCCACCGCCCCTCAGCGGCTCCCGGCGAAGCCACGGCCCGCAGCCCGGCCTCCCCACGGCGCTGGAGGCAGTGCCCTCCCCGGGGAGGGAGTGGGCGGCTGCCATCTCCTCAGCCGAGGGCGCGGCGGCTCCGGCGGGGCGGGGTTTGCCGTCTCCTTCTCCCGCCTTCACTCCCCTCCCTGCCCCCCCCGTCATGGCGGCCCCGGCCCTGACCTTCGTCCGGAGGTTGTGCTGGCGATCGCCCTGCGAAGTAAGGTGAGCCCTGATCGTTCGCGCACTATCCCCCTGTGGCCGGGGGCTCTGGCGCCGTCCTGCCCCGGAGAGGGAGCGCTCTGCGAGCCGCCGTCTCCCCGCCGCGCTGCCGGGGTGAGTGGCCGGCAGCGGGCCCCGGGCGGCCTTCCCCTTCCCGCCGCCCCGCTCCTCCGCGGCTGCCCGGCGGGGCCCCCTCACAGGGGTCGGGGAGGCTGGGGCAGGCAGCGGCGGGGCCGGGGGTGTAAGCGCCGTGGGGCGGCGGGGGGGCCCGGCCGCTGCCTCAGGCCTGGGCAGCCCCATCTCCCTCCTGCCGGGGCCCGGCGTGGAAACGGGGTGCCCGTGCCGCTGGATGAACTGGGTTGGCTTTCTCTGTGTGGCCCGTACGTGCGCAGGACGAGACACTGCTTTCATGCTAAGAGGAGGGAGACCGCTTTGCGCCTAGGAGAGGGACCCTGCAGCCATGCCGCCCGCCTTCTGAGTGACTGAACACACCCGGGGAGTGGGAGACCGGCATTTGATGCCTTCCTCAAACAGGGCCTGCACCCTCACGTTTCTGTCTCCCGAGGCAAATGTTTAACTACCAGAGAAATTGTTGGTTAGGCTGGGGGTAAGGCATCTGAAACTGTACTGAAATACTGAGAAGAATGTGTGATTCTATGTTTTCTCCCCTCCCCCCCCGCCCCTTGTCAGTCCCACAAAAACAAGCTTAATTGCATGTCCAACTAATTAAGGTTTCTTGCTAAGGCTACTCCGGCTTTCCAAACAGTGATGCAGTATCTCCTGCGGTGTGCCTTTGTTACACATCGCTTTTAAGCGGTTTCCAAGTAAAGCGTCACGTGCTGTTGTGTGCACTGGGGCAGGTGCGCACCTTCAGCGTTAGTTGGGCTGCGGGAAGCAGAAAGGATGGCTTGACCTGCAAGTAGACTTTCAGTTTGCAGGATTGCAAACATTTTGGTTTTATTGAAAATGGTTAAATTGGAAATTCCACTGTAAAATTGCTTGTATATGCATAAGGATCACAAAAGATGTCAATTTGTAGAATTTCTTCTTCCTATCAAAAATAGCTTAATAAATACACAGTTAAAGAAACGTCAGCATTTGGTGTGTTAAGTATACTCGGTAAGCGAGTTCCTAAGTAGAATAGTGAAGCAGGCATCATAATACTAATAGATTAAAGACCTGTGATACTCTAATTGTTAACAACATGCAAATTCGACTGTTATAATGCACACTTTCATAAGTGAAATGCTTTTACTCAAGTATCCATGAGTGCATCTTGACCAGAAAACTGTAGTCATTTATGCATTAAATTGTAATATTTTTCTCCCGAAGCTTTCTGAGAAATTATTGGAAGTATGTACATGAACATCTTAAGATACAGAGAGAAACAAAGAGAATGCAAATCGTGTGATCAGCATGACTTCTGCCCTAATTTAAAAAAATAACTCTTTAGGCAAGCTTTCTACAGATAAATAATATTAATTTAATATAGCTAAGTTGTTACAATGAGAGGGAGAGAAAGCAGTTCTGAATTGGAAAACACGTAAAAGACTGTCCTGCTAGACATCATTAGAGTAGTGGAGTCAGATGTATTTGAAACGGCAAGATTCTGTATGTGAAATAAGGTCATAAATCAATATTAATAATGGGTTAATGTTTTTAGTATATAATCAGATATAATATAGGAAAATGGTGCAATTTTTCCAGTGGTGGAACACCAGACAGGTGGGCTTTATTTTCTATTCTACTAGCAGAATTATGTCAAAGAGTGGCAGCCTTGCTGTGCTGAATGAAGCTTTTTTGCAGTCTAAACTTGAAAGAGAGAGGCATATCCTTGGAGCACTGGGAGAGGAAGACATACAAATATAAGGACAAAATGCAAGCATTCCTCTCACTTTGCTGTTTTGTGGTTTTTGGTTGGTTTTGTTTTGTTTTCCCCAAAGCAGGACATTCCTAATCCTTTCAGACATAGAGTTGTGAGTTCCACAGGTTCTTCTCCCATGTGCCTACTTCTTGTCCTGCCCTGTTGCAATATGTAATTTTTCCAAGTTTGAATTTGCCTGAGGAGGGGGAACGCTGACACAAATGCACATTCAGAAGAGCCTTACTGGGGCTGTAGCCATTTGACAGTCTTTGCATTCAGCTGTTTGAGATCGGAGGCCTCACAACTCCGCTGCTATGAGGCAGGCTGTATCTGTGTTTACAGCAGGTCAGACCACTGGGAGCAGAACGTTTGCTGCTGGGAAACCTGCATCCACGCTGTCCTTGTTTTGGGGGTTTCCTTCAGGCTGGTTGTAGCATGATCCCAGCACTGAATGCCTATCAGCAGCTGGAGGACATCTCCTGATTTTGTGGAATCTAGAAGGGATCTAACTCGTATGTGCCAAGACAGCTCTGCAGCACAAACCAGGGGAATGGAGTTGGCATCAAGGCAGTGCTGCAGCACAAACCAGGGGAATGGAGTTGGCATCAACTTAGGGACTTGCTCCAAGAGCACTCTCCTGGTCCAAACTAAGACAGTAACGTAGTCACACCCTAACTTCCTAGTTGATACAGTTATCTCAGCAACTTTAACGGAGGTCAGATCTTATCAAAGACCAATCTTTCCGTGAGCTACTTTTATTTCTCAGCAGCTCTGAAGAGCCTTTTTTTAGAGGAGCAGTATTAAATGCTGGTCTTTAAATAAAATTGATTGAAAAACAGTTAATTTTCTCTTAAGCTGTTGGCTTGTCCTTGCTTATGTGGCCTTGTTGGTCTTTGCCTGTGCCTGGAACACTTCCTGCTTACAGTAAATCTGTCTTTACTACAGTGTCTGCTCTTCAGCTTGGGAGGCAGCAGTCTTAAGGGTTTGACTTCACTTCCATCCTGGCTCTTGAGCAGTGTCCCACATCTCTCCTTGGCTTCCCTGCATCATCTCGTGACAAGACATCTGCATGTTTACAGCCCACCCACATGGCAGGAGCTCAGGTGCTGTTAAGTCCCAGAACAATATGCAACAGTCCTTATTCAGTCTCTGCAGCCATTTTTTATTTCTGTCTGGGAATTAATTGAACCTGCTCCCTGAATTGCTTATCCTTTACTTGGTAGTGCAGTTGCATTCTTTGGTCACTATATCAAGGGCCCTTTGATACATTTATGGCAAAGCAGGACTTTATAACCCTTGCATCTTCTTTTCCTGTCTCTGCCTGCAGACCTTATAGCTCTTTTCTGCCTTCCCTCCCTAAGCCAGTCAGATAGAAAGTCCTGGGAAAAGGCCCAGGGCGGTTCTCTTTGCCCTGGAACTGTGCATGTTATGAGGAAGCTCCTCTGTTGAGGGTGGAGGAAGAACTGATCTCTTGCAGCTGAGAGATTTTTTCCGGCTTCATCAAATGACTGTGCTCTGGGGCCTGTCTCAGTGAGAAGAGGCTCAGTATTCCAGGTCATTCCCTGAAAATACTTCTTTATTGCTGTTAACAGTCTGTCGACTGCATCATGGGTTTTTGTTTGCTTGTTTTTAATACGTGAGGAGGATGGAAACACAGTCTTCCACTGCTACAGATATGCAATAAAGTTTCCTGCATTTGGAGATAATTGCAGATGTCAGCACACCCAGAGCACATGTAAGCCTTCCCTTTTGGAAAACCTCCAAGATAGTAGCCTCACTACTGTCATCCTGGAGATGACCAGTAAGTTTGGTGGTATCCCTTCTTCTATCCTGTTTCTTTTTTCCAGGTTTGGCCATGAGGAGCTAATTGGTCTCGGAGGGAGTCTGCCTTGTGTCTCTGTAGTGGGAAATGTCTAGTCCTTTCTCTCGATCCTGTTCAGATAGCTGCAGTTGGATACAGAGATACAAATTTTAGTAGCTTTGTTCTGATATTCTCGTGCTGTCTGAGCAAAAAGGACACTATTGCTTTCTCACCCACTTTCCTGCTGCCAGGCCCTATTTCTGTATTGCAGCAGTTGCTTTCCTTCTCTTTCCTGCTGTCCACTGTGACCCCCAATCCAATCCCGTTTTACAAGGAGGTGGACGACCAGATTTTTGTAGTGTTGCTCTCAAGTCATATATGAAACTACGTTCTTAAAACCCCTGTTTGCTGACACTCCTGAGTCTTCTCTGGTGCTGGCAGTAGAAGTTCCTTTTATGCCTGAAACTTTTGCCCGGATGTTAGGTCTTGCCTGAGTTGGATATGGTTTCCCTCCTGATCTGAGTGTGGCATAGGCAGCAGGTGTCCTGCAGCCTCCTGAACATCTGCCCACCAACTTCCCCACTTGCTAGCAGTTGGATGGAAATGCATCCTGGCACGTTGACATAGGAAATCTGTCCATGTACAGGGTTGTGTTTTATCCACAGCACAAAGTGCATACCCTGATCCTACACCGGGGAGGCCTTGTGGACTATGGTTTTTACTCCCTGTTGCTGTCTTACATGGGCTCTTGTGTTTTGGTTTCCGAGTCTCTTAAGTCATGCCTCTCGGTGCTGTGTCTCAGGCTGTACTAGCTTGCCTTGCTCAGCTGTTTGCTATTGTCTATATCAGCCAGGCAACATTTTTTTTTCTGTGACAGATTTCTGTTTATCAGCTCTCCTTGGCTTACGCTGGATTCTGTGGGTTTCAGGTACTTGTCTCTGCTCCTCCTGCTCCAGATAACTGTGCTTATCTTTTCAAACTTCCCTTCAGTAGGTCATGCCTCTAGTTCTAGTTGATGCTTGTGAGCCAAGTTGTCTTGCCCAACCTTTGACTAACTGTGGATGACAGATCCTTGTCTGACTACCAGAAAAGCAAGCAGAACACATAACTGCCTTCATTTTAAACCTCTTTCTGCCCTGCCCCCCAAACTTAGTCTTTTCTGTCTTGGTGCAAGTCAATAAAAAGCTTAGAGAGCTTGTCATATTTCCCTTACCTTTTAAGTAGTAATAATTTTCTCTTTATATTTAAAAAAAAATTTAAAATCACTTTCTTTCCTTTCTTGAAACCTTGCCCAATTTGACTTTTGCAGTAACTTTTTGCAAAATACTGGTAAAATCAGCTTCCCCTAACATTGTGACTGTAAGGTAACTTTCAGAGTCTTTCAGAAAGGGTCTTCATACTACCAATGAATCTTGAATTTCTCTTTTTCTTTAATGGTTGGGATTCTAAAACGTAGCCATTGGAGTAAACTTATCTACTGTCTTTTGAATACTGAGCCTAACTAGTCAATGGAAAATGACCAATTAAATCTCTTAATGGGAGGCTTTTTCTGTAAATACTAATGTTAATTGCATGAGTTACTACATCTTGTTTACACATGCTGATTTACCAGTGTGACTTAAAAGGTAGTGGCGAAATGACTGAACAGTTGTCCAGAAAAGCATCTTAATAAACTTTTGTCCTTAGTTAAGCATCCTCTTAAACTGTTTTGAACAGAAGTACATGCAGCAGTTAAAATCAACAAAACAAAGTCCTGAGCAGCAAGCTCACTAACTGTATGTAATTGAGCTGGATTTGACAGTTCACAGCTAATATCAAGCCAAGGTGTCTGGAAGTCTTGAAGATGGATTGGCTTGGAACACAGCTTTCTGTTGTAGTTAATTTGCTTTGAAGCAGCTGTTCATTGAAGTCAGTGTGACCTTGTCAGCTTTGTCTGCTGAAGTCAGTGATCACTAGGTGGTTCTGTAGCAGCTTTGCTGCCGAGTTCAAAAGAATCTGATATTGTGAATGCAAATAAGGTGGTGGTTCACTACACTTTTTGTTGTTGCATTTTGCTAGGCTTGAACAGCCATTCTCTCCAAAGTAGGCTCTTGAGTAGCTCCCACTTGACATGAGGAACCACAGTTTCTTTCTGCCCTTGCTTTATAAGATTTCTCTCCCCATCAGTAGTTAGTTATGCATTTCTCGAGGAGAATGTAAATACATTTTGAAATGTTGGTGGGGTTTTTTTTTAATTTAATATGCTACTAGGAATTAATTTTCAGCTTTTGCTAGGGTAGAAGATACTGTCTTTGAATAGTACTGTTCTAAGAAGCTACTTACTTCTCTCTTCCCTTGTATTTCTCCCCCTGTGCAAATTATGTTCTGTCTGCAACTGCAATCTAGTGAAGAGAGCAAGCAAGCAAGCTATGCTTCATTCTTGCATAGCAGTCCTCATTAGGATGGAAACTGGTCTATATATTTCTAGCAAAATTTTTGGAACATTGCATATATGAAGAAATGAAAAACACTTGAATGTCAGGAATTCAGAATTCGTAGTGCAAAACATGACATTCTACCTGGGCTTGATATGCAGACTTAATTCACTGTAATGAACCTTGTTTACAAGTAACCTCCATTTATCGTAATGCCAAAGTAGACCCCAGAGGTTTCACTGGTAGTTATCTTTGTTAGAGCAAGCACATACAGAAAATTAAACCAGTTATGTCAGTCTCTTTTTTTTTTTTTTCCCCTTTATTGTCTTCAGCATAAGAATATTTGTGATTTTTTCCTATTTCCTGACTGCTCTATTTTGAAAGAATAATTTAAATGTTGATGAATGTGAAATAGTCTGCCTAAAACTATTATATATTGATATTCAGTTCAGACTGGATGTTTTTTCATTATTCTGATGTAGTAAATGATTGAGCCTTTCAGTTGTGATGAGCCCACTGATTACAGCGAACAGTTTTCAGGTTCCCTTGAAGTTAATTATAATAAAATTTAGACTGTAATCAATAAACTCTAGCAAAAACTGTGAGCTAAGATTTTATAGGTCTTATTAAACCATCCCTTATTTCACAGAGAAACAGAAACCATTGCCAAGTAATTCAGTACTAGATGCTCCACCAGAACAGAGGAAGCAAAAGCTCTCTTGGAACGGGTTCTGGTTAAGGCTTCTTTCTTCCATCAAAACTCAGGCTTTAAGTCACTGAATAAGTGGTGCTATTTGTTTGGCTTTGGAGAGGTCTGGCAGTGATTAACATGTAGCAACTTGATAATTTGCCAACATCCTGGTTTTTAAATTATCCTGGCGGTAGTCTTTTATGTCTGAAAGCAATGATATTAAAGAAAAAAATCACTCTTAAAATTATTAAATACTATTTATCAGCTAGTGCTTTTAATACGACAGTGTTAAGTAATGCAGGTTAGCCAGCCACAGAAAGGAGACCATAAGCATTATTGGTGAGCTAATAACTTCATTATTTTGTTCATAAACTATTGACTTTTCATGCTGATCTAAATACATCTGGAAACGATAACAGCACTAGATAACAGTAAATTCAGTAGGTAGACAGATTTCATTTGTTCTGAAATCCAGAGAGAACTTGTGTAATGTTTTGTTATGTTGTTGTTTTGCTGTGTGTATGAAAGCTACCTTTTTTTCTGATGATGTGGAGTACTCCAAGTGGAAACTTCTGTGATCTAGTCAGTGAATGAAGTCTATTTTAATCAAAGATTAAATGGAAATTATCACTGTGTTGGTTTAGAAACAAGTAAACACAACTTTGCCCTCAGTGCTATCTGACCACATAGTTCATAGTAGCTTTTTGACTGTGGTAGGGCAAAGCCATGTTTAAAAACATTAAAAAAAACCACCCCCAAAACTTCCTCCTATCTGAATATCATAGAGTCCTTTTAACCTGCTCACAAAAGCGTCGGCTTCTATTGGCATCTGACTCCCCAGAGGGAAAGGTTTTTTCCTCTTCTCTCTTCTTTCCCTCCCCACTCTTCCCGCCCCCCCCACCTCCCCCGCAATCTTATTGCTCTGCCAAAAATAAGGCTAGGTTGGAGAAGAAAGCAACGCAAGAGTTGTCCCTTTTTAGGTCCTGATGTAATTCTTGATATATCACATATTTTCTCTCTAGCTAGGGTAGGTTGCAGATGAACCTCTTTCCTTGTGGCAGAGGGCATGCGCACCTGCCCTTCATCCCAGCCTGGTCTGTGATTGTCTGAGCAATGGCAGAGGGGGAAACTTTGGTTTTAGTAGTTGTTATGATTTCAAGGAGTTCATAGTGTGCTTTGCTCTGTGAAAGATCTTTACTAATTTAGGCAGTCAGTAATTTGGGGGATTTTTTTTTCTGCCATGATCCTGCAGATTCATCTTCATGATTGGACTTCCTGGCTACAAAGACTGGATGTGTACATTCGTCTCGGTACTGTTTTTGTTCTTAAATGTAGATTGGCTTACAGAGTGAGCCTGCCAGCTGGGAATTTAAACAGTCACAGTTCAATAGCAAATGTAGTCTTCCTTTTTTCTGAGTGTCCTCGAACAGATCATTCCAATTCCTCCCCTGAAACAAACTCTGAAGGCTTTCACATGAAGGCGAGAAGAGCTGTAGCTTCAAAGTCTAGTCTAGAGATGAACTGTTAAAGTTAGTGGGCTGCTTGTGTACTGCTTCAATATAGCTAGCAGGTTAAGCGTATGTGTTTTTCACAGAATCGCAGACTGGTTGAGGTTGGAAGGGACCTCTGGAGGTCATCTGGTCCAACCCTCCTGCTCAAGCAGGGCCACCTAGAGCTGGTTGCCCAGGACCATATCTGGAGAGCTTTTTAATATCTCCAAGGATGGAGACTCTACCACCTCCCTGGGCAACCTGTGCCAGTGCTCGGTCACCCTCACAGCAAAAAAAATGTTTCCTTGTGTTCAGGAGGAACCTCCTGTGTTTCTGTTTGTGCCCATTGCCTCTGGTCCTGTCACTGGGCACCACTGGAAAGAGCCTGGCTCCATCCTCTTTACAGCCTCCTTTTGGGTATTTATATACATTACAGCCTGTCCTTCTGTAGGCTGAACAGTCCCAGCTCTCTCAGCCTCTCTTCATATGTGAGATATCCCAGTCCTTTAATGGCCCTTTGCTTGAGTCTTTCCAGTACGTCTGTATCTCTCTTGTACTGGGGTGCTCAGGACTTGACACGGTAATCCAGGTGTGGCCTCACCAGTGCTGAGTAGAGGGGATTCCATTCTTAATTGGGAATAAAAATGACTTCTTTAGGATTAGATTAATTGTGTTGTATGGATTCTTTGCTGACTCTTTGGCCCTCCAAAAAAGTAGCTACTGTTTTTGTAGTAAGGTGCTCTGATAATATTTATTCTGAAAATATGGTATAGGAGGTATATAATTTGTATAATGTACAATAATTCTTGACTAATTTGGTCCTTAGAAACCAATCACTAAAACAGAGTAAAATTTTTATTTCAAATATGCTATCATTTTATACCATGATAAATGTGCTTGTAAAATGCTTACTGCTTCAAATACATCAGTATAGCAAGCCTGTTCCTGAAACAAAAGAATCTCTCTGGTTGGTTTTGTGTTATTGTTCTTAATTGCCAGTAAGATGCCAGATGAAACACACTTTTATTCTGGGGAAGAATTTCCAGGTTATTTGGGTTGTCAGCCACTTTCCCAGACCAATAGTTCTTCATAATGTCTACTTACCTAATAATAGCAGAAGCCAATATGACTCTGTACATGTTGCATCCCCACTAATAACTGCCACGATCCAACGTGAGCCTCTGACCTCTGTCTTGGGAGCTGCTGCTATAGGTGCAGCCTTCTAAATGCTATGATTTAAGCTTTTTACAGTGTTTTAGTAAGACATGACTCGGAAGTCCCTTGGAACATGTATAATTTTCATTTCCAAAAGTGACATTCTCAGTGCTTTATTTTGTATGCAAGACTTAGTAGTGTGTCACATCTACAAGATCAATTGTTCTCTGATAAAACTAAGAGCCAGGTATATTACAGAGGGTATCTAAAGAGAAAGTTATCAGTTGGAAATTGATAAAACTTTTCAATAACATTCTTATTCATAGAGCAGCTGTAAATTCTGCTGTGACAGAAATGTACTTGCAAGTCTTGCATGTATGCAAGAACTTTAGCTCTAAGCCCAAGCCACCATCAGATTTTTATTGAGTAAATTGGCCCGGGTCTTTACAGGACACCTGTAGGTTTGGTTGTGAGTGCTGGAAATAGTGCCAAAACCAAGAGCAGTATGCTACTTCGTGTTTAGACCTGATTTGTTTAATTCTAAATTATCTGAAAGAATTCTGGATTTGGACAGGATAAGCCATTGATAAAACTACTTCATTATTGTCATATAGCTTGTTCAGTATTCCTTGTGTCCATCCCCACTGTATCTAGGTGTCATGGATTCAGGAGAGAAAGTAAGCTTCAGACAGATTGTCTTCTTTCACTGGTTCAGCAGAACTAACAGGAGTGTCAGTACGTTTTTTAATGCAGATGGGAGCTCCAGCAGCTCGTTGTATCCTTGTCAGAAACCTACCTACCTTGGCCAAAAGCTGTTAACATCAAAGTGTACGCTTTCTTGCTCTCCATACAGTCAGCAGGATTTGTCCCCAGAAGCCAAATAAAAATGGCTTTTTCCTTTCTCCATTAGCAGCAAAATTATTTTGAGTATTTGTTCATAACTGTTTTGTTAAAGTCACCTTGGATAAGGATGTATAAAGAGCCTATTTGAGTTTGTTTCTTTCCAAATAGTACAATAAACTTTGAGTGATTCTCAGCAAATATTACGTGTATGAGTATCACAGCTCTCTATTTTTCTGCTAACATTCACGTTTATAACTTTTGAATGTGTTTCAGAGGATATCTGCCTGTAAATCTTCCTGCTTGCAGAGATGTCTTACATGGACTGAGGATGTACAGGAAATTCTCTCATGCTTTAGACGTTCACCATGTCCAGCTGACTTAAGTATGCTGGAAAGAGAGCTCTTGCAGAGATTTCAGGAGATGATCCCAGTTTCCTTCCCAGCAGCTGTGATGAGAGAATATTAAATGTGCCTGTATAGAGCACAAAGAGCAGACCATTTCAGATCTCAGTGAATGGTAATCTAGATCTTTGATTCTTAGCTATTCTTTAATACTGAAAAAAAACCCTATCAAGCACAGCTGAGCCACTTACACTAAACAACAGTGATTCAGCGCTTCAATTTGCTAACAGACACATCATTATCTTCTAGTTTTTATATGTCAAAACAGTGTAGGAGTGTAAAATAGTAAAAGCTGATAAGGATTTGTACACCAAACTTGTGTTTAGAACAACTATTGAAATGTTCTAATGTAAAGGAGGAAATAATTTGACTTTAATTTCTTTCTGTTTATTAAAGCAGCAGTAAGTGAATTGGTTATAGAGTATTTGCACTGATCTTTTCTGCTAGCTAGATGTATTGGAAATACCAGAACACTACAAGCATTTCTATTACCTGATAGCAATACATTGTAGTTATTCCACAGTAGCTACAGTACGATGGGGTACTGCCAGGGACTGTGTTGGTAGAACAGGGAAGGATAGTTATTTTCTTATGTTTCTTGGGAAAACTGAAGTTCTGTCTACTGAGTCATCAACACCTCCATGATATCACCATGGTTAACGAAACCTTGTATTTCCCCAAGTGAACCAAATGAATTGATTTCTAGAGAATAACCTTGGTTCTGATAAGACTTTCTTAGGCTATTGCGGTTTGGTCCAAGAAGTGATGTGCTTGTTCTGACAGATCTCTGCAGGAGCTTGGTGAACAGTAGCATTGCTTTACCAAATAGACCTGTGCATTAGCTCTTGCTGCACAAAGAAATAAAATTACTCTGGCTGCTAAGCTGGTGTTAACCTACTGCTAACCTGCTGCAACCTACTAACTTGGATTACTGCTAACCTACCGCCATGGTGCAGGTTAGCAGGTGATAGCAATGCAGGGCTTAACAGAGTGAGCCTGGGAACTTATGTCGGGAATGTACAGACTGCTTTGCATGCAGTAGTTACTGCAAGTTAGTTAACCTGTTGATTGTAAGGTGCAAAAGTTGCTGTCATGAAAAGTGTGGGGTTTTGGTTTTAACTCGAAGAAGCAACTCAATTACTTAACTGTGTTTCCTTCTTTTGTAGTTGCTAGATATTAAAAAATGTACTAGTTACTGAAATTTGAACAGGCAAAAATTGTTAGAGGCAGTCTCTGCTTCTCCATCATCTGAATGAAGACTGAATTACATCTGCCCATGTTCTGAATTGTTTTAGTTTTAATTAATTGCAGAGGATCCTGAAAGAGGTGCATACAAATGAGGGGAAGTGGAAGTTTTCACATGGGGTGGTTGTGGAAGCAGATGCAGGCTTTGTCAAGATGAGAGAAGTTGCAAAGGAAGATGTTCATGTGTCAAGTATGGTTACTCCACATTTCTCAGTATAAGAGAAGAAACTTGAAAGGACAGGACTAGAAATTAACAGCTGAAGTAATTTTACTTTATTAGTGTAAGAACTGTCAAGCCGAGGTTTCTTTAGTATGACACTGTGTCCTGGTTTAACCCCAAGCAGCAACTAAGCACCACACAGCTGTTCACTCACACTCCCCCGCCCCCAGTGGGATGGGGGAGAGAGTTGGAAGGGTAAAAGTGAGAAAACTCGTGGGTTGAGATAAGAACAGTTTAATAATTGAAGTAAAATAGAATAGTAGTAATAATAATAATAAAATAATAATATACGAAGCAAGTGATACACTACACTATACAATTGCTTACCACCGGCTGACCGATGCCCGCCACGTCCCTGAGCAGCGATCGCTGCCCCTTGGCCGACTCCCCCAGTTTATATACTGAGCATGACGTCATACGGTATGGAATAGCCCTTTGGCCAGTCGGGGTCAGCTGTCCTGGCTGTGCCCCCTCCCAGCTTCTTGTGCACCTGGCAGAGCATGGGAAGCTGAAAAGTCCTTGAATGGTGTAAGCACTACTTAACAACAACTAAAACATCAGTGTGTTATCACGTTATTCTCATGCTAAATCCAAAACGCAGCACTATACCAGCTACTAGGAAGAAAATTAACTCTATCCCAGCTGAAACCAGGACACACTGTCACTGCCTACTACACAACTCCTATTTGTAACAAAGTGTGTCTGTACAACTTGCCAGGGATACTGCTTTCCACCTAAAATTCTGACAAGATATTGTAACAGACATCATATTCATTTGTTAGACACTCATGAAAAACAAAATAATTCTGCAGGGAGAGGAAAAAAAAAAAACCAAACTGAAAAGAGTATATGACAAGAAATAGTGTGTATAGTCAAATGATCTGAAGTTCTTTGGGAGAAGCCTGTAACAGGATGGCATAAAGAAGGAGAGGGGTGCTTTGCTTCTACAGCCAGAAGAACTTCCACACAGAATTTCTGTATTAATTAACCATCCAGCCCCCACATACCACTCCTTTTTTTCTCCAACAGTGAAGGAGGAATGATTGCTCCAAACATGCCACAGGCTGCTCAGTTTGCTTTAGCACTGTCAGATGCCTCTTCTTTTCTCAGCTAAGCTCTAGGTAGCTTGTATGGAGAGAATAACTGGAGGACTGAGAAGTATGGCAGAAATTTCACATTAGCCCTCTCCACCTTCAGCTCTACGGGGAAAGCTCTTATATTGCTCTGTAAGTGCTCGGGCTATGTGAAAATTTATGAATCCTTAATGTTACGTTCTTGTAAATATCTGTTTGGATTCAGTAGTATGTAATCAATGGCATGATGAATGGTGATTGGGGCAACCTGCAGATTAAAATTTCTAATGATTTTTATGCTAACAGCATAGACAGTAGCTTCCTCTCGCTCAGCAAAATAAAGCAAAGTACAACTTTAAATTTATTGCATGCAGAAAATACTGCAAGTGAATATGGAAAACAGTAACATTATTTTCCTAGTTACCAAGAAAGCTATGAAATAGTGGTACTGCTAATGCTTTGCTCATTGTCATTATTTGGTTATCAACCTTTCTCTTTCCTTTTTTTAATCTTCTTTTTAGAGATTCTGGTATGAAGTCTTGGGGGAAAAATAAGAAAAGTCGGTGTCTTGGGTTGAATTTCTTTTTCCAGATGGTCCACTTATTTTCTCACGGTTACAGTTTAAATACTGGTTTCTATTTCCCTCACAAGCCTCATTTCCTAAAGTTGCTGCAGTTGCCAACGGTGACAACCTTTCCCACCAGCTCTGCTCCTGCGTCCCTTGATGTAGCTGAACTAATGATCAAACGTTGCTATTCCTTCTCCAGATCCCTTTCTTTTTCCTCCATGGAGAAAAATCAGGATAATTTTGAGGGAGGATCAAAATGATAGAAGTGCTACTGAAAGAGGGGACTGAAGCCTGAGACTCTGCTTGGAGCAGGAATACTCCATGGCCAGGCGCCAGCAGGCAAGGACTACCCCAGTCACCCCACCGGGGAGGGCTTGTGGTTCCTCTGCTGCGGATGTGCGTGTCCCAACAGCAGGAAAATAGGGAGCGAGGAGGTCTCATTTGGTTGCTCCCCTGCTTGACTTTGGAGCAGCCTCTCAGAGCAGTGGTTGCTGGTGCTGGAGCAGTCCCAGTGAAGCACTTGGGATAAGTTTCAGACTCCTGAACCTTGTAGAACAGTTGAGGCTCTGGCTGGCGCCTCAGAAACGGTGATGGGCTGGGCTGGGCAATGTGTGCTGTCCCCTATTTGCAGGGACTCCGGAGAGGCATGAAATGAGAAGCTTGGTTTAGGTTGTAACCAAACACTTGGTGCCTTGAGGTTTGTGGGAATTGATTGCTTTGTATCCTAACTAAGAAAAAACAACCCATACAACTCTTTCTACAGTAACAGCAGCAAAACAGTATTTTGCTTAATTTTCTCTTAAGATGGAAAGAACAGAAATATTGCCACTGTATGATGCTGTAGTACCAGGTGTCTGTGAAATGGCAAGGGGCAGTTACTGTGCTGCTCACCATTCTGCATGAGGAATGTGTGGAAAGAGCAGCGCAAAAGATCACAGCACCTTGAGATAGTGATCATTGCAAAGAAGAGATGTTGTACGCATTATCTGAAGTATTATGCATAATGTACAAAAGATATCCACATCTTCTATTAAACATAGGTTCCAGGATTCATCCGAGTGACAGTTTAATGTACTGCTTATTTCTGGCTGATAATACTTCCTATTCTTTTTTCTGCCTTGTCTCTCTAAAGCTGGTTACAATAACGTGAAATTAGCATTTTCCAGTTCCGTCAGGAGTTTTAAATGCACATGTTTCTAGCACCACCTGCTGCTTTTAATCCTAATAGGATTTTTAACTGCTTTTGTCTGTGCTTTATTTCCCCAGGATCTACTAATGTTTAAAAGAAAACCTTTATTAAGTAAATGGAAGATGGAGTTCAGGTATATCCATCCCTTTCTTTTGCTGAGCATGTCTGATGTTTCCTATGCAAAGAGATCTTTTGGCTTCTGTTTAGTCTTAATGAGGAAACTGCTAAGTTGCTTTAAAAGTTGGAAAGTGAGCAGCCAGTATTTTACGCAAAGTTGGCATTTTAACTCTATAAAAGTCCTTATACAAGTGACAGAACTACACTGTAATGAGGGGCTGTGTCTTTAAGAGGCTTTGCAGTCTTTGCTAAACAGTGAGAAGCTACTTTCAGTGTAATTGACTTTAGAAATCTTAATTAAGAGCCTTATGTTAGATTGTTTATCAGGAAGAGAGACATTTATGTGAACAGGTAGAATGAATAGGATGGGCTTGCAAGATATCCAGAATGACTGAATGGGAACAAAGAAATGTCCAGGCAAGGGAATAAATATGAAATTATTGTCAGCCTGGATGTTTCAGGTTCAGGCAGTGATGCCCAGGATTTATTTCTTTTTTCAGAGTGTCCAGCTTGTGAAGTACCAAGTGAATGATCTTGCAGGAGTGTGCGTGGACTTTGTGGCTGCTCTGCCAAGTTGTGACTCCTCTTGCTTCTCTCTTTCTCTGGTGGGAGCTGTTTTTTTTTACCCAGCTGGGGGAGGTTGCTGGGCCCTCACTGCTCTTCCATGGGTGCCAGTACAACAAAGGTAATTTGTAGCAGTGGGGCAGTGGCAGCTAATTGCCTGCAATGTGCAAGGCAATAAAGAGAGGAAACTGTGAAGGAAATCATTTAGCTTTGTTGCAGCGAGCAGATGAGAAGGGGGAATACAGAGGGGTTTTTGATTGCCTTTCCTAGGCTGCTTTTTCTGCTTGGATTGAAACAAGTGCAGGTTCGACACCAGTGGTTTGTAGGTCAGGTTCCAGGCTCTCTGCCTGCCTTGTGTTGTTTTGGCAAAATCTTGTGTGGTTTCAGTGAGGCCGCTAAAATGAGGCATGGATTTGCTCAGTGAGGGAGTAAGAAGGATTCAGTGTCACAGCAAGGGAGCAGCAGATGGAGGGAGTAAGTCCTCCCCGTAGCGGGCTGCAGCAGCCTTTCCTGCTCCCCAGTCTTTGGGCTCATGGCACAGCGTCACCAGGTGGTCCCAGAGATGGTGGTGCTGTTGTGTGTGCTGACAGTCATCTCCTCCTCGCTCTTCATGTGATCTACTTGGGGTCAAGGAGCTCTCCTCCTGCATTTCGTGTATCTCTGAAGAATGAGGTCCTGCCCAAGATTAATAAATGGTGAAATAATGTAATTTTTCCTTTGTGTTTTCATCCTTTGTTATTTTAATAGAGAAATAGTAGCAGTTAGCTTAGCCTTAGCATTTTGAGAACTGGTGATCATCACTAATGTATAGTAAATGTTCTCTGAGACCAGAAGGCAGAGAGAAAGGAGTGAATCGTAGATATCCTGCAGAGAACTGAGCTACAAGCAGCAAGGAAGAACTAAAGAAAAGAGGCCTTTTCTTATAAACTTTAGGCTTTAATAAACAGCTAAGTTGTACAGTCTCCTATTATAAAGCAGTAGGTAGGGAGGAAAAGAAGAATGAAAGATGGAGTATTTGAAGTGGATAGATAACATATTTTACCCAAACATTTTTGTAGCTAAGATGTAAAACTGGATATAACCAAACAGCAAAGGAAAGTAGCTCTGAGTCTGGACTTACTGAAAGATCATTCTACTTTTCCCCAGCCAGATGTTTTTTTATTCACCTAATTGTTTTCTCATCCTCTTCTAACTTGTCCACTTTGCATCCTTAATAAGGAAGAGAACTTGTGACCTACTAAATGCCAAAAACCCTTAACCCTGAATATATATGTGCGTACATACCTTCAAGACTGGCTGCTGTGCTGTTCCCCCCTCCCCAGCTGCCCATCCTCAACTTGTTAATTTATGGTCACTGTCAAATTGTATATAAAAGAGATTCTTAAAGCCTATTTATAATATTGACCATAGCCAAGCTGGAGTGAAGTCTAGATTGTCAAACATGTTGTAAACCCAAATCTCCCTTTTTAAACACTGAATCCACTTCAGTATAGTCACTGCCTAGACTGACAAAAAAAATTCTACTGGATACACAGGTCATCCTGGGAACAGCAGCATTCACGTAGTTCCAAAGATGGCTGGCAAAACTGGAGGAAAAAAAAACCAAAACAAACCACTAGTCTTCTTCCTGCACTCTCATTTTCTTTTTCCTGTAAATGTGACTTTAAAAACATGTTTGGAGATAGGATCTGAAAGTGAGCATCATGTTCTGTGACTCCAGGACAGACTAATCAAAGAAACTTAGTATTAAAAAACTTGTATCCATTCAGGTACATTTTTTCCTGTCAAAGGGCTTTTATTGATGCTGGAGGTGAAGTCCACAAGTTGGCTAAATAGCTTCCCAGTTGGTTAAGGGATAAACTTTTTACACTCTGACAGTCTTCTGAACACATCAGTGTGTTAGTTAAACTGGCAGATGCTTAACCCACATCTGTCTGGGTGCACTGCTATGTTAATAGAGGCCTACAGCTGATCAATTTAAGTAGGAACACTTTCTGTTCCTGAAACCTTTTTTGATAGCCTATTCCATTTTGTATTGTTCACATAGATTTCTTTTTACTAGTATAGAATTTTGAAGCAGATTCTGGAATTCTTTCTTTTTGAAAGAATTTCTTTATATAACAGAAAATATTCCTTCAGTTTCTGTCACTCAGTAGCCCCAAAATACCAGGAACTTACATTTTATTAATACAAAAGGGCTGTAATAGGACCTAAAACCAATAGATCTTACAAACATTTTTACAAGACAACTAAAACTTTCTATCTGCATGAAATGAAAGAGTAATAAAATGAATTGGACACAGTTGGCATTCTTCACGCTTCCTGCCTGCAATTTTTAGCCTTGCAACAGAAAATAAATTACATTTAAGAAATAAGAGCAATGAGCATGTTTTCAAAGTAGGCAGTAGGATGTCTCTAAAATTCTCATTAGGTGTGTATAAGAAGGCAGAATTTTCATGTTAGGTATGTTAACAGATTAAATTAATGATTAAACTGTCTATCTGCATTTGAGATCATTAATTTTTCAAATGTGACTGGTTATGAAATATATCATACGTGATGTTCTAATATGTCAGCCGTGTCTGTAAGTTAAAATGGGGAAAGTTGTGGGGTTTTTGTTCTTTTTTTACTAACATAGAGAAGGAACATTGATACATAAACTGCTAATATTTTTAAAATAATAAAAATACTTACGTATATTGCAATTTAACCAAAGAAAGCTGAGACAACATGCTTTTCCCCTATTGGAACAAGGCAAAATTATTAGACTTCTTGGCTTTTGATTCCAAACTCTGTTGAAGTAAACCTGCTTTTACAAAGTATTATAGGTTTGGATTAGGTTTGGTTCTTCGGAGTGGGGCGCTTTTTTTTTTTTTTTTTTTTTATATTGGAATTGCCTTTTTTTCTGGTGCGGAGTTCTTCTTCCAGAATATTTTGACCACCTCTTTTTTTCAAGTGTCTACAGGCTGTTTCCCCAGTAAATTTTGAAATTAGCCTTCACTTATGCTGCCCTGATTGGAGAACCAGGCTTTCAGATTGAAGTGTTTCTAGACAGAAGCACACAAACTTGAAAAGATCACAAAAAACAGACAGGCTGCATACTCATTTTAATTCATAGACATATAAAGCTGTTCATATTGCATACAGAGATTTAAACCATTAATAAAAGTGTTCTGTGTTTCTTATTTGTTTGTCATGGACAGAACCTGTAGGGCTCTGATTTATTCCAGAAACAGCAAAACAGTAGTTTACCACTACAGCCACTTAGTGGTCTATATATGATCCATCTGGTATATTACTACAGTTTCTTTGTCATCTGGCAGCATTAAATCTAGCACTTTACATACTAGAGAGAGATAATGTCATGTTCTCCAAAGGTTAATTATGTTGCAGCTAAAGCAAACTTCTAAAGCAACTTTCTTGTAATTTTTAGTATCTGTTGTTGTTTTAATCAGTTCAGGTACAAATATTTGATGTTTTACATTTACTTTAAATGTCTTTAAAAAGCAGCATATTTGTTTCTCCTCTAGTCTTACACAAAAACCAAGCAATGGGATTTTTTTTCCATTTACTAACAGGCGAGCGCAAGCTGTTTGCATTCCAGCAATTCACCTGCACATGACGGCAGCCACCATGCAAGTCAGCCAGAAAGACTTTGAAAAGGCTCAGGAACAACTGAAGCTTTTGAAAAAGGATCCTGGGAATGAAACTAAGTTGAAGCTCTATGCTTTGTTTAAACAGGTAAGCTTGACTTATTTTGTTTCTTAAGGGGCATTTATAATCTGAGGGGATGGACCTGTAAAATATTTACTTAAAATAAGGGTTATTCAAATATATTGTATCTTAACAAGCTCTTCATTTCAAGTGCTCAGATTCTGTTCTTGAAATGCCAGCCCCCAAAAACCCTGCCTGAATTCTGAGGGAAGCCAAACCTGTTTCCTCTTACAAATCACGCTTTGAATAGAAACCTTTATGCAAAGAAATAGAGCCAATTTACATCAATTTTGTGATGCCTGCCATATAATATGGCATATATTGATGAAGCTCTGGAAAATGGCTTATGCCTAGGAAAAAAGAATATGCCACATGCTTCCTCTTAAATTTCTTGTATCTACAGTCAGTCAGCTGGGCCTGTAACATAATGGTGTTGACTTCTGAAGGTTGATTTCTGGGTTTTTTTCTTTCATTACTTTTTTTGTGTCGTAACTTTTTTTTTTTTTTTTTAAATTCAAGGATCTGTTCCTCCACACTTTGAGTGAAGGTTATTCTTTACTACAGCATGGAACGAGACCTTTGTAGAAATAGCTGCAAGTCTTTAGTGGGGTTTGTACTGGTACTTGGGGAAGCATTTGTGGATCAAGATTGGCTGCAGGTTCAGTACAGGCTGTGGCTTGTTATAGAGAAGGTGGCAATCAGTCGCTCCTTTAAATAAACACTTAGCTGACTGTTCCAGGTAGTTGTAGTAATTAATAATAATGAGCTCATAAATGTGTTCATTCTTTCCTGCCTCCCACTTGAAATATTTCTCTTCAATAGTGTACTTTTCTTCAGGAAAACCAATCATAGAATACTTCAGGATAGCTCGGACTCTTGCGGTTCAACTGGTCCAACGCCCTTGCTCATAGTAGGACCAACTTTAAAGTAAGATCCAGCTTAATAGATCCTATGCAATGGTTTCTTTATTCACACAGCTTACAAGTCTTTAACTTTCTTTTTAAGTATAAAACTTCCAGAATTTTTGAGATGGGAGAACTTAACATACATGGACATTTTGGAAACTAGTGTCTCATATCGGTTAGGTGCTTCTGAATGCCTAGCACCAGGTATTAGGAAATAGCAGACACCAAAAACTTCATGGTATGTGAACTGTCTGAATATTGCCCAACCACGAGGTATTCCTTCTGTGTCAGAGTTGAATTCTGCATCCTGATCAGATAACTATTCCTAACAGTCGTCATCTTTTCTACCAAGGCATCTGAACTTTAATCAAAGGTTTAAATAAGTTTCGTTTCACTCTCTTTTCAGGCTACTGAAGGTCCCTGCAATTCTCCAAAACCAGGTATGCTGGACTTCGTCAAGAAAGCCAAGTGGGATGCATGGAATTCTCTTGGCAATTTGTCTCAGGTGATGATACCTAGATACTTAGATACTTTGTAGATTACTCTACCTTGAAATGCCTGGTCTGTAAGTGAATGGTTGATGTCTAAACATATTACATGCTAGTTCAGCGACTCTGCTTCAGACACCAAAATGTTTTGCACTGTATTCTACAGTCATTTCACTGCTTCAATGTCTGGAGTTTTTTCTACTATGTAAGCCTAGTTCTACATTATTACTACCAGCTTGTACCAGTGTAAGATATATGTGTGTTGACTTTCAATAAAAATAGTGTTTTTCACACTATGTTCTATTCTGCTCTTCCCTTTAAGAGAGATTGAGTTTCTCAGCTCTTAAAACAAAGAGCAAATCTGTGAATCCAGCATATTCGTAACTGTCATTTTAAAAAGTCAGCCTCTTATGCCACTGACTAAAAGACTAGAAAAAAGTGGTGTATTGAGAGCCTCTCTTCATTCTTTCTCAGTATATCTTGACATCTTTAATACCGTTCTTAACCTTCAGAGAAGTCTTTGCTTCAGATGAAGTGAGCAGGAAGAATATAGATGCAAGGATACGTAAGCATTCTTTTTTCATGCAGGCTGTAGTAAGTCTGATATTGCACGTAGCTACCACAGTTTTTTCAGCTACTATTAAATGAAAGAAACATAAGATTTACAAACCAGCTGTGTCACTGCTGCATTAGGCTTGCTCTTCAGGAGTAGTTTCTGAAGTCAGTCAAAGATACTACTTAATACAGACATTTTTTTTTTGCTTTTTTTTCTTTTAAAAGAAAGCATGCTTGCATAATTTCATGAACATAACATTCTTGTGCTGCTTTGGGGTTTTTGGGGTGTGTTTTGGTTCTTTGTTTGTTTTTTTTTTTTTTACATGGCTCTGCAGCTTTTAGGAATAGCCAAAAAAACACTTAAGGAAAAGAATCTGCTCTTGAAGTTATAGTGAAGATGGAATAGACAATGTGCTACAGATTATGGATTATAGAATTGTTTGAAGTGTATTATCCTTCCAAGAAGATAGGTTGTAACAACCAAGAACTTTAAATTCGTTTAAATTACTGTAGAAATAGGGAGGCAGGATTCTTTAGGCTTTTGCATGTCATGTTTGTGCTAAATGAAAACTAGTGTCTTCAAGCAATTTTAAAATGCCATAGACCCATTTCAGCTCTCTTATTTTCAGCAACACATGTTCTAAAATAAAAACTTCTGCTTTGTTGGGGAAGTGTCTAACTGGTAAGCAGAAACAAAGGATCCATAGAGATGTGAAAATCCTGGGAATATGACAAAGGCCTCTCTGGTAATCTTAGGTGTAGATGGGGGCACTTCTCCAACAAAATAAATGCCAACATCCCGACGTCTACGCGCTTTTATTTTGTGGATCCATTGCTGCCGCTTTCCAGATGACTTTAAGCATGATCTGCAGTGTTTAATATAGCATGTTCCTCTTCTCAGCCTAATTAGAATGCTTTCTAATTGAGATTTTTGGGTTTGCTTTTGTCCTGAAGCACAGTCCCCTTCCGCCCTCCCCCGCCCCCCCCCGGCCCCGCAGGTACCCATTTTGTGAATAGCATAACAAACTGATTTCCATTTCAGCCTTTGATAATCTTGTGTGGTTTTTTTTCTTTTGTTTCGTTACAGGATAATGCCAGACAGAAATATACTGAACTTGTCTCAAGTCTGGTCTCTGCAGAATCTGCTGGCCAGAAGAAAGATGCTTCTCCAGAAGAGGGCAGACATGATGGCTATGAAACAATATTAGTTACCACCAAAAACAATATCACAAAGATAACGTTTAACCGACCTGATAGGAAAAATGCCATCAACCATAAGGTAAAGAAATTAAGTTGGGAGGATTAGTGATTTTTATTTTCCTGGGTAAGCTCCTTAAGTTTGTAAAGACTCATTACTACAGGTTTAGCAGAACTGACTGAAGCAAGGTGGTCTGAATTTTATGAGGGCTTAGTATCTCAACTCCGATGACAACCTAGGGAATAAATATTCAGTACAAAATGAAACCATTCAGCTAAAATTTTACAGATTGGACTTTTCTGTGTCTCTTGGGTTTTTTCAAACTTATAGGATTATGGTCTGCACTTAACTAAAATGGCAAACTGCAGGAAGACTAGCCTGTTTTGTGGATACAAGATTTGACTGTAGCCTTATGTATAACCAAGCATGTGTGGAGCCTGGCACTGTGGCATGTGTGAGCCTTGGCTCAGCACTGCTGCATGTATGCCTAGATAGTCTTTCAGTGCCCATAGTTATCTTCATGAGGAAGTCCATCCTGTTGGAAATGTGATCATCCTGTTTAACAAGTGCAAAGATACCAGAACAGGGACTTCACTCCCCTGCTGCTAATTCTTTAATATGTTATTTTGCCCACTTAAACTACTTCTCAGGTTTTAAAACTAGCTGTTTCCAGTTAATGTCTATTTTCCAAAGGACCTTATTTTGTCCTTTAGATTTGCATTGAGAGTCCTGAGTATTGCAAGCATGTGTCTCTCTGGTCAGAAATACCTCACATGTAATACTTAACTTTCTGTGAATGCAAATTTTTTGCATACTTAAAAGGACCATAGTTAATCTGCTTCTCAAGTTCCTTGTTGTCAGTGTGAATCTCCTTTTTATGATCTTTTGCAGCATCACATTTGTACTTTGTTGATTTTCCTCTTATGCAGATGTACAGAGAAATTATCAAAGCGCTTGAAGAAGCTGGAAAGGATGATTCTACCATAGCAGTTATTACTGGTACCACACTTCATATGCCTCTCTCAGATTTGTTTTATATTATGCCAAAGTACAGTACTGACATGAACTATCTACCTGTATTTAGACTAAGATAGAATTGTGTAAGTGAGGAAGTTCTTTCCCCTAGTATAGACCAAAGATTTTCCAAAGTGTTTTGACAAAATTCTTTCAAGGTGGTGTTTCAAATTCTTTAGCAAGCTTGCTGTTATATCAAAACATCTTTCTGACATGAGAAGATAGACGTGGAATACTCCTAAGGGCTTTATTACTTTTGAGTAGCTGATATATCTGCTCCACAACATCTTCACTACTGCTTTTGAAGTTCATTGGTATGGGTTTAGTCAATTTTCTCTACCTTTGTGATACATTGGAACATAGTAAAAACAGGCCCCTCAAATCATGCACTGGCATGGCCAGGAGAAAGTTTACACTGCATATTTACCTATGATCATCAGAAAAAACTGATACTTCATGTTGATTTTTTTTTTTTTTCCCCTGTGGCTGCCATAGGAAAGGATTGGCCAGGCAAGCTGCAGCCTGGTCCAGCTGTATACATCCCAGTCACCAGCTGTGTGCAGCTGGATGACTGCAGCGACGATGTGAAAGGGCAGCCCAAACTCATGCTGCCTGTGAAGTCTAGCTGCTCTGGAGACATGTAATTTTGATTTTTCTAGAGGACCCTTTGGTCCATCTCTGATGCTGACTGAATGACACAGTGGCAAGGGCAGGCAGGAGGGACAGAATGCCTGAGGGCAGGCGCTGCCTGTCTGGCCCATCCTTGTTGCAGATAGGTGTGCGTTTAGGAAATTAGCCAAAGCTTGAGTTTTGGCTGGCAGCTAAGTAGTGTTGGACGCAAGGTGAATTTGGGCTTAAACCCATTTACTTATTACTTCCAAGGTAATTGCATACGTGTTCTTCTCCAGTGTCATCTTTACCAACACCTTGTATCTCCAGGATGCTGAATTTCCTTTCAGTAGCAATGACTAGGCACAACAGCCCTTACAAAATGAGAAGCATAGTTTGCACAACTGGAATCTCTAACGCATATATAGCTAGGAGTAAATAGCAAACACCCCTGCACAAACCTTTCTCTTCCATTTTATGTAGTTAGTAAGAACACTGCAGCGTAAAGTAATGGATGTGCTAACCAGTGAAAGGTCCCATCCTGTGAATGTCCTCATGGAACACAGGATGATTTAGGCAATTAAATCATGCAGTCTACCCTTTATATACTCCTTGCTTTTTTGATTGTGTCTCAAACTGACTTATACATTCACTAACAGGTTATCTGCTTCTTATTGAAGATCACATCATTCAGTACGATGACTTCAATGCAGTGCTGTCAGTCTTCTCCTTAGAATGCAGTGCCTTTTCCTTAATTGGTCAAAAAAATGTGAAACTTCTGGCACATATTAAATAGGTTATTCTGTTTACTTTTGATTCCTTCATCAGTTTGAAGAGGGATGAAGGGAGATGCATAAACTTACCTTTCCATTTTCCTGTTTAAAAAAAAAGTTTCTCACATCTTACTGTGTCAATGTTTGTGAATTGACAGAGAAAAAACCTAAGCAAGTATGGAGGGAAAGAAATAAAATATTTTTTTTTCCATCTGACACTGTTATGGAAAAAAGAAATCCCCCCCCTCCCCCCCCGTCTTTCAAATTTAATATTCTTAGGCTTTTTACCCATTGTTTTTCAGCAAATTGTCAGTCAAACTAACTTTTAAACCATAGATGTCCTTTAAGGTAGCATGTATACTTTGAGACAATCCCTCTAATTACTTAACAATGTTAGACACTTAGAATGAAATTCTTTTTTAAATGTAATAAATGGAAGCTTCTCTTCTCTTACCTGCTCAGAAACCATTGGTGCATTTATTCATATGTGTTCTCTGCAGGAAATGGAGACTACTATAGTAGTGGAAATGATCTGAATAATTTTACTAATATCCAACCCGGTGAAATGGAGAAGATGGCAAAAGATGGAGCAGTATTACTCAAGTAGAACATCTTGATTTCATATATGCATAAGTTACTGTAATGGGTAAAACATAATTTGCAAGCATTGTTAGAAAACACGACAGCAGGGACCCAGTTATGCTGTGATACATCCATTGAGATGACTTTGTCTAAGGGCTTACCATGTGCACAAACACAAAAATCATGTGGGAGAAGTAGTATTATTTGTGTGAAATAAATGAGGAAATGAGATTAATATTATAAGTCTTCTTAAGTACAGTGATGCTAAAGACTCGGTTTATTTCTTAGTCCTCAAGTACATGCAGATATAATGACAAAAACATGATTTTGACTGTGTTGTTTGTAAGCTGCAATGAAAAATTTGTGGGTTTTTTGATATCCAGTGGTGTCTACACTAGCAGAACATGCCAAAATACCTTCACTGTCAGACGACTTTGAATAGAGATGAGGTGTAATGAACTTGTTCAAAATTGCCCGTGAATTCTGAGACCATGGTTCCATCTTTGAGCCTGAATCTACCTATTAAACCAATTTATTTTGTATGGCCAAGGAGATCAGGGGTGTCATCTGACACAGTGGCTGAAATGTTTTTTTGGGGGACAAACAACATGTTTCTTTCTTCCCTATTTAAGCAGATTTTGTCTTCTCTTTTACTTCTGTATGTGATGATTATATCTGAGAGATGCTTGCAAGGTGGACTGCTTTCTCAAGCACTTGTAATTGATGGAAAATCTAAAATACACAGAAAAGCAAACAGTGTTTCTGGTTTATATTTTAAAGATGAACTGCAAGTAAAGTACTCAGTTTTGCAGTTTTTATTTAGGCAAGCTGTCTGCAGATCACAGTTGCCCCTACAAAGTGATAATCATGCAGTCCGAATCTGTTGCAAAGATGTTATTCAGTGGTATCTGGCAAGCGTTCCAGCCTGCAGTGTTTTGTAGGGTGTTCAACACAATGCAGAGTCTCACATGTACTTTATGGTCTTCCATCCTGCTCTTGTGAGAAGACCGTATTTGCTCTGCTCTTACTGTTACACAAGCACAGTGCTTCATTACAGCCGATGCACAGAGATGCCAGAGAAGTGGAGTTTTTACAACGCTGTTCACTTTTGAAAAATATTATATTTTGGGAATGTATTTTGCACTTCTTGGATGGAGAAGTAGCTGTCAAATGAAACAAAACACCGTTTCTCAAACCCAGGCAGAACAGCACTAGGGAATTCTGCGTTGTGGTAGCATCACAATTTTGGTGCCTGCTGGGGCTTCACTGCAGAACAGAATCTGTGAAGGGAATGGCTGTCCCATGGGTGGGGTTGTGATGGATGTATAGGCAGATAGATAGACAGGGCAAAGGATGGTTCTTGTTAGTGAGCTGTATTCAGTAACTGTAGCTGAAGAGGACAGCACTTTGATAACCTCATTGCAGGAACTAGGGAGGCTGTGCTGTCATGTACATGTTTGGTTCTTAGTTGGTAAGGAAATGCAGGTATTTCAAATAGTTCTTATTTTCTATGTCAGAATTCATTTGGGAAAGGGACAAAAACATATGCTACATAGAATCTAGCTCATGGCTTTTGTTACACGGTATCTAATCGTGTTTTGAAAGTTGTTTATATTTGATGAAAAAGATTAGGATGTGTCTGTTACATTCTGATTTTCCTTCTCTTTAGAGAGTTCGTGGATCATTTTATTGATTTTCCTAAACCACTGATTGCAGTGGTAAATGGCCCAGCTATTGGAATCTGTGTAACGGTCCTTGGATTGTGTGACATTGTCTATGCTTCTGACAGGGTAAGTACATTACGTAGCTGATCCCAAAGCAGTCTTTAAGCCTCTTTCTGTAGCAAATATTATTTGGTTTGGGGTAATCTGACAGAAAAGAACAAGTGTAAAGGCTTTTTACACCACGTCAGGGAACACCTATATTAATTACCAGCTCAGGGGTGCATCAGCCAGTGGTTAACTCACATGGAATTTCCCTGCTGTAGTTATGGTTATCAAGTTACTAACTCCAGTTTAGAAACTCTTTACTGTATCAGTGGGTAAAGTAAGGAGTAGCTGATGTGAAATGATGGTTGTAAGGCCCCTTTCAGGTGTGGGAGGGGAAGCAAAAGATTATTATGAAATGGAAGTGCAGTAACTGGCATTTTATCTACTCTGTGTTCCAAAGTAACTATGGAAAAGCTTTGATTTATTCAACTTAAGATTCCTTTTAAGGTAACTTGCCAAATACATAACCAAAAGCTATATTAAGGCATAGCACAGAATCCCATTATATGGCTTATTTTTTTATGTTCTGTGCTGTTCATTTGTATAAGGTTATTAAACAAATACAGAACTTAACCCAAGGTCTTAATTTTAGGCAAGCTTTTGCTTGCAAAACTGTCTGTGATGGGTGGTACTTTGATTCCTGCTTCAGCGCTGTGTCAGATTTTTCCTCCAAGTCCCTGCTGGACTGGGTTTGTCACTATGAAACTTAGGAAAATAGAGCTGCAAGGGACCAAATCCTTCTGTTGCCCTGTAATAGGATCAGCTAGGACCGTGTCACTCCTGGCATACATGTGTATAATGTGCATGATTTATTCAGTCTATTCTGGTCCTTGGATCTCTTGTTTTACTAGAAAATTCTTGGGTTCTCCCTCTTCCTCCCCTCCCATCTGATCTTTTTTTGCTGCAGGGTGAACCTATTTTCATCCTCCCTTACAATAGCCGTAAGAGTGCTTAGCCATCAGTGTACTTAGGCTGTTAGATATATCTCAGGTTTACATCCACTCTCTCAATCTTTTCTTTTTTTGAGCTAAATAGCTTCAATTCATTCAGTTTTTCCTCATGTGCTTTCTTAGGCCTGCAGTCACATTCCTCTGGACTCCTTCCAATTGTTCCATGTCTCTTTAAGTATAGTGGCACAAACTGGACACATCGCTCCAGCTCATGTCTTACTGATGCGAAATAGAGCAGAACAACTTCTCCGCATTCTGCAGACTGTATTTCTGTTTTGACATCCCACAATGTTACTTAATGTGTATACTTGTGATCTGCTATAACACCTGGATCCCTAACTGTAGAGTTGCCAGTTAAACAGTTGTCCCTATTGTATATCGTATACCGCATACCACGTTATTCGTGCCAAACTTTAACTTGACAGTATTAAATAGCATCTTCTTACTCGTATTTTGCCACTTTATTAAGATTATCTTGAATTCTAATCACTTCCCCCTCGGCATAATATCTCCTATAGCCATAAGTTAGTATAGATCTAGTTGAAGTTTAATCCAAATAAGCATTAAATGTTTTGTCCTGTTAATAGTATCCTTCTTTCTTGAAGGATTCCTACTTCGTACTTTGAGATTTGTACTTGAACCTCCTTTTACTACTCGTATACATAATCATTGGTAAATGCATCTTATTTTTGCCTTGTATTTCTATTTTTTTAATCTCTGCATGCTTATATTCGTCTCATACTTAGTTGTCTGACCTAGTTTTCACTTTCTGTGTACTTGTATTTGAAGTCAGTGATGAGCTCATGATTTAGCTGAGACAATCTGTTAGTACCTTCCTACCTGCACTGGGACAGCTTTTGCCTGTGCCCTTGGTACCAGCTCTTTGAGGATTTCTTAGCTTTTCACTTAGATTAGTCTTCATGAGAACTTTCCTATTAACTTCAAGTTTATTGAAGCCTTCTCAAAGGTGGTTGTTATCTATTCTTCCCTTTCCAGAGTTGTGAATTCCCATGCAATAAGGTCATTCTCATCCAAATTACTACTTAATTTCACATTCTTCAGTAGTTTGGTTGGAGTGCCTTAGGCATTGACTACCTACTCCAGAAGTAGCCAGCTTTTCTATGTCCAGGATCTGGTTTTATTCTCAGCCAGGTATTCCCAGAGCAGATCATTACCAACCACATTTACGGGACACTGCACAGCCCAGTCTGACAACAGATCAGCATTTTGGGCAGTCAGTTAACATTGCCTTCTGCACTGGATTTTGCTCCAGTTCCTGGAGCACCAGTTTGTACCCATGGTATAGTTCATCTCCCCTTGCTAAAGCAGAACCAATTACACTAGCCTGTATCCTGGCAGACGTCTAATCTTTTCATACAATGATCTAATTGTCACTTTCTTCCTAGGGAGTCTATTGATCTATCTTACTGTACGGCCATCTGCACTACAGTAAGAGATGATTACCTTCTATTACAGTGAAAGCTGCTTTGGCAACTTGTGCACTCTTTGTGTATCAGTTCATATTTTTAAATGGAAATAAAGGCAAGCATTTTGTCTTCCTTGCTTAAAGCTGATGTAAGTTGTCAAAACATAAAATTCTCCACTTCAGCTCTAACTTGCAATTAGGGTATTGTTTTGTATGATCCCATGATGCATTTCTGCCACTGGTTCTTTTAAAATTTACATAAAATTTGAGGACATAAGATTCAATGACTTGAATTTTTCAAGAGTAGAATAAACTTAGTATGCCTTCAGAAAGCAAAATGCTCTTTACCTCTTAAGTTATTTGGGCTATGTATTTAATAACTTTTAGCGCAGATGTGTATGAACATCTTTTCTGTAAAGATTTTGCACGTGCAAATTAGTTTCTCTAAGCACTGTATTCAAATAAGGTAACTTCATCAGTGGGGTTGTTATGATAAGGGAATTGAATTATACGGACAAAGTCAGCTCTTGGGTGCATTGAGAGGATGAAGCAATGTTACCGGATGGTATTTAAAGACTATTATGGTAACAGTTCAAATCTATTTCTGGTGAACTCTCTCACAGTAGAAGCTTTAAAATGAAAACTAAATCATATTACTTTAGTCCTGTGCTCTGTTTTGAGATTTGCTTTGGTTTGTTTGTTTGTTTGTCTGTTTTTTTTTTTTCCCCAGGCTACATTTCACAGCCCATTTAGTCAACTTGGACAGAGCCCAGAAGGATGTTCCTCTTACCTGTTTCCAAAAATCATGGGCTTAGCTAAGGTAAGAATGTCTGCACTGTATGTGGGGTCACCTGACCTTTGTGTGTTGGTATCCTCCAACTGTAAGAGCAAGTGGAGTCACAGCAAGAGTCCTCAAAGAAAGCTCCTGTTCACATCTCTTGAAACAAAGATCAAGAAATGTAATGGCAGTGTCAGCACAGGCACCATAGCAGAGTAGTGACCACTTGTAAAACCATACTGTGATACCGATGGTTTTCTTTCCCATGGCTTCCTCCACCTTCTTGAGACAATTTCTATATGGCAAAAAGTTGTATCTTTCTTCCAGCAATGGGAGGGAATGATGTAAAGAAGGATTAAAGAAAGAAAATAAGAACATTCTTAAGAAATGTCTTGGTAGGCTGCCTTTATCAGGCAAGGGATCAAGTGTTGCAGTGGTTTCTGCCAATCCTGTGGGAAACTTGTATTCAACCATTCCTCCAAATGTGAATGTTAAACAATTCATTTATGTATTTACTTACAGACCTTTTAGATGATCTGTTTTGTTCTAATATATATTGGTCTTCTGTCCATACTCTTATTTTCTCTGTCTACTCTAGAAATAAGGAAACTAAATAATAGTAATTAAAAAAAAGAAGAAAACGGAAAGAAAAAAAAAGAGACAGCAGAATCTAAATTTTCTTTTCTTAGAATGGCATAACTCCATTTCTGGTCTTTTGATATCCCACAGAAAAAAAATTGATAGTTTCAAATACTTATCCAATATTATTGCCTGCATTAATACAATGTGGTTTTGTTGAGCTGGGTTTAAATCTGTAACGAGTATAGCAAGTGCTTGATAAACATCCAAGTATCAAGGGTTGTCTATTCAGTGAGATATAACCTACCAGTACATGTTCTAG
Organism: Theristicus caerulescens; assembly: GCA_020745775.1. NCBI lineage: Eukaryota > Metazoa > Chordata > Aves > Pelecaniformes > Threskiornithidae > Theristicus > Theristicus caerulescens. The sequence goes on from CM036558.1 coordinate 74,411,542, forward strand.
AAATCTTGGAGTCACTGCAGGAAGTGAACAAACACATTTATGATGTGGTAATTTCAGGTGACAACCTTGGAGCTCTGTTCAAAAAGACATGTAGACTCTTGGTGAACAGTAGGAGCTGGAGGCCAGTCACTAGTGGCGTAGCACAGGGTTGATACTGGGTCTAATACTTATTTAATTTCTTCGTTATGGCCGAGGTGATGGAACTGAGTACACCCTCAACAGGTAATACAGAACTGAGAGGAATGGTTGATGCACCAGATGCGTTGCCATTCAAAGGGACTGCATAGGCTGGAGAACTGGAGAATCTCATACACTTCAGCAAAGGAAAAAGCAGAGTCCTGTACCTGGGGAGAAATAATCCCACGCACCAGCACGGACTTACTGGCTGGAAAGCAGCTTTGCAGAGAAGGACCTGTGTGTCCTGGTGGACAACAAGTTGCCCGTGAGCTAGCAATGCACTCTTGCAGCAAAGAAGGCCAACGGTATCCGCGATTGCATTAGATGGAGTGTTGCCAGCGGGTTGAGGAAGGTGATTCTTCCCCTCTGCTCAACACTGGTGAGACCGCAGCTGGAGTGCTGTGTTTGGCTCTGGGCTCCAGCTACAAGAGAGACATGGACATACTGGAGCAGGCCCACCAAAGAGCCACAAAGACGATTAAGGCACTGGAGCATATTGCATATGAGAAGAGGCTGAGAGAGCTGGGACTGTTTTGCCTGGAGCAGAGAAGGCTTGTTTATAAATACCTGATGGGAAGGTGTAGAGAAGATGGAGATAGATTCTTGTCAGTGGTGCCCAGTGACAGGACAAGAGGAAGGGGGTACAAATTGAAACACAGGAACTTCCATCTGAATGTACAAAAAATAATTTTATAGTGAGGGTGGTGAAACACGGGAACAGGTTGTGCAGAGATGCTGTGAAGTCTTCATCCTTGGAGAGACTCAAAACCCGACAGGACAGAGTCCTGGGCAGCCTGCTCCAGCTGACCCTGCTTGGGCAGGGGGTTTGAACTAGACAGTATCTAGAGGTCCCTTCCAACCTCATCTATTCTGTGATTCTGTGTTCTTTTCAGAGGGCAGACATTAACGAGCAAGAGAATAAAATAAATGTGACTTGGAAGGTTGTACCTTTTCTGTCAGATTACTCAAGTCTTGTGTTTCATTGAGTCACACTTTCTACTTTTCTTTATACAGGCAAATGAGATTTTGCTTTTCAATAAAAAGCTGACTGCAGCAGAAGCCTGTGCCCAGGGACTTGTGACTGAAGTCTTCCCCGACAGGACTTTTCAGAAGGAAGTTTGGGCAAGATTAGAAGCGTATGCAAGCCTCCCCAAAAATGTCAGTATTTTAATTTTTTTCTCCACCTTGTAGCATTCCCAATCCTCCTGCCAAACCTATCCTGTTACTTGGTTTCACTTCACCCTAATTGAAATAACAAGACTCAATATATGTTCCTTCAAGCACAGATCTATCCCTGTCCCTCTGCTGCTGTGAAACAGATACCTCTCTTCTACCCTGGCTGAGTCTAAAACAGTGCACTGTACACAGAGATTCGATGCCTGAAAAGCCTTAAAAACTAATTAATCCACTTGGAGTCTCTGTGTGCATGCCTTGGATGCCTTCTCTTAGATTTTTGTTTTGGCAATAGTTTAGGTTTAAGAGCCTTACCACTGGTTCTGCAGTATTAATTGTACTGTGTGCACTGTGGGTGCTCAAGATGATGCTGGGTGGCTTTACTTCTTCCTGAATTCAGTCATCCTGCTTGCTAGTTTGGGTTTTGCAAAACTACTTGAGTCACAATGGTATTATGTTACATTGAACGAGAGGAGACACTCGTGGTGACTGCTGATAACGTAGGTTGCATTTGGCACTGCAGACAGTTGAACAGGATTCGCTTCTTATGCCCAACTACTCTGATTATGAGCACTTAGTGGATTGCTGTTTTGCTTCCCATGAACCTCCTCCACCTTTTTAGCAGTCTTAGTAATTACATGCAATAATTACTTCCAGCGAAAAGGCTGGCTAAAAGCTAAAAAATATAACGTTAATACAACTCTGTTTGAATTCCAATGTGTTTATTGTGCTATTTTTTGAAACATTAAATTAAGGTATGGAAAACATAACTTCCTAATGTTCCTCTCTTTCTCCTCCAGTCCTTGGCAGTGTCAAAGCAACTGTTACGAAGTATGGAAAAGGAGAAGCTCCATGCAGTCAACAGTAAAGAGTGTGAAGTCCTGAAGGAGAGGTGGTTATCTGATGAATGTGTAAATGCTATTGTCAGCTTCTTTCAGAAGAAATCGAAACTTTGATCTTCACCAGTAGAATAATTCACTTTTTGGCAATAGCTTAAGCTGCTCTTATCGTTAATAAACTTTTCAAATAATAATTCTTATACCTTTTGATGTGGTATATTTCTGTTCTGAGTACTGGGTTAAAACTGGTTCATAAAATTAATAAAACAATATGTGCCTTGGATGCATTATGGATATTTAGGTTGGGGAAAAAAAAGTTCATTATTCTGTAGGCAGCAGTGATGTTTCTGAATAAGACTAAAGCAGATTGTCTTCCAAAAGAAGCAACAGATTCAATAGCACCATATTTTGATAGCTCTTCAATAAATGTCTTATGAGTGATTCTTTTTATTCGTCTGTGGGGAAGGAAATACTGTATTAATGAAAAAATAAATAGAAGTATTTAATTACTGTTGTGCTGATTCTTACTCCTTCTGTTAAACATCCTCAGTGAGAGGGAAGGTAGTTCCTGGAGGTGTATTAATATAATAGTCTTACAAAAAGTATTCACTTGACTAACTTGAAGATTCTCAAAGATGTTTGTAGTGAGCTTTATGGTTCTAATCTTAAATATGTTTTTCCATTAATTGCTTCATATTGCCCTTTTTCTGTGAAAAATCCCGTTAAAGATAGTTTGACCTTTTATCGTAGCCATTTTGGAGTTCAATTAACAAAATAATTATTTTTCAACAGAAAATTTCTCCACTGTTCGTGGATGTCTTTGGGTAGAGAGCGTACCAGGCACTGCAGAGGACAGGGTCAGGCTGCTGGAAGGAGGTAGACATTTTATTCATGCCAACAAAAGGAAATCATGGAGGAGCAGCAGTTACTCATCATGAAAAGCCGTTCAATGACAAGGAGCTGATTGCTGTAAAAAAAAAAAAAAAAAAAAATCTTTAGTGTGACTGCTCTAGACTCTGATCTCAAGAGCGTTGATGGTGAGAAACCCAAAAGGCAGCGCACTGGTCCTGGCCCTGTGTGCTTAGGCAGGTATGTACATAAAAGCAGGGGTGCAGCAGGTGCCTGCAGGCAATGCAGAGGGAGGCTGGCGTAGGTGCAGCAGAGGTCAGGGTGGATGCCAGTTTCTCGTCTGGATGCAAGTGCCGGAGCACCAGGGCGCAGGACGGGGGTGGAAGCTGCTGGAGCAGAGCAGTGAGCCACCAGAAATGGACGGCTTTGGGTGCCGCCAGTGCGGCTTGGCCAAGACTTGCAGGGCCGCTGTTGGAAAGTCGCCTGCGCCTGGGCACTACGGGCATGCAGGATGGCTGCTTGGCAGTGACACCGCTGCCTCGCATGGTAAGCAGGTCTTAAAATGCAGACTTTGCCTCCAATGTGGTACCTGGCCCTCGGGATTTAACTACTGAGAAAGAAAAAGATAAATGGGATCGGAGAAAAAGAAAGCGAGGAGTGTGGGTATGCATCACGCAGCTATGCTACAGCAGTTAAAAGTGACACTAAGAACTATTAAATGTATTTAGGGCCCTCCTTAACCCTCTGTGAGAGTCGATGCTGCCATGCAGGATTTACCAGCAAAAACAAGTCTGCTGTCGCATGCAGGATGGCAGAAGTGGGGCCATGGGGAGAGTGAAGCAGTAGAGAGGTACAGGGGAGAAGGAGAGGGTAAATCTGCCAGGGAGACCCAAGACCAGCCTTGAACCCAGCTGACAGGAAAGAGAAGAAAACCACAATGATCAAATAACACAGAAAAGGGCGGGGGAGGGCATGCTTCCAGCAGGTGTGAAACAGCCAAGGGACGGGGGGGGCTCTTCTGCCTTCCCTCCCAGCACCCAGAGAGGGGGTGTGGCCCTAGCCCCCGAGGCATGGCAGTGGGAGGAAGGGCGTCTCTGTGGGGCGGTGTGCGCAGGCAGTGCCACGGGGCCGGTGCAGTGGTGGGGCTGAGGGGTGGCTGAGGCCCAGGGGATGGTGGCAGGAGAGGGAATGAGAGAAGGAACTGAGGCGGAGACCCAGGCGGGAGGCGAGTGCTGCCAGCAGGCTAGGCAGGCTCAGGGCCACCATGGTGCCCCAGCCCCATGAGGCAACGGCCTCCGCTGTCCCACCCAGGTGCACCCCGCTGTGGATGGGGCAGCCATTGGGCAGCAACAGGTAGCCCAGTGGGGCCACATTGGCTCTAGGCAGGCATTGCTGGGGCACCCCAGGGTGTGAGGCTTGGTGCTGGCTACAAAATGGCGGCAGTTGTGCAGGGTGAGGTGGAGGCCAAGAGCTGTGGCCCTGGCCCAGGGCAGCCCCTGGGCTTGGAGCAGCAGAGGGGACGTGCCTTCAGGACCGGAGGGTGAAACAGGGATTTGTTTTGCCAAGGCTTCCACCCCCCGCCCCGCTAACGTAAGCCTGAAACGCTTTCTGTGGGGTTTCTATGGCACTGTGGTGACCTTTGTTGGCATAGCCAGGGATAAAGAGTTCAGTCTTTTGAAAGCTCTTTATCAGTGATAACGTTTAGTAGATTTAGTAGTGCATGAGGTAAGTCATCAAGTGTGCTTTGTGTGTGTGTAATGTGTTTGCTTTCCTCAAGGAAGAATGCAGCCATTGATAATCTGTTGGTGGATGAAATAGCAGAAACAGGGTTTCCTTGATCAGTAGATGCCAGCATACCACTTACAGCAATGGGAGATGAACCATTACTGGTTTTGTAATGAATTAGATCTGTTGAAATATTTTTTCCTGTTCTGACTCTCTGTGAGTTATAAGTCAACGTTGCTTCTAGGGAATGGAAATCCTGGGTGGTTTTAGTTAACTTTTTGAAAAGTTAAAACATTGTCTCAGATTAGTTATGAAGTTTACTTCATAACTCTTTTGTTCACAAAACATTTGTTTCTGATTAACAGCATCTTTAGTAATTTTTACACATTTTATAGGTGTCTGATACTAAGAACAACAAAGCAAGTCTGATGAATCTCTTCCAACAATTTCTATTTACTCCATACAACAAATTAGCAACTTTAGATAATTTCTTCTGACATACAGTCACTTACTAATGATATTTATTATAATTGGATTGTCAGGATTACATCAAATGTTCCTGAATGTTCCTTATGTTCCTATCAAGGTATCACAGTTGGGTGGTGTACATCTTGCTAACATGGGGGTGCAATGCACAATAGGATTCAGGTCGCACTTGACAGAGTTACATACGTGCTTAATAATCTGCCTCCATGTTTGTATAGAAACACAGGTGAGTAATCAAACAGATCACACAGAAACACCAATGGCAAGATATCTGCACCTAGTTTCAGAAAATAAGGTGTTCTAAGCTTAAACTGGATATAAGACCTGCAACATTCATTGATTATATTCATTATAGTTACTGCTAATACAACACCTGTTTGACTAAAAGCAGATTTGAGACCAGCAATTAGAAATCCAAAGTCTGTCAAAACCACAAAACTCTGCATATAAGGGCATTGTGAAACATTAGTGATATACTCCATATTTTTATCATAAATGATTCGGTATTTTCAGGCTGCATCATGATACTGCCTTTTATGTTTCTAACATTGAATTTACAGTTCAGTTGTAAATATCCCGTAACAACTCTGCTGTATTAAAGTGCCTCTCCCTTGTCCCACCTGAGTGTGAACACGTCCATGAGGGTAACATAGTAGATCTCATATCTAAACAAGGACTTTTAAGTCTTTCAGACAAGTTCCAGTTTATGATGAAAAAGTCTAAACCATGGCCGTTCTTAAAAGGTTTCCTCCATCTGTAACCTTTCCTAGATACTTAGGGACAGACAACTATGCATGTTACATAATCTTCTTGTAGTAACTAAACAAAATATTTTCATTCACAGAATTTTCTTGGAGGATTGGTTTTCCTCTTTGATTTGCAAACGTACTCCCTATTGCCTGTAACAAGTGAAATGTAATATCAATACATTTTAGCCCTAAGTAGGTGGAATAGGTCTAGAATGCAGCATCTAAAACCTGGGAAAAAAAACGCAAACCAAATCCTTCTGTGACTTATTAACCACTTCTCCATCCAATATAATCGAGATGTGTCCAGTTGAAAGCAGTTTGTATAGAGTGTTTAACATGATATTGCTTTAATTAATCAGTTGTTGTGGAACACACCTGTGATAGCAGTTCAGCAGCTTGTCACTGAGAAGGTTGCGCAGCACAAGACGATGACTAACAGTACTGGCAGGGAAGCCTGCAGAGCTTTGCAAGGCAATATCAGTTGGGGGTTTGCAGAGGGCTGGAACAAAAAGGCTAAGATTGCTGTTGTCATATTGTCAGAAACTTTGGGATTAAAATATAAATCTGTATGACTGAAAATTCAATAGTAGCTTGTCAGGTAGCAGCTACTCTCTGGATCAAAGGGGCTTTGTTCCTCTTCTGACAGAAAACGCCCAGACCCTCCTCAGGCCCTCTCTCATCACCACCCAAAGGTCAGGTTGAGAGCTAGTAGGATGCTGATGAGGACCTCATATCTATTAGTCTGCCACAAGCGGGTACAGGTGAGAAGCGTCGTTCGAGGGAGTGCCAAGCTGCAAGCGGGTGGTTGGTCATAGCACTGCTGCAGAGGGGTTGCAGCGCGGTGCTCGTCATCCCTGCGTGAATCCTCCTGCTGTTCCAGAGGTGCCCTGAGCTCTGCATTCCAGGCTGAGATGTTCTTTTCCGGGACTTGCAAACCTCATGAACCAGCGCTTTTCGTGAGTGCAAAACTTACATGCACCTATATTATGTTAGAGACATAGTGTGCTAAGATTATAAAGAAAACAAGGTTTGTAGGAAGATATCCTTTGTTAGAGTGGCTAGTGTAGTGTAAAAAGTTGGAATTTTTTTCTGGCACATAGCTCTTTCTTCACGTGTCCTCAAAAGCACACCTCTTTTCTCTGACTATGGTAATGAGTTTTACAGAAGTTATTTCTCCCTACCTAAAATCCCCATCTTTTTCAAATGCAGGCACAACATTTGAGGTATGTTGTTAAAAGCCAAGTTCAGCTCACTGGAACTACCAGATACGTGCTTGTATCAGGTTGAAACTTCCTGGTAAAAGATCAAAGAAAAAAAGTAAGTGATAATTTCTGAGAAGTGTTTTCACACGCACTGTATCCTGGATGGGTTTGTTCTTTTTGCAGGACCCTTGCAGACTTCCAGTGGACGTATTGCTAGATTTGAGGTCATCTGAAAATAAGTGTAGCACAACACAGGTGGACTTTGTTGGCGAAATCAGTTAGGTATCCTGTTTTATTTCGTATTCCTTGTGCTCATTCTGAAACATGTTTCTGATATTTAGACAAAACTGTTTTCCTTACTTTAGCTAACTCAAAATATCAGCAAAGAAGGAATGTTTCATGCCTGGAAGAAGCCACATAATGAAGGCAAAATTGCTGTGAGCAGGTAAAAGAATGTTTTAATAATTATACCAAATTAAATCGAGTAGTTAATGTCATAGCCATCCAGCCAGGCTGAACAGGTGAGAGCAATGCATGCAAAGACATGTTAGCACTCTGTGGAATTAAATATCAACAGGTAATTATCAGCTTATATATTTTCTAATTGGAGCACTCAAAGGGCCTTTATTAATTGATGTAAATTTGTTTTCATTAAAGTTAAGGAAGGGCACTTGGGAAGTAAAAACCAGTATGCTCAAGTGAAAGCCTTTAGTCTCTTCTAGAGCATGTTATTTTGTACTATAGTTACACCCTGAGGATTCTTGTAGATATCTAAGTATACAATTCATTAACCCCATTATTAGTGTAATTTCTTCAGTAGGTTCTCTGTACATGCTGTCTGATGCTGGTTTTCATTATTAAAGGAGTAGTATACAGCAGAGAGGGAGATTTTTGTTTGGTTGTTTTTCTTTTATTGGTACTGGGCTTTCTCTTCCAATTTAGTTAAGACCCTAGAACTGTAAGAACCACGTCAGTACTTTTGATTACAAACAACATTTCTTATGAACCACATGTTCTAATGTATAGGAAATGTTTATGCAGATTGAAAACTTCAAACTGAACTTTGAATAATTCACTCTACCTTGTTTTCCCTAAATGCATATGTAAATAAACTGATGGTATCTCCAGTTTGTGTCCCTCATGATGGTGTATGTTCACCTTAATTAATCTTTGGTAATGGGTAGGGTTTCATATTTTTCAGCCAGTAAAATATCTGTTGCAAATGTATTTTTTTATCTGGGATTTTGGATAAAAAGTAGTATAACTAATCTTACAGATATGAAATAAGGAATTATTTACCTATTGATATGAAGATCAATTTAAAAATCTGGAAAAGATTTGCATAGATAAAAAAAATTTAGAAATTAAAGTACTTACTTACAGAAATTCCGTAGAGTTTGTAACAACATACCTAAAAGAAGATAATGAAACAATCTGTAAGTTGTTACAATTTGCATTGATTGAAGGGATATTTTTGCTGTCTCACAGCACTGCTGAATATTGCTCTATTTCTTTTTGACATTTAAAGTCATTAGATTTGAGTAACGTTTTAAAACTTAAAAAAAAAGTATCTGAGCAACAAAAGGGCAGAAGCTAACTTCTGATCATATTGTTCCATTAGCCCTGATCTTCTAAATATGTGTGACTTTACCTTTCTTTTGTGATACAAGGACAGAATGCTAAGGGTTTTTTATCAAGGTCTACTATTGTACAAGGAGAAGCAGCAGAAGGTACAGTTAAGTACATAAAGTTAGTGGAGAGAGTGTCTTGGAAATCTCCTCCCTACTCTGCAGTAATAAACCAGAACAAAACATAGTCTGTATTTGTCAAGGACAAACAATATCAAACTGATCTAATTTCCTTCATTACTGTGACTGGCGTGGTGTGTAAGCGAAGAGCAGCGAATGTAATTTAAAGTTTAGAAAGCTTTTTGTGCTGTTCTGCTATGCAGCTGCCGTAAACAATTCCAGGAAATGTGATCTAGATTAAATCAGAATTGTAGAGTTGTAGAATTGGCTGAAACACTCTACTAAGCAGTGGCCATCAGGTTATCAAAGTGCGAAGGCATAGACTGGGATCTGACAGGAGCTTATTCTGGTGTTGCTTTTGCTCAGTGTGTTCATGAATGAGTTGGATGTGAGAAGGAAGCATTATATTATAAAATAATATAATGTGGCTAACAACAAGTTTTAAGATCATCTTGGTGAGCTGGATTGTTCATAATCAACAGGATGAATTTCAATAAAGTAGTACAAGTGGGGAATTGTCCCAAGTTTTGCTACTCTGTGCTGTAGCTAGCAGAGAGCACACTGGTAAGTTTTTGAAGGGTTTTTTACATGCTTTTGCAAGCTTTTTGTAAGCTATATTTCAAAGTATGAGGAAGATTGCACTTCTCATTACAGGACATTCCTGTAGCAGTTGTGCCATCTGCTTCTGTAGGAAATCAGGAAAGCAATGAAAATATGCTTGATTGTCTCTACTGGGAGTCAGCTGGAAACTAGGAGAACCACGATGGTGGCTTCTGCCAATCTCTCCTTCCCTACTCCGTAAAACCTTGTGGAAGTCTGGTGACTTAAGCAGTGCTCAGTAAAGGCAGATAATATTTTACTTCTGTGATGGATGGTGCACCGAGAAATGACTTCAACTTTTTTTAAACTCCTTTCACTTGCATTTGGTGCAAATCAGCTTAAAACAAACCACAGTTTCCCTTGCGCCTTTCAAGCTTCATTTCCTTTTACCATTCCTATTGCAGATAAACACCTTGATATCACTTAAAACACAGGTATTCATCGCAGGGCACTAGGCTTCTCCTCGTTATTGGAACAAAGGAGATTGGAGCTAGAATACTTTTTAGACCAGACTGCTCTGGTTTTTGTTATTTTTGCCCAGTATCTAGCTGTGTTATGGCAGTTTGGGTAGTTTTTAATTCGTAACGTTGCAACACATACTCTGAACAAGACTGTGCTTTGCCACAGTAAAATCTCTTTCATGGAGGGTCAGCTGGAAAGAAGCAGGGAAACCTAGAAGGCGATACATTGCCTGTAGTTTCTTACCTGTGTTTTGATATCTTGGCCTATGCTAGTGTTTGCTTTGTTCTGTGGTTGGTGTATTAGAAAAGCAAAAATACATACTGCGTTGTGAGTCCAGTAGGAACAGTACAGAAAAGGCCCTCTGCCTCCCCCAGCTTCCCCTTGGCCCTAGGAGCATAAGAAGCTAAACTGGGCACACACCTTCTCGTGGGAGTCCAGAAGAAACTTGGAATTCTGCTACACAGGATTGCTTTCAGTCTTTGGAGCTGAATAAGGCTCATGTAGACTATAAGAGTGAATGTTCCTTTTGGGAACACCCATTTTCGTGTAGAAGACAAAGAACATGGAATTATATTTTTTAAAAGAAAAATCACATTACATTTTTTGACAAGAGAGTGGATGAGTCTCAAGTTGAATATGTAATACCCTGAAGAGAAAAACAGAAGATAGGCAACTCAGCATGACATTCAGCTTTTGATATTTTGATAAAAATAGTGATCTTGCATTTGTACTTGAGTGAGGGAAGTAGAGTTGGGTTTTAGTTGCTTGCAGGCATTGAAAAACAGTTTGAGCAGTTAGTCCACATTTATTATATGCTTAAACCAAAATAGCAGCAAATTCCAAATAAATCTAGTGGAGTGCTGCTTTTCTGCTTCTATCAACATCTGCACCCTTAGCATACAGAGCATAACAAAGGTCAGGACCTTTACTGGATTCAGTGGGGCCACTGTTTCACCTCTAGTACATTTTCTTCCTCTGAATGGAATCTCCAGCTTATTTCTGTCTTTTTTCCTTCCTCAGACACACCAGTAAGCCTCCAGTGGAAACTCCAGCTCACATCATTCTTAAATTTCTTTGCTGCTAATCATGCAGTTGGAGGTAATGTGAATGAATATTGAACAGCATGTTGTACCAATCTTCCGCAGACACCAACAGAAATCTGCTGGACAAAAGGAGACTGGGATATTTTTTTTAAAACTAGAACTGAAGCTGTTTTTTCTAACTTTGAGCCTGCTACTGAATGTAGTACTGAAGATGATACTCTCTCTGTTTCCAAACGTAGTTTTGGGTTACAAAATGGTAACACAGAGGACAGTCTTTTAATGGAAGAAAATAATGCATCTGAGAATGAAAAGATAAATGATGGTTTGCCTAAATATTTCAAAAGCATGGATTTGAAGTTAAAGCCATAAACAATAGAAAACAACAGAGGAACTAGTATCCAGACATGAAAACAAAATATTCCTCTCTCGTCCCTCCCCCACCATTCGTTAGTCTTTACAAAAGGTTGTCTTTTCAAAATAGGATAACCGCAAGTTAGGTTTTGATCTGTCCCCAGAAGGCTCTGATGTGAAACTGTTCTCTCATCCACTGGAAATGGAAGGAATGCAGCATCTAACTGCATTCCAGGAGAAGGCCAGCACCTCGCAGCTTCTCCCCTGATGGTTGTCAGCAACCGACATATTTCTTCAAAGTCCACGCATCAGTCAGCCAGGGCTATCTCATTCTCCCTGTCTTCAGGCAGCTTTTAATCAAGAAAAAAATTCCAGCTGCTGTGCACACGAGCAGAGCTGTTCAAAATGCGTTTGCTGGTGCTGTGGGACAGGCGGGCGCGTAGCGGAACACCCAGCGCTGGCAGTTCAGTCACGAGGGAGGTCAGGGCGTTGCGCGGTGCTCCAGAGGGCTCTGAGATGCCCACAATGTTAAACTCAAACCGTATGCCTGTGAGGAGATCTTCCTCTTGCTCTGTTGCTGAACCGAGCTCTCAGTCGGCTGTTGCAGCAACTTCAAAGTTACAGTCACCAAATACGGCTGCCACCTACTCCTTCTGTACCACTGTATATCAACAATACAGGACCCAAACCTCTTCAGAAAGAGCTCAGTAGTGAGCTTTTGTCTTGTCAAAAAGGTAGAATTTCTCTCTTGCCGTGGCAAAGCTGAAATACACTAATACTGAAAAATATTAATTTCTTGAATTCCTGCTTGTTGTGCGTGAGTCTCATTCAGCACTGCTGGTTTAGTGTAGTTTGTAAGTAAGTTAAGTCAGTAAGTGTTTTCTTACTGTTTAGAAGTAGAATCATAGAATCGTTTAGGTTGGAAAAGACCTTTAAGATCATCAAGTCCAACCATTAACCTCGCACTGCCAAGTCCACTGGAACTGAATACAACTGTGTTGTTAAAAAAAAAAAAACCAAACCAAAACACACATTCATTTTACATGCCAGGATCTCGAGACATTTGTAAGACCTCTTTATAAAACTAGCTGGCATGTAACTGTCTTCCAAAGGGCCTATCCTTGCTACAATTACAGCTTTTTTCAAATCTTTGCAAAACAGTACCAAAATGTAGCATACAGACTGCTTGTTAATGACAGCTGTATTACTTAGCATAAACACATTGAAACAGTGTAAAAGTGGTGGTATGACTCTGATACAGTCTCTGGACCACATTCCAACAGCCTAAAACTGGTGTGGGCTGAAAGCTTTTCAGGCTCCAGTGGAATTACTTGTGTTTACCTTGGTATAAATAGAATAATCTGTAAAATAGCTTACTGGTAGCTTGACTGTTGCCCGAGACCAAATAAGGGCTGGCCTTGTAAATCAAATACATATGTGATTTAAGGAAATACATTTACCCCTCTCTCAGAACGTTGGACTAGAACATGTTCCTGTGGGCTCTTGGATTTTGGAGGATGACGACTATGCCAAGAAAACCTCCTTAAACTTTTATGAATAAATTACATGCTTGATTTCATCTTTTTGGCTATAAGAGGGTTGTTTCCATTAAGGATGTGTTTAGACTGCATTCATCTCTCTGTGTACAGGAGCTTCCCACACATGAATTTTGCTAGTTTTGTCACTTCAAAATTCATCTGTTGCTTCAGGTATGCAGGTCTTCCGTGAGATGTCTTAAATTGCTCTTAATTGCATACATGCAATTACCACATAATTTACCACATGGTAAGAGAATTTTGGGATTATTTTTAAAGAAGAAAAACCTTAAGAAAAAAGCATGTTGATCTAGGCATTATTTGGGATCCTCATGTAAACAGAGCTGAATTTTTTACTAAGCCTTTCTGAATATAAATGGATTAATTACTTTTAAATAGGAATGGAGTTGGCATATTAGCTTTAATGAGCTAGCAGAGCAATTTGGGTCAGGTTGTGAAATCACCCATTTCCGATCCTGTCAGAGCGCCTGAGTGTTGTGTAAAAGAGGCAGGGAACTCCACGCCTAAATTTGCTCTGCCAGATTTATTTAACTTAAGCCTCCTGGAGGAAGAAAACAGATAGGCATCATGCGTGTTTCAGATTTAACTTCCAAACTCCCAGAAAGAGTGAGTGAACTGCCATCTTCCTGCGCGTAGGAGACCATTCAAAGGAAGAGTGATTGCAGGCAGTCCTCTTCTTCAGCCGTGATGAGACATCTCCATTCAAGAGGCTGAAGGCAATGGGGCCTTAACCGGGCTCAGCCAGCTGGCTTAATCTGTCTGGATCTTAAATCCAGACTAAATTTTGTAAAAACATGTATGGAATTCTGTCTGTTGCCTTTCCAGATGTCTAGTAGATACACAAGCAAGCATGGTATGAAGGTCAGCTTGGCTTTAGTTGAGCAGAACTTTGTTCCTTCCCATGGAAGGAGTGCAGCCCCAGTGTAGGGCTGCTCTATACCAAGTATCTCATCCGGATAACGCTTTTAGGATGAGTTTTGTTTTAACATAGGAGATAGATTTGTAGAATGTCTGAGCTTTAGGTGTGTTTAGATAAGGTAAAGCTCCTTTTATACGTAGCATGTGAAGTTCAGCTTCCTCATTTGAGAACAGGGGTTCGGAGCAGAAAGAATACAGATGAATTCCCAGATTGGCGGGTGTGACAGCTCAAAGCCACTGTCAAGAGTATTTGCAGAAGAAACTTGTTTTTCTCAAAAAATCGTGAATATTAGTTCTGCTGCTCCTGCTTGTAATGTGTTCAGCACCATTCTTACTCTTTGCTAGAGCTCAGCTTGAATAATTCAATAAATTGCAGGAGGAATATTCTCCCATTGATTCTAATTGAGGTTTTTATACATGGGGTGAGAGTTCTGGTAACAGTGAGGTATGGGACTTATGAAAGGATAAAAGACTTAAACATTTGTATTACTTTAGAACTAAAACCTCATTCATTGCAAGGAACTTACTTAGCATAAAAATCAATGCTGCTAGTAAATGAACCTTTACAAATGATAGGAAAAAGAACCCCAACAAATCATACCAGTCCTCTCCAATCTATATTCTATAGGTCATGTGGCCTTGCCCCACACTCAAAGGGTGAGGAAATAACTGAGACAATGAAGCATTCAAAAGGTGTATCACGGAAGGAAGGGCCAAGTTTTTCATTTAGAGAAAAGAATTATTTGTCACAAGTTTAAGTTTTGGTTATTTAAGTATTTTAAGATGTGAAAGTCTAGGAGACACGTTTTGTAGTTTTGCTTCTGTATATCATCTATAAATACACCTGGCTTCCCTTCACTGTAATACAATGTAATTCTTTCCTCCCCTAACTCACACAGGCTAGTACCTCTGTGTAAAAGATAAAAAAAGGCACGGGGAAAATCAAAGTGAAATCCACAAGAATTCTTCAGGGCTTCCAAAATCAGCAGAGTGGCAACCTAACAAAAGCCAACAGCTCCATTTTACACGTATTCAGTGACTTTTTCACAGATTATTTAATACCTCTGATACCTAAGCAGACAACTCCATTCAAAGAACTATACTTCGTTTTCACTGTATTTAAAAATTGTTCATTTATTTAGCAGCTTTGCAGCATGACATTTGTAAACACAACAGAAGACGGGATGCAAGTAAGTTTTAAGCGTACTTTATTAATTTCAAGCAACTGCCACTTCCCAACATCCTCCACCCGAGTTACAATTTTACACATACTGTAGAAGATCGCTCTATCTCCAGTAGTATCACAGACTGGTCTGCCTTCTGTGTACGGGCCAATATACACATAGAGGTTCTTCGGAGGTTTAATGCCACTTACCCTATGTATGGAGATAAAGTATTATTAAAAAGGTTTTAAAGGAATCATTATATTCTATCAAAAATTCTTAAACAGCTTTTAGTTTTTAAATTAAAGTAGTATACACCAAGGTAATAAAACCACATTCTAACTGCATAGGGCCGGTATCTGATTCTTTCTGAATGCTTGGCAAACTAAGTATGTTAAATGTGAAGCTCCTCGTCACCATGAGGGAGAAGGCAACAGAAATTAGCACAGATTTAGCCAAACTTTCTATAGGTATGACCTGAGGTGAAGGTACAAATTACATCTTCACGTACAGGAGGAAAAGACAAATTATCCTCCCTCTTAGATCAGCTGAGAAATAGTTCAACACAGAAACTCTGTTGCACAGCCGTTCTGTTTGCACCAAGCTGCGACCACTGGAATTCAGCTGACTGCAGTGGCACCAGCAGCTGCTCCTCTGCTCTCCTCAGACCAGAGGCTACTGGGGCAGGTGTTGCCTAAAACTGGAGAGGTTCCTTAACAGCGTCAAAAAGTCCTCGATTCCAGAGGCTTCTGAAGCCAGAACTAGAGATGCTCTGTTGTTGCCAACAAGCAGTATCAGCTGAAGCTGAGACTGGATGGGGGACTGAAATCCACCTGTCTGGAATAACCCCTGTCAGCTAGTCTCTGTATCAACAATGAGGTTTGACAGAATTAAAATAAATAACGAACCTGCTGAAGTTAAAGAAAAAAGCGCATCATCTACTTAAATATTTACTAGTTAAAACACATGTATTTTAACTAAATATAACGGCAGATTTTTTCCTGAATTTCATAGGTTTTGTACTGATCATTCTATCATCTTAAGAAAACTGCATTTAAACAGTGACGCTTATTTACCTACATTTAATCACAACAAAAAAAATCTCTTCAATCAGAAATGAAACAAACACATCTACATAACAAATTCTAACACAGTAAGTATGTTTCGGGAATTATCAGTACTGCAGCAGTGTTAACCAATTCTAAATTGGAATGCTGGAAACCAAAAGATTAAGACAGAACTACACGAAGAGTATTTTTCATATCTTTTATAGGACAGAAACCTTTGTTCATGTCTTCTGGTAGCCATCATCTTCTTTTGAGCTGCACCTACAACACAAAGAACAAGTAAACGAGCAACTTTATGCTTCTCCAGAATAGCTTAAAACAGTTCTGTAGGCATTAAGGGGCATCTTTTCTACTGCTTTGTTTCTGTATCACCAACTCATTTCACTGTTTTATATTCCTATCTTAAGAATAAAGTACAAAGCAACAGAAAGAATAAGCCATTACTACATCTGTGTAAAACTGCCCTCAAAAGTGCTGCCTATGTTCTAAAAGTGCAAGTTACTTTCTGTATTTAACTAGCAAGCAGCTAGTACTTCATTAAACGTGAAAGCTAATTTTTTTTCATTTCCTGTATGAACAAGATACCTTCCTATGTGGAAATAAGGAGAGATTATTTTTTATTAAGAATTTTACGATATAAATTGAGAAGAGACAGGTTGAAGGTTCCAGATAGGCATACGAAACCACCCATCTCCTGCTTGTTTTCGTAGTTAGTTCATTACATCTCCTTGGTGGGGTATTCCCCACCAGCAGAATGACTGCTTTGTGTCATTTTTCCATTCTTGAGTGCACTAAGAGTGCATGACTGTTGCCATTATGTACCTAGATGGATACAAAAACCCTTCTTAGTTCAAAGAAGTATTACAAAGTACGTGAAACCAGTGGGGTTTTCACAGCTTTTCAGAATATATTAATAAAAATGAAAAGATGAACTTCTTAATCTTGTCAGAGAGGACATTAAAACAGCAGTATGGACCTGAAAAGTTTGATTCTTGTTTCCTCACGCTGTATAACCAACTCAACTGTTTCAAGCTGTTTTAACTTGTTGCTAAATGTTTATCTACACATGCTGTCAGAAATAACCTTGTTAGGAAGGTGAAGTTGGTGTCTCAGCAAATCAGACCCATGGAGTAGGCGTTGAGTGGCCTGTGACTCGCTTTCCTTTTTCTCTTTCAGCACCATCAAAAGGAAAAGTGAGAAAAACAGCACAAACATTAGTTAAAGCCTGAACTTAATTCCATGTCCTACAGGAATAATTTCATTACAATGAAAGCAGACAGACATTATCTGTAGGGCTTTTTTGCTTTGTTTTCGTTTAAGCAGTGATAATTATATATCTAATTAACATAGCCTATAGCTCTCCCAAAGATCATAACGTTTAATAATCCCTTTAATTAAATGATTAATAGGAAATGCAGGAGTGGTTCTTACGAATTACCTGATTTACCATCACTGAAGACAGATTCTTTTAAAAATGGCTACAAATGCCTTGTTCACAAAAGACTTTATTATCTAATGATGCATACTGAAAACATACAGAAATCTGCATGGTCCACTTTACATGCAGCAGAACAATCTTCACTTTACAATAAGTAAGTGTCAACTGTTTTATGCAAGAGACAACACTTTAAAGTCACATTTCTTAAAGAAAAGCTTCATTTACAAAAGAAATAAAAGGTAAAGAAGCAATTACCGCTTTTAAAAAGCAGCTGCTTTGTTCAAGAGTGGAAGGTTTATGCCTGTATTGAAAGACAACATGATCACAAATAATGAAAACAATGAACAAATGAAACACTTTTAGCATAAAGCAGTACACTTTCAAAATGACATACAAATAGTTAAAAATTTCATTATGTTGTCTATCTATCCTTTAGATATAAGGTCTTTCGAATGAGATCCCAAGGTATGTAATTACTAAATGAAAACTCGTCTGTAAGTATTGGTTCTATGTCATAGTGAACTGTATTTAACAAAATGTATACAAAGTCTATAGCAAGTTGATTAAAAAAAATTAAAGTAATAAGAAACAGTACACTGAAGGCGCTCTATCCATCAAGTGCGCACTCTCAAAATTTTAAATGTGATGAACAGAACAGAAGCTGTAACTATGCCACGGTTGCAATGCCAGAAAATAAAACAAGATCATTTATCAAACATGCAGGGAATTCTGCCACAATGCTATTGTCTCTCATTTGTCAGTTGTTCCAGTAAAATAACAGCTTAAACACCGGTGATGTTGATGGGTTAGCTTACCTTCAGTGTACTGAAAGTTGTACACAACCTGCTTTAAAAGAGGAGACCATCCCTGCGGGCAGGCTCAAGAAGGAACAGACCCCCTTCGGCACTGACTACACCAAGGGCATGCTGCTGTGGCCTGCACACACACACCTAGGAAAATGTGAATATAAACAGCATTTATGCTGGCCATTTTTTAAAGACAAAAATGAAGCCAAGTCTGCTAAAAACAAATCAACCACCCAGTATTACTGCTCTTTTTTTTTTCTTTCTTTTTTTTTTTTATAACAGATGCTTTTTTCTTTTTATAATATATACGAACTGCAACCATATACATTAGCATTGTACTTCTGTGCAGTCTTGGCAATTAAAACGGTTCTACAGTGAAAATTTTCACATAAGACACAAAACGGAATTACTCTAACATTTCTAAAAGAAATATCAGCCTTGATGTTAATTCAAATGTATCATTTCTTCCTCAACTTTGCAGGGGAAATATTTATGTTTATATACATTAATAACTGCTGTGAAATTTCTTCAGTCTTTGTATCTTAATTACTCAAACCCTTTGAACTTCTTCATCTGGTTTAAATTTTTTCCTGGATGAAGGCGTGCTGCAGAGCCTGGTTGATGCTAATCCGTTTAGCTGGGTCTAACATTAGAATCTGGTCCAACAAGTCCTTTAGCTGGTGTACTTTTTTACGCTGGTCTTCAGGGAGTCGTTGGCACCCAATCAAGTCTGCTAACAGGTCCTTGGTTGGATTAATGGTGCTCATAACAGTAACTTTCTCCTACAAATACAAAAATGGCAGCCTTGTAGAACAGAAGTAATGCACAAAACCCCTCTCCCTTTTACAGCGCTTCAGCAGCAACTTGGCTGCAGGGTTCTCGTATCGGATCAGCGATGCCCTTCGTCATCATATGGCCTCATAAACCCTCACGCAGGCAAAGGAAAAGAGTGGGAATAACGCTGTCGGGGGTAGGCCAGGCTGCATCTTTCGCCAACAGCAGCTGCGTACACAAACCTAACATCCCAGTTCACTGAGAACATCAAAATTCCATGCGGAAAGTTCCCATATCTGACCACTAATTCTGTGATTCTTGACAAATATACTATGTTAAAGTGATACCGAAAGTAACAGTGACCTCCTACGACATAAGCATGTCATACTGAAGTTGGACATCCTTCTCTAAAATGAAGGCAGAATTTCTTTTATTAGTAATTCATGGATAGATTACGTGGAGATACCCTGTGTACCTACTAAGATTAAACTTAGGTTTGTCTTAAACATGTTCCTAAATCGGAGGAAACATCTCTGCTGCCAGTTTATAACTATTTAACCCGTCCATACTGCTGCAAAAGGACATTCTAATAGTTTATAAAATCTTATTTTTAGTTAGGATGTCAAGATACGTTTGAACGACCATAATAGTAGGAAAGTTTGGAAAAAAGCAATAAGTTAGTCGACACATTAAGGACTTACCCTTTCTGTCACTTTATCTACTTCTATATACATAAAGTTGAGATTTTGATCAAAGTGCTGATCTTTGAACACACCTTTTCGAATCATCTGGAAAACGAGGGAGAGGCAAGAGTTTCAGGCAAGTTCTGTGTCTTACAAATACCACAATTAGCATCAATGTCTACTAATTTATTGCGACATGGGTAATTTAATACTAATGAAAAATATATCAAAATGACAGTAAGAAATGTCTAGATCGAATAAAAAAAAATACAGTTCAAACCAGCTGAAAAAGGACACAGTATCTTCCATTGACTTACGTATTTTTTTCAGGGCAGTGCTTAGAAGGTTTCTGCTTTCACTTTATACTTAGTCTATGAAAAAGAAGCTGTATACTTTCACTTCATAAGATTTTAAATCAATAAAAACTATACAGTCAGAGCGATGTCTGATATTTACTTGCTGTTAAGAGAAGATGTATATGATAAGAAACAGAATTCAGGGAGAAAAAAGAAAGTATGTTCTACTGTTCATTACAGTAGTTTCAGATATGAATTAAAAATCATATACTTATTTTTCTTACCTTGTTTGGCATCTTTCCTTTGAGATCCATGGCTAGTTTCAACATATGGTTATTGGTTTTGCCAGGAAAGAGTATTTTTCCTGTATAAAGTTCATATAACGTGCAGCCTACAGACCACATATCTATACCATAGTCATAGATTTTTCCTATAACTGAAACAGAGCAATTCCAGTTAGTTCCATAAAGGCAGCCTTAACGATATAATACCATAAAACCAGACAGATGAAAAAATTCTCGTTTGTAAACTGTATGGGTGCTCCTCCTCTTAGGAATAAGAAGTCACCATAAAAGAAGGATGCAAGCCTTTTAACTTTTACAGTATCCCTATTTCAGAAAGGGAGATTTTTACCTAACGCCCAAACTAATCAGCATGAATTAAGCTAGTAAAAAAACAAGGAGTCAGAACAATACCTCTAAATTAAAACATAACTATAGCCAATAAGAATGACTTCTCCCTGTCCTCACTGAGCTGACCACCAACATACATGAAGAGTCACACAAGCATGCTTTCAAAGCCTGAATTTTTGACTGCCATCATATTTCCAGAGTGATGTTTTGCTAAGACCAAACAGAGAGTAAATTCAAGTCAAATTCTCATTTGCCAGTACGGGTATATCCTGCTACTCCTTAAGATACAGGTAGCCAATCCAAATGCACTTACTGATTTCTGGAGCTCGATAAAATCTACTAACTAGATACGGTGTGATGTCATTGTCTGCAACATGCGAAGCTGATCCAAAATCACAAAGCTTTAATATCGTTTTAGACTCATTCACCTGAAAGTTAAACATAAATATCTGTTAGCACTATTTGTAGACAGAATTACCAACGGCACTGTGAAAGTAACAACATATTTAAGTCAGAGCTAAGAAAAACATTCAGCCTTTAAATTGGAAGTTCTTCCCATATCTCAATCCTTCCTCTCTGTGTTCTAAGGAAACTGTAAAACCTTCTTAAATTGAAAGTGACAGTTAATGTCTTCAGATCCTACAAAATACAAAAAAGGTCAGTTTCACGTACTTTTCCCTTACCAGAACATCCTTGGTGGACCTGGATTTCATTCCAGATACTGAAATTGTACCAGTTTAGACTTCCAACTCTAGTATCCAGAGTACCACTCATAAAAATTATTCACATATCTCATGATTACATAGTAAATTTTACTGCTGTGATGGCAAGAAGAGAACATTTTATTTAAAATAAAAATCTGAGTTTGTCACAGGAATGACCACCAAGAAAACCAAAGGAAACATGCTTGATTACTCTGATGTAGCTCTCACTCTCTGCTAACCGGAATGTTTAATGGAAACAGAAAAGAAAAAAAAAAAAAAGGCATTAAGGACTTTTCCCCATTATCTCATTCACATAAACAAAATCTCCATCCAGACTCAAACAACCCACTTCCATTTTCCAGAAAGCAAGAACATTTTTCAGCTGCTAATGGAAAAAGTCCCAAGATTTCTCCTAAAAAAGGATACTGTCTTACTGTGGAAGATCTGCTTTCTAAAAAGATACAAGTGGATGCAGGTTTGTTTTAGAAAGATTGTACTAAATAAAAGATTTTATTTAAATGCTGTATTACATTTCTTTCTTACTATGTATACCATGATAACATTTTATAACAAAACACGAACCCTTAACATTTTCAGTTAGTTTTGACTTCACCTAAATTAACAGAATGATATTCATTCAAATACTTAATTTTACACTATAGACTGTGCAAAATATGTTTCAATTATTTAGTACTTACCAAAATATTATCTGGTTTAATATCTGCATGTAGGATATTGCATCTTTTAAGAAGTTTTAAAGCCAGGAACAACTGCTGGCTGTAGGAACGCACAGCTTTAATATGGAGTCCAACATCTTTCCCATACTTTTTCAACACCTCTCGTAAATTCATACTATTAAAAGAAAGAAAGGGAGAAAGAATAGAAAAGAGCTTAAAGAAATATATAGTGGCCACCTAAACTGTAAGACAAACTTGAAGAAACTAGTTAGCTTTAGACGTTTTTGGAGAAAAGCAGCATCCAACTTAACATACATACTGCTCTGTTAGCTACAGCAACAAAACAAGAACACTGGTCAATCAGATCTATCCTATACTGTATAATTACTTACTAGACTGGACTTATTTAGGTCAGAACACATTTTTAATCAAGATTAATTTGAGAGGATTTATTTGCACATGAACAGCATTTTCTTAACAACTGTACCGTCTTTGTACTCGTTTTCTGAATAAATAAAAAAGGAAGTATGCAAAAGATACAAGTCGAGGAGGCGATTTTTTGGTGACTTAAACAGCAGATAAAAATACCACAAATCCAGGACAAGAATATCACTGCATATAAATAATGTACAAGTGAATTATAACGAGAGAGTGCAGCACAAGAAAACAATGTATTGTATGGCTTATTAATGAAAATATTGTAGTAATTTCATAAAATTTGCATTGCTTCAGCATAAAACTTATCTTCACCTCAAATATGGCAAAAATTAAAATATGACATACCCAGAAAACTTAGGATATGAACAACTGATGTCTCTAAGCAGGAATGGGAACTAAGGCAATTAATATATCCAGATCTGTTATAAAACAGTGTCTACAAGTAACCTGTCAAAAGAGCCTAATTATTTAAAGAAAAAGTGAGCATGCAAAGAAAGCACTGTAACAATTTTCTTCCTTAGACTGTTGTTATATATGTACTCTTCACAGACTACACAGAATTTGCTGAACCTCTCTGGGAATGCATTCTTAATCCAAATCCTTAAAACAGAGAATCACGAAAACTAACAAAAATATTGTGACACACACACACAAATCATTAAGAGCAGCACTGGTGAGATGAACCACCTTTAATGATACATTATTTTGTTTCAAATATTGTCCAGGAAGAAAGTTCACAATGATGATTTAAGTAAATCAGAAATAGTTCAGTAGTCTGTGGATTTGTGCCTCCAGATTTTTTTTTTTAAGTTCCTCGCATTCTTGAATCTTGGCTATAGAACAAGGTATCAAAACAATAGGCAAAACCAGAAAGGTAGGTAAAGATCACTCAATTGTACTTTACTTTTTACAGAGAACCCCTAACATTTGTCATCTTACCTGAGTGGCTCAAATACTAGACAGAGATGTTGTTTGTGGTAGAAATGCCTGAACAACCGTAGACAATGAAACTTGTCATCAGGATCTGCATCATTGAGCTTCTTCAAAAATTCCAGTTCTTTTAGGCCAGTTTTTTGCCTGAAAACAGAGAAATATGATTAGAAAACAAAATCAGTGAAATTCTAATACTTTTTTTAAAATCTAGACACTCACTTGCGCAGTTATAATTATCAGGAAATGAGAAGTGTCATTACTTAATGTACCACGGCTTAAAAAAAAAAAAAAAAAAAAAAAATCACAACAGTGGTTTGCTGTCAGTGCCTACACACTGGGTAAGTTTACTGTGCCTTTGTAACCTACTTATCCTTTCCTCCTCCCTCCCAGTTGCACGTAAAGCTAAAATCAGATTTCCTGCTGTAAAACGACACTTTGGTTTCAAACAACACTCATTTGAGAAGTTTACTTTTCAAAAAAAGTACTTAACCATATACATTATTAAAAAAAGTTTTAAGCTAATCTGACTATAGAGTCAAATACACACCCAAACTGATTATCTATATGACATACCAAACTGAAAGAGCTTATCACCCCTCCTTTTTAAAAAAAAAAAAAAAAAAAAAACCAAAAAAACTTTTCTAGGTACCTAGTCATATAACTCAAAATAACCCAGTTATACACACAGCAAGACAGCTTTTAAAACTTCCAAGGTAAAACGCATGGAAAAGATGTTCATTTAAGTTGTCTTTAATGGAAGAGGACATAATACATGTCTGTAGAAATACTGCAGCAGATACTGAAAATTAATATTATAGACAAGTCCTCACATATCGTAGTTTAATAGATCATACTTGTTAGCGTTCACTCATTTGGAAAGACCTCAAATTTTTTTTTATTTCAACAGGGAGAGTCCCATCCCTTTTTAGATATCTTATATACATGCAAACACATAGAGAACATACAAAAATAATTAATGTACGGAGGTCTTTTTGTAAGTTGCAGATGACTGATTAGGATCCAACCCATAGCCTGCCAAATCAATTTGGTCCATCAAAACAGAGTTTTTACAGTCCACGACGCCCATCAAAACATTTTAGCGCTGGGCAGGCCTCATAATTAACTGTAACCTTGTTTCTTCCTACCACTGTTCCCTGCGGTTTTGCAAATGAGAAAGTGCCTGATGAAAATGCAAGTACCCTTCTCCTGTGATAGCTGTAAAGAAGTGTGGATACATAGTCCTCAAGCGCTTCCCATTATCTGGCTCATATTAGCAGAAAAGGCAGGAACCACAGCTGTAATCTGTTACTTCACTTGAAACAAAGGGAGATTCAAATCACATCATGAAAAACTTCCAACTGTTACATGTGCTTTATTATTATTAAACAAAAACATTACTTACATAAGTTCATTATTCCTGATGATTTTAACCGCTACTTCTTGGTTTGCTCTTGCCATGTCCCTGGCTCGCACTACGTTACTGAAGACTCCCTGACCAGTGTAACCATAGACATTGTAACGTTTATCTAGAACTTCACCTATATTAACACCTGAAGGATAAAATCAAGCAATTTAAAGAGTTATGAGTGACATACATAGTGAAACTTTTTATGAAAAATAAACCATTCTGTATAATTCAGAAAAACAGGATAAATGGTATAACCACTTAATTTCATGGTGTACAATGTTTTATATCACCTAGCTTTGTGGAAATTATGGGGAACAAACCATGATTCTGCAAGTCTGGAGTCTCCTCATAACTTAAAACCTGCACGCCCATTTCATCCGTTACATTACACACTCAGTGAGGGCACTGTGGTGCATTTACATCAGAATAACGTCTCAGTACTTTTTATGTGAGGATCTTTTCCAATCAGCGCCCTCATTCTGGCTGCCCTTGCAAATCAACAAATACAACTTACGGTAATAGCCTTCCGCATCAGTCCAGTTATCCCTGAGATTCGGGTTTTCTTTGAAGTCTTTTCCAAACCCAGCAGCCCTTAGACGAGCACTCTGAAATAAAAAGAAAAGTAACAGCTTTGCTTGTGTGCTCTATGTTTTTCCTTGACGTTTACTTACCAAAAGCCCTTTCTTCCTACCAAAACGCTGTTCCTCTCCACAGTACAAACACACTTATCTTGTAGGAGAGAGAAACTGCTGAACACAAAATGCTATTTACATACTGGTATCTAAAGACTGATGCAAGAAAAGAGGATGGGAACAACCAATAGAACTATTATTAAACATAAATGGGCAAAGGTTCAATTAATACCCACAAGAAATTTATACAAGTCATGTCAGAATGCACATTTTGGACCATCTGAATAAGACTTTTTACTTGCAGTATGTTTGTCGTAATACAGTTTAGCAATTTGCAGGGAAAATGTAACTGTTTAAGCCTTGAATTTCTGTTCATTCAATGCCACTTCACAGATTTCATACTATCATATTTACGATCATAAAATTACCACAATTGCTGTTGACATCTCTTAACAAATTTGGCAATATATTATCACAAATTCAAATCTATGAGCAGTAAAGAATATCTTCAATTGAATAACAGTTTATGGAGGGGGGAACTGCTCCCTTACAAACCAATTAAATCCCTACTTGTAACTTTCAAATTTTTAAAAGCACATCCCCCCACACTATCCTTCAAGTATTTATCTTTTTCCAGGTCAAAAGGGGGTTGGTTTTTCAATTTTATTTTATTATTATTATTACCAGTGTTACTAGGGTGACACCATGGCAGCCTTTTGTCACCAATGCTTCTGTCGTAACTAATAGATTATGTCTGCCATAAACAGAAATTAACTGCAGAATGTCTAAGTTAAGAAGAAAGTTGTCTTGACTTATTTCTCAGTGTTGTGCATCAGCAACAATGAGGTCGATTTACAGAGAACAGCAAGTAAAGTCTCAAAACTAGTCGCTGGACTGCCAAGATTCGCAGGCCACTTCAGCACATTTAGAGAAAAGCTGCTGGAATAGTGCAAAAGTCAAAACAGGAAGCGCACCTCTTCATACAAAACCAAAACCCCCCAAAACCACAGCCACCAAACACACCACGTTACTCCAACACAGCATCATTAGCAAATGAAAATATCTTACACAGACGCTTTTTAATTAACCATACATGAACCTATGAAAAAAGCACATATTTAGAACAGTGCAGCATGGTAACATAAAGTGTAACTTACAAACTGTGTGCTGTTATAGGTTCTATTCAAATAACAGGTGAATTCCCCAATTGCTTACTCTGGCAAAACTCCCACTAATTTCAGCAGGTTTTCTTTCACTGAAATATTAATTAAGAACTCCTTTGTCTGCCTTGGCTGATCAAAAGATTCAGAATATACTATCCACTCAGTTACACATGCTTTTACAAATCAAAGTTCCCACAAACCTCAAGTGACAGTAACTCTCTAACAAAAATCAAGCAAAAACCCCATACAATTCATCTCCAAGAATTACCTACATCAAAGTATGCAGCGAACATGTCGTCTGATTCTGTGAACATATCAGGAGCCAGCAGTTTCTTCTGAGCTGAACCTGAAAATGAAATTTAGATTACTCAACATGAAAAAGACGACAAACTAATAACTGTTAGCAGTTTAATTCATGAATTGGTATCTTTACAATACAATTGAAGATCAGTAATGCTGGCAAACAGGTAGCGCTCTGTTTCTAGCAAATACCATTTTACAGTCTAGAAATACAAAACTCAGATTGGGTAAGTTCTTCAAAATGCTCAAAAATTTACAACTCCTTGAAAAATTAAGCATAATGGCTTTCAAATAACTCACACAGCAGAAAGCAAGAAGTACATACTTACATGATCCCTACAGATAGTCACTATATAAGTGTATAAATAGAAATATAAAATGACTGTGCATATATCTAAAAAAAACCAGACACATTTTCAATATAGAAGTTCAGGCTTTTCTGACAATCGCCAGGTATTTTACTAAAAAAAACCAAAGTTGTAAAGCCCAGAAGTTGTTTCTTTGGAAAATGTTTTCTTCAACCCTGTCAAAAAGGACCTCGTGTGTAGCTTTTAGTCTGACTATGTTAACTATTATGTTTAAGAGAAGCATTTTTAATGTGGGCAAGATTATCCCTTTCTCACCTTTTAATCATCTTTAAAGTCCCAAAGACATTTTACTTGGTTGATAAGATAAAAGCAAAGAAATATAAATTAAACACGTTAGTGAAAGCAAGTAAACTTCAAACTATTTCATAACACACATTATGGTAGCATCCCTTCATGACCATGGTAAATCACAGACACTCCCTTCAGGGTATTAAGCAATGGAGAAAAATAAACGGTTAACCTCAGGTGCTTCAGGTCTCATGACGCATACAGCCAACCACTTTCATACAAAGGAACTAGACTGAAATCTTTTGACAGCATCAAAAACTCTCATCCATCATGCTGACACCATTGTTTCAAGGTATAGACCTCTCACCTGACACTACGGGGAGACAGGCTACACCACTGTCTCAAGATACAGACCCTTCCAGCAACCTCCTCAAATTTTCTTTAGTTCCAGTTACTCACACTTGCACTGGGCTCCAATGAGTTATTAACTAGTTCCTTAGCAACTTACTATCCTGCCTCTGTATGAGGTCAGGATATAAATAAAGATGATCCACTGCTTCCATCTGTTGTTATAGCCACCTCCAACCCAGAATCCTACCAATATATGAAAAATCCCAGATTCAAGTGTAACTGATCTGTTTTTAAAACTGATCTTTTTCATATCTTAAAAATGTCTATGTAGTTAACAGTTATACTTTCATATACTTTAGTGGACAAAATCAGAAAGCACTACATGCCTCTGACAAAAAAGGAAAAAGATATCTTCTGTTACACATAAGACGACTACGTCTAAGCCTGTGGTATGCAAATAAAGGAAAAGTGCCTAAGATACCTACATTGCAGGAGAACAATCTGAAAACATACTGCTCAAGGGAACACCAGGACAAACTACAGAGCAGTACACCAGGCCCGAAGAGATGCAACTTTGTTACTTCAAAGAGAAGCATCCACTAGAACACAGCAGCATATTTAGCCCCCAGGGATACATTTAGCGCATGACACGAAATGCAAGCTAACTGATCAACCACTGCCTCAGGGGTTGGGCAGGTTTCACAGCCCTTGTTGAACAGTGTACTGTTGCAATTAAACTGTAAAGAGAAACTGAAGTAGTTAAAACCATCTCAAGTACGACCACACAGAAACTAGTCACACCTTTTCACTACTTGGAAGATGTACAGTAATCCACTGTCAAAAGACAAAAAAAAAAAAAAAAAAAGAAAAGCAGATTTTCAATATTACAGGTGCACTGGGAGATGCTCTACGTTCCTTTTGGAGGAAGGAACAAGGCAGGTTTTATATCAAGATGTATTTAATTTCAGTATTGTTGCACACTAGCTTATGTGCAGGGAGGAAGAGGAGGAAAGAGGCATTTCTTCACCAAGAAGTTATGCCATCAGAATAGACTTACTAGCAATGACTCTCAAAAGCCTTAATTAGTCTAAATTACTACAGACCCACCTATATTCTTCTAACGCAGTGGCTTTGACCAAAAAAAAGGGACAAAAGGGGCATGGTTTCCAACCTACCCCAAAGTAAAGACTAGGACTATATTAAGGTTCTAAGAAAACAACATGCATAAGTGAAAAGAAAAATTTGGAAGTTAAAAAGGGTGATTCTTAACTATAAAGACAGATATCGTTATTCACTCTTCCAAATTTATAGCACGAATTGTGTTAAGTGTTCAGAAATACAGAGAGCATCTTCCATTCATATCATCCTCCTTAACAAGCAAGCTTTATTTTAATGTTATAAGTACCACAATATTGATGGAAGCATTCTCAAATTCTGTCCAAAAAGGTCAATCTACTTCCAAGTTTGGAAGCATATAAGGAAACTAAGCAAAATGTCTCTTTTGAAGTGCTCTGCTTAAGAGTTGAGCTTTCATAAATTGCACTATACAGTGAGGTTTCAAATTCTTACCATTGTTCTGTTCAACTGTCATGAGGTTGTGCTTGGCTTTTACTGATGCCTCAAATGTGTCCACATTTTCCCGTTCATACTCCTTAACATCAGCAGCTACTCTTTCTAGGATGTCGTCTGGTGAATTTGAGCGACTACGTGTACTACTTTGAGGACTGCTTGGTTCAGATGGTACAGATATATTACTGTCTTCCGTCTGGCCTTTGTATTTCTAAAAAGAAATTTAATTATTAATCTCACCATCACAGCTTATCACAATTTGAACATTTTCATACTCACTCTTTCAATAGTTTGTGCTAAACTTTGAGCTTTGCTTTCATAATCACCTACATCTCTAATGGCAACAGATTTTTTGCAAAATGGGATACAGCTTTTTTGCTACAATGCACCACAGCCCAGACCATAAAAAGAAGACTCAAAAATTCATCCTTTAGGCTTTTACATTTCTATAAAAAGCAATTTTTATTGAAGATTAACTATTTCGTTGTGTGTGTGTGACTAAATGTCAGAACCAAGAGATTTATCTAATTAATTTAACTAAACCTTTCTGGCACACAAGTAGTGAAATAAAGTCTTTAAGGAAAAATTAATGATCTTCTACAGATGCATTAAAAAAGTTCAAGATGACACCTTTACAAATTATTTTTTTTAACTCAAGTAGTATGAAATTATACAAATGTCACTTCCTCTCACAAAAGCTAAAAAAATCAAACTGAATAAACGCTGATACCAGCCAGTTATCAAGGTTGGACTATTCAATAATACAAGCAGAGGTCTCCCATTTAGGGAATGAAGGCCTTCAAAAATAATTTACTTTATATGGTTTTGCTAACTCATAGTTCTGAAGGATTTTATAATGGGCTTTGCATAAAAGTCAAACAATGAACAGTATTTTTAGTGCTGCCTAAAATAAGCAGCACATTATAACCAGTGTTTTTATAACTAAATATTAAGTAAACATGCTACAGTATTTTGCTCACTCTGTTCTAACTGTGTGCCAAATCCCAACTTTAAAAAAGGATACCTGACTTGTGCTGTAGAATTACATCCCCTTTGGCCACAGCTCCCTTTCCGGGGTCTCAATCGCACATTACCTGCCACTACTGTTACCTTCTTACCAGGAATAAGAAGTTCATGGGAACTCACACGTGTAACTGAATAAATTATCTACTTTCATGAAGAGGGAACCCATGTCAGTGGCTTTATGAAGATTTGGAAATGGACAAGGACAACTACTTGAAACAAACTGACCAGTTAAGTTAACTGATATGTAACTTAATGCTACATTGACATTATATCATCAATGATACAGCTACGAAGAAAACCTACAGATTAAGATAATTGAAGAACATTTTTAACATGTCATAGGAGTGTCAGAGAACATTTAACCGTAGCACAAAAATGACTCACAGAAGAGTTGTTTCCATCTTAAAAGCAATGCTGTTGCAATAGAAGTGTAAAGTTTAACTGAGACTAACATTTACAACAAATTAATTGGAAAAAATATAGTAACAGTAATTACTATTGTAATGCAGTGATAGGCTAAGAGCCTTCCTTTATCACAACATTTTACACTAAAAGCATAAAATTAGTTTCTGTAACCCACATGATAATATAACCATGTACCTGAACAATTGCTTGCCGTTGTAATCTTCTTTGTCTTATCTCTGCCTCCTCATCCTCTTCTTCCAAATCAAAGTCTTCAAGACTGCAAAAATATAATTACTTTTTATATAACATCATAAACATAAGATTATCTACTGAATTTTACCTAATGCAGTTCTTTGGCATAGAAAACACACAATATATTAAACAATAGCTGTTCGACTGACTCAGAAAGCAAAGGTGTATTAAATCCCAGTGTGCACATTTACATCTCCTTACAGAGAAAATTTATCTTTTGGTATCTCATTGGGACTTTGAGTATTTAATTTTTAACTGCAAACAATTAACAGTAACTGCTTTTGAAGAGAAAAAACAAAAAACCACTTGTTCATTTTCATTCCAGCATCATTCTTCCTTGATAATTTGATTAAGAATGCATACTCTTGTGCAATTGGATTAAGCAGATATTTAGCAAATATAGAAACAATTTGCAGATAGCAATTAATCCTTTCAGCTGTTACAGTTTTTTCTCAAGCAATAAGCTTGAGGAAACAGACCAAATATTTTCACAACATACTGATCAAGCTGAATTTAGAAAACGAACAACCTATCATCCCCTCAGGTCTGCCCACTAGCCAACAGGTCTTGATATTTCTTGCATACTCCAAAGTTTTCCAGATCATCCCAACAGTAATTTGACAAGATCACAAGTACTCCAATATGATTAAGGTTTTAGGTGACAATGCAAAAACTACACCATGAAGATAAATGTCAGTTCATTCTCCATATCAGTGGATCTGTATTTTTAGACACCCGCGCAAGTCAGAAATTAATTCTTACTTTTCATCTGATGAAGACTCCTGTTCGGCTTTCATACCCTCAGAAAGACTCCCTTTAAATTTGTCTTCTTTAACTTTGCTTCTGCTCCTACGTCTATGGCCACCACGTGACCTGGACCTCCTTCTAAGGCGAGATCTACTTCTTCGGCCTCTATCCCTGGTAACAATAAGAGGGGTTTGTGTTTTTGGTTTGGTTTGGTGTTTTGAAGAAAAGGAGGAAAACACATTCATAAAACATAAAGGTACATAATGACTCCAAGTAACAAAACAAATGAATTCATGTAGGACAAAATGAATTCAACTATGCTAGCACACATAAATGTGGACAAAAAAAATGCATCATCTTTTTACACATAAGATAGCAATCTTTATTCCTTTAGCAATATTTTACAAAATACATTAAAAAATGCCATGTGTCTTTACCTCCTCCGAGGAGACCTACTCCGCCTTCTTGGAGATCGGCTGCGTCGAAGGGGTGAACGAGACCTCCTTCTAATGGGGGACCGAGACCTCCTTCTGGATGGTGACCATCTACTGGGTGGGCTAACGTCTTTTGATCTTTCACGTCTAGACAAAATATCATCTCTGGTCCGTGTTCTTAAAACAGAGGAAGAGAATGGTAGTAAAATCAGGAGCAAGCTGAAAACAAAAATCACAATTCCCTCTTAAAGCTCACTTTAAAATCTTACTGCAGGTGAGGGACCGCCAGACGGGCTTCTGAGGGAGGGATGGATAAGTATGCTGCAGAGCTGGCTGCCCTTCCTGTGTGTCTCCCCACCCTGGGAAATACATGGCCATACATAGGTCTAGTTCAGGACAACTCTGGAAACAGCTGTGTTGATTACTACCACAAAGCTAAGACAGGTTTTAAAACAAAGCCTGTGTTTACATTTTACATAAATAGCAGACTGTTTTCATGTTTACCAGAAACAGTATTTAAACAATAAATAAAACCTCAAAACTAATTCTTGAGGATTTTCTCAGCAACTTCACAACACAGTATTGAAATTTAGGACCACGCTACTCCACAGTGATGACTTTAATGTCTGTTTCAATTTGGGCATTGGAACTGGATGGCTTCCACATTTCACACATTCTAATACAGCAGCCGAAAACTAAAATTCTTAATTAACATGTAAACTATCCCTTCTCAAATTAAAAAATAATTCATGTTTGACACTATATACTATTCTTGTCTACACAGATTCACAATTATTCAAGAAAAAAAATCCTTGATGGGACAACTACATTAAGAAGCTTAACTGTACTCCACAACAGCAAGACTTCAATCAAAGATTGGAAAGGATATAGTCAAAAATATTTAACAACTATTCTAAGGAGGCTGCAACAGAAATTCTTGGAAAATATTTCCACACCATTGTTCAAAGAAAATGTTGCTACTCTATTTCGTGTCATTCCTCCCCCCCCCCTTTTTTTTTTAAATCAAATTGGGACAAGTTATTTCAGGTGTTCTCTCTCATCAATGAACAAAATCTCTTGGGTCTGAAAGATTAATTCCACCCACTCTGCAAGGGTTTTTTGTTTGTTTTGAGACTGTTACATCAGCTTCAGTTGCCTTAGCTCTGTATAATGACCACGCATGCAGAACTGATGCAAAATAGTAAACAGTGGGACAGAAGGAAAATTTATGCACATGCAGAAGTACTGGTAGTTTCTACAAGAAATTACTGCAGACTCAAATGCTGGAACAGGCTGATCCCTTTAACCCAAATGCTGGAACAGGCTGATCCCTTTAACCCATTTAATTTACGTGATGTTCTTGTGAACAATATTACAAAAAAAGTCACAGGATGAACCGACAGTCCCAGGTTTCCTGGCTAACAAAGTGGTTGTACTGCCAAAACCCAATCAAAATATCTGGAAAAAAAGTAAATCAGTTCAGGGATTCCAAGTATGAGAGAAAAAGCAGAAGCCAATTAAGAATTCACAGTAACATCATGTAAGGAGTAACTTCAGTCAAAGACCTGAGAAGTCTCTTACATGATTAGAACACTGGAAACAAACATGAAAAATAAAACTACTGGGAATTTTTGGTTAAAACTGTTCATTAGAGCTCCTGAAATTCTCTGGCAGCCTGAGTAACTACAGGTCGTTAAAACTCCAACGTAGTTGGAGTTAGTTCAGGAAGTTCCACAAAGAAAGATTATTCCTGCTGATTTGCAAACACTTTCAGCAGAAAATATTTCTTCGTAGTCCCCCACTCACATGCTGCTTACCACGGTGTGACAGAAGTACGAATTTGATAGCAAAATTCTAGACACATGCATCACTTGAAATAGCGTCTAGACAACTAATTCAAACTGGCTGCAATGCAAGCTGTCATGAGAAATGAAAACTGAAAGATGCAAAATGCTACAGAAGAAAAGTCAAATACTATGTCAAAGAAACTTAGTGGTTGTGCCAACACATTCCTGATTCACCAGAGAGCAGTCAGATAAACTGCTAGTGTTGACAATACTTGCTTAATCTGGTTAACACCACTGGGGCCATCCTCCAAAGTACCTGCAGTATTGCTAAGCAGTAGTACAGACAAATAAGCTGATAATGCACCTGTAGAAGACAGCCCATACTTGAAACCAGACTGACCTTCAGTGATGCAGGAAGAAAGACTTTCACATTTATTAGGTGCTGATTTACTGAGCTAGATCTTTGTGGTTCTAAGCCATGGTTTTAAATTTGTACTTCTTTGTTGCTAATTCTCAGTTTGGGTGAAGCTAAACCCCATGATAAAAAGTTTTAAATTATTCGTTATCCAAAAGTAATGCTGAACTCTTCTGCCTGTTGAACTTCTTACATTTAATGAATTAACTTCCAAAAATGTATACACTTATACTATTCTCTGCTTGGGAACTTACCATCCAGGCCTTATCAGCTTCAGAGAAGGAGACGCTAGTAATTATTGTCTCATGGTTTATATTAAATTTCAAGGTAACTGCTTTCATAGGCTAAATTGTCTTTTTAAAAAATGCCAAGACTAAAAATACATTAAAAAGATTTCAGTCTTTCTCCTTTAAATATATGCAAAATATGGTAATAATATACCACAGACCAATAATGAAGCAACACTACCATACCTGTAGCAAATGAAAAATAAAAAATATTTTTAAGAAAAAGATTACTGTAAGAAGGACATCTTGATATAAAAGATTTGCTTACATTCACATGTCAACTCTATCATTAGGGTTTTTTCTGAGGGGGAAAAGGGGTTAATTACCCACTTTTAGCCAACACTGATATGTAAGAGTAGAGGGGACTCACGCTCCACAGAAATTCCCAAAAGCAACAGAACTGTTAACTAAGAAACAAAATAGAAGCCAAATTCTGAATCCAACCAAGTGACAAAAAGGAGAACCTGAACTACAAAACTCATTCCCACTAATGGTGTGAGCAGCAAACAACTCAGCACTTTAACAACCAAAGCTAAATTTGCATGTCTGACAGCTGGGGAGAGTATTTTTAAAAAACTGAATACATACAAAGTAGGCTCATAATGTAATGCACCATCTGATTACCTTTTTATTAGCTGTTTTCAGAAGAAAAAAAAAACAGAAAAACAGAGATAAACACTGAACTAGAAGACAGTTAATCTTGTAATGCATTTTTGCGATGGTTCATGACATCTTTAAGTTACCTGGGAGAAGAAAGACGCCTCCTTTCTGATTCTCTTCTTTTCCTTTCTGCAGATCTACTCCTCACTCTTCTGACCGGAGACCGGGTTCGAGAGGGGGATTTACTCTGCTTAGATCTACGGTCATTAAAGAGAGGGGATCTGCTTCTTCTTGACTTTTCACGTTTGGGAGATAAGCTTCTTCCTTTTGGGCTACGGCCAGGTCGTCTAGGGGACCTGTTTTCTTTCCCTGAAGAAGCATCTTTAGAAGGAGATTTAATTGGCTTTTTTTCTTTGTCAGTCTCTGATCTCCTAGGTTTTCTATCTTTGGACCGTGATCTTCTATCTTTGGATTTGCTTCTTAGTTCTGTTGGAGATTTAGATTTTCTGCCACGATCTCTGCTTTTGTTTTCATTTACAACTGGCGACTTTCTGCGATCTCTTGATTTACTTTTATCATCAGCCTTATTTCTATCCTCTGGGGGAGATTTAGACTTTCTGTTTTTCTCCTGAGATCGCCTTTTAAGCATTGGAGACCTAGATTTTCTTGTCTGATCTTGAGACTTGCTTCTCTTATAAGGGCTTTTGGATTTCCTTCTCTCTTTTGACTTGCTTCTAGTTGTCTTCTCTTTGATTCCATCAACTCCTACCTTGCCTTTCTTTTTGTCAGATCTGTGCCTAGTCCTTTCTTTTGATTCACTCTTACTTCCTTTCTTGGAACTAGTTTTATTGTCCACAGGTTCCAATTTCCCCTTAGTGTTTGACTTAGCTGTCGGTCTCGTTCCATTTCGTACTTTTTCATTAATCTCCCCCTCTTCTTCAGATCCTGACTCATAACCTTGTAATATTAATCCCATCCCAGACTGGACTTTTCCTTCCATTAACTCATTTTCAAGTTCAGCTTTCAATAATGCTCTTTGTTTCTCCAAGTCTTCCAAAGGAGCTAAAAAATCAATTTTAGTTCTTTTAGCTGGTCCATCTTCTTTGTCAGAGGTATCAGCTACCTCTTTTCGTTTATGTTTCTTATGTTTGTGTCTGTGTTTATGTTTTTTGTCCTTATCTTCTTCTGAAGAATGTTTGTGTTTCTTGTGTTTACTTCGGTGTTTGTGTTTCTTTTTTTTGTGCCGGCTGTGCTTGTTCTGAGGTTGGTCTGCCTCTGATACTTCCCCATTTTCTTCATTTACACTTTTCTCAGATGCATCAGCATCCTCAACCCTGCAAAAAATAAAAACTACAGATCAGTACTATCAACTCACCACAGTCCTTAATCTTGTGTTAAGCTGACAGTCTTTTTTATGATAGAAACTAACTGGCATTTAATTACCTACCTTTGGGAGAATTAAAAATGTACGACTAACATAACTAAGTTACAACAGCAGGCACACTTTCTCATGAACAGACAGCTATGACTGCAAAAAGAGATACTACGGAAGGAAGATACAGCAAATGCACTAACAAAACAAAACCTGTGGGTGAAATCAATGCTTATGCTTTTAGGTTCAGTCCTGACCATATCTGTTAATCGCATACAACAGTGCTGCATATTTATGCATCCTGTCAGTCCATCATTAATCTTATTCGCTGCTCCACTCCGATGCCTAACCCAAGCTATGCCTTTTAAAAGTATTTTCAAATTGCAGAACACAGTTGTGCTCCAAAGATCAAAATTTATTTCAAGGCATGACGCTGACCACCTAATGAAACCACCTTGCAAAATCTCACGCAGAGCCGACTGATTCTCTTGACTCCTATTTCCTTCTGTAAGTACACAAACCTGTTAGAAAAATCAAGAACTCTTCTTATCATGCATTTCTAATATTTATGCAATACAGGGAACGCTACTGAGGAACAGAATAAATTAAGGAAGCGTAATTTCAGAAAAGCTTTATGATAATACACAGCAGTCTATCAGCCTCCCAAGAAAAAAGCAGTAATCTTTAGACCTGTAAAATGGCATTGGCCAAAAAAGCAGAAAGTAAGTCTACAGCAGGTTATTAAAATAATAATGTACAGTGTTCCTTCTAAAAAAAAATAATTTCAGTTAGCTAGTCACAGCAACAAGCAATTTAAATAGTGTACTTAATAACTTCAAAAATTATAAAATTCAGTCCTGACGTTATGCATGCACTTAGATTATCTTCCTTAGAAGCTGAAGCTGGCTTACCCACAGATTTTTTACAGTGTTTAGCAAATACCTCCTGATCTCCTTCAGAACATCAACTAAGTTACTCTGTGGTAACACGGATATTTGCCTTTTGAAATCTGTTGCCAAATATAATAGATGCCAGTGTTAACCTTTCTACAAACTCACCCCATCTAAACTACAGTTCGGGAATTTACTAGCTAACACTTTAATAACTTAAATATAGCTCTTTTTGTATCCCAAGCCTCATTCATTGAAAATAAATTCCCTAAACATGATGGTCAGGAGTGCTGGGGGGATGTACACAGAAATGTAGAGATATCTTCCAAACTCTACTAGTTTCACATGATGGATGCTTCTGAAGAATATGATCAGTGATCCAATAGAATAAATATATCAGAGGTATTCTCAGCCAGGCCTAAAGTATGGCACTTCACTATAAATTCAGTTATCGTCTTCCTAATTAAGGACAGGATCTTCAAACAGCACACAGTTACTGATTCTCTCCTGCTGGAGTTAATGCAAATGCTAGTAGTAGTAAATAATCCAGACTTTTCTGCTACATACACTAAAATTATTTGCTAAAACTATTAACACTTTAGTGATCTGAAATGAGAAACTCCCTAAGGGAACAAATAGTTTGAGTTAAAAATATGCAATATTCAGAGACTTGTCAGAATGCTATATGCTTTTTCTTCTACATCTTTCCCACTACTTCTGCTTACTCAAACCATATAGAAAGAAGGGCATTTTTCTTAATTGCTTCCTCCTGACACTCCACACCATTATGACAACATAATATCGTGAAGAAAAAGGACAAACTGCCTTAAAATGAGTTTGCTCTATGTTGCATTTGGCACAAAAGACACGAAAAAAGTAGGAGTAAGTATTAAATGTAAAACTTTTTCAACCTGGATATGCAATCCAGAGCAAGTATGTCAATGACATAAGTTGGCTAAAGGGCAGAGAAATATCCTAAGGAGAATTTTAAGGGAACTATGCATCTTTTGAGATTTCTTTTCGTCAGATACAGGGTGGTGTACAAGTCCTCGATTAACACCTTAACGGTACTTCGATGTGTTACAAAAATATTACAGAATAACAAAAATCACATCCATTCAAGCTGCTCCAGGTAAGTCTTCCTTCTCTTAATAGCAGAAAGCGACACTGAAATTTATAAGGAAGTTATTTCGTTATCGTATGTATTTTAATGTTATGTAATAACCTCACCTTACATTCTGTAAAAGCAAGCTGGTAGCAGAGGCGCCAGATGAGATACAGCACCACAGCAGTATCTCAGGCCACTACAGACTGCTAATATGACTGCCAGCTTTCTTTGCATTTGTCCCTCAACTATGAAATGACTATTAAATACACGTTAAATATTTCAGAGTTTCTTCATGTACAGGAATCTGTTTATTTCAAGCAATTCCAGCAAAACATGGGTAAGCTTTTACTTCATTCAAATGCTTCAGAGGTGTAATGACATGGATGAGAAAGGAGATTTCAGAAGGTGATGAGGCAGATTGCTGTCTACACATTTAGGTGGTAATGGCTCTAAACAGGGAGGAATTGTGACATGCTCTCGCTGTAGCCCCACTTTTTCTTACTTTTTACTTCAAGGAGAAGAACGATACAAAGTTCATGAAGATTTGCAAAGAGATTTCACCCATCTTTTCCTACATTCAGGCTTCCTATCGGCAGTTTTTACCTTATTACTTTTAGTTATGTTTCTCTATACAATACTGAACACTCTTCTTCATGTGCTCATGCGTTTTGCGTGGTTCACATGTACCTCCGCTGCTTTTCCTCACCTGTTTTACACTCCCACGATTGACAACAACAAAGAAGCCTCAAATCGCTACTTTTAAGGGAGAAAAAAATTAGAGAGAGCAGTTTATATGGCTAAAATATTTGTATAGTGAAGAGGAGCGATAAAGTAAGCATTAGGTTGTCAACTCCGGGCAAAAGTTCCAGAGAAGAAAGTGTTTACGGGCTCCTGAGCGTGGACAAACCTCGCTCTCGGGATGCTAACCGGGGTGCCGGGAGAACGCTCCGGCGGGGAGGCAGCAGCTCGATCTTCGCTTCCCCACGGGAGCCGGGAGTTGCCAGTCATGTCGAGGGCTGGAAGGAGGGGCTGGCGGCAACAAATCGCTTTTTGCTTCCACCGGCGCAGGCACTTTTTATAACGCGAGAGCGCCCGGGACTCGGGGGAAGGTGGGCTCGCCGCAGGGCGGGCAGCGGCTCGGCGGCAGGCGGAGGGGCAGCCCCGAGGCACCGGCTGGCCCGCCTCCCCCTCGCCCCGCTCGGACGGGGAGCCGCGGCCGGTGGGGTGGGGTACGGGGGCGGATCCCGGGGAGCGCCGGCCCGCCGCCTTCGCCTCAGGGATGCCCGAGCTCTGCGCGCCGCCGGGCCCCCGCCCGGCCCGGGAGGGCAGCGGCCTCGCAACCAGGCGAAGGGAGAGGATCGGGAGAGGATGCCCCCGCCCCGCGGCGGCAAACCCGCTTCCCCGGGCAGGGGCCGGCGGTGCCGGAGCGGGGCGGGGGGGCGGGCAGCGCCGCCCCCCCCCCCCCGTGGCGGGAAGGCGCACGCGGAACTGAGGACACGCGCCCGCCGGTCCCGGCTCCGCTTCCCCTCCCCCCACCCCCAGCGGGCCGCCTCGCGCGCGCCCGGCTCGCGGCCTCCTGCCCCCCTCCCTTTCCCGGTCCCCGGGCGGCGGCTCCCCGGCCCCGCTGGGCCGCCTCACGGCGGGGCGGCCGGCGAGCGGCTCCTATAGCAACCCCTCTGCCCCGGAGCGGCCGCCTTCCCCCACCTCCCTCCTCCTCCCTCCTCGCCATCTCCACCCGCGCCGCTTCTCGTCCCCTTCCCCTCGCTTCCTCTTCGCTTCCCTCCATCCCCGAGGCGCCACGGCGAGGAGCCGCCCCCCCCCCAGCCCAGCCGGTCTCTTACTCGGGCGCTCGCAGCTCGGGCTCCGCCGCGGCGGCCATTTTGAACTTCCAAACTCCTTCGCTGCCGCTGGGGGAGACGCGGGGCCGCGGCGCACGCGCACGGAGGCGCCGCAGGGACGGGGAGGGGGGGGCGGGTTGAGGCGGGGGCAACGGCCGCCGGAAGTGAACCCCGCGTCCTGGGCAGTGAGCGGGGTGGAAGCTCCGCCCCCGGCGGCGGCCGCGGCGGGGCGGCGCTCTGTGCGCGGCGGCAGCGACGGGCTCGGTGCCGCTGCCGCCGCCGCTGTCGCGAGAGGCGGGAAGGCGGAGCGAAGGTCGGGTGCTCGGCCGCGACACCCGCCTTGGCAGCGGCACCTCCTCACCTGGCGGGGTGGGCGGGCCGCGGCCCCGGGCGTCTCCTCAGGGAAGCTCACCGGGACGAGGGCGCCGCTTCCAGCCGCTCCGGTTCGGAAAGGGCCTGACGACGGGAGAGGCCGCAGCCCGGGAGGGAGCTGCCGGGCGTTTCGGTGCGGGCTCTCCGGAGGCAACTGGCGGGTCCGGTGAGGCGTCGCTCCGCTTCGTTCGCTCTTCCAGGCTCCGCCGAGCTGCGCAGAAAGAGGCGGCGGGGCGCCGGGCTGTGTTTGGGGTACACTGGTAGAGGGTGGCGGCCCGGAGGCTTCTGTGCGTTAGCCGTGCAGCTTTCTCACCAGCCTTCCTTGCCTGAGGATTAATACCACCTGTTTCATAGCGGGAACTATTACAAACCTAACACAAAAAATGACATAATATTATTAACCCGTAGTTCATTTTTAATATCCACAGGAGATTTGAGTTGTCATTTATGGCATTGTTTTTCTCCTGGCAAAACCCCCTCTTCTTTAGATAGCCTCAAGGTCTGCAGACATCCCTACGACTGCAATCCGAATCTAGATTTCGTTGTGGCCTAGCGTTTTCATAAAAGCCGTTTGAAATTATAAAGTGAATTTTAACTGACTTGTTTATTGTCTTTTGTAGATTTACCTACCAGCAACTATGGAAGATGAATGAATTTAAATACAAATACCAATGCCTTGCGTTAACAAACCTGCATTACCTTGAGGAAATTGGCTAGTGGAAACGTTTCTGGTGGAGGTGTACAGGTGCAAGCTCTGTCAGTTGACAAGCAACAGCAAAAGTAAGATCAGGACACACCCGGCTAACATGCATGAAACAGATGCATCGTGTCAAATTTCAGGCTGTCCTAAACTGGACCAAGGTGAAAATGAGTCATATAGCATGGGAGATGAAGCTAAATAAAGAAAACGAAGAAAATAAGACAGACATTTTTGCAATATTACCTGTGTATTAGGTGCTTCAAAATATGGGTCCTCACTGTTGTGACATGAGCCCAAGCAGTCAGAGCAATAGTCCTCATGCCTCTCACTCCTGTGAAGTGAACACTTTGTTTGGAGAAGCAGCAGCTCATTTGCAGCTTGAGGAGCCCTGTTCTGCAGTGCTGACTTCTCTTTGGTATCCCAAGAGCAAAGATGAAGAAGCAGCCCAGTCTGTGCATCTTGGCCTATGTCATGTTCCTAGTGTTAGAACTCGGACCTTAACTTGGCAGATAAAAACCCCTAAAGCTGAACCAAGATATTAAAATTACAAAAATCAGAAGAAAGTTAGATGTGGCAGTAAAGGGTTAGCTCATCCTGTGAAAGATGTTTGCACCTTAAAGCTACGGTTCTGAGAGAACGCAGCATTTCTGCAACGCATGCAACAGCACTGAAGTCAAAAGGTGCTCGTAAAATCCATGAAAAGGGTCATGATGTGGATCGTGGCTTTATATGTGTTTATTGTTGCATGACTGAGTGAGACTTTATGGAGAATAATTTAAAATCGCGCCAGCGGCTAAAAGAAACCTACCAGTGCCTCATCGATGAAAGTGTTTTTATGTCACAAAGTGCCTGGAAAGTGCACAGAAACAGCCATCAGAGGAAACCTCATCTCTTTCAGTGCACAATGTATTCATCATCTTTTGAAACTGAGCAGGTAAGAAATCTTCATGTAGCTTGCCATTATCAGGATGTGTTTAAATGTCCACACAGCGATTTTACCAGTAAGTCAAATTTTATTTTTTATTCTCATACAATTGCCTCAGCTATAAACTACTCTGTGCACATAACTTTATTTGGTCAATGAAAATTTTATTAGAGAGTTTCATCATAAGCTGTAAATGCTATCATGGGAAGCTCCAGTAAAACATCTTCATACTGGTTTAAACAAAGAAAATATAATAATTACAAAAATTCTAAAAAGTGTTGTAAATGGTCACTTTTTAATGATGTTCCTTCATTCTGCAAAATCCTGTCTCATATTGTGGATTCTGAATATTTCTAGGAGTAGTTGACCGTCATATTCCAATAATTTCAATGTTATTAGCTTTTTAATGGCTCTGGAACATTACTGTAAAGGTACTTCTATCAAGGTTAATGCTTTTTATCTCTTAAGTTTTGTGACTCTGCTAATAGCTAAATATTATCTCCATTATATTATGTCCAATGGAGGACCTTGGCAGAGTAACGTAATCTGTGTCTCTTAAATCACAAAAGGACATAATTCCAGTATTCCAGTGCTGTTCTCCTTTGCATTGGCTACAAATGTTGCTTTTGTACCAATTGTACTTTATTTAAGCAAGGAGCAAAAAACGGAAAAATGTTTCTGTTACTAATTGCAAGTGTTTTGCCCTCAGTAAAGCCATGCATTTAGTGCTTACCTTCAACTCTGTAGGTAAAATCTTGAATGATTTGTGTACAAAGGTAGTCTGGGCATTTTTCTGTTTAACCATTCAGTGTCGCACGTGATTGCAGTGACTGATTTTAGCAAGGTTTCCATGGCTGCTACTGCTAATATCGACCAAATTCTTGCTGTCTGGGTTGAACTACTGATTTGGTTCTGATTGCTCAGTAAGGCAAAAACAGGTAATTTATGTGAAATAAGATGATGGCTCACAGGAGTGCTCTGCAGTTTGTGGCAGTGGTCAGATAAGAAAATAGGCAATGTTAGGAGCGTTGGGCAACGTGGAATAACAGGGCTTCCTGTGATCGTAGCCAGGCTGGGCATTGCATCTGTGTTGTGGTGTTGGTTTTGAAGGGTTTAGATTAGATTATGTGTTGTGCAGTCTAATTTTGAAGCCTTTGTCTTTGGGATAGGTGGGGCTGTTCTGAGTTTTTACTGTTTAAAAGGGCAGGAGAGAGAATTTTCATAGAAGGTTATTGCAGAATTTCTGCAGGAAAAGTAACTAAAAAAGGGTCATTGTTAGAACTAAAAGCAAAATGAGTGTCTTATTTGCTTCACAACAATATACAGTGTCTCCACTTAATTGTATGCCACTGTAAGCCAACAACAAGGCTGAGGTCCAGTCTAACTTTTTCTCCAAGAGGCTGGGAAGGAGAGCACATAGAAAGACAGCTGAAATTCACGGTATTTCAAAATAGAGATGACTACAACAGTGAAAAGATTTATGAGTGCTTATTCCAACAATGTTTTCTTAAGTGAAAGGAGAACTGTTTTGTATTGACAAATTATAACTTGTCTCTTGAATGAGTAATTTCCTTCCATTTATTTTTTGGGGGGAAGGGGGGGGATAA
Source organism: Theristicus caerulescens (assembly GCA_020745775.1). Taxonomy (NCBI): domain Eukaryota; kingdom Metazoa; phylum Chordata; class Aves; order Pelecaniformes; family Threskiornithidae; genus Theristicus; species Theristicus caerulescens. The sequence goes on from CM036558.1 coordinate 74,455,815, forward strand.
AAAATTTATATCCCTTACAACTGTAGTGAAAAAATAACCTGGGACTAGGTTTTCTGGGATGCTTTTTTGGCAATTTTCATCACATCTGGGGGAAACGAATTTTGAAGATCATAACTTGCCATTCACTGTTATGTTAACATATGCAGAAAGTTTACTTAATTTTAGCTTCCTGTTGAAAAATCTAGTAGGTTAAATGCTCAACTGTTTAAGCTATTGGTGGTATTATAGAATTGTAAATATTTTACATTTGTTTTGAATATTGTTTGCATTTTTGTGATAAATGTGAGCAAAGGAAGCCTTTCTAAATAGCTATTTAACACCCTGCTAACCTCTATATATTTTTGAGGTGGAGAAGAAATATTAAAGAAATTGTGAGAAGTCTTGAGCTTGCTAGTATTTTTCAGATGTTGCATTCCATTAAAGGGAGTTTTACTGTAACATTACAGAGAACTGTTGTCTGCCGATTTATAGTGCTTGTGGAGCTGATACAATGGCTATGCGAGCCTTCCTGCTTGCTATGGGGATAGTTTTTTGAAATAAGTTTTAACTGTAGCTTCTTAGCACCAAGCTTGTGCTTAAATTAATGTCAAGTTTTAGCTGTAATTGCTAACATTATTTGCTACAGTGTGCTTGTTATAACTTTTAACGTACAAGAAAGCCTAACTGGTTAGTGGAAAAAAATGTACAAATTGCTAAAATACTTTGGTGGAGTATCCTGAAGTTTCTTCTTAATTTCTTGTTTAGGACAAAGCTATCAATTTGTCGTGATGAGAGATTCTTGTATGCTATTATGCAATGTTGTTTCTTGTTTAATTATCTATATTAAAACAGTTATCGATATTTGTATAGGCTGTATAGTGACAGTTTACAATCTGCATTGGGGATAAAGAGGTGAAAGACCTGAAAGACTAATCATGCTGCCTGTCATCGTTTTGGGCCTTTGATTCTTAAACCTTAAAAAAGAGTCCAGAAGTTCCTACAAAGTTGAGTGATTTTGTATTAAAATCTTTACAGGAAGGGGTTAGTGGTCTTAACTGCATCTTCCATTAAACAGAAATCCTCTATGCAAAACCCACAACCTGCAACCAGTACTTTATCCAGACCAAATTTAGACTGTCAGCAGACATACTTAGAAGAAAATGGACAAGCAAAGTGTATTGTATCTCACCATTAAAAGTAATCCTTTGAAGCTTGGGTATTTTGATGTTTCCTAAGTATCTGTTCCTTCAATATTTTTCATATGCTCAATAATTCACATCAAAATAACTCCACTGCAAGTATATATTTTGCTAACTTATTTGAAATTGTGGTTTGAAATCTTTGAGAACTGCTTGTTATCCTGGTGTGTGTTTTTTTGTTTTTTTTTTTTTTTTTTGTTCTGTTTTGACATTGGGGAGAGGAGTGCATTGAGCATCCTTAGAGCTGAGCTAACCGTGCTTTTGCTGCCAAAGCCCCCATGGTCAAATTGTGTCTTCATAATTAATAATTTTTCTTTCTTCTGAAATACTGTGCATCTCAGCCAAATTCAGCCTCATATTGCTTAAATAAGCACAAAATACTTTAAAACTACGTAGGAGTTAAGTTTGAACTTTTATGTTAATAATTGTTTAATGTGGAGAAATATCTTCTATTTTAAATTAATGTATGTAATCCGATTTCAACCTATTATAACAAACTGTGGCTTTTAGTACAGCTAAGGAATGGATCAAAGTCTACAAGCATCTGCACAACCATGGTTACAGTTTCAAACTGCATCCACTTACTGAATGTGAGAGGTGTTTTTTCCAAATGTAGGTGGATTTTTTTTTTTGTTTATTCCCCCCTCCCTTCAATATGTCTCTTACTTTTTATTTTTAACTGTTTAGTTTATAAAGTGCAACGAATGCTTCATAAATACTGTAAACATGTACTGGATTTCTGATTAAATGTTTTACTTCTGTCTGCTTTATGGAATGGAGGTGAATTTTCCAGTGCTAAATATTTGCTTAATGCAAGTGTGTGTACAAGTAAATTTGTTTTAATTGGTGGAAGGAGGCTTTACAATTCATTAAGCTAGATTGAAACTGTGGTTTGAGGGGGGGAAGAGGATTAGGGACTTCTTACAGTTTGCTTGAAGGCACTAAAAAAGGATCCTCATCTTCAAAGGCTGTTGGTGGCGATGGGATGTAGCAGCTGCATTGAGCTCGCAGCTGAGCAGCTGTTAAGTAGATACAGGAGAAAAGAAGATGACAATGACCCTCAGTGCACAAGGCATCTGGATGCAGGACATGACGAGATGCTTGGGTTTCGGATACATTTTATGTTGATGTGAGTTTCTGTTGGGCTTATTTTAGCAATTGATAATTGCTTGGTTAGATAACCAGTCGTCTGTTAATTTAAAAGGAAATTCTTCTTTCTTAAGTTAGTAGCAGCAAGTTTATCTTCTTTTATCAGTCTTTCTCCATCTTACTCAGTGAGAACTTTATTTCCATCTGCAATAGGTAGAGATTCTTGTTTCATACAAGGAAGACTGTATTACCTCACAGTTTTATTGGTTTTTTTTTTGTTACCACACTGGGCCCTTCACTTGGCGGGGGGGTATACCGTACTGCTTAAAATGTCAAAGATGAAGGATGCCTCATTTCTGAAGCTTTTCTGACTTTAGCTTTGTGTCAATGTGACTGGAATAACACCAGAATTGTAATACTCTGAATGACAGCCAGCCAGGTTCGATCTAGAATTTAGGTCTTTTTTGACCAAGAGTTTGGTCTCTTTCTGATTCCTTTTTTGACATTTAATGATGTCAAAAGCGCACATTGCAGTTCATACTGTTAGCAGTTCCAATTCCTCAGACCTTGACCTACAAAGTCCTAGACTGGTGGTTAGCACAGAGCTATGTGGAGAGACTTGTCCCGGTGCCTCTCATTTCTGACTGCTGTCTTTGGTTAATCTCATTAACTGAAGCAGGGTGAATCTGATGGGGAAATTTATAGCAGCCTGTCAATCAATATATATTTACTTTAGCTCCATCAAATGAGCAATACTTATGGCTAACTTCAACACCTCTTAAATCCTAAAGGAGCTTTGAAAGGACTCTATGCACCTTTGTCTCTTGCAGAGTGAACAAAAGGAGGGGCAGGAGCTGTGCATATTTACACCATCAAATTTGATTTTGTAGTTTATTTTTTAATAGTGGTAGAGGCTATATGTCCTAGCAGCAGTTCCTCTTCATGCTGATAAATATATTTTCCCCAAGATTACATTAAAGAAGGCCCCTTCCTCTGAAAACTTCATATTTAGTGTTATAAAACTGGATTGCATTTTTTACTACTCTAGACGTTCTGTTTTGTTACCGTTGTTGCTGTTTATTTAAAAGATACTGTTTTCACTTGCTCACCTGTCTTGCTTTTTTTGTTTGTTTGTTTAAACTGTATTGGCTGAAATTTTTTTATGTTGGTTCTTTGCCTCCAACTGATGCTTTTCCTTTAAAAACAGATCAACCAAAATGGTTCAGCCACTTTCCTAGTATGCATATGGGGGAAAACTTTCTGTTCATAATGTTTTCAAGTGGAACCAGTAAGATCATGGATACCTTTTATTTAAAAAGCCCTAATATTCCATGGCTTGCAGGAAAGATCTAAACATTTTTCAGATGGTGTCTTCTGTTAGAACAGATGAAAGGCACACTCTTGATGCAAAAGTCTGCTGAGATTTGGCCTCTTCACAGCCTCTGAAAAATGCAATGAACAGTGAAGATACCTTACTGCAGGAAGCTAATTGTGACAGGCTGTTTTAGGGAGGCAGGGACAGGAACTAAGAAAACCTGTCAGTTTTCTTTGGTACCTGGCTGCAAAGGTTTTAAATTCTTTCACAGAGAGCATATAAAAAAAAGTTGGATACTAAAGACCAGTGGGGCTGGAAAACCCGTGAGAAGTTGCTAGAGGACATGATGAGATGAGGAGGTGAACTCAAGCAGAATTTGGCATGTTAGGAAAACTGCTAGTGGGACAGGGCATAGTGGGCAGAGAATAAAATAAAGTGAGGAGTCTCAGAGAATGAAAGTAACTTGGGCAACAGGGTGGCCTGAAGTGGACAGAAAGGATTTAGAGTCTCAGATACGTGAAGCAGCATTAATATAACAGGGCCCCACGTTGGGCGCCAGAAAGGACTGTCGTGGTTTAACCCCAGTCGGCAACTAAGCACCACACAGCTGCTCTCTCACTCCCCCCTGGTGGGATGAGGGAGAGAATCGGAAGAGTAAAAGTGAGAAAACTCATGGATTGAGATAAAGACAGTTAAATAGGTAAAGCAAAAGCCACACGCACAGGCAAAGCAAAGCAAGGAATTCATTCACTGCTTCCCATGGGCCGGCAGGTGTTCAGCCATCCTCAGGAAAGCAGGGCTCCATCACACGTAACGGTTACTTGGGAAGCCGAACGCCATCATGCCGAATGTCCCCCCTTCCTTCTTCTTCCCCCAGCTTATATACTGAGCATGATGTCATATGGTATGGAATAGCCCTTTGGCCAGTCGGGGTCAGCTGTCCTGGCTCTGCTCCCTCCCAACTTCTTGTGCCCCTGGCAGAGCATGGGAAGCTGAAAAGTCCTTGACTAGTGTAAACTCTACTCAGCAAGAACCAAAACATCAGTGTGTTATCAACATTATTCTCATCCTAAATCCAGGACACAGCACTCTACTAGCTACTAAGAAGAAAATTAACTCTATCCCAGCTGAAACCAGGACAATGTTAAATGTATTTTTTAAAAACCCACAAAAAAATCAAGAAAACTCACAGTAAAGGTTGCAAAGTCAAACACGCATCATCTGTGTGGGTGGGTACACTTGCAAAATCTTCAATTACCTGACTTGACTCTATACATTTTTTTTTTCCCCCCACACGATCCTTCCAAAATTTAGTGTGTAGAATGGGTAGTGCTTCATTGATCTTGGTTTGTTGTTTAGTGAGCATGGAGTATCTACACAAAAAGCAACAAAATTAAGATTACCAAGGAAACTTTAATTTCGGCAATTCCTAATTTTTATTCCTTGGCTTAGCAACCTTAATGAGCTGGGATTTTGTTTGGTTTTTAATATAGGATTTATTTTCTGTTGTGGGAAATATGTTGGGAATCTACCTTAACATACTAAAACAAATTACCAAAAATGCCATCATCTTTAGTGGTATGTGCTGTATGCTCTTAGTTACTAGGCTGTGATACTCTACAGTACATTGCTATATGAAAGTTCACATATTTCTTCCTTAGGTCCTGTGGCATCTAGACCCTTTAGGGTCACTGGCTTCAGCTCTGTCATGACATCCTAATGCATACTGTGTTAGTGGTGATGTGTTGACCACCGAACCATGCTGAAGCATGGAGCTGGTGTACACTGAATGGAGGGTCAGGTAAGTGTTTGTTTATTTGTAATATTGTCTTGAATATACCATCTCAAAAAAGCGTAAGATATTTTTAAAAATTTTTTTAATCTGTAAATGCTCCTAAAATTGGCAATTTATCCTCCCTTCTCCCCCAATCACTAGAGGCTCCATAATCCAACATAATCCATAGTAATGTTGTCTTTTCGGTCACTGACGGTAATGTAAAATATTGGTTGATACTGTATTTTGGGGTTCTTTTTGAATTAGTTTACTTCTTTCTTAATTTGCAATCTAGAGCAGAGTTGAAAGAGCGTATGGAAAAATCACAAAACTTCTACAGCCCTTCTGTCTTCATTTTGGGATCAAGTAATCAAAACCAGATGTCAGATGAATGGACATCACAAACAGATCCATCAGAAAAAAACCCAAAAAACAAAAAACCCAACAAATTAAAAACAAATGAAAGAGAAGAAAGAAGGCTGAAGATAATCCTGTGTGCTCCAACACAAAAGCAACTGGAAAGAAGAATTCAAGTTAATTTGCATGTAGTATCTACAGTAAGTATGACCTGTATTATAGCAAAACTTGCATTTTGTTTGTTATGCTTCAAGTACTTCTGTAGATCTTCATTGCAGAACAATTGATAATGTGGTACATTTATTTATTTATTTATTTACTTATTTATTTTTACAAGAAAGTTGCCCCCAGATAGCCTGAACAAAAATAAGGTACCCTATTCAAATAGCTGTCTTTTACTTGGTTTGTTTTTGGATAAAGTAAGCAGGTGCTGATCAAAAGGTGTTTCTAAATGTCTTTTCTCACATTTTGTTAAAAACAATAACAAAGGAGGGCCACTGAGATGTGCTCTTTGAAGAGCCAAGAGATGTGCTGTGAGACTTCTTGGAATTCTGTGTGTAAACTAGATGAAAAAACTGTGATAATGTACAGCTTCTTTTGCAGTGATGGCTGCATTTCTAAGAGGCATATTTATTGATGCACCAATTTTATCAGTTAATGCAAAATTCCACTTGTCTGCAGTTGTAAGAGTTAAATTAACACTAAGACCTCTCTGACCTCAAGTGCATCCTCTCTTCCAAAGAGAACTTGAGAAGGCATTTGATGCTTTCCTGTTATCAGAAAAGATCTTTTTTTTCTTTGATAAAGAAGGTAGTGATCTCTGGTAGCCACCTGTCCACGAGTGGACATCATGCAATATTCTAATGATACCTTTTCTAGTATTTAGGTAGAGAAGTTAGTGTACATTCTGTTTCTCTAGGTTTCTTCTAAGTGTGTGAGTTTTGTTTTGGGCATGTTCCTTCTTTGTTGCTGTTGTTTATGGCCATACATGTCTGTTACATTATTAGAAAATATTTTCACAAATGTTCAGTTTAACTGGAGAAATCACTTTCTGACTCTTAAAGTTGTGTATTATAATCTAATTAATTCAAATTGTCATGTTTTTTCCCCAAATAGCTTCTTTACCCCACTGCTTTCTAGAAGTGAATTAATTGTCTATACCAAATATGGATTTCCTGGTTTGATGTTGTTATTGCTTAGTGGAAAGAAATAAATACATGTTTTAGTAGCTTGCTGGAATTGGCGTAATAAAAAGAAAGCAAAAAAGGAATTTGTGTTTGGATAGTCGAAGGCCTGATTACTTGTAGCAAACTAGCAGCTTTGCTAGTAGGTAGGGAGTAGACCGATGTGCTGATGATGTACCTTTCACATAGGCATCTGTCTTTTTTTTTTTTTTTTTTTAAATTAAGTAGGCAGTTAACAAGCCTTGGCATAGTCAAAGCACAATTCAGTCATTACAAATTCACAAAGCAAGTGGACAAGTTGCTCCTATGTTCACAGTGAGGTATTTGAAATAACTTGTCCCAGTTTTAAAGAAGTTGGAGAAGTATAAGGTTAAGCACTTTACATCATCGTATCATTACAATAGTTATTTTTGAACCAGTGGAGTATGGCAATCCAAATTTAGTCTGAAGTTACATATGAAATGTGTCATTATCTGATGAACACATTACCTCTCTGATTCGGAAGTAAAAAGAGCATTTACAGACTGGGTCTCTGGAGCTCTCCTTGGAAGGATGCTTGTAATTACTGCAAAGATTAAGAACTTACTTGAACTTTTCATACCCAGTTCTGACTTCAGTTTTGTTGTGCTATCAGTACAGCAAAGTGAACTTCATGTTAACATTGTTTCTTTCTTACAGCCTCTTTGAAGGGCAAACTAAGGAAACGAGCAATTAGCTGTATTACCAGCCTGTGGCTGTCTCTTATTTCTTTCCACTGAAGGCCCTGGCCCCACGGCAGAACCGAATCTGTTGCGAATCGCAGCCGGTTCAGTGTCGTGTCCCGCAGCTTAGGGTGAAGAGCTGATGGCAGACTGACATAAAGATAATGCTGCTATCCTGCCTGCGGCTCTGAGCGCGCAGCCTGTGCTGCAACGCAGAACTCCAGAGCGCCAAAGCAAGTAGCCTCGTTTTTCTCTTCTTCCCGGAATTGTCTCTCATTATGCCTAGATTAACAGACTCATTTGGGAAATATATTTTAGAGTATATTGATACTTTAAAATTAAAACTTAAAAAAAAAGCCTTTAAACTGAAAAAGATCTGCTGTCACAAGGTTGAGTTACCAGAAGTATAGGTAAGGGTATGCAGGGAAGGGCTGTTTTCCTGGCTGTCTTGTGGTGCTTGTTTGTTTTGTTTTTCCCCAGGAGGGGGCAGCAAATGAACAACATCACACTGGCTTGTACTTTTCAAATGCTTTTTCAGCGTTTCTCTTTGCCTGTAAACCTCAGTGCAAGCTACCTACTGATGCGAGAGTTTAAAATTATGATTTCTGCCGAATTTATTTGCTACAAGGATAGCTGGAATGTATGAATTGGAAGTCTTCATTCTTTTCAGTATTAGGCAGTAGAATTTATTTAGTAAAATCTATTTCAAGTTTATAAAAAAGGCAGTTCTGTATGAAGGTTTGAGATTTTTATGACTATGGCATTAGGTGTGTGTATATTTTAAAGCATAAAATAGCCACACAACTGAACCCTATGACATTATTAGTTAATGTCACCTAAGTCTTGTTTACATCACTCAACTATTTATTTTCTATATTTTAAGTTAAATTAATGTAATATTACACTTCCAAATAATGTTCTCATGGCCATTTTTCTCCCATCAGAAAATAAAACAGAATACACTAAATATGGCAGTGCTTTTAATTCATTTATTAATTAATGCATTCATGTACAAGGATGGCTTCTGCATTCTGCTGACAGTGCATGCAAGTTAGAGGCCTCAATTTACAGGGAATACTAGTGATATTAAATAATATAACTAAATTTTATTGTCTTATTTCATCAACTAAGTACAGTTTTATTATCTAAAACTCTATGGAGGCATACCATATTACTGATTTGGAGTATTGGGGTTTTTTATGACTATATGGGAAAATGCTGATTAACACCTACCATTGTGAATTTCTTGAAAGTGTGTGGCCATAATTCTAAGTTACAGATCAAGTAGTTAGCAAGAAGCCACAGAGAGAGGGCAGTCTAACCTTTTCAGTTGCTGAGTTTTATCCAATAGTTCACAGGAAGGGAAAATCATAGTGGTATCTGTGAGGACCAGCTGCCTATCATCAGTGTTCAAAAGCTAACTGGTGAGAATGAAACTGATGCCTAACAAGACAGATTTATTGACAGTCTTGCCTGACTGTTTCATTAAAATCGTGTTATAATGCATGTGGGACCTTTATGGAGCCTAAAACGTGATCAAGAGTACTCAAGACCCTTTGGTCCTAATGGGTCAGAATTTCCCAGTCTGAAATACACCTTATTTACATCTGAAGGATGAAAGGTTAAATCATCCATATTACAATTCCAGGTTCCTTTGGACTTAGGTTCCTTAGCCTTAGAAGATTGAACCAACCCCCCTAATAACAGTATCTTCTTTCTTTTCTTCTTAGAGAAAAAAGAACACATCATTATTTGTGGGGAGTTTGCACCATAAGCGCTGCATAACATAGGCGCTGCCCGCAATATTATCAGAATTCTGAAATCTGCATTTAAAGCTATTACATGTGCTGGAAATAGGCAGCTATGCTTACACGTTTTTTAAGGAGTAATTCAAATAGCTAGAAAATCGAAATAGCTCTACTTTTCAACAAAGTATTTAATCCCCTAACAAAGGAAGGTTGTTCTGTTACGTCATTGTGAAAGACGTCCTTTAAATGTATAAAAAGTATGGGTTTAATTCTGATTTCGATGAGTAGAAATGGTAATAAAGAACATTTTCCTAGTTTTTGAATTGGTATGTTATACCTTTGAACTACTGTACTTGTATTGGATTCACAAAGATACTGCAGAAATTAGCCTCTTCATTTTTGGTGTGTGCTTCATAGCTCTAAAAAAGTTCTGTCTGTCCTGTAGGAGTTTAGAATCTACATCTCTGACAATTTTTTTTTTGTGATGGTTTTTCCTGTTGAAAGATCACAAATGTTTAGGGAAGAGGGGAAAAATCAGTACGAAGAGTTATTCCAAATGTCACAGCTTGCCTTTCAGAGTTGGCTTTCATTTTGAAGCCTGCTGTTTAAATCCTAGATTTTTCCATATAGGCCCTTGATTCTACTGAGATCATTGTTTTAGCTTTCACACCTTCTATGCATCCAACACTTCAACAGCTCCCCTGAGTACTTAAGTTCCCTCATGCAAGTTAAGGGCTTTTATTTTTTGAGTGCTGTAAGCTTTATTTCTCTGGTTCAAGAAAGTGTTAATCCACACAAACAACTGAGGATTAAATCCCCTTTTGCATCTTTCTTGTTTTGAATACTGTTGCATAAAATAACAGCTGTATGATTCACTCTTAATTCAGAATTAGCAGGAATACTCTTACCAGTAGAAGTCTTGAGTATAATATAAACTAATTTTGTAGTTTCCTAAAATACTTTGTTTTCAGAATAGTAGGATTTTAATTATATATATATTTTTTTAATTATATATAGCTTTTTTTTCATTATAGAGTGTTTAAAGAATGTAATCCTGTTTATTACATCTAACGTGAATGTAGCGTGTGTATTTGGAAATAGTCTTTACTTAGTAATTAATTATTTACAGGTATGATTTGAAAGGACATTGTTTCCTTTTGCTCAGTGCTGATCAGTAATCTGGATAGAGATGTAAGCACCTTTTAAACCTGCTATAGTTGACTTCCACAGGACAAGGATTTTAAAGTTGTTCTTTGCTTATATTTCTCCCTTTGAAATTGTTGTGTGTTACAGATGTGACTTTACAGCATTACAGACTTATTTGTGAATTTGTGAACAACCAGTGCTTCCTCTGTTGTTGCTGAGTTTTGAGGAACTTTTAAGTGCTTACGACATAGAGTTAAATGGTTTTGAGGTATTCTGAGTGTGGTACGGGGAAGAATCTGGAAAATCAAGGAATCGAGGATCTCTGTAGGCCTTTTCAAATGTTTTACAATTTTGTTCCCTAGGAATCCTCTCTTGGTATATAAGCACACGTATAATTTTCATATGCATTATTTTTCCTTCTAAATGAGTTCCACTTGCTGGGCTGAAAGAGTAGCACGTCATGCAATTGAGAAAGTAGAGTCTGTCTTTCATCCAGACAAAAAAATTCTAGAAGACTTAGGTGGACCATTCAAACATCAAAATACAACAATCCAATATAATTGTGTTGCATTATGCAGTATTGGCTGCTAGTAAATTACTCAACACAGCAAAGGATGTCATTCTGGGAATATAAATAAATAGTTGAAAGATAATAAAATAATAACTGAAGTACTTGATTGTAGACAGGTCTGATAGGAATCTTTGTGCTCTCATCCCTCTAATAATGATATCAGTCTTTCCCAACTAATAGCTTTAAACACTCATGATAAAAGGCATTAAAAGCCTAAATTAACACAGTAACTGAGAAATGTCATCCCTTCAGACCACTTACACAGGAAGAATAGATGATGATTTTCCAGCTGTGACAAGGTTAATTTCCTTTCTGACAGGAAGCATTCTTATAGTTAGCTCTGCAGAAACACATGGGAACGCATGCTGGCATCAAAGCCTTTCGCTGCCAGCCCTCCGAATACAAATCAAGGCTCAGGGCCTCTCTGACAGAGCATATGTTAATGCGTACAAGTCGATTACATGTACATCGTCTTTATGTTACCACTTAGATAAACTGCTTAGAGATAAAAAAAAGTACTGTACAGTTGAATATTGGATGCTTCTTTTGTGCTGTGAAAAGGATTTCTAGAGAAAAGGGGAATTTTCTTACCTATTGCTAGTTCTCCATCTTGCGTTGAATATGCAAAAACCAAACACTCTGATCCTGATGTAACAAAACAGGCAAATTTTTAACTTAAATGGTTTTTTGTGGCATTGAGGGATATTGATCTTTCAGGATAGGTTTGATTTGCCTTCCTGAATATGGGTATATTTACGGAATTCCTGGTTTAGGATCTATATTCAGAAGACACCTATGTAAAGGTATGCATACTGCAAAGACAAGGACAGCTTATGACCCCGGCTCGTTAACTGAGAAGGATGCCTTTGCTACTTCAGATGGATGTGGACTTCAACCAGTTAATAATTTTTTTTGTTCTGTACTGGTACTCCATGGCCAGGAAAGAATGAGGATGTCTGCTCAAAACTTTTAAAATCAACTTGTGCATATTGGCATATTTCAAGATTTTTAATATAATAGACTGTTGTTTGTCCGACTTGATTACATTCCCTTTCATTTTCTGGAAAGCTTCCTGCTTCTGTTTTCTGTTTTAAAGTTTAATGTTGAACCTCTATCAAAGGCTCAGCCTCTCTGTGACTGATGCTCTGGGGTTCTTTCTGTCTTGGTCAAGTGATTTGTTTACATAGACTTTGCATTGCCATGGTTATATTAAGTTGATCAGTCTGCCAAAAAAGGCACTTGCATTAGAAATTCTGAATTTACACAGAAGAACATACTTTGTATCACTGTCTGCCTGGAACTGTTGGATCTGTTCCATCTTCTTGGTATTTAAAATGAAGCCTGTCTCCTTTTTCTGAACCGAGCATTTTACAGGATTAGAAAATACCTTTAACTGAATGAATAGGATGGGAACGTGCTATGTTGCGTTAATGGCCTTCTGAAACCTGCTACTTGATGTGTGCAGTGAGTGGGTGGACAGGACAGTGGGGAGCCAATTAGCTGCTTGTGATAATATTTAAATAAATTGGCTTGCGGAGAACTTGTCCTATAGGACCTGGCAGCATAGTGAATAGGGAATATCCACCTTTGTCCACACTGGCAAAATTAGCTTTTCAGCGAGTTGAAGAAATGAAATACTCTTGCAGTGGTTTGGCAGGAGTGCGGCACTCCGACACTTGAGTGACGTGGGTGGTGCTCCATCCCGCAGTGTTGGAGCCGTGGTATCACCCACGGCGGCAGAGGAGAGTAGGCAGATGTCTGGCAGGAAACATAGGTGTGAAGGGGGCTGATAGACGGCTCATGCTACTGGGACAGATGGCTCTCAGTCTCTGTGGTAGCAAGTATGCCATGTCTTCAAAGACAGACATTTGCTCTATTAAACATTCTTAGCTTATGTAGAAGGCAACTGGCACGGTTTCAAAAGGTACAGGAAAAGGAGAGTGATACCCAAAGAAGAGATAATTGACTTCTAGGAGGTTGGCTAGGTAGCGTGGCTGGGCACTGTTAATGATGTTCAGGTGCATATGTAGACAAGTGACCAAAACCATGCCAAATAAATTAAGCTTTTGCAAAAAATTAGCAAAATAAGTCACTGTGTAGAAGAAGGATTGCAAATCCAGAACTGTCTCCTATTCCTTGTTCTGCAGCTGACCTGCTATGCAACCTACAGCAAACATATTTAATGCATTTTAGGAAGCTGCTTATTACCTATTAAAATGTAATTTATTATCTAGATATTAAGCCATTGACAACTGCTCCTGAAAACGTCATCAGCCTTTTCCTGTTTGCTTCCCCATTGACAACTGGGGGTAAACATAAAAAAAAAGCTTTGATTTCCACATCATACTGACTATGCAGTGGTCACGCAATGTGATACACCCTGCATTAATTCTTAAAAGATAACACTAATAAAACTGGAGCTGGAGAGTTACTTGTAATAATGTTGGTGTGAAATGCTGTCTGGAGGAGAATTATTACTATACCAGGGTTGGTGTTAGGACTTAGATTCTTAAAATATGTTCACTTTTCATTATTTTTTTTACTCAAATGTATTTATTTGTTTGGCTTGTGTTTTTATTTTTGACTGCAAAAATGAAAATAGGTTTGCCTATTTGGGGGTTGGGCCAAATGACCTCCAGAGATTCCATTCAACCTCGACCATTTTGTGATTCTGTTTCATTTTTTTTTAGTTGGTGGTTTCCTTCTGGTTAGTCTTGTTTTAGGTTCTCTACTGTAAGGCTAATATTTCAGAATTTTAGTACATCAGAAAAATATGAAGATAAATATTGTACATTAGAAATTGTCAATGGGAATGCAGATGAAAGGGGAGGCTAGTCCTTTAAGAATGTACATCTCAATGTTTTTGTTATTGAAAGTCATTGTTTTCCTTTGTATCTGTGACCTAAATGTCCTTGCTGTCTTTACAGAAAATTCTTTGTGTGCTTTCTTCATTAAGTTAAAATGACTTTCCCTTAATGTCATTTCCTTTTGCTTCTTGAAAATTTCCTGTTCTGCTACATTTCCTGTTTCGGAGGGATTTCATTTGTTTGTGTGTTTTTACTTGGTGAGGTAGAGTATGCTGAGAGTTGGCCCTGTGAACTTTGATTCAGAAAAAAAGATCAAAACTAAATTTGAAAATGGTTCTGGCCGGTTTTTCTTGATTAGACTTATGGTGGAAGCCAAATTTAGATGCAGTAGGTCTCCTACTGGTAAAACAGACTGTAACCTGCAACTGCCTAGACCATTATCTAAGATCATGCTTCATTAGCAACAAGATCATGTGAAAGATGAGCTGTGGCTTTGAGGATGTGCTGTAAATGCTAATCCACTGATATTTTTTTTTAATTTCCCACACACACGTTGTGTTCCCATAGAAGATACTGCATCCTTCATATTTGCTTTCCATTTCCTGGTAGGTGAGAAACTTTTCAAATGTGAGATCTGCTCTTATGCCTCCATTGATGCAAGCTCTCTGCAGTGGCACTTCCGAACACGCGCTAGTGAGAGGCCCTGCAAATGTTGACTTTGTTCATACAGTTGGTAAGTGTAAATGATCCCTCTGTCAGACAAGTTCTGTACATCTGTTGGCTTTTAAAAAAACAACAACACAACCCCACACTTTAAGGTATGCGCTCCTACCCATTAATAAAAGCCAAGTCAAGCATTTAAATCTATTCCCACTGGGAGCTTGGCTCTATGAAGGCTTTTTTGTTCAAAGGGGTTGCTTTCTGCCCCCTCTTTACAGCTCTTTCTGTACATAACTACTGGATAGACTGTGCTGGAAGATGTATGGAACACTAATGTGATAAATACAAAAATATGCGGTAGAAGAAGGTGATAGTATCTGTGTCTGTGTATGAAAGGGTACTGGGACAAATGGTAGTGACTTGTATAAAAACAAAAAAGTGTTCATTCACTAACTGTATGTCTTAATTTGCTGTATTAGGTGCACCATGCTGCTTTTTCACACTGATTTTGTCTGCAGCTTTGCTTGTAGTGTTTTGATTCCACCCTCCCGCCCCCACTGATTGAGGAAACGATCCCATTTCTGACAGTGCTAACACATTTCATTTTGCAGTGTTGGCAGAGTGTGTCATGTGATGAGTGGGAGCATTAGCCAGTCTTAGTAAAGCCGAAGTACATGTTGAAAGTATGTACTTAGCAGCCTTAGAGGCTGTTTAAATGTTAAATTCTTGTGCGTTTAAACTCTGTACACTAAATGATGTAGTCTGATTTTTTTTTTTTTTAAACTCGAAAGGTTTAAACTAAGATAAGCTAACGTCCACAAGTCACTTCTTGAGGTATCCAGTGGTTGGTGGAAAGACGGCTTGATTAGTTTGGGTTTGTTACTTATGTGGGAGAAAGCTTAATTTACTGTTTCTTTACCTGTCATAAAAAAGGTCATTCTGATTACAAAACTGTTTCTCCTTTTGGAGAGTCTTTTGATGCCAGAATTAAAATCTGGAAATGCATCTATCAAAAGTGATAAGATACCTTGAGTTTAAAGTAAGTTCCTTCTTCACGAAGAGCTGGTATCTGGTAATAGAATAACAGGGAAAAAGGCTTTTTCCTGATTTTTGTGGCAGCTGTGTAAAAATACAGAATTGTAAACATTATCCAAATGTTGTAACAAAAAATAAGGGAAATTTGTATAATGGAATGGTCACTTAGTGGCCTTGTTACAAAGACAGCTATTTGTTTGCAGATACTTTCTAGGAAGTATCATGTATGTGCTAATACATGAGCGGGAGAAAATAGTGATTAGAAAATTTGAGGGGAACGGTAGTGATGAACTCCAGACTGTAGAGTGGAACACTGGTAACCTCTTTACGCATTACTGTAGCAGGCACAAGAAATCCAGTTTCCCCTCCTATCAGATAAGCTTTAGCTATAGGATACAGCTAAGCATGGCAGGGGGCTGTCATTAAGTCCTGTACTGCTAAAAATCTGGGTTTTTTAATAAGCCATTCTGTAATATCTGTCATAGTATTTTGTCTCCTTTTGCAGTATTACTTTACAAGCCTATACTTTTTCATTTATTTGTAATAAGTCAGCCCTACTTCCAGGGATCAAAGACTTTGTTGCTTGCAAATTAACAATGTGCCTCCTTCCACCAGCCATGTTAGATGCACATTAGCCATCATAATATAAACACTTGCATGCTTAACTTTTGCTGTGGAACTAGTTCCATTTGAAGTTAATACAGTTGTTCTTTAATAAGTTAAAAAGTTATTATATAATGAGAGTCTATGAGGTGAGGAGGTGAATGGTTTAACCAGTGTCTGTAAGAGTAACAATAACACTGTCTGAAAGTACTCTTTTCTTGTATGTAAAATCTATGCTTACAAAATACTTAGTTCCTGTCTTCATAGTGGTAACTGCAAATGCCTGCATAGTGTTCCAGATCCTAAATAGTTTGGATGTTTGAAATTGCCACTTGTGAAACAGTTTGCCTGAATTGGGTAAATACAGTTACGTGTTGTGGGTTTTTTTGTTTGGTTTTTTTTTTTCCTTCAGTAATCTATTTCAGGTCTGTAATAGTCTCAAGATTTTTAAGCACACTAGAATATAACACCCTCTATTTCTGAAATTGTATAAAAAAATACAACAAAATGTAGGAATACAAAAGAAGAAAAAAAGAAGCACCCCCCAAGCAAACCCAACCCTTTTCCAGTCTCCAAGCATATACTTTACACCCACATAGAACCCATTGACTGATTCAGTGGGCTGTATTCAAAAATGAGGCATGAAAGTGTAGAAATCACACATGAGCACACAGATCTAAGTGTAAGCAAGACTTAACGATGGCATAACTGCAGTGATGAAATATACAGAAAAGTGCCATCTCTAAACTTTTCCAGTATTCTGATTTAGTTTGTGAATTAATATGTATTGTTTACTGACATTCAATTAGAAAAGAGTTTCATTATTCAAGCTCTCACCTGTTAAGATTACTTGTGCTTTGAGTTTACCAGAGACATTGAATGAAAAACAAGATAGTGAAATCTGCAGTGACAACTGCTCATCAAAATTTAGGATTACAGTGAAATTTAATTTTAAAGTGCATGTCTGTGTGTATTGGTATACATACACACACATAAATATATATACATAATGAACTCAAGACTTAAAATGTGTATGTAACTGGGCTGTTTATAACACATAAGAGTCCCTTTAAGGCTTTTGTCATATCAAGAGCTCAGAGCTATATGGAAAGAGAGATGTAAATTTGCTTGAGATATCTGCCTTGCTTAGTGACTGTGAAGAGTCAGATGACTGCTTCTGATGGCACAGAATTTGACAGGTTCACCTTTTTGGTAGTTTTGCTGTCAAAGACTGCAAGAGGATTTCCTGAAAGTTGTGTGTTCCTGATGATGCTACAGATAGGGATTTAGAGAGTTCTGTGCTGCTTTAATAAGAATGTATGGGAAAATATTTCATCTCTTGTGTAAATCTTAGCTTGAAACCTCAGGTTTTTCTATGCTTGTGTAGTAACGTATTTCCTCACATGCTAGGTCAACCAATTACATTTTTTGTTAGCTGTGAGGGGGAAAGGAGAGTTAAGGTGTGCTTATCTGATTAAGCACACTTTAAGAACGTCCAGTCTTTTGCTTGTTGCATTCATATTAATAACCCCAACCCCAAATATAGAAAAAACGTAAATATTTGCAGCACCAACCAAGAGGTTTTTAAACTGGTATGGTGTATACATCACTGAGTCTAAGAATTAATTTTAACCAACTTAGTCTTTTGTTTAATCTGTGGATCCCCTTCTGTACTCAATGGAGAATGATGGGTATTCCCACAAGACATCTTAATGTCATATGAGACATTACTTAAATGTGTGGGCTAATTCGCCCCCATTAGGGTTACTTACTGCCTGCCTACAGTTAACTTTACAGAGGAAATCTAGAATATAATATGCCTGTTGGCTATCATTATGTGGGATGAATCCTACTGTAGGTGATTGTTTTAATTTTCCTAGCTCATAGGGCTGCAAATAGTTGTTTCCAAAATAAAGAGATCCTCAATAGCTGTTTAAGGGGAACCTTAAATTCAGAGAAGCTTACATTACAAATTGGTAAGTTTTGAAATCTGATCATTTGATGTTAAGTAACAAGTGCTGAGACTAACCTACAAGTCTCAGTCTGGATTCTCTTACAGCCTGTAGACAGTTGTATTCTAGGCTGGCCTTGTTCAGGGGAAGTGCCAAAACCCAAAGATTTAGATCCTATATTTGGTATTCCCTGAATCTGAAAGAACTGAGGTTTTGATCAGGACCAGATGATAATTCCACCGTCTCGGGGAAGGATTTGGACCCATAGTAAGTATGTAGCAGACCTCACATTTTAATATAGACTGAATCCTTGACAGTATTTGTATTATGGTTAAGTTCTTTATTTTGAGGTATATCCCTTTGTCATAATGCAAAATAGGTAGAATGAAAGGGCGAATGCAAGGTCAAAACTTTTCAGTATATTCAGGCTGGTTTGCAGCTTTCACTATGTTGACCTGGAATTACATGCAGATTCACATGCACGTGCAAATGTGTGCCTCTGTGGTGTGTGTGACTGCATGCTGGTGCAATTGTATCCTAAGAATGTAAATGCATGTCCTGTTTTCAGCTGGGATAGAGTTAATTTTCTTCCTAGTAGCTGGCATAGTGCTGTGTTTTGGATGTAGTATGAGAATAATGTTGATAACGCACTGATGTTTTTGTTGTTGCTAAGTAGTGCTTACACCAGTCAAGGACTTTTCAGCTTCCCATGCTCTGCCAGCTGCACAAGAACCTGGGAGGGGACGCAGCCGTGGGGCTGACCCCGACTGGCCAAAGGGCTATTGCATGCCATATGACGTCATTCTCAGTATATAAGCTGGGGGGAGTTGGCTGGGAGGGAGGGACCATTGCTCAGGGACGGGCTGGGCATTGGTCAGCAGGTGGTGAGCAATTACATCACGCATCACTTGCTTTGTATATTAATATTATTATTATTATTATTACTACTATTACTATTACTACTATTTTACTTTATTTTATTTCAATTATTAAACTGTTCTTATCTCAATCCACAAGTTTTTCTCACTTTTACTCTTCCAATTCTTTCCCTCATCCCACCAGGATGGGCACCAGTGAGCGAGCGGCTGTGTGATACTTAGTTGCTGGCTGGGGTTAAACTATGACAATGCATAAAAAGTAAATTGGGACATATGCTTGTAAGAGTTTAGTTTCTTAATGCCTGTACAGAGGTTTTCTTTTCAAATAACAGGTATATCCACAGGTGCACAACTGACACTAAAATAGAAACATTACTGAAAACACGGTGCAAACTCCACTAACTTACTCCAGTGGTAAGGTAAAAAAATGTGTTCTGTGTTCTGGTCTAGCCCTGCCACTGGACAGAGCCATGAGATCTTGCTAGGGATGACTTATCCCCTGACCTACTGTTTGGCTATTTTGGATTTGTGAACATTCCAGCTAGAGACTGCCTGCTTGTGTTTGTGCAGTGCTCACTAATGGTACCAATGACTGTTACATTTTTAATTTTTTTTTTACAGCATTCAGAAGAAGTGGTTGGACCTTCACATAGGCCGACATCACACTGGTGAGGCATTTGGCTGTAGTTTTGCTGCTATTCTTCCCCTGACAAACAACTTCTCCGAAAACACAATAAGAAAATCACCTGGGTTCACGAACCTCATTAACCAGTTCCCAGCCCACTTCACCCTCAAATCACTTCCTGTGGAACATTAGGTTCTTCAGCTTAAACTTCCACCAGAGCATCCCGGCAAATAAAGAAGCTGTTGGCATTGTCAGACTTTTGTGCTGAAAGCCAGGGTTTATCTGGAAGAAGAGAAGAAACAGTCCTTATGTGGCAATTAAAAGCACTTAGGATGGTCTTCCCAGAAAGCTTTGTGTGCATTATTGTACAGGTGGTAACTCCAGTGTGCTGAGAGGAGCATGGAGGTTTGTGTTGCACAAAGGGTGGACATGTTGATTTTTGTTCTGGTTACCTTTTGCTGATATATTCTGCTTACTTACAAATGAAGAGTTTGATGTTTCAAGGCAGAATCTGTTGAAATGTACCAAAGCTGACAGTGAACCCTACAGGTGGTTTCTGTACTACATCTCTCATTTTTAATACAGGTCTCTATATAAAACAGCAAATGATTCATGAAAATCTACTGATGGCGTAGCACTCATAATATGGTAAAAAGTTTCATTAAATTTCTTCTTGGTTATTTTTTATAACAGAATGTGTATATTATCATAAGCTAATCCAATGTTGAAGTAAAAACATAAACTATTGAAATATGACATCAAATAAACTTGACTTGAAAATTCAGTGATTAAATACGTCTGTACCTTATTTAACCAAATAGAAATTGCTCACTTTAATCTTTTTTTAAATTAGAAGAATGGAATACTTTCTAATTTTAGGCTGTTAGAGGACTGGTTTTACTCCAAGGCTCCACATTTATTCTTTGACTCTGGGCGTTTTGTGGAGTCTGCGATTAGCTATGAATGTTACTCAGGAAATGTAACTCTTGCTAAAAATAAAAAACCTAACATCACAACTTCCTACCAGACAGAAGCAAATAGTGACTGAAGTGTGCCTACACTGTTCTCTTAAACATAATTGTAAAGAATACGCTACTTCAACAGGATAAAAGTTTCCCTTCAGGTGAGTTTTAGATTTCTTGATTTACAGGAAAATGTTAGTAAAAGAGTTATGTGGAGAGTTGCTATTGGCAAATTGTAGGTAGAATCTTTAATAAAGAATTAAAGAGAAACTTTTTTCAGGGAAGAAAATGCATATACTGTTAGAACCTGATGAGCATCACAGACCTCATCTTCCTGTTGTACAGCTGGAACAGAAAAGGTTGGAAATGGATACCAAACATAAACATTTGGTTCCTCTTCATCTGGAAGTGTAATAGTTGGACATTTGCAACTGAGCACATACATAATTACTAATGGGAAATATTTTCTTTCCTTAATACAATTTACATTGCAGCATTTTAACTTGTTTGTACAACAGTCTGATGGTTCTTTAACTTGGAATTGCTTGAATGGTAAGTACTCATTTGTGACAACAGCACTGCTTTACTCTGAAGGATTGCAGCAGCTTTTCACTAACTTTGCCTTGGGGAAATATTTTGATCCTTGTTGATGTTAGGCCCAGAGGACATTGACTTAACATGTTGGTTGTTTAATAGCATTTAGCAGTAGCAAAAGATGTGAACTGCAGAGGGGATGTAGATATGTAGAATTTAATTAACCAGACTGGAATTCAGCCAAAACTCAGATCAACAGTTCCAATCTTGCAAGAAGCGCAAGGGGACTTCTAATAGTTGGTAAGTGAACTGAGCTTTCGTTTTGCTGTCACCTTGACAATTGTGGTGTAAGCAATCTAGTACCTACTATTTTACAGAATTTATTCAGTAATGTTGTGAAGGATGGTCTATACCACTTACTAAATTACCAGTAATTACTAGAGATTACTTCTGGCAGCATTCTATCCTGTTTTCATATCTTTCATATAAGCACCAAGCTCAACCTTAGCATTTGAGAGTACAGCTTGGAGTAGCAGAGCTGCAGGCATAGCATGGTGCAGTTGCATGCCCACTAGAATTTTTAATGTGCTGGGCTTTTTTTTTTCCCATTTTTTTTTCCCCACTGTTATTAGTACAGGCTGTATAATAGGCTTGATAAGTTAATTAGGAATGGGATCTTGAATATAAAGTAAGTACTTTATTTCTTTTTTTCTATATTTATTAGCCTATTGTAATTGGGCAGAAATATTCAGCATTAGCTAGTTTACTGAAAAGGCTGACTGCTGATAGCAGTTTTTGTACATATAAGGTATGATTTATAGAGCGAAATTCTAATCTGTTCTTTATACTAGCCTCAGGCAGTACAGTTACTCTGCAGTAAAGTGAAGGATTTTGGTATGTCCTTGTAAGTGATCTTTCAATATGAGTATGACACGGTCTATCAGAAATACTTCCTTGCTCTCTAGAAAAAGAACAAAATTTAGATACAGAAAGTATCTACCTGTTTCTTGTTTGTTGTGTAAGACATCTTGGAATGCTAGCCTTTTATCAAAAGTCCACACACCCTGGTCATTCAGGAGTAGCTATTAATGAAAGACTAAAGTGGCTATCATTTAAAACTGTCATTTATTAATATAAGATAGTTTAAATATAGTTAGATCAGTGAAGAATTAGTTTCTAGTTCAACTGTCACGTATATTACAAGTCTTCAGAGTCTGCGTCCAGCTCCAAGCACAATTTTTCTAGGAATATCTGTGTTAGTATGCTTTGTGTTCTTTCTGTGTAAACCAGTAAACATAAGTGATACGTGTGTGGTTTTTTGAATGTCAACTTAGGCAAGTCCGAGGGGAAGTTGAGGTAAGTTTTCTGTGTGAGTGTTACAAAGCTGTTAAATGAGCTGTGCTTCCTCTTGAACAACTGTCCCTGAGATTCGCTTTCCTCCTTACTTCCCTTTGCTATCAGGAAAGATGTTTCATAGAGCAGTAGTTCCACAAAGTGCAGCCTCAGCATGGGTTAGGGGCTGTAACAGAGTTGACAAAGGACTCTTTGTCATGTAATATGCAGGCAAAGGTTCTACTGCTATAAATAATGCATGTTTTAATTGGAAACTGCAAATGGAAATATCAGTCTCTGCAGGCTTGTTGATTTCAGTATAATCTGTTAGGGGCAGATTCTGCTTACATGCCGAACACACAACACATTAGCCAAATTTGTGGTTGGTTGTTCTTATTAGTACTACTTGTGTTAGTGAGTTCCTTCCTATAAATTAAGACAAATGTCATATCTAGTTAATCACCTGGGAGTTTCTATCACCATATATTATGAAAGGTGCCTAAAATGCTATTACAAGACTGGTTACCCACTGATGTCAAGAGTTTCAGATTCCATTTCCCTTGGTAGAATTAATAGGATCGTGCCCTGTACCTACTGAAAGTAAATTTAACTATTAGTAGGAGACGAGTTTAAAAGCAGATAATAAACATACTCCTTTCTTACCAGATTTCCCTGGGATTAATCACACTGTGCCTGATGTTAGCCACAGGTTTAGGCTTGCATGCACAATTACTGTGGCTAAGCTGATACGTGGCTAATTCATGAAGCTGGAACACTAATTGCATCTAAGAGGATGAGCACAACTTTTTGCACCATTTTAATTAAATTGGTTTAAAACCACACCTTAAGGCCTCTTCTAAACATAACATCCTACCAACTTCAGTAAAGGTGTCCGACAGTTACCTAAGTGGTGCCTAAGTCTGTGAATACAAATCTGTGTGAAGGCTATCAGTTTGCTTTGGGCTAGATTGATTTTTGCTTTAATTTGGATAATTTCTATTTGCATGCATTGACCCATCTTGTTTTAAACTCATTTAACAGTGTCAAGATTAATTTTGCACATTTTGCGTAGTTTACAGATATTAAAATAGTAAATGAGCCGCCCTCCCCGCAACTTGCAGAACCGTGGGAAAAAAGGGAAACAGATTAAGGTGGCCCAATGTCATTTTATTGCTGTCCACTTTGGGCATCTCCTGCTGTTTGTGGGCAAGCCTGAGCAACATATACCTAGAATGCTTCCAAGAAGTAGAATTTAGAATTAAAATAGGTTTTAAATCTGTAGAATTCCTAAGTGATGTGGAATCCTTGCAGAAATGACTGAAGGCTGATTTCAGAAAATGCTGTAGCAACACGAGGCCCCAAGCTTTGCCTGCCTAGAGCAACGCAGTGTGCGTCCCAGCATGGGTATGTATTGAGCTACAGGTGAGCTGGGTGCCTCAGAGTCCAGTCCAGAAGGTGCTGACATTGAGCAGGGAGCCTTCAAGTTAAGAGGCAAGGCTGAATGTAGGATTGAGTTTTACCCCTAATCTTCAGACCTGGGTACCTCTGAGTGGTCATGATTCACGCATGAACTCTTACCTTCTTGTTTGATGGCTGGAGTTTGCTTTGGCAAAACACAACCAGTGAAGGTCCTGGGGCCCCTACTTTGACTTATTTGCCTGGGTGTAGATATCACATGGCGGCGGTTCAGATCACTCCTTTGCACAGGAGAAGAGGGTTTCATATTCTGTGTTTCCCAAGAGAGTGCAGAAGGGTAAAACCTTTTGGAAATGAGGTTTATTGAGTGCTCCTATGAAGGTGTTATTTATGCATGAGGAGACCAGGCTTCTAATTTCTATTCCAGAGAATATTTAAATCTTCTGTATTAAATGGAACAGGGATTAGGTCTTATCATTCCATGTAGCATGTCTTAAATGCTATGTTGTATAGACATTCTCTTCTTTTTCTGGTTAATAATTACTAAATCGGTCTATGTGCGTAGCAACGGTTTCAGATGTTCCTCTAGCTTTATGGTGAGGGCCCTTTCTTTAGGGGTGGTGGGGGTATCATCAGGCATAAGAGGTTTTTTTGAATTTTTCCTTCAACTGAGATTAAAAGCAAGTCAGGGGCAGGGAGTTAGGCAGGGAAAAATACTTGTCTCATGCATCAGTCTTTTCAAATATACCTGTCCTTTTTAGGACAGTAGTAAAAATAGAGAAGAAAGGTAACTTCCTTCCTGTCTTCCCCTAGAAGATTCTTCTTGAAAACAAATTCAGGATAGCTAATAAAACTAGAAAGGTGGAAAGGAGAAGTCTGACTTGGATGGAATTGCTCAAACCTGATTTTTGGTGGAGGACCAATAGTTAAAGCATTAACTCTATGTTCTGCGAGGTAGTGCATTGTGTTAGTATGTTATTCTTTTCTTAATCATAACTAAACATGACTTAGTGATGTACATGATGTACATTCTTGGATTGCATTGCTTGAAAGCATCTTGCATAATTTTTCAAGTTTATTGAAAACCAAAATCAATGTTTTTAACTTGACATTCCTCTTTTGAAAGGTCATTCTACTCTACATGTAACAGAAAATGCAAAAGGCCAACAGAAATAAATTGGCTACAAACACAGCAGCAGTGTTGGCAGAAAATATCTCAAAAACATTTATGGATTATGTTTCCTCATTTACAGTGCATTATTTTCACAATAAGCAGCTGCCTGTGGACTCTTAGATCCAGAAAACATGTGCCAAGAGATGGCATGTGAAGATGAACCAGCAGACATGGGGTAGGTGGAAGTTCCACGCTGTGAACTGATACTCAGCATTCTTTTGGGTCATTGCCTTGGTAACTCCGCACCCAGTGAGTAATACGGTCATATGGCAGTGACAAGCCACTATCGCCCAGGGAGAAGGAGCTCTTTTTGTCTTCCTAACCAGGCATATTCAAAGGTATGCCCATAAGCTGTTGCTGAAAGTTCTGACTGCATCTAATTGGTGTTAATTTATTCTGGTCTGAATTGTACTGATTAATTGCTGTTAGCAGGAGCAGAGGAATTTTCCTCTTTATAGGTGGGGCTCTGAGCCTTGTCGATTCAAGTCTTGCCGGAGATCAGAGTGTGCTGCTATAATTATTAGTAATTCTTATCCCTGGGGAGAGGAATCTGTAGCACTCCTCTTTTGTGTCATGAGGAATACTTTGGCCAGAATTTTATTCCTCTTGCCAGTATGGGTTGGCGAGGAATCGTGGCTCTTTGTCCCGGCTGTCTCCCCGTTGGCCTGCCACTGGGGTTATGTGCAGTAGCAGCTCTTGTCCAGAATGAGATTGCTCAGGGAATCGATGTTCCCAGATTTTTGCTACTGACACACTTGCTGTGAGACAGAATCTCTCTTTGGCTCCTCGTTTTCAGGGGTGGGTATGTCCAGTGTTAGTCTTACAGGATTAAAAAATGCCATGCAAGGGTAAATAGCTGCATTATGTTTATTGTCGTTGTGCTTTGTTCATACACAAATACAAGGAAGCAACAACCTAATATAATCTTCTTGCATACTAAGAAAGCATCACTTCCGCAGCGTTAGTTGGTGCGACTGGCTCAAGGCGTTTGATTGTTGTCTGAATTTCGGAAATGATGTCTTGGTGATTGGCATGCCTTTTCTTCACTTGCCAGCTGCTGCGTGGAGGTGCACCAGTTCCGTTTTCACGTGGCAGCTTTAATTTCTGTTTCCTTAACAGTAAGTGAGCAATGCAGCACACCTTTCACAGGATGCAATTAAACCTGCCTTAGTCACTGCTGGAGGAACAGGCAGAAACAGGTCATTTAATAGAAACTGTCTCTAATAAAACCGAGACAAAAATGTCCTGTTAAAGATTTGGGCAAATCTCTTCAGGCAAAAAACCTGCTTCCTGAGGACGGACTTTGCATGGCCTTCCTTCTATTGTACTTTCCTTCCTGTAGATGACAGATATGTTTAAATGCTGGTACCAGTCATGTTATTGAGAGTGAAGCCAGGATTTCATGTGCTATGTCTGCAGGCAACGGCTTTACTCCCCACCCTGCTAAAAGGGGTCACGCTGGCTGCTACTGAATCTTCCCAACCTGATCTTGTATTAATTTCAAACTCTTCTGGAGCCAGATGTGTGATTGATCTTTCCAGACTTTTGTAGCCTCAGAAGTCATGCATTCCATCTAAAAGTAGGCACTTAGATTCCTTGTAGAGCCAGTGGAGGCAGTATTCCTTTCCTGGGAGTAATTAATCCCACCCTGATTGGGGGCGGTGGGGTAGCAAGGTGGCTGCTTCTGGGATGTAGCCACCGCAGGAAGTGGTGTAACAGCCGGCGCTTCTGCTCTCTGCAAACCTGACGTTGCGACAGGATCTGCCGAGGGATCTCTTTCCAGGTTCGGTTTTCAGTAAAATGAAATAGTGTCAATACTCAAACTG
The DNA here is from genome assembly GCA_020745775.1 of Theristicus caerulescens. Taxonomy (NCBI): domain Eukaryota; kingdom Metazoa; phylum Chordata; class Aves; order Pelecaniformes; family Threskiornithidae; genus Theristicus; species Theristicus caerulescens. The sequence goes on from CM036558.1 coordinate 74,482,682, forward strand.
ACTGGTTATTAAAACTCCTTTTTGGGATCTGCCTGAAAATTGCAATGGCATTTAAAAAAGAACAGTCCCTGCAGTCTAGTGCTGAATGTGGAATTCAGATGACTAAGAAAAGCACTGTTGTCCATCATGTTTTTCTCTACTATGTTTTAGAGAGCTCCTCAGACTAAGATTGGTGAAAGACCCCTACTGTATGACAGATTTGAAGAAAAAGTGAGACACTAGTATAGATTTTAAGGCCAAAAGAGATCATCAGATCAACATCTCCCAGATAGCATGCAGACCACATTTAGCTCAGAAGATAAACTATCAGTAGCTATAGCACATAATTGCTTTTGTAATATTCTCACTTAAGCAATTCCATGAACAGCAGAACTAATGAAGCCTTGTTTCCGAAGTGCGTATATGTGTCTCGCCTCCTCCCATGCGGATTCTCCGGTGTCTAATGCTGTGGCCAGTTCCTCTGTGGGGAATATGAAATCCTCTCTCTTTTGTCTATTTTCACAAATTACTTACGGGTTTAGTATTTTAGAAACCCCCTACCTTTCTGTTAAAGTTGGTTAAAATTTGCCACTGGGTTCCAGAATTACTAAGAGGCAGTGGACAGACCCACGTCTGTGTAGAGCACAAAGACACGTGTTTTATTTTCATAGGAAACTTGGCAACAAATTTAGAGTGAGGGGCATGGTGATGTGTTAGAGTATTGAGAAATGGCTGATTCCAAAGTGTGGTTGGCCCCAAAAAGCACAGAAAGGCGTCTGTGTCAGATCTCCTACCTCGCCTGTTCTCTGTAGTCCATTCCACAGAACTTCTGTGTGCCAGCTCCCCCTAGACAAGAGGTGGCTTGTGTTTTATGAAAAGACTGTATCATTTAGAACCGAAAAAGATATGTACTGCTTCTGTTCATAATCTGTCTCAGGAATGTGTCACAGTTAAAACGTTGCTTATTTTATTTCTAAATTTGTGTTGTTATTTTTAGCTTTAATTTTTTACTATTGATTCTTGCAATGCATTTCTCTGCTAGGTTAGACAACCCTCTGAGACCAGCTATTTTTAACCATGAAGGTCTGTGTGCTGTAATCGGATCATTCTTGATTTTGTTTTTGATAAACGAAGCACATTGAACTCTTTAGGCCCCTATGGTAGGGCATTTTCTCTAGCCTTCGTATTACTCTGGCTCTTCTCTTCACTGTGTAATTGCAATCAGTGTGGTCAAAAAACAATTTATAAATTACTTGTCAGATTCTGTCTATAGTATACTTTCTGGCTGGCACAGAACCTGCAGGAAGAGCGCAATATCCTGTTTCCTATCTGCTTTGCACAATAAAAACATATGATAACGTAAGGATGGTAACATCAACTGTTTTTTTTTTTTCTTTTTTTTTTCCAATGTGGCTGTGAAGATGCTAGTACAGTACAAGCTGTAAAACCAGCTAATGTATGAAGTTGCATTTTTATAATATTTATCTTTAGTTTTCCTTTTACAACTCCTGCATTCATTAGCAAGCATTTGTTGATCCATGCTGTTCCTTTGAGATCCTCAAATGCCCTGCTCAAAGCCAAGCAGTGTGTGCATTCATGAAGATGTTGGCCTATCACAACATGTTTCCATTTTTTCTCTCTATGAAGATCAATTTAAATTTATTATTGCCAGCTGTTTCTTTCTATGGTGTATTTTTTCTTATGTGATCAGCGATCCTGATTGATTCAACTCCTTGCCCTGCTCAGGGAAAGCATCAGGGCTGTTCCGTTATGTTAACTTGTCTGGCAAACTAGCATCACAAAAGATTTAAAACCGTAAGCAGAAAGAGCATGTGTTTGACCAGATTTTGCTCTTTTAAAAATGCCCTCTGAAGTAGTAATTTATTTATTTTTTAATTACAATAATAAACAAATGTGGTTAAATTTACAGTTTGTCTCAGTTTTGTCCAGAGTGGTCATCCTATTCTGTTTTTCTTGGGTAAATGCTTGCACCAGTTTTGTTTGCTTGCCTCTATCTGATGCATGAGGGCGTCATCTCATTGAGTGCTGAACCCTCTTGCTCATGGAACAGCGACTGTTCCCTGCAGACACAGTGATAAATTTAATCCTTAGTCTCTGGGGATGATCAATAGATTCAAGTTAACCATTTAACCTCATGGCTAAACATTAATTATGCAGAGTGTACTAGTGTCCTTTTTTTAGAAACTTTTTAACCTTATGCATTCAGTGATTAAGTGCTGGCAGGTCGGGGTTTTTTTTTTGTGTGCTGCTGCAGAGCAAAGTTAAGCGTAGCTGGCTGCAACTGTGCCTCTAGCTGGGTGATGAGTTGTATGGGTTTAAGAACACGCTACTGACAAAATGGATGGGTTGAAAATCAGATTCTTTTGTTGTTACAAAACAGCCAGGCTAGAATGAAATGGCAGTGGTTCAAGCGCATGCTAGACAGACCATATGTTCCTTACAGTGAAATGAAGTGGTGGTGTGTATCTGTATTGCTAAGCATAAGGACAACAGCTCCAGCTTCCAGAACTCTGGCAGGAGTCCTACAAAGCAGAAATGTACTCTTCCTCTATCCTTTAAAAGTCATTTAGGAGTGAAGCCAATGCCTGTTCCTGCCCGTCTCATGCTAGAGTGGACATCATTAATATATTTCAAACATATATGCAACTAAATTCTAAAATGGTGAGCTAAAATCATCACAAAACTATCACTTCTGAAATATAGGACTGCAAAGGATCTTTTTGGGCATTGAGTCTCATCCCTGCTCTCCCAAGAATTAAATGAATTCTGAATAATTTATCAAATCCCATTTTGAGAGCTGTTATTTTCCTGCCCTATTGGAAAGCTGCTCCAGAGCTCTGATTCTCTCCTACCTTAAAGTCATCTTCTAATTCTCACCACAAATTCTAGACTTATTTTCTATGTTTTGATGTCTGTCTGCATTTGCTGTTAGAGCTCTTCTTTCTCTCCATGGTGCTTCTTTAGAGAATGCTTTTCTAGAGAGCATGCTCTCTTCTGCAGAGCTTGTAAGCAGCCTGAAGCAACAGGAACACTTCTCTGCGATGTCTGGTAAACCAGGGTTTTGGGCGAGACTTCCTTTATGAACTGTGCTTGACACCTTAAAAATGATGATAAGTTCAAGAAAAGCTCAGTCTTAAGAACATGTTTACATTAACTTTAAACACATGACTCTGGATTGGAACCATGTGGTTTCCCTCTAGGGTTCTCAAAGTGTTTTTTAGATTATCACTTATAACGGTGAGGGAAAATAATAATGGGAATGGTCAAATCCAAGGTCGTAGATCTGCAAGAGATCTTCAGTGAAGCAGAAATGAGGGACTTATCACTGAGGACGTATCGCGTCAGCCTGTGGGCTTTTGTGGGACTCTTGGCTGAGTAAAAACGCAGGGACCAGGCCTAAGACAGCTACTTGTAACCCTGTATAAGTTTAGATGCCAGCAAGTGGCAGCTGATTTGTCACTTTTCTAAAACTATAAAGTCTGTGCTAGAACATTGCTGGTCATGGAGGGATAGGGGTGCAGTGTCAGAAATATGAATATAACTGTTAAGTCAGCTGTTTGAGTGCAGTGTAATATCTTGAGGAAATTCTGGTTGTAAGGTGCATCATCTGTGTCCCAAACTGTCCCCAGGTGAAACGCTGTCTGCCTGTGTTGCTGGACATTGAAAACTTGCTCTAGAAGGTGGAAACCAGCCCCTGTTGTTTTACTTGAATGTTAATATTGAAACTAACGGGAGCTTAATTTTAGTCTACCCTTAAAACTGCATTTTACTCTTTTCCTATTTAAGTCACTTTAAATCTAACTCCACAATTGTGTGTTTGACCTGGGGTACCAGTATCTCGGGTCTTGTCCAGGTTGCATAAGGAAGGTGAGGTGAGGTAATGTGCACTGGCAGAAATCGAGGTGAAAACCACATTCCCTGTATCTTCTCTAGGCAAGGGTTTCTTCAATGTGTTAACTAAGGCTGATGCTTCTTCAATGTTTCTTCTTACTGTAGAGAAATCCTCAGTGAATAGCAAACGTCTCGCTCTCATCGGAGCACTCCATTTCTGTACTTCGCTGCTGGCTACTTGGGGGTGCTATTAACAGCATTTGAGATTTTTGAGGGAAATACTCAATTGCTTTGTGGCTGGGAGAGGAGTTTGAGATGACAAGTGGAGTTTGAGTAAAAGTGCCGGTTGAAGACCTAGCTGTTGACTCTTTAGAGCTATGTAGTAGAACTGGCAGTTACTCCAGTGTGCAAGTGGTGAGTGAGCCAAATCGTCTTCAGGTAGATTTGCTGGAAGGCTGTGGTTTTCCTCCTTGTCAAGAAAAAAAAAACCCAAATCTTTTAAAGGCATATCATTCCAGCTTTACAGTTTGCATGACCTTAACGAGTGACTGTACACACATGAATTGGTAAATCTCCACAGGAGGATAGTCGTATAATCTCACCCTTTTCACAAATCCCACTGTCTTTTATGTGGTGCTCTAACTAAATGAGAACAGGGATAAAAACAAATAAGCCCTGCCATGACTCAGGCACGGGTAAGACAATGACAGCGCAGTCAAATGCTGAAGCAAATTGCTCAGGCTATGAGCAGTGTAGCTCTACACCCTTCATCACCCGCCCCACACCCCGTCTTTCACCCTCGGGATCTTTCTCTGCTTGTTTCAGGTCATGATATTAGCTCTGGTGCTGTGCTCTGCATACTGGGTAGCGGAATGAAGTGCATGTCCATCTCCGAAGGTAAATCTCACAGGTTTGCTTTGGCTTTGCCTTCTGACTTATGCACTCCTGGGTTTGGTTATGATGTAATTTGCTAAAAAGCAGAAGGGATTAAGCCATTAGCAATAAGTCATTTCCTTCTTTTTTTATTTTCTTTTCATGAAATGCTTTCACACTGTTAGGCAGAGCATTGGCTCTGCATCGACCCTGCCTGAAATTGTGTGTTGTGCTGGCTGCCGTCCAGGAAAGGAGAGAACCATTTAAACACCTCTCTGTGCAGTGATGACTGAAAAAAATTGGGAATGACTAAGGAAGTCTGGGAAGTGTGAGGGGCATGTGGCTTGGTGGTTTCCTCAGCGCTGACAACAAATGTAAGGGACCAGTTTCATCCTAGCGCTATGTGTATGTGGCAGGAGTAGTAGGAAGCCCACAGAATCAGGAGAAACTGATATACACCCCAAACTTTGACACTGATGAGTCTCCTAAGAGAGTATGAGAAATACAGTGCTGCTAAAAGGAGGCTTGGGACTGTGAGAAACGGCATCGTGTTGTGCAGTTTGATTTGCACTGTGTACATCAGTATGGGTTTTTGAGGTCAAGTCTGCAGCTGGTATAAATCATGACAGTGAAAAGAAATGTTGATGCAAATTTCCCTCATAATCTTTAATTCATTTTTCTAAATCATATGGGAACTGCAAAGCAATTTGTCTTCATTAGCATAAGGCAAAAATCTTAAAACACTTGGATCATTTAAGTAAAAAGCCAACACATCTTGAGATGGAGATGGAACTTAGGTCCAGGGGCAAACCACCCAATCCAATCACCTTAACGGAAAGTAGTTCAGAATTTGACATCGCTAGCACCAAACACTGCAGCAGCAGTGGACTTAAAGCCAAGGAGTCTTCTGCTCTTGCACTGGTGTAAATTTGGGTCATATCCAAAGAAATTAATGGGCTTGCACTGTTTCTGCAGGAGTGTAAGTGAAGAGACTGATAGTCTCCACTGGAGTGTCTGGGCCTCTTCTACAGAATTGCAATTCCCTCTCTAACAAGGGATGATGTCAGGTTAGGGTGGTTATTTATAAATCCCTTTACGTGCTGTAAATATAGCTGTGCTGTTTGACATGAACAAAATCCCTTTGGAGAGCCACACAGCAGGGAGATCTGTAGCCAGATCTTTGTTGCAGACTTCTGTTGGCACGGCAATATCAGGCAGGGATATGAAAAGGTGTGATCTCTGGCTAGCGGAGCCAGGCTAGGAAAATCTCCTAATACAAATGCAGTTACACCAAGGTAACTATTACATAGGTATAGGGTGACTTTCAGAAGGGTTGCCAAATACAGAGGTTCTGCTGCTGTTAAGTTACATCCACACTAGGGATGCTCTGCTGGCTGCATAGGCTGAAATAGTTACTCCAGCACAAAGTCCTATTAGTGTAGATCAGATACATATCTTTTAAGACCTGCCTTCTTTAGCACAGCAGTTAATAATTAGCAGGCTTTTGGCAAATGGGGGATCTGAGTTTTTCAGCAAACCGTAAAAGACAGGTTAAAGCTGCCAAAACCAGCCTGTGTGTCATGGCACTTGTGAAGCGGTAATTACAGTCCCCTCTTGCAAGAACAACATGGAAGAAAACTTTGTGTTTTACTCATAAGCCAGTAAGGTGTGGGGGGTTTTTTGTTGGGGTTTTTTTTGTGGTTGTTGTGGTGGTTGTTGTCAAGAGTTACCAAAATACATGATATATAATACCAAGGGAAGTAGAAATGCTTTGCAGGGATTTAAAAACATAACACAGTGTTTTGTTCTGAGTGATGAAGGAGAAACAATACTGCATCTCATCTGGATATAGATGTTTACCCTGCAACCTAACTCCCAGTGTTTTTGGAGCCCATCCGTGAACCCAAACCCAAAACCACGTACCTCCCTGGGAACAGCAGATGCTTCACATCTAACAGAGCTTTTCTTCTCCCTCCTCTTCCTTATTTATGGAGCCTTTCTCCTGGTCTGGAAAAAGCACTGGTGATCTTTTGCCTAGTTAAAAATAAATAGGGTTCCAGAAATGAATAATAAACATGGCTAATAATAATATTAAATAAGGAAGCTGCTCTCTTAGAGGGAAAAAAAAGAAAGAAAATCTAACTTTTCCTAACTATTTGCTTTATTTTAGCAACCTGATTTGCAGTAATGCTTCCAGCACAGAGATTCTTAGAGAGTTATAACTCTTCTGCTCTGTAATTTGTTGCGGTTTTGGACAATCTAGGCACTGATACCAATGGCAGAATGGGGATAGTGGGACAAATTTGTTCTTATGTGTACACTAGCACTTGCATTAATCTCTGGTTTATATGCCTCTGGAAGGATTCACATCCTTCCCCTCCAAGTATGGCCTCCATGTGTCTGGGATTTGTTACATTCCAGTCAATGCAGCATAAATCCTTATTAGATAGGTCGTAATGATTCTTACTATTCAGCTAGGGCACGTATCTGATGACTGTAGCCATTTACAAGTAGAATTTAAAACAGGCTTCTACTGAAATGTGTAATAAAAAAACCTTTGAATTTTTAATATCTCTTATTGCATAAGCTAGTTTTACTAATTCTGCCCCTTCACACCGACTTCTTAAGGCATCTCCCTGAATATGTTGCAAAATTAAGATATTGCAGTGAAAAATATCAGAAGAGAAGGAAAAAACTTCTAGAGCCAAAGGGCAAGAGAAAGAAGTTTCTGTATGCGTGATCTGAAATGGGGCTGAGAACTAGTGAAGCAAAGTACCACCAGGAAAACTGCTGCAGTCAACACTGCTGGGAAGAGCGGTGGTGGAACAGCTGGTTCTGGTAGGCAAACGCGGAAACCTTGAGGCTCTGTTGCTCTGCAACACATCTGGGACACTTAAACCCATTTTTAATGACATGAATGCAAAAGGATGGAAAATGAGGCTCAGCAGTTAGTTTTAGTGTAATACAGTAAATGATACTAGGGCCTGATCCAGCGACGTGACGAGCATTCTCTAATATCATCCAGTAAAAGCAGATAAGAAAAGTGAACTTCTTCCAGAGGGACTCCCACAGATCATCCACTGCATATCCAAATATTTCATAGGAAAGCACACCAGCTAATAACATTTAGGGTAAGCAGTAGCAAGGTTATGAGCTCCTCTCACTGATCCAAAACTGCCATTTCTGCTATGTTTTAATGAGTCTTCTCTAGAATTTCTACCATGCATCTCTTAAGGAGATAACACTTGGGGGGCGGGGGGGTGAAGTCCGGTCTTACCTTTCAAGTTTTCTATTTGCTCTTACAGTGTCTCTTGTGAGAGCCAATGGAAAGTGATTTTGAAATCATTTGGTGTGGAGCATCCACTATGATTTGGCATCTGTGGTGCTGCTGATCAGATTAGCACCACTGAACAGTTTTGCATGCTTACCGCAGTAGATGAACAAGCAGACTTCCAGAGAGTGAGGGAGATCTTCACACTTTAAAAAAACCAAATTCTCATTACCTCAATGGGCTTTGTAGAAAATGCTACAAGTCCACACACTTATTGTGGAAAGGGCTTTAGGATTTGAAAACTCCAGACTTTCACCTGAATCTTACCAGTGGGTCAATGTGGTTGTTATGCTACATTTACTAAGCCCTGGAGAAAAGGATGTAGTTTTGATAGCTATTATGTGATTTGGCCTGCATCACAGATATGGCTTTAATTCGCAGTTTACTCGTCAACAACTGAAAATGTCTATGTGTGCAAGGTTAAATTTGCTTCCTTCCTGGCATGAAAAACCAACCAACCAGCCCCTTGCCCCCAGATGGCACTGATTTGTGGGGAAGTGAGCTTGGGACGTTAACCCTCCAAAGGAGAGAGGGGCGTTTTGATATCCAACTCAAATATTGTTATATTAATTCAAATAACTGTACAAGTTGCAGATCTCTTTATTTACTGTTGAAGTCTCTAAAATCTGGTTTCCAGATGGCAGCCTAGTAAGTCCTCTTATCACCGAACTTACTCCCTCCCTTCTTATTGATGGAGGGATGGGTTCACTTTGAAAATGTAAAGTTCAGAGCAGGAATAACTAATTATCTGGAACAGAAAGTGGAGTTTTATGTGAGGATGAAAAGATGAGAAATTTTACTGTATCAGGCAGAAGAAGATGCAGGATTTAAAACTAGTAGCAGGAAAAGCGTTTTAAAAAGAACTGCCAAAGCTTGTGCTGATCTGACATGATGAAAAAAACCTGACTGGCTCACCCGGAAATGGAAAGCACACCTAAAGAAAGTTCAGGATGCCACTGCAGTTTTCTGACTTTCAAGGTACAAGATCTATCCAGATGTTTGAGCTGCTATTGCAGCATTTGGAAGTGTGTATTTTCTCAAGAGTTATAATGTAGTCCTGAACTACTCTGGTTGGAGGAATTCTGTCGTTCTCATTAGCCTGAGAAATAGATAATGTAAGCCAAAGACAGACACAATACAGCCACCTCTCTGGAAAGCCCCGATGGTTCATTCATAATGTTCTGTAACCTTGTTATCATTGCTCATCTGGGTTTCTCCTTGGAGAGCTGTTCCTGGTGCATCATAACTCACCTAACCAGCTGCAGTAGTTTGAGAGTATCCCCTGTGGCTATGCAGGCCAAATGGGAGATATATCTAGGAGGTTCTTGTTAGCTTTTGTAAGTTCATGTTAGAAAACTGTATTCCTAGGTGTTCATGGTCACTCTAGCAGCTCTGCTTCCAAACTCTGCCCTCAAAGTCAGGAAGCAGGATGCCAAGCTTTGACTCCATCAGGTCATGGCAGCAGGATAAGCTGCGTCAGAGCAGACCACTTTTCATACCGTGTATATGTGAGGCATTTGCTCTCGTGCTGATGCGCTGGGGACTAAGTATGGTGATGGACAGAAAGCTAGGGTAGATGCAACTCTGAGACCTTGATGACCTGCATCTGTTGTCATGTAAGCACGGTAATGTTCTACCAAGGCAAAACAGTGGAGGACAAGACTCTGCAGCAGAGCCAACAGCAAATTGGTTTTAACTGTCCTTAGTTTTCCCAGCTCTCACTTTTGGTTAACTAGAATAGAAGGTTGTGTGAATAGCATTTCACTTCTCCTGATCTTAAAAAGAAATTTTAAGTAGCACGCAGCAACCAATTTACTTCCTGACCTGAAATGCAATATGAATTATCACCCTGGAACAGTGGGATTTAAAGTAGTTCAATTTCAAGCTCAGGCTTTCTGATCCAAAGCTTTTGGGAGTGAGACACACTTGCCTCTACAGACAGCAAAGCCTGGAGGGACCCAAAGAGATTAGGAGCTGCTGCAGCTTGCTCCTGTTCTCTTTCAGCTTAGTTTGCCTGACCATGTTGATGTCGTAAGTACAGTTGCAAGGAGGTGCGACATAAGGATAGTTTTGAGTATTTTGGGCTTCATTTCCAGTCAGTCCCTTTTTGCTTATTTGTGCTGAACCTGTAACAACCTGTCCGGATAAGAAGCGATTCCAAAGTAAACAGCAAGCAGCTGCCAAGTGAAGTACATGTGTAAATACACCATCAGTGGTAGTGGAACAGCAATGGTGCCTCTACTGTCAGATTATTTGCCACTTTAAAAGGCCCCGTGTCCCTTCAGTACTATACATAGCACAGTTGGGGGACCCAACTGCAGGTAATGTTTTCTGAGGCACATGGTATTAAATCCCAACCCCTGAAGTGACAAGCATGTCTTCAAAATATGCAAGTCCTCTGCCTCTCTACAGAGCTCTTTCTGCCTTGTAGACATGCCCAGTGCTTAGTTGCTGCTGAGCGCTAGAACTATGCTAAAAGATCAAATTACTCAAGGTCCTTAGTGCTATGCAGTGTATATTAAATTACATTCAGGCAGTTGGACTAAACGATTATCGTAGGTCCCTTCCAACTGAAATATTCTATTCTGTTTTCTCTGGGTTTAATGCAGATTTTTTGCAATGTTTTTCCTCTTTGCTATTATTTATTTGTTTAAAAATGTGCAGTGGGGAGGGAATGTGGAGTTTCCATTTGAAAACTAGGAATGGTAAAAGTGTTATTTGCTGAAAAGTGGGAAATGAATATTCTGTTCTGGGCCAGTTTGTTTTGGCATCTGGGAGGATGCAAGTCCTCAGCTGGTTGCTAAGCATCATTTCACGCTCTTCAGATGGTCTAATCCAGCATTTCCTTCTTCGGCTCATACTTGTCCCGCTTGTTCTTGGTACGTCAACAGGTTTTTTTTGCTTCCTCTCTGGAAGTTTAGCAGTTTTTCAAGAACAAATAAAAAATGTTTGATTTTCTCCTCCATAAAAAAAAAACAAACCACCAATCTTTCTAGCATATTTATACTGATATTTGACCTCAGCAAGAGACAATGGAAACATGTTTGACAGAAAACAAGGCCCTGATTAGGGAAAACATTCTTAAGTACCATCTGAATTTTTAGTTTCTAATTGTAACTGGACTTGCAGCACATCATTGGCATAAACCTGAAATTAAACACAGGCTTGAATTTTTTACTGGACTGCTATCTCTAGGTAGCTGCTATGTCTTTTGATGCCAGGAAGAAACAAGTTCTCAGAGAATTGAATTAACAGTCTCTTAAAAATCTGATTCTTTTGCATATACTGTTATTGGTCATACAATAAACCAAGTTGTCTCTGCATTTCATTAGCTTTGCCCATGCATGTGTACATAAATAGTATGGCAACGCTCATTGAATAGACAGTCTCTCAGTACTCCATTGTGTTTGCACATGCATGCATAAGAATGTTGCATTTTAATATATAAAGGCTCTTGTTATGTGGTCTGTGATGATGTTTGTGGAAGTAAGCAAGCTTCCCGGAGCGTCCTGTCTCATGCTGCCAACGACCGTGTCTCACTGTTTATCTGCTTTGGGCAAAGAGGTTTGCCTTTCCAGACCGAATACTCTTGTTTCACATAAGGGGATTTCTGTATTAAAAATAATCTGCCCTCTTTCCTGGACGTTCTTACTTTCCTTGTTTAAAACAAAACCAAAAACATTTTGCTTCTGTTGTGATGTGTGTTATAGTTCAGTCTTTTTCACTTAAACCCATAATTTTAATTCTATAGAAAGAATTGTTCAGGTGGGACAAAATGACACAGGTCTGTGAAGCAAACGGTGTTTGCAAGATAGGTAATCAATGTGACACCCAGAACCACAAAGAAATTAAATCGTTTTAAAATGTTACTGCATTTCCAGACAACATCATTTCTGTGGAGGGAACAAGACCAGGTTCTTATGGATTAAACAGCACATAATCAAATGATTAAGAAGTCTATCATTGTGTACAGTGCAGTGGAAACATGATTAAAAAACCCATTCGGGCTCTTAATGTGGATTTCTGTGTAGGAAAAGAGACAGGCGGTACTGTACACTGGTAGAAGTGTGAACCAGTAATTAAAAGCTACATCATATATACATGCTTGCACATATATTAAAAAACCATGTAGTGGAGAACACAGGTGATGGAGATAACCAGCAGTGTAAGATGATGCTGAATAAAAAGTTTACAGCTTCCCATGAAGTGAATGTGCTTTGGGTGTGAACTAAATGATACCTCCCTCCTATTCTAGTCTAGAGATGGCTGTGGAGAGGCAGTGACCTTCCTTCTTTGTGTGATTGTGCGAGGTGTTATCAGTGGAGAATTAGATCAGTGCTGCCTCATTCAGGTCAGATTTTATTCAAATTCTAGTTTAAATACTAGTCACAACAGAGGAAAGCATTTTACTGAACTGCTCGACCTGAAGTCTCTTCCTAGACATCCTTGCAGGCTGGCAATGCCCCTCTCCCCTAGCTTTCCTCAGCATTCCCCTTCCCCGTGGGGTGTTTCTGTTCCTCCCCCGGCAGGGCTGGTTATGCTGACTCCTCTGTACGAGTATGTGCTGATGCCTTCTGAAGTCAGTGGGCATCTGCTTATTTAATCAAATGATTATCAAAGCAAACCCTCAGCTTGGGCAACTGCAGTGCTTCCTATAGCCAGTGGGGAAACATTAACTTCTGATGTGGCAGTTTTCGGGTGCCATCTGCCCAGCCAGGCTGTCAGAAGGCGCAGCTGAGTAACCCAGCCGGTATTGCTTGAGGATATAGCATGGCTGAATATGAGCAGAACATGGGGGTTGCTTCTCCATCCTCAGTTATTGCTCTAAAGCAGCCTTTCAGGAGGCTTCCAGCTGGCATGGAAAAATCTTAGAAACCAAAGTAAATACAGCACGGAGTGGTGACTCCCCACATTTCCTCTCATCAGCCCCACCGTTTTTATGAAGACACTGCTCCTGGGGGGAAACAGCCAGGTAAACCCTGGCCTTTGCTGGGGATGGCCAAACAGGGTCCCAAGCAGTGCCACGGGCAGCAGATACATAAGCCAATAGATAATGCTTGACTGACCAGACCTGAACTGATGCTCCAAAAGTGAAAGCCACCATGACTGTTCATCAGTTTCCTCTGTCTGAAACAGAATCCTTGAAACCATTTGGGTTTGAAGTGCTCAGAAAATTAGACTTTATCTGCCTGTAGGGGGGGGGGGGAAGATCAACGGTTTTGATTATTTCTCTGCTTTTAGCTCCACAATTCTGTGTTATGCATTATTCATGGCATCAGTGTATGGTACTGCTGACATTTGTCATTGCTGGTTTCATTATATGCAAATGTGCAAGCCCCTTTTGTAGACACTACATGAGACTTTTTTTCATTATGTGAATGAGTGAATGTGTAATTAACAGTGTACCAGTGAAACCAGCGCTTACTTGGCCTATCATAACAGGAATCTGTTCTTCTCTAATAGCATTTTCAGTTCATCACACACACCATATCTCCCTGGGATATGAGTAATAACCTTGCCTTTCTTGAGTCAGATTCAAATGGCTTTTTTTTTTCCTTATTGCTGTAAAAGGAGTCTGAACACTGTTGTACATGGTAATTTAAGCTACCCCTGTTCAGATATTGCTGGCCTCTGCTGGTACATAAACCTCTGCAGCATCGGGCTTTCATTAGCCATAAGTATGAGAATTAAGCTCTGAATGTGGTTATCCTGATATATCTCTGGAATATGTCCACTGAGATCCACAGCCTGCCTGCAGATGTTGGGTTGTACCTGGGGTGATGGAGAGAGCATGCCTTGGGAAACGAGTCAAGGCAACTGGTACCCTGTGAATAAGGCCCCTAGATTTATGTGTAAATAAGAGAGGATTTTGGCTCCAGAGTACCAAATGATACTCGGGGGATGGTGCTTTCATTGCATTTATTTTGAGAAAAATCTACTGTTGGAGCAGGAGCAATTTAACTCTTATTATGCTCATTTCTATGTGGCTCACTGAAATATTCCCTGTTGGAATATTATTCAGAGGCTTATTATCCCTGTATAAAGCTCTTCATTTATTTAAAGTTTCTTAGGTTAAAACCTCACGTACTAAAGAAATCATTATAACAAGTACTTTCTATATTTCAGAGTTCACCCAGCCTTTCAAACAAACAAAAAAATATTCCCCTTTTCCCTGCCCCCTTTTCTTTAGGTCTATGCTCACCCTTCCAACACAGTGCTCAGATAAACAAGCTCTGTTTGCAGCTCTTTGCGGGAACAGTGGGGGAATAGAGAAAAAATGATCTATACAAGTCGTCATTACTTCAATGTGGAGGAAAAAACACCACAGTGCCGTGCCTGAGAACCAGAACTGCCGCTGCAGGCTGGTTCAGGGACTGAGTGGGGAGATGTGGACTAAGCCAGCCTGCGAGGAGCACAGACGTGCTTCACAGGAGTCTTTCCTCCCCTCGGCCTGTTGGTTCTGCAAGCTCAGCAGTAAAGGAAGTAAGAACAGGGAAATTTAAATGTATGCTTTTTAAAACATCCAGTGTATACTGTCTTCTAGCTTGCCATGGCTGTACCAGAAGGCAAAGCTTCCCCGGAATATTTGCAGAAGTTGTTCAAAACCTTCCCCCCTCTGCCCCCCATTGAACTTTTAATTTTGGCCAAAAAGGGATTTTTCACTAAAAATGAAAATGTTTCATTCGAAAGTCTTTACAGCAGAAAAATCTTTTTGTTTGTCAAATCAAAACCAAAGCATTTTTCTTCAGAAACCCCCTCCTCGCCTTGTTTAAAGTCTCCATGGAAAAGAATTTGGGGTTTTTTGGTTTTTTGTTTTTTTTTTTTTTTTTCACCAGCTAAACTAGTAAAATGTACTAGACTCTTAGGAATATTCTATTTTTGTTAAAATGTCTTAGCAAATGAAGCCTTCCTTAATCTGTGATTTCATCTCATTACCACTGCACACACCGTAACCTCAGCAGTACTCAAAAGCCGTTCACTGTACTGAAACCAGACTGAACCCTGCCATAACTCCTGCAACTCAGTGGGTGAATTTGCCCTCTGAAATCTCCAAGGCAATTTAGCAAACTTCATTTGCAGGAGGGATCAGGTGAGAAATCGTTGCTGTTCTCTGTAATCTCATTCAGTTTTCCAGATGAGAAGGGACTGTGTTGATCCTCCCGTTCTGCAGGAGGATTTTCAGTGCGTTGTGGAGATCAGGCACGTGAAGGTCACACACACGCCGCTTCAGCTGTGTGTTTTTTACCTCCGGAAACAAGAACTTCTCAAAAAAGGCATGATTGTTATTGCCACTTATACTTACGCCTTGAAAGAGCTGCCATTATGTAGTAAATTACAGTGTTTATATATGGGTTTGGGACCTTGAACAAAAATAGAGAGTTTTCTTAATCCTGTTTGTCAGAGGCTAAGACTAAGTGTAGACGATCCACTAAAAGAAAAATTGAAAGAGTGTCTGGATTTGATCCTAGCCTGACAGAAGTGCTAAACTAAAGATGAAGCTATTCACTCTTAAAGCTGAGCCAGCAATTCTCCTGGAAACCATTATGGCTAATGATAAATTCTATAGAAATCCTTAATGTATGAAAATATAGTACGCACGACATCCAGAGAGATTTAAATGAAGCCAAGCAGAATTCCTAGACATTTCTGGCACTGTTGCACAGAGAAGTCTTTGTGGTGTTGTAAATAAAAAGTATTTAACCCCTGGCAAAAGCAGTTTGCAAGTACCGTACATTTCAGAGTAGACGATGGTTTTACAACGTGGCAAAGGCAGAAACTGTGAAATTCCACCCACCGTAATCCCAGATATTCTCCAGGGCTCAGGTGGTGCATCTGGGACTCCTGAAGCATCTTTTGCATTGTAGCCTGATGCCATTGCTGGGAACAAGCTCCTGCCAGATGTGGAGCCCAGGTTTACAAGGTGCAGCTAGAAGAATGAGCACAGCTATACTATTTGTGTCTATTATCAGGGGAAAGGGAGGGCGAAGATTAGACTCCATGAGTTCAGAGGTAACTGGGCTAAAGATCATAGGTCAGATCGCTGTCATTATTAGTAGACGTCTGGGACTGTTGCGTACGTGCAAAATAATATGCATGTTTTATAAGATAAAGAAACTCCAAGAAAAATACGGCATACGCACTGGTTCTTTTTGCCTAATGTGAAAAGGAGCTCTGTACTAGTACTCCTTGTCTTTAATACGGCACATCAGAAGGCAGCCATGAGCTAGCCAATTTATTCCAAGGAGAAAAATGAGAGATGGAAAGGAGGCAAGATTTTTGTGAAAGTTTTTCAGTGTCAAAATTTAAAAAACAGCACTGTTTAGCTGTCTCTGAGCTGTTGCAGGCTGCTCAGGCTGAAGTGAAGGAAGCTTCGTAAGATTAGTTCTAGTACAGAGTGGGTTTTGCTATGTCTGACTGATCCAGTGGAAATGGATCTCCAAAAATTTATAGTGTCTGTCTCAGTATTCAGATCTGTGCTTGACATATAGGAAGAGCCTGGACGGTTAAATGAGGCTTCCAAGGTGACAAGTGTGTTGAGAGCTTTAAAGCCATTTGGATCAGCTGTAGAAGTACAGAAGTAAGTCTTCTGCTCAAAGCATTTGAGAAACCTAACAGGTAAAGGTGCAGGAATATGTATTTATTAAGAGTTTACAGCTGAAATCCACACATCTGTGACAGAAAAGAAAACGTGTTGCTTGCTTATGGCTGAAACTGTTAAAGCCTTATGGTCAGCAAATGCTGAAATGCAGTTTATTTTATTGCCTCTGGAAGTGATCACTGTGAGAAGTCACTGTGATCAGCAATATGTAGCCTTACTCCCAGCAGGAGAGGGAAATGCTTTTTCTGCTTTGAAAAATTCAAGAGTTGACTTCAAAACAAGTTGTTGTACATCTATTGCTATGCAGGAGTCAGAACTTGGCTACAACGTGCTCTGTAGAAAGCCCCAGATGAATTTTCTGTGATGCTCTAAAAATCTCTTTCTTTCCAAGAAAAATCTAGTAGTGAACGAAAGTGGAACAATACAGACTGGCCGTATATACGAGTGCTGTCAAAATCATTCTCTGTTCTAGCTTGGGAGAGGAGCAGAAGGACAAAAGAGGGTTAAAATCCATGCAAACCTGTCAGCCAGGCCTGGATCACTGCTATTCCATACAGCGTAGTGGCCTCACCACCATTTCTGCTGTGCCTTTGCTATTTCTTTCTGCCAAGTGTAGAAACAGACCCTTACTGACTCTTAGGTATTGGGGAATAGATGTATTAAGCAAATTGTAGTGATAACGTGCCTCCTTAGATATGTGCAACCTTTGAAAAGGGACTTTCTTCCAGAAAATGATATGATGTTCTGCCCTGTTCCTACCCAAAAGTCAAGCTAAAAGTCTCCAAACAAAATCAAATTCATAAATAAACTTCCTCCCCTGTGAAATGCCGCTCCAAGGATGGTTCCTGCCCTCCAAAGGTGGCCACTGCTGTCATTTTTTAGTGGGCACTGACATCATTTGAATGTCATTGAACGGCGCTTTTCTATGTAACTCTCTTTTTTTCTGTTGCTGGGCTCTTTCGTCATCTGTGGCTCTGGTCTTGCTCATCTGCATCCAATTTATTTTGTGGTTTTGAGAACTGCAGTAGTTAATGCTGAAAGCCGCAAAGGCCGATAACGAATTACAAATCGTTTCAGTAAATTCTTCTGAAATCAGCGCAGTGCTTGAGAAAGGTCCTGAGCAGACAGGATCGGGACCCAAAGTCTCTTCCTGCCATACTTGTGTAGGAAGCTCTACCAAGGCAACGTTCCCCTTATTTTGGTGAGGAGCTCCCTTGCATGTGGCTGACTCGCTCGGACGTGGCCGCAGAGCTTGAGGGACTTGGCTGCTGTTCTTGGCTATGCCGGTGAACTGCTGGCCAGCTGCTCTACCTACCCACGCCTCGTCTTCCTTTTCAGAATGGGGACGGTGCTCCTGCCCATAATGGCACGCGTTGGGAAAGCGCTCTGAAGGGAAAGGGAGAGCAGCCAGACAGTTATACTAGACCCGCAGGCAAACAGCGGTTTGTGTATGTGTGTACTGCTATCTCATTAGCATTACTCAGCCCTCACTCATTTATAGCTCTGAGAAAGACTTTCTGACCATGTTGTATAATTCATATAATATTCTATGTCATTGGGCTAATAAATATATTTATGTATTATAGCATGGATACACCTGGCCAGTACTGGACTCGATGAATGGTGTTGTCGCCTTTTGGTTACCCTGGAAATACATGGTGAGATATCCCTTAAATGATAGGATAATCTTAAAATTAATCTTCTGGCATGCTTCAGTGTAAAGCTTGATTAAGTAGTAGCCAGAGCAGTACAAGGCAGAACTGCTTCTGAGTATTGCTATTAATTATGTATTATCATTTATTAATAATTGATATTGCTTTTTCAGACAGGCATAGGGGCTTGGAGCTGGTTAAATGTGCCCAAGAAAATGATCTCTATGATGAGGGGTTGAAATCAGTAGGAACTGCACTGGGGGATCAGCATGACTGCGGTCCCGCAGTTTGTTGTTGTTTCTGACACTGCAGCTATTGTGGGGCAGGAAGGGAGGGAAGGGGAAACACAACTGCAGCTGGAATTTTCCCTTCTGTGCTCTGCTGCCTCCCTCGCCGTGCCTCTCGCAGCAAAACTGCAAAGCGCTTTTGGGCTGGCACAGTTGCTGTAGTACTGGGTGCAGTAGCATCCCTAAGGTGGCTCTGAGGCTCAATTTCACAATCTGCCACAGCAACAGCTGAGCTGGGATGTGCCAGCAAGAGGAACCGTGAACTGCGAAGTGCTGGGGAAAGGCAGTGAGCGCTGGCTGAACAGGGCAGTGCTGGGATGGGGGAAAGGTAACCCTGGTGCTTTAGTTAATACTGAATTATGATCCCAGCTTTTTCACTTGTGTTCATGTGAGCATTAATTTCTTTTTGCCTGACCCTTTTGGACCAGAGGAGAGCCCAAGCCAAAATCCCATTTATGAGCACCGTCCACTCTTACTCTCTTAGGGTCTGGATGGAAAGAGCCTGCATCTCAGCTGTTGTGGAAGTAATGCCCCTAGTGCTCATTGCATTTTGGGTCTATTTCTACACTGGTTTTAGCAGCCAGCAGATTTGCTGAGTGGCTGAGCTAGAGAAAAACCAAGGTTATTGCAGTAATTTGAAATGTTGATGCTGAGGACTCTTTCTAATAAACATAAAATAGTACCCAGGGAATCCCACTGAGGCACAGAATTCAACTCCCCGAGCAGTTTCTCATGACCCTTTGTTTTGGGTGGTGACTTTTACCCATGTTTTGGTTGAAGTTCCTTAACAGTTTAAGCTACCTGTTTCCTTCAAGAAACTTAATGGCTTTGTGAAACTATCTTAAATGCATGACAACTCTTAAAGCCCCTGTTCCTCTTCCTCTGTAAGGTTCAATGATTTTTAACAATACAGAATACTAGAAGAGGTCACTGCAGACTTCACTAATCACATATATCAAATATTCAACATCCTTTCTTCCTGGAAGGAACTGGCTAGAGCATCCTTCAAGTTAGACTACATAAATAATGAGGGTATTGCTTCTATTTTTCATGAGTCAATATAATAAACTGTCAAAAGATAAATATGCTCTATATAAACAATTTTATTGCTTGTGCTACAGGAGATTTATTACTTCACTAATAATAATATCTAACAGATGTATATGCTATTTTATAATTGCATTAAGTGCAATAAAATGACAGTGCAATGAACACTTTTCCAGGGCTACGAGACAACTGTGCCATAAAAAGTTTTGAGGTAACAGTATTATAATGAGACATCAATTAATGCATGTACCATTACCAGAGGGGGGACTGGAGATAGGAACCATGTTATAAAAAACAGTTAAAGGCTTACACAGTCTAAGTTTCAGGCAGAACCTGAAGAAGGTAGCCTAGAATACAGGTGTTATTTCTGGTTATATCCTTTCATGGAACTATGAGGTGTTTTCATGAGTTATCACAGGGCCTTGTTACTCAAGTAAAAACTCCCATCCTATACAAAATTATTTTATAATGCCAAAAGATGGTCATACATTTCTTATGGTTTGCGCTTTAACAGCATTAGCATGGCTGCAACCCTTTCCTTCTGAGGACCACTCTGGCATCTCTTGAAGAAAAGCATCATGGATATATGGTGGCTCATAAACCTCAAAATGTGAATTGCTGCTATAGGTGATGGTGTTATTTCTTATGCTTTTTCCCATCGTAGGTAATAATTTTGGAGGTAGTTGGGACAGAGAACAAAAAAAAAGCCAAACAAAAAAAGATAGGACACATTTTGAACTATTTGTAGCTTTCCAAATTTGGTTTCAGCACTGAGATGAAGATTTTTCTTTCTTTCTTTTTTTTTTTTTTAATTAATAAGAGCCCTGCAGACATTTTTCTCTAATTGGAAACTGCAAATAACTGAGCAAGAAAAGAACTTAAACAGAATAGAGAGCTGCAATTGGGAGCCAAAACTGTGGGTGGGCCTTCCACAAAGCTAAAGAAATGAAGAAAAAAATTGGAAAGCAGACTATCTCTGAGGGATTTTCCTCCAAAAAGCTTTTGTGAGATGGGAATTCAGCTACCAGCAGTTGAGGAGGCAATAGTCCGAATGACAAGCATACTGGAAAAAAATCTGTGGCTCTACTGGCACAGCATTGCTTTCTTCATGCTAGCTGCTCCAGAGCTTGAATTCTGTAGTTTTGGGTTTTGGTGGTGGTGGGTTTTGTTCACCTGATGTCCCAGAATTTGCAGCTCGTTTTGGAGCGGTGATGTTCATGTTGGTGAGATGCCATGCAGTGGCTGCCTGTACTGCCTCCGCTCTTAGGGCTGTTGATTCACTGCCGTTGCTGATAAAATCAAACAAACAAAAGGGATTAGCAGAACCCATCCAAAATAGGAAGCCCTTCAGAGAGGCTCTTGATTATTAGTTAGTTGGATTATGGTTACTTCAATTATTACTACATTTTTACTTAATTACTTTCCTGTCTCAGTTTGCTATGCTTTTAAAAGTGGATATCAAGAGTCTTTTAGATGTCATATTACATGTCAGAGATTTTAAGACTTGTGCAGTAACAAAGATGAATAAAATTCCACAGTTTTACTGCTTAAGCACCGAGCCTGTGGTTTGATCAGATTAGAATTATATGGGCCTTTCTTTTAAAACACTGGCAAATATGACTGCAGTGACATATATCATAACTGGGTTGTGTCCCAGGGATCAGGACACATCCTCCAATATTTTTGCAGAAGAGTTTGGACCAGTCTTAAGGAGTGACCAAATGCTGGAATAGCTTCTCTTAGTGTAATGTTTTATGTATGGGTCTCTGATAGACACATAGCTTAAGGCTAGGCTTTTCCTGCTATAGCTGGACTTTTAAATAAGTATTTCAAAGGTGCTGAGTTGCTTAGGAGACCCCCTGCATTTCGTGTGAACTGGTGACATTCAGCTGAACTGATAGCACTAGAGGAATTTTGAAAGCGTGTTTGTGTGAGTTTCCCTAGTGCTGATCTTTTCTAACAACACATCCAAATTTTAAAATCTTGACTCATATTTATTTGCTAATCTCCAAGAGTTAATTGCTTCCTTGTGGAAATCCCGGAACAAAATGTACTCCCTACACTGTCCTTGGAGAGAGGCAGAATACACATTTCTTGACATACATTTCTTTTTCTGAGGCTTTTTATTCCTGGTGGTGTAATTCGATTCATTTTCTTCACTTCTGACTGATAGAGGTGAATGAGGAAGGGGTAATAATCCCTCCTCAAACTTGCCTTAGAAAATCTGGCTGCTTAATAAATCCGTGAACTGGCAATCAGAAGGTGTGTTTGTGAAGTGGCCTCTACAGCTGTGGCCAAAACCAGCCCAAGCAGTTGGCCGCCTATGTGGGACAGCCCACCTCTGGGCTAGGGGGGCTACCGTCACCTCCAGAATAGGCTTGTCACAGGTGAACCACCTCTTGGGAAAGGTCCCTAGACCATCCTAACTGCAAGACTGTGTCTGTCTGGTGATGGTTGGAGGAGACTGTGGCTGAAAGTGGTAAATTTGTGACAGAGAGGACGTTCAGGTAGTTAACTGGTGGAGAGGAGCACTTTGGAGGACTTGGGAATGCTCTTGGACATAGTTTGTCAATGTGGCCTAAATGGATAGCATGGGCTGATGCTCTCTTTCATGTGGAAAACATATTGTATATGGCAAGAGCACTGGAAGAGGAGTCAGAAAAGCTCATTTTTGACTCTGCCTCAAAAGCAGATCTATTGCTTGATCCTCATCAAGGTAGCTGTCACTGTGCCTCTGGCTGAAAACATGGGGAAAATTACATTTCTTAAATGACTTCTGATCATATTACTACTACTACTTAGAAGCAGTTTGTGGATCTGTGCAATCTGGCTGTAGCCACTACTGCTGCTCCAGACAAAGACTATTGCAAATTCAATATGTCACCTGATGGGCAGGAAGCCAGTTTGACAATGTTAATTCTCAGAAGTTTGAGTACTCTTACCGTTATATCAACACACACGAATGTTAGCAGTGGTTGTAAAATTATGCAACCTTAAAAAAAAAAAATCCAGACACGTGCCAGTTCTATTATAGACCCCATCTGTGCATCTACTGGTTCAAAATCCCTTGTCTTGCATGTTGATCAAGTAAATACTATAAACTACATCTCGCAGTAACATCCTGTTTCAATGGTGTACGCTGTTTCTGTCTCTCTGTATTTCTTTCTCCTTTTTGTATCTTTTCCCATGCTTCCTTCTCAGTGCTTTGTAGCCAGTGGAAGAATTGATAAAGTCTTTAAAATATTTGATCTGAAGTCTTGATCCAAAACAGTACACTCAGTCTTTCAAGTGAATTCAGTGGACTTTAGATCAGTATCTAATCATAAAAGGCGAGGAGCAATGAAAGATACCCTCTGTGATTTCCGGCCCCCCCCCCCCAAAGCTATAGATTTTTTTATCTTCTTTTGAAGGCCCATGGGGATTTAAATCTGCTTCTTAGGCTGCCCCATGGCGTGGCATGATCAGAAGGGTGCTGCAGCAGCAGCAGCAGCAGCGCTGGCTTACGGAGCTCCTGTCCCTGTCGGGTCAGGTCAGGGTGTCACAAGGCGTTGTGCTCAGCAGCAAGACTTGCTCCATCTCTGCCTGCCCTTATTTCCCCTTCTCCTTTCCATGCTCCCCACTCGTTGGGCTAACACAGTGGCTGGTAGGATCCCACCCTAAATGGGCTCGGGGAACCAATTTGGATTATAACTCCTTATTTCCCTCCTCTCCCCCAAATTTCCATGCTCTTTTTTTTTTAAGCTGGACTCTTCCCCTTATTGGTTTTACAGTTTGGCCATGCAAAGAGCTGTGTTGGCAGAGCTGAAGACAAGCAGCATGGGGTGAGGGGCAGGGAAGTCAGGGGAATAAGCCAGGAACTGTTTGAAGGGTGTTTTCTCCCCACCAGTCAATGCAGAAGCCAAGGAAACGGAGTTAACCCAAAAGACTAAATTGTGAGGGTCCTGCTCAGGGTTCAGCTTTTACTCTGTGAGTGTTTCCACTGAAATTGCTGCTGCTGCTCCCAGGAAGGCAGCGTGAACACAGTCTAACTATCAGCCCCTGGCTCCAAGGCAGGCCCATCTGGTGATGGATCTCTTTCAAACACGAAGCAAATTTGGACTGATTTATGCTTTTACTCAAAAATCAGGCAGTACTTCCAGAGCTGAATATTCAGTTGACTCTGAACCAGGCAGTGTTATAGCTATGTTTATTTTAGTTGTTTGTCTTTGCAAATCAGCTCAGACTGAAGGCAGAGAAAGATTTGCATGAATGATTGCAAACAAAAAACTGCTGATTTCCCCAAACTCTAGTTAATTGACCATTCACCAACTCTAGAAGAAACAGATGGAAACTGTGGCCAGAAAAAGTAATTTTTAAAATAAAATCCTTGAAACACCAACAAAGAACGTGCATCACAAGTCTATAGCAACGGCTGTCTTTTGGGGGTCTTTAGTATTCATTCAGAACAGGCAGCAGAGCAGGGCATACATGACCCTTGGACCTCACTTCTTCTTGGCTGAGGGCCACCCAATTGTTGCACATTATAAACATCGCCTCCTCTTCCTTGGCACTGACAGGTTTTCCCACGGGGGTCAACGCCAGCAGCACCAAAGGCTTTCTGAGGGCTTCTGAAAGAAAGAGATCATGCCTGAAAACCGGAGTCCAAGCGGCAAGGCAAGGAAAGGCCTCTGCAACAAGTCATCTAGAAAAGACAGAGAACCCTTTGTCTGAGGAGGAAGCTCTCTGCCCTGAGTTTTAAAGAATATCTCTGAGGAAATGCCTGTGGAGTCTATGAATATACCCAAGGAATTCTTCTCCTGTCATATTATTACAATTTGGACTGCAATTTTATTGCAGTGTATAAACGAAATCTAAGATCTAAGTCTCTATTCCCTGTTGGTCTTTTGGCTGTTTACATTGGAGGGATGAAGAGAGAACACACAAATATTCTCATGGGCACTTCTTGTTTGAAGGCTGTATTGTGCAGTCTAGACAATGGGGGAGATTAGTCTGCTTGAAAGAAGTTGTATATTAAAGATAATCTTTGAGAGATGGCTAGTCCTGAGGGAGACATATGAAGCCTGTGTCAATGCCTGAGGAAGAGAGAGATGCTTTATGTTTCACTGCAGGCTAACTCTTGACATTCATCTGCTGGCCCTAATCTCCAGGCTGGTAGAGGGACACATGTCCTCTTCAACTCCTGGAAGAAAGAAACAGTTTTGTACGATGACTGTGCTGACTATTTCTGAATTCAGTGAGAAAAAACTGTTACAGAAATGGGATGGATACAGAATAGATGGGATACTATTTTTGAAATCCCTGCTATCACCATTTCAGGTAGGAGGATCTGAGGAGTTTGCCCTGTAAAGTGAGGCCTCCGAGGAAGCCTGTACACTTAAACTTAATGATTCTTTTTTTCAAAGACAAGAGTTATTTCACATGCCCTGGAGGCCAGAGAACGTTGTTTTCACTTGCCCTTACATATCACAACTTACAGAAAACTTCCCTACAAATTAAAGATGTGGTACCAAACTTTAAAAGCTGAAACTACCATATGTGCTTCAGGACGAGAACATGAGACATCAGGGATGCCTCTTTGATTTTTTTTTTCTCTACAGTTTTAAATCACTCCACAGTTTCCAACTGCAGGGGTATTCCTGACAATGACCAAAAAGACATTAAGGTATTTTCTCTATGAAAATAGTGATATTTTCTCCCCACCCTTTCAAGGCAGGCTCAGATCCAATCCCACCAGTTCTGTGAACACTTGTAGCTGTCTCAGGTTTCACGGGGAGCTTTTCTTCCTCTGGGTGTCTTAAGATGTTTCTCTATTTGAGCTTCATAGATGTCAACTTCATAGCTTCTCCATCCAGAAGGTGTGTGCGGCAAGCCCTTGCTACACCAGGCAGTGATTAGAAATTGGAGAGCTTAATCCTCAGCCCTGAGGCAACCAAATAACAGTGTATATGAAAAGGAGAGGCATTACATGCTCCACCAAGGGGCTGGCCACTCAGAAAGCACACCACCTTACTTCACGCAGCCTCCCTCATCCTTCACCCTTTTTTCTGTCCCAGCTTTGCTGTTATCACTCACCACATCTTTTTTAAACCTTCCAGGTCATTGCCTGAGTCATGACTTGGTTGAGGCCTCCCTTCTCCAAGGAGGACGCAGTTTCACCATGGCTGGAGTCAGTCCAAATCCAGCTGGCCATTAGTCCATGCTTGCTCCCACCCCAGGTAGTTCTGTTATTAGGCAGTGGAACAGTTCAAGGAATTGATCTGGCTAAGAATGAGTTTAGCAAAAAGTAAAAGAATAATTTTAAGCTCCTTGAAGTGGCCTATTTTCCAATTGCTATACTGCTTATTGCTGTCACAAAAGAAAAGGTAGGGAGACAATCTACAAAGACAGAATATCTGGATGATTCAGCACCCTGCAATATGCTTAAGGTCAGGTTGGACACAGCCATAGTGATTCCATGCTTGCTGTTGGATAGGGATTTTTTAAGAGCTGTGGACAGAGACTTTCTTTCTGAACAATGGTAAAGAAGCAGAACTCTATGTGGAAGCAGAATTAAATGTCTTTATCCTTGCCTCCGTCGATGAGTTCTGTAGGAATGTCATGGAAGTCTTGTGAAGAGTGAAATGCAAGCGATGTTCTGCTTGCAAAGATCAGAGCAGAAATAACCAGCTAGGGATGAAAATTCAGATATTTTATTCTACTTCGGGAGATCTGAGACCATTCTAACGCACTTTTCTAATTTACCAAGGAAGCGTGGTGTAATGGGAAGCTCGCTGCACAGACTGCTGTAAGATACACAGGCACGAGAATGGCTGGGGCTTGCTGACTCAGCCATAGCCACTCCAGTGCTTCCCCACGTCCTGCTGCTTTGCATCCTCAGCACTGGTGTCACCGCTTTCAATCACAGACGTGTCACCTCCTGCAGTCATGAGATGCAGACAGGGAGACGAGCACACCCACATACCCCCCGCCGTGCAGGCGTACGGCCGCAGCAGCAGCGAGCGGATCCCGGCAGTTGCGCGGCAGCAGTGCCCTTACAGCTCACGCAGCTGCTCTGCATCTGAGGCAGGGATGTCCCCTGTGCCGCTACGGCAGATGTCAGACACGGCAATTTAGGGGACAGGGTGCCACTGCAGCCCCAGCCAGGAGGCCATGAAAGAAAGGGCACAAAGCAAGGCCGCATCTGTTCTGGAACAAAGGACATCTGTCCCTGGCCTGAGCAGCTTTTTGGCATGATTTCACAAGGACAAAGGCTCAGGTTGACTGATACAAGGCTGGTACTCCATAAAACAAGCCATAGGGTCGTAGGCTGTCCAAATGTGTGCTGACAGTGAGGCGGCGCTCTGGTAGGCGTGAGGTTTTATTCTTCCCTCTGAGGGGAGAGTGTAGCACGGGATGGGGACCATCCTGTGCACAGCCTTTAACCACACATCTGCCCATGTTTTAGGATCTCTTTGTGCAGTACAAAAACTAGACTACTATCAGATTATAGACAACAGATGTTCTGTTCAAGTAGTTTTGTGTGTGACATCCTCGTAGCAGGAAAATTTCTGTTGCTTCTTTAGAAGCTGGGTTCATCTGTTGCTTTCTCCAGGTTGTTAAATTTCAGTTGTGGGCAACTTATTTATTGAAAGGCTGAAAAGCACAGATGCACATCTGCCTTCTGCGTGAATGTGGGTCTTACAGGAGAAAATCTTTTAGAAAGGACAGACTTCTAATGTGCCTCCAGTAAAGTGCTCTGGAATGAAGCTGACCATAACAAATTCTAATTATTAGCTTGCTTAGCATCATTGTTAAAAAATATGCTCTACCTCCTTCCCTTCTGTGTTGGTGCCAGTAGTGACTGTAATGCTTTTTAGCTGAGGGGGATCACAGCAGAAAATTTTGTAGCAGTGTGTGCGCACGTGTGCACAGGAGTATAATGCAGTAGAGATTTAGGAGAATAATATCATACAAAACCAGAACAGTCTGGGTTATTCATTACTAAGATTGTACTAACAATATGAGTATATTTAATTATGCTATACTGAAAACCAGAAGCAAATTACCATTAACATTTTAAGACCTTGCAACTTTTTTCTGTGCACTTGTTTTTATGTTCAGCCCAAGTTGCCACATGCCTGTCTCTGTGGGGGACAGCCAGCAAAATCTTCACTGTGGGCTGCTGCACAAGTGCACAAATGCACGAGAACTCTGTAATGCATTTAGGCATTAAAAAAACCCCCCAGATCTATGGAAGTTTTTGTTACATGGTACGTCTTAATCATGTGCTGCCTCTGACCTTGCATCTCATAATGATAGTTGCTGAAACTGTTGGCCTTGCCCAGCTGTTTAAGAAGCTGATTTTCCTACTGCATCTTTGAAGAAAAAGAAAATAAAGTGTATTACAGGGAACCAAGACCAGAGATATGCATCTTTACTCTACTCAATGAATGGGAAATATGACTGAGAAAAAAAGGAAGAAGAATTGCAGAACCGTAACATTCTGCTAGATGGTCTGAAACTTAACACCTGCTGATGCATCTGCTACGTCTGCGGTCTTAACAGAGAGGTGTAAGGCACAAAATTCACACTGGCATCCAGATGAACTCTGTATACCACAAAGTACAGAGTTAAAATAAAAAAGGTGGAAATTGTTCTTGTGTATACAAGGGTGTCCAGATAGAATTTCAAACGTCCAGTGACAGTATGAGAAACTGCAATAAGAGAATGGTTAAAAAAAGATCTAATTTTCAACTGATAACTGAAGATTTTCTTCTGCAGAACAATTTGTTACATACTGCTGTTTGATGGCTTTTGCAAACACACATCTGTAATAGCACTTCTGGGATTTGAGCAGTCTGCAATGTTAGAGCCCCTGTTCATTTCCTTTAGCCCTCAAAGTGACAAAAGACAGGGTAGGTACAAGAGATGTATATGGAGAGTTCACATTGTCTGGCTTTATTTTCATCTATCTTGAGAGCCTAAAATAAAATTGCAGGCATCACATGCAGCCAATGGGACCTTCAGAGAGTGACTGAGAGTGCCTAAATGATGGAGCTTTCCTCTCTCCATTCTCTATATAAGCAGTCTAAGCTTGGGCAGCGTGAATTCTCCACTTGAACTGAGCTGATGTGCTGGATCCTGAGATATGCTCTGGAGTCCTTCCTACTGACTTTATCCAGTTCCTGGCCACCTCTGGCCAGAGGGATGGCCCCCTGCAAGCACATGCTGAGCACAGGAGGAGACAGAGCCCTCCTCCGCATCACCGTGTTTTCATCTGAACCCCGTATCACTGGCAAAGGATGAACTCCTTAAATGCTTTTCCTGGTTCTTGCTTGGGAAGCTGCTCTTAGGTTTGATTCATGGCCTACACAGATGTCAATATGCTCCATCAGCAGGTGAGCTAAAGCCATCAATTTTGGCATAAAGCAGCGTAGTGGAGGCTTGTGGGCATAGAAAGAGAGTTTAAGACATCTATGGATACTCTTGATGCTAGTGCCACCTTCAGAACCATCAGATTCCTCATTTTTGTTTCATTCTTCGTTAGTTATAAGGATGAATCAGATCAGGGAACAAACTTGGGTTAAAAATATCCCTATTTAAAACCTGGGTCAATTCCCAGATCAGTTCACCTTGTGATGTTTATAGCTGCATTATATAACCACATCCCGAATGTTCCCTAAGAGCAAAGTGATGCCACCTGAGGTTTGTTCAGACACAAGTTTCTAATCGCTACGTGTCCTGGCACCACTAGGAGGGTGGTGAAGTAGTGGAAATGAATAGCTGTGAATGGGATGGGAGCTGGTGGATGTTTGCATGAGCACTGCCACTAAAAGAGACATCCAGGAGCCATGGTCTGGGTGGACTGTAGATGTAATGTACTATGCAAAGGCAGCAAAACAGATGTTCCTGAATTACCATTAATTAGGAAATGCAGGGATAGGTCTCAGGCTTCTACTACAGACCTGTGCAAATTAATCTGCTGGAGATTTTTCATTCCCCAAATTCCTCAAACACTCCAGTAGTTATATATAGCCAAAGTTGTCGGAAGGCAGCCATTTATGAGGAAAAGGACAGTAGTTGGCATGTACTGCTACTATGACTGGCACTCAGAGAAACTGTAATGATATGCAAAGTCAAAGAGATGTTGTGTTCAAAGGTAATAAAATCTTAAAGCGATCATTATTATAAAGTGTTCACCCAAGAGGATGAAACTATGTTTATATAATTAGCAAAATAAGAAAAGCTGGACTTGATTTTTTCTGGTTTTGAACTGTGATTCGGCCAACCCCTCCAGCTATCTGAAACAAAATAAGAGGCATTGTTTATTTACTGGTTTAAAGCCAGTTTCTTGCACTGAACTTTTCTAAATACAGTGTTGTAAGGATCAGTACTTTGCAATGTAGATTTTAGCCTTTTAACATGTATTTTAGATTATGTTGTTTCAAAATTAAGCGCCTAAGGTATTCGCAGTAATGACAGAGAAATTAAGAAGGTTCATCTCTTGCAAAATGTCATTCCCACTGTTCTTAGTTAGCCTTAGCCCTCAACCAAAATTTATATCTGAGTTATATACCACACCCTGAAGAAATACTAACGTTTTCATAAGAGGAAAGGAATGCTTTGGATTGCCAGAATAAAAGCTTCCAGAATTATCTTGGTGATTGAGTCATAAACAAAGTTACTCTGAAATGGAGAGATAAAAGTCATAGGGATTAATACCAGATCTTTCATGTTTGTAACTGTTAGTACTTCTCCAGTCCTGCTGTGGAGGTGAACGGATGCTCCAGACATGAACTGTAGGCATGCTGAGTCCAGAGATGTCCAGGTTTAGCCTTGGTTCTCGTCCCTGTTGCTCTCTCCTGTCTCAGTTAGCCAAATCCAAGCTCTAGAGCCACGTATCTCAGTCTTTTGAATGGACACTGAGACCTGAACTACCCTGCTGGCTCCTGTAAAATCCTGTGCCCTAAAAAAAGAGTCAGGATGGGTTTGTAAGGAATGAAAAGGAGATTGTTTATTAATGCTACGAGTAGCAAACAGAACCCACCATTTCTCCATGGGATTTAGCATCTGAGTTATTTAACCACACTCTGGGTTGTCTACTGTCACCAGAGAGCCCTCCCTAGGCCTGGACGAAGAACTTTGCAGGTCTCTCTCTCATTTCTTGACAGTTTTTGACATTACAATGAGCCATTTATTTTCCAGTGGAAAGTTTAAAAATGAACACTGGAAACTCTTAAATAAAAACATGCAATTTTAAAAATTTGAGCGTGCTGTCCCTCTGCCCCAAATCCTTCATTGCTTCCAGTTGCAGATGGATGGCAGTCAAAAACATACTATTGTTGTTTTTGTGTTTTGTCTTGAATAGACCTTTCTCTCTGCATTTTATTCTGAGATTTTCCTGATGGATGTGACAGAAATCTGGAAGTGGTAGGTTTTATTCATTTATTTACCCACTTACTTTGCTGTTAAGCTCCAGGAACGATCATTCGCTTTTCTCTGAGGAGCTGTTAATTATGTAACATGAATTATCCATGGTTGTAGAGACTGCAAACCGTCTGCCGGCGCAATGGCCCCTGTGGTAAAGGGTAGAAAAGCCTCATCATGGTACCCGTTAGCACTATTTTAGTTAAGAACCTGTCAGGCTCCATTAAACCCCCCATTATTCAGGATTTCTGAGCTATCTATAAATATTTACTGCAGTACAAAAGAGCTCAGCTGAAGAGCTCCTATTTTTAGCTGGAGGTTAGGTTTGGTTGTTTGTTGTTTTGTTTTTCATCTCCTTTTAAAAAGATGCTCTCAAGGTTAATGGAACCATAATTTGACCTCCCTTTTTAGTACTGTGCCTGTTTGCCCTATGCGTGTATTTCTGTATATGTGAGTATTCCCCTGACAAATGTGTCACAACGTGAGTCACTGCGAAAGATGCAGACCAAACAACAAAGTTCATTGGCAGTCTGTACAAGACTGAATTCAGTAGTAGTCAGGGCACAGTGTGTCTTCTGTCACAAGGTTTTGAACCTTTGTTAGAAAAAAACGTCCTGTGATTAATCCTCGATGCCTCTCTTAAGGCCTAATCAAGCGATGGGATGTGCCTCCACTGGCCTAAATGCTCACTGAACGGTGTCATCGTCTCCTGCCCTGACCCAACAAAGCGCTTTAGCAGGGGGGGATAGCTTTTGTGACACATCATAGGTCTGATGGGTTTGTCTTTCATTAAATGGTATAGAAGTTCTCCTAATGAAGGTAGTGGTGGTTTTTTTCCTGACTGTTCATAGTACGGCAAGCCTCCTAAAGGAAGCAATCAGAATTATCATCAATCATAGTGAACCAAACTGAGTTCAGCTGTCCTTATTATGAAAGGCCTGGACCAATTACTTTAAAGGCCAAATCATATCTCATAAAGCTCCTCTGGTAAAGAATACTGCACATTTTGGTTAGTGTTTATTGGTGTTCATCTACATAGCTGGCATCATATAGATAGGTATAAGTACAAGGCAGAAAAAATCTGTTTGGGCCTTGCTCATCTGTCTCTAATTTGGGAGACAGAGTAAGGGATATGCTTTTAGCTGTCAAGCTTTTTGTATTCAATCTTGCATTCTACAATATATTACAAATACATAGTAAATTCTGCGTTGAAAAAAATATTGCTAAAGTCTCGCCCTTAGGAACTGAGAAGACTACGAATTAAGGTCACGGTGCAATCTGAATTTGGCCCATTTGGGCATACAGAGTAGAATAAAGTCTTTGTTGACTCTTACCATTTCAGTGCATGTGACTGACCAGATATGTGTCTAAAAGGTACAGAAACTAAAATCACCTCATTTCATGCTTCCTGCTTCCCTGAGCTTTCTAGCAGAGTCTGTGGGAATGCAAATCTTATTACTTTCTGTAGATACAGTAGGGAGTACTAAGCCAACCTGACATACCGAAGTCCATGTGACCACGGGGGATGCACCCAAGGGCGTGAAGGGAGCTGACCAATGTCAGTGAGGCTGCTCTCTATCCTTTTTGAAAGGTTATAGCAACTGAGGTAGGGTCCTGATGGCTGGGAAAGGGCATCACACCTGCATTCAAGAAGAGGAAGGAGGATCCAGGGAGCTACGGGTTGCTCAGACTCACCTCAGTCCCTGGGAAGATCACGGAAACTTGTGAGACAGCATCTGGGGTACTATGTTCAGTTTTGGGCTCCCCAGTGCGAGAAAAGCACTGACATACTGGAGTGAGTTCAGTGGAGGGCCACCAAAGTGGTTAGAAGCCTGAAGCACAAGATGTGTGAAAAGAGGCTGAGAGCTGGGTTTGTCCTACCTGGAGAAGATAAGGCTGAGGAGAGATCTTATTGCTGTCTACAACCACCTAATGGGACAATATAGAGAAGATTGGGCCAGGCTTCTCAGGCACGCCATGGCAGGACGAGAAGATCCAAACTTATGCTGGAACATGGGAAATTCTGACTTCGTATAAGGAAATTTTTTTACTGTGAAGGTGGTCAAACACTGGATCATGTTCTTAGAGAAGCTGTAAACTCTTCACCCTTGGGGATCTTCAAAACACAGCTGCACAACCCCCTGAGCAACCTGCTTTAACTAGACCTGCTTTGCGCAGGAGATTGGACTGGAAACCTCTGGAAGTCCCTTCCAACTGGAATGACTGCATGCTGGTTTTGAAGGAAATAAGGTATTATGTTTATTTCAGTAATTTAGTGGGACGCCCTAGATCTTGTGATTGGAGTTAAAAACAGAGTTTGGAGTTTGCCAGATGTTCAATAGATCACATCTGTGTTTCCTACTTTGCTCTCACGATAGGAGAGCAGTTGCTTTCTTGGAATTGTTTCAGATGATGCCTGGCTGTGGGAGACAGTTGCAATGACACAGCAGAAAATTATCACGAGATTGTCACATGTAGAAACGGTTTAGTGATAGCAACTTAGGTCATGGCCAAACTTGACCTCAGGAAGTCTTTTTTTAGGTTCTTCCACCCTTGTCATTCTAAAGCAGCAGGTTCATCACAGCCTTTCTGGAGTTCTGCACCACAGCAATTCCACTGTTAGCAGTGAAATTGTATCGGTGTATATAACTGGAGCACACTTAGCGTAGCGAGCCCAGAAAATGCCAGACACTTGCAAAATAGTACGCTATCAAAACCGTATGTATAACAGCTTTTCAGTGACGATTTGATTTGACTTTGTAATTTTGTTAAAGGACTTAGGCTGGGTTTATACCACTATATTAAACACGCCTGGGAATGTTCCCAGCCATTGAGGCCAACTGGCATGGAACAGCCTGCGTCTATGCCGGTGAGCTGGGTTTGCCTATGCTAGGTGGCTGCAAGCAAACTGCGGCTTGGGTGTGGTTCCTGGCACACTCCCGTGATCAAAACAGGTCCAGAAGTTGCCTGGGAAAGCACTAGTTGGAGCAGGCTACGTTCATGCCAGGGAACTCTCTCACAGTTTATTAGCATAGGTAACAGTGTTGGAGTGCATAGGCACACTGTGGGCATGCTTGAATTTACTAGTGGAGCTTTATGCTCTAAGGCAGATGAGCTAATAAGTCCTCATGATGAGAAGAGGAGACCTGAATGCCTGTTCCTGAGACATTAAGTACAGTTAGATGTCCTCAATACTCTCCTAGTACTAGCCTGCTATAGACTTCTTGGGGAATGGCTCAGCCTTTTGAGTTGGCTTTCATCCTTTCACAAGAAATTTTGTATTTACAGCTGCTTTAATATTTTTCTCTCTGGCATTTCCCAGTGTGTTGAGCCTTAGGTCAAGAAAATGTTAGTAAGCAAATCTAAAACTCAGTTAGATTTCTGCTTCTGTTCCGGTTCTCTCCCATGAATAAGTATGTGTATAGACAGAGTCTCCTGCAAGAAAATAGAGCAGGAATGAGAGCCAGGGCTTGCCTGCCCAACTGACCCTCTTTGAGGTTGTGACTTCTCTGTGACTTCAACTGGTGCTGGCAAAAGTGTTTTTCGTTCATATCCATGTGATACCCTGAAAAATCTTCTGTGCTACAAACAATATGTATGTTTCAAATATCTCCAAATGAAAAGAAACAAACATTTCTTGTTCCCATTGCCATGTAAACCCAACTAAGCGTGCGCTACAGACCTTAGAAAGGCTGAAAGTTGGAAAAGTTAAAACCCAAGGATGTTGCTCCTCTCTGCTGTATGCGAGTAGAGCACTAGCGTATGTCTGCATAAATCTAATCTACAAAGATGTACAATTGGAATTAACCTGGTCCAATAAGGACAATAACTGTTCTTGAGGACTGTGGAACAGTAAGTGCTGAAGGGAAGCAACTGCTTGAGTTAGCCATGAGGCATTTTTCTGTTCTGAACTTTATTTCTGTTATAAGTATGGAAGAAATCCCTCTATTTTTGATGGCTTCAAAAACAGCCTACAGAGAAGGTCTGGCCAATACTCTGAGGATGTTGCTGGCACTGTGGCTCCAGTGCCTGCATATATTTCTTTTCTTTGTTCATAACATAAATTTTCAAGGTGTAAAGGACAGAAAGCAGATGGCAGTGGGAATCTCTTGGCTTTCCCCTTTTCCCGCTTGGAGAATGCATCCATGCAAGACAGAACGGTACCAGAAGGTGACACGCTTTTTCCCTGGAAGGACTCCTAATGCGGCAAATTGACAGTATCTGCTGTGGCTGCATTGTGCTACCTTCAGAACTGAAGGAATCCTTCCTGGGACTGCAGAAACAAAGTCACTGAAATGATTGCCAGGTAGAGCCATTTTGCTTTTCATTCTGAGGGTATTTCTGCATCTGGCCTGAGAAAATATGTCCATGGTCTTTCATAAACTATCTTTGAAAGCTTCTGTGCACGTCCAAGGATGCTCCTAGGGAAGCATTGCACAAACTCTGCTCCAGGAAAACCCTCCGTGGTCAGAAGGCTACAGAAAATAGTTTTGGCTGGTTGCAGGGATTGCATCAGGGCTTATGTAGGATGCATCCCGGTAAGTGGCAAGCACTAGGACTGCAAGGATGTACAGGGCCTTACAGCTGTTTGGCAGGCCACTCACCACACTCTGCTCCTGCCTAAAGAAGGGAAATTCGGTGGACTTGCAAAGGTCCATTGGTTCAGAAATGTGAAAATCATTCCTCTGGAGCTGGTTTTCTGCCTACTGAAATCAGCATATAGGCTTTCCCTTTTGCTCTCCGTCCTTGCCTCAAACCCTTAATCTACGTTCAGGGACAGAAGCAATGTTACTGTGACACAGTAGACATCCCACAAACCTTACAATTTATTTTCTATCAAGCTCTTTTTGAGTCTGGGATCAAATTATAACACAATTATACAAGATTTTAGTAGTGATGACCAATTGACCATCTAATCCTTAGACAGAACAGCCACATAGTGCTGTTCTTTAAGTCTTTTCCCACAGATATAAGGAGTGAAAGAATTTAGTTCTAACGCATGCTATAAATGTTGGGGTTTTCTTTACAAGTTTTAAGCCGGTCCTCAAAAGTGATCCTTTTTCTCCCTATTTTGAGGTAGTTAATTTTAACTCCAATACCATGTATAGTTCTGATCACTGTCTTTGCAGAAAGGTGAATTGGAACTAGCAGATGCAGAAAAGGGTAGTGAGAAAGATCAGCAGAACAGGGATCCTGCTTTACAGTAGGAAATTGAAGGGAATGATTTGTTTAACCTTGCAAAACAAAAGCAGAAATTGGATATGTTTGCTGTCTGGAAATGCATCAGGCGGGTAAATACCAGAGAGGAGAAAAGGAGCCATGGATGCCCTAGAATACAAATGACCAGGAATAAATTTAAGCTTGGAACTAGAAAATGGTTTCTAGGCATTTGAACAGTAGCCCCACAAGTGGGATTTGTGACTGCTTTTAAGATAGGTCTTGCTGCGGTTATGAGTGGGCCCGTGTATTAGCAGTGGGCTAGACTGAATGACCTGGTAGGTGCCTGCTAGTTTTGTCTCCCTGCCATTACTGTGCAGAAGAATTGTCTTGGAGATAATACTGTGATGACAGTGAGATACACATCCAGCACATTTCTTCTTTCTTTAGCTGAAGTTTCTCTTCCTAATTTTAAATTCTCTTTTGCTATGGGTTGCAACGTTTCCTGGTTTGACTGTTTGCCTTAGGGAAAAAATCCTAATACTTCTAGAGATGGGCCTGATAGGTTTTGAGGACAGCACGTACCTGCTGCAGGGCAGGAAAGACAGCAGGGACAAGCTGGGAAGGCTCTTTTGGCCCTGGCCCACCTCAGACATCCTAATGAAGTCAGATCCAGGACCTGCACCCCATAAAGATTTTTGTGGGAGAGAAACCCACAAAACTTTTCAGTTCATCTTACTTGGGATAGCTTTGCAGAGGCAGGGATTCTCCTCTGCCAAGATGGCAGGTACAATTGTAAAGGAGAACAGTGTATTCTATGACAGGTTTCTTCACAATGTAAACAGATATTCCTGGATGCTTGAACACATATTCCTACCTGCTGTAATGCTCATATTTTGCTGCCGGGTTTTCAGCAAGCAGAATTGCTAGAGGGCCCAGGCAGTGGCATCCTCATGAGAGCAGCTCTTCTGTGTACCTGAAGATTTCTACACCAGGGCAATTTGGGATGACCTTTTCCCCTGCAGACTGAGCCATGCTGGTGAATTTCCAGCCATATATGAGGACAAGGCAGATTATTTTGTGTTGCGGAAGAAAAACAGATGTAAAAAGGTAGCTTGACACAGGCTGAAAGAAATGAAAAGAAAGCAGATCCAGTACACTGGAGACTTAGGCTGGCCTAAAAACACGACAAATGGGGTCCAGTAAGTGACAGTCCAATTTCATTTGATATTCCCAGAAGCTGTGGGAAGAAATTATCCTCTTAACACAAAGTCAAGGCTCACTGAAGTGGATGAGAAAATTGGCTGAATCACACCCAGAGGGTGTCAGTGCCACAGTTTGGCAGAAAAACTGACTTAGAAGATAAAAAGGGCAGTGCCTTTCTGTGGAGAATGGAGCGGGTCTAACTCACAAGTAATGACCAAGCCATGAGCAGCTGAGGCACTAGAGGCCTGTATGATAGATTCCCCTGAACTACAGCGGGCTGGAGGGGAAAGAAATGCCTTAAAAGACTCAGTGGCAAAATAACTGAAGAATAGCCCTCTGTGATAAATAAATCCAAATTGTAGAGAATTTTTACTGTATTTTTCTTGCTCCATACTATTTTGATATATTTTTTCTTTTTTTCTTGTGACCGCTTCAAGGAGAGCTCTTTCCTAGCAGAGATTTACTAGAGACACTCTGACATCAATTCCCATTTCGTTCCATAACCTGTAGCAATGGGCAACACAGCTGCAATCGTGGATGAGTTAGTAATCTCAGGGGTGATTTGGAGGTATTCAAAAGGAAATGGGCACCTCAGGTGCAGCTGTCCACATGCACAGCTACTTTGCACGGCGTGCTCCCACAGTGACAATTCTGCTGTAGAAATGCAGACATGCCAGTCTTGAAACTGTTTTCACAGGTGCACGTATCGTAAATGCGCCATGGGCTGTGGGTCAGCTAATCCAATTTAGCAACACAGAAATTAGTAAGAGAACAGAGATTCAGAATGGGTTATATGATACATTCAGATATGAATTGTCCAGAAGAAACAGTGACCACACAAATCAGGAGTGTCCCAAGAAACCAGTATTGGCCCATTTGGGGTATGCATCTAACATCAGTGATAATCAATAAAACCTTCACGTTGTAAATGAGTTGGAAGCTGTTCATGGCATGGGGCATCTCAAAGCTCCCACCCTGCCCCAAATGTGTAGTAACCTCACATCTGCACTAATATCTGCTGTGTAGATGGGTCATGTAGAGTGGAAAATAGGCAAGCTGAATCTCTCTCACAGGTCTAAATGATTCTTGTTTAGGAGGGCACCATGTTAAATGATTGGTGAAAAACTTAGCCCTGGATACAATTTATTTCCTTGCTTGTTTGCTTCCTTGCAATATTACTCCCACACTTTTTACAGTATGTCAAAACTCCGTGATACCTTGCCTTGCTCCCGATGCTTAGATAACACTGTTTTATGTGTAGTTCATCCAATCCACCTAACCTTTTCAGTTGAATATGTGTCATATGACATATAAGAAAATGCAGTCCTTTTATTCTACTCATGTTTAGTGCAAACTTATTGTCTGTATTGGCATAAATAACTATTCTTGCCCTTGTCTTGTTGTCGTCTGTTTAAAATAGAGATAAGATAGACAAAGATTCTACTTTGCTTCACAGGAGTGTTTGAAGGTTAATGTAATTAATATTTGCTAAGTATTGGCTGGAAGATGCTAGGGGATTACAAGGTCTTATCACTATTCCAAGTGAGGTATTTGGTGGCTAACTAATACCTACAACAGCACAAGATGGAGCCACTAGAGGAACTTTATTCCTCTGGCTTGCATTCAGGCAAATCAGCTTGGAATCCTCTCATCCCAACTTCAGTGTAAGGGGTTGAGGAATATATGAAGCTGTACTGAAAAATATTTATCAGCCAGCTGCTGCTGGTGACATCAGCTTGGCCCGTTGCAGGGAACAAAGCATGCATTGCTAACTCCTGCTAAATAAAGCAGATGACTTTTCTATTTGCCTTTTTAAAGAGCAGATTTCCTTATGGAAAAGAAAAAAAAGAAGCCAACACTGAGGCAACCAATCTCATTCCAGCACTTTCAGGTTCTGTTTTTATTGCTCTTGGCTCCCTCCTACTTCCAATTATTTATGGAATAAGCTGTGTGTGAGTCACATGGTGGAGCTGGAATGATTCAGGAGTTTGTTGAGCGAAGAGAAACAGGAAAAGAAGGGCCTGGCAGTTCAGGCAAATGACATCAGTGCTTCGGCATCCCGTCCCAGGCCTTGGAAAATGCAGCCCTTGCTGTGAGAAGGGTTGCGGAGTGATGCTTGGAGGCAGAAGCACTTTGGTTTCTTGGCTGTCCTGCAAAATAGCACTAGACGTAGTCTTGTAAGGTTTATCGGTAATGACAAGTCAAGTGGGAGATACGGATGCGTAAATTGTAACAAGGGAAACAGCTGAAAGTAGTGAAGAAAAATCGCATCCAGACAGGTGATTATGCATCTGTAAAAAAGTACAGAAACTGTAAGGAGTGTCTAATCTTCTTTATATTTCTCAGTTGATTGCCAATGCAGGTTTGCTTGGCTGGATTTTCTTTTTTCTCCTTCTTAAGAATAGGAATTATACCTAGGTGACAATTCCTGTGAACTCTGCAAGCACAAAGCTAGCAAAGAATTTATCTGTTTTCTAGGATAGTGAAAAGGAAGCCACCAGGCACACATCACAACCTGCTATCCTTTATCCCTGGGTTCTTGAGACTACGCTTCTGGTACCTGGTAAGAGATTAGCTGGAAAATCTTGAGATGCTAAGGCAGCATGTTTGCATTGACATATTTTCCTTTCAAAGTGGGGCTTTGGCTTAAGGACCACTCAGTGGCAGAGCTGATAAGACTCTCTGAAATCCAGCAGATTGCGATAGCTCAGTGCACAGTGCCTAGGACAATGGTTGTCTCTGCAGCTGCGACAACAGAAGAATAAAATGAAAACCGGTGACAGTGCCTGGCCAGAAGCATGTCCCAATGTAAAAGTGACAGAGGTACATTGGTGACAAACAAAATCAAGTATGTGCTGATTTCAGTATTCTTTTTTAAACTTGATTTGTCTACATTTATAGGCATCAGTACTGTTATTCCCATCCAATGTGTCCTGTTTTTAAGGAATGTACATACCTAATGTTAGTAATGATGTTTTACTGACATAATATAGTGATCTGAAAAGTCACACCTTGTGGCAAGCCAGTGAAAAAAAAAATTTCTAAATCAATAGGCTCAAAACATAGAAAATATTTTACAAACCCACATTGATTCTGTTTCCTGCATTATGGCCTTCCTGCTGAAAGGACTGAAAAGACCCAGTTTTAGCCTCTGCAGCGTGACCCAGGTGTTCAGCTCTGCTCTAGAGGCAGTGAAGCCGAAGCACGGACATCGTGCCATGGCAGGGCCGAGGGTGTGCATGCTCCCGGGGCTGCTGCAACCACTCCTGCTGTAGTGCCTGCCACCCTTCCAGGCCCTCTATATTGCGCTGGGGGAGTATACTGTAGGGAAAGGTATAGAAAAAGGAGGTGTAGCCAGTTAGACTGCCCCTCTGGCATACGATTCCTCCCTAACTGTGCTCATTTGCAATAGGCACAAGTAGTACGTAAAGCGAAGCAGTCGCTGGGGCTGCTGGAAGGGAACCAGCCGCAGCGGCAGGGCCGGCCAGGTCAGTTTGCAATGTCAGCGTCAGAGCCATGGGACCAAGTCAGGAGGAAGGCGAAAGGGCAGAAGCAGGCAGTGATAATCATAGCACAGGTAAAAAAAAAATAGCTCAGCAGCAGGAGCAAGCGTCCCAGCCTGCTGGGTGCTGCCCTTTTTGGGGCGGGGCTGTGACAGCTTGCAGATGGTGTGCAGCAGCCGCGGTTTGCTAAAGTAAGCTTTCCTGGCAGCCGTGGCTGGCGGCAGGGCTCTGGTCATTGCCTGCTGTGGCAGGTGAGGATGCTCAGAAATGTGTTTATTTTGGCCAGGGGAGCTCTCTGGCCCTGCCTGCAAGAGGCGCTTTAGGAAGCTTGTTGGTGCCAAGGACCTTCTGCAGGTGGTGGATGCTCTTGCAGAAGGAAACCCCAATGGGGAAGTCACTGTGTTTTACCCCTTTGCCTCCCACAGTACCCTCACTGACCAGCACTGGTTTTCAGAGGAGCTCCTCGCCAGGTCAGCAGTGTCTGTGCCATATTCAAAGCCATGGCTGAGGGTCCCTCTCTGCCCAGTGCCGGCAAGCGGCCCCAGGCACCACGTTTCCTTCTTTCACCTTTAAGATGTGGTTCGGCAAGAGGGAAAAAGGTGGTGCAAAGAGGATAACTCATGTCATCTGTTTTGGAGGAGAGGTGACCATCCCCGCAAATCACTTGCCTGCTAGCGGCTCCA
This sequence comes from Theristicus caerulescens, assembly GCA_020745775.1. NCBI lineage: Eukaryota > Metazoa > Chordata > Aves > Pelecaniformes > Threskiornithidae > Theristicus > Theristicus caerulescens. The sequence goes on from CM036558.1 coordinate 74,524,257, forward strand.
GTGCCACTGCAGCAGGCATGGCTGGCGCAGGGGTATGAAAATAAACTCATGATTCACTGGGAGGAAATCTCAGGAATGATGAGTGTTTAAAACCAGCTTAATTAAAACCTTATATTTTGTTGCTGTAGGCACATGTTCAGATTACAGCAGTCCTGGTAGTGCGAGCATAAGGCTGAAGAAGGACATGCTGCAGCAGTGGACGGCTTTGTATGTGGGAGGGAAGTTACATTTTCTCTTGAGAGTTCAGGGAGTTTGCATTGGGGACTGCATTTCCCACTGCCAGTCTGAAACCACTAGACCTTATGTGGGTTAGTCACGTCAAGTCATAAGATGTGACATTGACTGGTGACTCTAGCACATGCTACAAATTGCTTATTTTCATATGCGGAGAGCACAAATAAAGCAATTAATTCCCCGTTTCCTTTTTTCTTGGGAAAATAAACAAATAAAACTGTTTTGACTGAATAAAATATTTTGGCAGCATCCAAGTTTTGTTAAAGCATTTACATTTGTTCAAACTTCCTTTAATTCCCTTTTAAAATTATATTTAGCCAATTTTCAAAATAGAAACAAATTTATCTGAGGATGTCAGATAAACAATTGTTTTGCCTGTCCTAATTTTTCTCCTGTTCTTTTAACTTAAAGTGTTCTATGATCTTGTTCCAAATTTGTAGGTCACTTCCCCCTTCCACAAAACTTCATTGTTCAGTGAAGTTTTATATTATATAACATATTATATATCTTAATATATTTTGGCTATTTTAGCCCTAAAACATGCCCAGATCCAGGTGTGAGCAAGCAGCATTGTCATTCCCCTGCTTTAGTCACTCCTTCCTGAATAGGAGTTCAGGTTCCTATACATGCCTCCAGGTATAATTCGTCTTCACCAAAATAATCCACTCTGAAATTCCTGGGAACAACTGTCTTGCTTCTTAATTTTAAAAATTGGACACTTTGCCTACAAGTGACTGGATTTCCAGAGTCCCAGGCCTTTTTTCTTCTCATAGTAAATAAGGCTATTTCTAATGCACTCTGTGGGCTTGCACTGGTGCCAAATTTGGAACTGTCTGCAAAATCTGTTTCACAGGAAGTCCCTCAAAAGCAGAGCGATGCCAATTATATTTACTATGAAATTCATATGAAATCACCTAGCCCTTACACGGGCTGAAGGTCCAACCTGTATTTAAGACTGTGGGTTGATGAGGGATCTGGACATTTTCAGTGGTGTTATGTGTTACAGCTTGGGGTTTTGTCTGACAGCGCTTTGAAGGGAGAGGCATAACTATGGGGAAAAAAAGAAGCAAAGAGTTATTTTGCATTTGAAGCCTGCCATCCAAAAGGAGCTGGATTTTGCCTTGAATGTGTACATTATTGGAGGAAATCTGCTCCGAGTTAAAGGAATAAAATGTCTTATGAAAACTGAAGAATATGTAGACTTTTCTTGTATACCACAGTGTGAAAGAGGAGGATGGAAGTTGAATAGTTCTGTGTTTTCAGCCAGAACCCTGACAGCTGAGAAAATAAATGGCTGATTTAGTGAAGCTGAAGTTGGTTGCAACGGGAGAATAATTGTAATTACCAGTGGAATACAGAGCTTCCACACAAGGCCAATTACAGATGTCCCATAACACCACGACTATTTTTAATTAGCTATGTATGTGGAGGAGGAAAAAATCTTATATTTAGGTACATTGCCTGGCAGCAAAAATTCAAGAAGCATTAGCTACATGGCCTTTAAGCGAGATGAGTGAGATTTGCCCCTTTCTCTCAGGCATTAATAGGTGGCTGTAATGTATTTCCTCTGTTATAGGTTTTGATTTTGTAAATGCATATATTGATTTTTTTTTTTTTTTTTTGGTTAGCTATTGGTCACTTCAGTTTCATTCCAAAAGCTCCTTTAGACACCCTCCATATTCCTAGAAATGGATATGGATGGATATGGAATTCCTACGGATGATGTGCAGCATCTGATTGAACCTGGATGGTAGACTACCAGCTCAGATACCCCAGCCCTAAGATTCTTCTCTCTAATGGAAATGCTCACATGAGAACCCAGGGAAATCTCCTGTGGGCAATCACACAGATGTATTTTTCTTTGTTGTTTGTTTCATTGGTTCATGCTGTTCCTGCAATCTGTTCCCAGGAACATTCAGAGGACAATTTTACTGCCCTGTGTGCCCATGCTGTAATGCTGTCAGCAGACATGGACTGGGCCATGGATTACGGGTACCTCAAGATCCTTGCCTGAAATGGTGCCCATTTAATGGTCTAGATGAAGCTCTGTCTACAACCTTTCATCGTTCTTGACCAGCATGAATTCATGCATGCGTCCATTTTGAACAGCTACGTGAATGTAAAGAAACAGTTGTTAAAAGTGTTTGAGGTCTTGTTATGGGACAATGATTCCCAGAAAGTGAGAAGATGAATGCAATAAAATAATACTCTAACTATTCTACTTTCAAAGTATTTCATAAACATTAGCTTGTTCTCAAAACACTTCTGTGAATTAGCACAACTTCATCCACATTTTACAAAAGAGGGATCTGAAAGGCAATGAGCTGGAAATTTCAGCGAAGCTCCTGACTCCCACATACTTTCCTTGGCTCAGTACAACTTGCTTTCCTTCCAGGCACCAAAATATTCAGTGCTTCCTATAAAAACTATGCCGTAGGCCTTCTAAGCCTACAAAACTGGTGTCCCCAATGCAACCTTGACTATTGTAACAATACTGACCTTTTATCAGGTGCTTGGCAACTGCTTAAGCAATTTTTCTTCACAAGATGGTGGTGATAGACGGATGCTCTCTGCAAAGAAGGAATCTGGCATCTTTGTCGTTCCAAAGCTTCCCCAGAACCTTTTTGCCAGCTGCAGAAATGACCTCCACATGGGCAGAGGCATCCTAGGTTATCTCCATCCCTTCTTGCCCAGCAGCAAGTTGCTCACAACAATTCCCAATGCGGATCTGACATTCCCTTGCATGCACTGGTCCACACAGTCACTGATATCCTTCAGCCTATAGCCAGAAGTCTATCGTTAAAAGAAAATGCGTTTGATTCAAGTTACTGGCATGTTTGGAGTTGTGAGTCAGTCTTATCTGACCCCTAGAAATGCGTGGGGTCTGCAAATGAAGCTGACTGCATGTGGAGGGCCTGTATGGGAAAGTCCACACCCAGATTAACTTTGCCAGGATTTGTTCAGGACCAGACCAGAGTTATGTGACTGATTATTTTGGTCTGACCCATGTGCCATATGGAAAATAGCTGTTGTGGAGCTGGGAAAATACATGGAACCTTCTAAGCTTTCATGAAAAGTTCCTTTCCCCGGGAAATAAATTATATTCTGGCTGTTTCAGATTTTATGGGTATTGTTTAGCTTTTTCTGTGTATTTCCTGATAAAATTACTCCTTTCCAAGGCATGTGGTACCTCTTCCTCATGTCACTGCCATTACCAGGGTCTGCATCATTGCCTCAAATGGCCTTTACTCAGGACTTTGGGCATGTGCTTAAAGTAACAGGATGCTTTGAAAAGGACTTGGGCCTTTATACAAAACCATAGCCATATTGTATTACCCGGTTCTCGTACTTCACTGCAGTCCCGTGTCGCATGTTTCCGCGCATACAGCTCCATCCCCATACCCTGTTGCACGCCCTTGGCTGGGGGTGTTCCTCTTCAGCAACAGCCTGCGTCTCACAGGGCCTGGCCTTTTGCAAAGGGTGCATTTTTATGCTCTGTTTTAGTGGGGGTTTCATACAAAAGGCCTTCAGGGGGTCCAGGCTTCCACTGGCAAACTGTGGGCAGTTCTCTGTTTCCGAGGGAAACTCGAGGGGGTCATTTCGTCTTACTTCTTGCTCCTTATGCATGATCCACAGTAGAAGAGCCATGAAACTGTGACTCTCATGAAAGCAGTGCCTCTGAAAATCAGGACCAAATACCTCCACAGAGGTAGCAAATTTTCTGCAGTCTGAGCTTTTCAGTGAGATGCTTTCTCAAAACAGTTTTGAGATTCTTTTCCTACAAGTCACATGCTTTGGCCATATTTTTATGTTCCTAGGAGTAATTTTTTTTTACCTACAACCATTTTCTTAAAAGAGTCATGCTTTCTTTATGTTGCAGAGCTCTCCTGACATTACTGAGGACTTCATGTTCTGTTGAATAATCTGATCGCCTGAATGACTGTGTTATTTCTCATGCACCCCTTTTTTCCTTTGATCCAGACACATAAAGGAATGCTCCCCAAGGTGTCTTTGGAGACAACAGGGATATTTAAAGATATTTAAAGGGTATATAAAGATAAATCACATCTCCTTTCCAAATAGTTGTAGCTCCAAAGTAAATACTTTGTATTATTACTAGTTGGCTCACTATTTGAAAAGACCACTCTGCCTTTGTGTTTTGAAACAAATTGGATCTGGTAGATCATCAGATAATTAGCAACAGTGTATCTGAAGTGCTGCCTGCACCCTCTAGCAGATTTATCGCTTCATCAGTGGTTTGCTACCTCTACTATGGATGAGTAAATGGGTGAATCCCTTAGAAAATAAATAAAATGTAGATTGCTAAGTTTAGTAGTACTGGCAATGAATGGAGGCCCAGGCTCAGATTTTACAGGTTATTGGGTGTCCTTCCACTTTTTGCATGGCCTATGTGATGTGGGCAGCTGAAGTTCACCTCAGGCTGTGACTCAACTGCAATCCCCTTGCACGTCATTGAGACTTTGCTCCACAGACCTGAGTTACTCTTGAAAATGACATTTAGGCCTCTTAATGCATAGAAATATCACCTAATTACCTTTAAAAATTGAAGTTGTGGTGCTTTCCTCTGCTTTTGTGCCCAGCCCTCCCTCCTGTAATTGGATCCACTAGCAGTTAATTAAGTTCTCTGTGTAAATTATGAAGCTACCTCAAAGTTTGCATTAGGCTCATAAATAGCAGCAGAAGTAGGTAACACTGATGACTCCTCCTTTCTGCCAGAGGGGAAGATGTGTTTACTACAGGCTGGGAAGGCAGCTGAACCCCTTCAGGAGGTAATGTCACTCAGCACTGCTCACCAAACTTGGCTCTCCTGCCTCTCCTGAGCCATTCCTATGGTTACCTATGCAGGCTTCCTCACTCTGTGCTTGCTTTGATGCTAAGAGACAGTGATAATTGCAGCATTGTGAAATACTCAGAAGATTGGCTTGGCTGAAGGACATAAATCCAGGAGGGGAAATGCTGGGAGGATGAATGATTTCACAGATCAAAGGCTTCCTATGTTGACGTGATAGCAATAAAACTTCTTAACTCCAAGCATTGCAATCTCAAGTAAAAGGAAACCCTGGCAGTCTTTTACGAGTGAGGTATTCAGACTTTGTTGTTTTCCCTTTGCTTTGCGGTTGGTGCAGAGGATGGAGACTGGCACTGACCCTCTTCCACATGAGTCAAAACAAGAGCTTGCGTGGCAGCTAAACCCGTGAGATCATGGAAGGGTGCAGGAGCAGCTCTGGGTTATTATTTCATCAAGCTGGCAGATGCCAAGAGGATCACATGATACAATTATCTCAGCCTCCAGGTAAGCAGACACTTTGACTCCCTGCTGTTGACTGTGTAGCAGTAATATTCACTGGAGATGGTCTTTTCTAATTTCTCTTTTTTTTCCCTAAAAATTATGGTGTGAGTGCTGCATCCTGATTAACCTTCTAGACTAATTACTTGACACCAAGTTACTGATGTCAATTGAAAACAGCCGGGAGAGAAAAATATTTAAGAACAGAAGATATTTTTCTTAACTTAACGGCTGTTTCCCAAAGAGGAGCAGCATGGTCATGACATTTTCTGTTCACCTGCAAGCCTCAAGTGAGGTTTGGGATTCTTTGAAACTTATATGAACTCCAGATGAAAGACACAGCAAGCACCAAAAAATCACAGAGGAGGTTTGAAGTGATCAGGTTAAAAAAAAAATTGACTGTGTATCACGTGGTTTTTCCAACAGCTGTCAGCAGTGGTTTAGTTGACTTCTGGGCAATGTGCAGAGAAATTAAAACCAAGTACGTCTCAAAATTCTTTCTGCAGTGTTTTCCAAAGCCCTTAAAAGCTGAAGAAATTCAGCCTAGCTAATCCAGGGGACTGTGCTGCCAGTTTTTATTATAGTTGCCCCTTGTGACTCTCTTAATTACAGGATTGCTGCTGCTGCTCTAGCACTATATTCACCAACATTGTAAGATGCTCTGTAGATACTGCACTAAATAATATAATGGTAGCCAGTAAACTCCTTTCCTCATAGGTTAATTTGTTTGTTTGTTCAAAAACATTAACTAAAGAAGTAAAAAATCAGCACATTTAAAGGTCCAACCAAGGCAACAGTCCTGAACATAGCACTTGCTCGCCCTTGCTATAGTGCAAACAAGCAATTCACAGGTCTTCTGAGAAGGTGTAGGATACAGTGAATCATGTGTTTTGTGAATGAGATAACAATTCATATTATGGTAATCATAACATGATTTTCCTAATGAAAGTGGCCATGGGAAGTCTTTCTAGTTCTGTGCCTTTGCTGGTGTGCCTGGGTTAGGAAGCTGTGGGTGGCAGAATGAGAGATTTCGTTTAGATTTCATTTCTGCGCCAAAAAATTTTGGATGCTATTTGTTGCTTGGTATCTTTGAGTATTGGTCAAAGTATTAATATAGACCATTATTTTCTTCCCCTGTGGAAATATTGATCGATCTGTGTTGGAAAAGCAATGTTCAGGCTCTTGCAAGCTATTCAGGAGCAAGGAATAGTTGTTGGTTTTCCAATGAAGAAAGCATGGGATTTTTGGGCTTGAATCTGGAGCTGCAAAGAAAGTGTCCTCAGAAGATAAAGATGTTAAAAGAGGAGGAACCATAAAAATTGGGGGCTGCAACACCTCACTTCCCCCCCCCCCTGCAGATCATTCACTATGGAGAGGACAGCTCAGAAACAGTGTGGCTGTACAGTGCCGTGACGACAACAGCCGTCACTGCCAGCACGACCCTGTGGGGTTCTCTTTGGGCTCAGTCACTACTAAAAATACAGTGGCCCCTTGGCTGCCAGAGGAAGCACCTCCCTTCCCTGGCCCACGCTGGCTCTGCAAAACAGAAAAACCCATGAGGCTGGAGGGCAGGAGTCAAGGGTGAGAATATTTCCACAAAATAAGAAAGAATTTTGAAACCATGCAGAACAGGAGAGAAAGCAGAGAAGAACTCAAGGGAGGAATAAATAATAAAATCAAGATTTCTCCAGAGTTTAGTTCTCAGGTATCTGTTTCTCAATTTTGTTTCATCAAAAATAGGAATGTTGTGTAAACTTCTTTACACAAGTTCATACTCCCTGAATGTTAACTGTATTGATTTGAATGTGCTTAGAAATGAATCACGAGGATGTCAACAGGCTGGTATCTGGCTCTCATGGAGGAGTCCACAAGACAGGAACCACCTCAGCAAGCCCAAAGCAAAGGATCTGAGAAGGATATAGTCTTGACTGCCTGATCAGAGGCTCATGACAGAGGGCATATGCCAAAGGCTGCTGGTTGCAAGACTGTGCCATGCATATTTCTTTTGGCTTTCTCTGTGGAACTTGCTGGAGAGACATGTTGCAGCTCTTGACCCAAGGGGTGATAATAGTGAAATTATCCAAGTGAGCTGGCTGCAAGCCAGAGGAGGAGGGGAAGGGAAAGAACCCTGCGGCGATGTGTAAACCTGCAAAGAGGAAAAGCTAGTATAACGAAGGCAAATGCTGGTGCAGGCACTAATGGTGTTTCAGAGGCTCCAAACTAGGATCTCCAGTGAAACGTGGAAGTTTCTCTTTCCTTTTCTGCCTCAGTGCAAGAAATGTCCAGGGGAGCTATGGAAGAAATGTTTTTTCTGATGGAGGTTTATTAAAGAGATTACATTGCCTGGGGAGAGCTGAAAGGCTGTTTTAGACCATGGAGGACCAAAGTGGAACTGAGCCCAGAGGCAGAGGGAACACTTCTTGAGGACTTTGCAGGTTGTCTTGAAAGGCAAGCCTTTTGGGTTGGAGATATGAAGACAGAAAATAGTAGCTGACTTTCTCAAAAGAGGGTAAGCATGTAGCTCAGAAGAGAAATGGGATACCTGCTATGGGTGAAGAGGCATGGCACCAAAGACGGTTTCAGAAGGGCAGTGGGACTATACTGGTGGACGCTGCTTCCTTTTCTACAAGATTCCTTTAGTTTGCAGTCACAGAAAGAGCACTGCATATTCTAGATGCATGGAGTTGAGGCTTGAAATTAGCACGGTTATTTTTGTAGCATCTATTCGGTTCTGTTTTGAGGGTTTCCACATCATGTAAATGTAAATTTGGCATGGGTTTGGGAGAGCGGCCATCCTAGATATTAATGCCTGTGCCGTATTCTGTAACGTTTAGGTGTGTTAATGAAATGTGCTGCCTTCATCTTGTGTCCCAGACTGCAGTGAGGCATAATGAATTTGACATAAGAGATGTTTGGAAATCAATCTCTAACAGAGACCTGAGATTTCCAGATAATACATTGCAGCAAGAACAAACTCTGTGAGGAACTGCCAACATGAGCGAGACATCCACTGAGGTTACCAAGCCCAAGTTAACTTGTGTGTCACTGTCACACCAGTTAACTGGTGTGAATACTGTTCCAGCAGATGCAGGGGAAGTTACACAAAGGCTGTGATTTACCCTGGCATATGTGAAGTCCTCACTGTGCCTTATTCAGTAAACTTGAAAACGTCTCAAGGGAGGGAAAGAGAGGAAATTCCACGCTTCCCTTTGCAGCTCAAGGAAATTGCCGTAGCTTGCCCTAAAGAAACCTGCAGCAAAGGCTTGGCTGCACTGAAATCAGTGGCAAAACTCACATGATTTCATGAGCTGGTGCTTTACATCTGGTGTTTATCTTCTTGGCAATTAACCTCTCTGCCTTTATCTGTCACACCTCAAATCTTGCTCATGACTGCACTTCTACTGCATCCAAACTGGAAAGTGCTGTTCATGGGCTGATACATTTATTGCAACCACCTCCTCCCTATTTTATATAGCATCTCTTATTTTTCTTGCTTCCTGCTATTTTCTTTTCCCCTGGAGAGAAATCCAAGTTGCACATTGTGCTTCTCCTCTGTTGCATATATTCGTGTATTTTTTCAGATGTCAATCTCCAGGTGCAGATGGTGGTTCTAGGTAGGATCTGAAACTCTAAGAAGATGGTCCACCTCCTCTTGGAGCTGGGTCCTGACCTGAGAGGAGCCTTGACACAGCCCTGGAAGTCTTTGCACGGTGGCTGTTGCCACCTTGGAAGAGTTTTCTGGAAGTTTGTGTCAAAACTGATCTGGAACCATATTCAGATTTAATGCTTGGATTCCAGCTCTACAGCTCTGTGGCCTTTGTGAGATTAGATGGACTGCAACAGCTTACCCTAAAAGCCTGTTAATCTAAGCCTTATCTGAAACAAGCGCATTATTTTGAAAAGGCTTGTCATTTTATATCTGATCACTGGTGCTGGCTCTTCCTTTGCACACAACTGTCTCATCTTGTTATGCATGCATACGTACATCTAAGAGGTCACCTACTAAGAACTGGCATAACTTGGTTTTGCATTTGAACTACAAGGTTACATGCTTTGTTGCTCCCATAGGCTGTATTTCATGGCACTTGGGAGAATTTTTGCATCGCAGTACTTCTTGTGACTACAAACTTTCTGTGCATCTTACCATCCTCCTTTTCAGAGTGCGTGTCCCACAGCTGCCTGGCAGGAGCTGTGAGCACTGCCCTTTGCTGTACAGCAGCCTCCCCTCTGCTCTCACTTCAGGGGGACTGCGTGTGTCTCTCGCTACTCCTTTCCTCCCTTCCCTGCTCCATCCTGCCAGGGGTTTCTGATGTTCCCCAACCTGCCCAGTTCTCCCCTATGCCATTCGGCCTTTCAGGGTGTCACCTTTTAAAGCATGCCAGGAGACAGGCAGAGCTAAGGTAAGGGAGGGAGCAGTGGCAGACTGGAGTATTAATGCCTGCTGTTGTGTGACCTGCGCAACTGCAGATGTGGCCCAGGCTGCCAACAAGGTACTAGCCTTTCTTTATCTCACCATCTTGTTGGGAGGGGACCTTAAACCCATTCCAACTCAGATCAATAGGTTTCTGCCCATAGATGTCTCCAGCTTTCCTTACAGCATTAGGACTGATCACATACAGCAGTGATGGAAGTTACAGAGTGCTCAAGAACATCGGCTTGAACATGAGAAGATTGTTTCTGTGGGCCCTTCTGCATCAGTAGCTCTTAGTCTCCATTACTTAAGGTATCCAGGGCCTTCACGGAGACCCTTTTGGTTTCAAAGCCGCAATAAGAACTTAATGCATATGGATAATAGGTCTCAAAAGGACATGCTGAATGCATTAGAATAAATGCTCTGCTGTTAGTAAAGTTTTCAGTGAAGGCATTTCTATGGTCTTCCTCTTGTATCCTACTACTAAACTATCCCATTTATGTTTGCAACAAAAGTGTAGGTGAATGTTCAGGTATTGAAAATGTGTTTTCATTGGCTTGTGTTAACCTTCCATGCCTTGTGTTCTAGGAGTCTTCTCTTTCCTACATTGTAAGCTCTAATGCTCCCTTGCATTACTAAGTTCACCAAGGCCATGTTTGCAGTTGATGGGGTTTGCAGTTCTGCAACTTGCAGAACTCCCCAAAAGCAGTAGGCCAATATCCAGCAGTACAAAGAGATCTTTCTTATCTTTCTTCCTTGTTTCGATTCCCAAATGTATACACCAGCAAGCCCAGTGCACATATTGTCCAGTATTTCCTATTAAAAATAACTTAAGCTTATAACTGCAAATGGTCTTTACATGGTAGTATAGTGGTAGTGTCCTCTACCATTAGACTTAGACTTTCAGAAGAACTGACCTGAAAATAAGCTCTTTTTGGATCAGGTGTCCAGAGCTGAAAGCTAAGTCTGCCACTGTTGCAAGCCCCAGAGCACCAAATGTCTTTGGTGGCAGCAAGTTCGAGCTGAAATTGTGAAAGGCTGTTCTTAAAAACTCCAAACTTTCCACATTATTTTATTTTTATGCTGTTTTAAATTGTATGGTATGTGATGGCTGGCTAGGAATTATCTGAGTTGTGAGTATGAGTTTGTCAAAAAGCATCAATTCATCTTTTGCTAGACAAGAAGGAAGTGGCATAGCAGCTATCAAAAAAACTCTCAAACCTGTCCTTGTGGAGTGTCCTTAAAAGAACCCTTTTCAAATGATAAAAATCTGGTTTGTGTATGTGCGAAGAATTTCCTTTTCCTCTCCTTGTCACAGAGGCATTCATTATGTTTCAGCATGCCCAGGCTGGTTCTGTGCTGGGCTCCTGGTGTACCCAAATACCTCTGTTGTCCCCAACATGGGCCAAATCCCATCACCCAACATGGGATGTTAATGCAATTCCAGGGATACATGGCATTCCTCTGGATTTGCATCCGTGAAGTAAAGGCTGAGCCTGACTTTGAAGGTGTTCCAGGCTCCTTTCTGATGTCGGCAACTATCACGCTCGGCGAGGGTGGAGTTACTTCCTTGCTGCTGAGGGCAGAAGTCACCCACCCGTCTTGGCTGAACACGTACCAACCCTTGAAGTTTCAACCCTTCAGTTAGTTTCATTGAAGAATGAAGTAATGGGCAAAGTTGAATCTCTCTCTCTTTCTGGAGCTGCTTGCAGAGCAGGGTTGGGCTTTGCCTGGGAATGCTGTGTCTGACTCCTATGAGCAGGAGCAACTTCTGATGAGGTGTTCTGCTGAACGAGCTCTTAAAATGCTAATGCTCTTATGGAGTGCTGACTAAAAATAGACTTAATTTTCTGCAAACATGAATAAAATCATGCAGGGAAATGAATAGGGTAGTAAAATGCTCTTAAATGTCCTAGATTTCTAATGGAGAAGATAAGAGTCAGTGTATATAGGTGTGTAGAGAGACCATAATTTCCTCTTTTTTTCTTTCTTTCTTTTTTTTTTTTTTTTTTATTCCTGGTGGAAAGAAGAGAAGCTGGTATTGCTTTCTATTACTTTTTATGTTCTTTTCCTGGAAAACATTTTGGATATGAAATTGAGGAGAAAAAACTTTTGATGGATTTCAAAACAACCAACAAAATACAGAAACTTGTTTTTCTGCTCCTTTTTGTAACACATCTCAAAATGAAAATGTAGGCAAATGAAAGTGGGAAGAGTTTCAATGAAAACTCATTTTTAAACATTTCTCTTTGGGTCTACAAAGGGAGGCAAGGGCTACTTCTATGTGAGGAAAATACCGCTTTTATCCTCCTTTCAGTTTTTGAAGCGAAAGGTCTTTGTAGCATTTACCACACAGGAGGGAGTTGCTGCCCAGAGCTGAGCACAACTGAGAAAATAATTTTGACCTGATATATAGAAGTAGTGTCTAGACAGAGAGCATTTGAAGTGCTTAAGGGGAAACTCAGAGTAGGAACCAGTTATGACAAACTGAGCTTTTGAAGTGACAAATAGAAGCAAACATGTATAAACTTAAGATTTGATAAAGTAAATGCGAGATTTGCTGCTGACTAAAATGAGACTAGAATACAGGACCAGCTAAATTAGAGTGTGGTTTGTTTCTGCTGCTGTCGTCTTCGAAACAGGAGCCAGAGCAATTGCTTGTGGGGCCATGCTATGCAACCAGAAAGGTGAAACCACCTGCTGGTTTTAGTGTTTGGTGTTTTTTTGGGTTTTGTTTGGTTGGTTGGTTTTGACTTCTTTTTTTTTTCCCCACAAACCCAAGGCTTTTTTCTTTTACCTAGTCTAGTCTGCAGTCTGGGTTGGCCTCACAAGGATTTTCATCAGGATGACCTAGAGGTTAACGAACTGCCGTGTGTGGGCAAGAAAGGACCATGATGTACTAAACTGGGCTCTGCTCTGCAGGCAGCTGAAGGGAGCTGTGTTTGTGGGGTCCTGAATATGCCATTTTCTGGGGCCTTTTGCCTTAGCAAAGCTAAATGTATACTTCATGGTGTTGTGGGTTGTAAAGACACTAAGAGAAATATTGCCTGCATCTAGAGGAATTGAACTGAAGAGTGATTTCTGACTATCTGTGCTTCTGAAATGTTAGAAATGGAAATCTGTTATTGGGATGAGAATTTTGATTACAGAAGAGAATTATCAAAAGCAAAGTCCTACAGCCAAACTGGTCATTTGCACCCCCACAAAACTTCCTGAAGTTTAGAAGATCACATATGAATTCTTGATCTGTATCAAGGCATTCAGACTTGTCTCTGCTAACCCAGTGAAGAGCCTATGGCACTGACACAAACTAAGGAAAGTTACTGAAATACTGGAGTTTCTTAGACTAGAGAAAATCATTTCACAGATAATGCTGATTAGAAGAGACTCATTAAAAGTTTCAGGAGAAACTTCTGTTGCTGGGGATAATTAGATGTGAATCTCCTTGATCCTAGTTCAGTGTTTTATTCTGAATTAACCTTTCAGAGTGTCTGTCCGTGTTATACTTGAATGACCTAGTGAGTAGGAACACTTGTCACTGCTAAAATACATTATTACATATGCTTTCCATGTATCTTCCATCATATTTAATCAGATGTGGTGTAATTCCTTGAATGAAGGGTTTTACAAGTACATAGCATGATTATAGTTGGTATATGTGTAATTGTTAACTATTATTTATCTATTTCAATTTCCTTCTGTCTGATTCAGTAACGTAAAGACACTTTTATAAAATCACAATCAATTACTGTGGAAGTGAGTCAGATGTCATCTTCCACTCCAGCATTTATGACTGACTAATTTAAGAAGGACAATTAAGCTGACTAGACTCAATACTTGGGGTGAAGAAAAGCTCTTCTATTCCCGTGATCTAAAAATACTATTTCTAGTTGCATTTGCAGGGGGCACACCACAGTGGAGGTCCACGGTGACACCAAGAGGGCTTTGGGGCTCCAGAGGACCTTCAGCCTTGCTGCTCTCCTCTCCTTTTCTCTTGTTTCCTTAACTGCAAAATGCTGATGATCCTGTCGTTGTGTTTTAGCCCTCAGCTTTGCCTTCTGAACTATTTAGGCCCCAATTAGGAAAGCGTTTTCTTCAGGCAGGATTTAAAAAGTACATAAGCCAAAATCCAGTGATGTCAGAAAGATGAGGAAAGAGCATGCGTAAGCAGGGGTTTTGTTTATCTTTAAATAGGCACACCAAATCAAAACTTTCTTTTATTTCTTTCTTTAGGCCCTGATGTTTTTACTTTTTTTCTAGAATGTGTAAACCTACAGTAAGACAAATAATAATTCCTCATGATCTTAATGAAAATGACAACATGGAGCATGCAGTAGATACTGTTCTTCCCTAACTTCTTTTGGACCACATTTTTCTGCTGTTACGTGGTATAAGGACTATTTAATTTTGAACTACAGTAAATTATTGAAGTTCTTGAGTTCTGATGCTTTGTCAGATATCAGCTTTAAGACTATGTGGATGTGTTCTACATAGTGGAAAGATGTTGCACCCAAGCTTTTTGGTCCCTTTACTTCTGAGGGGACTGGAGCAGCAAAGGGAGAGGTCAGCATGAATCTGGAAACATTGGGTGATCCAGTACAACATGCTGTAATAATATTATATTGTGCTTATCTAAAATAATTTGATTGCTCTTTTTGGGGGGGAATAGATGTCAAGGAAAGATCTTACTTCATTTGTTAGTCCAAATGACCACAGAAGACTTAATATAGTCCAAAACCAGGACTTACTGCCACTTAAATGACTACTTTGTTACTCACAGTCAATGACCACGAGAGTTATGCGTCATTTAAAGCAAGGCAATATTTTAACAGAACCTGTTTCCTTCTATACTGTCCCATCTTGGGTTTCAGAAGAATGAGTCCATCATGTACCACAGGACAGCGAACAACCATAAACATGGCAGAAGAGAAGATGATGATATTACAGGCTTTAACATTTCCAGTACATTTAATTCTCATTGGGTACATGTCACGGATGATGCACCACCACAGTACAGCAAGGACATTTGAGGTTTAATCCTTGAAAGCAGATTAAAATGAAGGTAAATTATGGGGCATGAGGACTACCCAAGGAGAATGTCTTTGAGAATACATCTAAAATTGAAATGTTTGTAATATCTTGCTGAGATTTACTCAAGGCATGATCAAACATAACAACAACATAATATTGCCTGTTGCAAAAGAGTACGTAAATTATATGCCAAGTGCAATGTACTGTATTAACAGGTGCTCTTGGGTTGTAGCTATAGTCCTGTACTGGAAGTGATGAGAGATAAGAAGGAATGACCTGAGAGACTTCTAAAAAAGCTTTTCCAAAACTGTATTACTTCTGGGCAGGTCTTGGTAACAATTCATGGCAGATGATCTGATCCAACCAGAATTACAGGGTTACAGGCATGATGCAAAACATAATTTGCGAGCAAGGTATGAATGCTCAACAAAATATATGTGATAAGACTAGATAGCAGTAGCATTAAAATGTGCTTCCTTTTGAACCAAGTGGTAAACACTTATCATGTCTGACCTGTACCACTGATCTTTAGTGTATCACTATGCACGCATGACACATGATGCTGCATAAGCATGACAATATGTTGTAATGAGGTACTGTTCATGAAAGTTTTCACTTCAAGTATAGTGAAGGTGAAATTGCTCCTAAATGTAGTTGAGAGCTGCTGTTACATCATGCTTTGGGTCAGTATGCAAGGAGTTACCAGCAAATATACCATAGGTTTTCTTTTGCTTCCCACCATGACAAGAGAAACCGTCACTTTCTCTTTTGACTTCCTTTGTCTTCCTTTGCATGCAATATGTTTTTTGCAGACAAGCAAAACTGAGCAATGGGTTTTTCCTTTTTAAATGTTATTCTTTATTTTTCCTTCTGTCACCAATTGTTAGTAGGAACCCCAAAAATTCACACTGGAAACATTACAAGAAAGGGAAGAATTAAATCCTCTGAGTGCCAATAGTTCCTTCTTACATTTACTAAGGTGTATATACAATGTAAAAATACTATTTTTAATCTTTGTTTCACACAGTCATTCATGATCATTGGCCTTCTTCCCCATTATAAACACTAGATCTGTTTCTGGAACATCTTTCGCTATCTTGAGGGATATGTTGGAGACACACAGAACCCTCCTGAAAAGAATGCAGTCCATACACATAATAAAATTCTTCATTAGCCCCATTTAGAACTTTGGTTATAGTGAATGATATAATATTTGCTCTGAAGGAAAAAGTTTAATTACCCTTTGTGTTTTGCAAGGAAAAGCTTTGTAAACTTCTTGTAATTACAGGCTGCTAAATATTACCTAGAATTGAAATTTGTTCTTCTTGAACAGAGAACATTTATTTTCTGTTTATTGAAAATTCCTGTATTATTTACTTAACTAAAGACTTGAATGCTTCTTTTTGTGTGGGTGAGGCAGAGGAAAAGAAGAATTTTGCACCCAGGGATTTTCCCTTTGAAATGTGGGAGTTGTGCGTCATTGCACGCTAACATTAAAACGAGACCTACACCAGCACAAGGCCAGGTTCAAGCCCTTGGAGTGAAATCCGAAGTATGACATCTTATGGTAGATTGTTAACTTCAGCAAAGCTGGAATTTTATCCTGAGGCTTTACCATCATCTCCTTCATGGTCATGACCATTACAGCTTTAAGACTCAAGGAAGCATGTGCTTTTTATTCCCCCTTATTTTGAATGATGAAGTATAATTACAGTCCCTATGCTCCAGATCCAATTTTTCCTATTTTGCAAAAGTGCTAAGACTTCAAAGCAGAGAAGATTCATGGGCAGGGCTTTCTACCATGGAACTGCCAAAGAAAATGCCACTTTTTGAAAGGCTGATTTCTGGAAAGGCATTATATGATTTTAATATTTTATTCTGCATGTTGTTGTTAAAGCTCTAATCCTCCTACAAATTCCCCAAAGCATTTTTCTTGCGGGGTGGATGGAGTTCATTCTGGAATGCTTTTTAAAACTTTTTAAAATACAGATGTATATGAAGGAGTATTTAAACTTGCATTACACTAGCAGGAATGGGAGTTAATTTGAAAAGAGAGTGTAGCATTTCAAAGCATGGAATGAGGTAAGTTTTCAGCACAGAGCTTACTCTTCACCCTATAAGTTGCCATATAGACAGTCTTTCCAGATCAAAAATCTATAATACACCCAGGATCTAGTTAAAAACTCTTCTTCATGTGGAACCTGATCCTGCACATCTTTCTCAAGTTGGCCATCGCCTGTCTAGGTCATGAAGAATTAAGCCAGGCCCATGGTTTTTGATGTTAAAAGAGCTAATGCAGCAGTATGAGCTGCAAGTGGTTTCTCACTCCTTTCATTTCTGTGAGAAAGGCAGTACCCTGTCTGGCCCTTTGATGGGACATGCAATAAGCACTCTGGACATTTCATGCATATCCCCATACAGCTGAAAGGACTTTAGAAGTCCTTGTGCAGGTGGTGGAGAGCAGCATTCCCTGCTCAGGTCCCACAAGGCCCCTTTGGCCAACTTACGTGGCACGTAACTTTAGGAGCTGAGTGTTATCAAGCTTCCTGCCTGTGCCAACAAAGAGTGATATGCACTAACTGCTTTCTTTTGATGCCTTGTCATTCTTCTTAAGCAATATCTAGCTTGATTGTTTTTTCTTGTACAGTCGTTTATGCTGAGAATCAGCAAGGCGTGCATTTCTCAGTCCCCATGGTGTAGATCAAGAGGAATTTCTTTCTTGGGGAGTTGTTCAGACTCGGGCCAGTGTAAACAGGATAAGAATCTCCCTGGATGACACTAGTGGATTTAGTCTGGTTTTATGTTTGTAGAGCAGGGGAGCAGGGATTTTCTTGGAAGAAATAGGCAAAAGTCCTATTTCAAAAGCTTCAGCAGCAGTCAAGCTTTAGTAATACACTCCCTTCTTTGCTTTGCTATGAATACCTGCCAGAAGAAAGGAAAGGATTTCTTTCTTCTGAATCCCAAATGTATTAGGCTCTGAAGTGATTGGTCAGGACAAAGTTTAAGTGTCAGATAATGATATCTGGAGTAGATTTTAGTATAATGGCTCAATATTACATGTTATTGGGGGGGGGGGGCGGGATGTTTGGTTTTGTTTTTATACATTGCATCTGAAAAATCATGCTTCCTAAAACTTTGTAGTTCTACTGCAACAAGGGGTGGATTTTTTTTTTATTTGTTTGTGTAGATATCTTGCAACTTTTATTGCTCTGTAATATTTTGTAAAACCATTTAGGTTAGAAGGGACCTCAGGAGGTCTCTAGTCCAACCTCCTGCCCATAGCAGGATTAGCAATGAGATCAGACCAGGTTGCTCAGGGCTTTACCCAGTCAGGTCCTGAAATCCTCCAAGGACTGAGGTTGCACAACTTCTCTCTTGGCAACCTGAGCCTGACTGTCCCAATGCAGAGTTTTCCCCCTTCTATCCCTGTTTGTTTGTCGCGATTGTCTCTCTGCTGTGCACCTCCCTTCTTGTCTCTTCTCAAAGGTGCTGGACATCTGCTGGCAGGTCCCTGAAGCCATGCTTTCTCAAGGCTGAACAAGCCTTGGTCCCTCAGCATCTCCTCACAGACCTGTGTGTCAACCCCTGGCCCTCCCCTAGACTTGTCCTATGTGACTGTCCTCGTTCTCACCCTGGGGACAGAAGTGGATGCCATATTCTAGGTGCAGTCTCATGAATGCCGAGGAAAAGGAAATAATCACTGCCCTTGATCTACTGTCTGGGATGCTGCTGGGAGAGCCCGGGATGCTGCTGGCCTTCCTGGCTGCCAGGCAGGCTGTGGCTGGTGCCCAGATCGCTGCTCACCACCATCCCCAGGTCCTGCTCAGCAGCACTGCTCCCCAGCCAGGCAGGCCCCAGCCAGCACTGAAGCCAGGGGTTGTTCCTCAGAGTATTCCTCCCTGGTGCAGAAGCAAGCCCTCCAGCTTTCTGAAGACTATTTCTTAAAGGAGTTAAGAGTTCGGTGATCCTTTCCGAGCACAAGAAACCTGTGGCCCAATAACTGTGATGAATTCCTTCCAGTGGTCTTTCCTCTCTTTGGGAATAGAAAGGTGGTCATGGCACTCCTGTTAAACACGTGCACCCCAGTAATGATCTCCGTGGGAGACTGAGATGCACAATAGGGGTTTCTACTGCACACTGTGTTTCTTGAATCCTATTAGGAAAAGCAATGCAAAGTGTTACTACTATTTCTAAAATGATCATTAGTTGTTAAAGCCACCATTACTATCCAGAAATACAATGATGCTATTAATAAGGCAAAAAGTATGGCAAAAAAATGCACTTCTAATTACTTACACAGAGATGAACTCTTAATTCTGTAACTGGCATCTATACTTTATTTAGAAGAAGCAGCAGGCCTGCCTGGAAAAAAATGAAGAAGAATGGAAGTCTGAATTCTGACCTCAGTTATGCCAGCTAGTATGCAGGGCAGCTTGGATCCAAATCTGTTTTAGGAAGGACTTTAAGATTTAGCTTGTTAAATCTGTACAAAATGAATTACTGTAACAAGGGAAGAAAGCAAGCCTTGTAGTGATAGGACAATAAGCGTTTTATTCCTGTTTTTTCACAGAATTTCCTTGGTGATTTTGACATTTTTAAGCTGTGTGACTTGGTCAAGCTTGAGTGCCTGTGGGTAGACACCAGACATTCATATGCAGAGATGCTTCTAGTAAGCAGTCTGATTTTGAGAGAGTTTGATCATCAAACCTCCCAGGACAGTGGATGTTGTGCTCCGCTTGGCCTCTTAATTTATCTGATGTGCTGTGGTCTGACCAGATCTCCCCGAGTAAGCTGCTGATGCTTATATGACCACATCTATGCTTCGTGCTTTCTTGCAGAAAGGACTGATTCAATGTGCGGTTCTGCCTTAAAGCCAGACAAACAGGATTTGGGCCTCCCGTCCTCTTCTCTGTTTTCAGAATTGTTTTTTCATGTTTCCGAATCAGTGGGAACAGCTGATATCTTGGATGATCCCAGTGCTGAGTGGGAGACTCAACTGAGTGTCAGCAATGTGAGAGAAAAATAAGAGATGACACTTTACCTTCTTCTCAAAAAAGTCAGCCTGAAATCTACTACTTTTTTTTTATGTATGTCCCCTGCTATCAGAGGAAATCTGAGCAGGATTTGAAAAGGAAGACCTTTATAGGGGAGATCTTATAATGTGTATTGAATCAACCTGGAAAGCATTATGCATTTTTAATAGATTTATGCTGACAATGGTGGGAAGTAAGCTGGAGACAATGGCAGCTTAATAGAAGGACATAGCCTGTTACGTATTCTGATATTTGTTTCCCTCAGTCATGTGCTGGGGTCTCTTGTCTGGTAGTGGCAACCATGTGAAGGGGTAGCTACTCAGGCTCTGTCTTCCATGCTGGACAGCTTTGTCATTGCTCCAGAAGGCAAAGAAAGGTTGCTTTTTCTGGGAAAGTTAGGCCAACTCATTTGAGTACCAAATATGGCTTTGGAAAACTACTACAGGACAAACAGCTTTTGGGCTTACACCAAAAGAAACTGCATATGAGTTTTGAAGGTTGTGATATAGCATTGAGAAGGATATGAAGAATAATGACTCTAGGGCCACCCTGTTTCACCATCTCAGGTGTTATGGCATCATCAGTCCTTGGAACTGAAATCAAGACGAAAAATTATGGCGTTGGGGGGAAAAAAGAGCTCTTCTGTTTTAAACCACACTGTGCCATGGTTTTGGGTTGTACTGTGGTAAATTTCTTTGTAGACCTTTTTATTCCATCTATCTGGTTTTCTTTTTAAAAGGAGATAATTCTTGCTAGCAGTCATGAGAGAAGCTAAAAGATAAATTAGTTGGTGATTTTCAGCACTTAGAATTACTAATACTTTTCTGCTGTAACTGTTATGTGCTGCTATTTTACACTGGCACTTCTCAGTGGAAGACAGCAATGCAAACACGTATTTTAACAAGTCTCTGCTGCAGCACCATTGATTGTAGCCAGCTATTGTTCTCCCGAGTCCTGCCTCAGACAGGGAGTGAGAAGTTTCCCGGGATTTAGGTCCAGACCTTTTTGACGGGAAGCTGGGGAACAATTAGGAGGCAGCTGAATCTCTCCCCCCACACACACACGCTTCTTTAAAATGAAAACTGTGGAGAAGAGGAAGTTGAAAGGGTTTCCCTTGTTTTACTCAGCTGCTGCACAAGTGGCTGGCTATGTATAAAATAGTTAGGTTCTTAACTACTTTGGAGACAGTTTTTTTTCTGGCGTGTGGTGGAATCAAGCCACTCTAAAGAGAGAAGTTGCTCAACTTCTTGCTCGAAAGAAGGTGGCATTTGTGAGTCGAGGCAAGGCAGGAACAAAAGCTTGCCGCTGCCCCACCTGCAAAGGATGGGCTTGCGTCCATCCATCACCTATTGGGAACCATGCGACTGGCAGCTCCCCCCAAGCAGATGGCTGATATTTATGCTGTTTTGCCTTTGTGTTTCTTGTTTCCTTTCAGGATAGGAGGATACAAGGCCCTAGCATTGATTTTTCTGTGCAGCTTAAAAAGACAAGAAAGCTGCTGTGCTTTTGAAGCTTTAGACTGTCGGTTTTCTTATTCCCTGTAGGTCTTCCCAAGGTCTCTTATCTCTTTTTCATCTATGCAGATGCCTCTGTCTTCTGTTGATCCTTCCTGGTGACTCCTTTTAGGAAGGAAAAGAAAACTGAAAATCTGGTCCCATAGAAGCAGTTTGCTATAAAGTTCTGATTCTGTGCTTAATTCTGCATGGGCTTTAATTGGCATCTGTGTTTAATTGTGCTGACACATAGTTATACATGGGAGCGATCAGAGCTCCCCAGCGATTTGCACTGATGAAGCTGTGTTTGTGTAGTTACGTCACTCCAAAATGTTCAGAGGCAGAAAAACTTCCAATTCTTATGGGGAATATCTTTAGGGCTGGGGGAGAAGGCGTCCCCTGTTGCCTTTCGTCCTCACAGACTGTTGCCCCTCTATTCCTATCGAGTCCTGCAAGCTGAATTATTAGAAAATTCTTGCAACAACTAATAAATCTTGCTTTGCATTTGGAACCCTGTGAGCAAACAGTGTCCTTGTAATATTAACAGTGCTTTTAATTCCAGATCTTTTTGTTCAGAAGGTTCACTGCACAAGCAGCATTATGGGTTTTTGATCACAAATCTATGAGAAAGCAATTGAAATGCAAAGAAAACAGATCCTCACAAAGCCATTACCATATATATGTATATTTTTTAAACAGAGCATGCACTGGGAATATACCCTGTCAAATGGGTTTCCAACAGTAAATTCAAAGAAAATTGCACATAATAGTGGAATGTACATCTCTTGTTTGGATAAGAAACCTCTAGCTGACTGTATGTATCTGTCATTTAATCTTAACTTTTTTAGTAGGCCTAAGTGCAGTAGTTACCATGAGATAACAAAAGAACTAACATAGGATGTTCACTAAAGATTGGAGGAGAAAAAACAAGAGTACTAGTTTAGCAGCTACAAGTAACCATTCTAGGCAGTTTCTGTCACCTCAGCTTGAGTTAGGGTAATGGGAAATAAGACAACTGAGAAACCTAAGCGGTAGTAGAGGAAAAACAAGCCTTAGTGTTTTGCAGGCAACAGTTGAAGAGAAGCAGCTTGATCAACAAACTAGCCAGTGGATGCAATTTTTACCATACTTAGATTCAGATAAGATTGTATTCTCCTGTCTCTTTGCCTTATATAATTAAATCATTTAATGTTAGTGATGACACTGTTCAGGTCTGGCATAAAAGAAGGGTCTGGCACCAAGATGGTGTTCCTGCAGCAATGAGCTCCTGTCCATGCAGAGGTTCCCATCTACAAAGATTGTGAAAATGTCTTTGACTGTTAGTCCTTGAATTGAAGTTAAGTAAGGTTTTCAGCCCTCATTGGTAAATTCCCTACTAGAGTTCTTCAGAAACCTTTTTCTTTTTTCTTTAGATATTTATGATTTCTTCTTTTGTTAATTTTTGGCTCTGCTTAGACAATATGCATTTTCCATAAGAAGTCTGTACTGCATCATTCTTTGCTTACTCATTGTATTGCATCTTTAATTTTTTTAAGTCAAATTCTTTTTAACTGTTCCCATTAAAACCTAGTCCTTCTAGGGGAGGGCTCCTTGAACTCTCTTAATTTCCGGTTGTTTTCTGGGGTCAATGATTGTATGCACAACTGCCAACTTCTAATACAATCAATTTATATTTTTATTAGTTTCACTGAAGCAACGGAAAAGGTGATCTTGGACTAAGACTTCATTGGGCTCATATAGTGATGACTAAGGGTAAAATTGTGCCGGGGAGGCCTAAAGAAAACATGCATTGCATTTACAGTAATCTTGCAGTAGGATATTGCAGCAATTTATAGAATCATAGAATTGTTAAGGTTGGAAAAGACCCTTAAGATCATCAGGTCCAACCGTTAACCTACCACTGCCAAGTCCACCACTAAACCATGTCCTCAAGCACTGCATCTACCCGTCTTTTAAATACCTCCAGGGCTGGGGACTCAACCACTTCCCTGGGCAGCCTGTTCCAGTGCCTGACTACTCTTTCAGTAAAGAAGTTTTTCCTAATATCCAACCTAAACTTACCCTGGCGCAGCTTGAGGCCATTTCCTCTCGTCCTATCGCTTGTTACTGGGGTGAAGAGACCGACCCCCACCCCTCTACAACCTCCTTTCAGATAATTGTAGAGGGCAATAAGGTCTCCCCTCAGCCTCCTCTTCTCCAAACTAAACAACCCCAGCTCCCTCAGCCGCTCCTCATAAGACTTGTTCTCTAGACCCTTCACCAACCTCGTTGCCCTTCTCTGGACACGCTCCAGCACCTCGATGTCCTTCTTGAAGTGAGGGGCCTTGAAGTGAGGGGCTTGCAGCAGAAATTGAGGACTTATACTTTTGGCATTGACCATAAAGACCCTCCCTCTCCCACAAGATGACTTGGGTTGGTGCACCATGTTGCAGTGCTTGTGGGCTCTGTGCTGTGGGGTTTCAGGATTTTTGTGCTTGGACCATCTATTGGGCAATCAAGCCCAAAGGTTTTTAACATGGGTAGAGGTGGTTTTTCCAGCAATCTGTACTAAAACCACTGTATGTCTTTTGCTTCATTCTTCACGTTCCTCTGAAGCTTCACAGTGTGTTCAGCTGAGAGTCAACCCTTGGTTGAAGCAACTGACCTTATTTGTTTAAGGGAAAAACCGTCATTGTCCTAGGCAAACACAAAAAATTTGTAGGCTTTTTGTTAACCTCCTCATACTGAGAGCAATAGAGTTGTCCATCAGATCTTGCCCTTTATTTATAAGAAGGTGCTATGTTACCTTTCATGACCTTTTTCAGTGTGTGTTAAGTATACGTGAACCAAACCATATGTATGTTTAATGTACTCTGGTCTTTATAATATGACAAATACTAAAAAGGGCTTTAGGGAAAATACTTATCATATGTCTGGCTGGAAGGGAAAAAATACATAAGGCCAACACAGTAATTGACTTAGAACACTATAAAGGGAAATATCTTTTCTCATAGAGAAAAGAGCTTCGATTCACACATGAGCTGCGCCAAGTAGAACTGATGAATATAGCACAATAGTCTTAACAGATTCACTACAAGCCCTGTCCTGAATAAGAAGAAAAAGAAACAAAGAGGAAGGGGGCAGGGAAATGGTTTCCTTCTTGCTCTTGGGAAGAGTTAGAAAAATAGAATGCTGAGCAATATAGGAAAAAAAAGGAAAAATAGTCACATGTTATTCACGCTTCACTCATGTTTAGTACATTCACATGGGCATGTTAGGCATGAAAAGAACTCTGAAATGTAAATAGAGACATTCATTGTGTGGTTTTACTTCATTTTTTAAGGAGGAAGGGAACAGAACAAATGGACTCCCCACTCTGCTGTTTCTCAGAAGGAATCCCTTCTGAAGCCATTCTGATGAAAGCATAATTAACCTTGTTTTCGATAATGGGTCTTCCCTTTGTGGCTCAGATAACGAAAGATGGGGAGAGCATGGGCCACCCTGGTGATCAAGGAACCACCATAAAAATTGAGGATGAGGTTGTTGTGCACAAACTGAACTACCAAAGGTATGATGGGCTTGAATTTAATTCCCGTAATTATACTAATGATGCAGAATATAGCCAGACTGAAATAACTCAGGTAATTACTTAGCATATTGCTCCAGTTTCTGCAACGGCAGTCATTGTTTACATCTCTAATTATGCCATGTAGACACATCAAATCACTCACGCTTGTTTTGACTTGAAGTATTTGAAGCAGCAAACACTGATGAGCTGTATCTTATGGATGCTGCTATGTGAATGAATGCAATTCAGTAATACTTGTTCATCAGGCTCAGGGTCCAATCCTGCATGTCTTTCGTACTCAGCATTCCTGTTGCTGTGACTGCCTTATGTATTTCTTTCATTGAGAACTTCTCCTTGCCTTGAGCAGATGTTGAAGGGCTCCATATTCACATAGCTAAACACTTAGCGTGCCCTTAATTTTAAGAGCATGAGTAGTCTACTGCAGGTCAGCTGGACTGCTTGAACATTTTAAGGGAGGGTTACCCCTGGTTGGGATACAGCCAGAGTTTTCAGTGTCTAAAACAAGGCCAATTGCTTGTCCTGGGGTAGTGTAGTGAGAGCAAAGGAAGAATTTGTTCCAATTACTAACAACAGTAGCAAAAAAATGCCCAACTTGAAGTTATTATCCTCCGCCTACCATTTTTAAGCTGAGTGATTTTTCTTCACAATAATGAGAGAAAAAAATGGAAGAACATTAGACCAGCTTCATCCTTTTAAAAAAAAAAAAAAAGCTAAGATTTCTTAGCATGTGCAAATGGCTCTGTTTTGCACTTACGGCTCTAGTGGACATATGCAACGCCATTTTTTCCCCACCCCCTGCAAAACAGTATGTTCTCTAAGAGTTGTATACAAGTCCGTGTGCCAAGTGCTACAAATATTTCAACCTTTAGGACAACTTCTTTCTGCAGTCCTAGCCAAGCTGCTTTCTCTGCTCTGTGGCTCTGTCTCCCCGTCTGCAGACTGAGAATAATAATGCTCGTCTTTTTGAACACTTTAGGGCTTTCTATTTCGATGTGCAATACAAATTTGCAGTGTTAGGCCATACAAAGGATCATTACAAACTATACTGAAGGCCAATACTGTGGACCTTTTATTGCCCAACTGGCTGATTGCACTAGCCTAAGAGTCTGAAAACGCAGACAAATTTTGTCTTGCATATTTTTATGCCAATGTTTTTTTAGTAACCTCCAGGTATATTTAATTTATTTTGCTCTGCTGGAAACGTAGAGAAGATATACTTTCTATGTTGTTTCCAGGAAGAAGGCTCATAAAGGGTAAACTGTTCCACTAGAAATATTCTCCTATTAGGTGAAGCTAGTTTACCCTTTGGCAGGAATATACCTAGCTTTCAACTGCAGTTACAGCTCCTTGAGCATTTATAATACACTATTTAATGGAAAGAATTTCAGGCTCTTCTATTAAATCAAATTCAATGTCAACTCTGAGGGAGAGGAAGGGATCTTTCAAGCAGTTTTTTACCCAGAAAACATGTTATAGATTCTAAAAATAGGTTGTGCATACATTAATGGCTATATTATGAGGTAGCCAAAGCTGAAAGGATGTTGAGCACTTTTTTAACTCCCATGGGCTCCAGGAGGGCTCAGTACTTCACAGAATCAGCCTGGGGGAGAGAGAAGGAGAACAAAGTGAGAATACACAGTCCCAGCAGTGCTCTGGCTGTGCATGCAAACCTTTTGCAGTCAAACCGCCCCATAGGAGCATGAAAGGGTGTTTCACTCAGTAGCTCATTTCAGCAAGGGCTCCCTCTCACCAGAGGTGTTCAGGAGGGACAATCTTGTCGTATGAACTAAAGACTAAAACAGGAGGAGCTGCATTGCCTTTGGATTGCACATTAAAAAAAACACCTTTTAACAGAAGGGAGCACATTGTGGGAGAACAGAAAAAAGTGCCCACTGCACACTGTTTGCAGGTATTACAGAGGTGTGGGCTGCTGTTTAAAGCTCATTATCCTCTTTTCACTGTTCATGTAAGTGGATAAAGCTTCAATCCCTCTTGCTTTCCAAATTACTTTTGGTACTGTTGAGCAGTAGGTGAGCATTTTATTTATTCCAACACCGCACTGGCAACAGAGCAGAATGAGCTAGCTGAGCGTCTTTGCAAAGGCTCTGGTCTCCCATGTTTAGGAACCTGCTAGCTGAGGCTGGAAATGTGTCTCTGTCCCTCATGGTAGAGTCCAGGCTCTCCATGTTTTCATGGCAGGAATGATTTTAAAGAGTCACCAGGCAAGAGGTCTTTGGTGACTCCAGGCTTGGGAGCTGTGACTGCTTCTTGACTTGTTAAGCGGCTTGATGAAATCTTTGGGTCTCGAATAGTTAGAAGGAGCAATTACTAATGGAGCCAGGCACCTTGGATGCAATTTTTGCTTATTTACAAGAATGTAGAAAGTCAGCTTCCTTAGGCAAAGGAAGACTTGAACAACCAGAGAGCCTCTTACCCCAAGGCAGGCATTGTCCCTCTCCTGCCCCTCAGACTCTTTCCAGGGTGATGCACCAAAGCTATTCAGACTCCTTCCTCAGATCAGCATTTTCCAACACTTGAGTTTTGGTGGCTGTATCAGCAAAGGGAAATACCTCCCCTCTCTGCCCCCACCTGGTTCTTCTTGCTCCATACCTCAATACTGTGGTTTCAACCCAGATCACCTGGCAGGGGTAGTCACTGTGGTGCAGAAAACATAACTGCTGCCAAAGCCAGGCTGCCTTCAGATCACAGCCTGCCTACATCCTTGAGCTCCGACTTGGCTCTTCCATGAGAATCATCGCCTTTGGGTGCTCCAGCCCTGGAGAGACTCTGCAACACCTCTCACCTCTGTTCCAGCTGGAGATGCAGGTTGGCTGGTTAGTGGCTGCTGCTATTTCAATAATCTATTTATTTCCTTTACAGAGGTTAATGATCTAAACTGAAGTGGTGAAACCTGCCAGCTTCACTGGTCATGCTCACAAAAGATAGCTTCTATTTTTTCCCTAAGATGAAAACTACTTTCTTTATCCCGTGTTTGCAGTAGTGCATACTCCTTATTGCTTACTATAAAGCCTATTGCCAAAAGTGAGGACTTCTTAACTATGAATATAGTACAAAATCTTCTTCCTACCCTGCGAAGTTCACGGATATGGACAGAAAAAGGGTGAATCATCATGCCTCTCTGCTAAGGGGGTTGAAGGCATAATGGCAAAAGGGACCCCTAAAATGACTTTCAAACCATAACAGGCAGAGATCTTCTTAGGCATTTAGATGAAGTTCCTCCCAAATGCAGATGCAGTCTGGGAGATGATAATTGTTGGGGACTATAACTCATGAGGGCAAAAGAAGGTGCTGCAGTGGACTGGAGGGCATAAGACACGTGGAGAAAATGTAGATAGTGTGGAAATAGCTTTCAGAAGTCTCCATAGCCTGCTTGTATATGACAGAAGGCAAGTATCCCTCTCATTTCCACTACACTGATGAAGAAACCTGAAAAAACAGGGCTGACAGATGTCATGGTGCAGCACAAGGTTAGAACCACAGGCTCATTCAACTTCATTTGCATTTCTAGCCATGGTTCACATCGCAAGTGTAAGAGGCAAGAGTTATCTGCCCTTGGCCTTCTTGAGCCCCGTGATTTGGCCCTGGCCTCTTCTCAAATTCAGACAATTTTTACTGCATCACTTTGGTTGCGTTTGCATCAGTTGAAGACTTGAGAGTGAATTTTTGGCCAGAGTAACCTTCACAGGGCCCGAGTCCTTTCAGCAAGCTGATTAACAGTATGTAGTATGTACTCTGCATGTATTTTAAATGAATGAAATTGTTTACCAGTTTGTGAAAGCAAAATGCAAGACTGGAAAACTGTTAGGTAGAAATAAAACTAATAAGTGGCCAAGAAAATGCATGCATTTCTGTAATATTTTATGACTCCAATGAGACAATAAGATCACAAAAATGCAAGGGGATAAAACACATACTCAGTCGGCATCTTTATTGTCTAAGGTGCAATTGCCACTAATTACTTTTGTCTCAAAACTTAAATATGGAAAATAGTAACCCTACATGTCACACAAGAATGAATAAAATGTATTTCAATAAAAGCCTTTCTTTAAAGAAAGGTGAATACGTTTCCTATTTTCTGCTGAAGAGCAGCTGCTGTGCAGTGCCTCTGCCCATGCCGCATACACATGAAAAACTTGTGAAATGCAAATGCCCACCCTCTATGTACTTGTAAAGTGCGCGACAGATACAATTTGTAGAGCAACAATAAAACGTGCTGTTAATAAAAGATACTTTCATCTGGAAGATGTCTATGTCCTTTGGGACTGTCCGTCCTTCCTGCACATCCATGTTACATTCCACACTGCAGATAATCTTGTGAGTCCTACCGTCCTCCTTGGCATACCTCTAGTCTAATGGAAAAATTTATTTTCTGTGCGTGAGCATTTTCTGGACCCACACAGTAACAGATGATTATTGCTAACCCAACTTTCATGAACAGCAGTTGTGCCCAGACTTAATGGCGGGCCGGCATTACGCTGCTGTAATAGGGATGCTCAGGAGCATACCTGGGCGGTGAGAGAACGTACATAGGCATGTCCTGCAGCCTGAGCTGAGGATGAGTTTAAATTGCAGTGGGCTACCGACTTGCCCACGGGCAACGGGTGGCCACACCAGAAATGCTCAGTGGCAGGATTGAAAGCTGTGCCACTGTCTTACTTTTCACTCCAAAATGTTGTACTTCTGTACTTACTGGATTAAGATTCCTTTTTTTGGAACAAGATCGTACTCATGGGGGAATAAGCAACTGATCCTGCATGTGCAGCGTTAGGCACAGGAGTACTTCTACCTTTCATACTCCTAAGATTTAGGATCCGGCGTCAGTATGTCAGCTTCAAGCCCTTTAGATGTAGAATTTTCAGCCTAGGCTCCTTTTCCATGAGCAGCAGTGACAGGCACATAGGGGTTTGCGTGGTTTGAATATTTTAATTAAGTTGGAAGCGTGGCACCAGTCAGACTGAAAGAGAAAAACAGAACCAAACATTTAATGCTTGAGCCTACAGGATGGTGCACGCCACCCTTAGCGCAGCAGAAGCTGCGGACCCCCAACCAAGACCTTGCAGAATCCAGCTGAAGCCAGAGCTCTGACAAGGTGCTGAGAGCCTCGGAGGTCTATTGAGTGACACGCAGTTTGTGGGCAGGCCAACAACGGCAAAAATAATTCTATTGCAAAGGCAGAAAACATCCGTGGGAATGAGCAGCAGTCAAGTGCTTTCCTTGCTTAAATAGAAGCAACGCAAGGCTGACATCTTTAAAAAAAGGGGGGTTATTCTTGCAGTTCTCTTCCTAGAAGTTTCGCTTCCTTAGGATACGTGGTTATTTCGGGTTACCACAGCAACTGTCAGAAGAGAAGGCATTTTATTTTCTTGTTTTGTTTTTACAGGGAAGAACTGGGAAGACCACCATGTACTGGAACAAGAGGAGGGATTACAAAAGCCTGCCCCGAACAAAAGGAGCTGTGTGGAGAGCTTCCTACAGTACAAAGGTTCGCAACAATTCCTTTCCTGTGAAGCCACGCTGAATGCTCTGAACAGCTAATATGGGGTACTCAGGAGATGCCTAGCCCGGCAGTGATGTGAAAACCCTTTTTGTGGTGATCCAAGGTGAAGTGGGTGGGCCTCTGCCACACGCTTTGCTCTGGGCAGGGGCACACAGCTCTCCTTGGAAAGCGTGTCCCTTCAGGTTGCTTGCTTTGTCTGGTTTTGTCTCTCAGCGACAGGCCCAGCGCTGTTCTCAATGAAGTTGGTTTGGTAGGAATTGGTGCTGAGTGCCTCAGGATCCGCTCCGACATCTTGAGTATCGCCCGTCCTGTTTTGAAAAATGCAGATTTCTCTAAAGAAATGTCTGCAGGTGCTGTAGAGCGAGGCTGCAGTAAACAGGCACGTGCCTTTCTGTTTGGAGAGATGGGGCTCAGTTGTTTGCATTCTTTACATATGACCGTGCTTCAAAGTGAACTAAAACCAGTTTTGTTATGTAGAAGTTAACTTGATAAAATACACAATTATGTATTTGAATAGGGAGATTGGGGCATCATTGCATTTGTTGGTTTGGAGTTCGTTTACCGCAGAGGCATGATTTAGGCAGTTACTAGCAACATGTTATCTATTGAAAAGAGTGTGATTTGATTATTTCATCATGCACTTTACAGAAAACTATTAACTATCTTTCACCTCTGTGCCCGCCCCCCCCGCCGTGCTTATTTGTAGTGTCCCAAGCTGATCCAGCTGCGATGTTCTGCAAGCACCGCTTTTTGGCTGATACCCGTAACAGTGGCCTTGTCTCTGGGCCCTGCTGACTTTCCTGAGCAGCTGAACAGCACCTGAATTGTTACCGTGTGAATTCCCAGCTTCCTGAGCCACAGATGTCACGCTGGCAAAACCTGGCTTAAATCTGATAGTATGTAGTGTGTGTGCAACGACCTCCAACCTCTCCAAATGATACAAAGAGGAAGGGTCTCTCCCGCCCTGGGCCACGGCATGGCCCCGGGACGTCGCCCACCGCCTCCTCCGCCCCGCCGACCCCCTCTGCAGCAGCAAGCCCGGTGCCGGAGGCTGCTGCCTTCAAGCAGAGGCCCGTCCCGGATGATGCATCCCGCATCACCGCGCTGTCATTCGCTTCACCTTCAGTGTGTATAATCTTAACCTTGCAGTATCTAGGCATTTTCAGGCATCCAGCTATCTCCCACACACTTCCATGCTTTACACCACGTCTCCAGCTTTGCCAGATGACTGCTTCCGACTGCTGCGGCCCCCACTGGCTCTCCCAGTGCCCCGCTCTCTGTGCATTAAGACGGTGCCTGGGGTCCCCGTGGGAAGGAGGGGTTGTGTTTGCAGGCCTAGGCTTCTCCATCTCCCCATCTCCCTCCCGTACGTGATGCTGCTGGAGGCTCCCTCAGGGATGGCGTCCCACTGGACTATTAAGAAAAGGCCGAAGGAGTCCCAGGCACCAGCCACGTACTCCCTTTCTCCTGCTGTTCCTCTCCGTAACGGCCCTCCCTCTCCCCGGAGAGGCCGGCACGGCTGCCGGGGTCTCCGTTTAGGCTTCCCAGGGCACAGAGGGATGCTCTGCAGCCGTGTGCGCTGCCGGGGCGACAGCCGCGCATGCCGCAGCTGGAGGCGGCGAAAGCAATTGCCTCTTTTCCTCCCTCAGCTGGCCGGGCTGGAAGTTTAAAAAAAAAAAAAAAAAGAAGAAAACTTCTGGGGTCACTGGGAGGGGAAAAAATTTCCTCGTCATGTCTCTGGCGTCTGCGAAATCGTCCCGAGAAGGAAGAGGAGGATCCCGCCGCGGGGACCGCGCGTTTGGCGGAGGGGGTGGGCGCTGGCTGCGGGGCCGGGGGGGTCAGAGCGGCCGCGGGCAGCCCCGCTCCCCCCGCCGTGGACGGGAGGGGCTCTGCCTGCCCGCGGCGCCGGGGAAGAAGGGGCCGAGCCACCCTGCTCCCCGCCCCGGGAGGGGGCGAGAGCCGCCCTGCTCGGTGCCGGGGGCTCGGCCGAGCAGGGGCTGGGGTGCCCGGGCCGGCCCCTCGCTGCCGGCCGCCGTCTATGAGGCGCCGGCGGGCCCTCCCTCCAGCGCCGGGAGGCGGCACAGCCCCGGCGGGCAGGGCAGGGCCGGGCCGGGGGGGGGCCGTGCGGCGGGTGGCACCCCCCTTCTCTCTTCTTCCTCCTCCTCCTCTTCCTCCTCCTCCTCTTAACTTGGCCGCGGCGGCGCGGGGCGGTGCGCTTCGCCCTCCGCCAGCGGCGGGGGATGCGCGGGCGGCGGCGGGATGGCCTCGGCCGTGTTTGAGGGCACCTCGCTGGTGAACATGTACGTGCGGGGCTGCTGGGTGAACGGGATCCGGCGGCTCATCATCAGCCGGCGGGGCGACGAGGAGGAGTTTTACGAGATCCGCACCGAGTGGTCGGACCGCAACATCCTCTACCTGCACCGCAGCTACTCCGACCTCGGCCGCCTCTTCAAGCGGCTCCTCGACTCCTTCCCCGAGGACCGGCCCGAGCTCTCCCGCTCCCCCTTGCTCCAAGGTCTGAGCAGCCTCCGC
The DNA here is from genome assembly GCA_020745775.1 of Theristicus caerulescens. NCBI lineage: Eukaryota > Metazoa > Chordata > Aves > Pelecaniformes > Threskiornithidae > Theristicus > Theristicus caerulescens. The sequence continues at coordinate 74,557,385 of CM036558.1, forward strand.
GGCTCCGGCTCCCGCTGCTTGGCGGGCGGGCGGGCGGGCTTCCAGCCGCTGCCGCTTCCCCGGGGTGGCGGTGGTGGGGCGGCCGGGCGGGGGGTCCCCCCGGGCGGAGGGAAGGGGGATGAGGAGCCGGAGCCGCTGCGGAGCCGGACGGGGCGGGGGGAGCTGGAAAGCTACGGGGGCGTTTTGCGGTCGGAAACTCCACCCGGGCTGTTGATTTCTGTCGTATGTATTTGGTAAATACAGGGTGGTTTTGAAGGGCTGCCCCGCAGCCCGGGGCGGGGGGGGCGAGCCCCGGGCTCCCGCAGGAGGGAGACCCCAGCCCCGCCGCTGTCCCCAGCTCCGCGGGGACGGGGGGCTCCGGGCTGGGCTGGGGAGGCGGAGGGGTCCCTGTTCGCGCTGCCCCTCCCCGCTGCCTCCCGCCTCCCCGAGGCTTCCCGGGGGAGGGCTGGCGGGGGTGTTGGCAGGAGAAGGGCTGTAGCCGAAAAATCTCCGCGTGTTGGTATGTTGTTTGCCACAAGGAGAGGAGGGGAAGAAAAAAAAGAGGCAGCGGCGCTTGCCAGTGGACGGAGCGACTCTGGGAGCTGGCATAATTCCTCGCATAACTTCTGCAAAGCAGGGGAGTTGCACCAGCGGTCAGAGCCGTGTTTTCTCTTTTCGTTTCTGAAGTGGATTAACCCAATTTGGGGGGTGTTGCCCGTGCTCAGGCCTCTCTGTGCAGAACGTACCTGTTAAGCTGTCTTGGGTTTAGTTTGTTTAACTTTTGGGGTATTTTTTAGATACAGTTGCGTGCTTTGCTCTAAAATATTTCCAGCGTGTAGAGTGGTGCGGCGCATCCGCTCATCTGAAAATGGACGTGTGCGTGGCACTTCCAGGCTCCCCAGCTCTTTGAGTAACCACAGCAATGATTTGATTGACCAGGAACGGGGAGAAGCTGGTATTTTGTGCGTGTTGTCCTCTGTGAGAGGATGGAGGAGTTCTCCCCGGCTCTCACTTCGCCGCACACCCTGCTAGTGCGGCCCTCCCCTTGCCGAGGCTCTGCCTTTTGACATTCTCGGGGCTGCTTCTCCGCCCTGCGTTCCGGTGGAGATCCGGCGGACCGATTTCTGGGCCCTACCCGTGCGACAGCGGGCTCCGTCCCCTGCGGGGGGCGGCAGCCCCAGCCCCAGCGGCTCTCCCCCGGGCCGGCTCGCCAAGGATGTTCTCTGACGGGTGCTTAAAGCGAGACAGGTCTTCTATTGTCCTGCCAGATCCCTGACCTCTGGTGGGGGGTAGGGTTTTGGGGGTGGTTTTTGTGCCTCGTTTGAAAATGCTTATACCTTTCCCTCTCCTTACCTTCTTCCCGCCGCGGTGGCGGGAGCCGCAGCCCGCTCCCCGGCGGGCGTCCCCCGGCGCTGGGCTTGTCCCCTTCCCGCGGCGGGGCGGCGGCAGCTCGGCCCCGCCGGGCCCGGGGGAGCTCCGCCGCCACTCGCGGGCCCCGAGTGCCCCCTGCAGCCGGCGGGGACGGGCGCAGGGCTGCCGGGCTGGCGGCAGCCTCGCCGTCCCCTTGCCGCCCGCTCCGGAGCGCGGGGTGGGCGCTGGGTGCCGGAGGGGGGCTGGGCTGTCTCCCCCCAGCTTGGGTGCAGGCTGGGAATGGGGGAGTCCTCTGGCTGTTCCTGCAGATCCTGTCCCCCCCCAGCCCTGCTGTGTGCTTATACAGTGTCTCACACGATTAGGTTGCTGACCAGGGATCTAAAATATTGCGAAAATTTATTACCTATTGCAGGTGCCCTACCTAAAGTATTCCAAGCATGATTTTTAGTAGTCCCGAGAGGCAGTAAATTCTAAATAACATGGCCTTTAAGTGTATATGGCATGTGGGCCCCGGCTTTTGAGGACACTGGGTAGGTCTGGAGCGAGCCTGCCTGTGGCCTGCGGGGCACAGCACCTGCCAGGGTCACTGTGACTAAAATTTTTGACTTCTCAGGGTGGCAGTAGTCCTTGTACTTGTTGGCTTAATGGGGCTCTGAAGAGCAGCTTGGCAGCTGGGCTGGGGTGCCTGCTGGGTCTGGCTGCAGACGGACTTGGTCCTTGCTGGCCTTGGCCTCCTGCCCCTCCCAGCGTGCTCCCTGCTCCCTCCCCATCACCTAGGCACAAGAGCCCTGCTCATCCTAAAGCCATTCTCATTCCTCAGTGCCTCTCTCAAGTGAGCATGGTTCCTGCCTTGAGACCTGCCACGGCTTTTGCAAAGTATTAAACTGTTTTCGCATCTCTCTGAGGCATCGTTTGTGCAGCTGGAGCCAGATGGGATTATAGTCCCTTGCACTGGCTTTACTTGACAGTCCCAGCTAACATATACTGTTAGTGGATGAACAGCTGGGAAGGAGTAAGCATCCTCAGCCTGCGAAGCTCAATTCCTGCCTAAGACCTGGAGTCAGCGACCTTCACTTACCCTTATCTCAGGAACAAGCGTACTGACTTCAGTAGAATCAGGAATGAGCAAAGCATCAGTCCAGGATTTGAAAAATCGAAACCCGTTATAAGCAGATCGTGATCTGTTCAGCTTGGTGAGGGGGCGGGGGTTAACTTTGCAACAGAGACAGAATAAAAATCAGGAGTAGTTTCTAAGCAATCACAGCGTGCTTCACAATTTCAGTAATACTCTGTTTGAAATTACGCTGCGCCTGCTCTAAAGAAAATTACTTTGCAGAGTGTGCTTCTCTGCATAGAGAACACTTCATCATACCAGCATTTTAAAGTGACTGGCCACAGCCTTGTGTAAAACTTCACCAAGTTGAAACATAGAAATCTCATTTAACTAAGTGACACTGATGCAAAGCTTTGGATGTAAGAAGAGATTGCACGGGGCACGTCCGGTCTTTACAAAACTGATGGGGTAGACGTGGTTTCTTAATGTCCCATTTAAAAGCAGATGTCCTGCTGCCTACAGTGAAGCTCAATATACTTAACCCAACACAAACACCTGACAAAAGCACACTCTCGTGTGTGTTAGCATTCACTCATATACGTTTGTGTGTGAGTATTTTTATATACATACAAATGTGTATGCATATGTATGTGAGTTTGTATATGTGTATGTGTTTATCTTAGGCTTTCTGAAAGAAGGTGGATATTAGCCGTGCCTTTTATCTGGAGGAAGTGGTAAAATGTCGCAAACCAAATTTGCATTGCATTGAAGGACTCCAAAGTCCCTACAGATTTGCCTAAGGAACATTAAAAGGACTAGCATTATCCTACAGCTCAGTCAAGCTGCAGTACTTACATTTAAGGGATATGCTTGAGGAGTGAAAGCATGAGCTATTTGATGTTATTAAGTTTTTAAAAGAAGATTTATTTTTTTTAAAACGTCAGCAATATTAGAAAGAGTTGGTTGTTACCATTATTGCTGGTTTCAACAAACAGCTCCTGCTGAGCAGGAGTGTGCTCCTTTTCTTGCTCAGCAACAGCAAACTATCCTTTCCTTTCCTCTCTCCACCCCTTGTCCCCTTGGACTGACTTCCACAACGCTCTCCCTCTCCATATTTCTTGGAGCTGCCGAGTGCTTTGAGATGAGAGAGGAGAGGATGGGAGGTATAGTGTTCTGCAGTGGCTGTTCATCTTACCCTTTCTTTGCTGGGAGAAGAGAGGAGGTCCCAGGGGGGAGCATGGCATTCACACAATCTGCTCTTGTCTTTGATAACTAATAAGAACACGTGGCAAGTGGCACTCTGCACCTGGAGTGTACTGTCATGCTAAGGGCCAAGGGCGTTCAACAGCACCAGGCATCTTACTAGTAAGCTGGTAAACAAGGTTAGATATGCGCGTACCTGCAGGGTGACTAAATATGATTCACTGTGACGTTACTAGTATCTTGCTAGTGTTTTATTTGTGTCTGAAATGTGCCCGTCCCTTGCTCTAGGCAAATGCACAAAAGAGGACCACAGGCTAGTTCACTCTTAGCAGAGCTAGAACACAGCCTAATGTTACTAAACTGTCTGTTTCTATATGCAAAGTAAACAACTTTTGTATTTAAATCAGTCTTCCTGAGAAAGGCAGCACTACGGACTTAGAAGCTGACTTAAAATTGATGATTTAGAAATAGTTGCAACAGACCCACTAGACACTGGAAGTGAAGTATAAACCTGGAAAAGTACTCTCCCCCCCCCGCTATTTTCTCTAAATACTACTTCTGAGGGGTTCTCATCTAAGATTTATCCTAGAACTTGATCCAGCTTCAGTTCAGTCAGCAGTCGGGCACCTGCCTCTGACCTCAGTGTGGGCAGGATCAGCCCCTTAAGTGCTGGCCCAGGAAGCCAGAGGAGCACGGTAGCAGCCTTTCAAAGTTGGGATTTGTTTTGCCCTTGGAGTGGCAGGGTGGTTTCTGGCAATCATCCTCTGCCCCTGTTCTGTTGCCTTTGTCATCAGAACAGAGGCTCAGATGCTCTTCCGATGTCGCTGTTCATATTGCACCTACGTGTAGCACCTGGTCCTGCTCTGATACTCTGAGCTGTCAAGTCAGAAACTCTCTTCAGTCTTACAGATTTTTTTTTTTGTACTAGATGGCCCCTTTCTTCCCAAAGTGCTCATTTTTCCTCCCCCTTCCTTCTTTCCGTGCCTCCTCTGACTCATTCTGCTCTGTCGTGGCCTTTTTTCCCCTTGCTCTTCTTTCTGTTATTTTCTCGCTGCTTCTCCAATTCTCTGAACTGCTTTCTGTTCCCTTTCTTTGTCTCCAGGTTTCGCTCACCAGCTTGCTCCCATCCGTGGTTATCTGTGGCTCTCCAGAACTTTTCTGTTCCCTTCTGCCTTGCTGGCACTCAACCTCTGTCTGTCCATAGAAGTTCTCCAGTAGTGGTGGAGATTTCCTATAGAAACTTTGCGTCTGTAGCTTGCCTCGTAGCGTAGAGGTAGTCACTTCACCTGCAGCAGACCCTGAGCAGTCCCTCTCAGACAACTAATGCTGAGCTCTGGCTCTGAGGCTTGTGCCCGCCCTCCGGCGTGGTTGCTTGATGCGAGAAGCAGATGATCGGCTGTTTTCTGTGTCCGAGTGGCTGCGCACCAGGAAGCACATGGGAAGCAACTCCAGGGCTGCCGTTGGAAGGACTTGCACAAGGCAGAAGGCAGATCCTGAAGAGCCGGCCCAGGAACGTTATGTTTGCTTGCAAATGTCGCATTCATAACTTACGGTTTTCTATATGCTGCATTATAGCGTTGTTGTTGTTTACAAGACCATCTGGGAGTGTGATTTATGAGAAGAGGGAGCTCTACAGAAGCAGCATAGTGGTTTCCACAGAGAGCAGCTGTTTCGGTGCTGTCACAATACAGATAAATACACTGCATCTATTGTGCTCTTTCTATTGTTGACATTGTCAACAGTTCATTAGTGGAGCTTGTTCAGAGCTTCTGTCTGGCAGACAAAGGATGCAGCTCTTGGTTATCAGGCTCTAGCAGTGCTGTATAACCAAAATTAAGTTTGGGGCTCCTGGGTTTGTTTTCTATTAGCTGAATTTCATGGTTCATCGGTAATGATGGAGATAAATGAAGCTGGCTGTGTCGTTAAAAAGCTAGGCACAAGTTGCGTCTTTGTGGTGGACCAAGGCAATGTGTCTGAGAGGCTTTTGGTGGAAAGGAATGGAAATGAGGTGTTTTTTTCATGACAGTTCTCACCTGATAAGAAACCAGTGCTAAAAATGGTTGTAGGAGCTTTCATTTTTCATCAGGCTTTGCCTGCTTTGTTTTCTTTTATCTTGTGCTTCTTTGACATCTTTTTGTTTCTTGTGGCTCATCAGGCATCAAGACAGGGAGCTCCGTGGGGAAAGCCTGTCTGCTGAGTTATGTCACCAGGAGGTGCCGTCTCCCTTCCAGAGATCCTAGGAGGTCCCATAACTAAATAATACGTGTGGAAAACCTATCCGCTGGAGGGTCTGGACTTTTCAGCTTTTAACTTGCCCCCTGTGCTTTGCACGGGTATTAGGGTGTGCCAGGATCCTCAGGTAGTCACGGTCACAACCCCTGCTCTGGGGGATTACAGTTGGACAGTTGTTTGGATAGGACTTTGCTCTGTCCGTATTTTTACATCTGCTGCATATGAATTGCAAAAGAAGAAATGGCCTGTGTTAGAGCTAAGTGTGTGCAGTGCGGGCAGGGTTTTGAAAGCTCTCTATCTTTCTGCATCTAACAGATTTCTCTCAGTATGTTCAATGTGCTCATTGCTACCTAGTGGAACTTCTAAAAGTATGGAGTGACTTACATGCACCTTGTGTACTCATACCTCTTAAAAAAACCTGTCCCTCTTTTGTTCCTCAACATCAAGTTTAAGAAGAGCAGCACAACATGTAACAAATTTCAAAAATTCACCTCTCCGCACCTCTCTTTTCAACTCCATCGTATCCTTTTAGCTGCTCCCTGAGTAATGCCACCAAGATGGATCTTGTCAGTGATATTGCATAAATAGTAAACCCTTTGTAACGGCTTTAGAGACTGTAGTGACCCTTGTCATCTGAGATGGATGAATTTCCCCATGAGGGGAAGGGGCAAGTGCGTCTGCCCCAAGAGAGGGGTGTTGTAGAGTCAGGCAAGAGGCACCAAAGAGGAATTGCCAGAGTTGCCAAAGTCAGACCAGTGCCGTAGCTGGCTCTGGGATCCTATCCCTAATGATGAGAACCAGATGCTGCAGAAGACAGCATAAATAACCAGCAGAGAACAGAAAAGTGACAGTCCTGGTCTCTAGTAATTGGAGATCTGATATCCCTGATTGCCTGTAATTATCTGCCCTTGTCTGGATCTTATCAGCTCTTTGGACTTAAGGGATTCCTGTGGTGTTATTTCTGCAGAGTTATTGAAGAAAAGTTGTGTGAAACAAGCTTTCCCATCTGCTGTTATTTTTTTTTTTTTAATTTCCTGTCCTTACATACCACTGAGTATTCCTTTGTCCTTCTAACAACCTTTTATCCCATTATCCTCTGTCAGAGAGGAGGCTGCTGTAAGTGGGAGCTCTTTTGGCCTCCCCAGAGTCCAGTCTAAGATAGCTAATGCCATAGTTCCCAGGCAGCAAGGTTCAGGGAACGTGTGTCTGCGGGGAGGTGGGAAGCTACCAGGGCAGCTGCTGGGGGGGGAGAAGCATTGTGGCCACGAAGCAGGAAAAGATGCCAGCTGAAGTGGTAGTGAGAAGAGCCCAGTTCAGCAGAGGGAGGAAATGGGAAGCAGTGCAAAGGAGCAAAGCAGCGGAAATCACTGGGCTGAGTTGCCACCTTTCAGCCCTGGTCCACGTCCCAGCTGGGTAGCTTCAGTTCCCGCATGATTCTGTGGAATATCAGTCCTCGGGGATATTCAGAAGTCACCTTGACGTGGTGACATGACAGATCAGCAGCCTGATCTGGCTTTGGACTTCGTCCTTCTTTGGATGAACAAAATGACTGCCTGAAATCTCTTCCACCGGACATTATTCTGTGATTTTGTATACCTCCTCTTGTGGCTGGGACCTTCCTGCTATTGCTCCATCTGCCTCCTGAATTGCATGTCTGCCCATGGGTGAGAACATATCTGAGGGAAAGAAGGAGGAATGAGAGCCCAAGATAAAAAAGACTGAGCACTGCAGTGTTAATGAATACTGTAACTGGGGAAAAGGAGCATATCTCCTGTTGAAGCCATGCAGTCTGGTCAGGAGAGAGCAGAGTAGCAGTCTTCTGTGCCAGGCAGCTTATGTGTCTTCTCTAAAGATTTGAAATCCCTAACTGCTGCTCATGGGCTTCTGCAAAGAGAATAGGCTCAAGATCTGAATCTATAGGCCTTAAATATTTCTTGCGGTGTGGGTTAGCAGAACACAGTAAGATTTCTCCCTGGATTTATTTGCTACTACTTTTTCCACTTCGATATCTACTCTACAGTCTTCCCATAGAGATGGAGAGAGGATTAGGTGAGGAGGGCTCAATGCAATAATCTTCATGTACATAGTAAAATACACAGCGTTTAGGAGTATTGCCATTCCATCTTGCACACATCTTCAGAAAGTACACCTTGGCTTCTGCTCTTGCTCAGCCTCCTATACATATTGAACTGATTTTGAGAAAGTAGGAGATCTCTTGGACATTCTTTCTTCCTCGACCACAAGCCTGAAGTGGAGTCCTTCACACTGGAGAAAAGGGTTTGCCCACAGTTTGAGATCCTGTGTACATAGTGATTTGTACATAGTAACACATCTCCAGAGAAACAGACTTCTATGTGTGATCATTGAGAAATGGCATATGAGACATACTTGACTTAGGCATGAACTTACTCTTCCTTGGAAGGCACTAGAGGATTGTTGAGACAACGTGCTCATCGTGGACACCGACTGTCAGGATTGCATTGTGATTTCATTACGAGCCATGGAGCACGTGCTGCGATTCCTGTCCTGCTTTGTTTGGTAGAAGCATGCAGCGCATGCAGATAGCGGTTGTCAAAATGTCATTAGTTGCAGTTTTGGTGGCTCACATGGCAGTAATAGGACAGGCCTACCAAGGCTTGTGTGTTGACATCAGGAATTGGCTCCAGTTCGTTCTCCGCCTCTGCTGAGCTCGTTTCCGGCTCGTTTACAGCTCTGGGCCCGTCTCCCACGCGGTGAGCCAGCGTGCCAGGTACGCAGCTGCTGGCCTGCTCTCTCGGCCTCCTGCAGCTGCTCCGGCACCAGGGTCCCAGAGCAGGAAGGATGCTGCAGGCCTCTGGTGCTGTTTGTGCCGTGTTTTTCCAGACGTGTGTTGCTATGCGTAAAGTTGCTATGTATGCGTGGTCTCAAACTGCAGGCAAATCCTTTTCATCCAGTCTTAAGGACTCTGCTTGGGGCTTTTGGTCAGGAAAGGGGCAGAGAAGATGTCAAAGGGATTGCCTCCTCCTTTCTTAAAATGAGGTTGCTGATTACAGGGCTTGTGCGCACAGCAGAACCCTGCTAAAAGCAACTACGCTGCCGCCCTGGGTTAGGCGATGTGCCTGTATTGTCCCTCGTGTCACCGACTGTGTGGGCTCCCTTGTGCACAGGGTGAAGAAATCTTAGAAGTTTGTGGTATTTGGCAACATAGTTTGTGGTAAAAAAGGAGCCAGTGGGGCTCCAGTGTACCTCGAGCCCTATAAACATAGGTGTTTATAGCATTTGAGTCGCTTGAAATGATAGTTGATTGTCCAAGCACAGTGCGAGTAACAAGACAGAGAGCAAAGTTCTCCTGGGAGGAGTTTGTGCATGTTTTCCATTAGCAGTCAGACAGGGACCAGGGCAGAGGAAAAGGCATGAGAACAGCCTTTCACCATGACCTCACGGAGAGATTTCCCAGCTCTGAGCTCAGCTCTGTTGCATGACTGAACAAGTGGAAGAAAGTGCAGCTGGTTCCAGGCTACTGGTTGCTTTATTGATGTCTTATTTTTGTTTTATAGCAAACTGTCTGAATACAGGTTCTTGGGGTTTAAAAGCCCCAGATGGAAAAATAGGTACGTATTTATGGTCCATGGGCAGAGAGACAACAGCCTCAGGACGTGTTGTAGCTGCTGTATGGATGCTACATATGTGGCCAGGGAGTCCCATGCACTCCAGATGCATCCAGCTTGTGGTGCATTGGTGCCAGGGTTAATGAATGTTGGAGGTGCTGGGGTCTGTCTGCAGAATCAGCTGGCATGTGCCTCGTGTCTGTCTGTCCAGGCGTTTCCAGCATCTGGAGATCCTACACCAGTCTCTGTTTTTGTTTTTTTTTTCTCTTTCTCTCTGCCTTGTCAAAGCTTCCAAACAGGAAAAAGATGACAGGCAGGGGAGAAACCCCCACAAAGTGAAGAACAGAGACGGAAAGCTTGGGTGGTTGTGGCCCTTCTTTACACAAGTCCTGATTCCTGCTCAAACTCAGTTGGGCTACTTGCATGAATACCTAATGCCTGGGTGAGAAAGGTGTTTGAATCGGGCATCCTAACCTGCAGTCTCTTGCTTCTTCTGCTAAGGCTGGGGTTTCCTGAGGTGAAGGCTTTGACAGGAGCGGTTGGAGGTATTCCCCGCTGCTCACCTAATTGCGCTGGCAAAGCAGAGGCAGCCCTGTGTTGTGGTGTGGGAGAGGAAATGAGTTGCAGGGGAGGGTGCGAGCACCTTACACCAGTGTTGCTACTGGAGACTTCACCTCGTGAAACCACAGTGTTCCTCATGCACGTATGTGCTGTGGTCGATGACAGCAGCTAGTTAGCCAGCACTGAAAGGAGGGACTGAGGCCTCCGCTCCTCCTGGCTGCTTGGGCAGGCAGTGCCTTGCTCCGGGTAGCGTGGCTGTGGGGTTGTGAGCAATCCCTCGGATTGTGGGATCATAGGCTATGACTAACTGAAAACCACGAGGGCATCTGTTAACTCTTAAAAACAGACTTGTAGAATTAAGATAAATGAGGGCCTTACAAACTTTGCAGCTATTGCAGAAGAAATTACAGGGTTCAATATATAGAGAGCCAGTCAAGTGGTTTCTGTGTATTCGGACTATAGACGCATGAAAAGGGAAGCTTTAGCCCAGCCAAACTGAATTCCCTGTATGGGGAATTCATGTAAGGTCAGCAGCTTTGCACCCCAAAACTGTGCATCTGTAATCATTAAGCACGTATATAGGAAGCTCTCCAGGCAGATGTATCACTCTCCTTCCTATGCTGTCTGCCTTTTGGGTTTGATATTACTAAAAGCTTCAGTAAGGAACGTTTTTTTCATGTCGGATGTTACAAGTCGTCTGTGCCAGTTTCCAAGTCAGAGTGCGGGTTTGCATGGCTGGTGCCTTTCCAAGAGCTGGAAGGAAGAACATACCAGAGCTGGAAAGTCCTGGTGGATGCAAGAAGCTGTAAAACCTCCTACTGGGTGATCTGTGACAGTGCGACAGGCTGGCGGCCTTGTCCAACTTCTCTTGCTGAGGCACAAAAAGGCATTGTGGAGCTGCAGATGCTTTCCCTGATTACTAATGAGAGAAAATCCTCGCTGCTTGCCTGGTTTTCCTCACAGAACGAATGCTCAGTGTTGTTGGTGGGGTGGTTTTTTTCTTTTGTGCCCCACCCCCCCCCCCCATCTGAATATATTCATTTGTTTGCGAGTATCCCTCTTCCTGGTAAAATACTAGTTTCAACAGTAAATGCTTATTTGGGAAAGGGTCCGAGGTCAAGGGCGGATTTGAGAGAGAGCAGTTGAATGCCAAATTCCGGGGGGGGTCAGCGATGAGGTGTTTGCCTGCAAGGTGGGAGCTGCAGTGGGGCAGTCTCTGCCCTGACTGTGTCAGTGTTTACATGGACTGGAGCAAGACCAGCGGGAGAAGTGGAGGCACCCCATGGTAGCTGGCACCGGGGTGGCTAGCTCTGTTTTCTCTGATGTGGGCTACGGCAGGGCGACAGTGTGTTCCTAACATCATAGGTGGGTGTCTGAGCCATGGGGCCGTTGGCAGCTTCTTTTTAGGGAAGATGAAAACACTTTTTTGGAAAGGTTTGAACTTCATTCAGATGTGGGATGGGAACATATTTGTGGAGGGGTGAAGCAGATCCACCCAGGCCTGCTCACACCCAGTAGTTAGGAAGATGAAGGGTGCTGGTCTGCAATTCAGGTCCATAACGTCAAGCACAACCGAGCTAATATGCAGTCTGTGGACCCACGCAGATGAGTTAATTCGCGTTTACAGCCTTTCAGAGAATTTCCATGCAAAACTACCCGATTGTAGTGCACGTCAGTCAAAGCGGGGTATGCTGCTGCCTTCCTTATATGCCTGTTGGTGTGCTCTTCTCTGCTGGCATAAGAGGGAGAGAGCTGTACCGGGGTGAGGTGGTAGCGATGCTGATGAAAACAGGCAAAATGAGGGACTGTCAAGCAATAGAAAGGCTTATACAACCAGACTACTTTTGTGGGACAACCATCAAGTAAACCTGGGTGCTCTGGAGACAATCTCTGTTTTATTTAGAGCTGTAATTGGAGGAGAGCTGACAGCTTTGAAGTTACACTTTTGTCTGGGAAGGTTGTATGGGATCATATCTTGGCAGTAACAAACTACAAGGGTTGATGCAGACTGAAACTGTTTGTGGATGTTGTCCTCGCGCTGTGCGCGTTTGATGGCTCCTTCTGTATGTTTGCCTTTTGAATAGGGAGATGGAGATGCACTTAAACACAATGTCAGTATGTTGAAGTGGTTTCTCACAGACTGCTTTGCAGATTTTTAGTTTTGATGCATTTGATTGATTTATTGGGTCTTTTTCTGCTCCAGCTTTTTGTATTTTTTTTTTTTTTTTACCAGTGAAGCTTGTTCAATTTAATAGTCTCTCAGGTATTTCATTTTCATGTGTGTATTCTGTTCCTTGGAAAAGCTGCCCAAATGTAGAGGTGAAACGATGATTGGGTTAGAAGAAGTAGGTTACAAAGATCAGAAATAAAAGGGCTGCTAGAGGGATGAAAGATTTTGGGGTTTACTTCTCCTCATATTGCCTGTATGTGCATATAACCTGTGCTATATTTCCCTGAGTCTGCTAGAGGAGAGGGAAGTTACAGATGTCCTGCAAGTTATACATACGAAATATGGCATTACAGTTGAAGATCCCCATATTGAGCAATTCAAAATTCGAAGCATTGTAATGCAACATTCTGGACACTGGACAGCAAAATTCCCATTTTAATCTCTTCTGCAGCACTGTGATAGTTCAGTGATTAAAAAAACAAAAATCCAATATGATGTTTTGCACTTGAAGAACATGATACTGAGAAATCTTCCTTGAGCCGCTCACTGGGGCTTACATTCAGAGAAATACAAGACTGCCCTCAAAGCCTTTTGTTTAGCTTGTGTTTAGTCTTTTCCTCTTATCTGTGGGTTGTGGTTTTTTCGTTTTTTGGGGGTTTTCTTTTGCTTTTTATTGACAGAAAAAAGGATGAATCATGGTTCTTGGAAGCAGAAAACAGTCTGCTTGATTATCACTGCTGGGAATGCTGTGTAGTGAAACTGTGGGTGAGGGAGTAGGTGGTTCTACTTCTGCTCGTCTTGCAACTCCTAAATATGATCATAAACAGCTGAATTTGTGTCAGGCTTGCAACTCTGCTTGTAACTACACCAACCTCAGTTTGGGGTACACGCGTTATCATCTGTGTGGGTTAAAAGACATTTCTGGGAGGCATGATATCTGAGGGCGTTCCACAGCTTCTTGAGCAGCTGCTTCTGGCTGCTGAAGCATGTGTGCACATGAAAGTGTGCTTTTGTCTATGCTCACGATCTGTTTACTTTGTTTCTAGGGCTCATCACAATAAAAGAAGCCCATGATATAGAAGCCAGGCTTAATGAAGTGGAAAAGCTTCTGAAGACTATTATAAACATGCCCTGGAAGGTGAGTAAGCCAAGTTCCACATTTAACCCAGCTTGACTCCTCCTTGATGGTGACACACACTCTCATGCAGATTAGAAAGTGATGGGCTTTGCCAAACTCTAAAAGAAGCAGCAATTTATTGAGTATCTTGGGGAAGTACTGAGTGCCAGAACCATCTAATGACGTCTCCAGGCTGTTGCTTGTAATAAGTCTTTCTGTTGTACTATGAAGGGGTGGAAAGAGAGAAGAGGGACAAAGCAAACTACTGGTAAAAACAGATACCTGTTTCTTTTTCTCTTATTAAGTATTCAAGATCTGAAGTCGTCCTCACGTTCTTTGAGAGATCTCCTTTGGACCAAGTTCTAAAAAATGACAATGTCCATAAGATTCAGCCAAGCTTTCAAAGTCCAGTTAAAATATCAGGTAAGAGTTGTTAGCTTCCTACATTTGACACAAGAATTACAAAATGAAAATGACTTTATTTGCTGTTCCGCTTATTCTTTCTTCACCAGCAATTCAAAAGATAGTTCTCCATAGTCTGCTTTATAATATAAAACATATAATTAGCCTTGACATAATATGCAACATTCATTCAGGCAGAAAAGTGGCAGATGAAATTGAAGGCTGATAAATGCGAAGAAATGGATGTGAGGAAAATGCAGTCCTCACTATCGTCACATGTGATAGTGCTGTTACCACTTAGAAAGGAGATTTTGCGGCTATTGATACAGTTCTGAGAACATGTAAGCTCAGTGCCAAGCAGTGGGCAAAACCAGCAGTGAGAATGTTAGATATTGTTAGGAAAGGAGGGGAGAACAGAAGAAAGGAGCACCACCCCATCTTGAATACAGTGTGCGCAATTCTGGTCTCTCCATCTCAGAAAGGATATAATAGAATTTAAAAGCATACAAATAAAGGACAAGCATTCAAATGGTTGAACAGCTTCTCTAAGAAAAAGGTGAAATAAAGAAGGACACTTCAACTTTGAGAAGAGATGACAGAGTGGGGATAGGATGGAAGTCTACAAAGCTGTGAATAGAAGGAGGTGAATTACTCTGTACTTCTCATGAAACAAGAACTATAGGTTATCCAATAACGTTGACAGACAACAGGCTTTAAACAAACAAAAGAAAGGTTATAATATTGTTTTGTTTCCATACGGAGCACAGTTAAGTAGTGGAACTCATTGCCATAGGGTACAGTGGAACTGAAAGCATAAATGACTTCAAAAAGGAATTAGGCAAGCGAGTGGAGGAAAAGTACATTGAGACCTGTCACAGGTGGAGACATAGGAAGTTTCTAAACCACAGATTGCTGGGGGGTAAAATGGAGGACAGTATTACTCTATCCTTGCCTGTTCTTTCAGCCTTTCCCCTCTGCATCTTTGACCGTTGTTAAAAGGTTTGTGAATTTTTGGTATGCCTGGTTTTGTATTTCTATACTGAAACATTTCATTTGAGCCTAATGGCAACTGCTGGTTTTATGTCACCAGAAGAGTTTATTTCAGAGAGTGAAATAAAGTGAAATACTACATAGTTCTCCAAGGTGCATAAAGTGTTTAGCATGAAACTGATACCAGTTTTCTTAGGTACTAACAGTATATTGGTTAATGGCCAGTCAGCTTATCAACATGCTAAAGGTGTAAACAGTGTGTCTTAAGGATCAATATTATACACAGGGTAGACTCTTTGTAATTGATCCTGAGCTCTGGTTCTAAGCAAACTAGTCTTCTGTTAAATAAATATTCTTTTAATTAAATGGTAAACGGTTTACGAGCCCACCAATAACTCTTTAGAAGTGTACCATGTAATACAGAGCCTCAGTGAGAAGTGTGGTCTTGCCAGCCCGTCTGGGCTGGTGCCTTCTTGTAGGGCCCCCACGAGCCCAGGCTGCAGTGCAGCACAGGGATTGCAAAGGTGAGCCCCTGGGGCCCTATTGCAAAGGGGGGTGACGTAGGTCTGGCTTCCTGGGAGCAAGAGATGGGAGCCAACATGTGTCTCACGCCTATCTGTGGCTAGGGAGGTTTGGATGGTGTCTTGAGTTGATGTGGAAACCTCAGGTAAAATTCCTCATGTGTGTGTTCCTGACATTAGTCATCTTCCAAAGGCTGGACGTGGTTACTCACTTTGCTCCTGAACACCAGGACGTGTTCTCAGCACTGACCCTTGAGAGCATATTCACTGGTTTTGTCTGAAATATATTGCTACTCTATGAGACCGGAGCTGCAAAAAGTGGGTCCTAGCACCTGCCCGTTATGAAATGAAGGATCCCCAAACTATATGTTGTAAAAATGTTTCAAAGGGTGGCTTCTGTCAGTGATGCCTTGTTCTTTTTGCAAACAGGCAAATACCAAGAATAAATGTATTTGGAATTGCATTGGTTAGAAACTGCAGTGTTTCTCTGGCTTGGGGCTTTTTGCTGTTTGGAAGTGTTTCATTAATTTTTGTGAGGGTGCGTACGCCCTTAGGGCACACATACTCTGTGTGTGCCTGACTGAGTATGTCACCTGCTGGGTACAACAGAGAGAAGATGGTCAAGGTGAACCTAAATTCATAGTGAGGGTGCCTGGCTGGTGGACAGAGGCTAGCAGCAAAGGGAACCCTCCTGCCAGCCCATATGTAGAGGGCCTGTGTAAACCACGTTAGCTGAATAATAACGTGTTTTGTTTTAATTCTAAATTAATTTTGGTAGAGATGAGTCATACCTAATTAATTGGCGGAAGATTTTCCCACCTGTGCAGCTATCCAAAAGCATCTTCTGGTAATTACTTTTATCATTTAAGTGATTGCTGCAAAGAATTTAAGAACATAGGTGGAAATTTGGTGATAATTGGTATTTGCCTCCTCTGAATGGTGTGCACTGGAAACGGTTTCAGTGTCTGGTGGCATTGTCAGTAGATGGCAGCAAATGCTAACATCTAAAGCAGTTCACAGCAACGAAATGCTGTAACTCTTAGGTCATGTCAAGGACGCTAGGAAAACACTGTAGTATTCATATTAGTCATAGTGCAGCTTTCTACGTGGCTTGCAGACTTACAAAAGCAGGCAAAAATGTTTTGTATTCTCTGAAAAAACAAACTGTCCCCCACATGGTCCTGTTCAGAGTGGTAGGTGATGGGGAAGAGAGAAGGGGCCACCCTCTTAGATGAAAGGTGAATTTGAATTTATGGTGTAAATCTTATTCTGCAGTACAACGTTGGTTCAAGATGAGTCATGACTGAAGTGTGATTCTTCTGGGATTCTGTGGTTTTTACTACCCCCAAACATATTCTGCTAAAGTGAGTCGCAATGAAATACAGACTAAAAGTCAAAGATGACTTTCTCAAGAAAAATAGGGAAGCGAGTTCTGGCTTTACCTTAATGTAGGAATAAGTAAATGTACACTTAAAAAAATTACCCCTCTTCTTTCTCCTCTCCTGCTCGTTACTTGAACTGTGTAGTTGAAATTGGTCTGTTTGAGGCAAGGTCTTAGGGGTTCCCTGTATGTACGTTTTGTGCCTGCCATATTTTCTGCCACAGACTAATTTCCTTTTGTTTGTGCTGATAATGCAAGGCTGTAACACGGGGTCCTTGTACCTTGAGGCAGATCATGAGTCACCCCACTTAAGTCAGTGCTGATTTATAGAGAGATGTATTGTCATTTCGTGGTGGCCTTAGCTTCATGTAAGATTGTGTGACCGAAAGAAATCCTTGTGACTTGCCTCGTTTGCCTTTCCATGTAGCACAGATGTGGATTAACTTCTCATTCACATCAAATACTATTCTTTAATTATATACTCTCTCCATGGTAGTAAGTCAGTGGAATTAGGTGTAAATTTTAGCTATTCTGGATTGGAGGCTTCTTACACAGTGAGAAACAAATAAGCAGAGTTGAAGGCAGCGTAGAAGATGGTATTGCTTTACATGACTTAAAGATGGTGGTTGAATTAACTTGGAAGGTCACTTTTTATTTCCTTTTTCCTGTCTCTTTGATTTTTGCTTAACTGGCTTAAGCCTGGGACTGCCTAGGAAAAATAAAATTATATTTTGGTAGTGGTAGTGATAGGCTGCCATTCTGCCAAGGGTGATGGGAATTTTGCCACTGGCAATAACAGGGCCGAAACTGGGCCTTGCTTCAAATGCTCTATGTCATGAACTGATTACATGGATAAAATTGCTTAAGCACTGGCAGTTTGCAGATGTAAGAAACTATGAAACCAACTTTTCATTCCTATTTTCATGTGCAGATTTTCAACATCACACATACATCTCTGTTCATAACCATGCCAATTACATATAATAATATGCAGTTGTTTCCCAGCTTTTTTGGGGATTTTCATCTTGTTTTCTTTCTTCTCCCAACAGAAATCATGCGATCAAATGGATTTTGTTTAGCCAATACTGAAACAATAGTCATTGACCACAGTATACCCAATGGAAAAGAGAAGCACCTGGACGTAGATTCAGCAGAACACTTGTAAGTGGGGTTTGTGCATGAGTAATGCTGTTAGCTTCGGATAAACTGTAGCTTTCCCACTCCTCCAAGAAAAATGTTATCCTCTGTCTAGGAGCAAGACTGGTACAGCTGTCATTCTGAGTGGTTAAAGATTACCGGGTCTGATTGCTAACGCTTCACAGCTCTTTCTATTAAAATGGATAAAATGGCTGTCAGTGAGAATGATTGACCTCAAGGAGGTCAGTCCTCTGTGTACAAAAAAAAAGCTGTGGTTGTCATAGGGGTCCTGCCAGGTGAGAATAGAGGAGTTTTTTCTTCCTTTCATGACTGTGATGAGAGCTGGTTTGAGCCCAAATTTGGGAACTCAAAGCATCCTTACAAACGGAATATCCTACTACGAAGGGTATGCTTTATTTGGGAGGCAAAACACCATCCTCAGAGGAGAGGAACACACCCCTGAACGTAATTGAAGGAAGCTCAGCAGCTGCTCAGGTGCAGCAGCATGCTAGGACTTGGTGAAGCATCTGTATTTCATTAGGGGAGAGGGAAGTTAGACTAGTCTTATTTGTAAATTCTGCCTCCTAACGCATGTAGGTATTCTGGGGTCAGAGACCTGTAACCAGGAGTGCTTTCATGTAGGTCTTAAGTCAGTGACTGTGTTGACAGATGAGTATTGACGGAAATCTGCTCCTACAGATTTCTGTCATAGCGGGTGATTGATATTTCAGTGAGCTTCAGGTAGTGAAGCATTTAAATATTTTTAATGAGAAACATTGACCTACTTTTTCATTAGAGCAGTCAAAATGATGGAAACAGAATACTAAAAGCTTTATGGAGGCTTTATCTTTGAATGCAGCGCTCTGTCTTGCCACATTTGAAATGTGGTCATTGCCAGTCTGTGCGAAGCTGTAGAGCTTGGCAAGATTTTGTCAGGGGCTGGAGTGGTATGTCTGGCTCCAGTGTAATTTCATGAAGTCTTTCTATTAACTTATCACTTAGTGTTTTGAACCTTGACCTTGCTAACAGCATTTAAGCTTATACTCTTGTATTAATGAGGCTGAAGCGACACACTGGAGGTAATTCTGTAAGGCCAATGTTGTCATAGTTCATAGTGGATCACTCTTCAGTACTGAAAGTGACAAATAATAGGAGCAAATTAGCAAAGAAGGTCTTTTCCTGCCTTATTTTGATTATTTTTTAAAAAACGATTAAAAAAAATCTAAAATCTAGGTTTGATTTTATAAATGTGCTGCAGCCCAAGCAAAACTTACTGGTCTGGGACCAGAAACTGCCATCGTCTAACTGTCAAGGAAGTTAAATCAAGAGTCAAGAAGTTAATAAATTTCAAATGTCTGTTTTACCTGGTGCCCTAAATTTGCCCATCCTGTAGCTGTATTTTATGGCTGAGAGGTAATCGTTAGGAGATAATGGCACTTGTGTAGCACAGCTGTTTTGTAAAAATTGAACTTTTTTAAAAGCAGAAGTTTTCTATACTGTTGCTTTAAATGTAGGTTAGTAGCCCAGAAAGGAAGCTTTAAAATCTTTCAAAATCCCATGCAGTTCCTTTTTGGTCTCTGTAAAATTGGATTTACGGGATTGGTGTTTTCTATTCTGAAATCAGAGTTAATTCCTTGTGGACTTGTATATCCTCAGATGGGAACTTTATCCTTTCAGCAACATTAAAATCTGTATGACTTTTGGGTTTTGGCTGCTGATGTACTTGAATCAGACATTTTGCAAAGCAGACCTGTATTTTTTGGAGAGAAGCACTGGGAACTTCAGCAGTTAGCATTCACTCCCCAAAGTCCCGCTGCACTGGTTAGCTGTTGTAGCCTGCAGCGCTACCTACCCAGTGATCCATCAGCTGAAAAGTCTTATACTTGTGGCAAAAAAGAAACTATAGCATTTTTGCAAGTTGTAGTTGCTTACTCTGTTCTGAAGTAGTTGCTTTCTGCTTCCTTCATTTTCTCTCTAATTTTAGTTGGCAGTCCACCATATTGTTGCCAAATGTGGTGAACCCAGTGTGCTCATCATCCATGTGGCATCAATAGTCCTTTTACGCGTGGTTCTTGGAGTACTATGGAGTCCTTTTGAAAGGAAAGGTGGTAAATAAATGCATTTGAACTTATGCTTTGGTTTTGTTACAGAAGTGCCTTCCCCTGCCAGGACTATTTGCACCTCTGTCTTTTAGGCCAGCAGCAGAGGCTGTGGCATTGGACATGCTGCCTTTTTGGCAAACTCACTCCAGTACTAGAAGCGCATTTTCAGGACGGTGCTACCATTGTCACAAGCATCCTGTGGTCCACGGGAGAGACTTTCACAGGAGGCGATGCAAAAGCAGCACAGAGCTGGTGAAATTAGATACATAATTTTTCCAGGAAAAAGAAATCCTACTCTTGACAGGAAAAGAAAATGCTTCCCCTGTACTTTTCAGTCTTAGATATGAGGAGATCTGCTCAGGTACTGCTTCTACATAAGGTGATGAGAGGAGCTGGGCTGTTGTTGCACACCATGTTTACACTGGGGTTACTCCTGTGAGTTAATGAGAAACATCATAGAATCATTTAGGTTGGAAAAGACCCTTAAGATCATAGAGTCCAACCTAACCAAGTAAACCTAACACTGCAAAGTCCACCACTAAACCATGTCCCTAAGCACCACATCTACACATCTTTTAAACACCTCCTGGGATGGAGACTCAACCACTTCCCTGGGCAGCCTATTCCAGTGCCTGACTACCCTTTCAGTGAAGACATTTTTCCTAATATGCAATCTAAACCTACCTTGGTGCAATTTGAGGCCATTTCCTCTTGTCCTATCGCTTGTTACCTGGGAAAAGAAACCGACCCCCACTTCACTACAACCTCTTTTCAGGTAGTTGTGGAGATCAATAACATCTCCCCAGAGCCTCCTTTTCTCCAGGCTAAACAACCCCAGTTCCCTCAGTCACTCTAGACGGCTTGTGCTCTAGACCCTTCACCAGCTTCGTTGCCCTTCTTTGGTCACGCTCCAGCATCTCAATGTCCTTCCTGTAGTGAGGGGCCCAAAACTGAACACAGTATTCGAGGTGCGGCCTCACCAGTGCCGAATACAGGGGAACAATCACTTCCCTAGTCCTGCTGGCCACACTATTTCTGATGCAAGCTGGGATGCTATTGGCCTTCTTGGCCACCTGGGCACACTGCCAGCTGTCGACCAACACCCCCAGGTCCCTTTTTTGCCAGGCAGCTCTCCAGCCATTCTTCCCAAGCCTGTAGCGTTGCATGGGGTTGTTGTGACCCAAGTGCAGGACCTGGTACTGAGCCTTGTTGAACCTCATACAGTTGGCCTCGGCCCATCAATGCAGCCTGTCCAGATCCCTCTGCAGAGCCATCCTACCCTCCAGCAGATCAACACTCCCGCCCAACTTGGTGTTGTCTGCAAACTTACTGAGGGTGCACTCGATCCCCTTGTCTAGATCATTGATAAAGATATCAAACAGAACTGGCCCCAGTACTGAGTCCTGTGGAACACCACTTGTGACCAGCCGCCAACTGGACTTAAATCCATTCACCACAACTCTTTGGGCCTGGCCATCCAGTCAGTTTTTTACCCAGTGAAGAGTATGGCTGTCCAAGCCATTAGCTTCTATGTACCTTGTTTCCCTCTTCTTCCTGGCAAATGTGAGCAGCAGCTCTAATGCATTAACAGAGGTTAAAATGGTAAAGAAGGTTGTCTTACAGCACAAGAAGTAGGCCCTTGTGAAGGACGGTATGTCTGTCAAGGTACTTTGGGGAAAAAAATAGCAAGGGCAGCAGTTTGGGCATTTAGGAATCTGCATGTCCATAGTAGTTTGCAGAGCTTATTTTGGGAAAAAGACCTGTTGGTAACAACACAAAAGCATTTTGACTGTTGGGTGTCCTATACACCTGCTAGCTGTAGTAAACAGTCCTGGTTTATTTGGTTTGGTTTCATATGGGCACTCTAGAGCAGTACTTTGCAGGCTTTTGTGCCCAGCCTTCCTTTTTGGCGGCCAGGAAAGCTTTCTGCGTAACCACAGCATGTTAATGCCACTGCTTTGTACCTCAGATGCTGCTTACAGTACCTTATCAGTGAAGCTGAAGAACCACAAAATCTGTGGGGCCTTCCCGTTTTAATAATCTAGCTTTATACAGTTGACAAGAGAAGGAGAGCAGAATCTGAATAGCCTTCTTGACTCCTCTTCTGCTTTCTTCATTCTGTCTGCCCCACTGGTATTTCATAATCTGTTGTTTCTGGATCACTAGCAGTCTGTAAGACAGCACAACATGAACTGCAAAGTGTTTGCAAGATACCAAGTCAACTCCCTTCTGCACATGTTCCCACACATGCAGGCAAGCAAACAGCCTGGAGGGAGTAGAGGAATGAGGGCAATAAACATTCAAAGTTCAGACTTGTTTCTTTTTCTTTGTAAGTAAAAGGCATAGCAACAGCACTGCAGGAGAAAACCCATGAGTTTCTGCTCAAAAAATGTTGTGGTCCTCATAGTTAAAAAAGAGGTGAGAAGGACCAGGTAGGAGCGTGGAAAAGACAGAGCTGTGTCCATACATTGCAGGATGTATAGATCATGCTATCCGATAACCCGTGATGCTTCTAAAGAAAGTTTTTGGGGAGAGATGGGAGTGGGAGATTCATCTCTTTGTTTACCCTATCACTTTTCTTCAGGTCCTCTGAAATACCTGACTCTTAAGGCTCTCTAGGATGAGATTAGAGGGATGTCTGCAGTTGCCTCACTTAACTAAAGGAATCTAACTAGTTCATGTGTAGGTGAGATGCAGTTTTAAACCAAATTATTTTAAAGCTTCATCTGTTCATCTGCTACTCAGGGAGCTGAAGTATGCTAGCCTAAAAAGGTGACACGTCCTATAGTCAGAGCTAGGTTAGGATTTCTTTTTCCATCTTGTGCAATTTTTCAGTTTCTATTTCATTTTTTTTCTCACTCTATCAGAATGAATGCAAGTTCCTTCAAAATATTAAAGAGAGAGTGTGAGAAAAAGAAATTTGACAGTTCTTCGAGTCCCTTGCTTGAGCTGAGTCTCCTTGGAACGGGAATATGTGTAACTGAGGAAAGCATAGGTTTTAACAAGTTGATGCCTTCTGGTTGAGAGTAGGCATGAGACAGTGGGTAATCCTTGCAAAAGTTCAGGTTATAACACAGGAGTTAGGAAGTGAGAAGGAAAATACCAAAACAAGTGAAACTAAATTTGGGAATCTCCTTATATTCGGATATTCTCTGCTTGTCAAAACCTAAATCTCATGCCATGGGGAGGATAGCAAGGCTCTGGAGGAAGGACACTGTAGTCATTTTTTCCTATTTGTTAGACATTTGGCCTCATACAAAAGCCAAACCCAGGGAAGGTAACTGTGAAGTGAAAGGGTGAGAGTCCAAGTTCAGGTGGGAAACAAAGGCAGTTTCCTTTCCACTTTTGTGTGGGAACTGAGGCATTTTGTGTTGCTGCCGCATGCTGTGAGAACAAAATGGAAGGATGTGGACCTCAGCTGCATGATTCATTCTTCCAGAGCTCACTCGCTGCTTCCTTCCTTCCTCACTAGTAGCTTTGAAAGTCAGGGGTGACACAATGATTTGCTCACATGCACCATGGTTCTCATTGGCCTATGGTTTATTCCTATACACATGGGTGTGGGGCAGAGGAGGAGGTGTGGATAGGATCAGCTCTGAGTACTTTCTGTGAAGATTTTCCCATATTACAGTGAAAGATCTTCTAGACTCATAAAAATCTCATTGTAGAGGTATCCAGAATTGCCTGACAAGAAAGGCTATGACCCAGGAAATTATTCATTCGTTAGTAGGAGGGGAACCCTGGGGCCTGAAAACAAAGTAATGATGTTTTTGATCCAGCTGATCTTAAATGCAATGTGGTAACCAGATGTCATGAGATATGAAGTTCAGGTATTATAATGACAAGTGCTGTGAAGAGTCAGCGTCATACTAGAGAGGAGTCATAAAAGTCCCTTTTACTGAAGACTGCTATCTGAAGAGATGAGAACTTGCTCTCCTAGTATGCTGCGCAGCTGTGTTAGCACAGTTTCAAAAGGGGATCGCCATCCTGTTTTACTTGAAACCAAAATCCTCAGCCCATTCATTTCTATAGGTTATAAAGAAACAGGCTTTCTGTTTATTTAAGGACATGGAGAGCAATGGTTTCCATTCACTTCTCAACTCTCTCTAGGAAGTGTTGAATCTTGGTTTATGAAAGTGACAGTAGATGCCATTGCTGGTGTCTCCAGCATAGGGTATGCTAGCACAATGATACGGAGGCTGATGTCAGAGAAACTATAGCATCATGATTCATAGTTGATCTGCGTGGACCTTCGTTGACAACTTCTAGTATGAATTTGAGTTTCAGGCTGCCAGGAGAGGGAGTAAGATACTGAAGCTTTGGAAAAAGAGTTGGGACTTTAGATCTTTGTATTGCAAACTGAGCTTCACAAAGCTGAAGCTGCAAACCAGCATTAGAAATACTTCTATTGCAACACTGCTCTGGTGTGAAGCAAGTCCACATACTACATTTACTCAGAACTTTAACTGCAGTACCAGCTGAAGCATTCTTGCCTGCAGCCCTTTTTCCAAGTAGTCCCTCACAAATGTCTTTTCTCAAAATTTCCAGGGGTCAGTCTTCAGATATCCTAGCCTTCTCCCTCAGTACTTTTCTTCCAATTCCTTTGACTTTGATTTTCTAAATGAACATTAGTGTTCATAATGTTTTTTTTTTTATTTATTTCTCCTTAGGTTCGAAAGTGTTAGTGACTTTACCTCAGAGCTAGAAGACAGTGATGATCCAACAGCTTATGTCACCAATTTGACATACTACCACCTGGTCCCATTTGAGACTGATATTCTGGACTGAGGCTGCTCAGTGATGCAGTCAGCCAGCATCCAGCCGACCTCTTCATCCATAGGCTCTGCTATCTCCGGCGTTGCATCTCTGTGAATAAGGCTGTGCGGGCAAGACCAACAGCAGAGAAGTTGCAGCAAGTACGCCACAAAGCTGGTTTTGTAGTCTGGCCCTCTGTTGTGTGTTATGGAGATACCTTGTAAGGAGGTAACTGCTTCACTGTTGACAACAAACTCATTTTCCATGAAAGCAAGGCAGCAGAGGCCTCTTGAGGCTCAAGGAAATCTCTGCTATGTCTGTGGGAATTGCCACTCTGACGCAACTGTCGGAAACTTGTGCTGTAGTATGCTGTCACCCATGCTCCTTGGCTTGCAGCACAAGTTGAGGCTTCCTCTTTTAGGATACCACCAGAAACTTCCCCAGATGGCGTGACAATACTTTTTATGCTGTATAAGTGAGAAGGCGAGCAAACCAGCTGAATTTTGTCAGTTCCCTCTGCAGTTGCTTAATGGAGGTCTTGTGGGTCACTTTTTGCTCAGCTACCGGATGACTGGTGCCTTACACGAGATGTCAGAAATACCATTGAGTGCCTCCAGGAAACAGACCTCGTGAGCTGACAGCTTTTGTTCTTTTAATCATGGGGGTTTATATAATCACTGAAGAGGCGACTACTCTTTCCTGGAACAGTAAAGCAGACAGCAGCTGGCATTGCAATGGACTGTGCATGATGTTTGGGTACCTGTGTGATTTCAGAGATCTGGAAAGCTGAGCTGCCCTGCTAAGAAGGGTCAAGGCTATGGCAGGCACTTGGATATGATTTTTTTTCATGTGGACCAGCAAATGTGAATGGTGCTTACAGTTGTTTACATCAGAGAGATAATTTCCTACGCATATTTCTCCCCAGAGGATGGGGAGGAAGACAATGAGATTTATGTTGTGTTTGGACTGAAAAAGAATGATAAGCTACAGTGTGTCTACAGTGGTAGGAGAAACCCTCTCTCCGCTGCCAGCCTGGCTCAAGGAGTCTGTCTAGCTTTCCGAGATCTGCCTGCGGGGCCGGGTGCGGGCCTCGTTGTCATGTAACGCCATGGATTTCAGCGGAGGTAGGACAGTGGGAGCAAGAGCGGGATTGGACCCTGCAGCCTCTTGACTACTGAGCAGTGCAACGTTAAAATCTCCTCGGGGTCTCTCTCTTGCGGAGTGCTCCGAAATCCCGGCTATCACTGTGAGTGCTCAACACTCACCAACGTGACCTTTCATTGAGCTTTTTGTGGTCTGTTTGCAAACATGAATTTGAAGGGATCAAAATGGGAAGGAACACATTTTGGACTTGTTTCTTGGTAAACGGGCTTGCTTGGTCCTGAAGAAGTTGATACAACTCCCTTCTGCAGACTTTTCATTTCTATCTATAGAATAAGAGTCCAACAGAATTTGCTAATGTAAATAATAAATTATTGAGAATCCTAATTCTTTTACACAGTATGTTTTTAAAATATATTTTAATGAAATAAAATATAACTCACCTTCAGTGCTCTTTCTGCAACTTAAAACAGTGACTTCCTTTTTTTTCTTTTCCTTTGAGGACGTTTTCCCAGCCATGCCAAATCCTTTCTTTCTTTCTCTAGTAGTTTTGGAAACATGCTGAGTTTTGGCAATTCTTTCTGTGCTTCATGTGTTGTTGCCCATACTGTAGGTATAGTGTATACTTATGTGAAACCTCTCCGTCTAACTGTTGATCTTGTGTTTAGGTGTATGTGATTTAATGACACTAAGTTTAGTAGAGGAATTCTGCGTTTTCAAGACTGTAAGTGAAATCAAATCTGGCAGTTATTCTTCTTGAAGATAAAGCGGATTCTTACATGTTAAATTTCTGGAATAGAAAGAGAGATGTCCTCACTCATGCAAAGGCTTTCCGAGCAGCCTCTTGAATTGGAATTAGGGATGGGTTTTGTTTGTTTATTTGTTTTACTCTCATTAGTTTTAACTCTTTTGTCAGTGCTTTCAGTTAACCATGGAGGGGTAGAAATAGCATCTAGGAAATACGTGCAGTGGATTGGGAATTGGAATATTTGATTTCAATTCCTGGCCCTGCTGTCAGCCTGCCATGTTGCTTTGGTTAATTCTACTTAATCTTTCTATCCCTGAGTTTTTCCTTGAGTAATATTTTGAAGAGCACCAAGTGTCATTGGCTTTTGATGCAGTATGTCCCCTGGTTCATTTGAATGTTCCTATGAATTTTAACCACGTGATAACTGCTTATCTTTTGTAAAGCACTTTAAAATCTATAGGTTAAAAAACAAATAGAGAAGTATTGCTAATTTTTAAAATGTACAACCACATTCCTCATATGAAAACCAGCTAAGCTGCATGCACAGTAAAGTCTTTAGGGAAAGGAGTCTAATGGAAAGGAACTAATCTACAAACAGAAGTTCCACCCATTTCACTTGGATTTTTCAAAAGCCATTTTGATCAAGTATTTTCCAGAGATGATGTCATGTGATTCATTTCTCTTAGCTGAAGTATGTTTATTTGATAAATCAAAGGAATGCAAATGACCATGTATATTACTTTGTCCATAGAGTCAATTAAAAAAAAAACCTTCTTTGGTTAAATCACTGCAACTTTCTCATGTGGACCAGGTCTCTACAACTGGGAGAGGTTCAGAGTATGAATTATGCATATGGTCAATTCATATGTACAGATACCTTACTGTTGATCAAAAAAAATCTTAGTTTGAACATACGACTGAAAAGGAACACAGAGAATTTTCTGGGTTGTTTGTTTTGGTTTTTTTTCCCCTTCCCAACCAGCTCCTATTATAGCCTATAGCATCCTGCAAGAAGATAATCCAAACTCATTGTGCAGGTATCATTCCATTAAATTTTGGTTTTTGATGTATCAGAATGCTCAGCTTTTCCAGCTGTACTTTAGTTTCCATTGTGTTTGGTAGTATGTCGTGTTCTAAAGAGAACATCACTTTCAACAGCAGATGGGTTAATACAGTAATTCTGAAGACTTTAGGTGTGAAAGAGATGTTGGATCCAGAGGATAGACCTGTAGGGTAGCAGTATAAACATAGGTAGTTATGAAATATCTACAGTCAGAAGAGAAGGTTTTGCCATCAAGGCAGAATAAGGCCTTTGTGTAAAGCTCATGGTTAAAAATGTCATTGGTTAAGCCAATGCTGAAGAGTAAAGATATTCCTCAATCGCTATAATGTGATAAAGGGCTAACAGGTATGAGGTAAAAATGTATGCACAACTACAAATGCATGTGAGTTGTGAATAGTGTACTCAGATGTAACGCTATTGCTCATTAAAGATAAAATAGCCCTAAGCTTATGTGTTAGTGATGAGAGAGTGGACCTGGCCCTCTTGAGAATTTTCTGGGGAGCAGAGAGCCCATATGAGCAGTTCTCACTCTGCTGAGAAAAGGAAGGCTCCAGCTGAAATGTTCATTCTTGCCATGCCCTGTTATTGTCTGTCTTCTATTCTGGGCCGGTGGTTCTCCAGCTCACATTTTATAATACTCTGAATTACTCTGTGGGGCTGCACTGGCATGCAGTTCACCCACAAATCCAGAGGGCACAAGACTGCTGTGGAGCAGGCATGTACCTTCTGCTGTGTCCCACCAACCTTTCATGCAGGGCTTGGGACACTCTTGTTGGCTTCCCCAGTAATGTCCTTGCCATTACACATGAGTGAGAGGAGACCTGGGCCTGTGGTACCTGCCTCAGCTGAACTATCAAGTGCTCAGAAGCAAATAAAAGATGGCAAAGCAGAACCCCAAGTACTCAGTCTGTGGGTCAAATGTCTGTCGTCTTTTGGAGTGACTCTCTTCCAAAACAGCCTTGCAAATGTCTGTTGGGGGGTTGGGAGGGTTGCATGCATTTTTTCCTCCAACAGAGCCCTTTTAGGGAATTTTTAAGCCAGAGGATTTGTGTCACAACAGAGCCCCTTACAGAAGAAAATGTATTTTTCAACAAAGCAAATACCTAAAAACGTATCTTAGTTACTTCTTCTTTCACCTTGATGACTGCAAAAAACCATTTCTGGCTTCTTGCAGCTGCTTCTCTGCTGGGAGGGAGCTTCTAAAAAAAAAAAAAAAAAGGTCTTGAGAAACAGGGATTCATCCTGAAACTTCTCTGCTTTGGGGATTTGCCTTGATTTTTGTCCACGGTTGGTTGTCACTGCGTGTTATAGTCCCGGTCTGATTGTCAGGCTTGGGGAAGGTTCTTAATGATCCCAAGGGCGAAATTAAGACACAAACGAGGTCATATGCTGCCAATCAGACGTTTTATTGGGTAAATATAAAAGAGTAAAGCGATAGGGAAGGCAGGAAATATTAGGAGGAAATTAAGCAAGTATTCAGAGAGATAAGCAAAGGATAGTCATCACCATGGATCCAGCGGCGTCCCGTTGGTCCTCAGTCTTCAGTTCTTCGGTGGTGGGTGGCCACACTCAGGCTTCGTTGTGCCGTCTTTTATCCGGTGTTGGAGAGGGAGTTTGCCCTCTCAGTTCAGTTTGGTTACCCAGGGCAACATCACGTACGCCACACATGCACACCCAACCACACAATATGTAGTGTTGGTGGACAAGTGGCCTGGTCTGGATACCAGTTGGTGTCCTGTTTTTGGTGGTGCCTGATAAGCCAAGGAACGGCCTGCTGCTTCAGCAAATTTGCACATTCCCTTACAAGCTAGTGGCACTTGATAAGCCAAACAATGGCCTGTTGCTTCAGCAAGTTTGCACAAATTTCCTTGCAAGCTGGTGGCATTTGTTAAGTCAAAGAATGGTCTGCCCTCGGGTCTTCCCAGACAAAAGAGTGGTCTGCTGTCCGGTCTTATCAGATAAACACACACAAGCAAGCTTTGAGACAATTGTTCTTAACACTTCAGTCTCTTACACTGGGCTACTGGCACTCCTTTCTGGATCCAATCTGTCTGAAAGAGCATGTGTCTGCGGAGATCACGGCTGCCTGATTGCACCAGAGCCCCGGCTTGCTCCTTGGGTGAGGTGGTGGGGGCACAAAGCGATCCCCAGGCAGGGGCAGGGGGTCCCAGAGCGCAGGCAGGCTCTCCCCTCCCTTGTTTCATGGTTGCTGGTGGGGAAGTGGCCATTTCCATCAGCAGGTCCTGCTGAGAAGGAGTAGCAGGGTGGGTTTATACACGACTTGGAGCCATGGCGGTGGGCAGTTAATGCACATCCATCTGTATGGGGACGCTCTGCCCATTTATATGGGTTTATATAAACAATCCTCTTGACCTACTGAGGGCATAAACACACGGGCAAAAGCTATCGGCGAAGCACGCTCCCGGTGTTGCTGCGCAGCGACTGTCACGTTAACTGGAAAGAAACCTCTGAACAAGCAGGCTGAGCATGCAGGGCTTCCCCTCCCTCAGCCTGCTGGGGCTGGGGCAGCAGCCACAGCTGCCTTGTGAGCAGCCTTTGCTGGTGCCCAAGCGTCCTGGCTGCAGCCGGGGCCTGTCCCACCGCCCTGCCAGGAGCAGGGCACTGGGGCAGCCCTGGACATGGGGCACTGCCCTGGGGACCGGTCAAGGACAGGCTGGGACGTGGGGCCGCTGTGGGGAGCTGGAGACTGGCCCTGCTGTGGTGTTGCTGGGGCAGGCGCTGACGGCCTTGGGGGGCTGACATGGGGTCCTGGGCCGTGGGCAGGTGGGGACAGCCAGGCCTGTGGGTGGGTGCCCTTGGAGCCTGGATGCTCAGGATTTTTGTCCTGCATGTTTCATGTCCCCCTGATATTCTGGGGACATGAAACATGGTGCAGAATTCAGTTATTGCTGCATTATTCATTCAAAAAAAACCCCAAACAAACAAAACCCCGTCTTTCATCATTTAAGAAAAATGTAGCTGAAATAAAATTCCATCTCTTAGATTTCTAAACAGCCCTCTCCCCTGTGAACCCATTGTAGCTGGTAAAATCCCCCATGCCCTCATGCAGAATCCTGCGAAAAATATCACGGGGAATGCGAAGTGCTGCCATCCATCTCGGTGGCGCATTTCTTTAGAAATCTAACAATGAGCATGTAATTTCAGCATTATTCCTTAGTTACCATCTTAGGATACTAACAGAAGTGAGTAGCAAAAGGACTTTATTCCCAAACCCCCCTCCACAACACAAAGCCAATTCCTATGTAAGCCACGTTGTTAAAAAGCTGGTCTTTATTTTCCCTGCAACTTTGGCTTCTCCCTTTGGCACGCTGCGGCGGGATCGTGCGTACCAGCCCTTGCTATTAGCTGCATGAGCAGAATGGAGTTGAGGTATGCTGGTGCCTAGTCAAGGAACAGGAGGTATGTGTCTCTTGGGAGGAATAGTGATGACAAAATCATTTGGTTTTTATTTTTCAGGTCATGAAATACACTGACATTATAAAGTTGCCAAATCTTAAGAGAGTTAGGGAAGAGAAAGGGTATCACACCACACTACGTCTTGTCCACCAGTCTTTTTGTTATTTTTTTGTTATAGGGAATACTTCTAAAAAGCTCAGCCTTGGATTCCAAGGCCATTCTTTACAGCAACAATACTCTACAGCTCAGCATCAAACTCTTTAAAAAATACATATGAATGTTTTCTAATTGCTTCCTATAATAAAATTCATTCCTGTTCCAGTCAGCTATCTCTGAACTCCCTTCCCCACACATACACAAATTATTCAGGCTATTTTACTGGTCAGCTTTCATCAATGTAATTGCTTTCTTATGGAAATATTCACACCCTGAAGTGCAGTTCCCAAGTTTTATAGCACACAGAGCAGTCCCATTTTCAGTGTTGTCAGGTAATTCCTTCTTGCTCTAAAACCATTCTTGTTGTAATTAACGTTGTTAGTAATACATACATTGGGGGATTTAGGTAAGGGAAAAATACCAAGGTAATATTATACACAATATATCTAGATTTAATAAATGGAGCATTTGCATTCACCTAAAAGTCCACAGCAGCAGTGAAGATGTGGAAATTGCTTGGATGCATTTAACAATTGAATTGTATGAATTCAGACTTTCTTGAGGTTTCCCAACCCCTGTTGTCACATCTGTGTTTCTTACAATTAATGTATATAACCCCACCATGCTCTGGTGAGGGAGAGAACAGCTTGAAGTTTCATACCACAGAAGGGGAGATGGGACACCAAGAGGTGGCTGAGACAGGATTTTGCAGTGCTTAGTTTTTGTCCTAGCAGGACATCTGCCAGGCAGATGCCTTGCACCATAGGACGGGAGTCGCTACAGAGGTTTAGGTTGTCGTTCTTCACCTGAAAGGCTGCTATTAACGGAACCTGCTCAGGTAAGGATTTAGGGGAAAGCTCCTTGTTCTCTAAAAATACCTTTTCAAACTTTGCATAGTAATAAAAATTCATTTTCTGTTCTCTGGTGAGACTACCTGCATGTCTGAACTGAAGAGCTGGCTGGTTCCAGATCAGCTCTCAGCTACACGATAGCCCACTACTGCCAGAAAGGACTGGATTAGACCCCAGCCCCCGCCAGGGCTGCAGAGATGCCTTCAACGCCTATCTTCTAGTCCTCAAATTCTGCTAAACAATTTTCAGAAACTTTTAGATAGAAATGACGGCTCATACACTGGCATGAAGAAAACCCAAATGTGAGCACTGAATCTTGATTAAAAGCACCCCAGCATCAGCTCTGTGTGTGTTTTTCAAGTGAACTTCAAAAAATAGAGGATTCTTCTCTAAAATCTTTTACAGCATGTGTTGGAGCTCCGTGTAAGACCTTGCATGTCCCCCTCATACAGCTATTTCTGACACAACCTGGCAAAAATCAATACTTGGCCACAGTTGCAGCGTGTGTGTTTATAAGGTCTGTGAGCCACTGAGCCTCCTTTGGCTCCCTTGGCATCTCACGGGAGGCGCTCAGCTCCTCGGAGGCACTGGTCCTCTCTACAAAGCTCTGTGTCGTAACCTTAAAATGCCTCCAGCATTCTGGGGGGCTCCAAGCAGCCTCAGTAATTTCCGTTAGTAAGTTAGCTTCGTTTAGCATTGTAGTTTAATTTGGAAACCATCTGCAAGTAATCATGACCTTTTGTCTAGCTGTATCACCTTGTACTGGGCAGGCTGGAGATAGAAATAATGACATGTACCAGAAGCCAACTTTGTTATGTAAAATGAAAAAAAAACCCCACCAGCACCACCATGAGCAAAACAACCATTGTCCATTATTTTCCCTTGTAGCTATTAAAATTAAGTTGAACAGAATCCATGGCTTCTGAATGAACACACGCTCTTTTCAAAACAGAAATTTCCCAAATTTTGCCAAGTTTCCTTTTGTCTCATGGGAGCTGGCTTCAGTGGTTGAGCTCAGTGATACCACATGCTGCATTCAGCCATCTTGAAGTGACCTTCAGATATAAAAGCAAGCAGTGGGTGTAAGTAGAAGGGGGGGGGGGGGGGGGGGGGGCAGGAGGTGCAGGGATGGAGAAATAAGGGAAGGATTGTAGTGCAAACAGAGGAGATCTCCAGGGATAGTTTCAGTCTTGAAGCTACAATAAGTCATCTTTGTCAGAGTGAGGATGGGCTTGTGCGCTCTTGTACTGGCAGTGTCTGGGAGCTGAATCACGCTGTTTCTCTCACCCGTTATCCAGCAAGGAACGGTATGAGCTCTGGTTGGTTTTGTTGAATGGAGGTGATGTCTGTCTAATCAGGAGCCCTTGTATAAAATGAGTGGGCTGAACTTCTTGGAAACAGACATTTTGCAGTGACAAAATTTATTGTGATTGCCCCTTTTAAGGCACTGCACAGCTAATGTAAAGGGTTTAGCAACTCAACTTCTGTTTCAGTCAGTCCCTCATGCATCTTACACTGCATGCTTCCTTTCCATATTTTAGGACTAAAAATGCACATGGCTGCAGGTGTGAGGGTGTGAGGGCATTAACAGGCTTTGATTGCCCTGACCACCCTCACCTGGGAGTCCACCCACACTCTCTCACCAGGGGCTCTACTTCAGCTCAGCCTGGGGCCCTTAGTCCTTTCCTAAGATGAGCTACAAGACAGGCTGCCCTTAGTCCTGCTCCGGAGTTGTTGCGGGGGTTTCCTGGGCTGCCCTCTGACCTGGCGTGTACATTGCCTGATGCTCGCTGGCTGATGGGAGCCATTGCTGTCACCACCCTGCTCTGCTCACAGTGAATTTCCCTGTTTCACTTATTGTGAGAAACCTCATCTTTACAAGCATTTCATGATAGGAGCATGAACTTTCCTGTTACAGGGGAGCACTTCCCAGAGATGTCTAAAGAGACTACATGCTTGGGAATATAGTCTTTGTACACCACATGAGTTAATAGTATAGTTAGCTTGGTCTGGAGAGTATAGCTGCTTGATGGCTCAACTGCTAGAAAACATTAATGTGACATTGATGATTATGAGGAAGTAATGATGATCTGGGTTTTAGAATAAAATGATGAAATATGTTCACATGTAACTTTCAGAAATAATCAATTTACAGGCATTGAGACTGATGATTGATTACTGGGAGATTTTCTTGTGTTCCTCTTTTGATTCCAGCCTATACTGGTACAGGCTTTATCAATGGGCAGTTTACTTGAAGTGGCTTATTGGTGTCATACCTCTGTAGAATGAGTAAATAGTCAATTTGGGCAAACAAGCTGGCATCGTAGTAATCATAAAATCAAACCCTTATTGGCCATATACTCAGTGGCTCCAGGTGGTAAATATGATCATTGCAGGAGGAAGAGTGGAGGAGTCCCCTGACAGACGGTCCATAAAAGTCAGGGTTTTGATAGGTGGGACATCACTGCAGAGTCTGCACGATCCCTGCTGGTGGTGTTGAATGTACAAGCAATACGCTTTTCAGAAAGAACACTTTTGATCTCCTTTCTACTTAATTGTATCTGAAGTGCAGATGGGAAAATATCATAACACCCTGGGGTTTGGTTGTGAGCAGGTTAAGGGGGCTGAGAGTCCCACTCCTCAAGTCAAGGAGACAATAGGGATATTTAACCAATCTGTGCTGAAATGTGCAGAACTGCAGTTTCTAGGCTGTAAGAAGACTCGTGATTAAATTTGTCTCCTTTGTGCTTAACAACCTGAGAAATGATGAAGGAGGCAAGCCAGGTGTGGAGGATGGGTGATTAGATACGTGACTGAGGGGAGAAAAAGCTGGCTGCTAATGGGTGTAAGCAGATGTTAGCGAAACAGGAGCAAGAATGCCAGTCGAGGAGTATAGTAACGGGTACTATAGCAGTATATAATGGACTTACTGGGCTTTGGCTTAAGCTGTCTGAAGCATTTACATGGAAAACAGACATTTTTCATAGGACCACAGTGCCAGACAGGATTTTTATGAAGCAAGAAGCAGGGCAGAGAAATACAGAGCTCAGTGAGTCAGGAGGGAGTTGCAGAGCAGTTGCGTGGCCATGATAAATAGAAAAGATGGAATTACCACTTTAGGCAGCTCTGAGATTGCAGATCCAGACTTAGGGTTTTAGCCTGATCAGGGAGTGTGGTGTACTGTAGTGCCTCCTAGAAGAACAGGTTTTTCACCAGTAGAGTGCTTCAGGTTAATGAGGGAAGCAGGATGCGATTAGAATTTAATGTGCAAGTTTATTAGGCGTGTAAATGGTGATTCGTTAATAGCTGCGAAGGAAGATGGATATATTTTGTATTTTATATGCAGTTAGATGCTCTCACTTGGGAACCTCCCCTAACACATTTGATTAGCCTGAAGAGGGACAAATATGCTCCCTGTGCATGGTACTGTTATTGTTCTGGTTGGTGAAGCAGCCTCTGACATAACAAACATCAAATGGGACTCCAGGCTGCTGTGCTAAAAATAGCTGCGTACCGCTTACGACTGCGGCAGAGGCTACAGTTACAGCCTAGAAACATAGACACCGATAGCACTTATGAATGTTGAATTCTTGGTTAAAGGAGATGTGTGGGGCATGCGTTTGAAAGAAGTGTTACTCTGAACAATTAAAACCTGTAGTGAGCTTTCTAGAGCATAGGAATAATTTCCCTAGGTGGGAAAAGCCAGCTTCCCACCTGGCTGTTGCCACACTTCAAAAAGTGGTGAAATTGAATTTCTGCTTAGATCAGGACTTGAGATGTCTCTGCTCTGCACAATCCTGCAGGGTATTTAGATAACCAAGCTATTCCCAAATAAGCCACCTCTAAATTAGTGTCAGCACAAGGCTTGTAGCAGGATCTGCTACTCAGTCACCCAGTGTAGATGCACCACCTTGCAGATTTAAGGTAAGGCCTCTTTGTCTCTCTCTTTAGATCCAGCTCAACAACTTAAACCTTTTGAAGGCAAGGGCCTGGGAGAAAGGATGTGACATGCAATGAACGATACTGATTCCTCAGGGCCTTTTCCTTTGACTATGATCTGTTGCCTAAGCTTATGTAGTAAATATTAAGCCCTTTCTGGGAGCCTTTTGGGCCAGCATTCCAAGTCCTTATTCCATTTAATCTGCAGAGCTGAGGAGTGTCTTGTGATCCGTTGCAATTATTATTATCAATAACCTTTCCCATACTCGGGGTAGATGCTGCATGGAATTCCCTGTTCAGAAGCCAAGTTGGGACACTCAAATGCAGGACTAATGTTAAATGTTAAAAGTGAGGAAATCACCACGCTTGTTTTCATTTTACCCTGTTAATGCCAGTGCTGCTTAATCTTAGACATGACACTGGAATCTGATTTAAGATAAACATTTTGGGCAGCTGGGTTAAACGTAAATAGATATGAACATAGGTATGCCAACTTTTTTTTAAGAGGCAAAATTTGTAGGGAGTTATGTTTTATTAAGAGCAACTGATATGAATGGAGGGAGAAAAGGGGAAGCTTTTAGGTACAGACTTCCTTCATAAACTTTACTATGTTCCTGAAAACTTTACCAACTATGTCTATTGGTTTAAAACAAAATAACCCACAAATATTGTTTCAGCCTCCAGGCCTGGTTTTCCATTTATTCCTATACCATTATGGCAAGGCTTTTTTTAAAAGCAGTTTTCACTCTGAACAGTTTCATTATAATAAGACATATTCTAGTTTTTCTTCCCCTCCCTGATATTTGTATCCCTGTTTTTCCTCCCTGCTCCTCTCTTGTCACTTTACCACTAAGGTGCAACAAAAGAGAGAGGAAAGAGAGAAGGGAAAAATTATACCAATTAAAATGTAGAGCACTGTAAAACTGCCTTACTTTTCTTGAATGGAATCAGGAAAAATGACAAGGTATTTTAATATCACAGGTTGGTTTTATGCCAATAAAACCTGGTGTTCTGACCTCCTGCCTTTCTGAGGTGCTCTCCCTGCTTCTGCCCTGCCTTGCAGAAGTTCATTTATGGCTTGCTGAAACATGGCTAGAGAGCTTAGATGGAGTTTTCTTTGTAACCTTTGGTGCCTCTGTGTGTACCTCAAAATACAGTTATCAAAACTGCATTAGCATTCTTTTTGAAGACCATATTGACAATTAGTATTGTAGGAGAGATTTTTCTAAAGCATAGGGAGTGGAA
This sequence comes from Theristicus caerulescens, assembly GCA_020745775.1. Classification (NCBI taxonomy): domain Eukaryota; kingdom Metazoa; phylum Chordata; class Aves; order Pelecaniformes; family Threskiornithidae; genus Theristicus; species Theristicus caerulescens. The sequence goes on from CM036558.1 coordinate 74,594,467, forward strand.
AACTATGAGTCATCCCCTTTGTAGCTTGGCATAGTAAAATTGTTGCCAAAATATAGATGATTTTTTTTTTTTTTAAAAGGAAAGCCTGCCAGCTGAGGCTACAAGCTGGCTACATTGACACAAGCCATTTAATGCATTATACTCGCTAGTAAATTTTTGGTGCTTCAGAATGAAAAGCTGCTTGCTGCAAGTTTCTAAGAGTATTTCTACAAGGCTTAGGAACGATGCCCAACCTCATGTGCTAGTGTGTTTATACATGTTGAACACAGAGGAGGACCAGACTCTTTTCTGTAGTTCATCTTGTCCCTGCTCTGTAAATGAAGCCTCTTAACTTGCTAAAGTTAATAGCAAACTTCCAAGTTTTCCCATCTCCAGTCAGGGCTATTGCTGTTGACATTTGTTACAGGGAGGGAGGGAGGAAGAAGCGTTCTTTTGTTCTCAGGAGGAAAGTTTAATCCCTTTTTAGAGCAAGAGAAACTAACAGGGAGGAGTTAAGCAACCAGATCAAGGTTGTGCACAGGGAATGTGTGGAGTATGCAGCTGTCAAGCCTCCTCCGCTAACACCAGGATAAACTGGAAGCCTGTGTTTCTCCTCCTCTCCACATCTCTCTCCAAAAACATTCCCCAGGTTTAGTCTTCATGAGTTTGAAATGTATTATGATAATATAATATGAATCCAAATCCAAGGATCAGCTAGGTAAAGGAATTGGTCCTCCTTCCAGCCTGTCTGCCAAGCAGCAATGGGGCTGAGGCTGCTCCACAGGGAAAGGGGAGCCGGGATTGAAGGTGAAGGAAAGCAGGTAGGACAGTGCCCTCACGATGGGTCCCAGTCCCACAGTGCCCAGGCAGAGAGAGCAGAGCGGGCTGGGTGACAGTCACCTGGGGCAGCCAGGAGTCCAGCTTGCCAGATGAGTCCATAGTGACAAGCAGGTCCAAGGCTGGGAAGTTAAGTCGCTGGGTCAGGGTCTGGGTTGGTGAGGGGCACGGGTGGGCACAGGGCCACCTACAGCATAGCTTGGGCAGGGACCAAGGGCAAGGGCTTGAGCTTAAATGCCCTGGAAGGAGCAGAGTCCCCCATCAAGGCTTCTCCTAGCTCTGTTCCCAGCAGTCAGGTCCAAGGTGTCACAGCTGCACCGTATCAGGGCTGGCCTTGAGCAATGGCTATCAAGGCCCTGGGAGAGGGAGGAGAGGCTGCAGGGCCTAACACCAAGAACAAAAGTCCACCAGAAAGTTGGTGGGCCCATCTGGTAGCCATGTGGACAAGACTACTGCAGAGAAGATAATTATTTGTGTCTGCTTGCTGTAGAAGAAGCTGGGGAGATTCCCTATGCCATTCTTTTTAGCAGTGATTCAGCAAATGATCAGCCTAAAATTTGAAGTAATTATGGAACAAGTTGAGGTACAAATAAGCAAAATGAAAATTAACCAATTTTTTTTGGCTGGTGCTAATCACCCAAGTGTTCTGGAGGAGCTCAAGGGTAGATTGAAGAATGATCTGCTGAATTTGAGATGGATAGTAAGCAGATGGAATTCAGTGCAGGTAAATGTAACTCCTGGGTAATAGTAATCCTGGCCTCACATATAATAATCTGAGCTAGACTTCATTATTGTCACTTAACAGTGAGACTGTGGGTTTATAATAGTTCTATGAAACCAACAGCTTAGCACTCAGTAGCAATGGGGAAAAAAATGAAATATTATTACTTCCTGGGAAGAGAATAGAGATAAAAAAGCCACTGCATGACTCCAAGCTTTACCCCCTCCATGCAGTTCTGGTCCTCTCATCTCAAGATATATTACAGCAGGAGAAAGTCTGAAGAAAGGCAATATGTGTGAGCAAAGGTATAAGATGATCTGTTCAAGGAACAGTTAAGTAGGCTGAACTTTACATTGTCCTTTTCCAAGGATGGATGGATGATATGATAGAGATCTACAAAATCATGAGTGACATGGGAGGGGTGAATAGAGATCGATTGTTATTTCTTCTGGCATGAGAACAGGGAGCCATCAAGTGACACTAGTAGGAGGTAGGCTCAGTGCAAACAGGAGGTGGTTGTTCATCTAGAGTGAATGAGGCCTGTTGTACTACCTGCCAAAGGATGGTTTGGAAAGGAGCCTGGAAAAGTGTTTGGAATAGAGCTGCTTTGAGGTTTACTATCTAGACAAACCACAACGTGGTCAGGGAGTCCCCTGAGGCTGGGGAGAGTTGGAGATGGGGAGAGCATCAGGGTGAAAGTGCCTCCTGAGTGGTAATTACTCTTCCTCATTTACAGGCACTGTTGGAGGCAGAAAACTGGACTAGGTGGACCAAGGCCTGCTCAGATATGACTCTTCCTTTGTTGTTATGATTCTACAGGGAGGCATACATTTATTTTTTACTTTCGAAGACAAAATCTAAGTTACGTTTTTAATTCAAAGTGCATCTGTCCTAGGCATGATGCAAGGTTGTTGTATACTACCATGAAAATTCAGTATTGAGTCCTTTGGTCCGCCAAATATTCAGAAAAGCTTTGACACTGCATGCGTGCAAGTCTTTACAGAGTACAACTGCGATGTTAAAGAAAAGCATTAGATGAAGTCCTCTATTTTATTGTCCAGTGAAGAAGGTAAGCAGCCTGACAGCTGACCCTCCAGCATCAAGAACCTGTGGTTTTCTTCTGTCCTGCATATTCCCGAAGCCATCAGGAACACTTCTGTGAAGATAAGATGCTGTCTTGCTCTTTGTGTACAACCTTCTTAAAATGTTTGTTCCTTTCTATCCTTCTGCTTTTGTGTTTTGAGGGAATTTGCCATGAGTGGTTTCCATGGTTACAAGAATACGGCTGCTCTTGGAGTGAGAGATCTGCAGAGAGCAAATACACAAACCAGTGCATCTGGGACAGGGGAAATGTGCTTTGTATCTGTAATGGCCATTCCACCCTAGGTAAAAGCCAATGTGAAACTGGAAAAATAGATGTTATTCTTAACCTCCTTGTCTTACTGTGAAATGTAGCGCTCTCCTTTACCATTAGGTCTTTTTAGATTGCTGAAAGCACTCTGATTTCTGGGGTCTCTTGAGTATTAAAGGGCAGGAAACAAGCTATGTTGCAAAATATGCTACTAAACCAAGTTGTGCAATTTTCTTGTGTAAGAAAAAAAGAAGAGCTTTCTCTCTCTTATTCAGAATTGTACACTTCCATTTTGTTCTTTCCTCCAAATAAAATGGAGGAGAAGCCCAGAGCTTTGGGAGAGATGCATGGTTCTCTCCTTGCCTTTGCACTCCTTGGTAGCATTGGCAAGTACTTGCGGCTCTGAACAGCTCTGTACACCACTTGGTTTGCTGAACCCAGGAATAGTGTTGGACACATCTACAGGAATGCAGGGCATGTTGTTACTATGTGCAAAAGTCTTATGAATTTGCTGTGTTGTTACACACATGGGTTGCTGTAAACCTGAAGCAAGCCTTGGTCCCATGACTGTCACTGAAGAACTCATTGCCTCTGCTACAAAATTTGAGGAAGCCTGCACTACAAACGCAGAGGGTGAGCTAGCAAGCCTTTCCGAAAAGGCCAGCACAGAGCCTCTGCACGCATTTGTAGCCTGGAGTGAGGAGCCAGGGGATAACTAAGCCACCCTTTACAAAAAGTTTTTAATCTGGAGTGGAAATTGCCAATCAGGTAACTTTGTTTAATGCTCTCCTGCAAGTCCTGACTGTAATAAAGAGAAAGGGGAAAGAAAAAAGCAATAAAGGAAGAAAAATCCTACATGAGACATTGACCTTGGTGACTTCTCTTGTTCTCCTTCACAGTGTTTAACTGTAGCTCTTTACCACTTTAACACAGAAATGTTTATTTGAGCAAGCATCAACAAAATTTCCAAGGTGAGTGCAGCTGCATCTCATAGATACTGACAAACACACTCGGGGACTAACTGATGTTCCAGGCAAGACTATCAAAGGATTTATTCTAATTTGTTTTATTTTCATTAATTGTTATAAAGTCTTCATTTAACTACAGTTAAAAATGAGCCTTTTGGTTAAATGCACCCAAAAAAGCCACCCCATTTTTTAAATGTGTTTTTCTTATAAAGCCCAAGTTGCAGGTACCTTTTTGTCTGCAACTTCTACAGTTCAGCTCTGCAGTACTCAAGAAAATAAAATAAATTTTTGATGGAAGAAGAGGCTAACTGTTTAGGGGAGCTTACTGAGCTACTGCTGAACATTGCAAATGGCAATAAATATTCAAATCCCAAAGCAAGACATTTCCAGGCTTCTATATTCCAATAAAATGATTAAAATGAATGCTTTGCTATTTATAGCAGGTGGCAGCTTAACACCATAGGATATTCATATTTAATAGAGTGCTCTTGTAATGCTGCCAGTGCTGAAGAGCTAAGGAACTACTTGCTGCGATGGATGGGTTTCAGCCGAGCACATGGCTGGGCACAGCTTGCTGCTGATGCTGGGCCACCACAACAGCCACCTGCCAGCCATGAGGCTCTCCTGACAAGGCAGTGGCCCCTTGATGGGGAGAATGTTTGACAGATATTTCTTGGTGTTCTTAATCACCTGATAGAGATGTCTATGGCTGTCACTTCTTACACTGCTGGCAGCCATATGGCACAGCTCTAGTCAAACCAAATTTGGAGCGAATTGGGACTGCTCTGACATGCAGTAGTAATTGTATGTGTGCCTCTGCAACTAGCATTTGGCTGGCTCTGTAGGGTTTTATCCCTTTTACTTAATGGAAATAACCTCTTACAGCTTTACCTTCATCTTTGAGACATGCAGCAGCCCTGGGAAAATGTGGGGCTCTACCAGCTCCACAAAAATCAAGGTGGACCTCTAGGAATCAGTGATGGGGAAAAAAAACCTCACAGGTCAGCTAGCAACCCAGAAACACTTCTGCAAAGGACAGTTTAGGTCCAAGCAGTATTTGTGGTTGGTTCCTCTTCACCATCCTACTCTGTTGTGAGAGGAACCTCTGCCAGCTGTGTGTTAAATGAGATGATTAACATCTGCCACATACTCATTAAACATCACACATTTATGATACAAAACCCTCTGCCAAATCAAGTGCTAATTAGGATCTGTAATGAGTGCTATTCTCCTCTTAATTAATATGAGCAGGGTAGAATTTTCAGTAATACCTAGGTGACTTAGGAGCTCACATCTGCTTTTCCAAAAGCAGCTTAGAGACAGAGAAGCATTTCATTGGACTGAAATGGCATGCAAACAGCAGCAGCAGTGGCTACTTTTGTAGACTGGGACACAGGCCTGGCTGCACTGGGGCTGTTGACTGGCTTAAGTGTGTTATTCTGCTATAGTGAGTTTGGTTATCACTGGGGTAATGTGATGGGTTTCCTTTGGCTGGCTCCTTTCTTCTGGCTCACTCCTTCCCTTGAAACACAGATGACTGTTCTGGAAAAGTACTGCACTTGAAAATTGAATCACTATTCCAGATTCAAATCTCTCTCCTTTCAAGAGCATCCACCCAAATGAACCTGCAGTACTTGAGTTTCTCACTCATAAGCCGCACTCCAAATTCCCTGTGGCACAGGACTGTGTTGTTAGAAGGTCTTCTGGTTATCTAAAGGCAAAACTGCAGAACATAGTAAGGATAGCTTTATTTTTTCATTGCTTCATTTGTCACTCCTTCTGACCCTCAGTCCTCTGTGCCACTACTTTTTGAATATGAGGATCCTTATAATTCATTTGAAAGATGGTCACTGAAGCACTAGAAGACCAAGGCTGCAATAGATGTCTGCAGCTGTATGGTAAACCCATTTCTTCAAATTCTTCAAGGCTGTCAAGCTGTGATCTGGTCTGCACTGGAAATTATGTGGAAAGATGAAAAAACTCTCTATTTCCATATTACAGAAAACATTTTTTAAGATTCAGCCAATATTGAGTAGAAAGAAATCCATGGAAAATTGGTACTAGAGCATGTACAGTTGATTCAGAGCATAATGCTGCATTAGAAAACATGAATCCTGCTTTGTGCAAACAAGAAGGAACTGCATCTTTTCCAGCTGGCCCAGTATAAAAGATCTGACTTTTTCCTCTGGCACAGAAAAAATATTTAATTTTGAAAAATGCTTTAAATATCCTTTTTTATATACATTTTTTCAAACATTCAAATTTTTACATATGTGTGCAAGCTGAAAATTGTCCCAATCAAGAGTCAAAGCCCCATAAAAACACAATTTCCTTTTTTTTCTAATTGAAACTTTTTAAAAATTGCAGTTTTAAAAGCAAGGATGAAAAAAAGATCTAGGCGTATAGAATAATCTGTAGAACTTAAAAATAAAGGGCTGATAGAAAGAGAACACAAATGCATGACTGCTCCTGTTCCATCAATGTACCCTCCTTTCTCCCCTGAAGCTTGGCTATAAATCTTTGCAGGGTCAATTCAGCCCTTGCCAGTTGCAGCAGGTAAAAAGTTCTGTGCGGTTTTCAGTGTAGGGGCTCTTGGACAAAAGCCAAGGTCTTGATCCAGCTCTTAGTAAAGCAAGTGGAAAGATGCCCATTAATGTGAGAAGAGCTTTAGGTGTGACTTTTGGCCCATGACAAAAGATTTTAATGGAGCCTTTTGTAGTAGCTAGGTTTGCTCTGACTTCTTTGTCAATATAACAACTTTGCCTTCTAATGTGTGCAGTTCACAGGCTATCAACAGTGCCCTTTTTGGAGGGATGGGGAAGAGGTATTTTTAAAATAACTCCAAATATCTAGGGATCAAGAGTTCTGTGTGCATAAGCCCATAAAAAGCACAGTCTTTAGGGGGAAATAGTGGAGACAGGCCTTCTAAAGGCACAGGTCAGACACAGGCTCAAGGAGCAGCTATTAAATAATAAGGAAATCTGCTCTGTTAAAGCCATGAAGGATCAGGACTGTCAGTGTTGCAACATATGGCCAAGGATGCAGCTCAACACTGACAGATACAAAGGCTTGACTTTGCCAGACAGAAACTTGCCCCTACTCACCTGCCAGAACCCATCCTGGATCTCCCTTTCCAATGCACAGCCTCTGTGTCATGGCTCAAGCTGGGGAAAATGCAGGTATTCTGGAAGGCAGGGGATCCCCACAGACCACTTAACCTGGAGCCAGTGAAATGAAGACAAGCTCTAAGTTATACCTGAGAGGCAAGATTGTGTTTCTCAGGAGAAGCTGGTTTCTGTGGGAAGAGAGATCCTAGCTCCTGCTGGGCCCGTGCAAATAGATGTGCTGTTGCCTTACCCAGCTGCAAGCTGCTTCCAGGGTCCTACAGCTGCTGTGGATCAGGCTGCCTCCTCTGCAAATCACTGCCCCAACCAGCAGCACCTTGTCCCTGTGCAGGATGGTTTGGTACCTGCTGAGCTCCTGCAGTTCCCATGCAAGGGTTTAGCAGCTCTCCTGCAGTGAGGGGGAGCACAGCACATGGTCCTCACCTCAAAGTGCTCTGCTGGGGTTGCCTGATGAAATGAACTCCTGGTCATCCCAGGATACGTACTGAGAGAGGAATATATGTTGCGTAGGCCATGGGCTGCTGCTGGGCAATGAAGGTAAATACTCTTTTGCAATACATTAAAGGGTAGAAAGACTTTGAGCTGTAACCAGGTGCTGAAGCAGAGCTGAGCATGTCTTGTGCTGAGCTGATTGTAGGAAAAATTACAAAGGTATTTCCTCCCGCTGGGTTCAGATTTATCATTTAAGTTAATATATTTGGTGAGTGTCTAACAGGCTTCAGAAGCAGCAAGCAAACCTACAGAGGTAGAGCGGGGGACAAATGTATCAAAAATCAGATCAGCAGAGCTATTCCTATCTGCTTTTTATTGGGTATTGTGGACAAAAGATAGCAATTGAGTTACTGTAGAGGTATTTCAGCCTGTTTTGAGGAAAATAATGAGCTTTTGTTGCTGTAATCCAAAAATACTTTTGGTAATAAGGATAACTGATTCTCAGATTAAGCTAGGCATCCCATCTAGATCTAGTGTTTCCATTTAGAAATAAATGCCAGAAAAAAATTGATGTGTTTTATTTCAAATGCAAAGAATGTATCTCTGTTCAAAGGAAGCATAGCTACAGTTTTGATTTGATCTACCAGCATTAGCTGAGTATATGTTTTCTAGAAAATAGGTCACAGCAAGAAAGGCAGTTAAATTTAAAGAAAAGAAAGATGAGCGGTAGTGACTAGAGAGATTAAGGTTCAGTAGATGAATGGCACTAACTGACAAGCAGCCCTCTTTCAGGTGGGCATAAATATTAATGCCTTCCACATTCATACTAGACAGAGCCTTTTGTTAAAACCTACTAAATAACAAAATTACAACCTGTGTTTCTTAGGTTGGAGGGCTTGGAGCCTACTGTGGCTGCCTGGTACAAAAAAATGTAAAGCCGCTCTTGTAAACGGCCACTTTTTGGTCACTTGAGAGGGTGAGGAATTCCAAACCTGATCTATGATCTGACTTCCAATATTTGACACATTGCTTTTCAGGACAGTAGCTCACTAAATAAATATAAAATAAATATAAAATAAATGCTACCATTGTTTCCTTGCTGCAAATATCCATTTATTCAGTGGCTGTATTCCCCATTCTAGCTTGTCCCCCAGCTTTGTTTCTGTGCCCACGCTGTGAGAATAGCCAGGGCTCTTGCTTGAGTCCTCCCCTTTTCTGCTGTAGTGCTAGCGACAGTCTCACACCCTTATCTGCCCTAAAGCTCCTCATCCTGGCAGAAGTACTGCTCAAGTACACAAATGGATCCCTGCCTCCAAGTAAGATGTGGTGGGCTGCCGCATGTGCACTAGTAAGGTGCTATGAGACTTTAATCCTCCTGTGTTCCTTCAGTTTTTGTGTAAAACAAAACTGCCTGGCTTAGGAGCATCCCCCAAAAGACTCTGTTCGCCTTCCCCAAGGTTGTTAGATGTGCTTTGGGCATAGCAAACACTTCTAGCTGGGAGAGAAAGATGGCAACTACCGTTTAAAAAGAAAAACTGTTTTCACCTGGGGTGAGGGTCTAGGACTTGAGGAGGGTCTGTGGGCTGTGGCACACAGGAAGCAAATGGAGGCAATGTTTTAAATTTAGTATCCATGTCCTGTGATTGCAGGGAGCTGGTTTTGATGATCTTGGTGGTTTTTGACAGTTCTGTTCTTTGCTTTTCTGCTTAGGTCTTACTTCAATGCACACTTATGTGGTGCCAAAACTGAATAGGACTAAAAAGAGTTGTTTGGTTTTTTTTAAAGGCATGGTCCCAGGGAGTGGTGGTGGTGTTACTGAGTGGTGCAAGTAGCTCTGTTAGAAAGACTCAGTGGAGATATCCACACCGCGTGCAAAAGGAGCGTGTTACAAGCTGTATGTGTGCCTGGGGTCCCTGCTACACTGCGTACCCTCCCACTGCCCTCAGACCCAACCTGCCCGCAGTACACCCACTTTTCTGGTGCCCCCAAATAAGAGGGAAGCTGCTACATGGTGAGAGACTTGTACTACTCACTGCAGCTGTATTTGTATTCTGTGCCTACTGTACTTGAGCTGAAGAGTTACAAACTGAGCCCAGGCAGGACATTAACTGCTGGGCTGGCTTCTTGAGCTCTATTTTCTCATTTTTATTATAGCTGTCATATTATTTTCCTTGTCATAAGAAAGGAGACTTATGATATTGAATTACTTCCTAGCTAATACAGCTGTTTAAGGGATATAGTTGAAAACATATTAGGTGATGTACTCAATATTGTGATTACACGTTCTTGTTTGCAATTATACCATAATAATTACAATATGGCAATCTGGAAAGAGTCCACCATGTCATTCTTATCAGTGTAGTGCTGTTACTAGGGAAAATTTGTGTTTAGGACTGCCTTTTTCTAGTGTGATTGAAGGAATGAAACTCTTCATAGAGTCAAATATAAATATTTGAGTTAAATATATGTACACAGGGATACATGTATATTTGTGTGTGTGTATATATATATGTATATATATATTTGAATATTCACCAGCATTTCTATATGCTGAAGAAGCTTTATACTTCAAAGGAAGAATTTGGATCTAAACACTGGGCCAGAACTAAAATCAGTTAATTTCACTAACTCTGTCCCAAACATTGTGTTTCTTGGCTGCTTCTCGCTTTGCATTTGTCCCTGTGGAAGGGAGCATGAGAGTTAACCAATACACCTAACATGTTATTTCAAATATCACGCCTATCAAGGCATGGGCTTGATGGAATTTCTCAAAGGTATTGCTTCTACCAACAGTGTTTGTGCTCTCACATTAAGCGGCAGCAGTATGCTCTTAGGCACTTCACGGCGGAGCTAGCCTGTATTTACCCAGACAAAGCTCTTCTAGCTGAGTTCAGAACCATGAAAGCCTGTCAATAGACTTAAGAAATCCATACTGTGTCTTGCCTCTGAGAATGATCTACATGACCCTGAGGCTTGAACCAGCTATTATCAGTAGATCCTCTGTCCTTCCGATGGCCCTTAATTAAGGGGATAGGTGCATGAATTTTTATATGACTGTCCAAAATTGAAATGCATGGGCTGATTCAATCTTATTTGTTTACAAGAGTTTTGGGCTTCTGTAAATGTATTGACTTTCAGAGAAGCAATTTTGTTGACTGTTGTGTTGCACTACTGGCTGTTGTTGCTGCTGATGCCTTATCACATAACTGTGCAGGTACCTGGGGCAATGGTGGGAATACAGCTGTAAATGAGGCAATGGTGAATCACACTCTATCACAGGAAGAAAACTAGCTTCTCTTCTGTGTCTGCATTGGACTTTGTTTAGAAACTTCAGGTGAATCACTGCAGTAGTTCTAGCTGTTTTTCTGTTACTTCTTGCCTGTCATAAATCCCAATAGGTTGGGTTTTAACAGCCAAAGTTGGAGAAAAATTGTAACCTTTCATAAAGCAACAATCCTGTTTCTATAGTTCTCTTCTGGCTGATGGCTCTTCATTAGTTTAGACTGGTAACGTTGTTAGTATGAAAGGAATCAGTCTTCGTGATAGCTGTAGGGGGCTGTGAATGTAGTGGGAGTTGTAAGAGGAAAAGGAATCATCTTGTTGCTTGAAGTAATCAATGAAATCATCCTTTTCATTCCAGCTGTTTCAGTCTCATAAATGTGACATTCTGTCCACCATCTGCCAGAAAGAGATATTTTTTGTGAGCATTAGTCAGTCAGGGGCTTTGCAGTAAGTCATACTTGTATGTTGACTGCTGCTGTGCTCCAAAGCCTCATATGCCCGTGCAAGAGCTGATTTTGGGTGGCAGGTTATAACCATGAGGAAATGTTTGCAGAAACTGTGCTTTTACACTGATCAGGACTAGAGCTTCAGTGCTAAAAACCATTTGAATAGCAATGAAGACCAATGTCAAACTGAGTGATTAAGAGAGCTTTACAACCTCCAGTAAGCAAGATGGCCACAAGATGATGCAAAAGCAAGCAAAAAGGCAATATTACCTGGGAAGGCTGCTTCCACCTCTCCAGGCAGAGAAGTCAGTGACAACGGCAATCTCTGTATACTGGAATCTGTGACTATGTTGTTTGCTTGTCCCCAAAGCTGCAATTGGCCTGAAAGTGGGGAAGGCAAGCATAGGAATGATGATCTTGTATTCTGGTTTGTATCCAGTGGACAAGCACTTCATAGGAAGACATAGCAGTGCTACAAGAAAGGATCCCATCTTTCCCCTGAAGTGCAAAGAAATCCCACTAGACTCCAGAAATAAGCTATGCTTCTGTAGTCGTTGGACCAGGACAGAACAACCCTTCTTTAGAATCAGTTTTCTTTCTTAATCTTGCCAGAAATTTTACTTCATGCAGGCGAAAGAGTTAACATTTGCTGCTAATGTTGACTAGATATTTCTTAATTATTACACTGATTTTCAAAAGCAAAGCCAAATAATTCCTTCTCCTGGCATGTTTTTTTTTTAGCCTGTCTGTTCAATAATTTAATGACTTGTTAAGCATCTTTGAGGCAGGAACCATCATATTGTACTGAAGCTAATACAAGGCAATCCTTCTTCATGGCCAGGACATCATAATAACTGCAAAATACCTATCTATCATTTGGAATAAAAGGTTCCAAAGAATAACTAACCCTTTTCTATATATTTAGAATGACTCTTTTGTGCTAAACAAAATATTACAAATAAACACTGAAACTGTCATTTCCTGATACCCACTTCTGAGTTTTCTAAATCCTTTCACAGCTGTCTTCCACTTTAGCTGCTGTCGTTTGCTGTTCCCTTCCGACAGGTTAACAATAGAAGGAAGCATAGGTAAATCATCATAAACTTTTGTCCAGACATTGTTTTTGAACAAAGCTCCACTCAAAATTAAATTCCATATGTATCATGTCCACAGCTACAGAGACTATGTCCAGCAGCCAGCCTCCATGAGGTCTCCTGCTGGTGCTGCAGCCTCTGAAGCAGCCCAGTTGGGTCTCTTGGACATAGGCAAAGTGGAAATGCTCTTTCCAATCCATAGGTACCTTCTCTGACTATGAGGAAGCTGGATTCTTCCTGGATGTATTAAGCTGCCTATTTTGGATGTCTAACAAGAAGACAGTGGAGAGGACCAAAGTTAGACACCTCTAATCCCTGTCTAATCAGTGGGGAAGAGTGGGCATTGTCAGTGGGGTGATTTTCACGGAGAAAGTTAAATACTTGCAATATCTTCTTGTTTGATGAAACTAAGACATATCTACTCTGTGTATTATGTTTAACTGATTTGTTGCCTTAAGAGAGATTTCATAAACATATTTAAAAATATTATCTATAACTCTCATTCAAAGATCAATGCGTATAGCTAGTGTTAGAGACAGAGCTGAACCATACACTAATGTACTTGAGCAATCTTTTGCCTTTCCTGGCGTGTTTCTAGATCATGAGGAAAAAAAGTGCTGGAAATAAAAAGCCTCTCTCTAACTCATGGCTTGTAAACAAAAGATTGTATATTTAGAGTCTGGGTGTGATGAAAAGATGACTGATATTTTTAAAAAGTATATTTGTAGAGAAAAAGCTCCTAAAATAAGCTTGACTTGTAAATATATTTTCATTATTATGTGGTTAATGAAGAACAGAAATAAGGATATAATACTGATGTATAGCTGAACTTTCTGGTTAACAGCAGTCTGGGGAATTGTAGTTGCTGAGACTTCAGGTAGCTTTATTTGAACTATCTGTTATAGGAAATAATTTTGGAAACCCCACTCTCCTTTTGATCATTAATCATAATTTTGTTGGTTTGGAATGGCTGTGTTTGGAGGACCCTCAACAAGCACCAGGGTAAAGTGCTCGTCAGCATCCAGATGTGAATGGGAAGATAGATGGAGGGGTGGGGAGGGTCCCTGAGGCCCATGTAGCATGTGCTTCTTCCTGCATGGAGCAGATCAGACCGTAAGGTCCAAAAGGAAAACCTTCAAAGTTGGTTCCTCTAACATAGCCCAGTGCCCTGGCCAGCAGCCTGTGGGCAGAGAGGGAGTTAGCTTGAGGTCTTTCGATCCCTCAGTTCTGGTTTGTGAATAAGTAATTGTACAGCAACTGCTATAGCAACTCTTTCCAACACTGCCAAGCTAAACGGGAGGTATCCCTTCATGTTGAGGAGGCTTGCTAGCATGGATTTCTTGGGCCAAGTGAAACCTGTTCTCATGCAGGGAAATGAATATCAGGAGGCCCCGCTTTGCTGGGGAAGGCTGATTAACTCTGATATCGCAGTTCTCCACTGTATCCCTTTTTAACATACATTCACAGTCAGTCTGTGAATGTGCATTCACTGTGGTAGTACCTTGCCAAGCAAGTAGATATGTTTTACTTTGTGGGCCAGTTGTAAAGTGCCTCCTTGGAATAACTAGGGGCATCATTCTGACACTTCAGCTTTCCAGACCAGCAAGTGTACTTTTCTTTTTTCTTTTTATCAAAGAATGAGGGGTCCAAACATGCCAGGAATGCCAAGGCAATATCAATTTTACTGTGCAAAGCTTAAAATACACATGTGAGCATATCAGTGCACTTTGGACACCAATGTGTATAAAAGTCATTCCATGGGCTTAGGCAGAAATCGCAGATGGAAGTGCAATTGGATACCCAAAGATGCACATTCCCAAGGGAGAGACAGATGGCACTACATACATACAGTCTGCTGCGATTGTCTAGTCAGAGCATCATGGTATCTTACAGGTCAGGGCCTGTTTAGAGAGGGAACAAGCCCATCAACCATGTGTCTTACATGGCTCCAGATTGAAGGTTTGGTGGCAATTTAGCAGCCCATGTGCCTGGACACGGTGTCCATCGTGACGTGATTGCCTGGCAGAGTACATTCTCTAGATTTAATTTACTGTGCATCCAGAGCAACAGATTAAATAACAAAGTCTTGTAAGTAAGGTTTCTGTTTGCATAGATTTCTCTTTTCCCCAGTCATTCCCCCGCCCTCCCTGAAACTTGGTGCTTTCATGGAATTGGTCTGCTTGCAGTTTTCTGTGCCTGGATCTGGCTGTGTGAGGCTGCCTGGGTTTCAAACCACAGCTCCTTCTTTTCTTCTTTCTAATCAACATCATTTGGCCGAAACCAATGAAGTCTCTCAGCCCGTGGTTTTGATGCAGCAGTGCATGAGGTTAAGTAGATAATACCAGGAGAGGCTTGTTACTGCTGTCAACACCATTCAGGGATTTTTTTTTTCTTTTTTTTTTTGTGGAAACTGTTTTAAAATCCCCTTACACAGCAATAGAAAGTGCCTTTTCTTCCATGGGTATGATGAAAAGTTAAGTAGGTCATTTGCTATCTTTAAAATATAAAGCTTGAGAACCCTTCTCTGAAATAGCCTCCACTTGGTAAATTTAGCAAGGTATATTTTTGTCATTGCTTGATGATGCCATCAAATAGAGATAATGATACTGCTATCTGGGATTACTCTGTGGCACTGGGTCACTGTTGACTCTTGGTTTGAAGTAGGCTTCCAGTGATGTGAACTTTCAGTAGGAAAGGGAAAATATTGTCAAACCACAGTGGGTCTTCAGTGACCTTGGCAAACAGCGGAATGTGGGTGTTTACCTCCTGCTCAGTGTCTGCTGCACCTTTCCTTTTAAAGGGAGTAAAGGCACGGTAAATTGGAAGGCGGGTCAAAAGGTGAGGCTCCCGTTTGACCAGGAATAGCCTGAGTTGCTGGTTGCTGGTCAGTCTCCCCTGAATCCCTAAAATCCCAATGGTCACTGCTTTGTGTTCTGAGCTACCTGGATCTCTAGAGGAAGCTTCGGAGATGTGCTTTTCAAATCCAGCTACTCAAGGAGGAAGATGTAGGCTTAGAAAAGTTCAGTACTTCTTACTGATAATGATAATTTGCTGGCTGCTGTTCAGGAGTATAACAGAAGGCACAAAGCGTTCCTCTTCTGAAAAATCATGTGTTTATATGTATATCCTGCTGTGGTAATTTAGAGAAGGTTAGGCTTTACCTTCTTCAGAATCTGGATCTCTTGTGAATATGACATTGTTCTTCATCTTCCAAGCAACATACATATATATATATATATATATATATATGTACAAGTACACGCATGCATGCACACTGTCTTAGAAATAAATGCCTCCTCTTGCTGCCACTACCAATTTCTAGGGGCCTTCCACCCATCCCAGTGCATGGCATTTACCAGTGCTTGTCCCTGCTATGACAGAGCTGCAGCTCAGAGCTATGTGCTTGCGTAGGATGGGGAAGAAATATTCCAGCTATTCTAATTTTCTTCCACTGAAAAGGCTTATAGAGGCTTAAATCTTGTTAATTGTGGGTGGACAGAGGCGGGATTGTTGGACATCAGGGCCCCCATAAGACCTGATAGGTAGGTCACATTCCCATTGCACATAAGGTGGTCATAGACTAATGCAAGGACAATTTCTGTCTGCATTTTGGTTAGGGCTGTGCCTGCCTCTGTGTAGCACCTCCTCGTCACTCATAGTACCTCTGTGACTTTCTGGCTGCCTGCTTATTGCAGGGAGCTGCACTGCCAGCTGTACAGGCAGCTCTGCGTCTTTTCCCCTCCAGATCCTACCATATGTCAAGGTCTTTCTTGCAGTAACCGGAGCATGCTCTCCTAGAGTGAAAAATAACTGGTGACAGCTTGCAAAATCCCTGCAGGCATCTCTTAAACCAGACTGTTTGCTCATTTTACTTCTAAGAAAATAAGGAAGACCACAAAGAGAAGGAAACTTGTCAACCAGTTGTCCAGGTTAAAGGTGACTGGCTTAATCCCACCCCTAGCCCCTGCTGGGTTTCTGTCTCTTCCCCCTGCTCTGCACTGTCCCCTCTGCTTCAAACTATGAAACCATAGGATCTTCTTTGGCTCAGCAGCCAACCATGTTTAGGACATCCATCATGGAGACGCATGGTCTATTCTTAACTGTGTTTCTGACCTGCAGTATGACTGGGCAGATCACTTGGCCCTTGTGCCTCAGTTTCCCTTGTGAAAAATGGAAACGGTGTTACTTCTCTGAAGTGCTAAATGATCTATAGGCAGGGAATACTGCAGACAGACCAAGTCTTATTGTTGGTCACTAAAATCTTGTAGCCAGGAGGAGTGACGAGGCAGTGGTAGATGCCACTGGTATAATGCACCGATTTCTAATTCCACTGGGTGGCAGCTGAGACTTTCTTTAGGTGAGGAATAATGTTTTCTCCTTTGGCTTAAAGGCAGCAACTTCTTCGCTAGAAGAAAACAGATCCAGAACCAACCCTACAGCAAGCTCATGAAGCTGTAACCATCTGAGGTGGCAGTTTTCCTTGTGTTTACATTCTTTGAATCCCTGAATTTAATACAGACAATTAACCAAGCTCTCTTGAATTGAAAAACCCATCAAACCTGCTGGTTTTGATTGCCAGTCACTTAGAATATTTTTAAAGGCTTGTAAACCAAAACCACCTCAGCAGAAGTCCACCCATTTTTCATCTGATGTATTACCTCTTGCAGTCTGCATGAAAACCAGCACATGAGATACCATGTCTCCTAACTATGTCTGTGAGGGAGGCAGATACCTGAACAAACACCTCCTGTCGTAAAGATGTGCAGAGCAGATCATATTGCCTACAAACACCACCTTCCCTCAGCTATGTCAGGCCCCGGCAGAAACCAACCATTGCATAAAGAGCCACTGGGCTTGAAACGGCATTTTTGGCAATCCTGTTGTGCCGCTAACAGGGTGCTGTGGTGGGCAATACCCTGAAAGCACAATTCAAAGCCCTGTGCTGCAAGGGGAGGCACTACGCTATGTCCTGTGCCCTGTCTGGCTCAGCGTTATCTGCACCCTCCACCCCTGCTGCCCTCAGTGTGAAATAACCTTTCAGTAATATCTGCCACTCTGCATCTCTATTTTGGCGCCTTAGGAAGTAGTTTTCTGATGTCTGTTTCTTCCTTGGTGCTTTGTACTGTTTGTACCTAACAAACAGAGATACCGAGCAGCCCTGCAGGATACCATTCAGTGGTTGGCTCTTGCTTTTCTGTTCAAGAGGTAAAGCAAAGTCTCTGTAAATCATGGCAGTCTTGTGGATTAGGCAGCAAAGTAGTGACAAGAATTGCTCAAAGCTGGTCAGGTGCTGTATTGGTGCTTCAGGAGGAACTGCTCTCTATGCCTCCAATGGAGAACCAGAGTCTCAATAGCCCTGCTTGGTAGTTTTCCTCTAGGGACCTGAGCACCCTGTCCCTTCAAGCAGTTCTTCCACAAAACCAAGATTTCTTCTAATTTGCACGGAGGAAAAATAGCCCTTTCTCTCTCTCTTTGTGCTGCCTCAAAGTGAGTCACACATGACGTTTGCCACAGAGCTCGCTTTTTACTGCGTACTTACCTGCAAGTGCTTCACCCAGGGATTGCTTATCCTCTCTTCTCTTCTTACTCATCCAGTTCATTCGGGGTATGTTGTTCATATGGGTGCAGTGGGTAGAAAGGGGCTGCAGATGCTTTCTCAGAAGGTTCCCTGTCTCAGAAGAGCTAGCACAGCCGTGTGAGGCTGGCAAAAGCAGCTTTCACAGGAATTGTCTTCAGGGTGGGCAGAGAGTGTGATAGGAACAACAAGGTTGTGGTTTATCTGCCGCTGGTGTAATAGTTTTATGCCAGGAGAGTAAATAAGAGCCATTCTCAGCCTAGTCCTAACACTTGAGAGCTGCGAAAAAGAATGTGACACCTGGGCTCTTCCCTGCCCAGCAGATTTTGGCTGCAGAAGAGAAGCAGGCTGCCCTCAGCATGGGTGCAGGATTTTTCCACGGTGCTGTGTAAGGCTGGCCTGGGTGTCAGCATATTTGCTTAAGAACGTGGGAGGGTTTGGATGTGAGAGGGAACGCCACAGATATAATTAGAGGGTGAGAGAGCGTGGAGGCTCATTCTTGAGGATTGTTTGAGTGTTAATAGGCTTTGACAAGAGTCACGGATGAAAGAATATATGGTTGCAAAGCTTAAGTGAGGCTGGCTTCAACCCTGAGACATCTCACATCTTCTGGCTGAAGATGTGCCAGATGAATGTGAAGAATGATGGGCTTCCTTGTTTCTCCCTGAATTGATTTTGAAAGGCATTTGATGGCCAGTATGGGTGGGCATGGGACCATCCATCAGGCCTTCAGCATTACGGTGAACAAGACTGTAGAGACGCTGAGTGCCATGCAGAAGCAGGTGACCTGAGAAAGGAGCAGGCTTAACTTCAGCGATTCTTTCTTTGCTGCCCTGTGGTACTACCATAGACCAGATGAGGAAAAAGTAACACAGCTTTTTCAGCAACACAGGCTGGCATTGCATAGGTAGATGACGAGGATCTTTTTACACTTAAATTTGTAGACCACTTATTGCTACTAAGCGTCACACTAAAAGCTACAAAACAACAAAGTAGTTAGGTTCTCATCAGCTGCACTCCTGAAAATGCTATATCAGGTAGTACTAATACACTGGAAGGCAAACAGCGGCAATGAAGCCGAGTTCGCTGCCCAGACAGCATAGCTGTCCAAAGGGAATCCCAGAAAAAAGTCAAGCCGGGTAAAACTGAAGCTAATTTCACCTCTGAAAAGAAATCAAGCCGAAACAAAATGAAAAATTCAACACAGCTTAGTGTATAGCTGTGATACCTGGTGCCCTCCCAAAATGGTACAGGACTTTAAAAACTTGTGCTCATGAAAAGGAAAAGATCTCTCCACTAGTGATAAAACTGGGAAAGAACCTCCCACCCGATCACCGAGCTGAAATATAACAGCAGTGCTAGGCATAGGCGCTGCGTGGGCTGAAGGGGCAGCATGCAGACTCCCTCCAGGAAGCTGTCAAACCCAGATCAGCCCCCACGAGGTAGAGAAAAAGTCCTAAAAACCTTTACAGGGAGAAGCAGAGCAGGTGGCAGAGGAAGGCAAGAAGAGAGCAGCTTTTTTCATCCTGCACAGCAGTTCTGGCCCGGGGCAGGTGCAATTTAAGTGTGATGGAAAAGGTGTGACTGGAGCCACTCGCCTCTTCTGAAGCTATTTTGTTTTCCTGTGGGCATCAGCCCCTCCTGAGACCGCAGGCTGTCCCCTGCATGGTGCAGCACGATGCCCTGTGACACTTATGTGCCCTGGCTCAGCCTGCTTTAATCCCCTCATCCATGCTTTCTCCCACTGCTAGCAAAGAGCAAAGCTATAAAGGAAAGCAGCTCCAAAAGCTTTTTGGCTTCCTGCCCCTGTCCTGGAGAGCAGCTGTGTGGCAGCGGGGGCCTGAGGTGTGCCAGTGGTGAGCCCTGCTCTGCGCCCTGGCAAAGCAAGCTTTCCTGTCCCATGTGCCCCAGCAGCCTCTGCCTGACCTGGGACCACCCTGCTCCCCAGACTGGTTTGCCAGTGAGTCTCAGGCTGCTTCTTGCTGAGTCTGCAGCAGGCGATGGTCTGGTTAAACAAGCCTAGCTAAGTGAGCAACGCAGTTCAATGCTTCTTATTTTTGCACTGGCAACACCATCAGGTGAGAGCAGAGAGGCAGTCTTCCCTGCTGCTCCTCTCCCATCCTAGAAATGAGAACAAATCTTGTTTCATTAATGTTATTTAATTTTATTAATTTAATTCTATTGATTTATTTAGTTAGATTTTATACCTAATTAATCTGAAGGTGCTGGTCAGGAGTAAAACTAGTTTGGGATGATCACTATACCAGGAGCACTTGCTTTTAGCTGAACTGCTTCCTTTGTTTCAATGTTTCCAGCAATGCCAGCTCCAAGCTTTTGGAAACACAAGCCTGTTCCCTTGTGTTTCATAAGAGTAGCTAATAGTTTTGTTCCTAGGGTATAGTTACACCACACAGACAAGGCCGTAATTAGTGACTGGGACAAGCACAGCAAACAAATCTGTACGTGAAACCCAGCACTTGGTAAATGCTCTGTACTTAAAGCTGGGGGTCTTTGAGGAGCTGTGGGCTGATGGACTGAAAGGAAAATCTGTGGGTCAAATTCTTCATTGCTGCCATTTCACTATGAACCCTCGACACATTTTTGTGTGTTGAGCTGTTGTTTTAAAAAAAGGGTCGAGTACTGCCTGTGTTACTCTTTTGTTTACCAGAGGGACAGGTGGATCATTCACTTGTGCATTGCTCAATGTTTGAAACCAAAGACCATGTAACTGGGGCAGGAGATTTTGGGCTGATCTGTACAAATTGTTGAACTGATTTAACTGTAATCAGTTATGGAAAACATCACTTGGAAACAGAACTGGAAACACAGTATTTTGGCTAATGGCAATTATGTCTTAGTTTCAAGTTAATAAACTACCAAGCTACGTTTTAAATTGATATCACAATTAACTTACCAACTAAAATGTAAATTGCTTGAAGCCGTAACTGTTATAAATGAATTCAACTGTGTCCCCAAAGGAGTTTCTGAAGGATTAACTGGATCAGTTTAATAACTCAGTTTAACTGATTAGTTAAACTGGTGGGAACTATTTTGCATAAAACAGTCCTTGGGGCTGGGAGGTTTCACAGTGAATCAGGTGAAGGGTTGCATGGCAGTGCCTGGGGAGAAACATCAGAGGCGGTTTGGAGCTTAACACCCAGATCTGCTTTGCGAGGGTAGCTATATGCATCAGCAGAGCATCACTTCTTTTGCTATTATTAGGAAGATCTTTATATCTTCCCAAAACCAGATCAAAAATGCTTACAACCATGAGACACAAACTGTTGGTACGGTATTGTTATATTTTGTTGCTTCAAAACTTATCTGTTTAAACTGCTTAAAAACATATCAGTGTATCGCCTATTTTTCAGCAGGCTCTGGTACATCAGTTACTGCTTCTCTGTACCACCTGGACAGATGCTTCTGGATGTAGCTATCCTGTAAAGTGTTTAAATTCTGTATTGTGTGCACCAGCTCCTTCTGACAGAAATGTGTTTGTGTGAGCATGTCTAATCTGGATCAGACTTGCACTGAGCAAGGATTCAGTATTAATGATTTTTAAATCCTAGCCTAAGAAATAGCAGCCAGGGTACGCGTTATACTACTTCGCTATCCCCTGGCTGAGATCGTCTAGGTTGTGCCACACACATAACGGTATAGTTTTCTCTGAAAGAAGTATTTCAAAGAATCATAGAATCATAGAATTGTTAAGGTTGGAAAAGACCCTTAGGATCATCAGGTCCAACCGTTAACCTACCACTGCCAAGTCCACCACTAAACCATGTCCTCAAGCACTGCATCTACCCGTCTTTTAAATACCTCCAGGGCTGGGGACTCAACCACTTCCCTGGGCAGCCTGTTCCAGTGCCTGACTACTCGTTCAGTAAAGAAGTTTTTCCTAATATCTAACCTAAACTTACCCTGGCGCAGCTTGAGGCCATTTCCTCTCGTCCTATCGCTTGTTACTGGGGTGAAGAGACCGACCCCCACCTCTCTACAACCTCCTTTCAGGTAATTGTAGAGGGCAATAAGGTCTCCCCTCAGCCTCCTCTTCTCCAAACTAAACAACCCCAGCTCCCTCAGCCGCTCCTCATAAGACTTGTGCTCTAGACCCTTCACCAACCTCGTTGCCCTTCTCTGGACACGCTCCAGCACCTCGATGTCCTTCTTGAATTGAGGGGCCCAAAACTGGACACAGTATTCGAGATGCAGCCTCACCAGTGCCGAATACAGGGGCACTATCACCTCCCTGGTGCTGCTGGCCACGCTATTCCTGATACAAGCCAGGATGCCATTGGCCCTCTTGGCCACCTGGGCACACTGCTGGCTCATGTTTAGGCGGCTGTCAACCATCACCCCCAGGTCCTTTTCAGCCAGGCAGCTTTCCAGCCACTCCTCCCCAAGCCTGTAGCGTTGCCTGGGGTTATTGTGGCCGAAGTGCAGGACCCAGCCCTTGGCCTTGTTGAACCTCATACAGTTGGCCCCGGCCCAACAATCCAGCCTGTCCAGGTCCCTCTGCAGGGCCTTCCTACCCTCCAGCAGATCGACACTCCCGCCCAACTTGGTGTCATCTGCAAACTTACTGAGGGTGCACTCAATCCCCTGAGCTTCAACTCAGGAGTAAGGAAGAGAAAAATATCCTAGGTGATCCTGCTGTGTATGGGCAGAAAAGGTAAGCAAATGTTTTAAGATGGTGGCAGTGAGTGCACAAATCACAATTTGTAGCATCTTTGGAGACCATAGCTCAGATAGCATTCCCTTAGGCATCCAGATGCATAGGGTTTTCAAAACATCATCTTGAATATTGATGGTAATGGGAACAGCTGTTCACTAACCTGTGCAATTGTAAACAAGGTGTGGTTTAATGGGTGCAAAATCATCTGTTTGCAAAGAGCAGCCCAACCTCCCCCACCAGATGCAAGCTTCTAGGGCAGGCTCCAGTTGAGCCTGGTCTGTGTACCAGACCCAGACTCAGTCTGCCCGCACTCAGCACAGCATGGGAGGACCCAAAATGTGGCTCCATGGGCCTGGCTCCTGCATCTCAGGCTTGTGCTCCACAATACTGCCTGTCCACCCAAAGCTGAGCTCACCGTTGCCTCAGCTAGCACAAAATGCCGTGAACTCTTTTAGATCATGAGACGTCTATATCATGCACTGATCAGCACTATCTGGCACCTTTGGGAGCCCTCTTAGCAGAGAGCTTGGTGATGGACTAGGCATAAAGATTAATTTCTCTTGGGTCAAGGAAAGAGTAAATGAGAATCTGGGCAGCTCATCCTCATTCTGCCTGTGTCATGAGGGTTCAGGGGCTTTTGACCTTTTCTTTTATTGTTGTTCTTTTGGTGGTCAATTGTTTGTTTGTTTTGTTGTTTTGTTGTTTTGGTTTTTTGTGGTTGTGTTTTTTTTTTTTTTTCCAGTTAGACAATCTCCATGAGCAGTACTAACTTTGCTACAATAAGTGAAAGATACCATATCCATAATCACAGTCTGTTGGCCTGGACCTTCTTCCTAAATTAACAGGTGACAGGGCAGGGCATCAGTTTCTGAGAAGTTAGTACGAAGGGTGGGAAGCGGTACGATGTACTCCCAGATCACCCACAGTAAATTCACTGAGCTGTGTACACATTGCACAGAGACTGTTTGTTCAAGAAAGGCATCAGGCTCCACTAACTCTCACCCCAGAACCAAGCTCATTAGGAGCTTGCAAGCCTCAAAGGATAGTCCTTTATCTTCTTCTTACTTTAATTACAAAATCCACAAGAAATACAGAGCAATCTCTGGCTACAGAACACCAGCAGTACCATGTGTTTTAAGTGGAAATGCCCTGAATTTTTCTCCTGTACCACTGGTGATACTGCAAAGTTAATAATATTAAGTGGTGTTTATCATTGCATGTAACAAAGAATTGTAATGACATCCTTTTTATATCAGAAAAGGATCTGTGCATGTGTCACCTCTGTGTTTTGATATAGTTGTCTCTCAAATATCTTCTGACAGACATCTCTGACAACCATTGCAAGGCAGTAGGAGTAAAATCTGCTAGGACATTTAACGCAATACTGAGTATTTTGGCTTGACTTGGATTGGTGGCTGTGTAATGCTCCAAACTGTGCTTTGCTAGTCAGGTTTGGGAGAGTTTTTCCTCACAGGGAAAGGACTGTGCTACTGTGAGAGTCTTATAGTTGTCTATTATTATGTGTTGTGAGACAGCCCAGAGACCCACAACTGCACGTGGAGTGCTAGCATTTGCAGTCTGCTTAGACCAGACACAATAAAGAAATACTAAAAATAAGAGGGAGAACTGGGGCAGAAGGACAAGGGTAACAACGGCGTGGGGTGCGAGGCTATGCACCCCTGCAGGTATGCACGCTGCATGAGTCATCTCATGCAGTCCCCTTGGCTAACCTCATTGCTCCCACTGTGATTCAGGGGTTAGGAATGAGGATGCAAATGCAGGTAGCCAGCACAGGCCCCTTGTGGCTGGCGAGCAGTTACGTTTTCAGAGCATCAAAGCAGAAATCTGGGGGGAAAGACCTCCCCCTGCCCTTAATCCTTTGGCCCAGCTTCTAACCCAAAAAGCATGAATGAGGACAGGAGCTGGTTGTCCTCAGCAGATCCCACCAAACTGGGAAAGCAGCAGATGAGAAGAAACAGCTGCACTGATATCCAGGATCCAAAAGATAATTCCCATCATGGCAAGCTTTAGGAAGGCCACGCTTTTTTCTTTCCTGTTCTGAGAATTCCTTCAAGTGACATCTCTCATGGTATGAAATGTATCCTGGTGGATAAAGATGATAATTTAGTTTTCAGGTGCTGTCAATAATTCCATTTTAAGAATAATGATATTTTATGTTTATGACGAACCTTCCATCTCAGGATACGAGTGATCTTGCTGTGACACAGGCATTGTACTTAAAATATGATAACCATCACACAGATGGGGAAATGACAGCTAACCCAATGTCACACAAAGTTTCTTCATTCCAGTTGGGAATAAAATATGAATCTCCTAGTCCTGGGTTCCCAAAACAAGATCCTCCTCAACAAGAAATCTTTTCAGAAGGGTGATATTGACTAACAACCTTTGTACACACTAGTAGCTGTGGTATACATAGTCTTTCTTTATAGAGAAATTTGCCTCAACTGATGAAGAATTTATGACTCTGTATCAGATGCACTTTACTCTGACATAATTTTCATTGCTAGTCTGCCCTGTCCCAACCTTCATTTCTATCACACCTTGGGTTTTTGAGGTTTTACAGGAAGAAATGCTATCTGCCCTGGGAGGAAAGGAAACAAGGGAAATCAAACCTCCCCAGTATATATCATCTGAATTATCCTATCCAGTACCCAAGAACGATGGTTACTTTAAAGAGAGGTACCTCTGTCTTTTCCTGAAACTTTTTTTTATTTTCAATGGCAGTTAAGGCTAAAGGTTTTTATTTTACATCTCTGTGTAGCCACTTAAACCTGTGCAAAGTGAGTGTATTAAAAAAACCAACCAACCAACCAAATCCTTCTATTTCACCCTGATAAAAATGACCATACAAGGTGTGGAGTGATACAGAAATATTTTTTTTTCTTCTCCTAGCTGACTGTCTGTCAGTGTGGAAGACTGAACACTCTGGCATTCAGCTCTGTCAAAAGCAGAACTCCATGATGCGCTCAGTTTCAGCAAATACTGATCTCCTTTGTTGCAAGGCTTTCTGTATGCATCATCAGTCACTTGACATTCTGTGTACCCTTGAAACCTAGAAACAGCAGCATCAATGCTAATTTGTTTATATATTTTAAGGAACTTCATTTACGGTTTGACTTTGGTCACATTACTTCACAAATTAACTTTCAAGTGCCTGACTGAACAAAGCATTACTGGAAACCAGCCAGCCTGCCCATGGCCTTACCATTTTTTCCTCCTTATTCCCCATGCCAGTGACTCAACTTGCCCACAACACTAGGACCTCCATAGTACTCATGACCTCCCTGAGGCTTGCTAAAATTATTCATCGTTATGATTCACTGGCTGACACCAAGGACTGTGCTCATGATGCATGGGTAGCGCTAAGCTGCTTTAGCTGTAGGCTTAATCCAGTAGATGGAGCAGCTGCCTGACACTGTGGAAATACCCTGTATCTTTGTCCTGGGTAGCTGATCTGGTGGCCTGGGGCACCTGGTAGTTATTAACTGAAATGTGGTCATTATTATTTGCTAGCATCCACAGGCAGGAGAGAAAGCTCTGCTCCACTGGATGCTTTGACGAAGTTTTACTACTTCCCGCTCTTGTGCACTCCCGTTAAAATAGCTCCCAGCTTCAGAGTTTGTCATTAAGCTCTTAGGGCTGGCAAGGCAGATGGGGATCTCTGCTATAGATGGTGTAAATCTAGTATGTCATCTGACACTGGCTTGACTGATGGAACCTGATCTGAGATCCAGCCCATTGTGGGACTTGAGCAAAACAGGCAGTACCTGCTCGTGTTCTGTAATCATCAGTGACTACCTTTATCGTCAAAGATAGCCTGACGCACCTTGTAGTGTTAAGGATTTCAAGCAATAGCTGCGATGCATGGCGATGCCCCTTGCCTTGCATATAAGCTGTTCCACGTTGCCCTCTGGGAATGGGAACACAAGGCAGACTTACCATTCCCAAAGTTTTGTGTGCTGCTATTACAACATTTCCCCTACTCCATCCTGGATCAGTTTTCTGTCTCATCTAATTTTTGTTAACCTTCTTAGATGATGCCCTGTTCTGTTGACTGGGTAAAGTGCTGCTAAATTTACTTCCATCTTGACATTGTGACATGTGCTTTAGAGATAATGACAATTTCAGACAAACCACGGTGTGGTAGGCCCTCATCCTGATACTGTTTAAACATGTACTTCTTCAGGAAACCAAATAAAAGCAGATAATGATGCCATCTGTATCTTGACTACAAATCTGTGTCTATGAATGCAAAAACTGTAGCTGCTCTGAACGTGGGAGCTATTGTTTGTCATGTCAGTGCAACTCCTGGCAGGCGGACGGCATCCTTGCACAGAGCACAAGGGTGATGCCTTTGCATCCTCTCAAGCCCTGCTCATGGAGACCAAGCAGAGCTTGTAGGGCAGTTCAGGTGTTATGAAGGCAACATAGTGCCTTTCTCCACAGGGACAAACTTGGATTACCCACTAAGGTCTTGTCAACTCGTGCTATTTAAAGCTGTTCCATGGACTTTTAGAGTTGTTGCTGGGGCAATAACACTATGCAGAGAGGAAAATTTTCTAATTTTTTTGCCTTTTTGTGACATTTTAATATTGGTGGAAGCCCCTGGAGTGGTCTCTTTCTGTCAGTTTGGCTTATTTCACCAGCAGAACCAGGGTGAGTTCTACCGGCAAAATCTCTGTTGCTGCATCTATTCTAGGAGCCCTTGCCAATATGGTTATATCTATATCCAACATGAAGGCCAGTTCTCTCCTCATGGAGACCATGGGCTAGTTTCCAGTTACAAGTGCCTTGGTAAGTCTCCTGCTAGCCTGAAAACTTCTGGCAAACTTCTGTATCCATTTCTCACGTCTATTTTCTTGCTGTGAGTCAGGGAACGGTGTGGGCATGATTGATCCTCTGCCCACAGTGGCCTTGCAGGAATTTGGGCCAACGGCATAAATCAGAGCATTCCCTGGGCTGCTTCTGATCTTGCCAGGCTTGGACTGAGCTTCTCCATGCACCTGGAGGTGATGTCCATTTGCTCTTGCACTGAGCAGAGCTCTGATTCCAGAGGGAATCTGGCCCATTGTGATTAATTCTTCAGTTAAAGCCTAGGTGCCTTTGCTTTAATTTTTTTTGCTTCTAAGACACTTTCTCATGTTGCAATATTAAATATCTAAACCCTGCAGGGATTCCTCAGCAATAAGTGATACAGGATGTAGTCTGAGCGCTGGGAAAGAGATCTTTATTGACAATACACAGAGACCATGTTTGAGGCAAGAGGCCAGTGTTTGGTGGAGCCCCAGCTCCTACTTTGCATTCCTGAACATCAGGCTAATTTCTTCTTAAAATACATCCTCCTTTCTCATTTTCTGCACTGTAGCTGTACCTTGTCTTGACTGGCCTTAATAGAGAGTGAGTGGTCTATTTTAAATCCTTGTTTTCAAATCTCTTTTTAGCCTTCATATAATATTAATAACATCTTAGAAAAATAAAACCAAAGGCTATGTTCAAATTGGGTACCTTGCCTTGGTTATGTAGCTTCCTGTTGTTTTGGTAATATTAAAAAAATAATACTCTCATAGTAGATTTATGTTCTTGGCTTTCTAATTAGCTGCCTTCCTTACACTTTACAAAGGAAATTTATCCCTTGTGGATAAATCAGTGGTGTTTTTCTCTGATGCTCTAAAAGTTAAGCTTGGATATGATCTCAGTACAGGTAGTACTAGAAAACAGTCTCTGCATTTTTTTATCAAGTATTGTCTAAAATGCAGAGTCCAATTAAATCCAGCGGACCAGCTCCTTGACACGGATGAAACAGGACTGGCTTCCCCCACGCTGGAGCCTGCCCTGCCTCTTCACATCTCTACTGACTTCTTCTCTTTTCTGACTGGCAGAGGTGCCAGTTAGTCCCAGCTGTGCTTTGATGTTATGGAAACTTATCCAGGGAGAACCAAATGGAGACTAGACTGCCATCAGGCGATACTGGTTGCTTTACTGAGCCAATCAACTCGTGCAGAGATTGCACTCTTAACCAGACATGCATGTGTCTCCTAATCTTTCTGTGTGGGTTCTCTCTTAATACAGCTTTTCTCTTTGACTTCTGTCAAGGTAAGAAACCTGATGTTTTCCCTACAGCCAAGCTGTAAAAGCATCAACTATTTGGAGAATTTTCTTGTGGCAGTAACAATTGCAAATGTCTTGTATCCCCTTTTCCCTGCTGATGCTTACACCATTAAAACTAGCGTCTGTGAGGTACAGGGCATTTATGCCCAAGAGAAACCCTTCCCAAGC
Source organism: Theristicus caerulescens (assembly GCA_020745775.1). Taxonomy (NCBI): domain Eukaryota; kingdom Metazoa; phylum Chordata; class Aves; order Pelecaniformes; family Threskiornithidae; genus Theristicus; species Theristicus caerulescens. Next base: position 74,623,252 of record CM036558.1, read on the forward strand.
TGACGAGCCCTGACAAGCTATCTGACATTTTATATTGCTGTTTTTCTGACCATGTGGCAGGGTAAGCAGATACCTAGTGGATGTTCCTGGGAAATGAGCCTGTCAAGCTGCAGAGGAGCTGCTTTGGGAAGTTTGAGCGTGTAGAGCAGATCCATGCCATTTCCTACCCAGGTTGTGCCCTGGCTGGGTGAATTGACTCATGCGAGAGCAGGATGGCTAATTCCTTTGGAATGAGAAACAGGCCTACAGCTTTTCCCCCAGGACGAATGAAAGCTTTGCGGTGTATACACAGATGTTTAAGATTAATTAATTTCCAGCCTGTTTTTATTATCTCTTTGCAAATCTTGACATGCATCTGCCTGTGCAGTGAATTATTTTAGTTCACTGGTGAGCAGGCGTTTCTGAGGCACTGGTCCTTGCCAGCTGACCTTGTTTACCCCGCCATGTCTTGTCCTTTCATCTGGGGAGTACATATCATTCTAATTATGAATTATTTCTTTTTGATTTAAAAGATAAAAAAGACAAACCAGTTCAACTTAATATAAAGGGCTTCCAGAGCAGAAATTGCAGCTGGTTTGTTTTTTGATTTTTCTTAATTTTTTTTTGTACAATCCAAGCTGTTACCTCTAGCTCTAGAAACACCAGAGCAAGAGTTTGGTTATGGTAACCAGAAAGGCACATGGGAATGTGCAGTGGGTTAAATTCTGCAACGATTTAAATCTGGTACTGTTCTACTGGCTTTTCTGAAGCTTCCCTACTAGGGCAGAATTTCTGATCACCCAGGACTACTTCCATTTTCAGCAGTGAGTGGAAATGTTATGCAGAAGTGCAGTGAAAGCTAAGAGCTGGGAAGGAGATCTGTCCTGGTGAGGTTCCTGTCCATGTGTCTGGAACCCTCCTTGCATTTTGGCCAATCCAGTGCACAAACAAAACAGGTTCCTGGGACAGTTTGGGACTCAAGAGCCCAACTAATCTATTTCTCTGCCCAAGGCAGGACTGGCTGCACTTGTGGTGCTCCTGAGAGACATTTGAAGGAGAGTAGGCTTTGGCAAATACTACCTGTTCCTAAAATGCTTGGAGGTGGATGCACTCTAACAGCCAGACTGCCCAGCATAGCCAATGTTTTTATGGTGATATGTACCTCTGTGAGCTTTACTGCTATATTTATGAACAACTGGCTACACCAAGAGTTATTTTGTCTTTTGGCTGTGACTTGGACCCAAAATTTCCAAGGGGAAAAGCAAATTCCAGGCTGGCACCCTCTTGTGTGTGCAGCAGGCTTGGATCAGACTGTGCAGGTTTGCCATGTGAATAGGCTGAAGAAAGACTTATAAGGTAGAAAAGAGGGTGGATATTAAAAAGCTTGGTAGGGGTCTATGAATCTTGTGCAGGTCAGGAAGGAAGCTGTCGAGGGAAGAACCAGGAGACTCAAGCATGGGGCTTTTTTCCTGAAAGAAGGTGTAGGGCAGGAATGAGAGAGAACCATGCACTCCTGGAAGAGCTCTAAAGAGGAGGTGAAGATGCTGGCTGCAAGAGTTCAAGAGAGGCTGAAGGAGCAGTCAGGTGAAACCATGTTACGAGTGACCCTGAGGGAGAATCTGATACCTGGTGAGGCCTCTCCAGCTGAGCCTTTGCTAGACAGCCAGTTGTGGTTGTTCTTTATCAGGCACTTCCCTCAGCCTGGGAGAAAAGCTGCTGCTGCAGGATCTCATGCTGATGGACACCATGCTTCTGGTGCCTTCCCTTAGACTTCGTGTTTGGGAGGAGTTTTGACTGGGCCAGTGGGCAGAACTTCCTGCTGTGTTAGATCCTGATGGATGGAGAAAAGCTGAGGTAGGCGCTGGGCAGATGTAAGCTGTGCCCTTTCCAGGGCTCTACTGACCTGCAGGTAATCTTTTCCTAGATTTGGTTAAGAGATTTCCCTCTCTTGTACCATAAGCAGCAAACTTCTGGCTCCAAAGTCCTCTGCTAAATCAGTGTGTTCAAAATATTCATGGATAAGCAGAAGTCTCGGAGATAATGTCGTCCTCTATAAAATTTGACTGAAGTTAAGGTAGATGCTGTTTTGAAGGTATGAGAGTAAATACACCCACAATCAAACAAATTGAAAGGAATCACTTGGTTTAGGCAGAAAGTAACTAAGGGGAACATCCAGAAACATGCCCTGTTTCCAAAAGGAAGAAACATTTAAGTCTACTGTTGATTTTGAAGAACGTATTATCCAGATTGTTAGCATTACAGGGAAGTAGTGGTCCTCAGACACACTTGCACACGCTGCCAAGTTTAAAATTACTTTTCCTCAATACAAACGTGTCTGTCTGTGTAGCCTAGTTATAAGCTGCTTCTTAAAAATCTCTATTGCTTTACAGTAAGCTGAAAATTAGATAAATGAGTCTGGCTTTATAGTTTGAGCAAAGGCTCTTCTTGACTTCCCTATGCTATACTGAACTCTTAAGTACCCGGATCAGTTTTGTTGAACTAATAAGTTCTGAAATATTTGCGTTTTATTTTGCTGCCTTAGAAACCTCTTGCTCTGGTGTGAAACTCAAAGATGCTTTGATTTCTGGAGTACCTTAAAGAGATACAGGCAGTTCAGACCGTAAAAATGTTTGTATGCTTAACAGTGTCATCAGCACTCTAAGAATGGCTGACTATCTGTTACTGTATTAGGTCCTGTGAAAAATGAATCTCCAAGTAAATCTTAAATACACTACTTTCTGCATAAATAAATCAAAATAGATCGTAAAGTTTTGAGATGTCCAAAAGCCAACCAATAGTATTTATCAGTTGCTTTTTGTTCTAGAATTCTTCTCCAAAAGCCTTTGGTATATAAACTCATTTGCAATAACTTACACAATGTGCTGATAGAGAAGACCAGCTGATTTAAGAGTACTCCTGACCACTTCTTACTACTTTTTCTTTTTTTTGTAATATTGTGTGGCCAAGTGACAATTTTGACTCCTGGTGGAAAGAAAAGCATGTATTTTTTTTCTTTTCCCTTAACACTTGGTTTTCAGTTTGATCGATTATGGTGCCACTTGAACGTGGTTCTATATAATTAAACTTGTGTGTGCATGGTTTTTTTGTTTGGGTTTGGTTTTGGTTTTAATGTAAGAGCTATGGCTATCTTGGGTATGGCTATGGCTTGGCTATGCTAGTTCAGTGGCTTTGTAGCATGACCCTGAGAGCTACTGATTCTGAGAAGACAAAGAAAGAAACCATGAACTTTGTAATGTACTACAGCACATGTGTTAGCATTACGCAGTATCCTTCTCCAGAGTAGGGTAGCATCCAGAAGCCTTTCCCAGGATTAGCTGGCAATGTGAGAATGCAGAGTGGTTTTATCTGCTCAGCACAGTGCAGTGAATACTGGAAGCAGGTCAGGAATGAGGATCATGAAGTCTAGCTGTGATTGTTGCCTTGGTTAATGAGGTAGGCTCTTGAGCAGTATCTACTACTTCAGGACTTAGCCTAGCTTGAAGTCAATTCTGCATAGAAAGCCTACGGGTGCAGAAATCTCCAAGCAACACTAAAAAGCAACACTAAAAAGATTTGATCCTTGTTTGTTAGGTTTGTCCTGAGAAAGAAGTAATGCTACAGCTGAGTTATGAAGATTCTTGCAAGCAGTAGTGGGAGACTGGAACATGCCATACTCCATACAAACACTTTTAATGGAAATTATCATAGGCCTATTTTAGTATTCTAAAATATTTATTGAAATAGGTTGGGGAAGGCATTTGTCCAGGTTAAAAAGAAGATAATTGTCACTGAAAAAGAAGGTGAAAAAGCTTCTCTGGTGTGTAAATGAGTAAAAATGGTCCAAGATCTGGATCTCAGCATAACGGGTGCTGGTGAAATGGTCAGTGTACTGTAGTACAAGCAAATGCATGAAGGCCTGCTTGCTTGTTAGCTTTTAATGCTTTCCTCTGTCATAGGTTTGTACGTATGGTGTCTTACTTATTTATGCCCAGGTGATATATGTGAATGAGAGCTGGCAGCAGTTGCTGAATAATGGATGAAACACCAGAATTCTGCTGGTGGCAATCTCCACAACGTGGGGAGCTGTGCTGAGGGCTTGCTGCTCCCCTGGCTGAGCTGTTTGCAAAAATGCTCTTCCCTGGCCATAGCCAGAAACTTCCAGCAAGTCCTGAGGTGTCTCAGTGAAGAATGTCTTTCCGCAGAGTATACCTCAACATCTTACATCATGGTCTGTTTCATTTTCTAGCTGATTGCTCCCATTTCTAATGAAGAGCCTGACTAGTGCTGATCTACAAGAATAGCAATCCCGACTTCTCACTACCTTTTGCAGCACTTCCAAAGTGCATCCTGTAAGGCTTTTATGCACAATTTCAAATTAATAAGCTTTGCTTAAAAAGAAAGCAGAAATGTTTTAATTAGAGTAGCCTAATAGGCTGGCTGAGCTCTGAATACAATGGTGGCAGAAGACCACCGAAAATCTTCCACCCTTATCTGTCCTTAATTGTATATCTTGGTTTCCAGGGCACTTGGAGGCTTTATTTTGAATGTTTCACAGATTACACCAACTAATACGAGAACAGGGTCATTAGTATAATAAACCTCAGGTAAGTGTAGAGCTAGCCTTAGGAAACCTTTCTATATTTGGCCTCTGGTATCCATTGCTGTAGGAGCCTATAAAAAATAAGTGTTGACATCTGGTGCAGGGTACTGGTACGCACCTGTGAAATGCTAATGCTGCCATTTTCGCAGCAAAACAGGGCCAGGCAATCTCAGCTTTGGCAACACAGCTCTGTAATATGCCTTGCTTGCCCTGGAGGAAGCTGAGCTCTTCCTCACTGAGCACCTGTCTATTAAAGACAGCTAATGCTAAAGGTCTGATTACAGTTCAGTGATTTGTTCACACAGTGATTAATTTTTCTCTCCACTAACGGAGGAACTTGCTTGTATAGCACAGCTGACGGGATAGGTATTTATAACCTTATTCGTAGGAGGAGTGGGAGTTGGTTGAGTTACAACAGTGTGGTTAAAAACATCTGACCACCATCACACAAGCTGCGGTCAAGGACTCACTCTGCTTCCTATTTTGGCTGGGCAGGGCTTGACCTCAGTGGGACTTCATTTGCTTCACCCATCTGATGACTCCTGGGCTTGCAGTGTGCATGGGAGAGGTGCTGGCTGGCTTGTCTGCCTGTGTTTTGCTCTTCTGGTCTGAGGGCTAATCACTATTTATTAATATCTCAAAGCCTCTACTGGATGGTAAGGGCTGGAAAGCGTGTGGAGAGGAAGCACAGGAACCAGCCTGTGGTGAGGCTATCAAGGGTACAGTTCGGCGATGTTTGCAGCTGCCCTCCCTCTGCAGCTGCTTTACTAGGCAAATTAGCAGGGAAGGGCTCTTAGTGCTTACCTGCCTAATCCCAAACTGTTGGGGATATCCCATGGAGAAACAGCTACCCTGCCTCAGCTGAAGTGATCAAATAACACCTGAGGGCAGCGGGTGTTTGAAAGCACACCAGCAAGATTATTTAGCGGGCCTGCCTTTGGGCAGCGTGATTAAATTGCATCCCAATGAGTCTGTTGCTAATTCCATCCTAGCTTGCTCTGCTGCTGTACACTGCTGGAGATATCTCTGCTGGCTCCCTTGCTCTGGCACACAAAGGCTTCTCTGTGTACATCTCTGTAACAGTGTCACTATTTTCTTTCTTTTTTTTAATCCTTCACTCCCAAATGATTCTGAACAGATTGCTTTTCCCTCTGTATAGCTTTGTACAGATAATACAGGAGCGAAAGCAGCGGGGAGCTGTGGGGGAGAGAATTAACACTGTTCCTCGCTTCAGGATTAGTGACCAGATGCATGCAGGGGACCTGGCTCTGGGAGGACTGTGCCCCTCCACACCCCACGAGGCTCCCGCTCTCGGGCTGTGACGCAGCTATGCTTTGCTTAAAAATCGTAATGCTAAGGAAAGCTGTAAGGGGGGAAGGAGGGCAGTGCTAAATTGTGTATGTGTGTGTCGTTGGGTCGTCTCAGCGGGACAAATTCACAAAAGCCAACGCAACGCTCCTATGACACAACTGTTACCCATTTATGGCTCTGTATATGTCATCTTTCCCATCATTTGTCACGGGTGTGGAGAAGCCTCGGTTCATCTCTGGCCATCGGGTCTGTCAGCAGCTGCTCCCTTTTTTTTAGCTCTTTGGCATGTGCACTGCAGCTGAGGGGGATGAAGAGCAGCAGCCGATCGGGGTAGATCCCATACAGTGCAGCAGCACCGAAGGGGTGGCAGGGGGGTTCTGTCAGCCACCGGCCCTATGGCATAAGGGTGGGGGATCAGAAAGCCTTTCTGTAGGATGAGGTGTAAAGGATGACACCAAGGGGGCTGGGGAAAATAGCTGTCACCTGCAGACCTGTGGTGGCACCTTCCTAACCTGGGCAGTGCTACCGGGCAGGCCTGTTTGGTGCCACAAAGGGGAAATGGGGTACAGGGATTGGGGAGGGTTTGTCTGAGAAAACTGGCTTCCTTCTCTGCAGAAGTTATTGCACGAATGAGCAAGGTAAATGATGTTTGACCTGAAGGGAAGCCTTTACCCCTGGCAATACCAGCTTCCTCAGGCCGTCCAGAGGCTTTGCTTTGGTTGGAAAGATGCATCTTTCCTACTTATTCTCTCTCTAAACTTTCTTACCTGAATTTTCAACATATTTCAGAGCATTCACAGACCCTCTCTATTCACCCTTACTCTGGAAAAATGAGACTTCAATGTCTTTTATTCAAGACAAAAATAATTAAAAGGCATGGGGAATAAAGCCTGCTTTCTAGTTGCTCTCTTGCATACTGGATTTGCACTTTAAAATGTCTGCCTCTAATTACTCCTTGTCCTTCCCATGGAGAAGGTGGCCAACTGCTGGCCCCAGTGGGACAGGCTGCAGTGCTCCAGGGAAGGAAGACGGCTGCTCACCGGTACCTGCCTCCTGCTGTGATAGGGCTTCCAGCAAATACCTTTAAGCAAATATTTGGCAAATGCCCAGAGCTATGGGTAAGAACAAAGAAGTCTCCAGAGCTGTTTAAATAATGTCCAGTCCTCTGCAAGGTGATGGTTGTAAGGACTGGGGATGTAAGTGCATCCAGTACAAAGTATCATGCATTTTTTTGGTCATATCCCACTATGCGCGGCTTCCCTCTGCCTTTAAAACAGCCACGTTCGCTTTTAATCCACAATGAAAATGCTGATTCAGCATGTAACACATGCTGTAATGTACCTTGCCCCCTTGAACAGGTATGGTACTTGCCTTTGCAGTCTGCCTGGGCTGACTCGGAGAGAATGAAGAGCACTTTGGCTTGCCTTACCTTTTTAATCTTTTAAAAAAATATTTTGTTCCTTACTCTGGTTTTCTCAGTTAACCAAAACATTGGCTTTTAACAATAACTGGGGAGTCCCACATCTGAGTAAAAAGCTAGTTTTATTTATACTTAAACATGTTTGGTTTTTTTTTATTTTTGTACTTATTTTTTGGCTTTTGTATTTATTTGTGCTTATATCCTTACTTTGTACCTGCCTACTTGAGCTTTCTGGAGGGAACTAGACCACTTGTCCAGCAAGCAGTTGTCTCCAAAGCCCAACTGCAGGCTCGGCATGAGGTGTTTCATGGGGACTTTCCCCTGTGGACTCCTTCCAAGCCTGCCCTCTCTGTTCCTCCCCGGTCTCATCTGTTTCACTGCCGAGTTTGCTTTTTATCTTTGGTATAAACAGTCATTGTTCAGCAGTAGAAAATAATCTGACCAGAAAACCTGGATTTGTTCCATCGAGTCAGGTGCCTTTTTTTTTTTTTTTATCTTGCTTGGGAGTGAGAGGGGGAGGAGAAACCAGCCCGTCCGGCTCTGTTTTTCAAACCCATTTTTCAACATCTGTGGTGATCCTTTCGCCTTATGGATGCTGATAGTCACTGCTGGAGGAATACAATGTCTTATCAGTGCCTCTCAGGGCTGCTCTGAGGGGGAAACGAGGCCAGCCATGCTGGCAGCTGCCTGTGCAAAAAAAACCTGTCACATCACTGCATGTGCCACACTACAGAAGTTGGTTACTTTTTGCCTTTGAGTGAAACACAGAGCACTGGAAATGCTATTTCTGAAGTGAAGGGGAGGAGCTATGGCTTAGGGGAAGGGTGATGCTTTCAAACAAACAAACAAAACCAGATGTACTTTTTTTTTCCTTCCTCCACCCTATTGGTTAATAATATGACTTTTCCAAAGCTGTAAACAAAATTTCAAAGTTTTTCAATCTCTTTGCTTGAAAACATCAGGGGAAAAAATGGGACAGTTTGGCAGGATTGCTATGGAGCTCTTCCTTTACTTTCTGGAAGAAGTTCAGGCAGTCCCAGAGAGGCTCACGTTATCGTTATTAGTCACCCTGTGTGCTCACAGTCTTTTAGAGGCTCTGCTTACTCTTGGTAGAAAGGGGAAAGTCCAGCGACAGTAAACCTGGAAACATGAACACATGCCTTCATATTTACTTGGGTTTTTATTCCTGGGTTTGGCTTTACTGATGACATAAAAATTAGGATGGAGAGCTTTACATAGTTAATCTACCTGGTATTGTTTACTGATAAAGTAGAGAGATCACCGCAAGGTAAAATCTTACTTTAAAATGTCTTATTTTCTGCCTCCTTGCCCCCCCATATATATACCCTTCCCCTAGTTTTTAAGAGACTAGGGTTGCTTTTTAACAAGTCTGACTATTCACACCTAAAACAGACTCAGGCCATAAAAGAAGCATGGGAGTTTCAATGGGTTGTTCTCATTTAAATCAACTGCTGCTTTTTCAAGTGTTTTGTTGTCCTTCTTTGACCAAAATTTAAATATGTGTTTATAATGTCCCTTTTTAATTACCTGAACTACCTGGGTGTCTGAAGGTGTGATACTCCTTCCAGTGTGACAAAAACTAATGTGAGCCATGTAGGCGCTGATGCCTCCCAGGGCTAGTCCTCTGCTGAGGGTTATTAGAGTACAGCAAAAAGCCCTCTGAATAGAAGCCAAGAGGCTGACCCTGTAACTTGAGTGTCAGATCCAAGAAGAAGGTGCCGAGAGGATTAAGCTGTCTTTAAAATAGAGCTTTTTGAGTATCAGGCTTTTAGTTACATCTGTTTTGATCATAAGCTGACTCTAGACTGATATTGCAGAAGCTTGGCTGTTAATTTTCCTGCAAAGCAACTCTCAACCTCTCTACGTTGTAAGGTTTTAAAAGCATTGCTACATTTGAAGATATAGTTCGTGCCTGATGGGTCCAAGCTGAGGTCTTGTTGCAGACTGAACAAGTCTGAGTATCCTGAAGGTCCAGAAGATGGGGTAAACAGGTGCCAGACTAGCATCGCCCAGCTTCAGGATTTTCAATAGTGATAAGGAGTTAACGGTAAACTATGAATGTTCAGACCCTCCAAATGCTCCAGTTTTAGCAATTCATTGATACTGTGTGGGAAAATACACAATGAAGATTGCAGCTGCTGAGTTTTGTTTTAGCCTCTGGAACCGTGCTTATTGATGGGCAAGGAGAATGGCTTTTAGTGCAGTCCTTCTCCAGTTGTGGTCTGTAAGATATTAGCAGATGAATACGCAAATGAAGAGGAGGGAAAAATAAAGACCAGACTCTCATATGTATCATTAGTCATGTGAGCAAACAAATTTAATTCAGGGATTAGAGGAGGAACAAAAGCAATAAATGAACATTAAGCTTAACCTAACTTTCATATGGTTGTTACTAAAAACTATGTGATCTCACTATGTAAGATTTTTTTTTTTTCCAAAGCTTTAAATAATTCTTCTATTTAAAAAAGAAAAGGAAAAAAGTTAGGAAATGCTGACCTAGCTAGCTTGTATCTATGAATAAAGTCTTCTCGGTAAGCACTCCAACTCGTGAGCAAAGGCTTTGAAATCTTCCCCCGCTTGTAATGGAGCTGAATGAGTTCAGCGGTAAATATGCAACAAGTGTAATGCCTGTTTCCGCTCTTTGTTCCCTTGAGAGTCATTTAAACAAAACAAATTCAGTGCACGCTAATAAAATGGGTAGGTAGCTATTGCAGCTTAATAGCTTGTGCTTGACCGTTTTCCTTGGCAGGGAGTTTAAGGAATGTTTCCAGCTAGGTTATGATATCTTCATCATGGACTGTTATCAGGAGTTGCATTTCCCAGTGTCAAGTTCCGGCGCTGAAGATACGCTGCTCCTCGGGAGCCTGGGACTGCTCAGGAGACACAGGGTTAAACGCAGCATATGTGCTGCTCCCCACGGCCCATTGTTATTGCTGCAGCCTTCTCTACTTGCATTCAAAATGTTTTCCAAACAGAGCATCTATTGGGAGTTTGTCTGTTTGCTTTTGTTTCTTTCTTTTTTTTTTTTTTAAACTATCATTGGCAATTGCTTGTGTCTAGCTAGACCATTTTTCAGCAGCTCTACCTCCTTTCTTCAGTTTCGTTTTAGTGAGGAGCAGGGTATAAATGTTCTGCTCATGGTGTCTCCTGAATCTGGTGCTCTGTGTCCAATGTAGCTATATGAATAGCAGACACAAGCGTTGACCAAATCTGCTTAGCTACAAAGAATGATGAGAATATGTGCTCCTCAGGTCATCTCTGGAACTTGCCCAGTTCTGCTGTGGGAAACCAGATGAGTGATGGGGCATGGGGGACGGGGTAATGCAGGAAGGCTTAAAAACTGTTCCCTGCTGCCTGTACTTAAAAAGAATGGGGACAGATTAGGGGAAAAGATTAACAGTTGTGATATGCTAGTTATTTGCATTGTACTCATGCACCTTGAGCCGTGAGCCTGTTGAACACTCTTCTGCAGAAGAGTACCCAGGCCATACTTTGGCCTGACCTCATGCCAGTTTTGCTGCAGCTGATCCGGGCAGGCCCCCCAGCCTAGTACTGCTACCTCCTCTGCACATCTCGGTGACTCCTCAGTTGTGGTTTCTTGTGCACGCAGGAGGCAGGGACAGCAACTGCCTGAGCCAGATATACTGCTGGAATTTACTTGGTGAGCTATGCTCTAAGCTCCCCTACCCAGCCTCTGTGCAGATCTTGTGCTGAGCATGCGTAACCACGGTGTGAACCTCCAAAAAAAAGGAGAAAGTCATCCTTCATCTGCAAATGGATGACTGTGTGTTACTTTTTTGGTTTTCTAGTGATCTTTGGAAAGCAGTGAAAGAAACTAGAAGAAAATGCTATGTGCTGAGGAGCTAATAGCACTTAGTTTCCAAAGGGTTTGTATTCATAGCTTGGCATCCCTGAAGTTTGTCTTTCCTTTTGGGGGTCCTCCATCATCTACCAAGATGGGACCCTGCACTGCAGCCTTCTCCTCGGTCAGGATATCTATGCGGGTTTACTTATGGCATCTCCACCTGTTTGGACCCTTTCTCTAATGTTATAAGTATAATAAGCATATTGAAATTAGCTGAGGGGCTCCCTAATTACTAGAGGTTGAAAAGGAGCTAGATAATGTGACAACACAGCCCCTTTTCTTGGGGAAACTATAACACTGCTAATTTGCTTAGTGTCCTCTAGCTGATGCTCTCCCAGCTTAGTTCTGCACTTTTTTTCTTTCTAGCTTGGTGTGAATGCATGCTCCTCTTCTAGAAGATTGATTATCTAGAAATCATGCCTGAAAGATTTTTTTTTTTTAATTTACCTTCAGCAGCTAAAGGAAACTGAAGTTCAGATGCGCGATATGATTAAGTGCAGTCTAGTTTCAATCAGAACCTGTTATTCTTGCCAGCTGAACCCCTAACTGGAAAGGAGCAAGGCATTTCTGGTGAGCGGCAGATTAACTGAAAAATTTAGAACACAATTATTCAGTATGCTGGGTCAAATTCAGTCAATAGCTGAGCTGAATTAAAAAGATCTTGAAACACTAACATTTAGAATATATTTTGATGCTTAATTGCTTATTTCAAAAGGCTTTTAAAAATATTTAAGCTTTAGGAAATCAAATTGAACCAATATAAAACAGAATTTCTTGGTTATTTTGCTCTTGTTTTTGTTAAGAAATACATCTGCAAGTTTGGTTCCGTCTGACAAAAAAAAAAATTGGGATTTGCTCCCAAACCAACCAACCTTATTACATGCCTCATGCTGCTACTAGTAACTTCAACTTTGCACACATCGGTGGCTATTGTTTATAACAATTTCTACAGCTGAACTCTCGGGTTATTTTTTTCACCTCTCAGAGCAACAGTATCTAAAAGGCTGTGTGTCAAACTATGTGCTTTGGAGGCTGGTTTTATGCGCCCTACTTTTTCAAATGGCACAGATCACTGATTTAAGGAGTTCTGCACAGTCCTCACTGCTCCTGAAATACCCGGCCATTGCCATCAGTGCTCACCTGTGCATGCAGAGCCTGATTTTTTAGCCTGGTAGCTTGAATGTCTGCATCACATCTTACACCATATTTCACATCGGCTATATATTTGGCTCGTTCTGGTACTCTCCAGGCAACTGCACAGCTACTCCGAGCCCCTCTCCAGAACAGTCATGTTTGTAGTTATGGTCTCAGCCACCTGAAAGCTACGACAAGAGTTTAACATAAGGCTTTTTCCACTTGCCCTTTTGGTAGCCAGGTGCTGCCTCTGATGTCGCTATCTGCAAATCAAAACAGGGCTGTTTTTCCCTTTCAGTGAATGTGCTGTTCTCCCTTTGTGTAGCACCTGGTTGCACCAAACTGTACAGGAGCCCCCAAGGACTCTGAGCAGGGAGCAGTGCGGATCTGGGCGCTGCACCCTTGAGTGTGCTGAGACTGAGACCACACATGGTTGGGGTTGAGCAGGGAGGAAACAGGGATGGATGCCTATGGTCTCAGCAGGGAAAACGCTACAGAGGTCTGTAGCATCTCCGTGAATTGCTGTACTTGTCGGGACTCGCTGCCATTGTGAAGCCTGCTGCATGGTGGTCTTCTGTCCCGTTAACGCGGGCATCAATGAACTGCCTATTCTATCCTCATAAAGGAAGCCTGTTTGGCAGAGGGCATGATGCAAAAAGCCTGCAAGCTTGAAATATCTGGATGTCTTCCAATTGCTATTCCCAGAAGTCTTGTTCTAACAAATACTGTTGAATATACACACAGAACAAGGGGGTGCAGGGAGAGACTCAGCAGGAGATGGGATCGTACAAAACATCACCAGTCTTGGAGCAGCACGATTAAATAGCCTGCAGTAGATCTTTTAAGTCAAGCTGGAGTGATTCCTTGTTTGTGGAATCCCATTACCTGGCAAAGGCTCCAATCTCACTCATAGGTATGATCAGCTGCACTTTTGATTTTAAGGGCTTATTTTCCAGTCCTCCTGTAGCTGTGCATGTGGATTTCAGAATGCGCCTAGGCAGGAATATTCAACTTACGTGAGAGCCAGCTGGTGAAAAGCAAGATGTTGGGAGTTTCCCCACCCACTCCAGCAGATGGGTAGTCCTCATTTGTCAGTCTAGCACAAGGCAAAACGAACAAAACTTTCCCCCATTCTCAAGTCCCCAAACTTTCCCCTTCCTCTCTCTGAGTTCACAGCAGCTGATAGTCCCCAAATTGTCCAAGACTGTCATAGCTTCCTGTTTATTTAGGTTTAGCCATTCACAGACCCAGTTTGCAAAATGACTACACCACAGCCAAGTAGTGAAGTTTGCTAAAGGAGGTTCTGTGATCCAAGAAGAAACTGGAAAAATTTCTCCCTCTGCTTTCACCAGCCTGGATGAGCTATTGACAAGTACAACAGAGCCATCGGCCTCCAGGCTCTCTCCTGCTTCATTTAAGATCTTTAAACCTCAGCAGGCAGAGCCAGGCTCCTTACCCATATGCTCCTGGGAATATGGTAACAAGAGCAAATGCACTCCCTGGGAGGGATTAAAGAACCACCTTGAAAAATAGGCAAATTGGAAAAATAAACCATAGCAATATAAACGACCAAAGGAAGAAGAGCACAAATGTATTAGTCATCTCTTAATTGCTCTCGGAGGCAAATATGCTTAACATCCTGAAATAGAAAGCCCATCATTTCAGTTCTGCACATCAGAAATTTAAAAAGAAATAAAGTAAAGTGAGATCTCCTGAGAATGAAATTATATATATTCATATTTTCAAACAAGTATTTTTCCTGTTTGCAACATCTCAGCTTAATCCCTCATACTTTATTGTATTCAGAACTTCTAGACAAATTCTTTCTTGGACAAGAGCAAAGTTTTGCCTGGGTTTTAAGGAAGCTTATTTCATATTGCATGACCTGAGTGTGCCAACACATTATTAATTTAGGAAAACTTTTGAGTGAATAAGTTTCAGAGCTGAGCAAGAGTTCTCAGGCTTCAATATTTTCTTGCTTTGCAGAAGCTCACGCATCAGAGGTGAGGGCACCTACAGACCCATTCAATCCAGCATAGCTGCCAGGTCCCTATCAGCAGCTGGGATCCCATCTTTTAAGCATTTTCATTTTTCAGCTGTCAACAAAATCTGTAATTCTTCTTGTAGTCTCTTCAACTGCTTATCAGCTCAACTCCTCCTCCCTCCATTGCACAATAAACGTAAAGGAAATCATCAAAGTGGGACCGTTTGTTTTGTGCTTAATAGATGCCGTGATCTGCCCTACAGACCTCCAGGGACTGCCCATTGTTCTCGTTCCTTTGGCATATCGGCCATGCCAAAAATCATCATCCTCTGTCTTCTGTCAAAGGACATTTCTCCTCCCTTTCCTTCCTCCTTCTGACTTTCTTTTCTTCATTCCTGCTTTATACACTGGTAGTATTTCAGCTCTCGGGAGTATTTGGTACAATTTCTGGGCATCCACTTTGATGTGCTCGTTCCTTGTGTCCAGGTCTGGTTTGGAGGCATCAGATCCTTTCTGTGTGATGTGCCGGGGCTGTGAAAATGGTAGCCTTTTGAAATCAACGTGTGCACATATTAATTGCAGGTGCAGGGTTAATGCTGTGGGACCATGGGTGACTTATAATTTTGCTTAGCGTTGCTTACCTAACAGCCTGCAACTGTAATCAAGCAAGTTTACTGTCTTTACTATGTTTCCCATGAGGTGTTGCTTGCAGTGATATTTTTGATGATGGAGAAAATTACATATTGGAAAAAACCTTTAGTGTTTATAATTACATGGCTGAGATTAAACGGTACCACGTTGGAGAGTGGTTGTTATATGAAAATGACCAATAATGTTTTAAACTGAAATGGCATTTCTAACTGTTTTCTTTGAAACAAATGCCTAGTGCTTTGTTTAGTTATTTCACTAAGAATGTGTGGAAGTATGTATTTCCATTAATTTTAAAAGTACTTTCTAGCAGTAGATTAAAACATTATTTAAAAAGGGGCCAGACCAATTACCGAGCCTTTTCATTTCCAGATCACAAGGCTAGTCTTTCTGACAGTTGCTCAAGAGTCTATAAATGAAGGGGAAAAAAAAAAAAAAAAAAGAGAGCCTGGGGCAAAATATGAAGTCAGAACTCTGGGACTGGAGGTCCAAAATAAGATTTGGAAGTTCAGGCTGGTTTTTAATTTTGGTCAGAATCTAAGCTGTCCACTATCATCACCACGTTGCCATCACAGATATCGGTGTTGCTTATGATTTCTAGTGCAGGAACCACCAGGACCTGAAGAAGCTGTTCACCCTCAGAAGAAACGGTCCATGACCCAAAAAGCTTACAGGTGAAGTGAAAAAAACCAATGAGATAACAGTCTCTAAAGGAAGCACAAAGGCACAAGGGTGACAAGACTGGTCAGCCCTGGAAGCCGAGACCTTGAGGCCTGCAAGCTGCTCAAGAGTCACCCAAGCGCTGTGTCATCCATGTGGCAGAGGAGACGGAGGAAGGGAATGAGGTGGATACACACTGGCTGTATAGAGCTGTGCCTAGTTATGGGGGATGACCTGAGGAGAAAGCGTGAAGGTGCTTGTTCTGCTCTCTAGTAAGAGGGTGATGAAGCAGCCTTTGCCCATGCGAAGCAGAAATTCAGACTTCAATATATACTTGCAGAGAGGAGGATGACTGCCAAAGACTAGAGTGGGGTTTTGTCTCTGTACGTTAATCACAGCTTGGAGAAAGCTTGGGTGAACAGTACGTCTTGCTATACTAATTCCAGCATGAAGCATAATTTCCTTCTGCAGTGCTCCCAGTCTCGGTGCACTTCATCAGAGCCAAATGCACATGCACCGGTTGCTCAAATGAGCTCAGCAGGAGTGGTGGCATTTGCAGCATCTGTTGAGCTGACTTCCAGCCCTCCGCTGCTGGTGGATTCTGTAGGTAACAGTGGAGACAGCAGAAATATCAACATCAAAGGGAAGGAATTCAAAGGAAGAGTATTTGAAATTAGATCTTTAAATACAGTTGGTTTTCATGTGTGTTCACTAATCCTGTATTGCTGAGAGCTAATACTTAAACCAAGGGTCACTGAAGGAGAATGAATGGGGAAAAGCAGTTTTTGAGGAACACATGGGGAATAGGATCTCCACTATCAACTTTGTACAGTGGGACCAAAGGAAATTCTTTGTTTCTCACTTGTACCTGGTGTTATGTCCTGTAGCCCTCGTTACATCAGGGTAACTGCTCTCAAGTTCAGCTGTGAGCAAGGGAAACCACTGGAAAAAGTGTTTGTTAGAAACACAGGATATCCACGGTGCACTGGACTTGACTTTTAGAGTGGAATGATGTGGCATTGGCAGATCTGTCAAGCTACAACTATGGAGGGATTTTTCACTGTGCCTTAATAAGGAGAGAACTGGACATAACATACCACATGGGAGCAGAAAAATGGCCATTGGGCTTGAAAGACTGTGCTCTACAATCACTCTGAGCACTGCCCCAGACTCGCATAACGTTATCTGTGATTTATAGTCAGCGACTGAGGAAAGCCTATAATTTTGGTGATTACCTGTGCCTGCTGGATGGCTGTGGCAGCTGAATGACAAGATCACAGGACAAACTAGCAGGGGAGAAAACTGACATTATTCCTGGCAAAGCATCACGCTGAGACCCTGGCTTCCTGCTGCAAAAACAGGAAATGTTTTCTTTCTGGAACAACGATGGACTAAATTCAGTGCTGGGGTACATTCACAAAAGTCCCTGCACCTTCACAACTAGGCAGTTTTCTGTGCCCAGTGTCCCAGAAATAATAACCAAAGAGAGAAAAGGCTTTTTAGGTAGGTTCATTTTGTCTTGCCTGTAAAAGATGGAGACCATGGGGGTTTGCATGCTCTGGTGTTTTGGCCAATCCACTCCTAAATGGTCCAGCTGGTTGGGCTCCTACTAGCTGTTCAGGGACAATATTCTATAGTGTGTTTCACTGTGAATTGTTTCAGTATTGAGCTTAAATTTTCTTTTGTGATTTCCCTCCTCCCCTCTTCCTGGAGCACCTGCAAGACACCCGATGGGTACCAATAACAAGGCTAGGAGTAGGGATGGACAGGTGGTACCTTTTTTCTTTTCTTTTTTTTTTTTTTTTAAGGTGAGCTTCTCAGCATTGAACTGTCAAAACTACTTGTCTAGTTTTCTGTTGTAACCACCCCTAGGTGTGAATTGTTAAGAGTTTATGAGCAGCAATGAAATGGATTATTTCAGATAATTTGAAAAGTTTCCAATATACATTGTTAAAAGGCTTTTTTTTTTTCCTTCTTTCCCTTTACGGCTTGTACCCTCAGGCTCTGTAGTATTAACAAAATTAATCTGTACTGATAAAATTTGAATATTCATCCACTCTTCAAAGTGAGGGAATCTGGAATATCAGCTATCTTGCATGTGTGGGATGATGATACAGAAGTAGAAAGGTTCTTGTTGAGGTATGTGCTGATGGCTTAAGTGTTTGATATGACTCTGGGACAATGAAATGACTAGCGCAAGCTTTTGAAACTATATCATGGAACATAAACACCTTGAAAGACTGAATACAGACTGTACACACAAGCTCTGGGGGTTTTGTTTGTTTTATTTTCTAAGCCAAACTCAACTTCATTTGAGCATAGAGAACTACAGGAATGATTTCTCTTTCTATACAATTAAACATTTAAAAATAATTACCCCCTTCCATCCTTAACATATATACACTCTTGCCTGATAGGTGCTTTCAACAAGCTGAAAGTACACCCTCTCACAAATAAGCATGGCTTTCCAGGCAAAAGTCCAGCCCTCGCAGCGAGCCTCATCCTGGGCAGAATGAAGCAATCAACATCAAGATTTCCACTGAGCAGAGCCTCGCAGAGGGGAACTTGTTGCTATTTCATTCTGCAGCTGAAGAAACATAGAGTAGTGGCAGGGAGCCTTGGGGCAGCTGATTTAAAGATTGATTTTGCAAGCTGTTCCTTACTATCTGACATTCATAAAATTCACCTTGAATAACTGGTTTTCCTACTGAACCCTTAAACTCTTACCAGAAGAGCATCCTGCTGGCTGAACGTATTCAGACCATTTCTTGAGCTACACCAGATGGTACCAGCCACACTGAAATCCAATGAGTAGTGATTTTTTTTTTCCCTGCTAGTTATAAGGATCTGCTCTACTCCTTTCCTGGGAACTTTGCTAATGCGAGCAGTAAAGACTCTCCCCAGAGAGAACCTCCCACTGGCTTCAGCTCCTTTCTGAGAAAATGAGGTAGGATTAAAAGAGCACAGTTGCTCCCGGGCAGTCGGTTTGTGGCCAGCCACGTGGTGGAATAGCTTGGACATAAATTTTAATTTAATGCAGAGTTGCTAATCAACATCAAACATGTGAATGTCAGTGGCTGATAAATTTAATTGGGTGTTTGTTTAAGAGCATTGCAGGAAGTATGTGCTTGAAGCATCAAAGAGTGAGTTTTAGAACTTGAAACAATACTCTGGTTACGTTTTTGGGAAAGGCTCTCACCAGATCTGTGCTGTTTGGCTGCTGCAGTGATACCTATTACATCAGTCTCTGAACTTGCGTGACGCTTCGTAAAATATGCATGTACATAAATAGACTTACAAAGAACAATATGCATGTATGTAAGTAGACTCATAAAGAAGAAAAGAACATCCTAATGGTGAGCAGCAAAGACCTGGCTAGGCAAAACAAGCGTCAAGGATGCCTGTCGAGTCTTAATTTGCTCCTTCTTTCATCCCACCCCTGTATACTGTGAACACAGTTCTCATGTGGTCACACACTGCATTTCTAGCAGGATCGTGAATGCACAGAGTGGCTCTGGTGAGAAGCTGGAGCTGTGGAAAGAGGCTAGGTCCTCCAAAGGAGGACTTATCTGCTTTCTCTGTTTGCAGTGGGTAAGACAAAAGGTTCGAGCCATATCAAGGAGATGTAGGTTAGACTTCACGAAGAAACTGTGAACAGATCTGCAAGTAGAAAAATGCTGGCATAGAGTTGCCTGCAAAGATGGAGGAATTGCTGGTCCTCAGAGCGTGAGACAGGCATCAGGGATAAGGCAGGGCCAACTCTTTCTACATCAAAGGAAGGGAGTGGACCAGATGGCTTCCAGGTTCCTTCCACACATTCCCATTCACTCTGAATCCTTGTTTTCTACCTCCTTTTCACAAACAGCAGAAGTTAGAAGGCACATGACAAATGAGGCAGGCATTGGTAGAAGGGGAAAGGAGCCTTTGGCAGCTGAATGTGGTCCTAGAGAAAGGCATCCCTTCCTGAGCTCCTGCGAGGTGCTGCAGATGTTTTGTAGCTACCAGTTGTTCCCAGTTGGCATTCTGGGTGTGCCCACCTGCAGTCTCATTTGAAGCATTAAACCATAAAAATTTAAACTGAAATTAGCAGAATATGCATTCTGAATATGTGATTTTGACCTTTCCAGAAACCTACATCTTTTTGTGCGTCAGCTGCCTTTCTGTAAAATGAGGGTAATACAGCATTTTCAGGGGGATTGCATAAGTAAGTTTGTTAATACTTTCAAAGCGCTTGGATGCTGTAGCGATGCCCGGTGAGGATGAGGCTGTAAGGAAATGATGAATTTTGTCCCCACAGTGGGGTTTGAACAGCACACCAGAAAGAAAGCCAAGGGCCACATGCTGCGTGACAAGAAGAAAACAAAATATTGAATGACTGCTGATTAAGTGAGCACTTTTCATTCTTTGTGTTGAATGAGGCAGGAATGCCAGGGAAAAACTAATATGTAGTATCTTATTGAAGGCTGTATAATAATTCAGTCTCCTTTTGCATAAGGATTAAGGTGGGTGATTTGCCTCGTCCCTCTGTGAGGAATTTAAAGCATTCCTATGCTTAAACTGAGAAATAGAAACAACCCAAACAACAGCAAAAAAATCATCTCTGTAAATTTGATGTCTGTGTGATTTGCCAGCTGGTGGATCACTCAGCCCGGCACACGGACAAGCTGACAGCAGTGGCAGGCTGATCAGTGCTAAGGATCTGGGGCTCCTTTGCCAGGAGTTGGAAAAATGTTGATGCATAGCAGGGGAACGATGAGGTTTGGGTATCCTGGCTTCATCCCAGATTTGGGAGGGGGTATACTGAAGCAGGCATAGACTTTTTTGTCCCAGTCCTTGTCCTACGCTTATTTTCCCTGACAAGTCCTAGGTATCTTTTGTGGCCACTGTCTTGGGCTGCTCAACTGCGTTGGATCATCTTAGACATAAAATTGAAAAATTAACAACTTCTGATACTCTCACCCTGCGGAAATCGCCCAACTCTTGTGCTTTTTGTGAGAGGTGTTGGGCAGCTTACATGCTACAGCTCTGTCTGCAGTATCCGGTAGCTGTGTTGTACTTCAGGAACAAACGTAGGGCTTCTGTCCGTCATCTAAGAACTGCTATGCATGGTATAACTACCTGCTAGAAGAAGAGGCTATCAACCTCTTCTATGGGATAATCCTGCTCTGGTGATTAAAATTCAGGATTAAAGCTGAGTCTCTTAACAGTGCTCCTGTGAGCTGTACATCCTTCTGGGGAGAACCTGGAGTGCTTTGTTCTTCATTCCAGCAACTTGTCTCCAAAAACTCCTACCTCCTTATTTTGCAGGACATAATCTGGGATGGTGTAAAATGCCAGGCATTGCCACAGCATGTGAGAAATGCTGTGGTTCTCCAAAGGAAATGGACTGTGCAATGGACAGAGACCAAGGTAGAGGTTTCCGCCGGGGCACAGTTGACATGGTGTACATATATGACAAGAAGGTGTATAGAGGGGCTTCTGTGTGATCATAGCTAGCCTTTGTTCTACCTCTTAAAGAAAAACCTGAAAGAATGATGCAAACTCCAGTAAAATATGTCTTATTCCTTCTTGCTGTCCCTCTTAGGCAAATGATGCAACACCTGAGGCTGTTGACACATTGAACTGATCTCACAGCTGACTAATGAGGAGGCAGACGAGCAAAGGTGAGCCTGAACTGAGTAACAGGCAGAATGGGCTTGATGCCTTTGTGTAACTTCTTATGATCAAATATTATTACATCAGCAGAAAAGAAGACCAAAGAGATTATATTCCTCTGGGACTCCCTAATTTTAGATTACAAAGTGAGTGAGTCAGATGAGAGATGCTTAAAATGAATAGGATCGTCTTTCCATGCACGCTCGGGAATTCCTTGCTTCAATCACAAAAACCACTAATAGAGCTGTGGCAAAGAGAGAGCTGAAATTCTCATTTCAGTCGATTTCTGCCCTCACTTACCCCAGTGCAGACACATTCCTGCCTGGTGGTCTGGCTCAGCTGCAGCCAAGGACGCTAGGTCACTCCTGGAGGATCTTTACCGATGCTGCTGATGCTTGCACTGCAGAGCACCCTGCCCAATTACAGATGGAAAAATCCATATTTTAATTTTTTTTTTAACTGAGCACATTGCATCCAGTGGTTGAGGCACTGAAATTATAACAGTTTGTCACTGTCTGCAGTGTTGCTGCTTTGTAAGATAAACAATGGTCTTAAAATCTTTCAAAACGTGGTGGCCTTAATTAGCTTTTTCCTGATTATAACTGTCGTCCTCAGTAGGTATTCAGCTAATGGTGCCTTGTTCATTGTGAAGCTTGAAGTACTAATATTTGAAATATAATGCAATTAATTTCAAGGTGTCTCGTTAAATCTATTAGAACTATTATTTTAGCTCAACCAACGTTATTAATGATAATTTTGAGGGAACGTGGGTTTCTTTGACATTGTACTCCGAGACTTATTGATTAACAATAACAAAATCTGGCCTGACTTGTCTATCTGGAATTTCAAGTAAAAAGCTGCTGGTGCAGCATCAACAGCTAATTGACTTAATAACTCTCCCCCATCGGAGATCATAAAGATAAAAGAAAAGAGATCAGGGCCTAATTGTTTTCTAATGGAGACAGTTGATACACAGACTACTGTTGCATTAACGGAGCAGCACAGAGTGAGGTAGGAGCTGAGCTGAGCATGCCCACGTGAGAAGTGGCCCACTTGAGAAGTGGCCCACGTGGAGCAGCTCTGCAGCACATTACCAGGCCCCTTGCAGAACGTCTTCAGGAGCGGATTCTTGCTCCTCTGAGAAGAAAACCCCAATGTTGTTAGCAGGGCAGGGCAAAGCCAACATCTGCTCTTTGTGCTGCCACAGCAGCTTGAAGCACAACCATGTGCAGTCTGTGGGATGGCGTGTCTGTGACTGCTCTACCTTGGTACTATTGGTGAACAAGAAGTGAACCGAATCCTAAAGAACTTATATTCAAAAGCTAAATCCCATAAATCAAATAAGTGTCCACAAAAGAAGTAGGGAGGAAATGGCAAAGGTATCAAATTGCTTCCAGGATATTGTCACCCAAATATTAATAGAAACCATGATCTCTGAAGCAAGCCCTTAGAGTCCCGCTAGCATGCATGTGAACCGCAAGGGCTCTGTCACTACAAAAACTCTCACCTGAAACAGACGGTGCAGCGACTTGCTCCAGCATCCTCTCACCAAGGATGACCATGCGGAGGGGTGTGCGAGAACCCCATTCAATAACCCTTCCTATCTCGGTCCCACCCTAATCCTTAATAACTGCAGACTGACTTAAAGCCTGAAGCATAATGTTTAACCTCTCTTCTTAAATTTGCATAATTATTTGTAACTTTTTTCCCAGTAGCCACATAAATCACCCAGTCTCTCTCTGAATTCTGCTGTGCTCCCCAATGCCCTGGGGTGCAGAGCTCCTTGCTCTTTGTGAAGTGCTCACCCTCTCTCACAGTTTTGAAGCCATCACCTGTCAGAGCCATCAGTTGTTCCCTTGCTGTTGTGTTGCTAGTTGGGGAGAACAGAATTTCTACACCTTCAGTCATTCATAATCTATTATACTTTCCCATCTTCCATTTCTAGCTCCTCCTTAGAGTGAGAAACTCAGGGGGTTTAACCACTTTAACCTGAGCCTTTCTAGGTCTTTGACTGCCCCTGTTTTTCCCTTCTGAAAAACTTTTGGTTATTCAACAGCCATTTTTTTTAGGATAAGCAGCACTGAGCATGCTGTTCCAAGAGGCCAGCCCATTCATTCATTTATCTTACAACATTATGACATTTTTTGGTGTTTATCTTAATCTCATTCCTTACAAATCCTTCTTGTTACCTTTTGGCTGAAGTTGGAGATTGAGCATAAATCTTCACTGAGCTGTCTAGGTTTGAAAAATGTGTCTATTTTCCATAATTTATCTATAAGCTAAGGAGTAAAAAAAAAAAAAAAAACAAAACCATCTGGGGAGGGGAAAAAACTGAATTTACTTCTCCCCTGCCCACTTGGCAATCTCTGCTGCTCCGTGAAAGATTTTAGGGACTCCACTTACAAATGTGTAGTCTTGATCTAACTGTGGCGTATACTTGGGGTAAATAGGAGCAGAAGTAGATCATTAGAAGACCTACAGGTTTTTATTTGAAATAAAATGTGTTTTAATGTGAAAGATCAAGACAATCTCAGAAATGCCAAGCTTGTTTTCTCTTCTCATAGTGTTTCTTCAGACTTTTATTTCTGTAACTTGGCAATACTGCAGTAAATAAGGAAGTCATAGAGTTTGAGTCAAAGTATGGCCAAATATATGACATAAGATGCAAAACTGTGGAAACATTTACCATTGTAGCATCATTAACCTTTAGTCTCATTAAGATCTAGTAGATAACTATAGTTCCAGGCTCTTGCATATAGACTGATGCATGTGGATAGTGGGACTTATGATTACAACTTTGTCGGTGCTGGTATAAATACTTATCAACCTGGATGCTGTTTTATAGTGTCAGCAAGTTTATCATTTATTAACCACAAGATGAAGCAGGAACATGAAAGCAATACTGCTTCTCAGTAGTTTCTCAGTTTACTGTGCAGTACTCAGGCTAAAAACCACCTGAGAAAAGAGGAAGGCTCATGCAGTATTCAGGATCCAGCGCAGGTGAGAAATTACATGCATGACAGGCTCGGTAGTCTGCCTGAGTTTTGCACAGCAGGGCTCAGTTTGCAAGAGCCATGCCTGATGTGGGATTTAATAAGGCAAGTGAAGGGAAGGGGTGATGGAGTCCCATCTAAAACAGATTAGGATGCCAAGCTCATACTGGTCTGCAGACTGGCACAAAGCAGAGCATTGACCAGAGCCAGCAGAAACTCTTGTTTCGTTGGTGGTTGCCAGGTAGCGTAAGCCTTGTGAAGGGTTTATTATCCAAATAACAAAAGAGGAGGGTAAGTTTTCACTGACATGGAAAGATTACATTGCTGAGGTTTATCTCTGCACAACAATTTTCTTCCTGATGTTGCTTTTTTTCTGTCTTGTCCCAACTACAAATAGAGAATGTCAGAAGTGGGAGAGGAAAAGCAAAGCTCAGCCTGTAAAAAGAGCAGAAACTTGATTTCAGAGTGGTTTTAAGAGATTTCAAAACTTTTCTAGCACAGGGAGTTTGTAAGTGTGAGCTGCTGCCTCGCCCCAGGACTACGTTTATGACATTGCTGAAGGCAGTGGAGCTGTGGAGCAACCTCTTAGCTGTGGGGAAATAATCACGGTAATGAGTAATGGGTGGGTATGTGGTCTCGCACCCCAAAGTCCTAGTCTCCTAGCATGTGTTGGGCAGCAGCAGGACGTGTTTGTGCTGCTGGTGCCACCAGTGCTCACAAGGACACGAGCAGGTTCCCCAGTGAGGGGTACAGATTAAAAGAGGCTCCCTTGTTTCTTACCAAGCTCCTTGCATGACCTGTTGGCCCCTCTCTGTCCATTAAGGGTCGCAGCTATGGCAGTGGCGGTTTAATTGAGCTGCCTGCTCTCAAAATGCAGCCCCCAGCTCTCAGCTGTCTTCACCTTCATATAGGTGAAAGTAAATGTCGGAGGGGACAGGGATGGGTAGGGTGCTTAAACCTAGAAAGGCTAGAAAAGTTCAATTCTTCTTCAGCCTTGTCCACTGGAACACCAATATCCCAAATTGCCAGCTTTTTACACAAACCACTTGCTTTATTCTGACTACTTCTACTGGAGTTACTGACCACAGCTGGACTCCTGTACTTCAGAAACGCCCATTTCAGAGGACATCAGTGCACTGGGCGAGATGGGATCAGACTGTTGCAGGAAGCAGCAGGGCAGAGCAAGACAGGCACAAATGCTGGGACGGTACCTAGGGCGGGGATGGAGAAGTCCCTGTCATGTCTGCCCCAGGAATGCAAATGAGGTTATAGCAGGCAAAACAACCAGCAAGCTGAGTAATTATAATACAAATCAATAATCAAAAAAATACATTACTGTGTTCCTCCACTAGTTACTTTTACTCTCCTATCCCTCTTCTCTCATATACAAGAGTTTCCCGTAGAGAATTATTTTTACTACTGTTATCGAGTTTGCTAACAAGGGGAGCTTAATTTACAAAATAATTGTTACTTCCTGCAGTGTCTCCATCATCCATTGTGTAGCATCCCAGCCTGGCCATAGACTCCTGTATAAGCTTCCTGCTTCAGACAGGCTTTTACACTGCCCGTTGGCTACTCCTTCTGCCCCTCAGGAGCAAGTCACAGGCACTAAATGGCCAAAAACATTCTATGTTGAAATTCATGCTCCTGAATGGATTATAATCCTTACATGGTCAAAGGGCTTTCATCTTCAAAGCCCTCAAACCAGCAAACCCATTTCGACTATAAGACTTTGGGGGCAAGGCTGCCTCTTGGTGTTGTCTGGTGGAATCCAGCACTGTATGAGCACACCTTGCTAAGGGCTTTCGTTCACTATTGTGAGTTATTCCTGGGAGGAAAAAGGGTTTTTTGAGGCATGAGAGAAAGAATTTGGAATTGCTATGCTTTTTATAAGCCTGCTAAGAATACTTCCTCTGCAGGCTGCTTTTCACATTGTGTTTTCTTCCTCTCCTTTGGGACAAACACGGCTTTCCTTTATCAAAAGGAAGGATGTAGTTGTTCACAGGCCTGGGGGAGAGGGAGGTTGCTTCTGCTGTCTTTGTTGTATTCATTTGTGGATTTTGTAGTCTGGTTTCTTAAGATAAGCAAAGCTTGTACAGTCATGTTGTCTGTCTGTCTTCCTACACAATTATTCTTCAGTTTATTGGCAAATTTCATTCTGACTTGATAGAGGCACTTGAGAGATCAATGATAATAAATTTCCATAAGTTTTAAGGAAATAGATGATAGATAAGCAGGAAAGATTGTGTTAATATCCTTACTGGAGGACAAGCTAATGAACTAATCCCTTACATCAGAGAATCCACGTGGAAAAAATAGGTATCTGTAATCCTGCCATCTGCGGAGCTACTGTAGAAAACTGGCTTACACGCCAAAGGGTTTACAAAGAGTAAGTATTGTATTGTCAAGATGCGACTAGCGCTAAATTATGTATGCAAGTGGAGCACACAAGGTATGCTTTGGAGACAGGACGATGATGCAGCCACTTCAATGGGCAAGAGAGAACACAGCAGATTCCGCAGCCCCACTTGCGCACGCTGGGAACCACGGGGCAATAGCCAGCCACGCTGCCTGGCTATAGGAAGCCTGCTGAGGAGTTTGGGGAATGACTACCATCTAATTTAGCAAAGAGGCCTTGGAGAGGACTCACCAGCTTTCTGACTTCATTGTTGTACTTGAAAGTGAGCTGCTCTGAGCTCCGGTGAGGGCGGTGCCAGTGCAGTATCTATGCTATTCTCAGACTCCTCATGTTGCAAATGTTAATCAAGAGCAACGGCATGAAGGGCAAAGGTACTAGCTGCAGAAAAGGAGAGTGGGTCAAAATCACATTTGTCATCTCCTATAAATCTCACAGTTCTACCTCCAGGACTAAAACCTAAAACTGCCCAGTGTGCAACTTCTGTGTACAACAGCACAAACCTTGAATTGCTGGCACTGCATTACCCTCCGCTTGAAAACCCACTGGCTGTATTTTTAACTACACTTAGGTTGCATGCTGTCAAGGGAAGTTAGAAACTCCATCTCTTTGAATTCAATTTTATTAATGATCCTTTAAATCTCAGTGAGGTACTTGCTCTGTGGTGTAGTGGCTCCTGGATTTTTGTGACTTTCCAGGGTGTACAGGAAAGGAAGCTCCTGGGCATTCCTCTAGCAGGGACTTGTAATCAGGTGTTACAGAATTGTTTCTGTAGAAGAACAAGCCATTGTGTGCTCTAATTTGTGGCAGTTTAGCTTAGATAGCTAGAATTTTTTTTTAAAAAATTTTTCTTTTAAAACAAAGAAACGTTCTTAATCTACCAGCTGCCTGTAAATAACAGTTATGATGAAGCTCCTTGACAGCTGAGAGCAAGTCCCCCACTGAGAAATGAGAGAGGCAGGGCAACATCTGTCACTGTGCATGCAAATGGCAGGTCCCAAGCAGGTGTGACTGGGGGGGGAGAGGGAATGGCAACCTCAGAGGATGCACCTGGCTGAGGTGAAATATCATACTGTTGCAATTAATAAAGGAACAGGCACGCCTGCCACAGAGTATATGCCCTGTGGTCTAAGAGACCTTCTTTAGCAGAGTAGCATGCCTGCCTTACACTGTTGCTCTGTGAATGATAAGGCTATTAAACCCAGTGGTGTAGCCTAAATCTGAAATTCAAGGCTGCTTAATAGCTTAATGGGTTGGGCCCTTTGCTACATTATAGAAGGACTGATACAGATTTCCATTCCCACCCTAAATCCCTGATCTTACCCTCTTAGGGATGTCAGCTCATTACCCTGCAGGTCACTTCAAATGCGTTACTTGACACGAGTGAGGCGAGTGGGGCTTGGCCCGATGGAAAATACTGCAGAGGCAGTGCAATGTCTGTCAGAGGAGGAAGCAAATTGTGTTGCTCCTAAACGGTCACTATAGTCAATATAAAAAGGAGTGCTTATATCCTGAAAAATAATTGCTGTCCAGTGTTTTTTTTGCCCAGCTGTGACCAAGCACTTTCTTTCTAGGTGTGGCAGTTCAGGAGGAAGGGGTTGCTTGTCAGACCTCCAGCAGGGAACTGGAAGACTTGCAGAATAAATAGCATAAAAAACCTAATCAAATTTGATTTTTCTCATAGTAACACTTCAGGATTCTAGTTCATTTTTGGCTGTCTTTCCAGCAGCACACAACTAGCTATCAAACCAGTCAACCTTCAAGAGCTGGGCTGTTTGGATGGAATAAGTAGGCTTTATTGGCTGTCTCTTAGGGACTCATTACTGGGCTTACAAAAATGGACAGTACAGCACAGTCTGTTTTCTCAGTGTATTTTACTGGAGTTTCACATGTCTACATCCACCACACCAATTACAGAGCCTCCATGAGTGGTTTGTGAGTGCTAAAGGGTCCTGGGAGAAAGCTTTGCTCAAACATGGTTCTTGGCTTTGGCTGTTCTTGACTTTCAGAGGGAAAATGGAGTTAAGGAAGACAGGTGGGTGAGGAGAGACTTATCTGGTATGCATTATACCCCTGGTACTGACAGTCAGGATCTCTGGATCCTCATGCCAAACTTGGCACTGTCACGATGTGGGACCTTCACAAGTCATTGCTCACCATGACTCCCCCACCACTCTCTCTGTGAAACGGCCCGGGGGGGATGTATGACACAACATAGTGTAAAGATTAGGCTTTGAATGTAGATTTATGATCTGTGAATGAGATTTGCGGTCCACGTAACATGGTAATAGTAAGCAGAGTGGTGCAGTGAGGTTTCTCTGGTAGCTGCATGTATGGCCTAATAGAGAAAGCTACCATTAGCCTGTGTTTTGCCTTGTGATGATTTATCCATGCTTTTAACCTTGCTGTTGGAATTTCACACCTTTAATTGTTATCTGTGTCAGAAAATGGATGTCACCTAAATATATCCCAGCTCACAGCCACACAGTAATTAGCTCAAAAGACATTTCTGGTGAAACTAAAGCCCAATCATATATGGGAGTGGTAAAAAATGAGCTGAGCCAGAAGTCAAGGGGTCTGCCGCAATGGGCTCTGCATCATGGGACAAACCAGCCAAAATTTGTTCATAAAGGACTAGTGTTCAGTTACCGAAGACTTAAATTCCTACATATTGTGCAACATATTGGAGCCAACTGCTAACCTGAAAGAGCAGACAACAGTACTCAGGGTACACAGATACACACATAGCTTTTCTGCTCAACCTTAGAAAAAATAATTTAATGTGCCATTCTGAAAAGTTATTTCATAAAAATAACTGTCTTGTATGACAGAGACTTAGGGCCAGCCCACCACTGAAACTACCATTTTATCTTAATATTGACTTGATTGCAAATCCAAAGTATTATGTGGGGCTTTTCTCCCTCTTGTTTCAAGAGCTTTTCTCAATCTCCCCCATAAGCAAAAGGAAGATGACAGTAATATTCAAAGCCTAATCTATTGAGCTCAAGTTATCAGTTAACTTGTGCTGAACTGATAAGCTGTGCTTATTGTTTAAGTTAACTTCTTAAGTTTCAAGCAAACAATACAAGCTCCCTCATACAATTGCATGAAATACCACTTGGCCTGCAGGGACACTCCTGCTGTGTCTGCTCATATTGTTTTCATCTCATGTTTCAATGGTATCTCCGCCATATTGCAGTTGACTGATGATACCAGCTACTTAAAAGTCCATTTCTGCTCTTGCTGACAGCTTAGTGTAAGTTGTCTTAAAGGATCAAATGGGATGTGCTGGTTTTCTTTGCATATTGCAAAGGCACCTGATAAATCAGAAAGTTTAACACAGCCATACAATTGCAACACACAGCTGCAAACAGCTACATAGTACATTAAAATCTTGATAAAGCAGTCAAACTACAACTCCAAAATACATTTATACCTATTCCTTAATTATTTAACAAAATGCCGACAGCTTGAGTGAGCTGTGAAAGTGTAAGCTTGGGACCTGCGGGAAGCCTTGTTGGCTTTCTTTTAGTTTCAGCAAACAAATAGAATTTGGAGTGCAATTCGCTCCCATGGAGAGGATCAGCACAAAACACATGCATCTTGAAGACCTATTTTGAGGACTCAACCAGGACTTAATTGGTACATTTTGTGGTAGGTCATTACCAGGCATGAATTTCACTTCAAGTGAGTACAACTCCAGACTAAGGATTTTGTTTGTTGGAGTTATTTGTTTTAAGATCTTTAGTTTCACATTCAAGGAGAACAAGCTGAATTCTCTTCCCTGACACACCAGAAGAATTGTTCTGCAATTCCCAGTGAATTACGCTGTGCAAATCCTTTAAAAATCCCGAGGTTTCCATGGTGTCACTAAAAGGCATTATTTGAAGGGAATGTCATTGCTCTTGCACAAACGAGGGTAGAAATTACTCAAAGAATTTTCATTTTTACCATCTTTTATGAGAAATGAAAAAAAAAAAAACCAAAACAATAAAGGCTTTACATGAATGCGGTTACCCCAGACTGCGTCTGCAGCAGTAGCAGTTAGAGAAATTGTCTTTTTAGTTCGCATACTGAGCGCGTCGGAAAGAAAGGGGCAAGGGCTGCTGGATTACACCATGCTGCTACTATTTCTGCTGCAGTGCAGGACGATGTTTTCAGATGTGAGCCCCAAAGAAGTGAGGTGGCCCAGCTCTGGGGTGCACTGGCCTTATATCCAGGTAGCACAGAACCAAAGTGCTATGCTACCTCCCCCTCAGGACTGCTGAGTGCGGTTTTATTTCCAGGCTATGAATGTGCCTGGGCCTCTACAGGCCTGAACCTCACAGGTAACACATCACAGGGAAAGTGCCGCTCCATCCCATGTAGCTAAATTGGGGATCACAGTCAGCAGGCCTCTGTAGCCAGTGCAGCTCCTTGGAAAATCTGTAAATTCATGCATTTTCTTTTCTGGGGATGCCTGGAAGGCATCGCTGGTGAAGGCAGTGTCTGTCGTGACTAGTTTAATTAGTACTTATGCACGCTAATTCTACTAAATTTAGCACATGTGTCTGCTAATCTACAACCCAGCTGGAGGGCATCAGATGTCAAAGGAAAAGGGAAAGCAATTGCTCTGGCCTTGGGGATTAAAATTACAATCGAGAATTTAGTCAATAGACACCTTTTTCCCCTGTCAGGGGAGAAAAAAAAAAAAAATTGGTTACAATTGCCTGGAAAACAACCGACATGTTGAATATCTGCATGCCATGTACACCCAGTAGAATACATGGTATTATTGAATTGTTCTGGGATCAAGTCACAAGCAGGATTTTACAGACCGATCCTACTAATTACCACCTATTAGTTATCAGAAAGTAAGAGCAAGGGGTTTTTTTGTATATGGACTCTGGTGGAGAGTCAAGGACTTTCAGCACATTGTCTCTTCCCATGCTGTATATAGGGACTGCAAATGTATTGCCATAACATCCCTGTGAGCAAGAGGGTAGGCGTATTCTCTTTTGCTACTATCAGGAAGGACATAGGGTTAAATAGTTGAATGTTATTTTTTACAGTCTCTCCAGAGACTCTTAAAAACTTGTTCTTTTCAGGCCCAAAGGAGTACAGACTCCTGAGAGCCTCAGAGGGCTTTCAGGCAGATCACCTCTCCCGAGAGTATCAGCCGAGCCTTAGTAGCACAGACCAAGCTGAAGATCTCCAGGGCATGCTCTGGTTCCTCTCACCCCTCCCTAAAAAGTGAAGACAAGGAAAGTGGGGGGAAAAAAAAAGTGAAAAGCTGGAAGAGGTCACTGCATCTGCGCTCGAGCAAGGCTCTTCTCTCCATGCTGCTTCCTCTCCTCCTGTGCTGTGTCCCTGAGTGAGGAGATGCAGCCCCTTTTCTCCCTGCAGGTCCGAGGTGAGGCAAAATGACCCCACATCCGCTCAGCTCTCCTGTTGCCTGGTGGGAGCTCTCGTCTCACCACGGAGGGCAGGGGAGGAGGGTGTGGTGGGAGCCCTGCTTCACCAGGGCTCAGTTTTGCAGATCCTTACCCAAGTCTCACTGTGCCAAGACACAGGGGACAGAGAGTGTCACCTCGCTCTCCATCTAGGTCTTTTTGGGATCCACTTTGGAAGGAAACAGAGAAGTCACTTTTCCAGTACAATCAATAGCTAAGAGACAGGATTTTTCTACCTTGTCATGCCCTAGACCTTGACAAAAAAATACAGTGCGTGTGTAAAGCCAGCAAGCCAGCAAAACAATTCATATTAGCTGAATATTGTAGATTTTTTTTTAAATGCATTTTCCTTAAAATCCAGCAATCCTACATTATTCTTTCTGTTTAAAGAATAAAAAAGAAAAGCATCTATTTTAAGGTTAGCCCTGCTAACACGGCTGAATGAAATGGATTAGTGTGGATAGACACGCAACAGCTGATGTAAGGCACGTAGCTTTGTGTGCTGTGCGTTGCTCTCTGGGGATGTCCAACTCTTACCCTTGACTGCAGAGGTATGTTAGGCTCCTACCTTCAGGCATCTATGTTGCATTTAAACTAGATGCTGAAAAGGCGAGGGAGATTGGATATTGCTCAAAATGTCCCCCGCTACCAGCGATTACAATCAAATGCCAGTTGCCTGTTTGGGTTTTCAGGTACTTCATCCTCCGTAATTTATGCTTTGCTATGTCTGTAGCTCTGGAAAACATGGCTTTTCTCTGTGTTTGCCCTGGTTTGACTTTTTTTCAGCAGTGGTTCCACTATTCCGAAACCAGTGATAGCAGATTTTGTTTCTCTAACTACAGATTTCCGGTGCAAATTACTTGTAACTAAGCGCCCAGAAAAAACTTTTACATTGCTTCTGTTCCTTCTTTTGGGGGAAAAATATGCTTGAGACAAATTCTGGAGGTTTTGGGCCTTTGTATATCCCCACAAAACCGATGAGATTCTTCAAAGTGGACAAAGAAAGTCAGTGATACATTAAGTTTTCTGAATTCCAGGAAGAAAAAGGAAAATGGTAAAGTCCTGATGGAAATATTAAGCACTATACTTTATCTTGCAAAAAGAAAAAAATTTGCACTGCCATTTTGCTGAACAAGATGAAAATACATCCTTAAGTGGAGACGTAGACTTGAAACTCTATTCAGTTGCTTTGTGTGCAAGCAGACTATGACCCTGGTGTTTCAAAGAGTTGCAACAAATACTCAACCTCATTTGTTTAAAATGAGATAATGGAAATCATGGCTCTTAAAACCACAAGAGAAGTTTCAAAAAAAAAGAAAAAAAATAGACTAAACCGTGGTGGGCAAAATTACAGCACTTTCTAATAAAGTACAAGCAGTTCTGTGCCTGCTCTATGTGGGTAACAGCATGAATGCTCCTGGAGCATTCACTGGATTATAGGTGGTGGTTACAGGATCTGTATTATTCCTGCTAAAGCTAAGACTTACCAATTATTGAGAATAATGATTCTGAAATGGCAGCCTGTAGCAGACTTTGCAGTCAGGCTGTTGGAGAAGGCTGTAAGCTGGGAACTTGGCACACAAGGAAACTGTTGCAGAAAGTATTTACCCAGGGGATACTCTTGAAAATGTTGATAAAATCTGAAAACAGAACTTAATTATAGTTTAAAGGAGAGGCTACATTTTGGCACATGAAATGTAAAGTGTTACATAGCTTGTTCCCCTCTCGCCAGTAAAACAGCCTGCCAGCAACAAATCAGTTCACTTTCGAAAACTTTGTTGTGCTGTACTTGATGTGGAAGGTTGAAGGAGGTTCAGAAGTTCAGTAAACGCCCTAAAATGTACAGTTGAATCAGCGATACAGTCCTTGCACCCCCATCCCAGAAGAGCTTAAATTTCCCTGTGATATTGGACTGGATTTAAAAAGGAAGTTGCAAGCACTGTGGACTTCATCAAAACCATGTCAGAAACCCTGCAAGGAATAGACGTGTTAATAAAAGAAAGTGAATCACTTGTTCGCCTCAGCAGTCTGATGGATCGAATCCACCAGAAGAGTGTTAATCTGGAGGAACGCAGAATTTCCTTCCCTCTGAGGAACTGGAAATTTCCCAGGAAAACTCACATAGAACAGGAGAATCCAAATACCCAAACTTTACAGAGTAGATGTCTAAATTCACCTCCTCCCAGAGATTATCTGTAATGTACAGCATCCAATCAAAATCTGATCAGAGGCTCTTCAAAACTATTTTAAAACTTGAGAACATCACAACACCAATTACACTGGCAGTGCAAGATATGCTACAGATGTATGGGTTGGATTTCAACCCTGCGCAACTGGTGACTCAGCTTTGCCTATTGCAAGCCGGCTATCAATTTGCAGAAGGTCACTGAGGTCCATTCCAAAATATTTTTTGTTCAGCCAAACCAAATGCTGAGTGTTTTGCAAAAAGGTGAAGCTGACACTAATGTTTTCCATGACAGTAGCAGCCAACCCTAAAAATGGAAGGAATATAGATGCCTAGTATCAGTCACAGCTCAGGAGTCTGCACCTCATGCAATGAAAAGAAAAAGAAAAATCTGATTTAAAGCTCACAGGAGTTTTAGGTAAAGTCACTTAAAGAAAACAGCAGCCTCTGAACTTCGTCCGACTTGGACTCTGTTCCTCTATTTGTGTTTTTAAAAGAAGTAATTATTAGCTTTGTACCATTCCTACTTTGTCTACTTCTAATAAAGTGAGGAAAAGAAACTTTGTCCTAAACTTTAAAACTTACCATCTGTAATCTTATTCCTTTTTTAATATAAGCTAATGCTCATTAAGCACTGCACTGATTTGCTCTCAGGTCTTGGCGCAGTGGGTAGGACGCTTCATTCCCAGCAGACTGAACAGCGTACTTTGGGTCTACATTCACTAACTGGATAAAGGTTTGTCCTCAAATCTGAAAATACTGGAAGGATGGGTTTAAGTATCTAAGAAGAAAACTTTAAAATAACTGGCTCCAGGAGCATTTTTCCATGGCAACATGCTTTCAAAAATAATTGAGAGAGGTTAACAGAGAATTGCTGCATAATTATACAAATACGTCTTCATCTCTTACCACTGGGTTCTTAATCACAAAAGCGTGTTGCAGAGGAGAAGCTGAACTGGGCACCAGTTAGTCATCTGCTCCAGGTAAGCTTATGAAAATAAGCAGGAGCCAGTGAGGTGCCTAGTCAGGATAACTGTTTGGCACTGAATAGGGAGATCATGAATAGGTCAACACCACTGTGAAACTAGCCTAACAATCTCCCTCCTGCCTAAAGCCCAGGAATAGTATTAAAGCTAATAATCATACAGAGCCTTTTGTCAAAATCCAAATGGCCAGGAACACTTGATCCATATGGAAAGGAACTGGAGATAAGAAATGTCCTGCCTAAGATAGTTGGCAGGACAGCTAAGCTGCATGACACGGGAGGCTTTCGCCAAGATAGGTTTTGGCTCGCTGCCTATCTCATTCCAAACAACCATTAAACTGGTGGAAGCCTTTGATGTTCTCCCATGACACGGTCACAAGTGTGAACAATTTACAACATCTTCAGCCACCGGTAAAGCCTTCTTTATTTTCTAGATGCTAGCTGCTTTAAACTTCTTGCCCAGTTGATGTCTTCCTCAGGAAGATGGCTGAACCTCTGGCACTTCTGAAAGGAACATTTGCTTAAAAATACCTGCAGGTTTGCCAGCAAAAACCAGTCTCCTCCTTGCTGATTGAGGCCATCGGTATTGCCTGTTCTGCTGGCTGACTGTCCATGGACCAGCCGAGTGGGTAGGGGCAAGCAGGGAAAGGCCACAGCAAAAGCTGCTCGTCAATGACCCTCTGTTCTTTTATCTTGTAATCACAAACAGAAGCCTTGTATGGATTAAAATCTAATTTCCCTTTCCCTTGTCATCCTATACCAGGTTTGTTTCTTCACAGTATTTTTCACAATTTGTTGTTTTCTTTTTTTTAAAAGCCTGGATTTTTTTAAAGCCAAACCTCCCCAAGCCCGGTGTTTTTTCCCTCCCTTGTAGCATTTCTTCTCTATCCAGGTGTAACCTCTCATTCACTGGCTGGTGCTGGCAGCTTTTCCCTGCCCCAGCACAACATTTCTAACTAGACACTTCCAACTGCAGAGGAACTTGCATTTTCTCATAGTCTGCTGTATTCTCAGCTTCCTCAGATGCAATATCCCCACCAGAGGGAGAAAAGGCTGGGACAAGTCTGCAGCGGGTCATTTGGTGCAGCGTACTTGGTACAGCTGCCACCTCTTACCTTCCCTGGGATAAGCTGGGTGAGTACTGAGCAAACACCCTGGTGAGCTGCAGGTGCCTGCCAGACCCTAGTGGTCCAGAGCAAAACTAGCTGGAATTTCACCCTTTACTTCAGATGCAGCAGGTTCTGGGGCTCTAGTGGTGCAAATTACAGAGCCCTTTGGATGAAGGAAGGGACCTCCCTCTCTCCCTTTTTCTCTCTCTTTTTTTTTTTTAAATTTCAAAAGTCCATGGACTTCTTGATTTTAGGCTGCATAAATTCAGGCCAAAAAAACATTATGAAAGAAGTGTTTGGTATTTCCAGGGTAGAGGCTAACAGCTCAAGACAACATTACTAGCATGCTGGAAAGGGAGTTTTGACCTTTGTGGGGTAAGGTATAAATCGGTGGTTATGCCTGGAAAGACAAAGTCTGCCAGGCTGACCGCACTGCAGAGCTGTATTTGCACAAGCTGGCCTAGGTTCCAGGTAACTACAAACTATTTAACTCTAGCAGTGCACGCCTCTTATCTCTCAAATCTTCAAACGTTGATAGAATATACAACAAAAACATTAAATATTGTGTTATGATTTTTTTTCCCAACCTCTTTTTTTCCCTTTTGTTCTTAAGGCCATTATTTTGTTTCATAACAATTTTCTTCAGCAAAATCAACATGCTCTTTCTCGAACTTGAACTAATTAATGCTCTTGTTTCCCTCTTAAACCATATGCACACAGTCATGCTTGTTTTATACGCAGAGCATAGAGAGTATGTTCCTCTCCTTGAAATTTTTGAAAGGATTTATTCAGGAGAACCATGAGCTGAGCTGTGAGCCACTGGTGCAGGTGTGCCCTGTGGATGGGGAGCGGGAGAGTATTCAGGGCTGCACTTGTGCAGATCAAATTTAGCAAGGTCTGTGCTGGATATCCCAGCAATTCCTGTCTGTGATAGAATAGAATAGAACGGAACGGAACGGAATAGTTGGAAGGCACCTACAATGATCTTCTAGTCCAACTGTTAGCAGGACTTGCAGGGTACAAGCAGCAGTGGGTGGCAGGTAACACGTAAATAGATGGATGTATATATGTCAGCATCACATGGCTACATGACACGGTTTAATTAAGACTTTGCTCCTTCTTAGCCTCTCCACAGTAACATCCAGTTTGGGCCTATGTTGAAGGATAGAAAGGGATCAAGTCTTGCTGCTGTACTTTGGAGCTCGCTCACAGTCTGTGTGAGCACAGACTCACGGCAAAACTGTTTGGACACTAAGTGAGTCTGAGCTTGCATATACAATATAAGAGCAGGCATGGAAAGAAACGCTCCCCATTGAGCATATCTCGTATCCAGGTGTGAAGGAAAAAAATATCAAAGGGAAATATTTCATGTGCAAATAAGTTTCTTGATTATAGGTTCCATTTTTATTAAATATTCCAATTAGGTCCTGCAAGATTGGAACTTGGTGATTCATACACTTGAGGCAATTAGGCTTTGAGTTGCCTTGCTTACATTTGTTTGGTTACTTTCTGTAGCATATACACGTGCTTGCACAGTTAGTCTGCATGCAAGGTGTAATTTATCTGTCTGAGGGCTGCACTCTGAGTCACTGAGTTCCCTCAGGGTGTCCTCATTCCTTTCCTCTGATAATCCTCAAGGAATATCCTAGGTGCTGTTTGGTTCTTGCTTTCCCTTTGGAAACTGAGTTATACAGTAAAAGCGACAGTAAGCATCTGCATGTAGCAGGTTATGATTCCCATTATAGGTGAAAATGCACCCATCTTGCTCCTGAACTAAGTATTACTATTCCAGTCTTGGTATTTCTGTTAAGAATCTGTCAGCAGCCTTAGAGGAGGATGCAGAAAATATATACATATGTTTGCACTAAGTGATTTTTCAACATCAGATGTTCGGCTACCATCTTATGACCAAGGGAATGTAAAATAAATGCTGTTGGAGACTTTGGTCTTTCGAAGCAGGAATCTGGCTCAAAGCCTGTTTAATTTAATTTAATTGTTCATTTAATTTAATTTATTTAATTCTAGTATTTGAAGATCTGTTTAAAATAAAAAAGCCACTGGACTGACTTAATTCCTACTCAATTTCACTACATTCCATTAAGGCATTCAAACAATCTGTGTCTAAAAATTATGCACACTCTAGAACTTGTCTTGTGTAAGCACTCATTAGTTTTTTGCATTGTTTTAACGTATATGCACAGAGAAAAAGCCCTACATTAAAACACCATGAAGAATGCAAAATTAAGCACTTGAAAGTCAGAAATTACACAAGGTAAAATAGCTTATGTAAATCTAATGTGGCCTCTGTGTGTGTGTTCACATAATGTGTATGTGTTATACGTATATATATAAAGTGTATAATATTTGCGTATGTATGGTGAGAAAAGCCTTTAATTATGTGACTACCTACTGTTTTTTCCATAGAGGGCTTGCCTTATTCAGTGAACAGGATAGACCTGCTTCACATGTGGGTCACCTTACCATGAAGAAGGCTGTTCCCTATACGACACTGCCTCGTTAATTGTGGAGGCAGGTGAATCACAAATGAGGTAGGAGACTGGAAGAGGAGTTGAGGGATGGCACTGCTCCTCTGGTGAGTTAAATTCCTAACTTAGAAAGTCAGCTGGCTGGCTATTGACAGGTATAGAGGTATCTAAGTGAGTTCCTGAATTCCCCTCAAGAAAAATTATCAGGACAAACTTAAATGCAATTTAAGTTGCTGATCTAAGTGAACTTAACTGATTACTGTAAAGTAGGGGGTGCATGCAGGAACTGGTCTGCAGGCAGATTGCAAGGGGAACTACTTTCTAGCAAGGAAATGGTAACAAGCAGCAGATGGAGGCAAATTCTTCTGGTGGCACAGCTGTGTCTAGAAGACAACATCTGTTCACAACCCGGACCAAGCTAGGGTAGAACTAGTTTGGTTTATCTTTCTTACTCTACAGTCACTAATGTTCTATATCAGTACCATCGTCTTCTTTAACCAAATTCATAACCTCATTTTTAAAAAAAAAAAAAAAAGGTAATGTGACAAAGTTTATTTTCCTCAAATCCAGGTTAACTGGCTCTAATTTTCTTACCTAGTTTTAATTTTTTATTCATCGAGTGCTGCATCATTTTGGCCAGGAGTGATGTCAGGCTTCTGTCTCTTCCTCAAAGCACCATATGATGTTATTCCAGTTGCATTTGTCTCATTTTATGAGTGCATGCCTTGAGACTCTGGAATCTGATTTACAAAAGCACTGCACATTCACAGTTGCCAACAGGAGTTGTGCTTTGAAAATACAAAATGCTGCACTGTGGTCAAGAATGCTAAACTGCTGGGAGCTGCCAGTATCCAAAACTTCATGGCTTTCCCCTTAACCTATCTACCTCTGAGTTTCCCAATATGAAAGGAAGGTAATAAACCTTCCCCTTATGGAGACACTGTGAAAATAAATGCATTAATACTTGTGAAACACTTGGATACTTCATAGGGGAGAATTATAAAAAAGCCCATGAGGACATTAATCATTAGTTCTTGAGAGCAGGGTTTGAAGATAGTGCATTAAATAAGTCATGGGGCTCCATACTGAACAAGGAGAAAACAAAATATTGAATTGCTCTTCATTAAGACCCAGGTTCTCAAAGGTATTTTAAGTGCCTGAATCCTGCTGAGAGTCAGGGTTTCTGAAGTGGTCATCTTTTTTTTTTTTTTTTACTGAATAAGACAGGAGATCTGCAATAAAAATTGTACGTAATCATGTAATTCTATGTTGCATCATAATGCACTGTTAATTAAAGGTTGCATCAGAATGCATGTGCACAAGATTTGGGGCACAAATTGACATTGCCCAAGCAATCTTAGTTACAGCATTTACCAACATCAGATTGCTTGACTTTGCAACATCTATGATCTTTTCCAATAGTGTACAAATAATTTTCACTGTTTTTAGGATAATA
This sequence comes from Theristicus caerulescens, assembly GCA_020745775.1. Taxonomy (NCBI): domain Eukaryota; kingdom Metazoa; phylum Chordata; class Aves; order Pelecaniformes; family Threskiornithidae; genus Theristicus; species Theristicus caerulescens. The sequence continues at coordinate 74,663,591 of CM036558.1, forward strand.
AACGAAGCCACCCACATTCCCCCTCATGCTCACATCCCTAGCAGATGGAGGATGGGAACCCTTCCCCTGCTGCATCCCTCCCCATACGGGTACAGACCTCTGCCAGCAGAGTAAATGACAGAAGTAATAGGTTGTCATCTTCTATTTGAATCAGCATCAGGGAGGGACAGAACATTGTGCCAGTGAGTTTCACTAATGTTTGCTGACATCAGAAGAATGGTGAAAGTCAGGTGTCTTTGGTTCAGTCGAGACTGGAGGAGAGAGCATTGAAATGAGTACAGGCTTTTCTTCCTGTTCCCCAAGTGGCTTAGCCCCTTTTACCATTTGCAACTCATTCCTCTTTCTTTCTGTTTATCTTGCCCCACATCCAGCTCTCACAGTACTCACCTGGCCCTCCTGAACTGAAAAATCCCCTATAGAATCTGGATAAAGCCCTGCGCATCCTGATCTGACCCCATGGCTGATCCTGCTTTGAGAGGAGGTGGGACTAGAGAACTCCTGATCCCTTCCAACGTAAATTATCCTGTGATCTGGTAAATACGTTGTGCTTTCCTCCATTATATCAATAGTCTGCATTCCAATAGGTGATTTTATTAATCAGTCTTTGTACCAAGTAGCTTTGGTTTATTGCATTGTCATAATTTCACCTCCACGGTACAGGATTCCTTTACACAAAAAAGGCAACCAAGCATACATCCCATAAAACAATAAAATATAGCTAGGGTTGTTATGTGGAATGGGGTTGTTGCAAATTTCACATAAACCAGGAATTTGTGTCAGGAGCTCTTCAAAGTACTGTGGCTGGACTTCCAAGAATCTGGAAATGCTAACACCAAGGCTAAGGAAGCTTGATTTTTTTTTTCCTCCTCTCTGTAAACATGATGATATTTCTTTAGATCCGGGCTTCAAATCCTCTGAGCCATGGCGGGGTGCCGACAGACAGGATGCTCGTTCTGCAACGGGAGGCTTGCTCTGCAACGGGGTGAAGTTCACCTGTTTCCACTGCTGTTGTGTTGTCCCAGCTCTGAGGCCGCTCACTCGGCGTTACGGCAAGGATCAAACTGCTCCTGTCAGAGGAGACCAAAGCCATCTTTTCTGCTCCTCCTCCCCAAACTGTTGAGGACCTAGGCTACAATGATATGCGATTTCCTTAATATAAGGAATGTGGGAAAAATAAGCCAGAAGACATTGATTCATTCTCTTCTTGAATACAACTCATCTTTTGAATGATATCTTTTTGTCTTCTAACAAAGAGGCATCCCAAGGATCCTACGTCTTCTATCTGAGGTCGAAGAGGCACTGTTGAAGAAACCATGCTTGATCACGAAACGTAGTGTCTTGTGAAGCCTTGCATAGGAGACGGAGGCTTGCCTCTGTAATCTTCAGCATTTACTCATGTGTAGGCTCCACCATGCAGCTGGAATATTCCTTTCAAATCTTTCTCATTTCCTCATTCTAACCAAAATCAATTTTCACAAGAATACGTAAAGGCATTTCTGTTATTTGAAAGATATTTTTCCATGAAGTTCTGCTTCAGTAGTACTTATTTAATCAAAAATTTATTTCTTAACTCCTAGAAATGTATTTTCTTTCCTTTTTTGTCCTCAACCTTCCTGTAGTCAGAAACAGTCTCTTGAGGATCACTGTTTCAAGGGCGGGAGAACTTCTACTATGTAAAAATATGTAACTCTCAGGAATAGGCTACCTTTGAAATTTTTCAGTTCCAACCAAAATCTCAGGATGTAGGAGCATCCCAGAAGAGACGTTTGGGATGAAAATGTTTGGTCAGCTTAAGTAAGGGTTGTCACCTCTTGTTATGGGCTTTTGATTCATTATACTGTATGATTTTATTCTGTTTCTACAGATCTACTCATTCACAATACTCCTACCTCCTTCTCTAAGGGCTCTTCTTTTCCCTCCCATCTCTTCCAAGTTTTCAATTCTTTTCTTTCTTCAGTCAAATTTCTCTTTCCTCAAAACTTTGAGACCTCCATTCCCAAAGTCCTTTTCCCCTCTCCATCTTTCCCTGCCAGCCCCAGGCCATGCTGAGGCCTTTTCCCCTTTGTGGGAAAAGAGAGTGAGTGGTAGCTGGGAGCTTCTGGAAGACCTGTCCCAAATGATCCCATCACAGAAGAAATCTGGGAAGGGTAGGAAGCAACTGATCGAGCTAAAGGAAGCACAGGGAAAGTAGGTCAGGTTTCCACGGGGTAAGTGCAGAAGTACTGCCTAGCAAGAGCATGCGGGGACAAACACAAAAAAGCCAATACAACAAATAAAACTTAACTGGCAAGAGCATCGCAAGTAACAAGAAATCGTTTGGTAAGTACATCAGTGGTAAGAGGAAGTCAAAAGCAAGTGGATTACTCATCAGAGAGAGAAAGCTATTGACTGATGCTGAGAAGGCTCAGAGTGCCTTATGCCTTTTTTGCACCAGTCTTGGCTAAAAGAGGTCACTTGTGATCAGGTGATTGACATAATACATATTCATGACAAAGGAATGAGGCTTCAGCCCAGACTGGGACAGAACCAGTTACAAGACTACTTAGATAACTTAGAGGTGTTCAAGCCAACAGGCTGGCTGGACTTCATGCCAGGATACTGAAGGAAGTGGCTCAAACAGCCTTGGAAACACTAGCGTCTATCTCTGAGAGCTCAGGGAGGACAGCCAAGGACCCTTCTGATGGAAAAAGGCAAAAACTGGTGCCTATCTTTAACAAGGGCATTTAAAAATAAATAAATAAATAAATAAATAGACCAGCCAGCCATTTTTTTTTCTCCAGAAAGCACCGGGTACAAATAGACACATCATTTGTAAACAGAGGGAAACAAAGAGATAAGCAGCTATGAACATGGACTTGTCAACAAGAAACTGGGACACGCTGGCCAAATTTCTTTTGGCGATAGAGGAACAACCTTGTTATGGAAGAATGGAGCAAGGGCTGCAATCATCTGCCTTGGTTAGGCTCTGCACTTCTGTTCATAAACGAGGGAGTCCAGTTTATGTGAAAAAGTTGGGCAGTGGGTACAAAACCATGGAAACAGCAGTTGTCAGTGGTTTACTGGCAAACGGGTGGATTATAGACGCAATTCCAAAGGGGTCTGTCCTGGGAGGTTTTATTAGTGGCCTTCAGAGATGGCATTAACCAGGGAGCAACTGCAAGTACATTGGAGGGTGAAATAAGAATTCAAAATAATCCTAAGAAATTGCTTGCAAAGCACAGAACGTGACTGAAAAGTAACAAGAGGGGTTGTTTCTGCAGGCAGGGTTAACCTGGCATACACAGAGGCTGGGGCACCGCTCAGCACCTGCTGCAGGCAGCAGCTGAGGGGAAACCAGGGGAGAGCTGGGGGCCATCGGAGGCCGAGGAGACAGCAGGAGAGGTGGACAAATTGCAGCTGGTTGTGGTAAAGAAAACATGGCGCAGGGACGCGATAACGGCCATCAGATGTAAAAGGGCACTGCAACACAGGGAGAGAGAGAGGAGACTTCCCTGGGCAGGGAGCACCAGGTTCATGTTTTGGCAGGGAATATTCAGATCAGACAGGAGGATGAGGCATCGCCTGGGGAGGTTGCAGGGCCGCTCGGGCGCTGGGGATCCCTCAGAGCAGGACTGAGGGAAGCCATAAAAAGGGATCCAGAGCCACTAGTAGATGGGAAACCTTTTTGGTGTCTTAGGTAAGAAAAGGAGCTAAAAGGGAGGAAGATCTAAGGAGTTAATGGTGTACAATAACTCGCTTGCAGAGACCAGATCGAGTAAATGAAAATCCACCAACAACGTGCTCTTCCATTTATATTCGGTAATGACGCCAGTCCTCTTCTAATGTACACAAGTAATTTCTGCTCACTAGCCATGTTCATATGTACAAGCGTATATTGATCTGTTGTCTCTCTTTCCCTTCTTCCAAAGGAAAAAATAACCGCACGGTTCAGTAATGCATGGGCTATGCTCCACGATGAAAATAGTCTGAGGCGCTTACATGCTGAAGTAAATTTAGCTTAACGTAAAAATAACCTTCCCAGGTTTGTACTGTCTATTTTACAATTAATGTCAGGTCTTAATATGATTATTATTTTTTTAAGTGTGTACCAATTTGGAGGCTGACTGAAGCGATGCAGGTACGTCTTCTCGCACCGCTCTAGGTCTCAGAAATGCCCCCTTCGACTTTGGGTTCTTCCCTCCAGGTCTGTCCTCGCTCCAGCCCCCCCCAGCCCCCCGGGGTGCTGCTGCCCCGGCTCCCCGCTGCTCCTCCAGCCCAGCCAGCTGCAGCCGCACTGCATTATTAAAGCGATACCGTGTAAATAATTGATAGGGAAATAACAGCGCGCCGTAGAGCGAGAGCACCTCCTTCCCCGGCCCTCGCCCTGCCCGCCCCGCTGCCGCTCGGCCCGGCGGAGCGGAGCGGAGCGGAGCTGAGCGCAGCGCGGCCGCGGGGCGGCGCGGAGCCCGTGCGGGGCCGCCCCGCGCCCTCCCCGCCCCGCGGCGCCGTCCCGCCCCCGGCGGCGGCGGGTCCCTGCAGGGGGGCCGGGAGGGCCGGGCCGGGCCGGCGGCGCGGCGGGAGCAGGTGCGGCCGGCCGCCGCGGGGGCGGAGCGGAGCGGGGGGCGGCGGCGGCGGGGCCGGGCCGGCAGGTGGGGGCTGCCGAGAGGCGGAGGGCGAGGAGCCGGGCGGGCTGCCCGCCTCCGGAGGTGCGGCCGGCGGTACGGCTCGGCTGGGCTCGGGGGAGCGGGCTGCGGCGGGAGGCGCACGGCGGCGGCGGTCCCCGCAGCCCGGGCCGCGGAGGGGCCGGCGGGGCCCCTTGCTGCAGAGCCAGATGTGCGGGACGGCGGGCTGCGAGGGGCCGGCGGGGGGGTGCTGGGGACTGCCGCCGCCGCTGCTGCCGCGGCCGGGGGGGGACCCTTAGCTGTGCGGGAAGCGGGGAAGCCGCGTCGGGAGCTGTTATTTTCTTCTCCTCCTTCCTTTGCCTTCCCTCTCCTCCCTCCTCCTCCTCCTCCTCACCAAAACCGGGAGAGGAGGCGTGTTCGTAGAGTCTTGCTGCACCGGTTTTGCTTGGTTTCTTGTTGCAGGGTTTGCTTTGCAGGGTGGTTTGTTGTGTTTTTTTTTTTTTTTTCTTTTCTCTCCCCCCCCTCCTTTGGCCCATTGCATGCTCGGATCCGGCTGGATCCTTCCTTTTATTTTCGGCGGTGCCTCTCGGAGGGGGGAAGGGAGAGCTGGGATGAGTGCAGCTTGACGCACAGGCGAGGGGAGGGGGGGCACCGCCGGCAGCTGCAGCGGTTCGTGGCCGCAGGGTGCGGGTGAGGAAGGCAGCGAGCGAGGGGCTCGCTCGGTGCCTCCCCCTTTATTCGCCCCTCTCCTTCCTCCCCTCCTTCCCTCCCTCCCCCCCTCCTTCCCTCCCCCATCCGTCTCCTGCCGGGTCCGGCTGGGAGCGTGTGTGCAATATATTACGTTGCAAGGTGCGTGTGCCTGGGGGAGCGGGAGGGAAGGAAGGAAGGACCCGCGAGGGAGCCGGGGCTGCCCCGGCCCCCCCGCCTATGTGAGTCCCCCCGGGCGGCTGGATGGCGATAGACCGGCGCCGCGAGGCGGGCGGCGGGGGCCGGCCGCTGCCGGAGGAGAACGGCTCGGTGCCGGGGGCCGGGGGGGGCACGACCGCCGCCGCCCCCCCCGGGGCCGCCCCCCGCCAACACCGCCGGGGCCGAGATCCAGGCGGTGCCGCTGCCGCCGCCCCCCGCCGCCGCCTGCAGCCCGCTGCTCCTCGACTACGACGGCTCGGTGCTGCCCTTCCTCGGGGGCCTGGGCGGGAGGTACCAGCGGACCCTGGTGCTGCTCACCTGGGTCCCGGCCCTCTTCATCGGCTTCAGTAAGTTCTCGGACTCCTTCCTCCTGGACCAGCCCGACTTCTGGTGCCGGGAAGCGGATGGGCAGGGGAACTGGAGCGGGTCCCTAGCGCCGAGCCACGCCAACCGCAGCGGCAACGGCAGCATCTTCCCCCCGCCCGGGCTGCCCACCCCCGCGGGGGGCAACGCCAGCGAGTGTGACTGCCACGAGTGGCAGTACCGCATCAGAGCCGGCCTCGTCCAAAACGTCGTGAGCAAGGTGAGAAAGGCGGCTTCCTGCAGCCCCCCTCCCCGTCCAGCCCTCGCGGACCCCCTCGGCCCTACCCCGGCCCCGCTCGGCACCCGCTCTCCCCAAGACAAGGGGAGCAGCTGGACACGGTGCAGATCTGTCCGTGCGTGCCGCTGCCGGCTCGGCCAGGCAGCCCGTGGGTTACCCTCCCACCAGCAGTAAATCCCACATCCCCACAGTCCTTTTCCTCCCAGGGTGTCACGTTGGGTGTTCGTCCGGTGGGTTTGTACCTGGGTGCTGGTTGCGGCACTGAGCTGCGAAGTTACGTCCTGAAACGGGATCCTTGGCGGCTCTTTGGGATCCCGGCAATGGCAGCTGTCCTGCTGTCTCGGGACACAGGTGTCTGTGGGAAAGACAACGGGGGCAAGTGTCACCAGCTAGTGAGGGAAAGGGCTGTGGAGAAAGCTCCAGTTGTGATATCGCTCATCTGTGTGCGAGTATACCAAAGCGGACGTATGAGCCAAAAACCAGGTTGATTTTTGGTGAAGCTGATGAGGTGGTCACTGTTGGGAGGAAAAGCAGGCAAAGTTCTGCTGAATTCTTCCTGTTTTGTACTTACTCCCTCGATAACTGTTTTGGTAGAGCAATGAAAGAAGAAACGTTTCGCACAAGTTGTTGTACTCCAGAGGCAGAAAGCACATGTTGCTCTGTTTGTGTTTCCTAATATAATGGCTAAGGTGGAAAATTTCTAGTGAGGAGGGCTGCGCCGCTTTGTGCTCTTACTGCATATTTGCTGAGTAGTGCGTGCAAAAAAAACCGCCTCGCCTCATCACCTGAGAGCTTTTGCTTGTTTATACTACTGGCCTCACGAAAGCTCTGCTGTCTCTGGATGGGCCTCGTTGGTATTAACAGGCAACTGGAGCTCTTGGAAATGTAAAATGAAACTGTTACACCAGGAAAGTACTTCCCTTAATCTTAAGGACCCCCCACTTAATTTTTTTGCCTAAGATAAGCAAAAATGACTTCCTGCCTGGGAGTGGCGTTTTGGATTAACTGTGCTTATCTAGTTGGGAGAAAGAAATGCAGCAACAATCAGATGACTGGCATGACCGTGCTTTGGTCAGCCGGCACGCGTTTGTATTTAATAACTGAAAATCATTTCAGTTTCTCTTTGTGTTCCTTGAAAGCATGTGCAACAGGGGAAAAAGCAGGTAAAGCAAAGCCCTCAAAACCTTGAAGCCAGAATGGATTTAAAAAAAAAAAAAAGCAACCTAGCTACGCTGCTTCCATGAGAAAAACACAGGCACATGGTGGACTTGAATGGTTTGTGATGTAGAAGTGCATAATGAAATTTGACATTTAAGAGAGACAGATTTTCTTCTGTTTATGAGAGACTGAGCTATTCATATGTTTCAGGGTTTAACACTGATGCTTAAGCGTGAAGAAAATGATCTTGAAATATTTCTTTTTAGTGTAAACCGTAAAAAAAAATTTTTTTAAATGTTTGAATCTTTTGAAGGTCGTCATCAAGTTGGCCGCACAAGGTCGGGGGAAGAGTTAGTTTGCTATCTTGTGTGCTTCTTTAAAAATAATAAAAAAAGTGTTCTTTGGAAGAACTTGCGATAAAGGGCAGATCAATTTTAAGGGATAAATAAACAGCTGTGGTCCCTGCTGTCTTGTTTTCTATTAGAAAGAATAATAATCATCTTTTGAGACTGTGGGTTTTTCCAGTGTGGAGTTTTTATTTTTGTTGTATGCTCGCTTCCAAAAACTTGGCAGCATTTTCTCTTTGATTTGTAATCCCATGTAATTATAATTAGGTTGTTTTCTCGGGGTCAGGATTCCTCCTTAGTTTGTGCTTTGGTTTAGTTTTGGGGGTTTTCTGGGTGGGTGTGCTGCCTGGTTTTATGCTAATGAAGAGAGAGAGGAAAAACCCAGGCAGAATAGCAGCGTAGCTTAATTCGGACTTGCTTTCTTATAAACCTCCAGGCGCTCTGATACTGTGGGAGCAATTCTCCTAACTGCTGACTCCTTTTATGTGCATCCCACCATCCTTTGTGAGGAAGAGCTGCCCTGGATGAATTCAGGAGACTGGATTTTCACAGCTCCCTTAACTCCCCTCAAAAATACATTTGTTTCTGTAATGTATTATGCAATGTTCTCATCTTTCTAAATAGAGTTTTATTAAACCTTAGTCTAATATACGGTCATCCGTGTAGTAGCCAGGGGTCATACTGAAATATCATAAAGAGAGCCAAAAGTATATTAATAAAAAATGCACTTTTGTTTGGCCGGTAAATCCCCTTGTTCTCATCTTCAGCTGCCCAAGCTGATTGCTGCTGGACGCTCCATGGCTCCTTTGTCCTCAGAAACAACAAAACAATTGTAGTTATTTAGCGCAAAGCGTATTTCCTGCTCTGCATTTTGTTGATGTACGTGTGCGTGAGACGTCGCTGTCCCCCGTTCCTCGGGAGCAGACAGCCGTTCTTAAACTACCTTAAGTTTTGCTGTTTCCGGAGCCTCTCTCCTAATGGTACCTTCATCAGATGTTGTCTCTCTGTCCCTGCTTTCTCAGCTCTGCCTTCCCTGGTGCCCATTTTCTCCCAGCCTGTGTCATGCTTGGGATTGATGGAGTGGAGATCTTGCTGTTTCCAGCCCTGGTCTGTGCTTTGCTTAGCCTCGCTTCTCTTTGAGTCTTTGCTGGAGCCAGAGGTGGCTTTGCACCTTCTTTGAAGAGTGGTATTGCCACGCTAGGCGCTGCCACTACTCTGACCTCCTTGACTGAGTCACTGGGAACAGTGCTTTTTATAGTGCTGCCAGTCATTAGAACTGGAAATGGTAATAAAGGACTTACTGCTTATTATTTAACACTGGTGAAATACATATAATGAAGAGGTCAGATGCATAATTTAACCACAGGGATTCCAGTGGCCATATTAAATCACCCATCTTGAGCTAATGTCCTGACTTGGTACATAAATCTTGGACTTCAGCATGGTTTGTACATAAATATCTTCCTTTAGGACAGTTCACTTGCAAGGCTTTTTCACTGCTAAATGCTTCTTTGAGGATTTTCATCTATTCTTTATCACAACATCACCGTTATCACAGCACTATAAACAGAGTGCACGTGTACTACTTGTGAGATATACCCTGAACTAGCCTTTAGGCAAAAGGCTTGTAAAAAAAAAAAAAAAAATACCAAAAAAACCACAAAATCTGTCTTTTAAATGGTCTGTGTGTCTTCCTACTGTCCCAAAGAAGGATGTTCAGAAATACTCTCCTTTCTTGCCACGGGGAAACCTGAGGTCTCACTTTACCCATTCGCAAAGTGACGCTTCAGGTAAATTATTAGCATTAACGCAATAAGCAACATAACGACAACTCAGCGTACGTAGCCATGAAGCCTAGCAGGAAGTTGGAGTGTGCGCTCAGCAGGGACTTTTCTAACTCTTCTGTTACCTTCTTTAGTGCCTGGATCTTCTGACCCTCTGAAAAGCCGGCTGTAATCGTGGGGCAAAGTTTTCACAGAAGCTCTTAGTTACAGGATTGATGGTGGTTGTTTTTTCCCTCCATTACTAGGATGACCTGTCTGCTGTGTTCAATTGTGTTACGTGGTGGGGTTGTTTGTTGTTCCGAATGCTAATTTGTATAATGGACACCAAAAGCTGACGATGGGTGAGGACTGAGGCTTGATTAACTCGCAACGGTTGATGGCACAGCATCCCTCCGTCCGCACCCGCAGTGTTCCAGATCGTTCCACCTCTTGGGGGGTGGCGTAGAGGGAAGTGGTTAGTTGAAGGCTGTGTTTTAATCACCCAGAGCAATTATGTAATAATATTTCATGTCTAGTCACACGGGAATTCCTGTTGTGGCTGCTTTTCTGCTCCAGATGCCTTGTTTTGCTGCAGTGCTGTTCTCTTGGCTCTCAACTTCCCACTCGATTTGGGTTGAGTCATCATCTTCCCAAGTAACGTGCCATCATTTTACCTATTTGCCGCTGGTTCAATCGTTCTCCTGCCAGTTTGGCTGAGCCTCTAGCAAATTGTCCCCTTCAGAAAAGGGGAGGCTTAATTCAGTAGAGCTGAATGGTCCAGTGGCAGTGAGTGCTGTCTTGGCGTGAACTTGGATGAGTTCAGGCTGTGATGTGATGCTCTTTGCCCCTGCAAGGGGGGATGTCTGTGCCCTACCAGCCTTTCTTTGCCTTGCTTTTATGACAGTTCTAGCACTTTTCTGGACATGTCTTCAGCTGATTTAGTTTGCTAACCTGGTAGAAAACTTTCTCTTTAAATAATTTTTTTATTATTATTATCTTTTTTCTGGGTTTTCTGCTGGGCTGATGAAGTGAAATGGCTCCATGCGGTGACATGTGCCCTAGGCTGTGGTGTTGTCTCATGGGATTATTGCAGGTGTCTGCCAGTAGCCAGAAATGGTACAACAAATCTGTGCGTGGTAACAGCGATGATAAATTTGGCACAGCTTGCGGGGTGATATTTCTTGGGATAGGTGTGCATTTCAAGTGGATTTTCAGAGTATAGTTGTTAATTAATTCGAAGAGGATCACTCTGACAAGGTCCTTCCCAAAATAAGAGCTGTTCCACCCTTTCCAGGCACAAATGGGAGGAGTTCTCTCACTCATTTCTGCATATCCTCCAGTTGGCTGGTCTCTGCAAAGAGACTCAGAAATGCTGATGCGTCTCTTTTTCCTGCAACTGCCAGGATTGCCACTGTTGGTTCCTGGCTGACTGGCTGCTTCTTAGTCCCAAATCAATGAAAACCTCGAGTTATTGTACCCAGTGCGGTAGTTGGGTCAGAAGTGGCAAGACGGAAGCTAGTATATCACCCATGCCCTTGCTACCCTTGTACGGATTGAAGGGGGCATAGGGACCTGCAAGGCAGATACTTGCAATGAGCAGAAAGACTATTCTAAATTTCTTTCAGACAAGGCTTTGAAATGACTCTCTCTGCTCTTAACAGGTGCTGAAGGGGTCAGCAAGTCCCCGTGGTCAGACGTATCCAGAAATACTGGCAGACCAGAGCAAACTTCTACTACTATTTTTTTTTTTCATGGCTTCCTCAGCTATGGGAGAGATCCCAAACTTTTTTTCCCCCCCTCCCTTCCCTCTGTGAGTTAGCTGATAAAGAGTTAGCAGTTGCTGGTCAGAGTGCTCACAAGCTTGAGAAATCTGCTTGTTAAAGAGGGAGGAAGGGGAGCCGAGGCTGTGTCCTGCTGCGGCTGCTCTGGGGCCTGCCCGTACGCCCTGAACGTGGTGATGGAGTCTCCCGGTTATCGGGGTGCTGGTGAACAACACCCTAAAACACTGGGGCGAGTTTCTGGCTGAGCGGAGTGAAGGAAGGGGATGGCTGTTTCGGGAACAGTACCGGCAGTTTCCGGGTGCTGCAGAACTGTCCTCTGCCTGCCTGCAAACAGCAAATTACCTGATGTTGATCTTTGAGGTAATCAAGTATGATGATATCGCCAGACTACAAATACTTGTTTAGTGAGCCTAGATACTGGTTTTATTTATTTGGGGGGGGCTGTTATGTATAGGCCAAAAATTTTTAAGCAATAGGTCTAGAAAACAGTGACTGGGTTAAGACCAATACTGACATCAGGACTCAGGTAGTCTTAGGTTTTCTATCTGATACGGATTTTTTTTCACTAGGGGGAATGCATGTAGAGTTAGTGTTTATTATCACCCTTAAGATAAAGCATCTCAGATACAGGAATCTGATTTCAGCCTACCATAAATAGTTTGTAGCACTGATAGAACTAACAGTAATCCTCCAGGAAGGTACTTCTGTATTAGAATATCTTCAAGTCATTCTTAGCTTTCCAAGACTTGCTATTGAGCCTTTCATATTTCTCACTTTCTGTGTGTATGTCAAAAACCTGCATCTTTTTCTGGATGGACATGATGTTTGAAATGCTTGGAGTTTTGTTTGTTGTTGTTTCCACTCCCTAATATACGTGCTGTATCTCAGTCATTTAGTTTAAATACACCGACCCTGCCCATGCTGTGACAGAAGTTGCAGGCTACGGTGTATATTTACCAGCTGTTCAGGCAGTCTGAAACCAAATTTCTAGAGTGGTCTAACAGTTTTACCTCTTTGTGCTCTGGGTACAAGAGTGCAATTATAAAAGATGACCTCATGTTTTTCTTAAAGCATTTGTCAAAGAGAAGGAACTGGCACTTAAGAACGCATCTAATTTGGAGCCAGTTCTGATAGTAATATTGAGATGAGGATTACAGGCCAGCCGAACATGAAGGTGTTCATTTTTTAATGGAATAGCATCTGGAATAGCATGACACTTATGGTTTTCCTTAACTTAAAAACTTTTGGCCATACTAGTGGTGTAAAGTCTTAAATTAAAGCTTTCCAAATGAGTTCTAGAGAGCTGCTAAACTTAGAAAATGCTGAAAGGGATCCAGTACTTTTCTGTACCTTGTCTTTTCTTTTCCCTGTCAGCCTATTTGTTTCTGCCTGGTTTCCCCTCCACACTACCTGGCATCCCTGCTTGGGACAGTTGCTCTCACTCCCTCCCTTTCATATTCCTTCCTCCCGCTCTTCTGCAGCGCAGCCTGGCCAGCACTGGGTTACCCACGGGTAACTGTGGAGTTAATTAGGCTGAGATCATGCTGTAGAAGAAAGGAATGGGGTTTGCTGTAGGTGATGTGTAGAAGATCAGAGAACCCTGTCATGGGAAGACACTGCAGCTTTGCAGCAGTGCTGAGTGTTCAGTTCTTGCACTGAATTCCCTCAGAGCAGTTTCTCTTGGGCTCCGGTCGCCTGAACTCTGAAATGTGTGCTTAGCTCTCATAATGTAATTTGTTTTTATATTTTTTTCCAGTTGACTTTTGACAGCAGGTGACCCTGCATGCACTTCGAATTCCCTTTTAAAGTCAAGGGGGAAGGAAGGGACCTGAAGGAGGGAGAAAGGAGGTTCAAGCCCCTTCCAGAATGTGTCATCGGGGTGTGTTGCAGAGGTATCCAGTCAAAACCAGTGTCAGCATCTGATAACCGCTCAGCTCTGTACTGGAGCAGCACTGGCCCACGCCCAGTGCGGGTGCTGCGGAGCCTGCCGGGCCACCGGCCCGTAAAACCCGGCAGGCAGTGATGATTAACATGCGCGTTGAGTAGCTCCTGCCGATCCGGGCCACGTCATACCTGCTGGGAACGCGCAGTAGGTCTGTGCCTATTCCCACGCGGTGGGAGATGGATCAGCAGCTGGCTGTGGTGTGTGCCTGTGTTTGGTGCAACCAGCGTGTTTGGGGTGGAAACTCCTGCCTGCCCTGCGAGCTGATGAGGCGAGGGCAAATGTGCGCAGGGGGCAATGGACTGGGTGGGACTTGCTCCTGTGGAGAAGACTTTTTTTTCTCTTTTTTCTTTTTTTTTTTTCTTATCCCCTCTCCAGGAGAAAAATTCAATGTGCAGTACAAGGCTTTGTTAGGATTTTTATTTTGTCTTTTAATTTGGGAGAGCCCTAAATGCCAGTTGTTCTACTGAAACACAAGAATAAAAGACTAAAGAAGTGAATATATCCCGATACTCGTTTCTGGGACGCCTGTCTAGATCCACAAGTAGCAAAGCTGGGAGAATCAGGAATGCTACTTGTGAGATGTGGGGAAGCGGTATGTTCGCCTTGTCCGGGATCATGTGATTTATAGTTACCCTTGCATGCTGTTTTCAGAGCAGGGTGGTCTGGTTCCCTGGAAAAGGTTTTTTGGCTCCAGACAGTTGTGGAAGAATTCATTTTGGCTCAAGTACCGTCTCCCTGTTACTCTGCAGCTCTCTGGAGCTGCCCAGTCTCCTCCTGGCCTCCAGACCAAAGTCCATGAACATGTAGACAATGTCACAATGTCCACCCTACAAATATTATTAAGGATAGGGAATGTAAATTAAACTGTAAGACCTTTTCTCCTGCTCTGTCTCCCAGGGCTGTGTAAAACATTGTCTGCTTGAACAATACAAGCTTGACAGACCAGTTTCATGTTTTGCTTTGTAAAACAAGTGGAATATTTTTCTCCTTTCTTCCTTCCCCGTAATATTTATTTAAGTCTCAATTAATACCAGACCCTCTTTTTTTCCCCTCTCCCTTTCCTTTTCTTCTTACCTGAGTTATAATAGCTGTAGTCCTCAAATGATGAGAGGGCAGGGTCACGGAGCAGTAATTGCATGTCAAAATTAAGGTGCTTGATCTTTTTATCTATGGTGACTTTGAGCAAGTATTTCTCATGAGGAATAGCTTCCTCCTCTTGTCTTCTCCTTCCCCCTTCTCCATTTCAGCATTTTATGCCATGCTCGACATTTTCAAGTTTTTTCTCTGATTTTTAAAAAGGCCCAATAAAATAGTAAATTAGGTTTTGCCATGTCAGCCCTCTCAAAGCTGCGCATATGCAGTACGTTTTATGCATGCGTGGTTTGGGCAGCCTGAAAAATACTAGTACTCAGAGGGTTAACTTGTTTTTGATAATCAGATGATAACAAATGTTAATATTTAACTAAAATGTTGGGGTATTTTTACATATGGCTTCTATTTACAGTGCTTAAATGTGTTCTAAATACAAATTTGAAAACTAGTTTAACTTTTTATTTAGTTTGGTTGCGAAGTCAGTCCCAGCAGGCACGTACCTTGTTCAGAATAAAGGTTGTTGTCAGCTGAAAACTGAGGGATGGCACTCAAACCATTTTTCTGTGTGTCTCAGCCCTAGTGATGGACATTGTTGCTTCTGGTCTTTTCATGTAGCTGGAGGGAGGCAAACAGCTACAGGTCTGATAGCAAAGAATAGGTTTAAAATTAAAGTCAGTTTTGTGACAGTGGCTCCTAATCATGTCAGAACAGGTGTAGAAAAGATACTTAATTGCAGTGCAGAGATGTAAAAGAGAGACGGAAATACCCTGGTCCTGCTCTCTGGAAAATTACAAATGTAGCGTTCATGAAAGCTGCAAGCAAGACTTTGTATCTCCCAACTCTTTGATGTTAGATGACATTGTGGAGTTGGAAAAAGCAAAGCAGATCACATCAGCTGAGAAACAAGTTAGTTGACTAATCTGGGGAGGGCGAAAGCTGGAGAAGATCAAAATGTCTCAGAATAAAGGGAACTCCTGCTACTGAAAATAAAAGCAGTAGTGATGCAGAAGTGGGTGGTATATGGATGCTACTAAAATTGATTTAATCATGTTGAGTATTCGGAAGACTGTCATATGATTAACAAATCATATTTTAATTGTTAGCGTATTAGTGATTATTATTTACTTAGCAAACTTCCTTCTTCCCTCTGCCAGTGGGGAAAAGAAATAGATCTGTGATGAGAGCAAGGTTGGGAACAGAAGAGCTAATTGCTCCTGATTAAAGTGTGAAGTTGAAAGATAGATGAAACTTTTCCAGTTTTGTAGTGTTCCAGGTGGCATCTCATTATCTTGGAGGGTCTTTCTTGCTTATGGCATAGACTAAGGAATAATTTAGTGCAGAACATTCAATTTAAAGTCTTTTCCAGGTTAGTTTACCGGCTTTGATATGAAGTCAATTTGTGTCTTTTTGCATATTTGAGGTTTTGGGCTTGTTTTGTGATTGCAGTGTTTCTTGAGCCACCTCACCATGCTGGGGAGATGGCTCTTACAGGTGAGCCATGACTGAAAGGAGTTGTTAGGTATGACACAGGGCACGCAGATGTGTGCGGTGCAGCTTGGCTGGCAGCCTGGCACTGCTTTGGTGGGTGCAGGCAGGAGATGCTACAGTAATGCATCCGCTGTCAGCATTGCCTTTCTGCTGCTGGGGGGGGGCGGGGGTGGAACGGTGCCATGCATGTACTGGGTGCGAGTGGGACAGCATCGCCCTGTGGGGGCGATTAATTACCTGTGGGGTAAGTATCCTGAGGTAATTAATGTAGGAGGCAGCATATCTCTGCCTCTCTGATTGCATGCAGCTTGACACAACCTGTGCGTTAGGTGTCCCGTCTTCACGACGGAGTCGAAGTTTGCAAACCAGGAGGAAGTGCCGTTTTACGTAGCGGTGTTCATGTGCTGATGTGTGGCAGCATGGCACCGACCCTGTGTGTTTTATTTTTAAGGCTGAAATACCAGACTTAAAAAATATACACTTCAAAAATTAATGCGGAAATTTCACAGCTAAGTCATGCATGTCAGAAAATGCAGTTTTAAAGGATGTATTTCAGCAACTTTAGCTATGTTAAACTTCAGAAACCATCCAGGAAATTTGTGAAGTACATGGTTGTGCACTCCTGTACTGTTTTGTGGGGATGGAAACTGCTTTCATAGGTACATGAAACTGCTTTCATACAACACTGCATGATCTAATTATATCTTTCTTGGAAGACTGCGAAGCACGTGTCCTCTGGCTCACGCACCCTCTCCTCTTTCTCTCTCCCCACTCCCCTCCCTCCCCATGTCCTCAAAACCTTTGGCTTTGTGGTAGTAGTCAAAAGTAGTTACTTTTGCTTTATTTTTCAAATAGTACATTGCCCAGGCCACGTCTGTAGTTAAAGCAACCTGACAATTTCTGTGTACGTGACCTTGTGTTCACTGTTCACAAGTGATTTTCCTGGGCTGCAGCTTTCCCTACCAGGTGTCTGCCATGGTCAGAAATGGTTTACTGGTTTCAGAGAATGAAAAGTGCAGAAAATGTTGTTCCCACTGTAAGAAAAATGAATTGGGTAAAGAAACCGAACAAAGCAAACCCTCGCATCTATTGAGTTAGCAAGCTCCAGTGTACAGGAATAGGGACCCCAAATTTGTCGGGAACAAGAAGGAGGCAGATGTTGAGCAAAAGGTGATACTCTGGTACCAACAGTGTCTCCCTTGCTACCTGAGTAAAAGTTCTTGCAAACTTGGATGGTTATAAACCTCTCAAAATACCAGTGTGTACTTGCTCAGTAGAAATTTGTTTTAGAAGGATTTATCTTTAAGAGGTCCTAAGCACTCACACACTGGTCAAAAGATTTTCAGCAAAAGCATCCACTTATGATAAAGCTGAAGAAAGTTAGATGTACTCAGTAATTGGAGGTCCAACATCATATGGAGAGGAAGTAGCTTAAAAGTCAGGTGTTGTCTGTGTCATGGGTTGAAGCATTCCAGCGTAGGTGGTGTAGGTTTCTTTGAGTGGCTGTTCAAAGAAAAGAAACAACAAAACTTCTCAATAGCTGGCTTGTTTTTCTTGTCTTTTTCTTTTTTTCAATGACTCTTCTGTTTTCCAGGTAAGTCCAGTTGTGTCTGATAAAAACGTAAGGAAAGATGTAGTTTGGAGATGTTTGGTTCTGAAGGTGGCTGGTCAAAGAAAGTGGAAATCATTCATTTTTATGCCTTCTTCTCAAGTCTTCCAGGATTATTTTTTTTTTTTACCTTCTTAATGTCCCCATTTTGAAGTGTGACCTTCTTCATACTTCCACCCAGCTGGTTGTACTGGTGGTCAGAAAATGCCAGGTGTTCTCAAGAACACTTTATTGACACTGAAAATACAGATCAGGGAGCGCTTTGCCCAGCTGTGATCTCAAAGGAGAGGCATCCTTACTCTGAACCTTGAAGGTTAAATAGTTTAAATGCTCTGTTGTTGCCATGGCTGAGAAGGAGATACAGAGACACCTGTGGCAGTAAAACCAGCCCAACTGTAAGTGTTGCAGTTGGGCTTGCACATCCCTTCAGGAGGCTTCTCCTGCAATCTCTTTAGGTGGTTTAACTGCACAGTTATTTTCTATAGAGTTGAGCATCACATCATTTTCTGGAACTTGTACACTTTCTTTTAACATTAAAAATGCAGCCAGAGTGTCGTCTTTGGCTGGGGGGTTGAGAAGAGGGGGGAGAGAAGCATTGTCTTGTAGCAGCCTGGAGGGAAATTTTGGTACAGTGGTCTCCTGTGGCTGTAACTGAGCACTACCTGGATAGTTTAGTACTGGGAAAAGGCATTAGTGCATTAGGTATATTATGGTAGAAGTACTGACTTTTTTGCTTTTCTGTTTGGGGTTTTTTTAAGTGGTTAGTCTGCTGACTTGGAGCTTTTCCTCTAGGAGTAAGTACCTGGAGACTGTTTTGCTTTTTGTTACATAGATTGTATGAAAAGCATAACTTTACTTTTTATTATTTTTAAAAACAACTTTGTGGTTCTCTTTTTTGGGGAGGGAATACTCTTAAGAGAATCTGAAGACATCATAAATTTAAACTCTCACTAGGTGAGGTATTTATATAGAAGATGGATTCTAGTACTGTACAGGGAAAATTGACAGGGTTTGGTTATAAATAATGAAGCAGGAAGGAGAGGAACAAAGAAAGACGAGACCCAACACACACGGACCTTAGTGACAAATGATAGATGCTTATTTTCATTTACCAGTCTTAAAACTGCCATCTAATGTGCAGGAGAGCTTCTGGCTTTTCCTTGGGAGGGGTTTGGGGGTGCCGCGGTAAGCTGTGGCATACGTGATATGTAGAGGCTGGGGCTCCCAAAGTGGGACTTTTTCTCTAGGAGTTGAGAGGCCGTGTATGGTGTGTGGGGCGCATTATGTGCCTCGGGACATAGTCTGCGAAGGCTAGCACAGGAGCCGGCTGCTGCCTGGCTGGGGAAGGACCAACGGTGCAGCTTCATGCCTGGCTTAGGGTCTTCCAAGGCAGCAGCGTGGGTAACCCTCTGGTCTCCTCATGCTGAAACTAATGCAAAGAGCAGTTGGAGCCGAGCTACAATCCACCTGCAGACTGGGGAAGGATCTGCTTTCTTTCAGCAGAAAGATTCTGATTTTTGGTCATCAGAAATGGACTGCGAACCCACAGTGTGAGGAGAGGGCGTGTGTGTCCAGCTCCCCTCTCGTGGGCTCTTCGTGCCAGGCTCTGGGCAAGCGTTGGACCAGAGCATCTCTCCTCCTGTCTCTTTGCTCTTTTTAGGACAGAATGGTCTACCTTGCACTTTTCCATGCAATTGGGGTGAAGGTAGAACAAACCAAATCCTTGGTAAGCATCTTATTATGACCTTTTTGCAGTGGGTATTCAGTGTGCTTAGATGCCACAGACAGTATTCTGGCCTCTGGAGGGCAAGTGCTTTTGAGGCAGGAGTCCTTAATTGAGACAGCTTGTGTTTGTAGTAACAAACATGCAGCAGACTTTGCACTGAAGTTATAAAAGTCACAAATGTAAATACTGACTCGCTGCGTGAGCCTTGTCCAGATTTTCACCCCATGTAAAGAAGTTACAGGATGGTGACTTTTTGGGTGTGTTACCTTTTTCCAGATGTCTTCCCAAGCATCTCATGTTTCAAATAGTCCTCCATCTTGATGTGAAGCATAGTGACTCACAGCATGGGTGGTGACTCACTGATATCAATTAAACATTAGGATCCTGAAGGTGTGACTCCTTAAGATTTGACAAAAAAATGCTGTCACAACATGAAAAAAACATTTGCAATATATTGCACATCTGCATAGGTGGTAAATTCTCTGCATTGCTGTACTGCTATGAAAGAAAGCTTGTTTTTAAACGTTCCCTTTCCACCAGCAGATTTTATATACAGTTATTTTTGTTTCAGCATAACAATACAGTCCTATTAGTTTAGCAAGTCACTTTATCAAATCTCTTGTATTAGGAGGATGGATGGAGGACAGAAAGACAGACATAACCCAGGGACACAAAGAGAAACCCCAGGGAGTACTGTACAGTTAGCAGCATCCTTCCTTCAGACTGGGTGCTGTTAACTCCCAAGTGGGAAACCAGGGGATTCAGCCCAAGTGGTTACAGGATTTCATGGTCTCCCTGCTTGTAACAGATTCATCTACCTTTTGTAAGAGGTGGTAGAGGATTACTGTCTAGTCTCCAGCCAAAACAATCTCCTAGTGCAGATTTACTTGGAGTGCCACTTGAACTGTCATCAGCGCTGCCCAGCCCAGCGTTTTGTTCTGCAGGGACATGGAAACCTGTCACTCCTCTCTCTGTGGAGCAAATCTGAGTGTCGTGTTTGTGGGATGGAACTACTGGCACTTACAGCAGGACCTGCCACAGCTCCGGGCACAGCCGTGCCACGTGGGCACGTGTCGAATACGCTCTGCTCTGCCGAGCCCATGTGTATGTAAGGGGAGAGGCAGCATTGATGCTATATAATGATTCCTGCTTTATTTCTGGCTCTTCAAAGCTGAGGCTGCAGTCCTCTGCCTTTGGCTTTTCCATGGGGAAGGGAAGGGGGAGCACAGGTCTCCGGCAAAATTCCTGTACTTTCAGCATGGCAAAGCCTTGCTGGTTTGCTCTGCTGCTGTGTTAAGATGGGTGGGGATGATACGCTAGCTATTAAATATGTATTTTGTCCTATTAATGTCATCTTTACCTGAGGCTGCTTTTGACTGCAGCATCCATTTTTCTTTTGTGCCCTCTCCTTATTCTTTTATCTCTTTGTGAGACAAATGACCAGGTGGCACCCACCACTGTCCTGCCAAATTTGTTTTGGATAACTGCTTCATGATGGCCTTTCTCTGGTTTGTGACAGCTGCCAGAGGAGAAACTGGGGTATGTGTGAGCTCTTAGTACTGAGCGAGCAATCTGGGGTCAGGGCAGATTCTCTGGAAGTTTGTGCTAAAGCAACCGTTGAAATATTTCACCGTTTCCCTATTTACGAGTTATAAGGGTTTTGGAGAGCAAGAGATTCGGGGAAGGTCAGGGGCTGCCTGTGTCTGTCAACACCTGCACTAGGCTGCCCTTGTGGGCTTGGGGGATCAGCTCTGATTTACGCTGGCCTGCAGAGCGAGTGCTTAACCAAGGGCAGGACAGGCCCAGATGCAGGGTTTGCAAGGAAATACATGTGTTTATTTTCAGAGCAGCTGGGGAGTTGGGCAATTGCCTTAAAAACAAACAAATAAACAATGACTTGCAGATAAGATATCAAAAGGAGTGGGTGCATTTTAGGCACCACTGAAGGACGTGCTGATAGTTTGACTTTTCTTCTGCTTTTAAACTCTTACTCTGTGTGCCAGTGTGCCAAAGTGGTTTGACCTCTTTTGTCCAATTTCACAATAGCCCTTCATGAGATTTTGGCTCTTCCAACCAGGAACCTTTACCTACGTGTAATCTGGTACTGCACGTTCTCTGCCTGGGGCTCGCACAAGGGCTGGCTCTCTTTGACTAGCAATAGCGAGCTGTGGAAATGAAAAGACACCAGGATATCTGTTTTTTCTTTTTGCACTTGGATGACATCACCATTCCTCTGACAACAATAAAATAAAAAATTAACAACTTGTAGACGTTGCCTTTAAAAAAGTCTTCTTGTATAAATATGACTATTTTTAATAAATTTGATTTGTTCTCTACAAACAAAAATGATTTCTCAGTATTAAGCAGCATATACACCTTCTGGATTGTGAAAATAAACCCAGAGCATTTGAAAGTCTGCCTGGAGCTCAGATGTATCTCCTGAATTTTGTTTTGTTTGTGGCTTGTCTGGGCAGATACTTTTCTTTGTTAACTGGAGATGGTTCTATAATTGCAAATATTAGAAATTGCATTTCCCCCACTTCCTAAATACTTCTAAAAAGTCGGCATCTCTGGAGAGCAATTCTCACTGCCTTGCTGAGCTGTTTGCTGCAAATAATTTGTAGTTATTTGGTGGAAAAAATACTTGCTCATACTACTTCCTTTGGTTCCTTAGTGCCTTCAGTCTGTAGGTTGGAGGATCAGACATATAAGTCCCAACTTCTACAAGTCAGTGCAGTGAGGAACTCAAAAATACATTTAACTAAAACAAAAAGCCTGAGCCTGAAAGCTGGCACGCTTCTTTTGGCCACGAAAGTGCTATACTTCTTAGTGAGATGGTATATTACAGGGAGGACGTCTCCTGTGCTGTTGAACCAGAGGGCTGAGTCAGAGCTAGCCTTATTGTGGAAGGGCTGTATGTCATGGAAATGCTTAAAACTGAAGCGCACCTAATTGAACTCTTTTGAGGGGAACTTTCTTTTGAAGTTACACCTGACTTGTAAAAATAAATTGCAAACTTTTACTTTGTGTTTTTGGCCATGAAACTTCAGTTACTGGTGTCAGGATAGCTGCTCCTATTACATTACACACAAACAGCCATTTATTCTGCAAAGCTTCAGTTCTGGAGTATCTGACTCTCCAAAGTTAGCTGAACTTATTTTTCATTAAATGTGCATGGCTCCCATTACCAACAATATTTGAACACTTCACAAACCACGAACAAACATATCTTTCTACATTTATTCAAGGGTATAATAGTACTATCCACTCTTTACATATAAGCGAGATTAAGTTACATGTCTGAGGGCAATGAGGATGTTGGGCTAAAGCCAAGAATGCAGCCTGGCTCTCCTGAGGCTCAGACTAATGCCTCAGAGGAAAATGTCTTGGACTTTAGGGAAGCCTTACTAGAAACCTTGCTGTTCCCATCTTTCTCATGGGAATAAGGCAGTGCTCTAATGACAGGATGTCTGAAACGGTCCATTCTCTCTTCCTTTGGACAGAAAGGGTAATTTCAGTATCAGGGATAGCTTTAGTGTGGAGGTTCAGCCCCTGTCTGATCTCTGAGCTGTGAAATGTCGCTGTGGGAGCTGCTGTCCCAAGGAGTCGCCTGGCTGTGCTGGGCTTTCTGGCTGCCCTGTCTGGCTCCATGCCAGGACCTGGCTTTTCAGACCTGGCCTGACGAGCCACACTGTGAATCAGCCTTCATCCCCTTCCACCGCCTGAGGAACCAGGATGCTTTTCTGAAAGCAAAAGTGTCTTGACACTTTGTCCGTGGGAGCCTGGAGCTAACGGCCATCAGGGGTCTGTGGCAAAGCAGCTGATTTTCCCAATGTTTCCAAGTGGCCCTGAGGAGGTCAGTAGGAGAACTTGCTCTTAAATTGTTGGGCTCACTGCCGGTGGGCTTCATGGGGCTCTGGTTGTAGGTGTCTGGAGCTGCTACGGTGAGACACTCAGCTACATCAGTACTCCCACTGTCAGGGATACGCCCCTTAGTCTAAACTCATGTAGCCTAGAGAAGGGGAGACTTAAGAGTTGGATATTGTCATTATATAATTAAGGGCCTGACAAAACTCAATGTAATAAACAAATCTTTAATTTGCTTCTTGGGACCTGGGTTTTGACTTGAGGGGGAAAGATTTCCTCTGCCATTTCCATGCCCTTGTACTAGGACTGAAATTTGGAAGAAGCTCTGCACCAACGTTAGTATGTTTAAACGCAT
The DNA here is from genome assembly GCA_020745775.1 of Theristicus caerulescens. Taxonomy (NCBI): domain Eukaryota; kingdom Metazoa; phylum Chordata; class Aves; order Pelecaniformes; family Threskiornithidae; genus Theristicus; species Theristicus caerulescens. The sequence continues at coordinate 74,686,830 of CM036558.1, forward strand.
GTGAGAATAACTAATTTATTTCTGTTTATCTGTCTCTTTTTCTTCCAGTGGGATCTTGTTTGTGATTCTGCTTGGAAAGTCCACATTGCTAAATTCTCCCTACTGGTAGGATTAATCTTCGGCCACTTAATAACAGGATGTATAGCTGACTGGTAAGTGAGAAATCTTTTAATGCAATATAACTGTGAATGAATAACAATATTAAATATTGTTTAGATTTTCTTCTACTTTATATTCATGAAGAACCTTTGCATAATGATTTTCTCATGTTCTGAAAGAAGTGTGATGAATAAACAGTTTAAAACTATGTGTTAATTGCTTGAACTGAGTAATTTATGTCAAGGTAAATAACATGAAAATAAACTATTTGATAGTTGACTTAGTTATTTCCCACTGACACAATCTATTACAGCTGTAAAGCTAGTACAGAATTAAGTATTTTCTAATTATATAAGTGAAGCCTTTAGTTTGGGGGGGGTGGTTGTTTTTTGTTTTTTTTTTTTTTCAGCCAAGAGATACAGCCAAAAGGAATTGGAAGGGGCATTGATCTGACTGAATGCAAGACTAGTGTAATGTTGACCTTGTGCTTACACAGTATTTTCCAGGGGGCAGAAGGCTGTTTTTTGCAAACCTTTCCATTGTTCTATTTTTAAAGTTCTTGTTAAGCAAACATTTCGATGTAGTGTTAAGGAATAGCTGACTGATGTGCTGTTAATATTGGGGTATTAAATTTAAAAGCATAGAGTGCAATTCCTTAAATTGCAGTAGTGAAAACATTATTGGATACCCCAGTTATTCTGAGAGTTCAGCTTTTATTTAAAGAAAGGGTCTTGTAGTGCAAAAGAGGGGAAAAAAATTACAGGCACGACTCAAGTGATTTCAATGGAGACTTGCAGCATCTGAAACAATAGCTCTGTGATGCTGTCCCAGTCGCTTCCAGCACAGTTGCCAATGTTGGTGCTTTAAATGGCCCCAAGTTAACTCTTTTGCCATTCATTAAAACAGGGAAGGAAGAAGAGGAGTTGCCTATTAGGGAAATCTTACAAAGCCTCAGCAACTCACCAGTCAGTTGGGAGAGAAAAGGCCCCCTGCAGCTGTGCAGTAATTTGGCTCATGCATTCATAGCAAAATTGCATCTTAATTCTTGAATAGTTACTAAATTTTTTAGGCAAGTGAGGAATCATGACTTTTCAGTGAAGTAGGGAACATGCATGATGAAATACAGTTGAATTTTATTAAAATACCAAAGTAAAACAGGGCTCTAACAATACATGGAAAGCATAGTGGGGAAATGAATGAGGGATCTTGCTTGGTTTTCCTAAAAAGGAATCGGTGTTGAGAAAGCAGACTTATCCCCAAGTTAGGAAAATGCTGCTATAATTGACAAAGTCAATTGACAAGTCACAAATAAGTGAACAACTTGTTGCCTAAGGCACTGGCTTCGAGAGAGAATTGCAGTAAGCAGATTTAATAATAGCTCTCTGCCACCAAAAGGAGCATCCTGCTCTTCCATCCATTTCTGTCGCCAGTGTGTACTTTGTGCTGCCACGTGCGCTTGTTGGACCCCTTTGCAAGCCGCTTAGCTGAGCTCATGCAGCATAAAATCACCCTGATATAAAAATGCGGTATTCTTCTCTTTTTTTGTCTAGTGAGTTTAGGAGAGCTTAAGGAGAATCTGGTTTCCAGCTGTGGTGCAAAGGAGAAAAAGGGTAACTTGGTGGCTGGAGGGAAGAGTGACCCCCTTGCCTTTTCATGGGTGACCAGAAAGGACATGGTTTGCTGCCACCAAAGCTGGTCCTCTTCAGTCCCTATCCTTGCCATCTGATGTAAATGACCCAGCAGGGGTCCTGCACTGGATAGTCTTTTTGTCATTTAGCACTAGCATTTGGGGTTGCTAAAAGAAGACCTAAATGAGATTTACTTTTGGGATTTACTTTGTTATTTAGTCACAACTTGAGTTTCGACTAAGGCAGGGGGTTGTGTGGAGAGACAGGTGCAAGAGGATTGTGCCTGTAAAAAGAGAAATAGAAGGGGGGAAAAAAGATGTCGGTCCCAAGCAAGAGCAGGGGAGATTAAACAGAGTAATGTATAGAAGTGTTACAAACTTTCAAAATCTGTTTTCATTTTCACTTATTAACACGCTCCATTTTAAATAATTAGAAGATGCTTTGGTTTTTTTTTGTACCATTAAGGTTTGGGGCTTTCAAAGCTGTACGTGGCAAAGGTATAGAGTGTATTAAGGTAATTTGCTAAGTAAACTGAGTGGTCTATGTTCAAAATACAGTAGGTGTGCATGACTGGATGGCTCTGTGTGGAAAATCTATAGGAAGAAGGTCTGTAAACATGTTCGTGTAAAGACCAGCTGTATTCAATGCCTGAATAAGTTACTTGTTCAGCAGGCAAAGCGCTGCTGGCAATTTTGCCTGCTCTGGGCAGAGGCTGTTGAGGTCTCTGTGGAAGGCTTCCTTCTGGAGCAGCTGGGCTTGGTGTTCATGTAGCATCAAGACAGTAGGTCTCTGCCTCTCATTGCCCAGTACTGCACCTGTTTTGCACCTGCTCTGGTGGTTTTGGAGCCTTTGTGCCAGTTCAAGTCCCAAAACCTGCAAAGAACAGCATGGGAGTAGCAATTTGATCGGCTGCAAGAGCAGACCCATTCACTTTCCCGCTGTGGTGCAACTCTGACTATGTTAGGAGTATCTTTTTGATGCATCTGCATATCACACTGTGTGGATTGCAGATTCTTCAAAAGCCTGGGGTTGCTTGTATCCCTAGTTATTTACCTGTGCAGGCAGCATTTAGCATTTGATCTAGATAATAGTATGCAGTGTAGGCTGAGACTTTCGTGGCACAGAAATCTCTCTGGAATAGTTTGGATGGCGGCAGATAGCATCCTGGGGCTGTTTTACCAGGGAGATTGTGTATGGTTTAATTTCTCACAAGCATTTCCGCGTACTGTTAGTCAGATAACTCTGTCTACATCTAAAAGACACCATCCTGTCAAAACACTGCTGGATCACCAAATATACGGCTGACAGCTGCCCTGGAGTTTTGATTTTTGAGGAGTGTACTGCATGCCTCGGTGAGGAAGGAGACTAGTTTTGTGTCTGGGAGGAGGTGCTGATGATGCCTCTTACCAGAGGGCTTATCTGGCCTCAGTTGGCTTGCACAGGCCCAGGAGGGTCTTGGATTTCCTGATTCTTCATTAGCAGCAACCTTGTATTTGCATAACTTCTATAATGTTAGAAGAAATGCTATGTCCTAATGACGGATAACCTCGAGTAAAGAGAGTGGGAGGAGGGGAAAAAGGGAACTGATGTATGCTAAGCATGAGGTCTTTTTTAAACAACATCAGGGAACGGCAGGTCAGGCTTGTGATGAGAATTAAGGTCCTAATTCTGAGTGTTTGCATAATGCCCTTCTCTACAAAACACTTCAACAAATACTAATTAGTATGAATTACAGCTTGGCGATTACGAAAACAGGGCTGTGAAAGTCTGCGCAGAACGCTGATAACACAAAGTTCGTAGGTTTTTTTCTGCATTCAAGGTTTCTTATGAGGTACTTTCCCTCCATGCCCAAGTGCTTTGTGTTCCATAAATATCAAATCTGAAGCCCACACAGCAGTAGCTGCCCAAGTGTCCAGCACGTTCCCGGTGCATTGCCTATCACCGAGGCAGAGATGTTGTGTTCCCACCCTCAGCTCAACAGCAGCTCATCTTCTGGTGGGCTGGCTTTGTATGTTGACTAAGAGCAGTCTGCTTTGACCTTGCTGTCTTCAGTTTGCATGTTGGTACTTTCTGTTTTAAAAGCATTGAATGGTTAATACCAACAAATTAAATCTTTGAGGTGCCCCACAGGTGATGCTACAGCTGAAAAAAATAGTAAACCTGTCCTCATGCAAGGAGCCATGACATCGCCTTCTTAGGTGTGACTTTGAAAAAGTGTGAATGGTGACACACATACTGGTGCACTCTTCTAGCTCCCAAAAATGTAAAAAATTATAGCTATGTCTCCTTTTCAGCCCTTCACCCCGTATTTTGTTGATCTTATTCCATTTTAAGTAAAGCAAAATCCAAAGTTTTAATTGTGAATGCATATATACAATATACTTTATAGCTGCTGGTAACAATCTGCTGAAGTAATTGAATAGAAATGCTTCAATATGTGGAACTGGACTAATTTGTGAGATTTAAATGCTCTTTATTGTGCTGACATTCAACCCAATGGCTGGCTTGCAGCTGACAGACTACTTTGAATGGGTCTGTGAAAGCTGCCTACGAAAAGCAAGTTCATATATTCTTTGTGGAAATGGCATATGCAGCTGACTAAAAGGGATCCTCAGTTCCACTGGAAAACTTGTGGGAGTTGACAAGTTGAAAAATTCTGGAAATCTCCACATAAAGATCCTATTCTTGCCTAAAAATAGCCATGTGCTCTGGTGCTTTGTATCGTTCTCCTTGCACAGGAAGAGGAGGGGGAAAGGGGAATTATAAACACTAAGCATATGAGTAAGAGATGTAAAAATCTCATATTCCTTTGATATAAAAGAGCCAAACTCTGCAGCAAGTGCCCCCACGTTCAGTGGCAGCATAGCTCTTCCTCCTCGTCGGCGCTGCACCAACACATGCAACCACAGGTTGCAGCTGCAAAGCCTGCCTGCAAAGGAGGACTGCAAATCCTCACACCCCTGTTGCCAGTAATCATTTCTGGAGCTCTTTTCCTTGCCCTCCAGTCAGGCTGGTTTTGCAGGTCTCTGCAGCCACTGTGAGGATATGAGGTGAAGGGACTTGAAGCTCACAGTCTTCCTGTGAGCTCTCTAAAGCTCAGTGAAGTGACATGAGCCCTGTTCTGTACTCAGTCTGTGTTTGTTAGGCTTGCCCTCAACAGCGAGGCCAAAAAAAGTAGGTTTTTTGACCCAGCTCCTCTTGCAGATGAGGCTGAAAAGCACATGTCTGTTGGGAAGAAGACACCTTTGCAGTAAGCTCTGTGGCTGTAGACTATAGAGAAATGATAATATACCATGCTATATAACATATAATTCCATATACTCTCCTGTATGACTACAGAAAGCTCTGAGAAGTTGCTTTTAACCTTGAAGGGACTTGCTTATGGCCTTACAGTAGTTCCTAGATGTTTCCTTGTTCTTCTTTGGTGTTTTGAAAATGGTGGTCAAATCAAGCAGTAATACAATGTGCTGTCTCTGCTTAATCCCATCTGAAATGAACATGTCAGTGCAAAGGTGGCTGAGGAATCTGGGTTTTAGTAAGCAGAAAAAAATGAGAAGAATGGAACAAGCATTAAAAACGAGTGGCAATATTTGGAAGGGATTGCATGACTTGTTCCCCTCTTTGCCGGTTGTAATGATCTAGCGTTATGTCCACCCTGGCTTTTAACACTGTTTCTCCATACTTCCTTATTTTTAGGGTTGGTCGACGGCCTGTACTGCTCTTCTCTGTCATATTCATTTTGATATTTGGACTGACTGTGGCACTCTCAGTGAATGTGACCATGTTCAGCACACTCAGGTTTTTTGAGGGGTTTTGCCTGGCTGGAATAGTCCTCTCTCTGTACGCACTGCGTGAGTATGCCTTCATCACCCATCCAAATGTGTCTTTATTGAGTACGTGGTTTGCTGTTCTCTGGCTTCCCGCTTTTGTCCAAACAGATCAAACCAGAATCATACGGACTGAAAAAGCTTTAGCCTGAGTTTTGGTAAGGAGGTAGGGATTTTGCATCTGTCTCTTTAGGTTGCTACAGAGCAGTCTGTGAAGCTGTTTGAGAGCTCATTTTAAAAGAGTTACAAGGTGGTTTGGGTTTGCTTGTTCTTATTTCAAGTCATCAGTGTCGTGGCCATAATGTGCAATGGGAGTGGATTTCACCTTGTGGTATTGAGCTCAGTAGGAGACTCCCCACTTTGGCTGTCTCCAGCAGTATGTATTCTGGCACTTTTTCAGAAATTCCTCTGTTACTTGCAGCAAGAGATCCTGTGTCCCTGCCTCAGGATTGTAAAGTACAGCAAAAATATGTGAGAAAAAGAACCTGAAGTCCTCTTATCAAGATTTGGTGGTTGTTGTTGTTGTCTTTGTCTGTTTCACAGGGGAAAAAAAATAACTGAGAGAAACTTGAGGGAAAGCTTGTAAGAAATGTCTACATGCTTATATCTGGGGTGACTGGTAAACTTGTAGCCAAAACATTTGAAAACCCCTTTTGGAGGCCTTGCCTTTGGAGAGTATGTGCGTGATGCCACCAGCCTAATCTGTTTCCCTTGAATATGCTCCAGAGAGCTGTGTCTGCTTCTGCTTCCTTGGCAGTTTGTAATTAAAAAGTAGTACCGCACCAACTGAGGAAAACACAAAATTTCCCCATCTTTACTATGGCCCAGGAAAAGTATTATCTAACTATATCCTGGAAGTTGCTGTGTAGATCTTCATGAATTTTTATTTACTTCCTATCGTAGATCTAACCCATTAAGATTTTATCCTTACTCTGCATGGAGTGTTTTGTAGTATTAATTTCCACAAAAGAAGCCCAACTAGAGTATACAAGAGTTTGTTCTGTGTTGCACTTCCTCATTATAGCTGGTTATGGTACCCAACATACATATTCTTTTTTCTTCTCTTTCCTTTGGTCCTGTAATCTCTAGTGACAATATTTCATGAAAAAACAAAACTACCACGGAAGACATTACACTTTTATTGGGAAGTGTTTTAACCTGTGTGGTTCCCATAGGAGGGGACTTCAGCCATTACCAGTATGACGTTCAGCTGGAAATAAGGCTTGTTGGGGTTTTTCACAGCCCAATGCAGCATGTTAGTTTTTCTTGGTGGTGGTGGGGTTTTTGGTTTTTGTTTGTTTGTTTGTTTGTTTTTAAATTTGTAAGAGAGTCATTGCAACTGAAGATTTTCATGAGGAAATGTCATCTAAGTAAAAGTGTCATTATGGACCTTTTGAGATCAGAGCGAGAGAGTGCATGTGCCACCTTAGATCAGATAGCAGCTTGCCAGCCAAGGATTTCATTCAGCAAATGGGAGATCCTGGTTAGTTCATGCTCTGCTTGATCCAGAGCAAGGATTTGAGTCTGATTTTCCTGCCCCACCCCGCTCCTATAATTCAAGTGTTTGCTATAACCACTGCTGTCTGGATAGACAATGCGTGAATAAAGCTAGTAGGTGTTAGGAGAGATCTGTGTGAAATTAGCTACAGCCTGAACATCAGTGTCATTCTGTGGAAGTGAGAAAATGTGAAAGATGCAGCACCTGCACCTCTGGTACATCTTCTGACCTTCTTGCTGGGGAGGTAAGGAGTGTGGGTTTTTCTGTATTAAACATTTTCATTTAAACAAAAAAAAAGTTATCATCTTGGTGTAGAGTAGTAGGAGAGGATTAATTCCTAAAGTCTTAACAGAATGGGAGTAGCAGGGTTTTTGTTTGTTTTGTTGTTGGTTTTGATTTTAGTACTGATAATCTGTTAGGCTTCCTCTCAATTTAGATTTACTATCTTTCCCTTCTACTGGAGTCCGTAGCATGCCGTTGCATTCCTTTGTGGAGTCATCTTCTGTTTCACAGCCCCTCTTTCCTTTCTCTTACTGGCCTTGATTTCTTCCCCTGAAGGTTTGTTGCCCCTGAATTTCTGGCTGAACAATGTGGAATATTGTTCTGCCCTGAGCAGAATAATAGAAAGTGGAAAGTTTGATCTGCTAGACACAGTCATTAGCCAAAGTTTTCAAAGCTACTGTGCAGAAGCAAGCTGTAGAACCTCGCATAGCCTGCAAAGGTAATTAGCCTGCCACAGGGACCCTTTTACACTGTGTTGAGCTTGCTAGTTGTGCTTGGATTTATGGCCTGCCTAAGGGAAATTGTAAATAACAGTCCTGGATGCTCTGGGTGTGGGAAGAGCACCGAAGTACTGTCTTTAAAATGCAGAACTGCTAAGGTTGAGTTACCCTCACCATTCAAACCGTGCTCTTCTTAACAGCCTAACGCTGTTTTCCTACCTGTCTGCCCTAAGGTGCAGAGTGAGCCCGGGGATGAGCCTTGCTTTCTGTGGAGGGACAGCCTCCTGTCAGCTGTCCTGTCCCCTGTCCAGCTGAGCCACCTGTGCTCCTCCACAGGCTTTCCTCAGCGTTGTAGTGAGCTAGCTTCTTGTGCCCTCCAAGTACAGCCTCTTGCCTGGAGCTGCTCGGGACCTGTCTAAAGAAACCACTTTGGGATGCTGATTCGTTAAACTGAAAAGTTTTCCTGCAGCTTCTGTACTTTTTTTGGAAAAGGTATTTCGGGTGAAATTTCCAGTGAACCTGCAGGAAGAGACAGGCTTTGCACAGGTGATGGTGCTTGCTGCGAAGGAGGGAAGCAAAGGAGAAACAAACCTGGGCCTTTCTCATCTTGGGTGCTGTGGGTCATTGCATCATCTAGGAGAATGAAAGGCAGTTAATCCTTTTCCACTGAACAAACACACACAGCTTTGAAAGGCTTTTGTTTCATGCTGCTGTGGCAGTGGGGGGGAGCATCTACCATCTTCCAGAAGCAGTTTCCTGCCTGGTACCAACCTTCAGTGGGTTCCTGTGCTCCTGAGCAGCTGGCACACCTCTTGTGTGGTGAGGCACCAGCAAGGTCCTTGGGAAGCTCTCCCCAGGAGGGTGAAGTGGCTCCCAATATGCCACACTTGGCAGTCATCTGATGCACAGAACTGGAGCTGCCTGCTGTGATGTGCTGGTTAGGTCCCCTGCTGTGTTTGCTGAGCAGATTTCTGTGGAAATGGGCTGCCCCTTGTTGGAGGAGGGTGCTGGGACTGGAGGCAAAATCTCCTGGAGAGAGAAATGGTGGAGGGGTGCTAAGGAGCACTCTGGCTGCAGTGGCTGGAAGCGGATGCATGGCCTGCCCAGCAGTTAAATGTAGGAAAGAGTGTAGATTGGGGGTCTGGAGGAGGACAGGTTGTTTAAAAGAAAGCAGGGGGAAAAGCGATTTTTTTTTTTTCCCCCCCCCCCTGAGGGTGCCTTTTGTTCCAGTATTTGTTGCTGTGTGCACGTCCAGAGAGGAAGGACGGGCACCCTGCACCTGCTGGCTCAGCACAGTTGGATGCACAGTGCCGTAGCCTGCTGCCCAGCTGATGAAGAGGAGGTTTTAGTTTACCCATTGGGGTGAAAAGCCCTAAGCCAGTCCTGCAAGCAGTTTCGTTCGGACAGGCCAAGAGGGAAGAGAAGAGGTGTGGGAGCCCTGAGCAGGGAGACGTATGCCTGAGTAATGGCTCAACTGGTGTCTGTGGACTTGTACAACAGGCGAGGTGTGCCACTCTTACTGTAAATAGCTCTGCTTGCTGATTGCAGCTCACGTGGGACAAAGTACACTCGGCAAATGTGCAAGTCACAGGAGAAAGGAAATCTGATTATCTCAGGGTTGGGGGGGATGTTGCTTCTGGGTCACTTTAGTCTCACTGGGGCATTGCCTTGGCCGTGACCATGGGGCAGCCTTTTCCTGTGTGCTTGTGCAGAAGGCCAGATGCTGCAGCTGACTCAGCATGGTCCCTTCCTTAGGACTCACTTTCACGAGCTGGCATGAGCTGATGCAAGAGCTCTCATGGCTGAGGGCAGGAGTTCCCCTCCCTGTTCTCCCTCTCTCCTCTCACTGCTGCCCAAGCCATGCTGGTGCCAGTGTCTCCCTCAGCACTCTGCAAGGGAAGCCATCCACCTTCCCTCTGGAGAAGACCAAGTGTGCTGTTGTCAGTGGGATGTGCCCTCTGTTCTTGTCTTCTCTTCCTTTGGGAGGTCTTCTGCTGGGCATCGCGTCCCTTGTGCTGCCTGAGCCTGGGGGATAGAGCAGGAGCATGGCCCCACACCAGGCAGGGCCAGTTAAATGAATGAAGGGAAGCAAGGGTTCCCTTCTAGCTGATTGTCGTGGTTTAACCCCAGCCAGCAGCTAAGCACCACGCAGCCGCTCGCTCACCCCCCCCCACCGGCGGGATGGGGAAGAGGATCGGAAGGGCAAAAGGGGAAAAACTCGTGGGTTGAGATAAAAACAGTTTAATAACTAAAGTAAAATAAAAAATAGAACAGTAGTAATACAAAGCAAGCGGTACACTGTACAATTGCTCACCACCCGCCGACCGATGCCCAGCACATCCCCCAAGCAGCGATCGAACCCCTCCCCGGCCAACTCCCCAGCTTATATACTGAGCATGACGTCACATGATATGGAATAGCCCCCGCCCAGTCTGAGTCAGCTGCCCCGGCTGTGCCCCCCCTCCCAGCCTCCCATGCCCCTGGCAGAGCATGGGAAGCTGAAAAGTCCTTGACCAGTGTGAGCATCACTTAGCAAGTACTTAGCACTACTTAACAAGAACCAAAACATCAGTGTATCATCGACATTGTTCTCAACCTAGACCCAAAACACAGCCCCATACCGGCTACCAGGAAGAAAACCAACTCCATCCCAGCCAAAACCAGGACACTGATCATGTCTTATGCTGTATCTGTCTCCTCCCCAATGTCCCTGCTTTTGTCACTTTCTGGAGTTGAAGCTAGGATGATGGTATTAATTAAGCTATTTGAGGGGGAGGAGAGGAGGGGAAGAGTTGTATTTTTCTGGCAAATGTTCCTGGCAGGTTTAATGAGCCTTCCGTTGAAGTGCTGTGTGCCATTGCTAATAACTGTACCTGAGCTCAGACAGCACAAGCCATGGCGCGAATTTGCACACAATTGCAGGCTGTTCAGCAGTTTCATGGGTGACTGAACTACGGATTACGCTGCAAAATTAGAAAGTCTAGACTTGAATGAACCAGTAAATAGGCTCTGGAAATAGCTTTGCTGAAAGGGAGACAACATCTCAGGTTGGAGCGAGGAAGCAGAGGTGTCCCTCCGATGCATAGTAGCAGGATGAGTTAGGCACGTTGTTTCTCTTTCATTGTTAGGAGGAAAAGAAGGTAGAAACACCGTTGAAAATTATAGGTTGTGTTTCAAAAGCCTCGAGAAGCTTGGCAAAGGCTTCCAGACTGGTTAAGGTGTCCAGCTGTGATGTATCTTTCTTATTTGTAGCTAGGTCAATCTAACCTGTTACTCCTGTAAATTACACAAGCGCTGATCTGAGAGAGCCTAATGTGGCTTAAGATTTTTTTTTTTTTTTTTCCCCCAACATGTATCCTAGAAAGCTAGAGCGGCATGCTAGAAAGCTTTCTCCAGGCTGAAGAATGAGCAAGCGCCAAAATGCAGCATGGAAGCCTCTGGGTGTTGGGCTGTAGTGATGTCAGTTTTGTAAAATAATTTTGCTTCTATTCAGGTGTCAATATAAAGGGTGAGATGTATCTCTCTCTTTTGTTTTTTTTCTTCTTCCTTCCCCACCCCTCCCTCCCCCCCTTCCCCTTCTTCCCAGAAGTGTATAGGCTCTGAGATCCTGGAGCATCCCAACTTTATAATTCCCACCTCTATTGGAGTTTGAATGTCTAAATGAAATAATTGCTTGACTTTATTCTCCATTTTCCCCTCCTGATTCTTCAGGAGCAAGCACGGCCTTGGCTAGGCAAGGCAGGTGAAGCACTGGAAACTGCAGACTCTGAAGTTATTCTGTGTAATCTGAACCAGCTCAATAAATAACTCTGCAAAGCATTCCCAAATCGGAGGATGTGGAAAACATCTGACTCCTTTCCAGTGCATTGACATGTGCGTTAGCTCTGCAGTAACATGCAGTTCTCTCCACTGACAGGTCTGTGATAAGATCAAGGTTGTTAAGCCACCTACCTTCTGTTTATGTAACCAGCCTTTCCTCGCTCTGAGTCACTTGATGCAGATCTAGTAGGAGTGATCATAGAGGGATCTACTGAATGAAAATATTACTGGATCACCCTAAAGTGACCATTAATTATTAAATAATACAGAAGCGCTTTATTGAAAGAGCAGCCACAGGCTGTTCGGACATTGAGATGGGATGTGAGTTTCTGGAAACAGCACCTCTGCATTTTTAATAGCTTTGTGCAAGAACTGTTAAAAAAAAATAGTATGCAGTAGGAGCACTCCAGCTGCTCAAAAAAAGGACTGTGCATGCCTTTTATCAAATGCCTGGGGGCTCAATTTATGCAAGAGTGGAAAAGGTTATTGGAATTACAGTAGTCTCCCTATAAGTATAAATCTTCCTTGCTCTACATTGCTTTGCGCAGTACAATCAAATTATGACTCGTATAATCTGTTAGCCTCTTTCTCCTCAGTACTTTCTCTGAATTTCCTTCCCTTTTCTGATGGTCAGTGTGGGTATGGGCCCTTCTAGGGGCATGGTGTCTGCCATTAAGGGCATGGGCTGTCATCCTAATTTTAGCCCCTACAAACTGTATTCTGGAGCAGAGGTGCCCTTGAAGCATTGCTAATGTATTGTCCCAAATCCTGGAAAAAACATACCATTTGAGGCAGCCTGTTTGAAATGAATTCATATGAAGTTTTAAAGTATGCCAAAGGGGAATAAAAGGAGGATCTTTCTAAAGCTCCTTGGGAGGTTAGAAGATGTTTGGTTAATGCAGAAATTGCAGCAGGATCTAATTTTAATCGGTTTTTCCATTTCAGTTGCTGAAAATCTTGTGTGTTGTCAATGTGACTAAAAAGCCCAAGGAATTAATTTTATTTGAGGTACCTTTTGTATGACTGGTCAATTGGGAATGCAATTAAGATGCAACACTGCAGTTGTTATACTTGTGATGATGACAATCAGATGAGATTAGAGTACACTTGCAATTTCTCCAGCTCAAAACACAGCTTGCATTTACCATTTCAAGTATCTGTCTTTTAATTGTTGCAAACCAGCTCCAGCTGTTTGGGTATTGTGAAATCTTACTTTCTGTCATGCAAATACTTGTAACTGTAACTGTTCAGGGTTATAATGGCACTTTTAGGGATTTTTTTTAAATTTTTTTTTTTTTTTTTTTAATCTGAGCATGTCAAGTAGACTCATAGGTCTGCTCATCCCTGTTGTGCAAGGAAGAGCTCCCTGCCACGGAAAGGAAATGGGGGGTGGGTCCTCTGCTCCCCTTCCAAATTCCTTTGCATTGTCTCAGCTGCTCATACAACCAGGGATTCAAACTATAAGGGGGAGTTTAAGATGCATGTGTAGTTAGAACCAGAAAGTTGCCTTTCACTTGCAGCTCTTTGACTCAGCTGAAGTGGTGTTAGAGCCTTACTGTAAGCGTAAATTGTAAAGTGTCTGTTCCCCACCACCTTTTCATTGTTGTAAGACAGCTGCTAAATGGCTTTTCCTTGCTATGTAGATCCAAGCTAGTGTTCAGCGTTGTGGAGGGTTGCTGGGAACAAAAGCTTCACATAACGCGTGTGCATGCATCCGTGCAAGTCCTGTCCAAAGTGACTGATGCCGCTGTCGGGACGTGGGTGGTCTGTATCTTGCAGAGTCCTTCGGCTGCCGTGCACCAGCGCAGCGCCCCGGCCAGCCTCCCTGCGGAGAGGGGATCTCGGCAGTACTGCCAGGGAGCCCTCCTGTCAGGAGAAGGACGCTCCACCACAGCTGTCGGGTCTGCTCCTTCTCACCAGCAGCTTCAAGTGCGGAGCCTCCCCACTATGCCCTGCCCAGTGCCTCAGCTCCAGCTACCCTGCTTATTTTGGCTGGGAAATGGTTATGTACTTTGCAGTTACAAGGGTTTGATATTGTAGCAACCTTGTATTACTGGTGTATGTCTGATATTGTTGCAGGTTTATGGTTAATCCCATGCTTCCATGATCTGAGAGTTACATTGTGGTTTGTGGTTTTGGTTTTTTTTTCTCCAAGAAATGCAAGTGATTCGGAGACAGGGATGTGACAGCTGTCAGTTGTGGTTTTGGTCCCGTTCCCCCCCCCCCCCCCCCCATCAGGAAACTGATTTGTTGCAGGGAGCATCTGAAAGAAGTCGTACATATAAAGCCTATTCTGCTAAGTCTGTCGGCCTACTGAGTTTTAGCTATCCTGTTCCTCAGCTGTGTCCCTCCTCTTGGCAGAACTTGAAAACTGGATGGGCTAGTGTTGGAAATACGATGGTCAACAATGAGCTCAGGAGCTGCCCTTAAGCTAGTCAGTATACAGGGTTGGGTCTTTTCCCCCAGCTGCTTCTTCCAGTGAGGCACAGGCATATGCACATTTCTCTTGTGTGCATGTGTTAACTCTCTGCTGCAAAAGGAAGCACACATAGGTTCATAAATCACCTATGAATGAATGGTACTTTACTTCCCTTTCCTGCCTGTCCCTACAGGTTAGCTTGTCAGGAAAATGCAGGCCAAATTGTCGTGGCAACAGGATGTGCATAGAGGAAAAACCACGTGTATGAGGAAGGTAGATTTAGAAGTTATCTGTAGTGACTTGAATATTCAAGTCCAGCAACAAATGTCAGCACACAAATTCGCATAAATATTTATGTGCCTTTCAAGAGGAACCGTAATTTAACAAGGCTAGCCAAATTTCCATCCCCAGTCACGCAGACATGACTCCTATTTTCTCGCTTACAAATAACATAACCCTGTGGGATTTTTACTAGTTCAAGTTAATTAAATTTCACTCAAAGCATGAAATTTGCAGGCAGCGCTCATTGCACTATTTCTGCAAATGCATATTATTTAGTCAGATACAATAAAAAGTTCACTTTTGTTTTAATTCTTTGTTTTATTTGCTAGTCTACAGAATTTAATCATACGTGCTGTACCAGTGTTCATATCACTCATTTTTCTTTTCTAAAGTAAACTGCTTGATGTTGCATTGTTGGTGAATTTGTTTATAAGTCATATGCCGCAATTACTGATGGACCTAAAAGTATGAGCTATGTTTTGGTCTTTTGAGAACATCTGGTCCTTTCTTAAATGAATTGTACATACAGTTACGTAGTTTTTTGAGATAAGTTGAGACGTAAGTGCTGGTTAGTATCTTGAAAACTTGTTTGCTCACATTCTTTGAATTCTGGTTATGGTATGAATTGTGAGAGAAGAAATCAGTTTACTGAAGTCTAATGAATGATGTGCAAATCTTTGCAAGCATTACTCCAGTTTTGTATATATGAGCTGTATGTCTGCTTTAGTCAACCATATATTCAGTAAGGAATCTTTCAACTATAGATAATCTTGAATTTAGGCTTGGTTATAAAACAGGTAGGATCTTGGAGAAAAGGGGTGTTTTGAAGAAGGCTCCATGGCTTGGAAATGTAGCTGTCCCTTGATGAACAGTGTCTGTGCTGAACTGTGGGAGGGAGCGTGGCCCAGTATTTGCATCAGAAGTTCTGGATCCACATTCCTACGCCTCTGTGGGTGATTTGCCCAGCTCCTGGATGCTCTGGCATCCCTCTCTAATTGGCTTGTGTTTGGAGAAATTCAGGGCAGACTACCCATTCTTGTGGCTTCTCCTTCCAGCTTTCTGTCCTGTCGCTGTGGCAGAGATCACCCTCTTGTAGAGCAAGCTATTAGCTCATAGGCTGATGCCTCAGTCTTCTCCCATACAGCCAGGCATTTAAGTGCAAATACATCTCCATCAGTGGCTTACCTCAGATAGTCAATATATTAGATTAAGGACATGCATTTCATTCTGCTGCTGTTTATTCTCCGAGGAGAATAATCTCTGGCAGAAGCAGCAGCGGAGCGCAATGTTTGCTCGTGCCCTGGCCAGCCAGGGATGTGAGGAAGTGCCTCTGTGCCGTGGAAGAGGGCAAGTTCTCCTCAAATGCGGTGTGCTGTAATTAATGATTCTGTTAAAAGTGCAGACTGGAAGAACTGTGTGCCCCAGTACTAAAGCACAGGTAAGTTACTTTATGTACCATCTGTTATCCAAACACTTGAGACTAATTCTGTGGAGAAGTGAGGAAGACGTTTTCTCCATGAAGCGTTCAGTTCAACAGATATTTAAGCACGTGGACCAGGGATCATTGTCTAAAATAAATAAATTAATGAATCCCCAGAGTTTTCTGCTTGATGTGAAACTGCTGTCCAGAAGGAGCAAAGTGCCGTGCTGTCAGCTCCTCTTTAAGGGCCTTCTCCAGTTCCAGTGCTGCTTCCACCCTGATTTCAGTCCTGTACTGGTAGGCAGTGTAGCTGTCTCCTGGGTATAGAGCTGTTCTCCCTTGGAGCACTCACATTACGGCTTTATAAGATAAGTCAGAAGAAAGAAAAGTAGCAAAAAACCTACAGGAAGCAGAATCAATAATGTGGTGAGGCAAAAAGCAATATAAGGAAAGAAATGTTTTTCTTATTATAGCAAACAAAAATGGATTGAAGGCAGGGAGAAAAAACAAGAGCAACTTAAAAAAGATTGTATAATGATAAAAGTAGCTTATGTGGTGAAAATGCAACCAGCATTCCTAATAAAATCTCATTTTGGTTTCATTTATAGCTTTGACTTTGAAAAAGGGGTTTTGTCGAGAACTTGACTGACTTGTTTTTCAAGGCACAAAACGAAATCTGTATTTCTAGGAAGCTTGAAGAAAATTAATTAAAGAGCTTTTGAATTACAGATCCATTAAAAATTACTGTGCTTTGAAAGTTAAATAAATAAATAAAGTTGTCAGTGTTAGTCATCTGTTGGAAAAAATGGCTTCTCTTGTATCTGTACAGTAGAGAAACCCAATTACTGCACTCCAATGCTTTGGAATTTGGGCAGGAGAAGCTTTGATTATATGAACCTTGACTCTACCCATATGAGCCTTTTCAGATGTCATGTGTGAGTTTAGATTTGTGAATCAGCCTGAAGTGTTGTCCCATCCTTGCTTATTTTTTTTTTCTTTAGTGTCTGTGCTAAGTCTGGGAGAAAATATGTAAAGTTCAATCTGCATCTTGTAAACTTTAAACCTGATGGATTTGACTTTTTCAGGAGACAAACGTCACTCTTCTTGACTAAGTGTTACATTTCAATGAAATAAGTATTCACGTAGCTGCCTTTCCTCCCTTCCTTGCTTTTCCTTAATGTTCTTTGGATGAGGGTAGGTGCTTCACATGGGTCTGGGGTCGGTAATGTGTGGCAAAGCAGAGAACAAGAACAGCCAATGTATGACCCAAAGAGGGAAAATAAAATAGAATATATAATATGTACAACAGCTGCCTCTTCTCTCTTGCTGCTGATAAGAGAGAACGTGACAGATATTTTTCTAAAAGAAGAAATCTGCTCCTGTCCAATGAAGAATAATAGCAGCAATTAAAGATTTCGTATCCTGGTTATTTTGGAAACAAAACCATGGCCAGACAAAGCAAAGCAGGCAGCATGTCATTCTAGCTTGTGTGAATCTGAGTAGCACTGCCATCTCAGTGTTGTACTTTGCTGGGATCCTGGCTGGAAGTTTTAAGTGCCTGGTGGGACTTGCACTGGAGATACTAGTGCTTTCTCCTGCCAGGACAGCTTTGCGTATGACTTCTGTTCTGATTAGGAAACACTTATTTACCCATAGTCTCTCTCAGGCCACCAATGCATGTCCTGCTTGCCCAGTGCCACTCGGCTGCAAGCCAACGGCTGCAGCGTGGCTCTGCTCACAGCAGCGCAGTGCAGATGAAATACCTCACAGAAGTGGACTTCCCAGAGGAATAACCCGCCTGCCTATCGAAGTGGGAGAGGGCCTTTTATTTATGTGTGTACACAAAAAAGATCCCTTCTGCCCTGATTGCTGGGAGTACTTAAAATCTCAAAATGACAGTGCAGGAACTGCCTGAAGCTTTTACCCTGCTCTCTGAGGGAAAATCTGACAGCAGCGCAGGGACAGCCTAAGCTGACCTGGCTCTGTGGGCTCCGGGTCTGCCCATCCTTCCCTGGCTGGTGCTTCCACCTCCTGCTGGCCCTACAGTGAACTCAGTCAAGGGTGTAAACCAGCAGAAAGCTATTCATTTTGTTGTTTGATTTGGTTTTAAGTCAGTTTTCCCCTGACCTCCTTCCCCCCCAAGAGCTCGCTGCAGGGTCGGATGAGCGTGGGCAGATGAAGGAGGAAAGCAGGAACGGGTGACTGGGGAGTCAAGGAGAGAGGAGGGAGTGCAAGAGCCACAATACAAATTCGACTTGGCATGGTGCCCTGCTGTAGATGCAGTTTAAGAGCCCTTGTGGCTTGCTCGTAGTGCAGATGAATCAATTCTTGCAAGCTTATTGCAGCAACTTTAGGTCAGGAAGTTCTCTTGGTGAAAACAGATTAGGCTGTTACAAGTCACCATGAAGGTTGCCTGTATTCAGTGTGGGTCATTCTTGAACGTGGGATTTAAAACTTCTTTCTTACAGGCTTTTTAAAGATTAGACAGCGTTTAATTGCATCTTGGCAGAGACAGCAGGTCTAATATGTTTAGAAATGTATGTCTTGGACAGGTTGACATTTCCTCCCAGGATCACTGTCTTTGAAGTAGTAGCAGATGGAAGTCCTTCCACTTCTAGGCAGTGACTAACTTGTCTTGAAGAAGAGTGGATAAACTGGCAGCAGAGAAAAGGATTCTTAAAAATTACTTATAGGGATCTGTATGGCTTCAACTTTATTTACTTCAGCTCTCGGAGTAAGGAAACTGGCCTTGGATTTATTTAAAACTTTGAAACTCAGTTGGAGAACCAAATATGATCAGATCTTCATTATGAGACTTCCACTTTTCTGGCTGGCTTTTCTTAGCAACATCCAAATTAGTGAATAAATAGAAGCCTCCAGTCTGCTGATGACAACAAATAATCTGTGATTCAGAGTAAAACATCTTGATCGTGGACTTGGCAGTCCTAAATCTTCAGGAGCAGAAATGCAGCCCATCAGTCTGCACTGGAAAGACCCAGTTCCTTTGAAAAGGTCATTTTGTTGCTGTCCTTTCAGTTTCGCTTCAGTAAATTTTACCCTTTAAGGAGCCTAGATTTTATTTTTGATTTTAGGGGGGAAAAAAAAGGCTAGGGCTTGAACTGAGGGGCAGAGATGATGATGGTTGTGTCAAGGGTAAAGATGCTGAAAGATACTCTGCACTGAATTGTCTGACCAGCTTGTATGACCTTGATCTACTAGGAGCATTTGCGAAGTCTTTGGGATTGTCATAGTGTTCTTTTTTTATTTCTGTTTGCTTAATTAATTTTTGCCACTCAGGTGGCTGCTACAGCATGTCCATCTCTTTTAAAACATTATGTGTGAAATGAGGAAATACAAAGGGAAGTTTCTGGATTTATGTGTTAAGGCTTCAGCTGTATCTCCCATTTGTTTTGTTATAAATGACAGTACTGTAAAGAGTAAGTTTCACTTTCTCAACACTGGAAGGGAATAGTCCTTATTCTTTGGAAAAGATGTCTATGAGAAAGGTACACTGCAATGCTTGTTATATTAAGGGAATTCACTAAGATTTGTTAGGTTTCTATGAAAACAATTTGTCCTGATGATTCTGAATTGGGAATATTGGTCTGCAAAATATTATACACAATTCTAATTTCAAATAATAGAATTTTATTGACTTAAAGTTAATATGTTACTGTAACAAGGCTAAATGCCAAACCCAACAATCTCTAAGGGTTTTTTTCATACTGCATTGCAGTTATACTTGTACAATGTGTAACTGGTATGAAATAGTGCTGTGTCGTGGTTTAACCCCAGCCAGCAACTAAGCACCACCCAGCCGCTCGCTCACTCCCTCCCCCGGTGGGATGGGGGAGAGAATCGGAAGGGTAAAAATGAGAAAACTGGTGGGCTGAGATAAAGACAGTTTAATAGGGAAAGCAAAAGCTGCGCACGCAAGCAAAGCAAAACAAGGAATTCATTCACTACTTCCCATCAGCAGGCAGGTGTTCAGCCATCCCCAGGAAAGCAGGGCTCCATCACGTGTAACGGTTACTTGGGAAGACAAACGCCATCACGCCGAATGTCCCCCCCCTTCCTTCTTCTTCCCCCAGCTTATATACTGAGCATGATGTCATACGGTATGGAATAGCCCTTTGACCAGTCTGGGTCAGCTGTCCTGGCTGTGCTCCCTCCCAGCTTCTTGTGCACCTGGCAGAGCACGGGAAGGTGAAAAGTCCTTGACTAGTGTAAGCACTACTTAGCAACAACTAAAACATCAGTGTGTTATCAACATTATTCTCATCTTAAATCCAAAACACAGCACTATACCAGCCACTAAGAAGAAAGATAACTCTATCCCAGCTGAAACTAGGACATGCTGTTGTGATTTAAACCATGAGACAATTTCAAGACAGGCATTCAGTGTAAAATGCATTAGATTTAATTTCATTTAAAAGCAAAGTGTAAAATTATTATACATTTGAGAAACCTATACATACAAGCCGTCAAAACTTTCATTGCCCATTTGTTCTGCAAACTGGTGTATCTTCAAAAATAATTTGTCTTCCTGTTGACTGAGGAAATGTACAGGACAGGAATGGGATGTGGCTGGCGAAGCCGTCCTGTGTTGTCTGTAACTGGAGAGGTGGGCAGTGGTGCGTTCTCCCCTGAAACCCTCTCGTCCTGCCCCGGCGCAGCTGTGTGTTGAGAGGCGCTGTCAGTGCAGCGTGGGCCTGGGGGCCAGCAGAGCCCCTGCCTGCGTGTTCAGTACCCAGTCCTCAGAGTACTGGTGTTTTCCTGGCGGTCTTTAAGGAAATGTTTTATTGCATGGGAACTCTGCTGCAACTATGATCCCAGTAAGATACTGATGTTCAGTAATTATTGTGTTACCCTTACTGTGGTCATCGTGTAGGAGAACTGTGTATGCACTTTTGAACTGCACATTAACTCCTGAGGGTGAACCCTGGGGGAATCACCCAGCAGCTCCCGCTGCCGGGAAGAGCAGCCCTGCTCACCCGCAGCCCTCTTGGCAGCCGCTTGCTTTCTGCTGGCTTTGACATTTGTCTCATCCTCTTCAGCCACTTAATCCAGCCAACAAACAAACAAAAATTCACTTTGCTGAGCTGATTTTCTGCTCTTCTGTTGAATTATCCAATTAGGGAGCCAACAGATGCAAATGTCAGAGGTAAATGTCAGGGGAGGCAAGAATGCAGGAAGGTGGACTTTGCTGATGGGGTGGCAAACTGCATCCTGACCAGCGCTATCTCATGAAACTAAATGTGAAAACAGAGCAAAGGTGTGGCTCCCCATTACAGCCCTCAAATGGCACAGCCAGTTTCAGAAGTTTCTGCCACATGTTGCCACCTCCTGAATTTTGCAGATTTAGCTGGTTTTATAACTGCACTCAAAACCAACTGTGCAAGATGATGTGGCTTAAACAAAAAAATTCAGGAGAACCTCTTGAAATATTGCTCCCACCCCACCACTGCCAGTTGCTCTGCTCTGTTTTTTAACACATCCACCTTAGGATTATGGTGTGATTGCATCAGTAGTGGAATTGGTGCAGATGAGGGAACCATAACCTGTAGTGTGCCCTTTTCTTCTCACACCGTATCGTCTGTGTGCCTTCAGGATGAACTGTATGTAGATGAGTTTCTTCTGTACTGCAGAGTACACTTCAGATGGAGTAGAATCAAAAGGGAAGAAATCGGAGCATAATGTTGTGAGGAAAACTGACTCATTGAAGTATAAAGTTTACTAATGGCAGCATGCAACCTTTGGACCCTAGTAAAAGGAAGTTAAAGAAATGATGAGTCACGAATGGTGTGAGTGTGGCTTCTAGCTGAGGTGGTCATCCTCCCTTGGAAGGGTCAGGCAGGGCAAGAAATTCTCTTTCACTCAACTGTTTTTAAGGGAAAGTCACTGTCTTTTTTCATTTGGAGTTCTAAAATACTAGCAGCAGACCTAGCAAAGATGAATGTATGAGTGAATGGTGGCAAATAGGTAAAAGGCACATGATGAAGCACTAAATGGAAAGCATGGCATATGGGGGCATGTGACTTAGAGGAGGGGAAGATTGCCTAAAAAAAAATACACATACACACACACAATTTCTTCTTTGGAAACTATATTGTGTTGAGATAGAAACCTTCTCCAGAAAATGCTTGACTTTTCTAGCATCTCCCTGTGCTGGGGAAACTGTAAATATTTTGTTCTGGGTCAAATTTAATTTCTGCATTCTCTGGAGATAATGTGGTGCTTTCAAATGTGATATGTGTTTTATTCCTCATGCCTGGATTTCTGGATTGTATATTTTCACTGCAGTTTCTTTCCTTGCTAAACTAGTCTGTTGTATCATGGGAATCCTTAAACAACAAGGACAGACTTAGGTGAAAGCAGGTGTCAAAATATTAAAATTTCTTGTGGGATAGAAGCTCCCCATCCCACGCACACATCGTCTGACCTACTGTTGGCATAGTCTCCCATGCAATACCTTAATTTCTCTTCCTCTGTATCAGGTTCTTAATGACCTGAGACTGGCTTACAGAAAATGCTGCCTGAACGTAATCTAGAATGGCCCAAAATATTTGGCGATACTTGTGTGCTGCATGGGTATGTGGTGGGAGAGACAGCTGCTCCCCAAATCTGCAGACTTTAGTGTCACAGTGTTTATTTGCACCTGGTAACCCCATCGGTATTTTTTCCTCCATTGATTTCAACTGGGATAACCGAGGGCGGCAGTCCAAAGCCTACGGATGGGAAGTAAGAGTCTTTTCTTTGGAAGCTCCTGGAAAGCCTGTGGGCTGCGGAGTCAAAGGCAAGAGCTGCAAGGCCGCCCTGCTCCTGCTGTCATGGATGCTGCTGGAATTCTCCATTCCAGAGAGAAACAAATTCCCAAGCGCTGGGTTGTGGATTTTTTTTCTTCATTTCTTTTGTATCCTTTTTGTGGGGCTTGGAAACATTTCATCTTTCTGTGTACCTTATTCCAAAGATAGTGTGTTGAAGAAGCACAAGGAAAGACTGGCAGATAAAACTTGCAAACTCAGTTATCTGTGTGATGATAAAAATGGTATTAGATCAGGTGCTAGATTTACAAGGAGATAACACAGGCTTTTTAATTCTGCTATGCTTGAGTGCTTGACTCTCTTTGCAATGTTAATACCTTGCATGTGACGTAGGAGGAGACTTAGTTTTTGTGTATGTGCATGATCTCTTAGGCTGTCTTAAGGGACAAATTCCTTACTGTGGCATCGGGTAGTTTCCCTGTGGACTTGGAGCCTTTGACTAAAATCACAGAGGACTCTAGGATGAGCATTAATGCATTGGTAGGCTGTCATTTTCATCGGCTGGCTTCTGGTGGGACTAAGCACCCTGACACTGCTAGTGGTGCTGGAGTGAGGGACAGGGAGGGAGCAAGCCATGCCTCTGGGAAGATTGGCCTTCAAAATAACTGTGGAAAAAGGGCTGGCACCCCAGAATCATGTGTAAAGCCATCGTGAGAGAACGTACTGCCGCCTCTATAAGAGGTGATGCTCTGCGCAGTGTCCGGCTGGTGGCTGGCGGGGACACAGACCTGCTCACATGCACCTGCATGACATGGGAATATTTCTCCGTATGACAGACGCAAACTAACAAAATGTGGCTGGAAAGCACTGGGAGGGTGTGGACGGGTTGTAGAGGTGGTGTTTTAACCACTGGTCCAGGCTGTGGTCTGCATTGTGCTTTCCTAAAGTAGCATAAATTTTTGTCTTCTGGTTTGTTATGTTAGCAAAGGATCATATAAATTGTTTGTGTGTGCAGGCTTTCTGTAATAAAACTGTAATAAAAAACACAACAGCAAAAGCCAAATCAAAAATTCTGAATTCTTTGTTAATGCAGTTCATTAATTCCCAAGTTGGAATGTAAAATTGGATTACTTCTTAACTTAGGAAGCTTCTTGTGTTTAAAGGAGAAGAGGAAAAAAGGGTTAAATCCAAAATGGTGCTATTGCCTTTAGGTCTCTCAGTATGGAAAACGATTATGGGATGCAGTGCAGTCAGCAAATTGCTTTTGATCCAATACAAATGCTCTTCATCTGAGCAGACATACAATGCTCTGTGTGTGTGTGTGCGCGCGTGTCTGCCTGACTATTGACCCTGATTTCCTGGCAGTGCCACTTAATGGCTTTTGTTTGTTTGGAGACAGGTCTGGCCTGAATTCCCCAGCCACGCCAGTGTGATCTGTCCCTTTAATGTCCTCCACCCCAGCAGTCACCACTTCTCCCTGGAGCACCAAGGGTGCCGGTGGCAGCAGCTGGCATTAGCGTTGCTCCCTGTGTTTGGTTTCTTCATTGACACAGCTTCTTAATGAAACACCTGATGAGTCAGTGTTAACTAATCTCACTTGGATATATGGCTGTTGCCTCCCTGAAGACCAAGGTGAAGTTCTGTCCATGTCTTGAGGATGCTGTAAACCAAAGAGATATTGTTTGCATGCAGCTACGGCTTCTTTCTTCATGTGATTTCATAATTCAGTACCTGTAGGGATAGCAAATTGGAAGTGAAACTGGCACAACCAGAAGGAAATGGATGTGTCCCTCACTCCCCCAGGCAGCACTTTTACATAAGAGGGACACTTTAGAGATGCATATTGAAATTGATTTAATCTTTCTGCACCATTAAAAAAGCAATTGGGTTTCAACAGCAGTTCACAGATGAATCTGAGTCAAAGCAGGCTGATTAACTGGAGGACAGCCAGCTTGGAAATTGTTTGTCATCTCCTGTTTAATACTCGTGGTGTATAGTGATACAAGTATCAGAGACTTAAAACTTCTTCCCTCGAGAGACAATACAATAAATTAATCTGTTGAAAAATTGCTGAGATTCCAGCCTCCCTACCAACTTCTTCATTTAACCAAGTTAAATATTGTTAGCTGGAGTTGCTCAACTCAATGACGCACAGCCAATGCTGGAAGACTTTATTTTTGCTTTTTTGTGTTTCATATCTATAAATGGGTCGTTTGGAGTTCAGGTGGGTTGAACGCGCTAAGGTGAAACTTAATTCCTGTCAGTTAATAACAACGATTCCTCATTCAAACACAGAATATGCTCTGCTTTTACTCACAAAACTAGGTGATCTTTGCATGTACATATCAGCAATGGACTTTTCTCACCAAAGTTACGATGTCCTGAGGGTACATATGCCCATCCCTATTCTGAATATCTGAATTTGGGGCATTCTAGTGACTAACCTGACTTCTGAGAGGTGAGGGTGTTAAGGAGTGTCTCTTCAGCCTCTGATAGGTCTTATCTTTAATCTCCTGGTATTTGTCATCGTGATTAAAGGAAAAATAGATGTATTTTAAAGCTTTTAACCATCATCATGATCCCTCTTTTGGTTTCTTGGTGGGTGAAGCAAATGTGCTCTAGTCTTTTGGGGGCTGAGAGGGGAAGAGGTGGAAGGAAGGAGAAAGCTGCTACTACTGTGTACAGGATGCCTCTTACTTATATTTTCTAATTCACTTCATTCTTACAAAGGGAATTTGATGCAAATGGTAGAGTTTAAATGGCTGTGTTGCTACCTGCAGGGAGGGGGGAGAGAATCTACAAATTAAAGTACAAGGTTATTGGAGCACTTATCTGCCTATAATATAGGTATATATCTCTGAACTGCTGAACATTTTTATTGCTGCTGCTTTAATAATTAATCTACCCTTTGGAAGCTGCAGGCTTTTTGTCTAGCATTAATGTACTCTTAACATCCTCACGTCTATCACCTTGTCCTGAAAATGAGGTGGTAGCACAAGAATCTGCTACAGGGGGCTTGTCCCATCTTTGACCACATGTTTGTATATCTTCATAGAAAGTGTTTTTAATCCCTCTCTGCTGCCAGGTTCAGACATAAAATCTCCAGTTCTGTTCTGCAGATCTCTTTCACGTTAGCTAGAAGGGCTGGTCCATTAACAACTAGCAATAGTAAATGGCAGCTTTCTCTGAACTAGGCTATGAAAGAAGGCATGTGCCTGACTGAAAGGGCTGTTGCATGCCTGCCTCTGGCTAGGAGTGGGGAAACTCTCACCCTTAAAGAACAAATCTTGCTGCCTAGAGGATGAGCTCTTTTCCCCCCCGTGTGAAAGGCTGAATCAGGCTCTGTTCAGGGCCTTCCTGCACTTTCTTGAGAGAGACCTCGCATGGTGAGGTGTTATTCCAATCTGTCAGCAGGCACTGCAGGTTGTTGGTGCATCTGTGTTTTGTGTTTTTCCTGTTCTGTCTTGTTGGTGTAGAAAGGTGACGAATTAGCACGCGACGTCTGCCACAGTGAAAGTGGTGTGAAGCGGGAGTGCCTGCTTGCTCTCATTTGTTTCCCAAGATCCCGTTAGGTTTCCCAGCATTGCTATCTAAAATGAGGAGTTTTTGCTTTTTTCAGGTGGGAGAATCAATATTGGGTGCCGTGCTTTGCTCTGTTCATCTTTCTGCTTTCCATTAAATACAACTTATGTCGCTATGGATTGCATGTTGTTGCACGTTTCACATCATGCTGGGCAAGATGGGGTGAGGGAAAACGTCTTTTTGTGCTTTAAGGCATGTTTGGTATGTGGACTTCTGACCCCTGTGTTGCAGGGAAAGGGAAGCGAGACAGGGAGGTCAGCTAGCAGAAGTGTGGAGGGTGGTAGAGGCAACACGCTCGTCTCTCAAAGTAGCTTTTGTGGTGTCTTGCTGAAGGCAATGGCTTTGTGGCAGCCAATTTATGCAAGCCCTCCTAGATATGGATGGAGGGATCCCCCTAGGAAGGCCTTTGTGGGAAGGTTGAAGAAACAGAAGGAAAGGCATGAAAATGGGGGCTAGTGAAGATACATCGATACATACAAAGCATGCAGTTCCCATGGTGAGCATAGAAATACAGGGCTCTTCATTTTATTTTAACTATGTTTGAGCACACGAATTTCTAGGATTGCTGAGGTCTACAATTTAGCTTGGAACACCGCTATAGCGGTGACACTTCGAGTCATAAGAAGTGCTGCCTGTTGTTAAAGCCATATGGATTTTACTTTAGAAACAAAATAATTACTAATTTTGTTCTCTAAAATTTAGCTTCCACTAAGAGATAGTTGTATAAAACCAAAACAAACCCCTAGTAGCTCACAGTTTAGTTGTGTTGGTGATGTGAAAAACTGAATTGGATAGCACAGACTCGGGTACTCTTCCTTCCAGGAACTGAAGAGCATGATTAGTGCCAAGATTAGACATAGCCTCTCTTAGGGAGGCAGTTCTATGTACAGGGGTCTACCATGTACAGATTCACAAGAAGTTTATTATGAGACACACACTATTTTCCCTTACACTACCTCAGCTGTAGCCCGTCCACGTTGTAGTGCTAATAAGCTGCCTCTCTTGCTTCCCTTTGCATTAGAGAGAATCAGTTTATCCACTCTCCCTGGCTACTCCACATGCACCACCCAACTGACTGTTGTCTGTAATTACTGTTTGAGCTGTTCTCAGTTTATAGCTATTTATTTGTCTTGGAAACTGGCCAGTGTTTTCCATGGAATTATTTCTCTTTGTTAAAGTTTTAATAGTCATGATGGTTTAGGCAAAGCAATGCAAGTGTTGGTTTCCTGACACCAAAGGCTAATTTAGGACTCAGAAACCTTTATTTACAGCCCAGAAGTGTGCACTGCTCCATGTATGTGAGACAGTAAGTGCTGTCTCTTACATATATACACCTAATGTTTTACCTTCCTTGAAAATGTGAGGATTTTTGCTTGCAGGGATCAGTGCTGTATAATGATAACAGAACATGCTCTAGGAGATGATCTTACTAGTTTTTGGTTAACTGCCAGCAGAACAGAGCAAAGCAAGTTTTTGCGAGGTGGAGGAGCAAAACTAGCATAGGAGGAGGACTCTCGGCAGTCTGGAAAGGACAAACGTATGGACATGGGACAACATTTTGTTGGTAACAGCGTGGGCAGATCTAATTAAGTGGGTCTCGGTGGACAATGTTTGTTTCTCAGCTCACTGCAGTGGCTGTTTTGATTAGCTTTCTCACTTGTGTTAAAGCTGTCCTAGAGTGCTGTGGGTGCAGGTGGCAAACTTTGTTTCTCCTGAGGTAATGGTTTTGCTTATTTGAGGCCAAAGGAGGCCAGGAAGCCAAGTTAATTTAGTGTGGGTTTCATCTATGAGGTTTCTGGTGCTTTTTTTCCATACCAAAAGCTGGCAAAGTATGGAAAGGAGCCTTGGTGACCTCATAATTGAATAAAATGAGACTGCTAATTATGTTTAGGAGGGTTGCTTAGATTGTCATAAATATTTCTCCTCGCATTTAAGCCCACAGACTTTCTTTTTTAAGAAGAGAAGAATTCAGGGTGGATGTCGCTGCAGTCTACAGACTTTATTCCCTGCTTCTGCTTCTGTGACTTCTGTGTGGTTTGGTAAATTGCTGCCTTGCCTGCCTTGCCCATCGATGGTTCTGGGCAAACGGAGGGTTATAATTGCGTTATCCCACACATGAGACTTGAAGGGTTCACCTGATCTTGGCTTCCTGTGCCCTCCGGACAGGGTTGAGAAGGGACGCTGCCTTTTGGGTGGTGCCTGCCTGTTCCCTGCCCCCGGAGGGGTGGGGTGCTCCATGGGGGGAGCACCACAGAGCAGGTGGGACCCCGGAGGCTCCCCTTGCTGTGTTTCAACTCTTCAGCTCTCCTGTTCAGAAACACGGACAAGGCGAGGAAAATGCTGTGCATCATGGGTGCCTGGGTATTTTACTCTCAGCAAGCTGGGGGGAGGAGGACGCAGCTGGATCCAGGTTTCCTGCTGCTCTCCCTCTTCTGGCTCTGTTTCTCTGTTTTCCTACCCCCTCATGCCTCTCCCTAGCTTCCCAGCAGCCATATCCCATGGCATACGCTTTTCACCCTCTTTCAGGCCGTGCAGTAGCACAAGAGAGCCTTTGTTGCAGCTGGAGTGCTGTATCTGTATGCTGTGAAATGCATTACGGCAGCTGCCTATATTCAGGACTCTGCACTGGGGGCCACTTCGGATTGGAGCAGTGTGGCCAGCACACTCAGAGCTGAGCAGCAGAGCTCTGGGGAGGCTTTGGGGATACAGGAGGGATGCTGTGGAGCGAACCATGTGGAAGCACGCTGGCGGTCACTGCCGTGGAAGTGTTTCTGCAGAGCAACTGCTGTGTGTTCACGTAGCAGTGAAGTCAGTCTTAGGGTACCTGTAAAAGAGAAGAAACTTTTTTGACATCAGGCCAGTGGTACAGAGGCCAGAGAGAGCAGCAGTGGCGGCTGCATCATCCAGTTGGAGAAGGAATACCTCTTCTTGGGGGACTTCTCAGCTCCCCCCGCAAGGTGCTTTCCTTCTCTGCACAGCTCTTAGTTGACGCTGTGCCCTGCAGCCAGCCTGTGTCTCTTTTGCTATGGCCCAGCACTCTGTTACACCAGAAGTCATTGAGAAGAGCTGTCCTGGGGAGGCCGCCGGCACTACAAGAAGCCCTATTTTGAGTCAGCATGTTGATGCTATGCTGCAAGTGCATCTTGTTCAAAGGCTGTACTAATTATAAATTGGTCTTGGGAGACGAGGATAAAAATATCTTTAGTTGGCTTGTCTCTGTAAACAACCTGTGATGCTATTTGGAAGCACGGCACAGTTTTCATGTTGCAGGGAATGCGCATGCTGTGTGTGAAGGACTTGAGCAGTCGTGGTGCAGAGCTTCCTCGTGGTCAGGCTGACAAATAAAGAGGGAAAGGAATTTTTTTGAATACCAGAGATGGCAAAGTGGATATTCATGAGATTCTCTTCCATACGGTTCTGGGAGTAATCTGAGTTTCCCTCGGTATTGGGGGAGGAAGAGTGTTTATTATACCAAGTGTATACCATAATAGTGCCTTCTTTTTTAAATAAGAAAACGCCCTTGAAGCACCTTCTCTGTCCTGGCCATGTGAATTTGGATGGAATCTCTCCTGTGTGTTGCAGGACAGGATTTGCCTCTGTGGGTGCAAGAAATCAGCTGGTTCGCTGCTAAATCAAATGACAGCATGTACTGTCATCTGCAAGGTAACGTGCCTTACTTGGGAGCGGGTGCCAGAGGCAAGAGGAAGAGCCGGGTGCCAGCTGCCAGCGACAGACGTGCAGGGAGCACCCATAAGCGGATCCAGTGGAAATGATGCTGGGTAAGGCTGCCAGGAAGGCAGCCATCCCCGCGACAGGACTGCTCTGCACAGCTAGAAGCTGCTGCAATGTGGCAGCAAGAAGAAACCAGCAGCAAGGCCCTGCAGCCTCTTTTGGCCAGAGCAGGGCTGATCCCAGCAGATCTGCCACTCTGCTTCCAGTGGAGCTGAGCCCCCCCATGAACCTCCTCAGCCTGTGTGTTCCTCATGCAAACTTTCCGATGCGTGCCAGGCATTTGAGAAGCTGAATAATGTGAGCATGCATTTTAGTGATGCAAAAGCACTTTGCCTTTCCCTTGTTCTTCAGCTCAACCATGACTTAAACCAATGTGGTACAATGCATCTTTCCAGTTTCCTTTGGGTAATGCATCTCACTGTAGGTCGTGGACTCACCTATGTTCTGAACTCTACTTTTTACAAAACAGGCAAAATATGATGAGAGGAGGGAGGAGCGGTCAACAGCCCTGCTTAAGTGCCTTCCAGTTCAATACTTTGAGACCACATCAACAGTCTTGATGAGAAAATGCCTGAAGTATGCAAAAAGATTTATCATCTGAACAAATTATTAATCAGAATATTAAAAGAAGAGTATGCAAAGCCGTAAACTGAGCACACCCCACTGCAGGCTGTAATGAGCTAAAATACAGACAGGGTCTTGGGGAAAGACCATAAAGTCTCAATTAGCTCAGCACTGTCAGCTGCCCGAGTGCGTATCAGCACCTTCTGCACAAGGACGATGCCAGGTGTTCACCACCATTGTACTAATTTTTTTTAGTAGCTTAAATAAAATCAGATTTAGTCTGTATTAGCAACAGGTAACAGCAGCGCCAGTTAATAGAGTGCTCTAAATCTGGTGAATAAGTAGTGGCAAGTGGAACTTCTTTGCTTCTGTTGTCTTGTAACTCCCCTAGGTTTTCTCATTTGTTTTTCTCCTCGCTGTTTGTTCTGTAAATGCTTATAGCTAGCTTTTCTGAGATGTCAGCCTCTTCTGTGACCCCTTTCTTGCATCAGCTCTGTATTCAGCTGTTGAGTACATGTATGCTTGAATCTGTCTCCATCAGCATTTTAAAAATTGATGGCTTCCTTCTTTAGTTCACAGATTCTTTTTTTTTTTTTTTTAACCATCTCAGGTTTAACAGTCTATTTTCTGACTGTTTTAAAGGAGGTGGGAGTCTTGCTTCTTTTGCTAGAGCATGATCGCTTGCATACATCCTCTCTGCATTTCAGAGCAAAGGTGAATGATGTGTTGAGAGCTTTAGAATAGGTGAGTGCTGAAGAGGTTTCTCTCCTCTTTCTTTTGGTCTTTCTTAATGCTGTTGTAGAAAGGCTGGGTGGGAGAACCAGGTCTTGCAGGGTTTTTTTTTAATGCTGTTAAGTTTGTTTCCTCTGTTTGTCACTAGCAGTGCTTCAGGCAATGTCTTTCTCTTTATGAACTTGAAGGTCTTGCTTTAACCTTGATGACAATCTCAGATGTTACAGCAGTGTGATTTAGTTCTGAAAAGTGCTAGGGCTTGAATAGAAGTCAGTCTGCATTCAGAATAGTAGTTAATATGCTTGAAGTTGGTCACCTTGGCAGGATCCTAAATCGGGATTCGTGACAGACTTAAGTTCTTCCTGGGATGAAGATGTTTTTCTGTGCATTTTTCTCTCTCCCCACCCCTCCTGCTTCTCTCTCCCTCATATATTAATTAATAATAATCATGGTGTGGGTGAGAATTTGTAGAGCCAGAAATGGAATGAACTAGAAATGACCCAGGAACCTTCTGCCGTTCTACATGTATATATAGCTCCTAGACAGCCACAACAAAGAAGATACTGCTAATTATTTTCCAAGTAACTTTGATGGAGGCATGAATAGAAAAACATATGTGAATATTTTTGGAAGATCATCTGAGCAGAAACTCTTGATCTGTTTTTAAATAATGTTCAAGAAGTCTTTAACAGCAACTTAAAAAAAAAAAAGAGAGAACTTTTCATTGAAGAATCAAAATCAATTTCAGTTTTAAATGAAAACCTGAAAAATTTGGACAGGCATTTCTGTTAAGGTTGGGGGAGGTGTGGGAGAAGTCTCTTCCTGAGAAGTTGTTCTGTGTGCTCCTGGTGCTGATATCTCATATGGTGCAGAGCTCGTCTGAAGCAATAACAGGAAAAGAAAGCTATACAGAGAGCTGCAAAATATGCTGATTCAGGGATAAGAAACTTTTATTTGGAACATTCAGGTTGTGATAGTATTTTAGGCTTCCTTCGTTTTTGATTAATTCATTTATATTCAGTTGTGCTTCTTGGCAGTATCTTAATTTCCACACTGCAAGAGAGTCTGATTCTCAACCTGAGAAAATACCAGTGGAGGAGGGAGAACAGGGGCATGTAGGTAGGTATGCAAATAAAATATGAATGACTTTCTGCAAAGAGGAAGACTATCGTGCAGGGTCCACAGTGGAAGCCACAGGTCTTTCTCATTATTATACATAGCCTGGGAGACATTGCAGAGACCTCATGTGAAATTGGAAAAGTAAGCACATACTTCTTTCCCCAAAACAATTAGGGGTGGAGTTGTCCCTACCTACTTCACGTGGGAAAAAATTTAGTCCTATGTGCCTGACTCTGTAAAGAACTGAACAGTTATCATTGTCCTCTCCTGGTGGTGCAGCTCTGGAATGCTCTGGTTTCGGTGGGATGACCTTCTGTTTGTGTCGTTTAGACATCTTTCTGGTCCCTCTGCATTTTCAAATAGTCTTGTGTCCAGGGACAATGCTGTAGTTGCTTGAGCTAGCCTGGTCCATTGCTTATAGTCATTCAAATTGGAGCCTGCATTTAGCTCTGATCACCATCTGCTGAGTTCTGGCACTTCCTTGTCTGATGTATTTTAGGCTTCTTGCTCTTATTTAGTGTTCCAGCTAATTTGGCAAGGCTCTGGCTTTATGTCACTTTTAGTTCTGCACAGGGGTCCATTACTGTTCATGTGGCCCAAAGGAACGGATGGATCAGAGGTGTCTGAATCCTCAGCGCTAGTAGCTGCATGCAGCAGGTCCAGAGCCCTCTGTGCCTGTAGGGCACGATGATTCTGAAGGGATGTTTTCTGCAAGGATCAAAACTGTTTCTTGTTGTAAGAGGACAATGTTCTTGATTGCAGCATCATTCAAACTTTAAAAAGTGAGAATCAGTGAGGTGTTGACTAAACTGTTGTAGTTCTGCTTAATTTTTTACCTGCTCTTTGGCGTTGTTCCACTCTCCCTTCATTAAAACTGGGAAGGGCTTCTGAGGGAAGAGTGTGTCATCTCAAACAGGAAGCCTTTCCATAAACTATGTTCTTTTCTTATGGACTGCTATTCAGAAAATAAGGCTTTTTTCTTTTTTTTTTTTTCCTTCCCTCAGTCGAAGGTGTAGCCCCAGTTGATGCTGGCAGGTTGACTGAGGGAACAATTAAGCATTTCTGTTCTTGTTGTTTTAAAATTTACAGTGTTGTTATGCTACAGTTCACATGCTGGCCTGCGAGCAATGGTCCAATTTGATATAAGTAATGAACTCCCGTGCTCCCAGCAGCTTGCACGCTCTTTGGCAAGTATGTGAGCCATCTGAAGTAACTGGATGCAAATTGGCAGATTGCTTCATAGAGAGCTGAGGTGCACAAAAGCTGCAATTGCATCATGCTCAGGGTGAGATTCCCTGCCTGCTGAAAATTTTTTATGTATGAGGAGAACAAGCAGCTCTGGATCATAAGTGACAGGCATCAGCAAATTGTGATCTTCAACTCTATTTGATTGCAAATGAGAAGGAAAGAAAAAAAAGGAAAAAGGAAAAAAAAAAAAGGAAAAAAAAATACCCCAAAACTCCTCCCAAACAACCCACTGTGTGTGGGTTGGCTATGGGTTTGTGGGGTTTTTGCTTGTAGCTGGGACATATTTATCTCTGTGTTTATTGCCATATAGTTGGTGCTGTGAAAAACTGGCATCTTGCACACCAAGTTACACAAGCCACTTTATCCTGAGTGTCTTTCCTTTAACTTAATTTCCCATGCCTCTTTTATTAGTAATCATCATGTATCTGTGAGCAGAGGAGTGACATATTGTAATATGTGAAGTAAAAGCAACTGCAATGAAATCGGATGATTGACAGTAAGGGGGGAGTGCAGGGAAGACAGCTTACTTGGCTGCCAACTTGACAAAGCATGTTAGTTCACTGGGGGGTTTTTCTTCTATTTTACTTGTTTTTAATTCTGATCCCCTGGTTGGGCTCTGTCTCCAACTGAACTGTTCATTATTTATGTAAGGCAGCACTCTTATTTCTTCAAGATAAATGCTTATAGCCACTTGTATAAATAGAAAGACTGACAAGATTGATGGAGAAATACAGGTATCGGACTGGATTTGCCATGTACCATACGTTCTCCATACTCTTCTGGGCTTTGTCGCACAGAACTGTTGTTGCAAAGAGCACTGCTTCTTCAGGGTGCTATTTTAAGGTGTTTGCTTTAAGCGTCTTCTCAGGTGCTGAAGTTCAGTTTGCTAGTTTTTCTGTACCACTAAGCCTTTGGAAAGAATGGGGAGAATATTTTGATTAGCTTTCATTTTGCCCTGTGCCAGACTGAACTGATCGTCTGTGACAGTATTGAACGAACCCTGCAGAAATGAAGGGAAAAAAGATTCCTCCTGGTATTATGTTTGCAGTGCTAAGAGTGTTGAGCAAATATGCTTGCAGGGATTCAGCAGAGTTTGTAAGTAGTAAGTATAAAGGTTTTTTTTTTTCCCAGGCACTAAGTACTGCATAATTGAAACTTTGTTAAATTGTTGAAGCAATTTATATATCCTTCTCAAAAGCAAGGGTCAAGCTTTCTTGGCACAGGCAAACATTTAACACTTCTTTTTATTTAATCCAAACAATCTTTCCTGCTGGCAGCCAACTTGCCCATGTCATTTCATGCTCTGTGCTGCCAACACATTCTCCCTTCTCCGTAGTACTTGTTATCTCATATCGTACATACTAACTGCAGATTTTTTCCTGGAATATCAAACCAACTTGATCTGAAAGAAAAAGAATTTTATTTTTGAGTTATTGCAGCTTTCTATACATTTCCTGTATTAACTGATTCTATACTCTCAAGGCCAAATCTGACACTAGAAAACAAGTAGCCATCTTGGAAATGTGAGGGAAGAGTCATGAGCGGCTTATGGTAATTGTTAGGACTGGGTGGACATCAGAGGAGAAGGTCCACCCTAGCTGCACCAAGGCTAAATTATGGATATTTTTACTGGGTTGGTAGCTAATTTGGGGGTGCAGATCTAAACTGAACATTTTGGATGTGGTTCTTTCAGGCAAGTTTTGTGCCTTACTCAAATTGGTGACACTGTGAATCGGTGTTAATCAGAACCAAGCCATTTTAAACATGCTGGCAGGTCTCCTTGGTGTGCCAAGAAGGCCAGAAGCACGTAGTTTTGAAGGTGTGACAGCTCCCAAAAGAGCAATGAGCATTTCTTTTAGGAGTGTCCTTCCTCTGGCTTTGTAGTTTAAAAGTGGCTTTGTAGCTTGTCTCCTGTGGCTGCGTCAGGTGGAGACTTGTCTTGTGGAGAAACCATCCCGAATAAAATCTTGCCGCGTGGTTCTAGCGCAGGCCACAGTCAGAAACAGCACTCCAAACTTCCCAACTTTGCCTTAAATTTTCTGTGTCTCCAGGCCAAGATGCTTGTCATTCCATGTAACTGATGGGGTTTTTTAAGCCTGTTTTCCTAAGAAAATCAACTAACGTAGCTCATTCAGTCATTGTGTATCCTCTTCCTTGACCCAGTGCTTTCTCCTTTTCCCTCTGCCCCCATCACTTTTGAGCCCGTTGACCAGTTTCAGTCACGCAAAAAAGCAAGCCAAAATCCTCAAGGTGCGCCTCGAGGTAGAAGAAGGACCTGGCATGGTTCAGGTTTCATTAGTGGCTCTGCTTACAGGCTGCTTGTTCACTCTGGCAGGAGCCATCCAGAGAGAAGAGTAGGACTTGAGGACCAGCACAGTTGGGATGGAGAAGATGCCTGCCTTCCTCTAACTCCTAACTTGCAGTAGAGGCTGAGCTTAGAGACAAGGCAACGTGGGGTGTCCCAAGTACCATTTGCACCATGGTGAATCGTGGATCCCTTCTGGGGATTTGGTTCGACCTCCGTTGTTTGCAAGGCTCTCCACCAGCAACAGACCAAAAACTTGGCATGCAGCTTCTTGTTGTTACTTCAGCCTTCTCTTTGAAGCCAGTTCTTAAGGCTTGAAATTTGGGAAGACAGAAGGAGGAGGAATCAAAGAGGAGGTGCATCTAGAATCAGAGAGGTCAGCAGCCCTGCAGGGCAGGGCACGTTGGAGCGGCTGTGTGTGGTGTTTCAGAGCAGTAGCATCCCAGCAGCTCCAACATATTTGGCATTCAGCACCTTCAGAGGGTGCTCAGCTTCAGCTGAAGGGCAGGAGGAGGGGTTTGCAAGGATTTTTTAAAAGTAGGTAGCAAAACAGGTAAAAAAGCTCATATGGCATTTAAGCTTTACTAGCTATTGCCAAGTTTCCAGATGTTTATAACATCAAGTGATCCTGTAAACAAAATCTCAGCCCACACCCTCCTCCTGTGTAGGTGGCCACAGAGGTTTCACTTAAAACCCTGTACATGCCTGTGTGCAGTCATGGTAATGACCGATCTAATGATTCTGCAAACTAACTTTCAAGTCTCATTGTATGGCTGACAAGGCTAGGAAATGCATGCATGTCTTGAAGCTTCTGGATAAACTGATGTAATGTGAAATATTTCCTGTTCCTGGAGCAGAGTCCACTAAAGGCAGCTGAATAAAAGAAGTAGCACAGCCTGGAGAAGAAAGGAAGTGGACTCTCCTTTGAAGTTAAATAAGTAGGTGTAAAGCTCTGAGGCTGGTTGTTGTTCAGACTTGGTTCACAGGAGGCTTTACTGAAACCTGTGCTGGGCAGGGCTTGGGGCACTCGGCTCATTTGAGGTCTGATGGAAGTTTGGTCACTGATGCAGGTGGAGGTAACCGGCTGGCCGGAGGTGGTTGGTGCTTGTTGATAAAACACATCCCAGCATGGCGGCAGAGTTCAGCCAGGGGTGGCACAGAGGTCACAGCAGGGCGTCCCTATCCTGTGAGCAAAGGCCATTGCCTGTTGGGGGCCAATGTTGTTCCCAAGCCTCAGTCTCTCAGTGGGCTCTTTCCTGAGGGGAATTAGTGTCTTCTGCAAGTTATGTACTTTATGTTTCATACATAACACCTCTCAAACAGAGGAGAGCCCTCTGTTTCCTGCTGTTGAAAAGAAGAGCTGAAATGGAGAAGGTAGTACGGTCCCAGCAAATCTCGGAGAGCAGTCCCATCTTTGGGCCCCTTTTAGATACTGTACTGGTGCCAGAGAAACATCAAGATGGTGTCCTTATCTGTACAGTGACTCTGAGGTGCCACACTGGCAAATGGTGCCATGGGCTTTACACTTGTACATTGTCACTGGCTTCTCATCTACTGCTGACAACGCGCTTAAAGCCTCTCTTCGTTAGGCTGCTTTGGGAGCCATAGGTATAGACCCATGCGTAAGCAAGGCTGTAGCCTCTTTCCACCTTGCTACTAAGGGTAGGTTCTGTGAAGTAAAAATACTGTTTGGTAAAGCAGTTTTGGAGATTGCTGTTGGTAGAGCAGTGTCTGGAGTGGAGATTGCTGCTTTTCACAAAGGCTTTTCCGTAGACCAAAAGTCTCTGCATTTTGTAGACAGTGTCTTTGTAGTGTCTTCAAACTGATTTGTAATATATACGTGTTTGTAATAGATGGTAATGAGGAGGACGCGCTTCCAGCTGCCTGAGGGGTAAGGAGAGGCAGGCAGAGAGGAGGGATGGGCAGACAGTTAGACAAAAACATCTTCCATCCAGTTGCTAACAGGGAACACTTGATCACAAAAAGGCCTTGTGAGGGACGACCAGGATTTCCTGAACTTGTTTCAGTTCTTTGAAGTTACCTGGAACAGAAACAATCAGAAAAGAGTGATGGATTTCATGTGTGAACAAAGACATTATGTTAGATTGTACTAGAGAAGTCCAGAGGAGTGGCCCCAAGGGAAGTTTGGGCTATTGCTTTTTCTGGTTTGTTGATTCAGACCAGGATGTATTTGCAGTTAGAGGAAGAGTTTTCAGTAACGTGAAATGCACAGACTAGCAGAACAAGGAAATCCTTGCACCTTACATTGCTGTTCTTAAGATTTCTGATGACTCTGCTGGGATCTCTCTCCTTCTGGAAAGGAAGCTGGATAGTTTGTAGAGATCTCTGAATTTTAGATTTTTTTATTGACGTGCATCTAGCTTATTCATTTGTCTGAAATTGTCAGTTGTCAGAAGGTCAAAACCCACTTGAATGCAAACAGATTGGTTCCCTTTTATTTGTTCCTTGGAATAGGGTGGAAAGAGCCTGTTTGTGAGAATATGCAAATTCTTGTTTATAGTGCTTTAGTCTTTGGACTTCCCCATAAACATTAGGATGAGAAGAATGTGTTGTGATCATCAAACCAAGCTTAATTTATGTGCCTGGCAATAAGACTGTGTGTTGGGAAATGGAATGAATCTACTTAGGGGTATATTTAAAAAGAGGAACTGTAGTGAACCCACACGCAAGTTAATTTAAATTTAATTAAGTGAATTTAAATACACTTGTCTAATCTCCCTGACCAAAGTATCATTTGCTCTATAAATGCATTTTACCTGTTGGCTTGGTTTTTTGTGTCTTTAGCTGAGCGCTGTCAGTTTTTGCTTCTGAGATAAAAGAGCCTTTTTCTTTTTTCTTTAATCCGGGTTAAGAGCTTCATACAGAGCTGTTGTTTCTGAGCATTGTCTTCCCTACATCTCCAAACATTAAATGCCAAAGTAGTAAAATAAATAGCCCCTCACTCCTCCCAACTCAATTGAGGAAGAGCTTTTCTAGTGTTAGAAAATTTGGAAAGTTATTGCAGTAGTCTGGCCTCCTCCCACTACCCCACAGCCGCACAGCTCTTTTTCTCAACAAAACTGACATCAGCAAAATATGGTTACAGTGTGCAAGAATATTAAGGTTGTGGTTTTGCAATGCAGTAAATCTGGATTTAAGATGGTATTTGTGGGATCAGAGGCACTCTGCAACCATGTGGGTTGATACGTTTATTCAGTACAGATTCACTCGGGCAGTTCCCTGTGCATGCACGAAAACCATGTGAAGGCTCTTTTATTATCTTACTTTTTTCCTTGGCAGACCTTGATCAGTTATTGTCTGTGTGCCACTGTTATAGCAGGTCAGGTATTACTGTCCTGCCTTGGACAGGGTTGTCCAAGTCCTGTCCAGCATTGGACTTGGCTGGCTATGTTAAACTGTGACTGTTTCCGAATACCTGACTGCATTGTTAATGCATTTATTTTTGTAATTATTTTTTAAGATCGCACCAAGTCTAAGACTCTGCTGGCTGAACAAAGCAAGGTCTAAAGCCTCTCTTGATGTTGTTTAACATGTCTGGTGACAACCATCAACAGCTTTGAGCCAGAAAACCTTCCTCTATCTATACTGGAAGGGTGGGCAGAGCAGCTTTAAAATGCAAAACATTTTGAACATTTTGTCTCTCAGCCAGAAGGACAAGAAATAGTTGGTGGGAAAGCGGGGAACTGAAGGAGGCAGATTGCTTCATGTAATACACAAAATTGTGGTGCATCTCCTAGTCAGTGCAAGAGGTGGTTCCTGCTGCTGACTCCGAATCCCAGTTTCGGATCACATCTTAAAATAGACAAGATATTTGGAATGGAGAACAAAAGGAGTTGGCTATAGATTTTATATTCTTGCCTTTAGACAGCAAGGCTGAAACCCTACCTTAAAGTCAGAACTTAATTATTTAAGATGCTTTTCAAAAGGGAAGTAGGTAATCACTGGCTGGTAGTAATTCAAATGTGTTGACTTGTAATTAAATACAGTTTTCACATTCATTTGGCACTATTCCTGGAGAACTGGGTGGGTGCACGCTGTATGTGTACCCATGCTCACTGAAGCAGTTGTAGGGCTCAGCGTATACTTGCTCAGATCCCTGATTAATACTTGTTTTTTCCTTGTGGTTTGTGCCAAGCTGCACTTGGATGGAAAACGGAATTGAAAAGCACCAATGTTGTTTAAAGACTAATGATTAGTGAAATAAAAGCTTGTTCAAATGCTCTTCTGTCTGAGCAAAATAGAAGTTTACGAAAATATGGTTTTGTTCTTTAAAGCTGCCCAATGTCATTAAACAAAGGAAGCATTGTGGCTTTTTGTTTCTGGTCACCACGTCCTTCAAGATTTTAGATATTACAGTAGATAATGTAGTGGATACCAGAGGGAAGAGAAGAATAAGCTTTCTGCATCCTGAAACTTCTGCACTCCCACAACTTGCTTTCAGTAGCAAGTTCAAAGCCCGTAGTAATAGGTTAATTTAAGCAAACTTAAATTTACAAAATATTTTTTGCCCATCTGGGGAAAAGTGTAGTTGTCAAAAGCTGAATCAGATCTTCAAACTCCTGTTTCAGAGCGTTAGTCTATGGTTTCTGCATGCTCAGTGTCTGACTTTCTTTAAAGCTTTGAGAGAAAATCATTGTTTGCTTGAACGCTGTTTTGAATTAATTTAGTTTTAATTTTTTTAGAATTAATTTAATTTACAGTAATTATACTGTGATTTCAAATGTAGAATTAAAAAGATTTTATTAAGAGATTCGAATAGGTCTGATTTAATTCCAGCTGTAGAAGTGCAGAAAAGTGTGATTTAGATTTGAAGGGTTCCTCCTTGCTCCCTAAACCATCACCCACCCCAGCAGCTCTTGCTTTTGCTATTAACCGTTTCTTAAAATAAATCAGGTAACTGTCATACCTGAGCTATCCCCAGATGAAAAGCAACACACTTGAACAGGTTTTCTAGAAAGGAAGCCTAGTCCTATGTATTGCAGTGCAGTATTGGAGATAAAAACTAAGTAGCCAGGGGATATGTCCAAAAATAAGGTGAGGTTTTCTTGGGCTATCTGGTATCTCTGCAATGCACTTAACCCATCAGCAAGTTAGAACTGAAGCCTTTCAGACACTTCTGGTCGTGTAAGAAGGAGCATCTCTCACCCCCTCTCAGAAATGCCTGCGTCACTCCGGGGTGAGGGCAAGCAACAACAAAAACATCTTTTAATGCATTTGACTTTCTAAATTTATCTTTGTTCTGTATCCGACTCCTGTGGTGTGCAGTAGTAGTAGTAGTTCTTGTGTCAGGGAAGACTGTATTTGAGTGGTATTTGCAGGGAGACTGGCACAACTCCTCTGTCAGGAGTTTGGGAACAAGAAAGGTCAGCCTATATCTGTGTGGGTGGGTGGGTGCCCAGTGGAGGAAGGAGAAACAGTGGATTAGGAAGAAAGGATATGAATTCTTTTAAATTTTTTATGAGTTTAATTTCTCTGGGGGGAAAAAGACCCAAGTGGTCTCAGTCTTAAGTGTTGTTCCCATTTCTTCTTTAACACTTCCTTGATTTTTTTTTTTTTTTGTGAAGTCTGAATGAAATTGCAAAGTCAAAGGTCACCATGGCACCATCAGCTTAATTAAGTGCACTTTAAGATTTCAGCAGGCTTTAGCCATCATTTAA
Organism: Theristicus caerulescens; assembly: GCA_020745775.1. Classification (NCBI taxonomy): domain Eukaryota; kingdom Metazoa; phylum Chordata; class Aves; order Pelecaniformes; family Threskiornithidae; genus Theristicus; species Theristicus caerulescens. The sequence goes on from CM036558.1 coordinate 74,728,268, forward strand.
AAGTAGCTCTATCATCAGAGCCTAGGTCTACCTTGCAGACGCAGTGGAGACCCAAGCGTTCTCAGGGTCTGGAAACAACTTAGCCATAGTTATAAAAATGGCACAAAGGATGGTAGGTAAGTCTGCGTGGAGCTCCCCTCCATTTAAATGTAACAGAAGCAAGAAATGTCTGGGGTGGATGGGGTTTGGCTGTGGGAAGGAACTGGGTGCCAGGCTGCTTGGGAAGCGGCACCTTTAGAAGGGAAGACTGATCTCTGAACAAGGGTGGCTCAGCTTTGCTCACTCGGTGGCTCAGCTCAGTGCACAGACCTAGTACACCACCTGGTTTTAGAAATAAGCAGGACTGCGCCAATGAAATAGGCAAATTGTGTATTTTGGGTAGTGTCTCTGAGGATGCCCCTTAGGAAGGGAAATGTCTTCGTTCCTTCATAGCACTTGTGTTCCTTGATTTCCCATGCAGAAGACATCCTCCATCGGGGTGCCTGAGGAAGAAATTATTCTTCTCCAAACTCAAACTTCTTTAGTCACTTGCCTGTGTGTGCTTATGAGACTTAAGAGCAGAAGATCTTACTCTTTGAAAGAGCTATCCAAATGCAAAGGAGACTCTGTGGTATCCACTGAAGCGTTTCAACACAGTGTTCACATAACAGCTAACGCTGAAGAAAATGGGAAGAGGGAAGGAGGGGAGCTCAGGCTTCTCATTTTGGGGGATTATTTATTAAGCCTCAGATCTATGCCTTTGGATTAGGAGCAGATTTGGCCCACAGTACTAAGTATGTAACACCACAGATTGGTGTGCATTTGTTTTCTAATATAAGATATGGAAATCTTCTTTGTTGCCAGCATTGTAAATGTACTAAGAAATTATTTCTCTAGTGCGTCTCCTTGTTTCATTCCGAAGACATTAAGCCCCTTAGTGTCCCAGGGTGTTATGTTCGCTCCAACACAGACATGCACGTTTGGAGCTTGTACAGCACTTTGTAGCAAGCTTCTTGTGGGGAACGCACTGCAGTCACAGAGAACTTAATTGTTTAGCCACAGCTTTGTATATTCTAATTCTATATTAAGTGCATTAGGTCTTGGGCTTTGGGTCTTCATATGCTTCAGGGTATGCCTTCTTATAGGGATCAATTTTAATTGAAGCAATGATATGTGTGGAAAATACTGGTACTGTAATATAACTCTCCCATGATCCTGTGGATTTTTTTTTTTATTAAGTGCCTAATCTCAAAATCTCCTATAACACTTGCAGACATCATTAGTTATCTTAAAGCATTATAAAAAACAGACCTACCCGTCCCACCTCATCTACATTTGCACATGTACTTGGAAATTCAGTGCTTTGGTTGCTCACCTGCCAAGGAGTGTGCTGAAGATCATTTGGTATTTCATGCACAGGAGTGTCTCCCCTGCTATGCCAGCGGTGCTCTGGTGACAAATGTCATTCCCCAGGGCTGCACAGCCAACCAACACCAATTCCACGGTTCCTTCATGAGGGGGAATACGCTGGTCAGGACTCGGACACGTATTGCATGTTACAGAAAGTTTGGTGCTTTGAATCTTCCTGGCAAAACCTGACAGCTCGTTGTTGAAACTGGCTGTGATATGTGGCATGGTAGCGTTGGCCCTGATCTCTGGCGTTTGTTTTGCACTTTTTAATAACAGAAGGTGCGTCTTATTGCTGGCAACCTCTTCCCATCCCTGCTCTCCCATTTTCACCTCCTGCTCCCAGTCAGCTGCAGCTGCACGCTCTGTTCCCTGCATAACTCCTACTGCCTGCCCAGTGTTGAAGCAGCCCCAAGACCTGGGGAAGGAATGAGGGCCCTAAGTGGGCTGGTGTCAGTGCAAACATCCTACAAACCACCGTGCTACAGAGGGATGCTGTTCATTGCACCGCAGGCATGCAAGGCTTCTTCCAAGTGACCCATGGTCAGATCCAGGTGCACAAGATGCTCTCAAACATGTGTGCATGCTGGAAGGACCATAACCCTCTTGTTGGAGACTGACAGCTTCTGCTCTTACTTTTCATTGCTTAAAGTATGTAGCAGTTTTGTGCATGTTTTTATTTTAAACAGAACAAACCACACAAATAAAAAAACCAAACAAACCATCTCTTCAATGCCAAAATATTTTGCTTTTCTCCCTGCAAAAAAATTTGGATGAGGGGAGGAGTTCACTTAAGTGGAAGAAATGAACTCCTCTTTCCAGAAAAGGGGATCAAATAGTGTGGGTGTCCCAGCAGTGAATAGCACTGGTGAGTGCAAGGTGTTAATTACACCCCAGAGAATTTTGCAGTTAGCCGTTTTCATCTATGTTTTTATCAATATGATATTTTAGTTCTGTCAAATTCAGAATGAACTCATGTCTCAAATATTCCTTGTTGCTATCATCTTTTAACCAACCAAACTTTAGAAAACTTGCTTCAGCTGTTGTGGGGCCCAACCTGTGAATCTTCCAGAGACTGGAGATTTTTAATTAACCTGGCTGTTGGAGGGTGACTGCAATGGATGTCAGCTGTGTTATGATACTTACTGGGTACTGAAGCGAGTGTCGTTTCCCCCAAAGCATTCCAAATCATTTCCAAAATCTGTGGGCTGGTTGCAGTTACCCTGCTTGAGACAGAAAGGTCAAGATGAGGAGAAAGATGAAGCACTTTTCCCCCCCATCCACCGCCTTTCTGGCAAGACATGAAAGAGAAACCTGTGTCACTTCATGGTGAAAGAGCATTACAAATCACATCCTACCTAGGTAAATTTCCCATCTCATTTCTAAGCATGGATTTTTTTTTTTATATTTGCTGCTTTCTTGAGCTGGAGTAAAATATTGCTGTGGATTTGTACAAAGCTGTTCTACCCAGTCCCAGGAGCTAGCAACCTGTAAGCAAACATGAAGCGACTGCTGAGTGTTTTGAGAGACAGTACTTTCTTGTGTTGGGATGCTGTGGTGACAAGAGCTAGGTAGTGTAAATATGGATAAATATTAAGTGACTGCATATGCTGCAGCACACAGTCATTTAGTGGTTTATGTGTGAAACCATGGAAGGAAAAGGCTGGAACAGAGAGACCCTCTACTAGTCGGTGTGAAATACCTGTTGGTGCAAAGTATCATCAAGAGAAACACATTTTTCGGTGATTGCCTATGCATTATATTCTTGTTTTAATTAAGCCTTGTCTGTTACACATGATGATGTTTCCAATAGTAAAAATGTCTGTCTGGCTACTTTAAAATTCAGCACGTTTTGTTGAAGTAGAAATAGTGTGGTCAATCACTAAGTGGAAACGTAACTGAAGCGTGGGATCTAGGATAGATAGTTTCACAGACTGAAGGAGTGTTTTTAATGTTGGGCTCTCTTTCAGCTGGAAATATGTTCATTAGCTGAAAATGTTGATGCTGTGATCATATGGCTCTTTCAATATCAAAAATAATGTCCAAAACGATTCTTCTGAAGCTTATTCTGATGTTGGCCAGTTAAGTGCTCCATTACCTACTGTCCTGTTTCTGTCATAAAGAAATATTAAATTCAGATGTCTTTATAATGACAATTTCCTATTCTTCCCTGAAATAAATTGTGCCTTCTATGAATGTTTCTAGGAGGTTAATGAATAATTGACTACTGAGAAAAAGGGAAGATCCTTTTAATAGGCAATTGAATCTGGTGTGATGTATGAAAATTAATAGTTAGGCCTGGAGCTTTAAATGTGATATAAATAGCTTGGTGTAGATATACAATAATCAGACACGAAGATGTCATTATTATAAATTCCAAACATTGTTATACATTTTACATGCATCTCCAAGTAACTTTAATTTGATTTCCCAAACAATTAGGGGTACAGTTTATGTGTTTAGGACCTGTACTTGAATACAGGGACCCCTGTTACATTATTCATGTTTAGGTGAGGTAGAGGATACTAAAAAAAGCAGGGTTTTTTTTTCTTTCTCCGCCCCCCCCCCCCCTTTTTCCTGTATTGTATGCCTGTGCAGGCATTTGTTCAAATTGAAAAATCAGCTTTGAATCTTTGTATCTTCTAGGTAGGAAGAGTGTGCAATGATTGTTAAAATGAAAAATATTTTACAGCTGTTGCTTTTATAGTTGGTTTTATATGTTAGCTACTGATGAGCCAGTAATAAATCAGTGCAAGCCTCGCACGCCTACCTTTTTCCTTCTTTGCAGAGAACTTGGATATTTTTTGCTCCCTGCTCTCCTCTGTGCAGTGAACTGCATGGAGAGTTTTCGTGTTTTGAAGAAAGATTTGGAAATGAAGTTGCTACTGCACTTCAGATCTTAATCTTCTTTGCTGTTTGCAGATGCTTCTTCGCCAGTCAGCTGGGTCAATATTAAAACCAAGCTCTGCTGCCTAAAACCTGTAGACTACATCTATATCAGCGTTTCCAATTTCTCATATCTGGAGTTCAGAAATTGGCTATAAATTGAGTTCCCTGAAAGGGAGGAAGGCCATGAGTTACAAAGCTTAGCCATCTCCTCACCAGCCTGCTGGTGAACTGTGTTGCCTGCCCTGTGCTGCGCAGGCCTGAGCAAGGCAGGGACTGATGGTTTGCTTTGTTCCAATTCTGTGCTACCTGTGTTTGTCTTGTCCTTTTAGGAGCTTCCATATCCCTTTCTGTCAGTCATAAATGAATATATTAATGTGGTTAGGCTTGTACCTGGGTGTTGGTTTGATGATGACGATTATTATTATTACTTTAAAATTTTTATGGTGTTCTCAGTCCCTCCCTCAATTTCCACTCCCCCCCTCCAAAAAAAAAAAATCATAATTTTCTTTTGCTTTGGTTTTTCTTGATGTGAATATGCAGGAACATTGCTGGTGATACCAGCACAGCGATGGAGATGGCAGCCTAAGAGTAACTAGCTCAGCAATTCCCAGGCTTTTAAATCCTCAGCCTTCTTGCATCCATTTGTTGTTTCCATTTCAAAGGTGGCCTGCATTTTGGATGAGTTTATTTTAATCAAATGCATGTGAGTAAGTGGATGGGTTGTAGATGTGTTATTTATAGCCCTACAGTGTCAGATGCAAAGTGATCTGAGCAACAGCTCCTGGACAGGTTAAAGGAAAAGCCTTCACCTCAGGGTGAAGGTTGTACTTGCGGTTTAACTCCACGTAGGCAAAGGTGCAGGTGCGTGTTGTCTGGATTTTGGGGCGGGGGAAACCCGTTACAGGTAGTGAACCTGTTGGAGATTGGTTGTTGTTGGAGTACCCATCCTCTGTATTTACTGGCTATTTACCCTCAGGCAGTGAATGCTGGAAAATGCAACTAGGGGGGGCTAGGGCAGGGGACTGAGTTGTAGCATACAATGGAGCACATCTCAGTGCACTGGGAGCTGCTAGCCTCTTGCTGGAGAGTGAAACAGTGGGCAAAAGCTAGCTAGCTGCTTTGTAATTTTTTTTTTCTTCATGAAAAGGTCATTTTCTCTTTCACCATCAGTGCACTCGTTCTGCACAGTGGATGTAGGAGGCAGAGCAGGCAAAATAACAGGACCCTTCACCTCTTACTACTCTGAGACTTGGTGGTATTTGCACTCTCCCAGACCACTGTGCTGCAACTGTGTACAAAGTAGGGCGATTGCTGCGTGGCTTGGGTGGATCCTGCAGCTGTCATTTCCAGGGAGAGAGCGATGAGCTGGACTGCTGGGGGCTGCGCACGCTCCAGGCTCAGCAGACACTGACCTTCGGCATCAGTGGTGGACCCTGCAGGACACGGTGGCTGGGTGGTGGGAGCAACCCTGCGAGAGCTGCACCGAGGCAGCTGTGGAGCAGAACAAGTACCACAGCGTTGCAGTCAGCCCTGCTCGCCCCAGGAAAAGCTCCCTGCCTCTCAGAGCCGTTTCCAAGGACCTGCAAGCAGACCTTCAACCACTGCAAAGGAAGAGCACTTTTCTTCAGTCATTCCCTCACATTTCTAATTTAGCTGAATGTATAACCTAGAATGAGATCCATTTCCTAAGATTATTTATGCAAATAACAAAAAAACCTGTTGCTGGTAGCAGGGTACTTAACACCAACTCAAATTAAACCAGAAGAAATTTCAAGACAAGAGAAGCCTGTGGGGCTGGTTCTTCACTCACAGATACTACCTATATACCCTGACTGATGGGCATCTTTTTCTGGGTTAAAATGAGGACTACAGAGTCCCACGTTTCTTTCCCAGGCAAATTCTGACCCATTCAGGTATGCCTGTTAACAGACACAGATAGTCCAAGCAACATAAAAACTCATAATGACAAATAAAAGATCAAAATAACATTGTTGAGTTTAATGTGCTAAAAAAAATTAACGGTGCGTTTTGCTTGTGCATGGACACAGAAAGGAGTCATGGTGAAGGTGATTTGTGTGATACACGAACAGAGCACATACCAGTCTGTGGCTCTAGCTCACCCTGAACAGAGGTTTTTCCACTGAAATGGTGATTGTAGGGGCTGGGTTTTTTTGATGTTTAGAGTTATTGCAGCATCGTAGGACAATGCAGCCCCAAATAACTCTTTGCAAGCCCATTCCCTCTGAGGCTCTGGCAGGCTGGGTGCTGAGCAGCAGATGCCTGGCACCTTGCTCACCTGCGAGTGGGTCAGGGTGTTGGGTCACCCAGCGTTTGTGAATGCCCGGTGTTTCCTCTCCTTTGGGCGAGAGCTGGAAGGGAAGCTGGTTTATTTAGATAAGGGGGGGGGGGGGTATTTACTTCTGTCTATTCTTACTCTTGCTAGCAATGACATTCCTCCTTCCATGTGAAACATTTGTCTAAATTATAAATGTGAGGAAGTGGCTGAAGAAATGGCTGAACTGAATTGCTGTTTATCTGGTGATTTTGTAGAATTTCCATCTTTTATATAGGAAGATCTGTTAAAAGAAGGAAACAGAGACAATAACAGAAGCTCCTGTTCTTAGAAACCTGTGCATAAACTTGCCTCAGGGTGAGGCTGGTGTTTTGTGGTGAGGTCGGCAGTGCTGCAGGAGGGCACTTGCAGGTGCAAGCCGCTTTCTTGCCCATGGCGAGTGCATCCACCCATCGCTCAGGAGCCATCTGGAGCAGCCCCAGCGCCTGGTGGCTCCAGTCCAATTTCAGAGTTTTCCAGGATATCCAGCTATACCCCTCTTTTAGATGAGAAAACAGTGATTAAACCTTCCCTATGTCTGGAAGCATTGTGCAAACAGGCAGGGATGTGTAGGGAGACTTGCTTGCTGTCCGGCTCCCAACAGCCTCATGTAGGGGCTTTCTCCGGAGCTCTGGCTGCTCCCAGGTGGGGAGCATGGGCACAGCTCAGCGGAGCTATGGTCACCCCGGGACACGCTCTCCAGGTGCTCTCTCTCTCGGGCATCATTTCTTTTGCTCAAATCTGCGATCCTCAAATCTCATCGTTCAGAAGTTACTCCAGTCCCTCAGTCAAACCTGAAGCAGACAAAGACCTTTTCCTTTTATGACTGCACTTTGAACAGTGAAAACTAAAAAGAAAAATAATAGGGCTGGTTTTGTTACTCTAGGTCCTAAATTGCATAATACGCCTATTCTTCTTAGATACGTGATAGAAGCTTTTTGATTTGTAACTTACAATTTATTTTATTTTTTAGGACCTGTAGTTCGGAACAGTTTTCCTCCTTATTTTCATCACTCTCTCGTGTTACTCCTCCTCACTTACTTATTTATTTTTACCCTTGGCTTGGAATTCCAGATGCATCCCAATTATATAGCCCTCTGAGCTTTATCCTTCATTGAGCAAACATCAGAGTTCAGTATAATAAATATGACTGTTCTTTGGCAGCTCTCTCTGCATGTCTTTCATAGCTGAAGGGTTTACAGCACTTCCAAATGCCTTTAATTTTTTTTTTCTTCAAATTTTGATTAGAAACATCACTCAGCAAGACAGAGGAGCGGTTTTCTCTGCTTCTGTAAACATATATAAATGTAAGTAGACATTAATTTTTTTTTTTTTTTCAAATTATGCCTGTACTTTTTTTTCAGTAAGAACAGATCTTACAGATGTAGTTATTCCTAGTTCCCATGTAAACCAGAATGCCTTTTGGATATAGCTCTTTAATTGGTAACTTGGTAAAATCTGGATGTTAGGTACAAGGCGGTTTTCCTAATTGGACTGTGCAACTTGAAAGAGACATCTGAAACCAGGAATCTGTTCCTCCTTGTTCCCACAAGTTTTTGAGACAACAGCTTGTACGTTTGTGGTGTGAATGGTCTGGGGAAGGGCTTTGCCCTCCTTCCCTGGGGATGCTCTCCCCCTGAGCCACGTGCCTGCAGTATGTGCCTGGTTCCTGCTCTGGAGTCCGGGAGTGAGTGTCATTTTCTGTTGAATGCATGGTTACCTGGGTTGTGGGAGACAGTCAAGGGGGACGTGTACCTGCAGTGTGCTCAGGTTTGCTGCGTGCCAGCAGGTATGGGGACTTGCCCTGGGGAGGTGCTGGTGTCCGAGCCCTGGGTGGGGAAGCCGAGAACCCCTTGTCACACCAGGAAAGGCAGGATCAGTCACAGAGCCTTTTTTCTCTCATCATCCAACATTTTTCTCATGGATGGAAATTGTTGTCTAGTTTACTATGTTCTTTTAAGTGGCTGGATACAGTTGCAAAGCAAATTGGTGTTTGAACTGAAAACTGAGCTCAGCTCTTGTACCTTTCCAGTTCAGCCCTTTCTTTCTTATCTCCTTACCAGCTCTGCAAGAAGACCCAAAGGAAAATTTGGAAACCATAACTGGATTATTTCTGTTGTGTCGAGCAACAGAGTGATTTCATAGCTCAGTATGGGAAGGAAATCTGATATGATGAACTGGGGACAATCAGCCTATAGTTTGGTTGTCCCCCCCCTCTACGGTCACCGTCTCCTTTCTGCCACGCTTCCTCTCTCTCCCACCCCCTACACGTTTCTCTATTGCTACAAAAGGGAGGTAAACATGGGAGATTCTTCTGAGGTACCTGAAGCTGCTCCCTGAGCAGGGGAAATCTAACACTACGTGCCTTGCTCCTCTGGCATTGCATGCATAGGAAGCAGCACTTAAAAGTCATGTTGTCATTTATGTACTATAAGAAATTTAAGTATTGCTGCACAAACAAAAATATGATAATCTTAATGGAGAAACTGCTTTCTGTGTGCATTTGTCTTCAAAGTAAGTAGCAGAACTTACTGGAGAGGCAACCTCCCAAAAATCGTCTGACCTTAAGAGCATGGCTTGGCCGTACCTGGGCAAGGTGAGGTCTACACCAGGCTCTGCCAGCTGGTCTCCTAGGCAGTATTACCTCTACCCACAGGTCTTGTCTTTGGCTTTGCACCATCACAGGTACAGTGAAGCACCACTCAATAGGAACTGCCATTTGAAAAGTAGAGAATCACACAGAAAAATACTTAGGAATTGGTAAGAAAAGGTTAGCAGTCATTCGTCTGCCAGGGGCATGTATATATCTTCACAATTTTAGCTGTAGTTGTGAAGTGTACAAAGTTTACTAATGTTGTAATCAGAACAAGTGAAATCCCCTTCTATGAACTGCAGCAGGATTCTTTCCAAGGAGCTTGGTTTCCTTTTAATGTTGTGTTATTAATTAGCTCAGCAATTCGTTCTGGTTTTCTTTGGAACAAATCAGTGAGTGTTGCCATCTTTGAACTCTTCTGTAAGTAGCAGGAGTTTTCTTGAAAGAGGTCTTTCACTGGAGAAAAGCGAGCATCCTCTGTGGGAGGATGGCTTCTGCTTGGTGACATCAGTGTATTCCCAGCCTACTTGCCAGCCTCCACGGAAGGAGGATATTAAGAAATGTGAGCTTTCTCTTTTTCAAAGTTATTGCAAAGCAGTAGGAGGTTTTCCATGCATTCAGCAGAAATATTTAGCTCTTACCACAGTTTTATCAGGACATATTAGTATTTTACCCTTGTAAAGCTATATATTCTTCTTGTCTGTGAGACACACTCTTGAACAAACTCACCCATTCTTCAGGGATGATCCTGGGAAAACTTCAAATCCCAGTGGATGTTTTTGAGTGGTCTGTTTTGGTATTGCATGGACATCCTTAGCACAGCAATTTACATGGAAATATGAGATGCGGAGGCATTATAATGCCAGTTGCCTTTTTATTGTCCTTCACCATCAAGTCAGGTTTTACCAATTCAAGGAATTCTGGTGCTTCAGGGGAAAAACTTTTCACAGATGGTATTTGTAAAGATAGCAAGGAAGAAATTTAAGGAATGTTTAAGCTTTGGGAATTATGAGATTATTTTAATTATGTATGTGACAGCAGCACATGAGGGACGTTCCACTGCGCTCACCTCTGTGCGCGCAACTATAGGTGCTGCCCTCCTTAGTTAACCTCGGCTTGAAATAGAGATGTGCTTGAAGAGGGCTGGAAGGGGAATGCTCTTTCCCCAACAAGTTTTCTGCACTCTCATTGAACTCATTGAATTATGCTGTTTGCTGCAGAACTGCCCCGCAAACCAGCCACGAGCAGAGCTCACTGTATAGAGCACTCCTCGTGCGCAGAGTGGTGGAAGGTGTCCTATACAGCATACAGTTCATGTATTTAATATAAAGAATAAAAGCCTGTAGTTAAAAACTTAAGACTTCATTTTGAATGAAAATTGCGATAACTTTAATAGCTTCAGGAAGCAGGTTTTTTCCCAAGGTTGGATGTCATGTCTTTGTCACTTTAAGACCAGTTGATGGAAAGGAAATCTTCGCTGTTCTTTCCTTTTTCCTCTAGAATATATATAATTTTTTTTCCTCCCTTATGGGAATGTTACTTGGAAAATAAAAGCTCTGGGAAATGGAAGAGGAAAAACAATACCTGTACTACTACTAACTGTGCATTGGCTGCTTTTGTATCAAAAGGAGTTTTCTCACCACCTATATACTACCACAGCCTCATTTTTCTTTTTGTATTGTCATAGGTTTAAAATTAGAGGAGACTCCACCAGGGGCCTTCCTGCTTGTGCCGATTCTGGTGCAGTGGTTGCGTGCGCTGGTTGGTGCGGTCCTTGCTTGTTGCATGGGCGTTCCCATTCTGTCTGCCTGCCTTTGCCTTTCCCAGACCCGTGTCAGGTTTGACACTGAATCCCGGAGACAGAGGACTATCAATGCAAAAGTCACCCCGTTAGTTTGAGCAGCACTTCCTTCTCAAGTGAAAGCACCCAAAATATAACGGCTTCTTGGCTCTGGATCTCCCAAGCTCCACCTTCACAGTGTTCATGAAACATCTATCCAGAGTGCCTGGCGTAAATCTTTGAAAACAAGGCTACCCCGGGGGCCAAATGTGTGACAGCCTTTCACAAGCATGCTACTAATTGCTTTTGATTAAATCGCCTGCATATCTGCCGGCCCTTGGCTCATGCTTTCAGCCAGTGCTGTGGTACTGCGGGCTCTCCCCAATGCTGGTGATGCCACCTGAGCAATTCAGGTCCTCTGAAATGGCACCGGATTCTTCAGAGCATCACCCAGATTTCCACTGATTGCTTTTGATGTCAGAGGAGGGTCAGGGAAGGAAAAGGGACTAGGGGCTTTTGCCTTTACAATTATATACACATATATATACACACACATATCCATACATATATGTGTGTTTGTTTATACATATATGCATGTATGGGTTTTCAACCGTATTTATGAGAGTTTAATAACCACCCACCCAAATGTTTGCTTAGACTCTGTGCATGTAAGCATTTGGAGGGCTTGTTACTAAGTTTACACAATCTAAAGGAACAAGGTGCTTTCCTGGGATTGTGCCTCTGGTGTGCAGTGCTTCAGACAAGCCATCCTTCCTTGGTCCAAGGGACGGCGTGCAGGGCAGGCGGTGCTTTATTAAGACCTAGGGAGCACCAAGTACATTTCTTGGCCATCCATTTAAAGGTTTTCTCCATGCTTGTCTTTTCTGCTTGGTAGGCTAGGCTATGAACAGCTCGAGGCTCCTGTGTCAAATTCTTGCTAGCAATATGCAGTTCTGCTGGGAATATGCTCAAATCCGGGGCTTGGTGCATTTATTCACTCATCCAACAGCATGACGGTAATGGTGAAAAGCTCCTGCCTGCAGAAGCATCTTGTGGGATCAGTGCCTGGGGAGAGAAGGGCTGCCCCTCGCTACCCTGCTGCCTTAGAGAGCTGGGAAATGTTTAATAAACCTGAAACAAGGTGTTAGGCTGTTGTTTCTTTGTTCTTGCCTATTTGAGGACCATCATCCGTCTGGAGGTTGCAAACTGAGATTTAGAAATATCTGCTGTTGGAATATTATTTGCCACTTGGTTAATTAAGAGATTGTAATGCAGATTTGCGGCTATTGAATGTCTTCTCTGTTCTTATTTTAAGTGGCTACAATATTGTTAAAAATTCGCTAACACATACAGATGCAGAAGCCTTTCATCTGAAGCATCAAAGAAAATGAACTCCTCTGACACCTCTCACACCGTTTTTTGTTTCAGCTGCTCTCATTCATTCCTGTCAAAAAGATGCCAGTTGTGATTTAGATCCTGCCAAGAGCAAAGGGGCCAGCTGTTGTGAACAGCCGAGGTGTTCAATTTGCAAAATATTCCTGTGATCGGCTGTGCGTTTCCTTTAGAGCAAGCCACCTTTTTGGAACAAGGAAGAATCCTAGAGATTTCTATGCAATCTTAATTCTGTGCAAAAATAAGCAAATATTGACATGGATTTGGAGAGTCTGTTAATGGGGGTGTAGGAAGTTATAGACCAGAGTTGGAAGATAATTGTTTTTTATAAATAGTAGTTAACATATATGAGGACATATCCCATGGCAAAGCTTTTTTCATCACTGTTGCTGCAATCACATTTAAGTTAAGTCATTTTTATTCTGAAATTAGAGTGTTCTGTATCTACCAGTTGCTTACGTTCTTTGTCACTGCTGTTTAGGTTTCCAGGGCCATCCTCCTGGTTTTGTTTCATAATGCCATTATTCACACACAGGAACTGTCATCAAAAATCAGTGTTGGCTGGGAGCTGCTGCATGGCAGCAGCAGAGATGCTGCTGCATTCCTCTGGAAGTAGGATAGATGGTAACTGCAGTACCACAAATGTGATTTAACATTTCTTTGTTTTTATTACTTCGTGAATGGCAGGCAGCGTGCTATGTTAAAGGCTTCTTACGCAGTCAGCCATCTGTTTTGTAAGATGTTGTTTGTCTTGTGCAATGTAAAACTCAGCAAATACAGATTCTATGAGATGAACAGAGGAATGACGCGTGCTCTCTTCGCTCCCTTCTCTGCTGCTGATGCTCCCTGGGAGCCAGCTTGGATCCAGAGCGGGATCGCAGTCATCGCTGCATCCCACGCAGCAGTCAGGAAGCCGCTGCTTGGGGTCTCCTGTGCCTGGAGGAGCCGAGCTCGCCCTTGCCCTGCCCAGCTGCCTGCTGCGAGCAAGCCTGGCCCCGGGAAGGGGCTCTGCTGCATGTGCATCTTGCCTGGGCGGTCCCCAGCTCCTGCAGCTGCATTCATGGTGGGTGAGTGAATGTTCTGCATCGAACCTGGGCTGGCTCCGTGTCTGTGGTCCAAACCTTCCACCTGTGGGTAGCTACAGGCTGATTGCAACTGGGAGGAGAGCTCCTCCTGAAATATCCTGACATAGCTGAGCAATAACAGGCCTGAAATCAAGTTGGTGTGTTACTTATTCGTGCCTTACAGGAGAGAGTCAGGCGTGTGGAAAGCAAAGAGAGGGAAGGTTGCACCTTGTGTTTTGGCTGGATTTTGGACAAGAGATGTAGCTGTGTTTACTTTTTTCATGCTATGCCTCTCTACGCGCATTGTAGTGTTCACAGCAGCAGAGGCTAAGTAGTGTGTCTAAAAGGTATTTTGCCTAGCATCAGTTTTAGCACTATCCTTGTACACCAAATGAATGTCTGATCTAGTTTTGGTAAGAAAGATATCTATTCTGATTCAATATCTGATAACTCCACCCAGTAGGTATGGGATACCTATCCTGGTCAGAAATGAAGAGTGGCACTGTGTGTCTGGTGAGGTGTCACACTGGCTGCCTGCCCTGGAGCCAGCCTGATGGCTCCGTCACCTCGGGTTATGTCAGTGCATGGACGACTGATTTGACACACATAAAAAGTGTTGATTAGATATAAATGGTGGGCTAGTGTGTGTTTAAAAGAGCCCCCTGCCAAATCTCTGATGTGTAGAAAAGTACCTTTGAAGGAGCACCTGTGTCACTTCCTAGATATATTTTAGAACAACGTTTGTCCTGCTGTGCTGTTGAGGGAAAATAAACCCATTTTTCTTACTTGGCCATTGGAGGTTCAGTCTATTACTGCTCTCTTTGCTTGGCAGTGGATTGGATTTCTTCAGAGAGGAAATTAGATTTTTCCTTTCCTTCCACTCTGTCTCTGTTCTGTGTTTACATCAATTGGCAGTTGTCTGTGCACTGTGGTGTGCGTGATAACCTGTCCTTCCACGTGCTGCTTCATTTGCTGTTCTCTCATAAACTGTATTTACACCTGGTGCTTCCTCCCTTACTTCTGGTGACAGCAAAGACGATCAAGGAAAAGTGTTCTGTGTCTAAACGCAGCCAGGAGCAAGTGCGGGCTTAACCTGGGCCATTTCAGCCGGCGCTGAATCAGAAGTGTGCTAATTGGGATGAGAAGTGTTATGTAGCTCGTGGGTAGGGCTTGCAGCTCTTAGAAGTCTGTGTCTAGTAACCACCTGGACATTTGGGTATATATGCAGATATGCTGGATTTTATTTATTTAATTCTCCCCCTAGCAGCCAGCTGCAAACTTAAAGGCTTGTCTGGGAGTTATTAATAGTTTTTGCTGCAATTTTATCTGGTCGGCAAGCCACAAGCGAGCCTGGAGGCCATGTTATTCTAGGAATACCCAGAGAGGTGATCTGTTTACAGCAGAGTGCAAATTCCATGGAGAATGTTGGAGGAAGAAGAGGTCCCTGAGGTTTGAGAGAGCTTGGTGGGAATTTGGAAATACGGCAGCAGCGGGGACGGGGTCACCTCCCAGCAGTCTTCAAGATCGCCGTGACAGAGCTTGTCATGCCAAAAGGCTCAGCTTGGGGAGCGCTGCGGTGGTGGGACATGCTGGAAGTGCTGAACAGCTTGGAAAACTAAGTGCTGTGGGATTTTTTTTCTTTCCTTTTGTGCCCTGTGGAAAAGCAGAGTCCAAATGCAAAATCCTACCTTAGGGCCACAGCCTGCGCTTTTCTCTTGACTGAGCTGAGCAGCTGCTGGGGCTGAGAGGCAAACACAGCCCTGGGGCTTTAGGGTGCTACCACCACTGGGAATTTCTGGTGTCCTGCATTTTACACCTAACCTGTGTTGCCTGAGCTTTCTTCTGCTCTTGTTCATCCGAGTCTGGTTGTTTTCCTCTGTTTTGGGGTAGGGGAACATCTTGAGGAGTCCTTAGAGGGAGAGAATTAATAGTGATGGGTATATAGTAATATGGGGGAAACTGTCAAAAATCATGGGTTGTTTCGTGGGTTTTTTTTTTAATATAATGTGAAACTGTGAATGTGAATCTAGAATCAGACTGTTGCCTTAGGGAATTTTTCAGTGGGAATGCAGTTGCTCAGACTTCAGGTGCTTTGTCCTGGCCATTTTCTCTGAGGGATACTCCTATATAATTACAGTCTTGGTGGCTCACAGAGTGAAACTGGGTGGGGAGAGAAAACTGCAAAGGCACAAAAACCAGTCAGCTTGTGGTTTCTGACGGAGCTAGTGCTTGGGCTGCAGTGCAGGAATTGCTTTGTGTTTTGGGATTGGAGATTGGGGAGCGAATGCTGGAGAGTTGTTCAGGCAGTGTGATTTAACCTCTTTTTCCTCTTGATATATTATTTGCAAATGACTTACAACTTTTTTTCTTTAAATAAAGGCGTTTGCTGTTCATCCTTGTGCAAATATCCTATGAGAATAAATGTCAGCCTTTGAAGAGAAACGAGAAGGTTTCTGAAACCTGAAACAAATTATTTGTTACTAGCGCGCAAGCATGAGAGCAAGTGAGAAAGGATGGGATGTGGCCCTTAGTCCCTTTGTGGCGATGACAGCTTACCCGGTGGGGTTTGGAGGAGGTGGGCTACTCAGGGCCATGCTCTGTGGAGCTGGTGTTAACCCGGTGTTACTGCAGTCCTCCTTTGTTCACCCGTCCACATGTCCGTCTCCTCCAGATGGACTGCTGCTTCCACAGCTGCAGGTGGAGAGGGTGAGAGAGGGGAGCTGGCTGGAGAGGGCAGCATTGCAGATGTCAGGCCATGGCATACTTGAATAATTTTAACTCAATTTCTCATCCTCTTTTCAGAAGAGGTTGCCTGAAAAATTGCTGTCAATGGTATCAGCCCAGGGATTTTTCCATCCCAGTGCCAGGGAGAGGAGAAGCTGTTAGCAAAGGCTACTTGCGCTTTCTGATCTAAAATCGATGTGCCCCTTGTCACCAGTGCCGATTGCATTTGCTGTGGGTAACCAGTTGTTTGACCTGTGGTTTTATCATTCCTTTCTCTGCTGATGCCGAGGGGCAGTGACCTCCCACACGAGGGAGCAGCTCTGCACGCGGTGGGGCTGAGCCCCCATGGTGTTGCAGAGGTTCCTTTTCTGTAACTCCCAGCCTTTTTGGTCAGCTGTCGGGGACAATTGATTTTGGTGTGGAATCATCTAGAGCTCTGTCATCTTTTGCAAGCTATTTCGAGGTTTCTGAAAACTATAAAAAAAGCAAAACCTTTCAGGACTAATGGCTCTCTGCAGACACTCCAAAGATGTGTGCAGGTCCAGGATGTGCCATACCTTATCCACCTATGGCCTGACTCCAGAAATGTCTTCCTTTCTGCTCCGCTCCCTGGGTTCTTCCAGGCACACCTATTTCCAGATGAGGCAACATAAATGGCATGCACCGGTTCAAGTACCATGTAATTGTAGTGAATTAATTCACTGTTTATACGCAGCTTCTTTTTGGCAAAACTGCAGGCGCGCTTGCCAAAGGGCCTCCCAGCGCTTCATGTGCTCTGTGGAATGGACTGCTTTTGCCTGTGAAGGCTTGTTCAGGCTTTCCCTTCTTTCTAACGAGAGTCCCAGAGGACTATGCAGGCGGAACACGGCGGGAGTGAGGGAGAGAAAGCGAATCCTGTTTAAAGAAAAGTAATTTCAGTATTCCAAAACCTGCTTGGCAGATCTTACCCGATCTGACTCCAGTGGTGTGCTGTGGGCTGGCTCCTATGAAATAACAACGAACTTCTCATTTTCAGTTGTTTCTTTGTTGTGGTCTGTCAAGAAAATCTTACTCCAGCCTTGTTGCTGTTGTCGCATAGCATGCAGTATGGATCAAATGAGGACTTGCATGTGACAATGTTGCCTTCAGCCTGTAGTTTTTCTGGTCCTAAAAACTACTTACTGTGCTTTTTAGACATGTTTGGAAAATGCTGCAGGTTTGAAACCTCTGTTGGACTCTGTATTCACCTAAGGTGCAAGAGTGTACCCCAACAACCTGATTGTTAAAGCTAGATGGTCAGAAAGTCTGACCAAGCTCAAAGCCCTGTAGGTCCATCAGCATCTGAGGCAGCTTTTCTCAGGCCAGCATCCGTCATGAAACTCAACTCCTCTGAAACCCAAGGGCTGCCCCTGCTCTGGGGGAAGTGCACCAGCGAGGGAAGCCAGCCCAGGACATCTCCAAGGTTGCCTGCAGAGGGAAGTGTCGGGGACAGAGCCCTCCTCAGCGGGTGCTTTTCCCTCAGCATGCATCTAGAAAGTTTAACTAACACATCCTAGGGGTGCATGTGGCTCTCTTAGGGGTCAAATAGGGCCATTGCTGCAATGCCAGGGGTAGGCAAAAAGGACCATGTATGAAGTAGTGGGGGAGCCACCCTGAAATCTGTCCTCTTAGTATACCAAAAATGTTGGTTTGAAAGTCCTTTTCTTGAGCTTGGCCTTTGTCACTAGGAACAGCCAATATAGCTGCTGTGGTTCTTATTCCCTTGGTTAATATTTGAAAATATTTCCCATGGGATTTCTGAATAACTCAGTGAGAGACTATATAGAAGGACAAAATTGTCGTCGTCCCCCCCCAAGTCTCTAAGTAGGCAGACTTTACACAGCCACACTCGTTCTCTCATAGATATCATTCGTGCATGCGCTCTCACACCCGTGCACTCACAAGTACCAAGGCGTAAGTCCACGTGGTCTGGCCAGGGTCACTTGTGTGACACAGAGGACAAGAGGCCGTGGCTGCTGCATCCTCATCACATCCCTGAGGTTGTTCTTGGCAGGCAACAACAAACCAGTTTGGGATTGCTTTTCATACCCTTTAGGAATTGATGATGTTTACAATTTTTTGCTTCATTGTTTTTTCTCATCCCTCGTAATCCTCAGGCAAACATAGTGCATTTCTGTTCTCTTCTTTTTTCTCATAGTCTTGATATTTTATGAGTCAGTCCTGTTCTTCATCTTCATGATACCTTATCTGCAGGTCAGGTTGTTCCTCCTCCTTTTGTTACTGGAATGAAATGAAATCACCGGTAGGGTGCAGTTGGCACAATGGGCATATGCCATTCCTTTAACCAGTGCTCTGCCCATCCTTCTGGTGCCTGCTTGCTTGCTCTCACACATGCATATGCTCGTACACGCACACAGACTTTGCCTTTGTTCGTCACCAGTTTTAATATTTCTGCCACAAATTGCTGCATGCAGACTCATGGGGTAATGTATCTGGCCCCAGTGCTGTTCCTTCCATGCCAGAACGTGTCTCTGTGCATCCTGCATGTTAGTAGTGGGGTTACTTTGAGTGCATCAACACCCCAAAATGCTTGAATCCCTTGTAAGAAGGGGCACAGTTCACACCAGCTCTCCCTGTGGCAGGTTTTGAGGGCTGTGAGGCTGGTGAACGTTGATTTGATCACTTCTGTAGTGGAAGGGATAGGGTCTGAAAGGAGAATTTCTACACTTTATTTCTGCAGTTCCCAGACAGAGGCCTGTGCCATGTAATGAGCGTCATGCATTCACTGTCTCATGTCTGTGATGCCTGTGAGGCCCAGGTCTGCACCACACCTGTGGTGAGGCAATTGCCTTCAGGCTGGGTTGTACTTACGGCGTGTGTGAAACAATTCTGCCACAGGGATTGACTGGGTCCCACTTCTGTGCTTGTGATGTCCACTGTTACTGGGTGTCTACCGATGGTGGGAAAGTCTCTCCCACGTGTCGTGGGCATGTTTAATTTCACTGCCCAAGTACTGCAGGACTGCTTTGTGTACAGATTTCAACTTGCCCGTACGATCACTTGCCTGGGACTTGTGGAAATTAGGCAACTGAGTTGGATCTACTGCTCTGACTGTGCTGCCTACAGCAGAAATACTAGGCAAGGAAGCAAAATGCTTTCCATGCCTGTCTCCTTGCCCACACAAAATGTTCCAAGTAGAGCAAACAGACGTATCCAGGAGTTGGTACTGATGGTAATTGCCATGATTTGTGCGTATGACAAGGGTTTACTTGATTCTCCACGCTCCACAAAGTAGTTGAGGCGAAAACCTCTTCACTGAGCAAGGGAGCTGAAGATTTCTTGCTGGATTTGCTGCAGGTGGATAAAGCTGATTTCTGCCTTGTAGTAATTTTGTGCAAGTTGGTAATTTATCATGTGAACTGGGTAAAAATTGTTGCGGCCACAGAAACCTTGTGCCTGGGTGCATCGTGGCACCGGCGGGAGCATCAGCAGGGTGCAGGCTGCCTTTCCTAGGGCTGGAGCAGAGGTGCTACAGTGGGCGGCTTTGCTGGCAGAGGTGGGAAAAGGTTGACTGCTAAATGCTTGATAAAAACCTGCAGTGCTGAATCTTTTATCATATAAAATTGATGTGAGAGATATTGGAAAGTCAGTAAGCTGTCCTAATATGTAGAACATTTCAACAGAAATGTGATATTTCATATACACGGAGTGCCTGCTGATGTCCCTTGAAAGTCACGCTCACCCAGCTACAGCAGGGATTATCTTTTTGTGTTCTTCAGCTTTTTTAGAGGAAAGGGCAAAAACTGATTATATGCATGTGATAATCCAGAGAAGAAAATAGATGCTAAACAATCTCTGAAGTTATTTCCTTTCTATACAATGAATAACTGCTGTATATGGAGTTACGTACTATGCACCAGTGACTTAATAAAATATAATTTTATTATTTGGATGCATCTTTCTGCCTTCATATAAAAGTTGTTCTCCTCTTGGTTAATTTTTTTTATCTGATACTAACCTAAGCAATGCAATTGAAATGCCAAAGCCTTACCTAGCTGATGCAGACTTCCCGTTTCTATAGCAACAAAACTCGTCCTTGTACTTAATGAAGGAATATTGGAGTGTGAGTAACTGGGACTTTAAGGTTTAGAAAAACAAACAGAACGACTTTATATTTGAAGATTAGGGAAATAAAACGGAAGTGACCTCTTTGCATAGAATAAAAAAATCACCTAGGCTTGGGACACTTCATTAGTAAGAATGAAACCATATTAATGTAATAAGGAGCTCTATGTTTTAATCTTGTTTTTCTAATTAAAATGTAAAAGGCTTTTATAGCAAGTAAGAGTCTCTGAGGGTTTTTCCCCCCCTTTCTTTTCCAAAGCTGCTGTGTTTGTGGTTAAGCTAATGAAAATTCGGGCCGCCTCGCAACAGATACATTTTCTTTCTGTACTGGCAAAAATCCATTGGTATTTTTTTGTTGTTGGCTGAAAAGAAAGGCAGGAGGGAAAAATAGTTTGTGGTGTTTAATCCTACATTTGGTCTGCAAGCTAGTTCCTGGTCAGCTAGTTTAAATCTGTGTTACAGTGCTAAATGCTGAACAAGCTACAGATGAGCAAGTGAATGAAGGAGCAGCTGTCATCTCTTCCTATTGTCTTATGGCTTTTCAATTACAATTTTAACAACCGTTAAATTCTAATTTAAAACAACTGTAGGAAACATCTCAAGGAAAAGCAACAATGCTGACAGCAACATATCACTAATGTTTGCAAGCCTGTGTTTCTGTATCAGTGTGCTGATAAGTACTAGACAACATTTGTGGCAGGTTAATTGTGCTTAATTATTAATCTGTAGAAGCAAATGCAGGCAAATGGGAAATATGAAATAGGGGCTTCTATTGCAATCTCACTGGCAAAAAAAAAGTTTGAATATATTTCCACAAGGCAGTCCAATTTTTCTGCTATTTCTTCTGTGATTTTATTTTTTTTAAAGCTGTGATTCTGATAAATTCATCTTTATTTCTGAGGACTAAATAAAAGGTAGCCAGGGTTTAAGGAAGCTTTTATCTACTGAACGCACTTGTCACAAGGCAGCTGAGACAACCGATGATACCCGTGATGGCAGTAAATTGCCCCACAGCAAAAGGAAGGATGGAGGACAGGATAAGATAGATGGAAGGCTGGCTTGTTTGAAAGTTGATCAAGATTAGCTATTGTGAAAACAAAAAGTAAACCCAGAAACAACCCACTCAGCAAAATCCAGCTTGAAACTGGCTGAGTCGTAGCATATTAAACTGTGGGCAGGTGGCATCCCGTATGAGCTGGGCGGCTGTATCCTGCTGAGAGCTGCGCTCTCCTGCCTCCCAGCAAACTGATTGGAAAGGCACGCGGTGTCTCTGAGAACTGTGAAAAGGCTCGACCCAAAATCTTTGGATTGTATTTTACCCTACATTCCCTTTAAAAAACCAAACATCTTACAATTTGGTAAAACGCTTCCCTAGGCAGAGACTGAAGGAAAGCTAACGACGACGATACAGCAGGTCTGCAGGAGATGCAATAGGTGTATGGAAGTTGCAATATTTGCACCACAGCCAGCTGTTAATAGGCTTCTCTATTTCTGCTAGGGTATTTGAAGCCTAAATACAGGAGGAAACAAGATTTATCTGATTGTGCATAACTTTGGCCAAAGGTCTGGAAGGACATTAACTCCCTGAAAGTTTCATAAAGAGATGCTCTGTGGGTGCCTTTGCTGGTGAGGAGCTAATGTGTTTGCGTGTGCTCTGTGTTTCAGGGATAGAGCTCTGTCCTCCTGGGCACCGGTTCATGATCACCATGGTGGCGAGCTTCATTGAAATGGCGGGGCAGTTCCTCATGCCGGGGCTGGCTGCTCTCTGCAGGGACTGGCAGGTCCTCCAGGCAGTCATCATCTGTCCTTTCCTGCTGATGCTGCTTTACTGGGTGTAAGTATTTCTTCCTCTTGTCAGGTCAAAGACAACATGAGCTCCTAATGTTGGACTTAGGAGGTGCTTTGCTGCCTGGAAGTGTATGTGCTTCACAATACATGTGAGCCTTTCCCTGTCTTGTTACATTCACCTTTTGCAAAGACTTGACTTTGAAATAAGAAATAATAACTTTATAATTGATCGTAGCACACACAGAGGTTACGTGCTGCGACATGGTGGGAACTCAGAAGATGGTCCTCTTTCATTGAGCAGCAAGTTGTATTTTGATATTATTCTGGCTGTTACTCTGCCTTTAAAGATGAAAACAATTCTTGAGAGGATGCATCTCAGCCTAGCTGTTGTCAGATTGCGGCTGCACAGCTAAATTTTCCCTTAAAACCTGTGTTGTGGTTCTGGGCTGTCACTGTTGGTTTCTTTGGCCTGGGTTAGCCAAGCTAGGTTAAAAATAACGTGTGTCAGCTCTTGAACAAGCGGACTTGGATGGCTTGTGTGCATGAGGTAGCCAGCCCTGAACCAGGCTGCCTGCTCGGTTTTTGCCCAAATTAGCACACTCTGTGCCGAAGCCTGGGTGGCTGGTTTGCGCTGGGCAGCAGCTCGGGATCGTTTCTGCAGGGAATCCTCCCCTCCCGGCTCTTCCCACTCCTCTCTGCCTGCTGTGCCAGCGGCACTGCGGCGTTGGTACGGCTATCCCAAGAGAAAGAGGATGGCTCTCACTTTGGGGATGGTACTGAGTCCGTTCCCACCAGGACTCTATAAATCTCCCCAAAAAATCTTTCTTTGTTGTTCTGTCTGAATAGTGACACGCAGTGGCGGCATAACACAACAGAGGCTTATGAGAGCAGGGTTGTACAAAACCATAACAGTAAGAACACACTAGATCATTCGTTTTAAAGATAACACTAACACGATTAAAATACTTGGGTGCTGTACACTGAAAAAAAATGAGGAAAAAATGCCACTGCACTGTGCAAGACCAAGTTGTTTATGTATCGTAGGGGGCCAAGCTGCCAGTTGTAATGCCTGACAAGTTGCAACATGTAAAAACTTCTTACAGTGTGTAACAATTTTTAACAGTTATATATTTTTCTATTAATGTGTGAAGGCCTTACAGAGTTCTCCTGCATTCATGGCGGTAACCCTCAGCGGGGATTTCATTGCTTACCCCTGAGGAAGACATGCTGCAGCTTGGGCTGAGGACAAAACATGGCACACCAAGAAAAGTTACAAGTCCTTTACAGGATAATGTTCCCCCCACCCCACTCCCTGTTTTCCAACATAAAACATCTAAGTAGTCTCATCTTGTCAGTGTTAATCTTGATGATGAATAAGCTAGAGTGTTCTTGTTAATGTATGGTACTGTTCTCCCAAACCTGCTATATGTTATACACATGCAAACACACACATGTGCAGGTCTACTCCAAAACCTCCTGTTGGGATGCCTGCCAGCTGGAAAGCATTATATCCACCGCTGGGTAGAACCCAATATCAAACATAATGTTTACAGATACTTGTGTCCAATAGGACAGTACGATAGTATGAAGATGCCTAACATGCGACATGACATGGACAGCAGTAACCCCTCAGCAGTCTTCTGGAGGTAGCACATTTTCCAGGTGGCTGAGTCAGGGTCCCATACTTTGCTGTTGAGAGGTCGTCCCTGGGTGACATAGAAAGCAATAGGAAATGCTAACATTTATTTCCTAATCTCCAAGAGCTTTGCAGCTTTTTGGCTGGACAGGACAGGCAGACCACGCAAATAGATTCCCCTTATATAATGTGTGATATGACAGCTTGATAAATAGTGGTAGCAGCCAAAGAAACAGGATTTGCATTGCCCGGGGTTTTGCATTTGCAGAAATGGACTCTGTTTAATTATACTGTCGGTACAGTATGCACTTTTCTCTTAGGCTTTTCCCTTCCATCTGTTGCATATTCTCTGGAAAGTGCTACTGTTTTATTACCTCTTTCCTTTCCTCCCTTCTTCCCCTGGCATTGTATTGAGGAATAGAGCATGGACCCTCAGCATATGTTGCAGATGAAGGAAGAAATCAAACTGATTTGTAATAAAAGAACTGGAAAACCACGCTGCTTATTAATTTCCCATCGTGTACCCAAAGCAGTGAGTTCAATAACAGATGCTGCGATAGCCCCTGCGCTGCCTCCTTCTTCCTCCTTGTTCTCTTTCCTTCCATCTCCTGCTGAGAGAGAGCTGTTTGCCCCTCCATGCTGGGGCTTAGCTCTCTCCTACCTATAGATTTGCTCTGCTCCCGGCCTGTACATGGCAGGCTATACCATCCCCAGGAGGCGGGCGGCTGAGCGGAGCGGGAAGCTGGGCATGGATTGGGGAAAAGGGAGAAGCAGCAGATCTGTCTAGGAAGGATGGGCTGGTGGAGTGGGACACCTGCAAATCAAGCAGATGCCTTTGCTGAGCTCTCAGGTCATTCTGGAAGGGCAGGGAGGCACCCACATAAGCCAGACGTGAGCACAGGGGTTGGTGACAAGCATACAAAAATAAGTTAATAGATGTTAGGCTCTGTGTGTGTGTGTCTGTGTGTTCAAGCCAGGAGGGAAGGGGATCTCCAGTTATACAGAGGCATTATTTCCTCTGCTGTGGACACAGGAAGCTTCTGATGGGACCATGCCATGAAGGTCAGCAAAGGTATCAATAATCTGAAATAAACTCCTGCTTCACTTTAACCAAAACTGAAGAACTGGGAAGGGGTGGCTAGTTCTTTTCTGGTGCTGTTAGATATGATTGACCCTCACCAAGACACAAAGTTGTAATAACTGGGCTTATTGCCCTGGGGCAGACCCCTAATTGACACACTGCACCCTTTGCAGGGGCATGGGTTTGCTCTGCATCTGGAGAGGGGCATGGTTCTCCTTCCAGCTATGCGCAGTACCTGCCTGGCCTTTTTCTGTCTGTCAAGGATTCTTCTCTGCTCTTAGGATTTCTCAGGCTCAGGATCTCTTTTCCCAGTGCCCCTCCCACTCTTTCCCCTCTCCTCTCCCAGACAGCAGCTGTGTAATAGGAGATGAACATTTCCCTCTACCCACCCACACCCCGTTCTTTTCTTCAACTTCAAAAGGTCCTTTTCTTCAACTTCAACTGGTCCTTTCCTCACTGATGAGGAGGTAGAAGACTATCAAGCAGGTGTCCACAGTCAGCTCAGCCTGGGAGACTGCCCACCCTTGGCAAAAAGCAGTCTCAGCTTCGTTTTTATATGTATAGTATTTAATGCCAGGTGATGAAGAACGAGATTGTGACCAAATTTCTGTGCAGAAGTCCACAGGGGCCAGGGGGTTGGCTTTTTTTTTTTGGCTTTTGAGTTTGTAATGGTGTTTGGTTTGGCAACAGAAGGTGCAACAGTAGGCGCGTACAAAAGACCCTTGGCAGCAGGGTCCGTGCTCCACAAGTGAGCTCGGGCACTTGCACAGAGATGGGGCAGCCAGCACTTCCCCTTGCTGTGACTGGTAACCTGGGCTCAAAGCAGCCCAGGAGTTTCTAAAGATCCTTAAATGAACCTCTCACTGCTTGCACTGAGTAATGGAGCAGCTGACAGACGTGAGGCTTCAGCACTTCCAGTTTGAGAAACCTGTAGGAGTTGGGAGGCAGAGACAGAGGTTGTCCCCACGATGCCCATCCCTGTGGCTCTCTTCCTTCCCTAGGAGCAGGTGCTCCGCACAGGGCTTCTTGTTTGGGACCTGTAACCTGTAAGCGGACTGTTCAAAAAGCGCAGCTTTTAGGCTAGTGGCTGAGGCTGTCCCCTCTCCAGAACCAAGCACGGGGAGATTCTGTGTTCAGAGAATTCGTAATTTTTCAAAACGTGCATTTGCAGTACAGGACTTTCTGTGGGAGGATATGCCAAAGCATCCGTGCAGCACCACTGGTAGTAAATAAGCTGTCAAGCTGAATAGCTGTCATCATGGCTGTTATATATTTTTATTGCCTGATATAATTTGGATTACAGTCTGCCTGATTTCTCTCCTTTTTTCTTCTTAAAAAACATAATACTTTATCTAGGATGGAGGTTTTGCTAAGCTGTCTTCCAAATTGCATCAGCCTTAAAAGATAGTACTATAATGGTGCAATTGCCTGGTCCGCTGTGTAGAACTATAAGAACTGAGGCAGCATCCACAGCAAAGATCAGTTCTTTGTGAAGGAAATTTGAGGTTTATTATATATTTGAAGTTAACAGTAGTTGCTAAATTTGTTCTTAGAAAGGTCTTTTGGAAGATTAGTGAAAACGAGGCCTAAACAAGAAAGAAAAGTATGCTTGGAGTCAGATCTGAAAGTTTCCATCTCTACAGAAGTATGGGAGGTTTTGTTTGTTTGCTTTAAGATCTACATATTTCTTTTGGTTTTGTATGAAAATAAACTCATCTGAAAAAAAAAGGAAGAATCATCAGTTAAGCTAATGACTCAGGTGAATATCAGCACTTGAAGGAAACAACCGGATGGAAAATGAACTTTTTTATTTTGTAACTCTGTGTGCATGTATATATTTTTAAGGCAACTCAACTAATAAAACATTGTCTTTACTAGGGGAAACTTTTAGAGCAACATCTGAATGTTGTCTGGAGCATACACAATACTGACCTGTATAAAAGAATGGCTTAAAGTCTGCATATGTGGGAGAAGATTTTTGACATGTTTAAAAATCTAAAAAATCTGTTCCATTATAATCCTAAAAAGTAATTTGTCTCTTTCCTCTCTCTGTCTTTACAAGATAATCCAAATCACTTCTGTCAGCTATTTCCTTCTTTGGTCTGAATTACCATGTGTTAACTGCACATCTCATTCATTCCCTGCTTGGCAGCAAATGTCTATTGCAGACAGTGCTGCCTCCTTCTCCTAGTTCTTTCAAAATTGTATTAACAGGCAGAACGCCTCTAATACATTATAAAATTCTAATATCTCCTATTTCTAGGTGATAGGATAGTTCCTGTATCATTTGTGAATCAGTGTAAAAGAAAATGTCATTAATTTGCACATTCTGAATCTGTTTTCCCTCTTATTTGTTTCATAAGTGATTCTTCTGCTTTTTGAAAATAATTACATAGCTCATGAACGGTTAAATGAGCAGCTAAACACTATCAGTTCTTCTTCTGACAGAAACTTGGAAGCGACTCTAACCTGTTTTCCATCTTTAAAGTATTTTCCCAGAGTCTCTTCGGTGGCTGATGGCTACACAACAGTTTGAGGCATCCAAGGAACTGATCCTTCAGTTCACGCACAAGAACAGGATGAACACGGAAAGTGACATCAAAGGAGTGGTGCCCGGTGAGTAGGACAGACAGACAACTGCAAATCCCTCCGCTCTTCTCTAAAGGCTGCACGTGGCATTGCTGCCCAGAATTAAATAATCTATTTACTGCCTATAAAATCATCCCATTCATTCATTCATTTTGCTTTTCTTGAAAAACCATTCCAAACTCCAGCACTGTGTTTAAAATTACTTGGCCTGTTGAACAGTCCTGGTATTTATAGTCTCATCTTGCAGGGCCATATGTCTTTAGAGACATCTCTTGAAGAATTTTTCCATAGCTACAGAGTGCACCTTCAGCCCTGAGTGCCTCTGGAAACTGTTTTAAGGAAGCTGCTGGCTGGGATGCTGCCCATCACGCGACACTTATTTTGTTGATTTGGAGGAGTGGCAGCACTCAAACCCCAAATGCTAAAGCAGCAGCCCTGCAGCAGACCTAAACCACGTTACAGTTTCTCTTTATAGCCTTGCTCCAAGAGCCATTTTGCTTTCCTCTCCTGCAACATCTGGAAGATGCTGCTCTGGGGGTGGAGGGGCTGCAAGCAGCAGCAGTAGGATGCAGGTTTTGGTTGAGAGTCTAAATTATCGGTTCCTTGGTTTACTGATGCTTTTAGAGAGAGCTGACAACTCTTAACACCAGGATTGTCACTGAAATAGCTGTGCTCCTGTCTCGCAGGGTGCTCTGCAGAAAAGACTCTGTGTGTGTGTGTGGCTTTAATTACAACAAAGGCAAAGAGTTTCTGGATCTTCATCTCACTGGTCCGCCTGTCAGATTTGGTTCAGGCTCCCCGCTTCCTTCTCACAGGCCTGACGGTGCCCATAAATACCCATTTTGCACTGTCACTTGCAGTCTATATCAGGCTACCCACTAGTCAGAAAACAGTGGAAATGTTTGTTTCTCCCCCCCCCCGCCCCCTTGCTTTTTCAAACCCTACCTACTCTGACCCCGGAGGCTGCAGCAGCTCTGCCCGTGCGTAGGGGTGATGCTTCCTGCGCTTGGCCGATACTTGCTGCCGAAGGTCTCTGGGGTAACTGTAGCTTCAATCAGTCAGTGCTAAAGGCATCAGTCAGCACTGGAAGAGATTTCATCCAGAATAGAAAAAAGTCACTGTTAACATCAGTGCCTAACAAATGAAGCAGTCTTCTTCAGTGAGGGGTGAAAAAGACCGATTTGGGTCTGTGGAATTCCTACCCAGGTCACTGCTGTGATTTCTGGTGAAGTTGGCAGACTGGTGCTAATTAGCTTGTTTGCACGTGAATTGGGTGTCTGGCACTACAGTTCCTGGATCTGCATCGCACAGAACGTGGCTTTGCAATGTAAATGCCATTTTTCTGGTAAAGTTCTGAAAAGCTGGGGGTATGTGAGCAGCCATTAACCTGGTGATCTCCATCCCCCCCACACCTCCTTTTTGCAGATCTTCCCCAGAGTAAATGATGGATCTTGGAGAAAACGCATCTCTGAGGCAATGAGATGTCTCACAATTGGACTTGGAGTTTTCCAGCCAACTCTAAATTTGGCTTTTCTCAGCTAGTCAGCTTCTTGAATTTGCAGATGAAATAAAATGTATTTTAGGGGAAAGAAAAAATAAATTACCTGAGTTTCCTTTAAGGAAAATGATAAAGATGCAACTTCGTGTGCTAGAGGGATTTATTTAAGCCACGTATAATGATATTGTCCATGGAGGAATGCTAAATATCAAAATGGTTTTATGACTATTATTTGTGACTGATTACTTTTTCCAGCAGTTTCATGGTAGGGGTGCACTCCTGTTTAAGGAGGGACTCCCTTTCATGTGGAAAACAGTGTTATTACACATCTTAATGCTATGGATTCTCTGCCTGCAAATACATTTAGATATAGCAGTTGTCAGTACATTACCCTTTGCAAACTTTAAGTGATACAGAACACGGTCATTTCTGCCTCCTTGCTGATGCTGTTTTTGTTGGGGATATTGCTGGGGTTTTTTATTATTTCTTCCCTTGCTTTTTCTCCTTAAACTCTCTCTACAGCCCCACATGTTAAGGCTTTCCTGACCCAGCTCTGGAGGGATGCTGCATTTCTGTAGGGAGAGTAAGAGAGGAGCGGTATCAAAAGGATGAAATGAGCTTAACTAAAAATTTTGGAAGGAAGGACCTTCTCTCTCATTCTGGGTGCGTGGAAGTGTTGAGGACAGGAGGAAAGTAGAAATCCTGAATGAAGAATGTGATCAAAGCACAGGCCATGTGTCTCCTAGTGGGTCCATAAGCAGAAAAAAAGCATTTCTCTGCTTTTGTGTGTTATAATTACATACCTGGAGTTGCTGTGGCAGAGAATGGGTAAAAAGCTGGTACTTGTCTGGGAGAAAGGATACCATTGAGCCTGATGCAGATATCCCCTATTTCCCCTTGACTCCATTGTTGAGCTTTCCTATCTGTGTGGAGGGGTTTTTGTTTGTGATTTGTTTTATTCTTTGTTTTCCATCTGAAAGGGCTGGAAACCGTTTTGCTCTAGTTAGGGGCCATTGTGTTGCTGGTTATTATTCCTCGCTGTGTTGTCGTAACAGCCTCCTGTGATTGAATTACTCCCAATACATTTAAATGATAAACTGCTCACTTGCAGTCCCTTCTAGCTGGAAACCCCACTGTAATTTTACTCATATGTACCAGTCAAATTAGTGTATCCTATATAACAGATTATTACAGGAGTCACAGTAGTTTCATATGTACCCATTTTAGCAGCTGATAGAAGTTCCATGATAAAGAGTAGTGTTTGAGTGGGTGAAGTATTTCTGGGATGGAAGAAAATGCAATTTTGAATTGCTGTCCAAGCAATGAACAGTCTTACTTTCCTTTTTGAAGAATCACAGCGTTCCCATTGCCCGCTGAAAGCTTTTACTCATCCATTTGGCTACTCTGCCTATAGTGGAAAGTGCCACTAACCTTCTGTAAGGCCTGTTCGCTCCACAGGGAGGTGGCCCACATGTTGGGTGGAAAAAAAGGAAGCAAAATTTATCTGCTGTTTTTGAATAAATCCCATAGGGTGGGAGCAGTTTGCCAGTGCTCTTCTGGTAGATGTTTCTAAAGAGAACAACTAAATGTCTGGACAGTGGTCCAGCTGCAGTTGAAAGGTCCGGCAGCTGTAGTAACAACCCCTGTCTGGAGAAAATCAGCATAGGCAGCTGATGGGCAATGCATAGCCAGCCAGAGAGTGTGCATGGCAAACAAATTAAAGTGAGACAAGGGATGTTGATAGGAGTCCAGCGTGTTGTAAATTAACCTCACCCTCATCGTCTCAGTAACCTGCTCCAGGGGTGTAACGTAGTGCCTGTTGTTGGTTGCAAAACCAAAGAAGAGCTGCCCCCTCGACAGCTTTAAGTGCCTTTATTTTTGAGTGATTGGTTCATCTTGTGATTTTTGGCAGGAATTATTTGCCTTCGTAAAGAGATTTTTGGGTTTATGTGGTCATATTTTCTTCTTTAATGCTTAAGAAATCTAGCTGTGCTAATTAGACCTGGTTAAATCATCCCTAATGTTTTGAGTCTCGAAATTTCACCAGTTGGCTCAACACTTTGCCCTCTTGCAGAAATAGAAGTTTAAATTCATTTTTGCATCAAGGGAATGATTTTTATCCAACTTCATATTGAAATGTCATTTGTAAAACAGGCTTGGTGAATTTTGTTGACAAATATTTCAAAACATTATCCAAAAAAGTCAGCTTCAATCATGTGCAAATGAAATATGTTGGTAATACTAATTCAGCACAGGTTTTTCACTGCCAGTTTCTCCAAAGACTTCCCCATCTCTTCCCTGTTCCCTGTGGAGCAAGAAACAAACATTCAGTTCAGTGTAGCTGCAGGACAGTCGCTTTGACCTGAGTGAAATAAATGCTAAGGAAGCAGAGAGATCTGTTTAAAGAACAGGAGAAAAGAGTGTTTAGGGGAATTGGAAATCCCAAAGCACCAACTATCCTTACACCCTTTAAAGGCATGTTGTACATTAGACAGCTTTCATTATTTTGGTAGGATGCGTGGTTTTTTCTTCATGTGGGATGAAGGGTCTCTTGGTTAGCTGGAGCAGATCGACTGCTGCAAGCTCATCTCCGCTGCAGCAGCACCGAGCCGTGCCGGCGTGTTTGGGTGTGCTGGGAAATGCACCACTTGAAAAGCTGTATCAGCAATTACCTGAGTGTCAGGCTTGATGCTTCCATGGAAACCCACCTTTGTGCGGTTCTCCTTCTCTTCCCCTTTGGTGGGTGACATTTCAGATGTTCCTTAACAGAAAAATATCTACTTGACCGGGCTGAATAACAAAACCCCCTTTTTGCTCATCTCTAGAGGAAAACTGGAATATTCCTGTGGACAGACAGGTTATAGCTGTTCCTTTCCAAGGTTCCTTTCTAAGCTTAGAGAAATAATATTGATGTAATTACAAAAGTGGACAGCAAAGACGAGGCATATGAATAGACACAACTACTTTAGTGTGCAGGGCACGTTATGGAGAGGAAGAAGGGGTACAGTGGTGACAAGTACTCTCTGTGTGTGTGGATTGCAGTTAGGAAAGCTGTGGTTTTCAGGGGCTTTCCTTTTAATAAAAAAAAAAATATTGTTCACCTTTCTTGCTACTGAGCAACACACTGCCATGACTTTTCTTTTATACATAAGCTACTTTCCTGTTTTGTTTTGCTATATATATTTCTTTTCCTAAGCATGAGGCTTGGATCTATGTACTTGCATGCTTTTTTTTCATTGGGTAAATAGCAGAGCGAAGGGCGAAAAAGCCTTGTGTCTGGAAGTCAGTCTGTTTCCCTAATAAAAGAGATTAATTCTGCCTACAAAGCTTTACTCATATCTTAGACAATCACACCTACAACTACACTACTGTTTTAAAGCTTGTGGTGAATGAAGAGCCAGGCATATTAGCCAGAGAAAGAAAACAAGTTCCCTGGCCCCATAATAAAGGTAACTCCATGTGATGCTACTATGTACAAACCTGCCAGATGTGTTCCTTTACCAGATCTTGTTTCTTGTTTTTTTAATGGTGCCAAGCTCAAATATCCCATGCAAGTCCCGGGGGGAATCAGGTAAATGTGGGAAATTTAGTTAAAACAGTTCAAGGTGCTACTTGAAGGCAGCCTTTAATTCTTACAAAGGACTGTGTGTCAGCCACAGAGATCTCCATATCACACAAAGCCAGCCAGTGATTTCTGTTGCCCTCTTGTATGTCAGATCAGCTTTCAGGAGGGGCTGGGTTTCTCCTGGTGGTCCCCTGTTGTCCAGGAGCAGGAACTGATGGAGTTTGTGCATCTCTTTCAGGGCATGCAGCACATGATAAATAGCAAGTGACAAGAATAAAACTGATCAGTGTAATTCCTCTTCTGCTGGCTAGGTCTACAGGAATGGAAGAGGAGAGCCCATGCATGCCCTGACTGTATCCCTGGCAAGGGCGGTAGTGACCACTGACAGTGGCAGGGTTTGGAGGGACAGGGGAAAAAGGAAGCACTCTACTGAAGACGTGCCTTTTGATGCCACTGGGAAAAGCTAAATACGCTAGAAAATAAAAACAAAAAAATAAAAAAAAAAGGAGGGGGTGGTGTCAGCCTCTGTTGAAGCTTGAATGACTCTTTCTCACCAGTTGAGTCCTCTGCAGGCTCTCGCTGGCCACGCTCCAGCCTGTCGCAGCTGCTCTGTGCCTGGCTGGCACACTGGCTCTTTCTCTGCAGTGCTACCTTTCCTCCTGGAGGAGCCGGCTTTACAGGGCAGGAACTGCTTGCAGAGGGCTGGCAGCGAGCCCTGGCCCTGCCAGCGCTCCCCCAGCTCATGTGCACTGAGAGGAGAGAGGATGGGTGGGTCTGGATGCAGGCGTGAGGGGTTAGGAGAGGAGACCTCAGGAACCAAGTGGAGGTGGAGAGCAGTAAGAGGCACCAGTGGACAGAGAAGAGAGGAGATAGGAGAGTGAAGAGAGTTGTGGGAGCAAAGAATGAAGATCGTTGGAGGGGACTTAGAGGGGCAAAGGCGACAAGGGACTGGGGGGAATTAATGGCTGTAGAGGAAGAGGAGAGGATAGCTAGAGCATGGACACCAAAGGGCCTGCGATCATTTGCTTCCCCCTCCCTCCAGAGCAAGCCATCGAGCCCAAGGATTCAGTCTCAGCACTATTCTCTTGTGAAATCCACTCCTAAAATGTGTGTCTCACCCCTCCGTACTGCCCAACTCACCTGCTCTGCCTGCTGAGGTTTCCTCCATAGCCCTGGCAGTAGATAGCAGCAATGCATGTGTAGGTATCTGAAACTCCTGATGGCCCAGATGCGGCTTCACACAATGACATTTGAGGTATTCTTTGTGGTGTTTTTTTTTCTTGATGTTGGTAATGTTAGAGGAATGTAAATGTTGACAAGTCACGCTCTGGGAAATGCAAGAAGTCAGGTTGCCTGGGCAACCCTTGCTTGGCCTCCTGGCATGAAGGCATGATGAGACAGCCTTTAATAACATGACTACGAACTATTTTTTCCACAGGGCATAGGATGGACGAATCAGTGCATAGGATGGACGATGCTGTGGGAATGAAGCTGTTGTCTGTTCCTCATTTGTTGCAGAATTTGGAAGGTGTGTAGTGAATGAGGCAGAGGGTTGCAGAAGGAAAGAGGACAGTCTTGGGGTAATGAAGCTGAATGCCTCCTGAAGAGCTGTACTCATTCCCTGTATCTGCCAGGGATGTCCTTGTACGATGATGGAAATTTCCCTGGAATCAGGCTCTTTCAGTGCTGTCACTAATCAAAATTTCTTCAGTGTCTGTCTCTAGCATGTAATTCTGGGACTTGATTTGCAGAAAGCTGGAGCATTTATATCAACACCTACAAGGGGTGTTGCTGCATGATTTTTCTCATTCTGGACACAATTCCTCTGTGTTTTGTCTCCCTGCCTGTGAAACAGGAATAATCTTTGTCCTTACTCTTACAAGAAGGTGGTGGAGATGATTTCATTGGTATTTATGTAGTACATGAATATTCTGACAGCACTGTAGGAATGTCTCTGAGGAAACCTATGACTTTGTCTTCACTGGGAGGTCTGGATGATAAGGCTGAGGGGCACATGTTGAATGGGAAAGGTAGAGACATCATTAATAGCTGCCCAATTGCTGACTGTAGTGAGCATTCTGGGGATAAAACTAATGTGTGATCATCTAATTAAGTGCTGTATCATAACGCATACAAGCAATTGAAGATTGCAATGGCAACCTTATGTCTGCCTTTTCCTGTCTTTTTTTGAATGTAATTAGAAATACAGGATTGAAACAAATTATTGCAATCAGTCCTTTGCTATTATAGTCATCAAGTTATACAGTTACTCTCAAGAAATGAACTTCATTTTAAATGCTCTTAGTATTTATATCCCGCACTTTTGTTGGAAGGCCATTCCAGAATCTTGATTGCTCTTGTAGCAGGGTACATTTTAGCATTCAGTTCAGATATATAGCTGTCCAGGTTCTTTGTCTTTTTTCCCTTCCCATTTGCTCTTGTCTGTGACTATCTTTACCTTAAATCTCTTTTTCTCTTTTCCCATACCATGTGAGCAGACAGCAGCCCCGTTCCTTTCCTGGGCTGAAGTTCTCCTCTATCACCTCTCCTTTTATAAATAGGCTTGCCAAGGCTTTAGTTTCTTAAATATTGATGACCAGAATTGTAAAAGAGCATCAGTATTTCATTGTCTGAATTGCAAATACTTCATGGACACAACAGACTGGTACCTTACAGTCACTTGTGATCAAGGAGTATATAACCAAGTCCAACATGCTATTATCTTCCAGCAGAAGCATTTCCCATTAGTTCTTCAGTGTCTTGCCTTGTATTTTGCATTTTTTACTTGCTTTTGCCACACCTGGTCTCAAGCTCACCCAGTTCCCTCGGATGTCCCATTTCTGTGCTGTACTGCTGGCAGCGCCTCACTTTGTCACCAGCGGACTTCATTGGCACATTCCTAAGGTTTGTGCCAAGCTCCCTAGTGAGGCTGTTAAACTAGATTTTTTTTTTTTTTTTGAGAATGAGTCACCTCACCACTAACCTCCTGCCATCCGTTTATGATTTCCATTTTTCTACCCCTCTTTGCTGTCTGCCCATCAATCAGCTCCTTACCCACCTTGTAATTTCTGTATGTGACTTGATACCATTCAATATTCCTTTACTATTAGGCTTTTCAAAAATGCAATGTATCAGGCTGCTAGTCCTCCATGATTACCAAAAAAAAAAAAAAAAAAAGAACACAAAGGGAGTTAATGGAGACAGAAATCCTGGAAGGTATAAATAACCCTGTGTACAGTAACTCAGTGCGGCTGTGGCTTCAGCTCTGCATTTTGGACCGATCTACCTCCTGCTGTAGAGCTGTCGTGCTCCGGGGATTGATTGAGGCTCTGTGCTGGGCTTCCATAGCTCTTTTCATGTTCAAAGAGCTACTGACAGTATCATTTAGCAGCCAGAAAAATCCAGCAGAAGTCCATCACCACAGGACACTTGTCATTTTGGACATCCTTTTTCAGCGGCTTGATGTGAGCTTTGTCTATTTTGTCTTTGCCAAGTGATGCAGAGATGGGTGGCTTCATTTGAAGGCTTTAAAGATACTTTCTGATTTTGAAAGCTGTGTTCCTGAAACGCAGAGGATCCCATGAGAATTCAGCAGCGTTGGGAGCTGGAAGCTGGTAGGGTTCCCCTCCCCATGAGACTTTTAAAGTCTCCCAATGAATAGTTTTAATTTCCACTGAGATATAAAGAGTTAGCTTGTTGACAGTTTTCCTACCGAGTCCCTGAATAGGAAGCCTAGAGTGTGTGTGGGCTCCAGAGTATGGGAAAACTCATAATGAGCCTCTGAGTAAATGGATAATTTTTTTTTTAATTTATTTTCCACACTCACCCTTCTGGTAAATCAGTCAGAAATGAAACATTTAATGCAAATTCCTTCTGAACTGGTGACTTCAGTGCAAAACCAAAGAATAGGTTGGGGCTAGGGGGAGTTTTTCTGGTTTTGTTCCAGTAACTGAGAGAGCAGTAGTTTGCTTCCATGGGGTTTTAATAGGCATTGGCTTCACTTTTAAGATCTTAACGTTGACCTATGAAGTCCAGACAGGCTAAGAGCTGCCGCTCTCCTGATGCCAGTCACAGGCAGTCAGAGGAGGTCCTTTTGTGCAAAGCAAGCTACCTCCAAAAACAGCAGGCCACTTAAATGAGAGCCAGTTCTGTAGGTGATGACTTTTTTGCAAGTCATATAGCTTATTTGTTGCTATCTGAATTATATTTTGATTATTGTAAATGATTGATTTTGGGGTGGCAGGGTTTGGGGTTTTATTTTTGGTTGGGTTTTTTTTTGAGACCAGCTGACTGGTATATATAGAAATAAAGGATGGAGAAAGTCATCAGAAAGATAGATGGTGTTGGAGATTTGGGGAGAGTCATTCATCTGAAGCAGGTGACTTAGATTTGGAGTTTTAACACATCATAGAGGGATGGAGGAGTAAATAGCTGATAGAGCCAGAAGGCTTGCAGTAAAAAGTCGGATGCTGTTTGCATTCTTTGGTGTAAGGTTTGAGGCCTGTTGTTTTTTTTTTCTTTCTTTCTTTCTTTTTTCCCCTTTGTTTTTGTTTTTTTCTTTTTTCTGTTTTTTTCCTTTGGTGCTTTTTTTTTTTTTTTTTGAATCCTTATAATGCAACTACATCTGGAATCTCTTTTGGGACATTTTCGTATAATAATCCTATGTATCCATGGAGTATAAGCCCCATCAGAGTAGAAGCAAGAATCTACGGAAAGAAGGCTGCTGCATGAAGCAGGGTAGAGAAGGGGTGAAATCCCTCTCGTGTGGGATCTGTGCTGCAGCTGAAGCAGAGGATGTGTTTGCCAGTTCACATAACCTATGGGCTATTCATTACGTGAAGGCAGAACAGCAGTTCAGTGAAAAACAGTAATGGGAATTAGTTCGGAAGGACTGATTTACAGGAAAGATTACAAGGGGGCCTGAGTGCGCAAGAGAAGGATGTGTGACAATAAATAAAGAACATATGGATTGTAGCAACCCCTCATGTATGAACAAAGCAGGAGTGGAGGGCAAAATAATGTTTGGCTCCACAGAGAAGTGTAACTAAGTTAAGTGTTGCTTCTCTTAATTTTATTAAGTTGTGGCTCAATAAAGCATATATTGACAATAAAATCCTCTTTCCCTTCCCAAAGAAGAAAGGAAAAATGACCTTGAGAAACAAGAGAACCCAAATTAAGAAAATCTGAAGAATATGCCATCAGGGACTGTCTTCTGCTGATGGAGGAGATGTTTTACTTTGAAAGATCAGATCTGGTCATTCTTAGACAGTTTGAGAGTGAACCCTTATGTCCACATGAAATTTGTGCAATATGTGTTGTTTGGGTGGTGATTTTCATTGTTACCCTTCAGCTGAAATGGTAAACAGTCATCAACAGCTTTTCAAAACCTTGTGCTGCTTCTAGTGCTTGCTTTGACTTTTTCACTGTAGACAGTTTGGCTTGGGCTCAATCATAGGCTTTATAACTATGTTTTATCTAACTGCTTCAGTTGTTCTGAATTACTTCATTCCCACTTACTTCTTTCCAGAATCTTGCTACAAAAATCATTTTGACCTTGTGCTTTGAAATTAGGTACCATCTTTTTTTATTGCTTATATTTTTAATATAGCCCTGATCTATTGCTGAGCCTGCTGAGTGCTCCTGTAGTACAAATATTAATTTGACCAATTTCCTCTTCTGCTCCACCTCTGGTTTTATGCTTTGTGAGCTTCATGCTGTGTAGATTCTGGGGAGAAGTGGATATTATCAAGTAGGAGGGAAAGTAGTACAGCAATATTCTGCTGAAGTACAATCATTAATGTAAAATACCCTTTGCTGCTTTTCTCAGAAGCGTTTCCTGTAGTTACTCTAGATAGAAGACCAAGAGTGACCTGTGAGCAGTGAATAGCTCAACTATTTGCATATAAATAGTGTTTCTTTGATTTCTTATTTTTATGATACAATTTTCAAATAACAGAAGACAAATGTGTCTTTTGTT
This sequence comes from Theristicus caerulescens, assembly GCA_020745775.1. Lineage (NCBI taxonomy): Eukaryota > Metazoa > Chordata > Aves > Pelecaniformes > Threskiornithidae > Theristicus > Theristicus caerulescens. Next base: position 74,766,666 of record CM036558.1, read on the forward strand.
CTGTTTGTAAGTTTGGGTGATTTATCTCATTTTTCCCCCCCTGCAGCTTGCTTTTATTTTTCCGTCTTGCATCTCTTAAAGAAATTGCTATTCAGCGGAGTAAGGCATAGGTCGGGGCAGGCCAGTGCGGACAGCTGAGGACACCCGGGCTAATTGTGTATGCATGAAGGGAACAGATGCGTAGTCCAGAACAGGGCCACGCTGCCGCCTTTAAACACAGTCAGTCTAGAAAGCAGCAGTACAAGCCTTTGCCCTAAAAAAACAGTCCTAGTCTGTACTCTTGGAGTGCATAATTTCTGTGATGCTTCTTTATAGCTACAGCTTTTTCCATTTTTAATGGCCTTTATGCCCTTGCAGCTGTCTCACTGATCCAGTAGCATGGAAACAGTGTTTTTGTTGGCATGCTTAAGTATGTGGTCAAGCTCTAACCTAATGATATTTGGGAAGTAAGCAGTGCCCTTCATTATTGTCCCATGCCAACAAGAATATCAGATGCGATATTTGTGAGGCTCGTGCGTTACTATAGCCTTGCAAAGAAAAGTTAGCTTGCAGCTGCCCAGCAGTTTAAGGACATGGTGAGGCTTTAGTTCTGAAACGCAAAGACATCACAGCTGATGATGCCCAAGGATTTTTCTTTAAGGAAATGGCTTCTGTTTAGGACATCCATCAGAACAATTTTAAATACTTGAAATGTGGTGGGAAAGAGGATGAGCTGACATAGTGTCCTAGCCATTTCTTTCTGAAACCTGGATTTGAACAAACCTCAAAAGATTCCCACAAAAAATGAGTTTGAGCTCCGGTCCTTTCCATGGCTTTTCAGGTATGCACTGCAAAAAGGCATCAGGTCATGTAACTGCACAAGCACAGTCCTGCCTGTGTGGGGGTTAAAAATTAACAGAATCCTGAAGTTCTTCAGGAAATTTTATATCATGCTTGCTGGGATCAAGCTCCGTACTGCCCCCATTTTACATACACGTTTTAAACTGGGAGAAGGTTTGGGGTGCAAAGGAGTTCTTGAGCAGTACTTCAGCCCCAAGAAGGTTAAGGGAAGCATGGAAGAAAAGGAGGAACCTGAGGTGGACTTTAGGCAGGTTGTTCAGCATTTTTATAGTTCTCGTTAGTGTAATCGATGGTGTCCTGCTCTCCAGAACGTCCCTGAGAATATCTGTAGTTCACAAGCAAAGCTTCTCCTTCTCGTTCTCCCCAGTGAAAGAATAATTTTTATTTGATTTGTTTCAGAGCTGGAAAAGGAGATCACCAGGAGACCGAAGAAAGTCTGCATTGTTAAAGTGGTGGGAACAAGGAACCTGTGGAAAAACATCGTAGTATTGTGTGTCAACTCGTAAGTCCGATCTCCTCCTTTTTGGACAGTTGTGTGGTTGGTGAACTGGAAGCAGTAATAGGAAATGATGAGAGAGCTCCTTTGTTTCCTAGTGTGGGACCCTTCACTAGTGTCTCTGATAAATGATCCTGGAAAAGCACCAGCTGTTGCAGGGAATTATTTTTTATGGCAAATGTGAAGGAACTCATTGGCTGTTTCAGGCAGCAGCACCACTTGCCTTCTCAGGTGTCATGCTGCAAGTGCATTGCTATCACCAGCGGTCTCGCATGGCCACGTGCTGGTACATGCTCACACATGCAGGCATCTGCTGCTGGCATCCTGGGTGAGATTTTTGAAATCATTAATGCCACAGGAGCGCAAGTTCAAGTTGTTTACATCTGATACAGCTGTGTTGCAGAGGAAGACGTTGCTTGCCAGTGAATACAAGCCTGCTCTCTTGCATAACAGCTGTCCTTGATAGGTCTTCAAAAGCAGATTGCAAAGTGCTTCAGCACTCCCAAATCATGTATGGGGCACACCGGGAGAATGTGTGGTCTTGCACAGAGCAATGTGATGCCTGCATCCTAAGGCTTTGGCTTGGACATGCTACATGGGCAAAACCAGGCATCTGCCTGAGGGTTGTGCAGGTTACAAGCTCTGAGACCTTCTGTCCAGAACTGGGCACCTTGTAAAAAGGAAATAAATGGGCTGCAAATTTAGCCTCTAACCAAACCCAACTTCTGGGAGGGCAGCAGCAGTGGATTTTCTAATTTTTCGATCTTATAAAATGCCCATCTGAATTCATTTCATGTTTCTTTTCAAATGGAAGGTGGGGAGAAGACTGGAAATCCCCCATCCTCTGCTCTGTTTAGAAGTACGCAGCTCTCTTGTGGCTTTTTCGTCATCACTTCAGGGCCCTACCCTGCAACCTTCACTTCTATTAGCAGGCTCATGGATCAGTTATAACCTAGAGAGGACAGCCCCTGCGCTGGGCAGATAGGTACCCAGAGGCACATGGACTTCAGGGTCGGTCTCCAGCGTTATCAGTTGCAGAACGACTCTGGTTTTATGGGTTTTGTGTCTCTCTCCCACCTACCAGTGGGTGATCCCCTCTGTTCTGAAACAGTGTTTTCCTCTTAGGCTGAGCTGGTGGATTTAATAGCCAGTGTTAACTGTATTTGTGAAAAATGTTTACATGGGGAATTCTCCCCTTCTCCCTCACCCTTTTTAATTACACGTTTGGAAATTTCATAAACTAGAACTAGGCAGCCCAAAGAATAACTTCTGGCAATAGCACGTGGAGGCTGTTTGCCATCCAAGTAGAGCGTGAAACAGATGCGTGTTTGAGGAAATAGCTTTCATGTTTGTTTTTGGGGGTGGGGAAAAAAAGCTGTTTAATTTTAATTTTGTTATTCCTGTTAGTTGGGGCTGTGCTAAACTTTAGTAGTGTGGAACATGGAGAAGGAACCTTCTGCAGGGAATGATAAGACATCAAAAGAGATAAATGTATTTAGTTTTAAAAGCAACTGTTCTCAGCTGCTCAGCAAGTCAGGATAATAGAGTAATTCCTGGGGAAGCAGGCTAGAAAGTAAAGTCCAAATGATAGGTCATGGCCTAAATAACAACTTCAGCAAGTGTGATTGCATGCACAGAAGAAAAAGAGAAGATACACACTGGTTAACTCTGCCCTCTTATTAATATTGTTTTCCTGATTAATATTTCTCTTATGGGAGGAGTCAGTTATAATCTAGATATCAAAAGCAAATGACATTCTTGTGTAACAGCAAGTACTTGTGCTAGGTTTTTATCAGGGGGAAGGTGTTTGGTATTGGGGGTGTATTTTTGAACTATAGCATTGATTCACAAGATTGTAAGAGAAATTCCCCAGGCCCTGGGCTGTCATGCACTCAGCGATTGCCTATTCCCCCAACTGTTTCTATGCTTATATTAATATCCAGTTTACACTGACAGAGCTTCAAATTCCTGACCTTCAGGAGGATAGAGGTGTATCAATGTAATGTACCTGCCATTCTTTTTTTTTGAGATCTGGATCTGTGTCTGCTGCTCTGTCAGGCACAATTAATTTGTGACATGAGGTTTGTCTGGTCTAAGTGCCAGGGCCAGGAGGCCCTTTCCAGCAGGGGTATTTGTGCTTCGATGGGGGCAGCTGGGAGCATCGGTCTCCTGTAGCAGCTCTGCTGCAGTTTTGCACCACGTTGGGGTGATGCTGGGGCTTCCCATCTGACTTCTGTACCTCCAGCCCCCTGCTCTGCTCTGCTTTTCTAGGGGTCAGGGGGGACAGGAGAAAGAGGAGTGAAATGGAGTAGCAAGATACTGACCACTGGCGTCACAAAGAAACTTTTAAAAGAAGGGGAGATGCATCGCTATGAAGGGTGGTGTAAATGTGTAGATTGAATTAGGGCTTATTGTTTCATAATTGTAATAATCAGTGCAGCACATGTGACTTCAAATACTTGTTTCTAAGGGGTTTTCAGTTGTAACAGGCTAGCTTGGGAAGTGAGGTGCAAGTGGGATTTAGTATGACCAAATGCAGGCAGGCAGGTCTTCCTGGAAGACACATCTGTATTGCACAGTGTCGTGCTGTCCAAGCACACAGGCTGCTTCACCACAGCAGCGCTGGCTCTGTGGCTCAGTGGATGCACTGGCAACAGAGACATGTCCTTCTCGAGACAGCGGAGTTCTTGAATATACTGGGAAAACCAATCACACACTAGGAGTCCTTGTACAGTTGCTTGTACCCAGATCGTACTGCAAGCAACAGCTATGTGAATAAAACCAGTAGATTGCAAATACCTGGTTGAATAGAGGTTTTTCTTTTCCTTCTTTTGATCATTGTTTATTTTTACAGTAGCACCTAGAAGTCCAAGATGAGTCTTTTTGCACTAGGTGGTGTATTCCCGCAGTGGAAGAAATTCTTCCTGCATTAGCACGTTCCTACATTGAATTACATTTCAGTGCATGGCTGCCTTCTCAGCAATGATCTCCTCTTGTCCTCTCCTATTTCCTAGGCTGACTGGTTACGGCATACACCACTGTTTTGCAAAAAGCATGATGGGGCATGAAGCGAAGATGGCGATTACCCACAACTTCTATGCGGACTACTACACGATGGCTGGGATTGCGCTGGCATCCTGCCTGGCCATGTGCCCGGTGGTCGGGTTTCTGGGGAGGAGAGGAGGACTCCTGCTTTTCATGATCCTTACAGCCCTGGCATCGCTTCTGCAGCTGGGCCTCCTCAACTGTAAGTTGGAGACGTGAGCTTTTCAGGACCACGTGAGTTTGACATGCAAACAAGGGACCCGGAAATATTAGCGTTTCCTTTGCCTTTCTCAGATTTGACATGCCATACACCTGCTTAGTTTAAGAAGCTGAATTTGTCTGAAGGATTCCCCAAACACTTGTTGTCTTAGGTTCATTAACAAAAGGCATTGTGTTCTGGATGAGTCCATGTGGTGAAGCTCATTGAGAATTGGTGCTGCTTCTAGGACTGTCACTTAAAAACAAACAAAGAAACAAAAACCGCTTTTAATTTTATTTCAGTGAAACAGCCTCTGGGGAAAGAGCTGGGGAAAACTTTCCCACTTGAGTCTGCTTCTCAAATGGCCTCTAAACCAAACAGAAGTTAAAGCAGTAGGTGTATGTCCTCTGCCTGCTCTGAGCATCTTGCTATGTGCAAGTAATATACAGGTAGCATGGAAATATGCAGCTGAAAGACCCTACTTTTAACACGGTGTGTATGTGTAGTCCATGTGAACGTATACACGTGATTTTGTGAGGTGACACAGCTTTTCAAACGGGTTGTTCCTGCTAAAAGCAAGAGTGTCCCACCTCCTCCTTTGCAGGTGGTGACCTTTCTCTGGCTCTTTTGAGCTGCTTCAGCTATTAAAACCGCTACAGAAATATTCCCTTTCCTTTTTTTATTTTATTTCCTTGTCTTAATTTTCTGTTGGTTGAGGAAGTTGAACTTGATGGATCAGAGAGGTGTTGAAGCAGAGGGAAGGTGGGATGTGCTTTGCCACTCTCACAGTTGCCAACCATTAGACCCCTGTCCCATGAAACCTCACTCCAAGGAAGGGGGAAGCGGGCTGAGACATGCTTTGGACAAACTGAATATGAGGCTAACAGCAGAACACTGGTTGTTGCTGTTTTTCTAAGTTTAGAAATAATTAAGGGCTTTAATGAGAAAGTTTTTTGCATTGAGGATGGAAAGATTTCACATTCCCGCATGCTGAAGGCAGCCCCGAACCAGCAAGAATTGTCCGTATTTACAGAGCATGTTTCCTGAAGGCGTTTACTAAGTTAACCTTTAGTGAACACACTATTTGTGGGAGTGTAGGAGGGAAACAGGGAACCTCTTTCATGACATGGAAGAAACTCCAGAATCACATGTGTTTGCTCCCAGCTTGGCACAGATGCCTACATTCCCTTTGAACACATGTTTACCATGTCCAGCAGTCCCAGGGGAGAGTGGGAGAAGCCCCCTGGCCCCACCTCATCCCCAGCCCATTGGCGGACTCTGACCCTTCCTTCCCGTGCAGATGCACACTGTGCGTGTGTGCGACCTCCCGAAACTTCACGTTCTTATGGTGGTGTCCATCCAGGTCTCTTTATACCAGATTAATCTGATTTTTTTTCTTTAAGGATGTCAGATGTTTGTTGACACTGTTGAGGTAATAAACATGCAATTGCTTAGTGGAGAGAAAGTGTGCTAGAGCCATTAGTCTGCTCCAGAGCCATGAAAACCTGGTTGCAGTTTTTCAAGAACAAAAAAAGGGGTGAGGCAGGTGGGGAGGAACACACTGTAGGAATCATTACAACCTTTTCCGTAATGGGTTTAGGTGGGTTTGTGAGCAAAGTTACTAAAACTAAGAGCAGCCATGGGCTCTAGGTGCATTCTGCTACGTTGGCACCTAGACTTCTGTCAATGTCATGCACCCATCAGCCTTCCCCACTCTGCCCTCACCTCTTTCTTTGTGAGAAGAGGAGGGAAAAGCAGCCTTGAACTTCAGAGCAGCTCGTCTCCCCCCGCTCTAGACCATGCCCTCCTTCTTCCTCAGAAGAGCTAGACAGTGTTTGGAGAGAAGCAGTGACCCTGCTGATTATGAAATCTGTTACAGCCTCCTGCGTGTTTGAGCTTAGCATAATTTGGGTGTAATTAGCAAATGAAATCAGAATTTGAGAAGGAGGGTGAGAGAGGGAGAGGGGTATTCTCCATTGGCAGCAAACCCATGGCAGACCTTGAGGCTTGCTGTGTTCAGCCTTTCCTCCGGACCCTGGGGTGTCACCTGGGATGTCGCAGGAGCCCGGTGGGAGACCACCAGCAGAGCTGTGCCCAGCTCGTGCCTCTGCCCTTCCCCTTGCTGCCCAGTACTGCTGTGTGCTCCTTTGCAGTTAGGACACATGGCAGCTGGTGGCTAGTGTGACACATGGACCACCAGCTCAGGGTTTTGGCGAGGAATCGGTCTCCCACCAGTGTGACAGCGTTGGTGCCCAGAGTTTTGCTCTCTAACTGAAGCCTCTGTTGGCCATTCCCTCAGGGCTGCAGCACGAGGGCCGTGGCTGTTTCTCTTCTCCCCCTTCGTTAATGACAAAGAGGCCTTTGTGTTAATCCCAGTGGTAATTCTGGGGCTCTTAAAAATGCTTTACTGCTGCATTTGTTATCACTCTCATTAGCATGCTGTTCTCCAGCTGAAAGGGGCCTGGAAACAGCATGTCCTATCTGGTGGCCACAGGAAGATGTGCCAGTCGTGGCATGGGAAAGGAGAAATGTATGGGAGACTAGGGTGGCATGTGGGATTTACCTTTTTTTTTCTTTTCCTTTGGATAAATAAATGTGTAACAACAGCATGTTCTTTTTTTCTCTCCCTTTCTCTCTTATTTTTGTCTTTCTAACATCTGCGGTCTTGGATCCAGTGATTGGAAAATACAGTCAACTTCCAGACTCAGGTATGGTTTACAGACGGGTCTGTGTCACACAGGAAGCGCTCCCCCGGCAGGGGGTAGATCCGAAAGGCCGGGGCCAAAGCACCCAGAGCGGAGCTGCCGCCACAGAGGGGTGCAGGGGGAAAGCCCACTTCTACACAGTGCCTTGCGACCCCGCTCATAGGCAGGCCTGTTGTTTATATGCAGTCTCTCAATGTAGCATCCCCTCTACATAGTCTGACTCGCCTCTGCATGTCAAGAAAGGGCGCAGAGCTCCCCCAAGGTTTATTTTTAGATATGGGGCAAGGCTTTCTCAGGTATTCTCCTCAGAAGCAGCATTCCCGGTTCGGTCTTTTCCAGAAAGATCTGAGATGCTAAAGTCCCTCCTGATAAAGGGGACTTAGGCACCTTAGAAAATACTTCCCTGGGCACCTTATCCCATCCTGAAGTACTGTAATAGCAATGCAGTGCAGGCTACAGGGGAACAAAATTTACCCTTCTGTATTTGATTTAATGGACCTGTCCTTACCCAGCCTTTCCAAGGTCTGTTCTGCTGAGCAGTCATGACCCTGCGGAGTCAGTGGTGCAGCCTCAGCGCTATGCAAGAGTTGCCAGTGAGCCTCAGAGACTCGTAGTTTGCAAGGTGCCGTGCTCACATCCTTATCTGCTGGCAGTATTTGCTCTCTCCCCCAGACTTGGGGTGCATTGCAGAAAGGGCTTAGCCCTGAGCAGGCTGTAGCACGTTTCGGAAGTTGTAACCTAAGAACTCCCAAATACCTTTTGCTCTCCTGAAAGCTGGTATATTCAGCAAGAAGAAAAGCAGGTGTTACTTTTCGTTGGATCCAACCAAGAAAGTGCACCTGCTTGGGACTGCACGCTGGTGAGCAGCCCTTTGGGCAGCTCCTGGGACTTGGCTGGAGGAAGGTGGGGGGTGTTGGCTGCAGAGCTCCAGTCCTTTTCCCAGCGCTCCTGTTAGGCGCCGTGTGTTCCCCTCGTCTGGCGCAATAGTCTCTGCGACCAATGTGGCGTCCTCGCTGGCTGGGACAGACCACGTGAGCTTGTACAACCCTGAATCAGATATCCTGCCCCTGTCCGCAGAAGGTGGTGAGCGAGGATCAAGCGAGGGATGTATTGTCATTGTGGCCCAGAGACAGTTTCCTTTAGCTTTGTTTAGATTTACTGGGGTTTCTCCCTGTACTTGATAGATGCTGTTTGCTCCCGGAACCCTTGCTGCCATCCAGCCGTGAAATGATTGAGCAAACAGCCTTGCTGGACACAGGGACTTAGGGGAACGCTTCAGCGTCCTTGGCATCAGCTTTCCTCGCCCAGAGTTGTCAGGCGAAGGCTGTCAAGCTGGGGGTTACAACAGAGTTTGTAGACTGGTCACATGTAGGGGCTTAGCATGGCAATGAGAGCACTTTTATTTCTTTCCCCTCTTGTCCCGCTCGCTTCTCCAGTGCCTAAGCCACCGAGCTGTACCAGATGTTTGGCAGCTTGATGAACGCTGCCTGCCTCCGCCTGCCTGTCAAACGTGGGAGGGAAGTGGCTGGTGCCTAAAAGACTGCCCAAAGATGTGTTTTTTCTTGGGTTTTACCTTTTTGTGGTGGCTGGGCATAAATAATTCAGAGATCGCTGCCATTTTTGGCATGACTTTATGATTTTTTTCACGTATGTTTGTGTCTCAGGTGCTCGGGGAATGGATTTTATAAATACCAGTTTTAAATTAGTGTTACAGAAATGACTCAAATTCTTGTCTAGGGAGAATGAGTAACATAAACCTGTTTTCTTGTTTTCTTCCTTGGACGTTTGGCCTCATTCTCACTTTTTATGAACACACTTGTCTTGACAGGTATGAGTGACAGTGTCAAAGACAAATTCTCTACCGCGTTTTCCATCGTGGGTATGTTTTCTTCGCATGCCGTTGGAAGCCTCAGCGTATTCTTCTGTGCTGAAATCACACCCACGGTAATCAGGTGAGACACTGGAGCCCCCCTCTTCAAAAGATGGGGGCAAAAATATCCTCATTTAATTGATAACTGGCTGTGTAACTCAACACATTGTATGGGAGGGGAAATCCCCCATAATTGGAGACCTCACAGCAATTTTTGGGCCGCTCTAATTTAATGTCGCTGCAGTCAGTCTGCCTAAGTAAATGCCTGTCTGTAGACAGAGAGGCTTTGTTTCCGATGGCTCCACCTTGTGTCCCATCGTGGTGATTATCAGCAGGCCAGGCATCATATGAATTGCATTTGTTTGCAGTGCAGTATGGTCTTAAATACTTAGCTGAACCAGATCGTGCAGTTGAACCGTGCTACTGCTTTGCTTACTCTGCTGGATTTGTACAAGCAGTGACCATGTGAGTCTGCGGCTTAGTATTAAAAGAGAAATTCCAGGAGTGTGCAGGGGAGGACACAGGTGCAGGCAATCCCTGCCTCCATAGGGCAGGTTAATCAGGCCAGCTATAGGGGTGCTTCGGTGGAAAGGAGGTGTTGCAACATGTGGTGTTAAATGCTTTTGGTGCGCATAGGTGCTCTGCAAGTCTGCCTCTCCTACAGCAGCACCAGTGTGAGTGGTCTGCCTTTAATTGCAGATAAAGGCATCTTTGCACCCAGATCTGTCTTAGCAGAGGCTCAAAGTTTTTCTAAAGAGGAGCGCTTTCATCCTGGGCGATAGTAGAAATCAGGCAGATGATCTTCACTAGAGAACTTCCCGTAAAATGTCCTTGTGTAGTCAGGTTTTTGTAACATTTTATGCATTCACTGTTATCTTTCACAGCACAAAGGTTGTGCTTTTGTGTTCTGCTTTATGCTTTCAGCAATGCCACAGGGATTGACGAGTCTGCCCTGACTCCATTGAATTTCATAGAATCATAGAATGCTTTGGGATGGAAGGGACCTTTAAAGGTCATCTAGTCCAACCCCCCTGCAATGGGCAGGGACATCTTCAACTAGATCAGGTTGCTCAGAGCCCCATCCAGCCTGGCCTTGAATGTTTCGAAGGATGGGGCATCTACCACCTCTCCAGGCAACCCGTTCCTGTGTTTCACCACCCTCATCATGAAAAATGTTTTCCTTGTGTTCAGTCTAAATCCTGGGAATGTAAGTCATATGGGTGGGAGGGAGAGAGGGTGGAGGGAAGAGGATACTCTTTTTTTTTTTTTTCTTTTTCTCTCCAAATTATATGCCTTTTCAATAACTTTGCAAAAGTACTATAGCAAAACTGTCAGCTGAGTAGCCAGAGTCTCCTTGATCCATGGCCTTTTCTTCCAAGCTATCAGACTTTGTGAATGTATTTTACAGATAACGTTATTTCCACAGGAAAGGCAGTGCGAGTGCTGAGGAGATTATACAGCAGCCTGAAACACTAACAGCTATTTACTTATGTGCATGTCCGTCAGTTTGGTGTTTTCATGCCTCTCTAATTTTCTCCTTGTCTCTGCCTGAAAGACACATAGATAAGGAATTGGCCATATCAACCTGAAGAGAATCTGCCAAGTAGGGTCAGATGCGCAGTGTGAACTTAGCAAGCTTTTTTCCTTAAATCACTTACGTTGCTACAGGGAAGGGGACAAAATCCCGGCTGGGAGCCAAAATTCTGCTTCCCCTGCCTCTGCCGGGTGACGCTGGGCAAGTGACAATAGCTGGATATGCCTCAGGGTTCCCGTTTATTAATAGGGATGATGATGCTCTACAGCGCTTTGCAGTCCTGCCACCATGAAGCTCTTGATAAGATGCGCTCAGGGCTGTAATTAGGAGGTAGAGCACAGGACGGTGCATAAACCTGTCTCAGGCAGAGGTATGGTTAAGCTGCCTCGTGTCTTGCGTTTCAGTGGGATCTGGCTGCTCCCTCATAACCTGTTCTCCAAAATGCTGCCTCAGATGCTCTTTAGTGTTTCAGGCCATCTTAATATGCTTTTGGTTGAATCTCGAAGAACCTTAAGGAAGAGGGAGGCAGAGAGAGCACTGGGTCTGCCTCTGGGGTTTCCCTGATCAAATCCTTTACCTGTAACCCCCCCATCCCTGAGGGAGGAAAACAGCACTGCCGTTATCGGGGTAGCGGTGGCATCACAGAGAAGCCATAGTGCCTGTCCAGCTCTACTGCTGTGGTGTTGAGATGAACGGTTACAGCGGTGTAGGAGGAAAAGAGCCATCTTCATCGCCAAGAGGTGCCGCCTGCTCCAGAAACACAGAGGTCCCACGCTGTCAGGTGGCACAGAGGGGTCCTTCGTACCCTTGCACCGCACCCCGGTCTCCTGGCGCTAGGTAGGAGGGCTTCACCAGGAGCCCTTGTACCGGGGACTTCAGTACAGAGCACCTTTTCCAAATGCTGAATTTAAGCGCTAAGTGGCGCCGATAATCCATCTCTAATAATCTTGATGGGAACACCACTGCAGTCTGCACGGCTATGAAACAGGAATAGGCTGAGGAAAGCATGGTGTGTCCTCTCCCCGTCCTCTGCATGCTGAGTTACTACCAAGTGGAAGAGAGATCTGTTTTTTTCTCTCTGTGTCCTGCATTTGCACCCACCCAGCCAAAGAAATGAAGAGTGGGCAGCGATGGCCGAAATAGGAGCTTTACCCATCAATAGCTGTCTCAAACCAAATTTCCACTGGGGTACAGTGCTGCTTACTGGGACCTGAACCAGGCCTGGCTTTTCAAAGGCGGTGCCTTGCCCCATGAGGCCAAGGGTGTCCTGGTGTGTTACTGAAGCTCTGGCCTAGGACTGAGCACACAACGGGGTTGCTTATGGACAGAAAAGGCAGGGAAAAACCATGGAGGTTTTCAGGGACTGACTTCAAGAAGTGGCTGAGCTGACTGGGCAAAGCCCTAAAAACATGGTCTGAATTCAGTGTTGGCCCCGCTTTGTGTAGGAGGCTGGAGCAGGTGCTCTCCCGAAGTCTCCTCCAGCCTGAGTAGCTCTCAGGCCTTTTTGTACTCTGAGCCATGCCACATGTCAACCCATTTGCTCAAGACAGACAAATGGCCATCCGAAGATTGCATTAACATTTCTCTGCTCCCCTGAGCAGTGCTGAGAAGGGCAAGTCCCCTTTCTTAGGTTTAGTCTGCTTCAAGCAAAGAATATCAGTGAGGATGTTTTCTACTCTCTGAAAAAACACTGCAGTAGCGAGCAATGAAATTCTCCCCTGTGAACAGGGAGGCCCTTTCTGAGGACACGATTTTGGACCAAGATCCTTTTCTGATTTGCCCATGTCAGGACCATAAGCCTCATGCAAACCATCCCACCTCGCTGCCGCCGGGCGAGCAGAGGTCGGGGAAGCAGCTCTGATCACCCGTGGGGCCGTGCCGTGGGAAAGCCCCCCACAGCAGCCGCTGCCAGGCAGAGGTGCGAGGGGAGAAGCTGGGGCTCGCTGTGGGTGCCAGCAGCCCTCGCACTCCCTCCCTCGGCTCCGCTCTGCACCTCAGAGCGCGTTTGAAGTACAGACGCTGGCCCCATGCCACGGGAGACCTCGTGCTGAGGAGGAGCAGTGCCTCAAAACACCCTGAATGTTCTTGGTTTCCACCTGCTGCTCTGTGACGCCTGCAAAAAGAGTGTGAATTATGAGGGTGCTGCCTCTCTTGCCCTGTACCTGTTTTCCTGATATGCACATGAACAACAAAAAATTCCTGACAGTATTTTCAGGGGTTTTTTGTTGTTGTTTTTTTTTTCCATTTGCATTTTTGCAGTATAGTCAAACATTAAAAAAAAAATCTTCTAGGATGCATACCAAAATGTATTTTTAAGCCACCTTCTGCCAGGTTTTGATGGCGCTGGATAAAGTAACGCCTGCTCTAATTACTGACATCATATGGAAAAACTTTTTTTTCCCCTCTGAATCTGAAGCCGCTTGACCCGTAATGACAGAGCCATCTTTGTTGTTGCCTTTTCCTGTTTCCTTTCAGCTTGCTTGATGTCCTTCTACAGCGGCTTTTAAAACTCACCTCAGGTCCTTCTCAGGGTTTGAGATACAATTTAGCACTAGCAAACAGCTGATGTAAATGAGCCGGGCTTTTGTTGCTCCCGAGCCAGCTTGGAGAGTGATTTGCCATGCATTCGGGGCTGGTTGTGTCGATTACTCATGTGAGCGTATTAATGAAGTTGCAGGGAGGCCAGTTGCACAATGGCCGCATTCAGCGGGGTTTCTAAATTGCCATCGGAAAGCTGGCAAGTTTTTAATAAGGGCTTTTGCAGTATTTGGGGAAATCACTGTTGTCTGTGAACGATGCTCTGCTGAGTCTGGAGAATTAGAAGATACACACATGAATTTTTGATCCAGTCAGTGTCCCAAGAGCATCTTTTGAAACCTGTGTTTGCTGCCCTTTAGCTGCCAAGTAAGCAGCAGTGGATTTTGGAAAGGATCGGGTGAAAATTAGCTTTAACACGGTGGTTGGCTGAGTGATTTTGGCATTTGTAGGTTTATAGTGCTGTGATTTCTAGTATGCTCAATAGTCGATTAAACTTTTTTTTCCCAGTAGTTGATGTAAAGCAGTTCATTTGCCTTCTGCAGTTGTCTTCTGTGAGGTCCGGTTATCATTTATAATTACATCTCTGCCATTGGGCCAGGAACTGAAGCACCCGAGCCCATCTGATCACTAGAGGGTTTGGGACTAGGTGGCATCTCCCGGAGGAGCTGCAGGAGGCGTGCTGGCCGGGCGAGCTTGATGGGGGAGCGGGGAGCAGGGTGCCAGCAATTAAGCTCACGGGGAGACCTCCCTCTGCAGGCAGCAGGGTCTTTGGAAAATGAAGGACAAGCTGCCACGCTGAGATTTTGCTAAAACGAGTCACTTGAGGGTGACGCTTTGCTGGCTGGAGACCTCGGTTGTGCCATGGCAGGAGAGAACGGTCTGCCCCAGAGAAATGCCTGCGGTGCTGCTTCTGTATGGGGTCACCTGGCAGGGACAGGCCCCGGGAGCACGAGCTGTGCCTCAAAACGAGGTGGGCATGCGCAGGCGGCCAGAGGTGTGCCAGGCCTGCCTGCTCCAGGGCCTGGAGAGACGCTGAGGAGCAAGACGAGGAATTGCAAGAGAGGTTGCTGGCCTAGCCGAGCATCAGGATAGAGTGCTGAATTTGGCTTGCACAAGTGACTTCCACACTTGTGACTAGAGGAAGATGAGGTTATTTTCACACTTTTTTTTAAGCTTTAATGTGTTTTCACTGTTTTTTGGTGTGCATGCATGTATGATCTCAACATACAAGCACATTGCATTTAATAAATAAGCATTTCTGCCATAAAGAATATTTTATAAAGTTACCTATTTATAATTTAAGCATTTCACCAATGCTAACCTTCTTGTAACCTTTCTGTGATACAAGAATACACAAGAAGAGCAAGAAAGAGTGAAGCGAGGGACCTACCTCAACTTGTACAGTGACTCAAGAGGAGGTCTCAGAAATGAATCCCAAACTCTTGTTCTCCTATTCTGACCACTAGCTATGTTATCTTTTTTTTTTCTGAAAATTATGCATTTTATTACAACATCAGTGTGTTGAGAGGTTCCAGCCACAACATGTTTTTATGGAGAAAATATTTCAGCACTCAGTGTTTGGTATAATGGATCGAGGCAGGGGTCTGTAAAGTCTAATCTCCTTTCTCCGCTCCTGATTGATGCCAGATACTTTAGAGGCAGCCAGAATTGACTTCTGCACCTACTGCTTCTTGGTGTGTCTTGTCTAAGCTGGAGAAGGCTGGCAAGCTAAGCAAAATCTGGTTTTCCCTCACTGAATATGGGAATACTTGGAAATGGGAATACTTTAGAGGGCTGTCTACACACTCACATGATAAAGCTCCTCTTCTCCTTATGTGGGGGCAGTTGTATGGGTGTGAAAAGATGCTTAAGTGAGTGTAGTTATTTCCCCACACTGAGGCAAATAGGCAGCAATGATCTACAACAGCAAAGCCACTCCCTGCTGGAGTAACTGTGGAGTATGAAAGCTGTGAGCAAACCAGGTTTGCCTTAGGATGCCTGGGCGCATGGCAGACGGGGCGTAGTCTGGGGGACCTGTCAGGGTTGCGGGCTCCCCACCACAGTGCTGATGGGGCTGCAGTGGTGGGAGCAGGCTGCGGGGCCGGGCTCTTACCTCTGCTGTCTTTGCAGGGGAGGCGGGCTGGGGCTGGTCCTGGCCAGCGCGGGCTTCGGCCGCCTGACTGCCCCCATCATGGAGCTCCACAACCAGAAAGGCTACTTCCTCCACCACGTCATCTTCGCCTGCTGTACGCTCATCTGTATCATCTGCATCCTGCTGCTGCCAGAGAGCAAGAACCAGAACCTGCCCGAGAACATCCCGGATGGGGAACATTACACCCGGCAGCCCCTCCTGCCACACAAGAAGGGGGAGCAGCCCCTGCTCCTGACAAACTCTGAACTCAAGGATTACTCTGGCCTCCATGACTCGGCAGCTGTGAGCGACGGGATCTCGGAGAACACCACTGCCAATGGGATGAAGTCGATGTAACCGGGTGGATTTTCTTTTTCCTTCTTTTTTTTTTGGTTGGGGTTTTTTTCTTCCTTCTCCTCTTTCTTTTGTATTTTATTTGATGCTGTTGTGCAGGAAGAGCAGCACTTTGGGCAAAGGTGTTTTGCACAGATTTTAAAAACCAGTGATGGAGCAGACACATACTTGGGGGAATTCAACTCTGCTGCTAAAGCAACTTTTGGCATCTTCAACTGTTGTGCAGATTGCTCTTGAAAAAGTTATGGGGGAAAAGACTCATCTGAGAAAAGACCTGGCTGGGGGTAGCCCTTCAGAACTCTTTTTTTCCTGCCATTAAATATGTATATTTATTTTGATTTATTCTCAAGAAGCACTTTATTTCCTTTTCCTTTCATAGATCACAAAAATGAAGCCATCTTATTATAAGAGGTGCAGCCATTCCAAGAAAGAAACCATGGGGGGGTGTTTTCTGTTTTGTTTTTGTGTTTCTTTAAAGGAAAGAGGGATCCACTGCAAAGTTGAATTGACTGAAATTTAGACTTGTGCAACATTCTTCTGCCTGTCTAGAAAGTTCAAGCGCCCAGGTTGCCTGCTGTGTTTGTATACACCAAAAAAAAAAAAAAAAGAAGAAAAAAAAAACCAAACCAACCTGTTGTGACTCTGACTGCATTTTAGGCAGCTTATGTTTGTTTTTATAGCCCATGTGCACTTAAAAGTTACTTTCTAAATTAGTACTTGTTTTTCTTTTCACCAAATGCAGTGAAGAAAATCCTACCCAAACAAGCTGATTTTTCAATGAGAATCAGCCTTCTGCATTTTAAGAGTTCATTAATCTATTTTAGCCGGTTCCCGCTGGTCTTTAATAGTAATGTAGATGATGTAAATGATTTGACCAATGATGCAAAAATTAGTTTTGCCAAGAATGGCTGTAATTACCAGGAGGCCGAGAATCTCTGATTGAGAAGAGCATAGACCAGCAGGGACAAAAAGTAAGGAGCATGGGCTACAGTCTGTACTTTTATTCCAAAAGGCAGCGCAGCTGGGATTCCTGCTCCTGGGCAATGAGTGTCCTGGCATTGCCTTACCTGTTTGTAGAACGAGGGCTTTTGTTTTCAATTTAAGTGGACAAAATGCTGAAGTGACTGTTGGAAAGGAATGAATTGATAGCCTGTGAATAATGGCTTACAATCTGCTGTTGGCCATCTTGAGGCTTTGAGAGATGTTTTCTGGTTCTGACCCAAGAATATAGAGTGAATTCACCCAGATTGCCCTCCTGCCCCAACTGCTCTTGTAGGGTTTTCATTCAGGAAAAAAAAAGTTTACTTGAATTGGATCGATCTTACTCTAGGCTAAGCGAAGTGAGCATCCAGTTTGTCTCCTACTGTGCAGATGGCACTTTGATAGTGGCCACTTGACTTCTCTCCTCCAGCCCCCAAACCAACTATTGCCTTTGGCCGTTGGCTTTTGGTTCTCACTGTGTGAATATCGTGAGGATCTATTCCAATGCAAGGGCTTTGTAAACAAACAGCTTTCTTGCATTGTAGTTAACCTGCTCTCCCTCCCTCTTCTCCTTTCTCACTCAGGCCATCCATTTGTGATTGCTCGGTAGTGCAGACGTTCAAACAAACAGAGCAGCAGGATGTCGATGTTGTATTGAGTGTCTATATGATTGCCACTTTGTTTGATGTACATCTTGCGTTAGTATGCATGGAAAGCGCTCATTTGCACTTTCCTCCTCTACCTTCCCTCCCCCTTCCTCCTTTGCTGTATATATTGTCGATTAACTACTGTACCTAACAATTTCCATCCTCCATTAGGCTGCCGATGTCCTCTTACAGGCCCCAATAAATCAGAGATACGTGCTCCGCAGCAGGCGTTGCAGTAAGTAGCGCAGCCTCAGACGCTGACGAGTGCGAGGGGACAGGTAGACCTGCAGAAGCGACAGAGATTGTTGTGTTCCAAGTAACAATGTTGTCCTAAAGCTGCTAATTTTTGTACAGAGGATGTGGACATTCGGGTTCTTCTTGAGCCTGGTAAGAAACACTGGACCAGTTGATGGTAGTTTTGCCCAAAGTTACACTACTGGGTTTTTTCACCTTTGCTAGACTTGCTGTGACAGCGAGAGCCCGATCTTCCCTACACTCAAGTTTTATTGTCGAGCTTGAGCGCGGCTGCTTCTCTTTTTGTTCTGCGATGAGACTTCTGCAGCCTGTGTGCACCTAAGGAAAAAACCCAGGCCTTCCCCATCCATGCAGTATTCCCATGACAAATTTGTGCAATAACTTTTGCCTTCGAGATGAGATGCTTGTTGCGAGCCACACACGTTTGGGGGGGCAGGGCAGAAAAAGTGGGCTCACAACAAAAAATTGAAGAAGCAAAACAAGTCTTAATGGCAAAAGGCCTGAAAGCGGAGGAGCAGGGGCGAGCGCAGAGGTGGAGAGCGGCATCCTGCCACCCATCGTGCCGTGGAGCCAGCGGCTCCTTCGTTCGTGGTCTCCGTGCGTGTGTGCTCAAGCTATGGTACGGCTCTTGTAGACCATCCACAAGCCTATTAAACCAGCTGCTTTTAGCACTGTCAGCGGTCCCGGTGTGCTCACCGCCGTTGTCCACAGCACTTTATCGTTTCCTATTCTGGTGGTTGCTCTCTGATGACAGACGGGCCCAGGGAAGAGAATGGTTGTTTAAACATATCAACGTTTATATAGTAAACAAACTAGGTGACAGGACCATGCAGCAATTTATTTTTTTAAAAAATTCTTACGAAATTGACTTGATTTGCTGCTTTTTGGGTTTTTTTGCCTGAAACCAGGTGGTTGGTACTGATCTTCTGCAACACAGGGAGCCCCAACTTCTCAAGTTGGTCTGGCCCTCTGCCTCTGTCATGACAATACAACACAAATTAATTTCCTGCCTTGGCAGCTCCAGTTTTGCTCCTTTTCCTGAAAAGATGAATGCTTCTGTGATGATTACTTTTTTCCACAGACACTCACAGAGTTGGAAAGCTTTTGCTAAGTGTATCTTGTGTGGAGGAGTCGGGTACCGGCTGATGCAGGAGGAGCAGAAAGGAACCGCGGAGATGCTCGCCCTGCTCCGCCTCGTCCTGCGGCAGGACAGGGCACTCTGCAGGGGTCCCAGTCTGCCGCACCGTCGGCTGCTCGGCCGCGTCTCCTCCGCAGCCATCACCGGGAAAGGCTTTTCTCAGGCGGCTCTTTCTGGCCACCACAACAAGGGAAGCGGTCAAAGCTGTCCTGTCCATTTTGGCCTTTTTCTGTGAACCTTCGGTTACCTCTAAGCCCATCGGTGGATTTTTCTTTGGGTTTACCATTTAAGGGCTTTCTTCCATCTTTGTCAGTTTAAACAAAAATGTGAAAGTGACATTATGCTTGATCTTGGGGGTTTTGTCCCCTTTTAAGGTTTCAGTACTGCTTTTGTTGCCAGACACACTGCAACTGGATAACGACAGTCGCCTGTTTGCAAGTGTTTCGTGGCCACTCAGAAAGGGGGTTGTGTGATTTACTTTTTGGTTTCGTTGAGCAGGCTTTTTTTTTTTTTTTTTTTTAATGGAAGTATTTTACTTAACTGTTGCCACTTCCTGGAGCCAAACACTAAAGGTCACCAAATTGGAAGCAGAAGTGCCATTAACTGAACTCTGTGAATGTCAAGTCAAGTTGCGCCTGTAGCTGGCACGTAAGACAACACTATTACGTGGGGGGATGATCTCCCCTGCTGTAACTCTTTTTTTTTTTTTTTTTTTTTTTGTAAGACAAATAAAATGACAAACCTCATTTTAAATGTATTGTGTAAAATGTTTCGGGAAAGGAGTACGGTGTGTTCTGTCTAGTGGGTGAGACCTCCCTCCCCATTTCAGTTTCTGATGAAGATTTAAAGAATCGTGTTACTGTATGTTTTGATCATGAATAGTCTGGTGGTGCTTCCTCATAGCACAAGCTTAAATCAAGTACTGAAAACAGTCTTACAAGCTAAATGTCTGCATGATGTTACATCTGTTGTACCTACTGAAAAGAACTTTGTATGTAAATGTACAGAATAAAATGATGTTGTCCCATCAGTTTGCTCTCCTTGGTCTGGCTCCCTTGCAGTGACTTTGGAAACAGCCTGGCAGCAACTAATGTCGGTGACACCGCAGCAAACAGTCCTACCCTCCTCTACAAACAGAATGAGCTGGTTGTAAATCAGGCTAATTAAATCAGCACATTGATTTGCAACTAATTATCCTTTAGAGTCAATCACAGAAGAATAGCTGACTCTGTTTCCTGGGTGGTGTAAATTGAAAAGAAAATACCCTCCAACAGTCACTTTTTGCTATTCTGATCTTGAACTGCGGCCAAGGACCGGCGGCTCTTGCCACCAGGTAAGGAAGGGCCCTCTGCGCCCACATCAAATCTGCAACGTCGAAGCCGCTGGGTGTTCAAACCCCTTCGGACAAGAAAGTCATCAGGGGTTGCGCCTTCTACGTCAGCAACCTCTGGGTTACAGGTTTTAATTGCCGATTATGGCGCCCCAGCAAGGTAAGTTCATCAGTTTTCTGTAGGTTGTTAGGACAGGTGTCTAGCAGCAGCACTAGTAGTTTTTGTTTGAATCAGAAGCTTTTACATGGGAGCCGGGGATCAACTTGCAATGCAAAAGAAAAAACCCGGACTGGCTCATCAGGTTGCTACGCTCAGTGTTCCTCCAAATTGCTGTGAATAATAGGTGGTGTGCCACAGCACAGCACGTATCCACCGCTGCAAACGGTCACTGTGCCATTGGCTCTGTGGTCGGGTTGGGGTTTTTTGTATAGTTAACTTTTAGCTGCCCTTCTCGTCAAACAAAGTAGCACCTGGGCCTGCCTTTGAAAGGATATCCATCCTACCTAAAAGCAAGTCCAGAGATGTAGCAGCAGGATGCTTTGCGGTGGTGGTAGCGACTGCTCTGATTTTCCTAATGAGTATGCTCCGTTTACACACATGATGCTCTTCTAGCAGCCTGACAGATTAATCTATTGCTCCAAAATACAAGCTGGGCTTTTTCCTTCTACACAGCCCTCGGGGATGTACAGAAACCCCTTTGTGAAACCCTTCTAGTGTCCTCAGTGCCCAAGAGACGGAAGGAAATCCAGTGTTTAGCACTAGTACTACAACCAACAGGGCTAAGAAGGTAGAGCAAGGTAATGCTCATTTTATATTCCAGCTGTTCAATACAAAAAACAGGTGCTCTTTTTAAAATTATTTGAACGCTAAAAGCTGCAAGGTTATGTTCAATACTACTACTACATAGTAGATTAATTGTACAGGTAGAACTTGGAACTGATTTCCCAGCAGATCCCAGTACTGAATGCAGGCCAGATGCTGCAGGCACTTTTACGATGACATTCTCATATAGCAGTGTATTTTTTACTCTACTCACCTATCCCCTACTTAACAGGGTAGCAAATTTGAAAAAAATAATCCAGGTCCAACTGTATTTAGGTCCAGCTATATTTAATAACAACTGCAAATTCAATGAAAACAATACAAAACAAATATACTAACTTAATGTCAGTGTGAAAATTGCAATCAGTTTTTCTAAAACAAAAACTCAAGTTATTTTACAATGATGCAAAGTCAGAACTTCTCTGGAAAAGCCATCATTTCTTCTTTGATCCTGTTTTCTATGAGTAAGGTGAAATTGCTGTCTGTGTTTTGAAGATTGTAGCTGACAAATACCTGTTTTTTGGTCTTGCTGGCTAAAACACAAAACAGAGTATTCAGCCATAGTTTGCTCTTATGTAAAAGCGATGATAGTATTCAAGCAAGCCTTTTAAAATACCATATCATGCAGATTTCTCAGACAACATTCTCCACTCCTGCTGTGCTGGACCCAGTTATAAAGGAACAGCAGAACAAACACCTGAGCACTGGCACGTCGGGCAAAACCATGCATGTCGTTGAGATGGGCCATATAAGCCTGGTGACCATCAACTAGGTTTTGGCCTGATGCAAAAAGCCATTAGTCACTGGAAAGCCTCGCAGTGCTTTTAGTGGATTTTGGACGCTTCTTAAATATAGGACAGTTTAAGTGAAACCACAGACTATACTGGACTCTTAGCACTGAAATCTAGTTTCTGAGTTGGTAACTCTATGCTGTGAAAAACACTTACAGAGGGAAAGCGCACAAGAAAGTGATTAGGCCCCAATTAGCAAAGTTCTCTTTTATTATGAACACCTAAAAAGGCCCCCAAAAGCGTGCACCCCTCTTGTCTAAGCCTGCTGTCGATAATTTTGTTTCCTTTAACCTTCATTTACACGGTGTCCGTGAACACTCCAGGAAGCTGGAGAGCCTGGGTTGAATATGATGAAGCCAAGCACAAGTTCCAGGCTACTGTCATGGCAAATGCCTAGAGAGAGGCGCTATAAAATTAAGCGCTGCCTTCCATGACAGAGCTAATTAACGGTGACAAAAATAATGTCCACTGAGGCAGGAAGACTTAATTATCAGAGTAGAACAGATAACACCAAGAAGTGTTTTATAAATAAAATGGAATCCTACTTAGATTTTACTACAGTAATATTGCAAATGTGTAACTCTATACACTGCTAAAGCGAAACTTTGTGAAGAATGTAAGCACCGTAGAAGAAAAATAGGCACTAAATTTAAAGTGAGTTGTGGAAAATAGCAGACAAAAAAAAAAGGTATTTGGGTCACAAGATATTCCTGGCAGGGAATGAGCTGGGAGCCGACGATCCCAGGGAGAAATCAGACTGTTCCGCTGAATATTCAAAAATATCTGAATTTTAAAAATGGAAAATAAAGACACCAGAACTCCTAATAGCTCAATCCTTTTTAAATGGGAAAGTTAACTACAGGAAACCTATACATACATATAAAATGTACTTAAATGGCACTTCTGAGGCATTTTCATTATGCAAATCAATTTATTGTCATTTTCTGTTCCAACAGGTTACCAGCTTCCTGGCTGGTAGAGCTGCTTCGGAAACGCAAGGACTCATTTGCCTTTTAAGACTTGGCACTACAAAATGCTGATATAATGCATCACGTTGCTCTGATGGTTGCAAAAAAAATTAGTGCTTGGCGCCAGATTTTGTGGTATAAAGTAGCATGTTTGGTAAGCACTAGTACTTCGTTATCATACCCTAAATGAATGTAATGCGAATTCTGAACTAATTAATACCCTTATCCTGTCTAACAAAGCTACGTCGTACGCTGCAGCATCAAACTCAACTTCTTAATTATGTTTGCGTAAGATCCGACTGAGTCTCTGGGATGCTGTTCCAGTTCCCGGGAACACTCTGAATCCCTCAGGGCTTTGCTCTCGAGGAGCTTTGCTCCCAGCGGGACCCTTTCTGTCCCCACTTCCCTGGGGATTCATTTGGACACGTGGACTCTTGTGAGAAGGACAGAAGAGGGAAGATCTTGTGCCTCCATGGAAGACCATCTGCAACTTCAGAGTAAAGCAGAAAACCGCCAAAGATAAGGCTTACCTAAAAAACCCTTCAGCAGGGCTGCTTCCCACGCAGCCTGGCTGCTAACCCCTGTTGCTTTTTGCAGGGAAAAAGCTTCCTCGGCAGCCCATCGTCTGGGATGTGCTGAGTGCCGAGGGGCACCGAGGGGCAGTACGGCAGCACAGACCTGCTCCTACAAGAGGGCAAAGGCCTGAGTCCAAGCTTGAAGAGGATCCCAGCAGGAGAACGGAGAGAACAAGTGTTAGGCATAAGTTTGCAGACCATTCGTGGTGGAAAAGAGGTGGGGGAGAGGAGAACTGGGCCCAGCTGGGAAAGACTCAAAGAAAAGGCTGAGGTGATGTTCACCGAGAGTCTGCCAGGCCCTACAGAGGGAAGGTAAAGACATGGCGGTATTCAGCAGTCGCTGCGGCCGAAAGCGCTGGGATTATACAAACAGATATAGATAGAAATAGGTAGACAGAGGAATAGGAACGTGGCAAATGCATCTTCGGCAATGGAAAAGAAAAAAAACAACCCAGAAATAAGGGAGAAGATAGAGCCAGTGCACCAAATGCAGCTCTTCTGGCTAGGAGCCCTACCAGGCTGTACAGAAAACAAGGTGCGAATGTGTATGCTGATGCACGGCAGCGCTGAAACTCCAGCTCCGGGGCAGGGATCCTGACATTGCAGAACAAAAGGCAGGTGATGGAATGTGACTGGGAGGTATAAGAAATAAAAATACGTATGTTCAGATGGCATTGTATGCTACTTAAGTTAGTGCCTGCGAAGACCAGAATGGAAACAGCATGGAAAAAAATGGTGACAGCATAGGGAAAAAATAAAGATACTGCCTGTCTGATGATTACCACATGGCAGGATGGTTAAAAAGGCTACCTTGGAAGTACAGCTACAAGTCAGACTTGGCTGTGAATAGCATCTCTGTTATTACAGAATTTGTGGGAGTAACAAGGATTTAATTTCCCAGAGGAAAACTTACCAGTAACAGCAAAGCTTGGTATTTCTAGTCAAGGCAGAACACAGATTTCCTTACCGAGCACTTTGTGAAACAAAGAAGATACAGAGATGCTTAATGATGATCTTGCAGATCCGATGGTTTCAGGAAAATAAACAATTTTGGAATAACTGACCATGAGCTGATTTAAATTGCTGGACTGACAAAAGCAAGCCTAAAAACTATGGTGTAGGATTTCAGAAAGATGATTTTCTTTTCTCAAAACTCAGTTACGATGAGGTGAAGAGGAAGCACATAATTATTCAAAGCCAGAAGTGCATTATTGACTTTCTCTTTCCAACCAAAGGTGAAAAAGGTCTATAGGCCTTCCTCCATACAATATACCTTACGCAGGATAGCACGAGTAAGAATTATATCTATAACGAATATAAAAGAGACCGACCAGCAATGAAAACTGCAACCCAGAGGTTAGATGGCATGGATACAGAGGAATATTGCCCAAAAGCCTAGCTGGGCCGCTGCTGGCACAGAAAGCTTAAGACAAAATAAGGAAAGATACTTAAAGCACAAAGAGAAGGAAAATAGGAAGGTGCATTATGCTCTGAGGATAAAGAGTAACCGGTATCCTAGTTCCAAGCAACACTATCAGTTCTCAGGAACAAAGTATGTAAAATTAGCAATGTAAATGAGAAAAGGACCTTAAAAAAAAAAAAAAAAGGCAGCAAAACTTACTGGGGAAAAACTTACCACTTACTGGGGGAAAAATCAGGTGACCCGGACAGCCTCTCTCCTAGAACACTGAAAGAACTAATGTAAGAAATGACAAATTATTACCAGCTCTAGCTATGAAATCTGTAATAAATCTTTAAGAGTGAAGATAGCACATGTGCTAAAAAAAAAAAAAGACAGGAGAGGGCAGGAATCACTGAGACAGCTCAGAGCCGTTAGCTGGACTCCAACACTACGCAGAAGCTTAGAGCAAGACTCAGAAGAAATGAGTAATGAGGAGACCAAACAGAAAATGGAATAAACTGTTACAGTTTATCCAAAGTAAACCCTCTCTGACTACATTTTCACTAACTGACTTCTTAAGGATAATGCACTTACTACACATAAAGAAATCATGTTATGCAGTACCCCATAGAATTATTACTTAAAGTAGAAATGATTGAACCCGGTACACAGAGAAAGAGCTGCCACCAGGGGAGACCAGAGTGGTTATTAAAAGATAAGTTACCAGGATGAAGAAAGGATGCTACTACTGTTTTTCAAAGATCAGTCCTGTGAGCAATCCTTTTTTTATATCCGCGTTGCTGGCCATGGAGAAGAAGCAGGTGTAGACTCGTGAAACTGCCTGACAAAACAAACTCAGGACACATCGCCCGTAAGGAAGCTCAGCACACAGATAATTAAGAAGAATTATGTGGCCTTTCCAACTGAAACGACAGAAGTAAGATGAGACTGAGCAGCGCAGCATCTTGCATTTAAAACCCGGTAACAAGTACTTCAACAGTTCACCAGTTGAAGCCGTGTCAGGTACTGGTAGGCGACGATGAGGAACCAGCACGATGCCGCTGTCAGCGACGCGAGGGTGCTAGGATGCATTAGGCCAAGTATTTTTTTAGAGCTACAGGAATTTGAAAGTTAGCATTCAGATTCAGAAACCTGGCTAGGTCGGCATTGCACTAGGTTTAGGAGGACACTCTTACAGGTGCTGAAAACGGAGGCATCCCGAGCAGTGCCCCTTACACGCCGCAGGGACACGCAGATCAAACACTGGCATCTGTGAGATGATCCAGGACTTTCCGGGCCAGCACTTCTCAGAATTTGGGGGCTAAAAGGTGCAAGGTGTGATGAGGGTTGGCTTCATCTTCAGGCAAAACGCATGTGCCTTGCACGGTGACCGTCCCACCCCGCAGCGCAGAAGTGTTACAGCGTTATAGAGAGGGGGTCACTGAAAATCCCTCTCAATAGGCACAAGCGTGGGCTTCCCCTCCCTCGCACCCAAAGCCAGGGTCAAGATATTAAATAATACAGCTTCGGTGATGCTGAACGTGCCGTGGGGCAGAGGCCCGGCCAGCTCAGGCTGGGCAGACCCCTACACCACCGAACAGCGTGAATCCTGACGGCGGCTGCCGTGCAGCTGCGGGGCCGGCAAGCTCCACACCCCCTTGAGCCCGCCCGGGCCGGGGGGGCGGCTCTGAGGCCGCCCGAGGCGGCTCCGCCCCGGCCCGACCCGCGTCTTCTCGCCGCCCCGGCGGAAGGCGGCCTCCCAGCCCGGCCCGGCCCGGCC
Source organism: Theristicus caerulescens (assembly GCA_020745775.1). Taxonomy (NCBI): domain Eukaryota; kingdom Metazoa; phylum Chordata; class Aves; order Pelecaniformes; family Threskiornithidae; genus Theristicus; species Theristicus caerulescens. The sequence continues at coordinate 74,793,068 of CM036558.1, forward strand.
CCGCCCGCCCCCGCCGCCCCGGATCCGGCCCCCGCACCTACCCAAGCGCCGGGCCAGGCAGGCGGAGGCGGTGTCGGAGGGGTCCCCCAGGAGCGAGGCGGCCACCGGGATGCTGTCCTGCAAGCGGAGCACAGCAGAGGGCAGGGCTTAGTCGCCGGGCAGCGCCGGGCGGGAGACCGGGGGCAGAGGCGGCGGGGACACTCACACGGGGGCTGCACATGGCGACGGCCAGGCTGGCGAGGGCGGGCGCGGCGCCCACCCAGAGGAAGAGCGAGTCCCGCAGCCGCATGGCGTGGAAGTGCACCCGCTGCTCGCCCAGCCGCCCGCTGAAGTCGTGCAGGGCGATGCCTCCCGCCGCCGCTCCCCCGCCGCCCGCCGCCTCCATCGGCCCTTCTCCCGGCGCCGCCAGGCCCCACCAAGCAAGGCCCGAGCGGGCGGCCCGCCCCGCTGCCGGGGGAGGCGGCGCTTCGACGCGCCCGCCCCGGCGGTGCCGCCCCCGGCGCCGGCCCTGCGCAGCCGCTCCGTGCGCGCCCCCCCGGGTGTGCGGGCACAGCCCCCCGCCGTGGGTGCGCACAGGGATGGGTGCGCACCCCCCCTCCGTGCACAGGCTCCCCCCCGCCCCGCGTACAGCCGCTGCCCCCTCCGCGGGATTAACGCGGCGGCAGCCGCAGGGACGGAGAAACCCCGCTAGGTGGCAGGGGAACCCCCCGCCTGCGGGGGCAGGGCCGGTACGGCGCGGTTCAGGCGGCCCCGGGAGGAGCCCCGGGGTTTCAGACTAAGGGGAAGGGGCTGGCGTGGTGCTGTGCAGCCTCGGAACAGCCCCCCCACCCCCCCCGGGGAAGGGGAGGAGGAGGAAGGTCACGGTGACCTCGGCTTCGTTCAGCTCTGGAGGGTTTCAGGGTTACGGGGGATCTACAAAGCCAGCGAGCGGGGTTTGCTGAGGTCCACAGAATATGGGACCGTGAATTAAAGGCCCTACTCTGGGTGTGAATTCTGTGCCCACCACACTTCTCACCAGAGCACAGCTAAGCTGGGCATTGCAGAAAAGGATTTTCCTTAACTGCGCCGTCTGTTGCTGGTAAGAATACAGGCAGCACGCTGATGGCTGCGAGCCCTTTATAATTGGAAACCTGTATTTTTTATCCACAGGTAGGGCATCATCTCTGACTAAAGAACAAGCAAGTTAATGACACAGATTGCTTTTTTAGTTAGCATTTCCTCTGCCTCCAATTTTGTACGCATTTCTAGGAATCAAAATTGCCATTTCCAAATTCTAAACGTTCATTTTCACGTTGAAGAAAGGGGGGGGGGGGGAGGAACTGGTCATCACTTTTCTTCCTAAGCTGCTCTGATTCTTCTGGCATCTGCCAAAAGACAAAATCCTCAGCCCTGCTAATTTCTGCCCGTGCTGCCGCATCGACGCTAAATCCCGGGAGGAGCTAAGCCCGGCTCAGCTGCCATACCCCGACATCCCATGGCATAGGATCAGCTCGGGGAAGGGGGGGGTCGCAGGCCACCTCCTCTGCCCTACATTTGTCACTTGCTGCTCGCACAAAGCATTATGGGATGTATGGTGGCAGACTCCGGCTACGCCTGTCCCCCGCCTCGCTGCTAAGGCTGTGCCAGGCTTGTGCTGGTCCCCATGTCCCAGCTCTCCCCCATGTCCCAGCTCTCCCCCACGTCGCAGCTCCGCAGCCCGTCCCCACCATTTGCCTCCACATGGGTCGGCCTCCCGCAAGGCGAGTATGTGCAGAGGCTGGGGGTTGTGTCAGGGCTCCAAAATCAGCCTTCCCCTGTCCCAGCAGCCTGTTGCAAACTGACACTTAGCATGTGGCAACCGTAGAGATCAGGCAGACAAACAGGTGACAAAAGCCACCTTGGAAGGGGGCGGGTGCTGGCTGCCTGCACCAAACGCTTTCCCCTGCCTTGCGTTCCTCTCTCTGCTCGTTGCAGCTGTAGGTTCACTCTGCACTCAGCAGAGGGGTAAGGCTGTCAGCTAAAACAGGGAAAGCTATCACAGGCTGGGAGCATTGCAGAAATAAAAATCTAGGCACTGGATACAATATCTGCTGGGAGCCACACACGTGGTGGTGGTGGTGGTGGTGGTGGTGGTGGTGGTGGTGGTGGTGAGATTCCTGTGATTAGACACCTGCGGGTGATGGAGGAGATTTGCCCCAGGCTCGCTTGATCAGGGGAGAGAAGCAGGCAATTTTAGGGCACAGTTCAGCTGAGCTGCTTTAAATCTCTCTTTTGAGCAAGAAGCATCCCCTCCTGACTGATTTCCATTGACTCCAGGGGAGGTTAGGGTGAAAGGTAAGATGCATGCAGCTTTGCAGACAGATTTATTCATGTAGACAAATCCTTCTTTAAGTGTTCAGAGCCAGTTTCTCTCCTACGCCAGGACAGAGTTGGCTTCTGCAGTGGAGTCCCAGTGGAGGATCTGTTCTAACAAAGCTTCAGCCCAGCGTGTCTCTTCCCACCAAGTAAAAGTTTGGGCCTCCTTGTGTGCTAAACTTATGTTTATGATCCACTGGACTGAAGTGAGAGTATTCTGTTTTCTTCCCTGGTCTTTCCACATCGAGTGCAAGTCTCTTGTGTTGCTTCCAAGGCTGTCTACAGGTTTGCTCCTCCCTAGGGGGGAACTGCCCCTATTCATCACGCTCTGATCTGTTCCTCTTCTCATTAGGAGCCCTTTCCAAAGCGCTTGTAGCTTTCCTTGGGATGTGAAGCCCTGCAAACCTCTGAAGGTAAGCCACAGGGTTCCTCTGCACATAAGCAGTTCTATGTATTTAATGCTTTTCTGTGAAATGTAGCTGCTGTCTGTATATCATGCTGAATCCTTGGTTAAGCTCAGAAGAGGAAAAACACTCATCTAGCAAGTAAAATGCTGAGTGAGCATTTTTATTTGCGATGTAGGTGTGAAGAGTGAGTGGAGCTGTGCAGAACCAGACCATCAAGTGTGAAATGAATTTCCTAATTACAGTGCTGCGAGGCCATCACAGCCCCTGCAAACTGTCAGAGGCAAGCACTCCAGAGGCGTATGGAACCTCTTGCATTTTCCTTAATGCGCTCATCTTTTTTCCTGTGGCCATGAAAGCAGTGCCCATCAGTCTGCCTTGTTTGTCAGGTATGAGGCTAGAATGAGCCTCAGCTGCAGTGAGACACCAGATAGCAAACTAATGATAAAACAAAGACACTGTAGCAAAAGCATTGCATGTGTATATGGGTGCGTGTAAATATTGCTGCTCAGATGAGAGCCAAGCCCCAGGAGATGTGGTTTAAAGGTATGAACTTCTATGCTCCTTGTTCTTCTCCAAAAGTTAGGTTGCCCATGAGAGTTACTAGAGCCTAAACCCTCATTTTTACTGCCCATCCTCTCCCCTCCAGTAGCTTTAAGCCAGGAGTAAATCTTCTTCCTGGTAACTGAGGAGTTAAGAGATGTAAAGCATGTAGTTATGAACTGGGATGTCACCGAGAGAAGCAAATGTTTTCTGATTCCAAAATGCATTCTGCGCTTTTGCTCCTGCGTGAATAAAGTGTGAATCTGACACGTGAGAGAGCAGTTGACCATTAGTGTGTGTCAGTGAACCCTCTGTTGATGCCTGAGGACACGCCAGTTTTCTTGATTTGTTGTCCTTTCGAAGAGGATTAAACGACCGCTTGATAAAGCCGAATGAAGCCTCCCAGCCGCTCTGGTGAGGCTTCGTGGTACCAGGCGGCTGCAACAGTGGCCGTGCTGCAGCCCCAGACTTTCAGGGGTCCGCTTTGTGTTGAGACCTGGAGACTCGTTGTATGTAGACTTCCCTCAGTGGCACTGGTGGCTGAAGGGGTCCTTTTCTCTCCACGTGTCATCGGGGCACCTGATGAGCTGAAAAAATACTTCCTTTTTTGTCGTCATTGGCTTGGTTTTCTCGGCTGGATCAGTCTCTCTGTGCCACTGCTCAAATACTAGTGCTAGCATCATGGCGGGCAGCATCAAGCAAGCATGGGAAAGCAAGAAAGGGAGAAGTGTCTCTGCTCACACTGTACAGTCACCGTGGCTGTGATGCTGTGGCCATCTAAACCAATTTTAGGTGGAACTGCCCCAGTCCCACTTCCTAGCGCTCGTCTGATATGATGATGAGACAGTCTGGGGAACCAAACTGGTCAAAAACTATTCCTGGGATTCTGGGATGGGATCTGCTCCTGACTCAGTCCTGCTCAGGACTGCTCCTGAAACATCTAACCATGGCCACAGCGCTCTCTTAACCTGGGGGCTCAAAACACTTTGTCAAGTGTCGGTCAGCCTGACTTACAGTCCCAGACAAGAGATGGGAAGAGAATCCAGGCTGGAACTTTTGAAAGAGTTGCAGAAAATGGGGGAATCAGACTGGTGAACTTGTATGAAAATCACAGTTTAAGAGATCTGCAAGGGGACTGCACCAAATCAATGCTATGAATGTCAGGATCCAAAACAATATCAAGACCAGCCCCCCCCCCCCGCCCCCCCAAAAAGCCCATGTCTGAAAAAGCACCCATAAGCAAATGCAAAATGTAGATGTACAAGCAATTCCACATCCACAATAGCTGCTATGGCGGTGTTAGCAGAACTGCTATAATAACTCCTCAGTGCATCTATTGGTACCCAGGCAGGCATTGCTCTGAGGAAATCCAGTTCCTGATTTCCAAAAGACTTAAGGTACCAGCTTTTCCCTTGAGGAAAACCCTCTTCTTTTTTGTGGGGTTTGTAACCTTGGCTGTTGGGATTTCCCTGCCCGGGTGGGATGAGGCCCGGGATGCACGTGGCACGGTGATTCTCTGACAGGCAGCTTGTCATGATCCAGTGTGCAGCGTGTTGGGCTAGAAATTGGGGCTGTTAGGTTTTGTGCCCAGCTGGCACAGTGACCTTGTGCAGGTCCCTTCTACTCTGCTTTATTTCACTCCTCTGCAGACTGGAAGAGTACAATAACCTTTGCCTGTCTCCCTGCAGCTGAATGAAAATCTGTGTAACAAACAGCTCATAAGGGCCTTTGTGAGCCCAGCCTAAATTTCTGCCGTTATCGAATGAGACATTTTCCTTTTATTGTTTTATGAGTCACTGGAGGAACTTGTCTTAGATCTATCAGAGCATTTGAGATGTGGGTTCAGAGCTGCTGGATGGGAGGCACTAACATGGAGTGACTCACCGCTCCCCTCAGGGACAAGAAGAGGTTTACGCAGCCGACTGGAAATCATATTTTATATGCAGATAGGCTGCTTCACAGTGGAGAACCCCAAAGCAGCTTACAAACACGGATTCTGGTGCATAAAAGGCAGCAGCTGTAGTGAAATCTGCAGGTGCAATGGGCTGTTACATACCTGTGACCTGACAGGGAAGGGAACAGGCGTGAAAGCCTAATGGCAATGAGCTTTTGAAAGGCTGAGAAGGGAAGGAAAAAAAAACGAGATAGCGTTGAAAAATGTTTTCCCTTATACTGCTCAATTCAATGCCTAGATCCCACATGACACACAACACACCTGATGGATCCTGCTGTTTTTCTGTCCTTGGGTCACCTAGCAGGACGCAAGGCTGGGGTACATAACACGCGCAGGGTATGTCATGTCCTTGAACCGGAGGGGATGCCAGTCTGCTGCTGACTCGTCTGCTCAGGTTGCAGAGAGTTATGTTTTCAGCCGTGGAAATCACTGATTCAATGTGCCATGCTGGCAGCCACATAAACAAAGGTTTGATCAAGGTTCAGGTTGCTTTGGGAGGGGAAATGAAATTCCTTTTTTTGAAAGCTAGTTCGTTGTTGTCATGGTTATGGGACTTGCTGCCCTTCTGGTCTCTTCCCCATCCCTCTGGGTACTTTCCCTTTGCTGGTGCCAGAATTTCCATGCATCTTCTTTTCCTCCTTAGACCGGGCCTTGGACTTAATAGTCTCTGTCACAGAGTTCCTTAGCCTGCAGGTCTGACTGGACATGTCTGCACACAGCTTCTCCCTTTCTCAAGCATGCCAGCAAGTGCCTGCCTCTCAGTCTGGTTCTCCAAACAGCCGCTCTCTTTCATTACTTTTTAAAGTAATGCCATGGCCTTTTAATTTTTCCATTTGCAAGCAAAACCAGCTGGACAAAATCAGCTTTGATTATTTTGCTTCCTCCTCCCTGGACAAGCAGCGAAGCCAACAGGCCTGGCATTGTCCCTTAGCAGCCCTCGAGTGTTTGGTCAGAGGTGGCTTAGCTCAAGCCTCTGGACTTTTCCTTCCTGCTCTGCTGAATACAGTGGTTTAGCAGAAAGAGTAAATATCCCAAACAGTAGCTTAGTACCTGTATGTTACTAGAGAGCAGCCCAACATTGTCTGATCCACCAGGGTACGGCTGTTCAGGCCAGGCTCTCCAAGTTCATAGTAGAGCTCTTGAACAGCATGATTTAGATCAGGGAGGTATTCGATTTCCTAGCAGAAGCATGTCAAACAGCTGCAGCTGCTATCTAATCAGTGTATCTGATGCTATTGATGATTACACAGAATATAAGTTTCACAAACATCACTTTTGTGATCTCTCTCCAGTCTCCGGCGTTAAAAAAATTTCAAATAATACTGAGCACTAGTATCCAAAGATGGGTGTGTTGCCTATTTGCATGGCAACAGAACAGACAGACTAGTTATGCTGTCAGAACATACTACCCTAGGAAAATGTTATCAGAGTGCTTTTACTATATTTTCAAAGTCAAGTAGGATCCCAACAGGCTGAAGCTGTATCTTCAAAAAGTCTGCGTCCTGCCCTTGAACTGCAGCTGAAAAATATCCTTCCCTGCTGCCTCTCAGAAAGCATGAGAAATCACCTCCCTTTTCTGCCTGGTGTTTTAAAAAGCTGGCACCAGGCGCCATTGCTGCTGCTGTTACAGACTCCTGGGGTGGACGGTGGCCTTCCCCAGGATTGAAAAGCTTGTGTATGCATGAAGTCCCATAAAATTTGTTATGTGTTTCTCATGAAGGAAACGCAAATCAGGTGTCGTGGTTTAATCCCAAATGAAACCAGGACATCAGGTGAAAATTATCCCTGAATCCTGTAGAGAACCATAAATGGGAAGATAGGAAGAGAGAGAAGGACAAAGGAATTCATGGCATTTGGGAGTGATACCTTTCTTTAATAGATTCAGCATCTGAGCCAGCCTTTACAGAAATCAATTGAAAAAACACCTGCTAGCTCCTGTGAGCTGAAGATAAAGCTTGTCATGATGAACTTCGCTGAGCAGTTGTCCAAAATGCTGCAGTTTGGGCTCCCGAGTTACTGCCCGATGGCCTGCTCACGTACCTGCATCCCCACCTGAGCAAAGATGAGGCTTCAGCCTGTAAAACCCACGCAGCTCCGCGGGCATGGACTGGCTCCCTCCCCTGCGCTCCCCTGTAAGCGCTTGCCACCCACCCACCCACCCTGCGCGCCCCAAGTGCCAGCGTCGGCGCCCCCCGGTTTTGCTGCCTTTTCTCCATCGCTGCACTCCCAGCGGCAGGGATTCCTTTAAAGTACCGGGGGAAGGAAGGGCTGGAGACAGTGTTTTCATCTCTGCCGCCGGTTCTAGCTTGGCGAGGATGCTTCCAGCTTTAATAAACCAGCTGATCAAAGCCCCTGTGTAAATCCTGCCATCAAGAGGGAGCTTGTGCTGCTGTACTGACAGCGCCCAGGGCCCTGTGCAGCTCCCCCAAATCCTGCTTTTCTCAGCTGCGAGCTCTTGGCACGCAGCTCATCTCCCTCCAGCCCAACACGGGAGGGCAACTGATGCCAGGGAGAGAGGAATTTTTCCAAACAGTCGTTTTCTTTTTCAGTAAGCCAGAGATTTAATATACACGTGAGTGATCTGGGGCCATATTTTTTTTTTTTCAGCCTTCAAAATTATATTTGCTTTCTTTCCAGTCTTCTGAAAGATGCATATCGGAGGCACCTGAGTGCAGACACAGCAGCTGCCTGATAAGATCTTTACAATTCATTTGCACAACCATGCCTTTTGCAAAGGGAAAAAAGAAAGTGTTAACGAGTTGACAAGCACACTCTTCCTTGCAGCAAGCAGCGCTGCCAGCCGCAATATTACTGCAGGGAGGAGAGAGCAGGGTGGTGGCAGAAGACCTTGGGAAAAAAAAAAAAAAGCTTTGTTCAATCCGTTTACAAAGACTCCTGCTTCCTTAAGGGACCAAATCCTAGCTGACCGAGCAAGGCAATGGATTCAGTAGAAACTCGACTTGGTAACGATGCAGGGCAGCGTGTTGCTGTCGGGGTTTCAAGGATGAGTCCTTGGGGTGGAAAGAAAAAATGTTTAACCAAGAAGGACCAAAGCAAAAAGGAGTCTTTGCTAGGCATGGGGCTTCTGTATCACTGCGGTTCCAGATTCTGACCTGATGACCACAAATGAGGATCCGACAGCGGTTTTACCCTCTGACGCTGCCATTTGCAACCAGATCCTCAAGCTACACAAATTTGCCCGATCTCAGTTCAGCCCGAACACACACACACACACACACACACAAAATTAAATGCTGCTTAGGAAAGGACCAAGACCAGATTTCAAGAATAACTCAGGCGAGCAAGTGAATATTTTCTTTCATGCCTTGCTCTTTTGCATTTACTGATTTTGTTCCATATGAATGTAGAAACAGCTGCATCAGCACCAACACTGAGGCTGGAACCTTATTAATATTTATGCCTGGAGAGCAGAGCACACAGGAATCAAAATGCCTTCCCATCATTGGTTAGGGGACCCTAGCATCCGTACAGCATCTTGCCATGTTTGGGGGCCAGGCAAGCAGATTTATTAGAGAGCGGATGAATTTCTCATCAGCACTCTCACCCGATCGCGGGAAAACTGCCCTTTGCCTTCTACCTGCTCTTTGCTTCTCGTCATTCAATAATTTCCTAATTAGGGAAACCATTTTTCAGCTCTCCTTTGCACTTCTGTGGTTTATATCCTCATCTGTTTAATATGGTCGGAGACATTATTAGATGGTTGAATTATTATTTGCTTATATAAGGGCATATCCGTAAGCCTTAGTATGAATGAGATGCAACAAGCAATAACGCTGTGCCGTATCCAGCATGTGCTAGCGGGGACTGAGCTCACAGTACACGGCGCTGCACACAGGAAAGGTGTCGCGTGGTGCCGGTGTGACCCGCAGAGCCTCCTCTGAGACTTCTTACTGCTGTAATTTGTGCTGACAAGGTGCCGCGGCGAGAGTCCTTAATCTGAGGCTGGGGGTTTTCCTTTCCGAGAGTGCCGAGCTGGGTTCTGGCTGACAGCCTTACTCTGGCTTTTGTTTTGTGAGAGCAATCCTTAGCTTGGCTAATAATGAGTAACTGGTGAGCAGGTAGGTGCTCTCAGCAAAACTGAAACATTCACATATTTTTAACTAATTGATGGAAACAGTAACTTGTAGCAGCAGTAAAAGAGAAAAAAATAATCCCGTGATCTGGTTGAAGCTGGTTGCGGGAAGGATGCGTAGCAGCCCCCGATGGCTGCACCAGCAGCCCCCGGCTTCAATCCTGCTGAGGCCAGGGACGCCCCAAGATGGGCGGTGCCGGCTCCGGGGCCCTCTGGTGAGCATAGCAGCACCGGAGGGGTGTCCCTGCTCCTCTGGGCTGCTGCTCGGGTGGGCCTGGGGGCTGCAGAGACAGCATGGCCACAGCCCGGGGCCTCACCCGCCAGGGCTTGTCAGGTGGCCAGAGCCCACCCGGCAGCTGGGCTGGTGTGGGGCCACTGCCAATGGCATGGCCACCCCTCGCTGCCGAGTCCTGGGCCACCCTGGGCACACCTCATCGGGCACACGCTGCTGCCGATCCTGGGTACTGTGGCCTGAAGGCAGCTTGGCTTTGATGAGCTCTGGGGTTTAAGCATTGCACCGACGGGCAGGGACGGCCACGGGTGTGCTGGCCGGGCAGCTGCGGGCAGGGGGAGGCGGGATGGCCTTTGCGGCTCCCATGAACGCGTCCTCAGCATTGACGCACTGCAGTTTTCTGCCACCTCCCTGCGTTCTTCCTTTAGGATCTCACAGCTTTCCGTGGTGGTGTTGATCCTCCCCTGTCCTGAGGCTACTGATGATTGTGTTCCTATAATCCTAGCTCTGCCTGCATTTGTACCTGTTCTTATCGGGTGTGGTGCTGCGCTGCTGACTTTCCAATAGCTTAGCAATTTTCTTGAGAGCTCGGGCAGAGGCTTTGCAGCTGGGCCATGTTACAGCCAGGACTTTTGTTGGAGGCAAGGCTACCAAGGGTCACAGTTAGCACGCAGTCATGGCTGCTACCAGCCTTGCCTGCTTCTTGTCCTTTCCCACCAGCTGGCAGAGGTTGGCCCAGCCACTGGTGTAGCGTCCAAGCAATCCATATGCAAAAAACCAAGCGGGTGTGCAGAAATGGAGACCCCCAACAATTTTTTTTTTTTTTGTGTAGATACAAAATGTTCCCTCTGCGTGGGCACCACCCTGAATTCCTCCGAAATGTACCCAGGGTCCTCCCGGCCTGCCCCTCCCTGGCCCTCCTCTGAGTTATAATGATGCATGCTGAGAAGCAAAATGTTGGTTTGCCCTAAATGACCTAATAAGCCACCCTAGACACAGGTCATCTACTGTCTAGCCTGGTCTGTGGTGTAGGACCTCAACTTGTGAGAGTCCAAACTTCTTTCTCATTTTTATATACTGCAGCATCTCGCCCCTCAAGATACGGAAAGCTCAGGTGCCACTCTTGGGGGTTTGGGCATAATTTCAAGGTCTTTAAGTCATTCACATCCTTCTGAGAGGAGCCACAGACAAGGACATGACCACAAAATGGGGTGCTGAGCCATGGGATGGGCACATGTTTTCTGAAAGGTAGAGCAAGTTTCTCTTTAGGAAAACCCTTCTAATGACCCACAAACCATGCTGCAGTACAACACACAAATGCACATATTTCCTCTTATAAAGGAAAATGACCGAGTCCCTCCCTTGGGCTTTTGTTAGCTGGCTGTTGCAACCTTCTGCATCCTGCAAGGGAGTTGGGACTTTCATCAGTGCCCACTTCAGCAGCCGAAGGCAGAGTTTCTGACGGTGATCACACCCAGCCTTGTGGCTGGGAGGATGGGAACCATGAAAGCGAGGGGGGAGAGGATACATTGGACAAAACTGGCTTGATCCTCTCAGCTTCATTAAACAAACTCTTGACTGAGGTCGTGTTATTCCTCCTCTCGTATGTCCGGTGAGGGCGGCTGCGGAATAACCCCGTGAGCCGGCATTGCACCCGCCCTGCTGCTGTTTCTGCAATCCTGTAACTGCGCCGCTTTTACACCCTGGGAAATCAGCCGGGCGAGTGAAAATGTTGCAGGGCTTTTTTTGTTCCTTTCTTTTTTGTGCAGCTCGTTTCTGCCGGGAGGGGGGGAGCCGGTTGCCGGGGAGACTGGGGATGGAGGAATCCAGCCAGGGCCGGCCCGGGGCTGGGCAGGGGCTGCGCCGACAGACACAGGGATGTGAGGCAAATACAGAGAGGGGCACCGGCAGCTAACAGCTCAACAGTTCGTTTCCCAGCAAATAATTTGCAATAAGCTAGGCTGAACCTTTGGGACACCCTCTGTTGCGAATGCTTACCTTCGAATTAAGCTGGACCTTGCCTGAAGTCTCCTGAAGGGATCTGAATGGCTGCTGTTCGCCTCTAAAGGGTCTTGCCCAGGGGCTGCAGAAAACCTAGACCTGGGTTTCCTCCCTCATCCCCCAGTAAGGCAGCTGTTTATTGTAGAAATCAACATTTCACGTTGGTTTTTTTTGCCCAGTCTCAACAAGTTCTATACAGAAGATACACTTGAACCTCCTCCCCACCCCTTCAAAAACGTGAATTAATTTATTTTAAGACAAAGCAGTTGGGGTGGGTTTCTTTCCTCCGGTGTTAATAATCTGTTTTCCTTGAATTGGATTTTAAAATGGCTTCCTTTGAAGCTTCAAGCTGGTAGGAATGAGCTTAACATAGGTATGGAGGATGTGTAAAATCACCTACTCCCTTTCATGCTGAAATGTCAATAGTCCTTCTAGTAAATAACTAAAATGCGCTGTCCGATACTCAGAATACTTGGAAATCATGGTAGCGAGCACTCACGGCACCTGTATTCTGCACCAGCTCTGCTGTAACCGGGTTTTGCTGCAACAGTGTTTTCAGGAGCACACCCACCGCAGCCCTGGGAAAGACTGGCGTTGCTTTGAATCATTACCTGAAGCGGTCAGTGGTCCACTAGAGTTGCTAATCTGCAAGTTATTTTTAAACAAGTAATTATAGATGTGGATGTTGATTATGCAGTTAACATGCCACAAAAAATGTTTGCTTGGAGTTAAAGCTACATGTTGTTTGCAAAGCGTAGTCAACCAAATAATTAAATTGCTCCTGGCTTAGACCAGTAAAAACAGATTTTGCAGGGAGTGCAAGTGATCGAATTTATTTTTCTCAAAATCACTATAGAAGAGACAAACCTGAGAGTGTATTTTCCAGCATCCCCTTTTGCAGCTGGAATGCCTTCTCCCCGTAAGACGAACAAAAGAAAGGTGTGGATGCTTTGGCATATCAGTCAGACGAAACCGGGTTTTGTTCTGCAGGTTGCCTTAGAGGAATGTGAAATCAGGACTAGAGCGATCCCCAGGCAGGGTTGCCGGTCTGCATGCACGGGGTTAGAAAGATGAGGGGGATCGGCAGGCGGATAGAACAAAGGGAAGAGCCTATCGAAGAAATGTGTGCTGGAAATGCTGATGAACTTTTATCTGTACCTCTGGAACAGCTGCAGCCTTAAAACAGCGGGTCACTGAAATCGGGTTTAGCGGGGTACCGCCCGGCGCCGGCTGCGGGGAGCCCGCCCGCGCTTGCCGGGGCTGCGGGCACCCCCCCGGGGAGCCGCTGCCCCCATCGCCGCCCCCATCGCCGCCCCCCGGCACAAGCTGCGGGGCGAGGCCGGCGATGCCGCTGAGGAGCCCCGGGCGCGGCGCCGACCCTGCCGCCCGCCCGTGCCCTTCCTCCCCCCGACCTCCTCCTCCGCCGGCGCGGGCGTGCGCCCTGCCCGCCGGCTCTGGCCGCCGGGCCCTACCGGGCTGCCGGAAAACCAACCGGGGAAGGCACCTCTGGGGCGCACATGTCCAGCCCTCCCTTGCCCCCCGCCCTCTTCAGCTCCTCGCCTTCCTTCATCCCTCGCCATGTGCAAATCCGCAACGGAGCCGCAAAGCGGTGCGCGTTTGCGAGAGCCGGTTGCTGCAGCGCTCAGGGAGAAGCCCCCCGCCCCCCCGAGCCCCGGGCCCCGAGCCGCAGCACCCGCGTCCCCTGTTGTCCGCCTGAGGGTCGCCGGCGGCCGCGGCTGGGCGGGGGACAGCGCGGAGCCGGTGGCTTTGCCAGAGAGCGGCTCCCGGCTCAGCCGCGGGAACTAAACCCGACCTTTTTAGGCGGGGAAAGAAAAGCTGAGCCCGGCACCGGGGGAGCGGCAGGCAGGCTTCGCTCGGCGGCCGGCTGGATACGGGGCAGGGCGGGCGGGGGGGAGGGGGGTGACGGGGAAGCCCACCCGCGCCCTGCCGGGGGTGGGTGAACCGGCTCAGGGCGCGGGGCTCCTGACCGCAGAGGGGCGGCGACCACCGGCGCTGGGTGATGCCGGGGGGGGATGCGCAGTGCCCCCGCCGGAGGGGGGGGAGCCTCCCGCCGGCGCCGTGTGAACGGAGGCACCGGCGAGGGGCGGTGGCGGCCGCCGGGCTCCCCCGCCCCCGCGGCAACGCCCGCTGCTGCGGCAGGGAAGGCGGCTCGTCTCGGGGAACAAAAGGCTGCGGCGGCCGCGGGAGGGCGGAGGGACGGCGGCCGCCGGCGGCGGGGCCGGTTCACACATGGGCGGCCAACAAAGCCCCGGGGCGGGCGGGGCCCTGGCCGGGGAAAGGCCCCCCCCGAGCTGATGCCCCGGCCCGGGGCGGCTGCGCCGTCGCCGCGCTCCGCGCCTTTGTCTCCGCTGTCAGCGGCGAACCGGGGCGGCGGCGGCGGCACCGGTGCGCGGCGGCCGCTCCAGAGAGCCCCGCCTCCTGCCCCGCCCCGCCCCCCGCTGCGGGAGACAATGCCGCGGCCCCGCCCCGCCCCCGCGCGCCCATTGGCCCCGCGCCGCTCCCGCATGACGTCACCGGCGGGGCGGGGCGCGGCGCCCGATTTAAGGGGCGGTGCGGGGCGCGGCCGCTGCAGCGGCGAGTGCGGGAGCGGGCGGGAAGGCGGCAGCGGCAACAGCGGCGGCGGACACCGGCACCATGCGTGAGATCGTGCACATCCAGGCCGGGCAGTGCGGCAACCAGATCGGCGCCAAGGTACGGGGCGGTGCCCTGGCCGCCTGCCCGAGGCTCCGGGTCCGGGGCGGTGCCCCCTCAGCCGGGCTCTGCGCGTCCCGGGGAGAGCGCTGCCGGGAGGTCCCGCCTTCCCGCTGGGGAGCACCGCTGGGCTCGCCCCGCCGCGGGTGGGTCCGTGCGGGGCGGCTCCCGGCTGTCGTCCTCGGGGGGGACGGCGGGGCGGCGCCTGGGCCGTGGGGGGCAGCCCTGCCGCCCATCCGCTCCCCGCGGGCTGCGGGGCGCCCGGGCGGGTGGAGGGAAGGGGCGCGGAGCCGGTGCCACACCCCTCACGGCCACGGGGGGTGGGGGGTGAGGGGCGCGGTGGCGGCCGCGGCTGGCGGGGGCCGCCCCCACGCGCGGCGAATCCTGGCGCGCCACGTCGCGGGGCTCTGGCCAGGGGGCGCGGGCGGGGCGTGGCGGCGCTGACCCCCCCCCCCCGCCCCGTGTGTGTGTCCACCTCCCCCGGTCCCCGCAGTTCTGGGAGGTCATCAGTGATGAGCACGGCATCGACCCCACGGGCAGCTACCATGGGGACAGCGACCTGCAGCTGGAGAGGATCAACGTCTACTACAATGAAGCCACCGGTAACGCCCCTCCGTAACGAGCTCCTGGGGGGGCAGGCGGGGTGTCCCCAGTGTGTCCCGCCATGGGGGCTGTGCCCTAGCCCCCCCCCGCAGCGGGTGGCATCCTCCTGGCATGGCGTTAACAGCCGCTCTGTGTTCCCATCCCCAGCTACCTCCCTCCCAATTCCCTCACCCTCCGCATCCCGGGCAGCAAATCTCAGGGAGCTGCAAGGGAGCAGGGCAGGGCTGCTGTGCCGCTGGCTGCGGGGCTGTAACGCTGGCGCTGGTTCCTCCCGCAGGTAACAAGTACGTCCCCCGCGCCATCCTGGTGGACCTGGAGCCCGGCACCATGGACTCTGTGCGCTCCGGCCCCTTCGGGCAGATCTTCCGGCCCGACAACTTCGTCTTTGGTGAGTGAGCGTGGGATGGAGGAGACCCGAAGCGGGAGCTCCGTGCACCGAAAAGGCTCAGAGGGAGCCTGCGAGTCGCGTGGGGACCTGAATCCCAACAGTGCGGAGGGGGGATGGAAGCGAGGGGTGAACCCTGTGGGGCAGGAGAAGCGGGGTGATCTCTGTGCCTCCCCGGGGCGCTAACGCAGCACCCTGCTTCTGGTCTGCCCTCCAGGTCAGAGCGGGGCTGGCAACAACTGGGCCAAGGGCCACTATACGGAAGGTGCAGAGCTGGTGGACTCGGTCCTGGATGTGGTGAGGAAGGAGTCGGAGAGCTGTGACTGCCTGCAGGGCTTCCAGTTGACCCACTCGCTGGGAGGCGGCACGGGCTCCGGGATGGGCACCCTCCTCATCAGCAAGATCCGGGAGGAGTACCCCGACCGCATCATGAACACCTTCAGCGTCATGCCCTCCCCCAAGGTGTCGGACACGGTGGTGGAGCCCTACAATGCCACCCTCTCTGTGCACCAGCTGGTGGAGAACACGGACGAGACCTACTGCATTGACAACGAGGCCCTGTATGACATTTGCTTCCGCACCCTGAAGCTGACCACTCCCACGTACGGGGACCTCAACCACCTGGTGTCGGCCACCATGAGCGGCGTGACCACCTGCCTTCGCTTCCCCGGCCAGCTGAACGCCGACCTGCGCAAGCTGGCGGTCAACATGGTGCCTTTCCCGCGGCTGCACTTCTTCATGCCGGGCTTCGCCCCGCTCACCAGCCGCGGCAGCCAGCAGTACCGAGCCCTGACGGTGCCCGAGCTGACGCAGCAGATGTTCGACTCCAAGAACATGATGGCCGCCTGTGACCCCCGCCACGGCCGCTACCTGACGGTGGCCGCCATCTTCCGGGGCCGCATGTCCATGAAGGAGGTGGACGAGCAGATGCTGAACGTGCAGAACAAGAACAGCAGCTACTTTGTGGAGTGGATCCCCAACAACGTGAAGACGGCCGTCTGCGACATCCCCCCGCGCGGCCTCAAGATGTCCGCCACCTTCATTGGCAACAGCACGGCTATTCAGGAGCTCTTCAAGAGGATCTCGGAGCAGTTCACGGCCATGTTCCGGCGCAAGGCTTTCTTGCACTGGTACACCGGCGAGGGCATGGATGAAATGGAGTTCACGGAGGCCGAGAGCAACATGAACGACCTGGTCTCTGAATACCAGCAGTACCAGGATGCCACTGCTGACGAGCAGGGGGAGTTTGAAGAGGAAGGAGAGGAGGATGAGGCGTAAAGTTGGAATGGGTAGGAGTTAAGTATAGTCTGAGCAGGCAAGTGTTCATTGAGAGGAGGAATCTGTGCAGTTGTGCTGAAGCATGCATTTTTTTAATTTGGTGCTCCACTGTTGCTTCTGTCAGCAGTTTTGTATCCTTGACTGTCCAATGTAACAGTAGTTGCAAAAATAATTCAGTCTTCTGTTGAAATGGTTAACTTCTCAAACATAAAGGCTTTTTGTGTCCTAAACTGTCTCTTCTGCCTTATTTCTCTTTAGATTAAGAAAATAGCTCTTACATAGTTTTCTTTAGCTTCATTTCTCAGTTTAATCCTTAATACACAAGATTTCTCAGGCCATGAATTTGGCAGCATGAGTAAACTGCAGTTGCTCAGCTTAAAATGGTAGCTAATTTCTGGAAACTGGGGGTTCACTGTTAGACACTCTTGTTTCTAACAGCTAATCTATTGTTGGGGAGAAAACTGCCTTAACTAATAGAAACAAGACACTGCACTTGAGAATCCTGCAACTCCTATTTATGGACATACATGGTAGTGAGGTCAGCGAGAAGGTATTGAATTCCACATTACAAGCTGTCAAAACTGATTTGACAGGATAGCTGCAGGCTTCCCCGCTGCCATTCAGCACCTCTTATTTAACTTGTTCCAGGGCCTATGGTACATGCATATGGGTGGCTGCCTGCCATTTGACTTGATCCTGAGCTGTCCTGTCTCCCCCAGCCCTCCTCTCTAAATATGGACAGTCCATACAGAGAGGCATGGGTCTGTACTAGCAGACAACTTGAACTTGATTAAGAACCTGAACTTTCTCTTCAGGCATAAAATTCTTGGGTGTTTCCCAAAAATAGCCACTAAGCTGCCCTTAACTGTGAAGGGACTGACTCTTCAGGGCAATCAATTCCCTTTAGGAGATAAGAGGTGATGGGCAGATTTCTAGATAACATGGCTCAAAAGGCTGCCCAGAGCATACATACAATCTCAGAGTAGTCAGGTAGATACCCTGACAGTGGCTGTCTCCTGCATCCAAGTTATGCGTTTACAGGGCTGGTGTTGTTCGATGCTCTTGGTCCCTGCAGCAGGGGATGGGCCTCTACCCAGGCTGGTGAGAGCAGCACAGCAGCACCCTGTTGCACATCTTTGCCAAGGTAAGTGTGGCTTCCTTACAGTGAGGGACAGGGGATTTGCGTTGCCGTATGCTTAAAGGATGCAAGAATCCTGAGTGAGTCTACAACGCGGTTGTCAGTACTTGTAAGGTCTATGAGACTTTTCTTACTCCTACAAAACAAGAGTAAAATCCCCCACAGAGTATAGCAGCTACCCAATATGTAAGCTTAGTCCTTAGTTCACCCAAACCCCACTTAGGGAAGTGCTCATGTAATAAAAAAAGCGTTGCTTTGAGAACTGCTACCAATGCTACAATTACTGTGGTCCTTACTGCTCTGAAAGAGCCGGTATCCACATGTGTGCAACCTCTTTTGTGATCCTTTAATGAAATGCTTGCAAGGCATTACTGGAATAAAGACTTAAAAGGGAGCTACTGTGCATGACTAATATCTTGCCTGCTTTGGCTCTGTTAATTGACCGCTGCCTGCAGACACTGCTCTGAGTGTATCCTGTTCCTTTGCTGCTGGGCTTGTCCTATGGTGAGATTGAGGACGGCGTGCAAGGCAACGGGCACTTGCTAAAGCTTTTTCTCTCATCTATATGCTTCATTTCTGGTGCACACCCTGTAAAGAGGGGTGAGAAGCACTTAAACTGCCTGAACTGTCAGTAAACAAATACAACCATATATGCTCTCAACACTACTTCTATTTCTTAGCACTTGAGCAGTTCTAAGATTACGCATTAAACAAATCCAGGTTGTTTTAGTAACTGAGTTACTACATGCTGCCCCAGGCCCTTTGGGGAAATAACAGCTTACCTGGTTGTCAAAGTAACCTTCCCTCAAAATTACCTAGCTGGATTCCACTTGAAACTGTTTATCATATAGCTTTGTTTGTAAAGCTGAGAAGAGGAGCCAGCAAATGAATTCAAACAATGTTTAACTAAAAGATGAGAACCCAGCCTTTGATAGTAAAGATCTTCCTTTCTACTGTATGACTGTAGCAGGTTTCTCTAGCGTTCAGCATGTCTAGCTTCTAATTCTTAGTGTAATTACACTCTGTCTCTAGCTAGCCCTTAAATATAGCTACCCGAGCAACACGTTTCAGTACACTTCTCTTACTAGAAAGTAGGACACCATCCTACATTGCTTGCTGTTGTTTGTATTCTGTTTTTTCTAGAGGAAGAGAAACCATAAATAGAGATACTCTAGACAGAAACATGTCCTTTCATAAATCCTACACAGCTTATTTGTCAGTCATGATCATTAAAAAAAAAATAATCATCAAACCATCATTTCAGTAGGAGCTGAGGGAAATAGAGGAAAAGGGGGTACTGGAAGATTTAGAGGTGATATTCAAAACTCCTTGGTAGGAAAAGTCAGTCAACTATAAGGGAGGATGAGTCTCATACTGAGCCTGGGGGCTGCAGTACCATTTTTTTCTGTATCTTTGAGCTTTAGCTGTATCTGTCACCCAGGAGACCATTCATTATAAAAACCGGAGACTGACTGCTGTATACCAAACAACAAACAGATGTCTTTGCAAGTGCTCATGGTTGTACTTTTTCTGTTTTGCAGAGGAAGCAGAACCACTGAAAGGATTTCAGATTAGGTAATCTTACTGCCTTAACCTCTGTTGGGTGTTGATTTGTATTCATCCATGTGATGAACAACACCTCTAAGGCTAAAGGTCTTGCATGAGGAACCCCAGCTGAAGAAATGAGGATAGATAGTACAGGCTTAGTGGTGTGCAGCTTAAGCCACTTATGATAACTCATTTGTGTTGAGATAGAAGTTAATAATATCAAGCAATACATTTTTGTTTCAGCATATCAATGGTGGCCTGCAGGAAAGCATTCTCCTCTGTTGATAGAGTTGATGGTGTTGGGGAAGGGAACAGTCCCTTTTTCCGTTCCCTTTGTTAAACATGTGGCATTTTTAAGCACATTAGCAGAATGTCTTGACCAAGGCAAACAACTCAAACAACGTTTGTCCACTGGTAGATGCAAGATGGTAAAGCTAAATAAGGCTGTAAGAGCAGCTAGGTACTATGTAGGCTTAATTTAAATAGAAATGGAATGAGGTGTGGTAGCACTGAGATACCATCTTTCCTAATTGCCCTTCCCTGTTTAGTTCTAGGACCTCAGTCTAAGCCATTGTATCAACAGTGTTGTGGAAGGATAGTCCAATATGTGTTCTAGTTCTTCAAAACACTTAAGTATCTGTTGAGAACGTAGGCCTGCATCTGTTTTCCAACAGATGTTTTCCCATCTGTCAAATGGGAGCAATAACAATTCTTCTCTTCCCAACATATGTGAGGTGCCCATATACATCAGAGATTGGGTTGCATTAAATGTACAATGGTCTGAGTGATGTGATGTGATAATCTAAGAATCAAACCTGAGGCCCGTCCTGTTTACAGGTGTATCTTTCCAGAAGGTATGAGGTGAAGAACACAGTAAACCAAAGTAGCAATAGGATTTATAACCTGAAGAAAGAAGGGAATCCAGATCTTTGGTCTCTTCTGCCAATTCTCTGCAAAAATGGGGCAAAACCCTAATCTTCTGTGCAGGGAAATCTGCTCATGGATGATATCACACGCTGCATGCTTCAAACAAGTATAGTGCTAGTAGGTTCTAGGTATCTGTGCAAATACTATGTGCTTAAAGAAACCGTGATGGACTGACACAGTCCTTACGGGACAGTGCTGCAATGCACTACTGCAAAACACAGCTCCGGTGCCCGGAGGGACTGTGGCAGAGTGCTGCAAGAGGGACAGGTTTTCTTACCTCACCAGAAAGAGTTGGGGCATCTAGCAATACTCTCCGCACCGGAAAGAGCGCTCTCCTTGCTTCCTTCGTCTTTTGCCCCTCCCTGTAAGCCCCATGACAAAGTTATGTGTAAGATCAGGATGAACCCTGGTACTGGCTTTGAGTAGGGCAAGTTTCATGGTTGGTCTATTAAAATCACTTTCCAGAAAAAAAAAAAACAAAACCCAACCACCCCCACCTCGTTTTCTTACTACATTTAAGAAGCGCTGTTAAACTATATTAAATTCTGCCTTGTAGTGGGAGGTGCCACAATTATTGCTTTCTGTCTAATGAGGCCTAGTATTTTTCTTTGCTAAAGCTATGAGGAGATAAAATTCTCTCTGGAAAAATCATGTGACCACCCCCGATATTTGGTACACACCCTTTCTCCCAAGGGATGTTATTCTACTTTTCTGTTCCACATTAAAGCATAATGAACGTATACTTTTAGGGACAGTTCAGGTGTGATAGCCTGCCTAGGAGCTATAGGTAATGCTGTTGGTCTGAACCTGCTCGTTGTAGCGGAGGCACTGTTTTCTCATTTACAAATAATCCCCTTCTCAGTCTTCCCGGGTATTTCTCAGCTGCTTCTACATTTCCACAGAACAAAGCTCGTGATTCTTTTGATGTGTTATATGTGCCTGAGGTAATTCAAGTAAGGTTATTTTTCCCCCCCCTTTCTTCAACTCAATATAAACCTTTATAAATAAGTATTAGGAGCTAATCTTGTATGTGACTAAAAAAAAAGATTTTTGAGAGTGTTCCCCATTCCAATCTAAAATTCATTCACGCTAAGCACCTGCCTTTTGATACTCCAGCAATCACCTGTCCTGGTCTGCTTGTTATTTATTAAGATGGGAAAGAGCAGGCTGCGGGATCCCAGATACTTCCATTTTAGATGATTGTTATCTTTAGTTTGCCTACATGAAAATTCAAAATGGAAGCATTTGGTCACAGGAAAGACCCTGAGGCTGTGGTGCATTTTGGAAAAAGACATTTCTTGGCCCTGACTCTACTGGACACTTGTCCAGCTGGAGCCCTCTGAGCATTTGAATCCGAGGTGCAGGGAGGGTATCTGGGGGAGCTGTGGAAGCCTGCTCCCCCCCAGCCATTCTGCCCGCAGAGGACACAGTGCAGGTGACAACTCTTTCCCTGAGCAGTTTAACAAGAAGCAAACTGTTTCCCTGCTCCTAGCTTCAATCCTCTTTCAAGTATTTTATTTGTGAATCTGCCAGAAAGAAAAATTGTGTCTTTTTGAAATGTGCGTATAAGAAGACTATCTATTTACAGTATCTAAGCAAAAAAGAAATAATTCAAGAGGAGGTCATTCCCTCCTCCCCGCTCAAAGTCATTTTTCCCTTACGGGCAGAATTCCACTTGTAAGGGAGGAAATCAAGTTAGCTTTGTTAAATTCTTGTTTATTAATGTTTGATTCTTGTATGGTAGAGATTTTCTAACTGGTCTCAATTTATCCATATGTCATCTTTTATAATCAGATTATTTTTCTCACTTGGTGTCCTTGGTAAACTTAAGGCATATTTTCTTTTCTTTTTGGCAAGAATGCCTCTATCATTGTAAACAGAAATGTTAATAATAATCCAGCTTCAGCAGGATGTGAGAGCACTTGCTCCAGAGGATGAAATGGCTACCCTGGCAGAGGTTGTGTAGCTTGTTCAGTAAACAGTTCTCTGTTGTTTTGCACTGAAAAATGTTTCCACGTTTTCCATGAATGTAAGAGAAAGATACTGACTGCCTTCACAGTGAATAATTAAACAGGCTTTTCAAGCAGAATTCAAATGGTCTCACAAGAAGCTTTACAAACATTAAATAAAATTCAAGCATTGACTTCTTACAGTCTGCTTCTCTTCATCCAGCATAATGCTGGTCTTATAATTAATAAATTAATTGTATGGCTGGTTTTTGGAAATTCCAGCTATGATTCCAGCTCCACCCTAGCAGGCAGGGAGAGAGAGCAAGCTTGGGTTAGAGATTTCCAGGGCACTGAGAAAACTGCCACTTGCAGAAGTGGGTAGCTCCATGGACTGGACTGATTCAATATCCTCCAGCTGCTAAAAAGGATGCTGCTATTCCCCTTGCCCTGCTTCAGGAGTTACCTTTGCGTTATTTTCTTTAGGCAGCTCCAGGGCACGTCTCTGCCAGTCACTCCCTAAACTCCACAGCTAGGGACAGTAAACTGGGGGGGGAAGAAGCTTTTTCTTGGATTCGGGAGTGTGCCAGAGGGAGAACTGGTGCAAAGGAGGAGGAAAAGGCAGGCAGCTGGAACCAGGAGAGAGCAGAGCGAGATGTTCGGTCGATTCAGCCACCTAGTGCGACGGCACCCTGAACTCTCCCGTGGGGAACCTGGGTGATTTTGAACAATGTACATTGAATCCCCACCACAAACTGCTGCATCTCTTAGCAGACATCACAAGATGAAGTTTAGAGTTTGCTTGGTGTCAGTTTGAGTTACAAGTAACTATCGGATTGCGAGATAAAGCACGGAGGCTAAGGAACAAAAGAAACGGTGACTAGCAGATCAAAGTCGCTATCTGTGCCTTGTTCTCGATGACGTGCAGGAAACAAGCTACCCTGGAAAACGTGATATCAGCATTTCATTTGTATCGATGCTGGAACCTTAGTCATCTCTTGACTGGAGGACCCAGTTTGTAGAGATAGCAGATGTATTTCATCTACTGAGTGATCTTAAAAGGTAGACGCAGCCTGGACGGGGGCAGGAGCCATCTGGCTGCTACCCATCACATCTGGTGTGCCAAGCAGAAATAATGAGAGGCTGCATTGTTTTGCCTTTCTTCTCAGTAAATCGCTGCCTGATGATCAACATATTTTTCCCTTTCTGGAGTCATTTTGTGACATGTGATCATGTTTGTTATGGTAGCTTTGGAAGCCAGGCGAGTGGGGTTCTGCTTGCTGTGTCCTGTACAACCGCATTCACAGAAATTCCTGACTCTTGGAGGTTATAATCTAAGTTCACAAGAGAAATCATAGGGGAGAGAAGAAATATTAGGGTCATGAGGAAACGATTCTTCCCTCAAAAGGTGCATGGGTCATTTTAGAATTGACAGTGCCCTAAATTGCTCCGTAACGTGATATTCTCTCACATGTTCGTCCTCTCTCCTTTTTTGTTCTTGGCCAAACACACAAACCCCCAGGTACAATAAACACCAGTACAGAGGACTCTCCAACGAAACTGCTTTTGCTCATTCATGAAAGCATGCTCAGTGTTGTAGTATTTAATTGCTTCTAGTGCCTACAGTGGGTTGTAATTTTGAAATAAAAATAGATTTTCTTTTTTGGTGTTTTATTACTAGAATTAAAAATACCTTCATGATTATTCCACCCTCTTGCTGGCAGAAATAGTCTTCTACCTTAATGCACATTACAAGTGATTAAGCATCAGGTTCCAAAGGTGAAGTCAGACAGTCCTCATCAGGTGGGAATGGCATAGTTACCAGGTAGAAGGCAAACAACAAGCTAATGAACAGAGCCTACTCATTCGAGTACCAACAGAAAGACTCAAAAAGTCATGTAGCCTCTGATATACATGCCTGAGCAATACATGACGTCACCCATCACAAATAAGTGAGAATAAAGCCATAGGCAGACATTTTGTGTGCTTGAGCAGCTTTCAGTTTTATACACTTGCGATTGTTTTTGGAACAATGGGAAATTACGGGCAGACATGAAAATGTTGTGGGATCCCTGTTGCCTCCTCCCTTGTGCATCCATCGCCCGGGCTCCGCCGTTGCCTTGGAAACTGGGAAGGCAGGGTTTGGTCCAGGCAGGGAGCAGGCAGCGGCGCTGCCAGCAGAGATTGGGCTGCCTTTGTATGAATGGGAGATTTTTGACTTTCATTTGTAAGTCTGAACATTTAGAATTTATGGAGCTATGTTTAAAAATACAATAGGGAACTCCCATATCTATTTAAATAGCATTGATGGCTAATATTTGTTAAAATGTTTGCCAAAATGTCGGATTCCGAATTGACATTTAAGGAATTGACATTTAATTTACTTCACTGTGTGTTCACAGATGCTCAGCATTGCTGTGGATGAGGGCACGTATTAGACACATAAACATGTACCTCCCTTTAGGTACTTTGTTTTAAAACCTGGTGCTGTACCCCCAAAAAACTGGTCTCCACAATGAGACCAGTACTACAGAATCTAAGAATTAGATAGTTTCCTAATAGAAGCTCAAAATCCTTGATGGAATAACTACAAAGCCCTAGGAAGCCACTGTGTGCATGTGGGAAGAAGGCATGGCAAGGAGTGTCCAGGTGCCTTCAGGTAGGGAGTGAGAATGCTTCAAGCTGGTCCTTCACAGATTGCCAGGAATACTTTGGCACCTGAAAAGCTCTTCAGTGCCTGTGTAGATCCCACAGAGATGCCGTTGTGTTGCAGTTCCACCAGTAGTGAGAAGATGTGACTGCCTACTCCTGCCCAAAAGGGCGGGTTATGCCTACAGCAAGTAGAAATGTATATGCAAGAATTGCGTGAGCAATAACAAAGATTGCCTGTGATTGTTGCAGAAATGTGTCAAAGGAAAATACTGACAACAGCGGGGATTTAAAGAACACAAAATTCAAGATAAGTTGGTGAAAAGATCTCAGTGCCAGCACAATTCTGGATATTTTGTGATTGCAAAAGCCACATGTAATAACGCCACATGTAATTCCATGTGTTGCAAAGCTTGAGCCAGTCCATGCTCATGACATTTCCCAGCAGCTGAGTTTTCTGCACTAGGGGAGAAAAAGAGCCACAGTTTGTAAGCAAGTCAATTCACTGGAGCAAACGGAGAGCTACTTTTGAAAATATGGCCAAAGTATTTTTCCAAGGTCACAGCAGCCCAATGCCAGGCAAAGATATGGTACTTCTTTAGCCACCAGTATTTCCTGCCATGAGTGAAAAAATTGAATGAAACTGGTGACATTATGCATCGATTTATATTGTGTTAAGCATAGCTAACCTGAGTAATATATAAACAACCCTGTCCATTCTGGCTGAAATTACCTTTCTTCTTGATAGTGGGAGTGATTTACCACATTAATTAGTACCTCGCCTTTGCAAAAATCTGCTGGTTTTCTAGCTGGTATAATTGGAATAGAACTATGGCGTACTGTGGCACTGAGATCAATAAATAGGCAATCTGGTGTTGCTGGTCACATACAGCCTCCTGCTCCTTTCTCTCCTTTTCATGGAATCACAGAATTGTTGAGGTTGAACGGGACCTCCAGAGATTATCTAGTCCAGTCCTTTACTCAGCCTGGGAGGGTCAGCTAGAGCAGGTTGGTCAGGGTTGTGTCCACCTGGGTTTTGAATATCTTCAAGAATGGAGACTCCACAACTTCTCCGGGCAACCTGTGCCAGAGCAAAGAAGTTTTTTTTCTATGTTTAGATGGAATTTCTTGTGTTTTGGTTTGTGCCCATTGACTCTCCTCCTGTCACTAGGCACCACTGAGAAGAGCCTGGGTCCGTCTTCTTTACTCCTTCCCATCAAGTATTTATATACATTGATAAGATTCCCCTGAGCCTTCTCCAGGACAATCAGTCCCAGCTCTCAGCCTCTCCTCATATGACAGATGCTCCAGTTCCTTAACCGCCTTTGTGGCCCTTCATTGGACTCGCTCCAGTATGTCCATCTCTCTCTTGTACTGGGGAGCCCAGAGTTGGATGCAAAACTCCAGATGTGTCTCACCACAACTGATCCCCTTCCTCAACTTGCTGGTAACGCTCTTCCTAATACAGCCCAAGATGTTGTTGGACACCCTTGCTGCAAGGGCACGTTGCTGACTCATGTTTGACTTTGTGTCCACCAGGACCCCAGCTCCTTTTCTGCCAAGTTGCTTTCCATCTGGGTGGCCCCAGCCTGTACTGGTGCCTGGAGTTGTTCCTCCCCACGTGCAGGACTTTGCCCTTCTCCTTGTTGAACTGCATGAGGTTCCTGTCAGCCCACTTCTCCAGCCTGTCGAGGTCCCTCTGGATGGCAGCACAACCCTCTGGCCTATCAGCCACTCCTCACAGTTTTGTATCATCAGCAAATTTGCTGAGGGTGCACTCTCTTACCACATAAGTTGTTAATGAAGATGTTAAACACTGTTGGCCCCCGGATCAACCAGTGTCTGCCTTCTGAACTTCGTGCTGCTGATCTCAAGCCCTTCAGCCTGGCAGTTCAGCCAGTTTTCACTCCATCTTGCTGTCCTTTTATTTAGGCCATACCTCATCAGTTTGCCTATGGGGATGTTATAGGAGACACTTCAAAAGCCTCCACAAGATAAACAACTGCTCTTCCCTCATCTGCCAAGCCAGTCACTTTGTTGTAGGAGGCTATCAAGTTGATTAGGCATGATTGCCCCTTTGTAAATCCATGGTGACTACTTCCAGTCACCTTCTTAACCTTAATATGTTTGGAAATGGTTTTCAGAAGAATTAATTCCATCATCTTTCTAGGAATCAATGTGAAGTTTGCTGGCCTATAGTTCCTTGGATCTCTCTTCTTGCCCTTCTTGAAGTTAGCAGTGACACACATTTTTTTTTTCCAGTCCTTGAGAACCTCCCAGATTGGCTTGACCTTTCAAAGGTTATCAAGACTGTCCTCACAATGATATCTGCCAGCTCCCTTGGCACTCAGGGGTGCATCTCATCAAGACCCATGGACTTTTGTATGTTCAGTTTATTTAAATGTTCCCCAAACTGATACTCCTCTACCACTTAATAGTGAAAATCAAGGTGAAGAAGACACTGAGTACCTCAGCTTTTTCCATGTCCTTTTGTCACTGAATATGTCCCCTGCCATATTCAGTAGTGGGTCCATATTTTTCCATAGACCTCCTTTTGCTGCAGATGGACCCATAGAAGTCCCTCTCACTGTCCTTCACATCCTTTGCTTTGACTTTCCTAACCCTGCACACTAGGATGGTGACTCTATGTTGCTCTTGGATCACCTGACTCTACTTCCACCTCCTGAATTGTTCCCTTTTACATTTGTGTTTACTCAGGAGCTCCTTGTTCATCCATACAGGCCTCCTGCCACCTTTGCTTGATTTCCTGTTTGTTGGCATAGAGGAGGTGATCCCTGGAAGTCAACCAGCTCTCCTGGACTCTTCTCTCCAGGGCCATCTCCCACAGGATTCTTCCAGACAAATATCTGGAGAGTCTAAAGTCTGCTCTCCTGAAGACCAGGGAACTGTGATCCTACAATTTGCCTTGTTCCCTTCTATCAGGATCTTGAACTCCACCATCTCACGGTCACTGCAGCCAGGGCTGCCCTGAGCCTTCACAACCCTGACCACTTCTTTGCTTGTAAGCATTAGGTCCAGTAGAGTGTCTCCCTTTTGGACTCCTTGATCATCTGTGTCAGGAAGTTATCACCAATGCACTCCACAAAACTCCTGGATTGCTTGTACTCTGCTGTGTTGTCCCTACAGCAGATATTGGGGAGGTTGAAGTCCCCCTTGAGGACTAGGGCCTGTGAATGTGAGACATCTTCCAGTTGTCTAAAGTTCTTATCTACTTCTTTTCCTGATCAGGAGGTGTTTAGCAGACACCCACCACAACATAGCACACATTGGTTTGCCCACTAATCATAGAATAATAGAATGCTTTGGGATGGAAGGGACCTTTAAAGGTCATCTAGTCCAACCCCCCTGCAATGGGCAGGGACATCTTCAACTAGATCAGGTTGCTCAGAGCCCCATCCAGCCTGGCCTTGAATGTTTCGAAGGATGGGGCATCTACCACCTCTCCGGGCAACCCGTTCCTGTGTTTCACCACCCTCATCATGACAAATTTCTTCCTTCTATCTAATCTGAATCTACCGTCTTTTAGTTTAAAACCATTACCCCTTGTCCTATTGCTACTGGCCTTGCTATAAAGTCTGTCCCCATCTTTCTTGTAGGCCCCCTTTAAGTATGGAAAGGCTGCAATAAGGTCTCCCCGGAGCCTTCTCTTCTCCAGGCTGAACAACCCCAGCTCTCTCAGCCTTTCATCACAGCAGAGGTGTTCCGTCCCTCTGATCATGTTTGTGGCCCTCCTCTGGACCCAAAATACACGCTTGAGGATGCTAATAAACATAGCGGCGCAGGCTTTGCTGCCGCAGCACAGCAGAGGCGAAGGCGTCAAGGGGACGAGCTCCCGCAGGTGGGCAAAGAGGAGGTAGCATTTCTTGATTTTTTTCTTTTTTTTTTTCCCCACGTTTTCAGCCCCAGGCGCGCCCCGCCTTCTCCCATGCCGGCCTCTCTCCCGGCTCCCGCAGCGCCCATTGGCCCCGCCCCTTCCCGCCCCCCGCTGCGGGAGACAATGCCGCGGCCCCGCCCCGCCCCCGCGCGCCCATTGGCTCCGCGCCGCTCCCGCATGACGTCACCGGCGGGGCGGGGCGCGGCGCCCGATTTAAGGGGCGGCGCGGGGCGCGGCCGCTGCAGCGGCGAGTGCGGGAGCGGGCGGGAAGGCGGCGGCGGCAGCGGCGGACACCGGCACCATGCGTGAGATCGTGCACATCCAGGCCGGGCAGTGCGGCAACCAGATCGGCGCCAAGGTGCGGGGCGGGGCGGGGGGCGATTCCCGGTGCGGGGGGCCCCAGCAGCCCCCTCCCCAGATGAAAGGCGGCCCGGGGCTTGCGCAGGCGTGGCGGCTCCCGCTCCCGTGCCCCCCGGTCTCTGGCGGTCTGAGCTGCCGCGGGGCTGGGCGCTGGCCGGGACGTGCCCGGGCTCCGGCCCGTCGCTGCCCTGCCGTCCCGCAGGCAGCCGCGAACCCCCCCTCCCGCCGCCGAGGGAGGGAAGGAGAGGTGATCCAGTGCCACGGATAAACCCCCCGAGGGTGCTGGAGCTGCTGCCATCTTCTCGTAGAGGCTAGAGGGTCTTCAGCCGCTGCTAGACAATGGGAGACAGCCAAATTGAGATCCCCGGGGGCTGCCGTCCTTCGGGTACAAGCTATCAAATAATTCACTTGCGTGTTGGTGCTCCAGCTGCCCCTCTGCCCCCCGCTATTTCAGCCGCGGCAGCCAGGGAAGCCCTTCTGCAGGAACTCACCTTCTTCTGGGCAGCTGCTCTGCCATGCAAGGGAGTGGTCAGGGCCACGGCACGCATGGACTGCGCTGGTGTGGTGTGAGTGATTGGCACTGGCCAGCTGTGGTTAATAATTGCCCTTTTCCAAAAATTTCTTCCAGTTCTGGGAGGTCATCAGTGATGAGCATGGCATTGATCCCACTGGCAGCTACCATGGGGACAGCGACCTGCAGCTGGAGAGGATCAACGTCTACTACAATGAAGCTGCTGGTGAGTGTGCCTGCTTCCTCAGATGCCCTTAAATAAATGAGGCAGACATGCCAGTTGATCGAGGCTGGAAAAATCCCTGAACAAGAGCTGTCATCTGCCAGTGATGCACCTCTGAGAGCTTTGTTCTCAGAATGGCTCTGCTAACATGGTAGTCTTGATCCAGACAGCGTGTCTCTCCAGTAAGATGCAGGGAGGCGGAAGGGAGCAGGGCAGGGCTGCTGTGCCGCTGGCTGCGGGGCTGTAATGCTGGCGCTGGTTCCTCCCGCAGGTAACAAGTACGTCCCCCGCGCCATCCTGGTGGACCTGGAGCCCGGCACCATGGACTCTGTGCGCTCCGGCCCCTTCGGGCAGATCTTCCGGCCCGACAACTTCGTCTTTGGTGAGTGAGCGTGGGATGGAGGGGACCCGAAGCGGGAGCTCCGTGCACCGAAAAGGCTCAGAGGGAGCCTGCGAGTCGCGTGGGGACCTGAATCCCAACAGTGCGGAGGGGGGATGGAAGCGAGGGGTGAACCCTGTGGGGCAGGAGAAGCGGGGTGATCTCTGTGCCTCCCCGGGGCGCTAACGCAGCACCCTGCTTCTGGTCTGCCCTCCAGGTCAGAGCGGGGCTGGCAACAACTGGGCCAAGGGCCACTATACGGAAGGTGCAGAGCTGGTGGACTCGGTCCTGGATGTGGTGAGGAAGGAGTCGGAGAGCTGTGACTGCCTGCAGGGCTTCCAGTTGACCCACTCGCTGGGAGGCGGCACGGGCTCCGGGATGGGCACCCTCCTCATCAGCAAGATCCGGGAGGAGTACCCCGACCGCATCATGAACACCTTCAGCGTCATGCCCTCCCCCAAGGTGTCGGACACGGTGGTGGAGCCCTACAATGCCACCCTCTCTGTGCACCAGCTGGTGGAGAACACGGACGAGACCTACTGCATTGACAACGAGGCCCTGTATGACATTTGCTTCCGCACCCTGAAGCTGACCACTCCCACGTACGGGGACCTCAACCACCTGGTGTCGGCCACCATGAGCGGCGTGACCACCTGCCTTCGCTTCCCCGGCCAGCTGAACGCCGACCTGCGCAAGCTGGCGGTCAACATGGTGCCTTTCCCGCGGCTGCACTTCTTCATGCCGGGCTTCGCCCCGCTCACCAGCCGCGGCAGCCAGCAGTACCGAGCCCTGACGGTGCCCGAGCTGACGCAGCAGATGTTCGACTCCAAGAACATGATGGCCGCCTGTGACCCCCGCCACGGCCGCTACCTGACGGTGGCCGCCATCTTCCGGGGCCGCATGTCCATGAAGGAGGTGGACGAGCAGATGCTGAACGTGCAGAACAAGAACAGCAGCTACTTTGTGGAGTGGATCCCCAACAACGTGAAGACGGCCGTCTGCGACATCCCCCCGCGCGGCCTCAAGATGTCCGCCACCTTCATTGGCAACAGCACGGCTATTCAGGAGCTCTTCAAGAGGATCTCGGAGCAGTTCACGGCCATGTTCCGGCGCAAGGCTTTCTTGCACTGGTACACCGGCGAGGGCATGGATGAAATGGAGTTCACGGAGGCCGAGAGCAACATGAACGACCTGGTCTCTGAATACCAGCAGTACCAGGATGCCACTGCTGACGAGCAGGGGGAGTTTGAAGAGGAAGGAGAGGAGGATGAGGCTTAAGTCCCCTGGTATCAAATGAACTTCTGTAAAACAGGCATGTGCACTGAATGACAGAACTGATAGTGGTGGTGAAGCATGTTCTCTAGAAATGGTGTACCCAATTATCCTCTCAGCACTTGTAACTTTGACAGATTTCTCAATGTAACAGTTCTGAATCCCAGTTATTACAATGTTTTTGTCCTTTATTGGTAAGAGCACATAAAGGCATGTATTCTAGATCATGTTTTCTGTCTTTCTTAACACCTCTATTGGATACAAAAAGCTATTCAGGCAGTGTGGGAAGAAGTAAGTTAAAGACGTGTCAGAAATCTTGCAGCACAGTGGTGCACTCTGATCCACTGAGGCTTACATATTCTCAAAATGTATGCTTCTCATGCAAATATCTTTCATGTTTTTTCTTACAGGACTCAAACCTACCTGTAACTTGAATGAAAATGGAAAGCCAACTAAAATTCCCAAACAAGGCAAGGACAAACACCTCTAACTTGTTTTACAGTTTAAGTCAGTGTAGGAAATCTTCCACTTGTCTGTTGAAGTCCTCTGCAAAACGCAGGTGGAGATTATGCTTTCCTTCTGGCATCAGAAGCAACCTTAAGAGAATAAAAAGTCAAACACTGAGTATGCATTATATTCTATGAGTATAGGTAATTAAAATATTTCTTTTCCTTGCTCTTGGTTACCCAAGTACAGAACTGAAGTAACTCTTGTTTTCAGTACTATCCCTGTGTACGTTGTTCAGAACATGAACAACAGCAACAGTTGAAGCAACAGGCACACTACTTGCCCCGCTTTGGGGAGGACAAACTAAGCTTAAAACACATTTTTGTGTCCTAGACCCAGTTTCTAGGAACCTTTCTGGTGGTCTGCAAAGAAGATAACATTCCAAAACTTATATGAGCAGGATGTATCTTCAAAAGGTATGTGAAGTACCTGAGCTCTTTTGCCTCTCTGAGAACAGTGGTTGTGCTGGGCAGTGAACACATTGAAGAGATCACTAGAGAAGAGAAATGTTAACTTGTCACCACCCAAACTTAGTTAGCGTTTGAACTTTGTCTAATCTTTCTGCAAAAAGACAATCCAAAACTAACACCATTCATTCACCCATGAAAGTAAAAAGGGAAGTCAGGACTTCTTCAGCTGTAAGAAAAGCTTAGCAGTAGTATCTGTGAAGAAAGCTAAATCTTTAATAGATACGAGTGTCACAAGACTAAAATGCTACTTGCCATTGCTTTCTATCTGGGAAAAACTTCATGTATCACCTATGTATTTCTAACACTACTTTTCTTTATATGGGGTGGAAAATTCTTTAAATTACTTTATCCTACCACATACTAAGCAGTTTCAACAGAGCTAAAGCCATCTTGACTGATATTTTGCTATGTTGCCTTCATGTCGTCTAAGCCCCACTACAGCAATGGCCATCTTTCTTCTTTTGGTGGTGACAAGTACTGTTTTGTCTTGGGGGGGGGGCGGGGGGAAGAGCAATAGGGTGTAACATACCCAGCTCTTCTAGCACTTCTTTCTGAATTTCATTAAGTCTGTTTCTTCAAAGACTGAGCAGCACGCAGCCGCACAAACCTATAGCACTGTGTATGCTATTAGCTACTGCTGTTAAGCCACTGTAATGCTACCTAACTCTAGCCATACAATGCAAATACCCAATGATGGCACGCTCTCTTACCATGAGAGAAACAAGCAATGGATCTGCACTACAATCAGCAAAAGCTTTTTGTACTTTACTACTGGATAAAAATAAGGCAAGAAAAGCTGATGGTAGAAGCATGTGTTACTGAAAATATGTTAAATTTAAGGTTTTCCTTCTGCTTCACAATGGAACATGTCATCTCCAGTGCAAGAAGGGAAGGAGGGCACCATGTACCTAAGTATTAATTTCTGAGAACACCATCAGTCTGATTTATTTTCTGATAAATACATGTATGGGGGAGCACTTTGGCATGAAGACATGCAAAGAGCCGCTTTATAGTTTATTGGATAGCAACTTCTAACGCGGTTTCCTCCTTAGCTTGTCTTCCAAAGAGAAGCTATCAGATCCTTGTCTAGTTTTTGTGATGACTTGCCTTAGCATCTGGAGCATTTCAGAGCTCAGTGAGGACTAACAGGATGATAGGTGTGCTGAGCAGGGCATGTGGGAGTAACTAGCTAGCAGACATGGAATAAAACACCTGCATGTGATTGCTAGAAAGGTCTCTTGTTCTCCTCTTTCCTGTGGCATAATACATTTCCATGAACAGTGGGGCTGACTTTGACATAAATGTATCACTCAATTTTTCACAGAGATGACACCAATGAAACAGTTCCCTATGCTCTGCGTTCACAAAAATGGGTTTTGTTCTCCTAATTCTTTTCTCTAGTGTTAATCATCACGGTCTGTTATTAAATAGTAATAGAACTACTTAATTTGTGTGCAAATCTATGAAGAAAATTCAGCTGGTGAAATCCCAGCTTTTTACAGGAAGCATTTCTGGAGCTTTCTAATGAAGCAGATGGTGCCCTGAGATTTTTCTTGTGTATAAAGTAATATCTCTGAGCATGGTTGTACATTTTTTTTCTCATTCTGCTTTTCTTAAAAACACTGAAAATTCACAGGACAGTTGAAAAACAATCTTTGAGGAGGCTGTTCACATCAACAAGGCAGAGCAAACATCCGTGTCCTGTGCGTCTCTCTAAGAACTGGGAATCTGTCTCCATTCATAGCATATAAATTCACTGCTCTACTGAATGGGACAGAAATGAGGTCTCACAGCAAAAGGAATGCAATGGCCGTAACAGAGAAACAGAAGAAATGTTTGTTTCGATAAATGTTAGGGGGTGGTTCTGTGTGTGAAGTAGAAAGAGGAAAAGGACCTTACTTGGTTTCTCTTGGAGGACTTTAGGAAGGAGCTTATGAAAATATTGTGCTTTTTGTATTGCAAGAAAGGTCCAGCTATGCTGTTTGCATTGTAACCTGCTAGGGAAGTTTAGAATAGCTCTGTCTGTGGTAGACACAGCTTATCCAAATACTTTTTTTTTCCCCCACACTGTGGGTTTGAACTGCTTCATTTCTTCAACCATGGTTTATAAATACTCCATCATATAACTTACCGAGAGCCTTTGATGTGCTTATGAATGTATTCTGCGTGAGCTTGTGGAACCAAAGGGTCTTTCTCACCATGAATTATAAATGTGGGACATTTAATATCTGGCAGCAACTGTTGGCAGATATTACCTAGGGAGAAAATAAATGAAGGTCACACTTCATTTTAAGATAGTATGAAAGACTGAAATTTCTTCTGTAAAGGGCTGTGAACTGGGTTCTAGCTATTGCTTCTCCTTGTGGGTAGTGTGCAGCAGAACTATGTAGTCAGGACTTGAATTAACATTTCTTTCTCCAAAATGTTACTTCACTGAAATTTGCTTCATTCATGGATCCTAGCACAAATGGATAGAGCAAATGAAGTACTTCTGTCTGAAGTACTTCCCCCAGGTTCTCTTTGACTGTTCAAAGCAAACACATGCATCTCTTTCCCGGCTTTTTACTTTTCAGCCTTAGTGTCTCATGTCCTTCACGCTTATGGTACATTTTGTTACATCGGTTGTCAGGTTACAAGATTTGCTACTTTTGTCAACAAGTTAACTTAGGTTGTACTCATGCCTGTTCCACCTTCCGGACCCTTTTGCTGTCTGCAGTGAATAACCATTTAATACAAATTGTCCTAGAACTATCCAGGGGTTATTCTCCCTGCCCATTCATCTTACAGAACCTCAAGAACAATTTTACGCTTACTAGTCTTTCATCTCACTAGAAGTAATTTTAATGCTTTTCCTTAGAGACTCTTCTATTCCCCCCCCCCCTTTTTTTTCCTCCTCCCTTAGTAACCCAGTTTCCAAACCCTTTGCCTAACTTCCCATGCTCTCGCAAGAGATTACGTGGGCAAAACCTACTTGATGAGTTTTATGTTCCATTTATCTTTGAGCTAACTTCGTCCTATTTGTAGTTGTCTCCTTGCCGCTGCCAACAGCTGTACAGTTAACGCTCATACCTTAGCTCTAAGGTCATGCACTGTTCCACAGCGTTTTTCCAATTGTTTGGTTATTTATATAGTCTTAGTTTGCAGTTCTACCAGTTAAATATTTTCCTATAGAACATTTCACCCATGGTCCTCAAACACCTGCACAAATGTTGACTGTTTTTTCAGAAGGAGTAACAAGTAAATTTAAGTTATTTACCTAAGAACATAGTTGGCAATTGAACTATTATTTCCTAGTTTCCAGGTCCTAAAACTGCTATAACCACTAGATTGCATTTACTCCAATAACAGAGAAGAGCAAGAAGAATCTTGAATTTTGAAGCTTTATCCAGCTTATTCAGTTTCATTAAGTGTTGGCACCTTCTAAAAATTCATTTCTTATAGCTTTCCACACTAAAAGCAATATAGGGCAAATAATCTTATTTCTTAAAAAGAGCTTGGAGTTGTTTTTGACCAACAGAGGTTTCGCTGTCCTCCTTTTATCTCTGATGGGTTTTATTAACCCATTTTCTTGTATTTGCCATTAAAAACCTTTTGTGCAGTGTGTTTAATTCAAAGGAGGCCTGCTTGTGTTCGAAGTTGCCCTCCCTGAGCTACTCCTGGAAAACAACTGCAGTCTGACGGTTGCTCATATTTTTTAGCAAACGTTAGGCTTCTCCCAATATCTGACCCAGTTACAGCATCTGGGTAATTCAGCTCCTTGTTACACGTCTCCACGTAGCTTCTTTTTCACAGTCACTACATCTCATAGTGTTCGAGGCATGCGCCTGCAGTAAAAGGATGTCACAGCCAGAGTTTCACCAGCCTGGGCTTTGGACTTAAGAATAAATCAGTTTTACAGAGATGCATTCTAGAAAGGGTAAAATGAAAGCAGATCATAATTTGTTACGTCTCTCTACTGGGAGAAATTCTAGTACTATGTTGCTGATCCTGTGCAAAACTTTATGGAAATAATACAAAATGATGAAATATTTTCCTTGTAGTACCTGCTTCATGTTAATGTATGTCACCTCCTGTCTTTCATTATGAGAGCTACAGGAAAACGTATCTAAGAGAATTACAGATTCCTTGTTTTACGTACTATGTATTTCTGCTTTAGGCAAATTAAAAGCACTTTTCCTCTGAATTAAAACAGAACTGCAGGTTATTATTCATTGTATCCTTGGCTGCGAAAGCCTATGTAGAGCAATTGCAGAAATTTTCAGAGATAAACATTTAATAACTATTATATTGTCTAGTTTAACTATTCTTTTTGGATTTTAAACACCTAAGTTGTGTCAATAGTGGTTTTAAAATGTTTTGTTAATTCTGAGTTCCCAAATCTGAACTTCCTTCTTTTTTAACTCATTATATGCTACTGCTTTTGAAATAGTGCTTCAGCTCCTGTTTGCAGAAACTAGAATGAAGACACCTCACTTTTGGGATATCTTAACAATGTCTCCAAGAGGTAATCCTTTGACACTGAGAGAGGAGAGGAGAAAAAAACTTGGGCAGAATCCCTCCTGTTCAGTCTGCACAAAAGCAACGATTTAATAATGTAGTTTTGTGGTGGAACAAGAGGAGGAACTCATCAGCTAATGCTTCCCATAAATGCATTTTCCTCCTGTACCTTGCTGGTTCTGTGAACCATCTACAAAGTAATTGCTTTATTCATGCATGTGAGTCAGACCCAGCTTTTAATGCCATATGCAGAGTCCTTCCTTTACTGGCTGCTAGCAGTACTGTTAGATTTTTTTATCCAGAAATGTCTGCTACTATAATTGCTTCAGTTTAACATTGTAAAAGCCTTACCATCTGATTTTTCAGCAAAGCGAGATATTCCATCTACCCAAGCCTCACAGGTTTGTGCAAAGTACTTATGTCCATACATCTCTTCCAGTGGTTTCTTGACCTTTTCACTCCATTTTGAAACATCTCGGATGCCTACATAAAATAACATTGAAATATGTTAAGTCCTTTCCAGCAACAAGATATAACCCAGTAGTGTCAACACCTACTACGAGTAAGTTTTCAAACCAGACCGCGGATACATATTTCAAACTTGAAACTGCACTGAATGGTTTTAAATAATTCATAGCATGGAAAGGATATAAAAAAAGGTAGTTTTATGATCTCTGCTGGGGTCTTTCTGAGTTGCAGAAGACCATCTTGTTATTGTGGTCACAAGGAACAACAGGAAAAAAAAAATCAAAGGACCCAGTCCTAAAACTTCTGATGTTTCTTTTTGGAGGGCTTGCAGAAGCAGACCTCGAGGAGGTTCCTGGTGTATAAAAACGGGACTGTTTTAGAACAGCGTGCCAGAGCTGGCAATTCGTTTTTATATCCTTCAGCCTTGTGCTTTGGCTCATGGATGGAAGTTCTTCCATGGCTCCTACCAGCATTCAGAGGAAGGAAGCTCTTACTAAGGCATTCCAGCAGGCTGACATCACAGTACATTTGCCATAGTCTTACAGAAAAACAAGCGACTCTACTTAGTAGAGCACTGTGACTCATGGCAGGCTGGCTAAAGCTGTACAAATAATCTGACATTCTAGTTATTTATTTATCAGATTTACCTATTTTTCCCCTAAAATTTTCAGTACTGCTCACAAACCAGATATCCACAAGGGTGACTTTCACTAAACTATATTTCAGCTGTACAGCTTTGTATCGATAAAGCCCAAAACAATGTTGGCATACCAGAGAACCTGAAAAGTACTGAATCATCAAACAGCAATATATGCCACTAGAAAAGCTTTTAATTGGTTTCAAATGGGAGTTAAGGGAAGAAAGGAGTGAGGTGTTAATCAACAGACAGAACCTGTCCAGCCAAATGAGCAAGGCAGTAGTGACTGAAAGTGCTTTAGAACAACATCTGATTGGAAATGAGTTTGCTCACCCCAGGCTAGCTGTTACTGAACAGCTGTTTCCCTTATAGGATCTACTGTTTTATCCTTGCAGCTGGCCTTAATTTAAGAAAAGAAAGGGGGGGAAAAAGCCAATGTTGAAAGGACCAAATAAGCACCTTTCTCTCTTACCAAACCCTTCATTGCAGCTGAGATGCATTGATGGGCCGGCTGTAGGCTTGCGCTGCTAATCTCTGAGCTCTGGCACCCAGAGAGAGATGTTGAAAGCACCAGTCCATGAAGAGGCCAAAAGTCAGCGTTGCTGTGGGTGCTCCGTGTAAAGTAAGAGTTCTCTTCTTTAAAATTTTTTTTTTGTTTTTTACATTTTAGCCTGTTGGCTAATACTGATGTGTATTTCATAATTATATAATAAAAACTTTGTAAATATAACAGCATGTAAAGAAATAAAGCAGCACTTTTACAGAGCTAAAAAGCATTTTGCTTACTGAACTAAAAAATATACTACTACCAGTGAAAGTGCTTTAGTATAGATGAGGTAAGTACACATATGCAATACGTACACTTGTAACTTCGCTGAGGCCAGACAGTCAGATTTCACAGTTGGTATAAATCAAACTCCAGTTGCTAAAATGAAACTATACCGAGTTACATTTCCTGAGTGCCTGCATGGTTAGCTCTTTTAATTTCTAATTTCAAAAGCAAGTATGGTCCCTTTCTGAGTTCACGAGCAGTTTTTGCTCTTTCCTTTAGAGTGACAAATGATCAGATTCTATTTGATATGAGTGGAATAAGGATCAGAAATCCTATGCTGCTTTACTTTGCAAAGGTTTTGTAACCAGAGTAATTAACTTTAAAGGAATGCAAATTAGAAAGGCATCCTGGGACACTTGCTTGAATGATTCATTTACTTCATGAACTCAAATGGTAAGTTAGGAGCTTGTTTTCTTACTGTCTATGTATTATATAGGCCCTAGAGGCAAAAGCTGTTATGTGCTAGCCCAGTGATTTTATGTGGACCTTGTTTAAAGGTTGTGCAAGACGTGAGAAAAGAAACCAAGCCTGGGGTCAATAGTATTACTTGGAATTTCTTTTTAGGAATTTGTTACAGCAACAAAAATTTGACTTTCTGAAAACTACTGATAAGCTATTATAACTTACGCTTTTCAGCAGCGTAAATCGGTAAGGACTTGTTAAAAATTCTATTATATTACCCCTAGAGTAATTGTTAGGGAGTTTCTCACTACGACTTTAACCTATCCCTATACTTAGCAACTTGGTGAATTTTGTGTCTTGTTCCTTTAGGTTTGTTGTGTCCTCAACCCTGTCTCCACTTAGCTACTACATGACTAAGATTCTTAGGTCAAGAAGAAATGAAAATAATTCTTTTAGGATACGATACTCAGTTTGTACATACCATTATAAATTCTCACATCCTCTTGAGTAACGCTGGCGTTTGCTCCCCAGACAACCAACTTGTGGATAAGAGTTGGATACGTTGCAGCTGCAATGAGTGCTGTAATTCCACCATCACTCCACCCCAGCAGAGAGAACTTCTTAAATTTCAGTGCCTCGATTTGTACAA
This sequence comes from Theristicus caerulescens, assembly GCA_020745775.1. Lineage (NCBI taxonomy): Eukaryota > Metazoa > Chordata > Aves > Pelecaniformes > Threskiornithidae > Theristicus > Theristicus caerulescens. Next base: position 74,832,917 of record CM036558.1, read on the forward strand.
GAAAGTTATATGCAAATCACCAGCTGGTTTTACAAGCAAATATCAAACATTTCTTGAAAACTAACTGTACAGATTTAGACACAACACTACATAGTTGAACTATAGTTAGCTTTCATAATTAGAAAATATGATTTTCCTGCTATACATAAGACATATAGATACACATACATATATATATACTTAAGAAAAGGTCAACTATTTAGAAAACAAGGAATTATACCTGCCCTTCCAATTTTCTACAACTATTTAATGAAACAGGCAGTAGCCACATTAGATCCTTGCTGCATTTAAAAAAGCCCTCTTGAAATAAAGAAATGTTTATTTACAATGGAGAGTAAAGCCCTTTTCAGAGAGCCTGATGGTATCAAGAATCTGTGGATTCTCTGGGTATAAAGTTGGCAAAGACTATCACAGTGTGGGATGGTACGTAATCCAACACCAAGATGAACTTAAGAAAAAGAAAAGTTTAAGACTTGAAAAATGGAACCCCGTGATCTAATTTACTGATGGTAGCTGATCTAAAAAAAAATACTCTGCTCTGTAACAACCAAAAAATGCTTAAAATATTTGCTACAGGATTGTACAAAATTTTAGTGCCTAATTCACATTTTGTGAAGCTTTTAAGTGTACATTTTAAATGTTACTTCATGGTGAATTGCAATTCAAAACAATAATAATGAAATTCTTCCTTCTCGAACAGGAAGGCTCAGGGCAAAAAATATGACAACCTAGACCTTAATTCCTTCTGACTTGTACAATGCTTGCCACTAGAATTTGAAACTCTTGTTTCCTCATATACCACACTGTGGTAGGGGGTACCAGCAGGGCAGGAGAGAGGATTTTGTGTGTGTGATGTTCAGCGGGCAAAAGGCGGGAAAGGTAAAGGCACTCAAGAGCAAACGCATTTGAAGGTTGTTAAGTAGTTTTTGCAGGTTTGCATATAGAAGCCTCAGTTTGTGAACTCTTTCGTAAACAAACATAGAGGCTTCAAAGGTTTTTTGTTGTTGGGTTTTTTTTCCAGAAATTACAGACTTTTACATATGATTAAGGAAGATATTGTACTTTTGGAGGAGAAAGAGCAAGTTAGTTGAATGAGTTGTTTTGGTGCTTGGTGTTTTGTTATTGGAAGTCCGGGCCTGCTTTCTTTGGACAGAAGAAAGCAAAAATGCAGGCAACGAGAGAAACAACTACAGAGAGAGAAAAAGCAGTTTCTAGTCTGCTTGTAAACTCGATGCTCAAGTGAGGCATAACTTTATCAGTCAACTCCACACCTAGAAAACTTCTATCACTATCAGGTTTTTCTGGTTTTGTCTTCTTCCTTGGTATTAGGCTCACTGTAGTGTTGCTCAATGCTAGATTTCACTCTGCTAAGCTATACTTATTAAACAGAAAAGAAATAAGGTAGGGGAAAGAAAAGGACATGTAAAGTAAGAGCTGGCGGCAAGAAAAGAGAACCTTCAATTTTAGCAGCTGATCACAAGTTGGCCCTGGCCTGGTGAAAAAGTAGTTATCTGTGACCAGCTTTTGGTACTGTGCTGCTGAAGGGTTACTGGTGTCTTGGCAAGTTTCAGGAGTTGGCAGCAGTGCTTGTGAAGCTTACATTTTTGCTGTTGCTGCTGCTGTTCTCCTACTACCGCTAGCAAATTATGGATCTCGAGGTCGGCTGCTGGGTGGAAGAGCTGATTAAAATTTTTATTCTTCATGCCAGGTTATTTGCCAATGCTTCAACTGAGATCTACTTGCCTCTGGTATTTCTCTTGTGTACTAGCCATTATCTTGATGCATTCTCTGAGTCATCTCAGGATGCTTTTGCAGCAGGAGGAATTAAATTTGTCCTTTGCAGCCTTCCAAAAAACAATGATGTGATATAACAGATGTCTTGGATACTACATGTATGTGTGCTTGCTTTAATCTTGAACTACGTACAGTGCAGGCCTCTGCCTATCATGGGCAATAACCGGAGAGCTGGTTGCACCTCCCCAGTTCTGTGGGTGATTCTGTGTTGGCCTTACCCCATAGTGAACAAAATCTCTTTTGAAATCACCTCCTCCATCCAGGCCTTTGTGAAATGCAATCAGATGATCACGTATACCGTGACAGAAGTAGCTTACAACAGTACTCTGTGCTGTATGCTTTCATTGGATCACAAGGAGTACACCACAAGTAAGGGTTGCAATTGATCTACAAAAACTTGGAGAAGCCCAAGCCCATCCTTTGCCTAGGACAGTAGCTCTGAAGAGTAAGCAGCTCTTAAATATCAACACTAATTATTTCCATGATTGTTTTAATGCTGTTGGCCTTTGCTATTGTTAGACATCGGGATGGAGTGCAGTGAAGTGGACTTATTTGCATTATACTTTTATTTCAAGCAAACTCCTTCACAGAACCCATATGGTGATACAGAGCAGTGTCATCTGCGCCAAGGTGCTAAATACTCTGCAGAACTTCAGCTTTTATTATTTGACAGAAACCTTGCAGCACTCACAGCTCCAGCAGAGGCACCAGAACCTGAAGGAGCCTAGGATAAATGTTCTGAAGGCTCACCTATATGCGTGGGTTTTCTGGCTGAGTGCAGGCAAACCATATACGTTATGAAGCCCTCTGCAGGAGGTATGACTTTGTTTCATACTAGAAATCCTAGTTGGGATGATCCTTTGGGATTGTGCTAACCTTTATACGTTATGCTAAAATAGAAGGAAGTTGCCACGCTTGGGAAGATTTTAATGGTTTGTTATTATATGCTTATATCAACGAACATCTTCAAAAAGCCAGGATGCTTTGTCTCATCTGTTTTGGCAGATTTAGAGATTGGTAGGCTGCTGTCCTCTTTGACTGGACGCTACATGGTTACATTCTTTTTGGGGACACTTGTTTTCTATTTTACGTTTGTTTGTTAGTATTTGGACAGAGGCGGGAAAGGGGGTTACAGCCACTCAGACTGAAAGTTTGTCACCTATCCATGGCAGCATCTTTATTTTCTTTGTTAGTGTAGCAGAAGAAATTGGTGATTTATGGTGCAGAGAGATTTCTTTTATGGTTAGAGGGCAAAACTGTGTCTTAATCCTGTTTCTGCTGTCAGACTGATTTTGTTTCGCTACGCAGAATGCTCCAGGAAGGCTGCATTTCCAGTTTCAGATGGGTTTCTGCAAGGTTACTGCTTATTACAGAAATACAGTTGGATTGACTGTCTGAATCTTGTCTCATAATTTTGGAATTTTAATGCTCTGCCAACTTTCTTAACATGGCCAAAGAGACTGTATAGCTCAACATAACAAAGCCAAACTATTAGTTAAAACTAAACCAGAAAATAGTGTTAGCACTTACAGGACAGACTAAAAGAGGAACACAGAAACACAGATTTGAAATAAAAAATTCTGCAAGATGGAGAAGCAATAACAGCTTCAGGTCATATTCTTTATAACCACAGTAGCTCTATTAGTTATTAAGATCTGGTATGATCACAGGAACCCTTCGATTTCCCACAAAAATTATTTCAGTAATATGCTGTAAAATGCAAAGCGTCAAGTTAATTTTTAGAATCAAATGTTTCTTGAAATTGGTTGCTCAAGGTAAAATGCCACAATTCTATTTTAGCTAGAAAATTTTCTAAGAGCCTTTCACTACTGTAATCCCTTCAGTTAAACCACTTAGCATAGCCTTTGGTTTTCATATACATTTTACCTCAACTCACATGGTTCTTGGCTGCAAACCTCTTAGGGCAGGGTCTTGGAACAAAAGCATATTGCTTTATAATGAATTCCCACTGCTGAACCTCTGTGTATATTGCAGAAGAGATGGAAGAAGAAAATATTTTCCAGAATAGTGTGCATCTGCCCAGTTTTAAGCCTTCATTTTTATGCTGTCTTGCATAACTTGCTGTCTGCTGGAAACAACCTGCTTAACAGTACTCTTCCTCCTTCTCAAAATGTAAGGAAAACAGCTTTGAAATATATATATATATATATATATAAAATAAAATCTCAGAATAGATTTACCTGCATAAGATCCACAGCATCTTTTGCATCCCTCTCAAAGAAATCTGGAGGAAAGTCTCGAGATGGTGGAATGGACTGCCCATATCCCCGAGGATCCCAAGCAACAATTGTGAAAAGTTGCTTATTCATAGATTTAAGCTGTGGTCCAAAATCAGTTTGACCACTCCCTGAAACATCATCATTTTTCAATTAAAGTAACCACCATATAATACATACATAGTATACATACTCTAAATGGAAACTGGGGAAACTTGTATCTTAATTCTAAAAAAGAGGTTAGCCATCAACTGAAGTACACTTTATCTCTAGTTGTAACTAACCATTGCAACTCTCGGGCAGGAAGTACCACAATAAAAATCTTTAGAACTATCCGCAATATGCTCAGAGCAAACCATTTCTGGTATGTAGGTAGGTAAGCTTATCAAAAACTGTGCTCTACACAGATGCTTTAATACAGAATCTTAAACTGAGTTACCTGGGTAAGGATTTATCTTTACCAGACTTAAAGCACTAGCATTGTCATTGCTGTTTATCTGGACAGCACAGATAAAATTGAAAGGGGAGGAATATACTGACTCGAGCTACAGATTTGTAGGTGAAAAGCGCTGTGTGAGACAGTTGTTCTTATTTGATAAAACACTTCTATGAGAATAATGGTGTTTAAAGCTGAGCTTTAAATACTTTGTTGCCTGAGGAGACAGTGGTGACACAAAAGCACAAAACCGTAACTTTTGATTTTTCTAGTATATATGTTACCAAAATAAGTCAAATACAGCATTTTTTCTGATGCGGAACAGTTTCTTTTATTGATGGCTCAGACCTTTGAAGGATTAAAAAATTAACTACTCCAGTCTATTGCACTAAGCTGTCTATGAACACTAGCATGGAGGTAAGACTGCAGTTTACTTCTTATTTGCATTATGGACATGTGGTAACAGTATTACAAGCTACTTGATTAAAACCTGTTCAGATCTAATATATTATATTCAAATGGTGTAAATCAAATATCAAATTGGCTATCCATTGTTATATTTAAAAGGCTGTTTAAGGGCATTTAAGATTTTGTTTTGTTTACTTGGAGAAGTTTGTCCTCAGATACCTCTTCCTATACCACCAGCTGGTCTAAATGATAAAAGAGGCTGTATATAGCATGCCGTGATGAGCTGAGTACAGCCTGGCATGATCTCTTGCAATACCAATTAATAGCTAGAGTCAGAAGCAAAATATCAGGCTGTTTGAAAAATAGCAACCTGATTAATATTTATCACGTATTCTTACATAGGCTTTGTATGAACTTCGGCACTATCATGCACATGCTTGTTATACTGTATTTTTCGTAACTTAAAAAATACACAAGGCTGAGAGCATATCTGAATGCTGTCTTCTTGGTTTTCTTAGTATTTTTCTAGTTAGAAAGAGAAGCATCACTTTTGTTTTAATGTAGTTGACAAATAGTCTAGAGACTAATTAATTCTATTGACCTAAAAGCACTTATCTTGTTGCCACAACACACTGTATTAGTCTGTTAATACTGTAAGTAGAGTACAATAATATTGAAAACTTAGTATCAGTACAAGTATGTGACAGTCAGAATGTCAAGCTCACCCTCACAAGTTGCCCCAAAATATTAAACCATAAACTTAATAATGGTAAAGATAGCAACCCTATTACTGTTTGTTATAATGCTAACTGAACAATAGCAATGTACACCTAATAATAATGATGATGATGATAATAATATTACAATTGAAGAAATACGTTATTTCTATTTAAAGAGTTATCATTGGCAAACAGGATTACTAGTTTAAAAAGCCCTTTAGAATGAACAGGTTAAAACATATGACTACTAAAGCACCCATAGCATTAACTTTTTTCCACCCTCCCCTTGAGAATTCTTTGAAAGAAAGAACCACTTCACAAAGCCTTGAAAGTGTTGCTGCCAAGAAGAACAAATGTTTCCTGCTCTTCAGTTCTTGACATTCTATCATCTTGATCCAGCAATTCAGTTAAGCGTAAGCCCAACTCCGAGCACAGTAATGGTCCTACTGACAGCCTACCATGAACTGCTAGTAAGTCTGATTGGTTCTTTAGAACTGCAAGAACTCAGAAAAAAAGCCTGTGTTAACTTTAAAAGGTTGTTATCAAAAGCAGTGGTCTTGATGGACAGATATCACTTAGCTAGCAGACCCTGTTGTCTATCTCAAAAAGCCATTGAGAATCTTAATGATGTTGCCCTGAATAACCAAAACATGAAAATACATTTTTAAGCAAAAAGCAAGTCTCAGCTGTGTCTTTTTCCCCTATGATAATAAACTGCAAGTGCTGCATGATGTCTATTAATTCAATTGGAATGCACCTAGTTTCTAAAAAGGAATGCATAATTCAGTCTGTGTAACAAATATAGCTGACCTGATTTTCCCCTGCCCTGTTATTTTGCACCTTGTATAGCTATTTGCCACCTGTGCTGGACACCCCCTTTGCACAGTTCAATCCCAAAGTGCGAGTGACTATTGCACAAGTCAAGACATTGTGTAAGAGGTGGCTGGTGAGATAAAGGAAATCTTTATAAACTGTTGACCGATTGCAATAACTCTGCCTTTTCCTATCTGTTGTATGTGTAGCAATTTGTTTAATGACAAGGCTCCGTAGTCAGGTCTTGAACATATTACAAAATAGTTTTGTGCATTCCAGCTTGAGACCGGATGGCGAAAGAGGTGGTTGCTCTACAAAGATAAGACAAAATCTCCAGACCTAGCATTCCGGGAAGCAGAAGAACCGCATGGCTTCCTTCTCCTGTCTGCTGGTAATGCAGGTGGACTCCATTCACTTGGATTTTGGCAGACGTTATTGAAGTACTAGGGATGGGGGAAGGGGAGAGAAATAAGAAAACATTCAGACAGTTAATTTTCATTACTACGTGGTCATTCAAGGAATATAGAATAATTACTTTTTCTAGATATTAACGACAATACAGCGAGATTTAAATGGGTCATTTGCCTTTCATGGGTGCACAGAAGACTAAATAAAAAACTTGTTAGGAGCAGAGAAGCATCCAGCTGTGACCACCACGTAACATTTGTACTTAGGTTTCACAAATGTAGTTAAATGACTTAAGTTAAAGGGCAGGAAAAAAGAAGTCTGGACTGTGCAACAAGGGGAATATAAAAGCAGCTTTACATGGCTACAGAAACATGTTGAGAGAAATATATTGGAGAGGAGAAACCTCATTCTGTGACAGCATAACTTTTGAAACAGCTGGTATTCACCTTGTAATTACTCAACTGAGCCTCTCCATCTGCCAAAGAAACCACAATCTATTGTTACGGTTCCTCGTGAACCAGAGGGTCTACAATGAAAACCACCTCGCACCGAGATAAGGGTGGAGAAGAAGAGCATGATAATAATATATCTGTCAGTGTAATCTCAGCAGGAGATCATGCTTAATTGGAAAATACCACATGACCAAAAAAACCCACTCGCGAAAGAAGTACCACAGAAACCGACTGCATAGGTCACCTCCCAGCCCTGACCCTTAAACCCCTACGTTACCCTTCAGTACAAAGCAAGACGGGTGTAAATGCAAACAGGTAACCCGAGATACCATGTCTAGATGCTAACGCCTAGTGAGAAAGCAAAAGTAGCATAGATTGAAGGTATCTTCTTAACATCTGTTCTCCCAAGCAAATTTGTGCCCTAATGGTTGCAAGACACCTTTTTACCAACCTAACTCCTTTCATTTAACGGTAGTAATGTGAGAAAAATTTTGCCATTTCGTTGCCTAATGGTTAACCCTTATTCCCTGCACTTCTCAGTTTACCTAGATTAAATATTCTTGCCCCATGAATTCAATCAACATGAATTTCACACACATACAGAAATGCTGTTTTCCAGTTTTATATGAACCAATAATCTCTATTCCATGATATGTACTGTGCAACTTATTAAAAATTCACTTTTAACATACAAATTCTGAACTAATTACAGCACAAAAGCATTGTCCCACCTGTACAGAGTTTAAAATGGTGGAGTAAAGGTAAAAAATTCCATAAACTTAAACCCTTCTCATAAGGAAAATGAAAATGAGCAACAGGCTGTGGGCTCAGGTTCCCAGTACATAAGTGGCAGCTAAACCACAGAACCTGCTCAACACAAAGCCATCTGGATTTTACATAAAGTCTTGGTTGACGTAACACAACCAGTCGTGCCACATGCCTAACTGTAAGCTGTGACTTTGCAGAATAGGATCAGCTCTTTCTACCTGTGCTGCTGCAGTTTGAGAACTGGAGTACAAATGCAGATCTGTGGCAAGAATACAGCTCAAAGAAACTCGTTGTGTCATTAGAACTTCAGTGAGTTTTGCTGAATTGTTATGCAAATGTGATTCAAGTGATTAGTTTGACTGTAATGTTAAACCTCCATGAAGTCCATATATCACACCTGCTGTGGCTATATACTTCACAACTTGAGTCTTTATGGAGCATTCAGATGGCCTTCTTATCCCCTTTTTGAATATCTGACTTCTGCTTTTTTCTATTTATAAAAGAAAATGTTTTGTTATTTTTTATTTTTGGTTATTTGTTATTTTTTTCTTGATATACCATCTTTTGGTTTGTTATTCATTTCAACAGGTTATTTTATCATAGTTCTCACCACAGCAAATGAGCACCTTGCTCTTATTAATTTTTATAGAAATATGTGGATTTTTTTGCTTCTCATTAGTAATTGCCAAAAACATTTCCAGTTCTGAACACAACTGAAATAATCACCATCCTGTTACCTTTTTTTAAAAAAGGTTACCAACATGTAGTAGACAAGAATATACATCTCTTGTAGACAAGGGATTTCCTGATTCAGATGCTAGATTTTTTTACACAGTTCTACATTTTTTAGGATTAATTATTAATATCAGGGGCTTGAGAATTTTGCTGAGTTTGTCATGCTTTTCTGTTCTTGGATTGTGCCTCAGTGTAAAGTCCAATGAAATCCAGGAGTTTCACAAAGAGAGTATTTTTAATCCTTTCTGGACTAAGAACAAGAGAGTTGGGTTCTTTTATGTGCTGAGAAACTGTACTGGAACAGGCTACACCTAAGACAGATTTGGTCTTCCCCACACCAAGTTTCTGTGAGTCTGAAATCACTTCAGTATGCTTGTCAGCATGATGACTTCGCTTCTGTCAAGTTTTCATAAAGACTGCATTTTCCTTTGGTTGGCATAAGCAGAAATCATGTTAAAACCAAACAAAAACCACCCCACTATTTTGTAACTGCATTAGTAGTGTTAAGGTTGATAGCTCTTTGAGAAGCATTGGATACATACTGCCTATGTTTACGAAGACAGTACAGATGCAGAGTAGGCAGGTCTTGTACTGTGGAGGCCACGCTTCACCTCATACTCTGTAGGAGTGAGCTTAATCTGGGAACTACCTTTCTGTTCCAGCTGTGCTGCAATACAACCGAGTCTTTATCCGTGCAGGGGGGAAAAAAAATTGTGGTATTATGTCTGTTTTCCATAATAGGATTTGCAGAATAAGCAGTATTATATATATTACATGTATGTATTCTCTTTGCAACCTCGGCGACCTCCAGGAAACACCTTATCGGCAGGTGGCAGAGAAGCAGGGCGGTCAGCAGCACGTCCTGCCTTGCAGGGGGAAAATGGACTCGCAGAGGGGAGGGTGACAAACGCCGACGAGAAGGGGCTGCGGAGCCTTCCTTGCACAGCTCCTTGCAGCACAGGGAAAGCACCTAAGGAAAGAGCTCTTCCCTCCCCGGCGAGACGAACCTCCCCGTCTAACCGCAGAAGCAGGCACCTCAGGGTCCTTGTCACTCCCCCCCAAATCCAGTGTACACCCACTCTGCTGCTACAACACCCCCCTCCCCGGTGACACCCGCCCGGGCCTGGCAAATGTGACTTTCCGCAAGCCCCGGGCGGAGAGGAGGGACGAGGCAGCAGGGGAAGGGGGGAAAAGGAAGCGGCTGTGGTTTTTACCCGTAGGAGGCAGCCGGTCCCCGGGGCGTGAGCGGCGCGGCCCGGGCGGGCGGCTGTAGCAGCAGCGCCCGGAGGGCCCGGCCCGTGCTCTGCCGAGCCATTTTGCCCGCCGAGGCCGCCCCGCCGGGGAGGGGAGGAGAGAGGAGGGGAGGCGGGGCGGCCGCCCCGCCTCCCCTCCTCTCTCCTCCCCTCCCCGGCGGGGCGGGCTGCCGCCGTCCCCCGGGAGGCAGGAGGAACCCCGGGGACCTTGGCGCTCAGGGGCCGCCGCCCCACCCCTGAGGCGTGAGGGGAGGACGACAGGCGGTACCGCCCGTCCGCTGCCCGCGCTCTGATTGGCGGATACCGGTGTCACTCAGGGCAGGGCGGCCGTTGCTGAGGGTAAGGTTTGGCGCCTTGGCTTTGCTGTCCCGCCCCCCCCCGGGCGGGCGTTAACGGTCGTCGGTCGCCGCCTCAGGAGAGGAGGGGAGGAGAGGAGGAGGAGGAGAGGAGAGGAGGAGAAGGAGAGGGGAGGGGAGGAGAGGAGACCCCAGCCCAGCCCAGCCCAGCCTTGCGGCAGGTGGTCAGCTGCACCGCCAGCTGTGGCCGGGAGTCGGGCACTATGAATGCCTCCGTCTTCTGCCTGAGGTGTCTGCAGGGAGTGAAGATTCCTGCCCTGGGAAATACAAGGGACCAGGCCGTGAGATGTGCCTCCAGCTCTGCCTGCGACACTAGAAGCTCCGTGGACTGTGAGAAAACAGAAGATGTGGTGGTCATCTGTGACTCCCTGTGCAGCTGGGGCAGTTGGGATAGCGAGGGCGACTCTGGGGACTACACCCTAAGGCAATGCCTTCGGCGAGCTGACCCCAGACCCTCGGCAGGAATTATTAACTCTGCCTTACCAGCATTTTTTGTAGGGCCTGCTTGTGGGGAGAGCACTCATCCGCGGGCCAAGGGCTTTGGCCTGGCAAGTGCCCATATTACTCAGGGCCAGCCACCTCTGTAGCAGCCTGACTACCTTTGTTCACCACAGCACTTGGACTCACTTTCCTCTGGACTTCCTCACAGGTTGCTCATAAAGCACCAAGGAGACTGACCACTTTCCCCGATGTCTGTTTTCCAAGTGTGGAGGAGAATGACCAGCCCTGAGTCATGGCCTGCCCAGGGTGATGGTGTAGAAGGCTGTGAAGGTAGCGAGGAAAACAGCAGAAAGCTGTAGAGCTGGTACCAGGCTTGAAACAGAACCAGGAAACAAGGTCTCCTGCCTTATACCTGGATGAGAGGGATTTCCTCAAGACGGGTCAGTGTTACACATTCACTCCAGCCCAGCAGGAACTCAGTGACTGCCCCGAGAGTGAATAGTTGTCAGCCTTCCCACTCCATTGCCATTTTTTTGCATGGGACTAACAAGTCTTAGAGGTGAATGACAGTCATAACAAATCCCAGCGCATAAAGAGATTAACTCAACTGTGTGAGCATACTGGTTCAGTTTATCCCCTGAGCAGATCAAACCATTTAAGATTAAGGTCTTTAGTATGGCTAATTACAAGCAACCCATCAGCAGGACAAGCTGCCTTCACTCTTGCCCAGTGACTGTTAGAGGAGAAGCCGCTGCCTGAGCATTCACACACCATTCAGGGAGTCACACCCCCCCCCCCCCCCCCCAAGACTTTAACTGCTAGGACCAGAGTCTCTTTGCAGCGGGCAGCTCCACTGAGCCAATGGGTGCCCCTTTCTGACCCCTCACTCACAAACACACTCACTCTCGGGTGCTTTCTCCCTTACAACTTAAGTTCCCCTCCCCTCACCTGATTGTTCACTCCAATAGCAATATTTGGGTCTGGGTTCTTCTTGCTCCTCATTGGATCCTTTCTCTGTCTCCAGCCTGGCCATTCCTTTCCTTATCTCAATAGATGCAGCTTCTGCTGATGGTTGTAGCTACCTTATCTTTCTGGTTTGCACTGGTTTTGGGGCCTTCCTTCATGTAGCTAAGTAAAAGTTCAGTATATGATCAGCGTATCCAGGTCAAAGTTCACAGCTTGCAGCCTCAGGCTTCAGCAAGTCTTGCTACTAACGCTTCTGTTTGAGCTAGAAAGTGACTTCTACAACAATGATATCTACAAGCCCCTACAGTTTCCTTGGCTCTTAGGCCACTTTCAGAGGCTCTTCTTTGTGGTGAATGTCACTGTCTACATTTCTTTCTGATGGAAAACGACTGGAGGTGACAGCTGACTATTCTGCATTTAGGGAAATAGAGGTAGCTTGGTCTTCTGCTACACAAACTGATTTTTTTTCTGAATTCTGCAGGATCAACAGGAGCTCTCAAGAGAGAAAGGCCTCAGACTTTTTGTATCCAATTTCACTCCTGTCAAAATGCCTTTCAGTCTGATCTTCCTGTATATCCTCTACCTACTATGGCTGATAGAGATGTAACAACTTCTCAGAACCTGTGCTGAAGAACCGAGGGATAAAGTAGAAAGGGTTCATCATACAATGAAGGGGGAGAAAAGAGGCAATTAGAAAGGTAAAAACAAGTCCTCACTAGATGAGAGAAAGAGGAGAGGAGGAGGTGTGTGAACCACTTACGTACTTAAGAAAAGGATGAGGTAGTTCCAGATGGGTTAACCCCCTGTTAGTGTGACAAAAGCTGAGGGGGTCTCTTTGCAGAAAAGTCTTGTCACAGTCGAGGTGCTGCACCATGTGTCGTCTCCAGGCCTTCAGTCACAGCTCTGCAGCATACGAGGCCTGTAAAGCGGCCATTCCTCTCCCAAGTGCTTGGACCCAAGTGCAACCCCTCTCACAGGCAGTATCCTGCCTTCTTAGGCCTGGGGAGAGAAAACTCACATGACGTGGCAGAAATGGCACTGGCAAAAACCCTTTTTCTGTGTGTGTGTGGAAAATGACTGTCTCCCTGAGGGGTGACAGGAGAGAGCCGCTCTCCATCAGAGACTTGCTGTTTGGGCCCACAGGGCAATGGTCCCAGATGCAGCTGTGGAAGCAGGACCCTGCCAAGTCTGGATGCAGATGGCAGATGATCTGGGGACAAAAAGAGTATAAACTCACAGGTTCAAACTGTATTCACTCTACTCAGTTCACTCGAACATCCAGTCTTGTTTGTTAGTAAAGCAGATTTGGACATAATGATGGGCAGCTGGGAGAATTAAGTATTTCAGCTCAACCATTTCCTCAAAAACATTCTCCTCATAAATTAACGGCTGAAAGGAAAGAAAATGCTTTGAGCAAGCCAGACACAGGCTCACTCTTACATAGCCTGTGGAAAGAGTTGAGAACAACTGGGGCACTAGTTCTCCTGTCTGCTCCCATAAAATGTTTTTATTTGTCTGGTTACTGCTGATGGTTCACGTTCTGGGAACTATCTGTTTCTGGCCATTGCATGGAAAAGAAAAGAAAAAGAAAAGAAAAAAAATGTTTGAAAGAGGCAGCACTGCTCTGCTGGTGATGTGTCCCTAAACACAGATTTCCCTTTCCCTCTTAACTGCCCTGTCATTTTTTTGCCCCCCTTGGTATTGCCCCATCTCTCCAGTATGGTCATCTCTACAGACAGAAACTTGTGTTTAATGGCAGCTTCTGGCGGCTGCTGCTGGCAGGATTTCTCTCTGAGATCCACCCAAGGCTCTGGAGGGCATCACTGCTGCGCAGTGGGACTTTGTCACCTGTCATCTACCCTCACAGTCCCTGCAGCCGGGCTGCACTGTTGGTGCTGCATGGATTTGTTCCTTATGGAATTGAACAGCAGTGAGAAGGGTGGTTCAAATGCCATTTCCCAGCCCACAAGTATTTTCCCAAACTTCTTGTGAGGGGCAGAACTGCAGGACAGTGAGATCTGTCAATATGCCTATTAAATTGCAAAGACAGAGTATTCTTCTGACTCCTGGTTGGATAGAAAATATATATCTACACTTTTTGTACTTCCTCAAGTTGTAGAAAATCTAGAAAAGACCTACTCAGTTATTGACATAGTGGGTCCTTTGAGACATGCTGGAACATCAGGCAGAAAGACTAATTTCAGGGCTCCAGAGGCATTAATTTCACTCACACATGGGTTTCTTGTATCAGGAGCAGTGATCCCACACAAGACACCAGAATCATTACCATTAGTGGGGCTTTAACTCTGGAGCTTTCAAGGAGGAACTCATTTGTCAGGGCCATCAGGGCAGTAACAGGCTTTAATGGACATGATCAGCTTCAGCTGGGGTCTCCTCCCACACCTTCTGATCCTGGGCCCAGGAGCCTCAGTTCAGCTCAGCACAGGGCCATCGGTCCCTGCCCCAGCTCTTGCTGTGTTATAGCCCTGTCTGTGTCTGGTTTGGGTCCCCACTGATCCTGATACTGTTGTAGACTTTGCTTCTTGCTGCAGACTTGCTTCCTGAGTCTGTGTACGCATTGACTGATCATTATTGCCTCTTTTATTTTAGCCACTTCTATGAAGTGAAATATCTTGCTATTTTCATGCCTGTTTTGGGCTCTCCTGCCTCTTGGATGTTGAGTGTTAGAGCAGACAATGTTTTCACCTTAGGACAAAGCCTCATTGCTCCAGCTCCACAAAGAGGTAAGATTTGGGTAGTGGTGAATTGCCAAATTCAGAACAAAGATGTGAAAAAGCTGATGTTCCTATGATTTGGTATTGAACTTCCAAACAAGAAAGACTGAGTGGATGTGGAATGACTTTTGAAGCTGTGAAGTGTGGAGAGTAGCAGCATGTGTTTTTGTAGCAGGAGGCATATTTAGCTAGAATATTAGCCAAGTTGAGAACAACCGGACTTACATAGAAAAGAAAAGGATGCTTTGTTATAAGCAGAACAGCTAGTAGAAAAAGATCCTGGATACCTTGGCTCAAAGCACATTTCAGACTGATTAAGAAACTAAGACGTAGACATGCATTTAAAAATTGTTTTCTTTATGTTTGCCTGAATTTTTCTTATGCTAGCATAGGATAGTTGTCTGTCAGCTTAAGTAGTGCCTGCATACCTTTCATATGTTCATGAATAACCATGTTATAAATCCGAAGTGCCCAAGTGCAGACGTGTCAATACAAGGCGGTCTCACAAGCTCAAAGTTGAATATGATCTGCATCCTGTAAATCTTAGCAGAGTCTTGATATAATTTTTGTTCAGATTCAGGGCATTTTAGTTTCAGAGACCTGAAATGACTCCAAATACTCTGGTACAAAAGCAGAAAGAGCTTCTCCCTTGGAGAGGGCACAAGTAACATTCAGAAGATGGTTCTTGATGTGTTTATGGAAGGGGTTGTATGCATCTGTTTTTAGGGAACTCTGTGACCCAGATGTGCCTTCCGGTGCTGCGTTTAGTTCTCGACTTGAGATGTGTGTGGGGTGCACAGGAATTGCAACCTATCATTCAAAATCTAAGCAGTATTACTGGTTTGTTAAGGTGATTAGTGTGGAGTTTTGTCTCAAACAGCTCTCATCAAGTATATTTGTAAGCTCTATAAGCTTTAATGCTTATTATCTGATCACATCTTAGCTCTGGCAGAAGTTAGTGTCTATACCAAAAAGATGAGGAAACTGTGTGCTAAAGAGAAAGGAAGTGACCTACTTAGAGTCATAGAGGAGGAGTGGGAGAGGAGAGGGAAACCCAGCATAAGTCAGAAGTCTGGTCTCCTTCATTTCACTCATAGGCAGTACTTCCTCCAGCACAAAGACAGCTTCTAGACTCTGCACACTAGACCCTGTTCTGATCCTAACTTCCCCCTTCCCTTCTCCCCAGGGGCCATATTAAGGATAGAGTGTGAGAGCTGCCCTTGCCCTAGCTGCTGTTTTGTGGTGAGGAACAAATGAGCGTCAGTCGGCTGACTCCTGATGCTCATCGGTATGCTAGGAGGAAAACCTGGCATGCTTCAAGGAGCACTTTCTGTAGTCTGTAGAGACTGGGATGAGGAAAGGGTGGACAAAAATGCCCAGAGGGCACTAGGATCCAGGGAAGAAAGCCCTCCCAAGCGTTAGTTAACTCTGATGTGGCCCTGCTTATACTGGATGATCCTTCCGACTTTGTTTCCCTGTAGCTCCTTCTCACCACATACAAGGCTGGGCATGTTTCAGAGAATCAGAGATTCTTGCTCTATTTTCCACGTGCTTCCAAGGCTGAAAGAGGTTTTCATTTGTTGTAGTATAATGATGAAAAATCTATCAGAGAAAAGTGGCATAGTTTATTTAAAGCTGCTTGATCAGTCAAAGGCCAAGTTCTCAAGTATTGCCTCTCCCTGGAAACTGGCCTTTGAGGAAGAGGAGCTGTATGTTGCCAGCTCAGTTCAAAGTTCGCATATCAAATACTTGCCACAGTGTCCTCTCTGAGTTTTTCATTCAGTATTATTAATTGGTATTATTTAGCCACTATTTTAGAAGCAGTAAAAAGTCTCCAAAATTCTTAGTTGCTTGTACACTGCTGGTGGGGACATAGTAACAAAATTAACCAAATAAATTGCTCTGAATTACATGGACTCTAATCCTTTCTGCATTTAAGAATTTCAGCATGGATTGGCTGCTGTGTAATGATGACTGTAGCTACAGGGTAGAGGCTGTACTTGAATGGTATCTGATTATTCACTGTTAAACAGTGTTCTAGCTTTGCCTCTGCAGAAAAAGCTCCTAGACTTGTTGCCTAGAGTAAAGGAGAAAGAAAGAAAAGTAAGTAATTCCAAGGAATGCAGGAATTCTAGGCAGGGAACTCTATCTTAAACTGGTGCTTTCTGTGAGCAGAACTCAACTAGCAATAAAACCATGATCTAAAGTCTCAAAGCTCTTACTCTCTTAAAACGGGAAAACATAATGTCCTTGTGCATAAGTGGATGAGTTCACCTGCTGTATAAGTTCTTCAAGGAGAGACCATGAGAAGGAGGTCTGCTGCAACCCACAACCTTTTTCTTCCTGGCTTGCACCTCACCTGTCTTATGAAAAGTCTCTGTAAGGTTGCTGCATTACTGCCACCTCTGCCCTTGAGGCTGATAGCTTGCCAGTTTGATGTGAAATTACTGTTCTGTCCTTTCTCTTCTTTCTTTTGCCATGAAGGGTATTTGATCTGTGCCATAATCTCTCTCTCTCTCTTTCTTCCTTGCCCCCATTATTTTCCTGCATTTTTGATCTGTTATGATAGGTTGCTTTTCAAAAATCAACTCCATCATTGATTTTTTTTTGTTTTTTGGGGGTGGGGGGTGGGGTGGGGGAGCAGGGGCCTGGGTGGTAGATGAAATGAGCAACCCGGTAAGTTAATATTAGCTGATCTCCCTCTGCCATACTTAGCATTTCTGTAAATTTTTAGGCCAAGGGAGAGCACTAACTCTTTTCTTTGGACCTCTTGTACACCCCTATCTTTTACACTTCACCTACTTAACCTTGTATTGAAACTTATAGCTTTGTTTTTGACTATATCCGTCTTAAGAAACAAGACCAGTCTTAATGAAAAGATATCAAGAGGATCCACAGACTCCCTAGGTAGTTTGTTGCAGTAGTTAATCATCCTTATTATTAAATATGTATTCTAATTTTGGCATGCCTGGCTGCACCTTCCAGGCATTGGGTCCTATTATGTGGCTTTCCACAATATGCTTAAAAGCTTGTAGTACTTTATATTTTATGCCCAGGAAGCTGACTCTTCTTCTCTGTGATTGAGTTCTGTAAGCGTTGTTCTGAAAGAGACTGTCTCTAGCTTTCAGTTTTGTGGTTGTTTTCTATACCATCTACAATGTCACCTGAACTATGAGCACTAGTCTAGAACTGGACTTGACAGCATCAAAGCTAAAATGACCTTCATCTCCCACATCCCACTTTAAAGATCTAGGACTTGCCCTATGCCTAATTCTTGATCTGAGATTCTTCATGTTTGTACTTTACATTGTCGTCATCGTTGTTGTTTCAGAACATAGGGTCTGGGCTTGCTTTCTTTTATAAAGAGAAAATGAAGCATTTAGTGTATGCCTATTAAATGATCACAATTCATTCTGTGTACCAAATAAGACAAGGATCTTATGAGGGAAAAATAGCACGTTGTGTAAAGACTATAGGTATGTGAGACTTAAAAGCAAATGGGGGTAGGGAATTGATATAGCAATACAGTGAAACCAACCTTACTGGAACATAAATGGACTTTGCAGATCTGTTCAGGAATCTGTTTTGTGAAGTAACATAGTAGCTGGTGGTTGTAATTCTCTGAGGACTGACACAGAGAAGACTCCCCCCCGGCCCCATGTATTTCTCTATCTGCTTCAAGGAGAGTAAATTATTATTTCTGGAAGCGTATGCTCATTATACTCGAGAATGATGTCTTTTATCTGTCTATCATACTCAAGAGTTTATAGAAAATTTAGCATGTTGCTAAGTCAAAACTGTAAAGCAATGCAATAAATCTTGAGCATTTAAAAATACAAATATTAGTGTGGTATATACTGATACACCCCAAGCTAGCCTCAATGGAAAGGAAAGTATGTGTTTTAGCATATATTAACAATAAAGACATAAACGCTCTGGTATTTGGGTGGATGACACACTCTTTGTATTGATTTCTGCTAAACTCTCCATTTTGGGGGCTATTTCCACTATTGCCTTGTGCTAAGTAGATTTAAAGATGACATATGTTAGTGCTTGCTATGATTCCAGTTTCATTTTGCTTCTACTAAAATGGTAGCTGCTGTATCAAAGAGCAGAAATCCATTCTAACTACACCTTTATTAAATTGTTAGCTTTTTTGACAATAAGAAGCTAATGAACACTTACTGCTTTTTCTATAGCATAAAGAATGACCTGGTCCAAAATATCTCCTGGAAATATCTGCAGACTTGATGGAAGTAGGAGGTATCATCTTTCACAGGAAGAGTTTGGCACAATTATGCTTAGGGCATAACAATTTACAACTCAGTAATTCTTCTTTCATAGATTTTGCACACTGAGATTATGTCAATACTAGTAAGGTAGAGTGGCAATGAACATTCCCAGGCACGGGGATACCATCACCCACACTACAGAGCTGTTCCAGTGTTCCCTGATGCAACTTCAGCGCAGTGAAATAGCCCTTGCACAATATTTTGGGGGTCTAAAGAATTTGCTATCCTGGCAGCAGGCTGTGGCATGCCCATTAACCTCAGCACTCAGGAACATTCCCAGCCACGTTAATTTACTAGTATAAATGCAGCCTAAGAGATTCAGAAATGAGTAATGCTCTGAGCTCTCAGAGCAAGTAGGAGAATGGGTCTTCTGTCGTGGTAATAAGGCACTTTCCCCTTCCCAAAGCTCTCATATTCCCAAGTTTTTACTTTGGATTGCATAATGATTGAATTTCTTTTTTCACTATTTCATAAAGCAGACGAGAAACTTATGGTGTAAAATCTCTTCTACCAAGCAATGTAAAAATGCAATGCAATATTAGCCTGTGAAAGAAGAGTATTTTATCGACTATATACTTTTTAAGCCACAAATCATTTTTGCTTTTATTCACGCTGGTCTTCTGCATAATTCCAGACACCTGTATTTAATAAACATTATAAAAAGATTTTAAAAATAGTATCATATTGACTTAGAGCAATCTGGGATAGTACCCTTGTAAGTATTGGCACTTCTGGCAAAATTTAAGAGTTGATTTTGTTTTCTGTCCAAGTTTTTCACAGAGTGAGTCAGTCTTTCACATATTATTACTGATATGTTAGCTTTGCTGAAATGACGTGCTTTTGCTCAGAACTGAACAAGGGTACCAACATGTTTCAAGATGGAATCTAAAAATTTTGTATAACACGTTCTCCTTGAATCAATATTACTATTGCGTTTGGTTGTTACTATCTTCGGACAACCATTTTATTCAGAAGGAACATGCTTATTTTCTTTTATCCTCTGGAAGACCAACTATCTTGACATAAACTTTTTGATTTACTGGAGATATTCACTGAAAACTGCTTGGCAGAAAAAATGTATTCCAAAAAGTCTGTGCAAAAAGAAGAGCTCCAGAAAGTCTGTTTGGAATGATTACTTGTTTTTGGAAGGTCTTCAGGAAAAAATACCCTCATTTTCCCTCAGTTCTCAGTCAACTTATTCCTCCTTGATTTGCATCAAACTAGTAAGGAGATCCAGTCTTTGGCAGCCAAAGAGGGCTTTGGCAAGCTTTCCAACTGTAGCGCCTTTGGAGCCTTCCCTCATTACCCACTTAAGCAGCATTTGGTAAACTTTTTCTTTTAGTCCATCTCGTTCATAGTCGTGATCAATTTCATCAATCTCAGGATCACAGAAGCCCAGTTTACGAGCGCAATGCTTCCACTGTTTCGCCAACTTTTCTCTCACTAGATTCAGGTGTTTCTCAGTCAGGACAGTAGTACTGTCTGCAAAAAGAAAAAGAGTATAAGAAAATGGCATTGTTTAACATTTCTTCTGCTCCTTTTGCTATCTCACCTGTCCTCCCCCAGCTATTTATTGGTAATATCTGGAGACAGAATTTTAGTGATTCAATCAGAAATGGGTTTCATGGAGGCAGTATTAACCAATGATGCCAGGAAAGAAACTCCCAGTTGGAACGTGTGCATTCACAGGTCAGTTGCTGGACTTGCTTTTTTGATCCGAGGCTATCATAGTTTGTCACTTAAACCTGCAAAACTGAGAAGCTCCTTCCTAGAGTTCTTATACAGCTGACTAATGTCTGTATGGTATGTTTTATATTCTGGGACACTATTAATTTGTTTACTTAGGAATACACAGGGATAGTTTAATTCAGTATTGACTGATGAAAATAAATTAAATTTCAGAATCTTCCAATTTCTACCTGAATGAAGTGGTCATGGCCCCAAACCTGTCAGTGTTCAAGAAGCGTTTGGACAATGCTCTTATATATCTGGTTTAACTTTTAGGTTTCCCTGTGTGGTGTCAGGTGCTGGACTCGATGATCTTCATGGGTCCCTTCCAACTCGGGATATTCTATGATTTAAACTATGTCAGGTGAGGACCACCAATCCTAACCTTGCTTCTACCAATTTGAGTGTTGTTATTCCTCTTGTTCTTGATGCATATACATCTACACTTGCATCTGGTGTCTCATAAGAGGTCATGAAACTACAGGACAAATGAGGTACGTGGTATTACAGAACAGTACTGGCACAACCCCTTACTTGTTTTATATACGCTCTTAAGTATGTAGTAGAAAAGGACCCAAACAGTTATTTCTCAAGTATCAGGGGGAGAAAGCTGTACCAGATAAATATATGGGGGGAATACATCAAAACTAGGGAGGTATTTCTCTTACCAAATATACCCATTTCCTTATAATGCATATAAGTTTCTTCTGTAGCAACAGGGGAGGTGCTGATGTGTTGATTGTGCTCTTCAATCTTCATATGATTGTAGGATCCAATTTGAATTCCAGAACTGTTACTTATGTTGTACTTGATTGAATCTTCTGTATAAGGGAATTTAATACAATTTTATAAATGACTGCTTATGGTTCAAAACATCAAGAAGTAACATAAGGAGGCGGTAAGGAGGAAGAAGGTTCTGCTAATCAGGGAAGTGATTAAATGGTTTTATTGCATTTAATGTAGAAATGGCCATTTTACTGGCAACTGAGCATATTTTCATTATGCAGCATGACATAAATGTACTTCAGTGAAAGCCCATCCTATTCTATTTGATGACAAAGTGCCATAACCAAGCCTTACATACTAGTAGTTACTAGACTGTAAATAACGTTCCCTGTGCTTTAGGAATGTGTAACAGCAGCCTTGCTTTTTGTTGGCTAACAGCTTCAGGAAGTCTTTACTTGAAAGCACTTTTTGTTTAAATTTTAAAGCCTTACTTCTGCCTCTCAGCTTTTCTTTTCATAGATGTAAGTTCAGGTTCACAGTTATGACTTCAAAGTTCTGTGAGACTACAGAAAATAATTTCTAGTTGCTCATAAGGTTTCTATACTCCATTATACTATACTGTCTTGATGGTACCTCTCTGTTTTGCAATGTATTTCATCCCTGCTATCTAGGAGTATATTTTTCAGTTTTATCTGTTTTCACAGTGAATCACAGTGCTCTACTTGCTCAATGGTTTTTTTTTTCAACTTTTTTTTTTAAAATTTTGATCCCCCCCCATTCTGTACTGTTGGTTCTAAGGCAAGACTAGAATGTTTTCTGAGATACCTTACCAAAAAAGCCTACTTCTTTATTTTAAGGCCTGAATCCTCAGCAATAAAAGTCAACATGTATATGCACTAATTGCACAGCTAAATTGTGTGCGCCTCTGGGAGCCTGCATCTGTGGGTTACTGTATATGATTAGTTGAACACCTAATTTGGTGTCTTGCTTACAGTTGTCTGATTTCCACACATAACATGAAACTAAGTGACTATTCTAGTCACTCTTGACAATGTTTTCTGAACTCTGGATAATCATCCATTAAACGTTCTAACTCTAGTTCAAACAGTGAATATCACAACATGGGTCTAAAATTGAAGTAAAGATACTTAAAATGATAGACCAAGCTCTGCATTTAATTGCCCAAAATGATGGTTAGATGCACAAATATCCTTGTTACACACTCAATTGCAATGTGACGTGTGGAAATCTATGGTCACCTATGAAAATCTGACTAAACGCATTTAGTATTTATTAATCTGAAACTGCTAGTCAGAAATACTTATATGTATGCATGATTAGTTTCTAGAAGTTGCACAAAAGGAATACATCTTATCATGCCTCAAAATATTATGATTCCTGTATCCTTTCCTTTTTTTTTTTTTTTGAGGTGAAGGACTCAGGAAATGCATTCATATTTTTGGCTAAAAAAATGAAGGAATCTCTTATGTTTGCTATTTTCTTATCTGGTAACAAAATGAATCTAGCACAAAATATGAAAACATGTACAAATGCTTTGTCAATATTAACAGTAAAAGTTAACTGTGCTTATAAATCTCCTTTCCCAAGCCTCTATACTTTGCTTGCTTGTCAAGCTTGGGTCATCATCCGAAGACTCTAAAGGGCATATAGTTAAGAAGACAGAAACCTGCTGTTTCAAGTTTTCTTTCTAAGTGTAAACCACTTACAAACTGGACAAGCCTTGAAAGGGTTAATTAAAGAGTTCAGGGTTCCCAAGCAACACAGCTCGAAAGGAGCATATATTAACAACTCCTGAAGGACAGGACAGAATTTCAGGGGTTTAAGACAGTTGAACTGCAGAGGCCTGTACCCCAAGGAAGGCTGATCAGCACGAAGCCTGCAGCTAGAGATTTGTATTAAAAATCCAGAGCAAGAAAGGACAGGTGTCCCAAATGCACGTGTGGTTCAGGAGTTGGTAGAGTCACAGCAACTTGACATTCAATCTAAGAAAGTGACTGGTTTAGGTGTACAGGAGATTTTACAATGCCTTCATGTTTTTAAAAGCTCTTTTGCATAAAACCTTGATCCATCAAATACACATTTAACGGCATGTACAGGTCCGGCTAGAGACAGGAATTAGTTTTACGTACTAGTACTGAAAACTTCAGCTATGGTTAGAGCTATTAAGAAGTCACATAAATTATTTCAGGATTCTGAAGTTTTTTGCTTTACTGATCAGGATGTAATGCACAGCCTGTTGGCCACCAGGACAGACGAAGGCTACACGACTTACCTGTGCTTACTCTGGGTGCAGTAGGATAATATGTAAAAGTTCCCCTTGTGAAAGAAGTGGAATCCTTGTTACCTAAACAAAGAGGGAAAACAAAAAAAATGCCCAAAGCATTATGTAAATAAAAAAGCAAATGTACTTAAAAATTACTGTCATATTTGTAACGGTATGAGTACATAGTTTGTGCTCTTAAATAAAAAGAGATGAGAAGCTTTTTAATTAACAGGATTGTATCTCCTTGAATAACTCCAGTTAAAGCAATGACCTTATCATGGTTTTGCTCAGTGACTAATAGCCTTCACCATCTTTGGATCCCAGTGAGGGCAATGGGCTTCCACGTGGGAGTATGAATACCTGGCTAGTAAACGGCAGTATAGGATCACAGTGCACCACAGTTACGGGCTGAGCTGCCGCGTATCAGGTATTCAAATTGGAAAATTCCAAACTCCCAAGTGTGCTCCTACTGCTTACTGCTGAGGCTGACTGCGGTTTGTATTAGCAGGCTGCTTGTGACTGGCTCTAGCAAAGGCATGGGACACCACTGCATCTTCTGCCAGTGGCAGTCATGTCTGGCAGAGATGTAACTTCCAGCCTAGGGCAGTAATCAATTTGGATGCCCACAGATGAGCTCTGCAACTCATGATGGGGCAGTAAGAGTGACTGTCACCTGACAAGTCAATGGAAGAGCTGCAATGCAGCTCTTCGGCATCTCAGTCTGATATCTGCCACGCTATTGCACACAGCCTCCTTATAATAACTGTTTTCTTTTTCTCTTTCAAACAGAAGATTTTACTTCATTAGTGATGTCGACAGTTCTAATCCCTGCCTTCTGACGTGACAGCTCTCAGATTCATTTCAGTAAATAAACTCACATAAACAACTAATCACAGCCTCTGCATAAATAATTTAACAGAATAACACCTTTATGGCATTCTGCCTGTGAACAGCTAGGCATCCTTGATTTTCTTGTGAGACGATCTGGAAAAGAATGCCACACTAAAAATATCCAATATTTAGTAGGAGCAGGCTAATGTGTCTCATGCTACCTCTAGTTCCTAAAAGTTACATCTTATAGGCTTCTAGTTACCATAATGTATACTTTTTGCCAATGCTCAGCGTACTCTTCCTTCTCTGTCTCCATATCTTTCTACTCCACAGCTCACCAGCAAATACCAACTGAAGCTCCCCATCAGCACCAGGCAGAGCTCTTTGGAGAAACCAGTTATGAGCCTTAGCTCCTTGTTGGCTCCCTGAGCTCAGAAGTCTCTTACCTTGCTGCAAATCAAGCTAAAAACACCCATTTATCTTCTGAAATGCTACAAATGTTGTTTCTGCACAAACAGAACCTATGGTATGAATGTTACATTTTTGAGAGTCAAAAGTTTTCCTTTGCTTTCCTAGAATGATGGGTAGCAGCTCTTGGTTTTGGTAGCTGCTGTCGCAGTATCTGCTGTCTGCTATTACTTGGCTGGTAGCAGTAGAGTTAGTTAGGCATTGGGTCTGATGCTCCTCTGTTACACTGATGCTTTAGGAAAGGTTCACTTGAAGTTAACAGCCTGAAATCAGTGAAAGCAGCATAATGAAGTCAAGGCTGGAGCATTTTAGCAACCTAAATTAACTTCAAGTACACAAAGAGAACTTAATGAAATAAATTCACCTTTGCTATATCACAGATCAACTGTTAGCAATAAGCAGGTTGTTGTTAGATAAACTACACAACATTCTTGGCCACTTCATTTTTAGAGAACAAGTGTGCCTTCAGAAACGTAGGTGTTGAGGGAGGAGGAATCTCACCCGTATCTGTGCCTGCATTCTTTGGATTCCAGTTTACGTTGATCTGTGGCTGCAGGTTTAGGCCAGATTCAGGCACAGGAGGTTTACTCGCGCTAAAGGTACTGGCTAAACACAATCCATAGAGACTCTCTGCATTTCCCATTAGAGGATTGTTAGGGTTTGGCGCATAAAAAATATCTGCGTTTCCCCGTTTTGGTGTTGTTGCAGCTGGCTGTGGCCAAAAATACGGATTAGTGTTTGATCCTGTTTTTTCAGCTCTTGGATATAGTTCACCCTGAGTAGGAGATGACTTTGCAAATGGATCATAGGAAACTCTTCGTCTCCTTTCTTCCTCTCTCATTTCAGGGGTGTATGCTACAGGTGGAACTGCTTTATCCATCCGACTCCCAAATACATGGTAGTTGTATTCACGCTGAAGTTTTCTTTCTAGATCATCAGAGGATGTAAAGGAGGTTTCACAGCTCTCAACAGGCTGGTTCTCAGGGGAGGCAGCAAACAGGGCTTCGTTAACCTGACTCGTCATGGGACCTTGAGAGCTGTGTAGAGAATTAGGCTGATCTGAAAGGGAGGAAAAGTAAATATTTGAAATACATCCAAATGCAAGTATATAACTTGTTACAATGACACTAGAATCTATTAATCTACCTTTCATATTACGGTAACATATAAAAGGTGAAAATATAATATTACTTCCAGCATGAGCTGTGTTTTATTTTATAGAATGCCTTTACTGAGAAGTATTACTGATATTTTTTTTTTTTTTTTATCTAGGAAGTACAGGCTTGTTTAAGCTATCAGTGTCAAAAATCTCACTTAGTCAAGTGGTGTCAGAATTCACTGCATACTCTGCTTATATTGACATCAAGTTCTCAACCACTGGAAGAAACAGTTCCTGGAGGTATTTGTAGGTCTGATTTAATAGTGTGTCTCCACTGGCATTAACTGGAGTTTAATCGGTGCAAAATTGGAGTATAACAGGATGGAAAATAACACCTCTGTAATAGGTGTTACTTCATACAGTGCAAACAATCTGTCATTAAAGTCCTGTTTGCAAATAATTGTGTAAAATATCCCATCTGGGTGTTTTGTGATGAATCCTTTTTGTCTGGTTTATTCTTCATAGTCCCAAAGAATATATTTTTACAAGTAATGCTTACCAGATAAAATAGTCTGTCATCTACATCTTTCAAACTAATTCTCACTATCGAAGGGAAGCTCTACTTCAGTCTTGAACTAGATTGAGTTATGATCTGGATCATGCCATAGCATTCCAAGACTAAACAAGAATGTAAAAATCTGCTTGTTACTACTTGTTCTTGTCAGTTTTTTTAAGGGTAGGACTACAGATGCTTTCTTAAAAAGTTCTGAAGGCCTCACAGTTGTCTAGAAAACACCATACATATTGCCTAAAGCAAGGGACTCTTACAGACCTCTGTAAAATTGGAATAAAGTGTATGTATGTGCTTTTATTTAGCTCAGACAATGTCAGTGAACTGTGGTTTGGGTTTTTTCCCGTTTTCCAAATTACATGAGTTTAGTCCATATTACGGAGGACCAAAACTAGTTCCTTTTGATGGCTGTGTATTAGTACACCTTCAGTCTGACTCATTACTGCTGCTAGAGAGGGAGTGGGAGGAATAAGCTAATACAGAAACAGCCTCATCAAAAGTGACAGCTATTAGCAATTCAGTATTAGCATAAACTATATGGCATCCATTCTCCAGGGCAAGCTTGAGATGTATGAACAGATCCTGCGAGATCCCTTTCACTGTCACTGTTTCAGTAGTGCCCATTGACTGGAGAAAAAACCCTGACTTTGACTGACAGGCTGTCAAGATAGTATCTATCTGTGGTGTAGATTCACAATAAAGCCTCTTGTATTTAAAACACAAGAGTATCTGTAATCTGCTGCAGTCATACGTGATTATTTCTGCTAGGGAAATGTAATTATACTCATTTAAAAATATAGCAGTGGGGCTGCCCTATTAAGTCCATCAGTGCTACTGAAGAACAGTTATGGCAAACCTAGCTTTAGGGAAGATTTATCAGTTGCATGTTACAGTTTAACATTATTCATTCAATAATGTCTTTCAAATGGTGTAAGCAAACTTAGCAGGATTTTATTTCTACTGAATTTGATATTGTTGCTTGTAAATCAGTATTGCAAATATGATCCTATATCCTTTGCCATTAGGAACTTTGGTGAAAGAATTCCAAATACGCTACTACAAAACTGTAACTATATTATCATGTATTAGTGAAACAGCTCTATAAAACCATGAAACACGTAACTCAACCAGGATTTGATAGGAAATATGAGAGAAAGGAGAGAAAATTCATCTATTAGTGCTCTTCAGATAGATTCCATAGAGAGCAAGATCATAAACAGAGGAATACATTGTAATTATGTGTCCTGGTCATATTCAGAGCATTCATAAGAAAGGCTGGAGTGGGAAAAAGGAAAGCCTTCATGAAACTAAAGCCTACAGACCAAAGCAGTTGGCATGACTAAAAGGATGGGAAGAAAGATCCAGTACGAAAAGTAATTATCAAAGTGACCATTGAAAAGTCTAATGTTAAACAAAATTTTTGGCAGAGGAAAGCAGAAGAGTGTAAAATGAAATAGGTTCAAACTGTAGATTGTGGAAAATCCGAAACAGTAAGTATGACTTTTGGGAGCCTGGGAGCAAATGTAATCTTTTCAGTGATTACAATTCTCTCTGAAGCACTGAATAATTGAGTCTCTTCATAAGCCCTTAATGGTAAGATTACTTACTCTGTACATGTACACAACTCTACCTTTGGCAGAATACACAGGATAATGATGTGCTAGTAAGTGACTTACCTACTTGACCATTACTGGTATCTTCTGCTACAGCATCTATTTGAAGGGATTCCATCCTATTCAGTAGTTCATTTGACTCGGGCCACATTTTCTGCAGTTAAGAAAGAACAAATGATCAAGTTATAAGCAAAAGCTTAACCAAAGGGAGTACCCGTAGAATAGGAAACAGCACAGCTTCACAGTGAAGTGACCTGGATGAACAGATTCCGTGCATCTGTGGGAAGAGATCCCATACTCTTACAGAGAGCACAGCCTGACAGAAAATACCCGTTGCTTTGCTAGAGATGGGCAAAATCTTTTCTTCAATGAAGGGAGGAAGGACTGCAAAGCAACTGTAGTATATAATAATCTGAGTTGGCCAAACAATAGCCTTGCCTACATGAGTATGAGCTTAATCCAGACAGAGTGGTTTTGGCTTGTCTGTCTTGTACTTAATAGCTAGACTTTCTGCAAGCAATCTCAGTGAGAAGGTGCTGCTGAGGCAAAGGTAGCAAACGTGCATCCTGTTTTGCGAATTTACATTTACTAAGTACATTCATCAACAAGGAAGAAGTGAGGAAGAAGATTTACACTCAGCTATGGCCACACTGACTTCTATGAACAAGGAGTATTAGGAACAAGGAGTTCAGAGCAAGTCTTCAGAAAGATGCAGTACAATTTCCTTTCTGTAAACCCTCATCCTCACTTCACTAGAGTGAAGGCAAAATCCATTCCTGTTCTGTCCTTTTGATGTTCCCATTATTCAGACTTCACTGGAAGTAAAAAAATTTTTTACCTGGAAAAATTATTTCTCAATTTCCCCCAGTGCTTCTTACTCGTAAAATAATTTCTAAAAGTAGGGTTTGTTTGTGTTTGTTTTTTTTTTTTTTAATTAAACCCAAAAAGTATTTTCACAGATTAAAAATCAACAACTACTCTCTCTTCCCAAAAATCTACTTCCTTCCAAAGGCATAAGATGGCATTCTAAAGTGCATTACAACCTTGGGTTCTTAGATTTTACTTGAGTAACTGAACTGCTTGAGCAGGGGGGGGTGGACCAGATGACCTCCAGAGGTCCCCTCCAACCTCAACCATTCTGTGGTCCTTTTAGTTAGGAGGCTGTGGACTCTGCTTCCATGATTGCTGACAGTGGGGGAAAAATAAAAAGGCTAGGCCCAAACCCTCTAATTGATGTTGCTACTGAAGCTGTACTAGTAGATCACTACATTGACTTGCCTTGGATGCTGTATTCGCATTTTGTGCCCTGATCGGAATTAATGCTTTCCTTCCTGAGAAAGTAATAGACTCATGGCCCATTTTCTAAATAGTCCTTTGGTCCCTGTGATTTGACAGGTATATTTGCAGAGAGCTAATGCAGCTAGAATTGCCCATGATCCTGATTTGGGGCTGCTATCATAAATTAGGGGTACATACTTCACATTATGAGTTAGTTTGGTCAAATCAGTCCATGAAATTTTTTGCATCAGTTTCATTTTGCAAAACTCTATTGCTTTTTTGAACAGTCACTGGTGCTTTGTAATCATCACATGTTTTCTAAACCAGAAACTTTCATTTCCACAATTGTAGACTTGGTGACAGAAGGAAGCGCTTTAAAGAAAACTGTAAATAAATAGTTTCACAAAGGAAGTTGTTTTTCTTAGTTAAAATAACTGGATATGTATTGTTCTGAGCCTTGCTTCACTGCAAAGATTAAAGCCCTAATGCCAGGAGTTCTCACTGATAGCTGTGAGTACTACTGAAGTAAACTGATAAAATCTGTGATAGAAAGGTTCCATAATCAGCCCAATTGCTCAGGAAGTTCTCATTCTCTTATTTTCAGTCAGGAAATCGTTTCTTTTATCAAAATTTATAAACCTACAGCCAGAAAAGTAAGAAAAGGAAAAACATCTGATTTTGAATTTTCCCTGTTGTTATTACTGCAGTATAGCTTCCTGGTCTCCAGTAGGCTGGGACTCATTAGACACTGCCTGAATGCAGGACAAAAATTACCAAGAATTTACAGTTTTTCACCCTTACTCTAAATCAGATTCTGCCACTTTTGAATCTCTAGGAATAAGATTTTATTTAATGAGTGAGACTTATTGTATATATGAGGAGCTCTTGCACAGTATTATCATAGAATCAGAGTGTCACTCAGGTGGGAACAGACCTTGGGGGACCTCAGTCCCACCTCCTGCTCAAAACAGGTCACCTCTGGGATCAGAGTTGGTGGCTCAGAGCTTTGTGCAGTTGGGTATTAAAAACCTCCAATGACGGTGACTGGACAACCTCCTTAGGTAACTTGCTCCACTGCTTGGCTGCCCTCACAGGGAAAGGTTTTTCTCTTATATCCAGTTTGAATCTTTCTTGTTTCAGTTTGTCAGCTGTCTCTTGTCCTCCTACTATGCACTGCTGTGAAGAACTTGACTCTGTCTTCTCAGTAAATGCCTCATAGGTAGGGGCAGGCTGCTATTTATGTCCCCCCAAAGCCATTGCATGTCCGGGCTGAAATAGCCCCAGTCCCTCAGCCCCATCCCATATGGCAGGACTAACAAGTGCTGAGCAGATCTCCTCAATCTGCTGCCTGTGACCCCTGGTACAGCCGAGGATGCCGCTGGCGTTCCTGGCTGCCAGGCAGGCTGTGGCTGGTGCCCAGGTTGCTGCTCAACACCACCCTGAGGTCCTCCTCAGCAGTGCTGCTCCCTGGCCAGGCAGCCCCCAGTTGGCACTGAAGCCAGGGGTTATTCCAGGTGCAGCACGTTGTATTTGTCCTTTCTGAATTTCTCAAGGTTTCTATCGCTCCAGTCTGCAGCTGGTAGACCTCCCCTTGTGACTGTATTCACTGGTCCTCCTAGTTTGGTGTCACCTGAACACCTTATGAGAGTATGCTCCATCACTTCCCTGAGGTCACTGATAAAGGAGTAAACCAGGGAAGGTGCCAGTATAGTAGACCCCTGCACTGGGGTTACTGGCCTCCAGGTGAAGTAGGACCCATTAACCGCTACCCTCTGAGACTCACCATCCAACTTGGTTTTGTCTGCCCCTCCAGATGGTAACATCCACACTTGGATACAAGAGTATTTTGGGACACAGTCTTGAAAATCTTCCTAAAGTTGAAGTAAATGACATGCACTGCTCTCCCCTCATTCACAAATCCAGCCATTTTATCATAGAAGGAAATTAGGTTGGTCAAGCATGATCAGCCTCAAAGTGGCAGACTCTGGCCATAACTGGGGTTGTGGAGAGGGGATGTAGGGAACTGACACTTCAAAATGCTTAGAAAGTTACTCACTTTTAACTTCTTCAGATCATCATCAATATTTTTTCCTAGATTTTCATAGTAAAATGGCTTGTATCTTTGACTAATTTCTGCAAAAAGAAAAGAGCTGAGTGAAAGTGGTTTTCAATGGAAAATGAAAGTGATTTATACTGTTAACAATTTTGATGGACAAGGATTGAATAAAGACTTGTATGAAGTCAGAAATAAGAAAATTATACATACAGTTGGAATCTGTTCACACGGCTCATTTAGCCTTAATATAGTAACAAGAATAGGATGATTTCTAGGGATTTTTTTTTTGTTTTGATTGTATTGCTTTTTAGGGTGAAAGCTCTCTGTCTATGATCTGTGGCTGACAGCACCTTGACTTGACTGGCCGAAAGATTGGTTGCCACGTTTTAAGAAATAAGATACATTCAATTGCATTCAGCTATTTGATAAATAACTAGCCTGTCTCTGCTAAAGATGGAATTACTGAAATAATCTCCTAACATGGTAAATATCAGTATCTTGCATATGGGGAAATCAGAAGCTAAGACCCAGCGCAAGCATAAACTCAATCCATTAGTAATAGATTATGCAGGTTAAATGTGGAAATAGTAGACAAGTTCTTCCTGATATACAAATTCCCTCTGAGTACTTAAGTACATGTCTGGTGTATATGAAGCTCTTGGTGCCCCTGTCTAAATCCAAACCTCTGTTTCCTGTTATGTGTGTGTGGGGGGTTGTGTGGTGTTTTTTTCTTGTTTGTTGTTGTTTTGGGTTTTTTTTGGGGGGTTGGGTGGGGGGTTTTTTTAGCACTACATATTGAGGCAGAAAGGAGAGACAGGAGGAGATAAAGAATTTTGGCTTATTTGCTGAATGCTCTTAGTTTCCTTCCCAGACCATTCAGTCAAGACTTTTACTGACTGCAAGTGTTTCGGGATCTGACCATACGAAAGGATGATTAGCTAGTCAAAGGCTGCTGCATTGCTCATGGAAGGCTAAACTGGGACAGCTTTTGAAGCTAGTTTTGATAGGGTATCTTCTCAGTCATACCCAAGATATACTATGTCCCTTGATGTTAGTTTTTCTGTAAATTTCATCAGGAAGATTATACTACGCTGAAGACAAATTATGAGCAGGTATAAAGTGTCTTAGCTCCATCCACTCAACTAGTATTTCTCAAATCTGTAAATGCTGGACCAGATCCCATTTTTAGTCAGGGTACAGGGAGCACACTTTACTGGGCATGTGAATTGGTATTTCTATTTTCAAAGCAAAAATTCATATTTTAAGAGGAAAACACTCAAGTTCGTCTTGCTGCATTACAAGCTATTGACGGACATGTAACAAAAAGAATCCCAAAGCAATGCATTACCTGCAAAGGTTGGCCGTTTCTCTGACTCTTGTTCCCAGCATTGTTTCATTAAGTCAATAATTTCCACTGGACATATATCAGTGATGTCCTTTATGTCTGGTCTGTTTCCATTCATGATGCCAAAGCAAATCTGGGCTTCGTTTATACCATCTGAAAAATAAAATTTCCTATCAGATCCTGATCATGGGTTTTGCTACCTTCCCACAGGTAAAAGAAATAGTGAAACAGCTCCCTGTGTGTTTGTGGATATGTAAAAGAAGATTTCAAAGGAAGATGTCTGATTTACAGCTACAAATCTCTCACAGTAGTGAATGTGAATCCACTGCCCTAACTTCCATGGATTAGAGATTTATTTTGAGATTAATGGATTTACTTTTATATGTAAGATGTGCCCAGTGTGAGTAAGGGTGACAGATCCAGCTCTCTAGAACCTGAATCTCAGTTATGCTCTGCACTGGGTACGAACACAAAGATGGCCGCACAGGCAACATTTAGCCATGTAGTTAGCAAAAAATCCATTCAAATGATAAACATGTTACTGGAATTCCACAGTCACATGAGCACATTACTGCATGTTGAGAAATTAGCACCACACAGCTGAGAAGCAGTAACTGTCTGTGTGACCATTCCTGTTAGAAAAACCACACATAACTAGTCCACCTTAAGGAAACAGTGTACATCAAAGTTTCCATCCTGGCCTGCCCAATGTTTGTCTAACTTCTGCCACTGAGCGCAGGTTTATGCCCACACCATGTGGATGTGAATAGATTGGGCTCGTGCCTGCATTTCAATTCACATGTTCTTGTCCATGCTTAGAAGTCGGGAATGATGCAACTAATGCCTCTTACTGGCCATGAGGCGCCTAACAGGCACTATTCTTGGGCATAGCCAATTTAATCTACTAATCTTAATTTTATAATTTTAAGTGCTTAACATTTGTAACTTGCTTTTGTGATAGAGTCCTTTTGGAAGTAACTTACATTCATATGGCTCTTTGTTAGCAAAAATTGCCCAGATCACTATGCCGAAGCTGTAAACATCTGATTTCTCTACAGGTTTTACATTAAGACAGCTTAAATGCTCTGGCGCCATATAGAAAAGAGTCCCAGCATTGTTCTGGCAAGTGCTCTTGATTTGCTTCTGTCTGACAGTCTCTTCTTGGGTCAGCCGACTCCAGCTCTTAAAGGAGGCAACACCGAGATCTGCAATCTGAAAAATGAGACACATTAGTGCTGTGATGAAGAGGAGACAAGCAAGTGTTTCATGCAGTGCTCAGTTTTATAATGAAGAACTGGTAATAACTTATCTAAAAATGAAACACTGCAAAAAATGCAACTACAAGACAGGAAAACAAACTATTTGCTGTTTTATGAGGGGTTTTTTTGCCTAAATAAAGTATCACTGCCAACTGGGAACCATTAGGCTGAACCTTCATTATTAACTTAACCCCACTTGGAACAATCGCACAATATAAGGAAAAAAAGTTTGGTTTGCTCATATTAACAATCGCGTTCAAGATCTGCTTGCAGTTCTTGTGGCAGAAGATCCATATGAGAAGAAGCTAAGATTCAAATCCAGGAGTAATCTATGAGATGGGCAGATATCCCTCCTGCCTCACTGCCCTTTCCATTTAGATTCCATTTAACTCAACTTCCTTAGATCTTCCTACAGAAAGGGGGAGGAAGAGGGTCTAAAATGATGTGATGTGTATGGCAAAGGATAGCATGGAATAAGTTAAAGCAGGGATACCCGGGTACTGTGTGCTTGACAAGGTGACATTACTGAAACCTTAGGGTGCAGTTTTATAACTAGACTAATGGCTGATGGTGAAGAAAGTAATCCTTCCCTCCTTTCCCCACAGCCTCCTGTTATGTGCTCCCTTTGCTCCTCCTGTTCCAGCACTGACACTTATCTGACACTGGGAAGACCTAGTGCAAGGAACTCAAATGGCTCCCTGTGAATCAAGTGCTCCCCAACAGAAGGGTAGCACTGCCAACAAGGCAAATTGTAATCTGCTGATTTGGCTCCCTAAATCAGGGCAGGGTGGTCAGATTAGCATCAGTGTTAACATGAGGGAACAGGAGGTCAACAGAAGAGGAACAACAGAAGAAAGCGGGACTGCCTCTCTTGGCCATAGGTAGCTGTCAAACTGAGTTGTGTAAGCCAATCACTTCAGATAAAACTGAGGTGACACCTTGTCTCACTTCTAACTTCCTTTTCTTTTCTCTCTTGTTGCCTCTAACTAGCTTATTGTTCCTCTTGAGTTTCTGAAGGTTTGGGCTAAATTTTGAGGTGATGTATTCAGAGGAAGAGGAAAATGTAAGTGACATCCTGCTGAGGAAAGAGGAGTCCAAGCTCATGTCTACAAGTGAGAGGAGGTCTAACGTGGTAGAGGACGGTATGATATAAATCTTTCCACATTTGCAGTTTCCTAGAATAACTATTTCCCTTTATAAATATTGGCAATGTTAGACACATTCAAGCAGATAAATCATACTGCTGCCTTAAATGATACTTTTGATCAAGCTGCTTAAGGA
Source organism: Theristicus caerulescens (assembly GCA_020745775.1). Lineage (NCBI taxonomy): Eukaryota > Metazoa > Chordata > Aves > Pelecaniformes > Threskiornithidae > Theristicus > Theristicus caerulescens. Next base: position 74,868,269 of record CM036558.1, read on the forward strand.
AGTCTGATCTGATTCTGAATTTAATCCTGGGTTCCAGTTCAGTTTGTCATGCAGTGTGATGATAGCCTAGTTTGGTACTGCCCATATAAGCAAGCTGAAACCCAAAAAACCCATCCAATTTACATCTAAAGCACATAATGATTTTTTTTTTTATTTTTGGCAAAGAATATATAGTTTATAACTCTTATGTGCAAGCTGCTTATACTGCACTAGGACTTGCTACTATATTAACCTGGTCAAACCACTTTTCTCTAAGCTATGTGTGAGAAATATCAAATGACAGAGCTCTCTTCACAGGAATTTATTCTGTAGCTTCATACTGTAATGGGGTGATTATTTCAGCAACTCACCTTGACCAGAGACAGGACATTTGATGAGGACTTCTGCAAATTCTACTCAGGTTTATTCAGCAGTAGGCTCTGTATCTGCATGTCTTGATCCAAAAGCCCGCTAAAGTTAATAGAAGGGCTTTGGAACAGGCTTATAAACCATTCTTTGAAGTAGTTTCCTGCTGCTTTTTTTGTAGCTGCTGGCTGTCATTTAAAAATGATGACTAAGGGAAAAAAGAGGGAGACAAAAGAGGAAGAGATAATAGGCAAAAGGAGGAAAGGAATAGAAAGGAGAAGGCAAACGCAGGAGGAGAAATTACAGCAAGGTGTAAAGGACGAAAGATATGATCTATAAGACATTTTATTTTGTTTCAATCTCTGTGTGTTAAGGTTTGTTTTTTCGTTCTAGTTGTTTTGTTATTTGCAGTTCATTAATTCTCAACAATACTGTTCATTTTTTGATACCCTTAGTGATATTTTTTTTTCACAGATGGGGGGAAGATTATACAAATCTTAGGCACAGTGGTTTTATAGGCCACTATACTTCAGTGATCCACTGCTAACACTCTTATAGCGATAGCTTGCTAGACTACAAAGGAGTTCATCTACCAATCACGAATACTAACCAATGCAGCTGAACTGGGTTCTTCAACCCAAATCATCAGCTTTCTCCATTTACATTCTAGCAAGTACCTTAATGTGGAAGTCTGTGTCCACGAGGATGTTTTCTGGTTTTAGGTCTTTGTGTACGAAGCCTTGCTCATGCAGATAAAGCATTCCTTCTGTGATCTCCAGCACAAAACGCCCTTTCACTGACAAAGGCACTGAGAGCTAAAATAAAGAACAGAAGTACCATCTACTAAAAAATGCTACTACAACCATCAAATTAAAAAACAGTCTTTAAAAAAGTTTCTTTCTCAGTCCCAAGAGTACCTCTGCTCAAGCCAGGGTGAAAAAGAACCAAGGTGTTTCTTGGATCTAAATTTTCACATTAAAGTAATTCTAGAGTCACTCCATATTTACAAAAGCATTCTTCTTTAGCGAACTCTCCACGTCTCTCTACAAACACTCCTATAACTCTGAACCTATAACTGTGGTCTGCTCCTCTGTGATATGCAGGAAAGCCATAGCTGTCTTCTGCTGTCTCTAGAGAAGGCAGGGCTGCCACTGGCTCTTTAATACAGAAAGGAGAATGGGAAACTAAAGACTCCTTTCTTTGGAGATAGCAGTAACATCCTGTCCCTTTCAAGCGTCTTATCAACCCTAAGGAGCGGCAAGGGATGAAGCAATTCACTGCTCACTTTCTGCAGCACTTTCATCATGTTCCCCCGGTCCACATACTCCATCACAAGTGAGTAGTTTCCGTCTTCCAAAATTATACCTAGTAGTTTTACCACACGGTCATGCTGCAGTCTGCGCATAATCCTGCCTTCTTCAAGGAGGGAAGCATTATATCTGTAAAACAGAAATTACACTGAACTTAGGTGCCAGGCTAGGAAGAACACAGGGATAAAAATGCAGTTGATTCATAATGAAAACGATGGCCAAAAATGCCAACATCCCTAGGGCCACTGTAAGATGAACCGTACCTTCAGCTGGTTTTGAATGGATACAGCTTTGCTCATGCCAGGTTATATCCTCCCAAGTCTCAAATGCCTTGCACAGAGACTGTCTGCTCAGCCTGATTTTAAGGCCTGCTTTTCAGAAAGTGCATAAGCATTCTTCTTATAGGTGCACTGCTGCTTATGTACATCTAAATCACTGAACTGGGGTGGGATCAGGACAGGGCAGGGCTGAAAGAGCCTTTGGACAAGGAGGATCAAGACATACTCCACTACCTCTTGTACAGGAAACTAAACAGGTCTCTTTCTCAAAGGCCTGGTATTCACGGTCACATTCAAAATGGATTTATTACAGGGGAACCACCCATGTACTGGATGGTGCTAACATTTACTAACGATTACTGGTTTAGGATGAATTCAAAGCCTAACTCTTTACCTGGGCCTCAGTACAACCTATCAATAGACACAGGTACACAGCTGGGAGCTCACTAAGGGTGTTAACAAGGATGGTACCCATTATATTAAATAGTCATCTTTTTACTATTGTGCCTGTAATAGTCATCAGGCAAAAGGATGTAAGAAAATCTTGAGACTATGTTGCTTGCTAATGCTTTCCTACCCTGTGACTTAAAAGGAAACTGCTTTCTCCCTCTGTGTTCCTCTAGTACTAGAGAAGAAAGTGGCTGTTTTGTTTGCATTAGGCTCAGTTGTAAATTTGCTTAAGACTTTTGGTTCAAGATTTTAAGGAATAACAAACTTATGAGCCCATGTAGTGAGAAAGTAAAAACACAAACCCAAAAATAAACCAGGCAGGCTTCTCCATTTTATCTGTGTTCATCGCAACTGTCAGTGCAGGTTGCAAACTACTAGAATCTCTTAATGCGCTTTCCACTGGCAAAATAAAAACTCAGTTAATTTATTTATTATAACCCAAACTAGAAGAACACAGGTTTTTGTCTCTCTCTAGTGGATGACTCATGGGAGAATTTTAGGATTGTTATGGCTTTGAGGTAGTAGAGCTCCAATGTGACCTGAATCCACTGAAATCAACAGTGAATTCAATCCTTCAATTAAATCAGTGGTCTTGGCTCACTCTGTTTCTTTTCAAGGGAGAGAGGGTTACATTCTTGGTATTACACATGTGGGGTTGGAGTCCTGCTGATAGCTCATGTGTGTTTAGCTCTTAGTGGACATCTATAGTTGGACAATTGTACTGAAAATTGATCTGCAGGCTTGAAAATATCATGTGCCCTCTGAGCTCCTGCATTTCCTTAAGTGATCCAAAGATCTGAAATTATTATACTTTATTTAGATTTATCTCCATTGAGTTTAGAGGATTCTTCAGACTAACTGAAAGATAAAAATCAGAACGAAGATCTGTAACTTACTCAGCACGCTGGGGTCCTGTATACACTTTTTTTAACACTACATATCCATGTTTCTTGTGAAAGCATAAAGAAATTGTTCCAAATCCTCCAGCGTCTAATTGTTTTTTTTCAAGCAAATCCTGGGTGTTCATGTGGATGTCTTCCAGAGACATGTTTGCAGTCTTTGTGGCTTAGCAATTACAACAAAATCAAGTACCCTAGTGCTTCTGGACCTGTAGCATGAAGAGGGAAAAAGAAGTGTAATTATCAAGCATTTAGCTGTTCCGCTAAATCAGTGTCTATGCAAGGAGCGGGACACAAGTGTATACTCTCGTGACCCTTATGAACAAAGGGCCTCAGTTTGAAACCAAAGATGCTGTAGTTCTCACAGGATCAGACCTAAAGATCACAATGATTTATTCTGTCAACCCATTACAGTTATACTAAGTCAATGTAAAACCATTTCTTCACCTGAGGAACTCAAAGTGCTGTTAATAAATAGTTTTTATCCATATAATATGCAGTAGATTGGTACTGTCCCTACACTTCATGTGCAAAAACTGAAACCCAGAAAAAAATCAAGGGCCACTGTGCCAAAGGCAGGTAGTGCCTAATGATTCTGATAGGCGTCTTGTTTTCTTAATTGCCTGACCATGGGCTTGTCAGGTGCCCAGATACTTCCATAACTCTAGGCTACCTTTTAGGCCTCTTTGCAAATCCAGCTCTAAAGGGTTTGTTTGAAGCTTAAAACAAACAAACAAACGTTTTCTCTGAAGGGTGAAACAAAGAACCCAACTTCTGTGGGAAACTTACTTTCACAGCTGTCTGAATTTAAGGAGACAAGTGCTAGGAAGGACTGTGGTGGGGATGTAAGGCAACTTCTCCCCTGCCCCTCAAAAAGAAGAGGAACAAAGTAATTGTGAAGGCTTGTAGTAACTCCTAAGTGCACCAAGAGGAAAAGAGAGCTTGGGAGAGCCTATGAAATGGGTAGATAAGTAAACCCCAGTGGATGCCAGAATAATTTTAAGCCTTTGATAAAACTGTGGTGCTTTCTTGCCTAACATGTCTCTCAGGAGGTAAAACCTTAAAAGGCGGCTAGACAGCCGGTACCTTTGGCACACGCCAGCAACCTGCGTTGCTAGCACAGGCGCAAGCCAGAAACTCTGTTTTTTTCCTCATTGAGCTTTTACCTTAAGCACCTTACATCACGTAAGGAAAGAGTTTACTGAGAAAAGACAAAGTCCAAGAGACTAGCAGGGCTGTTCAGTGTCCATTCCTCTTGGGTGACTACAACACAGACATACAGAGCTGGGAGAAAGGCACCATTTCAAAGTGCCACTATCAACAACAGTAGATTGGCTCATTTGGGTAATTAAGAGCTCTAAATAGTGTAACAAAGGGATTCCCAAATTTTTCAGACCAAAAAGTGACTGCTAACTCCTGTAAACTACTGTCTACCTGTATCATCAAATCTCTAATTGAAAAGATTGCTTAATGTTGTTATGAACATCAGCTGCAGCCTAATTACCACAGCCTCTTTCTGGAGCCTGGGAACTAAGGAGGTAGTGAAAGTGTCTGTAGAGAGTAGGAGTCTGAGGGAAGAGATGTTCATATGCAGATTTGGCAATTGCCTGGTCTGTTCAATCCTGACAACCCAGAATAGGGAAGAGTAAACTCAATTAAAAAAAAAAAGGTTGTGCCTGTAGAAGAGAGAAATCAAGCACTTCCTTTTCCAAGTGTATATATACTCTATGGGCTGTTGCTGTATAGACAGGGAACATCCTTTCTACATCTGGAGTGATATGGTTTCTTCAGAGTTTTCTTCTTTGGCTTTCCTGACTTTGAGAGGATGCAGATTTTGTTTTGCTGGAGTGCTAGCCTGCATTATGAGCACAGGACTGAGGATATGGCTGCATTCATTTAGTAAGAAGGTAAGCTCTGCTATGCCTAATAATTGTTAGGGGAGAGGAGATTGTTGTTGGCTTTTTGTTTTGTTTTTTAAATTCCTTTACAGTTAATCAAATAGCTGAGTAACAAATGACTCATACCAGTGCCAAGAATACCCACTGCTGCTCTCATAGGTGAGCTTTCTTGGGGTGGTGCAGGTAGAGTGGGTGTCACAGGTAAAAAAGCCTGAATTCAGTCATGAGACTTTAATGTGGCATGAACTAACATCTTGCTTCTTTATCTGGCGTCTCCCTTTCAAGAATTGGTTCAAAGTTACATATCTATAGTCATTTTCCCATGTAACAGTAGTTATGCATCTAGGTAGTAGTTATTCTTGTAAAAATCGCATGTGCTCTTCTTGCGAATGCCAATTAGAGGTGTATTTTTGAATGCCGAATCTCTAGAGTTACATTAATACTATTGATAGCTTGGGGCTGCCATTCAATACCATATAACCTGATGAAAAACAGCCCTGTCTTAAACTGCAACAATATAGGACCTTGTTCCTATTTACATTGCTAATACTTGCTCCTACCAAGCAGCATGTAATCACCGTAACCAGAAGGCTTGGAAATTCAGAAGTAATAACTTCTGAAATTAAGATATCTGCTGAAATGAGCTGGATAACATTCAACTGAGGGAATTTTCTCATAAGCTGGGAGAGAACTCTCCTCCTTGGGCATGCTCTACTATTAGGATGCTACTACTTTTTTATTGTTGTTGTTATTAAGTAGTGAGGTACCCTGAGTAAAAGCTCTTTGATCTTAAGACTTATTTCAAACCCAAAGTTTATTGTAGGATGGACATCACAGGAAAGCAATCTCTAGCCAGGTTTTTAAGCAAAGACTACTTATTTTGGTATACTATTTAACATGACGTATTGGCTGATGTTACCTGGAAATGTCAGATGATAAAGAAATGAAGGAGGGAAGCTCAAAGGCTCAAGTTCGTTCCAAGCGTACTGCTTTTTATTGACATAGACGGTAATTCAAATGTATCCTCAGTACTTATGGTACCCCAGTGCATACGTTACATATCTGTGGTTAAGAGAACAGAAATTTTGTAGTTTGGTTTAGCCTAACCTTACAGTAGCTACGTGTACTTCTAGGGGTTAATTTGTGCTCTATGAGGTAGCCCTCAGCTGTATACTTGATGAATTATAAAGCATTTTTTTTAATATAGTATTCTGAACATCTGTATTAGGGTAGGTTCATATTGAACAAGTGCCAACATGTATTATGAAAATTTTGAACACTGGTTGCTAGAAGAGAGGGATTTTTGCCCTCTAATATGTTTGGGTTTTCTTTAGAGAGGGATAAAAGCGTAATAAGTGGGTTTGTAGCATTTTTCTTTTCAACACCATGGTTATGTTCTCCCCTCTAGCCCCCAAAGGGCACACAGACTCCGAAGAATCATGACCTGGTCATTAGGTCATATCAGGCCTGACCGCCATTCAAAAGCCGCTTGCTCCTTTCCAATGATATGTTACTGATCTGGCGTAGATCTCGTGTAGCCTGCACCGTTAAGGAGGACTGCTGAGCGCATTAGCACGGTAATATGAAAAAGATCACGCAGTAATTGCAGCCCTTTTGGTCTAATGATGATACCCACAGCGCACAAGTTCTTGAGAGGTGTTACAAGGTATAATAGGAGAAAGCAAACAAGTTTGCAAGCACCAACACTTGTGGCCGCTTCGTTATCAGTCAGGAATGGAAGGAAATAACAAACACCAGCCAAAGCTGGTATCACCAGCATGGGTAACAGGGGATTGACAGAAGTGTCCCTGCAGCTGAAGAGAAAAATACTGCATGTTTCAAAAGCTGTCAGTGCATCTCAACCCTATTGCTGTAACTCTCATAACCCGCTCCATCTAAACACTGCCTTTCTGCTAAGGCTCTTCAGCTGCTGCATCTTTCCACTGAGGAATGATTTGGTTTTCTTTCTTTCTTTTGGAAATAGCAAAGAAAATATCTGTGTCAGATCAGCAGCAGGTTACAGAAGGGAACGCGAGGAGGAGGCAAGACAAGGGAAGCAAAGGTGTTCATGAAACGCGAGTTTGGGTAGGATCGGAGGAGAGGGAGGGTGGAAAGGGGAAAGGAGGGGGTCCGCGCAGTGGCTTGCACCGGTACGACTGCCTCACGGTCGGTTCTCTTTTGGAACAGAAGCGGCCACAGAAACGTGCGTTCTCGTACGGGAATTAAAAGAGGCTGTCTGGGCAGAGGCACCGCGTACTGCCGTGGCTGTCGGAGGAAGGCGCCAGCCGCTGCCGGCCCCCCCCCGGTCAGGCCGGGCTCGGCCCCTGCAACCCAGCCGGCAGCCGCGCCGCCCCGGCGGGGAGCGCCCCGTGCACCCGCTCCCGGTGGCCTCGGCAGGGACGCGGGGCCGGGAAGCCCTAACGCGGGTTTCCTCTGGCCTAGTTCCTCGCTGCCCGACTTGAGATGTCGTCGTCGTCCTCCTCCTCCTCCCGGCGGCTTCCTGCCGCCGAGGCCGCCTCTCCTCGCACGTACCGCTCCCCTGCCGTGCCGCTTCCCGTCGCGGCGCCCCGGGGCTTCCCCCCGTGGCCGGGCGACCCCCCCCAGCGCCGCCGCCGACTGGCGGGGGTGGGGTGGGGGGGCGGGATGCGCCGCAACCCCGCGGGGCCACCTCGTCCCGGGGCCCCTCATCCCGCCGGCCCGGCCCCGGCAGCCCCCCCCGGGACCCGGATCCCGCTGCGGCGGCGCCTTCGCAACATGGGAGCAGCGCGGAGCTTTCGGTTTCGCCGGGGCAGCCCGGGTCCCCCTCCCGCCCCCCCGCCTCCCGGCCCGCGGTGCCTTACCGTGGCTGCGGGCCGCTCTCCTCCGTCCTGCCGCCTCCCTCGGGAGGGCCCGGCGGCGTGCGGGTGCACCCTTACCGCCCCCTGGGGAGCGCCCCAGCCCCGCGGCGGCGGGAGGAGCTCCTGCCCCGGCCCGGCCCGGCCCGGCCCGCCCCGCCGCCGCGCCTGCTCGGAAGCGGAGGAGGCGGGTAGGGCTCGCCCAAGGGCGCCGCGGACCTGGTGCGGCTCCCGGGACTGCAAAGTGGCTCGGTCCGTGCGACGCAACGCACTCCCTCACCGGGACGGAGGCTGTCAGCCGAGCCGGCCGGGCGGCCGCGCCCAGCGCCTCCCAGCACCGCTGCCTCCCTCTGCCCGCTGCGGAGCCGTCGGCGCCTGGGAGGGGTCAGCTCCCGGTACCCACCCGCCGGCGTGAGAGTGGCGCAGACTGCGAACGGAGCAAACCTGGGCACGTTACCGAGACTGACAGCGGCTGGGAGCTTAGTGCGTGGTGGGAATGCATTTCTTTATTGTGGGTTTGGTGCCGAAGAGGCAGCTTTTCCTTCAGGAAAAGTGGAAGCAGGAGTTTCTGTTTGTCAACAGAATAACTGTAAGAGATAACAGTCCTGAGGACAGCTGCAGAAATACTTAACCTAAAACGGCTGCCGTAAACCATCTAGTCCATCCTCTTGCAGAGGTCAGGTGTGTCTAGGGCCTCTCTGATGGATTTTATATAGTTTGTCATTGTCCTAACAGCAAAGAAGATTCCATAACTAACAAACATATTCTACTATTTTTATTAGGAAAACTGTTCTAATATAGAAATAATGTCTAATACAGCTTCTTTACATAAGACTGATCCCTTCACCTTTCCTCCAGTGAAACAATGGCAATGATGAATGTCTACCCTCTTTGCCATGACCTTTCCCATTCTGGGGAACTGTTGCATACCCTGTGGTGTTTTGCGGATGCTGTGGAGTTCATGACTCTGTACTAGCGGGCACTACCAGAACAGCAGCAGCAGATCCATGTGGGAGGCCCACAACATGTGTTTAAGGGAGGGAGCCTTTCTAAAGCTGGAGGGCAAGCCTGGTGGTGATGAGAGAATGAAAGTGGTCCAGGAGCCTGGTCCTGTTTCCTGGTGGAAACTGAGGCTCCAGACTGTGAGATCTGGAAGAAGCACAATGGCCACAGAGGGTTTGATTTAATTCTGTGCTAGGCCCCATGGTGGATTTCACGGATAGGGTTCCTCAGCTGTGGAGGACTTCTGAGGCTATGTTTGTACTTCTGTTCTTGCCCCATGCAAACAAAAGAACCCCATTCAGTATTATGAGGCCTTTGAGATATACATGGGCACACTGGTGTGTAATGCTGTCATATTCTGGGCCTCTGGCCCTCTCCGAGTACAGAACTCATCCTTTATTTCCCCCTGTGATGGTCAGCAATGTAGTATCTGAATTCCTAAACCATCCATGTACCCTTATCTGCACTTCTAGGGGAAGACACAGTCCGATTTGTGCCTTTCGCTGGCCAGCACGTTCATCTGCGAGGGGCATGAGGCTCCCACCTTCCAGCTTTCTGAAAGGTGTCTCTTTGCAAAGACAGATGGGAAACAGTAGTATGTGGGCGGCTGCAGTTTTGGAGAGGCAGAACAGCCTTGGTGATCACTTTCAAGCTGAAGTTTTCTCTCTGAGTCTCAAGACAGTTTCCCACACCTTGTTGGACAAACTGAACAAATGGCTTCTTTCCAGGAACTCTTAAAAAATGCTGAGTGCAATTGTTTCCACTCTAAAAAAAAATGTTGGCAATGCAACTGGTGCATGCCCAGTGCATCCCTGTTTTCCAGTGATTCTGGATCAGCTGGTACTGAGCCAGAACAGGAGTTTAAAGTTCTGACAGCTCCAGATGCAAGGGCTGATCACACCTACTGTAATGAGGAGACTCGGGATGGCTATGCTGAATTGCGAAGCTAAGCTCATCGTAGTTTGAATACGGACATTTCATGTCCAGCCACATTGTGAGGTATTGTAAGGAGGTTGTTATTAAACCTGCAGTTCAGAGAATCTGGGATGTTTGTCAACTAAATAAAGCAAAAGCAAATCCAGACGTGGTATCTCTGGTGGGCTGATCATGCAGTTTTGGTCTTCTGTTGCAATCCCAAACATTACAGAAATCTTTTGATAACATTTTACTTCTGAGGTTTTTTGTTTTGATTTGTTTTTTTTTCTGCTTTTGAGCTTTGCATTGCGTATGTGCTGAAGACATGGGCTGAAGGCAGGAAGTAAGATGGCTAAATTTCTAAGAATTGCATGGTTAAAAAGGTTTCAGTCTCGTTCAGTGGTGATTTGCCAACAAGCGCTAGGCAAAAAAAGACAGAAATTAGCATTTGTTTGTTGGTGCTTAGAGGTCAGTTATGCCAGTTATGACATTCCTTCTTGAAATGAACAGGGAAAATAAATTGATCCAAAAATGCAATCTGGCTTTACATAGAAATCTCTTAATTCTGACTGAGAAAACAGGAAGGTTATCCTAAGCTGGATGATACGGCCAGTACAGTTTTAATGCTTTTCACAATAATGTATTTATGTGAGCAGAAGTTTTCAATTTTAGTATCAATGAAAATAAAATAAGCCCATTACTTCTCTTTTTACTTTAACTGAAACTTTCACTAATCTCAACCAAACTTTCACTTACTTTGTACGAAAAATCTCAGCCATCTTATTAAAACTGACAGAAAAAAATGTAAATACGTAGAATTCTAAACGCCTTTTTTTTTTTAACATGTAGCTGTTTTTATTGTCAGCAGGATGAAAATTACTTTATGTGAAATTTTTGTGTGAAATTTATTTGTGAAATACTTTATGTGAAATTTTATGTGAAAATTATGTGAAATTTGCAGGTTTGTTGCACCACTGGAAAAATTGTAGGTGTTGATAAATAAAAAGTGTCAAAACTCCACAGTGCTAGACCAAGGCTACCTGGAATGGTTACCTATCTCATTAATCCTAAAAACTAAAATCAAATCACAGTAAGTTTTTTGCCATAATGGAAAAGTGACTTCGGACAGGGGTATTTTCCTGGTATTAACTTTGAAGGCTGTATTGTAGTAAGCTTTGCCTAGAGAGGTTTAAATTTTTCCAGTCCTTCCTTTCCACCTGCAGTTTGCTGCCAGGTATCTCTTTAGAGGCTTTTCCCTCTCCATGTCTTGCATGAATTGTGAGCTCTGTAGGGACCTGAGCGTAACGGTGCTGTGGCTGTCCCTGGCTAAAGGCTCCCCTGGGCCCAGCAGGGCTGAGCGTTTCCTCACACAGGAGGTTCCCAGCTCTGGAGATGAGTCAATGCTGAAAGGTTAATTGTGGGCTCAGCACCCTTGCCACAACACTGGGGAGGGGGATCATCTGTGAGCAAAACCCTAAGCAAATATTTGTATGTAATCTTTCCGTAATCTACCTTTTACTGTAAAGCTAAAGCATTATCTGGTCTGATTGATCCCACTGCTGTCCAACAGCTGTCAAGATATCATGTTGTACAGCTGCCTTTACAGAGAGAAGCCATGATTTTAGCTAGCTTTGACTCACCAATGCAACAAAACTTCTTTTATATTTCTCTGAGCCCCCGGAGGGCTGAGGTGGGAGAAACTGCAGGACTGTGCAACCAACAGCACTGATGTATGGGGAGAAGGACCCTGTTCCCCTGGGGAGTCCAAAGGCAGACGGGAACCACTGTTGTTTGTGACTGACCACAGCCACGATTTTTCATCGTAGTTAAGTTCAGAAGATGACCATCTGGGGTCTCCCCTAGACACTGAGGTGTGGCCTAGCCACAGAAATACAAGAGTGACAGAATACAAGATGACAGAATACAAGATGACAGAAATACAAGAGTGCACACGTGGAGTGTATTGAGAGGATTTTTTTTCCCCTCATCTTCTTATTAAGTTCCAGTAAAGCCACCAGCACATCTCACTGGAGTACACAGCATTTGCAGGTGTGGCAGTTCTCTGTGACAATCCATTACTTGGGCAAGATGGTTAGGTCTTGGTTTATTCTCTCTGTCTGATGTTAACAAAATGCTTTCTCGTTTCATCAAGGGCAATTGGTAATTCAGAAAGAGCTATGGGGTATCTTGGCTGCACAACCCTAGGGAAGAAACTGGTCTTGTGTCTCCTTACTGAGTTTTCCAAAGAAATCAGAATGCCTGTGCACTCAAACGGCATTAAATCAACACTGCTGAGTCTGGAGGATTTTAAAGATATCTTAGGATGGTTGGAAATAACTGGTCATGAAACATGATTTCATTACAGTTTACTGTTCAGAGAAATAAGAACTTCACCAGTATTCTTTTTTTTTTTTTTTTTTTACATCAGTCTGCCTCAAGCACTGTGACACAAATTCTTCAATAGGTGTTTCCTTAGTATTTTGTTCTGTGAAGAATGTTCCCATAAATATAAACACCAGCAGAGTAAGATGGAAGCAACAAAAGTATTGCAGGAATAGACATTTCCCTGACTTGTTTGTGAAATGATCAACTACTGCCACTATGTTGAAGGACCTAAAATGAGGCTGCTGAAATGCAAGGCTGCTCCTCTGGACTAAGCCCTCTGCTTCCCCAAACATTCGTAGTCAAAGATTCTTTTATACTCTTTAACTCAAGTTTTGGAACTAAGGCTGGAATAGGTCTCTTGGCTACTCTTCGTAGCGAGTCACCTAATTTAAAAGGAAACATCATGGATCTTGGAGCTTCATTTTTGTATGGATACAGTAGGTATTTTAATACCCTTAGAATGATGAGACAATTACCCAGCACTAACACTTGAGAGCACCCTAAGCTTAAAGCTTTTTCATCTCTCTTGTGGAGCGTAGGCTCTTTAGGCTTTAGGATATCTACAAACATAGTAGGGTTTTTCTTAGAAAAAAAAGAAAAGTTGTACATTAATTATGCACGGTATTTATTATTGGGTGTTCCTCTCTTCAGCGCAACCTTGTGATAGCTTGTCTATTGCAAAGTATATTCCTCTGCAAGCAGGCAGCTAACCTCAGTGACATTGTTCCAGTAATCAAATATTAAACCAAATAAAGAACTATCTACACCTGCCTTTAAATGTTAATTTTTTGAAACCTGGATTAAAAGCGCCTTACCGCAAGAAATCAGTCTTGGTTTCTCTAGGCTATGAGGCTTCCTGATAACATAGTTCAGATGGGGATCTATTAATTTCCCTGTGTTTTTTCTGAAGTTGCAAGCATGTTTACCTGCCATTTCAGAACATCAAATAAAAGAAATTCGGTTATGATTTTTGGAACAAACTGTCAGAGAAAAAGACCAGAGCGTTGCCTGAAAGTGTGTGGGAGAGGAGGACCACCAGCAACAAAAAACAAATCCCTAGACTAAATGGAAGAGGAAAGCATGTTGCCCTTACACCCTTCTCCCCAGCCTGAAATGCAGCTACAAGTTACTCACCTAATTCTAGCTTTATTCTGGTGAAATCAATGCTTTTTGGACAGGACTACATTAGATGTTTAGCTTAATGTGATTTAGTAGGGCAGTCATTCTTTAGATCAAAATGGCTGTAACATTTCCAGTACTACTAAGAAACTAACACTGCCACTTCCTTTCTCTCTCCTTATTAACCACAGACCACTATTGGTTTTCTACAAGGTAAAATTCTCCCTTGAGTTTTTGAAAGGCATGTGCCAGAACATGCATGCGCCCCCGCACAGTCTGCTGTATAGCAGGCACTGAAAACATGTCAGGATAAGGACATTAACTCTTGGCTCAGCACCCACTGTCACTGCACAGTTGACTGGCTTCCAAAGCATTGCAAGAGCAGCACCCTTCAGCAAATGCAGTTTAATCTGTTATGTGTCCACAGCCGAGATATAGCTCACAGCTCTGATTACCTCTTATCTGAACAGATATAGGAGGGCTAGACACGAAATAAAGGAAAGCGACAAGAATTATGAGGCACATGGAACAATTTCTGTATGAGAATAGACTACACAGATGAGGACTGAGATTGAGTGTGGAAAGTTATGTTGAATCGTGGTTCTTGGATTTCCCCTCATCATACACACCCTTGTACAGTGGCTTTCGAATTGGAATGATATTCCTGAAGAATTTAGTTTGGGAGGAGGTAAGGCATGTGGAGAATGGTGATCTGGCTGCTATAGTCTACTTGCATGTCCAAGAGGCTTTTGACAAAGTTTTGTATCCATTTTTTTTAAGAAAACTAAGCAGGTAGGGGATAAGAAAGAAGGTCATGGCATGGAGATGTGTTTAAAAGATAGGACAAAGAGGGCAATAGTAAATGGTCAGCTCTCAGAACAGAGGGAGGTTACAAGTGCAGTGTTCTGAGCTGTTGAATATGATCTGGAAAGGGATACGAGCAATGAGGTTGAGAAAATTTGCTGATGATACACTCAGAGGAGGTAGGACAAGAAAAGCAGATTGTCAAGAGTTCTGGAAGAATGGTTGAGTGACCGGGCAATGAGATGGGAAGTGAAATTCAAGTTATGTAAAGAGGTGCACATGAGGAAAAAGAAAATTACCCTGAATTGAGGTATAAAATAATGGCGCCTGAGCTGACCATTACCACTGATGGCCAAGATCTAGGCTTACAACAGATGAAAGCATTAGCTAAAGCAAATCATATATCAGAGATTATTAGGAAAGGAGCAGAGAAAGTCACAGAGTTGACTCTATGCAGTTTTGGTCCACTCTTCTCAGTAACAGGATAGTGAGACTGGAGGAGTTCAGAAGAGAGCAACAAGGGTGACCAAAGGCCAATGCCTTCTCTTGGAAGAACAACTGAGCAGGACAGGACTCCATGTCCTGGGAAGGAGATTATTTAGGAGGGGAGGTGATGCACACCTACAAAACTCTAGGCGCCATGTAAAAGAATGGATGGGACTGATCATTTACTGTTGACTGGGAGGAATCAAATGAAGCTACTGGGAACCAGGTGCTTCACCCTCCCCGGGATCCCTTCCCACTCCAATGCTTCATGCAAGGAAAAAGTTGACCTGCTGAACGTTGCAAAGAAATATCGTCTGCTTCAAGGTGGTATAAATGCAAGAGAAGACTGAACAAAGGTCAGTGCAGAGATCTATTTGGCTTGGTAAATATAGAGAAAACATATATAGCTTGGGAAATCCCCCAAACTAAATATGGTTGGAGCCCAGGACAGTATTCAGGGGAAGTGCTTGCTCTTCCTGGCCTATAACCACTGTGGAGAAAAAACTCGGGGCTGGCAGATCCTTGTTCTGACCTAGCACAGCCACTCTTGTATACTTACCTTAAAAATATCCAGTCGTCTAATACAGGCACTTAATGCTACCATGTGCGTGGGAACTGGCACGCGTCTGTCAAATACTGTCGAGAAGTGTATCATCTTCATCATGTAGGACTGTCTGAGATTCTTCACCTAACAGTTAAACCCACTAAGCTCTGCGACTGATCCAATACAGTAACGTTTGGTTTGACAGTTGCAACTTCTGCTTTCATATCCATTTCCTTCTTTCTTGAATAGTCTGGTAACTGAACACAATGAACATAAGGATGATTCCTCTGCTATACAATTTTAATATTTGCATTTGTCCTTCAGTCTCTCTTCAGTTAACTTAAAGTTGTTTTCCTTAAGTCTTTTAGGCAAGAATCTGCTTTCCCCACAACTTATGTGTATAATATTTTCCATTTTGTTCACTTTCTGTTTTCTGTACAGGCGTACAGAAAGCCAAAGCAAATTTCTTGGCTTGTGTAACCTGAAGACTTTGACTCATATGCACTGAAGCAGACATTTGCAACAGCTTAGGGCAGCACTGCTTCCAGGGGTCCATCTCTGCTAGAGGTGGCCCTTCACTTCGTATGGTGACAAACAGGAACATGTGACTCTTTCCCTGCGGTAGCAATTCCCTGTCTGGTGTATCAACTTACACTGCCACTCCAGAATCTGGGCTCAGCACATTTATTGTCCAAATCGCCCTTAAAGAAACATAACAGTGGGGCATGATGAGGCTGCTACAAAGAATGTATGGCAGAGGCACGCTCTGTATGCAGAGGCCTAAGTGTCATTTGGCAGTGACTCAGAAGACTGCTTCTTATTCAGACAACATTCTTTTAATATCAAAGTGCAAAGCCAGCTGTTGAGTAAGCTGATCAAAGCAAGAAATTGTGTAGCTAAGCGAGAAACCCACCCTTTGCCATATGCACAAAAAGGGTTAACAGCTCCCAAGCACAAAAATAATCCTGCTAAAGTTCAAGGTAAAAATCACAGATGTTAAGAGCCATACAGTCATTTTGTGCCGTGATCCTGGCTCATAGACAGACAGTGGTCCTGCTGTTTTTTGGGTAGGCGTTCTGCCTCACCGAATGCAGGTACTGGAGATCTCCAAGGAAGCCCATCTACACTGATGCTGGAGGGGATGCACCCAACCCTCCAGACCCAAACAGCAATACTGACTGGTGTGAAGGGGCAGCAAACAGATAGGATTCCTTTTTGTCTCTACTTAGGGCAACAAAAATAGAGAACTCCTTTTGATTTTAGGAAACTGCATACTTTACAAATGGGAGCTACATTCTATAAAGAAAGGCAATAAATGCACATACTGCTATATGATATTTGTATTTGGTTTTTTCCCTTTCTGCTATCTGTTATAGCTGTAATATTGCTTTGTAAATATGTGGAAAAGCCTAAGGCTATCCACAAGGCTTTCCAGCTGTCTAAGTCACTGTGCATCTGTACATCCTTTTGCAGTAGACATGATCTGGCTTCATAGCTCAAAGACACAAATGTAGAGCTCTCATTTAAAAGAACAGGATTGGCCATAACAAGGTTGAGTATAGGAAGCATATTCCCTGACAAATTAAAAAAAAGTGGCAGCTGGTACAGAAAGTGTTAAAATAAACTTGGCAATGTACTTCATTGTTTCACGAGCAGCAACAGTATGAGCAAGGATAATTCTTCACAAAGAGTTTCGCACCCATCATTGAAGAGAATCCCTCAGGAATCAATGAAGACAAATGCTATATTGTCAGTTAAGCTGCTAGCTGTAGTACTCAAGATACTTATAATACATTTGAATTAGGAGATTAGCATTCAGATATTGAGATAAAGCACCAAAAAGAATGGAGAAAAAAAATCTTCTCTCTGTAGTCTTGAACATGAACATTACTTGAAATACCACTCAGGAGAGCAGTTTATGGGTTCTTCCTTCCAAAGAGTCTTCAGACGCTGGGCCCAGGCGATCAGCATCTCCTTCCTCTTCTCCTCTGAGACATACTCCGGAGCGAAGCAGATGTGAGGTGCAAGGACTTTGACACCACAAAAGTGCATGATTCCATGCTGGACTCAAAGCAAAGAAAGAAATGCCTCAGGAAATAGTCTTTCACTTTCAATTCAGGAATGTGGAAGATTCAAATCTGAAACTGTTTCTCTGACCCAATATAAGGCAAGTTTTCTAAATGTGTGCATTTATCAGGAGAAGGGAAATAAATTGCCAAAGTTCATTACCTATCCTGGCAGTCACTATTGAAGGCTAGGCATTGAGCAGAATGACATATGATATGCTGAAAAATAAGGTCAACTTCATTTATTCTGCTTTGTGGAATTTATTTTTAAGTGCTACTAAACCCACAGAACTGTTCTCTTCGGCTGCTGTATGCTATTAAATTTGCAAGGATCAGAGACAGCCTAAAGTTCAGTGTACTGTTTGAATCTCCACAGATTGTTCCTGAACTGCAGTGTATTTCTCATCTACTTCTTAAGTATTTTTTTAACCTTTTGCCTCTGCCTTAGCCAAACGATCCTGAATGAAGGCTAGTGCCTTTCACATGAGCTCAACTCGCCATTTTCCCTCTGTGTATTTCTGAATTCACAGTTGCGTTTCACATTCTTTGTCATGTTGACTTGCAAGCTCTGCAGCTAGATAGCCTCACAAGGGCAGACAGCTAGTAATCGCAATGGGTAGGAGACCAAAGAATTTAAGCACATCCATTGTAATATATCAAGAAGCAGCTGGCACAATTTGCCTTACCACCTAAATTTCTCAAAGCATGCTTGCTACTTCTGATAAAAGGGTAGCAATAAAAAAAGGCATGCTAACTTTCTTATGCTGATCATTAATGCCATGATAATGTGTGACTCCCCTCCTGCCCTGCATCTGACATGAATCAGGTAGTTATGGGGAAAAGAAATCCTGCATGCTAGGGCTAAAGGAAATCCTGTAACACCAGAGAAACTTAAAAGGCTGACAGTATAAGCTTTCTCCAGATTCCAATCTGGAGGAAGGGGCACAAAACAACTTTAAAACTGTGGACTTTTAAAGTAGTCTTGGGATTTTAGGGCCCAATTTATAACCTGCAGATGCTTGGAACTGACAACTTAATTCTTTCTTATTATATTACATTTCATATAAAATAAACAATAATACAATTGTTAAAAAGAATTGGAATAATAACAGTTAAGGCAAACAACAACCAAATATTCATATATTATACCTGCATGGGCCACAGGAGGTAGCGAATATCACCACTGATACCTCCTTTTTCATACATCTCTTTGCTTCCTCCAGTAGTGAAAGAAAAGAGGGCTAATTTGTTCTAGAATTAAGAAAGCAGCACTTGAGTTAGGCACGTTTAAAGGAGAGTGGCTGAATAGTTCAAGAGATATTCAGGGGAACTTGGACAGCATAAATTTCTAGAGAAGGTGTGTCCTCTTCTTTCCCAGACCTTACGTATAGTGGCAGCTCTGAGGCAAAGATTGATGACATACAACTAGTCAGTGGACTGTGTGCCAGGGCTTTGGGCAAAGACAGGTTAAAAAGAAGAGGAATTACATGTCTGACACCCTTGTATCAAGCAGCGCTGACCCTTGTTCTCCCCCATGCAATGTTTGGAAAACTGTGGCTGGAAAGCACTCTGTTGCAGAGAATGTCTTTATTCCTGTCCTTCCTGAATGCAGAAATGGAATGCTACAGTCCCCCTTCAAACTTGGGCTTGCTTGTCACTTGCCAAGGAGTAATTTGAGAACACCTCAGCTGTTCTAAACATCTATGTTTCTTCTGCTTCTGTAACTATGGTATTAGCCACGGGCTTGCGCTCAGCTTCTATGCTCTCAGTTTTAGCTTCCGTAATTGAAACATTTTTCCAGTGCTGTATCCGAACTGCCTTGAGCCTGCACTCAGCATGCAGCTATGATCACTGGGGATTACTCCTATTCATCTCAGTGAGGCAGCCATTTCTGAAATTTAAACAAACTGAAATGCTTGCAATTTTTAAGAAGATCAGAAATTACAGAGATTAGTATGCAGCGAACATAAATGTGAAACTAATATTGGTTGTTTCTGGATGCTGCAGTTGTTACCAAGTAAGATCCATCAGACAGTGGGTCAAAATTTTCCAGGGACATTCCCAGTGCCATGGAGAATTGAAAATTTATGAACTGGCATCTAGAGATACTGATCTTGCCTAATTTATAAGCTACAGAGAAGAAAAGGTTGAAAGGAGATAGTTGGGACAGAGGCTCGCGCACTGGGTATTTCAGGTTTCTGATTAAGTTTTATAGTTTAATTCCAACCTTTGACAGCTAATCCCAGAACAGAATCTTGTCACCTATTCTAGTATGTCACTTGTTACAGATTTGTGCAGTCCTGCAGTGGTGACAAGAATAACAAAGACTATAGTTTTAGGAAATGGATTGATTTAAACTGTTTGCAAGCCGTATGCCATCCCAGTGCACTCTGATACACCTACCAAATTACAAAGCCCATTTTGTAGGCCAACTAAAAATCTCTAGAAGAATCTTTAGGAACCACTGCATTCTCCTTATTGTACTACATTTCAGACAGTTTTAACAAGCCAGAAAGTTACTCAACATGTTACCAAGCATTATTTCAGGAGAGTGTAAAGTGAGAGCTTTAAACAAATACAATGGAAAAGAAAGACCAATACTCTCAAGAGAATTTTGCAAATCTTAATCTTAATAAAACAATCTCAAAAACCTACCTTGAGCAAACCAGAATCATAACAGTTTGGAAATTCGTGAGCAAATCCTTGGACCAAGACTCTGTCCATCCAGCCCTTCATGATTGCTGGCATGCTGAACCAATACAAGGGAAACTATGCAAAAAGTAAATCACTTTGTTAGCACAGAGGGTCCGGGCCATCCTTAGGCCTGGTCTACAGGCCAAATCCTATTCTCTTTAATCTGTTCAGATCTTGTACATGCTTTCTTCCAGCTCTCTGTCAGGAGAGGCAGTAACTATGCTTGGCAAAAATAACTGAAGTGCTTTCTGTTTGTAGTAGTCTCAGGTACATACCTGAGCATCTATAGCACACTAACACCATGGTGAATGGGAGGGCTTCCGCACAAATTAAAGTTGGAATATGATGAAGCAGGAAGGTGCCATTTAATTTAAACTTAAGACTGTACGGAGTTGCATCTCCTATTGCTGAAATGCAAAAGGAACATACTATCTAATGGAGAATGTGGCCAAAATGCACAGAGAGCCTCATTACCAGGACTGACATCTGGTGATCAGTTCTGAGCTGACAGTCTGCTGACAAATGCCATGGGATCTTAAGAGAGGCTTACTTTCACACCCTGCTGATATGATGACCCTGAATCGCTTTACTGAGAAGAAAACATCTTTTTTAACAGTAGGACCCTCTGTTTCTAGATCCTCCAGTTAGTCCATGGGACTACAGCCTAAAGCTGTCATATCTTATTTGCATTATCTTGCATGCTTTATGGACTCTTATTCTAGGATGCATTGCTATCCCTAAACCTTTTTACACGCTGCAGTACAGAAGAAATTCTGTAAAAGCTTAAACCTGTGTGGCTTAATTTGAGACAATGTGGAAACTGGGCAATCACCACTATCTCTAGAAGTGGTGAGTTTAGTCTGCAGTAAATTTTAAATTACTTTATGGTGTCTTTCAGAGGCTTTTTTTCTTTCCTTTTTTTTTTTTTCCTGCATCAGAACATACTCAACTCTTCAGAGCATTCTACAGACAGAAAGTAGAAAGCAACTGCTTCCTTCAGGGGATGTTTTACTACACTTATCTCAGAAGCAATAGTGTAAAAATGATGAAGACTTACAGTGAAATGCTTAATTGAGATATGGTCACACCCTAAATTTCATCTAGAATCGGACAGTGGAATATATATAGGCTATGCCTAAGGCCAACAATCACACAAAGAAACGTAAGGCTAGTATTGCCTTACACAGTACTTCTGGGACTTGTAGACACTGAGGACAGAGCAGGCACAGTGGGGAATGGAGACGGGGTATAACGATGCGTTAGCAAGTCCAGATAGTGCTTCTGCAACTCAGCAATAAATGAGGACAGTCCGGTCAGGGAAGTCCAAATTCCCCGAGCCTGCTGGCTGCTCCCAGCTGCTCGCCCAGAAATAAGCCTTGCCCTGCTTTCTGCCAGCCTGCCTGACACCCGTGGTCACGTATGTCTTTGTGCATCCAGATATTAAGTTTGGCCCAGTGTTGGTGAATTACTGGATTTGCTGTCGTTTCAACCTGGATAATTGTGCGACTGATCTGTATTTGTTACTGTACCATCACTTAGAGAGAAAGTGTTTATTCCTAAAGCTGTTGGTCTGGCATCTTGTTACCGTATCCCGAACCTGTAACTTGGCGGGGCTGCCTTAAGCCCTTACACACATTTCTGTGTGTAGATCTGCATTTGCTTTGCGTGAGCTCCAAGACAAAGGGATCGTATTGGGCTGCCTGATAACAAGGCACGGTTCTCATATTGAGAATTATAGTACTGTTTTGCACTCAGCACTTTCTGGTCTGAGTTGCTCAATGCAGTCAATTTGGAGTTCAGGTAGTGTGAGGACCAGTCTTCACCAAACCGATGCAATCAGACTACTTTTGAATATTAATTTTTAAGTGAAGCACTGCTGTGAATTTTACTCAGGTATTTTCAGATGTCTTCCTACTCCTCAAAAATGCCAGTGTGGAGCTATTGTTTGTGTGGAAAATTCATACTGTGCTAGCACAAATAATGCTTACACATGATCTGGTATTTTTGATATTTTCTAAAATCCACATCCTGTCAGAAAAACCTGACACCTTAAAATTGCTATGCTGGATACAGATTGTTTTGTGTTGACGGCAGAGCTACTACCTCTTTTTTATTCTGGCTAGATTCGATGTTCCTAATAAAATCTGTAATCTTCTGACTTACTATTGCTTTTCTTTTGTTCAACCCCATACATTACAACTTAAGTCTTTTAATAAAATTTAAAATAATGACCTGAAAAATCATTAAGTCTGCTTCCTGCACCTTCTTTTGCTCTTCAATCAGATCATTGGACAAACCTCCTCTCTTGTAAGCTTCCCATGCCTCCACGCCATAGTTGAACTCTTCTGAGTTGTGCAAGCAACCTGTGGGTAGAAGTGAACAGTCATTTCTTGCCCTGTTTCTAGCATCACAGTCAGATAAGAATTAAATACAAGTTGCAATCTACAGTTCTAAATTGAGTTACTGCTTTCCATTTTTCCCACTTCCTTCTTTTTTTTTTTTTTTTTTGGTGGATAGTCAGCATCATCACAGCTGATGGTGATTTGATTTTAAACTGGAGGGGAAAGTAGCGTCCCAGAGTACTAAAACTTTTGCCTTTCTGTAGCAACATATGAAGTGCAATAAGAGGACCTAAGCTTGGCTCAAGGCTCTGGTGATGCAGGTGGATGATTTAAGAGGATTTAAGAGAATTTTGCTAATTGCTCTGCCTCTGCATTAGGGATTACTGAAACTACCATGCAGTCACAAACACTATATAGCTGCTTTTCAGCCTTCGTAACTAGGAAACTCAGCAGGGGCTGGGGAACCCATATTGCCCGGCTCTGCTGACTCCACTACAGTTGGGTGAGCTGATTCAAGTATGTCTGAATCAGACATATACATTCATTCTGCTGATTCAACTAGTAGATCATCAATCTCTCACAGAAGCGAGAGGCAGTAGCCTCGTGAACTAAACTCTAGCAAGTCATACAACATGAAGGCATTCTCACCTATGAGAAATGGACTTCAGAGATTGATTGTGGACGCGTGCTAATGCATTTTTCCCTTGCAGTAATGTCACTATGAGATAAGGTTCATAGTCAGGAGTGGACTTTTAGAAATGCTTGTGTCTGGTCATTAATAAGTTTCTTCTTGTTTTTTGCCAGTGCTTGCACTGAATTTGTGCTATTTCTTTTTGATTCTTGTTTTAAAGAAAGAGTTTCAGCTGTCGCAGACTATGTTATTGCTTTGTGTTTCCTAACCTGGAAAAATACTGGGGCTAAATGCTAGTAAGAACACAGTGAAAATATCACTTAAGCCTAACAAGAGCATCACTGTTTTTCTCAAGTCTTAACTGCATCATCTAGTCATTTTTAGTAATCATATACTACCAAGGTAGTCAGGAGGTGCCAAGACAACTCAAAAGCCCAAGAATGTAAGTGCCTGGAGCTAACTTGCAGAAAGCATTTGTAATCTTGTTTGCTAAGAGAAGGTGGTTGTTAGAATGTCTCTGCAGCTGATTGCAAATACTGTAAAAATAATATTTTCCCTCATTCACTTTAGTCTAAAGGCAAAACATTGTTTTATAAATCTGTACTATACAGATATTTAATTTTTCTGATTGAGGGGCCATTTCTAGTGATCAGATTTATTTAAATAAAGGTGATACTTGGGTTCCTACACTGACATTTCTTAGTCAATGCTAATAGAAAATAAAAAGCTGGGTCTTGTTAGTTGAGGGATATTCATAGAATCATAGAATCATAGAATTGTTAAGGTTGGAAAAGACCCTTAGGATCATCAGGTCCAACTGTTAACCTACCACTGCCAAGTCCACCACTAAACCATGTCCTCAAGTACTGCATCTACCCGTCTTTTAAATACCTCCAGGGATGGGGACTCAACCACTTCCCTGGGCAACCTGTTCCAGTGCCTGACTACTCTTTCAGTAAAGAAGTTTTTCCTAATATCCAACCTAAACTTACCCTGGCGCAGCTTGAGGCCATTTCCTCTCGTCCTATCGCTTGTTACTGGGGTGAAGAGACCGACCCCCACCTCTCTACAACCTCCTTTCAGATAATTGTAGAGGGCAATAAGGTCTCCCCTCAGCCTCCTCTTCTCCAAACTAAACAACCCCAGCTCCCTCAGCCGCTCCTCATAAGACTTGTGCTCTAGACCCTTCACCAACCTCATTAACCTTTTCTGGACACGCTCCAGCACCTCGATGTCCTTCTTGAAGTGAGGGGCCCAAAACTGAACACAGTACTCGAGGTGCGGCCTCATATTTGTACAAAATAATAGCAACTGTTTTTCGGAGTGCACCTAACAGCATGGTTCTGGATTGTTAAGGCAGCAGGATAGACAAGGTGAAAGTTTGTCTCATCATTATTGTTGAAAAAAGTGTATTTTGGCTAGTCTCACCAACAATGTCATTTCTTGTTGCTCTTGGCTCGAACTGCATTGCATATAAATCAGACACTGTGACACTGCAGCCCTGCTTGCTCAATTCTTCCACAGCAACCCTCTTTAAAGATCCGTTCAAGGACTTGGGCTCTTGATGTGCATAGACTATCAGGACTTTTCTCCCTGGAGGCAGAAAGAAAACCAGAAGATACCTTTGAGTATAGCCGGCAGATATGAAACAGTGTGGAGCCAGGGCCTGGTCCTTCATTTTTCTATAGTGTGTTTTCCAAGCGGCACAAAACCAGTGAAAATAGAATGACAGTGGCAGAATTTAACTCCTGCTTGGCAGCAATGAGTGACTCATGAGGAACTAATCAGTGAATGCCCCCAACCCAGCAATTTTGTGCTACACTGGGCTTTCCCAGGTGGAACAGTGGGTGCGTTTCCATAGCAGGTCACACTGCCCTGCATCAGCACAACCCAGTCCCTCCTCTTGAGTCAGCATTTGTGTTTATCTGATTCCACTGTCCCCCCCCCCACTCACCCAACAACAGAAAAAAAAAAAAAAAAAGCTGTCTGCTGGTTTAGCTCCCTATGCTGGGTCAGATGAGCCACAGTGCAAGTGTGAGGGGTGTGCTGTGATCAAAGCAGTGCCAGCTTAGATTCCCTCAAAATGTTGTGGAAACAACTTCTGAGAGCTCAGAGCATCTTCCTACTGCAATGTGGGATCCCCTTATCTTCCAGTTCAGTGCTGTGCAAGTGACAACATCGCGGTAGATGTGTAAGATGGCACTATCCCACTTCAGCATCATCACAGCAACTTCAATAGAAAGTAACATGATTTTTTCTTAGATATGAGAGTGAGCTGTTCAGTGCACCTCAATGGCTGACAAAGTGGATTTAAGGTAAGCTGAATGGCAAGACGGATACATAGGGATGGAGCTTCTTAAACTGATGTAACAAGGTGTATCAGACCTTACCTCTTCAAAATTTTACTGTACATAGGCCATTCAATTTTAATAATTCTCTAAAAAAAATAATTCATCACTGAACACAAGGGAAAGGTGAAATACTTTTATGGGGTAGTCATTGTTTATACATAAACACTGCAGAGAGGGAAATTTCCAGGGACTATTGCAAACGACTGGATCTGCAAAACATGCAGCTCTTGCTTCCTAACTGCCAGCACAAAAACTCAGGCATCTCCCCAGTTCAGTTTGTCCAGGGGACACAGAAGCTGTATGGCCCATGGCACCACCAGGATGGCAGGTAAGTTTAAGGGGTCAGAGATAATTAATAGGACCCAAGCTGAATGCTTGAAGAAACAATACCTCATTTTTAACCTAAATTATAAGGGGTGATTATTTCTCCAATGTACATAGCGTCCATGAAACAATAGCTTTGCCAAAAGACTATTAAAATTTGTGGTCAAACGCTATCATAAATATAACGTGTATAAACTATTTAAACCCCTGCGCCATAACTTATTCTGGAATATCAAGAGCAGTTACCTCTTTGCTGTTCCTGCTGACTCTCAGCAAACAGGTAGTTCAGTGGCTGGAGATGCCACAAGCTCACAGATGTGGTAAGATTAATTCTGCAAGCTGCTAGTTTGCTTCCATGTCTGTGGAGCTGAGGGCACTCGGGCACAGTGTTCAGAGGGACTGGAGTTTTCAAAGGCATCACTTAACTGAAGCCATTTCAGTCATTTGAAAAAGTAATACCTTAGCATCCCAACTAAACATTACAGATATGCCACACACCAGCGTGCCCAGGCCTGAGGTGAACAGCATTTTTATTAGTATTTGTTCTTACCTGCCATTTTCTGGAAGCACTGGGTAGCTTCTGTCTTGAGAATCCGATACAGCCTGTGGACTCAAATCACAAATTTGCTTATGTGAGAAACATGAGGAAAAGCTACAAGGAAAATCGCTGTTTCAGTAGGATATGAAGGAGCTGGGGGAAGCCGAGTGTGCGGCGGCGTGAGGGGCCCCGGACACTGCCGCACACTCGGCTTCCCCCAGCTCTTGGCCGAGAGCACCGAGCTGGACCGGCGCCGAGCGGCTCTCACACACCCGCTTCACCCCGGAACCAAACCCCACAGCTCGCACCGCCTCCCCAGAGAAAGAGCTGGCTGCTGCTCCTGGTTTTCGTGCTACCCTCCAGGAACCGGTTTCAAAATGACCCCTGGCCCCAGCGCAGGCCGCGGGTGCCTTTACCTGCTGCCGGCGGCCCAGCGTAGCCCTGCGGCGGGGCTGGGAGCAGCCCTCCCTCTGCCGCTGCTGCTCCGTTAGAGAGATGGCACTCGTTACGTGCGCGTCAGCCGCCGCTGTTACTTGCTCCACGTGATAACTATTACCGATACACACAGTGTATCGCATACTTACCGGCGTTGCTTTGTAATGGCTGATGCTCATCCCTGAGTGCTGCCGGAGGGGAGTGGGGGCAGCTCACCGATGGGCACCCCTCCGTCTCCCCGAAGCATTCGGTGAGCCCTCACCCATCGACCAGGGGCCGAGTGCCGTCAGTCGTGGTTTTCGTGTGGAGAATCTGAGGTGGAAATCAAGTGACTGGGCCCAGAGCCCAGGGCAATGAACGGCTGAGCTGTGTCCTCTGGCACCTCTCCGCAAACCTTGCACCATCTGCGTTTTTCACCCGCTGCCCTCTATGCTGTCAGGATCAGGGGAGACACACACCCCTCAGCTATCTTCCCCAGCTTTCCAGGGAGAAGGTGACACGCACGGTGCTGCAGGCACTGGGGACAGCCCTGCCTGGAAATGGGCTGTGACAGTGCCGGAAAGCAAGGCTACGGCTGTCACTCACCGACATATGTTGAGCATAAAACACGAGCCCAAATCCTGCTTGGCTGCACTCTCCTGGTTATACAGGAAGCAGCGTGGTGAAGAATTGGGCAAGGACTCCAGAAACCCAGATTTGAGTTAAAGTTTACTCCCCCTCAGGGAGGATGTCTTATTTTTGTCTTTTCATCCCTTCTGGTAACAGAAATAATGAGACCTTCTGGCAAAACACTCAGTGTTTAAATGGGTGAGGGCTGTTGGTATTAGTATACTGCTAGCAAGCAGAATTCACTTTTGTGAAGACTGGGCAAAAACCAGGAAAGAAGCTGAAATGGACGTTGCCCAAAGACTTTGAGATTTATTGTGGTTTTATTAGAGTTGTTTTTCATAGACTGTACAAATGACCAAGCCAAAAGTATGTGTTTTCCTTCATTTTTTGCCCCATGCATAAGGTCTATTTATGGTAAGACATGGGAAACTAAAGGAAAAATGCTAGTAGTTTATATACTGTACCTCCATAATATTATCTGACAGACTATTTAATATGATACCTCACAGAAACAGTAAAGAAAAAAAATTACACTGTTCCTGCTAACTTTTCTCCATTCAAAACTTGCTGAATATTAGACTATTTCCAAGGGGTCTTTTTTTTATTTTCCCTGTTCCCGCTCTCTTCCTCAGCATTCACCCTGCATTGGAAATTGTTTCTGCCTGGACATCATGCGGGCATTGGCCGGGTCTCTGCTGGCATGCAGCCTCCTCTGGGGTCCTGGTTCCCCTCCTATCCTTATCTTCTGCTATCAGGAGCCTGGTCAGAGCGAATGATGGTTGTTGCCCAGCCCGTGTGTCCAAAGCTTTCTCTGGGCTGGGTGGGAGCCAACGCATGCTCCGTCTTATCCTGGCATGGAGTATCAGAAACACTCCTGGATTCCCACCCAGGTTTTGACATAGCTCCTGGACTCATAAATATCTTGGTCTCTTTTGGAGGTTTAATGTAAAGAGTGAGCATAACATGTATAAAGTAAATGGCCTCTTTTCTCTTGGAGAACAGAATATTTTTGTCTGGCCCAATATATATTGTTATCATATATATTATTAATGTTAAGAACATTGAAAAGGTCTACCTGAACATAAGAACAGCATTAATAAGGGAGTATATTTTGTGGAGGAAGGACTTCAGAGAACATATTAATGACGCATCAGATGGATAGACACCTATGATAACATATTTCACAGGTGTATAAGAGGAAAGATGTTATATTTTACTGCTGGTAAATAATAGGCTTTTAAAACTGAAAAATACTGCAACACTGTAGGTGTGCATTGTGATTTTAGACAAATGAAAGCTGTAGTTTCAGCCTTGAAGAGTTCATGAATTTGAAGAGCATAAAATCATTAAATATTTCTCCACATAAGATTCACAGCAGTGATTTCACTGTAGAGGTGACACACCCCCGTATTTCTGAGTAAGATTGTAAAAGTTTACAGGATTAGTTCCTGTGTTAATTCCTAATATATCCTAAAGTACCTTTCTCTCAAATATTGTTGGAATGATCTCTAATAATTTTACAAAATTTTAAAAAAACCTTTTCATGTTTGTATTTGGCCAAGGCTCATTATAAGGATTTCAGCAGCCATATTCAGCAATTTCTTAGCAATCTTGTGAGCACCCATTAGTTTTTGAGAGCTCTTCAGAGAGTTCTTTATCAAATTCAAATGTCATAGTTTTAGGAATCCATTTATTTTTGCTATTTGGACAACTGCCTGGGACAGAGTGAAGTTTCTTGTAGCCTCCTTCTCCCTCTCCTGCTTCCCCTGCCTCCTTTAAAGTTAATTAGCAGTCAGGAAAGTGTTGCAGTAGCTCAAGCACCCTGAGATTTTAATTTTGCAGGTTGGGAATGTTTCTTATTATCTGGTTCCCCCCGCCCGCTCCATTGCATTTGATATCTCTCTCTCTAGTCCTCCTTCGCAATAAGAGAAGTTTGTTTTTTTTTTTCCATTAATATTTTTTCTGTCTAAGGACTTAATTGCTAATTAGCAATGAAAAAAGTAGCTGTTGCTAAACTGGGAGAAAGTTCTCCTGTTGCTGTCAGCCATTCATGAGCATTGACTGAGTGAGCGATACTTCATAGGAAGTTTGGATATTTACAGTTTCTCTTGCTTTTGATTGACATGAACTGTTTCTCTCTCTAACACAAGACAGAGAACATAAGAAAATGAAAATTATGATAGTGATTCAGACCAAGGGTCCATTCAACCCAGTACCCTGTCTCCAACCCTGCTCACATGTAGATGCCTAGGGAAGAGTAAGAGCAGGTAGGCACGTGTGATACTGACCCCACTGCTCTCAGCCTGCAGCTGTCTTCAGCTCGGGCCTGGGCATATTGTAGTTTGTTTATATAGTAACCTCCAATTTACCTCTCTGTCAAGCGCTTTTCCCAGTCTCCCTGTGGATCCATGCCAGTCCCTTAAATGTGCCCTGTCCTTGGCAAGGACTTCTGCAGACACAGTTCCTGCTGTGTGAGAAACAACCGTTGGTTTTTTTTTTTGCTTTGCATCTGGTTCCTATCAGCTTCATTTTGATGCCCCTTAGTTCTTGTACTAGGAGCAACAGTGAAGAATCAGTCCCTGCTCATCCCCTCTGTCCATTGGTGATTTTGTGGACCTGCATCATGTGCCTCCTGAGTCACCTCTTCTCTGGACTGAAGAGTGTTCTTCAGGGGGTCTTTGTTCAGAAACTGTTCTGTACTTTCAGTCCTTCCTAGTGCTCTTCTCTGCCCTCTTCCAGTTCTGCTCTATCAATTCTTGAAGTGAGGGAATCAGACCTATGTATAGTATTCACAGTATGGATGCACCTTGGATTTATCCAGTGGTGTAATGATTTTCTGCGCTGTGGTCCTAATAATTCCTACTGTAATTTTTTTTTTTTTTTGGAGTCCTACTGAGTGTTGAGCTGATGTCTGTGTGGAATTATCTGTCATAATCAGAAGATTTTACTCCTGTGTGGTGGTAATCAGCTCAGAGCCCTTCATTTTAAATGTGAGGCCAGGCCGTGTTGGTTGGTTTGTCTCCCATAGGCATCTCTTAAGATTCACAGAGACTAAAAATAACTTAATTGCCTGGCCTCCTGAGCGGTGTCCAGAACACTGTGCTAGTCTTAGTTCCCATACAGGTTAGAAACAACCCTCGTGCTCTGTGAATGACTCACCTATAGGAAGAATTTGGCACAAGTTGGTAGCTTAAATACTGTTCTTCAGATATATTCTATGTACACTTCTCTACTGTTATCTAAAATACTTATACTCTTGATTTGTAGCCCCAAACCCTTTAGTGAAGATAAATAACTTTTTTTTTCCTCTGAAAAACTAATCAAGGAACATGCTTTTCTGTTGATTATATTCTGGCAGGGGGTCGGACACATAGCTGAGGAGGGCAGAGATACCTCTTTTCTTCTACAGTTGCAATATTTGCTTATTGGACTACTTATTTAGGATGTTCAAGAGCTGTATTGAATTATGTCTTCAGCTTGAGGGAAACCAAACACCCATTCTTAAAGAGTGACCCCCACATCAAAATGCAGGCTATTCTGGAGTGAGTACATCATCAATTCCCGTTGAAGGTGTTTCACTGCAGAACAATATCTTGGGTTTCGGTGAAGGAAAAGAGAGAATGCAGGCATGATTTTGTCACTTAGGCACGGGGATGACCTTGGAACATGAAGGCTCCAGTCCTTGTGTCAAGTGTTGCTGAAACCTTTAACATGCAACAGCAGGTGGGTGCATACACAGCCCCTACTATGCTGTAAAAGAAAAGCCCATGCGCTCTTTACCTAAGGTTAGGCATCAATATGGTGAAAGTTTTGAAAGGTAGCAGGAGCTCATTTTTGCCTGTCATTTATGTGATTTTAAGTCTTTCTTTTTTTTTTTTTTTTTTATTTTATTAAATATCTGGCCTAGAAAGAAAATTAGTTGTTTTGTCACAGTTCCCTCTCAGGACTCATTCATTCCTACTACAAGGAAGCATTAACAGTTAGCATTAACTGAAGGAAAAGAGAAAGTTCTCATAAGTAGGAAGCTGTGGTTCATGTCAAGGTAAACATTTAAACTGAAACCTAAGGGACTGCACCTGGAAATCTCAAGCAAGTGGCCTTAATTTAGGAATTTTCATTGGATATTAACCTTACCTTTTAAGATATATTTTAGTTCGCAGGTCAGATAATTCTGTTACTATGCATACAGTGGTGCTGTATTGGATGTCTTCCATAGGCTTCGAGTTTAGTCAGACGAATAACCCTTATGTGACAAAGCACGACTGAGGTATGAAAAATCATAGAATCATAGAATGCTTTGGGATGGAAGGGACCTTTTAAAGGTCATCTAGTCCAACCCCCCTGCAATGGGCAGGGACATCTTCAACTAGATCAGGTTGCTCAGAGCCCCATCCAGCCTGGCCTTGAATGTTTCCAAGGATGGGGCATCTACCACCTCTCCGGGCAACCCGTTCCTGTGTTTCACCACCCCCATTGTG
Source organism: Theristicus caerulescens (assembly GCA_020745775.1). NCBI lineage: Eukaryota > Metazoa > Chordata > Aves > Pelecaniformes > Threskiornithidae > Theristicus > Theristicus caerulescens. Next base: position 74,900,006 of record CM036558.1, read on the forward strand.
AAAAATTTTTTCCTTGTGTTCAGTCTGAATCTACCCTCCTTTAGTTTAAAACCATTACCCCTTGTCCTATCGCAGCAGGCCTTGCTAAAAAGACTATCCCCATCTTTCTTGTAGGCCCCCTTTAAGTACTGAAAGGCTGCAATAAGGTCTCCCCGCAGCCTTCTCTTCTCCAGGCTGAACAACCCCAACTCTCTCAGCCTTTCATCACAGCAGAGGTGTTCCAGCCCTCTTATCATTTTTGTGGCCCTCCTCTGGACCTGCTCCAACAGGTCCATGTCGGAGATAAGGGCAAACAAAGAAGATAAGGGCAAACAGAAGATAAGGGCAAACAAAGCACCCAAGAAAATAGAAAGCATGAGGAAGGCAGCAAAGTAGCCCTAGTGGGATGATGATCAGTTAAAGTGAGATTTATAGCAAAATGGGAATCAAGAGCTTGATGTGGGCCTAGGTGGTTTTCCAAGTATCTGTCCTCTAGTGAAATGAAGTATTTTGCAAAATTGGAAAGGACATGTAACTAAAAAGGGAATCATTCATATCAACCTTTTCATCAAAAGTTGGTTTCTGATTCTCTTCCCCAGTATGGAGGGAAATTTCACTGACTTCTTCCTTTCCTATGCTGAGATGTAGGGTCATGCTGTCTGTGAGCTCTTCCCCTCCTCTTCCTTCACTAGCTGACAGGTAGGACGTCAGTTTGGATAGCCTTGGGCTACCAAATGGTATTCTGGAAACCAGACACATTTCTATCCACAGTTTATTTTGTTCCTAAGTATTTTATGCTTCTTTGAAACCAGCTGTTAACCTTAATGAGCCTGTTAATATTTTCTTGAACTGTTACCAGTTAAACTCCATGAGCAATCACTGATTTTAAGCCACTCAGTCATATTCTGCACACAAAGCTCCATTTTGTACAAAGTACTTTTAAAATCCTCTCTGTTTTGCCAAGAAGCTTTTGTATTCCATTTTCAGTAATAAGTATCTGCTCTTAATATTGCTCTGAAGTTATTGAATTTAGTAATAAAAAATGTCCATGATCATAAGGTGTATATAACTCAGCTAGGAACTGGAGATGACCAGCACAGTGACCAGAAATACTTGCCCAGTGGCTATGCCTTCAGAGAACTAAACTTCCTGAACGCATAAGAGTCCCTTTGAACAGTGACAGGACATCAGAGTATTGTCATTGCTTTAGGAAGCCCACTTCAAAGATGCTGTAAGTGGTGCAAATATTATGACACAGGAGATTACAGTCAACAATAGAATAGAATAGACTGTTTCAGTTGGAAGGGACCTACAACGATCATCTAGTCCAACTGCCTGACCAATTCAGGGCTGACCAACAGTTAAAGCGTGTTGTTAAGGGCATTGTCCAAATGCCTCTTAAATGCTGACAGGCTTGCGGCATTGACCACCTCTCTAGGAAGCCTGTTGCAGTGTTTGACCACCCTCTCGGTAAAGAAACGCTTCCTAATGTCCAGTTTAAACCTCCTCTGACGCAGCTTTGAACCATTCCCACGTGTCCTGTCATTGGATCCCAGGGAGAAGAGATCAGCCCCTCCCTCTCCACGTCCCCTCCTCAGGAAGCTGGAGAGAGCAATGAGGTCGCCCCTCAGCCTCCTTTTCTCCAAACTAGACAAGCTCAAAGTCCTTAGCCGCTCCTCACAGGACATGCCTTCCAGCCCTGTCACTGGCTTTGTTGCCTTCCTTTGGATGCATTCGAGGGCCTTCACATCCTTCTTAAGTTGTGGGGCCCAGAACAGTCAATTCTCTCTGTTCTCGCTCTACCCCAAACCCATGTAACTGCTCTCCACTTAGGTAGACATGCAGGTGGGATTCTTCTCTCCTAAATTTAGCTGTGTAAAAGTTAGGGCATCTAGTCTAAACTCCCTCTAGAGCTGAAAGAGTTAGTCCCTCTCAGGTGCAATTCCTTTCACTTGCCTTCGATTCTAATGGAAGGAGACCCACCGCTTGGCTTACAGCAGACATCTGGCAGCATCTACATGGCTACAGGGAGATGAATGCTGTCTTCTCCTGTCAGAATACTTGGACTCCTACAGCCTTTTGAGCTATAGCTATTGTCAGGGGTATATAAAAGACCCAAGTTTTCCAAGTGTATAAAACCCAGCTATATAACGTCAAAGGGTAAGGAAATAAAGGATGTTTTCGTATTTCACTGTCATGCTGAGGCTGATTACTGTCTGGCACTGGGTGCTGTAAGAACAGCATTGTAAAATACCTGAAGCAGAATAGATTAGGATGAGTCAGAAGCTATAAACCAGAAAGCCCTCTGCTGGGAAGTATCTGGAGTGAGCCTAGTGCTTATTGCTGTGACGGTGCCATCAAAATTTATACAGCAGACAAAGTACAGTAGAAGCAGGAGGAAGACTAAAAAACTGCAGCTAACAAAGTGGCTGCAGGGAGAGGGAACTAGGTAGAGCCATGAGCAGGCGTGGCACCAAAAGATTACACTTTGAAATGAAATGAGTTTTCCAGGTCAAAACTGTGATATACTGGCACAGTGATACAGGGACATGTGTGGCACTACTTTATGCGTCATACTGCTTTGTGAACAGACAGACCTTCGTTCCCCAGACATGTCTGAATAATACTTCCTACACTAGCATCCCGTAAGAAAAAGTTGTTTGTCATTTGGTGGTAAAAAAGTAAAAAGGGTCAAACCAAAAGTATCTGAATACCTAAAACCAACTACGTGCTTTTATTTAAATTCTCTTCTAATATCTCACAAGCATTGAAATAAAAATTTTGAGTTGATTATAGAGAAAGATAAGAAAATCCTGCATTTCAAATACATCTGAGAGAGAGGAAATAACTAACACATTTTATTGCCTCCAAGTTGTGTCCATTTATGTCCTAACTTTAAAATCCGCATGCTAGGAATACGTTATCGGATATTGTAATAAGACTCTCAAGTTCAAGAACTAAACTGTTCTGAAATAATCAGGTTTGTTGCTTCAAGCCAAAAATGAGTTGAGTTATCAACACAATCAAAACCATTATGGATGCCAGTGTAAAATACAAACACATACAGCACTTAGGTTGATTGATTCTTTCAGCACCTGACTTAGATTAGCATTTTGTTTTCTTTTTTTCCCCCACTTTCTCAGATGATACAGCACACAGTTTTGTGATCCTTAATATCTGTTGTATAAATTCACGTGGAAATGCTAATATCGTATTTGTATGTGTGTGCATTTTCTTCATACAAATTACAAAATGTGGCTTAGGGTCGTGTAAGATCGTCTATCTTAGAAAATAAATTAATTAGAATATAACCGTGCAGGAACTATTTTAGCTTTTCTTATGCCTTTTCCTAGGATTAATACAAAGTTTACTGCACACGTTGTTCTGTCTCTGGAGTAGTATATTAAGGTTTTAAAATATCGTGTATCCAAAGGATATCTGTTGTGCCCTCTAGCGCCCAGTGCAAGGGTTTGTCTTTATAGAAGTGAAGTCTTCACCAAAGACGCGTTTTTAATCTTTAATACAAGTTCTGTCCTAGAGGAAATGTTTTAAGAACCTTTGTCACCAGAGATGATAAGCAGCAAGGAAAAACGATGCTAGCAAATTATTTATAAGAGAAATCCTATTTGGTACTAGTTTTCTGTGACTATTGCAGAGAACACGGCCACTGGGAAAGCAGTTATAAGCAGTGAGCACTGCGGCTCTGCACTGAAAAAGGAAGAAAAAACCAGAAATTGAGAAGTAATATCCTACAGAAAATACTTTTGCATCGGTCTGTACCCCCATATGTGTCACAATAACACTGTAGTTATTCCTGGGCTTCTTTTGTCAGGTAATAAAGATGACAGTCGCCCTCATATCGATCTCTCTCCTTAGAGCAGAAGGGTTGAAGGGCTTGTGCAACAGGAAGGAAGGAAGCAGGAGGACTGCGTGACTAACAGGCTCTCACTGTGACCTGTTTTTCTTCTCAGTCTCTGTCTGGTAGTGAGTAACAGAAACTGAAAATGGTAACCTCTGGGGTTAACGAGTCTATAGCATCTCTAAATGAAAAGCAAACCATCAACAGGGATAGTGTCCCAGGAAACAATTCTTATCAGTTGTTTAGCTTGTTTTTAAACCTCGTGATGTTAAATATTGAACACTACTAAAGTATATAAATGAAATGTGTATTTAAAGCTTTTATGTTTTTGAAACTTAATTGCAGCTTCTGCTAGCAGATTTTTGCCAGGAAGTAAGAGGACTAGTTCATTCAAGTACAAATTCTGGGATACATAAATTTGTTATTTGTAAGTTAGTAATCTCTTCTGTACTTTTTGACTGAGAAGTCTGGCCTGAGATACTCTTTTGAACACAGGCTGGAATTTCAAATCTGACTCTAGATTCAGTCTTTGTGTGTAAAGCACAGCAGATCTAGGATTTGCCTTTGCATCTGAATAATGAGAATCTTTGCCAAGCATGACTGTCTTTCTGCACCCCACTTGTGACAGCAAAAGGCAATAGGCTGTGTCTGCACACTCCCTCAACTTCTGGTAGAATTGTTCATGTAGATACAGAGTGGAATGAATATTAACTGGTACCTAAAGAGGTAATAAATAGGCAGTTTGATTTCAGGGGAAGGCACACTTTATGGAGTATTTGAACTGAGAGTGGCAATGCGTTAGCTGTGATATTAAAAAACATGAATACATCTGAGCATAGTTTTCTGAGAAGGTACTTTAAAATCTGCTGATACTCTACAGTTCTACTTGTTTGATTTTGAACACTAGCTCCAAGCAGAGTTTTAAGGGTATATTTTTTTTTTCGGGAGAGAGGCGGAGGAGAAAGAAAGTAAATTTTCTACACCAATAATTCTTCCCTTAGATGAAACAAAAACTTGGGAGACCTGTTTCTATAGTCATTGCGCTTCAAAGTTACTTTCTATCCCAGATGTAAGATTTACATTTGTCTATTATGGAGAAAGAGTCATACATCCAGTTGACACTCTGTTTTCATATTCAAGTTGATGCTTCTTTAGATTTGAAAAGTGAGGCTGGAAAGGAGGCCAGCTGCTGGCTGAAGTCTGTTGTGGCGGGGGATGAACATAATTCCATAAAATTGATAAACTCTAGTTAGGCATCAGCAGGTACATAGGGTGCTGCCTCTGGCGAGTCCAGTGATGTGTGACATAATGTATTTCAGGAGAATTAGAAGATAGCAGAAGCATTCAGAAGCATTTTAGATATTCTTTCCAAAGGGATTTTTGCAGGTTCCTCTTACATGCCCGAGTACTTGTCTGAAATGTCTGCGGACAAGTCCCTCTGTGCAGCTGCAAACCACTGGGGGAGAAAGCCAGGAAAATGAGAGGGAGCACCCACTTGCTCAGTGTGCCATGAGCTCACCCTGGCAAGGTTTGTTATGGGACGTACCCATGACAGTAACTTGGTGATTGCTTCCCGGTTACTGTCGAGCCTTTCATTGACTTGGAATCAAGCTATAATATGGTATCAGGTCCTGTACAGGAACACATCATGCTGTGATCTGAATGTTAACCATCAAGGTAAAAAAGTCATCAAAGTAAAATTGTTTTAACACACAGTCTCCTACCCAGGCTCAAGATTAACAACTTGGCATTGGAAATAGTGAGCAAGTCAGTGATGATTAGCTTAAAACAAAATCCAACTACTTAGCCAGTGTTCAAAAGAATTATTATGCAGGGGACATAATTCTGGGGGGAGGTTCCTCTGAAGCTCTGCCACAAAAAAACTCTCTAAGGCTTCAACAGGAGCAAAGCAACGTTTCGTTGTCTTTAGTGTCCTGACACTAAATAATTCAGCCAGTGGTGAGCAACAGAAAAGGGAGAACGGTGCTTGCCTGGCCGAAGCCCAGAGGAGGGCGCTGGAGAGCCGAGAACGGCACTGTTAAATGCCTTAAACTCCTTGAGACACGCTGAGCATCACCCCCATACCAGTGTGTTTTCTCCTGTATGGGTGAAGCTTTAAAACAAATAGGGAATTAGTCAAAACTTTTCTTGTGTTTGTCAGATAGTTGTGTATGTGGATGCTCATCCTACACGTGCCGTCTTTCAAATTTATTTCATGACTCCTTTTCATGACTTCATTTCTGCATGGTTCTGCTGAGCAGCTGTTTTGTTACTGCCACCATCCTTTCTTGGTCTATTTTATATGTCAGACAAAGCATCTAGATATCTTGAGTTTCACCTGTACATTTAACAGTTTACTCATAGAACAGATATTGTTGCCATAGTATTTGATACAAATGAAGAATAATAATTTGTATTTGATGGATAGGCAAAATGATGCTTAGGAGACTAAGGGAGACTCAGCAAAAGATATAGCCACCTCCAATCTGCTGGCCAATCTGTTATGCTTAAAACCCACCTGGAGCAAACTTTCTGATTTAGGATTTGCCCAGGAATGTTTTAGGTAATGATTGTGTAGTGTGAAACACAGGGACGGTCCCTGGAGCCAGAGCTGGGATCCAGACTTCTCTCTGCACTAACAGGGCCAGCCAGCAGGCTACAGCCTTGCTGTGTGAGAGCTGCAGGCTCCTCAGCTCTGCTCTACAGGTTGAAGTCTCTTCAGCATGGAGGTGCGCTGCCTTCCCCCTGTCCTCACCTCCTGCTCTTCTGCAAATACCATGGGGCTTGGTGGCTGAGGTGCACTGAGGTGTGAAACCTGTGATAAAATCCTCTCCAGGGAGGCAGGGTTTGAATTCCAGTCTTAATCATTGGGCTATAACATATAAGGGGGAAAAATAAAAAATTGGGATGTGCACACTCAGGAAAAGATATATGCTGACTTCTGGGTATGGGAGCGGGGGGGCTGTGGGTAGCTGTTCACTCAGGATGTGCCAAAATGGTTGAGGAAGCAGATGATTCAAGACGTATTCCTGATATTACTTGCTCTTGCATTACTGTTGCCTAGCTGCAGGTAATCTGCCTTTCTGTGGCCCTGTGACTCCCAAGCCCAATGCCTCTTTTCCTGGATGTCCATGTTGGCTCCTGGATGTCCGTGTTGGCTCCTCCCTGTTAACTGCCCCGATGCAGGCTGCAGCCAGCAAAGGGGCTGTCCTGGGGAGCAGCTGGGGTTCAGTTAGTGGCCACATGGAAAACGGCTGCTTGTATCCCAACCTCTCAGCCCCTGCCAGGTCCGGGCCCAAGCACTGCTGTGGACTGCTCACTCCTGAAGCAGGCCTGGGCTGTGATCCTCGCTGTTTTGATGTGCTTGCATAAATACAAATATATTTAGTATTTTATAATACTAAATATATAATGTAAGCCTTTGCAGGACTGCAGCGTTACCATATGTGATAAATACCTCCCCCCCTCTCAGGATTGCAGTCATCAGAGGTGTGAAAGGGTAGTCTTAACAGAAATGTAACCGCTGCCCATATATGCCTCCTCCCCATGCACAGAAGGCAGAAAGGCATTCCCACAGGAGGAGGTGTTATTACAGTACACGTGCAGAACCTGGCTTGATAAGCTGCCCTGCAAGGTGGAATATTACAGTCTTACAAACCAAGCAATATGAGTTTTTGGCAAATGGCAGAGTGGAGGTACCTTAGGATGATGTAAAATTGCATATTGTTGTTAATTCAATGATTTGCATGTGCTTAGTGTTTACTCTTTGATAGTTTTGGTTTGAGAAATATTGATCAAGTTTGTTGCTACAATGTGAACTAAAATCACCTCAGTGTGCTCCATTACTTTAGATTGCTATTATGCTTGGTCTGCATGACATAGTTGGCAAAGACTAGTGTATGTTTCAGAGAGCTATGTCCCATGCACTAAGTGGCATTAATCATATAGCTATATGCATACTTTTATCTTTTTTTTACATTGCTGTGGGGTATCCCCGTTTGTGCCCGGACCTCCTACACAAAAGACACAAGCACAAACTTACTTCCCTGCAGCACCGTAACCAGTTGTGCAGATCCACCACAGCTGCAACAGCACTGTCACATTTCAGAATTACTTCCTTACCGTACATCTGTGCTGCTGGCCCCTTCCCCTCCCCCCTTTTTTCTTTGCTACCTGCAGTATTGCAAACCCCAAGAGCAATGAGCAGAGCTGAGAAATCCCCCAAACTCAGTTATCTGTGCAGCTACTCAGCACAGCTCTCACAGCACTCAACATGTGCATTGCTTCCCTCATTGGGTTTTTTGGCCTTTTCTGTGGCCTGTTGTCATTTAGCATCCTGCGTCACACCACCTCACAAGGCCAAATAATTTGTTCTGGGATTAATTGCTGTGGTTCAGGGGCTCAACCTGAAGAGCAACGTAGCAGCTGCTATACAGCAGTCAAAGCTGATAACAAAACCCCAAGTGGAAAATTGAAAGAGAGATGAGCTCCTTTCCCTCTCCTCTCCCTGTAAATTCAAATGCTTAACCTAAAGGATTCTCCATACGTTTTTGGATAAAGAGACATCATGGTAGTCTTTTTTTTTTTTTTTGTAATTGCTCTGTCCCATAACAGAATCCCTCACTACTGCACTTTTACCTTGTGGGAAGATAGCATAGCAAGATATGTTTTATTTTTTTTTCCCTCTCTAACAACTGCTACGGGAGCAGAATTTTACCTGGGAACATGTGCATTAATGTTTATGATAGCGAATACAATTATGGAAAATTATTTTGGTTTAGAGGCAGAACAGTCAGGGAGATATGTGCAGGACTGGGAAGCAAGAACACTTCATCTCTGCCACTGACAATCTCTTTGGCCAGGGGAAAGTTGCGTAGACTCCTGTTTTGAGCGTTCATTCACTTAATATAAGTTAATTTATCTCAATTTTTGGATGTCTATCTTGGAAAAGATTGGGGGGGCAGTGCCAAAGGGCCACACAGCCCCTGTTCCAGTGGATTCCTTAGACACCCATTGGCAGTAGGCAGTTGTTGAGAGCAAGCTCAGGTTGGACACCCAGAAACGAAAGTCTACTTTTGAAAAAAGGGCTTTAAAGCGTTAGTGTTCTGAAAATGCTGACTATCATAAATGCTTATTTCAAAAGGTAGGCTAGTGCCCAAGGTGAGTCTTCCAGGAGAGTGAGAGGAGGATGGGCAGCCAAACATCCACAGCTGTTTCCCAGCCTCCCTTCACACCTGCTTTCCCTCTGCCCCAGGCGGTTGCAGGAGAGACACCACCTCTGTTGCACCTCCCCTGCTGCTGCTGTCGCTTTGGGGAATCACGGTCCACATGTGGTACGAAGGCTGACAGCATTGTGCCCCCCTGTGTGAGAAGGGCCCAAGGGTGACAAAGCTTGGATGCTCCCTGCTCAAGGATAACTTTGCTGTGACTGAGCAATTTTGTGTTGCTTCACAGGAGAGCTGTAAATTATGATAGTGGTTTTGAGTTGATCTTAGGAGGTCTTGCTGCCACACAATACAGTGATCTCTTGACCTGAGTTATTTTTTTAACTGTAAGAAAGGATATAAAAAAAAAAAACATGAATGGAAAGATGAGAGAAGTGGGAACAGGAACATGCACTACATGTTCCTGGTCTGTGTAAATGCGTCATAGAATTGAGTTTAAAAAAATAATAAGGTAATAGAAACCTCTGCAGATAACTAGTAATCTGCTTTATTAGTGATATGACAGGAGTCAAGCAGGAACATTTAGCCTGGGACTAACAGAAACCATTTTCTTCCTTTTTTTGTTTGTCTACCAAAACCCTTGACCAAGATGCGTCTACACTGCTCTCCTTCAAACATCTGCATTTCATGGCAGGACTTCTTACTTTATCTGTAGCAATACAGGCCGACCTGCATAATACTGAGTACCTAACACGATGGTGTATGGTTCACGCTTGGATTGCTCTGGGCGTTGCACTAATAAAAATCATAGGACAAATACCGAACTGCTTGCGTAACCTCCTAGGTGTCAGTGGTTACGCTGCAGAGACATTTAGTCAAACCATTCTCCCCGGCAATATGGTCCGAAGTACAGCATTGTTTTCAGGCCTGCTGGAAACACGCCAGGTTTTTGCTGAGCCTTACGTGTGCTGGGGCATGACTTGGGGTAAGGCTGTGTGAATATATTGCCTGCAGTGTTCACTAATTCGAATGGTTTCATCCCTTGTGATGTAGTGACTCATTTCTTTGTGTGCATGCACATAGCAGGTAATGCTCCTAAAGCTCGTCTTATGGTTTCTGATGTGGTTGATGCTTGACTTGCTAATGCCAGTGTCCTCTCTCCGTGACATTGCTTTTGGAAAGTATTATTCTTTAAGACAGATTTCAGTTTCGTTTTATTACCATATCCAACCTCCTTGCTTGACTTGCCACCCTGGAGCAGTATAAAACCTAAAATCATTCTTTCACTATGTTGAAAGGTCTCTGGAGAAGAACTATGTCTTAACAATTCTTTGTGTATCCCACAGCATTGATTATTTGCTTTCCCACTTCTACAATAAAATTGTATTTTAGAAAACTGCCCACTTACAATCACATGCTAGGATTCATATAAAAGATTATGAAAATACCATTTATATTGTTTGAAACAGATGTGGGAATGCATGTTTGTCTGTGTCTCCAAGATCTGTCTAGGCAAGCACCTTGCTGACAATTTTTTTATGTCCATATCATCATCATCACTCAGCATCACCTACTGTTTGCCTTCCCCTAAGCCCTGCTGAGAGCTCTTCTTGAGATGGGAAATCTGTGCAGTGAGAAGGAAATGGCAGTGGTCTAGTCAGATGTCAAACGTGCATCACTTTTTCCTTGCCCACAGCAGAACTCACAGGCGAGGGCTGTGTAGAAGAATAGTTTAGGCTGAAAGTGTATTACACAATATACCTAACCCCTCCGCACTAGGGGACAGATAGGCGCATTACGTAAAGGGGAAGATGGCTCAGAGCCAGCAGCACCTAGCAGAAGTCATGACAATTGTAACGGTGCTGCCATGTGTGAGAGGCGCGAGGGAAGGTTTCCTCTGGCTTCCCCTAGCATTAGAAAGACATACGCAGAGCCAAGGGTTGAGCTGCAGCATGTGTGAGTTTGGGCTTTGGGCTTTAAAGATGGACTCTATTTGTCCCCAGATCCCAAGATTGTACAATATCATGTGCCAAATCTTATTAATAATTTTGGTTCTTAAACAAAGAGTGTGGGCGTGTGGAGAGAAATTATTGTATGCAAGTGATTTCATGCAACTGTGAAAGAAGAAAGTAAGTGAGCCTTTATTTCCCTGTGTACGTGATATTCCAAATAGAGCGACATTCGCTGCCTTCAGAGATAGTACAGGACTAACAGGAAAACAGCTGTAGGCATGAAAACCAAGAAAAAGTCTTCAGTAAGACCTAGAATCAAAACCAAATAACTTGAATGAAACTAAGACTGTGAGTCTTAGATGTAAATCTTCACTATTGATAATAAATGAAATCATTGTTTTGTCAACAGAAGGGCTCACCCTGGCTTGGGTACAAGTCTTTACTTACTCTAAACATCGGTTGGGGTACAAGGTTTAAGCACTCAGCTGAGTTACCTAATGTAACATCAGCTTTTACTGTTTAATAGCCTGTGTTTATTAAGCCAACGTACGTAGTCCAAGATACAATTTCTGTCACAGGTATAAAAATCTTCAATTTTACTGGTAGTTCATTCAATGTCAGAAGTCCTCATACAGTTTAAGAGAACCTAGATTAGCATTAATTAAAATAGCTATGCAACAGTGTACATAATTACTGCAGACAGTCTAAGCACAGCTGCAATCATAGACACTTCCTCTATAAAAGAGAAGACAAAAGATTTTATCCCAGTTTTTAATGAAGTTAAATTTCAGTGTCTGTATTCCAAAACTCTTCCTTGGAAATGAAGCCATATTCAGAAGAAGTCTCACATCTGTATCTCATCTTTCTAGTTTGAAAGATGGAGGGATGAGCTGATTTTGTTGTGATTTGAACCTCCGCTGTCACTAAATCTAACATGAACCTAGTGACAGAACTTCAGCTGATGTACCTCACCAATAGCTGACTCTGTAGGATTTGATCCATGATACATGCTAGTTTAATATTCCTAATAGATAATATTAAGGTTCCTGGTAGTAGTCTGCATTACAAACCAAACAAAACGAAGACATTTTGCAATCTCTGTCAGTCACCGCTTTTATGGAGAAACTGTTGCAGAGGAGTTGAGCTCAGCTCTGTTGTATAGTGTAAATGTAAATACTAGGAAAAAAAAAAGCCTACAGCAACAAGGTTTTCAAAGTACCCAACTTAATACTGAACCCCATGAGTCTGAAAATCCTATGTAGTGAATTGATTGCATCAGACTGCAGCCTGATAATAGTGTAGCTACTCACTTTAAATGCTGGCCTGCAAAAGCCCTCACAGGAAGACCTTGTGAAAAAGGAGAAGTTGTTTAAAAGTCCTGTGCTTCCTTCCTTCCTTCCCCTGTTGGGCTGCTGTAGTAGTATCTGAGTCCTGCTGCATACTTTGGGGTTTGTTTGACTTCATATTTGCCTTGCTGAGGGTTATGCTGAAGCACTCGGAGGAGAAGAGACTTTGAGCTCGCTTAGCAAGTGCAACAAAAATAGTGGAGGCTGCACAAAGGGGTTAGAAAGGGACAGATCCTGAGGAGTCTGGCAGTGATGTGGAGGCTGTTCCCAATGCAATAGTAGCATGTGTATTGCACAAGCTTTTGAAAAGGAAGTTGTGAGAGAAAGCAAAGGGACCACATACATAATGAAACTACATTATGAGTAATGAAAGTACCACCTAGCCTGTGGGCCTCCCTTTCTCCAGGAGCTGTTTGAGCCTTCATTTCCTTGTATCTGTATTCTGCAACTGGATGTTGTTTCATTTCCATGCCTGTTCAGAAAACTGTTCCCTTGTTGGCTCAGAAAATCTCACATGTGAGTAGTGCCACCACATTCACTGCGGTGACTTACCGAGGCAGCATGTTAGCCAGGACCAGCCCAGTGCCAGTACTTGCCCAAAGATGTCAAGGCTGGGTAGAGGTAGATAAAGGTGGAAGAACTGGGAGATGAGATGTGGTGGACCTTAGGAGAGACTTCAGATGCTCTTGAGGCAACAGAAGAATGGTGGAAGCAACTGCTGCTGTTGCCCTGATGATTGCTGCCTCTCTGAGTACACCCATCCCTTCATCAGTAGCCAATCTTGCTTTCCAGGGCTTTCACAAAGACAAAATTAAGCAATTTGGATATCCTTCCTATGTCTTCTGGACCTTATGCGTACCATCTTTTCCTTTAATTCTTCAGAAACTGAGTGGAGCTGTTGAGTTCTCATTTTACTCTTACATTCCCTACGGGTGCTCCCTGGGGCCAGTATGGTCCCAGCAATGGGATTCTGTGTCAGCTCTTCTAGCAGGCAGCCGATTGACCAGACTTGTATTCTGAGTTTGTGGTTAATTTCTAAGAAAATACCAAGAGCCATAATTTTACCTCAGAAATGTGAACTGCTGCATCATGCTGTCTGCACCAAATTTACCACCTTCTTGTTGTCCTGTTGCTTTGGAAGAGCTTTGAATGAAGACGAAGGTATTTCCTGGTAAAGGAGCATGTCTCGAGTTTACCGATGAGTGTGAAATCTGACTGCCTTGAAACGTGAGTGGCTCTGGGTTAGAATGGCTGAGTTCTGAGACGAGAGGGGAAAAGCTAAAAATCTCATCTGTCAATAAATTGATTTGCGGTTTGGAGGAATTCTAGAAGTGTGTGGGGAGATAAAGCATGGGATGAAGCCTAAAATAAATTTCCAGTAATTTATTTTGAAACAAAGTTAAAGAAAAAAGTACCAAAAAGCCACCATGTCCATTTATTAAGGTCCAGCCCTATCTTCTAGCAAATTTGCTAATTGTGCCTTTAAAAAATTAAACCAGTATGATTTCCTCTCTTCTCTATCTTCCTTCAGTTCAACTTACTTGTGACTGTTACTAGGACAAAGTCTGCTAAGGATGTTTTGCATGAAGTTATAATGTATCACTGATGCTTTACAATTTATACAAATTGGACTTCTGCCAATCATTTCTGTGCTCACCAGAAGAAATTGAGTCTTTACTTCAAAGATATGTCAGAACTTGAATAGTGGTGTACTGGTGGGCTGCCATTTGTGGGATTTTTTACATAGATGCAGTGTGTTCAGAAATCTTTTCACTGAACTTTATGTAATTCATTCAACTTAATGTCAAGGGTCTGATTCGTAGGGGCTACTCTAGTCCCTTTTCAGACCTGGCTGGAAAGTCACTATGACAGAGAAGCTAGGGATTTCCCCATCAAGGGAAATCCCCACTTGATGATGAAGCAAAGCTAGACCCTTGCAGGCACCTTTTGTTTAGAGGCATGTGAAAAAATTTCCCCTCTGGCATATCAGTTCCAGGAAAATCATTATATGCTGTCATTGTCCCTCCCGTTCCCCCCGTGTAATTAGGGGACTGGGTACATTACAGGTGTTACAGAAGGCACCTTCACTTGCCTTGTTGCTTCAGTGGTGTGCCAGGCATAGCTTATTCAGATCCAAGTCTCCAATGAGCTAGTATGTAACAGTAAACCCAGTACATCTCCAGTCACATAAATTTGCCTTCATTTTCTGTGATCTTGTTTTTCTTTTAGTCACTAAATATATATACATATGCATGTACTTATATGAAAAGCATGTATTCACATAAGTAATAAAAGTAAAGCACAGAATATAAGGCCTGCACTAAAGCACAGAATCGTCATTTTTTCCAAAGTAGAATTTGTTGCTAAATATTTACACATAACTAACTCAACGAAGATGAGGTAGACATTTTCCCCTCAATTTATATAATATGCACTTCCTTTGTGAGAGGTCCAAAAGCTTGATACATTGACTGGATATAAAACATAAAAAAACCTTGAACTGAAATCAATGCATCTCTACTGGTTCTGTGACCTTGGATCTTCCCTGGCTGCTTGGTGGAATCCCACGTGCTTTTTACAGAGAGGGTTTTTCCCCCATGTAGAACTGTAGCTCTTCAGTTTTTATTTGTAGGGCTTATCCAGTTCCCTTTCTAAACAATTCCTTTTCCTCTCTCCCATTATTAGAAAAGTTAATATCATGGAGACCACTTGGGACACTCAATAGCCCAGTTTCCACTGGTTTTCACAATATTGCAAATATGCAGGAAGGTCAATTAGTTGTGTAAATTTAGGAGTTGCCTGGCAAATTTGAAAGTAATTGTCTCACATTTATGTAGTTCCATTCATTACCAGGTATCTAAAGGTTTGGCAAATGTACAGGATTAATTAATAGGACAATTAATATTTACTGTGCTCAACAATGGTATCCAACCAGCTAGAGAAGGAAGTTATGAATGAAATTGAAATGCAATTTCAGTTTTATTTCAAGGTGATTTCAATTAGCATTTGATCCAGTTAGAATCTGTACTACTAGGAATCCACAACTGATGGTTTGTATTTGACCACAGCACTGACCTTTACAGTGTACATTTGCCAAAACTGACAGAAGATCCCTGATGTGTCTTCTCTCCTTCACAGGGCAGTAGCACAGTGTTTTCAGCTCATTGTCCCTGAGGGAAGGTTGACTCGGAGACAAGAGTGCTCCTGTGCAGGTCTCAACGGTGTGCTTGCATTTTGGCTTGCTTGGTGTCTTCCATCCAGATACGAACAAGGTCCAAGGCTGTGGTATGGAATTATTAATGAACGGTTAGTTTCACTGTGAAATGTGCTCTCAAGCAAGAGGAACATATTCTGCCAGCATTTTCTGGTAGCCCACAGCACCCACATCCTCTGCAAGTGAGAGGCAATAGGTAATGAGGATGATAAAGGCGCCACGTGTTCTCTGAAACTCACAGGTCAAGATGAGGTTAGTAATTATAGAAAACTCCTAAATGTTACCGCTCGGTCTCCAACCTAGGAGAATCCCTCTGCCCCCCACCCAGCCTCTCTTCTTAAAGAGCATGTAAAAGGTCGTGAACAAAATTTTGTGTTTGTTTTATGATATCTGAATGACTCTACTAGCATAGTGTTTGATATCATTATCTTACTATACTCTTGTGAAAAATAAATTGTTCTTGCATTAGGCTGAGCACAGAGATGATTCAGGTTGCCCAGCACTTTTCAGAGGGAGTCTGTAGCAAAAGAGAAACTGAATAGCTTTGGATATCTTGCAAATGCCACAAATTTGGGATCATTGGACAGATAATGCATGCAGGCCCACGTGCATGTGCGGGGTACATAACGTGTGTGCAAACGTATCTGTGTGAACGCGGGTGGGTGGTTTTCACACATGCAAACGCACGGGGAGCGGGCCTGCACCTCAACAGGGGTGCAGGTGTAGGTATTGCACCTTGTGTCCCTCGCACGCATGGCCTGTGCGCTTACTGCCTGTGACAGACTAGAGGAAATGGTCTCGAGTTGCACTGGGCAGGTTTAGGTTGGATGTTAGGAAAAATTTATTCACCGAAAGGGTAGTCAGGCGCTGGAACAGGCTGCCCAGGGAAGTGGTTGAGTCCCCATCCCTGGAGGTATTTAAAAGACGGGTAGATGTGGTGCTTAGGCACATGGTTTAGTGGTGGACTTGGCAGTGCTAGGTTAACGGTTGGACTTGATGAGTCTTTTCCAATCTAAACAATTCTATGATTCTATGATTCTATCTTTCTACCATTCTGTGCTTTCCTCCAGGTTTCGAGTGGGAGGTAATGGGAAAATAGCAAAATGCAGTGTTGCAAAGATAAGTTTCTCAGGGATCAGTCAAAAAGGAAGTATGATACTGACTTGGCAGCAGAGAAAACAGAAGTGGCCCTGCTGTGTAAGGTTTTCTTTTGTCTCTGTGCACTATGAGGAATCTGCTTGCACTGGTTAGTGTGTAGAAATTGTGTCGTGTTCCTTTAAATAGCTGTCATTATCTGGTGCATTTCCCCACCTGAAATGATTTGAAAATCACTGCAGCCCTGCTACAACAAGTAGATAGACTGATGTTTTATATCCATAACAAATGGTTTGTGTGCACCCTAGAGTGCTAATAGAATTCCTTTAGAAGATGTTTGGCATGACCATGAAGGAAAGGCACATTATATAGATATCACACAGGTTCTGGAAAATGGTAAGCTGCTTGGTTACTTTCATCTGTGTCTGGTACTTGGTCATTCCCTTCAGTATTTCAGGAGAATGAGAGAATGAATGTTCAATGATACCTGAAATGAGGCCAATTTTGGTTGGAAAAGTCTGTGGCTCATTTTTTCCACAGCCTTTTTTCCTGCTGGTAGATTTTGGGACTTTCCCTTCCTGGAAAGCTGTTCTCTGTGGCTTGCAGCTTATGGCAAGCTTTCTCTCCAGTGCCCATCTGGCACTTTCAGGAGCCAAGCCAGCTTTCTGCTTCGTCTCACTACTCCCACTCAGAAAAGTTTTCAGAGCAGAGTTGAGTTACAGATATAATTGCAAGGGGGTCCCTTTTCTTAACCTAGCACAGCACTGTAAAGATTTTCCATGCTTAAGGTGTGGGTACAAATGCTTTGCACAGTCCAGTTGACAGGTCCAGTGTGGCCACTCAGGGAAGCGGAGAAGGTGGCTGTTTCTTCTGTTGGCTCCATTTGCAAGGTGTCAGCCTTCCACATGGAGGTGCTTGTGTCTGGTTTTGCACTTTTGTTCAAGTGGCAAAAATACTGGCTGACTCTTCAATTGCCGCACAGTTACTTGTTTCCCAGAGTAAGCAACACATTGTGGCTAGTGAAAGAAAGGTTCACCTGTCTGAAGTCTGAAAAGAAATTCTTGTTTGTTGCTAACAACCAGCAGATGCCTTCTGGAGAAAATAATGAACAGGGGAATGGAGATCTCTGGGAATTCGCCCTTATAACAGGGTGAGTTGTAGAGGGGAAGCAGAGCGGGGGATGGTGGAGAGGAAGAGTCATATCTGTCAAGGGGTTTTGGTGTAGCAGTATTAGACTAGAAGCAGCTGCTGGTTTCACCCATAACTGTGCTACACGGGGCAGAAGTTATTTGAAATTATAATGTAAGCATATTTGATTAAAATCATGCAATATTTACTCTTGCTATGGCCTTTAGTATCCAGACTTCTGCCTAGCAGTTTGAAATAAGTTATGTACTAAAGATCAGTGTGGTGACAGTAGCCTCAGGCTGCATGTCAGGCTAACCAAAAGGTGCATTCTGATGTCTGACTCTCTTGAAGAGCTTGACTTGGGTCATTCACTGAGGTAAAATGAAGTGTGGCCATTTGGCAGAATTTCAACCTGGATCTGGGGTATTTTTCACTGAGATTTTGGATGCATCCATATCCACAATGGAGCAAGACTCTAGAAAAGGCTTGGCATGAATACCTGTGCATTGATCTTGGTGCACTACCTAGTACAAATAAGAGTCATGTTCCTTTGCCACGGATCTAAATATTTCATTATGTTGTTTGTTCACTGCTTATTTAATCAAACTGAAGAGAAGGAGACCATAATATTCTGTGAAAGATTAAATCTGGACCCAAGTTTCTCCAGGCAACACTGGTGTGAGTAAAGCCATGCCCAGTCCCTAACTGAAATTCATTTTACTGCTTTATTGTCTTTTAAAAAAAAGTTGCTTAGTGCAAAATAGCAAAATTACTCTATTTTACTCTGAATGGCATTTTTTCCTTCTAGGATTTTTAGTAACATGATTGATTAAAGTTCATTTTTTCTTTGGTAATGAAGCTACTATTAAACTATCTGTGCATGCAAAAAAGAGAATATTAGAGTTAAGATTTATGGTCGTCTTCATTTTTAATTTCTCCCATTTTCATATTCTTCACATAAAAGTCAGTCCCTGATTTAGATTATGACGAGATACATTGACAGATACCCATAGGAAACTATTAATAAAAATTTTTGGCTCTTTCTCACTCATTCCTTCTTAAAATAGTGGGAGAAAGTAATAACTTAGCATGAATTAGTATCTGTGGCATAAGGATCTAGTAGAAGATTTTTATCTCAAGATGCAGTGCAGAGACAAGGAAGGAATTGGGATGTCAAGTGAAAAGCTCCAGGATCTGATTCAGTTACAAGTCCAGATATGAATTTCAGTGTTTGTCTGAATCCTCATTTCATCACTAACACAAGAGAAAAGGCAGAACTGGAATTGTGGGTGAAAGAATTCATACTATGTAACATGTGTCCACTGAATTGCAGCTACAAAATTTACCCTTCAAAGCAATGATCCAAAGAAAAGAATATTGGTTGCACTACTTCAGTGTAAACAAAAGATGTCACTATCAGACGCAAAAAGCATTGAGCTAATTAAAGATTGTTCTGAAACTATTCAGATCATACCATTATGATATAATAATGATTATTTTTAGTTTCTTTCTTTCTGCAAAGTGAAACCACTGAAGACACTCTGTGAAACTACTTTATCTGAAAAAAAAAAAAAAACCAAATTCTGATTTACAAAGCTCCTTTCTTGATAGGAATGTTTATAGAAATGCTTCCAAGTTCCTGTAAATGCCCCCACATTTCACACGTCATATCATGTGAAGCTGTTCTTGACCCTAAAGAAGATGCGGGTGAATCATTAAACCAAAATGAAAGAAGAAGAATGTGGAGAATAGAAAGTTTGTGAATTGTGAATGCAGAACATAATATAGAGTGGCACAAAAGGGGAAGTTTCTAAGCAGTAGATATTACAGAAAAAATAACACCAAAGGAAGAGATGATCTCCTGCCCTCATCCATGTTTCGGTAGGGTTAAACTAAATGCAGTAGAACAATGTCTGGTACAGTATGGATCTCAATTTTCATGATCCCATTGAGGTTAAACTCCTATTGCCTCTTCTGGAAGTAAGAGTGGATTCATGTGTTGTAATCAGGCTAAGCAGTAGGGCAGCGTTTACACAAAAGGAGCATCATTAACAACAAAGCTGTATCTGCAGACACAGCCAGACTCCTTCCAAGGTCAGTTCGATTGGCCTATCCTGCCCTCTTGTTCTGAGTTACCTCCTCCAGAGACATCCTGGGCTGGATCTGAAAATTGTTACCGGGGCCAACTTTCTCTGTTCCAGCTTTCCTGAGAGTTTCAGCTCTTCTCTCTGCTTCTTAAGTGTGACAGAACAGAACATGGTCCTCAGGTTTTCCCGTCTTTATTGAGGTCAAACTCCCAGAAGCCCAGGCTATTTTCTCAAAAACAGTATTTGGAAGAAATGTCCTATCTGCATGCATGAAACTCTTTATCCTTGCTTCCACTTCTGTCTAGGCGTCCTCTGCTAGACTATCATGATTCTTGTACATATTTTTCAGTGTTTGCTTTTTGTTTTTTTTCCTAAAGTGTGAGCACAAGAGTCAGAGAGGAGGTAGTTCAAGGGAAGAAATTCATTGTCCCTCCGTTAATCCCTTGGGGAATCTTTTCAATGCTCAGTACAACTGGAGACTTGCATTCATTTCTCTGTGAGTCCTGTCTGCTCTGGGGAACTTCCCCATTTAGGGGGAAATCCACATTCAGCCACAGCTGGGGGAGTCCCAGGCAGCTGGACAAGGGGAGAGAGGGGTGTAAAGGACCTAGAAATTGCTTCAGAGAAACAAAGGCATCTGTGTACACAATCTTCAGTGCACACCAGTAGATGTAACTGGACTTGGAAGACTTGCAGACTTGAGAGCTAAGCCTACTAGTTGTTCCATGATGAAACAAGCCGGCCACCTTGGTCCTGCTCCCTGGAAACAGAGACTTTGGAAAGTTGGTGAAAGCAAGTTGTGGAAAGTGATGGGAATTTTTGCCTGATAAAGCACTGGGGAGAAGCTGAGTAAACATGTCAGGATTTCACCAGAGGCCTCTGATGTTTGCAGAATTAAAAAATAAAGCTTAGGTTCACTAGTTGGGAGGTAGAAATTTTATCTACCATGTTGGGTCACAAGCTGGCAAGACGATATGCAGGGAAGATCTCTATATGTGTGTGAATACATGGGCAAGTACAGCACAATACTGTGCACAGCAGGCTGTGTAGCTCAGCTGCTTGTGAATATATCTAGAAGTTGAACCCACTCTTTCAATATTTATTTTCAGGTCCAGTTTTGATTACTGGCATTATGCCATTGATCTAACATATCACTAGGTCAAGTTAACTGTGGACATCATCCTACGCTGTGTTTAGGATGAGAATTTATATATACATTTGCCTCCATTTAAGCAGTTTGTTCTGTGAGAACGACTCAGAAAAATAAGTCTTTTTGAACCTAGCCAAACCAATGGAAGGTTTTCTATTTCTTTCACAGGATGTTTAGAACAGAATATAATTTTCTAGCTGAATGACAATGGAGGTGTTAGTGGTTTGACCTTACTATAGATGAAGGACTAGAAAGAATACAGTGCTGTTTATTTCCCATCTTATGAAAACCATAAGATAGGTGACAGCAGAAGATGTATTAAGAAATATTCAAATGTTGATAAAAATGTCAATCAATTTTGGATCCCATAAGAACTTCCCTGAAAGGTGAAAAGCACAGGTTTCTTTTATTTTCCTTACCTTGTCATCTCCTTAAACAAATCAGGTACGTCACTCAGCAGAGTGTAGTGTTACATTAATTATAGCATGCCACACAGCATTTAAATTCAGAAAAAAATCTAAAAGTCAAATTACTTCTGCTTCTTAAGAAGTTTGTATAATATGTAGAATTTCTACTTTTTTAAGCTATTTCTATCATTGCCACCTTTTCCTAAAATTTTTACATGTGTCTCCGTATAGTAAGTGGTTACGTGATATTTATATATGTTCTTTGGTTGCCAATTCACATTTTTATTTTCTAGCAATTTTAGGATGTTCCTCTGTAGCTGTTCTTTCCAATTATACTGTTGTAAAATCTGATATATAGATCAAGAATCTGGACTGGTTAAATAAATCTCCGTATGTAGAAAGCCTTTTTTTCAGTCATATCGTATTCCTGTAGTGGCACATGTAGACACATCTCTGCAATGCACCGGATGCTGGTTTATAGAAAAAGTATTTTTTAAAAATCTGCTCAGATATAACTGTTAGGGAGCTCATCAGAGCTCTTCATTTGTACTGTCTTTATTTATTGCTTATTGATTTCCCAGGGTGTCTGGAATGAAAATATATGTTGTATGGTGTTGTGCCTGAAAATTAGAGTAAAACTCACTTGCAGTAGGCTTTGTGCAACACTTTGCCGTTGTAGTAGATTCATTACAGTATACTCATTTTACTTGATGGTGGTGGAATAAGGGAGTTCCTGATGCATCTACTCCAGTAAATAAGTATGATTAAACTGTATAATTTGGTACACAGTCATCTGAATTATGCAAGCATTTACAAATCTCAGCCAGAATACTTTAGAAGCAAATCTTATTTGGAAAATGTGTAATTTACAGAAGCATTATAGTGTTTAGGAAGGCTGTAGAGTACCATACCATTAATTCAAGGACTACATATTATTTATTCATTTATTAATTCGCATATATTTCTATTAAAATTAGAATTTTTACTCGGGTACTGCAAACCCCGTTGTTATCAAGGTGGTTCTCTCCTCTTAGAACTTAGATTGTAAGAGTAACCCAAAAAGATAACAGAGGAGCACAGTCTGGTAAAGAAGAGGGAACTTGAATTGATCTCACTATAGCATTTTTAAGGACTCAGAACAAAGGAGCATTTTAAAGGGAAATGTGAAGGCACACATAAGTAGGATAGAAGAAAATACAAAGGTGTAGATCTCAAAATTTTATAGGTGGCTGTATCACAAGTTATTTGGAAGGACCCTCTCATACTCAGCATTTCAATAGCAAACAACACAGTAAGCAGATTAGGGATAGACTGTGACAGGTCCTACAAACAGAAGACTGGTAGGGTTATACTTAATATGTTAAAAAAGCAAGAATAAGATGTCTCAAGAAAGGAAATGAAATCAAAATATCAAGGTAGAAAGTTTGTCTTTGCTGAAACATTTGCATGGTGCAAGACTGTGTTGCCAAAGCTAGGAAGAGACATTACTGGGGGAGAATGATTAACCATATTAAGCTTACACTGATGATTACACATCCACAGTGAGTTGTCAGAAAGACAGGCTGAGTTGTTAGCTTGGCTAAAATGATTCATGCCTAGAGTGGAAATGTGGATTTGTAAGCGATGAGCGTGAAGTTGTTAAGTGCACTGGGGGAGTGATTATTCAGAGATAAGGGGCAGGAGAAGGGAACCAAACCCAGGGTTTGACAGAACACCCCGTCCCCCTTGGAGTGCTGGAGTGGAACGAAGATGCCTCCAAACAGCTTTGTGAGCTGCTATAGAGGGTGGAGGAGAATTAGGAGAGAATGGAGACCCTGAAGCCAATGAGTGTCAAATTTTCAGGAACGGCATTGTAGTTGTGTCAAGAACAACTGGCAGACCAAGAACGGGAAGCCTGCAGCGCTAGAATTGTACGCTTTGGTTAAGAAGTCACTAGAGACTATGGTGAAAATAGTTTAGTTGAATTCAGTTGCTAGGAACTGAACTGGGGGAGGCCTGAGATGTAATTAAAAAAACAGCTCTAGACAGTGCACTTATAGGTGCCATGTTCAACATACCTGGAGTATCTGAAATCATTAGTTAGCTTTACTTGCTAAGTGAGACCACATTGCTACATAATTCTAAAAGAAAGAGCTCTTCCATGTTCTGAGTATAAAGCCTTCAGGGAACAGCTGTAGCTAGTTCAGGGAGAAGATTGGTAGTATAGGATGAATTAGTCAAAAGAAATGAAAATGCATGTAAAGAATAAAAACTGAGTAGCTGGTTGGTAAAAAAAAAAAAAACCCAAACCAAAAACCTCACCAATGCAATGCCAGCTAGTCAAAACAAACCCAAACTAATAAAGGTACATGGTGAAAAGGAAGAAAAATACAGATATTGGAAATTAACAACTAGAAATAATTGATCGAGTTCAGAAAAAGAAATTTTAAAATCAACAGGAAGAGCTATGTTAACATTGCACTGATTTTGAAGAGACAAATTTGCTGCTCATATTTGTATCAATTTCTTGGATGTGAATATTGGCCATTTATTGTCTTATTAATAAAAATTTGCCTTATTAATAAAAATTATATTTACCTGCTCCCTTATGAATCTTATTCCAACAGAGATGAGAGAGAAAAAGCTGTAGAAGTAGCAGACTTAAGGATAGAGTATAATCAAGGTTATTTGTGTTGGGAGGAGAAACAGACAGACGGGAAAAAAGGTTAAGAAAAAGAGAGAGGGAGTGATGCAAGGAGGTGCAAAATAGACCAGGAGCTGGAATAGGGAAGGATCGTGATGGCAAGAGAAGATGTTAAATGGGGAGAGCAGATAAAAACTTCTACTTGTGAGGTGAGAAGGAAGAGAAAGCTAAAGAAAAGGCATGAGCAACTGAAAGCAAGCTAAAGAGAGGAGGAAAATCACAGCATATATTTAATCAGTTATCACTTGAAAGAAATAGATGGCTTCTGGTATGATTTAGCATGTATTCTGTAACATCCTTAAAGTTCTCAACCAGAAAGGAGACCCATCGGTTAGACACTCGATAGCTGTAAGGCCTCATCTTAACACTTTTGCCCCGCTGGGCTTTTTTGAATGAAATCAACCTCTTTCCAGAAGTATCTTCTTTTTGATCATACATTATAGCTCTAACTTTACATTTTCCTTTTCCTTTTATGAAGATTAATTTTTTCATCTGAGAAAGATGGTTGAAAGAGTTTACTTTCTTCTGGATTATTTGTTCACTCTCCAACTCTCACTTTATGAACCCACCCTCTTATATTAGAAAGTTCTTCTGCTGATCATTACTGGAATGAGTGATCTTGCTACACAGAAACATAGTGAAGCTATCTTTCATCTTTTCTTTCTAAAATGTTATCAAGAAGCTGCTGTCAGTATGGGTTCAGTCTGCTTCAGCCCTGTAAATTTCGGCTCCATTGCCTGTGGTAGAAGATCAATTTTCATTTTTTCTTCCTTATTCAGACCAAAAGTCTTTTGGAAATCACCAGAAGATTTGTTTGAATGTGGTCTGTATCTCAGATACAGAGGTAACATTTAGAGCTAACTTCAGGATGGAAGACTAAAGGGATAGATCTGAACGATGAAACGAAACTTGGAAGTACTTGGAACACTGCAAGACAACAAACCAAAACCAAATATTTTAAGTTCTAATTGGAATGCACCCAAAACTAGCAAAATGTTTCAGTCAGGAGCAAAGGGTGAGAAAGGCTTTGGGAAGTTCCAGCAAAAGCTGAGATTTGATTAAGGCTAATCTTGAAGTTCCCCCACCCACATATGTCACCTGATATTCAAACATATGCACAGAAAACAGAAACTATATGGAAGATTTTAGTTTCAGGTGCACTTCCTAGCCTTACTTACAGGACCAAGATGAAATGACAAAAGTTAATCTCATTGGTTCTCTTAGAAAGTAGGAATCTCTTCTGAAAGGCTGCAGCATAAGGAAAGATGCATTTCTTAAAAGGCTGCCCTTTAAAAGATGAAGCAGTAAAACCTGTTGGTGTTTTTCTTAATGTCTCTACATTCATTCAGAAAAGTGGATGTCCAGTTATGCTTTGGAAACATATAATAAAATATATTCCTGGCTGCAAAGATGTTAAGATCAGCATAAGCAGATGAAGAAGGGTAAGAGGGAGGAAATAGTGTAATCTCCATGTTCCTGAGGTGCAGTTTTTAGCATAGCCTTTGTATATGTTTACCCTTTAGACTTCAATAGGTAAACAGATACCAAAGGTAGCTTTAAATAAAGAATTCTACTTTCACAATGTAAATTAGACGTTTCAAAGTCTTCATGTATTCCAGCTGAACTACTGTTGTCTCTGAACTAATTCACATGAAGCTCTGCACTGTAGACCTACTGAAATGCAGGAAATAACCCCAAGTTTTATGAATCTCAAATCCAGGATCTTTGCTACCACCCTCCCTGTCAGCCAATAATAAAGATGGGACATGAGAACTGGAAGGAGAGCTTAGATCACGGAATTAATCTTCATTTTTAGCTTGCAGAAATTATCTTTTTTTAATTAACTGAGGAGATGAACTCTTTTAACAAAAGAAAAAATAATGGAAAGCAAAAAATCTGTGATACTGTAGAATATCTTAAGTGAGTCATCAAAGACTGCAGGAAAAAAAAAAAACAAACACAAAAAGATGTATACAAGTAGATATAATACCAAATATAAAACTCAGATCTCTGGTTCCCTATCTTAGATCCCTAATGACTGAAAGGAAGGGATGAGTGTAAGAGATCTGATGTACAAAGAAACTGCAATGTTTAGATACAGCTTGAGTATGGAGGTTTACAGAGCTGGATAAGTAAAAGATCGCACATAACAGTGAGACTGAGCTGAAGATGTTGTGTTGTCTTGATGACTGAGATTGTGGAGAGGGCTTTTGGGAGAAAGGCTTAAAGTTCTGTCTGTGCTGTCTTTAAAGCTGATGGCTTTTTTAGACACCATGAGAAAATAACGAAACAAGGTATTCATTAGGATGGCAGAGGAAAGGTCCAGGGAAAAAAATTGTGAAAGACTAAGGCTAGCAGGAGAGAGCTGCAACAGCTGCATTTTTATGTGAGATCCTTTAGCAATAAGTGATATAAGGAAAAAATAAGCAGAATCATTGAGTCTGAGACTAATTGAGGTTGGAAGAGATCTCTGGAGGTCACTTAGTCCAAGCTCCTGCTCAAAACAGGGAGCATGTCACAGTCAGATCAGGTTGCTCAGGCCTTGCCCAGTTGGGTTTTGTTACACACAGTCTCCCTGGGCACCTGTTCGACTGCTTAACCACCCTCCCTGTGACCAGGCGTGAAACTCTAGAGGACCATGTTGGATGTTGGAGAATGGTACGATCATTTAATTTTAAAAGGATGATTTCAGCATTAGGATAAAGTGCCAGAAGTTGTCAGTGAATGAAGTTTCAGGACTGGCAGGTCAAAAGCAATTTTGTACAAGCCCTTGAAGTATGGCACAGAAAGAGTCGAGACTTTTATAAAAAAAACCCTACGAGCCCTAGAGATAAGAGAACTTAAGTTTTACTTACACTGGTAGATAGACAGTTTTTATGTGATTCTGCAGATGTTATCTCTTTCAATGGCTGATCTGCCCATATTTCTAACCCAGGTGTATGTCCCCATCTCTCTGAAATGTTCATGGTCAGATACCTGTCAGATACCTTTCCTAATGTTTAAAATATTCTGGGGAATGAGAGCCAGAATTAAAAAGAAGGATTTAATTTAGCCAGAATGCCTTCAATAGTGAGTCTTCTGTTTAAGGTTTTTTTTGGCTTTCAAAATACAAGATGAAATGCCTCACAGTGTGCAATCATCACCCAAAACCAAAGTCAATAAAAATTCTGTTCATTTTGGTAGAAGCAGAGTTAGGCTGACACTTTGCGGTTTTGAAAATTCTACCCATAGATGACAACTGAAACTACTCCGAATATTAACTGTGATGGAAAAAATTCGTAAGTAATAATATTTGAGACTGGGAGTTACATCTCACAACCTAGTAATGCCGTGTACTTGTGTAGGTGCCAGATCAACTCAGTTTTCTCACCTCTATGCCACACACACAGAGTGACACCCTGCCTGAGGCAAGGCAGAACTACTTTATTATCAAAGGGTGTCTCAGGGGGCCACAAAATAATGAAACAATAGCTTGAATGTCACAAGCACACAGCAAGCATGCAAAGCACATAGCAGACTTCCAGCTAAACAGCAACCTGGATGCTCATTTAGCTGGTAAGTAAAATTTATAGTAGAAATACTACATTTCAGGTCTTAGGGAGAGACTTGCACCTTGGGTAAGTTCTAGATTACCTGCTGGAGTGTGCCGTAGTTCCTTACAAGTTTGTGCATCTAGGTTTCACTGCCGAGGTGTCAGTGAAATAGGAGCAGTTGTGTTTTGAGGTCAAACTCCAGTCAAGCTGATGTTAGGATGCAGCTAAGGTGGGTACCTGGTCTCAGGAACTGGATAGTTTTCTTCCGTTTCTTAATCTAGAAGTAACTTCAAGGCCTGTCTTTCATTTCCAAGAAGTGTAGTGCTTCTGACTTTGCTGCTGCCCACATAACTGTCACCATTTCTCCTGCATTTTTGCTGAAATAGCAACCTTCTTTCTGGTCAGACACCAAATTAACATCACGATAGGATCACTGAAGGCTCACTAGAAAGGGATCTGTGTCTAAAGCCAAGAAGAGCCAAAGGCCAGTTTAAATGTGACTCTGTTCTGAAGTCACCATGGAAGAATTTCACCTTCTGTAGGAACAGCTGACATCATCACTTGCATTGGTGATTGGAGAAGGGGTTTTCCCCTGATTTTATTTCTGCCCAGCTTGTAGTCATGACCAACTAAAGGAGGCGATATTTGATTCAGTTCTGTATGAAAAAGTTCAGTCTTTTGCAGCAAGGACTTCCACAGCTTGACTCAATGTATACAGGAGCACTTCCTTTGTTTCACTTTATATTCCAGTCACTCTGAAAGCAGTGAGTTTGCACAGAAAATATGAAGGGACATAATAAGATCTTCTGGAGAAAAATTTCAAGAAGGAAAAAAGCCATCATGAGCTCTAGAGATCAGGCTGGATTTATGCTACCATGTTGTACATGAAAATAAGGACATTTATGATGGGAAATACTGAAGATGACAAACGTGAAACCGCATTACTGGAAGCACTTTATTAAGTGAATAATTTATTTATTTAACCTTACAGTTCTGCACAGAGCAGAACTGCCCTTGAGATGTTAAGTCTGGCTGAATTCATAAAGCTGAACAATACCTTTGGTGAGCTCAGTGAGCAGTAGATACTGCTGTATATAAAAGATCCTTATTTTGAGTCAAAGTTGAAGAACAAAGGAACAGTTGTGCCTGGCCAGACTGGTCAGATGGAATGTCCTTTTAGCCCTTTTCCAGTGGTGACTGAGAGCAGATGCCTAGGGGGGAATTAAAAGGTAAGGTAAGGATATAGTGAAACTTTTCCAGAATCTTCTTCTGGCCTTCAGTAACGTGTAGCTCATGGACTTCCATTGCCAAAGGCTTTCCTGTTCAGTGATCCTTTATGGATTTTTCCAGTTGCTTATTGAGCCCATACAGCACCTTTGTACACACGCTCTTTTGCAGCAAGGATTTCCACAGTTTAGCTCAATGTATAAAGGACCACTTCCTTTGTTCCAGCCTGCTCTGTGCAAGTGGTATCTGATGTCCCTTAGCTCTTGTATTGGAGGAGAGACTAGGGACAGTCATTACCTATTCACTTTCCCTATGGCACCTACCTAACATATGGCGCCTACATACACATGGTACTTTCCCAATGGCTTTCTAAACACATCCTTTGTCAGCCACCTCTTTTGCATGATGGAGTCTTCTGAGTCTGTATCTTACACAGCAGCATGTTCCACACTCGTGTAGGTAATATATGTACCTGTGAATTATTCTCAAGCTCCAAAGCTTCCAGATGAACGGGTAGTTTGGAAGGAAGGCTGGCTTACTGACTTGACATGTGTTTTCTCCATAGAAAATTCTGATTAATTTTAAATCATATATTATTTCCATGGAAAATGATGAATTTGGTGGTAGAAGCATTAAAGTTTTAACAATACTCATCCTCATCTCTCTTCATCCCATTTCTTCCCATACACTGGTTTAGAAAGTAGGTATTTTGGTTTACTTGAAAGCCCAACTTTACTTTTATACCAGAAATCAGTTTAGCCAGAAAAATTCAGCCACTCCTCTGAAAAAAAGGTCCAAAATCAAACTACTCTGCATGGTTGCTTTCATTCTCAGTGGCTGAAGCCCAGATTCTTGGAGGGCAGAAATGAAGGTAAAAGGCAGACTTTCATAAAAAGGGAAGCAAGCAGTCAGTTGTAACTAGTGTTTGACCCATCTACCCTTGATGTTTTATTCTTCTGCAGTTTGGTCTCTAGAGAATGAAAGATAGTATGGCTTGGAGCAGTGATTTGGGAGCAAGGAGGGGACTGGGAGGCATGGTGAGATGAGTCAGGGACAAAGATTAAGGGGAAGGATAAAAGGGGAGTTGGATGAATATGTACTGCAGAAACAGGATAATCGTGCTTCCACATATGCAGAAAACCTGTGCTTTGGCTGTTGGATTAAGTAATGATTCATCACTGCAACAGAATAAATAAAACAAATTTATATTTTCTTCCTCATTCTGGCTTTGCCACATGGGCAGAGGAAACCAGTTTCTTGATTTTAAGATATATCATGAAAGTTTTCAGTAGAGAATCAAGTATGCATTGAAGGTGCTAGACTAATAGGACAGAGACCAAAATCCTCTGTGTAACCACAGAAAAGCTCACAGAGGCAGTGGCAATGTAGACTTCCCAAACATTGACATACAGCAATCTTATTCTGAGGGAATCACTCCTTCCTTTCCTTCCTTTCCTTCCTTTCCTTCCTTTCCTTCCTTTCCTTCCTTTCCTTCCTTTCCTTCCTTTCCTTCCTTTCCTTCCTTTCCTTCCTTTCCTTCCTTTCCTTCCTTTCCTTCCTTTCCTTCCTTTCCTTCCTTTCCTTCCTTTCCTTCCTCCATCCATCCATCCACAGTACTAGAAATGGTTGAGTGACCTCTTCTATGTCAGCCACTTGTTGGAAAACTTTGAGACTCAGGGGCAAGGGACACAGCTCTATTGATTTCAGTGAATGTTGCACTTGATGGACCAGAGCTGGCTGCCTGTCACCTTTTGGTTTCCAATAGAACATAAACTACATTGGGAGTTTTTGAAGACAGAGACATACAATACATGACATTTTGACTCAGCAAAATCAACCCCTTTTACGAAAGGTTTGCTTCAAATTTCTTTTAGGGGCAGAGAGGCACTGAATGTGCATCATGGACAGGATGTCATAGCTCCTGTTCCTCGAGAGTCGGTGCTTTGCCTTGTTCTGTTTCCTGACGAACTGCAGAAAACGTTATTTCCTGTCACATGTGTTCTAAAATAATCCCCACTGTCGGAGTGAATAAACCAAAAGAGGTCTGCGTGTTTCAGACAGCATTCTGCTGCTACATAAATTGTCAACCAAAACATCAAATGGAAATACTTCTCTTCTGTATGATCACTCCTATGGGTGTCAGTTATGTAGAAGTGGAGGAAGCTTCAGCAAGCAGAGGACAGAAGAGCCAGTGGAACAGCTGCTATCTCTTTGTTTGCTGTGTGAACTTTTCCTCCCTTGAGCTTCTTGGGACTGGTCTTTCAGCCAGCATAAGCTATTGTCACCTGGACTAGCACCAGCTCTGCTGCTCAGCTGTGAGTCGTAGCAACACACATAGCAGAAACAGGTCTTGGGAAAGTCACAGCAGCAACTAGTTACCCCTGGGGATGTGTATCCCAATACCTACAACTTCCAGTAGCCCTCCTCCTTCCCACATCCTTTCTACTGAAGACACTTCTTTCAGAAAAGACAAAACACAAAGTGACGTGTGGAAATGTTAATTTGCTCATCTCTTTATGTTGCTTCTCCGTTTCTTGTATTGAAGGGGCCAACATATTCGATTAATATAGATGCTAACCGTTTGCAAATACATCTGTCATAATCCTGCTGACCCCAAGATGTGGAATGAAGGTGAATCTGGTGAAGATGTTTAGATTCATGCATTGGGTTCATGAAGTTCTTCAGGTCTAGCAAATCTGCAGTTGTTTTTTAGCTCTGGCTTTTCAGGCATGTTTTCTGGGCACTGAATCTCTGGAACCACCTCCAGGAAAAGGGATCTTGTGGTCCAGCTGCCCCAGCTCATTTTTGAAAGCAGTTTTGTTCTAGTAGCTTTTGTCTTTGTTATTTCTTTCCTACTGTGATATTTTATGTTCAGCCCTGCAGACAACCTGGTGCCATTAAGCCACAGCCATCCTATTGTTCTGTGGTGCTTCCAATTTGCATGGAAAATTATTCATGTTAATAACTCTCCATTGTTCATGTCTTATCTTCCTAAGTCATGTCGGAGAGCTGCACAATACAAGCCCTGCTGTCAAAAGGCTTCTGTACACTTTAAGGCATGAAGTGATTTGCCTTCAGTGAATTCAAATGAATTCAAGGCTTTTAGGGACTTACATAAAATCAGCCAGAATTCTTAAGATTTTCCTAATTTCCCCTCAGGTCACATTGTCCACCTTTGCTTCTGATACTCCTGAGCCTTGTGGCGTTTCAGAGGGAGACTGCTTGTTGTTCTGCACAGTGATGGAAGGCATTCAGCTCGCAGTGCAAGGGAAGGGTACTTTCTCAGCTGAGGTCAAGTTAAGGTATTGATTACAGATATCACTTGAATTCAGCAAACAATATTTGGCCTACCCTTGCATTCGCTGCAAAGGGGTTTGCCTGTTCCTACAAACTGACAGGATAATTGCTGGTCATGTCAAGATACTGAGGCTTTTAGATTCATTGCCATTCTTCCCCATTTGTATCCATAAGATAATGCTCTGGAACAAAAAAAGTAATGTTTTTTAGTAGTTAGGTTCATGAACATGTTTTCCTAATCTTCAAAAACTGCTGACATGCTCCTATTACAGGAAAAAAGTTAATGTTTGATGGGTATAATCCAACCTACAGAAGTAACACTAATATAAGATGCAATGTCTTGTGCACAACTGCAGAAAACTGTAACATGTTTTTTGAGTATAAGGGAGTACTTTAAAAAACATCAAAGCATCTTTTCAGTTGCTGTTTAAAACCACTCTTGTTTCTCAGTTTTTAAGCACTATCACTCAGCACTGGTTTTGCTTCCTAATGTTGATTTGCTTTCAGCTGAGCTTTTCTTTCACAAACTTTGTGAAACACACCTGCTTAAACACTTTGGCAATATGGAGCAAATCTGAAAATGGCTCAGTATCTATTATTTCATAACTGAAACCCAGTCAGGTTTCTTTTGTATTTTAGTATGATATTGTAAGCCACACAGGAAACCTACCTTCATTTCTATAGTGACTTATTCTAGAATATTTGGTCAGATATTATCAACTATATAATATATTAAAATTACTCAGTGTTGGCACCACTCCTAAACACAAGCCCATCTACATGCATTATAGCTCTATTCAGATATTAAGAGTATAAAATGAGTTTCAGTTTCTGCCAGACGACAAATAAAGTAACCATCAAAGCAGGTGAAATAATAATCACATGAAAAAAGACACTGTGAAATTTCCTGAAATGTCTTATTTCTTTATTTACAAAAAGATTAGGTCACGTGAATCTTTTATGACAAATGGTGTTCCCATTCCTACTGAAATCAATGACA
Organism: Theristicus caerulescens; assembly: GCA_020745775.1. Lineage (NCBI taxonomy): Eukaryota > Metazoa > Chordata > Aves > Pelecaniformes > Threskiornithidae > Theristicus > Theristicus caerulescens. Next base: position 74,933,128 of record CM036558.1, read on the forward strand.
AAGCTTCATTGACTTCACTGGCAGCATAAGCTGTTCCTGTTAGGCAGTAAAAATACAAACCCTGAGTGTGCCTTCGTGGACTTCAGTGTAAATTTGCATTAACCCTACCCAAGTCTAACCAGAGTTTGACTATTGCATTCCCTCCAGGTGGGTTTGACTCTTTCTCAACAAAGTACAATTGTTCACAATGAAGAGACAAAAGTATTTTTGCTTACAGAACCAGGTTCAAAGACATGGGTTAATGAAACAAAACTTAGTAAGTCTACTGATAAGCAGAATTTTCAGCCTGTGTCATCAGCATTGCCAGATGGATTTCAGTGGAAATATACTGCTTTTTCACAAGTAGTGCTCTGGCAGACTACACAATTTTCTCAGGTTAAGGGGAAGCTTAGACATAAGAAAGACTAAAAACTTTCTGGTCTCAGAGACAAATACATCTCCTTGCTCCCCACCCTTCTCTCCATTCCAATTTCCCCCAGCATTTGTATGATGGAATTTTCAGAAATCTTTTCACAGGATTCCCCAAACCCCAAAAGGCTCATTAAAAAGCCTTAGTTTGAAGGAAGGTCCTTTTGTGGATTAGTAACTGGTTAGAGGATGAAAAGCAAAGGTGGGAGCTACTGATCATTTTTCACAATTAAAGGAAGTTGCAAGAGGAAGGCAGGGGACGGAGACCATGCCAGGTCCTGCATTGTCTAATACATTCACAGATGGGCTGGAAGAGGTGGTGGGTAGCCAAGGTGGCTGATGATACAAAGTTGTTTCCAATAGTCAAAAACAAAAGCTGCCTGAGAAAGTAGCACAGGGATCTCACATTATCAACTGACTGGGTAGTAAAATGGCAGAGAAAATACAATGCTGATAAGTACAAAACAGCACATATGGGAAAAATACAGCCCTAACAAATGTAAATGGTTCTGAATGAGCAGTTGTCACTCAAGAAAGAGATCTTGGAGTCACTGTAAATGTTAACATAAAAACACCAGCTTAACATTCAGACCAGGGACTGGGTGTGCCCTCGGCTCATAAACCTGACCTGCTGGTTGCCAGAAACTGGAAAATACAAAAGGGGAAGGAACCCTCTGTACTCACCCTGTTTCTCATAGGTGTCCACTACTTGCCACTGTTGAGAGAAGATGTGGAGACATATGGAACTTCGCGATGACCTAGAGGAGCTGCTCTTCTATCCTTATGTAAAATGAACTGTTTGAGAGAGTAGATCTAACCTGGAGTCACAAAGGAAAGTGAAACTATAGAGAAGTATACAATCTGAGAACCAATGTCTCAATTCATGCATGTAATCAAGTCCCAGGCAAAGGACCAAAGGATCAGAACAAACAGAAAAGCCTCAGAAAAGACCACAAGGAGACCCCAAATTAACCCTTGACAGTTTAGAAGCTTGCTGGGTGTTGCTGGTGCTTTAGCATGGGATGACCGAGACTCCAAAATACCACAATAAAACATCACAGAAACTTTTGAAGAGCTCAGAGACAGAAGTGAACGATTTGTCCTGCAACTGCAAGGTGTCTAGGGGAACTACCTCCTGGCACTGACCACAGCTGCTTCTGTGGCTGATTCAAAGATTCCTGCTGACTTTGGTGGGTCAGACCCTAATGGCTCTCAACTGATGGCTGAACATCTCAGTGATGTTCACCGAGCTTCACTGGGAACTTCAAAACTGACCTCTTTCTACTCGCAGAGTTTTTCATGGACTGTATAAGAGAAGTACAATGGATATTATGGTCTATTGGCTTCCTGCAGAGAGGTGTTGTGAAGGCTGTGTTCCCCTAGGGTTACATGTATGTGAACTGGAAGCAGAGGTTAGGTTATTATAACATTATTTTTCCATTTGAGGACACTTTGATGTGTGCCCAGAGAAACGAATACATACCTAGCTTATCAAGGGAGCGCATTTGGATATTTTCACTCACACTCAGCAATGGACTATTCTTAGTTACTAATAATATACATGTGCCTTGCAGCATGCTTTTTGATAGCCTTGTTTCTATTCTTTAGGGATCTCGTATTTTACCACATTTCCAAAGAATCCTGGATTAAAAATCCTTTTTATAACATGGCAGTTTCTCACAGTGAAAAATAAACAGAGCTGCTGCTAGGACCAATTTCTTTCTTATATACGCATTGGAGGTAAAAGTGTCAGGTTGACCTGGTAAGTATGTGCAAGTCAAAGCAGTATAAATTAAGGGTTAGAACTGACTGCTACAAATGTTAAAGAAATTATGTATTTTTTAACCACTTAGTGAAATCAGAATTTTCAAGGCCTATTATTTTTTCTATCTCTATTTTCTAAATGTTTAAACCAAGCACCCCACAGCAATCCGAGTATCTGCACTTCATTTGCAATCCATCATGAGTTTTAAGGTGGATTCATTTTTTTTTTAAAGCCTGAAGTACACACAAAGAAAAGTAGCTGCTGGCAGGTTTAGAGACACAGAAGTGCAGTAATTTGGTACACGGTTTCCATGGCAGCAAACCTACATCTAAATTATCCTGTACGCTTTTCTCAGCCGTTCTCTAGCATTCCTCCTGTCTGAATTGTCGGCTCCTGGTTTTTGAGACCTGCCTTCTGCAAAGCCCCCCTTTGTGCCACTTTGGCCTCATCTGCTGGCTCAGCCCTTTCATCCTGGTGTACTCCATATTCTGTTGATATTATCCGTTAATGGAAGGGGAAGCGAGAGGAGTACGAGGCAGAAGGAGATGATGGTCTTCCAGCTACTCTGCCTGTTGAGAGCAGCTTCTTGAAAGCTGATTTTTGCTGAAGTAAACCACAGTGGTAACTCCCTTCAGTTTCAGGACTTAAAGCTTGCTGCAACATCATTGATTTTGATGAAGTTACTGCACATTCACAGTGACATAATATAAAAGCCAAATTTGGCCTTAAGACAGTGAATTTATCAAATGATGAACGAATTCTGCTCTGTGGATACATGGCAGTAAATCAGGGTGTGTCACGGATGCATCACCACAGGGTGCTATCTCTTGTATCCAGAAAACAGGCTTTGAAATGCTTTATCAATGTTTATTACCAAGTAGAAATATTAAAAGAAAGGGCAATGAGTCCTCCAAGCTCTTTCCCTTCCATTGACCTCCCTCTCAGCATGCTTAGAAAACAAGCCCAGTGCTATTTATGAATTTTAAGTTTCGTTATTTATTTCTGGTGAAACAGTTCCTTTCTGTCAAATCACTCTATTTCAGAGGAAGACCATTCCACTGACTATTTCTGACCAATCATCCTTTTTATCTCCCTTCTTGCCACCTCTGAGAATTAAGTTGTGACGCCACTTCAGGGGAACCCAGCCCAGGTCTTATCAGTTCCTGACAGATCATGGATAGTTGACGTGCCTTCTGCCTATGGCTGAATGTGAGCTCAGGTTTTACAGAAAGTGAGATCAGAAGATAAGAAGTAGAGAGTATTTACTTATTTTTAACATAGTAAGCTTAACGTACTGTCAAAGCAGAAATTTTGTCTAATTTTTTTAAGAAGGTTTAGTTTCGGTATCAGTTTGGTTGGTTGTTAGTTTTCAGGCAATTGCCTAGAAGACGATCGCTGCTGCTGAAGACTTGGCATTGCCAGATACATTTGTGTGCAAAGTCAAGAAGTGGGGATTACTCAATTTATCATCCTCATATCACAAAGAAGTAGAAAAATCCCCCGATTTGTAGGATTACAGGCCATGCTAAAGTGATGTCTCTTCTCAGGGATACTGAAAGCTATGAGATTCAGCAAGAGTTCTTTGCTTATTTTCTGAGTTCATTTATTCAGTCCAGTCATCTCAGGATACCTTGCTTTTTAAAATGGACTTTCAAAATATTAAAAACAGTGCAGATACTAAGCACAAGGAATAAGATCTTGAGAAGTGACAATGAATAAACACTTCATGATGATTTAGGCTTGCTGAAGACCTGCCCCCATAAATGCATTATGTGGTAGTTTATTAAACAACTGCTGAAGAATTAAAACAATCACTTTTTGGAATAACTGGCAAGAGAAACAGGTCTGGCAACAGTATCAGGATTCCCCCTCTAGACCTATGGGGACGAAAAGGAGATACTATACATCATGGTAAATGTTTAAGAGAGAAGTGGATTTCCTCCCACTGCTTTTTAATCTTGGTATGTTACACTCTCCCACTCTGATTTTGCTCTTTCACTGTAAAAAACTGCATGCATGCAATAAAATTCTAATAAGGGAAAGCACTGCAGGCTGAAGCAGGCATCCTGAAGGGAGTCACGAACCTTGAAAATAAAACAAAGAATCACACTTCCCATTCAGAAGAATGGGAATGCGTGACACTTCCCATTCAGAAAAATGTCACATGACTAAGTTATATACATACTTGTATTCCATCTGTATTGTCTAATATAACAGAACAATTTCACATGAATTGTCCATGCTCAGTACTTTTCAAGGCTCTTTGCAAAGACCAGAAATATTGTTATTTGCATTTTACAGATGGAGACACCGCGTTATGGGGAACTGAATTGACCAGCCCAGACTTCCAGCATATTGACTGCAAGGCCTTCCAGTTACCATGGACCTCTTAGCACAACACAGATCCCTGCAGTTATCAGGGATATTATTTATTGTTTATCCTTTTGTGTCACAAAAAGAAACTACTTGCCAGAGTTGCTGACAAGGAATTCTTTCATTTTGGGGGCAGAATGTGTTTAGTGGTTATTATGGCAAGCTGTGATTCATACCTTTTGGACCTCAGTTGTATTCTGCACGGCATGATAATAAAGTAAATTACATTCTGGAGAGCTTTGCCAATGAAATATTAAAGCCAATATATGTGATAAAGCTCACTGCTATGCTTTTCAGCAGTATTGAGGGGGAAGGGAGGGAAGAAGTGCAGTACATTAAGTCAGGCGGCTATCCTTCCTGGCCCTACAGAGAGACTGCTCTGATGTTTTTCAGCCCACCGATGACGTGATACACACCCCTAACTCTGTGGAGCCTCAGGGAGGAGGAGGTTCAGGAATGGTTCAAAAGCAAAAACAGTGTCTCCCTGGTGTTCTCCTGTTCTGCTGCGAGCTGAGGCAGGGCCAGGCATCCTGCAAAGTCCAAGAGGCTGGTGGGGGGTGTCAAGGTCCTGATCCCAAACGATCCAGGTTGAAGCATGTGTTGGCTTCCTACTGCCCTGCTGGCACGATTCCATGGAGGAGACCCCGCTATGCAGAAAGCAGTGGGGGGCTGGCTCACACTGAGCCTCCCCTAACATGGGTTGAGGTGTAGCTCAGCAGCGCTCCCAGGGCCACCCAATTCAGACAGAGCAGAAGTGGCCTAGGCTCAGCAGTCCATGCTGCTTGCTTTCCTCTTACAACCCCAGGATACAATCACTCGGCAAACCTCTTGCTAGCACCCTGCCGCCTCGCCGGTCACTCGACACACCACTGTCACGGAAGCTGGTGCTAAACCGCCCGCCGGCTGCAGACTGCTCGGGAGCCTGTCCTGCCTCAGCTGCCCCGGGCTGCACTCCTCCAGCAGCGCTGCTCTCGGACATGTTCCCTTCCCCTGAAATTTAAGCATCTGTGGTGATGACATGGCTGTTTCAAGGCAAGAGTTTTCCAGCTTCTTAGGCAGTTAAACAGGTGGCTTAACTTCTGTTGGCTTTCAAGTGTGTCATTGGCTTCTGTGGGAACAGCACTGGTTTTTGCTGACGTGGCAATCCAATGACAAGCCACTGCAGAGGCAGGTGGTCCTGCTCCCTGTCTCGTGTGTGCACTGCTCTGACCCCATGGGGAGCGGGCTGTCACCCCCAGCTTTCTGTGGCGTTAGTCCTCTGAACAAGTTCGGTGTTGGGTCAGACAAGCGTCAGGGTTGCTTAAGGAAAGGGTCACAGCTGTACTGTTGAGGGTAGGGTGGAGGGTGTGTGACCGCCTCTTTGGCAACAGCCGGCATTTGATTGCAACTGGAGGTTGTGAAATCATCCCCTTAGAGCGTGCTTGTACTGGCAACCACCGCCTCTACATAACAGTCCCCTGTCACTCATCTATCTGTCATTTCAGAGTTCATCCATCAATTACTCAATACCTGGCTTTGCTGCCTGTTGGCTTTACCCTGTTACACTCCATCTTTCACCTTTCCACTGCCTTCCTTGGGCTGCAGATGCCCCTGACCTGCTGAGTCCTACCAAAGTGTGCCCAACAAATGACATCTTGACATGACAGAGCTCGAGTCACGGGTGACGCACGAATACCCATATAGTTATGTTTTGTTGATTTTTGTGTTTTTTTTTCAGTACGGTATTTGTTTATGTAACGACAACTGCTGAGAATAAAGATGCAATTGTCTACAGGAGGATATCTTAAGTATTTCTATGAAATATTATACATGTTGCACACTGATGCATGGATAAATGCATAGGGAACCTGAAGGTGACTACAGAGCAGCATCCCTCTTTGTTTTGCATTTGAGCCACTAAGGATTTCACTTTTTTGGGGGCTGTTATTGGGCTGGCTAATGGGAGAGATCTCATGTAGTAATGTCCTGTCCCCGCCTATTTAAACTGTGTGTATCCCTTAGGTCCTTGCCTGCACTCTCCATTATATTAACTCCTTGGCGTAAATTTCCTTCACTAACCACCAAATCCCCAATCACCACGCTTCCCAAAACACATCCCCGTGGCTAGCAGGATAGGACTGTATCATATCACGTTTAACTGTGCATTAGGGAGCAAAAGCATGGGTTTGGCAGGACCGAGCACGGCTTTGAAGCCGCGCCTGCCAAAACACTGCTGCGAGCATCCTTCCCTGCCCGAGGAGGGGTTAGCCCAGGTGGCCTCCAGAGGTCCCGTCCCACCTCAGCCCGTCCGGTTCCGTGACGTTTGCTTCAGACTATTTGCCTTCTCCTCTCTTTGGTCTCAGTTCAGGACACGAAGGTCCTCCCCGTCCCTGCCAGCCCGCCGCACCCGCGGGGTGGCTGGGCCGGGGGAGCAGGAGAGCAGGGCGGCGCGCTGGGGCAGGGCAGGGGGGGGCTCTGCAGGCCCTGCTCTCCCTGCGGCCAAGCGCCCCTCCTCGGCCCCGCGCTCGGGCGCCCGCACGCCGGAGAGCCGCAGGCCGGCAAGCGGGAGGCTGCGGCGGCGGCTCGGGCGGCCGAGGCCTGGTGCCGCCCGCCAGGCAGGCCCCCGCGCCCGCCGCGGCCCGCCTGAGGTCGAAACAAAACCGGTTTCGGTACCGCAGAGGCCGGCAGGCAGCACCTGCCCGCCCCGGCACCGGGTGCCGCAGCCCTGCCCTCCCCGGGCGCAGCGGCAGCGGGCGGCTCCGCGGGGCAGCGCCCGCGGGAGGAGAGCGCGACCCGGCCGCCGCCGCCGCCTCCCCATCCCCTCAGGAACGGGGCGAGGCCGGGCCGCGCCGGGCGCCCGCGGGGTGCCGCCGGCCGCCGCAGGTGGGGCAGGCCGGCGGCGCGGGGGGCGCCGGGAGGTGTAGTTCCGTCGGGCGGGCGGCGGCGGGGCGGCGCGGCGGCGCGGACTACAAGCCCCAGGGCGAGCGGCGGGCGGCGGCCGGGGCTTTAACCGCACGTGGGGGCGGCGGCGGGAGGCAGTTCCTGGTGGCGCGGCCCCGCCGCTCACCGCTCCCGGGGGCGGCCGAGCGGAACCCCGCCTCCGGCAGCCCGGAGAGAGCCCCGGCCAGGGCGGGGGGAGATGCGCCTCGCCCTTCCCAGCAACGGCAAGCCGCGGCCATCCTTAATTACCAATTAGCTCGCCCCCAGTCACCCCCGGCAAGCACTGTCCCATGCACGCTGACCCGCCGCCGGCAGCTCGCTAGCCGGCAGCCGACGGCTCCTCCCGCGGTGCCGGCGTGCGGGTTGCTTAAGCCATGGGGAATGGGATGAACAAGGTAACGCCGCCCGTCGTCGTTCCCGTGCGTGAGTGCGTGTGCGCGGGCGAGGCGCCGCGGTGGCCGGGGGTGGCGGTCCCTCCCCGCGGGCTGCCGCGGCGCCCCCTCCTTTGTCTGGCCGCCGGGGCGGCCGCCGGGCGCCCGCCTCAGGAACAAAGCCCAGGGCAGGAGAGGCTCTTCCCTTCGACTTCGGGGACCCCCCGCCCCGCGCGAGGAGGGAGGGAGGGAGGGAGGGAGGGAAGGCGGCCGTGGCCGCGCCGCTCCCTCGGGGCGCGCCTCCTTCCCCGCCGCAGCGCGGGCAGGGAGGAGGCGGGCGGGCCGGACCGGAGGGGGGCCCCGGTTTCGGTGATGCTCGCCCGGGCTTCCCCTCCCCGTGCGAAGCGAGCCCGCGGGGCTGGGGGCGGCCCCGCGGCCCCAACGGCCGTCAACGGCCGCCGTGCCCCCCCGGTGCTGCGCCTCAGCCAGCCGCAGCCCCGGGCCCGGCCCTGTAACTTTTCCGTCCCGGGCTCCCCGCTCCCACCCCCCGCGCCGGGGGCGCAGGGCCGCCGGAGGAGAGGGGCTGCGGCTGGAGGGCCGGCCCCGGTGCTGGTGGGGCAGGAAAGCGCTCGGCCCCGGCGGAGATCGCAGCGAGGAAGGAAGATGGATCTGTTTTGTGGCGGGTGTTGGCTTTTTGGCAGCGGGGGCTCATTGTAAGCGCCGATTCCCCTGGCATGTCGTGGGACAACTGTGATTTTTCTCAGTATCTCCACCTCTGTTTTAAACCCAGGTTTGAAAGTGTGGTGGTAACTAGCCTTTTATATATAGCTTACTATGAGGAACAGGAGTTGAGTCATCTCTTCTGTCTGACATCCTGCCTTGAGTGCTTTGGGAGTAGCTTTGCTGTGAGCGTGGCCTCCGACAAAGCGGAGGAGAAGAGCTAGAAATAGCTGCTCACAAGTTGCCCAAGTCTGACATCCGTGCCCCTGGGAGTCAGGTTGGTGAACGTCCAGAGTGCTTAGTGTGCTGCCTGGGAGGTGAAGCCTTTTCATCCTACGGATAGAGATGTTGAAATAGAAACTTTAGGCAGGGAAAAGATCTGGCCGTTAGTCCAACCAAGTTAGCAGGTAGGAGGTAGAACCTCCCTTGGTCCTTCTCTCCATTTTTGGTTTCAGAGTCGGGGCATAATGTTGTGATATGTAGCCACTCCTTGAAGGCACCTTCTAGGAGTGGCCAGTTAGGAAGAAACACAGCTGGAGAGACTTCTTTTAGACTTCTGGTATGTTTGTAGCATTTTTCTGGGAATGTTTGAAATTATCAAAACATTTAGAGGGACAGGACATGGGATGCTAAAGTTGCAATCTGGGGAAAAAAAAAAAAGGACAATTCTCAACCCTTTGAAGCTTAGCGCTCTTTGTCTGCATTACATCTTGCTATGGTACCGTGTGAGCAGGAATTGGCCATCTGTGACTCCGGGCAATTTGGTCATTTTAATTCCGTTAAGTGTTCCCTGACACGTACCAACCGGAGCTTTTGGGACAAGCATAGCACTACTCTGATTTTTCTCCTCCCTTCTTATGGCTCTGTATCCAAGAGGATGAAATGTTCAGCAGTTTGGGAGGAGCTGGCTCCTTTAAGGAGGCTACAACCACGTTGGGTACTGGCCATCAGGGTTTATTTTTGTAGGGGTCCTGCATGCAGGTCTGGTACTTGCCACCTTCAGAATGTGCCCCTGGATCATCTGTTCCTTTTGATCTTGTGAGTCAGCAAAGGCTGGAGGGGCAAGGGGAGGCATGGAGTCATCAATGCCGATGTTAGGGGGCATTTGCTTGACTCTGTGTAGTCTATCAATACAAATTGCCTTAGCTTCCAACTGAAGTGTTGTTGGTTTTTTTTTTTTTTTTTTTTTTTTGTGGTAGAGCTATTTGTGGACAGTAGGAGAAAATAAGCAGCTTATCCGATGGTGGATTATTTCATTTAGGGAATCTCTTTGTACTGACGCCAAGGGAAGAGGATTAGTGGTGACCTGTAATGGGCATGGTAAGGAAAAGCTCCAGAGATTGCTACAGCTGCTGTGGCTGCTCTTGGATGCTGAGCCTTTCTCAGTGGCATGGTCCCCTTCTATTTTTCTGTCACATGATATTGATGTATTTCGTAGCAGATAGTAATTGCACCTGACTCTATGTGGCCATTAGTGCTGATCAAGGGCTGGAGGCCTGGCATTCTTTTTAGGTGGGGTTTGTCTTGTGTTGCTAGTTTTCTGTGTAAATTTAGCTGTGCTTATTTTTTTTTCCTTAAGCCCACCCAAGCCTCCTGACTTTTCCCAAATTAAGCTGAAAGCATTGGTTCATAAATACCCTTTTTATTCTGCTCAGAGAAGGAGAATTGGCTAGTGAGTGTGCATTGACTTAGCTACTATTAATTTTCAGTGCTTTACTTTTTTTTTTTTTTAAACATCTTTTAAGTACAGGATGAGTAATGGGGTCTGACTGAGGAAATTGTCTAGGTGGCCTGATTTGTCTTTGTGCTTAATGTCTAACTTTGACTTGTATTCAAAGTTCAAGTTGAAGTCTGTGGTTGAAAATTACAAAGATGTTTTCCAGGAGCTGAAGTCTAGTGGCTGAGATGGTGACAAGAGATTGTAGTACTTAGATTTGATTATCTGTGAACAGGATATGCTTAGTGAAGAGTTTTTCCTGGGTTTTAGTTCTTGTTCCTCCTGCTACAGTTAACTGCCTATTATTCATGCAGACTCTTCTGAAGGGTCAAGTTGAGTGTTGTCTCTACAAAAAGGGCAGATAAACCCTGTTCGTTGTAGGAGTTGGTTCATAAGAAATGTAAATCGGTGTGGATGGTTACAGCTGATGTGACCAGTTCCGTGGAAGCCAGCAAAGCTGCACCAGTTCACGAAGCTGCAGCAGTTCACGTCAGCGGTGAATCTCTCTCCCTGACCCGTGCCACTCTCCTGTACCGCTGGACAAGGTGGGCTCGTCTGCTCCTTCTACAGCACCTGGCTGTCTCCACAGAAAGCCCCATGAACTTCCCTGGAGCACCCATCAGTACTAGCACATCTAGAAGCAGCGTTGGGCAAGGAGTTAAATGCTTTATCGTAAGCATCTGTCCATATAGGAAGCAGCAGCAAAATAGCTCTTTAAGCCATTTTCCAGAGAGGTGTATTTGCAGAGAGGACTGATGAGAAGCATTGGCAACTGGAGCAACTCTCGTCCATTGCAGGGCTCTGCCTTTGTGCAAGGTGGAGAATGTGAGCTGTTCTCATGCGAGGTACGAACAAAGACAGGCGTTGGTGTCCTTGTCGCTTGATTGTGTGTTCTTCTACATCTGTTATTTAGTCCGTGGTCATTTTTTCAGTGTTTCGGATGATATAAAGAGGCTACTGTTTTTATTCATAAAACAGTGGTTGAAAAGTTCACAAAAACAACCACCTTATTTTTCTTCTATTCTGACTCCCACCCCTTCTCTCTCACACACCCCTAGCAGCCATCGGCCTTCATTTTGCGCAGCCTGGAGTTGCAGTTACTGAAGGCAGTGTGAGATGACACAGCTGAAAGTTCCCAGCCATAGTCTAGTGCTGAAGTATTAGTCAGCACGGCATGAAGATTCACTTCTTTCCAGGTAGCTTTCACCCATAGTAATGTTTCTTGCTTCTAGAATGACTAGGACAACAGGGGTAGCATCTGTCCTTGGTTGCATGGTGTCCTAATTTCCTATCTAGCATACAACGTTGCTTCATGATGCACAAATGCAAACTTCTGGATTTTTCCTCATTTGCCAACAGCCATCTAAGAAGCCTCATTTTTGCAACCCCCCGGTGTTTCTTGGTGTCTTTAATTTATAATGTCTAACCTTAATGACTGTGACTGGAATTTAAGCTTTTGTCCTCTCTTGAGAGCACATATTTGATGCAGAAATAATGTCCTGGAGTCTAAAATGCTATAGTCTACAGTAGTGGTGGTGTGATTTGAGATTTGTGCTGCAGATAGGAAATACCAGACAGCTATTTAAAAATATCAGAAAGACTTTTTTCATTTTTTTAACTTTTTAAGCTTAAGTTGAGGGAGCTGGCTGGGGTGATCTGATTGGTGAAATTCGTTCATAACTTGACTCTCTTTTGCTTTAGAGCATGTCTCTTGTTTGCACAATTTGACCCTTAGCAATGGCCCTTGGGTACTCTCTGGAGCAGCTACCGGCTTCTGATTCCTAGCCTGGGATGGTGGCCTTTGAGCTGCACTTCTGGCAGAGTCATCGAGTGTGCTTAAAATAATGAATCAGTCCATGAAACCATGAGTCTTGTGCACGCGGAAAGGGACGGCAAAATGTTGTAAGGGTTCTTTTCCCTACTTGATACCCTGGCATTAGAAACTGCCCCGCTGATTTTTGCTGTCTTTGTAGGAATGTCAAATTTGTACAAATGAAGAGGGAAGGAAAGGGGAGAAAGCTATCTGAGCTTATCTGGGCAAAACTTACAGGTGTCCGTTTGTACCAGACTGAAGAATCATTTTCTTGTCTAGCTGGCATTGTCAAACAGCCCTTAATTTGTAGGCATTTCAGGGTACAGCAAGGGTCCCAGAACCGGTGGCAGAATTGAGCCCCGTGGTTAGGGCTGGTATGACAGGGCAGGGAGAGAGGGATCGCCAAGCAAAGCTGAGAGGGAGGAATGTTTGCACAAACCAAAGCTGCCGGGAGTGTGAGAAGTGCTGCAGCCTTTCTGTTTTCTGCAAGGCAAGATAAATAACACTGAACACGACGTTTTTATCGGATGAAAGCCCTGGAGTTAAGGCAGATCCGAAGCTATTTTGCAGGCCCTTCTGCCAGCCTGCTAACCTTTGCGTGGTAAGCTGGGTCGCCTTTCAGCAGGAAGGCTGCAGTGAAACGGAGGCTGGGGCGATAATCCCCGATGAAAAGTCCTTCATGACTTTCGGAACTTCACAGCTGCTGGACTGAGCAAAATGGGTGGAGTTTTCCCTTTAAATAGCTGCGCCCGAGAGACTGTTGCTGCTGTTGTGGTGACACTCGGGTGTTGCTAAGGCTTTAGGAAGTCAGCGCTGACATATCTGTATTGGTGGTATGCTCTGCATGCACTGAAGAAAAATGGATTGTATGGTTCCACCACCACAGTTCTGGTCTCTTCAAAGGATGTGGGTGTGGGTCAGAGACTTCAGGTGGCAGAGAACAAAATTCTTAGCCAGAAACTGTGTGTTTGGTGTACCTGGGGGTTTTTCATGTCCTTACTGCTGTTCCCAAGTTGGAAGGGTTATGAGAGGGTGGGAGGGGTAGCACTGCGGTATCACCTGCCTCTGTGTGTGTGTGTGTGTGTGTGTGTGCACGTGTCCTCAGACTGCACAGGCTGGTGCTTAGGCTGACCTTGAAACTCCCCAGTTAAAGAAAGTCCTGTAACTGAGACCCGTGGAGGCTTCTTGGAGTGTTGGGGTGAATGGATAGATCTGGGAGAGAAACATGCAACTCAAGGACTTTCATCAATTCTCGTTCTATGTGAACACACAACTCGTTGTTTGCAGTGATTTCAGCTATCGAAGAGCCCCACAGTGCTGCAGCCCCGACTTGCACAGCTTTGCACTGCAAAAGACTTGAAGGATGTCATTTTGCAGTGCTTTGTCCAGCTTGCTTAGCAACTTTAGGCAAATAACTTTTTCTGTATGAAGTTTCGTCATTAGTTAAATGAGGGTAACTCTTATCCTGCTGCGGGGGGCAGGGGGAGGGGCGCGTTGCCAGGCCCACTTTGTATTTGTAAACCACTTTTGCTATCCTTGGAGAGCCTCCATTATGTGAGAGTCTGCATGATTAACAACCCCCAGCTGTCAACGAATGCTCTCAAAGCATGGCATACCTAGAGCGATGTAGGTTGAGAAGGTTGTAAAGAGGCACGAAATGTTGTCAGCGCTTTTTAGATTGCATTTGACAATAGTCTGCTAAAGTAGTATGTTCCATCCTGTATGCAAATTGAACTTTGTCAAATTGTCTTACCACAAGATATCTATATTTGATACTATATTTCTTTCTCACAGATTCTGCCTGGCTTGTTCATTGGCAACTTTAAAGGTAAGATTAGTTTTATCATTATCTCTAGGATTACTTAGCAGGGGTCTTAAGGTGTTGTTTCGCAGGCCTCCGGAATTCTCTGACATCTCTGCAGCTTCTTTAACCCCATCTTGCTTCATTTCTGGATTCACCTGGTAGCACTTAAAGAAGAACTTGTTTGCTCTCTCACCCGTGCGCTGTGCTGCACGTACTTTAAGAAAAGAAAAATGAACACCATCTCCTCGGAGCATGCTTCAGCTGGAATTCCTAAACATTGGCCTGCCTTAAGCGATTCCTGTGCTTGGCAGGCAAGCCTGTGAGCTGGGCAGATTCTTTGTAAGGCTTATTTCAAGCCCTCCTTATAAGTAAAGGCTTAGTATGCCTCCCGCTCATTGCTTTCATTATTTTGGTTATTTATAACAACTGCTAAAGAGTTCTGTTATCACTGCTTGCGAGACTGATAGGTCTGCAGATTGCTGTCTGACCACCGATACTTGCGCTGTCCGTGTCACGGATGTAAGATTCTCTGGATTTTTTTTCCTTTTTGCATGGGGTTTATTTTTTGTGTACAGAAAGAGAACCATATTTAGAAAACGCAGGAAACTTTATGTAGACATCCAAATAAATGACCTGTTCTCAAAGCACTCTGTTAGCATCAGTTCCAGCTGATGGTCCCTACTTGAAAGTAAACCAGTTGTGCCTGTACAGTCATTTTGATACATGTAGACCCTGTATTTTCTATGCTTGGGTACAACAGCAAAGCAGGACTCATAGGGGCTACTGCGATATCCTGGTCTGTCTGCTATCGCAGCTGGTCTGTTAAGATTGGAGAACATCTGCATTGGATTCAGATGGTGCTGCACCTCCTCTCTGCCTCATACCCACCCTTCCCTCCCCCCCCCCCCCCCCATCCCGAAACCTGTGAGTTCAGTGGTTTTTGCCCAATTTACCTCTCTCTGGACTTGCTGACCCCTGTTGCTGGTCCAGTGCTTGCTGCCCCTTGGTAAGTGGAGCCAATCACCTTGAGAGGCAGCCCGGAGATATGTGCAAAGTTAAAAGCTGCCTTTTGGCACACTGGGATGTAAACACAAGTACAACAACTAGTGTGTGAGAGGGAGTTAATCATGCCATGGTAAGGAAAATGAGAGGATGGAGGTGAGTTTATACTGGTGGAAGTAGGTAATGAAAGGAGAAAAAAGAAAGAAAGCAGGAAAAAAGGAAAATAAGGGGAAGAGGATAGTTTTGAAAACACTTTGGATGGACCACTGCATGTACCAGTGACAAAACTAACTTGGCCAGAGCCATGTTGCTTCCTCTTTTTGTTTTTTTTTGGTTTGTTTTTTTTTTTCTTTCCTGTCAAGTAATTTAGGAGAGGGGCGGGATGGGAGGATGTTTGATAGTGGAGTCCTTTAGGTTTCAAGCTATCTGGCAGGGTGGGCAGGATGGGCCCAAGGAACGTGGCTCTCGATCTGTTCCTCTCGCTGTGGCTGTCCTGCTGGTAAGCCCTTGACAGTCTGCCTGGGGGAGCAAAACTCAGCCGGAGCATCTGTTTCTTGGTGCAGTTCTGTTTTCAGCTGATGAATAGTTTGACCAGCTGAGGGGAGTTGGCCGAGGTTGCGGAGTGAGTCAGCATCTCTGCCGATGCCAGGGCCTGCGACCCTCTTGCTCGTGCTGCTCTGGCCACTCAGCTGTGCGCCTTGCTAATGGTCCTTAAATGGCATGTTGGGTCACTTCTACGCAGAGAGGAGAGGCGTGCACATGAAGGTGGTGTGAGTGGGCAGTGTTTCTGGGAGCCTAGCTGGAAAAAAAAGCAGAGGCTGAAATGCTTCAGCTACCTCTATAAAAGAGAGTAAGGATGGGTTGGCTTTAATCTCAGTGTTTGTGTTATGGAGTCTGTTTTTTAAATTGGTTAAAAACACGAGCAATATGTTCATTTATTTATTTATTGCTATGACCTTTGCTCACACCACATCTAAACATTCTGTTCTACCATCATGAGTATCTATTGTTATAATCTCAAATTAGCTACCATACCTGGAGAGGAAAAGATCGGTGTTACAGTACATCACTAATACAAAAGCAAACTTTTATAATTCTATCTTTTTCTGCATCCCCTGCCCCTCAACACCCCCCCCCCCCCTTGCTGCTTAAGAGCAATTGCAACGAGCTCTCTGTGCAGCGAAGTCATCCCATTTAGGAACAGGCTGTTGGTTAATCATCAGTGTATTTTTCTGGAGGAGCTTGATTACCACCTTCCTGGGGCATGTTCTGATCTGTGGCACTTTTTCAAACAGTGACTAATGAATTTTGAGACTGCCATAAAGGGGATCGTTGACTCAGAAATACTCAGCAGCATATACAGTTGGGATTGGTTAGAGTATCCTGATTTGGGCAGCTGAAATGTCTAGGTACTTTTAAAGTCATGGGTTTACAAAATTATTTCTGGTAATGCACTTTTGAGCAGTCTCCTATTTCTTCAGCTTGAGATCGATAGCTTGAATTGAATAAAGTTGCATCTTGTCAGTAAGATGAGTAACACTGAATCCCCGGCGTTGTGCATCTCACCCGGACTCAGGGCTGAGGCATCGTGGCACCCTCCGGGTCTCTGTGCAGGGGGTAGAGAGGAGGGAGCTTCTCCAGATGGTGAGTCAGGGGAGTCCCTCTGAGTCGCTCTGATCTGCCCTCTGGAGGATAGCCTCCCCTCCTGTCTCCGGTGACTCTTGGGGCAGCCTGGGCAGGCAGGGTTTCCATAGCTAGGTCGAAATACCCTTCTCCACACACTCCTGTCTCCCTGCTGCATGGGAGACCTCGGGAGACACTGACAGAGTGGGAAGAGACACAGCTGTGCCAGATGGGTGCCTTCCTGCTGAGTGAAAGCAGGATGTTAAAGATGTTAACCACCGTAATCCTGGAGGGCTGTTGTCTGGAGAAGGCATTCGGCAATTGTTCCGATTGGGGAATTGTTATTCAATATTCAGCAATATTTCTACTTTATGTATAGGGTTTCTTACTGTCTTTTTAGGCCTAATCAACTTAAGAACAATCCATGACAGAGGAAGTGCAAACTCCTCCGCATTTGACTGGGAGATAAACTGAGGCCCAAGAAAAACTTGTGAAATAAATCTGGCAGAAATGGGAGCTGAGCTTGCTGCTTCTGTATTGGCTGCTGCTGCTGCGCAAATCTTTAGGCACAGAATGAGAGGGGCTTTTGTAACCACCTTAGAGTCTTTCGGGTAGAAAGTTATGTGTAGTCCTGATAATGGAAAGCACTGAAGTACATGCTGAAATCTCCCCAAGTCCACAGGACTTGAGTATGTCTTTGGAAAACTTTCCTGAAAAAGCATAGATCTTGGTATGTGCTTAAGAGCTTGTTATCTTATAAGATCTATAAGCATGATTTTGCTCATCAATAGCACATTAAAATTGTGGTGTGTTCCTGAGAGAGTGTATTTGAGATTGCACAGCTAGAGGGCAGAAAAATTCAAGAAGAACCACAGATGTCCATAGAAAATACCAAGACTCACTTTGGTCTGAAAGCCCAGAAGGAAACAGAGCTCTCAAGCTTCTTCAGTGAAAGTTAAGGAGTTATTACTTTGCAAATGGGAAGGTAGGGGGCTAAGAGAGAAAAATGAGGGAAGAGAAAGTGGAAGTTAATGCTTTTTCCCTCCTCTAGTGAGGGGGAAATTTTGGTTTGTTCCTGTTGTACCTTACAGATGAAATTCAGTCCTCTCAAAAGACAAAGCATTTATTGTGAATTGCATGCCCACATGTCTTCTGCACTGGAAATCTGATGTCCCTTGAAAGGCACCTGTGCTCACGATAAAAATAGGTGCTTTGTTCCTTAAGAGACTGATATGACAGGGCTTTTTAGCCTGTTTCTCTGCACAAATAGAAAAAAATACCATTTCTTCTGATAGGAGGTTCTAAATGGGTGCTTGTTTGGTTCCAACCCGAAAGGTGTAGCCGTAGTGAGCACCAGAGACTCAAGAGTGTTTCTACCTTGAATATTAAAGAGCTTGTGTCCTTCCTTGCTTGTAATCATTTTTGGAAGATTCAAGTTTTTCCAATGGAATATTTGGGGGCTTTTTGATTTGAAGGGGAAAGCCACAATATGAGGTTTAATTCCCGCCAAAGAGTCCAGTGTTGCTGTGGATGAGCTGGAGAGTCTTGGGAAAGTTTCTGCCCTTCCTGTTACTAAGTGTATAAAAAGGCAGTGCCCACCAAGTGGTTCTGCTGTGTTTCTAGATTCAATTAATTCCTGTTATCTGTTGCTTAATTTTTTGGGGGGAAAGTTCCCTTTTCTAAGGCTTTATTTCAGGTACTGAAAACAGGAGAGGGTGAAGATACCATTCCCTTTTTCAGGTTCATCTTTTGAAGGAAGACATTTTATAGATACTCTCGTTAAACAGAATACTCAACCCTTTTCCCCACCTTTCTCACTCCCCAAAAAGGTCCTTCTGAGAGGCTGGGACAAAATATGTATTAGAACATAGTGTGAAGTGGGGATAGGAGATGTGGAGTTTTTGTGCATGTGCTTAGTTTCTTTGTGTGTGTGTGTGTCTCTAAGTGCGGGTGTGTGTCTCTAAGTGCGGATCACTGGACTCTGGAACAAAGCTCTCCTGATGGGAATCCATTCTCAGTAATAGCTCTTAGTGCTCTGAACCACTGGAGAGGAGGTTCTCCTTTAGGTGTCTATCTAGTTCTCTCCAAAGCAGAAAATAAAGTGTAGGTGCAAAGTTGCTTTATTTAAAAAAAAAAAAAAATCTGGTGATGATGAAACTGTAGTTTCTATACCCCTGCAGATTGAGACTTGATACTGTTGTATGTACTGGGCTGACTTGCCTTCTCTATGCACTTATCTTGTTTTTGTATACATAACCAAAAATTTTGTACTGCAAACTTAATACTTGCTAGCTCACTATGTTGTAGGAGCATGTCTGTCTTTTCAGACTAACAACAAAGTCAGAAATGTGGGCTTTGGAGGAGGAAGAAGGGAGGATGTTTTGGTTTGGGATAGTTGGCTAACAGGAGGAAAGGTGACAAAATGAAAATAAACTAATCTCACTTATTTTGTGGAGACATTTAATCTTCTACATTCACAAGTGAGTTGCAGTTAAATGTTGCAGATGAGGCCCATATCACTGTAATGCTTTTTTTCCCTGTTCCTGGCAGGATGCTTTGGTATTTTGTTGTTAGCAGTAGAGGTGAAAAAGACTCTACAGCTGTTTCTTCCCACCTAACTCTACAAAGGGAGAAATCTTCATTCATAGGATCATAGAATTGTTAAGGTTGGAAAAGACCCTTAAGATCATCAGGTCCAACCGTTAACCTACTACCGCCAAGTCCGCCACTAAACCATGTCCTCAAAATTCCTCACCTTGCATCTTTATGGAGGTACTAAAATGCTAAAGTAAGAGAGAATGTTGGTACGTACGTTTGAGACTTCATCACCCTAGTATTGGAGTCCTTCAGTCATTGATGTGTCTTAATTGGAGCGGTTGGAGCAGTGTTGTCTCCCTTTTGCACATGGGGGATGGAAGCACAATACGCTAGGTGATTTGCTCCCCAGCCAGGCAGTAAGGCTTCCCAGAGCTGCAGGGAAACAAATTGTGACACCTCATCACCACCACCATCCCTGGGTCCCATTTTGATGATTTTGCTGTTGCTTTTGCAATTAAGTGTTTGCAGCTCTCTGCCTATGAGTAGAGGTTAAGCTAGGAGTCACAGAATGAAATTGAGGGAAAAGAAGCTAAATATGGGCATGGGAGGGAGAGAAGACGACTTCCCCAGTGTGAATTGTGTCCTTTTATGTGAGGAGAGAGTTTCTTGATAGCTTTCTTTCATCTTTAAATTTGGAAATGGGGTGTTTCACACTGTGATTTCAAAATGTGAGCCTGCATGTGGTTGCACAGCACTGTGCTACAGTAAAGAAGTTAGAATTGCTGTGGTAATGGTGATTCTTCTGGCTTTTGGTGGTCCTTTACATAATCCCTTAATTTTTTTTTTTTTTTTTTTTTTGTACTTTAATGTATGAGACCGTGAGTGACAGGATATCTCATTTGTACTGCTGTTTAAATAGCTTTGTCTGTAGTATCTGTAGAGACTTATGGCAGGTGCCAGGGGAACCAGGGGAATTTCCCCTTTGTAAACTGTTTAAACTTTAGATCCAGATCATACAGTCACTGGCTGGGAAGCTTTTTCTCCTCTACTTTTGTGATTTGTTCTCTAAATATATTGAGGACCTGCTGGTTACCCTGGGATGTAGGTCTGGGATAGCCATTTCCAGCTTGTTTCTAGGAATATCTGAAATCTCACTGTATAGTCTTCATTTGTTGAAATTCCTTTAGCCTAAGTCCTTGGTTAACTGAAGAACTAAAATCTTTCAGTCCTTTTGAGTTGTACTGTGTCCATTAGGCCTTCTGGCCTGGTTCAAAGCAGCCAACATTTAGTTTGGGTTATATATCCTTTTAAAGCTGTCTACCTTGTGTGGCAAGCCATTTCTTACCATGCGGGTCATACTGATAATTAGAGATTGGGGGGTCTTGTGCTAGGTATGCATTATCACCATAAGTTCCAGCCAGCAGGCTCTGAAATCTGCCCTTAGCCTTTGGAGAACATAAAGCAGTGATTTTTAGGGACACTTAGGCGGCTTCTGGGCTTCCAAACCCTCGGCCGCTTAGGTGTTCTCTGAGGGATCAAGACTATCCTATAAACTGTTAAAAAATCTGAAGGTCAGGTGAGTTAGAAGACCTCTCCTGGCAAACATTACCATTTCTTCTTTGAAATGCTCACTCTGAGATTTTTAGGAAATTTTAATTGTTCTGTGAAGCTAGACCTTAATTCTGTTTCAGATGGAATTTGTGTTAATTCTCTCTTGAAGGATTAGGCATCTGTGTTGATCATGCAGGCTTGACCAGTAGCAAGTGAAATCAATGCAGTTTTGACTCTTCTCTCCATTTTATTAGCCTTAGAGAAGCTTTCATAATTGGATTAGGTTTGAATTTAATTGCCTGTTATTGTGTTCACGTGGATCTTGTCTATGGAGCAGTATAATTAAATGTCCAGTTCCTCTTTGTGATGTAGAAAAGGCATTGAAACTTTATAGTAGAGTGGAATAAGATGAAGTAAGAGATACTAATTGAACTCTTGCACGTACATGAAGAATGTACAGGTGATGCTATTGTTATTTTTGTACCTAGAGAGAGCCGGTTTGAAACCTTTGTGGTCAGTGCTCTTTTTTTGTGTGTAACCAGGCTAATGTGAACAGATTGCATGGGCAGATTTGGAAGGCAGGTGTTCACATCACAAAACCACTGCTGTAATTGCCGTGGTGTACTGTGCCATTCTCAAGTGAAAAGGTCAAAAGTAAATGGACATAAACTAACTTTTACCTGTATTAGTGGTTCTTTGAGGTAATTTTCTGCCATGCTAATGGTTTAGTATGGGGAAAGTTGCTCACTGATGACAGACAATCTATTTTACCTTCTTTCTCACAGAAACAAGCCTATGCTTTCGCAATATCTAGCATCAAATTTTCAGTCGCCCCAGTTTGCTTTCCAGTTTTGAATGTTTGAAACCCCTTGGTTGCAGGTCTAGGAACCACCTTTTCACAACTGCGCTTCCTTGCTGTAACATTTTGCTTTTTCATATGTTCGATATCTTTATCATCTCTATCTCTCTTCAGACTTAAAATTATGATATGTATTGGCTAAATCCACATTTTTCCTTACTAGTCTGCAGGAAATAAGAATCTAGTTCTCGTTTTGGCTTGCCCGTTAATATCTCAATTCAGGTGATACGGTTGGCTTCACTTCTCAGACCTGGATATCACAAGGTCTATCTCCCAAGTGAAAATATATCTCCTGAAGGGGGATTTGTGGGTAGAGAGGAGGTAAGCCATTTCTTGTACAGCTCTGACTGCTTGTTCAGATGGCCATCACCTGCACACAGGCATACACAGACTTACATTTCAGATGCAAAATACACGAAACTTCTGACTTAAGAACACATTCCTGAGTCACTTAAGCTTGTTCTTTATATAGTATATAATTTGTTTTGGAGTTAGAAGTGTGTCTTCCCGTTACCCCCTCTGATGGTGTTCTAGAACAGCTGCATTTGGGGTTTTGCTTTACTTTATGAAGCTTCAAAAAGAAATGTACCGATGATAAGTGATTTTCAACATGCACAAGGGGGAGTGGGCTATTTCAGGAGGTTAAATAAATTATCTTCCTTTTTTCACTTTATCACAGATGCCCGAGATGTAGAGCAATTGAGTAAGAATAACATTACGCACATTCTTTCAATCCACGACAGTGCCCGCCCTATGCTCGAGGTAAGAGGTGTGGGGGACTCCACGGTAAATCCTTACTTTGCAGTTGACTGTTGTAGTCATCTTGGGGTTAATTTCTTGTTCTGTACAATTGGTGTTTTGAGACTGATTTTCTTGTGGAAATGTTTGACAGCTGTAGTTTTGGGATCCAGTCACAGATTTGTTGTTGCTGCTGTTATAACAACAAGAAATCTAGCTGACAAAGGAAGAGTCAATTACAGTGTCAATCAATATAACACAATAATGGAATTGTGTTATTAATTTAATAGTAAAGGTAAGTTTCCCTCTGTGTGGAGTTCAAGCATCACATAAACAACAACATTCCTTCTCCCCTTTCCCCACTACCAGCCCTCCTTTGTACCTGGGGCACTTTTTTTGAATCTTTGTAGCAGATGGTTGTGTAAGAGCTTTGCAGTCCTTTTCTGTGTAAAATAGCCTTGTTTAGGCCTGGGGTGTGGGAGGAACCACTGCTCCCTCATATAATACATCTAATACAGCAGAGCACTCCAGCACTTTACCATGAAGTAGTATTCCCCATTTTACTGAAGGGAAGCTGATCTGAAGAGCTGAAATCACTTCGCTTGCTCTGTCATTTTGAGCAGTGAAAGAGCCGGGATCAGGCTGCAGGTCTCCTATGCTGGGCTGTTGTGCTTTCTTCTTTATGCCAGCTTACCTTGGAAGGAGGGGAGTCTGGCTGGGCTTTGCTACACCTTAAAATCCTGCCACTTGATTTATGTTGGGAACTTTTGTCCCCTTAAATTTGTTTGTTCCTTCCCTTCATTCCACTTTTCATGAAATATGGCAAAATAGTGGGTAGGGCAGTTGCTGGTGTTGCCCCTCAGATGCTGCTGGGAATCTCTGCTTTTCATTCTTTTAATGTAAAAAGTCTCTAGTGAATTCAGTCCTTAAACTATGGAATTTCCACCTCTCCCAGACAAGTCAATAGGTAAGCTGAACAAAAGGTGTCCCTAGTACATCGTGATTAAAACCAAAATCAAGTTAACAGTAAATTCAGGGTTGACCTTGAACCGAGAAGTGTGCTGAAGCAGAGCTTTAGCTGTTGACTTCATTGTACTGTCCATTGGACTTCTGTTGTGCCTGCTGCTTGTTAAGTCTGGAACATACTGAATTTCAAGCCTGCTCTTAGCTGAAGAGAGAAACAGTTGTACTGAGTAAGGAGATTTCCTCTAGGATGCTGTTCTCTAAAATGAATAGAAGCTTGCTTTGTTTTATTATCACGATTAGAAAAGTAGGAAGACTAATTATGGCACAGATCAGCTGCAGCCTCAGGCCAGTGTTTCTTGTGGTGGTGGTAGTTTTGGCTGCCCACACACCACCTCCTCGCTTGTGGTGGAGCATCTGTTTGCAGGGCTGCATGGTAAATAGATCTGGGAGCTTTTGTGGGTTAAATATAACCAAGTCACCATTTCTTCCTCTAGCTACGCCCACAAAAGACACGAAGGATTATATTTACCCAGATCTGTTCCCAATCTGGTTCACAATAGTGTCTCAAAAGTTACAGTGGCATGGGAACAAGTAGTGGCTGGTTGAGGATGGACTTGCTTTATTCACCCCCGCATCTACAAGAAACGTTTCTTCAACTGTGCCTTCTGTTTTCTCAGCATGCAATATACTTCTTTATGTGCTGGTGATCTGGAAAACAACTGCGAAAACTTTTCTCCAGTTCTTAAAGTAGTGGAAGGATTGCAAATTCCATTTGTTTGGGAGCTGAGCTGATTATTAATTACTTTATCATTCACGGTCTTCCTGCATTGCTTGTTTGCAAATAAATGCTTCTGTTTAGGAAGAAGGGCCTAGAAAACATCTGTTAGGTTGTGTTACTTCCTTTGCTATTGACATCTTTGCCAGATTGTAGGCAGGTTTGTTTACAGCTTGTATATCCACACTGTGCTTGGGGCGTGTTCTCAAGTCCGCTGAAGTCAAATGGGAATGCTTTCCCTACGTGCTTCCCTCTTCCCCTTTGCCCCCAGATTTCACTCTTGCAAAGTGAGGACTTACATTTGTGTTCAGAAATCTGTCTGATGTTATTAAGACCTTTAAACATGGAATTGCAGTGGTATGAGAATCCTTTTTTCCCTGAGGTTCCCCGTTTTGTGTGTGTGTATTTATGTGAATGCTGATCGTCTGTAAAAAGCTGCCCTTTCTTGGACTGCAGTAGTTGCATTTGTCTTTTGCTAACAATATTTTTATCTCAAAAATAAACCTATAGTCAACCTATAGGAAATGATACAAATATTTCATTAAACAAAGATTTCTGTGCAAGCCATGGAAGGTAAGTGTTTCTAGATATCGAAAACTCAATAGTGTTGTAGTAACATGTTGTCAAAGAGAATTTGGTCTTTTTTTGGCTATGGAACAAATGACTATGGATGCACACCTTAGCTCTCAAAGAGGTGACAAATTACCTGCATCTTGCTTGTCAGATTTTGAAGTTTCAGTAATGACTGCTTTGATGCAATAATACTTCCAATACAGTACTTAAAGCTGATAGTGGTAGGTAGAGGATGAAAATGACCAACTTGGCTTCATTGTCCATACTCAAGAATGCTATACTCAAGAAATAAAAGTAAATGTCAGTGTTTGTGGTGGACACCAACTTGCTACAGATTGTAAAATTATTTTCTGCTTTAGTAACTTACAGCATTGCCCCTCTCTGTGATGTTGTGATGTTACAGATCATTTTTACTTGATTGGGTTTAAAATATTCACAGTACCTTTTGAAAAGTGTGCTTTCCTCTGTGCTTTGTACACTGCAGTATTTGGATATATGTTGCTTTAGTTCCTCATAGCTTACCAACTTAATAGAAAATGATGAAGAGTTTCACAAAAAAATGTTATATTGGTTTAGGTTTCATAGTGTGTGCCTGTTGAGAAGTAACTTAAAAAAAATCCCCAAAACGAAGAAAAATGTTTTCTTACTGAAATCTGGTTTTAGACATTATCTCAATAATCATTTACAAACCTTCATGGATGTCTGATTTATGGGTGGCTCATAATCAAAGTTTGGCCTTAGGAAGTTGTTGTGTACTTTCATGCTGGAATAACTGGAAAAAGTAGGTTTAAAAATCAATTGGATTCTAAAACTTTTTATACCTTTAGACATTGGCAGCCTGCATTAAGTACAAGGCATAGAATTGTTTTGTAAGATTTCAAGTGATTTAGACTGGAAGGAATTTGCTACAATCTGGCCTGAACTATATTGCAGTATTGCCCCTTAGTTCTTTTTGTATAAACTGTTTCAAGGAAATTTGTCCTCTAATAAAACCAAGCCTGAAATTAATTTATATTTAGAGAGCATCCTAAGGCTGTTATTCCAATGAAGTGCAACATTGTTACACAGGATCTTAACTGCTTAGGTAAGCATTTTGTAGTTTAAAGATGCACGTTTATAACTCCATCAGAAAAAACTATAGGTAACTGGTGACGTGTCCAAGAGAAAGGACTGAATGCTGCGTGGAACAAGGTTTCTTAGTTCAGATGTGCAGAAGTCACCCCCTGAGTAAGAAGGGTGTCCAACAGCACCGTGTGAGTTCCCACAGAGGCAGTAGCCCTGGTGAATCGAGTTGACTCCTCCGGAGCACTCTGGACGGCTGCCCATGGAACACTCACAGATGTTTTATAAATCCACACAAAAGCCATATACAGAGGAGAATAATTAGGTTTCTTGCCACCTGCTTTCTAATCTATTTCTCAGCTAGTTCAGGTTTTAAAATATCTGTTCAGAATGTCAGAGACGCTGAAAGATGGATGAGGAAACAGGTATCTCAGAGTGTGCTTTAAATAATAGTATATCTGGCAGTAACTTTCTTGGATCTCTTGGTTTGTCCTTTTCAAAGCTAGGACAAACAGCTGTTGGGGTTGGAGACCAAAAGGTCTGACTGTTGTGATACCCATATATCCTAACCAAGCTGGTGCGGTCAGTCAGTACCCACAGAGAATGTGGAAGCATTTTTAAGTAATCCTGAGCAATTCTTCCCCCTATTGCTTCAAAGGATGCTGGCTAGGTGTTACTCTGCTGCATTAGATCTGGAGTCTAACAAATTTGTGCTAATTGACCTAAGCAAAGGAGGTAAAGGCAAATCTTGTTAATCTTGCCTATAAGAATCTGATTCCAGATCCACTGAAGCTAAGAGTGTTTCTCTGTGGATTTTCCAGGTGTTTGACCCTGTTCTGGGGGTTGTTATATGGAGATGAATGTGGGCCCACACGAAATAGGACGATGTGGATTGTGCAGCTGTTTGAAAACAGCTGCATCCCATTCTGGAAAGTGCATGCTGTGGTGGACAGTTATGTCCAAGCAGCTGAACTTCCAGCATCCTTAATCCTCACCCTTCCCCCTTTGCCCCCCCAACCACACACATACACACGCACACTTAAATACTGGCAAAAGCAAGAATGCTTCCTCCAGTGCGTTGAGCAGTGATTGCTGTGTATAATGCAGGAAGGAGCACAGCATGAGTCCTGGGGGAGGAAGGGGTCCCAGAAGGTCTTGTGGTCAGACAGTCATTCAAGCCCTGTCCCAGAGAGGTATTATTCACAAAGAGAGGCAGGGGTGGTCTGATGACAGTCTGTGCGTCCCCATGCGGAGAACTCACCTTAGAGAACAGTGTGATATGTGTGGCTGAAAAACAGTCATGCAGATTCAGACTGGAAGTAAGCAAGGCTTTAATCGTGAGGGTAAGTAATTGCTGAAGTATATTGCCAGAGGCAACAGTGGATTTTCTGACATGCTTGATTTTTGTGTGGAAGTTGATTCAAGTAAGGCTGAGTTACAGAAGTCTCTGAGCTTTGCACTTTATAGACAGAGCATTTCACAGTCCTTGGTCTGTCTGAGATGCTTTGAGGTGCCAGTTGTGGTGACTGTTGTGTGCATTGTAGACATCTGTCCATCAATCAGGAAATGGACTGAAACTACCAGCTTGTTTCACACAGTCCACCACACATTTGTCAGTTACTAGTAATTTTGCTGTTGCTCTTGACCTGCACCAGAGGTTTGATCTAGTAAATGTATGAATCCTGTTACCAGTTGCCTGTGGTTGTGGAGTCCCTTGGCATTAATTTATTTATAGCATTATCATTGTCAGACTGACCACTGCTGCGTTGCAGGAAGCTCTGTATGCTGCACTCGTCTTGGAGACATCGTAATGATCACAGTAATGTAGATCTTAAATCAAAAAGAGTTTACCTGGGCATTCCTGTACTGTCCTCTGCCACAAAAGCTTTCCACTGTTCACTCTGTTTACGACAAATTGCATTAAGAGTAGGCTTTTGCATTTGTGCTGCTTCTGTACGCATGTCAGTTTTCTTTCTTTGTTTTCTGTTGCTACAGAATGTTTGTTTTGTTTTTATTTTTAGTGTGTTGTTTTTTTCAGATGAGGAAAGAGTATATCAGTGTATGTGTTTCAATTGAAGTCATTTGGATGAAGTGTAAGTAAAGGAAATCCCAACAAAACATGCACAATTTTTTGGGTTGGGGACTGTTGTCATCTCTCTCTGCTCAGTACCAAAGCTGTCATAAGTTTTAGGCATCTCCATTTCATGTGAATAGCTGATCTGTGTCCCTGTGATACTCATGTACCAGATGGTTCTGTTTCAAGTCTTACCATTTGTGGGATTGCTTCTCCAAACAAAAAGAGTGATCTTAAAGCACTGTATGGAATTTTTTGAATGTTGCAATAATGTCTTCAGGTTGCTGAGAAAATACTCTGTGATGCCTGTGAAACCTTCGCTCTTCTTTTTCTCTAACTTTCCTAAAATATTAGCTTTATAGGTTATGGGTTTTCCCCCCTCATTCTGCATAGTTAACCAGAGCACCCACAGAGGACAGCTATTTATTCTTTTTTTTCTTTGTATTCTGATGCCATTAACAATATCATCTTAATCTGGTACATGCTATCTCCAGAGCAGTGGTTTTCCTCCCCTTTTTCCTGAATTGATGACTACCTAAATAAGTGTTGATATGGTAGGTGTGTGGAGGGATGGGGAAGGTAGAGAAGAGCTAATTGCTGACTGAACTAAGCATCTTTCTTGTCCAGTCTGTTAGCTTGTGCAGCCAGCACAACTTAAATGAACTGTATCTTTAAAAATAAAAAAAACTTCACAGGCCAGGTCATCTTATAAAGAATTTTAGGGTTTTTTTTTTCTTGCAAATTTCAAAATTTTAATCAGAGTAGAAATAGGGTTTCAACTACTCAGTATCTAAGAAGCTGAACTGAACAGGAAGAGCGCAGTTAAGAAAAATCTGTGCTGATCTTTTAGAACAATTTTTCATGCTCCCTGAGTAAACAGTCAAATGCATTAATAGAATACAGGCAACAAAAAGATGCTATAACTAGAACAGAGCCAGTATGTGTGAGGAATAGAAGTTGCAGGAAAAAAAGGATGCTATGGAGAAGCTGTATAACTTCTCTGCACCAGTTTTTTCTCTGCTGAATGCTGTGATCTACCCGTTTTATAAAGTGTTAAGGATCAGAAAGTTGCAGCTGGGGAAATCACAAGAGGAAGTGCTGAATCAAGCCTATGAATTTAAAAAAAAAAAAGTCTATGACTGGCTGGTAAATCCAGACCTTTGGAGGAAAGTGAAGGGCTAAATGACTGAATACCTATGAAAAACTGAGAAATGTTTCTAAGATCAAATGGTCATAGCCTGCAGACCTAGTGTAGGTAATGCATTCATATCAGCTTGCATTAAGATCTGGAATCTCATTTCGTATTTTATTAAGCCTGGCTGGATGTTGTAAATCTTAATGCAGTGTTAGCTGGGCATAATAGTCTTGCATGTTTACAGATGATCTTTGGACTATACATGTGGAGTTTTTTAGAAAAGGAAAGCAAACTAAGCTGTAGAGGAACTGAACTGGCAGCTCTGGCACAATGCAAGTAATCTGCTTAGCATAGTTTGTGGATAGTATTTCTGCAGCTATTTTGGTTTGTGCCATAGAAACCTATCATATCTGCTGTTAGCACTTAATGTGATGAGGTTTACTATGGAGGAGCTTTTACTGAAGCTATGAAGGGGAATAGCCTCATCTCCTTTTAGTTTCCTAATTCTTTCTTTCCATTGCCAGTTTGTGGAAACTTCTTTCTTTCCCTCCTGGTTGCACGTTCTGGACTGACTTCATTTTTTTTTGTGCGCGCGTGTGTGTGTGTGTAACAGGGATTACCCTGTGCTAAAACAAAAGAAAAAATTCCTATGTTGTGTCCCCAGCTCCACCAGCTGATAACTCTGGAAGTGCTGAAAGCTGCCTTAGTGCTTTCTTCCTCTTTGGTTCTGTAATCTGAAGGAATATCCTCACACAGACACCAGTCCAGAAAGCATTTGTCTGGACTCTAAAGCATATCACTGCTCAACACGAAATAACTAAATAGGGAAATATTGGGAAACGAATCAGCCCCGCTTTTTTTTAGAAAAAACCATATGCTAATTCTGGACAGATGCTGCTCAGCAAGTGAGAACTGCCAGCCTATTAAAAGCATGTTACGATGTTGGGTGACATACAGAAGTCTTGAGCTGTAGGAGGCCATTCATATATGAAAATTGCATCATGATGACATGATGAGAGAAGTCCCTGCTGGGTATGGCTGGACAACATGTTCTCTGGACAGGCTCTGCTGTCTTTGGTATCCAGCCGAAAGACTTATGGGAACCATTAAAGAGGAAGATGGCAAGACAGCCTTCAAAATCAGAGTTGCTAATATATCGCAAGGTCATTGTTGTTGTATAAAGATCAACTCTGCAAATTAATAATTTATTCAAGTCAGACTGTTGCATTTCCATCTATAGCACTAAGCTCTGGTATCACCAGTGCTGGAAGCTGTCAATTTTCAGCCTCTATGCTACCATCAAGAGGAAGTGTACGAGCGCTTCTTCTAATAAAAAACTTAACTTTCTTCTATGCTGTTTCACTGCCTTTTCATGGTAAGTGTTTCCCCTCATGAGATGTTTCAGAAGACCATGCTGAGCAAAATAGCTACCATTTTTCTTTCAGGTGTAGCGGCAACAGAAGATAGTCTCTAGTTTGAAGTAATGCCCTGTCTGGCTTTGGCTCTGCTTGTGAAGTTGGGACCTCTGACTAATTTTTCAAAAATTACTTTGGTAGCCCACTAAGAAGCCTCCAAGAGACTTCCACAAAGCAGCTTTTAAAGTGAGTCAGGCCGGGCCTTCATCGTGAGGTACCCTTGGCAGAGGCTGCTGTGGTGATGCACTAAATTAGTTCACTGTTTGAGTTGCTTAGCACACGCTAGCTGTGCCAAGGGAAGCATGTTCCTGTGGTGGCAGATGGCAGGGAGGAGAGGATGAGGACTGTTTGAAGCTTTCAGTGACGACCTGTTTGCATGAGAGATGTTTAGACCAGTAAATGCATGGTGTTTCTCATTGCTTGGATACGGTGTTGACCAGAACAGAGCAAATGCTCTGACCTGCTCTGTGCGGAGGAGATGATGTGGAGAGTGTCTTAATCCATGCTTGTAACGTGAGCATCGTCCAGAGGTGTAGCGATCACTTTCCAGCATTCCCTGAAAGAAAGAGGCAGGTGGGATATATTGTTTGATCGTAGTACTCAGAGATCCCCTTGAGGGTTCAGGGACCAAGTGTGATAGGTGGTGCTCAGATGTTAGATATGCCTTGACATGCCTGGGGGCTCGAATACATCATTTAGTCAAGGCAGACTAACAATGTCCTGCCTCTCTGCTGAAGTATGTAGTCCTGTAAGTATTCTTGGTGTGTCCTAAAGGAGATAAACCACTTAGTATAAACTCATTAGTGTTTTCTCCACTCTGTATTACTTCAGATGAGCCAGGTTAGAATGGGAATTTAGGGTTAGAGTTAGAAATACGTGCAGCTCTTTGTGCAAGTCAAGTAAAATCCTTAACTCTTCAACATTTCCCTCTTATAATTTTAGAAAGGGTGATAGAGAGGAGAGATGGGGAAGGAGGGCTTTAACAGGACACTTTGTATTTGTGATTGGCACACTCCAGCCTTAATGATACGAACTTTTCAAAAGTGTCACTGAGACTACTTCCTAAGAAAACCATGAACAAAAGTTGCAAAAAAACCCCATGACTTGTAAAAACTACTGTATTATTCAAGATAACACAAACCTAATGTATAAATTCTGTTGCAGGAGCATCCTGCTTTCTGTTGTTCAGATTCTTCATGTAATTTCAATTTCATTTATAATATTTTTCAAAACCAAACCTGAGTGTGTTGTTCACTAAAGTCAATTAGTGGTTGTTTTTTGCTGAAACACAAATGTATTTTCTATGAGTCATTAATAAAATCAGCACCAATGGTGATTGCTACAGAAAGTAACTGAAAGGACAAACAAACGGTTGAACGGTTTTCAGTTTAGCAGATTCAGTTTGGTGCATTACTGGACAAAACCCTTGATAAACTCTTGCTGGTTTGGCTTGAGGAAGCTTTGTGCCGGCTGTTTCCCACTTTAGCGTTTTTGCTGAAATGCCCCTTAACAAAAATAAGTCCTCCTGCCCTCATCTGTTGATGTGACGACTCAAATTAACACATGGTTTTTGACTAACCTGAAAGAACTTGCCAGGTGCTGGAGGTTTTCTATTTGCATCTGCGTTCACAAATTTAAGTTTAGGGGTTTAGGTTTAAAAAAAATTTCTTGGAAGTCGTTGATGGTATCTTTACATAAATTTAAATAGAGAGGTTTAATGCCAAAAATACAATCCTGCACTTTTTAACCTTTTTTTTTTTTTTTAACAACCCCTTCCTCCCACCCCCTGCACTTGGAGAACAGAAATTTTGTCATTTGAGGTTCTTTCCCCCTTTCCTCACCTTTTAACATCTGAAGTTCTAGATTCAGGCTTCCAGTACTAACTAGAACCTCGGAAATGTTGTATATACAGCAGTGGCAGGGACAATGTTCTGAAGAACATCTGTAAAAAACATTACTTGGAAAACCCACTAAACATGAAATAATGAGTAGCATTTTTAGTCCTTCGTCTTATTCTCATGCATACTGTTTTGCTAGAGTACTCAGTTTTATATAAAAATCACTGGACAGTTTTCTTTCATGGATAAACTGTATGTTTGATTTAGGGTGTAATCAAACTGAGCATCATTCTTAATGACTTCAGAACATCTTTGATCATTACAAAGGAACAGACCTCATATAGGTGCTACATTCGTCTCACAGTACTGTTCTTTGCACGTTATCCTGTTCGGAGTCGAAATTATTCTTGGTATTGTGCAATTAAATTTGTGTGTGCTCTTTAGGGATCCTATTCTCAGTCACTGACCCATTATCTGACATGTAGCACCTACAGATGTGTCATTTTGCTACTGCAAAATTCTACGTGTTCTAAAAAAACCCCAAATGCCAGTTTTTATAAGTTTAGTTAAAATGAAGCTGGAGTTCTTAAAATAGATTATAGGTAAGTAGAATAGAAACAGTGTTCTTTAAGAAACTGGACTGTTCAGTTTCCTGAGCACTTAATGAAATACTGCATTTAATAACAAAGATTTAATTATCTTTTTTAAAAGCTAATGATATTAGGAAGGTGTGTTCTATAGTCTTGGTGACTTTTCCAAATGTGAGGTAACTCTTCAGTTTCCAATCTTAGTAGAATAACCTCTAAAATAATTAGAAATTTGAAAATTACTGCAATTCCATGAATACCTTATTAACTGTAGTGTCAAACCTCTGCATATATGTGTGCACCTAAACCTTTTTAATACCTTGATATTCACTGCAGCAGAACTGACTTAGTTCTAGAATCTGTGATGAAATTGTGCAAGTGTCGTCGTTGTTTCTCAAATAACAGTGAATTTTAGAAATTTTACTTAACTCTCGCTTGTTTCAACTTTGACAATCTTGAAATCGGAATACTTGCTCTAGTTTTGTTAGCTCTCACTGTATCGGTTTAACTGTAGCATTTAGTTTCAGGGCCTAAGAGACAGAAATCTAGTTTTGGTGGTTACTCTGTCTGCTGAAACAGAAAACAGAAAAGTAAATTATATTTTATTTTACTGATTTTTTTTAGGTAATCTTAACAGGTTAAATATAGCAAAAGAAATGGGAGTGCTGCTTTTATTTGATGATGGCATTGTTTAGGATCGTCTTGTGAATAATAAGGAAAGAGTTTAGATAAGTGTGTGTGTTGGAGGGTAGGGGTGTTTGGTGGTAAAGGTGATTGATGGAGAAAGGAAAAGTGAGCGATGATTTAAAAGTAACAAGTGGAAAGTAGTGAATCGAGATGAGCAGAGGAAAGCTGTGTTCAGCATCTCGTTGACCTAGGAGCTTGAGTCTGAACACATTTCATATGCGTGGAATGTTTTATTACCTGACAACATACATTAACTTCTGTTTAATTAAAAAGGTTGGACTGATTTTTTTTTTCTTTTTTTTTTTAAATGGATAATCTGGGAAAAAGCTTGTTTGGAGAGATAAGACATGACTGACAGCTGTCAGCTGAAGAAATGTTTGAATAACAATATATTAGCAGCAGTATTCAATAAATAAAGTGGATTTATTACTTCATGTAGGATTTAAAATAATATTTCTCTTTTCATCAGTTTTTATAATTGCAAGCTTTTCTCTTTGCTTTGAACAAATACCATGTTTTGGGATGAGTTAGCTATTCTGTGGCACCTAATTTAGTATATGTAGATGAAGTGGTACAATACCTGTTTTGAGTTGTTCTGTCCTTCCTCCACTGAATAATTTTTAGAGAATTGTCATTCCTAGGGAACAAAGCAGTTAATTTAAAAATAAATTAATAAATAAAATAAAGACTTCCATATGGTTGACATCAAATTTGTATTTTGTCTTCCCATCTTTATCAATATGCAATTTTGGTTCAACTTCGGATATTGGATTTGCAACCAGATTCAAGTTCATTTAACGAAACTTCAGACTAGGTACTGATTTGGAGCTTGTTGAAATTTTCCCTAGGAGCTGGTCTGCTTGACTCTTCAACAATCTTGATTTAGCTTACTCTGTTTTAGTTGCTGTTTCAATGATTATTGCCTTCTTACATCTTGTGCTTTGCAGTTTCAGAATGGCAAACAAACTGCTAGGTAATAAAATAGTGATGTATCTGTCTTTCTTGCATGCTAGTACCCAATCTAAAATGTTGTAGGTATTTAGTTATTCAGTTGGCATAAACTGTTCTGCTTTGAAGGGTCCCTTTGGGACAGTTCTTAGATGTTATCTGCAGAGTATGTGCACAGGAAGGACAGCAGTGTCTTGGGGCACAAATATACAAATAATATTATGATCCTGAGTAGTTTGTTTTTTTTTTTTTTTAAAAAAAAAGCAGTCACAGACAGCAGGGTTTGGTAATTAAGTTTATCTTCCTATTGCCAATATGTTTTAAAAAGAAAGTCTATCCAGCATATGTGAGGAAAAGCAAATTCCAGCAATCAACATATGACTACACAGAAAATCCCTTGAAGTCTCATTTATGAATACCTGCCCCATACAATTTTGTGTCGTTGTTGTATTTCAGGTATCCAATTATGATGAATGATACTTGATCGTATTATTATCATTGTTATTTCAACCAAGAGAAGCAAAATTGATGGTAGGGTGGGATCCTCAGGAGTTACCAACTCTGGCCAAACTGTGTTTGGGTCAAAGTCACTGAGAGTTTCACTGTTGGTTTTTGTGGGAGTCAGGTTAG
Source organism: Theristicus caerulescens (assembly GCA_020745775.1). Classification (NCBI taxonomy): domain Eukaryota; kingdom Metazoa; phylum Chordata; class Aves; order Pelecaniformes; family Threskiornithidae; genus Theristicus; species Theristicus caerulescens. The sequence continues at coordinate 74,968,019 of CM036558.1, forward strand.
GTCACTGCACAATACTTTTGAAATCCCACCTCTAACTATTTCTGAGTTGAGTGTGTGATTATTTCCTCACAGGGAGGAGTCCATCACCACAGCTTTCCAAAAACACCATACAAGTGACATGCATTGGTCAAAATACCAAATTCCAGTAACTTTAACCATCTCCTGTCTGAGACGCTTTATTAATAAGGCTAATAGGCTGATGCTGAGCATTTGCAAGCACAGTAGTGAGAAGAGTGCTGTGGGCTTCACTGGAAATTGTAAGTGCTGAAGACGTCCAGGATCAAGCTCTGGATGAGCCATTCGGTACCATGTGCGGTCTCTCAAAGGCTAGTTTCATGCTTGCTTGCGGTAGTGGGAACTAGCCAGCCATGACAAAAAAAGAACATTGTGGGTCTTAAACTTGTGCTGGTGCTACTTCTGCTTTTAAAGTGAACATGATCTGAAAGCCCCTCTGCACTCGGCCTGTGAAAAGCACTCAGCATGTGCCATAGCTTCTGAAATCTGTGGAACAACTTGCGTCAGTGCATGCTGAAGGGGTGAACCTTCTGGCATATAGTGTGCTCTAGAGTTAACCCTTCTCCTGCCTTCAGTTTTCTTCCTGTTTTTTCCCATGGTGGTGCACAGTTAGTGGCATGGAGTTGTCTAGAGGTGTGGGGGAAGGAATGGCATGTAAATTTACTTTCAGGTCACAGGCCCTCGTTCTACTGGAGTGACTCACTTGAAGTGATACTAGTGTCCGAGATAAACCTCTCAGATGTGTCATACAAGATGCTTATTATCGTAATTAATCTGTCACAATATAACTATCATCCTTGGCTCAGCAGCCTATCAATATATGTATTACTGCTACATCGTCTTTCTAAATGAATGTATCTGTGCAAGCCGTTGTGGATCAGCTTATGGCTGTGGAGCCATCCTGGTTTCCCTGCAGCGGGCATCCCTTCTCCTGATACAAGGCAGGAGGGATTGGTACTCATTGATGCCGTTGCCTCTGGCAGCAGGCTGCTTTGGTTTGCAAACTGACTTAATTTTCATTCTCTTTACCCTCAGCTGCATTTTGCCATGCAGCTCTCACGCAAAATGCCACGTGCTGTCACTGGCTTGGTGTAGTCCTGATGGTGCCTTCTTCCTCGTCAGGTACCGCCATGTCTCCATCTCCACACTTAGCATTGTCTGCAGAGCCTTCCCCACTCTGACTCTGCCTTCCCCAGACCAGAAGACCATAGACAGTAGCATCTCTGCTCCGGTTGCAGCATGCTGGGGATGGCCTGTCAGAGCGACAAGTCTGGTGAAGCATGGTGGGGACAGGGCGTGCTCTAAAATCTGTGTGGCTGTGAAGAAGATGCTGGCTGAAGGGGTTCTCGTGGGTTAAGAAAACGGCTGTTGCCATGTGTAAGTGGTGGTGAAGAGATGCGGGTGAGGTATCGCATCCTTTCTGACATAGCGGTGAAGTTCATGCATCTTGCAGAGGATTAGCGTGATGGTGTATCATGGTGCCAGGGGTCAGGACCTCTTGTAAAAGGGATTGCTCTTTGGTGTAAGATGGCAAGTGAAGTAACAAAGTGCATGTAGGGGAAATTAAAGAGGGGTTTCGGAGCCTGCAAAGCACAGGTGGTGTTGGAGGAGATGCTGCCTCAGGTAGCCACCACAGTTGAGCAGTGAAATTTTCACCTCCCACCCCAGCTGGCAAATGAAATGCCTGGGAGATGCATGTTTTGTTCTACCTTGTTGGCAAAGGATCTCTTATAGATAAATGTGTGATTTTTTTCCATGTGTGGTGTTGAACATGCAGGATTATTACAGGGGTTTGCATTGTTACAGAAAGATAAACTAAAGTGCATTTTATGGTGGACCTTTTGCTGTGAATCCTTATCTTTACAAGTACATCTGAAAAATTCATAACTCTGCATCTGAGATAAGTTGAAAGACTTCCAGTGTGTGATTTAGGTTTTGTGTGTCTGAGCCGCAACCTATATTCTTGGAAGTCCTATTTGAGAAGTTAGCTAAATATGCTTTCAGAAGTGTTCTTTGTCTTAACAGTCATAGGAGCAAAACAAGCTTTGAAAATAAAATGACAGTTAAAATGAGCGTTGACAATGCAAAGCAGTAGTGTATGATTATAGTGTTGTTTTAAATATACCCAGTAACATTTTTAATGCATCAGAAATGGTTATCTAACTTCCCTAATTGATCTTGTAACTTATTATGATAGCTGACTAAGAAAATGAGGCTAACTTTGTGGAAGAAAAATATGAGTTTTACGGTTGTCCTTCTTGAAGTTTCCAAAAAATAAAAAAAAAAACCAACCGTACCACAAATGTGTTTCTTATCTGAAATGCATTTTGTTAGGTTTATCAACTAGGTAAAGAAAAATGATTGCATGGGATCAAAAGAAATTGCTTATCACAATTTTAGGTTGTAGCACCTGTTCAGAGAAAGGGAAGGGGAGGAGAAGATGCAACTTAGTTTTTCTAGAAATGTAAGAAGAATGAGAGTTTGAAAAAGAGGTTTACACCCTTTTAGTAAAGATGCTTCTATTTTAAAAAGCTTGCTATTAGGCCTTGGGATAAGCATGACTAAGCTATGTGCTGGTGTCTTAGCAACAAAGCAGATGTGAAAACAGTGTTTTAAAATCTGGCTGCATAGAAATGATCTCTGCTTGTCTGAATAATGGTGTGCCTTTCTCAAAGTCAATAAAATTGCACCAGTCTAGAGCAGGACTTGCACGGTGGTAGATAAATGTATTTAACTTGGATATTTTCTTCTCATTCCTTTTTGCTTCTTTACACAGGGAATGAAGTATCTCTGCATTCCTGCTGCTGACTCACCCTCGCAGAACTTGTAAGTTTTCTTTAAAAATACATCACAAACCCCCAGAAATTCCTCAGTACCGTGATGCCTGTTTTACAAAGAGCTGAACTATCTGATTCTGATCTCTCACAAGTATTACACAGATGCAGGTTTTAATCCGTGAAGAAAACACAGTAACACTTTATTCTGGCCACTTTGGTTTAGACCCTGCTTTTCGTGTGTCGGGGTTTGTAGGAGGGTCAGTGTGTAACCACTCTTTTTCATTTGTGTCTTTAAACTTCATGAATTCCTTAGTGAGTCCCAGTTTATTCTAGCCATTGTTTTTGTAAATCTTTTTGCTTGGCTGTTCTTTTTTGTTAGTGCTATGTTCAGCCATTAGCGAGAAGAAAATATTTGAGAGAGGTATGAAGCCTAGTGCTTCAAGGGTTTACCTTCAGGGTAAAGTCCCAGTGTGCAAATTACCCCTGCAACTATCTGCTCTGGACTTCTTGAACCTGACATAGAAGGCCCTTGGTAGTAGGCTGGCACGGTGGGGAGTTTCTGCCCTGCAGTGACTCTTGCCTTGAGGATGTATGTATTTAAACTAGGGCGTCCCAGCCTCACTCTTTCTCATCTCCGCTAATGTTCGTGAAACGCTAATTGACTTGCCCTTGGTTTTAACGTTTTGAACCATTGAGCATAGTAAGTCTTGATTCCAAAGAGAAATCAAAACAGGTTTTGTAAGAGAACTTGGATGGTGACCAACTCTTTCTTCTAGAGCTCACTGTTTATGTTGGGGAGAGGCGAGGGGGGTTTCAGCCACATCCTGCTACCAAATTCTGTAGAGAAACAAGTAGTTGAAAGAGGCCTGGTAGGTACGGAAGGAAATGCAGCACTGCTTTTCTCTCACATCACAGCAATATTCCGGCTCATGCTTTCAGGGGATATTTTTAGAGCATATGTTTCTCGTACCCTAGAAAGATTCCAGCGTGGCATTTGATGTGTGGTGATTTGCCTTTTCATTCTGCATTTCTGTTGTGATTTTACAGGAAGGGGGAGGGGGAAACCCCACCACACAAACCCCTCCAGCCCCCCACACCACAACAAAAACCACCCCAAACCCCTAAATTTCAAGACAGGTCTGTAATGAGAAGGCAGACAGCTAGCTACCTTTGTCATGGACAGCTTTTGTGGCCTTAATACTTAAAAATAAATAAATGTAAAAAAAATATCCTTTTGGGAAGGAAAAAAGAATAGGATATTAGAGGGAAACATTCACATGTTGTCATATTAATTGTTTGTTGGTATTCTGAGATCTGTAGCATTTCTGAAAACGTTTTGCAAATCTGCTTCCTTTGTTAATAGAGATCTGGATCAATTGGGAATGGAAATAGAAATGATGGCATTTGTGATGAACGTTAATCAATGTACAATTCAGCCCCTCCCTCACTGTTAAATATCAAGGAATTATATTGAAAAAACCACCTCCGGTGCTTCAGCTGTCTGGCGCAGTACCAAAGCTCTTAAAGCTTCAGTAAGAAGATACAATATTTGCATGAGTATTGTTTCTGTTATGCTGCAGGCATCTAAAATACTTGCTTTGGTATCAGGTGGTTGCAAGCAACGTCATTACTTCTAATACTGATACATTTTATCACTTAAAATAAAACTTGATGAGTAACCGATTTTTCTTTTTTGCTTTATGCAGTCCAGATCTTCAAGTGAAATCAAATCATGATGCTTGCAAATAGCAACATTGCTTGCTTTGCACATACAATCTTCTCAAAGCAGGAGGAAGCTGTCTTTGTTCAGTCTGTGAGGATTTCACACAGTCTTATCTAGGAGCGGTTAACTGTACCGCCTGTGCCTTCTGCGGAGGGAGGGATAGCTGGGGAACAGGAAAGGGAATTGGTCCCCCTGCAACATCTTTGTGTACCTACCCTCCTCTTTCCAAAGAGGGATTCTGGTGGTGTCAGGAAAAAAAAAAGCAGCATCCTGTATTTCAGGTCCTTGCGCTTTCTTAGCAATGGTTGACAGGCATAACTGACCAGATACACACTGCTGTCTTGTCTGTCTCTTCCAACAGCAAGTTCGTTAGAAGCTTTGCTGCTACTTTGCAGCTGCTGGCAGGTTGATAAGGTCCAACTAAAAGCCTTTACCCACTGAATTTTGGGACTGTGAGCTCTTAATTCACTTCAGCTCAGTTTTTGTGAGGGTAACTTCTGGTTTCTTATGTCTGTAATGCACATTTACTGCTAGTAAGCTTGTTTAGTGGAGCTCCCTTCCTCAGAGGAATGAATTGGCAGGGAAATACAGCAGGGATTCCCCTGTTAACATGTGGGTATTCACTAAAGTGGCTCAGATGCTTGCTTCTACTCCCACGTTCTGCCCCTACCAAGCACAGGAATCAAGCAGTTGCTTTTGAGACTCAGGGTGCTTCCTGGGTGTTAAATGAGTGTTTTCCCTGGACTGTGAGAATTTTACCTTGGGCCGTTGACCTCTCCAGTAATGTCATCTCCTATAGAACCTGTTGCTAAAAAGTTAATTCTATAGAAATCAAATCTTCCCTTCCTGTCCTGTTTGAGCTAATTGTCTTAGGCTACGTTTTTCTAAGGAACTAACCGCCAACGGTCAGGCTGTTGGTTGTGATAATACAGAAGCCAGATAACCTATTAAGGAAAGAAATTTAGGTGGATTTTTGCTGCAGTTACATTGCCAAAGGAAAGCAACATCAAGATGCTTCTTCCTATCTGATTTGGATGCTTTCTTTTTAACCTTTATAATATTCGTAGAAGTCTGACTAGCAATGAATGAATATGTAGATCTGGTATCATAACTCTGCCCTCAGCCTGGTTTTGGATTATCCAGCTTGCTAATGCGTAAGTTTAGATGACTTTCACAACATGCTGGTAGGGGCACTGGACTGGTGGTTCTTCCTGTGGTGTTTTCCCACTGTGAAGATGATGCAGTTCAGGACCCAGCTTTAAGCTGGGAGATGTAAAAGCCAGATATGTAATAAATTGTCTTGAAGTAACTGTTCAGTCCCACAGATAGGCTGCAAATCAACATACTTGTCAAGTGCTTTCCTGTTACAGATGATAATCAACTGTTTTGTGATTAATGTAAGACTTGCCATTCTTCTTTGTGTCTGGCACTTGCCACACAGCTAACTGGTCTTCAGTCTTAGTTTTCAGGTAAACACGGTTTGTACCATAACTTTGAAAATGAGTTTAGGCAACTGTCTCTGCTGGAGCCAGCAGAGACCCTCCTACCATAGGGTTGTGGAGGAGTGCGTTTCTCCTTTTCTCTGACTTAAGGTGAGGTGGGCCATGGTTCTACAGAGCAGCACTAATTCTAAGCTTGGCTATTTCTCTTCTCGTTTTCATGAATGCCTGTAAACCGTTACACTTGACAGTGTTTCAGCAGACCGAGTGTCAGCAATAAGGAAGAGCGAATAAAACCGAGTGAATGGAGTTCACTGCTAGCTATATTTAGTACCTCGCAAAGGTATTATGCTCATTCGCAGATATTTTTCAAACCAAAGCATTGAAGTGTTTAACCAAAACTTGTGCTAGACCATTGAAGTGAATTCACTGGTGCTAGGAGCTGCGCTGTTGGCCAGATTTTCTAGAGAGGAAGAGAAAAGATGGGTGTATGAGAAGACTTGGGGTATTGTCAGTCCAGCCCTAACCAAGTTTCATCTGACTGAATCCGTTCCATCTTGGATGAGTGCTCCTTCATTGTACGATAGCAATGCCTCTTGCGCACACAGCCCAACATCTCATTTGTCCTCTGAGTTCATTTATGTGAAGCTGCTCGTGCCCCCCAGGCAGACCTGAGGACCGTGATTTCTTAGAACTCAGCCAGTGAAAATGTTTTGGAGTGGCAGTCTGAGTAGAAATGCATTTGTAAGGCCTCGTCCCTCTTCTTCACTTATCCCACATACTTGGTCTGTTTCTTGAGAAACATAAAAACCTGAGTTGACATGCCATCCTAAATCTTGGGATTGCCTCATGCCTTGAGATTTTCCAAATAAGTCGCTCAAATTTTCTCCAGCTGTGTTCTCCCTGTTGTATCCAGTGATGCAAGAACTGCCTTGAAGAGGGAGTCCTGGGCTTTGGGATCCCTCTTGTTGGATATTTTAGCTTAGACATCATTGCCTTTGCAAGTTCCACAGGCACTGTCACTCTCTTGCATCACTGTTGTCCTCCTCCAGGTCTTGCATGTTTGTAGTATCGGCAGCTGCACTGTTGGGCAGGAAGGGAAGCTTCCTTTTATGTGGGTATTCCTGATTTTTGTGTGGCTGCTGGTGCTGGCCTGAGGTTTTTTCTTTTACCCTTGTGGTATAATATTCACCCTGAGAGGGGAAACATCTTGAATACAGGACGTTGTGTTTCATGGGTGTTGAGCACAGTGTGTTTTCTTGTTCGTCCTTGCCAATAAGCCTGGTACTGACTGCCCCTTAAGAAGCTCTTTTCTCTATGTGTTGCACACATTGCTACTGCTTGCGAGCTTAAGTTGCAAGAGCACTCAAAGGCCACAGTGAACTCCAGCTCTATTGAACTAAGAGGTTCTGCTTGCACCTGCGATAAATTGCAGGCAGCCCCAAAGGCTTTGCAGTCTGAAAGGCGGAGGCAGGGTGAGCAACTTGGGACCGGGATGCAAAGAGGTGACGCTGCAGATTTACTGAGATGACAGCTGCCCAGTTACTTTCCTTCAGACTTGCCCCACTTAAAATGAAGAGGCATGTGTAAAGGATAATGAGAGTACAAACCTTAAGGTTTGTAAACCGAGTCTTTATCTTTTCCACATTTTCTCCTCCACTGCTTTAAAAAAGGTAGGCTGTAGGCAGGGGTTGGCTGACACCCTGAATAAGGGCAGGCAGAAGGGGTACTGCAGTCTGAGGAGAGGAGACTGGAAGGAGCTAAAGAAGCCAGGGCTTGAATTGAGAATTTTTTCATAGCAGGGACAAAAGGGAGAGATTTTATGTTGCAAAGAAGAAATTCATAACATTTAGATATGTCCTAGTACTTGGTTTGAAGGAGGAGGTGAAGTCAAAGTTAAGCATAAGTTTGGGTAGCAGGTAGCGGATGCCTCTGTGAGAGACAATATACCTTGAGAACTGTTCACTTAGTCGTGCTGAGTTTCATCTGACATCTGAGCATACGCAAGGACATGCGAGGTCAAGTTACTAGTTTAAAGAGAAATAAAACACAAACTGCAGTACACACTTGACAGTCATCAGAATAAAGTGTTTGCTAATGCTTGTCGCACTGCAGTGTGTAAGATACCAGTTTCTTCTTCAGGTAGACTGGAGAATAACTATGTCAGTGAGTTTTGTGTTTCATTGGCAAACACTAACTTTTACTTTGTAAGACCTGTATTCAGTTCTAAATTCTAGAAACAGCGTTAAGTGAGCTTTCGGATACATTTCTCTCTTTCTAAGTAGTGATTTTACTAAATAGAGCACTTTCTTTATTGCCCTTCTGCTTCTCTTTTCAGGGCAAGGCATTTCAGAGAGAGCATCAAATTTATCCATGAGTGCCGGCTTACAGGTGAAGGCTGCCTAGTTCATTGGTATGTATACCACTTGCTAAAAAAAAGTTCTTAAGGGTTTCTCTACCTTGATTTGGATGTTCATCATTTTAATGATAAGTTAATGGTCATCTCCATTTTATAGCAAAATCTTCTTGGACTGAAATTCCCCCTTTATTTGAAGAGCCCCAGAAGATTTGCAAATGCTATTAAAGTGTCATGCTAGGACTTTTGAGTCACTTGGGTGGGCAGCTGCCTGGAGATAAAAGGAGCCCAAGAAATTCTTCTTGACCTTCTTTTCTTATCAAACCTTTTTGTAGGATTGATTTGACTAGAGATGTTTTATTTATTTCTCTTTATCTTAATCACTGTATTTCTAAATGTGATTTCCATAATCCTAATAATTTGATTAGTTTCTATAACAGCTATTTTGGTGACTTCAGAGTTGTTAAAAAAAATTTCCTCTGAACAGAAATTGATATTTTTTCTCTTTTTTTCTTTAAACTGCTGAAGCATTCAAATGTTGCATTTGTTAATAGCAAGTCTTCGATTGGAGAGATGCTCCTGGGACTGTAGAGAATAGAAAAGGAAATCCCACCCTGGGTTTTTTCTTGCTCTCTTCTATTGGTTGTAGTCTTTGTGCTGTATGTCCAAGTGACATATCTGAGTCTATATCTGGAATCAGAGTCATCTCGTGATTTGAACACTGGACTCGTACACAGGCCCTAAGCATAAATCCTCAGTTTACTACTGACTCATGATAGGGCTCTGCACGAGTCATTTGGTCAGTCTCCGTGTATGTAAAACAGTGATAATTAATCTGAATTCTGATAAGAGTTTTAAAAAACATGTATTTAAATTTGTGAAGCATTTCAAAAGCATAAAATGTTCTCAAAATGCCAAGTGAAAGAGTCTGGTACAAATGTAACTCAAACACATTCTTTATACTCACAGTAGTAATAGTTAGGAGTTTTTTGTCCAGTGCTGTCAAACCAGTAATAATGAATGATTCTTACTTTATCCCAGCGTTTCGTGTGGGGAAACAGGAGTCCTGAGAGTTGAAGTTGCACAGTGCATGGATAACAGAAAGAGGAGAAGAGCTCAAGCAACCAGACATACGTACTTTTAACAGTTCAGTTAAAGTTAATTTTGGCCCCATGAAATGGAAGCCTTTATTCGTGGTGGAGAGGGAACGGTCTTATTTCACTGCTCTAGTCTATATAAGCAGAAGAAAGTGGGTGACTTATTCCTAGCGTATTAAAAACCAATTCTAACGTAGATGTGTTCACTGTCCCCTGCTTTTGTGAAGACTTAATACTTATTTCTTCCTTTCCAGTCTCATATGAATTACCACGCAGAACCCACTTTCTTGATCTTGTCATAGATTTGTTCTGATACATTTGAAAAAGCAGCACCAAAACCCTTTAACTCAAATATTACAATATTTCTTCCTTGTGGCAAGCAACGCAGCAGTCTGCTGTGATGTTGGGAAGTGATGCTTTTAACTGTGATAGGTGAAGTACAGCACTACTTCAGTTTATTGCACCTCCTTTTTCATGCAGCCTTGCAGGTGTCTCCAGGAGTGTAACATTGGTGGTTGCCTACATCATGACCATCACAGACTTTGGTTGGGAAGATGCACTGTCTGTTGTCCGCGCAGCGAGATCCTGCGCCAATCCTAACATGGGCTTCCAGAGGCAGCTACAGGACTTTGAAAAACATGATGTTGATCAGGTAAATGAACTACAAACAAATGAGCTGTGAAACACAACCCCAAGTCAGATCATGGGCTGCTACTTATTATTTTGTGGCCTGGGTGCTTTATCTGACTCCCTGTTTTTGCTTTGAGAGAGTGGCTTCTTGGCCAAGCCTGCTCCACTGGGGAGGTGTGGACGGAACTGAAGGTATCAGGGAATGCTGGGTGGGAGAAGAGATGAAGCACAACATCTAAACACCTCCTGCCCAGCTGTGCTATCAATCCAGTGACTGCTTCATGTGTTCTAAGACACAGTACAAGACTGACACCTTTAGAGGGGTAAACACTAAAGAGTGAGTTGCTCAGAACGCAGCAGAAAGACCAACCTATAAGTACCAGTTGCATAAAATAGTGGATTTCCCCCCAACACATTCATTTGGAATAGTAAGCAGGAAAGAAATAATCAGAAAGCTTTGCTATCCAGGAGTTAAACTAGGTTCTCATTATGACTTACGTGTTGTGTTCCCCCCCCTTCTGTGGCTGAGACTTAATACATTTTCTGATGTGTAGAACAGTCTCAAATCTGACCCTTTTTTCTTCTTAGCCTTTGAAGGCTTTGTAGGACTAGGAGAACTGAGGGAACAGTAAGACTGCAAAGTGGTTTTCATAAAACAAAAATTAGTTTCTTACCCCTAAAAAGAACCGTCCCACGCAAAAGACCTGCTCTCCGTGGGTGATCGGTGACTTCCACTTATGTTAACAACCTACTCTGGCCATCCCCTCTGTTTTCCATTGCTCAGCATGTTGCTGTTCTCTGGGCTTTTGTGTTAAAAATCAACAAAAACAACAGAGGCAAACCAAAATCGGAAAGCAAAATACATGAGGCAAAGGATGTTGTTTTTTTTTTTTTTTTTATTCCATCCCCGTCATTCTGCTGCAGAAAGCTTAGAGTTTAGAAATTACCATTTGTTTTGCATGATGCAGTTTGCAACTGTAAATATTTGCGTTTTTTTAATATTTAACTGAATGTTTCCTGGATCGTTTGGAACTGGTGTAAATGGTAGAGTAACCGATTTTTAAGAGACAAAAGTCAGAGGGGGACTTTCCAGACTTGTCTCCTTCCTCCCTTACAGTCATTTCTACTCTAATTGGTCTGGGCTAACAGCAATGACAATTAAGGCTATATGCAAATAGCCTGATAAAGACAGTAACGTCTCTCTTTTTTCATCCACCATGGACGGCACATTCTGCCTTTTTTCGCTGAGGGGGAGGCAGTAGGTTGCAAAAAGAAATATCCACCTGTAGTCACTGGCTGGGCTGTAGTTTCCTACTGTCTCTTAACAGCAACCACATCCTTAGCAGGTGTCTGTTTACACACCTGATTTCAGTGGAGTAATGCCATCTGCCAAGGGCGTGAACTTTTCTCTGATTTCAGCAGCATGGGTGTTTTGCTGTGCCACTATAGGGTGGTATCCTGTGGGGTTTCTGGAATGGGGTCCTTTAGATCTTGGTCTTACAGGAAGGGGTTTAGTCACTGAGGTCATAACGTGGTTTGCACCAATTCCAGACTTCCCACCAGGACACACATGGTAGCCTGAGGCTTCAGATTTGACTCAGGACCTTATGATCTTTTAGGAATGGGAAGGAGTAACTATGTTGAGGTCTTGTCTCCCAGTGACCTAGTAAATGGTCTTATGGATAAAATCATCCATGTGTCCCAAACAGGACAAAGCTATTAAAGTTAAGACTTGAAAAATGATCACAGGAATATTATCTCCACTGGGACAGAACAGTTGGGGTCTGTGTCTGCTTGCTGCTTCTGCAGAGAAGAGCAACAAGATTGTCAGGAATGACTAAATGGACTCAAATTCTTCAACTGGCAAAGAAATGACAGAGAAGGATGTGATAACCATCTGTAAAGTTGAGTGGAATAGAGAAGGTGGACAGGTGTGATTTCCACTCTTCCCTGTAATGTGAGAGGGAGCTATCAATTGGCAAGTCCCAATCAAGGAAAAGGAGGGGTTTTTATACAATATGCGCTTAAGGAGCTTGTGGGCATCCAGATATCTTGTGGTAAAAATTGGTGGATTCAGAAAGTGATCTCATGGCAGAAAAATTCATTTGTTGCTATCAGACACAAAGATGCTGCCTCAGCCCCCTAAAAGTACCTGAGCTGAAAATTGCTGGAAGCTGAGGAAATGAGCAGGGAAAAGGCCCCAGTGTTATTGCCCTGCCATTGCCTGATTCTTTCTTCGGCATTTATATCTGGTTGCTCTCATACCAGGATGCAGAGCTGGATTGACCTTCAACTGGACCTAGTACATCTGTTACCATGTGCCATATTCAGTCATTCCTGTCAGTAACATATAGGGTCCTATTCTATAGCTTTTGAACCTCCTGGTCTTTTTCTTCCTAGAAGATACCTTTCCTGATACCTACAGTACATTTTTTACTACTGATGTTTGTGGGCTCAGGATGAAAATCCCATATGAGTGGTTCACTTTCTGATCTTCAACCTTCTTGCAGCCTGTTGTGACTTGGGCAAATTGGCTGACCATATTAGCTTCCATGCTCATTCATGTCATTGTATATGCAACAGGAGGAGGGTGCTTTTAAGTCCAGGATGTCCTTGCCCAGTGGGTGTTCCTTACTCCATATTACTTCAGTCAGCCCAGCTGTTATGCAAGTGTGTCACTTTAGGGGATGTAAGGGATCTCAGTGGTTTCAAATGTGTGTTCCTGTGCCTGTGTATTCTGTGCTGCTATTGAAGGACATGCAATATTTGGAGCGCTTTTCTTTAAACGACTTGTGTTCTTAAAGGCTCTTGAAATTCTGTAGGACAGGAGGGAGTATTACTTCTGCATCAGTCTCATGTTATTGTTTCATCATATTGTATATGTATGTTCAATTTCTGCAGTTCAGGCAGTGGCTGAAAGAAGAATATGGGGAAAACTCTTCTCAGGATCTGCAAGAAGCCAAAAATCTTCTGAGCAAATATAAAGAACAGGCAGAGCTGCAGCAGAATACTGGAGGAAGACAGTGGAATAACAACTTCTCATCTGTGCCATCTCTCTCATACAGCAACTACACAACGGAGACCTAATCGTAGGAGGTTGATTTTTTTTCTTTCTACCTTTGAAAAACATCTTGCCATAATTTCCATCCCATCTTCAAGACTCTCAGCTGTAATCATGCAAACAGTTGGTTTGTAGAAAGCTTCTTGATGAAAATACTACATTATGTGTGTGTGTATGAGCGTGTTTGACACAGTTTTATAATTTGGGCAGCATCAAGTTCTCTGTGTGCCCAGAGACATGATCCAGTTACTGTGGCTGAGCCAGTTTGTCAGCCAGCCACAGCTGTTATCCCCTTATGCCCACATGGCCTGGCATTTGCTGTGAGGTTAGCTCAACTCCTTTCGTTGTAGGCTAGCAGAGGGCTCTGAGAGATGAAGTCTGGTGATTCAAGCTGTGGCGGTTTGACATCTCTGCACTATCAATGTGGCAAAGATGTTATTGCACCTGAAGAACTCAAGCCTGTGTCTCTGCTGCTCCTGTTCACAGTCCATTGGCAAGTAATACCGTGGAGGCGGGCTTGAACTTGAATGCTAGGCTGCAAACTGGAGCAGGTGAGATAGGGGTGCATGTACCTTTCTACCAACAGTAGCATCTAGGAGAGAAGTGGGACAGACAGCTCTGAGTAATAACATCTTCAACTGCCACAGTTGTACTTGCTTCAGTGCACGTGAGACAGAGCTGTCGGTAGAACTGCCGCAGACTGAGAGCACTGAGACTGTTACCACAGCTCAGCTGATGTGCAGTGATTTAAGCAGTGGTCCCTTGATCGTGCATCTGGTCTCCCAGCATAAGCTTCCCTGGAGAGTGGTTTGTCAGGTCTCCAGTGCTGCTGAACTTCATTCCCCGTGGAACATGTGCCTCTTCAGCACACGCCCCTGCGCACATGATAACGTGTCTCCAAAGAGTGGGCTCGGTGTGAGTGCGAGCACCTGTTTCTTTGCTTGTGCTGTGGTTTGCTCTTTGACTTCAGCTACCTCAAAAATGCTGTTCTTGTCATTGTGGTTGTAAATGCAACCTTGAAAATTGCCTTGTGTAATCTTAATCTGACACTGAGTGAAGTAAGTGGGAGCATGTGTGTGTGAGAGTGTGCGTGTGCATGTATATTTCACAAATGTCTGTATTTGAGAAGTTTATTGTTTTGTTTTAAGATTGCCCATATTTCTCACTGGTTTAAAAATTGAGTTGTTTGAATTCAACTTTCTGCCATTTTAAAGCCACTATATATTTTGCTGTGATCAGATTTGTAGGAATGCATTTGTAAAATATATTTTAAACTAGGTTAAAACTAAGGGCCATACTCCGCTCTTGGTAACATTGTGTGTTTCTGGAATGGAGCCATTGCCTGACTCAAGTGTATTCTAAAAGTGTAACTTCAAATACGTCAGCAGGGATGCTGGGCAGTGTATTGATTTCTGATGGTGTAATGGGGGGTGGCGCTGATGCCAAGATCATGACTTCTTGTCTTTGACTCAGAGGGTGGAAGGCCTATTTTTCTTGAAGATTCCAGAAAATAAAAAATGCCTCCCAAACAGCCAGGATAGAAAACCAAAAACAGACCCCTCGTTTGTTTGAATGTGGTGTATATCATGCTAAAAGCTGAGCACTGAGAGGGAAGCAGTCAGCATACTAAATAGACTGTTGTCTCTTTCAATTTCTTTGGCACTCCGACCTCCCATCCCTTCACAAGATTCCTCTTCATGTGATCTCCTGCTTGCTTTGGGTGGCAGTGAATTCTTCGGATGGGAGCAGGGCTTTTGGGATCAAGTAAGCTCTGGCTGTGAAATATCTGTCATTAAGTATCTTCAAAAAATATATGTTATGGCTTGTGAAATATGGATCTTGCACGTCGATAATTGTCAAAAAGGGACAAAGGGAATGGGGTGGAACTGGCCTGACCGTTTCATCTGAGTCCAAGCCTGCATCAGGGTTCTCATTGCAGTAAGCGCTTTAAGTGTACTGAACACAGCGAGAGCAGGATAATCATGTCTGTGTTGCAGTAAGGGATGCTGTTGGATTTGGGAAGGGTGCTGGAATTGACTTTATTTTTCAAGCTTGTAGCTAAATGAACTGCTGCTTATTTGGTACATCCAACAACTGCTCTGTGTTTGCCTGGTAAGAGAAGTATTTAGCTCTTCTTGAAGATGTTGATCTGCAAATAACTGGCTGTCTAGGAATTCCAGCACAGCAGTGCCCACGTTGGCAGTCCCCTCTGCTCTGAGGGCGGATGTGGTAATTGGAAAACGCTTTCCTCGGTAACAGGGTCTGACACGCGTTCAGGATGCTGGTCCATTTGTTCAGCCCTCTACTCATCATAGGATATGTAGTGCAACTTCAGCCCATCCCCACAGGGCAGCTTTGTCAGAAGCTTTCTGCCCATGCTCTTGCAGGTATCCAGTCAGTCCATCCTGGAGCTGACTGCCAACACTATGTATCCTGTAACACTTTTGGCACTCTCATCCTTGCGGTAGTGACCCTGTGAGTGCTGGTAAGTTGGCAATTCTTTTTTCTGTTCTGACAAATACAAGGCAGAACGGGAGATATCTCTTAATGTTCTTGTGTCCAAGATTATTCTGTATTGGATTTTTTTAATAGTTTGGTTATCCCCAAAGAGTCAGTCCCACAAATAAGTTTGGTTTGTTTTTTTTTTTTTTAGAACTGAATTTGGCTTTAGGGCCATATAGCCACATCAATGTGCATTATGCTGCAGCTCAAAAGCAGATACAGGGTAAAGCAGGAAGATGGAGGGAGTGCCATATTGTCAGCAAGTGGAAGTGCTTCTCTCTTTTTAAAAGACAGAAGAGGTATTTTCTGTAGTTTCTTGCTTCTGCATCTTGTTTAGTGGTCTGTATGTACTGCATACTGCATTTAAGAGCAACAGTAAAAGAGCAACAGTAGTCTAAGAAAGCTTGAATCTGGTTTGTCCACGTAGAGAGCAGAATGATAGTTTACTCCTTTACCATGAGGTGCAGAAGAAAGAGTAGCTACAGTTCTCGCCTTTGGCCTTTTAGGAAGGGAGAGGAGCTAACACAGACTGAGAATGTGACATGGTTTGTCTTCCAACCAGCCTTTCAGTTCAGTGGCAGTTTGTAGGACTTTCCAGCTACCTGGAACATGACTAGACCCCAGTCCACCTCTTAGTAGTTTGCCTTTATAGTGTAGATTATGCATTCAGTCATTTTGATTCTGTACGTCAAAACACTGTCCTCATTTTGATGTTCACTGGAAAATGTATAAAGTTTATAACACCTTATAATGTATAATTGATTTTTTGGGCTAAACTTGATATCCATGTCTGATTATAAGCAAATGTTTAGTGTTATACAATGTAGGTAATGGGTAAATGCATTAGTATTTATTACCCTGATTTTTTAACCTGGAAAGAGTTGCTTCCTTACATTTTGTGGTTGACTGGGAAGATGGCAAATTATATCTCTGTTTTTTAAAAAGGACAGTAATAACATTGGTTGCTATAATGGCCACTGCCTATACAGAAGTCAGTGAAAAAATTATAGTAATTACTTCAGCTACTTTAAAAACTCTAAAACTGGTAAGCTTCTTGATTCTCTGTCTTCCTCTTCCTGGGCATCTTAGCGAAGCCTTGATTGCTTTTTCCAAATGTTTGTATTTAATACGTTCTACAATTTTTTTATAAATAAAAGTAAATGTTAACACCTGATCTGCTTGTGTATTACTTGAAATAAATAATAGTCTCTGGAAAGTTTCTACTCACTGTTTGTATCCCTGCAGGTACAGTAAGAGTACAAGACAC
Organism: Theristicus caerulescens; assembly: GCA_020745775.1. Taxonomy (NCBI): domain Eukaryota; kingdom Metazoa; phylum Chordata; class Aves; order Pelecaniformes; family Threskiornithidae; genus Theristicus; species Theristicus caerulescens. The sequence continues at coordinate 74,984,886 of CM036558.1, forward strand.
ACTCATTTTGGTATTTAGATTACTTTTTTTCTCCTGAAAACACACTTCTTGAGACTTCCCCTCTCTTCACCAAATTCTTCCAGGTGAGTTCAAGAATCTGCAGCACAAGCATCTCTTGAATAGTAGTCCCGCAAGAGGATGTTGCGTGTGGCTCTCTTACTTACCATTGCTGGCCCATCATTGCGGCAGGGTATGTGGTGAATCCGAATTTTTTATTCTTTTGAAATCCTTCTTTTCCATAGGACACTGGCTTAGGGCTTGACTAGCTGTAAAACTTAGCTGGTTTACAGACTGCCAAGACTCAAGGCTCTGAGTAGTGGTTTGTCAGAGGAAGCTGATGTAAGTGGCAGATGATGATTCTTGGGGAAAAAAAATTTAAAAACTTACAGTGTAAATGGGGGGGAAAAGCCCCATTTAAATTCCCACAGATAACACACTGAATTTCTGGTTTGACACTACCTCTGCTAAGAGGGTAATTCTGGCATTTGACCAATCAAAAAAAAAAAAAAACCAACCCAAAAAAATAAAACCAAAAACCCCACCAACCTGAAAGTAAAATCAGTCATGCCTAAGTAGCCAGATCTCATGGCCACTTCAGTCGTTGCTGAAGGCTGAACTATGTTCTTGCAGTGGGACTCCCTCATCATGAAGGCAATGTTAGATGCTCAGGCACAATGGGGTTTGGGTCTTTTCTTTTTGCCCTCTTCTCCCTCTCCCAGCACTTGTTAGTTTATAGACTGCTGGGAATGTGTGGATGTTGCCTAAGGGATCTCAGGGATTCAACTGATTAATAATATCCTCCTCTAGCATAAAGTTAATGTGTCTGTAGATAGCTTTGAATGTGCTAGATGCACCTTGTTCATAATATATTTCACTTCATCTTCAGTGTAAGTGGGATGGCTGTGATTTTATTAATGTGGGTTTTAGTCCTCTTCCTATCTTTCTATGAAAAGACTTTAAATTCAATGCAGCCTGCTATTTGAAGCTTGAATTAGTAGTGTAATTACCTCCTTTCTCCTAACTGTTATCCATAGCAATGCCTTAGATATATGTGCTATAGCACTGGTGAGACAGAAAACATGTTTAAAATATAATCCCTTGTGAATCAGGAAAACCTCTTGAGTTTTAGAGGAGGCTTCCCCCCTACCCCCAAAGGAAAACAGCAGTTTCCAAATGAAAAATGCACTGCTGCTCTGTCTTCCTTTTGACCACTTAGCACCTCTCAAGGGCAATTTTTATCCAAATCACACGTAAAAATTGTGCTGCAACTATGGTGCCATACAACTGTTCCCAACTGTATGTCTTGTTTCATTCAATGTTATATGTAACTGTCATGAGTTCTAGAAAATAGCAGTTCTGATTTGGTTCATGTAGTCCTGTCCCACCATGCAGTAAACTGAGGGAACTAGAGAGTAAACCGGCATGTCCTTAGCTGCGCTCATAACCTGATAAGGAGTTTGGGCTTTGCCAGCAAATTGAGAGTCCTTCCACCCCCTCAAGAAGGTTGTACTGGCAGAGGGAAAATGATGATGGTCTCTAGAAAATATTAGACAGCATGAGGAAGATGATCTTGCGCTGTACAGTGTCTCTGTAGAAACCCCCGGAGACCCAAAGCATGGGACAGAAACAGCTATTTTCACACTTTGTACTCAGCAGAGCTTTAAATGTGGCTCTCGTTTTCCATGTGCCGCAGCTCCTGTGTGTTTAACTATTTCATTGCTACATTTAGCTGCTGTCCAGTATTATTCTTCTGCCCTTACCCAGGGAACAAGTTCTTCTTCATACATGTTTGAATGTGTGCTTTGCTCTGGTGAATTATGCAAACTGCAGTCTACCAAAAGTGAGTAGCTTGTGAGTAGCAGGATGACTTCTGTAGTTTCCATGTAGCTTCTAGTGTAATTATTAGGAGTAGGCATCTAATGAAGCGTGAGCAGGAGGTGCCTTTTTGCTATTGAACTACTGCATAGCTCAGTCCTTGTAGGAGACTCAATTCTGCTTGTGTGAGCCGAACACATCTGCAGTAAACTGGGAGTAAAATTCATTTGCAAGCAGCCTCAAAAAATGGGATTTTCAGCCAGACCTGCACCCAGTTTCCATTTTAGTTGAGGCAGTTATGAATGTGCAGGTTTGTACCCTTCATTGTTCATTGAAGTATGACTAGAGAGATCAGAGCCAAGGCATCCAAGATACTTGAAGTGCAAAGTGTTTTTAAGTTGTTTGCTCACTTGGTCATCTATTGACACAGGCATTAGCAAAGCACAGCTTTAGATCTGGGCAGATGCATTTACAAATTGACCCTTTGAAAGTCTGAGTCCTGATTCCCCTTCTTCCCTTCTTTCTCTGAAAGCAAGTGAGTTTTTAATTCGTCAGATACAGGGGATGGGACTTCTGTCACAATTTCTTGAATCTCTTCCGCCCCTCCTTTTCCCTTTTTTTTTGTGTGTGATTTTTTTTTTTTTTTTTTTAAATAACTGGTATTTATCCCAGAGCTCTTGAGTCAGGATAAGTGAGTGCCAATGTGTGGCTCGCAAACAATTTATTTCCTGTAAATGTGCGTTAATAAAAAAAGCCAATGTTCTAAGGTTGCTGATTTAATTGATGGTGTTAACAAATACAGTTCTGCTGTTTGTGCATCTGTCCTGTCACGGTGGTTGTTTGCCAAGCCTGCCATGACTTCTGTGGATGTTGTCATCTTCTGTGGCAGTCTGGCTCCTGTGCAGCACGGGATGTTTCGGAAAAGTAACACTGATCCATGGCAGTGTTGGACCTGACATTTGAAAAATTAAAAAGGGAAATTTAACTTTTGTTTGTATGCCAAAAAGCAATGTGTATTGGTGGACCTGCATCCTATGCAGGTTACTGATTACAAACAGTGTTTTTCTTGATTCTCTCTATTCCTCACTTTTTAAGGCAAGGTGGGACTTTGTTGAAAGCTTGTAAGTAGGAGAAAACTGCCCTGCATTTAGAGGAACTGTGTGTTGAAGATGTCAGGGTTACAGCCGTGTTTATGCATGCTCACTGCGTATTTTCCCAAGGATTGCAGTTTGAAGTCTTTGCAAGTAAGTCTAGTGTGTAACTTTCCCAGCAAAACTACTGATGTAACCCCTGAATGTCTCAAAAGAAAAGAAAAGAAACCCTGAGTGCTCTGCAATCTGTGGTCAAATCCTCAGATTTTAGACATGAGATTCTTCTGTTCGTAGGTAGCTTACTTACTTGATAATGTCTGATTTGCGGTGAGGTTCTTATCAGCCCTGATAAAGATCTCCATTGCTCTGGAAGGTAGGGTATGTCATGCAACATCGTGTGTCCTCTGAGTAAAGCCTTATTTTTGCAGAAGTCTGTGGCCTGGGCTCGTTTGCAAGATGCGAAAGGTGCCTCTGTTGCACACAAGTGAACTGGTTGGGCTTTTACTGGCTAGTGCTCCCATTTACCCCATAAAAACATGACTCTTCTGTTTGAGAATACTGAAAACCATTTGCTTTCCTGCACATCGTGGAGGCTGTGCAAGTATACCTCTATGGTTTCTCAGCTGGGTAAGGCCGTATGACTCTGAAGTTAACCATCACTAATAAGTTTGGGGGAGGAATGGGAAAAGGCTTGTCACAATCCAAAACCCACCAGGATATATTATAGTAATGTACTAATTCACTGCAAGAGCACTCTGGACTTTGCTGTCACTGGAAGGATCTTAAATACTCCTTCTCTTCCTTAGCTATATTTTCTTTTCAAGGGACTGAGGTGGGGCTTCTGAAATGTTTAGAGTTGACCTTCATTTCCATGGGGTGGTCACCTTACATCAAGTCGATTGCACTGGAGGAAATGTTTGTCTTGTGAGATCTCACGTATTTCTAGCTGGGCTTTTCTGCCTTAGCATTATACATCCTTGATATGCACATAAATTTCCAAAATGGCATAGAAAGGGTTACAAGAGCAGCTGCGATGCAGTAAGACAGGCTAGGGAGTTCAACAGTCCTTTTTGATGCAAAAGTCTTGTGGTTTGGGCTTATCAAGAAGGCATATTGACTCAGCCATCTTTGTCCAATCCATAAAATGCTGGACTGAGAAGCATTTGGGATTCGGTTCCCGATTCTCCTACAAGTTGCTGTGTGACTAGGCAAGTTGCTTCAGTTCTGCTTTGCTTCATTTTCCCAATGAACTGGGGAAGAAGTGTTATGACTTTCCCTGGTACCGCTCTGCGAAGCCCCCGATGAAAAGCACTGCATCAGTGTTGGTCGTGTATTGTTAAATGAGGTATCTGCCCTCCGTCCGAGGGCTGTTAAAATACCTTTGTAACCGAGAGATTCTGAAGCAGGGCAAGGACCTGTGGTGGCTTCTTGCTTATTCTCAACACCTCAGTCCCACCTCCATAGGACGTGCTGTGCTGCACAGGATGGTGGGTGGGTGGGTGTTGATGGGAATAGGGAAAAATCAAGGTTTGATTCCCCAGGTACCGGTTGCTGTATTTCAACATAAATTACATAAAATGCAGATGTCATTTCTATATGGAAAAAGATGGGGTGAAGCGGAAGAAGTCCAGAGCAATTCTGGTTGTGACTGACCTAGACAAAACTCATCCCACAGGTGCATCTGTTGAACATAAAATCTCAGGTAAAAATTAAATGGTAGGGATATGTAACGTGTCTGTGACATCAAGAATGATGGGGGGGGAGGGGGCAAGTGGAGGAGGAATAGCATATGGAAAAAATCAAAGCATTGGAATACCTAAAGGTAATGCAGTAAGGGCTGGTGATATATGTGCTGAGATACGTTCCACGCACTCCAGGAAAAAGTCTGCAGGGGAAAAAAAAATGAAAGGGAATCTCTGCTGTTTCCTATACTTTGAATAATATGGTTACGATCATAGAAAAAAAGTGATGTCCTGATTTTCCCCTAGGCTCGTGCTGGAAAGAAAGAGCATATGGTGAATACGTCTAATAAAAGCTGTTCTGGCAGATGAGAACTGGAGGAGGAACAAAATTAGTGCCTCCTTGGCCAAGCTGCTGCTGCTACTTTTGGACTGTTTCATGGAAGTCATGAATTTGATTCATTTCCAAAGACAGCTTGGAAACTCCAGGCAGCAGAGGAAGGGACTCCCCCTTGACTAGCTGTTTTTCTCTGAATGCATTGCGCTTGTGTGAAATGCAGTCAGAGCAGCTTCTCAGGTCATTCCTGGGGGAAGGTCAGTGTGTGTGGGGGGACTGACCCTCTGTTCCTCAGTTTGAGTGATTTGGGAGCCTCGGTGCCTTGAAACACACTGAACTTCAAGCAGGGTTGGGGAACTTGGAGCGCATGCTGTGGGCACCTCAGTTAAAAAGGAAAACTCCCTTTAATTTCCAACCAGAGTAGATCCAAACTGTGTATTGGAGAAGCCTCTGTCTTTCTACTGATGGCCAAGGCCTCCTTGATCTCTCTGTGGTTGCCTCCAGCACTAAGCTGGGTGATTAGGATGGGTTTAATCCCTCCAGGCCTCCCTCCCTTCAAGGCTGAATGAAGGCAGTTGGTGAACTCTGTGCTGTTCATTTGTTCAACAAAGTCAAACAGTTTTATCCACTTTAAATTTGAAGCATGAATATTAGGGTGGTTGGAAACTAATAGATGGTTTACCTAGCTGAAAATAACCCGTCTGAGGAACCAGGCTGCGGAAATAGCTGAGGAAAGAGTAGGGAGAGCATGGCTTGGTGAGTGCTCTGAGAGTAACTTGCCAGCTCTGATGGGAAGCAATAATGGGGAGGAAGAGACAGTAATCAGTGAATCAATCCGCACGGCTCGTTTAAAAATACCTCCTTTTTTGTGGCTTTGGTTACAAGAATGCTTTGTGGGCCACAGAAGAAAGGCATTAGTAGTTGTTTTAAACAAGCCATATTCTAATTTCACGTTTCATGAAGTCCCGTGAACCTCTGAGCAAGAGAATTTCCACCCGTGTGCATGTCAGGGGCAGAGGGGAGGGCAAATGGGCAGTGGATATTTTAAGCGAGCGGTTGCAATTGAAGTAAGCAGGAGCTACTGTAAGTAGTGCTAGATTGCGGTTAAGGAGTACATTTGTTTGAGAAGGGACAGGATGAGACGCTAGAAACCCCATTTCAATAGAAGCTACTAAGATGGTGCCTGAAGGAAATATTTGACAATGAAGTTGCATGTAACGGCCATCTTCTCCTGGGAAATGGTAATAAATAGGGTTGTGTCTCCATCACCTAGGGTAAAACCTGCACAGCGACGAGGACTGTCTGCCTGTGCATCGCAGCTGGCTCTCTGCTTCGACACACGTCATGCCCTGGCTTCCCAGCAGGCTCGTGAGCTCGGGCGCAGCAGGGTCTGAATGCCAGAGGCAGGCCAGGGCTGAGCTGGTGACCCTGCCCAGCTCAGGCGGAGCTGAGCAGAGACCCACGGCGTGGTTTACTGGTGAACTGGATAAGCCGTACCCCAGGCAACTGGGAGCTGATTGTGCGTTGGTAATATTGAACATGTTCTGTTTGGGAGAGGATTAGCCTGAAGACCTGGAGGGGAAGCTTTAAACATTGAGTGCAATCCTAAGATAAGCCTTTAATGCACGTTTTCAGAAGTCAAGGATGCTTTGGGCAGTTTGGCTTTTTAGCCACTCTTCAAAGGGGGGTGATCAATATTCTTGGTCTGTCGCATGTTGTTGCAGCTTTAGGAAACAGGAGCTTCACATTTCAGGGGCGATTTTTATTAGGCTCTGCAGAGGCAAAGTCATTCCTGGAGGGAAGTCGTGACAGTCAGAAAAAGGAAGACCTCTATTATGCTACACCTTCCCTTCCACCTGACAGTAGTAGTTAGGTGGGGGAAGATTTTATGAGGATTACATTCTAGAGAGGGGCAATTTATTGCTTTAAACAGACTACTGATGGTGTGTAGCCTAATCTTAAGGTTTCAAAAGAAATTCCAGCAAGGTGGTGTATTTAAAATCCTCCTGGCATCTGATGGCTTGAACAATAAACGTGACAGTCGCTTGATTTATGCAGATGTCCGCTGTGATCGTCTTTGAAAGTAATACATAAAATGTAATGGAAAACAAAAGCTCACAGTCATTGTATGACTTTGGGTTGTCATCAAATTTCTCTTTCCTACAGTCTTCTAGAGCTTTGCAGCAATGATTCTCAGTTTCTGTCACTGTTGGTGTGTTGGACAGTCACGGTGCAAGCTTGCTAAGACCCCAAAGGTGAACAGTCATAACAGATAACCTGATCTTAATGGGGTTTGTAGTGGCCTGGCTCAGTGAAGGCAAGAGAAAAGTATCATGATGTTTTTAGAGGAAAGGCAAGTAAGGCTTTGATTTTGGTCTGTTGGTTTCCTGCTGCCTTATCACAAGGGGAAAGCTCTACAAGCAAATAGCGGCACCTGTGGGAGCTGGAAGGAAAATTTGGAGGAACTTCCAGGAACTGCAGACGTTTCCTGAGAAAGATACAGTGGGGTAGAGTTAAGTTTTTGTTCTGGGTTTTCTGAGAGGGCAGAAATTATCACTAATACTGCATGTAAACAGAAAGATGAAAGGAAAAGGACTCTTCTTTAAGAATTACATTGACTATTGTATCTCAATGCACCAAAAAAACCCCACTAATGAAAACACGATGACTAACCAAACTGACAGTTTTAGACCAGGCTGTGCAGACAAACTGGCTGCTAGTGAACTGTACTTGGCAGTGAAATGGTTACAGCACCGTTGTAATACTTCTAGTGAGAAGTGGGAATATGAGGAGAGAGCATGAATGCACTGATAGGAAGGGTTAGGACTTGCAGGCTTAGACTACATGAGCCCATGCTGACATCTGATGTTCTCCTGGGCAGTGGGAAGCTAGCCCCAGCTTTCTTTGTACTGATATGTTGTACTTCAAAGTCCTGCCTACACGGAGGGGTGAAAGGAAGCCAAGAATGCAGCTGGAAGATGATGTTGCAGATGGACAACCTCTGCTCCCTTAAACTCTGAGGAACTTGATTAAAGCGTGCACTGAGTTTAATAATTTTTCTGAGTTCTGCAGGTATAATGTGGTTCCTTTTTTGGTGCTGTTTAGTGGCACCAACAGTCATCCTCATCCCAAGGCACTGGAGGCACCTACCCTTGTTGTCGATCCTGTGTGCCATAGCTGCTTCGTGCATTCATAAACTGAAGATGGAGGCGACTCTCTGCTGCTTCTGCGCCACTCTGTGTCACTTTTCCACACTGGAACAACCCTGTTCTGCCTTACGGACCTTCCTTGAATGGTCTCTGTGCTCTGGAAATGTGAGTTAATATTTTAAAGTGTGAATTTATAGATTGGGAGTTCCCAAAAAGATCTTTTCAGCCTCTGGTGAGTGTCAAAATTATGGGAACTTGGTTCAAGGGGACCTTTGAGGGAAGAGGAAAGAATTGGTCCCAAGCAGAGCTGGAACAGCTCTTGTAATACGTGTTCCCAAATGAGCCTCGGGCAGCAATAATGATGTTCTTGAGTTCCCTGTCCCTGTCAGACATTTCTTTTTTTCCCTAATGAGGACAGCTTGTACTGCTGCTTCTCCAACAATATGGTATGATCCTCATTTGCCTTACAAAAATTAAGCACGAGTCCTTGGAACTCCCCCAGTCCTTAGTAGAGAGGACTTTATCTGACTGTCCAATGTGGGAATGCACACCTATCCCAAACATAGGATTACTGGAGTATCTAGAGACTGCTCTCTCTAACATATTGAAATACATTACACATCAAATGGATATTGGTCTACATTTCAGGCTGGAGTTTAGATGGACAGGGAACAACATCACTGAAACCGTGTCCTGGGACTGCTGTTAGTAGTACAGTGCCTCCAGGGCTGTGGAGGCTTGGAAGCGACTGTGCCAGTAAAATCCTCTCCCAAGAGCTGCCTCAGAAGCCCCTGTACGTGTGCCATTTTATGCGGAGCATTTACCATTACTCAAGAAGCACTGTGCCAGCAGGGAATTTTGTCCACATCCCTTTAAATGCTGCTGTCTGTCCTTTTCAAAAAGTCTTTTAAAAAGTCATTGCCTTGCAGCTGGGGAGGGAAACCTCATAATTCACAGCTGCTCGGGCAGTATAGCAGCAGGCAGCCCAGTGCATTGGCAGGACCGGGGCCCTCTGTGTCTCTGCAACAGGCAGCTCCTGGCCCGGACGCTTTGCCCCCAGTGAAGCCAGTGGGGAAACTCCTCCCGAGCTCAGTGACAGCAGGATCTGCTTTTCCGTGCTTTGAGTAGCAGTTTGTTAAGGCCACCAAGTGGCCATTTCTTTCTTCTTTTTTTTTTTTTCTCCCCCTTTCTCAAGGCAGCCAGCTGCAGCACCAGTGTGATGGAAAGGCTAGCGCGGTAATAAAGAGATGAAACAGGATTTTTGCCTTACATAAGATGAAATCACATTGCTTCTCTACTTCTCATGCCGTTACACTATCACAAATAAATTCACCCATCTGCAAGGACAAAACATCTGTGAAAGAAGAGGGTTAGAGCAGCTTTAAACCACACCTAGCAGGCTTGATAATACAGCAACCCTTGGCAGCGATTTGTATGCTTCTCAAGCAATAAGAGCTGGGGAGCACTGCAAGGGGGTTTTGGAGGCCTTTGTAAGTCTGGTAGGTCTTAATACCCAGAGATGATAACAAGGAGGGATGAACTGTCCCATGACCTGAGCTCCTGCAGGAAAACCAGGGGCAAGTTACCCAGGCCAGCCTCTTGCTCAGACCAGTAGCCCATGATGCCTTTCTGCTCAGTCACAGCCAGAATTGCATTTGCTATAAACAAGTGCAACAGTTAGGTTTTTTAACAGGCACTGTATTTGTTGACCCATTCCACAGCAAAAAGAAGAAAAAAAAAAAAAAGAATTATGTAACAAAATGAGTAATGCGAAGTGGCTGAGGGAATTTCTTGGTGTTTTCTAGCACGCAGCACCTTCAGTAGAAGTGTGCATGGCTCAGCTTGCATCACTGACAATGTGAAAAACTTTATTTTGCTTCAAGAGGGAAGCATTCACCCATGCTAGTAAGTCACCCTTCAGAGTATCCTTCCTGTTCATGCTAACCAAAGGTAGCCATGCATGCAGAGATCTCTTTTTTTTTCACCATTAGAAAAGGGCAACCTGGTACAAAAGATAATGCAAGAGGCCATCCAGGCTCCATCAGCTGTCAACAGTCACTGCAGCTGTTAACTCCTCAGCAGGTACTGTGGGCCAGCATCAACTGTCAGGCGAAATTCAGAGAATATTCAGAATTTTCCTGAGATAAAGTGAAACAAAGCGAGGTGGACAACGTGTTTTAAAAGGGGAGTTTTTCCCATGTCGCTAAAAGGAAAGCAGCACCCCACCGCCACTGAAAATTTCCCTCCCTACCTTTGCAAATCTCCCCTTGGTGGTCAGCACTTTGCTTCAGCTGCGGGGAAGCAAGTTAGTGTCAAACCAAATGCTGCCCGTAGGAAACCCTCTGGATGTGCGCACATGCTTTTGCTTGTGCAAGGCATTTCCAGTTCTCCCTGCCAGCACCTGGTGTAAGATTTTCTTCTGCCTAAGCCTCACCGGGTCCCAAATGTTATTCTCCTGACAAGACTGTCGCAGATTGCAGCACTACAATTGCCACGGCCCTTCCTTACGCAGAGATACCGAAAGCTGCTGTCATCCGGAGTGGAGAAAGGTGGGAGGAGATGTAATAACATATTGTTACTATCATTTCACATATTCACTGTTCAGGAAGACATTTTCAAAAGCAGCCAAGTCTCTTTTTCCAAAGCAGCCACAACATTGTGAAGTTCCGTCCTGACTTCTGACAACATTTCAGCTCTTGTGTATTTTCCCTCACATTTGGTAGTTTAACCCTCCATCATCCAGGTGTCTTCTTGCTCTTTGCGGATTACGGTATGCTCTCAGCATCTTTGGAAATAAGGCTTTGTGAGCACTGTGCCGCCAGACTCTCTGAGGGAGGAGAAGCATCCCTGAGCCTCCTTCCATCAAGCTTTACAGGCCGTGGGGGAGAAACGCACCTCGTATCCAGCTGAGGAGCAATGCAGCCACCGCTCTCCCCCCGGTCCCCGGCTGCAGCCTGCTGTTTGGAGAGCACCCGCGCCTCCAGCTTGCACCTCCTTCCTGGCAGGTTTACGTGTGGCCGGCTCCTGCGTGGGGCCCGACGCAAGGCGAGCCCTGGGGAGCCCCGCTCCAACCTCCTTGTTCCACCTGGCCCCCTGCCTGGGGGATCAAGCATTAGTGAGGAGGACAAGCGGGGTTACGCTGCCTCTTCCACCCTGCTCCACAGTATGGAAAACCCAGGCCAAAGCTCCCCTAGGCAGAAAGACGCTGACATCCCAGGAGAGACAGGTTACTTTGAGCAATTTATTAAAACTTTGTAGTGTCAGGCACTCTCCACACTCCCATTCCCTCTCATTTATAAAGGCACCTGTCACGGAGGACTGTAACACAAATGTCCCAGTTGTCAGGGGACCGTAGAAGGACGATTTCCCTCCTGCGAGAGCTAGTGGCAAAGCCTCTGCCTCGGGCGGCTGGCCGGTTCAGCGCTTTGTGCTGCCCCGTGAGCCAAGCGCGGGAGCTGAAACCGCTGAGGATCCAGTGGGTTTCATCTGGCGCTGTGCTGTAAAGCGACGTTCGATTGCATTTGGTGCTGTAGCTAATGAAGGTGGTTTATGTTTTTTGAAAATTGTCAGAAAGCATTCACTGATTTATGTACGTGCCAGACTGATCATTGATAGCAGGAGAAATTCTGACTGGACGTACTCGCTATCCCCCATTCTCGCCCATCACCGAAAACCTTGTTTGCAAAGACTTGTTTCCTTTTAAATCACTCTTCTGCACATCTAATCGTGCTGACCTGCTTCTTTTCAAAGTGAAATACCACCGTACATTCATTTAGGGCTTGCATTCAGTCCCTCTAGCATACAGCCAAACTTGTCTTGTGCCACTGTGAATGACGAGTTGGGTCTCTCCTCAACAGAAAAACACAGGCAGGTTATTTGTGTTGCTGCCTAAGGAAGAACAATTAATAAGTGGATTTTTTTTCTTTAAATAATTCAGGTTATAGCCCTCCTTGCTCACTGAATATTTTTCCTTTGGGGCTGTGAGTTCCTCTTTTGTCTATCAAAAAGGAGAAGGTAACATGAACTGCTAGACCATCGCCACCAACTCCTTCTCACAACCATCTGCATCTCATCACCATCTGCTCAGTAAGTCCAGGCTGAGGATTTACCCCTCACTAATCAAGACAGGATGAAACCAAATCATGTTTGAAATTGTACAGAGCATGTTATGCCTATGGTCTCTAAAGCATCTCCTTCCAAAGGGATGCATGTGCCACTAGTGATTTCCACCCTACAATGGCCGCAGACAAGAGGAGAGCCTCCCAGTTTCTTTCAAGTAGGGAAATCTCAGTGGCAGCCGCATCTATGGTTTTTGTGAAACTTCCCAAAGCTCCCTCCCTTCTGAGTCCTTTTCTCTATCATCTGAACTCCTGCTTTGCATTGCTTTTCACAAAGATGCTCCAATTCAAAAGGACAGAAAACCCAGAGAGCGTTATATTTAATGGAGGACTGTAGCGGGTAGTGGGATCAGAATGGGTAATACGTATGCAGTATAGATCTTGTGGATTTTTTTAATGTTCAGTGTTGAGTTTTCAGTGATTTTTCTTGTTGTGTCACCCTAATCCCTTCCCTCTCCAAGTCATTTTCTGATTTAACTGGGCTCCTTGCAGCTCAGTTTCTTTGAAGTGGAACCTCAACCCCAAAATATACAAAACCAAGTTGATCTTTTGAACCCAGGAAATGATGTGGGTTTGAACTTAGATACAAATGAACCCAGGCACAATACTTATATTACGCTGGTATGAAAGCCAGCAAAGACTGATTAAAGCAAAAATACTTAAAGTGGTCACATCGGCAGCCTCCCTTCCCCCAGGCATGGGGCTCTCGCACATCCCAGCATGTCCAACACTTGGGGTGTCATCAAGCCACAGACTCCTGACAAGCTCAAAATGTGCCAGGAATCAACCAACGTGCCAGCCAGTGCTCGCTGCTCCCCAAATCCCTGGAAATTTGCTTCTTCCTTGCTGGAGGAAAGGACTCAAGAGAGTGATCCCGGGGTGTCCCACCCCAGCCCATGCACCCAGCCAGCAGCCCCCCCCATCACCGGCTGCATCCTTGTTCCACTCCTGCAACAGCCAGCCTGGACCTCTCCCTGCGTGTCCTGCAGTCTGGAGATGCACTCCAAAAAGGGAGTTTTTCTGAGGGCATGAATTCAGCCTTTCCCTTGTTCTTCACTGAAATAAATCATGTTTAGATCGGGTACCACCTCCGGAGCGGTCCCACTTCTCCACTCTGGTGAGACACCATCCCCAGCTTCATTTAACTTCTGTGATCAAGATGCAGTGAGTGGGTTTTGTCAGCGTTAGTCACGTTTGAGATGTCTTCAAGTGCAGTGTGTAAACTACATTTATGGGAAATGCTTTGAGGATACAACATAGCTGAAGAAATTTGGCCAGGTGGGCTGATGGTCTGAAATCCAACCCCCTGTCCACCCTGTCTTTTTACTCCAAATAAAGAAGGTTGGATATGGGGAAAAAAAAAAAGAAATTAAAAATAAAAAAAAATAAAATAAAGATAATTCCTATAATTTGGATTTACCCCCTCCACCGGATGAAGGGTAGCGTGAATTCCCAGGTAGGAATGAGATGGACACATTACTGCAGGAGGCAGGGGACACGTGGCCACCCTGTGCCCCACATCGCTCGCAAAGGACCAAGGTTTCCCTGCCTCAATACCAGCAGTCCCGGGCGGTCCTTGGTAGCCGTCCTGCAGAGATGCAAGTCTCAAATTATTTGAGTTAAGGGAGAGGCTGTTCTCAGCACCTCAGGCCAGCACCAGCACATGAGACAGAGCTGGCTGATTTGTTTACTGGAGGTTATTAGAAAATAAAACTTTTTGCACTTAAAACCAAACAAACCAGAAAGCACCAACTTAAAAGCTGATAAAATATTTTGTCAATGGTAAGTAAATAAAAACAAATAATTTTTAAAGCCTTGAAAAGAGAATTCTAACAGATTTTTTCTTTTTTTTTCTGTTTTGTCAAATAACAAACACACTAGGTTTTGAGTTTTCATAGGAAAACTGAACAATTTTTAAAAAACCATTTTTCTAAAATAAAGTTCTCTATTCTTTAAAAGTAGTCAGGAAAAAGATTTGGCTTTTTTCTTGATCTGCTTCTGTGATAGAGTTTTTTATTTGTTGTAAATTTTAAATTCTTGCAGCAATACATCACGTTCAGCTTTATGTTTTTATTTTAAGGGCCAGAACCCTCCCCAGACTTCATCAGGACAGGTTATCTCTCCAAAGCTTTTGTGCTGGGGGTGATCCTTTAAAAAAACAGGGATCGGTACTGGTACTTACTATTATTTAATACAACATGTTTTAGAGACTGGAAATGGTGACTGGTAAAAAGTTGAGTTTTTAAAAAAATTAAGTTTTTCCCCTTTCCACAAAACTGGAAGCTTTTGGTTTCTTCAACCAAATGCCAACAAGAAAGAAACAAGAGCGAGCGAAAGCAGGTGGCAGCAGAGATTTCCTTTCAGTGCCAAGTGAGCGACTGTGGTCCTCGTGATGCCCAGCTCCCCGAGGAGGCAGCCTCCTCCCTCGCCTGAACTCATCAGGGAGGGCTGGAAGAGAGGCCAAGGCCATCGACACGTCAGCTGCTCAGACGGTGACAGTGAATCACAAATATGCAATGACTGCCTGCGAATTAAATGCATTATTTCAAGACGAAGTGAACGTATTCTCTGCAAATACATTTATATACCTGTCCAGAAATTTTCAGAAATCTGCTTTGTTAAGTGATGACAACCACGCTTTCCTTATTTTTTTATTTGAAAACTACTTATAATTTTTTTCTTTTTTTTCCCTCACAATTTTCCATTTTTTTTTTTAGATGCATAACTGCTGCTTGCTGATGAAAGTGGCTGGACTAGCATAGGTTGAACTGCTCTGGGGAGATGGGGGGGGAGGATGACACAGAAATAGAGCTAACATGGACAAAGAGTATGGGCAAAGGATGCCCCTCTGGGGTAAGCTGCTGCACTTCACATCCAACCTTGGTATACGACAAGTCCAATTTCTTGCTGATTCAGCAACAAACTCTCATTATTGTTTTTATTCATAATGTTGATGATTTGATTCGCAACACTACTCACTCACATGTTTTCATTTCCTCAGCTTGGTGGAATCATCAGACTCATGCGTTCAGCCCAATCATGACTGCAGGTTCTTTTTTCGAAGTTTCAGGAAGCTCCACCTTGTCGTGCTTGGACCGATGATGAGCAGGCAGCAATCCAGAGCTGCATTGTGGCTTTTCAAGGAGTGCAGAATGAGCTTTAAAAAAGACTTTTTAGCAAAATTGGTGTTGTAACCAGCACCCTGCAACACGCAGGCATGTGAGCACATGTGCAGATGCACAAAACCCAAGGTTTTTCTCCCTTACAAAATTAATAACACCGAGAGCACCTCAAGAGTAAAGCCCACTCTTCCCATTAGTTTTAGACTGTAAACGTTCATGCTTTGTGGTTCCAGATGGCTACAACAAGCAGTTGGCACACTGGAGCAGTACCCAGCTCCTATCCTTCATACTCCTCTTTGCCTCTCTGGCTTCTCAAAGGAAAATCCCTTCTTTAACATTTGGTTTCCCTGCACTAGGTCAGGGCACTTGGCTTTTTCCTCCGATGACAGTGGTGTTTATTAAGTACCTCTTGTACCTGTAATAGAAACAAATACATGTTAGCAACCCTCCAACAGCTCTTGTATCCCTCAAGGCTATGCGGTCGTAGAATGGCTATTTCCAAGTCATACAGCTTTTCACACAATTCTGCATATAGAAGAAAACAGTCCATAAATCTGAACATGAGTTACTCCTCGTTTCAGAAATCTGCTCCTAAGACACACTCTGCTGGTATCTCCTTTCCCAGCTAGTGTGGGGGGTGTTGGGAAGCATGGGAAGCAGGTCATGAAAGGGCTGTTCAGTTGTACCCCTCCGGATCCCAGCTCAGCGATTCAGCGTGGCATTTGGGAAAATAGGATTGTTATCAGGGTACTGGTGGGAAGGGGGTTAATAATGATCCAAGAATAACCAGAGATCCCTGGAAACATGTGGAAAGGTAAATGAGGGGGGTGGGAGAGAGAGAGCATGGAAATACCTCTGATTTCCAGAAAAAGTAAACTAATGCTTAGAAGTGCCATTAGATGCAAATATATTGATTACATTATCATCAAAACCATCTCCAGCATTCAGCAAACCATGTTGCTCCCGGTGGAGCTCTCACTTCTGGCAGTATAATGTTGATGGCATGGCCTTTCCCTTCAGGTGCCTGATGGGACCTGAGCCCTTGGGGCACGGCTGGCAGGTGCAGACAGGGTGGTGATGCTTATGCTGCTGAAGCCTTTCATCCCCCAGTTCCAGCAACACAGCCCTCCAGTGCCTGTTTTATAAAGAAAACACCATCAGCCCAACACTACCTGCCCAAGCAACCTGCTGCTCAACCAGGAGGCCTCGAGGAGCGGGAAGTCTGTAAAAATTTTGCTGTTTGTTTGCAGAGGTGAATGTGTCGAGCCAGGGTGACCCAGCAGCGGGGAAGGGCTCCTTGCAGCTTGTGTGCCGCATTGGTTGGACGTGCACGCCGACCTTTTCTCCTCAAAGGAAAGCTGCAGGATATCTCGGGTGTTAGGACACGCGGTGAAAGGCTGTTTCAGTCCCAGGCACAGGCTGATGTACGGAGGCATGAAGGCAGCCTAATGAAAGGCGGTTTCAAATATTCTTGGCTGCACAGCGGAGGGGAAGTACGTGAAAAGGAAACAAAATGTACACCGAATCCACCCAAAATAATCGCAACTGGACTGTGAGACTTTTTTGCTTAAAAGACATGGCCACACTCACCGGTTTGCTTTATTTCTAACAGTTTAAAATTACTGTAATTAGTAATATGGAAGATATATGACAGATTAATACTGTTTCAGGAGTCACTATTTTAAATGGAGGAACTGCAAATACCCTTCCAAAATGAGAAGGGAGCACTTATGACACCAGAAGTTACCACAACAGAGGATGCTTAAAATCACCTGTTGCAACTCGTGTTAGACTACTTATAGAGCAGGTGCTTTGCTGGAATAAGTCAAAGTAATTGGGAATCTGCCCCAAATTTCCATGGTGTCTCTGAATTCCATCAATGCCATCCACAGAAGACTTTCTGCTGGGTAAGCGACTTGTGAACTCAACCCCATGCCTCCAAGTTGTTGACTGAAGCTGGGGTTGTGAGGCTTTAATAGAGCCCCTTCTTCAGTTGTGCTGCTGCTGTGGGCAGCGGAGGGCATCATCTCACAGGGACTTGCAACCGGGGATTTGTGAGGACTTCTGAGGGAAAAAGATATCCGGTGGAAACCAGTGCCAACAGCAAGGTGTTGAGCCCTTCAAAACTCCTCCATCTCAGGAAAGGGTTTTGGGGCAGCTAAAGATGTAGACAGGCAGCTGTGGGCTTTTCAAAACCACTTTTAGGGGCTTAATTCACTTCTGCAAAAGCATTTCCCAATGTCATTTGTCAAGGGCTTCAGCACAAGCTTTGCTGGGTTCCTGAAGAGCCCTGGTCAGGGTCTTCACCCAAGACTAGAGCTGGACCACTAGGGAAGGAGCTCACTCCCTGCCGCGCTCCTGTTCACCGCTGGGTTTGCTCTGGGCCGCAGTGAGTGCGCAGGGGGCCCGACCTTCGCTGCCCACTGGGACCTGCCGTCACAAGCACATTCCCACCAGAGCCACAGGCAGATGGATGGAGGGATGGATGGAGGGAGGGATGGATGGAGGGATGGCCAGTGCAAGCAGGGCAGCCCTCTCAGCCCAGGCAGGAGCAGCACGAAGGAGCGGGCGCCCCTTGCTCACCCTCAGCAGGTTCCTCTTCTGCACCAAGGAACTTCCCCTGTGCCAGTGCCCGGGGGGATTTCATCATCTCCAGCATGTGGGGAGAGCCCCCAAACGAGCGAGCAGCGATCCTCAAAGGGCCTCTGCTGCCAGACATATTGCCTCTGGCATATTTCTGACAGGTCCCTCTGGCTTAGAGACTGGGTTC
The DNA here is from genome assembly GCA_020745775.1 of Theristicus caerulescens. Lineage (NCBI taxonomy): Eukaryota > Metazoa > Chordata > Aves > Pelecaniformes > Threskiornithidae > Theristicus > Theristicus caerulescens. The sequence continues at coordinate 75,002,967 of CM036558.1, forward strand.
ACCCGGTGTTTTTTTAGGGAGGCAGGAGAGCCTTTGCGCCCAGGAGAGCAAGGGCAATCTTCCTGAAGGAAAGGAGGCATAAACTCCTGAGTGTAAGAGCCTTTAACACGTGTGGCCTTTGGCTCAGCACTGCACCTTGCCGTAGGGACCCATTTCAGAGAGCCCCTGGCAGCCGGTCTGAGCTGGCATCTCTCTCTGCTTTTCTGCCTTGGGTGCAATTCCCAGGTGAGTCAGCTGGGACTTCAGAGGGGTTTCGTGAAAGCAGAAGCCAGCTTTCTATGCGCTGAGGGCTTGCGAGCGACTGTTGAGAAGAAACAGTCACTTTTCCTGGCATGCCTTTAGTCAGTGTGACCTTAAGAGTGTGAAAAACAGGGGGCCCGGCGGTGGCTGCCGTGGTTAAACAGCAGCAAGAGCATTTTCACAAGAGGACTTCAATTCAGTCACCGACGCAGAAAACTTCCATGAAGGCAGTGGGGCTTTTGGGTAAGGTTTGAAGGGTCAAGCACTGGCAATGGTGTGGAAATCACTAGAAAAAGATGAACAGGCTTGAGGTGCTGTAAATGTTCAGATCGCCAGCCAGGCCGGTTAGGGAGGAATCGTCTCTTCACATATGCAAAAAGCACCCAACAAAAGTTTACCGGCACGCTGCTGCAGCATTTAATGCAGACACCACAGTTGTGTTATTGATCAGAGTTTTCTCCTTTACAGACTGAAATGGTGGTCCTAAATTTTTTTTGCCATCTTAAATGGAAATGGCTGACGTCCAGAAACCCCGAGTAACAAAGTCAGCAAAGCTAATGAGATTAGCACGTCTTAGTCATGAGAAGACTTATTTGCAAAGGCTGTGTGTGCACGTAGGGGTCTGGTTTTAAGCATTCCCTCTAAAATTTCGGCAACTGGAGCTAGTTTTCTAATAGAGTTCTTGCCGCACAAAGACAGCAACCACCCAGCCAGGTAATTTCCCACATACGTACTGCCTGGGTTTTTTACAATTGACTTTGTCTTCTCTTAAAGATTTCTGAATGTGTAACTCATCTACCTCTCTATCTGTACGTGGATTTCTTTGGACGACTACAATTATTTTTTCAAAATATTTTCCAGCATTTCAGAAAGATGCTTTTTTTCCCCCTGAAGGGTTTGACCTAATGCAGATCAAACCTGCATGTTTCACACTGGCCCAGAATTTGCTGTCTTAAAAGGTGCAAAACAGAGAAGGCATTAGAAGTGTTCATTTTATAGTGATACATTTCAAGACAGTTTTATATTTAATGAAATTACAGTTGGTGCCCTGAGTACCACACACTCTTGCCCCTAGGAATCGAAATGGGATTTTTCGAAAGATGCCTTTTGGTAAAGCTGTGGTTGCTCGTCTTGGTTTATGGTGGCAGTCACCTCCAATCTCAAAGACGTATTTTAATGTTTTGAAGGTGCCTTAACTCATGACTGAAAAGATTTCTGATGGACACTGCCAATTCTTTTTTCAGAGGATGGATGGCGTGTTATAAACCTGATCTCTAAAAATGCCTGCGCTTCTCACTTCTCCCTCAAAACGTGGCGATAATTACATTTAAATTTCAGAAGATGGCGTTGAAGATTTGCAATTAATATCCTAAACTCTGCGTGTACCCTCCGCACCGGCGGCCTGCCAGCAGAGCCCGCGATGACTGGCTTTTGATCTGATAACGTTACAGCAGAAAGGATGTAGATGCGTGTTGGAGACGTTAAAAGAGAACAACAAGAAGAAAGTGTCGTGGCATGAAACACGTGTTTGAAACCCGAAAGGCGGTAAGAGAGACTTTCATGCAAGCCCGGACCTCGCTCCTTCATCCCCCCCGCCCCGGCGCCCACCACCTTAGGGCAGGGGACTTCGCAGGCAGGCGAGCGGGCGGGTTGCCCGCCACCCAGCCCCGGCTCGGGGGCCGGTTCTTGGGCCGGCCTTTCCCGGGGCAGCAGCCCCCGAGCTCAGCGGGGCGGGAGCCGCTCCCGGCCGGGGCTGGCGGCTGCCCCCGGCTCCGGCCGCTGCCGCCCCGTCGGGGCTCGCCGCCTGCGGGGCCCGCCGCCTGCGGGGCCCGGCCCCGCTGCTGCCCCCCACTTTGCCCCCCGTTTCACACCTTAGGGGCTGCAAAGCACGGGCGGGCTCGCCGGGGGAAGAGCCGGAGCCCCGCGCCCGCCCTGGCCTCGGGGCGGAGGGTTTCTCGTTCCCCTCCGCCGCCCCGGCTCGGCGGCCCGGGCCAAGCCGGGCTGGGTCGCAGGGGGTGCGGACAGGGGGTGCCGGCCCCGGGTGGGCGGGCGGATGCCCCCGTCGTCTCCCCGAGCCGCCCGGGGGCCCGGCCGGCGCCGTCTAGCACGTTTCTGGTGGGTGTAGCTCGCTGGGTCTTTTACAGTAAAAGCCGCCTGGCTACCATAGGTAGGAGTTTCCCCATGCTATTTATGTATATGTGTCTGTCTGTATAGATTTTAAAAAAAAAAACCAACGCGGACGCAGAGAGGGCGCCGGGCTGCGCTCCCCCGCGCCCCGCGGCGTGTGTTTACCAGCAATAGGCATGTGTCGCTGCTTCAGATGTTTTCCAGCTCGCAACGTCCCCGCTCCCCTCCGCCGGCTCCACCTCCGGGCCGGGGCCCGCCTCCCCCCCGCCCGGGCACGACGCCCTCCATCATATAAAGAAACTTCCCGGTGCCGCCAGCCCAGTCGCGGTGCGCCCCGTCTCAGCAGCCGCCCCGGCAGCCGGCGGCCCCAGCCCGCTCCCAGCGCCGCGACAGAGGTAAGCGGCGGCGGCGGAGCCCCCCCGGAGCTCCCCGGGCCCCCCGCCACCCCCGGCAGAGCGGCCCCGCCGCGGGACCCGACGGGCCGGGGAGGGAGGCGCGGGTGGGCGGTGCGGGCACCTCGGCTTTTCTGCCTCTGGGCTTCTCCTGGTGCTGTCGGCACCTGAGCGAGCCCTTTGGCCTTTTCTTTTTAAAAAATATATTTTTTTTCCCCGAATTTAAAGCAAAAAAACCCCACCGGCCCCGCTATCGGCTCCCGAGGTGAAGGCGCGCACCGGCCCCCGGCCCTGCCGGCTCCCCCTGCCCCGGCGAGGGTCGCGGGAACGGGTGGGGGGGGTCCCCTTCTTCTCTAAGGCGGGGAAAGGACTTTTTGAGGGGTTTTGCACGGGTCCCGGCCGCCCCCCAGGCACATCGTGCCCCGGGGAGAAGCTGGGGGAGCGGCTTTGGGGGCCGGGGGGATGCTGCTGCCTGAGGAGGGGCGTGAGGGGTGCGGAGCTGCCCGGTGCCCGCAGTGGCGTGCACCTGCCGTGCAAGGGGACTCTGAAGGTCTCCCTGCGTGTAGAGGCAGACTGTGGGCGAGGTATCACTTTTTGATTAGATATAATGGGGGGAAAAACCCCACCAAACTAAGCTTTTGGGCATTCAGGCACTTTTTCAGGTCGGGGAGACAAACCTGACGCCAGGTCCCCATCACGGGTGTCGGTGTCCTCATGTTAGGACCTTCCCTGCAGGCGCCCATCACTGCAGAGCCGCACGGCTCCCAGTGCGAGCCTGCACCTCCGCGTGTAGCTAAGGCTCTGCGTGGCTGGCTGCGAGCTCCCGCGTCTCTGGGGACAGTGCCCTCGTGCCAGGCTCCGTGGGTTGCTGTCTTCCCGCTTTTAGGTATTTGCAATGTATAGATTTGAATGTTATTATATATGCGTGTTGGGAGCAGTTGGAGGGGTAGATATGTATAGGACGTCATGTGTTCAAATGTGTCTTGCTTAAGTGAGCTTGGGAAAACTACTTTGACGTTATAGTTAGATGCCGTATAAATCATGACTGCATGTGAAGCCCTCTGAATCGTGTGCATGTGCCTAACATATGTGCACTGTCATATGCAAATACATTTTTATGCAATTTTTTTCTTTTTTGGTTAAAAAGTAAAAACCCAGTTGAACTCCGAACAGGACAAGGGGGTTGCGCCTTAAGTCACTTGCAATGAAAATTTCAGCAACCTGCATATGTTCATGCAAAACAGTGTCGGGACAGGGGGGAAGTCTGTCAAAGTCTGCAGCACGAGCGGTGCCTGGGGAGGGCTGCGGGGGGCTGTGCCCGGTTTCCTGAGGCTCTGTACCGTGTTTCCCGGGCTCCTCAGGGCCCCCCTGCACGCTGTGGCTGCCGTTTGGTGTGATACATGTGGCACTGGGGACTGGGGACTGTTGGTGGGGCTCTACACAGGGACTTCAGCCAGCGCCTGACCTGTGGGTTTTCCTCTCCCCCCATCCTGCCCCTCTCCCCCTCCTCCGCAGCCCCCCAGAGAGCCGGTGCTTGGGCGTGTGCAGAGAGGTGGGCTCGGCGAGGCACCCCAAAACCCCCCACCCCGACCCCCGACACGAGTGGCATGAACTTGGAGCCGGGTGAGTGCGGGATGAACTCGGTGAGCTGCGGCAACGGGAAACTCCGCCAGTGGCTGATTGACCAGATAGACAGTGGCAAGTACCCAGGGCTGGTGTGGGAGAACGATGAGAAGAGCATCTTCCGCATCCCCTGGAAGCACGCCGGCAAGCAGGACTACAACCGTGAGGAGGATGCCGCCCTCTTCAAGGTAGGTCTCAGCCCGGGGTCGGGGTTTTGGGACACAGCCGGGACAGGAGGGATGTCCGGAGGCTCTGCGGTGGCCCCTCGCCATCCCCTTCTCGCCGCCCGCCTCTGCAGGCTGGCTCTGCTGGGTGCCCGCTGCCGCCGGCTGCCTGCCCGGTGGCCCTGGCTGTGCCCTGCTGTCCCCTGTGTTTGTGGGATGAGACAGCCCGCCCTTTCCCACTCCTCTGTGTGGAGCTAAGTGCTTGTGGGACTGCAGCACATCTGTTTCCACATTGGATCATTTTCTCCCTTTCCTCGTGCCTGCTAAACTGTTTTTCCTACCTTGCCATGCTGCTTTTTTTCTTAGCCTAAACCTGTAGGGAATAAATTCATGCACATATAAGCACACACGTGTATGCTGTTTCAAGCATTGTGGACTTGTACCTTGTAGTTGATTCTTTTCCTTTTTTTCTTTTTTCTTTTTTTTTTTTTTTCCTTTTTCTTGCCCTTTTGATTATCTGAAATGTTTCCAGGCTTGGGCTCTTTTTAAAGGAAAGTTCAGAGAGGGCATTGATAAACCAGATCCCCCTACCTGGAAGACAAGATTAAGGTGTGCTTTGAACAAGAGCAATGACTTTGAAGAACTGGTGGAGAGAAGCCAGCTGGACATCTCAGATCCCTATAAAGTGTACAGAATAGTGCCAGAAGGAGCTAAAAAAGGTAAAGCATCTCAAATTCCCTGTGTAACAGAGTGTGAATATGTCTCATTGTAAGCATATGAGGACTGAAGCGTGCTTTTCTGGAATGGCCCTGCAGTCTTTTTAAGTCTTTTAAGGAGCCAAAACACAGGGCTCAAGTGCAGCTTGTTCTGATGACTTAAGAGGCTGCATCTGTGGAAGGACTGCTGGCATTTGAGCCCTTGCAGAAGATGCAGACAGGCGCCCTGCACATCGCTGGAGGAATTGCTCTTTTAGCTGGAGCCTCCCTGCCAGTTCTGTGTAGAGGGAGCCAAGCAAGTGGCTTGAGGGACAGGCAAAAAAAAAAAAAAATATGCTTGCTGGATCTAGGTTTTGAATACCTAGGGAATACATTTTGAATGCTAGGGAAGAGCAGCAGTGTTTTGAGCCAGACAGTAGGCAACTGCTGCGGGGGGGAAGAGCTGGGAGTGAGGGATGCCCAGCCTGCAGCCTCCTGGGCAGAGGCTGGGGGCAGTGCCTGCTCTCCAACAGGGCGCTGGTACCAGGCAGGGCTTGCGGGAGGCAAAGGCTTGGCAGGGCCCAGGGGGGACATCGTGGCGTGCTGGGTATGGCCAGGCAGCTCTTTTCTGTGGGGCACCGGGGAGCCCGGCGGGATGGACTGCCTCCAGGAGTTGCCTGCCAGGCAGGGCTGGGAATCCTGTCCCAAACAGGCGCTGGAGGGCATTTTAGTCCTCTGCTTGTTCAAAGGCAGGTTGTATGGATGTATCTTCAACGTGCCAATTTTAGATTTCCTTAAGATGTGGTTGACGTAATTTGTTTTCATCCCTCTGGTGAACATAGGTGCAAAACAGATCAGCATGGAGGAGCAACCGTTAATGATGAACCATCCCTTTCCAATAACGTCTCCTTACACTTCGCTACCGTCTCAGGTATGACATTAGTTACGCATTTCGCTTGGTGCTTGTACATGGAGCAGCATCATTTCTGTGCTGTGTGCTATGTCTGTCTTTGCTGGCATGGCTCTCTAGTTCTCTCTGGGAAGAAACTTTATTATGAAAACTGAGAAATCGAGAAGCAGCTTTTCTAATGTCATATGAGGCCTCAGGGCAGTTGATTTCCCTTGGTGTTTTTTATCCCTGAGTAATAACTCTTTTCTGCTGGGCGATAGATATTAGCGCACTGCCGTTCTCTTGATGCCAGAACGTAAGCACCCAATGAAGCCTCGCTCTTCCAAGCAGACATTTACCAGCAATGCTTTGACTGCCTTTTGTTATTCCACCCTGCTTATTATTGACACCAGTGGTGAGAAGTTCATTTGAAAGCCCCATTGGTGGTGGTGGCAAAGTGCCATTTGTGTTGCCTGGGCAATGCTTCGACCTCTGTGGGCTTTGGCAGAGCAAATCAAGGAGCTGAAATGTGAAAGCTGGTGCAACGCAGAGCATTAGTTTTGACAGCTGCCAAGTAAAAGAATATCTCATTAAATTGAATAGGTACCAAACTACATGGTGCCCCATGAACGGAACTGGAGGGAGTTTGCCCCGGAACAGCCGCATCCCGAGATCCCCTACCAGTGCGCCAGTGTCCCCTTCGCAGCTCGCAGTCACCACTGGCAAGGGCCTGGCTGTGAAAATGGTAAGACGCTCCCGTTTAGGGTTGCTTGCTGAGGTTGGTCACCTAGAAGGACCGCAGATTTCAGGTTTCTTATTCGTGGCTTTCATTGGAATTAACAGAAGTGGCTGGAGAGGAGTGCTGGGCTCCCTTCAAAGAGAGCCACGGGGCCTGTGGCAAGAACCTTTGTCCTGGCTCTTGCTTTCGCTGCCACCATACGTGCGGTGCGTGAGCTGTGCAGTCCTCTGAGTTGATATAAGTCAGCCCCCAAAAGTCCTGAGCTGTTTGAAAAGCCCTGAGCAGTAAGAGAACCACCCCCCCTGCCCCAAACCCCAAATGGGAACATGTGTTCTTTAGCTTTGCTTTCTGATTTTGAACCTTTTGAGGCACACATCAGTGAGGTTTTCCCTCCAGCCTTGTGGATTAGAATGGCACTATTCTCCCGAGAGGAAAGCTGAAATTATTACTTGATTTTAGTGCTGTGGCAATGGGACAACTTGTCATGGATTGAGTCTTTCTTGGGGCTAGTACAGCAGAAACAGAATAAAGGGACGTTCCCTTCCCCAAAGATCTCACGGTACCAGAGTCTAACATAATCATGGCTTTCCAAGCTCCGCATCCTTAGGAAAAAGCCTGAATTGTGAAAATTGGCAACGCTGAAGCCTGCAGGGGATAAAACATAAGAGAAAGGGAACTGTGTGCCGTAGACCCTTTCAGGATAACTCACCTGAGGACGCAGGCTTTTGCTTTGGGAGGAGAAGCAGCTGGTTCAGAAGGGCAGGAAAGGACGGGAGGCGAGGAAGGACTTCTTAGAGCAGATGCTACCTTTTCAGAGGACAGTTCTCTGGACGTTTTGGTGCAGAAAAATAAACTTCTGTTTCCTTGGGTCTGCTAAAAAGTAAATGCTCAGTGCACTGCAACTTTTGCTGACAGTGTATTGGAATTATTAGGCAGAATCCTTTGCTTTTAGTTGAGCTGTTTGCTAATAAAAAATCAAGGTATCAGGCTGAATGAACTCTGCCCTGAAGTACATCCTCTGCAGCGGTTAAACACACGTTCAGGTGCTTTGTTGGATTTGGAGGCAGTTGTTAGTGGCTGGTATTGGGTTTCTCATTGGGCTCTAAGACTTCTCCAAGGGATGCAGGTGGTTTGTATCCACATGGCACCAGCTCCTGATCGTGGTGGGTTCTGCTGTTGGGAAAGGTAGTGTGTGCTTGTCTGCAAGGCGCTTGCATCATCCTCCAGAGATTTTCATTGACATTAAGAAACAGAGGAAAACATCAATTTATTGTGTTATAAATCACTTACTGATAGGCATCTCTTGGAACAGTCTAATAGTATGCCTGGTAATAAAACCCTAGTAATCTCCTGCTGCACAATGTTCTTCACCTGCTTTTTAAACACTGTTAATTCCAGCTTTATTGTTATACCTGTCTTTAGTAAAATTCCTTATACTGAGTGGATTATTTTATGCAGGAAACTTTTAAGAGCACTATAGTCTAGTTAAAAATGTGAATTATTTCTGTAATAGAATAACACATTAGGTAAGGAAAAAGTACTGGGAGGAATACTGAAATGCCAAGGGAGTATTTCATGCAGATCCAAATAAAAATACAGTCCAAATAGCATCTAGAGAGACTGGTAGACCTGACATTCCTGCAAAAACTGGGAAAGAAGACCTTTTTAAGGAGAAGGGGGGAAGAGAGAGAGTTCCTGGTAGGGCCCAGAAAAACTCGCGTTTGCGTCAATGTGATCTCTGCCCGAGCTCTTTTTTTTAGGATTTAGGCAGCTGTCACTGACTTTTGTTTGTGAAAACAGGTTGTCAGGTGACAGGAACCTTTTATGCTTGTGCCCCTCCTGAGTCCCAGACTCCTGGCATCCCGATTGAGCCAAGCATAAGGTCTGGTGAAGCCCTCGCCCTGTCAGGTAAGGTCCGTAACCCCCCGGGCTTTCTGGTGAGCTTGACAAGAAACTCCCACTTCTGACTTGCCCTGGGACCGTCTCTCCTTTCTGATGAAAAAAAAAAAAGAAGAAGAAAAAAAAAAGAAACCTCTTTAATGAATGAATTTGGTGTATGGACTTAAGCCTCTGTTTGCTAGGGTAGTTAAGCACTTGTAGCCCCAGCTCCAAGGGACCGAGGGAATTGTGGTTAAAGTTAATGGGAGTGCTTCGCTGGCTCACAGTGTTAGTGCTGGGTTGCTTCGGTGAGCCACCAAATCAGCCCTTCCCAGGGGAGTTTGGAAATTTGGGGGTTATCAGTGACTTCTAGCTCAGTTTTTCATTTGGGAGGAGCCCCCAGAAAAGCCGCTGTTACCTGGGTACCTTGCTGTGCTCCTGCCGGTGCCATCTGGCTTTGCTCTGCTTCATTATTCCTGGTGAAAAAAAAGCATTTGGGAAAGAAAAGGAAAGTTATTTCAGCCAAGTTTCCAGACAGTCAGATGCTGGGGGACTTTCTGAATAACTCTGGGAAAAGGTGTGAGAATGTGCTTTTCTCAGAAATAATGGATAAACCTGTAACGTGACACTCGGCAGGTTTCTTCAGCGGGATTGTTCTCCTGAATCAGGATCTGTATGTACGTATATATGTGTGTGCGTTTGTGTATATATGTGTATATATATAGACATATATTATATACACACACATATATATTTTTTATATATATATATATATATATATATATATTTTCAGTGCTGTGTGAGTTCTTAGGGGTCAGCCAAGTTGACCGAATGGCCATTTGAAAGTAAGGCTGGGGATTTCGGGTACAGCCCTGTTGGAGCTGGAGCCAGCAGTCGCTTTTCTTCAGGCAGCCGAGTGCAAGTTTGCAGGTCCCCTGTGCAGAAGCCTCTTTTATGCAAAATCTGGGGAGAAACACAGCTACTTCCTGATTAAATCTGAGGAAGTGCACTGAGCCGGTGGGTTTAATTGTGACGTGAACTTGGAAGATGTGACGAACAACAGCTTTTTGTGTGCAGACTTTTCCTTTTAAACAGAAATGTGAAGTTTGCGGAACGTTAGTTCCTACCAAATTCCCGCATCCCTTGCCCTACTAATAAAATGAGAGCGCATTAATGCTACTGTGCCCCAAAAGTTTTAGTATTTATATTCTTTAGATGATTTTTGCTAATGAGAGCCTGTCTTCTGGGTGGTGGTGACCAGCAGGCTCAGAAGTCTCATGCAAACTTGTCTCTTGGCCTTAGTACAGATCTGAAACATAAAACATTCGTACTAATGTATCACGGTGATTCTTTTTTTTTTTTTCTTCCTCCTTGTAGATTGTCGGCTCCACATCTGCTTATATTACCGTGAAATACTGGTAAAGGAGGTGACAACTTCTAGTCCTGAAGGTTGTAGGATATCCCATGGCCAAAGTTACGAGGTCAGCAGCCTGGAGCAAGTTATCTTCCCTTATCCAGAGGATAATGGCCAGAGGAAGAACATAGAAAAGCTACTGAACCACCTGGAACGAGGAGTAATACTGTGGATGGCACCTGATGGCCTCTATGCTAAGAGACTTTGCCAAAGCAGGATCTACTGGGATGGGCCTCTGGCGCTCTGCAGTGACCGACCCAACAAGCTGGAGCGGGACCAAACATGCAAGCTCTTTGATACTCAGCAGTTTTTAGCAGGTAATTCCCACTATGGCTTTGATATCGTTTCCAGAGATGTCACCCGGTTGCTCTCCACATGAGCTTTACGGGAGTGGTCTTTTCGTGTTACCTTACGAGTTACAGTAGGAATTACCCCTCACTTCTTATGGGCAAGCACAGTCAAGAGGTGGTTGACTCCTGAATAATCGCGTCAAATTCTGCTCTCCGAGCACATTCGATGCCCCTGCCCAAACCAGCAGGAGTAAACTGATGCTTGGCTGGTGACACCCCAAACCTCACATCTCTTTAAGAAGAGTAAGGAGGAACCTAACAAAATAGTCTTTCCACGTATTAGGTGACAGAGGAAAGTGGATCCTGATCTTCGATCTGCTACTGTAAGTCCTGGGTAGGTCTGTGGTCTGCATTTGTGCTGCTTTCAACCTGACACAGAGCAAGCCTGAGATCTTGCTCAGAGTATACAAATAGCAGCGTGAATTTCAGTAGAAAGCCTTCTTTTCAGTCTGTGCCAGTGTTTAAAAGATATCTGGGGTGGGAGGGTGAAAAGGATTTCACTAGCTCTGGAGTTTCTGGATTGCTCTAAGCAGGGAGCAATGTGGGAAGGTCTCGTTTTGCATGGGGCAGTTGGGAGCGTCAGTACAGAGAGGGCAAGGGTGCGCTTTAGGATGGTGCCTTCTCCTTCCAGCCCATGGAGGGAAGGGGCAGAGCCTCAACCCTGCTTCCCAGCACTTCTGAGCAGTTAGAGGGAGGAAAGCTGTCCACCCAGAGAAACTGGTGGGAGCCGGTCCTTGTCGCAGAGGACAACTTGGGCAGCAGGAATACGTTGCCCCTTTTTTGAGATGTGTGGCATCGCTACAGGTGAACTGAGTGCCTATGGTTTGGTGTGTTTTCCCATTAGAACGGGGCATCAGCACTGGCATGAGTCTCTTAGGAGAACAATGCCTTGCAAAATTAAAAAAAAAAAACAAAACACCAAACCCAAACCAACAGCTTTAGCCTACTTTATATTCCAAGGTTGGTGCACCATCCTAGCAAAATGGTCAAGCAGGAAATGTATTTCAAGAGAGACATCTCATATGGATGTGAAAATTGACAGTTAGAAAGGGGAATTTGAGGTCAGGGTATTGGCTTGGGCTTCAATCACATGCTAATTTAAAGATGTACAATTCTGCCTCTGATGATGGTTTTGGAAATCCCTTTCCCTTTTCTCAGGTGTTTTTTTAGATGTACTCTGGGTTCTTCCAAACGGTTGACAGGACATCTCTTTTTAGATGCCTAACCCCAAAGATAAGCTCAAGCAATAGTTATTTTTTCCCCCCTCCTAAATTACTTATGCACCAATGCCTGTGCAAACCCAAGCATGTGGTTGAAGTCATAGTCTGCGGTGTGTGCAAAGTGAGTTTTTGCATGTGAGTTTTGCTCAGCTGGGTTTGTAAGTGACTTGCCATGGGCGTATCACATCTGCATGTTAATTGAATGTACTGAGGTCCCAGACTGCAGGCAAGCTTGGGGATTCCCCCCTTAGGAAACCAGGGCTTCCTTGGGAAGGGGGGCAGGAGACCTCTACCCAGAGAGGAAATTCTGAGCAGCAGAGAAAGGGGCAAAAGCAGAACTACTGTGGACCACAGCTATTAGAACCCCACTGAGGAGCTGGGCCCCGCAATGCAAACTGCACTGGAGCATCGAGGCCCGTGTTGAGTGGCCTGTACTCTTGAGAAGGCTAAAATGGCAATGCATCAGAAAACAGGTGGATGGTCTCTGCGGAGTACTGCGTAATAAATGCAGTAAACCGGGCTGGGTGGAGAGTAGGAGGATAGAGGAAGAGAATTCGGGAGCGTGCAGGTGGCAGCCACAGGAGGGTTGGCTTGGCAGAAGGAGGGGAGGCTGGAGCCGGAGTAGCAGGAGATGGGGAAGGTTTGGGGAGGTGCGTGGGGAGCCCTGCAGCGCAGGAGGAGGCACTTGGGCCTGGAAAGGGAGACGGAGCAAGGAGAAGCACGAGGCTGACCTGAAGCCCCGATTGTCCTACTGGTGGGAAAGAAAGGGCTTTCTTCAGATCCATGCCACGGGCTGCTGTGTGGCGCTCCCACAGGTGTCCAGGATTTGGAGAACTGCTGAGGCCAAGTACAACTGGGGGAGAGAGGAAGGTGGCAGGAGTTCCCCATTAGCAGTATGGTGTTGGGGTGGCCTTGGGTGGATCGTCCTTCCCTGTCCTGTGGTAGCACAGAGGGAAGCAGGGTCCTATGGAAAATCTCTCTTTTCTCTTGGCATACCTCTGAAAAGTTCATAGGGGTTTTGGGGGGAAGACTCTGGGGAGAACTATGCTTTACTCTGTGTTTTGAGTGAACTGCCCATTGTTTTACTCTTATAACTGACCCTCCCAGTAAGACCAGTAGTCCCAAGGCAGGGTTGGGACGCTATTGTGGTAGCTGCTGAATTCACACCTGGGTCTGAAAAGCTTGCAGTTAAAGTAGAAATGGCAGGGCTGTATTTTGGGAAAAGGTGCATTTGTCCTGCCAAGTTTGAAGGCTCTCCTTTCCCTGTATAGCAGGGGGTGCTTCATTATAAGACATTGGTTTTAATATTAAGTTCATCTCTTTCCAGAAAGCATGAACAGGGTTATAAATGAAAACGAAATCTTTATCAATCAACTATGTAGAAATACTGCACATAACACAGACTTTAAGGAGGATATTGTGTTAGATGGAATTTTCTCTTTTCTGGAAGGAAATGCAGTGTCTAAAACAAAACATAGTGATTTTGGTCTGAGTGGAAGTCTCTTATAAAGGCCTCCCCCGTAGAGGACACTTTGACCATTGGAATAATTATATAATTTGACCTTTTCCCTTTGTGCAAGGGTGCGGGTTAGTGAATAGAGTGCAGGAGTGCAGAAGACACAGGCTCTTTTGCTGGCTCGGTGCATGGCTTAAATAAGGTCCTTCACCTTCCCGTGCCTCCCTGTCCCCTGCTAGGCACAGTGATGACAGTGGCTCCGTGACTGTGTCTAGCTGAGGCTGAATTTCATGCCTGGCTCTACTAAGCCATTGGTTTCAGTGCTGCTGTTGGGCGTCTGCTTGAGTGGGTCCCAGGTACTGCTGACATCTGCTCCAGGAGGTTCTGCTGTCGAGGCCCAATGGAAATACTAATTGGAAGACAATTGAGGCAAGGCAAATAAATAGAAAAATTGCAGTGTTATAAGTAGTTCTCCCTGATCTGTGGGAAAGTCTCCAAACTCAGTGTCTTCTCCTTACCTCTTGTCCTTTTCCTGACCCCTCTCATCCTCCCCTGGCATTACTTCGTCTTCTCCCACTGTGCTCCACGGTCCTCCATTTGGAGCTCAGCCATCCACAAAGTCTTTCTTACTGGCCTGTACTGGTTTTGGCTGGGATAGAGTTAATTTTCTTCATAGCAGCCCATATGGTGCTATGGTTTGGATTTGTGATCAAAACAGTGCTGATAACACAGGGATCTTTTAGCTAGTGCTGAACGGTGCTTGCACAGCGTCGAGGCTTTCTCCATTTCTCACTCTGCCCCCACAGCAAGTAGGCTTGGGGGGACAAGAGGTTGGGAGGGGACACAGCTGAGACAGCTGACCCAAGTTGACCAAAGGGATATTCCCTATGTATGACCTTGTGGTCAGCACTAAAACTGGAGGGGGAGTTTGTCAGAGGTGCTGTTGCTTGGGGACTGTCTGGGCATCAGTCGGCTGGTGGTGAGCGCTTGCTTTTTGCATGTGTTGTTTTTATTTGGTTTGTTTTGTCTTTTTTTTTTTTCTTTTTACCTGTTAAACTGTCTTTATCTCAACCCACAAGTCTTCTCACTTTTGCTCTTCCGATTTTCTCTCCCATCCTGGTGGCGGGAGTGAGCGAGCATGGTGCTTACCTGCCTGCCGGAGTTAACCCACAACACGTCCCTTTCTTTCTTCCCAGAGCTGCAAGCCTTTGCTCACCATGGACGCCCGCTGCCGAGATACCAGGTCGCTCTGTGCTTTGGGGAGGAATTTCCAGATCCACAGAGGCAGAGGAAACTAATTACAGCCCATGTAAGTAGGACTTCTGCCTTACCTAAAAGAAACATATTCCTTGGAGGGTATGAATTTGCCAGTCAGGCTTTTTCACCTTGTGTAGGTGTGAGGGAGGTAATAAATTCTTGAAAATGCGGCACCATCCAGACTGGGGTTGAATCCCCAGATCTGCCAAGGACTGACTGGTAGCCATCAGTAGGGCAGAGCACTCAATTTCCCTCTCTGTAGATCTCTTTTGCAAATCCCTTCAAAACCTAAAGCTGAAAGGTACCCTGGAAGAGCTAGGCTGTGTTGTTACTGCTGGCCCGGTTGCGCAGCTCCTTGGGCTGCCAGGCTGGTCCAGGATGCAGTGCTTGCACAGCTGCTGCACCTGAAGGTGCTGCAGAATCCCAGCCTGCATCTCAGGGACCTCAGCCCTTACTGGGATGCAGGGGCTGCCTGTGCAGCTTCGGGGTTAAGGTCGCTGGCAAGCTCATGGGCTGACTGACCACAGTTCGCACACACTCAAAGCTAGTGTTTCGGGATGCTATCTGAGAGAGGGTGATGACGGAGACTGAGACCAGGTACTTTCTAAATTGGCTGTATTGGCCCATAAAACCACAAGAGAGGTGATAACGCACACGTTAGCGGCAGGGCTTAGCTTATTGCATCCTTGGGAAGAAAAGTGGTGTCTCTTTTAGAAAGCCCCTTTGGTAGTAGCACAGGTCCCCAGTCAGACTTTTGTCATAAGCTGTGGCCTCCCCTTAGCTGCATAGCTTTCATACTGCCATGCTGCTGCTTAGCGAGTCTGTGGGGTGGAAGGTGGGAAGCTCACAGATCCATCCCAAGCTATCCATCGCTCTTTCTCCATCTCCTGTCCTGGCAGCTTCTCTGTGAGCCCGTACCTCCTGCTCTTTCCAGAGCTTTGCTTCCCCTTTGCCAGTTGCTCCTCAGCTTCTCAGACTGTCCCAGCTTGTGGGCTGGTGGGGCTCCACCATCCCACCAAACAGCTATGCCCTGGGAGCTGTCTGGCTCACCTGCGCCGCTGCCTTCCCATCTCCCCCATGGCAGGACAGGAGGTGCTCAGCTGCCTCCGAATGCCAATGAGAGGAAGGGAAGGGGGATTGGTGGGGCTGCTCCAAGGCAGTGATCCCTTCTGGCTCTCTCCCTTCCCAGAGGCGGGACACACAGACAGTGTATTTTTCCTCCAAAATGGTGCCCGTGTCTTAAAGTGGAGGGGCTGGCTGACCAGCCGGAGAGGGTTGTGGAAGAGTTGTCCAACCTGTCCATCCCTGGAGAGTAAGGAGAGCTTCAGGTGTTTGTTCTCAGTGCGCAACTTGCAATCAGAGCCCAAAGCCCTCAGGGGGAACAGTGGTTTCTGAAGACACAGAAGTGAAGGCAGCGTTAAATCATACAAATTCCTCATCAGAGCTTGAATGAGTAACCTTGGTGTTAGACTGAAGTCTAATTTGACACACAGTCGTTTGGCGACTTATCTCAGTCTACCTGAGGGCTCCAGCATTTCAAGTTAAGTCCTCAAAGTACTTTACAATGCAGACGACAGTTTCAACACTTTGTGTATGCATTTGAACACGTCGAGTGGCCTCGGACGTGTCTGGCCTGTAGGCATCGCTCACACCCAGGGGCTGGCTAAGGGGCTGCAATTGCTAATACATCATTTGTGTCACTGGTACGTGCCCTTCTGAGCGAAGGCCATGGAGGTAAGGGGTGTGTGCAGTTAGCAAGGCACTTGGCAGCAGAACAGGCAAGCCCTAGCTTAAAACAGAAATTAGCGAGACCACTGAAATTGTTTTTCTATTCTGGTAAGCAGAACTGTTTGGTCCTGCCTTGTTTTTAACTGACAACCACCATAAATAACTAAGATGAGGAGCATGAGATTTTGTCATATGTCTGATTAACATTTTGTCTGTTCTTAAGGTTGAACCAATGTTTGCCAGGCAGCTGTATTACTTTGCTCAACAAAACAGTGGACATCTGCTGAGAGGCTATGATTTACCAGAACTTGTGACTAGTCCAGAGGATTATCACAGATCTATTCGCCATTCCTCTATTCAAGAATAAGATCCTCAGAAAGAGTGTTTTTAAAGGCACTGTAAAGATTGTGCAGAGTGGAGGAGCAGATCTGGGTCGCAATTTGGAGATCCACATCACAGCTGGATGTGTTCAGGGGTTCAATGATAGGAAAGTGAACTAGGACAACCATATTGTAAGATACAAATGACGGGTCTTCAACGTCTGGATGCTACGTCTCACATAGGTTCCACTATCGCTGAGAATAACTCAAAACTGACGAAATGTTTGCTATGTTTACGTTTGCTTAATGCTCTCCTTGGGTTTTGAGGACTGATTCTTACCGAAGACTTAAATCCAGAGTTTACACTGTTACATTTGCAGGGCTATTTATTTTGGATTACTGATCTCAGGGAAGTTACATAAATTTGCGCCATTCCCAATTTGAAGCTGTAGCTACTATAGGTGGGTAGCAAACGTAGATGTTTTTTTGAGAATAGCTAATACGTGTAAGTGTTTATAAATTTAGATTCATAAGTGTGATGCCTATATTCTTGTACAGAATATTTCAGCATATTTTTTAAAAACAATGCAATCCTTCAGAGACATATTTTTTTAATGCCTGACTGACATTTGTCCTGACAATGAATTTTGTTGCTGCCACTGTTGTTATTGGATTAGCCCCTGTAATAGCAGTTTCTAAGGTGATGCATTTATGGTACTATGTCAAGAAAAGTGATCGTTCAGCTCATTTTACCTGTGGATTTAGTGGATTAACCACTAAAATTTTAGAGTCCCGAAGAGCAGGTTTAAAAATAAATTACATTTGTTTTATAGTTGAGAGCTACTATGCATTTTATACGTATGCATTAGAATTGAGTTGGCAGACCTTGAAAATAGAACAGAAATGGTCCTGCTAGCCCTTTTTTGATGTCACATGCATGAGCCAGGTTAAAATAACTACCAGCTCTGACTGGTACTGAGCCAGCTCTGCTCTTCGTGTGCACAAGCAGCTTCCTTCCAGTGTACTGAAATGAATGTGAAGAGAGAGTGCAAGCAGAGCAGCATTTGGCCTCCCATATTAAGACAGTCAAGGAAATACTTGTTCTGACATTTGTTTTCAAAAATTTTACGGAAGTATAATTTGACGCAATTTGCAGTCATGCAATTTGCAGCCTTTTGATGGTAGGCTGCCATTATAAAGATGAAGAGGTCTGCTGGGTATGCATGTCAGTGAAATTTCCTCACTGGTGAGTAGACCGTGTGATTTTACTAGCTTTAACTCCAGAACTTGATCTCCCTATGCTTAACGGACAGACTTCACCTGAATTTCTAAATGAGGAAGAAAAATTGGTACTTGGTCTGGCAGCAGACTTGTGTTCTAGGGACTTTGAATTTATACATCTTAAAGATGCATACTCTTTTGGGATATATTATCCCTCTCCTCCACAGTGCCAAGCAGAATTAACTGATCATTTTTACTTTTGTGTTCTCTGTTACTTGAAGTGTTTTTCCTGGCTTAAAGATTTTCATAGGGGAGACCTCTTTCTTAGACATTAAAAGCACTGCTCTAGGTGACTTTCAGAGCTTCTGCATACGCTTTTGGCCTGTGCATACATTTTACTGAAAGGGACTTTTGTGTTCAAACTGAACTGGTACAATACAAATATTTGATGTGTTTTTCACTTTTTTCTGGTGGTCGTTGCTTCATATGCTCATTGCTTCAGCTCACATCTTAGAATAAAGTCCTTATTCCCTACCAACTCAATTCGTATGTGTTGTTTTCAGTAGCGGGGCAAATCTAACGGGCTCGGTTCTGCGCTGCTAACCTGGGCAGCACTGCTGGCTAACTCTATGGGGAACTGTGTTTTAAGCCAAAAGTGCGGGGAAAGGTCAAAAGGTAAGGATTTTTTTCTTACGAACATGTCTGCAATATTAGCTAGTTAGTAGAAAAAGGGAAAATAGGGAGGTTGCCCTTTGCTGTTGGTTTCCCGGACCACGGATGATGCATCAGAGCCCTGCAGCTGGGGATCTGGTGCTGCCATGCGCCTGAGGGCTCTGCCCCTGCCCCTCCAGGACTCTGGGGCTGGAGACTGGGCTCGTGCCCCCCCTGCCCACCACTCGGGGACCCTCTGACCCGCCGCTTGCCAGGCTGGCGGCAGGAGCTGGAGGTGGTGGTTACTGGTCACTGTAGTGTCCAGAGTGCTTTCAAGTGAGAAGAGCTGGGAAAGGGTGAAAAGGAGGACGACAAGTGAACTAAAATAGTGAAGTTAAGAATAGGAGTGAATTGCACTGGGCAGACCCTGTTTGTTGGAAATCAGCGTCCTGAGAAGGGTCCTTGGGCGCAGTAGCTCACAGACGGAGCAGGGTGTGAAAAGTAGTTACGAGATTTGTGAAGTGTCTGAAGATGTGGAGGCTCCTGTTGACTGTCAAGGTGCATGATCACTTTTGGCTTTGGAATGAGCTTTTAACTATTTTCCTTGAAGGAGCATGATTTAAAGTCAACGGCTGTGAAGAGGAAGGGAGAAGAGCACCATCTACGTTCTGGCCCAACATGACTTGCTTAGTTTGAATGGAGACAGATGCAGGTGAAAGACTTATTTTAACCAAGGAAAGAGATTGAGGTAGTTCTCTTGGAGGGATGGGGCAGGGGGAAGAGGGGAAGGAAAATCAAGTTGTTGATTTTACCGTAAATTATTTTGCATGTGAGGACTTTAAAGCTGCATTTGACTTTTGTGACCATCTCTTACTGTTCAAAATAAGTCATGGATACATAAAGTGGAAAAAAAAGCAAACAAGAAAAAACCCTGAAAACATTTTCTCCTTTTAGTATCATTTTACAGTCACTATGTGAAAGCGTTTGAAGTACTTCCTACTTCTGTTTATAGTTTCTGAGGTCTACTTCCTTCCTGTTATGATTTCGGTGGCGTTATAAATTACATGCTTTACTCCTGTCAACACCGAAGGCATAGCTGGTGTTTTTTCAAACGATTTCAGCCTGCGATTTGTGTCAGTATTGGTTTCTCTGATTTTAATACAGCCACACTTACAATTGTTTCTTGAAAGGGTTTCATGCCAGAGCTCTGCCGCTGAAGTACCTATATTCAAAACTTGGTTCTGCTAAGTGGTTTTGCCTACTACTGTAAACTGTATTAGCCTTAAGGGGATTGTAGGTTAACCAGAATCGAGGAGATATATTTTAAGCTGAAATACAGTGTAACAGGGTTTGTGGAAAAAACACAGGATTCACGTGAAAACCCCCGTGGCCTTTTAGACGGGCATATGCATGCTGTTTACATCAGCGTTTGTCAGCAGCGTGGAGGTGGGGAAACACCATCTTCAGCAAAGAGCTTTCAGGAAAAAGTAAAGCATTTTCTCTTGCATGCTCTCAGATCATTGTCTGTGTATACTTGTACAGAGGCAGGGTGGGGGGGAAGAAAGAAAGAGTACTTACCAAAAAAAAAAAAAAAGCCAAGCAGTTTGAAACAATCATAGTATCTCCTTTCCCAGGCAGAACTGTATGTCAAGTTTAGCTGAACTCGGACAGCAAGATTTTAAAGATTGCCAGGGTGTTTTTTATCTGAACTCTGATCTGGCTAGTAGGAGGCTAAGAGTTAGTTATTTGTGACCAAGTGCTTGCGAGCTTGGTCTGCTCCAAGAGAAGTCGACAGGTCCCTGTGACTTGGAACAGTTAGGAGGTAGCTGGTGTGCAGTTCATTCAAGCACTTTGCTTTCAAGCATGCAGCCAGGCAAGCTCTTTGCATCCCAGCGGGGTGATTACATCCACTGCGTCCCACAACCAGCTCCACCGCTGGGCTACAGGTACCACCTGCCCGAATGCCTGCAAAATGCTCAGTGCCTTGGCCGTGCTGAAATGACAGTCAAAGAAGAGCTAACTTAGGTGTCTCAAAATAGCACTCCTTGAACTACAGACATCAAATAACTGATGAACACGATGACTGGATGGGTTGCCGTTGCCCTTTTGGCAACCGGCAAGAGGGTAAGGCAATCACCTGTGCTCAAGTGGAAACTGAAAAACAGGCCAGATGCCTTGGCTCTGGGCTCGGATTTGGTTTTCCGCTTTGCACGGACAGAGTCTGACCTGAAAGCTGATGTCTGAGTGGCTCTGCACAGGGCCGTGTTTTGCAAAAAAGCAATAGTCAAGAAAAGGTAGAGCTCAGTCCGTATTTTCAGCTCTTCAACAGGAGTAGCTTCATGCCCTGGGAAACAACTGAGATGAAACACAGGACTTTGTTTTGCAAATGCATTTTTATTGTTTTTGCAGCGTTGGCACAGCACAGCTGCCTCGCACGTCTCTGCAGGCCCCCTGGCAGTCTCCTGCCGCTCCAGTCGCAGTGCTGCCGGCTGAGGCCAGGCACGGGACTGTGCGCCGGGCGCTTCTCTGAAATCAGCCTCCCAGGCTTTGGCTATTAATCCCTTCTCCCTTCAAAAGACAGGTCATGAATTATGCACAAATTCTGCCTCTCAAAAGCTAAGATAACAGACAGATTTAGGTGACTTCTTTTCACAAACCACAGGTAATGCATGTCCTCCGTATTCCTGGGAAGTGGTTTCATCTTTGACCCTTGGGCTTGCTCTGTTTTGGTTTCAAGACAGGCTTCTGCATTCTTGCTCTAGAAATGTCTGAAATCCAAAAACCTGTGGATTCCGGTTGGCCTGGCTGCTCACCCCAGCTTTTAATCCCTTTTGTGGCCGGGCAAAAATGATGTCCATGTAGTAGCAATGAAACTACCTACCAGAGGAAGTTCTGTGAATGTCCACGTGAACCTGGTGAGGTTAGAGCAGATACTTGCATCGTAGTAGCTGAAATATGCTTGCCGAGCTCTCTCAGCTATATCAGTACTGGTGCAATGTGTGCATCACCATGTGCATGAAATGCATTTCATCTCATCCTCACCATGTTGTCCACCTTGCTCCTTCTCCCTTCCTTCGTGAAGAGCAGATGTTTAAATCTGGATCAGGCAGCTAGAGGAATGCCCTGATTTCTTCAGGTCTGCGAGATGCAGAATCTCTCTCCGAGCTGAGGATGGCCAGTGCAGCACAGACAGAGGTCAGACACTTTCAGGTTCAAGCACTTCTGCTGTTTGTCTCCAAAATGCGTTACCCTGTCTCTGTCCATGGGTAAGTCCTACTCATATATCAGGGGACTTCATCTCATGTAGTCTTATGCCTTCTCCTCCTGGTCTAATACAGGTACCAGCCTTAGTACATAGTCATGAAGAAATTTTCTTCTTTGCTGGTGGTTGCAGCCATCTAGTAACGTGCATTGCTAAATACCTTATTGTGGGTCTAGCTAACAATTTTGGCTCTCTCTTGGCTCCTCTCTCAATGTTCCTCTACATTGACAGCAAGATTTAAAGGCAGGCAGTGCTTCTTACTGTTTGCACTGTGCTAAGCATGATGGGGCACCACTTTGAAGGTGAGCCTCTGGACAACACCACAATTCCTATAATTGTGAGTAGGATGTTCTTCGGTTTTGCCAGTTGTGATTCTCACCCTAGAAACCATAAAATGCTCAGCAGAATATAATCGTGGCAATCATTTATGCTAGGCTTTCCCATAGGAAGCTGGTGTGCAGCTTATTTCACCCCGAGCCACCACATTCAAATTACTTTTTCTCAAGGAGGTGATTGAATCAATTGTTTCTCACGCTCCTGTTACAGCCATTCATAATTCTCTCGTAAAAACAAAGGGTGAGCATTTCCAGTTTCTAGCACAGAGCATCTAGCTTCAGATAAAATCGCTTTTAGAGCTAGGTGCCCTACCATTTTCCTTTCAAACTTCTGGGTTTCATGATTTTTATATCCTCAGAAACCGAAGTTATGGGTCAGGTCTAGTTACAGCTCCAATAACTCATTTTCATTTCCTTTTTTCACACATGATCAAGAGGTTTAGCCCTGTTCATGACTGTCCCCTCCCACAGAAAAAACCCATGCGAGTAGTAGCGAGAGAGAAAGACTTCAAAAACAGGGTGAGTGACCTCATCATGTATCTACTGTAGAGACGTCAGTCTCCAAGAAATAGGAAAGGTCAGAGCTGTTTAGAGCAAGGGGTTTTTCACAACACAGCTGAAAAACCCAGACCAGGTCTGAAGAATTCATGCTAGCCTCATCTCTTATCTCATCTTTACCCCAAATATTTGAAGACCCTCCATCCAGAGGAGCTGCTGCCGTGTGATTTTTAACATAGGTTACCATCCTGAAGCACTGGTCACGGTAGCTTTCGCCAGGCTTGGACTTTCCAAAAGAAAACGGTGAAACAAATGACAGACATTTGCATGGGAATGATGCAAAATCTTTTTTTCCTTTTAAACGAAACACAACTGTTTTTCTTCCAGAGCTTCTCCCAGCCCCAATATAACCAAATCCTGGAAGTTTTCCTTGCACCACCTTAACAATTTTATTATTTGGAATAGTTAGCCTGGATGGTTGCTGGGCTTTGCGCAGTGGATCGGAGAGAGGCGGACAGGCCTTCTCCGTGCTGGAGTGGCAGGAAGGCGGAGGAGCTGGGAGCTGTGTCGCGGGCACTGTGGGCCAGGGAGGGGGTTTACCTGGCGTCCCTGGGTGCGGATGCAGGTCACCCGTACCCGCACAGGAGACTGTGCCAGCCTGAAGGGTGACCCTGAAGTCTCACTTTCCTTTAAAACCATCACTCTACGAATAAAATGGCTTACCTACAAACCCCACACAGATACAGGCACCGTTTAAATATAGCAAGCATTGATATCTATCTGTAAATTACAAGGAAATGAATAAATCGAGGCGACATAAACCGCAAAAAGGAAGTTTGAAATCAGCCTAAAGCTGTGATAGGTCGGCTCCTGCCGAGGGACCCTGACGAACCTTCACCATCCACTATGGCAGTGACACAGCTGCCGAACCCGGGCTGCCTGCCCCGGCTCCCCGCCGGCTCCCCAGCCCGCATACCCACGTGCCACCGCTCGCCAGGGATCTGGCCCCTGTCTAGGTCTGTGCCGTGGGGGCACCTGCGCCCACGCAAAAGCCAAAGGCGCCCCGGGCACCCGGGATCCCTGCTGTGGGGAGGGGATGGCGCGGCATTTTCTGGAAACCGATGAGCTCATTTCTGGGAGGCGGTGGTGGGGGGTGCTTTGGTGCACGGGGGGGTGCGAAGAGGATTAGTGCAGGAAGTCGAGGGGAAAGGTTGTCTTTCTTTTCTTCTTCTTTTTTTTTTTTTAATCTGAAGCACAGTTTCTACTCTGCTTACCATCCCACAGCCTGCTAGGTGCAGATATTTGGCAAGGTTATTTGGCTTGGCTTCATTTATTATTATGAAGGCTGATTATTTTTTTTTCTTTGCAAAGTTTATATTAAAGCCAGAATCATTAAGTAAAACATGAATGTTTTGCGTACAGCGCGCGCGCGTGTGTGTGTATGCAGCTAGCAAGCCACCCTCACCCCTCTAAAATAATGTTTTACACATTTGGCCAGGTTCATTCCCATGTGAGTGAGGGAAAGGGTGCTAGTGATGCCCTAGAACTTCTATGAAAATACTTGGCTGGGGAGAGGAGAGAAAGAAACATCAAGTAAGCATGTGCAAACAGGTGTCTGCTGCAGGCTCTCGACACATATTAGGCACTTAATTTTTTAGGCTCCACCTGGGGAGGATTGTCCATCGATGCCTTGTGCTTTGTTAAACCCCAGAGACTGCACCGTAGGACACGGGCAGCTAATTGTGCTGCTCTGAAACTCCATCGTTCCTGCAAGGTCTTATGGAAAACAAACTGCACAGTCCAAGGGCCCCGATAAACCCATTTCTCCTCCTTCTATATGCTTGGTGTTCCCAGGACGAAGACTGTAGCTCTGGTACCAACAACCCCTTTCCCCGGCCGCCAGCCTGGGGAGGTGGGCTTGACTTCTGGCAGGGGAAGGTGAGTGCTCCTGTGCAGCCTCTCCTTCCAGTCTCTCTGGCACACCCCTGCGGATGGGCTGGTACTGAAATCAGTCTTGCACAATGCAAGGTTTATCAGCATTGCTCTTTACCATACTGGCCAAACTGTGTCCTCCCCAGGAAAAATTCTCCATTTTCAGATGGATGAGGCAGAGCAGGGTGGCTGCAGGCATGGCCCCAGCGGATGCAAGGAGCAAGTGTGGAGGAGGACAGCTGGTTGAGGACAGTTCAGTTACCAGGTTTAGCTGGGGATCATCAGGGCCATTTAGTACGTGCTGCTAAGGTGAATTAGCTTTGCCTTTCACAAGGGAAGGGGTGAGCAGGTCTGGAGTGGAGAAGTGGGTTTTGGCCAGGAGGAGAAGTCAGCTATTTCTCAGAAACAAGGCGGCACATGCAGATGTGGGGAGCAGGAAAGGCATGAAACAAAAATAATCAATGCATAAAGACGACTCTCCCCCCTTGCCTTTCCCCCTGAAAAAAAAGGAAGAAAGAAGCTAAAACTGGCTAAAAGAGGAGGGCAGGTACGAGCTGCTGCTTGTGGCTGCACAGGGAGAGTCGGTTATGGGGTGGGGGAATGGGAGCAGTGGTGGGATCAGGAAGAAGTCTGAGAGGGGTGAGGGAGGGACACCACAAGGGAGCGGGCCAGGAGCAAGCCTGGAGACCACCCCAGTGGAGAATGGAGGAGGGGACAGGGAGCAAAAGGGCTCCCCAAGGGGCAGCGGTGGCCTTGGCCATGGGGGAAGGCACAGTGGGGCTGCTAAGAGGAGGTGTAAGTGGAGGGCAAGAGAGAGTTTGAGGCATGCGGTGCAGTGGGTCATCCTTGGAATAGGGGAGGAAGCTTGAGGAAGAGGTTGGAGGGAGGGAAGGGGCAGAAGAAGGCACAGCAAGAGGGATGCTGCAGCCACTGGTGCTCTGGCGAGCAGGAGGAAGGGAGGCCAGGGAAGAAGAAGAGGATGGAGGATGGTGATGGTCAGAAGTAAGGAGCTGGTTGTGTTTAGAGGAGTCAGTGCCGTGTGGCTAGGTCTAGAGGAGCTGGAGGAGAGGGTTATTGGAGGGCCTTGCTGGGAGGCTTTCAGCCACACTGGGAGAAAGCAGATCTTGAACTGGGATAGAGCTAACCAGAATGGACCCAGTGCTAGAGAGAAAGAAAAGCAGGAGACTCAAAGCTGTTGGAGAGGTCCTGAAGGAACGTGGCTGTGCAGAGGGGCAAGGGGAGGCTGAAAACAGCAGCAAAGCCACGGCCAGTGATACAGCCGAGGTCACAGCAAGGCCAGGCAGAGAGACAAGAAGATGATGTTGAGGGAGAGAAGGTGGCGGCTATAGAGAAGGAACTGAGAGCCCAGAGATCAGATAAGGAGCAGCACATAGCCTGAAGAATGTTTTTAAGAGGAGTGAAAGTTAACAAGTGGTCCCAATGTGGTGATGCCTTAGCAAAAGTGGGATGCTGAATAATTCCTTGGTTCCTCAACAAAGTCAAGCAAAGCTTCCTTGGCTTCAGGCAAGCATCTCCCCACAGCCATGCACGTGCTCCTGCCCAGCTCTCTCCAGCTCCATGTTTGGAGGAAGAAGGCAAAGGGTATTACTTTTGGGAGAAAGACAGCAATTCCTGCTCAGTCCACCAGGGAATCTCATCAAGACTGCAAAGGGTTTAATGGGCCAGGAAGACTGATTTTAAGTAGTGACTAGTTCAATTAATCATTAATTTTATTGCCAATATGACGCAAAGGTGCCAGCTGCCATTGCTGGTCAACACTTCTTTTCCGTGAAGTGCCAGCCCCTTGGACTGGCAATGCCATGACCGTGCTCCCAGCAGAAGGCATTTCTGTGAGCTGCACGGGTGCAAGGAAGCGCCTGCACCCAGCATGCATGGGATTGCTTTTAACCAGCTAGACCAGCAGAGATGGTCCTTTCCTTTCCACAAGCAGGCAGCCAGCCCCACACATTGAGTGTCTCCCTCTCCCTCCGAGCCTCTTGCAGCCACTCTGTGGGTTGGGGGAACCTGTTCCTCCCCTCCTCGGCTGTATGGGCAGAGGGGAGAGGCCAAATGCACCAGGCAAGGGGCATCTAAATGATGCTTAAGAAGGATTCATGCTGACAATATTGCCTGTAAAACCCCTCCAAGCTCACAGCCCCTGTATTTTGGGTCTTGTACAAGCATTGAGCAAGGTCCTCTACCTGGCAAGAGGGAAGGTTATTCTGCCCTCAGCGTGTGTGGGGAAATGCTTGGTGAGGTTTGCCAAGGGGCAGATAAACGTCTATGGTAGGTCCAGAGTAACCCCACGATTAAAGGCTATCCAAAGCCATCCTTCCACCCCTGAAATGGCCCTGTGTTTATTTGTGAGAACTTAGATCTGCTTTTAAACACGTTGGAAGCAGGTGCGTTTTAAGATAGATGCACAAAGCAAACGTGCCATTTATCACTTTTATGCTGACGATTAAAGCAAAGGTTTTCTTTTCTCTCTAAGGAATATTGTGAGCTGTGCTCAATTGTGTTAATGACAGCAGTAACGACAACAGCAGTAAGTATTATTTTAGTGGAAACTGAGGTGTTGGTGAAATGCTTATAGTCTGAGAAGCTGGAGTGGGGCAGGGCTGGGGGGGGGAGGCTTGAAATCCTGATTCCCCTGACTCTGTGGGCTGAGATTTCACCCCATATAGTAAAGACTGAGTTTTTAAAAAACAGAGACGACGTCAGTTATTTGGGAGCAGGTCTGTGGTGTTACTTAACTGACGAGGACATCCCATGAACCTCACAGCCGCCTGTGTTTTGATGGCCAATTTGGAACCAGAGTGATGCGGTGGAAATAATTATCTCACTGTCTGATTTAGTCGCTCCGGCAAGGTGTTTGCAGAATGTAGCTGCTTTGTATAGGATAACAAAAAAGCAATGGGCTGGCTAATTCAATTAAAAGCGAATAGCTACAGTCTAGGCACTGACAGCATGTGGGAGGAAGTGGTGTTGTTTCCACTGTGACTGGCAGTGAGCGACTAGCAAAAACAAGGTGGTTTGAGGAACGCTTGCGTGTTAATGGCATTTCCCTGTTCTGTTTGTCAAGCAAAGGTGGGAATATAGAGTCAGAATTTACTTGAATCGGTTCTTTTACAAGAAAAGCTGAGGGGCCTCCATGGGAACGATGTCGAACTGCCGTGGCGTACAGGCAGGGCCCTGCGCTTGCCTGCAAAAGTGTGTGCAGCAGGTACTCAAACAAAGTCGCTGTGGGTGAAACAGAAAAAAATATCGCTGTGCACAGGGTGTGCTGGGGATGGTAGTTGGTCTGCCGGGAGTGCTGAGTTGCTCTCGCTCTCTTTCTCTGTGCTGCAGCAGGGCTCCTACCGCCTGCTGCCAGCCTGCCTCTTGTGCCTAGAAAAGGGCTGCCCGTGGCACGGCTGATTCACTTCAGACTTGCGGCAGTTGTAGGCCCAGGTTGCAGCCGCGGGCTCGGCAGTCTGGCTGCGGCGTCGGACTGGAGTGTTTCCAGAAGTGAATCAGACTCTGCCTGGTGGCCCTGTCAGACGTGATAACCCAACGGTGTGTAATAGCATCTTCCTCCGTCTCTGCCTCTCTGTGTGTTCATCTTTCCCTCGTTATTAAGCTGAAAAGGCCACCTGTAAGGGTGTTGGGCGCTCCGCTGGACAGCCTATGGGATGTTAATTCCCTTCTGGCCACCTCAGATGACTTTGCATAAGGAGAAAATATTTCTTGGGCAAAACTGACTTTAAAAGAAAACTGTTCATAAATAATTAATTCCAGCCTTTCAGTGGCTTAACCTTTCAGTCAGCATCTCGAGAGAGAGACAGAAGGGAGGTTCAGCCCAGAGAGGGGCAGTTCCCAGGCTCTGCCTGCCGCTTGTGGGAGGGTGGCAGTGGCAGTGAGCGCGGCTGGCAGCCCTCGCCCGCCACGGGGGTGTTTCGTGTTCCCGGCATGTCCCCCCGAGGGGCTGGCTCCCTCCTTCATGAGCCAGGAGGGTGGCCGGCAGGTATCGTCGGTTTGGCAGGAGGATGGTTCAACAATGCATGACGTTGCGTGACAGCGTACGGCGATGGAGGGGAGCGTGATGTGCGTGGGAGGGAGCGCTAGACAGCGGCCTGAAGACTGAGCCTTCCTCACCGCTTACCTGCGGCACTGAGGGGTACTGCACATGGCAGGTAGCAACCCCGTGCCCCTTGGGCCCCTGTGGAGGCAGCGCACAGGGGAGTCGGGGCTGCAGCTGCCTCCACTACACGTTGGCAGACAACTGAGTATGTGTGTGCAGAGGAAGGGGCAGGAGTTTCTCGGCACAGAAATTTGGCCTGTATTTGATGAAGCACCAGCTAACAAGTAGGTGAAGCCTCTCGCACTGGAGCAAGGATTCCTCTGCAGCTCTGCGCTCTTGCTTACGGCTCTTACCCTAGTCTGAAAATTACCACCCCTGACTGGTACCAAACTCCTCACTGTAGGTCAGGCTTAGCCTTCTAGTAGGTCTCATTTCTCCTCAAATGCATAACAGCAAAAATAAAATAAATATGTAGATTCTTCCCCTCCCACTCCAGCTGACATATTTTGGCAATTTAAACAGAGTGGAGATGCTCCTGCCTTACCTCTGTCATTTCAAAGATGAATACAGTGGTGTAACTCTGGAAAAGCTCAGGCTTGAGCTGGCATTACCTCTGGCCTCCCCCCCCCCCCCCCCCGCCCATCCTGCTCTTCCCATGCTGGTTTTGGTGATTTTCTTATTTGCATTTATTTATAGGCTGCAAACTCTTTGGCACAGCGTGTGTGCCTTTCTCTATCACTAAGTGCTGTGAAACCACAGGCCCAGCTGGGAGCGAGGTATGGTGCCACGCTACAAGGATGATCCGTGCCAGGAGAAGGCAGCAGGGTATATATAACAAATGCATCAAGAAGTAGCATTGCTATAGCATGATCTGGAAATTACCAGTCACGCACCTGCTGGCATAATGCTTGCTGGGTGTTCTGGAAGACAGAGCCTGCAAGTGTGTCCTGCAACAGCCCTTGCCACCACCAGCCTTGGGTCATCGCCAGGAAAACAGGATGAGAGGAGAAGCAGAGAGTCTCCTGTGCAACTGGAGATGCCCTAATACCACTGAAATGAGTGCCCAGATCCCTTGAGGTGGTTTCATATTAAAAAAATATCATAACCCAAGGGTATGCCAAAGCAAAATTAGCAAGAGTATGGCCATGTGATGCACATGGCTGTGATGCACAGCTCCAGCTGCTCCAGGGCTTTTCAGTCCCGTGCTCTCAAACCATGACTGCAGCTGATGGTGTCAGACGTTTAACTTGTCTGAAATGGTTTTCATTCCCACCCCTGGGAAGGGCAGCTCCTGCTGCTCAGTAATGGGGCTTGCATGAGCTGGGCACTGCTGGGGAGGGACCAGGATGCTTCACCTCCGGGTAAAACCCTTGCAGCCGTTGTGAACCAGCCGTACAGAGACAGCAGCTACTTGATTGCATTTACTTACATAAAAAAGCAGTTCCTTTTGTTCTGTGGTTGGCATCAGGAACTTCACACCAGTGATTTTTTTTTAAAAAAGCCGTTGTTTTCTTTTACTGAGTTTGAACGGGGCTACCTCCCACCCTCCCCTCCCTCCAACTCCCCCTTTTTTTTTTATTCTCACTTACTGCTTCTGCCTCTTTGTAATTCAGCACTACTGGCTGAGGAGGGATGGGGGCTCGGGCAGGGAGGCAGGCAGGCAGGCAAGGTGGCTTGCTGGTGTTCATGCTTTGCAGCAGTTGCATTGTCACTGCCTGCACTGGTTTGGCTTTGGGTTGCATCTCACACAGTAGGGAAAAGAGACTACCTGGTGTTTGCATGGCCCTGTGCCATGTTACACCCCCCTCGAGCCCTGCGGGATGTGGAAAGCCCTCATCCCAGGTGACAGGAATGTCCGGCGAGGTGACCCCATGCTCCCTGGCACCTCGTGGCCCCACAGCCCAAGCCATGCCCGTGGCAACAGCATCGTTCTTGGGAATTGAGCTCCCTGCATGGGAGGGTGTCTGTGTGTTTTTTCTTTCTCATTTTGTTTTTAGGGTTTTTTTTCCCATTGCTGTCATAGGTCTGTCTGCTTTGCCTCTGCCTGTCAATAAGTCGGGGCTGCTGGACAATAAGAATTCTCTTTTGCAGAAGCAGCAGTGAGTTTTGTGACATTTGGGGTTTGGGCTTTTGGGTTTGTTTTTGGTTTTTTTTTATTCAGTGAGGGGTGGGGGGACAGCAAAATTTCATTACAATTTTTCCTGGGGAAAAATACCTCCAACAAACAAGGAAAAATAAAATAATTAAATTAAAAAAAAAAATAATCAAAGAGCAGCCACTCGAAAGCTTGGACAGTACTCCACGCCAGTAGGGAAGCTGGAAATCAGGAGGAGGGTCCTGGCTCAGCCCAGTCTCCCCAGTCGCTTGCCTGCTCTGGTGTGGACACCTGTGCTGCCATCAGTGCAGGCGGCTCAGCAGATGCATTGGGATGCCCAGACACCTCCATCCCCAGAGGAAGGCTGCCTGTGGCCAAGGCCGAGCCAGGGAGGTTTGAACTCGATGCAAGAGAGGCTCACCTGCCGAGGGGTGATTTCGAGGCTCAGCCCCGCTGGTGGCACCCCTGCTGCCCAGCTCTCCAGGCTGTGCCCCGTGGGTGCCTGGAGGGAAGCCCAGGCAGAGGGATGCCTCCCCGGGAGCCGGGGTTGGTCCTGCGGGACTCAGCAGGAGCGTGGTTTCAGGTGCTCTGTGGTGAGGCAGGGGCTAGAGGGAAAAGCGTGCCTTGCAAGCCGGCGGCTCCTTGCAGGCCTGCAGCAGGTGTGCATGGCAGCGCAGCGGGGCTGAGCCGGCTCAGGGCTTGTCTGCATCACCCGGCTTCTTCTAAAAACAGAAGACTTACTCAGAAGCAGAATTGAGGTGCCACTTGCCTTTACTCCAGCCCTTTTATATATAGTCCCCATTTCTCCTGATTTTACTTCAGCAGTTACTATATGAATTGCAGCTCTGAAGTGGGGGGGGAGGGGGAGGGGAGCGGGGATAACTGAGCGCTGCTGGCCAAGCTGGAGCTGCTGGTTTGCTGCTGGATGTGGGGAGTTCCCTCTGCAGGGGCTGTGTCAGAGAGCAGCCTTCATCCACCAGACGGTTGTTGGTGTATGTGAGGGGATGCTAATGTTACCTTAAATGAAATCTCTGTCTCTTCTTTTTCCCCAGGGATAGACCATTAGCATTTTCATTAGTGTTTGCCTTCCTGTTTTTTTGTTGTTTTTCTTCTTTGTTGTTGTTGTTTTTTTAAGCAGCATAGCCAAGCTGCAAAACTAAAAGAGCTTTGTTTCAGTGCAATTTAGGATGATGAAGAGCTTTAGTGATATGCACCTGGATTAGCCTCCAGCCTTTTCCAGGGAGATGCCTGATGCCACCTCCAAGAACCACGTTAGCTCAAAACCTACACTCAAAGGGAAGGAAAGAGAGCAAAGGTGGTTTGACCTTACCTTCAGATACCTTGACGTTGGAGGCGGCAATAGGCTGCTTTCAGTTTGTCTGCAACTCAGAAGATTCTCCAGACCCATCAGCCAAATGTCTCAAGGAATCGCAGTGTTCCTGTCACCCTTTCCCCAGCGTGCTTCATGATGATGCAAGTTGAAGCTGGATTTACTTCATGGATTCCCAAACTGATGAATCAAGGCTTCTGCTTATGACAGCAATTCAAAACGCACATGAATAGGAGGACAGTTTCTTTCTCTCTTGGCGTTTTTACAAAGCTATGGCAACATAAACAGAGACTCATAACAGCCAGAAGAGAGATCACTGGAGCAGCCTGAAGTATTTTCCTAGAAAAGATTCACATAGGCATGAGTCTTTGGCCCATGTTGTTATAAGCAGAGAAAAACAGAAATGGCTTTTTTTAGACACTGAGGCTGCTCTACTCAGGGAATTTAAAAGTGAGGGACCTCTTTCCATATTGGTCACTTTAAAGAATCGACCCAATTTTTCTTTTTCCAGCAGTACAGTGTAACTTCTGAAAAAGCAGCTCGTCTCTCTCTGAAGTTTCCTACTTTGATTAATAAAAGCAGTGCATGATCAGCGTACATGCCTGTGCAAACACACACACACAAATCAGGTCACCTTCATGTTGGAGTGAAAAATCAAAACAGACCCCAAAAACCCCCAAACCAACACAAACCCTCGAAAAACTCAGAGGTTTGACTTCACCTTCAGTGAAGGTGAGCTTAAGACTGTCAAAAAAAAGAACTTTCAGGCATTTGGGTGCTCAGTTTTATTGATGCTCTCCTCTGTCCTTTACTGTCTAGACACCAAACCAAAATGAGGTTACCCGGTGCAGTAGCATCTAATGAGGGACATTTCTTGTCCTCAGAAGCTTCCTGTCTAAGTCACTGGTGCAAGTGGCAGGAGAATGGAAGCATTACTAACTAGATCTCTCCTCCACCGCCACCTTTGAAAAAATGATACAAAGAGAGGGTTGATTATAAAAAGATCCAGGTTTTGATAACTAAAAAAAAAAAAGAAAAAAGAAATAATAACTCAACACATAGACAGCATTTTTTGAATGGAGTCATACACCTAGAAGTGCTGCAGATCACACCAGGGACCCCTTTGCAGTCTTAGGCACCAGACCTGCATCTTCCCTGGGTACTCAGGGATGCTGGAACCAGCTCCCCCAGTGCCCAGCCCCAGGCAGCCCCAACGGGAAGGCCCCATAACTCCCCCTCGTGAGCTCACAGCCTCAGACATCGCCCTTGCCCGGGCAGTGCTGTCCTAGTTGGCAGTGAAGGGAGCATTTCCAGGAGCTAGTCCTGCTGCTGCTCCCTGCTTGTCCATGCTCATGGGCAGCTGAGAAAGGAAGGATCAGGCACACACGTAGCTGCAGGCAGGGCTGGCGGGATGCTTTTCCAGCCCTGCGTTGACAGTCGAGGTCTCAACACAGTGTACAGAGATGCAGGGTTGGTGGGGAGCTTGTGGGGCCAGTTTACAACCTGGGTCTTTCACATGGGCTGCCAGGTGCCGGCTGGACCGATGGTGGGACGGCGCCTAGCAGTTGTGTGGTGGCAGTGAGAGGTAGGTGTAGGCTCAGGGTTGCCTTAGACGTTGCTTTTGAATGGACCGAGCAACTTGCTAATGATCACAGGTGAAAACCAGCAGCTAAGCTGTGAATTAAAGCAAGCTCCCTGGCATCCTTTCAGCGTGATAAGAGGAAGGTTTCTCCACCACGCCTTGGAGAGATGGGACCACATGGAAGGACCAGGATGACGGTGGTGAGGAAAACAGACCTATCTAAAGCGAAACCAAACAAGCCAAAACCCCAACAACCCATTTTTATGAGCAATTACGTCCATTATCCTAAATAAGAAGGATATCCCAAAATTCTGGACAAGGGTTGGGGTTGACTGAAGGAATTACCCACCATCTCCTCCCGGTGGCAGGTACCTCAATGAGTGCAAAAGGAGGCAAAAAGAGTTGAAGAATGCAATTGCAGCACATGAAACATCTCTCTGTCAAGCTAGGAAAGAAGAGCAGAGATAAGGGATGGTTTCGGCACAGGTCTCAAAGTAGAGAAAGGCCTCGTGGCCCATGATTCAGAGGGGCTGGTCACCGCTGTGGCTCTGTCTGAAGTGGTGGGTGTTCAGCTTGTTAGAAAGTCAACCCTTTATTTACAAACCCACTCATCATTTACAAGCCCACTTATTTACAAAGCCTGTTGATGAAAGTGCCTCGCCTTGAACTCTCGTAGGAAGTCTCTTTAATCACAAAAGTTTCAGGTCGCTTATTTGCTTTGGGTTGGTTTTTCTTTTTTTTTTATTTTGCACTTCACATACAATATTATGCAGACAGAGGAGAAAATTATGACGGCCACACAGGGAAATGTTAAGAAATATCAGCACTGGACTTGTCTGTCTGGTGTTTGTGTGCCTGGGTATGTAGTTCCCTTAGCTTAAGGAGGTAGTATTGGAAGGGAGGGCAAACTCAAGCAACAAGATGTGATTACATTATATTACACCCTTTGGCTGTAGCCTGCTGCTTTAGCTCATAGAGGTACTCTAAGCTGCTGTCCTCATGATTAGTCCTCAGCCAGTATGTCCCCTGTATGCTACAGGCACTTGCTCCTCCACTGTTCTTTGACTCCTCCTGGATCTCCTTCCCCCTCCTTTATCTCCTGCCCTTGTTTCTCTCTGCTGTTGGTCCCAGGCTTCTTCGAGCCCTATCTCATACTCCCCACTCCCAGTCCCAGCAAACTGGTGAGGGGATGCGGAGCCATTTCCCTCACTGGTTTTCACTTTTGCTTCCCCATCCCATCACCACGAGCTCTAAGGCACAATTTCTCCCTCTGTCTTTCATCCCTAGTCCCATCCCAAGCCACCTCTGCCCTCCCCTCCACCTCCAGCTCCTTCTGCTTTGCCGCAGGCAGCGCTGGGGCTCAGGCTGCTGCTGCCTGGCGCTGCTGGGGCTCGTGGTGGTGGGACCTTCCTCCCGGCTGATACCCCAACAAGCCCCATCCCCTGGGCTGCAACACTAAGTTTCACGCAGCGGGGCTCAGGTGCAGACCTCAGGGGGCTCACGGGGAGCTGTGAGACTGGAATAAAGCTAGGGAGGATTTTTTTAGCTGTCCAGCTTTAGCGAGTCTTGTGAGCGAGATGATTTATCTCTTCGGAGGCTTATAACTGGGTAAAATTTGGATGGAGGTTTTTCGCAGGCAAGCGGCACGTTCCCGACACAGAAGCCAAAATCTTGCAGCATTTCAAGTCCTTTTTCCCAAGCCTGGGGGCATGAAGAAAAGGTCACCAAATTTCTTGAAGCATGGGGGAGAAAAAAAGAGCATATTTTCTTCCAGGTTTTCTTCAGCAACCACTTAAAATTTCCAGGCAGGGAAAATATACTGGGGCAGCCTCCAACCTGGGATATTTTAGCCCAAACAGCTGTCATTTGACAGAATTTCAAGCAACCGTAATTCAGAAGCAACAGGCAACTGCTGGATTTGCTGGTGCCCCATTAAAACATGATTTTTACA
The DNA here is from genome assembly GCA_020745775.1 of Theristicus caerulescens. Classification (NCBI taxonomy): domain Eukaryota; kingdom Metazoa; phylum Chordata; class Aves; order Pelecaniformes; family Threskiornithidae; genus Theristicus; species Theristicus caerulescens. The sequence goes on from CM036558.1 coordinate 75,038,376, forward strand.
TTTTTCAAAGAATGAAAGCTGCTGTGCAGGTGTATTTGCTATGGTTGGGAAGAAGTAGCACTCCGCTTTTCTTCCCCCCCGCCTCTTTTTTTCTGAATGAAAGTGTTTTGCAAACGAAAAATGAGGTTTCCTGAAATGAAGGGCCGCCTTTTATTCTGAGCTGGCTTCCATGAAATGTATTTGAGAGCCCCTTGTCCTTATCTCTGAACTTGCTGCAGGGTGACAAGCGACTGTCCCGTCTCGGTTGGCTTGGCTGAGTGAGGGGCTGGGCTGGGCAGAGTCCCGTGGACCTTGCAGGGCATCTGAGGAGGTTCTGGGTAGCCCTGGGAAAAGGCTTGCTACACTTTTCGTTGCCTGCCCCCACATTCGGAGTCCAACCCCACGTATCTCCGCTTCTCCTCGGGGCCAGCGGGGTGCCCTGGGAGGCACGGGCTGCAGGAGGGCTGCCTCCTCGTCACACCACGGGGCTGCAATCCCGGCCAGCGCACCCTCCTGCTGCCGTCCTGGGGAAATGCTTGGCGGCTTGAGCAGCATCACCTGCCCCACTTGGGCACCAAAGGGTTCAGTTTCCCCAACCCAGAGTGGGGAAGATGTCCCTGGACTGCTCACCAGGGATGACCTGCGCTTGCCCTGGGGGCTGCTGGCTGACTCGCTCTCCCTCACGCTTTCTGACTCATCTTCATCGCTTTCCTCCAGGTCTTTTCTCTCTCTCTTTGTCTTCAATAACCCCTTTGTGTCCTAGTCCCTCTTTTCCCCTTCTTTGCTACTGCCTGGAGCACCACCAGGAAGGGTGGGAAGCAATAAGGATGTGCAACAAATCCCATCGCGGGTGGAATGAGAAAGCACAAGCACCACCAGAAATGCAGCCTGACCTGCAGAGAACCCACATGCAAGTTACAAAGAGAGGAAGCACCGGGCACGTGTTGGAGACCGTGGGCCAAGGCCGCTGTGACTTTATCTAGGAAGAGGCGATACACATGAGGGGAGGCTCCGGCAAGGGAACGGCAGCTCCCCAGTACGCTTGGCTGTACTCGGTCATACAGTGAGCACAAAAACTCAGCCCCACAAGGAAAAAGCAATGCGACTGTATATGATAAACTGTTACATGCAGTTCTTTGCATAGGTTAGGATAATAGTCTAAATGGCACGTGAGCATAGGATGAAAAACTTGTAGCTGTTCACTCTCTAATGTTAACCTGTGGAGTCACTGCCATGAAGTACTGCTGAGGCAATAGGTCAGCAGAAAATTGAAAAGCCTGGTATGCCAACCCCTTTCCCCTCATCCGCAGTGCTGATGGGAAAAGCACAGCAGTGCAGCAGAGGAAAAACTATCTAGATGCAATCTTGTACAGACATTAAGAACTGCAGGGATGCTGTAGTGAAATCTTCCACCAGGTAGGCAGGAAGGACAGGCTACAGCCTGGAAAGCTGGAGCACTTATTCCTCCTCACACTCAGGAAGGCATTGTGCTTTTTAGGGCAGTCCTGTCCTGAGTTTTCACCCTGTGGGGCAAACATAAAAGCAAAAGAGTGCGTTTGTATCAGTGAGCAGGGGTAGATCTACCAGGGAACAGGTTTGAGGAGACTGAGCCTTTGTTCACTCCTATCTATCTATCATCTGTCTATCTATCTATCTATCTATCTATCTATCTATCTATCTATCTATCTCCTGCTGGCCTCGCTGCCACAGTGTTAGTGCTGTACGGCCTCTTCTATCCCAGAGTCAAAATGTCACAATTTCTTATGTCACATAGCAGGTCTCATAAAACAGATTCCCCTTTGCCAGAGAGAATATCTTCATTACACTGAAATTAAGATTGAAATAATATATCGGTGAGAAGTGCAAATTTAAAAAAAAAAGACAAGACATTGCCACTGCAAAATCCCTCTCAAGTAACACCCCCCTCCAATAAATCAAATACATAAACAATCCCTTCCCAATAAAAGTCCAAGAAAATCAAACCAAACTGAAAACAAATGAAACACAAAACCCAAAAAGACCGACCAGCCCCAAAACTCTGACAAGAAGACAGCAATTGGGTTTCAGTGGAACATGGTGAGTTGAGTAGATGAAAACCCAAACGAAACGCAGATATGGGAAGCTGGAAAAAAACAAAAAAAACAGATGAAGAACAGAAGGAAATAAATGCCTGGGGTATCATTCCAAAAAGCCTAACGTTTTGTGGTGTAACAAGTCACTTCAGATGATGCTCCCCCAGCCCCGTGCGGCTTTGTTTCCCTCCCCGCTCTCTGCAGTGTGATAAAAGCACAGGAAGGATGTTTGATGGCAGGTTGGCCATCAGCCACTTTCAAAGGGGAGTCATTTAGTGAGATTCACTCATACTTGTATAAGCTGAAACAAAAAAAAATTAACAACATTGGTAAAGCAACGAGGCTGATCTCGCAAACACACTTCATCTTGGACCTGGCTGATGGGAAAAATGCTCTGTTATAGAGAATGTAACAATATGAATACTGATAATACCTCCCAGCAAGCCTCAAACACCTATTTCCAGATGAGTGTTTACCACCACGTGGTCAGTCAGGGCTGACCATATTGTGTACAAGTCTGATTATTACAGCCCTGGTGTTGTATTGGTTTTACTTTTCTTTAAATATAGGCACGTATGGAGGGGAGGGGGACTTTTGACTCATCCTGCATTTCTGTAGCACACTGGAGCTCTCATGCTTAGACCAAAATCTGTGAGCTGTTCAACCCAAAGTGGTCAACCCGATAAAAAAGGCTCCCCAGAAAGCCTGAACCATTTTCAACAGTGAACGTTTATCACTTACTTGGTAAAAGCTAGCTAGTCAGACTTAAGGTCATAAGAGATAGAGATAACCCACAGTATTTCTTCAACTGAAATATGTTATTTGAGTGATATGCTGCTCTGCTGCTCCCAGAAAAGCTGAGAAAGCTTTTGAAGCCTGGATAGTTTTTCATTCATGAGAGCTGTTTTTTTTTTGTGTGTGCTCTTGGGGCTTTTTTTTTTCTCTCTTTTTTTTCCTTTTAAACCCATCTTGCAGATAAAACTTGACAGAATTCACCACTGGCAGGAAACCTTGGTGGGTGTGGCCTGCTGGGTAGAGCAGCAACTTTGCATATTGCACTTCCATCCCTGCCGCTGGCACTGACTCACCGGCTGGCTGGGGGCGAGTCCCCTCCCTGCTCCGTACCATACCTCCTGGAGAGACCGTGGCATAGCTGGTGGCACAGCTCTGCTATTTAAGTTAGCTAGTGCCAGGCACATGATTTTGGGACTACCGAAGACGATGGGAGGTGTCCGTTGGCTTTCACAGGTTCTGGTGTTCGTCCCTGCAAAATGCATCAGAAGTCAGAGATCAAATGCCCAGGGTGCTACTAGAAGCTATGCTGGATTTGTAAATTGAGTTTTCAGTATGCTCATGGATTGCACATGAGGGCATTGGTTGAGTTAGAGCAATGCTGCCTTCACTGAAGCGTCAAAGGCTTGCCGTGTGTTAGCCAACCAGAAGCACCATGACTTTGCTCAAGAAGGACTTCCAGGTTCACGTCTCTGCTCTGGTGTCAATGCGTGTGATCACAAGGGAGGCACTGAGCCCGATCTCATGTCAGGAGGGGAGCCTTGGGTGCTTCGTCCCACCTCAAGCAGGGCTGCCCTCGGCCCATCCAGCTCTGGACCATATGTTCTTTGGTCCTGGTCCCTGCCCTCTTCTTTGTGCCAGCCCTTGTGTTTTGGCAACCATCTGCTCAGCAATCTGATGCAATGGATGATGCATTTGAGGCAAAGGTGGAGGGCTGGCCCAGGGTGGTGATGCAACAGTCTCACACTCCTCAGAGCCATGTGTTGAAATGTTGTGTCCAACTTTGCAATGCCCCAGTCCTGCAGCAGAATCCATTCCTAACACCTTAAGAAAAGCACCTTAACAAGGTGTCTCAAGAGCACATAAGCTGTATGAAGAGTCACCTACATGAGTTAGGAGAACTCAGAAGTTCATCTTTAAACATTCTTTAGCCACAACACTTCAGCAGCCTTCAAAACTGAAATGTTGGTCTTTCCCTGTCCTTACTTCTCAATTTAGGCAACTAAACACCACTTTGCTCCTTCTTTTTGACCAAAGAAATCTTGAATTCCTTCCTGCACAGCTTAAACCATGGGGATGAGGACTCCCTACCCCAGCACAGCCTACAGCAGAGGAGCTATGACATCGCTGTGAAAGGCAAGGGAGGACACAAAACCAGATGCCCTCTTCCTTGGGGGGTACTCCAGCCAGGGTCTTGTCTTGAAGACCCAGACTGCGGCATCTCTGTGGAGCTCCTGGCTGTAAGAGGGCACAGGAGGAGTTCAGCTCCAGGGCTGCAGTTACGTTTCAGGTGTGAGCAGGATGCCTGTAGCTCACCAGCAGCACTCAACTGCAGGCAGCTGCAGGCAGGCACCTGCGCCCCCCTGCAAACGCGAGGGTAACCAGGCGTGTGCCTACCATGTTTAGGAGTTGCAGGCCCAGGCAAGGAGATGCAGTGTTGCGCTCCTGCTCTTCAACTGCTGGGTTTTGCCTACATCCCACCTTAGGTGCCAAAATCTGCTTGTGAAGCTGGGCATATAAAATTATGGGATTGGTGCCGGAAAAGTAAATAGACGAGTTCTGATCTGCTATGAAAAGGGTCCCCAAGGATATTGAGGAGGATGGACTGAAGTATGATAGGATTAACACAGTTCAGATGGGTCTGTGTAGCGAGTGCTCTTAGAAGAAAAACACATAGATACAGAACGTATTGTACTGGCACACAGGGCCCTGAGGGAGCGGAGTTTATCGAGGTTCAAAAAGAGATTCAGCATTCACATATGCAAGACCCTCAGAAAAGTTGTATATTTTGCCCATGAGCTAATCCATGAACCACCTGGGTTTGTAAAGCAGTCACTGATGACTAGATAGCAGCTAGTGAGCTAGATAGCAGCTTTCCCATTTGACACAGCACTTAAATAATTGCCCAGAAAGGATAACCTGGGCAATGCTGCTGCTGCACAAGGGTAGAATGTGCCTGTGAAATCTATCTTCCTCAGAGATTGTACCCGGATTAGGCCAGTTGTGCTGCTGAAGTTTCAAAACATAGAATAGATTTTGTCCTTGTGCGACAGAAAATTTTGCTGGGGTTCATTTTATTCAGTTTTGTAGCATTTTAATTATTACAGAGAAACCTCTTGCCTTCTGCACGGAGGTGTCACCTTCTCTTGCTCTCCAGCATCAGTAGGCGGAGATGTCTGAAGAGACGAGGATGGAGATTCCCTTCCCTGCGTAGGCTGTACCAAAGAGCGTTACAACAGGTGTCTACCAACATTTTTTACCCCAATGGTTCAGAGCTCTCTGGTCTCTATTCATTTATTTTCAAATCTATGTCTGCCCGTATTTATGTCAAGTTCTAAAAATAAGTAGCACCGTTAACATTTTGAATTTTAATTATCTACTGAATATCTAAAAAGATAAGCTGGGAGGGGAAGCCCCTCTGCGAGCAGAAGTGCAATCTGGTTAAATGAGTGAAATTTATCAGAAAAAATGAGTAATGAGCAGTGAGGAAGACTGTCTCATTTTGCAAATTTTACTTTATAAATTATCTGATTTGACATTCTGTGCTAAAAATCTGCTTATGAACCAAGAAAAGCGAGAGATGTATTCCACTTGTTTGAAGCAGAATCTGTGGCCACAAAAATTTTGCTGCATTAGTACTGCAGCATGAAACCCCCTGCCACCGAAACAAAGACTCTCGTGGTTGTTTCTAGATCACCGTGTATCTAGAAGTAGCTAGGTGTGCTGGCCTTCGGGTTGGAGTCTACACAGAGCCTCCTGTTACCTGGAGTCCCACCACAACTGCATTAATTTCACTGCACAGGTGTCATAACGCACAGAAGTGCAAAGCAAAGTTGTCCTTCCCCCTACCTGCACCCCTAAGCCCATTTCAGGAATGAAGGAAAAGATAATTCTTGATCCTTAACTCTTATTTAATGCATTTTAATGAGTTATATTGAGACTATCAGCCCATTATATTTAGGCGTTTTTGCCTGGGACTGGCAATGAACTTTTAATACTGAAGTTATTTCAGAAGAAAGAGGCAAAAGGGTGCCAAAATAGGCTATAAAACTAAGCATGTGTTAATAGCATCTGTTACAAATAAGGCTGGATTCCACTTTCCATTGTCTTACTCCTTTTTCCTCAAGTTGTTTAAATTTTCCAATTCAAAAGGAATTTGGCTGAAGATTTCCCTTACTTGGTCTCGACCTCAAGGAGGGCTGCTTGCAGAAGAGTTGTGCAAAACCTATTACAAGCCTTTAAATAGTGAGGGCATGAGAGAAAAGGAACACAGATGTCTGTCTTCTTGGATGTTCTAGCAGAAAAAACTAGGTGCAATAAAGGAACCCCCCCAGTCTCCCCTGTTTGATCACAAAAATAAACTGCAGCAGATCTGTTAGTGCTGCTGCTCCAAAAGCAGCAAGTTTCCCTTGCTGTTCTGTGAAATGATAAATGTCGCCAACTGTCTCATTTAAGTTACTCACCAGCACACATTATTTTAAAGGACTTCAAGGGTGCATTGATGACTCTCCAAATGAAAGCCCCCTTGGGCTGTCAAGTAATACTGAAAGAAGTATATAATTTACACGATAAACACCTTGTTCTGAAATAAATACACCATTTTGGACATGCTCGCTTAGTATCTTCCTTAAAGACAAGCTTTTAGAGCTCTGAAGCTCAAAGAGAAAGGGAGCCGAATTGCACAAATCTCCTCTTTAACCTGTGGCAGTACTATATAAAAACAGAACTTAAAAAGGGCGAAGACAGAAATGGTTATCATGTTCCCTAATGAAACTGTGTTCCCTGTTATTCCCACTTTTCCCTTTGATTTCATGCCAAAAAACCTCTACTAGGTACTGCTAGGTACTAAGTCAGAAAACAAGGTGTCAACCACATGAAGCCAAAATACTCTTAACACGTAACACAGCTTGTGCAACATTATTTTTGCCTGTAATTAACCATCTACCATTTTATGGCTTCTTTTAACAATGTTAAAAGAAACAACATCATGTGTTAACGCTGCAGAAGCAGTCTTAACTCTACGAACATCCTGATGTGCGCACAATTAATACTAACATCTAATACAGAAGAACAGGAAAACTGCCAACGAAGACATAACAGGTAAATTGAACCATCTCTTTATCAGGATACGGACGGGCTGGAGCGCAACTAGGGATAAATGTTCGAGCAGGATTTTTTGTTATTTTTTTTCCTTGAATTGTAAACCCACCAGATTCTCTCTTAAAAATCTTTTAAACAAATTTACAAGATACAATAGTTTTTATTTTCTTTTTTTGGATAAGGGTTGTCACCCAGAACTCCTCCAGGTATACAGCTAGGCCAGAAATGCCATGAGACTGAAGGACCAAAGTCCTATTTGAAGTCTATCATCGCATTTTACAAATCCCCAAATATTTCAACCTACCTGGAAGCCTGACTAATTCAAAACATATTTGTGTCTTACTAGTTAAATAATGCATGTGCTGTTGCCTGTTTTGACAGTAGTCACAGCCTATTACTAACTCCTGACTGATGCTAAAATTTTAAGTGCCATGGAAGAAGTACAATTCCTAACAGTCAGAAAGAGATTGCAGATGTTATACACCTCAGGGGTCCCCTCTTTCTGTCCCAGGGTAAGATGCACCCGATAAATTAGATCCAGAGAGCCAAAGCTTTACAATGTTAAAGATCCAGATGTGAAGTTTGAATCTTGGGCTTCAGCAGGAGCACTGCATTCATTTTTCCGTTTTGATGTATTCTGATGAGGTTCAGGATCTTTTCCTTCTAATTTTTAGAGATGATATAGACTGAAAAGAGCAAAACAGCAGTATGTTTATAGTGTGTAAAACATGTCAACCCCTCATTGCTAGTGAATCCAGACACCTATCTGGACACAAAGATCAGTGTTTGCATCCATTGATACAATCAATATTGTGTCAATTAATATTCTCGGGAAAATCATAGTGCTTCAATAGTATTTTAGCAGGACAGGTCCAAAGAAGTTGGCTGGAGTTGACTTCAATATGGTCTGGCAGCAGGTTTGGAAGTATAAATCCCCTGTGCAGCACTGTCTCTGATGCCTGTGTGTAACCATGGCAAAAGGTTTTGTCTTGATGTTTCCTTCTTCACAAGGCCAAAATTGTATCTAGGAAATTGCAATCTTCTACCTTCTCTTGGATTAGAAACAGAAAATGCCTATCACTGCATTTGAAGTTAAAAAGGAGTTAAATTTGTGAATATTTTTTATGACCTATTTCCTAGGGGTTTCCCTAGCTAAGTGTTAGCCATTCGCAGGTGAGGGACTTTCTGCATGTCATTTAGTAGGCTCAGCAAAGAGCTCCATGAAATTCTTCTATCATCGTAATACTTTTTTAAACATTAATTGCCATTACACCTTCCTTTATATCAACAATCAATTCTTATTCTTGTTTTATCTGAACATATGTAAGAGTATTTTTAACTAAAGTAGAATCAGAATAAGCAATAACTAAGTCTATCTTTCTTTAAGCTCCATGCTCTGTACAGTATTACGCTAGTTTTTATGGCTCCATTCTGCATCTCTTTACTTAGCGATACAACCACACAAACATGCTATTACTTCAGAAATGTTTCCTTAGTTCTGGATGACAAAAGGCTGTGTGGGTAGAAAACAAACAAACAAAAAATCTCACCTTCAACATGAAGTACCCTGTCTTGAGGGAGATGCAATAGCTTTGGCAAAGCCTGGGAGACTGGACCTACTTTTACAAGCCAACAGTCACACCTTACCGCTCCAGCCAGAAGTGCCCCTGCAAAGCATAACTCTGCAGCACTCACAGCACCGACTTCTCCTTTCCTTCTCTGTTGCCATACGGTGAAATTAAACTGGTTGGAGTCCTGGGTCTTTTTATGCAACTAGAGGAAGATGCAAGGTGTTCAGCCCATGGAATACAACTTCCCTGGTCCTCAAAAGACAGGCACATGTGTGCAACATCTGAAGATCTTCTGAGCAAGTAGCCTCATGTCTATTCGTATGCTTGAAATTCAGCACATGCATGAAACTTAGCAGGACTATGGTTCTTTTTATATTTAAAAGCCACTTAGAGAGTTTAAAAAAAGCTATAGGAAGGTGTTTAACTTTGACAATGAGCACATTTCATAAACATTTTCTAAAGAGTATCAATTTAAAAAACCCCAACATTTTGTGGGTAAGAAGGGGCAGGATTTCTTCATTGTTTCATGCTACTTATTTGATCTATTTCATTAACACCCAAGTATGTAATGACTTTTTCCCAATTTTTTTCCACCATTTTACTGGGGGATTTAAATATTTTTTCTGTGTGTCCCCCCTCACCCCTTACATTGATACAGCATTTGCTTTTTATGACTCCTTTGCCTACCTCCTGAACTACTCATAACTATTCAAAATAAATGTTCAAAATACAATAATAGGAGAATGCCTCAACATCTCCAGAGGGTGAATATCTCAGCACAGCATATTATGGTTGAATTTTCCTATAAATCTTTACCTACTTTTAGGAAGATATATTTTACAGCCTTATTACTTCCTATTTTTTTCTCTTAAATGAGAAATAAAGCTCTCCAGGTTTTTATTTCAATTTTTTTTCCAGTCTGTATTGATTTTACATTTTTCTAGAGGTTCACAGTTCATGTAATAATTCACTTTGTTTTCAGCATTTACCTTTGCTTTAAATGTCAGAGCCTTTCACTTCTGTTACTTTGATTTCCTTGCTGCCTCTCTTTTCTCTGCAAGCCCTAACTGATTGTATATTTTGGTGTGGTCTCCCCATCTTTTTCCACTTCCAATAATATTTTGTAAACCTCATTGTATCTTTGAACAGGGGTTTTTTTGTTGCTTTGTGTTTTTTTTTTTTTTTTTTTCAAAAACCATACTGACCACTTCTTGTTTCTTGTAATCTTCTTTTCAGAGGAACTGCAGCCTGCTGTACGTTGGCTATGAAGTCTTGGCAGTCCCAACTCTCCTCCCATGCAAAGGGATTCCAATACATCCTGTTGCAGCATGATGCTCATTGACTTCAATAAATCCACTTGATGGAATTAAGGAAATCCAATGCTCTGACTTGACCGTGAGCATTTATTTCATATCAGGGTGAATTCAAGCAATATTTTCATCCCTTGCACATTATTCTCTTTTTTGCTGTCAATGACATGTTCTGAAGTGTTACTTCAAAAAGGCAACTAAACACGAACACCTGACTTCGGGTTTTAAAGACAAGCAACAAGCTGATCTAACAGAAGATGAGTAAGAGAATGATGTTAAAATAAAGAGATGCCTGAATATATATTTATTCAGTACAGATGATAAAATATGTTTTCAATACTTAGGAACATGTCTGATACCAATGTAGAAAATGTAGACTGGCAAAATTAATAAAGAAATCACATTTCTTGGAAAGTTAGGAATTCAAAAAGAGCTTATGACCATCTTTCTTAATATTTTATTATTCTGAAGCGAAACCCTTTACAGATTGAGCTAACTGGATAACTATTTCAGTTAATATCAGCAGCTGAGACTATGACCAGCTTAGAATGGACAACATTTAACCAAACAACATTGCTCCAGGTGTTTAATGATTCTCCCTGAAAGCCATTAATGACATATATTTGAAGTTTCAAACTTCCATTCAACATGCTATTACTACTTACACACAATTTTTTTTTAACGAGTAAATACATGTGCATCAAGCTGTTTCTTCAGTACTTCATATTACAGGAACTGCACGCCGTATTTTTAAAGCACATAACTGAACTGGCAAAAGAAAACAGTTGACATTAAAAAATTGTTTGAAAAGTCAGTGCACTGTTTCTGAAAAGTCCCACTCAAAATGACTGTAAATACAGAAAGAATACATTATTACTGCATGTTTTACTTGCAAGTCATGATTTCAGTTACAAAAGGAAACCCACTACTCACCCCCCAATACAAGACCACTTTCTATTAGTTGCTCTCTTGTTATAGCTTCCTGCATCTTGTTTCAAGTCCCAAAATGGAAGTCAGTGTTAAATCTTCCCTGTTGGGAAGATAGGTCTTGATCTTTGTGTAACTATATCTTAATGGCAGCAAAATTGTTCTTTCCTGCTGAATCCCTATTCCCCTCCACACAAATTCAATAATGGTGGTGAAAAGAGGGCTGACTAACAAGAGGGAAGAGGAAGACAGTGGTAGTAAGCCTCTAAGAACAAGACAAGAAGAGTAAGAAGGAAGCAGCAAACCCAATGACATATTGTGCTCCTCCTTACTTCTGACTATGCAAGAGGCTATTAACTATTCTACTCCTTAACACCAAAGAATACTTTACTTGAACACTTTTTTAAAAAACTTCTACTAATCTTATAAATTCAGAGCGCACTTCTGTTAATTGCCAGTGAAAGGAGAGCTTATTTCAAATGTGAAGGTTATCATCAATATTCCAATAGAAGGGAGAAACAAAAGAGGCAGGAACGTGTTTCATTAAAAAAGCAGCAAGAAAACAAAAGCCTCCCAAGAAATCAGACTTATGACCACTGAAACTGTAGATAACAGAAAAAAGTGATAATTTTTAAATGCAAAAGCAGCAGTGTCCTTCTCCATATTGTATCTGCACACTTATTAGTCAGCTGTATGTAGTAATGTTTATTACATACTTCTCAATAGTTTATAGAAGTTGAGTCTTCCAGTCACTTACATCAGTATCACTCTACATCTAGAAAATAACAGATTGATACACTGAACAGGAGTAATACTCGAATTTAAGGTGACATTTGCTAAAAATACATTTCAATGTATTTGTAACAAATGCAACTGAGATTGCAGCACACCAATGAATATTTCTTCATGAACATAGAGCCAAGAAGAGCGTATGTAAACAAAATTAATCCCCTCCACAGAATGAAATACAGTAGGCAGAAAACCATTTTATCAAGGTATTTACGACCAGAATTCTCACTCAGTGGGATGCCCCATACCATTATTCAAAGAGTTGCATCTCAATTTCTTTTTCAGTGAAATTCCTTTTGTTTTCTTCAGAGTCTTCAAAGGAACTGAAGAAGTGCAGAAAAAATGGGTGACATTTAAGCACATTTGTCTTTTGAGTTGCCTGCATTGTATTGTTGTCTATGTTTTCATCATTGCTGACGAAGAAGCTTGAAAACAGGTCAATTGCAAGTGCATGCTGCTTTTAAATTTGTTTAGTAACTCTTCTAGTAACCTGTAAAAGGAAAATAGTTACAACTTTGGCAGATTCTGAAAAGGGAACAACTACCAAAAGTTTTGACTATTCTGTCTGTGACTTCAAGTACATTGTCTGCTTAAATAAAGGGCCTAAAATTGGATCTATTCAAATATCATATTATAGATATTTAGAAGTATACCAAGTGTGTCAGGATGATCTGTGGCCAGAGGAGGACTTTGCCACAGAGATTTTATCAAGCCCTTTATATGGCTTTCCTTCCAGATAAAGATAATCAACTTGAGAGAAACATATTTGCAAAATACAGTGGCAAAAGGACTGGTAGAGTGTCATAAGACAATTCTGTAAGGAAAATCCAGAAACTGCCAGACTATGTACCATAAAACCAATATCCCTTATCAAGGCTATAGCTTTTTGTGTGTAGCTGAATTGCGAATTTCAGTTCTCAAACTTGTCTTTGGAAGGTATTTTGTAGATTTCTCTTAAGTATCATGGCTGAAAGATCAGAGTTGACTGTTCTAAGAGAAACACTAATTCACTGGCAACCATGTGTTTTTGTCCTTTATAGATAACAAATTATGTACGAGTTCATTTTGGAGCATAACAATGGTTCGTTTATATCTACATTGCTGCCAAGAAGGTACTTGGTGCAATGGATAATATTTATTATAATCCACAAACTACAGGAATAGGATGAAGGGTGTTGATGGCTCTGCTGTAGGAGATACTTATTGTAACAATGAAGATGCATTATGAAGTTCTACAGTCTTGGGCAAGAGTGTGGTTTATTTTCCCTGTATTTTAGGGAAGAACGTGTTCTCCAAACTTTTTGCTCTATTTCAAAAACAAGCTAGATAGGGCAGACATGTATCACCTCAACCTTTTGGCAAGCTGTGATTATTGAACAGCAGTAACAGAAGAAATTATACTGTATGTTAAAAAAAAACCAAACAAACCCAAGAACAACAACTTGAACCACAAAAATCAGTATCTGCTTCCTCAGCAGGTCCTCTGGAAGATGACTATGGCCACATTCATCATTTAGTATCATAGTAATGACTGTGAATGAATAGAAATTAACAGCTCTAAATCAGTGCACAAATGTGTGTTATTTTTTAGATTACAATAAGCTGCCTGGAACGATGACAATTGTGGTGTAACAACCTGGGAAACAGAACAAGTTTTGTACTGTCTAGGGCTCAGAACTCCGAGGAAGATACAAAAATGATGCAGTTCTTGATTCTCATCTGTCCCATGAAGCTCAAATGGTTGTGACTAAGTGAAAAAAAAATTCTACAGGTGTTTCGGAAAGTCTGAGTTGAAAGAACTCTCCTTCCTCAAAACTGATTCCTATCTTTAATAAAGCATAAGAGCTAAGTAAGGCAAGAAGGCATCTTGAGACTTCTTGTGGCTAGTGAGGAGTAGGTTTGAATAAATAGACAGAGGACACCTGAAGAAGGCACAGTCTGCAGACCACAGGCTGCACAAACAGTCTCTTCATGTGTCTACAAAATATTCTAAATTGTGACTGGTAAGTGCAAACTGATTGATGCAGTTCAGTTCCTGAAAGTACCCTAATACCAATCTCAAGTTCAAAACATCTATACTTATACTAATATACTCATTACAAATCCATCCTAGTTTTGCCATACTACTCTTTACTAAGCTATGCTTGTAAAACAGACTACCAAATACTAGGTTGGATGCAGCAAAGTAGCTTGGTTGTCAAAGGTTGCTACAGCGGGGAAGGAAGAACCAAAAACTCCTCCTCCTGATGTTAAGAAAGAACCACAGACCCTTCTTATTTGTTTTTAAAATGAAACAGGCCAGTTTTAAGAGTTCCCTATGTATCAGCTGGTAAAAGCTTGGACTTTGTTCCTTGGGCGTTTTTTTTATTGCTGCTAAATTCAGTAAGACAAGGCAATGGACCTCACAGAAACTGTAAGATTAACAAAGAAGGGTACAATAGACTGAAATTACAAAATACATAAAGCTACATTGAACTGGTAAGATTAGGATGGGCAAGAGGGATAATGCTACAAAGCCATCAGCTCTTTCATGTAATGTAATAGGCTATGATGAACAAGAACTTAGCTTATTCTTAACTCTGCCAAAGAGGCTTCTGCTCTCTAATTCAGAAGGGTCAAATACAACGAACATTAACCCTCCTATAACAAAGTTCTGATACAAGAATAAAAAGCAATGGCTCCATAGACCAGAAAGGAGACAAGAAGGTGCATTATACTCACTTTTTGTCAGTTCCACTTGAGAGCTGAGGCAAGGCTTCCAAAGCTTGCTTAAAGCTCGAGCTGCAAGGAAAACAAAAATATGCATATTCCACTGGTACAAGTCTCAGCATATACAGTTTCTCCCTATAAATTCCATGGAGATATGCTATATTTTATCCATTCTTATTTCAATAAATTAACAAAATATTGAGACCTGACATTCATGTGCAAATTGACTATAAAGTGGTCATGGGTTCAAGCAGGCCTCTTGACACTCCTAATGTGATGTATACCATACATCAACAGGAATTTTAAATCAGCAGCTGATTTAAGACTCTGCTTGACATCCTGGACTCTTCAAGAATTACAGATAGTTGCCAGCCTGCCTTCTGCCTCAAACTAAGTGACCATCAGAGTATGAAGCACAGATAAAACATTGGTTTTGGCTTTCTGTGCTCAGTAGACAGGTCACTGCATTCTCCCCTACAGAAGGGGGCCTACACAGAGAATTACAGTAGGTTTGCATTGAGGAAATGTAGGCTCTAGAGGTCTTCAGGTCCAACCCCCCTCTCAAAGTAGGGCCAACTTCGAGGTTAGAGGAGGTTTCTTGGTGCATTATCTAGTCAAGCTTTGAGTAACTCCAAAGATGGGGTTTCCACCCCTCTCTGGGCAACAGATGTGGAACAGAAGTGCAGGGAACAATGCAGGACCTGCACAGATAGGTACAACCTTGTCAGCAAAAGATTAATATGGTGACTTGCGGCAACTACTACTAGTGACAAGTCCAGGAACAAAAAGGCATCTATGAAGCTCCAGCTTCCAGGGTTCACTGTACTTTGCCCCTATGCTGTTTAGAGACAACACCACTTCCATTTTATCCAATTTGAGCCAGTGCCAAGTAGTGTTCATTAAGAGGTCTTCACCACTATCAGACACTCAGAATAGGGAAGCAAGTCTTTCAAAAGGGAACGCAGTGACACCACAGGACACTATCTGTGACACTACAAAGACACATTAGGTCCTCAAGACCTACAACTTCTCCTACAAAATGTTTATTAGGTAAGATGACCAAATTGCCATCTGCGGGAACATGTAATGCCAATCCTAGCAGAAGCGTAGGTAATTAAAATAATGAATGAACCTGCCCATATCCAATCCCCAACATAATCACCTAGAAATTTCAATCAATCAACTTTACTCAGAACTGCTGACAGCTATCACAGTCTGTTTTTACATGCCTTGACTGCATCAACCACTGCTACTGCTAATGCTTTTCTTTCTCCCTTTATATTAATGTATGAGTGTGTCCCACACTATTTATCTTTGGTCTTGCACCTCACTGAGAAATGATAAATTGCTGAAAGCCTTTTGAAGGCTTTCATTCTAAGAGACAGTGTGAAGCTGAATTTGCTTTCCCTGATTAGGTGTGTGGAGAAGGAGTTGTGTATCGTACAAGCTTGTAGAGAGCCCTAATTCTCCCTACCCCTATAAGGGGATCCTGCCAGTGTCCAGTTCTGTAGCCTCTCTGATGTGTCTGGCAGGTTCTTTGCCATGTGTTTTATGAGATTGCTGTGAAAAACTGGATAAAACTCAGTGACATCTGCTTTTGTCTTGTTTTAGCATATTTTCCTCAGCAGCTGTACTGCTATTAAGAAGTTTTACCTTTTTTTGAGTGGCAAATACTAGTTTGTGTCTAAAAATTCAAGTAAAAACCAAAAAAAAGTAATTATTTTCTTTCAACTGATAAAACCTTGCTGGTAATCTGTTTTTCATATATTTACCTAGTATACCACATATTCTATTTGAAGCAAAATGTCTTAATGCTTAATTTATATTATATGCTTTTGCATGTTTACCAAGGTTTCCATTACATGGAAAAAATCAGACGTTACAGCACATCTTACTTGCTTTCAGGTGTTAGGTATATGGCCACGGTATCTCTCAACGCACAGATTTCAAGTCTTGCCTAAAAACAGAAATACAAATATTGAAACAATGATGCAATGTCCTTTCGTCAAGTGAAAATCAGTATCCCAAAACGTCATCTTTTTTAGAGGCAAATATCATTGCACACTGCAGTTGTAAGAAGCCTTGGCTTTTAACAGTTTGTTTCCTGTATTTTTGGTTGCCATGCTGCTATGTCAGGAGACTGCTAAAAGGAACAATTTCATACTTTTGATTCAAGTCAAACTGTTTGTATGGTCACTATGTAGCAGTCTAAAAACATTGGTTTGTCTCTCAGTAACAGTAATAAATCTTCAGTTCTTTTCCATCTCTTCTGTACTGTGATAGAAAGATAGAAGGATCGTACCTTAGTTTGTCTTTTTTTTTTTTTTTAAAATTAAATACAGTGAGCTTAACTTCTCACAGCACAGCTTGGCCAGGGAGGAAGGAAACAAAAGAATACAAAAATCTGTCAATACACATTTTATTCTTGGTTTTCCTGTTGAATTTATTTTTTTCCATCAGATGAGGAAGTAGAATGGTTGTGCTCTGCTTCTTGTCTGTCACCTGGTGGGCACACAAGCTTGGGGATTTTACTCCTGCACTGTACTGTGTGTCTAGGTATTGATTTTCACCTAGGCAAACTACAATGGAGAATGAACTCAACGATTAAACCAATTTCATAGATCGTCCTTTAGCGTTTGAAAAACAATCATTATCATCACAGGTTTTATACGAAATACAAATATCCTGCATGTGATCAATACTTTAAGTCATTTCATTTAAAAATATAAAGTGAACTTCATCCAAAGTTATATTCCATTCTTGTTCATCATAAAGACACACTTTAATCCAGTTAGCCATTATAGAAACTGATCTACATTTAGACCCAACTAATATGACATTAATCTTCCAAAACAAAACTTTTTATAATGCAACACAGACATCTAATTCCAGTTCTAATGAAAGGCTTTGGCTTTTAGGTCTTCCCCTCATCTCTCCCCTAGGTAGGAAGCCAGCTGAGATTTATGCTTTTTTAGTGCCAGAACTTTCTGGCACAGAATACGACATAGCCACCCACCAATTTTATATTCATAAGAAATGCTTTTCTCACCACAGAATGTTTCACCTCTTTTTGTATGGCGCTTCACGCTGAACAGCCTTGGACTTTTTGAAGTCCTACACATAAGATTCTGGAGTCTTTCCTACATTTTAGGAGGTAGCAGTACCATGGGGAAGTGTCACATTCTCAAGTATGATGGCCTAAATAAACATGGTGGAAGGGCAAACCCTGCAAAACTGTGGGTCATAGGATGTGGGACTACAGATTCAGGCTTCTCTTCGGGAATGGGTATTTTTTGATCAGTCTGACCAGGCTCAGATCACCCTCACACTGCTGCTGTCTCCCAGACAGGATTTTCTATGTTCAGAGGAACAGAAAATGACCATGAGTGACAAATTTATAGAAGGGAGAGGTTATCCTTTCAATTATGAATTTAGGCAGCAAGTTCATACGGTGGGCTGTCTAGTCAAACAAAAATTATATATGGATAGCTTTGTTGCCATTCATTGGTTTGGTTTTAAATAGGCAGTCAATCTTATTTGGCTGCAATCTTCCTACATTAATTCTCTGTCCAGTGCAATTACTACAAGCAACTGGAAAATAAGGCTTGCAATTGGATAATTATTTTCCCATCATAATGCAAGAATGCTGTCACGTATAATGAAAACTGGGAGTTTGCTCTTCTTGCCTGTTACAGCCATAGCAATCATTGACTCAAAGGAATTTTTTTTTTTAGCCATTTTTTTTTCTTAGAGTCCTTTAAAACTTATCCAATAGTAGGTACAACTACCAATCCACCTGTAAACGAAGAAGGCAGTGTAAGAGTATCTGTTCTACCCATGCTGCAACAAAGTGCTAATGTAGAAATAGTATAATAGACAGGTGACTAGTTTTGCAAAGACTTGCAAGATCCTACCGCATCATATTTTCAAGATTTTTAAATCTCAAAATATCACAAAACTGTTCATTCTTTTAAAGGTATTTTTTTGATGACAGGTCAAAGACAGTATTTAATGACATTTCAAACAGATACCATTACGATGCTTTTTATCTTATAGGATATAGGTAAGCTTTTATGCACTCAGACACAAAGACAACACTAAAATATAATCAAACCCAAGAACCAGTATCCCAAAGGGTATTCATCCATAAATCTGAAATAGGTTGTATATTAATCCTTTTTATCTCCTTGCTTTCACTGCTACAATAAATCCAATAAATACACAGATTATACCTCTCTCTGTTATCCTCAGTTTTCTATATTCAGATGTTTGGCAGTACAAAGTATTTAGGTACCTGTAAAGCTCCATTTTTGCTGAAGGATGAAACACACTGCATCAGTCGACTCAGTTCTTCAGAGACTGCTTCTACAACCCTTGACATTACCCGAGGAACTAAGTCTTTGGAAATGGTAAACACCTGATTTTTACAAAAGAAGAATCATGAGCACAATACCTATATTAACAGAAATATTTTCTACAGTAACATTTCAGTAAAAAGCATTAAACATTGGTTGAAAGGTTCACTTCATTTTTACCAATGGACAAAAAAATTTCAAAGCAACTGGAATATCAAGCGTTTCTTTTGATGCTTGTCCTGCGTTTTGACAAATCACCTTCGTTAACAGCAATGTTAGCTATATAATATGCAATAACAACAACTTTCTTGCAATGCCTAAAAGCAGCTAGGCTTTAAAATATGTGCTCATGGCTGATGGATGCAGGTAGTCAGGCGGTTGTACATAGACTGCTGTTTTGTAGATAGCACCTTTATTCAGGGTTGTGTGACTGACTGACTCAATTACACATTCAGCCACTTTTTACCCACATATTTTGCTATGTTTTCTAGAATCCTTTATATTTGACCACTATCAAATGGCTAGTGTCTTTACACTCTGTGGCAGAAATAAACCTTTGAAAGGGTTTGAGAGTATGGTGGTGTAATGGATTTTCATTTAGATTCATCCACCACTGCCATTTATTAGTTCCCTGGCAAAAACATTACATCTACATCAAGACCATAATTTTAAGTGCTTATTTGGAAAACTTTTTAAAGCGGTTCTTGGATCCTCCATTTGAGGTTTTGAATAGCAACTGCAACACAACAGCAACACAAAATTAAACATTAGATCTATGCCTGAAGGAAAGCATGAAGAAACCAATCTTCCTTAAAGGGAGCTTGAAGGAAGTGAGAAATCGTTGGTGAATTAAAAATTTTAAAAAAGTATGATTTTTCTACACAGAACTGGGGAAAATTCAGGCCAAGAGGTTGGAATATAAGAGGAAGTGAGATTATGGGTTAGACAGACCAAACTTGTGTCAAGACTTAAAGGTGATGATAAAGCTGCACTAAAACTGCACGGGGTTGGGGGAGAAGATGACACAAGGAACTGAAGATGATGTGACTGGAGTGGTGCAAGAAGAAAAATGAACTGCATAGAGTTTTTAGACACTTCCCCCCAGATCTGTGCTTCAAAATGATCTAAAAAATTAAGTAGTGGAACGATTTTTTGCTAGAATGCCTTTGCTTTATGTGAAGTTTAGATCTCCTATGTGACAAGGAAATGTAGTAATTGACAGAAGATACACATACACATGTGTAAAAGTAAATATTAAGGGGAGGGGGGAAGAATGCAAGATTCCCACACAGTTTTCAGTGATTTAAGTAATGAATAATGTACCAGGGATCCCATAAAGCTGACTGTTCCAAAAGGCAAGTCTGCACCGTTGGCTAAGTACACTGACCACATATATGTTAGCTATCAGCTGTTATCACTGCTAATTGAAACACACAGCCTGTTTTAACTGTTTTGACCCACAAAAGGTAAGTAAGTGACATACTTAGCTGTACAGTAAGAAAAAAAAAAACAACCAGTAACAATTTGGGGAGGGGTCATCTTATTCAGCAGCAAATATTGCTGAGCAATTCAACACAAACATACCAGGAACACACCCAAAAATCTTCTACTGAGAAAGAGAATATTTGTGCCCACAACGAGCACTCTTGAAGTTACTATACAGAATCCAGGAAAAAAAATTCTCAGCAACGGTGAATCATCACAAATTTGCAATAAGCAGCTCTTATTTTGATTTCAGTTAAATTTGAATTCAAAGGCAGAGAAACAATTTTCTTTCCACTTCAGTCCATGCTTGCTGTTCAGCTGATGGTTAATTTTTGCTGTTTCAAACTACAGAAACTTGCAGCTTTGCTAACTAAACTTAAATCTGACCCAGCTTACAGAATTTCTCCAGAAAACAGTGGAAATGGGAGTTTCATCTTGACACACATTTTCATATTTATGTAATATTTCACATCTAGAAATTTACGAGGCCACACTATTTGGGCCAAAATCAGTATCGGTCTCAATGAAGTCAGCAAGGCAGTGCACCTTTCTGCTGCAGCAATTTAACAAGTATGCATGTTTACAGGATTAGCTCAATAAGTCACAAGTGCCTTTGAATTTTTTAAAGCAAAACCTCTCATTTTCATTTTTATTAATTTCCACTACACTGAAAAACAACATTAAAAATGAACGTCATGTTGGTATATATTTTTGGTGTTGCTTATTCCCTCATTTAGAAGCATTTGATAAAATCAGCAAGGCTTCTGTGAAAACTGCTGTAAGTAAATACTGAAATTGAATCAAAAATATTGCAAGTGATATTTAAAGTTTCTGAAAATATTTTAATTTATATGAATCCTTGTAATTTAAGGAGCAACAAAATAAACAAAACTCTCAAGTGAATCTCATCAGATTTTAATTAGATGGAAAAGGTAAAGCAGCTATACTTGTGCTATTTTGAAAGGTAAGAGTGATATTAATAACAATGCTTATACCAGGAGCAATAGTAATCTGGTAACACTCTTGATGATTAGAAGGAAGGCGTACGTAGAACAGAAGCTGTAATTTAAAGGACTACAGAAAATTGCTGCATATTATCACAAAAGGCCAAATAACTGCAGCTCTGCAAGCATATTATTTTAATAATAAAATTTAAATTTTAATATGCACTCCCTGTTATAAGCCATTACCTACCTAAATATTTCAAACACAATTTGTGCTGTACAGACACTATAAAACTTTCTGGTTTTAGGTTTCCACTTTTTATCCTATGTACAAAAATGATATATATTGCCTTTTCACTCCGAGTTGCATATGTTGAACATTTCTTCCAAAGCAAAGCACAAGTTCATTTTCATATGTTGTGGAAAATAAAGTTAATCAGAGAAAGTGAGCATCCTCTCTCTCTCTCTCTAATCTGCATGAAAAGGGAAGAATTGAGCTTTAGACTTTGGCTTTCCTCTTCATCAGAGAGTGGAAACAAAAAGGTGTAATGGAGTGTTACTGAGGATAAACAGGAACTGTTCCTCTCCTTCTGCCCTTAAAAAAAGTTAGCAGTTGCATACTTGGTTGGCTAAACCTAACCCAAAGCACTTACATCTATAATGAAGACACTTCAACAGAGCTACAATGTTCAGGGGTGATGAAAGCCAGGATTTACCACGCAAAGTACACTGAAATTATTCATATGAATGTAAGCATGAAACAATCTCAAGTTTTTCTCACCTCTGCATGCACAGCAATGATATTCACTAATGCTTCTTTCAAATAGTTTCTGACACCTGAAACAAAACAAACAAGATAATTACTTTCATTCTGTTGTCTCAATAAAGCCATAATGTTCTACTGTTCAATACTGTACTTTTTCTTTTCGTTCTTTTACTAGCACTTTTGCAATCAGAGGCAGAAAGAGAAAGTTCCATAGCCACACCACCAGTCTATTTCCTTTTTCAAATCAAATGGAGAAAGGCACATTTCCTTACAGCAAAAGGTTAAAGAAGCCAGCAGGTTCCTGTTTCAGTATTCTTCTTCTCTGGCAACCCAATTTCACCAACTTTGAAATTTAATAAAAACCTAGCATTATTAGAAAATAAATTCTGGATGTCTTGCTAGAATACACGTACCATGGCACAGAACATGTACTACAGCTTGATAAGTTCTAAAGAAACAGAGAAGTCAAGGGTTTTTGTTTGTACAACAGTCTTCAAGAAGATCTTACTATTTTATGAGCTTCTCTGACTGTAAATTACTATTATAGATAGAAATAGCAAGGACTCTTGTTTCTCTGAAAGCGGTTCAGAAGATATTACTCATGGCAGTTTATAGGAGATGTCATGCCTTAGCAGAAATTTCCTCTTGGGGAGGGTAGAGAAGTCAAATAAGTATTTTATTTGCCAAGCATATGAAATGCTTGTCAATTTATACTAAAAAGGGAATTCTAAACAGAAGGACATCCAGCAGGGCATGCTTTAGTTAGGACAGGCTCTTAGTCCCCTACGCTGCTGTAATTCTGGAGTAACTTTCTAGACCTGGACTTCAGTTGTGTAAAATCTAAAATAGGCAAAAAAACGCCCCATTTGCTTTTCCGGCCACTTCACTTTGTAGGCAAAGGCAAATTAGAAAGCATTTAACTCATTAAAGTATGCATAAATGTTAGAAGTGCAACACAAAGTAATGAGAGAGGGCTACCGATCCACGCGACCTCAACTTCTGATTTCAATTGTTCTAGCATGAATCAGAGAAAGTGCAATGGCCCCATTGCTCCCTTTGGTATATTCAATTGACAGCAAAAGATCAGAATCGTGGACAAAGACTGGTGAGACCACACAGCTCAGAGATCACAATGTGATTAAGGCTGCTGTTATAAAAATTACAAAGTGAACCTTTAATCAGTTCATCTTACTTGCTCCATCTTTCCTCAGATAGCACCAATGCAGCAACTTAATCCTGCTACGAAAAATGGCTTTAAAAGGAGTTACCCGAGATCAACAAAATGAGTTATTCTATGGGAGAATAGAGTCGTGTCTCACAACCACCATCTCAGTAGTGCTCATTTTTTTTAACCACTGGTCCCACAACTTGCCTCAAGATCTAAAAAGGAGACACTTGTTCTTTCTTACTTAGACATTTATGGACAAACGTTTTATAAGAGCAGGACGAAAGGATGACAGGACCCCCCTTGCATGAGGTACAAACACTTTCATCACCTGTGTCTACACTACGCAACATGATGCAGCCTGGAGTTTAGATTGGAGAGTCCTTCCTGGAGGGCATCATGGGTCTCCTGTTGGAAGCGAGGGTGCTTGGGGGAAAGCAGAGAGAGAGATGTTGAACAGTGAACCTTGTTCCAGTGTGCAACCAGGATGTAGCTGAGCTCTGCACCCAGGCCCGTGTATCAAGGCAGTCTGTTTCAAAAGTTCATAGCAAAGAGGTAAGCGTCAAAGAAGATTTTACTGCTCTCGCTAAAAGCAGTTTGGTTTCTGAACATACAAAAGAATCAAGACCTTTTTAGAAGGAATGTATTATTTTCACTCTGGAAGAGATGCAAATGACTGAAAAAGGTAGAGAAAAATACAAGCCTTTCCCCACACATTCCAAAACATCTCTAATGCCTTTTCTCGCTAGCTTTATTCTTTTCCTTGAAAAAAATCTCAGTCACTTTTTCCATTTAAACTAAACCAACAAGTCAAACAGCATAGTATACTAGGTTGCAAGCTTAATTTCTCATTATCTTAGTGATTTTTTGCAACAAGAAAGGAAGGGAGGGAGGAATAGAGCAATACCAGAAATTTTATGAAACTGACTTTTTTTCTCCTCCCCTGTAATCTGCAAAACAAAGTAAGAATGCTACACGCCACTACTTGAACCACACCAAAAGATCACAGGTGTACGTGGAAATGCAACACCCCCTTCCTTTTTCCTCTTCTACTGTTTTCCTTCTTCTACTTCACTCTGCCCCAGTTTAAATCCTCCGCAGGCTTCATATCACAGAGGACAAAATTTGTATCGCATCCCACAAGCAAATACAACTTCACCAGGCACTGAACGGTGGTATGCAAATCACACCAAGAGGTACAGGGCGAATTTGGGAGCTGGCTTGCAGTTAACCTCAGGGTGCAAAGTGTTGATTTTGGTCTGCAAACCCATGCGGTATTCAGCTTTTGGCTGCCTACCGGCCTCATCTTGTGACAGTAGGACCTTTCATGTGGAAACTGTGTGTTTTTACTTTTGCACAAATGCCGCGCAAGATTAAGACTTTGATGGTCTCCCTTCTCTGTGGATACCTGAGCACTGTCAGAGCACGTTCATTAGTCAACCAAAATTTCACTCTTGAACTAAACAGCGTTTCTTTGCCCCGACTGATTGTTCTGTAATGAAGCATCTCACTCAAACCCTGGTGCAGCCCAGGAGCCATAATGACAGTACAGAGATGGGGCTGCTATGTCAAACAGAGAGGGCAGGTGTGTGTCCTGCAGAGAGGAGGCCAGCTGGCTGAGCTGGGAAGAAGCATTATCAAGGAGGTGAGTGAAAAGCTGGAATGTACAGAGACCGAAGTGGGTGTGTTGCCTAAGAGGGTGATGTGGTTCCGAGGAAGAATCCTCGTTTCCCACCCATCCCACCTAAGCTCTGGAGGTAGCGTGCCTCTTTTCATGTGTTCATGCAACTTGGGTCAGGATAGGAGCTGCTACTTCTGTCTGCTGCTGCTGAGAGCAACTAAATTAAACAACTTTTAACTGTGCTAGTAAAAGTTGCCTATCAACTATGTCTGTGGAAACCTTCCATAATGTATTTCTTAAAGAGTCAATCACTGAGTTACCATAACCAGGTACCGTTAATCTCTACAAGCATGAAATACTAATGTCAGCAACATTAGCACCAGGTGTTAAATACCACTGTCTGGTGGTGCACACCTAAGATATAAAATGGTCATTTTTATCTTCTAACTGAAGAATTCAGAATGAATTGACTAAATGGAATTGAGATGGAACCTACGGTAAAAATGAAGTGACAGTAGCTTACTATTGCATATTGCTAGCCCACCCCAGCTGTACAATAAAATTGTTAACTTAAACCTCAGTGAAAAGGTGTAAACAGACATATTTTATCTTGCATCCTTGTACCACGTACAAAGATAAGTGGGTGAACTGAGAGCTTAAAGGAGATTATTTCTTGCAATCCCAGTAGCACTAATTAGGTGTTCCTGACCTTTCATAGCAGGTCAAGTCCTGCTGTGATTGCAGGATCAGCGGGTTTAGCACAAGCTCAAGTATTTCCTCAGTTTCTCAGACAGGTTTTGCAATTTAAGAGCAGATAATTCAGCACAAACTGTGCAAAGCTATGCAGTTTAGAGACAGTCCGTGTATATGAAACTTACAGTAGTTGCCTTAACTGCAGCATCTAATAGTCTAAAAGACCTTGTTTTGGTAAGCTAAATAAACCAAAGATGGAAAGAAAATGCAATCGCACTCCAAAAATGCCAGTAAGTGGAATCAGACAGGGAGAGAAGGGAGAACTAGCTAAGCTGAAGAACAATACCAGCACAAGAAAGAAAGGTATAAATGAATTGACCATCAGTAAACTTAGGCTGGAAATTAAAGGTAACTGTGTGACAGGTTTGCTCTGACTATGTTATTAAATATGCGGTGTTGTGACAACCATTGCTGTTGGGGAGTCAGTTTCCTACCATGAATAGAGCATAAGTAAAAAGGGTATTTCCCCCCAGCCCTTCTTTTTTTCTTATTTGTGAAGGACTTTCATTTTTGCATGTGGAGACAAAGCCAAACATATCTGAATGTCAGGACCTGCAGGCATAGTTAATAACTGTACTATATTTTGAAAAATTACAATTAAAAAATATCCAATTTCTGATTTATATCACTGCACTGTTTGTGACAGGCTTTGTTGAAGCAAAGTATTACTTTTGTGGAGTATGATTCACTGGAAATACAAGCAGTGGCATCCAACTGTGAATATGTTGTGAAATTCATTTCAAAATGAAAGAATTCTGTCTAGAATAGAATTTTTGTGCAGCTTTCTTTACGACTGTTCAGCAGCCCACGCAATTACAGTTTTTGGGACACCATGCTGCCAGGCCTATTATACAGCACTGAAAGCTAATGCACCATATAACTGTAGGTTGCAACTGTTAGGCTAATCAAGTGAAACATAACATTCTTAAGTCTAAAATACCTCTTATTTAGCATATTGAAGCACAAATACAATGCCTTTCCATAGCTTCTGACAGAAATGTGTTAAAGAAAGTCTCAACAAACCTTTGCAATTTCTCTCAGGAAAATGTTATTATTCTGTTACAGCATAAATGCATTCCACTCCCACTCTATTCTTAACACCGAAGACTCTGACTTGCTGGAATTCTAGCTGCAACTAACAAAGCCCTAGTACTGCTCTAAAGAAAAATGGATGGGAAGACTTAAGACATAAAAATGAAGGACAGTTTCAGCCATCAGCTGTCACAATGGCTGACAGAAACTTTAAAATAGCACCTTCCAATTTCGGGCCCTCCACTGTACTTTTTACTGGTGAAACATCTAGCAAGATTATCCATTAAATTTAACCTCCAGTTTACATCACCTATTAATTTTTTTATGTTTTTTTAAATTTTTTTTACAAATTAAATCTGTCAGAAAGTCTACATTTACAAGCAATTTTAACAGTACCATAAAGCTGTAGCAAGGATGACTGTGTGAACTATGGGAAAAGCAGAAGGGAAAAAGATTTGTGGTTCTGAGGAGTAACAGAAACTAAACTTCTAGCTTGCCAATGCAGGAGTCATTCAGGAGATCTTCAGACGGTGTAGTGCTACCAGTTGTCCCACATGTAGTTCTCAGAGCTATGTTTCCCCCAAGTACTTAGATGACAGCATTCTACTATGAAACCTCCAAAGTGACTGAATAAGCATGCAAAAGCTGGAACTGCAATACCATATGCGTAATTTTAAGACCCAAAGAGGCTACAAAAACTTGCATGCACAACTAGAGCAAAAGTTGCACACACAGTAAATCTGAACTCATCAGGATGCTTTTTCTGTGCCAGAAGCCAGCACAGCTCTTCAAATATTCCCAGTCCTTCTAGAGTAACTTGATAGAGAGAGAGGATATGAGCGCCAAACATTTTTACATCTTCCACAGACTCCACAGACTCCAAAGTCTGAAAGAACTGAGGTTCAGCTAGGACAGCTGAAATGCACAGGAAATGTTAACCCGGGCAGCTTGGGTTTGACACACCTTAACTCTTGTGAGACTGGAACCTCATTTGAGGTGGACAACTGGGAAGCTAACCTTGCCGCTGCCTCTCGCTGAACAAACCTTTCAGCTTGTCCGTTGTGCAAAAAGGAGGAGGGGAGGATAAACACACATAACTGTTTAGAAAAAGTAGGTGGTGTCAGCGGGTACCTCTGCTCATCGGCAGTAAACCACACCAGACATGAGGAGGGTCAAAAGAAAAAAAAGTTCCGAGGGAAATTCACAGTCAAATAAAAATCAGGCAGGAATGTTAAAAGCTGCTGCTCTTCTGTGGAAGAGTTAGAAGAGCCATCCACAGGAAGTTCTACAGTTTGACAGCTGTCACTCAATTCTGGCTTTTTTTTTTTTTTTTTTTTTCTGAAAAGCAAAGAAAGAGAAGGATTCACCAAAGAGGAATGAATGGTTCTTTGTACATTGACCAAGCTACCAGTCCTGTTTCAAGGCTGAGTTGACCGGCTTATTAGAAACCTAAGCTCTGAGGGACTGAAACAGAAATGAGTCTTGGGCAGGCACAGAGCCACCAATTTAGGAAACAACAGAGAGCATTCTGGCCTCTGTAGGAGGCCAGTGCTTGCATGGGCAAGCAACTGCTGCTGGTGCTAGCAATGTTTCTTAGCGCCTCTGAAAAGAGAGCACTAAATGTGTTGGCCTTGAGGCTTGAACATGACTTGGTAGAGCTAGGAAAATTGATGCCTGGGAGTCTGAAATTTCAAATTTTAAACCCATCCAATTGTATCAAATATTTTTACAATTTATTGTTCTGTTTGGTGAATTACGCCACTAACAGTCAACCGGTCTGAAAACTTTTTTTTGCCTGATTACTTTTTAATAAAAGCTTTCCTCAAAAATAACAACAAACAGAATTTGGTGATCCAAAGTGATTAATACTTTTCATACCTAGCTGCACAGCACTGATACTTGACTGTTCCTGGACATTTCATTTGCTTATGCTGATAGAGAATTTAGGAATAATAACCCATGAAGGAGGATAAATGAAAAAAAAAATTATTTCAACTGCTCTGTTCTAAGGAAGGCACCTGCTTTTTAGATTATTTGACACATATTCTTTACAATTACATTACACCCATTGCCAGATTTAACTGAATCGATATTGGAAATGGTCATCTCCAAGCTTCAGATACACAGTACCAAACTTTACAGCGTCACACACAAAGTGTTTTGGACTGTATGTCAGTTAAGCTCCTGCAGCTCTTCTCTAAGTTTTTAATCTGCTGTATGAAACTACTGGAAAAAACTGCACACATCTACTGCAAGTCGTTAATCAGTGCTGTGTAGTGCACATTAAAAAAGAAACTAATGAATGGTATCCACAAAGCCATGTAACTTCTTTAAACAGTCTGATTTTAACTGTTAAATTTCCTCTAGGTTTTGGCTGCATCGCAGCTGAAGCAACAGCAATATTTAACAACTGCTTTAACTACAATTATTCTAGCATGATTTCCAGTGTGGTCAGGACATTTTTTCCTCCATGAAACTCATGTTACAAAAGCAGTACTACGGGCTAGCAGGAAACCCTGTGGGATGGCAGCCTATTATTTGTATTTCTGCAGCTCTTGGAAAGGCAGACTGTGCTATGCAGTACACTAAGTGAGCACCGTCCTGCCCCGTGCAGCCTGCTTGGGGATTTCAAGGTTAGATGGATGCCTCCTGACAAGCCAAGTTGCCCGGCTGCCCGACACATACCACAGAATTTCACTTTTCAATCTAACCTAACCCATAACTTCCGACTAAATCAAGTAATCTCTTTTTGAAAACTAAAAATACAAACAGGTAAGACAGAATGGGTGGGAGGGGGAAGAGGCACTAAAAAGTGAAACATTGTCTGAGGTTGCAGCAGGTCAGCAGAGCAGTCAGCACTGTCTGCATGCAGAAGTTGCTAGAAGAATTTAAGGAAAAAAAAAAATCTGTGTAGACATGCCTTGGTACACAAATTTTAATTTAAGAGATCTACAGAATAGCTCTAGGCTTCCCATACTTGTGCATGACTGCCTGACACCTCCCAGAGCATGATGAAGCTCTATCCATCAACTACCTTATCCCAAGAAATGAACAAGAGGCAGTGCAGACTAAAAATGAAAATTAAAATGAACACCAAAATATTTTTATTTTTAGTATGCAGCATCCCAAATAAACATAATCTATAATATACCTTATGTGTAAAAGACTCAGGCTACAGAACTATGAAGTATGTATAGCAAAAATTGTTTTACATTATGTTGGTATTGTGAAGCTATTTGGAATAAATTAATTTATTGACTCCTTCAGAGCACTTAACTCGGATTTGAAAAAAAAAAAATATATACAAGCAATTTGGATTTAGAATTAAGCACCCAGTATGACATGAAAGAAGATGGTGGCCTCTGCTACCCATGAGGACCAAGAGCATGCCTGAGGCTACATGAAATGCATTTGAATCAAGGTGCTGTCCCCCAAAACTATTTAGAAATCTAACATTTATAATCAGGGAAAATTTAATGTGATTGACAGTCTAATTCAAATGTAGGTATTAACTGAAATAATTAAAATTCCATTATGAATGAAAACTTTGTATGTTTCTAGAAAAACAAACTGTATTTGGCTCATTAGAAAATGCCCTGAATTATTTAATGTTTCTGAAAAATAATTTTAAAAGCTAGCCACTATTTCCAATTACTACAGTGAAGGCAATACCTCATTTAGAAAATAGTGTTTTAATTTCCAAGAAGCCTATGCCTTTCAAGATAGTCTCCTAACTGTGGAATAGACAGAAACCTAACTTGTTTGCAGACACGAGCCTTTCATGAACTGTAGCACTGGTACATGAGTATGTCATGCTATTTTACTGGTGTGTCCCCACCCACACAGTGATATCATCTAACCTGACACCCTGCAGATGTTTAAAAAAACATAAAAAAAAAAAGTAGAGATGTGACTTGGAATTTCCCCATGGACATAACAAAGCAGCTCACCTCTACTCTTTACAACAGCACACAGGTTTCTCCCTTCAAAGACAGTTGATAGGAAATGAGCTTCAAATACCGGTACTACCAGTGGCCTGTTTTCTAAATTAAGGTAGCTAGACAAGCCTGTTTGTTTCTTCCTAATTACTAAAAACGTATTTGCTATGATGCTTTGTTGTTTGCCCTGGATAAAAACATATTTAGAAACCTGTTTGTAGGATGCTATGAGCTGAACACTTATATCTAGCAGTAGCTCTAAAAATAGAGCTAAACTCCACCAGGTCATAACCTTTACCACCACTTAAGCTGCTTTATTTATTTATTATATTCCCTCCTGGTTTGGACTCACAAATCATTTTCATATTGATTTTAAAAAAAATTAGTAGCTGTCAAAAACCAAATAATGAGCAGTGCAAAGAATGGTTTTCATTAGTTATTGCTTCTGCTTTGCCCAAAGAAATATGGACACCACGTCTTAGAGAATTAAATGGACATCATCACGTTTAGTAAATTCCTTGCTTCATAGTAAGATTTATGCAGTCTGATTAATAACACTATTTTTACTACCTCCAAACATGATTATACATATTTTAAAAAACATATGTGCATAGTATATTAACAAATAAACATGGCCCTATGTAAAAGAAAGGGTAAAGCTGGATGAAAGTAATTATTTAAAACTAATCTAGAACTGAAGATACAATTACAGTGTTCACAGACTTTTATGGATTCATATGATACACCTGAACCAACCGAAACGTCATACAACTGCTCCAGTGTTATTAAAGCAGAAAAAAAACCACTTACAGACAGTGACTCCTGAACCTCATTTGAATTTAAC
The DNA here is from genome assembly GCA_020745775.1 of Theristicus caerulescens. Taxonomy (NCBI): domain Eukaryota; kingdom Metazoa; phylum Chordata; class Aves; order Pelecaniformes; family Threskiornithidae; genus Theristicus; species Theristicus caerulescens. The sequence continues at coordinate 75,069,748 of CM036558.1, forward strand.
CAAGAGTGTAAAACTTTACTCTAGGCCACTTCCTGCTATTGCTGGAAACATTCCCTCCTTTAAACGGAGATGGATTTCAAGGTACTGTACTTAGTGTTGTTTTGAGAGTATATTCAGAAGAAAATGTGAACGTGTAGGCAAACTGGAAACTCTCTGGAGAGATTACCCACTTGTTTAACCACATTTCCTGTTTTTTAACCCGTTTGTCCTAAGTCAGTCCTTAGACTACTGACAAAAATAGATACAAGTGTGCTATAAATAGCTCATTAGCAGGTCTTTCTTGGTAAAACTGAAAATGTTTTGATAAATCTATTGTTCTTACTAGCTCCATACTAATTAAACTGTGAATCAGATTAATGTTTCCTTGAAATTCTTCTCTGCATAGCTCATGGTAATTATAAATATACAGTGCCTTAGGAATCAGAGAAGAAATCATAAGAACTAATAGTGACCTAAAAAATAGCTATCGATAATTGAAATTTAATGAAGAAATTACTGGTGATCTATCTGGGAAAGAGCTTTTACAAAGTGCAGTACTGAAGCAAGGGAGGACAGAGCCTGATCAGTGAGAGTCAGAGCCTAGCTGAGTATTTTGAGATCTGAAAGCCAGAGTGCTACATCTTTGAATTAGTTGCCTTGCTCTTATTTTCAGCCATGACACTACGTTGATGTAACATGGCATTTGAAGGACCTGACACAAGTAGCCACAAAACTACTTTCCAAAAACGTTAAACATGAAGGCTTTCAAGACTTATGTTACTTGCAGTTTTTGAACTATTTTAATTCAAGCAATAGAAATTATGTCATGATGTTCAAAGAACCTGAAAGTTTCTGTGTTTCAGCTGGCTTGAAGCAGCAAAAGCTCTAAAGACTGCTTATACTGTAATTAATACCTTTGTCTATGCATGAACTTCAGTCTACAAGAGAACATCAAAAGAGGATAATACTGATTCTGTGCCCTTGTGCATAGCCCAAAATAAGACGTCTCTAAAAAAGAAGCTGCTGAGGCTGTTCTGAACTTTCTGCTACTCCATCAAACCTGCCAGAAGGATCTCAGGGACAGCTGACAAAGTCTGCAATCCAAATACTTGCTGCTTTCTGATCCTTACCACACATGTTAAAATCCACTGCTTCTTAGGACAGAATATAATCTGCTTTATCATTAAGAAGGAGCAAAACCTGTAAAGGCCAAAGACTACAACAGGAAATGCAAAGCCCAATAGTGCTTCACTTGGGAAGAAGAGATGTTTGCTAGCATCTAATACTTCAAAGATGTGCAGGTAGCTGAAGGCCACTTTGGTATGTATGCATTTTATCAGGAGAGTTTTGTTAAGAGATGGATTTACTTTCATTTCTTCCATCAAACACAGTAACAGAAAGCATAAAGGGCCTTTTACCAACCCAGACCTGAAGGTCATGAGCAAAGGATGCTGCATACCATACTGAGAATTGAACCATAAAGATTTTCAAATTACTTGAATTATTGCAGAATAAGCCAAATTTCAACCCGTTAATCTGGTAATAAGAAATGTAAATGGCAAAAGGAAAAAAAAAATCAAAACTCTCTAAACCAAACAAAAAGCCTCTGCACTAATATAAAAAAATACCTACTTTGGAGATTACGGCCATCCATACTTCTTCATCTAAGCATACACAGGTATCAGCTTACCCAAATCACCACTTGTAAACAAATGGATCAATGACGCTTTGCTGAGCCCGGTACTTGAGATATATGACCGACAGAAACTTGTCTTTTTGTTGTTGTCATTTAAGTATTAACAACATTGTCTGGCACAGTTACAGCCATTAAATAGTGCTGCACATGCACAGTTGCCCCATCAAGCTGTGGCTGTAGCCCATGAACACAAACTTGAGACAGAATAAGAATACAAACACTTCACAGCCACCAGTGTGCTGCCCTACAGATTTAGCAGCACTTAAAAAAAAATCTTACCTTTTGTATTTCAATATTAACAGTGTTGGGGCTGTTGAGTCCTTTTTTTAATTGAATTTAAGTGGCTATATACGTTTGACTTAAGGGGAAACCCAACAGTATCAAATAATCAAAATATTAGATATTTAAAGTAGCTGGTTTTAGGTAGATGAAAAAAAATTGCACTACAAGAAAAGACATTTCACCCAACTACAACATAATACATACTAACCAAAACAAAACCATTGCTCTCCCTGAGTGGGAAAAATAGGTTCTGCAGAACAAAATTTATGTGCGAGATTCTTAGATATAACAAACCCTCCTTCTTGACTTGAAAATGAATTCATCTAAGCATGCCTCAGTACTACCTCAACTTTTTTTACCAGCAATCCATTAGCTGTAGGATGGCTTCCTAAGCAAACACTGTTTCATTCTCCCCAAGGAAAATTTCTTAAATTTTTAACAAATTCCCTCCTTCTGCCCCCCATCATTTTCAGCATATAATAGTCATAGCATTATCTATGTAAGTTCTATTATCGCTAAATTTCCACTAAGAACAATTTTAATGCTGAAGGGTTTTCTTTTGATAAAGCAGAGAGTGTTAATAACTAATATATAAGGTGCCGAAAAATCAATGGAGCACACGTCCCTGGCATGACTAGGTTCCCACCGATTTTAGCAGTTTGTAAGGCAGGATTGAGATCCTTCTGTGTATATCCAGGATCTTTGGTAGAGTGGGAACTTAATGGCTGTTTATTGACCGCAAAACATTCCAATGTCTGCAAGAGAAACACTGAGGCAAGGCACAATATGGCACATAAGAGAGGACAGACTGCTTAGTGTGTGTGTATATATATATATTTGACATATATTAGACCTATTTTCAAAAAAGCCATCTACATCAACAGTTTTCTCATTAAATAAAGTTAGAGCACGCTGACCAAGAAACTGCTCTGCTGCTTAAAAGCTCTCTTTGGTTTTTTTTTTTTTTTTTCAGATTTCAGAAAACCAGAAAATCTGTGGAACAGAGCAGCTGGTGGGTGGTGGATGTACTAGAGTATCAACATCTTGTGAAACTAGTACCTACATTCTTCTGAAGCCTGGTACTCATAACGTTTCCAGTACTGTACCCTGTTTGTCATTTACCTAAAGCATTTTCCAAATTCTTCCCAAGTGAGCCACTTAGGAAAAAAGAAACCCAACTCTTCACAATTTTGACATAGACTTCCAAAAGCCTGAGTGTGATAACTCATCATATTTGGTGGTCCTTGCCAATCCCAGACACATCTCTTGCTTTACAGATGTGCAGGTTAATAATGCCCAGTCACACGTGTAGTGGTGTCAGTGGGAGTCGAAGGCAGCAACACAGTTGCAACACAGCAACCCTTCACACTGCCCCCAGATATCCTGATACAGGAGGATTTATGTAATGGCAAGAAGCATAAATTTAAAAAGATTTGTTTCACAGATAAAAGAGGGTAGCTATATGTACCATAAAGATACAGAATGACCAATTCAATAGGAAAAGCAAGTCACTTCTTTAATTGTAAGGTATACTAAAAATCAACATCTCTATCAAAACTGAGAACAGTTGAATCCAAAAATCTCAAGCAATATTTCCTTTCATTAACACAAACCAAGCATAGTCTGCAAGAATATTCATTTATTTCTTTCAAACACATCATTTTTAAGGCACCCTGAAGGTGTCCTTTCATGATTTTATAAAACCTAAAATTATTAAAACCTTTCAAAACACAGACTCACTCAGGAAACTGTGTGTTCTTCTCCTAATTCCTGAAGTCACTGGTACTGTAATAATAGCCTGTCATATGCAAAATGACAGCAATTTCATAAATGAAGAATAGGCTTAGAGATATACTATGTTTATGAATTTACTTCGGTTGTCACTCAAATATTATTATTATTATAAGAAATGAGAAAACTGAAGCCAACCGATCCAAAAGAGACCAATTTCACAAAGAAAGTATTTGGAACAATACAGACACTAATAATTTTAGTATCCAGTTATGTCCTGCATCTGTCTAACCTTCAAGCTACAGAAAAAACCTTAGTCACCAGTGAACCACGTCCTGTGTTTATTACAATGACTTAAGACAGATATACTTTGGTAACTAAAAGAAAAGGTAAACATGGCAAAAGGAAGTTTTGGACTTTTAAAAAGAGATTTTTTTTTTTTTTTAAGAAACTTTGAGTGGTGCTTTGAGAAAAAAGATTACTAGCAGCAATAAGATACACAATTTTCCTGTCTTTTACGGTATAGTTTTGTTAATACAACTAATGATTTTTTTTTTTTAAATTTGCTATTTCTATTGAATTATATCAGAAGTACAATGGTAACAAGCAGGTGGCATGGATATTATATAAAAAACCCAATACTTTTGGAACCTGATTCTGCAAAGGTCTGTGAATGTTCTTAACTCAAAAAATGCAAGCAGTCAGTCACCACACTGAAAGAAACCACAGGACTGGCTGTTAATATTTTTACATGCTTTCTTCCAAATTGCTTTGTGTACCTTTGTCGATACACGGAATTTTTATGTGTCCTAAGTAAGTAAATTCAGCAAATTGGCAACCAAATCAAAGCCAGGGTATTAGCTTACAAGCAAACACTAATAGGTAGCAGCATTTTGTAGACATGGTGGAAGTATCGAGTCATGGGAAAGATCTGATCGAAGAAAGGGACCTCAGTTACAGATGCGGTGGCGGTGGATTCTTTGGAAGACGTAGTAGGAGGTCATGCTCTGCTTCATTTCACCAAATTCTCAAATTTGAGTTCTATGGTAAAATCTAGTTTCTTTTTCGCAGACTTGGTAACTTGCGATGACCTTGAAGAGGTAGTCATCGTTTTGAGTTTCAGCCAGTCCTTACTTCTACCAATGTATGTATTTAGAACTGCACCACATACTGCGGTCAAACTCATGTAGATCAGCAAATCAGTAATAATTACTCACAAGAGTATACCTTAAATTTATGCCAAAAAATGTCATAAACTGAATTTCATGTAGAATTTTATTTATCTGTCTGTTTAAATAAGCAGTGAGTTGGAACCAGAGCACAGCAGCTTTTAGAGATGTTACTGCAGTAAAACAAACCAACCAACCACCAACCAAACCAAAATAAACCCCTTACTGCCCTCTACTCTGCCAGGAAAAAGAAAAAAAAAAAGAGATAAAAATTGTTGCGAGGCACCTACAGTATTCAGTGAGACCACATGTTTATCCTATTTGTTAGAGTGAAGGTGAGAACTTGCACTGGCTTCCGATGTTACTATTTCACAGTTTTTCACTTCGAAGTTTCACTGAATCCCTACTGCATTTTGAAAAGGGCATGGATTTGAAATGAAGAATGTCTTTGCATGACCTGAACAATAGATCCTTAAAAATTGTTCAAGTCCAAAATTAACATTTGGAAGCTATCTGGACTCAGGAGTGACCCACAATAACTGGAAAGCTTAGGATTTTTCACAGTTCAAAGTAAAGGCTTTTAATAATTTTGAATTACTTTGACCGCTGAACAAGTCCAACACTATAATTTTATCCACACATCAATAAAGTTTAAGTGTTTCATTAAATTTAAATTGCTATTCGTCGCGCAAAGAAATTTTAAGCTAATGAAATGTTTTTTATTACAATGGATCTGCTGTACTGTTAGAAGTCTATCATATTTTCCCACTTAAAAAGTAAGAGTTCAAGGGCTTGATAACTTGGCTACAGAGAGAATACGCTCCAGGCTGAATTTTGTATAGAAAATTTGTATAGAAAGCTGAGACTTTTTGTTACACTAAAATTTTCAACTTAAAAACATGCACACACCCCTGGGAAGAAAGTGCTACTGAAGCATTGAGTAGACAGCTACTTTCCCACTCTGCTAGTTTAGCTGCCCAGTGGCAAGGTACATCTTGGAGACTGTATTTTCATCAGTGTATTTAAAGTGTCAATAACTACAACATCCTTAACTACTGCACACATTCAGGGATTAGAAAATAATAATTTTTATCACTCCTCTTTCATCTTGAATTCAGTATTGTTTTTACACTTGACCATAAACCCCTTACGCAACATTTCAAACTGTAACCAAGAATGTGAACTGCCAGTGGGTTTACTTAGGGCATCAAGGCTTTTGGACCTTCGCTGCTGAGTTGTCTGGGACAAACCCCAGGTATTTTAAGATGATTCTCTGCATCTGCACAAGTGGTACAGGAGGTGCCGTAACACTGTATTTTGTACGGCCCTTGAAGAATCCCCACAAGACGACACTAAGCACCTTTATCAGGGGAGAACACATGGTGTTATGGATTGTTTCTAACTAGTACCTACACGCTAAAGGTTAACATGACAAAACTACTCTCTAAGCACAGCAGTGTGAATTATAGGAACCATATAGGAAGCTCCCTGCACAGACAAGTCTGATAATTTTGATGCAGCTGAGTTTACTTAGACCAATAGCAAAGTTCTAACTTGGAACGTCCCATTTAAACAACACACAGAAAACTCTGAACCATTATAATTTGAGCTAGAGTACCATGACTTAGCTACAAACAGCAGCAGACAAACCTCTACTACAGATCAACCATTAGCCTTAAATGAGAGCCACAGTCTTCTATGAGTAGGTAAGAACAACACACTAAAGTTTCCCAAATATTAATCGTGACCTGTAGATGTTTCTTGACCTCACAGTGCTCCCGTGCACACTCTGTCTTCCGAAACTATGACCTCAATATGATGTAATAAGCTATTCCACAGTTTAAATTTCCACAGTTTCTACAGCATATCAGTCTGCCTTGAATCCAGCTTTTAAAATGTATGCCTTGGTTTCCACGGGATCTTGTCTGCAGCACTGACAACCTCAAAACAGGAAATATAATTGTATGCATCAGCCAATACAATATGAAAAATGCAACTGCTACAAGCAAGCAAAGACATTTAAATATAAAATTAAAAAAAAAAAAGAGAGATAACCCGGAGAATACATTTAAACTCTCAGCAGATAAATTCTGTATCGTAAAAAATTAGTTCTGTCAATACAGAATGCCAAGACCCATACACTAACTGACAGCCATGTAACAGCAGCGCAAGCAGGAATGCCTTTGGGATCTGGCTAGAGATTGTCAAAGTGACTTTAAAACAGTCCTAGGGTACAAGAATAGAGCAATCCCAAGATCTTTTAGCAGCAAACACTACCCAACTGGATATTATATGAGACAGAGCAAAGCATCTACAGTAAGCACACCCGTGGAAATAAATCGTTGTATGAAGAGAATAAGCCCAAGCTAAAATGCTTAACTAAGGAGCCTGAGAGAGACCCAGCCCCACAGTTTGGGACTACAGGTAATTTTGCTTTTCATGTGACTGTCTTTTCTCACTCCACTTGTTTCACCTCAGTTTGTTAAGGACTGCCACAGAAACTACCTTGAGCATTACCAAAATAATAAAAAAATCTAGTAATGATCGAAGGAGCAGTCTAACACTGAACCCACTCGAACATCTCCTTCACAACCAAGGTTTTAAGTTTTTTTGGCTTATAATCAAACTAGTAATCAAATGAAAAGAAACAATAGTAATAGTGACAATTGATTTGGAGTTCTAAGCTTTTGGCTTTTTATACTATGACTTTATCATACCTCCCTCACCTTCTTGGTCTTCAGTTCTGGCTCCCAAATCCATCTGAAGCATCACCGAGCTCTTCCTCTCCAACCTGTCCATTCATCCATTCCTACTCACTTATCCAACCTGTAAACCCAACCTGCCAGTGCCGCAAAACTGTTTCCTGCCTCATGCCAGTAACATTGCGGCACACAAAGTAATCAGTAAACCAAACGGTAAACATTAAGATGGCATTTGTGCCTATCAAATGCAAAGTAAACATGAAAGCATTCACTATGCCAACAAGTTAGGCCACCGAGTATTGCTCTGCTGATGACATGATTTATTACTACTTATGTTTTACTGAAGGGGTTGGGGCAGTATGAAACTTGTGTGGATATCCCCTCATTCATGCATGTAATAAGGGGTGCTAGAAAAGGAAAAAATGATGCTTGCCCTTTCTCCTCTATGCATTATCATTGAGTCTAATCCCTGATTAATTTTCTGCTTTGAGCAATACAGAGATCAGATGTTATTATCAAAGGCAGTCATAAAAATATGAAATTATTAAAATAGCTTAAGTATTTTTTTGAACAGTGTGCTTGAGGGTCTAAAAAAATATTTAGGTTTCCTTGTAACAAAAAGAAGGTTGTTGACCTTAACACATGTCCACCCAGAGATGGACTGTGAACTAACACTGCGTGAACTAGAAAATGCTGAACTGATGACAAGTTTCCTAGGTAAGGATCAAAGTGGCCTTTGAAATGCCAAACTGGAGACAAGTATGGTACAACTTCCTACAGTTGGCTAGACAACAAGAGAGACTTCTGAGTTGTCAGACACTGCTGATAAGTAAATCCTCTGGAGTTGCGATAACTATAATCTCATTTAGGTATTAGAGTGACTTCTACTATCATCAGTAAGAAAGGATACGTGAATAGACAGAATTCTCAAGCTAAAACAAGACTAGGATACAGTCTGACCAAGGAATCACAGCAAGATTTCTTTTTAGAGATGCAAGGCTTTTGCGCCCATGCTTTTCCCATCCCTCAAGTAATATAAATAAAGCCTGTGTTACGTCTTCAAAATTTACAGATGAGAAGGATTTTTTTAACTTGTCACATTATTTCCCTTTTTAAAATACACCCTGCTTTAAATAGGCAATTTACAAATTTGCTGACCACTTAATTTTGCAGTTTGAGAAGAATGCAGGTTTTCCAACTTTTAATGAAAAATGAAAGATAAAATGTTTTTGGAGCTTAACTACTAGAGCTTAATAGTCTTTAGCAAAGCATGAACAGAAATGTCACAAGGTATTGCAGGAAGGGATTTGACAGGTAATGCCAAAGAGAAACTGGGAGAGATATGGGTGACAGTCTAGCAAACAACTACTGGTAGGCTTAATAGCAGAAAACGCTATAAAGCAGAACTGTGTGTGAAGGCAGACATGTGCAAAGCAAGAGGAAGCATAAGAAATAAAATAGTTAAGTTGCAGATGAACTTCTACTGCATGCTTGCACACGTGAAGTCTAGAGTCTGCTGAGACCAACAGGAAACTCGATTCAACATTAGCAGCAGAAAATCTTGCATGCAAGAAGTGTGTGGAGGCACAAGAAGATATCTAATAAAGTCTACACGCAAGTGCAATGTAATACGTGGCAAATAGGGACCTGGAAAATGCAATGTCTCTCCAGGATGGTTTCTACCGAGATTTCTACAATAGTCAGAAATTAAAGATAACCTGCTGGCAGAAACTACAGGAAGCTGGAGAAACAGTTCCTTCTCCTGTTCTCATCTTTTGCAACTCTTCCCAAAGACAGAGAAGGTACAATGTCCATTCCATTTCACCAGCTAGAATGATCCTTAACATATATAATTCAAACACCAGTGTAATATGTTAAAGAAATCTCACTGTTGTCAGAAGTGAGAAATGTAATGAAACCTGAATGTCTGAAAGCGAAATTGAAGAAAAATCTGAGGTTAGAATGAAGTTACACATATGAAGGCATTTTGAAACATGCAGTGAAATTTGTGCTTATATTTCAAGCAGCAAATTATATATATTTTTTTTACAAAATTAATCAAAAGGCTACAATATGATAACCCCAACTTCGAAATTTTAGTATGTGATTCTACTCTGAAAAGAATTACATGTAGTAAAACAAATGCAAGAACTGCAGTCATGCAACACAGGGATTGTCACGCTTCTTGGCTGAACAGGTCATTTAAGGAAGCTGAATTCAGCTCATCCTAATAAAATATCAATTTACTAATGTATGTCGCAAACGCAGTTAGTTTGGATGAGAAATAGCATAGTTTAGCTGGAGTACTTAAAGAGTACCGTGTATAAGAACATGCTGGTGTTCCAAAAGGTTTCTCCACAAAGGCACAACACACCAACATAGATACACAGCTGTTTCTTCCAGTGCCGATTCCCTTTTCTGCAGCCCTGTGTTTATGTAGTCTCCTTTTTTTTTTTTTCATCCTTCACGCACCCTAGATGAGCTTGCTGCAGCTCAGCTCTTCCAGGGTGTAGAAAAGAGATCCAGCTATACTTTATACTCACCTGACAGAAAAAAAAAAAAAAAAAAAGAAAAAAAAGAAAGAAAAAAATCACCTTGCTGCTGCAATTACTAGCAGTTAAAGGTAAGTTCCCTTTTCAGTAGCTAATATTGGCACTCTCACCAACTCTGAACCCCCTATGCACTCTAAACTGCCACCTGGGAAACACTGCAAGAAAACGAAATACAATGGCATACAATGCAAGAATGAGCAGACTGTAAGACACGTAAGGCTTCAGCCTCTACGCTCTCCTCCTACTTCAGTAGCAAGACAAAAATAATTAGCTAGTGGAATATATCTGTGACTGTGTCACGAACAGTTAAACAACGGGCATTTTGTAACAAAAAAAGCACAGCTGACAAGTCCTTTAGAAACTTTATTTGCCCATGCAGAACACCCTTTTTTTTTTTTTTTTTTTTTAATATCATGGCATTTATTTCTTATATGCAATAGAACTGCAAAAGCATCATTGTTTTCTTCCTGTTCACATACAAAGACTAACTGGCACACTATATGCCTACATCAAAATAGCAGAATTTGGCCTTACTAAAGCATAAAAAGACAGACAATTCCTGAACACAGGACATTAATAGTTTGAGATCTGTTGGAGTTCAACATCATCTACATCTAGTAAGATAATTCTGAAGCCATCCGTTTGAAGTGTTATAAGAAATCTAAAGGGTTACAGAGATTTCAAACCAAACTATTTTGCACATTTCAGTCAAAAACTAATTGCCTATTTCTCAAAAAAAAATTTTGTACTATATCCAGATGTTTTTAAGATGTAAATGCACTTGTCATCTTTCATGTAAGCAGGGTGCTGGTGCCCCAAATTAAACAAAAGAAGAAAAGTTAGGGTTGACAAGTATGTCGCTGTGTAACTACGAATTAAATATGCCTTTTGATATTTCATTTTTAACTGTTGAGTACCTTTTCATCAGGCTATTGCCATTAGAAGTTTTTTATTAGATTTTTAAATTAGACAAATAACAGATAAGAGATGTGACAAGTATATCAAATCTGATTTAGCAGATCTGACGCACTTTATCTTTTACTGTGAGTGGCATTTGATATATTTGAAATGTTTCAAACAATGCTCCCTTAACATGCCAAATAAGAAGAAATTCAGATTTAACTCTACTATATTCAATTTATGCCAAGTACAGAATGAGTATGTAAAAAACACAAACAATCAACTTTCAACTGAAAGTGCGAAATCACCTGAAACTTTCAATGCAATGTGAAATTTTAAATACTACAAAAAAACCCTCCCCAATATCTCACAATACCAATGAAACACAGAAGACACATATTTTAAAAAGATTGTTAGACTAGCCTCTGCAACTCTGTATGCTGTGAACTTTGAGTGAATGTTGGCTAGATTGCACAGCAGCCAGCGTTTCAAACATAATTTATGACGAGAGATCACCATTTCTTAATTCCTCAGAAAAATAAATGAACACCAACTTTTTGTGTGGTAAACAAATCCACACTTACTAGAGTCTCAAATTTATGTAGCTGTTGTATATCTAAACAAATAAAATATAATTAAACTTGCCACATTATTAAAAATAATTTGACATTTGCATGCAAAAGCTCAAATTAATAATCTAAAAGATTGAATGCCCATATACAACTACTTTTGCTTGTACTGCACAAACTTCAATACACAGAAATCTTTTCTATCCAAATTCAGAGTAACACAACCACCTCGTTAACCCTTCAAAAGACTATAGGCTTGGAATCCAGAAGAGACTAGAGAGCCTAATTTTACTTGTCAGGTGACCAAGATAAAATATATGCATTTAAAATAGAATTTATAAAAACCCAATAAAACACAACCTACTACCAAAAGAGAGAAGAATGAACACAAACGAAAAAACCTTGTACGCTGAACTAGCTGACTGACCAGCATACACAAAAAAAAAAATCTAAAAACATACTCGGCAACTGATTAATGTTATGTTTCCCATTATCCCTTTCATCTCTTTTAATTCTGTTAATACCATAGATTAAATTAGAACAATGTTTCAAACAAGAAAAAAGAACCAAACTAGATTTCATTGTTACTGCATGTTAAAATTGAAGTCTTTGTTGTAAAGACTCAGAAGTCGACATTGAAATGAAAATGAAAATTTAAAGGAAAGTTATTTATTAACAATAAATCTAATTAAGTTAATCATACTGCCTTCTAACACCAGCAGTCACACCTTATATGAAAATAAAGGGGCAAATGTATAATTATGTTGTGCACAAGTTCTTTCTGACATTCAGAACTTTCATATTGAAAAGAGCACGTATGTTGAAAAACTAAACAATAAAAGTTTTAGCACATAGGCTAAATTAAAATTTGCCCCATGCAAACAATTTGCCCTTCCTTATATTTAAAACTGTAACAAAAACCATATGTATAAGTAAATATCTGATAATTACAGGACAATTGCCTAGGTGAGCAAGGCATATGCTATTTCCACACTGACAGAAACATGGTACAAACCTATAGTATTACATATTTTTCAAAGCTTGCTCAAAAGACAGGCTTTTTAATTTCATTCTAATTTCTTCAGAACTGTTCATTTATTACAGTTGTTCTTGTTCTTCTATTTTCCCTTCTACTTCCCCATGAATTATGTCTTGCAAGGAAGTATGGTCCCCAATACTTACAGACAGATGACGGCAAAGTTGCCAATGATAAACCTATTGTCAAGGTTAGATAAGATTTGTCTGAATATTCTATATACTACAAGACTTTAGGTAGTCAAATTAAACATGAATGTTCAAATTGATAGGAGTCAAAGAAGGAATTATAAAGACAAAAACATTTAAGTGAGTTATTAACATGACATAGAAAACCCTGTGGAGGCCGGGACAGAATCCTGCCTCCACTTTTTTTCCCCCTGCCAGATTATGCTTCACTCACTTCTCAAAATCTGTAACAGCTGAGGATAGATTTTGCCTGTTAGCAGCTCCACTTAATACAAAACCCGGTTTTATCACCAAACCAGCCTCCATTTCATGAAGTAAGTCAAGTGTACCCATGTGGGAAAAAATGTTATTATTTAAAGATTGGATTATACTTGATTGTCTTTGTGTAGTTTTTTTCTGTACCTAATTTTTACTGACATTGAAAAGAAAGCAAACAAAAAACCAGAATGGAAACCAGAAAATTCTCCTACTGCATTGGTCTATATGGTTCAACAACAGAATTGGCAATGCATACATGTAACTTCTGTACAGTAGATTTATATGGATTTGAGTCATTTGGCTGATGTTGTAGACCTTGACTTTTGTAGCCTTGATTCTAAAAAAGAAACAATGTTGATGGCATTGGCAAGGCAAAACATTTAGGCCATTGTTGTGTTTCTCAGTGGTACTGCCTATACATGGCATGTAGCATTGCCTGTAGTGTTACTATATCGTAATGTATAGATAACTTCTGCCAGCTGTGCAAAGAAAGTGATCAGTAACATCAATAGGCTGTCATCCCTAGAGGACAAAAGTGTAAGATTGAGGGCATTTCTTCAATTACACTGCAGCTTCTGGTAAACTCACTGATCTAGTGAGTATCGGACTTCTCTGCCCTTTTATTTGCACTTCAAGTCTGTCTCCTGTTTGTATAATCCCTTTCAATCCATTTCTCTGTTAATTCCATTTCTAAATCCTACCCTAATTTACATTTCTACCTTGCTCATCCAGTCCTGGTTTCCCTCTTTGTTCCACCTTTGTTCCTTGCTTGATACCAGTCTTCATCACAAGCTTTCGGTTCTAGTCTGCTCCCTCCCTTGCAGTTGCCTTATTTTCTACCAGCATTGGTATCCTTCCCATGAACAATTCCATCTATCCAAAAGCATTACCTTCCCGATAGCCCAAATCAGGTGTTCTCTGCATTCTATTCAGCCTTCCAGCTTCTTCATTCTGCTCCGGAACAGCAGGGGGAGCATCAAGAAAGGAATACTTGCTAGTGCTTGACCAGTACAATTGTTCAAAAGAGTTGCAGTCTTGAAGGTCTGGGCTGGACTAGCAACAGGGGACAACTGGTCAAATTTTCAATTGCCAGATGGAATGCTTGAAAGTTTCAGACTGCATCAGGAAAATTATTTGCCTGTTACCTTATGTTTTAAATATGGGCAAATTGATGTCTTTTGCCCTCTTCTTTCCATTCAAAAAAAAAAAAAAAGAATTCTTGCCAAAATTTGCCTTTTTACTATCACTAGTACTATTTGAAAGCTAATGCAGAAACACCATACAAAAAAACTTCAGGCCAAACTATTACGTCTTGGCAATAAGGCATAGTAGTATCCACTAAGGAACATCGAGTATCTTTAATTATGCAACACTACACATCACTGACAGTACCACTCAGGAACACAACTGAGGCCTAAATGTTTTGTCTTGCCAATGCCATCAACTTTTTTTCTTTTTTAAAATTAAGGCTACAAAAGTCAAGATATAAACCAGGCAAATGGCTCAAATAAAATCTTCAAATTTTGCAGTCATAAAGGTTACTGAAGAACAGACAGTAATTTCTACTACACAAATAATTGTTTTTCCTCAACAAATCAATGTGTCGATCTTTAACAAATCCTTGAGTGAACTGTGTGTTTGACTCAGTGTATACTCATCTGTATACTATTTTAGTTTAATAAAGTAGATACTTTTCATGCTGTACTTGGATATGAACTGTAAAGTAGAGTTTTGCTTAGTTTGGGTTTTTCTAAGAGGAAAATGAAAGGATAGTATGTCTACTACAGTACTAACTACATCTTTTAGATTACATAAGGGTATATTTCCTCTACTATAATCTTTTTGTACAATTTAATGTTGTTTGTAAATACAAGTTTATTGGAAAAAAAATCAATTATATGCTTGCTGGGTGATTTTTTTTTTTAATTGAATACTGGAAAAAGTCAGATTCTCATATGCCCCGTGAAGAGGTGTTCCCCCCCCCCCCCCCCCCCCAGTTCTTTTCAATAATGAAGTTCACCTACCTCCTCCAAGAGGGAGGCTTTCCCAGTCACTTACTAACTTTATCTTCAGAGCACCAAAGATTTTCAGAGTCAACTCTGAACTGAAACTGAAGACAAACTGAAGGTGCTCAAAGTTACTCTTTTATACCAATAGTCAACAGGGTACATTTGACAGAATTTATCCATCAGAAAGATAGTTCATCAAGGTGGAGAAGCATGGAAGAAGTGACTGTATGTTCCTTTTTAACATGTCTAGCTTGGGGATTAACAACAACAAAAAAAACCCAAACAACTTTTTTACTACTTTGAATTGGCACCTCTTGGCCAACACTATGATATATAACCCCGAAGAAGTGCCTCTAATATTCACCACCTTCACTTTGATTTTTGCCAAAAAGTTGCAGAGAAAGTATGTAAAACCAACAATATATTGGACAACAAGCAGACTAAGGCACACCTCTAATAGAAATTCAATATTCCCTTTAAATGAAAAAATACTATAGAATAATACTAAAGGCAACATGAGTCTAGCAAGTAGATCCTAATGCACTAGATCAAGAAATGAGCGTATAAAAAGCTGACACAACAGCTTTGTCTTTGTTAGCTGGTGAGAATGCAAACACGCCAAGTAAAAACATACTTCAAACATGATGAGAAGTTATGTATCATTGTCCTGGTTTCAACTGGGATAGCGCTGATTTTTCTTTCTAGTGGTTGGTATAGTGCTGTGTTTTGGATTTAGTATGGGAATAATGTTCATAACACGCTGATGTTTCAGTTGTTGCTAAGTAGTGCTTACACTGGTCAAGGACTTTTCAGCTTCCCATGCTCTGTCAGGTGCACAAGAACCTGGGAGGGGGCACAGCCAGAACAGCTGACCCCGACTGGCCAAAGGGATATTCCATACCGTATGATGTCATGCTCAGTATATAAACTGGGGGGAGTTGGCCGGGGGGCAGCAATCGCTGCTTGGGGACGTGCTGGGCATCGGTTGGTGGGTGGTGAGCCAATTGTATAGTGTATCACGTGCTTTGTATATTATTATTGTATTATTATATTATTACTATTACTACTATTCTATTTCATTTTACTCCAATTATTAAACTGTTCTTATCTCAACCCACGAGTTTTCTGACTTTCACCCTTCCAGTTCTCTTCCCCATCCCACTGGGGTGGGGGGAGTGAACGAGTGGCTGCGTGGTGCTTAGTTGCTGGCTGGGGTTAAACCACAACAATTATTCAGATATAAATTTGAATATGCAAGATTAAAATCTAAGTTATTTCCGCTATAAACTGTATTACAGCATATATTCTAAGCACAAAAGTATTAACAAAAGATAGAAGAGACACTTTTCTCTAAAGTACTAAACCCTAAAATCTTTGTGTTTTTAAGGCCCAGCAAGCAAGCACCGCAGCTCTTGATTCACAGATTACAAGAGTGCTTCTTGTAATTACCTCCCTATCAAATTTTGAAGTACCACAAAATTTCTACTGAGCTTGCCATATACAACTCAATGAAACAATCAAAACAAGAAAGTACAAATTGTCATGTCAATCATTCATTTACTGAAAATTAATACAAGATCACCTTCAAAATGCCACGTACTATGTTACTGCAACTAATTTCTACTTGGCATTAACCAGGCATTCATGTGATAAGTGATTTAGATGTATTAGTTTTAGATATGACAAATTAGATGTTCAAAGGACCTAAATGTTAAGATGTGCACAGTATTCACTACTCAAAAGACTCATTTATATTATGCTTCCTTAAAACAGAGGCTCTTAAAGCACCTAAATAATGACTAACACCTCAGTCATTCTAAATACCTTATACCTGCCCTTCTTCGATGATTTAACATTCTTTGCTGAAGTACTGTTATAGTACGCATTTTCTCATAATTTTACCTTTTCAGAACTGTAATTACACCTATTACAAAAGTAGCCAGATTCTTTCTAAAAAATCCCAAACAATCTCAATGCTATTTTCTTATGAAATTCAAAGATGTCTTTTATAATTCTTTCTATTATACATAACCAATGAAGCAAAATAATCACAAAAAACAAGTATTAAAGAGATTATCAATGATAAAAGCTACTTTAATCATTTGGGGGTATTTGAAAAATGATTTAGGAATTAAGTAAAGTCTGTGAGAAAGAACTTATAATAAGAACTTGTCAAAAATTAAAAACACAGACTAGAAAAAAGTTTTTAATTGTACAGTATATTTTAGCTCCTATCAAATCACTGCTAAAATAATTTCAGAGTTTAATAAGCAGATATTTACCTGCTGGAACAAGACAATCCTTCCAATCAAAATATCCTGCATAAATGCCAGGTTCTAATGACCCAACTATCGGATCTGCCTTGAATTCAATGTACATTTCAAACAGTCTTTGATCCAGCTCTTTTAAGGATTCCATACTAACCTAAAAAACAAAACAAAAAAAGTAAGAGAAAGAACATAATAGATAGTCATTAATTACAAGAATTAAATCTCACATCTTCTTTAATTTTTGGTGAAGAGTAGCAATTACTCACACATTTCAGTTCTTAATTACATATATGAAAACCTAGGAACTTCCATATTATCTGTCCATCCTACCCACTATAATTCTTGTTTTTCTGATTGTGCTCAGCAACAGACATTTTTGGGAAAAGTCCAAGGAATGCCAAAGCAGGCAGATCACTCCATAATTCTCTAATGGCATGATTTTTTTCCTGCATGTCAGGAGGTCTTGATCTTGCACCAAGTAAACAACTGAATTTTGTCAATGCTTTAAAATATGCCCATAATAATTTCCATCCTGAAACATGGAGATTTTCATATAATATTTAAGATCTACCAATTGTAATATTACAATTTCTCACTATCTGCTCTATATTTGAAAAATACACAGATTTATTTAGGACTCTCTGCCTTCTGAAACTATACATGTGAACTTCCCCGCTCTACTTCAAGGCATATCTGTACAACAGATGCATAAGTTGCAGCTCACCGGCATCTGCAGAATTTTTCTCTTTAACAGCTCTCTATACAATTCTTAGTAATTCACACAATTTACCCACACTGAAAGCTAAAGGGATATGCACAGTTTGTTCGTAGTACCTGAACAACTTTAATAAAAAGTCTTGTATAAAATTTAAAGATAGGTACCCCCCGTAATTATAGCTTCTAAAACAATTCTGGAACACAACGCATATCATAAAATGTTAAGTAGAAAGTCAGTATCTTAGGATGGTAATGGATGCTAAATGCAAATAAAATATGCTGAAAATATCATGTGACTTCTACTTAAATGTATTTATAAGTAAGAGCTTAAGCAATTAAACTAGTACTTAAACTAGTACTCATTTTCCTCTACCATTAGGGAAAAAAGCATGAGAGATATATATATACACACACACACACACACATAGATACACACATATGAATGATAATTTCCAGAAGCAGAGGGGTTTAAAAGTGAGGAAGAAGGCAGGGCTCTAGATCAACCCGGGAATTCAGGAGAAAGAAAGAAAAGAAGAATACCAACTCATCATTCCTTTCTAAAGATTTAATACAGCAAGCTGCAGAATAAGGCATGAAGCTTATTTACTGCAGGGATGTCTCTAAACCGTGTTCTCCTCTGGCATGCCTATATTGTTAAGTGAAAAGTGAACTGCAATATTTGAGTCAGGAATAGACAGACAGATAAGCCTTCAGGAATGAGATCATAAGTGCAGGGGAAAACAGAGGCATTGTTGAGGTCAAAGTTGCTGCCAGATTCAGGAAAGTTGGGATGGTGAAGTGCTCAGAAACAAGAGACACCACCACTTTCCTGCTTCTCTATCTAATGAGCCTGCTCTAATTTGTCACAAGAGGATCTATATCCCAAAGATAGGATTTTCATGAAGCACTGAGAATTTGGTCCCAGGAGAAGATCAAGGCTATTTTCTTCTTCTTTCCCTTCTGCCCGACAGCCTGTCGACAGTCAAGACTTGAAAAAGAAGAACACACTCAAAAATGTACAGAAATCACACGCTTTTTCCCCTTACACAGGATCACAGAAATATAAACCTGGAATGGGTTTCAAGACATTCTTCACTTCAATTTCTTAAGATTAGGGAGGATAATTATCCTTAGACTATTCCTAATTAGGGTTGAGCTAGTGGGAAAAATAAAGTACAAGTTCCAGTGGGAAGTCCCTGCAAACACATACTCATTCAAAGAATCTGTGAACCAATCGCTTCAGTTGTCCTTAACAAAGTGTTTTAGAATTAAGTAATTCCACCTTCCCCTTCTGCAGTCATTCGGTACAAAAGATCATCTACACGTTCAGTACAGGTTTTTTGTTTTCTACGAGTCCTCTTCAACCTCTTTCAAGTTCAATGCACAATTAAGATAGTGATGTGTAACCTTATATTTCAGCTGGTGGAAAGATTACAAGAAAAAATGAACAATTCAACTGAGCGTTATTTTGAGCCCAGGATTGGGGGTGTGTCTCTGCGTGAAGCAGAGTAGAAGGCCTCAACAACTTCCATTGTGTATACCCATTTTCCTGACTCCCAACTGGGGTAAATGCTCATAAAAATATACAATTCTCTCATTGTATCTTTTTGCTGTGAACTTCCCTGTAACTACAGTTTTCAATTTTTGTATTAAATCCATTTTGAGCCTCTATCCTAGTAACCCCTCTGCCTTATTTAAGTATCAGAACTGTGGAAACAATTTTATTCAGAAGTTTAATCAATAAGCTAGGATGTATGTTATGGGATACATAATTTTCTTTTCCACTTGTTAATTGACTAAGCTGATGATAAAAAGTTGAATCAAAGAATCTCCACAGAAAAGCACTTGAGAATTGCATAAAAATTAAATATAATTACTGGTGAGTACCATAAGTATGTGCCAAGATGGCATGTGCTAAAGCAGAATATAAAGTTTGGCCATTTTAGGTAACTTTGTATTTGGCACACTAAGAAAAAAAAAATGGAACCATGTAGAATGTAAGGAAATTTTCTTGGTTACCATTTTATGATTTCCATATTTTCAGGATATTAGATAATAATGATTTCCCTCCTAACAACGGCAACTTAAAAAAAAAACCCAACCAAACAACAGATAGTTTTTACCAACATACACTACAAAATTCGCTTTAAAATTCAATTTATAAAGCTAACAGAATTTAAAAGTATAGTTTTGTTTCAGTCTTCTCAGATAAAAACAAATTCTGTTCTTCAAAAATGTTGACAATTCTTTATTGCAAATTTTTTATCTAATCAATAGTTAAATAAATTAAGAAACTTACAGAAGTTTAGGTGACAGAACAAAAAACTGAAACAATCACCTCTAAACCTCTGTGAGCTTCTGGCCTCTCTTAAAATTAATGAAGGGTTCAAAAATTGCCCTCTTAAGACGACTAATTATCCGAATCCTCCCAGCTAGCATTACTGATTGATGTGTCCCATATATGCAGTACTGCACCACACAGTGCTTTCAAAGGGTTAAAACAGATTTGAAATTAACCTGCGACTTCAACATTTGAATTTTGTAATTTATAAACCTACCAGACTTTTAATGGCAATACTTTGATGTGGCTGTACAAGACAGAGTATTGAATACATACATAACAGATGTCTTATTTGCTTATACAGACAACACTAACTGCACCTAGCTCAACTCTCAGGTTGTCTCAGTAGCAAAGAATGGCAATATCCAGAGTAATTTTGTATACTGTACTAACCATACAAATCATATCAACCCCATTTAAATGCTATTCAAAATTACTTCAGCCACAGAAATTCAAACAACATTCAGGCAGAATGGGACTAAGGATGTACTACATAGTAGAAACATCAGTTCAAGTGAAATATTGTACTCTGTACTGGAAAAGATAACATTTTACTTCCAAAAAACAAATGTTTCTGGAAATAAGCTAGCTTTATGGTCCTAAGGATTAAGTCACAACATTTCTCATAAAAAATGATTAATCTTTACAAAAAGGCAGGAAAATGAGACAGCTACTGCCGCCCACTTTGACATTTTCGTTCTTTGAAAAAAAAAAAAAAAAAAACAAACCCAAAAAACCAATACACAACAAAAAAAACCTGAACTAGTTTATGAACAACAGCTATCAGTAATGCAGATTGCCAGATGAAAAAATTTATCAAGTATATTTCTGAGATAACAATCTTTTACTCTCTGCATTAAGAAAACACAGTGACATTAAACAGCTTTACTAAGAAATCTGATAAGCTTTGCCATTGAAGACACAAGTCCTGAATAAGAAAGAGGTCACATTTTCTATACCAGCTATTTAAGCCTTGTAGGAACACAAACAACCATATGGTTGCTGTGGTGTCCAACTGATGCTTGGAGTCCTGCTCGTTTGTAGAAGGCTCACCCAAGAGTCCTTTTGGCCGTTTGAACACTTGCACTTAATTTCCACAGAAAGTAAACCAAATGAAAACTGTTACCTTCAAGCAATGATACTTCATTCCAGTGCTCTCACTTACTTGAGTTATTTTTTCAACACCTTGAAATCCATGTTTCTCAAAATGTTCAGCTATATTTAGGAAGGTATGACGTTCCAGATAACGGCAGTTACTGAGTGCAATTAAAAGCCTCTGTTCCTAAAAATTTGTTTTAAGAGAAGAAAGAGTATAATAGTTAGAAAAAAGAAATAGCAGCATGACCAATACTGTAAATGTATAGTATTTTATTGACTCTGTGTGTGATAAACATGCTGATAAATAAAGTGGAGTTTACAAATATTTTTGTCAATAAAACACCAAGAACTGAGTGAATTTCAGGTATGATGATTGAACACGTATGCTTTTTCTTATAGGATCTGGAGCATTCACTGGAATAGCTGTGACTAATACAGAATTGTGGTTAAGACTTCTTTACAAAAGTTAGGTTTGGACAGCTTTCCAGGAAGCTGTTTCTGGCTTTTACTTTGTTTCAAGAAATATGCTAAGAATTATGACCATCATAAAATTAACTGAAGATCATCTTCACTTTCACATGAACTGGCTAAAACAAGGGAAGCAAAAACAGGTACCGAATGAATGCACTCACCCATTCTAAAATACTAGAAGGTTCAGAAGTACATAATATAATTTCAGCAGTTAACTTGAAAAAATTCTAGGTGGTTATAGCATATGTATGTTCTTCAATGATTTTTTTTTAATTACAAGAAGGTCAAATACATTCTGGATTTGAGATACCAGAATTGCCTTTTCCTGACCTTGGTGCAACAAGGTGTACTTTCCAAAGAGACAACCAAACAAGACAGAACTACTATTTAAACAGGTTTGATCTTCCCTCTTCCCCTCTCCTTCTTCCAATGGGAAAACGTTTTTCTACTTCAGATGGAAGTTCAAAATCAACACCAGCAAATATTTTGAAAACAAAATTATTTGGCAATGAAGTCATCATAACAGTGCAGAATCTGATTAAAAATGTTGGTAAGTGTTGTTTTTCAGACCCAGAAGAACTCCTGATAGTTCTATATTCCAGTAATATGATGACTAGTATTGAGACGTGCAGTTGCCTACTACTTTAAATTATAATCAGTTGGTATACAGACTATTCAAAAAATGAGAATTTTAAAAATACTTTGACAAATCTTACTCTGGTCACTCACTTTCTCTGCTCTCATTACTCAAACAGGAAAGACAAGATAAAGTGTTCTGTGATTGACAGAAAAAAATTAATATGATACCATGGAAACCAAACACTGTCTAAAATTGTTGATTTCTTCTTTTTTATTTAAACATCCATACCTATGACATATACGAGGAAGTCACAGCCACAAAAAGTTACCCTGTCAACAATTAATATCAAAATCTATGTGTTGCAAGAATAAAATGATATAAAGAACTAACTATTATAGTCTGCAATTCAGCAACTTGGCCTCATTTGGCCATCTGTGATACTTCATTGTAGCAGGAATGCTTATTGCTCTTGTAAATGAGGCAAAGCTGGGCTTCTGACAAGATTTAAAACCTGTACTAAGGAATATTAACTTCACAAGAGGTTCTCACTAGGTTTCTTGCAGGGAACAACTACATTTTTTCATCAGCCACCGGACTAGAAGTAAGTACATTAACTAAAGTCAAAGTGTCAAGAATATTAAAAACCTATTTTCCAATTTCCTAAAAACCAAAACCAAATCCAAACAAGCCAAACGACTAATCAATACTTACTCTCAGTAAAGTAATTTTTTGGGGAAAAAGCTACATTACTGAATATCTGTATTTTCATGGGTTTTAAAAAGTAACTAATAATCAAACCAGTTCTTACTATTTAAAACAAGGTGAACAATCAAAAGTCAAATCCTCAGCTGTCTTAACACCAGTGCTATTTTCACTGATTTCAATGATGCCATTTTAGTTTCTGAGGAGGACTTGGTTTCAAAAAAATGTCTTCATTAGTTACCTTAAGATGATATACTAAGATATCGTAAGCAGAGTACTTTTTAAAAGAGCCTTATATCCTTGTATTGCCTTATGCTTACATACATATGTATCTAAGGAAATGCCTCTAGAATACAGAATTGCTCTCTAAAAAAGGAAAACAAAAAATTAAAACACTTAAAAAGAGAACCACATCCCTATAACTTTGAGAAATATTAAGTTTCACATCAGCTTTTAGAAATAGAAGCCAAACTTACTGAAGAAAGACTCGAGTCTTCATGAATGCTTCCAAACAAATCTGGAGATGAAACATCAACTGAAAGACTAGGAATATTGTTTAAAAAGTGAGTAGTATAGTGCTGTTGATTATCTGATACATGGTTAGAACAGAAGACTGGAATCTTGTTTCAAGCCCCCTCACACCAGATAATAAAGCAGCCCATGTTGCTCAGTTTTTCTAAAATGTCCACAAAACCTGCAGGAGCTTTGTGGACAAACAGTACTATTCTAGCTACAGACCCTTCTTTCTTAAAGCATTTTAATTTTCTATAATTTCTCTGGTTTGCCACAGATTCTGTTTTGTTTTTACATCTATCCAGCCAACAGAGTCATCCAAATAGCAAAAAAAAAGTGGCATTAGGAACACAGTTAATTTGCCTTTTCTAATGCATATTGCAGGTACCAATATTTGCCAAGTCTCTGGCTTTTCACAAAGAAATTATTGGTACTCTTGGAAATTCAGGCTATTCTGACTCGTTTTGGTCTCAAAAATAAGTGGCTCATGAGCAATTATCGAACAAACAGACTTTCAAGAATTTAGCAGAAACACCAATAGAACCAGTCAAAATAGAAGGGAAGAAAGGCAGGGGCTGTTTCTCCATGACTAGACATTACTTAGTGACAAGGACAATTCATTCCATGTAAGGCCATGTCAAAAACAACATACCTGCTTCTACAGCACACAACTCCTGTCATTAAATAAAATGGTGTAAGTAATACCATATTCATTATCTTGTACAATATTTGTACAATATTTATTACATGATGTCACTCAGTTGTTTGGCATAAGAAGTACCTGCTCTTATTTCAAAGCTTCACTAACCAGAAGCAAAAGTATTCACAAGAAATATGAAATACCGGAGGGGATAAAAGCACACCACCACTGAAATCTGAGACTTGCACCCAGAATTCTCAGAATACTACACCTAGGTCCTATTTATTTTACTTACTGTGCTGTGTCTATGTCACCATCAGGTTTGGTGCTCAGTTGTTCCAAACAGTCTATGAAGACCTAGGAAACAATAAAGATCTACATTTTCTGCCAGAACTAAAAAAAAATAATAATAAAAAATCTTAAATTCACTTTTACTACAGTCAATAGAAGCAGAACAATCATCATCACCTTTCTTTGTCTTAAACCTTACATAAATAAAGTAACATTTTAGTTATACCTTTTGAATGCATAATTTCAATTTTATATGCATCACAGTTTACTTGTAGCAAAACACAGGAGTTTTTAATTCTGCTAAGTAATTCTCATCATGCATGGCTAAAATTATGCAGTGATAATCTGCTGATTTGCAAAGAAGGCATTATTACTAGTTTTCAAGTGTTCAATCTGAACAGTTGAACCCATGTAAACCTCTTAGAAGCATCACTAAAATCCAAAAATCTAAATCTAAAATTTTTGCTTTGGCTCATGATTTCTTATTTGAGAAGACTATAAAAATGGTTCGAAAGCCTAAATCATGCTATTATCTAATTTCAAATATTTTTTTTAAAAAAATCAGAATTTGTTACAAAGAATATTGTTTTCTGATACAAAAATTAAAAGCTAAATCTTCAGCTGATGAAAATCAGCATTGCTCCTTTTACTGCAGTATATCAATGTTAGATGACATCAACTCAGCAAGTGTCTCTCAATCATCAGTAAAATCTTGAACAGTCACCATCAGGAAAATACTTGAATATGTCACTTTCCCTCTGAGGATTTGATATCATCAGATTCAGCTACTAAGCTCTACATACTTTTAAAGTCAAACATTTCTCAGTATCCCAGAGTATATCAGAGGAATAACACAGTCATCAACTTAAGCTGCCTTTTGGGAGGTGGGCAGGGTACAAAGCACACATTTTTACTGATCACTTGTGTTCACAATTTCATACTTAAAAGTGCTTGAGTTACCTGCATGATCCCAATGCTTAGCTGGCACACATCCTCCTGTGTTTTCTGCTGCTGGAAAACCTGAAGATGCAAGCATATTATTTCAGCAGAACAGCTTCACGTGGCCTTATTCTCAAGGAAGGTCTGAGTAACCTATCCCTGAAGAGATGACACAATTATAGGAAAGGCTGCTGGGACACAGTGTGTCCTTATGGATCAATTTCAGTTTTTCTCCACCCTAAAAATGGGGAGAGACAGTACAAGTCCCAAAAAGCAGTTTGACAAGCATGAGGAGACAACACACTAAAATGATTCTATGATTCTAAAAGGAAAGAAGTCCTAGTACATAGTACACGTGACACATATCATTGCTGACTAATGGAATTGCAGCAAAAGCTCCTAGGATATTGAAAGATCTTTGCACCCTAACAGGAAGGATTCACCATAGACTGCAGATTCTTTTGAATAATGTTCATTAAGAAACTGGACAAGCTAGCCATAAAAATTAAAATAAGGGAGGAGAGAGAAACAATACCCATACAGAGGGGCCCAAGGGACTTTGGAAAAGTGTTAAACTTCCTTAGATCACTGAAGCCTGAAATAAAACATCAGTATCACAATCAATCAGGGCCTCAAGGTACTAAGTGGATGGGGACAATCATGACTCCTTATTTAGAGTAAAGTTTACAGAAGTAAAAAGCTGAATTCAAGTTCTGCAAGTAGTTTGGATGCAACACTGAGTGAAGAGTAACTCCTATGAATGCCCCCCCCCCTTTTTTTCGTGTATATAAAGTCACATCTACTGCTATCTGAAAATAACATTGGTAGTATTCTTTCAAAAGAACAGCTTTAAAGATTTAAACATCGGTCCAATCTGCTCATACACACACAATTACCCCTAACAAAGGAAACACAAACAGAATGCTAAAAGCTAGCAGCGGTGAAAAGGATGTACATGGAAAACAATAAAGAGGAAAGTTATACCCCTGTATCATTCTCTGAAAGTTCTTGTTCTGAAACCGAACAGTAATTTACATAAAAAGAATGAAAATAAAAGCATAAATCAAAACTTACGCTGGCCTCTCCAGGTTTGCAGTCCAGCACAGTTTTAAGAGATTGCAAGGAATGGATAATGCACTGTTCAAACTGGGATGGCTGAAAGGCAAATGACTTGTTAGCGTTAGATAAGCATGTCAAATGTATACTACACAAATATATAAAAACTTCCATGCCATATGGTAAGCTCTTTATTTCTAAATTATCCCAAATAAGGAAGAAAAAAAAAAAACAAAACACAATTCATATATTACCAGAGGACCCTTTTGTAGTGATGTACTTTTGCACTCAAGTTATCTAGTTATCTACAGAATTATTACCATAGATTAATGTACATTTTTTTATCTGAATGAGAGACTTCTACACCAAACAGCCTCCTCTAAAGGGTCATGAATGATTTTTATAGCTTGTTTGTGGTAGCATATATTGACAATTACATTATAGATGCCTGTGACACCCTTCCTCCTCCCCCTCCTTGATCTAAGTCGGGATAGAATTTCACCTGGGATATCTGATATTTCTGCATTTTATTTCAGCAAAAGGTTTCTAAGAAAAACGGATTGAAATTGCTTTCACATGGAAGAAGAAACCCCCACTGGTTTGGGGGGCTTTTTTTTTACCTTCAGGTTTCCAAACCTGAAGTACGAATGTCTTGATGCATGTAACCAATTTCACTCTGAAAGTGCAAACGAGTTCACAGCATCAGAGTCATTAGTCAGTTTTTCCTTGTCTTTCTCTCTTCCCTGTTAAGTCACACCTTTTTTTTTTTTTTTTTTTTTTTTTTTTTTTTTTAATGAGGCTGCCTGCTGGTATTAGGCAGGAAGCTGTTGTACAAGGGCAACCTGAAGTGGAGAGGTGTCACCGCTCTAGAAAAGAGGGACATCATCCTATTGGATTTGGGTCAAAGGGGTGGACAAAAAAGGCTTCTAAGACATGTAAACCTGCTTTTCATTTAGTAGATAGTTTATGGCACGTCACCAGCTTTAGGCTTAGGAGTAACTTTTATTTCTGTAAATGCTGGGGTGGAGGTGGATCATGAAAGTGATGCCTGCACGGCAACCTGAAAAATGTGAAAAAAGCCACTAAGACAATCTGTATTCCTTATTTTTTGGACCCGCTTAAAAAAAAAAAAAAAAAAAAAAAAAAAAAAACAAAAAACGAACAGCAGTAACGTGCCACTCTTGAATAAAACATCACACCTCAGCAGAAGAAAGCTGTTCAGATATGTTATTCTTTGGATATTATGAAACTGAGGAAAGCTGGTTCTGTGTCTTACTGTATCTTTTACCTGGAATATACATGCTAGAGAGGTTATCAACCAGTATTTCCTACAAACTTAAAATACAATTTCTGTCTTCAGCCTAAAATGTCCCCAAAGAGACTGCCTGGCCCTCGTTTATACTGGCTAATTTTTGCTACAATTTTTCCTAAATATTACCACAATGAACTCCAGAAGATAAATAACCCTACTATGACAAAACATAGTCAACTGCCACCATTAAAATTTGGCATGTCTCAACCATGGCCTCAAAAGGTATCTAGGAAAGTGCTGTATACAAGGAATTCACGGGTGATTTCTAAATACAAAAAAGATTGATGCAGTTCTTAAACAAAGATGGGTTAGGATACAGCAAAAGCATACAGAAACAAAGCTTTTGTGGAAGATCCTTCCTCCTCCCTCCATTTTACAGATGAATAGAGTGAAAAACAGAAAAGTTAAGGGACTTGCCCAAGTCAGCGACAACTGAAACCAAGACCAGAAGCTGTAAATCTGGTTATAATACTACAATTGCTCAACAACGCTCCTTCCTACAATGTGTATATTGTGATTGCTTAATGCCCTCCTACTCAACTTCAAACATGTATTTATAGAAGCAAATAAGAAAAACTAAAAAAGTCTGTGGAGC
Organism: Theristicus caerulescens; assembly: GCA_020745775.1. Classification (NCBI taxonomy): domain Eukaryota; kingdom Metazoa; phylum Chordata; class Aves; order Pelecaniformes; family Threskiornithidae; genus Theristicus; species Theristicus caerulescens. Next base: position 75,098,344 of record CM036558.1, read on the forward strand.
ATTCTCTTAGATAATATACACAAAGCAACTCTCCCTCCCACAGGCCCTTTCTGCTTTCGCAGATTGTTTTTAAGTCACACCTACAACGTGCTTGCTGTGTTTTAGGCATTACTCATTACTGTGTATTTCCAGAAAGCATCTCACTAATTTATCTGAATTTGGTTTCAAGTCATTTGTTGTTTGTGTGTAGGCAATCTCCTAAATTAGTTGCTTTTCAGTTCAATTTCTCATTATAACATATAAGTGACCTATTTATTTAGCTACAGACCAATTCCATGGTACTGTGCCTACTAAGTTATGAAGCATTTTGATGTGAACTGAACTTGTTGTGACCTCAAAAATAATTTTTTACTTCAGTAAACCATCCCTAAAATAAGATGCTTAACAATGAAAGTTATTATTATCTCAGCAAAATCATGCTAGAGGTCAGCAGTAATTATACTGATACATTTAAATAACCCTACTTAAGGCAGAAAGTCATGCTACATATCTTGATGCCCAATTCTTATTTATTTTTGTCTCTCAATACATGGCACAAATCTTCAAAGCTTTTATTTAGGCTTTTTTTTTTTTCCTGTTTTGCACCTTCAAAAATATTGCTGTCTAGTAGTACCATTATCACTTAAAAGTTATTTCAGACGTAATAGTTTGAGAAGTACAAATAAAAATTTTGGAAAAGGAAGAAAAGAAAAAAATAACTTTGTGTTTGGTGATGGGATCTGTTAAGAGTTCTGTAAATACGTAACCATCCAAACAAAAAATTTTGTATTTATCTTCCTATATTTTTATAGACACCAGTATACACACATATAGACAAAGTCCTAAATAATTCAATTTTTGGAGAGTATAGAAACCAGTTTCATTACACTTGCAAAAAAAAAAAAATCCAGCAAAGAAAGTGCCTACAAGACACACAAGTATACCCACCAACGATGTCAAACCTTCGTTGTCAACAACCCAGTCTTCCTTTTCAGCTAACCTCTTTATATCTGTAAGACAGAGCAAGAAGGGGAAGGGGGGGGGGAGAGAAGGTATTCATTTTCATTATTAAAAACTCCTTGAACTTGCAAAGATAAACCACAGACATTTGGACTGCAATGACTAGGCATACAAGCAAATAGCACTAAAAGCTTCAAAGCTTTCAGCATTCTCAAATGACTAAGAATGGAACTCATACATGGTATGCTGGTGACACCACATAGAGAAGCATATCTATGATACATGGCGAGAGTTGCATGAAGCACATCTTTTACTGGAAAGCTTAAAATTAAAGGAATATTGTGAAGGCTTTGGGTCTGTTTTTATTTTGTAAATTTTTAATCACAACATAAAATACTGCATTTAAGAACCCAAGTTTCTACTCTATTATACTCCAGCTCTTAATTAAAAATGAAAGAACAACTGCCTAGCATTTTAGCAAAGACACAAAGGACAGCATACAATTCATATTTAATAACTATGAAAGAGGTTCGGAGTCCCCACTCAGGGCCAAGGATCCATGGTGCTAGACTTTCTTCAAAAATACATGAAGGCATATGCAAAAAGCACTCTCTTCCGCTACCCAGAACGTGCCAACTTCTATAGGCTTACTGAAGCTAACAGGAACCAAGTCAGGATGTGAAACCAAAGCTCATGCACTGGAAACAAAATTCCTCTATGAACGCATGCATTCTGCATCATTGCTTTTTTTTGGGCTTAATCAACTTGTAAACAGAACAAAGATGAACTGCGTGCAGACCATGGGTGCTTTGACACACAGTTTTTCACACACAAATTGCTCATCAGAACTGTCTGTACATCATGAAAGGAGCAAAAATTTCAGCGAACTACCATCTCTCCCCAAAATCCAAGAAAAGAGGATAACTAATGCAGGCTGAAAGGTATCTTCACTATTTTGGTGCTTTAATCAGCTAAATTAAGAAGCTTTGTTATGGTGTTTTACCCTGCAATTCTACATCTCATGGAAGTATAGGCTTAGTCAGGATAAAAAGTATTAAGGGATTGTGCAGAATAATTACTTTGTTCATTTCCCTATTTAGGAAACCTCTTAATTGAACCAATATTCTTATGAGGCTTTAGATTGCACTGGTCAGCCTTTACATGGTTTTGTGCCTGCTCACTTTTGCATTCTGTTGTGAGCTAATGCAGATACAAGAGAAACAAATTTCTTTCTTGTGTTTCACTGCTTACCAAATTCCAGTCAAATACATTCATGTAAACCCCCTGTCTAGTCTGGCATTCACATAATTTGGCTTTCATGACCTTTATGACCAGTGATCACACATGAGAGGGAAAGAACACAGACTGCTTCTCAGGGCCAGCATGAGTATATGGCGTTTATCATAAGACAACAAGAAAACCCTGTGCGTGGGCAGATTTGTCCTATTTAAATAGCTAATGGTAGAATGCTCTATTAAAAATTTTAACTGATCTGAATGCCTTTACCAGCTTAGAACACGCAGCAAGGGATGAGACTGAACTTTATATCAGCAGTCTACGCAGTTCATATTTTGGAGAGATTATAGAGGTGAGATTCAAGTCCAGGAGGAGCCTTTTTGACTTATATATTACAGATATAACTACATCTGAGATATATTTACATAGCTCCATGAGAATATCCATTAACTGTCCTTTCACTGGTTCTCTAAAAATAACAGTTTCTCCAACTGGTCCCGTCCAGAAAAAACTATCTAAACACATTCAACATATGCAATTTTGCTTTAGCTGTTAAAGAACAAAAAAAGGGTCCCATAGATAAGGCACACAGTGCAACAGTATGGAATGAGACTCAGGCATCTGACAGGCAGGCATCTTTTCCCCTGTTTGATGCTATAGCCAATACACGGAACTTCACTGATAGGGGATGGAAGCAGCAGTCAAGGAAGGCTGCTGTTATTGGCTAGACGAAAGAAAGATACATTAGATGTGGTGCTTAGGGACATGGTTTAGTGGTGGACTTGGCAGTACTAGGTTAACAGTTAGACTTGCTGATCTTAAGGGTCTTTTCCAACCTAAACGATTCTATGACTCTATGATTATCCAGCCAACGTAATATACAGGCATCTTAAGGGATCTGATCTCTTTTGATTCAAGAAAGAAAAGTATAAATAAAGATGTTCGGCTCAAATAGAGAATCACTCAAACATAGACTGGTAAATCTGCTTTTCTAAAAATCTAAGGTACAGACTACCACAAGAGTTCTTCCTCCGCAGAACGTACGTGGCCAGCAATCAGGATGTAAGAGCAGAAACTCTGGATCTGAACAAAGAACTGGGCTATTGTTATGACACAACAAGTAGGCAAAACTAGTAAGACAGCAGACTTTTTAGCCTAGAGCTTCATCATTAATCACGTATCAGAGCTCTCTGGACCGCATTGGAGAAGCTAGGTGGATAGCTCACAGAGATCTGATAAGCTAAGGATTGTCAGGAAAACGGGTTGGAGCTACATACTTCCTTCCTTTGAAACAGTCAGGAAATCTGAGGAATCACTCACAATTCCTAGACAGAGGGCAGTCAGTCCAACAAGACATTCTCATGTCACAATTAAAAAAAGAAAAAAAAAAGAATCTTTTTCAAGTGCCATTTAAAAAAAAATAATTGATCTTGATTGTGCTAAGTGAAAAAAAGCAAAAGAGACTTCCTCATACTTTAAGTGAAATCTGAAATAGTGCTAATACTTTCCCTAAGGAGTTTCAAAGAGACAAGACAACCTATGTACTTGTATGGCCAACGAGCTTGATATTAATGCAGAAAAATAATGTTAATGAATTTAAGAGCCAAGAATACAATTCATGGCAACATTGTATCAAATAAACCATAGAGGTTTTATGATTTGTTGTCACCAAAAGTTTAAAAATTTGCTTAATATAGCCACCTGCACTTAGAACACTTAAGGCTTGGGTAAAACACTTAGCTTCATGTCAGCCTACAAAATAATGATGAATTATATGTTAAAGATTAAAAAATGATTAAGTCATAAGATTAAAAAAGCCCTAATTTTTTTTTAACATTAAGGGTAATTAGTCTTTTGGAAAAAAGCCCTGCTAAGTGAATTAGTAGATCAATCTGCCCTGAGATTTTAAGTGACACATTTATTTCTGGAAGATTTACTTCATTTACATTCAAGTTTCAGAGCTGAATACAAGCTGGTAAGATGAATGGCCTCTGATGCACATAGAGTCACATCAGATTTAGAGAATGTGTTACTGGCCTTGACAATCCAGACGTTTATGGCAAAAGCTGTGTACACAGTAGGAAGCCTGGGGATTATAATATTAGTAAAAGGTCTTGGAAAACACACAACTAAAATACTTCATAAAGGGCTGTGGATTTTTTTTTTTCTTGGGGGTGGGGCACTGCTTATTTAATACTTCACTTTACAGAAGAACTCAAAAAAGAAAATAAACAATATTTCCAATATGGAAAAGCTGCATCATGAGATAAATCACTTGCATTGTAAAACTGTCTCAACCCAAAGAAAACAGATCTAAACTACTATATTTATTAGATTAAGAGAAGAAAACACTCATAACACACATTTCTGTCAGAAAAGTGAAATACTTGAGTAACTCTTGTGAGATATTACAGAACTCAGAGGAGTCCACTGCCACTAAAATATCTGTAACAAACATGGTTATCTTCCAGAACATGGTTTGGCTTAATCAGAGGCAAAAAAATATGACAGTAAGCAGAGAGACCTGCAGGCTTTTATTACCTTCAGCTGTGTGTTGTAAGGTCACCATAATGCAACGTACACGAAGGTCCAAAATAAGATCCTGGATGATCTGAAGCATATCGTTAGGTATCTCAAGTGCAGTAAGAGACTCAGAACTAAGCCTGGAAAGCAAATAAAATTAGACTGAAGTGTAAACCTGCAGGTTTTTTTTTAAGCTGATGCAACTTCATTGAATTTTTTAGACGTTTTCTGTATATGTGAATACAGCAGCTCCATCCACAGTGAGTCTTTGAAAACTGATCATCCCATTCAGAGAAGATTAATTATTTGCTTAATTCAGAAGCTTGCAAACATGGACGTATTTTTTTTGTAACATTACAATAATGTCATAGCAACGTGCCAACTTTTCCCACTGTCCTCTTGCAGTTCCCCGCCTGCCTTTCTGCATCCATCTTTTGTCTTACAATCCAAGAATAATCCTTTTGGAGCAGAAGTAGCTTTTTTGCTGTTTTTAGGTGAATGCCTAGATCAAATCCTAGGTCTACAACAGGGTTTCCAAGATATTGTTTACCCACATTTACAACAGTAACAGCCATCAAGCTGCCATAAATGGTGATGTGGCTGTGCATCAGATTGCCAAGAGTACACGCATTTAAGGAGCCATAGTACAGCTACTGCATCACCTGCGAAGTGAAGCGTGAATTCATTCACTGTTTTGCTCCCAGCTCTGACTGGGCACAAATCAGCAGCTACTATAGCTGAGGATGGAAACATTCATTTCCATTTTTTCCTTTAGAAATAGTAACACAGCAGCTGCTTACAAGGAATAGCATTTCGGCTTTTAACTAAAAGGCTGCAGTTGTGCTTAGACTTTAGTTAGGGGCACAAAGCGAGATTTACTGCTTTTATCCAACTCTTGGATATTTAAGAAAGGATAATTCATAAGCATTGTTGTTTGCTCTACTGCTAATACTGAGCAAAGCACAGGTACTAGAAAATGCCAAAGAACAGGAGTAGGAAGGCACAGCAAACAAGTTTGAGTAGTAAGTGGAACATTTCCAGTCATCCCCCTGTAGGCTCCAGTTCCTCAGCCTCAGTGTTGGGCATAAACCATCAAATCCCCACCATTAACCAGACTGCTATTTGCTCAGCACAACTACTAAATTGGTAGATTACATAAATCTGCACTGTCTCAGCCGTTCAGGAAACACAGGATGTAAATGCCCATCTCTGAGAAGTTTAAGTGACTTTAGACTGCATGGAAGTCCTGTACTTGGAGTTGATTCCATTTCTAAGGGAGCACACAGCTGTCACATCCCTAAGACCATCTTTTCCTCATATAACTCGTCCTAACAAATATATACCTTTCTATGCTTACAACAAGGCAAAAGTCTTGCCGACAATGGTGTCACCTTATTGCGTAGCTCTAATTTATCCTCTGGAACCTATTCAAACTGGGCAATGACAAAATGGGGTATAAGAGAAAGACCGTGCAACCACCCCACCTTAAGCTGTGTGATACGTATAAACAAGCAGAAAAATTAAGATCACACAGATGTAACACCAACTCCTTGTTATTTAATTTTGTAAGGTTTAGCATTCTTAAATACAAGCCTAAAACAGTAAATCATTTGTGAGATGACTGAAAAGAGTACAATTCTATCATGTGCTTCGTAACATTAAGAACTATAAAAATAAAACTTAAACTATTACATAACTTTGCAACAAATAAGGTGTTTATGCAATGTGCGGACTCTTCATGAGAAGAGTCCACCTTCATTGTTGGTGTGAGTCACAAGAATTTATTAGATTGTCAAAGAGTGTGGGGGCTCAAAAAGAAAAGTACTAGCAGCACTTCCAAAAACTTCTGACCTGGTCATCACTGGTCGGTACTCCATCATGGTATGTTCAGTTCCTCTTTTCCTTCTTTACTTTTGACTGCTTTGCATTAAAATCTAGCTCACTTTACTAAAGTACCAGCACAGGCATCAGTAAAGAACATGAGGTGGGGAAAAGAGTGGGAGGGAGAGAGAATTTCCCCAGCTCCCAGTTCAGTTGTTCATTACCAGGTCAGTGGCCAGAAAGCAAAAGGAGATTCTCTGAAAAAGAGCCTTCACATATCCTATAACCTCAGCCTGGATCACACCTTGGGTGGCAGGACCCTGAAGCACAACCAACCTTTAGAGAATCTGTTGGTTTCCAAGCCAATATTACAGATATGCAAGTGTTAAATTCTAGAATTTTATAATTTGAGTGAAATTGGATTGCTTCTCATAAAAGGGCAACACTGGTGCCAAAGCCTGTTCCCTTGCCCCTTTACATCTTTTCATCAAATGCCACATCAGTTCCTTCTTAAATTGGAAGCCTTCCATATAATTCAGCCAGAATAAGAAACTTCACATGGATTTTTTTTTTTACTGAATGGTTAAAGTACAGATAATGTAACTGACAACAGACTTCGGGAAAGCGTTAAACACGCTTGACAACAGGTATGTATAATTGCTAGCTCCATCTGCAATGAGAATATCTATATGTGATTATACCCCTTTCTTTTCTTCCTCTGTGCTTTGCTTGTTACCTACTTTGAAAACTGCAGATAAAAAGTACAGTATCATATCCAGGTATTACTCAAGTTTCCAAAAGACAATGACAATTCTTATATCCTCCATAGACAAATAGAAGCAAATTCTATTAATAAGACATTTTGTAATTAATGACATGCACATTACAAAGTTTATAAATGTAACTATAAGTAGAATGACACTATAAGCAGGAGTATCACCTTCCATAAAACAACTGTAAAAGTAAATTATGATTTAAGAATGATACTATAGTGAGAAGCTATTTTCACCCATTTTGGCAGAGGTGGGAAGATGTGTATCAAATGAAGCAGATAATTGCTTTCTCCCGTAAAGAATCAAATCCTGTTTCATTCATGGAGTGTCTATGCTGTACCAGGCAAATATTTTATTCAAACTTTTTCCTAAGATGTTATGGAAAAAAAATGAATTTATCATTATGTAATAAGGCTATATCATGAGACATTATTTATTACACTTGCACATAGCATCCTAAATCTGCCCTAAGTAATTTTTTTGTAATCCTAATTTTGAAAATGTTAACATTCTCACTACTCAGGGTATTTAATGCAACAAATAAAACAATTTCTCTTAAAGCACACATATTCCAGGGATAGCATCATTTTGTAGGTCCACAGATCCATTACCTTACAGTCTGGATAACATGTGTTAGCCACTGGCCAGAAAGTTCAGATTTCATCTCCCAGCCACCATACTGTCTTGATTCTCCTTCTCTGAGGCTGAATGGAAGCAAAGCTCCACGGATAAGTTTTACCAGAGAGTGCATCACTTCCTGAATCATTTTCTGCATTAGAAAAAGGGAAAGAAAAATCAAGCAAAAAGCTCCATCAATGTGCTTAACCAGCCATGTGCTTGCTATACACAACAGCTTGGAATGTATGATTTACAGGTGGCTCCACATGGTAGAAAGTAGGGGAGAAGGAGGTATAAAGGCACACAGACGACTTAAGAAATCTGATTTTCAAGGTGGTGATGCTGAAGTATCTTGCTGTGAAGGACAACTGAAAGAAAGCAAGGTTCTCCCCCCATAACCTACCTTGAAATCATTTTGTCTTTGCCTAGCGTTTTTCTTTGATCTTTCCATCTGGCCAGATTTTTCAGCAGTCTTGTGAAAATGAGAAAATTGAAAAGTGTAAGTATCTCATAACCACTGTTAAAATAATTCTGAAAAAGCGGGTTTCAAAGTGAAGAAGTGAAAACTGATGAATTTATGATGCAATTATAAAAACTAACTCATGGCATCTCAACAAGCAAAGACTATATATCAATAAACTCGACTTACTGTAGGTCAGTGTGCTAATGTTTAATTCTGAGGAACAACGTGTATTGAGACAAAGTCAGAGACAAGCATAAAAGAATAGCTCAAGCAATACGAACTTCATGAGGTCAAAGTATTCTCACTGCAATGATAGTGAGAGATAAAACATATGTAGTCCAATTGTGCATCAAGTTTATATGAAGAAACTATTTTCTCAGCATGGAAGCTGCTGCCCAGAGAAGGACATCGATGTGAAGTGGGAGACACTTCTTGGAATGACGGCAATTTGGAACTAACATGTAAGGGGGAGGGTTGAGGGTGTGTGTTTGTTTTTTGTTTGTTTTTTTTTTTTTTTTTTTTTTTTTAGGAACAGCATTTTGTTGATGATGCTCTTTAAATAATTAAACTAACTGTAAAAGAGACTCTGCAAAATAATCAGCATCTTCATGGACAGTTCACTTCTTTGAAAATCGAGGAACGTGAGTACACTTTGCATGAGACAGTTACAGTTGAAGAAAAACATGGTTTGACTAATAGTCTTCCTGTTTGTAGTTCTGGCCTTCTGTGGAGTCTGCTGAGAACACAGCAGAGTAAATTGTACCGAAAAAGTTATTTCAAATACTGGGTTAAGTGCAGATGTAAAACTTTATAGTTAGAAAATCTCCCATTTTATGTATGTACAGCAACATCTACTGGACAAGAAGTGCAATAACATGACAACAGTATTCTCAAAGAGAATCCATTACTTTCAAGTCATTAATCTGAAATGCTGTATTTTTCAAATTCCCTCTTTAGCTAAAGCATTTCAGATTTTTCAGGTAAAATAAATAATTTGAAGTGAGCAAAAATTAGAGGAAAAATAAAACGGCTTAACAGTTTTGGAAAATACATAGCTATGAAACTCTTGTACTTTAAAGCTCTGAATTATACAGTTTCAGACAAGGAGAACAACATTTAAGTTATTGCTGCATATAATACCCATTTCTCTCTTCTAATGCCTTAAAAAGAAAATAAGCTGTATTCCTTTAAACCTCAGGTATCAACTTAAAATTCACACTTTTACAGCTAGATTAAAGAACAACAAAAAAAATTCACAGATCTTTGATATCTTTTTTTTTTTTTTCTTAGTGGTTTTGCTGAAGACCAATCTTAAACCTTTCCTGCACAGACAGACCAAAACTATCTTGTGGTAAGACCAACGGTTACTACTCACATATGCTACTTCACCTAGAGTGATTCAAAGAACTCAACTTTTTAAACTGTTGAAAATACCACGTAAATCTTTAACTGACAATATTTTAAGGCATATAGCTAACCTTTCAACCCCCCCCCCAAAAAAAAAACCCTACAAACTGAACAAGAGAAAACAAATACAGCTTGTTATCCATATGCAGGGATTTTCTTTCCACATTTTTAAAATGTCTTGAACACTTGAATAAGCTAACTGAAATGACCCTCTATACCATTTTCCCAGGACTTTTCTTAAAAAAAAAAAAAAAAAGTAGCAATCACCTTGCTTCCTGAATGACAATAAATAGCAAGCAACATGGTAAAAAAATTTCTTCATGGACAATTAAAATCTGTACAGTTTCTGATAGAAAAACATATAAGCCTTGAGTCTTGAATGTGATGTGGTGACAGATATTCTTAGGTGCTCTAGAAGAAGTCTTCTAAGCTTATGCCACCCCCTCCTCCCACTCTTCCTCAGTTGACTGCGGCATGCAGAACACACAAAAAGAACTAAGGGCACCATCCCTCCTCTCTCCCCAAGAACTTGGGGGGCTTCCATAAGGACCAAAGGAGACAAAGAAATCAAATGTATGTGGATTAATTTCTTACAAGCTCAGAATCTGGCCCAACAGAAGAGCAGATGTACCTTAGAGACTAAGAGGAAAACTATCTCCTCCTCTTTTTTTTTTTTTTTTTAAAAATATATGAAAACAATGTTTTGTTCAGACATGACATAAGATCACTACATTTTCCACTTGCAGTCATTTTCATGAGCAGAATTTCTCAACCTTGTTTACAGTTCAAGTCTCTGTTTCTCTAGAAATTGCTTTCTTTTTCATTGTACTCAGAGAAAAAAAAAATCACAGTAACGTAACAGGTGAATTTGTAAAGTCTAATTTCCAATGGTACTATTGTCAAATATAAAGGTTGTCAATTCCCTTATGAAATTAATTATTTTTGTGAAAGTCAACAGTACTAAGGTTTATTCTTGATTCTACTTCCTTCACTGAATGTTATGAGTAAATGTCATATCTTTCTTTTGATTTTATCATGTAAAATGAGTATCACGAATAGAACATATTTCACTGGAGCAATAATGCTCTGTATATTGTGTTCAACATATAAAGGGCTATAGTACCTATTAGTATCATCATATGAAAACATATTGATTTACAGACAGTGGCAATAAATAGAATGGCTGCTTGAGAAATTAATTCTTTAATTAGTCAGAGAAAAGGAAAATTACAAAATAAGCTTCCAAATTTCCTTTTCCCAAGGTTAATTTGTTTTGTTTTCTACTAAAGCTGTAAAGAATAGTAAACAGCTACGGCTGTAGTTCTGCTTTAGGGATAATTTTGTAGTGGAATGCTGTAGCTGCAATGACTTCAAGGATTTAAGCACAGCAGGACACTAAGCATGGCAGGATAAAAACAATCTCAACAACTGAAATGTTATAGCAACAGTTAAACAGAGAAGTTTTAGATGCACAAACTTTTAGGTTCAATATGGAAGCTGATCTGAATAATATGCATGTCCAAAAGCTTGCTATTTTCCACCTGCTCTGTATTATCCCAACTGTCTCTACATCTCTCTATAGACCTTGTCTTCAGAGTTTTTTAGGACCCAGAACGAGTGAGTTCAAACTGCAGTCAGCAGGACTTCCCAGTGATAGCTACACAGATGAGGTGTGAACTAGTGCTTTATCATCTGTTGATGGAACAGAGAGCTGCCTTTCACTATACTTCACTCTTGTGTTTGTTTTTGTCAGACTTGCTCCTTGGGAATATGCTATCACTACAATTCTCCTTCTGGAGAAGAAACAAGATGGCTTAAGGACCAGAAGTGAACTCTCTGTAAAACATAATGTAATTCTGTGACCAAATTTTAGCAAGAACACAAACCCAAAAGCTATTGTATTTATCCGGTAACGATTATGATGGTAAGCTGTATATGACCCATATCAAATTCATTATGAAATGTATCCTTTCAAAATGCGTTAATAGTGTGCACATAAAAACGGTATTATTATTTTAAAAACATAATTTATTTATATATTACAATATTTTATTTATATAATTTGTAAAAACCAGATCATCTGAGCAAGAAGGACTAGAAGCAGAGGTGATTGCAGCTGACTGCACTTCCAGATTAGACTCCCTATAGTATGTCTGTGTATACCACTCTGGGCCTTGGTCATTTTGCAACTCTGGTCTTGAACCTACCCTCACTTCCAAACACTTAAAGCTCAAGAAATGAGTACTCTTGTTTCAAAGAAAGGAAATAATTTTTTTTCTGTATGACTTTGTCTTTTACATATCTCTGTCCTTCATGCAATTTGCTATTTCTTCAGATCACCAATGAAGGGCAGCTGGCCAGCTATGAGTAAGAGGTGAAACTACACAGATATTGATTCCAGCATCTGGAACATGCACAGACACACCACTGGCAGAATTCTAAGTAATTCCATTGTATGCTTTTATTCTTTTGAAAATAAAATGAAGAGTCTCACTTCTGTAGGTTAGTATTGCAAGACAGGTTACGAGTCAAGGTAGCATCTCTCAAATGTGTAGGAGTCTACATATTGTTTTATAAACCTCTCTGATTGAAGTAAGCCCAGTCACTTCTTCCAGTGAAATATGATACTTCAAACATAATTATTATGGAGCTTTGTTACTTAAAAGTCATTTATATAGAAGAATCCATACCTCACTGAATAAACTTCCATTCACATAAGAAATCCAGAGCTTCCAGAAGTTGGGCAGCTGACTTACAACAAGTTTTGTCAACTTTTCAACAAATACAACTTGCTGAGGAGCTTTGTATCGCCAAGCTAAAAGGGGGAGAGGGGATGGAAAAAGAAAAATGAAAAAACTTTGACTTAATAATAAAAATGTACTACTAGCTTGCTACTGCTTTGTATTACACAAGTGACTATATAGTGTATATATAAAAGCTTTCAGGCAGGAGTGGAAAAATTTAAAGCTCTGTCCATATATGTGTACACAATTGGTACACATGCCAGCTCTTTCTTCTTTTCTGATATACTTACAAGGTGCCAGCACTACAACAGTATATAAAGAATAGGCCCCTTTGTAGGGCTATCTAATACAATCCACCTAACAATCCATTTAGCCAGTCTTCTGTCTTCAAACCACTCTAAAAGGTAAGGTAACATGAAAGCAATCAAGACACTAGAAGTTTCAACTGATGAGGAGGTGATGCTGAAGAAACAAGGCTGATCGGATATGCTAGTGATTAAGGCAAACAACGGGAACTAGAAGATCTGCTTTATTTAAAGCTCAAAAAAATTTCCATTGTGGCCTGGGGCAAGCTGCCAACCTCTCATCTTAATTTCCATTTGTTTGGTAAAATCTTTTATCTGAAAAACAGGGGAGATTCCAACAGTTTTCTTAAAACTCAATAAAGGTATCACTAAGTATATCTGGAGATTCTTGGATGAAGAACACAATCATGACATACAACACTGCAGCATCTCTCACTTCACGAACCTGCTTACACCCCCGGTACACCAGCTATTAAAACACATCAGGAAAATAGCTTACATTTTGGCAGCAGGTAACTTTTCTCAGTTTCTTATCAAATGGGGCAAAGGGAGGTTTGTGAGGGGAAGGTAAAGAGAAAGCTGAAAAGGGGCAGAAGAAAGGTGCCAATTAATAAAGCAAGGAAAGGAAACTTCATGAAATACTTTTCTATACCCATCTGCCTTGTCTATTAAAACTTTCTTGATTATGATGTTTTAACAAAACAGGGTATACAGATAACACAACAGTGATAAGAGGCTTATATTTCAACTCAAGAATTAGAGTCCACTTTAGAATGTTGGGAAAAAAGTCACAGATTTTTGAGAAAAAACAACCAAAAGAAAACAAACCAAACAATGATATTTAAAGAGGTCCATGTTTGTTGGATTTGTTTGGTATAAACTCTGGTCTTTTATGATATAATAAAATTAAGAACATATCCCACATAACTCTGTGGAAATGCAGAAGAATATTGGGTGAAATTACACTTTTTGTCCTTAATCTGTTAGGGAATATTGCCTACACAGAACAGGAATTCATCAGTCAGGCAAAAATAGCTGCCTAATAGCACATTAGGTAACTAGTACACTTTACCAGAGCCTCACTATTTTATTGTGTTGGTAACCAGTCTTGAATCTCCTTGAAGCATAGCATGCATTCAGCAGCACCCGTTTGTTGAGGTGCAGGTCAATTACTGGTCCATTTCTTTAGTGGACAAATAAAGATCTCCACTACCCAAAATGTTCTTTTTCCTCAAGACCAAAAAGTTTAGGGACTCTGGAGCTGTATTTGAAAAAACAAAAAAAATCACAATGGCAGCCCAAAATTTGGAGAGAGACTGACATAACTGAAGTGTAACTCTGCTGATAGCGATGTGTCTGTTTAGGAGGCATGAAAACTTCATGAAAGTTCAAGCAGCAAAGCTCATTGTGTGGACACAGATAGGATGTCAGAGCACTACATTTGCCAGCTTGGTTTATGACTGTCAGAGAACTAGTTTAGACCCAGTAGCAGAAAAACTCCTCTTATTGACATAGGCTGTGACTATGCCAGGAAGCTGTGCCAACACTGCTACAGCAACAGAGGTTCTGTGACACTAACAAACCCCAAGCTCTAACCAAACAACTTCAGCTCCTTTGAGAAACCATCTCATCTTTGCCAAAAGCTCCAGCACCAACCCAAGGTTATAACCAGGGATGTCTGTTCCTAACTGTAAACACATTGCCAAGATTTACTTCACGTATGAAATTCTTTTTCCCTCTAGGAAGCATACTTCAGGCCTACTTCAGAGACTGCCTTAGTCCAGGGTCTGCAGACAGTAGATATTTATTAGAAGAAGCTACTGCACATCATGTCAAAAGGACATTCGGGCCATAAATTCAGGATATTTTGACTTTTTTGTTAGAGAAAGCACCAATCTACATGAAAACAGAAATTTTCTTTTATTCTATTACGATCTGTGCTATAGCATCCTAAAGATGAAACAAGAGCTATTGTTTACATATCCTCATGAACATATGCTCAAGCAAAGGCTGAATGTTATTTGAATGAGGCAGTTTTGAATTCAAAGTGATTTGTTCAAACAGTCTCATGGGCAATCACTGTCAATCACACTGGGGAAAAAAACCCACACCAAACCACCAAAAAAACCCCAGAGATGCCATTCCTTAAATTCGCTAAAAACCAAAAGGATGCGCAAGCAACCTAAGAGCACATCATGGCATATTTGGAATGGCAGCTCCTGCATAGGTATCATAAGTGGTTGGTTTGCTTTGGCTCTCCACTCAGAGAAGAGCAAGGATGGTAGAGCTTTCAACTGTTCCTAAGCATGCAGTGGGCACGTGCACCTAAGTACCAATGAACTTTGCTCAGAGGCAACTCATTCTAACTCTAGGGTCTTTGCGGTGGATTGGGCTCCGAAGGTATTACAATGCTCTGATCCTCCAGTTGTCCTTTGAATCTTGATTTAAACTGCTGTCTACAGAATCTGCAAAGCTTCCTGAAGACCTATCTTTTCCAGTTTGTAAAAGGTTATGGATCCATAACTAAGACTCTAAAAGCAAAGATAACCAACTGAATTGAAAGTGCCTTCTGTAGATGCAACTATTTAAGCAGCGACACAGGCAAAAGAATTCAGACAAGGAAAAAATAAACTGGATTTTGGATGTTGCTTGCTACATTAAGCGTGGCATGCGTATTAGTGGACGGTATCCAACAACCTCCAGCAATTCACTGTTTTGCTCTGTAACACTTGTTAATCAACTTCATGCAAAGCTTTGGGCTGAGAAAGGACAAGGGTGACAGTAATACAGTAATGTAATTACTTGGTATACATGTATATTTTGAAGAGTGTGTAATTTATATTTTGAAATACAAACATTCAACCTCAAACTGTGATGCATTTTAATTGTCTTTCATGGGAAGATACACTGTAGCAGCACAAGAATGTACCACTCTCACTATTCTTCATTCTATGTTCTTGAAAGATTCCCTTCATTCCTCCTCTTGCTCAAAAAAATCAGACAGTTATAGATAGGTTTTCAAGGAAGTCCACAGAACTGGGAGAAGAGCAACATCAAAGCAGACCAAACCTGCTTTTTGCAAAAAAGTACTTTGGTAAGAAATGACCTATCCCGTGAAAAACATGTTTTCTGTCTCCTATGATGCCACCATTGAAAGACTTCCGAGATGAAGTTGTTTGGACAAGGGTGTTGAAGACACTTAAAACACACAAGGGCTCAGCTGCTTGAGCTTAGTCACACAATTTCGTTTCCCTTTCTGGGTTTAGAGAATTAGAGAACAAGGACCAGATATGTGCAGTCACAAAAGGAGCAAATGCAAGGGGAGACATCTTAGCAAACACACACAAAAGGTATAACAGCAGCAAAAGGTGGTAGGCAGCAGGTGGATATGTATGCCAAAAAAAAAAAAAAAAAGTCCTGGTTTTGTAGAAAAAGAGACTCTTGTTACCTTGACTACACTTTAAGAAGCACATTTCAGTTATGAACTGCTCTTTGCTTGCAAAAAACACAGAGGACCCCTTTAGTAAGAAATGGTAATGCGTGAGAAGAAAGAATTTTATTTGGTAACAAACCAAAACAAACACACAGAATGTGGGTTTCTGTTTGGGTTTTTTGACTACACCACACACTAGACATAGGGAACTGCAGCTTTGTTTTTCCAAATAAAACAGATGCCTACCATCATCACGGCCAGACTGAAAGCTGCTGCCCCTTTTCAGTGAAGCAGTTTGACTGAGATGGCCAATTGGTGATGGACGCACATCGCTGTCCAGGTCTAACATGGGGCTGTGGAGCAATGAGTTGCCTAGGGAGAGGAGGAAAAAAGTTATAATGATTTTGCACATCAATTGACATGAAACTGCATGTACTGCATGTTGCATGTGGAATTCTAATTTAATTCTGAAGTGATACAAGACAAAAGGTATCTAGCAAAAACATTCCTAATTTTGCTTATTTAGACTGTTCATCTACATCAAGGCTATTCAATAACACCACTATCGACTCCTGTAGCAAAGCCAAAACCACAAATACCATGTGGGAAATATCATTCTTTGGTCTGTATGTTTCTCTGTTATTACTTTAATGTCCTACAATTAGTTGCTTGAACACCATGGATAAATATGTATTTATGCCATTAGTGACATGGCACACACTTTTTTTCTGGTGTATGTCTAAATTTACTTTTCAACAGCAACAGCTTCTTGTGCCTCCAGCTGAAGCAGTTAAGGGCAGTGTTCAACTACTTCTTAGCTGTTTGACCTGTGCAGAGTTCAGGTAGAAAGAGTACATTCATCATGCAGCAGATGAACTTATGGCACTGTATGCTCGTGCATGTCTATAAAACACCCTACACTTATACATAACCACAAACACACAAACTATTTCTGAGTGAACCAGTTACTGTTAGCAAATAATTATTTTTTTCTTTGGGTACCTGTCCATATGTAGGTCACTATTAGCAAGTCCTAAGCAATGATCTAATCTGATGGAGGTGGATACTTGGTGTCTAATGTACGTTTTGGAAAACAACCATATCATAATGAGCAGACCATGATGATTTTTTAATGTACAGTAACACTGCCAATATTTCTCTGAAAGTCTAAATTGCTGTTTTATGCATTTCACCATACAGATAGATTTCTGAAAGTAATCATCAAAAATGATTTCAGCATTGGCCAACTGAGCTGTAACAGCTAAACTTAAATTAATCACAATTCATAGAATTATGAAACAGCCCAGGTTGGAAGGGACCTCAAAAGATCATCTGGTCCAACCTTTTGTGGGAAAGGGAGCCTAAGTGAAATTATCTAGCACCCTGTCCAGTTGAGTCTTGAAAACCTCCAGCAATGAGGACTCTACCACATCCCTGGGGAGGTCACTCCAGTGATTGATTGTTCTCACAGTAAAAAAAATTTCTTTCTTTCTTATATCGAGATGAAACCTCCCCTGGTAATTCATGCTGAATTTTGTAGTGAGAATCCCAGTGTTTGAGTTTATATTGCTTGATCTTTTCCATCAATACCTACATTCACCTAAAATAACAGGAAGGCCACACAGTAAGAGCACCAGCTGCAACACTGCAATACTCAGATTCAAGAGTAACACAAAGTAAAAAGGATTTGAAGAATATTTATTTTGAATTTATGCTGCTGTCAGACCAGTATGGCAGTAAAGATATACCTAGTCACTTTACTTGAACAGCTGGGGCTTAACGGGCAATATTAAGTATGGTGAAACTTATTGCAAACTTCCAATAGGTGACAGTATTGTGTTTTAGTTCCTTTTGAAAGAAGCTCTTCCTCCCATAATTCTTTAACAGCTTTTAAAGAGATTTCCTGTGGCCTGTCACTATGGCCTCACTGAGGCACTGTCATTATCGAGCTAACTGTCGGTTCCTCCATTCATCTTATTACTGTTCACATTATAAAACACCTAAGTAAATAGATCCATTTGCTGTGTAGTTCACAATTGTGATACACACACTGCATTAACTGACTTGACGAACTCATCTGTGCTATCTTTAGCCTGTACTATGATTCTGTTGACTATTTAAATCCTACATCACTTATTAAAAACAACTGATCTTTATGACACCTGTAAAATTGATGAGTTTTCAGCAATATGGACTCTGCTACAGTGATTTAAGTATATTATCCACTGTCACCACAGAGAAGTTCTACAGTAAGTGAACAAGAATTTGGGGAAAGAAAGACTTTTCCTTATGAATGAACTAAAAATACAGAACAATAAGGAAAAAAACTAAAGCTA
Organism: Theristicus caerulescens; assembly: GCA_020745775.1. Taxonomy (NCBI): domain Eukaryota; kingdom Metazoa; phylum Chordata; class Aves; order Pelecaniformes; family Threskiornithidae; genus Theristicus; species Theristicus caerulescens. Next base: position 75,116,942 of record CM036558.1, read on the forward strand.
TCAGAAGCTTTTGAAGGAGGTATGTATGCTGCAAGAGCAAACAGTTAATTATTGACACATACTATGCAACTGCCCATGTAACAGAGATCTGTGTAAGATCACACATCTTCTGCATCTACAATTTAAACACCTATGATCTCTAAAACATATCTTAATTATTACAAATTTACAACATTAACTTCTGAGAAAACATTCCAGCAAGCCTGCAGAATGAAGTAAAAACAAAAAAAATATTTTTCCTCTCAAGATTAAAAAAAGCACTCATTTAATATCTTACAGAGATTCTACCCGGAATAAAAAGAAAACTGTATAGAAGACCTGGAGAAATTTTAAGTGCTTCACAGAGTTCTTGGGCTTCCATAAGAATCTGACTCTAAGATTCTACGTATCTGCATTTTATTTGGGTGAAAAAAAATGTACACCAAGGACAAATCAGAATTGTCAGAGGCATTGCTAGTTAAAACATATACTAAAAAAACCAAAAACAAAAACCCCAAAGTGCAGCAATGCTATCTTCACAAAAACTACAATTAGAAAAAGACACGATAGACCAAACTTCCCTCTTTGATGTCTTCACATAGAATTCAGGCTCTCACTGTTCAAACACCTTGTTAATATGAGGAATTTCTTGTAAACAGATGGTTTCTAAAAATGACAGTGCCAATTAAACCTCAGAATTAAGAAAAACAGACGCACTTACCAAAACATCTTAATATGAATTAGTTCAATTAAAACCATTTGCCTGAGGTAGCTGAAAACCTGAAAATTCTGTATTGCTGCTGATACACTAACCCCACGCTGCCCAAATAGTTTATATATTCACCAGTAACAGAAAACATGTAAAGAATACACTCTTGTTCCACCAGAAAAACCACATCATCAGTTTGCAGCCGTACCAGGAAAAGAAAGTTTAACATGAACTAATTTCTTAATTGGTTGTCTAGCATTACAAGCAAGTATAACACAGCAGCAGGGAACTACAACAGCACATATACCCTCAGGACTAATAAACATCTGGACTACATTAGCAAAGCTGATTTTGCTTTCACCCGACCAGAAGATAGCGCTTGAAGACTGCACACTAATGCATAAATCTTGTAAAAAAAGTGAGAGTTAACTTACAAACAATTTTTCTCCCATCCCAACTCGTTCCCTCTCTGGAGCCAGCAGCTTAAATTTAGCAGCATAATGTAATACAGTGAATTAATATTAGTATGGACTGTAGACAATAATATTTATAAACCTAAATAAACTACCCAAAAAATAATTTACTGCCTATTCATTTTTTGATTTGTGTACTATTTCTGCATTCCTAGATTCTGAATATAGGACAGTAACAATCTAAAGCTTCAAGAAATTAACTTTTTACTGTGCTAACAGGTTTTAAGATGTTGTATAAACAGCATGAACAATACAGTCCTGGCAGATCATCTTTTTTTTTAATATACTGCATCTTTGAAGTTACAAAAGTATTTTTTTTCCAAAATATAGCATCTACATGGAGCATATCTGTCAGTGACTCCAGTGCCAAGTGTATATTTAACCAAGGAAACACAGGAAAAATAAATGTACTACATTCTCTTCTTCTACTGAACAGTCATGACAAATCAGAAGTATAATTAAAGCCTTATTACATTTACACTGTAAAACATGAGATCAAATAAGAAGTTTTAAGGATCTTAACATTGCTTTAATTTTTTTTTTGAAAAAGGATTTTACTGGGTTTCAACTTTTTGTGCACAGATATTTTAAAGGTATGTAGAATAAAATAAAAACATTCAGATACTGTGTGAAATATAAACAGTTCAACGCTTTTGTTCAGACCTCTTCTGTTCTAGTGCAGTAAGATCTCACCAAAATAAGGATCTGGGGAAAAAAAAAAAAAATGCACAACGCTTTTTGAGGTCATTTAATTTGTGCTTTCACTTTCTGTAAATCAAAGTCGCCTGTGCTGACCCCTAACCGCAGGTTTTCCCTAAGTTTATCAGTACTGGAGTTGCTACAGGGTACTTACATGCCTACAGTACCTATGGCTCGGGTACATACCTTGACCCCATTTTTTGAGATGTTACCTGCACGCAGCATGTTGCGGCCTCAGTGAAAAAGACGACTAACATGAAGTTTGCCTAAAATAGATTTTTCCATGATCTGCAAACCAGTAAATGATTTAAATCTTTACAAGAAGCTTTACTTTCTTATTTTAAAACTATCAACCAAACTGAGCATAAAAATTGTTCTACAACATCCATCGCTCCACAACTCTGCTTGTTTTTTTTTCCCCTTGCAGTCTGACAGGCGGAGGTTTCTCGTGGGAGTCACACATCTCTCGCCTCCCTCTGTAACCCAGCCTCAGCCACTGCAATTCTGCCAGCCCAGTGCATCATTTATGTGACATTCAGCTAAAGCTTTTTTACAAAAGCTGCTGGTTTATCAGAGGATAATACAGTGCCAGTACTTTTTGCAGTGACAAAGAAAATTGTTAACAAGTGATCAACCTCAGGTTGAGTAGTTTTTCAGCACGATTTTCCACGGTAAGTCAAACACCAGTCATTACACAGACTACGTGTGTATATACAGCATGTATATGAGCAAGATTAAATTAAAAAAAAAAAAAGACCCTACAGATGTACAACCAGGTGAATACAGTTACTGTATTCTTTCATCCATTATGTATCTTACAGTGAATTTTCTCACAGGCTACAATAGTGCGGGAAGGCTGATCTATAGCCTCCGGACTCTCTGAAGGGCAGCAGACTTCCTTACCACCCTTAAACACCTTTGAACATTTTTTCCTGTGCACAGCGGGCCCTTGTCCTGTGCTACAGCCTGACCACCCACTGTTGCTTGTTGACCAAACACACAGTGCCTGGAGCCCGCACCGACACAACCAGGATAAGATTCCTTTCAAGGACACCGCATTGAGAATTTCAGTTTGTCTAGGCATGAAATTAGGCGAGCAGGAGAAATTACCGAAAAAATTAACGTGCTCAACAGATGAATGACTGCATTTTATTCTTTTTCTTGAGTACTTTTTCTTTCTAACCTTAAATTTATTAGGCATCTGACGTTTTTAAATGATCAAGAACAAAAGGGGTTGAATTTCTAGCAGAGATGAGTGTGGAAGATTAAAATTGCTGCACTTTATGGAAAAAATGTTTTTGGAATACATTTAAAAATGAATGCTTTTTTAAATCTTAAGGCTAGCCTTCATTATACTAAATACATTTATAATGAAACTATTTTTCAGTTTACCACAAAAAGGGTAATTGGGCCTATTTGTAGTGGTGTTCTAAGCATTTCACGGCCTAAGGGTAAGCCTTATTGTCAGTTCTGCAGGCCAAAAAATACTGAAGCAAGAGCCAAACACTTCGAGTTCAGCACATAAACTAAAGTGACATCATTTTACTAGCACTAGCTCGCTCCAGTGGATATTAAGATCATCAGCAACTTTGAAAACAACCCTCTTTTACTTAATTGCCCGAATAAGGACTTAAAAGACTTGAGCAGATACCAAGGTAAAATTCTGGCCACAGAAGAGTTTCACTTTAACTTCAGTAGTACTCATCTTTTCAATTTTGATTATAGATTACCTGTGCTGCTTTTTAATCACAATATTTACTGTCTGCTTTTTAATAACAATATTTACTGTCTTTATAATACTTTAAATATTATTTAAAGTATTATATAAAATAAGAATGCCACTGGCACTTCTGAACATGTCAGATTCTACTAAAAATTCTAAATAACAGAAAAGTTACAGATACAGGTGGTAAAAAAGGAAAACAAATCCAGTGTCAAGTTTTGTACTGATTAATTTTTATTAATTTTTATTCTTTTTTTTTTTTTTAAATTAATAACCCATTAAGGGTTTGCTTGACATCTGCTGTCAAAAGGGTATTTCTGCTATGGACAGGGGATGTGGTTTAGACATGAAATGGCTCCCAGCTGCAAGAAGTCTTCTTCCAGATGTACAGTAAGCAAAGGCAATGGAAGAGAACCAGCTGCTAGGATAACAAATTGAAAAGGCCCTTTTGACACAAGCCTTGCCGGCCTGTCTGATCTAACAAAGATGGATCATTCATTGCAAGGTGAATAGAATCTCAGTGTGGCACAGAAGAAAGAGCGATGTGGTCTAAGCATCCATCTCTCTCCTTCACACTATGTACAGCTGCTGTTACTCCAGCATAAAAAAAACCCTGCATATTTTTTCACAATATCTGCAGAGCTGTGCATCATACTCCGAGTGCTGCAAAACTTGTATTTTTTTCCAGCAATAAGAACTACAACAAAAATCATAATGACCCAACTAGTATATTCCGGTTTCGAGAACTGTCTCCATGTTGGGAACTTTAATAGGTTGTATATTATATATTTTGCAACCCAAAGGGCAGCAGAAAGATCACACTAAAACTGTGTTAGTGTTTCCATTTACAGTTTTAGTTTCTAAAGGTTATTAACAGATAGCTTATTTACAATAATGTTACCTAATATCTCAGAAAGACCTGTTAAGAAATGAAGACTTTTTCAGTCAGTTTGACCATAACTGGATTAGAGTTCCCATCCATTTTAGCTCAAAGGTTCATGAAACCCACTAAACCACTGTTAAAATCTAAGCAAATAACCCTCAGCCACACAGAAAACAGTCTTAACCTCCATAGCTTCTTTCCTTGATACTCATGTTAAGAATCCCATTGCTTAACTCATTTTGGCTATCTGCCCAGTGCCCCAGGCAAATTTGAAACTAAACCTCATTTATTTACATTTATTTTCATGTCATTTTACATCATTATATCCCCCATGTTTCCTGTACTCCAACAAGTCTGGGAAGCATAAACCCTAGTAAAAAACTACAATTATGCCCTAATAATAGGGGAATTGCCAAGTTAAAAATTACAAATATGTAAAATCTTAATTGAAGGAAATCATTTACTATCCAGGTACCAGGTTTGAAAGTCCCCAGACTTCTACAAATCATAAGTTCAAAGTTCAGAAGAAGCAATTCAGACTTTAGCCAATACAAGGCATAAAATACCAGCACAATTCAGTTTATCATTCAGCTATCTCTTGCTAGAGATTTAAGAAATACTGTTTTGAGTGAGCATAGTGCTCTTCCATGTTAAGCTTTATATTCATAGCCTTCAAAAATGCTCTTTTTCCTGTCTATTCAGTCCTGTGCATCTCCCTCTCTCTAACATATCTACATACTAAATAACGGCAGCAAACTGTCTTTACCTACTTCAGGTCCTTCCAGTGGACAGCAACAGTGGGATGCAATCAGATTTATAAAAGGAATCCATCAATGATTCAGGAAATAACTTCATAACTGCCAAAGCATGTCCAAAGAAGGGCAAAGATGGTGAAGGGTCTAGAGCACAAGTCTTATAAGGATTGGTTGAGGAAACTGGGGTTGTTCAGCCTGGAAAAAAGGAGGCTCAGGAGAGACCTTATCGCTCTCCACAACTACCTGAAAGGAGGTTGTAGCAAGGTGGGGGGAGACAGTCTCTTCTTCCAAGTAACAAGCGATAGGACAAGAGGAAATGGCCTCAAGTTGCATCAGGAGAGGTTTAGAGTGGATAATAGGAAAAATTTCTTCACTGAAAGGGTTGTCAAGCACTGGAACAGGCTGCCCAGAGAGGTGGTTGAATCGCCACGCCTGGAGGTATTTAAAAGACGGGTAGATGTGGTGCTTAGGGACATGGTTTAGTGGGGGACTTGGCGGTGCTAGGTTAACGGTTGCATTTGATGATCTTAAAGGTCTTTTCCAACCTGAACGATTCTATGATTCTATAACCATAAAAACAAAGTTTCAAAAAAAAAAAACGATAAAAGAACACAACTGCCTATTCCATTAGTAAGGCAGATAAACATTACATAGTAAACATAAGAAGTTAATAAATCCATATATTTACAAACATTACTATGTTGACGGAGCTATAGGTCCAGCCTGTTGCAAGTGGGTCCCATTATCTACAGGTGCACCTTTAATGGAAGAGTCTGACCATCAGAGAAGCAGGAGAATGGCTTAATGTAAGGACACGAGCACGGGAGCTTTATGATTTGGGCATCCCCTGTACTGCCTCATGCTTCCACTATGACTTTGGCTATGCTGTTTGGTCTCTTTGTCCTGGCTGCTCATACTTCAGAGCAGGAGAAGTTTTGATCTGCTGTCATATATGCATATTTACTCACTCCTTAAAACATATGGGCTTGGATTCCAACAGTTTCTCATGATATGAACATCATCCGCCTGCATTTTTTTTACCTCACAAATGAGGAAGGTCTGCTATAGCTATACCAAGCAAGAGATAGATAGGCTAAAAGCAATGATGAGTGAGTAACAACAGCCACATCCGAGTGTGTAACGAAACATTCATCTACATAATTCAAGACTAATCAGCAAACCAAGAGAGTTGTTTAAGACTGAGGGGAAACAGTATGTTAATACACATACAGAGAGATTCCTCAAGGGAAATACACTCCAAAATGCTTCTGTAAAGTACTTCATACACAGGACTTGAGAAAATCCCCCAGCCTACTTGTACCTGTTGAAATAAATGCAACCAATTAGCTAATGATCAGATTACTGCATCTTTTACGATTAATAATTGCCTATTAAAATGAAAGGAAACATCCAATTGAATAATTTGCTGTTGGTAGTTGTCAGCCTTTAAGCCACATTGCCAAATTATCTGACAAAGCTTAGCACAGCTTGATATACCTTTCAGTTTTTGGAAATAATATTAACACAAGTTGGATTAACTGAAAACAGACAGTATTTGAAACACATAGGACTTCTGCTAACCCCTGAAACAAATTCCAGGAGAGAACTCAAAGACCATTACAGCCCTGTAAACTTGCCAAAGTTTCTTCTTTCAGGCTGCATCAGAGATTGTACTATGCTATGATACTTCACAATTCTAGGACATGCTTACAATTGCAGAGTATTTCTACAAAATTGAGTTAATATCTAGTAATATCCAAGCACAGAGGCTTTTTTTTTTTTAAAACTTTTCACGTGATAGTGAATCACATTTAGATAAAAAATACACACTTAGATATAAAACTGAAATAAACATGTTTAAATACATCTCTAATACACAATTTTCTGATAGCACCTTCAACCACCTCATCATGTATATTAGCTCACTCCACTCTTCAACTATGCTTAGGAGAGCCTTGAAAGTACACTTATTAACAAGAGTGCAATCATCAAAGATAAGGAACTTACAGAGGACATAGAAAAGTACATTTACTTCTTATCAATATTCGGGATTTGTCCTGACTGCCATTACTAGTGGGCTGGATGAGACGATACGTCACTAAATCTCTTAAAGGAGATAGAAGAAGATGCTATTTCTGTATAAGAAAATGAAATTATTTCAGTTTTAATGACTAAAGGGTCAACCTGCTACTAGTATGGAGACAACAGGAACAATTTTGTCCCCCTAAGAGTATGCTGTTGGCTTGTCATATCAGTGACTAAATTTGGAGTAAGTTCTCCTTAGAATTCACTTAGGTCTGGGTTTTAGCTTGTTCAGCAAATAATTGCAATGTTAACCTTCCCTTCCTGAATACGTCATGTCCAGCAAATAAGTTATTTGATAATATTTACTGTTTGACAATCAGCTACAAAAATCCTGTCCAGAATGTCTAATCGAGTTTTCAACAAAGACTCTTCCAGTTAAGAAAAGCAAAGCCTTTCACCTAATTCCAAATCTATTTCAGGTAGTAAAATTCACATGTAATGACTCAGGGCACAGCTCTGCATTGAAAACTAATAAAAGAGCAGCACAATGCTTTGGCACAAACTCAGTTGAAACTTGAAAAATTGTGCACAAATGCAAAAATAGATAAAATCTGCTACTGAGGTTTAAGTTTACTATGCTGAAAAGTTTTGACTCAGTTTGAACCCACAGATTCACAGTCAGCAGAAGAACTCAGCTAAGAATAGTCAGAAATTGTTGGTATGTTCAAGGTAGAACTGTAATTGCTGTCTGCTTATTCCAGCATCCGCAATATGAAGACTACCATCTGCTAGAAACAATATCTATTATCCCTGTTGAAACGGGAAACTTCGAAAAAGATTTAATGCCCTTTTCATTAGAGTATCAACCTTACGACCCACCTCTTCCTCCAAATACTTGATATACAAAATAACCTTTTTTGGAAGCATGTTTTAAGTGGAGGACTTTAATGTTTGAAAATTTATTAATATTTTCTCCTAAAAATAGCCTGTGAATTTATGAACATATAAACCACATTTCTGACTTATTTAAGTTGATTAGATTCCTCAAAGCCTTGCATAATGAATTTGATATCTATGAATAAAAGCCCACACTTTTCCTGTGTGAAAAGCAGACATCTATTAAAGTAGATTAAAACACATTCCACGTCTCTGATCACAATCAGCATTTTTCTACTTGGCAGTTAATACCAATTCTTCCAAGTTTTCTTTTTTCCTTCTCCTGTCTGGTGTATGCCAAAATTAAAGATCTATGGAAAGGAAAAAACACATTTGGCAACCTTCCTTTGTCCTACTAGATACTAAGTGAGAAATTCCATCAACTAGGATCAATTCTTGAATATTTTACAATCTGTACAAAAACTACATTAGTAAGGACCACATAAAAGGCTGGAAGAAAACTAGTGAAATTTGATGAGCCCTTTAATAAAAGTGGTAATATATTAGCATTTGTTTCATATGTGCACTAAGTATTAACTATTCATACATGCATTTACTGGGCATTTAAGTTCCCTCTTCTGTGAGCCAAACAAAGCTGCTAACATAATAGCCCCTTTGATATTAAGGCTGAGGTAAGCAGATTTGTTGCAAGAAAAACACCAAACAGGTTGAGATTTTCAAGACAAGCCCAGGAATTTAGACACATTTTCCATTCATTTACTGGAGGCTGCATATCAAAATTATATGGACTACTACAACAAAAGAGTCTCGAGCAATTAGTATCTTAACGCCCCCATTTTTCTTGCTAAGAAGCTGAGAGACGACTATATAACATTTTGCAAACGAGCGGAGAAAAAGAAAGCTTAGAATTGTTAACCGTGGCCGTTTTTACAAGTGAGTTTTGCTCCTGATAGCTGTATGGGGCGGGGAGGCGGGGGGGGGTGTTGAAGAAAGACAGGGAGGTTTTGAAAGTGTTCTGAATTTTGACCAAAAGGCCAAGAAACCAGCCTGGTGTTCCAGCTGGTCCCACAGCACTCCCCACCACGTTGTGGAACAAAGATGGTCTGTGCATGCTTTAAGCTAAAACTTACCGACACTGCTGTCATATGCGATGCACCCTGTGAACTCTATACCTGATGTTGTAACCTCTGCTAAAGGGAGTTTAAGCCTCCTGCAGCAATTTTATAGCACATTTCTGCAGCAGTTCCAACTCAGTATAATTTTTGTGGTTTCTCAGAAGAGAACACGTTATTTGGTTTGGGATATACATGCACTAACACTAAACATGGGAGTTACCTATAAGGCAAGAGAGGCCAGATTCCAATATGCCTACTCATTTCAGAAATAGCAGCAAGCTCGATAAGACTTCTTAAGAAACAAGGCACTACTTGTCATTTTCTAATTTAAAAATCCAGTTTTCAGATTTTACTACTAGAAATGCCAGGCCAATAGCCTCCCACCTATTCCCTTTTGAAAATACACTAATGTGAGAGATCATGTTAACTGGTAGCTAAATTGCTGCCACACCTGAAAGCAATACCTATGAGCACACATTTCTTTGAGGAGCAACACTGGCAAAGACGAAGATAGAACAAAGCTAAGTATTCATATTGGTCTTAATATAACATTGTCTAAATATCTTATTTGTTCAACTCACAGGTCCGAGCCCGAACAGTGTAATCTGAATTTTGAAACTGCACACGAACAAAGAACAAGAGAACACCGTATTATCATTCAGTGTATATCAAGAAATTACACATTATTCCACTATGCCCCAATGTGCTGCATATCCATATAATAACGGCATATCTTGTGACAAAGAAATCTAACTGGCAGATTCAGACAACAATCCAAACTTCATGTGACCTCAAAGAAGTATTTTGAGAGGACAGTAAACTTCAGATGAATGATTGAAATTTAATGCTTTTACCATGTAAAGAGCTTAAAAGTTATAAGTTAAACAAAAAGAAAACTCCAACTGCTGTTTTGTTTTTATAATAGAATAAAGAAAAAAATACAAGTCAGTATTCAACTTTGTAAAAAGCTATCAAAATTGATGGGGAAAAAAGCCCCAAATATCATTTGTACACTAAAACTTGTCAAATAAAAGGGAATGCCAAATTCCTAACTGTCAAATATATATATAAACCAAAAATATATCCTTGCCTTTTTGCTCTTTAACATAGCTCTCCTTACAGTTGTGCATGAGTTGCAGAATCCACTGATGTTGAGCACCAATGCACTGCCAAGCAGGGTCCCCAGGCGCATGAAGATCAGAAAGATATCTGTAAAACCCAGTCCAAAAATCACAGCTCTGACTTGACACGCTGAAGGCCTCATTAAAACAGACCAAAGATATACTAAGAAATACTTTTTTTTTTTTTACATAATTTTAAAAATTCAATAAAAGTTGTTAAGATACACTCATACCCAATGCAAACACAAGTTTTGCATTCTCCCTTCCTCATTTAGTGAAGCAAAATTGCATCAAACACACTTGTAGAATAAACAAAAACATACATATTTAATAACACATTAACATGTATTTTCAGTCGTGCCTCTAGTAAAGTACTTGGGAAACCAAGCTCTTTATCTGCCAAGGTTATAGTTCAATACTTCATATTTCACTTGGAATCAGTGATGACATCTCAAGCACATAAAATATGTTATTTTTTTTGTTTTGGTGGATTTTTTTTTTTTGGATGGGGGTTTTTTTGTTGGTGTTTTTTGTGGTTTTGTTTTGTTTTTTTTTTTTTTTATTAGGATGTGCACACAGTCTGGAAAAAAAAGGGGGGGGGGAGAGATAATGAACAGGATTGGGGCTTCTAATATGTGGAAGCAAAACACCCCGTTTTTGGGGAGAGGGGAGTATTAGAAGCCCGCTGCCGTGATTTCGAAGAGAACACAGAAGTAATATAGTCTAGCATATGGCATTCAAGACTATCTGACGACAGTATTTTCAAGAGAGTTTTTTCAAAAAACAGTAGCTGCTCTACTATTTAATGTGCCCCATTACTTTCTGCATTAATGAGACTCAAGACAGATTCAAAAATTCAAGATGCTCAAGGTGAAGTACACTGATTTATTATCTTAAGCAGTGCAGGGAATGTTTAACTCCTTCACAAAAGCTGTATTACTACAATAATACCTAAAGTTAATTAGGACTGTGTTGCAAAATTCTGTCTTCTTTGAGAACTGTCTGCAGTACTTGAACAAAAAATAAACTGTTGAAGTAGGATTGATTGGATGGATGAGAATATTACACAACTAACCATTTTGACAAGGTGACATTTATAAATTATGAGCTCAAGTCCCTCCTCAGTGTTAAGGGGGATTTTAGTCTTTGCTTAGACACAAAATAAAAAAAAAAAAATTACCACTGGTCTTGGAAAAAATACATCTACTTGGCTGTTAAGTGATACAGTAAACTGTTTCTGAACAGTACAAAATAATTATCAGTGTAAATACCATAATAAAATGAGAAGAAAATACGAATTGAAGCCTAATTATAAAGATAAACATTGACTATCTGGGGGGGAAAACCACAGTATTTCAGGTCTTGCTCAGCTTTAGACATTGGAGACATACAAAACAAACATATCAAGGAAGAAAAAAACCTCATAAAAATAGCAGGTTTTAGGCAAATAATTTTACAATTACGATTTTGTTCATTCCCTCTTAGCTGAAGTGCTCTGAAGAAAGCTTTCTTCGCACCTTGCCTCCAGAAAATTTACACCAGTATAACCACATTAGCATATCTAGATCAGTGAAATTAATTTAATTGCCTTGTATGCTGGGATTCTGTTAATTCATTAGAACTAAATTATTCCACATTTGTTCACTCCCTGCTCTCCTTCATTATAGTGCTCTACATGTGGAATACATTTGGTAGTTACATTAACAGAGTCTGCTTTAACGTAGGCTGGGATATTTTTAAAGATACAATACTTCAAGGTAAGGGGCTAGAGAAAAACTAAAAAAAAGAAACCCCAGAATCAAACACATGTACAACTCTGATTCTTCCAAAGAATCCTTAGAAGAAATCATAAGACTTGGCTTAGATAAAGAAGCTGCTCTTTCAGGTTTTCAAGACTGACATAGAAAGGAAACAGTAGTGCCTTCTTCAGAGACATAGAACGCTTAACTACTCACCTTAAAACACAATTACAATAAATAGGCAATATTTACAGAGCACCCAGAAGAATGAGAAGCACTCTACATAAATGTACACTGGTCATTGTCCTCAAACTAACATAACGTAAAGGTACCTAAGATACCAATATCGCACTTTGTCCTGTGTGACTGGGCCTGGTGAACATGCAAAACATCTAAGACCTCACACAGGTGTCAGAATTTAAGAATGCTTTTTGCAAAGTGCATTTAGTCTACATCTTTTAAGATAACGGAAAAAAACACTGAGAATGTCAAGCCACACTAGGAACCCTAGTAACGTCCAAAACTCAAAAGCTCTCTAAGTAAAGCCATCAAATGTTCCAGAGCAGTCTAAAGTTTAGCTCCAAGGACTGTAAAGCAGGTTAAGGTCTACCAGTAGAAGAAGGTCCAACCAACTCATGTCACTATGCCTACAACAGGCTTTGACATCAGCTTTGTGAATGACAGAAAATCTATGAATTTCAATGAAAACTGAGGAACTGGTTCATATTCATGAAATATAAAGGAGCTACATTATTTAGACTGAGTAATAAAAGAGCCCAAACCAAATTTAAATGACAGTCTGGACTAAAACCTCCCTATTATTTGACTCAGGATGATTCCATTTCAACACCAAGTCAAGCTGAAGCATGAGACAAGTTAATAAGGAATCTATTTTGAGATCTGCAACCTATGAGTGACCATTTAAGACATAGCTTGCAATATGATGGTTTAGAGGAAGCAACAGAATCTAAATGTGCCTTAAAGATTTTAAAAAATTAAATCTCAATTAACCTTCATTAAATTGTTCTCATTCAAGAACTGTTTTTCAATCATTCACTAAACAATCAAGAACCAATCCATTAACATTATTTATATAATCATAAAAGCTCAAAATACTCTACTTACAGCTTTAAAATTAGTATTTAAACCGCAGTAAAAATAGTCACTTCCCTTTTTAGGAAACAGATTTAAATACATCTAACACTATATGTCTGATGAAGACACTAGTCAAATGATTACCTTATATAACGTTTCTGATCATGCAATGTTGACGGAGTTTCAAGCAGCTTATCCAACAGAAGCTCTCTTAAAGCTTCAATTCTGGTTTCAACTTCAGCATAATCTAGGAGTAGGGAGAGGAAATAAATCCAACGCGTGCCTTCAGCAGTGGTATGAACTGAAAATTGTTATTTTTCTAGGACATCAGACACTTCTGGAGTTAATGTGGAAACCGATATAACTCATTTTATAACAAGCCACATCTGAAAATTTTGTATGCGATAGTTGTACCAAAATAGAAAATTGGACTTTCAAGTCTTTCCAATAATATGCTAGTGAGAGATACCCAAAGTCACATTTTAATTACTGTAACCCTTTTTTTACATCCAGTAATACCAAGACTTAATAAATAAATAAAATTGGCTATGATTTCACGTTTTGTAGTATATACCTCACTCAGAAAACTTGCCAGAAATATTGCTTAGAGTAATTCGTTCCTATAAAACCATAATTTTTATGGATTAAAATCCATATAAAACCCACATAAAGCTCTTTAGACTACTATGTACTTTTTAGCCCTTAAGTTAAAAAAAAAAAAAAAAAAGAAGCAAATAACAGAACCCGTATCTTACATTTTTTGAATACTTGAACCTCTGTTTTTCCAAAGAGTGACTTGGCTTTTTCGTAGTCATTAATAACCACATCATAATCACCCTTAAAAAAAAACAAACAAACAAACACACAAACAACAAACATTTATATTTATCAAGAAAAAGGTAACAGACCCATTTCAGCAAATAGAAAAGTATTTTTAAAGGATTATACCTTCTGAATATTTCTTTCAATATTCAAGGGAAGGTTGAAAAGAAATTTAAAACGCTGAAGAACATTAAGTGCATTTCTCGTTGAATCAGCTTTGTCCTTGCGACCCAGCACTTCTTGGAATAAGGTATCTGCTGTGTTACTGGCTCCTATTTTAAAAAGGATGAAAATAAAAAAAAGAGTAGAGTAAGTAATCAGTTCAAATGACATACAGATTTTCCTCATTTTAATGAGTCATTCAAGGTTTTTTTTAGAGCAAATGAGTAATTATTGCTCAATTTTTATACTTTTTTTGTTCAACTGTGTTAACATTTTACAACTGGCGAAATACTATTTCAATGTGAACCACTTAGCATTTTAATGTGGTAAGACCCCTGTGTAATTAAACAATCATTCTTTCCTATTTCAAATGCTTAACTTTGCTGCAGATACTTTATAGTTTGCTTTGGCTCCAGATCTACATTTTACAACTAAATTATGCATCTCAGGATATGGAAAAAGTAACAGAAAGTTTTCTTTTTAGAAAAGTATAATTTCATTATGTTAATTAATGTCATAGCTTTAAGAGTTATCACTGGGTTTTGCAAACATTTTTTCTGTGTTTTCAAATTAAGTCTTAAAAACTATTAACAATATTGGATATTTAGGTGAGTCACTTCAAAGTACCAATGATTAAGTCAAAGATAATGGCATGACTGAAAAAAGTCTAACTAGCTGGTCACTGTAACAGAATGAATACAAATTGTCTTCACATTGCATTAAAAGTCTCATTGGCTTCACTGCATACAGGATCAAGCCTTGGGCAACATTTTCATGCAATTAAGTTACTATACTATCTGTGAATATTCTTCAATATACATTGAATTATATCTAAATACATTAAATATAGCCTTAAAACCTTTGCTATCCAGACTAGAAAGCATTCTATTTTGTAATAAGGATAATTTCTTAACACAGAATAATAAAATTTCATTTATAGTAAGGAAGATTTATGTCACAGGCAAATATTTGCATTTTTCAACTCGTGACTTATTTTTAATTAACCAAAAAAGAAAAAAAGTGGAACTGTTTTAGCCTTTTTGATCATTGCGTGTAGAAGTTTCTACATTATCTGGTCTAGTGACTATACTTTAAGCAAAGATGAAAAAAATTACATCAGTCTCGCTGGGTGGCTTGCATGCCATTTTCTCTAGTCAACACTGTGGGTGGCCTGCTCATGTTAAAAGTAGTCTTTGTAAAATAATTGTTATATCTAAATAATGTTTAAACTTTGTTGAAATTTTGAAGCCTTGATGTAAAAAAAGTTTTGTCAGGATAGCTATTTCTACTGCATACTATTTAGCATGGAATACTTTAATCCATTAAGGAGAAATACACAATGAAAACAGCTAGCTGGACATTTAAATACAGACCACTGATAAAGTAGAATTTTTCTCTTGAGGTTATAATAAATGCTTGTTTTGTAAATCCTTCTATTAAGTGACATTTGTTTTGTTTGAATTCATATGTTTCTGGTCCATTCTTTTAACAGCCAAGAAGCTATGTACTATATCTGGGAATTAAAGTTATATTCATGAAGCATTTTTTTTTTTATTCAAAACAAATGTTTTTAAAAGGTAATTGACAACTGCAGGAATAGAACAGTGATTTCCACCTTTAGTTTAAAACTACACACCTTCATCTCTTTACGAATTAATTTGCTGTAGAAATCCTCAAGTAAATGATTTTACGTTTTTCTATGGGCACTTTTTCTGTTTTACATAGAAATTGAAATATATCAAATTGCTTATTAGCGTCTTAATGCAATTCAATACTTCATGCAAAACAGATACGTCTTTTTAGACTTAAAAAAATATTGTAAAATTTCTTCCCTTCTCACCCCTCCAAATCCTTTCTACATTAACAAACTATCTCTTGAATCCTGATGAATAATCTAAACCTAAATAATAAAGTCCATGGATAAAGATTCAGGTCCTATATTGGCTAACTATGTTTTCAAAATAGATGATTCATCTACTGTGTGCAAATTTTTTTTTTACTTCAAAATAAAGCTCTAGTTATCCAACAGTTGTCTTGCATAGAGCCTGACAAAAACACCACGTAACGGAATTTGACTGACCTCCTTTAAGATACAATTCTTCATGAAATTCATTATAGCACACCATATGTTTTTATAAATGTATATTTAATAGCTTGTTTAGCAATTAAATTCAGCAATTTAGCAAAAACTCTAAACATACATAATTCCACCTATAACACCAGACTGTGCTTCTACTATCCCATGCCATTTCAATCCAATAATTTGGCACACTCTTAGCATACATTCAGATGCTGTGGAAAACATGCTTATTCTTAGAAGTTTGTAATCAAGCTCACACCACCAGTTGTCTCTCAAAATATGCACCTACAGTCCATAAAATGTAAAATTCGACTAAAGATTCAAAGTCATTTTTGAAAGCAGGCCCTGTTACTCATGGATTATGGAACCTTTTCAATGGTCAGACAAAGCTTTGATCATAAACTACTTTACATAATATTATTTACTCTTTTTAAATCCTTGTATTCCTACTTCCCTGCCTCCCACCCATCATGACTTGCAAAGTATTGGGAGGAAAAGCAGCCAATTCTTTTCACAGCAGAGCCAAATTTAATACCACTCTGAAGTGCCTGGCACAAGTTCCTCTACAGATCCAGCTTGAAAAAGACAGTCCACATTATCTGCATACAGATTTCAGCCACCATTTATCAAATGAAACAGTGATTATATATTATAGATAGATTTGTCTCATATTAGTGTGTGTAGGAAAATGTCACAGACCCAAATTTTTGCTTTTTTATTTAAAAGCTGTCACACAGTTTTTGACAAAAGAAAAGTGCTCTCCAAGTAATCTGTGCTTGGTGCATGACATGGCATAAATACAGAACACAGAGCATTGAAGATTGCACTGGAAAATTTCAGCAAATGCTTTTTTATCCTATCCTATATGTATCAAATATTCTGCACACATAGACACATGCTATAGTCTTTATATAGTGTATATGTGAGGTTTTTTGTGGGTTTTTGGTTGGGTTTTGTTGGTGGTTTGGTTTTTTTTTTTTTTTTCCTCCTTGCATTCCAGGCAACAAGGTGGGGGAATAACAATGTTCAAACTACACCTTTATTGTGAGCATTAATGAATCTCTACTGAAAGGAGCTAGAGCTGTTCACAAAACCGCCTGCTTTCTTTGTGCTCCCCACACAAACACACATACAGTCACTGCTTTCTTCATACAAGAGAAGAAAAACAGTGAACTTCCATGTCACTTTCTTGATTTCATAAAACACACTCAGACTTTCCAACACTGAGTCAGCTATCTGCATGTCATTCCTGCTTATTGATACAGCACTAAGGGAAACATCCCTTCCTCTGTGAAAAAAATCACAATGAAACAAAGTAAAATTATCTTGGCAGAAGTCCCAGAATTAAAGAAGTAACTTTTTTGATCTGATGAAACACATACCGAACTGCACTAAATTCAAGCCATCTCTCAATGCAATCCTACAGCTAATACAGAAAAACAGAAAAGTACTGACAGCTTTTCAAAGTTTCTAAAAATGCTAATTCCAAGTAGTCTAAATGGCAGCACATCAAGTGAAAAAGATTCTGCTAATAGACCCTGTAATTACAAACAGTTTGTACTTGTTTTTTTTCCTCTTTTGCTCAAAATTCTTACAATCCTAGTATTTAGCTTTGCTCATCCTTCTACACTTCTGTTTATCCATATAGCTCCTGTTTTCTTTGTACACTTAAAGTTGAGATGCCACCAGAATTCATTTAAAGTGCTTTAGAACTCCTCTATGTTGACATTTATTCTCTTTGTTATCATGAACACCACTGAAACTCATGGCAAGAACTGCCACTTATTTCAAAAGGTGTACTATTGCACCCTAAAATCACTACCATCAAACAGGAAAAGGCAAGAGAGACTGTACAGTTTTCCACTTTCTACCATATTCCTAGGAATATATTAAAGCTTGTTAGAAAGTCCAAAGTCCATAAATAGTTGCTGCTGGAAGGACAAAACTTACTGTTCAGTACATTCTCCAGTTTTTGCGTCATGGATCCTTCTACTTTTTCCGTTCCATCCGCTTCCAGTTTTTGATGGATTGCTGGAATAAAGTGTCTAGTTAAAATGCAGAACATTTTAATAGGTAGGAATACATTACATCAAAGTGACACTTTTAAACATTTTTAAAATTAAAAATAAAGTGTTATTTTTCTTGTTAGACATAAAAAATACAAACATGCTTCATGGCAGCAGAGTCTAGTGGAAGACAGGGCTTAGAGCCAGACATTGCAGAATTTTAACCGTTACTTTGACAGAGACTTCCTGTATCTGCTTGAACAAGACACTAATGCCGAAGGAAAAAAAAATGTGGAGAGAATAATCCCAATTAGCTATCTTGTAGTACAAGTGTTAATTCAACTTCATATTTTGAAAAGTAAGTATCCTTTAAGCACAAAATACTTTTGCTTTGTAAGGCAAAGTTGTTACACTGATCTCACCAAAAAGGAATTACCAATAATTAAAGGGTAGAAAGTCATGGGGAATTTGGATGACCCCAAAATCAAGTGCTAGAACACTCCCCACCAGTTGTTTTCATCTATAAAAACACACTCTCAAAACACACAATTTAAGAGCATCTTGTAGCAACACACTGCATTAACCATTACACAGAAGCATTGCGATGTTTTTGCTCAACACAACATGAAAATGGAGGAGAGTTTGCTCAAAACAACATGAAAACAGAGGGAAGAGGCTATTTTTTTGCTGTCCTAAAAATGCCAAAAGCCCCAGTTCTTGTTTCCACGTGGTATTACTAATGGATGTGGATATGCATAGTACCAGCATTAATTTCTGTTTTATTGTAATTTCTTTTTCACTAAGGAAGAGACTTACCAGCATAGCCTGACTACATTATACCACTCTTTAAATATGAACAGCAAATGGAGCCATAGATGCTCCTTTCTTCTACTTCCTCTCTCTTATGCAGCCTTCCTTCCCTCTTCTTTGTTCAGTACAACCAGCACAGATCAGTGTTTCTTTTTCCTTTTCATTTTTTTTTAAAGGTAGTATTCCTGTATATATGCATACAGCATATACAAAACAATTATTTTAAAATATGATTTTCCTCTCTAATTTTTAATCTGCTAACATATGTAAAATCTGTTCTATTAAATAGCCATCAGTTCCTGTTGCTTTAGATAAAATTAAGGCTTCTAAATATCTCCTACTGCTTCCTGCTGGTTCTCAGTAGAATGAAGTGAAGCTAAGCTACCATTGAAAACAGTGATGCTCAGTGCTTTGAAGAAAGCCAGTAATGATATATTTTACTTCAAAACACTAATAGTGTTTTGAAACCAGTCTCCCAATTGTCCCACCTTATCTTGCTTTGGTTTGCATGGCAGAGCAACCGGAGTCCCTCAACTGGATCCTTTTAAGATGAAACAAAACTAAAAGATCCACTCCATAAGTATACTTAATGTGTTCCAGGAGATACCTGGAATTCAACCCACTGAGCGATACTCAAACCAGTCTAAAATATGACCCCAAACTGCATATAATGTGCACATAGAGATGTCATCACCAACTGGTTTCCCCTACAATGCCATCCCTACTTGCCCATGCCATGTAGATGCAAATTAAGAACAAGCAAACACAGACAGAAACTACCTTTAGTAAAGCAGCCCTGTGGCCTCAGTCCTACTGTAAGCAGTGAGAGAGGGTGGCTATTCTGATATAGGATGGCCCTTGATAGTCTCCAGCCTCCTTCAAAGGAGGAATTTTCATTTGGGGCGGGGGGCGAAGAGGGTGTGTGATTAAAAAAAAAAGAAAAAAAAAAGAAAAAGATAAAATTCCATTATTCTCAAACATCTAAATTTGACCCTTCAATCCCTTGTTCCTACACAAAGAATTTCAGGAAGTTTTGTTTTCTTGAAAACGCAAAAGCACCTCTTTATTTTCGTTATTAAAGTCATTGGGGGGGGGGATCTACTTAGGATACCATATTTCTTAAGACAATCAACACTTAAATGAAATGAACTAAAACTAACAGATTCTTGCATATTTTAAGGAACAGAGGTCTATCTTAAAAGATAGTGTATTGTTAACTGTAGAACATATTTTATATATGACGTGGACACCACTTACCTACAAGAATACCTCTACAATTTTATAACAAAAACATTAAAGGTTCTAATGATATTACTATTATTTTAAAACCAAATGTTGCAAGTACTATTGGAACCACAAAGTGTAATGGTTTGAATTTAAATATTTTGAAATCATTCTATGAAGCGTATTTTTGAAAGATACTTTCTAAATGGATGTGGATAAAAAAACCTAAGTTATATATTGCCTCAAAGTTTTTTAAAATGTAGTATTTTGGAATCGTTAATTACATAGAATTAATTGTTGACCAATTAAATATAATGTTACTCCTGAAGGGGACACACCTAAGAATCTCCAAAACTGAACTGTAACATCTAAACCTTTATCAAAGCAACTTTTGTTGCCAATATACGTAAAACATGATGAAGACTTCCTTTAATGTACAGAACAAGAAGTTTTAAAAGAGCATGTTTTACCGTGTTACCACTTTCAAAAATGTCAAGTCATGAACTGTAGGTTTTTATTCTGAAGGCAGCTTATTTAGAAATTGTATCATGATCATTAACCAGTTCCTGAAAGTTTTAACACACATCTTCTCCAAAGCAGTTCTCCTCATCTCCATTAGATAAGAATATACAATAGCAATACTATTCCCTCCTCGTCCTTTTAGAAGATGGAAGATAACATTTTTCACACTGGTAGCATTTAATGTTAGCATCTTAACATAAAGTATTTGAGATTCTTAGTCTGAAAATAGTAATGTTGTAAAACCCAGGAAGAATGATACCATTAAGCCAATTCATAGGCATGTTTGAACAGAGAAAAAGATGCCAGTGGGGAAAAATAAAAATAAAACAAGGTGTTAAGTTCCAGGAAGGTGGAAAGCACTGTGGAGTACAGATAAAGGCATATTAAACATATGTAACAGGTAGCGTAGAACAGGAGGGATTTTTGGACCACTGTCTGAAATAAGGTATTTTAGGACATACTAAAAAAAAGTATCAACCTACCTAAGTTATTCTGAGTACACACAAGAGGATTTTCTGTATTTCCTTCTACGTGTTTAAGATGCTACTTTGTGTACTGAAGCTATTTTTACACCTTATATTCAGATTTAGCAATAAGTGCATTCATATGTATAACAAAGTTGCGTTGCACAAAAAAAAAAAAAAACATTTTAAGTTTTCATAGTGAAAAATGTTATGAAAAATGCTTTATCAGAAAGTCTAAACTTACTTTGTTTGCATCAACTGATTTTTAAAAAGCTAAGTACATGTTCCTTCCATCGGGACCAGACAAAAAGTCTCCAAGTTAGAAGTTGAGACAAGCAACACTATATGCAGTCAAGAAAAATATCTGTAGACCTAATCTGACTGGAAGAAATCTAGAGATACTCAAGTTATTCTTTTATCTTAGAGTACTAAACCCATATAATGGTGGGATGGTGCTGTTTGGGACAATCCCCATTTTCTTGCCCCCACATGCTTCCTTTTGCTGGATCTAACAATCACACAGTTGCAGGGCAGCCATAGTGAGATGATCTGGTGAAAAAATAACTAACTGAGCAAGAGACTTCTCTTTATTGATCAGTGAGCTTATCTAAACTTTGCCTCAGCTGCACCACTGCAATACAAGGGAAGAGGAAGGAGAACATGGCCGGGGCAGGTGGAAAGCCAGCCTCCACCTCTCACAGCAGCTAGCAGTTAAGCTGAACTTCAAATGCAACTTCATACCCTCAACTCATCACTGGCTGCAGTAAGAAGGGCAAGGTGAAAATTTTAGGTCTTTGAAGGCCTGAAGTAAAGGATGGACAGGATTTTCTTCTTGAATTGCCAGTCACCCTGGACTCACCTGATACAACCTATACAAGTTGCAACAACTACAAGTTGTCCAATACAAGTTCCAACAACAAGTTGGAAACCTAGGAGAGCCTGTTTACCATTATTCAGGAGCTTTACTGTAAGGAACATACAATAAATAAAGATGAGAAGCAGCTAGGTCTAGATGCTTCAACTAAGGTCAGAAGATTAACTGTATTTTGTATCATCTTTGCCAAGAAGTGTTTAAGTTTCCCAGCTAAGTCAGAATATTTAAAGGTTTGCAAACTTCAGAGCTGCAGTGAGATACTAATTAATAATAGTGAAGGGACTAAGTTTAGAGCTCACAATCTCTAACTGTGACTAAATACTTCAGAATTGGTTATTTTTGGTCAAAACACATGCAAAAAGTTCAATCTGGCAAATAAGCCATAGTACAGGCCTTGTAGTAAAATAAACTGCAATTAATTCATTGCTGCTTGTGTTGAAAACAATTTTATTTAATCTAAGGAAGAATATGGTTTTCTACTTGGCAACCGTAAATCTAACAAACTAAACCACACTTGCCAGGATCATGCAGTTTTTGATGTGCAAATTGCATTCTTGATTTACTCATTAGACATTTTTAAAACATATTTTGAGATAGGCACCAAGAGTAGTATTCTCAAAACTTCCTCAGCTTAACTCAGCTTCAAAGCAACATAGATGCAAGTTTTCTACCATTTTCTGATTAAAAGATGGCTAGAAATGCATTTGGTATATCTGAAAATCTTATCCATTTCCACAGAAATATGGTTAAAGTGCGTGTGTGGGAAGTACCTGAAATAAATCAAACCCTTTTAGTCAGATGCAAAAAATAAGAGGGGGGAAAAAATTACAAAAAAGGAAAGACTGACTCAAGAAAGTATTTCTGAAGATCTGATGTGGTAACTATAAAGAATTTGGCACCAAAGCACAGTAATGGAGGGATGAAGAACACATGTGAACATGCTGCCAGGATTCAGGCCAACACATGACTAAAAACGCCTTTGGTTCCCTTTATCGAAAGATTAATGATTTTCTGTAATTTGAACGAAACATAAGCAGGTTATTGATGAGGACAGCACTCCTATGTAGCATAAAAACTCTTCTGATTGGATCCAACAGGAGTGCATAGCTGTGTATAATGAGCAAAGCAACACAAAGACAGCATGTCATGAACAAAGCTGGTAATACATTACACTATGAAAATCTAAAAAACCTAAAGTTTGTTACTATGGCCAATAGTCAATACTGCTAAGGAGGTTTTTTTATTTGGTTTGGGTTTTTCCCTGACATTTCTAGATATTTTTTTCAAATTGCATGGCAAACTTGGCTTTATTTTGGTAAACATTGCTAATCCGAGCAAAAATTACAAAATACTGAAGTAACATAGTATTGTCTTTTATTGCCTTTTTGTGTATTTTTTTTTCCCTCTAGCATTTACTTTTTCAAACTCGCTTACCCAACACAGTGGCTAAAAATCAAAGAAAATGGACAGACTTAAAATGATACAAAAAAAAAAAAAAATAAAGCACAGTGCTAAGAGGGGAGGTTATATGGAAATGAGATACCAAAAATTGCACTCTAACAACACTGTGAGGCCTGATAACTTTGTTCTCACACAGGTTTGTCTTTAAGCAAGCATAACATTTATGATATTTCCAGGCAAATATCTCAGAAATAGACAAGAAAACACAGTTTATTTTTCTGCTTATGGATCCACTAAAAATTCCAGGGCTGGATCCAGGCCTTTGCCAGGATACTTCAGAATTTTAAAGTATGGGAAATGCTATTCTCTTTTTACCAACACAGTGCTAACCTTCTGGATCTATGAAAGCTAATGGTAGAAATAAAAGCAGCTTTTAAATATTGTATGTATTTTAAAAGTGGTATGGAAATCAAAATGGAATGATGTAACATGAAATTAAGCTGGTTTTATGGCTTGTAGGTTAAGTCTGGCTCAATTACCTAATCATAGGTAATTTTTTGTACACTTGGAATCAACTGCAGTATTTGCTATTTGAAAACTGCAATTGCAAAACTAATCTTCTTTCTTTTTGACGCTTTACTATTTTTCAAATGCAAACAAAAAAATTTAACTTACCTGAAAAGCACAAATTCATAAAACATGACAGCCACACAGTAGGTAAAAGCTTCCATGACTGCATCCATTTGGAGAAATTCTGTTATTTTCCTACATCTCTAAAACAATTACTGATTTAAAAGAAGCTATATGAGCAGTCAGCATAAAACCAGCTACAGGCTTGGGCACAGAAATTTCAC
The DNA here is from genome assembly GCA_020745775.1 of Theristicus caerulescens. Taxonomy (NCBI): domain Eukaryota; kingdom Metazoa; phylum Chordata; class Aves; order Pelecaniformes; family Threskiornithidae; genus Theristicus; species Theristicus caerulescens. The sequence continues at coordinate 75,141,374 of CM036558.1, forward strand.
TATGGACTGAGACAACTCCTGCTGTTTCATCTTTTTTCAAATCAGACCATCTCTTGCATCAGACACTGAAAAAATCACCCCCCTAGACAATGCTATGCTATAACCTGCATGAACGAGCCATTTATCAATCACGATCACATAACTTGCTTTTTTAGAGTTGCATTAAGATAATAATCGGTCTGCTACAGAAATTGATCATAGCTATTGCATGAAAAGGAAGCATCCACCTGAGACTAAACTACCTACCACCACTTACATACGTTACTAGCACTCTGTCAGGTCATTTCTCTCTCCCAGCATACATTGCTCATTGCAATGTCCCCCTTGTTATCTCGCATTGCAAGATCAGAACACGAGTATTCAATAATCAAATCAGCATGCCTATTTTTTCATTGTGCATACATGAGAAGGCCCATAAACGTAAGGAAAAATACACAGCAACGATAGTGTAATTGCTTCTTATTCAGGTTTGTGTACAAGTGTAGGACAAGGATACCTCAGGTCTTCAGACATGAGCATCCACTTGGAAAGCTGGACAGTGAGCTTAGAGCACATCAGCTATTGCTTCATGACTACTTGGAGGCATGATCTTAATTCTTAAACTGAAATAATCTAACTTGCAGCTACTGTGGGGCACATACATCTTCATTTATCCTTGCCAGCTTGTTTCCATGGCCCTGTTCTTTCTTAGTCTCTATGAATTATGATATTGAAAATTACTAGCTATAGTAGCAGGCTGTTCTTACCCTGCAAAGACTATATTCTATCACTTGAAGCAGGACGAGGAAGATAGCATTAATAGACACACACCACCCAGAGCACTCAACACAGAGCTATTCTAGTCATTTCAAGTCAGCTCCATAACATTTAGGTAATAACCACATGTTTGAATTTGATTTACTGAAATCCATATGTTTAATAAACGTTCAAACTATTGGGGAAAATATGAATTAGATATGTTACAAAACAGGAATGAGACAACAGCAAACAGTATAATAGTCTGATGCCGTACTATGGACTAGCATTTCATTGGACACAGAGACAAAAAGACAGAAGAGAGTGAACAGAGATAAGAGCTAGCACTGTAAAACCACTTCAAAGTTAGTCAGTCGTCAGTCTAGTTTGCAAACAGAATCACTAATGAAAAATTGGCTGTATGTACTCTCTTTAAATTCAAACATGACATAACTCCTCAAAAAACAGAAGCAAAGGGATACTTGTATGACAGACAAGCATCAGTTTTCAGTTTCTCAAATTCCCAGTCTGACTCAGAATTGAATATAGATCCAGTGGTTTCTTTTGTTTTAGTTTTAGAGAAAATTAATTTAACAGACGTAATGGCAACAAAATACGCTTATTCATACTGAATCAGATCCTGGATCACTGCTCATCCTAGAATGGGTCTTAGGGGATGAAGTGTAAAAATATTCTATAGGAAGGGGAAAAAAAAAAACCAAACACAAAAAACAAAAGCAAAAAAACCCAAACCCAGGCATTGACCAGATATAGGATCATTTCAGCCAGGTAAACATTATCCTAGCATATGTATTAAGTAAAGTATTAGACAAAAGGCCAACTATAGTCTAAGTTCCTCATCATACTGGCATTCCCATAGGCCACATATCTGAAGAGGAGTGGAAAGGGAAAAAAGGAATAGTGCTGTAATAGCCAGCAGTGCTTCCTTTGGATAGATTTTTTTTCTGAAAGTCATGTAAGATGTGTTTATAGTTGTAACTGCACAAGAACTGTTGCCATGACAAACTAGAGAATCAAATCTAACTCTCAAATTTGTTCAACATATCTGTGTTTCGAAGACAACACAGCATCTTCTTTACTTGCCAATATGGATGTCATACTTGCATGGTTTTGCATAACTGAGCAACTGAAGTGGTCATTTTCCTACTTTTCTCCTTTCGCTTAAATAAGTAGAAACTGCAGCTTAAAGGCTCTTTGTAAAGAGCACTTCTGAAAATGTATATTCAAATTTTCTAGCTTTCCAAAGACTTCTGTGCAGAACATGACTTGCTCATGAGAATAAGACATGACTTGTCTACAAGCATATAAACAGCAGCCCTTTTAGGAATGCTACTTTCTAGGTTGCAGTTAGCATTATGGGAAATAAACCAGCTGAACTCCCCAAGGCTGACAAGCGGGTCAAGCTGAGGGGAGCCCCGTTCCCCTCAGCTCCGTTCACAGCTCCTTTCAGCTGACGAAACAAGCTTCCTGTCGAACATCTCCGCAGCAAAGTCACTGGCAAGCTGTCAGCCAAGCTACCAGGCAGAGAGACATGAAGATCTGATAAGGCAATTCTATTTTCCAAGAAATTAAGCCAAACAAGCAAGGGTTCTGGCCTATTTGACCTCTTATTTTCTTAGTAAACAGCTTCTAAATCACAAAATACAATAAACATCTCGGGATAGCTTTTTCTGGGTTTTGTTGCTTACTTGTGAAAATATTAATACTCATTTAAATGTGTCATACAGTCTGATAGCACACTTAAGATCAGACTGATCTCACTGATCCCAGATAATGAAAACAGCTGCACCATAATCAGTAATTCAGCGTTTCCCAGATCAAGTTCATGTACAAACATTGTTAAAAGTGTATGAGTTAAAGCAGGTAAATAGATGTGCAAATAGATGAATGTGAAGTACCTGGTAAAGCAAGTGTTATACGTCTTAAAGTGAGCCTCTGACAAGAAGTAACATCCTGTACCAATTTAGGGAGACCTAGGAGAAATAACTGCGCACCGATAGCTCCGCTCTACAACAACGGAACGGACCTACAGTTTATAAAGCACTGGGTTTGCAAGTTGTGTTCTAGGATATCTGGAGGGGAAAACTGAGAGCCTAAACTTTTGCTCATCAACAAAAATGTAACTTCAGAAAATGCATTAGATTTTAGAAATTTTCCCAGAGGAAGTGAATTAAAAAAAAAAAAACTAAACCAAAATGAAGCAGCTCAGGAAATTTAAATCATATTGGAAGACAGTATTCAATTTTCACTTGAGTCACTTCTCATCTGTGACAGTTGTATGCTCAGCATCACATGACGAAAGTTTGCAGAACCAAGACTACGTCCCCAAGAGTTTGTGCTAAAACAATCTTTCAGCTTTCAAATATAAACTATTCTTCATGTAGCTTTGTTTAAATGCATACAAATTCTATTTGCACCTTTTTAAAGGAGAAAATAAGACACACAAATTTACCCTTACATGTGTAAGGACAAGAAGTGCCATTATATCATCTTGCACAAATACTCTATAGCCAGAAAATAATGGGATTTTTAATTTAATGTTCTTCTGTTAAAGAGCTTAAATTTCATAATTCCATGCCTAAGAATTAATGGGGTTTTTGTTTGTTGGGGGTTTTTGTTTGTTTTGGTTTTGTTTTGTTGTTTAGTGGTTTTGGTTTTTTTCCCTGTTGGTTTGGTTTTTTTTTTCCTTTTGTTTTTTAAATTTTGCATCTGAGCTGCTTCTCTAGAACAATGCTAACAATGCTTATGCTTAATTCTTGTCATCTTTCCTTTGATAAAACTGTAGTGATCAAATGTTCTAGAGAAAAACTTTGACATCTAGCAGGAGGCCTGGATGATGGCATTAAAGATACCCTTTTGTCTTGCTGCTACTGGAAGTCTCTCCACATCCAACTTAGCTGTTGATTGTACCTATCACAGGTTCAAGTCTTTCAAAAGTTATGCAATTTTTCCAGCTACAGTCCCTCAAAAATATTCTGCATGAGGGGGAAGAAAGGGCAAATAAGCCATTCGGCATTACACAGCTGAAATTCATATGCAATAAGGGCTTTTTTTTTTTTTTTTGACTGAAAAGAATCCAAAACACTTCTGCACATGCATTTGATATGAAATTTCAACAGAGAAATGCATATTAAAATGCTACAGAAGGCAGCTGCGACCTGCACTGCATCCTCATTAAGAATTTGGCTTCAGAATTTAAAAAACTAAATATTGTATTGATAAGTCTCTTGAACTCCAGTGTTATAGCTCTGAATTTATAAGAGATTAAGACTTCAAGTTTCTAATTTTCTTCTACAACAGCTTCAAGGCCATTCCTTCTTAGTACTGTTTTAATTCACTCTTTATAACAACACAAGCTATAAGTCTGCTTCCTTTTGAGCACTTAAGGGGGATCAGTACGAAGAGGACAAAACCAAACCATTTTTGTTACAGACGAAAAGTGGCACCAAGAACCATATGAGTCATCCCAAGTTTTGAGTTCATAATTTATCTAAAGGACTGCACTGATAAATTCTAATTTTAGGTAAAAATAACTCAGATACATATAAGAGATGCAAACCAATATTACAGCTATTATAGTTTTTTTTAAATTGAGAACCTAGTATATAGTGAAATAAATGCATTTGCTTTCCCTATCATTATTTTATTAATATTTTTTTACATTCCTATTAGCTCTCTGACCTCTTCATTTATCAGGAAATCAGTCTCCAAAGGCAAGAAGCCTACACTTTAATAGATAGGACAAGAGAAAAATCACTCAGTTGTGTTCAGTCTTTCTTAAAACCTCACAACATTTACGGTTTGCATTAGCTTTCTGTAAATCCTACTAAGTCTTTGCTGATCCAAAAAATAATCTTACAAGATAACATATATGACTACCAGAACTACTTTTTATCCATAGCAGTAACCGTTTGGAAACAGAACTCCGAATCTTTTAGAGTATTTGATACTCTATATGCAAAGCAGATTTGGTTGTGAAAAGTCACATTTCAATATTTGTTCAGGATTATTTTGGGTTTTGAACTATTTAAGAAAAATTAGGATTTCAACATTTTTAAGACTTACAAGGAAATAGCCTATTATAATTTTTCTTAGCACTTAATAAAAACTCAGCTTAAAAAAAAAAGTTAAAGAATGCCAAATACTGATTCTTCTTAGTGTCTTTTCCTATGACTACCACCACATTCTTTAGTATTTCCACTAAACCCTTTAATACTTCTCTTCTGCTATTGAACCTATCTAAATTGAGGCCAAGGTTTTCCAAAACTGATCAGTAATAGGTCAGTTCTGGGTGGGGTAATAAAGACGTTTAGGAGTTAAGATTCTTCACAGGAAGAATCTTCAGATGTCTCAAGAGGAGGTCTTCCCTACCAAAGCACGTAAGTTCACACTTGTGGAAAAAGTTCTCCTCTTAAAAATTACCAAACTAGGCAGCTAGCCAAAAGCTATCAACCACTTTTGAAAATGCTGTCATTCGAAGGGCAGGTCACAGGCTAATCTGCCTGGGGAATACAGGTGGACCACCAGGTGAGACAGCACTACCTTCCCTTTTCCCTGACACATGGAAGTTGCTAACAGACAGTTAGTGAGTGGCCTGCAAGTGAGTCAAGAGAAAACTGGTACTTCTCCAAAGCAGTATTCCTAAAGCCAACAGAAGTGCTGGCTTGGCTGAGGCTATGAGTAGATGTAAGCTTTCTTACTGCGTGGTACCCATAACACAGGATCAATGATCAGGAGATAATCCTGCAATATACAGTAGCTATGGAGAACAGCACAGTGGTAAATGTCAAACCTATTGGGAATGGCCCAGCACTGTCACTTTCTTATCCAGCACAGTCCCTAACTAGACAGGACTATGGTAGCCCACAATGAGCTTTTACCTGAGAGACATTTTATGCTTTAAGTGTGTGTATATATATTAAAAAATTAAATACAGATATATATCTAAAAACAGCACAGACAACTAAGCTAATCTCATTAGCGTGTTGCATTTTCTCTGTGGCAAGCAGAATATAAAGGCCATCTGATTTCCCAAGTCAGAGTATACTGAATATTCATATAAATATTACAGTCTGACTATGGGATAAGGCATCATAAAATCAAGTTTTTGTGTCGCTACAGTTTGTAAGTCATCTTAATATTATCTCCAGTTTAACATTTCCTCTCTTTTCTGGATTTGTGGTCTAAGCAGTTTCATCAAATGCCTCCAATTCCTGTGAGATACATTTGGTGCCATCTTTTGCAAATATACCACAACAATCAGCTAGTCCCAGCTTGTGACCAACACAATACAGATTTTGGGCTCAGTATACACTTTTAGAAGAGATAGCGAAGAAAACCAATATTTTTTAATATTAAATTCAACCACACATGCAGATATTGCCTTTTCTTTTATACTGTATTTAGTAAGTGCAAAGCACCTTTACCTGACAGAGCATCTTGTGCTTCAAAAAATGTGCTGAGACCTCCTTTCACATAAGCTAGACTCCCCTCATTTTTCTTATTGGCTTGTTTCTTCAAATTTACAACAGCCGTTTTGAGCTGATCAAAACTGAAAAACAAACAAGAAAACCCCTGTGACATTCAAAAAACGAATAAGGTCAGCTAATGAAAAAACAGAACAAATTACTTGGAAAATAAAACCAGCTATTTTTGCAACAACTGTTAAGGACTGAGTAATTGCTAACAAGTGTGCTTCTCAATAATGACAATTTACTCTCAGTCGAAAGAGTCTTTGTTTTTTAGTTTTAATCCTAAATGGAGGACTCCTATCACTTGTGATGGAATAGACTTCTTTATAACACAAATCAGTCAAGAAATTTCTTCTAAACATGCAATATTGCTCTTAGTTAACTGTCTGTACTACATTAAATAGGTGACAGTACAATTCACTACACTTAGTACACTAGAATAACTATTAGGATGTTGGAAGTCTCTTTAATAACGACATTTGTTTAACTCTGCAGCTTAATTCACAACCCTTTTTTTACATTCAGTTTCTGAATTCCAGCAATATTTTTATGTTGGTTTTAATTAAACACAATATTAATGCAAAAATAAAGAAAAGCTGAACAGATTCCTGCTTTATGAAAGTATGCTTTTTATATGTAGTCTACTGAACTGTTTTTGAAAGAGACTTCATAGGGGAATATTAATCACCAACTCATCATTGTTGTTTGTATGGTAGGTTTCTTTTTATCTTAGTTTCCTAATATTTCTAGATTATTCCCAGTTTACATTTGATTTCACATTTTTATTTTTTACAAGCAGCTGCAATTATTTTAGAAGTCTTATGTCATTACTAATTCTTCATTACATGCATATCTTTTTTTTTTTGACAATGATGAATATGATCTCAGTAGTTATGCTACTGGATTCATTATAAAAGCACTATCACAAACAAGTTCATAAATACAAATATAACACATAATTTTCATCCTTAAAGTCTTTTCTCCTACCTGCAGGCCAAACCCATCTCCCTAATACAAAAGAATGAAGCAAAAAACTGCACTATACCTCAGTGAGGAGAGGGAAACAATGAAGTAAGGAAATTAAGACATAAGGCAATTCCACCAATACTCTTTGCTCATTTTAAACAGTGGTAGAAAAAGACATGTTAAGAGAACAAACCAAACTTTAGCCTAGGCAGTGAGAAGGCTATCACCACCTGCTGGGAGACAAAACACACTGGTGCACTTACAGGCATTTTCCTTTTTGTGCTGATGATGCCACAACCTTTTGCTTTATTTCCTGTTTCCATCTGCTGGACAGAAGTCACATTACTCAACAGCTGGATTGGTCTACTGGGGCATACAAGAAGTACTTACCAGTAGCATTTTCAAACTAACAAAAATCTGTCCAGTTCTCTTTTTAAGCACTGCTTCATGTTATCTGATATCTAATAGTATGTCTAAATAGTTTATTTATATTTGTCAGGATATTGCCGGGATAAAAAAAAAAAAAGTTATTTTGATTGCTTAAAAATAATTTCCTTCAAGGAAAAAACAGACATAAGCTAACCAAAACATCAGTGCACCACACATTTAGCACTCCCAATACCTGAGGTTATGTAGAGGACAAGAACCAAACCATTGCTGCGTGTTTCCGGAAAAACAACACAAATGATATGGGGCAGATAATTATACAATTCCAGAATATTTCTAAGACTACACATTTTGAAGTGGGAAGAACAAAAACAAAAACCAATTTTGTTTCTTTAAAAAGCTATTTATAATTAGATTCAAAACATGACTGGATTCACCCTACCCTTTGAGCCATTCTTCCTGTTGAGTTTTTACACAGCTTTTGCTCCTTCAACACTAAGATTTAGGTGTTATAAACCAACATAAACTGAACTAATATGCAAAAAGCCAGCTTTCATTTAAAAACAAAAATTAATACTTTTTATTCTACTGGACTGAGGGGACCGTGACTTGAAACTGCTGACATGCAAAGACACAAATTGATGGAAGATTTTTTTCCCCAAGAAAGATAAGAAACTTAAGATGATACTAGACAAAGTGTTAAAAATGTTTTTTTCTTAATAGGAAGCTTCAAATTTACATGAGAATGGACTTTCAGATACTGACCCATTGGCATAGTACAAGTTCAAAAGTGGCCATACAAGCTAATGTAATTAAGTTATCAATTCATTGTACTGATGACCAGAAAAATCAGTGTTTTTACTGACACCTTGTCATATTAGAGATATAACCTTTACATTACATTGTCGCTCATATTCCATGGCAATTCTGATAAAATGTGTCATTTAATCAGTTCTAAGAAGTCATTTAATTCCTTTTCTGGATCCACAGCATCCTTAAATGTACCTAAGCCATCTATGACAGACAGCTGTCAAATCAAATCTCAGCACACTCCAGTGATGGTGATTCTGCAGCTTTCCAAGTTACACTGTCCCAGGGCTTAAGCAATCTAATATTGTTTTTAATCTGCACCTAACCTAAATCTCCCTTGTTGCAAACTGAGATGGCTTGTTCTGTTCTTGGTAAACCAAGAACAATTGATGGCTATCCTTGAACTGCCCACTACGTATTTCAGAACATGCATTCTGTATTAATTTTCCTTCTTTTCTATAAGCACCCAATTCATTCAAGCTGTATACCTACAGATATTTATATACTCCTATTTTTGTGGCTCAGATCTGATATCTTTCTTAAAGCAGTGGCCAAAGCTTCAACTGCAGCTTTAATAATGCCAAGCAGAATCATTATCCCCGTGTCTTACATAACACAGTCTTGCTGAAACATCCCAGATGATGACTTGTATTAGACAGCCAACTGGTATTTATGGCATGTTACAAACACCAGATTGTCTTCTGTACTACTGTTGCTCAACCCCTGGTGTGTACTCTGCTGCTTGCCTTCCCCACACCCCTTAGAGCCCTGCACTCAATTATTTCACAGTTGCTACAGCCAAGGCTGCTGCTGGTTATCACGGCTCCTGCCTTGCCTGCAAGAATCAGATTTAGGAAACCAGCACCCCTGCTTGCCCACCTAGCAGCTATGTTAGAAGTCGTTCCCAGAACTCTCCGCAAGCCTCCTGGATTGCTGCCCTTCCTGTAAATATCAGGGAGGTTAAAGTCTGGTACAGGAACCAGGGTCTGCTCTCTGGAGACTTCCTCAAGTTGTTTAAGGAAGATTTTGTTCACTTCCTCATCCCACTGCGATGTCACCCTTTCCAGCCTCTTGAACAAGCTGTCAACCATCCTGCTACCTGCGCCATAAGGGGAGCCATATATTTATTCAAGCTGTTCCTTCACCCAAAGGTCAAATTCCTCTCTTCTTTCCTGGGTATCTTTCTCAGAAGGCCTCTTCCCATCCATCACAGAACACCAGGCACATGAGCTGTCCCACTTTATTCCAGTGATATGCTTATCTAATCCCACACGTGGAACTCTGGCTCCTCTTACTTGTTTCCCAGGCTGCATGTGAGCGTGTAACGGCACTTGAGGTTAGACCCTTCCAACTGGTTCTGTAATTCCCAACAGCGCTCTCAATGCCATCACTGAACCACACATGTAGCGCTCTGTCCCTTCATTTAACTGCAAGCTGTTATCACCATCCCCTGATATTCCTAATTTGAAGCCCTTGTCACCGAAGTGCAAACCTGCTGACAGAAACACTCCTGCCCCACTTTTTCCAATGAATCCCATTTCTCACTATCAGTCCTTGTTCTTTAGTAATGGATCCATGGCTACAGAAGTAAAAAACGTTGCCTTTGAAAACAGCGGTATAGCCATCTGTGAACCTACACAATGCATCCACTACTACCTGAAGCTTTCCCCTTCGCCTGTAAATCAAAGAGAATACATGGGCTGCCATGCTCTTCACTTTTGTCCCCAGGGCTTTGCATTCACTCTTGGTCTGTTCCACATCTCTTGGCAGTGTCACTGGTGCCCGCATGAATGATCAACAAAACGTTAACAGTCCAAAGGCCAAATGTAAAGGAAATTTCTCAAAAACAGCTACATCAAAAGCTGTTTGTTCTTTCTCACTTTATTATCCCCTCAGCTTTTTTAAAAAAACTGATGATCCCCAAAGTTATCAGATTGTGATAGATAGAATTCATTTGGAATCACCTCTCTTTTAGTTACTTGATTTCAAAAGATGCTGTCATTATGTGTGTCTTAGGTAATAATGTTCTCTTGCTGTTGTTTTGGCTCTTCAATCTACCATCACTTTGAGAGGAAATTAAAGTATTTCCTGAGTAGATTAATGGTTATTTCTCGAGCACCTAAAACCAAACACCACCACCCCCCAAAAAAAAAAAAACCAACCCACACCTGTTTCTATCATTAGATAACAAAAAAAAAAGTTAAATAAATTTGCAAAGTGGTATTTCGCTTCAAAATGCTGATCAGAATACCCAGCTGCAAACAACAACAAAAAAGGCTCATCATCTCTACTAAAAATGTCTTCCAGTATTACCCGAACACCAGCAGACAGAAGTTTCAGAACTCAGATATACATACAAAAATATATTTATGTAATGCATTCATGTAAGTATATATTATGAACTAGATTTAAAAATGAAAACGTTAATGGTCAAGATTTTAAGATATTTACCGCAAAGATCTTACTCACTTGTCCAACTTCTTTTATTATAGCATTTTCCACAAGAGTTAACTAAAAGCTAACTGATACTGCTAACAGTTTAACTCTTAGTCTTTTCAGTGCCCATATCCTCAGCCTCTAGTCATGACTTAAGTTAACACCTGGATTTTCCACTCAAGGACATGCTGCCTAATTTCTTGATTCATAAAGGGCTTTAGCCTGAAGCAAGACAGCTTCCATCTGACACTGGGGGTGGGGGGCAGGCAGGGAGGGAAGGCCATAAATTAGGTCTGGTTAAAAATGAAGTTTTCCTCATAACCACATTGAGAAAACTGGTTGATTCAAGTTTCTAGCCAAGCAGAGAAACACCACAGGCACAACAGACTACAGGTCTATTATGGCAAATGTCAACCACCAATGACACATCTATTGTATAACAAAATAACATCAAGTGACTTACATTTAAAACAATTATATATATGATAGCAACAAACCTTGTTGTTGAATGATTCTCAATCAGGTACCAGGCAGCAGAAAAGTTTTCACTAGTGAAATCAGCACTCATCCCAGGAAACAGTGCCTCTAAATCTTTTTGAGGAAATCTGCCTCTGAAAAATGAATATTCGTTTCTTCAGTGAGACATATTCTGAAAAACAGCCTACAATTAAAAGTGTCACATAAAAAAGCAAACAAAAAACCAAAAAACAAATCATGCTCCAACAAGATGTAAATATAAACTTGTATCTCACCATGAAGTTAAATCTGGTATAACAGACATGTAGTGTGACTGGGAAAGAAAAGATTGAAATCTAGTCTGAGTAAAACCAATTTTAGCATTTTGATTTCACCATTACACATATGACAGAAATGCTGCCTGTACAAAATGCTTCTAAAGAAAGAGAACTGCTGCCTTCAGAAAATAGGACTAGACAGACTCACTGTGATACTACTAACATTCAAATATAGGACTACTAATGCTGAATGTACTCAAAGTCAAGTCTACCTTTTAAACAGGAAAATCAGTACACCAAGCCAAGTAAATACGAGAGAATATTCTCTATAAGCCATGAACCAGTATCTATGTAACTTTAAAACTACAGGACGTCACCACGTTGACAGCTTGCAAGTGATCTCATGCCATCATTGTCTATTGGTCCATGTGCAGCAGAAGTCTCATGGAAACATGAAGATACACAGAGCATACTTCCATTACATACAAACACTGAAAGAAATCCTGAGTTAAAAATCATCCTCTTGCAAAACAGAATACACTATCTGTTCATAGTACTCAAAACATAAAGGAAAAGTGGGCATGTCTCGAGTGAGAAACAGCATGCTTTGTTTTTATTCAGTCTTACAATGCATAAAGATAGCATGCGAGCCAATTCCTTGTGAAAGCAGTTTCTCCACAACAGCATTTTTCAAACTACAAGTACCTTCTAAGATACTCATACAGAAAATGCATTCCATTTATTTTAAGTCAAAGTAATAAAATATTTAAAGCACTTTTTGATGAAAACATGACAACCTTCATCCCTCAATCCAGACACACACTTAACACTTAGCTATATTCCTTCCACCATGCACTCTCAGTACATCACCAGGTGCACTCACCACTCTGTTCTTTGCCACCAGCTGCATCCCATCTTCAGAAACTAATCATGGCAAACAAGTTTACTTTTGGTCAGCCCTGAACTGGTCAGGCAGTTGGACTAGATGATCATTGTAGGTCCCTTCCAACAGAAATATTCTATTCTATTCCAAAAATTTACTATGTCATTTTTGGATCACAAAATCAAACTCAGAAGTCAATAAAATCCCTCTCTGATGCTCACAAGCTACGTAAACTCTGCTGTACAAAGTACACTGTACACAAATGCAAACCTGCTGTACTTTGCAAACTTGGGTGGGAGTAGCAATCTGGAGTCAGCTATTGCAATTACATTTAATACGTATGAAAAGCCATTTGAATGGACACAAAAGCAATGATTTGTTAGTTTTGGTTTTTTCTGTAATCTAAACATATTTCAAGATAGCTAAAGCTGGTTTTGTTACAAAACATAAACAGCAGATTAAGTGAAGCAAATCTAAAGGCAGGCACATTTAAAAGTACAATTATATAAAAACAAGAACTGTTTTCTCTAAGTTTCTATTCATATCCAAATGGCCACTATCACAAGCAGGTACAAAGGACCTACAAACATAGTGATGTGGCACAGAAGTCCTTCATCAGTAGCACCTGATTACAGCAGGGGCGTGAAACAATACTTTTTAAAAACAAGCAAAAAAAAATATGAAATGAGATGCAAGGAAAAGTGATGACAGATATGAAAAGTAGAGAGGGAAAATAGTGTGAGAAACAAATGTAGCAACTAAAAATGAAGGTCCCAACGTTACTGTGTTCAATGAAAAAGTAATAATGTTAATATAAAAATTTATAAACATAAGTAGTGAGATTCAGGATTACCAATGACCTTGAATTTCATGAATGCCAGTTAGCAGAAAATGCTGGTGGATTTAAGGAGAAGAAACTTTTAATTTACCCTTCCTTTAAAGACATTTTAAGATATCTTATTTTTCATTCAAAGTAGTCAAAAGTGTCCAGTAGGCACATGAATTTGTAGGACAGTACTTCACATGTGATACATGGCACGGCTGTCCAAAAAAGCTTTTATATTAAATCCATGCATGGTGGCATCTTTGTGGTCAACCATATTTTTTTGATGCTAAAAAGCAAAAACAATAAAAAACTTCCAGTTACCTCAAAAGAGGCGCAGACCTTCAGTGCTAGCACTATATAAGCGCATACACACAATACAGAGGCAGAATTTTGTTCATCGTTTTCAGAATTTCAATGTACTTTCTCAGAAGCCACAAGAAACAGATAAAACACAAAAAGCACACACACTCAAATATACCATTACCAAATGCTACTTATTACTGCAAGATTGTAAGACATATATATGACAGTTTAAGCTTACGCATGAGCTATAGAATTCCTAAGGGAAAAAAAAAACCACAACTATTTTAGAGAAAGAGAGAGCGAGAGATAAAGACCAATAATTTAGCTAGGGATGTAATAAATTCCTGCAAATGAGTTTTGCCCACAGACAGTGGGACAGAAATGAAAGGGGTTTTTTCAGTTTGATGTTTGACTGCATTGAAAAGTTATTAGGAGCTTTTTTCCAGCAGATGTATTTGTGCAGAACCATAAATTAGCAATGTGTTTATGGGTGCTTTTATCTGTGCGGACATATTTTAGACATAGTCACAACAGAGTAGAAACATGAATGTGAATGTGTGCGGTATGTTAACAATATGTTATACTCTACGGTGTAGTATCCTTATTTTTATCATAAATTTTACCAGTAGTTTTTCCACTAACAGATATGGGGAGCTTGGAGTGACTTGCTACAGCTGTCTTCACAACAAGCTGCTCACTAAAAAGTTCAAACTGAAAGCAACTGTATTTCTAAAATGTCTGGCTAGATGCATCTAAAAAGAGACTTGACTCCACACATACACAAACTTGTTTCATTAACTTCCATTAGTAAATTAAATAAATAAGTCCTTGGAAGTTGTTCTCATGAAAACTTGCTTACCGTTTAGTTATAAACAAGCACATATGTGACTTGAGAAAGTATTTCTGGTTTACTCATTTCAACATTATGGGGTGAATATGAACTAGTAGCAAAAGCTAAGACCATGCTGACATGCAATGAAGTTGTTGATCATTTTTCTGTTGATTTGCTCATTATACAAAAATCACTTCAGGAAGCAACTCTGAATACTTAATCATTGATTAAAAAGCAATCACTGTAAAAGAAACTGGGAACCACAAACTGAATCCAGAAAACCTCAGAAAAAGAAGAGAGAAGTTTACCATCCTTGACAACTCTACATATTCTGCTACCTTTACAATTTCAGCAAAGGTACACACGTTGAATTTATATAGTAGTACTTTCTGCTAGGCAGACTATTTTATTTGAAACAGAACCAGATCTGGTACTAGACCTCTAGTTAGCATTTTAAAGTAGTCTTATTCATCCATCAGCAACAATTTTAAATATAAAAGTAATTAAGATTTCACATATTGTTTATTTTCATGAGAACTATAATAAAAATAAAATTGGTTTCAAGGCACTATACACTTTCACTTCCCTCAAACATATTTTGAGTGTATCTATACAGCCATGCAGTATTAGACGTAGTGGTCCTTGCTTCCATGTAAAGGGCATGCACATCTTCTTTGGATTCAAAACACACAGGTACAAGCAATTCATTTGCGCCGCATGTGCCCATAATACAAGTCCCTACCTCCACTACCCCAAACTTCTGTAGGTTCTGTATAGCCTGATAATAAATCTAATTTAACATCACAGCATGTAGTGGCTCTTAAAAATTCTACTACAGAACTTGTGCATCTACAGAGCATTTGTGTTCTCCGGAGGTTTAAGATTAGCTGTAATCTCCATGGGTAAATCACAACCTCCAAGCAGTCATGATTGAGTAATAGCAACAGAATGCAATGGATACAAACGAAGAGAGCTTGACTATGAATGCAGCTTAGCAAGTTGTAACTTTTCTGTAAAGATTATTTTGCTCCCAGAGTTTCAGAATGTCATAATATGCTTTTCAGCATACATGACAGTATTTGCAGATTAAAGGCAGGTCCCAAAACAGGATACAGCCACCAAAAGGTAACTCGAACCTCAATTCCACAGGAGTTTATAGGTCAAAAGGAGCAACTTTAAATAAACACAGATTCTGAATAGCAACCAGCATAAACAAGCTCCAGCTAGAGCTGCTGTACACATCCCCTGCTCTGTCTAGTACCAGTCAGACTCCTAGAAGCAGGCTTTGTACCAGCTGTACTGTGTTAATCATGCATGCAAGAAGACCAGCATAAGGGACCCTGAAGCAGACTAAACACGACAAATCAGAAGGTGTTAACAAAGGTCTCTCCAACAACCAAAAGACAAGGATGCACTCTGGCAATTACTCCCTAGTAGCATTGGGTTTATCAGAAATACAACAGCAAAACGACAACCATATTTGAAACATGGCAGAATGTGATAAGAGAAATCTACTACAGGCTGGTAGCTGCAACTGATGCATCAGCCTTACAAGCAGTGTTACTATATTTTTTAATGATGTCATAAAACTAGGACTATATACTACTATATACTGCATCTCTCTATGAAACTGCAGGTTTCACAGTTGTTCCGCATGCATCTATGTGATAAAGGTTTCCAGAAGTCCATCACATTCAAGGATGAAATTGACTGCATTTCCCTACAAGCCACTTAAAAATAAATAAATATCAAAGCCTCCAGAAAGTCTTTTCCTATCTCATGGTAGCAAGCTGACGTCTACCATTAGGTGGCAGCGTAAGATCATCTGTTCCCTCCTCCCAGATGAACTGTTTTGGAAGCTGGCGTGGGAAGAGGGAAGCATCTGTATTGAGTGGGTGGATACAGAAGTATGTGGAATGTACTTAGCATGTGAGCATTTGCTTTCATGTACGAGATGGATCCACCATGATGACCTCTGCTACATGCAAAACAACAAACACTATTCAAAAATTTTCTAACCACCACTAGATCTGACTGCTGTTACTGCTTTGCAGAGAATGGATTTTCTTAGTCTGACAGAGTAGTTAGAAGAGGCAGGGAACCTTTGATTAAACAAGGACTTGCAGGAGGGGAAAAGTACGCGGTACATCTGAACAAGGAATTCATTCACAAATCTCATGTAGATCTAAATTTTCCACCAACAGATTTCAACTGGTGTCTTTATGAAACAGGCATCACATTCTCTCCCAGAACTGTTCAAAATCCTGAACAATCCTATGTTGGCAGAACATAACCTACCAACCTGCTCTTGTAACAGCTCTAAACTGCAAAAGCCAACCCAAGTACTGCAACATCGCTGTTAATGTTAGCACTTTCACACCAACCTTCCACATTTCTCAGACTGAGGTGACTACTCTGCATACCCTTTTTCTTCCTGCAAGCTATTGAAGCCTTCTGTAAGGGTTTCTGGCTACATCTGCACACCACCACAGCCAAAAATACTCCTTGGGGAGGAAGGTGGCACAGATCTGCTTTGCGCTTAAAGCCAACATAAAGATGGCAATAGAAAACCAAAGCTTTCCATCAGTCTTTACTCCATGCTGAAAACTAAAAAACTAGAACTCAAAGATTAAATATTTTAAATACCTATTTTCTGATGTGAATTAAATACTTCATAGCATACACACAACGCACGCTAAGATAGCAATGTAAAAAAACCCTCATCTAATTGGATCAGTTCTGTGGTTTAAAAGATGAACAAACAACTGTTAGCAAGGCAGGAGCACAAATGTGTGCGCTCTTCTGTGAATGCATTTGTGACTTTAAGGATCACCACTGAAACATAATAACCAGCAAGTTCAAGTTTCATTACAATATAAATGATTTTATTACTTAGCAACCGAGATTCTTAGTTGTATGGCACAAGAACAGCAATTAATTCTCAGAAAATATGAAGAACTTATCAGCCAGAAATTATGTACACTTACTACTTGTTAAAATTACAGGCTGAAAGATGATGGCTTGCACGCAGTGTATACGTATAACATTTAAAATATCTTGACTATGTAAAAAACAACCAGGAGGATGAGTGTGTGTCCATAGTTCTTACTTTGCATCCTTGCAACATTTGAATATGAAAAGAGAATTCCAGTGCATATTTTGAGTACATATTACTCCTACAATATATCTACAGGCAGTATTCTAATTATTAATAGAATGTGTTAGACCCACTATTATCTATTTCCCTTAATTCACAGTTCAAACCTTTTCTTCACGTAAATCCCAGTCACTCCCAATTAAACTCCAATCTTAAGTCTACTGAGTCAGAATAAATATTTTTTTTTGTCACTGTGCTTGCCTAATAGTTTAATGAAATGCTGTACTACAGCACTTCTGTTCATAACTTATGGGATCTTTTTTCCTAGTATTTCAAAGTTCCATTTGCAACACCTTGAAAGTACCCACCTGAATAATTCAAAAGCTATGATTAATTTTTAAACACATTTTAATTGGAAAAAGCACCATAAACAATGTTTAAAAAACCCACAGAAGGAACTTTTAGAACTAAGCGTAACCCATACTAAAAAAAAAAAATCATAAAAATAACAATCACAACAGATAGGTGATCTAACTCTTTCCCATGCTGCAGATTGCCTTTTCTGTATCATTTGCTTGTGACTGGCAAACTTTCTACAGGGAAGACTTCTTTCTCTCTTTCAGTCTGTAGTCTACCCACTTCCTGCCTTCTCTTCAGTGTGCTCCCATCTAGCTTATTCCTATCCTATTTTCTCACATCTATTTTTCACTGTTTTTCTCCTTGGTCCTCTCTTTAAATGCTTCTTCTGTCTACCACTATTTGCATAACCAATGCAAGGCACTCCTTTCCCTTCCTTATCAGCCATCAGGCTGCAAGGGTTGTAAATCCCACCAGATCAAACCAAACGCTTCAGCTTCAAAATTAGAATACATCTCAATTTGCTCACATTTAAAAATAGTTTAAAGAAGCCAAAGGTATTAATAAAGGAGAAACCCATTATGCTGCAAAGTCCCATCTCCTTGTATACACAACTGTTCTTCATCATATTAGGCTTTCTTTTATTTTAAAGCACCCCAAAATTCCAACAATTTTTATCACTTCTAGTGACAAATTATTCCCATGCCCAGTAACAATTAATGCTAACATCTTGCTTATCCACTCCCTTCCTTAATTTATAATTGTCTTTTTTCACTACCTTGTACAACTTCTCATTACTTACCCATCCCATACATCAAGTATTTGCAAACATGCAAGTTCAGTTAAATTATATGGTATTAGAGATTATTTTATAAAATTAAACATTGCATTGCTCCATTTTTTCAAGCAAATTATGAAAGCTTTTCCATTGGGGAGGCACTTTTTAAAAACACAGAACGTTCCATCTATAGTCACTACTATTAACATTGTGCTGTCACACATAGCACGAGGGCAGACCAGGCTTTTCCTCTCCTTCCCTCTCTCTCTCCCCCCTCTCCACAACTTACCCCTCAATCCCTCTACACAATTACTCGTTATATTGACTTGTGTTCCTTCTCTCAAACTGGTCTTTTTCAACACCAGTGCTTGCCATAATCTTTGTGCTTCACCTTTAATGAACTTGGAGAACAATGAACTAGGTTTGATATTATGCTTGCCCAAATATTTCCCTGTTTCCCCCCCCCCAAAAAAAAGTTATTTCCTATCTGTATTTACATATTTCTGACTTATTTTTTTTTCACACAAAATCTGAGGTCTCATTAATATGATATTTTTCTAATGCTTTCAGATGAAATATTTAAAATATAATATTGTTGGTTTCCTATTTAACAAACATCCAAACAGATGACTAAATTAAACAAATCCTAAACTAATACTGTTAAGGTTTCTGGAAGATAATTCTTAATCTATCACATTGACACCATCTTAATTATAAGAACTATCAATTTTCATTATGAAGTCAAATACTACATTAGAAATTTCATTAAAATAAGAACAAATTAAAAGTAACTGTGTCATAACCATTATATTTACAGAAAGAAGTATTGTGGGTGGGATACATATGGATAGAGGACTATGCAATAGAACTAGTTATCTTGACTTAAATCCCAGATAAAATAATGGAAAAGCTGTTGCAGGGCTCAAATTAGTACTTCATTGAAAAAAGTAACCAGACAAAATTAATGTATCGTCATTTTAACGGAGACATGCTACCATAACATTGATTAAAAACTTTGGTTTATGCAATGCCAACAGAATACATCACATGGATTAAAGAACTAACTACAAAAAAAAGAAAAAACCAATCCGTGGAGAAGCAAACCTGAGAACATCTGTAGGTAAAGTTTTATTAAAGCCCACATTACTCTTCCAGCAGTATTTGCATCATCACCAATAACAGCTTTATCACCAATAATTTTTTTTATAAATAGTTGGTAAAACTATTAAGCAGAAAGACTGTCATCTGGACTGAGAAGACAGACTTGTCAAGGAAGTGACAAATAGAGAAACATGGTTAAATGCAAAAAGATTTAGCTAGGACAAAGGAATCCAGGCCATCCCTACAGAATAATGAGCAACCATGCCAGCAAAATAAGTAGCAACTCAAGAGAATCAGCTAAGAAGCCACTCACTACTAGTTGTCAGTGCAGTACTTCAGTGAAAGATTTTTTTTTTTTTTTTAAATTTACGAACAGGGGAGGGAGAGTAGAGGAGAGACAGTAAGTCTCCTGGTAAGACACTGGAATACTGGCCACAGTCCTAGAGTCCACATTTTAACAGGGCTGGAAAACTAGAGAAGATAAAAGAAGTATCTATCAGAAGTTATATCAGAGGCTGGAGAAAAATACTTAGAGACAAAAATCTTCAGCTTATTACAAAAAAATTGGGTTAGCATTTTGAAAAGAAAGAAAAATACATATTCAAACTAGGAAAGAAATGCACAGCCAGAGGCTGGGAGGCTGATGATGGATCCACTAGAAATCCCATGCAGATTTTGGGAAAGTGCAGTTTCCCCATCAGAACAAGGTAACAATGGACACTGCAGATTTTCTCCAATGCACTCCTCACAAAGAGTATTCAGCAGACGAGACCCCTAGTAACAGTTTAATTTTAAATAGCCTTTGTTTTTGGTAGAGCTGGTATCTTGATCAAGAGAAATATTATTCCTGATGCTATTTCTAGGAGTTGGTCAGGTTTGGAGCCCTAAGCATGTCCCATTTAAAGCCCTCTAATTCCATTTATCACTCACTATAAAGTTTCTATTTCAGAAAAAAAGCCATAAATTCCACCATACTTATGAACAAAAGTAAAGAAGTCTGTGGGTTGGAAAACAGTATTAATATTTCAATAAAATAAACTAGTTGATGTGGTAGAATAAATCACATTTTACAGTACAATTTTAGCAACAGATAGCAATCTAAACATCCTTAAAAGCCCCATAAAACTCAAATGCAACAGTAAGTATTCCATAACTACAATGTATAAATCCAAAGCCTTAGGTTATTTACTAGTCCTTAAAATCTAAACATCACTGGCGTTCAATACATCAGGATTTTAGATTATCTACAGTTCTAATTGATGATCCAAAAATGAAGATTATGAAGCAGAATAGAATGTGCACCAACAACTCTCTTGAGTACCAAATAGCATCCCATCAGCTAATATATGTATGTATTTTTAAATCTTTCCCTGCCCTGTAAACCGTTAAACTTTTCTGGAATTCACAAATGCACATATAGAGAAAACCACTAAAAAAGTGGATTTAAGGCATTTGGTACTCACTTGTCTATCTCAATACCAAGCGGATTAGCTGGACGTAGGGACAAGGGGGGAATCCCTTTGTTCCTATCAGTGCGCATGTCATAATAGTTCATTTCATCCACCCAGACAGCAGACTGATCCAAGATACCTAGAGAAAACAAAGCACAGATCCTTAAAACAACAAGGGCGGTCCAGCACCATCAACTTGTAACATACTGAATTAATTTGAAAAATCCTGATAAATATAAAATGCATGCCTAGGTAATATATTGGAAGATACGTGGCAAAACAACCTGGATGCAATTATGCTAAATTATTTTATTATAGCTGCTGAAAAGGTATTCGTGGCTGGGCATCAAACTCTTACAGAGTGCATGGTTTCATGTACATTAAGAGCATTTTCCTGATCACAGAGTATTAGTATTTTTCATTCCTCCAAGTATTTTGGTATCTGCCCAAACCTTGCCATCTACTACTTTCAAAAGGAGCAATGACCTGGAGGTCGTCTTATTTGCATATTTTAGGGAAGATCACCTTTCTGTGCCACTCACTAACCAAAAAGTAAGTGAACCTTGCCCACATGCCAAGATGGATGACTCAATGGACACAGGACTGACTTTGTTTCCAAAGCCTTAGCACAGACAACGCATAAAGGTGAAGCACGATAGGTCTTGGCCCTCAGCCAAAGATGCAGCCAGCCATACTCTTGGCCATGTCCTTCTTTAACATACCCAACACCAGAAATTACCCCATCCCCACACCCATTTTTTAAAATAGCAGCCCTCCTCTCCCATTACCAAAAGCCTCACTGTGTAACATTTGCACTCGATTCACCTTTCTAAATTAAGATCTTAGTACAGCCTGGGAGAAGTTATGCATTATTTAACTGTCACCGAACCACAGAGAACAAAAGCCTAAAATAGTTCTTGTGGGAATCCCTATGTTAGAAAAGATAACTAGCCAACTTCATCAATGGAGGTGTTCTGAAAGAAACATTTTCAATCCAGAGGCTATTTAGACTGGATTCTAGATTAAGCAGAGGTCCTAGACTGCTTGGCAACATCACTTTAGTGGTTAAGCATCTCACGAGAAATACTTAAGACTTTCCATCTTGCAGGATGGATTGAATTATAAATAAGAAACTGTACTGAGGACTCAGCTTTCTTTAAAGGATTAACTGTTAGCTCAGGATTTAGGTGTAAAGCTCATGAGCTGGTTTATATTTTGTATTTATCTAGTACACTTACGAGTAATTACTGGATCCGTTATGAATTTTTTTAAAATTTTAGAAGTTTAGTGCTACTCCTTACAGAAAAATAAAGGGCTACCTTTCATTGAAGGTTTTATCAGGATATTGAGAGGATTAATTTCACACATACCAGGAGTTTATGTATATATTTGCCCATTTTATTGATATACTCTGCTTCTTCTAGACAACTGAAGATTGTCCTGCATTGGATCCATTTTAAACATACATTTTATTTAAAGAGGCACTCAGTCATATCTTTGTTTAGCAAAGAAAACAGATGTGAATTTGAACATGAAAAATACCTATTTTTTCAGGTTTAAGCAGTTTGAAGGAAACAGTTGAAGTTCCTCTGCCACCAGACTTTGTAGTAACAATAATGTCGCCCTTGTCATTTTTAGCCTGTCCAACTCGACACACAATTTTACTGGCAGACATCCATTCAGCAGTTAGCAGACAGTTGTGCCCACAGATTGTTAAACCTGAAGAAAAAAAGAAATATCCTTCTGTGAATAGAAGTATCTTTTGAAATTCTGTAATGCAAATACATTTATGATGCTTCATATATTTTACATACATATGACCCTTCTCTAGTCCCTTACAGCCAACTACAGTGAAACAGTCATGAATATGTTTTTCAGATGTTCCCTAGGTGACTTCAGGTCTTTTGTCCTAGTGCCACTTCATGAGACACACACAGTGCTGCTTGAAGCTTATTTTAAGCTCTTCCACCAGTCATGGGCTACTGCAACTTGTACTTCATGTTGTACACTAGATCTTCTGTCTGCAAGACACGAGAGAACTGCTGTTCAGTACTGTACTTAGGTGAAACTTCTGTCAAAACTGCATGCAAAAAATCTTTTATAAGTTCACTCTCTGTGACTTTGCATAGCAAAAAAAATAAACTCTGCAAAATATTCACAATGAATGACGTTTCTTCAGCCTTCTTTGTTTAGCACTACTTTTGCAGACACAGAAGGGTTTTTTTGGCCAAAAAAGCATTAATTGACAAATATTCTGTCCCAATCTCTTCTGTACAAAATCCATGATGCAAGACTGTGATTCTGCTGAATAAATGTCCTGGTTTCAGCTGGGATACAGTTAATTTTCTTCCTAGTAGCTAGTAGAGTGCTGTGTCTTGGATTTAGGATGAGAATAATGTTGATAACACACTGATGTTTTGGTTCTTGCTGAGTAGAGTTTATGGGTTATTCCATACCATATGACATCATGCTCAGTATATAAGCTGGGGGAAGAAGAAGGAAGGGGAGACATTCGGCACGATGGCGGTTGGCTTCCCAAGTAACCGTTACGTGTGATGGAGCCCTGCTTTCCTGGAGATGGCTGAACACCTGCCTGCCAATGGGAAGTAGTGAATGAATTCCTTGCTTTGCTTTGCTTGTGCGCGTGGCTTTTGCTTTCCCTATTAAACCGTCTTTATCTCAACCCATGAGTTTTCTCACTTTTACTCCTCCGATTCTCTCCCCCATCCCACCAGGGGGGGAGTGAGCGAGCGGCTGCGTGGTGCTTAGTTGCCGACTGGGGTTAAACCACGATAATAAACTGCCCTTGTATGAACGAATAGTCATGTAATGTTCATCTATTTCCTCTTCTAAACTTTCTCATAACAGAAGTACAAATGACACACTATGAAATAAAAATACAACATATATTTTTAGTCATATTAAAATATGTCAAGCTTTAGTGTTTAAGAACGTCTTAAGAGTCAAGGTACACCTTAACATAAGATCCAACGCTTCCTGGGGCTTCATGTCAGATCAGTCTGACCAACTGATCAATCCAACTGATCAATCCGATTGATTCTGGTCAGATCAGGACTACGGATGCTGGAATAGATGGATTGTTTTCTCAGATCTACAACAACAATTCCCACATTCCTAATGAGAGTTTTGTTGTCTTGAAGAATTGGCAAGATCCTAATTTCTATAGTATCGATTTGGAGAACAACTTCATTAGGTTCTTCTCAAATAACACCCTTTCCTAGAAACATTTCCAAAAGGACAAGGCCGTACTAGTGTGTTGGCTGTACTGGCGTATAACTCCCCTGTTGGCTTGGCTTTTGTTTTTCATTTCTAGAAAGCTGACCAATTTAAAAAATACTTACAGACAGAAAAGGGTCAGCATATGTGGCTCAGTACCAAAGCTTCACACTTACTTTTTCTCACAATTTAAGTCTCTGACATTACACAGCAGACAAATTTGGCAGTTTTCATGGCTGTCAGACATAAAAATGCCTTACTCCCTGCCAAAAACTATTTTGAAAACGCAAACCAAAAAAACAGAAGCCAGAAAGGCATTGAGTCTTATTACAACTGAAGGCAATTTGACTTGAGTAAGGACAGTACATTTGTTTCTTAAAAGATGCCTGAATAAAAGGGGGGGGGAGGGGTGAAATAGAATACATGCACAAAAAAAAAGCTTTAAAATTAAAAAAAAAAAATTTGGTTGTTATTTATTTGCAACATTTTAACCAGACCAGTTTTTATTTTTCAGAGGGCAAGAAAAAACACACATTTATGATGCATGGGTTTTAACCTTAGGTTATATTACTACATGTTTTTGGGGTTTATGCTAGCAATTTCTCTGAAGGAAAAAAGATTGCGGTAGGAAGTAACTAAAAGAATTTTTCTGAACCATTCATAAAGAGGTTTTCACCGTAGAATTTCAAAGGTCTGAATTCATGCTTACATTAAGTAATACTTTAAAATCAATATCTGAACTATATCAATTTAGTAAGGTAAATGTTTTTGAACAACTGTTTTAAAGATCCTTGTATCAATTATTTTCTTCTCATTGGAGGTTCCTAAAGCTCTCAAGAGAACGAGATCACAAAATCTGACACTTCTGAAATGGAGGGAAACAGCTTTTGTCTGTATCTTAAAAACGCAAAAGAAACTAAGTCTCTATTAACATTGTATATACCACATTAAATATAGTAATGGCACAAGATTTCTAAAACAAATAAAGGCATGTTGGGGGAGACCTTTTGATAGTACAGATACAATATGAGTTCTTCAAAAAAGAGAGAACTTCCCTTTAAATAAAACTTCATTTTAATTTGTTGCATGGTACAAAGATCTTTGAGAACATCATACTGGGGTTCTAGCTTTTATGTGCCTTTCAGTAAACAGGCACAAGTAATTCTCTTACTGAGAGTTTCCAATTTTGTTTAAGCTTATATGGTGACAATTTTACAATGCCTACAAAATACAGCTGCAAATGTCTTAAAAGACAAACTAAACCTTGAGACCATAAATGTTGCAGGTATCTCCTGGATTTGGCTTTTTGTACTGTGAGCTATAGGGTTACAAATAAAAAGTTTATTTGGTTTCAAAGATACAAATAGATTACAAGAAGGCTCTCTTAAATGAAACGAAAAGGCGTGTTCTTCTATTATGTGATATTCTGTTTATATAGTAAAAAAAAGTTTCTTGCTTTTCATTTTACTCTAATGCATCTCAAATAGCAGACTATAAACTTTATAAAAACCTCACTCAAACTTGCTTAAATCTCATGCCTACAAAGGCTCACTTTTGCAAGTATTTCCATTCAAGTCACAGGGAATATTTACATGCCTAATTTAACCATGAAAAGAAATCTTTACATATCTGCGGCCTTAGTCACTTACTGGAGACAGCTGAGAATTGAGCTAAGGAAAAAAATAAGGCAATCATTATTTATTTTTTTATTTTTACCTCAAAAGCATAAGATTATTAGCAGCTATGTGTTACAAGAGTTACTCCGAAAAAAAATACGAGAAAAAATATTAGCAGTTAATCAGCTGTAATACTCAGGCACAGTTCAGGAGATGTCTTCCTTTGAAGAATCTAGCACTGATCACTTCTAAGAGGATCATATCAAGGAACTAATGAGGTCATCGAAGTACATCAGCCACACAAATACACAGAAATATACTCACCTATAACACCACCAGTTATTTGATTATTTCTCAATAAAGATTCATCAGTGTACCACAACCTTGTCTAGCAGCTCAGGAAAATACTACTTCCCCTTTCGAGAGACAGCAAACTCAAGCGAGGGGGAAAACTGTATTAGCTTATGCTTGGCCATGAAGTTCATTGTGGTGGCCAAGAATGGAATTCGGGAATCTTGGTTTACAGCCATGAAGTGAAATATTGTTTCTAGCAAAGCCAAACAAAATTCCAATGGACTTCAGAGGAGTCATGATTCCACAACAAATTAGATAAATTGCCTCTAACATGAATACTGAAGTACACATATGCTTAACTTACAAAAGAAAGAAGGGAAATTCCAGTAGTTATAGTTAACTTGGATTTCCAGAAGATTTTGCGAAGTCCTTCTCAAAAGGCTTAAGAAAATTAAGCAGCTATAGGATATGATCCTCAAGTGGATAAATAGCTTGTTAAAAGATAGAAACAGGGTTACAGTAAATGGTTTGTTTTCACTGAGGAAAGTTTCCACAGCATATGTGCTGGAATCACTTATGTTCAATATATTCATAAATGACAAGTTAAAGAGGTTATAAAGCTTGCTGATGATATTAATTTATTCAGAATGTAAAGACTGTAAAAACTAGAAAAAACGCAGAACAGACCTTATGAGACTGAATGGATGCACTATAATATAGATGCTATAAAACAGCAGCTGAAATTCAATAAACAAAGATATGATGCACACAGGCAAAACCTTAAATTCATAGATGACAAGCTCAAACTGACTGCTAACCCTCGAGCATTAAATCATGGGACTAGAACAGGCAAAACAACAAACAACATTAGCTCAATGCTTAGTAGGAGTTATACAGAAAACAGAATCTTATGGAAGAAATACAAAACAAAAGTGAGAGTACAGTATTATGCCACAGTGCATTCACATCCTGAACACTGCACGTAACCAAGATGTTGTTCACCCATCATTGGCAGTGAAACCAAAAGAGATTCACTGAAGAGCAACAAGAAGGGTCAAAGATATACGCCAAAAATTTAAATACGCTAGGACTTTTCAGCCTGGAAAACAGGCAACAGAGCAGTGTTGATCAAGATCTGTACGGTCAGGAGAATCAGAGGAGACTACTTGTTCCCTCTTTCAATGCAAGAACTATGATGATTCAAACAAAGTTACCGTGTTAAAATCAAAACAGTGAAGGAAATGGTTCTTCACATAACGTGTAGCTAAATCATTGAACGCGCTTTGTCATAACTGTTGCAGATACACAAATTGACTTTTACACTAATTTAAGGAATTTCAATGTATTGAGAAAGTCCCTGAACATTGCTAACACTTCTGATAGGAAGGTCTCCATGATGAAATTCTCAGTGCCTGGGAAAGTAACAAAGGAGCATTTCGCTACATCTACCCTCTTCTAGTAAACTCCCATAGGCATTCATTCTTAGTGTTCAGCACAGGATGCTGAGTCAGGCTAAGGGTTCATCTAGCATAGTATGGTCATTCTGATTGGTTACACATCAGGCAGCATCCCTGAACTTATGGATTCAAGCACATATTTGTGAAAAGGGCATTCTTTATACCATGTAAAAAAGTTATCTCTAATCATATTCTAAATGTGACATTCTACAGTCTCAAAAGAAGTGATTTGTTGGGTTTTTTTGTTTGTTTGGTTGGGTTTTTTTCCAACTTACCTATGAGGTCTGTAGGCCCAGTCCCCAGATTTTCTCCTCTAATTGTCACTTTTGTCCATGAGATGCCTTCATTGGGAGAGATGCCAGTTACAAGTGGGGGCTGCCGTGCTCGAGACATGATGTCTATTCAGGTACTGAAAACTGAGTTGCATTTATCTGTTCAGCAAGAAAAAATAATTTTAAAACAGTAATTATATTATGTAAAAATTATTAAAAACCTTTTAAGCTGTTCTTATAAAATGATAGAGAAAAACATGAATATAAACATGGAACACCACTCTCAAAGCCTTTTTTTGCCACATAGTCATAAAACAATAAAGAATATCTACACCACCTTTGCACTTCCTTTTTTTTTTTACTTAAGTATAGCTCTAGTCTGAACTGTAAAGAAAAAGTATATGCAGAAAAATATTAGACCCTCAAAACGCTTAATGAAACTATATATACACACACACACTCCAAATCACTTATGTCAGAATTCAAATGAGCCTGTTCAGTCCTCTATTAGAAAGTTATTATTGTATTCCTTAGAAAGTTTAGAATTGCTAAGCCAAGTAATATGATTACACATTCAGATTACTTCCCCGTCAAAAGCAGACTTATTGGCACAGACAGCTCCATGGGGAGAAGCCCCCAGCCCTTATTTGTATAACGCATCAACATTTACATAAACTGAGAAAATGAAAACATTACTTACAGGCACTACACTAGTAGAGAACATCAACAAAACAAATAATATCCCAACAGATCAACAAAAATGTACACAAAATTATTGAAGAAGCATTTCCAGAAGACTATTCCTTTGCACCTGAAGTTGGGAGTCACCTCAAACCAGTTTAATTAGCTCTGTAATAGAAACACCAATATGGTACGTGCGTTATGCAGCCTACATTTAGTGTACTATGCAACTAATCACAAATTCCTGTGACTTATTAGCAGCTTCCTTTGTGCAGCACTGCAGCTATAAGAAGCAGATGAGTATAACCTGAAGCATGTTAGCTCCCACCAACTTCTCCATATTTACAACACTTACTAAACATAGAGCCTGCCCACAGGTACACAGGTCCTACAGAAGTCATAAGACAGGCAAAAAAAGGTTTCTTTTAACGACTTCCCTGGTAATTTTGCATCACCTTTTCCATTTCATGACTCCTGAATTCTTCTACTAAGACACAACAACTTCCTTAAAATTCCTAATAAAAAAATTTAATTTGGTATTCTAGAACTTTGTAAGGTTATCTATGATCAGTTTCTAATAGGAATTCATCTGCATTGGAAAGGTAAGAACCAAAAATAACCTGTAGAAAGAAATGTTTTTATTTCTAAGAAAATCCAAGAATGATGAAACAGGTCAGTATTCAAAAACCTTAGGTACACATATAGAACACTTTAGCATACACAATTTTAAAAGTTCAGGTTGGTAAAAAAATACGCGGAATATAAGCCAAGCTTCATAAGGCTTCTCTTACCTATTTTTATTTTGGATCAAGGTATATTTTCTATTTTTATTTGCAAATAGTCAAGTCCATGAAACCCAGAACCTCTGTAAATCACCCCTAACAATAAACTGCAGTAAAGTTGCAGTTTCCAAGCACCTGCAGTTAGGAAATACCAGAATTAAGCAAGCTATCTTTTTTCAGCTGCTTCTGCATATACAAAACACATTCATCATACCATCATACATCGTGCTCCTATACAACCTCCCCAAATTTTTCAGTGTTACTAGATAGATCTGCCATGAGGATCGAAGAAACTCCCACTGACTGGTTTCTTCACGTTCTCTAGTTGGAACGCACACTGAAAATGAAGATAGAAATTGGAAAGGCAGGAATAAGGAGGAAGATCTCGTGGTGAAAGTAATCAAATACTGTCCCTGGAGTAGGATCCTGTCTCAATCTGTACCACAGATGCATAGCAGGTCACTTGTAACAAAACTTTACAGTAACACTTTTTTCTTCTCAGTTTCTGGGTGTCCAACTTCAGAGCCCACAGCCACACCTGAAGTCGGTGTGAAATGTACCCTGAACATAGGCAATGCTGCTCAATGCTCCGAAATATTCAGGTCCTAAATAACCACCTCAAATCTATAAATACATTTTATCTTAAAAGTCTGTTTCTCAGTTTCACATATTTAAAATGGGAATGCTATCTACACATCTCAAAAGCTATTTTGCAGACAAATTCATTAATATGGAAGAAGCATTTAGATACCCTGAACACCACAGAACTATTAATATCTTTAGAGAACTTTTGAGACTACCTTTGAAGAGTGTACAGTTAATAAGAGATGCATATTCCTGTTGAACAAGCAAGAACATATATAAGTTGCAGCATGTGAGCCACATCCAGTACATGAAGGAAGTCTGGTAAGAGCCCATGATAACACACACAACGTATGTCTGGAACTAAGGTGGTTTGTTTTGGTTTTGTGTTTTTAGCTGGCAAACCTCATATTTCTTGGCTGGTTGACTTCACAACATTAAGAATTACATTATGTTTTTAATAAAACATTAATTTCCCAGGTTTTTTTGCAAACAACAAACTGATGAAAAAGGAATTAAATTAGACAGTGTCATATGGATGCTCTTATAAGACTTTATGTAAGATACTGGAACCTTTTACATGAAACCAACATGAGGCTAGGAAAGCGAGTAGTCAACAGATGCAGTCTATAACCTTGTGGGTAGAACAGTACTGAAGGAGAGGAAGAGTGTATCAGCAGATTACAAAGAAATCAGCCAACAGTCATCTCCAGCTATGAAGAGAAGGTTGTGCTCCGGCAGGCAGGATCCTCTCCCTTCTGCTCCCTCATGCCCTACTCCTATTTCTTTTCCAGCACTGTTTTTCCCCCCTCACACAGGGGCAGACAGTCTCTGCCTCACTTCAAAACTGAGGCCAGGTCCTAGTCTTGCAGTTGAAATATTTCCTGCCCCTATCATAGAATCATTTAGGTTGGAAAAGACCCTTAAGATCATGGAGTCCAACCGTAAACCTAACACTGCCAAGTCCATCACTAAACCATGTCCCTAAGTGCTACATCTACCCGTCTTTTAAATACTTCCAGGGATGGGGACTCAACCACTTCCCTGGGCGGCCTGATCCAGTGCTTGACAACCCTTTCGGTGAAGAAATTTTTCCTAATATCCAATCTAAACCTCCCCTGGTGCAACTTGATGCCATTCCTCTTGTCCTATTACTTGTTACCTGGGAAAAAAGAGATTGACACCCACCTCGCTACAGCTTCCTTTCAGGTCCTGCTGATTTTTCTCTGACTTCTTATCCATAAGTTCAAGGACAGAGGGGGAGAGGTGTTAACATCCCAATTTTCCTTTCAAATCCTGACAGCTTGGTAATTGCTCTTCCTTACCCTGACCCTTCTTGCGCAGACAGTCCATCTGCACTACTGTTGATCCACTTCCTCACCACAGGTGAGAATAATAGACCAAGTCTTCTGTCAAGATCCCTAGTCCTGGATTCACAAGGCTTGCCCAGCTCTCCTCTCACCTGCACTGCATTCAAAGCTACATTACCACAGCATCACCTGACAATACAACAGGCAGCACCATAGAAAATCTTCCCAGCTGCTAAACCTAATACTACCTGGAGCAACCAGAATCCAAAATTGCACAGAAAGTCTTGTTTATTCCTATACAATTACAAGATGCAGAGAAGTTCAGACCTTTCAGAATTTGAAGTTTCCTCTGGAATCCTGTGCAAAGAGGATGTTAGAGAAGAATCAGGTACCTAAGTTTACCTAGAGCAAGGAGGACAAACTGCATCTAGTCCTCATGATCTTATCTACACAATCTTTGCAGCTTTTCTCACAGATCCTCAGCAGAGCTCGAAGATACACAACAGCTGTAAAGAAACAGTGGGGTTACGTCCCCACATACACACCTAATCACCTTCTGCAGGAAGCAGCATGTGTCCAGTAAGACAACATAACACACCTCTTTTACTTTTGAGCATTTTTTTTGGTAAAGATTTACATTTGTGCTACTGATTAACATTTTATGTAAAAAAGCCATCTTCAGAAACTCAGTGGTAATATGGAGGGGAAGAAATCTTGAGGAAAACAAGTAAAATAGAAGCTACTTTGGTATGATTTGGTTACTTTTCTCCTCCCGCCCCCCCAAATGTTATGGTTCCCTTGCATTGCAGCCATTGTTTCTTTCAAAATACCCAGGCACACAGGTAATTGGTTTGAATCAATACCAAAACTCAAAAGTAATATTATGACATATTTTTCTGGATTTCAGAAATTGGCACTAGATCTCCCTTCATGATGAGCTGAATAAATGTAATAAAAATGCTGAGCCTCCTGAGGTCTAATATTTCTTCTAAAGTATTTCCATACTTACTACAGAATTGCTTTAAAATACCTCAGTGGAATGAGAAGTCCACAGTAAATCTCAACACATTACAAAAGCACTACAGCACTGAGACGCTCTATTATGATTATTATTTTTAAACAGCAATTGGTTTCATTTATTTCAAAGAGTAAATGAAGGAACTCTGTGGAATCTGTTCTTACTACAAATATCAAGCAAATGCTTGGGAGCCTTCAATTCATTTATAATATTTCCTCTCCTCCTTCTTCTGACAAACATGTCAATAGTTAAAATGACTGAACTGCTTATTGGGAAGCCTATCCAGTATACTACTGTGGCCAAAAAGCAAGTTTCCAACCTTTTTTAAAATCTTTAAGGCAAAGCTGAAAAAAATTACTTTTTTCATTTCATGAAAAGATACAATAATATAATTAAGAGCTTTTGTTGCAATTCTATACTTTGTCCTAAAGAGAAGTTCTGTTCTTTGCAAATATGTATTATGTATAAAATAATAATAATAATAAGAAGAAGAAAAGCAGCCTTCTTATGGAAAGACTGGTTCTTATACAGATTAGGGAAGATTGCATAAAGACAGTTTTCTATGCAAGACGTTTCCTCTGAGGAGCCAGGGTCACTGAAGAAGTGTTAATAAGACTATTTTTTTTGCAATGGACAATCATCTTCTACACTGAGAGGTCTCTTTCCCTCTTTACTCGCCCCCACCCTTTTTTTTAAACTTAATTTCCTCACAATATCTCCCCAACAGTTTAACATGGATGACATCTGTTTGACTGCTCTCATGATCTTGCCCATATTATTCTCTCTATTATTCTGTCATAATTCTTGTTATGAAAGTGCAAGGAGTTAGAAAGTCTCTGCAAAGACCACCTACTACAAAGCCATCTTGAAAAATGCCTTTCATAAACATCATCTTTGTCCACACATGAGCTTCTCAAATAAACTGTCCTCTCACAAAGGTTTAGTTAAAAAAAAAAAAATCCAGTCAATTCTGAGCATTACAAGCTTGCTAAAGAGGGGACATCTTCACTCTATCATAAGAAAAGCCACTTCAAAAAACAAATAATGAAGAAATGAAATATGGCCCAACATACGGGAAAATACAAGTCTAGTTGCTTTTTTGGCTTTTGTAAACCTTCGGTTGGTTTAAAATGATAATTCTTAAATAGGTTTCCCCACTCAATTTTCAATGGCGAGCAGAGAAGAAACACAAAGTAAAATGCCATAGCTACCATATCTGTTCTGTAAAGCAGAGTACTGCTTACCACTCTGGAAGAAGTACCAGAATACAAAATAAGTGAAAAACAAAAGTTCAGGATTTAAGGATATTAAATTGGCTGGTAAATTCAAATCCCAAAGGAAAACTACAAACATCCCGAAGTTATGGAACTTCAGAAGACGAGTAACCATCAGGTGCCACCTTACAAATTTCACCAGTGGAAAAACCTGCAGTTGAAATGTTTTAAAAAGGAGCTTTTGACTTCTAAAAGATAGCAAGTTGGTTCCAGTGACTTAAAATTCAGTTAGGTTAAAGTTTTCAGCAGTACTTTGTCACAGACACTGAACTTAAAAGACTCTCTCAGACAGACTCAAGGTCAATGCAAGTGCCATGGTCATCTAGCAAAGGGAATCTAAGCTGTCAGGAAGGGAGGAAAGCAAAAACCTATTTGTCATCGCTGAGAAAGTCTAAGCTACAAGCAAGCATTCAAATCTTCAGGTATCAAGTACTTATTTGTTCTCACTCATATATATGTGACAGAATACAATTTTCAAAGTTTTGAGGCAGGAACAGCAGGAATGACCAAAGCATCACCCATGTTCAAATCACAGTATGCCTCAGATGTTGTTGTTTACTTTTTAAAAAACAAACCAACCGAAAACTAGTAGGTGAGGTACTCTTATCACACTAACATCACAGTATTAAATGCTTTCCAAATGAACAGATTTATGAAACTCTCTTTTTTAAACAAGCAATAAATACTCAGATTCCAGAACCTAGGTGATGGCCTTTTCACCTTAAACTACACAAACTTGTGCTTCTAATAAATAAATCTAATAATTTGTTTTCACTAGAAAACCCAGAGAGTCCCCTGAGTACAACACGCTACAACAGAGTCAGTGAAGGGACACAGCAAATGACCCCAAGAAGGACGACAAAGCAAAAATCTTCCTACGTGTTTGTACTCAAAACCATTACAAAATGATGAAAAACACTATTGCAACCTTTTCTGTGCTTTATCTTCCCAACAATATAAATTCAGACAGACAATCTACATAAACCAAGATTTAAAAGCATCCAAAAAGCAGCACTGTGAAAATAACTGACATTTATTAACCCCTCTGGAGATCTTCAGTGCCCTAGAATTTCCACAGCCTTCAACACTGCATTAATAATACAAAGTCCATTCCTGCAAGCCTGCCAGAAAAGACTGGGAAGTGAATAAGCTAAACAATGCTGAAATTCCAAGTGATATTAAGAATCTATGCATGTTTATTTAAATAATAAAAGAAGACTTGTCAATTTAAACAAGAAGTGCTCACGAATCTTACATTTGGGGGGGGGGGACTCTTCAAAACACCACTAAGCTACTTATAATGAAAAGATGAACAAACATATAAAAGGGGGTAATTTCACCGTCACACAGAAAAAACAAAGCCTCATTTGTCTTGCCCTGTCATATCCGGCATGTTGACTCAAGCCAATATTAACACTGACAAACATGTTAACCTACAGGACAACGTTACATGCCAAAATCAGTTTCAATTTGGGAAGATGTGTAAGTTTTGCGATGGAGAGGACAAATGACGAAAAAGAAAAGATTTGGAGTATGAAATGACATAATACGATGCCCTTCTCTTTTTAAAAGGGCTCCTGAATATTCCAATCAGTTATGAAGGGCATCCTAGAGATTTTAGTTTTAGGGTAGCCAAGGAATAAGCGCAGCAGTTTTGCTTTCACAATAGCCATACTCGCATATTTCCTCAGTATCTCAGAGGTCCTGCTTTCCTTAACCCAGCAAGGTACATCTTCATGGCTATATATCTTGACAGAGCAAAAGCAAAATAATCACAGCACTCAGCGATGCCATTAACATTTCTGAGTCACAAGGGATTAAAAGGCTGGACCCCAGGCAGATGCTGCGAGAGCCCTCGGCAGAGGAGTTCAGCGCTCGTTGCAGCCTGTGGGCTGCAGCTGCGAGGGATTGACACCGCTAACTGTGTAACCCAGCTCAGGAGAAACTCTGGGCACAGTTCCGGCATCCGAAATAAATTAAAGTAAACAGTGTTGCTCTCTCTCAT
Source organism: Theristicus caerulescens (assembly GCA_020745775.1). NCBI lineage: Eukaryota > Metazoa > Chordata > Aves > Pelecaniformes > Threskiornithidae > Theristicus > Theristicus caerulescens. The sequence goes on from CM036558.1 coordinate 75,177,090, forward strand.
CCACCCTGTTAGCAGCCTCTCGGTTGAGCTGGAGACCACACACCCAGACCACACAGCACCAGCTGAACTCACTCGCACGCAACATCGAGAAGCTGTCACTCTGCTGAGGTATGAGGAGGAAAGAGGGGGCAGGAGTGCGGGGGTGGGTGTGTGTGTGTTTAGAAAAGCCGCTTGCTCTCTCCTCCTATCGTTACAGCTGGTTATGTTTTGTGTGGTTGGGAAGGAGGGAAAGAAGGGAGGGATAAAAAAAGACCTATAAACCTCACTAAGAAAACACACTAGTCTTGGCCTTTTGTAGTAACGATTTGCACTCCTCCTGCACTAGTTTAGTAGCTGATGAAGGGCTAACAAAGCATCCATTTAACATCAATTAACCTTCTATCTATCACACGTCAAAAAAAAAAATCTAGACTAGTATAAATCCATTTCCTTGTACACATTAAATGACAGCATCTCATCAGTTATGATGTACAGCACATCCATATATTGATGTACTTTTAAATCAGGACTTTTGATACGTTATTTATTTGGGGAGGGGAGAGATTCCCCACAAAGAACAATTAACTGCACAAATGCCATTACGACATCAAAACACTGAATTCTTCCACAAATGTTCCGTTGTAAAATGAAGCTTTGTTCATTAGTATCTTACACCATAAACAACCTAAAGAAAATTAATAAGCCTACACCTAACACTGAGTTTGTGACCCATTGGCAAGAAGTAAAAATAACAAACCTGTAAAAAGAGATTAAAAAGAACATTAATCTATAATACAAATGAACAGAGAGTTTTAAAATGGGAAGTGGGGGGGGAGGGAATTCTTCGTTTCTTTTAGTTCAGAAAATCATTTCATCTGCCAATTATATCGCCTGTTCAAACAGAAAAAGCTGAATAAAACATTCGAAGAATTTTAAAACCTAGTTTAGTCAGTCTACTTTTAAAAAAAAAGTTTCCCTTTCCTCCACTCTGGTACCATGAACACACATATCTCCTCCATCAAACTCATCAGCACACAAATTTAATCCACATACACAGCCTAAACAGCCCAGAACCGCAGTCACATTTTCACCTCAGCTCAAAACCTATTTGCCTAAGTGACAATGACAATCTCCAGCTGCCAATATTAAACAAAACTATCAATACTACAATAATCCTAATGTCAATATTAGCTCTATAAACTTGGATTAGGACACTTTTATTGGGGAAAACCTTAAGAAAAAATTCCTAAAAATATTTCAGTTTATCAAGTACATTTTCAAAAAGTTAGCTTTAAAGTTCCATAACTTCACACTGAAAATAAATTATTCCCCCAATTTATTAATTAGGTTTACGTGCCGGTTTATACCAGTTCTTGAATGAACACTTTTGCTAGTATATTCAATGTTACAGCATCTATTCATCACCAAGACTCAAGTCAAACCAATTTAAGTTTTCTGAACGTCTGTTCTGGTCATACTGAATTGGCTAGAAAAGGGTAATAGCATAGAAGAAAATGTAATTCAAGAAAGTCTGAACACAGATGTTTCTCCCCAAAACTTCCACTATTTTCATTATAAACTGCATTACAACTCCCCAGAAATTAAGTCATCTATTTGGTTAAAAGCTTCTGTATTTATTATGTGACACATCACTATAATCTAGCAACATTGTGAAGAAAAGCCTTAAACATCTATATATAAACATATATATCGAAAAAAGTCAACTCAGCTTTATACAAAACCATATCACAGATGGCCATAAATCTCCCATTAATATCTAAATTCTCACAAAGCACATGCTTTCCTACATCTGCTTCTACCTCCAACATCTAGTAAAAGTTCACTTCATCTAGAAGTCATTCCCTACTGTCCTCCAGTTAAACCATTCATCCCTCTTTTGTTCTAAAGATATTCATCATTTTCTGTGCATTATTTTAGTTATTGGGAAAATGGTAAAGAATACCGTCATCACCCCTCTACCTTATGTTATTCACAGGCAGAATTTCGAAAACAATATTTTAAGCATCAAAAACTTTCAAATATGTTTATGCAAATGCATTCAGAAAGATCCAGAAATTCAGAAAAATAAACTAAATAAATCCCAATGGGATGGGATTTATTTTTTTTTCTAGAGAAAAGAAACAAGACACCACAGATTTTTCTAAGCCCTCTAACTACACACAATATTCTTTATAAAAACACTACATAACCACTGTAATTACACAGTTCACACAGTTGAAGTTTTAACTTGGGTCCTTGTAGGTAGGACTGCAGCACTAAATTTAACATTTGCCGTGTGACTTTTTTGGCAGTTCCTTTTGTTTCAAAAATATTTAAGAGATGAGACATGCACTTGTGTTACTGAGATTCCTGTATTTTTCATGTTCTCTCCCCAATACCTCTTTCTGGCCCCTGCTCAGGTAAGTACTCAAGCCATACTCTATAGCATCTTTCTCCATTCACATGGTCAAACACACGCTGAAGTATTTCACTGTTTGAGAGCCTGCGTGCACAGGTATTTTTCTGATGTATTTCAGCCTGCTCTGCCTTACATACTCTCAATCTTCATTTCCACTCATCCACCTAAAATCCTGTCTCCTGTGTGGAACTATCGTGCTTTCAGAGTAGCGAGGTTGTCTTGTGAGAAACCGAAGCTCCCCTGTGTTCTATGCTGATGAAAAAGAAACATGACAAAAACCCATCAGCTATACACATAGCTCCTTAACCCTTTTGCCAAAAATCTAACGCTCAGTTTTCCAGCAAGGAGCAAGGTACGCATGTTAAAACCACACTGAGATTTGAAGAGTCACAAGACTCAGAATTCTTGAACAGAAAATTGAAAGTCATTGCTTTTTTAATTGAGACATTTTAGGATTATCTCAAAAAAAAAAAAAAATCAGTTTAGTTTGTCCTCAATACAAAAGTGGCCATTTAAAAAGGAACTTTTGCTCAGTATAGCCCTAAATCTTTAACTGCTACAGGCTTTTTGATGAACTTCCAAATACAGGGTTCATTGCGTTCGGGTTATCCACAAAGTGAAAGAAAAAATGCAAGTCTAAATATACCTAAAAATCACTGATTTATATTGTAATCTGACCCACAGATACTTTTACACTGCCAGAGTCCCCACTGGCTTCTGCACAACATAGGCTAAGGTCTGCCTTTGAGAATTGAACTGAAAATCTGGGAATCTGTAGTTCCCTTAAGGTCAAGAGAAAACCAGACCCATTAAAGGCTTGGTGTCACCAAAATTTTGTTTTCTTTAAAAAAAAAAAAAAAAACACAACCAAAAAACCCAAACAAACAAACACAAAACTAGAAAGGAAACACATGCTTTCACACCCATCACTGAGTGCAATCACAGTATTTTCTACTGAAAATGCCAAACATACTGTCTGCAGATTAATTAACAACTTCTGTTGTCAAAAAAAGGCTACACAGCCCAATTTCCTTTTGAAAAAAGGGCACTAGATACTTCCAAAATAATATAAAAAGTACAATGGCAAACAATTTCTCCATAGGAGGGAGGGGACGTGTTTGACTTAGTGTTGTTTAAAATATTAAATACTTAGTTTACCTTTCCCTATGCAAAACACATAACATACCAATCACACAATTCATCCTTATTTTCGGGCATTTCTCTCATTACTCAGTTTCTAGGAAAACTGCTTCACATTCCTTTTTTTTTTTCTCCTTTTTTTTTTTTTAAGGAAATCACAAAAATGAGTTCTCCCTCCTGCCCTTCCCTCCTCCTTCAACTTTTGGCATTGGGAGAACAATCCAACTGCTTTTGAACTGAAATACTGACAGGAATTCTAGAAAATAATTTTCAGGTTAAGGTACAAAAATTTTAATCAGCTTTATTTTTAAATTGATACTTTGCAAGCTGTAAACACAGACCTTTGCTTTCATGTTCAGTGCAAAAGATGAAACATCAATCTGACATGACCGCGCTATGCATGTGCCGTCTAATCATCCCACATCCTACAAGCACCTTTACAAACAAGATTTCCCCGTTACCAAGCACCGTATTTCTCCCCTGGGAAAAGTAATTTGAAAGACAATGTTGCACAGCACAGATTTACAGAATGTAGGTGGTCCAAGACAGAAGGTCAAAGTCAAGCTGAAGAGCCAATGTCTAACTTCTGCTAAAAGATATTAATTTAGCTGGTTTCAGATTTTGAACCTTCAGCGTACTTTTAAGTACAGCAGCAGATTCCACTCTTACTGAAAAGCTCACATAGAAAATAAATTCACTGTAACATGCACAGTCTTCTGAGTATTATTTTCCAGTCCTTCATTGTAAAATGAAGTACTACTGATTTCTCCTGTGGAAAAATTTTCTGTGCCTGTTTGCATAACTAAGTAGTGATATACAGCCATTCAATATACATGCAGGTAGTGTCTGTCTGTGCTTCACAGGCTGTTTTGTCCTGGAGTATAAAACTGTAACTGTAGATTATTTCATGGATACTTTCAATAGCTGTCAGAACCCACATTTTTAAGAACACCTTTTATATTCAGCCTTCTGTCACCATCCTATTGAGATATTACTTTTTTCTTGTCTTTTTTTTTTTTTGAAGTGAAATAGGAAAGCAGAAAAGCACAGAATAAACAGAATTAAAATAGGAAAGCAGAAAAGCACAGAATAAACAGAATTAAAATAACTCCAAACTGATGTTTAGTTTCAAGTACAGTGCTCAAGACTTACTGGACTTACAGCTAAACATATCAGTACATTGAAAGAAATTGATTAAGTACAGTTTAACATAACATATCTAAAAGTTTTCATCACGAAGAGGTCAGTAGCCTCTGCCTTTCTAGTCAACCCACTTACTTGCTTTAGTCCAGCTTCATTGTGAGAAGCAGCATAATAAAGAACAGACTCTATCAGTGGATACAGTTTCTTTTTAATGGGACCTCGGGAAAATAATTGGTGGATTACATATTTTAACATCTTTATTGTCCATTTTTGCCTCAAATGCTCTCAACAGCCAGCAAAAAAACTCTGCTCACATTCACAAGAAATCCTACAGCTCAAAAAAATAAAATCCAAATACTACAGATTCAAAAATACTTAGCAAACAGTACCTTTTGTACTGAAGATGAAACAGTTTCTCCACACAACAATCTCCACTGCTCAAAGGGCAAGGTGTTAAACATTTTATTTAAAAGCCTTATTTTTTTTTTAAGTTCATGACTTAGAACTTTAAGGCGTTTTCAAATTAATTCTAAAAATGTCCATTAACTTAGACTGCTATTCAGCACTAATATCTGATAAAGCAATTACAGCATTAAAAAAAAACCCCAACTATCAAGTCTGTAAAAATACCGTAATTTATTGAATGATGGCCATGAAAACATAAGACAACTTTACAGTGTTTGGAAAAAAAAAAAAAAAAAAAAACAAAACAAAAACCAGCACAAGTTTGATTGGTAACATGCTTTTAATTAAATAGTTTCACTCCTGACACATACTAAAAAAAGTTATGGTTTCCATACAGAAAAACCCTTGCCATTACAATATAAATTAATGGTATTTTCACTGAGATAAGTCATACCACTATAATGAAAATCATTGCATCCTGTTGTAAATTATGTTTAAGACAACAGAAATCACAACTAAGTAAAAACATTGTTGTCCGAGGGTGGGCATAAATCACAAAAACTGTAAACTAAGCTATCCATGGGAAAGAAATCATCAGCAGGACATGCCTTTTGCTGCTTCTTGCTGGGTCAGTGCAAGCTGTGATAGATATTATAGAAATAGGGAACCAAGAAATACAGAGCTTTTCTTCTTCAGGTGAGCAAAAGGTGAAGCATGGAAACAGACCTGTTTTCCTAAGCCACAAGTTTGTTTATTTGCAGTTTTAAAAACAAACAAATAGAAGTCCTTTAACTGTTTTGACAACTTTATGAAAAGCAAAAACAAAACAAAAGTTTACAGTAACGAAATGCACACAAATCACTAAAGGAAAAAGAGGCTGTTTACTTATTTTAAGAATGATCAGAAAGCCTGGAAAGTTGAAGTGAGATTACAAGTTTAAACTAAACTTTAAAGAAGTTTGTAGTTTAGATTTAATCTCATGTTCTGTCAGAACTAAGATGGCTTAATACTTCACTGGATTTCAGTTTAGAGCTTTTGAGTGCATAGCTCAAAATGGGGGGGGGAGGGGAGCTGACAGTGTAGAAGGAATGCTATTGTGAAAACCAGTAAAACTGAACAGAATGGGAAACTCCCTTTTGAAAATAGGATCATCCCTATTTTCAGGATCTACTCCCCTTGATAAAAGATCCTTTTCAGGTTCCTAATTAAGATATTGAAGAGGCAAGTAGGAAAGATGTTTGGTCACACAGCTCATGGTCCCTTCTGGACTGCAGTGCAGTCCAAGTGAGGAAGAAATTTAGAACTGAGTAGAAAGATAAAAAAAAAAATCACAGAGGAAGTGCAACACTTCCAGTTAGATGTCAATGAAAGCAATCATCTCAACCAATTTATGTTCTTTTGATTTGTTCCATATTTGTTACTATGGTACTTTCTTACTGTACTTGCCTAAGTACACGCTCATTTTGGGCAGTTATTTCTGAAACTTGATGGTACCACTGAATACAAAGTTAAAAAAGAAAAAAAAAAATCCGACCTGCAAGTAACCAGCTCTTCAGAGGTCAGACCTCGCCGCTCCCCTGCTTACTTCCTCCACTCCCCACCCAGCACACACACACGCAAACACTTCATTGAGCTGAACGATTTAAGACGGTTCCAGACCGCCTCGTTTCTCCGACCCCAGCGGGCCCAGGAGCTCTCGCCACCCGGCTGTCAGCAAGGCGAAACAAAGGCAAAAGCCTCTGAACTGCTGCCCTGCCCGCTGCCTCTCGGGGCGCTGAGCAGGGCTCCCTCACAAGCGCACCCGCGGCCGGGACGAGGCGCTCGCCGGCCCGAGGGCAACCTCCCACAGCCGCCGTCACCCAGCAGACAGCCCCCGCCAGCAGGACACCGTGTGCCCCCGCCGGGGGGCTCACAGGCGACGGGGAGCGCCCCCCCCGGCCTGCCGGCGGCTCCCCGTCTCTTGTCAGCGGGCTGGGGGAGAAGGGAAAGCCAGCTGCTGCAGCCGGGAAGCCACCACCTCCTTCCCCCGCCAGGCGGCCCGGCGCCCAGCCCCGGGGAGGTGAGCGGGGGGCGGGCGGTGGCAGGCCGGTACCGGCGCACCCCCGCGGCGGGGCGGGGCCCGCAGGTGCCTCCAGTGAGGCTAAGGAGAGGCCACGCAGCGCCGGGAGACCAGCGACGCCCCCGGCGCCCCAACGGCCGTTAACGATCGTTCCGTCCTCGCTCCCCCGGGGCAGGGGCGGGGCCTGGGACGCGACACTCGACCCTGCCCCGGGGGAGCGGGGGAGGAAGAAGGGGGGAGGCCGAAGGGAGCGGGGGGGGGAAGGAGCCGGAGCTGCCCCGCTGAGAGCCGGCTCCGCAGAGCCCGGCGGAGGAAGAGCGGGGCGGGAGGCCAGACACTGTCACTCACCGGCCGCCGCCGCCGCGTTCGTATCCGGCACCTGGGGCAGCTCCGCTCCCAGCAGCGCCTCCGCGTCCGGCGGGCACAGGCACCCCCAGCCGCTGCCCGAAAACATCGATGGAGCGCGGAGTGATCGAGGCGAGGCGGGGGTGGTGGGGGGAGCCGCTTATAGGCTCCGCCCCGCGCGCGCGCGCTCGCTCTCATGCTCCCTCCTTCCTTCCCTGTGCCTCAGCCTTGAGCGGGCGGTGAGGGAGGCGCGAGGGAAAAATAAAACCGTAATAACCCAGGACAACAGCAACGGCAACAACAATGATAATAAATGATAGTAAAGCCATCCCCCAGCGCTGTATCAAGGTCCCTGCCGGCAGAGCAGCGCGGTGCCGCGGTGTGAGGGGAGGGCCTGGGGGTGCTCGCCGGCGCCGGTGGAGGAAGGAAGGGTGAGGGAGAGAGGCCCGGGTGCCCGCAGGCGGACAGCGCTGTCCGCTCTTTTTCCTCTGGAAAGGGTCAGGAGATCTCCTTTTTCCCTTTTTGCTGGGGTTGTTTGAAATGCGGTTGTGAAAGCCGAGTTCAGTCAAAATCTCAAGAAGAAGGAGAGGAAAAGCAATGAGAGAAAAAAGACAGAACGAAGAATCTGTTGCTCAGTTTTGCCAAGCCAGACCTAAACCAGGACATCAGTGGGAAAACAAATTACCTTTCATAAAACCTCAAAGAACTGAAATTAGTAGGCTGTAATATCACGTGAATAAACAGGACTTTTCTGACTCTTTCCTTGAGGATCTGTAAAACGTTACACAGCATGTATCTGGGGAAAAATGGGAGTGTCCGGTACCTGTCTTTTCTCTAATTATCTCCAAAGTTGTTACTAGTGACTCTGCAGTTTTCTGCTAATATCCAATGCAGAAAGAGAGCTCTTTAGTCATCCAAGAAAAGTAAAGTTGGCATCACATTTAAAAAAAAAAAAAGTGTAACTATTTGCCACCCATTTCAAATGGTGGTTTTTTTCCTCCATGACAGCTTGTTTGCATTTTTGTCATTAAAAGCCTGTCATGGGATGTGCCAAATAAAACCAGTGCTTTGAAAGGTTTGGTTGATACAGAAGGCCCCACCTAGCACACTACGTACCTGGGTCCCAGCCCTGCCCGATGCCCTCTGGGAGAGGATGCCTCTGCCCAAAAAGCCCATTGACTTTAGTGGGGTCCTTAAAGGGAGCTGTCTACCCAGAAGATTTTGTAATAAACAACCATGAATTTAATTTAGTTCAAGTGACAAACTTCAATGCCAGACTGAAGTTTTGTTGCAGAGTTGGCTGCATCTTCACCTCTGTTGTAAATGCAAATACCCTAAAGAGGAGAATCAAGAAGAGGGAGCCTGAATTTGAGAAGAGACAACCCGCCTCAATGTTAGCTGATGTGAGAAAAAGCTGCGATGCCTTTTGCTTCTGGAAATGTCACCTAGCCTCCCCTTTTAGAGGTTTTAACCCGCTGTTTCTAAACAGCTGCTCAGCAGTTTTTTTATTCAGATCTTGGTCCTGGGGAACCTGTCAGAACAGCACAACCTAAACTCAACAACGACAGAAGCCTCATAAATGGTGTACGTAGGTTCATCACAGGCATCGACATAGGCAAATCCTCCTATTGCCAAGAGCAGCACCCAAGATTCTTACAATCTGCAGGGGCCCTGGATAATATTGTCAATGAAGAACTTCCTCTGTGCTGCACTTTGTTGGATCTGCCACGGGTGGTTTCCCAGCTGATGTGTGGTGACCATGTGGTAACCATCACCTAACCCTTCGGTGACTCCAGAACAAAGCTGATGGGGACTGACTGTAGATTTGACCCACTGGAGAAAAGAAACTCCGCCCCACACAACTCTTTAGAACAAAAGGAGGAAAACTAATGCTGTTAATATCTCTCTCTATCTATCTCATATATATAGCTTATAATGTATATACCATAATATATAGTATATATTTGCTGTCATATATAACGCTGCTAATATAAATATATTACTCCATAGAACTCCAGATGCCGTTAAAGAGATTAATCTATGCTGTTAAAGCCGAGGAAAGAAATGACAAGTTGTAATATAATGACCTGGTAAATAGTTAAGTATTATACCTCATAGAGGCCACAAGAGTAATTGCTCATTCATGCCTTTTTCTAACCCATTTATGCAGATTTGACAGTGATCTGTAAACATTACATCTCTCTACAAAGTTGGGTAAACAGATTTGAAAGCCAAGAGAGATTATTATGATCATCTTGTCTAACCTGAATATTGAAAGCTGTAGAATTTCCTCCAGCCATTCCCACACCAAGATCTTTCTGTAGTTGTTTCTTAGAAAGACATCTTCATTGTATTTTAAAGAGTTGGGGAAATGGTGAATCCATCACTGCACTTTTGAAGATTTCTCCAGTGGTTACCCTAACATGTACTGTGCTACCCTAACATGTAAAAAATAACTGATAGCAATATAAATGTTGTTTGAAAAGGTAAATTCATCTAGCTGCAGCATCTGTCCATTGCAAGCCTGCTTCTTGTTAACAGAAATATCTTCCTTTTGAAGATGTTTGTAAAATACAGCAGATTTACTCCTTCACCTTCTCTTGATAAACTGTATGGATTAACTTTGAATCTGCACTGTATTACTGGCTTTCCAGAACTGTTCTGTTTTCTGAATGCCTTCAAGCTTACAGCTATCGCCTTACTTTTTTGACATGTGGACGTCCAAACCAGACCTCTTCCTACTTCTCTTTTAATTTGTGAGGTGAATATTATAACCAGGGAAATCTGAGGAACAGAAAAAAACCTAAGAAGCATAAGGTTGAAAATGGCCTTAAGAAATCACCCTTTCTAGTCCTGTCCCTTGCCCCAAGACAGGATCAACTACTCCTTTGTTATAACATAACTGTTTTTTCAATCTTGTTCTTAAAGACTTCCCAGTATGGTGCTTTTGCCATCTCCTCAGGCAATCTTTCCCAGTGTTTCCCTACCCTTATCACTAAAGGTCTTTTTTCTAATGTATACTCTGCATGTATCCCCTACTGCAATTTCATTCCATTAGTGAATGTCTGTCTTTGCTGGGCCCAGAGAACAGACTGTGTGCTTCCTCCCTGTAGCAATCTTTTACATATTTAAAGGCTCTGTCCCCTGTATATTCTTTTCCTCATTAATCCACAAACTCCCATTAGTATCCTGATATTTAATGTTTTCTGGACTGGTAATCAAGCTTGATCTCCGCTGTGCTCTTCTCCAGTCACTCAATGTCATTCTGGAAGTGCAGTGCCCCAAGCCAAGCACGCTCCAGGTGAAAAACATCAAAAAAAAAAAGGAAAAAACTAAAATTGAAGTCGTACCATGGATTAGCAGAGCAAAATAATTGCTTTGCCTATTTTGCAGGCTGTCTTCCTGTTCCTACCCCCCTTGTATGGCATTTTCCTTTTTACGACAGCATAACGGCGGTGACTCATGTTTAGCCTGTGATTCACTCTACATTTTTTCTATGCAACTGTAATCCTGTTTACTTTTCCCCTTCCTGTATCTGGGGAACTGATGATGCTATGTCTAATAGATGACACTTGCACCTATTGAATACTATCTTTTGTGTTTTTCTTAAAAAAAAAATCTCCAGTTTGACAAAATCCCTCTGAATTCTAATTCTGTTCTCTAACACACTTTTAGCTGCTCTCTTCTTCATGTCCTCTCCTGATGTAACAAGCTTAGTCTCTGTTCTTCAGATGTCTTATAAGTGGTATCAGATACAGGATAGACCCTCGAGGAACCTTTTTTAATACATCTCTCCATTTTGATAGTGGCCCCATTTTGCTAACTCTTCCTCAGCCCTGCTCTTTCTGACCCCATGGGATTTTCAATCTGGACCATATTGTCTTTGCTTATTCTTGAGAAACATTGCCAAAAGTCTTACTAAAATGAAGATACTTGACTTTTTAATGCTTCTCTCCTTTGTATAATACCTATTACCTTATTGTAAAAGGAAATCAGATTGGCTTAACAGGATTTGTTCTTGACAAATCCAAGTTCATTGTTACTCATCTGTCTGTCTTCTAATGCTTACAGATGGTTTGCTTGATAATTTCCACAAACTGAAGCTACCTGGTTTATAACTTACCAGCTCCTCCTTTTTTCTATGTGTACTTAGCTTTAAGCCTGATTGAAATGAAGAGGGCTGCTTCCATGACCATGAGAGGCGTCTTCTGAACCGGAGATCAGTAACCTGCCAAAGCCGTGGCAGTAGAACCAGGAGTAGAGCCGAGAAGCCCAACCCGTCCTTGCCTGCTCTAACAAATCTATAATCCCTGCACAACCTTTCTTCACCTCGTTCGTTCCACTTCCCTTTATTTTCTTGATTCATTGATGGAACATTCCTGCAGATGTTGGCCTCTAGCAGCTGCTGTAGATTCTATGAAAAATTCATACAGATATTTCAGTTTCCAAGCAGATTTCCTGTGCTGTGTTATGCTCCCAAGACCAGCTGCTTTCTGCTTCCTCCTAAATTGAAAATCACCTGGATCTGTGTTGTCAAACCAACACCCAGGAAGTGATCTACTTAAACCTTACACTTCTATTTCTTTTTTAAATAAATAGGTACAGAAATAAGTTCTTTGATCTTGGCAGCATTTTGACCATTATCCAGGAGTTTAAGCCAGAAACCTTCATTATGAAGTGAAATGTATTTATCTTAGCTGAAAGGCGAGAGAGAAAGAAGCAACTTGCTGATCAGTGTTTTCCCCCAGATGATTTCTGGTATGCTGCAAGAGAAACAACATATAAATTAATGCACACAATATTTTGAGTTTTCTTCCAAAACACGTACAGTCACTTTTTCCACATCAGACAAAAAATATAGTCTTTTGCACTTTAAACCATTTCCAACAGTACACAAAATTCTCTCACTGTTTTACTTTCTTGGCTAACACCACCCTAATTCTTCCCTTTCAAGGCCTATCCAAGGAATCTGTGCACTACTGACCCAGAGGCATTGTTTCTCTAAACAGCACCAATGAAACAAATTATTAAATTACTTTGTGCAGCTAAAAATACTGAATGCTGTATACCACAGCCCTGTCAAGGGTGTCACTACTAAGTTGCATCAGTTTAAATATTTCTCGTAACCAATCTTTGTCTACTGCGTGTATTTTAAAAAGATAGGGGGGGGAGGAAAGTTGAAACCTAAACCAACTTAAAATTTTGCCACATTTCTTTCTCAAAGGAAAAAAAAAAACCCACTTCAAAGACCATTTGACAGTTTTTGTCCCTCAAATTCCAGGTGAAATTCCGTCCCTCTTTTCCACAAGACCGAACTCCGGCACAACTGCTTTCATTTCCATGCTTTTGAGAATAAGCAGGGAAAAGGCGTTCATTAGATATTTTTTCACAGGCTTCTGAAACCATGTTGAGGGAGGGCAGAGATCAGACCTCTTGTTCTGAATTTAACCGTACCCATGGGACAGTTGATCGCTGCCTGCGCACCCCAGCTCCCCTCCACTGGAAGCGAGCATACCTCTGCTCCGGTAGCAGCTAGCACTTCCCAGTGCATCCTAGTGAAAATCAGCTGGAGTAATAAAGAACTATTATTTAATTATCAGTCGGGCTCATTTTGATGGAACCAAGTTGTTTCTCTCACTTGCCCCGTTCAGTGGCTCTGCTGACACGTGTCTGTAGAGAGAAGTGACGAGCAGCCCAAGGTTGGCTGGGTTTTGCCACTACCAGGTTTGCTTGCCGAGGTGCCTATCAGCTTGTAATTTCATCTGTATGTGCAATTTCTTGCAGGAACATGGCTTTATTTTACATGCATTTCGGGGAGAGATCCATTTTGCCATGACAAGTCTTCAATATGTAGTACAATGGGGACTGGTTTTTGACAATTGATACATAACAATAAATAATCAGACCTGATAACACAATAAGTGTATCACATACACACATACTTGCAAAACCACATTTATTTTAAAGGAAATGATACAGGGTTTCTGTATTTAATATTGCAAATAAAGATTCCATCTATTTCTAAACCCCTTCTTGAATATTTTTTTTCTTCCTAAGTTTCCCTGTCTGTCTCTCTTGTATTCTTTCCTCTCTTCTTCTTCCCATCCTCCTGATCTCTATTTCTCCTATGGTGAAAAAAGAAAAGGAAAATTACAAAATAGGGCTGGGGAAAAGGGAACCAGAATGGCAAAAAGTGGTTAGTTAAACAATGCAATCTGGGCCAAGTGTAATTGTTCTTTCAAAAATTAACTTTTTAGATAATTTATGTTCAAATTAGTATCACAACTGTATGCTATTAGCAAGGGGTTGCACTTTACATCAATTGGATATAATTATGAAGTTCCTTTTCGAGACAAAAATTATTTTAATATATCAGACAAGCAATTAACATTAAAATGTGGATTTTGATCTGTGCCCTAAATGTACGATCAAAGGTACCAGATCAGACAGCTTAATCTGAAACCCATTAAATACATGACAATATTTGTAATGAACTACAGTTATAGTCTTCAATGTTTCTTATTGACATTTATTCTTAGATGCAGAAGTACATTTACACGAGAGAGGTGTTTGGCCTTGACTTCAGATCTACAGCAATTTCCACAGAAATTTCTAAAAAGAATGTTGGTCAGTGTTTTAAGACATAGGGGCCTAAATTTAGACTGTTAAATCTGTATTTAGCCCTGCAGTGTGCTGAGCACTCTGGCTGTGATCCAAGAAAGCACTTATGCGTTCCCATTAACTTTAAAACACATTCAGGTCTATTATTCACTTTACCAAAAGAACTGAACTCAAATACTTAAAATGAAGCATGCACATGAAGCAGCCTGTTGGACTCAGCCTTATACAACCCCCAGTCTTGTTCTGCCCACACCTAAGACCCTGACTCACTTTATTCGCATGACTTGTCCTATTGCGGTAGTGGGACTGGTCATAGCAGTAAAATTACTCTAGAACATTACAGATTTCAGGGCTGTTTTTTTCAAAAGGGCCAAGTGCCCATCAAACACACTTTCAGAACCTACTTTGAGACACACATGTTAAAATATACATTACATTCAATATCTGAATACAGTTATAATGAATATTCTGTCCTGTTTCTACTTTTTTATTATTATTATTATTGTTGTTGTTGTTGTTGTTGTTAATGTTTTGCACATCCAAATCCAACTTGTGGGCAATGTTCACCCACTTCTGAAGACCTGACAAAAGTCCCACAGCAGTGGTTAAGAGTCAGGTTTCCGTTTCTGGGAGGGACAGGACAATAAATAGGAGACACTGTAGCAAAGGGCATTCAGGTGAGGCACTGGGAAGAACTGTAGCACTAGGGACAATGACATACCGGTATAGGTTGTTTAGGAAATGGACTGAAACTCTTCACTGGAAGCCTTTAAGAACTGGCTAGATAAAGCACCTCGAGGAACGATGCTATTCCTGGTGCTATAGTCAGCCCTTCCTTAAGAGGCAGGATGCCCTAGGCAGGTTCATAAGGTGCCTTATAGCCCTGTGCAACTATTAGTATCGGTATCAGGCCTGTATTTGGCTCTTGCTACGTACTGGCTAGCCTTCTGTGCTGATGCCCTTGCATTTGCCCACTTAGGACCTGTGTCATGATTCAGTTATGAGCAAGTGGCAGGATTAGACAATTTTTTTGGCTTGTGCAAGTATTTCTAGCAACAGAAAAAAAAGATGGCATGTGAAAGCTGGCTAGAATAATTTCCATTTCCCTTTTCCATTTCCCAAAGCTGTCAGCTGCAATTAAAGACAACATCAGTTATGATCTAACAGAAATCCTGGTGTTTTCTTTAAAGAGGTATTTGCAGAAAAAATACAAAATCAAAATTAGAGGAGTTAGTACATTGATGGTCATTTGCAAATGTGATAGTCGCTAATTATTGTTTAGGATTGTAAGAGATCCAACCTGCAGCTAAAGCATCTGCTCTCTCCTCCAGAGCATAACCACCAAAACCCAACACCCCTTGGTGCTGTCCTCACCAGCGGTAAAGGAAAAAGCCTGGAGGAAGTGTCTTCTAAAGTAGATTATGCTCTGGTGATTATACAACAAGAATTTCCTCTATGGGCAGCAAACCCACTTTTAAAAGTGCCCTTTGTGCCCGCCACGTGGTCCCTCCTGTTCTGCGCCATGCCTCGGTTGTGCCAAACGCCAGGCTGACAGTGTGGCTGCGTCCTTGATGAGGGGCAGAAACCCCCAGTGGGGAGAGACGGGGCCAGGACAGCACCATCTTCTTCCATTTTAACCCATTTTTCCTAACTGATTACTACTCACATTTACAAGGCAAAATTAACCAGCCATAAATATAAAAGGAAGTGTTCATTTAATCACTTGTGTTACACTTCAGGGAATTCGTAACATCCAGCTGAACCAGAATTCACTGTTAATTGCAACGAGGCACAATATGCACATGCAAGATACACTTTGATCGATTGCTACACTACCCTTAGCTTGGGGCACTTTTTAACTGCCAAAATCAACCTTTTCTCTGGGAAATGTATAGTGAGGGAGTTTGGAAATAGAATTTGGAACAGGCTGGAGAGGTCTGCTCCAAAGCTGAACTTCCCCAGTGGGGACATCTAGACTTTTCAAAGAAGGAAATGGAAATGGCGGAATGCTAGGGCTGACGTTTTGATTTGAGACTCTGAAACATCTATAAATTCAAATAGTTGGGTAATCCTTAAGGTGTGTGCCTATAGGTAAAAACAGACTCCATCTTCAGTTCACTTTTCCTCCAAATAATTTCTGAGATACAAATCAGCATCTTAATGGCATATTTATTGTTAAACATTTCCTTATGCCTGCATTCCGGGGAACAAAACATGATTCCCAAAAGACTTCAATAGTTGCACTTAATGTATTAGGAGAAAACCAAACGGGATGCTATTTGTTGATGTTGACTTGGTTGCACCAACCTTTAATTTTTGCATACACAAAAAAATTGCAATAAAACAAAATAATTAGGCAAGAAGAGGAAAAAATATGTAGGTTTGGAATGTTGGGGAGGGATTGGGGAATATATTTGATCAAAACTTGAAATCTAATGCAGACGCTCATACCCAAGACACAGAAACCTCCAGGCAGAGAGGTAACAGTGACACACTAACCCTGGCTGCTGTGGAATTACATTCCTGCAGAAATCCAGGGAGGCAAAGCATGGTGCTAGTGCCAATGGCACATCCAGACATAGCTGGAATTTTCCTAGAGAGTGCAGGGGGGCTGCTTCTCTCTTCCCTCCACACACATTATGTAGCTATTGAACTCTGCAAGACTTGCAAAGAATACACGTTATATTATCTTTTCATTTTCACGGCATCTGTACATTTAAAGTTTCATGCCTCATTGTGTCTGCATGTGATCATCTTGTACATGTATTTAAATTGCTGCTCTTGCCTCTGATCCTGAAAGACAAAAACAACACTGAATTCTTTTTCCATTATATATTTTTACAAAAGAACTACTGTAAAAATTAATCAAAGGTATGCTGGTTTTTATTGTTATTTTTTTAATTTTGGGGGGTACTTTTCCTCATATTGCAGCGGTTTTGAAATTGAAACGTTGCACTGCTGAGAAAGTGCCATGAAAATATAACCCACTACATTCCAGGAAAATAAATAAGCAAGGCCACCCAAATTTTCAATTAGTGCTAGTGCAGTATGCAGGAAATGGCTGGAGAACCGTCAAAGGCAGCCTTAGGCTGGGTCGTGGATACGGAACAGTGACAGGAAGGTTTGAAGCAGGAATACAGGCTCAGTGTGAAGATGGCTCTTCTCCAAGGAAAACTGCATGCTAATAGGTTAATACTGATTTCCTGAAACATACAGCCTGGGTATTACATGCTGGAATTTACATTCTGACAAAGGCAATTGCTGAGCCTCAAGACTTTGCTTTTTCGGTGATGAAATAACACTAGAAAGTTCAAGCTGCATTATATATTTCATGTTTTAAGCTTATTAAACATTCAAAGTACAAACCGTGCACATATTTTTAAGCCACCTGAAATAGCAACAGCCTCACTAGTTTGGGCAACTAGTATGAGAAACATTACATTTCAACAGGTCGGGCTTGTCTGGAGTAATACCGTCAACTGATACCGACCAAGGTGGAGTGGTGCCACTTTCAGAGGAAATCTGCCCAGAATCCAGAAATACTGCCCAATCAAGCAGACGTGCACGGCATCAGGAATGAAACACTTTTCTTTTAGCACTGCCTTTACAGACATAGCGATATTTGGAAGATATCTGAAGATTGACTTGGACAAAGCACTTCAGAAAATAAAAAACAAAAAAGCACAAAAGAAGACACTATGTCTCTTTCTGCAAGTCAGAGGAAGGGCTCCCTTTGACGACAGAAGGTGCCGTGGCAGACCTTCATCCTGCAAGCAAGTTCCTAAAACATGAAGAACAAAATGAAAAAGGAAAGAAACTTAAAGAGAAAGACCGATCCAGCTAAAGAATCCTGCCAACCTTTCCCTACGAATGTGCCCCTAATTTACTCTCTCCAACCGATGTTGCGACTGTCAGCTGAGGGTGGCACTGCAGCATCGCAGGAGACCCTCATCCCACCAGCCAGACCCATGCACTACCTCGCTGTCTTAGAGAGGGTGGCTGGCAGAGGAGCACACATAACAAGTGCAGCCACGAGTGGAAGTGGGGAGGAGATGATGGGTCTTCCACCAGCCCCTGTGGGGCCAAGATTTCTCTGTGTATCTATTTTAATACCAGCAGGCAGTGTTAATAATGTTTTTACCACACTACTAGTGTGGGCATGATCCCACATCTCAGCAAGCAGCCAGTGGTGCCTAGCTGTGCTGCCCTGATCCCAGGCACCCATTTAAATCACAGCTGTGCCTGTAGCTAGTTGATTGTATTTATTTACGAGGTACACAGCATTTTCATTGTCTTTCACCGTTGGGAGAGCTGAAAGCCATCCTGTGAGTCTTTTTAACAGTCCTAATTGCACTAAAGTCACTGGGAATTCTGCCCAGATAGAGCCTGGAAAAACTGGGCCACAAAAATAGACCCTAATTATTTGTATTAAGAGGCAGAAACAATCTCCTTGCAGTTCCAGCCCCTCCCTAGGAAAAGTTCTGTGGGATTGAACATGCTGAAAACTACTTGGGGTCCATCGAGTGATGCACTTTCCACCTCTTCTCGGGGAAGCTGTTTTAAATAAGCTGTGTAAAAATTTTAATCAGCACAGAATATTTTAAGTTCCAAGTACTGTACCTACCCTGGAACCTTTTTAGTTTAAAGTCAATAATTATGTCACTTGCCTGTGAAAGAGCAATTAACAGAGCAAGGAAGGAAGGGGAGGGCATTTGGGGAGTTTTAATTTGTTTTCACACATAATGGTACATTTTTTGGTCCTACGTGATAATTATTTAATCAAATGGAATTTGCCCGGTGGTATTTCACATGACACCACTGCCAATCACCGCAAAGCAAACAAATCTTTCAGGTGGTGAAGGGAGAGTTTACTCATCTGCGTTCTGAAGAGCTGCGTGCTGGGAACGCCAAATTGCTGAAGTGATCTGCGGGCAGCTAAGTGGAATAGGCACCAATTCAGGGCAGCATTTATGTGTTTTGGGGAGTCTGGATAACTTTTACAGAACTTGGACATGTGTGTAAGGCTGGGTATATGCTCAATTGTTGTCCTGAATCAAGATGCTCTGCTGAACTGAGGCCACAGCTTTTATGAAAAGGTACTTCTTCCCTATAGGAAGAAAGCACCTCATTTCCTTTCCACGTGAACATTTGATCCATGATAAATGTTTATAAAGTTCCCCTTCACCAAGTTTCTTAACTGCTGAAGAATAAATATTTAAAGAATCACAAATACTATAATCAAAACCACGTAAGATGCTACAAGATGCTTTCATTGTATGAAAAAACAGAGGAGCTGAAGCTTGCAGAAAACTTAATTTTCCTGGTTTGAAAACTGATCTACTGTACGATATAGCATGTATTATCTTTGTGCAGTATTTTTAAAACAATACCTTAAATGCCATTGGCTTAATTCTTCCCATATTACTATAACAAAGCTATGGAAGCTCTGCAGAAGACCAATGGAGAGGAGGTTTGGGGGTCGCATCTGCAGCGTACTGAGCTCTTTAGCTTATATTTGGTGAAGTCCTGGGGATTAGACCCGTGTTTAAGATTAAGGACATGCCTAAGTGCCTTGCTGGATGAGAGCCAGAGTGTTCAGCACCTTGCAGGACTGAGCCCTTTGCTGGCACTCGGGACAGAAACTTTGAATATTGAACAAATTCCTCAGGTGGAGTAAAAGTTATTAAAAAAAAAAAAAAGGCACATGTTTCCTAACTGTAATATGCAAATAACACCTGTAACACTTACCCTCAGAAGCAGGGGGCCACCTGATGGGAACTACCTACAGATTTTAGAAATATAATTATACATGTAGAGTTGAACAACAAGACTTTTAGTTAAGTCATTTGGGTAAAAATCCTGGTTCCATGGAACGAAATGGGAGCATTGCCTTTTTTGTCATGGGGCCAGGATTTTGCTCATCCTTTATTACATGACATAGGCTGATTTGGAGCCTTCTTCTAACTCCAAATTTGACTCTAATATTAAATTAAATGGCAATTTCCTATGGCCAGTGACCAAATTATCCAATAATACCTGCTTAATACAATCAAAATAAAAAAGGTGGAAGTCATGTTATTTTAATGCAACTGATTTGTTTCCTGAATTTTAATCAAACGGGACAGAAGGATCAAATTAGTCAGCCAAAAAATTACAGTCATTCAGAGGTATTTTGTACACAACCACATACCTTTGCACAGGTAAAACTCTTTCTCAGTTCTAAGCCTTCTTCCCTTCTTTCTTTCCCTACAACTATTGTTTATGTCAAACACAATGGAAAAAAAGCTTTTCTACTTTGGAAGGCAGGAAAATCTATAGGAAGTTTAACCAGGATGCCTCTGGACTCCTGCAGATCAAAGGTAGTTCCCCGTTTTCCTTGCCAGACCATCATGCAATTGCTCTGGGAAAAAAATCTGAGGAGTGATCATAGTACAGGGTGAGGGGACTGTCCCAGAGACATTCCTGGGCTCCAATCGTCACCCGGCTGCCCAAGCACTCCCGCAGCAGTCACGCAGCAAATGCGCAACCGGCATCTGAGCATCCCGGCCACGGCGTTTGGGCTTCGGCCCCCGTGAGCACGCCTGCAGTGAAATTCTAGCCTGCGACCAGACTGCCTGCAAGCCAGCACCGACTTCCGCAGCAGCAGAACATGATTAGAAGCAATTTTCACCTTGTATGTTCTGTATGTTTGTAATTAGCTGTGAATTAACGCGAAACATTCCTATACAAATTCTCTTTTCGCCAGCAAAAAGCATATCCATGTATTTGAGCCTGGGGAGAAAGATAAACTCGTTGTTGGTGTCAATGTTTTCTTTTTTTGTTTCCCCTTCAGCCTCCAGGTATAAATGCTACATTGAGAAAATGGCTATTTAAGAGTGAAGTCTGACTCTCCATTTATGTTATCATTAATTTTCACGGTAGCTACCAAGAAAAAAATAATTTAACAGTATTTTTCTAGAGTAAATGGCTATGGAGTAATTTCAAATCTGATGCAGGAGATGAAGAACTAGTAGAAGAAGGAGGTGAAGAAGTAGTAAACACATGCAGGTTTTGCTGGTGAAACCGTTAATGAAAGCACAGCCCCTTAGCAGAATTATCTACCTCATTGCTCTGTGATATATCAATATGCATTCCTCCTCTCTCAAGATACATCACCACAGTAAAATGCCTCGATAAAAAAAACTAGCTCAACTTAAAAACAAGTGTGGTAACAGACAGAGGAGGAATTAGGCATGCAGCCTTCTGCAAATGATCAACAACTTCTTATGCACAAAACTACTGGGTTTTTTATTTATGTTTTTCTACTAGTTTTCTGGTTTTCAAAAACCACCAGAGGGAGGCCATAACCTCTCATAAATATAAGGAAAGGCATGTTGGGGTTGGCAACGAAAAAATGGACTAAGAATTAAGCTGTCTTTGGATTTCAAAGAAATACACCAATTGCTGATTCACCAAGATCCACATAGATGCAAAAGTTCTGGACAGTGCCACTTGCTACATGTGGAACTATATTAGAAGAGCCTTTTAAATTTGTTCCTGACAGTTATTAATACAACTCCTAATAGTTCTAGTATGCCAAAATATACACGTTAGAGGTGAGGATGAAATGATGTAGGCAGCCAAATACCATACACTACATAATCATTTAGGACGATACTTTTGAGCGCTGCTGTTGCGTCTGTGTAACACCATCAGGTGCAGGAAAACATGAGTGATGTTATTTACGAGACGGCCTCAGGGGCTGCTTCACACGATTGCCAGAGTCTACTCCCTTTCAAGTTCTGATGGCTAAGGTTATCACTAAGGAAGAGCTGGTTTTTTGGATGAAAGAGTGAGGAGCATGGAGTCTTGAAGCACTGAGGTGATCCTACAAGTGTCTACACCTTAAATATCAGTGATTGCAGTGACTGTCATGGAGAAGTCCTTCAAAATCTGGACTAACATACTTTATGACTTGCTACCAATTTGGCTATCAGTCAGTTGGTCACTGATTGATATAACTAAGCATTACCCAAACTAGAATATAAAATAAGTAAGGAACTGTGCAGCTGGACCAAGTGGACTTACCAGACCCAATGATTAGGCACTTTTACCAGAAAAGGCTAAACATATCAAATATGAGTCATGATTCCTTACCATAATTACCTGATATAAAGGTTCTTCCAGAAGTCTGATAGGGTCTGGCTCAAACAAAAGTAGATTCTAGGAAAAGCCCAAGAAATTTGGCGTGATGATACAGCACACCGCATATAATTTGTTTGCCCTTTTTGAAGGTCAATATCTTCAGGATGTAAGTTCTAGTTCTCTAGATATGGGGGAAAATGAAAAGCTTAAAGTACAGAAAAGCCTGAGGAAGACAGACAAAAAGTAAGATCTGATAACAAGACCTGACACATGAAAACACTGTTTATTTAAACAACCAAGTAAAATTAATGAAGATTAGATGAGCTCCATTTGCTGTAGCCAAGAACTGAATCTTAACCTTTATTAACTCTCAGGAAAGGCTCTGCAACACACTACTCTTTTTCTGGGCATAGAAGAAAAGACATCTTGCATACATCTTTCCCATGATGAATAGTCTCAAGTTTTAATTGCAGCATTTTTCAAACCAAGCTTCAACTAATAACTGGCTAAAGCTCTCTGCAAGAAGCTGTGTGTCTTTGCGGTACTTCGGTTCTGGAGGTGCACACAGAATGTAATTACCTACAGCTTTTGCAGATGTAATTGTAGAGCGTTATGTTCAGCTTTTACAGCAAACTCTTACCATTTGTTTTAATTCCAGTCCTGTGACCTCAGTGATGGAGGAAATAGTTCTTTCCCAGTTCTAGCTCTGTAGTCCTCTGGGGAAGAAGATGCTTTAAACAATGCCTGAAGTGCTTAACTAATACGCAATTCTGTTTACACACATATTACAAGTAGACTAGTCAATGCCACAAAGCAAAAGCCAGTACAACTTGGATTGGTAATATTCCTGCAGTGCACATCTTGACTACAGTGGTGAATGAGTCCTGTAACACTATTGATCTCAACAAAAAAGGGTCTAATTCAACCTTCAAAATGAGCACTCTCATGTGCTCTACCTTACATGATTCATAGGACAACTCATTAAAGATAAATAAATAATAAATAAATAAAAGGAATGAAAGGT
The DNA here is from genome assembly GCA_020745775.1 of Theristicus caerulescens. NCBI lineage: Eukaryota > Metazoa > Chordata > Aves > Pelecaniformes > Threskiornithidae > Theristicus > Theristicus caerulescens. Next base: position 75,200,349 of record CM036558.1, read on the forward strand.
AACATCGTGTTATCTCTGGCCATGCTTCCTTTCTAGGAGACACAGTACAGAATTGCAGCCAGTTTATTATTCGAGTACTCCGCACATGAGGGATCAAGTAGAGATCAGTTAACTAAAAAAAAATTATATTATTAGAACATCATAATTAAGGAGGGAAATTGTTTGAAAGCCAGGAAATTCCTCATTTAGTTGTCACAGAGTCCTGACCGTTAGAGCTTCCTCATTAAGAGAGAAAACTCTTTCTACCAGAGGCTACACGGATTATAAGGTGCAGAAGAAGATGCAGGAAAAGAGCTCATGCCTCAGTCAGGTAAAAAAGGGCATCCCAGCGGTGGAGGAAAGTCCACCCTGACAAAGAAGCTCTGCAAGGGGCCAGTGCAGAAGTTCCAAACATGACTCTCATGTCAGATCTCTCATGAACCCCCATAAAACCCAACCCAGGTCTGCTCTTACTGCTTTAAAGTGACAAAAGACGGCTATTTGCAAAGTGTAAAATGAGGGCAAAAATCTCTTGTTCTTCACCCAAATCGCAGCCGTCCTTCCTCCCCCTCAGACTGTCCCGGGAAGGGCTGCAGCCATGGCTGGAGCGTTGCGGTGGGTGATGGCGCGCCCATGCAGCTGAGGAAGGCAGGGCTGCATGCCGGGGTGCTGCGCTCTCGGCACGGTGGGCAGCACCCCGCGGGGCCCACCGGGGCTCTGCTGGCTGGGAAGGCAGCTGGAGTCACCTCCAAACCCACATGCATGGCACAGCCAGACACGCCAGTAAGCCTGGCTGCGGGGGGATGCATTAAAAATCCTACACCCAGGAGGCAAGGGTAGGACTGTAGCTGTTCCTGAAGCTCAGCTCTCCCAGCCTCAGGCTCCTTCCTCACCCCCATTCCCACGACTCGGCACAGTTGGGGATCGCTTCTGCTGCCTCGGCCGGCTGTCACTCCCTGCCCATCTCTCTTTGAGCCCATGAGTCACTTCCTCTCCTCAGATCCCACCTTTCAAAACTTCCTTTTTCCTCTTCTGGGGTATGTCTGAAAGCCTTTTCTGAAAGTGAGCATTGGGCTTACTTATCCACAGACAAAAGTGCCTCTGGGAAGCAGCACATTCTCCTGTCTGATGACATCCAGCCAAGAGCACGCAGCCATATTTGTGCCATCCCTGTCATGCTGGTGTCCACAGCTCCGCACTAAGCCTCCTCCCGTCCCCTGCTTCTACACGCTGCAGGTGTAGAGTGGTGCCGGAGGGCTTCTCACCCTGTCCCCTGCCCACAGGTGTGGGGTGGGCAGAGGGCAGAGGAGAGGAAGGAGACCTCAGCTCCACTCGCCAGCCCCGGCGGCTGCCTCTTTTTCAGAGAGCAGCAGCCCTGGGGTTCAGCAGCAGCTGGAGGGAAAGCAAGACAGTAAAACCAAAACAGCTTTGACTTTAAAAAAAATGGGGTTCCTTTCATTTATCCTCTTTTTTGAGCTGTCAGGGATTTAGGTTTTAAGGTTTTCCTCTGCAACCATGAGGGCTAGAAATGTGTTTCTTGGAGAGAAGCAGTGGACCCTCCTGAAACCAGTGGCAGAAGCTGCTCTAGCAAGCCACCAGTGCCATCCCCTGGGAAGCTCCCAGCTCTTTGTGACTCCCTCGCATGAGACGGAGAGTTCACATATTCCTGCCCCTACAGGCAACCAGCACCAGGAAAGATAGCGGGGGATGAAAGTGGGGATGTGAGGCGAGAGGTGTGTGGGAGGAACCTGTCAGGGCTGGAGTGGTGGTTCAGGCACAGCTTGTTCCCTGGGAGATTTCTGTGTTATCAGCAAGATAATCACATTGGCTAACAACTTATTCTACAGGTACAGAGGCCAAATCTGCCTGTGCTCAGCAATTTAGAATGAAGCTATTAGTTAACTCTCCTATTTGTCACTGTATTTTCAAGATTATGCTGTTGGATCAGCATGCTTTGACTTCTCCAGCCTTCGAACTGCTTGGAAGGCTGTATTTTCTCCTCCAGGACCTCTGAGACCTTATGACCTAATGCTTTGCCTACATGCAAGGCTGTTATCACTTCTTTACCAAGCGGCACTATTAGGGCAGGAAGCAGAAAGCTATTGGGGCCAGATTCTCAGCTGGTGTAAGACAACATCTGGAATGGGGGGCTATGCAGGTTCACGCTAGCTGAGAATTTAGCCTCTCAAAGTTATAACAAGAATGTGCTTGTGGAAAAGACCATTTGTTTAATTGTTTTACACCAGGGACTTGCAGTTTTTCATGCTAATTTTATACCACACTAATTAAGTGACCAGGCAGACAACTGCAGTATTTAAATTAAGCATGTAAATTGATGTGGTGTTGAAAGATACCGCTTCATTAGTGTCTTTTATTCTCAAACATTACGATGCTTTTCATGGCCAAAGATGCCCACACAACTGAGAAGGAACATGGAAAAAATACACTCTCTGTACAGGTTCCTGTGTGTGTCACCATTCTGCAGTTACAGAGCTGCATCCCTTCTGATCAGTGGGTTTCAGTCCTGGCCAGTCTGCCCTGTCTTTGGATGCACTGACTCTGATACCGTGACATTAGCCCTACTGACACCATGCTGACTTTCTTAGTGATCTAGGAATACAGATCAAAGATCATTGGTTAAAGAAAGAACTTCATCTATATCCTCTCCAAAGCATGCCAGTTGCTAACAGTACGGAGGGAATGCAAATCTGTTTTAAAATTTGGTTTACTCTGCTCTCCACAGTGGGTATGAGAAGCAGGCTGTGCCCCACAGTTCCTTGTTTCTTAAAGCCCACCCAAACTGGTGTGGTGCTTAGGCAGTTACGGCTTGTTTTCCAACGGTACAAATGTAGACAACGGCTCTCAAATGTACGAGACTGAGTAGGCGTTGAGAGTGTGTGCTCCTCTGCCACTGCTAAAGGGAACACCCTGACAATCAGCTGTGGCCCCTGCTCTGAATTATCCCCAGAGGAAAGAAAGTGCAGCACCCGGATTAGACAGAGAGGAGGAATTAGTGACACAATAGTCCCACCAAAGCCTTGTATGCTATATCACCCAAAATCTGGTTTTGCCAAAACACAGAGCCCTTCTGCCCAGGGACCACATTTCCCTGGACCCTGATGTAGGACAAGCTGGTCATTTTTTTCCCCATCTGAGAATAAAAGAAAATGCCCAAATTGCTGAATTTCAGGAGATTACCTGATGGTAACAATACATTCTTGCCTGGCTGAAAACTTAGCACTGTGCATTTGGGTCACTGTATGCAATTTTCTAAGGCAGCAAATTAATCTGTCAGGCGTTAGAGGATGGTATGGGCTTTCCTAGGCAGGAATAAAAAAGTAGCAATAACCAGTGCTGGCTACTAACATTGGGTGGGCAGCACTAATATAGATAGGAGCAAAGCTTTCCAGGGGAAGAAGTGCCAATTTTACATTGAAAGATTAATAAGTGACCGTAAAGCCAAAATAGGACCACTCCCCACACACACTTTAAAAATGTTTCTATGGTCACAAGGTTTTTGTACAAAAGACAAAAAACACAAACCACATCTTACTGCTAAATCTAAAGTAACATTTATTTTTCAGAGGGAACTTTTTCCAACAATGTGTCACTGTAAATTTCTTATCAAGAAGTAACAAAGAAAGGGATTTCTCTTTTCAGATCAAGAGAGCAGCTTTGCTAATGCCTGTATTCATTCAGCTTTTCATTCCAAACATCATCCATCATGCCATACATCCCTTACACCGGACTGCAGAAAACATACCACAAATTCTACTTCGAACTGCAATGCATCTTGAACAAAGCTGACTAAACTCAAAATTAAGTTTTCAACAACTGCGTGTTAAAAAGAAAATCAATGAAAGAAAAACAGTGAGCTCTACTGAGCAAACATCCTGCAGTTAAAAAAAATATGTTTTGATTGATGAAGGAAAAAGCCATGACATTTTAGGTGGCCTAAAAGAAATTTCAAGGATCATATTAAAAAGAAAGCTGGCATTGTATTAAAATATAGTTATACCAAGGGATAACTGGAATATACTGGGGAACCGGGACATAGACTGGCTTTACCCTTTTCTTAAAGCAGTTCATTAAATCTTGCTTTCTTCATCTCATGTCCCCAGGTAGGAGAGTTTACCTTCAGGATCATCAACTTTCTTGGTTGTGAAGCAGCTCTAATCCATTTCCTTGATCCTCCTGCAATCAATTAATGCCGTACTAATCCTATCCTGGCCAGGCACAATGTGGAAAACTAAATGTATTGCATTATCTACAAGAAAAGTATTCAGGAATCTAGGTTTGAATCCAAGACACTTTTACCTCTACAGAAAGGTCAGGACAAAACACTCAGTAAGATTTACTGAGCTGCTATATCTGCAAAACCAGCAAGCTCTAAGGAGAAGCAATATCTTTTGTCAGATCAACTGATACAGCTAGAAAAAGCAGACAACCTTCCAGGCACAGAGACCCAGTGCAGCTATGGGCAACATCTGAAGGTTAGTTTAGATTAGCCCTGCAGTGACAAGTCTTTTGGCATCGGACATTTACATAATTAACCCTTTCTAAGCTAATTTTTTTTATACTCTTTAAGGAAAACATTTTCATAGTGTAATTAGAAATAAATTCCCAGTTTTTATTTTTATGACAGCAAAACCCCAGATACTTCCATAGGATCTCATATGCTAGAGCTAATAAGACAAATGCATTTGTCAAAATTAGCTATATTTTTAGTATTGGAAACCTCTGCCCAGTCTCACAAATTCTCAGACTGAGTACATTGATTCCAGAGAATTGATGGTTCTTTTCTGACAGCTTAATTTCTATCCTTACAGACAATACATGAGAAAGTGTAGGTCAATGAAATTACTATGCAAAATGCAACTTCCTCTTGAGTGAACTTGCCGAGTGAGTGTCTTCACTTACAATGCTTTGGACACTACTCTGAATGGTATCCTTGCAAAACAATACTGCTTTGGTAGAAGCAACCAGCTGCTCTTCTTTCTTTTACGTGTCTAAGCTTGTTTATCTTCTTCCAGTCAGTTACGCAGGCAACAAGATGGCACAGGTGTCCCCACGGGCATATCACTTTTATGTATGTCCTCTTTGTGGAGCCAAAACTGCTCTGAGAACAAAATTCCCTGAATTTTGTCCTGAATTCCCATTCCTCCTGCACATTATCAGTGGGATTCTTGAGTGTTTTCTCAATCCCAGTTGGGTACAGCTGTGCAAACCCACGGCAAGTTCCTCCTCCATGTATAGAAGCTGCCGTTGCTGTACTATATCCTATTTTATTTCTCTTTCACATATAGAAACAGGAGAACAATGTAAGAACATGGCAACCAAAACTCCCAACAAAAGAAAAAGCCACCATAAAACAACCGAGTGGCTCCTTGCATTTGTATTTTCTTGTTCGCAGACAGCCTTGCCAGCAAAAAGGAAATGAGGTGTACTCACACTGAAAAGAAACAGGCCCCTTCTGCAGGGCCAGGGCCCCTGGGCTTCTGCTGGCAAGGCTGCTGGTACTCATGGCTTGGGCTCTGGAGGAAAACCATTGGGATCTTCTTGCCTTACCTCCCTCCTGGGCGAGCGCAGCTTCCTTCTCTCTGGGTGGTCTTTCCAGTGATGGAGGTCTTGTCCTTCCACTCCTGCTGTGACCCAGGAGTGAACTGAGCTCGTTAAATGTACTTGCCTTTCCTTTGAAAAAAAGAAAAAGGGTGGAAATCAGTAGAGTCAGGTTATGGTACTACACTTCTATTAAAAAAAAAAAGATGGTGTACTTGTTTGTAGAAATCAACAGCATTTCACCCATGTGATGCATCTTTCTTGAGAGACCAGAGCAATTGTCAGATCAAGCATTTCAAGACACGTCATTTCCAGAAGAGAGGAGTTAGACACACTCTTGATCGTGCGCTTCTGTTTATTCTGCGTAAGGGATCTAGGACACCTGTGTTAGTTTTAAAGCTACTACATGTACAGCACTTGACTGCTATATTTTGGCAAGTCCCAGCTGTTATTTCACATGTGTGAACTAAGAAAATACCCAAGGTAAACACAGACTTAGAAGAAGTACCAAAAACATTTACAATAAAGTGCAAGTATGGCCCAGTATGTTAACCTGCTAATATATACAGTGTGCTGGCCCTGATCTACTTTCCTTTATAGAGGCAAAGGAAAAGAGATGTAACAAAGCCTGTATGAAACACCACAACCGGTTACCAGTCATTTCTCCTAAAGGAACAGCACCAATATGAATCAGTCTTCTAGTATTTTTCTTTACTTAGAGTTGTTTCCAGCCAAGCTTACCCAAATGTGGGCAATGCAGAACAGAAACATTTTTTCTGTTCGTTTTGTGCATCTGACAGCATTTAATCTAAAATGAGTTTAAATCCAGATTACTTACATGTGTGCACATGCTCACACTCCCCCTCTACACACACAATGTTAAAAGGACATTACTGATGATCATTTATTTTTCTCCGCTCTTGCTGCATTTCATAATATCCCTTCTCTCTTGAAATACTGCCAGAGAAGATTGTCTTTAATATACTTCAGTGGTGTCAAAAGAACCTCAGGAAATGAGGACTGAGGTGAACCTAAGGTCCAGTCTATGCCACCAGTACTCTGATTATACGTACTGCTTTGTACAGGAGGTAAAGATCTGCACTCCCGATGTCCTGCCTTCAAAAACCAATATTCTCTCCACTTTCCGTCTCCTCTAATTAAAGCCAATTACTTTGACCTGCTTGGTTTCTCCTCCAGAAGTGATGTTCTATTATTACCTACTCTTGCTCACAATCAGGTTTGAGTTATGCCTCAGAAACTCTTAGATTTCACTAGAAATGAGTTTTACTAGAAAAACAGGGTTTCTTTATCTCCACGATTTCCTGTATATGGGTCACATCCTTTTAAGTATGATCATCAGCTCTGTAAATACTGCCCTCAGAGGTAAGCTTTCCAGCTGCCGCCTGACATATCCTGACGTAACCACCCCATAGCCTGTGAGACAGATCTTCTGTTGGGCAAAGAAATAAAAAAAATGAGCTAGTGATTCAAATTCAAGGGGCCAAATAAGTTATTTCCAGGCAGGAGCCTGAGCACAGAGTAACATTTTCTGAGGTGTATCAGAGTGGAGCCTAGCAGGTATGAGAAGCTGTAGGAGAAAAGGGTCACTTCTTGATTAGTGATGAGACCAAAACTTTGTAATGGGATAGGAGGACTTCGTGTGACCAGGGTCAACTCAAGCTCTGAGAAACATTTCCCAATGTTTTAGTTCTCACTTGCCAAATTCAGCCCTGATGTAAATGAGCCCTGTTCTGCTGAAGCTATGCAGTGGGTGAGTTAGCTTGCTCGCCATTTTGTGATTAACTAATTTCTTGCTCAAAGGCTTTCAGTACTTAAAGATGAATATTGTATTTTTCCCATGTTTGACGTGGAAATGTTCAGTTGAAGTATCATGTCCCTCTAATTACAGGCGCTTCAAACTCAATAATGTTTTTCTCACATCAGTCACTGATCATTCACTACTCCCATTCATCATAATCCTGGATTGCTCTAGTTCACTCAGCAGTAATTCTAGCTGGCTTTCATCATTCCCATGGAAAACGTATACCAACAATTAAATCTCTCAGCAGAAGGAATCAACCTCATTTGGAGGTTTATAAAAGCACTGAGGAAAAAAAGCATGTATATATTTATGCAAGAAATAGCAATGAATAAGCATCTAATAACACAGCTCATTTTGTCAATGGTGAAATGTTAATTTGATGGATTTGGCCATTTTATCTTTCTGATGCCAGACAATGCAATGCATTTGAGAGTGATAGGTCTAAAGATTCTTGAGAGCTTCCTGGGTAACTTGAAAAGAAGAAGGGAGGGAAAAAAGACAAGGAAAAGGCACATGCAGTTATCTACAGAAGTTCATAGAAAGCCACCAGTACAATTCAATCACTACAGTGATAGAACTGAGATAAATAACATCTTTAGAAGCAGTAAAGTACATCCCATTACTTTAAGGCAAAGAGAGTAGGTGGCCAAGGCAGAGAACATTTTTCCTCCCTCATTTCTTCCCCTCGCAGATTTTTTGCATACTGAACTCTGTCCGTCCAGTTCTACCAGCTTTGATGATTTGTTCGAAGTCCTGCAGAAAAATCTGGGTGAGGGTTGGGAATGAAGCAAGCTCTTCTGTCTTCTTGTCCCATGCTGTAACCATGAGACCACCTTCCTACATAAGAGCCTGAAGATATCACAATATCAGGTGCAAGGCACTTCTACAGCTTTCCATATATTTTAGCCAAAATAGCTTTGCAATACTGGAGGATAAGCAGTGAGCATAATGGTTTGAGGGTTGATGGCTCTGTCAGAGAAGTATTTACATCAGGTTGATACGGCTTAATATGGTCTTTACTAGCTCCCATTATGATGATTTATAAGTCCTTCCAAGTCTTGAAAGAAATGAGGCTTAGCATTAGCTTTCTAAAGACTACAGTTGTGTTTCTATAAAGAAAGAGCATAACTGGCAGGTAGCTGTCTACATGTAGATAATGTTAGTAATGAAGAACTGCAAGTGGTGCTCATTTTGTGTATGTGTATATAATGTGTAGTAAAAGGAACAATACAAAAGAGGAGACGAGAAGCTGCAGAAACAAATTGTTTTGGCTGCGAGATTTAAAAACCACTCTGCAATAGGGAGCATGCACAATAAAATAGCAAAATAGAATTTGATAAAGCTGTTGCCCAGGCCACCATGCTAGAGGCTGCTGAACAAACACAATTCCTCATGATGTAGAATGTTTGTAACTTAGAAATTTTTATAGCTCACCAGTATTGCAAAAGACACTACAGCAGAAGAAGATCATACTTAAAGTCACAGAATGATTTAGTTGGGATGGGACCTTTGGAGGCAGGGCTGTCATTAGGTCAGATTTAGTGTTCATGACTGAAGTTCATAAATCAAGACAAACAGAATTTTTTTAATTCTTTCCTTAGGTTAGCTGTCAGTACTTCAGCTACAGCATAAACCTAGCCTGACCTAGACATCTCATTTATTCTTGTAGGCTTGATTTACACCTGCCGCATCTAAACCAGAGATGGTTTCAGATATCAGTTTCTCTTCTGACCTGATTTCAGTGCCTTCAAAAAAATCTCTCTTCTTCCAGCTCTCATGGAGACCTCTTACTCAAAGAAAAATCCTAAACTTCCACCAACTTCCTATTACTTCCATCATGGACTGAAAGCATCAAATTGCTTTGGCCTTCCCAGCAAATGCTCTATGGTGCTGGAGAGAACAACTCCTATTCTGAAGATCTTACATGTGGACTTTTAGCAGGACGTTCTCCGAGAACTAGCTTTGGTAGCGGGAAGAGTTGTTTCCATTCATATTTTCTGATGTCATGTCTGGTCTACATTTATTCTGTGTACTGCATTTCATTTCAAATGCAAACTTGCCTCTGTCCCAGTGCCTGCAAAACAACTGAAAATGGATAAAAAGCTTGGCCTTCTCTGGAATTCCAGTGGTCCTTCTGTTGACTTCAAGGGTTGTATATAATTTCCTTCTTCTAAGACTATAATGTTAATGCAGTTGATAATATATTCGTGCATGTCTTGGTTCTCCTAGCTCACAGACGTAATGGCTGAGAGGGCTAAGAAGAGGAATTGACTTCAATTTTTTGCTTTGCATGACATGACAAAAAGATTCTTCCAAGAACAAGTAGATACTGAGAGAGAGCTGTTTCAGAGCTACAAAACCTTATAAGGACCTTTTCAAGGAGTCAGACCCATGCAGAACTATTGCTGCTATGAGAGATTAGTACTGTGAGTTAGGAAAAGAAAGTGACTGCAGCATCTTAAAAGAAACAATCTATCTTTATTGCCTTTTAAACCAATTAGGGATCAGACCACCAGCATTTCTACATCCTGCTTTTGCTCACAGTACTCATGGATTATAAAAATGTTGACATTTCGCTTCAACTTTATAAGAAAATTAAAAGAAAAAATTGACGTGTTATTTTTTAGATGCATTATGTTTTATAAGTAATGTTGTAGCTATAATGGTCTAAGGGTATAACCAAGGCCAGGTGTGTAGAAAGAGGTTTTATCTTCTATTAGAGTAACTAAAATAGTTGAAAAAATAGACAAGATTTACAGCATGCAATCACTCTTCAGGGAAAAAGAATGAAACGTCCTTAATTGCATCAAGCTAAACTGTGGAAAGCGATGAACTACAAGGTTACAGTCGCTGACCCCCTTGCACAGACTTACTGGGAGAAAGAGGCATAAAACCTGTCTGTCATTTGCACCATTCAAGAGGAGTCCCCATTTATGATTCTTGATTCAGAAGAAGTTTGGGGATTGCTATCCCCAGACACTGAAGGGGACAGGATTTTTTTTTTTCTGTTTTCTCAGTGTCACGTGCAACAGGCTACTTTTGACAGGATTTTTGCTCCAGCAATGGGAAGTTAGGAGGCAGACAGACATCTCGCTCGTCAATACTTTTGTACGGCACATTGTATCTTTCTAATGCATCTGTTGGCAAAGGATAGCAAATAGGGACTTTTCACTGCAACCCCACTGCTTACCTCTTTGACTGATAGGTAGTCCTGTTTAAGTCAATAGGACCAAAGTCAAAGTCTAACATTTAGGATGGATTTAAGTCTTTGAAGAATTGAGACCTGAAAGAACAAAATCACTGTCTTTAGAAAGCCTGCAGATGGCATTGCTCAAGCAAGCATATTTGAATTCTTCATTACAAGAAAAATATAAGTGAATAAAAAATAACCAAGCAAAAAAGCTCCTATCAGTTGGCGCCTTCTACTTTCTAGTATATTTTTCCTTGGATTCAGCTGCACTTAGGAACTGTACATAAAACAAAGCTTTGGGTCCTGAAGCCTAACTTTGTACCCTTGCTCTGTAAAAGTAAATAAATAAATAGGAACACTAATGAAACGTTGTTAGAATTTAGATGAGGGGGCAGAGATTTAATAAATGCTACTAAGGTACAGTCTTTTAAAAATAAATGTACACCGTTTGGAGACTGTTCTATTCCCATTCTAATGTAATTAACAGATATGTGTTCATAAGTATTTCACAAGGAATTCTTGTGCATGAATCCAGCCAGGCAACAGAATCAGTGTTCTCAACCAGCCAGCAACAGCGAGTGAAAAAGAAGGTGAATAGCAAAAGCTGTGCATTAGAATTCAATGCACAGATATAAAGGTCTGCAAAATGACATTCCAACTGTGATCATCCTGGAAATATGTGGACAAAAAGGGACTAAAACTACAAATAAATTAATTGTTTCAAATTTTTCTCATGGATTAATATAGTGCTAATTTGCTGGAATGCCTAACTTCACAAAAGATGGCATCTTACAGGTGATGAAACTATTATGTTATGGCAATAACTTAACACTTTTTAGTATTGTCTCTTGTTAGACTGGCAGATAGGCAGACTATTGCAGAATATCCAGCTTCAGGATGGGAGATGAGAACAGACACTTCCCTCTGGTTCTGGGACCCGTCCCATGAAGAGCAAACATCCACATCGATATAACAATACATGGTTGTGCTTGTCCATGTGATGGATGAGAAGGACTGAACAGCCCTTGGGAAAGGTTCCTTTGGGAACTCTGGCACGATATTTGTCAGATTTGTTTCACAGACTGGTAAATGTCTTAATTCTGCTTTGGCTCATTGGATAGCTGCTCAGCAATGATTCGGCTGGTTAAAAAGTTCTTGAGAACTTTTTACACACCATATCATATCATCTCCACAAAGAAATGGACATCTACATTTGCTCCAGAGTGGTGAAGAAGGCTCAGAAACAACAAACAATGAATTTTCTCAAGGATTACACTTAAGATATGAATATAATTATAACTTATACAAATATAAATACAATTATAATACAATAATTACTATAATGTTTAAGAAGTTAATAATAATCATAATAATATTATTATAATACAGTTTATATGAAGATAATTTACATGGGATCTTTCCCTATACATCTAAAAACCCATCAAGAAATTATGGAATTGTATAAGTTATATCTACATACATGTTTATTATATGTCATTGAAATTAGAGCAGTATTTTTAGTGAGGCATCCTAAAGAAATGAAGCTTCTGGGATGAGCTATCTGTCTGGTCGGACCTCCTTCTTCCCTCTATCCCAATAACTCCCAGGCCAGTTTCAATCCAATTCAATATTTCACAGACTGGTATTCCTATTGGTTTTATGAAACACAGAGAGTGGAAACCTGAGGCAGCAACATGATGCGGTCTGCTTCATAGCTTATGAGTTGGCATCCAGTCGGCATAGTTGTACTTCAGACCTGCCACTTCACACCTCTCTCTTGCCCTGCTGGAGGCATCAGATGAGAGTCTCTAGGAACTTGGTAGTTCAATTCCTTGCTGAATAATCCATGGAGCTTTGCAGTATCTCAGAAGTTACTTTTATCATTAAGACCATTCAATCCTATGTGTCTGTCAAAACCTCCCTGGTAAGCCTTCAGCATAACAAATTTCAGCTTACAAACCACATTTTAAATTCCACTTACCAACCCAGGAAGAACATTGTGCAATATCAGCACTGATGGACACCTACCTGCAGAGAAAGGGATGACATTTTTCCAAGCCATTTAGGTTCCCATATCCAGTTTAGAGCAGCAGAAAGACAGTGTAGAGTGTTAAATTATATCCAGCATTTAATTTTTCTCTAAGAGAGAAAAAAATGGACACACAGCCAATGCGTCAGATCTGTTGCTATTGGTGGTACCTTGAGACCAATTTTGCTATTCCTGTAGCTGATGTGCTTTCCAGAAGCCGTCAGGAGACTCATACTGAGCTTGCCAGGGCCTCTGGTACCCGCTGCCCCCCTCACTTCTCTGCAGCAGGGGTCCACAGCCTCGGATAAAACCATACAACCCTGAAAGGGGATGTGGAGCAACACAGTGTGCGATGGAGACAAGATTTGGTCCTCACCGACTGCTATCTTTTCTATAGCACCCTTTTCCCTGACTCATTTATGTTAGCTTTACGTGAGGTACTGTAATGCCAGTGTGTATAAATCACTACAGGATAAACTGCAGCTCTTTAGCACCCTGAATGTAAGGACCAGATTTAAACTCCACCCACCCACATGCTTGAAATTAATGTGGGCATTTGCATTGCCCACAATGCAAGTTTTGTCTTCTCTTTGAGCTGCAAGAAACCCTTGCAGTGAAAATACAACTACAAGCTAGGTCACGGTGGTGTTCTGAGGGCAAAGGAGAATGTGAAAACCCAAATACCTTTTGCAGGCTAAGAGTGATTCCGTTGATCTATAAAATTGTCTTAGTATTAGTGCTGATTTGTCTTACTGTGAGCCGTTTGTGTGCAAATGGACACGATACCTTGGCATAATATTTACTGAGCCCAGGCACATTTTTGTCACGTGCTTAGCTGCTGAAGCGGTGTATCTGCTAGATGCCATGGAATCATTGACAGAGTAATGCTGCTGGTGACCAAAAAAGGTCTCATGATGTGCTCTCCTAATTGCCTCCTTCTCCAGTGTGGAGACGTCACAGGAGAAAGCTTATATATCCAGTGAGGCATGGGGCATATGTCTGGCCCCAGGGCAAAAGTGAGCGCATTCATCCTCTGTCATGTGAGGCTGGGCGGGAATGGTGCCAGACCCTCGAGTCATTCTGCAGTACAACAGGCAGATTACTCTAATACAAAAAATGTAAACCACGATAAATGGGAGCAGATTTTAGCTATGATAGTCCATGTAGCCTTCAATGCATGAATTAATTCTTTGATGGAAGTCTGAGCTATTTTCATTGTTGACAGATACATTTCTATTCATATGGATGGTTTTATAAAAATTGATGATATAAATAAAAAAGTATAACTTAACTAGATTGTCTTTATGCTTTGATTCAGATTCTCCTAAATGAAACATTTCATTTTGACAGGTCAGAAATATTAAAAAACACTGCAATGTTCAGTTCCAGCTGAAAAAAAGTAGCTCAGGTCTGAGATGTTTAAAATATCTGTTTTATTCCATTTACTTATTCTTTAAAGAAAACTCAAATACCCTAAGTCAGAAAATCTCCAAAATGGAGCCAAAAGAAATTTATCTGTCCACTTTTTAGTGAATTAATGCATTGTCCAGAGAGCATGTGCTTCGTATGTATATAGGTCTTTCTTGTGGTGGCTCCAGCTGTGCAGTGTAAGACCACCTGGAATAACAATGGAGCCACTAGAATTACTTTTTATGCATATACAGCAGCCAGGATTGGGTCCTATCTACATACAAGGAAACTTTTGCTTTTGTAGATGTTCTTAGCCAGGAACACCCTTATGAATAGCACAAGTTGCAACTTAAATACTTGAGTTGTGTCTCGCATCTGTTTGGCGCAAGCATACTGTAATTGACTGGTTCTCTTGATTAAATTTACTGCGTGACAGGGAAACCCTATGAAAGAAGTCTGTCTTTAACATTCCAGCTAGATGGTAGAATTTTATACATATTCCTTACTCTAGCCTCCAGTAGAAATCACATTCTTTGAGTTATGGATAGGTCCCAAGGCCAAAGGGAGCCAAATTTCTGTCTTCCATTACCCAATGGGAAATGGGAAAAAATAAATGTACGCTGAGTGGTGCAGTTAGCCAACATCACATCTGAACCCTTCCCAGTAATTCAACAGAAAGATGTAGGCGAGGGAATGGATACAGAAAACACTATGGTACAAAGCATTTTGCAAGTGTTTTACAAGAGCATCGTCCACTAAGTGAGGAAAACAAACTTGATTGGTAGCTGGCAGCAATATTAAATGCATTTATTTAAACACCTATAATACTTCTAAAAGATTCCCAACCCTCCCCCTCTTTTTTTTTCCTTACGCTCCTTATAGTGACAAAGCCACCTTTTCATAAAAAACACCCTTAAAATGTCTGTTTCATGCCTTCCAGAGTCGGGGGGAGGGGGTCTGCTTTTTAATATGATTAATAACTCTAACAGGTATTCTCTAAGCCAAACAGCTGGGTTATTGCTCAAGAAACAGCTGTTTCATTGCTAAATATAACCTTATTTCACCAGCCATCAGCTTACTGAAGCTTTGCTGGTTACTTGCCTTTAAACATTTGCTGATAGTGAGAAAGTCCTGGTACTTAATCGTAGCTGGTGCTACAAAAGCCGGAGCTACTTTGAAAAAATAATACACAGAGGAAAACATTGGCAGAAAGCTTTTTTCTTTGAGGGCGGGGAGATTTTTTTTTTTGTTTCAATGCCACACATTAGGTGGCAACCAGATGTTCACGTAATAGATCCTGCCTGGATTAAAAAAAAAAAAAACACAACCAAAAAAACTCCTTTTTATTCAAAAATGTCAATATCATTTAACAGCAAATGTAATATAATTACAGTATTCAATAAACATTTAACAAGACACAGACATTTTCTGCAGGAAAATATTACCAGAGTGAGCCTTTTAGCAGTTTAGCAGCTAAATTAGTAATTTCTTTTATAACATCTGGTGAGCAGTCTCTAATTTCTAAAGTTTTGGAACAAAAAGACATCGGGCAGATTTTGAGTTATGAATAATTTGCCAGTTGTTTACCTTTATGCCAATCTAATTCTCCCCTGCATAGATGCAATCGAATACATTACAAATGTGTTTTCCATAAAAATCCCTAAAATGTGGGAGGGGGAAGGTAGAGAACGAGTTCAAGCAACTCTGGCCCTTCACAGGCATTGCCATGCCTGTCACCGTCCCCACCACCTCTCTTGACACCTGATGGAGGCTCAGGACCCCACTCTGAACTCCTGAAATTCACTGCCTCTGTGCAGTGACTCAAATCAAAGCAGTTGACCTTAGCAGGAATCTTTCCATAAACTGTGTGGATTTGGATTTGGGATCAAGTCCAATGAGAAGTCCTCATGGCAAGAGGAGTCTTTCTGGAAGTGGGAGAGCAAAGGGGGACCATCTGGGTGGAGAAGGACAGCCCCTGCCACCTGCTAACATGCCTCTGGCCAGCCTGGGGACACGACCCTTGGCGTGGGGAGACTCCTTCCACAAGGAGAGGTTGCCAAAACACTAACCCCTTTCCCGTGCTGAGAGCTTTCCCTAGGTGTGGTTCCTCCCTAGTATCCTGGTACTTCTTGCTCTGTGTTTTTGCTAACTTGGCTGACGATCTCAGATGCGTTTGTAGCAACTGCCCTCCCCATCGCAGTTCAACTGCTTGCCTGTGCTGCAGGCAGGGCTGCAGCTGTTGTGGTGACAGCCTCCACTGCAGGAGTTAGGTCAGTCCTCTACATCCACTATATCCACTCCTATCCACTGTTGGAGTTGGGTCCACCCTGCGTTTTGTGACTGGAATTAGCATTACGGCCACTGTAATCCTGTGTGTTGGGTGAAGACCACCAGCAAGTAATTGATGTACAACCAGTGCTCCGCAAACCAGATGTTGGAAACTGTGTGATAAATCTTTCTGTAACTTGTTCATTTGTGGAACATAGTTAGTTTATTGTCCCTTATCTTGAATAGGTGATAATATTAAAGTTAATAAAAATTACTGTTCGTCATCATGTCATCCATCAACATACAAAAGATACAAGATTTTTGTATCTTTTTGATGAAAGGTTTATTTATTAGCCTGTTTCTAAATGCCGTAATGTTTATTCCTTAATCCCCAAAATTAAACCTGCAAGATTTTTTAACATATTCCTAACAGTATATGTTCTATACATGCTCATAAAACTTCTGCAAAAATTTTCTGAACTGTCCAGAAAAATGGGCTTTCAAAATACCCCTCCTGGTTTTTAAAGTATGAATGTTGAAAGCCCTTTTTAATACCCAGTGAGGAATACTTGCTTAAAAGTCATCATGGGCTCACTGCACAGAAGAATATCTCTTCTTTTGGGTGCTTTTGTTGTATGCTATGGCAAAGCATGGCCAGATTTCATCCGCCATGTGTTCTCCATTCAATGAAATTAGCTGAGTCTGGTGCAAATACAGGCGAGAATGTTATCTGATGTAAAGCACAATAGTGAATTTTTAACCCATCAGATCCTTCGCTTTCTCTAACTGCTTTTTTTTTTTTTCCCCAAAAAAAATCAGAGGAGATGATACAAATAAAGCACACAGATATTTGTGGGGGCTTTGTGCCTTGCTAGATCATCTAGTGCACTTCCAGTTCCCCTGCAGCTCATGCAAACATAAACCATTTTCCTAAAAGAGGAAAGAGAGAGAAAAGAAGAAACAGAAGCTGAAGCTAAGCTTTGTTTTGCTCTCAATACCTCGCTTCCACATGTGGGAAGTGAGTAAGCTGGATAATTTCTTCTATAGCCTACAACTCCAGTACTAGTTATATAGCAGAATGAAATAACGTATTGGCAAATGCCAAGCAGCATCAGAAATTAGAGGCAGCACAAACCGTTTTCTCTTCAGAGAACTCAAGCAATTTGGATCAGCAGCGAAGGGCACCCTGAATCCAAAACCTGCTAAGGCACAGTGGGACTGAAGGGCATTTCATGCCTTGCAACGGTAAAGGATCAGTTATTTGCCAATGATAAAAGTGTACGGTCTGTCCGAATTCCATGCTGCCTTCGCTGCAGATGTTTCTTGCTCTAATGACTGTGGACAGCCCCTTTGTACCCGGCAGCTAGTAGGGCTCAGCCTTCTCTTGCCTATAGGAGTGTACCTCAGTGCTACTTGCTAGACCAAGAAAAAGGAATGTAAATGGAAGGAGACAGAGTTTAGGATAAGTAATTCGGTAAGATGGGGGACATTTTAATGGAGGAGGTGTTTTTTTTTGTTTGGGGTGGGGGGGGGTGTGATTTTTTTTTTTTTTGCCACTTTTTGACATTTCTCTGCTGCTTCTTAAAGCAGAGCATGTCTAGGATGTGATGCTCTGTGGTAAGTGCTCCATCCAGCTGCAATATAAACAGAGCTTTTCGCTGCACATTCTAAAGCTGTAACATTAAGGAGAATAATGGACGATGCCTTTTGATATCTTTGTGTAAACGAAGAATTTTCTTACAGTGAATTACCATGTTAATTTATGAAAAGTAAACAAAACCAAGTGCAAAACTGATTCAATGTATAACCTAACTTTCCTGGTGCCTAATGAGGTGACAGTGATGGAATCAAAACAAATATCTTTATGTTTCATAAATGTAGGAAAAAATACTTCTGTGTTTAATCACTGCCTGAGTCACTGACAATGCTGGCACACCAACACCACAGGTTTTAAAGTAAATAGAAGTCACTTTGTCTAGTGGCCAAGGATACAGGCAAACTCACTGTGGACCACCATGGGTTGTAGGATAACAAGGATGCAGGAAAACAGCAGATAAGGCTCAGACGTGTTCGCACCAGTCTGCACGTGAGTAATATACCTTCCCCTGTCATTATCCTGATTCCCTCATTCATCTATATACTATTGCAGAAACAAAACCATGCAAAACACTTCATACTGAGTGCCTCCCTTGGGCCAAAAATTGCCTTTGGCTTCCAAGGGGATTTTTCTGGAAGAAGACATTGAAACCTGGGCCCATGGATGACAAAGTGCTATCAATAGCCCTAGCATGTTATCCCTCTCACTCTGGCAAATTTCTTCCTATGCTGGTATGAACTAGGTGCAAGTATCCTGATATGTAGGTCCTCCAGAAAACTACGTGATCACAGGAAATCTTCTAACCAAGGGTGCATCTTTAATGGCAATGTAGCCCAGACCTCTCTGGGATAATTTGGATGGATCTGTTGCTCTTTACATTTATTCTCTCACTCAAGAGGTGCATGCATATTGGCGTTTACACAGAGTTGGGGTTTGAGTGTCTGCGATAGCATAATCGACAGGTTATCATGTGCTGGTGTATCGCCTCCTAAGAGTGCCAGAAGAGGAGACTCCAGCACAGCTGCACACCGGAGAGTGATTTTGCACACAGGTAGGAGCTGGCAAACTCGATTCTCCAAAACCAGCTCCAGTCCAAGTCACACCAATGAACACTCATGCAATGTGACCAGAAAAGCAACACCATACCAACCGGTAAACTAAAGTTGGCTAAATTTGTTGTGGGTCTAAGAGACATAACGTGAAACTGGTTTAGGTTTTGTGTCTGTGGATTGGACTTTTATGTTCTTAAAAGCTGTCTAGAGAGCAGCCATTTTTGCCCCCTACCTCTTCTGAGCTCCTCCTGAAAAAAAGGACAGAAGGCACAGCCTCCCTTAGAAGCGCTCTCTTCCCCCCTCTTATTTAACAATAGAAACCTTTGCAGTGAAAGTAACTTTTTTTTGTATGGAAACGTAACAGAGAAACCTGGGGACACCTGGCAGAGTTGGGTATGGCAATTCCAATAGCCCTCTACACAGCCAAAGATAAATAATCTACCAAAAACTGTCAGTTGTCAGCAGTGACAAAAAAAAAGCTAGGAAAGAGTCCACTTGTCACTGTCCATACATTTCTTAAGCTGATTAGGAATCCAGACCATTGGCTAGATGCTAACAAACAGTCAGACCCTTGGACTCAGCCTCTTCTGGTGCTGCCAAGACATAATCACTCTAACATCCTGGACAGCCTAACCCTGCCTCCTTTTTAATAAGCTCCCATTTAGGAAACCATTTATAGATAAAATAAAGGAAAATTATTGAGCTCACTTTATATTCCTGAAGAAGGAAAAAGCAAAGTAAATTAAGTCCAATTTGCATGGACTTTTGAACACGCACATTTGGATATAAGCTATGGAGCAGACATAGAATGTTGTAGCCTTTATAGTCAATATTTTATTAAATTTTTCCTTGTAAATTTTGCTGTGTCTTTATTGCATTCATTCAATAATAGGAGAGCTTTCCTGTAGCTAATTCTAGGCCTTGAAATTTCCCTTCTTGTTAACCTGTGACTGCAGTCTAATGGATAGAGTGTCTGCCATACAATACAATAAGAGTAGATTCAGGTACCAAGGTGACTGTATTTTTTTATTAAAATACCTTTTTATATGCTCAGTTTCAAACTGATGGCTGCATTTGCAACACCTAATTGCCACCAGTATCCACAAATACTTTGCATTTAATGAAAATATCAAACCAAGTCCTTTATTTCAGTTGAAGCAGCAGGTTGTATTACGCAGTGTAAAATCCCATTTTATGAAATTTCATAGAAATACAGATCTAACTTAGCACTCTCTATTCTTGTTTGAACTTTATACTCTTTATATTGCAGGGCTTTATTAATTTTTTTCATTGTAAGTCTCAAAATATTTCTGTTGCATCGGGGAACTAGGCAGCCCCGTTGTGGCTAATTTAACACCTGTAAATTGCCATGGCTACCAACCAAACACTTTCGAGCTTTATAAGGTAAGTATCTATTTCATGGTTTAAAATAGTGGTGGATTCAGTTCCAGTGGTTGTATCTTTTATTAAAAATTCTATTAACTTTATTCATCAACACCATGAGGGATCACTAGGAGCACGCAACTTCTCACACTTTTTAACGCCCAGAGGGAATCACCTCAGTCAGCCAAGGCTGACCTTCTTCATACTGTACCACATAGATCCTCACCTAATAATGTCTGAATTGGATTTTTTTTTAAAGATCCAAACCACTTTTGCTGCTTACAAGAGCGAACAGGGAAAAACAGTTGCGCTATTTGAAGACTTGGTTAAAACAAGGAGTAGAGAGAACAGTGTCATCTTTGGTTCTGTCCTTCACTCCGCTTTCCTCAGAGCACAGCTTCATCAGGCATGTTTTTTGGTAAAACCTAACAAAGACCTGAAGGTCATCTTACTTATGTGCAGCCACATCCTCTACTACTCAACTATACTGCTAATGCAGCTTTAGACTTGCTTAAGGTAAAGAGCCCTATCTGCATCAGATGCGAAATATCTTGGTGTTTACAGCCTACAGCCTAATGAAAGGCACGGCTCATTGATTTTAGCTTACCTTATAAAGGAAAATAAAATCATACAACTCATAGCAATACAAATAAAAGATTATAATTCTTCAAACTCAAAAGGCAGGCAAGATGCTATAAACCCAGAAATTTTAGTGCCCAAAGATAACCTTTATATCTGTGCAGTGTGAGTGTGATGTCCCATAAGTGATGTCCGAGATAAGAGACGGTAGTCTCTTATCTTTACAGGGACCGAGCTAGAATCCACCAGCTGGGAGACCTGGCAGAGGTGAACCCAAAGGGTCTCAGTTTCATCCTTATTCAGTACAAATTATACCACAAGATGACAATGAAGTGCTATAACTTCCAAGAACTGAAAATCTGCCTCCATCTGTTAAACAAACAATAAATAAAGATAGATAAGGTACAGTTACCAATAACTAAACTTTTCTAATTTAGCTATTTAGTTTTGGGTCAAATTCTGGAATACATCTAGATTACATCTAGATAACACTACTGATTAAGTTAATTACTGCAGAGACACTTGGTGTCGTGAGAGCTGCTGAGAACACGTGAAGAATGACTGAAAGGGCAGAAGCACTGCATCAAAAAAACCCCTAACCTGTGCTTGGTGTTTTGGTTTCTTTTCTTGGATAGTTTTACCTCTCTGTGGGTACATATGCACAGTCCTGCTTCTCCCCTTCTTAAAGGCTGGTATCCTTACTCTGGAGCTGGCAGTAGTATTTGCAGGGTGTATGTAAAGGATCCTAGAGCACCTTGGCCAGGGAATGGGGGAGCACGCAAGAAGTGGGTAGCACTCCATACAGGAACATGTGCCAAACGCCTTATGCTTTCCAGTGGCATCAGCAAGGGGATGGAAACCTGACTTGGGCTTACACGGGCTGAGAAAGCGTGGTTCTGGATCTGAGTCTGCAGCTTGAGCCCATCACTGCTTTGCTATAATCGCTTCTCTGTCAGACACACAACTGTGACGACATGAAAACTCAGCACAGAAAACAAGTAGCTTTGTTGCTCCAGTTCTAACACAATTAGAAGTTTCATATGAAAAATACAGAGATTTGCAAATGGTCCTCTAGGAGAAGATTGTAACATAGCCAGATACATTGACTTCACCCTCCTGATTTAGTGGGAATTGGTCAGAAAGGTCTAATGAAAAATATACAACACTTTCAGACTGGGGAAAAAAAAAAAAGAGCTTGGAATACATTGAAAGGAGAAATAAGAATGTGGGAATACAACTGAGCTCTTTGATCATGAATCCAGTAGGAATGTTACTTATCTTTAATTTTGTGACAAGATTGTGGGATTTCCTTTTCAGCAAGTCCCTTCAAAAGTAGAGGGAGACTGCGACATAACAAATGGGCACTGCTAATTCAGATGAGGCAGGCTTCCTTACACGTACTCTGTGTAGCTGGGCAAGCCTGAATGGAAGTCAAAAAAAGAACGGGGAGATGCTTTTTGCAGGACACATAACATGCTGCTGTTGTGCTTACCAGTGCAAATCCACTGTTATTCCACTGGCTTCAGTTTAGTTCTACGGATTTTCTCTATTAAAACCAAAACTAAACAAAAGACCTAATTCTCCTTCCATTTGTACACACATGTGTAAGTTATATGGCAAATCCGCCAAAGCTAGTGTATGTGAGAGTAAAACCAAGCATTATATGCGTAAGATGTGTTTGGGTCCTGGGTACTAAAGCAGGACTGGACTGCAAGGACTTGTATAATACGAGCACTATAACACACAGGGTAATTCCATTAATTCCCTATTTACTCAGGAAAAAAAAAAGAAGACAAAATCAGATCCTTTCTTTAGGATTGCTCAAAATACATCTATAGAACAAATCTTAGCATCAAGGTGTATTTATCATCTCACTTTCTGCTTTTCCTCTCTTCCTTTTTACTTCGCCTTCCTTGCTCTAACTGTTGCTCTGCCTCCTCCTTTTCTGGGTACCAAGTGCCTGTCTGATTCAAGGAACTTTCAGCAATTTGGGCTTCCCAAAAACCAGTTTCTTTCTTTGGAAAAATTTCCACTGTGTTCTTATAAAACTCAAAACCAATACCTGTTGAAAACCTGAGCAGCTTTTCTTTTGGAGCGTCAAAAAGGTTCGGTGTGCTGAATAGCAACGAATATTTGGGTTTGCTACGTTTTCAAAGAAAACCTGCAAGAAGGCAATACATAGGGTTTATGTAGGAGGAATTCTTAAGAGCAGATATGTAATTACATTGCTGCTTTCTCTGCGACACGGTTTAGAGGCACTAATTCCTTTTAAATGTTAAATATTTTTTTCTTTGCATAGATTGAAACCGTTTTTAAAGCAGTTAAAAAAAATTAAAGAGTTAAAAAAAGTCTTAAAATAGGTCTTCCATCAGGACAACGAAAAAGGCTTCGAAGTCGTCTCTTCGTGCAGCGGGAGCCCGGGATCTCGGATGGCTGCAGACGAGGGGGAGAAGGCAGCGCCCGGCAGCGCCCGCAGCCGGCGCCGGCAGGCGGGGAGGGGAGGGGCGGGGCGGGGGCGGCGGGCAGGCGCGCGGCCGCCAGGGGGCGGGCCAGGCCGCCGCGAGCCGCCGGCAGCGGGGCCGGTGGCGGTGGCTGCGCCGGGCCGGCGGGGCGGGCACCGGCTGCCCCCGGCTGCTGGAAATCACGGTCCCGGCGGGCGTTTCTCAGGCTCTTGCGAGCAGGGAGGCACCGTAACGGAGCACGCGGGCAGCCTTTTAATTCCCTGCTGCATTCACGCGGCAATTAACGAGCGGAGCGTGGCCCCTCGCATGGGCTTCGGTTTGCGCGCGAGGCGGTTGCAGCCGCATCCAGGCAGCGCTGCAAGGTTTACTTTTTATCTTCAAGCTGGGAGATGCATTTCAGGCTATTTCTTCGGGCTGAGCGGGGACTGAAGCAACCCCACCAGCCGGCAAATTTACTGTGTGAGGAATGGGTCTCTACGTCCAAAGATGTATCCAGAAATTAAGGATACAGTGGGTCCAAAACTTTATCCAGAAACTACGCGTACAGTGGTACCAGGCAACAAATTTGAGCTTCTTTTAATCCGGTTCACATATAGCTCACTTTGTTTCAGATCAAATGCTTCACTGAACTAAAACTAAAAAAGAAACACAGCTAGCCAAACAGCCCGAGATCGCAACCCTACAATAACAACCCGGGACACACAGACAATAGAAAAGAAAAGCTTCTGCAGCAGCGAGGAAACAGACTTCGGCCTCAGGCTTCCAGGGGGGTTAAAACAATAGTGAGTTAAACGTGCAACTTCGCATAATGGGAAAATATCTTGGTCTTATATTCCCTGAGAAGTTGCAGAATCAGACTACAGAAAGCGTGTATTGTAACTGAACCTACGTTATGAACCTTGGGTTTCTTTGCATGTGGAGACAAGATTTTTCCAATGCTAATTCAAGGAGAGGATCTGAAATTGGGAAGAATGCTTATGCACACACACACACACACGAACCCAGGAAAGTCCCTGAGACCGAAAAAAATAAACCCGCATGTATTTAGACACTTTCCTGAACCAGAGCCAGTGTTTGTGGTAATAATTATAGCATTTTAATAATCAGGATATTTTAATTATTATTCAGCTGGTTTTCTTTTTCATGTAAAGAAAATATATGCTTATAAACATACCCCCACATGTTTATTATGTCTTAAATAAATAATTTTTTTAAGGAGGTATTTCTTCCCTAACAATTTTTTTATCAGAAGAACAAATACAGTAACACAGTTAATACCTGTGGTAGTCTAGCAAACTGGAAAACTAAATCAAATGCAACAAAAAAAAAAAAAGATTTTTCTAACTTTCTGACCAGCTTTAGAATTGCTTGTGCTTGGAAAAAACAATTTACTTGCACGTTTTACCATAATTTAGAACATTTATATATTCCCTCCTGCTGTGATACAAACTGTTCTTATTATTAAACACAACAACACTTTAAATATAAGATATTTGCAATATAATGAACTTCTCCATGTTCAACCTTTTTTCCTGATCTCAGCTGTAACAACTACTTACTCCAAATATAACATTACTCACTATACAGCTTGTTTGTGCAGGATGAAGCAACATCATATCTATCTAAAACACGGTTATAGCTTTACTCTGTCTCAACCAGAAAACCAGTCATATAATTGTTGTAGGACTATTTACTTCAATGTTGGAGATAACAAAAGATGACCTCCAGATTATGAAGTTCCATCTGTGTTTGTGAGTGCTCATAAAATGGCTGTAATTCAGAAACCTTTCTGCCTCTTCCCCAGGAGTGATGGTTGTGATCTAAGCTTGAGTCAGCCCATGCTATATCCAGAATTTCTCAACATGCAGAAGATTGGAGAAAATTCACAGCCAACATTCTATCAATGTAGCAATTGCCAATGTAAAGACAGGGTTAGCTGGATCAGGCACTGACGAGCCAAAATTGGGCATAACTTCAAACCTAACGACACTAAGCAGATTGAAGAGTGGGGTGACATCACTTGTAAAAGTTACATCCAGCTCACTGTAATATGTGCAAATTCAGACTTCCTCAACAGCCATTCTCCATTTGATGTATCTGTATACGTACGTGTGTGGATGTTTATGTACTACGTAGCTGTAGAAGTAAAGGCAGTGAATACCTTTTTCCAAATTTCCAGAAGAAGAACATGACCTTTAGGTTTCCTGACTCCTGCAGAAAATGTGGGCATCTCACGCTCTAGCAGGCAAGACTTTGCAACACTGCTCCATTTCTCCAATATCCATGGAACACAGCTATAAATCTTTGATTCTAGGAGCAATGGTGAGGAACCAAGTTCTAGGTTATATTTTCCTAGAAGAGGCTAAGCCAGTTCAGTGGAGTCATGCCGATTAATACTAGCACGTGGGTTGGCTCAAATATGTTCCCAATCAGACTGGTATTTTTTTATACAGCCGTAGCCTTTTTCCATCAAAGGCAAGGGACATGACCAGAATACTTTTAGAAGGATGTGTTTCACGGGAAGTTTCAGAACTTTATTGGGAATCATTGTTTGCATAATAAATTGCTCAAAATTGAGGAACTTTTCAAATAAAATTAAGCAGACTTTCTATTTTGGAGGACTGGAGCCAGAGTAGAAACTTGTGTCAGAGCAAGATTTCAACAAGGCTGCTGTGCACAGGGTTTGTAACAGGGTTCAGAGGCAGCTGAACAGTTGAAGAAGAAAGTTTGTTTTTCTTATTTTAACTGCTTGGTCACAGCAGTGCTGCAAGGGTAGAGCACGTCCTATCTGCTGCCTGCCATGTGCCTCTATTTCCAAACACGGTACAAGACACGTCAGTCATTACTGGCAAAAATTATGGGATTTTTCTTCTACTGGAGAACTCGGTTGGCTCTTCTCCACACTGCTCTGCTTCCAACTCACTTGTACCTTCCCTCTCAGACCTCAGCTCCCTTAACCCTTGCTTCCACACCCAGCACTGCTCCTGTTCCTTGTAATATTCCCCTCCCGTTACAGCTCGTTGCAAACAGGAGGTGGTGAGGAAAGAGAAGCTGCAAACGCACCTCTGAAGCTTTCAAAGAGAAAAATCCAGCCAAGGTCTGAAGTGGAAAATTTCAGCCAATTCTACCCTCTTTTTTGCTCAAGGCAACAGCCCAGGTGACCCAAAGCCTTCAGGAGGCCAGAGAAGTGCACAGTTAGCTGATAGCAATGCATGCACACACAAATATAAATATACATACAGATGTGTGTGCGTGTATTTTAAAAAAAGCTGCTGGCTTACTTCCCTCCCTTCCTCTGCTGCTGTCGGTGCTCCTAGCTGCATTCCTCAGACAAGTCCTGTTTCAGATTGACCTCTGCTTCCCAGCATCCCAACAAAGAGACCCTCCCTCCATGGCTGCCCAGGGCTAGGCTAAGGAGCTGTGCCTTTATCCAGGCAGTCTGGACTTCAGGAAGGGAAGGTGGCAGAAGCATTTGGAGCCCATCGGTGGAGCTGAGGTGTGAGTCCCCACCAGAGAGGACACTACAGCATGTACGTGGTGACTTCTGGCTTGTTTTTTGCATTACAATTGCTGCCCAAGAATCCCAACAAGAGATCTGTACTTCTACAGAGAACTAGAAAATGACCAAGAGCTAAGCTATGAAGATCAAAGGCAAACAGCATCCATGGGAGCGTGGCCGCTCAGACAGACCAAGAATAGCAAAGCTGTGCTGCTACTGGAGCATGGAGCAACTCTAAGGGACTTAACAGCTGTCAGTGCAACAGGCTGGGAGGTTTCTGCCAGGCAGCCAGATGTTGTTGGTGGGGAAACATATCCAGTACAGCTCAGCATCTGGGACCCATGATTACGACCAAAATGGAGGAAAGCACTGAGATATGGTGGACAAAAAGGCTTTCGGGGCTGTATCCCAGCCTTCTTTTCAATTAATTGAGAAACAGTCTTGGAAAGCCGGGGTGCTAGAAAGCGCAACTCTTAAAACACGACTGAAGAATAACTTAAGCGCGTCATTTATATATTTACAAAAGTTTGTGTCTCTTATTAAGGCTTTTTATTCTTATTTCTTATGACACCATTGTTTGAGAGCTGGGAAATATATACTGAAAATAAACCACTCACTAATATTTATATAGTATTTATAGTATGATGTATATTTGTATGTAGAGGAAAATTCCTATCGGTGCTATGTTTGTACCTGAACCTGCTCCCATTAACATTAGGGAGGAGAACCTGACCTGGTGAGGGTCAGTAAGACTCCCCCTGAGCTCAGCAGGCCCTGAGTCAAGTCCAAATGATGACTGGGCTCATGGAAGCTCATTCAAATCCACTTTGCCTGAAGATGGTGATAAATCACTTGCTATCCTAAGTCAGCTTCAAGGCAACTTGTATCCTCTCATGCTTAGTTGTGCCTGGCTGAAATTGGAGGTACTGTGCTGGTACATTAGGAGTGGAGTTTGCTAGATTTCTTTTTTCCAGTTTCTGTTTTATACATTAAAGACAGAATCTTTCAGAAATGCCAGCTCTTTTTTTTTTTTTTTTACTGTTTTCTGGGAAAGATCTGATTTTTGAAAGAATTCTGCATTTGCTGTTCCTATTAAATCTTCCTGCAAGGAGGAGTGCTCAGCAGCTCTAAAAGGCTCTCAGGCTCAAACTGAACAGACAAAGTAGGAGACACCTACATGCTCCTCTTAAAAAAAAAAATTACACAGAAAACAACAACCTGATTCAACAAAGTTCATAACTGCACCTAAAATATGAATAATCCTTCCCTGTTCACCCAAGTGCTTCAGCACATGCTAAAGTGCTTTGCTGGGAATTGGATGTGTCTAACGCTAAGTACGTCTCACAGTGCTTTGGTGGTAGATGCTCAAGCAGAGATCCCAGAGGGTGAAGCCCACCTCTCCACAGTGGGCATGGTACCACGTCTAGATTCCCAGCCTCAGTCCCTGAATGATGTTGCAAAGACCACTGAACTAGCAAAAGGACTTACTGTTTTTTCACCCTGAATTTATAAGGAACTCTGTGAACCCGGACAAACTTAAACCATACTAAAATGCCCTCTTCTCCTCCGATTTGCACTTTGAATAGCTATCTGCAACAGTGCTAAATAAATGAAAAGCATTACTAACAGCAACAGGAGTGAATTCTGCTGTGCTGGCATTTCCGATGCTTTCGTACAGGTGGGACATTATGGCACAGCGTGCAACAGTTCATATCAACAGTGACAATCACAGATTTTCTGAGGAGAAGGGAAGGGGCAGGAGGAAAGAGCCTCTGCCCTATTCAGGTGGAGCCAGCCAGAGCAAAGTTCACACCATATGATGCAGTTGCCTGCCCAGCCCCTGTTATAATGGGAAACCAGAGCTTGCAAGTGCCACTGCGGGGAGTTCTGCAGCACAAGAATGGGGCAGCAAGTTGTCTGCCCTGCAACAGTTTAGTCTTGTATTAACTTCAACAAAATAGGGTCCTATGTAAAATAAAATTAAAAAAAAAAATAAAGACTATGCAAGGGTAGAAAAAAGTCAGGGTTTTATTTTAATTTTACCCAAGACAGTTTGTATTAACTCAAAGAGCCTGGGTCTTTATTATTTGAGAACTGAAATGAAACTGGGCATAAGCCCTGAGCATCATTTCAGAGGGTTAGTATCTTAAACGGGAAACAGGAGAATAGCACTAAAGTATTGACTAAGGTATTTACCATGAATATCTAGACAGTCAGCAGCTCATAGACCATGGACAGGTAGAAATTCTTGCTGGTAGAAACAGAGAACACTTAGACCTGTTGTCCTTGAAATTTTGTGTTATAGCCCCTGAACTGCTAGGTTTTTATGAAGCACCACAGGTTCCAAGAGGTATTCTAGGTTAAAACATTGGTGTTTCATGAAGAGATGCCTTTGGTGCTAAGGTTAGACTAGAGACTACCACGTAGGATGCATATTTCATCTGTACAGTCCTGGACATGGTGGAGATCTTGAATGCATCCTCCTTTGTAACTGCAACTCGAGAAGCATACGCTCTAATCATAATTATAAATAATAATCATTAAAAACCCAAGAATATGTTCCACTCATTATTTCAACATTTTTCTCAAACTGGCACATTGAAAATTCTCTGTCTCATATCTTACTTAAGCTAGCAGCATGCTTTATGTGGCCATTCTTCCAGATCTTATGATTACGTTTCCAGACTCTCCAAAATTACTCTTCTGACTCATACGAGTTTCAAGGAAAGTTTGAGTGGCAAGAAGAAGGAATTTAAAATAGCGCCCTTCAGAGACATTCAAATATTTTAGAATTATAAAGAAAGGGCAGTGACTTTTTCCAAGTTGTGCCTCTATACCTTGATATTTTTTGGCCCCTCAGATGTTTTCTACACAATGTTTATCAAGGTTTCAAATTATTAGAATCTGAATTGAGAGCAACTTTAAAGTATGGTGTGTAATAAGCTCTATAAAGTAGGTTAGCCTTCTTTTTTTAACTCAAAAATATTTTGGCCTCCATATTCTGTGCTTGGAAAATATTTTGGGCAAGATACAGTTGGCTCACTCCATAGCCACGTATTGTACAAGCAGACATCACACTTACAAGCCAGCCATGTATAACCAGAACTCATAATAGCCTTCAGCTTTCAAAACACTAACCTCGACCCAGGGAGCGAAAGGAGCCACCCTGCTTGCGTGGAGGGAACCTAAAATAAACACTCAGGAAGAGCTTTGATACTCTCCAGTTTATGGACACCGACAGCACAGATGAGAAAATGCATTGAACCTTTATTCATGATGGACCTCTGATTTTGGGATCCTTATTGATGAGGACAGAAGGTACTATATGCACTTTTGCTTTGCTTTTTGGGAAAAAGAGAATCAGCACTGAAGTCTGATTCTGTTAAATGGGGGAATAGCACTCCTGCTATTCAGGAGTGAGGCTCACGCTATAACCTCATGATATTTGAATTCCAGCACAGGCTTATTTTTCAACCCCCACTCATTCAGAGGAAACTCTGAGTATACATATTATCAATTGAGCAGCTGGCCTTGGTGCCCACCTATGCCATCCATTGACTGGGGATACATTTGAGGACAACCCAAAGAAATACTGCTTTTGTTCCTATTTTCAAACACACGCAAGGGGTCCAAATACACAAAACCAGGACCATACAGGCACCAGGATGAATGCATGAGGGGATGGACTATAACAAACCATAAAACTGGGCAACGCTTTCAGGAAAAGCTTTGCTCGCGTGGGCAGTAGTCATTATTCCAGAGGTTCCGTTTAAAAAACAGCATAAGCAAAGCAATGGAGTTGGTATAGCACTTTCTATTTTGAAGTATCACAGAACATCCCACAAAATAAGCAGCCCTTAGACTGCTGACAGGCAACTCAATGGAGTATGACAGTCAGTTCTGACCAAAGGCAGAAAGCTTAGACCTGTTACAGAAAACAGCTACTGCTTTAAGATCAGCCCATCAGAAACCCTCGCTGTTGACCTAATTCTGCTTCCACGGAAGCTGATGGAAGTCTTTGGTGGACTTCAGAGTCACCAGAATAAAACTAAACATAATTGTACCCTCTGAAAATCTCATTCATTGTGACCACATCTCACAAAAAGGATTTTGCTCTTTATGCCGAGGCATCTGCACAGAGCTTAAGGAATCCAATATTGGACAAGCTGAAACACATTTATTTTATTTATATTACATCTACTACATAACATCTGGGCTTAATGTAAAAGTACATCATAGCAGACTAAAACACTGCCATCACAAAATGGCCCCTAATCTAACCTAGCACCTTCCCTACACATAAATAAATTTGCCATTTACAAAACGGCCAGGTTACAGAAATGAGTGCCAATGCCCTAGGTTGCATTTGTCAAGCTGAAACTTTTCAAGGCTTTGAAAATTTGTGGCCAGAAGGCAACGCAATGATCAGCCATGGTACCTTCCTGCGAAACACCAACCCTAGATTTTCACTCCACAATTTTTGTAGGAAATGTAATAACTTGTGGTAGAAATAGAGAGTTTAAGACATTTCAGTGAGTAATTGCACTGTTAAAAAAATATTTATGTTTGCCTTGAAATGAGGCTACAAAGCAAAGAACCTTTTGCATTGCTGATTGCAAAGGGCCTTAATGCTCCTTCTTTTCTCTTCTTTTTTCAACATATCACTTTTATAACATTTAGTATTGACCAAATCAAAAAGTAAATAGACAAAGAACACACCTACTGTGCCAGACAACATGGTAAGATCTTTTTGAAACATGTACAAACTGTTTCTACCTGCTCTTCTTTAATGTTCATATTTGAAAGGAAAAAACAAAATGAGAAAGTTTGCCATGTTACTTCTCATTTCAAAATTGCTCTGTCTCCAAGATATTTTGGAGAGAAGTTAATTTTCCTGCACATTTTCTCTGACAGAAAAATAAAAGCTGTCTGATTCATATATTCCACAGATGTTAAACTGTGATTGCTAATACTGTTCTTTGTAAAATTACAGACTGCTTTTAATCCGTAATGTGATTTAGCAATCTTGACCTAAGCATGTCCATTTATGTGGAAGACATTAGCATTGAACTGATTTAGAGTAAAAAAAGTCTTCTGTTGTGCTTTTTTGAACTGATGTGTCTCTTTTTTGAAACTAGTTAATAGAAATAACAAATAAATATAAACAAATAGAAATAATAAAAATATAACTGAAATTTACACACTGATTCAGGTCAGGTGGGTTTGTCTCAGAGGTAACTGGATTCCCATGATTTCAAGTGGATTTCAAGACTGAATTACATGGAATTGGAATCTTTGGGTGATAAGACCCAGACTTGCATTTACTTTTATTCCCCTATAAATTGCTACAATTGATTAAAGTACATTTCAAGTTTCCCAAATATTTCTATTCAAGGTTCTTTGTTTTCATGAAATGTTCTTTATGGGAATGCCAAACCTCAAACTATACCCCGAATCAGCTGGATCAGGCAGGTTTTTAATATTTCTTTGGGCCCAGGTCTGTGAAGTCCTCAGCATTTATCTGCAACTCACTCTGAGGCTTCATTAACCATATGTTGCGGGCACCTAAAAGGCTGAACAGTCAAACCTCTATTTCTGGTACAGCAGTGGAGCAGAAGGCAAGGTTTGAACCCCAAATGGTGAAAACGTTTCAGGAAGCTACAGGGCTATTTTGGGCAAAAGGATGAGGAAAAATCTAGAACGCCAGCCTATTTTACAAAGTCCCATTGGACCATGCAACCTTTTTGGCTCCTAAGAACAAACCCACCAAAAAGAATCTCAATTACCTTCAGATGCACATGAGTAACTCATTGGTTCCAATAAGTACCAAGCCTCTGCATGTGCTCTTGAGGGCAGTATTTATTAATATACTACCAGACTAAGATGCTGGCAGATTTACATGCTGGATGCAATTCTACCTTTTGGTAGAAGGTGAAGATGAGCATCTCCTACCTTGGAAACAGCAACTATTCTGTAAGCACAGGAACAGCTTTTCTCAAGATGCATTCTGGATAATAGGAAGAAACCTCAGATCTGCAACACTCCTGGTTTTCTATTGTAAGACAAGCATTCATTGCAACCTATAAATCAATGGCTTGACAGCTATGCCGTGACTAAATGATGAAAGAAGATTGATATTTCTAAATTACATGTTAATAGAGTGAAATTGCTATAGGCTTTCTTGAGGTTTTAATATATATTTCTGAACTGAGATCTTTAAGACACTCTGGCAATGCCAGGAAAAAAAAAAGTGATAGAGAAAC
This sequence comes from Theristicus caerulescens, assembly GCA_020745775.1. Classification (NCBI taxonomy): domain Eukaryota; kingdom Metazoa; phylum Chordata; class Aves; order Pelecaniformes; family Threskiornithidae; genus Theristicus; species Theristicus caerulescens. The sequence continues at coordinate 75,233,441 of CM036558.1, forward strand.
TTAAAAATACTTTGACTATTTTATCATTGCAGCTCAGGAGACATTAAATTTGACTCTGTTATTACTTACATATTTGAAAAACATTAATAAAATATTTAATATTTAATAAAATATTGCAAGAACTTAATAATGAAACTCTGACAAATATTACAATGCATGGTTGAAAAGAAAGGGAGGTTAATTGTTTTTTTACATTAACTCTGGTATATTTTCCCCCAGATTCCTACAAAGGTCTGCTGGCAAGACGCAGAGGGATTTTAAAAGTCTAAAGAAATCAGATAAGAAAAAGAGTAGCAATTACTAGAGTAAAACTTTAAAGTGGGAAGAACTTATTTATGCTGGATTCTAAGGCTGTGTCGAGACTGCTAAATAAATCAGGTCCAGGGAATATTCCTGGCCTGGAGGCCAGTCTGACTACATCTACATTACTTGGCCTTGGTCCTTCCTACCACCCCACCTTTATCCTTTATGTTGTGCGATGGTGACCCTAAGACATAGTGATAATTTTGGTGTGTTTTTTTCAGTTCAGTATGCCTGAAATAACGTGGATCCACCAGAATAGTATTTTCATCATATGAGTCTGATGCATGTGTTGCATGAAGACACAGAGATGTTGGAAGGTGCAAAGCCTGCTGGACCTCAGAGGTCTGTCCTGGCAAGAAGCATCTAAACTCGGTTCAGTCTTATCTATATTCCCTATCAGAAATGGTTTCTTCTCTATGCTTTCCCTGTGCCAGGCCTAGGCTTTGCCTTAGAGAGCACCACTTGGCAAAGGCCAAAATGACCAGGGAACCTACTCAAAATTAAGCAGCACAGATGCTCAGCAGTCAGTGCTTAAACACACTCCCTAGACCAATTTTATTTAGCAACAGAGACACAGCCCAAACGATTAAAGGAGATTTACCACACCCACAAGAACTGTGGGTTGTGATGAAGGTCAAAATACTATTTATAGAATGCAAACTTGGCTTTCTCTGCAATTTTGTTACTGTCACGGCCCACCTCCAAGGAAGACCCAACCAGTTGTGCGTGAAGGAGGCCACGTGCTCCATGATGAGGGGAAGGAAAGGAGCCACCCAGCCAGGACACATTCCTGGCTTTGCCCCCACCCTGCTCTGTGACTACCTGCCACAGCTTCTGCCACAGCTTCTCCACCTGTAAATGCAGGTGACGATCCTTTCTAAAGGGACTGGAGAAGGGGATGGGACAGTTTAATGATGTAAAGAATAACATGATAAAAAAAGGAAGCTCCAGCGGTTTTAACATTAAAATGGCATTTGTTATCAGGAATAGAATTAAAACAGATGGTAATTTGCTTTCCACAAGTGCTGTAATTAGGAATCTTTTGGCTTTTACATTCATGTATGGAACAGCCTTTCACCTCTTAAGGAAGGGAGAGAGAAGGTGCACTTTCTATTGATCTTATTTCTTATATGCATATAGATATATCTATCTTTTAACATTCATACCTTATTTCTTTTTTGAACACCTTGTAAGCCAGCATTGCCTCACCTAAAAAGCCATTCTTTGCTTTCTGTTATACCTCTTTAGTGTGAAAATGCCTGCTTAGTCACCAATTAGTGTTTAAACATTAAGAAAAAAGTTTGAGAGGTCAGGTGGGAAGAGAGACCAATGGAAGAAAATGACTCAGGGCTATCCTCAGGGTTGATTCTGACTGCGACTTAAAGCATGCCACATTGGTTAACAGCTTTGAAAGTTATTTAAACTCATAGCTCCAATCAAAAGCAGTAGCTTCAAAATAAATTCCTTCAAAAATTAGGAGTTTCACCCAACTAAACTTAGATCCCAAGTCCAGATATGAGTTTTAAAATAAGTCTATTTTTTTTCCACATTAACTGAGGTTAATATGAGTTATGCCACTGTAAACAAAGGAAGAATTTCACATAAAATTTCTGTATGTTGTGGTTAAATCCACAGTTATTCCCTAAAATTAAGGGTAATTCCTCACAATGAATAACACCTATAAGGAAACAGAAAGGCAGAAGCTTCTTAAAAGAAGTCAGAGGTGAATTATACTATATGCCAACCTATAATGTTAGGAGTCCTTTATTCCATTCATAATATAGCTTTTCAGCTTAAAAATTAATAATGAAAAAGGGAAGAACTGCTATATTGAAAAAATATATCCCCTAAACCAGATGTGATATGACTTCACTGTGGTCAGAAAATGGTCTGCAAATAAAGTGGTTAAAAGTACATCTTTGGCTACTATTATGTCTTCTTTTATTTTTTTCATTTAGAAATATCTTTCACTCCGGTCATTTATGAAAGTTTGGCCTGTCTGGTTTCTTTGAGGAGCTTTGGAGAAACCTGAGGTAGGTTCAGCAGTTTTATCACCCATAAACTGAAGAGAACTGAAAAGAGGTACAACATCGTTTTCTCCTGAATGTGGACTGAGTAACACCTCCTCCCTACCTTTGTCCTTGACTGTCCGGAGTGGTTTGACCTTCAGGTTTTCTGGGACTCCAAATGCTGGACTTCCTGAGCTTCTCCCATGGGAGAAGCAAGGTCCATGGAGGCACCACAAATATCACAAAAAACAGCTTCTGGGAACTTTCACCATAAGACAGTGCATTAGGGGGATACAGACACACTTCTCTACTTCTGATTGCTGAGCATGCAGAAAGAGGAGCTGAAGACTCGTGGAGTCAGAACAAGCTGCTGCAGGCAGAGCTGTTCCCTCTTTCTGCCTTGATGATCTGTAGTTTCTAGGAGAAACTTTCTGACCACCCCACAAGCTGGAGCATGAGCCAGACTGGCCTCTTTGGGCAGTCTCAGTGCTGTGTTTGGTAAGGGTTTCTGGGACCATGAACCTGCCTGCCCTTGGGTTGTCCCTTGGTGCAGTTCAGGCATATCCTGCCAAGTTACAAGCTGGTGGGGGCATCCATACACATGGCAGCTGGTGAGATATGCCATGCTTTAGCCCATTTCCCATCCCGGGCTGCCCCAGCTGATGAGGGGCTGTTGAGGTGAGCCTCACACGTCACCTTCTTCTCAGCTACCTAGTGGTGGAATAGCCCCTCCCTCCAGCAGGTTTATCCTTAACGATCAGGCGCTTTCTTCAAAGAAATTGTTGCCAAAGCCCTTTTCCACCATCCAGGCAGCTCAACGGATAATGTTTGACTGATAACTTACCCAACCCATTTATTTTGCTTTTAAGTGGTGTGACCAGCTGTAAGAGTATTGTAACTGATCTGTCTCACAGTTCGATGGTAAGACAATTTATTAGGGCTGTATTTTCAAAATGTAACTTTTGTATTTTATTAAAAGAACAACAGAAAGTCTTCTCGCAGTTCAAACTTCTTGCCTTTCAAGCCTGCGAATTGTTCTCTAATCCTTCTGTTATGAAGGACCAAACAGGAGCACTACATTTAATTTCTTTCTACCTCTTGTTATTTTATATACCTTTAACTGCTCCCTTTTTAAATTTAAGGGAGATAATCTTTTCACTATCCTTTCTCATGTGGAAGATAAGCCAGGTCTCAGAACATTTTGGCAGGATTGGGGGTTGTCCACGTACAGGAGTCCTGCAGGAGAGATGTGGCAGAACATGTTCTGACAATACAGTGGGAAATTTTTGAAACTGTATTGAGCTAAACCAGGAAAAAAAAAAAAAATCTCATTTCGTAACTGTGTGTCACAGGACAGCTGTTCCAAAATCTGTTGCCCTTTAATATCCTATTTCATTCTGGGATAAGATCCATATTTTATTAACTCCTATTTCTTATTTGCATCTTCATCATCTTAAGGTACACAGTGCATCACAAAATATTCCTTTGTTGATAGGCAGCTTACTTATGGCATTGTGGTACTGACAGTGTGCCTTTGGTGGCACATTTTGTAAATCCTTAGACAAAAGGTAATATTTAAAACATATATTGTGCTATTATTAAATTTTCCCACTCCGATAGACTGAAAATTAACAGAGAACTCCTGTTAATGAGTCTGACTTTCTATAACCATATTTAAAATAACAGTCTTGGTTCTATTAACTTCTGTATCAATTTCTGCATGTTTCTGTGTAACTAAAATTCTGATCAAGAGAACCAAACCTTTAATGTGGGCATTCACTAGCATTCATTAGTAGCCAAGGCCATTATTTTAGGCACTTTTTAAAATGATATGTTTCAGAGAATGTTGAGGAATTACACGCAGAAGAACATGCTGCTTTTCATGTTTCCTTAATTTCAGAGTTTTACTGGGGTTCCTGGTTCTGCGTGTTACTAAATTTAAAATAGTGATAATAATAAAATCTTTTAAAACTCCCTAGATACATCTCACTCAGAGGAAACTTTTTTTTTTAACTGGTAAACATCTGAATGTAAGCTGTTTTTTTAAGAGAGCACTTCAAAAGAAAAACAACATATGTTGTGGCTGGTCTTTGTTATCCAGTTAATGAAGAAACCAATTCATTGTTTGGACAGGCCATTGAGTAAAAAGTAGCTGAATTTTTGGGGGGGAGATCAAGTACTTAAAACAACACATGATTTGTATCAGCTTTGATTTGTAGCAAACATATAGTGAATCCAAAATAATTTCAAAGTAAATATATTAGAAAGCTTATGGAGATTGTCAAAAGAGATTTTTTTAAAAAGACTGCATAGCTACTGTTGCTCCCAAACATCACGTGAAATATTTTGCTACTTCAAGCACACAAAACGTTGAAAGTAAAAACGTTCTTTATGGAAGAAAGCATAATAAATTCTGTAAAGACCTAGAGACTGTGCCACTTGGGGAGAAATTGAGTACAGAGGATGCGGTTTCATTGTTAGCTTGCACACAACTGTATTTTACTTAAGACAAAGTTCAACTGTGTAGAGAGGCAGAAATAAACAAAAGCAGCCCATTTAATATGTACACTAATGGCTTTCATACAAGAGAAAAGTAAAGACGGAGGGGTAGGTTCAGCAAAGAGCACTGGTGCTGGGCATCAAGATGGGCAGCACCTGGGGAGACTGTACCGTACCTGGGGAAGGGTCGTGCACCTCTGCCAGCTTTTGCTTCAAAGAGCTGGCTAGGACTGGCCTCTGCTAAGAGCCAGACTGACCTGCAAATGTCCCCTCAGAAACCTCCCCTCGCCCTGCCGGGGGGGCACATACCTCCCGTGCTCTTTGGGTTTGCCTTCCCCGCCTGGGGAAGAAGCAGATGTAGTGGTGCCTCCATTTCCCAGCCCAGGGTTAGGCAGAGGTCCCAGCCATGTCTCTGGGCCAAAATTGGCATTTTTACCTACTCTTGGACCTCAGACTATTCTGGGTGGAGGCTCAGCACCCTCAGACAGTCCTCAGCGCCCCCAGCAAGCACCACCAGGACTCGTGGGGACAGGGAGACAGAAAAAGGTAACCTTTTACCTAGCAGCAGCAGTGAGGGCAGAGGGGAAACCCTGAGGTCCTTTCAGAGTGACAGAGGAGCAACAGTGAAGTATTATTTTTAAAAAATAAAAAAAATCATTCCAAATCCAAAAACCCTACAGCAATAAAATCAGGTAGCCATTCTGAGGAATGGATTTTGTCCCAGCACATTGAACAAGTCTCAGCAAAACGTGCAGAAAGCAGTGATCAGTAAGTTCTTTACAAGTAGCGTAACAAACTATGAAAATGTATTTTTGGAACATAAGAAGCATTGCTAAGTTAGAAAAGCATCACAAGTGATGACAGGAAATTAACCAAAATCTTCAGGTTTGGATAACTGGGTATCAGGAGCCAGAGATGACAGAAAACAATTTAAACTCTAAAATAATAATTTCTTTTTGGAAATAATATCTTTTGGGGGCCATAACTGGTTATCCTCCAGTAACGCTGTTACTTTTAACAGCGTTGCTTATAATTTCCAAAGCAAGGAAACTACTTGCAGATCAACAGCAAGTCAGTAATCAATTGCTCTAAGATGGGAACTGTGTTTGATACCTAAAAATGACATTTGTACTATGAAACCAACAAATTGATGAGTTCAAAAATACATTCTGTATCCGCCTACAGGAAGTCACTGAGAAAGTCAAAGACGTGCACAACCTTTATTCCCCCATCAGAATTTAGGAAGGTTGGTGGAACCAGAGCTGGTGCCCTGCTTCATAATTGGAAGAGAGATGTTCCCAAACAACAGTATTCACCAGAGTGTGGAATTCCCTGGGCAGAGTTGATACCAGCCAGATTAGCCAGCTTGTGCTCTAGAGGGAAATTTGAATCAGTTTTCCAGGATATCTAAGTTTGTAGAGGAACTGGGAAATTACCCTAATTGACATGTAGCAAAATTGAAGCTCAAACTTAAAAAAAATACCAACCAGCCCAAGAAACACCAAGGAAACTAACAGCAAAAAGCTAGTGAATAAAGCATAAAAGCAGTAATTTCAAATAGAGAAGACTAACAAATCTGAATTACTACAGTTAGATTCACCACCAGTAGTCAATATTGATATGTCATGGCTCTTTCCACATGACAGCATTGTGTATTTGGGTAAAACTGTAATTGTTCTCAGATGAGGAAACCGAAAGTGAGGATGAATGAGACTATGAAATCTGCAGAATGCTTTCAAGAGATGCCAAACAGATCAATGTCATAAGAAGGGATTGATTTAGACAACAAGATTAACACCCAGAACTATGAAGCACTGTATCTCATATCCAAATAAAGAAATGGAAGAGGTAGTAAAACAAATAACCGGAGAAATCGGCACTTACTGACCAAGTTAATGTATACAAGGAAAGATAATTGATATGAGCACAGTTTTATAACAAGATTCAATTTACCAGTTAAAGAAATGCAGCACAGACCCCATTGTCAAACTAGGACGCCTTCTCTCATTGCCCTTGTTTGGCTTTACCATCAATGTCACTATAAAGACAAAGTGCAGATGAATACAACCCAAGTATCGCATGATTTGACAATATTACACAAGGAGACTCACAGAAATAGAGAGTGTAATAATACATAGCTCGTGTGCTTGACAACTTGGTGTACATGCAAGTACAGACAACGATTTTGGCCAGGGTTGCAAAAAAGAATCAAACATATTTTTGGAAAAGAAATTATCTGCTATAATCTCCACACACCCCACCCCAAAAGAAGAATCTGACAAGAACTTTGGCAGATCTCAACTCTAGCCTATGTAAGAAGTCTGAGTGGGTGAATCTTGAAATATGGAAGCTATTTCAAAATATGGCAGGAATTTTAATGTCACAAGAGGTAACTGAATTTACCACAGTAAACTAGATTTGTTCATCAAAAGTCTGTATCTTAAGAACTAAACTACATATTTTCAACTTTATTATTATTTCCATATTGATAAATGGATATGAAGGCTGGAAATGCATCAGAGAGAAAAACAGGTGTATGTATGCTTCTGAAAGCAAATAGTTAGCCATTTAATGGAACAAACCTCTGGCAAGTGTCAGGATGAATCTGATAGCTTCACAACCAAAAGTTATCCAGAAAAGTAGGAGGACATTTCTAGGATATGTGTTAAGAATGAAGACAGAGCATCTGCTGGGAGAGGGATATATAGGGGAGCAGGGCCAAAAAAATATTACTCAGCATAAGAAAAATGCATAGGGCTTCATAACGGAGGACAACCAGAGAGCAGCCAGAAACAGATGGGAATAGCAGTGGTCTTACTCATGCCTGTAGCACATCTAATAGGAATAGTTCACCTGTGTTGCAGGCTGAGCTAAACTCTGACTGAACTGAACTCTAGTAATTCACAGCTCTTTTGCTGGCACATTTGCTCCTAAATGGAGGGAGAGAGTAAAAGGGAGATGATGGGGCTGTGGCTGTAATTGTGGCCCCTGTGACTTTACTGACCAGTGTTGCTAATTCCTTCCTCTATGTTAACTCGTAACCAGGAGTAACTCTGGGTACCAACATCTCCGTTCACCAAGAACTGCACCTCTCACCTTTGTCCAGCCCTTTATCTGCAGCTCTTACCTTTGCCGTTTCTACCTGGGCCACACATACTCAAACCCGGGAATGGGCAGTGGGAAAGCTCATCTTCGCTCCCTTCCTCAGGGGGAATGGGAAGGCATGTGAATGACTAATAAGCCAAACAAACAACTGTATCACTCATTAACCATACTGTTCGTTAGCAACAGCCCCTCCCAGCGCACCAGCTTACTTGTATGCGAATCTTCAGTGGTTAACAAGAGGACATTTCCAAGCAAAAATGATTAATGCAATCTGGCCACCATTGGCAGCTATTCTTGCAGGACTTTTATTCTGAAGCAGGAAGGAAGAGGGTGTTCGTTTGCAATCCCTTTTGGAAAAGCAGCTCCGGCTCCACTTCCTGATAGCGTACTGGAAGGAGCAAACTCTCACTGCCTCATGGAAAACATTCCCAGGCTGTGCTTCTTCACACACTGACCACTGCTGCCCAGCAGTGTCCTCCATTTGTAACTCTTGACCTCGGCTTCATTCTAACCACCTATCACAATACAGTGGTGTGATTACATAAAACGTATCCTGGAGTTCCCCAAGGCAACACAAATGACAAACCTGCTCTATTCTACCTGTTTGGGAGAGTGCGACTGTATCAGATGAAGCAATTAGATGTTCTAGCTAATCTAAAATTGTGCCTAGAGATTGGATTTTTGTTTGAGTGACTGCTCCCTCATTTACATGAAAATTCAGGACCGCTAAGAGCAAATGAGAATGTAAAACATACTAACAGTTTAGCTCATTGCTATGAGAGAAACTTGCCAATATGATTGTAAAAGAATAACCTGCCATAATTTGTCTTTCAAGGATCTACACCCTTGTTATGGTCTGAAAACTAAGACAACCAAGACAAAACTAAGGCACAGATTGCCTGTCAGTTTGAAAGGATAGCCCCCCTCAACGTAACCGAGAAAAAGTCTCTCTCCGTGGGCACTTTGTAGGTTCCTGTCCATGTTCTTCACATGCTAAACTGGGATTATCACTTCCACACTTACATGTTGAGGGACCAAGTAAATCCCTCCACTATCTTATTTTTACTGGGACTGACCTCCAAACAGAACAGGAAATCTCTTTGTAAGCAAATTCCCATAACCAGTCCCCTTGCTGTTTAGTCTGCATTGGCTTAAGCAGTGACTTGCTTCTTCTTTGATTGGCAACTATAGTACTATAAAAACAAATGTACAGAGCAAGTCTCACCAGAAAAGCCTCCCAATCTGCAGACCCTTTCAGCTTTATTTGGACTGAAACTTGATGATAGCTCCACTAGACAGGAAACACTCACCCCTCCTTTCTAACATGGCACTACCAGGAGGACACATTTTCTCACAGACCAAGTAGCAGAGCGGGGATGGGCAGAGATCAGGAACACCAGAGATATTCTATAATACATGTCTCAAATTCAAACTGCTGTAAGAGGCAGAAGCTGACAACACTATTTATTTATCCTGAAGTTAATTCTTTGATTGATAAAACCCATGGTTTATACCATGCTTGAAATTGGGCGAGATATGGAAAAAGCAAAGCATCCCAGACATTTTAAGCCCATCATACTGTAGAAGCTGGAAGGAGTAGACACTTGCAGTGTCTATGCAGTGAAGCATTTTGCTTGTTTCCTCACTGAACATAATAGGCTGCTTGTTAACAACCCTTTGCAATACTGTAGCAGCAGGAGGCACCCCCAGGTGGTTAGGGCTCAGCCTTTGCAGGTGCTGCAGGAATTCACAGACATGCAGAAGGGGCAGGCCAGCATCCACCACTGACAGAAAATCTTAAGGTAAGCGCACATGAAACAGAAAAGGAGTTAGGTGCGTTATCCTGATATTCAGTAGCATGTCTATTAAGACATACGATATTTATGTGAGGGGACCACAGACTGAAAAGTCATAAGAATGAAATATTTCTTTTTGAGACCAAATCAGAGATGTCACGTAGTTGAGCTAGCATTAAACAAAGGAGCCACCAACAGGTGCGAGGTGCAAGTCCTGCCTTCCTTACACTTGCATTCTGTGCATTTGGCACTGCTGTCTAACTTAAGCCTCATCAGCCTTGCAAGCTTATTGCCCCAGTTGCTTGCCCAAACATCGCCTCTGCTACATACTTAATACTGGGCAAGGAAAGAGGTGGCTTCACCTGCTACTGCTACCAGCACAGCCATAGTCAAGGAATACATCCAAGAACTGGAAACTATACAGGCAGGCACATGTATGTGCACAATTCATCCAAGTCTGGATGACCACAGACAATATTTCTCCTGCTGTTTTGTCACTGAGATAAATGATAGATCAGTAACAGATTTGAAATTGTGCAGCCACCTACCTGTGCATGACAACATGCCTCCAAAGAGTCCTGGTGCTTTGAGAAAGGTGAATCTCAGCTCCATGTCTGAGTCAGCAAGGCTTTTGAGCTCCATCTGGGTGTGCTAGGTGCTGGTGCCCAGCTATACCTGACCAGGCTAGACAAGGCCCAGACTGAGTTCTCCTACCTAAAAGTCCAACAGGAAGGACACAAATAAAACTTCTGTGAGATTCTCTGGTTTTTTTAACTAGAGAAGGTGGAGGTGGCAACTTATGCAAACCAGTGTGATGTTAAATCCAGGAAGCACCTGGAGGGCTACAGGCTCTTTCTTCTCCCTCACAGCCCTAGATATGCTCTGACTCTTTACCTCACTTTTCTTCTGCTGGGTCTCTTACCTGCTACATTTGGCATTTGCTGTGTTGATCACCAAGATGTCATCTGAGAGAGTGAAAAAGCAAGTAGGGGGAAATGCCTCTATTACTTTCACATGATTCATTTTACTCTGAAGCACAGTTGCCACACCTGCTGTCATACAAATCACCTGAAGGCAGTTAAAAAGATACTGGAAAAAGTAATATGAGTTTCTGAAAGAAATCACCCTCCTTCTTCCCTTTGTTAACAGCAAAGTAGCTGTCTCACATTGGCCTGCACCTTGCTTTTATGTAGGGTACCTAAGTTAGCCCCTTCTTGTGAACATCAGCTCCTGTACAAGATGGCCACAGGCTTGTTTTGCAGATCAGCCACTGAACTGCTTCTGTGAAAAAGAAAGAAAAAACAGATTTCTTAGTTAGTTTTCTCTGATGTCTAAAGAGAGCCTTTGCTGGAGCTGGGAACAGCTGATCACCACCAGCAGGGCTGCTGGTGCTGCTTTCTCCCAGCCAGCTCTGGGGATGGCTGGATCCCATCATGGGATGACATAACTCACTAAACCTGCAGAAAGCTATACCTGCCAAGAAGGAAAAAAAAATCTTTCTGGCATTTTAGGAAGTTGAATTGCCTCAGCAGGGGCCAGCAATGCCAGAACTGCCACAAGAGAGGGCAGGGCTCATGACTGAGGGGCATGGGGTGAGGGAGCAGTGGGGAGGGATTGTGCTGGTTTGGCTGCCCCTGGAAGTGCAGCCCAAGCCTCCTGACAAATGCCCAGATTGCCAGGCCAGAGGCAGGCGAGGCTGCAGCGCTCCCAGGCCCTCCCCACTGGAGCTGGCACTGAGTCTGGCACCCCAGGGTGTTCCCCAGGGCAGGCAAATGGCACAGCTGGCCGGGCAGTAGGGCACAGGGATGCTTGCCAGCTGGGGCAGAGCTCCAGGGATGTCCCCTTGCCCAGCTAAGAGAGGCAGGTCTACACCCTGCAACTGAGCATCAACTTTGGCTGGGAAGCCCTCTTGGTGCCCTAGACTAGATAACCATCCTTGCCTTCTGCTTGGAGCACAGCAATGAGGGGGGATATCCCCTCTCTGAAGTCAGGTCTCCTGCCACCATGGAGGGGTTAGACTGAGGTGAAATCACTATGTCCACCAGCCCTGCTACTTTTTTTTTTGTGGTCAGGGGACAACAGGGGCTTCTCAAAGGACGTCTGTCAGAGTTCTCATTCATGGATGCCATCAGGGGTTAAACATGAGCTGGGTGTCTACTTACTGAGCTCAGGAAGGGAAGGGGAAAAAAAAAGAAAGACAAACCAGAGGCAGTCCCAGGCATGCCCAGGAGCAGACCTTTGGGCACCTCAGGAATTTTACTGGCAGGAACATAGGCACTTGCAGACTTCAGACGCCTCCAGGGTTAGGCAGTAGCTGAACAGGGGTTTTGTGGATCTAAATATTGGCCGCGAATGCCTACAGAGGCAGTTAGGCAGAGCTTACATGCCTAAACCTTTTTTGTGGCTCTAGCCCTAAACTAATATTATGGAAAATACCAGCAATTATTAGGGACTTCTTATCAGATTGGATACATATTCCCTTTGCATAACTTTACCATGGCCTCATTCATGTGGTGCTTAGAGAGGATGAATACCTGTTCTGCATGAGTAATTATGCCAAAGGCTCATGTGAGGGAGGTAGTTTATGACTGCTGAATAAGGCCAGCTATGTTTACCTATACAGCTTCACCACTTAAACTAAAAATTGGTCTTACCACTAAATCTCCCTTGCCGCTTCATTTGCCTGATTGCAAACAGATCCCAGAATATGCAGTTGCACTAAGATGATTGATGCCAAGATGCTGCACTGAAAAGGAAATATTCTTTGAAGTGTTATCACGTCCACGAGCATAAGCAAAGCCATGTCATGTGATGAAATGTAAATAGAGGATTTCTTAGAAAAGCCATTTATTTGCCTCCATGATTTATTATTCAGTGACATGTAGGCTATTTTTTCTTTGTTATTGGCACTCATGTTCATAATAACAAGGTACTTGACTTGAAGGTATTTGGCCAACCTTTCCAAAGTGCTATGTAAGCAGTAATCAGAGAGAGCTAGGTTCGTGAGTCAACAAATTGCTCTCCCATGCTGATCAAACAGTCTTGGCATCTCTATAAAAAAAATACAAAACCAGATTTTGGACTAGCCTACCCCATTCTCTCTCTAAAATTATTTATTGTATTTGCATTTGGCAGAGTCCAGGCTTAAAATAACCAAAGGTGCCAGTTGTTTTATTAATAATATTTTACATGTGATTTTCATTTATGTTTAGAAGGATAAAGGAGATGGCCAGTTAGCCTCCGCAGTTTTTGTTGCCATAAATTGCGTTTCATTTGCTCAACCTAGGGACAGATGCTGCTCTCATTTTACACCACATCTCCACAGCCTGCAGTAGAAAGCAGTCCAATACTTGGGTCAAAGCTAGTCAGGTCAGTAGAGCTGAGGTTTATTGTGGAAAGCTTTCATTCCAACCCACACAGGGTTGTTAGTGTTAGAGCAAGTAACAATCAGATACACTGCACAAGCTGCAGGCTTTAACAGAAGGAGGAACTCACATCTAAGTGGGATTTGTACTCAGTTTCTATCATCTATGCCCATCATATGTGCTCAGAAATCCAGGCCCTGAATTTGAAACATATATTCCCATGCTTAGTCTTGCTACTTCACTGTGTAAAGGAATGCCTTAAAATGAAATATATGCAGTTGCGTATCATCTCACTGCTACTGTGTGCAAAGTGAGTAGGGCTGCATGAATAATTGCATTTATTTTCAGTGTGACAGCTAAACTGGAAATACTTTGGAAGCTTGGATTAAACTGATGCAACTCCCCCCTCCCCCCCCCCCCCCGCTTTTTTTACATGAAATGAAAAAAGACAAAACGTCATTTTGCATTGAAAAGCTCCTTCTGACCCCCAAAATGAAACACTTCATTTTTGGACACAAGTAGTAAAAGCAAAGGAAATGAAAAGGCTAGATTTCACAAAGCAAGAAGTGGTGTTCTCCCCCTTTTCATTCAGTAGCCTGGATGCACAAGATAGATAAATCCTTTGGCTTCCTGAGGTGTTTGAAGCTGCCGTCTCTCCTCCCTGGGGATGCCACTCACCATCCCTTAGGCTAAGGGGGACAAGCAGGCTGTGACTTTGCATGCAGCCCTCAGCTGGGCAGCTTTCCTCCATGCTGCCTGTTTTGTGCTGTCCCAAACGTGGAAGCAACACATGGGGAAATGAGGTGAGGTGCCAGAGCTTGAAGCAGCTGCCTCCAAAGGAGCAGTTACCCTGCCGCAGGCGAGATGCTCCCCCAAGGTACAGCGCTGGGGGTGGAAATGCTTCCAAGCACCCTCCTTTTCGTTGTATTTCGGTTTGCCTGTGTAATTAGATGTTCCTTGAACCCAGAGGTTGCTTATTCTCAGGGAGGGAGTCCTTCCCATCGGGCAACACAGTTATGCTGCTTTTTAACCAAAGGGTTACTTCAGCATTTGGTTTCTACCAAAGTGCTGTTAAAATAGTTTCACTTATTGCAGAACCACAAACATCTGTTAATTATGGGTCCAGGGTTTATTTATTTATTTATTTTAATAGCTAGATCTTATTGACCTTCACTTAAGCACTTTTGAATATTTTACCCCATATAAAGACTGCTGTGTTGAAAAGTGCTAACAATTGCCATCATGGGAGTCTTGGATTCAAAGACAGTTTGCAGACCTCATTAAGCCAATGAGCTTGCCAAGTCCACTCTTTTCAGTTCAGTGGAAACAATACTTAAGTCCCTTCATATAGCAAAACAGCTGCTGGCAGCAGAGGCTGCCTGACATGGGCAGAGAGCACTAAGCTCACCCAGGGAGACTTGCCTGTTTTGGGACCAGAAGAAACCTCTGGAAACAGAGGGAGCTATGAAAGGAACCCTAAAAAGCAGCAGGACGACAGGGCTTTTTTGACACGGGGCTGATCAGTGAGGCAGAATCAAGATCTCCAAGCCAGCAAAAAATCTCCTGGTTGTCTTATGTCCCAGGAAACATGACTTCTGTATAGTCTCTGTCGAGAAGCATAGTTACAGTGAGAAATCTTGACCAATGCAAAGCAAGACTGGCAAGGTCTTCCAAGCCCAGCTAGTGACGGGCTAGCATGCTAGAAGGTCTGCGTTATGCCATTGAGAAGTCTTGTCTCGTGTGCAGGAGAAAAGCAGATTTTTGAGAAGTTTCGAGAAAGTAAGATAAGCAGAACCAACTCTTCAAAGAGTGGTAAGATGCTCCAGGCATTCAACAGATCCAAAAGCCAGACTACATATTTGCATACTAAACATGGAGGTAGGAAAATGCCTTGGGTTAGACAACAGTGTTTCTATGCATATAACATTTTTCAGCTGTTTGTGTGAAGGATACACTACAGGCACCCAGCTACATCAGTTCAAGTGGAGCAGATCAATCTTACATTATCACAGTAATATGCACAGAGCAAGACTAGTTTAGAAGCTTCCAGTCTAAAAAAGTGAGACACATAGATCATAATGGTAGCATTGGTAATTTATCAGGGAACTCAAAAATAAGAAGGCAACACATAGATTCACCAAGGAGTTGAGGCTACTGAATTCAGCACTATTTAGGCACTTTTTATCTGTGAGGGAAAGGAAAAGCTGTGAAAATTCATGACAGGAATCCTGATTCCCAGGCCAGTGCTGCCCACAAAGTCCATCCTTCCCCTCGGTTGTATTATCTTCAGCGCAGAATGTTTTCAGACAAGAGTATTTTCAAAGGGCAAGTCCCCTTTCCACTCTGTTTGCAGTGAAGTTACGAAGATGATCCCTCATGTTAACTCAGCACAGTCCCTCAGGATTTGCTTGGCCAAAACCACTCTATTAGATTTAGGATTCTCCCTACTTTTATATTCAACCACACATCCTTGCAAGCACTAATCCAATATAAAAACCAGAAGCTGCCCAAACATAATTCCCAAGAAGTGTGATATAAGTGAATACCTCACTGTGGCATGGCCATTAACAAGTGTTATAGAAAAAAGAAAATAAAACAAATTTGCTCTGGAACACAAATGCGTGATAAAATCCCAGAGTGAACATTTTTGAGACACTGTTTTTACATTTAATTTATAGTTTCCAAGTGTTTATCTCTTCAGGTGGGATTTTACATATTGACCATAGGTAGAACACACCCTATTTTATAATTCCCTTATCTTACTTAAATAGGAGACAGATAGTGACTTCTATACGTGCTCACACCTTGCTAATAGAAAACAGTGATGTATTGAAAATGTCCTTATCGCCTTCAGTTCCCACACAGGTGTTCTTGGTGATAAACTACTGAATGATATAAACAGTGATTTCAGGTTAAAAGTAACAATTGGTCAATAGGAAAAGAAAAAAAACACAAATTGAACCACATTTCCTGAGTAGGATTTGGAACTGAAAATACTCAAATACAGGAGCATACATGTGAATTTTGTCACTGTGACTGTGAAGCACACAGTCCCTAGGACTTCTCTTTAGTAATGCTTGCTCTCACCTCTCACGACCTGCAGGCATCTTCTCTTGCATTTTGAGATCTTGATCTTGATGGGTGACTCACAGATATGATAAGGAACTGTATGATATTCCCTCTGTTTTAGCCAATGATATGAAAATTGAAAGAAAATATTAATCTGTCCACTGATGGGTTTATCTCCAATGGTGTTATCATAGAACAGCTGTTCTGCAACTCTTCTGAACAACAGTGGTTGGAGAGTAATTCTGGAAAAAGAAACATTTGTTCTGAGTTAGCTCTATCCATTTCCAGCTAAACTGTTAGTTTGCCTGTTCTTTATAATGTAATAGAGAGCATCTACACGTATTTTAACCAGGTTACAGTCTGGTTGCAACCTGTGTTGCTGCCCTTGTGCAATGAGCATATTGAATCACCTCAGATAGATACACAGAAAACTTAAGAATTTATGCTCTAGGTTGCCTTTGAGTATTTTCATTTTTGTATTCCAAGGAAAACTTGTGTCCTCTAACCTTTACCAATTTCTTCCAAATCGACCACTAGAGGTCTAAAAAAAAGCAAATGCACACCTGCTATTGTAAAAGTGAATGGCCAAGTCTTTGCTCCTGTGAAGGCCACAGCTTTCTGGCCAATGTCATTAGGGACAAAACTGGAAACCCCGGCATGTGATGATGCTTTTGAAAATCGAGCCTCTGGCAAGTTTCCACCATCTGCATTTACTATCCAATAGTGGGATCAACTAAGATTAGTAATACGTAAAAGCTTTCGTGAAATGTAGGGGAATAGTGTATCATTTTAACAGAAGCAGGAATTCAAACATACATTTAATTTCACAAGAAACATTCCAAGATCGTCTCTAGGGCTTTCTCCAGAGCAACACAGCTTCGTGCTCCCTGCCAGGACAGGGCTCTGGCTTTGCATTTATTCATGTGGCACTAACAGGCTTCAGTGGCTGCACTCAGCCAGGCAAGCATCACCGCTGCTGGCCAACAGTACCAGACAGCATTGCCATTCTCTTACCAATTCCCTGTAAAGCTTCTGCCAACTTGCCAGGAATAAAAGGTACTTCCAAAAAGTGGTCATTTTGCTTGGGGGAAAAAAGGAAAATTTTTTTCTCAGCGGCTTATAGATTATTTCTCTAGGACTATCTGGTAATTGAGTCCTATTGAGTAGGAAAGTCCATCTTTCTTAGATTTTAGAGGTATCTTTTTGTAATTAAAAACATTAACAATATCAGACCTATGAATTTTTTCTCTTATTTCTGCCTCACATGCTTTCTGTAATTATTTTATGCCCCAATCTGCCTCCACATGGAAAATGTCTTGGCAGGCCTTCCATAATCACCTGTCTTCCACGTCTAAGTGTGTACCCAACTTCTGAAAGTCAGAGTTAGACAACTAGTTAATAAGTTGGTTTTACTAGTGAGAGGATAGCAAAAGGAACAGATTCTTTGCCTTCCTTGTTTCAAAGCCACTACTTTTAGCTAACAGTTTAAAAAAGTAATCTTGGATATTTTCCATAAGGTCAAGTGTTGCCTGAATAGGTTTCTTTTGGCATCTACAGGAGTAACCAAATTAAAGACAAAGGTTTCCAAAACCACAGTGTGTGATTTTTTACTAATGGCAGGCTTCAGTGGGTCTCAGCTTCCCAATGCTTCCAGTTTCTCTATATGATACGCGTAGTACCAGTATATAGGTGCAGTGTGCCACTACACAACTGAACAGTAGCATCCTTACAATATCTACTTAGCAAGTATTGCTTTCTCAAACCCTCTCATAGAGTGTTCTTCACTCAAGATGGATGGGAGTAGGAGTTTAGATCAACAGCACCACTGGCAGAACAGCTATTCCAAGGTCAACTGTACAGAGTACCAAATATCCCTTGATTATTCCTAAGCAGTCTTGATAAGCGTGCTTAACACTTCTCAAGAAATCTCTTCATAGGATCAGGACCCCATAAGTATAATTTAATATACATTAACCAAAATGGAATAAAGTTCTTGAAGTGTCTTTGCATTCTTGAGACCTATTGCATTATTTTTATCTGGAGCAGCCACAAGCAATCATCACATGTGTTTTTTATTTTTGCTGCAGTTCTTGTAACATGAGTGTTGGCTGTGGATCACACTCCAGCACCACCAGTACCGTCTCATGTCATTGACTCTTCCTTACTTTGCTCGGTCAGGGTCCAGTTGGATGCCACCATCTGTCAGAGTCCACAAGGAGGCACGGGGTCTGAGAGTGGATTCTCATGAGAAAGACGACAATGTGAACAGGAAATGTCCCACCAGGAATCCCTTCTTGGGACAGGCTCCTGTGGAAAAGAACAAACCCTTATTGTCACTATTGCAGTTTTAACTTTATATTCTTGTGCTCATCCTTTGATTCATCTCTCTCCCCCCACTCTATTCCCATCCGACGGGTGGGAAACAGGATATTTTGTGAAATTCTTTCCTTCCTGTGTGGGTCTACATGACATCTTTAATTAGCAACTCTCTGCAATGGAAGTGAAGAAATAAAAAGCACAACTGTCCTGCTGAGGAGATCATAATAAAGTTGCTTTTGAACAGGTATTTAGGGCATCACTTTCTGTCATTTACGAAGATCATTGATGTTAATATTTAAAAATATCACACACACACAAAAAAATTAAAACACACTTCCCTGCAGAATGAGTGGTCAGGAAGAGCTTTACAAACATTGACCCTCTTTGTGTTCCACTGGAGAAGCTGGGATGTAAAAGAGTGATAGGAGGGAGACCTCTGCCTGCTTCCCCAGGCAGAGCTCCAGCCAGCTGGCACCCGCCATTTCACCTGGGATGAGTAGGAACATTTGTTTCATTAATAACTTTACCTTGGGAGGTGATCTGAGCAGGGTGGCCTTCTACAGACAACCACTGTGGTTGCAAGGACTTTTCTGAGGGTGGGATTTGACACTACGGAGGCACAGACAGCAGTGCTGCCTTGGAAGGAGATCAAAGTAACAACAAGCCTGGCAAACACAGAGGACCCAGACCTGATCCTTCCCTGTCTTGGTCTGTAGGATGGTAGGTGTAAAATGCTATTAAGCCTCTTCTGGCAGGACTGTCCTTAAACACCAGCAGTCCAAGTGATAGCCCCCAACTTCTGGATGTCCTGTAGGTTTGGCTTATTCCTCTCTGCCATTCCCACTGAGCTGAAATTTCCTTTTCCCGTTGGTATGGCTGTACAGCCTCAGGGAACATTAAGATGATACTGGTTTCTGATTTTCTTTTTTTTTTTCTTTCTTTTTTTCTCTTCTTTTTTTTTTTTTATTGGGTTGATCCTCTGATGTTTTACCTGGCACCTGGAAAAACTCATTTACACCACCACAGAGCAGCATACACTCATTTTATGAAAACAAACAGTAACCACACAAGAAGCTAGATCAGGAAAAGGGAAAAAACAGGCTCTGTGTGCCAGTATGGCATTCCTTCAGGACTGAAAGCATGGGGGTATGAAACAAGAAAAGTGCAGAATGAAGTACAGAGTCATGCTATTGGAAGAGTATCGGTCATAGCCAAAACGCGTCCGAAGGTTGGCGTGAAAAAATGTGGCGGATCTCACCAGGCTGTATGTCACATCTGAGAAGAGTTTCACAGAAAGAAATAAGAAGACACTTTTTTCATGCTGAGCTTATGCACTAAATCTCTTGACTGTTATCTCGCATTGTCACAGCAACAGGTTTGTCCACCGCTCCTTCATAATATAAAGCAATTAGAGGCACTGCCTCCTTATTTTCATACAGATCTAATCATGAAACAAGAATGTGCTTGGTCATATTCGTACTGGGACTGCATGTCCAAACTGAAGTTTGCACACCCCGATAAATCGGCTTGCAGCAGAAAATAGGAACTGCTACTGTTAATGACTGAACCTATAACTCTGAGCAAAGATTTCTAGTGTGTGAATACTGCTAATAGCATTAAGTGTCTTTATCACATCTTGTAAAGTGTTATCTATCAAACTACAGGTGTTAAGCAGGTAAAAGCTGTAGCTTGAGGCAATAGATAAGAACTTTTCCCTTGGATCTTAAGCACTGCTCCCTACTAGAGCTTTCCTTGGAGAAAGTGTCAGGATATCAAAGGGAAAAAAGAAAGATGTTTTTAGGCCTTGAGACAGAAGAGGGAGGGGATTTTGTAGACAGTTTTAGGAGAAGCATTATAAACCTCTCAGAATGACTTCCAGTACCAATCTCCTCCACAGTCACAACCAGATTTTGCTTATATTCACAAAAGAATCAGCCTTTTTTTTAAAAAAAAAAAAAAAGAATTTGCTGGTATTATTAACAGCCATGGCTTGTGAACTTGTGAAATATATGTGGAAAGAGAGGCAAACATATTTGAGCCATGGGATCTTACTATGTACCATAGGCACCCAAAATAAATGGGTGGCAACATTACACTGAGACTTGTTTGCTGTACTGGGATCTAATGCACATCGCTTGGCTTGTTCCAGCCTTGTACCGCAGCAAGTGTTATGCATATTTAATACACAGAAGGTAAAGAAATCAATTTCAAGGCTATAATTGAAAGCCACTATAAAATTCCACTATTACTGCTATGCTGTAAATTACATGTGTTATTGATTCCTCCAGCCTGTTTTACAAGTGAGGTGACTCGGTGGGTTGGGGCCTCAGCCTTTTATCTGCATTCAGACCCTGCCTGAGGTTGGGAGTGAAAATGAATCTGGTAGCCTTACTCTAAGCCTCCATTTGGGTACGTTATAAACCCACCAGCATGCTCAGGGCTCCTGCAAAAGTGGGCTCTGCAGAAAAGGCTGAAGTACCTCCACAGAGCCACATAAAGAAACTCTCAGAGCAGTGCCCACGTTCTCTCTTAAAATGCATATAGCCCTCTCTGCGAGGGCAGAAACAGCTGCACACATAGTAAGAAAAAAGAAGATACCTATGCCCGGCTGTAGTTTGAACCATGAGTTTGTGTTTTTGAGAGCTGAAAATCTGTAATTCAGAGCAATGATTTTTTTTTTTCTGAAACAAACATTTTTTTTCTTAAGCAAGTTTCTTTATACATTCTTGTTACTCTGAGAAGGGGAGGGAATTACCAAAAGGAAAGATTGGCATAAGAGGTACAGGTCCTAAACAACTTAAAGAACAGGAGGAAAAATAAAAGCCCTTTTCACTTCTGTGGTCAGTCAAAGGCTTCAACTAATTTTTAAGACAAACAAAAGCTTTGACAGTCATTTTATGGGCTGGGAAGACAGACAGGGACATACCCAGGTACCTTGCTTGAGGCAGGCACCAGAAAGCAGAGACCAGAAACTTGGCCCCAGATTTCCCGTCCTGAGTTCCAGCTGCCCAACCTGAACTCTAAACCATGGGAACTGCAAGCCAAAGCCAATCATGAAAAGGGAAAAAAAAATGCTCTGCTAGTAAAAAGCTCTGCAAAATTTTGTACATATCAGAACTATCTACATCCTAACACAAACCATTGCAGGTGAAGCAAAGCCAACCTCCTCACACACAGGTGCATTTTTAAATGAGCTGATTTTGTCAGGATTTCAGCCAGCACTTGACTGTACAGTAGGTTCAGTTAAAACATTTTTAATAACTATCTCATATCACAGTGAACATTTCCTGTAGCCTCTCAGCTATCACAAAGAGTATTTCGGTATTTTTTTATCTAATGGTGTAACTCTATTCGCAAAGGCAATGCCCCTGGAAATGTTGGGAATTTTTTTGTGCCCAAATTGGTGGTGGGTCAAAACTCAAACCCTGACTCTGAGCCCTTTGGACTGTAGACAATCACCCTGGACTTGTGAGCCCAGGCTTTAGCTATGCCATGGTGTGGTCCAGAATTGGAGGAGCTAGCTTTCCAGATGCCTAGCCACAGCATTAAGAAATACATGCAAGTTAATGTACCCCATTTACTACCCTAATCTAATAGTAGTAGATCAGCTCCTGATCTGAATAGCCCAATCTCAGTTATCAGGATTGACTGATTGGAATAATTGAAGCGATCTTACTTAATGTTTGCCTTAAATGATCTGGCAGTCTGATTCAGATAAGATTTCAAACAGTCTCTGTGCTTTTGATCTCAAATTAGTTTCAAGATTAACTCAGGCTTGGTTCAGACACAGTAAAAAATCCCTCAAGTATATCCTGCACCGTAACCATGCTCAAGCCCTCTTCCTGATTCCACCACCTTAATTAAATCTCATCTCAACCCAGTACACCTCTATCGCAAAGTGGTGCTAGGGATGGGCTGAACTGTAGCACAGTGCTGGGAAGCTGAGGGGAGCAGCAAGACAGCACTTTCAGAAACTCCTGTGGCTGAAAAGTAGAGGCAGGAAGGAGAGAGACCTCTCTGCCTCTTTCTTTTAAATGCTGTGATTTGATGGATGCTTTCTTGTCTCTCTGGTATACAAAGAAAAGTGCCTGTGAGCAATGAGATCAAGAGCCAACATGTCCTTTCAGCACAAGTGACACTAAATTAATTTATACAAGACACCAGTCAAAAAACATTTCTACGAGTGAAAGCTCAAAGTGAGCCTGAGCCTTTAAGAAGCTTTCCTTCTGCCTTCTGTTCACTTCACAGGACTGCTTCAGACAGAAGAGCTTCTAACATTTTGAAGGCACACTACACAAGCCATACCATTTCTTTTAACATAAAAAGCCCTGTTTTGTTCTAAGTATTTGCTTTTAACAGCTCTGTTCCTTTGTGCATTCCTTTTCCAGGTACAGTGCAGGTGCTTCAGGGCAACTCTAAGGACAAATTTCAACAGTGACTTAGGACCCTAACTACCAAGTGTAGCATGTTTAACACACTGGTTTTCTAAACAACGTGCCAGCTAAGCAGACAGACAGATCCCTGTTCAGATATTTCAAGTTACTTCTGTAACTAACCTCACACAACAAACTCTCCCAGGCAGCTTATTTAAAACCTGAGGTAACAATATACCTTGGAAAATCATTTTCTAAAGGTATTCTGGCTCACATCACTCTGTTCATGCTTAGGCTTTGTGGTGTTAATTCCCATTTTTAAAAGTGAGGGAGGTATCTAAGCTCAGGTTTTTAAAAGTACATAGGTGCAAATAGCTGCAGATGTGTGCCCAGGTACCTCAGGTTTACTGAAATCCACACCTATAATTTGCAGCTCTCTTTTTATCATTTAGCCTTTGCTGCTGTTGAAAGGAGCAATGCATAAACACTTTGAAAAAGCTGGTCCTAAGTAGCAAAATTACTTTAGAAGGTGAGTTTGAGGTTCTTAATTCCCTTAGAAATGCTCTACTTTTTTTACCTCAGGTCTACAGAAGTGTTTGTATATCACCTAAAACCACAAAGCCTGATTTTGATTAGGCTGTGGGTACCACTGCTAGGTTATTATTGTAAGATAGCATCATGGAAAAACTTCAGTTATAACTTAATTAATTTAAACACTATCATTAGTTTTGAATGGAAGCATTTTATCCAAGCAAAGGATCACCCCTGAATGACTATATTTGTACTGCAGAATAACTATGGCTCTAGGGTTCAGCTAAGGTCTGCAGTCAAAGTTATTGTATTAAATAACGCTTATGTTATACTGCTGCCTACAGGTCCATATTTAAAATTAGGGTGTTATGCTAACTTCTGTTTAAACAAGGCTCCTGTCCCAAAGCTTAGAAAACAAGCAAGATAAGAAAAGTATGTGAGAAGGTACCCAGCTGAACCCATTTTCACTTTTCATGGTTATGTTTGTGTATGTAATTGAAGGCATTTCTTCCACTGCCCTGAAGCCACTACAGAGGGGCTGGTTTTGCAGTAGAGCTGCATATGGGAAAGCAATTTAAAAGGAAGAAAGGGATGATGGTGGTGCCTGTATTAGGGGTGCTGTGGAAGAATACACAGCAGTACCCTCCACACAACAGGCAGGTATCTGCTGATCCTTGCTATGGTGGTTGTTGCAAACTGTGATTTCCACTTGTGGACAACTGCAAATTTTCTACAGCGAAAGAAGACGTATTTTGAAATTCCCACATGTGTAGGCTGTGCACAGAATATATGGACTGTCTTTTCCTAATTTGTAGTTTACAGATTCCTTGCAAATATCTCATTGATCCCAAGGGCTTCTCATGTTACATCTCGCTACTATATTGAAAAAAAACTGTGGCACATGCCACACATTTAATCAAAGTAGAAACATCATTCTTGGGGAGGCTGGGGTGGAGAGGGTTTCCTCTCCAGTTCATGTTCACAGTTCTTCTTTGGGTAACTGACTGTAATTGCTACAAACATATTTTGGATTTCAAAATATTTTCTGAATACAGGAAGAAGAGATTTCAACTTAGTGCCTGTAGAGGAGCCAGGCACTTCTGCAGGCACTTCCTCTCCTTACAGAACCGATGGATTTTGACAATCCAGGATGCTGCTGATTTCAGCTAATGGCAGCTGGAATGGTGTTCTTCCATGTGCCACAAAACAGTCGGGTTTTTTTTCAAAAGGAGATTCCTTTATTTGAACAATTAGCAAACTGCCATCCCTTAAGATCATGTAAATTAATAGAAATGTTAGCATTTAGCACTCAACATCCTCTGCACCCTGGAGGCTGGATAAGGTATTAGTCATCTCTAATTAAAGTTGTCTGATGCTAGGCAGTCCCCAGTGACTGTGCAGTACAGTTTCCTATGTAATCATTGGTCAATTTGTTGCAGTATATCATCAGGATTACTGAATTATTAGTTATAATTACAACTGCTGAGTCAATAGCAGTGTCACAGCAAGGGTAAGTAAACACTACAAAATTATGAGGGATGGGAATACCTTTCTGACAGCTACATCACATTAGTAGTACAGAGACCACCCACTGTAACAGCCAGGCACAATGATAAATTCCTACTTTGAGAAGGTGGAGTTGGATATTTTCCCCTTAATGGTCATCTTGGTGACATCCCCTATAAGCTTCTCTGTGGTTTCTGCCCACCAGCTGCGGAGCATGCATGTTAGGTGGTTTAAACTAGGTAAAAACTATGCAACCTGCCAGACTCAATTTTACAGCCACCAATGTCAAACCATTCAAACAGACCATCCCCAAGGATGCACTTTCCAAAAGTCTACAAAAGGAAACTCCTAAAGGTCTGCAGCCCATTTTCCTACAGTGCTTCGGTCACCCCAAGTCCCATTTCCAGAAACGGTCTGAGGGATCCCACCTCCCACAGCCTGTCAGACGGACATGAATGCTTCATTCTCCAAGCGCCACCTCCTCAAGCACTATTTAGACATTTGATTCTTGATAGGGTTGGCAGGTTATGAGCTCTTGGAGAATTAACCCCTTATGTATTTCTGAGAATGGCAACGCAAGATCCTGTATGGAAGAAAAATTTGATAGAAATGCCTACTGCTTTTCATTGTACTTTTCAAAGAACATAGTATTTGTTGTTAATACTTTGACTAACAGGAGAGTCACTTTTCAAAAGTATTCACAATTTCAAAGAATGCCTTAATTTTGGGAAAAAAAAAATTAAAAAGTATTTTTTTCCAGATCAAGTCTAGGACTTCCAGGGAATCCAAATTAAAAACATTTCCAATGTGATATTTCAGGTTTTACCCTAAGTTAAAGGTATGTTGGGAAATGGCCCGAGAGTTCAGTGAGTGGAAACGTGACCAATAAAGTTCAGCATATACTGCAAGAACTAAAGTCTAATTAGGGGAGTTGGTCAGGCTTTTAGCTTATCTACCTAATCTCCAACCATGGCCTCAAAGGTTGAAAATGTGACTCCATCTCTTTAAACCAAATAACAGGTCATTAAAATTCAGGCTGTACAACTATCATTGCACTCATTTAAGAAAACAAGAGTTTAAAACAAAAAAAGTTTAACTCCACATCAGAGACATTTCTAGAAACCGCAGACTTAACGACCTATCTTCCCTCCATAGGTTTCAAACAAAACAGGCACAGAGGCTTTCTTTGGCACAGCCTAACCCTGTTCAACCGGGTGTGGGTTTCAATTAAGTCACCCTTGTGCAGGAATTTGAAGTCAAACATTTATAAAATTTTTGGTTGTTTTTTGGGTTTTTTTTGTTTTTTTTTCTTTTTTTTTAAAAACCCAGCCACAGCAGTCACACTGCTGAAACTAGCAAGGACGGCTGCAACAGCATCCCAGAGCCAATGAGCCAAGTCACAGCTCCAGCTGCGTGTGTTCTTGTGGTCTGCTCCGACATCTCATAGCCATCTCAGTGGAAAAGAAAAAGCATGTTGAAGCTCAAGCTACAATGAAAGTGACAGGTGACTTTTGGGGAACAAAAGTACGGTTGTAGCCCTACAGCCTTTTCTGGAAATCTGGCACAGTCATTTGTGGGAGAGAAGGTCTCGATCGAGCTGGCTGTGTGACCGTGGAATAACTCCATTCCAAAACTGTGCAGGTTTTCCAATTTTTTTTTGTATGTTCTTAAAATGAAAACAAAAACTTTTCAAATGGAAGGGTGTGGAATTGTGTTGAAACATCTATTTCTGAGTTAGAGAGATCAAGTTTTCAGTCAGGCTTTGAGATCAGACATAACCAGAGACCTCATCCTGGGATACAGAAAACTCCCCATTCATCAACACCAACCCCTCTGCAAAATGTTTTGGCGCCCAAGAAGCAGCATATTTCAGTTAAAATATATTTCATCAAACATGTTCTGACCAATTCCAGTATTGAGATGACATTGTGTCACCAGTTTGTGGAAAGATCAGTATTAAAAAAACCTCATAAAAATAGAAGACTGGAAAAGAAGCTGAGGAACAGCCAGTCACTCGAAAGACATTTGTCAGCAAAATTAAATATAAGTTCAGGCATATTCTGTTTCATCACATACTGTTCCTTTTAGGGGTGAGGCACTTACAGTCATTTCTGTATTTTGGAATGAGACTGCAAGACAAACAGTTTATCTTCAGCTTAGCAAAAGAAAGTTACATTAATGTCCATCAAGATGAAAGCAGCATGAAACAGAAAATTTGACAATTTAAATAGTGACTCTGTTCTTCAGCTGTGTGTAAACTGTTCTTCTCACAGGATGCAATCGAATGTCGGTGTCTTGATACAAGAGTTCCCAGTAATCTGGAAAACACAAAGCCATGTACTTTATATGTATATACGCATACATACTTACACATATATATGGTATATAGTGCCTATATATATATGTTTGTGTGGACACACATACACAGACACAAACCACATCTGGAGTTCCATTAAAATATTTCTCCTGCCTCCTCAATAACCACAGTTACAGTAATCAATTTCTCTAGAAGGGTCAGAGAGAGGCTAAGGTCAGCAGTCTCTGATCACCAATGTTTGTACAAAGTGATTTTATGTTTCGTTTGCACTAGAGATGAATATCAAGTTAGAACTTTTCCTCATAAGAATTTTTACAGAAGAAAAAATTTTTGGAAGGTTGAAAGATTTTCCCACAGGAAGGTTCGGGGAATAAATGGGAGCTTATTTATCTTTTTCAAGATTTTTGCAAGTTGGAAAATAGGGAGAAAAGTGTTAACCTTGCTTCTCACACCATTGTGTTATCAGGTACACAAGAGAGTCTGTATTGTATTGTTTCTGCTGAAGTTAAAATAATAAAAAAAAAAAACAGAGAAAGCATGGTGTGTAA
Source organism: Theristicus caerulescens (assembly GCA_020745775.1). Taxonomy (NCBI): domain Eukaryota; kingdom Metazoa; phylum Chordata; class Aves; order Pelecaniformes; family Threskiornithidae; genus Theristicus; species Theristicus caerulescens. The sequence goes on from CM036558.1 coordinate 75,261,181, forward strand.
AAACCAATCCCCTTTTCAGTGAAAACATGATCATTTTTCATTTGAAAAGTCTTACCATCTTTGCATCAGGAAGATGAATTGAACCATGATGAATGTTTTCAACTTTGAAGCAATATTTTAAAAACACCTTCCTTTCCATGAGATTTCATAGTTTGTTTTTTTATTTATTTTTTCACAAAATGTTTTTATTGAAACAAATTTCAGCCTATTCTAGTTTGCATTTTGGATTCTCTCAAAATTCAAATTCAAAACTTCAAAGCAAGCCATCTCCACAACCATTACTTTTGTACAATTTTGATCAAAGCCATGGAAATTCCTGGTTCCACCCCGGAATAATGAACTGGTCCAGGTTTCATTTGAAATCCAGCTCTGAGGAGCTGACTTACCTATCTGTTTTGCAAGAATCCCTCTGTCTTCACCTGACCCGAGAGCATCCCCTCATAGCAAAGCTCTCCAACTGGAACGCATCCACGCAACACAGTCCCCATCCCCTCTATGTGGGGGGGGCACCAAGGTTTCGCTGTCAACCTCCAGTTTACCAACCTTCTCCAAGTTCAGAAAGCTCCTTCTTTCTGTGTCTTGAAGATCAAGGTATTTTAGCAATTCACTAGCTAGCTGTGTTTGCCTGAAGAGACCCTCCCACTGCTCTTTTATCCTCTGAAGGCAGGCCAATTTTCAACTACAGCCTGATGGTTGCCTGGGTTAACCTCTGCTTTGTTTCATGAGGCTTAGAAACCCCAATACACCTTTCAAATAGCGTGTCTGATCACACTCCTCTGGCAGATAAGCAGAAATTAGAATGAGCTTCTCCAGGTAAGTGGCAGCATGAAGCTAGTCATCTTCCAGGGGGGAATGCCTGGCAGGCAGGCAGGTTAGGAGACCAGTTACGATGGGGACACAGAAAAGGCAGCTCTGTAATAACACAGTAACAACTGTTTCAATGCGTCTGCAAGGCAAGGCTGTGACATTGCATCAATGCAGCATTTTCTTCTACAGGGACTTCGAGATGAGCATCTTGACAGCACTTTTTTAGCCCTTAAATATTGTATGGAAGATATTTAGGTGGCTATTCAAAATGAAGACACCACTACCTTGTTCTACACAGCTTATATTTGAGTATTCTAGAGTTGAGTCTTCATAGTTCGGTTCAAGGCTTGGTGTCCTGTAGGTTGTCCTATTATTTGTAGGACCTTTTTCCATAGCCTCTTCCTCTTCTCTCATCAACAGTGACCACATGCTGAAGCCCTATGTAATAACACAGGCAAGAAAACATGATTTACTTCAACTTATTTTTTAGCTTCCTTCCTTCATGTTGTCCAGGTCCAAATGCAAACTTCACTGCACAGGAAAATTTGGGTCTCACGGTTGGTCCAGACTGCAGTCGACAGCTAAATTGTCTTTTGAGCGAGGGGCGGTAATCCAGAGCAGCCCTCCGGGCTCCTCTAACTGACTCTGGGGATCTAATCAGCCCTCTGGACACCCGATATTCCTGGGCACGGGTTATCCTTCCTAAACCTGGATGTGTCCAAAATGAGTAGAATTAAAAAAAAAAAACCCAAAACCAAAAACTTTTACCTCAGTGTTTTAAGTGATTTCTTTTTTTAATTAGAAAAATGCGAGTTCAGAATTCACCACCAAATCCCCACTCCTTAGGACTCCATTCTCTCCTGTGCCTTTCACTGCTTTCCCCCAAATCCTAAACATACATTTAACCATCTCCTGCTGAGGTCAATGGGATTTAGGCAGATTCGCGCCTCCACAGCATGCAGAAACCCAGCTCCCCTGCACCGACAGCACCTCAGCTGCTCAGATTCGTTCCACAGCGTGGCCTGTGAAAGAAATTGTTTCAAGGTGTGCAAAGCATTTGCTGCCTGCTGCTGTCAGCAAACTAAAACCATCAAGGAGCTGTTGCCAGGGGAAGAAAAAAACCTAAAATTCCCCCAGGGAAAAGGAACACACAGGAAGAGAAGGGGGAGTGGGGTGGGAGGTGCGGGGTCCCCCCTCTGACCCAGCCCTCGTTTCCAAAATAAGCCAAGCTCGCCGTAGGCGCAGGGTTTGGCCAAGCCTGCTCATCCCCCCACATGCACCCGTACGTCCCCCGTACGTGGATCGTTTTCACTCGCTGAGGGTTTTCCTTGTGAGCCTTCAATGTGGGGCCTCATGAACGTCTTTTAAAAGCAGCGGCTCTTACTCTACTTCCTGGCGACCAGTTGCCTGATGGCATGTTAGGAGACGGCACCCAAAACCCTTCACTGTTCAGAAACGCGGGTGCCTGTGCAGAAGCACAGCCCTCCTGCAGACGCCCTATTATTCCCAACTTGAAACACACTGAAGTACTTTCTCACCCACATTGATCTGTTGATATCCATTTATGGTGCAAGAAATTGGACTACAGACCTTGAGGCAACAATGTTAAAAATCCATAAAGCCCCCCATGCAGCCAAATCTGCCCGGAGTGTGCTGCAACAGATTTGAAAGGGAGGGAAGCCAGGCAGGGGCGGCGAGTCATGGGATGGAGAGCAAGTGCCATGGGAAAGGCCTGGAGCCTGATAGTCCTTCCCCCAGTCCTGAGTCTTACATTTTCTGTTGTACATACCACTTGCCAGAACAGTTTTCTCTGGCTAACGCAGCAGGTATACCCATGATCTCACATTATAGTAACAGCAATCAAACCAGAATCCAAATTTAAGAGCTTTAAAAGCTAAAGCAATAAAATTTCTAGATACACAGTACTATTTTTCTTCATTCATTTTGGGGTCATGCATATATGAATTCTTCTATAACTTCTTTCACGGTCTCCAACAGAGACCTCCTCCAGACAACCTCAGCAGTAACAAAACAATGTTGTCCTTGCTGAATGACAGCACCAATTTTTGTCACTCCTTGGAGGGGGTACATGAAACAGGCACTTTATCTCTCAATTCATCTTTTCTTCCATCACTCTCTGAAAACACATTGCACCTTCCAAAGAATGGGACTGAGTATCAATAAGGGCTATTCCTTAACAGGAGATTTTACAGTTCACTTCAGTATTCCATGGATAACAAATGATAGTCCTTCTTATCCATCTTATTTCACAGACTTTCTCAAACTATTTCAATAGAGTTTTTGCCCCAGAAGAACCGTTAGATCCAAACCTCAGTTTTATGCAACAAAGCCCACTACAAGAGAGAAAAAATGACATAAAGGTTAAAGCTGGTTTACACACTAGGCATATTTTCCAACTAAGTTCTATTTCATCCAATAATGCAATGCTTTTTGTTTCGAAGCAAGTTCTACTACTACTCAAAAAATGTTCCCCAATGTCACAGACAGAGTATGTTTTTCAAATATTAATTCACAGCATTTATTTTAAGGGCATGTTTATAGAGGCTGGAAGGAAGTTCAGATAAAGTTGCTGCATTGTGGCAATATATGAAATGAATTGTTTTAATAAGGAAGAAGTTTAAGATAATCTCTCAGCTCTGTTTCCTTTACTGGTGAAACCCTTTTGGTCAGATCTGTGAGAGGAATACTGGCCACTTTTGTTTATTTTTCTTTCATTGAAATTTTGTAACCCTGAAACTGAAGTTGAAAATGAAGAAGCTAGTCCAAGGGGCATCATGCTACGCCAGCATGTGTCCTTTTCCAATTGCAGACTTCTCAGTAAGCAAATGAAGTGATGATTTTTGCCTTTCTCCCTGAATTTCTGTGTTCCATTTGCTTTAGACACCATCTGCAATGAGCAGCTTGGCATTGCCATGTGCCAACTCCAGATATGCTAGGGAGCTGCACAAAAAGAGGATCTAACTGTAGCTAACTGGAAAAATTGTAAAGCTGGTGGAAACAGGACAGGCTCTGAAAAGCAGAGGGGAACTCCTCAGACATGTCTTATTGTCAGGGAGAAAACTAGATGTGAAGCAATTATACAGCACAAATACAATACTACCTTCTTAAACCAGAACATAAAGCTTAGGATTTTGGTGGTGAAGTCTGAGTGGAGATCTGAAATCCAGAGGCTGCTCTCAACCAACATTTCTGTGGTCCTATGGTCTTATGAAGATACGAAGAGATTTCCCATTCCTGGCTGACTGCCAAAGTTGCCCTTCTCCTCTGGTTTCTTTTTTTCCAGCAGAGAGGGCTAGACAATCAGATACATACTTACTTATGAATTTTTTGAAATACTTGAAGTTGAAAATATGAGGGGGACTAGCCAGACAAAACCAAGTCTCTGCTACTCCCTTATCTAACAGACCAGACACCAGGGACTTTTTCCAGCAATGTTGGGTATGTTTGTCTAGATCTTACCTCTCTCAGGTCCAGGACAGAGGTCTGGATCAAAGATCCCCATGTTCCACACAAGTGCTCTACAAAGCAGGGCTGATGAGTTCGAGAGCAAGGCTTGTTAATGCAGCTGCGCTGCATCTGGGGTCTGAGGTAGCGCTTCGCTTTGCCAAGTAGGCTTGGAACTCACCCAGGGGCCTCTAGGTCAATGCTTGGTGCAAGACATGTCACCAGTATGCCCTACATCCACCTCTACAGAAAGGCTCTGGCAACATGTGCACATCTGTCCTACTGCTCGGCAGATACAACAGGTCACCCTCTGATGTGTGAGAGATCCCTGACTAGCCTAAGGACTTTCACGAGGCACTTAGACCATGTACGGGCCAAAACCTTTCCTTAGAGGCTGTTTCTTATCTCAGACATAGCAAAACATTATTAGCTCAGCTGCAGGTAGACAAAGCTGACCAGAAGGCTTTCTACCAGTTTGTCTGTACCTGGCAGCCTCTGCCAGACTGTTCACAGTGACACCCATCAATCACAAAGCATACGAGTCATGATGCACTTGAGCATAACAGAGATGTTACAACACGGATTTAGTTATGTCCATCAGACTCTCAAGGAACCATTGCAGACTTCAATGGTCTCTTAAAGATTTACAGTGCGAAAGAAGACACCTTAGTTGTGCCTGCACAAAAAGGCAGCTGTCAGAGACGTACAATACCTATGCTGCATTAGTTCATTCCTTAGCACCTTTCTAGTTTGTTTCCAAGAGCGCTAGAGGCAGACAGACTTTCCATGCCAGTGGATGCTTTTGCAAAAGTACAACTTCTACAACTTGTTTAAATTATCTGAGCGGTAAGCAAGTGGAGCATCTTAATAATTTGCTTTTCTCTTTTATTATTGAAATAAAATATCTAAAATATTTGAAGGTGTTGGAAGAGAGGTCGCTCTTATTGCATTCCTTTGCAGGCGGCATTGCTTTTGCAGGGACACCTGTCTGCACGAAACTCTGTAAACGCTTTTTAACAGGTCCCCAGGTAGCAGAAAGAACACAGCTGCTAAAGAGCATTAATGGTAGGACAGCTGCTTGGCTGACAGAATTGGAACCAGCATGGTGCATGTGCTGGGACTGTAAACAGGAATGAATTTTCCTAAAAGCTTTATAAGTAAAAATGTTTATTTTTGGAATATTAGCAAAATAAAAGGAGTTACAATGTTCCTTTAATTTTAAGTCAAAACGTAATGACATGCAGCTTTTAAGAAGGTTTATTTTATAGCAAAATCTCAAATTGAAACAAGGTGGCTTGCAAACAACTTCAGAAATACCAGGGATTTCTTCTAGATGTATATATAAAACACACTTGGACATTTTTTTGCCCTTAATGTATAGTAAAATTGGTCATGAAATCTTTCTTTCCATAAACCGCACATCAAGTATTGAGGAACACTTTTCTGGCTGCCAAGCCTGCCATTGATGGCAAATGCTTGGTGTGTGGTGCGTGAAGGTATTTACAAGTTACGTGGAACAGGTTATTCACATGCTAAAAAGATGAAATAGAGATCTTATGTTTCAGGGACAGGCACCCAAATGAAGACACTTGATTCCTAGCCTTCACTCAGCCACAGCCTCCCTCTCTGAGTCAGAGCGAGTCATTCAGTGCCAAGAACATGCCTTCTTTTGGTGAACGCAACCCCAGCACAGACTCAGAACTGGAATTTTGAACCCAGCTGAGCACCAGCATCAGACTGGGTGCAAGCAACTGGCATCCTTTTGGGACTTCATGGACCTTTTGCTCAAATCAGTGTTGCCTCCTGTGCTTTCTCACCTGTAAAATGGAGATAGCACTCTTTACAAAGTTTACATCACCTGCTGCTGCAGTGATTCAACCAGGAGTGTTTAGAAAGCCTTTAAGGTCCTTTGAAGGAAGCCAGAGCATAATTTGTGTTGGTAAAGAACCATATTCCCTGTGGAAAATTCACCTCAGGATAGCAGAACTCAAACCCCTTGCTACTCCCCTCGCAGCACTTGCAGTGCAGCGCTCCAGCCTGGATGATGTGAGCAGTACTTGCCTTGTCCTCTTGAAATGCCATCGCTACCTTTTTAGGATCGACAGAGACCTTTTAAAATCTATCTAGATTTCATCATGTTTCTTAAAGTCTCTCAAAGGCATTTTCCACCACCCCTACTACATCACCGTGAAACAACCAGTGTGCTGCATCAAGGGATGAAAACAGCAGGCCTATTGCCTCTACGCAGCTCTTCACAGCTTCTCGTCCTGAGCCTGAAGCTGGGCTCAGTTTAAAGTTATTAATTGCCTTTTTCACAGCTGGCACCAGCAGCCTCGCATGTTGACTGAAAGTGTGATGTGATAATTAGGCAGGCTGAGGAATCTTTGTTAAGTTTTGTTCTTTGGCAGTATTTTGCCTTTGATCTTCTCTGCTCTCCTTTCCAGGAGAGTTACAGCGTTCCAGCAGGAGCCTTTCATCAACCTGGGGGGAAAGCTTTGTCCTGTGCCCCACGGCACTCCGCTCTCAGTCTTAAACTTCCCATTCAAATGACTGCTATGTGCTACCTGGAGCACCTGTGAGGTGCCTATAGACAGAAAGGTACGTATGGTACATCTTCCACCAAAACACAGATCAAATCAAGAGAAGCAGGAACAAAGTCCAGTGAGAAAATAAACAAATAAGCAGGCTTTTAATAATGCCTTTTCTACATTAACTTGATCGAAACCTCGTATTTTGCTCTGCAGGTTAGGAAGGCTGGTGGCACAATAAACGTAACATTCTGCAGAAACCTACAGCCATTTCTCACTTGGGCTCCGAAGCTGCCCATATTCCAGAGTCAAGCAGGCAGTTAACTTACTCATTCTGCTGATTTTTATTGGCAAATTACAAACCACTTAACAGATGGTGTAGAAATAGTTATGTAAACTAAGGATTAAGTCCTAAAGCATTTATACTTTTACAAATGAATCATTTTCCCAGAGTGTTCATTCTTGGGCTTTTGTCACTTATCACTTCTTCCAGATCTGGCCTTTCTATTTGTCACACCCTATCCCTCTCCGGACCTGGGCGGGCATGAAAAGCAGAGACAGTGGGCAGGTCTGTATGTCATGAATTGTGTCCCTGCCATATTGTTCACTACACTGGGCTTTTAGCAACACAGCAATGCAAGTCAAAGAAAAGTATCTGCCCCAGGAGGCCTAATTGGTGGGAGTTTTGCAATATGAGTAAATGAATGAGAAAAGACTTTGTGTGGCAATTGGCTTTTTCCACCCTGTGACAGAAACAGAGCTTTATGTTGATTAGGAAATAAAATGTAAAGATATGATTGCCTGTTACATTGGGATGTGTGTTGAACTAAGTCCCAGAGCTGTTTTGGTACTAGAAATTAGGCATGGATAAGATGCCTGCAAGACAGGTATGTAACTATGCACATGACAATGAAGTTAGTGTCCAAGTGTATGTATGTGAAGAAATAAACAGCTGTATGATGTGTCATACATAAAGAGTAACTCTTTAAAGCTGCTTTCCTCAAGACATTACCCTCACAATCTCTTGTCCTTCCAAACTGGGGAGACTATGAGTATGACAGCCTGTTAGCAGGTTTTGCTTGCTGCCACAGCTGTTTTAATTGTGGTAATCAACAGAGCTCATGCACATCTTCAGTTTCTTCTGGGCAAATGTGCAAAAATTCCAGTAGGAGATTTCACGTGACTGCTCAGAGGCTGACGCTGGTACAGGAGCAGATATCTGGCTGCTCCATCTCTTATCTGATGGCTAGCATGTTGCTGCTCTTACCCCAGAGGTAGTTCAAAAGAGTAATCCCCTTTAGGGGTATTAGACCTCCCTTTCACACACAACGGGCTGTGCCATGGCACTTTTTGCCCTCTCATACCGGTCTGTCTTCCCCCACTTCCATGCTGTGCTCCTGGCCGCAGCCAGCCAAGGCTGAAATTCAGGAGCAGGGATGCAAAGCAGCAATTCTCAGGTTGTTGTTAATCAGCCACAGCAACAGAAGTACACAGGTGGGAAAGAGGCAAAGAAAATCCCTTTCTTCGCCTCAGTGCATAAGTACTATGCAGAATACGCAATTTACAGGGTGGGTTTTCTGTGGATTGGATCACAGAGATAGCCCAGTCCCAAGACGCAAAGAAGGCAACACAGTGCTGTGTCACATAAATACAGGATTGTCCACAGACTGTAACAAGTCAGTCCTTCCTGTTCTTTTGTGCGTTAAGCTTCTGCAGGAATTCTTAAAATTGACATACACCCTAAGGATGCTTCTTACAGACTAGCCGCCACACAGGCAAAGCAGTCACAAGAGTGAGACAGTCAATAACTGGGCTAGGTAAGACCCACCTCCACTCTGTGATGATCACATACATAGTTTCCCAATGAAGTTAAATATGTTATCCTAAAGCGTGTCTCAGTCGTAACTATCATACATCCTAGCTAACTGCACAGCTTCCTGGCTTACTGCTGTGAATTTTTTTATGACATCTCCAAATTACTTCTACTCCACAGGTACCATCAACGGTTGGACTGATTTCCATGCCTTCAGTGAGTGGTGCTTAAATCATTCCTTTTGCTGCTGGGGCTTTTGTCTTTATGCTTTGAGTTTTCCAGTAGGGTCTGTTTAGGCTTCTGTCAAACTCCTCTTATGGGCAGCTGGATGGAACCAGACACAGAATAAAGGGCTCATCTCTTCCATGTCCTAATTTAAGCACCCTGTGTTCACTGGACTTCGAGTGCTATACAAGTGCTAAAAGAGATAAGAATTTGCTGGTGGGCAAATGGCACATCCAGAAGCTCCGTTGGTGCTCCGTTGGTCTCTGAGATTATTCTGAACTGGAAAAGGTATAAAAAAATTGTTTGTTTTGAGTCCCTGAGGTTTCAGGGAAAAAAGTGTAACCAGAATATCTTCCTGTTTCTGACAACAGTGGATTTCCAAAGCAGTTGGTAGATTTTTACAGTCTTTAATTAATCCAGACAGAAAAAAGAAAAAGTGAAATCACGTTACAAAAATATGAACCCTGCTATACTCCAGAGGAAAAATGAAATGTGAGAGATGACAGTTCTTGAACAGAGAATACAAATAGAAGAAAAAAAAAAAAGCATGTCTGCAACTGAACCCAGGCTGCAGAGCCTTACAGTGTTTGGGAAGGGAAAAACTGGATGCTGCGTGAAAGACTTATTCACACCTGCAGCACAGAGCTCCAAGGCAGAACACTGGAGGACACATAAACAGACCTTGACAATGTACTCAGATTTACCCAAATAAGGGAACCCAGTGGACCTACCTGGGAAAATCGATAGGTGACAGAAGACTGGGGGTAAAAGGCAGTAAGGCAGTTTAAGCTGGGACCCAGCAAGAGATGGCCCCTGTAATTCATGACATTGTGCCAGCTAATGCTTACCATAATCATTCCCAACAAGTCTAGGCAGATGCAGCACTTCATATGACAGTATTTCCTCAAACTGCGTTTGGGTTAATTTCAGGACACAAGAGTTACATCAGAACATGCAAGGGTTTAGATTGCCTAGATCTACAATAGGCATTAAGTTCAACAGAGGTGGCATTTTCTGACTATGGGAAAAACAGTGGAAGAACACGATTAGAGCCTTGGAGAAACTTGAGAAAAAACAAGAGGTGCTGTACTACAGCTAGATTGACAGTAACAAGAAAAAGTCTGTGTAAGGCGGGGGGAAAGCATCTGTGGGAAAAAAGGCAACACAGCAAGGGATGCTTCAGTTGAGTTCTGCCCCTTGACAGACAAAGGAGATGTACAAATGTTGCTCAGAATAACAAAATACATATCGGGAAATTTGTGGCTCATTGGTCTAACGGAGCAGGGACAGTGTAAAAAGTCCAGCCGTACTGGAGGAATTAAAGATGTCCCAGAACTACTTATATATCAGAAAGCATAACATTTAAATCATCCAAGGAAGTTATTAGTTCAGGTTCTGACAGCAAAATATAGTCATAACTGACAAATGATGGCTTGAGACATCAGGAGCTCCAGCAGTGAAAGAGGACAGCTGTAATTTTAAGCCACGGATTGAAAAGGTTTGATATCTTTACTGATAGGAATCTGTATTAACTTCAAATTGACTGCAAACTCTTTACTGTCTTTGCAAGAAAGGGCCTGGCAAACATTTTGAAAAAAGTGCAATTACATTCATTTTTTCCCAGCTACCAAATATATGATCTGCAAGGCAAACTTAAGTGAGGCTGATGGGGCAGCCATATGCATTCAGCCTTCGAGGAAAGTCTAGGATAACAAACTCAATTTGGTAGGAGCCCATCTAATTTTAAAAGCCTTGTCTAGATGAAATACGGACCATGAAATATGTTCTTGCTGGGACAAGTGCTCAGGATGTGACCCCACGGAGAGAGTGTAACGGTCTGTAGTTTGTGTTACAGCTATTGAGTTGCTGGGTTTTCAAGTGCTATTTCTCCATTGAAAAGAAATTATGGTACTGAGAACTGTCTTAAAGGCTTAAGCTACTCAGAGACTCTGGGGCTGGGTTGAGACTCTGAAGTTATTGTCAGCATTAGGCACAGCCAGTTGGAAATGCATATGGGAAAAAGTAGTTCTTTCACAAATGCCTTCAGAGCAGCAGGTGATCCCTAAGGCCGTGCTGCTCCCTCTGAAGCTGTGCTTTATTGTCCAGCATGCATGGTTCCCCACTAACTGCAGCGGTAGTAAGCACTGCATGGGACTTTATTAATCCACTTGCACTCAACGTGTTCTAAACTTGCACTCACCATTGCAATCACAAATGAATAAAAACCTTGAACATTAAGATTATTACTACTGTCCTGGTCTATATTTTCTGTCCTATACTCTGAAGGCCAAAGTCTAGTGATGAGATGCTGCTGCTGTTCAGGATCTCGCTACTGACCCACAGCATGTCCCTGAGCAAGTCCCTTCACCTTTGGTATGCTTCAGGTTCAAGATCTGGAAAACTGAGAAAATTCACCGAGCTCCACAGAGACGCCACATGTAGCCACTAATATCTGTCAATGGCTTTGTTTTTTCCAGGTGTGAAGTCCATTAAATGCAAAGAGAGGCTGACTACAATAAGTTTTGGATCAGGCTTCAGATAAAACCTGTATTACTACTGACTGACTAGTGAAATTAGTTTTTAAAGCAGCTCTCCAATGTGTCACTATTCTAAATTGTTAAGCCTGTAGAGGAGCCACTTGAGAATTTCTTGATATAACTTTCCAGTCAGAAAACACCCATTTGTCAAAAATAAATAAGTTGGGTTTTTTTCAGGAAACAATCACTTTAGAAAAATTTCACAATTTGACAAATATTAACAAAAAAGTTTCCAGAGCAAAAAAATGTTTTGTTTGTGTTTAAAAGAAGTTCACACAGGTGCCAATTTCAGTTCAAAATTACTTTTGTTTGAAAAATCTTCCTAGCTACCTGGTAGTTATAGTGAAAAAGTAAGTCCACAATCCAAGGGAAAAATTTCCAACTGATTGCAATTTGGATGAAAGCCACAATTTCAAAACCAAACTGTGGGCCAGGAAAGCTGTCTCTTGTCCAGTTCTAGCCATGGTAACATCAAGCACTCTGCTGCATAAGCTCAGAAGCAGCATTTCTGACTCTTAACCTGTGGTGGTCAGAAAGGTCAGAAGTATTCATGTTGGGAAACTGAAGGTGTGTGTTGAGCACCTCTGGCATGGCACAGATAAGCCAGGGTAAGCCTTTATTCTCATGAAGTTAAAGAATCTGCTTGTGACGTAAGGAAAAAGAAGGAAAGCGGAAAATTTAGAAATCATGAACCCATAATTGCTTTCTGAATTGATTCCTTTTTTAAGGGTTTGAATGGGACAAAGGAAGGAAAGTTACATACTGCTGTGGGTAACAAAGCCAGCAGGAAATATGGCTTGGCAGTCAAAAGAACACACACGATAATGCTTACCCAAGTTCACACACAAGAACAATATTTATCTCCTCTTGCCACCACTATCAGAAAAATATAGGTTCTATATAACGAAAGTGCTCAGATAGGAAGGGATTAGAAAAAGTAAGTCAGGAAATAAAAATTTCTCCAAAGGAGCAGAGTAGTGTGGTACCACGGTTCAAGAAGAGAACAAAGCAAACTTGAGATGAAAAAGAAAGGGAGATCTACCTTGTGACAGTCAAATCGAGAAGGGTACAAGCCTCAATGTCAAAATCCATGTTTCAGACACCTACACTGAACTGTAGGCTCTGCTCAGCAGTTATAAAGGCAGAGGTTAGGCTTGGTGTTTGAGGGCAGCAGCTCTGAGCCCTGGTTTCACCAAGAAGATGCTCTCCTGTGTCATTCTTCTAAGGTACTTCTGTGCTTCCAAATTCTGGTGTAGTCTTAGATTTGACTTTAGATGAGCCATCTACTCTCATTATATGGAAAATATAATGCAGATGGAGATTTCAAACAACCTCAAATTTTAAAAATATTTAGGAGCCGGGATCTGTTTTCGACCCATGTATATTAAATAAAGATGAACCATGGGTTGCAGTGGAGGACTGACATTCTTGAGTCTTCATTCATGTCATAGATTGTCTGAAAACCCCATTGCTCTTTTTCAAATAAAAAATCTGCTTATCATATTTCTATTGTGTCAGTTACTGTAGCTTTGTAATTAGGTTTCAGTCTCTTTTGCTTTTAAAATTATTATCCTTGCAATTCCTGGCTTTGTCTGGATGAAGAAATGCTGAAATAGCACAAAAAAGTACTTCTTTCAAAATGTCTCCAACCCAGCCAAAAGCTGTCTGTATGAGAAATCTTGCAAGAAAATCTGTTCTCATCTTATTTCCAGCTGGGCTACATCCAGTTCCAAAAGTACTTGCTGATGGTGTGAGAAAAGTGTCTGGATATGGACATGTATTTGAGCCTCTGAATTTTGGATTGTGAATACAACCAACACTAGAAACACAAGAGACCTATGTTAAGAAGCCATGCTGAGGCAAAAGGAGAGGTGAACTGAGATAGCTTCCTCTCCTGAGGAAAGGCCATCCAGTCTCACCAGTCCTGCTGTTACTGCCATTACTGCTTCACAGATGCTTCCCTGCACTTCCCAGCCATGCTCTTCCCTCACCTCCATTCTTCTCTTGGCTATCAAAGGCAACAGCTCACAACTCCAGCCTCCCCTAACAGCTTTCTAGGTGTTTCACACCTTCCTGTTTTGAAAGAACTATCCACCAGCATGGATCTCCTCTATATTCCTCAAAATGCCTCCTAAAGCTCTCCTCTGCCATCACACCTAGAAAAGCCTGAGGAGAGGCTCATGGGGTGCCAATGCGCAGCCTAACGTACCGATCAGTGTAGTTGTAGCGTTTTCCCATGTTCCCTCATCTTTTGGTGAGCACTTATTTGGCAAGCCTGAAGGATGCTGTGTTTTTTTTCTCTGTTTATACAACACTGAGGTTCTTATCTGTGGCTAGGACTCCTTGATCCTATCATCACACAAATAACAACAGGTAATGATTTAAAAGAAAAGCCAAGAAAAACATAAGGCTCAGTTGTTTGAATTGCTTTCACACAGTGTTGAAAAAGTCATTATTTGATAGTAGCAGAAGTGACTGAATCATGTTGGGTTTTGGGTTTTTTTTTTGTTTTTTCTTTTTTTTTTTTTTAAATTACTGTGTTGTTCCAGGCTTTTTGTCAACAATCATTGTCAGTTCTAATTCTCCAAACAGGCAAAAATCTGGGTGGAAATCCTGGCTTCACTGAAGTGAAGTGCCAGATTTCCATTGGCCTCAATGGGCCTAGAATTCACCCGGTCACAACCTAGGGGAAGAATATTTGTAGTAGCAAACCAAATAAATATATCCATGTTTTTCTATGAAAAATCAATTTGAGACCCTTTTTTCCTGGCAAGAGTTATGCACAGTGATATAATGAGAGATACGGCAGTACTTGGAACAGGAAATGACTGCGGACACATTGTCAGGGCAGTGCTATGCTATGCCAATGGCTGAAGAAGACAAAACTCCTAAGAGCTTGCTCAAATGCTCCAGGAAATAAAATAAAATAAAAAACAAACCCAGAAATAAAATGGAGCGCACAATGAAAATACCACGGTTGAAATCTCTGTGAGGTTGAGAGGAAACAAAGAGATGGCAAACTGTATTGAAAAAAATAGTATTGCATGTTGGTTGCTGATAAGGTGCCACATGTTGCCCTTTATAAGGGACATAAAGCATCTTGACAGAGATTTTCAAGAACTGGAGTAGCAACACAGCAGAGTGCCTTAGGGAACAGCAGCTCTCCAAAATATCTCAATATGGAAATTGGGTGTAGGGTGGAACAGCTTTGTTAGACATCCAAAGGGTGATTTTCCTATTCTGTGGAATTAATATTAGCTGAAGCATATGCGTGTGTACTCAATAGATCACATGAAACAGAAAAGGACTCATTCATGGATTATTAATTACGCATGTGCTGTCTAAATAGGGGCAACAAATCTTTAAAGGCTAGGATGCCTATGCCAGAAATACTAGAAGCAGAACATCCCTGTGAATCAAAGGACATAAAAGACGTTCTCTACATCAGATATCAACAATACTTTCAGGTATTTAATAATTTTGCTTAAAGGAACAATTACGCATTACATTAAGTCAGAGCATTATACAGCAGTAGGTACAGTTAATCAGTGAAGTGAGAAATAGCCCAGAAGCATGAAAAGTCTGTGTACAAAAGCAGTGACTTGTTGCCTGAATGTGACTAGAGGCACACTGCTTGGATACATCTGCAACAGACACACCAGTCCAATATTTTTGGGGAGGTGACTTATCACTTTCTTTCCCGCTCACTGATCATTTAATCTAAACATTTCTCTCACTCTTTTTTTTTTTTTAAAATCATACAGACGAAAATATTTCAGGTGAATAATTTCATAATTACATGTGAGAGAATTACTACTAGAACACCAGCTTCCAAAGGAACTGGTGAATTCCCATGATGATTTAAAGTCATTATTGGAACACGAGACACATTTTTGGAACATGAGCTACAGCAATGCATAGTTTATACCGTATAATAGGGGATATTTTTATACAGCAGAAGAACATCCTCAGAATCAAGTGTTTCATCAAAAGTGTAACTGGCAAAGCTCCAAATTGCATCAAAACTGATGATCATTTATGTCATATCAATCACATTCTGCTTGTAACATGCTTCCTCACTACTGTGCACGTTGCACAACTCAAAAAAGTTACTCATTCCAACATACTGTATAATAAATTTTCATTTTTTTAATACTTCCTTACCTCTTCTCAATGAGGTACTACTAAATAGTTTCTGTATATATGCTTCTAACTTTTAAGATAATTTTTTCTGCATTTGATGTGTATTTGATATGAACACTCTAGCAGAGGGTTTTTTACTGGCAGAAACTGGATCTCTGGGCACAGAGTCAATGGACAGAGATGTAAGCGCACACAGACCAGACCTGTGAGGGAAGCAAGCGGTACATACATGCACTCCAAGCACCCACAACAGTCCACAACATCAGTCCAAAATGGCCTTGAAGGACAAATGGACATGCCACATGTACGGACCAGAAGAATATCTTTTTTAGCCCAACTGCAATCTTTTCACTGAAGTTTTGCTCCATTTCTTAAGCTGTGGCTCGTACACTTAGGTCTTCACAGCTGTTTGAACTCCAGAAGATGCAAGTTTTCTTGTTATCTGAACAGACACTTTTGTTTTCTTTAGCTTTTTAATTATATTTTGATATAAGAATATTTTTTCTTCAAAATTTTTCATAATAATACAAAAGAGTCACTTCTGACTCACAGATCCAGGACAATAGCTGCAATACACTATTGTGGTATGAGACCTTGTATTTGTCTCCTTTCTTATTCATGTGAACTCTCCTCTGCAGCTCCCCTTCACAGTTCTCAGCTCTCCAAATTGTGTAAGAAGATGGCTAGACCTTACAACAGTGTACATACATAACTTCCACACTATAGATGGGTGTGCATTGTCCTTTTTATCCCAGTTCTTTATACTTTAAATAATATTTCCAATTTTATTTTCCAACTGTTCTCTTTTTTCTCCTCTTCTCCTTAACCAGATCAAAGGAAAAAAAAATCAATGTTGACATTTTTTATTTTAATATTAGGAAAAATAATTTTAAAATTAAATAGAAGAATTAAATAAGAGCTTGTGGAAACCATTTCCCTTTCCTCCCTTCTTGCAGTCCTTTTTATCTTCACAGCACAATTTTCCTTGATTCAAACCAGCATTATATGACAAGCTTAGCTGACATCCTGGTAGCAACGAGGGTTGTGAAGAGGTACAACCAATGACAAAAATAACTGTGCTATCGCCTTTGTGCTACAGAGGCAGCTTTATTTGCAAACTGGGGGTTTTGCCTTCTTTTAATTTATGAAAGGAAACAGGAGCAAGAATAAATGATACAAATAAAAATGCCACTTTGCTACTATGTACTGTAGCCATATCAGAAGGAAAAGCTTCTCTGGCAATGAACTTTCCAGGGTTACTTCACACCAGTCAAGGCAGGAAGATGACCTTAGACAGCAAATGTAATTTCTTTTTATTAAATACACCCGTTGCTCACTTCCTACATAAAAATTTAATGCCATACATTAGCTATAGTGCTTGCAGCAGGAGGAGGGCTGTAATCAAGAATTAGTACCACATCCAGAAATTTTAAGCACATGCTCCCATCTTCTAGATTACTATTCCACAACGCATAGAATGGGTGGTTACTTTATCATCTAAAGCAATAAAGCTGAACTGAGCTCTCACAGCAATGATCTGCATTATATTCATTGAGCATGCAGCACCAGCAGAGCTCTTACTAAAATGAAGACAGACAGAAGGATACGTTCAAGCTGCAAGACCAAACCAACAGAGGCAGAAGTGAGCTAATTCCACAGCAATAAACCTCATGATATTTCTATACTTTAGCACTTTCTGCATTCGGTGTAAAACTGGCAGAGGGCACAGGGAAGTTATCTGAGGAATCATGCCAGATACATGATAGAAACAGGACATATATCAAAATAGCTTTGTTGGAGCAAATATTGCACATTGTGCAAGCGTGTAAAGGCAGATGTGACTGTGCAGGTCTATAAAACAAAACAAAGGTGCCCGCAATGGTGGGTACAGTGATTAGAAACCAGATGTCTCACAGACAAGAGCCTTTGTTTTAGCTGAAGGAAAGAGAAGTATGGAAGTATTTTGAATTTGAAGGGCCCAAGTACATGACATCATGGACACTCAGCTACAGAAATAAACTATTATTTCAGTGAGCAGAATAGAGGGGGAAAACATTAATGAAGTGTGAGTTAACAGGGAATAGCTGAATTCAAAAAACCCACAGTCTAAAAAACCCATAATAGTCTAACATAGGAAGAGACATTCTGTTCGAAACTGTTTCTGTTCCTTTCTCATTCACTATTTGCTTAGATATTTTACACTGAGTTTAGATGTTTTCTTTTCCTCTATTATTCCTTAGGGAGCAATGAAAGCATACCCCTGGCAATTAAGTTTTTTGCAGGATAAATAGATGAGTAAAGCTGTTTCCTTAGGCAATCCTTTCTCAGATACTGTTCATAAGAAACTGTATTTACGACAGAGGCAAATTCCCAACTGACAAGAAAATAAAGACCCTCTTATGTTATCAGTCCTTATGCTGAAATCCCCCAACCCTACTTACACCCTCAAAACTTCTATAATCATTATGCTAACTATTTTAATTTACATACTGGCTATTTAAGCTTACATATCAGTGAAAGACAAGAAAGCTGTAAAACACAGCAAACCAGAACCCCTTCCACACGGCAAGAGCAGCATCAGAGTAGGTCTAGCAAAATCTGTCCATGTATGAAGTCTGTGTTACAAAGTGTAAAAGAAATTATCTTAAACTAACATGCCATTCTTGAACTGAGCTCACAAAAAGTGTTAAAAATATACCCAGCAGTTTTCCCATAGGCCTTCTGTAAATTCAGAAATGGTGAGTCATCTTCAACAGTGACCATGCTGTGATTGCGTGCAAAACATACGAGATAATGAAAAAAACAGAGGGCTGCTGACCAAACAGTGTTTTGAGAACATTTTTTTATATCAGATACAATAATGATAGGCAAGTTAACAATATATTAAGAGAAGATAGTTAATGTCTTAGAAGCATCAATATTTTATTAAGCCATAGATTAGATAACAGCTTGTTCTCAACTGGTTTGTTAGCAAAACCTGGTTTGCCCCAGTATCACCACCTGCAAGCCATGGCAGAGGGAGCATGAAGACCTTGTAAAGAACTTGGTTACCCAAATATTCTCTTGCTCCACTCCAAGCAATACTTGTCCTGGCCTTTTTTTTTTTTTTTTATGATTGATAAAAATACCACACAGCAACGTGGCTATGATAGTGCTTTTAAAGGAGATGGAAGTCCTTTGTGCAGCCTTTTTTTGTGGAATACCATGAGTTTAGGAGACAGGATTATCTGGCAACACATTCCAATTTTTAATCAGATTCAAGGTCATTTCTCACCCGTAGAACGCAGAGAAGATAAAAGAAAATAAAAGTGGAAGTAGGAATACAAGAGAAGACCTCTTATTAAATATGTTGAATGGGAATCCTCTAGCTAGCACAAATCAATGCCTAAGTCCCAACTACAGCTGTTGTTATTTTTCATAGCCACAACAGAAATTCACCTCATTCATAGACATGAAGAGAGAGAGAGCAGATGCTCATTTTATAAATAAGAGGGGGAAAGCAGCCCAAACCCCTCACTTTTCCCCTTATTCTACAGAGTACAGAGCTACAAATGTCCCTGTGTCATCCTGTCAATACTGCTGTTGGTGTGTACACAAACACATCTGTCATCTTTATTTATTCAGTCATCAAAATTCCAAGTCTGCAAGCTAGTCATAATTATGCCTTCCAAAGAGGCAGGCACCTGCCATTTACTCTACCTTTTTCAATTACATCTAATTGAAGACTTGAGCTCAAATAGAGGAAGGGAGACAAGAGTTCTTCAAACTGTCTAAACACTTTCTGTTGAATAGAAAAAGAGAGGTTTCCTACCACAGCTCAAAATAAGCCCCCCAACATGACTGGCATAATAAAGAACTGGAATATGAGATGCATTTCCTTCCTCTAAACACCCTACACCATGAGGATGCTTTTTACACAGATAATGGCTCACAGCCAGAAGAAAAGCCCCCTCATCCCTATTGCCCCCCGCCACTGCTGAAGCTAAGCTATGACTGCATTTCTCAAGTATGAGAACTTGTCCTGGGTGCTCCAGTAACTTCCTCCTTTCAAGAGCACCCAGATGATGGAGGGCAGCATGTCAAAAATAGCAAAAAAAACCCCAAAACAAAACAGTCCTCAAGAAAACAAGTTTACCTGTGATCATACAGATGAGATGACTGATAGTAGATTATCCTCTCTGAGTACAGCTGTAAACTCCTTGGCAGCAGTAACCTGATAGGCACTGAGCTAGAGTAACCTTCTAGGAATTGAAGAAGCTGGAAAAAAACCCAGCTGGCTCCACTTATATAAGGGATGTAATTAGGCCCAAAAGAGAGGATGATTTCAGCCTGTGTGATCTGCATTAAGAATAAGTCCCTGAGAGCATTTTTGAGAAGGTACTTCTGGTACTTGTGTGCGTGCACACGTGTTGTTAGGATTTTCCCTTTCCTTGGACAGCGTTGCAGAAGTTTCCATCAAGAGACCTTAGGAGGGTATCATTTGGAGAGAAGAGTTGAAGAAAAGAATCCTTGTACCAAGTGATGTGATGGGAGAAGTTGACCACATTGGTTGGTCCCCAGAATTCATAGGCAAGAAACATCAGCTAATATATTGTTAGCAAACTAGACTAATTATGCTAAAAACAAAATGGCCAAATGGAAAATGTCTCACATCTGTTAAGGGGGGAACCAGTTGTAAGTTGTGTAACATATGCATAGGAAAAGCAGAATAGTTAAAAATACAATGAACCATCATTACATTAGTAATGCGTCCACAAAAATGCACCAGTATAATTCTTCAGTTCCTTTATAATCAAAGCTGAGATGATATTTGTAATCTGAACAGAGGATATTACTAGATGAACACTTTCTAGCCCCATTACTAGCTTCCTAAGCACAGAGGGACGCTGCAGTGATTATAGGTCTAATTTTAAGGTAATGGACGATGAGTGCCATTTAACCATTGAGAACTTTGTACATAAAAATCTAAGCTAGAGGAATGAAATGTAAACACTACAATGGAGTTGACCTGGCTGTTTGAAAGCCTAAAGGATTTAATGCTTTTGAGTGAAAGCAAGCAAGAAGTCAGCTATTTTTCATCATTTGTACTGTCAGCTGGAAAATGCAAACAACTGTACCAAAGGCAGAAGAATGTGAGTTTCCCTTTTGCTGCCTTTCCACCCATTTTATGCTTTCTATAGGGAAATGTGGGCTCATCATCAAACAGTTTAGCAGGGCCAAGGTAAGTCTTCCAGATTTCCCTAGGCAGAACTGTTCCCTCAATGGTATTTGCGGAAAACGCAATGGCATGGGTGCTACCTCATTGGGGAACACGCCACACTACCAACCCCAGCCTTTAACTAGATAAGCTGTGTGCATCTGCTCTGCTTATGTCCTGTTTTGAGGGGTGAGAAACTAGAGCAAAGAACAGTTCATTTTATTTCCTATCCAGATGCTATAGTAGAAGAGAGATCTGCCAGGCCACAAGAGCATAGTGGGAAAACAAGATATATTCTGTAGGTTGTAATAAATGTATAATTTTTATGCTATTATGTATCCTTTTTTGTAATCTATAAAGAGGATGAGAAAAACTTGATTTGTCCGCCTGTATCACTGAATAGCTCTCCTTATATTCATATCTCTAAATTTTTTTGTAGCACTGCACGTTTCTGATGCTTGTTTATTTTTCCTATTCTCTCCATTTTTCAATAGTATTTCCAATCAGTTCCTGAGCAGATGACACTGCCTCGCAGAGAAGAGGGTTGATAGTCAACTCAGTTTTTTCATACATGAATACATGTTGGCAGTGATGAGGGGTGCAAGATCTTATGACACGAAACATGCAGAACTTTAAGTATGCAAAGAATCACAGAGTTCCTTAGGATTACTTACAAGCTTAACCAGAAGCAGGTGTGCTAATCTTTGCAAGACCAAGGTCTTGGTTTTTATAAATAAAATAGTAGGACAAATTCATTTCAGAGATCACTCCACTGGCCAAAAAATGCAAAATCGGTGACCTTAATGGAGTGACTTGAAAGATTCATTTGACTTCCTGACTTTGTTTTTCGTTTATTCATTCATTCATTCAGCAATGCACCGGGGAAACTGTGGTGTGATTTCACTAAATATGTGTCACAGTTTTTGTGCAGGTGTAAGGGGTTATATGCACACAATACACATGCACGTTATGGCCTTGGTAGCATCTTCCTCCCTTTCTCTTGCAGTTTATAAGCCTGACGTTAACAATGAAGGCACTTACTTCACTTCTCTTTCACTAACATGAGCAAAAAGCCTTGATGTTTGACAGCACAGATTAACTGTGTTCACAATGACCTCTGAGTTCAGAGAGACTGAGAAACTGTACTCAAGTCTCTCTTTCTCCACCAGAGGTCTGAGCATTAATCCAGTTTAAGATTTGGGATGGGAAAAAAAGCAAAACCAAAACAAGCCAAAGTGTGCTTAGGTAGATAACAAGTGATCTAGGTGAAGAAACCAAGACAAAGTGGCACATCACTAGTGCACTGGCTGAGAAATATGAGATTACTGTAGCAGATTCAGGGCTCTGTAGGTGTATTCCTCTCATGACACTGATTTCAGAACTATATGCACAAATGAACAGATACTGTGCAAAGCAAATTCTTACATTTGCAATGAGAAACACTGAGGGTAAATTACCTATTATGACCATGTCCGTTATTAGACCGTTTCATCCATGCACAGCAAATGTAGTGCCTAACACCACGCACTGAGCAGTAATGAAAGCCAGAACTCTCTTTATACCTTTTGTATTAATATATTGAACACACTGCTACTTACTGCACCTTACCCTAAAAACCTTTTATTTCATAGTCACTGTTATTTCAATGTCCATGTAGTTTCTTGTTCACGTGTTTCAAATAATTAGGATAATGAACAACATTTGTGGTTTGCCTTCTGTACTGCTTGACTTTTTCATTGCTTATTCCCAAGAGGGCTACCCTGTTCATTCTTTTTATACATATATGATTGATAACTCCAATTTTCTTATTCAACATAACACAATGAACAGAGCTTTTTTTTAAAAGGCCCAACAGCCTCACAGACTTTCTAAACGGAGAGGCTGTGGGTGAGACTACATTTACTACAGTGCAAGCAGAATAAATAAAAGGTAGGCAAGGTAAATTGAACTTTAGCCTCCAAAGCAAGTTTTTACTCCCAGAACTGAACGACCCCCTTTCATACATACGAAAGGGGAAAGGAGAGTGGGGTATGTTCCTCAGTGCAACATGACAGGGCTCGGGAGCTGCGGGCTGCCCTTAAGCTTGGTGGGGACTCCTGTGAGAGCTGCCCTTGGAGGGAGCTGGGAGCCAGGGGCAGCTGCTTCTCCTGGACATGAGAGTCTGGTTTCACATGCAGCCTGAACTTGTCCCTTCCCATCAAAAATAACCGTAAGCAATTGAAACATCTAAAAGAAAGATGAGAAAGATGTGGCAGGGTAACCTCAGTGCAAGCACCACACGAGACAGACAGAACTGCTCTGACGATGCCAAGCTGCATTGCCACTGAGCTCTGACAAGCAAGCACCAGTGGCACAGAGGTAGTTTAGGAAGTTACCTAATGTAGCTACGTCCAACTGTACAGTGCTGCTTCGGAATACTAATGTGTTGGCTTTGTGCAGCATTGTACTATGTTGACATAACCTTAGTTTTCCCTTGCTAGATGGATTCTCCCTTCCCTCTCATCACCCCTTTAGCCTGTCCTCACATTGCTTCAGATTTAATTTGCTTCCTGAGCATTTTTTCCAAGAGTTGCATGAAACAGGGCAGCGCAAATTTTCCCAAGCCGGTATTGACATTCCAAGTGCGGTGAAATGGTGCAATACGCAAGAGAAAAGACTGCAGATATTCACTGCAGCAAAAGGCAGGTTTGTTTTTTCTAGAAATGTTTCATTTGTTCTAGCAGGTGTGTCTGATACCTTTTGCATAATGATAAACCCACACACATTCTTCATGCAAATAGTGACCCAAGAGTTGCTCTTAGTTGCTTCAAGTAGTAAGTGCATGTAACAACCTGCACTTACATCTACACATATGTTTACAGAGCATTCATACAGTGCAAGGTAAACAGAGCCCATTGTGCCAAGGGAGGGACACACAGCGCTGCTGGAACAGAGGTGCCGTACCATGGCCAACGCGATCAGAATCAGTTGAAATTGTCAGAAAAGCTCTTCAGAGATACTGGGAGACTCTGGTAAATCTTATCTTTCTCCTCCTGTCTGCAACCAGAAAATATTTTTCTCTCATGTGTTATTTGAAATGCCTCACCTATCTCAACTATTCCTGTTCCACAAAGGGTTTGGGAGCAGCGTACGGGAGCAACTGCCGAGGCTTACCAATTTTGGACCCTACCTTCCTACGGGCTGTGACCACCGCTTACTTGGGTACCTACATATGCTCCATTTACCTGCCTTGGAAACTCAGGCTTGGTCAGCAGAGAGCTTCTCTTGTCCTATATTGCCTCTTCTGCCAACTTTCTCTTTCTTTAAATATTCCAAATGCTGTGCCTCCAAGGTCAACAGATCATTTCTCATACCAGCCCTCGCTGTTAATTAGGTCAGATTATTATTAAGAGCTTCTTTTCTCATCAGTGATTTCACTTCACAACTGAACCCAATCTTGATAGATTGCTGAACAGTTTCTTAATAGGAAAAATAAATATGAATATTTGTCAAAATGTTCTGGCAAACATGTCTGTGAGCTAGCTTGTTGATGATTCTTCAAGCCACTGTACTTAAAAAGAAAAAAAAAAAAAAAAGCATTTCTGTGTGTGGCAATGCCAAAACATACCTAAATCTACTTTATTAACACAGAATTACCACTCTAGGATGCAACTCTGCTACACTAACAGTGTATTCATACAGTTAACGTATAAGCCAGTAGGTCAAATTAGCACCCTTGTTTGATGTAGGACATTCACAGCATTGCAGCACCTGTCTCTGAGCTTACAGGCTGTGAATTACAACAGATGAGAGGCAGACATTTGCTTGCATCTCTGTTGTACCTACTGGTGTGGGCACTCTCGGATGTCTACAAACTGTGTTTGGCAGTAAATAGTTTAACTTCATCCATTTGATCTTGCACTGAAATGGACTAAAGTGCTGACACCACCCACCACTGAGCGTTAACTGGAGCTGTAACCACCTGAGGACCAAGTTCCTGATTTGCTTTTCGGACCTCGTGCCCCCCCTGAGTGTTTTTAATGCTTTCAGGACAGTCAAACACATAGCTTTAAACCATGTAAGCCGCCTACAGCAGCAGTTCAAGTTTCCAGGTTTGACTTCATACTGGAACATACTGGGAGTGCCCAGTCGGCAGAAAGGTGTTTGCAGAGGCTGGCACCCCTGCACGGAGACACAGTGCCTGCGTGAGCAGCCAGGCTAAGAGCAACAGCCCTGGTCCTCCCTGCCTATGCTATGCTCTGCCTGTGCTCTGCTCCTGTGCTGCCAGGAGCCAGTGAGAATATGGGCCACAGGCTGTAACTGCAGTAATTCCGGAGGCTGTAAGTGGAAGGCAGGTATGTTCCCCACCAGGACTGGGATATTGTCCCTTGGGAGTTCTACTTTGGCTTCGGTGGGGTCAGGGTTTCATTTCATAATATATTTACCACTCTAAAACCTGCAAAGCTGCACAGACGTTGATAACCAGATGACTAATTGCAGTTCATGCAGAGAGTTCCTGCGAAATGTTTGACTCCCACTACAAGAGAGGAAATATTTTATGCCCACTTGGGTATAACTACAACATGCCATAGTAAGTAGGATGAATAAAACAAGAAAATTCAGACAGGTTTCTGATGCTGCCGGGGACAGATTCTGACCTCCGCATCTTCTAATCTCTCAAATATATGATGAGTTTTGGTTTTCCCTGAGTAGTTTCATTCATTTCATAGCATTCAGTTTTAGAAAAAGCACTAGAATCTGTCTCAATGTGACTAAGAAAATAGCTAATAATTGTCATCATGCTTATCTGATTGACATTTTAGCTTGAGTTCCTACTAATAAAGAACTATTTGAGATTTTAACAGAAATGTAAATGTTGAAGTTTCACAGGTCATTGAGTTTTATAATATTGAGTCATTGGGCTATTATACGTTGATCGAGCAAATAGCAAGTAGTGTGACTTGCCAAAGAGCATTACTCAAATATTGACCAGTAATTGATGACAGTCGGCTACTCTCCAAGGACTACAAAAGTTAACAGGAAATTTTTACCCAGGGCAATTGCAAGCTTCTGCCTTAAGACAGACAGTTTTGTTGGTTCCTTTCTGTTACCATCTTTTCTAGTCTCCTCTGCTAAATTCAAGCAATCATAAACAGATATGTACTCAGAATAAATGCTTCCATTTATGTCAATTTGCTAGCTTATCTCTCAGTCGTCTCTTAATTCCAACAATCTGTATTGCTCTGTTTAATTAATCATATGTATTAAACAAACAGGAACGCAAATATATGCAGCATACTGCTCCATTTTAAAACGTCATTTGTATACAGTGCAATGCATTTTATCTTGAACAAAGAATGTTAAACTGCAAGCTTCTAGCATGGCCCTTCTTGATTTTACTTCTCCAAAGTCACGAGTTTGATCCCGAAGACAGCATTTCAGCTCAGAAAGGCGAAAAATGTCCTCCTCTCACACAGCCCTCTCAGAGCACCTCCTAGAGCAAAGGCCTTTTCTGGTTTGAGATTGTCCAAACATACTCTTATCACACACTAGGGTTTCCACAGAACAGAAACTGCTGTTGAGAAGACCTTGTCTTAAATCCTACTTTTTCCTAGGACACAGGATACCCTGCAGGGTTTTCAAAACCCAGTGCTGCAGTCAGACTCCGGTACAGCTGGAGGTATGAGCACACTCCGTTTTTCTCAGTGCACAGCTGGAGGAGGTTATCCCTGGTTTGTCCACCTGGCTCAGAACCAGAGACCTCACCCATATCCACAGAGGAATGGGCTTGATTCCCCTCCTCACCACAAAAGAATTTGAATTAATTCTCCCAAAGAGCCTGTAAGGCAGTTTGGGATCAAAGTCCTCCTTTCCTGTGGAAGCTATTCCACACTGCTTGGAATAACCAGATATTTTCTTGGCCAGAGAGAGTGTGTGGGCTCTTGGACATTCAGCTGGATGGAGGAAAACAGAGCGTCAGTCCCTGTTCTACTGCCTATTTCACACTTTTGTGCTATATGTTTAATAAAAGAGGAATTGACATCAAAGTAGCTTCTCTCTCACGCGAGTGGTTAACATGAGATCACAGAATCACACTCAATCTGCTTCTTCCTTTTAATCTCCTTCCTTTTTAATCTAATGGATGTTGAACTAGTCCCTAAAAGCAGCCCGGTTTCAGCAGGAGAACAGCAAGTCAAGTCCTACCACTGCCAACAAAACGAGATGCAACTTCAGTGTCCCCTATGGCAGAGGAGGAACCTGAGCCCAAGCATCCACTTTTGTACCATGGGTCCCTGCACTAAACACATGCATGTTAAATGACCTTTCCACACGAAGCTGTGTGCAGACCGTGGCCAGTTAGGCATTTTGATAGCAAGCCACTGGATCAGGTCCTGCAGACAGTGAGATGAAGAGAGCAGCTTATTCATGAACCGACAGGGGGCTTAAGCACAAGGCAAGTACCAAGCAGCCAGCTACTCTGGCTGTGCAGGAGGTCCCTCAGTAAAAGCCAGCACAATCTGCAGCTGCATAGCTCCGTTTTCATATCCACACTACAGCTGAAGGTACTAGGGCAGCACAACACGTCTACCCAGCCATCTTTTAGCAAGCTTGCATAGGAACTGGCAGCAGTCGTGGTGGGATAGCGTGGTCTTCAGCACAGGCCAGTAACAGAGCTAGTCTCTGGATTTCCCATGGAACTAAAAGAGGGCAGCCTGGCCACACTGGTGTCCGTCCCGCCACTCTTCTCAGCACTGTTACACCATCAGGTAAACAAAAGGAGCACCTCCAGAGCCAGCTACACCAATATACCTCAAGAAGCCTTCAGTCACCACCTAGCACACAGAGTCACAGAGCAATTGCAAATAAATACCTGTCAACACCAGAGCTGTGAACATTGCACTGCTATCCTTTGTGTAAAATGCAAAACGCTTTCCTTTGTATTTCTAGAGGTTTGCACTCACATCATTATTTTCCAGCCTTCCTTACAGTTCTAAGCCACTAGCTGGAAGGGGGATTATATTCTGCTTGTGGGTTAGGAGCAGATGGGTCTCAGGAACAGCTTTTGCGGTTTTCTGCCAGCAGAGGATACCCAGGACCAAACCTTCCCATAGCCTTGAACGCAGATTTTGCTTTGAGGCTACAAGCGCTCGCTTCCACTGTCTGTGTACTAGGAGCAGACAAGATCTGACACCGCACTTCAGTCATCTCTATAATTTGGGGAAAGCTACATAAAGCTACTTTTGTAATGCTAACATTTTCATTCAGGCTTGCAATGTTTTCCAGCAGCAGGAACTTTTGCTGGTCTTTGAGCAGCAGTGGTTTTAAGAACTACTGCACCTCGCCAAGAACATTTCTCATGACACAGGCTCATGATGGATGGATCAATAGCTTCTTGAATCCTCATATCCTTTTCAAATTACTACCCCAGATATATACCTGAGTAGGCCATCTTATCTGATAACTTAAACAAGCAACCTGCCTACACTTTAATTGTTATTGAGGATTAATGTTGTTTATAAAATGAAATCAATACAATCTCTATTGCTTATTAACTGAAACATTCTAGGCTCTGCTCTGTTTGCTTTGCTTTTCAATTAGTTTCTATTATTTTCCCTATTAGCTTTTAACAAATAGCTGTAGAAATAAACTTAATGGTTGTGAAACTGTTATCAGAGTCAACAAAGCCCGTTAATGGAAAGTCTTGTATATTTAAATGTAAAAAAGAATCTAGTGTTTAATCATTTGACATTATGAGATAAGTTTATTACTATACATCTGTTCTGTGCTGGGCCTCGATTTTTTTTTTTTAAGCTGAGCAATTAAGAGTTCTTAAGGGTTCCCTAAAGTTCAGATGTCAGAACTGTTAAGTTGTTCGCTACATTTAAGATGAACAAACTCCACGGTCTAATACCCTTTGTTAAAAAATAGCAAAACTGAGAATGGGCAGAAGAAAATGAGATGGCTAGGAACATAATAAATATCACCCAGTTACACTGTAAAAGTATTCTCGACACTATGCAGCAATTAAGTATCTGATGCATCTTACAGACACTGCCCACGCTTTCTCTGTGATCCTGATATGCATCGGTCAAGCGGACCACTGCAGTTGCGAGGGTTTGTTCCCCCCTGGCAGAACGGAAGAGCAAGAAGTGCTAAAGGGTGGCTTCTCAACTCCAGCTGCACTCTTAACTCTGAAGTAAGATCCAGGAGGTGAGCGGGTGATTGTGAAGGAGGATGGCTGGGTGGAATAGTTTTGAGGGTACCCAGAGGTAACAATGTAGGTGACAAGTCTCAATATATAGTGTGATAGTAGCATATCCCGCTTCAGCCATCATCAAGATGGTACAAATCTGTTTTCTCAGTCGTTACTTTTTCCTCTTTGAATGAAGAAAACTTTTCTTCCACATTACTCACCGTGTAGGTGAAAGAAGCATGTGTGCTGACGGGCCTTTCAGCAGAAACTCTCTGTCTACGGGGATACAGTTCTACCATCCTCGCTGAAAGCTGTACCTTTATGCATCTTTCCTGTGCTGCATCTTTACACGTCACTATTCAAAGCCAGAGATGCCTGCAACCCTGACTCTCCTGGCACGCTGTCTGGGCGCTCTTAATAGTTTAGCTTAGCTGGACTTGGTCATGAAGCAAGCAAATTTGCCATAGACAGTTATATAATAAAGTGACGAGTTCACACAGGCAAACAGCTTTGCCTGCTGCCGCTCAAACCACAGGCACCAAAAACAAGTGGCGCAATTCCTGCACTTCTGTACAAAAAACCAGTTCTTAACTTGGCAGCGCTGCCTCCGCTTTGCGTTCACTGATGTAAGTGGATAGCTGGTAAAAATGCAAGACACGGCTGAATCAAACCCAGGAAACAAAGAAACTTTTGGATGCAAGCGTATAATCCCCACACAGACTACCATTTTGCTCCTGCGAGCACATTCAGAACCGCACATAAGTAAATAGTCCTAAAAGCCATTACAAATGGCATGCGAGCTAGCCAGTGCAGCATATCTCGGGAAACCTCCGTGCACTCCTGCGTTCAAATAATTCTGTTTGCAATCGACAGAACCGTTCCTAGCCTTCATGCAGCACAGATGCATTCCAGGGTAGGGCGAGGCAAAAGGTTATGAAACTTACTCAGGTGTCATTTATTTCATGAAAGTTTTCTGGTTATTATAATCAAATGTCAATTGTCTGTAATTGTGGCGTGCAATGGAAAATCCCTACTTAGGACACGTTCTGCCACTTGCTGGTGAAGTACACTAACCCTCAACAATGAAGCAATACTGTAAAAATAGTTTTGACATGTAAGCAGGTCCAGGAGTATAATTAACACGTTTATTTTGGGTTTTGTTTTTTGTTTTTTTTTCTTATGGCTTTGCTGTAAGGAAACCATCCTATATTTTAAGAGAAAGGTTCAATGCAGAATTAAAGAATTCTTCCTACTTAGTTCATTTAGTAATCTAATTACTAATTAATAACACTTTCTGCTTTGATGGCCTCTGTCTTCACTTAGCTTCACAAACTTAGGTGAGTCTTGCGGTAATCTTGCAATACACGAATGTATTGGTGGCTTGCAGAGTAAGGATCAGATCATAGAGCACAACTTGAGCTCACCCCAGATGCTGTTATAAGACAATATTTTCCAATAGGGAGCTAGCATTCAGAACTTCAAAATTAAGTAATAACTGCTTTAATCCAGAGGAGGTTATTGTTCTACTTGAGAGGAATAAAATTTGATGTAAGAACTCTGACTGACCAGGTGCTGGGCTGTGTGGGGCAGGGAAGATCACTCAGTATTCTAATCTTTTTTTCTCTCCTTTTAAATGAAGCAAATTAATGGATTCAATATACACATAACAACCATATTATTCTGGGGGGTTATAGAAGTGTTGAAATGCCTTGACAATGCTAAAACTGATGAAGCGAGCTCTTAAATAAAACTTAGAAAAATTTCCAGTAGCAGACATCTTTTTAGCACAGCAGGCTGTGGAAAATAAAAGCATAATGACAGTTTACATTTTGAAGCTGAGGATAAAAAAATTCAGATCAGAATCTAATTCTAGGTCAGCTTATACATGGATGCAGTAGACTTGCCATCACTTGCAGCTTAAAGTTGGGGCTGACTTACTTTCTGAAAAGATGATACAGTTCAAATTGTCACTCTGGGCTTGATGCAGAAATCACACTGTGCGGTTCTGTGGCTTGTTCTATGCATATGGAAAAATACAACCCATATCTACCCTTAAAATCTTAGAATCGTGTGGAAAGAAAAGAAATTAATAGTATCACAGTAGTCACGCAATCAGAGTAGTTTATGAGGAGATGTACTTGAAAAATTAAGAGGGGAGAGGAAAGGGAGGAATTTCAGCGAGGATTTCATTAGCATGCCAAGTTGGTCTAATATTCCTCATTAGTGTTTGTATTTACTTTGCGTTGTATTTTTTTATAGCTGGCCTACCGTAGATGAAAAGATGTGCAAAGAAAATGTGCAAAGCTTCCTCAAGCCTGTGCCTGAAGAACTCTTACAACTGAAATTATCTGTACTGATTTTAACTGGCACGCATATGATAACTACTCAGATTTTATGCAGGTTTTTAGAAAAGCTGAATTAGGCTGATCTGTAATAGTCACTCCAGTGATCACATCAGCACTTTCAAATACATACACTGTCACTTCCCATAATGAGAAGTGACATGAATATGAGACCCAGAGGGACTTCTAATTTTTTTCCAACCACTGACTGCATGTTTTCACATGTATATACAGTGAAGAATGGAAATTATGGAACAAGCCTGAATAAAGGCACTCTTAAAGAAAATATATATGAGTGTGCACCTATATAAAAATATAATTATACATGCTGGTCATTTTGAGAAACCACTCATTTTGCAAAATTACTTAATTCTGGGTATTCAGATTATTAGCAAAAAAGAACTTAGTATTGTGTTTATTGGTATAATAATACACTTTTATATATTTGCTTGTAGAACTGTACAACAATAATACAAACACTATTCCTAAAATTAATGTTTTCACAGCTTGAACTGTCATGATTTTAGCTGTTACATTACAGCTCTCCTCTTTACCATCTACATCTATTCATTTCTTTGGACTCCTGTGACTTCATTTTAAACAACCCTGACCTTCATTAAATGACTTGGTTAAGGCTGATTTAGGGGCACAACTTTATTCTTATTAATATGCACGCCTGTAGGAGAATTGGAGAAATGCTCTGTAAAAACAGCATTCAATTTAGTAGAGAGAACAAAGTATTATGGTTTTGGCACAAATATACAACTCTACAGCCATAGGATGGAGAATAATTGGTTAGCAGCTCTTCAAAAAAGGATCGCAGAGTTATAATAAACTGCAAGCTGAACTTGAAATAACAGTGCTGTAGCTCTGAGCAAGATTAAACAGAGGCTCAAATTTTCAGAGAAGACATTTCAAGAAAGCGTCTTATAACGATATATTTCGTACACAGAACACAAAAGTGGTTGGAGTTCAGCACCCAACTGGCAAACTGCAAATTATTTTCAGAGGACATTAATGGCTACAGTTAACAGTTACTGCAAATATACAGGAATAACATGAGAACTCAAGAGAATATCCCCCTAAGTAGAGAGAGAGAGACACTAAGTGACCATAAACGTTTGGTATACTACCAAACTTACAGGCGAAATATATTTTGCTACAAAATGCCCCAAGTTATTGAGATAGGAACACATGTACTGGCTTGCACAGAACTATAAGGATCTGATCCCTGTTGGTGTCCTTGCAGAGCAGACACCTGCCTCTCTAATCAGCTTGCTCAGTCTTTGCAAACACCAAGAGCTCGCTACAGTCACATAACCTGGGGAGAGCAGGCACAGAGCACAGCAACTTCATGGAACATAGAGAGTAGAAAGCATCATTCAGATGTCTAGAGAAGATGCAGAGAGGACCAAATACGGACTTTATGGGCTTCTTCTCTTGAATAGTATGTGTCTCTATGCTTAAAATAGGTTATGTATTTCAATTTTTTTTTAATATTATGTGAATAGTTGTATATGATAGAATTTTTTATCTTAAAAGAAGCCAACAAAGTTTAGAAAAAGATCAGTTGGCCCATGTTTAGACTGGCAACCCAAATTTCACATGCTCCCTCTGGGTCCAAATTTGCTGAAACAACATTGTCAGTATTGTTTTATTTGGGTTTGCTTTCTGTCACATTCTCCTAAAGAAAAAACAAGTAAAATGGGATGCCACAACACACACACACAGACACCAAGATAAGTTGCATTAAGTCAGCATCCATCCCTTTGAAATACCAGAAATGCCTGCTAATAGTTAACCAAAAAAGTTGCATAAAATGCCAGTATGCATAATTAAAAGCTCTACCAAATGCTTGGCAAAACAGTGGCCATTTCTCACAAAAAGCTATAAATAGAAGGAATATTGAAAAAAACCTACCCAGAGGGTCTTTTTAAATGCCTAATTTTTATATGAAACTTTATTTATTTGAAACAGTAGGATACAAAATATACCTTACAAAGTTGATTAAACTTTACCATGGGTCACATGCCCAGCTGAAGGGGTTTTTTTTGCTTCCCAAATCAGTTCATGTGAATATTACTTTGCAATAACAACTTTGGAAATGATCTTGCAAGACCTAGGAGCCAAAGAGCCCTGCAGCAAGAATGGAAACAGTAATATCCTCTCCAAGCAGACCCGAGGATTGTCTGGTGAGATGCCAGTTTTCTGGTGGAAAGTACCCACATTTTTCTGGATTGGCCTGCATCTCCAACCCCTTCTCTCTTCCTGCCCTCCAGCTCAGCAACCCACCTTCTCCCCGGTCCTCCCTCCACAATACCGCCTGCGTCAACATGACTTCAGAGCCTCCCAGGGGAGCTTTTTGGCTGAGCTCTCGGAGGCTCAGTGCTGAGAAAGCAGCTCAGGAGCAACTTTGTGGGGACTGACTACGCCACACTCAGTGCTATCAGGGCACCTTGAGGTCCACTCTGAAGAGGACAACTTTGGGTGCCCTGCTCCCAACCCTCAAGCTCTGCAATCGCTGACCAGCCGAGGCCAATCCTGCTAGACCAGACGGTGAGGGACCCACACAGGTTTCACCGTGTGAAGACCCCTGCAGAAACCAACACAACTTCCAACAGCATGGTCTGGTGTGCCCTCCTGAATACTGTTGAGGACACTTCAGGACTGAATCCTAAAGGAGGGAGGATGCAATTTATGACCCTACCAGAGGAAATAATCTATATATTATAGGCATTATTGGCACTAGCCTGGAAGGAACATTAAAAGAGAGCAGACTTGCCAAACAAAACAATGAGAGCACTGCAAAGCTACAAAAGGCTTAAAGAAAGATGACGAGCACCGATAGTAATAGCGAACTTGACATGAGAGAGGACAACAAACTACACGTGCATTTGCAATGCGATGTGGCTCAGAGAAAAAAAAAAACAAACAAAGATAGCGCAGTACGGTTTTGTAGTGTGCATACTGAAACATTGCTTCACAGAACGGACAGCAAAGAGTCCAGGCATGAGACAATATCACTCAAGTATAGCATTTATCTGGGAATGGCTGCCTTGGACAAAGTGTGGACAAACAGGGAGAAGTTAAAAGGAACCAAGCTGATACAGGTTTGCCTGACAAGCAATTTTAAAAACTGAATCCAAAGTCTAATACTGGGACCTGCCTAGCTCTAAACCCAGACAAAGTATATACAATGTACGCTTGCTTTCAAGTGCATCTCTGATCTCACTAGGACTTATCATATCGTCAAGGTCAAATACATGTTGCTGTGCTGTGCTAGGCAGGGCCTGAAACACCAAGGAAAGACAAGGAAGTTTTCTGAAGAATACGTATGAAACCCTTACTGTGACTGAAGAAATTCTTTCCACCCCCTGGATTTCTTTTCCAAAGCCTTCAGCTAAATTAAAAGCAGAAAGCAGACAAATTTTCATCAACTCTTTCAGCACATTATAATTAGAGCCCATTTCATCATGTTAAACTTCCTTTAGTCAAATAAATGCTGATTTGATCTGCAGCATCAACAACAGCAATGAACTGAAGTTATATAGCAATCCTCATGCACTTTGCTTCTAGTTAATATTGTGTATATTCCCAGGGCCAGGGCTGTGACCGAGGGGTTCAGACTGCCATCCCACCACCTACAGTGCCCGTTGGCTGGGTCACCATGCTACCCACAAGTTTTACTTATTAACATTCTCACACTTCTGTACCAAGTAAGTCCCACATAAGTCTCTGAGTGCTGAAAATGAATTATGATAACTCCTCCTTAACTTTTTTTTTTTACTTCTATTTGATACTCTCTAAGAATGTTTGCTTAGTAAGCTATTAAAGGTACATTTTTTCCAATTTGCTGACGTAGTATGCAGCCTACAGATACCAAGATCAGAGCTAATAACATTCCCCAACTTTTAAGTCCCTCCATATTGTACGCTTTTAAAATAAACTTGGCTAGACAAACCCTTGCTGCCTCTGTGTAGAGGAACACACTGGTGAAATTGCTAGCTTGATAAACTATTTAGGTCAAACCTGATCCTGTAAGGGGTTTGCACAACAAACTTCTGAATACTTTGAAAGTTCACATAGAGAACTTTGAGCTATTCTAGATTTTCCCTCTTTTAAATACCTCTACTATACTGTGTGTCTATGATGGGAACAAAGCAATACCATATGAGTGGAGAACAGCAAACATTATAGCTAAGAAAAGTGAAAGGAGGAATTTGATGGCTATTACAGACCTGTAAGTTTGACTGCTGTTGTATGTAAACACATGGAAGTAGATAGAAAACAGCATAAAAAGCAGCTTGGGTTGATTAAAGTGGGGCCACGACAGACTCACGGCTAATCTTTCTCTGAGAACTGATTTTCCTGACTTTGGAAATGTGGCAGATTTGTGTCAAGTCCTCTAAGGTATTTGATATAATGGCAAGTAGGAGCTTGCTGTTTTAAACTAGAGAAGATAGGGATTAGCAGAATTCTAAGGCAGGTAAGGAGCTGGCAAAACGGGAAGTAGCAGTATGCAATGCTGAAAGGGAAAACTAAGAGAGCTCACCAACCTAAAGGAAATTTGAGAGGTTAAACAGAGCCTTGAGAACAGGAATAAAAGTAGTAAGAGTAATATTTAGTAGTCCAAAGCAGAAGAATCTCCACTTTGCAGGTGACAACAAAGAAAAGTAGCTAGTTGGAAGGAGGAAAAAAAAAAAAAGCAGATTCAGTTGAGCCTGCACCTACACTGTGAGCCAGGGGATTTGCTTGGAGCATCCCACAGCTATAATCCCCCATCATCTGCTGCTCCCTTCTGGCCTAGGTACCTAGATTTCAACCCCAAAAAATGAAGTAGAGGGCACTGTAGGTGTGAAAGGATGCGCATTTGGGTGTCTCTGGACATAAAAGTAGAGCATATGTTTGGATAAAGCAGCTGAGAAGCATGTTGCCTCACTTTATATTTACATATGCAGAACAGCAGTGAGCTGCCAGCATGAATGACCACATGTGCCACTGCCAGAATATGAATATGAACTTTCTGGTCAATCTGCTTCAAAACTGTTTATTATCTTCACAGTAATTTGCATTTGTAATTCCAGCTAGAAATGACATACGTGAAAGCCTGTTGTTCCAGAGATCAAAGTTAATTGGAAACACCCCAGAGTTTCAACTGTACATTGTGAGGCCTGGTCTTAGTACTGGTTCCAAAGAGCTGCTGCAGCAATCCACCGGGGCACCCCCCTCCAGGAAGACTCTGCAGGGCTTCAGTCTGGCTCCTTGCAAACTGCTTACTGAGGCTCACACGTGCATTTCAATGGACTTTTTTGGACCAGTTCTAACACTGAACTTCAGGATTCTCTACGTAAGTGGCTGTTACACGAACAAACTGAGATTACTGGAACATTTGCTGCCACACAGGTTATCTGTGCATACAGCTGTGAGGTGTTGTGCAAGTATTTCTGGCATATGCATTTGGCTATACAAATGTAGAAATTTTATGGGGTTCATCTAAACATAGACAGCTCTAACTGTTTGCCAAGTCCTAGAAAAGCTGTACAGGTTAGTACAGGGCAACCCTTGATGGGGACAGGACTATTCCTTTCCATCCACTGGTTGAACAATTAACATCTTCAGTTAATATAGGAATAACTAAATGTAACAAGAAAAAAAAATACATAAACTAAGAAAATGTGAGACTGCATAAAATTTCTTCATCTGTTTCTTCCCAAGCTCATCTCTGATAGATATCTACACACTGGCCACATGCCAGAATGGGCTACATTGTGAAAGACATGCATACTTTACATACATTGCATTGCTACATATGGAAAACAAGTTTCCTGCCCTGACTGCTGGAGTCCAGGAAAACCATTTTCTTTTTCCTAAAAATTCGTGAAAGTTAAGAAAAGTTATCCTGCTTCATAGTGTGGGGGAAAAAAAAAATCTTAACAATTTTCTGAATTGGTAACCCAAAGAAAAAGAGAAAAAAAAAAAAAAAGCAAAATTGAACACTACCACCTCCAGTTCAAGTCAATCAAAATATTTGTATTTCCTCATTTCAGTTTCAAATTTTTTGTTTTGTTGTTGGTTTAAGGTAGGAGGGAGGTCAATTTAAATTCACAATTAAATTATTTCCTGAAAATATTCTAATGGGTCATTTTGACAACCTCAGAACTTTTTCAAAACATTCTTTGAATAAGAAATAAATCAAATCTGAAGATTTCACAAAAGTTACTCTGGTTTTGACAAACCAGAGCTTGCCTGTCCCCTCTTACCCCAAAGAAGAGGCAGTTTGTTGAAGAAATTCCAGCCCACATTATCAATCATGCAAGTCCTGTGCTTTTGCAATACCCATCTCAGTAGCCTGCATCTAAGTGGAGAATAACTAGTGACATGCAATCTTGACCTAATGAGCTTGTCTCCATAGGAAACTATACATCCAACTACACATGTAAACAT
This sequence comes from Theristicus caerulescens, assembly GCA_020745775.1. Classification (NCBI taxonomy): domain Eukaryota; kingdom Metazoa; phylum Chordata; class Aves; order Pelecaniformes; family Threskiornithidae; genus Theristicus; species Theristicus caerulescens. Next base: position 75,298,855 of record CM036558.1, read on the forward strand.
CACTTCAGTCTATTAATACAATCTGAAACATTTCATTGGATAAATTGAATAAATTGCTGTCATTATCTTTTTGCCTGAAACCTTCTTCTACAAACAAAATGAAATTACTGAATAAAACACGTTCAATTACATTTTTTTTTCTCTCCTAAGCTGTCTCTCCATGACTAAGCTAACACTTGCCTACAAAGGTTAGCCTTGGGCTCTGTTGTACAGTCACCTCTTCTGTGTTTCAACATGTTAAGGGTTTTTTAAGCTGGAAAAAACCCCAAAATATTGAGTTAGATGAAGTTACTAGGGTTACTGTTTCTTGGCTACTGTTGATATGCAAAAAGATATATCATAATTTGTTAGGGTAAAACTATTCAGAGTAACAGAGGGAAGAAGCTGTGGATGAGCCAATGTAATCCTTCCTCTGTATGAGAGTGTGTTAGACTTTATTACTGATGTTCTGTGCTAGGCTTACCCTGAGTGGTGTAAGGGTAACTAATGATTCCAAGCAAGGTACAAAGGAAAGGCAAGTTGAGCATGCCAGAACCAATTGTTACTAGGACTGCACGTAGAGTAAAACGCTTTTCTCAGAAAATTAATGAGTCAAATCTAGCTGATGATCAGCACCAGAAAGGCTTTTTCAAAAATCAAAACTACAGAAGAACTTTTGGGTGTCCTTGGCCTTTTCATGATTTTTCCATTTCTTCCTTTTCTTTCTCCAGTCCTTTCTCTTTTATATCCTTTAATTCCTCTTCAGTCTCTTGCTCCTTCCTTGTCTTCTCTCTAATATGTATTGTTCTCTCACCTGAATTCCTAGAGAGACCCTTTCTTTTTGATCATTCTTTCCTTTCCATGCCCTCTATAGTGAAAGTTTGTTTCCTGTAAAAAATGAACAATTCTGGTTATTTATGAATCCTGGAGTTTCAAACTTTCTTGAAATGGTGGCTGGGCAGTACCCAAAGCAATATTCATTAGCAGGATATTGTTCTGAAGGCTGAGAACTAGACATCCTTCTAGTATTAATTTTTTTTTTTTGTGACTATTCAGAGTAATTTTTGAGAAAAGGCAGAAAGGGTTAGACCGCATGGTCAAAACTGTTAAATTACACGAACTGGATGCCCCACCTCATCATAGCTGACTACAAAGTGGTGTCTTCAGCAAAAACTCTATGTCAGGAATTCACTAAAATTAGCCACTGAAGGTTGCTTTTGAATGTTTTCCAATTATCTGTGATAGTTTTGGACCACCTCTCTTAATAAATTCAGTGGCCTGATGGGCTGAAGCTAGCTATGCAAAAGCTTTCCTGAGCAGAAACCAAGTCAGTCTTCAGCATCACTGGGTGCAATGAAACAGCAGTTTTCAAAAGTGTATTTTTTCCGCATTTTAGGTTAAACTTTAATGGTGGGGTTTAGATCTTGTTAATGAACACATAGGAGAAGTCGTCCAAGGCAAGCCTGGATTGGGGATATTTTTATCAGAATCAGGTGACAGAATTCTAATCCTGTTCAGTGAGAGCCAAAAACACAGCTCTGAGCCACTTCTGCCTCTCTTAGTTGGCAACTTTAATCTGTCTTTTATCATCTACCTAAATCAGCTCCTAGAGAGCAGCATCTCACATGCATTCCCATCAATATAGACACAGAAACTTGAAAATTATGGGTACCTAAAAGTCCTTAAATAAATGGCGACCCTCTTAAAGATGCTGAGCAAGACTAATGTACTTGATTGCATCAAGAGTGGTGGATATTAATCTGCAATTCTTGGATTTTTATTTCTTTCCACTAACTACTTACAGCCTGTTCTGAACACTGTGTTGGGTATTTTTTCTGCATTTGAAAAAGCTCCTTTAGCACTGTTACAGCAAGCTTCTGCCACTGTCCACTTCTCATGATTTTTAGCAAACCCTGTGCTGGCTGCTGCTTCTTGTGCAGATAACTAAACACAAAGATTAGGAGTTTTGTGCACCTCTGTGTTTATGGTGCCGTTCATTAGTACAGAACAGAGGCTCCCATGGAAATGGAAATCAAACACAGACTCTCCGTTTTTCAGTGTGCTTCATGCTGACACTTCTATGTGTGCTGATATCCATGACTTCTTACCCCTTTAATAGCAGTAGGAAACCATTCTGTACCTGTATTCGATACAAACTATTGCAAAGATCACATAGTAGAAGAGGTTATATATAGTCCAGGTCAATGTTGGTTTTGTATTCACTTTGTGCATGCCATTTCCACCATGGATTCAATGTGTACCTCTTTGACTCCACTGTGTCTTGCAAAGGCTGAGAGTTAAGAAACCCTGCCTTTGAGTTGGTGTGCTGAAAGTCCTACAGATTTGAAAACTTGCTTTAAGCTAAAAGTACAAAATAAATGTGCAAGTCAGGTAGATTTGTTAGAAAACAAAAATAGCTACGGCTGTCACTTTAGCAGCCTGGTACAACATAAATGTTCCCAATGATATGATGCAGTACCAGCTAGCACCTGTGCATCCCTTCCCTCTACAGCATAGATGCTTGCTGGTGTAGACAAGAAAGGAGGCCTTTGGTACCCAGGAAAGCAGTTGCATTTTGCCAGTAGAACACAACCTGTTTATATACATCCTACAGGAAAGGAAGAGTTTGCAGGCAAGGGAAACCACTGAACAACTAACCAGGTTTTGCCTATGAGAGTGCCCATTTCCAGTTCATGCATCCGCTTGCAGAAAGCCAACAAACGCTGAAATCTCAAGGAAAGACTGAAGTGGTGTTTTTGCAGAAGTGTTAGGAAGGATAACCAAGCAAGTCCATAGAAGTGAGAAATGAGAGAGAAATATTTGCTGGCCACTTGCACACGCTCAGGACCACCACACAGCAGAAAGCACATCTTCAGCTTTTATCACAGGCTTCAGTGGAAACTCATCTGATTTTGTCAGTCACGGCTCCTTAATGTACAAGGGAGGGGATGAATGCGCCAAATATTCTGGCCACATTCATTTTGATCTTGCTAGCTGCTGGTTAATACATAACGATATTAAGATGTCCCATATTTATGTATATGTGCATTAAGCAAACCTGCACTGTGATGATAACAAGTGCTGCCAAAATATCCTTCTTACTCCAGTCCAATCCACCAGACTTCCTTCTGTATCTGGTTCTCTGCATGGCTACTTTTTAATAAAAGTGCTCTGGGGAGCAGGAACTTTCTTTACTTTTGGCAAATAATTTTATAATAATATTTCAGTAATTAAGGACAGAATTTGGTTAATAGCTGTAGCAAGCATTTTAATTTATTCAATCTGCTTTTAAATGTTAACAGTGACTGCACATTTGAAGTTCTGTTGGGCAACTGATTCCATAACCCCCAGCCATAATTAACCTGCAATCAGGATAAGACAAGTCAAGTAACCTACCAAGGTGGATCTTAATATATGATTAGAAGCATAAAGCAAAAAAAACTAAAGCTGGCTAGCAATGGCCACTCAAGACCTCAACAGTAAAAAAAAACCAAAAAAAATTTCAAAATGAAAAGGAACCAACCAGTTCCACTACGGCTTTGATATTTAGCTTTTGATATTTAGCTTTTCCTAGGCAGGATATATTGGAAGGGACGCTTGGGCTCACCATCAGCTTAGAAGCAGGAGCCAGACCTTGGAATTTTGCTAGTGGGATTTTGAAACCAAAAGCAGCAACAGGCAGAAACCAAGAATTTCAACTCCTTTGCCCTGAATGGGCAAAAATGTTCCCTCCTTGTTTACTTTTTCCATCCAGGAAAGAAAACAAAACAAAACAAAACAAAACCAACAGGGGAAAAAAACAAACAAACAAAAAAAACCCAAACCAGCCACAATGTTCTGGAGGTGACCTTCAGTTGCTATTTGCAATGTAGGAGGAGGCTGGAGGGAGAGAGAAGAGAAGCAGTAATTTTCATGTGCCTTTTTACGGGTAATCATCTATGTTATCCCCACCATTACTGTAATAACGCCTATTTCATCTTCATACCATGCAAGATGTCTGGAGTCCTTTGAAACTCTGAGAGATAAGTCACTCTCACCTGAAGGGCACTCCACTGTTAGTTATATCAAGCCAGATTTAAACGCTGGAACTTCTTTTTCTTCCAAGGGGAGGACAAAAAAAGTGACTTGTTGAATCCTGACTCAAAGGGGAGAGCCACTTTCTGAATCAGTGCTACCACCTTTTGGCAATACCCGCCTCTTCCTGGCAAGTCTTGCATCTCTATAACCATTTGAGTGCCCCAACACAGAGTCACACGTCAAACATTTCCAAGCAGGGAGGATCAGATCGCTAGAGAACAACGAAACCAAAAAGGCAAGAAGCAGCAAAAAAACCATCATAGTTTATAACAAACACACGTTAAAATAAAATGTTTCTGTGCGCTTGGGAATAGTGTATCTGAACAATTTCAATTTCAGAGAGCAGAAAATGGGAACAAGAAATTTTCCAAGATGACATAAGAATCTGGCAAGTTTACCTGTGCTTTGCTCCCCTCAAGAGATTAACACATGGAATTTTCCATCTAAAGGAGGGGAAAAAATCTCCTTTATTTTGCCTCTTTTGATTCTCTCCCTTATATCCTGCTGTTGTAAGGAAACATCACCCTTTCAAGTGCTATAAAATACCTGATATTGTTCTTCCAGTTGGAAATGGATGGCATTTTCATAGAATTTCAGCTGTCACAATATTTGATTACTACAACACATAACCGTTGAAGGGAGCCAGCTGGAAAGTGTAGAAGTTTTCAGCTAAAATATTGAACAAAAAAAGCTCACCAAAACTGGCTTAGATTGGTGTCCATTTTTATTGTAACAACCTATGTTTGTTCCATTTTAAGCATCCAATTTCAACTTTCCAACTGGAAAACTTAAAAAGAAAAAATATTTTTTGTGGAAATTTTTATTTATCAGTAATGTCCAATTTCACTGATTAAAAAAAGGGATAAAAGTTTAGCAAGTAATTACAACATTAATTGTCACAAAGTGCCAAACCCTGTGATAAAGGTACATAGTATCCTAAATTCTGTTTAGGCGCCTCACTACCAATGAAATCTACGGGTATGAAGCCCTTCTTGGGGTCTGTTGCTCATGCCCCTCAGGAGAGCTGAGCGGAACAGGTTAGATGCCATGATGTTCCCATGACTGCAATAGAACCATGCCAATGCACAAATGCCAAGAAGTTTTTTACCTTTTTAAAGATTAGGGACTTGTGATTCCTACAGCTTGATGAGTCAGAGACTAGAAGGGAAGATTAAATTCAAATTTGATACCTAAAGGTTTAGCTAAACAGTGGTTTAGATTAAAAGGTTCTTATACAACCACAAATTAGTGAAGCACCTGCAGGAAAATCCTCAGGTGACATTTTATTTTATGCTGGAGTTCAGACTAGAAAGTCACAAAGTTCCCTTCTGGCCTCCCTGTATATAGTAATCTGTGAAGCCAGGGCTGGCCCTGTTCACTAAGCTTTGCTCATTATTTCCTGTTGAATCAGGCTTCCAATTTTGGCTTGCCAACCACTCCTGCTAAATCTTCTCCCTACACCTGCAGCAGAGAGCCCAGATGCAGAAATGAATGTTTTCACTTCGGCAGGTTTCTTTCAAGGAGGATTAATTTACAAGAACTGACTGTGAAAAAGACAGTTGCTGATCTAGCTTGTCATAAAAGTGTGTCACAAGTCTGTATACTGTTGGGGCAGGAATTACCAATTTAAACAGGGATTTTTTTTTTTTTTTTTTTGAGGTTGGCCCTGGAATGATTACCTGCCTTGCAAGGTTCTAGTTTTGATAATTGCCTTGTGATCATCACTGGCACAAGTTTCTCAGGGGATTGAAATTTCAGCAATACTGCATGGAGAACTCATACAAACATTTGATAGGCTAGAGAGGCATGTGGTAAGAAGAAGCCAAAGGATGCAAGACAATCCGGAAATGCAACACGATTTGGAAATAGAGGAGCAGCAAGAAAAAGAATGAAATTCCATTTATCTAATCATGATATGCACCATCACACCCACTTGTTTTCTCTCTGCTTTCTTCCAAGCCTTTCACTCTCCTCTTATAAACAAGAAAACACCACCACTATCATCATCTCTAACACACTTCATCATAGTCCTAAATATTTTAATATACTCATAAATGCAGAAGGAATCTTTGTTGTTTCCATTTTGTAGGCAGAATCCATGTGCTCTGTTTCCATATCTGCTTCTCTGAACTTTTTTCTGCGTGATCTGCTTCTCTGTGATATGAAGGTTTTTTGCAAAACCATGTCTTCTTTTAGAAATACATCCCCATTTGTAGGCATTCTTTCTCATCCTTTTTCTGCAATTACCCCTTTCATAGTCAAGCTCTGCAAGATGTTTCTTCCCTCTGGTCTTGGTATTTATTTATCCCTTCTCAGAGGTAGAAATTACTTCATCATCCCTGAATGCAGGACACTAGGCACATGTAGACATGAGAGCTATGCTGTTTCTTATGTGAAAGTGTTCCCAGATTGCTGACTTAGTCTCATGGTCCACTCTAACAGAGATTAATGCAGCCGATATGCTAAAGTCATAGTGATTTTTCAGTAGTTCTCATCTAATCTGAATTCTCCTGAAAGACACGCTCTTAACCTAAAGTAACAAAAGACAGTCCCAAAGATGAGAGACAGGAGCCTTCAACCCCAGGCTCCGTCCCATCATTCAGAAGGAGCTTTCCTGCCACTGCAGATGTTTCGTGCTTTAATATAAAATAACACTTTTTTTAATAAAGAACCTTCTCCTCGTACCTTAACTTCCATGAACCTTGAGCAAGATGTTTTCTATGAGAATCAGCCAAGCTTTACAAGCCCCACTGTCAGGAGAGTAATGCAACATCATGGGAAGATGGACTCAGATTTGCAGGACCAGCTTATGTCACTCAATCAAATCCGGCAGGGATCAGCCTTTGCCTTTCCCTCTCTGCTGTCTGTAAATCTCCCAAGCCTAGTCATCAAAGCTGGTCTCATTTTCTTAACAATATGGAGCTGTTAGAGCAGCCAAAAAGCTCTTCCTCCATTGGGCTTCTTATATGTCTTTTACTTTATTTTAATAACACACCAAGAAGGGAAGGGAACTGAGAAAATGAGAATTCCTTTATGTGAAGACCAAAAAAACTATAGAAACCAACTACCTCTATTTTAAGGTGACAAAATACTCAGGACTGTAGATCACATGCTTATTGCTTCTCTGTGTCTGCTCTTAAGCTCTGGAATATCAATCAGATTAGATAAAATTGATTTAAAAAAAAAAAAAACAAACCCAAACAAACAAAAAGAAGCCAACACCACTTTGTATTCACAGTTTAACCACAAGCCAACCTTAAAATATTTCTGTTTTCTAGCCTGTACCAATCACATAGGAGAATAACTAATCTCCAGAGGATTGGAACAATGGCTCCTTTTTTTTTTTTTAGCATGTTTTGGTACCACTTTTGTCTGAGGGGGAGCTGCTGGGGAATTAATTTTTCAGAGTTTCATCCATGGCAGGGTTGGGGGTGGGAGAGGGAGGGCGGAGTGCAGTCTGAAGAAGAGTCTGATTCCACTTCACTGTCTAGTTTATGGCTTCCATACACTGAAGGAGGACTATGCAGCTATGGAGGATAAACAACACTCTCCTAGAGTTTAGTTCACTGCTACACATCTCAGCCATGAATGCTACATAAAAAGCAATGTTAAATGCAACCAGGCTGCAATATGCCTATCTACTCAATTACAGCAAAATCAGAAGACACTCCACCCACATGCTGCCAGAGATATTAACCAGATGTAACATGCTGAACTGCAAGTTTAAATCAGGATATCTGGGGAGAAGTCTGGACAGCTCTTCCATGTTGGCTAAATAGTTCATTTCAAGAGCAGAGAGTTAGGTTGTTTTTCCCCTGGGAAATTATGCTTTGCGATACACTCCTACACAGAAGCTATACGGTAGCCTAACCCAATGCTGGTTACAGAAAGCCAGCCCTATGGAGCAGAATTTCAGAAGAGCTCATCAAATGTTTCTGGCAACTACTTGCCAACTATGTTGCACATGGACAACCTCATTAAATTCAATCAAGTGGCATTGCAGGTGCAACCAGGGCAGAGACCTCTTCTATTGGTATTTGCACTATTGGGATTTGCACTGTGTCTGCCTCCAGTGAAGCCCAGGATTTGGATTCAACATCTTTCATAAGCAGCATATGCACACACCACAAGATGCAAGAGACCAAGTCATGAGTTGTATTACCTTTTTTTTTTTTTTTTAAAGAAAGTTCACCTGATGGGCGCTACCTTTCCCAATGAAGTTACACCTTGCAGGTGTGCTGACTTCGGTAGGCCTAGAAAAGCCTAGTTGGATGGAAACCCAAACTCAGCAGCACACCATGGAACCGTTATTCACCATCTGATAGCAATGAATAGGCATAGCTACCTCTGAAAGTGCTCACCTAGCCACATAAGCATTCTACAATTGCTTCTTAATGTAAAGGATAAAACCTTTTACCTCCTTTTAGCCTTCTCCCATGGCCAACATTACTGTTCTGTAATAACTCATCTCTGAGTAACAAAGTAAACAACATTACAAAATAATTTCTGAAACCAAATATCTGATAAAGATGATTAATGCCTCATGAAATACCCAAGTCATATTTGCAATAATTGCAATATTTGAGATGGATAAGAGGAGAGAATTATCGGATTTGCTGTAAGGCTGAATTATCTACAGGAAGTTCATGTGAATGTCACGTTACCATCTAACTCACTGGTACCTGCCAGGCGTACTCCTTAATAGCTGGTTTATTTTTTTTCCGGATTTTAGAACATTTAGAGTTTTGAGTTAGATTTTGTAAAGCTACCTTCAAAAATACCCTCATTCTTGAGAGAAACTCTATCAGTCTAGAAACTACTGCACAAAATAGGAATCTCCCCCTTATGAACAGAGTTTTGGGGCATTCTTGAATTGTCGCCCAAAACAAAATTTTGCCATGTTTGTTCAAGACAAAGTTTGCCAGCAAGTACAGCTTTCTTCCAAAGAAAAATGATGCTTTTCTTATTCTGAGTAAGTTACATGGGTATGTTCTGTAGTTTCCCAAGACAATAAAACCTAAATGCTTGGCACATGCTTTGGGAGAAAGAAGACTGAAAGGTACCATCTTAGAGGGCTTCAACCACTTCCATTATATAGTCCACAGACTACAAAAAGAATTATGGATAGCTTCCTTTTTTTCCTATGATTGGATAAAGAAGCTCTCCTCCCATTGATAATCATAGACTGTCTCAGTAGCTAGCTAATGCACTATACGATAACATTTGATGAAAGGAGAATAGGAAAGAAAAGTTATTATTGTTGGCAGCCACCTACTCCGGAGTTCTCATATTTATTCAAGTAAAATTATCTATTACATCATTTTGTTAATAATGGCTGAATGTTTTGTAAGGATCGTTGTAAGCTAAATTCACAACTGGAATTGTTCTGACTGGACACAACTTAACCGTTTTGTTTTGCTTTCACCATGCCTTAAGGTTCTCTCTTATAATCAGTCACTTCTCTGGTGCTAATGAAAAGCCTTGCCGCAAATACTCCAACTTAATTATTATTCTATGACCACTCCTATACCCCCCAGCCCCAAATTGCACCAACACGAACACTGGTGGCAAACAAGCACAAACAGGGCATGAAAAAGGTCAAAGAAAATTTGTTTTCAACTTTAAAGGAGTATCCCTGTAAAACTTTCCAGCACCTGCTGAGTCCTTATAGCCCCTAGAATTTTCTGTATTCTGCAAACCACTTGTTTCACATGGAGAGGCAAGGAAGAAATATCTGGAAGAGAAAAGCTGGCAGTGAGGAAGATCCGTCTCCAGACATTCGCACCTATCATGCGAAACTCCAGGCTCCTCTGAATGGTCACACTGCAATGGGGGAGGAATGTGGGCAGACATTTCCCTCCATTTCTAGGGCAAACAAGCAGAAACAGGGAAACACCTTGCAGGTCTAACCAAGTGCAGATAGGTGGGTAGGGGATATGGCTGAGCCACCACACATTATTTTGCACAGGTTAGTCCTTTATAGCAGGCTGCACAGTCACCTTTTTCTTAAGATGTGCTGCAATATCCAGAGCTGCTTGCAGCTATCACCAGAGGGACTGGCGTTTTAGGACATTCAGACTTTCAGCCAAACTTTTTTTACCCACCAGAAGACTCAGTAATTAACAGAGACATCCCCACTTCAGCTCTTTCCAGGTGATTATAAAATCCTGGAGCAGGCGATAGAGCACGCCTTGCTCCAAAGGCTGAACACGGAGGGCAAAGCACAGTTGCCAGCACTTCTCTCCCCAGCCACCACCATCCACAAGCACTGTGGCAAGAGACACCGACAGGAGTGGCATGGCCTTCATCTCCTCCCTCTGGTGTTCCTCTCATTGATTCACCAGAATGCCCTTGAATAAATCCCCCTTCCTCCCTTGTTAGCAAAGAGGGAAGCTGGTCTGAAATCAGCTTAGTCATGATCACCAGTGCAATTACACAGTGCTTGTTGAACTGAAGGGAACCCTTTGTTACCCACACCCAATCTGATATAATACTACCCTGCTCTCTACATACATTTTTGAAAGTACTTGTCAAGAGTGACAATTTTGCTAACAAATGCTAGGACAAAGGAACATTAGAAAACAAGCAAGCACAAAAACCTGCAGTAAATGAAAGACTTTGGAAACGATCATCTTTCTTTTATTTACAAGGAACAAATAACCTCATGTGTGTCAGGAATAAATGGAAATCAGCCTCCAGCCTTCACAAATGAATAATCATGTGTAGAAAACATAGTTTTTTGTTAAAAATAAAGATGTAATTTGCAAATTAACTAAGGAACAAGAACTATTTCTTCTAGAGCCAATCTAATGAGGTTTTTAAAATTGGAATATTCTGATCTCATCTGTTTCCCTATGTGCAGGGAAGCCAATCTTCAGCTTTCCTGTTGCAGATCAAAGTGATGGCTACAAATGTTAGTAAAACAAAGTCTCCCCTAGTGTCAGGCAAAACAGGATAAAAAGCAAACAAGCAAGAAATTCAGCACAAGGATATAGGACAAAATGGGAGAGTACTTCTGCCATTCCAAGAAAGGTGAATATCTGCTAAATCCTGGATTTCAATAAATACAGTGTTATTATGATAGGAGACTTGTTACCATATGTGTCAGCTCTCTGAGGAATCCAATTTTTATTTTCCTTCCCGTTCAATGACAGTTGTTCATATATTTATTTGCATTGCCATAACACGGAGATGCAGGCTGTGATCAGAGGTCCATTGTGTAAGGTGCTGTACACACAGTTTATCAAAACAGCCTCTGCTTCAGAGAGCCTCCAGTCTAAACAGGGAAATTCTAAAAGTCCCGAGAGGAAACAAATGCTTGTAAGGCTTCCAAGAGAGAACCAGAAAGTCTTTGGAAAAGCATCTTTGGGTGGCATTTCAGACTAAATGGAAATCTTGATGTTCTCATTTCAGTGATATATTCCCTTGGGTTTGTGTCATTAGGAGCCTTCCCTGGATTTTCTCAGCAATTACATCCAAACAGTTTCAGATAATAAAATTTAACTGAGGCTCAAAGTTGTGCCCATAGCAAGACTTAACCAGAGTCCCTTCCTATCAGAGAATTCGTTGGCTAATTAATCCTCACAACTCCTCCTCAAACATCAGGTGCCAGAAATTCCTTGGTTACTTCTCATCTGCAAACATTACAAACCCTAACTCCCACCACTACTTTTCCATCTTTCTTGAAGACTAAGGGAACTTGGAAAAACAGAGAAACCTTGTCCACATGAGTGACTGTCATGTGGGGAGAGAGTAATAAAACATTCTGAAGGCAAGTCCTCTAGAGTATTTTCAAAATTAAGGTCTGAAATATCTTGAGAAGGACACCTCAAATAACCTTTTCAAAGAAAATGACGCCCAGCTGTGTTTATGTAATAAAAATGAGCAAAAGAACAAACCCAGGTGTGTTCTTATACATATTATCTTGCACCCATTCATAGATAAGATGGCTACATATAAAGCACAATGAAATGTCACCCTCTAAGCATAAATATGCACTGGAGAAAGGAGTGTGGGTATTTTAAGCAGAAAAGAAATAAATGGTGGACAGGACAAGGAGTAAAAGGAGATCTGCATTACTGGGAGTGCCACTACTTGAGAATATATTCCTCCTCCTCTCTTCTAGAAAACATAAGGATCAAGAGGGGAACACAAAAACTCCAGGATAACGCCAAGATGATGCTTACCTTCATGTTCATACAGAATCAACAGCATCTTGAAGCCCTTTGTCTTTGAACCTCTTCTCTCTACTCAGCAGAGGTGCAATCCCTTTGGTCTCTGCATGGACTTCATGATTCTCCAGGAGTCTTGGAAAAAAAAAAAAAAAAAAAAAAAAGAGGTTGATATAGACTGAAAATATGCTTACTCTTGGGCTGTGTGGTTGGTGGAGTTTCATCACTTAAACATGATTTCTGCTAAAGTTACTGTAGATGTGCACTACATTTCTGTCCTACATGTTGACAAGAACTGAAGATCTTCTTATAAGGAGTAGTACTTTTGCTAGATGTGCTAGAGGACAAGGTGGGAAAGAGGACAGGGTGAAAGAGAGGCACATTTGTCACTGGTTATTCAGACCAAGCAGCACCCCCTTAGCTTTCCATTGTGAACATAAGCAATACACATTTGTATTTCTATAGAAATACTGCTGCTAGGTCAGTGGACAAAACCCTGACACAGAAATTCTTTGAATCGTTGGAATTTAAGGGGAACAAATTGTTAAAGAATTCACAGGCAGTACTTAACTGATAGAAGATGTAAAGCAAATGCTAGCCATTTTACCACTTATGTAGTTGTTAGGTTCTGATCTTGTATTTTAACAGTTGAACATAGTAAAATTACTTCACTGAAGTCAGATTGTAAGTGTCAGTGTTGTTTTTCTTTTAGATGAAAAATGGCATAATCTACTTTTGCACCGATAGCTGTTAATAACACCATGAAGAATTTCTTTTTTCGTACACCATCTTCTGAGTTGCAAAAAATGTTAATCCCTGCTAGAGCTGGACAAGCTAATTTTCTAAAAAGCAGAACATGCCTGATTTTGTAAAGGTATTTCTGTTCTGAAGCTTTCAAATCTTCTGTTCACCTTCCTGTCAATCACTGAACTGAATCAACCTTTTAGTGGAAGCAACTTCATCTAATCTTGGTGAGAAAAACCCGGTATAAGAAAAGCTAGTTCAGCAGTATGGCAGCCCGACATGCTGTGCTGCAGACAGGAGATTCTTAAACTCTTTACTTAACAAATCACCCTAAAAAATACATATAGGTGAAGAGCAAGGGGAGAAGACAACTCAAAGGTATTTGAAGAAAACTACAAGTCAAAGACTGACTAGTTGGGAGGCTGACAATGCAACCTGGCCAACTTCATCACTGTCAGCTTCTGGTAGTCTTCCATTTCCAACAAAGGAGGAGACTGCAGAGTTATTGGACAAAATTTGCTAAAGCATTGTCATATAGGTGTTTTTATAAATTTTGCCAACAACAAATTCCTAGACTGTAAGAGTTTTACGTAACATGGATGCAATATTCCTTCAAATCAGTTGCTGAGCCCTTGTGTGATTGCAGTTACTCTTAAACCAGAGGTTTGTTGTTTTTTTTTTTTTCATTTTTTTGTGTTTTGTTTTTTAACCTGAACTCTGAATAGCAAATTGAGTCTGAAATATGCTGAGTGCTTAAGCCATTTCCATTCAAGTGGGGCTAGATGTTCATCTGCAGATTTGATCTGGAGCAACAAATTACTGAAATTTTAAAAATCACTGGAAAAACAACTGACATTTTAACAAAGCACTGAAGAGATGAAAACCTGGAATTTCCTAGTTGCAGTCTCTATTACTTCACCACTCTTCATCTGACCATGTTATTTCTCCCTGTATCATTAACTGGATCTACTGTAAAATCTATACAGTAGACAGGGAGGTTCCTTTGCTTTGGATCAGGTAATTTAATCTAGGATATTTTTTCTCTCTAGTGAAGTTTTAAGTCTTTGAGGAACATGCAGCCTTTGTTATGACTCACACAGGAATAAACTTTGACTCTAAATTCACTAAATTAAACCTGTTATTGCCAAGGACCATAATGAAGAGAGATATTTATTCAATATGCTTTCCACTAAGGCCAGGGACTAAGGTCATGGTTTATGGTTGTTTCTTATGTAATGAACATCAAATGAAAGATGCAAAAGGATTCCATTTTAAGACAGAGTTAAAATGAGCTATTTAATATACTAAAAGCTAGTGCATACTGTATTGCAAGTCCACAGTGTTCCACAATGTCAATTGCTGCCTATGCCATTAAAGAAATTAAAAGGATTGAGTTTCAAAAATAACCTGCAAGGTATTGAGAAACGATTTCTGCAGCCCCTCAAGATGAACTGCCTATTACATCTGCATGGCAGACAAGGTTAGCGTGAAACTCTCCCTTGGTTGCACGCTGGATGGGAACAGGCACCTCGAGCCTTCCAGCCTAAGTATGAGGTTCTCATGAGCTTGAGCCACCAAGTGAAGCCCTGCATTTCCTCCAGCTTCACACAAAGACCACATAATACCACAATTTTACATTCTCTGAGTACCCACAAATCAGGTTGGCTGCAAAACTGGCCTAAGTTTATGCAAAAGATGCATGAATATTGCAGACAAGTTAAGACTGCTCACAGCTTTTAGTCTGCATGGAAATAAACTATTATCTGCCCAGATACAGATGATGGCAAAAATTTCCCACCTGCACATTTCCTGCATATTTTCTTCTTGTTATGGTATTTCTTAGCCTATTATGTGGTAATCAATTACCACCACCAGGGAGATAAAACAGCTCAGACAGCTCTTTCCTGGCAAGTATGGGAGAACTGCAGGGATAATTCATTAATGTTATAATATGCAAATAAAAGATATTGCTTTACTGCTGGAATTTTTCATAGTATTGTATAATTATACAAAGACTTTATCTCTGGTTCAGGAAGTCTCACAACCACGAATCACAGGAGGCTGGAAGAGCATCACTGCTTCCTTGCCCTATCCATACACTCTTTCCTTAGGCACTCACATTTAATCCCTTTGGAAACAAGACTCAAGGCTAGAAGAACCCTTAGTCTGGCTTGGTACACCCATTCTTTTTTGTAAGCAAGCACAACTTTAGAAGGACATTTTTACACTATTTACTTTCTTTTCTCCAAATGTAAGTCCTGTTAGATTGCTCTTCCATTATGTGTACAACATGCAAGTGGAATCAGGGTTAGAGGAAAGGTATCTGAACAGGGAGCTCAATCCCACCAGATCATACACAGCCAAGATCTTGATTCTAGTAATGGTTGAATTCAGCTCCAGGAAAAATGACAGCATGGGTTTTGTGACAAAAAACCAGCCCTAAGATCCCATTATGAGGTCAAAAATGAAGGAACCCGAAATAGCATAGGTGGGAAGGAAAACTGGGCACTGTCCTAGTCTTTAAATATTAAAAAAAAATCTCATTACCTCCTCCACATAAAAGTTTCAGGCATTTTAGAATAACAACCCACTAAGAAATAAAGATGCTTGCTATTCAGTGTTTTCAACTTCTGGGCAAACTGGTGTCTGACAGGAGTCAGGTCTTTAAAGAAATATCCAGTTCCTCCAGTGGGTCACCTTTCCTTCTCCATCAGCTGCCACTGATCACTCCACCTACTGGCCTGGAGTCTGTATTTTTCTGCAAGTACCTGTTCCTGCAATCTCTACCGTTTCACATCAGCAAGTCTTTGCCTAACATCTAGTTAAAAAAATAAAAAACCTGGAGAACTGGGAAAATATTCCTCCAATTTTAAGAGAAAGAATGGTATCTTTCTAACCTTTTTTGCTTTGATAAAAATTTTTAATCACCTCTCTATTTAAAAAAAAAGAAAAAAAAAACCAACGGTAAATAAAGAACAGAAGTCTGGAAAACAAAACTACAGACTTGTCTCTCACAGTCAGTTACCACGGGTGCTTATCCAGGCTTTGAAGGATGGTTTTCCCATGGTCCCATCTCTCATAAAGTCTCTCCTCCATGCTTATTACAGATGCCTAATAAAAGAAGAATTTGCGATGGTACCTTTCCCTGGGACAAACTTATTTTTTTTGTCTTCGAATTTATTTTAGAAAAAGTTGTAGGAACTGATTATCTTTGAAAATTCCATTCCTCCACCAAATTTAGGTAAAACAAAACAATGAGTTCAAAAGTTCCCAGTTCCTCTCCTCAGGAGAGGCATACACAAGCCTACAAACACACAGGCAGTAGTTTTGGTTCATTTCTCTAGGAAATCCAGAAAGAGAAGAAATCCATGCTCAAAGATAGGCTGAGAGTCCTCTGCTAAATTAAGCTGAGAGCATTAAATGGTCAGGCCATTAGAGAAGAGGTGGCACAAGGTTTACGTAACCCAGCCGTGTAATGGCATTTGACCTACTGCTTAGCTGAGCACCAGCTCTACTGCCAGCAGGGGCAACAACCAGGAAACAAGCAGATGGGAGGAGACAGGGAACAAAAGGAAAGGAAAGGAAAGAAAGAAAGAAAAAAAAAGGCTTTGCTAGCTGATCTGATTGATTGATGTGATTAATTGCCACCCACACAGGTAGGTGTTGCTATTGTTTATTTAGCACTCTGTCAGCAACAAATGGTTGGGATTCCTTCTGGTTGCTCCATAGACTTTGTCTACCTGGAAGTCAAAACCAGTTCTATCTTATGCATCACCACTGACTAAACAGAACATCAGGAGTGTAAGATAAACAATCCTAAACAGCTGGATGGCAGGGACACTGCATGCTCTCCCCACCTGCCAGGCAGCCATGGGTGGTGGGATCCAGCCAGCTCTCCTTACAAAGCTCCTCCTCTTCTGCTGTATCTCCTTCCTCAGAAAGATGCTAGTATAACTCTAAGAGACTCATAGCTATGTATACTCTTGGAACCTTGTGGGCTTGAAGATTTAAACACATCTGCTTCATGTGCTGTGATGGTTGGCAAAGGTAAAGCAAGGGGGGAGGACAAAGGGGAAAAAAAAAATTACATATCAGGACTGTTCTACTGGGGAAGGAAACAAATTCGAGAATATATATAGATCATGCAAAAGATGCTTGGAGCAGGAACTGCTTTGATTTTGTTTTTTTGGTTCTGTACTTACACATCCTGCCTGGATGGAGTTTAATAGGAACTGCTGCATTTACAAAGGACAATTAAAAAGGAAGACTGTAAAATATTCTAACGTAGAATAATCATATGCATTTTCATCCCACAAATAGAGATTTTGAAAAATCCTTTCCAGCTTTAGTTATGTCTGAGAAGTACATTTTGAATACCTCTGTGCAAGTGTGCAAAGGTTGAACAACTTTTCTCTTTTACCCACTGGCATATGTAAAGATAAGTTACTGCTCCTCTGTCAGTTAGAGCAGCTAGCATTTCAAATATGGGTAATCTTTCTAGCAATCTGATTTATTCTCACCAGTTTCCACATATTAAACATAGCAACATTATGCACCAAGGAAACAATAATAGCTAAAGCCATGTCAAACATTTTTGTGAGGTTTCACTTTCAGTCTAGCTAGCAACATTTTTTCATCATGTCAGGACTTCCCAGCTTCTCACCAAGTCTGTGAACGCCTATCTCCTTTAGTAACATGCACAGCTCCCTGTCTGTTCTCAAGAAGTAATACACACATAGATACTCGGCTAGTGCAAAAGAAATATCTAGACTATAGGAAAACATACTTTCAGTGAATAGTCAATGCCTTAGAAGAGAGATGACGTGGGAGAAGAAGAGGTAAGTTGATCAGCAGGTCTGTTAAAAAAGAAAAGCCATGGATGGAGCTTGGAGCACTTTGTGTCATGCTGCTTCAGTGCTTTATCTTGGCCAGGGAACATACTGAGTGTGGCTTTCCCAGCTGAAAATAGGTGTCTATTGTTTTCACTTTTGGTAAGAAGCCAATTAGTTGTCAAACGGGGTCATCACAAAATTGTTAGTGTGCATGGCAAAGCAAAAAATACTTTACTTATCTGTTCATTTTGTCAGAAACAAATTATAATGCAAGAATTTCCAGCGAGGATGAGGCAAGGGGTATATCCTTGTTCACAGGGCAATCAATATGCAAACCTTCCTGTTAAGCTAGGCTTGAGTTGATGAGGAAAATGGGTGAGGATTTATAGAAGACTGGTCTGTAACACCCAGAATAGGCGTTACACAGAATGTTTTAAATACTGCAGGACAACTCCTCTTGCATAATTACACCACCTCTTGATCAGATGCGTAGCACCTGGCATCCAATATATACAGTCAGATGCTGAGATTTTTCTTTTTGTTCTCAGTGATATTTGCAGAGGACAGGAAGAAAACTACATTGTTACAGGAGTATGAAGCCAAAGTTGCACAGTACCAGAAAGGATAAATCTGCACTAGCACTAACCAGCAACAACATATTTGAGATATATCACATGCCTGTTTCCGCCTATTAGCATTGCAGCATTCTTTCAGTATGTAATTAGCACTGCTTACCTGTCTTAGCCAATATCTCTCTGCCTAATATGTGGCATTAAAACTAATCACCCAAGCATCGCAAATGACACATTTCCAGTTCAGGGACAGACACTGCCCAACCACTGCATCCTTCATCCCAGCCAAAATGACCATCAGCAGAACAGTTTTCAGTAAGAACACTCACAGCACCTCCAAGCCTAACGAGCAGCTGTTTGGGCAGGGGTTTCCAGGCTGCCCTTGGAGTCCAGCCGAGCAAGCTCAGGTGTGGCTATGTCCAGCCTGCCAAGACCTATCATGCCTGGGGCCTCTGAGACTGGTCATTGCATGTGTGCAGTACGGTGAAGGATGATGAACAGCTGATGCATGGCTGACCTTTCTTAATATTGCTTAAATTCTTAATCACTTGCTTTGCCTGGCCACAGCAAAGCTAACCATTAGCACCAGAGACAACAGCTACTGAAGGCACAGGAGCTCTGGGCTACCTGTGTAAATAGATCTCCAAAAGGTTAGCAAAGGTCAGTGAACATTGTGGTCTACCAGCTTGTCGTGGTTTAAGCCCGGTAGGCAGCTCAGCCCCACACAGCCGCAGTGGAATGGGGGAAAGAATCGGAAGGGTAAAAGGGCAAGAACTCGTGGTTGAGATAAAGACAGTTTAATAGGTAAAACAAAAGCTGCATGCACAAGCAAAGCAAAGGAATTAATTCACTACTTCCCATCAGCCATCTCCAGAAAACAGGGCTCCATCATGCATAATAGTTAGTTGGGAAGACAAATGCCAAAACTCCAAATATCCCCCCCACCTTCCTCCTTTCCCACAGCATTTATTGTTGGGCATGGTGTCATATGGTACGGAATATCCCTTTGGTCCATTGGGGTCAGCTGTCCCAGCTGTGTCCCCTCCCAGCTTCTTGTGCACCCCGAGCCTACTTGCTGGTGGGGTAGTATGTGAAGCAGAAAAGGTCTTGACACTCTATAAGTGCTGCTCAGCAATAACTAAAACATCCCTGTGTTTTTGAGACTGTTTTCATCACGAATGCAAAACAGAACACCATGCAAGCTACTATGAACAAAATTAACTCTATCCCAGTCAAAACCAGTACATAGCTGAAGAACGGAGTTCAGGAAGACCATGTAATTTGCCCGTGATGAATAGATAAACCCATGGATACATGAAATCTAGATATGATTCTTCCACTCCAGTGTCATATATATCACACCGTGCATAAACACCTCTTACATAGCATCAACTTTTGTTCCTAGTCAGACTTCCATTTCCTAAGACCATCATGTCTGTACAATGCTACACCTGCCCTACTAAACCCTTGGTAGGCCCGAACTATTCCCCTGTTCACTGAGCTGGTGCGCCTGCTGATCAGGCAGCATGCCCTGGGTGAGACAAATCTGCTTTAGATTTTGTATTCAGCCACAACCCCTGGGCACTGCTGAACCAGGCCCTTCTACCAAGGCAACAACAAATCCTTGTGAATGCTGATGGAAGGAAGAACTAGCACAGGAAGGGCTTGTTCTTACTACAGGTAGTGTACATGAAATTAGGATGAGGAATACTCCACCTCTCAGCCACGCTTGGCCGGAGATACCCAAACCGAATGATCTTTTCCTCGTATACATCTCTTTTATGTTTACCACAAGCATATGTGACACATATGCTTACATTCTCTTTACAGTGGTAGGTACCATGTCCAATGCTCCATTCCCACCATGTGCACAGCTGAATGCATATAATACACAAGGCATGCCATCCAAGTTTATTTTCAATTACTTAAGAGGATGTTTCTCCCTGAGGCACAGTTTCTGTTTAACTTGTTTAGATGCCACAAATCCAAACCTTTGGGAAAAAAAAGAAAAAAAAAGAAAAAAGATATAGTTGAAGAGCATAAACAAAGCGCTGTGAAAGACTGCCCCTGGGAGGGAGCAGATGCACTGCAATTTTAAAAATTAAAACTCCTGCAACCAGTTTGCCAGTTCCTTTGATGATGAAAGCAAATTTAATTAAAGTGACAGCAGTCGATTTCCTTCAACCACACCAATGTCTTTCTGCAAAGCAAGGCCAATAAATAAGTATATATTTAAAGGCGAATGGAATCGACATGCCAATACAGCATTAAGAGAGGCATTGGGAGCCTGTGCCTCCCCTTCCGCAAACATTCTTGTGTCAAGGCTTCCTTCCTGCAGCAGGCTCACCTTCACTAATATCCTCCTGCCTTTGCTTTTCTCCCAACAGCAGGTCAGAGGAAGGGACAGTCTCCTCTAGTGCGATGGGTTACTTGCTCTCATGTACCAAAATAGTAACTTGTTCAACTAACACAAAAGAAAGAAAACATCCTCACATCCTGTCCTGCTGCCAGCTTTCAAAAGGTAATTAAACATCCCCCTTTTTCAAAGAGCAGAGTTCTCCAGGATCATGGTGTTTGAGCTCTGATGTTGTCAAACAACAGGGGGTTGCTTAAGCTTTGACTGACCTTTCCAAAGACCTACAAGCAATTTAATGGGAGCCCTCCTTAGTGGTGACAGAAACGACCCATTATCTGCTTCCTATTGTCTAGATTGCTTGGGGTAATGGGGAACTGGGTGAAACCAAACCACTTCAGACAGATTCACATTCATCCATATTTCCAGTGTAAAGAAAAGGTTTTCTATGCAAAACTTCGTGACATCTTCATCATGTAAATTTCATTTCTCCCCATTCTGTTCTCTTTGCCTGTTGTTTCTTTCTCATGCTCAACAAATAGTAATAACTAAGTGCTATAAAGATCCAGACCCACTCCCAAACTAGGAAGCCATGTTCTCCATGTGTCCCAAGGTATCCATCCATCTTATAGAGATGCTGATGGGTGGGAATGGCTCTGAAAGACTTGCCTGACAGCCAAGCTCTGTTGGTACCCAGCACACCATGTACCAGTTGCACCTACTTCTTCCCTATCCTATACACAAGGTGCTGCAGAGATGGAGATAGGAGGGGAGTCAGGTAGGCTGATGTTATGCTGGGGGAGAACTCCTTACACCAGCAAAATTTCCTTGTTCCTTTGCAATCCACTAGAAACATCAAAAAACACCAGGGACCAGAATTGAGCTCAAAATTCACTCTACAGTTTGTGTTTGTTTTCCTTTTCTTTCTGTTTTTCCTTCAATCTCAAACAGAGAAAATAGGAGTCCAAAAACAAATGCTGGGTCAAATTCTGCGGGCTGCAAAGCTGTAAACAACCCACTCATTCCAGGGGAGATCTGCTCAATTAAGAACCATAAAGTCTAGCTCTGTTTCATGATTTTATTGTTTGCTGAAAAGTCCTTGGAAGGCAGCCTCCTGGAGAATCAAACCTCTGCAGCCAACACGAGATGAAGAAATTATACTTTTGCTGTTCCTGGACTCACTCAGGCAGGACCCTTTAATCCGCAAAGTGGAAACGAAGCCCTTGCTGTGGCATCCAACGTTCAGCCACTCGCTTTGCCTCAAATAAAAGGGGAGAAGTACAGCAGGCTGCTTTTCAGCTGGAGAGAGCCCTATAGCAGGCCAGCTAAGGGGCCAGTTGGCTCCAAGCAAGGCTCTGGCTTCTGCATTTTGTCTTTGCCTCAGTGAGATCATTCCCTGCACTACCTTCCCTTCCCTCAAGTTTTCCTCTGCTTAGCCTATGTAAAATAATTACTGTCAGGAAACCTGCCTCTCAGTTTTCTTCCCCACTCCCCCAGATATCTGAGGGGCAACAATGTTCTGGGGCAATGTAGGAATTTGAAAAAAGAATAAAAATCCCTGTGTTTAGCTCCTTCCGCAGCACGGTCAACGACGCAAGCCTCCCCTTCACTCCATGTGTGAGGCGAAAGAAGACATGGGGATACGAAAGCTTCTGGGGCAGCATACAGTCATACTAAGCAACACAACTTGTCCAAGTCTTTTCAAGACATCCGTGGTGTGGTGAGGATCAGTGAGTGTTTTGACTCAGCCCAGGTAATAAATGGAGATGCTTAAGGCATCAGGCTCCCTGCTGCTGCCTACACCAGACCGTGGGAAAGCCAAGCTTGCTGCTGTGGGCAGGGAGAGGGGGTGCAGAGGGGTACAAACTACCATCACACAGGGGCAACAAGGGGAAAGAGCAGCCTTCCCAAAACAGGTGTTACTTTCCCAAAATTTCTCATCACACAAAAGAAGAAGCGGCAGCCAGCCTGGGTTTTCTTCAGGGCACTTCCCCAGCTTGGTGGCAGGAGCAGACAGGCATTAGCTCTTTTACCTTGGGCCAGCAAATTTAATTCTGCCAGACCTACCAAAAAGACGCCTGAACTGGCCGTGCTCAAACACAGGTCAGGGTCATCCCTTGGGAGCTTCAAGAATATCATAGCAACCGTAATGGCCACAACAAATTAAAGCAATGCGTCAAACAGTCGCCGGCATTTCTGGAAAGTACCTTTGGATTACGCTTCTAGCAAAACACATCCTCACCGAAAACACAACTTCTGCAGTCGTACAGGGCGAAGGGTTGTTGGATCTGGTTTTTCATTTTGTTTTTTTGACACCAGCTGCTGTAAATTTGGAAAGGAAAATAGTGAGATAATCTAAAAATTACTAAAGTCAGTACTTATTACCAGTTCAAAGCACACAGGCAAATAGAGGGCTGCTTCATAAGTTACCTGAGTGCATCCAGATGTAACACCAACTCTGAAAGTGATTTATGAATGCATCAATGATTTATTGATGTGGCTCCAAACTGGACTGTCGTCAGTGCTCACATCACTCTGAGGTAACCCCACCAAGCGCAGTAGAGTAGCTTCGTATCAGCCCCAGGATAAACAAAGAACACTGGGCCAATCCCATTCCCTGGAAACCCCTATTTACTTTTTATGATGACTGCGGGGGTGGGGGGAGGGGGTGTTTGTTTTCTACCTCTCTGGAAGAAAGAAGGGTTACCTGGCTTTTCGTTATGCCTCATGGACTCCTTTTCACCCATGACTGTGGGTGGTGCTACCCTAGCTGCCACGGAGCCCCAAAAATAACGCAGCTAAAGACATTCCAAGTTATGTGACCTCCTCTGGACCAGAGTATGAACCTCTTCAGCATGCACTCATTTGCTTGGCTTCCTTCTTCCCTCTGTGCCTGCATCCTAGATCCCATCAGAGGAAGATCGTGCGCAAGGCCACAAGGGAGAGTTTTTGAGTCCAGTTAGGATGATAAAAATTTTCTGGCGTGTTTTTTTCTCTAATTAGCATGAGCAAACAACAAGATGGAAGCCAGCACAAATCTCTTCCACCACCCTAAAGCATTTTCCTCTGAAATGGGAAAAGAACTCGAATAAAGTTTTCACAAGCCTCATAATGAAAGTATCTAGATCCCACACTTAGTGGATTTCAAGCCTCTTACATTTCTTAGATCCTTCTGAAAAATTTGGTTTGCACTTCCGTGAAGATAGAGGCAATGTAAAACATAGAGATACTGTGAGTTACAACTTCCACAAATACAAACAAAATCAACTGAGCTGGGCTCATTTATGTAACACTGATTTGGCACAGGGCAAAAGTACAACCCAACATAAAGAACTAACTACTTCTTTCTTGTGTGTAAGTCTCACAGAAGTTACCCATACATCATTTTGGTTAATCAATATCCTTAATATCATTCAGACAGTAGCTCCAAACAGTTGATTTCTCTGCCATCCAGTATTTATCATTTTCATGCATTGGCTTAGCTTATAATAGTCCTCTTTTATATCTCTGAAATCTCTGCTTACTTGCTCATCTTGATTTGTTATTGTGGGATTTCTTTTTTAATTTATCGTGTGAAGTAATTCATTAAACAAAGCCAGAAGCTGGCAGCCAGACCATTGTTTTTTGGTTTGGTTTTTTGTTTTCTTTTTCTTTTTTTGGGGGGGGTGGGGAGGGGGAAAAGGAAAAAAGGAATTAGCAGTGGGAAATATCAGATTCTTAACCCTTCTCACCTGGTGTATGAAACCGTATTTTGTACATCCAACTGGTTTTCACTGAGTAAAATTGTTAATGTTCATGAGACAGGCTCTATCACTATTGTCTTGATCATGTATCAGTCTACAATGCAAGATGGATTAGCTTAATATACTCTTGAAAACTAGACCTACTTTTCTCTACCCTGACCTATTTTTAATAGCTGTAGCAGGAGAAGTTCAAAGAAAAGTTGCTCTGCCTGGAGCTGCACCTTCCCAACACAATTGCATCACCAACAGCCACAAGAACTCAACAGTCAAAGTAGCGAACTCTCATACGAGCTGTGAGATATATTCTCACACTCGAATTCATAAGCAACAATGTTAGCAGGCCAGACTCTGTAGATGGGGTGAAGTGATAAACAACCCCCTCCTTTCCCTATTGAGAACAAGAGAGTCAGATTCTCCACCACAGCTACTGAAGGCAAAAAACCCTCTTACTTACAGGTGTGAAAGTCGTAGGACAAGAGGGGGGGGGGGAAGCCTCCATTTGTGAACACTAAGCCTCCATGAATGTGAACACTAAGCTGAGTTGCTCACTCAAACACATCTCACCTTTACAGCCAAAATCTTTCTCATCTTTAATTTGCCATTGTGTGTGCCCTACTGTTGGGAGTCAAAACCTGGAGCTGGTAAGGTACACGAACACGGCATTATCCTACAATGAGAGCACTCTGTCTTGCTCAGATGGGAAAGGAGAGACTGTGGCAAGCACATGAAAGGAAAAGGCAAGTACCATCAGCACAGCTGAGCAAAGGTATGACTGAGGTTTCAAAGGAGATGCCACAGACCAACTCTTTAGTCCGTGTAAATCAGCCAAGCTCCAGCAAAATCAGTTGAGCATCTGCATCAGATCACACCTGATGGCTGCACAATCTGACATGCACACTGCCACCCAGACTTGCCTCTGAAATAACTAGCTAATATTATTATTGAAATTAATTGCTCCTGAGTTGCCACATCTTGTGTATTTTAATTTCAGGAGGTGGAGGATGCCTTCACTTTTAAAACATGGAGTTCTCCTCCCTCCAATAAATCCACTCAAAGCACAGCAATTAAAACTCCAAGCTCCAGAAAGACAGATTCAAAGCAACTTTCAAATATCTCGAGTAAAACCCACAGGTGAAATTCTCCACAGGGACAAACAGGTGAGATCCCATTAAAGTCCACACCACAAGTGAATTCAAGCAGAAGCATGGTGATGAGCGTCCAGGCAGTGACTGGGACACATCTAAACGTAAAGTATGCTGCAAATATTGTTGGTTATGAAAAGCATGATGCTGTAACAAGATCCCAGAGAGTGATATCCCGTTTGGGTCAAGTAGGAGACTCAATTTTGTCTTGTCAAGTGAGCTCCATTTGTAAAATTTCTCCTGAGGCGCTTGCTTCCTTCCAAAGGCTCAGAAATTTTTAATATATTCTCTTCCTTGAAGATGTGTTTTTGTGAAAGTGATGAGAATGTACAGCACCACTCCCACCTTTTCCAAGATTGCTTTTGGTGTTATTTTGATGCCTCAGGAGTCTCATTTCAGCCTTATAATAACCCACTTACATATGAACAACTCTAGTTGAGTGATGTTTCATATCTCCAGGCTTCCCATACCAAAAAAGCTTGAAGCTTATTCTCTGTTTATGTTTCTCTGATGTGGGGCAGTGGTGCTTTCCTGTACACTGCTTAAAACTTTCCTTCCTAATAAACTGAATTTGGCAGCTCCTTGCAGTTGTCTACACATTGTATCATGGGAAAGGTAAAGGCTTATAGGTGAGTGACTCAGTGATTTGAGAGGAGTGTTGGCTGGATCAAAGCCTACCGTACATACAAGTCCTGTAACCCCAGAAGCCCCTTGTGCAACAGATACCGCAGCGATCCTGCAGTATCAAGAGGCACAACTTGCAAGCACAAGCATGCCTGCAGGTCTCCTCAACAGAATGAGAGGAAAGGAGCTCTCAGCAGAGTCTCCAGGGCCTCTCACATGGTCCCCATCCATGCTCTGGGGGAAGGAGGTCATCGGCTGGATAACCAGAATGAGCTTAAGATCCCTGGGTGGAGCTCTGTTACCCACCCTGGTTTTTGTAAGGGGCTGGGAGAATTGATCTTGCCACTAACCATTATTTGGACTGATATTAAACCAGAATGTTTGTCATTGCAAAGAATTCGCCCTGTTGTTTGATAGATGTTATTTAATTAATGCTACACCTCTGGTTTCAAATTGCCTGAATAATAACTGGGAACTTACTGGATGGTACAAGACACTACAAGGAAAGATTTTTACTCATATAGCCTTGGATCCAGCCAAGCAACAAAGAAACTTCACAGATTTCAAGCAGGAATGTGGATAATACAATTTAACTTTTAACTTCTCAACCTGGATTTGATTTGCCTCATATTTTGTTTAGCTTTGGTCTGCCCAAGACCTAAGAGATCTCATTCACAGATGCACAGCCCTTATGTCTAGAAAAACTTCCAGATTACTACTTTTGACCGCCAGTATCTCATAAATCATTATATTTCATACTATTATTAAATCAAAAGTTTGCATTTAACTAGCTCATGTTTTCTAAAAGGGCTTCTGATCTAGACTCAAAAGAATCAAGAACTGACCAGTGTACCTCCAGTTTGTTCCAGGGTTCAGTCCACCACTTCAAACTGAAATGTTCTCTCTTTTGTATCTTAAAAGTACCTGGATACAACTTTCAGACACTGACAGCTGCTAGGCTATTGATTCTTCCAGAGACAAACAACCTAATAAGCAACTACTTGTTCTTTTGAAGGCATTTATCCACTGTATTTTATTACCTCCTACTCACTTAGGAAGATGTAACTAGAAGTTCTTCCAATTCTTTTCTCATTTACACAGAAAATGAGGAATAACTTGAAATGAGTGGCATTAAATTTGCCATGAAAACAGGGATAACCGAGTTCCCAAGTTTTTGACTGTTCACAGTTTAGAAAGGATGCTGCGTGCTACTCAGACTGATTTATTCGGGTTATTCTTCCTCTTCACCACCACAGATGTTCCATCAACAGAAACTCTTTTGGGTTTTGAAGTCAACGGCTGTGGAGAAGTCTCACATACCAGCTGTTGCTTAACAAGCACCAGCCTTGCCAACACTCACAAATAACCTGAAAAATCAGAGAGGTTTTGGCATATTCTTGCCTAACTGATGTGAAAGAGATGCTCTCCTGCCTTCTCACCGGAGGGAGAACACGGCTCTCACAGGACCTGTTCTGCAGTGAAAGTGGGCAAAGGGAAGGCGTCTCTTCTGGCTGTCAGCAGCGCCTGCTGCAAGAAGGATTTCAGATCAAACTGGAGGAGTGAGAAACACCGACTACAGGGTTCAGAGTTGATGGGACATTTTTCCCCTCATCTCCTTGGGGACACGGGGCCCAAATGCAGAGAAGTGCTCGTGTACGTGGGCACACTGGGTGCAGAGCCCGCTGGCCTTTGGCGGGGCAGAAGGAAGTTTCCCAGCTTCTCCCAATAACAAATGAAGTTTCAGGGGGGAGAGGGGAGGGGGGAGAAAAGCCGTCTTTGCAGTTTTGATTTTCTTTTGGATTTTCATCTTCTACTTCTCTGTTGGCCCCTGGCTTATAAGAAACGGGGGTTAAATTGCCAAGACAAATCTACCTCCAACAGTTCCAAATCCCTCTGGCAATAAGGAAAACAAGGACTACCTCTTTACCCCTTCTTAAGAGGAAAGGGGATGCATGCGCAAGCACAGGAATGAAAATCTCTTAGCTTTTTATCCTGAGCTGTTGAATTAGAAAACATAATTACTACAACCCCCTGGACACAGCACAGCTTCTAGCACCACTTCCCTGCTCCCCTCCTCATTCCCATCTCCTCAGTTCTTGTTTTGGACTTGCAGTAATAAAATAAAAATCACATTTGCAAAGGCATCCTGGGCTGATGGGAAGGGGTGCACATAGCTTCTCACCTGATCACCTCCTTCATACCTCTCTGATAACTCCTAATCAGCTGATATACCTCAGTAACAGCAAGTGAGCTAAACTCTCCTCTCAGCCAGAGCAGTCCAGCTTTACCGGGTTTGATGACATTCTTCAGGTATTACTGCTCATTGTAGCCCTTCATATTAAGAAAAATACTTACACAGATGTTTACAAGCTCATTTCATGTTCCTCTCAGAACAGCAAAGCGTTCAGTGATTTACCACTGCCGCTTTCCTATCTTTCTATCTGACCCTGCTGCCCAAGTAACATCATATATACTACAGATGTTATACAGACTTCAGCAATCCACCCTCCACTCCCTTTAATATTTCTAAACAACCTCCTGATGCACTGAGCAGAGTGCACATACCACAGTGGGGTTTGTTCACATGCCCAGCTCCCCAGCAAAATGCTTTGGCTCTTTCAAGCGACTAGTATGGTAATAAATGTCCCCTTATGTTTGCCATGGCACTCACAGATGAATGCCTGGGTCTCTCTGCTCAGAGACAAATGCAGCAGCTCTCACTGTAACCATGAGAGCTCGATGTGCTCATGGTCCATATGTCAATGTGCTCTCGCTGGCATACTGACATGTGCTGCCAGTGACACTGGGAAACAAAACGTTTTGGAGTAGCCCAATATACACAGATGTAAGATCCTGAACAGGTATGAAGAGGAACATATTCCAGAAGCTGACATTCCTTTGCTAAAAAAAAACCCCAAACAAACAAACAAAAAAACAACGCCCCTGCTCACAGGCAGATCCCAAGGCGCTCACCCCTAATTCATGTGCTTTCAGGGACATTTTCTACCACTTACTTCGCCCTCCAGATCTGCCCCGCAACTCTCTACCCTGGCAAAACTGAGCAAGCAACCCGAGCAAACAATAAACTCTGACCTCTTTTACTCCATCCACTTAATACATAACAGACTTTGCATTCTTGTAAGGCTGTCTAGGGAGTTATTTGGTTTGGTTTGCACCTACCAGGGGTTGCCTATAGCTTAGCTCAAAAAGCCATATATATGCGCACACATATATACGTACATATACATGTTTGTATGCACAGATTTTTAGCGCGTTCTCTCTCTCTCTCTCTGAAATAAGCTAGGCTATGTGTATATGCATGTATATGTAGGCAAATCTCACAGAGGAAATTTCCAACTGCAGAGTGAGGGGCAATCTAACAAAGAGCTGACCCTTTTGACCCCTGGCATACCTGCCTTTTGTAGGAGGGGGCTGTTTATTTAAGGAGATGTTTTGCAGATTATTGTATCTTTGGGAGATACAACTACGCGCGCACGCGCACACACACACACACACTCTGCTGGCTTTGAGCAGGCGAAACTGAAAAGCAAAGAAGGGAATTTTTTTGGGAAAAAAAAAAGACTTGTTCTAACAGAAAGCCAGTGCTCTCTGTTATGCTTTACCAGCTTCACAGGTATATTTTCAAAGCACAGCTTTTCAAAGGAGCTGGTGGGGAGAAAGACAAAAAAAAATATCTGTGCATGCAACTTTTGTGTAAACTTCCTTTAAGAGCCCTGGAGTTTAGAGATGTTGGACGGCACAGGAAAGCACCTGTCCGCCAGCACTCTCTCACCTGATTAGAGGCTTTGTTACCCCTTGGTCACCACAGAGCAGATGCTTTTTCACTGCCAGATATCAGATACACCCATTTGACCCAACCTCATGAACTACACAACCATGCAAATGTTAACAAAAGGAGACTTCTTCACTCCAAGGAAAAGCAGCCATGTGACTTCAGATTCCTATCTGATTTGTCCCTCAGTAGATCATCTATCATCTTTCAAAGAACCATTTGTAAAAGAAAGATCACCATCCTCCCTACCTGCCCGAGTTAGACAAACATATTGGAAGTCTTTTCATCCAAGAGCAGCAATTAAGGAAAAGATTTCCCAGGCAATCCCTCAGAAAATAGAAACAAGTCATTTTCTGGAGTCTTTTGATTTCGCCAAGTCTTCATATACAGTCTTAAAAATCTCAATGAGTGAGTTTAGGTTTCGGATTTGTAACTTTATTAACATCAGTGCTTTGGCGTGTTTAGTGTGCTCACTGCAATCTCAAATCACTTTGTAGAAGCTAGCAAATAACATTATCCCCTTCAGCAGACAAGAAAGCCAAGGTACACAAAACCTAGAGGTGCACTGAGAATGCAAGATGGTTCAACACCCTGTAGTGTGAATGTTCAATGTATTCAATATATTTTATAGCATTCTAAATTTTTGGAATGATAAACAGCATGAAGAGCCTTTGCATGAAACTCTGCGAAGCCACTGCCACTCTTTTGAAGAGATGTCCTTTGAACGGTACTTCTTTTCTCAGTAGTTTCATTCAGATATCAGGCATTTATTCATAATGGGAACATTCAACATGCTAAAAAAATGCTGTAACAGTTTATGGAAAACATGAAAAAGAAAAAGGAAGAAAAGAACACAAGCACTCTTGTCTTGCCTCAGGGCTCATTGTTTATCCAACCTGAATTTAACCATCCCATGTAACAGTCAGCCCAGCCCATCTCTCTAAAGACAATACTCTTCAGCATTAACGCCAGCCAACCTGATTGCAATCACTAACCTGGATTCAGATCCAGTTTATGGAAATGGCAAACTGAATTTTACCAGAAGCAGAATGAGCTAACACAAACACTATCATGAAGCCCTGCCCTTTGTCAACACTTCACTCCTGTCTCCAATCCTGTGTAATGGATTTGTTATATGTGTTCCCACATAACTTCTAACTATGCTAAAGAAATTATCACTTCATTGCATCATACCAGCACTAAAATGCCAGAAAAAAGAACTGCAGCTTAACTGTCAGAATGGAATAGGGAGACATTAGACTCCAGGTATTATACAGGATTTGTACAGAAACCAAGACTGGAATATTTTGGACAGGGGTGGAAGTTACAGGTGGTTGTGACCATCTAACAGAAGGGGTTTGAATGAAAGCAGTCAGGCAGCCTTGAAGGTAGTGGCTGCAGTAAATAATGGAGGATGCACTCTGTGTGCAGCTAACACTGTAGCTTTTAAACTTATTGATGGAGTTGTTCATTTGAAACATTTGTGAACTCGTTTCCTTTATGTATTTGTACTAGCCCATTGTCCCAGGAAAATCAGATTAAAAGAGCAGTTCTGCCATGAATGCAAAAAAGCTAGCCACCTCTGTTAATTCAATGCTGCTGAAAGAATAAGCTGACTCACAGATAGAATTGCAATGAATAAGGAAAAAAGGAAACATTGGTTATATGACAATATTTGTCATTCCAGCCAAAGATCGTTGAAGGTTTTTTGTCAAACCTTAACAAAAAAAGTGGATTTTTTTCCCATTAAAAGCTTTTCTGTATTTAAAAAGCTAAAGAAACTGTAGTTAAAAGAGAAGACTTGAGAAAAGGGAATTATCAGAGAAAAAATTTCCTCTTTTTTTTCCCCTCCCTTGCTGGAAAATAGTGCTGGAAAGTTTTAGAAAAATCTAAGAAATGTGGAAAATTGTTGTCGTCTTCTCTCAAATTCTTTTGCCACACTAAAAAAAAAAAAAAAAAAAAGAAGATATCTTTTAAAACATGTCTCAGAAAGGAGGAAACAAAAAGTATTAAATTCCCAAATCTTTCCTTCAACAGAAAAAAAAAGCCTTTTTTTAATATTGATTTTTCCCCATCAGAAATAAAATTTGACACTGTTGCTTGGAGTTACATTTCTTCATTCTTTTTTAAAAAATGTTCCCTCATGCCCAACCACGCTTCTAACAATTTGCTTTGGTGGCCTCAGTTTGCACATGCTAATTCCCTCCTCCTCACCCCTGGGAGAGCAGGGCGATCATTGCATCCTTGACACCTTGTGGTGCTGTACATGAGGAGGAGGACAGAAGGTAGGGCCATTCACAGTAGCAGCTTGGAAATCCTGCTTAAATCTTTCTTCCCATCAACTCTTGCTTGTCGAGCTCCCGTCTGCACAGCTAATGTCCCTACTTCTCAAACAGAGCAAACACCGGCCTGATTCTGCAACTGGATCTCCATCAGACTGCAAGCTCACCTGCATAGATGATATATCTTATTATTTAGGGCCACTGGTGCTGCTTTTCTTGGCTTCTGTTGGGCTACATGTTAGTACTATCTTTCTTTGAAAGCAGTAGCATTCACCGAGAATCATGGTGCTACTCACCAGGAGGAAGAGACCTGGAAATTGGCCTGAAGTTATATGGCAACTGGTGCATCTGGGGAAGAACAGAGCTCCCAGTTTATGCACAGAGTGCTGCTACATACTTCCCCCTTCCTTTTCTTTTCCCTAATCTGACTAGGATCCTAGTTCAAAGGCATTAGAAATCCGATCTGCTCTCATCAACCCAAATTCACAGTAATACCTATCTGCCATGCTTGCTAAGCCTGGAGTGACCAACTAAGAAGCGCAGAAAGAAATGGCTCTGCAACAGCTAGGAATGGCCCTAAGACTTCACAAAGGGTGAAAAAATTCGACCTGCATCCTGCTGGAGAACTGGAAGGAAATAAGATGGCGCCTTTTAAACTGGCATGCCTCCAAAGGGCAATAACTGAGCTTTACTCTTTCAGTTATTCCCATTAAAAAATAAAATTATCAGAAATGTTTATTCAACAATGAATAAAACGCTCGAATCAGATAGGCTTTATCTGATAGTAAGGTAATGACTGACTACCAAATCACATGGCACCAAAACATTTTTCATGGATGTGGTAATGTGCCCTTACCTGAAAACCTCTGATTAAACAACAGGGGGGCGGGAGGGACCACAGTTAAGAACAGAGAAGTCACGTAACATAGCAATAAATAGCAACACAGAGCAAGTCTCTCGGGGGGGAAAAAAAAATTTAGGTGTCCACCTACAGAATTCTGCCACTGCTCTGCCCTGTGGTCCTATTGCCTTTCAGTTAATTGCCCGCTGACTTCGTTCACCCAGACAGCTGAGTACGATCAGACATTTCTGCATTTTATTTCTGTGGTTCCCATTGAAGGCAATGGCAGCTTCCGCAATACTTCTACTATTTACATAAAATTCATAAATAACAAATCTATTTGTTGCCCTGTATAACTAGTATTGTGTAATTTATCTAGAAGTTTCAGTTTGTCTCCCAGAAAAAGGGAAAAAAAACCACCCTCTATGTTCTCAGGGGACATTCTTAAAAAATTGTTAGACAATACGCAGCAGTAAAGTTTGCAAGAAGCAATTTACTTTCTCTAAATTCAATATACACTAAGTTGCTGGCAATTTTCAATCCTATTGCATCGCAGCTGCTTTAATGCTTTGTGGAAGTAGCAATTTCATTGCTAACCATTAATCTTCAAACATTTTTAGAAGCTCATAAGAGTAAGCCTGGAAAGCCACAGTATCATCCACAGAGATGAAATAGACCCCAAAAGGTCATCTAAGCAGGATCAGCAATGCCTAAACCACTCCTGGCAGATGTTTGTCTAACCTGTTCGTTAGAAGCTGCAGTGATGAAGGGACGAACACACAGCACATTACTAACAGAGACCAAAGACTTCAAACTGAGAAATATTCCAAAAGATACATTCCTCACATGATAAATTTCCCTGTTAACCTCAGTATAAACGTGTTTACGGAGTGGAAGATACTTGAGCTATTAGCCACCAAACACTATGAATCCCATGAGACGAGTAAATTATGCCTTATTTTGGACAATGTGTAGCTTTTTCCAATTCGGCTGCTTCTTTCCTAGATACTGCCAATCGCAGCAATTGAATCAGACATTCACAAGTGCCAGAGGAAAGCCTGACAGCCTGAGGTGCAGGCTGCTGGCAGAAGAGGGCGCTTTCAAAAGCTGAAGATGTTTCCAGAAGAAATGAAGTCTTGATAAGAGCGCCAGACACTGAAGACCTTCTTGGCACTTTCTATGGCAAAAATTTTACTACGTGCTGTTCAGATGTCGGTGCTTTTTAAAAGGTTTCCCTTTGCCCCCAACCAATGTCCTACACAGTCTACAGATAGGAAAAGGATCAGTCACAGGACAGAACTCAAATGACAATTCAATAATCCAAGAGTAAACTTAGGGAAATCAGAAAGCTACTACTCCTGCAGGTCTGTGGCACTTTCTTCACTGTGACCAGCTTCCTCTCATCTTAAAGCACTAATATGTCCCACACAGGTTACTTTGCCCTCACACGCTCTGAGGGAAGACCTTATTGCTCTCTACAACTACCTGAAAGGAGGTTGTAGAGAGGTGGATGTCAGTCTCTTCTCCCAAGTAGCAAGTGATAGGACAAGAGGAGATGGCCTCAAGTTGCGCCAGGGGAGGTTTAGATTGGATATTAGGAAAAATTTCTTCACTGAAAGGATTATCAAGCACTGGAACAGGCTGCTCAGGGAAGTGGTTGGGTCAACATCCCTGGAGGTATTTAAAAGATGGGTAGATGTGGGCTTAGGGAGATGGTTTGGTGATGGACTTGGCAGTGTTAGGTTAACGGTTGGACTCAATGATCTTGAGGGTCTTTTCCAACCTAAATGATTCTATGATTCAGTAAATCCCTAATACTCCTTTTGAAGGTAACCCAAATACATCTGCAGACATCACTCACTTAAAGGCAATAGCTATATCAAGATAAAGCATTTGTATTCAACACCACATGTTGGTGACATCTGGAGCACCTTTGTCACACATCACTCCTCATAACGCTTGGCCATATGGTATCCACATGGAGGAAGCTGCTCTTTAACAGTGGTTTCAGGTGAGATACGCTACAACGGGATGAAGAAAACCAGCTCAACAGCCAACTAAAGGTTGCCTTGTCCAGTGCACCTACACCCTTGCTTTAGCCCCACCATACCTGTGCCTGGCTGTTTCCACATCCTCAGGAGATATCAAGGGGCTCTTCAGGAAGCCCACTCTGCCCTGACTGCTGAGCACTTCACATGCTAGCTGAGCCTGTGCTCCTGAGGAAGGGCAGGGAAAGGCTGGGTGTGTGTCTTCCATTGCATCATGGCACAGAGCCAACAACAGCCCTACAGCCTGTGAGGCAGGTCCCCAAAATGGGGCTCCAGCCTGTGCAGCTGCAGGGGCTGATGTAGCTTCCCTGAGACCTGCTTCAGTGCATCTCTTGAGAAGGCCATTGTAACGACCCAGAGTCCTATTACATGGATCCAATTTTCCAATTGTCAGATTATTTCCACCCAATTAATAATAAACCTGCATGTTGTTGCCATCATCTTCACCATCAGCCTCATAATCCACCTCAGGTTCACCAAGGTGAAGTCATGAAGAGGGATTCTATTTTACTGTTCAAATAACCAAACTGAAGAGAAGCTGGATATTACTACAGTTACACATTGCACAAATATCTGTTCCACTGCAAAAAGCAATTCATGTTACATAAATGCAGTAGCAGTATTGCAGTTATATAATATAACAGCGAAGAAAATGAAGAATGACCTTAGCAAGGAAAATATGAATCAGCTTGCCCTATCAAGCAAGTAACTTTAAAACAAATTATAGCAGCCTACAGATGCCTTTTAGTCAACCAAGAATTGCTCATCAGAACACAAATAACTGACATTTGAGTTAGAAATTTCACTGATATGAACATTTTAATATTGAGATTTAAAGAGGCTGAAGACATTGAATTTAATTAAAAAAAAAAAAAAAAAGAGAACACTTGGGATTTGAGAAAGAAATTCCCAGCAATTAACTTATCCTCTCCTTAAGAGAAAGGTTTCTTTTTTGGAAGTACATTGTGTTCTCATTCCCAGCTGGTTCCACGTGCTGCTCCAAATGCTAAGTATCTATAGAACAGCTCCAGCTTTGAACTATGCTAATGACCAGACATCAAGCAATTTTCTCTGGGTATGAAAACAATTTCACTCTTGGACTGAATTATCTAAAGGAGACATTTTGTATGCAAAAAAGATTGCTGTATTTGCTATCTGGAACAGTTCAATGCAGAACTAGAGGACTTCGATGAAAATTTTTGGCAAAACCTACATGGCTTATGGAAGACTTTGCTTTCTCTTCAAGCTGGCCTTACATCCCAAACATTTGCAGTAGACTGAAGTATGCCTGTTCTTTGACGCAGTGAGGATTAACCTCTTGCTTTGTATGCTCATCTGACAAAGTACACAATAAAAAGAAAACACTCTTAGAAGTGACCCAGAAAAATCTGAGTACAATTTGGATAAGTCAAAGATTACAGCACACAAGGCTCACTTGCCTGTTACGCTTAGTAACGCTAAACACAGACAGCATGATGTCTGTTAAAGATATGCTAAACATAGTCTCACAAGTACAGAAGAAAATGCAATGCCCTCGATGGTTAAAATTCTCATTAGCTTGTAGTGGACACCAAATGCCTAAGGAAAAGAAGTCCAGTGATACTTTCTGGATTCTCCATGCTAAGACCATCAAGTTTCAATCCCACAAAGACTGTGTTTCATAGGTAGTTTCTCAGGTAGTAGTGTTTCCTTATTGCACGTGGATTATTCTAACACTTCTAGCATAAACTCAGAGGGGGGAAAAATGCTTTCCGCAAGGCTTGGTTCTATTCCAAAGTAGAGAGAAAGAAAAACACCCACTGACCTACTTCAGTATTGAAATAGGTCCTTAGCAACTGGAACCAACGTGACCTGGAGTTTGTCAGTGCTGAACGCAAGCATGCAAGTTCCAGTGGGCTTACACGCTTGCTGTTCCTCTTGCACGTAGGAATAGTTTTTGGCCTGCTCACTTAAACCCTTGCCACGTAGCTTGGCAATGGATTCCAGGCACCAAAACTTCAATGGCATTTTAGAAACAGAGGTTTAATTTGTTTTGGCTTGGCCTGAATTTTAGACCCTTCCCAGCCACGTGGTTTGACAATAGATCCTGCTCAGCACTCAGCTGTACATCCTACCCCCTAACGCTCCTGTTACTGAGAATTCAGCTGAGCATCAAGAACAATGATTATTGCCTGTGAGAAAAATTTTTAATAGAGCAGATAAGCA
Source organism: Theristicus caerulescens (assembly GCA_020745775.1). Taxonomy (NCBI): domain Eukaryota; kingdom Metazoa; phylum Chordata; class Aves; order Pelecaniformes; family Threskiornithidae; genus Theristicus; species Theristicus caerulescens. The sequence goes on from CM036558.1 coordinate 75,336,261, forward strand.
GAATATTCAGATGGCTGATCTGCAAGGAAATGAAATGCAATTTCTCCAAATCAAACTATTAGTGCAAACTGCTTACCCACAACGTTAAACATGCTGACAAGGTATGGGCTGAAATTAGCACCATTTATTTATTTTCTGCACAGCTAGAATATAGGAGTGACCTGCCAAACCAGAGGATGGAATTAGCAATTACAGTGTCACTTGGCTTGACTGTTCAATATGCATGCATGAAGGGGCACGACAACAGATCCAGATGGATAACATGAGGAAACAGTCGGTACACGGTGGGATCAGTATGTTGTGCAATTTAAACAGTGTCTAATATCAAGCAGGATGAGTCACGAGCATGTATATGATCTCCAAGGTTTTTCAGTGAGCAGATGAAGATCACGAGTGTGCAAATATTATCTTTAAATGCAAAACTCCTCCATTTTTCGTGTCATGTTCACACATCAAATAGTGGTATAGCCTTCATGGACGCAGCATTAGGCACTCTATGATGACATTTGACTTTCTGCAGTGTTGTCAGAAACAGAGCAGATCTGGCATTGTGGCTTTGTGCCAGAAAGTATAACCACTCAGTATTGCAGGGCAGCAGTATTTCCACTGCTAGTTGGATGTGTGAAATTACTGGATAGGCATAAACACAGGGTAGATAGGAAACTAACTCAAATGACAGCTAATAACTGCTCCTTCCTATTGATTTAATCCCTACAAATTGCACATTTGTGGATGATGATATACAGTTCTCAATTAACTCAAATCAAAGGGAATACTGTTAACACTTACAGTTGGGCAGAATGAGAGTCTGAATTCCCAGAAGATTTCAAACCCTTGAACAGTTCAAACTCAATTGCTCAGTCCTGAAAAAAAAGCAGCAATGCCTCCAATTTCACAGTTTGATTAGACAGTATCTGACTTCACTAATGTATCCAATACTTGTTTCAAGGTATGCTTTATGAAGGTTTCCAGAGAAGCTGGCCCATCATTACTTGAATAAACTCCTTGTGTTCTAGTTTGGCATTCCACAAATGACAAAGGATAACACACACATATATGTGAATGTGCACATGGATTTACTCCTCAATGTACAAAGATCCTGTGTTTGTACCTGAGTACCATGCAAGAGATTAAGAAGAGAAAAATCACATAATTGACAATGAGGGACACGTCTAAATCCCCAAATTCACTGCCTGAAATGTCCTTGCTTAACCATCTATCATGTACTCCAGAGGCATGTTGCATCAGTATTTGAAAGTACATGTCACAAGACCGTCTGGAGGAACTACTTCTCTTCAGTCTAAGAACATGAACTGTTTCCCTGTGCAATATTTCACCATTCATAGAAAGACAAATATTATCATTGGCTGCCCTAGTAGAAAAGCCATCTTCTGATTTTTGTCAGTAGAGATTTTAAAAGCATTGTAAAAACTTAAAATCTTTATGCAAACTGTCAGATTATTTCTAGATTCATCTAGGAGAGAAGTGTTTATAACCTGCCTGAAAGATCTGAAGAAATACAACGGGTTTCTGTATGGCATGAATTCTTCTATGTGTTTCATAGCTTTCCAAGCTCTACAACACAAGCCCTTGGGCTTGCACAGTCTGACACTATTTTATTTGATCAGCTATGATATATGCAAAAGAATTAACTTCAGTCTGTGGTACATGGATACCTAATCCTCCATGGGCTACTTCAGAGATGCGCTCCACCAAATACAGCTCGTACAAGTGACTGTTCTAGCTATGGTACAACACAACTCTTTCCGAAAACAAAAAGACTGCTGGCAAACTGGGGTAACGGCATTAGGCATGGCAGGCTAGGAGTCCAAAACTATAAATTCTGATCAAGGCTCAGTCCAAAGACTGGATCTGCAATCTAGACACCATAGAGAAGGTGTAGTAGGATTGAGAGGGAGAGAGAAAATAAAGAAGCAAGCATACATGCATAAATTATAGATTAGATGCATTAATATATATAATAACTGCCTAAAAGACCATGCTCTCCTAGAAGCTACCTGTGATGCTGCACTTCTTTCTAAGAGCACAAATTCCCAAGTAAGCAGGTGGAAACTCGGGGACTGGGGTCTGCAGAGCAGTATCTATCTCTGTCACCAGTAGGAATCCCACTCTCCTAGACAGCACATCAAACACAGCATGTTCTGCGACCCAGAAACTTCACCATAACCTTCGAACTCTGGACTTCAGAAAACACAAGCCCTTCCTCAAGGGTTCTCTGCTACAATTACCAGAATTCTTGGATTAACTTCTGCCCAATGCACCAAAAAATCCCACTATCTTCCCCTCATAGGGAAACAGAAGACAAGTTGTGGTCTTGAAGGCTTTTAGCATTTATTTCCCAGTTTCTTTGTCTCTTTTAATACTACAAAGCCAGTAACAGGTGCCCATGGACATCTGAAGCCTGGTCATTCTCCCTTTTTGATCTGTGATCAATGAATAATCATGTGATAAAAGAGGAAGAAATTTAGATTAGGTTTTACTTCTTATACTGGTCTGCCCACAAGCAGGCTGTGGCTTACTCACGGTTATTCCCTGCCCTGTTCAGACAGAGCATGTGAACAATTTGCTGCGACTAGCTGGTATTTGTAATTCAAGCTACACATACAGGTCACCTGGAATATTATGCTTCTCTTCCCTGATGAATTAACTGCTAGAAGTTGGCTTCTGGTAGGAATACTCATGGTTCTGCATTCATCATCTGCACTAAACACTCACAGCTTGCTTAAACATTACTGCCAGTAAACACTCACTGGAGAGCTGGAACATAAAGAAAGAATTTGTTGAAAATTTCTAATGAGTCTTTGAAAGAGGGAAAGTAATGTGCTTCATGTTTCTGATTAGCACACTGAGTTCCTGACCTGGTCAGATCTTAAGGTGGTACCACAGAGTAGATGTTAATTTGCAACAAATAATACATAAGAAAACTGGTCTAGTTTGACTCATCCAAACGCCACAGGAAAGGGCTGGTACTGAGGCTCTTCCCTAGGGCAGCAAGCCAAGAAACCCAGTGCTGTGTCACTTTTATCCACATTTCCCTCTGCATCTTCAGTCCAGCTACAATCTTAGTGAAGGCCTTTCCCTATAAATCTGCGTGAAATCTTAGTACAAAAACATTTGCGGATCAGAAGATCCCCCATCCCTCAAGCCACTTCATTCCCCACTCTCTAGCTCGCTGCTTTTCAGTGAAATGGATTTCCCTCAGGAATACAGGGAGAGACCCAGATGAGGTTAATAGGGGGACTCATCTCACCTAACTTTAGCCATTTAAAAGATGCCTGGTTTAAACTGGCTGTCCAGGCTTACTCTCTAGTCAGTGCAAAAAGCTGTCTCTAGGAACAGATCCAATCCTTGTGTTCTAGAAAGCCAGAAGGCTGGTCTTGTCTCTTTTCTGTAGCCCTGATCAAGCTTCCCAATCAGACTAGATCTTGGATGTGGAGGTAGAAGTCTGTGCAATGGCAAAAGTAGCCTAAAAAAGTGCCTGATTCATCCAAGAGAACAAGAACGCGAATCTCCCAAACAAATGTTCAATGGGCAATCATCTTCTCAACAAGTACCACAGTTCTAAAAAACCTAAATGAAATATAGAACATTTTTCATATAGGAAAAAAAAAACCAGAAAGTGTATTTGGGGCGGGGGGGGGGGAACAAGTTTCTATAAGACAACATTTCCAACAGAAAATCAGTCTTCATACTATTGCAAACATAAGCGTGCCTTTTATTCAGCATTGCTATAGAGTGATAGCACTTTCAGCCTGCTTCTCCTTAGAGTCCCAGGAGGAAAACAGAGATTTTTGCCAAGTCGCCTGTTGCTATTTTTTATCATGAGTGTTGGCTTTCATCATTACAGAATGGGAATTCTGCCACTGATTTCAAAGACTCCATGATCATAATTGTAACTTTAACTTTATATTAATGTACATGTGTTTAATTTAATTGCTTTGTTTAAAGATAAAAGGAAAAAAGTATTTCAAGTCTCTCAACTGATTTCACTGCACACGTTCACAGTTCTGTAGTTAAGAAACTTATGTAGCTTTTTCCTCCCCCCACGGGGAAACAGCACTGTAAGAACCACACCTCTCTCTGTAATGAAAGTAGCTATTAAATATTTACATTTTCTCCATTGTAATGGAAATTTCACACTGTTCTAGTGTAAAATTGATTTCTCAACTCCTTATAATCTAATGTTTTAAGGGTAATTTTATGCAAATCTCTCTGGAGTGTAGGCTAGAGGCTTAACCACCTAAGAAAGAAAAAAATGTTTTAAGGCCATAGCACTGCAGGTATAAATCAGTGCAGTTCTGTTACTGGAGTTGCATTAATTTACATTTTCATAATTTGTTTCAGGGACTTAGTCGTTCTGAGGCAACATGTGACAATCTGTAATCAATTTTATAGAAGAAAGTAGTATGCCCATCTTCACATTTACATAGGTTGAAAGCAGGTGAGCAGATCATACTCACGTGTGCAAAGGAGCATTCACCTCTGAACTCAGGTTGTGTAGGGAAGATTTCTCTCAACAGCAGTCCTCTTCAAATTGGGAGAGGTTACACAGAAACATTTACTACAACTTCTTAAGGCAGCTGTAAGCTTGGGGTGCTGTGCAGCAGTGTGCATGCTCCCCACCCTGGCTGGTGGCCAGTAGAGCAAGGATCAATCTGGAAAAATCCACACCCAGCTTCCCCTACAAGAAAAAAGGGTGATTTTATTTCCTGTAGTTAGTAGATGTTTGCAATGGGGGCAGAGGAAAGGATAAATTTTCTGTTGTTTTTTTTTAATCCTAATTCAGTGTCAAGGATTTGAGAACTTTGTCTACAAAACTGTGGTGATCGCCATGAGTTTACACAGTCTAATGCCTTGTTTCTAAACCCCAAGACTAAGACCTAAAGGATGTTTAACAAGTGTTCTTTTAATCAGACACATCCATGGGGCTGGACTGGGGGGGGGGGATGAGGGGGTTGGAGTGGGTGTTTTTAATGTGAATAGCAAGCTTTTTTTTTTTTTTACTTTGTTTTTAAATGAGGCCTTCACTTTTGTATTCAGCTGAAGTCAGAGATAAATTCACGGTCATTCCATTTAACTCATATTTAATGGATTGATCTACTGGAAAGATATGTACGTGAGAACTGCTTTGTACTTTAGTGGCAGCAGCCATTGAATGTTAACCTGAATGCAGGCAGAACCCGTGAAGGAAGTTTGACAAAGTTCACGACATCTGCCTAACTATAGAAGGGCTTCTGCACACATGCTCCTGCATATAAAAAAAACAGACAGATCTTGTGAGGTTCTTGTTTCTTTTCACTCATACACGGTATTACACAGAGAAAGCATTATGTGGTATATGCTAAAATACAATGCTAATGGAACAAATGGGGCTGAAAGATCAGGAGACTCTAATGATTCTAGTCACATCATTAAGTGTGTATTAAAATAATTGTTGGTGTTTAATTTATTATGTATTTATTATTTTTAGAAGGTTTCTTATTGCCAGAGTGAGTCAGAATACAAACAGACTGCAAACAGGACCTGATATAGTTACACCAGAAAAAGATGAAGTAGTTCCAAGAACAAAACTGCCTATTTTCTATGTACTCTGTTCTCAACAGTTCAAGGGTTATTGCAAACCATGATAATGACCATCAAACCCTCATTTTCACATTGCTTTAAGCAAGTATCAAGGTAGAGCAGGTTTAAGCAATTGGAAGTGAAATGGCATGTTATAAGCTCAAGTCAAAACTACCTTAAATCAATGCTTCTGTAAATGGCTACCCTGACGCTCAAGAATCAAAGGTAGACTGAGCTCATCCTGGTCACATCACTTCATTTGGCTCCTTTGTCTACTGAAAATCGTACACCTTATCTACCTGTGGACTGGTTAGACTCAGGTGAACCTGTGATTCTTTTATCTCAGCCTCTGGTCATCTTCTAAGAAAATTTTGCCATCTGCCAGTAATGGAAACAAGACTTTAATGTCTGAAACAGCAATTATCCAAAAATTGTTTTAAAAGCTAAAGATTCCAAATATTTCTGAAAACAACTGTTCTTGTGCTAGCACACAGCTGGCCAGCACGTCATTACCTGGTGCAATACAAGACGTTATTTGTATGGATGCAAAGCATTTCATAGTGACAGAAGTGTCCCCATGGGCGCTCACCTGGCTGTAATGACCACCAACTGGCAAGTAAAACTACCTTTGAAATATGTTATCTTTTGCCTCATCTCTGACCTAAGTCATATTTAATCATCTGTGTTCTCTGGCATTTAAAAGAAAACTTATAGGAAAATGCTTCCTTTCTCCTTTCTTTTTAATTCAGAGGAAATCTGGGAGTAAACCACTGTTCTGTTGGACAGGCTCTTTCTTTGAAAAAGGGGGAGACTATCATAATTTCCTGGCCACTCCGCCTCCCTATGTACACCCTGCATTTAAAAGTCACAAAGCCAGAGGTAATGCTAGTTATGTCCCAGTTTCCACAGCTAACTGTACCCAGACCTCTCACCCTTTCTGGACGCCAGTACGAGTCTGGGTCAGCTGAGGGGAATCCCGTGCTGAGAGTCATGTGCAGGACTCCCTCCTGGACCAGGAGTGTCCTATGCAGGAGGAAAGCCCTCAGTGCTATGCTGTTGCCTGGGCAGAGGACCCTTCTCCAAGGGTCATCCCTCCTGTTTTCTGACCTCACGCCAGACACAACCTAAAGGCAAAGAAAATGCAGGGCATTGGGCTGTTAATATGTGCTCAGTGGGTGCTATGGAGGGGCTGCAGGAGGTGGAGACAAACCGGGTGCATCTCGTGATTAAGGCTGAGTTGGCAGCTCTGTTTACAGGGGAAATGACGGAAGAAAGTTATTAATACCATATAGCCTGAAGCCATTAAACACTCCTGCACTGCAGAATCCTTTTGCTCTAAAACACAGAATGATTTTGGGGCTGCTGTAATCAGAAGCAACAAGAACAGAAACCACTAGGAGGCTATTCTCACTTCATAGCAGATGCGAGAGTGCTTTTATATTGCAGTGACTGTAAGTGACATCTACTGTACTGATCACAGACCTCCACTCCTAATAAAGTCACAGCACCCTCCCCTAAACCTGCCTGGACTCAAAGCAAAAGGGGAGTTAACATAGTGTGACTGACAAGCAAAGAAGTCAGAAGACATTAGCCTAAGTGGTTGCGCCTAATCACCTTCGTTTATACACCCTCTTCCTCATTCTTCAGCAAGAGACTTTTGTTGGGAGAGTTAGTTTCCATATCCAAATTCATAACATCTACTCACACGTAAAAGAGATCTTACTGTACTTACAGAGCCTGACTCACCCATCTCTTAAAAATATGCTCATAATTTTTCTTAATGTTTATTTCTTGAGGGCCATAAACCTCATTGCCTGAGTAGTCATCATCATGTAGCTAACAAAATGACTACAAGAGTTATCAGTGTGAGGAAGAGTCTAAAAATGATGGACCCTGATAGACAGGATGATTCCTTGACCCAGCCTCATTATCAGAACTTCATGGTGATCCCTTTCAATGCAGTCATACAACAGGCGACACCTACAGATGCAAGGTCATATGCTACTCGCTGTTCGAATTCTTTTTGTTCGTCAGGCTGTGGGTAAGATTTAAGCTCAGTGATGCCGTTCACTTTTCAGTACTTCTCCTCAGGTAGCTGGGAATGCTATAAGACACCTCCCCTTCCTGCTAAACACCAGCACATTCTTAGACAACTCGTCATCCTGAAAAGCAGCTGAAACAAATAAACAGTCTGACTGAGAAGCAGAAAATAGTAAACTGACTATGGGTCAAATAGCAATAAGTGTTTCCGGCTCTCTGCATACTGAAAGTTGGGGAGTTTTCTGCTTAGTTGGGTTTTACCAACTGCTCTAGAGGAGAAACTGAGCTCTGTTGTTCATATGTTCTGTGCTCTCATGTTAGCCATTTCAGTTCCACATGCCTATGTTCCCACACCTGTAGGATGTGGTAGAAAATCCTTACCATTTTTCCTCATGAATCGTTAATGCATCTAACGGTGACCTATTACCAATAACTAATCAGCCTCCACTTATCTGTCCCAGGGAGAGCTTTAGCCCAAACAGGTTTCTCCATGATAAACTAGAAAGCGGACTTAAGAGTCCCTCAAGGACTTCTCTAAGTGATGCTGCAAGAACCTGTCATAACGTGGGACTGGATCAGGCACTGCACCATACCTTCATAGCCACTCAGTTCCTTGTGGATTACAGAGTGGAAAGTCAAAGGCTTCCCAGTCTATCCATGCCACCCCTTCACGTGCTGACAGTCCATATGGAAAGGGTAACTCCACCTTCAGTGGGATTCAACTCAGGGCATGAGCAACAGAAGAGTACTCCTTCCCTCTGAATAACCCTTCCATATCCATCTTATGTTGGTAGAGTATATACCTATATAGCTCTTAGGGGTCTGGTAGCTGTTTGATATACATGGGCCAAGGCCAAAAATTCTTGTTCAGCCTGAGTATATTGATGGTTTGTTAGCACCTATGAATTACAGGCCAGGTTTTGAACAGAATCATAAAATCATAGAATTGTTTAGGTTTGAAAAGACCTTTGAGATTATCGAGTCCAACTGTTAAAAGTAAAAAAATAAACAAACTCCCAAGCCCAAAAATCCATTTAATGTAAAGTCCTCTCATCGAAGACATATCAGATATTAAACTGATAACAACAGATACTACACATGATCTTAGCCAAAAGGCCAAGAAGCAATATTTTGGAGGGCTGCACCAACTCAGTGTGCTTGTCTCATAGCACCTCATGTTAAGTATTATTTAACTTTTTCAGGACGTGCCCATGTCCTACAATCATTGCTTCTAGTTGCAGTGTTCCAAAAGATCTCAAAGTCACATCCTGCCTCTCCTATAAGAGCTCATCGTGTGGTGGTGCTTCCAGGCTGCAGGACCAGCTTGCTACATTAGGTACACACTTCCTCACATGGATCACCCCTCTGGGGAATGCTGGCTTCTTTCCCTCATCTGCTTGGGCAGCTACATGGCACGTGTAAACCTTGCTGAATGAGCTTGCCTTAGAGAGAAGCATTTTGTTGCACAGACTATATATTTGGAAGGAGAAGACTGAAATTACCCACATCCACTACCATTCCTCTAATCTTTTTCTCCATGATACTTGGGAAGAATTTGATGATTTCCTCAGCGCACTGACAGACAGCTCTGCAAAAACATGTGATGTTACTTAATGTGCTTCCCTTGGTCAGGTGTGTTTGGATTAGTTGTACACAGATGGAAGAAAAGCTGTATCAGCTGCTGTCTGATAGCATAGGATATCAGAGCACTGCATCTCGTAACCAGTGGCAGTTATTTGTGAAAGAACGTAAGAACAAGGCAAACATACAGCAACATATACCCTACCTGTTTTCCTTCTGGATTTTGGACATCTGCAGTTTAGAGACTTTGCAAACCCAGGAGCTGCGTGTAGTCTTTTGGGTTATGTAGTTCCCGACTTCTTCCTCGTGATCTGAGATATCCCAATCTTTTTAAACTGAATGACAGAAATACATAAGCACTAAAATGCTGCTAAAACAAATATACTCTCTTCATACTAGCATGGCTTTAGTGTAATGGTTGTTTGCTGTGGAAGATGGTGTGAAACAATGCCTATATGCTTTGTGTCTTAAGATTAAAGCAGGAGGGGGTGAAGAAGAGGAAGGGATGAGTTAGTCTAAGACAAGCCAAGCATCTTCAGACTTCCACAGTTAAGAAATATAAAACAGGTAAACAAAGTAAAATCATTCCAAATTACACTGAAGTTCATAAGTGAAGCTAATTAAACATCAGACTTAAGTCAGCAATTCAGAAAAGTGGTACATTGTACACTGTTTCTGGTTTTAGTTTTCTAAGGCTAAATACTCATTTCTGAGCTCTTGCAAAAAGCAAACCAGTGCCAGCACTGCTCCATGTGTCCAATTTAACTTTCTGACAGTCTAATTCCTTTTATTCAGATCCCCATGCTGAAACTTTTGTGCTTCCCAGTCTGATCATGGCCATAGCACACTCATTTTGTTGTCTACACCCCTACAGCTTCCCAAGCCAAACCTTCATCACCTGATGTTTTGGTTAGTACTGCATCTTTTACGTGACCTAGCCTACCTTTTCTCCTATCTCAGTCTGTGCTCCACATAGGTCAACACAGTTGCCTAGGTCACTTCCCCAGCTCTGCCTGTGCCATTCCTCTGCTCACCTAGCACTCTCCTTCTGTCACACGCAACCTTCTTGCCTTGACTTCTAACTTGACAAGTCCCTGATAAATAAACTTTATGCTATCTGCTCTATGAAAACCTTTTCGTACTCTTCTAATCAGAATTCTTCACCTGCCACCCCCTTGTCACTTTCTTCCAAGTACTGATATGCACGATGGCTCTATGCATTCTAGAAAATCCCTAAATCTACTGCTTGCTCTTTCTTCAGAGCTTACTCCATGACAAATGGGTAGGGCAGATGGTAAGCTAGGGTCTCAGCTAATAATCTGCTGTCATTTTTTTAAGTGTCTGTATGTACGTGATATTTACATCACAAGTTCAGGAGAATATATTCTCATGTCACCATTGATGGATTAATTCCAAACACATCAAAGACCTTCTGTATCAGAACAACAACAACGGAGCTGCTCTGGGACAATCAGGAACAGAAAGACAACCATAAACTATGCAAGAGCTATATACAAATTCTCTTGAGAGGAATGTGAGTGACAGGGACAGTCGACTAGAGATCATTAGACAGTTCTCGATCCTGATCATTTTTAGAGAGCCCCATAAAGCCACTGTTTTGAGAGACCCTGTTCATCTGACACAGTTCCCTTTTTGGTCAGAACGGCTTAGGGCTAACAGGAATGCTTAAACTATCTCAGACAGAGGTCAGTGTAGACTATGACACTGATACCAGTTTTATATAGGGCATGCTGACATATACTCTCCATGATCAGCAGAATAAAAACCTGAAGAAAATCAGTAATAACTATCAGTAGCACCCTACCCTCTTTTCAACCCCAATTATTCTTGCTTCTTCATGTCAACCACCTATTACCTCCTGTGACATGCTACAGTCAAGACTTCACAGAGAGGGCATGAATTTAACTTTACAAATTTTTAGTTTTACTGTCTCCCCAGAATGGCTCAAAAAGCAGAACTTTCACACACTCCTGTAGGATCAGAGCAGAAGGCCACAAGTAATACAGAAACCTTTGAGTTTTGTCTTTGAGTTTTTGAGCTAAGGTTGTTCAGCTGCTATAAATGTTCCTATAAGTGAATAAATAGCAAGGACAAGAATTTTCACAGCAAAAACCAAAATTCTGTCTGTAACTTGCAGGTTAACCCATGCAAGGTTTCCCTAGGTTCTGTGTAATGGGAATTCCTAATAAGTGCTTTTCAAGAAAGACACCACTTTAGAGAATCTCAGATCTAAACATCCCCCAGGCTTTGAAGCAAATCCAAATATGTATGATCCAAAAATGATGAGATCACTAGAAACCATCACTGTGTTACCTTTAAAGTGGCTTGAAAAGAACAAATATTATGTGATAAGTAAGTGTGATAATAGGTTCGCATAGGAGAAGAAATGCGAGGCTACCCTGGAAGAGCGGACAAAGTTTGCATTGATAGTACCTTTCAATCATACGTCTTGGCCTGCATACAATAAAACTGGAGCAGGGAGGAAGGCATATCAGAACAGGAGCTAGGCACAGAGATCTAAGAATAGCTGAAAGTGGAAATAAGTCTTGATGTAGAGTTTGGTATTTCTAATTTTGTCAACAAAAATCCTGCCTCAGGAATCAGACAAGTTTGATCTTGCGAGGTGTATAGGCAACATCTTTGTGCCCATAAAAAAGGTCACCCGCACACAGTTGAGATGGACTTGTCTGGCAAACACAAAAACTGCCCACATCTTCACATGTAATTTCACCTGAATTACTTTAGCAACAAAGGAGCAGACTTACATTTTTCCCCTTTTCCACACACTGTAAATACCTGCCTCCTGCTTTTTGACAGGATGAAACGCAAAGATGCTAAAAAGAAATAAATAACTAAAAGCTGTCCCCATCTCCCGCCAGCCACCCATTCCCGAGGGATGACTGGCCATTTCATAATCAGGAAATGTGTGAATACTTGCAGGGGGAACAAACAAGATCTCATGAGATTGCAAGCCTTTTCCAAAGGGTTAAATACACTTCAGATAAGAATCTAAAGCAACAGGAGAGCTCCAGACATCTTGAGCTTTACCCTTCACTAATTTCTGACTCAACTGGTTTAGGTGCTGTCTTCAAAAAGAGGAGGAGAATGCACCCATGTGGACAACCCAATTCCATTACGTACCATGTTTCAGCTTGAAAACATTTTTTCTTGCTGCAGAACATCTCAGTTGGCATTTCCCTGCTTCACGAGTCTAATTAAAACAACCCTATAGCAAACTACATCTAAGCTAACTCAACTATATAGGTTTAGGGTTTTTTTAGTATTATTATTTTTCCTCTGAACTGACATTTACTTCTTTCATTATTCCATAGTCACAAAATCTTCTTCTACATCTTTTTAATGAGTCAGGCCCTTCTGTCCTTACTCCAGCAATACTTTCCTCCAGTCCACAGAGCCCTGGAAGAACATTGCTAAAACCTTTTCAGAGGTCATTCATTTATATCTCTATTCAAACCAGCTTGAGCTACACTTTTTTGCTCACACCCCTTGAGTGCTTTTGTGCCTGAGAGTTATTAGCACAATCCCCACACTGAAGGTACTAACGTGTGAATACTCAATTCTCCCATTTGCCTCCCACCTTGTGATCCAAGTAACTCGATAATTAGCATTCTGCTTGCAGCATCAGGGAGCAGAAATACTTATGGGCTATAACAGCTGAGCAGAACAGAGCAGATGCAAAGACACAGAGCGAGAGAGATTTTCCACAAGAGAATTTGCCCAGTAACAAATCAGCTTGAAAAGGAGCAAACCATTTGGAAGCCACGTGAGATGCATTATCCACCCTTTCTGCCTCACATTTCATGCTTGTACCGCCTAAGTAAGATGCTCATTAATCCCAGGATCCCGAGTCTGGCAATTTTAGGTGATGGGTGAATTGTCATAAAGTCTCCTGTCAGCTGCTTTATGTAGTGATTGCGCTATGAGCTTGACATGCGTTGCATTGTTCAGGCTGGTTTTGTTCTTTTATTTTGCTTGGGCTGGCTGCCTCCTGGAACCTCTAGTCTGCCTACTTCCTGAGGATTAAAGCATGTCTTCTGGGCAAGGAGATGCAGGGACCACCTGCAGATTCTGTTTATACATCCAGCCTTGTAGCCTGATTGATCTCACAATAGGACCGCATAATGTAAACACTTCATTATTCCGCTAAAGGATATGTGCTGTACCACCTAAGGTCCCCCCAACCAAGGGTCAGTTTTAGATCGTTAAAATCTGCTAAGCCACACCAAAAGAAGCTAAACAAAGGAAAATCCATCCTAGCGACATTTTAAAGTCTCTAAGTTAAGCTAATTAAATCCTATTAAGTTGGAAAATTTACCCCACCCTTTTATTCCAGGATTTTGCCATCAAGCCTCAGCAGTGCTCAGGCCCGTTGCTTCTGATGCACTGTTTCAGTGTGCCTAATAACAACCAAAACCCAGATGATCAATGGGATTTATTCCCACTCTGGGACTCAGACACCACAAATTCAGCCTTGGGAACTTCTTCCTCGATGTGGGGGACCAACAGCAGACAGAGGCCCAGTTTGGGTCTGCCCGGGATCCACCTAGAGAGAAATGGGAGCCAGAGGAGACGCCTCTCCTTGGCTGTTTTCAACATGGCACCTGTTAACTGTGCCACCTCCCAATCTGGCACAGCAGAGAGGCAAGGGGAGAAGGTGGGGAGGGACCTTTCTGTTCCTCCCAAACCACAGAAGTGAAGAGCATCGATGCTTCTAAGTATTTCCTACAGGAATTTTTGTATCGATATTTCCTTTTGCCGGACGAGAAACTGAGAAAAAGAGGCCAATGCCCACCCCTAGATTTTGGAAGGGCAATCGCAGTCTATACCTGAACCAGCACCAAGCAGCTCTTGCTGCTTCCTGCACTGAGCCTTATATCACCTTTCCCCCTCCGCTCAGGAACAAATGCCTCCTCTTAGAGCAAAAGGACAAGTCAAGGGCAGAGTCATGGCCGTAACATGGCATCTCCTGGGACTTAGGGTTTAGCTCTTACGAGTATTTCAACATCGTTCTTGTGGTTTATTTCCCTTCAGGATTTGTTTGTTGGTAGTTTTGTTTATTTAACAGCATTAATTAAAAACTAAAGGCACACCCAGCTAAAGCGAGGAGTGGTAATCCAAGGAACTGCCCAAGTTCCTCAAGAGGGAGGAAAAGTTTACCCCGAATTTATCTAGGTAGCTAGAAATAATAAAAGAAGAGAAAAATATTAAGTATGCCAATGTCTGTAATGCACTCTGCACACATCTCAGACTACTTCTGAAATCATAAACCAAAATTATAGAATTTAATCCAGCTTTAAACAAAACAGCCCATTTTGATTAGTAAACAAGGCATGAACATGCACAGATTGTCAGTGTATCTGTTGAACTGGGCATTCACAGCTTCAGTACAAAAAGCAACCATAAGGTCTTGATTGAATGAAAGACATAAGCAAGGCATGTAAACACTTATTAAGGTCAATGACACTTAAAACACATACGTACTTACATGCTTCACAGAATCAGAGCTTAATTGTTCAGCAAATTGCCAAGCAGATTATCAACTGAAAAACATTTAAAAAAAAACCAAAACATTTTTCTGCTTTTGATCGCACTGTAGGCCTTCAACAAGATGATCTATGAAACTTTAGAGTGCTTGAGTCTGTCTGAAAAATGGATGTCACTACCCTGGTGGCTAGGGCTGCCCCTCATTTTTCATGATGGGCACCTAAATTTAATTCCCTAAATTCACATATAGATTAGTAAATAGGAATAGTTTGAACTCTGAGAATTCTCTGAATCTCTGAAAACATACTAAGATCATTCCAGTCCTAAAAGTAGGTTCCAGTCCTTCCAATCTAGACTCCCAAGAAGAAAAATAAAAAGACACTTTGGAATTGGAGGTGGGGGGCGGTGGGGGGAAGACAGGCCCAGAATCTATGTAGAAGAACCTATATATTAGAAGAAAAATATTATTTATATTTGACAGGACAGATACAGCCAAGACTTTAAACATGGCACCAGCATTGGTCCAGGAAAGACTTCTGCCTACAGGCTTTGATAGATAAAGCAACTTTAAAAAAATGCTTTGGGCCAGAATTTTCTCTTAATTTCTCTTAGTAAACTTCATCCTTAGAGGTTTCTTTTTATATACAAAACTATACAGTTTATCCTATCTTTACCAGCAACTTATTGGAGGAACAGCTTCTTAACTGTGTGAATTGTTCCATAATTTTATTTGAAAGAAAGTCCTTATCGTAAGAAAGGAAATTGAAGCTGACTCTAAATTCTTGTATGCGTTGTGCTGCCTCTCCCTCCTTTAAATCAATGAAAGTTAAAGACTATTTAAACCAAGAGCAGGATTAATCCCCTGTTTTTAACAAAACTCACCAAAATGAGAAATCCCAACTTCTTCACAGCTGAATTCCTCACTAGGTCAGGCCTGCTCCTGTCATTGCATGCAACTATTAACGCATCCAATTGTTACTTACCTCTATTGCTGCAGGAGCAAGGCATTTCCCCCTGAACCCTGCTAGCACTGTTCAAACACAGAGCCAAGACAGTAGCTCTCCTTAAAAACTTTGCTAGCACCATCCTTACACTACACAACACACTTTACATTTTAAAAGGCCCATGCATTGCCTGCAAAGAAGAACACTGCTGTGCAGAGACATAAGAGCAGTCTGTAGGAGAAGTCAGCTCTTCCTCCTGCACCTGGCTCAGCAGGTGAACCTTGTCACATCATTTGAGCTCTCCAGGCCTTGGCTTTGTCCTCTCTGAGCTGATGGGTAAATATCTCAGCACCATAGAGGAGACTGACAAGACTACGCTTTATCATATTCTTAACACAACCCAAAATCTCCTGCACAATAGAAATTCTTCTTAGGGAAGAGGTCTGTAGAGCTTAATAGAGTTTTATTTATTTTTAAGAGTTGCATAGCTATAATTCAATTCATTCTGACTAATGTGTCCAGACTTGTTCTTCATGGTCTTTTCTTATGCCCAATAGCTTTTCTTTTAACCTGTTTTCCCTTTAAAAACTTTCCCACCATTTTAGGGCCTGTCTTGCAATCCCAAAGCAGATAAATTTTGATTTATAATCTCACCCAAGTTTGCAGCAGCAGAGAGTAAAAAAGATATTTTCTCTATCAAAGAAATCCTCTCTTATCACTTTCCCCTCTTCCCCCCAACACAGAGTGCTGGCAGAGCCGGTCAGCAGAGCTGCTGTTCTCAGTCCCCCTGCAACACATGGCAGAAGGAGCAGCGCTGCCAGGTTGGCAGCCTCTGCTGGAACAGCGTCCCTCTTACAACATGCATCTGGAGGAACAGCTGGAAATCCAAATCTGTGGAACATCAGTGTTATTAGAGATGAAGCTTAGCTACAGGTTTGGAATCCAAATCTGAACTTACTTCCAAATTGAAGAACCGGGGACTTGTTTCAATGCTTTATAGAAACAAAGAGCCATGAGGTTTTGATCTGAATCAGAAAACTCAGGCGTGTTCAGAGCCTGGCTTTTGGTTTGGGCCCTGTGCCTAATCACAGCTGGTTATAAAGTGATTACTCAGCACTGCTTGTCCAGTTCATTCATCTTGCAGCCTCCGTACTACTTCTGTGCTGTTATGTATATTTGGCATCCTTTACCTGTTTATGTCCATGATCAGGTAAATCTAAATGTATTTTTGCTTTCATGCAAAGGAGCTAAAATATTGGATGGGGGGTTGGGGGGATCACCTCAAACATTTCAGTTTCTCATTTCTGACATCCACAGAGAGCCACAAAATGTAGGTGTTTTGTGCAAAAGCAGAGTTCCTAAGTTACTTGAAGTGAGCTGCTACTGGTTTGTACCATGCAGAGTTTTTCTTTGTTGGTGCTACCGCTTTATAGTGTTCAAAAATAACCCAAACAGGTTAGGTAGTAACCGAGATATTATCTGAGTAAATTTTGCCTCAGGGGATTCCTTCAGAGTCAAAAATGTTTTAGTCTGTCTGCACGAATGTGGCCCCAAGGAAGATTTTACAAGCAAACAAGTTGAATGGCACAAAAAAAGCAGGCAAACGTAGAAAAGGGGGAAAAAGGAACAGAAAAAATTGTGACACATTTTAGTGGCTATGTTTTTAAATACCTTAGTACTGATATTTGTCTGTCTTTGCAAAAAATGAAAATACATCTGGGCTTTTGTAAAAATGACAGCTTGCTTGTTTTGGTTTTGTAAGAGGCACAGGCAGGTCCAAACAAAAATCCCAGAACCAAACACCATTTGTGGTAGGAAGAATCAAACTCCCAGAACACAAGCACTCCTTTAATTTGAGTACTTTACAGTCCAAATCCTCTTGTGTCTCTGGATTACACTTCTGGGCATTGCCTGACCATAAAGCCAATTTAATTTTCCAGGGCACGGATGATCTTTCAGTGCTTTTGAGTTGATCTAGAGAATTTTACACCACTTACTTCTTCCACTGCCAGTTTAATAAGGAAAATAACTTAAGCCAGAGGTGTCTATGTCCCTTGGTAACCTTGATCTGCATATATAGCCTCTTGTGCTCACAGCAGCCTGGTTTAAGTTAGAAGAGAGACAGCCAGCTCAGTCTTCCTGCCTTCTGACCCACACCCTTTTCATATCTCCAGATCCCACCTTCTTCCCCTGTAAGAAGCAAGACCAAAACTTTAGGACACTCATACACACACAATCTATATGAGCACTCATATACTTTGGTAATTGAAATCCAGATAGGAATTATGCTGAATTACCCAGCCATATCTCTTTATAGTAGTAGAATTGAGCAAGAAACCTACCTATGAAGCCAGATCCAGTATTACACCAGTAGATTTGGATCATATTATATACAGACTATCTAATATGTGCATTGTAGCTACTGTTTTCCCAACAGCACAAAATAAAAATGAACAAATATGGAACACATTTTGGCATGACTCCTTTCATATCTTCTTTTCACATGCATGCCGATATTAATAAGTATTTTTTTCTTCACCTGTATATTTACACAGATGCTCATATACAGGCAGGTAGGCAAATAAGTAAGTGTGTGTGTCTATTTATATACAATTTATAATTACTATGTTATACTGCATATATATTTTAAATACCTCCAATATGTACTACATATATGTAACATTTTTATATATTTGTCCACAAAAGAATATATGTTGTACTATGTTTAAACATGTCTAGGTGTGTCATGCAAAAAATATTTTGCCTACTGTCCTGCTGTCTCTTGTAGGTTTCAGAATGTAACAAATCAAAGGGGGAAATGAGAGAAAAAGTGTGTTTTAGCATAAATCCTCCAACACTTTACTAGCCAACCAGGACAGATAAACAAAGCCACGGAATTTAGATGACCAGCTACACAGCCCTGGCTGCACTAATTTCACTGCAAGCTGATGTTAGGCACCGTTTTGAAGCCAACTCATTTCCACTCTCCCCATTTATTTTGGTATTGTGCATAGGGTACACCAGCTCTTGTAAGGAACTTCTGGACTAAATATGCCACTGACACTAGAGATACAGCAAGAGAAATTCAGCATATAGTACCATCAGAATTACTTGTGGCTAGCCATCCACAGATGAAAAATGCTGAAAAATATTTGTTCCTGATAAGCATTGACCAACATGATAAGCAAACCTGTTAGAAATCTTGTTCTTTACTGCATTTCTCCAAATCAGTGACTTGAGCAGGCCTGCACCAAAGCTGAACTGTATTAACATACTTGTGAGTCAAGCCCAAGATGAGTTAAGAGGAAGACAGATAAGCAGAGGCAATGAAGTGAAGACTCTAGCCAAGGACTTGTCCCAGAGGGTCCTAGCTGGGTGGTGTGAGCCCAAATGAAGCCAGGGAGGAGGTGAAGAAGGGAGCAGCGTGGGTGATCAGCAGCCCAGGTCCCGCCCAGACCCTGTTTTGCTTAGCAGTAGTCACAGCCTGTGAGCAGGACTCTAATCCCTGCACAACTGGGATATTGGCACTATTCTAGGACATCAGTCCAAGCTGTTTGGGGAAGTGCTGTAAATATCCCCATTGTACAGATGAGGAAATAAAGTATGCAAGGACAAAATGCTTTACCATGAGGCCAGGAGATGTAAAGATTAAAATAAAAAGGGTCTCGTCACTACCTTAGGTCACGATTTTCCAGTACTGAAAAGATCAGTGGACTAGTCTGCTATTAGTTAGAGAGGAACAGACCCTCTGGAGACCCCCAGAAATCATGTGGGCCATTTCGATACCCCAAGGTGGGGTCATTTCCTGGATGTATTTCTCTATGTCTATCCCTAAAAATAGGGGATCCAAAAAAATCCAAAAATCCCTCCAAATATCCCTCATAGCCAAACCTGTTCCAGTGCATCAATACAGTTTATTCTGTATGGTAGGTACATTTGCAAACTTTGCATTCGCTTCAATTTCTAGCTTTCTTTTGAAAGGTGTATCTCCTCCCAGGGACTGGTTTTGTATCCCTTCAGAACATGACAAATAATAAACTGATGAGCAGAGGTGAGCAGGACCAAAAAGAGGAAAACAACCCAGCTCTCTGTGAACTACACAAATGAATTTCTTCATTGTCTAAAAATGTTCTTGCCCTTTTACTCTCAAACTTCACCCATCAGTCATTCTTGTCCCTGAGGAATAATTAGTCTGAGAATTTCTGTGTATCAAGAAGAGCACACTTTTGTTATTTTTAATTTTTCATGGTACCTAAAGGGATGATGAATTCTTGGTTGTTTACCTGCGTTTCATAATAGTAAGAGAAGAGCGATGGGTACAGAGAGCAATGACTATGGGCTACAGTCTATGGATTCATTATTCTGTCCTTTTAGTACAAGTGTATTTTTTCAGATGAAAGCATCCTGAGACAAATCCATTACATGGATATGAGATGTAGACTGATTTCCCAGCAGCATTGAAGCTACCTTACATTTTCATCAAGGGAAACAACAGAAACTGGGCTCTTGTTTCGAGCTAGCATCTATCCCTATCCGTGATGCTAACTGCAAGAGAAACAGTGCTAAAATACATTGATGCTTCCCAGTGTGTAGGGAGTTCTTTGGTGTGAATTAGAGCTATGCACTGACCAGAGAAGCAGCCTCACTTGAAGATTAGAGCAATGCACTGAAAACCGCTGCAAAGCAAAATACCATTGCTCCTTCACAGCGGGAAACTACAATGGCAGTTCTACCCTATTAAGAGAGAAAACTTACAGATACTGGCACCACAACAGGACTTCTCCTTAGAGCTGAAGAGCCCAGAAAGGACATCTTCATCCCTACTTTGTTCCTCTGTACTTCTCCTGTAAGAATGAAGCGATACTTAAAAGCGATATGAAACCCAGAAAGGTTTTGGGTCCCCCAAGCAGCACTTGGAAGACCCTCAAACAGAGTTACAATGGGGTCGGCTCCTTTCTTTTCACATAGACTATCTGCCTGGCAAAAACATCTTACTTCTGCCTCTTGATACAATTACAGCTTTCAGGGACACTGATGAGAGCAGGTCCAGTAGCAGAAGTCCCTCCAGCACATAACCTGTACTACCTCCAGACAACAGGGTGTGGAGGCAGTGATGCTCTGAAAGCCTCACAGCTAAGGCTCAACAACCACCTCCATGGAGGTAAAGCTTCCTGAACCAATTCAAAAAAGCATAGGGTTGTTGTCAAGGACAGCTGTCAGGCAGCAGAGTCTGCAGGCAAATAAGACCTTTTGAGGCAAAGCCTCACGCGTAAACTGTTTCATTCATCTGGGATAAAGTTAAATAGGTGCTGGCTTATGTTTGAAATATGTCCAAGGTGGTTTACCTGAATGGTATTCATGTCAACAGAGTTTTATCACCTTTAAATTGTTTTTGTTTTATTTGCCTACTCATAAACCATTCCGGGGAGTGTTTATGGTTTATTTAAAGCCTGGTGATATCGGGACAAGTTGTATAGCATTGCTATTTTTTGTTTCCTTGATCAGCTTCACCTACTGCACAGAATCAGGAAGGTCTGCCTAGCTTTGAGCAATGGTAACAGAAAAGCCTTTTCTCCAGTGTCTGACTGGGACAGCTACAAGGCCACTAAATGCCTTATCAAGCAGTTATTTGAAAGTACTTCCAGGCTGCTTTTGCAAAAGATGCAGCCTGACACAGTTAATGTAAATAATTTTACTAGCTCCATCTATAGATCTGATATATTTTTGAGCCAAAAATATTTATTGCAAAAGGCATTACGTAGAAAAGATTGAGAAGTTTTGCTCTGTTGCCACTGAGCTAAGCTTAAGTGCTGTGTTCAACTACAGCACCTCTCTGGCAAGACAGCCAGTCTCATGGTCTTAATTTGGCCATCTCTGGAGATGAAGAGTTCAGCACTGTCCTAAAAGTTTTTGGTCATCAGATGACCTCAACCACAGAGGAATATTAAAAGTCTTTCCTAGAGTATTTCCCACTTCCCCATCCCAACAGGTCATTTCTTGGTCTTCTCTGCCCCCATCCTGTTTTTCAGCTTTCTTTTGGATTGTGAGTTGCAGGAGAAGACATCACATTCCATGTGGCCTTCACCAGTAAAGAGCTCTTCACCCAGGTAAAAATAAACCTTAGGCTCCTGTTTACTGCTCCTGCCTGTTTTTCACATTCAAAGGCTGCCTTAATCCTTTTGGCCACGATACCAGCCTAGAAAGGCCTCTGAAGTTAGTTGCCTGCTGATCTGAAATCCTCTGCAGAATCACTGTCCTCCAGTATACGCGTCACTCCTCCTCACACCACCAGACCCCTTTCACAGGCATGGTCCAGCACTTCTCGTTCCCAGGTGCATCCATTTGTATCTGCTTGCATTCAAGTGCAAGGCTGTTTCCCAAGAGATCTTGATTATTCCACACACCTTGTTGTCCTTGAAACAAAGCCACAGCTTCCTGCATTATGCTATGCGCTCACAGACTGCAAAACAGCTGTCTCATCTTTTTGGAAATGATTGGTTTATTTCACATTTAGACTAAATATCTAAGCCAGCATAGGCCTCCATTACACTGGAGCAACAACTCTTGATGTCCCAACAAAATCAACCTATAGCCTACTATCATTCTGACTCAGTGAGCAGTAAACATCAGAGCTAATGCTTGTGTCCAGGGGAACATGTTTGCTAGAAATGGAGCCTCTTGCATACTTCATGCATGCACATTTTACTAACACATCACCGTGGGACTTAATAGTCTTACACGATTATTCCCAACAAACATCGCTCTTCTTTCACTGGCCTATTTGCATGGGCATCTTTTTGATTTTGAAGTTTCATTGGAAACACAGAAGGAAGTTTTGAAACACTTCATGTCACTGTGAATGTCTGTGCTGAGCAGACAATATTCTTACTGATTTCAAAATGGAAAAGCTGCCAGCTGCTGACCACTGGACTGCCCCTGCCAGCAGCAGTGCAGCAGGCGTGAGTGTGATGGTGAGGCTGCGGCTGCCATCTCACCTGCTGTTCCTGCACTCTGCTGCCAGGTCCTGGTACGTCGCAGATGGACACGTTCATGGAAACATGATGGCAAAGAGAATTCGAAATGAAAATACCAAATCCTGAACTAAAATTCTGAAATTTTCCAGAATAGTTTAAATAAAACACCCTTTCATTTTGATTAATTATTTTCCTCTCTTGGAAAATTCCTTGGAAGTCATCCCATTTTGCAGGTTACCAGAAGAAATCAATTTCAGTGAGTTTTCTAATATCCTCTCACTGAAGTAGAGGCCAGGCACACTCCAGTCACAGTTAGTGCTTCTCTGTGCTAATTGTGGTACACAACAGATCTCAGACAATCTCTTCTATCCATACAGAGCATCTATTCACATCCTTGGACACAAAAAAGCAAATTTAAAGGGATTAGAAAATGGTTATATGACAACAACTTTTAAGAATCTCACAAGATTTTTTTTTTTTTAGTAATACTCTAACTCCATTAAGAAAAAAAATCCAATTGTAAGTGGTTTTGTCAATGGTGGGAGTTAGCAGGGAAGACAAGGAGCTCGGCTTTAGCCAGGTTAAACAATAACTTGCTACTATTTGTGGCTGGCTCCCAGAGGGCCAAAGAAATTAACTCGTGGTTAGTTAAATAATAGTTTTATTAAAACAATGATCAGATCAAATAACTGGCATGTATGTGCAGGAAGTCTTTCAAAATACTCAGGTCCTGCAAAAAAGTCAGATCAAGAAAATGTCTTTTAAACGTCTGATCCCTGAAGTAACTGAAACCCGTAGAAACTGGATGCCTTAGAAAGAAAAAGATTTTTTTAAACCTTAATCCCAACATTCTCTCCTAAGAATAACACAGTTCTCTACTTCAGTGTTTTCCCTTCGTGCAGATGTTTTCCTTCCCTTGTTACAGTAGAGAAATTATTTTTTTTCTGTGACCACAGCTCTCTTTTAACCTTTTATTTTATTTTTAAAAAGAGAAATAAATGAAAGATCTAAAGCTGTGTGGTTTCACTTCCCCAGTTGAGTTGTTCAGTGAAAGGAGCAAGTAACCAGAGAAGAGGAATGCTGACTGAAGGACCAGCCTCCAGATCCTCCACAAGTTGCAGACAACTGCAGCTGCAGAAGTGCAGGTGAGAGCCACTGCAGGTACAGCTCCTGAGGGTACCTAGTCCCTTTTTTGTGCCACCATGGGTTCACAAGCCACCTTTGCATATTCACACATTTGCAGGCAAGAAGAGTAAATTCAGTCCCGAGTTATTGTACTGCATCTGGACGATGAGACTGGATTGAGAGCACCGCGGCTCCCTCGGTCCCCCACCTGTCACCAGGAGCACTGCCATGGGCTTGGTGACTGTGGAGTCAGGTCTATGGTGAAATTGCTCTGAGCAAAATTACCAGCTTCAGTATGAGAGGATCGTGGCATATGGAGCAGCCTGCGCCTGAAAAGGGCCAAATTACCTCACAGGGTTCAACGAGAGTGCACAAAGGCAGGGCACCTGCAGGCAGTCTTTGGCCCCTATTCTCTGTGCTTCTGATCCATGAGACTAATTGCCCAGTGGATGCTTTGTGACTTTCAGGGTTTGGGAAGGCGGCTCGAGGTGCTGAGAGTTGTTTATACAATTCACAGCGCAAATGGATACTGTCAGCAAAGCAACGCATGTTCAAAGAGAGCAGCAATAGAGTGTCTGATTTCTTCAAAACTGAGAACAAGTTTTCTTAAGTGTAAACATATGCACACACTTGTGGCAGATACTATCTAAAGGTGAATTGCTGCCCCTAACCTGTGCTTGCATCTATCAGTTTGCATTATATTCAGGTAGCGGTGAACACTGCCTTTTGGGTGGGTGTAGAGTACTTGATGAACTTTTTGGATGAAGGGCAGGTAAAAACTTGCTTCATCTTGTATCCAAGATTCAAGTATTTACCTGTTGGAGCCCTGCATATTAAGGCCCACGCATTTACCCTGCAACACAACATGGAATTTTAATGAATTCACGGACTCTGAAGGCCCCCACCCACCTCTTCTCAAACAACTTAAATCCTTTACATTCCTCTCAACTATACCTGATCTGCATGCAATGGCAGCAGATCACACTGGGAACAAACAGGCCTGCTACTAAACACAGAGAAAGTAACAGACATTTCCAGGTGCCACCTCAGCCAAAGCAGAAAATGTCCCCCCTCTCTCAAAGCACAAGAAGATCAAAAATTAAGTCCGAGTTCTCCCCTCCCATGACAGGCCTATATGGCATTAAGGTACACAGCATCACAAGCCAGGCTTGATCACTTCAATCTTCCTATTGAAGAAACCACTCTCACAAACAGAATGTTTGTGGTGGACATAATCAACTCATCTAAAGGAAAAATCAAAACCAGCAGTGAGGTAGACCTTTGCAGGGCCTTGACCAGATTTACCATGCTGCACATCATCCCCATCCAATGGAAAAAGGGGTGCAAATGGAAACTAACTCCCAGTATGTGGCGGAATCTGTTTTTACAGCTGATGTTGTAAACCTCCAGGTATAAAGCACTGTCTTAGCCCAAGGGGATGGACTATGCTGCCCATCAGAGAGAGAGAGAGAGAGAGAGGCAGAGGCAGTTTCTATTGCAGTATCTCAAAATGTGATGAAACACTGAAAAGATAAATTTTAGATATCATCAATCTCGCATATTATCTTGACAACTACTCCTGGAAAGGAAAACATGTCCTATGAAGAAGAAGAGAGGACAACAGAGAAGAGGAATGGGTAGCTGGGATAGAGACAAAAGATAGAGAATACAACATTAAAGCCGGTCAATCCTTATCTGCCTCTAGCTGGAGCCCAAGGACTCCTCTCCATAGGCAACAGTGGTACATCTTCTCATGCCAAGACATCCTGAGTGAATTGGTTTGACAAATCCTGTAGCAGGTAAGAGGATTTCAATTAGGATAAGATATGACATTTCAAAGCAGGCTTCTTAAAAATACAACCTGCCAATGACAGTCAAAACCAAATTTTGGATTAAGAAACATTGGACAGCTCTGTGCTCTTCTAAATCCCAGGCTCAGCATCAAAGGCGAAGGAACAGGGTGAGTAATGCACGCAAATGTCTGTATTCATATTTGAACACAAATCAGAAATGCCTGTCATTAAAGGGATCCCTCAGTTGGTATCCCACCCTAGGAGTCAGACTGTATAACTGAGCACAATAACATTTATACTTGTGCATACTGAAAATAGCCTGCTTGCTGCACTCCAGGATCTGGACAGCTGTTTCACTGACATACATGCAGTGCTGGTGACACTCAGTTATAGCATATCTATCACATCACAGTTTTCCTCCTGTTCAGCTACTCCTGACTGGTGAACCCCCGCTTACAACAGAAATTTTTTAGCAGGAGCTTTGCATTTACTTTTCCTATTAACAATCTCACATCTATTTCTCTCTCTCTCTCTCATTTTATGCCTTGATGTGTTTTCCAGGTACTTAGTCCTTCTGATATTACCTCCCAGCCCTGTTGCAGCCAGTTTCACTAGCACACTTCCACCTTCTGGGCTATAGTCTCTAGTAAAATTAGTACAGAGGAGTGGTCCCAAGATCAATCATTAAGAGTTTCAATAACAACTTCCCTTCAGTCTGAAAGGTCTCTTTTAACTTAAATCTGCCCTTTAACTTACCTATTAGTCACAATTTTTCTGCCATTACCCAGCGTCTCTCTCAGTTTCACATGCTACACCATACTAGAAGTTAAGCAAGGACTGCATTTGTGTGACTAGAAATACCAGTGCTTTTATCAGAGGTAGTGGTTAGGTTTACCTAGATCATGCTAGATCTAGCTCTTGTGTTTTCTTTCCTTTTTGCGTTACCATATGCCCTATTCTTTCTTTTAGAATAGTAGAATAGTTGCTCCCAATAGCATGCACTCTATCAGGGCTGTCCTTGCCCCTTTGTCAGACAGACCTACATTCTCCAGTTGAATGGTATCTTCCTTCCTCTGTTAAAAGTCCGAAAGCGTTGTTCTTGAGCCTGCAATTACGTGTTCCTTCCAGATACTGAGATGACAATGATCCAGCCTTCCTCCAATATTGAACTCCTTGAGTTTTTTCTCCTACTTTGGCCGAAGCCATTTTGATTTCCAGGTCTTCGTTGCCACTGAAAACCTGCTATGCCTGCATATTCAGAATCGGCATCCTAACTGAAACAGAAGCAAGTATCTGATAAATCATTGCGACATGCTTTCTTTTTTCCCTTTTATTTACATGGCTGAAGGACCTTTTGCTATTTGTTTTAATTTCCTTTGCAGAGCCAAACTCAGCTTGACTCCTGCCAATTCTCATTTTACCCATACATTTCCTGATCTCTCATATGTGGCTTTCTTTGCTGACCTGTTCTTTTTTCTACTCCTTATTCAGTCATATCTGATAACTTTTCTTCCGTTTTTCACTTTGCAAGATATGCTTGTTCCAGATATTTTTTGCACCTTTTACTCAAAGAAGGGCCAGCCTCGCTTTACAATCCAGTCCTCTTGAGCTCTTCAGGCTTTACCTAGCTCCCTAAATGTATCAAATGCCATCCATCTGGAACTGAGAAGCTTAGCTATAGATCTGCACTTGTTTATCCTTCATTTTAATTGAAACTGAAATCACTCAAACCGAGGCTATTTTCTACTTCATTCTACAACTTAACAGTGTCAGATCTAAACCAGTATTGCCTCTTGCTGTTTTCAGTGACTGGCGAGGAACTCTATTGGTTGTTGCATTCAGAATGTCTGAATTTAGTGATTTGTTCCCTTGTATAATCCGGGAAGTCAAAGCCTCCCATAATGACAGTTCTCTAACAAGCAAGATCTGTATCTACCAAATCCAGTTCTCAAGGTCATTGGCAGATATACCACACTGCCTTAGCAATCATACTTCCCCAGAATGTCTTTGGCTCTATTAGGTTGGTTATTTAACTCACATTCTCTCTCATTATTTATCTCATTAAAGGCTTACAGTAACATCACACTGTTTACCTTTACTTCTGTCTTTCACAAGTTAGGTATGCTCTAGTACCTGCACTCCACTCAGTTTTTTGTTATTCCTCTTCTTCCCACCCTCTCCTTCAGTAACTATTTCCAGATGTACAAATACATACAGAGCCCCCTGCCCATCTCCTTTGTCATAGCCTTAAATATTCACTCAAACTCCTCCCACCATTTCCAGGTGAAACGGAAGTCCTGTGATTTACTCTTCTGGGACCTCCCTTTAGTAATGCCATACCTGAATATTTTCTGTGAAGTGTCTACCCAGGGATAACATGCAACCAGCAACCTTCTTGGTTATCTCCACAGTCGTTTTGCCGTCTCTGTTGCACCTCAATAGTCATCCTCATCTATCGTACCTTGCCAGAGTTTTTAGAAAAAAAAAAAAAAAAGAAGCATCCTTCCCTCCTTCCCTCCCCCAGGTATCCACCCTTTAATTCCATATCTGTAGGACCTCTTTCTACCCCTGGCTCTTCACTATTCAACTTCATTTTTTGCCTAATAAAACCTTAGCCCCTCATTTAAGCATGATGTACATAGATTGATTCTGCCACTGCAAAATGTAATTTATTTTGGCCAAATTTTGTTTATATTTCATATTTTTCTTAAATATGGCTAATTAACTATTCATATTTTGATCTCCGCTTCGTGCTTTATTCTCTTCCTCTGTATTCACAGGTATTAGCATAATAAAATATAAACTGCCCGGAAGAGTTCTTTTGCATTATGACCTGATACAGTCCAGGTTGCTCAGGATATCTTCACAGAGGGATAATATTTCTTACATAATAACCTTAGGCTATAATCTTCCTTATTCCTACCTTAAATCAAACATAAAAGTACTCTAACTCTATCAACTTTCTCCCTTTAACACAAATAAAAATAACTGTGTTTGGCAAACAGGTTGTCTGTTCTCATTCTCTCTACTTGCTGGAATTTCACCTTGCAGGAGCTCATGCAAACCATTTTTTATTGGCTTTGGTTAACATAAGTTCAAATAAACTCAACACTCAAAGCCAAATTTTCAAAAGGTGTCATATATTTTGCCTGCTTTGAACTCAAGGATTTTGCAGGCTTTCCCTGTAGATCTGCCAAGGTTAGCAAAGTTCATAGAACCTAGCCCAAATTGCAAGGCTGCAATAAAACCTGAAATGGAGATTCATCTAGTTTGAACGTTTATGACAATTGCTTTACACAGCTACCTGCTTGGTCCTTCTGACACCCCAGAGAAAATCAACAGAGTGGATTTTTCAATATCGTCACCTGGAGAAAATTGTGTCGTGACTTTTAAAGAGCGGTATGTTACACTACTGTTATTGTCGTAGCCATCCCTGTTTCCGTTTTACAAGGAACTGGTGCTGGTTTGAAATGAACTACAACTCTGATTCTGAATTCCAAGTCTTTGAATTTCCCATGTGACTCAGTTTCATACCTGCTTTAACGCTATTGTTTCCAACATGGGTCTGACCTCTCCCTCTACTTCCTAAGCCACATTAAAACATGATATCTTGCTCATGTGGCTGGCCTCATGGTATACTGACATCATTCAAGAGATCAGTCACCTCATAAAAATCACACGATGATCAAATTTTTTCCCCACAACAAGTCTCAATCAATTACAATATTCCTGGACTGCCTGCAGATTGGAGGTCAAGAAGTGATACATGCATGCATATATATTTATTTATATATATATACACACACACAACAAAAAAAATGGTTCCCTCAAAGCTGAAAAGAGGCTGAAGCTGGAGTTCATTTACAGGTCATGTCTCATCTCTGACTCTGAAAACAAAGATGATTACAAACCATAACTAAGCATTGCTTAGGGTGTATACATATTATTGGCATTTCTTCCTTGTTCTCTCCTTTCCGCCTCCTATACTGGCTATCTTTACCTGCAGTGGACATACAAAACTGCATAGTGACCCAGTCTATGAGTACATCTGGACTTGCTTTATGAGGTACTTCCATTAAACATATTATAAGAGGTCTGACTGAAGAATAAAATTAATTTATCAGTTACTACAAAAATACTACTCCAGGAAATACAAAAAATGTAAACTGCAAGGGCCATAATACGTGAGTGCCTAGATGCTTTTAGAATATATGCATAAGCATTTCAGACATGCTGTTACTGGCATTTAGTCAGCATATCTTTATCCTGTGTCTGTTTCCACCAAGGACAGACACTACAGTTTAATTCTATAAAGTAACAGCCCCACCCTTCAACCTGTCCATCATAACCTCAGTAAAACTGAGGCTAGAAAGCCTCAAGAATCCTCAATGTTACTGCTGGGCTCTGTTTCCAGGTAGCATCTCTGCCACACAGCAGACTCGCTTTGCCCTCTGCACCGTTTAACAAGAAGAGACAAACCAATTTCAAGAGGACAGGAAACCACCAAGGTATGGTTAATCAAATCTCAGGCCACTGCCCCCGGTATATTTGCTAATCTCTTAAAAATTGAGGTGGGTGAGGAGCAAAAACAAACAAGGAATAAACTCTCCTGTTGGAACACATTTTCAGATCATAAGCCAGATCATAAGGCTGCTGTGTGTTTATAGGAGCTGAGGCCCTTAGTTAGGTTCTTAAATATGGACATATGTGAATCAAGAAAGTATGCAGAAATCCTCTGTTAAAGGTGCACTGACTCTGCCAATCCATTGACCTCCAAATCCCTTCCATAAGACATACTTGCTCACTCTCACTCTCTTCACAGATTAGTTCTGTCTGCTCTTGGGCGCCTACTCTCTCTTTCTCTAATGTGATTAAATAAGCTCCCTGTCTCTCCAGGCTTGTGCAACTGCCTCTCGCTTAGTCACCTAAGCACTCTACAACACCCCAAAGGAGTGGAGTCAGCTGAAACAGGAGCGTTCCCAGCTCTGACATGTAAAGTACTTGCACTCGGTGCTAAATAAACTTGGAAAAATGTTCACAATGCAGCTGCGTGCACAAGATGCTGCAACCTCAGGGCAAGAATAATTATACACAAACAAGATACTTAGGATTTATGTTCCCCTCAAATAAAAATGTGCACTGCTCATGCCAATCTCAGCACTTCATGGTATGCCTGCAATCTGAGGCAGAAGAACAGATTCTCTCCTAGGGTTAACAGATTAGATACCATCGCTGCTTTATTTTCCAATAAACTTTGCAGGCATTCTAAGCATTGTGGGTACACATTGATGTGCTTTTCACTATAGGAGGCTGAGGATTCATGGGAGGTCTTTTAAATGCCTGTTGTGTTAATGGTATTTATTCGGGCAATTTTCTATTGGCGTATGTTGGGAATTGCTTTTCAGAAGTTACAGGGTTAAAGCTGAAGCCCACAGGAATGCCAAACCAAAAGAAAACTGAAAAAGTTTCAGGAAACAGGAACAAGTATCCCTAGACTCTTCCAAGCAAAGGTTTATCTAACTGGCTCCTTAAATTCTCTCATGAAGGAGAGCGCCAACTGCTTGTGCAAGTAGCCTGTTGCAATGCTTAAGCATCTCTTGGAAGACAACTATTTCTCCTGACAGCCGATGTCAATTAACTTTGTTGCTAACTTTGCTCTCCTTTTCTCAGTGAACATGGCTAAAGATTGATCACTGTCCTCTTCATGACGACTTTTTAATCATGGTCATATTTGTCTTCTCTTCCTGAGAAAAAAAGTAAAGCGAATTCCCTGATCCTTTGTGGTTTTGAAACCTCTCAACATTTTCTTGTGCTTTGGATCTGCAAGTGTTTGAACATACCGCATCAACGGGCAATGCCAAAAAAATAAAAGAAACACATGGAAAGAAGTCTTGACTGCAATGGGCCTGAGATTTCTCAGCAGCCATTCTCCTGGACCAGACTCAGCAGTGAACATATGCAGTGATACTTAATTATACTCCCATACTTTAACTAATCTCACTCTAAAAATCAAGGGAGACTCTCTTAAACTTGCTTTTATATCTATTTAGCTCTGCACAGTGGAACTTTAAATGGTATGACTTACAGAGTTGAAAGGAGACTTTATAAGCTTCGTTAAAGTTGCTGCAAACAAGGAAAACTCAACAAACAACTTTCAGGAGTACTTTAGTAAGCAATTGCTCACTGGCTGGAATGCAAGTTACACCATGTTAGACCCACTTCATATTTTGCCCCAGGGAGCCAGCAAGCTGGGTGGGAGACCAATGGGCATTCCCACCAGCCTGTCAGGCTGCACAAGCTGCAAGAACAAGCAGTCAGTCTGATATTTCTGCCTTCCCTTTCTCGACCACAACATCAGGGAGGAAAAAGTTAATTCAGCTTTCAACCTGTATATTTAGGTCAAGTTCAGTTAAAATTGTAAGAGAAAAAAGTTCAAGAGTTCACCATTTTCTTAGCCAAATAACAATGAAAACGGGATTTGCATTCCTCTGCTTAGAGGACTTACACAGAGGGAAGAGCCAGGCTATGCAAGTGATACGTGAGCAGTAGCTGGCTCTTCACAGGAGTCTTCTGGAACCAAAGGAGAGAGGCATAGGAAATGCCTGCCACACTACTAACTCTAGACACAAGATAGCTCTCACTCTCTCTTTTTCAACATTCTGTCCATAGGCGGCCACTATTTCCATGGTCCAGTCCTGCTCCTTGCCATACCCTTTGCTACATTAAGAAAATAAATATATAAACCAGGCATGGGAAAAAGATGCTAGTCCCAAACCCCATGGCATGGAGGAAGATGTTATTTTTCCTGCTGGCAATTTTGTTTGGGTTGGCAGAACATGTCATTTCAACTGTGAAAAGGAGCACGTGTACTGAGCTCTGTGAGCTCATCTTGCTATCCCTGCCAGTGACAACTAGTAGCAATTCAGAGCTCGGCTTGTTATTGAAGATGAATCCATTACAGCTGTCAGGTACTTGCCAATTTAAACTTTAGTGAAAACTGGTCAGAAATTGAGTGACTTTAGAAACCAATACTTTTTTTGCACGTTTCAGATGCTCAAATGGGTACATGCAAAAGATACTATCTTCCAGTAGCCCATTTTGCAATTGATTAGAAATTAAATCCTTTGTGCTTGAATCAGGGTGGGGAAAATATTTTGAGACTGCAGTTTGATCTAAATGTTGCTCTTACTTGTGGTTTGGCAAAAGACTACAAAATGCTGTTAAATCAAAAAGGCAAAGAAAACCTGCAATTGCCATGTCTCTGCTTATAAAAAACCATTTTAAAATAACCACATGCATCATTCACTACACAGATGCCACATTCTTCCCTACCCTTATTTAATAGCTAGCTGTCAATCTATGTTGAAGAGCAGTTACCTGACATTACCATAATAATGCTTCAAAGCTTCATATTAAAGATGGGTATCTTCCTAGGCAAGCCCATAAGGAGAAAAAAAAAAGCCTTTTCACTCTGGAGTTGCAAAAATGCACTTCTCTAAGAGATGATAGAGTGTACCCAGGCAGGAATGATGATCATAGATACTCCTGACTTCCCTTTACTGTAATTAAGCAGAGAGAGATCAACAAATCTGGATCTGCATAAGAAAGGTTTCTCATCTCTACTTCTATTAGCTGTGGTAGAGAGGAACCTACATGCTAACTGAGACCTCTGGCCATTAACATAACATAAACACTTCTGCCATCTTCCAGGATAAGCATTATGCTTCCCAGGACAGCTCACGTACAACCACTTTGATGTTTAGTCATTCTCAAAACGCACTCCTTTCACATGCTCCTGCTGTGAGCAAACACTGCAATGGAAACTTGCCTGTGTCACAGGTTTTGAGATGGTGCTATGTGTACAAGCCAAAAAAAAAGTCATCAAAATCTTTCAAGTTGAGTTAATTCGATGTCGAGTATGGGGAACTGGAGCTGACATTAAAAGCACCATTTTGCAAGCAGGATTAGAAGGAGATGGTAGGAGCCAAAGACCTGCTGAACCTCTGGGACACACAATTGCCTCCTGTAAGTGTGAGGAATGGTGAGAAATCAAAGCATGGAAATCCTGTGAAAATGAGACCAGGTGCTTACAAGAAAGGGAAATACAACTAAGCAGTAGCTTACCGATATATAGGACCTTCCATTCCCTCTGCAAGAGAGTGGAGAAGCCCAGTACCAGAGAGCAGTTAGATAGCAAAAGACAACAGGTGCTTCACAGGAGAATGTTCAACACCAAACACACAGCAAGCACTAAGTGTGTCCTCTCTCCTCTCAGCATGTATTGAAACCCCATCGGATGAGTCCCAGAGCAAAGACTTTCCTTAGGAGGTACTATCAGGAAAGCTATTGACACCAGCCTCCATGATCTGAAAATCCCTCAATGCAAGCTCCCATTGACTAAGTCTTCCACATCTCAGCGTTCCACTGACCACAAACTAAATGTTTCAGGAACATAGCTGTGCCAGTCTTCAGTGTTATGAGACAAGATTACACAGACCATGTCCCATTAGAACATGGGACAAAACCCAAGTCTCTATGAGAAAAAAGGAAGGGTAAAGATAAATTTCCTTCCTGAACTCTCTCCCTCCCTCCCGAGAGAGCGAAACCCTGCCACTTGCACTATTTAGCATGTGAAGATTATGCTCCTGGGAACCATCTTCCAGTAGCCCACCATGGAAGGATTTGTCACCCTAGTGAATATCCTTCAACTATCCCTTCTCTGAACACAGACATATCAACCAAGAATGGACAGGAGTGACATCTCTCAGCACCTTCACCCCAGCTGATAAAACTACCTATATGAGAGCAATGGCACCTACTCAGTACTCCAGGACCCAGCATCCATTCAAGGCAGGGAAGCTCCTTATTCAAGCATAGAACTGTTGTGGGCAAGGCAGAGTATTTATAAATTTGTACGCAATGTTGTTTACTCTGATACAATTGGATTGCTTCATACAAGCGTTTTGACTGAAACAAGATGAGATAATGGGAACCCTGATTGCTGGAAGCGAGCTCGGTTTCAATTTGAATGTATGTATTTATTTAAGCCTTCATGAGGTTTCCCATTGATTCTGCACGTAAGAGGAGCTAAGTCAACAAAAAAAAGAGAGCCTCAAGAGCTCAGAATGGTATTTGTGAGCTCACGCCATAACAGGAAAAAAAAGCAAACACCACAACAGGTTTGGATGTCATGAACTTCTTTCACAGCAGTTCACTTTACATCTGTGTTTCCCTCTTGTTCTGAAAGAAGGTTTTTCTGATGTAGAAGAATGGGGAAGAGGGGGAAAACAGTTTAAGAATGCAAAGAAAATCTCTTTTACTTCTTCACATTGAGTTTTCTGTTAGCATATAGAAAAGTTTCTACATCAGAAAAATTAGAAAATATAAAGTAAACAGCTTTTGTTGTGACTCGACATAAGACCCATCACACACAAGCAATGTGTATTCACATGCATGCATGAACATGTACACAAACACACATACTCGTTCACATATGCACATGCCCAGAGGCAGTGACTACCATTCTTTCTAGGGGAGTTTCATCTGTACTTTTGAGAACAGCACTTTTCAGTAAGAACAACCACTTTTTAATCAGTTTTCAAGTACTGGATCTAAATTAATAATGGGCCTAAGCAGCAAATCTGAATTCAGGTTCAATCCTCTCTCAAGTTTGACCACAAAAGGTACTGTGTCTGGGCCTTCCATGGATCTGTCATAGATCAAAACATGTCAATATTACCTCATCAAGCTTGTGGACCAAAAGAGTATTAACATAGCTATCAAGAATGAAGTTCTTCAGTCACGAAAATTCAACAAAATAAGTCAGTATTCTATGTATTGCAACAGTGCTTTTCATTAAATGTTTGCACAAAGTATAGCAACCATGACAAAATAATTTGTGGTTTATGCATGTATATAGCTACATTAGACTGTACAGGCCATTTAAATAGTGCATTATGTTAGCAATCATCATTAGTAACCCTATGTTAAGAAGTGTGGGCAGACACTTCATTAATGCATACGCAGATTGCCAGGATATTGTGCTGTCTCCTTGCTGCAAAAATATAAAATACAGAAGCAAGACTGAGTGGGATGATGAAGTCATCTGGCAAATCTCCACTGGGTGATGCACCTAGAAGCAAATGACATAGCATATTCACACCACCCACTGGATACACCACTGGACTGGAATTCAGGTGCAGACAGACATTTCAGTGATCCCCATTGCCCAAGCACGGACAAGCCACAAATCAAACCTAACATGCTGTATCTCTGGAGGATGGAACGCTATTGCTATCTTTCTTAACTTTAAATTCTAGCAGAGAAAAAGTACTGGTAGAGCTACCAAAAGATAGGGTTGCTCAACATTTCCCATTTTAAGTACCTCAGTTTTGGTCGACTATAAAATGGCTAAACTTCAGCTATCAGTCAGGGGTGAAATTTCAATGGTAGGATCTGCTTCCAATTATTATTTTTTTCATTTTGAAATTAAGATGGTATAAACAAATCAGCTCCTAATCTTGGGAAATGGAGATTCCCGCTTTATGAAAAGTCCTGTGTAAGCTAGTGAAACACAGGCTGCTTTGGTTCTTAGCTCCCAGTCTACAGATATGAAAATGATAAATTCACTAATAATTGAAGCACTCACATTATACCAGGAAAATATGAAGGCAGATACAAGAGCTCATTCTTTTCGAGTCATGTAATCTAAACATTTTTCAACAACTATTACTGGTAAAGGCTAACAACAAAACACAGGTGTCACAGAAACAATCCTAAAAAAATCATTTAAGGACACAGAGCTGGAGACTCAAGCTTCAATAAAAAGAACCAGTCACAAGTGGGAAGAAAGAAAAGGTTAATAAGACTGTAACCTGCAATGCCCACTCAGAAAGCTCTTTTATTAAGAGGCAAGTATCAACAAAAGCAAGCAGGAATTTCTCAGAGAAAGGTGTTTCCTGGCCCTTTTCTAATGCATTTATCAGATTGTGGAGGACATCACAAAACTCCACACCTCTTTAGCAAGAAGGTTAATTTAAATGGCTATATTTTGTGGGCAAAATAAAGCGTTGTGATGCACTGAGGACAAAAGAAGATACTCACTAACAAGCCAGAATAGAAAAGGAACAAGCAAGTGATGTATGTATTTTACCAGCTACTTTTTTTTCCACTACGATTTTTCTTTTCTAAGAAAATGCTGGTTTTAATCCTTTTCTACAATTGCTTTTCAGATCGATTCTTTCCTGGCTGTTCTCCCCCTCCCTCTTCCCCCAAATATATCCCCCCCTACCACAAGGAGAGGCCAAGTCCTGCCACATTTGAGTGGTATGTTGACACCCACATGGGTGGGTGCAGAATTAGCCAAAACAAGTCCCTGCATTCCTCAGGATGTCAGGCCCCTTCTGCTGGCTCTTTCCTAATATCTTATTGATAGGTAAAATCTCTTTCCCAAATCAGCCTTCCCCATTCTTTAACAGTGGAAAAAACAGAAACAAAAAAACTTCCTTAAACAGGTGCCCAGGCATATTTATAGCAAAGTATTATGCTAGTTAGACAATTACAGTTTTTCAGTTGCCCAATTTAAATTCCTATAGGTACCTAATAAACCATCAAATGAAGAAGAATTACCAGTAAATAGCAATTACTTTGAAAGAACAGTACTTTAAATATTAAAGTGACACTTCATTAGTTATGCTGGCAAACAGGTCAGTTTGAATCAAATGGCTATTTTAAATTAGTGGTCCTGTTGCAGATGTGGGGTGTAATTTTTATTACCAAATACGCAGCCAAGCTAGTGACCTTAAAAACATTACTTAAGAAATGGTTGAGAGTTAATTAGAATACTGTGCCAGAGGAAAAAAAAGAATAGTCTTGAACATCTCTGAATTCTTTCCAGGAAGGTGTTTTTAATAATGACAGTAGTTTACTCCATTTAAAGGTCCATATCCTCAAGTCAAAATGTAGGCTTTTATGAAAACAGCAAAATATAAGACTAGAAAAATATTTCCATCCCTTTTCTCCAACTGCAGTGAAATATTTTCTTAAGAAACAACATGAAGACCCTCCAAAGCATCTACAACTTCAGAACTGCATCTTTTCTACAGGACATCGACTAGAAACTGACTCCCAATAGAAGCTTATACTGGTATTTCCTTTTGCTGCACAGCTGAAATGAGGGCAGGAGGAAAACCTACGGATAAATGTAATTTGACATTTGTCACTTTTCATTTTTAGCAATCTATGGTATTAGAACTCATCACAAAATCTGTTGGCTAATGTACATCTTAGTTGCAATCTCTCTTTTCTATAACATACACCAGAGCAAACAGTTTTCAGATGGTAATTCAAGCAACTGCTACCTGTAATTCCACTGCAAGACTCTCATTACACAGAGAAGTTCCTGTATTTTCATCACTCCTGAAAATCATGTCTCTAACCTTTCTCAGCAGAAATAACAAATAAGCTAGCACAATGCAAAAGGAATAAAAGTCCCAGCATGGATTGTTTCTTTTAGGCTCCTGTACAGATATGTTCACTCCACATTCTCCTTTTCGTCTCTTCGATTCACCTACTTTCATCCCAATTTCTGTCCAACATTTTCATCAGGTATTTCTCTTTACACAGTGTATTCTGTGATGGCAGTAACCTCAGCCACAAGCAGCTGTGGTTCTTAAATTCTGCCCAGATTAAGTACAGCATTTTAGGGTTTTTTTTATGCCATAGCTGGGGAGAATTTGCCAACTACTAACTAGACACAAAAGAAAGAACATGATACTATGAGTCATAACGGAGGACCCATGAGAACTGCCATAACTACACTCAAGTTCAACACAACAGTTAATTCCCTCTGAGGTAGAATGACTTCACACAGAACTCGAAGGAAGATTCAAAATGAAGGTTGAATTTGGGTAGAAAATTGTAGATAATCTTTCTGTCCAAAGATGGAATCCATTCTTTCCAGGAGCTACACCTGGCAGAGGTACAGGGAAGATCCACAGCCTTGTGAAACACCTTTGAGTTCCAAAACTGTTGGAGATCTGATAAAGGTGGGACTTGGAAGATCTTGCCAGACCTTGGATGAGCTCCAGACACTACGGTGTTGTATAAAATGTGAGAATACAGATCTTTCAGTCAAATTTTAAGAGAGGAATGAGTCGTCTGCACCACAGCTTTGGTCCCAAAGCTGTGGAAACCTATTAACAGGAGAGACTTCAGGTCTCTGGACCTACCTTTTCAGGATATCAGGTGGGTGCATGGAGTCATGTTTGATTGGAGTCTTGCGTCTGGTGCCCTTGCCCAAGAGAGCGGTAAGATTTCAGACATATTATTGTTTTCAGTATTTCTTTTAGCTGGTACCTGGCACTTCTTGAGCCTGCTGGCTGTTTTGGATCCTATTCTGAAGTGTCTAACTGTCCTTAATTACTATACAGGGCTCTAAAGCACCAGACACCAAAGGTCTGGACTGCACTCAAGGTGGTTCAAGGCAGACAGTTGCAGAACATAGGTCCTCCCTTGAATGCAGACCTATGTGCCTGATCCTGCTCTCCATTGAGAGTTTTACCACAGATTTGAATGGGCATAGAATCAAACTCATTCCAGTCTCAATGGAGCTCTGAGTATGCACAGAGGTCGACACAAGAGCCAAATGAGGACCTACAATTGACTGTGCATGATTATTTTTCCTTGTATTCATGTCCACTGAAAGCTTTCCAGTAACATTTGAGATTGGTGAAAACCGATACTATAGCCAAAACAGTAAACCCTGGAATGCTTCTGAGCACCCAGGTCTCAGCCTCAGCCTTGTTCTGGCTCCATCCAGGAATGAAACCCACCACCCAACACCATCTTGATAACTTCAAAGAAAAAAAAAAATTTGGTTCACATGCTGAACAGTCAGAAGAACAAGGTACCAGAACATGTCATGCTGTGCACCTATCACTCAGTTTCGTCCTACCCAGAAAGGGTAATAGTATGAAGCCAACCAATGCCCCATTACAAAAGGCTCTCACCACACTCTCTATGGACCCAGTGACTTAGATCCATTAGCACGGCCCTCATGAAAACCAGACTGCAGAGTCAACAAGCAGTATTGCTTAGTTGTTCTACTGCCCAGATCACTTGGGGGGAAAAAAAAGGCCAATTATTTCAGATTAACTGTGGACTTAGCAGCCTAATTTAACCATTCACACTGGAAAATAAACTGTAAAGTACAGCTGTAGGAAATAAGGCCCTTATAATCGAAGAAGTTAATTTGTTCATTTCAGCTGAGTAGTCATTGAAATGCCTATCTCGTACAAATATTTGTCTGATATATTGATATACAAATATAATTTCACTATATTAGCTGAAGCACTAATTAGATTAATAGCTATATTTGCTTTGAAAAGGTCTCCCTTGCTGAAATCAATTAAAGGCACATGACAAAATTTCATTAAGCTCTACAATATGTTTTTCCATCAAGTGCAAAGTTACTATCTTCCAGCCATCTTATTATAACAGTGCATGATAGGACTCCCAATAGATTCAGAAATCATTGTGCCAACACTGTTTTGTACTTCTTTATCAGTAAGCGTGGATTTTTTTTTCCCCACCTCCTGAGGAAACATATTTGCCTCGCACGTAAACAGTGCTGAACTCATGAATGCAGGATTAAATTTACTGAGGGATATACCTGTGGTAATCTCAACCTTGCACTGCCCAGGAGGGTTCCCTTGTACAAAGCAGCACGTTTCATTCTGTGTGACCTGGCTCCAAGCACTCCATCTGGCAACCCACACCATGATGGGTGATAACCACCATCCCCTTTGCATCTGGCAAAGAGTACGCTATAAACTGTGAAACAGTAAAATAGGACCTTTACAAATGTATAGGTATTTACACGTTGCTCAAGAAATGCTACCACAGGCCAAGAGAACCAGAAGCAATGGACAGAGGCCCGAGCTAACCAGAGAGGCTCAGAAGCCAGAGAATATATACATCTCCTTCCCCAGAACAATTATTAAATTCCGTGCTGAGCAGAAGAGGGTTGTGAAAGAAGGCAAATTGATGCACAAAGAGAGAAGAGAGAGAAATGCCATTCCTAGAGCCAAAGATGGTGCCAACAATTGCACCCAGAGACACAATGATCAGTGGCTATTCCTCTTCCCAGCGTCCTTTCCGTTCTCGCTTCCTCGAGCCTCTGTCTAAACAACCCAACTGGTTTGTCACAACCATATGATTTGGGAAACTACGTCAGTTCTTTGCTCCCAAGCTTCCTCCATGTCTTGTTTCTGTTTCTTCAAGATTGCCAACACACAGATATTGCAGTGGTGAGCACAGAAGAAAACCTTTCACAAGCTAGACCAGCCATGCCGAACAGCAACAAGTTTTATTCTAGGCTTATACACCCGAGGCAATAAGGTCCCAATCCCAGGTATTCTGCGCTTCCGTAATAATATTCCTGCTATTACTCTGGCTGTCTCCAACGCCAGAGACGCAGAAGGAAAACAATAGGGTAGGAAAAGAAAGACAAAAGGAATGCCAGCAGAGATGTGGCCCAGAGATAGTGAAAGAAGGTAGATCTCTGTGCTACAGATTTGTGCTCTTCCTGAGAAGAGGGAATTAGAAAGCACTTGGTAAAAGTAGGATCCCTGAAAACATAAAGGGGCCAAAATGAGGTAAGACAGCTGTATAGCTCTGGAGTCAAGAGTCTGATCTCACACCACTGAAATCTGAGGAGCTGCTCTACATGGCAAAAATTAAGCAGGTGCTTAAGTACTTACTCTGAAGAATTGACTCATGCTGTCATTTTGCTGTTCTTAGCTTGTAAGTGGAACAGAACCGCTTTCTTCACTGAGAGACCCTAAAAAGAAGCAGAGAATTATGTATTTTACTAAGGGCACAAAAATGTATTTAACATTTTCTAATATAAACACTTTTATAAAGCCAGCCAAATATAAGTTAGGTTTTTCAGATATTATATTTAGGACCCAGTGAGAAATATGTCACCACTTGTGAGGAGTTTTATTCCATCAACAGCACTACCCACCCACCTAAGTCTGTCCATGTGTTGGTGTGGAAGAGTGCTGTGTCTTCCCGCAACACTCATTCGGAATTAAAATACCTTGCATTGTAGACACATTAGGAGTGCTTTATCATGCTCAGCTGATGCACACCATAGCTCATTATGATTGGGTAACTCAGCCATTAAGCTCTACAATAAGCCCACGCTGAATCCTAAAAAGGGAGCCATATATAGGCCATTGAGGTGTTGAGTAAGAGAAGATTTACTGTGCTCTACATAATTAATTTCGCCTTCAATCTTTCTGGCATTTTTAGCAAAGCTGCTAGCTGAACACACTGAATAATTATATCCCTGGTGTAATTTCATCGAGCATCTTCCAACTCAGTAGAGCCCTATTGTGTTCAGACTGTTCATGCCCTTCCCCAAAGAACAACTTCAGCCTAAGTACAGTGGAAAAAAATACTTTTTTTTTTTTTTTCTCCACAGCTGAGGCTACTGGTTGCTCTGGACCAGGGTTAGGCATTGCAACAGACTCTGCATCCTCCATCACCTCTGTTAGCAGTTGCCTACTTTCTCACTCCTAGGCAGTATGTGCTTTTGGACAAGAACACAGAGAAAAAAAAGTGACAAAAAAAGCCAAACTAGAGGGGAGGGAAAGAAATAGCAAATGAGTGAGAGAAAGGGAGAGTGGGATCATTTAGGCAAAGAGACTGGAGTTGGAAGCCAGTAAAGAAAAAGGCCTGACCAGAATCAGGTTAGCTGGTAGAAGGAATACACTACACCAAACACAAGGGATGAGGAGAGCTCACAGCCAGCTGCTCAGAGGCTAGAATGAGGAGCCAGACAGTGGTGGAGAAAGGGAGGAGACATAGGACACAAGTCTAGCCCTACTAGGAGATGAGAATGAATGCAGGCCCCAGCAATGAAGGCCAGGATACAGGGTTACCTAGCTTAACTGCATGGGGGTATCATTCTGATGTTGCATTATAGCATTTTTGTTTCTCTATTCTACCTCAAAACACAAAACAATGTTTTCCTGTAATTTTTTATGTTAAAAAAAGATTATTTTCAGCTGGCAAAGTCAAGGTTTAAGACCTTTAAAAATAGCAGTGCAATGTTAATGTGTCCCTCTTGTACACTAGGCTTCCTAATACAGCCTGTGTTAAGATGATTACTTGCTATTCCTTTCCCCTACTAATTCTTGTGTTTGTGCTTTGTTTCATGGCTATGGTATGAATCTTTCCAGCATGTGTCTTTAACTCATAAATATTAGGTAGGGCTGTTTCTTCCCCCACTGATTATGAGTGCAATTAAAGGTATTTTTTCAAATGAAGTTCTTAATATTCATTACCAATGTCATTCAGAGCTCTAGATTGCAGCTCAGACTCATATGTACACCTGCTACATCAGAGAATTTTTTTAATGGGATCCCCCCTCTGTTTAAAGATTGGCCAAATATCATAACAAGCAGATCCATTTAAATCCCATCGCATTGAATGATAAATGACTCACCTGGCAATCTTAGAACACTTCAAAGAAGTAAAGGAATGAAGAGCAGGTGCTCATCTCAGGATAGCAGGGCTATTCCTATGCTTTTTGCAGTTTGTGATGGATACTTACAGCTGTGGTTTATTCCTGAAACTGAAAGCAAAAAACAAAGATAGGCTTGTATAAACAGAGAATCTTATGAGTTTCATAGTTTTAAGCCTAACTAACCAAAAAGCAAACAAACTCATAGCCTCTTGGGAAGAAAAGAGATGAGAATTCTAGGAAGTGAAGCGTGAAGCCCAGTATAAATTGTGTGACTGCATGCATTATATAAGCAAAAATGATACTCTATTAGAGAGAAGGCATAGCTTATATGACAAAACCAGGTA
Source organism: Theristicus caerulescens (assembly GCA_020745775.1). Lineage (NCBI taxonomy): Eukaryota > Metazoa > Chordata > Aves > Pelecaniformes > Threskiornithidae > Theristicus > Theristicus caerulescens. The sequence continues at coordinate 75,379,707 of CM036558.1, forward strand.
CACACATTAGCAAGAGGGCTATTCAGACAAATAGGACCCATGGACCTGATCAACTGGAAACACTGAAATGTAGTAACCTATACTATTTTATTTTCATTACCCACAACCAGGGGGATGGGGAATGGGACACCAAGAAAAAAAAAAAACACACCAAAAAACCCACAGCCCCTTGGGGACAGTGATGTTCCACTGACTTTCCCCATCGCTGAGGGGAAATTTTGGTCGCAGCCAAGCAATCCACTGGATACTGACCAAGGGAGACAGCTGGGGAAGTTTTGGCTGAGTTTATCACCAAAATATATCTTCTACAGGGATTAAGCAAGTAAATAGATAGATTAGGTCTTGGATAAATAAACACCTCATCATTTGTCATCTCCATTTGTCAGCAGTTTGCATTGTGTTTCTCTCACACACTTTTACATAACTCAAATAACTGAAGCCTATTAAGAGGGTTGTATCTGTTCTAGACTCATGACCCATTTCTTTTCTGGGCACTAAGTTCCCCCAACTGTGCCTCAAACTTAAGAGCTCCCCAGCAGCTTCTGTATAGATTTTGTTTCAGCATCTGATTACAAAAGGACAAAGATGGAATTTTACTCGAGGAGGAACCAGGAAGATGAAATTACAAGATTATTTGGAATGAAGACATGTCTTTAAAATACTCAGGGAGAGAATAGAGTGGAAGTGAAACCCCCCAGGGTATGATTGCCCAGAGCTTAGGATAGATGCAACAAAAAAAAATGTTATAAATCAGTGACAGCTTTCAAACTATGGATGAATAGTCTATTAAAAAAATAGTAGTCCTCCACTTCTTGGGAGGTTGAAGAGCCTTCGTCCTTGTTTATGTTGGGGATCAGCCCTGATTTCAGCAACTGATAACCAGCAATTTGTTTGCTCCCATATGACCTCAACTGCAAACAGGCAAAACCCCTGGGGAGCTTCCAAACTAAGTTTCCCTGATTATACCCCAAGGATGGAAGGGGATGAGTCCACTCCACTTCTGCAGAAACAGCTTTAGCATCCCACACAGTAAGGACAAAAGCAGGGGACACGGCAGTCCTTCAGCAACCCAGTCCAACCCAGGGATAATAACAGGCAGTAAAAGGACCCTTGGGTGACATAGTTAGGGGAGAAACTGCTTAGGTCCATTCAACCTGATGGACCACGTAAGAGCTGACCATGGTGGCATTTCTCAAACAGGGCTAACTGTCATCACAAGTTATCAGCAGTAGCTGCACTTCAGGAATTTTCTTCACAATCCTTTTCAAACACCTCCAAATCAATTTTCCTGGCACATCCCCAAATGTTCTTTTTGAAAGCATACCAGGTGCTCAAAAAATATAAAAATAGTTCATCCAGGCCAAGCAAAGGTCCATCCACACCAGTACCCTGTCTTGGACAATGGTCAACAGGTACAAGATGAAGACAAACTCATGGTGATACAGTTGGAAGACTATCACTGCTGATCTAATCCAGCTAATGCGATCGAGCAAGCAGGGCTCTGTCTCATCGGGTTAAATGCCTAAAGCACAACAGGCAAGAAGTGTTTCACCCTCAAATTCCAGGAAAGCATTGTGCAAATACTTTGCGTGGGAAGGCTGTCTTTACATGGCCCATGTAACCGAGTACAGTAAAAATGTCCCAAGTTTCTCCCTGGTGTAACTGCTTCGCACCCAGCGTGGTTACACCAGAAACAAACGGGCTTACAAACGTAATGACCTTTCATGAAGGAATGGTCAATGGGGCAGTAGCAAGAAAGATGGGAAGAGAGGGGTCGTTCCTGAAACTGATGTTCTTTGTTACCAGATCTGTGCTCTGGACACCTGAGGCCTGAATCAGCTCTTGTACCCATTCACCTCACATCCCTGTAACCCCACTGACATTAGTAAATTAATCCTGAGGAAGGTAAGTGTAAGACCTGTGACAGATGTGACTGACCACCCAATGCTGACAACATCTAAACCTTTTATTTATTTCAGATAAAGCAACATGAAGGACTGGGTCTAAAGCCCAAATAGCACAGCTGCCGATGACTTGGAAAATGGCTTTTCAAAGCATCAGAGAGGTTTTACACCCTCAACCTTTTCATTAATCTGATGGATTATCTACCTCTAGATGATGTTGTTGAAAATACTGCTTCAATACCTATGATTAACCGTGCCACTGATGAATAAATGCCTTTTTTTGCTGGGGGGCAGGGCAGGGCAGAGTCCATATAACATCTCTATATTTCATTTAATACCCTCCTGGGCAAAAATTCACAGATGAGCAGTCAGGTCAGGTGGTCTGTGTCTTTTCTTCTTGAACAAAAATCAATATATTCATTTGCAAACTACCAACTATCAACGTTTCTAATAAACCACCATATAAATCTTCTCAGTTGACTTTCTCAATTGAAAACAGTGTTGAAAGCACTGTTAAACACTGCTAATAGTTCCAAGACTTCCTTGGCTTTCACCCATCTTGGAGCTCTTGCCACAGGACAGTCAGGATTCATTTATTAGCCTCTTGTTGGATCCGGATGAGATGCTGGCACTATACAAACAACAGGGGAAAAACACAAACAATGAAACAAAATAGAAGTATCTCTTCCAAAAAGCCTTTCAAATATAATCCAATGAAAAAGAGCTGAGTAGAAAGTCAACAATGTAATTCATTCATACACTCCCCCACAGACAAATATGAAGCATAGAACTCAGGATTTTTCAGGTTTGGTTTGGGTTTTGTGCTTTTTTTAAAGTGTGTAGTATAACACACACACACACTAACAGGAACTGCTTTGTCTGATTTGGCACTTGACTATGTATTCCTGCTCTGTGGATTGGATATGGAATAAAAATGACAAATGAAGAAAACAAGCAGTCTGACTTCCGCAACTCTTGCTGTAAAAAGAGACAAAAATGATACTCCAGTGAACTGCAGGCTTTAAGGTTTTATGGCTGCTAGGTAAATCAAAAAGTAAAGAAAGGAATCCCAGCTTACCCAGTTCTTCAACTGGGGGAGCTGTCTGGCAATGATGCATCATCTGACACAGGATTTTGTCCCAAATACATCAATGAGAGATGAAGCTTCGTGGTACTCGAGAGAACAGTTGCACCTAAAGGGCACCTCAAAGCTACAAGTCTGTAAGTAAACTGAAGCACGAATTATGCTTCTCTCTCCTTGGTTATGTTATCCCAACAACATTCAGTAAACAAATACCAGCACATCTTGAAATCTCTAACCCTGTGCCAAACACAGTCCCAAAGGCCTATAAGACATGGGTTAATGAACTGGCCAAATGCATGATGATGTCTAACTGTAATTCCACATCAGGCTAATATCTGCATGTCTACTGGGCATGTTGATGGTATACACAAACTTCTTAGCAGAGATACTGATGATTAATTCTTTATTCCCACTAAATTAACAAAGATCCCTGACGCGGTTGAATAGTACACTCTTTAGACGAGTATAATAGATATGCTGCAGGGGTAAGATGAAGGACTCTAATTATCCTAATTTGGTCAAGATTGTTGGAATATCTTGCCTTTAGAGAGTAAAGAAGCCTAAGGGAATTTGGTCCCAAACCCGACATCTAAATTCTTTAGACTTGTTTAAAAATCTAGTTCATGAACCTTGAAGTAAGTCTCCTAAATGTCTTTTGAGACACATCTGCGAGTCTGAGGGCTTAGTACCTAGCCACTTTGTGGATGTTCAGCATACCTGAGCAAAAATGGCTGCCCAAATAAGGAAAATGTGGAGGACAGTCAACAGTGATTCACTAGGTTGACATTCTCCCTATTGTTCTTCAAGTCCTCACAGAACAGGGTGGAGAATTAGGGAACTAATAGGCATAAGGTCAATGAGCTGGTCTATGAGCAACACAACTGATGAAGCTGAGTTTCCTGTAGATGTATGCCCTACATCCCCCAATTACAACCACTTTCCTTTGTAAGCATGGTACCCCTCAGTTCCCTTCAATGTGCTCATCTGTTAGCCTGCACAAGCAATACCACATGCTGCATCTGATTTGGAGCTACATGTGCTAACTGGCCAGCGGGCTGCGGCCTCAGGCTAGGTAAAGGATTGACCGTTAAGGCTAGTCCTTCACTTTAATAGGAGGGAATAGAGGATTCTAATAGGAATAAGGCATTAATAGGAGTCCCTCTTTTCCAACCACCTATTGACGGTCATTAAAACTGTAGACGCCTGAAGTCTTCTTATCTTTTACTCTATGACTCTATCCCCTATCTAATTTGACCAAGGAATTAAAAAAATTGTATAGAAAGGAATAAAGATATGCCTTTTGTCAGAAAGTCCTGATTCCTAGGAACCAGGCATTGTGTAAGCTGAAGAATTACTGTGGAATGGACAAATGGATGTCTTCATAAAAACAAAGTCAAAGGGCCATTCAGAGAAGCACATTTTCGTGTTCTTAAAGCTAATTTGATTAGTTGCCCTAGCGGTAAAGTTAGTTACTTACCATCAATAAAAATTATCATAAATACTTTTCATTTTTAAGTCTCTGAGTTAATTCCGTGCCATCTGAGCCACCCCCACAGAGAACATGAATTCTGGCAACAAAGATTTCTTGGTGCCAGGTCCCTGCCAAGTGTTATAGAAAAAATGCATTTTTTTTCTGACTGAGCATCATGCACAGCACATTCCAGATGGCAAGGGAAGAAATGGAGAAGACCTAGTCAGCAAGGATTTAACTGGGGAAGGTGCTTTGCACCCACAAATTTGACAGGATCCAACAGGAGCTGCACTGCTCATCAGAAACTCCACAGATCAAGTTTCTTTAAAAGAAACATGTGAATATCTTGCTAGAATGTCTCCTATGGAAAGTATAAAAATGGAAGGTGACAAACCAGAATTCTAGCAATCTATCAATTAGCAGCAGAAAGATACTTTAATGTTTTCATTTATTACCTTCTGGGGTTTTTTGTCTATACAGTATCCAGCACAATGCGATCCAGAACGTTATTCAGTGTTTCTAGGTACTACAGTATTACATACAGAGTACACCTCATCAGAGAAAGGGCACAGAATGGCTACACACTAAGACCATCAAAGCATACAGCCATCTCCATCAGGATAAGAGGTTCTCCTTCAGTTTGTCAGATTAAGGACATTTGTGTTACACTCATGGATCTTTGTGGCAATAAATATTTCCTACACCTGGCAATGTTGTTACAATGGCAAATCTTGACTTAATCCTGTCCCTGGTGCCCATAACCTCAGGTAGAAGCTCTGAAGGCTGAAATAAGCCTAGCATGTTTTCAAGCATCTAGTTCACTACAGTTTGGATGCTTTATCTATTCATATTACCTGCTGGTTGTCCTAATAAGCAATAATGCAGTGTTGGCTAGATGATTTCCACAAATCCAAAGGGATTTCATCAAATACCAGCAATGAAATGCAGAGACAGCTTTAAGAAAAGTCAACGCAAGGATAGTTTTGATTCTTAACTTCAAAATATGGGTAAAAGGAGAGAAAGGCCTTTATATTTTCACAGCAGCTATCTAATTTTGTGACTTGACTCCCAACACAAGATTAAGTCACTTGAACAGCTGGTAGCGTTACTGCTACTCCAGCATCTGAGCACCATTGGAGCATAAAGGCTGTGGCTATCTTCTCCATATCTCCTGAGATGCTCCACACAAACGGAATATATATCTACATCCATCTACGCAAGAATAATTTTTCACTAGCCAACTTTACATTGTCTTCCACAGTGCCATGAGGTGACAAAACTGGAAGAGAGAACAGTGCCTAATGCTGTTAATCCCTAGTAAAAGCACCAAGAAGCAAAATCTGATCAGCCTGTTATATTAAACAGCTTAAGCATAAGATTAATTCAGTGACATGGCTAGGAAACACAAGACAGTAAAATGCAATAGATATTTACCCCAGAGTCTGTCAGGGTACTCATTACAGTCAGGGATGCGAAGATATATGCTATTGATGGATTTAAGAAAGGGAGGAATCATTCCATGGATGGGACCTGCAGGGAGAATTTAAGCCTCTTATCCAAGGGTGTAAAGCAATCCCCCCAAAAAAGCTTGGGAAGGACTATTACTCATGTCCACAGCCATGAGCAATTACGTTGCATATTCTTCCCCTTATACCCAGCAACATTTGAACCAGCATTCTGTGCACATTCAGTGACCAGGGAGGAAGGGAGAGCACAGGACAGAGCAGTGGCAAAGTTAACTACAGCAGAGGTAGAAGTGTGGAGGATTGAACCAATGGGACTTCAGCTTTCTGTGAACAACAGTGCCTTAAATTTAGCTACAGGCAGGATACCAGGCTTGAAATCTTAATGATCTGCATTGACATGGCAGATCTCACGTTGCTAGAGAAAACAAAGAGCAGGGCAGAGCCCCTTGAGGCGTAATGGGAATTCTCAATAACAGCAAATCCACTCTCGTCCAAAGGAAAGTTTCCATCTTGTATCGAGCTCTCACCTTCCCCAGCAGTAGCTGGCCATTCAGCTGGGGACCTTAGAAGACAAGAACATTGCACATTGTGTAACTGTTGAAATTTCATTATACCATTAGAGCTGATGACAGAATTCGCAATTTATTATAAGGCTAGGAAACCAATGCAAGCTTTCTGTTATGAGCAAAGCTAAAATCAGACTGGAACTTTTCCCAGAGTATGGGATGAACAAGAGGAGCCTGAAGCTGAGTTGTCACCACCTTCAAATACAGATGATTTAATTAAAATAAAAAAGAACATATCTGATTTGACTGTTTTTCCCCCTTACCCCAAAGTCAGCACATTAGAAAGTGAACACAATTTATCTTACTGAAGAAGCACAACTCCAAGTGAATCCAAGGGAGGGGCTGGAGAGGCTTGGTAATGAACCCTTCTTTGCAGAAGTTGGGAGCCTAGTTCCTCCTTACATTCTGACTGCTCTCTGCTGCATTAGGATTAAACAGATGCCTTTAGGTGGGTGTAAATACCATTTATTCCTTCACTGAGGTTCCTCTACACTGCCACAGCAATGCAAGTCGCTTTACTGTTGGTCCATACCAGTAAAACAGCAGCAGTAGAAGTACACCAGCCAGGTATGAGGATCAGTCCTAGCAAGGATACAGTTACACCAGTATCAGGGCATCTCACACCAGCAGAACTTATTCTACTCCCTCAAATGGAATAAGATAGATATCCCTCGAGAAGCACTTTCATCTCTGGACAGATCTGTCCACCCTGTGTATACTATGCACCCCACAGAGGGCAACCTCAAAGCCCTCTTCAAAACCAGTTTCATGACCATACAAGCAGCAAACCAGTACACAAAGGTGCTGACACAGATGAAACACATAGACCTGAGCATGCCTGGACACATAAAGGAGGTTAGCGGACCATCAAACATATCTGACAGCCTGTCCACAAACCAGTCCTGTGGACACAAGATGAGTAGTAGATATGTGCTGTTACAGTTAAGATGGTGTACAGGCAAACAGAGGCAAAACTGTAAAAATGAATTAGGATTAGGCAATACATACATCATGGATCAGGCCTATAAACTTTAAGTGCAATTGATTTCACAAACAATGTTGAATTACACCTTCTTATGGGAAATACAATTACCCATATTTCTTTAGGGTCCCTGAAATCACCAAAGTCCTTCTTTGAGCCCTCAGAGTCATGCCTACGAGACTCGCGCTGGCTCTAAGCAAGGCAAGAGAGAGACACACTATTACAAAAGATCCCTTTCGTTTTCTCTTCAACATCCTACTCCTGGATCTAGCACAAGCCAGTTCTGTAACAGACAAATTAATGGGCCTGTGCAAAGTGCACTGACTCTTCACGTTTAAAAAAAAAAAAAACCCACTTTTATTTATACATATACAGTTGCCATGTGAACTGACAGTTAAGACAAAAACACTCAGCCAGTTAATGATTTTTTTTTCCTTTCTGTGAAGCATCTACAAGATGAAATCCCATCTGAATCTCAGTTTCACAGCCTTGCCTTATTTAAACAATTCAGCTCCTTTTGTCTCTCATTTGTACTGCACTTTGTGCGTCATTCTGGGTTGTTTCACTGCCTATTGCACAATTAAAAGTGTTCAAACACATAGAAGGCAAGAATAGCTTAGCTTGTTTCGGTTGCCTTACAATCAATACCTCTGCCTCAGGCACCGAAGAACGTATGAGAAAATGAGTTTTCTGTTTTTATAAACTTTGTCTATCTTCAAGCTCACTTTGATCCATTCTTCTACACAAATGAATAGGGTGGAGCCATTACAGAACAAGTAGAGACAACAACAACGTTCTGTTAGACTGAATCTCAACAGAGGTGACCACACCAAAGGCCACCTTCTTAATGATCATGCTTTTATTCTCCAGTTCATTTGGAATCTTTATTCTCCCTTCCTGAACTGAACAAATGCAAGCTTTGTGATATCTGTTCCTTTTCATTTCGTGGCAGCGATGGTTTTTTTGCTTTGATCTGATCCAGTATGCAACGTTATGAAGGTACTGTCTGCTAAAATAGGAAAGACTATGCAGTTTATGATTGCTGGAAGTGAAAGATATTTGTGGGGGTTTTTTTGATAACATGGTAATTTAGACCATATCCTTACCCAAAACAACTGGGAGAGAAACAGTGAATTACAGTGCTGAAAAACTGTTAGAGCAGTTTTACCACAAAAGATTGTGGTTTACATAAATGAGGATTTACAAGCCTAAGAAAGAATTGCAGACGTTTTAAAAGTAGCACAACATTTTTTGAGCAGTTTAGCTCCCTTTCAATTCAACCAAAAAAGTAGTTACATCTCCAACCCTTTTGGAAAACCAGCATTTTTATTGACTCTGGAGATTTGAAAAAATCTCCCTTAAAAATCAAAGATTATTTTGATCACCTTTTGGCTGAGATAACAAGAGTTTGCCAGAATACGTACAAAGAGCAAAACATCAAGGAAAACCATAAAGAGGTGGTACAGAACTCCTTTACACCACAAGATATTTCAAATACAGATCTCAGTCTTCAGCCTAGGTCTAAACATCAACACAGAGGGCTCCCATCTCATCATCATCCTCTAGCAAAAGGAAGCTTAAATTCTAAAAGGCAGCAAAATCATTAATCCAGTTACAGCTGGCTCTAAGAAATACATCTTTCAGTTCAATTTACACAAGCACAGCTGAGCACGTTGCTTTCCATATTCCCCCACTGAGACCTCTCCAACAGTTCACTTTGAGCTTGATCTTTCTTCCACTGATGTCGTGAAAAATCTCCCTCTGATGTCAGTATGGCCAGGAGGGGTTGGCATGTGTAGAAATCTAATGAATTGTGGGTGGTTGCTCTATCTTTTGTGCTTTGTTAGGCGTTTAGTAGGTATTTTTTGCTTTCTTGCCAGTTTCTAGTTTCACCGGGGTATGTTGCAGTTTTCAATGGAAAATAACTTGTGTTTGGTTGTATTTTGTGAAATGCCCAAAGGCTTTTGCATACAAGCATCCTACAAAAATGCATTAATGTTTTATTATTATTAATAATAATGCCACTGGATCAAGAGCAGTCTAGACTCTACATATGGCCCCCACTAACTTAAGCCACTGAGGTTAGATGATTTTTGTCTGTTTGTCTACAATGCCAGGAGGTGGTAGTCTCTCCACTGTTAAATTTGAGCTTTGTAGCTGAGTATTCTTGACTATGTAGCCTGGACAAGAAGGATCATTGTAATTGCCTGTATATTATCAGTGTGCTGGTCATTTAAAGACATATTTCTAATCTAAGATCTTAATTCAAGTGAATCGGAAGCTACCATCCCAAGGATGTAAGGCATAATCATAAGCATGTTACTGTCCAACATGCATTCACATCTAACTACTTATAAGCTCACACGCAATATCATTATATTAAAGAAGATTCAAACTTCAAAAGCAACTCTTGGGTTAAAAGGAGCTAACAGAACTAGCAGCCTATTTGTTGATGAAATTATGCTGTTTCAATTTAATTTGTTGATTATAGTTATCAAAGACTCATGCAAACACACACACATGTTCCTGGCAGCTGTTCGCTAATTTGGAAATGTAAGAATCACTAGGAAGAAGGGAATTTGAGCCTTTACCACTGTCCTGGTTTCGGCTGGGATGGAGTTGGTTTTCTTCCTGGTAGCCGGTATGGGGCTGTGTTTTGGGTTTAAGTTGAGAACAATGTTGATGATACACTGACGTTTTGGTTCTTGTTAAGTAGTGCTAAGTACTTGCTAAGTGGTGCTCACACTGGTCAAGGACCTTTCAGCTTCCCATGCTCTGCCAGGGGCACGGGAGGCTGGGAGGGGGCACAGCCGGGGCAGCTGACTCAGACTGGGCGGGGGGCTATTCCATACCACATGATGTCATGCTCAGTATATAAGCAGGGAGTTGGCCGGGGAGGGGTTCGATCGCTGCTTGGGGGACGTGCTGGGCATCAGTTGGCGGGTGGTGAGCAATTGTACAGTGTACCGCTTGCTTTGTATTACTACTGTTCTATTTTTTTTATTTTATTTTACTTTAGTTATTAAACTGTTTTATCTCAACCCACGAGTTTTCCCCTTTTGCCCTTCCGATCCTCTCCCCCATCCCACCGGTGGGGGGTGAGCGAGCGGCTGCGTGGTGCTTAGTTGCTGGCTGGGGTTAAACCACGACAACCACAAGCAGATGCAAGGTAGTGTGGGTCAAATAGTTTAGGGGGAAAAATAAAATTCAAATCAAGTCCAGAATGCTAACTTCAGCTCATCAATGATTTGTGAGATCACATTACTCTTTTTCTTTCCTAAGAGTATTTGGACAACTGCCAAGTATTTGTAAAAAGGTTTCATGAATTTTAGCACAAATGACAGTGTCTCAGAAAATTTCTGCCAGAACTGTCTCATTCGCTATTCATTATTATCCTGTTTAAAAAAAAAAAAAAAGAGGTCCAGGCATCAAGACTTCAAGACTGCAGGAAAAATGGTGTGACCCCGATGGTAATGCAAAGAGCAATAGTTTGAACAGGATCTTCATTAATGGCCTATAGTCTGACAACTAGTATGGTGAGTTGACAGTGGGGGGCAGGAACAGGGTGGATTTAGAGTGTTTTGCTAAGAGAACATGACCTTATACTTTACTATCTCATCTGTAATTGCAGCTGATCTGGAGTTTTGGTCAGATAACACTTCCAACAGGGAACAATAGTCCCTCTCTCTGACTGAGCTATTGGAGCCATAACAGCACCTATACCACAGGAGAGGTACTTCTCCCTGGCTATGGGACAAGAACGAATACATAAGAGGCAGGATTCATCTCATACCTTTGGACAACTACACTTCTAGAGAGTGATTCATCTGACCTATTTCAAAGTTTGCTTTCGCATGAAATGAATGTCATTCTAGAAATGTCTCTTTCTGTACAGTGACTAAAATGGAGCCCAGAGTGACATACTCAGGCAGGGATGTCTACATCATAAGATCTGACATTTAGTCAGTTGGATCACAGACAGATGAATGTGCTACAACTTCCTTGTGCCATTTCAGAACCTGAAAAAAAGCAATTTTATACCAACAACAAAAATTTTTCAGCTGTCATTCCCTGGATCTTTTTGCTCCTTAGGAACTTGTGAACATTAGTTATTTTGCCCCCACTCAGACTAAATGTAAGTTTTCATAAGGAGAAAATACTATTATTCTTGTTCAGCCCTACTTGTAAAGGATTGTTCAGCCAGCCATGTTTTAACGGCCCTTTGAGTGCTTCACTTTATAAAATCAGTACGAAGTTCTAGTTGCTGCAAATGAAGAAATATTTCTTCCAGATAGCACTGATATTTGGAACGTGATCTAAATCTCTCTGCTTCTCAAGATCCCACTGTACTAGGAAGTATAGTGCCTGATGACACTTCATCGTATAATGACATACGGACAGTGCCAAAGGTGTGGAGTTAGACTTTGCTGTTTGGTTCTGTCTGTAACACTCTTCAATACTATATACAGTGGCTAGCCAATTCTCTTTTAAGATGTCATTGCCTTCACTTTGGCTGCTTTCAGATACTGGTTTGAAAGAAGTTGTAATGCTTTAACATAGCCAGGCGACTAGAACAGAATGCTAAATTCATAGTGCCAACGCAGTACAATTTTTGGTGGACTCTGAGCTGAAAGTTACTGAACCAACTGAATTGGTAACTGTTACAGATAAACATAATCAACCTGCTATGACTGTCCAAAAACACATCCATCTAGTAACTCATGATGTGTTCACATTTACTTTTGTCAACACTTGCTGCTATAAGAACTTCAGAGTGTGTGTAGAAATGCACCATGAGCTAATGTTAGCTTACACTGCTTTATGTGGCCCAAATATTATGTTACAAATTCACTCATGGCATAAACATTTTGTTTACACAGTCCTAGAGGTAACTATAATGATCAGATACAGGACAAGAATATAGATCTAGAAAGGACCAAAATACTAAATTCCACCAAAATCCAAGAGTGTGAATCCATAACCCCTGATTCAGCTGATACTTAATGCCTGCATTCTACAGGTGCCTCCGTATATGAACTTCAAGTTGTCAGAACACCGAAAGCTCTGCTTCTGCATGTGCCAGGAAGCACCCCAGCCTCAACAGCACTAAATATCTCCTACCTAAACCAAGTAAAATCCAAAAGTTGGTCATTCTTCTGCTCCTCTCTCCCCATTGCCTTGATCCATCAAGAGTCTGCAGAGCACCCCTACACACCAAGCGCCACGTAACATGCAGTAGCAGCCACTGTTCTCTTTCTAGATACAGCCGCCATATCATTCTTAGTTCAGTTGTCAGACCACTCTGCTAGCATGGAAGAAACTTAGGATTGTGCCTGTCACCACCACGCTGCAGCCAGCACTAGAGAGTTCAAATGCACATTATTCATCTGCCATGCAAACCCCCCAGCTTCTGAAGTATACAGTGTTCTCCTTTTCTCTCACTGGAGTTGTTTTGATGGCCAGAAGTGAAAGCCCTCTCTTTGCTCTTACATGGAGAAGGAAATCTTGCAGATGGATTCCTACTCGATGCATGGCAAAGGCATTTTGAATGAAATGACCCTTGGAGAGAGAAGTCACTGTGCTCCTTGGAAGCGCTGTCTTATTCTTGGTTTCTAGCCTAGTTCACCTTCAGTTCTCTTTAATTCTTTAATTCCACAGCAGGGTCAGTATCTGCACTGCAGAGAGCAGATAGACCCATTATTTAGGAAACTCTCTGGGAGGCGAGTTTGAGTTCCCTCAGGCAAAAGCAATAACTGAGTGAGATTTCCCACAACCTGGGGGAGTGCTTTAATCACTAGGCTCCTGTTCAAACGGCCACCCCCACCTACTCTTCTGCCATGTTTTAGAAGAGAGACAAGCTCTGTTTTTGGAATAAAGGGTGTAACAGGTGGCTACGTGCTGGTAAGGATCCCACAGTATCCTCAGCATTTCCTAATAGAAAGCTGACTACCTGATCCTTATGTACCTAGCTCTTCCCACATACCTGTATGGGGCCAAGGCACTTAACAGAGGTGTCTGCTTACCTTGGGCCAGCCACATAAAAGCTCAGCAAGGTAACATTCAGTGTTGCAGCATCAAAGTTCCACTTTGGATCAAGCCCGAGGGTGCTACCAGAGGGAATTTACAATGTCAGGACTTAAAACTGTGTGTGATGCTCATTACTGTAACAACTGACTCTAGTCTAACAAAAGCAGCAAGGCCACAATAGTTATTGTTAAGCAATTTAATTGATCCAGACATTTATGCAGAGCCATTTACCTGTTGGGGCTCTAGGCAGAGGCTAAGCTACGCCTCTTTTCATTCCCACATTAGATGACTTGTAATTTCTTAACTCAGCCTGACGGGATGTCCCGAGGCTTTGGGGCCTTCAGCAGCTATTCTGGTTGCTCATCTCCAAAACTGACTCTGCATGTATATTGGTATATTGTGCTAGTTACCACAGATGACACACTTTACCGTAATTGTGTGTGCAAGTCATTGGTCTCTGAGGTTCACCTTACTTCACCTCCAAAGATTCAGTGAGGTAACATGGTTTAGTGAACTCTAGAGATTTTGCTAGGTACTTTGAAATAGTATGCTCTTCTGCTTCCCCCCACCCCCAGACCTATAAACAAAACCAGTGAATTCACAAGTCTAATAGGGATCACTAACAATAATCCCAGTTAAAATTGTTTAACTTGCATTTTCCTCAGAAGAAACAGATGACAAACAGCAGGCTGGTCTACGGGCCAGGTAGGAAAACCTGTTGACTTTCTCAAACCCAAATAAAATTTAGTTTTTATACATCACTCCAAACTACTAAACTTGCTTCCTAATACTAGTCCCCTAAACTACCTACCTGTAACCTACATTAGAGTCAATGGGGAGAGTGGGCATGCATCACCAAGAAGGGTTGCTGTATTTCCAGGTAGAAGTCTGACTGAACTAAAGAGGTCTTACTCTATTTAACACCGATTTTGCGAAGTCACTACTGCTGTATATAAAAGAGAATAGCTAATCAATGCATTACTCCAGTGAACTAATAAGATGGATGAATGGATTTTCAAGAGTTAGGTACAAATTAAAAGCTAGTGACTTCAGATGATGAGACTCAGGGGTGAGACAAAAGTCGTGATTACTTGAGCTCACTGACCAAGTACTAGGAGAGCATACAGCCAAAGGAAGCAAAGGCCACCGCTGCACATCCTGACTATTCATAGAGGTCACACACCCCTTTGATTCCATTTATTTTCCCCTTCTGGGCCGCATGAGATTCTACGTGTGTACTTTACCTGTACATGGAAATAATAAAGGGAGAATATACATTGTGGTAATAATAATCAAATAATCTCTCAGACACTAAGTAGCATGTATGAAATATTCTAACATCAGTTGAAGTCTCTGTTGTGCAAGTTCCTAGCACCTTAGTGCATAGAAATTAACATCTTTAGACCCATTCTTCAAATACAGGATATTAATGTCTCATGAAGTCAAACATGAGCAACTTACACTTCTTTCCCTCTAAAATGAAATAGGACTTCTAGGTAGTTTTGTGGCTAAGGGGAAACTCAGCTCTTTTGTGGACCTAGTTAAACTGGATTAGTATCTTCCTACATTTATACATTCTTTCTTTCTTTTAATAGCTGCTTACACAGACATACTAATCAAAAAATACATATATCTGAAAATCCGAAGTCACTTCCTCCCTTCCTCTGTTGATGTAGTGGCAGAAGAACAGATGGTTGAAATTAAAGAACTGCTTGGAGATGTAGCAGAGCACGTTAGAGAAGGAAATAAGACAGCATTTCTTTTTGAAAAAACTTTTCCTCTGAGCAAAACAATGAACAAACCTAGGTTACTTAGGAATTTCTTCCTCTAAGAAATTAAATCCAAGCTAGTACCCACTGAAACCAAACCAGGCATTTGACTTACATGGGTAGAGAATCGTGCTTTTTCTCCCCCCCGCCAGGATCAGGTTGTTGCACTTCTGTAGCAATTAAAACATAAGAGTCTAAAATAAACAAATAATTTCCTTCCAGTAGCTATACAGAATCAAGTACACCTATGCTGTAAATCACTTAATGTCAACCAGATTTATAGTTGGGGTGAATTAGATCCAGAATGTTTCATTCCCCACGTTCCTACCAAATAAGCCATATGCAAAGATGCGTTGGCGCAAAGTACGGCAAGTGAAAAAACTCTTCCAACCCTGTTGACTGATACGACATTTATCCTATTGTTAGCAATGACATATCTGAGGAGAAAAACAAAGACACATTACATGTATTATTAGAGAAAGTGTGAGATCATCACTGTGGATGGACAAATTCGTAATTCTCCTGCTTCTTCTCTTGCATCTTTGCATGAGGTGCCTCCTTCCATCTTTCTATTTAGCTGTGCTCCCAGCTCTTGAACTTTCTTCTTACCTATAACTACTCCACTGAATTCTTATTCAGTATAATATCCTGGTTACACCTGTCATGACAATGACATATTTATCTGGTTTGATTTTTTTTTTAATTACACTAAAGATTGTACATACAGAATTCCCTGTACCAATTTAAAAGCACAAGAAGTTAAACAAAGAAACCATGCTTTCCCACTTCCCATTCTCTCACATTACACTTAATTAAATTCCATTTAAAATTTTAATAAAAAAAATCAGGCCTAATTTTATTGAACCTCCCTCCCTCCTTTACCCTCTTCTATTTCAGCCTCAAACAGGAGCACAAACCTATTTGCTTCAGCTCTCCTCCTACAGCCACTTTAAAGGTAATTTTTGCAGTGCTCCAGAAGTCAGAGCGCATGTCAAGTTGATGAAAGAATGTGCTAAAAGGGACAAATGAATATTTGCACAACTGAATACAGGTCAGTGATAGCCAGCACCAAAAAAGAAGGAAGAGAAGTCTGGCCATCTTTTATGAGAAATTTTTGAGATGACTTATGAAACAATTCATACATGTCCTCAGTTTCATCCTTTGAACCCCTAAGCCCACACACACTGGACTGAAACTCCAGAGTTTTGCCACCTCTGGTCGTTCTGACAAGTAACTCCATAAGCAGACGGGTGGTGCGAGAAGTCACTTGCAGCAGCTCTCACACTTTCTTTGCTCTAGCCAGTATATGGGACGCAAAAGTAAATCAAACACAAACCTTTTCATGTGAGCATCCAAGTACAAGAAGGTCCAATGGAGACTGGCCACTGATTTCTGTGGGAACAGGAACAGGGACAACTGAACTTAATATATTTACAAATCATGAGCTACCTGTCAGTCCTCCTGAATGCAGAAAAAGCCACTGACCTGAGAAGTATATGGGAAATTAAATCATCTTGATATCGATGAGTTCTGGGTGCCTAATAATCAACGACACGGGCCTGATTCACTTGGACCACCCAAAACAGAGGAACAGTAAAGGAATAGTTGGGGCTACTGAAAAAGGTCTGAGATTCCAAGCAATCCATGCAGCTCAGGGGTGACTGCTAAAGCTAATGCTCATTAAAACTATTTATACTACTTGCAACTATTTCAGAGCAGACAGTGCAGGTGATTGCTCAAAAAAATAGGGTTTGTCGTCACTTGAGACAGTGACCAAAGATTTTTGTGTCTCCAGGATAATCACAGGAAAACTATGCAGAGGATGTGAAGCTGTATTCAGAAGGCAAAAGAGATACTGCAGAAGTATAGACTTAGAACATATGAATCTTTCACAGTTCCAGGTTTTGCAAGCTTCTGAGTAATGTTTGCGTCTGCAAAACTTGTTTGACTACAGTAGACCTTATTTTTGTAACTTAATCCTGTATTTTTTGCAGAAGTGGTTCAATTAAAAGGGGAAGAGAAAAATCATCATTTTTCTATGTGAATGAAAGACATCAAAGTAAATAAAATTAGATAATTTACCTCTGTTACCTCCAGAAGCTAATCTTCCACAATGCATGGTACTCTTTGAAGATCTGTCTGGCACACTCCTTCTCATTCTGCTTTTCCCCTTATTATCTTCCTATGTTTATTGCTCCCTATGACTAATATCTGTTACATTTTTCACATATTTTCCTCTTTTTTTTCCTGCTTGCCACCTTTTTGTAGGCACTTCCCTGTTTCTCTTGGAACACAATTCAGTGGCAAACTGCCTCAAAACCAACAGAATTCAAGGTCTGTCATATCATTGCTCCCAAAAAGCAGTGCCACTATTACATGTTTCATACCAGCAGAAGGATTTAGGCTGCTGCAGTCAAGCTCAGCTAACTCCAAAAGAAAATAGAAAAGAAGCTGTTTCTCCCAGAGACCCTTTCTTTTTCACAGAGCAAGCTGCTAGTAGGCTGTGAAGGCTTCACCACAGATTTCTCACCAACCTCATGCAGGAGGACTCTGCCTGCCATTATCCCAGGAGACCAGACTCCATCTTTGTATTTGGTAAGTTTCCAAACCAGTAATTTTGGGCTTTCTCACATTGCTGTGCTTGCCTAGGAGGACCTCTCTAACGTTTGCAATGTCTGCTTCATTATCTTTCTCCATAGCTGGCCTCTGCTCTTCACTTGCTTGCAAAAGCTGTCAAAACATTGGCAACAGTGATGCCACTGAACTGCCACCAAACTACCTACCATATTAGCCGATATTGCCTTACTGTATGCTTATACTTCTCCCTTTTCATTGCATCTGTGTCCACCTGTCTTTTGCTTCTATTGTAAAATTGTTGAGAGAAGGACTGCTTTTTACTGTTTTTCTGCAGTGCATAGCACAAGCCACCAGAGCAAACTGCAGTAATAACAGCAACAAGTAAAAAAGATAGGCCTTTGAATAGCTTCCATAAACCTTCTGTGAGGCTCTACTCTGATCTTGCTCACACTGATGGAAATCCACCAGTGGGTGCATTATAACAAAATATACATCTAATACATTGCATAATATAACACAAAGCCATTGTACAAAGTATCTGGAATCAGTAGAGACATTCTAAAAGTCGTGTGTCCTGTCCATCAAGTGCAATTGAAACTAGAATTTAGCCAGAGCTGGATCACTTGCAGGCTGAGCAGCTACATCTGAGGCTATATTAACAATATTCTATTAATTCTAAACTTGAAGGGGACTTTTTGGGTTTTTATTTTCAATTGCACAGCTTTATATTGAAAACTACATGGAACCCCCCTTCCATGAATGATAAAATGCATTAAAGAAAAATTGCAGGTGCAAAAGTGAGCAGGATCATGAGCATCACATAAGCCTTCCTTGCACATATGCATTCTTCAATGACATCATGACAAATGATTTTCCCTGGGACTTCTGCCTCATTGAGTAGCCAGGATTGCCAGCACAACCTCTTAAAACAACACTAAAACAAGCATTCATGAATGGATGCATAGGCTTCTCTGTCATATTTGTCATTAGAGCATGGGGGAGGGGGGGCAGCAAGAAGAGAAATGCTGATGAATTTATTACCACAAAACAGCTTTGAGAAAGGAAGAGCTGTCCTATCCCCATCATACAGACCAGAGGTGAGACACTGGCGCATCTCAAAATTGCCTCTAATTCTGCATTCCCTGCTCATGATCTATTTTTTTTTCTTCCAGATTTTTTGCAAAGTTTTCTATGTTTCTATGTATTAGCTCCTACTGACACATGGACTACTCCAGGGCAGTGTTTGATTGCATGGACATCTAAACATCTTGTCTCATGGTCTATCTCTGTTCTTAATGCGATGAACACCCACTAGAAGAGAACAGCATGCAATCATGTGATTAGAGATGACTTCTGAACGCACATACATCATGGTGCTGCTGTAGTATTGCTATGATAGCCCTTACTCAAACATGCTCTAACTTCTCAACACTTACCTTTGCAACTCTCCATCCTTTTAATGCCATAGGGTTTGGGGGTTTTTTTTTGTATCTTCTTCTATGTATAGAGGCTGTGCCTCTATATACATAAATATGAATTTATAAACTTGTACCACACAGACCTGTCCTGTTTCTACAATCTGCAGCACAAACCTTTATATCTTTAACAGAGAGTTATGGATAACTGATAGCTCGTTGTTGTCCTCAGTATGGTCTGGTCAAGGCATCATTCTGCAGACACATACAGCTACTGAAGAATAACAGAGGACTATGCCAAGTTCAGAAGCTCTGGCGTGTAGTTTTTAAGAACTTTTCTTTCCGTTTATCTTCAGCCTCTCTAACCTGAGTAACGAACTGCAGGTTGTCTTTGCCCTTATTCTTCTACCAGGCCTTCTGTCTCTGCCCTCAGAGCCCGTGTCTCACATTCCACTGTACCACAGATGAGTGCCAAGTATATAAAATCCTACCCATCTCTCCTCCTGGTGCATCACTTGTGTCTCAATTTCAACCTCCCAGTTCCCATGCATAAGGCAACTGTCCTGGTTTTGGCTGGGATAGAGTTAATTTTCTTCCTAGTAGCTGGTATAGCGCTGTGTTTTGGATTTAGCATGAGAATAATGTTGATAACACACTGATGTTTTTGTTGTTGCTAAGTAGTGTTTATACTAGTCAAGGACTTTTCAGCTTCCCATGCTCTGCCAGGTGCACCAGAAGCTGGGAGGGGGCACAGCCAGGACAGCTGACCCAAGCTTGCCAAAGGGCTTTTCCACACCATATATGCTCAGTATATAAACTGGAGGGAGTTACTCAGGGGGCAACGATCACTGCTCAGGGACAGGCTGGGCATTCGTCAGGGGGTGGTGAGCAATTGCATCGTGCATCACTTGTTTTGTATATTCTTTTATCATCATCACTATTATTATTTTCTCTTCCTCTGCTGTCCCATTAAACTGTCTTTATCTCAACCCACAGGTTTTACTTTTCCCCGCCACCCCCCCCCCCCAATTCTCTCCCCCATCCCACCATGGTGGGACAGGCAGAGGGTGAGCGAGCAGCTGTGTGGTGCTTAGCTGCCGGCTGGGTTAAACCATGACAGCAACAAAGAAATTACAACTTACAAAATCCTGGAAAGGAGAATGACTGGTGGAAACTAAATCCCCAAGAAACATAGCTGCCTAATTTCAACAGTTCACACAATGGAGAAAGCACAATCTGAGGTGTGGGGGGTTTTAAGGGGATTGGAGGTTAGGTGATTTTGAGCTAATTTCACAAGGTCAGTAAAGGCAGACATCTTAGATCACACCAGCTTCCCAAGATTCAAGCCTTTGCTTGAAAGCACAGGACTCCGTGAAAAAGCAGTGTGTTTTCCTCCTTACTTCATTCACAGAAATAGTTGAACTGGTTTTGACTAAATTTTCCTCAAAAACAACAACAACAATCTACCTTAGCCAAATAGCTGGCATGGAAAATCTGAGCCCAAGTGGTTTAAATGTTAGCAATGTTATCAGCAATTGCAACAAAAGTCATAATGAAAAAGTCAGTCTTAATTGTCTGTGTCATTACCAGGTCTGCCTGTAATAACATGGTAGCTCAGTCTCCTGGCCTCTTCTAGGTGACACTTGACTTACAATTCTGTGGGAATTTTTAATGTGTTACTATATGTTTATGTATATCTGTCATCATTTCATTATGAGATTAAAATTATATCCGCATTTATACTCTCATCAGAAATAATGGCCTAAGAATACTCATTGTTATTGCTGCAAATTGTAAATCATGCAATAAAAAGGTCAATTATCAAAATGAAATTGGCTTAAAAGAAGGATCCCATTTTTTCACACAGGTGAGTATGGTCTTCAAATCTTTCCACTGTTTAGATATCTACATGCAATGTGGCAGTTTCAGGGAGACAAGTGGGATTTGCTAGTCAGTACCCCATGAAGTATTCAGGTAATGATGATTGTAAGGTAAGGAAAAGCTGTTATCCCATTTACAGATGGAGCACAGACACAGGAAAATTAAATTCCCATATGAAGCTCACAGGTGAAGTCTGTGGCAGAGCAGAGAACCAGATCTGAGGCTCTCAAATCCCACACTGGCTCCTTAAGCACCAACCAACCTTTTTTTTTCCCCTCTATGTGTAGGTCTCAGATGTTATTGAATGATGTCCTATTTTATATTTGATTTTCAAAAACTCTAGACAAAAGCTAAAATATATGCTGTACCTTCACAGAAAGGCTAGGAGAAGAATTGAAAGAAAATAGCATGTGAAATGCTCTGATGTTTTACCTGAACCTGCCTCTTGGGAAAAAGATGGCTGTTTCTGCTCATTTTTGGCACGATATGATAAATTGGTTAATTTCAGCCCAGTAGTCAAGTTGGTTCAGAGAGGTCAAAACAGTAACAAAACAGTAAATCCTTACATTTAGCACCATAACCATGTAATTATAGAGAATAATGTTATGACATTGCTGGTGTTTAAGGCTGAGTGCACCTCCATTCTGCCATAGGAGTGGAAATGTGTATGCATTACCTTTCCTGGAATGCTTTTGCTTCCTTTTGGATAGTTGTCTTTCATCACGTTCAGATCTCAAGCAATTTGAAAAGCCAGCAGTGTTGCTAGAGAAACTGAGGTTAAAACTAAGCTCCTTTCTCCTTTTGCAAGATGGGAATAGCGAGATGAACTGTTTCGCTGATTTTTTTTTTAAACAGTATCAAATCACTTTTTTTAAAAAGCTTTGATAATCTCTAAAGAAATTAATAGTGTTTCAATATCTGGCATTTCCCAATTGTTTATTTAAAGGGCAAGTCCTGCAGCAATTTCTTTGTCTCAGTCATTTCATCACATTTACAGTTTCCTGCCAATACATTTTGTACATGCAACTCAGTGTAAATTTTTGGCACATATTCAAGGCCTCTCTGCCCACATCTCAAAAGAAAAAAAAAAAAGAGATAAAACTAAAAGGTAGAAGTATGATATCAAGCAACCAAAACACAGACACAAACACTGCAAGAAACTACGTAGCCACAGGACCAGTATTCTTCTTGGGATCTGTACGGGATCTGGCTGGGATGGAGTTAACTTCCTTCACAGCAGCCCTCATGGCACTGTGCTTTTGCATCTGTGGCTAAAAGAGTGTTGATAGCACACCAATGTTTTGGCTGTTGCTGAACAGTGCTTGCACAGCATGAAGAGACTTTCTCTCTTCCCCACAAAGCAAGTAGGCTGGGGGTGGGCAAGAGGCTGGGAGGGGACACAGCCAAAACAGCTGACCCAGACTGATCAAAGGGATATCCCATACCTTATAACATTGTGCTCAGCAATAAAAGCTCAGGGAAAAGGAGGGAGGAGGGACGTTCATGGTCATGGCAGTTGCCTTCTCAAGCAACTGTTACTCATGCTGAGGCCCTGCTTCCCAGGAAGCGGCTGGACATCTGCCTGCTGATGGGAAGTAGTGAATGAATTCCTCTTGCTTTGCTTGCACGCTTAGCTTTTGCTTAGCCTATTAAACTGTCATTATCTGGATCCACAAGTCCTTTCACCTTCCTTCTTTTTTCTCCCCATCATGCAGGAAACAGGAGTGAGCAGGAGGTAGGGTGGGTGTTCGGCTGCTGGCCATGGTCAACCCACCACAGAATCCCATGTAATAGGTGTGACCCACCTGACATTTTCTGTTAGGCTAGACAAATGCATCTCTTCAGTACAGCAAAGTAGAGATCTAAAGATGTTATCCAGTCACTTCCCACTGTACATGGTACAGAACACTTAAAGCTTAAAAAAAATCAGACAGCTCACTCATCTCTGTATACTCTTCAAGATAAACAAGACAGCTGACAACTGTTGTGTAGTATTGTCCACATTATACTCTCTCCCAAAGAAAACTAGAGTTGATCAGAGATGCAGGAGCAGCCTTTTGCCCTACAAACCAGCCTTGCCATCTGTACTTTTTCTTCTCAAGTAGAGCTATCCAGAGAATTGTTTTCCTTACAGGAAATAACATCTTTCAAAAAACCTTCCAACTTGTGTCTGAATACTGAAGATTTTGAGATATCACCATAAAGCTTCATGGTTATACTTCCTGGTACTTGTATGCATTTTCCTTTATCAGACTGGCTGGCCAGGCCAGGCCAGCCAGTAACACCTGATGGTCTCACTTCCTGCTGAGATATAGTAGTTCATCATAGGAAAGAAACGTCTGGCCAGAAACCTTGACTCAGCCATATAATAGGGCATATGAGGTACCTGCCCTCACATTCCCCAAGGACTCACACTATAGTCCTGAAATAACGTTTTAAGCGTTCAGTCAACTTGCTGTTATCTGAAAACCAAAACTCTCACAGATTTCTGATATTTTATTTTTGTGAAACATGAAAATTTCCAGAGAAAGCCAAGTCTCCATCTGTTTTAATCAAAACCTGATTTTTATCACCTTCTTCCTCCTCTTCTTGCTCCTCCTCTTGCAAAAAAAAAAGTGAATGTAAGTTTCCAAAGAGCAGTCTTAGCTAAATGCCAACTGCCAAGAGGGTTGCTTAGTTTCAGGTTCTGCTTTTCCCTTATTTGCTGACACTAAACATCAAATTGATGGCTTCTGTGCACTTAACACAAGTTCCTAGTTGCATCTGCAAGTAGCATCTTATGCACAACATATAGCCAATATGTAATCGACCTCTTCTCTACCAGTTTCAATTAAATTCTTATCTATTTTCTTACAAGGAAACAGAAAATCCCATTAGTTATACCACACGGAGATGCTCTAGACAAAACTGGCTGAGC
The DNA here is from genome assembly GCA_020745775.1 of Theristicus caerulescens. Taxonomy (NCBI): domain Eukaryota; kingdom Metazoa; phylum Chordata; class Aves; order Pelecaniformes; family Threskiornithidae; genus Theristicus; species Theristicus caerulescens. The sequence goes on from CM036558.1 coordinate 75,403,766, forward strand.
TGCAACATTCTTAGATTAATCCACACCACATCATCTGCGCTGTGCAGGTACCACCCTGTGATACTCTTTTACCAGCCCATGCAAGACAGTTGGGCACACCAGTGAGATAAGTCTGTGTGGATTGCCATCATGTTACATGATGATGAAGCTATCTATATACATGGCACTGTGTTAGAATCACACCCTAAAATTTGCACAAATCATCATAAGCCTTTGGCAGTCTTTTCTCTGCTGTTTCCCCATCCCCATGAAATAATAGAAAAAATAACACTAAAAAGGATCTAATATTGTTCATTTTGGTGCTCCAAGGCAAAATCATCAGCTCCTACATCATTCTTCAAAGATATTTACCCACCTTTTCTAAAAGATTTCCACTCACAGAAACTCTGCTACTTCTCCAGGCAATCACTATCCTTATTGTTACAAAGTATTCCTGAATATCTACCCTATTGTCTAACATATTGCAATTAGAGCCAGTTAGCCTGAAATGAAGAATAACAGTGTAGGAGTATACTAGATACAACTACCTTCTTATTAGTCCCCTCTTTGCCAGAGCTTTTTATATATTTGAGGACCCTTATTAAACTCTCTCTCTCTTTGAAATCCTCCATTCTTTGGGACAAAAAACCCAATTCATTCACTCTCCTTACCATTAGGTTTTCCAGACTTTCGATCATTCCCTTTTTCACTTTGGATTCTCTCCAATGAGCTCACTTCCTATTAGAAAGGCACAGCCCAAAATCAGACCCAGTGCTCCAGCTGATGCCTTATCAGCACTGAGTGAAGCAGGATTACTTCATGTGTCTTGTCAGCTATATTCCTGTTTGTATGTCCCAGGTTGGCAATTTTTTTTTTTAAACAGCATTCCCAACTCATGTTCGCACTTGTGATCCACTACAACCTGCAAAGATTTTTTTCTGAAGAAGTATTTCCCAGCTACTTACTCATGTGAACTGATGACTTGGTGATGTTCTTTGCTAACAGACACTGCTAAAGTAACACAACTAAAGGGCAAACTATCCCTGGTCAAAGCCTTGATGTAGAGGTATTGGAGAGCTCTAACATGTTTTCTGTGTGCCCTGGGAGGGTTTTTTTGCTTGTTTTTGTTTGGTTTGGTTTGTTATTGTGCTTTGGTTTAGGTGTTTTGTTGTTTTTTGTTTTAAACAAAGCTGGTGGACAGGGAGAGGATACATACTGAATGGGATGATCTGTCTTCTGTAAGTGTTCTTGCTGACTACAACATAATTGCATAGCTGCTACATGGTCAGTCACTAATGCTTCCATGAGGCCATGGGGACCATGTCTCTCAGCTCGTATTTGGTGGCTATGTTCCCTGTGCTCTGACAGAGCTATTTTTTTCTGACGATCTGTATACTAATTGTTCCTCCTTTGTACAATCCATTTACTTGGACTGTACGTGAGCACATGACCCAACAAAATTATCATATATGGTTTTAAAGTGATAGTCCAGTGGTGCCAAGCTTCCTAGATCTGAAGAGATAGTCCTTTTTATTCAAACTGACCAACATAATTTAGACTGACCAACATGATCCGAAGTGATAGTCCTCTTCATTTATACTGACTAACATAGCTACTGTATATTTGTACTACCACTAATGGACTCTTATTGTTCAAGAACTCCATGGGTTGATGACCTGGAGATCTAAGATAAAATTTGGTTTTCATGGCCATTCCTGAATTTCAACGCACAGGGCCATTGCACAGGAAAGATTGATGCCTAGGGAGAGAGCCCTTATGTTTGCAAGCAGAAGTCAGAACTTCTTTACAGACCCAATTGTCACTCATGACCAAAGCTGCTGGACTGACTGAAGTTAACAAAAGGTCATTCCACTCAACTGTGTAGGTTTCAGGCTGAGCCTGTGCTTAGTAAGGCACCTCCAGGGCTCCAGTTCTGCCTGTGGCTTTGATTCCTCTATAAGCTTTGCACCTCTATTACTGGACACTTTAAACACCTGGGTCTTAGGTGGAGTCTTCACAGCATTTTTCAGTTCAAGAAGTTTAAGGTCTCTAAGAATTATCAGGCTGGTCTTTGCAAGGTGGATGCCTTCAGACATCATTAAAGAGGCTCGAGAGGCAACGAATGGCTTCAAGAGATTTACAGAATGGCCCTGCTCCATAGATTTGAGTTGCAGAAGATGATAGCACAGTTTACAAGCATGAAGATGAGGGGGAAAAAAGAACCTTTTTCATAACAGGAAAACCTGCTTGGTCTTACATGGCCTTCCTGTGTCAGAATGGATACCAAAAAGTTTCTCTTCAAGACAACTGTGCCATGAAACCAAAAGAATCCTCCCTGTTTATCAAGCAGCAAAAAATAACCAATGACTTCAAATACTTCTTTAATCTCTACCATCCCTACAGAAGGCTTTTCTTTTTACATATTTCAGCTGGTTTATTGCATAAATATTATGTTAGCAGTCATTCTTCAGTGTGTAGGTGGGATCGCCAGTAGGCAGAGACAGTGATAAATGAGTCTCCAGGTGTTGCTGCTCTTTTTAGAAAATCCTTTAACAAGCAGTTATGAAGATTGAGGTCATTCTGAAAACTTAGAAGAGTTACAGTAAGTTGCTTCACAGACTTTTTTTTTTTTTAAAGAGGTGCTGTCAAAGTTGGTGATCCCAAAGTGGGTTGTATCTTTCTACTTAGCTCTGTTTACAAAACTGAGATAATTATTTATATGCATTTAGTTTTGAGGATGCATTGAAGAGGTCAGGGCTGGGGATTATTGGAGCAATATTTTCATTAATTTCTTTTCTGGCTGCAAGAAAGCAAATCTTGCCATCTTAAACTCTCCAACAACCATTTTGCACACTTGATGACAGCAAGCAGATGATGATCCGTTTCGTTAAGGTAATTATTGTAAACACCAAGAAGCCAGGAGAGAGGCTGCACAGCTCAAGAGGTAAGAGTCTAAAGCCTTTCACCTTCAGACTGTAGATCCTACCAACAACCAGCCTGAACAGGTTCATTCAAGTATCCAACCTACACAAAAGCGCCCTCACCACCATCAGCATCCATCAAACCTAGTAGTAACTGGCTCGCTGATTGACAAGGCTCCACAGGAAAGGGGAGGACTAAGCCCAATCGCCATGCAAGGAGAAGCAGTGGGATCTGTCAGTCCCAATGCAGGCACCGCTGCTGAACTGAAGCTCTTCTCGCTGCGGTGGTTCTGCAGACGGAAGATTGCTGGAACCTTTCCTACATATCAAATGGATGCAAACTATTCTGTGAAGCACACCAAAGGAAAAGGAGGAAAAACAATATTTCAAAGCTTGTTCAAAGCATCGTGCCACTGTCCTTATCAACACCATCCTTTGGCACAAGGAAAGGCACTGAGAGCGGGTAATTCCAGGCAAACACCACCCAAAATACCATTCTGAATGCTCCCGCGCCAGCACTTGGAATCAGGTAGCAAAGAGGAGAGGTGTTTCGCAGTCAGGATCAGCACTGAAGGCCTTAGCTCTCAGGATGGAATAAACACCATATTGAGGGAGCAGGGCTGTGGAAAACCGTTTGGCATTTCATAACCAAGTCCCCCACCTTCACACTTAAGTAATATTTTATCGTCTAGCATCATGTCTTGGCACAGAATTCCACAGGCTGAGACTCTTTTGTAATTCTTGTGCTCTACAGTGTTTCCCCCCCCCAAAGACACCTCTGTCCAAAGCTGGAACACAAACAAGCTCCATTCTGAGTCATAAAAACATAACACATGCGTAAGTGCATGCAATAATCTTGGTATAATTTGCCCCTTAGTCATTGTCTAGTCCTATTATGTAAATCTGAAACATACATTTTTGAAAATAAAGGGCTTCAGTAAAATAATTACTGTTGTAATCCTAGAACCACACCCAATAAACAGTTTAGTAATCAACTGGCTCCGTATATTTGAAAGCTATAAACAGATTAGTACAAAATTAAAGCAGTAAGGGCCAAAATCTCATCTGCTGGTGTAAATTAGTACAGTTTGACTAAATCAAATTAGTAGTTTGATTGACTTCAATTAAGCTACACTAATTTACATTAGGCTGTCTTTTCTCTATATATGTGTATGAATAGCAGAGCATGTGTATACGGGGGGGGGGTTCTGTATTCTAGGCAGATAGTGATCTTTAGCACAATAATCTCCTTTCTCTCTCTGCATATGTAGATTTGTGAAACCTAAGTATGACTTCAGGCACTGTGGGGAGAGGAATTGAAGGGCTACCAGAAAAGAAAGAACCGATGACTCCAATCCAATAATTTCAATAAACCCCTATTCATTTTCTTAATAAGAAATTTGCTTGACTACAGAAGACAGCCTGAGACTGCCCTTAGCAAGCTTCATTTCAAGCAAACCTAGAAATTATTATCCATTTACAGTTTTTGCACAATTTGGAATAATAGCCAATTTTTTTAAAACCAATTTTGCTTACTTCACAATTTTCCAGGACAGGAGCTCCACCTGACTTTTTACACATCTCCTTACAATTCATGACAAGCTTTTGGTCTCATAGGAGAAATAATCCTTATTTCAAAGGTTTTTAATGGCATAACATTGGCCATTAGAAAGATCAAATGATTGGGACCTCCTTTTCATTTGGGAAAGGAGCCATCTACTACACTTTCATACTAAGCCTTATGAAGCACATGAATCCTTACCATTATCCTCAGGTTGCAGGTTGGATAACTGGGGCACAGAGTTAAATGATGTGCTTAGGCCAAGGAATGGGGAACTAAGAAGTCAGATTAAGAAACAAACTCTTGTGCCCTAGCCATGTACTGAAGCCATGCTTTTCCCTTAGATCATCCATAGTCCATCACATTGCCAAATTAAAAATAGTCAGTCCACTACAATTGCTTTTCTGGTGTTCTGTCTGGACTAATCTTTTACCACAGGGGCAGGAACACAAGGGGGAAAGGGGAACTGTGAAAAAAAGGTTGTGGACTGAAACATACAATGTATCTGGGTGACAGGAGGGAGAGTCTCCTAAAGGCCCTTTAAAGCAAAAAGCAACAGTACTGCTAATGGAGACAAGACATAAGGAGAGAAAAACAAATCCCACATGGCTAAAAAAAGCAGAATGAAAGAGTGAGGAAATGAAACCTTAATCTAATTTATTCCCAGCCCATTCAGAAAAATTACTTATATGGCTGTAAATTATGAAGAGAGAATATAAAGGGGTCTGGAGGAACTTTGGTATTGAATGGACCTAAAAGGATGAAGGCAGACCTCTCCTCCAGGACTTAGGACAAGAACAGGGATGGAAGTGGTAGAACAGCCAATAAAACCGTCAGCATGGACAGACCATAGCTGCCATTCTTCTATCAGACACAAAGGAAAGCATCTGCCATCCTGGATTTCCACTGCACAATCCCCTCCTGAACACCAACCAAGCAGCAGGAACATCACAGCCAGAAGTAAAGGGAAATAAGGAAAGTAGCTGCTCTGGAGAGTGAGCAGCCACCCTGGTGAGGAGATCCAGGCCTCCCTCTGCTCTCGCGCTGGAGGCTGGTGCCAGTGGCCATACAGATCCTGGATCCAATTCAGATTTCATTTCTTGGAAGGTGTAGCTAACCAGAGGTATCGTTCTTAACAAGATTCACAGGGTCAGAATGAAACAATCCCTCATATGCTCAAGGGTAGCTGAAAACAGAGACTGAGTGCAACAGCTGCCATTTGTTATTGTGTTAGTATCTATCACACATTGCCAAGTCTAAAGCCTGACAACACATGCCACTAAGACACCAGCAGATAGGAGGAGTTTGTTTCAGCAGCCTTCATCTCTCTGGCTCATTTCACCTCTTTGCTCTGCTGTAAACACACTGGTTTGACTGCAATGCCCCAATAACATCTGACATCTTGAAGCATGTGGAGGAACACGTCTCTTTCTCAGCATTTTTTCTTTACAGATATAAGCCTAAGGAGGGATCTACCTTGCAATGTCTGTCATTTCGTGATTGCTGTTGAGTAACAAGTAAAAAACATGAAAAGATTATTTGCGAGCATAGCACAAGGCTTTGACCCAGACAGAAGATTGTTTTGTATGTTCTTGTTACTGTGATATTTCCCAAATACCACGATATTCCTGGCTGGGAAGGCAGGCAAAAGAAGCGTGTATTTAGCAGCATGTGGCAGGACAGTGAGGAAAATGCTGCCTGTGCTGCTTTCCCATATCTAAGCTCATCTTTCAAAGCTTGGGGAATGCTGCACTATTGACTACCAGGATCAAGCAAATGTTAACATTAAAAGAAAAAAAGAAATGAAACCCTGATTATTCATTCATATATTTTTATAAAAGCCTGCTTTCCATATGCTCTTTCACTTGTTTTATGCTATCTGTCACAAATCCCAACAAGTTTAAGGGCAGGAACATTTGCAGAAACAGATAGTTCTTCTGCAAAGCATAGTAAATGCTCAAGGAATGAAAACTCTGAATTAATAATACACATGACAACCCATTCTTGAATCTGCAGAGGGTTATTTCCATCTTTCAAGGAACAGAGATGAACCATAAGACTGCACGTAACTGGTCAAACTTTGACTAAGTATGTCACATTTAGTTGACACTACAAAAGCTGCCTACCACTTCATAGGTAAAGGATTTCTAGGATCCTTCAGCATTACACTTGAGGCTAAGATTTCGTTCTTTTCCTTTCTTCTTCACTACAGAAATTCAGGTTTTAAAAAGCAACATGAAAACACATTGCTGAGTCTTGGAGTTTTCAGACATGTCTCTGTTGAGCTTTTCCTATCTGAGTTTTAACTCCCACATACCACTGAAGTGTAGGGCTAGGTTTTAAAAGTCATGTGGATGCCTGAATAGACTGAGAAATCTATGCTGGGACTGTCAAAATAGCTGGGTGATCCTTCCAAAAGCAACAGGTGATGCTTACCTAGGAACTTCTGAAAACCTCATCATTGGATTATCAATATTTTCAAGCTCTTAAATAACTTTTCTAGAAAACAGACCACTCAAGAATCCCTGAGTCTCACCTCTGGGACTCACTTACTGGGTGACTGAGCAAACGTCATCATTTCTGAGCGCTTGTGTTTGTCCCCTACAGCAACACTAAGGGTGCTGACTGCCAGGGCAGATGTGCTTTTCATCAACTGATCTCAAAGTGCCCCGTACTAGCTAGGTAATATTAGGAAGCTGGCCTTTGCAGAGTAATCCAATTAGGCAGCAAGGGAACCCTTTGGAGTTGCTAGAATGATTTCCATTGGCTTCAGTGGGTACTGAGTCAGGTCTAACAAGTTGATAGACTTGTCAGACCTTGAAACAATAGGTGCCTTTGAAATACCTATATATAAAGATACACAGAGACATAACTTGCCCATCTGTGTCTCAATTTCCTCATCTCCAAAATACGGATAACAGCTATTTACCCATCTCTATATCTACACATCTGATAATATTTAAAGCAGTTGGTGTGATGACTAATTGGCTAATATTTGAACAGAGATTTGAAAATTTAAAGCACTACATAGCTGCTAAGTACTATTACTAAATTAAGCCAACTGTCACTAATGGCAGACAATCTGATCTTTGCTGCTTGTTGACACAAGACCAATTACAAATAATGAGTTCCATAAAGTCTAGAATATGTCATACATGGAGAAACTAATGAAAATTAAGAGGAATAAAATGGTACATCATCATCATTCAATATTAAATTTATTTATTGGATTTCAGAATTTTAATCAGCAATGCCCACAACAATTTCCCTTTCTATACACACTGTATAGCTAAATAAACCACACACACCTCTTTCATTGGAAATAAGGTCCGGCTTAGCCTTGACTCATTAGGTTGTCCCCTGATACTGCTAGCTCCTGTGTCAGGAGCCCTGTTCACCAGTTCATGAAGCTCCAGTTAGGTTTGCTGCTCTTCCTACACCAGCTAGGAGGTTATTACAGAATCTTGTTTTCAGTAACCTCATAATTACAAACCTAATCCATTAATGACCAGTCTATTTCCATTTGGCTTTTCCCAGATTGCACCAGCAGCTCACAGTTATTCTGTAGTCAATTAGCATATCCAAATCTTTCTCCACCTAGTTCTTTCCCACCTCATGCTGTATTGGCTTGTAAGGACCAACAGTTTCCACTAAAGGCAGAAGCCCTCAGCTATTAAACTTTTAGTCTGGTTTCATTGTTCCTGCCCTTACACTCCCAGTATGGGAAGAAATGGGCATTATCTCTACATTGACAATGCCTCCTCATCTTGTGTCAGCAGAGAATTTCATCAGCTGGTTCCAACCTTCTACACCCAAGGCATTAATGAAAATGTTAAGTAAGATCAGTCCTAGGCTGGCCTATGAGGATTTCCACTAATAACCTTCCACGAAACTGGCAGAACCTGTGCCATCTCCCTGGTCCCTGCCCACCTTCCTACCAGCTTCCTCAGCTTAAGAAGAAACATGTAGTCTATGTTTGCTATCCCAGTGTTTCCCTCCTGCCACAGCAGTTTACCAGATGAAATCCGAACATTTAAAGTTAGCCTACTTTATGCAGACACACTGGCATGTTCAGTGAAAAATTGTAGTTTTTCAGATTCCAGACTCACACAAAACAAGTACAGTACTCTGTGCCCAGCTTCAGAAATGTAGAGGTAAGTATAGGTCTCCATACACATTCAGTCAAATCATTACCTACAACGTTTTCAGAAATCGTGGGGAATTATTCCTTTTCAACTGTCTAAACAATTACTGGTATTTATTAGCTCTATTTTGACAGAACTGGTTTAACACATTCTTAAAAAAATACACAACTTATTCTTTTTGATCATCGCAAGAGTGTCAGCAGCCTACCACAAATATTGTAATAAATAACTCTGCACTACAAAGAAACATGATTCTCTAAACGTTGAATCAACGTATTTGCTAAGGAGGTGTGTATCAAGTCAAGTCATCTCAACATACAACTGATCCCCCAGTGGGAAGCAAGCAAACAGAGAAGAAAACAGAACATCTTACCTTTGAAATGCCATCTAATACAGCTCCATAGGCCCAGTTTTTCTCTAGTATACACCTCTGCGAGGCAACTGATGGAGTCACAGAGCTGCTCTAGCAACTGGCCTGGTCTACAGCCCTCAGCAAGAGCATTCACTGGTCACACAGCAATCACGGACCCTGCAACTCTTCCCGCCAAGCCAAGAACACCCAGGCACTTCCTCCTCTCCTTTTCCTTCTTGTTTGCAAGGCCACATGCAACCCCTTTCTCTCCCTCTGAGAAGGTGGATTATTTTGTGATGGCAACTGGTCATTCAGCCCCAGATCCTCCATAACATTGACAGCACACAGGCTCCTGACTCCTGTGTCTCAGGGGAACTCAGGTAAAACTGCTCTGCTAGGGGAAATTCCCTCCCTGGTAATAAAAATCTCCTCCCTCACAAAAAAGAATGCCCCCCCTACACATTTTGCCTGGAGGCAAAAATCAGCATCCTATTTTTCTAAGTCTTATCCTTTCCTTCCCAGAAAAACATTAAATCAGCCAAATGGCTCTTGCTGCCCCTCCACTGGAAAGAGGGAAAGTAACAACTAGAGGAGAAAATCTGGAAAGAAAAGCATGACTGGCGAAAAAAGAAGTGGTAGTGCTGACCTCCTGGCTCAAGGGCAGTGCGGAAAGGAAGGCAGCTCAGAGTGGGAGGGAAGTGGTACAGGAAAAATAGTATGCATATGTGTGTACACACATGCAGATACAGATTTACCAAGGACTAGAGAGGAGGCGTCAGCCTCCCTATCGGCCCCAGTTTGTATAGCATGCATTCCTGCATCTTGTGGTACAGCCACAGCAGCATGGCTCAGCTGCCCCCCACCCTATTAGGAAAGGGCATCACCTATCCTGAGCAAATGCGCCAACATCTACATGTTCATGTGTGAAGGGGCCAGTATTACAGGAGAACATTATATTACTTGTGCTATTTTCAGTTAACATGAAACACTATTTATAAGCTTACATAAGGAACACGATCTGGTCTTGCATTTGTTCCATGTCTGCAGTTCCTAGAGACCTGTGCATGCAGACAGACTCTAAAGATGTAAGCCTGATTTCTCTGCAAAAAAAGAAAAGTAATTAGAAAAACTTTGTATTCTTTGCACTTACAAGGGCAGATCCCCTTACACCAGATACTGCTCTTTCAGCAGATCTTTGTGGGTGGAGATTTCATATCAGCATGTCTGCCAATTCCTGCCAGAGTTTCATCCAAGCCACAACATACAGTGTCAACATTAATTAGCATTAATTATTATTTATAAGGAGCAATATTATCTGCATTGCTATCATTCATACTTATTTTTATGTCTTACATAGGGCTCATGTGCATGGTACATCACTGCCCCAACAGACAGAACAAGGTCCCATGGAATCTGCAGACTAATGAACAATATTGCCATCCTTAAACCATTTTGAATAGATCGTTGTAAAATTTAGGGAATCCCCTTTTCTGTGCTCCCATGAACTTACCTTCTACTTTCTATTTATAGTCAGGTCAAGATTTCTCTTCCCCCCCAGGAAAGAATAAAAAAAATCCTGCCTGTAGATAATACAATTGTTTTATTTCTAACCAGAAAAACAGAAAAGAACCAACACAAGAACAGCATCCTCTCAAACCATTTGAGGCCATCAAAATATAGCGTTTCCAGTACAAAACTCTCAAGTGAGCTTTGCACTTTACCAGAATGCATTGGTTTCACACAACCAGAGAAAACATGCTGAATACCTTTATGTTGACTTTATTCCTCTATCCATTTTGTTGGCACAACTAGAACCTTTCTCAGCCACCTCTTTATTCTGGATCAAATCTTGTCTCCAAACCCAGAATCCTATTCTACGAAGCTGAGTTTTGTGTTAGCCAATGGGGCTGATTTTGTTTAGTGCCCATAAAACTGAGAAAACTTGCAAAAATTACAAAATTCAATTCAAAACAGTTAATTAGTCCAGATCACTATTATTACTAGTATTGAAGTTATTAGTATTGTTGATAATAACTGTTCATAAATAATCATTTGCATACATTAAATTTAGCTGGAAGAACTTGTGAGCATTAGCAAATGCTATAATAAGCATGGTGCGTATTCTCTTTTTAATGAATTTTGCCTTACTTCCAGTTTAAATAATTTTTTTTTACCACTTTGTTTCTTGCTTATTTTGTTGCTTGATGCAATACACAACAGCACAGACACCAAGATTAGTTCAGTGAATCCAATTTAGCAAGTCACTTTTGCATAGGCCAAGGTTAATGAAACCACTTGAGTACGTTAAAGTGAATTCACTTAGTCACTCCAGGCTTCTTGGAGAAACTACTAATAATCAGCTGGAACTGCTGAGTCAAAATTATGAATGAGATGGAAACACCGAGCACATTTTATGTGTTCCCATTGCTTGTATCCTAGTTGGGACTGTTGCAATCACAGATTATGCATAGCTCTGAAATACTACATACCTTGACCAACATGTATTGCAACATTTTACTGTGGAGTCACAACACGTTGTGTCATATTGCATACAACTTTCAGTGAGAAGTATGAACTGAACAGAGTAGGAAAACATTGGATTACCATTCACTGTTAAAAGCCAACTTCCATCTGCAAACATTTGTGAACAGTTTGCTGTCAATATGTACATTTTATTTGCTTTGCTAAGAGATCAGACTAGACTTACTTCACTTGTCAGATACATAAGAAAAACAATTTTAAACTAGGTATTGTTTGCATATTTACCATTTTCCCTGTTATTCACATATGCATTAGATTATATAATTTATGGAATAAATCAATCAGAAAAGAGAATCTATACCATTTTTCTTATACAACTAGCAAGCATGAGCATTACAGACATTAGAAAGGAGTTCTTTTGCTGTTTTGTTTCTCCCCCCCCCCCCCCAAATAAGTCATAACTAGTTTGTATAATAGGAAACCTGAGAACACTGTTCACAGCTCATGGGCAACTACAACTCTTGGTTAGTATTCTTTACCTAAGAAGACAAGAGATATGCTTCCATGATAATAAAAGCATTCTGTATGGAAAATAGTTTGATCTTTATTGTATCTATAACCAGCAATTACCATGCCATTATATTTATACCAACAGTCAAGCACCTCACTGGCATAAACAGACACACCTCTTTTGGCAACAGAGTTGCAATCGCATATACTGGCAGTTATCTTCATCCAAAAACACACAGAGACAGTTAAATATGAAGAATGTACAAATTATTGTCCAGATCTTTAGTTAGTTCATCACATAACACTTCGCTGAAGTTAATAATGCCATACCATCTGATAACATGTCCTATTATTCACAACCTAATTAAACTGTACATGGAAAGTTAACAGAAAGAGGTAACCAACCAATGCAATACAAAAGTCAGTGTGGCAAGCTTAAGCTAGCTCTATTAAGCAACTTATCACTACTGGTGGAAAGAACACTTTTAGAAAGCTCTCAGTGTCAATGAAAACATCCTTTTTACTATTGATTAAGCAAGGCAACCATCAGGGCACATAAAAACACATATTAACTCACCTTTTCCTGGAGCAAGCAGTGATGTTCTAGCATTTCATGGAAAGATCTTACAAAACAGTCTAATGTGAAATGTCCTTCTGCGTGAGTCATATCAGAAAGAATGATAAGCAGGTGGCAGCCGGGCAAAGGAAGAGAATAACTGCAATCCTCAAGGTGGAACACAGCATGTGGCTTTTAAGCAGCAAATAAATTTTGAGGGGCAATCCCTCTCACCTTACACAATGTTTTGGTCTAGCCCACTATGTTCAATTGTATCTTAACTTCAGGATGAAGTCTGATTAATGACAAAAGTAGCTTTTCTTTTCACAATCAATTATCTTATATAAATAATCTCCATTAAGCAGAGCATCTCAAACATCAAAAACCAGAGTACCTCCATTTTAGGTGTTTCCTAAGAGAAAATAGGCAGGCTGGAATTCACCTTAAATACTTTTAGAGCTCTGTAATATATCCCAGGTGATCACCTGGGAAGCCTTAGGCTTCCTTTCAGCTAACAGAAATGGGCACTGCAAGGTGCAAATCACTTCATGTACCACAGGCACCTGTTTTGGGATGAGATGATGACAATTCCCTGGTGTGACAACATGTGCAGGCATTCACAGTTTCAGGCAGCAGCTCTGAGAACTCACTATCTGCAAAGCAGAATCTACATATTGAGAAATTGTTAAAGGTACATATTTTCAGTTCAAACCCACTATTATGTCTTCAGTTCATAGGCTTTATTTTCTTCTTGCCTATGAATTTCTCAACCTTCTCCTCTATTCAAAATAAAGCCACTCTCCTTAGTGGTATAACTTTCTAACCATTTTATACCCTAGCCAATAGTTTTCTTGTGACGGACTGAAATTGTGTTTATAAAAAAAAATTATGGAGGCTCTCATCAGATCTTAACTCTGGAAGGGAAGGCTCACAACACATTGAGAAAGATAGTTTCCTTGCAATGTTCTTGGGCAAAATTCTTCAGCATCACTGGAACAGAAAACCAGCCAACACATCCCCAAAAGTACACTGCTGAAGATAACAACAGTGCTGCTGTTTCCTGTAAAGAACAGATGAATACCATAACACCTTATCAAAGCTTCAAGATGTGAAATGAACACAAGTATTCATATAAGTTACATCTTGCACTTGCAAACTAAAAGGAGCCAGGACACGGACCCACAAGCTGGCATGTGATTATCCGTGCTGTTTAATAGCAACAAGCTCCCTGGCATGTGCTTTCCCCGTCACCGAATAGTTTCTCATGCGACACACAGGCATGGTTCAGGAGATAGCACGGACAAAGGACCATTCCCTCTAGGCAGTACAGATGAGGCCACTTCTTTGGAAGGAAGAGAATTTAGCCATGTGGATGCAAGCCCTCAGGGGCAAAGACCGGGTGCTGGCCTGTTTTATTTACTAGTGCTAAGGTAGCCATAAAGACCGCATGGGACGTTGTGGGCATCTTTAAGTACAAGATCAAGATTGTATCATCTGCAAGACTTACCATACACTAAGACCACGATGTTTCAAATACTAATGAATACATTCATGCACAAGAGTAATTTTCTCAAATTAATTAGGATTACTCCTATGTAGAAAAGTATGCCAGCGTAGGTGTTTGCAGAAGAGGTTTTGGAATGTCAGTCATCATATACCCATCAGTTAAAGTACACTCATAAATGCTTTCGCTTGGAAGATTGTATTAACCTTAATATAAAATACATGTTTTCTGGGTCTGATGACTCAGGTAGAGCTTGCAAGTCTATACCTCAACCCATTAATCTTACATAAATAAACTTTCCCCTTGTGAAAGGGAGTCCCATAGCATTAATAAATAGAGATCTTTCTCAACCATAATCAGATTCTGTAAGAATCATTTAGAAACATTTAGATTAATTATTTGTTGTGAATTATTCACTTAGCTCTGTCTCTTCAATCAAGAAGCACTGCTCTATTTCTTTCGGCAACATGAGCTAGTATAATAGCATACAGAGTTTCCACATTTAACTCTCATATCCAACACCATTTAATTAAAGTCTCAACTGTGAATAGTGACGAGTCTGGCCAAAGTTTTCAAGGTTTGAATTCAGGCCCACTGGAGTGAAAGCCCCACCTATTCAGTTTGCTTCTGCACTTGACTCCACCTAACTTCGTCAAGAGGCCAACCTTTAATGATAGTGCATTTAAAAGCCAAAGGGGGGGTAAGAGGGTACAGGGTGTACTACTTCACATCCTGCCTTCAAAATAAACTCTGTCCGAGTCACCAAGATTTACTTATGGAGAGTTGATGGGTATTTAAAGTAGCATGGTGGGAGGGCATTTTTCCCACAACACTTTGATAACTCTTAAAAGTTTTAATATATGTTGGGCTTTGCTAAGTTTCTTGGCATTGGCTCCATGTCAACTGGAGAAAGTAAAAATGGACTGTCTTCCAAACCCCTATGGCATAAATAAATCAAGTTATGAATACGGACTCTTGTAAGCGATGAGTAAATATCTCCATAGTCTAATCTATCAATGTCAAGTGCCAGGGCTTATGCTTCTCTGAAATGAATATTGAAGTCTGCAAATTTTTGAAATATTATTCCACCTTCTTGAAAATCCTTCTGTGCATCAATCACGCTCTGTTTCTGTTTCAGAATCTCCTGTTCTTCACAGTTGCTGGAGATTTTCATTAGGGGAAAAAAAAAAAGGAAAGATTTTGTACAGAAATTGCAATTAGAAAGAGATCTCAAACCAATGTATAGCAGCCTGTTTCCGGAATTACACACTGATATCCAACTGTCACTTTTGCATTTTTTTATATTTTTTATTGAATAAAAAAAAAAAAAACTCCTCAACCACCCCTAGCCATGAAAGACAGGAAAAGTATACTCCAAGAGAGAAAAAGCAGATGAAAGATGATTGCTTCCAAATGCACCATGGGAAATGAAAACCCAGAGAACTCCCTAGCCTGAGGAAAGCTGTAGAGGTGAGCAGTCCAAAAAATTCCACCAGCAGAAGCAGCCAAATCGGAGATCTTTGGGCATCCTGGAAATTTTCTGCAGTCTGAGTGGAACTTCTCTGCAATGTGCTCTCGGTTGGAGCTATCTACTCCAACTTTCTCCACATCTCTGTCTCTTCATCTCAGCTTTACTCCAGTCCCCTTCTCTTTTTCATCTGCTACCTTTATCCTACTTGCTTCCCTTTCATTTTTCTTACAGTAAAAATAAAAAGGTTCTGAGATGTCATTTCCATCAGGAAAAAATGTCAAACCCCCCCAATGTTTTTAAAAGGGAAAATGATCCACGTAAAAAGAAACCCAAACAAGCAGCTGGGTATCACAGCAGCAATTACAAGCCCCAGAGAAGTCAAGATATTGTTTGTGCTAGACTCCTTATACACATGCATACTTACTCCCTCCTCACGGTCCTGACTGACTTACAGGTAAGTAGCCATTGCATTAAAGCAGATTCAGAGATGTTTAGTAAGATCTGGTCTTAACCAAATAAATCAGGACTACTGACAGATTTACAGGGGAGAAGGTACTGGGTGTGACACACCAGAAAATCACTAACAGACATTAAACTGGCTCAGGTCTGTGGACTATGTTTTACTTTTACCAGTCTTGGGCTAACACCCAGGACTTTTCTTTCCTTACAAAGGTATGATGTAAGGCACATGGCAGTTCTTGAGATTCTATATAAGCCAGCATTGCCAGAGGCTCTGTGCAGGTGTGGTTAACAGTTATTTAATGATTCTTCACAATTGCATGTATCTGTCTGAACATAAATACAGTCTGATCGTAATCTTTCTTTTCACACCATGAATTTGGCCTAGTGTTTCCACCCTTGCAGGTTCTCAAATGCCCGATCATAGTTATTACAGACCTGAGATTCACTGGATCATTTCAAACCATTCATGAGCACTTTGCTATCCTGTTGGCTTGGTAAGGTGAAGAGACTGAAGGCAGTATATTTAATACAAATGCCACAGCTCTTCGCTTAAATTCTGTAAGTTTGGCTCTCTGATGACTCACAGGACTCTCCTCCCTTCCCCATGTTTACACACTGATGACAAGTACTGTTAAGTTTCTCAAAGCAAAATTATCAAAAAAGCAGAACACTGGCAATTCCTGGGAAAAGCTCTGTCTTTCTCCTTTCCCCAGCAGCTGCACGAGCCTTTATTTAGCATAAATACTAGTACTGTTCAATTAGTTAAAATAATTTTGAGTGATAGTTTGACTGTTTCTTTTCCAAAAGGTAATAGTTTTCCTAATTAGTCACTTGCTTTGATAAGGCACTGACTTTTACTCTAATCTAAATTAACAAGACTTTATCTACCTGCATCATTTAAACACACCCTACTTGCAAATCTGGTATGACTAAAAACCAAGACAAGTGTTTGGTTTCATTTTACATTTGCTTCAAAGTGCCCCACTTGGAGGTTAATTATTAATCTACTCAAGTATATGTAAAGGTTCAGGGAAACAACAGGGTTAGTAGGTAGAGCAGTAGTTGAGGAATTAGGAAATCCATGTCCTATTCTCAGCTTAGATCACCTAAGTTTGGCCACGACATTTAAAATCTGTGAACCTTTACTTACAAAACAGAAATAGCAACACCCTCTGTCCCAAACACTTTGACATCTTTAGGGAAGAAACTTCACATGTGTGAGGCAACAGTATGTTTGTTCGCGCCTTCAAGAGACTGAAACTCAGCTAATCCCTTAAGAACTCACCTAGGAACTGGAGATCAGATACTCAACCCATGCAACTCAACAAAACTAATGATTTTGTCAGATCTGCACCAGCTGAAGAACCAGCTCCTCAAGCTTTTACTGCATTTTTCTGCCACCTGAGAAGTGGTGAAAACACATCTGATTTCTGGAACACGGTTTGGAGGTTATACGCCCCTGCCCCCCACCACCCTGAGGTACTGTAATAGATGTACCTTTGGTGTAACTATGCTACCTGTCCCAGGAGTAAGCAAGCAGCAGCATGGACCAGATTTTCAAAGACACCAATGCTGTTCTGGAGCTGTCCGGGGGGGGGAGAATTAGATCAAAATGACTCGACAGATGACAGCTCAGATCTTGAAGCAGGGAAGGAAAATGGAAAACAGCAAATGGAGGATGGAACATGCACGGGAGAGACATAATCTGGGGGCATTACTGCCAAATCCTGCCTACCACAGGAAGGCCTGGCCTTCGGCAGCCTGCTCCTGAATAGCTCCATTATAATGCAGTTGACTTGGTCTTGATGAAAAAAGAAAAAAAAGAAGAGGTTTTTTTACACCATTATTTATTTACACATTTGGCTAATGCTTATATAAATCATGGCATTCCACCCAGAAACAGCTTTTTGAAAACAAAGAAACAACAACCAAAAAAAACCCAAAAGAAAACAAAAAACCCAACCCAGAAGTAAGAACGTTGAATACTTATTGCTGTTCAACTGGAATATTATTGGCAAGGTGATTCATTTGTTAATCCGCAGTGCTATAAATAGTACTTTAACTTAGTTGAATGGAAACATATCCTTCATATCTCTAGTCACTTGTTTACCCATGTAAAATATATGTGTTTTTGAGTTGGCTTAGGTGTATTCCAGGAAGGGCTAGCAAAGTTCAATGACTCTCCATCACACATTCAAAGCCCTTCAGCTCTCGGTTAATTTTGCTGTACTTCTCTCACCATGTTGTTCACTCCACTCCATCAATACATGGACTTAAAGGCAATAAGAGGCTATTGTAACAGCTCAGCCGATGTTTCCTCATATCATGGGCCAGTGATAGCAAGCCTCTGGCACTAATACCATGTTTGGCGCCAACAGATATTTGGTCTGACACCAGCAATAACAAGCTATGATGGTTTCTTTTTAAGTTTGTTTGGCACCAGTAACAAGAAACATTCAGTATTCCTGGCAGACAGCCACAGAATTTCACCAAATGGCTTCTGCATCATAACTTCATAACAAACATAAGACAACATAGCTTCTAATTGCGGTGGAGCCTGTGTCTTAGCAAGCAATCCCATCCAGACAATTACATCCAGACTTATCAATAGCTGTGCTGCCTTCCAATATCAGATCTCCTTGAAGAGATCCACAAACCCATAAGTCCATCACCATTTGGATTTTCTCTCTCTTGGTGCAGTTATATGAAACCAGGTAATCACCTATGAGAAAAGCCTATGGGGACAGTTACTAAATTAAGTCATCACAAAATATGTCGTAAATACTCTGTTGACTTAACCTCACTCCTCACCCTGCACTCTTTTATGTCATGTACCTTCGCAGACTGCAGACCTGCAATATATTCCAGAGAGGTTCATCTTTTGCCAGTGTGGAGCCCCGTTCAAGTCCCTGAGGCTTAACATAGCTCTAGTAAAAAGAGAGCATTAGCTATAAATTATCTGAGTCTTAGGACAGAGCAATCTTCATTTTGACAGCTCCTTGCCTAAACAGCGCAACACTTCGGATGAGACCTCATGGTAGATACCTCAGTGGACACAGTGCAGGACAAGGACTCTGAAGAGCTCAGTTCTACAGACAGGGTTGCAACCGGCTTGCCAAACCATTTTCAGCAGGACTCCCCTTCACTCCTCTTTGCCTGTAAAATGGCAGAGTTCCAAGATCTCTGGGTGGAAAGGACTTCCCTGGTCCTAAGTATCAGTAACAACAGCAATAATGCCATCCTCTTCACAGGAGAAAATCTGTCCCTGCCCATTCTGTCACAATCCAGTACACAGGAGAAAAGAAACTTGCTTAGATGTAGACTTTTGTGTGTGACATGAAGTGGGCACAGGGAGGAAGTGATACTAAGCTCTCGGCATGGGAAAATTTCATTCTGAGCAACAGCTCCTAAGAAACTAAAGACTGTGTGAAACAAAGTTGAAATGGAAGTCCCCATTGTAAATTCAGCTCCTAGTACCTGCCAAAGACACAGAAAATCTCTGCCCACAGGGAAGGGCTGTCCTTGTGAAAAAGCACAAATCCGTAGAGTTCCCAGTGTGGGAATTCACGCAGACCTGCATTCTGTTTCAGTGATCAAACTCTTCCTCTCGTGGTCTAAATGGATTTCCACTAACCTCCTTTCTTACAGCTCAGTCTCTAGCTGGATTTCCTTCAACTCTAAAAATATACATACTGCAATCAGCCAACCTTCACAGACTCTGTAGTTCATTTATGCATGCTAGGCACGTCTCCTGCTGCGAGCAGCCCATCCAAAGGGAACTCTTTGAACTGGTCTATTGTTGCTCGCGTAGTGTATTGCATTGTCCAATTTCATCACTCCTGGCAAGGCAGGGCGGTCCTGCAGCTTGCTACAGGAGGAGGAGAAGAGATGATGAAGCACTTTGTCCAGCTGGTGTGCCGGACATCTCAGATGTACATATAAGCTTGCCTATCACTAACTATAGGACTTTCCCAGTCACCACAGAGAGACCTTTATTGACCAGTTGTGCTATGATCTTACCTGGAAGCCCTCTCTAATCTAGTTAGCAGTCTGGAGTGGCAGAAGGCAGAAAAGATGGTAAGAAAGGATTGAGTAAAAAAAAAAAAAAAAAAGATTTAAAAACAAAATTAAAAGCAAGACCATAGCATGACACATCTTTGCACGATGTTTGCTGAAATGTAAAACCAAATCATAGTTTAAAATACCATGGAGACAACACAACTGGATCAACCAAAAATATACCTGCAACCACCAGACAGCATAGCATTTTGCTGCATCTAATCAGGAATATTTTTAGAATTCATAGCTTGAGCAAACTGCAAAGGACTACACTGCCGTACCTCCAAATACCCATTGGCACACTCTTACTATGTCTGAATTAAATGAGTCAAATACTGCAGAAAATGGGAAGCAAAGTTGAGCACGTGATTTTCAAGCAACCATTGGCAGTTCTCCCCTTTGTCTTTGAGTAGGTACTGTTTTGGGTAGGAAAAGAGGGGGTCATACACCAAAAAAAGTCCTGCTCTGCTGCTCTAAAGAGGAAGAGACATTTCATTTTAGAACAAAGAATTAGATTTTTTTCGCATTGCTTCACTAGAAGTTTTTGGAGGTTTTTCTTGGGGTGATGGGGGTGGAGTGTTTGGCTTTGCTATAATACAGCACATCAAAGCGCTTTTGATGTGAAGTTTACTTAACAGAATCAGTTTTTCCGATGATTGTGTTAATCTTTATAAACCTGAAGGCGATACGGTGCCTTTTAAAAAACTATAGCAGGAAAAGACTTGAGGTTACATATACTCTCAGCGGTGAGAGATGGGGGTAGTTGGGACTATTTCACCACTTCTTACAACTTTGCTTGTCATTTCATGGGCAGCAAGAGCGATGGGCCTGACACCACTCTCACTTGGGCCAGGAAAGCTCAATTTAAACCATGTGCAGTCCTTCACATAAGCATCTTCATATGTTTTCTCAGGTAAGAGCCACCAGAGATTTCAAGGGCCAGTTTACAACAGAAAGGTTCCCTGCTCCCAGCCGTTAATAGCTATCTTTGTAATTGTATTATTTTGAGCACAAGCTTCTGTCCCCTCTTAAATCTTGCAAAACCAGCTTTGCCATCCACTCCTAGTCTTGAAGTATGGCTGTGAAAAAGCTTCTGTTATGTCTGACGTGTTTACCTACAGCATTTGAATGACTTTTTAAGTTCTTTGACTAAAGATAAGAGACAATGTGTACATTTTCCACACAAATAGTGGAACGGTAATAAAATAAACATCAAAGGTATGCTAGCAAATCATCGCTACTTTGCTGCTATTTACAACAAAAGCAGGAAGAGGAAAAAACCTACCCTCACCATTGGCATCATCTTAGAAAACACAAGTTTTGGAAGGAATGATAGCTTTTTCCCATACCCTTAAACACAAACATTGGCACCTACAGCTAATGCAATGCTTTACTGAAAGATCTGGGTTTACATTACATGGAGACAACAACAACAACGAACCAAGAGAGGTCTCCCTCCTCTTATTTTTGTCTTTCTGAATTGCCAGTTTTTCTGAACTGGTACAGCTTTAGTGAGAACAGGAAGACATCAAACCTGTTATTATACTAAAGTCAGCAAGAGTACAACCAAAAGGACAGAAGAACTTCTCATTGTTCACTATTTACTATTGAAGACCCACGCAGACTGAGGAAATGGCAAAGCTTTGAAACAAAACGCAGGTGTGTGTGGGAACATATATTCTATTCAAGAGAGACTGAGACAGAAAGCAGTGCTGTTCCTTTCTTCTGTTAGTCTTTTAAACCTGACTTTTTTCAAGTTCCTCTCCAGCACTCCTTAACAGCCAGACGACAACAGCGTAGTCCTCACCGGAGTGACCCTGCATTAAGTATTTATTCCAAAATAAGGTCCGATTTAGAAAGACTGCTTTTGGAAAATCTGGAGCAATCCAACTCTTACTCCAGGAAACAAAATTCAAAGTCTACATATGAGAAAGAAAATATAAGCACCACACTAGGTTTCTGCTGATGGTTTTGTTTTGTTATTGTCTTGCAGAGGCTAGCGTTACCGCCGTATGAAGTCAAATGGCGTTTTGCAATTGACTTTGAACAGCGAGCAGGGTAGGACTGAAAAGGGAGTTTTCAGAGAACCTACTGCCATACAGCTCTCTTCATTGAGATGTTCGGTCCAGCATGCTGTTGAAGGAGGCAAAACCTCTGAAGAAGGGTAAGACCCCGACAACTTAAACCTGAAAACAAACGCCAAAATCATTACTAATTTTTCTAGAAAGAAAAGCGTCTAAGTAACATTACAGAATACTTTTTGTCCCAGGTTTTACGGAACATTTATAGACCCACAACGTACAAAAAAAAGTTAAAGCAAAGTCACTATTTAAAAACACAATAAAAGATTTTATTGGAGAGCAACAGTTGCAGCAGAGACGTTACAAACGCACCATCCGGAAGAGATCAGGCAACGCCACTACATGCACATTAACGCACTTAAAACTAAGGTTAAGGTTTTGGCTAATTCTCTCATAGCAAAAGCCCACAGCATTGCCTACTTGTTCCCATGTTACCCCTGCACCAGGCGTGATTATGACAGGAGGAAAGAGGGGCCAGGACTGAAATGACTTTGCCAGGCTACATAAATCATTAGGAATTCACAACTGCAAAGCCGTGTATTCTTTTCCAACAGGTTGTTGAGCTGTCACATTACAACTTGTTGCTATATACGGCGCTATTAAAATAAATCACTGCATGTAACAGGTTCTGCTCTGCCACCTATAAGTCATTCTGCATTTTACACCTGGGAGGCGGGCCCGGCTCTGCGAAGTCGCGCCGAACTGCGGCTTCATTCGAAATACCCGGGAAGGGGAGGGACCTGGCTGGAGAAAATACAAACAAGTTTCGTAAAATAACTTTCCAACAAGGCCTCGCTGTCATCTCAGCTAATTACGGCTCTGATACGGCTTATTAGCGCATACCCACCTTTGCTACCTTGCTTCTCCACCCACCACCCTTTCAGATCCTTGTCCTGGCTCCGCCTCTCGCCGGCGTTATAATGGGCTGGTCTGAAAGTGGTGGAGAGACACAGAACCACAGGGGAAGAGAGAGATAATGACAATAACACTAATAACCTTAATAACCCGGCTGCTGCCCGCGCCGCAGCGAGAAGCCAGCCCGGCGTCCCGGCCCTGACGGGGGCCGAAGCCGGAGAGAGAGAGGAGTAGCCCCGGCCTCCCGCCAGAGCTTCTCCCCGCCGCCGGGGAGCGCCGGACGGTCCCATCGGCAGCGCCCCCGCGGAGGACCGGCACCGGGGGGACGCGGGGAGGAGCCGGCTCCGGCAGCCGCCCGCCCGCTCGCACCGGCTCGGCGGGGGCCTCCTCGCCCCTCCGCGGCAACCCGCTCTCCGCCGGCCCCATGGAGCAGCGAGAGTAAAGAGCGAGAAGGACAAAAAAGGGGGGCGGAAAGAGAGCGAGCGCCCCGGCGGGGGAGAAGGAGGTGGAAGCCGGAGGAAGCGCCTCAGCCCCCGCTTCGCCGCCGAGGGCGGCAGGGCACCGCCGCCTGTCCTCGGCGCCCGACGGCGGGGAAGGGGCCAGCCCCCCGCCAGCTACCGGCTGGTCGCGGAGCCCGCTGCCCTGCCCTGCCCTGCCCTGCCCGCCGCGCGGAGCTGTCCAAGCCGGCGCGGGAGCAGAAACCCCCGGGTCGCCTCGCCGCCCCCCGCCGCCCTTGAGGCCGCGCCGAGGGGCGGGGGTCGCGCCCGCCCAGCGGAGCCGCGGGGCGCGGGGGGGGGCCGCCGGCGCCGCCGCCATGAAGCTGGAGGTGTTTTCGCAGCACTACGAGGACAAGCTGAGCGCCGGCAGCGACCAGGAGGGCAGCGGCTCCCTCTCCCCGGCGCCGGCTGAGAGCGAGCTGGGCTCGGACGGCGACTGCGCCGCCAACAGCCCGGGCGGCGGGGCCGTGCGGCCGGGGCACCCGCCGCCGCCGCCCCCCGCCCCGCAGCCGCCGCCGCCGGCCGAGAGCGCCAAGGGGAAGCCCTACACGCGGCGGCCGAAGCCGCCCTACTCCTACATCGCCCTGATCGCCATGGCCATCCGCGACTCGGCCGGCGGCCGCCTGACCCTGGCCGAGATCAACGACTACCTGATGAGCCGCTTCCCCTTCTTCCGCGGCGCCTACACCGGCTGGCGCAACTCCGTGCGCCACAACCTCTCCCTCAACGACTGCTTCGTCAAGGTGCTGCGCGACCCGGCGCGGCCCTGGGGCAAGGACAACTACTGGATGCTCAACCCCAGCAGCGAGTACACCTTCGCCGACGGCGTCTTCCGCCGCCGCCGCAAGCGCCTCAGCCGCGCCGCCCCGCCGCCGCAGCCCGCCCGCCCCGCCGCCGCCGCCGCCGCCCCACCGCCGCCGCCGCCGCAGGAGGCGGCCGGAGCGGGCGCCGCGTCCCCCGGCGGTCCCCCGCGGTGCTGCTGCGCCTCCTCGCCCTGCAACTGCGCGCCGGGCCCCGCCGCCAAGGAGGCAGCGGCGGGGGGCGGCGGGGCGGCGGCGAGCGGCAGCGGCGGCGGCGGCGCCAAGTTCTCCAGCTCCTTCGCCATCGAGAGCCTCCTCCGGCGGCCGGCGGGGCCCCGCGCCGCCCCGCAGCCGCCGCCGCCGCCGGCCCACGCCCGCCTCCTCTGGCCGGCGCCGCCCGCGGCCCCGCACCTGCTGCCCGGCCCCTACCCGCTGCTCCCCTACCCACCTGCCGCGCAGCCCCCGCCCGCCGCCGCTCTCTACGGCGGCGGCCTCCTGCAGCTCTGCGCCTACGGGCTGGGCGAGCCGCCGCCGCTGCTGCTGGGGGGCGGGCGGCAGGCGCTGGCCCACGGCGAGCCGCCGCCGGCGGAGCGGCCGCGGGGGCCGCTCTTCCCCGCCGCTCTCCCCAAGGGCGGGCGGGGGCCGCCGCCCGGCTCCCCGCTCTACGGGCCCCTCCGGCTGGCCGGGCCGCTGCAGCCGGCGGCGGGGGGGCTCGGCCGCGCTCCAACCGTACGCCGTGGAGACCCCCCTGGCTTAACGGAGCCCCCCTCCTCCCTTGCGAGCGGCCTGCCCGGGGAGGCGGGGAGGGGGAAGGGAGGAGGCTCTGGATCCCGCACTTTAACTCCAGAGGCGACCGAAGCCTCCAAGCAAAAGCCTCGGTGACTGTGCCTTAGTGAAATGACAGTGGGTTTAACTTAAACCAAAAAAAAAAAAATTCAAAAAACCCCAAACAACTGTCGTTTTGGACATAGCCATGAGCCTCAAGTGCTTCTTACTGTTCGTTGAGACTACTTGACTTCAGCCATTCCCTCGCCGCCTCCTTTCTCCGCCTCCCCCCCCGCCGTGTCCCCGCACCCCCCGCCACCGAAGCCCTGGGCCGAGGCGCGGGGGGCGCCCCCGCGGCGACGGGCGGTGGCGGCAGCGGGGGGACGCGCCGGGCGCTGGGGGGGCGGGGGGAGGGAGGGAGGGGGCAGGGGGCGGCTGCCGGGAGGAGCAGGGAGAGAGAAAGGGAGGGGGCCGGGGGCTGCGGTGGAGCCGGAGGTCTGTCCTGCAAAGCGATGCATCACTGTGCCAAAAGAAACCTTCTTCTCTTGTCCGGCAACTAGCATTTCGTGGGAAGGGAGGACATTAAATTATTTATAAAAGTAGTGTTTTTAACACAGAGAGAGTGCAGCTTTTTTAATTAATTATTGTTCTTGGGGGGAGGAACGGGAGAGGGGAAAGGGCTCAAGGAAATGTCAGGGGTTGTCTCCTGAACTGGTTGGCGTCGTACATCTAAGGCCAACACCACTGCTACTGGAAAGAAAAGAGTAATTTTTTTTCGTATTTTATTTTTGTGTTTGTATATAATATATGTGTGTGTGCATTTCATTGACGCTCGGCCACAATGTTTTTTCCTTTTTTTTTTCCTTTCCTCTTCTCCCCCGAATAAAAGCTGCCCCCTAAATAAAGATGGTAATAAGGAGACGAGCGTGATGGCTGTGCTGGCGTGGAGGGAGGGGAGCCCGCCGTGGGGTAACCTTGGCCGAGGAGGACTTGATCTTAAAGGTGTTTTCCAACCTAAACGATTCTATGATTCTGTGCTTCTTTCCTCGCCATCCCTGCCGGCGGGTAGAGGTGCCACGTACGGACCCGCCTTATTCTGACCTCGGGAGGTGAGAGAGGTTCTCCTCTTGGGCTGCCGGCAGATTTGGAAATCCTCTTCAATTCCTCGAGTCAAATCTGGTTTCCCCGCCGGTGCTCAGCCCTGCAGAAAGGCTGGCGATGTGCAGGCAGGCAGATGTGCGGGCAGGCAGATGATTTCCAGGCTGGCAGCCCGGCTCGGGGGCAGCCTGCGGAAGTCCTGAGCATCTGCCTGCCTTTTTCTTTTTCTTTTTTTTCTTTTTTCCCCGAAGGACAGCAGGCGACGTGTAATCCTGGTGTCATTTCTCGGTCCAAAGAAAAGTGGCTTCGGGAAGGTGGTTGGCACGGCCGGGCTCCAACCGCTTCTGGTGGGGGCGGCCCCGCTGGCACCTACAGCGGGCGAAACCTCTGCAGGGTGAGCGCTGTTGAATGTTTGCTGGTAACAAAAAGTTTACGGACGTTGCCTTCTGCCGACGCGTGTTGTGTTGAGGCTGTTTCGTGTTGTCAGAAGTGATCAAGAAAGCCTCAGCAAGACGGAGTCGGAAAAGGCAAAGGATGGGGTTTTAACTGCCCGTGGTACTGAATTACAGTTTCGTGGCGTCCCCGACCTCGAATTGCTGCAAAGAAACGCCGACATGATAATTCGGGGCTTGCGGGTTCGTTCGTTTGTTTTAATTTAAAAAGGGAGGGAAATAGGCGGGCTTTTTTCCCCTCCAAGTCTTCTGGAAGCACAGATCACCTAAGCAAACGATGACAAGCAGAATTTTGGGCGTTCTTTTTTCTAATTGCTCTTATTTCGGACCCTGGACTTTCTCCCCCACCTCCTTGACCCTCGACGCCGGGGTTCAGCCGCTGAATTGCTTCTGTCCTCCTCGCAAAGATTTTGCCGAATAGCGAAGGTGTGTTGGGAAAGGAAAGCTTCAAACAGCACAATCTGCAGGCGAAAACACCGGCTTGTTTCAATAAAGCTCAAGCAGATTTCACGGTGTGTTTAGCTCAGACCATAACATTCATCAGAACGTTGCGAGAGATTAGTGACTAATGTATGAAGTAATCCAACCCTTGGAGGAATTGTTTTTTATGTACACACACATACACACACACACGCAATTTCGACATCGTTCTACCTTCAACGCTCTGTGCAAATATTAATCTGCCCTGCTATAATTTACTCTTTCCTCTAGCTTGTATTTTAATATCACTTTCTTCATAGGAATCCACATAAGCCGTCAGTATGCAACTGCTAATATCTTCTGGTTTTGTCGATTTGTAACGGTCGTATTTCAGGGTATCGTAAAAGCACCTTGACGGAACGTGGAATTTGTTATTACAGCCACAAGCGTCTATTTAATGGGATGTACGTAAGCGTGAGTAGGGATGAATGTGTGTGTAAACGTACGCTTAACAGGATGGCATTCGGCTTTTTACTTTTAGAGAAGTCCCTTTTTATTAACAATAACTTAGCATTAAAAAAGAAAAGAAGCCCACAGAGTATTTATCTTCTCTGAATCTCGATTTTTGGCTACGCCGGGGAAACGTACGTCACCAGCACGGTGTAAGGGGTATCTGTGTCCTCGCCGTCCTTTCCCAGTGCTTGCTCGGATTTCCCCAGCAGGTCGGGATGAGGATCTGAGGGTCCCCGTGGCTCCCGGGCTGCCGGGCGAGGCGCTGGGAGGGCGGGCAGGTACCGTTCGCTTGCTGGAGGGTCGGGTCTCCTCCACCTTCTCCCGTTGCAGCGTCGGTTCCTCTTCCCATCCCCTGAAGAGGAGACAAGGGACGAATTTCCTTCCCCTTGTTGACCTCTGGATGGAAATTGCCCCATTCGCGATACTGCTTAGACTGCCTTTCTGAGCAAGGGAGCTGGAATAGTTTGTTCACACGCCAAGTGAGTTTACGGGGGGAAAAACAATTTTGAAAAAACCCGGCTGGGTCCCGGCTGTCACCCTGCCCGGCGTACACTGCAGAGGCGGCCGCATGTCAGCCCCGCCGAGCCGCTGGGGAAGCGGGAGGGCCCGGGCCGCAGCCCCCGCCCCGGGCGCCCGCCCGGCCGGGACCCGGAGCCGGAGCCGGGGCCGGAGCGGAGCTGGCGGAGGGAGGGAGGCCAGCCCCGGTGTAGAGCCATAAATCCGGGCTGTCAGCTGTGACAGACGGCTGGTGAAACACAGCACCTGTCCAAACACTTTCCAGCAGCAGGTAATCAGAGAACCGACACTTTACATTTTTGTGTGGAACAAGCACATTAACCATTTCGCAAACCTTCCCGAAACAGTTTGTGTGTCTGGGTACTTTGTCTTTCTTAACGTCTAATAAATCAGGATGACAGAAGAGAGACAAAGCCTTTCTCCTTTTGATATTTGACACATCGGCAGAAAGCCGATACTTTTGTGCCCCGTTCTTTCAGCCTTGCGAGGGTCTACATCACCCAGAGTGTCTGAGTGCTTGTTGGACGGGTGCAGTTCGGGACACCTGAGGGATTTTTATATGCTCTACAGGCAAAACTGATGTCAGTGGGACAGAAAGCCTGGCTGGAACAGGGAGTGCAACAGCCTGTTCATCGGCATGTGAGAGGATGTGCAAACATCCCATGCTGGCTGCTCCACACTCTCCGGACCTTGTGCAGCACTTGGTGAAAACCCCAGCCTGAGCAGAATTGCACATGAATTCTGGTCCGACTGGGCTCTGGTTTTAACTGCAATTTTTGAAGATAGATTTGACTTTCCAAATAAATATATTTTGTTTCCAAGACTTTTTGTTCCATAACGTTCATCTCTTGCAGGTTCTGAATGTCTTAGCGTGCTTTAAAGAGAAAAAAAATCACACCTAACAATCAAAATATTTTCATCAAACATTTTTGCAGGGCTTCTCCCTTTCTTGTCCCCCTCCCCACTAGATGGTGATAAAACCAGTTTCTTACTTGAATAATGTTAGTTCTAACCACTTTCCTAAATCTCTTAAAATTTTAACCTACTGAGCAGCAGAACTGCATAAACTCCTCCTTTGTGGATTAAGATCAAATTCATACAAAGGAGAAGTTTAAGCACTTCAGAAATTAATGGTTGCCAAACACGAGCTCACAGAAGCAACAAGCTTGCAAAAGTGATCTGTGGATAGCAGCTTGTATATATTACATAGATCCCATGCAGCAGGAGAATACAGTGATACTGTGCCTATTCTCCTTTGTAGTGGAGGCAAAGAGTTTGCTCCTTTAAATTAGTGGAGAGATGTCAGTAGGGCAGCATTTTGATTGTGTTATCTTCCTATCAGATTAATTAACCCCATTTTTCACCCGCTAGATCTGATGAAGCCTGAAACTTGCTTTCTGCTCTTGCACTCCAAGTGACCCATAAGATGGGATAAGTAACCCTTCAGTATCCCTAACCCTTACTCAGTGTCTTGGTTTTGGCTGGGATAGAGTTAATTTTCTTCTTAGGAGCTGGTACAGCACTGTGTTTTGGATTTAATATGAGAATAATGTTGATAACACACTGATGTTTTTGTTGTTGCTAAGTAGTGCTTACACCAGTCAAGGACTTTTTCAGCTTCCCATGCTCTGCCAGGTGCACCAGAAGCTGGGAGGGAGCACAGCCAGGACAGCTGACCCAGACTGGCCAAAGGGCTATCGCATACCATATAAACAGGGGGGAACTGGCTGGGGGGCAGTGATCACTGCTCAGGAACGGGCTGGGCATCAGTCAGCGGGTGGTGAGCAGTTGCATCACTTGTTTTTCCTGGGTTTTGTTCCTCTTTTTTTGTTGTTGTTTTCCTTTTCACTATTATTATTATTATTATTATTATTATTATTATTATTATTATTTATATCAATTATTAAACTGTTCTTATCTCAACCCATGAGTTTTCTTACTTTTGCCCTTCTGATTGTCTCCCCCATCCCACCGGGAGTGGGACGGTGCGTGAGCGCCTGCGTGGTGCTTACTTGCTGGCTGGGGTTAAACCACGACACTCAGGAAGAAGTCCACTGAAATCAGTCACTTTATTCAAGAGCCATCTCAGCACAGCAGTGCTAGCTACAAGACTCAGTTCAACACAGATCTCTAGTGAAAGCTCCTAAGCAAAAGTGCAGCCCTTGGTATCAGCTTAATTTCACACTAGATGCTGAGAGGACTGAAAGAGGGTGGATATAATTTTGCCTCAGGACCTTGTTTGGTTTTTCTGCCCTTTTTTGCAAAAGGGTGATTCTTAGACACGCTGGCAGGATGTATCAGAAAGAGAAGACCCTTAACAAAAAGAAATGTCACCCCAGAAAAAGGCACATACAAAGGACTCAGACTCCCAGGCCCTTCATCTTTTGCACCATGCCTTAAGTAGCTGTATTGGGTTTGCGTGGCAAGGTTTTGGTAGCAGGGGGGGCTACAGGGGTGGCTTCTGTGAGAAGCTGCTAGAAGCTTCCCCTATGTCCGATAGATCCAATGCCAGCCAGCTCCAAGACAGACCCACTACTGACCAAGGCTGAGCCCATCAGCGACGGTGGTAGCACCTCTGGGATAACATATTTAAGGGGGGGGGGGAGGGGGAACTATGCAACTGCAGCTGAAGAGGGGAGTGAGAATATGTGAGCGAAAGAACTCTGCAGACACCAAGGTCAGTGAAGAAGGAGGGGGAGGAGGTGCTCCGGGCACCAGAGCAGAGATTCCCCTGCAGCCCATGGCAAAGACCATGGTGAGGCAGGCTGTCCCCCTGCAGCCCATGGAGGTCCGTGGTGGAGATATCCTCCTGCAGCACATGGAGGACCCCACACCAGAGCAGGTGGGTGCCTGAAGGAGGCTGTGGCCCCGTGGGAAACCTGTGCTGGAGCAGGCTTCTGGCAGGACCTGTGGACCCATGGAGAGAGGAGCCCACTGATTTGATTGGTAATAAATTGAACTAATTTCCCCAACTCGAGTCTGTTTTACCCATGATGTTAATTGGTGAGTGATCTTTCCCTGCCCTTATCTCGACCCACGAGACTTTCATTGTATTTTCTCTCCCCAGTCCAGCTCAGGAGGGGGAGTGATAGAGCAGCCTTGGTGGGCACCTGGCATCCAGCCAGGGTCAACCCACCACAGGAGCTCAAGGTGAAGCTTCCTACACAAGAGCAAGGAGAACAACTGCAGCCCCACATGGAAGGGCAGACCTTCTGGACCAAAGTCCAGATTTTGCACAATTGTTCATTGAGCTGGGGGGGGGGGGTTCATTTAATAACAGACAAGAGAGTCCCTTTATTGTGCCAGGCTTTTTACCTTTTAAGTCTGAAGTAGACATAAAAGCAAAGTTGAAATCCACCTCCAGCTAAATTCAAGGCACTAAAGCTGTGATTTTCGCAAGGGTGGTTGTATCCTGTTGCAACTTTGCCTAGCGCTGCAGTAGCTCTTTAATAATGGGGTGAATATGGTTCCATTTTTCGTTTATGTTCTGGAGAGGAAATATTTTCCTCCTGAATAAACTCTCCTGTCTTCATTGACACTCTCAGAAATCTTGAAACCAGCTTCAGAAAAGCCATCTATGAAGCCCAAGTACCCCATCATAAAATCAGACAGATAGCTAGAGAGAGCCTGGCCCTCTCTAGACATTCAAACCTGTATTAACGCATCATTATTTAGGTTATATAGATTGCCAGCTTCAGAAAAGCTAGTAATTTACATAGTCTCCAGCCCTGCATAGGAGCTAAACATTGTTATTGCCTTCCGGAAGTTTTACTTCCATACATCTGGACGGAGTAGGCCTTTGTCCTCTTTTCCAGAGCCAGAGGGGGTGTGTACGAGGAAGGACTGAGAGAACACACTGTCATATTTGTGCTCTTGCACCATGGTGTTGTTTTCTTTGTTATGACATGTTTCAAAATTTCGGAGCTCTTTCAAGCAGGATGGCATACTAATAGCCTCTTTTGCTATGAGGAAAAGCAATACTTCTGTGGGTTCTTTCCTATCCTTAATAGCAAAGCAGAGAATATTCAAGATGGAGCAATACAACTCTACTCTTCAGTACAATGTCTTGAGCAGAGTATGTGGGAAGTAGGACCAAGGACCATCAGATAGAAAAGCATGAGAGAAAAAACGAAAAATAGGTTGACACTTAATTTTCCAAATTCCACTGTAGGTGTTTCCTGATCATAGCTATTCATTGAGCACATGTTTATAAGCAGTACATAAGGTTTCATAAATGTTTTAATAATTTAGCTGATTTAAGGTTCAATGGGTTTATTTTAGCTGTGTTTGTGCTGTTGTTGTTTTAAGTAATAATTTGGTACTGGAGTGATACTCCAATAACATCTGACAGCCAACTAGTAACCCTTCACATAAATAGTGTATTTCATGTTATCCTTACTATTATGAAAGTATTTTTAGTCCACTGTAGAGAAGCAATGTTAATGAATATCATGCCAGAGCCAAACTGAGCTTAACTACTGGTATTCTGTGGCTCCATGGTGTATCCCAGGCTACCTCACTGGACAGAATAGTCTTAAGCAAGACTGCTTCTGTGAAATTCATTTTACTTTGGCAGAACTTTTAGTTACCTGACTTAGAGATCTTAAAGTTTCAGCAGAAACCTGAGAGTCTGATTTCCTAAACTTGTATTTTTATCAGTAGCTATTACAAATGGCCAGATAAACGTCAATATTCCAAGTAGAAGTTGTCAATCTTACTTCAAGGTTTTGAAAAGACAATTTTCTGTAAGACCTCAGAGGTTACCTACAGCCTTTCAAAACAGACATATGACACCAAACTGTTTATTTCAATTCCTTCCACAGCATTCACTGTTGAAAATTGTGGCATCTCACTACAGAAATAGTTTTCCCCAGATTTCTAATAAGAGTCTATGAAAATGCAGACATGAGAGGTTTCCAGAATTGCCCAATTCACTTTCCTTCCAGTGCAGTTTCTTCCAGTTTATTTTTAATAACTTATGAAGCAAGGCAGTATCTAGTAGCCTTGTTTAAAACATCCTAAGCTATGAAGAAGAAACCCCACAGAAAATATGGTTTTCTTTGTGAGAAAAGTTAAGTTGCATCATCAGGTAAAAACAGATTTTTAGTATTTGATATTCCTAAAACAAGCATCTAATGCAATTCTTTTTCACCATCGAGCAACTGCTGTTGCTCTGGGTACTTCATCCAGCCACCTTCAATACAGCAATATGTGCTCATTACTGTCCTCATCACACAACACCAAAGTAATTCCCCTCTCTTTGGCATATACAAGCCTCAATTAGTTGTGTGTTATCATCACATACCCCATTAATCACTTAGCAGAACTGTACAGATGCACAGCAGCAACTTTCTTACTTTTTCCTCATAAGTCAGTCCAGGAACCCCCCCTAGTCATTTCTGTTTTTCTCTGAACTTCTCTGGAGTACCTCTTGCTGACTAATCATAAGACATGGCAAAGGCATAGCTTTCTGTGTCACAATACCTGGAGTCATGTCAGGTTCTTCCCACGCCCCCCAGCTCCAGAAGAAGCAGGTTAAAGAAGGACAAAGAAGTTATAAGTTATCTTCCAAACAGCCAGGCTAACACATGACAACAGAGTACACAGACTCCAGTTACCCAACCTTCTCAGCAATAACACCAAAAAACCCCTTCAGTGTAACGTTTCAACAAAGTCTTGTTCAAGCAGAGAAACATCCTTCCCCTTTCACCTCCCTCTGCTCCCTTATCTTACTCTTTTCCAAGGCTGTTCTTGAGGAAGCAGAAGCAATTTCTTCCTTGAGCCTAGTCTACAAAACATTGAGCACAGAAAGACAGAACTTGTCGTAGACTCTTGATGCCAGCATCCTTTGCTAAGATGACTTTGCACCAAGTCTCTTGCAGACACCACCTCTCCTTCCAGACCCTGAGTCGGGAAGATAAGAAAGGCACATAAACTGCGTTCTTCCTGCTCAGAGCCCCTAGCTCAGCTCAACGCACCCGTGCTGTGACAAAGTCACTGCTGAGACTTCAGCCAAAGCGAAATAAATGTATGCCACCGTTAATGCCCATTCCCAAGGAAGTGTGGGCAACCTGTGGGTCTTCTACAGCTAGCAAAATGAAACATTTGTCAGAGCTCTGCAGGAACATTCAGGTTTAAATTTTCCTATTCCCCAGGGACTAGGCACTGCTGCCCATTTCTTTTACTCTGTATAAAGGAGATGATTGGTTTTATCCTTTACTGGAATAAGCTCCCCCCCATGCAATACTGTTCCCAGTGACTGCAAGGGAGAATTTCCTCTGTGTATTATCATTTCTGTCACCACAGATGACAGGTTCAATCTGACCAGTTGACTCGACAAGTTCAGCATATGCTATCATCTTGTTATAATTTCTTCCTCTCCAGCACAAACAACCAGAGCAAGGATTGTAAGGCTACCCAAATTACCTTTAATTAATATTTGCGTCAGTAAAATTGGAATTAGACACTTTTTTGTTCCTTGTACAGCTGAAATCTCAAGGCCAAAAGATCCTGTAACTAGCTTAAAAAGAAGTGAAAGGCATACATTTTCATAGTTTGATTTAAATGTTGGGGAATTATGCTGGGTTTTCCTACAGGGTGGAGATGACTCCTCAAACTGGGAAACAACGTCTGAAGCAGCTAAAAATCAAACAGTTCACACGCAGGTTTGTGGACACTGGAATGATGCCAAAAGCCTGTTAGTTGGACAAGTAAGTTGGTCTAGCAGAGAAGAGCATGGGATAAACAGTTCTAGAGCTAGTACTTGCGCTGATTAACAGAAGTTGCAGTTTACTGTCTTACTCTGAGGTACCATATAGGCCTTTTTATTTTCAGGTCAGAGGGTGGTATCAGCAATTAGTAACTACTTTAGTTTTATATATATTTGCATTACATAAAAAACAAACCCTACAATAAAACATCTTAAAGCTAATCATTCAAAAACTGGGACCATTGTGCTCACACACCATTATTTTAGCCCCTTTTAATTCAGTGCACATGCCATTGTTGTGCACTGTTTCAATTGCAGGATCACACTCTATTTTTCTTCCTATGGGATTCCTGCATCATCCAATAACTAGGTATTATGGGAAGGAAAGAGTCTTGTGCAATTAAAAGGAATGTTGTTCTCAGAGCCCTGACTCAATGGAAGTCAGAAGGTTTATTCCAAGTCAGAAAAAGGACCTCTGGAAAAGAATGGATGTTTTAAAGATTAAGTCGTAGGATTCTGGATATGCATGTACATGGAAGTCAAAATCTTTTCAGCCAGCTTGATATCAGGATATATAGAAACCTGTTGTAAACTAAGCCATATTGTTTTACACTTGGAGTACTTCTGGTAATTAGCTTTATTAGGAACAGAGGCAGTCATTACTTTACCAGAATCTATTCTAATACAGGGGGCACTGCAATCAAAAAGGCAGACTCTGAGGTATAATGCACACAGTCATAGTAGCCTTTTCGAGATCAGGTTTTGCAATTTCTGAACAGTCACATGCACCTAGAGTTGAGTCTAACTCAGATAATAATCTAAGTTGTGAGACCCTTCCCTTCGGCACAGTTCTGCTCTTCCTCACCAGGACAAGAAGCCCATCTTAGCATGCTGGTGCCTACAGGTTTCCCAAATGTGATGAGGTCTGACAAAACTGTACCCTCATCCTCGTATTCATTCTTATTTAATTGCTGGAAAAACAGGATTGAACACTTCTTGAGTTCAATTTATTTTGGTTGGTTGCTTTCGTAAGCACCGTCCATCTATCTCCTCTGATGCAAGGCCAGCAAGCAGTATCCTGCAATCAGAGATTGCGCCTATAGCCCGGGTCTATCAGCCATCACTATACAAAGTGCAGCACAGGAGTATCACAGGGATTTATGACACCAAAAGGAGGACCTGGTATCCATAAACTCATTACTAGAGTCCGTTCCTCAAAATGGCATATGCTGCCCTCAGACCATGCCCACTGCAGGCAGTTTCTACTGATACCAATTACATCCAAGCCCATATATACAAGCTATAAAAGCTAGCAAACGGCCAAGAACACCACAAACCAATCACTATATTTTGCCATTTCATGACCTATGTAAGACACTTGAATTGTATGGATAACACACACCCCCTCAAAAGGACTGGTAGGAATGGATGCATGTAATGATGAGCTCCCTGCTATTTATTTGATAAATTTCCCATTCAATGGCAAGAACAGACTGAGAAATACTGAAAATATATTCCCATATATTGACTGGGAAGTATGTTCTCTGTTTAGCTTCAGCCTCACAATTTCATTTCACAACAGAAAAAAAGTTGATGATACCAAAAAAAAAAAGACCCATTTGTTTTCCAGGTATACACATCTACATGACAGATAGCTCCAGCTGATTTCAGCATGAGTTCTCATGGACACTAAATATCTCAGTCATTCAGCTCTTGTTGGGAGTGGCTCAAAACCCAGCAGAGCCAGGAACTAAATGGGAGCAGCTATACATTAATCTTAATCGCTATTCTATAAATAGTCTGGGAAAGAAGGCAATGGGAAACCCCAGCCAGATTGAGCAACCAGTCATGAAGGCGTACTTTTGTGTCCCCTGCATTATTAAAAGGCCAAATAAACGTTCAAATTAGAAGGCTCAAACATTAACATGAAACTTTGTTTTGAGCAAGAGGATCATTTTGGCATAAAGCCAAAAAAAATCATAAAATTAATTTTCATCTAATAGTTTGCTATATGTTTTCATCTTTCTCCACCCCATTTCTTTAAACTCTCCTATATAAGAGCCAAATTTGAAATCTTCAGATGCTGAACATGCTGATTACTTACATAGCAACTGATCTTATTATGAAGAACGCTAAGGCCTTGACTGCAGCAAGCTGTGAGGAACCCATAGGACTTCAGGGTGCTGATCTTACCACAGGCCAGGCTGTATTCAGTTTTTCTGAGGTTTCCAGCATGCAGCAAAGAATAGGTTAAACAACCAAGTGTGCCTGCTTTTGTGCATTAACAGCCCATCCCACAGACTCTGCAAGCTTCTCCCCCAGACACGCAGGAAAAGTCTCTGTCTCATATAATGCCACCCAGAAGTCCATGCAATGCCATCCTTACTGTAAACAGAAGGAGCTCTTTGATTCCAATGTGAGGCGAAATCAATGAGCAACATCTGGAAGACCTACCAGACCAGGTCTCCCAACGGCTTATCCCCTTGATGGGCATAACACAAAAAACCTAAGCCTTCAAAATGCACACTGCCCTGGTTTCAGCTGGGATAGAGTTAATTTTCTTCCTAGCAGTTGGTATAGTGCTGTGTTTTTGATTTAATATGAGAATAATGTTGATAACACACTGATGTTTTTGTTGTTGCTAAGTAGTGCTTACACCAGTCAAGGACTTTTTCAGCTTCCCATGCTCTGCCAGGTGCACCAGAAGCTGGGAGGGAGCACAGCCAGGACAGCTGACCCAAACTGGCCAAAGGGATATTGCATACCATATGATGCCATGCTCAGCATATAAGCTGGGGGGAGTTGGCCAGGAGAGGCAGGACCGCTGCTCAGGGACGGGCTGGGCATCAGTCAGCGGGTGGTGAGCAATTGCATTGTGCATCACTTACTTTGTATATTATTATTATTACTACTGTTTTACTTTATTTCGGTTATTAAACTGTTCTTATCTCAACCCACAAGTTTTCTCACTTTTACTCTTCCGATTCTCTCCCCCATCCCACCGGGGGCAGGGGAGTGAGCGAGAGGCTGTGTGGTGTTTAATTGCTGGCTGGGGTTAAACCACGACAACACTCATCTTTCAGGGAGAGTCACGATAGGCAGGAGTTGCTCAGATGCCCATGGACAGTGAGTGACTCATCATTCTCTAGAAAAGTAGAGGAAAGTTACTCCCTCATATATGAGGAACAGGACTTTGGAGACAATCCTGAGGTCCAGAGTGATGGATTCATATTCCTCCAACCAAAGCTGCTCCACAGGCTGTCTGCAGGGATACCAGCTTTGCCCAAGCCACTGCTGCCTCTCAGGACAATCAGTTATCATCCACAGCAGCAACTGGAAGGAGCCTGAGAAAGGAGGAAGGAACAACTTACAGAGTATCCTGAAGGCCTTGCTGCAGCTCTGACAGCGCTTCAGTCGCAAGTCAAGAGGTTTCTAAGTTTCCAACTTAAACACTCTTATCACCCTGTGCAGCTCTGAGTGCACCGCCCTGAGGGTTCCCTGCTGCCCATCAATGCACAGATATGTTATCATCATTTTCTATCATGTAAACTCAACTACTGTTCAAGTTACACTGATACGTGATAACTATATAGTGTTGATTATCCATATCAGGTTGAAAACATACCTGAGCTCCGAGATGTTTACATGTACAGACTGGTAGAGAAGTTTGACTGGTAGCCCTATTTGCATAAGGCTCTCTCCTTGCTTTATTAGTTCTACAGATTGAACATACAGAAAAACTTGATAATATTTAAGTTGAATTTATGCATTTTCATTAAAACAGAATTATAGTGAGGACAAAGCCAAAAGCTGGTTTTCTATTAGGAGGAAAAAATCCTATTTGAAATTATTCATGTCTCAATCGATTTTCATTTGGTTTATTTTTCAGAGATTTCATCGACACTGACAAATGTACTGCTGCTTTTCATTTGCTTTATTTCCTCCAGTATGTGATTTATTTAGCACCTTCCCACAAAATAAGGAGAAAAATAATGAAAAACTTAATGTTTATAAATATCATCTGATAAAAATAATACCAACAAAGGAGCTCATATTCATTTTATCAATACACACAATCTGAACAATACATCAATATTTTATCTACAAATAAAAGTCTCAGTTATTTGACAACTCGTCATTTACACTTACATGGCAAAAAAGCCTAAATATCATATTTTTCTGGCTGTACAAATAAATACATATTTGTATTCACTGAAATAACAAGTTTGTCTTGGTTAAAAGCTGTATAATACAATACAGAAGAAATGTAGGTTAAATTTGGTCACATTTGAACTATGAACACAGAGCTCGTAGCTACAAAAACGTAAAATCTTAAACCTGCAAGTACTGTTTCACTGAGGTAAATGGGACCATGAAGAATAAAGATTGTGTATGAAAAAGGATTTGCAGAGTCAGTTTCTTGCTCTGCAATCAGAGAAAGGCCCACACGTTACAAAGAGGAAGGAATCCAGTCTTTTGATGTGGGAAAGCAAGGGAATGAGTCTCCTTTCTAGACAGTAGTGTGCACCTGCACTGAGAGCGGCACAGGTGACTATGCCGTTCATCACCCCAGAGGCCCACACATTTCACTTGAACCTGGGAGCTCTGACAACATCATCTCTCAGCCTGTACCTGTATAGGATGCTGAAAGACCCAAGCAGGGCAGACAGGTTTGCCAGACTACCACCAGCACACCGTGCCAGAAGGATTACCTCTTCCCTGGCTGCTCTGTCCAAGAGAACTCCAGCACACGCCGCACAGCTCAAATACCTCTTACTTAAAGCCCAGGTTTACATACGACTCACATAGATCTTTCCCATGGACCCATAATTGCTGGAAAATGTCACAAGAAACACCAAGCTAGATTGTGAGAATTGTTATGCATCTTTTCATAGGAAGCCATGAGATTCCCAAATCCCCTCTGATATGTCCAATTTAAAAATCCACCTGTGCTACGTCAAAGCAAGGGTCTGGTTAGCCCAAGGTCCTGTCTCCAGCAGACCTATTCTCCATAGCTTAAGGAACACACAACAGCAGGTAAACATACTCCCAAAGTATTTCCTAAGCCTGCGTGAAGCTTAGGATATTCCCAAGTCAAAACAGGACCCTTGTGCTTAATAGCCCTGAAGAACTTTTCCTTCACAAATTTGTCCTGTCACTTTTTGAGCCCTTGACAACTTTTTCAGTTCAATTTTACAGTCAGATTTGTGTTGTGTAAAGAAGCGTCTCTTGCTATTTTGCTCTGAATGTGCCACCCAATAACAGACTACAGGATTGTGGTGGGTTGACCCCGGCTGGATGCCAGGTGCTCACCAAATGCACTCTATCACTCCCCTCCTCAGCTGGACAGGAGAGAGAAAATATAACAAAAAGCTCATGGGTCGAGATAAGGACAGGGAGATCACTCAGCAATTACCATCATGGGCAGACTCAAGTTGGAAATTAGTTTAATTTATTACCAATCAAATCAGAGTAGGATAATGAGAAATAAAAGCAAATCTTAAAAACACCTTCCCCCCAGCTCTTGCTTCTTCCCAGGATTAACTTTACTCCCAGATTCTATACCTCCTCCCCTCCAGGGGCACAGGGGGATGGGGAATGGGGGTTGCGGTCGGTTCATCACATATTGTTTCTGCCGCTCCTTCCTCCTCAGGGGGAGGACTCCCCATGCTCTTTCCCTGCTCCAGCATGGGCTCCTCTCTCCATAGGTCCTGCCAGGAGCCTGCTCAAGCACGGGCTTCTCACAGGGTCACAGCCTCCTTCAGGCACATCCATCTGCTCCAGTGTGGGGTTCTCCACAGGCTGCAGGTGGATATCTGCTCCACCATGGACCTCCATGGGCTGCAGGGGAATCTCTGCTCCGGCACCTGGAGCACCTCCTCCCCCTCCTTCTTCACTGACCTTGGTGTCTGCAGAGTTGTTTCTCACATATTCTCACTCCTCTCTTCAGCTGCAATTGCTGCTGTGCAGGTGGTTTTGTTGCTTTGGGTTTTTTTTTTAGTTTTTTCCCTTCTTAACTATGTTATCCCAGAGGCACTACCACCATCGCTGATGGGCTCAGCCTTGGTCAGCAGCAGGTCTGGCTTGGAGCCAGCTGGCATTAGCTCTATTGGACATAGGGGAAGCTTCTAGCAGCTTCCCACAGAAACCACCCCTGTAGCCCCCCTGCTACCAAAACCTTGCCACGCAAACCCAATACAAAGATCAACAGATGTCATCTGGGAGAGATTTGCAACCACTCAGCTAAGCACCTTTCTCTCACAACTTGAGACCTCTGTCATATCCCCTTCTGAGTCATCTCTTGAAGAGTTATAGTAAATTCATTCCTCATCTTGATCATACTTGTGAAACTCTTCTACCTTTACTGTACCTTGTTTTGAGAGGTAGACCTGGTAGCAAATGTACAGGGGTGGGAGGCCTGTAACTACAGACACGATTTGAGAGCTGAGTATACAATGGACCTATATTATCCAAATACAAATGAATTGGTAGTCATGAACAAATTAACTTTACTTGATGCTATTGTTTTTTCCAACTGCAACTAGCTATGGACCTTTGGTTTTCATTAGAAAAATCAAAGCCTCACTCCTGTGTGGTAAGTGTTGTTTCAGAGCCTACCTGCAGCTATTTTTTTTTTTAACCGTTTCCATTGCTATATATCAAAAAGCCAGACATACCTCAGCTTTGATAGGTCCAAGCTGACCTGTGTATGTCATCAGTATTAGGTGTGAGTTCTGTCCCTTTGTCTTTAAGTAAGCAGCATGGGATTTTGTAGATCATGCAACACACTCTGACCTCAGGTGCCCCTGAAGACCATGAAAGCTAGTGGAAGGTGAGGTTAACAATGAGTCACACCTGAAACCCCTACAGGTGATCCCTCACCCCACCGTCCATACTGGGATCATTTCTAGTTGCACATACCATTCTTGAAGCCTTGTCTACCACCTGTGCAAGCAGAAGCACCAGCCCAACTGAAGACTAACTCCAATTTTACATAAAAATTTTCTGTTTTGGATCTGTTCTTCTGACCCTGAAGAGAGACCACAGTTGTCTTTGTCATGGTTTAACCCAGCCAGCAACTAAGCACCACAGAGCCACTTGCTCAGAACTCCACAGTGGGATGGGGGAGAGAATCGGAAGAGTAAAAGTGAGAAAACTCCTGGGTTGAGATAAAGACAGTTTAATAGGTAAAGCAAAAGCCACACATACAAGCAAAGAAAAACAAGGAATTCATTCACTACTTCCCATCAGCCGGCAGGTGTTCAGCCATCTCCAGGAAAGCAGGGCTCCATCACGCATAATGGTTACTTGCAAAGACAAAACACCATAACTCTGAACATCCCCTCCTTCCTTCTACTTCCCCCAGGTTTATATGCTGAGCATGATGTCATATGGTATGGAATAGCCCTTTGGTCAGTTGAGGTGAGCTGTCCCAGCTGTGTCCCCTCCCCATTTCTTGTGCACCCCCAGCCTACTCACTGGTGGGCTGGTGTGAGAAGCAGAAAAGGCCTTGACTATGTGTAAGCATTGCTCATCAGTAACTAAAACATCCCTGTATTATCAACACTGTTTTCAGCACAAATCCAAAGCATAGCCCCATACTACCTTCTATGAAGAAAATTAACTCTATCCCAGACAAAACCAGCAGCGTCTTGAATAAGTAACTAGAAAATTCTTATTTTTTAATTAGAGCATGCAGAGAAAGATTTCATGGTTTAGCAGGATGAGATAAAAGCAGCAGGAACAAGAGCTATCCTGTCCACTTTGTTTATACCAAAGAGTGGCTGAATTCTATGGGCCCTTTCTATGGGCCTAGATACTTTCTGTAGTCAGAAGACCTCCTCTGTTTTTAATGGGTTTTGGCTAGAGCTTTAGTCTTAATAGGCAAAACCACCATCTTTAAGAGTGATCTACATTTTATACAAGAGTATTCTTCATGGCAAACTTACATGCCAACCATTGCCCAATCTGCTGAGGAGAGCAGTGCTGTGTGGTCCTGATTAGCCAGAGAAGCACACAAGGAAGGCTTTGGAAGAGCTTTGTATTTCATATTTGTATCTGCAAATCAGCCAAAAGCTATTAAAGCAAGGAAAAGCACTTTCAGTAGA
The DNA here is from genome assembly GCA_020745775.1 of Theristicus caerulescens. Classification (NCBI taxonomy): domain Eukaryota; kingdom Metazoa; phylum Chordata; class Aves; order Pelecaniformes; family Threskiornithidae; genus Theristicus; species Theristicus caerulescens. Next base: position 75,446,581 of record CM036558.1, read on the forward strand.
ATAAAACATCCATCACACCTTTTTCCCTTTCCCCCAACAACTTCTTTTGTTTAATATTAGCTTCAGTAACAAAAAAGTCATTACAACTTACCCAAGCTACAAGATAGCTTAAATATTAACAAGCATGTAAAGCCACTGGGGGTAAGAGCCCGGAGCTGCAAAATAATAAAGCAAGACTCAGCGAGATTCCGTAATTATTTGTTACACAACCCAAGAAACTATCTAGAGCATTTCTAAGATTATACACCTCTTGTATGTGATGTCTAACCACGCCAGAAATTACATAAGGCTTTTTATAACATAATCATTAGTCATTAAAAAAGCAGAACAAAAGGCCATTATGACCAGAGGTGACAATCCAAGTATTAGTTTACTTAGGACCTGATCCAAAGCCCATCATAGTGATCTGCATACATTTCAATGTGCTTTGGACCAGACATTCAGTATTTTCCATGTTGCAGAATTTCCTTTTGGATTGTTGTGGAACTAGAGGACTGGAGCTGTGGAGGAAATAAAAGCAGGCATTTGTTCCTGTCAGAGCTGAGAACTCAAAGCTGGCACTGATTTTGGTGGTAGAGCATCTGCTTTACATCCTCTCAAGAAAAAGCTGGCCACCAATTCAGATTTCCAAATATGGGTTCAAACGCTTTCTAGGTATTTCAGTTCTGGAAACGACCTATGCAGCCAGCCCTACCAGAATTTGCAGGCAGTATCTCAAGCAGTTCAGATTCAGATGGATGTATTTATCCCTATGCATTTTTATGTCAAGAAAAATGCAAAGCAGATGACCAGCTGTACTGTTATAACAGGAAGATGACCTCTGCAGCATGGAAACAGAGTTGTCAGCTGTGAGTCTAGCCCTATCCATCAGGAAGCCCTTTTGGATAAGAGTGGACACCCTAGTAAGACAATCTATATGTAAGCTTGCAGGTGAGGACTCTACTTTTTTTTCTTTCCTTCTTTCAGGCATGTTAAGGGCTGTGGAGGAAACACAGTTCAGTGGGGAAATACTATGGCCAGAAAGAAAAAAGCAGTATCCTACATATAGTGATACACATTGACCCAGAAAGCACAAGACTCCTGCAAAAAAAGCAAACCAAAGACTTAAAATTTACTTGGCAGGGAGAAATCTGCAGGATCTGGTTCAAAAAAAAAAAAAATCTCACAGTGGAAGCACTGCTCTGTAGCAGTTAACCATAATATACCCAGGGTCCACATACCTCACAGGCAGAGGGAAAAAAATTACCTCAGAATACAATAGAAATCTACAGAACCTTGAATATTGTGGTGAAGGTGAATAGGGTCCAGCTGTTAATTGTCTTTCCCTAATAACCTAATGGCCATTAGATGAAGCTGGTAGGATCCAGGTGCTTTGTTTTGTCCCAGGGAAAAAAAAAAAGTTTTATAGCTCCCAGAGAGATCCCCTTGCAACTGAGCAGAGCAGCCCCACGGGGCAGACTCCCATGATTTCCGGACCTTGCTTGGTTTCTGGACCTCTGACTTTGTTGCAACATCCAGATCTCCACCCCCAGGTCTGACAGTCATGCCACTCAGGACTGATAGAGCACCCTTGGTCTCCCCAGATTCATAATTTCTCATTTAGCCCACAATCCACTCAAGGTACTTTGTAAGCTCTGAGCCTGGCTTCATCCAAAGGCTGCACAGTGGCCAGCACAGTGCTTCTCCAACACACACTGTCTTTCCAAGCACAGAAACACTATCTGGCAAATTCATCAGGTCAGCAGTAAGAGGGGACACCTTTCAGTAAAGTATCATTTCTTCTTGTTCAACTGCTTTCTAGAAAGAAGGATTCATAATAGTGCTGAATAGGCTGTAGTCCCGCCAAAGTATCCAAACTCCATTTGTAACTCCTTTTGGTTCCCACCGTCAGGGAGCAGCAGAGCAGAGACAGCGGCACAGCGAGGTGCTAGTCTGCGTGCTTTGATTTGTGCCTGCACCAAATCTAGGGACTGGATCTACCAAGGACCTGCCCGGGAGCTCACCTCCGTAGGGACACTGGAGGTGCCTCATCTTCTGATGCTGTGACTTCCAAATCTGACACAGCAAGTGCGATACTCTTGCCCTGAGCCAGGCAAAGGCACACTTCCATCAAGGATCAGAAGGAGAATAAAAAAAAACCACACCCACCCACACACCAACTAAGAGGGCATTCTTCTCTTTCCCCTAGCCAAGTGACTAGTGTGTCAATTTGCTTTTCCTGGGATACTCAGTCTTCTGTCTTCTTCAGCAACAGTCTCTGGACATGCTAACCCTTTTCTACACAGACTGGGAAGCTCAGATTCAACAGTCTCTTTTCCATCATCCACCCTTACAAAAGGAGGAGCTATTCCTACAGAAGAAGTCTGGCCCTCATTCTATTCCTTAGACACTACACATATGCTTTCAAATGAAAGGATAAGAAAGAATTGGATATTACTTCTTCATCCTTCTTGGACACAAAGCTGAACACCTTTTGGATCAAAGAGAATTTTTAGATACTTGCAGGAAAAGGCAATTTCTAAGCCAAGGTGTGTTTACCTTCCAATAGAAACATCACCAGCCCTTACACATCTTGCACCTCTTAGATATACAAGGTAGGAACAAACACACTACTATTAGAACTAACAAAACATTATTCTTGCTCCCCCATTAGCTTGAACACTGATCAAGATGTCTAGTCTAGTCTCTTCTGAGTTTGAACAATCTGCTTAACTGCTGGCTTTCCCTTGACTCCAGTTTCTACAGCTGGTGGTTGGCACGCCCATTAAGAACACAAACTAAGCAGAGTGTTTGTAGAGGTGTGCAGATAATCAAGGCAACACTGCAGCCTGCAGGTGCCTTTGAAGATAACACGAGGACACACCTGGGTACTCCTCTGTCCTCCACTCCCAGAGGAGAGCACACCAGCAGTGACAGACTGGAGGATCTTTTGAAGTCACTTTAGGGGGCTAAAACTGTGAAGTAGACCAGAAATAAATTATTCAGGCTGGATTTGTAAGCAGAAGGAAATAGTGACTTACCCCACCTTCTCAATAATTGAATGCCTTTATGAAAGTTATTTGTAGAAGTCTTTCTTTAACCTTGGATGTTTATGTGTTTTATTTGTATAGGAAATGCTAAGAAAACTCAATATAGCAAATAAATGCAGTGGTACACAGAACTGGGAACATAAGAGGGAAACAGAGAAACACTTAGAACTGAAAATGAGCACAGAAGTGGGGACCAAATCAGCTAATACTCTTATTATCTTCTTTGATTTAAATGCCAGATATGTGCTCAAAACAGTCCTAGTCTGTTGAGGGCTACTTTTTTCAAGTCTATTTTCCCCCTCCATTGCTTTAACATATTCTTCTCCTTGGAGGTCAGGTACTCTACCACAATCATTTTCAAGCTACTTCAGGTGATCTTCACTTAAATTACCTCAAAATTTCAGATCCTTTGTTAGTTCCTCAAAATAACAGCCAGAAATATAAAAGCATCTTCTTTTATTGCTTTCTCCACATTCCTACATAGTTACATATTCTCAGCACACTCCAAGAATTTGATTAGTTTTGTCCTGTTATATTTTTTTTTAATAGAAGTCCTCCATGGCCTTTTAAGTCCTTCTAGTAGTTACTCAAAAACAGATTCTGCTCTACCTCCTCAACTCAGTTTTGTGACCTCCAGGAGACTTCTGGATCTTTACTTTTATTGCCCAGAAACATTCAGTAAACTTGCCGCTCATCCCTTCTTCTCCAGAGAAAGTATATGTATTCTTGGCATGCAGTGCAGTCCTTCCCTTCTGTTTCCCCATTTCCCTCCCAAGGCAAGTTATTCTGATATAGCAGTCACACAATCCATCTGCCAGGTCTCTGTGATACGTTTTATATTGTAGCTTTGGCTGTGGTCTAAGGCTTTGAATTCTTCTTGTTTATTGCCATACCCTTGGTATTAGTGTAGAGAGATCCCAAGTGCTCAGCTTGTTGCCCTATTATTCTCAATCCTGTTTCTCTGATGGCTTTTGTACAGCTCCCCATTCTCCCCTCCACAGGTGCCAGGATACTGTGGACTCTTATCACTTGTTCCTTCAAGCCTAGTTCAGTCTTCTGTCTAGAAATGCTTTTCCCCTGCTTAGCTAATTGGACATCATATTTTATTTCTTCTTTCTCAAAGCGCTAGTTCATGACCAGCAAACACAGAGCAATTCTACCAGGCCCCTTTGCCAGGTTACTCATTCCCCTCCAGCACCTACCTGTCCCTGCCTGGCTCTCCACTTAGGGCAGTGGCAGGAGCTGTGACTCCCCCAAGCCCCAAACTTATTCCAGTCTGGGCAGGGTCACACCCAGCTGTAGTACCTCTGAACTGACATAAGAAAAAGCAATCACAGGAACACTGTCACAGCTTATCTTCCCATGATATCTCCAGTTTTGGCTTAAGCATCTCTCTTACTACCCAAGACACCAGGGGAAGCAGTCTGAGGGCTATTTCTGTGCTCTTCAGAAGGCAGCCACTGACCACCAGCAACCCCTCTTCTCTCAGCCTTTTAGACAGTGCACTCACAGCACTCCCTCTGCCTTTTCTTCTGGAAGAAGTCCTTCACAGGCTCACATACAAAATCACAACTTGATTTACCTACACCCTCTGCCTTAACTACTTTTAATTAACAACATATTGAAAAAGAATCACTCCACTTTAACATCAAAGATACCAAGAACTAACCCACACACTACCAAAGCTAAACAGCAACAAGGTTCAGCATCCATTAGATCTTTTTCTGCTAGAGATAACAACTCCTTTTCCTCTGTCTCTCCCAGATTATCCAGGGGGATAAACACAACTCACACTGCATCAAGCCATTTAGTTGCTCTAAAAAGCACACATAAGGGCTACAGCAACCCTTCTACTTACAAACCACAGAGAGCCCCCAAACATAATGACAAGCTCAGCCTGTGAGCCATCCTCATTTTTATGGTTGCCCTAATCAGCAGTATATTGAAAAGAGCTGTGCTGCTCAGGCTCAGAGCTTTTGCATTCACCCCTCCAGCCTTATATTCCCTCAGGCCAGTCTCTTCATCATGGCAGGCAGGTGGTGGTCCTTCAGGTGGTCTCTTATGTTTATACAAGTGTGTATTTGGGGTTGATGCTAGGTCCTTTGTCCCTAGTGTAGTTCCTAATGTCATAGTATCTCTCCTGCTCCCTTCTGACATAGACACAATTAAAAGAGATGTGAAGGGGATTAGCTATGGGAATGGTTTCTGCTTTGCTATAATGTCTACTTCTTCTGCATGTAGATGGATTCCTCGCAGTACTCAGCGCTCACTACAGTGACCTTGGATGGTTCCTAGCTGGATGTCAGGCATGCATGGAAGGAGGGAAAGAATATGAAGCTATGACAAAAAGACAGAACAGTGTGAACCTCCTAGGTTCAATTTATTATACATTTTTCAATATTCCAGTAAGAGTTCCTTAACTTTCCATCCCCTTGAGGTGAACTTAGAAGTTTTGAAAATTCCTGTGATTTTTCAGCATCCTCAAAACTAACTCCTGGCTTTTCTGCCCCAAAATTTCCCCAAGCACCTACAATCTTTCTTACATATAATGTCTGAGTCACAATCTGTAAGTGAACTTGTAATGTGCAATTTCTAATGTTATCCTTATGGCACAAATGGGCAAGAAATCATACTAGGAGTATCATGTGTTCATGCTATGCTGTATTTCCAGATGGAACAGGAGCCAAAGTTAAGATTGAGTTTGAACATTGAATTTAAGAAGAGCACAAAGCCATAGAAATGTCACTCCCTGCAACTAGGGCTTTTTTATGATTATTACTACTTTAGAAGTTAAAAATTATTTTTGGAGTAGGTTCTTTCTTGTTTCGAGTACTCAGTCCAAAGCCGTTGACATTAGTGGAAAGTTTCCAGTTTACAATATGATTTGGGCCAGTCTTTCATGCCTGTATTTTTATTGAGAAAACACAGAAGGAAAAAACCCTGTGAAATCAGTGAAGTTATTTCAGTGGAAGTACACTGGGGTAAATAGGAATAAAGGAGTTCCTAATTGAGCCCCGAAAGTGCCCTCAGTGACTCAAGTGAGCTCTTGCCAAGGGGCTCTGTTGCAGGTCCAGGAGGAAGAGCACAATGTAACACCCACTCCTGCACTTGATAATAAAACCCTCTTGAACCCAGGAGCAGCAGAAGAGGACAGAGATATTGCCTGGCTTCTGACAGTGTAACAGGGTTACCTTAAACAACCATCCAAATGGAGACTGTTAACTAGCTAGAGACAGGTTCTGTGCAGAAGGACTCACAGTCCAAATAGGTAAGATAAAAGACAATAAAAGAAAAGCAATCTTCTTATCCCCATTTTATGGGTAGGAAATGGAGCTCTGAAGAAATAAAATGCCTTGCTCAAAGCCATACAGGAAATCAGTGTCAGAGGAAACCAATGCAAACCTGAGTGTCACGGTAGTTCCTTCCTCTCGATACCATTTTGACCATCAGGGCTGCTTTCAATTAAGTCTTTTATTGAGGACATCTCTTTCTAGCTATGCTTTTTTTTTTTTTTTAATTGCATATCCCACGTGGTGGACCTGTAGAATTACTAGTGTCTCCAGCCAGCTTCTTTACTGTGTTTTATGAACCTTAATGAGCCCCCCCAGAAAGCTGAAATACCTACATCGAGGGGGAAGGGAGCAGAGAAGCAGAAATAGCAGCATTGTGTGCAGCTTTTAGTGTGCAGTCCAGGTTCACAGAGCGGTGTGTAAACAATCCAATTTGCCACGTTTAAGGACAGGCACAATTTTAGGAAATCCAAACACCCTGTTAGCCTACTGACCTCTAGATAACCTACTTCAACAACAATGAAACTTACAGTATCATGGGGAGGTGGAGGGGCAATGCTGGGAAGATGCTTTGCTGCCATAGGAAATGGGCCAAGCAAAACTCTCTCATCATTTTTGATGCTCGCTTGATGAGTCTGTAAAAGGAGAAGAGTATCAGCTTGCTAGAAAAACTGTTTCCTGACAGAGATTTGCAGTGAATTTTGCTGCCCCATAGGAGCCCAGGCACTAGCGCTGAGACGTGGTGCTGCCTGCGCTTGCCTCGATCCTCTCGCCCGAGAACTCTGCTTTTCCGCAGACCCAGGTGCAATGGAATCCGAAGTGAAAGTGGCTCCACATTGTCCACGGCTTGTCATCCCAAAGGCGCAAAGGGAGTGTGCAAATCAAGCCCTTTTGCCTTAGATACGTACTCTCAGTGTGGAATATGGTAATTCAGACAAGGGGAGACCCAGAAACAGAAGCACATACAGAACTGAAAATGAAGGGGAAAGCAGTGTTAAAAACAGGAATGGGGGCTGTTTGCATGGATGCTTGACAGCATCATACACTCAGTAAGCAGCTGTCTGTATAAATACCTTCAAAGGCAAACGGCAGGAAAAAACCCGTTCACCTTGCCTAGGTTTCTTATTCCAGCGCACAGTGAGGTGCTGGTCACGCTGTCACTAAATCCTTTCAGGAAGAGCTGTGAGGAAAGGTTACACAGTGAGCACATGCTACCATTTGCATTTTTCTCCGAGGCATGCAGTCTGCTTCAGAAAATACTTAAAGCCTATGATTAGAAACTAGTGTATATCGAAGCGCTTTCTTGACTAATTCAGGCATTCCCATCACCTTAGCTAATCTACTGTCCAGAAATCTATATTGAAATGACTTGCCCAGTGGCAATGCAGAGGACAGAAGGGATGTCTCTTCATTTTCTCTAATCGGGATCACTTCTAGCTGCCAGGAAATGCACTAGCAATCAAAAGGAAATCACATATAAAACAGTATTTTATCTAGCTCAATATGTTTGTGTTCTCAAAGCCTGGCCTTGCTGTGCACCATACTGTGGGAATGCAGAGGAGAAAGACCACTATAGCTGCATCAGCTTTGTGGTGGTGTATGTAAGAACTTAGAATGGCACTGTCAGGTGGGCTAGCCACAACAGAGCATGACAAGAAGCACAGGCTACAAGGAATAGTTTCATTGCAAGCCTGTCTCTGCCTGTATCTCTTCGATCTTTTGAAAAAACCATTTGACTCTTTCTCCTCCCAGTCCTCGGTTGTAACATACTGGAGCTTTGTTACACCCAGCACTTGGATAAATAAAATCAGCACACATGCACCACGTAGGAATAGTAAGTCGTGAGTACAGTATCGTAAGAGCAAGAAATCTTGTTCTTCATCACCTTGTTACATTGGTCCTGCAAGCCTAGCCATAAAAAACGCCTTGTAACAATACCTAATATCCAATATGTTTGCAGCAAAACACATTTTCCATGTAATCTATCAAATCCATATACGCTGCAGAAAGAATGACTTGGAACGGGAAGAAAGAAGGAACATTGAGCTCTAGGAAAACTCAAAGGAACATTTTATTGTAACATTTATAATAGAAAGTTGGGGGGTTTAGTTTCGCCTCAAGGTGTAACTTGCTAATAAAAGTTCTGGAAAACCTGCTGTGTATAAGAACCCTGGCCTATGATGTCAGAATTCATTATGCACACAGGGGCTATTTACAGCCTTGTAAAGTTGTAGACAAGGAAATTGTTGCTGAAATATAGTTTCGAAAGTTTAAAGGTAATCATTCTACTGATGTATACACCTCAGCTATTGAACAGATCTTTTAAAAGGTTCCGTGTAAACTGAAAAAAATGATATGGCTTGAGTTGTAAACATCCACCTATGTTTCTTCATGTGTGTTGGGTATAGAATTATATATATGTACAGGGGTAACTGTGGGGTCTTTATTTTTATTCAAGAGTTATCTGGGTAAAACTGTAAATTAAGCATATATATAAGGTGTTCAGAAGTAAGACAAACTGGAAACAATTTTCACTGCCTTCTTTTCATTTCCCATTTATCCACCTTAAAAACAACAAAAAGGAGAAAGAAAACCAAGAAAAAAGAGCAAGGGTGAAGAAATAAAAATAGAAACAAACAAATGTATTTTCAGCTTTCTAAATCTAAAGGTGTGTTATCAAAAATACTGAAACATTAACTGAGATGTGTTTTTTTCATCAGAACAACAGCTGTGGACACATGAAGCTTCATCTGAGTTCAACCAAAATTTGAGGCAGAAGTGCTGCTGAGTTTGATGTGTCAGGAGAGTCTGCAGGAACCCCTTGAGAAAGCAGTTACTCGGGGTCATACAACTGAGCCTGGCACTGCTGTATTTAAAATTGGGGAGGGGGGGGGAACTGTTGACTGTAGAGTGTGCTCTGTTTCACTCATGATCGCTGCATGCTGTTTTATTCTTTGACTCTAAGCATTTTAATTGCTGCTATAGTGATTTTTCCATCACTCTGAAAAGGCTTTGTGGCCAGATGTTGTTTGTCATTTGTCCCACAGTAGCTGGCAATAATATAATTACAGAAATATAGAAAAATGTCCTCAGCACTGGGGATTACTAGCCAATCCAAGCATTTTCCTACTGAATCACTTTTTCAAATATTCCTTCTCACAGCAGTCCAAATGATTTTCTAGCTCTGGCTGAGCTAACTTCCCAAGCATTCCAGTTATATTTATTTTTTCTAATGCACTTGTCAGCTACTTCAAACTCCACCCCAACTCCTGACAGCAAGGCCAATCGAACACCCTCTTATTGTGGTTTCATGGGGAACCAGCTCACGGCCGCAGAAATGGACTGCACCCAATGGCACGAGCCCAAAAATAACTGCACCACTTCCACTTTTTTCAATGCGCCTGCATTGTTCCAATAGCACTGAGATATTACTACTGATTAATGCTGCTATATAAATAACATGCAAAATGGGGGAAAGCTTTAAAGTTTTTTTTTTTCCTGCTTTTACTCATGTTCACAGTAAAATTTCCATTGGCTTCAATAAACTCTGTATACCAGACTTACACTAACACAATTTCATTAACTTAGCTGAATTACTCCTTGTTTATAGCAGTGGAAGTGAGTGGAAAATCAAGGCCAAGAGGATAAGAAATAATCCTATTATCCTGCCCAGCAAGATTGCTCTGGGTTTAGAGCCAAGGTTTAGCGTTGGCTTCTTTGGTCACATAAGGTTTACACCTTTTCTTACTCTGAACAGCCATTTTGGTGAGTTCACTCTTCTCTCAGTCTTTCATCTCTCCTCCCTCCATCTGCTGCTGGGCTTGCTTCCTCACCAGATCTAGCCAGGGGTAGCAGACAACTTGCCAGCAATTCAGGGTGCTCAGTGATCCACTCAGATGGCAACTGAGAACAAATGTCAAGATCGCAAAAGTCCTTCAAATCTGAGAATTTCTCTGTGACATCACGACAAGCGTTAGAAGTCCCAAAAGGCAGCAGGACGCATGGGGAAGGTGAGCAACCGCATGAATCAGGCAAGTTTCTCTCACGTCCCTCCAACCCTGTAAAGCAAAAGCATCACCTATTCGCCTATATGGAAAATAATTACCCTGCCACATCCTTTTCACCTATACCAGAGATCACCAACACATCCAGTCTGCCGGTATAAATGCAGTTACATTGGATCTACCTCATGCATAACTACTGTTTTCAAAATGAGTGGGCTGAGATTTCACCTCTGTTTGTTACCCTGACATCACTCAGTGGCCCATAGGATGCTGCAAATGCAACTTGACTGCTGCTGAAGGAAAAAACGTTTACGGACTCTGCTGGAATTGGAGCAAGCTTCAGGTGAGGAAAGCACCCAGGCAAGAAAAGTAATTGTACATGGCACTAGTTCCTTTAACACATAGCTAGCCAGTCTCGACTGCACTTACTGGTGAGTTTACATAAATGTTTTATGTATATGTCATATATATGGATATATAATGATACATAGGTAAAGGTTGTATGTATGTGTAAACATATATATCTATACCAATATATATAAAATCTTTTATGCTTTTCCATTTAGGATCTAAGTAATTGATAATAAGCCTGTTGTTCCTAACTTTCAGCTGGGAATGTGCCACTTTGCAGGGCTAGGTCTAGTCTCTGAGAAGAAATAACTTTAGAATAAAACTGGAGACAGGTTGAAAAGAAAGATAGCCATTGAGATGTAATCTGGGTGTGCACAAATATCACCGCTATTTATTTTTACACCCCGATGTCCCAGTGAGATGAATGGGCCCGAGTGCTACAAGGGATAAAACTTTTAAAGGTAATGACATGTCTCCACCCCCAGAAAGAGATTCATATTTCTCTGTGAAGTTCAGAAACTCAACGTGCTACCTCCTCCGAGCCAAATTTCCCCTTGGATCCACACTGCAGATTTCGGGAGTTGGAATAAGTTATCCTTTGGAGAATAAATTAGTTACTGGCAGGACAACTTTGGCAGCAGCTTAATCTTCCAATCAGTTGCTCCACAATCATTCTTCTAGCCTGGAGAAAAGGGCACATCCTCTTGGGTCCAGCGTTTCTCAAACTGAGTTTGTAATAAGACTCAATTTGGAGGGGAAAAGATGTGATGTTTTCTGTTAAGCAGATACGCTGCTTCTCCATTAAGGCCCACAGGCTTTTTTTTTTTCTTTTTTTGTGCGAACAGAAGTAGTAGGAGAGGAAAAAGCCTAATTCAAATAACAGCAGGATTTGAATAACTGCAGGCAGGACGTTGTATCCTCTGTACCATGAGGAGCAGTGGAGCTACACTGCCTTCCTCGTGGGAAGTCTCTGCCTCTCACCCACTCCATGGCTGTTGTTTAATTTCTTTTTCTGCTCTCTCTCAGATGTCTTCAGAGCCTCCAAGTCTGATCTGTTGAGGTTATCAGATGCACAGTTAGCCATAAGAGCTGTAAGCTACCCATTAGATGGGACTCTGACACTTTAGCTAGTGTCTTACCAGAACGCAGGAAACAAAGCCTCCAACCCATGAAGGTGCACACAAGGGGTCCCATGCAGAGCCTCTGGAAAAGGGGAGACAGGACAGAGGTGTGTTTTCGTGTACAGACCGGGTCAGAGACTCCACGCAGTGTCCCCCACTGGTTATTATTTGTTGTACTGCAAGAGCATCTGTAGATCCCTGCTGCACACCCTAGCCTCATTGCGCAGTGGCTGGATGTATGCCTAGGAAAGGAATCCTTCTACACAGAGATTATAGAGAGTATGTCTTGGTCCTTAGACACAGCTTGGGAAGCTGGGAAGTGCTGGGATAAGATCCAGAGGGCTGTAAGCTCCCAGAGCATGAATTTGCCATCTCAGCATCTTTCACACATGATACTGGATTTCAGAGCCAGGTCTGGGGTGACAGCTGGAGGTGGAGCCAGGTTCTGGCCACAAGAACAATCTCCCACCCTGGGGTCTCCTGGCCAGACCTCCTGCCCAGACCTCTAGCCACCTCCCCGTGTCACTCAGCCTGACATGTTCCTTCAGCCAGCATGCCTAAGGGTGCCCACCTTTCTGCCCTTGTCTGACTCCACAGCAGTCCCATCCGATGCAGACCCTGCTTTGCTTCTGGAAGGGTCTGTCTTCATTCCCTGCAATCTCCATCAGCAACCCTCAACCAGTAATAAATGGAGACAACTGCAGAGAAGAGCCCACATCTAGCCCAGCTCCACATGCTAAGAACTCGCCCTTGCACACACACAGCATCACCCCCCACCCCAGGAACTGTGCCCTGCCTGTGCAGGGCTCCACTCCTCCTTCACGGACCCCTTTCTTGCCTAGCAGCCTAAAAACCCAGCACACAGGCAGTGCCACCACAGTGCCCACTTACCCAACCCACTCCTCCTTCTACCAGCTTTGCTGCAAGTGAGGGGCAGGGACAGGTCCCAGAAAGAGAGCGTTCTGTTAATAATGAGCTAATGTAGTGGTTAAGTATACTGCTCTTGCATGTAGTGGCTCAGGGAGAGACAAGCATCTATACCTGCAGTAGCAAAGAAAGATGGTATTCTCCAAGTGGGAAGAAGACGATAATCTTTTTGTACAGACAAGGACAAGGGAAAAGAAAAGGGAAAGGAAATGGAAAAGTTCTTCCTCAAATCCATTTTCTTCTGTTTGATTCTTATTTCCATTTTTTTTTTTCTGGAGAATGAAGAACAAGGAAGCGAAAGGGATTTAACTATATCTAGCGCTCAAAGAGATCCATTGCTTTGCATGTAACACACAGTTTTAAAGGCGGTTTGGTTTTGCAGAAGAGGAGGAATAAAACGCTTCGTGACTGCATCGATTTGGACATGTCTCTGCCTCTTCCCTGGTGACATGCAAAGGGCTTTTCGCACCCAAGCAGTCGCAAGAGTTTTTCCCTTCCAGCCAGACCCGGTGCCAGGCTGCACTGGGGAGACCTCGGGGGAGAAGCGACCTGCACCCCGGGATGAGCCCCGCCGCCCCGGGGGGTCTGGCACCCTGGTTCCCCCTTTGGCGGTGGCAGAAGGAGCCCCTGGCTCACAGACACCCTATTCACCGCCCAGCCCCAGAGCAAGGCGTTTATTTACGGCCGTGTGACCTGAACCCCCCAACAAATCTAACCCTTCCTCTCCCCTCGGTCCGAACAATAAAACCCTCTCCTCGAAGTTTTAATAAAGACGAACACATAACGTAAGTGTGATGTCAGCCTCGTGTTTAAAAGGCATCGCAGGTCGTTATAAGCAGAGGATATTACCCTGCCCTGGGACAAGTCCGAGGCGAGAGTTTTCGCTTCTGGAGCGAGGGGGGAATGGTTAAACCCAGCCTGGCGAGGGGGGGCCGGGCCCGGGGCGGGGGGCCGTGCCGACGCGGCTTTCCTAGGGCCCCCGCGCCGCAGCCTGCCGCCCCTCTCCGCCTGTCAGCATGGGAATTTATTTTCGTGGCAAGAAGCAGGCATGGCTGGCGTTATCGGCAGGGATGACACGAGAGCCAAACAAGGGGGTTTTGAAATCGTCGGGGTTGGAGGGGTGCCCCCTCTTCCTCTCCATGCAATGGCATAATTCATCTGAGTAGAGGGTGAAAAACCCCCGTATAGATGTATTTTTTTAAAACTGACCGGCTCCGGAACTACTGGAGAAAGGTGGAGACTGGGGACGAAGGCGGGGGGTCCCGGGCCGCCCGGCCCCGGCAGGTGAGGCGCTGCCGGGGCCCCATTTCCCGGAGCCCGGCGCCACCCAGCGGAAAGGCCCGGCCGGCGCCGCGGGGACCGGGGGGCTCCCCCGGGTCGGGTCGGGGGTCCTGGCGGCCCCCGGTGCCCGCCGGTGCCCCCCCTCCCCGTCCGGAGACACTGCGGCTGCCAGAGCCATCCCCCAGCCCGGGGGGGGGGGGAGCAGCCTGCAAGGGGCATCGCTTTGATACCTCACTTTTTGGTTTTTTTCTTTTTTTTTCTCTCTGTTGCGGTGGAAGAGGTGGCTCTGCCATTCCGCAATGCCCTAATGAATTTGGGAAAGCAAGCAATAATGTCCTATATGCTGTGGCAGTAAAAGCTAAAAAAAAAAAAAAGAAAAGTAAATCATGTGGAGGGTTTTTTGGCCCGGATTCCATATTTCCGAAAGGTCAGTGGTATCATTTTGACGTTGATTATGTAGCTGTTCTGGTCTCCAGTATGCTCCCCTCCCCTCCTAGCGTGGTGTGCGAGGATTGTATTTGAAAGGGAGGAAGCAGATACCGCAAGTGATGGCTGATGAATTGTCTAAACCCTTCAGGGACATTTCGTGCGGGGGCTCGGAGGCAGCTCATCAATAAAAGCCTCCCGGATGGAGGAGGGAAAGAGAGAAAGGGTGATGGGAGTGAGGGGACGGACCCCGGAGGCACCATCGCCCCCCGCCCACCCCTTCCCCTTTGATCCGGTGGGGGACCGTAGCAGACCCGGGGCTTTGGAGGTACCGGTGTAGAAAAGTGTGTATGGAGGGGGGGAAGACGGGGAGATGCAGCCCGTAAAAACACCCCCCCACACACACAAAAATATATGTAAAATCGGCTTTACGGTTTCCTGGCCCCGCCACCTCGCTCCGGCCCTAATGAGTGTCGCCGAGGCGGGAGGTGGCGGGGCCGCGGCCGCAGCCGCCGTGCCCGGCCTTGGCAGGCTCGGTCCTGAGGTGCGAGCTTGGATTATTACTTTTTTCCAAACTATGTTCGTAAATCATGTAATAATCCGGCACTCAGTAACTCGGCCCTACCTTTGAGTGGGTCGTTATGTTTTATGGGCTTTACTTAAAAATTAATGAAAACCTCTCACGAAAGGAGAGGGGGGTGCCGGGGGGGCGGGAGGGGGGAGAGAAGGCGGGGGGAGGAAAGGAGAGAGCGGGGAAACCTGCTCCTGATTAGTGCCTTCCCCGGCAGCGGGGCCGGGGCTGCGGACGAGCCCCGCTCCGCGACCCGCGGGCACCGCCGCGACGCGGGTGAGGGGCGCTCGGGGCCGCCCGGCGGGGCCGGGCTGGTGGCTTCGCGCACCGCCCCGGGCCCTTCTTCCTCCGAAACTAAACCAAACCCACCCCCCCCTCCGATGCTACCGATATCCCTGTCATCCCAGCCAGCCCCCCCATGGCTCCCCCCTCGCTGCCCACCCGGCGAGACCCGCTGTCTGGCGTCCCGCGGAGTTTTGCCCGCGGG
Organism: Theristicus caerulescens; assembly: GCA_020745775.1. NCBI lineage: Eukaryota > Metazoa > Chordata > Aves > Pelecaniformes > Threskiornithidae > Theristicus > Theristicus caerulescens. The sequence goes on from CM036558.1 coordinate 75,462,068, forward strand.
TTTTCTGCGGGAAGGGGATGTCCCCCGCCGGGGGCGTTTGGGGCTGGGGGGCGGCGGCGACGGGAGGGCGCTGGGGAGGGGGGGGGGGGCCCGGGGGGCGGAGGGGATCAGGGAGAAAAGCGCAGCCCTCCGCCAGAGCCGGGGGCACCGCTGGCTCCCTCGCCCCGTTGAAACTATTTGTCTGCTGCAAATGGTATGGAAAGTAATTAAGGTTGGAGCATGTATGAAAATTATTGACAATGTGTAAAGTCAGAAATCTCATTTGATCGGAATGTAAACTTGGGCGGGGGAGAAACCAGTCAAAAAGGTACCGTGTGTTCAGATCTCGGGCCAAACCGTGTTTGCCCTTATTCGCGGCTGTCAGTTGGGGTTGCGGAGCAGGGTGAGGGGGTGGCTTTCCTACAGCCTTGCAGCGACACGATGAATCCCACCACAAGGGCTGCCGCTAATATTTTTCCACTGTGGCTGCTGGCTCTTGCGCCACCTTTACCACTGAGCCCCGACCGGGATCTGCGGCGGGGGGGGATCGGATCCGGCACCCGTCTCTTTCGCCGCGGCCCCTCGGAGCTGTGCCCCAGCCAGCAGCCCGCCTCCTCACCGGGAGGGCGGCAGAGCCCCCACCTGCCCGCAGCCGCCCGCGCCGCTGCCGCCGCCCGCCCGCCCGCACCGCGCCGAGACCTCGCCTCTGCTCTGATCTCGAAACATCCCGCTCCTTCTTTTACCCCGCGCCTGTCACGTTTTATTTACACCGACAGAGGATGCTCAGAGACAAAAGAGTATTTCTTTTTTTTTTTTACGTCAAAGATGTTTTATATTTTTGGAAGGGTTGTGTTTCCTTTTAGAGAGGTGACCTATATCCTGACCGCTGTAGGGGGTTTATTTTGATGCTCCGGGAAGTTCAGTTGGAGCTGTGCGGAGCCGGGAGGGGATAAAATCTTTAACATTGTCATCTGGCATAGGAAAAGCAAAGTCTACCCACACAAACACTTGGTGGAAGTACTCGGGGCTGACACTTGCAAAACCGACGCTATTATTATACGCGGAGCGTGGCTTTGTGCAGGTTTAATCGCCGCGATGTCCGCGCAGCTCCGCCGGGCTGTCGTTGCAACACCCACGGTATCTGCAGGGCGGCCAGGTCTCCTCCATCGGTCGGGGCCCCGGCTTTACCCCACATCTGGGGACCCCCCTTCCTCCTGTGCCGGGTCCCGGCAGACCGCCCTCGGCACCCCCAGGAGAGCCCGGCGGCTGGGTGGAAGCCGGCTTTGCTAAACCCCAGGCTCGCCGAGCTCGGACGGAGAGTGGGCACCTCGGGCTCGCACGGTGGCTTTCTGCCACGGCTCCCGCGCAGTGATGAGGACGGGACGGGATGGAGGGGCTGGAGGCAGTCTTGGGGGGGCTGGGAGGGATGGGGGGTCAACACAGCAACAAAGTCGTAGGCTGTAGGTGCCCTCCCCGGAAAGCCTTTTCGCTTTTAAGCTACGAAATCCTTTTCAGCCCGTTGAAGAGACCAAGCGCCTGGGAAAGGAGAACCTGCCCAGAGGGCGGGGAGGGGGGGATATCATCGCTTCCCCAGTGTTCAGTGCTCGCACTTTCCCCTCCGCGGACTCCTCCGGCCCTTGGGGCCCGCGGAGTCCCGGCTCCCCGCGGGACGCTCCCGGGAGCCAGGGTCCTGCGTGTCCAGTGTGGGAGGCTTGGGTGGCGCCTCCTCTCCCACCTGCCGAAGCTGATTTCCCCCTGAAAAACGCTTCCCCAAAGGCGAATAGATCCTGCTCCTCGGCTGGCTTCTCGCCCAAACTTTGTTTCTCGCCTGGTCTTTCTCTCCGTCCTCGGCCACTGAACAAAGATGCCCCGGACGGGAGAGCTGTGTAGCGGGGAGGAAAGGGAAAGGTGCGGCCCTGCTAATTCACCACCACTACCTTCGTGGAGGTGCCCTGACCCAGGCTTAGCTCCCCCCGCTTCTAGGCACTGCTGCAAAATTTCCCAAGGTATCTTGAAGGGAAGCCAGCCAAACCCATGTGGCGATACCCCAGGTAACCCCCTGCAAAATGCTGTGAGAGAGGAGCCCGTTCTGTGCAGGGAGCATGTCTGGTGATGCTTTTGGGGTCGGGCTGGTTTTTTTTTCCCGCAAGGAGAGGTAGGCCCCTGCGTTTGCCCTAAATGTCCTTGTCTGCCCTTGAGATGGGAGGTGTCCCAACCCCTCGGATGCCGTGACCATCTCCCCTTTGCCTCCTTCAACAGGAGCTGGGAAGAAGGGTCCTGACGGCAGCCTTCAGGGAGACGTCTGTAAAAAGAGTCACGCCTGCTACCCATTGCGTACGCAAAGAAAAAAAAAGAGGAGGGGGGGCGCGAAAACAAAGCGGAAAAACCTCTCCAAACAAACATCGGGATCGCACGGCTACTGCCAGAGGTCCCGGGGAGTCAAGAGGTCCCGGGAGCAGCACAAAGGACGGGGCAGGACGGCTGCGAGTCCCTTCCCATCCCGGCCTTTCTGCTCCCTCCGCCCCCCCAGGCGCTCGCCCCGGGCCGCCGGGGCCGCCGGGGCCACCGGGACCGGCCGCCGGGCGCTGCGCTGCGGCTGCTCGGCTCCTCCAGCTCGTTAAAATGCCCGCATGCCCCTCATGCGGAAAGGGATCTCTGTCAGCCGCTGTAGATCGAGATCTAAATCCAGGCACCCTGAAACTGACAGTTGGAGGAAAATCCTCCAGGGCTTAAGGAAACGCACTTTTACAATACTGGAGGGATTTGTTTAAGTTTCAGTCTGGGCTTTAATTGAAAAAACGCTTCTCATCTGCAGGACCTCTGAGGAGAGGAAAGAGCCTGAAGCACGCAGTTAAAAAAAGGGAGGAAAAGAACAGAAAAAGAACAAAAAGAGGGGGGGAAGGGGGGGGGGGAAGGGACTCCAAGATAACTGTAAACATTTATCTTTCATATTTGTCTCCCTTTTTCTTAACTGGTTTAGTCTAACTTATTTCATTTAGCCCACGAAGCAGAGGGGACTGTGTTATGAACATGAAACTGAAACCGCAATAATGAAGAGATTTCCTAGAATAAAAACGATGATTATAGAACAACATCTGAGTAACCAAATCTGCCAAAAAGTTTAATTTCCGTATACTCTGGTAAAACAAACCAGTTGTGCTCCAAAGCTGGGATCAGCTCAGAAATGGATACACCAACCAAAATAAACATCTCCACCAAACAGCAAATGCATTTCTGTTTAATCATAGGCGCTTCAAACCATCTTTTAAAGTCTCGGTACCATGTCTTGGAGACTTCTTAACGCTACGTTTCGAACAAGCGTCTGCTGCGAAGAGGAGGTTGCTAATAGGTAGAAGGCTGCTGACTGAATGCGTTACCCCCGATTCTCCGATCAGGGCTGTGTCAAGTCGCGACTGAAGCGGCATGCGGCTCCCTGCCACCGGGCTGCCCTGCCCGGCTTTGCTGCTTCGTTGTCCGCCCTGTCTCGCACCGCGCAGAAAGCGACGACACCTTCGTATATCGTGACATCTGTGTTGGGAGTAAATGCCTCTTCCCGCTCGACTAATATTAATGATCAAAACGAGTTATCTGAAACGGGGGTAGGTTAGAGGGATTTTCAGACGACGTCTTCCCGCCACCCCCCCTTGCATTTAATACGTTTCGCCTCCTGACGGTCGCCGAAATGACTTGGGCATGTCACCCGAGGGGGACATTTGGGCAGATGTCCCGTCGCGGAAGACGAAAAAGGACGCTCGCTCGCCGATCTAGAGCAGGGAAGGATGTTTATATATAAAACCACGGATACTTTAAAAAAAATATTCCGAAGAGGTGGCTACAACGAGATCAGGAACCGCACGTCGGCCTCCCTGCCCCTCCAGGGGAAAAAATAAATATATATATGTATAGAGAGAGAGAGATAAATAGGTAGGTAGGTAGATACAGACAGATTTTTTTTATTATTTTTTTACGATGGGAACAATTTAAATCGATGCCTCAGGAAAGGTAAACAGAGTCTATCGACTGGGCGATCATTTTTTCTATTAAAAATGTGTAGTAAACATTGCCGGGCTTGGTAGTGTTTTTCTTAGCTGATCCTCAGGTACAATCAAGCCATTTTCGGACACATTCCCATGTATGTAGCAGTGGTGATCTGGAGGAAGCTGTCGACGCCTGTTCAGTTAATTTAGGTTTTCTTTGTCTAATTACTGTGGAGCTTAGGGAAAAGGAGCCGGGCTCAGGGCAGTAAACTGACACTTGGGCTCTGTGTGTGGTATCCAGGCAGAGTTTGATGGAAAAAGCCTGCTACCACTCAACTGCAGGTCACTGTCTGGGACCAGCCCCACCCCCTCCCTGCCCGTACCCACCAGCGAGCTCTCAGCACGGAGCTGCGCTGGAGACAGACGGACACACAGACACACACGCAGACAAACACACACACAGCGCGGCAGGCACGCTGACACGGCGTCCCGCTCTGCCCGCGCCTCCTTCCCACCCCCGTGCCTTTGGTCCAGCATCCCTGCCTGCTCTGCCTCTCCTCCTGCCGCCGCCCTCCTTCCGTCTCCAGTTTGATCCTGGAGCCTCCTCCATCATCTGGGAGCAGGCCCGTGCCTCCGCCGGCCCCGCTCCTCCCTGCCCCCTCCGGCGCCCCGTTTCCTCCGGCGAACGGCGTTTGCCAGCACGCGTGACCTGCCCGCTGCACCGAGGGGACGTCCCGGGGGGCGGAGGGAGGGCGCATCCCCAGGCCTCGGACGCGACCCCTGTTGCCCTATAAAATGAATGGCATTTTATAGGGGGGTGGGGGGTGGCAAGGGATAGCGAGAAGTCTTAAAACCCGGGGGTCCGGCAGGCGTGAGGAGCAGCAGACACTGCTGCCCCGGGGCTCCGCGGGGCGGGAGACTCCCTCGCCCGCACCCGGCGGCATCAGCGCCCGTGTGCCCCGGGGCGCGGCGGCGGAGCTTGGAGCTGGCAGCCGCTCCCCTCGCCCCGGGGCGGTGCCGGGGAGCAGCGGGCAGACCGGTGCCTGCGGGGCGAGGGGAGCCCCGGGGAGGCGGTAAACGCTGCCGCCGGGCGCTGCGGGGCCGGCAGCGGGACGGAGCCGGGGATGGTGCCGCAGCAGCGGCGGCGGCGGCGGCAGCAGCAGCGCCTCCTGCCCAGATGACGGGTGGACAGAGGCCAGCTGGAAAGGGGGTGGTCTCTCTCTCCCCCCCCCCCCCGCTCCCCCTCTCCCTTTCTCTGTCTCTGCTGATTTCTCGGCCGGATTCAGGGGGGTGTGCGGAGAAAGGAAAAAAAAGAGCAAGATTGAAGGAACGGATAGGCGGTCGCGCTGTGCCTTTTGCGGACGAAAAAAGTATCCCTGAAAGAGTAACAGTGCGGAAGAGATTGGAGGGGGGGCTCTTGCGCTTCCTCCCCGTGCCGGATTAGGCAGCGGGATGGTCCCCAGGTGGGGGGCAGAGGAGGAAGCGGAGCGGCGCTGAGCGGAGCCTCGGCGGGCGGCGCGGCGCGGGGAGGGCGGGGGCCGGGCCGGGGCCGGGGCCGGGCCGGTCCATCCCGCCCAGCGCCTGGCTCCGGCGGGAAGCAGAGGAGCCATTGCGCAAGGGACCGCGGGGAGGGATGCGCAGGGCGCTGCCGCCGCCCCGCCGCCGCCCGCCGCGCTGAGGAGGTGCCCGGAGGACAGCAGCTCCCACCGCCCCCCCGCTCTCCCCCTGCGGGGCACCCCCCGCCCCGGTACCCACCCCGCCCGGCTCCCCCCCTTCCCTCCCAGCCTCACCCCACCCTGCCCCATTCCCCTCCCTCCGCCAGATGACCACCGAGAGCGGCCAGCAGCGGCTGGAGCCCCCCGTCCCTCTCCGCTCCTGCAGCCCGGCTCCCGGAGCTCTCCAGATGAGCCGGCCGCCCTCCTCCGCCCTGGAGACCTCCACCTCCTCTTCCTCCACCTCCACCTCCTCCTCCTCCTCGGCGGCGGCGGCGTCCTCCAAGAGCAAGAAGGCCAGCTCGGGGCTGCGGCGGCCCGAGAAGCCCCCCTACTCCTACATCGCCCTCATCGTCATGGCCATCCAGAGCTCGCCCTCCAAGCGCCTGACCCTCAGCGAGATCTACCAGTTCCTGCAGGCCCGCTTCCCCTTCTTTCGCGGCTCCTACCAGGGCTGGAAGAACTCCGTGCGCCACAACCTCTCCCTCAACGAGTGCTTCATCAAGCTGCCCAAGGGGCTGGGCCGCCCGGGCAAGGGCCACTACTGGACCATCGACCCGGCCAGCGAGTTCATGTTCGAGGAGGGCTCCTTCCGACGGCGGCCCCGCGGCTTCAGGAGGAAATGCCAGGCGCTGAAGCCCATGTACCGCATGATGAACGGGCTGGGCTTCGGCGCCTCCATCCTCCCGCAGGGCTTCGACTTCCAGGCGCCCCCCGCCTCCCTCGCCTGCCACTCCAACGGCTACAACCTCGACATGATGCCCAACGCCATGGCCAGCGGCTACGAGGGACTCAGCGGCGGCCACCACGTCCCGCACATGTCGCCCAACCCCGGCTCGACCTACATGGCCAGCTGCCCGGTGACTGCCAACGGGGACTACGGCCCCGACAGCAGCAGCAGCCCCGTGCCCTCCTCGCCGGCCATGGCGAGCGCCATCGAGTGCCACTCGCCCTACACGAGCCCTTCGGCTCACTGGACAGCCTCGGGGGCCTCGCCCTACATAAAGCAGCAGGGCCTCCCCGCCGCAAACGCCGCCTCCTCCGGCATCCACTCCAGCGTGCCCTCCTACTCCCTGGAGCAGGGCTACCTGCACCAGAGCCCCCGCGACGACCTCTCAGGTAGGGACCCCGGGGGGCGGCGGGGAGCGCGGCGCCGGCGGGGCTTTCTCCCGGGGAAACCCCCGCCGCCACGGCGGAGGAAGAAGAGGGGCATTGTCTGACAGAGGGAGGAAAACACGCGTGGGTTGGGGCTGTTCTCTTTCGGGCCGGGGGGGGCTGTCGGGGGGTACGGCTGCGAGCATCCCTCCTTCTTGCCCAGCGCCAAGAAGGAGCGCTGCGAGGAAAGCCCGGCTTCGTCCCGGCTCCGTCCCGGCTCGCACGTCCCCCCCTCCCCGGTGCCGGCGATGTGTGCGGGGCGGCGGGAGTGGGGCGAGCCTCGCCGCCCCGGGCTGCGGCTTCGCTCAGCGGGGAGCGCCGCCAGCATCGCCGCCGCCTCGGTAAACCGCGGTCCGCGGGAGTAATCAAAAAAAGGCGTTAAATATTATCCCCTAAGCCTTGCGGGGGGGGGGCAACAAAACCAAACCGGTTATCGTGAAAAATGCGAGAGAGATTAAAGCGGACCCAGTGTATTTCTGCAAGCGGAGGGAAAGCGTTTTCTGGTCTCTGTCTCCCACCCCCCATCCCCCCGGCCAGTGATTACAGACAATGTCTGCTCAGAAAAATCCGAGCACAAAAATGGGTAAAAGATGTTGGGCTCTTACGGGGAAATTTTCCAAATAGCCCTTTTAAACGTGGGTCCCGGAGGTTAAGCAAACAAAGACAGTCTGGGCTGGACCACACCGAAGAGGATTTTAGCCTGACTTAACCCCTATGAGAGCGGGGTCTTGTTCAATTTTATGGGAATTTCAACAAGTAACAAATACAGGCGACCCTCAGCCCTGGGTCCCCTCCCCCCCCCCTCCTTGGGCGCCTGTCAATCACTCTCCTGTCCTTCTGCGAGCCCCGCAGCCTGCCCCGGCCTCGCCACAGCCTGCTGCCTCCGAGGGGAGGGCGGGCCGGGAGCCCAGCCGCCGGGGAAGCCGCTTTGCCATCACCGCAGGAGGGACCTGGGGTGTCAGGGGAGAGCGAGCGGTTGCAAATTTTCCTCTTAAAAGCAAAAACAAAACCAAAAAGCCCCGGTGTGGCTCCTGGGGAGAGGCGGCCGCCGAGCGGGTGGGCGTCTCACCGGGGTTTCGGCGCAGCGAGGGCTGCGGCGAGGCGGTGCGACCCCAGCCGGGCTCCTCCGTGCCCACGGGGCTCTGCTGCCGAGGCGGCAACCCGCTTTTCGGAGATTCAGGTCGTCCTCCCACGTGGTTTTGGGGGCCGGGGCGAGGCCGGCGGGTTCACAAGGGCATCCCCCGCCGAAATACGGACCTTTACCGTTAGGAATTTCTGCTTTGCTTTGTTGCTATTGCTGTTGTTACTTGGATTTTTGTTTGTTTGTTTGTTTTCTTTTCTTTTCCTTTCTTTTGGATTTTTTTTCTCTGTTTGTTTTACTCCTTGCGGCCCCGCGGGCCGCCGCGCAGGGCCCACGGGGCCACGCGTGGCGCGGGAGTGGGGCTGGCCCGGGGAGCGGGGCTGGGAGGCGGCTGCCCCCTCCTCTTGACAGACACCCGAGGTGGGAAAGGCGATGCCTGGAAGAGAAATTTGCATTTCGAAGCAGGCCGAGAGCAGCTCTTCAAAATAGAAAGCAGGAGAGAGAGGAAGGGAACTGGTCCCCCCGAAGCCTCCACCACGGTTTCCGAGGCTGGGGTGGCTTAAATCCGATTTGTTTCTGTTCGAGAACGGGTACGCACTCAGACGGACCGATGGACGCTTTCTTAAAGCCGACGACGAGCGTCCGTTTCCAGCAGCCCAGATTTAATGCCACCATTCTGTAAAACGGCGTTTCTCCGCTTATTTTCTACAGCTTCGGGATCTGGGCCCGGGACTTTAGCGGAAGCCATCCCCATTCCTTGATTAGCTAAAAAAAACCCAAAACAAAACAAAAAAAACAACCAAAACCCCCAACCCTTTATTTTTTTTGCGTGGATTCAATCCTCACTCGTGTGTGTTACATAAAATCTCTGCGGCACAAACGTTTTAGGAGAGTGAAAGGAGATAGGGAAAAAGGCTCTGAGCTCCTTCATTCGTAATTATTACCAGCAATAATCCTTCTCCTCCTCTCCCCACCAAAGCAGCAGCAAGTGAATTTCGCCTTTCCCTTTCTCAGTTAAATGCAAAGCAAATTCGGTGGCAACCGCTGCTGATCGGTCAATAATCTTCTACTCATGATAGCGACAGGGCGGACTTAAAACCTTGAATTTACATCAGACCCAAGAATAAGAGAGGAAAAAATTGGAAACAGGAGGCTCGGTGCTGCTAAAAGGATTTTGAAACTGGGGGGCGGGGGGGGAGCCGGATTTTTTTCGCACACTATTAAATCCTGCTAAATGATTGAATCAGGATTGCAATAAAGTGCCCCGGTTTATGGTGAGCATACCAGCAGGGTTATTAGAAAGCCGAGGAAATCCAGCGAAATAATCACTTTTATAAAGTGAGCTCTGCGGGGTGAAGGAGGGGACAGTGCCGGAGGAGCCGGGCTGTGCGCGCCGCCGCCGGCCCCAGCCAAAAGGGTCGGCTCCGCCACCCGGGAGAAAACCGAGGACATTCCCCTCTCCCTCCCGCCCCTTCTCTTTCTTTTGCTGCTTTTTTCTCCCCCCCCCTTTTCTCTCTCTCTCCTCCCCCCCCCCCCCCGACCTTCGGTCAGATTTGACAGGATCCCGCTAGCCGAGTTTGACATCCACACGCCAAATCAAATCCCCTCTCTGGCTCTGCCCTGCAGGCCTTGCTCAGGCAACGCTCCCCTCCCCGCCGGATCCAGTAGGAACCCTGCCAGGCTGAAGATCCCAGCACGGCCCTGCGGCGCGGGCTGAGGCGCGGGGGGGGATCTCCCACGCGGCCCTTGGACTTTGTCCCCCCGAAAGGCTCCCTTGGGCTGTGGGAAATGAAAATGGGAATTTGCAAGGTCATTTACATGTCGGTGCCGCGGCTGTACTTCGCTTGTTGTTGATGATGAACCGTGGGGTGTCCTCGGTCTGTATCTGAAGTTCATGAAAGCACACGCGCGTATAGGCGTCCACGCTCGTATACGCACACACACAGAAATAGATACACTATCAACACACAAACGGATCGTGGTTGGAATTCAACCTGCAGCCATTCAAGTCAAAAGCAAAAGCCTCCCAGGGAAAGGATGGGGAGGGGGAAGAGGGAGCAAAGATGGGAATCAGATTGAAATGGCTGCGGCGCATCCAGCAAAACACGCAAGTCGCATCCTCTCCTCGCACACACGCACTCCCTCGCCTACACCACACGCAGAGGCTGACCCAGCCCCACAGGCTGAGCAATGCGCAGGCGGAGGGGCAGAGAGCGGTGCCTGTGTGCCCACGCGGGAGGGATGCCCTGAGACTTGCGTGGGCATCCACCTCCGCCCGCCTGCCTCTCCTCGGCCCGAGTGCCACCCGGCTGTGCGGTGTACAGCCTCCCCGCGGAGCGGGCACGGCGGGTCCTACGAGGACGGGTGCAGCCCCGAGCCCACCCGGGCGCGATGGGGGACTCCAGGGATCCACGTCCCCTCCTCGCTCGGGGCGATGGGACCGGCCGCTCTGTCTGCCCTGCAAGCGGGACGGGCTTTGCCCCGGGGGCAGCGCCCAGTCCGCTGCCAGGCAAGCCAGAGAGGGGCTCCCAGACCTTGCAGGAGGGAGCCGAGAGCAGGGGGAACGAAGCAGCGCGCCAGCCCTGCTGTCTGGAGCCTCTCCTCCCTGCGGGCGAGGGAGAAAGGGCTGCTCCGCCCGAGCAGAGCTACCCGGCTTCTGAGCAGCTCTTGTTATTTCCTTCTCTTGCAGTGGGATTGCCTCGCTACCAGCATCACCCCTCCCCGGTGTGCGACAGGAAAGATTTTGTCCTCAATTTTAACGGCATTTCTTCGTTTCACCCTTCCGCTAGTGGATCTTACTACCACCATCACCACCATCAAAGCGTCTGTCAAGACATCAAGCCCTGCGTGATGTGAAGGCAGCGCCCCAACAGAGACAATCGAGTGGCATTGAACAGAGCCGAGGTATAGACGGACCCACGCAGATTAAATATAATGTGCACTCTGATAGCATCGGTAGTACACGAGTCACTTAGCAAAATTACCTAAGGAAGGAGTGTTTTCGGTCCCCCTCCATCCCTTGAAGGACGCGCACAGCCGATGGAACGCTCCAAAGCTCTTCCTAAAAGAAAAATGCCTCGAATGATGTGTTGGGTTAGGTGGGACTTCAGTGTCCCTATGCCAAGTCTGACCAGCGTAATCACAAACCACCTTTCTGTGATCTCCTAAAGAATCGAGCTTTGGGAAAGGGAACGATTCGATATATTTTTATATGAGAAAGTGTCTTTGAATAGGAAAAATAAACCTCCCAGCCCAGCACCTGCGAGGACTCCCTCTTCGTTGCTGCGTTAGCGGGAAATTTGCTTCTTTTCTTCTCTCCCCGAGCCCCACCAAGGACACTTTGTATGGACTTCAGCACCAACCCATCGATATTATGAAAACAGTATTGTTTAGCCCTTTCGTGTATAGATTTTAAGAAAAGTTCAATTTTTTTTCAGTATTGCAGCAATACAACGTTTTGTTTTTTATTTTTACAAAAGTTGTTTTCTACCACAATATTTTTAAAAAAATATTTTAAATAAATCTCGTGTATACTCACACACTATTGCTTTAAAAGGAGAATATATTTGCACTTATGTATACTTTTTACAGTTTGCCAAAATATTTTGATGTACAAATTTTTTTTCCAATAAAATGTATATAAACGACTACGCACTAGAGAGGCACTCATTTTCCCTCGGCTCCTCCTGAGAAAACTCTTCCACTCCAACATCCGAGACCGTTAAAGCTGCCACCCCAAATCCTCCAGCCGCTGGAGGCGGAGGAGGGGAGCGAGCGGCTGACCCGAGGGGGCCAGTGCCGTGGTCTCTGGGCTGCACCTCCCGCCCTCGCCCACTTCCCACCCCGCTCTCCCCCGCTGCGGGACAGACCTTGGAATAACCGGGGCAGCGGCCGCAAAAGCAGCAGGATCCAGACTGCCTGCTCCTCGCTTCGGGGGCTCTCCCGGGCCCGAAACGCCCTCCCCGCTGCTTAGGGCCGTGTCCAGGTGTCCCCGTCTCCCCGTCCCGCCTGCCCACGCAGCCCCCGTCGGCATCCCTCTCTGTCCCGACGGGGCAGGAGCCCCTGTGCAAGGCGGGGTTGCACCCGGGAGGGCATGTCATGGCGGGGCGGCGAGAGGGGTCCGCGGTAAGCCCGTGGCTTGGTAAGGACTGGGGGAGGCACCGAGAACGGCGTGGCGAGTCAGCGGGGCGGGAGGGGAGAAAAAAGAAAAGAAAAAAAGGAAGAAAAGAAAAAAAAGAAAGAAAAGAAAATAAAAAAGGGCCCCCGAAGTACCCCAAGCAAAACAAACCCTGTCCCCAGGATGCCGCCGTGCCCTGCGGATGGTGAGCGGCCGCGGGTCGGAGCCGGGCGCCTGCATCCCGCGGACGGCCCCGGGCGCCCCGACCCCACGGCCCCCGCGGCCGCCCCGGCCCGGGCGATGCCCGCCGAACCCACCCGCCACGGCACGGCCCGCCTCGGCCCGGGGGGTGGCCACGGCCACGTCCCCGTCCCGGGGGCAGCCCTGAGCGGCCCCGCAGCGCGCCACCGCCCCCCGCGCAGCCCGTCCCGTCCCACGGAGGGGACAGAGGCGGCCCCGCACCCCAATGCGCCCCGCAAACCGGGGCAGCCCTGCCACACAGCCGCGACTCTCTCCAGCCCCGCGCCCAAACGCGAGAGTTTCAGCTAAATGGTATGTGTATGTGTGTACATATACATAAACGCATACATACGCATATACATATAAAATTATATCTATGCAATGATACATAGAGATAAAACTCTTCATCTTTTTTTTTAAATATATACTTATGCTCAAACATGTCCTTTTCTTCCCTGAGCTTCTCAGGGCCTGTGATAAATTATAAAGTCAGTTTCGGAGTTTGCTCCGACCACAGTGCTGTGTTTACATTCTTTCCGAGGCAAGCCTGCATGGTCGTAATTTATATCCTTAAACACTTGAACGTAACTTGTTTATACAGGAATGACAGGACCTCAAAGAGAAAAAAACTGCCTCTCGCCTGCCCGGCGGCCGGGCGCGGGGCGCCAGTGCCCTCCAGCGGCCCCGGGGCGGCAGCGCCCGCCGCAACCCGCCCCCGCTCCCCCGCCGCCCTGCTGCTGGCAGCCACCCTCTGCCTTGTGGCATGGCCGTTTCTAATTTTTGTTCCCACCTTCTGAACGCCATTATAGCCCGGTAAGGCTCACGCTGGCTGTTCTCCTCAGAAAGGGGAAGGATTTGCTAGGGCATCCTTCAGTTTGGGGCTTCTGTCTTCTCCCGTAATGATTTAAGACTATTCTCCTTTAACAGACCAACGTTCCCTTTCCCCCCCGTTAAAGCTTCCCAAACAAAGGACGTTTCACAAGCAGCACTCTTCAGACATCTGTATGTTTCTGGGTGCTGTCAGCAAAATGAACCCAGCCTCTTTCTTCTGAATTGAAGGGTGACCAGCAAACAACAGGGAGGAAAAAAGTGGCCAGATTTTTAAGTTAATTTGACCTGATTTTGTTTTGATATTTGATTTTATTACGGTACCTTCTACCCTAGGAATTCAGCTCTTGTTTAGTCTAAAGAACTCCAGTGGCCACAGAGCCAGTGGGAGTCAAGACCAAGAGCTATGCCACTGCGAGGACAAGGTATTTACGTTTTAGCCATACAGTTAAAAATTCTTTGCATCTTTTAATGCTTGTTAACAGTCATCGAACATGCCCAAATACTTCATATTTTGGAAAAAGATATTCTTTGTTAGAAATCCAGCACATTGAGACTTCTAATCGTAGCAGTAGTGATGCAGTACCCATCTCTGAGTCTCCCAGAGACCTACAGCATCACAGAAAGCTGAAAATTCTGGTGTTACAACAAAACCAGAAATCTACATGTGTATATTTAGTCTGATCATTGTGAAAGAGCTCCGGAGGGCACAGCCGAAGCTGAGCGTGTATTTGCTAGTCACCCTGTAGGGAAACCTGTAGTTGCTATGCTAAAATGATCATCAGTTGGTACAAATCACGGGAAGGTCTGTGTCTCTACAGCTTTCTTAGTTATTGCTCTTTTCTGTGACAATAGTCTAGTCTCTTCCTCATTATCATTTGTTATCTTTTCATTCCTTGCCTGCTAACATGTCCCTGACCGCTTTGTCCTCTATGTGTGGATCGCAAGATGCCTAAGTGGTACCTTTTTTTCCTTTAGCAGTGCTATAGTCCAAGTAGCACCCAACAACAGCCACACACCTCCACTGAGTTTGAAAATATGGTCATTGCTGACTTTCAGCCTAGGGCTTCAACCACTCTTGTCCTTACAAGTGAGCAGAAAGGAGGATGAGAGCAGATAGCTTCTAGGTACACTGCTGGTCTATCCTGATGAAGGAGCTTGTGTATCCAAAAAGCTGCACTAGCTTTCCCAACCAGATCAGTTGGTCTAATGCATTAGCAATGCATCTCCTGCAAACCTCGCCTCGCCAATGACCTCAGACCGCCGCAGCTACAAGAAAGCTACAACTGAATTACAAATAGTTAGTCATCTAGACTGGTGGCGTAGCTCGCATTTGGTGAGGCGCTGAGGCAAATGGATTGAACATAGACTAATCCAAACATTTCCATTATTAGAGCACACTAGGCAGAGTTTCCGCAGGACGGGAATGAAATCACGCTGGAGCGCCTCAAACAGTTTGCGTGTGATCCGCTATAATCTTATATATATATTTTCTCCATTCTCTGGTTTTGTCACAGTCTTACTGCCTCAGTGGAGGGATTTTGCTTGTGAGAGTGTTTATGTTACACAGAAAAAAACCACTCAACCACTCCAAAGCTGGGATCATTTGAACAATAAATTTAACATTGGCAAAATTAGCCACATGCGGAGATATCTTATGTGGGATGTTGAATTTCTAGCTGGTAGTTGACCAAAGCATTCTTTAAAACAGTCAGTTTATTAATCCCATTAAATCCCCTTGCCCATTATTCCATTAAGAACAACATCAGATTAATATCTTGCTGTGTTTTGGCTCAGCTGGCAAAGTACTTTTAGCCAACACAATATTTTCAGTTTAGTGTGAGTTTTAGCCTGCTTTGGAGGCAATGAAAAGTAAAGATTTTTTTTTTTTACTCGGTAACAATAAGCCCAATTTTATTGAACTAGAAAGATTTGCTCATAACATATGCATGAGGTAATATTTAAATAAGCCTGTTCAATAAAATGCTAGGTATGTCACTTAGGCCCTGAGAAAGCAAGGTGCTGTTTTCAATTATAATTTTAATATACCTGAGCACGTGAGTACTTCCATTAAAGTCAATGGGATTACGCAGATGCTTAGGGTTAAAAGTGCTTTGCTGAAGAAGGATGATGGGACCAGAATTAAACACTACAGGTTCCCCCTACATGCTGCAGCTGAGCCCTGTGTAAGAACTGGAGTAGAGTATACCTGATTCATATACAGGAAGAAAATTAATTCAAAACATACTCCAGCTTTGAATAGAGATGTATTTTACAAAACCTGCTGGCATTAATCTGCATGAAATACTGCCTTAGCTAATAAGAACACCCGGGCTTTATTTATATATTGAGCCATTTGATAGATACAAATGAAGAAAGAGGTAAATAGAAGCCAACATATTTTTGAATAAAAGCCCAGAGGTTCTCTCAGAGTTCAATGATCTTTGTGTCTAGATTATAAAGAATTCAGAGCAGCTTCGTGTGACTTGCCAACTACTGAATAGAGCTCCAAAACATCTGTAATATTAAACAACTTCAAGCCTCCTTTTCATCCAACAGTGATTTATAGAAATCTATTGGCTTCTCCATTGGTCATTTCTAAAAAGAAATATGCCGGGAGGAGGAGGAGGTTTTAAAATTTGTTGGGACACCACTACTAAACTGCAGCTGGAATTAGAGGTATTTTAACAGTGGATTTAGATTTATTTAGGAGATTATGGAGAAACGCTAACTGCATTACATTGGTTATTTTAACCATTGCAAAATGACTTTGCGGCGCTGTGTGAAGAACCATTGGGCTCACAGGTAATTTGGTGTTTTCGGGGCAATTCAGAGAGACTGAGCTGCTTTTGAGGAACTGATAAAGGACAGATTTCCTGGACTAGATCTCCACTGGTAACATTTTCCTCGCAGTAGAGTTGCAGCCCATTAATTCTCACTGTCCAAATATAGGTAGCATTAGTTTAAATTAGAAGTTTTATAACTGATTTAGCTGAGCTACTGAAATCCTTTATGTACACAATCTTATCTCATTTTCAGAGATCCTCTTTGGATTGGTTTATATCTGTCCTGATTAACATATACCAAACACATTTTACTTGATGAAAAATCTCTCGGTTTTATTTTTGTATCAGTTCAAACCAGTTTAAAATTACTCTCTGAGACTGGGTCTCATGCACAACAGTTTTCTGATACGATGAAAGGTGTGATTTAGTTCAAACTACATAACCAGTGTTTATGGACACTCCATCACTGTAATCCCTCGTTTATACACGTGCAGCTGCAAGTTACGCCAATACGACCAACTTTAAAGGGGTATCAGCTCCCCAAAGCTGATTGAAACTAAACAGGGCAGTGTCTGTGATGAGGCAATCTTTATGTTAAAGGGCTGCAGCTTTTCCCTGTGAGATAGATGAATGTTAGAAACTGAATCTAAAGTGTGTTCATACTGGAAGCTCCTGGACAATTTTACTTGTGGAATCAAGGCTTTAAAATCAGGCCTTGGGCCTTCTTGCATTCATGCTTTTTTTTCATCTGGAGGTTTCCCTGCCAGAGATTTGTTGACCACTGGTGGCTTGCAGAGCATTTGCTGGTGGCTTAGAGACAGCTATTTGGTTACGGGACAGTGCCTCTCATCCTTTGTGGTGGAGAGAATATGAACAAATGGGAGGGGGAAGATGCAGCGAAGATTAGAGTCAGCAGCATGATTCACTCTTTTAAAAAAGGAATAAAATGCTTTCAACATTAAAATTGCCGAAACACAGAAATGTTTCCAGCCTCTGCCACGTCTCCTTTGGCACATGATCTCTTAGCGTTGCTAAGGCTAGATGGTTGCTTGGCCATTAATGAAGGGAGAGCAAAGTTGTTCACGAGAGAGGACAAGGACCACCTGAAAAGCGCTGGAGGAAGTGTACTTTGATCCCAGGTGCCTTAACAGACAGAGCTGTAACAGAGAGGGTGCAGATACTGGGGAGCAATACGTATGTTATCAAGTTGGGGTAATCCTTGATAAAAGCGGTGCCGGAACAGGGGTAACTTCTGCGGCCACCATGGGAAGCTTCACTATGTAACTATGAAAGGCAGAATAAGGTCCCTTAAAAATAGACATCAAGTTCCGCTCCTCATGCACTAAATCCTGCTTTCACACATGAAAAGTTCCTCTCACTGCAGTGCACCCCTTTTATTCCCTCTGAGGCAGAAACAGAACTGTGCTGCAATGATTCACAAATACTCTCATGATGATATGGGAACTGGGACACTTGAATACATCAATATATTGGTTTCGCTTAGTGTGAGGCAGCAAGGAGAAGCACACAGGAAAAAAGTAATAGCTCAAGATAAGCAACCTCCAGTAAACAAACAGAGGCTTGTCCCAGGACAGCAGAGGAGCAGGGGGCAGGAGGAATCTGGCTTGACTCCCTGTTGAAAGTGTCCAAAGTAGCCTGAACAAGCAGAGCCAGGGCCCAGGACTCAGCCAAGTTACTCAGCAGGCTCAGAGGCTCTGTCAAGAAAGCAGTAGGAGCTGTTTAGGGAAACCTATCTGAGACACAGGCATGTCTGAAGCAGCCCAGCCTTGTTCAAGCTCCCAGCAGCAGGCAGTATAGAGAGATGTGCAGAGCTGGTGGTTTTTCAAACATTTTTGCTTTCTAAAAGCATTATTTCTTCTATGAAAATCAGTGAACAGCCTGCATTTCAGGAGACTACTTTGTCCCTGGCTACTCCCAATTGCAGGCTCCTCCACGGATGGTGAATGCCCAGCCCCACAGACACTGCGGGAAGTGCAGCTGGCACGCTGCATGTCACTGCAGCCTCCAGCCAGCGAAGCCTGATCTTTCACCCAAGAGAGGAAAGGACCACAGCTTTGTGCTTGCCCTCAGCAAGAGAACAAAGTGGACAAAGGTAGAGCTCAGCTGGAGCAGTGATGCCTGATGTCAGTGGTTGTGACGGTAACAGCAGTGAATACCCAGGAAGGTGATGACAGCAGCAAGAACCTAATCTGACCAACAGAGTGCAGAGTGGTATTCCCTCAGCATGCTTTAGCCTTCGACCTCTGATATTTTCAACCTTCTTTTGCTGTCCTCTCTCACCTTTCCATGCCTGTGATTACCCCAGAAGATTTCTCCCTCTGCCAAGAGAGTTTTCTTTCAATCCCAGGACACAAGCCTTGCTCCTGTTCTACTTCAGACAATGGTCTTTGTTACCAAAATCATGAGGACAAGGAATGGCTGTGAATGATTCATACATCGCTGTTTCTGTTCTAATATTATAACACCAGATATGCAGATCTCTGCAAGCCCTTGACATTTCCTCTACATTTTCCCACTGATTTCCTCCTTATTGTTACAGATGAATTGCTTGCACTGCAGCCCTATTATAGGATGAGGGTTTAAAGGCGTCCCTCAGTAAAAGAAAAGACATCCACATGTGCTCATTTCCCAAATCCAAAGAGAAGAATTAGGATTCCTGAAACAAGCATGTTGATTCTCTCCTCCTAAGTTCCCACTCCCTAAAGGAAATACCAGGAACTTTCCAACTCAGTTGTTGATGGAAGAGGTCAAAAGAGAAGACAGATAGAATAGATGAGGGCAGACTCATAGCAACTCAGCAGATCAGGCCCACAGGAGACATAGGGAAGAGGAAAAAAAGGACAAACCTGGTATTTAGCCCAGCAGAGATGGCCAAGTTCTACCAGCTAGTATTGTATTTGATTAGCTCCTTCTTGGCCCCATCCCTCAGCCTCAGAGGGAAATGTGACCAAAAGGCCATGCTCTCATTGAGTAGAAAAGCATCTGCAGTAAGTAGCTGACATTTGTCTGTCCCAGGAGTGCCCTGTCTTCCTTTTCAGCCACCACTGCCATCACCTGGGGCCTGGCTGCCTTCCCAGAGACAGCTCTAAGAGCAGTACAGAAGGGCATAAGACATCTGAGCAGTTTCCACCTGCCCATAGTTGGTTCTGGATCTAAGTACCCCCAGGGTTCCCAGGCAGGAACCACACTCCAAGGGTGAAAAACAGAAAACAGATGCTCATATGAAACAGACCATCCCATCCAGGGGCATCTCAGGACATAGTTATTAGTCAGGAGCATGCACCACAGCAAATCATGGCTCTCCTTCTCTATGGGAAAGCCTTTGATGGTTGGCTACTAATGGCTAAAATTGAGGCAAATCCATAGTCCAGACAGCCTTTAGATTAGCCAAAAAGATCCATGTGCTGGCAAAGACACTGTTCAGCTTGTTCATTTCCTGGACATTGTTTGAAACAGCCAGAGCCCTTTCTCACTATTTAGCCCTTTGAATGCAAAGTAAAATAAAAACAGAAGAAGAAACATGCAGCTAACAAAAGTCCCATGCTCAGCATTTCAGGAGGGACTTGAGCACAGGGGGAGCAGACAGAGGACCCCCTAGAGCTGGGAAAGCCCTCACTTATAGCATATGTTCTGCATAGCCTGCTCTGTGGAGATGATAATAAATTCCTCTCTTGCCTGCCCAGCTGTCATTCACAAGGTCAGTTCCTTCCACCAGAAAGAGGACCTGACACAGCTCTTTCACATCCTTACAGACACAGGCAGTAAGTAGAAGCCTGGAAAAAAAAACATCTGTCCCATAAAGTGCACATGCTTTCATGTTCTTTCAGGTGGACTCATGTCATTAAGGAAGCGTAGCAAGCTCCTCATCAGTCCAGACTCAAAGCCCATGTGGTCCAGGATCCTGTGTTTGAAAGGGGGACAGAAAATTGGTGGACTTAAAAAAAGCAGTAGGGGTTCTAGCATCCCCTGCTTGCTCATGGTGAAGTGTCTCTGGAGAGTGTGATCTGCATCCTGAATGACATTCATTGTTTTAGGGAGACCAGTCACTGCACCTAATTTTGCCAGGGTATCCATTTCCCAAGGTCCCCACTCGGCAGTCTAAGAACTGCATACCAAATTCAGCATGAATTACTTTTCCAAGCCCGTAGGTGAATGCTGCACCCATTTGAGATATTATTTCAACCTGTTCAGCCCATTTTGCCAGCACCAGATGCTTCAGAAGATGCAAGAGATTTTGCGGCAGGCAAGTATGAGATAATCTATATCCTCACGGACTACTCTGAGGGTGAAGATTGCGCTCAGCTTTGAGCTTAGCTCTTGGCCTCTCTGGCATCCTGTGCTAGGGGGTACCAGAGACTGTTTAGGTGGTATTTAAAAGACTGGCTTCTTTCTGTCCATTTTGTCTGTGTGTCTTTTAACTTTAGTGCCAAGATAGAACCTCCTGATTCATCTTAACTAGGTTTTTATTAATTTTTAAGTGGTTTTACCATGTCTGCTCTTGTCTCCTTCCTGAGGCAGCTAACCACCATCTCCAGATGTTCAGGCCCCTACCATCTTATTGTGATTCTTCTAATCCCCCACCTCACAAGAAGTAAAACCTGCTTAGGCAGTAGACTGCAGTTTTCTATAGCATAGACATCAAAGCTGGTTGTTAAAACTCCTTCTACAGAAAAAGTAGTCAAAATAGGCAACAGAGGTAGAGCAATCTGACCTCTTGGAGATCTCTGCTTTAGGAGAACATGAATCTTAACCTCAGCATGCACATTTCTTTCCATTGGCTGTAAAAGAGTTCAGGTGATGGGCTCAGGTGAAGATGACTGCTCTGTAGCTAGATAAGGTGAATTGTGGCCAAGATGCCAGGTCCTGAACAGCAATAGACAAGACTGCACTGCTGGCCTCTAGCGTGACGCTGTATAGTCCCCATTGCTCTCCATGCGCAACTCAGATCTGCACAGGGAGCAGAAGTTTCTATTTAGCTGCCTTCAATATGCCCCAAGTCTTTTTCCAGGCCTAGTTTCAAATGCTTCCAGTCACAAGAACATTTTGCCTTTCCCTCCAGTACATTTGATTTTGCATGTGCCACCAATTTAAGCCTATCTGCCATCATATTGGTCCTTCGCCTGCTTTGGCTACGTCCCATGGACATGCTTCCTCCACTGAAGTACCAGGCTTTAACTAATAT
This sequence comes from Theristicus caerulescens, assembly GCA_020745775.1. Lineage (NCBI taxonomy): Eukaryota > Metazoa > Chordata > Aves > Pelecaniformes > Threskiornithidae > Theristicus > Theristicus caerulescens. The sequence continues at coordinate 75,483,146 of CM036558.1, forward strand.
AAATAACTTCATCGGTATTTAGACATTTCACCTCCTTACTCCCATTCCCCTTTCCAGGCTGCCAACAGCCGTCTTAAACAATACCAGGCCTTGGCACTTCTCTGCCAGCCTTTTTTCAGGGACAAAAAATTGCCATTTATTCTTGTAGCCAGCTTTTGGTTCATATCTTCTCATGTGACAGCTTTATTTTCTTTAGCAAACACTTAACCAAGGCCTTTTCAAAGGCCTTTAATAGAAGGATGGTGGATGCTGGGGTTCAGGTAATTATTTCCTTTTTTACAGAAATCAGGTTGGAAATATTTCGATGCAATTGGAAGATTAGTGCCCAGAGCGTATGCAATGCATTTCAAGCCCATGAATAAACTTCTCATCTTCATTACACTGGTGCAAACAAGCAAAAGCTTTATTAGTTTTGGTTGATTACTTGGAGAGAGTTAGCATAAGTAAAAGAAAAACTTATTACAAAAGTTTTGAGAAGTTCACAGTCTGATCAGATACTGTATAATAAAGATGATAAGCTGTTGTTATCAATAACATTTTTATTTGTAAAATCACCTTGTCCAATGCACTGGGAACACTATATACTTGCAAATATCAGTATTTTGTTACTAACTACACCTGTTAATAATAGATGCTAACAGTGATATGGAGAACCCAGTAAGAAGAGATGAGAATGAGAAAGGAAACCAGCAAATATGAAGACCCCATAGAAAATACAAAAAAATATTTGGTATGAGACCTGTTGCTGTGCCTTTCCTTGCTGTTATTCTCTGTACAGAGCAAAACAAAGGAGGCGGGTAGGAGGAAACATGCAGGAAATGAAATAAGGGTGGTTGTAAGATGCCCCCAGGAAGAGTGAGCAATGCCCAGGGGACTGAGAAGCAGCTGGTCCTTCCGGCGCTGGCCTGTTTGGCGAGCGAGCTGGTGTGTCACCAGCCCTATCCGGACCCGGAGCTGACAGACACTCCTATCTAACACCATTTCCTACAGAAGGACAGAGAGCGGTGTCCTGCCTCTCCCAGCCCAAGCGCCGAGGTGCCAAGACTATGTGGAACGTGCCCAAAATTTGTGAAGGAAGAACAAAGCTTAAGTCATATTCATGCATGCGGGCCTTCTTTTGTTATTGTAACCCAGTTATCGCAGCAATGTGTTCCTGTTGATTCTTAAATCCTACTTTGTTTTGAAAAGGCCAAACTGCATTGCTGGACGCATTGTCTGGTTACAGAGCTCCCGAGAGGGGGGACTTCCAGCTGAGATCCAAGTCAAACCAGCCTGGTAAAATGAGTCATGGGAGATATGAGGGTTTGAAGTCAGGGATCTAGAATGAAAGGGAGGGTCCCAGTCTGAAAGGATGGAGAATGCAGGGCAGGGGCACCTGTGGAGAGGCTGCAGAGGCTTGCAGGGGACAGCAGGCACATTGGCCATGGAGGGGTCATGCTGACATGGGCAAATGGATACAGGCTCTTCTCATAGCTCGGTGCTGTGGCATGCCAATGTGACAGAGCCCATCACAGCTGACAGGGATTTCCCTTTTTCACTTGTGGTTCTACAGCCTGCAGACCCAAAATGGTCTGGGGACCTGGAAAGCATGACATCCACTTGCTCCCGTGAGGTGACACCTAGGGGATGTGTCACCGATAAAGTGTCTGGAAAGCAGGAAAGCCCAAAGGGATGACTAGAGGAGGAGGGTGGCTTTACAAAAAGTAAGCCTACAAAGAAAGGCTTTTGACCTATAGGATGGGGAAACACATATGGGGACAGGGCTGGGAAACACGTATGAATTCAGCTGCATAAAAGGCGATAAAAAAGAACAAAAGAGAGGTGTTTGGGGTCACTCTGATGAGGAAAGAGGGTGGGAAATCCAAAGAAAGGAAAGTGTTAGGCGAAGGGCAGGCTAGGGCAGAGGGAAGCCAAGGAGGCTGAAAGGGGTGAATACAATGATGGTGCTGGGAAGGCCTTTCTGAACGAAAGAGGGAAGCTAAGATGGCTGACCTGTGGGATGGGAAGACCTTCCCATTTGGTGTGCTATAGGAGGGGAGCAGCCATTACCTTTCCCTGAAAGCTCAATCCAGAAAAGGAAATGCAGAAACGCGTGAAATGGAAAGGCAGTAAGGGATGGGGAAAAAGAGAAATCTACATGGGGATGAAAATGATCCTTCTTTCATCCTGGACAGGCAATTTGATGTTTATCCCCTCAAGTCTTTTATTTTTCTCCCTCTAAGATATTTCTAGGTAGCTAAAATGGTTACTACAAGCATATCAGATCATTACTGAAGTTCACATGGTTTCTATGCACAGAGGGGACATAGGGATCTCAATATATGGTATCTCCCATCAAAAGCATTTTTAGTGACCACATGAAAATGCATTTAGCTCACACATGGGTAATATTTGCAGATTCCTTCAAAGATGAGCTTCTGCTGTCCTAACTACCTCAGTATTCCTGTTTCCCTTATACCTGTAATCTGTCTGCAGAGATAAAGTCACTGAGAAAGAATATAGATTTGCTCCCTCAGAAAAGCCTTGATTTTGTCTTATCAGTGAAATAAGCACATCCTGTGCAGAGAGACTAAAAAAAAAATAAAAAATCAAAGTTCCCTGGGACGTCACCATTGGACCAGACTGCCAGAGAATTATAAAATGGCTTAAGTAAATAAATAACATTGTATTGTCCAAAAACTCCTTTCTTGGAAAGCTTTGTATCCAAGCTCTTTATGCAGTAAAGGTAACATTAACATCTTTCTGGTCCTTTAAAATGTAGTCTATTACATTGCCATAAAAAAAGTGGGGAAAAGATACTCCAAAATTATTCCAAATAAGGAAAATATGAAGCATAATTTATTACAGCCATAAATTCTCATGTAAATGTCAGCAGCCAGTAGACTTCAGTGATGGCAACTCTCCTAGTAGAAAAGATGTGGTGTTTAGTTTGAGGATGTAAAAAAGCTCATCTGTAGCCTTTGGACAGCCAGTACCCAGAAACTGCCTCCCAGCCATAGAAAGACTCAGATGTGAAAGATCCCCATCAGGATTTAGTGCCACAGCAACAACCATCAACAGCACGAGCAGCAGCACAGTGGGGTGGCTGGAGCGGGACACTGCATGTCGTCTCTCAAGGCGAACCTCAGCTTTCATCTGGGAAACCCAAGACACCTTTGCTATGGGAACCGTGTGCCACTTCAGCAAGATAAGCCATCTCTTCGGTTAGAAGCCTGTTGCCTAAAATTGAAGGTTGTTTGTCACCCATCACTCCCAGGGCCTTTGGGATCCAGAATATCTCGAGGCACCCGGTTTGGAGAAGAGGGCTGATTTGAACTCAACTCGGCTGCTCGGAGCAGAGGTGCAGGAGGAACAGCAGGGCAAAGGCAAGCAGGATTTTGAAGGGAGGAACCAGTTTCTGCCCTTGCACTGACTCCTTCTGTGTTTTTTATTTGGTCAGGTCAACATTTTCCACTCGTGCTCCCTCCAGCCCAGGGGAGCAGAGTCTTTGTGCCCACAGCCACTTTGCATGCCTTTTTCCTTAACTCTGCTCTGCCCTTACCTCAGCCTGTTCCCTAGCATGCCTGAAGCAGCCTTTGCCTCTGCAGCAGGGTAATTCAGATGCAAGGCAGGAGGTAATTCATGACATGAAGCAACACCAAAGCTGGTCCTCAGAGCTTGTACTGCATTCAGTTGTGATACAAAACTGCCAAAAAACCTACTTTGGTTGACTCATATACACATGTCTATCAAGGAAGGCCATGATATTATAGCATTTAGAGCTGTTCATGGTTTTGCTAAGGCAAATACCTACAGGCATGCCATAGGTAGAGGTGCTTTTTATGTTTAAAAATAAAAATAGTTTATTTACAGGATGACCACATTCTCAAGGTGAAAAAACAGAGCACATATCCGGTGGGAGGAGAGCTGCCGAACATGGCTGGAGCGAGGAACAAGGATGCTGTTCTTGTCCTCCTTTTCTCATTTCTCATCTCCTTTGCTTCAGGCTTCTTCTCTTTCTCTCTTCATCTCACTCTCAGCCAAATCTGAGTCCCTTCCCTCACACCTGCCCTCTCTCTGCAAGCCCTAGACCCAGTCCCAACATTACAGCTTCCCAGCAGTGGTGGGAAGGGGCAAACAGCGCAGCCCACAGCCCTTTCCCAGGGGTGACGCCAGTGGTGGCTCTGCCATCCCAGCTGGCCCAGCTTGCAGGTTGTGGCTAACCTGTTTTATAGGTGAGACGGCATCTTTGGAGCAATTGTCCTGGAGATGCTTTCCAGACACTTTGCATCAGCAAGGCACAATCTCTCTGGGGCTACTCAGCAGCATTGGAGAATGCAGCGTGACCACACAGTATCATGCCATTGACTTTGAAGCCAAATTCCTTGCTGATTACTCTTTTTTTTCCCCAAAGCTGAATGTTTACAGGCAGTAAGTCTGCAATGCTCAGTCACTGTTGCAGTTCCTTCCCCACACACTGAAAATGATTGGGAATTTTTCAGCAGGTACTCTTTCAGGTTAGTAGATGCACAAGACCATCAGGGAGAATGGGGCAGGCTGTACTTTTATTTGGTGTAAAGATGCCCAAAACTAAAGCAAAGATCCAGGGAGGGTTAGGGACAAGAGAAGACACTGTGAAGGTAGGTGATGTAGGGAACACCCTTTGGAAGGTTCTTCTCGGGCTTGGATGGGGCTCAGATGACATTTGGCACTCACTGAAAAAGGTCTTGTCTGAATCAGACTATTACTCATGTCAACAGCTTGTTCACCACGTCAGCCTCAGGCCCTGCTGGGCCCCCAGGGTCATACAGGCAGAAGAGCTGCACCCCAGATCTTCCTATTGGAAAGCAAATGCAAAGGTGCAGCTTCAGGGAAGAATTGGTCCCTAAACTCTAGAGGAATGATCAGGTACTTACAAACAGATCTTGCCACTGGCTTTGCAGGATCAGCCTTCCTACACATTTAAAAGCTATACACTTAGATGTGATACCTTAGAAAAGAAAGATGCTTTGTTTTAATGATTATTCTAATTTCCAGCCATCATATTTTAAACACAGTCTCCTCAGAAAGTGAGGGCAGCCTGAGTTAAGGTATTAAGCTTTTTCTCCTTTCTTCTCTACTTCCTCTTTCTGCTCCTGTCTAGGGTAGCTCTGCCTGCTTCAGCCTTTCTTTTGATTTTTAAAAACACAGATGTAAGCAGATAATGAGGCCACAGGAGGAGAATCCTTCAGGATGTCTTGTTTGGTTTGGAAATATTTAAATGTCTGCTGCATTTCCTTTGAGCACAAGGCAGGAGTCTGCAAAAGGGCACTGCTCCTTCTGCTACCCACAGTACTGCTAGGGGTGGGAGAGTGTGCGTGCATGTAAGCATATGTGTGCATGTGTGCATGGGATGGTTTCTAATCTTTTCAGCATGGCTCTTTTTCCTGGGATAATGTGAAACATTTCTCTAGGTCACATTTCCCTGGAGGAAAAGATTTTAACTCTAGTAATTCAGGTGAAGCTTGTTCTTTCTAAATAGCTTGCCAGTTTCACATGATTGCAGTAAATTCATGACTTTCTAAGTAACAATGGTTTGAAGAGTGATTTTTTGTGGTTTGGATAGGTTTAATTGTTAGTGGTAATTATGGATGATGGTTAGTTGCTTTAGATTAAAGTATCACAACCAAGATGAAATTTTTATTGTTGTGTCATATATAAAGCAGTGAATGGCTATTGGATGAATTACACGATGAATCTGAGGATCTGAGTCCATCGGCTTTACTGCAAGGGTGGTACAAAGCAGTTGCCCAAGAGACCCTAACACAAAAAGAGAAACCTTCCTCATTTCGCTCCATGAAGTTGAAACTGCGTGTTGCAGGCTGCTCTCAACTTTCCACTGGCAAATACTTCGTGGCCTGGCTACCATGGACGGGGCCTGGGAGGAGGTGGAATATAGCTCCGATTAAAAGGCAAGGATCAGAAAAGGACACTTCATGGCAGGCAAACGTGCACAGAAGAACAATGGCTTACACCACAGATGAATAAATAATATCCGGGGGCTTTTCATAAGATATGAAAAGTCGGTCACATACTAGCCATGCTTTTCCTGGCTTACTCTAGAGATAGCTGAGGTCTACAGAAAATATTAAAAAAAAAGAGCTGCATACACAAATATTCAAATGAAGTGGCTGTATTCACGCTAGAAAGAGCTGTGCCACTGCAAAACATGAAAGATCACTTGTTGGCATCACTAATCACATTTGGACCTTACAGTTCAAATTTGTAATATACCTATCAATACAAAGAGTGATAGATTAAATTTACAATAAATAAGAGGAAATTACAGTCTGATCCAAGAAATCTAATTAACATGAAAATACCCTAACCATGACAAATGATTGTGAAATTTTGAAGTGAGTTGTTTGGATTTTCAGAAACAAGATTTTTTCAAAGAAAAGTAAATTACAAATACTATTGCACACTGGCATTGCTCTACATGCACTATCCCAACATGTGCATTTAAGTCTTATCTTAACTAAGATTCTTTCACGTGCACTTGAAAATAACTGTCTTTTATTGCCTATACCTTTATATGTCATTTTAATCATTGCATACTCACATATCAATGGTTTTTTGTACCCATTGTAAAAAATTCTCAGCTTCCTTTTTTAGCTCTCATAAACAACAAGCTTTTCAAAACAAACTAGTGGAAGGATGAAAACCTTTCAAATGTTTTAATTTAATTTCTAAGGAGACAATAAATGTGGGGAAATATTTTTAATGTAACTTATTGTATCAGTGGAGACTGTAGTGTAAAGTGCATGTTTTTCTATTTCAGTTCACTGTGCCAACAGTTGAGTGATGCAGCTACCCTGCCATTAAAAATAGTAGTACTAATATAAGTTTAAAGCAGGATACCATGAAATGCACTCTACAACCACAAATGCATTCCAGAGTATTGTTTCTAGTAAATATGTGTCCTGGGCTTGTCTTGCAGGCAAGTCAAAGAGTGGGATAAATCCATCTACTAAGGATGGACATTAGATGTGAGCACAGTGAACACATACACACATGCAAGCGTGTACACACACACACACATATAAAAGTAAATATTTATTAAATGGATGTCTCAGTGTCAGCCCTGCTCTGTATGTTGACATGATCCGAGTCTAGAAGCCACAGCTCAAAACAAAACAACCTATGAATACTTGACCTGGAAACAGTGAGAAATTTTTCTGTGGTTCACTGATCTTCTAACGTTTAACCCTTACCAGTTCCACTTCTGGCTTCTGGGTGAATGTCTGAGACAGAGCTTGAGTGGCATAAAGTGAGACAGGATATAATTATGTATCTCCAATAGATTAACTACCTTAGGGGAGCAGGGCCAGATGAAGTAGGATGTGTTCTGAACAAGCGGAGAAAAAACTCACAGAGCACATGCTGCTCCCAGAAGAGAAAAAAGAAAGAAAACCTTTGAAATGGCAAAGATTCTTACATTCAAATTACTCCTTTCCAAGTCTGTAATTTCTCAGCTAGGTCAAAACAGAAAATGAGTGATTACTGTTACGACTGGCATACACTCTGCACTTTGGCTGCATTTAAGATACACAACATTTTCCAGAGAATCATGTTGGATAATTTGTCTTGTGTATTTTAAGCCTTTTTCACATGTCCTGAAAGACATAAGCAATAAAACACCTTAAGGAGTGCAGTGGCTGAAGAGGGGAGTCAGCATGGGCCCTGTGTCAGGGCACCCGGGTGCTTTCCTGGCTGTGCTGCCCATCTATCATACAACTCCAGATGGGTTGCTTACACCAATACTCCCCAGCTTGGCTGCCTAAAGTTCAAAATATCTTTGGCAAGAGTAATTTCCCCTGTCAATAGTACTGTTTATCTTCACACAGAAAAAAATGTAACTGCAGCTAGACACCTAAGTCCAGATTGACAGGCAGAAATAAGCACTGTAATTTGCAGAACTAAGCTCCCACGGGGTCAGTGTATGGCACTGTACCTGTTTGCATATTTGTGCTGCATAACTTGCATGGTTTTAGAGGGCCAATGTAAGGAGAGAGGGTCCTCGAAGGAGTTTCACAGCAGGAGCCGCACTTAGATTCTTGGAGAACCCCATGTTCCCAGTGCCTCAGGCATCCAGGCTGGTCATCTCCTGTAAGGGGCTCTCACTCCTCCTTGCCCAGGCTACTTTCTTATGGAAAACAGATCACAAGAAGGAAGTATTGAGGATTAAGGGAGGCTCTCACCTTATGTTGAATCTGGGTGATCACACACACATACAGGAAACTGGATGATACTACCAGGTTCTCCAGAGCAGACACAAACTTGGCTTCTCCAAGGGGGATCCTGTCTCTCCCCACTGTCTCCATACACAGTCTAGGGACACTGGGCTTCCATCTTCGGCACCTACGCAACCTAGGCAATGAAAATATCTATTGTGTCCATGTACCTTACCTACATTCTAAAGGGCACATCAAATGGACCAATATTTTCCTTACCCCAAAGTACATGGTCTATTCTACAAATTTCTTTGAACTGCATTCCCCCTGACTTCTTCTGTTATATCAAAACCAACAAAATTCTTTTCAATAACTCTTAATTTAATTTGTGTGATTACACTTATAGAAGCAGCCATGTGAAAATATTACACCATTTGGCCTTCTTATAAGAGCATTTTTATGCACTTGCTAAGCTTCAAACATATGGTCTGGTCTTATTAAGTTCAACATCCTTCCACTCTGTTATAAACCAGTTACTTTTTTCAAGATAATTTCTCTTTAAATGGAGGGTCACAGGTATTTAGTTCCTTGTCTCAAAGTTAGTTACGGCTATTAACACAGAAGAGGGAAGAAAATTTTAATTCTGCTTTGTGAAGCAGAATTGCTAAAGTGTGGTTCTAGCCAGAAGAATGAAGTAAAAGTAAATGTCTGAGTTTCACTGTCATTGTTCTCCCTGTGAACTCTGATCCACTTACCAGTAGACATCTTTTTACCTATTGCTAGTATGGCAAATTCAGACCAGCGCTGAAAATCAGAGTTTCCCTGTTCAGGGAGTCATGAATCTTTAAGGTCAGAAAGGACCTCCTGACACACGTGGTTGAGGGGCCAATGAGAGGAGATGCTCTGTTGGACCTGTTACTTACAAACAAGGAAGAATGGGTCATGGATGTGAAAGTCAGGAGCAGCTTTGGCTGCAGTGACCATGAGATGACGGAGTTCAGGGTCGTGAAAGAAAAGAACAAGGCAAAAAGCAGCATCACAACCTTGGACTTCAGGAGAGCAGACTTTGGCATATTCAGGGATCTGTTTGGAAGAAGCCCACAGTCCTGGAGAGAGAAGGAGTCCAGAAGAGCTGCTTGATTTTCAAGGATCACTGCCTCCAAACTCAAGAATGGTCCATCCCAACAAGTCAGGAATCAAGCAAAAGCAGCAGGAGGCCTGCATGGATGAACAAGGAGCTCCTGACTAAACACAAACATAAAAAGTAAGTGTAAAAGAGGTGGATGAGGGGGCAGGTAACCCAGGAAAAACACAGAGGCTTATCCTTGGTGGAGGAGGATCCAGTTAGGCAATATTTAAGCAAATTGGATCTACACAAGTCTACAGGCCCTGATGGGATGCACCCATGGGTGCTGAAGGATCTGGCAGATATCATTGTGAGGTCACTCTTGATAATCTTTGAAAGGTCATGGCAACTGGGGGAGGTTCCTCAGGACTGGAAAAAAGTGAGTATCACTGCTAGCTTCAAGAGGGGCAATAAGGATGATTTGAGGAACTACCGGCTAGTCAGTCTCACCTCGATCCCTGGGAACATGATGAAGCAAATTATCCTGGAGATCATTTCCAAACACATTAAAGACAAGAAGGTGATTGAGAGTATTCAGTGTGGATTTATGAAGGGGAAATCATGCCTGACTGACCTGATGGCCTTCTACAACAAAGTGACTAGCTCGATGGATGAGGGGAGAACAGTGAATTTTGTTTATCTTGACTTTAGCAAGGCTTTTGGCACTGTCTCCTGTAACATCCTCATTGACAAACTGATAAAGTATGGGCTAGATAAGTGGACAGTGAGATGGAGTGAAAACTTGTTGAACTGTCAGGCTCAAAGAGTTGTAATCAGCAGCACAAAGTCCATCTGGAGTCCAGTTACTAGTGGTGTGCCCCAGGGGTAAATACTGGGTCCAATACTATTAAACATCTTCATTAATAACCTTGATGGTGGGAGACAGAGTGCACCCTCAGCAAGTCTGCAGATGACATAAAGCTGGGAGTGGTGGCCGATACATCAGGTGGGTGTGGTGCCATTCAGAGGGACCTTGACAGGCTGGATAAATGGGCCAACAGGACCCTTATGAAGTTCAATGAAGGAAAGTGCAAAGCCCTGCACGTGGAGAGGAAGAACCCCATGCACCAGTACAGGCTGGGGGCTGCTCAGCTGGAAATCAGCTTTGCAGAAAAGAATCCAGGGAGTCCTGGTGGACCCCCAGTTGCCCATGACCTAGCAATGAACCCATGTGGCAAAGAAGGTCACCAGTATCCTGGGTTGCACTAGGAAAAGCGTTACCGGCAGGTCGAGGCATATGATCCTTCCCCTCTATTCAGCACTGGTGAGACACGGAGGGAGTGCTGGGTCCAGATCTGGGCTCCCCAGTACTAGAGACACATGGACATACTGGGACAGGTTCATCGGGGGGCACAAAGATGGTGAAGGGACTGGAGCATCTCTCATATGAGGAGAAGCTGAGAGAGCTGGGACTGTACATCCGAGAGCAAAGAAGGCTCAGGGGATCTCATCAATCTATATAAATACCTGAAGGGAGGGAGTAAGGAAGATGGAGCCAGACCCTTCTCATTGGTGCCCAGTGACAGGACAAGAGGAAATGGGCACAAACCGAAATACAGGAAATTCCATTTAAATGTAAGAAAACAACATTTATTTACTATGAGGGTGGTCAGACACTGGCACAGGCTGCCCAGAGAGGTAGCGGAGTCTCCATCCTCAGAGATACCCAACCCAACAGGACGCGGCTCTGAGAAATTTGTTGTAGCTGACCCTGCTTTGAACACAGAGGGTTGGACTAGATGGTCTCCAGAGCTGCCTTCCAGCTTCAGCTATTCTGTGATCCTGTGACCCCTGTGATCATTTTCTCTAATCTCTTGCACTACACAGGCCGCAGAATTTCATTCATGGCTTCCTCATGCATACAAGTCAGAAATGCTAACTGAACAAAGCATCACTTTTGGACAGGCGTCTGGACTGCGGTGTAAGATTTCAACTGATGGTAAATCTGCTATACCCTTGATGAAGTTATCTCTCCAGTTATCTCAGTCATCTCTTTGCTATTAAGAAATCACACTTCCCCTTATCTAATCATCATCTTCCACCATTAATAATTAACAGTTAATAACTGAAAATTACCGTGAACCAAATTAAGGCCTCATTTCTGCTTGTGCAAAAATACTGCATGCACTGAGTTCAGACCAAATACAGCTGACTGACTTAAACTTTCCAGACACTTCTGAGGGGGACACATGACGCACAACTGGGGCCAGCTTGCTCTTTCAGCCTGGGGCAAGTTAAGAGGGGGACAACAGACTGTCAGACATGAAAGCCTGCAGAAAGAAGTGGATCGGCTGAGTAAGAAGGTACTATTTTTAAGATGCTTTTCAAAGTAAAATTATCCTCTCACTAATAAAATGACTACCCAGAGGTTGACAAAGGTTGCCTGTTTGAGATGCATCCCAAGGGTGGCTGGCTGAAACCCCTGCCTCTCAGTTTCCCCTGCAAACCCTTCCTCCCTCTCCTTTAATGCCACCGAAAATTTCCTCCAGTCAGTTATTGCAGACCTGGAGCCTCTTGCAGAGACCTGAAATGCCAACTAGACCCTGTGCTCTGATGATGTACTTAAAGATTAGAAAATAACCATATAGATTGTGTAATCCACAAGCCATTTTACCTGCCTTGAGAGCTATATATAGTTTCCCACTCATCAGAAAGGAGGGTACCTCTGCTATTTGGCAATATGATGTTTCAACATATTTTTGTGACACAAAGGCACACCCTAATCCACTGTTGAAATTATTACAATAGCAGCTAATATTTCCACTTTTAGTGGAGCACTTTAAAACCAAGACTTCATATTTCTAGCACTCTGCCATCCTGGTTTGGCTGGTCTCTAATCCCTACCACAATACTAATTTTAGCTAATCATCATCATAATTTTTCCTTAAATAAGTCCACACTGACAAAAGTGGTGAGGGAATGAAGTACAAAATTTCTTTTGTAGCCCAATATCTCCATCTTATGGTCATAGCATGTATAAGTGCTAAGCTTTTCAGTATTCATTTTACCATGACTTTTAATGGAGACTTCTGTGTAGGAAGTAAAACACAGTTCAGTATTTTATCTGAAACAGGTGGGATTTTTTTTCAAAACTTTTAGGATTTTGAACAGGATGCTACTGATTAATCTTTTTCAGAGGGAAAGGGCAGTGTAAGTTACTGGCAACTGATAGAATCCCAGTCTATGCTCTTCAACACCAGTGCTGCACCTCATAAGAAGACAGAAGCTATATGGACAATACCTATGCATCTAAGTGCCAGCAAACCACGGATTTTCACCACTGTGTTCCCCGCCCCCCCCCCCCCCCCCCGGAATTCCCAAGGGAAAATTAAGTCATGCAATATTAACAGTATATTTGCATTAATGCTTGGCATCAAGGTCATAGGGGACCAGGCAAAGTCAGAAACAGATACATTGTTAAACTCTGTATAGTGAATGATCTGTATGCTTTACAGCTGTCCCAGATTGGCTGCTCATGATCTGCACAGCCTAGAAAGACCCAACTGAGCAGACAACAGCAGAGACCTGGAGGCAACAAGCTTGGCAGGAAACAGCTGCTGGTAGAGAGACGTGATAGACAACAGCACTGATTACTCTCTCAGAAATGCACTCCAGATGGTGATATGGCATGCTGTGGTTCACTGAGAGCAACTTTGTTTGTATGGGGCTAGAATATCAACTCCTGCCTCCACTGAAAAAAGGGGTATGAATATGCTGAGGCCTCAAGATCAGATGGGAGTAATGAAATCAGACTAGTGTACTAGCCAGACTGTGTCCTGGGAGATATGCACTACACATCAAGCATACCTCTATTAATGATGCAATTGATAGTACACCTCTTCTGTCACACGATATCCCTGTTCTGGCACTGAATGGCAGCACCATTTGATTTCCCGCAGAGAAGAAAAAAAAAAACAGTGATATTGAGCCTACCTAGCCTCAAAACATCAACTGTTTTATTTACCCATGTACGCCAGTCTTGGCACAGAGTGGGTCGGAGAATGTGCAAGTAAATTATTCTTTCAGGAATGTCAAAGAGAATCAGTTTCTGCCTCAAAGCTTTCCTCTAATCAGAGAACCAGGCAAGCAGCAAATTCCCCTTTGCTTACATTGTCCACTTTGGATTGCTGCCTCTTCACATAATTCTGAACAGCAAAACCTGCTAACCACACAGCATCTCTTCCCAAGACCAAACATTTTCTCACACACTAGAGAAATTAACTCAAAAGTCTATATTTATCGATACCACCTGGCAAAATCTGCAAAACCAGCACATTTTGGTGTGGGAAAACTAATAATTTTGACAGATGTGTTAAGCATTTTTTGCCAGTCTTAATGCAGCTTAATGATAATGGCAAATAAACAGTAGCCCATCCAGCCTGTCTAGCCACCATAGCTCTTTTGTTTGGTCAAGTGAGAGTCTGTTACCAAGTATATTACCAGTATTACCTCTAATAATTTAGGATGGATGTGATGCTCCCATAACACTCAGCTGTTGTGTTTTGAAAGAAGGTCTAAATTTTTTCCAAGGTGCTCTGGTTAAGTTTAATCCAAGCACCATTGCAAAAGGAGCACTGAGGGAAATCGCCTCATCAGGAAGCACACAGATTCCTGCTTTCATACAGTGACTGTATGGGCTCAGGAATAGGAAAGGCTCTGTAAGTGGGATGTAAGACGTTTATTTAAAATAGAACCTGACTACTGAAAATCTGCACAATATGAATCACATTGAATTGAAACCTGCACAATCCCACGTAAGCAGGAGAGACTCCAGAATGATCGGGTGCCACGATGTATACCATGGACTGCAGTCTTTCCTTTAAAATGAGACATTGCTACCCGGGCTATATATATAGAGTGATGGCAAAGTGAAGGAATAGGAAGCCATTACTTCATACTTTGTTTTGTCCTGTATTTTTCAAGTAAAATTAAATCCTAGCAGTCTTTATTTAGTCCAATATTTATCAAAAACTTGCTTTGGATTTGTCAGCTAGAGCAAACTCATGGCAGGTGCCAGAATTTGCTGCTTTCCCAGCTCTCTGCAGAGCAGCTTGGGTTCCCACTGCTCTGAATGTTGATGCAGGACCATGCAGCCAGGGCAGCATGGCAGCCCAGGTGGGACCTTCTCACTCAGTCACTCTTCATCACATACTTGCAGTCAACAAATAATTCAAATGCTCTGTGAGTTATTTCTGGTCATGGGACCCAGAGTGGTTCACACTGTGTCTAAAACTGCACTTGACAAGAGTCAGGAGTAGAGCTGAACCATTGCAAGACTTCTTCTTAAATGAAAACAAAACAAGAGACTCAAATAACATCAAGTGGAATAGAAATAAAAAAAAATACAAGAGGCGTGAGAGAAGGACAGTTGCTATTACTGGTATTCCTCAGTTGCAACACTGGTAAGTCATAACATTGTGCTAAGTTCCAAAATCAGCTCACCTCCTTGTATAATCCACACATTCACCACAATCACAAAATAAATCATAGCTGCTACACATACACAATTACACAAAATGCTTCTGCTTATTTTCCAGTATATCAGTTACTGAAAGTAGGCAGTGGCCATTTGAACCACCTTTCTTCGACTGCATCAGTAAAAACAGGTAGTTCAACTTCCTAATAGATGGTGATGATCATCATCCCATTCCCAAATTAAATCTGATTTTCTTAAGTCATTATCTAGAAGTCTCATCTGGATCCTGTAACACACAGTCTTGCATTCTCCCTGCAAGGTCAGGAAAGATTTTGCAGAGTTTGTAAATGGTGGATAATATAGGCATACTGCACAAAGCCCAGGAGAGTGAGTTTTAAGCTTGCAGCAGGATAATGCCTGCGTTTAATCACTGCACTTTTCCTTCTGAGCCCAGGAAAGCTGTTCATAGAGCTTCTGACCTGAATTGAAGGGCCCTTAAATAAAAGACTCTTCCAGTTTCTTGTGGTTCTTTATTCTTGGTCTAACTATAGCATCCCCACAAAAACACTCATGAGAGCTGCCTTCACAGATTAAGGGGGATTAAGAATGCTGCTTCCCAGGTATAGTGGACTATAAAATATCACTGTGGAGATAACAGAACTGTGGAACTGCTGTACCTACTAGTACTTGCAGTGTCATAGTTAAGTCCTTTCCCAGCTCCTCAACAGATAAAGTTGCAGCTTGTAAGTCTTTAATACACTTTGCATATCTGTTCACACTGCCAGAACGATACTGCCATGGAAGATATAACCTCCACAGTAAAAATGGGGGTGTGATCAACTATGTATCCATAGGATATTCCAGTGAAGTTATCTCAGGAATAAAGAAAAAAAAAAAGACAAATATTTTCATACAGAATAAACATCCCTGCACCTGCTCCGGCATCAGTGGCCGCAGGATTCTGACAGATGCTGCTTTGCTCACAAGAGTCAAAATGTGTTTGAGTACTGCTTGTGATTTCAAAGACTTTTAACTTCATATAACATTGAACTTTCTGGGCATTTCACTGGTGATACTGAATTTTGTCTTGCAATGCTAAAAATGGTAAATATATAATATAGAAAAGGTCCATTTTAAAGTAGGTGCATAACAAGATTCCAAACACTCACAAACTCTCCCTATTCTAGAGAAGATACAACTTCTGTTCTGCTGAATAAATAAGGGATCTAGGGAAAGTGCAGTTGAATTGTTGAGACAGCTTTCTTTGAAGAGGTCTTACAGACCCAGTAAAACATATTTGTGGAATGAGATTAAAACTGCTCCTTCAGTTCTCAGTACATTTTAGAGACTACTATGTGTGCATCATACTTAAAGAAAATGTGAAGGATGCAAAACACAAGTAAATCTAAAAAGTGTGCTCATGTTCAAGGAGCAATCTCCATCATATCCGTGAATGAGAAAAGGCATTGCTTTAACAACTGCTGAAGCAGCATTTACATAAAAGCCTTTCCCCAGGGAAAAGCAATGTCACCAGGTAGCTCTGAAGGGCAGGGGCCACGGCCACACACTGAATCACCAGGGGCACGCAGTTCAGCATTCACAGGTTTCTCAGCACCTTCATTTACAATGATGAGGGCCAAGGAGGACTTGCCTTCCAAAAGGAGGTTTTGCTGAGCACTAATATATATCTGGGGCTGAATCTGCTCAGCTTTTCCCATGACAATTGCTTCTGAAGTCTCAGCATTGCACTAGTTCCCAGGCAGAGGGGACCTGTTGGTCGCTCTGAACATTGCCAAGGCCAGCATCCCAGCAGCACAACTGGGCTGCCCGTGCAGTCTCAGCTCTTACACAAGCCACGGGGCACTGGGTCCAGTGAGGAGCTGCCTTTCTGAAGAGCCCTCAGGAGCAGCAGGAAGAAGACCCTGAAGAACTGGGATCCATAAGTCCTTGTCTTGGCTTTGCCTGCAGCAGGGAAATGGGCCGCTTTGTCCTGCCACTTTGTAAATCCCCTTGCGTCCCCTTGGATGACTCAGCTAGTGGTGAGCTGTCAGCAAAGCACAGGCTCTTCTTTTTGCTCCTACTGTCTCCATCCCCACATTCACTTTCCCAAGGGTGACACTGACTCAAAGGCTGGAGAGTGGGCAAAAAGGCTCAGTGCTTGACATTGGGAAACTTACAGCAAGCAAGCAGTAAAAAACACAAATAGCTCAGGAGGTATACAAAGGATTTTTCAGGAATATCGTTAAATGTAGATTTTGAGGTTCTTTAATGGGACCTAAAGCAACTGGCATTCCATTTCCACACACCTCGTGTGTGTTTTGCATTAAGCATTAATCACGATCCTTGAATATTTAGGCACAAAGAATTCATGTGTTTTCTGACACACGTGTTGATGTTGGATTTATAGTTAAGATATTCTAAAGATTAAGTGCTCCCCTTAGTGTTAGCAACTTAGAAGGCACATAGCTATTTCCTCTCTTCTAAATATGTGATGATGCAACCGCCAAAATAAATACCCCCAAACACAGTCAGGTTGAAGTGCCCATAATGTCAATGAGACACAGCTCTAATATAAGTAAAACACTGCTTATAAGGGTTTGGCTGGATTTAGAGAGAAGAAAAAAATGTAAGAGTAGATCCAATATACACTCATAATCCATTGCATAGGAAAAGGGATAATTGCAATTTAATTTGAGGAATTTTGCAAAGAGATGTTTTAAAATAAAAATTATTAAATACAAGCAACATAATTACACTCATAAAAATAAAGTAATTCAAAAAAGCATTATTATTACTGAGTTATTAGCGCTAATCATATTTATAAAACACTGAAACTTTGCCTGCTGCCCTTAGAGAAACACCATACTAAGCAAAAATCAAAAGTCATGCCTTGGCCCAAAAACCCATTCCGCAGCTTGAACCATCTGGAGCTTCCTCCACGTGAGGGAAACGCCTGCTTGATGCAGGGCCTCTGTGGTGGGAAGAATTCACACCCTTTAAACTTTTCCACCATGGAGTGCGACTGGCATGTCTGGAAGAGAAGCAGGGAGGATGGGAAGAGATTATGGCATCTGGGGTGATGGTCTGTGTGGTGCAAAACCTCAACTGACCCAGCTGCAGCCACTCTTCCCCATACAAGCCCAGGAAATTAGGGAAGTGCAGAAGCCATCAAGCCGTTTTTCCTCCCTTGCTTCTCAATGTCTTAAGGGATGTCTATGGCACAGGTGAAAATCAGCACCACAGAGCTTTCTATTGTAGCAAAAGGAGTAACAGTGGCTATACCAAGTGTGAAAGCAATGGTTGTACTGGTTTTGTACTGGCTTCATGCCATCAAATAAGGTGGAATTGCTTCTCGTCAGCCCCAAAGAGCAACTTTCAAATGGTTGCATTTTATAGAATAGGTGGGCTTTCAAGAAGTGATTTGGAGAAGGAAATGGAGGGCACTGACACACATTAATCAGAAGGCAGCATGGAAAGGGGCCCCAAGGCAGGAGTGGGGAAAGTAGACAAAAGGAACAGTCACAGCAGATCACCAAGGGCAGGAAAGAACGCAGCAGAAATAAAAGTACTATTTCAAGGAAGGTATGAAATGCAAAGGGCTTAAAGGGTTCAAACACCTCTGGAGGGAAAAGAAGAGATGAAGACAGCGCAGAGACACAGAGCCAAGGAGACAGGGAATGAATGGTACGAGGTGGCGAGCTGGCTGAAGGGATTTGGAACAGACTGAGGGACTGGAAGCAAAATGGGCTGAGCCCAGAGACTGGGATGTGATAACTGGAGCAAGGAATGACCAGAGAAAGGCTTCAAGTGTTGGCAGAGGGGACAGTAGGAGACTATTCCTGTTGGAGCACTAGGGGGGGAAAGCAAACACAATTTAGAGCAGTGCAGGAGGAAGTGGAAAGAGAAAGCTCCCACTGAATAATGTCACTTAGTCATTTAGAAATGTTCCTACTCCCTTTAAAGGGATGGAAAAATAAGGAAGCAGGAATGTCAGGGTAAAAAGAGAGACAAGGAAATCATTCAAGATTAGAAGAACTCAAATCAAGTGCAGAAAGGGGCTAAAGGAATCATAGAATCATAGAATGTCCTGAGTTGGAAGGGACCCACAAGGATCATCAAGTCCAACTCCTGTCCCTGCATAGGACAACCCCAACATTCACACCATACATCTGAGGGCAATGTCCAAATGCTTCTTAAATGTTGTCAAGCTTGGCGCTGCGACTCCCTCCTGGGGGAGCCTGTACCAGTGCTCCACCGCCCTTTGGGTGAAGAACCTTTTCCTGATGTCCAACCTAAACCTCCCCTGGCATATCTTCCGGCCGTTCCCTCGGGTCCTATCATTGGTCACCAGGGAGAAGAGATCAGTGCCTGCCCCTCCTCCTTCCCTTGTGAGGAAGCTGTATACCACGATGAGGTCTCCCCTCAGTCTCCTCTTCTCTAGGCTGAACAGACCAAATTCTTCAAGGATACATATATACGTGGAAAAAGACTTAGAAAAGAGAAAGACCTTTTGAATGGCAGGAATAGAGTTACTGGAGAAGGCTTATGGGGCATGTAAGATTCTTGCCTCCTCTCTGCCACTAGATGCAGCCAATGCTCTTAACTGCATGGGCATGGGGCGGTTGAATGGTTGTACACACACATGCAATCCCTTCCCACTCCCTTTTCTGTATGTGGTGTCTGCACCCAGCTCTACTTAGGACCTGAGCTGTGGCAGAGGCTGTGTGTCCTAAATGCCCACCAATGTTATACAAGCATGCTGCTAAGCACTGGAAAAACAAAAAACAACAAAAAGAGCAAATCAAAATGGATTCCAACACAGCCCCCCAGTTGGCTGGAAACTGTAGGCCAGGTCTTCAGCTCATACAAGCTGGCATAGCTCCACAGACATCGCTGGAGATGCTTTGACTTACAGCAGTGCTGAGGAGCTGCCCCTGTGTTCCCATAATTTGCAGGAAAGAGGGTGTGTATTTCTTTTCTGTGAACAGACTCTGAGCCCACACCCTCACCAAGAAGGAAACTGAGCACTGTATTAACAAAAGAAACCTCCCACCAGCAATTCAATAATATAAAATTCCATATATTTTCTTTTTAAGTCTTTAAAATAATTACTGGATGCAAGACTCTCTTCAAATCCTGCTGTATCTCCCACCATCCCCACTTTGCATTTTCCCTCCCAGCCAGGGATGAGGTCTTAACAGTCACAGTGCTTCATTTTTCATTTTCTGTTTTCTGATTTCAAGCATATGTTTTCAGAAGTAACCTTTTTGGCATCCTGCTACAGTCAGGTTTAATGGCCTGTTTACATTTTCATTTAACATGTTTCTCTATCTTAAATGAGTGAGACAAATAGCTCTGTTGTACAATGGCTTTCATTTTATAGTGGTTGTATGTCACTTTATATCAGTGGAAATGCAGGCATCCTCTTTCTTCAGGAGGTTGAAACTAAATAGCTGGTGCACATCTGTTTAAATTTAATTTGAACCTGTAGGTTCCAAACCGAAAGTAACGTGGAAAAAAATAAACAATTTTTGGTGTTTTTTAAAGCAAGTAGAATAGCAAAATTCTCTTGTATTTCTTATTCCCTTGTGTAACTATTAAATCCCCCAGACTTTCATGAAAGTCTTTCTGAAATCAGTTACTTTCATTCCAGTATTTCCATTTCTTTTATCTTTTTCTCTATGGCTCCTTAGAGCTCTGTTACGCCATATATTCTTCTCCTAGTGTGTATTATGTTAATCCCCCCATTCAATGAACACTTGTAAAATGTAATCCCCCTCTCCTCAAAAAAAAAAGTTTCGAATTTTAAAAGTCAAAATCCAGCCTAGTAAACAGCAAAGTTCATTTTCCAAATTGGTGACTTAGAAGCAGCCCAATGACAGCTAGTTCCTGCAGTCTCAGCTACAACTGGGAGCTCCACTGGGTTTGGGAGCAACGGGAAGACAAGATACCCTCTCAAGCCCTTACAAAAGCCACCTGCGTGACCAGAAGCAGCACAGCTGTGGACGCAGGCTCCGGGAAGCCCCAGGAAAGCAGGGGGGAGAGGTGTATAAGTGAAGCCTGAATTCCTGTCCCTCACCAGCTCTGCTGAGAAAAGACGAGGCACGCAGCAAGGTATTTTCTTCCCTTGGAGCAGCAGTGGGTCAAAAGCTGCTGTGCCCACAGCAAATATTTCCTCCTGCTCCTTCTCCCTCGCTAAGTCGGGATAAATGAGCAACCTGAAACGTGATTAGGAATGCTAATCAGCAACCAAAAGTACCCCTCGATTCAGTGGTTGGCTTAGGAGCCAAAGCAACCCCAGGCTTCTTCTAGCATGGCACCTTCCAGCTGAGTTTCGGAGGCGCTGGTTTCCCAGGTTGAGGCTGTTCAGCTTCGTGTGAATAAGAACAACCAAGTCTCAGACAGCCTAAATATCCTCCTAAAGAAATGAACACCCTACAGGGACTGAACAAAGCTTTCATGACCCCTTTCTAACAAAACCAGCCTCTGACTCAATTTTTGGCAGGAGAGGGAGAAAGGAGGGATCCTTCTGAGACATGCTCAGTGGGAGGGCTTCGGCGAGGGAACATCAGAAGGACCCACCAGATGGACACTTGGACTACATCTAAAGCTTTCTCACATTTCTTTTCCTTCCTCCCCCCCTTCCCTTCCCCACCCCCTCCATGCACTTGGTTTACCTCTTCGCTACTCATCTACAAAGTGCCTGTTCAAAGCGCCGGGGGCGGTGATGGATGCCCACACGTGCACGCAGGAGCACAGAGGCTGACACTCTGCACGTGCTGGCTGTTGCAGGAAAGGTCCTTTGAGCGCGCAGCCCGGCTGCAAGGCACACTGGTGGGCGCAGCACACAGCGGGGAAGGCTTTCTCCTCTAGCCCAGGTCCATGCTGTCCGTTAAGAGCAGCCCTTTGGACCAGGCTCACCTGAGTCCCCTACAGCCAAGCCTCCTCCAAAGCCTCTTCAGGTGCCACCCAGGTGGAAGAGGACCCTGCACAAATGTGCTCCTACCAACAGGCAAGACATCACAGGAGCAGGACATGGAGCATGCTGCTCATACAGACCTCCCAACACCACTCTTTTAACGTAGTGAAGGTGGTGGAGGGGAAGGAGAAAGGAGGAGTGGAAGAAAGGCTCTGTACTGATTGCAGTGGGATTTGGAGTTGATTTAATGAGGAAAATTATTCCTGGCTCTTAAATTGCTATGGTTTCCTCTTTGATTGAATGTTGGTATTCCTTTAAGCTTTCGGAACAAATATAATTACAATATGTATTTGGTAGTGAGTATTTCTAGTTCTTTTCCATGTAATTTACCTCATTAATCTTTATTCTCTCTCAAATCAAATAATGATTTGACTCCTCCTCATATTGAGGACATTAGCTTGCTAACAGGCCAAAAAGCATCAGTTTACCATTTTGGGCAGATCTATTTTCTTCAAGTTCTTGGCAAGAAAAAAACTCTTGCTTTAGAAGACAGCAAAGTGTCCTGTCTTGTCTTGTTATTCCATTGGGAACAAATTATTCTTTTATGTATGCTTTGATGTTGAAATAAAAGGGTTTTTAAATACTATTTCACTGTACTGGTTATAAAAATGCTGTAATTTCCTTGTTATTTGTCTTATTGGAAGTAAGTCAGCGACAAAAGGACAAATATCATATACACAGAAACTTCCTAAATACCTCTTTAATCCACAGTGCTCTGTTTTATTGAAGAGCTCCAAACCTATTGTCTGTGAATGAAACTCCATCGTTATTGTCTACACGTTGTTATTCTCACTCCAAGTCTGAGCACAGATATACACATTAACCGGGTCACTATGCAATAAATCACATCCTCACTCAGGCACGGATTTAACAGGAGAGGCTGAATGTGGTGTGGAGCGCATGTTTCCAGTCGTGTGCTGCACAAGTGGCTGTACAAGTCTTCTGCATTTGGCTTTGCCAACACTAATAGTCTTAGATAGCACCTTGATTCAGGGATACTAATGTCCTCTTTGTGACTCCAGTGGCAGTTATGCAGCAGAGGTCAGTGGATACACGTGTGAACATTTACAAGTTTTGCATTAAATCCCACCTGGATGAAGCCTGCGCATAGCATAAATTCAGCCCACCATGTATGACTGGAGTCATGAATGCAGTTCATGCCAAGAAAACTGCAGGCTATTAAAAAAACTTTTCATGCAGAATTCAAAACACCAAGTCTTATGATTCACTTGCACTCATATAACTGCATTGACTCCAACAAAGTTTCTCCCCGCTTAGTTTAGCAGAAGTAAGAGAAGGATCAGGCCTTTGCTTTTAATCTTCATTACACAGTTGTACAGAGATGTGTTCAGACCTGACTTTAAAAAAAAAACAACAGTGCAACAGAAAGCATGTTGTTCAATTACCTCTATGACACCATTCCCAGAACGTGTTAGCACTTCCACAGCCAAAACTGAGCATGCCCCCGCTGAGCCATAAAGTACATGACATTGTACAAAGAAAGGCAATCAGACTGCTGAGTCTTAAATAGACCTTAATGAAAGGCAACAAAAAATCAGTGTCAGGAAGAACAATGGGTACCAAAGGAAGAGGAAGATATACAATTTTATTAACTTTTGCTCACAACCACAAAGAGCTCCCCTGATATAGTTTGCTGTTATTCATAACAAATGGGTTAACTCCTCAGACATTCATTAAACACCATGATATATTTGTACTGTTGACAGTACAAGTCAGTAAATGTTGGACACGATGCACAGTGAAATCTCTTATAAATTATGGTTAAGAATGTATATTGATCATGGGCATAAAACAGTCATTGAAAAATGACTACCTTAAAACATGGAAACAGGCCTCCACATGCTGCTGCAAGACCAAACTGTGATAAATTCAAACAATTCTTTTGCTTTGTTTTATGGTTAAGCTTGTTTCAGAATCATCTTGGAATTAACTGAAATAATCCGTTAAGATTATCTCACATTCAGCTCCACAGAAGGGCCAGAAAGGTATGGCTGTAAGAATCCATGGGGGAGTAGTAGAGGAGGTAGAGTGACAGATTAGAAATATCTCTGAATGCTTTGCTTTGTTTTACTCTTGGAAATCACACCCTGAAAAGAAAATGTATAGGCAATTATGTAGTACAGGCTATAGGGGGCTGTCAAGAAACACACAGGATCAGCTAGGGTGGAGAGTTTTACTCTAATCTGCATTTGTGATCAGTAGACACAAGACCAGCATATCAAGGAGGAAAAACATTTTATTCTTGGCTTTTCAAATACTTCTGGATGAAAGACCAAATAATAAAATCTTAGCTATATAACAAGTAACTCTGTATTTTACAGGTCTTTAAAAAACACTTCATAATGTTTAACTCGTAACCTAAGCCTGGTTTGGGTATTTTGAGTACAAGGCAGAAAACCTTTCCACAGCCAATTCTAAACACAAGAACCTGAAATACAAAAGAACTCCAACAAATTTCAAATGGAGAACAATGTGGCATTGTCAGGGACTAGATTTAATAGGTGTCTTTAGTATTCAGTATCCCCATATCTACATGTCTCTTGGCTTCCTGAGAGGTTGGGCTGCATGCGAGGCGTGTAGAGACTTCCAAGTTTGCAGTAGAGCAGAAAAAATTCTAGATTTCCAAGTGCTTTAGCTCACTGAACAATACTGCCTCTTCTAGCTCACACAGTTCTTCTCTCCCTTGGGAGGGATCTTCAAATCTGAGAGCAGAAACGATTTGCCTGGTTTCTGGATTTGGGTTGACTTTGCCTCAGCCTTGCCCTCTGCTTTCTTCATTTCCCACCTACAAAAGAGAGCACCATACTCCTACAGGCAGCTACCATCATACAGCTCAAAAGGTACAAATTTGTACTTGGTAACGTGTAGTGTCTGCTAAATTGGAATATGGGATGGAGCTGGGGCAGCTTGTCTTCAGTATGGTCCTTTCTCTTTTGCTGATTTTTATCTCAGTTCACTGACTTTTTTATATATCATAAATGCCTTAGACCTATCTTATACATAGCATTAATACAGAAATAAATGTTCCCTTGGAGTGCTTGAGGTATCTTCTGATACCTCTGCAGGCACTGCTAACTTCTTCCAGAACTTGTACAGGCTTCCAGACTGGGAAAAGCAGGACAGGATCCACAGGCGGCATGAACTGATGTAGCTTCCAGTAAAGTGAGGATCAGGCCCAGGAAAGCAGTGCATTTCCTCTGGAAAGGAAAGCCCCCCACCTCTTTTGCTATAAATATACCAGACTTGTGTGCTTTGTTTTGAGCCCAGTTTCCTAAGGAAACAAGGTCTATGCAGTCATGCTGTGTCTGTCTGTCTGTTTCTGTTCCCCACTCCTAACTCTCGTCAGTTGTCTTGACCAGATTTGATGGTGGGGGTCGTGATCTCCAGTACATTAAGCTTTTTTTTGCACCTCGGTGACCAAGAGGAGAAAACCGTTTGTTGTTCTTTATGTCTCCCTTAAGAGAAAAGCTTTATCATATGCTTTTCCCATCTGAGAAAGAGAATCCAGAGGGGAAGAGACCTTGTGAGACAGGTTAGCAGGAAACCAGGTGGTGTTAGTTCCTCTGCTCTGGGAACTACTTGTTTAGTTTAATCTCCGCAGGAAGTATCCAGCATGACAGATACCATGCAGACCATGTCCCATCATACCTTTTTGAAGTTGGACATTTCAGTTTTCAAAAGTTACAGATCTTTTTAGAGATCTGAGAGGGTACTGTGTTAGTCCTTGAAGGCTGAAGAAATTCTGATGCTTCGCTATCACTCATCTTCCTGTCTTCATGATGTCTTTATCTTCTTGGGGCAAGAACACTTTAGGGTGCACTGGGGAAGCCTCCTTTCCCAGGTCCCTACCTGCCAGCACAAACCAGGCTCGACTCACACAGCCTTACAGATCATGCAGTCATTTGCACTTCTGCAGATTCAGTGGATGGCAGGCGACCAGTCATGGTAGTGATCTGTATTCATCTGCTCAAGTGCATTCAGCACAAATTAGAGGAAAATCAAACCTTAAGGATCCAATAAGAGAACATTTTATAGCCACTCTGCGTAGCAGTGAAAAATGCACATAGCATGAGGCAGAAAGTCTACTCTCCAGAGAGTCTTATTTGTGTTACAACCCTCTATTAATCATAGCAATAGTATTCTCCTGGGATGTATACGCATAAAATCATCACTTTCTTTTTTTTGGCATAATGATGCTGCTTTACCTACTGCCTCTGCAGCTACATATAACAAGCACAAAATCTGTGCTTAAAGAATGAAACATATTAACAAGAAAAAAAATTACTATAATTCAGAATTGCATTACAGGTTCCATACAGGAACTTATTTCCTCTTCTTTATTTAACAAACGTATCATGTGGACACATCTGTCTTAAGGCAGACATGATTATTCATTGCAAAAACGACAGCTATTTTTATGTAAAGCAGAAACTAATGAAATAAGAAAATGTATTGAGAGATTTTTGGCTACACATTTTGGGATTCTGAGCATGGTGTTCACATGGCATCTCCTTTGTTGGATACTGCCTCACTGATGGCTTGTGGCATTGATTTATTGACATGCCCAAACTAGAAATTAAGGCAGCCTCAAGGGAGGATATCAACTGACCTGTAAATTGGAACATGTGTTTTGGGTTTTTCTGTTATGCTTTTTTTTTTTTTAACAAGACTTCTGCCACTGACTTCAACATTTTCCATTTAACACAAAAAAATCCTTCCACATCTCAGATGTATTCAGACCATAACAATAACTCAGGACAATGGACTCATGCTGACTTCTGCCAGCAGAAGATCTAGCTCCTGTGGTTAAATTATTTTTTTCCTACACAGCATTAGAAAGAAGAGATACCTTTTTTTCTTCACCAACTTTTTCCAAAGTCAAGATTAATCTTAAGTAATGAACTATGAGGTCAGCGAATACTGAATTCTAGCCAGGGTACTAGCAAGTTGGTGAAAGAGCATTCTCACGAAGCCGTCTGCCACATCTGCTGATGTTCAACAACAAAAGAGACTCCCCAAAGTCCCTGTCTTGAATTACCCCTACGCCAAATTTCTACCAGTCAGTCAAATTTTATCTGAGTCATTTACACGCCCACTCCGACAGGAGCGTGGGAGCAGTGAACAAAGGGCAGGCATCCACTGGGAGCCTGGCCAGAGTGAAGACTGACAGGCCATGCTGGGCCCAGATGATTAGATACTACGTTTTCATAACCACATTGTGAGGCAAGGATGCTGCCTGTCTCTACGCTGGCAGAGTTCCTTCCATGATGGAGCCTGATACTGCAGGGAAAGAAAATGATGATGATAATTCTGTCATCTGGGCTACTTATGAAGCATCTGCTAGGCATTTTTGAGGTAGAAATGGTGTTTCTGGAGCAGAAGAAGCCCTAAGCCAGAAGACAGTTCAGGGGAATGGTTCACATTTAGGAGCATAGTTTCACAGAATCATAGAATGCTTTGGGATGGAAGGGGCCTTTAAAGGTCATCTAGTCCATCCCCCCTGCAATTGGCAGGGACATCATCAACTAGATCAGGTTGCTCAGAGCCCCATCCAGCCTGTTCTTGAATGTTTCCAAGGATGGGGCATCTATCACCTCTCTGGGCAACCCGTTCCTGTGTTTCACCACACTCATCGTGAAAAATTTTTTCCTTACATCTAGTCTAAATCTACCCTCTTTTAGTTTAAAACCATTACCCTTTGTCTTGTCACAGCAGGCCTTGCTAAAAAGACTATTCCCATCTTTCTTGTAGGCCCCCTTTAAGTACTGAAAGGCTGCAATAAGGTCTCCCCGCAGCCTTCTCTTCTCCAGGCTGAACAACCCCAGCTCTTTCAGCCTTTCCTCATAGCAGAGGTGTTCCATCCCTCTTATCATTTTTGTGGCCCTCCTCTGGACCTGCTCCAACAGGTCCATGCCCTTCCTGTGCTCAGGACCCCAGAGCTGGACGCAGCACTCCAGGTGGGGTCTCACCAGAGCAGAGTAGAGGGGCAGAATCACCTCCCTCAACCTGCTGGCCATGCTTCTTTTGATGCAGCCCAGGATATGGTTGGCTTTCTGGGTTGCGAGCGCACATTGCCGGCTCATGCCCAGCTCTTCATCTATCAGTACCCGCAAGTCCTTCTCCTCAGGACTGCTCTCAATCCCTTCATCCCTCAGCCTGTACTGATACCAGGGATTGCCTCAACCCAGGTGCAGGACCTTGCACTTGTCCTTGTTGAAACTCATGAGGTTCACACAGGCCCACTTCTCAAGTTTCCAGTGGATGTCAGCACCTGGCCACTAAAATCCAGCCGATCTTCAGCCAGTGCCCACAGGAGGTAGCACTGGCATTTCACTGTGTGACCGTCCCGGATCCCAGTGCTGGCTGGCAGGCTGTCTCCGGCTCCTTCCCACAGCTGACGCGGTGCCCTTGCACCAGGAACCATCACACCCATGCCTGCACCATGGCTTTTGGCTCGCGCAGGGTGCTGGCAGCTCACCAGCAACATGGTGACTGGCACAAGGTGCCTGGGGTCTAGCCGAGAAGGAAGCATATTTGGTGGCAAAACACAGTGTTGCAGCAGTCATCACCCCAGGAAAGTACTTCACAGTACCTGCACTCCTGTTTTCATCTTTGCCATCTGGCCTCATCAGTTGGGTCATTCCCTGTACACTCATACCCCCAGGAGAACACAGGAGAAAACCACCTCTTAGTTTCATTTTTCCTTTCTAATGGAAAGGCAAACCAAATCCTAACAACTATATTTTCCTTACTATTTTTTTACTAAACCATTTGCACACACTGTTACACTGCCTGACTACTCTCAATTACCTTAATCTGATTTTCAATCTCTGTAACACATGAGTATATTAGCAAGCGTTATCTTACAGAAAGGCCGAGTTCCGGTGTCAGTTTACCATTTCGGTGCTGGCAGACGTGCTACTTGTTCCTCATTCCTCCCCAGTCCTTCAAGATCTGAAGGAAAGTGCTCTCCCTTTTGCACCAGCCGCAGCGCAACACAAGGGGAACGCGAATTGCTCCGAGCAACTGCTTTGACATGTTGTGCAGCCTAGCTTCATGGTTAATACCTCACTGGCATTGAGTTTCTCTTCCCACTGTAGATTTACTGTGTATTCGTAACAAGGAAATTGCAATAGCTTTCAGACAATGTACAAAACCGCATTCTGTAAATTAAAGGATTTCTTCTTTTTCCTTCAGTTTTACGGATGTCTACAACTGTACTCATACTGGATATTTTTTGCTTCCACTGGTGTGGATTGTTCTGAAAAGCATCCATTTTTATCAAGCACTGGAAACTAAAGCTTTTTGTTTACTCAGTAAGCTCTGGATGCGTTTGCACTGAAACTAGAGTGAGAGGAAAATAGCGGCCTTGATCTCTCCCTCAACCACCAAGACCAGAAGGTGGAGGAAATCCATGACCTGTGCCTAGATCTCCACCTCCAACATCAGAGAGAAGAAAACAATTGCCTTCCTTGGAGACCTCGCAAAGAATAAAGCTGTAACTAAATAAAATTCTCATGCCAGCAACTTTGGGAATTACTCTGTTGTTATTGTTACAGCAAAATCTCCATTGACTCCGAAGGACTTTCATGTGAACGGAAAAGGGTCTGGAAAAGAAGCTGAGATGACAGCAGGACACAATTCCTATGTCACTTCTGCTGCCACAGATCCAGGGCCTGGTGCTTCAACCAGTGCTTCCTCCAGCCTGACGACACTAGGCTTTCCTCATTGTTTGCTCTTGATTTTCACAGCTCGGAGCCTACAAGGATGGGCACGGCACAAACGCTGGTAAAACAGTAGCCATGACTGAGTGGATGCAGGACGTCAGGGCCTGAAGAAAAGCTCGTGGTGAGCATCATGTGTCAACAGTTATTCAGTCATTATACGTCACTAAAAAGCAAAGAAAAAGTCAATTTCGTAACTATTCGGACCTTGTTATTTTAATAGCAGCGACATTTTTACTCAAATAATGGTTGTGCTCAGACAAAAGCCACAGCTCAAAATTTGGCCTCCAAACACAGGGTTTCTAAATATCCAGGTGAAGTCTGGATATCTATACTTTCCAGTTCACAAAACCAGTCGTCAGGGCCCTTTGCAAAGACCTGTACTCTCTCCAGTTCTGCTTCAAGCCAGCCAGGTTTTGCCAGCTCCAACCCAAGCCACTCTGAGCTTACACGGATACTGCCTGCCTGTCCTAAATGGTGTGTGGATAGATCCAGACTGACTTGTGGGCAGAGCACGAGAGAGGCTAGTGTAACTTCATCCTTGTAGAAAAGACACTGCAGAGATTTATTATAAGCTGATGTAAGAGAGAGTACTAGTATCACAGTGATGGCCACAGTGCTGAGGTAGAAGGCAAAAGGTGCTGAAGGGAGGCAAGGGGGAACATTCTAATTAAAATACTTATAACTTGTAGGTCAACAATAAAGGCATTTTACTAGTTTAGAGTGTCAGTAGGAGTCAAGAGACTGAAGCTCTACCCATGATTTGCTATGTAACCTAGAAACATTTAACTTCTCCAACACTCAGCTTGCATACTTGAAAAGAAAAAAGAAAGAATTAAGAGCAGTAGGAGAAACAATACACTAATGCTTGTAAAGTTCCTCCAGATATTGGCTCTACAGTAAATTAAAATATAAATTTTAATGATCTCTTACTTATGGTGAGTGAGATAGATGGAAGCAAGGCCTCTGGGTAACCTTAAGGTATTGCTTTCATTGCATACTAACAACTTATTAAAGTTTTCTCATTTTCATTTCCCAAATCCATCATAATTAATTCTTAAACTTTTCTGAGTATATGCAGTCTTTTATTCAAAGAAAGGTGTCTTCTCCCCAGCAGGCCCAGAAACGTTGGCCAGTGATTAGAGGGGTAGGTATTTAACAATTTATAAAACATTTTTCTACAGTTTTAAAGAGATTTCTCAGTCACCTTTACTTAGAAATTTCTCCCCACTTCAGCAGCGGAAGGTCCCTGGCTGTACCTCTCGGCACAAGCCTGGCAGGCGTGCGTTTATGTGCTCAGCCTTCGACGCTGAGCAGAGACTGCCAATTGTACTGCGCTGTACTTCATTAAGTAGTAGTTTTACAAGGTGGACTGCAGCACGCAGGGGACAGGCACGAGACCACCAGATTTATAGCATTTCAGTGTCGAGCTGACAGGACGGCAGTATTCACACAACAAAAACCATATTACAAGAATGTTACCGTCACGAGAGAGCCCCACAAAAAAAAAAAAACCAAGGAGGTAGGAAATTCAGAGGTAGGCATTAAAACTGCAGTACCCAGCATGGCAACATTAAGATAGTGTGTCCCCCTCTGCCTGGTTGCTGGGGTCTTTAGTCCTTGGCTGCGGGTTAAAAAGCCTGGCTTTTAGGGCAGCGGAGGTGTCGGGCACCACCACCCACGTGTGGGAGGCAGGTACCCATCCTGCCGGCACCGGCTCCTTGCCCTCACCTCTGGGCCAGCCAGACTGGCTTCTTGGAGCAACAGCCCAGAGAGGTTATGATGCATTTGGTAGCCAAATGGACATCTATCAGACAGGAAGGGAAATATGGAATATCTTTAAACCTGTTTTTCAAAACTGCTTGTCTCTCTTGCCTGTATCTCCTGCCAATGAATGGGCTCTTGTTTGTCTCAGTGGAACTACCATTTCAGAGGTATTTTCCAGAAAAAAAACAGAATGATTAAGAAAAGTAGGAATGAAATGGCTCTGGTAGAAATGAACAGATAACTGAGTTTTTGTGTAGAGTCAAACTTTAAAAGGTCTGGATCACAGGGAAACTCAGCCACCCCCCAGTAGCTTTTTAGACCCATTACAGGGAGTGTTCTCTTACTTTGGCCCAACATGAGATTAATTAATTACAGGCTAGTGGTGTCAGCTCCATGTATCTGTAACTGATTCTCAGTCCCACAGAGGATAGCTGAGCAGGAACTGATATCTCACGGGCATTTCTCTACAGGGTTCTGTTCAGGAGGAATCGCTCAGGAATCCCCTTTGAGAGTGGATTACGCTAACCAGAACAAGGAACCTTCTCCCAAAATTCAAGTGCCCACATGTACAGTTAATAGATGTTGCACTTTAGCCCAACATCTGTAATGCAGATGAACTCAAAATCCTGATGAACACCAAGGGCTGGATTGCTCAGTCCAGCCTCTGTGCATCCTCACAGGCCAGAGGTATGTACATATAATTTTATCCTGGCTGCCAGGGCAGTCTTCTGACATAAAACAGCTGCCTGTTGCTCAGACCATACTACCAGGGAGGGTTTCATGGGGCCAAGGGGCACCTGGCCCCTGGCTTCCTGGGGCATCCTTTACTATAAGCCCTTTCCCACACCAAGGTCCTCTGCAACATGGCAGAAAGGGGCGCAAGAAACCCCCAAAGCAGGCACCTCTACAGGGCAAAGGGTCTTCTGACTTCTTTGACATGGACTAAAGTTGCTCTATGCTACCAAAGGGGCTTGAGGCACCAAAAGGGGCCTTAGCTCCAGCCCCAAATTGCAACAATGCTGTGGCTTGACAGCAGGTAGCTTTGCCTCAGCAGCCTGAGTTTGGTTATCTCACCCAAGAACTGCGTACGGCTATTGTAATTTGACAAGGAAACACTTTGCATTGATACTGTGACTTGATCTTGTTTGCTATAATCAGGCTTAATGCTGTCCTGGGGCAGTCTGGAAAAACTCAGATTTATGCACCAGCACTTGCTTTCAGCAAACCAAATCCAGGACTCTGGCTGTAAGTATTTCCATTCTGGCACCTCCTGCTAGACAAAATTAGCCTCACTGTCAGTCACTTTATACCTGTTTCTTGGCTGTCCTCTCCTGACCTGGGAACTCTACAAGGCATGGCGAGGAGCTCACGCCTGTCACAGATGCCTACAGCATACCTGGATCCCTCATCAGCCATGTGCTCACAGCCATACCTGACATTTCATCCCCGTGAGGTGCCACACAAAGAGCTCACCTAGAGCACCCCGGAAGGCCAATAAGCTCCAGCAAAGCACGGTGCTAACAGGACTTGCCCTCCTAATTCTGGCTCTTGGACCTCTGTGCACTCAACTGTCTAAACCTACTCAAAGCCAACTCAGGTACCTCCAACAAGTCACTCCATCCAGTTGCAGCTCCAGGGCTCATCCAAACAGGCAGCTGTTTCACACTGAGACCATTAGGCTGCCATCAGTGCCAGAACAGTCCCATGGCAAGCAGCAGTTATGGTGCTGCTGCCCACCGCGCCTGTGTCAAAATGCAGCACATCTGGCAGGGGGAAGAAGGTCAGGGTGGTGCCAGAAAGTACTGTGAAGGAGCAAGAGCTGTTGGCGTAAGTTGGAGTCACTGTGGACGATGTCCATGTACACACCATACAACCCCCACTGCTCCCACCTTTCACTCAAAGCAGAGCTTGAAGCTGTGCTCCAGCTCACGAAAAGGCTTATAAGACAAGGACCATTTAGTGAAAACTCACTGCAATAATGATAATAGAGATGAGTGTTACAAATAAATGGTTCATTGGCAGAATCTGGGCAAAGCACAACCCGGGCAACTTGTCTTCTGTGAGACAAACCGACAGAAGAGGACTTTAGTGAGCTTTACAGCTGAAATCCCCCATTTGACCATTCAAAATACTTTTCCCCAAATACCAAAAGTGGCTTTGACCAAAAAGTTTGCTTTCTGGAAAAACAGGTCAGTAACTTTGGTGTTCTCCTTAAAAAATGGAGGATAAAAACTTCTTGAAAGAATTGGAAGGCCAGCATCATGCCCTCATATTTTGGCATATGTTTTGCAGATGACTCTCAGTGCAGATCTTGAACCTCTCAGCATTTGGGCTTTTTATCTTTGGGGTGTGAGTCAGTCCCATCTACAGTGAAATGAAGTCCACCCATGAAGTTTGCATGTAGATCTGGAGTCATGGTTGGATCAGGTTAATCCAGCGGTATGATGAGCTTTTAGAGTAAGATTTTATTTTGGGCCATTTGTTCCACATCACAGGACTGGGAATTTACAGATCAAGCCCCTCCAAAGTGTTTTAGGTATCTAACTGCTACCAGTGACTCTTTCCATACTTTTCTTTCATGAAAAAGATGGGGTTAATTATGTTCAGCCTGGAGAAGAGCAGGCTCGGGGGGGATCTCATCATTAAATATAAATACCTGATAAGAGGGTGCAAAGAGGATGGAGCCAGGCTCTTCTCAGTGGTGCCCAGTGACAGGACCAGGGGCAATGGGCCCAAACTGAAACACAGGAGATCCCTTCTGAACATCAGGAAACACTTTCTTACTGTGGGGGTGATGGGGCACTGGAACAGCAAAGTTGTGGGGTCGCCATCCTTGGAGATATTAAAAAGCCATCTGGACACGGTCCTGGGCAGCTGGCTCTAGATGCTCCTGCTTGAGCAGGGGTGTTGGACCAGATGACCTCCAGAGGTCCCTTCCAACCTCAACCACTCTGATTCTGTGAAGAGTTATAGCCTGGAAAATAACATTCACCTGAGGCATGGGGTAGAGCTAGTCACACAATGCAAGTGTGCAAAATAAAACCAGTCCTTCCCCAAAACAGCCGAATCACTGCATAGACACAGGCATGGGCAAAGTACACATCCACACACCTCAGGCTGCAAAACGACAGAGAGAAAAAACACCAGCACCACGAATATGAATGAAAACTGAGGATTATTGCTATTCAGGGATTCCTCCCCGCCATTGCCTCTGCTGCCCCAAAGCGTGCAGGTACAGCTCAAAAATAATTTTCTCTCTTACAGGCAACCTCTGGGCGAAGCCCCGCAGCACCGAGCACGGCGGCTGCAGCCGGGGAGCAAAGCACTAGAGGGCACCAGCAGGATACGGCCGGTCCCCCTGCTGCTGGGGCTAACGTGCCTAACCAGGGATTAAACACTTCTCTTTTCTTTTTTCCTTTTTTTCTTTTTTTAAAAAAGGAGATTTAACGCACTCCCAGAAAGCAACACACGCCTCTGTCCTGCACAGTCACGAGGGGCCTTCTGTTAAAGAGAAAAGCTGGGTGCTAAGCCCATAACAGAGATTTTGCAACTCCTTGCTGCTCTGCAGAGCGGCACAAGATTCCCCAGGCACAGAGCATGAGGGGCACTTCAGACAGTCTGGGCAGCACAGCTTCCCTCCAAAGAAGGAAAAGTGCTTATTTAGCAAAATTTGAAGTTTGTAATATTCAGAACTTGGTGTCAGGAAGGCAACCAAGGAAACAAAAGAAAATACAAGATGGAGCTCTGTTAGCCAGTCTCCCTGTTTTTCCCCCTCTGCACCTGGAGGATGCTCCAGCATCTGCAGCAGGTGCTGCTCTGACACCCTTGGGACCCAGAGCTGCTCCTCTGCTTTGGGACAGCGACAGCACTGGACGTCCCACCGTACCCGCCCACAGGCAGCGGGACTGACCACCCCAGAAAGTCCTGTGCCAACACCCCTCGGCTCTCTGCAGGGACCTCCAGAGCTGCTGTCGCCTGCCCGAAGTGGCTGCTTACCACTCAGGGTTTGCCCCAGGAGGTCGCCCCAGCCAGCACAAAGCAACCCCCATTTGTCATTGCCAGCTGGCATACATCCCCAGCCAAGCCACCTTCATCAGGCTGCTACCGTTCCTCTGGAGGCATCACCTGCGCTGCCAAGTCTCATCTTTTCTTTCTTTAAATATTTGTGCTCCTGGGACGTATCAGCACTGGGAACGCTGAGCTCCCCCATCCTCACAGGAAGGCAGGAGGACTGCGCTGGCAGCCAGAGCAGTCCCCTGCCTCCCCGTCACCTCCAGCCTCCACCTTCAGGGACCAGGAGCAGGTTTATATGCTCACTGCTAGGCCTGGGCTGAGCAGAGACTGCCAATTGTACTGCACTGTACTTAATTATGTAGTAGTTTTATGAGGTGGACTGCAGCACACAGGGGACCAACGTGAGACCACCAGATTTATTGCACTTTAACTTTGAGCTGACAGTATAACAGGCTCTAAGAGGTAAGTACTCAGTGCTTTATTCACTGATCTTTTGCCCTCTCCCTACATTTTCGTACAAGGCTTCGGAGCCTGTCTGGGATGATGGGAAGGATCTGGAACAGTGAATAAGAGCATGGGAAGGAGAAAAAGGCAGGCAAAGAGACAGAGAAAGAGACCCAAAGAGTGGGAGAGGGATGAGAAAGGAGGAGAAGCAGCTTCTTGTACAAACCCACAACCAGGTGCTCCAAACACCATGGTCCTGGTTTTTCATGTCACTTTTCTTTGTTGTGAAATAACAAACTGGAGCCTTGTCAGCAGAAGTAATTTCCCTGGAGATGCTAATAGCTGCATCCCTGTGGGATCCCTAGGTCAGCACCCATTTCATAACAGCAACACTCATATCTTAACAAAATAACAAGAGTAACATCTTGGGGGTTTTCACCTGGGAACAACCGGCTACCATCCCCATCCCAATGAAAAGTGATTGAAGGAGTTACTTCAACAGGAGGTCTTTACCCACATCCTTTGATGACATGGACTGGACTTAGCCACATGTGCTCAGGGTTTGGGGGAAAGAAATACTGCCTGCTTTTGGAACGTGGTTGGCTATATGCACGAGGAGGATGGAAAAACCATCAGACACTTTTTTTTTTTTTATCTGCACTTGTGCGGTATTTAAAATATTGCTTTGAATCTATACAGATTTTCAGTTATTGGACCTCTTGGATTTTTAAACCTCACTGACTCTCAGCCAGACTGCCTCCGTCTGCATTGAAAGGAGCCATTCTTCTTCTTCTTCTTTTTTTTTTTTTCCCCTTCAGTGAAACTGGAGCTTTTCCCTTCCCGTAACTTTCAGCTGGCTGAGCCATTCCTAGATTTCTGCATTTTTCACTTTGCAGCCTGACCCCCAGAACTCTGGGAGACCCGTAAGAGAAGTTATGTGACACATTGGCTGCAGTGAAAAGCTGTGTAGATGAAGGGGAAAAGCTACAGATGTCAAAATAGAATAGAATAGAATAAAATAAAATAAAATAAAATAAAATAAAATAAAATAAAATATAAAATAGAATAAAATTTACATCCACAAGGAAAAAGTACGGTGCAAATGTTCCGTGAGGAATGGTATTAGCTACAAACTAGTGGGAAACCACCAAAAATATAGCAAGCTTGTACAGTGTAAGACAATAAAGTACATGTACCATTTTTCATTATACTTGTTTTTTCCAGAAGATCACTGGGAACAGTGTTTTAACTGTTTCAAATCTTCTTTCAAATACAATTATCAAGAAATAATCACATTATTAGAAAATCATCTAATCAGGGTAAAACTGTAACTTTAAACTAGTTCAAATTAACAGATGTAAATTGTTACAGACACTTTATAAGGAACAGCACATTTCACTTGGAAAAGTAAATATATAACAGTATTGAAATGGGGTTAAAATTATTAGACTGCTGTAGAGGGCTTAAAAAAAGTCCCAGGGCATGCTATCAAATACAAGATCACACAATCCATTAAATTTTTCATGAGACTTAGTGTTTGAGAAAGTTTAGTAAAATCCCCAGGATGTCTTATGATTTTTAGTACTGATTCATTGCAAAAATACTGTCAAAAAAGGAGCTCTTACTTTATATGTTACCATGCGTAAAAGAGTCACAAAATTAATTTCTCAGCCAAATACAGTGACTAAATAGTCTTGAACCCTACGCAGCCCAAAGGTGGAAGCTCATATTTTTCTCTATACTTTCCAAAGAGCAAACGTTCTTAGATGCTATTCCATCTTGAAGAAAGATAAACCTCCCCATTGTACCAACTTAATAAAAGACAGAAATACTACTGGGATGCTCTTTAACTTACAATTTTGAAACACTTCTCTAGTAAAACACCAGTACACCAATACTGTAATTTTACTTCTGGAATTATCTGGAAAAGGACCATCACTGAACCTACCACAAGAGCAAAAGTTGACGTGCTTTTAAGGTTACAGAGAACTGATGTCCAATTATTGCCAGGGTATTTATACTGTAATGTGTTTGGGCCTGGAGCTGCCTCTTACTATGTGTTTATATCATTTGTAGCACAAAAGAACCCAGACTGGTGTGGGGCACCTGGCTGGAATAGGAATATGAATGATGAATAGTAAAAATAAACTAAATGCCTTGACAGGTGATTCTATTTCACTGCAAAATTTTATGGCAAAGTTGCATATTTAATATTCTGCTGTCCCATCTGAAAGCATTTTTTTCCTTTTTTTCCCCCACAGATCTGCTAATAATGAAATTAAAAAAAAAAAAAAGAAGAAAAAAGGAAAGCTAAGTTATTTACATTAGGTATATAAGAAGTTGGCAAACAAGATAACCTTCAGTCTTTACAGGATTCTTATTTTACACAGCTTTGCACAGATTACAGTCACAGACACAGTTTTAAAGGCAAAAAAAAAAAAAAAAGAAGACAAAGAAGACTGTAACAATTAACCTGGACAAAAGGTTTTAACCAAAGATCATTAACGGGACTTTATTTAACTATCAGTATGCAACAGATGAGAAAAAAAATCTTCTAAATGGTGGTGAAAAAATCTTAAAACTTCCATTCAGCACCTTCACATGTGAAAAAGGTTGCACTGCACCTTGATGCTAGACCCTTCTGTCATTAATGCACATTAACGTCGCCCAAGCACAGAGAGCTCATGTTGTATCAGCTCTGCATACCAACCCACGTACGTAGGACTTCATACCACCACAACTGGAAGATTTTGCCTATCCATCAATGGCTAGGAAATGTAAGATAAGCGGACAAAGGAAAACGCCAAAGCGTGATTAGGTAATCTCTTTCCTTTACGAAATGGTTTCTCATGCTGGGAAGATGAATGGGACTCCAAAAAGCACGCGCCCTCTCCTGTCAGTAGCAAAACATTTTTTTTTCCGAAAGCAGGCATCCCACAGCTCTCAAATTCCTGGGCACAGAGGATGCACTTCCTGTTGAGAGAATCACGTTGATGGCCATCCCCATCATCCTACCGCTACTTCGTGCCCCTCCTACGCCTGTCTGCTACAGCGACATGTTGTTTCTCATCTTCCACTTGTCCTGTTGCACTCGCTGGGGCATTTGTGAACTATTTGGATCTGCACCTCAATGAGATCTTTCAGCACCACCTATAAAAATTAATTGGATGAATCATGCACACAGGCTACATGTTTAAGGCATGGGCGCCTGTGTCTCCCTGGTAATTTTCAACCTGTTTTCCAATTTCAACCAAGTTTGACAGAGGGGCAAATGCCTCTTGAGACACAAAGTTCGCACAAGCTCTGTGAAAACAGACATCCAAATACAGGGATTTTGCAACGCAACTGTAGGAAAGGCAGCAGGATTGGCTCCACTCTCATGAGACTGGAGTACACCCTACAGACACAAATCTACAGGAAACCAGGTTTCACTGGGTCTGCAGCTTGTGGAGATACTTGATTCAATGATAAAATGAGTCCATGCATGACTGGTGGGGGATCTGCACTGTGCTTTCCCTCCTGTGGGTGCATGAACAGCAAGGTCAGGCTCATGCTTTCCATTCCCAGAGCCACCCTAAACTGTTCAGCGCTGGAAAATGTGAAAATATCTACTGCAAAACGGGAGTCAACACATGCCTGTTGGTGAGATTTGGAGGAGCCTCAAGGTGAAACTAAGATGTGTACCCCTTCCTCCTCCCACCCACATGTGACCTGACTTGCACTGCTGCCCAACTTAGCCCAGCAGGACTCCAAGTTTAGGTTGCTCCTCCCTAAATCCCGCTCTCTCTGCACCATGACCAGGCCCCAAAACTTCAACCTAACACAAAGAAAACCATCTCAAATGAGCCTAGAAATGCAAAATGCTCCTGTGAATACCTGTTAAATCCAGATCCATCCCCAGGATTCAGGAGACATCTCCAGTAGGAAGAAAACAGAGCAGCCACCCAACAGACAAAGTTCTCGGAAAGGAGGATACATAGCTCTGCACAAGCATCACATGGGCCAGGGCATCAATGTACAAGTCTCTTGGTGACATCCTGTAATTCTGCATGCACACCGATACACCCAAAAGTCTCCCACACTGGAAATTAAACACAAGTATGTGGATCATCACTCACAAATTCAGGCCCATTTCAGGTCAGACCTTTGCTGAGAGGCTCTTCCTCCCCACTTTTCTCAGGACTATTTTAAACAGACATCACTTTTGAGAACCTTGTTTCTTTTGCCCATGCTCCTGAGCAGTTCTCTCCTGTTTCTCTGCCAGAGAAATGCAAATCTTCACAAAGCATCCACTAGCAAAACTCCTCTGCACGTTGGAGCCAGCTCAGCCCTTTATTTTGGACAATGCCTATTTTTAGGAAGGGGACAGCTATTATTTCAGCCAGCTCATTTTGTAATGGAGTCTAACTCATTTAGGTTTTCACATTTTAAATAACTGCGGAGAAGCGATCACGCCTGAGCCACAAGACCACACTGTGTGTTCGCTTTGTAAATACCCAGCTTCACAGCTGTCTAGCAAATTGTATGTGCAGACCAAGACGTTTTCGTATACAGCCACACTGAGAAAGAGCTAATCAGCTACACAATTATATACATGTTTTTCTTCTGCAAAACTGCCCAGTTTTTCTACCTCCGTGACAACGATTCGGTGATTGCACAGAAAGACAAGTATATGTAACAAAACAAAATTCATGTGCTGCACAAATGTCTGTGACTGTAAGTATCACCTCTACCATGCACCTATACCATAGGAAGAATGGATCTCTTCAAACCCACAAATTTTCCACCCCTTATCTAAAGGAGAATCTCTGCTAACGGTGCCGGTTGCGTGGATAAGCCAGCGACCAGAGAGAGACGCAGACGGGAGCAGGTCTGACATTCCACCAAGCAGGAGGCAGCACTGACCTACATACCCTTGTCAATACATTTCACAAGAAACTGCAAGTCGCTTCAGCAAAATATGACTCCTTTGATACCTTCCTGTTTAATTTAATACAGGCTTTCAGTATCCAAAGAACCCCACTGCTTTGAAATGAGGAAACTCGGTCAAAGGCTTCAGCAGTCAGCCCACAGCTGGCAAGCATAGTTCAGGGGCCTAAAATACAACTGCTCACTAGGCTTGCACTCAGAGACAATGGAGCTTTTAAAAT
Source organism: Theristicus caerulescens (assembly GCA_020745775.1). Lineage (NCBI taxonomy): Eukaryota > Metazoa > Chordata > Aves > Pelecaniformes > Threskiornithidae > Theristicus > Theristicus caerulescens. Next base: position 75,523,979 of record CM036558.1, read on the forward strand.
TAAGGCTTGTATACACAGGCAAATTTATCGGCCTAATTATACCGTCATAATTAGGCCGATAAATTTCCCTGTGTAGACAAGCCCTGAGACTCTCAAACTCATAACTAGGCAGGTCTTTCAGAGAGAGAGAGAGAGAGGGAGGAAAAAAAGAAGGGAAAATAGCAACTCCTGGAATATCCGAGCAATAAATTTTTTTCTTGCTCTCTCTTTTTTCTTTTTTTTTTAAAGATTTTTTTTTTCCCCTCCAAGTGAAAGGTGTATTTCATTTCCAAATTGAGATCTGGATGAGCCATTGATACACATGTTTTTAGACAAATTAGAAACAACAATCACCAATATTCCCTCGACAGAGAGGGGTCTGTCTCCACTATCAGATAAACCCATGGGCATGGACAGAGCCCTGCCAGGCAATCCATTCTCAGTATTCCAGTTTAGAGCATAGACTGAAGCAGGTTGCTCACTTTTTAGGGCCATGCGTCTGACATGAGACTCTCAGACACCCCTGTCCCTCCACAAGCATCGCAAGAAGCCTGCGCTGTTGAGAACAGCAGTCCAGACACGCCAGGAGCAGCTCTATTGTTAACTCTCTTCCCTTCTATCCCTCCTTCGCCAATCTTTCCACACAAGAGTATCACGTAACTCCTTTTTGAAGCTGCCAGCTTCACAACGACATAGATCAAGCCTAATCTGGAAACAGCGCAAGACACCTGACCAGGACAAGTCCTCTCTGGTCTGTATGTGGATGGGAAGAATCTCTCATCCCGAGCACCTTCTGCACTTCACTCTGCCTCACCATCCTGGTGCCCTGAAGCACTACTTCTGTGACAATAAGGGTCACATCAGGGGGAAGAGTCATGGCAGGACAACCACGCTGAACCTAGTTCCAAGACCCTTCCTAATGGACAGCACTGCCTGTGCTCTCCTTGTTTCCCATAGTGTGTGATCTCATCCCTGTTACTGCTGGTATTAAGTGACAAGGGCTGCATGAGAGTTGTGCCAATACAGCTATGACCAAGGCTCATCTGAAAGTGCTGACTTCAGATTCTCATAATCTCCCTCAAAACAAACCCTCAATAGGCTCAGAAGATCCAGCCTTCAACTTCAGCCACTTCCCCATCCCAACCTTTTATCCCTTTTATCTTCTCCCTAACTTCAACTTCCATCTTCTTCCATACTTCTCCTTGTCAGGGACACACGTCTCTGCCTTGCCGGTGGCAAAGACTCCCTTGGTAACCTAGATTTCTTCCCACTCTTTCCCTCCCCTTTTCACACTGGTATCAACATAGCACCTAGCAGCTCAAAGGAGAGTTGGGGCCCCCAACGTGCTAGGCACTACATATGCACACAGTGGAAGAGACCTGTCTTCTCGATCTTACAACCTAAACAAATAAGACCAAAAGAAAATGTTATTCCCATTTTACAGATGGGAAACCAGGACCAAAGATATTAAATGTCTAGCCCTAGGAAGTCTGCAGCCAAGGCAGGAACTGACCCCCTGTTTCCTGAAAGCCAGCGTTCGGTGTCTAATCGCACATGATCAGTCTTTCCTCTCTACCTCCCTGTAGGCACGAGGAATTTGTGCTCTACATCTCCACATGTTTCTCTTGCACTGTACTGCGTGCAGCTATACGCACCTAGATGGGACTCCTTAATAAATAATCATATGTGGATTCCTGCACTTCTCTTATATTTGTCAACCCGTGCCTCCCTTACAGCACAGGAATTAGGCTTTCCTTCCTGTATTCCCAATGTAATTATCAAACAAACTTTCCTTCTGGTGTAGTCTTCCCACACCATGGACACTTTAAATCTCACACATAAATCTCTCTCATTTCAGCAGGTCTCTCTCCTGGAGAATGACATTTAATGGTGATCTTTTTTTAATCAGGTTCAGTCCCCTGTTTCCCACCCCCATCTGGTAGAAGTGACTTTCCACTTAGAGAGGAAGTCAGTCTTTGATTTCATAAATGATTATAAGAAGATTTAACATCCTCAGGAGCACAACTATTTTGATTAGAATATTTTTGCTCCAATTCCTTTTCCAGCTGTCCCACTTCTTGACACAAATCCCGAGATACAGAAAACCTAGAATTCACCCACAGACACCCCAGTGCGGAGACAAGCCGCTCACCCTCTCATCGTTTGTACTCTGGTTCCATGTAGCACAGTGGAATAAAGCAGAGAATCATCAGCACGCCAGCCGTCTGCTGGTCTCTACCTCAAGCCCTGGCAGGCGGTTTGCTGAGCATGGATGTGTGAGGGCTTGTTTGCTTTAGTTCACTGACCTCTGCTTTGTTACTGCAGCCCTACACCATGCCAAGACTGCCACCAAGAAGAGCAACGTATCTTAAAAGGCAGGGGAGCCAGACAGCTGAAGACTTTCATAGGAACGTGCGTCCACTGTTACTGTTGCAGGCAGGCTAGCGTGAGTATAATTTTACAGGCAATGCCCATTTGTGCGCAACCTCTCCCTCCTCACGCTGTGGTCAACTGAAAGAAAACATCAATTGCTGTTTGCACAGTGCCATAGCGGACTGGAGTTTTCTGGCTTCAAAGGCAGATTTGAGCTGTAAGATATAATTTTTCTCCAGCTTTGCTTTCAAAGACTTTGTACCATTTTTCCTTTCAAATATTACCCCTCTGAGGATATGTGTATATGTAAAATGAGACGGTAACATGAGGGCCACAGTCCCAAGTCACCCTCCAGTGCTCTCAAAGGCTGTCAGAAGCTCAAAGTGTTCTCCTTGGAAAACAGTAACTGAGATTCTGGCTCAGAAAGACAAGCTATGCAGAAATTTGCTGCCTAGGTCTCTTCAGGAGTGTTTCTGACTCTGCTACCAAGTCCAAAGGGGTGGGACCCAAATGTGAAATTGTTTTTTGATCAAAGTCTTCAGTGTCCTATCCTGCCTGTCAGCAGCTGAGTAGCTTCATTTCAGCAGCACTAGCTGTGTGAAACAGAGCACGAACAGTGTGAAGCTGACTTCACTTCTGAGGACTTCATTCCTTTTTTTAACTAGCTTCCAGACTAAACCCATTCTCCAAGGACCAAAGAGTCTCTTTTGAGATCTGGGTTACCCAGCTCCAGTTTGCAGGTAGCACACCCATCCAGGAATACGTTGATTAAATGCAGTCTGCCTACATTTCAGGCAGTAGAGTCCCTCTCAGACCCGGTTAGCCTGTTTGGATTTGAGCTGGCGTGCCTGGAGACTCAAACTCTTACAACTCTTCCCTTTCCATAATATCAGCAGCAGCCACGTCAGTGCCTGTGGCTGTTGTGCTAGGATGCAGAAATGAACTTCCCCATCCTACACAAATGCTTGGATGTTAAGGCCAGAGGGACTTACTGAGATCATTTTGTCTGACATCTAGAACCACGTGGACTATAAGATTATGCTAAGTAATTCATACTTCAAGTTCAATAGCTGTGGTTGAACAACCACCACAATAAACATGCAATCATGGAAAATCTACCACAATCCTTAGTAAGTTGTTCCAATGGTTAATTACCCTCACTGTTAAAATGTGCACCTGGTTTTCAGTCTGAAGGTGCTTAGCTTCAACTCCCAGCCAACATCATATTGTTGTTACACCTATGTCTACTGAACTGCAGAACCCTTCCTATTGCATCGCTGATCCTACTGAGGTGTCTTTAGCCTGCAACAAGTGACTTGGTTGAAAGCTAAATAAGTAGAAATGCCCTCACATCTTTTGCTGTCATGAGGGGGGTTTTGTTTGTTTGTTTCTTTTCACTCTTTTGGTTGCTTTTGTAACTTTCCTCTGAGCCTTCTCAAATTTTTTAATAGCCCCCTTGAAACCAGTTGTGGAGCTTGCTGAACTGTAAGCGGTTCTCTCAGCATTTGCAGAGTGAAACTACCTCCTTAGGCTTTGTTCCAAAAATTTCCAAATGCATTCATGAGGTCCTTCCAGGCTGCCCTGTATTTTGACCAACCCTAAAAGTTACAACAGCATTTCCAAATCTTTAAGACCAAAGTCATATTAAGTGACATTAAGATGAAGCAACAAGCCCTTGAATCCCCACATAAAAAAAAAAAAAAAAATTAGAAAGAAGCAGTCTCACAGCAGGATCAGTGAGTGAGCAGAACAATCTGTCAGCTGCTCCCATTTCTTCATGTGGGCAAGGGCGTTCGCACTTAACTATCTGCTCATTCAAGCTGACGGCTGCCAGCTCACTGGAGCTTTGCTGTTGTTTCAGAGTTTTAGCCTATTTCTTTCTATCTGCCACTCAAGGGCCTGAGGAGATACAATGTGTTCCACTCCAGCTTTCCTTTTTAATCAAAAAGCAAGCAAGTCTGCATACACATAGCTTGTTCACGCCCAAAACACTGACCCAGCCAAGCAAAGTCAGCAAAAATACCAGCTAAATTTGCAGCTGCAATAGCCTTGCAATGGCACATTAGAGAAAGGCCAGCACCTTGCTAAAAGCATGCATCTCAAACCTATGTTTTCCAGCGGAAGCAGACAATCCTGCCTCAGCTTATTTTGTGGCAAAGCCTCATTGACTTACAACTAGCAGTATAACCCATTCTTCTACTTTGAATGTCATGGCTATGGTCCAGAGCTTAAGAGTTTTTCTCTCTTTCCCCCTATTAAATCCTCCTGTCTTATAGCAGCACTCCCACCTCACTCAGTCGATCTCTACAAGCAACTTCATAGCCTACAATGGTGCAACTAAAACCCCTGTCCTGGTTGCCTCTTAAGCAGAAGAGCTACCCTAGTCTGCCTACATGGGATGTCTTTGCCTAAGGAAGGCAGAGGAGAAGAGCACCACCACACCCCAAACCCAGTCTTTCCCCATACACAGTGCCACCGCTCTCAGAGTGTTAATAAAGTAGGTGTTGAAAGAGAGGCTCAAGCCTGAGGCATGCTCAGTAGTACACTTGTTGCTTGACCCACCTCCTCATCCTAGAGATTAATTAGGCCTAGCCCCTCCCTGTTAAATTGCCTCTCAGGCACATTGCTCAGCCTTCCTCCTCCTGCCTCCGGCAGATTCACTCATTAACTTTTTATTTCAATATTCATGCTTTCCAGTTTGTAAGGCCCTCCACTGATTTTCACCAGGCTGCCCCAAGGACTCTGCTCCAGTAATGGGATGTGGGGGAGGAAGGATGTCTGGGGTGAGGGAGGATGAGCACAGCTTGGTGGGATGGGGAGCTGGAGCTTCCAGTCTTCTCTCTTCGTTCTCCAAGTCTTCCCCATGATGCTGTCCCAGATGAAATGCACTAGCTGGGCTGAGAGACAATGTCATCGCTTCTCATCGCCTGCAGACACCCTCTCACCGCTTGGTGCTCATTTGAGAGATGCAAGTTCAGAGGTTCTCAAGCAGTGGTAGGGCATGCACCCAGCTGTCCCCTAGCCTTGGCTGGGGCTGACATCTTGGGACAGGATTGTGGTATTTGGTTCCAGAAAAGGCCTCTGGACTCTGAATTCTGCCTGGGGAAAGAGGACAGTCTGAGGAATAAACCTTCCCCACATTTTACCAGCTAGCTGGCATGGTGCTTAGTATGTTAGCTGCTGTCATTCCTTGTCTTAAATGCCTTGTTCTTTCTGTGCATCATCTGTGGAGCTCAGGTACCTCACTCAGAGCTGAGGATCCCACTTTCAGCTCAGCAAACCCTTGGCTAAGTTTTAACTTTTGCTTCTGTCTCCATCCCTGTTCATTTATGCTACCTGGACAGACTGGAAGCTCTTTGGGGCAATGCCTGCCTTTTGCTATACGTATACAGCAATAAGCTCAGCAGAGCCTTAATTAAGATCTCTAAATGCTGTTGTAATACAAAAAATAAATATTAATTAGTAGGATCAGCAGATTCGCATACCAGACATATTGCAAGACACGCCCCCGCTATATTTATACATGCTGATATGTGAATGTGCCTGCAATGGTTAATACCACTGCATGTTTGGCTTGCCTGCATACTGTATGTCTTTCATGTAATACCCTTTCCTTTCATAATCATATGTCACTTAATATCCTGACTAAGAACATTCTGTAACACGGTAGCACGTGTTTGGACAGAAGAGTGAAATTATCTTTGAAATGTAGCACAGATGGAAAGATCAGATGACGACTCTCTTTTCCATTTCTCTAACTTTCTACTGTGGCTACTTGTGTTTTAATGTTCTAAACCATCAACGAGTTCATTCTTCATGCTTGTGATGAACTAAGTCATACTCACAGCTATCTGATTTTTGTATGCGGGTTGCACATTCCAAAGAAAATCCATAATGGAAAACATAATTGCAGTAACAAGCACCCTACAGGGATGCAAAATTCCTCCAGAGGATCGTTGGGGGCTAATAGGGCTCTTCTTTGCACAGTTCTGCAGAGCCATTCCTATTCATATCAACTGAGCGCTAGAGGGAAAGCAATAAAATTACCAGCAAAAGCCCAGGTTCCTGCCTATTCAGTATACCATGCTAACTTCTAAAGACAGAGCTCTGATTGTATGGCTGAGCCAAACAGGACGGCTGTTTTTAACACCGTTCTAACTTATGGTAACCATTAACTACAACCTGACTTCCCATTACAACATACCACTGTGAACACCTATTAGCAGCTAATTGAATCATCTAAAAATGGTCATAATTCAAACCTATGTTTGTATTTTTGTAATGTTTCTTACAGCTTTTGCTGTAGTACAGGGGAATATGCAAATCAGGGCTCTGTTTTAAAGCTCATGGTAGGATGGAAGTTTAAATGGAAATCTAATTGAGTGACAAAGGGGAATAAAGCCATATTGTATTTTTGATGTTACCCAGGAGACATGATAGGAGAAACTAATAACAGGCTAACAAGGCTCCCTATCTCTAAATGTTCTCCAGCTGTGAGCCACTGAAGAGCCAAAAGACCTCTCTGAGTCAACACCAACAAATACATATACTCATATCGTAATTGTCTGCAATTTCTATTCATAATTTCAAGGCTATATGGCATTTTTCATTCTCCTTTTTATTTAAAGAAATAAAAGTATTTCCTCTCACAGGCATCATGGGTTGTTTTTCAACCCACTATATCCTGAAGCCTTCAATTTTGTTGTACTTCTTTAAACATGAGAATGTTTTTATTATATTATGAAAGGCAACAAAGTACTGTTTGCACAGCATTATTGACAGGTTTGTGCATATTTGCTGCCAGGGCTTTTAAATTTAACTTACAGCCCGATTTTGTAAAGAGTTTTCATTGAATCTGTGGAAAAGTTGTTTAGTGCTATTTTGGGTAGAAATAGGGCTACTTCAGATTGGCATAAATTAGCTTAAACAAGCAAATCAGTTTAAACCATCTACTCAAACTGAAAGAATGTATTTCACCGATTGTAAGAGAACTGTCAAGAGCAGATAAAAAAGGTACCACACCTCAGGTGGAGGTTACTGCCTCTCCAGGGAAAAGGTCTGTTCCCTTCTGCTGAGTCACAGCAACGTGGTGTTCCAGGCCGTTGCAATGCAAAGTAAGGCACAATCACTTAAAGCTCACTCAAGGTGTCATTGAGATTTACATCAGTTAAATAAATCCAAACTGGAGGAGAGGAGGGGGGAAAGTTTAGGCAAAACTTTTGCAGGTCCCTCCTACAGTGAAGGACCCAACCACCATCAAGTCTGTCTAATGTAGTGTGCTGGTTTTGGCTGCGGTAGAGTTAATTTTCTTCACAGCAGCTAGTGTGGGGCTATGTTTTGGATTTGTGCTGAAAACGGTGCTGATAATACAAGGATGTTTTAGTTATTGCTGAGCAGTGCTTACACAGAGTCAAGGCCTTTTCTGCTTCTCACACCACCACACCAGTGAGTAGGCTGGGGGTGCGCAAAAAGTGGGGAGGGGACACAGCTGGGACAGCTCACCTCAACTGACCAAAGGGCTATTCCATACCATATGACATCATGCTCAGCATATAAAGCTGAGGGAAGAAGAAGGAAGGGGGGACGTTTGGAGTGATGGTATTTTGTCTTCCCAAGTAACCATTACGTGTGATGGAGCCCTGCTTTCCTGGAGATGGGTGAACCCCTGCCTGCCGATGGGAAGTAGTGAATGAATTCCTTTGCTTGTATGCACAGCTTTTGCTTTACCTATGAAACTGTCTTTATCTCAACCTGTGAGTTTTCTCACTTCTACTCTTCTGATTCTCTCCCCCATTCCACCGGGTGAGGGAGTGAGTGAGCAGCTGGGCGGTGCTTAGTTGCTGGCTGGGGTTAAACCACAACATTTAGTTATCTGTTTGCACAAGGAGGTGTCAATTTCCTCAATATATACGCGAAGAACTAAACCGGTCCCACTGCACCCCTTTTCCACATTATCCACTGGTCTGCCCAGAAAAGGGCTCTTCAGATCTGCAGACTTGGCTTCATCATGGGACCCAACGCCCGGCTGCCGAGGCTGGCGTGAGGTGTGACCCACAAGCTGCAGTCAGTCTGCCGGCTCGCACATCACGTCCGTCATACTGCCCAGCCCTTTCATGTTTATTACAGGGGTCAGATGCTTATGTCCCGCATCAGCATCTGATGTAGACTGCTGCCTGGCTGGAACAGCCATCAGTTTTCAACTGATACCAAAGAAGTTTTAAATCACCTGCCATTCATCAGACTGTTTCACACTGCTTAGCACAAAACATTTTAATGGATAGGGAACAGTGGATTGTCTCTCCAGCAAATGTATAAGAAGGATGTGTTTCACATGGGAGATGGGAATTCTTCTCCGCAGATACACATGTGCAGCCCTGCTGGCTTTCTTGGAAGCTGCATACACACTTCTGAACAAACAAACAACCACCACATCACTTCTCCCAGGCTCAGAGATTGTGCTAGCTTTTTCCAGCAAGCTTAGTAGTGTGCCAGAAATAAGCAACTGAACCCTTATTTAGGCAATCCAAACAACAATATTTTTAATGTCCAGCCCCCAGATCTTTGATTCAATTCTCACTTCAAATGTTATGAAATCTGCCTTTGTTAAAACCACCAGAATTTTCTGGAGCAAGTAGCATGGGGAAGGCAATGGCTGGGGCACTTATGGCAATTGCCCTCTGGCTGCCACACGGGCTCGCACGTGTGTGTGTGTCTCGCTGGTTTTGGGAAGCCCCTACTGCCCTTGTTACCACCAGAGCTCTAAGAGGTTCTTCCTCTGCTCAAGCTGTGGGGACTTTATCTGGTTTTAAAGCAGAAGCCCCCACTGCCAGCACAGTGCAGTTAATAACCAAGGCATCTGTGCTGCACAGCAAAGACAGGATAAAGTTGCCAGCTGAGGGGCACAGCAGCAGCCTAGAAGCACGTGTCAAGGAGCAACCTGTTTGCTCTGTAAAGACTCTTTGCATCGGGGAAAAATGTCCTCATCTCATTTCCTGAGTTGTAATGAGCTACCAGCATTTACATTTTTCATTTCAGCATAGATGGTAAAAAACCCACCCTCCTGAAGATAGGAAAATTGAGGGCAGACAGCAGACTGTGTGCCTGTCACGCTTTCATTCAGTCCCCGTCCCATGGAAGAAAGGAAATTAGAATTCTTTTTTTTTTTTTTTTTTAAATCCTCAACTCTGACCTACTAAGCTTGTGGGTTATGACCCCCATTTGGGAAAAGCTGCACTTTCTCCTCTTCCTCCTCCCTGGCTCACACACACACGCCATGAAAACATTACCCTAATGACCACTGACAAAACAATGCCTGAAGGAATGTGTCGAATATAAGCATCCAAATAACAGAGCCAAGAAAACATGTCAGTCTCTTAATTTCAATTTCAAACATAGGTTAATATTAAAAAAAATTCCCCAAAAGCTATACATTTTCACTAGACGGCCAGTTCAGCATTAAGTAAATTGACTGAAAATGACTGAAAAAGAAATAAAATGACAGCACCTGAGAGTAACCATTAATTCTGGGTTCTTTCCTTTCCAGGTCTTCATTCATTTTTCTTCCCCTTGACTTAATATTTGTATTTTTTCCTCCCTCTTTTAGATACTATCTTTGGCTATTTCTTTACCTCTCCTTTCCATATTTGCTTGACTTTCCTCTCATTTTCTGTGGAGCCTAACTCTGGGTTCCCCATGGAGCTCATTCACAGTCAAATTTTTCTTAGTCAGGGAAACCTTCCATATCATCACGTTTGTCAGTGCGGTTCCTCCAGCTTTCATTATACCCTTGGGCTAAGGACCATGTGAGCCCTGGGTCTGGGGAAAGGAAGTTCACTCTTCCTGCTGTCCATGACAGCTGCCTTCAAGTATCCCAGCTGGGTTTCTTGAACCCAGAATGGGAAAACTCCAGTTTAGGTTCAGCCCATGAGCAAAGTTCTTTCACCTCTCAGATATGCCACGCTCTTCAAAATTTCTGTCCTGGGTCCATTACTGAAGCCCTGGTTAATATTTGCAGAGAGGTGCTCTTTATTGGGAGGCAGCAACAAATAGAGATGTACCCCGTGCTCAGCCCCGGCACACCCAGATACACCTTAAGTCTGATGGAGGGATCCTACTTGCTGATGTGTTTCACCCTTCTCTTTCTGCATTTGTATGCAGCTGCTCCTCCTACTTTGAAAAGAAGCAAAATATTCGATAGCATCCCTGAACAGCAATTCAAATTCCTGAACTGCGCTTGAGGAAAAATGTTCCTGCTTGTCACGTTACTGAAATCTTTTGGCTCTGCACAAATTCTCAGTTCACTAATACTGATTCCATAATATTTACTGTACAGTCACATTCAGCTTTTCTTTCTTTCCCAGTTCACTAATACTAATTCCATAATGTTTACTTTCCAGTCACATTCAGCTCTTGCTTCTTTCCATCACTGCCGATGGTACGGAAGTATTTTTCTAGCATGTTACTTGACTTTAGCGTGCCCTATTCTCTCTTTATCTGCTTTTGGAATGCCTTTTTCATTTAATGCAATTCAGGTTGCTTATCACCCCCACTAGTCAAGAAACACTGCTTGCTAGCCTAGAAAATATCCACTGGCCCATGAAAAGCCATGGCCACGTAACATCACACATGCTAAGAAGGTATTCATGCCAGTCCCAGCAGGGGCTCACATGCAGGTGCAAGTTAAACACTTGTTTTGTGCTTTTCACCATAAAGCATTAAATCTCAGGATCCCTTAATACTCCCACCCAGCCTCACAGCAGGCATGTCTGAAGAGACATGAGTGTAAGCATCTTGTAGTGCTGGTGAGGTACTTAGTTAAGTGTTCCCCTTTTGGGCCTCACTTTTGCTACTATGCACAATAACGCTCAAGGCTATGCAGCTGCACTCCGGTTCATGCAGGATCAGGTTCCCCTGCCCTCTTTCTCCTGGCTTAGCACTTTCTTCCTTTTTTTTTTTTTTTTCTTTTTTACCCTATACTCATACATGAACACTTCAGAGCACAGAGCACCATTAAGCTCAAAGAGAACGTGCATGAGCACTTCATAGCTCTCTGCATGGCCTTTTTGCCAGCCTTTCCCTTCAAAGAGGCTGCTCCGAAAGCTGACTGGAGCCAGCGAAAGTCTCCCCGTTGGCCTTGGATCAGACCCAAAGCAAGGGACACAATTAGACGAGAACAGAGGCATTAACGAAAGGCAGCTTGCCTGCCAGCAGGCAAAACGCAGGGAGACCTACAAGGAGAAAGCAGTATTTGAGGGCCAAACTTGCAGTCCTTTGAGAGACAAGCCTCTGTGCAGCAGATGCCCTGCCAAGCAATCTGTGCTCTTCGTGACTTCAACTCGAGCAGCACGCTGAGACACTCAGCAGTGGCTTTGAACTGCGAGGTGAAGACAGTGTATGGGCACTGCCTCACTTTTTTTAATCCATCAGATTTATTTAATATATTTTTATTGTCTTGTTTATTGTTGTTATGAATCTTATTATTACAAAGCAGTATTTTTAAATGGCAGTGGAAAATATGCCAATTGAAGATGCTTGGGAGAGTCAAAAAGAAACCCAAATAAAAGCCTGTATCCAAATTTCGTGAGGGGGCAAATGGGTATTGTTCTTCTCATTCTCCTTTTTTTTCTGCGTGTACCAGTCAGCCCATGAAGAAGATGTCTCAGAGCAATTCTCTCCAGCCCTCTGCCAATAAAAAGGACAATACAAGAGTCTTCACAGTCCAACAGTTCCTACCGCCTGTTACTCAATAACTTGCAAACACACACTGTATTAGCATCACCCAGCATCAAATAAAGTCCACACTCAATGCAAATTGTCCATGGCTCTCCATTTTTCATACTGTGCTTTCTTGAAAATAGCCTCATTGTAACGACTTATCTACCTAATTTAGATCTCAGTGCTTTCTACTCACATTAACATCAGTTGCAATGAATACAAATGTACTATCTCATCCGAAAGAAAATCCAACAGATCCTTTTATCAGAGTTGTAAGATGATATGTTTGGATGAAGCGTCTAGAGGGGTCTTGCCAGAGCTCTGCTTTGTTTAACATTTTCAGCAGTTATCTGGAAGCAGAAGTAGAAAAAACATTAATCATATTAACAGTTGACAGGAAGACTGGGGGAGAAGTTTATAGGGAAAATGGAAAACAATTTACAAGGATTTGAGAATTAGACAAGCATTATCCAAATGATGCAAATTTATAATTACAATATGTCAGCAAGCAGACTGGTTTCTTATCACGTCTGGATAACCTAACGCTACTTTGGAAGATACTTTGCACAGAAGGACAATGGTAATACCTTGCACCCAGAAAAAGGATTGTACATTCTCTATATAGTATTTTAAATGCTGTAGAAATTCATAGAGACATGGAGATCACAGCAGGAGAAAAGTACCTACAACTGAACAGGAAAGAAACACAGATGATGTAAAGACTGAAACCACTATCGCATGTGCAGTTTGCCCCTTTAGCCTAATGAGAAGAATTAAGTTCAACTACTTAATGACCACAAATCACCTGCAGTGCTCTGCACTGCTTTATTGTGTATGGAAATTCTGGTTTACTGCACCGTACATAAAGTACGGTTTACTGCAACCCAGATCTATTTACATGTGCAAAAGAAGAAGAGATAGCTAAACAAAGGTGGCTGTTATGCACGACAAGATAGCTCAAGAGTGTCAATTCATGGCAGAGTCTGTGTGCATTACAGACTCAGCTGTGTAGGTGCCAGATGCAGAATTAAGCCTCCCTGCTGCAAAAGCTTTCCTCAGCACTGTGAGCTCTTGCACTATGAGCTATTGCAAGGTCCTAGAGATCTGCAGATGTTGGGTGAGAGGCAGCGAGTGTTGTAAGCCATTGCCTAGCTGGGGAGAGCCCAGCACATCATGGCTGGCGTGCACAGGAAATGGATCCTGTCCCACACCCAACTTAAAGGCCACCAGACAGATACCAAATGAATGTCTGAGCCAGAAATTGCCTGCGTAACTTCCTTACTCTGGCTGCAGCCTACTATTTGTCCCTGGTTCCCCACCACCAGCTCGTAGCCCCTTTCTTATATTCAGCCTGGCTTCCCAGTCCTCCATTTCCAGTGTCAATATTGCAGTGGCTCCTGTCCCACACTCACTCCCTTTGCCTCTTCTTCCAGCCTCACAAGGCTCCCTGCCTCTAGCACAACCCCTGAGCACATCCTGTTTTTTCCCCTTCTGCTCACTGTGTCTGCAGGACAAAAGTAATGATGACGTCTCCTTTCCTCCAAAAGGCACTCAGATCCTTAGCCCAGACATTCATTTCACCCTAAACCAAACACTACCTGGAAACCAATACACCTCTGAATACTATACGTTTTTTATCTTCCAGCCCCAAAGATACTCTGTACAGTAAATATAGCAATACAACTGTGGAGACATTAAGATGATGAAAGTACAAAAAACCCGTCAAAACTTAGGAACACAGCCCCAGGGGTCAAGGCATGATACAAGCACCTCAGCACACTCTGGACAGAAGTCTTGAACTTAGCCTCATTAGGTGGATATTCTCAACAACCTGTCCTGAGGTGCTTAAGCAGGGATGGCACAGTCAAGCCTCCAAGTTAGTGTCATGGACAAAGTATCTCAGCTCTGCCCTTGCCTATAGGAAAACCTCTAGGAATGAGATAGCACCATGGAAAACTCACTCCCTTTGTGATTTTTCCTTCTCATCATTCTGTGAGTCAGGCAGGATTTGTGCTCATTTGCAAGGATCCTAAGTTGGCAAGGGCCAACTGAACACACTGGGGCTTTGGGCACCTCTACTCTCCCCCTGTTAGTGTGTTCCCAAGACCTACCATGGCAGAATTTGCTCCCATTGTCACACCTCTCTCTCCTCCAAGGTAACATAGCATGAAAGTCCAGGAGTTTTACTGACATATCTGCATGGGCCATTGAATAGCTAACATGCTCCATGTTCAATTCCAGTATCGCACATGCACACCCTATGCTGGGTTATAGTCAGGCTATATCCGTACCAGTAAACTAGACCATTATTGCATTAGGACCAAACATCCAGGCTAGCTGGCAGAAAACAGTCTGCTAGTGATCTAGTCTCCTAAGTAACGTGGCAGCAAGCAAACTGCCTACTGGGTATGGTCCCTGGCACACTCCAGTTGCCAGACGAGGCCCAAAAATTGTTCAGAGAGAGTGTCAGTTGCAATAGGACATGTTCAAGCCAGAGAACGTGCTAGCAGTTTACTAGCATAGACAATCATTTTCCAGGGCCAAGGAAGGCTGCCAGGCATGCTTGGATTTACTAGCACAGATTCAGTCTTAGCATCTGTCTTTTCCCCATGTGACTAATGATACAACAGCATCCCAGAATGTGGCAATCACAAAGCTAAAAAAGGTTTGGATTGCCTCCTCTCTGTGGGAGGATGGAAAGGTACATACTGAATATTTCCTTCTCACTTGATCTCCCCAAGGTGAGCTGAGACCAATCAGCACATTTGCTTTTATCCAGTCTGCTTGGGATAGGTAAGAAAATATACTTGATTGCATTCTTCAATGGAACTTCTTCAGTCTTGAGGTTACTTCTGAAGTTTGCTCAGATTCTTCAAGACTGCTTCACCCACAGATAGTTCTCAGTGTAAATATGTTGCTTTTAATAACACACTTTGGCAAGTGACATTCAGAATTTGCTTCCCAATTCACATTGAAATTTAAAAGCAGCTGAATGCAGCTTTGGATATATATTTTAAGGACAAGAAGCTTCCCTCTGAGGCCTGCAGAATTACATGGAACAAAATACATGGCAGATAAGAATGAGTGCCCTCATCTTCCTCACTTCATTGTAATTCAGGATTGATTCTTTCAACATCAGATTTGTCTACCAGCATATAAGTATCACAAGAGGAGCAGTAGGCCCATAACTGTGTCTGACTTTACAGCCATTCTAGCCAAATACCCTCTTCCAGCCCCAGCTGTGCCATCCACAAAGGGTGCAATCTCCAGCCCTCTTACCTACATGTCACTGCCAGCAGTTACTGTCCTTTCAGCTCAAGGCAGTCCTCAGCCATCCTTAGCACACTGCACCCAAGTAGCTCAAATGATTTAAATTGCAGGGCTTGGCTAAACCAATCCATTTTGACTGAAATGGTTCAGGGAGCTTTTACTTAAGCAAATCTTCCAGGAGACTTCAGGGACCTTCAGAAGGTAGATAGCAATCTGCAGTTGAAAATGGCAACATCTCCCATAGATGCAGCTCTTTGCAGAGCATCCTAGTTGTAAACACAGCAATAGCTTTGGAACAGATGCTAAGCAAGGAATAAAATGCATGTGCCTTGTGTCAAATGCAGACATTAAAAGACAAAGCTGACTGAATTAGGTGCATACCCTCCAGCTATAGCTTCAGGGCAAAAAAAAATGTGTACTTTTAGCCAGCTCCAAACACAGACTCTGATTTAGCCTCAGCACTTGATTTTCACTGTCAAAGATTAAGTGGAAAAGAAGACAAGTCACAGAACAACTTCAGCTGGAAGGGACCTATGGAGATCTCTAGTCCAAGTCTACTCTCAAGGCAGAGGTGACTTCAAAATCAGATCCAGGTGCTCAGAGCCTCATCCAATTCTGAATATCTCCAGGCAAATGTTCTTCTCTCACTAAGTCCTTGTCCGCTCAGCCTTGAAGATCTGCCCTCCCCAGCTGGAGGACAGCTTGCCTGGGGCACCACCTCCTGCACCTTCCCACCACCTGTGGGTGGAGGATGCGAGGAGAGGAGGTGCAGAGCAGGCAGGCATGCCTGAACCCTGTCGCTCTCCCACATCCCCTTTGCCACTCTTCAGAGCCTCCTCTGGCTTTTTAGAGATACTGCTTACCTTCTCTTACACTACCTGAGCCTCCTCAGCCCACTGCAGCTGCTCCCAAGGGGAGATGAGGCTGGGGGGGATGTGGGAAGGACAAGAGCGGACCCTGGTTAAACAGGGCTCAGCCTTCCCCTTCCTCCCTGCTCCTGCCCCAGGACTGACAACACCTGGCAGGACAAATAACACAGCCATGACCTGCTCATTCCCCTGGTTGGGTTAGTGGCTCAGGCGGTGGCAATGACTGCAGAAAAGGCTTTAAGGCAGGTGGGGGAGAAGAGGAATGCACTCAGGGAATGACAGTTTCTACCTCCCAACTCAGACTTTCCTCAGGTTGCTCACAGCAGCCCTGGCATCTGCACAGCTTGGCAGGGAAAGCAACACACCCGGAGGCGGTGGCAATGGGGGCAAGGGACGTAACCTCTTTTAAGAGACCTAAAGAAAGAGAAAAGGGGAAGATGAGCAAGCCTGAGACCCCAAAGCAGCACCTTACAGATCTGTCTTCTCTCCTCCCACATTTATTTACAAACATTCTCCTTGAGCTGAGCTCATCCCTCAGAGACGAGAGTGGCTGATGTAAATGTGAACTAAAGTGCCTATGCTACAGGTGGGGCTCTGCCACTTCTCTCCCCCCACAATAAGTCTACCCACACACTGATCTGCCATTTATCGCTATCACACCATTTACAGCTCAGAATATCCTCATCACTTACCTAGCTTATAAGCTCAGGAAAGTGGTAACCATGGTGCCAGGACCCTGTTTGTTAGCCTTTGCCCACCGCTATCGCCAGTATAACTGGCATAAATGGATAAAGGGAATCCCACAGTACTCCTAGGCACTGAAATCCTCCAATCTTGTTGAAGATGAATGTACATCTTGAGGTGCTGGAAGAAAACTTGGTATCCAAAACAGAGTCATATTCATCTCTATTTCAGACTAAAATGACATCAGTGAAATTACTCCAGACTGAAAGGTTTGGGTTTGTCTGCTTGCTGCTGGCAAAAGGATGGGTGAGTAGGTACCTCGGTACGGGCCAAACACTGCATTGCTGACTCAGGCATAGGACGGTATTTTCAAAGTACTTAAGGAACGCACATCCCAAATGAAAATAGCACTTGTACCCATAGCCTCACTCAGAGTTTTCTTTGGCTTCAATAGCAGGCAGGGACAGAAGGTCTGAGTTCTCAGACTCACATGTTTGTGTCCTGTCCCATAGATACTTAACTAAGGGAAAAAGTCACCCAGAGCCTTAAGACACAACCAAAAGTAGGCAATATTTTATAGTCACAGACTAGTCACCCTGACTTCTGAGCAGCTCACAAATGTGACTATACGTTGTCCTTACATCGGTCTCAAGACATAGGGAAATGTTATCAAAAGGTGGGCACTGGAGCACAGACGAACACCTAATCTAAACAGAAATCACAGCTCTCTGTGGCAGAGCTGTATCTTTTTAAACCTCTGGCATTGGTCTCCTGACTCCAGCTTTCCCTGGACTCTTTTTCAGTCTTAGATGTAGGGGAAGAGAGGTGTGCAGGTGAAAACCAGAGGGAAACCTGTAACTTTGTATGCTGAGCGCTATCAGCAGCAAAACTGCCTTGACAAGCCAAGTGTGCTCTCTCAGGCTGTCAGATCCCAACCCAGATAGGGTTTTATGGATCAAAAACAGGAGAAAAAAAAATGGCAAGCCACTGGGTCAGCAGGTACAAATGAGCATAACTCCATTAACTTTTCACTAGGTCCATTATCTGTAGACTTGACCCAGTTGGAGGATGACCTACAAACAGCTATAAAGTTAAAAAAAATCTTAAACCATTGCATTTAAGGAATGAAGCTGAAAATACTTTCCTCTTTTTCTTTAACTTCTCAGCTTTTTTTTTTTTTTTACCACAAAGCAAATTTGATACATACTTTGAACTATCAGTCAAACAGTGAATTCAAAGATGACAAGAGGCAGAGCAAAAGCCAAAGGGGTTCAGCCATGAAATCAGGACCCATGAGATTACTGAAAAGGACAGGACTGGAGAGGCAGCTGGTGCAAAGTGCCTTCGATGCTTTGAAGCCATTAACTTCCACCTTCTGAGGCAGTTCTTTTTCAAGCCCCTCATTGACTGTTTGGGATCTACTGCCAGGATCACAAAAAGTCCCTGGGCTTAACTGGACCTCAAAGGTAGCACTGGGGAAAAAAAAAAAAAAAACACAACCAAACAAAAGCTAGGGGAAATCTTCCCCATCCTGCAAAATGCAGAGAGGTCAGAGAAAGAGGGAATAAGAAACAGCCTCTCCTTTCACCACCAACAAGGAAGGCTGAGAAGAGACCGCCGCTCCTGTGACAGCTGAAGTCTCTAAGAGATGCAAAATAGCTTGTGGCAACAGCCTGAAATTGTCTTGCAATATCGGTGTCCTCATATTGCCTGGACAGATGATGAAACCGCATTGCATTAACTCCACATCTCACTGCGGGCATTGTGCTACAGCTCCACAGGCTGTCATTACACGGGGCACTGCCTCCTGCCCATGCTCCCTACATCTTCAGGGCAGAGTATGGGGGATAGTCAAGGGCCAAACCTTCAGCTGGCATAAATTGGCAGAGCCCCACCAGCTTCCCTGGAACTCCATTGATTTACAGCAGCTGAAACTCTGGCCCCTGCTATGTTTAAAATCTGAGACAGGCTTTCATTGGACACAAAAGAATACTCTTTGGGACACTTTGAAACCTGTGCTGTGTGCGAGCGAGGAGCTAAACGATTCCCAAGATTTTCTGTGAGACATGTACAAGCACACATTGTGCATCGAGTGCAAGCAGGCTCCACCAGACACACAGACACAGAATACGCTCCCTGGGATGTGCCAGGGTGAAGAAGAGTTTTCTAAGTCACTTCATTTTTACTGGAAACTCCACGCCAGTCCTCCCACATATAATGCACTGTGCACTCCTCGTAACCAGCATTGTCTGAACTTGTGGTATTTTAATAAACGTTCCTGCCAAGCCAAAGACGCTCTAAGACACATCACCTTTGTCCAGAGGAGGATCCCAGCTGAAACGAAGTCCCGAGAGTGTGACCTCTGCTATAAACCAACACATAGGTATGTTAAATGAGTTCCTATTAAAAATAACTGCTGTCCGTACTGCCTGGAGTAGAAGGGGGCACAGGCTGTTTAGAGAGTGCACGAGGGTGACAGATCGCAACAAAAAATCCTTTCACTGTACACAGAGGAAAATGAGGCGGTACAAATGAATGCCTCTTTTTTATTTCATAGGGACAGGTTGGCAAAAGCAGATTACTGGGTTTGGGCTGCACGGAAAAGAAGAATTTCTCTTTTTTTCTGGAATCCCGATTCATCTTCATTATTCAGTCACTCAAGCTTCCTTGGAAACAGAGTGCCACTGAGTTATTATGGCAGCCATAGATGAATTCAGCAGAAAAATATACGTATAATAACGAAAGAAAGTAAAACTGCTCTCCTTGTGCAGCCCTACAGAGAGACAGCCAGACAAAAGCATGAAAAAATTGACTGTCTGGCCAAGAATGAAATTGCTGGCAAGTCTGGTTTCAACCCTGCTATTAGCTTTCTTGCAGCTGCTTCAACTACCCAAGCAGTATTGAGATAAGTGCATTCTCTGAAGTCCTTTTTTTCTAATTGGGGGTAATATATTTATTTGCATATTAGCCTACTTCTGATTAATACCTCATCAGAAAAAACTTAGGAGCTAACAGTCAGCCCCCTTAAACCAAAAAAACCCCAAACAAAACCCAAAGGAAAAAGCACTCAGAAACGTTCCTGCGTTTAGGGATGAATGTTGTGCTTCCTCTGTGGGCAGAGCCCTCTCCAGCTGCATTGCACATGGGGCAATTCTGCTGTGCCAAAGGGGCAGGACGCAGGCAGCCGCATAAGGGGGGAGGCTGGGGGAGGCAACGTGCTCTTGCAAACTCCCTGCTCCGTGCCGCTCACTTGTGCAACAGGCGGATGGGCAGAAAAGAGCGGCAGGGGTGGATCTGCATCCACGCGGCTCCTACCCTGACACCGCAGCCACCTCAGTGGCACAAGGGGCTGTGAGTGCAAACATTACGTATTTCTGGGAGGAAAGGGGGTGCCCGGGGTAAAGGCTCACATCTTGCTCCTGTCCCAGGAAGATTGCTACTGAGTGCTGATGGATAGGGTCGAGGGAGGTCATGCTCAGGGTCCGGACCTCAGGAGCATATTTTGGACCTGATGTAATGATAAGGCGTGACATTATGCTAGCCTTCAGACTCGCTCGCCTCACAGGCATGTCGTTAAGGTTTCCTCTCTTCAGAGGTGTAAAGCACTTCTGTTGCAAGCCCAGTAAAAGAAGGTACTGTCTAAGGGTGGAACAGAAAAGGTTATGGAAGACTTGCCAAGAAAGTGCCTGTGCTCTTCTCGTTCCAAAACACGGCAGGCTTAAAAAAAAAAAATTGAAAATTTTCAAAAGGCACCCAGCGATTGTTTTTTAGGAAACAAAAGAAGCACTTGTGGGTTAGCTTTTCCAAGTTGCTGCATTAGTAGATACACTAAACAGACAGCTTGATCCGGATGAGTCAGACAGCAGAAGAGGAACAATGACCTGTGTGTTCCTCCAGTACAAATTATTCATTTTTCTCTGTCAATAAAGACTTTTTTTTAATATAATTGCATTTGGGCTGCCAATCAGGAGGGTGTGGCTATCGGAAGATCACCCCCTCCCCTAGGGAGTCAAATCTATTTGGCAGGGTGTCAGAATTTCAGGATACCCTAAGGCAGGCCACAGCATCTTCAAATAATTTAAACACACCTCGTATCATGCCTAGATGTTGAATCAGCCCAGAGATGTCAATCACCTACTGCCGTTCACGGCAGAATCACCTCAGTTGCTCTGATTCTTACTTTTGAACTTACAACTTGCCTTCGCAGGAATCGGAGGGGGGTGTGGGTATGTGTGTGTGTTTGTGTGTGTGCATATAATTCCCCAGTCTCCACAATAACAATTCCACCCTTTGAGCCTCCTGGTTGGGAAACAGCCCTTGCAGAACAGCAAGTTCCTCTTTCACAACAGCTAGTTGCTGAAAGGAGGCAGCACAGCTTGGCAATGGCAGTAGGAGACAGCAAACCTGAGCCTTCCCTGTAGAAGTTTATAGGCCTTTTGCTACCGACAGGCACGCTGATGTGATTTCACCCCACTGAGTTATTCTCAGCTTGGCCCCTCTAACTTGTTCAGAAGTATCTGCTTATCTCAAAGGTGTCAGTTCTCTGAGAGATTGGCTTGAGACGCTAGGTCTGGTTTTCAGAGGGTCTAAGGTTCCTCTGGTACTCCATTAAACCATACTGTTGCTGTGGTGGTTATTTATCTGCACTGGAACAGTATCCCTCAGACCAGGATCCTGCCGTGCTGGATCCATATGCGCTCTGAATCCTTACCAACTTCAGTTAACTGCTCAGCTTCTCTGGAGAACAATATCTACACGCAGCACCCAAAAATTAGGGTTCAAAACAGCTGCTATTTATTAAAGTATCTGCCATATTCCTTCATACCTTGTTTTTCTCCATCTGCAAACATCTGTGTAAAATACTTCGGGATGCATACACGGTGCAGAGCACTTTGTAAGCATAGCACAGTGCTGTGTTGCATTGCTTTTCAATTTAGGAACTCATGATCTTCTTCTCTGCTTCACCTTGCTATCATGGGATCCCTGAACTTGTGGTCTAGCATATTGCATCTATGCCCACTGAACTAAGTCCAAGAATTTATTTGAAAATAGAAAAACACGGATTATTGTGTTATTATTTCTGGGATATGAATAATCCATTGCTACATACTAGGGCAAGATACACAGTTTCGGAAATTGGCTTCACGCTTTCGTTGCGTGACTTGGAAGCCCCCTGGTTGAAGCACTTGCCTTATTTTTTGCAGGCCACTAGGTGGAAGTGCTGCTCCATCTCAGTCTTGCCATCCCGCAGCCCTCTGGAAGCGACAGCCAGGGCTGGAGCAACCCTTGACAAACTTTTTTTCATGGGGAAGCAAAAGATGAGGAGCCAGAAGCCTGGGTCCCCTTTTTTTTCCAAAGTAGAGATTCGGTTCCAGTGCACACAGTATCGCAGGAAACATATATCAAAATCAATATATAATGAAATCATAACAACAAGGCTTGTGACAGCAAGGCATAAAACCTGGAATGTGCCTTCAGAAGGAGAGACAGATGAATTTGTCAAGCGTGCCATAACACAAGCCTTTTATGAATTATTAGTAATTTATAATGCACTTTTAGAGGAGTGGGGAGAACCTAGGGAAATGAATGGGCTTTCTTGGCTTTTCTCTAAAATGACAAATGTCTTTTTTTTATTCCATTTGCTCTCTCCCAATTCCCAGCTTCCAGCCTCTGCCTATAAGCCCACTTAGCACGAGGTAACCCTATACCTTCTTCTTCTGCTCTTCCTGAAATGAATTATCTCCTATAGCAGCTTTCCAGGGCAGCGCCTGCCAGAAGGCAAGCTCTGGGACTAAAGTCCTTTCCTAAGTTTGTCTGTCCAAAGCCATTTGCCCTGCAGCCTCCCTCAGAGCTGACCCAGTAAAACCAGACAAACAACTCACAGCCATCTCCCTCCTCCCTGCCGCCTTCTCCCCTTCCCCTATTCCTGCCCTCTGTGTTCTCGCTCTCTCCCCTCAGCAATTTAAGTTTGCTCACTCTTAAGTCCTGGGACCACCAGGCACTTCATATGTCCGGCACAGACCAAACGCAGAGCACAGGGCAGGGTAATCCTGAAAGGAGAGACAAGAAAAATGGCAACACAGGAGGGTTAAAGGCAGGCTGAGCCTAGCAAGCATCGTCTAGACTTTCAGTCTCATGATTCAGTGTGTCTGATGTAAAACTATTTAAATAAGAGTTATGTAAATAATGTGGCAGACAGATAGATTATTTAATATAATCAAAGCAAGATAAGGCCCAGGCCCCAATCCTTCCCTGAAGTAAGGCTGCTTTGTGCCATCCTCACAATGCAAACCGCCCTGGGGCCAGAAGACCCAGCCAAGGGAGGATCACCCCAGCGCAAGGAGATAGCCTCCTGGCTTGCAACCAGCACAACAGCTCCTACACAGCTCCTCCATCCCTAAAGCCAAGCAAAGGGGCATTCATGAGAAATCTCAGTATCCAACTGGTCTCTGCTGCCATATTAGCACCTCAGAGACACTGTCATTTGGGATCATTTGGAGCAGCCTTCCTCTGAGCTGTGCTGGAGGATGTGCCTTCAACTGAGCCAGATGGAGACTGTGACCAGGGACAGAAGCGGCTGGATAATAAAATGAGCAAACTTTTTCCTCACCTCTTCACCTTCCAGCAGGGTTAGCCTCAAAAATAGAGTTGAAAATGGCCCATCAGGTAGGGTACCACTTCCCTCTCATTATCTTGTTACCACCTTTAGCATATTCATCCGGGTTTTACCCACATCTCAGGGCATGTCTGCACCACAGCAATTGCATGCAGGATAGATCCAGGTGAGCTAGCTTCAAATCACCTTACTTGGGAACCGATAGCAATGTAAACACAGGAACATAAGGCTCACTACGGGCTGCAAAACCTGCTGGAGAAGCCGGTCCTGTACACAAGCAGTCAGTGCCCACAAGACCGTGGGCAAGCGTGAGGCTAGCTTGAGTTTGTTGACAGGAGCGGGAGTTGTTGCAGTGCAAATGTGCCCTTGTGTAACGCAATTTCCACCAGCTCCCCTAGGACACCAGGCTTCCCACTGACTTGGTTTGTTTTTATTTCACAGTGAGGTAACACCACTTTCTTGACATTCCCCCTCTCTTTTCCTTTAAACATATAGGCCTGACTTGACTGTCCCTATGCTAAAATCAACATGCGGGCAAGTTTAAGTAAAGTTTAAGTAAGGACTGTGCTGCTGGCGCTTTCCGCAGTACCACACCCTCTTGCCTCTTCTTCCCATTCAGGTCACTTGTAACTCTCCTGACTACACCTCTTTTTTTTTTTTTTTTCCTTCTTTTTCTTAAGTTACTTGGTATCTGCTCTATCTAATCTTCTCATCTACTTTGAATGGGACCAACCAGTTCTGCTTCCAGATGTGGCCTGACCCACAGATAATCTTCACAGTTGCCTGACCATGTCAATTAAGGACACTGTTTTTTAAGCCAGGAGAGTTAAACCTACCAGGGACAGGTTTATTCAGGTATAAATATGCTTTGTATAGGTACAACATAGTCTCCCTCCCACATGGCAATGCAGAGGAGTTAAAGCAATACAACTGAAGGCAACACTGGTCTTTTTTCATTACACACATCAAGCACGCATGGCTTTTACACACACACACAAAACCAAGGCAAGAACACACAAGGCCTCTCCCTCTCTGTCACAGTCACTCAATGATGGGCAAAAATTTAATGCATCTTCTTTCGACTTGCAGATGACAGTAACCATCTAAAGGCAACTTGAATGAGGAACAGATTTACTCAGACTTCCTCTACTCCTACCTTCTACCCAAATTAATGTTGGAGCAGATAAGGCCAGAGAGCATTTCCCTTCCCTTTTTTAAACCTTTCCTTAGTTTAAATGGTCTGACTCATCAGCAACATAAAGATGACAAAATGTCTATTCTCCCCCCCTCCAAATATTTTGGCATGATTTTGCTATCAAATTAGGGTACTCAATCCACGCCAGTTGGAAAAAAAAAAATGGGCTCCTAGCACACTCATTGTATATGATTAGGATTTGGGGAAGGTGCGGAGCATAACATCATCACAGGCAGAAAGTGAAAACAGCCAAAGGAAACGCCTACACTCTTCCTTTACAAAAGCTGCTTGTTGTGTCTGTCTGAACAATTGTTAAAAAAAGCTGGAGGGGAATTAGAAGGAAAAAGATAACTGACTTTATTAAGAGCAAAAGATTGATTGAGCAATTGATTGCACTTAATTGGAACTGTGCGAGCAAGGGACAGGACTTCAGGGTTTTTTCTTCCTGGTCTCGCAGACAGTCCTGCCACAGAAGGGTACAGGCAGGAGACTGACTTACCGAGCTCAGAGCTTAGGTTTGTTCCTCCTCCCAGGGCATTGCTTGCCTGGAAGCAGCTGGCTGTGAGAGCTGACCCCTTCCACAGCACTGTCAATCGCAGTATTTAAGGCCTCAAAAAGGAGGAGTAGCAAGGTTAAACTTCAGAGGTTGGTTTGTGCATGCGTTTCTTTCCAGAGCTTTTTTTTCTTTGCTTCTGAGGTACACTCACATTCATGGGATGTTTTCCTCTAATGAGGAAAAGGGAAAAAAAAAAAAAAAAAAAAAAAAAAGGAAAAAACCCTCTAATGACAAGGTCTAGAAACTTTTTAGGGTTTTTAAGAGAATGACAAGATTCTCATCCCATCAATTCATTTCAGGAGTGGAGTCCTGAAAAGAAAAAGGTTATCCAATTCATAATAATGAAATCTGGAAGAATTATATGACTAAACCTCACTAACCAAAGGGACAGAGACAACTTTGTTATGGGGCATATTTTCATGAAGCAGAGACTTCATTTTCTGGAGTTATGCACATAATAATGAAGCTGCGGCACAAGAGAGAACTAGCTCAGAGTTTCACAATCTTTCTCCCCAAAACAATCCTCAAGGGGAAAATGATAATGTGCATGAACAGTTAAAATAAAAGCAAAACCTGAGCTAACCCCTTTGAATGAACCAATTCCTGTTAATGTATTGTTATTACCTTACAATGTATATTACCTTAATTTTCCTCTTAAGGGGCAGGAAGGACAGACATTCATACTGCACAGATAAGAGTGTGATTTCCAGTTAAAACAAAGGTTCCAGCAGTTAGGTTTGGATTTGCTTTGTTTAAAATCAAATTGCAAGGTATGTGGGCCTCAAACTTATCTAAACAGTACAGCCAGTACACAGACTCAGAGAGTCATTGAGGTTGGAAGGGACCAGACCACCACAGCCTTCGTTTGCCTGTGTGATCACTTTACATTAATAAATATAAAGCCTTTTTGCCTGTGAAGGCAAGGAGTTGAACTGGGTGGTCAGGATGCCCTGTGTATGTCTATGCTCTAGCTTCCCAGGTGCAGGCAGGTGGTACCCTGTAGAGCTGCCCGCTCTGATGATGCATTTCACATCCACTAACCTCATTTGCCTACTCTAAGCAAGAACAGAGGCTTTACCCAAGTATTTTTGGGTGAGCAAACTTGGTAAGAAAGCAAAACAAGAAAGAACGCAGGAGCAATGTTGCAAGAGCAAATGGCCAGTTTTGCAGATAGAGGCAATAATGGATGGCCATAAAAATGGTAGGACTGAACAGCTGTCTTATGTCCTTCCTCCTCACAAAAAACATCTGAAAGCAAAAACATTAAAAGCAGCACCAATTTCTCCGTTACCCCTTCTAATTTTCCAGTGTGAGCCAAGAGACACGTGGATATAGCAAGAAGGGTAATGAAACAAATAATGCCTTTTACAGCAAAGCTTTCCATACCAAGTTCCTTAGGACTGACAGACAAACCAAAGGAAGAGGAACCAGCATGGGCTCGTCTCTCTTTGTCAGACACACTCCTCCTGTGCCAGCTGCCACAGTTGCCAGCTTCCTACAGCCCTCCTACACACCTCTCCACAGTCACCTTCTTTTCTGCCCATCTGCCAGGAGTTACCACTTTCCCAGGTCTGCCAGTTGAGCTCCTCATCCGAGCACTCCCTCATCCATTCCAGTCAAAACAAGCCAGGTCAGCTAACGTGGCTTGCCATATAGGTGTTTCCTAACCTGGTTCACTGGGACTGAGATGGGTTGGGAAACCGTAAGGTGAGCAGTTCTATCAACAGACCCAGCAAGTCAAGTGACCTCTGGCAGGAGGGCAGTGACCAGTTAAAGGAGGGGGGGGGGAATCAACCCTGGCAGCCAAAAGAGGCCATGTCACTGAGCCTTTACAGTCCTATTTGCACTGTGCCCACCCTGCGCAGGACCACTGGCGCAGTCATGCACACGATTCTCCTCTTTTTGCAAATGGCCACATCACTCTGCAGCTACAATTACCTGTAGCTAGTGCTCGTTAAGTGCTTTGAAGATTAAAAGCACAGATACAAGTGTTAAATATTGTAATTATTCTTACTACATAACATTGCTGCACTGAAAGCAGGGAGGGGTTGTTTTTCTGTGTTTGTATGTGGGAATACCATGACAGCTGCTCCTTTCTGTAAGTGAATTGCTGCCAAGGACCTTGATAAGGGGTTGTGCTTGAAGGAAAAGGACCGAGTCTGGGAGTTTTCTTGGAGTGCTGCATACCACAGTGAAATTAAACTGTGCTCTTACCAGGCTTCCACTGTCAGAGCTTATTCCTATACATGCTGATTACCCCGAGCTGCCTCTGGCTCCAGGAGGAGCAGCAGTGACTCTCAGCAGGGCTTGATCCTACAAGTAGCACGCAGAAGGAAAGACATTCACCTGAGAGCTTGGCTCAGACAAACAACGTACAAGAAGCCCCACAAGCATCAAATCCCAAAGTCCAGGTTTCTGTTTTATTCAGCTCACGCTTGGGGCTTTAGGAGAGAGCTCTCCTTGAATAAGGCCAGAGCAGCCAGGGGTTTGGGCTCTTCTTTCTATTAAGGACACCTTCTGACCTTCCAGCACTACAAAACGGCATGAGCCTGAACACAGTTTCCCTGTACATTGCACGATTCCTCTACAGTGTCTGTCTGGCACTGCCACCACTGAGCCCAGGGGAGTAGCTGGGGTAAAAGCCCCTGGGTTTAGTCCGTTCTTCTTTATTCTCAGAAACAGGTGGGAGAAGGCAGTTGTGAGAGCAGCATATAGTTCATTACTGCCTTGCACCTGCTCCAAATTATGCCAGGAGCTGGGCTGACACCTAGATGGCTTTCTGTAACCAAGCACAAACAAGGCTGTGCTGAATTTGGGTCATGTCTGAAAACAAAGCTGTGAGTGACCGCTTCAATTTGTGGCACGGAGTTAAGTGTATTTCTGTGCACCTCTGGGCTCTGTGACACAGCACGCACAGCCAAGGGCTGTAGCATTTAATCAGGCAGTGCTTCTCTACGTGCACTGGGAGCTCACCTGAGCTAGGGCTGAAAAGAAATCCTATGACTTGCTGTTTCCATGTCTCATCCCTCCCTCCCTTGTCCTGCAACAGCTCTGACCAGCTTTGAACCTCTCTGCATGAGGGGACAGGTAGGCCCCACACCTCAAGAAGAAATGATGCAATGACCCATCTCCTTCACACTGTCAGGCAGCTTTTGGGAATAGATGGAAACTAAGAAAGCCTGGGGAACACAACTCCTGCAAGAGCAGGTGACCGTCACTTAGAAGGATCCACTTTACCTCCCCTTTCTGTACGCACCCACGCATACTCCTGAAGAGGTGAAGCCACAAAAAAGGGTGGGCTGTTCCCACCTGAATAGAAAATACTGAAGTGAAGTAAGCACCTGAAAACTTATCCTCTCAAAGAGGATAAGCATAAGCACATGCAACAGCTGCAGCTGATAGCATATGGAGGAGGCGTGGGCAGGCACCAAGCTGACAGGACCCAGTTCAAGAGATGTTCAAGTAACTACAGCTCCCCCTGACTCCTATGGGGCTTGAAAGTGCCTGACACCCCTCTGGGAACCCATGGTGCAAATCCACAGTCACGTTCCAGCCACACAGGAGTCCTTGTCTTAATCTGAAACCTACTGCAGCAACAGCACCGAGTTTGGGATCAGAGAGGTCCTTTGTGGAAAGAGGCATGCTCTTGTACCTTTGGTGTTTTGTGCAGAAAGAAGATTTGTCTGCAGTGCCTCTGAAGGGGTGAGCACAGAAAAGCATTAAAAATATACATTCATTTTAGAACATTTTTTCAGCTCATTTGGTGGCATAGGAGAAGGTAGAAAGGTAGTGGAGGATGAACAACTAGCAAGAAAGAAGCCTGGGTGTGTCACAGGGGAATGGAAAGGTTGTAGGAGGAAGCGTAGGAGGTGATGCAGACAAGCTCACTAAATTGCAAGGCAAAATGTGGATTTTGTCCCCAAGCAAAACACCTCTGTACTGCTGTCAGGTCAAGCTAATAAAGACAGCTCTTTAGAGACTCCGCTGTCTGTCTGCATTTCCTCTCTCACCAAGAGGAAAAATAATTAATAAGCAGCTTCTGTCTGGCAATCAGCAACTATTTGCATCATCACATATGGAGACAGCAGCCTTCCTGATTATGACACACGCCTTCTCTTTAGCAGCAGAGCTTCTGCTCATTCAGCCCAGTACGTAGCTGCCATCTACAACGCTGCACATGACTTTGAAGAAGCCCCTTTCAGAAGGGGCTGAAGGTGGGCAGCGCTCACTGTAAGGGCTATAAAGTGAAACACACTGAGGTTTCTAAAGTCTCAGTAAGTTAGCCGCAGGCATGAAAGCCAAGCTTCAGTATTTGCAGAGTCTTTACAACACAGGATTTGCAATAGAATATAAGTATTGTTGGCGAGATGCAAATTCACAGTGAATTCAGTAACTAATAGAACAACTTCCTTTGTTTACTACACAGAGGATACAAGAAAATTAAGCTAATCTGGTGCTAGTCCAACTCACTGCTAAAACCACTTTTGACAAAAGCTGACCTCTTTGCTCCTGAATAAATATTAGCAATACGTTTGTGCATCGTTCAGCCAGTTTTGTAGACAGGCAAAGAAAAACGAGTAAAGAACTTAGGTTTTTTTTCCCCCACCAATTGTCAAATAAATTATTCACAAATACAAGCTTCCATCATTCATCTAGCACTAGACTAAACACTTTCTACTAAACTTAGTTTTCAGCATCGTGTTTCAGTTTATAGTTACATTTTTCCCTGGGCAAAGTGAGCCAGTCATTAGACAGCTCTCATAGGTTTGTACTAAACATGCTTGATTAAGCCTTTTAAGAAGGAGGTGGTGGAGGAAATTGTGCTTTAAAGTCAATGGGAACATTTCCATTCACTCAAATGGGAAATGCACTGGAAGAGATAACATAATTTTGAAGAGTTAATGAGCATACTTAACTCTGCAAAAAAACCCCTATGCCACCATTGCACACTGCACTTTCTGATGCACAGTTTTCAAACTGGACAGAGTAAGAAACCAGTCTTCATGCTAGAGCTGCCCAAAGCAGCAGTTTTCCCTCCCACCACCCCACAGTGCTACCTGGCACATAATACACACACATGAAATCTAGCAGCGTCATCCAAGCTCTAGTCTTGCTCACTCTCCAGTGACTTAACTTCTGTGAGTTCACTCACCATGGTGGTGCTGAGCTGGCACAGGTGCTTGCCTTTAATTTCTCCAAGCCAGAGCCACAGCTGATGCAATTCAGCTTAATGGCTTGAGGATCTGGCCTCATTTGAAAGGGAAAGCAGAATATGAAAAGAAAAATTAAAAGAAAAAAAAAGAAGAAATTCAAACATGAATTTCAAACATTAACTCAAACATGAATTTCTGGACTGATTTACTGCATGCCACACAGCCGTGCAAGGTCAGGATGACACACATGCAAGAGACCTCTGAGACAAAATAACTGCATGAAACTACTACATTTGGAATTTCTATGGGTAGGCAAATTGAAAACCAGGCACACCTCAAGAGCACACCTTTGCTGCAGGTCAGCAAGAAAACTCTGTGTCATCTTTTTCTTCAAAGAGGTTTAGACGGCTGCTGCCATTCCCCTAAATTTAGAAGAAAGAGGGACACAATGTACTATTCAGTCTATGCAAATCCGTGATGAACATCACTGAACGCAACACCTGTGTTCACTTCTGCAGAGACCCATCGTTTTAATCGAGTGGTTACCGTAAGCCCTTCTCTTCCAAAGGAAACGGTCTATTTTATCCCCAGTCCAATCGGTTCCAGATGAATCCTTGGAGAGTATCCCCCAGGATAATTATGCTTATTCATTATTAGCACATCAGCTTGAGACCCCAGGCACAGTCAGGAGCTAGACAATGTGCAAATGTAGAACAGGAGGCAGTCTCTACCCTGCTGAGATTACAATCTCAAAAGTCATAGGGGGGAAAAAAACCCCAATAGACAAACAGGCTCAGCAAATGTTGAAAGCTAGAGGTGTGGTGGAGGGCTCACGTTCCTTTCCTTATTCAGTATGTAGATGCAAGACAAGGCCAGCCTCTGGAGGGAAACAGATACATGGAGAGACACGAAGCCCTTCCCATGGCCCAGGGAGGCCATCCCTGTCCACTGCAACCTCCTTTCACAGAGCTCTCTCCTAACCAGAAGAGTTGTTTCAGTTGTAGCTGTGCCCATGGTGAATCTTAAGGACAGCACAGGTAGATGTAAGCCTAATCCCCTTCTCTCTTTCTTCACTCAGCACACTTGGCAGGTTCAGCTCAGGGCTTTCAAAGGGACCAGTGTTTGGAAGTCTTGCTGTCTGCATTTTTTTCCTCCAGAACTATGCTTTAGACCTTCAAGCTCAAGGCCTGAGCAACAAGGAGGGAGGCAGTGGCATAAAAAGCTATGTGACTGCTGCCAAAACATGTCACCTTGAGTCACTCCATCCAATAACCATGAGGCCGGAGTTGAGACCCGTAAAATACAGAGATATGCAGTGCAGAGCTGATAAGGACCTTTCTTTCAAATTTATCCCAAAGCCCAAGACATTATCTATTGGATCAGCCCCTGCGGGTACTTAGACGCCACTCTGCCTACTTTTTGGATCCCATTGGGATTTAGGCTGAAAACAGGTGCCAAGATGCTCTGACTCAGGCAGTTGTGGGCATGCCCAGCAGCAGAGCTACCGGTGCCTGGGGAACACGCAGGTAAAAGACGGAGGCACCGACCAAGGCTGGATGCCTTCAAGGTTAGATGGTTGCTCAGCGTGGGGCAAAGGGGCATTCCTCTGATTTTGGGCTACGTGGTCTGAACTCCACTTACGCTCTGTGACAAAGTCCCCCTCTGAAGCTGGCCCTTATAAAAGCCATCCACATTTCCTCCATGCTGTTCTCTCCACTTAATTGAAGTGCACCTAATCAGGAAATCTACCTAATTGGAATATCTCTGTTAAAAATCAGGGATGCTTACTAACAATGACTGCGTCTTGATCGGGATGGTAATATCACTTAATTGGGATGCCTTCAGGTATCTTAGTGGTTTGGGTTTTTTTATGTCTCAAGCTCAAGCTAGTCTTGTCTGTCTGCTCCTCATAAAACAGCTTTCAGTTCCTCCTTAGTAATGATACAGGCAAACGATGATGTAAGTTACTTTAACATTTTTTGCTTCTGGCTGTTAGATGGTGTGGGAGGGGCGAATTACCTGTTTCTGTGGGTGTTCTTGCCACAGGGACGGTTACGGTAGCTTCAGTCTCCATCCCATGCAAACCCTCCTTCTACCTCCATGGGCCTTCCCATCACGCAGGGAGCGCGCTGCAGCTCTCCAGAAGGCTTCAGTCAATAGGGATATGCTGTTTTCTGCTACCTGGCCAGCCTGTTTAAATTGAGGGGGGAAGCTACCAACCAAAGTGTCCTACCACGAGTCTTCTGCTTGTAACTTACTGTTTCAGTGTTTGCAGCATCCACAACTCTGAGAGCAAAATTGCGTATTCAAAGAAAGTGATATGTCTGCCTATCTACCCAACCAACCACACTTATACCCCACAGTTATACACGTGCAATTATTTTTAAATGGAAGTCTCAGCTAAGAATCTCTGGCTGCACTTAGGGGTTATCAAGTTAAATAGAAAACTTAATTTTTAAAAATAATGCCTCAAGTGTCTTTTCCTTCATGCTACGCCATCTTAAAAGACCTGTATTTGTATTTATCAAGTGAAGCACCTCTAAATTGATCATCTAGTACTGAATATAGGCTTGCAATCTCTTCTGCTTTGCAAAGCAGAGGAATTGACCTTGTTTGGTTTGGCCGGTGTCATCCTCACACGCAAACATTAGCCATGTTGCCATCCCAGTTGGCCAGCCAGTCTCACTGGGACAGGAATCGGGGCATGCGCTGTGCGGTGGGGCAGGCGGTGTGCCAGAGCCACGCATCCAACACCCGATGGTCAAGCGAAGGGGGCTAATGCCACCTGAATAAAAACGAATGACCAAAAGCTTTGCTTTTGTTTGGGTTTTGAGGCCAAAGAACTCTGAAGGGACACTGAAATACATACTGCCAGAGCCCTTTTCTGCTTCAGTGCAAATTTTCTGTGTCAAATCATGCCCACCAGCCTGTCTATAGATTTGCAGAAATGGTACTGCACATGGCCTTGTGGAGGCAGGAGAGAGAGAAAGAATCAGAAAGCGCAGAGATAACATACTTGGGAACTGAATGATGACTTCTTTTACCTTTAAACGGCACACTGCTTAGTTTTGAGGACAGAGCCCTACTAGAAAGAGGGGCTTGCCTGGGGTCACAGCCCACAGGACTCCTGCAGCTGCGAGTTCCATGTGTTTGTCACACAGAGCACATTTAAAAATCCATCTCTTTTGTGCATTCCCTGTGTTTTGTGGAAAATAACAGCTACATCTTGAGAGCGCTACCTTTTAAACAATTCTTTCACCTCTTTTTATTATACTTTTTGCAGAGTGAGACATTGTTTTCTGTATGTAAACAACTATAATGGGTTACTTCCAGCAGCGCGCAAATAACTGTGCAAAGAGAGCATTTGTGGCTTCATAAAAGTGTGTATGCAGATATCTAAGTTTTATTACTTGTATTACCATAGCTCCTAGGAACCTTAAAGGAGACGAGTTCTTTGGTGCGATTGTACTTAATACCCATAAATGCCTCGTAAAACTCTGGTAACCTTGCATGCAGCTAGCTATGCATATATATGAGCATATGCGTGTGTGTATGTGCGCGTGTGTAGAGTTACACATCTCTCTAACCCCACAACTGTGCGAAAGCATCTGCCTCTGGATTTACCAGACAGTTTTACGAAGCCATTCTTTGGAGGTTGAACACATCAGTAATGAGACAGCAAGGGGGAGGTTAAAAAACAGAAGTACTTTTCCTGGAAACCAACACTTTTTCATTCGCGAGTTTTATTGGCAAACCTGGCAACCAATAAAGACATTCCTTGGCAGAGCGAAGAAAATAATGGCCTGGATGGCGCTGGCACGGCGCTGGCGCTCACCCCCAGCCACAAGCTGCGCCTCGCGAAACCGGCACCGCGTGGCCGCGCTTCCAGCAGCTCCACGGCGGCAAAAAGGCGGCGGGAAGGGTTCGGGTGGGTTGTTCTTTTGGTTTGGTTTTTTTTTTTAAATCCCTCTTCCCCCCGTGGCGTGGGCAAGGGGAGAGCGCGGCCGCTCCGTGGGCGGGCAGGGCGCCCGCAGGTGCCCGGCGGGGCGGCCCGGCGGCGGCGGGGGGGAGGCTGCGGGCGGCGGGACCCGCGGAGCGGCGCGGAGCGGGCGGCAGTGGCAGGGGCGGCCCGGGAGGGGGCGCCCGCGGCCCGCGCAGCGCCCGGCCGCCCCGCAGGTGGCCGCCGGCCGCGGGTGCGGAGCGGTGCGGAGCGGTGCGGCATCGTCGCCCCTTCCCCGGGCCGGGGGAAGCGGCTTTGCGGCTTCTCTTGCTTGTGCGCTGTCCCGCTCAGGCAGCGGCGGCTTGAGGGCCGGGAGGGGCGGCCTCCCCCCGCGCAGCGCTCCGCGGAGGGCGGGGGGCTTTCGACTTCCCCCCGCCGAGGGCCGCCCGCAGCGGGGCAGCGCCCGGTCGCGGCTCTCAGCAGGGCTGCGAGCCCTCCCCACCGCCTCCGCACCCCCACCTGTGCCGCGCACCCTCCCGAAAAACCTCTCAGCCCTCAAAAAACGAGTATGCAAAAGGCAGGGAATAACGTGTCCAGGGGCTGATCTCTATTTGCTACCTAATGACTTGCCAAGTACTTATCACTTCCCAGACTAGGAACTGTCGCTTCATTCTAACGTAAATAAACCCTTTATACAAATAAGTCTCTCTCTCCTCCCGTCTGCTAAGGCAATAGGTGGAGATGGAGCAGGACAGGGCTGCAAAGGTTCACGCTCCCAGTTTCGTTGCTCCGTGTGTGTTTTCATTTATATGATTCCAGAGAATCCAATGGATTCAGCCCCTCTCCGCCCTCGCTGCCCCTCCCAGAGAAAGGAAGGAAATAAGGGAGGAAAAGGAACACAAAAGGGACAAGGGACCTTGGAAAGTAACAGGAAAAAAAAAAAATCCATGTCTGGCTATCTTCTTGTCGTTTTAGGAGAGAGTTTTTAACACCACCAATCCCCCAGATGTTAGAACTTTACTGTGAGATGCCAAAGCTAGAGAACCTACCAAATTAAAGGTTTCTTAAGCGCTTGCGGTTGTTTCCCGCCCCCCCCCCCCGTGTGCGTATGTGTATGTGATAGTACTCTACCTGAATAGCAGAAGCAACACAAGTAGTTTCCCGCAGCCTGGTTTTTGTTTTTATTGCTAGTGCCGCGACATCTCTGGGACGCAGCCTGTGTCACAGAGACGAATTATGTGTATGACCGCGATAATTATCGTGGGAAGATGAAACGCGCGGGCTCCGACCTCTTTATGGTCTCGGTTCTCCCTTGTAAATTAAATGCAAAATTCGCTTTTAGATACCGAACGTGAAATTAAGGTCTTTCTCTTGCGAATTACACGAAGCCGATGACCGCTGCCGCATTTACTGCAAAGGATAATTTATTTCTCATTCAAGAACGAGAGCCTAAAAGATGCCAGAGGGAACGGAGCGCTCATTTTCGTATTAAGTTGTGTTATTTATGTCTTAAGATAAAAGACGCCCTGGATTGGAAAACTACCTCGGCTTATTTATGGAATTGTTAACCCACGTTAATAAAACAACAATCACGCCTGTTTGCTTAACTGAGTGCCACGCAAACAGACCTTGCATTTAGAGCCCGGCTTAATTGCAGAGGCTGAGATGGCAGAGGTGCCGGCTGCAGGGACGGGAGGGAGGGGGGAAGGATGGCTGTCACCTATGTCCAGCGGCTATGAACAGAGAGGGGACTTTCGGCACAATAGCTTGCTTTTTCTACTGGTGAAGCACAGATTTGATAGCCCGCTTCCCTCCCTGCCCCCCGAAAGGATGTCAGCGGTTTTCTCCTGCGGTGTCGCCCGCTGTTTAGGGAACGTGGAAAGCTGCATCCTGAGATGCAAAGAGCCGGGCTGGGTGGCTGGTTTCGGAGTTACGGGGATACCGCTGTGATTTTGGAGCCAAAAGAAAGAGAGAGGAGCGAAGCTCTGACTACGTCTACACGTAAACAGCCCGGGGCTGGAAAGCAGTTCACCTCCAGGTCTTTGAGAGGAG
Organism: Theristicus caerulescens; assembly: GCA_020745775.1. Classification (NCBI taxonomy): domain Eukaryota; kingdom Metazoa; phylum Chordata; class Aves; order Pelecaniformes; family Threskiornithidae; genus Theristicus; species Theristicus caerulescens. Next base: position 75,560,380 of record CM036558.1, read on the forward strand.
AGGACAACCCACCGCGAATTGTTTGGGTCCACCTGGGCTTTGCCCGGGTCAAATGGTAGCCCCGCCGCCTACCGCTCCGATGTCATCTTTCTTTCTGACATCTCCGTAAATAGGGTTGCAAATGACCACACACGCGAAGCCTCGGAGGGTTTCAAGAAAAGCCCGGCTCCCCTGGCCCGGGGCTGCCCGTCGGGGCTCCCGTCCCGCCGCCGGCGCCCCTCGCCCGGCTTCGGGGAGGCGGCGGCCGCGGCCGTGCCCGCTGCCCGGGTGCCTGGACGGAACGGGGGGGGGCCACGGTGGCCGCGGCTGCTGCCGCCCTGCTTCGTTTCGGCGGCAGAGCCACCTCAAATGCGGCTCTCCCAACCGGAGGCCAGGCTGGGTAACGCGGCACGGGCAGGGCGCTGGGGAAAGGCGGCTCTGGAGTGCGACCGGGTGAGAGAAACCCCAGCGCCAGGGGCTCTGTCTGAGTGGCATCCAAAGACACCGGGGGGGCAAGCTGATCTTTCTGCCTCCCGAAAACCGTTGTTTTCCCCCAACGCGCACACGCGCAACCCCCACATCGCTCCATGAACCTTCACAATGGTGACTTTTGTGCCTCGACCAGAGGAACCCGAGTCCTGCTGGTTTGAGGTATGTAACCCAACACACGTTAACAGTTGCGTCAGTTCGCAATTATAGCATCAGAGTGGCTATTGCAAAATATATTAGATGCAACATACAGCCGATTAATGGCCCCCCTTGCCTGTGCTGAAACTTCTCGGTGTTACTCCAGCCTCTGCCTGAGAAACAGCTTGGCTACCGCAAACATTGTCCAGATAAAATGAAAAAGTCAGCGAAGGGTCCGGCCCTGGGAGCGGCAACTTACGGCCGCTCCTGGGAGCGAGCGGGAAGCCCATGGAAATTGTTTCTAACGGCAGGTAATACCGTGGGAAAACCGGATGACCTGGGCTGCATGGAAATGTGCTAAAATGCCCTTTTTCTTTTTTTTTTTTTCCTTCCCCCCCCCCCCAGCAAAGCGAAAAAGACTTTTTGAAAATATAAAGTGTTGGAATCGACATGTAGTCCAGTGCTTGCACATTTATTAATTCTGCCGTGGTGGGAGGAAAGGGAAAAACGTGTAATTAGGCAGGAGCAGGTGAAAGATTCCAGACGATGAAATACAACAGGCTAAACGGGATAATGTATTCACCATTAAAGGACTGACATTTATTACCAAAAGGAGACCCGTTACGTTTGAATATGAAAAGGAGCAGATATTAGGCTATATAAATTACCTCCTTCACAGTACTTGCATCTCATTTAAATACATATTTTTATTTTTTTGATTAACCAACGGATTGGTGTTTCAGAGGAAAAGCCATACCTGTTAAAATAGTACCAAGCAAATGATGCGCCTTTAAGACGCTCCAAAGAGGCGATCCCCAAAGCAATCGATCACAGTAAAAAGTGAGGAAAGGGGGTCTGAAACCAGTGAAGCCAAAAGGGTCTTTTGACGTATTTGTAGTGTCACAAGATCAGGGTGGGCAATTCGTCTCACAAACACGCGCACACACGTTTTTCCCGTGCAAGTTCCACACCTTAAAATAGATTTCGGCTTGTTCCTTTCAACTGATCTATTATTAACGCTAATGAAGTTTCAGAGATACAGGCTGCAAAATGAATGAAGAGCACTGGGTTGGATTTCGAGTACTTGAAGTGCTGGTAAAATACTGTTGTGCAAATACGTATACGAATCTCCTCCTGTTTCAAATATAAAAAGAAAATCTTCTTTCTTAAAATATAACAGCAGATAAAAAGGAAAATTTAAAAAACAAATAACCAAGCCCTCCCTCTCGGCTCCCTTTGAGCTCCCGTTAAAGTGTTCCTCTGATTAAAGCCCAAATATTCTTTCAGATATTTAGACAAAGGCAACAGCAATGCAAACCCAATCTTCACAGCGGAACCGGCCGAACAGTTTAATGAACATTCATTTTATTGTACTTTTTTTTTTACTTTTTTTTTCTTTTGACACACCTGACATACCACGGAATCCACTCTGAAGCAGATTAGGAACAAAAGTATGCCCCCTCCGCCTTCAATAAATAAATAAATAAATAAATAAAGCAAGGAGCTGCTTTCCGTACCACAGCCCCTAAGGTCTGTAAAGATTACCTGGACGAGCGAGCTAAAGACCCCGCACCAAGAAACGCGCCCCTGTTTATAAACAGCAGAGGCAGCGGGCGCTTGCTTTACAGACGGAGCGAGGAAAGCCCTTGGTGGCTGATTAATAAAAAGGAGCTTTGGAGGACTCGTCAAAACCTTGTCAACCGGAGGAATGCAATCTCTTCAGAGGCGTTAGGTCGGGCAGGCAGGCGGCTGGCTGCAGGCAGGGTGGTGCTGGTGGGGCAGGGGCATCCCACCCCGCACACACACCCGCACACACACCCGCACACACCCCCCCTTCCCCTCCGTCCCCGCGGGCGTGGGGGGGCGGTGGAAGGCAGCCGGGGTGAGGCAGAGCCTCCCGGCCGGGGAGGGCAGGGAGCGAGCCGGCAGACCGGCGTGGAGCCCGCCCGCCGACACGGGCGGCAGCCCGCAGGGCAGGGGAGGAGAGAGCCCGGCGGCAGCGTGCGGAGAAAACAGAGCAGCGAGGGGGAAAGAAAACAAGAAAAAGAAAAAGGAAAAAAAAGTAAAAGTGGGGCAGAAACACGCGTGGCGGAGCGCGGGGTGCGCGCGTGGGCGAGAAGAGCTCGGGGGGTGCACATACATATGTATATGTATATGTATATGTATATGTATATGTATATGTATATGTATATACAGACATCGGTGCAGGCGTGCACGTCGTGCGTGCGCCCGGGGCGCGTGTGCGAGGGTGACCGCGCGCGCGTAAGGACGCGGGCGGGCACGGGGCGGCGGGGCTCCCGCGGGTCGGCGCGCAAAAATGCGCGGGCGCGGGAAGGTCCCCGCGGGTGCGCAGCGGCCCGCCCGAGCCCCGGGCTCCGCGGCGCTGAAGGCGTCCGCCTGTGCCGGCGAGCGTGTGTGGCCGGTCCCCGAGAGCGGCAGCTCCCAGGGCTGCTGCGGGGATTTCCCCCCCCCCCCGCTTCTTTTCGACTCCTTTTTTTTTTTTCCCTCGCTCGCTCCTCTTTTTTTCCCTCCTCATTCAGAGCCCCGGGTGTCTCCCGGCCCTCATTGGCCGCCCCGGCTCGGCGGGGCGGAGCTGGGCCGCCTGCAAAAGGAGGAAAAGAAAAAAAAAGAGAGAGGAAAAAAAAAAAAAGGAGACCGAGAGAGAGGAGAGGGAGGAAAAAAAAGGGAGAAAACTGTAAGTGCGTAAAAAAGTTCTCGCCGTGGTGACGGATGCTCAAAAGTTCAGGAGTTTTTCCGATGCTTCCCAAAGCAGCCCGCGACTGAAAAAGAGACTGAAAAAAAGCGAGAGGGAGAGAGAGAGGGAGACTTTGCACTGGGAGATCGGGAAGGTGGATTTTTTTCTTCTTCTGCTCGCTTAAAAAAAGCCAACAAAACACATCCCTCTACTTTTGTCCCTCCTTTGCAGACAACTTGTTGCAGATCCCCGTGGAACAAGGAACTGGGAGCGTGGGAGCCTCTTTGCAAAGGTTTTATTTTCTTAATACTCTTTCTGCGTTTGGAAGTTGCTTTCTCCGCTGCGATTACTTTTTTTTTTCCCTCCCTCGTCTTCTTTTGAAAAAACATTTCCCCCCTTTTTCACCCCCCCTCCTTTTTTTCCCTTTTTTTGATTTTTTATCTTTTTTTTCCCCTCCGCGTGGAGTGCGGGAGCTCGCCGGTGGGCTTTCCCGGGCGAAGAAGAGGAGACCTTCGGCGCTGCCGTCGTTATTCTTCCTCCCTTTTTTCCGCGCTCCGCCGGGGGGGTGGGGGGGTGGGGGTTGCCCGGCCGCCCGGTCCAGCTCGGTCCGCGGAGCGGCGGAGGGGTGGAGGGGGAAGGGACGCGCTGTTTGGTCCGGCGGGGAGGGTGGGGGAAAGCTGACGGGAGGACATGCAGGCTCGCTACTCCGTGTCCAGTCCCAACTCCCTGGGAGTGGTGCCGTACCTCGGCGGAGAGCAGAGCTACTACCGCGCCGCCGCGGCGGCGGCCGGCGGGGGCTACACGGCCATGCCGGCCCCGATGAGCATGTACTCCCACCCGGCCCACGAGCAGTACCCGGCCGGCATGGCCCGCGCCTACGGGCCCTACACGCCGCCGCCGCAGCCCAAGGATATGGTGAAGCCGCCCTACAGCTACATCGCCCTCATCACCATGGCCATCCAGAACGCGCCCGATAAGAAGATCACCTTGAACGGGATCTACCAGTTCATCATGGAGCGGTTCCCTTTCTACCGGGACAACAAGCAGGGCTGGCAGAACAGCATCCGCCACAACCTCTCCCTCAACGAGTGCTTCGTCAAGGTGCCCCGCGACGACAAGAAGCCCGGCAAGGGCAGCTACTGGACCCTCGACCCCGACTCCTACAACATGTTCGAGAACGGCAGCTTCCTCCGCCGCCGCCGCCGCTTCAAGAAGAAGGACGCCGTCAAGGACAAGGAGGAGAAGGACCGCCTGCACCTCAAGGACCATGCCCCGCCGCGCCCGCCGCCGCCCGCCGCCGCCGCCGAGCCCGAGGGCGGCCCCGCCGCGGGCAGCGCCGCGCCGCCGCCGCCGCCCGTCCGCATCCAGGACATCAAGACGGAGAACGGCACGGCCTCCCCGCCGCAGGCCGTGTCCCCCCCCGGCGCCGCGCCGCCGCTCGGCGCCGTGCCCAAGATCGAGAGCCCCGACAGCAGCAGCAGCCTCTCCAGCGGCGGCAGCCCCCGCAGCACCCTCCCCTCCAGCCGCTCCCTCAGCCTGGAGGCCCCCGAGCCGCCGCCGCCGCCCCCGCCGCCTCCGCCGCCCCCGCCGCCGCCCCACCACCACGGCCCGGGCTTCAGCGTGGACAACATCATGACCTCGCTGCGGGGCTCGCCCCAGGCCGCCGCCGAGCTGGGCGCCGGCCTCCTGGCCCCCGCCGCCGCCGCCCCGCGCACCGGCATCCCGCCCGCCCTCTCCCTCGGCGGCTACTCGCCGGGCCACAGCTCCGTCTACGGCTCGCCCTGCGGCCAGGCGGCCGCCGGCGCCGCCGCCGGCACCTACCACTGCAACATGCAGGCCATGAGCCTCTACGCGGCGGCGGGCGGCGCCGACCGACCCGGCCACCTGCCCGCCGCCACCGCCGCCGCCAGCCCCGCCGAGGACCCGCTGCCCGACTACGCCATGCCCGCGGGCGGCGGCGGCGGCGGCGGCGGGGCGGGGGGCGGCGGCGGCGGCGGGGCGCTGGGGCACGGCGGGCTGGGCGGCGCGGCGGGCGGCCACCAGGAGGGGCACCACCCGCACCCGCACCCGCACCAGGGCCGCCTGGCCTCCTGGTACCTCAACCAGGCGGCGGCGGCGGCGGCGGCGGCGGCGGCGGCGGGGGAGCTGGGCCCGCTGGCGGGCGCGGCGGGCTACGCGGGGCCGCAGCAGGGCTTCGCCGCCGCCCCGCGGGAGGTCTTCGAGGCGCCGCGGCTGGGCCTCAGCGCCTCGCCGGGCGGCGGAGGCGGCGGCGGCGGGGCGGGGGGCGGCGGCGGCGGCGGCGGCGGCGGGGCGGGGGGCGGCGGCAGCTGTCAGATGGCCTTCCCCGGCAGCCAGCCGCTCTACCGCACCTCCGGGGCCTTCGTCTACGACTGCGGAAAGTTCTGAGCGCGCCCCGCCGCGGGGAGACCGCGCCGCACCGCGCAGCACCGCGCCGCCGGCCCCCGCCGCGCCAGCGGAGGGAAGCGGGCTCACGCGAAAAGCTTTTGTACAGAGACAGCCCCAAAGCATGTCTTGGTTTGTTAAAGGACAGTGTTACTCCAATAACACGTAAGTTTTTTTTTTTTTTAATTGCTTTGAGAAATACTTCCCCTCCACCCCCTTCCCCATCCCTTAAGGTATGGTCGTGCCCCGTGTTTAAAAGGGGGCGAAAAGTCCAGCGTAGAGTGCCAGCTTCTTCCCCCCCCTTTCCTCTTTTACAAGGACTTGTTTTAAAATGTAAATTGCGACATAGTAATTTATTTTTAATTTGTAGTTGGATGTTGCGGACCAAACGCCAGAAAGTGTTTCCCCCTTCCCTGAAAAGTGACGTTAAAATTGACTGAAACGCTGATTTTTTCACTATATATAAAAAGGGAAACTGTATTAATCTTATTCTATCAATATTTTTCTTTTTTTTTGTTGAAAATATTCTGAAGGTATTGCATTGTTTGTTTATTAATAAATTACCATTCAGTTGGAATGATCCTTTACACGTCTGTATATTTTAATACTTTCATGTAGAGAGCGAGAGAAAGAGAGGGAAAAGGGATTTCATCACTAACTTTGTCGCTGGAACAGCTCGTTCCCCTCCGTACAAATTCCAAAGACCATTTAGGAACTGCCAGGTCGAAAAAATCCCTTTTCAGTCTCTTCTGCAATATGTTCCACTTAGTCAGCTCGCCTTATCCGCTAGGAAAAAAATACTTTCCCATGGCAGCTCTGAGTTGGCAAATAAACAAACACGTTTTCTTAGCAATTAATGGGCAAGACCTGGAAACATTTGACCATACACAGTAGTATGACAACATTACGGCTTTTTAAATAATATGCCTCTGTAAGGGTATATTAAGCGATAACTCCGAGGTAGAAGTACGTGCACTAGATTCCTGCCCTTGTGTAACTGTGTATATATCGAGCTATCGATCTCTGTGTGTGTATTTCAAATGTATTTATATATAGGATTTACATATGTATCTATATTTAAAGAAGGATTACGTATTTATTCATAGCTTCATATACGCATTGCCTATGTTTCTAAACTCCACGGTGTATAGTAGATGCCAGATATTCTGTAGTACCTATATTCTTAAATATAATGTAAGCATATATATCACTGCTTCGTAGATTTGGTAGCAATGCGCGCAATCACATCCGTGAAGCCGCTTCTGTAATATATATTTTTACAGTACTATTTTATTTCAGGAAAAAAACCCAAACAGTACTTGGATTAAAGGGTGCTTGTACAGTCTACCCTTACACCTTTATAGCTCTGCTTTACTCCTGTCCTTCAGGGACATTACTGGTCTGCTGGAAGTGCCCTAATTGTTCGGACTGAAATGATTTTAGAAAGAGTTTGTGTGGGAGAATTTTTCTTATATAGTTGTTTGGGGGTTCGTTTTTTTCTCCTTCCCTCCCTCCTTTTTCCTTAAATCGGAAAAAAAACCCCAAACCCAGGGTAGTGGATGAGTGCTGCAGAGACTGACGTCTTGTCAGATCACGAATCTCACCTTCTGGACGATTTGCAATTAAGAACCTAGGGGCAATGGGGCTCACCTTCCCCCTTTGTAAATAACAACCAAAATGCAATAAATTCATTAACTTAAAAGAATCTGCCTTGTCAGTCAGACTTGGGAAGAAGATTATTTGATTACAGACATTTAAGGCCTAAAGTTTGCTTTCAAGATAATACAGTTTCCTATCAGTATCTCTTATCTAAAGGCAACACTTAGCAGTAATTGCTGTTGCATTGTTAAGGGTTACACTGTAAATAAATACAAAGGTATTTACAGTTAAACCTTATTATCTCGCTTTTGAGCTGAGCTTCCCCTCCAAAGCAATAATCTAATATTCAGAAAACACCTCCAGCAGATCGGATGAACCGGCGGGGGCGTGCGTGTGTGTGTCATTTCATAACGTTGGCTTAAAATATGTTTATTTAAGTATCGCATAGTCCTTGCTTTTTCGTGTTAGTACCTCTAAAGAGATTACCGGCCTTATTTCTATTTATTTGTTTGCTGAGTCGGGTGAAACTCAAACGCTCCGTCGTCCGGTTATGGTAAAGCTGAAGCGAAGGACGAGCAAAGCTGAACGCCTTCGCTCCGGGGGCACGTTTTAATCGCAGCTCCCCGTTTTCCCCCAGTAAAGGGAAATAAAACGTTACCTATTCCCGGTGGGGCTCACCTTCTGCTCCCCACCGTCCCTGTCCCGGTACCGAGCAGGGGGCCGCTCAGCCCTTGCCAGCGGGGTTGCCGGGCCGGGGCACGGCGGGGCTTTCGCCGCCCCCCTCCTTCGCTCCCCCTCCCGGGAAAGGGGAGCGCCGGCGGCGGCAGCTCCCTCTGCCCCCGGCAGCTGGGTTTGCCAGCGACGGGGCTGCGTGGCAACGCCGTTCCCCCCCGCCCGCTATTTAAAAAAAACCTAAAAATTAAAGAACGGAGAGGGTAGGGAGGCGATTGCATGTACTATTTGCCTGTTATTTTTGTTGCGATCAGGCGCCGGCTTTCCTGTACGTTGGGTTTTCTCGGCCGTCTCCAGCGGTAGGGTGTTTGTGGTGAAAATAAATAGAAAGGAAAGCAGTTGTTAGCTCGGCTTGTTTAATCACCCGTTGCATTGTCAGTGGTGCTGCTCGACTCGGGGAGCTGGGGGGGGCTGTGCGGAGCTTAAACAAGTGCCGTCTATAATTACTGCTAATGCTCCGGCCGCCCCGGGGCGGCCCGCTGCCCTCCGCCGCCCCGGCACCGCGGGGAGGCCGCGCAACTTGCGCTCCCCGCGGCCCTGGCTGCAAAGGGGGCGGGTGGAGGGGGCTCGCAGTCCGGGAGGGGGCGAAGAGAAAAGTCCCGCTCGGCCTCCAGGTAGGTCGAGCCGGGATCCTCTGCCCCCGGAGGGGATCCCTTTCCTGAAGTGACGTGCGTGGTCGCGGCGGAGGTCACCTCCCGGTTCTCGATGCGACGGGCTGGCTCACCGCACCCCCGTGCTTCGGCTTGGGTCTTAAAAAAAAAAATTATCTTTTTTTTTCACCCCCTCCGCACAGAAATTGTTCACAACGAACAAAACATTGGCGGTGCAGAGGGTCCCCGCAGTAGGCAGCGAATCGTGCGGGCTTGGCAGCGGGAGGCCACCCGCCCGCCCGCCGCGCAGGCCGCTGCCGCGGGGTCCCTGCGCGGCCCTGCGCGGCCCTGCGCGGAGGTGGGCCGACCGCGCCCCTCCGCGCTCCGCCGGACCAGGGCCTCCGGCGTGACACGGTGCTGCTGCTGGGGCGGGGGGGAAAGGCCCGGCGGGGTTGCTAGAAACCTTCCCGGGCTGGGGCAGAGCGGCGCGAACGGCGGGCAGCGGGGCGCAGCGCGGGGCCCTCCTCCCTCTTGCGCTTCCCCTTGCGAGCAGGAGGCAAACCTCGGCGTCCCTTCTGACCTGTCGTTGTCTCCCAGCAGAACTGGGCCAGCCCCGAAGGCCAAAAGCGACGCGATCCGACCCTGCGCGGAGGCGGGCACGGGACGCGGGCCCAGGCAGCGGCTGAAGGGTGCACCCGGGAGGCCTCTGCATCTTTGGTGGCAGCGCGTACAGCGAGCGGGGACAGCACGCTGCTCGGCCCCGGCCTGGCCTGCCGAGCGGTCCATTAGGTGCCAGGTTAGCACGGCGTTTTGTGTTGTGTTTTTAGCTCAAGCTGATTTTTTTCCCAAACTATCGCTTTGCTTTTCGTCTAGGAGGGGAAAAAAAAACCCCACACTTTGGTTTTTTTTCCATTAATTTGAGGGACCGTTCCGTTTAGCTGCTTCTGGTGGTTTCTTACTTGTGTTTGCTCAGCTGCCACTTAAACTGAAGAAAACGCAGAGAAGAGGAATATTCGCCCTTCTAAGTTTTCTCCTCGTAATTTCTTCTTAAAGCGAGTGACAGTTCATATTATGTTCTGTAAAGGTCATTCATAACCAAAAATAGCAGAGAAGTGCATGCAAATAGTTGAGAGGACATGGATTAAAAACCCTTCCCTACCTCCACAGGCCAGGTCAGAGGGACAACATGGTGAGACTGCGTTGTGGATGGAGACGTTAAGGGAATGTTTCCAAACGGGCATTTTACGATATCTAGGGCACTTTCTGAAAGCCACGAAGTTCGGGAAAGGCGCTTCGAAGTGAGCACGGGGGTACTTTCATAGTCGGGCTTAACTTCGTGACGCTATCGGTAACCCTGGGGTAGCAGCGTATTGAGCAGCCGGCTGCGCTGCGGCAGCAGGCCGTCCTCTGCCCTCGCCTCCCCACAAATCCGCTGATTAGAGCGGGGCGAGCTTCAAGCTTCGCTCTGGGCTGCGGAGGCTTTGCTTGCGCCGTGCGGGCGACTGGCAAACGCCGCAGGCAAAGGCCGGTGCGGGTTTTGCGGGAGGCAGCGTGGAGCAGCCGCGCAGAGAGGGGCGGCCGCCCGCGCTCGGGGGGGCTGAGCGCGTCTCGGCGCCCACGTGAAGATGAGCGCGAGGTAACAATGCGCAACCTTTATTACGCCGTCTTGATTGCGTAGGCAGAAGCGTGCGGCAGCGAGGCGCGCACGTGGCTGCGCTGCGCACAGGCGGGTACCGGAGCGCTGCGGCGCGTAGAAACGCTCCCCCTCTCCTCTTCCCAAAATCACCCGTTTGAGCAGCAACCGCTAACTGAACATTAGCTTCCAATGAATTTCGCTTGTAAAGTAATTTAAGCCCCCCCGGCGCGGTCAGTCCGTTTTTTCACCCTGTTGCGGCCGGGCATGGTGGCTAAATGCTTCCGTCATTTTAAGATGTGCGGGTGGGTTTTTTTGGGGGAGAGGGATGAGGAGCGCGGCGGTGGGTGCCGTCGGGGTGCCCGAGGCCGAGCTGTCGCTGCGCGGGGCCGCAGGTGGCGCGCTCAGGCGCGCAGCCGGGGCAGCGCGGAGGGCGAGCGCAGGTTTACGCGGCAAACTACGCAAGAGGCGCTCTGCCTCGACCTAGCGGGCCTAAAGTCTGGAGTACGGGAGCTGCTCGGTGCTCCCCTGGGACGTGCAATGGGTTTCAATCCGCCGGCATCCCGCATACAAGCTCACAGGCTGGGAGGATCCCACTTACCCTTCCCACGCGGTTTGTTTTTTTTTTTTTCCTTTTTTTTTTCTTCGCTCTTTCCCCTTCTCCCTCTCCTCCCGGCGGCTTGTCTGTGTTGTGAATCCGCCCCAAAGGTGGTGCGGTGCCGCGGTGAGCGTAGCCCTCCTGGTTTAATTACGCTGGGGCTCATAAAGCCATTCGCTTCTTTCCAAAGTAATAAACAAACGTCGCGTTAGGTCAAGATTGATGGTGTCCATGCAATAAAAACGGGCCAGGTCAGGAAGAAATAAAATTCAATCAGAGCTCGCGGAATCATTTTTCAGGGGACAGAAAGACAGAAAAGGAGACGGGGGTCAAGGGAGACGATGTCGCCATTCACAACACACCAGCCGGGAGGGAGGAGGGCGAGGGTTAACGAGCGATTGTTTTTTATCAAGCGGAGCCTAATTGAAAGAAACAATAGCCGCATCGGCGGGGGAGGGCCGGCTCCTTGCGCGGGGGAGTCTCTGCGGGGCCGGGCTGCGGCCCCGCACCCCGGCGCTGCGGAGCGCGGCCGCGGCGGGCAGCGGGGACCCCTCGCAGCAATGCTGCGCCCCCCCCTCCTAAAACTTTACACAGGCACCTAGGGCAACGGGCAGGTTATCCCTGCGCCAGCCCGGGGGCTGGGGATGGAAACAGCGGTAGCAAAGGGCCGGGTGCCTCGGGGAGGAGGGCAGGACACCTTCATTTCGCAAGAAGGCGTCCTCAAAGGCCTGCTTGGAGGGCCGGAGAAGCAAGCCCCAGCTCTCCCGAGGGTCACTCCGGCTGGTCCGGCAGGAGCAGGGGCCCTCGGTGTGACTTGCAACTAACCCCTCTCCCCTTGGGTGTCGTTCGGTGGGAACGCTGCTGGCATCCCGAGATTTGGGAAGCGGCTGCGGAGGTGGTACTTGCTGGACACCCGACGGGCGGTGGGTACCGGGCCGGCTCTGGGAACAGTGCCGTCGGGGGGGCCGCGGTGTGCAGGGAGGAGGCGGCGGCGGCACAGCCCCGCGGGGAAGCCTTTGCGCTCCCAGGGGCTCGTTTTCGTCCTGACCCGGCCTCGCCTGCTTCGCCAGCCCGCCGGCGTCCTGTGCAACGCGGGCTGGGAGGCAGTCGGCAAAGGCTCCCTCCCTCCGTTGAGTCGGCAGGGCGTTTTGGGGGGGATTTCTCCCTCGCCCCCCAGGCAAACGCGTCTGTGTGCGCACCTCCACGACCTTCTAGGCCGGTAACTTGCGCCTTGCTTGGTATGCGTGTGCCGCAAAATAAGAGCTATTAAAAAGCACTGGGATGGCGGGGGGGGGGGGCGGGGGGAGGTGGCCCGGGCTACCGGTGAGAGCTCACAAGCTCTCCGGCTGAACGGGAATTGGGTGGTCGGCAATTTTTTTGCCCCCTAAATAAACACAGCTTGAGACGACTTGGGTGGGCAGAAGGGAACAATTTGTGAGCCGGAGAGCAAGCGAGCTGGGCAGGCAGCCGGGCCGCGACTTACCTGCTGGAGACTTTCACCTGACCTTTAGGTGTCAGGGGGCTTGGTTGTGCAGTGTATTACCCCGCATTCGGGTCAGCTGCTTTAGGCTGCGTTCAGCAGAATTAAAACAACAACAATGAAACCCCCAAACTGGAATCCCCCCTCCTTTCCAGCCCCCATCACCTCTGGGGAGAATGCAGGAAAACCAACACATTTAGAACCATTAACTCTTAAAATAGCTGAATTTCCTCCAGTAGAAAAAACGCAAATTATTACACTCATGAGTTCAGGATATTTATATATTATATGAATCGATGAATAAACAGGTCATATCACTAGAGCCATCGTCCCTCGGAAGGCAAGAGCTCGGTTTAGAAGAAACGCCGTAGCCGTTTTCCCCCCACCGTTCCTGGAATTTATTTACTTGCCAGAACATTTAAGCGGCCGAGTTTAATTTTTTTTAAATAAATATTTGAAATAAGGAAAAAGAAAAATGTTTTCCATTGAACGATAATGTAAAAGTACTGATAATATCGTCCAAAGCAGAAGAGAATTGTTTAAACAATGTCGGTGCTTGCAAGATTGCCCAGTATAAATACATTCGCACTGCCTTTTTGATGCGAGTTTCTACTGGAACTTTTTCTGTGTATGTTTGTGTGTATAGATACGTATTTCCCCGCTCGCGATTGCGTGAAATAGGTCTGCAGCTGCAGGCTAGCCGAGGGGCCAGTCGCCCTGCCAAGTCCCCGTCGCCCCGGGACGGGGGCGCCCGGCGGGGCTGCGGGCAGGAGCCGGGCGCTCGCACACCTCGCCGCTGCCAGCGAGAAGCCGCTCACCGCTTTCCCTTAGCGAGGATCTATGGAAGTGCTCCAGGCCAGCGCTTCTAACCTCGCCTCTCAAGGATGGGATGGATTTAAAACCGAATAACGAATTGCAGAAAAATTACGGCTTTCTCCCGTCGCCGTTCCCCGCCCCCCCAAGCGCTCCGCCGGGGGGGGGGACACGGAGCGCGGAATGAACCGGTGCGAGCTCATTAGCAAAGCAAAGGTTGCAATTAGCGTCTGCTGCTGCGAACCGACCTCTCCCCCGCCCGCCTCCCCTAGCCCCCATCACCAAATAATTGCAAAGTATCTGTTGATGTTTTTCTTCCACCCGTCAAAACGTTGGAGCTCTGCCTGCTCCAAGCGCTCCTTTCTGGGTTTGTTGTGTCTGGAGACAATGCTCCGCCAGCGAACCATCAGAGGTGAAGGGGGGTCACACGGGGAGGCAGGGAGCGCAGCCCTGCCAGCCGGCTGGCCGCCCCCCCCGCCTCCCGCCCCGGCAAGCCTGCCGCCCAGAGGCGACGGGGGCGCGCGGCGGCCCCCGCCCGGCGAGGCCGGTCCCCCTCTCCCCGCGCTGCCTCGGGGCAGCCGGGGCGGGAGGGGGAAGAGGATGCGACCCTCCTGTCCGCCCGGGGGGGCGCGGCCGCTTTTTGTGCACGGGGCCGGGGGGGAGCCGGGGGACTCCCCTGTTCCCCCAACTTAGATCTTTTATTTTTCTCAATACTTACAGCAATCCATCCGGACTCCGCCGTTCCCCCAGTTTACACCTAAATTTTATTTTTCTTAATACACTTACAGCAATCGATCCGTCGCCGTGCGCGACCAGAGCTGGCCGCGGAGCCGTTTCCCACCACCTACCTACCGTGCCCCAGCAGCGGGTCTGTTCCCCCCTCAGCCCCCTTTTGCTGTTGCCCTTCAGGCTGACGCTGCGAGCAGGAGGTGTATTTTTAGCTGGCGCTGGCGGTTTTGCTCCGCGACCCCGAGGAAACCCCCGTCGCTTTGTCTCGCCGGCCTTCCGCGGCGGGGCCGGGGAGGAGAGCGGCGGGCGGGCCGGCTGCGCTGCCGGCGGGCCCCGGGGCAGGGCCGACCCCCGCCCCGGCCCTCTCGCAGGGGTGGCAGGGGCCGGTGCTCCTGCGGGGCGACCCCGCCGCAGGCGTCCGCCACGCTGCTGGCTCCCTGCGGGGATTTTGCAGCCCACGAGCGGCCGGTGGTCCCGAGCGCCCCGACAGGCCTCAGGAGAGGGAAAAATAATAATAATAAAAAAAAAGCTTTCGTGGCAGTTTTATCGTCGGCAGGACGGGCTCCGGGGGAAGGGCAGCGGCCCGCACGGCGGAGGCGAGAGGCCGAGTTACGGCTGCGAGATGCGGGGTGGCGGCGGGGGCCGCAGGCAGGGCCGGGCCGGCTCTCCCGAGCGGGCCCCGGCCCTCCGCAACCCGCGGGGCAGGAGCTGGGCCCGCTCTCCTCTCCCTGAGCGCCCGGGCAGCCCCCACCCCCAGCGCTGCCGGGACTATCCCGCCTCTCCCCGTCGTGGCGGCGCAGGGTGTCCCCCTCCGCTTCCCACGACGCGCGGGACAGGCTGCCCGGGCCGGGACCCGCGGCAGGCCCCCGGCTCCGCGATCCCCTCCCCGGCCCCTGGCAGGCAGGGCGGCCGCAGGCTGGCCCCGGCGAGCAACCGGCCTTCCCCGGCCAGCGCTGCCATCGGCAGCCGGCAGAGCCGGGCTGAGCGTTGCTTGGGCGTGCCGGGGAGCAAAAGCAAAAGCCACCTTGCCGTTTGCTCTCTTCGCTGCTGCTGCTGGTGGTGGGACGCCTGTGGAAGGCACGGGAGGCTGGGGGCATGCTCGGTTATTTACTACTGGAGCTGCCCTTTTAAGTTAACGAAGTTGTAATGACTCCAGGTGAGAGGCATGCGACGGGCAGAGGGGGGATGTATCTTTCCGTACCTGCCCGCACAAAACGCTTGACATACGCATTGAACGGATGTGGAGACATCAGTCTGTAACTGGTGCATTAGCTACATATGTAGCTATCATCTCCCGAAATCGCCGCGTTTTTGTTTGGTGTTTGGTTTTGTTTTTTTTTTTAAATTTCGTTTTCAAGAAGCGATTCCATGGTCATTGCAAAGAGCAGTACTTTAGGAGGAATTCAACAATCGGGCAGGAGGATGGTGGTGAGGAAACCGAAAAGCAGTTCAGAGCTTTGCCAAATTGTGAAAAGCAGCGGGGCAGTGCTGGGACGCACGTTTTGTCCTGTCACGACCAGTAGCAATTTTTTTTTATAACGAAAGCAGCAAAAAGACATCCAGCACAAGGTCACCGCGGAGGGACCGCTTGGTCTCGAACCAATGTTTGCCTTGCCATCCCCTTCCCCTCTCGCGTCCCAATATAGACACCGAAAACGGAGAATAAAAATGCTTCTCTTGAATGCCCCACAGTTAGAGATGCCAAAGAAAAAAAACAACTCTGAGGTCGAAGGAAAACTGGAAGCTTATGTAAAGGTTCCCAGCCCTCTGCGGAGATGTGTGAACTAATATTCAGATGTACCAGCAAGCCTCCGAGTGAATCACTGTAAGCAAAAAATAGTTCCCAACAATACAAAAATACCTTGTCATAAAAGCGCTTTAATACTTTTTTTTTTTTTTTTTTTTTTTTTACTTTTACTACGTGCGCCACCAAAGATCCGCCACCAGCAGCCTGTGACCGCTCGGCCCCGGCGCTGCGAAGGGGGCAGCCCCCGGGGCGGCTGGGCAGGCGGAGCTCGCCCCCTCCCCTCCACCACCCGCCGCGGCCCCCCGAGGGTCCCCCGGCCCCACTCGGGGCTGCCCCGGGGCGTGGGGGCACCGCTGGGCACGGGGGGAGCCCCTCGGCCGTGGGGGGCGAGCGCGTACCGCCGGGGACCCACGCGGGGTCAACACTGCGGGGAGAAGACCGCTAGTGCAAAGGACACGCACCCACGGGGAGGGGATTTACTGTTCTTTTGCTCTAAAAAAAAGGCGCAGCCGCGGAGTCGTGACCATGCGAGGGGGGAAAGCACCCCAGGAGGCTTTGTATAAATATACCCACGCGTGGAGGTGCACAGGCGGGGGCGAGTGGCAATGTGTGCGGGACGCCGCGGGGAGCTCCAGGCCTCCCCACCGACGGGGCGCCCGCGACCTGCTGGGCGCTGGTTTATGCCTTGGGAGCCCGGCCGGGCCGCGGAGCCTGTGCGTGGGGGCTGGAGAGCCTCACACGCGTGGGGCGCTACTTGGAGCGAGCGCAACACGGACACCTCCCCCTCTGCGCTGCTCCCCTTCCTCTCCCCGCTGCGAGGCCGCGTACTCCGTGCACCTGTAGCAGGGGACCCCAAGCAGCGCCCGGGCTCCCGCGTTTCTCCTTCCCCCGTGTGCTGGGGCGGCCTCACTCCCGCGGGGACGGCCGCGAAGGAAGCGGCTGCTCCGGCTGCCGGGGCGCGCCCCGCTCCGCGCCCCTCCGCGCCCGGCGCCGCGGCCACCGCCGGCTCGCAGACATTTTTCACTGCGCCTCCGGCAAACGGTGCGCGGCCGGCGCACAAAGAGCCCTCTCTCTCCGGCAGCCCGGCTCCCCGCAGGCTGCTCCCCAGCCCCGGCCCGTCCCCCCGCACCGCTCCCATCACGGAACCGCACCCGGGCGCAGCCGGAGCCGCTGCCCCCAGCTCCGCGCTCAGGACCCCCCCCCGCCCCCCTTTTAACAGGGGTATCCCCCCCAATACAAAGTAAAAAAGCAAGAGGTGCACTCGGAGAAGGTGTATCCCCTGTCTCTCTCTCCCCCCCCGCGTATCTCACCCTTTGCTCATTTCGAGGCATAGAGCTAAAATGATGGGAGTAATTGGTGGGTGGAAGATCCTAAACCAACGGGAAATGTATGGGCTCGACGACCTCTGGATAACCCGGGTACCTTGGCACGAAAAGTGCAAAAATATTTACTCACCTTGAAGTTTCTATTTTTTTTAAGTTTTTATTTATTTTGTTTTTATTTCTTAAGTCATCTTTTGAGATGGTTCAAGCTCCCGTCCGAGGTCTAATTATAGTAAGCAGGAAGATGATGAAGGGGAATGGGTTGATTCGGGGAGGGGGGCAAAAACCAAAACACCCTAAACCCCCGGACTGGGAAGGTGCTGGACAAAAAGGCATTCTGTGACTCACGGACACTCTGAAATGAAGATCTGAAAAACGCTTCCAAGCCCCTTCTGGCTGGTTTAAAAGCGATTCCAGCAATTAGGAATTAATTCGGCATGGTCAAAAGGCGATTTCACTGCAAGTTATATCAAGTTATCCAAACTTTTTAAGAGTTCAAGTGGTGGAAATGGGCCGCTGGGGTGGAGGTAAGGCTGCAGGAAAGAAAAACAAGGAGTGTTCAGGAAAGGCAGAAGAGGGGAAGCCGTGGAGCAAGGGCCAGAGGGATGGCGAGCCCACATTAGTGCCAGAGGTTTGCTGCTGTTGTTGCTGGAGGAGAGGGGAGGCAGGGGACAGGGGACGCTTTTTTTCACGTGGGAGAAAGTATTAAAAATGCGCTGGAGGTCCTAGGTAATAGAAAGATGAGTTTTCATTAAAAAAAGGAAATCAGTGGGCTTGCTGGCTGATCAGTACTTCAGGTACAGTACCGGGGGGAGAGGGTGACCCCTCCGCAGTTAATGGCAGGATCCAGAGTTAGCCCAGGCAGGGCTGATCCTGGGATGATGTGTGGGGCAAGAGGCACAGGGAGGGTGTGGAGGGGGGAGGGGGGATAACACCGGGCTTTCACGCACAGGCAGGCCAGCAATAAAACCATCACGGGGAGGGGCGGCCACCCACCCCGGCAGCTCATGGTGGTGCTGGCCATGGGGTGCACCCCTGGCATGGGTCCTGCGACTCCCATCGGGCCCAGCCAGGACTCAGGCATTGGGATTGTTCTTCATGAGCTCCACGTCAGCGTCCACCATCTCCCTCACCAGCTCCTGCAAAAAGGGAGAGAGGCAGATGAGGGCTCCAGTGCAGGGGATGAATGGGCAGCAAGTCGGGAGTGCCCTGGAGCAGGGCGAGCCCTCCCAGCCCCCCGCAGCAGGACCAGGAGGGGCTGGGGCTTTGCGGGGCTCTTCCCGCAGCAGCCCTGGCCCCAGCGTGTGTGTCGGTGTGCTGCTGTGCACCGGGGGTGCCCATCGCTGCCATGGTGGCTGCTGTCTTCAAAGCAAGAACGTGGGCAGGGTCACTGAAAACGGGATTTCTCAGTGTGCGTGAGTCACCCCACGCAGAGGCCCCCCTCTCCCTTCCCTGTGAATTGCTTTTAGAGGGCACGAACACCTGGCAGGTACAAAGCACTCCAGAAAGGCCACTCACATCAAACGTGACTCTCGGCTTCCAGTTCAGCTTTTGCCTGGCTTTGGTACAGTCCCCTTGCAGAAAATCCTGCGGAAAAGAAGAGAGAGGCACTGCAAGAAGTGTCCACCTTCCCCACCTCGATGGCCTCCCTGTTGCTCGTGCTTCCCTGTGAGCCGAGCGCAGCCGGAGCTGCCGTCGGACTCTTCCGAGGACAAAATATTTCTCTTTAAGATGCAATTTTAGTGGAAGCTCATATGCCTATAAATCACCAGGAGGCAGCATCCTTTCACCAGGCTATTTCAGAGCGAAAGAGTTATTCTTTGTTTTCGTGTGTGCGCGGGGTTTGAACTCCAGTCTTACGGCTGTATAATGGTGAACATTTTATAAGAAGTTTTCATATGTCTTAGTCATGCTTTTGAATGAGCTGTTCCAAATTCTTTTTTCCCCTCATTTATTTAAATAATGTAAATCACAGAGCAAACATGACAACTATTCTCTTTCAAATAAAAACGTGATCACGACAGATGATGCTGAAAGACTGCTATGAATATGGGTAACCACATGCAACAGTAGTAAACATCCAGTTTTTGAACACCTACATATTTTTTTCTATGGTATTTTGAGCATCCATGTGGAAAGAAAAGTCTTAATATCTCATAAATGAAAAGAAATTATCTTGAAACCATTACAGAAACCAAGACTTAGGTCATATCCACCTTACTGTTCAAGTATTCTTAAAAGTGCTACCACACCAAAACAATCGCACAACCAGTCATCAAAAATAACGTAGCAAAATTAAACAAAGAATAAAGCTCCTTTGACTGCATTTCTAATTGAATGAAAAAACTGACTGCATCTTCCTTTAAAATTCGAATACTGTGTTTAAATAGTAGCTTTTTCCAACTGTATGTGTTGATTTAATAAAATATATAATCTCTTCTCATAAGCTTCATTTCTCTGTAGCAGTAAATACTAAAATTCTATCCGTCTAGGTTTAAAGAAAACCAAACAAAACCAACTTGGTTACAGAACAACAAGGCTAAGGCTGAATTCTGCTCTTGCATTTGACTTTATGGTGGTAACACAGCCGGTTTTCCAGAAAAATGCATGGATTGCCTTTCTCCTCCCTCTTCCATTCTCTGACCAGCGGTGGAGCTAACGAGCATTTTCTGGCTGTAGATTTTTTTTTAACTGTACTGCCCGCACACTACATTTTTCAGATGCTATCTTTCGTGCATGTGCGGTTCAGGTCATGTTAACTTCCAAAATCACCTCATCCTGTGCAGTAAAACGTAGGAAATTCATCTTCATAATTGTGCTCCAGAAAGCTAGACAGCTCGCTTCCAGGAGCGAAGGAAATCCACCAAAGGAAATATTGCACTGAAGAAGGGGATGTGGAACAAACACGTCTGCTGAGACTATTCCAGGCTGCATTTTTACTAGCTCAGTCTTTCAGCCTGCCTTCAGAAAAGAGTAAACAGGTGGATCAGAACAAAATGATATGAAAATAAAAAATGCCATGATTTCCTTTAAATTAGACTAAATGATTTCCTACTGCAGCCCTAGAATGGGTTTTTAGAAACTGCAGCAGACATCTGAGGCCAAGTCATGCAAAACCGCATCAACTTGAGGGATCCCCTGGAGGGTCGTGTGAATATGGATTGCAAAATCTGGTTTGAAATGGGAAAGACGCCCACTAACTTTGATAAAATTTGGATCAGACCCTAATGTGCTCATGGAGGTATGCCTTTTATCTGGAGTTCGGTTTAATTTACATTATATACGGGTGTAGATATGTGCCTGGAAACAAGGAAATCCTTCTTAAAATAATAATTTCAGTATAAAAACAATTGCCTTTTATTCAGTCCTAATTCAAGCCATTAGCTAGAAGTGAAGCATTTTAATACGACCTAGTTTTAAGTCATAAAAGCTATGTCATAAAACTTAGAGTTTCATTTTTATAAATGCTGTGTAAGTAATAATTTTACATCCACAATCCTTATATCGAAAATATCCTTTTAAACCGAGCCTTATCTAGGATACTGGCTTCCCATTTAAAAAAAAAAAATTGACCGGGAAGAACAGAATGAATTGCCATCGCCTGCTGTATGTAGCTGCATTCTGCTTTTGAACAGCTTGGGAGCAGTCTTTTAACTTTCTTGGACAAATGCTTTTTGTTAAAACAGTTTATCTAAAAAAATACTTTACCTAATTCCAGGCCTTCATTTAAAAACATAAACACTCAGCTGCTGAATAGACCAAAATAAGGTTGAGGGGAGGTTGCAAATCAGTAAGAGTGAAGTTATTTGCAGTGCTGGATTATATATAGAGAGAACACAAACAACTAGTGTATGAAATCCATTTAAGTATTAAAAAAAAGTATTTTTCCTTTAAAAGTTCACATGCTTTAACAATGATGCAGTAAAGGTATTGTGGCATAATCTGTGGGGGAAAAAAAGACAAGAGGAAAAAATATTTAATATATATGATAATACAAATTCCCCAGCTGAGTTAGGTTAAAAGATTTTAAATGGCTCTCCTGAAGAAGTTTGTGTACTTTTGAGAAACACTACTTTGTCCGTAATGCTATTTTCAAGTAAATCTATCTACAAAGTGTCTCCTCGGCACTTTTTAAAAGGTTCTCTTAGAAAAGCTACTGGGTACAGAGATCAAATGAAACCATAATATTAATACCATATTACATCTAAATTCAAGGTTTGATTGTATTCTTATTAATCAAAGTTTCAACACTGAATGGAAATGATGACTGGAACAAAGCTATTCCTGATTAAAGGATTGTATTGCAGTCATGTTTCCTGTATTTTTCTACAAGTAGCTCATAATATGAAAACAATAAGGTAATTACAATAAAATAAGAATATTAAAAAAAGCTTCCCTTGGAACCAAATGACTGCTTGTTTATATTATTCAAGTCTTTCACTGAAACCAGAGATGCATCTGTCAGATTTCCAAAAGGAAAAAATCCACAAAAAACCCCACAAACCGAAAAAACCTCTGGCATGCCAATCATTAAAGGGTATTGATTTTTCAGTGCCAGGGCTTCACTTTGTAGAGGTACGACGAGATCAGAAAGCAAAGAAAGAAGAGGTGAGGTTTCACTGGAGAAAACCTGGATTTGGGGGGGGGGGGGGCTGTGGGGGGTGAGATGGGGGGATGTTATTGAAAAACAGCTGCTGCTGCTGAATGTAAACTGCCCAGTATCCCTGTTCCGGATGGAAAGGCACCTGATGAAACCACACCGCTTCATGTTTTGTATTCCTGCAGGATAACTTTTTCTGTGGCGTTGTGCTTTACAAACTGACAGGAAAACAAAGCTCTTTGACTCCGTGAAAACTCTGAGGATTTAGATACTGAGCTGAGAGTCTGCAAACCTGAAAACACTGATTAAGGCTTGCTGTTGTTTTTGCAGTACTCAGATCATCAACATAAAATTAAGTCTTTGCTTTTAGTTATGCATTTTGGGAGGAACAAGCCCTTATTTTCCATGCAAATACAGTTAACAGAAGTGAATAGTAATGACGAGTTTTACCTGCAAGCTAAGAGTCGGAAAAAAACATCCAGGTAAATATTTAAAGGGAAGGAAGATGGAAAAGACAGCAGTCAAATTCTCTGTTGCCACTTAATGCGAGAGTAAACCCTCCTGCAGCTTTATATGCACCTCACTGTCATATGACTGCCTTTCAGAGAAAAGAATGAGTTTATCCGATGTGAGTTTTTCTGTTTTACCTTTACTGTAAATGAGGCAGTGTAACTGTGTAGAAAATACTCCGTTAATACTAAATCTGATTTTATGATTATTCCGTTCTATTGTCCAAATGCACGCAGACAAATACATACAGATAAGCAGAGAGAAATTTGTTATGCAATGCAGTAAGGCATTTTTAAATTTGGTTTTAAAACCATGAGACAAAAATGTAAAATATTTTAATGTAAATATCATATTTCCCAAGCTCTTGTTCTGAGTGTCATCACGACTCCTATTTTGACTCGCACAGTGATTGATCTGGTTTTGCTGTGCAATGTATCACTATCTCATTCAATTAACTCTAACTGAGAATTTAAAGCCTCAAGACAATGTGAGAAAAAGGAGATAGCGTGGCCTGAAAGAAGGCCAAGGCTTCCTTTATTACTACAGCTCAGCTGATTCCCTTTAAAATGTGCCTTTGCTGAAGCCAGCACTGAGCGCCAGCTTTTGCTCTCTCTTACACCAGAATAAAACTGAGATCAAGTCCTCAGTAAAACACCTGCGATGGAACTGTGCCCAGCTCCGCTCGCTGCAGCAGAGACAAGGCTTTACCTCTAAAAATAAACAGACTTGATCTAAGCACACAACAGTTTTACTGCATCTGAAAAGCAGCCAGGGTTACGTTCACAATCGGCACAACCGCTTGGAAGAGAATTTGTTACATCAGAGCTCCCATAAGCAAAGAGCACAGACCCAGCTCGGTGGAGGCTCTGGCGTGCGTGTTTAGTCTTGCACTCTTTTGCTTGAGAAGTTTTGTCAGGAAGGATTTCAAGATTCTAGGGGCCAAAGTTTCCTGCAAACCCTGCTTGTGTTTTATTTTCCTTATATCCTTCTTAAAACCGTCGCCTTTCACCTTTAACTCATCCCGTTAAAAGAAAAATTAACAAACATAGCTACTTAATTAGACATTAGCTTGCAGTTTTGTGTTTTCACCATTATTGTAGAATCATAGAATGGTTTGGGTTGGAAAGGACATTTCAAGGTTGTCATCCAGTCCAACCCTCCTGCAATAAGCAGAGACATCTTCAACTGGATCAGGTTGCTCAGAGCCCCGTCCAACCTGACCTTGAATGTTTCCAAGGACGGGGCATCTGCCACCTCTCTGGGCAACCTGTTCCTGTGTTTCACCACCCTCACTGTAAAAAATTTCTTCCTTATATCTAATCTAAATCTACCCTCTTTTAGTTTAAAACCATTACCCCTTGTCCTATCACAACAGGCTCTGGTAAAAAGTTATATCTCAGTAAAGTATATATCAAAGTTTATCTTATGAAATAGTCTCCCCTTTTGTGCACTTTCTGGAGCATTTTTCATAGCAATTTTTAATGAGGGTTCATGTAGCACATCTCAGTAGTAACATCAGCCCCACAGTATATATGGGTATCTGATGCAGCTCATTGCTTGGAGAACAGCTTTGTTAAAGTGTTTGTTGCAAATAGTCAGGAGACTGCAGGCATTGCTCACTAGGCAGTTCTTCTACCATTGCCCTTAGCCCCCATTCCCTAGTCTTCTCCCGCACTTGCCAGCAGGCCTGGGGATGTCATCTCTTAACCCAGATGCAACATTGGAGAGCAGTTTCCGTGACTTCAGTCAAGCTATTCCCTGTGCGCTCCGTTAAGAAAAGTAGTAAGATGTCACTAAATCAGAGCTGCAGAGTCTGTAACCGTGCACCTTGCTGGTGCAAAATTCAATGCACGGTTCAGCTAAGCTCGGATCAAACCCCAGAAGGAGTCCAGTAATAAGCACTGTGTCTGCTGTGCACTGCTCTGTAAGTACTTCTGGAGATCCACAAGGCAGAGAGCACTGGCGTGATTTCTTTGCGAAGGGTAGTGTTTCTTATAATATCTATAGTAACAGGGAAAAAACCCAGTATAATTATAAAGCAAGAGACTCCTATCTCCACAGTAAATATGAGGAGACTGAAGATAAAACATACCAATAGGCAAAGCCCAAGCCTAACGAGGAACACAGTAAACATCTTCAGAAATTTAAGATGAGCCGTAATGTGTCGTCGCTCAGTTTTCATTTTTTCTTTCCACTGTTGCAAAGTTGTGGAGCAGTTAGGGTACCAAGGGAATAGAAGAATGCCAGTGAATTTGGTTCCTGATCTAAATTTGTTTTAATGCAGCATGAACAGACTGCTTTCCACTCTTGGGTCAGCAGTCTTTTGCAGAAAGACGGTATTGTTTGCAAAGAACCACAGGAAAAGGCAAAAGCAACCAATAGACTGAAACTCACGTATAACTAAATGCCATTTAAAATAAGAGGCATAATGTTTTTTTCCCCTAGCATGTTTTCCTATGTAAATCCTCTCCCTATTCAGAAAGCTCCATTTTTACTAAAACCATGTTGAGGGAGAAGGGGAGAGTGAAGAATGACTTGAGCAAAGGGCTGATTCTGCACGGTGCTGAGCCCCTGCACATCTGATGGACCTTGGCAGGCCGCGAGCGCCGGGCATCTTTAGGGTAAAGTCTTATCTGGGACTCCACTGTACTCCAGCAATAAGGCATCAGCACAAGCCACACGGTCAATAAAACCTGAGCACAGCCTTCGCTTTTCCACCAGGAACCAGGGACGTTAGAACAGCGGCTTTATCTTATCGGTTTGATAATCTTTAATTTGACCAGCTTCCAAAGGGTTAAGGCAAATGAACTCGGAGCGGCAATAAACATTAGGGCGATAATAACAGTAATGGAGCTCCTCTCCCTTCTCCTCCTCCTCTTCCCCTCCCTCCCCTGTGCTTTTTCCACTTTGCTGCTGCCTATCAGCCCGAACCAAAGCTAAAGCCAGACCTCTCTTTCAATGACAGGGGATGATAAGAGACGTGAAGAAAACAGCAGGCTGTCTGGTCTGCTCAGGAAGTCGGGGACGGATGGTATTGTCCATCAGCGGGGCCACGCGGCGGCCGGAGGCCGGGAACAATGCTCCGCTCTGGGGAAATGGGCTCACTCAGCGCCGGTCCTGGCAGTCTCATTGACACCACAGATAAAACCATGAAGCCAGGGGGGAGCCGGCCCCCGTGCTTCGGGAGCCTCGTTGCCGGACTCCAATCGCTTTGATGGAGGCGGTGCCCCGGTGAATCGACGCGAGACCGCAGCCTGCACGCGTCCCTGGGCGGAGAGCATGTGCAGACCTCAGCCATGGTGTGAGCGCCAGCGGAGCTGCAGGCACAAGAGCCCCTTGCAGGGCTGAGCCTTGCTCAGATCTAATAACTTGCCAAGTGAAGCCTGAGAAAACGTCTTGGCCAGTACCGTCCCCAGGCCAGATAAAATTCCTCCCGAATTACAGCCCGATATCCCTGAAGCCAGTGCTGAATTTCACTTGCTTTGGATCTGGAGCTGAGCTCGCTCATCAGGAGCCGTCCTGCACGGGGATCGGCGTAGCTCTGCGCTGGGGCATCCCGCTGCAAGTTGGGCCATGGGTGCTTTTCAGGATCCCACGCGTGAGGTAGGCTGAAGGCTGTTCCCCCTGCAGCAGGGAAAGCCCCGCTGCTGCAAACAGCAAAATTCCTGCAGCTGGCTGCGGTGAGGCAGGTGCTTCCCTCCCTCTCAGTTTGCCCTGAGGCCCAATTCTGTGCTCCTGGGAAGACCTGGAAGGTGTTCCCCAGCTTGGATGCAAGTGTAATTGTAACCTCAGCGCACAGCTCCGCAAAACACCAAAGAGGCTTCCGAATGGCAAGATCGTGTCTAGTTCACAGGAATGCCTCTGCTGAAAAAGCAGGGAACTTCTGGAGGAGAGGAAGAAGATTAATTTTCTTACTGGAAATGGAATATGGCCCCTAGGGTTAGCTGTCTTCACTGATTGACATGTCAAGATGAAGAGGAAAACTGATAACCCCAGAAATCCATGCTGCAAGGCTACTTAGTTTCTTCTCTTCTTCCACTAAAAAATACTTCATTTATAACAACTTATATTGGAAACGTTGATAGGTTTAGTGATCATTGCTAGTCAAATACCAAATGATAAGCAACAAAACAATAAACATTAGGACAGTGATCTTGTATTCTACCTATAGATGTTTATCTATCTACCTTTAGAGCATTAAGCAGCAATTTAATGAATGAAGGTCTATGATTAGCAGGATATTACTACTCTATAGGATGAATTCTTTATCTTGTCCAGGATGCATTGTTTGTGGTGATTTTACTACGCCTACAGATATTCACATCTCTGAAAAAATCAAGGCATTTGTTATGTTAACATCAAAATGATATTACATTTTTTTTTGGAAGGGAGTGCTGTTATGTTTGCCCTAATAAAAATATTAATTTACTCAATTGCTGTCTTTGCCCTGTGTTCAGTGCTCACCTCACTACTCTGAAGGCTTGGCTGTGACTCAGGTTGGGCAGGAGAGACAACACTCCCTTCCTCACCTGTTATATTGAAATATGAACCTCTGTCTCCCTGAAGCTTGTCATAAGACCAAGGGGGGAAAGGACAAAGAAGGGATGGATGCTTCTCCCTTCCTGTCTTCCTCCCTGCTATGGATTAACTAGTCCAAAAGAGTTAGCATGGAGGATGGTTAGTCATTTCTCATTGAAAAACAGTTGTAAAATGCTCCCTCCCTGCAGTATGGGGGCTGAAGAAGGGAGCTGCCACTTCTCTGGACAAAGCCGTTAGGTACCGCCTTTTACTGCTGGCTGCTTTTTTAGAAGCAGCCTCCCTCTACACGGTCATAAACCTGACCTAATTTATGGGACGTATCACCTTCCCCCCCACCCCTCACTGCATTCCAGTTTCTCACTAAAATCCCCATCTGATTTGAAAACCCTTTTCAAGACACAATATACGGAAAGAATAAGCTGTGAAAGGCTTAAAGGGAGCTCATGAGCTGAGGGTTTGTTACCAAGGGAAAAAAAAAAATCCATTTCAAACACAGTATATGGAAGGGACTTAGGACAGGATACCACGCAGCTCCTGTCTGCAAAACTAAAGCTATCCTTGCCTGAACACCTCTAGTTACAAAGCAAGCAATGGTCCATGAAAGGGTTAAAATAAAACAAGGTAGGATAATTTCTGATTCTGAGTACGTCCCAAATGTATTCTCCAGTGCGCTTGATAAAGAAGGAAGTCCAAGCAGTGGCCTTTCACATGACATCATAAAAGCCTAATTTATCACCAGCCACCAAACATCTAGAAAATCATAACATCCTTTCAGGAAAGCCATGTGCAAAATAATCAGATTTACTTTGATGAAAGCTTTAGTGCTTGAGGCCAAGTAGGACACTACAAAGAATAACCCTTTGCAGGTACTAGCATACAACAAAGCAGGTCATATTTAATGCTTCAAACTCACGCTTTGTCCATTAAAAGGCATAAGCCTTTCTTGCCCATAAACAAACGTATTTCTATTCTGCATGTGTGTTCAACCAAGACTGCTAAGATAAAACACTGGTCACTGGTAAGTCCAGGCAAGGTAACCAGCTGAATATTTCCTTTACAGATGAAAAGCATGCTATTGCTGCAAATAAAGGCACTGTGTTCCCCACTGCCTGGTCTCACAGTCCCTTGCAAGTGTGTTAGGGATATGGGCTGGGTATTGCCACAGCATCTCACAGCTTTTGAAAGGATAAAGCCCTCCCAGCACACTCAGCATCACTGTTACGCTGAACCAAAGGGTGCGTTCCACCTGATAGCCTCCAAAACGCTTTGCAAAAGACACTCCCTTCTGTCTATCCGAGGTTCTCACTGTTCTGACTCTTCTGCATTTTTTTTCTGCATTTTTTGGTGGCCAGTGTAACCTGACTGTCTTGCTGGAAAAATACTGCTCAGCAAGCAGTATACCTCCATAAAATCGATTGGTTTCACATTTGCAAATGAAATCAAACAAGTCCATTTTCTGTGTTGATTAGGTAGACAAAACAGACTGCAAAGCAATTAATGAATGGCTACAAATATCAGCTACATGGTGTTCAAGATTTTTTTTGTCTGTAATGTAAGTTGGTTGGTGTGTATTTAAGACGCATAGATTCCGATAGCCGTTCAGTTCACTGATCTTGCTGCTTAATAATCTGACACTTAGGCTCTTGCTGGTCACAGGTTCTTCTGGTCTGACTGGAAAAATAACCGGATTTTCCACACCATTCTTAGTAGTTTGTTGTTGCATGTTCTCTGATCTTGGTTAATAAAAACAACTTCCTATTACATTTCCTGCACAGGAAAGCCTGGAAAAAAAATCATAGTCTTTCCTATTCTATCTTGCACTTTCTCTTGGAGCAGACATCCAACCCACCGCAAAATCTTCCAAGAAAACAATAAAATTAATACAAATATTTTATTTTCTTTTAAAGATCGGTATTTTGTTCTCTTCCATCCTTCCCTTTCCTTGGTATTTAATTTCTCTCACTTCCCTTGTTGTTTAAAGCTTTCCCATGTTTTGGCTAATTTATTTTCCTGTAAAATCCCACTTATGTCTTTTTATTGTAAGACATTTTTCCTCCCTAATTTGATGTCTCTCCCAATCTCTCTCTTTCACTCACGCTCCTCCCATTTCTCTTTTGAGTATCATTCTCCGGTTCCTCACAAACATCCTCTTAAACCTGGCCTTACTTCCCCATCTCTCCTTCACCCTCAAAATATGTCACCTCACACTGAGATTTTGTTCTCTTCTCCTCACTTCTGCTATAGTGATCTTCTCACCTGAATATTTTTCCATTTTTTTTCCCCTGGTATTCTCTATGTATCCTCACAGACTTGCTCCTTTTTCTTTTCCAGTGGTACTCCATCACATACCCGTGCCAGCTTTCTCTTCACTCAGGTTCTGAATTTTGTGTAGAATACTGCAGGGTTTGGGAGACAATTTATATTGCCACTAACATAGCAGAGGTTTGCTGACAGGGCTGAAACTGTGTTGAAATATGTTTTAAAAAAGCAAAAAGATCTCCTGAAGCTTACAGTGCCAGTTTCACTAGGGGTAAAAAGCAGATTCATTTACTGCTATTACTGTTCACAGTAGCTGCCTATAAAATTCCACAGTGCATTCGCCATATATACTTTAAAAGCGTGCATAATATGCTCTGTTTCTTTCCAAAGCATCACCAAATGCAAATACCACTTATTGAAATCTGTCCTCTCAATGACCTTTTTCTCTTAAACACTTTCAATTAAACAAGAAAGGAAGTTTTGATCTGTTACCAAAAAATTCTGCATTATTTCACCCTGCAGCAGTCAAATATGAGAGAGCATTACAGAAGGAAAACAGTTAGCATTTTCTAATGGTCCTGCCCTACTTACCAAACCTCCTTTAGTTCCACAACTAAAAAGCAAGCAAACTCCTCAGACATACACAGCAGCAGGCATGGGCTCAGATACTCCAATGCTGTCACCTCTATAACGTTTAAAATGTGAGGTGCCTCATCCATCACTTGATTCCTTTACAAGAAAGGTGTCTCTTGAGACCATTCACACAGGAATCGTCTATTGCCAAGTTTTGGTATGAAAGACAGAGCTGTTCCTCAGAAAAGCAATCCTATTTTTAATTCACGTTTTGGCAGGGCAGGGACGCCAGGTAAGGGTCCCATCACACATTGCACAAACACAGAAATGGCAGACCTTTATTTGAAAATCCATCGAAGTCAAATATCACCTTGTGGAATATTCTGTTGGAATTCACCTACGGCTTGCATCTCTTTTCCAGTGCAGGTCACCAATAAACCTTATGGCTTGGTTTATTTTGTTTGATGTATTCCAATGTAATGGTCAATATGTATGAACACATAAAGCCATGAATGACAGAATTGTTATGTATCTACTAAGAATCTAAAAAGCAGCTGAAGAAAGCTAGGTAAACATCTTGGCAGCTGCCTTCCACTTGTAACCTGAGCAAGACTTCAACTAGATGTAATACCATTAAGACAAAATAGAACTGCTTCACTGCAGCACTACAATGACTATGAAGGACTATCAGAGAAGAAGGATACAGATTTTATATAATTAAGCAAAACTATTGACATTACAATGGCAAGAAAGCACTTTCATCCCCATTTTAGAAAGCTGGGAGGCAGGATGATTTAGGGACTTGACCAACACCTTGGAATGAGAGGGAGGAGCAAGAAGAGAACCCAGGCTGTATCCCACCACTTCCCTCTGATATATAGCTTACTACAGATAAAACAGCCAACACATTCACATCACAGTGCATCTGGCATAATTTGCCCTGAATAAGTCCTTGCCGTTGATTTGTAGCGAGCAGCCCCCCAGCAGCAAACTGCTCCAAGGATGAGTGGACATATAGCATTTTGATGCAGCAGTTGACTTAACCACATAGTTCTTGTTTGTCTAAAGTTTCACTTCTATGTCTGCCCCTGGATTTTCTTTTACAGCTTCTTTCACATAAAAATCAAATACTCACCCTAGTAATATTAAAAAATTATCTTAGCTTGCTCAACTTTTCCCCTCCAGGCCCCTATTATTGACTTGAAAGTAACAGAACTCATGAGTTTATTGGTTTGTCTTCTGTGCTCTAAAGATTTAATTTTCATCTTTTCAAAGATTTTCTCTACATATAAGAGGTCAGAGCAAAAACTTAACATGTCAAAAAGTTGAGATTTGTACAATTACAGGATCCCAGAACTTTCTGCTTGATGAAAACAAGCAAACAAAAAGGATACTATGATATTAATTACTGCAAGGCCTGCAGTAATTAATTACTGCAAAGGATGGAAACACAGAACAAACAGAAATTTTTTTCACTTCACTGTCATTCAGGCAGGGATTCACTCTGTCATTCGCAAGGAAGGACCCTGCAGTGCACTGATGCTGCAGCCTACAGTAGAATGCTTTCCTTTTCCCCTGATTTCATTTTCACTCCAAAAGACATTAGACATCCTCAAAACTTTTTAGAAGTGCATCATCCCATGCATTTAAAAAAAAAAGAAACATAAAAGCATTCAAACTTATCACAAAAGCTCCTCAACACTTTATAAACTTTTGCCAAGGTATCCACAAATTAATAAATAAATCTCTACTTACTATTAGAAAAGTATCAGAAAAGACTTCACATTCCAATGATGCACTACTACCTGTTCAACAACAGTGCTACCCACAACATCGCACTGCAGTAGCACACAACTGAAGCATGAAACAACCAAAAGCTTTAGTAACCAGAAAAACCCAAACCAAAATGATACTACAGCTACTAAATGACCTTCACAATTCACTGGCACATGGTATATGGCAGAACTGCTGATTTCTGTGGTCTTGAGGTTTGATTTGAAAATACAAAGACTGAAATTTTTCATTGATATTAAAAAAAAAAATCATAGCTGTCTGGCAGTTTACACTAAAAAGATGCAAATAAACCAATTGTATCTTTTTAAACTAAGACAGTATATATTTTAACAGTATATGCTGCAGTAAAGTCCTATGAACTTACTATTCCATACAGGCAGTGAACTGAGAGAGCTCTGACTTTTCATAGCATCTTTTGGCATCATTTATATTTAAATAATAACAGTTAGGATGATTTTCATCAACATGAAAAAGAAGTTCAGATCTAATCAAGAGACAGCACTGTCTCCTGACACTGCCTGCTTTATGCTTGCTTGAGCACGTAGGCAGCAGCTGGCACTTCCACAGCTTGATCATTACTATTGCTCTTCAAATTACGCCTGTCACACAGGTTAGGAAAACATGGGTAATTAAACATAAACAGCGTCGTAAAATAATAGTAAGAAAAAAATTAATAATCATCCAAAAGAGTGTTTGGGGCACCTCCCTAAACCACCTTGGATTTCTGCCCCTTCTGCTCAGACAGTTTTCCTCTGTGTACTTTTTAATTATTTCCTTCATGAGTCCTTTAAGGCAAAGAAGTTTGTAGAGGTGGGAAAAAAAACACGTATTAGAACTGATGAGAACAGTGATATGCAAAAAAGAGAAATGGCAATTAAGTATTCTCTGAACAACTGCAGCCTGATTTTGAATTGCTTATGGCAAAGACTTAGGCCTCACTATGACACTGCTAGTTCAAGATGCGTGTATTTTAAATGCAAAATTTCAGAAGCTGCTTGCTCCTTATTTGAACCATGGACTACAGCTGGTCGCTGGGTGCAGTATGTCTCTTCTGGCCTATCAGCTCATTATACCAAGTTCAGTATTTAAACTGTATGCAGGTCAATGCAGAAATTCTGCAGTCCTACAGCCCCAGCAGTACATGTAGATGTATGCATCCTTTTGCTCAAATAGTCAACAACCAAACTCATTCCTAGCTCAGTTCTCTTACAAAAACAGCATAAAACAACACAGCAATAAAGACTGAGACTTTGGACCATGTTATTAACAATCCTAAGCAGGTTGTTGCAGGCTATTTTTGTGCACATGGTTACTGGAACTGAGCATGCAATTCTGGTAATTGCATACAAAAATGACCAGCTACATGAGTAACAGGACACTTGCCATCTGCAATTGTTATTGTGTAGGAACGGTGTGAAATGTGTGATCCTTCATGTTAACAGACATGCAAATATCATAGAATCATAGAATTGTTAAGGTTGGAAAAGACCCTTAAGATCATCAGGTCCAACCATTAATCTACCACTGCCAAGTCCACCACTAAACCATGTCCTCAAGCACTGCATCTACCCGTCTTTTAAATACCTCCAGGGATGGGGACTCAACCATTTCCCTGGGCAGCCTGTTCCAGTGCCTGACTACTCTTTCAGTAAAGAAGTTTTTCCTAATATCTAACCTAAACTTACCCTGGCGCAGCTTGAGGCCATTTCCTCTTGTCCTATCGCTTGTTACTGGGGTGAAGAGACCGACCCCCACCTCGCTACAACCTCCTTTCAGGTAGTTGTAGAGAGCAATAAGGTCTCCCCTCAGCCTCCTCTTCTCCAAACTAAACAACCCCAGCTCCCTCAGCCGCTCCTCATAAGACTTATTCTCTAGACCCTTCACCAACCTTGTTGCCCTTCTCTGGACACGCTCCAGCACCTCGATGTCCTTCTTGTAGTGAGGGGCCCAAAACTGGACACAGTATTCGAGGTGCAGCCTCACCAGCGCCGAATACAGGGGCACTATCACCTCCCTGGTCCTGCTGGCCACACTATTCCTGATACAAGCCAGGATGCCATTGTCCCTCTTGGCCACCTGGGCACACTGCTGGCTCATGTTTAGGCGGCTGTTAACCAACACCCCCAGGTCCTTTTCAGCCAGGCAGCTCTCCAGCCACTCCTCCCTAAGCCTGTAGTGTTGCATGGAGTTGTTGTGACTGAAGTGCAGGACCCGGCACTTGGCCTTGTTGAATCTCACACAGTTGGCCCTGGCCCATCGATCCAGCCTGTCCAGGTCCCTCTGTAGAGCCTTCCTACCCTCCAGCAGATCGACACTCCCGCCCAACTTGGTGTCATCTGCAAACTTACTGAGGGTGCACTCAATCCCCTCATCCAGATCATCGATAAAGATATTGAACAGGACCGGCCCCAACACTGAGCCTTGGGGAACACCACTCGTGACCAGCTGCCAACTGGATTTGGTTCCACCACCACTCTCTGGGCTCGGCCGTCCAGCCAGTTTTTAACCCAGCTCAGAGTGCACTTGTCCAAGCCATGAGCAGCCAGCTTCTGCAGGAGAATGCTGTGGGAGACGGTGTCAAAGGCCTTACTGAAGTCCAAGTAGACAACATCCACAGCCTTCCCCTCATCCACTAAGCAGATCACCTTGTCATAGAAGGAGACCAGGTTAGTGAAGCAGGACCTGCCTTTCATAAACCCATGCTGGCTGAGCCTGATCCCCTGGTTGTCCCGCACATGCCGCATAATGGCACTCAGGATGATCTGTTCCATGACCTTCCCTGGCACTGAGGTCAGGCTGACAGGCCTGTAGTTCCCCGGATCCTCCTTCCAACCCTTCTTGTAGAGGGGTGTCACATTAGCTAACTTCCAGTCATCTGGAACCTCCCTGGCTGACCAGGACTGCTGATAGATGATGGAAAGTGGCTTGGCAAGCTCCTCCGCCAGCTCTCTCAGTATCCTTGGGTGGATCCCGTCTGGCCCCATAGACTTGTGGGTATTCAGGTGGAGGAGCAGGTTGGTGACTGCCACCTCTTCGACAACTGGGACTTCATTCTGTGTCCTATCTCCATCTCCCAGCTCAGGGGCATGAAAACCTTGAGGATGACCAGACCGACTATTAAAGACTGAGGCAAAGAAGGCATTAAGTACCTCAGCCTTCTCCTCATCCTTCGTGGCCATGTTTCCCTCCACATCCAACAAAGAAGGGAGATTCTCCTTGGCCCTCCTTTTGTCACTGATATACTTGTAGAAACATTTTTTGTTATCTTTGACAGCAGTGGCCAGTTTAAGTTCTAGCTGGGCCTGCGTCTTTCTAATCTTTTCCCTGCATAACCTCACAGCATCCTTGTAGTCCTCCTTAGTCACCTGCCCCTTCTTCCAAGGGTGGTAGGCTCTCCTTTTCTTCCTGAGTTCCAGACAGAGCTCTCTGTTCAGCCAGGCCGGTCTTCTCCCCCACCTGCTCGACTTGCGGCACATGGGGACAGCCTGCTCCTGTGCCTTTAAGACTTCCCTCTTGAATAACATCCAACCTTCCTGGACTCCTTTGCCCTTCAGGACTGCCTCCCAAGGGACTCTGTTAACCAAACTCCTAAACAGGCCAAAGTCTGCCCTTCTGAAGTTTAGGGTTGTGGTTTTGCTGGCCCCCCTCCTTACTTCTCCAAGAATTGAAAACTCTACCATTTCATGGTCGCTGTGCCCAAGACGGCCTCCGACCACCACATCACCCACCAGGCCTTCTCTGTTCGTGAACAGCAGGTCCAGCGGGGCACCTCCCCTGGTTGGCTCGCTTACCAGCTGCGTCAGGAAGTTATCCTCCACGCACTCCAGGAGCCTCCTAGACTGCTTTCTCTCTGCTGTGTTGTATTTCCAGCAGATATCTGGTAAGTTGAAGTCTCCCACAAGAACAAGGGCTAGATACTCTGAGACTTCAGCCAGCCGCTTGTAAAAAACTTCATCTGCTTCCTCATCCTGGTTGGGTGGTCTATAACAGACTCCCACCAGGATATCTCCCTTGTTGGCCTTCCCCCTGATCTTTACCCATAAGCACTCAACCTTGTCGTTACCTTTGTTGAGCTCAAGACAGTCAAAACACTCTCTGACGTACAAGGCTACCCCGCCACCTCGCCTTCCTTGCCTGTCCCTTCTAAAGAGCTTGTAGCCATCCATTGCAGCACTCCAGTTGTGCGAGTCATCCCACCATGTTTCCGTAATGGTAACCACATCATAGTTTCCCTGCTGCGCAATGGCTTCCAGCTCCTCCTGCTTATTGCCCAAGCTGCGTGCAGGTAAAAAGAGCATAATTTTCAGCTTCTTTACATCCAGAATAGTTATTCACGTATCTAACCAAAAAGTGCAACCAACTTTATTTAGTCCCAGTTGGTCCATGTTTTGCATGGGTATGAATTAGACAAAGTACTACATAGGGAAGACTCGTGCCTGTCTACATAAGAAGAAAAAATAAGTGCAGCAGCATACATACCATTTAACACATTCAAATCCACCTATTAAAAACACATTTAGAGATGGTTCTTGTTCTCTTTGGGTAATTTTTGCTCAGGTGTGTGCCTTAAGTTACGTATTTTCATACGAACTTCAGCACCTCTCTGAAATAAAGCTGCTCTTCCCACAAATCTGTGTGTTTCACTTTCTATATTCAAGATCAAAATTGTTCAGCTTACTGCGTCAGAGGTGCTAACTAGTGTACTAAAAGTACACCAGCAATTCAACACACCTGCTCAAGCTATCTAACAATACTTTGGTGGGGAATTCCCATTTCTGGGGAGGAGGGACTTGCACGGTCTCATGCAAACTCCCACTGAAATCAACAGAAGCCTGGCCAAGCAGTGACCGAGTGGGCTATATACAGCCAAGCTTTGTAATGTTCATCATCACTGCTGGTAGCATCCCACCAGGCTAAACTCACACATTTGACAGTAGGAAGAAATGAACTGTCTGCATCTGCCATTATTCCTGCTCTTTATATGTCTCCTCGATTTAGTCCTCTTTCCACTGGCTTGACATAAAGACCACTAAACTCAACAGCAGATTCTCTCCTTGACTTCAGGGTTTGGTTTAAGCTCTTTTTTTCTCGGCATCAACAGATAACACAAGATGCGCACCCAGCTTGGTGCCTCCTTGGACCAAGTGTCCTCAAACATTCTCAGTATCTCCAATTCATGATTCTTTTTATCTTCCCTTTGATGTTTTTCTACTTCACTTTTTTTGTTTTTCACCATTACCTTCCTCTCCATCTCCTTAAAGGGTCCACCCCTTGTCTTGCTATGCCCCAACTCAGTGCAATCCCCATCTTCTGCTTTCCTAAGGCTTTTCTACCTTTCACATGTGTGAATATATATACTTCAATCTTTGGTCACATCTCTGGAGAGGGTGTTCAGTTAAGTTGGCTCCCTCCACTAATCATCTTTCCAGCAGAGTTTGCTTGCCAGGACTGGGGCAAATTATACTCAGATTCATTAATTAAGACATAATATACTTCATTTACTATTTATCAACATGCCATATGTGGCAAAAACCAAACAAACAAAAGGTATATGAAACCAGGAGACCCTCTGGCTGGTTTATGGACCTAAAGTCTTTCTGGGAAGGTCACAAATCTCCAAGATATCTCCACACATTAAGTTTTGCACTTGGATTTCTAATCTAGCTGAAAGATGTGTAAAAACACATGCAGTCAGACAGCTCCTTGGCTATACATCTAAGGAAGCTCAAAGCATAAGTTATTACTTCCAAAGTCAATTGTAACTTATGCTCACTAAATTGGCTCCAGATCCACCCTTTTCAGACAGTAGTATAGGAATAATTTATTCTTTTGGTGAAAAGCACCCATTTTAGCTAAACCACACCCCCAAGTGGGGGTCTCACCAGCAGAAGTGCCAAAGGCAGAGGGATTCAGAGGCGCGCAGGGCTATTGGAGGCCAGCAGAACAGGGGTGA
The DNA here is from genome assembly GCA_020745775.1 of Theristicus caerulescens. NCBI lineage: Eukaryota > Metazoa > Chordata > Aves > Pelecaniformes > Threskiornithidae > Theristicus > Theristicus caerulescens. Next base: position 75,597,555 of record CM036558.1, read on the forward strand.
ATAAAGCACAGTATGTAATAGTGTCTGTCAGCACGCTGAAACGTATAACCTCTCCCTAACATAGGGGGTCCGCAACACAAATCCGGGAGGAAAATTTGTTCCTGTGGTTCAATCATCACGTTAGACGGAGAGGTTTCCTTGCTTTTAACATCCATGCAATTTATACCAGAAGTCTCATGGGTAGTGGTAAAACCATTGCAGCTTTCTGGGGACCTAATATTTTGATCTATGCCCTCAATGTGTATCTTGTTTTCTCCCATCAAGAAAACGCTGTACATAAATATGGCATGAGGGGTTTGAAAACCGTAATTTTAGCCATCTAACCCAGATGCCAAGTTAAGAGCCTAACCAACACAGAGATACAAAATCTACATAAACTAGAAGCTTTTCTCTCACTAATTACACTGGAAACCTGAGTTAAATGACTTACATGAATTCAAGCCCCTTCCAGTGGCAGCAGTGACTTGAAGCGATTTGCTCCACCAGAGAGTTAACTTTCTCATGAGATTGCTTCACTAGCTATCCACAGAAACACTGACCTACATACCTTGCAAAGGCTTTTCTTTCCCCAGGTGAACTCCTGCATCACCAGCTATCCAACAGGAACCTCCTCATATGAGATCTTTAATAGCAGCAGCTGCTGAAGAAAAAGGAACTGCAGAAACGCACTTGTTGCCAAACTGCATTTAAATGGAAGGAGGAGAAACAGATGGGGAAATCACTCTTCAGACAGTGTTTACTAGCACAATCAGCACCTGAGGCAGCACTTATTCAGGTGCTGAAATTACAGAGGTAAGTTTTATGATGTGAAATCTGTTCCTCATATGACAGCTATATTTCTCATCATGGATCATAAAAAGCAGATGATCCATCAGATAACTACTTGATTGTAACGTGCATCACAATAAAACCGTCAACTTTCTATTTTGTTTTATGACCCTGGTCACATCTGGAATGCTTTCAAGAAGGATTCTGATGTTCACTTTGGGTACAAACTGACTCAGGGCATTTCTGGATTGCTACTTATGCAGTAGTAGATAATAAGAATAATGAGAAATGGTAGCAGAATTACCTCCAATTTTGCTACCAGGAAGATCACTATATTAACACCAATATAACTTCATTGAATATCTTTCTTGGACTGGACCATAAAGAGGATTCTTAATTGTCTAACACTTTTCCTTTTCAGTCAAACAAACTATTCCTTTCAGTCCTCTATTTCCTCTTACATTACAGATCTTTTCCACAACTACTAATTCAATAATAGTAATGATAGTAATAAAACAAGTATTTGTAGTAGCTCTCATAGTTCTATATTTCTATAATAACAACAGTAATTTCTTATCTTTACATTGAATTTATTGTCAGGCATTTCTAATTCTTGTTCCCTTAGAGGCAGACAAAAAGGTGAAACTACTTTTCCAAGGCTGCAGAGCAAGCCTAAAGTAAAATTCCTGATTTATCTAAGAGTATATAATGGAAATGTGAGCTTTGCTGTAATTCAACACTCCAAAGAGACATGTTACCAAAAGCAATTTTTAAAAAGACTTAAAGATCTGCTCTTGAAGATTGTTGTGATCTCAGCAGACCACTAAAATTGGAAAAAAGTTGTCCTTACTGATGTGCAGTCTGCCTCTTTGCTTGGCAAGGTTACAACCCCATTAAACAAAACAAAACAAACTAACCATCTGCTCTTGCAAAACTCTGCCAAGAGGGCTTGCAAGTTCTCTGGACAATTGAGGTTGCTCTTAAATTGTGAGGTTGATCCATCACATGTTGAAATCAACAACACTGAACCATAGCTCAGTACTCAAATCAGTTCTGCATGGAGGAACAGCATTTCTGTAACCAGCCAGGACATTGAGTCACTTCATTCTTGACCTTAACCAAATGGATTAAAGCAATATATACTTCACATTGACTTGCAAAAGCTCAGCTGTGCTTGGTATTAGTGAAGACTTTCATTCATTCGAAGTACCAGACTTCAGCCATTTTTTTTCTGACTGCATGGTAAAATTCAGATGTTTTAAAAAGATCCTTCTTCCCTACATGTGCCCACCCAAGCAGCAGCAGCAGGGTTTCTGCTAAAACCTGACAATGAAATTTGCCTTTGGAGAAAGACCAAGCATGGAAAACTTTAGTGTAAACAATTGTTTCAGAACATTAAGAGTGCACCAGCCTGGGGCAGGGAAGTTGTAAAGGAATGTATTTTGCCAGCTCAAAGTCAATAGACCTTATCAAGCTCCTATCTTCTTAATGCACTATGAGTGCAGACCCTTAAGGTCTCTTTTTGTACAGTCCAGGCCTCCTCCACTGCACTTATGGTGGTCTGATCAGCCCTTCACCCCAAATCTCACCCTTCCTCCAAGCAGCAGAGAACTGTTTAACCTGCATCTATAATCTTATTTCTGCCCCAACTGATGGGGAATCCAGGCAGTCCCTCCATGAGGCTATTGAACTCATACGCCCTGGACTGAGCACCAAACTCCCATTGTGTTTTGCCCAGTTACACAAATGGATTTTTCTTTTGCAATAGTTCCAGTAGAGATACGGCAAACTCCTAAGGGGACTCTCAGTGGCAGATATCTGTCCCCAAAGCCAACTGTGCCTATGTGTCTGCTAAATCACTGAGCTACTTGTGCTGAGTAGCTAGAAACAGAAATGAAGGAACTGAGCCCATATTTTCCCTTGCTATCTTACCCTACAGATATTGGGGAACAGCATGGAGGAAGAGAAACAAAGATTAAATGATGGAGAAAAGTGCTGTACTCTGGATCCGTAAGGACAAAATGGGCAGGAATAGGGACTGCACTTACAAATAAATGGTATGTCTCTTCGTTGTGAGGTAGGTGTTCTCACTGAAGGTCCTAGAGATGCTTATGTGTCATTAAGATGATGAAAGGAGCTTTAACACCTGCCTGGTTTTGCACAAACAATGCCCCATCAAGAGCTAGATCATGCTACATGTAATAAGTACTCATTGGATGGAAACAAATGCATGGGAGGGATGAAGTAGGGCCTCAGCTGCAGAATTTAAAAGAGACAGCAAGCAATACATCCTTCTTCCCCCTTTTTTGATTAAAATTACTGTATTTAAACTAAGGGGTGTAACTAGAAACTGAGAGTTTAAACAAAGCAATGAATGTCTTACCTGTATCCACAAAGGGTAAGCAAGATGCAAGTAAGGGTAATGCACAAAGAGTAAGCAAGTGTTGCTACTGTGTTTTTACAGTCTTCAGGTTATCTAATAGGACTATTATTTCATCCTGCAGATGAGGCATTGCTATTTCAAGTTAAGAAACATTTCTATTTAAAAATTCATATTTCATTGTAAAGTTAACCTCTGAAAAACAGCCCTATATTTACAAAATAAATAAATACATTGGAAGCACCTGCTTTTAGATGCTTCTGTTACTACAAGCACCAGCTATCAGAAGAAAGACAATTTTAGCCACCTTTCTTTTTCTTCAATACAATTATTAATTTTTGTATTCCAGTAGTTCTCTACAGTATGTAAGCAGTGTCCTCACATGTAGAATTGGGATTTGATGGTTGTTCTACAACACTTTTAAGGAGCTAGCCTCCATTTATCTGCCTATGTCTTTAATTGTTGATATGATAAATGTTTGGATACTCTCTGATGAACCCCAAGCAAATGGAAAGAAAGTTGTATCTTCTTTTAATCAGGATATTACCTGATACTGCTTGAAGCTGGGGAGGGTCCTGCACCTTTCTCTTAGTACAACATTCAAAATCTCTTTTGTGATAGTTAATTTCAATAACAAGACATACATTTCAGTATTGTGAGATTCTACACTAGAGTTTACTACTACACTTTCTCCTTGAACGTCCTCTTCCCACCCCTGCAGCAATCTCTCTGCCAAACCAGCCCAATGTTCTCCTCATATTTTAATTGAGGTTAACTGGATCCATCTGCTGCGTGACTCAGGGGTTACTCTGAACCATAGAGAAAAGTCCATTCCTATGCCAGATCTCAGAGATTTCAGCCCTGCTTTAAGAGAATGCTGTTTTCTGTTAAGATTTTATATAACGGAAGTTTAAATTTTAGCACAGGTGTTTGCACAGCAATGAAGAGTTGAATGAGACATTTGACACATCTCTGCCAAACAGCCTAAAGTCAAAGGTAATGAACATATGGCTGCTGCTCTCTGCCTCATAGCTTGCTTGCTCTTATTCATGATGCTGAAAGGTCAGTCCACATTTTTACAACTTGCTACACTTTTGTTAAGGCCTAGACCTGAAAGCATACTTTGGCTATCACAGAGATTGTTGCTGTCCTTGTGCATTAAGATGTTTACAAATGCCTGCAAACAGAGATGGGAAATACTTATGTCAAATAAGTGTTTAAAATGGGCACTAATGTGAGGAGGCATTTCTACTTTTCATTGCTGGCAGCCAAAAAGAAGGCAGCATTTAATAAGTAGGACCTGTGAGTGGATGAGTGTTTGTGTGGGAAAAAATGCTCAAATAAATTGGAGCATATGATTACTTTTTCATTGGCAACTGAAGAATCACAGCATCATTTTGACATAGCTTGACCACTGACATATTTTTAACCAAGGCATAAACACATAATATCATATTACTTCAACTGCTATTATAACATTGCATACAAGTAACTCCTGCTGATTTAATAGTGCTTGGAAAAAATAATATAGCATTTGTCTCCGTGGAATAAAATTCTTCAAGATCCTGGAAATTAGTTGAATGAAGCAACAGAAGCAACAAAAATACTGAAAGTGCTAAATAACTAATGGGAACCAAAATCAAGCAGCTTCCCCTATGTCAAGAACCGTAGAGACCTGATCTTGATTTTTGGCAGTTCTGCCTTTAACAGAGCTCCTAGTGGTTTATATTCTAAAATTAGCTCTAAAAATTAGGATCTGTTTCCATGAGTTCAGTCTTGTCGTTCTTCCTAAAATGCAGTTTGAAGCAGCAATGAATCCAAATAAATTGTGCATTACGGGGGGTACCACTGAATAATTTACTAAAAATGTGAGAGGCATGTGGTACGTCCTGCTAAATGCCTTGGTCTGGACAAATCATGGGTGAAGAATTTTCAAGTCACTGTCAGGTGCTGAACTATTCCATTTAGCATTAGAGATCTGTCTTCTGTACTCTCCAAAAGGTTGAAGTGCAATGACAAAGCATGACAGACCTCTCCAAATATTTAAGCAACAGAGAACAATGGTATGAGACAATACTGCAAGATAGGGTTGCATGTAGGGAGTGTTGCTGGCCTTGAAGTCACCTCTCAAAGTGTGGTAACACCCTAGGGTGTCTTCTGCCATTGCATCATTCAAATATGAACTGGAAAATAAGAAACTCCAGACCTTTAAAGAAACTTTTTTCAGTGAGAAATTATTAGTAGATGGAATGTGGTGGAGAAAGGACTTCGATTTCTGCAGCTTTAAGTCCCACTTGAGTTCCATGTGTGTTCAAAAAGGTGGCATCTCCTGAAGGAAAGGCAATGTTAGGTCATTGCTCACCTTACAGTCCCTTTATCTGCCCAGTGAGCGTGTCCCACTTTGGGGGTTATCTGCAGGCAACTGCAGACAACTCCCTGAAGCAAAGTGGATTTTGGTCACTTTTCCCCTGTGTTGCTTGCATGGTCTTGTGGGTATCTGTGGCTCTGATCCACCATGAAGTTTATACTAGAACTAGTATAAGGTGAATCTAGCCAAGTATTTCAGATGTCTTAATTCCACTGAGCAAATATTTTCAGATATCTCAAAAGTTTTCCATGTTTGATTCCAAATGAATCTTTTCTATAACAGTGTTTATATTTGGCTACCTGCCGAATCAAACCAACCAGTTTCTATGGAGCTACGCTGGGAAGGAATTTGGCCTATTCTCTTTAAAACATATTGTGCTTGAAAAGATGTGACATGTGATGCCAACTGGCTGTATTTTATCTTGAGTTGTTTCAGATAAATAGGGCCTGTTTTCTGGTAGGCTGAAGTACATCCATGGGACCACTGCTTCACGGGAAGGGGAAAAGAAATATTTCCCTTTCAACTGCAGCCATCTTACTGTGTTGAAACCCAAACACTCTGAATGGCACTGCAATCAGAAACAGCAGAGACACAAGTTTAAATTATATGTCAAATTTGAAATAGATGTGCAGTGGATCACTTTAATTAAGAGAGCCATATTTCACCTGCTAGCAACTGAGGATTGCATTCCCCATTCTTCTGCAAAGACAACTCTGACCATGCCTAAAGTTTGCCGAAATCATTACCGAGAACACCTACTCTGCTACTGGAACTTTGCACATAAACTGGGAAGTAAACTGCTCCTTCATTGTGGGTGTCCACTGCTAAACACTTGGAAAGGCACACAGCATGAAGCCCGCATCGCTGTGAATAGCACTGTTATCTGATACAGCAAGACATGACACAACCAGTCACGGACAGGGAATAAATGTTTCATCAAACGCCATAAGTACACCTAATACAAGTAAATGCTGGGATGTCTGTTTAAGTGTGATTTTTAAATTAGGCTTTTAAGAATGTGATGAGCTAGCTTTGTTTTGCTGACATGACTTGTTTCCAAGAGATGCAGGTTGACATTTTTGTCCAAAGTCAAACGCCTACAGGACTGGTGGATTTTGCTTTGTCACCTTTGCACAACCAGGTACGTCTGACATTGTGCGCTGCACAACCAGAGCTGAACACCATGACTGTAACAGGTCAGGATGCTGGCTTGATTTCAAGTACAAAGTTTGTTGGACTTTCAGGTATTTCAGATCTATTGTAGACTGATCTTACATGATATGCAATTTCATGAGCTCTAGCAGTTAATTGATGCACCAACTTCCTTCCCTAAAACTGATTCAAAATTGTATATAAAGATACTTCATGGTACAGATTGGCTTTTTGAAGTCCTTAAAGTGGTTTACATTGATATAATTTCTTGTTAGGTTTAGAAAAAACCCAACCTACAAACCAATAGGTCTTCCATTTAGCAGACTACATGTATATTAACATAAGTGAAAGAAGAAATACACTCTGTATCAGAGTCACACGAGGATAGAGTCATGCACAGAGATATAATCAAAGTAGTAAAATGATACAAGCATGTTTTAGCATATTTCTGTTTCACTTTTCAGGTTTACTGAACATCAGCTGCATATATAATGAAAATATATTGCCTGGCTTCAGTCTTCATTAGCTAATGAAATATGCTATAGCGATACAGAGCTGTTGGAGTGTGTGAAATACATGTACTGCGTAGAGTACCAACGAGCCAAAAAGCCACAGCACCATGACAGGAAAAGATAACTAGGCAACACTGGCATAGTAAGCGGTAACAAGAAAAGATATGTTATTGACCTGAAGTTGTAATAGCTCAATACTGTTCTTTACAAGGGGGCCCTAGGCAGAGTAGAAATGTTACTTCTTCTTTGCAAATGTATGTAGAGTTGATAGAAAATAATTTCCCATAATAATTATTTTTATGATTCTTCAACTGTAATTTGTAAATAAATAGTAAATAAAAGCTTGCAACGTACAATTGTCTGTGGATTCTTGTCTATTAGCAGTTAACAGATATAGACAGAGGCATTTCTATTTACAGTGAAAGTGCTTGAAGAAAATGGACCTGAATTATTTAACCATCTTTGGCATGAGAAAAAAAGATCACCATGAATTCTAACATTTATTTGCAAACATGCAGGCAGTCCTGTATGACTATTATGTCTATGATGTCAGCATGCTTTTAAATTGTAAAAGACATGAATGACTTAGCATATAAAATAACCCCAAGATGTCATTAGGAAGCTATGACGGTCATTCCCCCTTTAATTTTCCACGTAAAACACCAACAGCCAAAATGGTTCTGGAGCAGACAGTATGAAAACAGAGTGGCAGTGGGAAAGCCCTCCTTTTGAACTCATGTGAGATAAAAGATAATTATACTGGCTGCACTGTTGAGTTTTTTTAACTGCTTGCTTAGCATACAAATAGTGCAGCTGGAATGAGGCTTGCTGTCACCTTGGTAGGCAGACAGGTACATCGGCTGTAGAAAATACACAGTTCCTGGCCTGTCTGCTTGGATTAAGATGGCTCATTGCGTGTCGGGACCTGCACGGTCTTTGGGACACGCCTTTGTGTTAATGCCAAGGGCGGCAATATGCTCCATTTCATGTAAATATGATACAGCCCTTGGGCTTCTGGCAAGCTGCCAGGGCAGCCCACAGCTCTCTTATGAAGATAATACTACTGTAATAATCTACAGAAATCAATCAAAATGCTGCATCCACTTTAGTGTCATCTGCAGCACGTGGGATCCCCTAACCTAGAATTCTTAAGTATGATTAAGATTTATATATTTATTGTAGCCACATGCACATATGCACAAAAGAGCTGGAGCAGTGTCAATAACTTCTCCTACCTGTAAGCTGAAAAAATGAAAAGACGAATGCAAAGACTTGGAATTGGATTTTAAATATATTGTGCAACAGGTTAGTGGGACCACTTCCACCACTGACAAAAGAGCCCAGTCCTGCAAATCTGTCTTGCTCAGCACAGTTTTCTGGTAGTCCCTGTGTGGTATTGGCAGGTTAATAATTTCTTTTTGCTTTTTCTCCAGGCAAAACCATACATTTCTTGAATATCACAGCGGGTTGTCATAGAAATTAGCATACTACAAAATGAGGATGGCAAATAACTCCATTTTCAAATGCTATGTTCAGCAGCCAGATTATTAGCAGATTTGGCAGCATTTACCAACCCCTTTGCACATGAATAACTCTACTCACATGGTTTAAACAAATGAAACTAGGATAAATGAGATTAATTTGCCAATAGCAAATTACATTCTATTTAAAAATACAAATAAGCCAGTACCAAATCCACATGCTTTTTTATATTTCCCATGTAATTTTCATGCATGGAAACAATACAGCAGACTATCCTAGAATACAGGCTGCAGTACACTCAAGTTGCTGAAAATGAGAGGAGTGTCCTAGAGCAGGGGTACCTTTCCAAGAGCCTTGAGACCATGGACATGCATGTTGCAGGGACCTGGCCCAAGGAGAAAAAGCAACCATGAACCTCTGACACAGCTCATGCCACTTTGGAGAGGAAAGAACCATGTGTTAGAGCGGCCTTAGTCAACGTGCCCAGCTCAGACTGAGGGGAATGTAAAGATGGATTAACCTACCCTTGCAGATTTTTTTATGTATCTAGCCATAGCTGGGGATACTGGTTACTTTGTCCAGTGGAAGGCAGAGTCTGCTGTAAACACAATGTGAAACCTAAACAGGTTATTTCTCTTATTGTCTCCTTTGTCTGTCACATGTTCAAACTGGTCCTCCAAAGTCCATTTTGTCCTCAATTATTGCATTTCTCAATTTGTTATATAAAGTTAGTGTAAGTATGGCACTTCAGCTCTCGCTGATGGACAGTGAAGATTTTTTTACTAATGTAACTTTTTACTTCAGTGCCACAAATACTCTGTTAAAAATGTTCCTATTCCCCTCCCTAAGATCTTCATATATCTTCCCTTTTAAGAAGTCATGATCTTTCCCTCATCTTCCTTTGGCTGTTTTTGTTTCCTTTGTTGCACACCTCTTTTCCACTTGCCATATTTCCCTCTAAATCACCTCCATTTATCTACCCCTCTCCCTCATATGCCCTTCTTTTACCATCTATTCCATTCATCCTACTGGGACTTTCAGACTTTTGCTGTTTCTTCCTTTCCCCATTTCTCTGAAGGTTTTTTTCACTCCCCCTTATCCATTGGGACTTCTCCTCCCACCCTGGTTTTTGTCCCATCACCCTTATATAGCAAGACCGTACGCTAGCTACTCCCTTTCCCAAGTGCAAAGCCTTCAAAGATGGGCCCTAATGCCAGTGGAGACAGAGGGAGCATGAAGGCTGCCTTCTCTCCTTGGTCCTTCACCTGGGAAGAGGCACTTGGAGCACGAAATAAGAAAAGGGTCACAGCGTCTCCTTACTTGGAGCTGACAGCATGGCTTAGACCATCCTTCCTGCAGATAGCTGCATGGGACCATTCACCATGGGACCAGTTGCAAGACCATCACAGTCTGACTACAGGCAAGGGTAGCCGAGAACACAGCGACTCCCTCTAGTGATGAATCCTTCCACAGCTTTCAGGACTGGCAAGACTTGGGGACGGATGACGGCTTCCCTTGATAAAGTCAACTAACTTGGAGGCGGGACGGAAGCATCCTTCTCTTACAAGAAAAATAGGCTGTTTTAAAGGTTATCACTTATCACCAGGAAAATTACATGCTGGCTGTTTAAAGACTTCTTCTTGAAAAGCAATAAAAAACAAATAGCAGAAAAGTGATGTCATTTCTGACATTGTCGGTGTGGAAGCCCCCGATAGGAAGTATTGTAAACCATTTCCCAATCTGCTTTTACACAGGCCTAAGAATTAAAAAGAAAACTTTAGTGTTTAATGCTTAAACCAAATGTTTAATTTTGAACATCCCTGTAGAGTCATGCTGCAGTGTGGAGGTTGCAGTTAAAAGCCCAGATTCCTTCATCTTCCTGACACTGAATCTACAGTATAACAAAAACATTTTGAAACTAATGTAGAAATAGTTCTAACTGGAGCATTAACATAATTTACTTCAGTCATGTTCATCAGGATCATTTATATCTTACACATGTGATGTGTAAATATTCACCCTCCCTATACATATACAGTTGGATTTCATATATTATATATAAAAACACTCCCTTGCAAAGTATGATTCATTGGTTTAACAGTTGGTATTTTAGCTTTTCCAGTATGTTCAAAAGCAGTTTATACATTTAGAAGTATGATGTATATAATCATTACTGCTTTAAGTAGGGTCTCATCCCATCTGTATGAGAAGACATTACACACACTAAGCTAAGCACTGAAAACTACTGAGACAATTCAAAGCTGTGGAAAAACTGTGAGCCAAGCTTTGGCTGACTGTTTTCTGTGCCATTAGAAAGTGGTTTACTACTTGATTTATAAATATGCACAGTAAAATACATGTATCAAGACAAAAGAGTGTAAAATGCTACCCGTTATCACATACGAGAGCTGATCTTACAATGGGGTGTGCCTCGGCCCAGGGGCAGGACTATGCTACCTCATGATTAGAGAGCAGGGCTGGGAGTCAGATCCCATGGTCTGTCCTGCCACTGATCTGTGGGCAAGTTGTCCAGTCTCCCTGGGTTTTGGTTCCTCAAAAGGAGTGGAAAACCTTATGAACCTAACCTGTATGATGAAGTTTCTTACTTGAATGTCTGAAAAACATGGAGATCTGCTGACTGCCAAGAATAATTATCCTATTTTTGTTTGACATGAATGAAAGACATCCCCACTGAATACACATTGAACATCAGCAAACCCAATGTAAACACATCATAAAGAACATCCTGACACAAACATGGAAACAGTTCACATGCACGTGCAGAGAAAATGGAAAAAATGCATGCCCCCATCCAGAGCAAAGCTTGTGCCATATGTGATTACAAGGACTTGTAGACTAAAATGAGACTGGGTATATTCAACATTTGGGTCCCACGCTGGCTGTTATGGGGCTTCTTAATGCTGTCATTCACAGACAGCCCACCCACACATGCTCTTTGAGACAAAGGAGAGTATATTCCTTTTTTGGGTGACAGATGCAACTGAGAACCTGCTTCCCTGTTTTGTGTGCAACCAAAGAAAATTTCATAGGACCTTTGCTGAAAACAGTTAGGTCAGATAATCACTAACCTGGTAGGCTTTGAGGTCTGTGCTGCCTCAATGTCAGCAATATACTCGGGAATAGAGACAATGTTGATCTTCTGTACCAAGTGGTTCCCCTAACCACAGAGAATGTCATGTCTTGGCTCAGATTCATTCATTTCAACTTGATGGTATTGGCAAGGTGGAGGGAGCATGCTTGATGATCCCCAGAAATAACACACGTCATTTAGCACCATCAGAAGCCTGAATATGTTGAATATGAATTAAATATTCTGACATTTTTCCTGGAAAAATTAAAGACTTTTTGCTAAGTGTGTGTAAACTGTGATTTCTTTCTAAATCTCATAACATGCAGTGATTTTCACAGGAAAAAAAATGTATGTCAATGACATACAAGCCACAGCATCACAACATTTCAAGCCCCCACCTCAAAGTAGGGTGTTATAGCTGTCCATTGACAACAACCCATTTCATTTTTTTTCAGTAATGATTACTGGAAATTATTTTGGTGAAATTTCCCAAATTCTTCAGCTTGGGGCAGACATTTAACACAGAAAACTTCAGCCAGTGTGGATCAAAATCTAGAAACTTGCTCAGAAAAGAAATAAAAATGATACGATAGGAAATTTCGTATAGTACAAATAAGACAAAGAAGGCAACACCTTTTTGTTGACAACATTATTTGGCTGGTAAAACCAGACATATTCTGTATGCAAAAGCCCTTCTTCGGGTCTGAATTAAGATCAGCAGACCATACTTGCCTATGATTAAAATCCCTCAGGATGTCTTGGGTATCTACCTTCTCCTAACAAGTGTATATTTTGGGGCATGCCTGGCAGTAATCTTGAATATTTATGTTGCCACACACCAACTTGGGTAGTATGAGACAGGAAATACATAATTGAACATTATGCTTTCTCACGTTAGAAGAGCAGCCCAATTCGTTATTCTGTCTAGCACATTTCCTCAGTGTTGTCCTGGGTCACTCGGCACTCGCTGAAAGCAATGCCTGACCAGCCGTCAGCTGCACACATATGCACCAGGAAACTGTGAAACTTTGTCCTGGACCTGACATCCCCCCACAGGCCGTTGCAACAGACTGCACTCCTTCCTTCAAGGAAGGCATCTCTGTCCAGGGTATGCCAGAGAAAGGCTCTTCATCAAGTGAATTGATAACAGGGGTGATCAAAGTCTGGCAGTCATACCTTATCTATCGGGGATCATAACTCAGGAATGAAGCTGCCCTTCAGTTTGCTCCTCCCCACCATTAAATTACATTCAATCACTGCACGGAGAATGCAGCCCATGCGCTCGCAGCCAGATGTTATCATTACAGGCCTTTTCTTATAAACTGATGCTGAAACCCGAGTGGTTGATGAGACTAGCTAAGCAGTTGTACCTTTGACCTGATTGCATTAAACTTGCCCTATCAATTTAAGCTTAGTATAAACACCATTTCCCAGAGTCCCTCATGACTTCAGTAGTGAGAAGAAGCTGACTAAGCCTAAACATTTTTTAACAGCAATCTTGTCTTACAACACCAAGGGGATTTGCTGTGTATCTGGGGCTTTATAAAACCATATGAACATGCTGAAAGAATTAAAGTCCTTTAAAAAAGCAAAATTGATGGTGACAGTCCTTTTAGAAAACCAGTTTGTAGAATGTCAGCACAAGAGGAGTTGGAAACAGGACTAGAATAGTTTTAAAAAATACAGCAGATTTGTGTTTGTTTCACACAGTTGTTCGTGAATACTGAGATTTAGAGTTAAAAGACAAAACAAAGAGAAAAAGTCTCCCAAACTGAATTCACCACCAATTAAATAGAACTCCCCCTCAGCACTCCACAACTCAAAGCCCTTTCAGATATATCACTCATCTGAGATCTCGCATAAAACATAGAGCATCTTTACCCTGCCATTTCAGATTTATTTTTAATAAAGCTTGGTCTATTTCACATTGAGGATAATTCAGTTAATCCTATCAAAAGTTTCTATGTAGCAGCACATGAGCTATAGCATATGGTATAGCATATGGCCAACAAAGCTTGGCTAGGTTGAATAAAGGGGGACATGTTTATAACTGTAAGCATAAGAATGAAAGTAACACCATGCTTATGTCAGCTGCATTGCCTCCTATGGAATGACAAAGCAGTGGTTTGGTACTGCAAATGTTGGTAAAACAATGGGAGATAAACAAACAGAATATGGATCTTCATCTCGCCAGGTTGCAAGTGCTCTCGCCCTGATGCAGAAAAACACACTTGAAATTGAGCAGATGAGTATTCCTGCTAATTTTAGCAGCAGTGCAGAAGTAGTCAATGCTCTGCAAGACTGAACCTCTGACCCAGAATTAGAAAATAAGAAAAAATTAAAGAAATATCCAAGACTGGCACACATTTTTAAAACAGAAACTTTGTGCTGTCTGTTGGTTATACTAATGTAACAAATCAGTCAATGGAACCGCTGCTAGAAGTGCAAAGAGGAAGCGCATTAAGCAAAATGTAATGATTTCATGCTCATGGATATTCATGCAGAACATGACTCAGAGCACTGAAATATAGAGCACATAAAAAGCCAACAAAAAATTACAAACCTGCTTTGAAATCTAACAAAGCAAGAATATGCATGTAAAAAAAAAAAACCAACCCAAACAACCCAAAACAAACATAAAAACCCAATCCAACCAACAACTACTGTTACTTAAATAATTATGGAGAAGTTTTTTCAAGAACTAATTTACCTGAGTTGCTGCCTTGGTCACTCTTAGCAACAGCAGCATCGGACTTTTGTTAAATTAAACAAATGCCAGTATTCCACTGCGGGAAGAAAATGCAGGTAAGGAAAAAAAAATCTGTTGCATAATTTTACATAATACAGAGGAAGAAAGTAATCTAGAACTTGATGCAGAGTTCTTTTGTGATTCAAATTAAAGCAGGGTCCTTTTATGCAAAAAAAGTAAAGTACACATTTAAATGACAAAAACTAAAACCAATGTTAAAAGAAGACTTGCACAAATTGCTTGCCTTGCAGAAAGCATCTCTGTTTCTCTCCTTTTGGGATCAGATGAGGCAGAACAAACCCAGTGACCTTGACTCTCAATCCAGAGAGGAGAAAGAAACAGAAAAAAGTATCAACTGTTTCCTGCAAACTTTCTAAAGTAATGTTGATTTACCTAGCCATGCCCTGTCCCTACAAAAGGTACTTCGTCTCATAGCTTACAGCACAGTGTGGAAGCATCTGAGTAGCTTTCATCCTACATTTGCTATTAAGAATGATCTAGCTGTGACACGATAGGGCACAACACAGGCTAATTTATCTTTCCAGTAACTGGAGTAACAGCTAAGCTGGAGAAGATGAGCTACAGCAGAGCAATAATAAAATGTATAAAGGGGGATGGCAACAGGTCACAAAAGGGGAAGTCTTAGGCTGGCATGAAGTTACTGGTGGGGTTTGTCATTATTAGTCTTAAGAATCATTACAGGCCCTTTCTATAATGTCAAAAATATTACAAACAAGCTGAAGAAATTTGGTGATGGCTTAAATTTGAGAAACATCAGTACAGAGGAGGCTCAGGTTAGAAAGAAACAGCTGGCTCAGCATGAAGGCTGCCATCATGGAAAGAAGTTGAAAGTCAAGAAGAAAAAGCTTGAGATAGTTCACTCAGAGACCAGAAACAAATGTCTCACTGTATTTTGAAATAACTGGTGTAAAGAAAAACCTGGAGGTACCAGTTCGTCACAGGTGACTGTGAGTCAGAAGTGTGATGCAACTAGGAAGGGAAACACAATCTTAATATGCATAGTATGAGGTGCTTCCAGCCAAAGTAGGGGAGTATTACTGCTAGTGTATGAGACACTGATGGATGTGTCTTTTATTTCAAATACTGTGTAGTATTTAAATACTACTCTTGGTAGTGTTGTTAAAAGAAAACAAATGGGAATTGCAGCAGATATCGAGAAAACTTATAAGGATGGTCAAGGGGTGAAGAAACACAAGAACACAAGGACAAATTTTGTTTGTTTAGTCAACCATACTAAAACTTGGGAGGGGATATAACTGCGTGCTATACAGTCACTTGGAAGAAGATGTTATAGCGTCACCAAAGGGAAGAACTATCTAAGTGAAGGCCGGTGGTACAAGAGCAAATGGATATAAGCTTGCCAAAAATGGCAACACAGTGGGAGGTTAGAAGAAAATTCCTAACTATAAGATCAGGCAGGTTCTGGAATGCTGTACAGTGGGATTAGCTGGGTCTAAACATCCTCATGACTTTTAATGTGCAATTAATGAAAAGGGTTTCACGATGTGATACCTGCACCAGAGATGAAGTGTAGGTATCTTCCAACTTGCTGTTAACAGCATGGCTATAACATGAGCATCAGCATCTGGTAATGCTCTTATTCTTCTTAATGATTTAATATCTTAAATTTATATCATACTTTTCAACTCAAAGGATCCCAAAGCACTTAAAAAATTGCAATTGACGTGCAGTTTGTGAAGAGAGGGCTTCATTCACTGCAGAAATAGAGCTGCAGCACAGGTGAGAGGCAGCAGCTGTTTGAAGTGTGGTTATACTCAACTATAAAGAAGTGTTTACATTTTATAATAGGGAAGAACAAAGTGGTCTTTTGGGGGAGAAAGTATTTTAACTGGAAAAATGTAAGTACTCTGTATTTCCTATTCATCAGCAGCAGGAGTTCTGCTGTTGATGTCACGGAGGGACTAAGGTGCAGCAATCCTAGTAGAATGAAGGCAAAAATATTTCCCCTGTTCATGCTTCTACTACACATGAAAATAATTTTGCTGTGTGTAATGTTCCAAACCCATCACTACCCTATTATTTTAGGGACTTTCCTGCCTTCTTCAGGGGATATTATCTCAGGACATTCATTAGGACTTGATCAAATTAATCCCTCTAAATCAAAGAAGATACTGAAGTATGTTTGTGCCGGATCCCCCAATGGGTGGGACAACTGCAGGCTACCTTCCCTGCAATGCATCAAAACCCCCAAAAATCAGAATGGACCTTTGCAGTCCATGTACAAAGGCTTGACCAGCTGTCAAACCCAAACCTTCAAAAATCATGGGACTGGCTTATGAGAAGAGTGATGCTATGCTCCCTCCACCTTGACTTTGGGATTGTTTTGATTTGTCTGTGTTGACAAAAACTGAGAAATCTTTTTTTTTCAATGAAGGCCTGATATATAATCACACTGGGTAAAATACAGACATGACTCTTAAGGACAGTCATGTGGCTGTCTTTTACCAGAAGTGACTGCAAAGAACTGTGTGAACTTATCAGAGCAGCAGTTTAAGAGTTAAAACTTAGCATCATCAGATTCTGTTTGGCTTTGTAAAACTGTCAGGACAGCACAGTAGTCATCCCATTATCAGATATAAGTGAAAAAAATATATTAAAGTCAGTTCTCTGTAAAAAGAAATCCCAGTGCAATTGTGATTCTTTACAGCTATAAACCAGAAGTAACATATAGATACTGAAGAGAGAGGACTATTGTTACTGGCAACACCTGAAAAAGCAGGCAAATTACTAGCTATCATAGGCTCAAGGTCCATTGTTCTGGAAGCTGCAAAATGGGAGCAAAAACAACAAAAAAGAAAAACTCTTCTTGAAGAGTTTACAGTAAAAGCTCAGCATACTTGAATGTTCAGAACAATCTGAAATCCAGATAAGGAGAAATCAATGCCATGTCAAACTTGGAAATAACTTTCTAAAAATAAACCAAATAAGGAGATTTCCCTTTTAATTGTAAGGCATGAAAGCGTCTCTACGGAACAGATGAAGTAGTCATAGATGTGTCTCTTCCATGGCTTTTTTCTTTTTTTTCCCCCTTTATTCTGCATTCCATAGTTCCAAATGGAGAAGTCATCTGCAGGTCACACCACTGCCTCTGGTGCTACTTACACAGTTTTAAAAAATGTATCTTCACACTGGCAACGCGCACAACCCGTGTAGGTTGGATTTCCATGAGCGGTTGTTACCTGAGCCCCCCGCTGCCACCCTGACCCCCCATCCACTTCCTTCTCCTGGCTCCCATGCTCCCAAGGCTGGCTCGGCTCAGCTGCCTGGCTGTCACAGCACTGCCGCGGGGCTTGGGGAAATTTTAGACAAGCTTACTCATTTCCAGGAGGCTCTCCTCCCAATGAACGCATGCCCCTGAAATGACTGCAGGGCATCGGCTCACCTGAAGTATCTGACACGGGCTTCCTTGTAAGCAGTAGTAGTTGATAGGAGGCCCATAAGGACGGTACTAACCACTGTGTCACTCAGCAGATTACCAAGAAAAATTCTTACAGGAAAAGCGCTTGCTTGTTTTGGGCTGCTGGTGGGCTCAGCTTTCTCCCATCCCAGAGCTGCCAGGGCCTTATCCAGCCTTTAACGAAGGCTGCCCAGTGGTGTCCCAGCAGCCCTGGGGCATGTGTGCCCATCCACGCCTCCTTCTTCTCTTCCTCTCAGGACACTGGGCAAAAAGCTGCGTCCCATGACCTCGTGTGTTGGAAAGGTCCTTATTGCCCCCTGGCCCCTTTTCGCACCAGCCTGCATGGAACAGAGGAGGAATGGGACCTGGCGGCTCCGTCCCCAACTCCTGGGTGTCTCCCCTGGGCGTTGTCTCGCTCTAATGCCTTGGCTGCTGCCAGATGAAAACCGTGGACTGTTTAGAAAGCTCTAACCCTCCCGTATTTTACAGCCGGGACTCAAAAAAAGCAGGATTTTTACAGCTTTGCCAGGTGTATGTGTTCTGTCATCCTAGTGAAAGTTCACCCCAGACTGGTCAACTCATGTGCCTTTGAAAAGACAGAAATGTGGCAGTTTGCACATGCCCAGCAGAGACCTGATAGGGACAGATAGCTTAAATTTCTGGACAGTCCAACCTCCCTGAAGCATCTTACATGCTCTGGGTATTAGCTAGACAAAGCAAGCAGGTAACCCCTCTCTAAATATATGAAGAAGAGGGCCAAACTAAGATCCTGCAATGCTTGCATTACCTAGCTTCAAGATATTTGACTTTGTACCTTAATAAAGTTCCTTTAACTCATGTGTGGTTTCTATTTTTTTTATTTCTGTTTTTCTAGTGTATAATACTCTATGTACGCAGACAGATAGACAGACAGGCAGTTTCTGTTTCATAAAGCAGGAGATTCCTGCATGCTCTACTTGCATTAAAAAGAATCCATATTCAAGAATGAACTGGCAGACAATTCAGTTTTTCGGTTCATAATATAACTGGATTGCAAAGGGAAGATAGGAAATCAGTGATTTTGCCTGAGGGAGCAATCTTAAATATAAGAAGAAGAGAGAGAAAAACAGACTAAAAACTTTTAAAAAAACCTTCATTTTTGAACTAGAAAAAGACAAGTAATCCCAAACCATCAATTTCTGAAGCAGGTGAATACTATTTAGAACACATTTTGAAATTTAAAAAATTAAATACCTTGGATCTAATTTTAAACAGGTTTTGCACGGTGTAACACCATTGATGTCAGCAGAATAATTTCCAAGTTATAAATTTGTTAACATAAGGTTAGTGCAAGGTTGCAGTACAGTGGATGAGAATTGCTTTGAAAGTACAGTACAAGATGGAACACTGTATGCTAATGTTGACTAATCTGCTAGGAGATTATTTGCTTTCTGCCTACACAGCCAAGCTACATATTAATTATTGCTACCGCAGAGACTGTCATCTCCTAAGGCACAAAGCAAACCAGTAATATTCCAGCATTAATAATAATTAATATTCTCTCTTATGAATATTGTTCAAATAAAAGGATGTTGTATTTTTAATACATATTTACCAAGCCCGTGTAAAATACAAATCTGCTATTTTACTTGTTGTTCTTCTGCCAAACACAGACAATGATTAGTAAATGATGAACAAAGATAGGGGGTTACATCTTTAGAAAGCAATAGCAACCTCCTTAGAAATTTAATTTGGCTGTAGTTCAAAAGCCAATGTAAACAGCCTGGACACCCATCTTAAACAAAGCTTATTCACACTTTCAGCCAACAAGAGTTGATGAAACAGTCTTTAACAGTCTGGTTTTGCCTTCTCAGATAGACGCACACAGGCACACATGCAGTGCCAATTGTTAAAGACACAGCAACAGCCTTGGAGGAGGCAGGATCAGGAAGCACCTCTGTACCATAGACATGAACTGGGCAGGCGTTTTACAGGCAGCTGACCTGGCTGCCTAAGTCCTTCATAGCTTTGGGTAGCTGCAGGAACACTTCCAGCTCTTGCAGACTCCTACACTGAACCAATGAAACAACATCCAAAATAAAACCTCAGCAGCAATACTGAACACTGGGAAAACTCCCAAGAGTCAAGCTGGACCATGACTCAGCTGCAGAGCCATGAGGTGATGGCTGAGCATGGGACAAATACTAGGTCACAGAAACCAAATTAAGAATGGAAAGTGGAACAGAGGCTTAAAGTTCAGTTGTTACCTATGTAAACTAGGAATGCATTTATTACTTAGGAATGAGGAAGAAGGTGGAAGGACTACGTCTCCATCAGTTCAACAAGCAGAACCTGGAACAGCATATTGACCTTGCAAGGTAAAACATGCACAAGGAGCATGGAGCAGAGGGCATTCTAGTATGGTGGGGTGCTCACAGAAATAATGCAGGAATTAAAAATATATAGCAAAGAAATCACTAGCTTATGCAAAGGGAGAGGGCAAAGCAAAAGAACAAATACCTGATGCTGATGCAGTGTGAGTAAACAGTAAACCCTGGAAGAGTTGCATGGCAAGATAAACTGAAGAAGAGCCAGGCTTGTATGACATTTCATACAATAATTTTTGCATGGTGACAATGACATTTAAAATAAAAGATAGTTGTAGTTGCAACAGTACATGTAACTGTAGCACTTCGAGAAAATCAGAGGACTTCTAAACAAAGGACACCTTGAGAACAACCAAAGCTAGCACATCTGACATACCAATAATGGTATAGAGGTCAGGATGCTGGAATATGATGAAAATGAAAAGATGTTGCCTGCAAAAAATCATTCAGAGGAATATAAAGAAGTCAAAAGTGTAGGAAAAAGAATTAACTAATAAAGGAAAGACTAGGAAAAAAAATACTGATCTCTCAGAAAATTTGAAAAAGATGATAGTGTTCTTGGATCAAGAGTTCTACAGTGCCCAGTGTGATACACTAGATCTTCAGGAATGAAAAATAAAGGGAGATTCAAGAAGTAGTGGATAAATATGATGAAGAATGGCATGCAATACAAAGGTTCAGAGAGGAACAAAGCTCCAAATATGATAGACGACAGAAAGCAGTGGCAAGATTTCATTTCCACCCACTGCTACCACAAACAGTAATTGAAATAAACAAACAAACAAACCCCTGTTCAGTTATTCAGACCAGTTAATTTAGGGTTGTTTGTTTGTGGTAGAAGACCTAGATCTTTTGTTGATATAACTGAAATCATGCCAGTTAAAGATTAAATCCTGCCTGCTAGACATAACTTGGGGTATGAAGAATCATGTTACATGTCTCAGAGAAAACTCAGGCCTCCAAGCAGCCTTCAGAGATCCCACGGCTGGTAAGGGCAACTCATACTTTGTGCTGCACCATCCTCCTGAATTCATGCTGCAACCCCTGCTTCAAGAACGCCATGATCCCAGATCTTTGTGAAGCCTCAAGATCTCATGTCCCTT
Source organism: Theristicus caerulescens (assembly GCA_020745775.1). Classification (NCBI taxonomy): domain Eukaryota; kingdom Metazoa; phylum Chordata; class Aves; order Pelecaniformes; family Threskiornithidae; genus Theristicus; species Theristicus caerulescens. The sequence continues at coordinate 75,618,965 of CM036558.1, forward strand.
GCAGTACAGGGACTGTAGTTTCTCCTAGCACTTTGATGGTTAAAATACACTTCTTTTTGCCTTTCCTCCATTGTATTTTAGTGTGGCCCTAACTTACCATCCTGACTTATTTTCTCTCTTCCTCATCTCTTCTATAGGTAACTGTACGCTGCGTATGCTGCACACTAGCCAAAAATAAATATAATGTCAGAATTATATTCAATACTGTCTTTGATTGAAGCACCATGCCCTGCCTTCTCAACGACATCACATTTCCTACTTTGTAATTTCCCATTTCTAGTTACAGACTTCTGATGCATATCTGCTTTTTGCACTGAGGTATGGTTTGGTGAATACACCTCAGTTTTCTTGCTAGTTGCTAAAAATAGCAAAGAACATCTGACTCTGTTTAGCAGTCACCCCATTCTGGTGAGTAGTCCATCTGAGAAACCTCCTTGAAGACAAAAGGACAACTCCCATATTTTCACGATAGACTTGTTAGTGGGCGTGATTCAGCATTTCCCCATTCCATCTTTATGCCAGTGTAATTAAGTCAATGGGGGTTACATCAAGATAAAACTGAAGAGCATAATGCAAAGGTGACTCAGATCCCACATGCTACAAAATGTAAAAGGACCGCTTCATAGCAGGTTAATGAGAATTTGGAACTTGCTTATCAAAAACCATGTGCTTCAAAGTGTTCCCTGATCATTTTGGAATTGCCATTACAAAATCAGCATAGGCTGGTTCTATTGTTAGTCAGATCACAAGTGGGCAGGAAATACGCCAATGCAAACCTCCTGAAAGATACTCATATTTACTCTTGAACAATGAATTGGTCTTCCAGAAGGAAAAAAAAAATACAAGATTGACAATGGACTACATTGTTCTTTGATATTGCAGCATGGACAAATCACAGGTGTATTACGTAAATACCTGTCAAACTGACAATTAATATAAATTAGGCTTTAATCTGACATATTACATTGGGTGCAGCAAATGCAAAATCTGTTCAAAGTAGATCATAGATATGTACCCTTCAATTAGACATGAGGGAGGAGGAAATTCTACTCTCTGGGAAAGCACAGCATTTAACTCCTGAACTGCTAGAGATCTCTATGGATGAAATTAATCCTTGTGAAGGTGGCCAGTCCAAAACTTTTTCTAGTCCTAGGAATTTCAAAAGTGTAAGTGGCATTTAAGTAGTCAGAAGGAGCTGTTCCTCCTCTCTCTACATACACACATACCCAAGTGCACAGTGTTCATCAGCTTCTTTCTTTGACACGTAAAAAAGCCAGAGTAGAGGAAATAAGAGAGAGATCTCTCCGGATCAGACCTCCTGAAACAATCCCTTTTGGCATCAGAAAGTAAGAGAGTACTCACAAAGCTACACAGGAGATGAAAACAGGCACTTTCATGGTGTGTCTCAGAGCTGGAAACTGGACTAGAAGAACACACATCTCTTCATTTACATAGAGAAGACCTACAGACATAGCTTCCTCAGACTAAGTATGTATGTGTGAAATGCTCCCTGTATGACCATGTTTGATACACCTCTGTGGTTTTTTTTCAGGCTTTACAACATCGAACAGATCCCTAAAACACTACAATCAAAATGGCAATACAGTAATCTCTCCTCAAAGTGAGAAACTGCAAATACATCACCAAAATTGACCCAAAAGATTATGCTACAGTGGATTGTCCTGGGGTTAATCAGACACAGAAGTAAAACACACAGTAGATAGATTCTTAGCAAGATTCTCAAGCAAGCCACAATCATGACTTACCTCAAAAGAAAGCAGGCATGACTACAATATTTTGTGGCATATGAAGAATACATAAATGAAGCAAAAAGCACATTAGTTGTCCTCCTTCTGGAGAAAGCATCTAACCTGTGCAATACTATTTCTACTGTTTCATAGCTTGCCTTCACATATACTGCATCTATTTCCCCATTTTGAATTAACCTTTTCAATTTATTTATTTTAGTTATTTTATTTATTGCCTCCAAAATAGGATGCCATCTCAATTTTTATACAGCACTATTTTTTTATGCTGTGTAAAACTTTTCGTATTCATGGACTTTTCAGAGAGCTGGCTGAAAGAAAATTCTCACATAACTTCTCATTAGTCCTGAAATACGCAGATAGAATTCTCTTGCCAGCTACCCACATAGGCTAAAAATTTCATTGATATGACATCCCACTAGCCATGCCTCAAATTCATAAGAGGTTTACAAATGCAAACATTCATCAGGATGCATTTAAATCAGCAGATATGCTCTGTAACAGAGATTGGCAAAAGAATTACACTTTTAAATACCCCTTCTCATTTAATAAATACTAAATATAATCTCAATAATTTTAATCAGGCTGAACTAATGAATATTATTGAAAATCTCGCCTTTCATTTGAGAACATAAACACCTACTCTTCCATCCAGTGATTTCATACTCTGAGATGATACTACACATTGCTTTCTGAAGCCAAAGATGGGAATGACTTTGTACCTCTCAGCTCAGAAGGAGCGAAAGGGGAAATCTCAGGGAAATACATAATAGCTTTATTTTCAATTTAAAAGAAGGAAAAAAGGAATGTGACTCCTGGCAATTAATTGATAGTATTTATTAGATAAAAACTAGATTTAAAAAAGGAGTAAAATAAGAACTTCACACCTGAACAAGAAAGCCACTGCTATTCAAGAATATGCGACTCATATTTTCAGTTTTGTGTTTCCACAACAGAGGTTAAATTCTGCTCTCTTTGCTTATGCAATGAAGTACTGTTGACTTTGGTGACCTCCTTATGTGAAGGAAGTGAAGGAGAATTCGACAATTCCCATGGTTGTCTCTGGAGAGGTTCAACTCATGTCATGGGTAACTCAGACAATCATTGTTCTGACAGAGATTATGTTAACAATATTATCTCATGAATTCTTGTTCCACTGCTTTACGTACATACAGGCTTTAATTCACTCTTACAACAAGCCTTCTACTGCTGCCATACAGCATAGCATCTCTGACAGAACATTCAGGAACAAGAAAATCCCTCTCCCTTCTACTTGGCATTCCTAACTTCACTGTTGACTTTCAGTAAGGTAGAATACCTACTGAGATATTAATTTTTCTGCCTTTTACAATGTGAAGCTCTGGGATATCCACACAGCTCCCAAGGGAGCATGCCTGTGCCCCTTGCACTTTTGAACATGAGCAGCATTGGGGTAATCCTTGGTACCACCTTTTGGAGACATGTCTACTGCAGCGTTTGAAAAGCAGTGGGAGAAGCTTTGCATTTCACTTTGTATTTTCACAAAGCATTTCAAGCTGCTGTCCTGACATGTCTGAATGAAGCAGGAGCAGGCCTCCTGCTAGAGAGCTACCCCATGGTATGCAGCTGCCTGCTGCTCCCTGCTCCAGGGCTGCATTCACATAGTCAGGTGGCTGACTGCTGCCAATGCTGTGCAAGCCTCCTAGAGCATAGAGATCAATGCGAGGACAAGGAAGGAGAAACAGACCATCACTTAGTTCTGTCATAAATTCATATGTATAAAGAAAAAGAAAAAAAAGACTTTAATAGGAACGGATGTGTCTTAGAGTCCTTTTTAAATAAAATTCCCATTAAAATAAACAGTGAGCCACCTAACAGGCATTTGCATAAATAAGAACAGTTCTAGTTAATCTCAGGGTCTCAGTCCTGGTCACACTGAAGCTCATGACCATATTTTCAGTAAGAGTAGTAGTAACTATGTCTGTAGTATGCCCGAAATCCTTGCTTTTCCAAAGCCATCATAATTTCTCTTTCTGCCCTCTGTCTCTTGGTATTATTTTCCAGTATAATGACTATGTTGTTACTGATCAAAGTTACATTAAAAAAAAAGCTAAGCCACCTTTAGTGTTAATTGAAGTTACATGATACTGCCCTATGAAAGCAGTCTGACGGAAACAAAACTCAAAGTTTTGCTACATTTGTTAGAGAGATGTATCACTTCATATACACCTATTATTATTGTGTAGTTCCATGGCCAAAAAGTAACCTGAGGAACCTTCATACCACATACTTCACATGAAATATGAACACAAGTCTCAGTAATATCCACCCTTCCGCTCCACGAATAACAGAAATTCTGGGATTCCCAAAGGCTCTTCAGCTTTGCTAGTGAGCCGAGAGTCCAAAGCAAATGGCATTCCCAGGAAACGCCCACAACACAGGACAGGCAGTCTGGCCTGATGCCATTCCCTCCCAGTTACAGATATATGGCAGTGTCATGGCTGTGGATGAGGTATGCCATACACTAGCCATTGACAGTAACACAGAGAGAGAACAGTGGGCAGACCTGTCACAAGAAGGAAAGAGGAGATTTGATAAGTTTAGGGAGGAGAGGAAAGGGATTCTTCTGAGCAAAACAGATCAGGATCCACCTATCGTCAATCCACCAAAAATGCAGCCAGATCCTTGGATCAACACTGTGATACCGCGTGGCCATTGTCTGTTGTTACAACATTATCAGTACATGACAACACAACAGAAGGGCATGAACAACACAGTGCACCTGACTGGCCTCACCTTAGTGTGAACTATTGCATTTATGTCACTTTTTTTGGCTGTAGTGCTCATACTCTGAGTCCATCAGTTGCTGTGTGTGTCAAGCATGAACTACATTTTAAAACAGTTCATCAAAAACATCAACAGCCCAACACGGATGTTCTTTTATGTACCTTTCCACAACCAATGACATATATGTCAACTGGGTTATTTTACAGACCTCTGTTGTTTGGCTCTTTTTAATCCTTGCTCCACAAGCTACTCATAACTTCATCGTTGACTTTTCCAGTTTAACGAGCGAAAACTGCAAGAACTGTGCTTCCATGTTTTGAACAAGAGATGCTCCTGTTTAACTCGGGATTCCCCAAGAGCAGCCAGCACTGCTTCTGTGGTGACCTGCTGCACCTAAAGGCAAAGGTGGTCATCTTATTGGAAACAAAGCTGCATTTTCCTTTGAGGTGTCTTTTCCTTCAAAGAACTTAATCAGAAGATGAATTGTAACATTCTTAGCACCCAATGCCAAGACTATTAATTTTCTTTTAGCTGATATAAACTAACCAAGTTATTATGTAATTTTAGACTGTACACATCTAAGGACGTGATCCAAAATGGAGGATTTAAAGTAGTTCATGGATTGCCATCCACTAAGCTGAGCAGTGGTTCCCAATAGTGGATCCTAGCCCACATCAGTAGCTAACTGAAATACATTCACCTAAACCACTTTCACATTCTAAAAAGGAATTTGAAAGGAAACATGGTTAAAGTTGTTATAATTAAGTTCCCTTTTAACATATTTAAAATATACTAGTAGGTAATCTTGAGCTACTTAACTGGTACCGTCAGTTCAAACTATCACCTATTCTGTGGTTTTGCATGCATATCCCACATCCCTCCAAAGCTTTTAACCTTTTACTAGTTATTATTTTAGAGGAATGTGATACATAAATTTAAACATGTCAGACACAGTGTTCAACACTTCTAATGATCTATTACCCTCATATTATTGAAGTCCCTGAGGAAGTTTGGCAGACGTCATTCAATCATCAAGCTATCATTACTGTTTTAGCTTTAATCTAAAGTGCCTAAGAGCTTTGTGCTTCTTAATTCATATGCTATCACTCTTAGGAAAAAAAAAAGGGTGGGGGGAATGGCTGGAAATAGTTCACCTTAACTGGCCTACAGTTTGTCATATTTGGGGAACAGATTTTGGTTTTCCAAACTAGATTACTTGTTCTTGTTTTAGCTATAAATGTATTTCCCCTAAAGTTCTAGTGATATCTTGATAATTTACTTAATATACATCTGGATTATGTTATGAGAAAAATAACATACTATGGTAACACAAAGGACTTCAAAAAACAAGAGTTATTGATCCAAATCTTCCCAATATATGAAAAGAAGTGCAAAGTTAACAGTTTGTGCATGAATACATTATTACTTATGACACTGTCTTGCAGTACTGCTGCATTATTAGTATCTCAGTTTCTGATTACCTCTCCCAGGCAATTTAGAAGCATAACATTATTAAGTAACAGTATGGCTTTACGATTACTTCACTCTTTGGGTACTTTGCTGCCTCTGTTGAAGACAAGATTCAGATTGTTTGTTGTAGGCAATAATACCTCAAAGAGTGATTCAGAATGTCTGTTTTCCAGTGTCCTAAATTCAGCCAGGCCAACATGAGTGTGTATGAGCCCAGTTACACTTCTGTGGGCTGGAACATGTCCAATTCACAATGAAACTCCATCTTAACATAGGTAAGTGCCTTAACACAAGGGCCCTCATGTCCTATACCTTATACGCACTGTGGGCACACACTGACCACCTTGAAACCAGCACATAGCAGTTGCTGTGGCCACAAGAGATGTTATTCAGATTTTGTGCAACAGCTGAGCAGTTACAACATATATCAAAAGACATGGGAGATCTGGGTTCAATTCCCTTAACTTCTCAGGCAACCTTGCAGTGGGAAACATTTTTTTCATATCTAACTTAAACCGTTTTTGCTGCAATTTAGACTGTTATTTTTTTGTCCTGTTTTGTCAAACCAGAGAATAGCCTACTCCTTTCCCCTTCATAGCATCCTTCTACCTATTGAAAGACTTATCATGCCTCCTCTGTACTACACAAATCAGTAACCCCACCTTTCTTTAAAACTTATGTTTTCTGAACTTTCAATTGTTTTTGTTGCTTTTCCCTGAGTCAATCAACCCAATGTGGTGCACAAAACCAGACACCATTCTGTTGTTGCAAAACCAGACACCAGCCTGCGCCTTGCCAGCACTGAGTAGAAGGATCACTTCATGTTTTAGATACAATGTTCCTGTTAATCAGTTCCAGTAGCATATCGGCTTTTCCACAATACTGTGACAACGCTGACAAGTTTTGGATGCCAGTCCCCTATGATCTCCCTAAACTCTTTTCAGGAAAATAGCTTTTTAGCTTGTTTTTCATCCAATACTGGCAGATTTGATTATCTCCTCCTTAAGTATAGTACTCTGCATGTGTTCTTGTTGAATCATACCCTCTTCATGTCAGACCATTTCTCCAATAGTCAAGATCACTTTGAACTTTGAGCCTTTCCTCCCAAGTTGGCATCAGGTGGCTTTCTGGCCTTGAATGTTAAGCTAATCCCATCTAACGCTCTTCACATTCAACAAATATGCCGCCTATCCCATCACTCTGAAAATACTGAAGAGACTTTTGTAAAAGCCCATTTAAAACTGGTTTGTAGTTTGAAATTCTATACAAAGGAAGAGTATTGCTTAAATATTTCTTTGTATAGACCTACTTTAAGATAATACAACTTCTTCAGTAAATCCTCTTCCAACCTACACCCTCCACTAATCACAAATGAGTCAGGATGCCACTTAGTCAACCAAAAAACAGATTCTGGCAAAAAGAGTCAGGATTTATTTTTTCTGGATGGAGAACATTACTATGCAGGGTAGAAAGCTAAGTCAACAAAATAGTACAAAAGCTCAGCTCTTGCCTACAACTATCCTTTATATGCAGACAATTGACACTAGGGTGTGATTGTCTGAACGGCCCACTGATTTGGCTCCCAGCAGAGCCCAAGAAGGTACAAACACTGGTCACGCACCCTGTCTTCCAGAGCAGCATACAAACAGGCAATGCTTCACAGATCCTCTCTTGCCACCATCACTTCCTTTCAAACAACTGTCTCAGTTTGCTCTCATAACATGCAGACTTGAGACACATACAATTCTAATTTCTAATTTCAATATGTTGAAGATTTCTTCCCATGCCCATGGCAGATAATGACAGGGTTCCCACTCACCTGGCAGAGGAGTTCACAGGGCCCTGTAAAGCTAGCTTTCATTTTTAAATTGCAATCCAAATGGAAGGAACAAGGCTGGTTGTGTGTTAAAGACCAGACTGAACTCCACCTGCAGCAATTAGAAAGGGTATGTTGCAAGGGAAAGAGCAAAATCCAAGCACAAACTGCTTTCTAGCAGCAAACTGTATAAGTTATGAGGATCCTTGGGGTCTTATGGTTTCCAGTACTTTTTATAATGATTTAATTAATTGGAAATTAAAGATAATGGAGACCTGTTATTTGAATTGCTGAAAATCGTAGAAAAGAAATTAAAAAATTGGCTTGGATAGATTTTTTTCTTTAGATTGATCAGTCTGAGGCAGAGTCTTTTAAGGTTGCTTCCAATATCCAGCCCCTTTCAAGTCTTTCTTTTCTTTAGGGGGGTTAAAATACTGCATTTGTATTTTCAAACCAATTAGAATGTATTATAGGATTAGATTATTGTGAGCTGAGGCCGATCTGGGCCATAGAGAATTTATTCACACTGTCATTTTACCATAAGGGAAAATAATTTGCATTTGACTACAATACTTCCTGTATGTACCTTCATATGTCACGTTGCCTTTGTCTGCTTTCATACCACAAGTTCTTTAGGATGAAGACATTCTTTACTTTTGCCTTGTGTGGTGCCAAATACATTGCCGGTACTTAAAATAAATAGCAGTAATACAGGCTCATTATCATGCAATTTAAGCCCTGGCAATCTATACTTGATCCAGGAAAGCCAGTTTTTTTCTGACACTATCTGTGTTATCTGGGGAGGGACTGTGCTAATACCTTCCATGTGTGTTAAAACAGCCCTTGCTGAGAAGGTTTTCATGCTGGCTCTGAATCTGATTTCACATACACCATTTTCACACTGATGTAAGTGTTTTCTTCAGTACAGTTGCACTTCATACAGGGCCTTCTCCTAGTGACCCTCCGTGAGCCAGAGGGAAAATGTGAACCATTGTTTCTTGGGCCAATGTGAAAAAAACCTTATATGACTTTATTTTTAAGTATTTTTTTAAAATAATAGATACTGCAGTTTTGTGATTACTTTCCAAACACTGGCTTCATATTTCCCCTGGGGCCTGAAGAAATTTGCCATTTTTCTATTATTCCACTTCCCACCCAGTGCATTGGCAATTTAGGCAAATTTTGCTTTTGTAGCATTTAATTTAAACAACTGGAAATGGGTCTGCGCTGTGTGGATTGTGCTGGAGCATGAACATGTTTGCAACAGGCTTTACAGTGCTTTGGGTGCCCTGCAGCCACAGATTGCTGAGACAGGAAATCACAGCATTAACCTGATGATCAAGTTACAGACAGCAGCATCTATGTGCCACAAGACTCCCAGTATTCTAAGTTAAAGGCAAAGGCAATGAAAACAGATTAAAATACAAAAATCTGGCAGAAGAAATTTGTCTCATGCCTCTCTGTCTATATGCACATATACAGCCGCATACAGACTTATGCAGACAAACATATCCTCTTCTATATGTAAACAAATAGGGATGATATAAATACAAATAGGTTTCCAACTTCTCACAGAAAAAAACCTGCATTCTGAAATGATTCATATTACCTTGTGGCATGACAACGTATTATTTAATAGTGGTATAAAGTGATACATGCTCCGAAGGGGCTATGGTCACAAGAAACGCTTCTTTTGGAGTCAGTTGCACGCATTACATCACTCATGGCCACATGTGAATGTTATTTGTGTATGTACTCTGAAACAAAATAAGGGGGGGTAGACAAAGAGATATTTCTCCCACACCCTGCATGCCAGAATCTCGTTTCCTATCCTCAGCTGGTGCTCAAGAGTCTGACTCCAGCAATAACAGTCTCCCACTGAGATTAAAGCACTGGCAAACACAGCTTATCTTGGTTAATGTATACTTAAGTTTTGTGTGTATTATACATACATATATTTACATATATAGGCGCACACACACATATGTATATATTTATATCTCTTTCCCTCTACTGATACACATATTGTGTTTATACACACTTATAAATATGATATGTAAGAAATCTTTTGCAGAGAGGAAATAGTCCCCGGATGGGAAAACACTAGTAAATTTGAGCCGAAGCAGATATGAAATTTGAATTCAGCAGCTGCCCCCTACTCCTCTGCAACTCGATGGACACAACTGCTCTTGAAGATCTCTGGCTCCCTTGCGCAGGGAATGCTGGGCTCCACTCCTGCTGCAGAGCTGTGACTCCCACCTAGCTGATCCCGACAGCTCTTGCCAGTACTGTTTGTTCCTCCACCTCATATGAACTGTGCCGAGACTGTCATAAAGCCCAAAAAGCTCAGAGACCTATGGCAACCAAAGCAACAGACCACATTTTTGTGGGATCATGGAGTGACTGTGCCTGAAATATGCAGGACAGACCCTGAAGATGTTGCGGGGTGACTAGTTTGTTCTGCATTTCTTGAGGCATTGCAACATTTACCAAATTTCCCCATGGGGACAATCATATTGGTAAATGTGGTTCACCTGATGATCCTCTTTAAGTTTAAATTGGCCTGGGCAGACATATTTAGCAAGGGAAAAGACAAGAGAAAGTGATCCAAATTTTGTGGATCATAAACAAACAGTTTTGTGGACTGTGACCAGAAGAAGATTTAGTGGGACATGATCAGCTCTTATTTACTCCAGGGTAAAGTGATAATAATGCTCCAGGAAAAAAAAAAAATAAAACACCTCTTCTAGCTAATGATAACTCATTAGGAATATAAAAATGTAGGTACATATGCCTATGCACATATAGTTGCCAGCAGTGAAGGGTTTGTACTTCAGATTTGTGTGACATTTGTTGATTACCAGAGCAAATTAATTTCCCCTGAAAACTAAATGGATTGAATGCTTAGAAGATACAAACAAACCAGGAACCTTCATACAAGGGAAATGCTAAAACTGCCAATTCTTACTATTGCATCATTTTGGCACAGAAAAAGGGAAAGATGGGATGTCCGTAAATAAAAGATGTTATTTTAAATCTACTGAAAAACTCAGGTATAAATATATACCAGTGAGTCAGAAAAGTGAGATGTAAGTAGGTGGAGTTTGATCATGCCCTGTTTTAGGTGGATAGAAATGAGATGGAAACGGGGAAGTAAAGCCTTTAAGTGCCTGAAATTCCAAGACCAAGTTGCAGACCTGTAAAGTAGTAAGCCAAAGAAACCATGCTAGCATACCTGCTGGAAAGAGGAACAAGATACAGCAAGAGTACTTCTACGCTTGGATCAGCAAAGATAGAAAAGTTGTGAAGGGCACAAAAAAAAGGAAATACTGTGGAAAGGTACAGATATAAGAACAAAGAGATTATGGTAAACAATTGCTCTTTAACACCAACAAATGCAATCCAAGACTGTAAAACAGCTGAGTTTCCTCTGACTTTACAATATGCAATGCAACTAGAATTCCTTGGGGGTAAATATGAAGCACTTCTATGAAAAAAAGCAGCAAAATTTTTTTGGTAGGTGAAATACCTATATATGCATAATATATTTCCGTAAGAAGTAGCCACACAGGCTGAGAACATTTAAAATGAACAGCATCAGATGCCCTGGTATAAAACAAGAAAAGCAAAGGAGGGGGAATCTCGAGCCCAAGCCTGTCAGTCTGTTGAAATGGTTTCTTAGCAGCTGGTCACTGTGCTCCCAGTTTCTTTAGATGTTTCCCTTAGCTCAGCCACTAAGTGAAGCATCATTCTACTCAAACAACCATTTCATCCTGGCAACAGTATGTTCACTTCAATGGATAAGTGTTGGCTTAAGCAGAGACCAAAATCTCTGCTGGGAATACATCTAGGAATGAAATCTGTGTTTTCACGGTGATCCTCACCACTCATGAAAATTCCTGATTCCAAAAACTCCCACCCATTCATATTTTCAACAGAATTTATGTCTATGAGCTTGTTTTCTGTGGGGCTCTGAAATCTAAACTTGGCCTAATGTAGATTACTTTTCTTCGCTGAAAGGATTATAAAGCACTGGAACAAGCTGCCCAGGGAAGTGGCTGAGTCCTGGAAGTATTTAAAAGACATGTAGGTGTGTCACTTAGGGACATGGTTTAGTGGTGGACTTAGTAGTGTTAGGTTAATGGTTGTACTCGATGGTCTTACGAGTCCTTTCCAACCTAAATGATTCTATGATTCTGCTTCCTCGGGACATTTGGGGACAGACTTTCTGAAGGTGTAACCCGAGCAGCTCCTTGACTAATATGGCTTTCTGTGATGACCACCATCAGAGACGCCTTCCCCCCATCCACTGGCTGGATCTGTTTTCTTCCACCTTATCATACAACAGTTTTTCTCCATTAGTCTGCAAAGGTGAACAACTATGACAAAACTTCGCTACTCATAATTTTTCAGTTTGTTCATGTTACCGCCTCAAGCTCCGCATGGTGCTGGGAAAAGGGACCCTTTAGCTGTAAGTCTCAGTTCTAATCAACGTTGCCCCCTACAAGCCCTACAGCTCTTCCATCCTTTGGGATGCCCACAACCTAGTTTGAGCTCAGCAAGGTTGCTCATGTTGAGAATTACTGCCAAGTTAGCCTATGAAGTCATCTACACAGATTTTCACAGGGTTTCTTTGAGGTTCTGCTTCTTCAAGTGATAAAGTGAAGCTGTCAAGGAGAAAGGCCACATTGTACTGAGAATCCCAGCAAAGGTATGGGAAAGATGAATGGCTTACATGGAAACTGACTGGCAAGCATGGCACTCAGAAGCAGGCAGATTTGGTTGCACCGTCTGAAGACTGGAGGTGTATTAAACACAGCCAGCCTTCACAGTCTGCCTCAGTCAGGTCTGGATTTATCAGCACACTGCAATTCAAATAAGGGATAGCCTTAACTTTCATTCTTGAGATTTATGTTGCCCCTTGAACAGCACTTCACTCCAGGCTGAAAATGTGGACAGATACCCCTCAAACACCATCATTTTACATTGATGACAATTTATTTCATTCTGAAAACTGGAAATCTGTGACTATTAGCACATTTAGAGAAATAATTGGATTAAACCAGCAAGGGACAGCAGGGATGGCAATTGTCTATCCTTTAAATAAATCTTAGTGACAAAAGCGGAATGTGTGAAAAGCATTTAATGCTGCTCCTTCAGTGCAGCCTAGCAATATGAAAGGCAACTTTCAATTTTACAATGGGCTTTGTGCCACCAGAGATAGGATGGAAGGGAGTGGGAGTGAGAAATGAAGCTTAGCTAACTAATGAGTTAGGGCTATCTGCTGTTTTTGGCTGAAGAGCTGTTGCTTAGTTAAATATAGCAGTTATTCTCCTGGCAGTGCAGAGATGAACACCTCATGAAATGAATTAGTGACATTCCTATGGTTTGATTTCTCATGATCTGTAAAATTTTAAAACTGATCCTCATTCCCAGATCTTAGCTTTTGTGCCAGATTCACCAGACAGGAAAATATTAATCTGCTGGGATTTTTCAAGGAATTTTCTACATCTAGGGATGCTGAGAGTATGTTCCTCCAGAATCAAATAATAGCTATACTGCTCTCCTCCTTGCCCTCAAAACCACTTTTAACCTCTGCAAGTCTACAGTGCCTGTACCACTCAATCTCCAATGGCTTTTGAAGGACAAGAGTGCAGGTAAACCTATTCCAGCTCTTTCCATTAACCCACCCATGCACAAACCCTATTCTTCTCTGCTCTTTCCTCTCTTGAGATGAATAACAACCTTCCCTTTTTGCTAGTTCTTCTTGGTGCTCAATCCGGCATCAGAAAAACACTGTCTCTGTAGAATAAGAGCACTGTGACTTCATTGAGACTACATGTCAGTCCTGCTTGGGACTTTGTGTCACTGCTTTGACTGCCACTTCCCTGGGCTCGCCTCACCCCAGGGAGAAATCAGAACATGCAGTGAGAGGGTGCAGCTCAGCATGCATCTCTGCAGGCCAGGACTTCAAGACAAGTACTCACAGGACATGAAGGACAAGGTGGATGCAACACAACATACTGAATAACTGAGGGACAGACTGAGCTCCCATTTCTGTGCTCAGAACCCACTTCACAAAGTGTGAAAAGCAAATGGCTGTCTGTCTCTGTAACTGTGACAATCTCTACCATCCCATGGCTACTTTGGAACCCAAATACACTAGTCAGATTCCCCTGCATGATACACAAAAGGAAAAAAAAATGTAATAAGTATGGAAGAAATTGACGTCTAAACTCTTGCAAGGAGAGAACATCCAATACAACCAAGTGACACTCTAACATTTGTGCAACTGGGAGGAGGCATAAAGTGTTTAATGACAAGGTTCATGAAGCTTGCTCAGCCTGTGGATATTTTCCAGGAAGAGAAGCTCTGAATGGGCTGTGTCAACAAAACTATCCCAAATCCTTATGCTTGCCTTTAAAACTGCACTGAAAAACAAGTCAAAGAAGGTACAGCAATTAATACCATCTAAAGATCCTCAGACCTCTTCAAAACTTTATTGTACCTTGCTTATTTATACATAAGGTAATACTTAAATGCTGCTGTCCATATAATATTGAGAATTGATACAGACTGGTAGTCAGGCTGACTTTCAAGTCAAACATGCCCATCTGAAAATAATACAAAAAACTAGCTAAAGGTTAATCCTGATAACAACAATGTCTCCTCAAGGCAGACATGATGTTATAAATGTAAAATTTCCAAGTTTTGTGGGGCGTGGGGGATTCCTTAAAACTGACGCATCCCTTCCCTTGGGCATTGTCAAATCTCAAACTGAACTGGGAAGCCAACACTACTCTTCCTACATGAGACAGACTCAAAAGAAAGAAGATTCTGCTGGAAACATCTATGTTAAGGTCTGCCAAGAAAGTGTGTTTTCTCAACAAGAAATGACACTCTCTATTTGCTTTGTCCCAGACAAGTAAACAAATTATTAACTCTTATTTCACATTTTGGACGTGGCACCAATCACAGCTTTGATAATGAAAGTCCTTTGCACTTTGGAGCTTTTAGCTTGAAAAGTCCCATGAAATGCATAATAAAATACTCGACAGCCCATAGAGGGAATTCAGTACAACAAATACCTGGAGCAAAGATTATAATCTATTTCCCCTCCACAGAGTCAACAAGACTAAAGACTGCCCACTTGATTGTGTCCCTTTCCTCAGGGCGAGTCAGAGATGCAAGTCGAAGTTACTTGCTTGACAGAAAACACAGGAAGAAAAAAAAAAAAAAAAGCCTGAATTTGCAGTCTGGATGGGTCACGCCTGGTGGCAGATGTGGTGGGCTGGTGGTATATGGCATTTCTTACTGTCTGACTTTGCATGTGTCGAGGCTAAGAGCCCGGAGTCTGGACCTCTTTCTGAGCAAGTCAAATTACGCTTAACCACATAGCCACACTGCCCCATCTGTGACCTCTTCTCCTAGATCTGGAAGGACCCACCCTCTTAGTGAAAGACAGTTAATTGCATCTCCATGATAATTTAGCCTGAAGACTGCTAGTAAGTAGAGGCTATCAATTGTGTTGAAGTATGACTGCTGCTTTTTGTGTTCCAGATTACTATCCACCAAGGATTTCCTAATGCTGTTGGACTCTAGCCCATATATGCAAAGACAATCTGAAGTGTTAAATGAGATGCTTGAACTGAATTGTAGCTCTTGCTATGGCCAATGCAGATTATTTCCACTGAGGAAACCACCTCCTTTCTTAATTGCAGGGAGGTGTTTTACTTGCTCATTTTATGGCCAATGTTTGCATCGCACACGGAGATAGCTGTGAACTCACAAATGTAAAGTAAGAATTAAAAAGTCTCCAAGGTTGCAAAGAGCACAGTAACTTAATAAAAACTTGTTTAAGAAGCCAAGCATAATGTATGTTATGTTACACCAATCCTAGATCAAGAGTTTAGGATGGAATACACAGAGAACTTTAAAGTCAGAAAAAGTTTCTTAAGTTGAACATCTTGCTAAAGGAATAATTATTGTTTTGCTTTCCCAAAGAACATTTTTATTTTTGAGAAATGTTATCCCTTTCACCTCAAATTGCAAGTAACTTGGACACTGGAAAACTTCAATCAATTTAACTCTGAAAGTATGCAATGACTCTTCTGCTTGTCTGCACAGATGTCACATTTCTGCAGCCCAAGGTCAGAATGGTTACTGAATACATGCATGATTTTGTACTTGAACTATACCATGTCACCTAAGTAGAATTTGTTATTCTCGGCTCATAGCACCCCCAAATAAAACACCAGCGTTTTATCCAAAGGAAACTGAATAAGGCAATCAACAGAAAACATCACTTAGTTGCCACCTTAGTCACTACTGAAGACAGTCATGCTTGGGCAAAGTTACTCGCGGTAAATGTACTGCTTTCCTTTATCATGTCAACAATGCCTGTCAGTCAGTATTAGCTGATTTGGAAAACCAAGGTCACTTCTGACATGTTGATATTATGAACCTTTGAATAGGGTAAGACTGGTGAAATAAAATACTTGTTTTCCAAAGGATGAAAATTTACAGCTAAAGTAAGCCTTCACTCAGTGTCTCTGTCTTTCCACTGATCCTGGCTGTGGGGGAGTATTTATACCACAATCCTGCTGAACTACAGACCTCTTCATAGTGCTCCAGCTTTGCTGGCAAGCATTTCAACCCTAAGGGCCAAGACACCAGCCACCCCTTCCTTCCTCTGTGAGTAACCCTGGAGGGGATGCCTCACTCACAAATTCCACCTTGAAGCAGGACTCAAGATCCCAGGGATCTGTCCGCAGCTCTGAGGTCCAGTGTCCCTCTAAGCCTCTAGTCTAATATTAGGATGATTATTGTCAGCTATTCATGTGGGACTGAGTTTGGGAGTGAATTAAGCATGGTATCACTTGCTTTTTTGCTTCAAAACTGACTTGCAGTTGGTCACAGCAAGTAAGTGAAAGCATCTGAATGGCAATGGAGCTATAGCACTCTTGCAGTCACACAGAAGGGGAAAGCTTTATAAACTCATTCTTTAAGCCAGCACTTCAGAGCAGCTGTACAGCGATACTCATAAGCCTTCTAATTGCAGCATTTCATCAGAAAAAAGCAGAGCGTAAGAGGCAAAGGTTTACAAACTGACAGGACAGGGCAGCGTGTGTGTGTGTGTGTGTCTGTGTGAGTGTGCGAGTGGTTCTTCAAATTACCTTAACAAAAGAAAAGATATTGTAACTGCAATTCCCTTTCTTACTCTGCCCAGACTTGGAGTGGGATTCCCATTCCCTCCCATTGCACTCACCCCACTGAAAACCCTCACTGGGGGGCATAAAGCATTTTGCTGAGAGCATTCGCTCTCCAGGCAGTGGGATCCCTTTTGTGAAAATACACCAGGCAAATGAAACCTGGGCTCCACTGAAGGCTGTGGCCAGGATTTCAGCCTCCACCTGACTGTGAACATTTCCATACTTTACCTCTTTGGCCTCTGTATGCTGCAAGGTGGTCTATAACAGGCGCCAGCATCATAGTACATTAAAATCAATTTCACCTCAAGAACCAATGGCTCCATTTGCAGTGTATGTCAAGTGTTAAGAGATTTGTTTCACAGCCTGCAACTTACAATCTTGTCAATTCAACATATTTTCCTAAGAGGACATACACCTTTTGTACGGCTACCTTCTCATTCTCTGCTAACAATAGCTCCCAAGGTTCTCATTTTGTTGACATTCTAGTGTGCTGCCTTGGCAAAAGATTACAAGCAGGAAGGGTAAATAATGGGAGGTACTTAATTGGAAGATGCCAAAGTCCAAATATCCTTGTAGCCAGGTTATAACTCATAGCATCATCAAACCTTCCCTAGATCTGCTCTGCTACAACACAGATACCGATTACTTTGTTATTTTTGAGCATAACACCAAGGAA
This sequence comes from Theristicus caerulescens, assembly GCA_020745775.1. Lineage (NCBI taxonomy): Eukaryota > Metazoa > Chordata > Aves > Pelecaniformes > Threskiornithidae > Theristicus > Theristicus caerulescens. Next base: position 75,636,671 of record CM036558.1, read on the forward strand.
ATCAGGCAGGAAAAAACAGTAATAACAACTATGATATATTCACCACTCACAATTATCTGTTGCCATTTGTCTTTTCTGTTGCTGAAGCTGTCGCTGCTTAGCATCTTTTTTTAGCATTCCACTCATTAGCCAATACCCATAAACAGAGGTATTTATTTTTAATAGTGCTCCCTATTAAAATGCCCTTATAAAATTCTACAGTTTTCTACACTAGCAGTCCCTAGTGCTTGGTTTTACAGAAGTGTTAGAATATTGCTCTGGGCAATTACTCAATAGTATTGGAGTACAGGAGTTGTTAACCTATAGCTCTGAATCAGCAAAGCTATAAATATACCCTAACACATTATTTAATTAAAAGAATAGTAAACTTCCAAACATCTGTGCTGCTTCAAATAATCTTCTGCAAATACACCCAGACAGGGACTTTAGAGATGGGTAATGAAAACACGTATCAGAAGCAGAGAACCAAGCAGAAATATTCACATTGTTGGTGATTCTGGCAGGGGAAAAAAAAGTTTCCTTCAATAAAAAGCAAAATTTTTTTTTTTCTATGTAGTAAACAGCAGACTTTTATGGTGCTTTCAGTCTACACTGAAGCTGTGTGAAATACCTTGTCAAACAAATCTGAGAAAGTACTAATTTGGCTGTGAAGTTCTGTCATTTTCTGTTTTGTAATCTTGTCCCTGGCTAAGCATAAGAAACTGTACAAGACACACACTTTGTAGCTCTTAAGATAGTGTAAGAAACACTTTCCAAAAGGCACTGGCTGAGTTCTAGTGAACCCCTTTTTCCCTCTTTTATTACTCGTCAGCAACTCAACTGGTTGCAGACCACTCTGTAGAGCCGTCCCTCCAGCTGGTGTTTGCCTCATGACAGAGTTGCACATGGATTACAACTCCCAGCAGTCACCGAGCACTGTTTAAATGGGATTTAAACAGAGAAGAGAGAGAGAGAAAGCACATGTATGTGTACGGCACATGCATCTCATCAAGAATGAACACCAAATCAAGTTTTTTCACTTACTTACCAATATCTGGGGAAAAAAGATCAAAAAGTTGGACACTCTCCCCTTTTTTCGCCTGTAGAGTACTTCCAGGCGTGTGCTTTTTTGCTTTTGTTCTGGGTAAGCACAACTTGGGATTCTTGGGGATCTTTTTAAAAGGCATCTCCTAGAATAAGACCTAAAGTTCTGTTTATGCAGAAAGATCAAGAAGACACTTGCATTTTCAGCTAGCTGGGTAGCAAAAGCAAAGAGCAGCAGTAGGTGCTGGGGAGTAACGGGAGTGGGGTAGTTGTGTTCTGGGGCATGAGTCTCATATTTCTTTTGGAACAAAAAAAGCATTAAGTAAAACAACTATTTTAGCTCTGAAGAGATGTAACAGGAAAAATGCAATGTCTAAATACATTTGAAAAGGCAGAACTGAGTGATAACTGACAATTATGGGGAAAGAGGAAGGAAAATACTGGAATGACTAATGATGATACAGGAAGATGGGTGATTAGATGATCACAGTACAGAGAGTTAAGTGGAAGGCTGGGGAGAACAATAAAGTATGAAGACAATGTATCTCAATAGAGAGGTATAATCACCCCGTGCACAAGCACGTGGTGAGAATAAACAGGACAGGAGACAAGCCTTAGCCCTGCAAAAATACTGTACACTCTCCGCATGACATATGCCAGTAGCAGAATTAAGCTGATACCTAAGCCTTTGCTCAAGTAGTTTAATAATAATAAACTTCCCCTGTAAAGCCCATTTTAATGCAGAAGTATAGGAAGGTCACAGTGTAAATGAAAATGAGTTCCCAAACTCTCTACACAAAACTTTCTGAGTCTTTACCATCAGAAAGTGTATATTACTCACCCAAGGGGACACAGTAAACCAGTGACATTAAACCATCTGATCCCTAGCCCTGAGTTTTCTATTTTTAGTAGAAAAAATACAGGATAGGGCTATTTGGATCTATTAGATACTAACTGCATCTTTTTGAAAGAAGAAAAAGACAGATGCCATACAATCCATATAAGGGTTAGATGAAACCACATTTACCTCCTACAATGTTTTAGATGTTTTGAATATAAAATACGTCTTTTTAAAGTACGTCACCGGGAATGTTTGTGAAAGTACCTTGCAACTGCTGAAAATGTGCACTGGTTTGAAATTTGTAGTAACACAGTTACCAGCATAACACTTGTATGATATAGCCAACAAGCCACTATGTCATAACATTTTTTCTGCATGAAGATTAAATTTGCAAAATTGGCTAATGAGCTGATAGTGGAGACCACGGCTATATGCCAGATACTCTCATTTTCTTTGGATCTTCCTTTAACTGCAGGCACACGAGAGCTTTATATTTAAAAAATGTGTCAGTACAAATATGTGAGTTTACAGTCGCAGACCATTAATTTGAAAGTCTAATGCAAAGAAAGAAGGGCCTAAAATTTCAGAACAGGCTTCCATTGATCCACCGAAGAGTGGAAAGTACTAATAAAAATATGGTAAAACATTTAAAGATGGTATCCAAGGAGTTTCCAGTAAGAGGATGAGCTCCTTGGGTCTCAGGGCACTGAAAAGCTGTTTTGTTACCCAGCCAGTGAAGTAGGTTTGGTATGCTTGCTTCAGCTTTTGCATGCAGGTGGAAGTCTGCATTTATGGGTCAGAATGTTAACAGATGTAATAAATAGGTTCCCACATATGTTTCTCTAAAATCTTAGCAAAGATATAATGGTGATTATTACTTTGTGTCTAAAAACCTCTGCCATCATCAAGGCTCTTCCTGGTCTAGCTGTGCTGCAAACCAGGACCAAAAGAAATTTTCCGGCACAAAATGTTCCTAATCTGAGTCTGTGCTGCACATTACCAACTAGCTAACAACATGAAGCCATACTGCTACCATGACAAACACAGGGTTTTATATGAGCTAATTTATCCTGCTTCTGCTGCACTGAAGCATTTCACATTCTTATGCCTAGATTGTTTCCTTTACTCAACCTAACTCGTTAGGTCAAGGTGCATGCACATGCCCTCAGTACATGAAATGGAGCACAAATAAATAGAGATACAGGGCAGTGTGAGGAGACAACAACAAACAACAGTGGTCATCAGGATGCACAAGAAGTCATAGCACATCACTAGTATAGTGATTTTTGAGGGCAACAAAAGAGTTTTCAGGAAGGATCTGAGGGTACAAAAAGAGGAATGTTTGCTTTCTTTGAAGCAGCAATCAACAGGATGCTTTGTAGAGGGGGCAAAAAAGAAGCAAGAAAACACAATGCTTGTAAGCTCCTCCTCCCCAAAGCATCACCTTAGTAGGCAAAATAAAAATTAATTTGGGGGATGAGAAAAAACCAAAGCAAAACAATATTTGGGACATGAGCAAATGATTTTGTCAGCATGCCTGGAACTTAGTTTTGGAGGGAGCCATCTCTATACCTATGCCTAAAGCCATCTGAATATGCAAGACCACTTACCAACATGATATTCAATGTGATCGTTTTAGTTCAGGTCCGCAAGAGGTCTATCAAGCTCAAGGCTCTATGTATTTTTTTTTTGAAGAAGCCTAAACTTGCAGCTGAAACGTACTCAATTTGACACAAAAGCAACACAGGAAGAGTCTATCAAAAAAGGATATGAGTCCTTTTCACAGTGCTAGGCTTAACTGTACAAGTGTTTCTGGAAATGTTTAATAAAATAAAAGTATGTGAAAAAAGAAAAAAAAAAAAGAAAAAATGCAGGCACAGCTGATGTAAATTTTTTTTAATTTATTTTTTAATAATCATTTTTATATTGCCTAAATCCCTAAAGTCAGTGTCTGGACTCTGTCTGGAGGCTTCCCAAAAATCACTGCTTGTCAACACCCTTTCCACAGAAATGAGTCTGTTTACCTCCACCAGTGCATTGTCAAGTCATCTCTTCCCATTCCCATTACAGTTTAAATTGGTATCCTTACAGAAAAGTCTAACCCTCCCTTTCCTTATCCAGGAATCTCTCTAATATCTAAAGCCCATGTTAAAATAATTTATATCAACAGAATGCCTTTCTTCAAAGTGCATCTCTACAGAGATCACTGTAAATGTTTAGATGGTACTTATTATGAGAAGGTCAAAATTTGGCCAGTTGATAGCAACGAATGAAAGGGAAACTCAAAAAATTCTAACTGGACATTCATTCACTTTGAATCCTGATCCAAAATGAACATTTTCCTGTAGAGGAACTTGATAAAAAGTTCCTTCCTCTGCCTCAACAATCTACTCACAGCTTTTGGAAGAGAGACACAGGTGTGATACATCTGCTGGAGTGTGCTAATCTCCGGAACTGTCTTTGACGTGTTACACAGGATCCCTAAGAAAGCCTTCACATCACACAGTTTGAGGGCATGTCTTGTGAAGTTTTTCTCATTGGCAACAGCAAATAGTGTCAAGCTGAGTTCTCAGCAGTTAAAAAAGACACTGGAAGACCTGAGGGACAACCCAACTTCTTCAGGCTTTACAGAAAAAAAGTAGTTGGTACCAAAGGGAAAGTTGATACATAAACCAAGGATGCATTCACATCTCACGCATTTAGCTCTTTCTGTCTCTAGCAGTCACTGGCATTCATTGGTGTGTGGAAAATGAGTTATTCATTGCATTCCTCTGACCACTGTGCATGTCCTTTCAGCAGACCCTTTCCTCTTACCACCATAAATGGGACAATCCTTGGCAGTCCCAGCCAAAAGCAACAGTGACTCCAACAGCTTTGTCACGTTTCTAAATGGTCCCTCCCAGCTCAAGGTCCTGGTAAGTCATACCCAGATACATGAATGGCAGCTGTCTGTGTTGTCTCAGTGATGTAGCTAAACATTCCAGTCAGTTGTCCGTATGTCAATGTACAAAATGTCCATTTGATGAACTCTGGCATATAACGCTGATCCTCACAAAAACCACAGCAAGTACATCAACGGCCACATACCTGTGCACATGGACGGTTTCTCCCAGAAGTTTCCCCCCAGCAATCATGGCCCCGACACCTGCTTCTTCTGAAAGCAAATCACTAGCTGAAGTAGCTGCTGGATGCAGATGTTTGCATCCTGGGTATTCTCAGTCATAGCAATCTATGCTATCAAGGGTATCAAAGATAATTGTTCCAGGCATTAATCTGGAGTAGGAAATCCTTCACAAAGCCATATTTAAGAACTTAATTAAGTCAGTCATGTCTTTTTTTTTAACTCCATCCAGCAGTTAAGCCAAAGTAGAACTAATTGTGGTCGCTAGTACTAGAAGGCAAAAATAAGAATACGTCTTGTGAGCTTTCCAGCACGCAGACTGCCTGTCATCCATCACCAACTCCCTTTGGCTGTTCTTCAAGCGCACATAAGTATTCACTGTTGTGAATCTCTACTGTTGTGAATAAGGCACCTTCCTGTGTTTCTGTTTTTACTCCCTTGTCCACCTTCCCCTTGCACTCATTATGCCACACAGCTGTTGAATTATTATAGAGGTGGGTGGCTTACCTTTAGGGCTAGTCAGATTCTAATCATGCCAACTTTTTGTTTACAGTGCCTGAGCTGTCTGACACTTTTGGGATTCACCTCATCAGTCAAGATTAATTTTGGTCTTTATTCTAAGCCTAGAAGCCATCCAGAAGCCATCTAACAAATATGTGAAATACAGAGATAATACCAATAAGCACCCTGGGGAGGAGACAGGGAAAGAAAGGTCAGGAAAATCAGCTAAATACTACCTTGGATACTCATCTGCAAGCCCTTTCAGCCAACTATGTGCAGGATAAAAGACTGTGGTAACCTTATAGGATTAGCACTACAGAAGAATTGTTTGGAGTGAGGAGTGAATGTCACAACATGTGATGAGTGGTGACACTGCAGCATAAGAGGAGGCCCCAGTAGGCTTTGTTTCACGGCTATGAAAACAGTGCACAGAGCAAACTTGGCCCTATCACTCACCTGAGCTCTTCCTAAAACCTCACATTTCCTCTGTTTCCAATTTCACCTTCATAACCCACTTTTTAATCTCCCCCAACACATGGAAACAGAAACTAGGATCAAGAGGGAAATGCTGCCAAAGATTAGAAGTTTGGAAATTTACAACTGTTATCTAAGGGAAAACTATAGTGGGAGCCAATTGCTTTAGTCAGAAGTCTTTGTTATTGTAAAGAAGCTTTAATATATGTTTTTGCTTTCTAAATCAGAAGGTGGAAGTGTAGTATTTTATGGGTCAAACAGAAGAAAAAAATAAAAACAAAAGCAATTCAACTCCTAGTCACCCAATCTGAAATTTGTAAAACTAAGGTCTGCAAAGCACTAAGTCAGTAACAGATGTAGTGAATTATAAACACGAACTTGTCACAGATTACTGTAAAAAAACAGGCAGGCGTCCTATTTTAAAACACATTTTTTTTATTTTCATTATTGTTAATCCACCTTTCCCCTTACAGCTATTCAACACAAAGCATGACTGCAAAGTAGTACCAGTTCAGCAATCTGGAGGAAGAAAAAAAAAAGCATGTTTTCAAAAATTACAGAACAGTGTTCCAAAAAGAAAATCTGATTTAAGAACTCATTTCTGTTCAGCAGTCAAGTAGTCTGTTTTGAATTTCAGTGGCTATCTGTAGCACTGAGGTTTCTGTGTCATTGCATACAGAAAAAGCTGACGAGGAATAGCGCTGTCTTACTCTATTCCTAACCACAACCTGGTAGATAAAGTCTGAAGTCACAAGTCAGCTGAGAGCTCTACCAAGACTATTAAAATGTACTGGCAAAGCTGGAAGGAAGAAATTTAAATGAGGCCAGGTTAGATGTTTCAAAGGCATGAGTGACTGTCCTGTTTTATGTTATGCCAGACAGTGCTAATAGTTTAAACACTAGCTCTGTCGAGTGAGAAATAGATGTATTATTGTCTGTGAATTATTAAAATTGACTTCACCTACTCACCTTTAGACTTTTCTGGCTGAAAGGAAAAAAAGAATCAAGAAAAAAAAGCCTTGCAAGGAAGGCATGCACTCTTAATCTATTACTAATGTCTTCTTGAATCCTGTTAATATTTTTCATATTGTCTGCTTTGGTAAGCTCAGACATTATATGTGAGGAATGAGCAAAAATTCCAGCTGATCCTAGGCATAAAGCTCTTTAATGTTTAAGTCTCCCCTACCCTGCAGATAATTAGTCTCCTCTTTCACCCATCCAGCTGGGACATCAGACAGTTTGGGGAGCATCCAAGATGGGCATGAAGATCCATTTCCTGGTTCATGACAAGTACTGTAGATGTTTATGCCACAGAGATAATTTTCTAGGGTTTTATTCAGCAACAAAAAAAACCTTTTGAAAGTTGTTTGGATCTGCAAGGCTCAATTTCCCCTGCAACTCAACCATACAAGCTCTCCTCGAACACTAGGGAAATATTAAGGATACTAAAAAATAATTAACAATGTAAAATATTTTTAAGTTTTGATAAGGTCAGAATCATTGCTACAGGTTTTTAGTGGAATACAAAGATGAGACATGAAGATATGGAAGGTGGTTAAGCACTCATCAACATCATCATCACAGGGTAGCAGCAGTAACAAAGTTCCCACCTCTTCATGCCTCCATCATGAAGTCGTTAATTTACAAATGATGACTCTGAAGGTGATAGAGGGGAAAGGTGAAGGTTTATTTACTTTTTAAACAACCACTTCCAAACCTCCACTTCCTTTCAACCATTTGCCCCTTTGAGAGAAATTGTAAAAGGTGAAGGACAGAGATACAAGTCTGAACAAAAACTTCTTGTGGATTTTTTGGGGGAGACAGAAGACCTCTAGGATCAATCTAAAAGAAAGCCTGACTACCCCAGAAAAGTACCCTCCCACTCCCCAAATTAGGCTTTCCTTAGGAAAACTGAAAAGCCAATTTTGTTCTCTTTTTTTTTTTTTTTGAGCAGAATACTTTTTGACTTTTTTTTCCATAAGTAAAGTTAAAACATTCCACATTTTCTAGGAGAATAAACTTCAAGTAACTGAGGAAATAAAAGAAGAAAGTGAAAGAAACCTACTGTCATTTTTGGACTGTGAAACACTTGAAAAACATGAAATGAAACCTTTTGGAGACAAACCCCCAAACCCTCCTGCTTCCTCAGAACTGGCTACCTCTTTATGTGTTTCTCCTAACCTGGTCCATATGGCCGTTTCACACTGCCCTGGGGTGTCCCTCAGAGGGACAACCACACTTACTCTGGTAACGTCTTTAGCAGCACTAAAGTTAAACCACTACATATTTTGCAGGAGGTGGCATAGGATTTTGAGAATCAATGGCTTGAAGTACCATCTTTCAAGCAGGAAAAATATTAGGTGCCATGGCATATCCAGGCTTGAGACAGCTATGCCCCCAGCAAACCACTGACTGGAAGACTTCATGCTGAAAAGGCTGATGTCAAGGCATCTGCTGACCCAAACTCAGCAGAAGCTGCTTTTAATGACACTAAAACCATCTCATGGCTTCTCAGATGAAACACGCGAACACTCTGTGGCTGTCATTTTCCTTTGTGCACCCACTCACCCATAAAATAAAATACAAACAGCTGAAGGGAGGCAAGCTCTTGCGAAGGCTGGAGAAATTAGACAGGAGTCTAGCCCTTAATTCCAGATTTGCTGAAGGAAACCTCACCTCTGTCTCATATCCTCTGTATTCAAAAGCCATTTTTATTTTCATATAAATCATGTCATTTACGGTTCTGTGCTGCCATTCTAAAACCATTGCAAGAGTTGAGTTGGCACAGCACACTTAAAAGAAAAGGTTACAACATGGTGGGAAACACTCAAAATGTGAACAGTATTGTTAACATATTGCTTGACTTTTAAAATCCCATTGTAAAATAAAATAAACAGTTTCTGAAAGGGAGACAGATCTTCAGACATGCTCCCACTTTTGAATGCGAACCAGCAGTCAGATCCGTAACTGACCTCAACCACCTCCGACACCAAGGTCTTTAGAAAGACCTGGTGGGAACAGTTTTGTGCTGAGCCATTCTGCCAGTACTCCAGTCTCACTGGGCACTCCAAAATGTGGTCTGAACCACAGTTCAGCTCTTTTGAATGTCTGATCTCACGTAGGAAATGGGGAATAGGCTGTAGGTGGTGGAGACCATCGGCAGGAGGGAATACTTGGCAATTGTGACAAATGCATCTTTGGTGCTGCCTGAGTCTGAACTTCTCGTGGCTTTTGCCCACTCCAGGCTTTCTCCCACCCCCGTGACTTCCCCTCAGAGGCTTTGCATTTCCCACCACATCTGCTGGAGCACAGGGAGTGTTTGTATGGGACAGGCATAGGACAGGCAGAGATAAGAAAACAAGGGACGGTCCAAATGAGGGTGAGACAACAGACAGAGATAACAAGGGGGAGGAGGAGGCCAAATGGCAGGCCAAGAGAAGGGGGAGGCAAGGGGATAAGAGGTGAGATAAAGAGAGACTTTCTGTGCATGAATAAACATGAATAAGTGAAGAGGTGGCGGTAAGACCCCCCACTGCCAGGAAGACAGAGAAGAATTACGGGCAGGAAACGTCACTGCAGGAGCAGTTGCTTAAAACTACAAACTGCATGAACTTGGTCTAATCCCTTCTTGCCTGCAAAGCCACCCTAAGAGAACCTGGCTAAAGAAACTGTCTTGAGCTATTTCAGCATCTCTGCTCCCGAGTACTGTGCTCACGTACAATGGGGCAGGCAAACAAGAATAATCAGCTGGCACCTCCTGAGTTCCCACAAATGTTTGGGCTGGCCATCTCAGTTCCCATCACAGATGAATTGCTTTGTTTCATATTAAGATGCAGCAATGCACGTAAGCACACTCTTAGCTCCGAGTATGGAAACTGTTCCTATTAACCATTCATGCCCTTGAAGTGAAGCACTTGCTTGGATGCTTGGCTGAATCAGGGCCTAATTAAGGAGGTAAACAGCCTTCTGTCCTCATTCATCTCTCCCTCAGCCTTAATCCTGCAGTCACCTAAGTTTAATTTAAAAATCTGTTTTCAGGAGTTGAACCTGGATCTGTCACATCCAAGATTGCCACTAATTGCTATGTGTCAACAGCATTTAGAAAAATGAGCAATGAATTAAAATCACCAGCCCTTCTGCCTGGATGACAGCTTTATCTTTACACACTAGCTTTTCAATGGGGTTGCAATCTCTTTACCCAACCAGAGGGGAAAATTGCATTGCCCAAAGTCAGTCAGAGATTTCTTCAGCTAGTCTGAACATTTCTGAAGAAAAACTACTGATCTTGTAAATGAACATATGGCGCAACACCCAGGGTGCAAAAGCACTCCAACTTAGACCCCAGGAGGTAGGGACACCATCTTCCTCTGGCTAGTCTTGTCGGATAGTTGTGGTATTAGGGGATCAGAAAGCAGACTCAGAGAGACAGGCTGATGTTCTCAGGAAGATCAATGAAGATGTGAAGGTCACAGATGACACATGGCTGGTTTCAAAACCTCAGGAATGACAGCAGGGAAAGAGGTGGTGAAGGAGGAAGGGGAACAGAGCCAGCTGTAGAAGTTGCCAGAGAAATATTTTGTTGGAGGCACAGCAGAGGAGGAGCAGGATGACGCAAAGAGAAGCAACTGAGTAAAGCACAGCACATGAGGACTGCAAACAGTGGCGTCCAGAGGGATTCCTTTACTGGATGCGCCTGTCTAATACTGATGTAATGAGCTAGTTATGAAGCAAAAAGCCAGAAATGTGTGTGGGAGTGTTGGAGGGGCACATATTAGGTATCTGCTCCCAGAAGAAAGGAGGTAAGCTAGGGCTCCTGCTAAGAGTCTTTTAAGAGGATTAAACAAGACAGTGAGCAAGACTAGACATGAGCCTACTGAAGCTTCTCAGATTTGGTGACATACTGAGAGGAAAACCTGATAGCAAAAATGATCTTCCTATCTTCTAAGGAACAACTAAGATGAACAAAATCAGGGTGAGATAAAAAAGTAGAAAGCTACCTGTGGAGGGATGGTTGTGTCCACTAGGAAGGGCAGCAGAGCACAACACCATCAGGCTCTCCTAACTTTGCCGACACCTCATGATCTCACTCAAGTAGTGTAGTCTGTCTACTCTGCCATACATGTGTTTCAGAAGCAGAAACACAGTGATACTTTTTTTTTTAAACTCTTTTCACATGCTTGTTGAGAAACATTTAAAATATGTTAAGTGCTCAGTGCCTTGCAGATGCTATACAGAGACAAGTTACTACTAATCATTATTTTACTTGGCTGAATTTGACATGTATGTTTTCAGAGATACCTCTGAAATGCCTGATATGTGAGGCCTTAACTAAAACAAACAAACAAACAATCTACTGCAGGTTTTATTAGCACGAGGGACAAATAAAAGGAACAGGGCGGCAGAGCAATGCGGAGATAATGTTGAGTTTGAAGTAAGGAAAGATATAAACCTTTTGGCTGACACAGCAGCAAAGTCAGCTTGGAGGAGAATTAAGGACAACAGAGGTAATCATTTACCAAGGCAGTAATTTTCAGATGTTGACATACATTTTCAGAATAAGGAGGGAAAAGAAACAGATAAGAGAAAACTGTCAGAATTATGGCAACTTGCAACTTCTTTACCTGGCTGCTAGTGAGGAAAACAGACAGGAAAATCATCTGAAGATTATTCTTCCTTGAATGCTCTGATTTCATTTTCACGAGTATTAACACAGGCCACATATTGACATTGATGAGCAAAAAGATCCTTGAGGAAGGGAAGCATGTGTTTCCTCGTGCAGACATCTGAACAGCTTACAGTCACAGGTGGCTCTGAACTTAAGAGTAGGAAATGAAGCTTGTATGAAAACTAAAGTGGAAGTGCGGGGCATTTACGGTTTTGTGATCATAGTTTCATTAGACTCTAAATGCTCTTTAGGGCAGGAACACTTAGAGGAGTTCAGAAATGTTTTTGACTTTAAGAAAGCTGACTTTGGGAGAATGTGATATGCCCCAAGGAATTTTTACTGGAATCCTATGAAACATGGGAAACAGAGCTGAATTTTTAAAAAACATCTGAAGAGGCTGAAATTTAAAGCCGTCCTGCTTAATTCCAAGGAGGAAAAAAGGGCAACTGAGGCCAAATGCAGTTAAGTAAAGATGTAAAGTTTAGTGTAAGCAACACATAGAAGACTTGGGAAATTTAGATATTTAGATATGACAAACAATCCTTTGAAAAGTAAACAACCTGGTAAGGAGGTTTTAGAACTTTTTAGGAGTTAGAAAGAGCAATTTTAAAAAAATAATTCCAGGAGGACAAAGTATCTTTTGACACTGCCATGAATTTTTTCTCCTAACCATTACATGGAGTCTCATTTATATCAGTGCTAGAACAGACTGGGAGGAAAATGCTTAATTGCTTAAGGCATATAACAAAAGGAAGAAGTTAGCATGTCCTTTTTTCTTTGAAGAAGAATAATAAGAGGCCAGATGACTGCTTAAATATTAGCATCACATTGTGACAGAGTTTCCAGGGCTTGCTTAAAGGAAGGAAATTTGCATTGATGTATGTACATCCTCAGAGTTACAGCCATGCCAGCCCATAACAAATGTGATGCACGAATACAACCTGCAGTTCTTATCCTAGGCAAGCTGTAGGACAACGGCAGAAACAGGTGGGAGGGAAGAGGAAGAATTCCCTGTAACACATGCAGAGCATTAGATTCAGAGAAAAAAACAACCTTTACATATGGTGGAAAGGTTTCTTTTTTTTCTCCTTTTAAAAAGTAACATAAACTCCTAACAGAGAGATATATACATCTTAAGTTCTGTGATGACAAGATAGACCAGTGAGACCTGGAGTTAATCTTCATTGTTGCAGGAAAGGGCAATAAAATGAAGCAAGCTGCTATAGAACTGTTAGCTTAATATCTGCTATGCAAAAAAAAAAATAGAGGCAATTTTACTCAAACACCTTAACGGGCATAATTTGCTTAGAAGCAATTGTGCAATTCTTGGAGGGAAATTTCTGCATACAAATTAATAGTAATTATCTTGCTGAAAGACAAGAAAATTAAAGACAGGCCCTAATTCTCTAAAAATTACCCAACTTCAGGGGCTGAGAGACCTGATGCTTCTACCATCCCATGCTGCAGGGCTGCTTGTTTCCAACTGACTGAGGTAGCTCACTGAATTTCTGTTTTAAATTTTAAAAAGAAATTTAAAATTAATTTTAATATTATTTTTGTGAAAACCAAATAGGTTATTTAAATCCAAGTATAGACTAAGTTGCCTACCTACAATATGAACATTCTGATTGTAACAAAAGCAGAAAAGACTAGTGAGATCATTTCTGAAGTATCTACATTTTACAGGTGAGTAAACTGTAGTGGAAACTTATCTTTACATGTCTAGAGCAGCAAATGAGTGTAAAGTACGACCTTACTAGCCATGTGCTAAAAAAGCCTGCAAAATGCGTGAAAGCATCTTTCATAGTGTATCAAGTTCAGTATAAAAAGCAAACTTGTCATGAAGCTCCTGTGAAAACGGCGCTGACTTTAAGAAAGGCAGAAGTAATCATTTTTCCTCAATCCTTGCAGCAGGTTAGAGTCTCCAAATGCAATTAAAAAAGGGTCAGAAAAGATACTGATAGGAATTCGATACAAGCCAAAAGAAATGATATTGATAGGTTTGTAGCTGGCAAGATGCAAGGAGGGAAGTAGAGAGACAGGCATTACAAGCATTAGCGGGAACAATTCCCAAGGCCAGTTAATATGAGGGGGCCCCAAAGCAGTCAAAAGCAGAGTGAAGAGATTTAGAGTCAAGGCATTCAAAGGGTCTACTTAGTTTGACCAGAAGACAGGCTCACATTTCAAGGTTTCTTCTTTAGTACAGCTAAGCTTTTCAATGAAAAGCCTTGACCCCAGGGATCACTAACTGAAGAAAACAAATGTGTTTTCAAATGAATGTATTGGCACTGTCAGAACTGACTGTACACAAGATTAAATGATATTTATTTTCACTTTCCAGAATACCATGTTAAATTTTAGAGAGACAGATAGACAGAAATGTTTCCAAATGAGACATGAGAATCTGAGCATCAGATTTTCTGTGTCAGCCAGGATTCAACAGCAGAATTCCTGTTAACTGATCTGGCTAAGCCTCCTTCCAAAATATCAACCTGAGGCTTTCTTGCCTTCAGTGGTCTTGGTGAGGGTGGTGGGAGGAGACATATGTCATCAGTCCATTTCAGTTCTCTCATTGCTTTTCCTTGCTTTCTGGTGGTGGATTGGATTTTGGTCTGGCATTTTGGAATTGCACAGATGTGATTCCCTGACTGAAACAAACAGAGTTTTGCCTCCCTTTGATAAGGAATGGAAATTAAATCAGAATTAAAAACAATGAAAGTGATTCTCAGTACCCATCCTGAGATGCTAGAAAAAGGAAACTTTGATTGCAGGAAGTGAATGTCACACCTCTGCATAGAGGAGTTTGCTCACAGTTCATCTGCATATTCCTTAAGACAAAGGTGCTTCAAAACCTCTTTTATGCTTCTACCTTGATCATGCTTTAGCAGCTTCACAGCCTTCTTGGGTTCCACAGGAACCAAGTAGGGACTGTGTTAAATGCAAGGTAAGATGGGGGCAGTGGAAGAGAGAGATGGAGTCCAAGAGAAGGTGGCCTATGACAGGCCAGATAATTTCAGATAAACGTCAGGTGTCTACCGAGTTCATATGCAGCATTCCCGAGGGACCTGTGGTTATTCACTGTCCCAAAATGCACAAGTGTATAGTGAGCTGAATTTAAAATCCAGAAATTGTGTTCCCGAAAGGAGACCAATAAGGACAGAGAGGAGACCATGGGGACCACTATTTCAGCAGAAAACATCTGAGCATATGAATAAGGTGGAACTACAGTGAGGGCTTCAGAATAGCTACATACTACCCGTGAATTTTGAGCAGTGAATATGTACTTGTTAGTAAGAGGTATGACAAAGCAGGAAAGTGGGTCTCACAAAACACAGACTTGTTGGGTCAAGTGTCCTTTTCCTGTTTGGCAAGTCCTTTTGTCTGTGTGTTCTCCTTATCGTCCTGACACCTTACCAAAGCACAGAATGACGGACAGCTCTTAATGACTTCCTAGCATTTGATTCTGATATACGGGCCCAGCCCTTTTTTTGCATAACATGAAAGTCTCTATTCCCCTCTGAATTTCCACTTTAGAACCCATGTCCACTTCCACACATGCAGCTCCCCACTCTCACCCTGCAATCCATGTCAAGACAAACGTGCTCTCATCACACCTTGCTTGAATCAGGCAGCTGAAGCCAGCACTTCTGAACGGATGGACTGACAGCCGATGACTGACAGCCGATGCTGCATCAGCAGCCGGTGGGGCTGGTATCACCCTCCTCAGGAGCCAAGAACATCCTCTCCTGGGCACACCCACTCCCACATCGCACGACTGGGACTATTGTTCCTGGTGTCCAGAAACCAGGCTCCGTCCTGTACTATCTCTGTGCATTGCCACCATCCTGCCTGACTTGGAAATATTGTTGGTTTTTTTCCTCTTCCAGCACACTCACTAGGCGATTTGAGCACAGGGGTTAGCAGGTTGGTCCTGACATCAGTGTGTGCTGGCTGAGCACCCCTGGCAGACTTCACAGAGGCATTCCTGGAAGTAAAGATGTGTTCTGCAAATGAGCATTTACTGAGTGGGACCCTGCAAAGCACCCAAGAAAACAAAGCACACGTGTACTTCTAAAATGGGCGTTTAGTAGTACCCACAATTACAAAGATCTAAGCTGAACAGGGAATACTCACTGGCTGGAGCTGAAACACTGTCATGAAGACACAGAAGGAGGTACTTTAAAAATCAAGCCTATTAGTGCCCACCTTCCTCTGCTTTCCCTTCTTGCAGCTAGAGGAGAGATGACCACATACTCATTTGAGACCAGAAGGAATAACAAATTGGTTTACACTTTGTTTTGTTTCCCATAAGGTAATGTTTCACGCCCCCTCAGCATCCCCTCTCCTGTTCAGAGAGGGTGACCGAAGCAGAGTAGTGTCTCTATGACAGAGCAAACCTGCTCCTCCTCGGCAGTGCTGCCTGCCTGCCTGCCTGCCTGCCTGCTTGTTCCCAGGTAGCTGGCTGTGAGAGGGCCAAGCAGCAGGCTAATTTAGAGCTCTAAAAGCTGGCAGCAGGAGCACAATTAAGCCGTTTTCACAGACTGCTGGCCAAATGCAGCAATTTATTGGCTGAGTGATCGGATTATTCATTTGCAAAGCTGAGAGGGCATTTTCTTACCACTTCAGTTGGCCTGTAGTACTTGTGATTGACTGTCACGTGAATCTTGCCAGTCTCTTTGCATCGTCCTACTTCATTTTCATTCTTCCCTTCCCACCTGTAAAGAAGATAAACATTTAATCAACCCATAATTACTTTAGTGCTCTGATCTTACCAACATTTGGCCTGCTTTCATTTACTTGAGGCTGGTGTCAATTCTCCCTGCAGGACAGTATAAACTCATTAGCTATAGGAACAAAGGCAGAGTTTAGACTTGAATGGAGCAACAATGGCTTTTGAAGTCTCTTTGTTTTGGTTTTTGATTCGTGGAAGGTCTGAAATACAGGACTTCCAAATTAAACACATAATGCTAGGGGAAAATAAAACGTCCTGATTTCAGAATGTCTCATGTATCTGCAAATAAATATGACAGTGAGGTTTTTCATTTGTGGATTGGTTCAAAGTTGTTTTCTTAAAATATTTTTAATTCTTGTATTTGGGCCAATACTTTCAGGAACTCTTTAATCTGTTAAGTTTATGGATGTGAAGCTCTGTTTGAATAGCATTAAGCTGCATAATTTAATTTGTGCTTAACTAGGAAAAACAAAACAAAAACCGTTCTTGAGTTTTCAGTCCTAGCTCACCATGGCACTTCACAGATATGTACTGTAAACAGTACTTACTACCTGTGAGCTGAAAGCCAGCTACTTTGTCCAAATTAGTTTCATATGTGTTGAACAGCCTGCAGTTTGCTGTAATTTATGTGATCTGGTTGTGCCGTGAACTATTTTGTTAGCAACTGTCCTGGTCTAAAATTTCAGGAGCAGCAGAAGAGGAACGGTTTGGTGGGTGACTAGCTGTGCCTTTGGAGAGGCCAGCCTGCAGCCTGGAAGCCTGAGGACAACGCTCCCCTCAAAACAAAAGCTTGAGATGACACATGTAGGAATGTACATTGGTGCAATCAAACCTAATCCATGGCATGTACAAAATCCAGAGTTATGATTGAAACTCTATCCTCTCTTTGCTTTTTGCCTTTAAGTATATATCATGGGGCTCTGAACCAGCTTGGCATAAAAGTATAGTGATGAAATCCCTTACTTTTTTGTGTTTAAGTAAAATCTATGTAATTTAAATCAGTACTGTGATTTAAACTATTTAGCCTCAGTCACCAGCAATGAAAGAAAAGCGCCCCTTGCCTCCCACTTACTTACTAATTGTGCTGCCAGCTCTTGGGATTTTGTCACAGATTTGATTTCTCCTTGCTCGCCTGCCCCCCTGAAGCTCCTAGAAGAATTTAATTCTTTGACAATCTCAGCCTTCATTTTTGAGTTTCTAGCCCTGAGGGCCAAGGAGGAAAGTCTGAAAATGTGACCTCTGTGTATCCATGAAGGTTAAAACACCGAAAGGCAGAAGGAAATACCAAATATGCATTATTACTAGTTTTTAAATCCCACAATTTTTTAAGCACAACTCATGACTTTTGGATGACTAGCAAAGCCTGTAGGATGCTTGATACTGGGAACACTTCACACTGAAATAATTTCCAACAGATAATAGACACAGTGAAGTCAGCTGTTAATAGTCATGCCATGATGCTAAAGATGATTTAGAATTTAAATTTTCTTTCTTTCTTTTTCGCAGTTGCTCTGTTCGAAGCCTGAACTGCAAAGTTTTCATTCAGAAGCCAAAACCAACATTAGTCCCTCCCTTTACAGGGCAGAGGGTAAAAATGTGCAAGACTCAAATGAGCTTAATAGAAAGCTAACCGTCACCAGTAAAACAACAGGAAGGGCTTAGATCAGGAGACGTCAGTTGTTGTTGGAGGTCATTGAGCAGAGAACCCTATTTAACACCCAACAGGCTCCAGAAGGCTTGGCCGAGCCAGTAAAGACTCACTTAATGTCGCTATCAAAGTTATATAACAATAGAACTAGCTTAAGAAGAAATCTCCACCCGTTTTGTTCAGCCCAGTAATGTGAAAAGTTCACAAGGGAAAACAAGTACTTCTCATTGCAAACAAAGTAGCATTTGATAGCCACATTTCGAATTACTCCTGGCACCTCAGTGCTCACAGCTGGGGACACCATACTGCTGATAAAAGGGATTGCACAGGGGCCAGGCTGACACCAGAATCAAGACATCCATTTCGCTAACCAAGTCCCCCTCCCCTCTTCCTCTAACAGCAAGGAAAGGAAAAAACCCCACCAAAACCCTCCTTAATTTATAGTCAAATTGCAGTTGGAATTGTTAACTGGAAAACGTAATGTCAGATTATCCTGAAGCACGAGCATGGTGGAAGAGGCACGGGGAACCCTCATGTTGCTGTGGTTTTAGATAGCTCCAGCCACAAGAACTACTCAGCTTTCTGCTCCTCAGGGTGGATGCCCAAGTAGGCAAGAAAACAGCCTTGTGTAACTTGGGGGAAACACAGAAGATCCCTGGCTAAAGAAAGTTTGGCTAATCAGAACTGGGCTAAATTTATAGAGGATAGGGAGTGGATTCCCCCAACCCCTGGCTGGTGTCAAAGCCCAGGGCTTCCAGGCAGGCGCCTGCTGGCCTAGTGTAGGCTTTTCACAAAACGCTCGTCCTAGAGCCTGCAGGCAATGAGCCTCTACATCAAGACCATTTCCCCACACTGGGGAGCTTCACCTTCTTCCTGAAGCAAAAGATGGGTTTGCTCTCACAGCTGACAGCATCAGCCATAGGCCAGAACACTCTGCACCGCGAGAAGGATGCACAAGACCATGTGTCTGCTACTGAAAATGCGGGTTTGATGCTCTCTGCATCTATGCTTCCACATGGAGTGCCTCACTGTTGAAGACAGATGCTTTGGGATTGCTTAGGACAACAGTCATTGTCAACTCTGGTGGATACAACTACTATCACTGACCTCAGAAATTTCCATAAAACTAAGTTAATCACATTTGAAATGCATGTGCAAGTTTACTTGTTTAAAAGATTCTTCACCTCAAGAGCTTTTACACTCTGAATTTATAGAGGAATGGACTGCATTTAATTTAAGGCTAATTCCATATCTGCAGATCACTACTGTTATAATACTTATTATCAGCGGTCATGAATGCTCCTTTTCTTCTTCAACTCTGGAAATTCCAATTATTTTTCATTTCCTATAACTATTCAGTAAGACAGCAAGCTCCAAGCTATAAAAACATCTGTAGGTATAGAGGATTTTCTGAGGATGAAGAGCTGGGGTACCTACCTGGTGGGGTGTGAGGTGGGCAGGGAAGGACACAGGGGAGCCAAGATAATTTAGGAGGGGTGGGACTAACACTGCGATGGACCAAATGGTCCAAATGGCTGTAACCGAGAAGCAAACAAGGCAAAGTCCATATATTTTTGAGGTGGCGAAGAAATCAACTAAAAATGAAACCTTTCACAAAAGCACAGATAAACTGAACAAGTATATGCATTTCATCTCCTTGCTTGATCTTCACATAGAAACAGAACTGATAGCGTTTTAAAAAATTTTCAGAACCACTAGTAGCTACAGCTGCTCAGCCTCTTTATGGAAAATAAAACTATCACTTATGCCTTTTAAATCAACTATAAGCCAATACAAAATATTTTCACATTTGAAAATGAACAATAAATTAATTAATAAAATTTTAGGAAAATTTTGCTCTTCCTCCACAGCTAATATGAGATACCATTTGTGTAGACTTCTCGGATTTGTGGCCTGATTGCTGCTACAGACACAATTAAGCCAAAGCACTTCATTCTGTCCTGGCACTTTATAAAGAGCAAAATGGACACCATATAACAGACCATTAATGTCTTTTGCAAGTAGTCTTTTGTAGGGAAACTTTAAATATGATTCTTCATATGTTCCTTTGCCACCAACTCAACCACCAACCTTGCCAGTAGCTCTGGTGCATCAAAGCAATCAAGGATATAGGGATTGCTTAACCATGATCTTGTGCTTAAATCTGAAGAAGTATGCTACCATAAAGGGATGTACTTAAATTTTTTTCAAATGCTATGATGAATCAGATCTTCAGTGTTTGTTCACTAAAGGAACACAGTTAAAACAATGCTAATGCTGTTTTTATATTCCCAGCATTGTCAAGCTCAAGTGTCAAAAATCTAATTTGTGACTCCCCACATTACAAGACTTTAAAAAGAACATATGCTAGGCTCCCTATTTTTGGTTTCTTTTTTTTTTTCAGTTAATTGGAAATCTTTTGAAGCTCTTATCCCTTTACTCCAAATTGTGAAAGCTGGTGTTGAGAAGAAAATGTTTTCTCAAAGCATATGAATGCTTCTGTGAAAATCAAAACATTCTGGAAAGAAAAGTGTTAGTTTCAAGTAAGTTCCATTACTGTAAACCTGAACAAAATTATATTAATAACATGTAAAAAAGATGCTTTGACATTTTCAGAATGGAACAATTTTTTTTTCTTTCAGAATGGCTTTAAAAATTCTTTTTAAGCTATTCTTTCTTTAAAAGAAGATTAGAAGAGAAACAAAGCAGTCCAGCTGACCTAAAATCAGGTATTTTTCCAAATTGAATTTGTGAGAATTATTTTCATTTCATTTGGGGGGAGGGGAAATGTGGAATTTCCCATGAAACACCATATTTAATTCTCACCCAGTCTTCCATTAGGAGAAACTCTCATACCTCTTATGATGTATGAAATTAGATAATTAAATTGTTACAGTCTTCAAACCTTAATTTAAGTTCTGAAATGGTTATTAGGTCTGCCTACAGATAAAACCTTGTATCAATAAGAAAGTAATAAAAGCCTGCTCAGCTGGAAGAGTTAATTCTTCAGCTGAGGTGGGTTAAATGCTCCCCTAAAACGTATACTCTATGGTGAGAAGAGTGATAAAAGCAGGGCAGTCCTAAGCGAGGACCCTTGCTCATGTGGGTTCACCCAGGCCAGCATTCTTCACTGACCTGGATGGGTTCCTTTCAACTGTCACTCTTCAAATTGCCTCCAGTTTCTGTATGAGAATCTGTTCCCTTCCTCCTCATCTGAAAGCTTCTGATTTTCCTGAGCTTTAAAATACAACACATAGCACTGGCCAGCCAGCAATTTTTGGTGGGGCAAAAGCCAGACCTGGAAACAACAGCTGTTTTGATGATGATTTTCGATGGCTCCTCTTCCATGTCCCCACAGCACCATTACTAACATATTGTTGGCTTTCCATTCTTACAGCAATCCTTCAAATCTCATGTGTTTCTGTAACTCAACCTTCTATTTTAAGGTAAAAAGGAAAAAAAAAACCAAATGAGAAAACCCCTCCTCCTTCAGTTCAGTCTCAGTTCAACCTTCACTGTCACTGAAGAGGCCAATGCTCCACTTCTGCTAGTAGTTCACCTCATTAGACCTTATAGCTTATCTGCAAACTTCTCCTTTTTAGGGTGATCTTTTATAAGACCAACTGGCATGTTAGTTAAGATAAAATTTGTATGTAGAGCCAAATGACTAGAGTAAAATATTCATTTTTACTGAACTAATTCTGATCCTGAAAGCAATGAATATTTCTGTAACAAATGTGCATGTATTTTTATATTAATAAAAAACACAATAAATCTTTCCACTGCTTGAACAGTTTTTTTCTTTTTTTTTTTTTACCTTTTCTTTTTTTCTTTCCACATTTGCAGACAGCAGTCTTTGTAGCACTCTGCAAAGAACTCTGAGTGCTGTAGTGGTTTCAGGCTATCTTTGCAATCCTGTTCTAATTTAATAAGATTAATGACAGAAAATTAGTCAAGACAAGCGTTTGCCTGTTTCGTTTACCCTGCTGTAGTTCAAATTATAGGCGGGAAGTGTTTCCCCCAAGTACTACTTAATTAGTAATAAGTAGAAGGGAAAGTAAAAGAAAAAAAGTGTAATCCTTACAGGGGGAAAATATTTGTAGCTCTGAGGCTTTCCTGCTAGCACAAAGGACTGAATTTGAATGATTCAGAGGACTATATAAATATAATTTGAAATTTCTCCCTTAAAAAAGAAATGTTAGATGAAAAAAAACCACACAGGGTAGATAAACCTCTGTGTACACTTTGCAGTCAATTTCAGAGAGAGAATCAGTCTTACTGCAGCTGTATATTTCATTAGTTACAAAAATGTAGTATAGTTTCTCTCTCTCTTATTTTGGCTAGAAGACACAGTCCTGACATGTGCTAATGACTGGCTATGACAGAGTATTATGTTATCTTCTTGGAAAGACTTTTTAGGCTGTCCAGGATTTTCAGCTGTATAAGTTAATGCGAATTGTTAGGAAGATAAAAAACTAAAAACCTAAAATAAATATTTTTAGTTGGTTGATGGGGCAGCCAGGATTGCTTTTCTTCCTGTTCTCTACTGCAATATGAAGATGTGACAGCTAAGACTTTGTTACATTTGCAACTTTCCCTGCCAAAGCACAAAGTAAGGATGGTTAAGGCCCCTGCACATGTGCCCTGTGTTCTTAGATGCACTATGAGCTCTGCCAACTGCTGCTTGCCACGACATCCCTCATGGCTGTTTACTCCATCATTCCATCAATTTTGAAAGGCACATTGTACAGCAATACTGGGAAGCTGTGCCATCACTTACAGCAGTGGAAATGGCTGCTGGAAATTTCCCAGATAAGTTTTTGAGATTGCAAAATTTCATAATCCCTGCAACCCTGCAAAAAAAAAAAAAAAAAAAAGAACCAAACAACTCAACCAAACTTTGAGGAAGGGAGACAGGAAGAAAGCAGCCATCCTCGCAGGAACTCTTGTAGCAATTGCACTCTGGTGTGCTGGTTCTTAAGTGCCTCATAAATCGTAAAGAAACAGATCAATGGGACTCACCAGTAGGGTCCCACAATGCTAAAAGGGAGGATTTTGCTGCCAGGCTACTCCCTGAAGAAGATATATTCAAACTAGAGGAGGTGGGAGTAGGAAGCCCTTGGGGGTTTCAAAGAATGTGAGAGGTTACCAGCCGGCTGGCCAAGAAGCCAGTGAGGGTAAGGAGAGAGCATGTCTGTGCTGCAAAAGCATGGGCCGGGCTGACACCTAGAAAAATGATGGAGGTTCTTAACAAAACTTTCCAAATCCTGAGAAATATTTTACATCTAGCGCAATTTGAAAGATGAACGATGGCTATGGGATGAGTAGTGGGTCTGTTGTGACGCTACCCACAGGCTGGGAGGTGACACTATGCCTACCGGGGGGAATGAACGGCTGATTTATCTGGCTAGACTGTATCTAAAATGATCAGAATTACACCACTGTCAAAATGATCAGTGACAAAGTTATCATTAGCACCTAAAATGTCACCTCAGTCCCCATATGTATAGCTATTTATATATCACCTGTAAATGGCTTAAGGAATTAATAACTTATTCACAGTGAAGAAAAATTTCAGAAGAACCGTGGGGATTAGCAGCCCAAGCCCCGTTTCTAAAGTGATTTAGGTTCCTAAAAATCCATGTCACTAGATATCACGTGGATTCTTATACAATTTTTGAAAATTACTTGTACTGATTAGTAAAAAATGCAACTATGCTTTTGTACACACAAAATACCTGCCCTACCTCATCACTTGGAGTCATACTGTAAAGTTTCCCTGAGAGAGAAACTTGTGACTGATTGATTCAATCCAAACACTGATCACAGTAATCACCAACATGAACGATATGCAGTCCACCATATGGAACCATATGTGAGCAAAAAATTAAACAAATGGGACACAAAATTTTGTGTGTTAGGACCAACTAAATCTAAAGTAAGCCTTTAATATCTTCTCTATAACAGAAGCTATTTGTAGAAGTACTTTCACTTTTATTTGTGTAATTGTTGTTCTTTTCTTTAGGTTTTCTCCAGGGTTTAATTTGCTTTCTGAAAAATACATGCTGATTTGTCAGTCTTGGGAAATGCTGAGACTTCTTAGGCCAACACCAAAGTAAGGAGTTTAATTTTAAACTAATGGATAAATTTATTGACATCAAAAGAAACTGCGATGTTGAGAACATCTGCAAATAAAGACATTCAGCTAGGCACCGACCTATACGTTTCAGTTTCTAATTTTAGGTAATCAAAATAAAAAAAAGTTGTTCAGCAAACATTCATTCTTGCTTTTGCAAACAACACTAGACAGGGTACAAAATAGTTCTCAATATCACAAGAATTCTTACTTATACGGAACAACTGAATCCACAGCATATTCGTATCAATGCTTACTAGGGAGAATTAGCTTATAAATACAAGAAGCAAAAATATAGAAAAAGAAAAAAAAATAAGAAAGACAAAGCAATTACTAGAGCTCCTACTACCTCCCCTTTATCCTGTCAAACTTCACTACTGTTAAGGCATGTGGGACAATGTGTGATCATACAGGGACATCTCGCTATCAAGAGATGCTAAAATATAGAGAGAAGCTTATTCCCAAAACTGAGCTTTTGGGCTAGAAATTCTATTTATACAGTGTCTCTCTACCCCATCAGAATTTTTTCTGGAAGTTAATGCCAAAAATTGAAACCAGACTAAAAACTCATTGAGGAGAAAATGTTATTACCTCCCCAGCCACCCACTGGCTGTTCAAATAATATTGTATATATCTGTGCACTTCTGCATATTTATTGAATTTGTCAAGTTTTTGTTCCCAAGTAAAACTTATTGGCCCTGTCAAAAGTTCACCAGCTGCACAAGTGACTTTGATGGCCTAAGGAACAGCCCTGGCGCTAGCGTCATGGAAGAGCCTGTGGCTTTCCTCTCCCTTTTCCAGCTGAGATCGGTATGTTGATGCATGGGGCCCAGAGAAGATACAGAAGGAGGGAAATTGAAAAAATAATAAACAATAAAAATATAAATTACAGAAAGTGCTCACCAAGCCATCCTGGTTTTATTATATGGTCTTGAGAAGGAATTTTGTATTTTCAATCAAACTATGTGGAATATGCATTGTAAACATTCTGCACCCACTGCTCAACATTTTTATGGCTTACTAGGAGAAGAGCTAATAGGAATGTAGAGTGGGTTGCTACTTAATCCTTGTGGTATGGCTGATGGGCTGTCATGTGGAAAAAACAGGGTTGGCAGGTGTCACCTTGTGAGATTGCAGAGGATGGGAGCAGGACTGTGGGGACCTGGGGGCACAAAGTAGAAAATCAGGCAGGAAAAACTCTTTTGCAGCAGGGTGATGAACAGCACCCTGGTACTATCATCTTTGGAGGGGCATCTGGCCCCCAAGGCAGGGAGTAAATGAGAGAACAGGGAATGAAGACTTGGAATAAAAAATTACGATGTACCACCCTGCATTTTTTTCATATGATCTAGAGGGCAATACTAGACATATCCGCTGTGGCAGTCATTCATGCCTGGAAGGTCTCACATGTTACAAAATTAGAAAGTGAAGCAAAAAAAAGAAGAATGTAGAGAAACAATACTCTGTAACACAGCAAATGCAACAGGCTAGAAATGTTCAACCCGTGGCTGCGATCCTATGTTCATACTTACACAATGGTTTTCCCGATGTGCTTAAATGACTTCTCCACAAATTCACGGACACTATGGACCTCCCCAGTGGCTATGACAAAGTCCTCGGGCTCATCCGTTTGCAACATCAGCCACATGGCCTGCAGAAACACAAAGAAAGTCAGATTCAGAGGATATGTAAGTGGCTTCTTTGGTACATGATATTATATTACTGCATTTTTGATTTGGAGGTAACTACACATACACACATATACCCCAAGCTGGGGAAATAAGCACTTTGCTAACATGGTGGCTGTTAACCAGTTCAGTGCAACTCTGAAAAGAGTTCAGTTATTTCTTATTATAGAAAACAATGCTGTATTTGATTTTCAATTTGTTTCACAGCAGGGGTTTCTGCAGGGGAGACTTTAATATGTTTACTTTTGAACACTGAGACTTGGTTTAGTGCTCAAGAGCATGGATTCACTTGTTTAAAGTACTGCATGAATTGACATAGATATGGGGAAAAGAACAAAATTTTGTAATGTTTCAGTCCAGAGTGCTGTTGTCTGTCTGTTACAGAACGATGTCAAACACATTGAATCATGAAAATATGGGTCCTTTTGGCTCTTCTGTCATGTTTGTTTTGGCTAAATTGAGATTTTAATTAAGAGTAAGTGATTAAAAAGGTAACTAAGAATAGTCAACAGTGTATTTAACCAAATTAATCTGTTTTTCCTGCGGGATATGTGCTGAATGTTAGATATTAAAGCACCACAGCAGAAACTTTTTCTTTTGACACAGGAACACAGAAAACACTGGTAGAAAAGTGAGACAACCATTAACATCTCTTTCAGACAACCATTTGTGCAGTGGCAAAAATTGCAACAGGTTTTGAAGCAAAACTTAATGGGATTGTCAACATATTTTCATGTCAGGGGAGCAGGTTTACTTCCTGCAGCAATGTCTTTCACAGAGTCCCCTCCCACAAACAAGTAATGATGGATGAGCATCATCTCAGAGGGCTGGCCACCTAAGTCAGCATGAAAGCAGGAAAGCAGATGGAAAAAGAGGCACACAAAGACACGTGTGGCTTGTCTGAGGTATCACGACAGGTACATTTCAGTTTTCTGATGTGCAAGCCACTGCTCTAGTGACTGGACTATTTGCTGCCTAGGAGCTGTAGGCGGCCAGAACAATTATTACTTTAGATCAATCAAAATGATGTAAACACTTCATTTCCTTTGGAGAGGAAAAGGGAATACCTGTATGGCATGATCCTCATTTAATAAATAACCAGAAAAGGAAAACAAAATAATTCAACTTTCTCTCCATATGGTAAAAAGGACTGTCATCTTCTCACAGTGTAATCCACAACGCTATTTGCATTGACCTTTTCACATCAGCTTTAAAGAAAACAACTTTAGTAGGTCCCTTGATGGTAGTGGATACTCTGCAAATCAGATTAATAAAAGCTTTGGGACAGCTTGGTTTCTTTTGGTAAATACCACCTGAAATATTCAATTTTTCTCCTCCTATTCTTAATAAATCAGTGTTCAGCATAGCGAGGCGATACATTCCACTTAAATGGTTCTATTTGTAAGTAATTTTTCTTCCCAGTTATCATTTTATGCATCTTCCAAAGTTTTGACAAGATTTTATTAACATGTTCCTTTTGAACCTTTTTGCTTCTTGAATGTGCATGGAAGGCTGGGTTTTGGGCAACTGCTGTGTAAGTCCTTGACATTAATTGTGCTTTAGGGATATGACCTGCTGGGCAGGACAATGGCAGCAACTTTATTTTTCCTTTCCAGGGTTGAACATCCTAGCCAATGACGCAGAAATACCCGACTGGCTGATGAAACTCCTCTTGTGGGGAGGAGATGTCTTAACTCGTATCTCTCATGTGAACTTTCTTGGAACATTGGGGTTTCCCTGCTGATTTGAGAGGTCACCGTAAATCACCAACTCCTGTTTCTTCATGACTGGACAAGCTTGAAGGATTCACAGTAGTAGCAGCTTCACAGAAAGGTAAAAGGAATATCTAAAATAAGTAATTCATAGTTCTGGTTCTCCTAGCCTGCTCCCTGATTTCACAGACGTTCAGTTTTCATTAAGCAGCCCAGCTGAAAATAACAAGCTTCCTCATATGAGAAGGCACTATTTGAGTGAATAAGGATGTCCAAGATTAGACAGGCAGTCAGTCAGAGTCAGAATTTATAGCGGTTCTCCTCCTGACTTTAGTGGATGTTTGCTGTGCATAATGAATCCAAGGTCTCACTTTTCTTTGTTTGAAACGTACACAGCACTGTAGTGTCAGTTGCATCTGACAGAGATGTAACAACCAAACCTTGTTTATTGGTAAAAATCACCCCCCACCCCCGAATGCCATGTAGGTTGACCAAATATACAATATTAGCATAAGGACCTGCAATTTACTATGTAAATTGCTTTTGTAAAGTAGTATTAATATGTCTAAGTAGAAGCAAGATCAGACTTACGATAATTTTTTTACTGTCCTTCCACTTTTTTTTTACACCTCAGTATTGTAATTCATTGGACACAATTTTAGTGCAGGTGCTTATGCTAAGACATTCAACAATCCAGTGGGTATTTAAAATATTTACACATTAATTTTTGGTATTAAAATAAAATAGCATTGGAAGTTTCTCTTTACTCTGAAACATGCACTGCATTGAAGGTGACAGCTACAAAATACTAACAAAACCCCAACCTTCAACAGTTGGTCCCACCAAGTTTTATGCATTTGGATATATCAGCTCTTATCTACCATTTCAAAGAGCAAGCAATCGCCGTCTTGGAAATACAACTTAAACTGTAGTAAATTTCTACAGGATCAACTTAGCAATGATCAAACAATGCAGATAAAGTTGCTAAAAGCAATTTTTGCCTCAAGTCCTACCAGGAAAGAATATTTAGATTAATGATTACATGAGAATCTATCACTGTTGGTTCTTTTATTTTTTCTGGCATTCACAATTGTTGGCGCTTACAATTACTTCAATCAAATCAGGTATGAAAAAAATGAACATACTAAAAATTACAAAGTAAGAGATAGTTCTGTTTTGCTTTGAGGAAGGTGACCAAACACTATTGCTTTGAATGGGTCTGCATGAACAGTCCATAAAAAAACACAAAGGCAAGCCAGAAGATAGAAAAATCTTTGCACAAGCTCTGGATTCAAATCTTTATTTCCACAGGTACAGCCCGTGACAACCAATGAGAAATCTGTGTACAAGCAGTAGCTATATGCTTTCCCTACAGTAAGTGCCAGGAATGTGCTTTCCCCTACATCGAACTAATAAAGGCCCTTGACCTATCAATTTCTAGGCATTTCCTTTGAGAGTTCATATTGTACCAGACTCCAGGCTGAGAATGAGAGGAAAGGGGGAGATACAGCTCCAGGTTTATTTGTCATTACTGAATGGCTTACTGGTTTTAACAGAGGGGAAAAGCTTTGTTTAAATTTCCACTGAAAGTAATTAATGGTTATTGACTGGCAAATGAAGAACAGGTGACACTCTGAATTAGAAGATAAATGGTCTCATGTTCTAGCGTGATAATGGGTTAGTAATTGCTACAAAGCCTCAGCCTAGTGCGTCCCATCATAATGCTAGATCATGTCCAGAACACAAAGGCCTCTGTGTGAGAGGTATTCAGCCATTCACCTCCCAATACAGCTGCAGAGTGATTTGCTCCATTTATTCTCTGATGGACTGCACCACTGAGGCAAAAGTTCACCCATTCTCACCTTCCTGTTCACATGCTGAACCACATGACCCATGACATGGCTGAACTGGGATAAAAACATTGCCCAGCTTTGGCTCTTGGCTATCTTTTAACCATCACAAGGTCATGTATTTTAGGAATTTTTCTGGTGCAGGAATGGAGAATTGTGGATTTTCCTGTATTTCTTTGTAAAGGCTTTTTTGGATGGGCTGACAGCAAGTAAAGAAATTACTTGTGTTCAGTTCTGTCACCCTCTCCCTAAGTTTTTGCTCAATCCAGTTAACAAAATATGGGAAAATATTGACAAGGAGGAGGAAACTACTATGGAAACAATTCAGGCTTTGGCTCTCTTAGAATAAGACTGTTCCTTTAATGGCAAATGTAACAAAACATATTTTTCATATTTGAACTCTTTTGGCTCTGGTCTAGTGACCTACAAAGTCTAAAGGCAATACTATGTCATTTACATTTAAAGACAGAAACCTAACTGGAGAGAGATACATAGCAAGTCTAGCAAGCGGACACACTTTTATGATTATGTGGACTAGGATATCTGTTCTGCATGCCTGAACTACAGCCTCTGCCAAAATCTTTCCTCTTTCATCTTTCCCCTCTTCCCTTTTCTGTATATAAACCCCTGCCAGTAGTAAGCACCATTTTTAAGCAACGTATCCAAAACATGAACCAGTCTTCTCCCTGCCCAAATTTTTTTGCTTACATAGTGTTTGCATCTGGGCTAGTGAGGGGAAAAACCTAACCTGGACTAACAAAACCCCTGTATAGGTACATTCTGTGCATACCACTGCCATTATGGTTGTGATGTGTCTGCTTGTCTTGAGCATCTGGAGTATATTGTAGATGTGTTTCACCATTAACTTCCAGTCCAGCATCCCAGTGAGAAAACATTTATTAACTGGGCTGTCATCCATAGATAATAAAGACTTGGTAGTTGAGGTTATGTTTAACTCTATATATTTGACACTTTCACTGTCTGCTCTAGCACTGTATATTGTTTAAATGGGCTCGTAATCAGGTATCTGGCTATTTAAGAGAAAAAAGAAATACAAACCCAACTTTCTGAGACTTTAAAGTACAACCAATGATTTCTGCTCTAGAAATAAAAGATGATTTTTCAAGAGAATGAGTAAAGCCTTTCTTATGTCTCATCTGATGCAAGACCCAAAACCGATATGACTGAACAGACAAACAGTGTGATAAATGGAAAATGTTCCTGTTGGTACTAATTACTATTGCCCTGCACTACTACATAGCATTTTTTCCCCAAGCCCTATACTGTCAAAAAAACCTTTCATACATATTTCTAGGTATTATGCAGAGAACTTCTTTGTATTTGCCACACACACACACACACACAAAAATCAAACCAAATCAGTAATGTTTACTTTAGGAGATGGAACAGATAGTTGTAGCCCGATGCAGGGTGCATTGTCCATGTGTTTCAGAGACAAAGAAGCAGAGACTGGTGAATGTCTAGCTCTACTTACTTATCACTTGCGGAGGGCATGGGTTACCTCAAGGCTGTCAACAATTAGGGAGCAATTTCTGACTAAGTCAGAAAACTTTACCACCCAGAGAGACCCAAGAGTACATTATCACCATTTATAGAAATTCTGTCTTTACAGTATTCCATACCCTATTGTCTAGAAGTGGGCAGAAGAATTCAGTGGGTTGGACATTGTACTCTCTAGTGATCCCAAACCTAGCTATCCTGCTGGGGTCACCACTGAGAAGGAGAATTGAGCATTTTGGGCCAAAGCATGATGAGCCTTTACAGGGATGTGGCAGCAAAGGAGAACCTTCTCCCCATATGGCGAGCACAAAGGCCTGGCATGACTGCTGTTCCTGCATGCATCATGAGGGACTGTTCCCTTTGTGCCACAAAAGACAGGGCTATTGTATCACCTCTCTCTCTGCATTGTCCCAACTCAATTGCACTGGCATGGAAAGAAGCTGCTCGGCATCTTCTGCGCTGTGCAATGTGGGGAGATGTCATGCCCACGCACTTCCTGTCTGCCTGGACGTGAAGCAGTTCCAGATGCCAACACCCGGCTCCTCCTGACACAACCCAGCTGACTGGCTGTGGTTTCTCAAGCTGCTACAGAAATGACCACAAATGATGATCATGCCTTAGAAAAGTGAGACTGGGGACATTGACTCAGAGCTCTGAACCCAAACTGACTTCCAGTTTATGTATTTATTTACTTTTGGAGGGGCAGAGAAGGAAGAAGAGGTGCTATGCTGGCTGATTCACTCACATCTGATTGACTTCTGCGACTGTTAAAAGCATAGGTGTGTACTGGGTGTACCCGGTAGGCATTAGAGTGTGTTATATAAGGAGATTATATAAAGAGACAGCGATACATATAGACAATACATAACAGAGGGAAAAAAAACCCTCCTTACACATGTTCTGCACACAATAGGGGTGTAGCACACATGGCTGAAAAACACTAACAAAGCTCAAGTGCAGCAAAAAAGTCTTGTGATCAAAGCATAAGCTGCCTCTGCCTGAAAGCCAACACAAAAGCATTGGGCATGATACCATGCTCCCTGCCACAACGGGAGTTCAGTCTAAGTAATGACTATTGCTTTGTACTTGTTTCTGACGATGTTATAAGGCAAGGCAAGCACTGCAGAGAGACTCTTGCCAAAGAAAACCACAGGGATGTGCTGCCAGGCACACCGATACTCCCAAGAAGGCAGTGACAGCAGGAATATGGGAGCATGCATAATCAATGTACTCCTATGCTTTTTTTTCCTAAAATACAACCCTTCTTGCTCAGTTACTCAAAAAGTAAGGGTGCACACCCAATAAGCAAGAACTTACTACGCTGTTACAGTTTGTATTTGAAACGCAAACTGAAGTTCATGACTGAGGTCATTGTCTATCATTGCAACAAGAGTGATGCTTTTCATAAGCTCAACCCTCTCTCAAAACCTACAGCAAAAGAGGTACTGCCCAAGAAGTGCAGGACACATGCCTCTTCCTTTCCCCAGAAGAGACATCATCCTGTTTTCTCAGATCACCAAAAATCACAGCGTTGGTGCAATATCTGTTGCTCAAGGAACCTCCATTCATGGAAAAACCTTTCTGAATGCCATTTAAGTATCTATCAGATCTCATCAGTTTAAATACATTTTGATATGCTTCTTCCTTAACAGTGTAATGCCAAACATAAGGCCTCCAATGTCTGTGTACAAAGCTTTTCCTTTAGCATTGCCCTTTCTACTCACGCAGAGGAGACATTGAGTACTTATGACATGGCAGCTGCTTCCATTCAGAAGAGCGACGTTTGCAAACCATAGACAGTTACATCACTGACAGAAAAGGTATAAAATGAGAACAGATTTAAGATGAAAACATTTTCCTCTGAGAGGAAAAACACATCATTTGATAAAAAACAATGGAAAATTTACCTTAAGAATCCCTAGAAAGTAAACAAACAACAAAAATCACTTTTACCGATATACATATTAGAAGTCTCCTAGGGTATAGTTACAGAGATAATATGTCACAAGTCATTTTATAAACTTTCTCACAGATTTTTGAAGTTACAGTTGACAAATTTCCACAGAAGCAATTTGAAGTATGCTTGCTGATTTAGTCAAATCCTACAGTTTGGCTGTAGATGTGAACTTCTTCAGAGCTGAACTGTGTTCAGATCCATGATTTTTTTCTTTCAAGTTAAAAGAGTATAGTTGATACATTTAAAGATAATAATCCAACAATTATAAAGTTACTAAGATAATAAAATACCCGATAATCTTTGTGGAGCATCTTGAATGAGAACAATATCAATGTCTTCTGAAACAAAAGCCTTCACATCTGTAGGAAATACTAGGAAATACCGTCTAACTTTTCTCTTGTAAGCAGATAGGCCAATTGTTTTACAGATCTCAGGGAGGACTCGTGAAACTTTAGTATGCAGTTTTATTAATAAAAACCACAAGAATTATAATCCAGATAAACCTTAAAGGTCAACCTTCCCTGTTAAAGTAACACAGTGTTTCTCACATGCACCCCAGTTGAACACAAAGTTCTCATTGTGTTATCTAAAACTAGATTACTGCTTTTTTTTTTTCCTTGTGTCACTGAGTGTCAAAATATTGTTCTTTCAATACATGGAAGTATTTGTATACAGTTTTATAACTGATCTTTAGTTGCTAGCTGGAGGCAAAAAAGAAACAGTAAAGCTGCTTGTTGGGAAACCTCACCAACAATGAAAATTAATATAGTCCTTTTTTCCTGCCAAAAAAATTTGAACAGATTTTTAAGTCCACAATGGTTTGTTTATTCTTCAAATGGTTAAATTGGAAGTGACATGTGTGACACAAAGTAATTTAAATGAAAAGATACAGAAAGGATGCATATATGGTCTGTTTCTTTCATTTTAATTTTGGAATATATTGTCGCAATTGCTAACAAAGGAGTGCCTTAAATTCTGTTTAAGAAAAAAGGGAAAGAAATTCAAAACTAAACAGAGAAAAATGAGAAAAATTTGAATTACAGAAAGTACGTGTGAGTTTCAACCACTCAGATTTGTATTACCTAGACAAGACTATAGAACAAATACACGTTTCCCAGGCTCCACCTAGCAGACAATTCTGAAAGATATTTGACCCACTTCCCCCTCCCTTTTTTTCCCTTCCAGAATTAATTTTCCCTGCTATTTTTATATGAATGAAAGACAAAATACCTCTTCACAAAGAAGCAGACTCCCATTTGACAGGATTACTCACCGCTGAAGTAAAGGGTTGTACCCAGGTTGCGGTGAGGGCAGAGAAGTCTTAGGGACCCATGCCAGGAAGGACTGGTTGGGGCCATGATCTAACCACAAGAAAACAGACTAGGCTTTCAAGTCAAGTACTGGCATGTTTACTGGAGCAAAACGATCAGCCCCCAAAATAACGATCACAACGTAGATATTGATCACAAAATGTTTACAGTACAACATTTGACTATAAAAAAAAAAAAGTTCATGCTTCTGACACCCGTTTGCCTCCTATTTCTTTCCTGGATTGCTCAGGCACTTGCAGCTAAGTGCAAGCTGACATGCTCCTTTTGATGCGGGTCAGAGGAGCAGCATGATCTATAGATCAAAGTGCTGCTGATCTCCACACAATCAAAAATGCTGTTATCTATACCATGATTCAGGCAATTATTTTCTCTCTCCAAATCTTCCTTTCCTTTCCTCCCATTTGCAAACATTGCCTTTTCAGCTTGCTAGCTTCTTCACTCAAGGTTTGTAGGTCTGCAGGGATCTGCCCAGTGCCTATCCAGAAAAGGGCCCTGACTCAGGTTAAACCACTAGTAGTACTGTAAAAAAGTGCAGCAGAGAACTGCCAGAGCACAGGCAGATAGGCTCAGAGATAAAAAATGAGTATTTCATAATGTGTACACATGTTTGAGGGTATAATTGGGAAGGAAAAAGAGCAAGCGTTTAAGATAGTAAAAGTAACAAAGCAAGAGCAGCAAGATAAAATTTATGAACAGTGTTATTTTTTTTAAAGAAATACAGGGACATAGAGTAAGTTAACAACATAAAAATAAGCTGAACTTTATTTTATAATTGACATTTCCCCCCCAGATTTCCAGAATTCTTGCTTCATGCTTTTGAACACTAAGGGATTTTCTCCTCAGACTGATACCAGTTTCCAAACAAAGTTACACTCCTGAATAATAATCTAAAACAACTGACTTGAAATGTTAATTTACTTATCCTGAGGAAAATGTTTACAATTCATTGGGTTCTTATAAAATTAGAGTTATCCTTGTCTGAATAATCTGTGTAAATAAAGAGCGTGCTACCTTTAACACGTAATTGAAACTTCACCTTCTGGTTTTATTCCAGTTTTCAGTCCACTGGAGTTGGACGTAAAAAAGATTTTCACCATTAAGTCATCGTTACTTATGAGGGAGTGGTAAAAATGCACATCAAGTACTGTTCTACTAACTGTAAAAAGCAAGAAGTCACTTGAAAAAGTATCAAGATGCTAAAGTAATCTCATTCCTGGTTCCGTGGAATTTTTTCTTTTCCTTTACTAGAACATTTCAGGTGACAACATTTTGGAATTTGATGCTAAATTCTCTTGGTTGAGTACAGACAGAGACAAGAGCACAGACCTGATGCCTCAGGGATATGGTAATGCAATACAGAGGGATTTATTTTCTTTTTTATTTTCACCTCATGTCACAAGTTCAATTTTAGGCCAACAGTACCCAAAACCGCCACCATGTGATATAGCAGCTTCTGCAAAGGGTCTGGCGGTTTTAACCCAAGCCCTAGGACAGAGGAATCCACCTCACAGATTCACTGCCACAGCGTTAGCATTACTGTTGCTCTGACCAAGCTCCTCCATGCTCAGAGTTGGATACCAGCTCATGGTCTATGCCTTCTCAAATCCAAGCACGGGAATTTCAGCTAGAAAAAGTCAACAGTAAAACGATCCCAGAAACCAATGGATATATTTTAGAAGTCTGGCTGTGCAGTGCAGATGTGAAAAGGCCACAGGAAGATTTCTTTTGAGCATGCTCAAAAATACATTTGGAGGACACTTTGCATTGACCTTCCCTTGGCTTGTTCTGGTCATTCCGATTCCACCATCATTAGTAACTACTACTTCTGCAATGGTCGTTAGTTGCACTGAATCCTAAGTCAGGGAAAGGGAAGGGTCTGCATTAAAAACTGTAGATACGGCTGCTCTCTGTGGGCTAGTGTCAAAATGGAATAGAAAATTTTATTCCGTTTGTTCCCAGCAATAAATGCAGTCCTGGCATCCTGGATAAATCCTTCACATAACAGCATGTGTTCTTTTATGCACCCTGGGAGCGATTCTATTTAAAGCCATGGAATTGTGGGTGTGAGACTGTAAGCACATCCACTTACCCAAAACAAAATTAAAACCTGCCTTATATTAGAGTCAGGAGAGCTGTTACGAAAAATGCAAACCATATGAAGTTTTAAGTATACTTATGTTTTTTATCTGTCTCTGTGTAGCATATACAATTGACTTTCACTGCCTGAGATGAAGTGCTGACAAGTGTTTTACCATATTATTACAGAATACCCCAGTAGCATTATCACACTTCAACTTTTGCTTGCAATAAATCTCTGCTACATACACGTCAGAAGTCATAACTTGTATCACATCCAAAGTAAGGGCTCTCCCTCCCCAATGGACACAAACAAGACTCTGCACACACTAGGTATTCTGCCATTAAGGCTAGAATATCCCCTGCAGGCCGGACACCAGGAATAACGTTCCCACAAGCATTACTTGGCGAGGGCCAGAGGTCTGTTCTCAGGAAAATAACAGTGGCACAGGCATGAGTCACTGCAGAATGCAATGGATTTATCACCACAACAACAATATCATCCCTTGTATGCCGGTGTCCATGTGCAACTCTTTTCATTCTTTTTTTTTTCTTCTTCTCAAAGATTTATAACTCAACTGCTGAAACACAGTTCACATGAACATAATTTTCTGCTCTGTATATTTTTTTTAATAGCTATACCATAAACCATATTGTAATTGCATGGGTCCAGCTCTGGGTCCAGCTCTAGGTCCAGCCTGTTTATTGGTTTCAGTTTGGTCAAAGCAAATGATGAACAGACATCATCTCCAGTGTCCCAGTCTCAACGGTGACAATGACTCTCTTTGTAGCCTTGACTAAAGCATTTAATCTTACCTTCTCAATTTTGCTGTCTGTGAAGCTGCAGTGATAATATTTATGCAACTAGAGTGCTGTAAGAAAGTTAAAGGTAGCACAGACATTTCATGATGAAGTGCATTATTTGTTGTAGAATTAGATGCCTTTGTCTGCACTTTTATAGTGAAAAAAAGTTACTTTTCCCTCTAAAAGGTGGGAATTCAAACATTCTTTCTTAAAACTGACTCACTCTGGACTAATTAAAAAATGAATTAAAGGAGCAAGGAAACCCAAGGATGAGAGTGCACGGAAATGACTGTTAGATTATACATTCCAAAACTCAATGAAATGGACATTTCTTGAGATACTGTACATTTCCGTTGTGATGCAAGAGATAAGTGAGATAACTACTCAGGCAATCAAGATACTAATAAGCAAGCTACAGTGGTTTCTTGGTGTCTTTTTCTCTCTTGCCTAACCTTCAGCAAATTTACTTTTTTCCCCTTTTGCACAATAATTGAGGGAAACCTGGAAATACACTCTGAATCTTTTCCAATAGAAATGAGCTTCATCCTGCAAACTGTGCCCGATTCTGACTTCACATGAGATTAATTTCATGAATTCCTACAGCCTGACTGTCAATGTAAAAGAGAGGAAAGTGGAGCCTGTAGTTCATGTTAGTGTAAGCAGCGGTCTGACACTGCAGTATTTTCTGCATCAGACCCAAGAGGTGGTTGTAAACCCAGGTATGAAACAAACTGTTGCATCAAATGGTGAAACAATAACTAAAGTTATTATTAAATGTCTTCACTTGGTATTCTTCCCCTTTCCACCACAAAGAAAAAGACCGAAGCATGAGACCCTGTAGGAAGGAAAGGGAATAAAAGCATCTAGCTGCACATCCCAGAGAAACATCTAAAGCCTGAGACCACTGCAGTCAGACCTCCCTCGAATCCTGCTCTCTCTAGCTGCCACCTCTCCTCAGTCCCCACGCTGACCCCCTGAATCAAGCCAGATGGGACTGGCGGAGACATGTCAAGGAAGTGCTGAAAAGGTGACTTGGGTCTCTGGCAGCTAGTCTGGAGCTCGTTTCTATGCAAAATCTCTGGGGGCTGCTGCTTTGCAATTTCTCAGGAATGTTTAATTCTCCTCATCCCTTTGCTGAGTCTCTCTGGAGAGGTCATGGGGGCCTGTGACATCCCTGGAGGGCACTGCCTAACTAAATTAGCATGAGATAACTTTGGACTCTCTTCCAAACAAGAAAATACAAGGGACAGAATTTCATTAAAAGCAGAAGACTAGGTGATCCAAGTTAATCCCAGCCCAGAGCTGCTGCAGAAACGTTCTCTGTTTTTATTTTTACTTTACTCTCTGTTACAGAGTTCACTGACTATAATGCAAGCTGTGTTAAGTGCACAACTTGACCTCAGTTGACCAAATCTTAGTTTCATAATAAAGACAAAAAGTGGGTTTGGCGGCTCTAAAAGGTTTGATTAGTCGCTGTTTTGCCTGTTTGTCTGTGACTATGTAGGGCACTGACTAAATGGTAAAAGATAAACACTGATATACCTAACTCTTTATATGAGTATATTTAATCAGGAAACATGAACTCTTTAATATGCAACAGTATTATAATTCATACATATACATGTGTAGGCTTAGCATTCATTAGCAAAGCAAATATGACCAAGTCCCAAACTTGCATTTTTTTTTTTAAGACTTGTGTACAAAAAGTTTTGTTTAGGTTCCCTCAGTGGATGAAAGAAAAAAAAAATCTACCTCAGGAGGTAAAAAGAAAAAGACAACTTAGAGAGAGGGAACACTGACATCTGCACACACTTCTGCAATAGCATGTTTCCCATGGAACTCAAGGGCAGGGAAAGACACAAAGGTAGCTCAACACAACCAGCAATATCCCAGCTCATTTTCCAGCCGTGAGGGAATTGTAACAAACACCACACCAAACACCTCCAAAACAAGGATTCGATTCTCTGTATACAAACAGGATGGGGAGCGAGTTAGAAATTTTTCACTCAGGCTGATGTTATAATAGCTGACTCCAAGGAAACAGGACATGAAATAAAAATGTACAGAAAAAACCTCATTGCCTGAGCTTGATCTATTGGAAAAACTGGGTTGGTGAGACCCAGGAATTCACGCTTCAAAGTATTATTAAATATATTGGTAGCAATAAACTGAGACCACCTAACAGTGCAATATGAATTGAAAGCCATATTATTCTTACAAACCTGAGATTAGAAAGTGAAATCTTACTTTATTAAATGCTGTTTATAAGCCAGTCCTGCATAACAACATGTTTTGGATATACTGGGACAAATACTCCTCCTTCTGAGAAGACAAGAAGAAAAGGAAAAGTTACAAAAGTTCATGCAGTTCACACTAAGGGCAACCCAATGTGCTCTCTCCCTTCAGGAAGGAAATATTAGCATGGCCTCGTAGCTACGCTCTCAGGGCAACGATCTGCTGGGAAACACGACTTCAAGCCGACGGAACTTGGGGCACCAACAGCCTAAACTAGGCTTCTTACTCCTGTCATAACTGTCTCCTTTTCACAGAGGACTGCTGCTTTGCCATGGGTGCCACTGAGTTCGTACATGCACAGTTAAAAATCAAAGCAAATTTTCCCACTGAGCTTTTCCAGAAGAACTGTCTGTTTAGTAGGTGCTTTTTATAGTCTTCCTCAGAAAGACGAAGAGATACACCAAAGGAAAAAGTTATTCCAGCATGGAAGAGAGACCAGAGAAAATGCATGAAAATCAACTCTTCCTTCCACAGTGAATACTCCTTCCCCCTCCCTAAAGCTTGTTTCATCACCAAAATCATACCCTGAAATCAGGCATGTGGGCCCAAATCCTGCCCCCTTGGAGTCAGTCAAATCTTTGCTATAGACTTCTGTGAGGATGGAATTTCATTCCGAGCGTAGGAGCCTGTCACGGCCAAAGGCAAAAAAAAAGGGTATTTTCCACACAGGCTCTGCTTTTTTACTTCTGTGCCCCTCGGGAAACTGGTGCAATTAGATCCCTATTATTATATACTGGAAGGGCACATTTGGCACTGCATGTGAGTTTATGTACTTTAAAAAGTTTATGTACTTAAAAAACAGAGGGAAATTTTAAATATAAGTTACTTTCTTTCAAACACCAGACTTTATATATAAACAGATCAGAGCTGCTATAGTCTGGTAAGTGAATAATTAGGAAGAAAAATGCATGTGAAATATATGATAAGCTGGCAGAGAAAGATTGCTAAATAAGATTCTTCCCCCTTTTTAATGCCAAAACAAGAGATAAAAATGTATATTTGTGTCCAAAAACCAACCAAACTAACTTCAAATATTTGAATAAGAACCACAAGGAAGGAGACCTAAATTTATAGCTATAGGCTTTTGTCTTTATTGTAGGGCTTCCTGGAAAGGTGCAAATAGGAAAATTAATCCAAACAAACTAAAGGTGTCATCTCAACAAATCTACTTATACCTGCATTAAACACATCTTTTGTCAGAATGAGAGTCCTCACTTTTATCTACCTAAATTCAGGACACTTTGGTCCTGCATGCAAGCCCACATTGGGGTTTAATGCAACTGAATGGATCTATTTTACAATTTCCTCCAGGCTGATTTTCCCGGACCAGACCCGTCAGTGAGGAACAACGTGCATGGCAAGTGGTAGACTCTTGGACTTCTTACTATAAACACTGAATTTTCCTGCTTTTATTTTGATCTAAAGACAGCTCAGCTTGTGTTCTGCTTCTTTAAAAACCTACTTTCTCCTCCTCCACAAGTTTTAACTGGATACATTAGTCTGCATTGCCCTAAATTATAGCAAGGTATTTTGAAGTATTTATCAAATAATCTGTTTTGTCTTCTGAGAAAGCAGCAAGTCAATGGTGAAGAAAATCCTTGCATTTTCAAATACAGCATGCACAGAAAAACACACATGCATGTTATGTATCCATCCTCATATATCATATGCATATCCTGGTATGTCAATTAGTCTGTAATATTTTATTACATATTTATATATGTAATATATATAATTCAGATATTTCTGGGTCAAGATACCACAGAAACCTAAATAATTTTCATTATATCTGAGCTTTTATATGCCTTACCAGAATGGACCTAGATAGTGAGGAAGGATTTTGTCTTTATGTGGCAGGGCAAGAAAGGAAGATGCCTTTTTTCCAACTCCCCCAGCAATTCAATGCCTGGAGGAGCAACAGGAAAGAAAGCATGGTGACCTCTCTGAACTTATGGAAGCAGCTGCCAGCTCAGCAGGAGGAGCATTGCTGATGGACTGTAGAACCTACCGCTGGAAGAAGCCTTTAAGCCGGTTTCTCTCTCTGTCTCTCTTTTTAAATCCTCTACCCCTAAATTATAAAAATGGAAGAGCAAGAGAGGACTTTCAGGAACCTCAGGAGTCAGCTTGTTATTAGACTGGATAAAGTAGTCACCAAGTTAAAGTTTCCAGTTATCCATACAAAATCAAAACAATGTGATTGCTGTATTGAGCAAGCAAGGCATAACTTTGTTTAAGATATGATTTATGTATTATTTCAACCTTCTCAAACACTTTGTCTTTTGGCATATTAATGTTCTTGCTCTCTGAATTTAAACTTCTAAATAAATATTTAAACTTCTAAAAAAAATTTAAACTTGGCAGATGTGAAAGAAACCTGCATCTCATATGTAGAGAAAAATGTCACACAAAAGGAAAATGCTGACTTTTCTAATTCTAGTTTTAAAGGTACCTTTGAAAGTCTTCTAGCCAGTTATCACAATGGAGTTCAGCAACAACTTATTTCCTCTACTTTGAGAAAATGAAGTTATTAAAAGAATAGGAAGCAAAATAAGCAGAGGTGGTGAGAGGCATTTTGATTTTTTAAGATTAAAAGTGTGAGAATATCAGGGAAACCAGAACACAGCTGACATCCTGATCCTGAATACTTTAATACACACATTTAACCTTAGGCATCAAAGGGGTCTCATGCACATATACATGGGGGAAATACATATATGTTCTCATTGTACCAACACCACACAGAGATGCCACATGGCACTGAATCATGATAGCTGGTCAGTTAAGGTTTCTTTTTGTTTCCTGTGTTGTGAAGCCGATGTAAATGTATCACCTTAAGACTCTGTTAGAGAGCTTTAAGTGAAAGTACTTGTACTTGTGAGGGGTTAAGAGTGCACTGCGAATCTGCTATCCTGGCTCAGCTACACAAGGCAAGTCACTAAGCCACAATAACTTGTACACGTAACACACCCCTAAGTGCCTGTTGTTGTTTTTTTTTTTTATTTTTCTTGTTTGGTTGGTTTTTTTTTACAGCCCAAAATCTAGAAGAGTCAAGCACAGGCCCTGGTTTTGCAAATGCTTCAAAACACAGGGTGTACACCAAATGGGGCTCTGGCCAGAAGCTTCATCAAACTCAGACTTTAAAGAAGCAGCTTAGGGTCTGCAGTTAAACGAAAGAGTTGATATGGGGCTCAAAGCAAAATACAGAAGAAGAGGGAGGGAGAGAAGAGAAGGAGAACATTTTCTGGCATCTGACCCAGGTTTAAAACTGTGTTTCATCTTAAACAAAACCAAAACACTCCTCCAGCTTTGGGAAATCCCTAGAAAAACAACTGAAAACATTGTTTCAGAAGGCAATTATGGTCTCTAAAATGACACATCATTTATGAATGGAAGTACTTAGAAGAGAGTAAATTAATTCTTAAGGACAATAGCAAACACGCATTGGACCTAAATTTGCTGTTTCTTTGGCACTGTTACATTCGCAATTCAATTACTCAAGATTTGCACTACTGTAACAAAAACCAGAGCCAAGCCCATTATTTCCATCAGTGAAAAAGAAATACTTACATCCTAACTGTGCAAAAGTCTTAACAAAACCACAGAATGTATGATTCAATCAGTAAATGAAAATACAGACTGATCAGAAAGTTCCTAATGGTAGTAAGGGTAGTAGTAGTAGTAACAATAATAATAATGATAATGATGTGGCTATATATCACAGGCATACAGTATTCAGCTTCAAAAGGATGCCTCTGTCTACCAGTTGTATAAGTCAAGAATTTTATAGTTACCCTGTTAAATCGTATCTACAAAAGCACAGAGCTCAACAACTGAAGATGTGCTGTGCAAAACTCCTGTTGTTAATTAGTCAATTTACAAAGGCTAATGTGCCCAGTTTAACAGCATCCCA
Organism: Theristicus caerulescens; assembly: GCA_020745775.1. Taxonomy (NCBI): domain Eukaryota; kingdom Metazoa; phylum Chordata; class Aves; order Pelecaniformes; family Threskiornithidae; genus Theristicus; species Theristicus caerulescens. The sequence continues at coordinate 75,679,956 of CM036558.1, forward strand.
ATAGTACTGACATGGAAATCAAAATAATAGCCACTAGAAGTCAACCAATTCACAAGTCACACTTAAGACTGTATGTTGTAATGAAAAACCCATTCTTTAGTATCTGGTAAAAGTAATGCGTTTGTTTATTGTCAAGGTCAGATTTAAGGCTTTCCATGCCTCACTTTTAAGCACCTCAGTTTTGAAAGCAAGAGGATAAATACTTCAAAATGCATTTCCCCCCAGTCACCTCTACTGTACAGTCAACCAAGTTCGCAATAGAAAACTTTTCCTCTCCTCTTATGTATTTAGTCTGAAACAAACACATCTCTCTAGATTTTTAGCCTTGTTTACTGATGAAACAAGGCTTATGCACAAGGTTGTGTGTCCAATAACTCCTGCTTTCCTACTGGCTTATTTCAATTGAAATTTGACATAGGGACAACAGTACCAAAAATATTAAATGACTGCAAGTCTTGCTGAAATAGGAGTTATCAAGGGGAAAGATACCCTATCGGATCACTGAGGGAATGGCCAAGCCTGAATGTAACTCCTGCTAGGTACGAGGGAACGCACAGAGGAAGGAGCTATTACAAATGCTTGGGAAACTTCAAGCGGAAGTTGCAGCTCATTAGATACTAGAGACCCAATCATGTGTTATAAAACAAATGGCTTTCTTATAGAACTACATCTTCAAAAAATGCAGTCCAGCTTGCCGGCTTTGGAGAAAGATTTACTGTGCAGGAACAGAGTCTTTGGGTTTTTTGTTTCATTTTAAATGCTGTTGGCTTGTGTAACAACTAACACATAGTAATTACAAATGGACAGGCTGAGGTTTGCTCAACACACCTGAGCAGCAGTATGAAATTTTGTGTGAGCAAAAAACCAGCTGCTCCTATCCTACTAAGGCAAGTACATGGGATGCTGGCAGGGAAACCCTTTGCCCCTTCCAATCAGCTGGGTACTGCAGCACTGGTGTCCCAAAGAGCAGATTAACCTGGCAGAGGCTGAGGGCAGACCACGGCTGGTCTGGAGGGCCACAACAATAGCAAATTGCTTCCTGCCAGAGCAAGGGTTAAACCAGAAAACATGCTGCTGTCTTATCATTGCAGTGCATGCCCAGGTCTGCTGACAGCATCTGCTTGCTTGCCCCTAATTCCAGGCAGGACCATGCATTGATGGTGTAGCCCCAAATATGACATCAGGTGGGCACCCAGTTCTCTGCTTTTCTAAGTGGACTGACATATAGAAGGTAGTTTCATCAAGGAGATGAGAAAATGTAAACAACAAAATGTAGCCAGTTCAAACGGTTTTTCATTTCCTAGCACTCTCCGATGAAATTGGTTCAGAGAGACTACTTCCCTTGTATTCCCCCATGTCAGCCCAGATGTACAGAAAGCTCTCAGTGACAACAGTCCTACAGGCTGTACCCATGGCTCTGACTGTGGCAGCTCAGCTGGACAACAGGAGCCAATAACATCCTTTAACCACGAGGGGAGAATAAATATCTGCCAAAGTCCCAAATAAGCTGTCATCAAGGTACTTGTCTCGGATCAGCCCTGATCTCACCAGCAGGCATCGCTGCTCAACAGGAACACAAATTCTTTGTACATATGCCAAGACATTTCATCTCTTAATTGAAGTAAAAACATCCATATATGTGGGTCTCTAAAGGAAGCCATTCTTTCCTTGTGCAATCCCAACATACTTCTTTCTAAACACACCTTCAGTCATGACTCAGACCTGGGAATGGCACTGAGGAAGAAGAAGGATGCACCGCAGCACAAACGCTTACTAATCCAGACAGATTACTGTGGGCTATTGGACAGGTGGTTAGAGACACAGAAACATTGGAGAGTATATCCCATCTTTGGGGTAACAGAAAGCTGGCAGATCTTTTATATCACATTGTAGTATCTACCAAAATCCCTTTGAAAATTTTTACAATTAGATACTATATAATATTTTGCCATACATCAACAATGTGAACAGAAAGTGTTTATAGCTGTTTGGAACAATAAACTATATTAGTCCTGTGAAAAGCATTAAGCCATCTTCTTTCCATAACCATTTCACAAGTAGGATCATAACCATTTTTCTTCAGATGTTTGTGTGTGTTCAGTTTGCAGCTCCATGCCATTAGAAGCATACAGATGTTCTTGTCTCTTGGTAAATACTATGTAAATTTGTTCCTATGATTACAGCACTTGCTAAAATGAGCATAATAATTAAGAGGCAATCCTTACTTTATGAATTTTCCATAGTAGGTTTGATGCTCCCAAGATAAATCTCCAGTTCATCAAAATAGCTGTGCATGTGCTTAATTTTAAACATACTCTTACTCCACCACAATTAAACAAAAGACTTAAGTACATGCTTGTTGCTTGAAGGGGTTTAAATCTGTTGCCTTTAATTAGATTTATGTCCAGACTGAAGTTCTTCCCTGAATTGAGGCCTGTGAAGTACAGTGCTTTGAAAGAGGAAGTACTGAATAAAAACTAACAGAACCTATTCCAATTATCATTTTAATATGAAATAATACTTTATATTTTTACATGTTCCATATGCATTAGCTATTTAAGATGTACATCATCATCCATAAAGAAGATAGTAAATGCTTTTACTTTATTTTATATTATCTGACTTCATTGTAAAAAATCTCACACTTATATCAAGCCTCATAAATAGCCATTCGAACTACAAAAAGCAAACTCTTTTCCTTGTGAATTAGTCCTAGGAGAAGAGACAGAAAGACTGTTATAGATAAAATAATCATATGATTCTTATACAATTACTTGTGGCATTTCAGGACAATGTCTTTATGAACACATGCATATATTTTGAATGGTTTGGTGGTAACTTTTCTAAGTAAGTCTTCTTAACAATTTTCTTTTAAAAATACCTTCTAAATAATGATCAGTGAAGCAGCCTCCATAAGAGAACTAGATACTAATCATAATTTGAAATCAGACAGACAGGAAATTGCCACACCCTACATTAGTGAATGCATCCAGGTCCCATGGTAGTCTTTATAGTGAGTTTAGATTGTCTATGGGAAATGAAATCATGTGCCAAAGGCCAAGTAAACCCAAAATTAAAATTCACAGTAATGTCTCCCAGTTGCATTCATAATCCTGCTTATTACCTCTTACATCATTATAAAGTGTTCTCCAGCATAAAACAACCCACTGCTGTGCTATGTATACCACTGATCTGCTATAGGCTGTCCAAGTTCTGCTCCAACAGCCAAATATCACCCACTCAGTTTTAATAATTGTGCTCAGGGTCATCATTCACGTCTGTGTGGTGGTCAAACTCTGGGACACTGCGTGCCTTGGAATTATCTGCTGCTAATTTCCAGGCTTGTTTTATCACAAGCCCTCTAATACATTTTTAGATATTATATTCTATACGATGATGACAGCAACTACAATCTAAATGCTATCATGTAAATAAAGAGTGGCTCTTCAATTCCCAGAAAGTTACCACTGCAATTACTTGTTGCGGTGTTTATGGACAGCGTCTTCACAGACACATGCATATATTTTAAATGGTTTAGTGCTAACTTTTCTTTTGCATGGATTTGTAATACCTACCGTCTCTCCAAAGTTCATAGTCAATGGTCTCAATTCCCTTCACTGTTATTTGCAAGAACGGGAATTAGAAACTTTGATGACCTGGTGAAATCACTCACTCAAGAAATTAAACCAAACAATAAAACTAAGTAGCTTAAATATTGTTTAGCAGAAACGTGGCACCTGCAATCCATTACTGAAAGAAGACAACAGTACCATAAAATATAGTGATCAAATTTTCAGATAGTGCAAAAGATGTTAGTGGAGAATGAAAACAGAGTAAGTTTATTTTCTTCTGGCTTCTAACTTCATTTAGATTTTGTAGTTGGCAGCATGTCAGGACCAACAGGCTTCCGGCAGGAGATCATTATTTTAAAACATTAACTCCCATGTTAATGTTTGATTTTGCCAATGTTTAAATTGGGATATATTTCTGAGCTGGAGAAGGGAGGGGAAAAAGGATCGCACACAACGCTTTTTCCTCAGTAAAAGTAGCCAGAGGTGGGTTACTGGAGAAAAAAATAAAACAACCCCAAAAAAACCCCTCACCCAAACCTGATTTCTTCCTTCCTTTGTAAGAGACATTACCTGCTTAAAATTAATTGCTTATATTACACTCAACCCCACTTTTAAAACACACTTAAAACATACCTATTTAAGCTAACATAATGTAACAGACAGAATACAATTCACACAGGTAACTGCTAAATCCAAGGTGCAGGAAAGTTAGGAAAAAACAAAGAAAGAGTTTAGCAACAACAGAAGCAATTTATTGAGCATAGCAGCCTTTGCCAGATTTCTGCTATCCCACTATTTGAGTGAGGGCTTCTGCAGAGCATCAGCCTTGAAGCTGTGTGTCATCAGAGATGCAGTGTTCTGGAAGAGACATAAATCTCAACCCCTGACTATGGGAAATCATCAGGGATCCCACCATACTTCTCATGAAAAAAGAGGTATCAGCTCCTGGTCAAGTAGTACCTGGGTTAAATAACTGGCAAGCTGGCATGGGGAGTGTGGGAGTGCAAAGACAGAGATGAATCACAAATAAAGGCAGATCATACAAACAGAAATTCTTGCCTCTTGGGTCACCCTCAAACTTAGCTCCATAAAATACCTGATGATCTCACATAAGCTCACTAATGCACTCTTCAAAATAAGAGACTAAATTTTTAAAGAACCTCTACTGATTTTAGTGACAACAAGGCACCAAAGGACTCTGAAGTACCTGAGCTAACTGAGTAGGCATCAGAGTACACAGGATCCACTGTGTGTAGTTCCTGACTGTGCAATCCACTCCTGTAGCCACACTTACCCCCATCCTCCTTGCAGTTCTGATTGCATTGCATATATTCCACTCTCTGTTGATAGCCTTGTGTAATACTACTGTCATGCCTTAAAATTCAGCTCACACCTCATCTAGTTTCCATAGTTTTTCATAACAGGAAATGTGATTCATGCATGTCTTTAATTACATGTATCAATGTAAAACACTAAGCTGTTGCAATAACAAAGCCCGGGTATCAAAAGTTTTCAAAAAAATCAGGGTGGTTTCATAGAAGAAAGGATTTCATGCCATGATTTTCCAGTGACAATCCACGGGCTCTTCAAAAGACCATGTCCCAATATTGACATCCAGCTATCAGCTATTGTGAACTTTTGTCCTTTGCAAGGAGAACTTTGACCAGAATTTCATACTTCTTTTTATGTAACAAGGCACCCTGCAGAGAGTCACTATGTTTAGATACAAATGAGGCTTCATCCAAGTTTCAGAGGGCTGATGTTGCTGAAGTACCCTTACGGGCAATCTAACCAACAAAAGACTGTACAAAATAGCAAGTTAGAACAACCGCTTCTGAGATGACATGGATTATTCCCATTAGTTTAGTCAGCATGATGCAAAACACAAAAAACTTATGTTACACTGAGGAAGAAGAGTAAATATTATAATTTTTGTTCTTAGCATCTAAAAATAACAATGCAGATTTTCATTCCAGTTGTGCACTTGCAAAATGAGGTGACAGATTGTTTATTGTACAAACCAGTGGGAAATGATAAAAATAAAATTTAAAAAATAGAGATCAGATAAGTACAGAATACTGTCATTTTTGAGGACTTTAATTGCCAGAGGTATAATATTAACAAGCTGTCTCTACTGTAAAATAATTGGTTTGCATAAATGCATTTTGTTAACTAGTTAGTAGCTCAATTACTACTTTGTTGTCTTGGGTCTAAATAATGGAAGTAGAAGTATAATTTAAAACAAGAAATATCTGTCAAGCAGGAAAGCTCAAGATACCTTTTAATAACATAGCAGAGAGCTGCTTTACTGTGCTGCCACTTCTTTTGAACTCCCAGATAATATCAGCTGAGGAACATTATACTGTTCTATGTACATTTCCCTCATCACCATAGTATCTGAAAAGCTTCCAGTAGTTCATTAAGCAACATGACTAACCTCCCTCATTTGTGGTTTCTCCATTCTCTTTCTCATCCTGTCCCCAAGGGAAGAGCTCTCTCTCTCTCTCTCTGTGTGTGCAGTGTTTTGGTTTATTGTGTTGGTTTGTTTTTTTTATTTTAAATTTTATTATGTGTATGCTACCCTGCATTTATAACAAAGAGATACAGGGGTTTATCTCAATTTCTGGCTTTGCTACTTGCATATCACTGAGCGTAACCTGAATTCCTTGCCCTACCTCTTTGTTTCAGTACATGCTACCCTGCTACTCTTCCATATGCCTAAAGGACACACAGCAAGTTGATGCAAAGTACAAAAAAGATCAACTAAGTCAGAGAAACAGAGTGGAAGGGTGGGAGAAAGGTCTCATAAATTATGCAGCCCATGACTTCATGGCTGCTGAAAGGTCTTGTGTTTTGTAAAATGAACGACTACAAAAAACGCTTTCTCTGCTGTTAAGTGGACAACAAGCATATGAGAGTCCCCAATAAGGGCACACATGGATTTGAAAAATTCGTCTACCGTGCACAAGGTGCATATATAGGTTTTTGTTGCCATTATACAAATCTGTGAATGGAGATGGCTTTTCACATATAAAATGTAGATATGAAAAACTTCAAAAAACTAAGCCCGCCTCTTCCCCTCCATTACGCTAGCATATGCAGAACATAACTTCACTAGCTAAGCATATCGCTGTGCAAGAAGAGACTACATCTTGGTAGCATATGTGTCATTTTTTTGAAGCTCAGACTGAAAGACATTATGATAGGCAAAGTATTTAAGCTAGAGATAGACTGCCATAAGTATTGTGGAAAGCTATTTCAATTTTTATGCATTCACCAATTTGGTATCAAAACACTGGGTCTCCATTCCCCTAGTCAACATTTCTGATATCATCACCTCTCAATTCAAGTTCATAGGCAAGTCTAGCCGTAATAAGCAATATAAAAATGTCCTCTATTTCTGCAATGCAGAAATAGTACATCTTGAAACGGCTCAAGAAAAAGCAATATCTTATTATTTTATTGATAGGGAAAGTGAGAGAAAGAAAACAAAAGGACTCATTCAAAGTAAGTCAATAGATCAGGGCTGAGACCAGAGTGAAGCTTCAGGGCTTGTACACCCCAATATACCAGTCTGTTCCCAAAGCAACATAGTCACACAAAAGTCTGTACTGACCCTACGAAGTCAGTTTTACAATGAAAGGAAAAATTGCACTAATGTTTGCTGGTGCATATACAAAATTAGCTTAATTTCTTTTTTTTTCTAAAGGCAAACTTCTGTGCAAGTTATCGGTGATCTAGCCCAGCATTATCTGCTATTTGATTTCTGTCATTCAGAAGAGTTGCAGGTGAGTTGAGAACCTATCCTCTCAAATAGAAGGAGACAGATAATAAACGACTGAATCTTTAATCGTGTGTTGAGGACACTTCTGGAAGACTACTATCCCAACACTTAAAAAACAGGAAAGCCAGAGTAAAGGCTAATATGCCTTAATATGAAAAAGACTGGGAACAGGGCTAAGCTCTCTGACTGATGAGCGCGAGCCTTATGTCCTGCGAGACTCTGAATGAAATCTTCAGAGTTTGCCTGCTGCCTTCAGATGACAATGCGTACAGAAACGACACACAGAGCTGGGTGTCAGCTGTCATTGCAAGGGTCTCACTGAATGTTAAAATACTCCCTGCATCAAGAAAATGTGATTTCTGGCATCAAACCAGCCACTCAAGGGCCAGCTCATTCCCCCTCAGCTTACTGCTGCCAGTGACAGCACATGGGGAAGAAAATCAAGGGCCAGTTTTTTCCCCTCATGGTGGTTTTCTTGCTTGGGACTCAGCAAACTGCAGTACTGCTATCAACAAGTGTCACAATAAACTCAAGCTTGCTTTTTCCCAAAAGATGGCAACATCATTCTGACTTCAGGAGAACATGCAGAAACGGCATATTTCTAGACAAGTTTCTTAATTGCTTAGGGATTTTTGGCTAAGCCTTCTGATAATTTGGCTTGATTTTCACCTTGAAACAGTTTTGCTTCTGAGATACTCTCCTGGTCATAATTTATTTTGTCAAGTTGTTTTTTTTAAAACAAATTTTTTTCGCCAAAATATTTTTTATGGTTTTAAGCTGCTGCCAATTACCTGAGAACCTAAGTGTAGATAAATTTAAGATAGCTGCTTCTTAGGACAAATATGGAATCTGATATGCAGCAAGTATGATGCAGACTTCCACAGTTGTCTTGGGTCCCGAGAAATCTTTTCTATTTTTCTTTTCTTTTTTTTTTTTTAAAGCAATAGAGACATCATTATTTTTCCCACAACACATAACATCTCAGCCACTTACACCTTCTTTTCGTCAGCACACACTGTAGAGGGTAGGCCAATCCTGTCCTCTTATTCATGGCTCAGACTTTTGCACCTAATGGAAAACAAAGCACTGTCTCCACCAAAAGCATCAGGAAAGGATGTTACAATGATGTCAAAGAAAGTACAAGCCCAAATGATTGAGTGGGAAATGTGCGTTGCTGTAAAGCAATACAATAATTAACACAAGAGCAATTGTTTTCATAAACAAGTAGGCAGAGAAAGGCCCAAAGTATTCTGACTAGTGGGGTTTTTTGTGTTGGGTTTTTTGTTTGTTTTTTTTTTTTTTAAAAAAAAAAAAAAGAAATAGCAAGTTAAATATTGTCCAGACATTTGCTGGCTTAAGCTTAAGGGCCTTTGTGCAGAGTATTCACACTGGGACTCCACTCTCTTCTCTCAATAACATTATTTCAACTATTGAGTCATGCTGCCATTGGGAAAATATGAACGTTTCAACAAAGAAAAATAAATTGCATTTGTGTTCTCACTTCAACTCCCAGTTTCTTGCTGGAGTGGTGCCAGGCCAGTGTTTCAAGGTGCTGACTATCTCCTTCTAGCAAAACAGAACAGATGGGACAGGGAGCTAGGCTGGGACTTGGCAGCTAGATGCAAACTCATTTAAGTCCCATATCAGAGAAAGCTCTTTACTCCCCTTACCATCTCCACTTTGAGTACCTTGGATTTCAGAATACATACATCTAAACGCAGCAGCTAGGAGGGAACTATGACACATTTGGTTCATGCATTGCACCATGTGCTGTTGCAGTTTGGACACAGCCAGGAAAAACAAAGCTTGCTTCCCTCTTTGCCACCTGCAACCTCAGGAAAATCCCTCCACTGCTCTCAGATGTAGTTTCCCTCCAATACAACAGGAATGATCCCCTCTTCCTGGGCTACAGTTTTATACCAAGGGCTCCATGATGGCCTGACGCTAATACTTCAAGGCCATGTAAATGAGGTGGGCTCTACCATTTGTGCCTGTGTGCGTGCACTTCACGTCAGTGGACCCTGCCGCTCTGCCAGATTTTACAAGACGGGCACAGCAAGCGCATTCGTAAAAATAGCCCTAGTATGTATCCATGCAAACTATTCACAGAAGCTAGTTAAATAAAACATGGCATTTGGTGGCCGTGAGCAGTGGAGGGAGGGAGGGTCTGAAACATGAGCCTAATCGGAACTGGGGAGCTGGGGTGAAGAGGGTTACAAGTCACATTTGCAGAACACTTTTTGAATACCAAAAGCTTTCCTCTTTATAAAACAAAAACTTCGTTCACTTCAGTTCACTCACCATGAATAACGAACTGGGGAATTAAAAGCTTTAAACCTGTTAAAGAAGTAATATTAACTTAGGTATAAATATAGCTGAAATAATCCAGACAGTTTTATGACCTTACACCCCCAAATGAAGGTGAAACACAGAATTCTTTCCCCAGGAACAGTGGTAAACACAGCTAACAGATGGAAGAGCTGAATGGAAATTTCAATAAAGTAGGCCACAAAGAAGCATTTGTAAGTGCAGGGGTGCTCACTTAAAAAAAAAGGGAAAAAAAAAAGAAGGCTAAAAAATGGAACTTTGTTTTATTTTGATAGAGTGCCAAAACAGTACTGCATTCCTTAAAGAACAGAATAAAGGATTGAGTTAGACTGGCCTTCTCAACACCTCAGCAAAAGCCCCCATGGGTCTCATTTTGCTAGGATGACTATTTATATGACAGGTAAGGGAATAATTTTGTTGGATTCAGTTACACTAGGCCTCCATGACCTCTGGGTCAAAAGAGCAAACGCAAAAGTGACAATGTGGATAATTGCCTGTTTAGGATAATGGAATACTGATTGAGGGTCAATTATTATAACACCTGAAAGATAAATGAGCTGATGTGAAAGGTTCAGCAGAGATAGCAAACAAGAACTGTCTGCATGCACCATACCATGGCTAATAATGCAGAGTACAGACTGCTGCGTTTGATAGCAGGGAAGCATATTTCCTGAGCTGAACTACTAAAACCGAGTGGTTTCCAAGCCCTAAAATATTTTGGTTTGGAAAACATGCCATAAAATAGAAATTCAGTTCAACTGCCCAAAGCTGCAGGATTAAAGTAATATTATTTAACATGCTACCCAATTAATTTCCATTATAGCCCTTGTCTGTGCCTCATGTCCCAGACTCATTCTTTCTTCTGTCTCCTGAGTGAACTTTCTTCCATTGCTACACAAACAAAGAAAACCAGCTTTGACATTTGTGTTTCTAAATCCAAGCAAAGGGGAAACACCATTCAGGCTGCTACTGCAGAGGCGCACTATGGTTCATAGGATTTTTAAAAAACTGAATTTTACCCATAAAATCTTTTGAAACTTCTGTGCATGTGGCTAGCCTGGTTACCTTGCTGTGCATCGCTTTTGGGTGGTGTGATTCTTGAAATGCTCATTCCTCACCTTGGTTTTTCCCTATTTCTTGTGCTCCACAAAAGATGAAGATCCTTCTTTCCTCCTCTACACACGTCATGACAGTATATAGTTTGGGTTGGGGAAAGCATTTTCAAGGGGAAAGCACAACTGACCCCTCTTTAGGTTTACAGTCCAACAAGAAGTCAGCCACTATTCTCTCCACCGCATGAAGGCACATCAACATGTACAGTGCTTAGAGGGAGCAATACGCTTAGAAACTGTCTTCCACAAAAGTGTACTGGATTAAGAAGATGGCTAGTGTCCAGACATGTAGAAAGCCCACCTCTGGTGTGCAAAAAATATTTCCAGATCATTTTGAAATGTCCATTTTCTTGCAGTGTCAGATGAATGAGCAATAAGAAACACATCTCCATGAACAGCAGAGCTCTGATAAACTACTCTCAATATGAATATTCATGGCTCAAAAGTATGCCACGGCAAAAAGCATTATTTAGAAGATATTCCACTCAAGTGAGATGAAAAGGACTCAGGGAATCTTCTGCAATTAACCCACAACTCAATATGAGCCTCTCCCAGTGCTCTTCCACAGTGGCATGTGAGGACTTTGCCTGCTCTTTCTCTGCAGCCTGTGTGAACGGGGATCTTGGAAAGGGTGGAAATAAGGCAGGCCTGGATCTTTATGACACTGTCAACAAAATATGTTAGAATACAACAGGCTGTCAAGGAAATAAAAATATGAAACTATACCACCTTCAAGGGGACTTGATCACTGCGTGAGTATACTGCTAGGGGCTATTGCCCAGTTTGGCTGCAACAGTGTAGATCATTACTGCCCTGTGCCGCTCTGCCAGATACAACTTTTCCCTTAGTAGCTACATGTATGTTAATATCCCAAACTCGTAATCTCATATTTTAGCACAAATCTACCTCTGTAAAAAATTCCAGCTATAATGACTGTAAGTGCAGTAGCAAACTCATTTCTTACCCCCCTCCAACTGGCATATCACACTCTTACAGTTCATTTGTACTCATCATGTAAGCTGGGAAAAAGTGAATGACCAGACCATGAGAGGAGCTTGTGGCTGGTTCTCATCTCTACATTTATTTGATGGCAACATTGCTACCTCTTCTGCAACACCATCAGCTACAGGAAGAGCAGCTTTGATGCCAACCAGGAGTTTCAAATCCACAATGAAACTCCCTTATCTACAAGGTAAAGGGTTAAAACTTATCAACTTGATAAGAGCCCAAGTGTCCTGCTAGAAACACCCTTGGTAGGAACAACAAGGATGAAGAGTAAGTCACATGACTTTGGGTAATAAAACAAAACAAAAAAATCCCAACCCTGGGCCACCGATTGAACACTGTCTCACAGTGACTAATTTCTGACTAAAACCTTACTGCTTTGATTTTCCTTTCCCTCAGACAAGATGAATCACTGCGTGCAGGCTGACAGAAAGAGAAGGCATCCTTTTCCTTTAGCTGCCAAACCCCTCATGATTTTCCTGTATGACAAAAGTCCATCCGGCAGTGATGAGAGATTTCTGAAACTCATTGAAGTCTTCAAGGCTTAAAAGATTATTGAGATCTCTTCCAGCATGGGGATAAGTAAGTTAGCTCTTATTTCAAATACGATGTATTTTCTTTTCCACTGCATTTAGCTTCTGCGGGCAGCATACCTCTCAAGTGTTCCACATTTCAGGAATGGCTCTCATTTTAGTCTTGAAGCTATTTATCTTCCTTGCAAATTTGTTACCTCCGTGCTTTTGTTGTTTAAAACTCTTCGTAGCAGTAAAACCAAAACAAATCAAAACCAAACCTTCTACAAGCTGAGCTTACAGAAAGAGACACACACTAAGGAATAAATCCCACGATGTTTTCAGTTCCCATGCAAACGTGTGTTTTCTGTCTCTTTGTCCCACATTTGGGTGCTGGCACTCCGAGAGGCATACACAATGGTTTCTAGCACAGAGATCCAGTATAAGTTTCACGGAGACCCAAAAGTTCAAGGCAGGACCCCCTCTTCCCTCTCACCTATGTATGAGGGACCCGTGTGCTACTTGGGCTATCCTAACAAAAGTTCCCCAAGCAAAGCTCGTTCCTAAAACCAGCTGTGATGAGCCATGCTGGATATTTCAAATTTGCGTAAGCTGTGCTAACTGTTAAACATGGGCTTGAATTCTCATAAGTTACAGGAACTGATTACTATTGTAAAACAGCACAGAGCCCTCCGGAAAGCACCATGCAGTTTCATTCTATAAAAGTCCCACAGGGGATTCTTGTTCTGAGGCTGCTTGTACAACATAATCAAGCCTTGAAGAGCAGCTCTGTACCTGACTACTGCATAACATCCACCGGGTAAGATATGGAAAGTGACAGTTACGATTACATATATCTCTTGAAAGAAATGCTGCTGCTGAATGAATAGAAAACTAGGTGTGAGGGCAACAGATTCATTAGCACACCTCCAAAAACCATGAACCAAGCTTTCCTGCAACAGTGAGACAAATACCTTAGCCCCAAAAGAGACCAGCAGTGCTTTTGCAAAGGATGAGAGAGTTGTCGGAGCTCTGATTTGGTGCAGCTCCCTTTAAAATAGCCATCCTGCCTCCCAGCCTGATCTAAAAAGGCCACTGTCCTGGAGAAGCAGGATGTGCAGGAAGCTTGTAAAACCATAGGCTTGGCTGGTTCTCTCAGGGACAAATGTAACACCTGGTTCCACTCTATTTTCGGGGAATGTTAGATTCTGCCTCCTTACATCTTACTTACTATTTGTGTAACTTAAGAGGGATGCCCCTTATGCTGAGAGCCTCTGCAATGGGACCTGGGGCCACAGGAGCTGCCTCTGAGCATTAGCATTTTGGCTGGCTTGACAGTTCCTCTGCATGGTACAGATGTTGCAAAGGAGCCACTGGCTAATGTCAGCCTGCTTGCACAGTACAAGCCTCATCTATCTGAGCAAGCTCTGGCCTATGGGCTCTTTGCTTCTTCTCAACAGATGGCCACAAGATCCCTTCCACAGGAGGAAATCTCATGAAATGCAAATGACTAAAAATTTATCATTCTATCAGGAAAAAACTGAAGGTGTCTTTAAAGAAATTCAATAGAGATTGTGTGGAAAAAAAGCCCTGCAGAGTAAGGGAAAGAAACTCTGGAGTGACAGTGAGCTAGAAACCTAGTGTATGGATGGGCAAGGAAGCAAATGAACCCTTGAGTGTTTAAAGTGGAGAAGAATATCCACCATTTAATTAAGAATGAAAGAGCAACATGATCTGTTGTACACAAAATCCAACTCAAATGAGTAACTTTGGAAAAGGTTGATAGCAAACACATCTGCAGTAACAGCCAATATAACTAAGGCTTCAACTTAAAATAACCTCATAGCTGAAGGTTTGCTGAGTATGCTGCAAAAGACAATTGCTTAGTGTAGTTTTAGAGGAGACTTTGCAGAATGATGGAAAGGTAAAAGGGGCTTTTTCCTTAGGTAGCAGGCTGGGAAAATTCCTTCCCAATAATTATTTTAATGCTGTTGGGCTTCATTGTAATACTAATTGTCATGGTGTCAGGAGCTTTTTTTTTTTTGCTGTTTTTATTTTTTAATTGCATCTTGTCATTTACATTTCAGTAAAGGCAAACATTCTGGCATGTTAAAGCTGAGACGTCAAAAAGGACATTACAGTAATTTAGATGGTAAGTACCTGAACTCAAAAGTAAACTTACTGGAAGGAACCTAGAACAAGGTGCTAAGAACTGATCAGATGTACGTACAAGAAAATGAGAAATCGCCTTTGAAAAACATGTTTTTTTCCTGTAGCTTTTGTCATTGATGTGTTTTCTCCTTCAAAGAATAATTTTGCAAGCAGCAGCAATGTTACTGAAGACATAACTGATGCTTCACAGTGTCTGTGATTAAAAGCAAACTTAAAAGCAGATTCCTAAACAAAAAATACACTGTATTTATTAAAAATTAAAAAGGACTGAAGTCAAAGCAGCATTCAGACTGTTTTTAGACAGGCCACCAATACTCTACACTTTTCCCCTTTTTCTTTGTGAACAGTTCATATGCTGCTGTTATGCTAAACTACTAACATAACCATTATACAACAACAGAGAAAAGATGCACGCCTGACTCAAATGATTCTTAAAGACACCCTCACACCCCTTACATGAAACCAAAAAGTCAACTGCAGGCTGCAGTCAACCGTGAGAATTCTCAGTCAACACCACCGTACACCGCACAGCTCTCCGAGGCTTTATCATACAAAAAACAGATATATGAATAAAGAGAGACATCCGGAACAGCATCCCAGTTGAGCTTTGGCTTAATATTTGGCATTGTTGCTGGCTTGTGTGACATGATAAGTTTCCCTTCTCATTCTGATCCTTAAAACCATACACCCCACATGCATGTACCTCACCAGCTTCTTCCCAGCCTGCCTCCCGTGACCCTTGCATGAATGAGGAACCCAGAAGCCAGGATGGACAAGTATGACTGAGAAAGCAGGGTTTGCCTTGCCATGGTTTGGAGAAGTCAGGGGAATAAACTTGAATGTGACATGCTGCAGAAGGGAACACCTGAAACCAAGTTTTCTATTAAGTTATTTTGTGGCATCTTACGGGTTTGGAGGCTAGGGTGACTTGGAGAGGAAGAAGGAAGGAGTGTGAAACATCACATTTCAGAGGAAGAACTAAAATTAACATCAATAACTAAACTCTCTGATTAAAGGGAGGCTTGCAAGGAGAAACATTAATTAGCAGTTTAAGCAAGCACTTGAGACTTTCAGGTTTTTAATATACAGATTACAATGAAGCCATCTTTCCTGCTGTTCTCCATGAGGTTAATATTCACAGAGCTTAAAGAAAATGGTGACCTACTCCTGCTTGGATGTGCCACGCAAATGCTGAGAAGATGTAGGATGGGGAAAATATTAATTAACAGTGAAGGAGACAGTGACAGCAGTAGAAAAATCTTCTGAAGCATAGTCTTAAGTTTTCACTGAGAAAAGCTTAGGGCTGTTTTCTTCTTTCTTTTTCAAACCAGTATCTTTAAATGGTTTCTGAAAGAAATAGGAGATAGTAACATATAAGATGTGGATAGTACATCGTCTCTATTGAAAAATCTGAAATGGACAGGAAACTTGAAAACAGAAGGCACGGGTTCCCCAGCCATGCCACGTACCATTTTAATGACCCAGGCATGCCAAGGGGGAGCGATGTAGGCAGCGACATAGTAACTTATACTTCATACAGAGTTTAATCTGCCATACCAGAAAATGGATGTCCAGTTTTTCTCTAAGGGGAAAACCATTTATTTTAACAATAGTCATCTACTTCAACAGGTCTGTATAAATCCCTTTCCTTATTTACAGAGAAATTAAATTATCTAATTAAAAATTAGATAACATTCTCTTCAGGGCAGGTGCAGCTTATTGGAGCTGCCTGCTGCAAGCTGAGTCCAGGTTGCAAACAATACGCTTTTACCAACTCTACTGCCTTGAAATCTGACAACATAAAGTAAAGCACATATTGCTTTCTGAGCCTTTCTTTGGCTTTCCTCAGCATAGCTGGGAGAGATTTGGCCTGTTTATACTAAAAGTGAGAGAGAATAAGAGTGAGAGTATGAGAGTGTCAACTGGGTCCTCCAGAGAAAATCCTGGCCATGGGCTGGGCATCCTGTCTAGGAATTTAAGCAGTCTTTTACCATGGTGTGACATGCTCTTCCGATGGACTTTTAATGCATCCACTCAATAGCATGCACAGAGATAAAACCAGCAGAAGCCAAGAGCAAGAAACTAGTATTTTTGCCACTTTGCTCTTTCATTGCTTTCCATTCTCTCACCTGTAACTTACCCTCTCCCGTGGACTTAACTCTGTCACTGTGAGTAAGCTCAGTGCACACTTAAGGCAGGAGAAACAGCTTTTCTCGGTTGCTCTGTATTTGTATGCACACGAAAAATGCCAATGTGGTCACTCACCTGCCTTAGAGAAGCTGCCTTTAGAGGTGTCCTGCCACCAGTGCCTCCATCTACCATGAGCCACCGTAAGCATGTCACAGACAAACTCCATGCAAGCAAATGATACTATCTGAACTGTCTGATGTGCCTGTCTTTTCATACCATGAGGCAAGCCAGGCTGGCAGCTTTAATTATCATTTTCCCTTCCAGCTGGCCTACATACACTCAGGTTTGAGGCATCGTTCCAGAGCAGTCTCCAGGTTTTGAGAAACCCACCTCTCTCCACGGCTGACACCTCTGCAAGGTGTCTCAGAAAAAAACCCCTAGGTTGAAATTCTGGCAGGGCAATGAAGAAGGAGTTGGCCAGGAGGTTTCTAGTTCCACCAGTATTAAACCAAAAACAAATCACCTTTTCTGTCAGTGAAGTCCAGCTCTAAAGCCCCTGGAGGTCCTGCAGCAAGAAGCACTGCTTCAGGGCAAGGTGCAGCGAGCAAGGACGGCCACTCTGTAGAGCTCTCCTCCCTGCTTTGACAAACAGTCCAGTCTTTGCACCTCATGTATGAGGCTAATAAACTCTATAAAATATCAAAATTACCATTACCAGGGGATACATCAATAATCCAGGGATTTCTCTGTTGGCTGTATCGTGGCTTGGCGTGCTGTGACCCACCACCTTCAAAATTATAATCCCTTCACTGAATGAGACACAATTAAAAATAATATAATATTTCAAAGGACTAAGTGCTCCCATATGGAGATCAGTTCTTTATGTGTTGTAATTTGCCAACTATAAATATGCTGGAATTGTTTTAATGAAATATCCTGTGCTATTATGTAAGTACGGTATTGTTTCCATTCACACTTCTGTTCTACACAACTATTCCAGATGTTCTGCCCACCATCTTGAGATGTTCTTTAGGCAAAAAAAAAAGTATATATACATGCATACACATTTAAGCATGTATGTGTATAAACAAATATATACGTGCATAAAAATCAACTTAATAAAATAAAACCTAATGTTAAATTTTACATTTAATAGAGGTTCTCTGGGCATGTCTTGATCTTCTTTTAACGAACATGCAATCACATAACTCAAACCCTTAAATTATCATGATCCTAAGTTGTAATAAAAACAAGAATAAAAGTTTACTAGAAGGTCAAAAACTGTCAAGTACAA
Source organism: Theristicus caerulescens (assembly GCA_020745775.1). Taxonomy (NCBI): domain Eukaryota; kingdom Metazoa; phylum Chordata; class Aves; order Pelecaniformes; family Threskiornithidae; genus Theristicus; species Theristicus caerulescens. The sequence goes on from CM036558.1 coordinate 75,697,865, forward strand.
GCAAGAGAAAATACAGAGATGCAGAAGAAGCAGAGAGGTCAAGTGCTTCTGAAAAAATTCAGGTACTGTACCTTCAAGTATGTTGCAGCAGTAGGTGACTGGTTACTGCTGTTTTATTTAATAAGACTTCACATAAATTCCAGCTGCTAACCATGTAATAAGTCCACCTCAGAACAGAAGGGCTTCTATTCTCCTGCCACACTACGGTCCTGACTTCCACCCACCTCGCTGGGAGTTACAGCCGTACTGAGGGCTGAATAGATCCCATGGACCATTTTCCTGTGTTCGCATTTGATTATAATGTGTGAGCTGTGCGAATGAACAATCTTCGGATTTAAGGAAAAAAACACCTCATTTTATGTAACCCTATATGTGGTACAGTAATAATCCTGGGGCCTGACTGTGCAGTAATTTTCTCAGTGCTTTAATGCAGTGATGGCACTTTTTTAAAACAAGAAGGAGAAAAAAGAAGGAGAAATAAAAGAAAATGCACACAGGAAGAAGAAGAATGAGATTAAAAGATTAATATCTCTGACTTTTTCTCCTCTTGCTCCTTCCCCCATTCTCTTTTTTCCCTTCTATTAGTTATCCTGCTTTTTATTATGTAACTCTTGCATTTGTATTAGGGGTCCAATCCTTTGCAAAATGCTGAGGGGCCTAAACTTTCATCTTTTTCCAGTAATTTTATGCAGGGAAAATATTTTTTTTTCTGGGCAGTCTGTGCAGCTGTTCCATAACTCCTACTGCAGCCTCAGGTGGTTGTAGGTTCTGCCATGCAAATCAGTATTTCCCATACAAGGCAGAGGAGGAAGTGGACTGGGAGATCCACATGGCAAATTGCTGTCCAGCCCTAGCTCTACGTGACTGATAGCTACACCAACTGAACAGGAATGGGGGAAAATAAACAATGCAGATGCTGGTTGATTAGCAAAAAATTGCTACTTTTTTCCCCTAAAAAAAAAAAAAAAGTTTGTTGTTGTCTCTTCAGCTGTCTGTTTCTCCTCTTCCGTGTGTAGTTTTTGTACTCTTGGATAGTTAGAAATAAAGTATTTACAACTGGGGAAATAAGGAGATACTTTCTCCCTAGTTTACAATGGAGGTTTTGAAAGCAAAAGTAATAACATAATTTTGGTGATGTTTTTCCCCATAAAAATCTTATTGAAAAAATGAAAATCCTGACGACAAGAAAACTGCTCTATAAAATATTTAGTTGTGGAAAAAAAACCCACCATTTTTGAAAGGGAATATTTACTATCAGTGGATGCTTATTTCAGAACAAAATGAAGGTATAAAATAAATACAACATTTCATTTTTCTCTTAATAGTTATACAGACAGTGCTGTATATTAAAGCAGTATGTAGTGGTTTTTCACTTTAACATTTTTAATCTCTTTGCAATGTTCTTCCTAAAGGAAAACTTAATTATTTCTCATACAGTCTATAAGCTTTTCTCTGGAGACCTACATCAAGTATCTGTAACACAACCTGAAACTACATTTAATAACGTCCACTGTGCAAAATTCACTCTTTAAAAAGCAAAAGCTTTCAAATAATTGCAGCATAACTGTTTAAAAAAACATATGTACAAATGGCAGGCTTTTTAAAACATTGGATATTGCATGTGTGACTCATCAAGAAAGAGTATGACAGCCTGGGAGGGTGATGACACCCCTGACCAGCGACCATATGGTCACAAAGACATCCAGACCTGGAGACTCATCTGCAGCCAGCTAGATGAAGCACACCAAACATGCAGGCCTGAACTAAACTGGCAAAAGCACTCGTCCTGTTTGTAGGAATAGAAAAAAAAAAAAAAAATCCAGGTGCTGTTCCAAACTGGTATTTCTCTGCTGCAAGCTGAGTTAAGCTAAGCTACAGCTTCAGCCCTTTTGCCTGTGGAGTTAGCACCCAGGCAGCCCAGCTTCAACTCAGGTGCAGCTTCGACTCCATGCTCTCAGCATCTCCGAGCACAAGCATGGACATTTTTGCCAGGCATGATGCTCTTTTTGCATTTTTTCCAGGGTCTGCACAGTGAGCAACTGCAGACCTTGCAGTGGCCTGGTGTGGAGACATGCAGGGAAGGGGTGGGAAAACCGAAGGAGGCTTGCTGAAAGGGTGACCACAGTAGCTTGGGATGATTATACAAATGGCTCTGCATCTTTTGATGTTTCCTCTTTTCTAATAATAAGATGGTCATCTGCACGCTTTGCTTTCTGAGAAACGCTGCTTCATTTCTCTCCCATAAAAATGGTCTGTTTCCTCTCAGCGAACAAATTAGAGGAAGAGACCTGCAATAATTTACAGTATATCAGACAGTTATTACTGTGCAATGATATAAAATGGTAATTATACTAAGTGAGAACTTTGGTAAAATTCATATACTGGAAACAGAAGAGTAAATTCAGGTTTGGTACCACGTGTCTGAAGTCAAACCATCCGGGGCAACATATAAATTCCAAATCCCAATCATCTTACTCATTCATGTAGTTTCATCATGATTATTCAAGCACTGACAGGGTGTTCATGCCATAATAAATACAGAAGATGAGAAATTACAAGGCTGACTTGTGTGAATACAACTGGCACCATGTGGCCTCCCGTGCCAAAGCATCATAACGAGATTGCAGGTCTTGCTATTGCAACCTTTGGACATACCAAGCATTTCTTAGTACAGCTTAGAACAGGAAAATGACGAGAGATAACTTGTTAGTTCCTGCTTACCACCCAAAACACGAGAGGCAAAGCTCTGTTAAATGGGACCTATTTCACAGAGCTGATAAAATTCAAGAGTTCAACAGTGTCACAGCTTGGCATCCGCATTAAACCTTATTTTTTATTAGTTAATGTGTGTGTTACGTTTTAATGGATGCTAATGTAAATAGATGTGCTTATTATGACTTTAGTGCACTCACAACAGCTTAATAAAGCATTTTTATTGTCATCATTTATTGCCACATTCTTTTCGCACTTGAGTGGTGTAAGTCCAAAATAGCCCCCTAGAAGTCATGGGTTTACCTAGGTGTAAATCTGTGGTTACTTTAGATGTTTATCGGCCTGAAAGGAGACTCTGGCTCATAGAATCTAAATATCACTTTGATTTAAGCCCTGCTGAGTTTAAGCAGACTGTAACCAGATCCTGAAGAATCACTCTAGCTCTGGAGGAGAGGAGTAATAATTTTAAGTAGGGGAGAACTCTATTCCTTTATATAGCTTTTTTAAAAAAATATTTTTAAATAAGATGTCTTGCTTTCCCTGTGAAATAGCTATGAAAGAAAATTAACTTTCAGAAGGTTATCAAACCATTTGGTGTCAGCTTGCAGCTCCTCAGTGCCTTTTACTTGCTTTACCCTTGAGAAAGCAGTCTGCCACAGTCCCTTTTCTCCTCCTCATTTTTCAGATCAACTATCAATGTCATTAATAGTGCGACACATTGAAACACCGAGAATTTTTATCCTGGGAAGGGTTTGTACACAAGAATACGTAATGAAGGATGTGGAGACTGCACAAAGTACTGCTGAAACGCAACTGAGCCTTAATCGAGCACAGCCAGGTTTAAGAGGGCAAAGTGATGTCAGAGAGCACGTTACGGCCAGAAGAGAGAGATCAGGGGACCTCTCAGAGGCATGGGGAAGACCAGCAAGAAGAACATAAAGCATGGGAGATCATACACATCTACAGCTGCAGCTGTGGAAACAAAACTGACCTAACATTTTACAAAAGGTCATCAGATTGTGAGCACTCAAAAAATGCTATTTACACATCACAGGAGAAAAAAAAAAAAAAGGCAACTCTAGGAACACTGTTCCCCTGAGCCAGAGCTGGTGTGCTGATCAAGAACTCAGTACCAGAAGATCAGGTGCTCCGAAAGATGCCATCTAACTGAAAGCATGACTCCACTACTGCGGTACACACTTCTTGAAGAACACAACTAACCACAGCTGAGCATGAGAGACCTGAGAGAAGATAAGCTCAGATTGGCTAAGTGCTTGATAATATATAGGGAGACAGATGCTGGAACAAATTACCTGAGTGCAAACGAGGGCATGGCTCCATGGCATGCCAGTGGTACCCTGGCAAGAGCACATGCATGCAAAACGGCACAGAAAATGCTACATTGCATTTATCACAGCAAAAAACCCCTACATGGAGGCATTTACCACAGAGCAGCTGAAATGCTGTGGGTATCTTCTGGTAACACATTATATATCTGAGACTGGTGTTTTCCCCAAACAGTTTTTCCTTGTGTCAGCAAGCTCAGACAGGAGAACATGCTTTCACTCTAACCAGTCAGGGGTGCTTCTCGCCTTTTTTCCACCCAAGCTTGCTCGACTTAATAGCTCTGCCTTACAAGACTTCACCATGACTCAAAACTTATGAGGGAAGTTTTCTAAGGTAAAAGGGCAAGCAGGTGCCTTGTTTCCACTGACTACCAGCACCTTGCTCCTACATGTGCTGTTGAACTTCTCCCCAAACTGGCTCTGTAGGTGCCTGTGAAAAGGAGGCTGAAGAACAGGCAATCCAGCTGGCACCTGCTACAGCCAATATGCCCACAGAGACATGAGAAACTTTTGCAGTGAACTCCCAAATATCCTCCAGATGTCGGCTTCATTACAAATATGGATTTCAGGCCAAGTTTGCCAAAAGGTTTGCAAAGATCTATGTATCTTTCTGCAGACCTAGCCCAAATTATGACTTCAGGTAAAAGCCATGAGAAAAACTCGTGGTGGTTGTTTCTTCCTGAAGCCAGGCAACTGTTGGTAGTTTGGCACCAAACCCACAAGTCAAACACAAAACGTGAGACAGGAACAGTAAATGAAGGAATATTTCCTATCAACCTCTGCAGGCCAGAGCTGCATATTGTTACATGCCTAGGAACACCAATTTAGAAGGTGAGGATAATAACAAAATACAAAAGAAAGACAGGAAGCTGGGGTGAGAATCTCCCGCTGTGCTAATTAATTCTTGATTCATTCTTCTGCTGTAGGCGTATAAGAAACTATTAGGGAATTGCACAAATGTCTGTGCAAATGTCTGTAGGCCCAAATTCTGGTTTCTGTTAATCTGGCAGAAACCTTTTACGCTGACTGTGGCAGAAATAAATTATTTAAAGTGATGTAAACCTGTGAAGTGCAAACATGCCTTATCCTTGACAGAAAAGAGCCTACTGATTTTTGACTATTTTTTAAAGTTCAGAATCCTGAACGTAACACAATGTGAAACAATGGGGAAAAAAGCATGCTCCTAACAACACCCTCAGTTTACTGAGCTCAGATTAACCTTTTAAGGAAGCTAACACTAAAACTAGACTGAACCTAACTTCCTTTTCTAGGTTTTTTTCAAAGGTAGCGCAGGAATATTGGACAAACAGAGAATGTAGCAAATCCTCAAACACTTTGAGTTCAGCAGCTTGGGGAGCTATGCCCAGACCCTTTCCTTCTTGGTGGACTGGGGCTGCACATCTCATCAAAGCACTCATGTTGACCACAAGGTCTTATCATCCCATTGCAGTCAGTCATCTGTCAACAACACAGGTCACACCTCTCATCTGTCAGTAAGTGATGAGTCCAAGGATTTCTCCAAACGAACAATCTCCAGTCCTAAATAGAAGCAGCCACCAAGCACTGCTTTGAACAGGCTGTTTTGCTTGCATTCCCTGTGCTGCCCCACCAGCTCCTTGCCCCTGGAGAGCCGCAGCACCTCGATTTGGAAGCAGCTCTGAATTCAAGTCTTAGACCTACCATTGACAGCTTGACTTGGAGACTGCCCTAGTCTCAATGTATGTTTCATCTACACATGCAAATAGTCTATTTGGCAGAACACCTAAATGCCACTATCCCACAGCACAATTAACAAATCCAAGGTGAAAAATTTTGTATCGATTCCCCGCTCTCACACCTACACAGGCTTTTTGTGGCCATAGCTACTGAAGGTCTGCCTCTTCAAGGAAATACTCTGTGCCTGAAACTTGTGCTGCCTCAGAGGCACATTTCACTTCCTCAAAGACCTAGCAAAAAGCGAGCTTAGTTACGCCCACACAAAGCTACAATCACTCCCTAAGTCTTTGGGAGTCCTGGCTTTGGCTTGTTTTTGTACTGAAATTCTTGAGAAGGCTGCTGTTAAAACAGAACATCCACTTTTCAGGGACCCAAGCTAGGATCTGAAGAAACAAATCTATTTTACTATTCTGTGCTCAGGCAGAGCCCTGAATATGACTGCTACTTTTCACAGTATGTAAGCACAGCTCTCGCTCCACAGTACCATTTTGCTCACAATATCAAGAGAAAACATGTCATTTTTTCACAGATTTTGCAATAATAATTTCCCAGAAGCATACTTTATGGTAGCGCAATACAATATGCCTTTCCTGCAAAGAGTCAGTCGTGAGCTGAATCACTGGAAATGTTTTCTGAAGTGCCTACTTTAAAAATACTTCCACTGAATGACTGCTGTTCAAACAATGTAATCAAAGATTATAAAAGGCATCTTCATAACATGGGGTATCCTTTAACACAGTTGCATGTTTTGCAGCCCAATTTTAGGGATGCTTCTTGAGATTAATTTTAACAGCAAATGCCGGTAGCGTGATGTCCTTCATTTTTAAGATAAAAAAAGGATGGCCAGATAGGGAGCCATGTAACACAGAAGTCTCTTGAATTTTATAATTCTACAAGCATGCGTGTATACTGAATCACGTCTAGGTAAAATCAAGATGCTGAAAAAAAAAAAAGTCTTTTTCACCTCCCATCTATCTCATAAATACGAAAAAAAACCCAACCAACCCATCAAACCCACAACCAAAAAACCTAAAACCCCTGAAGCCACCCCCCACCCCAAACCCTGCAACCCATGGCTATCACCAAGAAAAACCTACCTTCCAGTACGTTTTGTCCTCATGGTTCAGCAGTAAGAATTCAACCAAACATTCTGGTTTTCTCCCATGTCTGGGCAACTTTCCAAAACTTCTAAGCTCAAGAGGCAACTTTTAGTCCTATCTAGGTTGCATTCCTTTGTGCTGCTCACCTGTTTCCTCCCTTTTGACATTTGCACAAACTACAAAAGCAGTTGCAGTGAGAAATTCCTTCACAAAAATGGTGCTGCAGTACTATCTCTAAAAACATTGAAAAACTTACCAAGAAACTAAGAAAGAATGACAATACTCTAGGAATCTAGAAAACAAATACAGAAGTTTGCACACTGAGTATAGATGTACCTTTGTTTAACCAACTCATCCCTCATTTCAAATAATTTCCTCTAGTCAAACAGTTCCAACACCTCCTCACCTGACCAGATGGAAGGATGCAAAACATCATTCTACCAAGTTTTATCTCCTTGTCATCTGATTCTTCTAGGATCTAATTAGCCCTTGTGTGGATACAAAAAGGAATGATCTTATTTCTAAAAGAGAGAAAAAAATCTACACAGCTCAAATGAAGATAATGTGTAAAATCAATTTACTTTTGGACACCTCTAGAATTTTGGAGCGAACCAAAATCTGCACAGAACCATAACACAGCTAAGGAATTTACTTAATCTCATGATTCATCTAGTTTTTCCTCTTCTACTCCTCCAGCTTCCTTATCAGGTTTCCATGTGCCTGTTTCGCTTTTTAGAACTCCTGTTGTTCCAATAAATAGCTTTTTGTTTACACACCACATGCCTAAAAACTGTTTTTCTTATGACATGAAAAAAAACACAGGGAGGAAAAAATACATTTCTCTATATCCATTTGCTTCTAAGATACTTCTTAATCTTTGCAATGGTTCTCTTTTAATCCAAAACCCTTGAGGCATTTTAGAAGGTAAATAAGTGATTAGAGGCATTCCCGCTGTAATTTATACGCTTTGTAAACCCTAATTGTTCTGAGTCAAAGATTTAATTTTTCCTAAAGTGCCACGTTTAGTAGGCTTCAAGGTGCACTGCAAGATGTATCCAACTGGTCAGATTTAATAGATTCTGGCCCACCTTGGTGTGTGTTTTGCTTCACATTTTAAAATACAGAGATTTCAGTTGTTGGGGAAAAAATTAATATTTTCTATTACTAACTGAAAAATGTTTTTCATCAAAATGAAAATTACATTTTGAATTTAAAAAAAAATCTTGACCAGCTCTAATGTTAAGTCATTTCCTGAGGTCATTTTAGATGCTTCTAAAACTTGATATATCTTATAGCAAAGATGAAAGAACACAAATATTAGCTCAGTAATTTGCTATTAAATTGTAAAGCAAACAAACCAAAACCAGTTGCATACCTAAAATGTACGTTACAGATTCACTGACTACACAATGGTGCAGCATAATATGGGGGTTTCAGTGGTACTTGCTTGGAACGATCCATACGAGCTCACATATAGCTACTTGTTAATAATATGGCCATTTGAAACTTTTAGCTAATAAAAATCTTCATGCTTTGTTGTCATGCACTATATATATTCACACACAAATGACTAAAAAGAAAACTGCAGGCATGATGAAACCACGCAAGTCAGCAACATTAGGTGGTGGCTGTACAGCAAGAAGGAACTAGTTTGAATGGAAGAAATGTACATATAATTTATGTACGCAAGCATATACTATGTATAGAGTGGTGAAATAGTCATATCTCAAACTAACATGCAGGAAATGCATACGATTTAAGTTTTTGCTTTAGGTACAATACACATCTATTTCTAACTACTGAGCAGCTGAAATCTTGTTTCTTCAGCCCAACGTAATTTCATGCTTAATTTACAGAAAAAGAATACCCAAGGACTGTCTGAAAGGGGAGAAAATATGGATAGTATAACATTAGTAGAGGGACCTGCTACTCTGTTGTTTGGCAAGCAGAGGGGCCTGTGTAGTTTCTACCCTTCAGTGCATCAGAGTAAGATTCCAGCAAAAACACATGTTAAGAGGGGGAAGGAGGGAGGGCTGGGTGTTCAGCTGAATGAACTTACTGTTACCTTTTTTTTTCTAACATAAGTCTTCTTTTTCCTGATACTGTCTGAATTTGAAACATCTAATTTAATCCATTGAAGGGCCCCGTCTTCCTTTTATTTCCTGTCTGTACTGGAGCAGTCGCCTGTTTCAATTATGACTTTCTCCAGCTCCTACATTTTTCGTGCTCCAGCTGGCTCAAAGTGCACTTCCTTGGAAAGTAAAATGCACTAACTGTGCTGATTGGAGACTGATAGCTGGAAAGCCACAATATTTAATAGCTGAGCTGATAACAGGAGGGGTTAAAAAAAAAAAAAATCAACCCCAACAAAAAAAAACTCAAACCCCCCCAACACAATTTTGAGCCTAAACAAAAGGATATTATATAGCTGTATGTTCAGTTAAGGCCCCATTTAAAATATATATACGTAATAGAACTGCAGACTGCTTACATAAATTCATACTTTTATGGTAAATTTCATCCACTTCTATGCATGTGTGTTAAATGTTTCTTTCCTGCTTTTCAGTCAGTTAGTGCTGACTGGGGACTAACTCGGTGCAATTATTTCAAAGAACAGGATTGTGGGATTGATATGGCACTACTGCAAAGCCTTTTCCAGCTAAAAATAAGATTGTTTTGTAGTCAAGACGGCAAAAAATAAAAAAGTCTCTGGGCTGTAAACACCAGTGAATGTATTTTTTTCTGCTTTATGAAAACCACAAATCTTTTTTTTCCCCTTTCCTTCTTACTCACAGGGCAATTTAATTACAGTTTAATCTCTTTCAGTAAGCACCCCTTGAGACCTTATTGTCCAAGTACTGTATTATCAAGGCTACAGCTACAATTTACTGCAGTAGGTGGGGGCCCTCTTTAGGAAGGCCAGAAGGTACCAAAGAAGTCAAAAGAAAAAAGGAAAAAAAATAGAAAACGAATAAAGAAAAAGTAGTTCAGTTACTTTATTACTAACTAACAGTGCAAAGCTTTACTGGACCCTAGAGGTACTAGTTCAATAATTAGATAAACACTGCAAAGGCGATGGCCAGCACTCCCCCTCTCTAACACGCTTGCATCAGTAAATCTGAATGAAATCTCGAACAAAGTTGTTCAGTGCTACAGTTGCTGCGGCAGCCTAGATACAGCGGGGTGGGGTGGGGCAAGGGAAGACGGTAATGAAGAAAAGCAGGTTGTTAGGTGTGAAATGCAAAGCATAGATATTTTGGTTTATAGGGCAGTATTGAAAATAAGCAGTAACTAGTAATTTAAAGAAAAAAAAGATCTACAGACCTTTGCCAGCTTTGTTTTCAAATGAATTTGAAAGTATTTTCCTGAGATGTGAGAATGAATTTGGGTGTAGAAAACTGAACTTAATTCAAGCTAGTAACGTGGAGGACGTCGTAACAGCTAATTTCTCCTGCTGTTTATACTGGTACAAGCACTGTGAAACAAATGCAACTGAGAAGAGAACTGGTCCAGTATGAAATTATTCATGCTATTGAGGAGACCATAGCTACCTGATCTTTCAGGTATGGTTTAATTGTATGTTTGCATATCAAATTATATCCAAGGCACATGGCACATAAACATGGTATAGTGAAATTTAAGTGATGCGTTACTAATATCCAAGAATGATATTTTTCCAATTATTTTTTGTTAAAAAAACCAACTCTACCGTCCCCCGTCTGCTCTCTCACAACTGTTTACTGCACACGGCAGCAACTTGTTGCCAAGCGCGCAGATATGATACGGTATGTAGACAGTGACCTAAAGGGAATATTTATTTCAGTGCGGTGTAGTAGGTTATGGTTACAGCTATCAAGCTGTTTCAGTCGCTGATTTATTTACCCAGAAGGATAGATACAATATTTTTCTAAATCTGTTTCCTATTAACTTTTTCTCCCCCCTGCCATGGCCGCCCCCCTTCAAGATTCCTAAAATAGATGAAGTCTCTTCTTTTCTCAGCTACAAACCAAGGTATACTGTATATAAAAGTCCCTCATCCTTGAGGCGATGATCAAGGAACAGGATATCCTGGTTAATACTAATGCGGGAAGAAGGCTTGCTCATTCTCACAGACTTTTCAACCCACTGGTGCCTTCTGAACCAGCCTAAGGCAGGCTTTCCTTTTCTTCTCTGGAAAAGAGGGGAAAAAAAAAAAAAAAGAGACAGAGACTATTTTAAAAGCTAAATCTGCCACAGGATGAGGCAGCATGGCACTGCAGATGCATGCTCCATAACAGGCGACACCACGTTGAGCGTCAGCAAGGCACCACGTTGCGAGTGCTGTGTGTTTCCAAAGAGCCATGCTTCCTGAGCCCGCACCACTTCTGGGCAGAACTGCGTTTTGAAGCAAATATTACTAAAAGTAATAACAGCAACCATGACAACAGAAGATATTCCAAAATCTGGTTGCAGAATGTGGAGAAGCTCCCAAAGAACCTGCAATTGCAGTTGACAAAAAACCCCCCCAAAAACAACCCACAGAAACAGTAAGCGATGTTCTAGCCCCTCTGTTATTTCTCACACACAGAACTGGCCTCTCAAGAATGGAAAAGCAATCTATGCAAAGAAAAGTCAGGAGTACACACCAGTGCAAACTATCCATTTTAACACATACAGACACATACCTCACTGTTTCAGTATCCACTATCTTCTTGTCTCCTGACTTCTGTTAAATTACTGTCGATTAAGATCGGTGTTGAGGAGATAAGGTTTTTAATAACTGCTTTTATTTCCCAGAGCAAATGTTTACGCAAGTAGAACACCACCTTGTTCTTTTAATTTGTTTTAAGGTATTATGCAAATAGCAAGATCTAATCAATGACAAACATGTTAGCCACATGAATAACTGAGCAGTCTTTGTTCTTACTCCTCTTTAACACATATTATACAGGTAGGCAGTGGTTCTGCTTGTTTTATATTGGTAAAATCTCACTAATTGAAGGGGAAATAATCCTAATTTATATCCATATGAGTCAGGAGGGCAACAAGAACCACAATCATTTAAGCCTTAAAAAAAATAACAAACAGAAAAGCTTTTCCTGCTAGATACAAATCACTGTGAAAGACATAAAGCCAAACTTATTTACCTACACACACAACTATGAACTCATGCAATGAGATTGTATTAATACCCTACAGTGTTACAAGACTTCCTTCTAGTGAGTCAAAAAACTTTATTAGGAGAATTTAGTCAGGGAAAGAAAGGAATTAAACCTCCACAATCAGTTCAGGAACAGCACTGCATTCATTCTTGCTTATCACAGGGTGATTTTGCACTGGCAATTTTTTTTTGCCCTCAGTGCTATCTTCCAAGATTGTTTTCATGCTGGTATAAGCCACTAATATTTCAGCCATTTTCTCCACTGCCTGAGCTTACTAAATACCATGCCTCATAAAACAGGGATTTAAATCTTCCCAGAATAAATGCATTTTATTTCTCGCGCTGCCCCCTCCTTCCCCACCCAAGGTTTCTACTATAAATGGCTGGTTACTGCCCAATCAAGAGCATAAAAGCAATTGAATAAATAAAACTATGAAGTAAGTGTAAAATATTAGTGTCCAGACATGCAAGATGTATGCAGGTACTATGAAACTTCCACAGCTGTATGGGCCTGGAGCTCATGCAGTGCCACAGGTTTAACAGGACCCGCTACCAATAAGAGTTTTATTTGCTTAATAAATTACATTCAAAAGCACAATAGTCCGGGCTCTTAGCTGTAAAATTGCCAAATATTGTCAATGACTGCTCTCTGGTTATAAATAGTAAAATAATGTACAAGTCATTAGATTTTTGATTCCCTGTGCAATTCTTTGTAACCATTACTCAGAAACATAAAAAGTGACTCTATATGACATTTTATAGAGGTTATAAATTGCTATGAGGAGATGACATGGGATAAATTTGTAGGCAGGGTAAAAGGGACCTAGCCAAGCCAAATGTGTAAATTAAGAGTTCGGGCAAAGTGTGGGACTACATGAAACAATACTGAAATCATAAAGATAGACGGATAAGGATTAACTACAGCAAAAAGGTTTACACTGATGGAAAAAACACTAATAGACCTCTCCACTGAAGACAGATAAGTTAACTGTGTCTGGTAGTATATAAAAATCTTAAAAGCAAATCCATTTCAAGTAATTTTAATGTCCAAAGTAAGATTAGTTAAACCGGGAGAAGCAGTGTACAATAGCCACTCATTTAGATGAGCCAAAGTCGCAGGATTTTCTATTTAATTTTCAGGATGAGTTTTGGCAGCTCTACAATAATTTTACTGGACCATAGGGAAGATAAATGTTTCACTGGACAATGTTCCCAGAAAATTAAACAAGTTCCTTATTTCTTTTTAAATAAAGGAACTGATTTTTTTTTTTTTAGACACACATAACAATGCTTTTGTATTATACATTTACATACTTAATCAACATATGAATGGAAAAGAATGGAATCAACAAATGGAATGACTCCACATCCCCAGTGCTATGCAATAAATATGCACCTGAACATCTTGGGATATACATTTCACTGCTGGGACAGTATCTAATAAACATCTCTCCACTAAGAAATGTGCCAATTCTTTTGGACAAAAACTGTGGTAAAAAACTGGAAGATATTTTGACAACCTCATTCACAGCAAAAGCCATCATCAGCTAACATCATTACAGCTGTAGTGGTATAAGAATAAAGCAAGATAAAAGTTTTTAGGGAGAAGCTATAGATTTTATGAAGCCAAATGATGCAACCTGGAAAAAAACCCTATGCTAATATTTTCACACATACAAGCCTTTTTTTCAGGTCTTGATCTACTTCAGTTAGTGCAATAAATGGTGCTACCTCCTCCTTACAAACTACACCTCATCTACAAGCTTTCAAACAAATACACTTTGTCACACACTCTCCTCCTTTCTTAAATGGCAGGAAAATGCCTCACAACATTTAATATTTCCCTCTGATAAATTAACATGACACAGGAAAAGTGCTCCCAGTGCAATCACAGCAGCAGGGTAGTCCAGTGGCAGAATATCAGACTGAATATCTGGAGACTTTGTCCTATGGGTAGCCCTGCCATGATTTGACCTTTGGTACCTTTCTAACCTTTCCCTCTTTCATCCTTTATCTGGCCTGTCTATAACAGATTGACAGTCCTTTGGGGCAGAGTCTACTCTCTTCCTACGTATTTGTGTAGTGCCTAACACAAAGGAATCACAATCTGCTTTTAGCATTGTGCAAACACACAACTAAAAATGCAGCTTCTTCCCCTGAGACCTTGCAATCTCAGGCAAGAGACAATGGAGAGATACATCAAACAGATGAAAAACACAAGTTAACTCAGAGCTCCAAGTGGTCTATGTGAAAAGCAGAAGCTGGTTTGCTTTGCAAAATATGGCTTTTACCTAATTCTGAAGGCCCCCATTAGAACTCTCTGAACTCTCCACCATTTTTCTACGCTCTTTAAGTGAAAACAGACCAACTTTATGGTAGAATAAATGCAACCCCTTCTCAGGAGACTTTTATTGCTTATAAATTTGCATAGTGGAACTCCAAAACTGAGTAATGGGATATGGCCACTCTTTTTCCACTTGAGCAGTTTAGTTCCAGCGTTACCTTGTATTTTGCTGGCGGTTGTTTTCATCTGTTGTCTCTTAGATCTAATCTTCTGAAAACAGACTATCCTTCTGTTGTACACATATTGTGCCCCTAGACCAGAGATCCTGGACAAGGAGATAGGTCTCAAAGTACTACCTCAACATAAAAAGGAAAAGGCTACAGTTTATAAACAAGCTCAGTGCAATATCAATGACTGCTCTTGTCCATATGTATGTGATGGAGGAACTAAATCGGCTTTGTGTCATCTGAAAGCAGACACACAAGCATTTGAATTCCCTGTGAGCTACAATGGTTATCTAAAGAAGTTTAGAAAGCCCAGGATATCTGACAAAGGAGCTCATGGGGAACATAGATTTATTCTAAGGAAAAAAACCTGGAAAAATATTTGATGTGAGCTGGGACATATCCTATGCTTACACACATGCCATGAATCCCAGCTGAGTCAAGGGCAGCAGTAAAGGCATTTCTGAAGGAAGAATTTTGCAATCTCCTAGTCAGTTAACTTTTTTTCATGTCTGAATGAATTGGGTCCTGTCACTCTAAGACCTCGAAAAACCAGGACCTTGTAGAGCTTGCTAACTGACGTCTCTCTCGTTCATGAAAAGTGTAATCTGCTGGGCCAGTGAAGAGCTATAAATATAATTTTTACCCTGCTTCTTTTTCATATTCCTGGCTCCAGGCCACCTGGATTTGAATAAATCCATCACCAGAAGATTCCACATGTTTGCTATTTGAGCAAACATCTGTTGGTTAAGCTGCTGTTCCCTTGGGAGTATGGCCTGGCTGCTCCACCAGTCAGTTTGGTGGCTTGGTTTCCCTTGTATGCAAATGCACACTGCTTTTATTAGCTCGTTCCTTTTCTCTCCAGCTATGGCAGGATCCACATTGCGCTCTGACGTAAGCTTAAATGAGTGGTGCCCTTTTATTGTTCTGCTTAGCTCAGTCCTACTACTCTTTTGGAGGATTGCTAGCTTACTGATTGTCCTACTAAGGACTTCACTGACAATGATTTCTTCATGAAGTATTTTCTGAAGGATTTTTTTTTTTTTAATGTCAGGGAACAGTCTAGACCAGAAGTCTTTCTGTCAACATGGTCACTTTTTTTTTTTTTTTAGTTATGTGGACCTGAGTACATACCACCCTGAGTCTACTTTCATGACTGCTCCTAAGGCCTTTGTCCCCTCTTCTGTTTCTTCACCTTCCTTTTTGTTTCACTTGAGGCTTTTCCATTATATTATCTTTCTGCTCCTTCCTTTACTTTCCTCATAGCCTGGCCTCTCATTAACTATCTCCCACCATCCAAAATAATTGGTAATAAAATAAGCAAGAGTTGATTACAAAATCAACAGTTGTATAACAAATCACAATTGAAACACACACACACATATAGGTCTTTTTGAGATATAACTTCAGGCAGTTTGCAGACCCAGGAAGACAGTGTGGAATTGGTTATAGGCTGTACATTCATGAGTCATATCACTGGTCTAGACACCACTGCTTTAAACTTTCCTCTGAGGATTCAGCTATCTACGAATGAAGTTAGTCTCTGTGTACAGAGCAATACCAAGCAGACATAGCACAGATTTGTACTGGTTTTCTGGTAAAAGAGATAGGGCCCAGCGAGAAGAAAATGCTGATTTTATTCTTCAGACTGATTCTGTCCTCTCTTTTATTGAATAATCTATATTTGCTCTCAATATGCAATTTCTCCCCCTACCCATTCTATCTTTTTCACATATGCTTGTCTGTTTGAGAAAGCTCTTGTGCAGAGGATTACAACCAAGTTTCTAAGGATTAAATACCTAGAACACCCTGTTTCAGACAGTGGATCCTGCATCTCCAATTACCCAGCATGATTTTCCCATTAGAAACATGCTGGAACATTTGCACATTGGAACTCGTTTGGAAGTACTGAGATTGTCTAAAGTGAAGAGAAATTTTTGAAAATGTGATTTTTCTCTTAATGGCACAATACTGGTTATTGTAATTTCAAGGTAAAAAAATTATTAGTTCTTCTCAGAGCTGCTTCTATTTTATTTTAAAAAGCAGTGATGGTCCCCTTCTGGTGACATCTGGAAGGGAGGAGTCCTCACAACAGGAGTCCCCAGGGGTCCTCGGATCAGCCTGCATGGGAGCAGTTGCAAGATAAAGGCCAGAAGTACCAAATGCAGAATTTGTTCCATCAATCAGTTTATCAAAACAAACTCTTATTTGAGCTTGAGAAGGCCAAAGAGCAGGATTTTCTCTGTTGAAGAACTATTTTTCTGTTTGTAAATTTTTTGTAGTAAAGGAAAATCTGAAGGAAAGTAAATCAATTAACTTCCGTTTCCCTTTTATTTTTCCTTCTACTTTCAAAACTCTAGCTTCTGGATTTCTCAGGAGGGAGAAGCAAACCAGGGAAAAAAAATTCCACCAAGTATTGACTCAGGGTTCACATTTCCTCTAGCTATCAGAAGACATCTGGTAGTAGCCTGGAAAAGAGGGCTCGTGCATCTGTGTGAAGACTGAAGCAAGCATCTCCGAGACACGTGTGTCCCGTTGAGATGGATGTTTCCCCACACAGTTCCTCAGATTCATGGCCTAATCTGCTGTTCAGCAGGGAGGGAGATGTATCCAACTTCAGCTAATGTCTGCTTGTCACAGTTTTGGCTTTCTGGAGGCGCCTCACATTTCCTCTCCTTCATGTTAAGTCGCTTTTTGGCAAAGGTCTTATGACGGAGCAGAAGACAGTGCATTAATGAGACAATTAGCTGAATTCCAGAACTGACTGAGCAGGCAAAAATGTAATCAGAAGTCCTCACCACCAGCAATGCATTTTGTGAGCCGTCTGTTAAGTACTGTGGCCACCTGGGCTAAACTGCAATGAGCACTTACTGCCAGCTGGCCTTGTCATCACTTTCCCTCTGTGGGCCACAGGCCATGCAGCCGGAGGAACAGGCAGATGATAAATTGCAAAAAGAATTAGAGGACCTGTTGTCCCAGCAATTGAATTTTTTCAGACCAAATAAATGGACATTTTTCTCTTTGAAGGAAGCAAGGCAGCACATCTGCTTCAACCTAAGAGCAAGAATAACTGTGGAAATCTCACACCCTCACCACATATACGTGGTGTGAAGGGAAGGGGGGTGCACCTATCAGTCAAACACAGTTGTCTCTGCTGAGGGTGGAAAGCTCTGATGGCTGGCTCAAGAAGTCTTCTTCTAAATTTGTACTAGGTCTTATACTATTTTAAATAAGACCACTGTGGCCTTGTGAGTTGAGCAGCTTTAAACCTGTTTGGCAACATCGTCCCCCTCCACCCATTTGGGGCCAGACCCAGCAAAGCATTTCTGCTTCCCCTTCTCTTTAAAGGTCTCTCATAGGTCCTTTGAACTCAGCAGACTATTCTTGTGCTTAAACGCTTTGCCGAACACCAGCTGGAACAGCACCAGCTCAGCGCTGATGTGATCCTCCAAGGGCTGCATGGGGTGTAAGCATACCTTGCCTGCTGGCATTATGTTAGATGGACTCCTGGTCATCGCTACCAACATGAGAAGTCATAAGGAAGTCAGAAGATGAGCACCTAATTTTAAGGGCTACAGTTATACATGCTTAATTGGTCACTATTCATGCTACGCCTTGCACTGCTGTCAGACTGCTATTTTTTTGCCCAGACTTCTTTCTCCAAAAATGCTTTGACAGAAAAGCTCACAGGATGGAAAAAGACACAGAAGCAGTGGAGACAAACTCCTAGAATCCAAATTCCTATAAGGTGTGTTATGGAAGGAAATCTTAGAATAACAAATGAGCGTGGCTGCATTGGAGATACTTCCCCACAGCTTGAAACGGAGATATGGGAATGTCTACACTTGTACTCAAGCTGTTTGCATGTACATTTAGTAGAACTCTAATATTCATCACTCGGCAGAAACTGGGCTGATAATAAAGCAAATATTTCAAGAGAAGATTTATGCCCAAATCTGCTTCTACTTAAATTGTTTCTAAAATATGAGTTCATTCACCACGTGCTTAAAGCAAGGATGAAAATGAAACAGCTGGTGCATGGACGAGAGGAGAGAAGCACATGCTTGATGAGATGTGCTGCATCAGCACTCTTTTACGTATGACTCTGCACTAGTGAGTGCTTTGCTGCAGACCTGACACCAGTGGTGTAAATTCAGGTTGCTTCTGCTCCTCTGATTTCATTAGAAGGTGAGACAGGAGGCCAGAGAGCACAGGAGGAAGGTGCCACCATCAGGCCCTCCTGCTACTGGCACATAGCAGAGAATTCAGGCCAGAAAGATTCATACCCATTGCGAAATGACGGACTTGCTCATGCTTCCAGCTGAAATTGATGTGAATGATTTCATACCCAACAAGCCTTGTTCACTCAAAATGAGTAGAAATCACCTCATAACTCCCTTGAGGTGGTGAGATTTACAAAAGAGACATAAAACACACATATGGTGCCAGATTCTTATTCGTTTAAGCAGGACTTAAACCCAGCAAATGGTCCCAGTAAGTTCATGGGGCTGCTTGCAGAGCAAGGCATGCCGCGGGACAAGGAACTTGTCTCACTTCTTGCCTTAAATTATTTTGCACTGTTTGATTATGCACAGCACCCCTCCCCATGCACACCACTGGTAAATCACTGGCCAATTCATCAGATGTGCATGCCTTTCTACTATCTTTTATAATTATTCTCCTCATAACATCCACCACCAACAAAGTTTTTCCAGGTTACAAGTTAACCACCTGCTGAGTGACCAAAGTGCTGGCCCAAAACTTCAAACACATTCCATTACTTTCATATGTGAGTAATTTTATGCTCAGGAATAATGTCACATGAGTCATAATATCCTTTGAATTCACTGTCTGAAGGATCAGAGCCCAGAAGTATCCTCAAGTTTAACAGTTGCCATGTTTTCCTCTCAAAGAAAAAAAAGAAAAGAATGCACTGCCTGTTTGCCTTTTTCATGAGGTAAGATGGCCAGAAGTACTGGGGGTTTTATGTTTGACATATAAGTCATAACTAGAAAAATTTACCTTGTACTTGAAAAATTTTCCCCTTGTTTATATGGATAAAAAGTCTCCACAAAGAGCAAATTTGATTGCTTTTCTTTAGCAACATAAAACTCAACTCAGTTTCACATATTAACACAGAAGCAATTTTTCAAACTAATTCAGGCAAGCATTTAACTTATAAATTATAAGTTATTTTGGCATTCTAATGGGAAAACTTTAATACAACCATGATATAAAATACTGGAAAATCAGCACTATGCATGCTTGTAACAACATCTATTTATTTATTTTTTTATTTCCTGTAACTTATTTGACAAGCTGGAAAAGATCTTACCCTACCTAAACTCACAGTAGATACAGCTGATACCTACCAGCAGAGTAATTCTTTAGAAGGAAGTATCTTCTCTAAACACATAAATATTCAGTGTTATTTCCAGACTCTTACTAATACAAGTTGTACTGCAAATTTCAGAGCAGTAGTGAGAAACTGCAGTTAATGGGAAAAAAATAATTAGTATTGTTTATGTGAGAAAACCATTCCAGCATGACCTGCCCTGGCTCCAATTCAAGTAAGTCTTCAAACATGCAGTTAAGTACAAGCACAGATGTTGTTGTAAATAGGAAAGGGGTAGGCTACCCCATGAGAAATGAATGAACTCTGCATTGCCCAAAATTAGAAGTGCATGGACTCCCTTCACCTGCATTTGCTCTGATCTACACCATTGCAAATACAGAAGCTGGCTACCTGGGCCTCTAAGCCAGCCAAGTCTCCATAAATCAGATGGCCAAGTTGGCCAGCAGACCATTATAAGAAAGCTTCAATGTTTAGCGACGCAGCCACAAGGACAGCATGTGCTGCAGAAACCACATGCTATTTGTAGTCAAAATGACTACACAGCAGTCATTCCTTGCAAGAGTTGTTCTTCTCCTGGCACAATTATGCTGTTACCTGGAACAAAGATATGACTTATAAGTTCATTAGCCACACATTCTTTTTAATATCTCCTTGACAAGTAGTAGTGACAATATTAATAGTTATAATTAACTTAGTTACAGGATCCAAAGCTGTCTCCTAAATCAATCATCTGGAATACACCTCACTGCTTAGTTCAAATAGGTCTGGACTTCTTCAAATAGAGAGGGGCTGAAAAAAATCTGCTTCTTTGCAATGTGTAATACCTTGAACCAAAACAGCTTTCCTTAAAGATTCATTTTCTTCTCTTTCACTACAAAATGCACAATACAACTTGACAAAAGGATGACTCCCCTGCCCAGGTTAATGACTTGTTATTCAAACCTTCTGAGCCAAGCTGCAAATGGGCCTGCCAGGGACAAGAAAATAAAATGCTAATTCTAATGCCCTTGAAACAATCATTTTTCTCGTTTAATTTCCAAACTTAAATTAATTAAATATTTCAAGAGATACACACTTCTAAATTCAACACAAAATAAATACATTTGAGTAATGTTCCTTGCATACTGGCTGAAGACTCTTCAAGAGGCTACCTGCTTCAGAGAGAAGCTATGCTTTACTCTGACACTGACAACTGAAACAATATCCGAAATACATTATAATTACAAATGAAAGTTCATTACAGACATTTTATTTGTAGTATAACTGCATAACTTCTTTTGCCCATTTTTGGATAAAGTTTTTACGAGCCAACATTTACCAATAGCCCCAGCAGGCACAACTAATCGGCCCTAATACTGAGCTGTGCTGTCAGTTTTGTGTCTGAAGGGGATGACGTTTCCATTCACTGGATGCTTCCAAAATTTTACAGCAGGCCAGAGGTTCAAGTCTGGCACCGACTGATAACTAGACAGTTGTATGAGGCAGACACACTGAAAGTTATTTACGATGATGCTAACAAACACTGGCCCAAACGTACACCAGGTTCTAGAGAAGGCACAAGCAAGGAGGTTTAAAGTCTTGCTTGTGGTAAAGCTGGAAGAAAGGCAGCATACCAAACACTTCCCGTCTCTCAGGGTGTTTGTCTCTGAGGCAGAATCCACCTTCATGTTAACCAATGTACCCTTAATAGGCTGAATAAAAATGTTGGTATCACGCATTCCAGATGTAAGACAACACTAACATGCCAATTCTGTGATGCAAGCCCAACTGACCTTTTAAGAAATGCTGGAAGGACAGGGGGATGACTAAATGCCTATCTAGCATTCTTTCCCTTAAAGCTAAAAAAGACCTTCCAATAGAAATGAACTTCTGATCAAATTTAACGATCAGCTGCAGCCACTGTTTACCTAAGAGAAACTAAGATGTATTTGGAAATAACATAATTTGTTTGTCTAGATGTAGCATTTTAATGCTGCCAGTTCCCAGGGTTTTCCTAAATTAAACAGTTGCTCTATACAGCTTTCCCAAATGCAACATCCTCTGAAGTTTGTATACATTTCTGGTTTTTACTCAGTGCATTGCTAGATCAATTTTATGTTTTTAATACTGGTTACATTTAATGCTACTTTCTCCTGTCTTCTAAGGCAAACTAACCCCCAAATACAGACAAGGACATGACTTCATAGGTGACTAGCAGGCTAAATTACCAGATGAGAGATGGCAGCAGAACATAGTATCAACTGATTATCAAATTAATTCAAGTTGTTGTCCTGGTTTTGGCTGGGATGGAGTTGGTTTTCTTCCTGGTAGCCGGTATGGGGCTGTGTTTTGGGTTTAGGTTGAGAACAATGTCGATGATACACTGACATTTTGGTTCTTGTTAAGTAGTGCTAAGTACTTGCTAAGTGGTGCTCACACTGGTCAAGGACCTTTCAGCTTCCCATGCTCTGCCAGGGGCACGGGAGGCTGGGAGGGGGCACAGCCGGGGCAGCTGACTCAGACTGGGCGGGGGGCTATTCCATACCACATGATGTCATGCTCAGTATATAAGCAGGGAGTTGGCCGGGGAGGGGTTCGATCGCTGCTTGGGGGATGTGCTGGGCATCGGTCGGCGGGTGGTGAGCAATTGTACAGTGTACCGCTTGCTTTGTATTACTACTGTTCTATTTTTTATTTTACTTTAGTTATTAAACTGTTTTTATCTCAACCCACGAGTTTTCCCCTTTTGCCCTTCCGATCCTCTTCCCCATCCCGCCGGTGGGGGGGTGAGCGAGCGGCTGCGTGGTGCTTAGTTGCTGGCTGGGGTTAAACCACGACAGTTGTCTTGCTTTTCCCAAAATTCAGGCTTTGAAAGGCTTAGAATTAGCCCTAACAAGCATTCACATTAAAAAGTATCTATAAATAAATAGCTATAGTATCCTAGTACCCCTTTGACTACCTCCAGTCCAGGTATTATACCCTGTGCAGCTTTACTGGTTATAAGCTGCACTGTCAATACCCAAGTTAGGATATTTGCTAGAAGCAACTGATAAAGCTATGCATAATACACACATGCAATTTTAATTCCTTCAAAACTATCTGCAAACTGGGTCCATATTGAATGAATAGCTAAATTTAAAATATATTTTCTGTTGTTCTGTTGATATTAACAAAACTTAAGGTGGAAGGGAAGAGCCTCCCTTTGTGCTCCAGAGCCCAGGCTTAATGCTGTCACATCATATGATCCATTAACACTTGTAGTAAATAACAACAACATTAAAAAAAATACTTCATGCATATATGCTAGCATGTAACTGCTCTACAGAAAATGCAATAGTGCCAGGAAGAAAAATTACCTGTGATTTAAAAATTTAAATTATCTGCTTGAGCTGGGGCAGAGATTTGCATAGACATAGTAAAAATAAAAATGTAAGACTCCTGATTTCCATCTTAGCAAAAAGCAACGGAAGAACAAAGTACGTTCACATCAAACTGCACAAGAACTTTTCTTTTCCTTCCACTTCAGTCTCAGTGGAGGAAGAGAGCTTTTTGTGACCATCTAGAAAACTCCCTTATTTCTATTCTTTACAGACATGTTACAAATACACTTTTGATGATTGTCCTATAGCTGCTGCTGTGTCCTTGTCTCCTTCATTTATTGTTTGTCTGCATTTACCTGTGTTTTTATTCCTTGTTTGTAAGCTTTCTGGAGTGTGTTTGTCCTTTTGTACCGAGTTTAACAGTGCAAATAATGGAATTCTGGTCCTAGAATAGTGATCTGAACAAAGTTATCTCCGTGTACAGGATGTGGCCCATCAGATGTAATGCAAAATGAGATAGGATGTGTTATTTTACCATTCTTTACAGTAAATTATTTCTCTACCCTCTGCAAAAAATGGCTCTTAACTTGGTGTCTCAGAAACTTTAGAGAGTATCCAGGTTATGCAGGAAAAATCCAGATTAAATACTTTGAAAGTTAAAAATTTTGCAATTTATAGAAAAATAAAAAATCTGAATAGGAGGGGCCTTTCAAAGTACAGCCCTGTTTTTCAAAAATGCATGTCCCAGGGGATCACCAATATTACATTGTTCCTGATAGAGCCAGACTTTACATGTAGTCAGAACGCAGTACATCAGAGATGATGGTGATGAGGCTAGTAACAGCCATAGTAGTAGTGGGAACTTGGCGATCAGGCTAGGAAAATGGATGGGGCAGCAGGGAGGAGACAGGGGGGGATATTGAGAAGATGCAGCAGGAAAAGAACTACGTATTTTTGATAAAAACAACAAAAGTCAGACTTTATGGACTATAAGAGACTTTGTGAGAAAGTAAAAGAGGTAATTGTTCACATTCCAAACATTTTGATATATAAACTGTGCAACCATTGCCCATGAATGGCCCAGCTGTTAACAATTTTTTTCTTTTTTTTTTTTCCCTAAGATAATAATCAAGCTTCATGCCAAGCAACTTTTCTCCAAGTGAATGATATTTTGAAAGTCTGGTCAAAACATAGCTGTGACATAATAAGTTTTTAAGGACCACAAGTGACTCTGAAAAGATCCCAGTCTGGGTTTCAAAGAAGACCCAATTTATAACCCAATTAGGAAGAAAGCACTTTCAGGCTTTCACTCTAGTGGAATTCTCAGAGAGTCTCCCAAAAAAGCCAGTCCTGTACACACATCTGTTTCCAGTGCGATGCTGGTATGCAAACTATTGTCTATTGGAAGTGTGTTGTGGTAACGTTTGCCAGGGTTAAAGACTGGGTCAATTTGATCAAGAAGCTAAAATTAGCTTCTGTGAGTTTTCCTGAAAAGAAAAAAAAAAAAAATACTGTAAAGCTCTTTGTTTTCCTTTAAGTCTTGTTCTCAGATTTCTGTTCAGCTGTGTGAACTACCATAAAGCCAGATGGTTCCAAAACCTACTTCTTCCATACTTGTTCTTTTTAATTGATACAACTACAGCAGCAGCCATTACCTTCTAAAGAACTGAACAGTCTGATTCCATATTTCATTCATCACAAGAGTTTAAAACTCACTAAGACACTCAAAAACCCTACAGTAAGACGGATGCAAGGAAAAAATTTTGTCTAGTGAAACTAAAACACACAGAATAATTTTAGCTACTAACAGAATTTAGGAAAAAACTTTTTATGTTTCTGACTGCTAAAATTGCACATTTCTGGAAATGTTTTAGTGCTTTGTCTTTTAGTCACATGCACCTTTAACTAACCCTCACTTGTATCTGCTGTACTACAGTCATATATACAGGAACATTTTTATGTCTATTTTCATAAGAAACACAACAGCTAATTTATTCTTAAAGCACTTAATTAAAGGAAACTTCTTTATATGGAAATATTTACTAAATTAAACGTTGGTAACACTGTGCCTGTTTATGAAAGCTTTTAATTAAAATATTTAAATTACTTAAAGGTGGAAAAAAATTTTAAAAAATCACACTAAAACTGTACCTCTCATAGATCATTGGGTTCAATCTTTACTGACCTCAGAATAGCAGGTTCAGTTTGGGAAGAGGATCCCTCTTCCCCAGGAAGTAAAAAAAAAAAAAAAAAAGAAAAAATAGTCTTTACACATTTTGCTTACACACACTCTATAAGTGAGGCTCCTACAATGGAGACAAGTGAAATGTTCATTTTAAAGCATTATAAAGACAAAGATGTAAGGATGAGGACATAAATAGAATAAAAAGAGCCCAGAAAAAAAAGTCAAAGGCCCCATTCCTGCAAATAATGTCACACAAATACTTTGATAACTATGAATAAGCCCAAGAGCTCTAGTGGGAACTACTTTACAGGTGTAAATGTTTGTAAATTTGGTGCATCAATGCACAGAGCATAACAGTAAAAAGCTACTGTAAATATTTATTGGTTGGAATTTCTGTAAATTAGGAGACAACAAATTGATTATCTAGGATATGACATCTTAAGGCGATTGCTCTTTAAACTGGCTTGAATTTTGTCAATATTGATGGCCACAAAGGCCCATACTTACACCATCAGAAAAATCAAAGAGTTATTATGTTGGCTCTGAGAAATAAAGAAATTACTGGAAATGTCTTGTTTCAGCCACACTGTACAAAGCAGCCTGAGACCAACACTTTCTTTGCTGTGGATTCTCTTCTATCCACAGAAATATCCCTTCTTTTACTAAAGACTTTTAATACTTGAAAATTAATAGGTTCTGATAAAGCAGTGTGGAGTGATGTGTTTATTTCTGAATAAGCAGTAATTTTAGAACTCATTTGCTAACTTAGCACTAAAATGACAAAATTAGAAAAAAGCTAGCTTGATGTATTGTCAGTGTTCAACAGGCTACCTTGAATTTAATAAATATGTTTTCTGTTTAATCAGCTATAGATGCAGGACCAAACTGAAGTTAGCTGAGCAGAAGAGAGGTCTTTTTGAAGATTGTATGCTTTTATTAACAGGTCTTTGATTGTCTTTGTTTTTGTATTAAGTGCACACATTGGCCTATTTCTCTTGTTCCAAGTACAGACTTGTCCTCACACACACACAAAAATTTCTATAAACTTTCCTATAGTCCTTCAAAATTTGCAGGAAGTCCGTCTTTTAAAGAAAGAGAAGGCTTTATAGGCAAGAAGTTAACATCTATTTTCTGGCTTTTCAAACTGTATATGCTACATTTTCCTAATTTTTAATCTTTTACTCTATGGATATCTAAATCTGGTGTACAGATGTGATATACTATGTTACCTTCATCATCCTTGAAAAGAGAATTAAAAAAAGACACACACATACTAAAGTTTCAGATTTATTCCAATAAACTGGACTGAGAAAAGTTTACTGGCATCAGAGATAAGGATTCTACACCTGATATTGCATTTCTGCTATTTCTCCCTCCACCTCCCAATAATAAAGAATAGTTTAATTTTCTGTGCAAGTCTTTTTGTGGTGAGTATTTTATGGTGTACCTTCCTCTATTTCTTAGACACGAGTTACACTCTCTGGAGGTGATCACGTAAAGTCATAATATTCCTAGTAAAATCACAGGCCGCTCACTTAAGAGCTTGAAGCATCTGGCTCTACATGAAACACTTTCATGCAGAGTTTTCCCATGGGCTCTCTGGGCCACATATTGTAGCTGAGGGCAGCTTCTCCTTGGGAAACAGAAATACAGGCAGCTCTTTGCTTTCCTGGGAATGTTCACCATGTCCCTAGTTTTACTGGAGATAAGCCTATGAGAGTTAAGAGAGACTGAGGAATTCTGCACTACAGTGAGTTCAACCACATGCAAATGTCTATCCGGAAATATAGCAACGTCTTTCAGTTTCCCAATCAAGATATATTTCAAGCAAGAGATGAACTTTATTTGTCCTTTCTATGCCTGGGCATGGCCCAGAAAAAAATCCTGAAAAATATATTGTGTGTAACATCAGGGACCTTTAGAGCTGCTTTTTAAGAAAAGAGGAGTCCATCTTTATTGATATAAAACCAGGGTATAGTACTGATGGAAAACAGGAAACCAAATGCAGTCTTTTGCATTTGGGAATGAGTTTGTGTACATGAGTGATGTACATCCCATTTTCCAACACAGTCTCAGTTTATCTACCTACCTACAATTGGGGTAAGGAATTCAAGGGACTCACCTGTTTCTTCCATTGATCTCATCACTTCAGGTCACCTCAAGACCTTTACTAGTTTCCTCCAGGGACTGAAATCGCACTCGAAAAGAACCAGAGACAGTTGTGGACACCCAGAGCACTCCCCAGTTGCTTGGAGAGGGCACCGCGTCCCCCAGCAAAACCCAGGTGCTGCAGTTGCACAGCTGGAACAACATGGTGGGCTTCATTGGCTTAAATTCACAGAGCTGGCTCTCAGGTGCTTTCTGGCTGTACACCCTGCGGTTCATCTGTCTTGAGAAGTATGCTACACCAATGATTTTCCAAGACTAACCGTGATCTTTATGGAGATTTTCAGGACCAGCTTTCCTTCTAGATGCCGCAAATCAGGTAGTTGGAAATTCAAGGCTTAATTACCATTTGTGACCACCATTTTTGTATCTACAGAACAAGGAAGTAAGAAAAAACCTTAAAACAAGACCAAAACCTTTGCTACTGCTTCCAACTATACTAGGTTGCCTCAGAAAAGCTTATCTATACATACAGACCTTGTCTAAGCTTAAGTTCGTGTTTTAGGTAACAAGACGTTCCCTCATGCTTTGTCCTGCATTTCATTATACATTTGCCTCTTTTTCAGCTACTGAGGAGTATGCAGCCATTATTTGCTTTAGATAAGATACCTTCTTATTGTGCATTTCTCATTGTGTGCCTTGCCCTGTTATTAACGTAATTTGAAACAGCCACGTGCAAAGTAACAGGGGAAATCTCTCAGTCATATGCCTCATCCTATGGGCACAATTGTGTCCCCATTATTCAAGCTGACTATTATGTTATTACAGAAATGTTCTTGTTCAAGTGAAATTCAGTATTTTTTCTTAAAACAAGCAGGTTATTAAAAGACAACGTTTTAACTGCAGTATTGGCTCTCATATATAAATACTAAAAGGAAGGAGGGGAAAAAAAAAAGTGTTTGCTAAATTAGATTTTTTTGTATTTAGCTGAAGTAAAACACAGTGGAGCATCAAAGGGAAAGCTAATGTAAACCCTGCTGAACAGCTTCTGTAATAGCACCTTCTGATGAGCTACTTGAGAAAAAAACATTCTGGAAAAACATGACATGCCCCCCACCAACAAATAACCAACTAAAAAACAGAAGAGGAGAGAAGTTATCATTTTCTAAGGAAGAAGAGTTAATATTTTCTGTCTCCACAGCCACAATACAGATCACCCATTTACACAGTAAGGGGTGAGGGCCACAGAAGGAAGGAAGTCTTCAGCTACTGAAGATCATTAGCAGCAATGAGGGAGGCCGCTGTCTGTCACTTTGGACTAGTTTCTCTGGATACTCATACAAAGGACAGAAAATTATCGGCGCCACTGGGCCTCTGCCCAGGTCATCCTACAGCTGAACACACGAAACGTTATGCCATGAGAATGAATGCCCTGGAAGAAGCTGAGGGGTGGTTTGAGCCCCTACGTACATTAATCACCCTGAATGTGGTCTCATGCTGGGATTCACAGCCAAGGCAGCCAGCAAGGTTGACTCCTCTGAGAAGGGGAGGTGTCAGAATAATATTAAAAGCATCAAATGTCCTCCCTTTCCCTGGTATGGAAAGCTCATCTAGGAGGTGTCAGGATAAAACATGAGAGCTGCAGTTGTACTTAGAGACATGAAGGAGTGATTCACTGTTTCATGGCACAAGTGGAATAAAAACTTTTACAAGGTGAGATCTAAACCCTGAATGCAGCACAGGATTACAAAGCCTTTTTTTGTCTTTTCTCAGTGGTTTTTTTTTTTTTTTCCTGAGAGAGCTGAGCATGTTGTAATTAAACTGTAAATTTCTTGAAACGAAAGCACAAACGATTATGTTCCTGACACGCCTGCTTTATGAAAGTTACCCACACACTCATGAATTTTTGTTGACCTGTACTCTTTTAGGAGGAATCCAAAAGACTTAAACAGGAAAAGTATGCTGCAAACTGCTAGATACAAAAAAAATGGAATGAAGTGAACATAGTAGCATCTCCTTCATGTTTGTTGGGGAAAAAAAAGGCAACACCCAAACCCTTGGTAAATATACAGTTCTGAGAAAAAGAAATTATTTAGATTTTATAAATATTAAGGTATAACTGCTGATATATTAACTCTTTACAAATATATGGTAATTAACATTTCTTGTCTGATTAATTTTTTTGGAAGGTACTAATAATGGTAAGACCTCCAATAAGATTACTCAAAATTTAATGCATCAAGACAGAAATATATCTGTCTGACAAGACCTGATGAGCCAATAATAACACATTAATATTTCACATACACATTCTATTCATTCAGGAATTAAGTCATTTAATGACAGCTAAAAATCAGAGGAAATCATCACAAAAATGACAAATTACACAATTAAAGCAGTAAATTTGCACAGAAAAACAGAAGAACCAGACAAGGAAAACAGCTTTTCCTTTGACCTGAACATGCTCACTCCTCCAGTGACAAATTCAGGATTATTTTTTATTTCTACTCTCCAAGCAATTCCAAATTTCAAACAATTCTCTGTCTTGCCCAAATCTAATAGAAATTTAACATGAAGCCAGATCTAACTCCCTGACACCCACTTAAAAACCCAAAGCTAAAACGTGCCGAGATTCCACTTTGAACACTCTCGTATAAGCAGGAATGTTTTATTGAATACTGCTTTTAAGGCCACGTAGGACTGGCAAGAGGTAGAACTGAATCATACCATTCTGTACTTCACTGAGCTGCAGAATAGCTTAGGGTGCTCTACAGTGTTCCTTAAGGTTAAAAAAAAAGCTCATATTCAGCATTTGTTGCACATGTGCCATGTTCTCTAAGATATGTACTGTATCTACTTTTGGCTTTACTGCCATGTCACTCAGATAAATAGAATATCTTCTTTTATGCGAGACACTCCTGCAGCTGTTTTCCCTGCTCAGATAATCTTCCAAGATCTTGGCTACAAACAATTATGTCATTTTTTTCAGGTAATCTCACAGAGATTTAGAAATATAATTCCATACGTAAGTGCTGAAACAAAGTCAGGCCTTGAAGAATTCACAGGCATTGAACACCTTACTCATTGTGGAAGTTGGGAAGGATCACTTATAAGCTTGCCTTGTTCCTATGTTCTTTTCCCCAGCTTTCATTATTGGCCACTGACAGTGACAGGGTGTTTAGCAAGATGAAATTCTGGTTTGAGCCAGCACGGCAGTTCCTATGAATAGTTAATACACTGTTGAAAGTTCAGTATTTTCATACTAGTTACTCTCAAGATTTCCTTGTAATCCTCTTTGATGGCACATTTCTCTAATCCTTCTCACTCCATCTGTAGACCAGCTGCAGTCTTAACCTGATATATCCCTGGTCTGATGTTTCTTTAGCATATATATAAACTGACTCGCACACAAAACTTTTGCTGACTATTTTAGTTCACCTCTCTGTATTTTCCCTCTGGGTAGGAAAGCATTGGCACGTCATGTCTGTCACTCTGCTGGTCTTCATTCAGGCAGGTTTCCAGAAGAATGCTCTGGAAGTCAAATGACTTTCTTTGATTGCAGTGAGTCTTGCTCCTACCTCACAATATAAAACAAACTCTCTCTCCAACTTTGAGTTTCCTTCCTGTTTCCATTTAATGTTTTTAGTATGAGCATTCCAACCTTTTCAAGCTGTCACTTGCTGTGGTGCCAGGACCCAGAAGTACAGAAACCTGGTTGACGAGTAAACTTTTAGGGGTCCCAGCTGAACTTCCATAGAAAGAGAACACTGCTTTGGCTGATTTAGGACGTCTGCTGTCCTGAAGTCCAAAACCTGTTCCCAGTGATTTTAAGGACCCAGACTCAGCTGACAGAGTCTTCATCCCACTTCTAAACAAGAATTAAGCACTCTGCAACAAGAAAGAGGAGCAGAGCGCAGTGCAAGGAAAGCCTGAGATAAATAGGAATTTTAACAAAATGGAGAAAATCCAAACGGAGAGATTGAAGTAATATGGATTGCAGGATTGCCATCCTGACAGAAGGGAACAAGCAGTTCTAAAATTACTTAATTCCTTTAAAAATAGGACCAAGACAGAAATGCACTGAAACATTTTCAGAATTCAGAGTCTCTCTTTGGGTGTGACTGCACTTTCCTAACTTTCTGCACTTTGTCCCTGAAGACCTTTAAAGGCTGGAGAACTGTCCTCGAATATATGTCTGAGCTTGAAATGACAAAGAGTTTCAGAAGAGAGTCTTGGCCTCAAGAAGTTTGCAGCTGGAGTTTGGCAACCATCAGACCATAACATATGCTACATCTGTTGCGTAAAGTGTTCAAATGGATAGATATAAAAATGGTAGTGTGGAAAAAAAGCAAAGCTAACGCTATACTGATCATCTGGCCCCTGAATGATGACAGTATTATGTATTTTAAGTTTACGAGCCATACAAATACTATTACATATTTTAAAACATCCTAAAAAATAAAAGTAATTACACTATGATGGTGACAGTTTATTGTTCGCAGGTGCACAGTGCTGGAGGGTCTGGCTCTCTGGATTAACAAGTGACAGCACTGGAAGATACAGACAGCTGTCAGTCATCTTGCCTAAACTAGAGAAGTACCCCAGAGATGATGCAACAACCAGAACTGAAAAGCACAGGTGTAGGCTGAAGAGTAGATGCACAAGAATCCAAAGCTCTAGGAAATGCCTTTATAAAAAAAAAAATGTATTTTTTGGCCATCCTCAAAAGGATTTAGCCACAGGAAATGCAACTGCTCTGCCTAGTATTGTCTGGATTTCTATGTAAGCTATCAGGTTACAGTCAGAAATTACTAGGCAAGTGGCATGTATGGGCTGTGCTGTCACAGCCTAGACAGGTGTGATTGTCCTACATCTGATAGGAGAAGTGAAGTCCACTCTTGCAACAATTTGTCCTGTGAGCAAAAGAATGATGTCTGTCTTCTCACAGATTTATACTTTCTAGTGTCCTTCCCCATCTCAGCTGCTCCCTCACTCCTCCAACACCTCCTGCTCTTATGCTCCCTGTAGCACCTCCCCAGGCAAGAGACAGCCTCTGCTGGAGCCAGGCGAGAGCACACATGTGCCGTCTGACCAGGCAACTCCTGTTAAACAGAATGGACAACAGCAAAATTGTACTTAGCATTCCCTCAGCGGGGCATTAATTTCAGTTCCTCTCCCTTCCCCAGCCACTGATTTTCAGACTTAAAGAAAATTAATTACCTGTGAGACTCTCATTTGAAATTGTCTAGCAGGTTCAAAAGCCCCCAGGGAGGAGGAAGGCACAGAAAAACAGTGTGATTGCCTAAGCCTTGTTTCCTTAGGAAACCAGCCTAAACACACTTTCAAATGAGAATCACCAACCATAGGCTTCCTCTGGTCTGGTCCCTTAATCAGCAAACATTAATACTTAGATGGAAACAGTGGGGAGTATAAATAAGTTAATTTCCAGGGAAGGTTTTCCCTTTAAGATATCACTACTGTTCTCAGCCTCTTTGACTAACATCAGCACCGTTATGTGCTGCAAAAAGGTCTTGCTTAGAGCATACTTGCAATAAGACAACACACTCTCAAAACAGCTGGCAGGGTAATTGGAAGATCTGGGTGAGAAATCACTTTCTTGCTCCTAATAACCTTTCTGCAATGTTAAAACTTTCTCACTTTACACTGGTATGAACCCAAGCCTTTTGAAGTTGAGAGAGGGAAGGCAAAACAAAAACAGTGGCCCCTGGAGAGACCTATCCCAGAACCACCTGTTACTCAATGTGTAGAGAGCCCTTACCCATCTCTTAAACCCCTAGTCCACTGAAAACACATCAGGGGCTTGAAACTTAGCCCTTCAGATATGTCCTTTAAACATCTTAGTGGTTATTCTCAGGTTGTCCTAATGCATCTTTTTTGTTGGAGTTGTGATACCTTTGAATAAATATTTTCCTATTTCTGGACCAAAGAACATATGGCTCTACAGACCAGACACTAGGAGCTTCAGGTGTCATGTAGGAGAGCACATTCAAGTCATTACTTGCAAAAAGATTCCCATGGAATACATCTGTAAATACCCATTTTAGAATATCCAGCAATATGATAAAAATGTATTGCTGTAATGTGGGACTGAACTTGTACGTCATTGGTCTAAAATGGGCAGTGCCTGTAAAGGTAATGATGGCTTGAACCTGGGTTTTTGACCACCACTGAAATTGGTATGCTGCTGCAAACATATAATTTCAACTTTTTTTTTTCTTCTGTGATAAAATATTTAATCAGAAAAATCCTTAACCAATCTAGTCATTGGAAACTGTAACACAAAACAATACCTTCTCACACTAAGGGCTAAGGGTAACCTTCTCTAGCACTCTCATGCTCCTTAGGGCAATGTTAGAGGAAGAAGTCCAAGATATAATTTGATTTCTCCAGGGCTGAGTGCTGTACTAGTAGCGGACCACTCTGCTGGTTCCAAATTTAAATTAATATTTAAATAAATTAGAGAAATT
Organism: Theristicus caerulescens; assembly: GCA_020745775.1. Lineage (NCBI taxonomy): Eukaryota > Metazoa > Chordata > Aves > Pelecaniformes > Threskiornithidae > Theristicus > Theristicus caerulescens. The sequence continues at coordinate 75,731,821 of CM036558.1, forward strand.
TAAAATAAACATTAGAAGTTAGAGATTAACCGCATCAGTTTATCAGGTAATGAACAAGAGCACGCACCATTTTTGCTCTAACAGGAATGGATCCATCAGATTAGTTTAAATGCACACAGAAACCAGAAACAGATTTGCCATCAGACTCCCCTTCTGAACCAACCAAAATAATGCTCTGCTTTCACTGACATGAAATGACAGGAGGAGGGATGATTCGAGGTGGGGTCAGGGAAAGGGGAGTCATTAAAGTCCTTGTATAACCTCATGTTTTTTCACTGAACTTTCTAAATTTCATCTTTTTTCTTCCATAAATTTCTATTGACTTTACTTGTAAACCCCTCATTTCCACTGCAGCCATGCTTTAATTCAGAATGGAAGACACCTGAATTACATAAATCTCCAATACAAAGTAACATTTTCTGTGCAAAGTAAGAGCTGTCATGAAAAAGGTAATGAAGAAGAATAGCTTGTACAGAGGACTCTAATGCTATCCAGCTGCTGCTATGTGGCACTCACTGATAAGACTTTGTTTTAACTTTACAATAGAGAAAGTTTGGGAAAGGTTAAAAATCAAAATACAGGAAGCAAAACTCTTTATACTTCATCTGTTACATTTCCTCTTAAGTAGCATTTATTTTCTTACATAATTTACACAGTTTTCCACACAGAACATGCATGTGCGCCTTTTGTTCTTTTTTAATAAAAAGAGAAGCAGCATTTTAAGTTGTGCTTTTTAGGTACATGTTTTTAGGCAGCATTTCTGTTTTTCTTGGGAGTTCTAAAGGAAAGGATTGTGGAAGCATGAAGCAACACAAAAACTCCATCAGAGTTACAAAAAGCATAGTACGATTCAGAGTTATGTTTTTGGGATACTCTAATCGTAACAACACTGTGACACTGCTACCATCCCGTATCTTCCATTACATGTTAAAAAGGGGCTAGTTCATTCTAAATTAAAAAATGCCAAGAATGCGCAAGTAAAATGCTGTTATTATGCTTATTACTTTTCACTGTTTATGCAACAACTACTGGGAACATGTTGAAAGACATTTTACCAATAACTGTGTTGACAATTATATTCACAAACCAATTTTTCCACAGAACTATAGAAATAAGTTTTAAAAATATGTCTGAAAAATAAGCACAGATGTTAAAAGGGGATAAGAAGGATAAACACGGTCTTCCAGTTTTACAAATGAAATACTTTCTTTTCATGTTAAGGTGCAAATGCAGTAATATAGTGCCCAGCCACAAAAACTAGGATTACCTCGATTAGAATCGGACAAGAAACAAAAGTGAAACTGACTAAATTATTTTTGTTTCCAAGAGGGGAAAACCAGCAAAAACTGTAAAAAAACGCCCCTAGAGAGAACTTGCAGTGTTATTATTTCAGTGACTATATCATGAATTGTTGGCACTTTGAAATATGTCTAAAATTAACCATCTCTTCAAGTAGCTTACCCTATGTTGCAGTGATAAATATATATCCCTTCCCCCCTATTTTTTTTAATTTTTTTTTTTTATTTAGAGCTCCTATAAGAGAGGCCAGAAGAGGCAGATATCTATCCTACCTGTCAAAAATTATGCAGGCTGATAGCGATTACCATGGAGCAATGAGAAGCTCAATTCTTCCCTTGCAGTGCACTTGCGGGATTTCATTAGAGTTAAATATGTAGGCTGAGGGAGAGCAGACCGCCAAGGAACAGAGCAAACTACACTCCAGAAAGGTTAGCGTGCAAACCCCTTCACACATTGCGACCATTTACTGGTAAGCCAAACTAACCTGTTGATACTATCCTTTAAAGCGTTTTTATTAACCCTGATGACAGTCAAGATGTATTTCTAAATACTGAAGTCGACATCAATAATCTCCGAATCAAGCACTACTAACATCTCCCTGGGGAGGAGTGGGAAAAACGCTGTTGTAAAGACTCTTAATGGTAAACTTCTGCTAGCAATTATTTCAAGAGACAATGAACATTTGGCAAAAAAAAAGCCAAGGAGGCTTTGTTGAGGCAGTTTAATGATGTAAGGAGCCAAAGAGTTAAAGCGAAGCCGCGAAGTTGTGCAGACTGCTGAAACCTTCCTGTTGGGAGTTCCTTTCAGAAAGAGTGGGAAAGGAACAGTATTAATAGCTATTGCTGGGCTGCACTTTCCCACAGGTCTGGACAGGATCTCCACATTAGCTTTTGCCTTTCTGAAAGGAAGACCTGAAACGACTGCAGACGTTGGAAACCTCTGGGCCTCACAAGGAGGAAACAGGAGGACCTGAAAGACAAACCAAGGGCTGTGCCATGCATTACGACTGCCCACAGCCAAACAGCCGCAGAGGAGAAAAAGGGAGGGGTGAGAGGGGAGAAAGAGAGAGCAACAGCGAGGAAGAGGAAGAGAAGAGGGCAGCAAGAAAGCAACAGCAGCGCTGATGTCAACGACAGGTCACTGTCAGTTGGAGGCCACTCACACAAACCCACTTGTCCCCCGAGGAACCTGGAGAAACTTTCTGTCCCAGCAGGAAGCTTGCTGGTACAGGAAAGGATTAAAAAAGCCCAAGAATCCTCAAAACAAACACCCCCCCCCTAAACAAATAAATAAAATTGGTCGAGTTTGTTACAAATCACCTAATTTTGCACACCTGAGTCAAGGTTGTTGTTCTCAAAGAGCGTTACCTCTGGGAGGCAAGAAAATACAATCTGTGTCCTCTTTATTACCATAAGTAGGAGGACTCTGCCAAAAACTGTAGAGAGACCTGCAATAAGTGTAGGGATTTACTTAAATTTATTCAGGCTGACAGTAAGTTGCTTTGTATTCGCTGCCGCTTACATGACTACCACTCCAGTTAACTTAGCGCAAGTTAGAGCTGTTGACCTGCAGCGCAGCACAAGCTGCCAGAAGGAACTGAATTATCGAAGACCAACACATCCTGCTCCATTACAAGCAGCAGTCAAGCTTTCAAGTCAGTCCCCTATCTCTGCCATTGCTGGTCAACCTGGGTATAAAGAACTATACTTAAGACTTTTTGAAAAGGGCCAGGAATTTTTTCAACACTAGACGTATATGTCTTCAGTTAGCTTTTTATTCGTGACAATTTCTCACAATTACATGAATTTGTCCTAGTTCGCATTCTTTCTCTCAAACCCAAAGATTATTAAATCCTGTTTGGCATACATGTGAAAAATTACGCTTCTTGTACATGTGAAAAGGCATTTGGCTTTCCACCCAAATAGATCATCCTCTGTAAGTTGAACATGGTTACAACAAACCTTTGGTAATGCAAAACGCCAAAGAGTCTGGAGTTACTGGGACAGCAGGCAGGAGCAGAGAAGTTTCTCTTTCAAGCTTCTCAAAATAATGGGGTCTTAGCTACAGAAATTACTTGCTTTGAAGATGGGATGCGAGAAAGTTTTTGGGGCTACTGCACCACTTGACTAAACATTTTGAAAGCTCTTTGCTCTGTTTCAATATTAAATAATGTTCCCACCTCTGCTCTCAAATCTTGCAAATGAGTCTTTTCTCCAGGCAGACTTTGTGCTAAGCACCTCCTTCTGCAGACAAATATAAAAACTATTGAGCAGTGAGTCCTGCTGAGAAGAACTGGTGTCTAGTTTTGGTGATCACCTAAAATACAACACAGGAGACTTCACAATTAATAAAACCTGCATCAGATGTACTGTGCATCAGTTTCTAGTATGTGAAACCACGTTATCAACTGCAGTTTTAAGTGTACCTTGAAAATTTTGGCTAAAATGTTCCATAAGTGCAAGGTCTTAGCAGATTACCAATGAGAGCTTATTCGAGAGGACTATCCAGTGGTAAAAATCTGCTTGGGAGCATGGGCAGGGAAAGAAAGAAAAGAATTTGTCACAATTATCAAATGCAGACATATGTTGTTTTCCTAATGTAAAACAACTCAGGAAAAGATATTACAAAGCCACTTTTCTATTACAACTTAAAATTTTCCTTACATTCAACTTCAGGGAAGAGCTAAGGGTATTGTATCGTGATTATGTTCACTTTTGAGATTCAAGCAGGAACAGCCTAAGGATGTTTATTTTAAACAGTAAAATGTTGAGTGAAGTAAAATGAAATCACTGTAATGATTAGTGGGCTTCTTTTTCTCTTTAACACACAGAAGATTTAGTTTTGCTTGGTATGGTGATGTCTATGAGTAAGCAATCATTCTACCTATTACTATTATGTTAACAACTGTAAACCACCTACAATTACTAGCATGATCCCTAACCTCTGAGAGGTGGTAATCCAGTATTGGTTGTTAGCTGTCAAATTTATTTCCCTTTGGTGAAATATACCCTGGATTTAATTACCAGTCATTCTTGATACTTTATGGAGTTGAGCTCAAGTACTGTGGCTCTGACATTTAACCCATGACCCTTAAATATTTACCAGCTTTACTGGTTGTGTACAATTATCCCTTCAAGTATATCTCAGATCCATCATTCTGCCCATGACTTACTACTCCAGTCATTCTAAATCAGATACATCTTCTCCCTCCCAATGAAAGGGGAATGTTTAATTTCCACTCAAAAAAAAAACCAAACCAAACCCAAAAAACCCCCCCAAAACCCCTGCTGTACTGAATTGTGCACTGTGGTCAGCATCTGTTAACTGCACTTTTACTGTGTTAGAGGATGACTTGCATCAGAGGGACAATAAACTCAGTTGTGTGCAATGTTTATTAACAAGAGCATCAAACAAGATTTCTGTTACCGATTATGGGCTCAGTGTTCCTCTTCAGTAACAAGAGTGGAGTACAGGGTGAAGGACAACAATTCTCTGACATGCTTAAATGATGACACCGAGCCCACACAAGGTTTTCCATGAGGTCAAGTTCCCATGGGTGAGAAGATGACAGTACCAGGGAGTAGCCATACTTCAAACAACACAAATAACTTCTCAGAGTTAATGCTTCTCCAAGTTGCAAAAACTCCTCCAGATGCTTCTCTGTAGCAGATAGAGAAGAGGCAGCTGATGGTCCTAGAAAAGACACCCATGCAGGGGGGAAAGGGTAACATGCATCCTCCCAGAGGCGAAGTCCACCTGCAAGGACTCCAGGGTTGGGAGCAGGGTTTGAAGCAGATACCTAGGGCCTTTCCATGGCCACCAAAGCTTCCCAGTTCTGCACAGAGCTGGTGAGACAATTCAGAGGAGTAAAATCCTGTTCAACGGCCTAGGTATGCTGTGCTTCCCCCAAAAGGCTTTTCAGAGTTAGTACAATGTGATCTTTACTTTAACTTATGGGGATAGCAGGTTACCAGGTAATCTAAAAACTTCCTTCATAGAAGCAGCCAGCCTAGTTTAAGATATGCAAACTTTCCTCACTGCTGCCAGCACTGCTTTAGCCCAATCTAAATGTAAAGAACCTGGTGAAAAATCACAGGAAAACACTGCTCACCTGTAAACAGGCATTTTTAAAGCCTAACACATGGCAGTCTGCAGTGTTTGCATATGTACGTGCACATACATAGCTTCACAAACAGGATCTGAGCCTGAAAAGATTTACAATTACCCTTGATTTTACTCAGCATGAGTTGTCACCTCAAGGGGAATGCTCACATGGCACAGCATTAAGCATATATGCAAGTCTTTGTAGGAGCAGAGCCACTGACATACATAAGGTGATTTATAAGTAGTGTTCAGCAGATGTATTAGCTTCAGAATATTCATTTAACAGTTAATCAGCAACCTGGCTCAAGACTGTGCAACCTAACTTTATTGCTTCCCCTCCAAAATCCAAGCCACTGTACAAAACACATATTAAGAAGTTTGCAAGCTAAATATTTATTTGCATGTAGTTATCTTACTTCCAAAAGTGTTTAATTTGAAGGTAATTTGCACTCTATACAATGTATTTTAAAAAAAGCACAGTAGTCTAGATACTGCCTTTAAAATTGCATATTACTTGTACTCATTACCTTTAAATCAAAAGCATTTAAATATAATTTTTCTTTTCTCTCATAAATAAATACATAAAGCTCGCTTCTAATAGGTAAATGAAATGCTTCATGGCCCTCAAACACACACAAATACCCCACACACAAAGGAAGACAAAAATGATTATTCAACATCACTGGAATATGCCAGAGAATTCAAACTCACATATTCTCTGTTGAGTGACTATTCATTCCTCCCTTCAGCTATTTCTAAAACCCACAGTAAAGTTTAAAAAACTGTACAACAAGAGGACTCTTACCCTACTGAATTAATATAATTTCCCTTCTTAATATATGGCTTCAAGGAACTCCACTGTATTTGATAACATGTTTTTAACATGCAGAACAGAAATATTAGGACTCTGATAAAATGTACACTGTGTGTGTACCTTTTCAAAGGTGTTTTAAGGTATTGTTCTGGGATTTGATCCTGCATTCAATAGTTTGGGAAGAAGGAAAGGACATACTGGTTTCACATACACAGTTAAGAAACTGCAAGTATTTATAGGATCAAATCCTTCAGTTGAATCAGACTTCCTGCAAATGCTAACATAAGCCTGACTCTAAGACCAAGAAGTTCTAGGATGGAGGCCCAGACAAGCCCATGAAAATGCTAGAAAAGAATACTGTATTTTATTTCCCCGAGCAATTCTTTTCATTCATCTCAATGGTAGTTGGGATATAGAGATCAGCAGAAAAAAACCTACAGCAAACATGGCATCCTGCTAGAGTGGTGCAGCATGGCTCAAGTGAATCTGTCCACTCTTTCTGCTATCTACAGAGTAACTTTGCTGTAAGACAAGGTTCATTATAACTACAATTGCACTGTGCACTTCAGAACTTCAAAAAATAAAAAAACCTTTGGTTTCACTTCATACTATTATCATTACAGAAGCATTCACTATATGAATAACACTTTTCATATCTCTGGGAAAAGCTAAAGTCAAAATAGAAATAATTAACTTATTTCTTTTAGACTTCTCTGATTTTAACCAGAAACACAGCCTTCTCTCGAGATAAAAAGAAAAAAAGCAACCCCAATTCATACAGTGTATGTCAACCCAATGCATGTTTACAAGCATGAGTTATAAAGCATTTAAAAAAAAAAAAAGACAAAAGGAATTTCATCCTTCATCACCAGCTTCTAAAGTTATTAGTGGGCAATGATACCTATGAGATTATTACCTGTGTGGGAGGGAAGAAGTAAGAAGTATACCGAAAGTGAATATATAACACATTTCTATACTTAAATTGAGCAGATTAAAAATGAAGAAGAAAACTCTAACTAAAATCTTGTTTTTGTACTGCTATAGAACTGTCTTTTTAGAGATACAGCACTATGAGAAGCTGAATCTTAAAATATCTGATACATGTGACATATCTAATTTTAAGACAGCAGTAGCATCCAGCTTACATAATGATCAGATAATTATAGAATAATTCAGATTGTAATGGACTTCTGGAACTCATTTAATCCTAACTGATCTAGTCATATTTGCTATTCAGACAGTTTTCCCTACATCCTCCTTGCCTCTGGTTTCTGTTGGTTCTCTTGAAACCATCTATGCTATGTGAATCTTCTGGCTTGCATTTCACACATAGCAGGATAATTTACAATGTGATGATGTCTTTCTGGAAGTCTAAGAGATGCTTCAGACACAGGAACACAGCTTCTGACAATGTATGCTATGTTTTTTCCACAATTTCTGAAGTTGATATATAAATTTATTTCTGGAACTACTCATATTCAAAAACATGTTCCAATGTTTCTCCCCCGCCTCCCCGCCCAATGTGGGCACAGTCTAATTTATTACTGTAGAAGAATGAATTATTGGCAACCATCTTGGACAAGGATAGATCCCAGAATACATGACTTTCATTTGCTAATGTCATAGTGGCTCTCAACATGCTACAGCACAGACATTTCTGAGATAATTTAGCTGTTCAGTCAACAGTCGCCATCCCAGTATTGTTCTGCACAAGGCTTAAGCATCAATTTGAGGAAAACAACCCGATGACCTGCAGAGTATTTGTAATGCCTAAATGACCCACTGCTGAAAGCACACACAAAATCAGCTCCCTTATCAAAGGCAGCAGAAACTGCTATCAACTTTGATTTGCTTTGGTTCACCTTACCCTTGCTTAAAACACAGGTAAAATTCACCAGTTCTGCAAAGTGTTTTGCATTTCTACAGTAAGAGAGTGCATAAATAGGTGTAACATAAGTAATTCTCCAGGATACGAGAAGTGTTTTGATGAGTTAAAATATTAAAAAAATCACTTAAGTACTTATCAGTTTGTTCATAAATTCCTGTAAATGATGTTCCTAAATCCCCATATCTACAGTTGTGTGTTCAAACTTCAATTATAAAAACATAAACCATACCATGTTTTGTTCTTTACAGCTGGAAGAAACTCTTGACTGAGAGCAAAAAGTAAACATTATAGCAAGGCTTGAACCTGGATAGTACACAGAGCAATAGCTCTGCAACTGAACAGTGTCCATGTTAATTTCAGTGATATATTAATTAACCTTTCTGACATCTAAATGAATTACTTCATGGTGATCAAAAGCATGAAAGAAAGCATGGGGTCTCCAACAGAGATACACTTTGAATAGCATTCCATTCTAACATTAAGGAGATTGGCACTTGAGAGGCTCTTACCTCTTTTTACTTATCTGAAAGATGAAGCCAACTCTGAAGCAACCACAGTCCTACACAGCATCTTGAGTGACACAGGGATGCCAAGAGAAACACGCAGATCTACTCAAACTTCATTAAGAGTAAGAGCATTAAAGGCAAACCAAGAGCCATGAATCTGGTGGAAACACACAGCTCTGTTGCAAAAACTACAGAACTGATTAACTTGGAGACCTCTCACTCTGACACTGCAAAAACCAGTGCTGCTAGAAGCACACCTAATCCTTCCCCACCTCCAGTCTAGTCTGATCTCTAAGAAAAACTACTGTCCTAGCTTTCATAGGTGAACCCCTCAGCTGTTGCTTGTATATCTTAACTAGCTCATCAAGTCTGAATAACCATTTGTTCTTCTTTGATCACGCTGATCACCTGAGCTACAAAATCAGAACAGAGGCAGCCCTTCTTTGTGTGTCCTTTCTCTTTTCTTCTTCTTTTAGTAGGAATATTGTAGGATGCTCGGATAATCTCTGGAACAGTCTAAACAGGAGTTAAGCCAATGGCAGTTTTAAAGGTGAAAAACTTACAAGAAATAAAGCAACAAAAAAGAGAACATTATGTGAGAAACCTGTCAATGTAGGTATAAGGAGTGGAGAAATCATGAGCAAGGGAATGTCCTGTTTGTCTTCAACCAGCCTAAACCAGTTTGTTCTCCCACAACTTTTCAGTGCTGCCACAGGATCCTGCAGGGAAGCACAGATAACAAAATCATTTCAGACCTGCACTGATCAGCATTGACAGAGAAACAAGGAAGAGGACAAAGTGTCCTCGGCTGCTCCAGAGTGCAGTTTGTCTCATGATCATCACCACTACTCATATTCTATATTAGCCAACAAAACTGAAATGTGGGTTCTTCCTGTTTAGCCACTTGATGTATTGAGACTACAAAAGGTCAGGGGACACCATCTACAACCGCATCTTCTAATGATTAGTTTTACAAACCTGCACTGGCATCTGGAACACCTAACCACATTTTGGAAGAGATTATCAGGCAGAGTACAGGTGTGGAGATTAAGGCTGCATACTAAATGCAATGTATTACAACACCGTTCAGCTTTTTACCACAAAGATATTACTGCCACCTTGATGTTTCAGGCCTGTTCCATTCTCCACACTGCAAATGACTCCAGAGTTTTAGATACCAGAGGGCAGCCCTACCCATTCCCCCCCAAACAATAAGCCAGTCAACAAACACTCACAAGTAGAGCACAGAGAAATAGTTTTTGGAATTGATGCTGGTGCTACATGATGACCATTTTATAATCCATTGCAAAATCTGTTGTCTCCAAGACATCATAAGGAAATACCCAAAGAATTCTTGCATCTCCCAGCATATCCTTATCTGCCAAACAGAGCTGTAATTATTTTCCGGTCTTATTGAATTCAGTTTTCTAAATGACCATTAAAAGGCTCTGATGCCACAGAATCTGACTGAAATGACAGATTATTACAAGGTCACTAAACAGCTCGTCATGAACTTCCTGATATTTTATAAACTAGACTGCCTTCACATATTGTGACACATGAACGATTGCAAAACTCCTTTCAACAACGAACTTTTCAAGGCCTTTTGTCTTTAGTACTAGAAGTGCTTGGAGGGAGACAGTGTTCTCCAAAAAATATGAGGTTTAGTTTTTCACAATGAGGAAGCTGAATCTTAAAGAGCTTTTGTCCCTTCTGAAAAGCCTTTGAATATAAAGTGGAACTGGCTAGAATCTCCTGTAAGTGATCCCTGGATGAAGACATAACACATATCATAATGCATTTCTTCTTAACCTTTCCACCTTCTGCTCCGTGCTTGCTAAATTCTTCCAAATTGAATCAGGCAAATGACAGCAAATGCACATTCATGCACTTTCAACTGTATCATAAATGAAGAATGTCTGTCAAAAATCAGTATGTACAGTGGTAAGGATATTTCTGTGTTAAAAGTGTTCTTCATTTTAAATAAAGAAGGAACCACCCTAAAGCTGAGAAGTCTTCTCTGAGTGTCATATTGTCAGCTAGGCTGATAATGGCTCAAAATACTATGACTCACTAAAAAGTTATGCTTTTTTTTAGTACTACCCCCTCACCAAGTCTGGATCACTAGTGTTTTCTGTCTTCACCATAGATAATAAGATCCTGACATGGGGAAATGCCCTTTCTAAAATGCCCCTCTGTCACTATAAAAATAAAAAAATAAAATTTCCAAACTATAGCTATGTGTTAAGTGATACTTTCATCTTGGTCAGTTTTCAATCAATTTACAATACTGTTTTGTTTATCAGAGTGGGAGCTGAGCCAAGCCCTCAGCGCATCTGATGAGCCTCACAGTAACCCCGAATGCACCTGTTAATTTTGCCTCTGGGTAAACAATTGAAAACTCCTCAGCTATTTCCTCAAGTTGGGTGGAAACAAAGAAACATGAGATTAAAAAAAAAAAAGGCTAGATTACGGAATTGGAGATGCATTAATTTAAGAAAGGAACAGGGTCAAACTAGGGGCTAGGAGGCTAATAAGCACAGAGCACACAGCAAGAAAGCTCACAGCAGGGTAAGAGTTCACTTAATTTATTCAAGCGATCTATTCCAGACGCAGTAAATGATACATTATTGGATCCAGACCTGCAACTGCTTACTAAGACCAACCTCACTTAAGTGTCATTACCCTCTCCTTTAGAAATATTGCTATTACCCAAACCTGTTCACAGTGAGGGCTTTACTCAGCTGGCAATCCACTAACTTTTGTTCTTTATGATGCTCCCCCTAATTCCCCCTCTCTGCTGTGGGAATTAGGCATAACAACCACCATGCTAACCGCAGAACACCCAAGTTGATCCAACTCTATCAGATTTTTAGTACTTTATTACACCGAAAACCAATCCCATGGATAGCAGACTATAAACAACAGCAAATGTTATATCAAGCAAGCAGTAAGTGGTTAAGGACTTAAAGATTTACTACAGGTTTTCAATCAAAGTCTCCTTCGTACAAATTAGAGAAACCTGAAAAAGAAATCAGAGAAACACTTATCATGGAAAATTTTAAAGGAACTTTGATTTTATGTCTTTTTCCTTGAACAAAAGAAATAAAGGGCAGATGGTTTTACTGTAACAAAATGGGGTTTTTTTCCCTGCTGAATTATGATTAATGCATTTATTAAGCAAGAACAAAAAGGAGCACTTTTATGATGGGAAACCTTTTCAGTAGCTTGCTGTTGATGTCCTTAAGAATATAATCTCATCCAGTGATCTGGTTATGCAAGATTTCAGAATACATTAAAACTGTACGGTACAGACAGAAAGTGTAGGGACTGTGAAGCATATGGAAGGCATAAATTTTTGCTTAGCGGGACTTTCTTCAGTCCTTGGAAACCTGGTAAGGTCACACATTAAAGACTCCTTCTAACTACCTATCTTCCCATCCCACAGAGACAACCAACCCTTCTGGTTATCCTGGGAGGGTCTCTAAGGTGAAATGAACTACAAGCCCCTGCAGCTCTTGCTCTGAGCTTGGGCAGTCTCTGAAGATGGACGGGACTCAACAGAGAGAAGATCACAACCCACCACTGCATCACAGAGGGAGACCATGGTGCATATTGGGCTGTGCTTACAGATTACACCACAGGTTTGCCTGCGCTTACTTCTGCACTGTATGGCTTAGATGGCACCCCCAATGAGATTTCACAGCACGGTGAAGACGCCTGTTTTAACTTGTACTTTCCATATGGCTGGGGCAATAACGTTCTTATGCTGATAGAAAAGGACAGGCTAATCAACCATGAAAAAGATAACTGCTGCAAAACTTACAAAGTTCCTCCTGTCCTCCCCGGGCCAAAATTAAGTAACACTTAGCTTGACACCAAACACAGAACAGCTGGAATAGTAGGCAACTACTGAAGGTTTTGTTTGTTAAAAAGTTAATTGACTGAAACTCATATATTCAGCCATTTGCTTCCCATGTTTGTTAATTTCCCACACTTAATAGCTTTTGCAAGGTCCTTTGCATTTCTCACTGGGAGCAATCAGTTCTTTATCTCTGGAAATTAGCACCTCTGGAAAGAAAACAATAGTAACAGGCTGCTCAACAGAAGCCTTTAGCTGAGAGCGTTATGTATCTTTCAGATTCTGTGTCCATTTGCAGAACTGATTGCAAGGCTAATGGCGGTGTCAGCCACTATGCAACTTTACCTGTAACAGAAGACCAAGGGCTCTTCATAATCCTTAAAAGACAATGTTAAAAAAAACCCCAAACCAACAAAAACCAAAACCCACCAAAAACCCCAAAACTTTTTGGTCATCTTTCTCTACTATAATATGTTCTAGATTACTCTCAAATGCTTTTGTAACAAGTTAACAAAAAACAAAGTTTGGCTCATAGTGTAAATTTTGAAGATGGTCCAGCTCTGTGGTTTTAGGTTGGGACAATCTAGAAAAGAGAATTCGCAAAACAGGATTCACATCTGTCTCTAAATGTAAAAATCAGAAATAACTAGCCCTAGGACTTTGCTTTGCACACCTCTAGGTGAAACATTAATAATTGGAGTGCTGGTGGCAATTTGCATTCCAAGCAGTTCCATTCAGATTGATTATATTCAAAGTGTTGCCACTACAAGCCTTTAAAAGGTCTCTGCAAAAGCCATAAAAACATTCAGAATTGCAGTTTCCAGATTTTTTTTTGTTTGATTGTTACTTTTGATCATTTAGCCTTCAGATTTTTAGTCTTTTCTTGGAAATTTCAAGGGCTGCAAAGCAAAAAAGCTGAGTTCTTGAGATAATCATCTAGCTCCAGGAGCTAGGGCTTTAAGAAAACACTAGATATTTTAAGACCCACACTAAAATCATCAGAGCTGGAAATGTTGTGTGAGGCTTTGGTTTCTCTTTACATAAAGTACTTAGGAAAAACAGCACATAAAAAAGGTGATTAGATCCACTAGGCAGATTTATAAATGTAAAGGGGCTTAAAATACTCAAAATCTATGCGATTGATAGAGAAAAAATTAGAGTATCATACATATAGACCCAAATTAAAGCCATTCATTTAAAAATCCCCCAAGTTTGTATGACTCATATAAGGTGCATTTTTAATTTTAAATTATTTTTCCCTTCTGATATCAGTGCCAACTCTCTCCGACCCCTTAACACGATCAGCAGCAGACAATGCCACCACTGTTTCCAGAGCAAGGCCATAAGCTAGGAACGAGTAATATAACAAAGCTGTTTGTGGCTCTACAGTTAAAGGTTATGTCAGCATTTTCATGATAGAAACCCTGTTTCAGAGGTCAGTAACTCTTCTGGAAAAGCTCAGTCCATTTAGAAACTTGGCGCAGAGGGTTCCCACCATAAGACACCTTCTTTCAGGAAAACTTAACTATGTGCATCTATGTCTGTATATATATATATGTGTATATATATAATGGGTAGCTACAACGAGACCATAATTAAGGGTGCAAGATGGGCTCAGCTTAAAATGGAATTCTGTTTCCTCTCTAACATTCAGACATACAGTGTGATTTGAAAATTGTTAGGTCAGGTCCAGGACTGGGACAGTTCATGGCAATGTAACCTTAGTTGATCAAAGGGTTCCCACTATACACCTTCACTTTTTGCCTCCCATGATCTGTCTTTTTAAAATGCAATATTTATGGAATTTTTTAAAATTTACAAATAGGGCTATGGAAATGAGCCAACACTACATGAAACTCTTGACACTGAAATCCTGGGCTAGTATCTTTATCGGTGACCTGGAAGAGGAGATGGAGTGTTCCCTCATCAAATTTGCAGATGATACCAACCTGAGGGAAACAGTTGATTTTTTTTGCCATTCTGAGGGATCTTGACAGGCTGGAGAAATGGGCCAAAAGGAACCTTGTAAAATTCAACAAGGTCAGATGCAAATGGGACAGATTAATTAAGTGTTGAAATATAGCATGGCTAGCTAGCAGCTCTGCTGAAACAGAGCCCAGGTCCTGGTGGCCAGTAGGCTGAACATGAGCCAGTGCTGTGCCCTGGCAGTGTTGAAGGCTAACAGCACCCGGGGCTATATTGAAAGTCCTATAGCCAGTAGATCAAAGGAAGTGATAATTCCCCTTTACTCAGCACTTGTTATACTGCATCTGGGATGCTATGTCCAGTTTTGGGTCCAACAGCACAAGAAAGATGTTGAAAAACTGGAATGAGTCCAATGGAGGGCTGCCAAGATGATCAGCTGGAGCTGGGGAAAATTTTTGTGATGAGGCGAGACAAGCAGTAGAACAGGTTACACAGGGAGGTTTCACAATCTCTGTCCTTGGAGGTTTTCAAGACCACCGGACAAAGTCCTGAGCAACTGGAGCTGAAGTCAGTGTTGGCCCTATCCTAAACTGGAAGTTGGATTAAGACCTCCTGAGGTCCCTTTCAATCTCAATGATCCTCTGACTCCACTCTGAAATACACTGGTGAGACCAGGACTTCACCATCCTGACCCAGATAATGGACAGTCATGCCAAAATCAAGTTGGGAATCTTTGGTTCATGAACACATCTTTCTCATTCTCCTTTTACCCTTCTCTGTAGGCTTTCCGATCATGCTCTCTAATGTGCTGCAAGGTGGCAGATGAACTAGTGCACAAGTGCTAAAGTCATCATGGCATGTCAACCCTTTTATTAATATATGCTCTTGACATGGAAATACCACACTAAGTAATAAGGAGGAAAGGTTATTCATACCTCCCAACTTGAAACACCTCAGTTTCATCTCTCCAACTTTCCTCTGCAGTCAAGTGGGTGAATCATATCAGGTGCCTGATTTAGTGTTTTTAAATCACTTTGTGGATGATGATCTCTGTCTTCCCATCAACCAGGGAGGGAAAATAGGGAGATCAACTGATGCACCTTTCCTGTTAGGCTGGGTGTTGTAGATAATATGCAAGTCTTTGTCCTCATTGCCCCACAAATCAGCACTTACACAGGTAGCAGTTTCACACTTGAGTATGTGTCTCTCCTCCTATCTGCTCTATCCAACTAGGGACAAACATGTGAGGCTCTTTAACTCTGAGAGCCCTGCAGGCAGTGTTGACATGCAGACAGTTTCACAAGGAACCTTTGGGCTGGCACGAGGCAGTGGACAATGAGGCAACAGGCACATTTGCCAACAGAGCACCTGGTCAGTAGGAGTATTTGCTGTAGCACTTCTTGAGATTGAGACTGAACCCCCTGATGTAACCACAGAATTACTTATTTGTATTACTGTGGCATGACCTGGCCTGGGTCGGCTACCACCTTTGCCATAGTAGTTCACATAGTAGTAGTACACACATGAAGCAAAAGGTCTCAGAGAGGTGAAACCACTACAGAGTTTTCTTCAGTGCTGGAAGAAGGATGTAGGAAAACAAGCTTGACTGTCATGACAGGCAATGGTTGCAGCACGTCAGCTGTCTAACCATTGTGAAGATTCCTGTTGGCATCACAGGCTGAGATTTGAAGCACAGCAGTGATGAAATAGCTTTGAGAGTGTTTACAGGGGGCTCCTCCCAAGCTTGACGAGTAGCATGGGAGAAAGAGAGAGGTGCTTGTCTGAAAATTTAAGAAGTGGGTGCTGAATGTGGGTGTTGGAAGCTGGCTGCAGGCAGGAGTCGGCCAGTCGACAGTGAAGGAGAGATGACAGGGTGAATACAAGACATGAAAGGCCTGTGAAGTGAAGACAAGTAACACTGGTCTGATGTGATAGAGGAAAAGGAGCCAGCAAAGACGTGTGACATGCCGAAAGCAGCAACCGAGGGAAATCATCTTCCCAGAAATGTTCTGAGTGGATGTACATAATTTTGCACATTACATTCACCAGGCCCAGAGAAAAGGATGCTGCCCCACTTAAGACATGAAATGATGACTGCCTGAATGTGTTAAGTAGACAGACAGAAATGAGCATCTCTTAAAGACATGAAGCACAGAGACTCAGCAAAATGTAGACTTAACCTGGTGCATCTCACTTTGTCCACCTCTGTCATGGTTTAACCCCAGCCAATAGCTAAGCACCACACAGCCGCTCGCTTACTCCCCCTGGTGGGATGGGGGAGAGGATCGGAAGAGTAAAAGTGAGAAAACTCACAGGTTGAGATAAAGTCAGTTTAATAGGTAAAGCAAAAGCTGTGCATGGAAGAAAAGCAAAGCAAGGAATTCATTCACTACTTCCCATCGGCAGTCAGGTGTTCAGCCATCGCCAGGAAAGCAGGGCTCCATCACACGTAACGGTTACTTGGGAAGACAAATGCCATCACTCTGAATGCCACTCCCTTCCTTCTTCTTCCCCCAGCTTTATATACTGAGCATGACATCGTACGGTATGCATAGCCCTTTGGCCAGTCTGGGTCAGCTGTCCTGGCTGTGCTCCCTCCCAGCTTCTGGTGCACTTGGCAGAGCATGGGAAGCTGAAAAGTCCTTGACTAGCATAAACACTGCTTAGCAACAACTAAAACATCAGTGTGTTATCAACGTTATTCTCATACTAAATCCAAAACACAGCACTATACCAGCTACTAAGAAGAAATTTTACTCTACCCCAGCTGAAACCAGGACAACCTCTTTGGCAGAAAGCTTCTTATGACCTCATTCAAAGACTGGATTTCTTTTCCCCCACTGCCAGGGAGAGGATTGTAGCCTGGCCTGTCTTATTCACACAAACCTTCACAACATCATTGCTTCAAAAACCCCTGTGACAGGTCCAAGTAGTTAGGTATGACAAAGGCTTGAAATTCACATTTATTTTCTTGGCAGATGCGCAGTTTCCTCCTTCATGTGTGGACACCAATTTATTATAGATGAGTTGCCAGTCCATTCTGTTCACTGCTGTTTGTGCTTGTGTGCACGTGCATATTTTTGTTTTATCTGACCACTGAACAGCATCATATGCATTTAGTCTGTATCCATCTCACTGTCTGTACCTTAAGAATAAACTACATTAGATCTGCCAAGATACACCCGTATAGTACAAATCTTGGACATATGCCAGAGGGTGCAGTTGGACAAACTGCTTTGGCTGTTGCTGATCTGAATGCTCAATGGATTCCCATTCCTTTTCTGCCCAGCCTGGAAGTTTCCCTCAGATCCACTGGTTAATTGTTTATTTACTAAACAGGATTCTGTTGCATTTTGAGATTTCAAAAGAAAAAGAGAAAGGTGGTCCCAGTTATTCTGACAGAACTACTCACCAGAGTTAAGACCAGTATGCATCTAAACTTCTGCACAGTTTAGGCCAAATATGTTCAGAGACAAACAAAAGCTCAGCTCAAATTGAAATTGGCCAGAGATGTCAAAAACTACAAGAAAGGGTTCTTCAGGTATGTAAACAACAAGCAGAAACAGAAGGAAAATATTGGCCCTCTGTTAAATAGGAGAGGTGAATTAGTCACCAACAATACTGAAAAGGCAGAGGTTCTCAACACTTCCTCACCTCTGTCTTTACCAGCACTGTTGGGCCCCAGGCCTTGGGAACAAAAATCCATGGTTATGCAAACACAGACCCATCATCAGAGAAGGAAGAGTTGGTATGTGAACTATTACATGAGCTTGACCTGTACAAATCAATGGGCCCTGACATTATCCATCCGAGGGTAAGAGAGCTGTCTGACATCATTGTGAAGCTGCTCCCTATAATATCTGAGAAGTTGTGGAGATCGGGGGACTTCCCAGAAGACTGGAAGAAGGCTAATGTCACCCCGATCTACAAGAAAGGCTTAAAGGAAGATCCAGGAAATTATAGGCCCATCAGTCTTACTTCAGTCCCTGGGAAAGTTATAGAACGAATCCTCCTGGGGTCTATCACAAGTCAAATGAAGCACGTGATTGGGAAAAGCCAGCACAGATTCACCAAGGGCAAATTGCGCTTGACAAATCTGATCGCCTTCTATGACAAAGTAACCTGCTCGGTTGATGTGGGGCAAGTGGTGAACTTTGTCTACCTGGATTTTCTCCAAGGCTTTCGATACGGTTTCCCACAGCCTCCTTCTAGAGAAACTGATGTGTTACGGTCTAGACAAGTGGTCTGTGCGGTGGGTGGGGAACTGGCTGACAGGCCGTACCCAGAAGGTGGTGGTAAATAGCTCCTTTTCAAACTGGCAACCCGTCACAAGTGGAGTCCCCCAGGGCTGTATATTGGGCCCAACGCTGTTTAATATCTTCATAAGTGATCTGGATGACGGGATCAAGTGTACCATGATGAAGTTTGCTGATGATACCAAACCGAGTGGGGAAGTGGACACTTCGAAAGGGAGAGCCACCCTGCAGGAAGACCTGGATAGGCTGGAAGAGTGGGCTAACGAGAACCTTATGAAGTTCAACAAGGACACATGTAAGGCCTTGCACCTGGGAAAACATAATCCAGGAGTGCAAAACAGGCTGGGATCTACCCCGCTGGGGACCAGTTCTGTGGAAAGGGACCTGGGGGTCCTGGTGGACAAGCAGCTCGATATGAGTGAACAGTGTGCTGCTGTGGCAAAGAAAGCCAACAGGATGCTGGGTTGCATCAACAAGGGCATCACCAGCAAAGATAGAGAAGTCATTATCTCACTCTACTCAGCACTTGTCAGGCCACACCTGGAATACTGTGTTCAGTTTTGGTCCCCGCTATGCAAAAAAGATGTGGACAGGCTGGAGAGGGTCCAGAGAAGGACCACAAAGATGATCAAAGGACTGGGAAGCCTGCCATATGAAGAAAGGCTGAGAGAACTGTGTTTGTTCAGCCTTGAAAAAAGAAGGCTTAGGGGACATCTTATTACCATGTTCCAGTATTTAAAGGGTGGCTAAAAAGAAGACGGAGACTCCCTTTTTACAAAGAGTCACATGGAAAAGATGAGGGGTAATGGGTACAATTTATTCCTGGGGAGATTCCGATTGGATGTTAGAGGATAATTTTTCACAATGAGAACAATCAGCCATTGGAATAATCTCCCCAGGGAAGCAGTGGATTCCCCAACATTGGACGCTTTTAAACTTCAGCTGGACAGGGTGCTGGGCCATCTTGTCTACACCGTGCTTTTGCCAAGAAAGGTTGGACCAGATGATCCTTGAGGTCCCTTCCAACCTGGTATTCTATGATTCTATGAAAATACGAGGCTTTGGCAGTGTTCATCTCAGCTACCAGAGATTATGAAAACAAAGACAAAAACCAAAACATACTTAAGTTCAAATTGCTTGGGTATTTTATATAATTAGAACAATTCAAAAATAGTTAAATCAATAAGTAAATTGTTTGTACCAAATGGAATTAGGTAGGTGATAATTCTTATCATACACCAGCAACTTTGCAACATTTTTTCAGATGAATTATTATGTCATGCTTGCAACATTACAAGATCTTTCCATGAAAAGAAACAATAAGCCACACAGTCTCATCCAAAACTTGATCCTACTTTAACTGAAGTCTAGGACTATAGTTATCTTTGTTGGTACAGGGTCAAGATGCTGATGTGCATATACAATATTTTTTTCTTTTCTTACCATTCACATGGAATAGAACATAGAATAGAATATTCTTTTTAAGCAGGCAGCTTTAGGAAATGACATCCCAATCCTCAGCTCTGTGGTAACAGCCAGTCAAAAACAAAGCCAAGGATTGTTACTTTGACAAATTACATACTATTCATTCAAACCAGCTCTGAACTGCAAACATAAATTACACATAATAATGTGTGTGTGTATATATATATACGCACACACATACATATATATATATACTCCCTACAATTCATAATCACTATTCTGAGGCTTTATAAATTCCAGGGACTAGGATTTTTCATGCAGCAGGTGTGGAATATCACTATTACTGGGTTTTGATAGACTGAGGATGGACTGTAACCAAGTTTCAAGACAGGGGCGTGGATGGGTTAACTCTGCTACTATTGCACCACTTAAGTGCTTAGCAGTCAGAATTACATGTTAGGTCCCCATGGAAGGTGAGGCCACAGGATCTAACAAGACACCCTCCCCTTCTGCACTATAAAGTGGGTGAGAAGCTAAGAAAACAGGCAAGGGTCTCCCACTGGGGAGAGGGGCAAGAAGATGCCCTTTAAGACAGCTGCAGTAGTAGCAGAAATCCAGTCAGGGAATTTATGAATAATTTGGGCCAAACTGACAAGGTACTTTTCAGCAGAGGGTGTTGCAGGCCCTGTGGGGTGGTGGAAACAGTTGCGGTGTGCCCTGAGCAATGCTTCCAAGTGGGTGTTCTGCTCCCTCCTAGCCCCGCACCGGTGCCTTAGGCGAAACTATTTTCATTAGGCTTTACACGGGGATGTGAGTTCCACCTTCAGTGCCTGAGTATGGAAGCTATGCTAATCCAGTAAAAAGAGCACCGGCTCTCCAGGAGCCACCGTGGTCTGAAGAATGGAGGTCCTCTTAGCGTTGCTTAACACGATAAGTAGTGACACAGCAGGCTACCATACGTACCAGAAGACAGGGCTTGTAAAAAGCAAGTGGTGGCTCCAGAAGCTTTGCAGGTTTGAATGGCCCTCAAACCCATCTGCAAGTCACCCCAGTGTGATTTCACTTCCATCTAATAGAGGGGCAAAGGAAACTTATGAAGCAGGAGGAAAAAATTCATTCATAGTCCAAAAAGATTTTTTTTTAATAATTTGCTCCTTAACATGACAAAAGAGTAGAGAACAGAAATTGAAATCGGAACAGTGACTGCATTATGGAAGCAGTACCTGCTGACAGTGAGAACCAGGACCCACCCATATGGTGTGCTGCGGCTTTTTGGTATTGACGGGGACCATCTTAGGAGAGGAGCACTGATGGAGAAGCACTGTTTCTGCCAGTGCTACACGGAAGCATGCAATGTGACACAAGAGTCGGGCTGGTTCCTGCACCTCCACAACACTGAACATTTCTAATAATAATTGCAATATTTGGGAGGTTTACATTTTCATCCAAAGCCCAATTCCAGGAGCAAGTACACAAGAATCTCAGTTTTCAAAGATAAATACATAATCTTTGAAGTTTTGTATTTGCAGGAAAATGCCTGACACTACGAACCTTAAAGGCTTACGAACCAGCAAGAAGTAAGAAGACCCTAAGAGATATTATTTTTAAAATCTCCTCATCTTTAGGCCAGTATAATGATTTTTTTTGGATTCTGAGTGATGACTTTGAAAACTAGGGTGTTTCCAGTTGCATATTCATCTGAAAACAGAATTTTGCCTTGCAAGACAGTCTGATATATATACAGAAATATGCTTTTCTAAATGGGACCTCATTTTAATATCCTGTAATCTACTTCATCCTATAAAGCAATGGTAATTCTTTTCGGCATGATTTCTCGCATGCCTTTCAATATTTGTTGGTGGTTTTTTAGCTGCCAGTCTGAGACACTAATCTTTTAAAAAGAGTTTTTGCTGCTTGTGAAAATCTTTAGTCACTAGGGAGATAACACACATGTAATGGACTTACTGTTAACATCAGTCATATACAACTGCCGTTTTATCATATACTGTTTATTTTTTAATATCTGCGCATAACTATAAAAGAACATATTTCTAATCCAGGGCTGGGATTGCCATCCTTACTGAGACCATGGATTTGAATATCCCTGTTGAGTACAAAATGCAAAAACAGACAAAATGCAGCTATAAAGCAATGTAAGCCCTTAAGCAATACTAAAACACAAAGAAAAGTACTTGAGACGTTACCCCTCATTTCTTGCAAAGTAAGCTCATATTTAAGTTCAGATGGACCAGGTTAACAATCACTATTTTTAATGTTAAAATGCCCTAGGGAAGTTATAAACTCACCAAATATGCTGTTAAACTTACTTTATATTGTGTGCAGCTGTATGGCTTCATACCAGTGACCAAACTTCCTAAATGGGCCAGTGAAGTAAAAGACACTCTCCCTTCCCCCCTCACACCCTCCCCCCCTAACAATGACTTACTTGTCACAGGAATTTAATTTATTTTGGTAGTATGTCAGGCTACTATTCAGTTTTGACATTCCCTACCTCTCTTACCTTATGTTTTTGCATCTGGTAAGGTCAGGATGAAGGAATAGATAAGGCAGGAGATGTATTAAACATGAATGACACTTTCTCCCTTATAGCAGTCATTGCTATGAAACAAAAAGGTCAGATTCCAACTAATTTTGAACTATGCTATATGTACCGCTTAATATGGGTTTATTTCATATTCACGTTAGAAGCCTTTCTCTAGAACTATCCAGCATAATCAACTTCACTGAACTAGTTATCAAGCTAAACCCCACATTCTTCCTTTTTTCTTCCCTCCCCCACCATAGATCAACCCTATAAGCCTGCAACATTTATTTCTTGCAGTAAATGTATTTTCCTGCAAATGTTTCTGTAGCCTGTATTGGAGGTCTTAAAGGAGGAGGTCTGGCTTGTGGATTTGGATTTTGTGAACTTAACAAGGAGGCTGTTATGAAATGGAGCTTTGGCACGCCATGGCTCATTGGCAGTGATTAATTGACCGACATAGTTTCACATGATCCATTCTGACATCTAGACACAGACCTCACCTAGGAAATCGCAAGTGGATATTGATACTGCATCACCAATCTTAGCATCACAAACTCTTTAAGGTTATTTTAGGCTTTGCTGGCAGAAACTGCTTCTCCTGAAGCCTCAGCTAGGATAAATGGCCATCAATGAAATAATTACTTAAAAATGGATTTCAAGCTGGATAATAAATAATAAGTCCTTGGAGTCAGAGCAAAAAGGAAAAACTGTGTCAGGCTGAAAAGTCTTTAAGAAAACCAGGCTCTTCAGTAAAACAGCAGATTAAATACAAATTAGCAAGATAACTGCTATCAACAGTGCAGCAAAGGGAAAATGCTCTCTCTAGTATGGTTTGAAAATTTGTATTGCTTTTGGCCACTAACAAAATATAATTATTTTTGCTATTTATTGTTTGCACAAAATTCATACATTTCCAAAGCTCTCAAGACACAACTAAAGCACAAAGATAAATATAGCCAACCAGCTTCTAGCGAGGTTCAAAAGACATTATTTTTAGATCACTGGACAACTGCTGTACTTCAGTTAAAGCACAGAAGAAACAATTTATTTTGCTACATTATAGCATAGCCATTTTTCATTATAAAGAGATAGCTATCTTATTCGAGAAGAACCCTGATTAAAACCAGATGTTTTTTTAAAAAGTCAACAAGTTTAAATATACTATTAGTGCTTTAACCTGATTGGATTAGAAGCCTATAAAAATCTTGCCGTAATTTATACATATTTGTTTTAAAAGTAATTCCCTGGATTTCATGTACAAGGTCAACCAGCTGCCCTGTCCCATTGGTGACCAAATCTGCTCCACAGCATGCTGTTGGAAGAGAAGTGAAGGAGCTGGGCAACGTTAAGTCACAACACGGCATCCTGTCACTAAGTAAACAGCATTTCACAATGACATCAGAGGAAATGAAGGGATGGTAAAATAAAAGAAGGCAAAAAAGTGCAATTATTCCAAGTTTGCCTATGTGAAAACAGGTGGTAGAACAGCTACTGTAATGTTCAGTGCCTGGGCTTGAGGCAGGATCAGACTTTCAATCAAATTAGCCAAAGGGCACTAGTGCAAAGGGGATATTTCTCAGATCCACACTGACTTGATTAACAGTTTACAGGTAAATAAGGAGGGCAACATTTGCATTAGCATTAATAGTGAATAAATAGTTTAGCTCAGGGCTGCTAGCAATGCAAACCACAAAGTTCAGTGTGTTGATTCTTTACATTGTAAGTATTCCATGACAGGCTCTGTGAAATGTTTAGTATTTATTTATTTATTTTTAAGGTTAGCAAAGCTTACATAGCAACAAACATACCACAGACCTCAGGTATTACTGAGAATGGCTTTTGGGAATACCGATCATCTTCCTTTGTTCTGGGTTTCAACTGAATAAGCATCTCTGGAAACGGACTTCCTCGGTCCCACTCTCACACTGTTCAGCATTGTAGTTATACAAAAATGCATTCGTATGGTCCAGAAACCATTTTCAGCCTATAGTCTTTGCTTGATAAAAGTCTACAGATAGAGGAAACTTACTTGCTTTAGTGAAATATTCAGGATGGAATTTCTAGTGGGTGTGAGAAAGTGTTCAGCATCAAAATGAACACAAGTCCCAAAGCTCCTCTCCCCTCCCTTAAAATGAAATTGTTGCTCTCTGACTAGCCTTGAGTCTGGTGGAGTTCTAATGGGATAATTGCACATTTGGAAAGCTAAAAACGCAGAAACAAGTCCATTAAATTAGGTTTAAAGCATCTCTCAGAAGAAAAGATGGCTATCCCAAACTCCAGTCACCATTTCCATGAACTAAAATCAAAACCCCCATACAACACACAAAAATGATGCAAATCCTCATTGTCTCAACCTAGAAACCAATAATAAAAAGATGAGAGCAGGCTTATACTCAGCCATACCCTACCTACAAGTGAACTGTGTCTATCACAGAAAATCTGAATGCACAAGCAGGCATTCTGGTCAGTGGAGTGGGAGCTTATGGAGCCCAGGTTCAGGCAAAAGACAAAGTTGAGGACTCACAGTTCCCTCTAAGGAGAATACTGTAGGCACTGTTTCTAACATTATACCATTACTGTATTACACATAGATGTGAAAGTACCTGTATGATGTGTGCAGGAAGGAGATCAATCTGGAGTGTAAACGACTATATAAGAAGGCCGAACAATTAACCTAGTCTATAAAGTTTGCAAAGCCAAAAAGAATTCATTTAGTTTTATGACGCAAATTCTTCCTCAAATAAAAAACATCGTGTCTTTTGCAGCTG
This sequence comes from Theristicus caerulescens, assembly GCA_020745775.1. Taxonomy (NCBI): domain Eukaryota; kingdom Metazoa; phylum Chordata; class Aves; order Pelecaniformes; family Threskiornithidae; genus Theristicus; species Theristicus caerulescens. The sequence goes on from CM036558.1 coordinate 75,757,214, forward strand.
TTGGAACTTTACAATGACTAGAAATCAAACTGGGATTAGAAGACATTGGACAAAATTTAAGCATGAAGGGCAGTACTCCCTAGCCAGTGAAATCCCTGCTGAGGGCTACTGTGCAGGCACATGAACACGTGAGAACTCTGTAATGTGCTCAAGCAGTAGCTAATAAAAAAAAAATAATTTATGGAAATTTCTTACATGTTGTAAATAGCTCTTGCATGCTGCAACTTGTTATAATTTGGGGATTTCACTGGCTATCCCCCAGCTTATTCAGGCAGAGTGTAAAAAGCAGTGTGCAGGAGAAAGTTACAAGGTCCTTTAGAAGGTAATGTGCATTTTTTCCATTATTCCAATGCATAACAAGTAAATAGTCTCACTTTGTTAGTACTGAATATAAGGAGCAGTAACAAATAGCCCAGCCTGGTTTTGGTCTGACTGCTATTGCTCTTGCCTGTCCCCCTGGTGTTAGGGCACCCCTGCATGTCGCTGCTAAGACAGAGTGACAAAGGAAGATCTTATTGAGGACTGTGCAGTTCTGGTGGGGATGGATCCTGCCATTTCCACAATAAAAGTACTCCCCAAAATCCAACTTAAACAAGAGAGACAAATAGTGATAGAGGGCAGGAATGTACCAATTAAGTCTCTGGTACAAGAGGCCTATTTTGCTGAAGGTGTGTTCCCTATGTTCAGCCAGGCATGGGGCAGGCTCCTTTTGCCATATACTTACAGGTGCATGAGCACAGTGAAGCAAAAGGTATTTTTCCAAACTATTTTCCTCTGCCTACCTGTTCCTAGAGGCAGGATTTCTCTACAGAGGATAAATATGTACATTTGGAAACATTAAACCAATTTGACCTCAGACAAGACGCAGCAGAAAATTTTCTATTTAAAGCAGACGATTTCCAACAGATTTCAGTAGGAGCTGGATCAGAACTTCACAAAATAACTGATGAGGAGGAAGACAGTGATGACAAGATGAAAGAGTAGCAATCCTACAGAATACTCATTCTCTATAAGTCAAACCAGTGAAAACAGTGTTCCATCTGATGGTTGAAAGCACGTCCATTCATTAAACAAGCTCCAGCTTATACAACAGTATTGCTATGACTATAATGTGTTAGAGACAGAAAAAAAGAAATTCTTAGTTCAGTGGCTCCTTCACTATATAAAATAACCTTGAGCAAAAAGTAATGGGAAGAGATATGCCAAACAATTTAGTATAGACTTTAGACCTGCATAATGCTTTTTAAAGCTTAGTCCGTTTTACCAGTGAAATCAGTTTGACAAACGCTGAATCTAATTAATTCAGTTTGAACCTAGTTACAAGAGGAATAACAACCAAAATGTCCTAGCATAATTCTTTTTAAATATTTGTACAGAAGTATCATTTGTACAGTTGCATGTATTTAGGAATTATCTGTTCTGAAAACTTGATCTGAGAGCATTTTTCTACAGCAGGTTAGTTATAAAAGCTTTTATTTAAAAATACCTACTCCAGTTTCTCCTGGGACTCAGTAAAAGTAACTTACTGAACGATTAGCAGAGCTCAGTCACTACTTCTGCTTGCACAACATTAGAAAAGTTAATCTGTTGAGAGTTCATGTCTAATGTGAATGTTTCAAACAGAAAAGTCGAGTCGGACAGATTCTGATAGAGTGGTATCTGCCTACAGCAGAAACACGGTGGCTGTAGTAGACAATAATATTAGCTGACAGACCATTACCTACAATTTGAATGCTTCTGAGCAGAAGAGATTTTGCTAGAGACATTAATACAAAACATTTAAACCAATATCATCTACAAAAAAGGCCTACCCTAAATTTTAAAATTCATCAAGATGATAGAGAAGATATTCAGTTCTGCAAAATAATGCAAGCATGCATACACAGTATCTAGATGGATAACAATACAAAATACTCCTAGATGAACAAAGTTAATTAAAATAAATATCTATTCTTTGAATAAGATAAATCACAATACAGTATTAACTTGACAGTGTGCATAGCGTAAAGCCAAGGAATTACTACTTCACATAGTAGGAAGAAAAATGAGGAAACTCCAATTTCAGACACTAAACTTAACAACTTCTAATTCTTATCTCTAGGTCTTGATAACCTTTGTTACCTTTATCGCTTTCAACTATGTGTACCTAGAACCTGGAAAATGAATTAGAGTTGCCCATTAGTCATTTTCTGGTCTCTGAATGTTAAATCATACTTTTGTTTATTCTAACTTTCACAAGAAAACCCTCTGTTAGAAATGTACGGCCCAATGTTTTACTCTTAACAGGGAAAACGAAAAAAAGTGACAGGTAAAATTAAATGTTTCAGATGTTTTCTTTGGAAAGTTACATCTCAACTATTTTGTGGGGGAGGATAAATGAGCCGAGATCATTTTAACATACTACCTCAATAATATATGCAGAGTGCCTCAGGAAATGTAAGAACTGTTGGCCCTGTAAATGAAAAATTAAGAGGAAGACAACTATTTATTTCATTAGTCATCTATATTTCTACTTAGAATCGTTGAATAACCTGAAGGCTCCAGCTGGCTAAAGATTCCTTGTGATCTCAGAAATCAGGAATACTTAACCCATCTTTTAAGATAACAGCCACTTTATTTTTCCCTCAAGTCACAGTTGTATAAGTTTTCTGGAATTTTAGAGTATGTTAAGATACATCTGAATTGCCATTATTTTGATTTGCAAAAATACATAGTAGCTTTATGGGCTAGAAAACTGTATTCCTAGCCCTGTTTCCAGCATCCAGACATTTCTACCGCGTATCTCCAAGAGTAATTCAGGGAAATAATCTCTCTTTTTTCCTAATTCTAATAATTGCTCATTTCCTACTCTCATTTTTTGGTGTATTTATCAGTATAAAACACAGTATCTTAAGTGCATGCATCCACTATTAAAATCTGGTGGGCTCCTTTGCAGTAAGAACTGTGACTGCAACCTCCAGTCACACAAATAACTACTGTGGTGGGCAAACACCTTCAACATCTGTTCATTTCTTTAATTTGATGCTTTTTAAATGAAATTACTGGTCAAAATACAGTTCACCTTTTCTAAATCTCAGAGAAGCAGACTGTGATAACTGGTTTTGCAATCAGGAATTTCAAATGATCATTGCAGGCTTTTTGTTTTTAAGGAGATATATTTAGGTGTGAAAACACAGACCAAATGTTGCCATGTCTCTTCCATTTTTTTTATCACAAGAATATGCTAGTCAGTAATGAAACCATCTGAATTAAGTCATATTTGGAGGAGTCCAACATTTTGATGAGTCTTCAAAAGGAAAAAAAGATACCTTTCAGAGCTTTTAAAACAATAATAATGATTAAAAAAAATCCATTCGGAACAGTCAAATCTTGTAAGAAAAATGTGCTTCACTTGGAACTCAAAAAGCAAAATGAAAAAAACCTGAGGAAGCTTTGTCCTTACTTGTGTTTTTTTAAAGGTATGTTTATTCCAAATTACTATTTGAAAATAATTTAGGAATGAGTAAGTATTGATGATTATAACCTATATTCAGAATATTTTTTCATAGTCATAAAAAAAATAGAGATGGATTGTAGTATACTTAGTTGTGGCAGGAATCCTATAAATTTCTTTTTTAACAGCTATATTCTGCACCACAGAGAGCCTCATGAAATCATGACCACAGTGAAGAGACGTGCACCCATATGAGCTGAAATTTGGTACTAGGTGCCTTGTGCAAAAAAAAATTAGCATGACTTCAGATCAAAAAAGGTAAACATATCCAATGTTCTATTACAAACAATAAACTCAATATTCTGTCATGCACTCAGAATAAATCATACAGATTTGCAGGATCTGGCCCTGCAAATCTCCATCAGGCATTTTCACCCACAGTCCCACTGAAGTTACGGAGCCTGTTCTTGAGCACAGAATTACAGGCACTTAAACTCTTCAGTAGCCTATTTTTACATCTAGTACATCCCAGGTCTGAATGTGTCTGCTTCTAAGAACTCATGGGAGTTGGACTCGATGATCCTTATGGGTTCCTTCCAACTTGAGATATTCTACGATTCTATGATTTCAGTCTTTTTACAACACACAAGACCAGTGTGAAGAGAGAAAAAAAATCTAAAACAACTAAACATCACAGCACATTACACAATCATAATCATACAAAATTTACCCCAACAAGTGAAAGTCAAGAAACAGAACAAAAAACTGGTGATGATCTTATTATGAAAAAAGGAGAAGGGTAAACCTTAGGACTTTTAGCACCACTTTTAAAATGAGAAAAAGACTTATAAGCCGGTACCCCTCGGATACCCACTAATCTAACAAATTGGAAATTTGATCTCCATCTTGGCCTTCACTCTGATGTCTGTAAAAGAGATTCCTGTCAAGACCCAGGTAGTGAATCTCCTGTTGTCTTTTCCACCACGATGGTTTTTGACTAGACAGAGAACACAGTGATATTCTATACACTGTAAATTCAGATGATCTTTCTTTCACCCTCCGTCCCCCTTTTTTTAAATGTCATTGTTCATGTACAATTTCTTTGGTTTCTAACATAATTGTGATTTGAGTCTTTGGTACCAGATGAGATTTTTTTGCTCCTATTTCAAATATGTTTGTATTAATTGTGCATTATGGAGGAACGGAAAGGTTAAGTTTGAAACAATTTTTCTTTTAGAAAGTTGAGATCAGTTGTTACATGCTTTTTCACAGCTTTAATACAAAGCAGTGGTTTTAACAAACTTTTGAGTGATTATTATCTGAATAATACCTACATTTGGGATCATGTTTTTATGTTTTAAACCTAGAAGCAAAGTGTGCCAGCACTTACTTGTTACTTTTATTAATGCACAGCCCTCTTTTAGCTGCAGTTCTGCGCTGCTCCTTACCCCCTTACTCCATATCTGTGGTTTTTTCCACTTCATTTGTATCCTTTTTGCACTTTTTCTGTGCTTCTTTTTGCATTCTCTTTTATTTTCACACCAGTCAGCTTTGGGAAAACTGACACTGAAAGAATGAAAGTGTTGTGAATCATACCTAAAAACACCTGGTAAAGGTTTATTTTATGACATCAAATAAAAATGCTGAAAAATACCTGTCAAACGATATTTTTTTTAAAAACAGAAAAACAGAAGCTTAAAATACAGTGAAGCAAAAAAAGAGGTGTAAATTTACAAGAAGCTAGGCAATGGTGATAAAAAGCAATTTTGCAAAAGTTAAAAAAAGAAAAAGAAAAAAAGATTAAATGACATTAAAAAATATCCAAGTCTTCATTTGATTATCTTTAATCTAATTATAAAAAGGAGCTGCTTAGTTCCCTGCAAAACAAGGAGACCTTAGATGGTTTAAGCAGAAAAAACAGAGGCTAGCGCAGCAAAAATAGTGCTAAATTAAAGCACTTGGAGACCAAGGGCTTTGAACCTGGGTTTAAGCAGTCATTCCAACCTTGTGAGGCAGGGGCTACAGAAGTTTGGGCTCCTGCTAACAGAGCCCTCATTGTTCCACCAGGCAGCTAGAAAAATGCTGCTTTATATCTCCTCACACCACAAGCCCAGCACACAGAGCCTAGGAGGAGAAGGAGTCCGAGGGTGTGCTATCCATTGAAAAGCCATTTTTCCGCTATAAACTACCCCGTGCTCCAGCCCTGGCTCGCCAACTGTGCTAACGGGATGTTATGATGGTGCATAATTTATAACTGGAAATTTCTGATTTATGTGGGATTTGGAGCATTTGTGTGCCCGCCCTCCCAACCTTCCCTCCTTCCCTCAACCCTGGACACAGCAAGGTGAAACCTTTCAAACTGCAGAGCCAAGGTATCCACTGTGCTGGTAGATAAACATTGCACAGTTGAAAGTTCAGTTATTCCACACCTGTTTAATATGTTTATTCAGTAATTAAAGATTAATGCTTATTCCAGACCAGATAAATATATACTGTACACACGCATGCATTCTGTAAGGAACAAAGATTTTACTGTATTGGGTTACTTAAGGGTACTGAAACATACAATTTTAAAAAGCCTAAGCCATGTCATTTAGGCTGTGCTATAAATTACATTACATACATTGGGAAAAGATGCCTAGCAGTAGGTCAGTCGGACGAATTACTGAAGACAATTTAGAGACAGGTCACTATTTATTTGTGTGGCTTATAATTATGGCTGTTTGCAGAGATGGCTATGGTTCATTGCTATTCTGCAGCAAGCTCAATAGAAGGCATACGTGATGATGTTTGCATGATTTAGACTTGCTGAACCTGTAATAAAATGTATTAGGCTGCAGTGCTCCAAAACGTTTAATTTATATATATGTGCATATATATATAGATAATATGTAAATACTGTTACATACATAGTTACACACAAAAATATTCTCTTTTGAAAAAGATCTGTTTTCCTGTCTACAAACTCGCTGTGCAGCATACCATGGAGGTTTGAAGCAACATCCTTACAGTCATAAAAGGCCATGGGAATAGCTGAAACATGGCTGTCTGCTGAATTCACACCAATTATGTTGATTCTAGAATTTCATTCATTTGAAGTAATCAAATACAATTCAATTAACTCTGCTTCTTATAAAGTTCATATGTTTATAATCAGAAGGATCTGAATAGTAAAAGATTTTTTAAATTGTATCATTTGGGATGTTATTGTGCTCAATTAAACCTACAAAGCTGGTAAACGAGTATGCTTGCCATGCTGGAACTAAATCGCTGCTAAGGAACACATCCTTGAAATACATTTTTGGTGGTTTTATTACTGGTAGATCCAAATCAGAACAGCAGCTAATGATGTTTTTAAGGTTAAATCAATAGTTCTTGTGCAAGACTGAAAGAATATACTTCAGTGGACTTAATTATCAGCCTGTTTAAGCCATGCTCTGTGCTGGACTCTGTTTTGCATTGGTAACACTCCCAGTCTCTTTTAAGGAGGAGGGTTCAGCCAGTACTGATTTTTTGAAGCCTCTGCCCACTGCATGACTTGACCTTGCTCCCATTTACTAAGGGCAGAAAGCTCCGTACACCTGAATGGGCAAGCCCTGCACAGGATGAACAGCAATCTCCAGCAGAGTGCTCTCAGCCCACTCACCAGTTAGCAGAACAGGAAAGGGTCAGGACAATTCACATGTAGCAAGGTCTCCCAAGGGTTTTTTTTAATTATTTTTGGATATACCTGCTGATGCTGAACACACTGCAGTGCCTCTCACAGAAGCAGCATACATCTTGCTTTGTCTAGCATTTTCCAGGTATGTTAAACAACTCAAGAGAGAAGACAGCATGTATGAGTGCACATGTTCAAAAAAGAAAAAGTTTGCTAAAGCATTACTGTACGTTCCCAAACTGAATCCTGTGCGCAATGGCACAGATTTTGGACCGGTCATCCTGCCCCCTTTCTCAGAGAAGCAGAAGAACTGTTCTCAGTTTTAAGACAATGCACTCCAAATTGCAGTGGCATACACTTCACATGCATGTGAAGTAGATATGCATTTGTAGTAGTGTGTGCACAACTGAGTATAGTGGTCCTTCTCGGGGCCATAAAAATAAATGTAAGAATAAAAATCATTAAATCAAACCACAAAGCCACAAATTAAAATCCAAACAGCAGAATTACTTCACGTTCCAAATTTCGTAAATGACAAGCTTCCTTCCATCACTTTCACAATGCAGTGGGCAGAATAGGAGGCAAACAGAAAGGAATTGCATATCACAAAAGTTCTGACCCATTCTTGGCTTTCACAATGCCCCTAGAACTTCACAGAACATCAGTAACCAGACACAAAGAAAAGGCACTGCAGATCCAAGTTTCAAATCAAGGTTTTAGTGCACAGAATCGCAGTCTGGGTTAGAAGGGACCCCTTGAGGTCATGTGGCCCAGCATCCTGCTCCAAGCAGGACAACTTCAAAGTTAATCCAAAGTCTTGGTTAAAACACGCGATCTAGAATAATCTAGCTATTCAAATATTATTCTGGTCAAACAGCAATGTGTATCTTTGCAGAAAACAGAACTGTAGAGGAATAGTGTACTATGCTTCCACTTCAAAAGAGAATAGCAAAGACATTTCGCTTATTCTAGCAAAAATGAATCTTGTTAGCTCTCTCTTGTATCGTCTTTTTTAACTAAAGGGCAAAACTGAAGTATTATTGTTATCCTTCAGTGATGTATACCGTTAGCCTGTACTATCCCTGTAACAAAAATTGTGTTTAATACAATTAATTTGCATGGAATTAGTGTGAGAATCTGGTTTTTTTCTGGTTTGTTTTTTTTTTTTTTGGTCTGTCGTAATAATAGGACTGTGAAAATATAAAGCCTAAATAAAGAATGAGTTCTAGTGAGTTGTCACTAGAGCACATCGTAGTACTACCTCTGTACATTAGAGGCAGATGTAAATAGGAAAAGCACATGAGAAGGTTTCCAAAGGTCTTGACTTTTAGATACACTTAGATACCAAATCTGAGCTTTCTTGAAGAGTATCTCTAATTTTAATTCTTTGGTCTCAAAGAGATTTTATTTTTAGCAGCATAACAGATTAAATTTTTAAGTATTTTGTTAAAGGCATACAGAAGAAAAATACACATATATGTATCTTAAGGTAGGATATGTGACTGGCAACCAGTCACTCTTGAATCTATAAGCCTTGTGTAAATGCAAAAAAATCAGCTGTAGAATATGTAGTTCAGAACCAGAACATATTATTTACTATTAATTAATTGAATATCATAAAAATGTCTCTACCTATCAAAGTACTGAGATTTAATTATAAAGGGAACACAAAACGAGGCACAGCACAAAAGGACACTGAAATCAGCCCCATGCTAAATTCCCCACGAATGCACTTGGTACTGTTTTCCAGGTCAGAGAAGGCAGGAAGGGACTAACCTAGTCTTGTTAAGCTAACAAATATGATAGAAAACACTAAAGCAAATAGAGATCTCTGGATTAATAGGTATACTTCTCTTCTCCACCCTGGGCAAATGGCTCCTATCTTGCCTCATCTGCAGTCAGCTACACTGGATTAAGCAGAATCCTGAGCTTTAAACAGAGAAATCACTCTTCACACAAGAGAGGTAATTTGAACAGGCATTTAATTACTGCAGCCATCCAAACTGTAGTGAGGTAAAAGTGCAGGGAAAAAACCCAACCAAACAAAAAACTCCAAACACATGAACGAGTCAAGCCTATAGCAGCTGGGAGCTGTTTGTGACTTCTCTGTTTCACTCCTTTAGACTTTCTGGCATTTTTATTGCCTGTTATCCCAGTGATAATATGTAAGCATGCAGATATATTGAATTGAGAGGGGGAAAAATAGGGGCCACATAGAAAGCAGCAGACTTGCAGTAACTGATAAACATCAGTCATTTTCTAATAAGCTGAAAGTTTCTAGAAGTTTAGAAGTTAGTAAATAAACTGTTAAGATAATATTCTGATGGAAAGCCTAAAGGAAAGTTTAATATTTGTAAGAGCAAGCATTCAAAAATCAGCTCTTTAAGCTTCTTTACCCCACCCTGCTCATTTGAAAAAATGAATATACATTATGGTTTTTTCTTTTCTTCTTGTTTTTGTGTTTTCAGGTTTCGCTCCATAACCCTGAGTGCCATAATCCTCCACTCTCTTTTTTTCTTCCAAATGGCAACTGGGATCTTCATGAAATCATTTGACTCAAGTGCTGAGGTTTTAAGAAAAACAAAAAAAAAGCACACACTCTCCTAACTAATGAGAAAAATGAAAAAAAAGCTGGAAATTCTAGGGTTTGGTTAAAAATGCCTCTCTCATTTCGAATCAGATTTTACCATAGATGTTACCATAGATCTCACAAAAGTCTATGAAAGGAGGATGGACCAGATTTCGGTCAAAATTACAGGATTTGGACATATTACTTTGCAAAGGTGAACGAGCTAGAATACTCACCATGGCTATATTTGTTTACTTGCTCAGCTAATGAAATTATGGAAAATTCTTTCATAAACATAAGTAAGTTTGGAATGCCCGAAAGTGGGCTTTTTGCCAAACTAAAAAGAAGATAAAATAAAAGCAAAACCTTAAATAAACCTAGGCCACATGGGAAGAAGTTTTGATCTCACTGACTTCATGGGTCCTAGCATTTCACTCCTATATAATGAGTCCATTAGCAATGAGGAGAAAGCTATGTTCATTATCGTCCTCAATTCAAAATCAGAAACGCATCCTCAGTTTCTTCATTGATGGGAAGTGTCTTCAATGAGAAGAAGTCATGTATCTCTCATTCAAACACTGTAAGGCCCAAGGCAAAAACACGAGTAAGGCGGTCACTGGAAAGTAAGTACCCATTAGTTGTCATCAGGGCTGCCTTGAGCCTTATCTCAAAATAACACTAAGCTCCCAAAGCCCTTGAAAATTAGATAAAATCCTGGGCTAGCGTAAAGGGTCTCACAAAAGATTTTCAGATTAGTTCTCCAAGCCCCTGTGCATCAAAACAAACAAAACACCTTTCCCAATTTTCCACGGGAAATAGATAAAAGGCGCAGTGAAATAGCCAGCAGCTCAGCGGGCTCAGTGGCCTCCCCAGGAATGCCAAAGACAGAGGTGCAAGTCTCTGTGGCATTTGATTGAGGCTTGAACCTCTCTCTCTCTGTGATCTGCAGCGAGTAGCACAAACACCAGCTCATTAATTAAGCCTGAGGCTGGTGAGCACTGGCCTCTTTTGTATATTGACCATAATTCTTATCCTTATTAAAACTGATATGCACAATCCATCAACAGCTTTCCTTTTTGATGAAACACCACATCAGAGTAACTTCTGGTCACCCAGCTGGCCAGAAAACACCTACATGGTGGGAGATGCAAGATGATAAAGAACTGTAGGCAAGCTTCTAGCTTGGAAGTCTTTTGCTGGCTGGCTTTGGGGAAAAGATTTAGAAAGAGCTATGGGGACCACTGGGATGTTCAGCAGAAACAGCCAAAGGGGAGTCTTCTCTCATGTGAAGCAACTGCAGTGGGCTCTGCTGAATTAACATGACTGAAAACAAAGTGATTGCCAAGTTCGGAACCAGTTTAACAGCACGAGCACCTCAAAGTTCAAATAAGAGGAATGCAATAGCAAGGGTCACTGCAGGAACAGGCTTGTAAGGGATTGGTAAGGTTTATTAAACACGACTCATCACTCTTCATTTAGCACAATTGTGGGAAAAGAAGACTTTATAGCCCAGTGATCCAGTCTACAACAGGAGTTAAATGTGCAAGACAAGTCCTGTCTCTTGGGAAGAAATCACTCTTTAGCTGTGAGAGAAACCACATTTGCTTCTTTGGCAAAACGTTGGGGACTCTCCTCCCACGTAGAAATCAGACAAGACTCCTATTTATCTGAAGAAGCCAAGAACATATTAATATATACATACGTCACCGTTCTACCACATTCTTTCTAAAGGCATCTCTAACATTACATGTGCACAACCGCTTACAACAGTACCATATTTGTGCTTATAAAGTAAGTTGCCCAGCTCCCAACAGGCGTATGTATGGAAAGGTGCCACCTGAAATGCACAACCAGAACCAAGACTGAGGCTCAGAAAAAATATGCCCCATACATCTAGATAAGCTGTAGAGAAAGTGATCAGATTTATTTAAAAAAACCCACAACCATATTTCAGAAGCTACTCATAGTTTGCCAAGAGGATATTCATTTCAGACTTCATCAGAGGATGCAGGATATTTTCAGTAACTAAGAAACAGTTACCTCTTTTTCCCCCCCCCCCACAACTATTCCTACATAAATTGAAATAAAGATATTCTACTATAAAGTTGTACTCACTTTTAATTCGCTACTCAAAAATAAAATTATTAAAAACCTGAAGAAGAAATTAATGCAATTTTCATTATACTTCAGGAGGTGGTGTTTTTTTTTTTTTTTTTAACCTGCTGCTCTGCTCTGTCAGGCCTTATTATTTTCACAAAGATCTGACAATCATGGGGTCATATTTGCTAGCTGCTTGTGACAACATTCAAAAGGGGCACTATATATCACCAAAACAGCTCACAAACTGGCTAGTCACATTATTTATTATGAGCCACACATGTGACAAATTATTTAACTCAGTGACTCCTAATAAGTCAAAGAGCAAGCAATTAGCTAACGCAGTATGAGGGCTGTTTGTGGCAATTTATAGATGCTCTCAAGCTGTCACAGCACTTCAAAGTACCGTTGGGGGGGAACCTCTTAATGACTCACTTGAGATGACAAGCATTACACAGCACACATGGCAGCGATGAATTTGGCAGCCGATCTCTGTTACTTGACGCTTCCTCCCCTTCCCCCAACAGCTGTTTACATGTTTGCAGTTTGCATTTCTCTCTTGCAAAGTTGCTCGTCGCTGGAAATGCAGAGAGGGAGGCACTATGTTCCTTTGCAACAGAGCAAGTGCTGTTCAAGGCCACTCTGTGGGTAAATCCTCAGGATTACAAGAAAGTCAGGGAGCTGTATGACTGTTAACTAGGAGACAGACTGCAGGCAAAATCTGCTGGTTGCATATACAACTCCTATTTCCAGCTCACAACTGGAATGGACTGAACCTCATGGAAGCTGGGGTCCTTTTCCAGTTACCTGGGATTACTCTTTGTAATAATTATTCTTTATAGTAAACCAAACAAAGACATTTTTAGGACATTTGGACAAGATGACCTCCAGACCTTCCAACCTCAACCATTCTGTGAAACCAAAGAAGATTATCACTTTGAATTCACTCAGGATCTAGGAATTGTCAAAGCTTTAGAGCTCAGACCAGCTTCTAAAGCTTAGTCCTTGGCTTTCTGTAATGAATTACAGCAACTGGTAACTATCTTGCATTTTCTTCTTTGCACCCCATTGAAAAAGTAAGTGTATCCCTTTCTCCTGAGATGCCTCTTGTATTTCTAGCAGCACTCAGTCAAACAACTCCCTGGCTGTATCAAACCTAGACACCTTGGTGAATTACGGACCAATGCCGAAGCAAAGATCATGTGGGATAAATCTAGTCTGGGTGTTCCCACTCATATGAATGCAGTGACAGTGTACAATGAGTGTAGGAATTAAAAATAATCTGGCAGCATCAGGTTAAAAAAACTGGTGATGATTAGCAGATACTCTGTGTTGGAGAGTGGGGAGATAAGGAGTGGTGAAAGAGGAAAGTCAGGGAGGGGGCAATTAAATGATTACTTTGCAGAAACTCCAGGCATAAAACAGAGATTGGAGAGGAGAACGATACATCTTGAAGCCACCGTTACCCTCAAGGTTGTACCTGCAGCTATGAGAGCATGACACAGCTATGCCTGGTGAAAGGCAAAAATTAATCAATGGCAATGAATGGGTGACGCTGAGAAAACACAATGCGCTGCCAGTTGGACGTGAGTGTACTATTTCAGGAGGAGAGGGTAAAAAAAGCAGATGTCAAACCTGCATTCAAAAGCAGTCACTCCAAGCCATCTAAGCAAAGGCTCCCCCGCACTATAAGACATGTAGCAGGAGCAATTAAACCTCTCTCTGCCACACACATTCCTTTTTAAAATGCAAGAGTCATTGACTGTGCTTTAGCATTCCTCAGCAGCCACAGCTGTATTATAGCAACTCTGTTATTCCAGATAGCTTGAGGGGAAAGTACCTGCACACAGGAGTGTTAACCTCTGCCTTTAATTGCACAGTGACATCATCCATGAGATTTAACTTGTGCTTTTGACACAACATCAGACTTTCAATGCAAAAGCTTGATTTAGTACACCATGAAAAAGTGTTGAAATCGTCTTCAGTATAGAAATCAATGAAGTTTTTATTGGGGACAATGCAAGCCTAAAAATGTAATTAGATGTTTTGTCTGTCAGAAAAGGTTTCTATTTCCAAGCCTGAATTTGCATATTGAGATTGCTTTAAAATGTGGGAAGTAAAAGTTAGAAATTATTTTAAGGTGTGGAGTTTGAATGACAGGAATACCCTTATGAATAGCTGTAGCACAAGAATGCATTTTCCAAAAGTACTTTATAAGTATCTACCAGTTACGTGGGAAAGAAAAAGCAACACATTCAAATCTTCATATAATAATATAACAATCTTCAAATAGTATGGGTGTTTTGGGTTTTTTTTGCCAGTGTTCACTGCAGTCCTTAACTACCTGACATTTCATCAATCTTGTGGCACTTTGTCCTTCTTTTTTTTTTCTTTTCTTCTGGTATCACTTCATCTTTGTCAAGGTTTGCTTTTCTTCCCATGCATTTATGCCATGCTGCTGAGCTTTTCAGAAGTTACAAAGTAGAACTATCTGAACACTGTGCCGAAGATCATTTTACTGCATTAATGTAATGTCATCAATCAAATTTTGGATATCCAGGTATTACTTATTCTGCTGTTCTAACTTATAAAACCTGTTATACTCTGAGGGAAAAGTATTTCTAGCCAAGCCAGGTTTGGGTAGAGAGGGAAGGCTCCAGCTTGCATTAGGCAGAAGAATGGCTAAGTAGGGCTAAGTAGAAAACAGAAGAGGTAAGAGAGTGTTTCTTGAAGTGGTGCTTTTAAAACTGATGCGTTATCAGTTCAGCTGTTTGACCAAAAGCCACAAGTGTCAGAATACAGATTTCATGTGCTGCAGTACATGAACAGAGTTGTCATTTTTGTTGCCAGCCTCAGGATCTTTGATGCTTTCCTTAGAACTCTTCCTCCCAGAATCATGAGATTGCAGAGGCCTATCAGCTTTCTTTTTAAAAGAAATAAAAATTTAAAAAAATATTAAAGCTTCTCTAGTTCCAAGGGAAAATTTAAAAGCAAAACTTGAGTAGTCCCTGAAAGCTCAGAAAACCAAAAAGGCAAATAAATCAACACTTACTCTTTTTAGGTTAAATAAATCGTGAGGTTTTTTTTTTTTAACCTCCTGGTTTTGAAGATCCACTTCACTTTCCATTTATTTATTTATTTAAACACAAGGGAAGAATCCACGGTGAATGTAACAAATCATAATATTGTGGGTAACCTCATACTCCTCACAGGTACTTTTCATCAGGATAAGAATTTCCAGTGAGACTCACAAAATTTAGTCATATTTTTAAATACCTGCTCTTGAATCATCATGACTGCTTTTTCCCAACATCTGATCTCCTAGTAATCAAGGAAAACAAACAGCCTTCTTTTGCAATCCTTTTCTAATCTGTGGAGAACAGGACTAATAGTACAAAGGTGCCTATTCAGTAACAGTCAAAATATTATTCGAACACTAAGCACTAGGGTGCAAATCCTTCAGGCTCTCCTGTCTTCTGACAAAGATCCACAACTTTGGCAAATGTATGTAAAAAGTGCATTTCTGAGGTGAGTAAAACTAACATCTGAACTTTGTTTTTGAGATGCTCATGCTTTAAAAGCAGAACATAGCAAGCACGCACAGAAAAGTGAGCTGAAAACCCCAGGATTTGGGGGGAAGCGTAGATGGTCATGCCCAGGTGGAAGGGATGATATTTTACACAGATAATCACTCCATTCTTAATTTGCGTTTTATATTTTGCCACGCCTATTTTGCAGGCATGTGATTGTGTCCACGGCAATTTATTAGCAACTGTAGGAGTCAGTAACCCAGGCTTATCCTCTGAACTAAGATTTAGTGCACGGATTAAAGCCTGTCACAAAATAAGACTGTAGCTGAATCCTTTTAGCCAAGGGGCAGGGGGCAGGTTTTCAGTAATAATAGCCCTGGCTGTGGGATTTACAGTTGGCAACAGAAAACAATTGGAAATATACAAAATTGTGCCTTAAGTTTGGTGAAGTCTTAATCTTCTGAAACGAGCTTTGGACAGGACATTATAAGGTCACATTTCCCAATTAATACATGAACGAGCACAGATTAAGGTCTCCTCCCTGCAGTTAAGGTGTCCCATCTTGCCAAGAGTCCTCTAAGGAGAATCACTTGCTGTAGTCAGTGAGCTATTCCTTATGGCCGAAGTGCCTACATCTTCTGCCTTTGGCGTGGAGCAAAGAAAAAGCTCTTCACAAATCAGACAACGTCTATAGCCTGTCTCCATTGTACCAAAACTAGTCATCCTCGTTTGAATGCAATTAGATTTTCATTACTTATACTAATTCTTTTCCTCTGACCAGGATTTTTTTTTTTAATTTCTTCCTTCCCCCACTCCACTGTCTCCTTTATCCCATTTCCCCTCGAGCATTTTAAAGAATGGCCAGTCCTGACTGTTAACAGCATCTCACACAACCACATCTGTTTGTTCCTTCCCAGCTCCATTGTTCTGATCAAATTGAGTCTTCATCCTTCAGTAACTCTCTGGGTATTTTTCACTCCACATGTTCTTGAAGTGCAATGTCTTTATCTAACACCTACTGATCTCCCTTCCACACTGCTATATTTCTTAGCCTGCCTGTCTCAAATTACCGGACTGGTATGTTCACTGGATATTTGCCATAGCAAGATGTTATGTGCATGTAGAACATGCATACCCTGAAGATCAGGGTAAGGAGACACAAAAGCTATGTGGGAAGCATTGTTAAATGATGTTAAGGAAAGTACCCGGTCAAATTCATACCACTATGAATGAATCCTGAGAACCTGAAAATCCTTAGCACTGCGTGAGAAGTGATTCTCCTGCATTGCTGAGATAGACAGCAATTCAGCAAATTGAAAGGGCAAAATATTAGTCACTCTGCTCAACACAGATGGCATTTAGACCAAACAAGGCCTCTGGTTAGCCAGCTGGCCCATGTTTGAATGGGTCAGCTAGCTTCTAGCTAGATGTATTGTAGAGCCACGTTCCCTTCTCTCTCCATCACATATGGCTGCTCTATTAACTTCTTCCAAATATTTCAGGACAGTCAGCCACAGAAATCATTGACTTTGCTACCTCAATTCTGTGCAGAAACCAGTCAGACTACTAAACTACAGTAGTAAAATGTAGAGCAGCTGCACAGGAGTTTATTTCCTGCCTTTATTGGCCAAGATAGGGCAGAGTCTGCATCTCATTTGTGAGGAGATGTCTTGCTGAATGCAGCTGTCAGTCGTCAGAAGGACACTCCACTTACAAGAAGTCATTGCTGAAATGAAATGCTGCACACAGTAATCTGGTGTTCAAATCTTGTTCAAATCTGTTCTTGCAGACAAGCTTGCAGAGAACATCATTGCAAAAAGTTGCTGAAGAAACTTCCATGGGTTTTGAGCACAGCTCAGTGCTCACCACTTCAGCATGCAGGCTGGGTTTAGGGTATTACTGAGCTGAAGCATCCTAGCTAGAATAATGACTGTCTGAAGTCAAAACACACAGGAATCGCTGACAAACTTAAAAACCTAACAGAACCCCATATGCAACACTGCTGTGTTGTTAGGTTTTTTCCTTCTTCAACAGCTCTGGGTAGAAAAGAAACTATCTTCATAAGAAATCCTGCCAGGTCAGACTGAAATCTGAGGATTCAAATTACACCATATGATCAAGAGCATCTGCTTTCATCTCAGGCACAGCAGGGACGAGGCACGAGTCATTATTCAAGATTTGAAAAATGAATTAGCAGCAAGTGTGGCTCAGCGAGCACTCTAATGGGAACGGAGACAGAACAGAATCAAAAACTTTTGTTTTGCTTGTTCGCTTTCCTGCTTCATTTTTTAATAAAAGGATCTGCAGTGTTTATGTGTATGTGTGCATATGTAAGTGTGTGCACACAAAATTATGCAAAGCATATTTCAGCTTGATACATGGAAAAAAGTGTGAGAGTAAAAAAGTCAAATCAGTGTCAATTTATAGTAATTGTAAAAAGCTCGTGTCACAGAAAATGTAAGTCCTCAAGCACTGCAGGATTCTTTTCACCTAGTTATATGGAAGAACTGCTTTACAAAAAATTACTTAGAAAGGGACTGTATGGTTTGAGAGCACACCGTGTACAGACACACCTACTCTCTCAACTACACAACTACTGGGTTAATTTCAGAGTTATTCAATTTTCTTTAAAGGAGATTTTCATACTTTTACTTATTTTTTGAAGTAAGGAGGTCCATTGATAGGTAGAAAACATAAATGTAGAAAACACCCAGCTCCCCCCCAAAAAAACAGAAGAAAGCAATTTCAGTTACTGACATGTACTACTTGAAAATGGAAGTCTGAAAGATTTGCCAGAGATTCATTTTGCTATAAAAGACAACATCCCTTTTCTCTTTTAACACATTTATGCTGATATTGCATTGGCCCTTTGAAGGTTTTTTGGTCTCGTTATGAATATTAAGGTACTCCCTGCACAGCGATCCAACAAATGGCTCCAGCAAGGGCACGTTATCTCTTAGGTGATGAGAGTTGTGACGTTTGTGCAAGGTCTTTGCAGTAGCAGCAAGGAGTCTGAGACACTGTGCGGGGAGTCAGTTCCACCTGAAGTGAAGTGATAAGGGTCTACATTCTCAAATCTTCTTAAATACTGGATTTCCTATTCTGCTTGTACATATAAACCCCAATTCCTTATACTTTCTAAAGAAAGAGAGGTGTTATTTAGCTCTATCAGATTGACACTATTTGAACCTGGACTTTTTACAGTATTTTTTATGTATGGTAAATGTGTGAACACAGAACACCCAATTTGACTTATAACGCCTGATCAGCATTAGCTGTATTTAAAAAACACACAATTAAAAAAAACCCCAACCCTCCACAAAAGCTTGGGTTTGACTCCTTCTGCTTCAGGGCATAAATGAAGCTCTAAAAGAGGGAAAGGGGAAGAAATTTCCCCCATGACGCATTTATTCCACAACTGCCCACTCCAAGTTTCTCATCCTTTCTCAGTAGGCACACTGAGCTGGCGGCTGTCAGAGACACTGGACTGAATGATGGCTGGGCTGGGCTGCTACAGCAAATCCTATATTTAAATGTACAAGAATTTGTCCCTTCAACAATGTGGGTCAGATCTGCTGTACTCAGCAATGCAAAGAAACTTTTAATTTTGCTCTGTTTTTAAAGAACGTGAGCACACACATGCAGGTCAGATGGATTTGTACAACAATTTACAACAGTTTGCGGAGCAGATTAACTAGATTCTTCCCTGCTGAAATGATTATATAAAGAGTAAAACATTCAAAGTAGAGAAAAGCATGTAATACATGAGGGTAATTTACACTAAACCCATTATTAAGAAGATGAACACAATTAAAAAAAAAAAGACGACAAAAGCTGAGTCATGAAGCAATGAGATGATACCCCTTTAAATGAGGACGGCCTTCAAGTAAAGCTGTGGTAGAAGTTATTTCTTCACCAAAGTGGCATTTTTGCCAACAAGACTCTTGGCAGCCTTCAAGGGTCGACACTAGCACAATTGACCAAATATGGTCGGGAATTTGAAAACATTGAAGATATTAGCATTTGTTCCTGAGTCTAACATAACACAGTCCAGTCTTGCCACCAGAGCCTATAACTATTAAGTGATAACTTAAGCACTGGAATGCAAATAATCCATTGGTTCACATTAGTGTCATTTCCATTTGTTGATGTTCCCAGTCCCCTTCAAGTCCTGGCAGTACCTTACTTGACTTCTGAAGCGAGCAATCTACAGGAAATGTACTAAAAAAAGTTAAATGATGAGAGCAGAAGTCAGCAGTGGTTTACTTGCAGGGAAAGGAAAAAAGACGATACATTAAACTACACTGTCCAGAGTTACTTGACCTCAAACTGATTGCTGTTAAATTGCTTGAATTGAAGTTAGTCATTTACCTACTGGCAGCTACTCAAGATTTATCTTTACAGGCTACAAGGTTTTATCATTTGTCCACAAACTCCCCGCCAAATGTTAACTTTCAAAATACTGGTTTAACTGTGAAGCATGGGGAAGCTTTGCCGAAGTCAATGAAAAATTAATGTAAGTGCATGATAAAACATTAAATACTTAAATAGTTTGGCACCTCTCCTCTGAGAAGTTAAAAGGGTGCTCTGAATACTTAACGGGTAAAATAGAACAGCATAATAATTTTTAAGGAACAGTCTGCGATCTGAAGTCATCTGACCTAGAAATGTCATAATGGGCATCTGTGTTGGAAAAATAGTAAGGGTCTCTAATTTATTAGAATATACTAGACAAAAAATAAATTATGGTGGAGATAAGCTTTATGCTACAGAGATAAGTGCAATTACTTCTCATTTTAAAGAGAAATAAGAAAAGTTACTCTGGGAAAAATGAAGCCCTCCCACACTTTTAACTACACCTTTATCTAGCACATATATCAGTTTAATGTGTCCACACATCCCAGCAAAGAACTGCAACTTTTAATTTAAACCTGCATTCAAACAGATGCAAGAAACAGGAGGATAAGCAGTAAAAAAACCCCCATAAACAAACCCCAAAATCTGGATTTCAGCAAACTCTGTAGTTGTCATCAGGGTATTTTTTATTTGGAAAAAAAAAAAAAGAAGGAAAAAGACGACAATGAAAGAATGTAAAAAATGACAGTGACCTTACAGAAAACCTGGTGTGCTTTCTTAAACACTGTATTTTTATGGAGAGCAAGCAGCTGCGGGAGGACTCCAGCACTTTGCTGGACTGGATCCTGAAGCTATGCCCCAGAGACCATCAAATTATTCCCCTAATACTCTTCACAGCTGACTTTGTTCCTTTCTTATCGAGGCCGATCAGTGATGTATGCAAGGGTAAAATGCAAGTAAAATGAAAGACACTGAACTCTGAAGAAACAGCCTCCACACCAGCCCAAGCTCTCCCTCTCGTAACCCAGCCAAGTGGAGCATTAACCAGAGGGAGGGCATTACAGCCCAGCCCATGGCAGAGCACCTTAGCTGAAGTATGCTTGAAGAGCCCAAAGTTACAAATATCTTTGTAGTTTGATATATTTCCCGAGCCAGTGCTCCCTCCAGAGCCTAACAGGTTGGACAGACCTCCATGCCTGAAAGAGGTACAGGCGCACACTTTCCAGGCCCAAGACAAAATGTCCTCAGAAATAGGCAAAACTAATTTTTTTCCAGCTATGTGCCATACTGCTAGACATAATTATTTATTATGCCATTCCCCAGGGCATCAGAACCAAAGAAAACAGAAAATCCTGAAGCTAACAATTAAGTCCTCAGACACATCAGCCTCTTCAAAGACGTTCAACTGCATGTTAGAAAACCAGTGTCTGCCTGGAAAATGTTTAGGTTATTTTTTTCTTATTTTTTTCCTTCTTTTTTTTATAAATTTTATTTAAAAGCAGTAAGGTAAAGAAACAAGCATTTCTGCATTTTCAAATGTCTCTGCATTTTCAAAAGCAACCCGTTATTCTAGGTACCTCAGCTCCCGAATGCTCAACTTCAGATATCAAAAAGGGACTCGATTTCCTGAATTGAATGGTCCTCACCTTTTCAGCAGGCAGACTGAGTCTGCACACCAAAGTGGAAGCATTCAAGATCTAGAGCACTAACCTCTTCTAAAAATCAAAATAAAATGTCGAAGATTGTTAGATTTATTTTCTGAATAAAGGTAACTAAGCATATTCCATCTGCCCTTTCGTAAGACCACTGAAAGTCAGCATCCACATTTCCAAGATTCATCCCATTCCAAGCTCAGGAAAGGGATTTTCACAACTTCCACGGACATCCAATGACTTTTTTTTTTTTTTAAAAAAAAAAAAAGCAGTTGTGTCTGGATGTCTGTAAAGACAACAGAACTCTTCATAGCTCAACTATTTTGTTCCCGTAAATCAGAAAGAAATGCAGTTTCCTGCTCTCTCTGCAAGTATAGCATTCACTTGTGACTCTCTATAAAAAAACCTCAGTGAATGAGATGCTCAATGGAAAAACTCAAATGTGAAAGGTGCCCTGAAATTATTACTACCATACTTTCCTGCAAGTAACATTTCAACTAATTTTAACAGTTTCCAAATAAGCTGGGAATGCCAGCAAAGACCTGGATTCATCTATATTGGATAGTTCCATCAGATGGCACTATGCAGATGAAACAGTAACTTTTAGTATAGAAATATTTTTGCAACATGAAGTCTAGATATTTCAAGAGGCATTAAAAGATTTGTTAAAAAAGTGAGCTGGGTACACATTCACACTTAATAAATAATGTCTTAATAAAAAGAAAACCAGAGATTGTTGTAAAACTAGAATTTTAGAAAAAATCTAAGCATCCTCAGATTAGGTCAACAGTTTATTGGATCTAATAGGAGAAACATGCTTCCATTTTGTTATACACTTGCAGTTTTACCCAATTTACTCAAGAAGTACTTACTACTTCCTTTCCCTTCTTCGTCCCCCTCCCCCAAAATTCCTAGAAATTATTTTAATATGATATCAACACGTTCACTAAAAAGCAGAAAATAACATTCCCATGGAAAAGGTAACTCTGCCTGATATCTTAACTGAGAGATTAGATTTGAATGCCTGAATAGTCTATGTAAACTTAGCTGTGACAGTCTAAACAAGGCTTTAATTTTAATAAATGATTATTTGCATAACAACCCCCTTTCTCTTTGGCATAACAACAAGTATATGAATTGGGTTCCCATCAAATATGCCAATTGGCTTTGTCATAGTTATCTTCCTAATCTATGTTAGCAATTATTTTTAAGAAACTTTGCTTAACGTGTAAGAAATTAAATCAAATTATCACATACATTTTGTATACAGACTTGTAAATTGCTTTTCTCATTTCTTTTTGGCTCCAATACACTATTCAAAATATTTCTAGAATAACATAACCATATTTCATAGATAAGAAAAAAGGGTATGTGTGCCTCAGTACAGAGAGAGAAAAAAAGTATAGCAGTGTTTTAATGTCAATGTTTTGACATTCTCTAAGGAAGATAGGAAAGGGTATTTGCCCACAGAATTCAACAATTTTTGCATTTCCACTTCCCCCATTTTCCTGTCACATATCACAGCTAGAACAAAATGTTAACTTCCAAGAAAGAAGGCAAATGGGAAAACAGACATGAACCCCACAGGAAATCCAAATCCTCTTTCATTTTGGTGTGCTTATAGAAACAAAGTCTGGAGTTTTATGCAGTTTTAAGATACAGATCTTGGAAAAAAAAGAAAAAAAAATCTAAGCAATATTCTGTATAGAATTTGTGAGATACATTTGTGGCCAGCACCTTTTGTCACGGGCAATTTAAGAGATCTGTAATAGAAACTGCAAGGTATTCAATGGCAAAAAAATTATGAATAATGACTTATTAACAAAACTAAAAGAGCATTCAAAGGCAACCAAGGCTGTGGCAAAGTATATAAAGCCATGAACTCATAATTCTTAAATAAAATATATAGCTACACCTTTGCTTTAAAAAAAGTTTTCAGAAAAAGAGTTAAGAATCTTTTTGCACCTAGATTTTAAAATGAAGTGAGTTTGCAATTTAATGTTATTTTATCCTATTCTCACACTGCCTCTTTCAGAATAATGTTTTACAGTGTGCAACTACCTATCTTTAATTAAAAAGCAAACAAGACCCGACTACTTTTTATTGCCGCTTTGTTGTTTCTGGATCGAAACATCACTAGTATTCAATGAAACATTACAAAACAAATCTTCTACTGAGAAAAGTTCATTGGAGATCCCATTTCAGAAGCACCAGAGGTGAAGCAGCCTCCTCATTTCCTTTGGCCTTGTGAACATGAGGAAGAAAAGCTGCTGAGAGAAAGAAACCAAAAACTGAACTGGCAAGATCCACAACAAGCAGCTGAAAGAGGGACCTTGGGACAACAATGTCATCATCAGTATCCAACTTTTTTTTTTTTTTTAAACCAGCTCTCACATTTTTTCCCCATGATGAATAGCTGTTTCTAGAGGTCCCCTCCCACTCCTCCCTTGGTCTCTACACAGCAGCCCTATTCCATGTGTCTGCTATATTCTACTTTTTCCTGTAATATTTTCTTACTCTATTCTCTTTGCACTCCCTCCTATTTCCCATGTCTGTTTAAATGTCTCATGATGTTCATGCTGCTCAGTCTGGCTGCATAAAAGTGTAAATTCCTTCAAGAAAGGACTTGCCATGATCTCCTTGAGGAGTTCCTGCACAACTGGGGCTCTGATCTTGGTCTAGGTCCCAAGAGAATGGGCAAAGCATAAAATAAACAATCTATTTCATGATCTAAAATGTTTGCACAATCAGTAATTGCTTCCCACACAGAGTCATACTTCAGAAACAACTCACTAGTAGGTAGCTTGCACTGAGAGCTTGTTGAGTGACGAGGAGATCTTTAAAACATCTGGGGACATAATTGGATGATGAGCACTTTTGAAAACCTGTCCTCAGTGCTTTTCCCTCCCTGAAAAAGTGCAGACTATCTGCAAATAATTTTAAAGATGTTGATTCCCACAGTGTAGTTGTACGGGTCAGCTTCTCAAAGACGACACTGAAGTTAACAACTAGTATGAGTCAGCTGTTCCAAAGTGTCAATTGCTCCAGCGCTTTTACAGCAATGTACTAGATGTCCATATAATTGAGATTACATGGAAAAAACTCAGAGATCATCATACTAGACATTTTTGCAAAATTACATTTCTTCACTGATGGGGGGAGTTACAAAAATCCTTTTAACTATAATAAAAATAAGCATGCACATGGCACAATAGCCAGAGTCTCTTCTCCCTGAGTGCAATAACCAGAATAAACATTGTTTATCTACATAATAGTTCCATATAAAATTCTAAAGAAATAAACCTACAGAAATATTTAAGGTTGTCTTACTTTAGCATATCATACATTCCTAGGCTAATTTGTTTAAAACTAAACACAGGGGACAAGGAATTTCATTTTTAATCCTGCTTTATTTTAGATATAGTGATTTAAGTTATCATTATCATCTTTTACCATGAAGTTGTACACTTATGACAAACAAGGCTTTTTTTTCTTTGATTAAGGAAAAAAACTTAAGCGAGTGCTTACCGTTAGGCAAAGGCATAAATTCACTTCATTAGAAATGCTCATCTACTTAACACTATCAGATGGTCATATTTTTTTAATTCTTTTTTTTACCCATATACAGATGCTGACATGTAATTGTCATGACCCTGAACTTCAGTTTTCGCAGCCGAGACCATCTAAAATGATGGTCACCAAGATTTTACAGGGAACATAAGCTTCAGAAGGCAAAGAAGGACAAAAATGTGCATGTGGTGAAGGTAGTGATGCATACAGGCACATATTTGAAGCTATTTGTTAAATTGTCAGTAGTAGGCATCAAGAATTCTCTTTCCTTCCTTTGGAAGTCAAATAACACCTCCTAACTAAAAATATCCAATGGACCAGATTTTCCTTTCAGAGATGGATTCTAATCCTACCATTATTTACAAAGTGTTGGGGAAAAAAATTCCACCCCACCCCCCCAAAAAAACCCACATGAAGGTAGCTGAGGATGCTCATACCAAAAACTGCTTTTCTTCCTCTCCCTCCTGATGGTATCTTCGTCACTTGCATTAGCCTCAAAAGATATATGCCTCTCCTTACTTTCACTAAGTTGTAAATTAGTTATTTACAATTAATAACAAATTTTAAAAGACTGTGATTTTTTAAAAGGATTCTACTACAAACAGCAGGAAATAAGCCCTTTATCTTAAATACAAATACGGTCTATTGGACAAAGTGTTATATGGGCAAATAAGTCTCATGCTCTGCTCCCTAATTATTGTGATCTATATACAGGATCAAAAAGTATTTACATAATCACAGTGTATATGCATAGTTTTCTTCTTAACTGCAAGACCAGACTGTCTGAGTGTTGCCTATTTTGGAATTCTAGGTTTGCCAAAGGGCTTTCATTAACATGCCTGTCTCTATAAACTGCAAGACATGCTAAGGTTTTCTATAAAAGTGCAATAATAAATCCATGCTTAATCAACCCTTTGTTGAGCTGCACACACATGGACACTGTAAAATACAACTCAGATCTAATGGCAGGACCTCTGTTCATAGCTTCAAGTTCAATGGTGTTTAAGACATGGAAGTGTTACTATTTTTTACCCTTAGCCGTGTAAATATGAACATTTGATGCCTTGGACTTCTTTGATTAGACATGCATTCTCACCACACAGCTGCAAACCTTTTTTTTCCTTCCTACTATTGCTCCCAGATAAAACCAAGCTATTTTGCCTCAATACTAAACTCAATCCTGGTCTTCACTGCCAGTTCACCTCCAGCTGCCTGTACAGAGTTTCACACTAAGCCCCTTGTTTATATCAGTGCTGCAATTAAGCCCAGGCCAAGAAGAGAAGTCCCTCAGAGGGTAGCAGAAGTGCAAGGCTAAGAATTGATTTTCAACTTCTGCAATGTAGCCCATACACATCCTTTCGCCCTAGGAAAAAAAATCCCCAGCCAGATCTCCTCACGCCCCACCTTTCTTTGTGTGTGTATTTTTTGGTTTTATTTTGCTTTCAGTGGCCATTTTGGGACATTTTTCACAAGTTGAATCCTGTTTCCAAATTGGCCAGTGAAAAGTTTTAGCCATGCTGAAATCATTTCCAGGGCTAAATTGGGAAACCTGAGGCAGCTGGGCAATCTTACAGCTGGCTGAACTGTGGCTTGCAATAAAAGGCAGTGTGAATAAGGTATATTGAAGCTAAATTGGATTCGTGTGAAGGGCTGTTTATTCTGAAGGGGGGCATGGGGGGAGGAATTAATGAACAGAAATTAAATTAGCTCAACCAATCTTTTAAAAATATACTGAAAAATACCTGACCTGCTATGAACCTTTTAACAAAGCAAGAACTTCGGGCTAGCAGGACCAGCTCAGCTCAGTTTCATTTCCCTGCCAAAGGTACAGATTTCAGAGGATGTATGCTACTACTCGGCCTGATAAGAAACCAGGTTTACAATGGATGGGGCAGGCTTTATTTCTGTAACCTGAAGTCAACACAGCACAAAGTCACTGCTATGGGAAATCCAGTGTAAACCAATATGCAGCCCAAATACAGAGGTCATTGTGGTTGATGAAAATATTTAATTAACTAATCAGCAGATACACAGAGAAAAAATAAACATGCCCTTTCATCCTTGTTGCTAAAATTCTCTTCACTGAAATAAAAAAGAAATTGCAGATTACCCTGTTTTGGAAAGATTATTGATTAACCTTACAAATATTAATATCATAATTAACTAGAATAATATTTTACTCATACTCTCTAATCTACTCTAGGACCTCTTGCAATGAAATAAATGCTATATGACTATACAAAGTGGCTGATTTCAGAACTGAAAGACAAAATTTCTTTGGGAGGATTTGTTTGGGGTTTTTTTTTGGGGGGGTGTTTGTTTGTTTGTTTGTTTTTTTCCCCCATAGTGCAATGAAATAGTCAAACTGCATATTCCTGAAAAGCTGGAGCCACTTCACTGAGACAGTTAAATCCACCATAAAAGCCACTTGGCTGTCACAAAGTTTCCCTTTGAATTGCAACCCATATTACATCTAACTTTTATAGCTATTACAAGGGTTAGTACTTTTCCTGAAATTCTGCAAATTTGTACATGTACCTCGAGGATAACAGTATTTGTAATTAGCTATAATAATACCTACTGATGTGACAATTTACAGCTTAACTACCATTCTTAGTGAGCTTGGCTTCGTAACAGTCTCTGTGAGGCACCCAGATTGTGCTCATTTTACAGATGTAAAAACTGAGAACAAAGCCTGAAGAAATGTTGCTCGGACATTTCTGAAACCTTATCTGCAGCACTCCCTTTGGTGGCTGTGGCATCTTAAAAATAGAAAAAACTCTCCTGAAAAATATGCTCTGGGATCAGATGTTCTCAGTCACATTTGTTGAGGCAAATTTCCAGAGACACTGGTATTTTGTGCCATTTTTTCCCCAAGTGTGAGAGCTTTTTAGGGTGGAGTGACGGTTTGCCTGTTTCTCCTCTCTTCTTGCCAAGAGGTGCCACCTTCCCCCCACCTTCTTCCAACTATGAGTCATAATATTATGAACTCGATGATGGGAAAAATCAGATTTTCCATCACTCCACTGTAATCTTAACCTTGGTATTATTCAGCATCCTCCCAGCCCCAATTCTAGCCACAGGAGAGTCAGTTCCTCCAAAGTCAGTCACAATAGAGGTACCTACAGCATATCTAGAAATAAAAATATAATTTATGTGTCTGCGTAGTGACATCTTTCTTGGTATACTAGTTGCACGTTTGCTGGGGGCACGGGGACTGAGTGAGTTGCAGGCATCACAAACTATATCAGCAGCCTGACAGCCTCCCTGCAAGTTATGGTCACACCAGATCTTAAAATGCTTAAAGTAAGGAATGGATACTCTATAGATATAGCTGCAGGGTGAAATCTGGAATCATAATTTAATCAAATAAATTGGGCCATACTGCACATGCAAAACACATTGCAAGTGAGAACGGCTAAAACTTAAAATGTCTTCATTTTATTTTGTTTGTCAATGGAAATGCATCCTTTGTGCATTAAGTTATTGCTTGGGTTTTAACAGTGGGCAGAAAGGAAAAAGAAAATGGTTTCTAAGGGGCTTCGCAGTCCCTTATATTTGTTGTATTGATTGGCTCCTATGGTCACTGTTACCTGGCTGGCAACAAATGATTCTAAACCTTACCCCTTTCCCTGCCTCAAATTCAGTTTTGAAGTTTTCATACAAATTTCTTAGAACAGAGCATTCCAGGCAGGCTTTAGTGTATTTGAGGATCCCCTGATTTAAACTCTTCTATATCTGGTACTCAATCCAATATGTCTAGGAAGAGGCTAAGATATCAGGCAATTTATGTTGCATCCTGAAGGCCACAGATTCCTATTCTGAGATGAGAAGGAAGCAGCAGAGAACAAAGCCTGTCACCAATTCAGCTCTGTGTGATGCTCCAGAATTTGTGGCTGGCATCCTATGTGAACCCCTAGTCGGTTTAAATGCACCACAATGCAAAAAGCCCAAATGGACCCACTGCACATTTCTTCCAAATAGGCTTTCAGTGTAGATCATGTGTTGTGGGACTGAAATCAGTCAAGCTCTATTGCAGGACTGTATAAATTTGCATTGGGACCTTGCAATAACCACTGCTGAAGTTTCTCAATGTTTCCATGTTGTGAATTTCAAATTTCCTTCCCCTGAGTAAATTCCAGTTAAAAGAAATGGAATTCATAATAACCTGAGTGAAATGCAAATTTATCCAAAACTGGAACCACCATATGCGGGACCCTTGATGTGTGCCACCAGCACTTGTGCCATGGCCCAAAGAAAGTGCAGAAATGTTTGGTCTGGCCTCTCTGGTTTTTGGAAAGGGCTGTGCTACTTTCCAAGACAGAATAGTTGAGCCAGTAGATTTTACCCAGCAAGGAACCCCTATCTGGTGGCTTATTGACAGAGCTGACTGCCAGATCCTCTGTGTCAACAGTAAGATGGTATTTAATTCAAACTACTTTTTATCAGTTTATAAAAAAAAAACCCACCCAAAAAACCCACTACACAACAAGCATATGGGGGCCAACTTCCACAGCACTGCAAACCAGACAGAAAAACTGCTGAATGGACCTGAAAATAGAGAAAGGGGAGTCTCCTGGCATCACAGAGACCTCTGAGCAGCATCACTGTCCTCCCCCAGCTTCTGGAAGAGGCACAGTACCTGGAGGGAGGGCAGGAGGGAGAAGCAGGCCATACTTGATACCCCATATCACCAAGCTACTGGAATGAGTCCAAGGGCCCCAAGGAACTTGGGAGTGGTGCAGTCTGTAGCCAGCCTGAAAGAACTGCTGCAAAGAGAAAGATGCCGTTGCCCCTTCCTTATGACACAACTGAGCAAATTCTGGGCACAGCCAAGAATCCTGACTGTATATTGAACACTAACTATTCATAATAATAACTTACATGCTGAAAAATTACATTACACATTACAAACAGAGTACGAACTCAGGCTAAATTCAGTATAAAACTTTACACCTGGGCTCTGAAATTGCTTGTCAAAAAATGAGCTGGGTATTTTTTTTTTTTTTTCTGTTTTCAGTGTTAGGTTAAAAATGCAAGAAAACATTCTCTGGTAATGGAAATACCAAGAGACCCCTACTTATAATGACACGAACAGGCAGCACCGTGTAAAATTTCTGAAACACATTTAAAAAGCCAAGTTACTCAATCTAAACAAAGTTAACAGATCTACTTGTATATTTTTCTAATCCCTACATGTTTCATTATTTCACCCATGATAATTTTCATCACTTATTCTCTGTTCTGAAAGGGATTTTTTTTTTTTAATAAAACACATTACAATCGAATGAAATGCACTGACATGTTCCTCTTTTTCTGAGTTACCTTCTTTAAACTGTTGCAAAATTTCTATTTGTAAAAACATTATTACAAGGAAGGGACTCCTCACCACCCACTCAGCTCCCAGAAGCCAAGAGAACAAACTCAAAGATATTGTTTTTCTAATTTTACACTGATACTCTTTGGCCCTAAAAAAATGTTCCAGGTCTAGTGTGCATTTTAAAGGGATTTATAAAGAATTAGCTCAAGCAATGCCAAAAGCTAACTTCAAGCTTATATTAATTTTTTAAAACATGGCATATATGACAAATAATTCACTAACTACTTTTTACCTCCCTTCTGAACTTCCACATTTAAAATGCTCTGTCTTTTCTTTAGGACAGAAATGTTCAAGGGCTGTGGCATAACCTCATTTCTACAGCTTTTAACACATATGATCCATACTATGGAATTCTGATGTTAGAAATATGAACAATCAACCAAAAGACCTCAGTCAACTTGATTTGAAGCAGGAATGTGTTTTTTTTTTTTCTTTCTTCCCTCTAGCTAATGATGAATTATTATATTAAAAATATATATTTGAACTTCAAAGAAAAACTAGGTTGTTATAAAACACAGGCGTTCAGAATTAAGTTTGAAAAGATTTGACCTTTTGCACACAAAACTAACACCTACATGAATGAAGTACTGTAGTAAGTGATGATATATGATGGATCATTTAAAATGTGTGTATGGAACCATGCACATTTTTTAAGGCAAGGGCAGATGGTGGTTACAGCACATCCAACATTTTCCAATTACTTTGTTTTTTCAAAATATATCAAGCCCATAAAAATATTAGCAGAATCCTTGTACTTTCATAGAAGTAATACTTTTCAAATATAAAAACTTTAAAATATATTTAAGTTTGAATTTAAGTTAAAAAAATACCTTCAGACAATCCCCTTCTCCCTCTCTTCCGCAATTTAATAGGTTGCAAAGGAAGAGAAAATTATGAGGTGCTAGACCCAGAGTTTTATCCTAACATGGTAACTAGAAATTCATCCCACCTTCTTAAATAGGAGATAGGAACTAAATACAAAGAGCTTATCCAGCCTGATCTCCTTTGAAGACAGGGCTGGTGAGATGCAGGGTTTTGGCTTTGTCCAAACTCCAACAAAAAGGTAAGTAACTTGAGACTGAAGATAACATGAAATCTTCTACCTGTACGAAGAGATTAAAAGCAAAATGGGGAAAACAAACACAACACTATTAACACTTTTATATAATGAAATGAATATTTCTTCCAATCTTTATCCAGTTAGATAAAACTCTAGGACGAGATTTCAACAAAACGTACATTGGGCCAACAATGGAGCACAAACATTTTCAAAACAAAAATCAAATAAGAAATATGTTGGAACTGGACCCCAGCATGAAAGGAAACAAAAGTTCACAAACACAGCTCCCTTCCAAGTTAGGCGGTAAACCAGGAACACATGGAGAGAAGAACAGGCTGTTTGTATTGTTCCAGGAAACTGGACCAAGGATTATTCCATAATTGCATTAAGCAAATATAGTATAATATCTTACATAGTGAAAAGTTCAGAGACATCATAGGCTAAGTGACTGACTAATCACAATACACTGAAGTCCTGCAAGCCATTAATTCCTTAATTACTACAGTTACAAGCATTTTACACCAATACTGTTGTGCTCTACAGCAAGGAAATGGGGGAATAGTATTCTGAGACATTTGCACTTTATGTATAATTTTTTTATACGTTCATTTTCAATTGAAGGTCCCATTGTACCTATGTTGAGGATGCTCATGAGTTGATGAATTGTACACAATAAAGTTGTGAAGCAAAGATAAAAAATAGTCTTTAAAAATTGTTACTGAACTGATGGAGCTGAGACTCACATTTCAAGATTAATATAAGTTACTACACCAAGCAATTTCCATACTGTAGGCATTACTTACGCTTTCCAAAAATCACGTTATCACTATCCTTACTGACAAGAAAACTCAGGCAATGCCTTCCTGTGGGTTTTCAAGTCAACAGGAACTGCTGGGCATAATGTCATCGAGACCCTGAAGAGAGACTGAGGAGAACTTGTGTCTGCTTCCAGCACCACAAAATACTTCCTCAGTGACTATAACAGAAGACTGAAGTCAATAATGCATCTCCCAAGAAGTCTGGCCTGTGTGTACCCAGGACAAGATCTGCTACCATACCTTTACACAGACCTAACTGCCTCCAGGCTATGGGGAAGAGAGGAAGAAGTACTGTACTACTATAATTATGCAGATTTAAGCAAGGCAGACCTCTAGAGTAGATGCAGCTTGACCTAAAGCTCCAGTTGCTTCCAGAGACCCAGCATGAAGACAAACCTGCTGCACAGTACACACAACTTCCTTGTCTGCCTGTCTCACAGAGATACGCTGTCCAGGCTAATAAGCTTTCTACTATCCAAAAAGGATACTGAAAAAAGTCCACCTATAGGTTAATGGATCTGCATCCACCTTGCCCTAGAGAGCTATGCAACCATCATAAATCAGCATAATACTATTGTTTTGAATGGGATCCACTGACTTGCATCAGCTGAATAGCCAGTTCTCTAAGGAAGGAAGGAAAGATTTGTTTCCAAAAGTGCTAAGGACAAACCACTCAGCATCCTTGACAGCCAGGACATATTCCTTGCACTGTTCATCCAGGCCCAGCTTTGGGAGGTTCATGATTCAGCATTATTTCCCACACTAGCAAGCTGTCATCTTATCTTCTGTACCACTCGTCTCTCTTTGGTTCTGCAAGTATGAAATAAAGAACATCACTGGCTGGCTCCCAAAGGGGTCTCAGCCTTCCCAGCAGGAAGGACGGTGACTGGGATGAGAGGGCCCCCCTTACAGGGAGGGTGAAGATGGGAAAAAGAGGGGGTGGGGTCTTAGAAGAACGGACAGGGATGGTAGGGACCACCCAGGAGATAAAGAAAACATGGGTTGAGGGGAAAGCTGGGGAAGCTCCTGAGCACGTACAGTAGCTAATTGTCAAATTTTAACCACTTAGCCTTTTAAATCTTTTTTTTTTCTTTCTTTTACACGCACACAGAGCAAAGGCATAGTTCACGTTCAGAAGTAACAGCTTGCAAAGGCATTTAAAACTAAAGCAGATTTTTAAATTTAGCACAGCCTTCTCAGTGTTTTCTAATCCTGGCTCAAAGGCTGAACTTTGTTAAAATTTGTTACAAACAAAAATGTTAAGAAGTTCCCAGACTTTGATGGGCTTTGCTAAATTTAAACCCATGGCAAAATTTTTATAGGAAATTACAGACTGAAAACGATATAGCCATAAGGAAAGACCACAGCAGAGCTTCTTGTATGTGTTTCTGTCTTGTAAAGCCCTGTAGTATTAGTGTCACAACACCTAGCTCCCTGTGCAAGCAGCAAGTTTCTCTTCTCCTGTGCTCTCTGGTCCAGGCTTTCCCCCACACAGTAATGCATTCCCAAATATGACTCTACAGCAGCCCCCGAGACGAGAGGGGAGCTGGAGCACTGGGGCCAGGCCGGCTGCCTGAAAGCCACCTATTGTTCCCAGAGGCAAGTGGCCCTGCAAGGCACACTGACTCCCTGTCTCCAGAGGGAATGCTTGCATGGGGCTTCTCTCCACTGCCCAATATTCTGGGGCACAGAAACACTGTAATTTGGTGTTAATTGGGTCAACCCCCTACTGTAATTAAAATGAAACTCCAGGCTCTTCCCGTTCTACCTCCAGTTACATTTTATTATTGTTTAGCTAAATCAAATATACCCTGGTGGTGGTTCCTTCCCTTCACTGCATGAATGCTCCAAAAGAAGTCTCCTCTTCTCCCTTCTTGCACTGAAGGCGCACTGTCAGGGCTCACTCTACGCATGGGTCCGAGGCTCCATTTCATTCCAGGCCCAGACACCCAAATCTTGCCTGAGCTGTGCTATAGGCATACCTTGGCCCCGTCCTGTCTTCTGCTGTCCTAGCTCACTCACTGGTTCTCCTGGATGGTCTCCAGCCCCTTCTGTTGCTCCCAACTGGACCCCCTGGATGGACTCCAGACCCAATTCATCACCTGACCTTGGCTGGAGCTGTCAATGGGACCTTGTTACCTGTACCCAGCTCTGCCCATTCAGCTCAGATGCTGCAGGACTCTGCCCTGGTTGGTGAGGGCACTGCCTGTGCTGGGGTCATTTTCAGCACACAGCCTGTCCCCCTCATGGTGCAGCCCTGATCCTGCTGCTCCCTGACACTAACAACCACTGCAGCATGACAGGGACCTTCTTGTCAGCGCTCCCTGGCATCAGAGAAGCCACTGGTTAGGAGTCCTGGCATGTTTACTCTTTTAGCACCTGTAACTAGTGTGAATAATAGCAGCAATAGCAGTGAGATCCATGAAGGGTCTGTCATCTAAAACAGGTATGGCAAACACATCAAAGACATGAAGCAACATTCTGCTGGGAGCATGGAAGAGATCGGAATGAAAAAGGAACTGCTATTGGAAGAAGTAGGGTATGAGGAGGACAGCATTGGTGAAGTCTGATGAAGAAATTGGAGAGTATCTCAAAATCAAGACTGTGCAAAAAACACAAAGGGGCTGTGCCTAAAGACTTGAGATATGAGCAGGGAGCTTGAAGGTGGCTAGAATAATGCTGGGTGCTCCTTTAGAGACAAGACCATGCATGAGGCAACCTAACATAAGCTGCCCTTTGGTGAGCTATGGAAGATTGTGTACACAACCAGTGTTGCAAGTTTCTCTGAGGCACGATGACTCTGCGGAGGAAAAGTATCAGGATCACTGGGTTTCTCCTCACTGCGTGGGAGAAGTGACTGCTGAAGAGTAAAACCTGGTACTCGCTAGCCATCTGACATATCCGTTACAGCCAGGGCTTGTCATGGTTCTGCTTTGCCAAGGTGGCACAAATGTGCATCTACCCCGTGCAACAAGGACAAGCCACAGAAGCAGCAGAACTGTGAAACCTGCCACTGAACTTCCATCAAACCCTGGCTTTCATCAGACCTTCTTGGGGCCTTAACAAAGAACTGTTATACTCTTAGCTCACATTTTGCAGAAACGAGACCTTAATCTACCCCTCTTGTCCAGCTCCTTATCTCCCCCTTTTCTGCCTGCTTTGCAAGGTGGCAGTCACTTGTTCTGGGTGGAGGAGAGACTAGAAAGGATGTCAAATCTCTAAGAAGATATATAAGTAAATGAATACACAAGTCTATACATATATATGCATAGGAACATCCCATGCCTAGGAATATCCAAAGCATCACAACTAACTGCTATATAAGTAGTGACCCACTATACATCTGTCACTACACAGACTGAAGAGCATAGGGCAGCCCTGCACTGCTCGGCAGATATTATCCCAGAACCACTTGT
Source organism: Theristicus caerulescens (assembly GCA_020745775.1). NCBI lineage: Eukaryota > Metazoa > Chordata > Aves > Pelecaniformes > Threskiornithidae > Theristicus > Theristicus caerulescens. The sequence continues at coordinate 75,792,753 of CM036558.1, forward strand.
CCAGGTCTATGAAATTTTAACACTGCATTTCATCAGAGCACATATGCATACTCATTACTTACACACAACGAATTCAAAGAAGCTGAAACCACTTATGACAATAAATGTTGGATTAATCTTATTCAGGCAAATTATTTCATTTCAATATAAACAATCACATACTATTATTTTAATTTCTTTCCCCAAGAAATTGTATTTCTATGCCTGCAAAAGAGAGCGAGCATAGCCATATACCTGTCCCACAACTGAGCTGTAACACTCTTTCAGTGCCTGTCACTTTTTAAAAAGGGGTCATGCCATGCACACTGTTCAGTTAAATTGCTGTATCTCTGGAACTGAGGTTGGAGTATTACAAAGGCCATAACGTAAGCATCATGCAATTTAAGTGTATTTTACATATTTATATTAAAATATACTGAATTTAGATACATGTACATTTCCATATCTGTCCCTATCAGAGCCTCAGGAATCTTCAGCTAAACTATTTTAGTCAAGATGACTTTCAGGAATTTAATGTAGAACAGGCACTGTGCAAACTCAGTCAGTGGGCATGCCATATATATATATATATATATTTTGACCATAAAAAGTGCAAAAGTTCACTCACTGTGTTAGTTTTATCCCACTCTCGATTAATGTTGAACATTTTAACAATTATGTTCTCTGCCGCTGTTAGAAATATACACACGCATGCTTTGTATTTTTTTCAGAGGTGCTCTAGCATAGACCTCGTCTTGTTTTCTGCCAACATAGGTGCTATAAAATCATGCTTGATTCAGTTTACTTCTTTCCTCCCCTCCCCTCCCTTCCTCCCTTTTCCTCAGCCTTATCCTCCTCCATGTTCTTGGGTGGGCAGATTCATGGGGAGACTTGGTTTTTAGTATAGCCACCACCAGGCAGTTTGCTACTCTCCTGAAGCACATCTGGGCTTTATATCAGGCCTTTAATTAATCCTCAGTGAAAGCCAAGCTATGACATTTTGACTGGGCAGGCTCCAGTTTTGGACAGGTCTTGATTTATTGCGACTGAGTCTCAACCTACTTTGATTTATTTCAGCTTTGGGGAGGAGGGCAAGCACTGAACAGAAAAAGCACTGTTGGATGCAGAACATGTGATGCACATAAAGGACCTCCAGAGTACTGTGGCCCAAATGACAAACAGCTCAGACAATTTGCAATAAAAATAAAATAAAAAAAGCCCAAGTGATGAAAAGATTTTGGTGAAAGCAGTCACTTAAAGCAACAACAACCACCACTACCAAAAAAAGGAACAACAAATAATAAAAGGCTTAGTGAACTAGGATCAAACTATTTGGCAGAAAGTGCCAACGAAGGAAGCCCGTGCCTTATCTCTAAGTAAACAATAAATCCCTGGTCACTCATTAGTGTTAATCATGCCTCTCATCTGCATTCAGCTAAATACAGAGAGGCAGGACCAATGCTTTCCTGATGAATCGCTTTCAAAGAAAAGGATGTTCTGCTATTGTCTGCCAGCTCGCCTTGGGTGAATGTCCTTTTGCAGGTCTCCCTCTCTAACTGTATCATGCACAACATGCAATGTGCCAAGTCTTCTGGACAGCAAGAACAAATGCAACCAGAGCCAAACTGTTCATCTAAATAAAGCAACAAACATCACAATAATAGGAGCCACTGAATAACAAATCCAATTGGCTCAAGGTATAAAGCTTTATTGTTTCTATGGGCAGGCTTACTCTCTTACCTAGGCCCTTTTCTTGTTTTGTTTTAATTCAAATTCTGTTGGACAGATGACTCGGCAAGTTTATTCTGAATATTGCTGTAGCTACTTCCAAGTAATTTTTGTTGTGTGTACCTGTGAAGAAACTCAGTATCTTGAAAATTCTAATGAAAAGTAATTTTATTGTTTTCCTTTAAGTGTTTTTGCTAAAAATCCAAATACCCTGATTTCTCCCTCCCTTGTACTTCCTTTTCACCAACTGAAATTCAGTTTTTGTTGTTGGTTTTTTAACCCTCTAACTATGGGAACTAGAGGATTTATGGCTCTATCAAAAGCGAAGAAAGAGTGAAGTTCCAGCAACTGAAAAGCAAAAAATTTTTAGTCTAAACAAACTGGCACTTTTTATTTGTTGACACTTATCAGGCTCTGGCGCCTAGTGAACCTCTAGCAGAAAGGATGTTTTTGTTAAAGACTCAGCACCTGCTGCTATTAAAATTTTAGTAACACCTCAGATGCTACCTCAACAGTCCCACACAAAGTCTTGCAAGGACAAATCTTTGCACTCCTGTTATTCCCTGTAACACAAGACAAAAGGACCAGCAACTCATACATGAACATGCAGGCTTGCTCCAAGGCATCTGTATTGTAAAGCAGAAGAGTCCACAAATCAGATATGAAAATATTATGTGGGTTGTCTTTAAAAACATCAAAACCAAATGATTGAAGACGTTAGTAAAAAGACGTCTATGTGTTAATTTTTAAGTTTCAGGGTGAAATCTGGAAGAAAGGTCTACTGTACTTGGTTGATCAGATAGATTCCTGTGTAAGCTAAGGCCACAGTCCAGTTGTGCACTTTGCCACCAAGCAGGTAAGCAGTAGGATTCAAATGACCATCTAGCTTAAGATGACTTGGGTCTTCTGCTAATTGAGAAGTAACTACATGGCATGGGTGTTCGCAGTCTGATCTGTGTCACATTGACTAATCTTATCATCTGTAAATATGATGCATTTATTTTAGCAGTGGTAGGCTGGTAGGCCTGTTTGTGCTGGTAGGCTACACAGGGAATTGGTGTTTGTTGTCTTGTCCTCCAACTGGGTGAGCAGGCTGAGCTGGCTTTCTGTGCCTAGTACAAAGTTACTAATTCTGCAGAAATGCAGAATACTCATATGCCAGTAAATGGGATCCTACAGAACCAGTCCCTTTTAGTTTCAGGAGTAGAAGTCAAATTAGTGTTAAGGACAATTCTCAAGTCAAACTGTTCTACTGAACACACCCTTCCCTCATCTCTCTTCACTCTGTAAGAAAACAAATTGTCAACATCTAATGTAAATATTTGCTATTTTCTAAGCGTGTTTTTGTTCTGTACTGCACTCAGGTTGAAGAGTTTCAGGCTCCTTTCACAAGCAGAATCAAGCACATTGGCAGCTGGTGGCTCACTTTGGCCCAAGAGCAGGAGATGAGAACACAGCATTCCCCTATCAACTAGGGTCTTGATCCTCATCTTGCATTGCCGCCGCATCATCCCATGTGAGGATGCAGCACATCACCATCAGCTATGCTCCTCCTGAGTATAAATCTGCTTTTCTCTGCCAGACAGTGCTCCTTCTAGCTGCTGCAGAGCTGGCTCTGGGTGGGATTCCAGATGCTAGCTTTCATCCTGAGTCCGAACACCACCATTTTATTCTTGTTTACAGGCAGTTTTATTTTCTAGCTTTTATCTGCCTTCATGAAATATAAAAGTTTGTGTGATTTTTCCTTCCAAGAAAGTGTAATAACACTGTAAGCTCTAGCAGTACTTTCTAATACCAACACAGCAGGAATTTGCAGTGACAAGTTAGTAGGCTGTTTCAGTGAAAGAGACTTTATATGAACCAGCATCCCAGTGAAGCCCCATATCTAGGCAAAAAGGATCACTTTAAGATACTACTAATAAAACTATCAGCTTAGTTAGGAGTCAACTGTTTTACAAGCAGCTCCAGAACATAAACAACTATTCAAGACATTGTTAAGATAGTGTTTTCAGAATTTGGATTTTTTTTCCCTAACTTGAAATATTTATGACACATTGTATTTAAATGATCAGACCGCTACAAATCAGTGCAACTAAATGCCTATCATCAGAGTGCAATTTCATTACACAATTTGTTTACAAACTTTATATGAATAAATTAAACCAAGGGAATTGAGGCTTGTTTTTCTTTACCACATATTGTATTTTAAAGGTAAATGTCAAATGTGCATGATTCGGCTATCATTTAACACTATTTTCTGTAATCTCTCCAAAATGAATGTGGTAACAATGATGATTAATTTACTTTCATTTTGGATGGACTTTTTACTCAAACTTGTTCTTTGGCCAGCTACACTTTTACACATGTGCCTGTTGGTTTTACACTGCCCTTCTTTAGATGTGACCTTATGAAAATCAGCAACAAAAAAAGCCTTCTTTGAGAAAATTCTGATTTACTTAATTACAAGGAGTGGGCAGTTGTGCACCAATTTCATCATTCTGTCGTACTTGAGGCTGAAAATGGACACAGATGAAAACTCTTTATTATGCTTCCTGTTTATACTGGTAATGTATTAAATGGAATTTTAATGTCTCCTGAGGTCACTTTTAGAGCCAAATTGTGGCTCTCCCTATCACAGGTGTACTGAGTAACTCTGTGCGGGCACAGAGCCTCTTTCTCTTCTGCCAGCCTCCACCTCCCCATGCATAAATGTAAGACGCAATGGAGGAAGTCAAATCCCACTGAAGTCAATAATTGTATTATTAGAACAAGATTTCACTCCAAACCAACTCCTGCAGTTGGTTTGCAGCATGCTCAGTCCTCAGGCTTGCTAGGAGGGCAGGGAGGGAACACACAGCCCTACAGCCCTCTTGGGGCTTGTGCACTTCACACATGTGCTCTCACCCTTTATTGCTATCTGGATCAAATAGAGTATTTTCTAAAATGTTTTCTTAGCACCCATATTTGTAAGACTCCATTAAAATGCTGTACATTATATGAAGTGTTACATTAAGTGTGCTTGGATCGTAGGAACTTGCACAAATCTCCAACCAACACCAGTTCTAAATTGTTACTCACCTGCTCTTGAATTACATTAAAAAGAAAAAAAAAAGATTCTCCAAGAGATGAGGCACCAGATAATACAGTTAGCCTAGAAAAGCTCCTTGGAAGGCAAGCTCCTTTGTGCTTGGCATTCCCAGAAAGCAGAGCACAGCTGGGCCCTGCTCCATGGCAGGCTCCTCCTTGCAAACCAATATCATTTCTGCTACCAGTACTACTTATTCAGAAAGCCATGTTCCAGTGGTGAATGCCACAGCTATGGCACGGGAGTCACTGGAAGAGGTTTATGAGTTATTATGGGCTGAAATAAAACATCAAATAAACACATACATGGAACAGGCACACATAGGAGCAGTGGTGATATTCCCCAGCTGCAGCCTGAATACGGCACTTAAAATATAATCTCCTCTCGGCACGGGGATTCAAGAGCAAGGCTGCCAGCAACCAGATGATGATGGTGGTAAGAGGCACAGTGTGCAGAAGCAGCCAAGTGTCTCTTGGGCTTTCCCTTATCAGGAGACAGACCTATTGTGTCTTGGTCTGTCACGTAGCCTACAGACCATCCTATCTCATGCCTCCTGACACCTTTCCAATAACCCGAGATACACTTGTAATCTGGGAAATGAACAGTTTTAAACCAGCAGTATTTTTAATATATATCTACCTTGGATATCAGTAATAAGACTGGCAATAAAATGAAAAGGATATACTTAAAATATTTTTCCCTTGTCAATTATTTCCCCTCCAAAATGAATATGATATATTAAAAATCTGATGCTTGTTGAATGTAAAACACCTCAGAGGAAGAGAGAAATTCCCACTAGATATGGAAAAGTAGGGTTTGTCTGGAAATAAATGCAGCATAATAAATTAATGATGAGGGGGAAAATATGCCTGTATTGCATAAGGAAAAAATATTGCATTAGCAACACAAAGCATTACTTTTTCTTGTAAAATAAGGCACAGTACAGCAAGATTGTATGATTTGTACCATCTTTTCATTATGTCAAAAGCAACATGTGTGCCTGGTATTACAGCATTAGGGTTGCCTTGATAGACTGTTGCTGTGTAGAGTAGAGTAACATCTCACTTGATAGAGGTTAAGGCAGAAGTAGGAGTTAATGCTCTACTAATGCAATTTACTGCTCCTTAAAGAAATCTGTAAAGTGCACTTGGAAGAAAGAAAACCTCTTGATATTAAAAAAAAATCAAACCCATTTGCAGATCAAGAAATAACACACAACTTGCACTAGAAATATCAGCTTCTAAAAAGTAAAAAGCTTGTTATTAAGAGCAAAGTTAGAGAGTAAGCATATTTTCATAACGGTGCCTATTCTTTTAATAGAAGAACAACATGAATGTAAGTAACATTGGTGCAATGAGAAGTCAGTTCAACACCCAACACTCCTATGGACCCAGCAGTTCAGGCAACAGCTCACAGCAGGGGCTCCTAACTCGAGGTTACGGTTCTTTGAGGTTTCAGATGGTTGAGTTTGCCCTGCTTTTCTCATGCTATTGAACAGGAGGGACTAGGCTAGGCAAAATGTGCCTAGACTGCATTCAACTCTACAAAAAAACCCTAATAACTTGTCCTTGCAGACAGGCAACATTTCATATGAATAGTTAGGGATCCCCTAATTTTGCTTCCTCAAATCCAATACCAGAGATCCTTTAATCCCACTGCACAACAGAAAATGCAGAAAGCAGATACATGGGCCTACTCAGTTAAGAAACACCAACAAAATCCTTATTTCACTAGGAGCAACGAAATGGCCACCAAGGTTGCTAGCACCAGGAATTGCCCTGTGCGTCGGCAGGGTGCGTGGGGAAGGACAGCTCCTGGGCTCCCCTGCACCAGTCAGCCTCGACCTGCACAAAGAAGGAAGCACTGGGAGGGTTTGAGGGAACCGCCAGCTGTTTTGCACAGCCCTCATGTAAGCTGCAGGCACGGACAATGTCAGGGATCCACTATTCGTTCTCCTCTTCCATGGCTGCAGGCAAATCCATCCCAGCCACACTGCTGAGCTGACTGGGGACAGGGGATAAGAAAATGCCATCGTTGCTCACCTGCCTTGCAAAGGTAATGCTCCTCATACTCCTGAGGAAACAAAAAATTGCTCTTGTTGCAGAAATCACATGGATTTTGAGAGGAAGAAAGAGAGGAGTCAAGCACATGACAGCAATAAGCTTTCTCCACATACTTAACCTGGTAACCAAGTCAACCGTCTCCAGGGGAAGCTTAATGTTGGCCAAAGAAGGCCAACTGAAAAGTTCAGCTGCTCTATCTTTGGACCATTAATGTTGGTTGTTAGGTCAAGGCTTCATCCAAAAACACCTACAGCTAAAATTCAAGTATTTCTGCTGAAACTAAAAGTGGCATATTAAGTGCACCCTGTGGGTTTGGGGAATGTTTCCCCAAACAAAAAAATCGGGGGTTTTTTCCATACCCAAGATCAGGAAAGAACAGTCACTCTGCTGATAACCAGTCTTCTTAATAATACACAGAATATTAACAGCCAGAGTACAATAAAAGTGAGCCCTGACATTTTAATTTATCCTCTGAAATATTTCTTCTTTCAGTGGAATGACCTGAAATCATTGGAGGGCTAAAAACTTTGGTTCTGGGAATGCACTGCCCATGATATTTTACTGGCTTCATTTCAAATGAAAACAATTACTGTATAGTGAGGATGTTACCACACAGACATAACAACACCATTAACTATTTTTGACTTCCAGTGTAAATTGAACCATTACGGGGTTTTAAAAATGTCCTCATTAAAGTTTAATGATCTGTTTTAAGGGATTTTCCCCCCTTATTAAAATTAAAACCAACTATGCTATACAGCTTTCTCAGAATGTGGTGCATTAAGATTCAAATAAACCTGTAAATCATAGATTAGTTAATAAAAAAAACCTATTTGGTTATTACAGGTGTGGCTGGTGGCAGTACCTGTTATTAATGTTACCTAACATTTACCAATAAAAGATGCTGTGTCCTGTTCTTTAAAATGATGCCAAATACCATCTGATGGAATAAAAAATTTCTGAGTTCAAAGGTAGACACACCTGGTTGTTTTTCTTTTTTTCCTTGTTTTTCCCCCCACTCATGGTAGGAAAAAAAGCAAAGAAAGGAAGGAAAAGTGTCAGTTGAAGTGATTCAGCTGATTAAAGAGTACGTTTAATTTGTATTAACTCCCCCATAAACTTCAATAATTTTTTTCCATGAACTCAGGGTTTGCTTGTTGTACAGTAAGTATGTGAAATTTTGCATGCAGAGGGCCAGAGAATGTTTATGAGAGCATTTCCATCAAATTTGCCCCAAACTTGCTCAATTCATAAGCTTTGTGTGGACTAAAATGGAAAAAAAAATTAAAAATCATGGTTTACATACACTGAAGAGAGATTTGTGAGACCTTTGCTGTTAAATTTTGTGAAGATTCACTTTACAATGAACACGGTCCATCCCGTGATGAAGCAGTGGTTTCCCTCCAGGCACAGCTGCAGCCTTGAGCTGCCTGTCTGGTGTACTCACTCCTTGGGTCCAGGCAATCCCATCTTCCTCATGAGATTCGTCTCTTTCCCACAGTCTCATCTGCAGTTGCCCCAAGTTAAAACCACCACAAGACTGACTGGAAGGTGGAACAGACCTTTTCTAAAAAAAGTTTGGTTTGTTTTCACCCTGGTGTTACATTGTCACCTGCTAATGAGTAAACATTAACCTGCAGTATGCATTGATGTGGACTGCAATGGTGGTATATATACTTCACTATATAGTCTCTCTGCTGGCATCTGTATGTTTTCTTCCAATCCTATCACAAGTAAGGATAGCTCCTAAACATGGACCCTGTCATAATTTTACCTGTTTTTCCACACATTGTCAGACAGAGCAGGAAACTTAAAATCATAGGAACACAGCATGCATTTAAAGTTACTTCTGAGAAGTGCCTTAATTTGGTGCTTTACAAGAAGAACATGCTGCAAAAGCAGAATTTGTCAGGAGGACTCTTGTAGTTGTGTTAGTTGAAGAGATACTGCATTCAAGCTACAATGGCATAATAAGTCAGTCTCAGAAATATGACAACAATACATAATTTATCAATCTGGAAACCTTATACTTGAAAGAAGCCTTAGTCTAAGCTCTCCATCACTCCAATTGAATTGTAAGACCACCACTGTAACAAGACCACTTAGAAAACCACCGGGGTGGCCTTGATAATAATACACATATCATTGTTGAGGCACAGGAAACTAAACCAGATGGTTTTGCTGAGGAAAGCACTTTTTTGGCTTTGTAAAGCCTAAAAACACTAATAGGTCAAACACAAAAGCGGTGAAAAAGAAAGCTAAAGGAAAATTTATGTAAATAAGAAAAAAAATCTTTTTACAATTATATTCTCCTCACATAAAAATGGCTGCAAGAAAATAAAAAGGGGGAAATGGTGCTGTAGTTCTGAAATAGATCAGGATAGTTTTCTAAAAGAAAAAGGTCTAACAGCAACGCTTACAGTAGACACTGCTGCTGGAAATCAATACCATATGATGTGTATTAGACAGAACACCTACATATTGTAATTAAAACCCTTTTCCTTCCTTATTTTTATATTTCAAATATGGAGACCATTCATGCCTATTGTAATAAACTTTCTTTCTTGTTCAATCTCTCATTAGCAATCACATCAAATTTAAAGAGAAAATAGCACATACCTGCACCTCTTAAAATACATGAAATTGAAAATAATTTCCACAAAATCATCCACGCACAAACAGAAACATATATTCACACACATACACATATATATAGTTGGTGTGCGTGTGTACGCACACATGTATAAAGCATGTTTAAATTTTCTCACTTACGCTGTAGTTATTTAGAATCACATATACAGGCTTCAACATTTCATAAACCATGAAGGACTTGCTTTTGTTTTGTTTTTCTTTAATGCAGACATGATCTACATGAGTAAAATTAAGGTGATAGTGTGTTACTCTGCTGGGAATTGCAATTATTTCTAATAGTCAAGAAGTCTAATCTAAACTACGCATGCTGAAAGAAATGTATTAGAAGCTCTTTTATTGTGCAGCCTTATTTACCAAAATGTAATATTTTATTTGGCATTAAAAAGGAAAACTTTTACTATCACAGTTGTTCTAAAACATGTTCTCTCTTCATAAGGGAAGGTTTACCCATATTTTCAAAATCTGAAAGAAGATGTTTGAGAATTATACCTACATTTTGCTGGCATCAAATCATGCTCTAACTGAAAGAAAACATCATCATTTAAATATGAATTTTTTCTCTGCTTGGGACAATGGAGAAGAAATGTACACTGAGGAGAGCTTCACTGTATGTTTTTTTGTTTATGACAGTTCACTTTGGTACTGCTTGGAAATAGCCTTGGAGAAAATGTTCAGTCTTCAGTCCGACTCCCAAGTTCTTAACTAAAACCAGAGCGTTAAAGGAGTGGAGCCTGATGGAGCCTACCTGGACAGCAATAAAGAGAGAGAAATGACAATTGAGTCTCACAGGATCCTTTTTTGATTCTGCATGAGACACACACCTGTTTTGTGGCCAGTGACACCGTCTACTACCTCATATCAAGACTTGAACTGTTTTGTAGGGTTGAAACATTTCAGTTGAGGTGCAATGTGTCCAAATAATTTACTAAAACAATGGCATCATGAATTGACTCTGGCAACCCACTTATTGATGTCTTTTCCCTATAGACTCGACCAGAGGGAAGACAATCTTTACTTCTTCTTGGACCTGCTGTTTCAGCACTCTCATTGTGTCACAATGAAGTAGCACTACTGCAAATGCCAGTGCCTGTGGGTCAGTGTTGGGTGAACTTTGCAAAGTGATTTGGCATCTTTCATTTGAGACCAGTTATCTGTGCTGTGCTCATTTACATTGGCTGTACTGTATCCTGAGAACTGGATCATTATTTGCATGGATGATTGAACATACTACTGCGGTCAAATGTGACTTCCTTTATCCTGAACACATCATACCTCCACATGTCCAAAGTATTTACATGAGGAAATCAAAGAATATTCTGCCATTGGTTAGTGCGTACTTCCTTTGGGAAGATGTCGCTTTCTCAAAAAGCATTTCAGCATGAGGCTTAGTTCCACATCTTATAAAAAGGACAACAGATTTTTAAACTATTAGAAAGAAATTAAGGTGGAATAGTCATTGTCTCTGATACACGTGCTTCTAGAAAAGATACTGCTTCAGCAAGTAGCTGTCAAGAGTTTTATGAATGTTCAGTAGTTGTTCCAAAGGAGCACAGTCTATCAAACTTTTCTCCAAAAGGTTCATACAAGCCCTGCTGCTTTCACAATTACTTCACCTGGATAGCAGCAATAAGAAAATCAGTTCAGTGGATCATCACATCAATCAGAGCAGACTGGATATAATTTTAAGATCAATTTGGCTTAACTGAGCCATTAATTATCCCAGCTTAAGCAAGCTGATGGAAAGAAAAAGTTCTCATTTGGAAATACACAAAATACACTTGAGTACCTGGATGGCTCAAAAATATTTACCCTCATACCCAAAGAAGTCCAGCATTGAGCATTCAAAATTATTTAACTTCTATTAGAAGTGATTAACTTTGAGCATAAAACCTAAGCAGTAAAAAGGGAAAAACATCTTTCACTTTAGTCCATAACAAAAGGGTAATCCTCATTTAAAAGTGTGCCTTTAAGTTCATGAGCCAATCTCATAGCTATATGAGGTATTGATAGTTACACAGACAGATATAACTGACTTTCCTTTTATAACCAACAATCCTCAACAAAGCAAGACTCTCACCAGCAAGTATTCCACTGGGCTGATGAAAGGGTGTGTCAGAAAAAACTTTGGGTCTGATCAGACTAAGGTAAAATGTATCTCAAAAGACACCACATCCTTAACACTCCAAGAAAACAACAAAACATAACTAGAAATGCCTTGGCCAACATTCTCACTGGCTGAATCCTTTTCTTATGCACGAGAGTAAAGTAAAATTTTAAATAATTCTGTCTGGCAAGCGTTTTTATATTTAAATGTACACACAAACATACAAGAAGGGATTTCCCACAACAGCAATGGTAGCAGCTGTCTCCAAGGGTCAGTCTCTACCTATTAGAATGGTGAGTAGAAGAATCATGAATAAAAGACCAGGTGATGCTGCCTGGAGATTTAAACACAGGACGCATCACTGTACATTAGATTTTACTATCTCAATTTTAACATGCACAAAATGGTTTAAGACAATAAAAATGACTGCGCATTTTCTTATACATTTTAATCACAAAGTAAAGTACGAATCAGCACCAGTACCAATTAAAAAAAAAACCAAAACAGTAAGATTGAAACTCTCTCTCTCAACAGTTTCTTAATGTGCTTGGTTGGATGGTGCAATAACTTACTATATTACTTACTTATAAACTGTTCTTTTTTGCTTTGTGGTTTTTTTTTTTAACCTTATTTAAATATAAATTAATGGAAGCTGATTGCCGTACATTTAGAATATCAAACGGTCCCTGATTTCACCATGAATTTAGGCACATGCTTGATTTTAAGCATTTGACTAGACCTGTAATTAATTGAATCGGAGCCAATTATGACCCAACTATGAGTCCTCTGTAGTTATTGCTTGAAATACTGCTGGATTTCTATTGAAGGCAAAAGGAAATATTTCTGATCAGTATGAATACTTAAAGACTATTAAAACTGTCACCTTTGACTTGTTTTTTTACTTTTGTAAGAGATAGATTGGTAGGCTTTTCCACAGCATTTATCAGTGCAGTATTTCTGCTTTCTGCAAAACACTGAGGTGTGGGCAGTGCAACTGCAGAAGGCAACCTGAGCATTAGTGGGTGATAAAGAGGAAACTGAAGGAAAGGAAGAAAAAGCCTCAGCTGTTGAGCTCTAATACAAACTTGCTCTTTTCCCAGAGCCGCTTTCCAACATGACTATGTTCTATTTGTTGGCTTTCCCTTTATATGTTTACAAATAAATGTGTCTATTGCATCCCCAAGAACAACACTTTAAGGTTTCAGTTGCAGGTATACCTTCACAACTTCATTTACAGTATTTAGCATGTAGGAAATTGAAAAAACAACCAACTAGTGATGGATTGATGGGCATTTTTTTAATGGTCCAAGTTAAATGTTTCTGAGAATCTATATTTATTTGAAATAAGACTCTTGGGTGAGTGTCTGAGGAAATTTGTATGATGCCTTGGGTTTTATAAATGGCATAGAAATGAAGCAGACTGTTAAGGCTTGCTATTGTACTAATATTTGAAAATACCTAGCAGATGGTTTATTAGAACTTTCTGCAACAAATAAACGGTATAAGTTACCCTCACAAAACAAAATAGCACACAGAAGATTCATGTATCAATAGCGCTGATACATTGTTTTTACTCTTCCAACTCAGTGGCATTGATCATCACTTCTAATACCATCGCATGAGACTTGTGCTGGATCACAGTAGAGCAAAAATGGAGAAAGGGGGAGTAAGAGGCATCAGCAATTTCTGCAAAACTGTTAAGAGTTACTAATATAATTTTAGGATAAAACTAATAATCCCCCCCCCCCCATTTTTGCTGCCTACTTATTTCTCTTTTGTTCTCTTCAAGCACTGAATGGAAATTTTTCTTTCTAGTGAGTTAGACTTCTCAGTTTTCATTCACCAGCACAATGCCGCTGTACCTGATTTCCAGTTCTTGCAGGTGCCAGTTCAAGTCCCAGCTCAAAAACCTGATCAAACACATATTCCAACTAATCTCCCAATATGAGCCTATGTTTAAACATTAAACTTCTGAATCGTCTGCTACTAAAGCTGACCTCAACCCACAGCTAGCACTGAGCACGCTGGCAGCCCATCCCTTGGTGGGCACCTACATGCTTTAGTGCAGGCACGCTCTTTCATGCTTTACTGTATACAGAAGCATTTGCCCAAAATCACAGTGGCAGTTGGATGAATGCATGTAATCAAAGCTCAAGAGTTCTGACTTCTGCTTGTGCTTTGTAACGACCAGACCTTCTCCATTCCAATACATACAGGATACAATCTCTCCACAAAGTCAGTGGGAGTTTGGTCGTCAGCTTTCATGAGATCAGGAATTGACCCATAATGTTTTATAAAACAACAAAAAGGAATGTATTTATGGTTTTATTATTATCCCTAATAAGGAAATAAGGAGAAAGAAAACAGTACATGGTCTAGTCTATATGCACGTGTTACTTGTATTAATATCAATGGGATTTAAAAGTACATATGGAGAGGATAAGATATATCCCTATGTGTTCAGCCATATGCTTAAGGAAGCTCCCCAAATGCTTGTAAATACAATCATGCTTTCTAACATACTACGTATTTATTTGAACAACGTTAAATCTCTAAGCCCTACTTTCCAGTCCATTAAAGCCTCAAATAATTGTTTATTTCCAGTTTAAAGTTACTCTCTTTTTTAGCCATTAGAAGGCTGCCTGTAACCACATTTCCACAATATTCAGGGAATTGGAGAATTGAAAATAACTCTCCCATTATCTGAAGGGGTACCTCTCCAGGAAGAGAAATACTCAAGATGAACTATATTTTAGTGAGGAATTCTTTCCAGAAGATTTTGGGACAGGCCCAAAATGTGTAGCTGAAAGGTCTGGAATGCTACTTACGCAACAAACGTGTTCATGCTGTAGACCTCGGACAACTACATTCCTTCTGGAGGCCAAAGGCCTTGAAAGCTTGTCATTCTTCTGGATAGACTTGTTTTCATTTCCTTTTTGTTTTTAAAGGTTTGAACACAGGACAAGGGTCTGACTCACTAGGCACAAGAGGGTTATTTTGGATTTCGCTTACGGAAGAAGACATCAGAATTCATCCCATGATTTATGATCTGTTGTCTTGGAATGAGATAGCCAAAGTATTTATGGAATATCCAATGCCTGTTAGCAAATTATGCTCATTATGTTCATGCAACTGATCATTTTATTTGGCTTATCTTTTACTTCCTTTCAGTTGAGACTTGGTAACTGACTTTATGAACACTCTTGCCTGTAGTTTTATCTATTAAAAAGGTGATTGGAATGGTTTACTGGATTAACTGCTTCAACTAATATTGTAGCCACAAATATAAAACAATAGTCATGGAGGCATAGTCATGACATTCATGGTGCCCTTACCACCTTACATGCAAATGCAGCACAGAACCAAAAGCCAACTTTATTTATAGCTGGCTGCCAAAAATCACCTCCTTCACTTACTTGATGTAACCCTTTTGATACCAAGGCGATATGACTATTTACGTTTTTGAATATCATCCAGAACAAAAGTTTATACTGTGGTATTATAATTTTGTTTTCTTGCTGTTTCTTTCTGACCATAAACAAGATTTGAGAGCTCAGCTTTTATTTTACCTTTTAAATCTCAATTTATGGTAAAAATCCCAAATCAGACTTTTTTCCTACTGAAATATTTCTTTCTTTGTAATATAGAAAAACAAAACAAACAGTCATCATCTTTTTAAACTACATCAATGAATGGTGAAGCCAAATCCGGTTTCCCAGCAAGGAATTTTTAAAAGACAGAAATAATCCAATGACCACAGGAAATCTTTAAGCACCAAAATGGGGACAAAAGTCTCCTGGGGAAAGGACAATATTTCCTACATAGTCATTCATGTCTCCTTGTAATACAATACAGGGGTATTGTTTGTTTGTCTGCTTAAGTAGATGCATAGAGTAAAATTAGAAACAAATCCTGACTACGAAAACATTTCAAACACTGGATGCAGGCACATGCGTTGCAATACCTGCCATCATAACTATGTTGTGATGCTTCTTTCTAATGTATAACCAGCTAGACCTTTGATCATTATTCTTGCTTCATTATAATAAAGGCCATCAACCTCCAGCAGGAGCTTTGACTTCAGGTCATATTGCATCTTGCTGCGATCTTAATACTGGTCATAAAATTTGTCAAAACAATAGGAGAAATACTCTAAAATAGATCCACTTTATAGTCAGCCCCCTCCCCCAAGGAATTCAGTCAAGGAATGTAAACCCAAAGATTTATTTTTCTGGTCAGGTCATGCTTGGTGTAGACTGCTGTGTTACTAAATTCCCTAGTCTGAAATCAAGAGCAAGACAAAGTTAACAGGCCTCAATAGGCAAAACCAACTTGAGATAGCCCTCTGTGGACCATAACCTGAAGTTACAGCAATAAGCATTATCCCCACCATGAAGATGATTCAGAAGAAGGTATGTGGCCCACAGCTTACCTCAACGTAGTCCCTGGCATGGCCCCAGTCTCTCTTAGCATCCAGATTGCCCAGGCTGAAACAATCCAGCTGTCCGAGGTGAATCTTTGCTACCGATCGGCTAATTTTTCGAGTAACAAAGTTAGCTCCTGGAATAGAAATAAAAGGTAGTATCAGCATAGTCACAGTGGCAAATAACTGGCCACAAGAAACACCTTGTATAGCTCAGCACATGGTACTTTCAGTCTTCATTCACTTCCCTCACACCACCTAGATCCATGCCATCTTTTATTATTTGAGTAGGATAAGAAGCTTCCAGTGCAGGTGTCACATTAGCTGCACTTTCACAGCAAACATCTTTCTTTGTGGGACTTCTTAAGCATTCCTAATTTGCTGCCTCAGTATTCAGTCCAGGCATAAAGCCAAAGAAAATCATTTGGAATGTCAGTTCTTAAACACAAAATGCAAAAGGTTACATAAAGAAGACAGACATCTTAGACCACCCTCAAGTTTTTTGTTGCTGTTTCTTTTTTCTTTTTTAATTCTTTTTAAAGAAATGCATATATCTAAATAAATTAGCTTATTAATAAAAATAATTGAGACTATACAAATACTACATACTCTCCAAAGGACTGTAATGGTTAAATGCGTTCTACTTCTCTAGTTATTTAGGATTCTTTGTCCCCCAGGTTCAGTGAGATCATGAAATTGTGATTTCAACTTTATCAGTTGAAGGCTGTACAGTATTTTATCATATTTCTGTATTTTGTTCACTGTATTGCTTTGGAAAATTTGTGTACCCATTTCTGCTCCCTGTAGTGCTGGTTTAAATAATATTTGTTTCTAGTTATTTTCATATCTTGATTTTTAGATTATGATGGCTATGTTTCTAAAACGGGGTCAACAGTCTCCTCAAAAGCAGAGGGATTTGAATTTACACCATGAGTTCAGGCTAAACAAGCCCAATGGCATTTGCACACTAATGGTCCACAAAAATTAAAATTACATGCCTTTTTAATGGCTAAAAAAAAAAAATGATTGAGTGTTGACAGATGATACCTCATCCAAACGGAAAGCAGGAAAGTTAGTGAAAATGACTGCACTTGTAAAACGCTCTTAGCAAATTTCAAAAGTCCTAAGTAGTGCAGCTTGTACATTCAATGCATATATATAGTTTTTTTTCATTATGGAACTCTGCTCTTGAGATATGCATCTCAGTATTTTCTGTTTCCTGTCAAACAAACGACAGGCTGCTACAAAATTATTAAATAATGTGAAGTGTCTTTTTCAGACTACTCATTTTGCCTGTAAAGTCAAGAGTGCTACAGTAGCTTTTTGTGTCATTTGACTCTGCCAAAAGAACCATGTGGAATGAAACAGTTAAATAATTCAGACTTTACTACAGGATTAAGATGATAAAATTTTAATTTTCTATCAATTGCTGAACTAATTGGAATTCCTGTTATTATCCTTTTACAATATATCATCAGTTTGCGCTTGTTTTTTAAAGGATGAAAATCACATCATTTCCATATTCCGTGAAAAAGTCTTCATATATAAAGGAAGCTTACCAAATAGTGTTATTTGGAAAATTTCAGAAATAAAATATACTGAGGAGTCTTTTTTATAGCAATGTTCCTCAAAAATTGGACAAACGAGTCAACTGCAGCATGAAAGCCCAAGCCCTTCTTCCAGACTGCACCATACATACTCAACAGGAGAAATATGATTATACCAAAGATAAACAGTGCAAACCACAGGACCGACACTGTGACTCTGCTATTGCAATTTCTGAAAGCAAAGTACTGTGGTTCCCCTGTTCCTGGCTGGATGGGCTTGCAGCAGGAGTGGAGTTCTGGCTTCACAGAAACCAGTGGCAGAGTCTCTTTGGCTTAGTCAAACTGGCACGTCTCCAAAGATTGTTTCCATTTTTTACATTATCAAAGTGCTTTGAGATCTTCACACAGATGATTATTACTAATTAATTAAAAATAGATTCAAACTATTACGCAAATGTATTAGGATTAGCTCTGAAACTTCCTAACTTTCTGCACTGAAATAATTTCAGTTAGCATTGTTATTCAGTAAATAACAGTTGAAGAAGCAGCTTTTCTTCTAGGGTAAAGTATATGGCTTTATGTTCCAGACTGCAACTGAACAATAAGCAAAACTGGCCACTTTCAACGCCACATTCCCATTTGCAGTAAAAGCTTTGAGAGTTCTAGTCATCATCTGCATTAAAGCGAGTTTTACTGTCAACCTACACGACTAATGAACATCAGCTTCCACTTTGGAGCAACCACTTCCTCAGCATAAAAAAAAAAGTGTATTAGGTTCTGTGTGTGAGAGAGAGAGAACTTTTATGCTATCAACTTAACTTGAAATATATGAAAGCTACTGCACAAGAAAAAGTAGATTTGTCTAGCACAACACAGCAAATACTAGTAACCGCTGTCTTCTTGCAGAGTCAACGATAACTGAAGAGAAATGATCTTCAAAGATCTTCTCCAAGCAAAATCAGAATATACCTCAAAAGGCTGAAATGAAGAATTAAAGAGCACCACACTAAAAAATGAAAACCTTTGTTTTCCAGAAATATTCCAGTAAGGGTTCAACAAAATAATACCAACCCTCTTCTTGGAAGTGCCTCAGCAATAAAGTTGTGGAAGAAAACTATGCTAGTGTTTATTCTAAGAAATGTGATTAGAATCGTTTTTCATGCAACCAAGGACTGAATGGCACATTTCAGAAGCATTTAAATGATACGGTTCATAAATAATGTTTAAATACTGATTCTCTTCAAACATGGTATCTTAAAATATTCCATTACATTATATGTTTGATCCCATGCCATTAAATGTACATCATAACTAGAATTTAAGCTGATGCCCACTGGAGTCATACAAAATAGTTAAGGCTATGTCAGCATTTCCATTATAAAGCCCTGTCCTAGGGGTTTGCAATCAGGCTATAAAATCTTGCTTTGGCCTGAAACTTGGCAGACATAATGTCTCTTTCCTCAGGAATGATTCTATCTAAAAGGTCTATGCGGAGGGCTACAGATATCTTTATATAACTGAATACAAAGTACTTTTTGAGATGCAGAAATGGTTAGCTTCCTTCTTCCTCAGAAGGTATTGAGGACTTGGCTAATGTTGAACCTACAAGAGCATTTTCCTCCATAATGGCCAGTTAGTGCCAGCAAGAGTATCAATAGAGCTGCTGGTATGTTAACCACTTCACCCTTCATGTTGATTTTCATTGGATCAAGATGATGCAGCAGCTAAAATGCCACCAGCTATCACATCTGAATAAGGCCTACTTTATTGTGCTACTAACATGACTAATTCCCGTGGAAACTTGGTGGTGGTAGCAACAGAAACTAGCTTTGATTGGCAGGGAAGAGAGATGTTTGAGTCCCACATTTGTCTCCTGGCTTTGTACTGCTTCCTCAGTTCACAGAGGTTTTGTAAAACACACCTCACTGCTCACACCTAGTACGAAAGAGCGTGGAGTGTTCAAAACACTATTAAATGTGTGATGTATTTTGACATATTTGAACACTTTTTCAAAATGTGTGAGGGTGGCACTGTTCTGGGAGCTCACTGTCCTACAGTAACCAAAAGAACAGTCATTCTTTCTCCCTCGGTAGAGCTAAGCATGCTGGGCTAACTGCCTTGCATAGTTATCTATGCAGCAAATACATCCAAACCATGATGGGCCACATTATGCTCTGGTTTGCGCTGCTACTGACAGCACTGGAATTGCTGTACTGCAACAGCAGAGATCTGGCCAGATGTTGCAAAGGATGCTTTGGTGTGTCCACACATTTCAGCAGTTCCAACCAGCCTTGGTTAAGCAGTGCCTGACAAGTTTTTACATTTTAAAAGAGGCCTTAAACATGAGTTTTCATGATATTAACAACTTTTTCAGGAACCCTGGGCATTAGCTTAGATTTGTTTTCAAAACCCAAGCCCTCCCTCTGAGATCATTAGCATTCCAATAGGAACCATAAGGTCTGATTTACAAACCCATTTATCCTAGATATGATTTTAAGCAAGGATTCCTCATTAAGCAGACCTGATCTGTAAAACATATAACTTGTCAGCAAACCACTATAGGAACAATACTGCAATAAAAAGAAATAGCAGAGGTATAATGCAATAGCTTCATCTCTCCAGCCCAGACCCGTCGCCCACTGTGCCGCCTCGCTCAGGGTGGAAAACAGCTCACACAGCTCATCCCTCTGAGAAGGACGCTGCCTACATCTGACAAAGATACAGTTTTGAAAGCTGGACACATCTCTCATTAACACATATTTAAAACTATTGCTTTAGGAAGCACACTCTCAATGCACGTACAGTTCCAAAGCTCGCTGCCCTGAGAAAAAAAAAAAAAATCTGGGTCTCTGCATCACTACTGCATTCCTTTTATCGGCACTGGGGTTTCACCCTTTGTTCATCATCAGGAAATTGGCTGTTTGAAGTAGGTGTTTTTCTCTAGAATCTGTGGTTTATAAGAGGCAGCCAAATGGACGAAGCAGCTTTAAGAGACACTGTTATAGGAACTATTTCAAGAACCGTCATTTTCCAAGCTCTCAAGGCTACATACAAAACTCAACAGATGACAAAATCGTGGTCTTAGGAAGATTTCTATTCCTGTATAACACTAGTTGTTTCATGCATAAGAAAATCTATCATTATTCCTAGCAATATGATAGAATAACAGTTAATCTGATAGCATTTAATGGCAATACTTATCTATCAGCTAAGATGCAGTCCCATAACAGTCTATCAAGTTGCCATAACATCTTTTTCTTCATTTTGCATAAAATATGACAAAAAGGTTTCTGTCTCTAAAGATGCTGGCACAAGAAAAAGGGTATTTTTTGTTTTCTCCACATTTCTACAGTTCTGGCATAGATTCTCGTGGAAGCCTAACATGTTCAAACACATTGTATACTCAGTGCTTCTCCTAACCTAAAGGAACATATTTCTTTTAACATATATATGTTGTAAATGATACATTTAATGAGATCATTAAAATGTTTTGATTGCCTGAAAATCCACACTGCTCATAATTTCCATTCTATAAGAAGCTTTTCCATTTTTGTAACAAGCTGAAATTAAAAAAACAAAGCAACACCCAGTTTTTCTAAGAAAAGAAGTCCAGAGTCTCCTCTAGCTTATACTGATGAAAATCAATAACAATTATTCTGAAGTCAATGGAGTTATGTCAATGTAAACCAGATGAAAAAGCAAGTTACAGATCTTTAAATTAACCTTCCATATTTTGAGTTTAAATGGAATTTTCAACTCTATCTTGATTGAAACAACTGATAGAGCACTGCATTTTGGTAAAACTAGTAAAGCAGCTACTTGGTATATGTTAAGTACTCATGCCTTTTAATTGTGAATCCACTCTTAATTTAAAATAATACATCAATCTTCTCATGACAACGATTATACAAAGTAGAAACATCACTGTTTGGAAACAAAGGAAAAATCACCGTTAAAAGTGATTTTTTTCCTTCCCAGCTCTTCATAATATTCTGCAAATTTTACACAGCAAGTACAGCTACATTTAGATGAGCTTGCCAGAAAGTCCACAATCAGATTTTTGCAAAATGAAATATATATATGAAATAAGGGTGATATGATTCATAAGCAACTCATTGTAAAGTCATGCACTGCATGGGAAACATCTCCCTGACCTGAGCAATAAATCATTTTATTTCCTGAAACTTGAGATATAGTGCTTTAATCTTTACATTTTAATCCTGTAGAGCATAGCTGGAAATACTTTGGTTCATCATAATATTTCCAATCTCTTTTTCTGTCCTTTACAATTTTAATAGTACCTTATGATAGTGAGTTTCGCAGATTTCTAATACATTCTCAATGCTTTTCAAACATTTGCAGTTTACATACCCCCAACTATTTTCCAGTGGACACATGAGATCTCCAAAGAGGAATGATAAAGCTACTGATAATAGGCTTGTTTCTAAAGGTTAGTCTTCATCAACCCCTTGGGAAATAATCATGTAACAATAAAATCCACAGATCATAGATTGAAAGCAACAGTCCAATAACATGAGGATAAAATTGTCCCTTCTTATCAAGTGATCCTCATTTGGTATTACTTTAAAATGTCTGATTTCAATAAAATGAAGTGGTACTAATTCCTTTAAACACTGCTAACGAAGACATTAATCGGCATATCAATTGAATTCTTTCCTTTTATAATATATTGACACACATTTTGAACTTTCCAATGCCAAAAGTAAAATGTGCTAAGTCTGGTTGGCCCCATTTTGCATTTGCACCACACTTTTTGATGGAATTCCTATGCTACTACTTACATTTTAAAAATGAGGAGATAGAGGCAGAAAGGTAAAGGCATGAAGAGGTAGGAAGCAGCAGCAGCACGAGGGCAGCACACTGGAGGGGGTCGATGCTCTTCAACCCAAGAGCATCCTCTGCCCCCGACATCCACTTGCACACTGAGGACATTTGGACAGCTGAGGGCAAGAGGAGGTCATATGAACTAGGCATGGAGGGAACAAAAATTAATGATTTTTATAATCAGAAGGGAAAATAAGAGTGAGAGACAATCTTGTGAGGAACCACAGGGTACAGAAATTGGGAGGGAATGCAGAAAGAAGGGAGATTTTTCTTTTTCTCAGTGGGCGGAAAGATAGGATGAAGCTTACCTGGAGGGACAACTAGTAAGCCCCATAAAAGAGGCACATGGAAGTAGGGTGAGAGACCTACCAACCACTACCAGAGGATGAGAATCTGAGGTGACCTTTGTCATAGCACAGCGAGCCACGCTCCCCTGTGATTCAGTGGAGCTAACCCTCCACCAGGGATCTGTCATCAGGGCTTTAAACTCTTCACGACTGTTTTGCATACAAACAGATATAGGTTTCCACCTCCCAAAGAACAATGACAGGATAATTTCTATGACTACACAGCAGCAGTTCTCTAAAGTGACTGTGAAAAAAAGACATTTAATTAGCAGACAATCTGCATGTGTAATGTGCAACACAAAGCTATTAGATTTCACATTCAAAATGCCCTTATTCAGGACTTAATTACACATCTCAGATCTATCATATGGGTTTGTTAAAAGGATAGGGTGACATACCAGCAATAATTGCTGGGCAAAAGGTGCTATTTTAGTATATTTCCTCCATATAATTTTTCTTAAATTAAAATATTTTCCCCTCAGGAACTGTACACCGAACAGGAAAAGGTGAAGCATCAAAGATTCTTATAAAGGAAAAACCAAACATTAATACTGAAAACAATATGTAAAAGTGTTATTCCTGTTCCCAAGTTTATGCTGTTAATGGCACTTACATAAACAGAGCAGCGTTTCGCTTACAGAAAACTTAACCTTTTGCTCCAAACTATTCACTTTGATTTCTTAATCGCAGTTCATATACACTACATTTTAAAACAAAGGTAAATGTCGTTAGCCACTCTGATTTGTTAACACTCATTTAAGCCGTGTTTTTTAAATTGTACAGCTAATGTTATTGAATTAAACCTCTCATTTAAGCTGTCACAGAATTAGACAAGCCCTTGCATGTATGAGCTATGGGTAAGCATGAGCATGCCTGCCCATCAGCACAGACTCTTTATACTGTTTAAGCATGTGTAAACAATTGGAGTTAAGTACATGCTTTGCTGAATTGGTGCTACAATAGCTAGAAATGTATGCAACCAAAAGCAAAATCCAGCACTTGTACAAAATGGAAATATCATACAGTCTAAGGCAACTTGCACAAAAAAGGATTTTAACTTATATTGTTAAACAGCTCTCAAAGTTCAGACATCTGTGCCCTTAAATTTAACACCCCTTTTCTTTTCTCCCTGCCTTTCCCTTCCTCCATCCTCTCAGCAACCAGTAGCACATCAAAAAAGGTGCTGTTTGACGGGTCAAGCTGAGACATTCAGTCTTTACCCTAGCACTCCCTTGAGATGAAGCAGGCAAGGCTTTTAATCTTACCTGGTGACACATGACTGACTAATACAGTTTCTTGGACCTTCTGACCTCTGAGGGACTAAGTCTGGTTGGTGTCTCAGCCTCTCCAGGTGTCTGGGACATCAGCTTGTGGTGGGTCACGGTATAATCAAAGTTTTGCATGGGTCTTCCGTGTCTTTCTGTGCACCCTTATTAGTGCTAACTTCTAATGTGCAAATTTCTGAGTATAAAATGTGTCATTTCACTTCAAGTCAGGGGTAAAAGGAACTTTCATTTACTTCTACTGAAGGCAAAAGAGTGTAATAGAGCTAGCCTTAAAACCAATCACAGTGGCATACAACTTTGCTGAGTCAGTGCTGATGTATTTTCTTGGAGAGAGAAAAATGGTCTAGCTACAGCCAAATAACTTATTTGAAACTTCACC
Source organism: Theristicus caerulescens (assembly GCA_020745775.1). Classification (NCBI taxonomy): domain Eukaryota; kingdom Metazoa; phylum Chordata; class Aves; order Pelecaniformes; family Threskiornithidae; genus Theristicus; species Theristicus caerulescens. The sequence continues at coordinate 75,817,191 of CM036558.1, forward strand.
TCCTACACAAACTAATAAGCAGTCCTAGGCGGGTTTGACACTTATACAGTATAACTCAACATGTTCCTAAATCCATGTACCTCCCTTTTGAGCTTTGTTGCTCAACTGTTTTTCTCTTAGGACTTTCTCCTGGTTAGCTTTGCGACAGTGGTAGTGCTCAAGGCACCCTCTAGGCCCTCAATACATCATTTGGTAAATGTGTTTCAATTTTCATAAACTGCCCTTTGATATAGGAGTCCTGGAGCCACCAAGAGGGAAACACAGTTGAGCTGGAAAGAGCCATAGGCAAAGAGCTCATCAAGAAGTAACAAGGTGGGGACTAGTGAGACCTGGAGGGAAAGAGAAAAAGATATCTCAGCTCCTGCAAATACAGGAGGAACAATTTTTTCTAGTACTTGAACAGGGCACATAAAATGCAAGGCGCTACGTTTTCTTCCATCTTCTGTGTTATGAATAACTAGATTCTCAGCTAGGACGTGGTGAGAAGTGCATTTCCAACACCAGTGATGATCCCAACAATTCAATGTACAAATCATCAGTTGTGATGGTCTGCAATTACCAGTACGAGGACGAATTTTTCCAGCTACAGATACCCCTTCAGACTCATAAGAGACTAATCATGTAAACACATGGCTCTGACAGAAGAGTCAAAAAAAATCTTCACAGTGTGTGCTGTGGCATGCAGTCAAGCTGGTGTGTAACCAGGGGCATAAGACTGGCTCATGGTGCTTTCAGCCCACTCTGCCTGCCCCAGCTATCCCCATTTCCCAAGCTCTGCTTTTGCACAGGGACAAGTGAGGCTGCTGAGGGCAGAACAGGACAACACTGGAAGTCATTATCTTGGATAAAACCAAAGTAACACCCCTCAAATGTAGTACTTTAATAACAAACCCCCTTGAAAGAAGCTTCAAAATAATTATGCGGGGAGACACACATGACCCAACCCTAAACTAACCCCGCAACCCTAACAGTTTAAGAAGAGAATAGGAGGGAAAGGCAGAGACAAGCTAACAATACACAAGGAAGACTGCAAGCCAACAAAGACAGCATGTCCCTTCTGCTCCTGAAAGACTTGGATGTGTTTGGCCTAGCTGTGTTGACCTCCTGTATTCAGAGAGCCAATAAAAACATTATTTCACCTAGCTGTAGTTACTGCCAGTTGCTTAAACTTCCCATAAAAAGTTATGTCCTTATTTCAGAGTAGCCTGTGATCACTCTCAGGGGACCCTGAAGTTAAGCAAGGGTGCTACGTCTTCCACACCCAAACCCTGAACTGGAAATGCCACCAGGCAGAGCACCAGATCTCCCACAGGCAGAAAAGATACATCAGGAGGTTGCATAAAAGCCATTGCTGAGAGTAAAACCCACTCTGGGACAAACCCTGGCCACGTTGCCAATTTTCACTTTAAAATGAAAAAGGCACCAAGGCAAAGAAACGGACACTGCTATTTACTGAGAAAAAATTACTCAAACACAGGAAAACAGTAAAATTATAGCAGTTTTTTGAAATATCCATACATTTCAATGAATATTCCCTTTTTCTAATGTTGCCACTGAAACTGAATCCCACTCCTGCATTCTTTTGGTGTGGGAATAGTGTTTCTCTAGTGTAATTAATAAATCAAATAAAAAGAAGTATGTGGCTATAAAGCCAGAGAACTCAGTTTTCTGGCAAGATAAATTGGTGCAGTTTCACTGAAGTCAGATTACTTAAGTTTACAAAGAAGAATCCAAACTTAAACATTCCACCATTAACACGGCCAATTGCCACAAAAATTTTGCATAAGAAAATGTGAAACAAAACATTTGGAAAGTGATTAAATGGCAAAAACCAGACCATCTAAATAAAATGTCCATTTACCACTGTTCAACTTGTCATGCTCACTACTGTTTTAATATCAGTATTTTTAAGAACACTTTTTCCTTTGTGGACTCCTGAAATTCATTGTTATCCTGTTTTTGTGATATTTCCCATTTAAGTTAGTTTACACTTCCTCTAGGAACAGAAGAGGCAGTTGGATCACCTGCTGTTCTGAGATGCCTACAATACTTGAGCACAATGGGGTGAAACCAGGACAGAAAGTTAGCCCAATTCTGAATTTCCTGGCTTTGTATTTTTAGTGGGACCTTTCACATAATTTTAATATCGCCACAGGTAGCTGTGCATGCTCTCAGAAAAACACACATGCACGTACACAGACTCTGTACATGTTCAGGAAGCTGTAAATTCTAGCACTAAAAGTTAGGATTATGTGTGCCGGTGTTATTTTTGAATGCACAATGATACAGTTTCACAAAACACCTCTAGATCAATTACATATTGTAATTTTTTTCCTGATAGGATTGCCCCCTGTGCAGAGAATAGACTTGCTCTGAGAGCAGAGACTACTGTCTTGTGAGAAGTGAATCAGGCAGGAGTCCTATGGAATCTGAAGCTAAGCAAAGAGAAAGAACTGCAGAAAAAGAAATGATGGATGCACAGTTCAGTCTGATTAATGCTGCTATGGAAAAATGAATAAAAGCCTGGTTTCTTCTGCAAATTCTGAAAAGGTGCTTAGAAAGTCACTTAAATCAAGGTTCTCATTTAGTCACTGCCACATAGTCCTCTGTGTGCTTGACTACCAAGCCCTCAGATGCAAACAGATGGGAGTTTTATTCTGAACATCAACCAATCAATCAATCAATCAATCCATGAAGACTTTATTTTTTTTTATGCCTTAGTTTCTTACCCCGAAAATTGGGATAAAATGCCAATGTTTTACAGGAATTTGAGAAAGTTAAGTACTTTGATATTTGTGAAACAATGAGAGAGAAATACCGTGGAAGAGTCAAAAAGGGATGAAATCATTCTCAGTGCAAGGCTTGAAGAGTGGCCATGAAAGTGGCACAGAGTAAATCTGCTGTCAAAGAACTCCTTTCTTGCTCCCTGCTCCGCAGAGATTGAACATCTAGTCATTCAGGTGAGAACTCTCCATCCTGTGCAAGGAATAAGGAAGAGGGAGCCTGGGGGGGTGGGGGGGAACTAAAGTGCAAACAAGGGCTTTATCAGAACACATAGGTACAAATTTGAGGTAAGGTTGTAGAGGCACCCCACCGTTCAGTCATTACACAATTTTTGAGCTAATCAAGTTTGCAATGTTCCTTTTTCCCTTCTTTTCGTAGTTTTCAGGATGTATTCATATTTACCTCATTTTTTATGCCCACGCTAATGCCTTTGGATGGTGAGGAAGACTGTAACTGCTGTGGCCACAGAATTCTTAAATTTCCTGCTGCAGTTTAGAACCCACTTCCAAAATTGGACAAAACTGAATTTTAAATAGTTTCCCAATGCACACTGAAGAGTTTGTCTCTCAAAGGGCAGTTTATCGAGGGGCTCAAGGAGCAGGGAGGGAAACCACTGAAATTTAACCCTGAACCCCATGTGAACCCAGGGATTGGGACTGCATATTTTCCACTGTCCTGCCATCTGCTGCTTCACTGCACATGGTAATCTTTGGCAACCCCACTGAGAACTGCCTGGGCTATGGCTCTGTTCAGACAGGGTGTAGAAAGAAAAGACACTGAGAATGTCATGGCTGGCTGACCAGACTACTGAGATCAGAGAGATTATGCCTCATTTGCTCACCAAGCCCTGCCAAAAGCAACACCATTTAACTGCAGGTACTCAAAACCCAACAGGCATGTTTAAAGGAATTCTAGGCTTAAAAAGAAGACCATTCATAATCTGCATTTGTTGGGGATACTGTAGCTACCTCCTTTTGGCAATTATTCATGAGAGTTTTAAAAGAAAGTTTACCATGCCCAGCATTTCAGGTACAAGTGATATCTGGCAGAAATTATCATACCTGATTTATAGGACACACGGACCTGGAAGATGACTCAAGGCAGGAATAAACAAAAGGGACCTAATAGCCCAGCAAACAGAGATAAACAGAGAAAAAACATAGCTGTTATTTTAAAACAGCTACAGCCTGTTTATCTCCCGGCTGTGAAATGCTGCACAGTATGGGAGTGTGAGGGCTTGGTACTTATATGCATAACCTTCATATGTCATCTCATGACAAGGGACCTCCCTTGAGCCAGAGCCAAATCTACATTTGTTCCCCAGAGCACCCCCGTAGGCTCCAGATGCAGCAGGCGAAGAATCAGCTGTCAAACTCTGATTTCCTCTGACCACACTCTTCTGAATAAAGGCCCCAACACTTTCAGTGATAAAGTACCAAACATTTACCCACTGAATTTACTGACTATTTCAAAATGATGACTGTAAAAGCTAAGGAACATTTCAGAAGTGTCTTAGAGCTGCTAAGGGATATTTTCTAAGGCTGCAAGAAAATTACTGTAGGATACAGCGTTATAGTAGGATTTTGAATCATATCATGCTGACACCAACCGCCTGTTATTAATGTATCTCCCTCATCCTCCCTGCTTCTGCCAGAAGTACTAGAAATGAAGATGTAATTGTATATGTGTCTACAACAACATCCTGCCCTATTTCTTCACTCAAATACTGATCTTTGAAATGACAGTTCCTTCTCTTGTATCTGCTTGGGAAAACAAAGGCACTTCAGTAAGATAAGCTTCTCCAGGGGCTGCAGAACTGTGGTTGGCAGACATCAGGGTTGACAAATGTTCTTCTAATTGCAAAGGGACACTACGAAATTGTCCTTTAACATGGAATAGACAGTTGCTGTCACCCTTTCTTCTTCCCTGCTGCTCTACTGCCTCCACTCTGTCTGTCTCACAGGGAGATTGGAAAAGAGACAGAAAAAGCCACGTAAGAGAGGAGGAACAAGCATCTTTTTCCCAGCTCTAGCTGTGTTGGAGCCAACAGGCTCCATTGTTTTGATGATTCCAGGACCTTCGCATCTCATTTCATCCCTGCTTGACAGAAGAGCACAGCAGAGATGGGAACAGCCTGCAGACTTACAGCGGGAGCTTCTGAAATCCTTAAGCTGTTCCCTCCTAGAAATGGCCTTTCTCTCTGAGAGCTGGAGTCAAATAACCTTGACCCCAACCTCTCGTTAGTAGGTTCTGCACCCAGGTAACCCTTGTGGCTCACAAGGGAGTTTTGCTTTGTAAACAAAAGGCAAGGAAGGAGCAACGTGTTAAAATCAGTAAGGCAAAGAGATCAAACATGCTTTCCATGGTATTTTTCTTTTGATACTAATGCATAGCTTGAAAAGACTAGGTTTGAAGTAAAAAGCTATCAATTAACGTTCCCAGTTTAAACTGCTTCTCTGCTGCTAAGCTCCACTGAATCAGAGCTCCCCACTCCCACTCTCCTTCTTGACTCATAACCTCAGTGACAGCCATGAAGCCGGGCAGAGCCACTTCATAAAACTACTAAATGAAGCAACTTTTAATAATAACAAGGACTGGCAGGTAGTCATGTTAGAGAAGGAAAGACCTAGTAGGAATGTCCTGCAGCATAGAAGTCTCTGTTGTTCTCATTACTGCAAAGGAAGAAAATCTCTTTAAACGCTTTTGATTCAAATGATCATTTGACAGAAACGACGGACAAGACAAATGGCTGTAAAACAAGGCAATTGGGTTTCCTACTGCTACGATATCTTACTTGGCTCCCATGAGACAATTTCTCTGTTATTCTGCCTTGCCATGGTAAAGTAAACTTACAGGCTACCCAGAAAACAGATGAGTGTAATCAGTCCTTTATAAATTACATCGCTTCACTCAAGGAAAGCAAATAACTTTGCCTGCTCTATAATAACTGTTGCTAATACTTCATTTATTCTTTAAATTGTTTATAAAACACTTCAAGAGAGGTCAAGACAAGAGGGCAACAATAATTGGAGATTAAGGAGACTCTCTAAGTATTTTGCACCTGTGAGTAAACACTTTGGCAATTGTTATGATACAAGATAGATCTACTAAAAAAAAAATCAGCTTATTTATGATTTTCTTGAATATACATGTTATTTCATCTGAGAGAGAGTCCTTGTCTTTTCCACAGCTATTTCAATTCACATTTAAGCAGCTGCAGAGTTGCCTGATGTCATGTGATGGGGAAAAAACAGATTTAACCTGGTCTCCTATGGACGAAACCTGAAGGAACAATGAGCTTAGGGTTACTGATCTTCTTGTGAAGTTTTCTCCAAGTCTCCTGAGGAAGCACGTGCTTTCCTCCTCAGAGACAGATGTGTTAAAGCCCACAGAGTCAGGAACAGGTAGAAATGAGTCCGAAGGACAGGGATGTTGAATTTACTTGCAGGACTGGTGCCTTTGGGTGAGGTTTAAAAAAGAAGTTTCAAACAAAAGGGGCCATCATGTCCTTTTGCAATCCCTGTGGCATGGCCCTGCCCACTCTGTTTTTTGTTCTTCTCATGCACAGCACTAGCAGTGGTCATGGCACTGTTCTAGAAAAGGGAACTGTATAAACTCTGCAACATCATCTCTTGAGCTGCTAAGTGCCACAACGGTGCAGATGCCTAATGAAGCTGAACTGTGACGCATCAATTAACACCAATCAATATCATCCACACTTTGGAAGTATACATGGATAAAATTATATTAAATCTTTAAACCATCAACCCAATGGTTTCTTTTAAAATAGTTAAACTGTAGCACATCAGGAAAAAAATGCTGCTTAGTCATGTTTCTGTATAGCCCAGAAGAAGTTGCTAAAGAAACCACTCATGTCCCTTAACATCTCAACTGCCAGTTAAAAAGAAAACCCCAAAGAAGTTGCTGAAAAAGAAAAAACAATCAAATTCTGAGTAATTATACAGAAACAATAAATTTAAACATGACAAAAATATTTGCTGAGGGATTTAAAAGTAGCCAGTACTATGGGCATATCGGCTTACTAAAATGAAGTTAAATTCTTAAGTTATACTCAAGAGTTTCAATGAAATTCTGTACATAGTATTTTATTCATGACAAAGTACTCTCTTTACCCATTTTATATGATAAGTTTATAAAAATGCAGGTTCAAGATTCAGATTTTATATCATCCCTCTTCTTTTTTTTTTTTTTTTAATTCCCACGTTTTCTTGATCTTCTCAAAGGCACAATGTCATGTGGACCTAGACACAAATACAAGCTCTCTCCAAACTACTTCAGCCTTATACCAAATCAATACAGATTATGCCCACAATTTATTTTAATCCCAGTAAGATCTTTCTCCTTGAACCCACACATTCCGTGACACTACATGTTAGTCAAACACTGCAGCACTGTACAGTGCACGTGTCAGCCAAGGGTATACTACAACCAAATAAAGCAGCTTACCCAAGCAGAGTGAAGTGCACAATGTAACTAAGCAGTGCCATATTATGCAAAAGCTGTTTGGGTTTTTTTCCCAGTCAAACTCAACTGAAACCTATTTTAACTTTTTTTTTGTTTTTTAAATGGGAACTGAACCACAACTGTTACCTGAACGAAAGTCTTTATTGAACCTAATCCAGAACTGAAACAAGAAGAAAATACCCAATTATTGGACCAGAATAATTGGTTAACAGAGAATTTCCCAGAGGAAGTTCCCTTATCACATAACTTTACATTTCAAAATTTTGTATTTTTCAGTTTGAACTGCTTCAGAAATACCAAGACAGATAAATAATTATTGATCTGACCAAATGGAACTGACTTGAGTCAGTCGAAGAAAAAATCAGATCTGAACCAAACCATTTACTGTTTCTTTGTGTTGTTTTACTTGTTGTTTTTTTTTTTTAATTATTGGTATTTTTCAAGCATCACAAGCCCATGCCCTTGTACTGTAGGAAACACAATTTTTCTTTCATTTTTAAATTAATTATATTAAACGTAGCAGTTTTCCCCACAAACATTATTTTAGAGTAAAAGGGAAATGAGACTAAGCAAACATTTCCAGGTAGCTGCCACCTACATCATTACATAGTTGACTAGTTCTGCTTTTAGGTCCTCTTAAAAACATTAACATTATGCTTTTGTCTAGTAAGTTTTCTGTAAAGTGCTCACCTTTTCAATATGTAAGCCTCCCAGTGCTTTGAAAAATCTGAATGCTCTTGTCATTAAACAGCAGGTTTGAAAATCTGATCAAGGCAACTGAGCTTTTATTCACTTACCAGTAATAACTTTCTTTTTAAAATCAATAGAGCCAGACTTAGAGTCAGAGCCTGTAAGCATCAAGATGCCTGTGTAAGTGTTTGTAGGATCACAGCTATAATACTCTGAGTAATAAAAGGCAGAAACATTCAAAAAGAACTTATTGCATCATGTGGCTGCATAAGCATTTCTTTCCAGATAGGCTACAGAATAATAAGAGGCATTTCCCTTAATCCATTGAGGATTAATGTTCTAGTTTTTTCCCTCTTAGTTGTCTAGAGGAAAAGCATATCTTAAAAAGTGTTACATTTTTCAGAATTTTTTTATTCAATACCAAGCCTTTTGTGTTAAATATTAAACTACCTGATGTTAACCAGTAGAAACAACATTAAGTTTGAATGAACCCTCATGTACATTATCAATTTGGACAACTTTGATTTATTCTGCTTTTACAGCAAATTTTACTGAACATATTTATTCTTTCATCAGACTTTCATGTACAGGCAGCCATTTTCAAGCATCACCCACATACTCACACATGTGCATAATTTTGGAAAAAATGAATGAACATTCCCTGATGACTCTGTGGGTTTCTTCATGGGTGTTGATGCCTGGTTATCATTGTCTATAAATGCGATGGTAAACCAGACGGTATCACCACACCACCAAACCCACAAGGAACCTGTAGAACCAAAGTGACAGGAGACACTTAACTTACTTGCAAGTAGACCAAAGTTGTGCAATAACTGCAGCACACTAATGAACTCAAACCCAGAATTGCTTCATCCCATGATTTCAAAACAGAGAACTTATTTTTCCTTCAAGTGCAGTTTAAGATTATGATACTTCTCTTAAGAAAAGCATCATTATGAGACACAAGTAAAAATTTAATAATGACCTGATACTTATCAATTACTTTTCTGACACTATTTTGGCAATAGATCTTGAATTCAGCAGCATGACAAAAGCTGTTGCCAGTTCTTTGGTAACACCAGCGCTTTCAGAACTAGGCAGCAAAGGTAGCGTTTGCCTACTGTTGTTACATGAAATCAAGCTTTCAAGTTCCCAGCCTGAGTTACTGTTACACCAATCTTGCTCTGTTTTTCTTAAATATTGCATGGTCTGTGGGGACCATTAAATATGCTAAAAATAAAAGAATTGTATATGTGCTACACTTTTTTTTGGTGCGAAACTCAAACAGGCTTAAAGAAAAATGCCTATTATTTGTACTACATGCTCAGTTTACTAGTTAATGGACTCATTCACAGTAGCATCCTCACCTGAAGATGCAAACAAAACACAAGCTAGCTGGTGTCCATCGCATATGATTTAAAGAAATGGACTTGAGACTATGAGAACATTAAAACTGTGTTAGAAAAGAGAGTATCTGAAAATTGAGGAGCACTGCAAACAGAAACCATGAACTAGAACACAGCAAGGACTGTGATGCTCAGACCATGCGGAGCTGAAGGCAGAGACACTTTCCTAAATGTAGGAACACCAGCATTTCTATGAGGACACACCAAATATAAAGAAGACCCATGGAGCCACCTTCTAGCACATATGCATGACAAGCACATATAATTTTCACCAAAAGTCAGATGATTCAAATCACTACCTGGAAATGGCAGCGTATCTGGACAGGTTATGGCCCAGGACACACAACAGCACACCATTCTGCTACTCAGAAAAGGAGAAGCACGTGCACTGCCTAGTTTTACACCTTACAGAAGGCAGAGGTTTGTCCATGATACCTGAATGACTACCCCAATAGAGCACGACAGCAAATCACACTGCTAGCACCAGTCTATCCCATTCCCGTATTAAAGAAGGGACAGAACACTTCTGCCATCGCCTACTTTCCCTACAACATACCTAGAGGAGATCAAAAATCAGTGCAAGGCTTTGAGAAAAGGATGTCACATTCCTGCTGAAAAACACATGTTAAAATTAGCAACTACTGGCCTGATTTTCAATGACAAATGCATGCGATATTTATGCAAGCAAACTGCATGGAAAAAAGAAGTATTTGCAAACTGAAATGCCTGGTATGGTCACAGGATTCACTTTGCTCAAGATTCAATGGCACTTCAGCGTAAGTGCTTAAAATTAAGTATATCACTGGTACCGTCCCTAACCAACAAAGCGCTTAAGACAAGGGATAATTTTCAATATAGTCCATTTTCAGGAATTGTATAAGATTTGGGAAGTTTAAGGACTGTTCCTGATCTTTGAAGGTGCATAATGTCTCCTTCATTTATCTTGAAGAAGTGCAATAATGGTAACAAAAGATCTTGTGGGTTTTTTTTTTTTCTTTCAGTCTGCAGCAAATAGAAACTCAGTGTAAGTAAGAGCACATAATATACCAGGCAACTCAAGTATCCCTAATAGATGTACACATGCCTACCAATGACTCAGAATATGGGCATGAGGTGGGGCTGAGAAGAGAAAGGTGTCAGCAAGAAAGCACAAAGAAGATTTATAACTTAAAAGCAATTGTTTCAAAAAATTTTAGAAAGAAATGCAAAATAAAATGTTTCTGTGTGTTACTGATGTTTTTCTCATGTCATCTGGATTTGTTTTAAATCAAAAATGAGCTCTGAATTTTCCAGATTCACACTGCCTGGACTTGGGTTTACTATAGGATTTTATTTTAAAGTTTCTGGCAAAAATTCTCGATCCATCTATTGATGGCTATTGATGCTATGAATAAACACCTTAAATCTCTCTTAATGTGAGGTTTTTACGTGAGGATGTAAACTGGAGGTCTGAGTTGCTTTGCTGTACAATTCTTTTACCATTTGTAAATCTATTCACATATAATGTCATGAAATCAAGCTCTCGCCATCAAAAATAAAAATCCATCAGCATTCCTGCAGCATTGCTATAGCAGTGATTCTCAAACTCACATGTCCTAGGGCAAAAATTAAGAGAAAGTAGAGAAAACATGATATTGTATTCTCTATGTTGGCTTGGTTTTAATTTGTTTTCCCATACCAAAGAGCAACCCTGAAGGGTTTCATGGGAAACCTGCTAACTGAGACCCACAACCCTTTGTTTTAACAGCTATCATTCTGTAGGGGTGAGGTACAATACAGATCAAAACATGCAACTGATATTGCAACATCTAAATAGCATGTGGTATCAGGTTTAATTACAATAAATACTTGTAAACTGTTTGAGAATATTCAGGCTTCTGGACATAGCTTTCATTTGCCAATCAGTGCCTAACAATTAAGTAGAACATATAATTAAATTTTAAGTGTCTATGAAAGGCAAATACTTGAAAAGGAAACATTTTAGCATGGTTGGCAAGGTATGTACACATCAACAGTGTGGGTAACACATATAACTGACAGTATATACTGTTATAAGTCCTTATAACAGAGGTTAAAATCTACTCAAAAAATACTTGCAGTTAGATGAACAAGACTGACACAAATCAGCAGTCTGTCCTGCTGTTGAGATTTTCAGCTATTTCAAAGTCACACAGGTTAAGTTTATAAACATAAAGCTTTCATGCACCCCCAAAAAGGTACATAATCCATGTAACGGTCTGAAATCAAACTACCTATACATGCAATGTTTTTCCGTGTGTTTTTGCTTCATATTTTTAAACACACCTTTCTGGGAACTTTCAGTAAAGACTTAGTGCAATCAAGGCAGAAAAAAAACCTGTTCCTAAGTTCAAACCAAACTCTGACCAAATGCACTAACCTTCTTTCTGACCTCGGATAAAATAGCTTACCTTCCTATGACACTGCTATAAAATCCCACTATATGATGAATCTTATCAGAAGTGACATCTGATTACATGGCATTTCTCATTTATTGTTTTTTAATGAATCCTGAAGTCTTTATTGAGGAATAATCAGTTGACATTTCCTTCTGCAGTGTTTTCCAAACCACTAATGGTGGATCTGTTTTATTGTGAATTAGAGTCTCTCTTGTTCAGTTTCCCATACCTTAAATGACCGAGTGGGTTAATTACAAATAACTTTCTCAGAATAACATGCACTTTTAATGGATCTCCTTTTAAAATATTTTTTTTAATTATGCAAGACAAAGTAAGCAGAGTTCTAATGAGAGGGAATTGTCAACCTTTGGGAGGGCTACTTTAAGGAAAACAGGATGCACACTGCTGAGAAAATGTTTCAGATACTAAGATGGGCCTGGTAAGTGTGGCAGTCACTGTATACATACAAGCTGTGTGTATGAACCTGCTTTCAAGTTTCTGCACCTTGTAGATGATGCCTAAAATTTGAAGGTTGTGGAATAAGGCCTGAAGAGCCTCATGTGCTTAGTAACAGCTCTGCTCTGCTCAGCTCCAGCACTCCGAAGATGAGCCATAAGCAATTTCTAATGGTTGTTACTTCATACTCCCAGGGGAACACTGGAATCACTGATGTTGGGTTACATGCTAGGAAGCAGACAAAGCAGAATCACACTAGTATATCACACAAGAAATGTATATATTCAAGAGAATTTATGTGAACAATCATAGTAAGACAAAAGTCTTCGAAAGTTTAGGAAATAATAACAATGAATAAAATACTAAACCTTCATTACTTATAGACTATCAACAATGTAAGATAGATTCATTTATGCAACATACCTCTTGCAATAATGATGTGACCTTTGCTCTTTGTGTGGTTTTTTTCTTTTGTTGCCTCTGACTGTTTCAGAAAGACAATGACATTATTTAAATTTGGGGGGAAAGTGCAGAAAGAAATCTTAGTGAACCACAACAGAACAAAATAATCATGTAGAGGCAACTTCAAGAAAAAATGACTTGAGTGACAGAAACAAGAAATACAGAAGTGGTTCACTGTGGCTGAGTCTCCACAGCTGGAGAAACTGTAACCTGCAGTATGCTCTCTTGTCCTAGACTCTGGGTACACCTGAGCTATGACTTAACCGTGCATTCAAAGCAGGCGTTATTCCCCAGCTAAAGTGGTTTCCTTCAGAAAGGATCTCACGTGCAGCAGCTTGGACTGAATTCCAACAGAGCCCTGGTCTGGGGGAGCAGTGGACTGAGGTGAGTCTTTCATGCATGGTCTCCTACCCACCAGTACTGGGGTCTGAGATGACCACTCTGTATCTATACCATCTCCTATACTCTCCCCTAATGTTCCATCAAGGGCAATGGGATAACTTGGGTTAAATGGACTTCTGGCTGAAACTACTGTGGCAGTTCTGTTCTTCTGACCTTCTGCAAACTCCACATTCACTTTAAGCTAGTTTGTAAAAGGCAAGATCTAAAACTCCCAATTCTTGCCTGTATTTCAGTTCATGTAAGTATGCAAAAAAGCAGAACGGTCACATTTTCCATTGTGTTTTGCCCAGGGATAAATAAATGTAACAAAGGGAAAAAACAGGGAAATAGGCACCTAAACCACATTATTTCTAAAAACCTTGCTACAAGTTTGTGCATTAACGAAGCCATCAGCACACTACAGGTGTGATACATGCTCTGACCACTCCATTTCCCATTGCTGACTTCCATATCTTCCATAACATTTTATTTCAAAGTTTTGGGCTGAGAGTTCATTAGAGAAAAAAAGTCTGTAAATTCTTAGTTTAAGAAACTAACACTGGTATCTGCTAATATAACTTGAGAAATGTTAAGAATTACATGGTAAGGTTTTCTAAATTTAGTAGTTTTGACATTTTGTAAATTGTGTGGATGTTCTGCTTTTTTTTGAGATTAAAAAAAGAGTTGAAATCAATTAATCAATCATGGAATATAGCAAAAACTGTAATCTACTTTCTTCTCAACACAGTATAAGCCACAAGGGAGCACATGATTTAATGACAAAAAGATGCATCTGATAAGATAATAATTTGCTCAAGGAGAGATCTGGGTTGCGAATGCAGCTGTTCCAAAAATCTAAACCCATAGGCAAGAAATTACTTAGTTTTTGTACAAGCTATATCCATAACTACTTAGATAAACTGGTGATAGACTCCAGAAAAGTGCATCAGATAGAGAAGTACAGAATCAGGTCTACTTCGAGATTGAAAAGAAAAAAAAAAAAATTAAGAGATGGTAAGGATCCCCACAAACTATCGTTGTGAAGACTGAATCAAAAAGATTTTAGTAGTTAGACTGTTCAACACAGCCTCTTCCTTCATCAGCGACTCACTTGAGAAAAATATCTTTTTATACCCTGAGTCAGTTCATGTGCATGATTATTTTGTTCCCATACGTGACAAGTTCCATGGTACTGACCTGGACTACTTGGATGCCCAAAGCTAAGGACACGCAAAAATGTTCTCAGCCTTCAGTGCTTATTTCAGAAGTCTGGTACTGCTTTTAAAACCCAAGCTCACAGAGGGAAGCCCACTCATATTTTAGTGTGATTGCACTGCCTTCATATATCAGTATTGGCTAGCACTAGGAAAGTGACACTAGAAGTTTAAGATTAAGATGACTTATTATCAACATAAAAATCAGACAAAAATCTCTACATATTTTGATGTGATCTGATCAGTACTAATGAGGCAGTATCAGTTTCAACGTCAGCAGAATTAACTGAATTCACTTATTTTGTAACATCAGATCTTTTTCAAGGGGAAAACACGTACTTAGGTAAAATAGCAGAGAGGTATTACCTGGCAATTCTCTATTATTACAGTCAATATTCCTGCAAATCCATCTGTACAAGTAGACCCTAATGCCCACATTTATCCCCACTGATGTTTGACTGCATGTGTAGATAAGAACACACCTGCATGGATCACTTAGCAGGATCAGTCTCACAGCAGGGAGAAAAAGGCAATAAGAATGCATGTCTTCAGGACACTGCATGCTTTCTCTGTTGAAACATGTAAACTAAAAAGCATGAAATGATCTTGGCTGCTCTATAGTACACAACTGTCTGAGTAACTCCTTTTACGTTGGCCATGGTACCCTGCCATCAAGTTTTCAATATGCTAGACAGAAGATCCCTGATGATACTAGCCAGCCTGCATTCTTCTCATCCAGTAAGGAGTCAGCAAGACCCATGCAACACTCTGCTGACTTTCGCTATTCAGATATACTTGTGGGTTGGAAAATTTCTCATTATATGAAAGAGACATAGCTCTGCACTGAAAATTTCACACACTTATGTCTTTCACAGACCTGAACTTACAAAGGGAGCACCAGCAAAAGCCCTTAGTATTTCCAATGGTACTAGGTTGACCAAGCTCTTCTTGCACAGGAAGTGTGTAAGGAGACTAGCTATTAGTCTCCTCAACCAAAGAAATGAGAAAGGGAAATCTGGCAGATGTTGGCTACATCTCTTTATAGGAGACGCAGAAGAGCAGCTGTTACAGTAGGGATTGTAGGGATTTCTTGTGAGAGTCGGTAGCAGATGTCACCATCTGCTTCTGGCTTCTCTATGAAATAGAGGCAAAAGGGAGACTGAAAGCTTGTTAAAAGGTAAAAACAAAAAACATGAATTCAAAAGATACCCAAACATATTTACAGTAAGTAGGGGAACCTCTTACCCCCTTCCTCCTGGCAAACCTGTGATCCAGATGCACAATAAAAGCAAAGATCACTCCCCATTCTCTTTAAATCATGATTTCTTTTCATTTTAATCTTACTACATGTACTCTGACAACAATCAGCCTGCAATCTAACGCCTAGCCATTTCCTCCCCGGCTGAAAGAGATCACAGAAATGAGCAGTTGTATCCTTTCCCTCTGGCTATACAGCAATGGTCTGATGACAACAGCTTTACCAGAGTTGGTATCAGACAAACAAAAATTCCCTACTGAATAACCTACACAATGATGTCATGCGTGGAGGCAAAGTATTTATTACTTAGGGGAAAAAAAAAAAACCAACAAAAACCAAACAAAACTTCTGTTTCATTGTGTCAGGAAACATGCTGTACATGTTTGTACATCTTGGCAGATAAAGATCAGATGAGGCAAGCAATGAAGTGGTTAACCAAATCAGAAAGTTATCTCAGACATCCAAAGGCACATCTTGTAAACCTGAGAAAACTTCTTACACAGAACTGAGGAGAAAAAAAAGTAAAGGCTTGTCTGGGAAGAAACAAATGACACTGTCAACAAGTAGTTTGCTTTCTCACTCAGAAAAGAATCATTAGTGAGATCCAGAGCCCAGTAAAAGAACAGGAATATTTCCAATGGTGTAAAAAAGGCTTGGATCGAGCCCTGGGTTTCCTGAAAACTAGACTTGCTAATTGCCTCACTCTTCCACTGTCAAAACTGTCATCTCACTGAACAGAAATACCTTTCCAATATTGCTATAGGGCAGACATTTCCACACTGGTAATACTGGGAGCCATGTTCAGCCACCACCAGCAGCTTGGTGGCCACCACCTTCCCCATTTTGTATCCCATAATGTTATCTTGAAAAAAAAAAAAAAAAAACGGCAACAACAACAAAAAAACCCCCAGCAACATTCTGGGAAAGTTTTTTAGGTTTTTGTTTTGTTTGTTTGTTTTTGGAAACAGAGGCCACCTTGTAGCTTACTACCACTGTAGAAAGCATTTTGCTAGTGTCATATTTAGACAATAAATAAGCTTCAGAAATAGAAGTTCCCATTCTCCTTTGGCATTGCCATAAATCAGGAAACACTTGAGCTATACCTGGATAAAAATTGAAGAAAGTAACTGAAGAAATCAGCTTTAGCGAGGTATACTGCTAATACAGGTCTTTTCCCCAAAGCAAGCAAATTATGCTTATCTTACATTAGCAGACCATTACTGGAAGTACTATGCCAGACCCTCAGCTGGCATAAATCAACATGACCCTATTCACTTCAGTGCAGCTGTGTTGATTTATGTGAGCTGAAAAGCATGTACTCGTCAAAAAGTGACTATTTCATCTCATAAAACTATAAAAGTGACTAAGAAATGA
This sequence comes from Theristicus caerulescens, assembly GCA_020745775.1. Taxonomy (NCBI): domain Eukaryota; kingdom Metazoa; phylum Chordata; class Aves; order Pelecaniformes; family Threskiornithidae; genus Theristicus; species Theristicus caerulescens. The sequence continues at coordinate 75,834,118 of CM036558.1, forward strand.
AAGGCAGTATGTATAATATAAAGAAAAAAGTGGAAAGGAAAGTACTAGAAAAGAAAGGGTCAAAGTAGATATACATTTTATTAAGATTAGACTAACATAGCCACTCATTTTGCTCCATATGAGATTTTAGATAATATTCTCTCTTGTTTTATACATATGTATCTCTTGTGCAATTTAATAATCATAGAATCATAGAATCGTTTAAGTTGGAAAAGACCTTTAAGATCATCAAGTTCAACCATTAACCTAGCACTGTACTATTCCCAAATTAAGATGTAAGGCTCAGACAGTGGGTTCAACCAACCTGGAATTTATCACTGGTGTTTTTTGTAGTCACTGTGGCTGTCATAACGTGAAACATCAGACTTAAAGGCAAGCCCACACAGCAAACTTATGTGTTGATATTTGCAGTATGGTGTCACATCTGAAGGACTACTCCTGTTACGGTCTTTCTCTTATAGAGCAACTTAAAAGTAGAAAATCAAATGAGCTTCTCAAAGCCAGCACTTCTCTCAAGCCTTGGTAATTTCAAGAAATAGGAAACCTCTCATATTAGACTTAAGCACTCTTTACCCTTATGAACTCTGTGTAGACTTCCCTATTATTATACAGGCTGCATGAAATTAACTACTGATGCTTCTTTCTGAGTTAAAACTGGGAAGACTGAGGAGAAGAATTGATATTCTGAAATAAGAGGTGTATATTCCTAAATTCCTTTCTCAGGGAAGCAGCTCTTGAGATTAGACAGTTCTCACTTTCACTAGGCTCGTGTATCACTGCCCCAGCAGTATAATATCTGAACACTATATAAAGAGAGATCATGAAGCAAACTCTTTACAATTGTCTCTTCAATTCAGCCTCAGTGACCAGCTGCTAACAGCCACTTGGCAGACAGCTGCAATTCATCATCCTTTACTATGAGTACTGGTACTTCAACTACAAATACTTCTGTATTTGATCACAACACAGGCCTCCAGGTACCAAAAATACATTCTGTTCATCCTTACCATTGCCTTACAGTGTAACATACCTCGTGGATCCCTGCCTACAAGAAATACCAGGATTTGTCTCTTCACAGTCCTTCCCCATAAATACATTCACTGTAGGAAACTTACAGACATTTTCAGAAGTACGATTAACACTTCAGGTACGGGGAAAAAATATGCATTGTCTGCCAGGACAGATCAACTCTGCACCTCAGCAAGTGGCACTGCCACAACCTTCTGCTCTCCGCTGATTCCCAGGCACTGTGTTTTGTGTGGACAAGATGCACTTAGTATCACCATCAATGGGATGTTGTATTCGATCAATTCAGTGTAACACTAAACCAACTGGAATAATGGTATGTAATATTAGAATAAAATATATAATGGCTTATTTAGGTATTCCCAATCTCTGAAATCAGTAGAATTAAAAAAAAAAAACCACAAACCATAAGGCATTTTAAAACTTCCATGTATATTACCACCTGTGTATAGGAATTAGAAATCCCAGTTAAATACTCTTTTCCTCCCAAAGCACCTTTGCAATCTTCAAAAACATTAGCAAAGTGATGAATGGCTATTAAGAAACAGCCTCAAAACTACTTTTCTTCCATTTTCTTCTCTGTATACATTTTCAGACTTTCTCCCATAAAAACGCTAAGCAAATGGCACTGGGCTGTGGTTTCAGTTGCTTTCATGGCATGTACTCCCTCTAAGGCGAACAGAGCCAACTGAAACCATTTCTAAGACAAGATTCCTGTTCATGGCACAAGGAGCTTAAAACTGTACCCAGCACATACACACAACCAAAAGTACAGCCTGAGACTTCAAAGCACAGACTTGGGTTCTCCACGGGGACATTAAAGGTGTTGAAAAGAGACTTTGGATTGGAAGCTCAATTGCAGCAGTGTCAAAGCCGGAACAAATGTCAGAGGGATCAAAATAGCAACGAGCACTGAAGTTTTCCTCCTTCAAAACAGCACAAGCCTATAGAGAAGCAGCACAAATGGTAAATGTGTTCCTGTAATTTCCATCTCATCTTGTAACTCCTTAGTGTTACTAGAAATCATGCCAAGCTAATATTTGTCATTGCATATTCTCTCATTCTTTGTGTTGGTCAGAATGTTTTAATTGCATAAAGGTAACTCAGAGCAATTTGGACATCAATCTACAGTGCACCAAGAATATATCACAGCGAACTGTTTAAAAGAAAGCAAAGTATTAGGGCTTCTAAATGAAACAATCCAGTGAATTTGATTCTCTTTTAATTTTGAACTTGTACTGTCATCTGCTCCAGTGAAGTGATGCACCAATTTCTGCCGCCAAGTATTTGATGCACCACTTCCTGTTAATGCTGCCTACCCAGTGTACTACGAGGTTTCACAGCTGTGACTCCCAAAGACTGAAATCAATATTTAAATCCTATTGACACCAACTCCTTTTTTCTCTTCTTCTTCTTCTTCTTTTTTTTTTTAAGCAGAGTTGCAATTATGGTCTATTTTATATTTGTAAGTATGATTAAAATTATTATATTTTGTGCCATGCTATAATTTACATAATTGCATTCCTGTAAAACTTGAATTTATTTTTCATTTAGAAGCAGACCACAATAAAAGGCTTCAGCACTGAGAATCCAGTTTTCTGTGTTAAAGTTTAATTTTAGAGTGTTTTCTACAGTCACAGTACTTTAGGGGCAGAGGAAAACTGTCATTGTATAAGAGACTTTTAATCAACTGTGGACTCTTACTCAAACTAAATACCAGTATTAATTGCTCATAAAATACTGCAAGAGGAAAAGGGATGATTAAGTGGAATTTAAGCTGCATTGCTACTAAGGATTAAACAGAAAGGCATTTCAAAGCCATGTGTTAAAAGCCATCTTGTCAGAAGGTATGGGCCATAATCCAAAAATTTTTTAAAATATACCAGGCTGGTCTTATTAGTCTTATGAATTTAGAGGGTCTATTATTTCTGCCTCTTAATTTGACATTTATACGCAAATAAAAATCTTGAGTACAACTCACACCTGAAATTGCATCTGTTATGCAGCTGTCCACCTAAATGTTCAGAAAACCTGTCTTTTAGTGTGTCATTTCAACATTTTAGCCTCAATTTATTATCAAGAGGGAAAGAAAACTCAGGGATGTTATGACATTATTGCAGTCTCTCAAAAGCACTGATCCACAAAATCAGATAAACGAGCCTCCCAGCGTCAGAGGGCTAGAAAATGGAATATGATGCTTGAAAGGGAAAGCTGCAGTTCTGCAGGCTCTGAGACTGCCAGGAGGGCTGCATTAAACACTGTGAGCAAGCTACGAATCATGACACCCTCCCTACAGAATTTTGGCAAGTTTAAATGAAACCTGTGGATGCATTGTTTCATTTTTCCAGTCAGATGTACACAAAGTTGGGAACAGTTTCACATGGATTTTCTAACCTCTCCTGGGGCTTTCATGATTGAAGAGGATGCCGTTCACAGCAAAGAGATTGTAGGCCTCTCTGAAGTTCACCACAATCCAGTAGGCATACAGTTTTGCTGCCCCTACAAAATAATTTTAAAGCGTTACATTTATCTGCTCTGCTTGTACACAGCTCAGACAGACACACATACACATCTCACACACACAGGGTGAAGTCCACATTTCAACAGCAGAGTGCATTTGATTCATTCCCTATATGTGTCACATTTCATATGGAAAAAATATCCGGCCCAATAAACAGCAGCTGAATGGGAAAATACTCCTTTTCTGTGCAGCCTCTGAACTGGCCAGGAAATATTAGGGCACTTTGTCACTTGTTTTCTTATGCACACTCAAGTGTAGCACGTTTTCTTTTACAATGTAATTAACATAGCCAGAGCGTGTGAAATACACCACTGTGGTGACCTCTGCTAATAAGAAAAAAAAATTACTTTGGTGGAATAAAAGCGAAAATCTGGTGCCTTAACACTCAAATTGATTTGAAACTTTATCACCAAAGTCCTCCATGCACATTGCTTTAATAAGTGTTTCAAATTTCTTGCGTGTTCATGAAGGAAGAAGTGAGCTCTTGGGAGTTTTTCATTTAGGCAACAAAAAATATGAAACCTTATCACTTCTGCAGTATCTCACAACCCTTTGTGAAGGAAGAGCCACTCTTCCCCCCTCCTTTTTGCAAGAGCTCTCTACCTCTGAGCTGAATGAACACAGTCTTGTGAAGTTAGATGCTAATTTCCAGCCCCCAGGCAATGGCAGCAAATACTTTTTATATAGTAATTCATAAAGGTATGCCTCTCGACATGTCTAGTCACTTTAGGTATATCATCATTCTAATGTCACACCCAAATGACTTCAGCCCTGAGAGATGAGTGGGGAGAACAGACAGACAAACACTACACACACACCATCAGTGATCCTCACCGTAAGGCGATCTTGGATAAAAAGGGGTGGTCTCCTTTTGTGGGATTTCTTGCACTTTTCCAAAAAGTTCACTGGTGGAGGCTTGGTAGAACTTCACAGAGTTGATAAGGCCACAGGTCTTAATAGCATCTAGGAGCCGTAAAGTACCAACCCCATCAACGTCAGCAGTATATTCTGCTAGGTCGAAAGAAATCTTGCGGAGAGAAAGAAATAAAAAACCACCACTTTTACTAGGGGAACAAGAACATGCTGTGATCACATACAACCAAAGTAATACGTCACTTGTCACAGACCATCTAGACACTTTTGTACAGATGCTCAGTTTACAAAAGTACCCTCAAAGGATTTCTAAGAATAAACAAGTAGTTCCACAAATAGCAGAACCAAAAGGCTGGTGTTCCCTGATCTCTCTCTCAGGATTATTTTCCTATGTGAAGTAAGGGGTAAGCCTCTCCACAGTGGAAGCATTATCAGTCTCTCTCTCATCTCCACAGCTGCCAATTTTCACAATATTCACTTGGGCTTAATATCTTTGACACACTTGAATTTGGTTAAAATTGTCCAAAATATATTTTAAAAAAAATGTTAGGCAGCATGACAGCATAAACATGTATTTAAAAAACTCACAAACTTTAAACAAGGTCCAAAGTTTTACAATTTAAACACACATAAAAATGGAGAGAAGACTAGAAATATCTGCTATCAAATGAGACTCTCAACGCCACCTGACTAAGGTGTACCAGAGCTGTGGCTTTTGCACAGATGTTACGGGGATAATGAATTGAGAGAGAAAAGGGTGGAGGTATCCAAAAGAAACCTGACATCTCCAGTTGACATATCTTTCAAGGTATGATAATAAACTCACGCACACTGCTGAGCCAAGACTCCTCTTTCTCTCCCCACTCTAGTAGTTCTCAGTTATCTTTATGATGAGCTTCATTATGGTATAGGCCACAAGACAATGCTTGAGTCTAAGCTTTCAGAGTGTTTCAAAACTATTAATTCTATTCCTTGCAGTTACAGAAGAAAACTAAAAACTGGAAAAAGTAAGCTGAAGGTAAGAGATGTGTTGTGACCACCCCAATCTACAGGCAGGAGAAATAAACACTCAGAAAGGAGCTCACTCCGCTTGTTCAGTGGGTACACACGGGTTGTTTGGACGTGCTAGTGGAACTCCTAGACTCTGAAGAATTTTCTCCCACTGGTGCCCATCTGAGTGGCACATTCCTCCTTCCTTCTACATCCTCTCTCCAACCCAGAGATTTTGCTTCTGTATGCCAGTTTTTGAAAAAATGTTCCCTGTTTATACTGCCAATGTTGTAAAAAAAGACATTTAGAGCAATCTCCTCCGTCGCCCTGACCCAAGGACAAATTACTCTACCTATGTCCCCTCTGGCTGATGATTGACTTTCAGGAACGAGCTCTAGGGTGATGGCAATGTGACAGTCTCTTTATATGATCTAAGCTAGAGGTTAGTGAGACGCTACCAAAGTCAGATAGCGCAAATCTGTGATTCCCCCCTTCCTTAGTCTTCAGTGATGGGGTAACTACTAATGGTGTAGAGGGTAAATCACCATAGCTGGACAAGCTGAGCTATCACAGTGAAATCAGTAGGAAACCTGTCACTTACCAGGTATTTTTTCAGGGTCTTTGCAGATTCAGACTGATAGCCCTGTATTCATTTCTCCTGTTAAGCCACTTTCCCTATTCAGTAATCACTAGAGGTTTAAGGCTTATTTACACAACAGATGAAACAAAAATAATTAGATTAATTTGAATTTGCACTTATGGTTAATTTAATACAGGTATTAAATTAGTATTAATACAGGTATTAAATAATCTAAATTGTGTTACTGTGCTCCAAAATAAAAAATGTTCTCACACAGTTTTGATCGGAAATAGCTAATGGTATGAACGAAAACCAACTTTACCTTTTTTTTTTTTTTTTTTTTAACCAAAAGGAAAAAAAAGAAACTTGATACTTTGGCTTGTTAACCTGGTATGACCCAGCTGAAATTGAGCACTGATCTACTGAGAAGTGCTGAGCATTTTTTGTTTTAATCCATTTGGCACAAAGATGACAGCCACTTAAGGTCTCTCAGCTTCACTGTCAGAGTAACTCTTGGGAAAACATCTTAATGAATAGGTAATACAGTCAATAATGCACAAATGAACAAAAATTAGTATGTTTACCATATGGCTAGCACCTTCACATATTCACAGTAACATCCCAGCTCTCTAACTAAAGGCAAAACACTTACTAATTGTAGTAGAACCATGAATTTACTTATATTAAGGTATTGTTTCCAACAAATAACCTGCTAAAAATATCACCCCCAAATGGAAATCTTTGCTTACATATTCTACTACAAAGTACGTGGCATGTGTAACTGAGGTGGTCTTAAATCAGAGATCCCAGGTTATAAAACCTCTTAACCAGAGTGAGCAATGAGCCTGTGGCAGCAGCACTGGGAACTGTTCTCCCTGGCTGATGAAGAGACCAGTTTCACAAGAGATGCTTTTCCCTATTGCCTTATGAATGACCTCAATCTTCACCTAGAAAAATCACTCCCCGGGGTGTGAGGTAATTGTGCCTCCATGCTGGCTGGGTCTGAGTGTCCCCGAGTAGAAACTGCCAGCTTTGTGCCTGTTTGGTGGTTTTGTAATGCGGACTATTGTTCACCAGGGACAGGACTCAGACCTCTAAACTCATATCATTTTGGAGTGCAGGTTAGACTAGTATGGCATTCATGAAAATAGAAAATGGTTTTATTCACTAAAACCTCCAACACCAAAAATGCTGGACTGTTAAGACACTTTGTACAGTGTAGGGGCAGTAACAGAGCAAATACAGATAAATGCACACTAAATTTTAATTTGATTCTAATTCAAAGTTAACAATGTAGAAGAGTTTTATAAAATACTGGATTGATTAAGTAGTTACAAATGAAGCAGGACAGAGCAGGAAAAGGTGCTGAGTTATCCATAACCATATTAGGCACATGTATGAAGGCTAAAAACAAGCCACATTTTCTGAAAGATTAAACATTTATCCAGTGGAAAAAAAGAGCTGTAATACCTACAGATGAGAGTTTTCAAACAGCCTAATTTATGACAACTATCTTAAGTGCCTGAATTAAGAAGCTCGTCTCCCTGTACACCAATAAAGACAGTGGTGAGTCTGAGCAGAAAACCTAATGGAGATGCTCTTGATCATGCTTTGGAGAAAATATATACACACTAGTTTTTTAATTTAACTACCTAAGATAGATGCTCCATTCTAACCTCAAAAATCCAAAACCATCAGTTACTGTGAACTGCATAAAGCAAGCCATGCAACTAACAACTTTTTTTGAAGAAAACACTAGGAGTTTTTGTAATGACTGGAGTAGGGAAAAGAAGCTTCTTTGCCTGACAAATTTTGAACCTGAAAGTTTTCTCAAAGAGTATTGAAGGCATGGATCCAATACTTCTTTGCCTTCGCTAGACAGACTTGGTGACAAAGGGAAAGCATGACATACCAACAAAACAGAAATCGCCTACTTGGAACATGTTAGTCTGAGTGACCTTGGCACTCCCTTCCCACGTACAATGGGGAGACCATGCTTTTGCAGTTGCCATCATTGATCTCTGGAGATACTGTGAATGTATATGCTTAAGATGTGTCTATTTCATTTGGTACTACATTCGATAGGTAGTGATAACAATGTGTCATTAGAATTCAACAGAACACTAAGGAGACACTTAAATCCTCAGTCAAAAGTACTTCAGTTCCAGGTTTTCAGGTCCTGAACACCTTGCAGAATTGCCTTAAAGAATACTAAAAAGGAATCTGACTTCTTACGTACATGGGACTTCTGTACATTGAGTATCTTCACTGCTGGATTCATCCCTAACATAGTACATTTCAAATACATTCTTGGGCAAGTGAAAATTTCCAAAGCAAGGCTTACCCATAGGATGATAAAATTTTTTTTGAGAAAAGCATAGCTTCATTAGTTATAACATTCCTGGAATCACAGGGCACAATACCAATACACTGAACCACATTATGTCTCTTCTTTAATGTGACTCCAAGAATTACAATGAGTTTTGTGAACTGGTTTCTACCTTTTGAATTTGAACTCTTGTTTTCCCACCCCATTTCTTTCTTTCTTTATAATCGCCAGATTCAATCTCTACAAGAGATTTGAATTTAATAGAGCAATGTTTTAAATATGATGTTTCCCAACTGATCATTCAAAACCAAGCTTAGCAAGGTCTTTAATGAGATTTAAAAGCTTACTGAAAACTATCTAAATGAAAACATATGGGTCTTACCCTCCAGAAGAACACATTCCTATCATGTCTATGAGTGCTATATACAAGCCTGCAGACTTAATAAGACTTGCTTCTGACCAATGCGTTGTCAACAGTGGTGATATTCTGAAAATAAGTATTGATTTAGCACACACACAGGTTTGGCTTTGTGAGATACTTCATCTCTGTTTAGTCATTTGGAACAATCCAACAGATGGGCTGCCATCATATTAACTATCAGCTTTCAACCAAAAATAGCATGTGCTAGCAGAATATGCTTCAATACTCTACCTAAGGAATATGAATAACAAATTGAAATTTCATCTCCTTCTTACAGCCTTCTCTGTTTCAGAAGATGGGATTTCTGGAAGGCTGGTGGTATAAAAGGGAAGCTTATGTGAAGCCCCAGGAGGAAACAGGATAATATAAATGTAAATTATTATTCTTTCACTGTAAAAGCAAAGGTGGCTAACCTAACTATAACGTTAAAATAATCTTTGCTCTCTTGAAAAAAACTTACATAAATTCTTCAGATTTATCAGAGCAGAAGACATGTATCAGGTGTCTTTAAGCACTGAGAAAGGTTTACACCTGAGAAGCAAATCACAAAGTAGAAAAACTGCTCAGAAATATTTCAAGTCTCACAAGTTTCCGGGGAAGGTGCCGGGGAAGGTCATGGAACAGATCATCCTGAGTGCCATTATGCGGCATGTGCGGGACAACCAGGGGATCAGGCTCAGCCAGCATGGGTTTATGAAAGGCAGGTCCTGCTTCGCTAACCTGGTCTCCTTCCATGACAAGGTGATCTGCTTAGTGGATGAGGGGAAGGCTGTGGATGTTGTCTACTTGGACTTCAGTAAGGCCTTTGACACCATCTCCCACAGCATTCTCCTGCAGAAGCTGGCTGTTCATGGCTTGGACAAGTGCACTCTGTGCTGGGTTAAAAACTGGCTGGACGGCCGAGCCCAGAGAGTGGTGGCGAATGGAGTCAAATCCAGTTGGCGACTGGTCACGAGTGGTGTTCCCCACGGCTCAGTGTTGGGGCCGGTCCTGTTTAATATCTTTATCGACGATCTGGATGAGGGGATTGAGTGCACCCTCAGTAAGTTTGCAGATGACACCAAGTTGGGCGGGAGTGTCGATCTGCTGGAGGGTAGGAAGGCCCTGCAGAGGGACCTGGACAGGCTGGATTGTTGGGCTGGGGCCAACTGTATGAGGTTCAACATGGCTAAGTGCCGGGTCCTGCACTTCAGTCACAACACCACCATGCAACGCTACCGGCTTGGGTAGGAGTGGCTGGAAAACAGCCTAGCTGAAAAGGACCTGGGGGTGATGGTTGACAGCTGCCTAAACATGAGCCAGCAGTGTGCCCAGGTGGCCAAGAGGGACAATGGCATCCTGGCTTGTATCAGGAATGGTGTGGCCAGCAGGACCAGGGAGGTGATAGTGCCCCTGTATTCGGCGCTGGTGAGGCCGCACCTCGAATACTGTGTGCAGTTTTGGGCCCCTCACTACAAGAAGGACATCGAGGTGCTGGAGCGTGTCCAGAGAAGGGCAACAAGGTTGGTGAAGGGTCTAGAGCACAAGTCTTATGAGGAGCGGCTGAGGGAGTTGGGGTTGTTTAGTTTGGAGAAGAGGAGGCTGAGGGAAGACCTTATTGCTCTCTACAACTACCTGAAAGGAGGTTGTAGCGAGGTGGGGGTTGGTCTCTTCACCCCAGTAACAAGTGATAGAACAAGAGGAAATGGCCTCAAGCTGCGCCAGGGTAAGTTTAGGTTAGATATTAGGAAAAACTTCTTTACTGAAAGAGTAGTCAGGCACTGGAACAGGCTGCCCAGGGAAATGGTTGAGTCCCCATCCCTGGAGGTATTTAAAAGACGGGTAGATGCAGTGCTTGAGGACATGGTTTAGTGGCGGACTTGGCAGTGGTAGGTTAACGGTTGGACCTGATGATCTTAAGGGTCTTTTCCAACCTTAACAATTCTATGATTCTATGATTCCAAGTTTCACAGAGTTTACTTTTTTGTATTCTTTAAAATCAATTCTGTTTGCTTTGAATATTCAGTGTGCCTTCCACTGCCAATAAAAGCCACTGGGATCACTTATATCATCTCAGTAAACAAACTCCTCAACCCCTAGGAACAGGCATGTAAAGCATAACATTCCAGTTGCTAAATCTAACACAGACTATGGGTCAAGCATTCCTATAAAGTCCTAACACACTGGAAAAAAAAATCCTAGGGATTTTAGGAAATCCAAAGAATCTGGGGGGAGCTGGGCGGTGTCAAAGGGATGGGGAAGAACCTATATATCTAAAAAAATGTCAGGTAACCTTCTAGGAGAATACAACATTTCCTCTTGCTCCCAACCCCTCAACTCATAATGAATGCTTAACTTGTTGCCCTCTCACCCAATAAAAGAAGTAGTTGAAAGATACCAAAATCCCCCAACTATATATTTTTTTTATATAGAAAAATAATCAATTCAATAGCTCTGAACTGCTTATTATTAAGCAACACTCTTGATACCTTAAAGCCCTATTCAACTTCTTAGACAAATAGAAATTGACTGAAAAAATAATGACTGAAATTCTGGACAAATGGAATATGTCTTTTGTAGATTTATCTTCTTTCCTATTTCTTTCCCTGTTCTCTCATTAAGAAAACAGAAAAAATAAAGTGATCTGTATAAAATTAGAGCAATTTGACAGCATGATTATAATCAGAGACTTAGTGAGGGAAAAGTTTTATAAGTGGAAGCAGAAGTCAATATTTTTTCCTAAAATTCCTGTTAACACAAGCTATTCACAATATTGCTGCAGCAAGAGAATTTGGATAACTTGGATTTTCAAGTTACTTGTGGTGCAAAGGAATAAGCAGTGCAGTTGATAAAAGATGTGCTTCTCTGCCAGTGCTTACATTGAGGTCCCAGTGGTTGAGTTCTGCTGCAGCTCTATCATACTATGGACTGCAGGCTTGAAGTGGTTAGAAGTTTGTTTTTTTCATCCGTGGGCCAGTATTTCACCTTCACCTCTAAGTGTGAAGACCCAAACCAAAGTGCAAAAATAAGCTATTTGCTGTACAGAGATCTTAAATGATCCTTCATGATCTTCATGCTCTATAACCTGCCATAAACCACAACAGACTGCTTCAGGGACCAGCTCAGTCTTATACAAGTAACCCCAAAGTGGTTTTCATTACACACAAGAAAGAGGAGTTTGAATGTAAACCTGTTCATTGCCCCAAACACATACACACACACACCTTTGCACCCTCAAAAGGAGCACAAATGAGGGGTGAAATAGAGTTGAGTTAATTCATGGCTCGCCACCATTCATTTCTCCAAGTATATTGAGATCCGGAAAATGTGTGTGGGGAAAAAAGGGCTGGGATGAAGCAGAAGCCTCACAACAAAAGTGTACTTCTAGGTCTGAAAAAATTACTTGGGATAACAACAGCAGCAAAACCATGCATCTTCTTTGACTACATCCCCAAGGGTCAGGCACTGCAGAATCCAAAAGTGGCTATTACCTTTCAGCTCCATGAGCTCTAAAAAGTTCATGAACAGCTAAGTTATACTGCTGTTGCCCACATGAGATACAAAAAGAGTGCTGCTAGACTGCCTGAAGTCCCCAACTATCCTTCAGTTGAACTACCCTGAAGCAGAATCTTCCCTAATGGGCAGCAACTTTCTTTGTGCAGCTGAAATACTCAAGGATTAGGGGCAAGAGGCCCCCTAACATACTCCACAGTGTATGTTCATACGGCAACTTCTCATGCTTTGACTTGGGTAAGTTTTCCTTATAACTCTCCTCCTGATTAATTTAAAGTTCTTGATGCAAACTCTCTGAAATAAACTTTAGACAGAAATAGCTTGGCATTATTAAAACAGGTTTCTTTTTTCCCCTCTTACAAGTAAAAACTACTACTTGCTTTTTGTTGGGGGAAAAAGAGGAAAAAAAAATCAACCCAAAGCAAAGAATAGGCATGGGGAAACACTCCCTGAGTAGTTAAAGTTTTATATTTATCAGACTAGTATGGGTTGATAGTTGGATTCATTATTCAGTTTCTTTAAAAAGTGACTCCTCCCCAGCAAACTGCAGGTGTGGTTGTAAATCCAGCTCATGAGGTCATTATGTTCAACTTTGCCTGTAAAGCAGCCCACCGGTATATGCCTGACCAGTTCAGAGGTATAGAAGAACCACCGGTTGCCTATTATTTTCAAAACATTGATGCCACAATCCTTAAATCGGAATATCCATTCTGTATTTTAATAAAAGAGTGTCCTACATCCTGTACAGTTGTCTTGGCCGTTGACTGTTGATTGAAAGGTGTGTTTTGGAAGAGATCTCCAAATAGAGGTAATTTGTAAATTGTTTGTTCTTCTGCTTATTGACTAGCTAATTTAGTGGATTAAGAGAATTTAACAGACTGGATTAAAAGAGAGTTGCCCAGAGACAGGTCAAAAGGCAATAGACACAAGTTGAAACATAAAAAATTACAATTAGATACTAGGAAAAAAAGTTCACAACATGGGTAGTCTAACACTGAAACAAGTTGTGCAGAGAGGCTGTGGCATCTCCACCCTTGGAGATATCCAGAACTCAATCAGACGCAGCCCTGAGCCACCTGCTGTAAGCTGGCCCTGCTTTATGGAAAGAGCTGGTCCAGATGACATTCAGATTGCTCCCAAACTAAATTATTGCACAATTTTAAAAAGACAGGGAGATGGGATTACAGCAGTGTGTTTCAATGTTCAGACACATAGCACCATCCAATGAGTAGACAGTGGATGTACAGTGTGCAAGAATGAGGCCTGGTCTTGTAGAAAATCAGTGATTTCTACTGGGGGAGTGGAGAGTTGTTCACAGCAACTTTTTGGAGGCACATAGCCCAACTTGCTATTCATCATATCTCCTCCACAGAAGAGCTTGAGATAGAGGAATGCTCAGATCTGATAGTAAAAAAATACCAAAGCGGAGGAGGAGAAGGAGGAAGGATATCACAGAACATGACATTCAGTATGGCCATAAACCTTTGTCACAAAAATGTAACCTCCCCATTAGTTTTGCTTATCTTCTCATCCATTTGTTATTAATTTGATGGAACAGGGGAGTTGTCAGGGTTATGTGATGCAAGGGATTTATCTTGCAGAACAATCTCCAACCCACTGTTCAAAGTCTTTAGTTTCAAATTACAGAGACTAGAAAAGAAGCTTTTAAAAAAGAAGCATTGATTCTTTATTCCTTTTCAGCATTTTTTTTTTTTTCTGGGATAGTTTCAACAATATACAACTTTACCCAAGTTTTAAAGCACAAGGCACGTGCAGCAAAGTCAGGATACGTTTTGATGTTTCAAATTTTGTAGCTTCAATGGCTAGTGACACTGTAATACCCTAAAAGCTTTCTTACATACTGAAGTCCAGCTGTGCCAGAAGCTTTAAATGCTCTTTAGTAGAAAGACAAAAAGGGGCAACTTGCAGAGTCACTAGAGAACATTCAAAGGGAGATGTAAAAAGATAGCCAATTCATTTTGCTTTATACGTACCAGGGGAATAGAGAGCTATGAATAAAATGCATGCAGGGAATGCAGTCACTTTGAAAGAAATAGCACCATTTTTACTCACTTTAACATATAAAGAAATTAATTTAAAACATACAGGTTATTTAAAATTCTAACATGAAAACTAGATTATAGTATTAATATATATATTTTTTTTACTTCTGATTTTTTTTTTTTTTTAAACTTTCATCCTTGCTTCCTTGATGCATTCAGAACACATAGGAAAGATGCTCTGTGTAGAAATGATAAAAACATCATCACAAACTAAAAGAAAGTAAAAAGAAACAAACCCCACAAAGGCAACAAATCTTTGCTTATTATCATCTGCTTTATGATTTTAATAGACTTTCAATGGATGGCAAGATAGATATTGAATTAAAGCAATAATCTACTATGGCACTGCTTTGTTGACAACAGTCTCTCCTCTCTTTGCCTTCCTAGCCAACAAGACTGCAAAACGTGACTTAACCCAATGGACCCTTCCAAGTGTCGATACAACTCCTGTGTTGCCTAGAAGCTAGAGTTACCCCAATGCTTTGCAAATGACTACCTTGTCTGATTCTCTTATATCTCCTACTGATGCATAAGGTAAAATCTCCCTAGGTTTATGGGCCCTGCCAGAAGTCTTGCTTTTTCAATGAGAGAAAAATTATATCTTTTCAGTATTTGTTACTTATCACTTAAGAAGATTACTTCCCAGACTGCAATTCCTCCTGCCAAATGCCATTGTTTTAGAAAGCTTAGAAACAGTTCAAACAACTGCCGAAGTACCAAAAATACTCCTCCCTCCATGAGGAAATAAAATAATATTTCATATATGGATTTTTGACAGATTTGCATACAGACTAGGGTCTTTTTACCTTAAGGGTATTTAATCTGGAAATAAAATGTAAATAAAATGTATTGAACAAATGCAGAATCTTTGTAGAATCATTTCTTAAATTTTTCATATTCAAGTAAGTACAAATTTAAAACTTGCTATAAAATTGTAAACTTCTTTTAACAAAAATTTTTTTGTTGCTTTTTCTCCCCTCCCCACACATTATCTACCAACAATTATCTGACCAACTCCCCATTATTTTGGCTTTGGCTTTCTGTGCTATATTCACCTAGTAACTGATGTAGCACAGCTGTCGTGATAAAAAGATGAGAGAAAAACCACTAACTGCTGGTTAAGTCCTACAAGTCATTCTGACCAAGCTGCACACACTCTAAATGAAGCATCTCTAGAGATACAACACATGCTTCATAAAAAAAACCCACTTTCTATAATGTTTGACAAAAGCTTTTACCTCTTACTCTATGGAAATCTCTGTAATTTTTCGTTTTCTAAAATTAAAAGCATTTTCTCCTCCTCCCAACAACAAGAATTGCTATCTCCTTCCTTACAGCTCCTTCCCCAACTGGGGGTTGAAAGAGCTTCCCTACTTCACAGGGATATTGCAAGAAAAAAATTAATTAGATGAATGTGCCTGTATTACTTATTAATGGGACCATAAATGCAATTAGATGGACTGTCCATAAATATGCCTGACTCAGCCATTCAATTTGAAAGCTAAGGGTGCAGACACAGCCAAGTCACTGCAAGAAAACAAGTTACTATTTCTCTGTGAAGCTGAGGTAAGGTAATTGGAAGCACTCTTAAACCACAGGAAATGCAAGATAAAGCAATTTATCTTAGCTCTCTTTTACTGTCAGCTACTCTAACATCAAATCACTTCATTCATCACAGCCAAAGAGTGGACAGGTACCTCAGCTCTGACCACATATTGCAGCTTGTTACATTGTGGTGCTTTGGTTGTGGCTGAGCTTGCAAAACAGGTAGGACTTCAGGGAGGCAAATGAGAACATGAAGATTTGAGGAAATAAATAAGCATGTGCATATGCACACACACACAGAAAAAATCATGACTTCTTGTCTTAGGCACAGCTATCTAGGGAACATCCTCTGCCCTGAAGTACCTGGGGGGGTGCAGAGCTCAGAGTCCAACACCTGCATCATTGTGGCAAAGCAGATGCAAAGTACTCCATCTCAGCAGGCAAACGACGTCTGCCCCCATTCATTCACTCAGTTTATTCTTAAAATACTAAAGTTGTGTTCTTCACAAAGATACCACCCTTAGAGGAGAGCACTATAAAAACACATCTTCTAAACAAATGCCATCACTTCAGAACTATTCCTGGGCCACTCACTCTTCTCTAAGTCCAATTTCTCCCCTCATTCGCCATGGGTACTAAAAGTGATTAGTGCAATGTTACACCTCCACAGACCTAGGTCTACTTTCTGGTTTGCCATAAAGCAACCAAAAACTACATTAACTCCTCTTTAGCTAGAATGTTGTCAGCATACCTCAGACTTCAATGTAATTAATTTCTGAAGCTTTTAGTCATTTTTACTGCATGTGCATTAAGAATTAAATTGGGATGGCTAATTGCATGGGACAAGTTTGGATGGATATGTATGTACTGACAAAAGACAGGCTCCCACAGTTGCCACCTTCCCAGTTCCTGCTCCAGTACTCCAGCAGGAATGACTGGAAAAATGAACAAACATGCAACGGCATGTGAAGAAATCAGTCGCCAGGGCTTTTTTTTTTAGTTTTGTTTTTTGAACAGGACAAATAATTGCCTTTTCTTCCAATGCATAAGGTCACCATCTGTGAAATTTCACTCCAAAATCTTAAAAAAAGGACAATTCCAAAATCAAATCTTTTTTTTCTCCACAAAACCAGCAGCATTCTTTTCCTTTTACTTGCTCTTGAGAACAGCTGACATTTGAAAAGATTCTTTAAATAAATACAATAGTTTGAGGTTTGTATTTGCCCTGAAAGAAAACCACTGAATCCTTTAAATTTATTAAAATTACAACCAATAAACCAAAAAAGCCACCCCACCTTGAAATGCTAAAGTGGGTGAACCCTAGTAGATGAGCACTAATACCCTTACCTATTGTGCATGTACAGGCACTACATATGATTAATTTCAAAATCAGAGTATTAATAGCATCCACAAATACACTAGCTGATAATGGCTTTGTTGGGAATGATGTAATAAACCTGCAGAAACAGCTTTCTGTAAACTCACTGTAGTAACACCTAACTTTTAACTTTCTATTTCAGGCAAGATGAGGATAGCAATAATTACATACCTCAAAATGGACTGTGATAATTCTTCGTCCTGTGTAGGAAGCTAGAGGAGTGGAATACACTATTATCACCACCACCACTAGCACTCAGATTTTAATGTGGTTATAATACTTAAGAAACCCTGAGCCTTACATCTTCTCCAGTTGCACCCTTCAGGGAGAACACTGTGGCAGTGAGCACTCTGAACTCAAAGGTGATCTCCCTCATAATCTACTTAATCAACTCATCTTCCTCAGAAGGATGTGGGTGGCTAGCTAGAACGAAACCTGTGGGATGAATCAGAAAAAAACCCATGTGTCTCGACAGGTATGTGGAGTTAAGGGGGAAAAGGCCAAGGGGCAGAGAGCTTAAAGGGATGAAACCCTCTGGTTAAAACTTTTTTATTATTTTTCCCTTTTCTGAACAAGCAGGATGATACTCTCAGAAAATAAATCAGTCTGTTAGATTTTCTGCTGGCATTGCCTTTGCCTTTACTTTATTCTTATATTTATTATTGACTACTAAAGCCTCTCCACTACAATTCTTAGAAAATAATGCATAGGCATTAATTTTAAAAGGCAGCTTTGGAACTCATGAGGCATGGTGATTATAAATCAAAGCAGAACATTGCAATTGATTTGTGTACTGCAACCCACAACAGTAACCTCAGCCCCATTTTTCACCTATCTCTTGGGTTCTGCCACAGAGAAAAGGACTAGGAATAATAGCTGCTTTTCAATTGAACATTAAGGTAAACCATACAGGAAATAGGGACGTGGTAGTCAACTAATCACATATAAACCCAACAAGTTTGGGAATTTCCCCTCACGCCCCCACAAACAAATACTATATTACTTTAGTCCACGTGACTGTGCCCCAAGACAGCATTGAAATTTTTGTCCCTGTAGTGCTAGAAGTGACAAGAGACCACACTGACACCTACAAGACAGTGTTCCTCTTCATCTGTGCTAGAGTGTGGCATTCAATGTGCCAGTAAGTCCCTGCTCAGAGCAGCTTTGAGTAAGACTTGACTGGCATATAAAAAGCTCCTCAGCTTTCAAAGTGAATTTTGCAGCCTCAGGATGAGGCATGTTGGAAAAGCAATGTGGAAGACAAGACCAAGTTGCCAAAATGTAGTGAACAAATCATTGGACACGATCAGTGGGAACATCAAATTTCACAAATAAGGTGAAGCCTGTAAAATTGTGTATGGCTGCATTTTAGTTTTTAAAAAAACGTAGAGCTCAGGCAGATGCCAAGTCTCTATTGTATGCAAATATTTTATTTCAATTAGCACTTTTCAATCATGCTTTTTCTTTTCTGAATGACTCATGGATATCTCAGTCAAGAAATGGCAGGATCATAAGCACATGCCAACAGAGTGCATTTATCTCACAGAGAGATAAACATGGACAGAAACATGTAAATCTAGCTCAGGTTTTTTTCAACCTGTCTTCCCTTCCAAACACATTTTCTCTACATGCCTGCAAGCCTCTGTAACACAGCATACTCGGTCTCCATGTCCTTCCAAGCAAGCAGTATTCACAAGAATTTAATTGAAACTGAGGAAATTGTGTTTCCATAACTTGTCAATCAGGCAGGAAAAAACAAAACAAAATAAAACAAAACAAGTTCAGCCTACAAGTTTTATCACACCGTATTAAGCCAAAGAAGGTCATAATACTAACTTGCTTGCAAATGCACATATGAAAAGGAGGAATCTTTAGAACTTCTACACGCCACTGAGAGAGTCCTGCTGCACAGGTCATTATGAGTGGTGATTGTCCATGAGGGAGACACGGTGAATAGCTGTGAAGTATGGCTGGATGAAAAAATACCACAAGTTAAGATCCGTGATTGCACACAACACTGACATAAGCTAAGAACGCTATGTCTCGTGGCTGCGGTAGGAGTTTTAGTTAATTTCCAGAGTGCTGACCCCAAGCTGCTTTGGGGCTCTAAGTATCCTCACCTGGGATACAAGAAGTTCTGTCAAGGAACCGCAAGAATATGGGGAGAAGCATACTGGTGCTGCCTGTTAGCCAGAGAAGCAAAGGAAATTGCAAAAGTGTCATATGGGAGCTTGGAAACATTAGTCAATTTTTGATCCTGCATTACTAGTATATACTAAAGAATCTGTGCTGGGAAGGCTGAGAAATGTAAATAGTCAATGCTGATGAAAAATTCTATAATTGGTAAAAAATTAAAAAGTTTTGGCATGAAAACAAAACCTCAGCAAGTGTTTCACTTTCCACTCTTATAGACTTTAACACCTCTCATGTTGCAAGAGTGCTCTCTCCACACACAAATTTAAGCTGATGTTAACTGCAGTTGCATCTGAAAATATGTATTTTTAATACCGGTTACGTTCTAGGCAGTAATCCCTTTCTCAGAAACTGAAAGATTTAAATGAAGTCATGGTTGCTAAGTGCACTATTCAGCCATATATCATGTTCTCAGAAGTACAAAGAGTACTCAAGGGTGAAGGGTTTTTAGGATCATGTATGATTTTTGCATTAAATACAGAACTGCCATTATATAATTTTAGCATCTTGCCAACTTTTTTTTTTTGAGCAGTAGAAGGAGGGAGAAATAAGGAGGTTGAATAGAACTAGAACAGTACTGTTTGTACTCCGGTGAATATTAGGGAAATGATAAATGATCCCTAAGCACACAGACTGATTTATGCAATAAAAAGTAAAATACGGTGGGGTGGAGCCTTCGTGTGAAAATCTCGTCCTTGGACAGCTACAAAGTATGAAATGCACCCAAGCATCTCAAAATCCCTCAGGGTTGTAATTATCTCATGATAACCACACCCTCGAGAACTGTCTCTTTTGCTCCTCTGTTGGGTGGGAGGAAAAGGAAAGGGAAAGAGGTATATTTCTGATTATGAAAAACAGAAGATTGATAGTTTACATTAGTGAACCCTTTAAGCTCAAACTGTTAAGAGTTCTCATTTTTTCCTAATTAACAGCATGAGTAAAAAGAAGTCATGTCTCATGTCAGTATGATAAAGGAAAAAACAGAGATAAAGAAAAGCCGTTAAGACAAATACAAGTCAAAAAAAGCCACATATATACATAAATCAAACTTGTCAGTAGCTCTCAGTTAATGTAGTCATGGGACTAATAAACACAACAAACAAAATGCAATTGAACCTCATTCTGCAAAGGCTATTACTCAGAAAATTCAGATAAACTGTGCTATCCTTACACCTGCACCATCATTTGACAATCTTACCCACATACAAAAACTACACCATTTTTTTTTTCTTGTAGCGCTAAAAGATATCATTAGAGAGCACTGAAGTTTTATACTCTCTGTATTCTCTTGTAAAAGCCTGAACTCGTCCTAAAAAAATAAGCGGATAACGCTAGGAAGTGTTTTATTTTAAAAAGTGGAAATTAAACCATTTTAAGTTTCTGAGCTCTACTGGCTATACAGATAATCCTCAGTTTCAGGTAAATAGACTTATCTAATATATATGCAATTCAAACTAATTGATATCTATTTACATCTTCAGTGTATGGAAATGCAGATGCAGACACATTTTTTCATGCTATAAGCTTGCCAAATTTATGGAGAAAACAGATATTACACTTGTAAAGTATAGCAATGTATCAACCTAATAACATATTTACAGGGAATTTTCATCCTGCAGAATGAGGAAATAAACAATGCATTTTCTTCCTCAGGTGAGAGAACACAGATACTTGATTCACTTTACTGAACTGATAATATTGTTACTGTCTGCCAGCAGACAGTAACACTGTGCAACATCTTATCACGGGAACTTATAAAGATCATATGCAGGTATGAGATCTAATTAGATACCATGCCAAAATTATATAGCAATCTGATCCTAGGAGTCTTGTATATCCCCAACACTACCCCAAGACTTCAGTTCTCATCAACATTTAACAAGGACTAACACTTTTGAAATTATAACTTCCCACAAAATTCTAAATGCAAAACCCTTTCAATTAGTGCATTTGTATGATATTCAGTATCTGAAAAACTGGTATGCTCATAAAATTGTATGTAAAGATGTTCCAGCACACAGTAGAGCAAATATGCACTGCATCTCAGAATTCTGTTACAAACATTTATTATTTTCTTCAGATCCACTAGAAATGGCAAAACTGAAGCTATTTTCACAACCGATGAGATGCAACAGTTGCTCTAAAATGCACATCTTACATCTTACAAGCTTTAGTTCAGATTAATTCTTTATCTATTTAAAAGCTGAAAGTTCATCCTTGAAATCTCTCTCAGCTGAAAATTATGCTGCCTGCATTGGGAATTCTTACCTAACCTTAAATATATAGGAAAATTTACAGTTCAAGACAGTGAAAGAGGGGGTAACAAAAAGGTTTTAGCTATCACGCTATTTTTCTCACATTTCCCTTTGCTATTCATCAAACCCTTGAATGAAGTCTTTCACTGAAGCTTAACTATGACTCCATGATGTTTCTTCTATTGTTACAAGAGGGGATGACTGCCTTGTCAAGGAGGTGCTGAGCTTTTAAAATGAAATAGGTATTTCCAACACAACGAGTCTACAGTTCATCCATCATCTGTTCACGGCTCTGTCTAAAAGAGGAAAAAAATGCAATGTGCTCCATGGTAAAGATGAACTAAAAATTTCACAGCTGGCAAGTCTGAGGTACTGTTTTCTCAGTAAAGAGTAAGGCCACATACAGAGAAACTGATTGACTGCTCACCAGGGTTTTTTTTTTTTCCCCTCTCACTTTACTGCTTTGGTTTGAACTTTATGGAATCCTATAGAGGAATTTGATTTTTATGATTTGATTACTTTTTTTTCTTTAGAACTGTATCAAAATATTCATACATTTAAAATTGGGGTTTGGAATTTACTTGTGATATTCCAGTATTTTTTTGACAAAAGTAGTTATCTGAACTTATTAAAAAATACATTTATGATGCACAGAAAAACATTTCAGCTTCCTTTCTTTGCAATCTGAAGTAAGATTTTTATTTTTGGAACAAAAGACTGCAGATATTATCTTTGATAACTAGCTCCAGATCTGTTCAGCATGTTGTCCAGACTGTAAGTCCTCTTTAAAAGTTTACATTCATATGTAATATACTACAGAACAATAGATCAACAGGCTCAAGTTCCTCTAAAATTTCTTATGTGTCTTATGCTTTATGTGTCTGTATCAGCAGGCTTTTACTGAAAAATGAATAAATGATGCAAATATAAATAACCTCAGCTTAACCAAAGCTAATTTTGAACATCAAGCATATACACAGATTCAGCAAAGTTGCGAAGTTCCCCATGGACACAGGGATTCATCCTGGTGGAGCTGCTGGCTGGGTCACAGTCTCAGTTTACAAGACTTCACCTTTTTAAGGAGGAGGAAGGTGATCACCAAAAACGTGGTATGTACATATATGCTATGGTGATATCACATATGATCACAAAAAGTGTAAACACACACATTTGGGGTGGTTCTATACTTTTAAACTACCACTGTAATCTGCCCTCCCGAACCCATTACCCTCCTCCCCAGTTAGAGAAATTAGTAAATCTGGATCCAAAGCCTGGAGCCATTAGATCATGTTTTGGCAGACCTTGATGTTCACAGAGCTGGCTGGGCACACAACCAGCACTATGCATTGACAGGATACGGCCAACCACATTTCAGAAACGCAGAGCTTCACAGTGGTGAGAGTAAGAATCCTGTACTTCAGTAAGTATGCTATGGAAAACACTTACAGCTACATGAGCAGCAGGAATACTTTCTGGAATGTGTATAACCTCGCCATATCAATGCACGCACTGAAAAAAACCTTAATTGCCTGCTGATTAAGTAACTCCCTAACACTAGGCTAAGGAGAACCATCAGCTGCTCAAAATTGCAGCATAAACTCCAGAGAGGTTGGAAATAGGACTATAGCAAGGGTTTTATTAATAGGTGTGAAAGGGGCAAACTCCATGTGACTTTACCCATCCATGCCTCACAAAACAGTCTTTCCTATTGCTTCATCAGGTCCCGAGAATGAAAAAAAAAAAAAAGCCAAAAACCAACACTGTATTGTTTTACACTAGTCTGTCTTGGCAGCCTATTGCATTCTGGCTGTAGAAGTGTCTGCTTTCAAATTTTAAGCCCTCACGGCAATTATCTTGCTCTCAGACTAAACCTACAGAGTGTATTTCAAAAGAAGTTACATCTAAACAGAGGGAGTTCAACAGTGATCAATGTTGAACAGGCCTCAGTGGCAATAAACTATTTACTGCCTTAACCTTTTAAGTTTGTACAACTGAAGCGCTCAAGAGCCCTGTGATGAATTAGCTGAAGTGTTTGGTTGTGAGTCGAGCAGGCGCTGGTTCAAATCATCTGTCCAGCAACACCGTCTGCCTTAGAGTCCCTGCAAACAACAGCCGGGTGCTGAAGCGAGCATGTGCTCATCCTTTCTACAGTTCCATTGCCCAGCTGTATTTTCTGCCAACTTTTACTATGTCCACCACCCCTAATGGAGTCATTTTGGAAAACAAAGCGCATCAAAAGCTGGGCATGATCCTAATCATCTTTTTATTACCCTCCTGATTATTACCTTACAGAAGACATAACAGCGAGAGGACATCAAAGTGCATTCAGCACGCTCACTGCTACAGTAGCTGATTCAGATCTGCTACCCTCCTCTTGCAAGATTGCCAAAATAAATTGAAAGGGAGAAAAGAATCACGCCTATTGCATTAGCGTCGTTGTCACCAACGCTTTCCCAGCACCCTGCTGCTGAAATACAGTAAGAGGAAGTAATCCACTGCAGATGGTTGAAGACACCTAAGGCTTGGCAAAGTGCTTTTGGAAAGCCTGTCTTTAGAGAAGTTAGTTTTTATAAATTTCAAATGGAATTACTCTGTCTATAACTAAAATGCAAGGCTAGCTCTTTTCTTTTAAAGTTGTGTTTGTAATTCTGGGATTATTAGAATAGGTTTTTAAAACCAATGAGACCTCTGTAGGGCTTCTGTTTTTACAGGTTCAGAAGAATTTGATTTCTATCACCATTGCTTGGAAATAAACCAGGTGATATCTCTCTTAGGTGTCTTTTCAGATGAAACATCTTAAGATTTTTTTTTCTCTTTAGGTAGATATATTCGTGTGAAATTCATAGGCTAAGATATCACATATACACACCAGAGTTAATTCAAGCTTTCTAAATAATCTAAGGAAATAAAGAATCAATTTTATGATTCGATTTTTCATATAAAATTTGGAAATATTATTTGCATTTTTATTTTAATTTCAAAAGGAAATATGGTTTTGGGTTTGTGGTTTGGTTTGTTTGTTTTGTTAAACTTTACTTCAGTGTTTATCATTCAAATGCTTTAGTATGTAGCATGCTAGTGTAAGAATCTGGAAGCAAAACCAGAAACATCAATAACTGCTTAATTTCATATAAAAAACCCCTATAGCTGGTATTATTTAAGTCTGCAGGTGAGAAAACTGAAAGAAGCATCAGCTATTTTGACTGATACATTCATAAATCCAAGGAAAACAAGATTACTAAAGGAGAAGGAACACATTTTTGTTGCAATTACTAACTTCATAAGTAACAATTATACACACAGAGCTAATATCACTTACAATTTTCCTTTTTCTTGTACAAAAAAGTCCTGCATAACACAGGCCATATGACTTCACTCAGCGATTCTTATATCAAGCTGTATAAATAGCTAGTAGTTATTTATATCTCTTAGGCAGGCATCCAATCTTGATTTAATGACTGCAAGTAACGGAGAATCTTTCACATCCTTTGGTAAACTGCTCAAATGCTAATTGTCCTCACTTTTAAAAATTTGCACCTCTTCCCTAGTTTGAATTTGTTTAACTTTAGGTTTCAGCACTGAATCTCTGCATAATTGCCTGCGAGGTTAAGCACCCTGTAATACCAAACATCTTATTCCCTGTGTGAAAAGGATCAAATAACTCCTTCACATTCACTTTAATGAGGTAACTCTAGTGGCCTCCTAATGTCATTTACTGGGAAGGCTGTTTGCCAGTCCTAAAAATCACTTTTATCTTTCCTCTGAGTTGTTTCCCTATTCTCAACATATCCTGAAAAGCGGAAGACCTGCAGCATTCTCGTATTAGTTTATATAAGCAATATTGACTCCTTATTTCTACTCAGTAGTCTCTTGCCAGTGTATCACCTTCAGTGTTTTCCTGTCATGTCGCTGCCCTGTGCATAGTTCAGCACCTACCGCAACCTGTAAATTCTTCCACAGTTTCTACTGTCCAGCATATAATTCCACCCCCCGCCTTTTACATGACTAAACTGCTTTCAGAGACAGAAATGCCCACTTCTGCAGAGGGTGGAGCTTGGCTAACACATCCACTGGACCTTAACTGGCACCTCACAGAGCCACCTTGGGTATCCCTACTCCATATTCCCAAAAACAGGGGCGCTGGGCATTGCCGAGCCCCCAGATTAGCCCATCTCAAACCGTACGCACTGTCTTGAGCAGAGCAGCACAACCCTGCTGAATGCCACAGCAGTGCTGTACCTACCAGTGCTGCCAGGCCAAGTACAGCTGTTAGGCCAGGGGTGAGATTGGCAGTGGCCACAGGCGTACTGCTGGGAGGAGGAGGAGAAGAGGAGGTTGCAGGAGTCATTGAACCGCACTCTGCAGCACGCCAAGAGGCTGCATGAGTGAGCGTTGTGCCACAGAAGCAACACAGACCATATTCCACAGGGCAACTAAGCTGCTGCTGAACTTCTCAGGCACCCAGTGCAGATGCTCATCAGCTCCCCTGCCTTAGGGGTCTCTGTATTTGTGCTCCCCTGTATGCCACACATCAGAGTGCCCCAGTGCCTTTTCCTAGAATAAACACTGTATCTTACCCCAGCAGACTTTTACATTTATCAACTCAAGGTGAAATATTGTTAAATGGGGTATTAAACTAGTTTGATCAAACCTTTTTTACTTAAAAAACCTGGAAATGGCAATCAATTCTATCTGCAAACTGTAAAGCTACTCAAAGATTATAGCAAGTTACTAAGGAATGAAACACTAGATTTGTGAATTACGAACCTATTTGGAAGCCTGATAACATGATTATAAAGAACGGGATAAAAAGAGTATGTGAGAAGGAAGAAATGGGAAATGTCTCAGTATTATGTCATAATTCTGCCTTATTTCTAAAAAGTAATAGTTTTGATGACATCAAGAAACCATCAGACAGATAGCTAAGATTCCTCAACAATCACTTTTTAAAAAAAAAAAATTATAAAGCTTTCTGGTTGTGGGTATGGGAAGTGGGAAGGTCTGGTTAAAGAAACTACCAGTGTTGTTTCTCTGGGGTTTCCATAAGGGAAACTAGCTAACTGGAAGTAGTGTTTTCTTGTGGTTTTTAAATTAAATGGTATGTTGGGAAACTTATTTGTCTTTTAAATTTGCATACAAAGTTGATACTTTTAAAAGACAGTTCCTACACCGTAACTCTGCATTAAAGACCGGGTTTTACACTGGTACCTGGAAAAATCTCAGCAAATGGGTCCTGAGCTCAGGACCCCAGGCACGTGCAATGTAGCAGCAGTGACTTACACAGCTGCAGACGGGAAGTACATTTCCAGGTGGTCACGACCCCTTTCATGGTGCAGACCTTGAGCAGAAGTCAAAGGCAGGTTACTGTAGGCACTGAAGCTTTCCTTGCTGCCTTGCCACACAAAAGCTGTGAGACACAGTTAAGCCCTTGCTGTGCCTCCCAAGAAGGGCAGGAATAAGACTCCAACAAAGACAGCTGCATCAGACTAACCTCTCTTTCTGGCCCTGCTGGCATCAACTAACCATCCATTCACAAGCAGATGCACTTTGAAACCTCTGGAGCTGATTTGCCAGATTAAGCTGCAATGATGAAGACAGTTTACCTTCATTAGCATCTTTATTGATTAGGGACCTCACTTGGATTGATCCAAAATGAAAACGGGGTGTGGGGGGGATACATCTCTTAGATCAAGCAGACAAGATGACTCCTCCCTCCCAGTCTTGTGTCTCAGAGTTACGCTCCTGCATTTGTCTCCTGAGTCACATCACTAAACCCCTCCATCTAGAGGCAGAAAGAAAAAGTAAATGAACAGGACTGGAGCTCCTGAAATTCATTAACTTTGTCACAATGCCTTGTAAGACCAAAATATTCACTAAGTCTACCCCAAATCTTGTTTAAGTAAGTAAAGTTTTACTATAGTTCAGATCAATTCTGCTGTATCTGTTCTGATTTCATCTGCAGAGAGGAACACACTGGAAATAGCTTTTTTACACTGTGAAAATGCTTCATTAGCGAGTTAACGGTAATTTGAAAGAAAATGAAAGGTTTTCCCAAATACAAGACACCTTTCGCTTGCACTGATGAGCTCCTCCTTTCATTTGCATTAGTTTCTGCCAGCATCACAGGATACACTTTTGCTAAACTTAATTATAAAGGTTTAGTGAATTACCACCCCCCAAATAAATAAATAAATATAAGGTGTTTGACAGTACCATGAGATGCACTCATTTTCTGCATTAATGGGAGGAAAAAGCCCCCAAAACCAGAGGCAGCCATCTGGGTTTGTTGGGAAAAGGAAAATAAGTCATAAGAAACTCTCCTTTGGCTCATTTTGGGACCAGGCATTGCAGGAGTGAAATCATAAAAAATTTGTTTTCTCCTTGGCTTTATCTCTCTGGCATGAAGGGATCTGGAGAACACCAATGAAGTAAACTTTGGAATGCCTGTAATGTGGCCAAAAAGCATTAAAGTTATTGTTTTATATATATGACTATACATGGAGGGCCTTGATTCTAATTTACCGAAAGCAACAGCACACCACCTTTGGGGTACGTGTAGAATAAACTCTAGGGAGAATGTACAGACACACATGCACACACTCATGTTTGCATATACATGTGTGCACACTAGCACCCCTCAAACACATCCACTTGTCATATTCTGACAGCTGCACAAAGAATTTATCTGTGTGAATCTGCTAAAAATTATTTTGAGAATTTTTAAATACTATCATCCATCAATTTTTCAAAATCTTCTCCCAAGTTAAACAGGAAAACAAATTTGTTGATAACGGTGCTGTTTTCAACACATAACGTGCATTGAAAAACATAGAAAATCTACTGAACCATCTAAACTACATCATCTAATGGAAAACTGTAATATACTTATTCACAGATTTTGCTCATCCTTCTTCAAAAATACAATTTCAATGAAGGGCAATTAACCTTTAACTATTAGAGCATTTTCTTCTGAAAGCAATCTCTTTTCACAAATGAACTGAAGAGCGGGGGGGGGGAAGAAGAATAAAAAATAAAAATCAGACTTGACATACAAGCTTCCACAAGTTGTCTCAACATCCAACATCTGCTTTGGGCTTTAAATATAGATACATCTAAGAATACATAATGAATGTGAGTTCCAAAATAGCAGCAGGCAAGTTCCATTAGCTCAGAGAAAATGAGTGCATCACTTGATACTTTCGAGAACCTTTTTTGGCACTACAAGACAGGAAAAGCACATTATGTGATGAGTAGGAGTTTAATTGCTCCAGTGTTTTAACTTAGCCTGTATAAATACAACTTGTTGCATTGTCCTATATAGTGTGAACAATAATTTATAAAGAGTTTCCTAAACTATATTAGGAAACCACATTACGAATTAATAGGCAAGCTAGGCTATACACTGTCAAAGGAAAAAGAGAGTAATTTGTTGCTTTCTAACAGGTGCTAAAAGCCATAAACAACAGAATGATACCTGCTAAACACTGAAACGTGCCTGTTTTCCTAAAGCAATGCCTGTTTGCTTGAAGAGCCCACCTTATCTCTCCCGAGGGGCAAAACCCTCCGCTTGCACAGAGGAGAAGGCAGCACAGAGGTCCAGACAGATGCCTGCTTACTGTTCTTCCTTTGAAACACCATCTCAAGGTCATCCTAGCCTCAGCCAAAATCCTGCATCCCCCAGAAAAGTCAAAAGAGGAACATAAAGTACCTGAGGTTTCTATTTTATAGCACAAGTTTATGGAAGTGTCTTTTTGTTCTCTCAACAGCCGCAGACCCTCTTGGCTTTCCAACTGTTTATATAAGTATCACTTTTCTTTGCTTGATGTAAAGACACACTGTTTTGGTTGACGTATACTAAGATCTTAAATACACAGCCCTGGAGGTCATGAAATTTGGCTGCAGCTATTCTCACAGTGCCATGGTAAGCCAGCAACAGTCCCAATACTCCTATGTCAGGCACACCATTAACACCAATTCTCACAAAACAGTACCAACATTAACCTGGAAATTTGAAGAAAAAACAGAGGCGTAGAAATGGAGAGTCTGGCAAGCTTCAGTAAAGAGAGGAGAGAGGAAAAGTGGATGCAGACTGAGACTTCTTTGGGCATATTTTCCTTTATTTCAAGATGTGAGAAAAACGTTTTGGGGACATCTTTAAAAAGAAAATGAAAATGTTTTTCTGAATTGCCTGCTTTTCTGAAGCATTAAAGCGATGGTCATTACTCTGATCCCCTGACAGCACTAACGTCAAGAGAGAAAAGAGCCGAGTGGTGGATGCCACAGTACAGAGTGCTAGTGGGAGGAGGCCTGATCCAAAGTTTAGGGAAGTCAAGAGGAGTCTTGCTCCCGACCTCATCGCTTGTTGGATCAGACCCAGGGACTGCACAAGCAAACAGCCAGTGCTATTGACGCGAGGCTCAGAAAGGAAGCTGCGCATGCATAAAGTAGTTTTGTGATATGAATGCAAGAATCTGGTATCACGGGAATAATCACATAAGAAGTTACTTCAAGAATTGTTAAAGAAGGAGCTTTGTCTTAATGTTCTTGGAAGATTTCTGACACTGAAGTAATTCCTGTACTTTAAGCAGTAAAACACTGTATAACTGTTACTGTATCTACAGCATATGCTACAAGACACTTATTTTTTGTGCTTGGCTGTAATCTACAACACATTCTACAACTGCATGGGGAAAAATAACCATTTAACACTTATTTGAGGGCATGTGTGTACTCCAAAGCTTTAAAAAACTGTGTTTTTTATGGTTTCTAGAACACAGGAAGAAAGCATTGACAAAGGTTTCACATTTTTTCTGTGTTTCTATAAAAAAAAAAAAAAGAAAGGGAAACACATTCATTGAGGGGCTCTGCGTGAGCATGCAGCAGTGAAAACTACCACGGCGTTCCAGATGGAAAATGCATCTTGGTCTCTGTGCTGCTTCTATAGCTTTTGACTTGATGAAGGTGGGTGGGCAGAACTTGGAGAATTTGGCACCTGCACGATCAGAGTCTGTAAAGTTAGCAATTTGGCTATACTATGGTGATGAGGAATGTTGAATAACATCGTGACCAAAATTGACTCTGCCTAGGCCAGGCGCTTACACATGTAGTTTTTTCCTATGTTCTGTACATTGTACGTGGTTTCTAAGGGGTCCAAATACCAGAGGAAATAAGTGCTTATCTGTCAAAGAGTCAGGAAAACAGAACAACAAAAGTGGAAGGGATTTAAAAAAATTCTTTTGCTGTCCTACCCCCAACTGAGAAGAGCTTGGCGCTTCCTCTTATTCCCAGCTGTTCCTAGTGCATTTGGCTTTAATCAGGTGCAGGGCAGGAACTCAACATCCTGTTGCCTTGCTCTGATTAGGAGGAGTCAAATTCTACAAATTGGCAGATTTCTTCTTTTAGTGTTCCTTATTTGATGAATCATTTGTTTTAAAGTATTTGGAAAGGGCCATTACAGAGGCAGTGGACCCAGCTTGTTGCTATTTCCAAGTCTATTTATAACTGCTGCTCTAAAGATTTTCAACAGAACGCAGTTTCTTCTCCTTTAGCACACAGAAAGAACTACCCTGTTAAAGCAATGGCACAAAGGAGCAGTGATAAAAGGCCTGAGGCATCTATAATCCGCAACATGCTAATAAAACCATA
This sequence comes from Theristicus caerulescens, assembly GCA_020745775.1. Classification (NCBI taxonomy): domain Eukaryota; kingdom Metazoa; phylum Chordata; class Aves; order Pelecaniformes; family Threskiornithidae; genus Theristicus; species Theristicus caerulescens. Next base: position 75,865,429 of record CM036558.1, read on the forward strand.
CAGAAATGTGATTTAGAAGCCATACCTTTGAGGTTAATGACCCCTTTAATGTCCATACTAAATAATCTCAGTTTGAACATTTAAGCGATTTAAGCTATTCCTACTATCAACCTTGCAAACCTCGCTTTAAGTCATGCTTTCTGTCCTTTCATTTTAGTCCTTTCTTAACAATGATTTTGCAATCATAATTTAACTGATTGAGCACAGCCTGCTTTTCCACACTGTTAGCAGTAGCAAACCTGTAGCTCTAAACATTCAACTTTTGGGGATAGTTACTAAATCAGTTGATATAGTTAAAGACGGCACAAGAGCCATCAAAAAGAAAAAAAAGTATCTTTTTGTCAAAGGCAAGATAATTGCTTCTCTAACTGAAAGTACAGTTGAAAATTACACTTAGAAAAGGTGTACAGAAAATAAATAATATGACCATCTAAAATATTTTCCCTCCTTCAATACTGAAAATAACAAGAATAACAAAGCAATAAATGTTTTACTACTACTCCTTTTCACTTTTCTTTTCTTTTTCCTCCTGGTTTAACTTGAGAGAAGCCAGCCAAAGAAGGGATGACACTTTACCTTACCCATGCATAGGATTTCCTCTTCCTTCTTCTTTCTGCTTTGCATTCTCTCACTTCAAAAAATACAAAAATATAAGATGCTGACCAGACCAAAAGAGTATTAGATTTAGGAATAAACTTTCAAAATTACCCTTATTGCTTATAGAAGAAACTTTCTCCTCAGGGAAGACTCACATTCATTAAGGGAAGTCTAGAAACTACATATATCCAAGTTTGACTCAGATACTAATCAGTTTGGGTTCATTACAAAGCAAGAAGTTGCTGGAAAGATCTACTTTATATGTTACTCAAATTCACTGGAGCATTGAAAGTCAACTATGCTGTACTTTGTTTTCAGCTTTTATCTGCTCCCAGTTACAAGCTGCTGCCCAATTTTATGATAAATCATATGTCTTATGATTTATGATTCAGATCATCATTTGCCACGCAGAAGGCTAGCTCTTATGTTTGCTAACAACATCTCAACCATGAAATGCAATTCTGTACAATAAAAACTAGACAAAAGGACTACATCTATCCTTCAACAAACCAACAATAGCTCATAAGAAGCCAGCTCCCAAAAAGCAGATTTGCTTGGTATTACTGAGTGGCCAATACCTGCTAACCTAGAAACCCTCAGAAGAAAACTGAGATTAAGACTTCTTAGCTGTGGCCCACTTCTGATGAAAAGCAGCTGCAATAGAGAGACAACTATGGCCAGGAAAAAAGCCAGAAACCTTTCTAGCTTCTGACCAACTGTCTCAGCTGGGTCCTTAGTGTTTAGAAAGGCTCCAAGCATGCCGTGGGATGAAGAGGAAAGCAGCATGGTGCAGTCTTTCAAAGAGAAGATCAAATAACTTTCAGTACCTGGATCGTGTTTGTCCCCGCCATTTCACATGCAGGGACAAACAAGGTACAGAAAAATCTTCTTCCAGTGCTTCATCCACAACTTATTGATAATTCAGGGTTGGAGAAAACAGACTTTAGGACCAATGAGGACCTTAACAGAAATTACTACACAAGGAAGATAAAGATAACTGGTAGGTGATGCTTTCAATCCCTCCCCTCTTTCGTTCAAGGAAGGCTATTAGAAGGAAGGTTGGTTATCTACTGCTGCCTGCCAGTCTTCAATCAAGAATTAAAATTTAAAAAGCTATTTTACCAACCCTTAGTGCAGACCACTTGTATGCAAACTTTACAAAGTCAACTTCAAAGAAACATAGAGTAACATAATTTCAAAATAAAATAACAAGGTTTTTTGTTCCACCCCCTGTATTTCAATGAAAGCCAAACAGCCATTCACTGCCATTTAAAAACAATCCTATTTATTCATCTCAAATATAGGTCTGGTCAGCAGTAGAATACCAGATTAATTTTATTTGCTTTGGATTTGAGCTCATTTGTTTATGCTACATTTTCATTACACGAAGTAGCTATTTAATTTTGGTATTTTTCTCTCTTTCCAAGAGTAGCATTTCCTCATTTCAAAGCCTACAACTGATTTCAGTCAATTGATAGATAAACAATATCCAGGTTATATTTAAAAGCTTTTAGTCCCAGGAATTACTCTTCTCAGGTTGTGCATATCAAAACCAAGATTAATTACAAATTATGTCCCGGTTCACTTTTAAAACATGCCTGATGTACTTCACAGAATAGGTTTGGGGTTTTTTCTTTTTTTTGGCATTCTGAAGCTCCCAGTAAAACAGAAAAAAAACCCCAGAACATGACTTCTTAATTCCAAGAGTATAAGGGAGGGGAGGTTGCAGGTGTTTGGGCTTTTTTGTTTGGGATAGGGCCTCAATAATGCAAGGGAGGCCGTGAGGGCCTTAGCATTTCCAAGAAGGTTGAAACAGAATAAAAGATTTGGGAAGCTGTTTTTACTTTACATTTTTTTTTAATATGACAATACAAATTGCCATTAAAGTGTATTATCAGTCTTATTATTTCAAATTGAGCTTTTATTAAAGGTTTCTTTCCTGCCCTAAAAGACATATTAGAAGAGGTTTGGTGGGCTTTTTTCATTTGTATTTTTTAAACAAATGCATAATTTAACCATCAGAACAGGTATGTATTTCTTCACAAAAAATCTCTCCAAGCCTGTACATGATTAAATGAACCATTAAAATATTTACTGACACATATCAAAGGGAATGCATTCTCCAGAGCCACCACAATGCACTTAGTAAATAAATACCATAAATGTACCATTTTTCATAAATCTGTTTTGCCAACAGACTGTACGGCCTCTGTGAGCCAAGACAGTCAGTTGGCTGCATTTTTACATCCCAGAGCATTAAGCAAATTGTTCACAAGAACTCTGAAAGAATTTAAAACTAGAAGTACTGATTTTTATAGGTCTAGGTCAAGTTCAGCATATGGGTGCAACTCCCTATACACTCTACAGCAAGGCTCCTATTTTTTAAGCAGCAGCAAGAACAACTACTTGCTGCTATCCTGATCTAAATGGGAAAAGCTTTCTTGTTTTCCGATTCATTGAAGTAAAACACACTAAGTGCCAAGCGACACCTCTCCCAGTCATAGAAAAACTGAACCTTATGCTGCAAGCACTCACAATCTTAGCTACACAAGCTCAAATATCTTTTTTTTTTTTTAAGAATATGTATTCTGAAAACACTTATGAATGTTATCTTTAAATCTGCAGGTAGTCCCTCCAAAACATTCATATGCTTACAGCTAAGTGCATATGTTAATGTTGCATTGTTGCACAAATCAATATTACTTTTACACATATATACAGCATAAGGTTCAAATACAGTATCATTGCACACCCTAGTTTCCTCCATACTGAACAAACTGCCTACAATAATTAAAACCCTAAGTCAAATTTAATAGTCTACTCATGCAAGCTAGCAGCTGGCCTGAGTTGGCTCTTTCCTTCTGTAACCAGAAAGCAAAAATAAAAATATTTTATACATTAAATCTGAAAGATAAAATTATTGCAATACAGCTTCAGAAATCACAGCAACTTGTTTGATTAAGATATTAAAAAAAATTCCCCTTAAACAGATGATGGGAGATATGAGTTCCTATTAAAGGAATTCTAAAGAATATTTTCTTTAAGGACCCCATATCACAGTCCTAAGAATTGGAAAAAATAAAAATCTTCCCCTCCCATTTTTTCCTCTTCTCCTTTTCCACTAGAGCAAAGGACGTCAGAAGTGTTAAGGTCATTAGCCTGTTGGTTTTTGCCTTGTACACATACACTTATTAGTCAAACAGGATCTAATAAGATAGCTGTCTCAACATCTTTCTTAGGGGTGAAGAAAGGACAGAAGGGCACATGAATTTCCTTTCCAGCTAGCATCTTAATTAACTCCAGAACAAACATTTGCTCAAACTTGTTAAAGAAACAGCCCTGCTTCTGCGATCAGCAAATTTGTACTACCTGCAATTGAGTAAGGATCTCACTCACAACTTAATCACACCAACCACCTGGTCATAAAGATCCCCTGCACGTGCAGAAGGTGGCTGTTCTAAAAGGTCCACCACTGTCATCCAAGAAGGTTGACATATATTTTGTCACATACAGGTTGGTCACAAAACCACTCCAGCGAACACTTTACTGTATTGAGGCCATAGCAAGTCGTATTTCAAAACTCCATCCTTTTTCACTAGGATTCAGAAAAACTTGCCCGAGTTTCATGGAGGCATGCATGTGTTTTTCCATTCTCATTTTTTTACTTTTTTAAACGTAGTCCTGGAAAGCTGGCACCAGGACTCAGCTGTGCCATGGACTTCCACTGCAATTTTGGGGAAGTCACTAAAAGCAACAGGGTAAGTGTTTTTCATTTAATGACAACATTCCAGTTGACAGCAATGGGTATAAGATTTTAACCTCAATCACACTGGGTTCTCAATATTCCCTGAAGAACATGAAAATGTATTTTCTTCCAGGTTCTCTTTCCACTGCAGTTGGAAACCATCTTGTATCTCATTTTCTTTTTTTTATACCTCACCTATCTCACCTGTAGTGTCTTTGTCCCTGTGACAAACATCCTGAATGCTTGCCTGCTTGACGGAATACACAGCAGAGCAGATCCCATCTTGGTGTACCCCCACAGCTAATGCATTTCTTGTGAAGGACAGACAAAGTAGGGTTCGAGGTCCTCTAGGGTGAGGAAGCTTTATCACACAGGTTTCCCACTTCTGGGGCAAGTACCTTAAGCACCAGGCTTTAAACAGAAAAGGAGGAGACTATTTCAGCCAGGGTTCTGAATGAAAGTGGCTATGACTATATAGCCAATAAAATAAGCTATGGAAGGAGGGCATTAAGCTCTTCCTCTGATTCATCTTCTGGAGCAAAATTCCTGTCTCCAGTAACTAACAACGTACCTATGGAGACCCACTCCCTGGGGTCAAGTCAGGAGGGGGTGAAGTATTTACCAATTCATGTTAGCACCTTCTAATGTTTCACAGGTGTGAACAGTCCCCTGGAAATTGATGGTATGATAAGCATATGTATACATCCCAACAAATCTGGGACAGAAAGGATCATCGTCTCACAGAGGAATGCTCTAGGAGTCCCAGTCAACTCCACAGGACCTGATCTAAGTACAGACACCAATGTTGGCTGGCTCAATTCGGGAGAGACCTTTTTAAAAGCTTTTTAAAGAAAGCATTAGGATAAACAGAGGATGAAAACCTAAAAAAAAACCACCAAACCACACAACAAATTGACAATCCAAAACAACTGTAGTCTGGCAAATTTATGGAAAATGACTGAACGGAGTTAACAGGTTTGCTGATGTGGAACCAGGGGAGCGTGGGATTCTCCAGCTCAAACACGAGGCTTTCTATAAAGCACATAATTATTACTTAAAGGGAAAGAGGACAAGGAAGGACCGTAAATGAGCACAGTGCAATCCTGGTTGTTCACTGGGAGGGATATGGAGGGAGGAGACAACAAAGAAAGACCTTTGAAACCCATAGAGTAAAATGAAGTAGCCAGTATATTCCCTTTTAAGTTGCATGCCGTTACAATAAAAACAGGAGAGATCAATTAGCATAGCCTCCTGTTATAATTTAAAAAGTATTTAAGGGCAAAATTTGGCTTTAAGACTTTGGCAATGGCTCACAAATTTTTTCATATTTCATTTCCCTTCATCTCTGATTAGTGAAATACTGTACCTGTCATTAAAGAGAAACTACCTACAACATAACTTCTAGCCAATTAATTTAATACTACTATAAATCCAGTGCCTGTGAGATTAATATCTCTTCCACAGTAACTGATCTGTGACACTGTCAGGAAAATCAAGCACAAGTAGTTCACAGGAAGAACAATTTTCTGTTAAACTTAAATCCAATAAAAACCATTAAATAAACAAAAAGTAAACCTAAGCAAATAAACATGTGTACTGGAAGATGCATTTGAACTTTCAAGAGAAATGTTGTAGCACTGATACCTCACTATATGTTGCTGCTCACATATAGAAAAGGTATACACCTGGTAATTTTGTGTGTAGTTAAATATATTTGGACAATTTTTGGTCATATGAATCAAAGGAAAATAAATATAATATTTTATTTGTACTAAGGATTTAGAAATCTATAGAACAAAGTTGTGCCCAAATGCAGTGACTATCCTTTGAGAGCTGCGTGAATAAACCTTGCTCAGTTACTCCCTGGAATTCAGTTCCCCAACAGGCTACCAAAAGGCACAGCACACTGACTGAGCTTTCATTTACGCTTTATAATCGGAAAATATGACATGTTTCCAAATTTAATTAGCAAAGAAAATTTTTTTTCTTCATTTCCAAAGACATCTCATGTAGCTGCACTGAACAGGGAGTCGACTAAACAATGCAACTTACTAGCACAGGACAAAAGGTCATTTGGAAGGGATGTGCCTTTAAGGACTTACAAAGGCTTCATCCTCACTCCTGTATTAAAAGAGGAAGCATATCTCAGTAAAGGAAGGATGCCCACTTTAAATAAGGAAATGAGTTTGCAGGATGTACACATGCTGCTTTCTATTAATGATAAGCAAAGTCTACAGAAAAAGCAATAGACTTCTTCAGCTTTGGCAGAAGTCGTTGTCTTGTGGATTACCTGTAAAGAACTTTAAAATAAACAGACTGCAAATAAATGTCCTCTACCATTTTTTTTAAACTGATTTATGTGTGTATAATGGGGATTAACAAACACTGATTACTATACTCTGTAGCAAGAGATATAATTACTGACTGATGATTTTACATGTAGGCCAGAGACGATAGCAGTGGTTTGGGGCAGTAAGAATGACTGGTTGTAATACTTGACATTTTCTTCTTCAAGCTAAACTTCACAACTAGAGATACTAGCCAGACTTAAGGACTTCTAAGGATTTGCAAATTTCTCTCTTTAAGCTTAATAAACAGTCACAAAATGATTATTATTTTCCATTAAAAATCTCTCATTTGTTTAAACGTAATAAAAAACAGATTCTGCTTTGCAGCAAGGACTGAATATCTGACCACAAATTTTAAATAAAAATAGAAGGTATAGACTGTTTTGCTATACTCTCATTTCACTCCTCTCTGACTACATATTATTTGACCACTGAAGCTCAAGAGAATGCATATCATGCATATAGTCCCAGACAAATTGCTTTAAGACTGGAAAGGGCACATAAGTAACAATGTACAGAAATCCTTAATAATGATGTAATTAGTTTAAAATATGCATACGCACACATGCACACACACATTCTTTAAAAAAATATGTAAATCTATTTATATGCACATTCAGATTCAAGTAGAAGAGTAAGCTCAAAAGGAGCTCATTGCCTTAAAAAAAATTCCCAGTTAACGCACACAATCGAGTTTCCCATTGCCCTTCAAAAATTCCAGCATTCAGTGTTCCCATACATTATTATTATTACTTCATAAAACATTTTGGGTTTCAAAGGATGATTTCCCTCCCCAGAGTCTTTAAGAAGACCACAAATTCTGGCTGGCTTAAAACACTGAGCAGACGTTGCACAGTATTGGCTTACAACTGATTGAGAGAAGCAGGCACGCTCGTTCACCGCAGCTTGGACCATCCTGTCCAGCTGGGCCCCATTCGTGGTGGTGCTCACTTTCTTTTCTGCAAGGTATTCAGCACATCCAAGCTCAGAGCCAAGTAAGCTCCTTAACAAATGCTATGCACTGTTTCCAAGATGAACATCAATGGACCTACTTAAAACAGAAATTTATCTCTGCATAACCAGCCAGAACAAGGCTTACACTCTGTACACAACAAAAATCAGCATTTTTCTTTTTTTTGGTTGCCTTTGTTATGCTTTTAAGACAAATTCCCCAGCCAGTCTTCCAAACAGTAATAAGCTGCACAAGGAAATTGTTGTGGCACGGAGTTAGGAACAACTACATACCAAGGTGGCCATGATCCTTATTTATCCTCTTCCACCATGTTGCAGAAACAAGTGTAACAAGCTCAGGTGCATAGACACAGACACACACCGAGTACTAATACACTGGAATACCACTAGCTTTTTCTTGGGTGCCCGAGCCTGACAGTTCTGGTGATGGCCACGCCTTTTTTGGATTGCACGCAACACTCCCATGCTATCTGAAGAGGTTTTGGTTTTAAAGAAATGGTTTGAATAAAACTTCAAAACATCTAGATCTAAAAAGCAAAAGTCTTATTACATGAAAATTATTTATTCAACTAGCCTTGGAGGTGTCAACATTTCCATTATACACTCATATGTTTAATGTTTATTATTCAGCTGTAAAAATTTGCTGTTAGCCTGAAACTTGGCATAAAAACATTTTGCAAAAATTCGTCGAAAGTCAGACTGCATATTATATTACATCAGTGTGTTTTTTTAAAAGAAATAATTACTAGGATAAAGCTCTTCTGGGTGCTTGTGTAATTCCAAAACAAACAATTTTCCTTAAAAGTGTCTCTAGGTATTTATGGGAGAGAAGGAAAGAGGGAAATTAAAACTGACCAAGCAATTTCATTTATAAATATAACTTTCTGTATATATTTTTTTCAATCAAGCATTTGTAAGGATCTTCAGCAAGCAGACTTTACACACATGTATGGCAACCAAATGAATATGGATAGACCACAACAGGTCCCAAGAGTTGTTACTGTCTATTGGGTCAATAATATGCAAACTGAGAAGGATTTACAAGCTGGACCATAATGGCTCCTTAGGACCCATTACTTTCTGATGGGTAAATAATACATGTTTTCTAAACTATTGCCATGCCAAAATATGCGTTTCCCCTTCAGGCTGTAAAGGTTCCAAATAAACCAACAGGATTTATCAGATAAATAATACATTTACAGAAGCAAAATACATGTTTAACCAAACAAATAATGCAATTAAACACTGACTGAAAGATGAATAGAAATGCCTCTAAATATTGTATATATTTAGAAGCTTATTGGAAGCCAATGAGCAAGAAAAAAGAGATTTATGGTAGCTAAAACCAAAATAAGTTAGTAGGGATGAGGGGGATTTTCCCCCTTTCTGAACATACTTGCAGACAGCTGTCTGAAATATCTGTCAAAAATCTAACCCGTATTCAGACAATCAAAGTAAAAGCTACCAAAACTGTGTGCGTACAAGACACAACTATTGATGTTACAACCTTTTGGGGCTCTAAAGGCTGTCACACTTCTCAAGTGGTCTGCATTTCATGGGACATCCTGTTATTAAGCCATTTTCCTGACCATGTCCCAGGACGCTGCTTTCACATCACGCTTGCTGTCTCTGGACTGTCTGATCTCCTCACACTTTCCTCCCAACTTTGGCTGAAGCATGTGAGCAAAGCTAGGAGGGAAGCACCGATCAAAAGTGTGAGAATTAACCTGATGATATCGGGAAATGCTGAACAGTGATCCCAACACTTGGGAAGGGGAGATAACGCACAGGGATGGTGCAGACAGCACCAAGGAGGAAGGAACAACAACAAAACCTGAAAGGGAAGAAGCTGATGGCAAAGACAAAAGGCAAAAGAGGAAAGGAAAGATGAAAGGACCACAGAAAAAAAAAAAAAAAGATAGAAGCGGAACAAGATGTCCTGCATTTCAGTATTTGAGATTCTGCAGAGAAACCTTTGTCTCTCCCAGAAGCCTCAGGAATTGTGAGACGTGGTTGAACAATGAGCAAAAATAGCGAGTTCAAGTATAACACCAACACCAAGATCGAGAAGTACTCTAATGGCCCACCTCTACTTTGAACGTGCATTTTCTAGGGGCATTTTAAACACATCAGAGGTACTTCTGCTTATTTTACGCTATGCGTTTGTTAGTATCTGATGACAGCAATGGAAGAACATGCAGCTCTCCTTTATCTCACATGGGGACAACACAGTCTAGTCATGACATTACTGGCAAATCTTAATTAAAATTAACCAAGTTGCAAAACAGTGGCTTTGCGGCTGACAGGGAGAATCAATCAACAACTAAATTTAATAAGAACTGAAATAGCAGCAACAACCAAAAGATGGACTGTGATGGGGAAAGGTGCTGTGCTTGAAGACTACATGAAAGGAACACAGGTGATCAAGCCTCAGAGCCTCCACTTCCAGGAGAGCTCTAACTTTAACCAGCAGCAGGCAGTTAAAAGAAAAGCTGCAGTAGTTGGCAAGGAATTTGGTGTTATTTTTGTCCTGCAGCCCAGGTAAACCTTTACAGTTGGGTGAGGAGGGGATAGATATCGAAGCAAGCCAAATACTTGAACAAAACCTACATTTAGTCACCACAGCAAAAACGTTCTTCTGTTTCCCTTCAACTGTTTGGAGAACGCTTCCTAAAGGGAAGGTGGCGAAGCTTGTATCGTTACCCTTTTCAAAAAGGATCCTGCTGAATAAAGAATTTCTTTCATATCTGCAGGAATGACAAAATGAACAAGATTCTCCAAAGGGCACTTTGCAACCCTTTGTTTCTTAAGTTAACAATAATTCTTGAAACAATAGGCCTGGACAAATCATTGCTTGTTCATTGCTTCAGATACAAAGGAAATTCTATATTCAATCTTGACTTCCTTCAGCAACATTCAAATCTCACCTTTGACATTCAACAGAATATGAAAGAGAATTTTGTCTCTATTTTAATTTAAAAAAAAATTTAACAGTTTCTTTACACTGGAGGGCAATGTTTTAGCACCTAAAATAATTCACATTTTATAGTAAATTACAACTGGTGATGCATTAGGGAATATACCAGTTTTATTAATGTATTTGTCCTGCAAAACGAAAGATGAAATTGTTGTGTTTTGACCAGTTTTTTAAAAAATAAATTTAATGGGCATGCTCTGGGGGTGTAAAAAGTTTTAGTTCAACCTCCATCTCCCACAAATAGTCAATAATAAAAAGCAGAAGGACAAAATAAAATGATAAAATAAAGTTCCCTTTCTAAAAAAATTATTAACCTTTTCTGGACAGCTCTTAAGTTAACAAGATGTTAATAAAAATCTAGGTGCAGTGATGCAATATCCAAGCACTTCTCTCCAAAGGAATCTACCACCACCCACAGCCATCTTTATACAGCATGCAGAATCATGGACAATCAACCCTCTTGAAGGCTAATACTGTCCTATAAATACTCTTGAGAACAACCTCCTGCATGCTTTAGATAGCTCACAAATAGTGTACAAAGATGCAGGAATTTAGCATTAGTTTCAAAATTAGCGGAATAAATCTACCAGGCGGGGGGGAGGGGGGTGGAAATTAAGATTTACTCTCAGATATAATCCTTCCCTATTATTAGCTCATACATCATAACGGATGCCATGATAACTTAAAGTGGACTAAAAAATAGCAGGCTATAACTTTATTTATAATATGTACCCATTATCAGGCATAAACAAGTTATGTCCATATCCTGCAATCAGTGAACAATTAAGTCCTCTATTCACAATCTGCTGGGCAGGAGGTAGAATAGATGATTTCCTGGATCCAAAGGTCACTTACCTAAAACTCAGGGTTCACACCAAGTTGCTTTGCTGTATTTTTTTGTAGTGGCCATGGCTCAAGGTGTACCAGCCTGCTATCATACCACTTGCTTCCCAGGGCTGGCCCCTGGCCATCTAAATATCCAAGACCCCTGATCACTGGGACTTATACTCACCTGCCTCATGTTTACCTCTTCCTGCCTTTGAGGTATGATTCACATCTGTAAAATGTGTTTGAGAACCCAAAATAAAGAGCAGTAGAGGGATCCACAGAAAGTGACCACCCTTCGGCATGAGGCCTGCTAACAACTCACCCTGGGCAACTATTTGTCTTTGTCATGAAAGAAGGCCTATACAATTTATAAGAATTAAATTGAACATCTCCATCAGAAATATAAAAGCATACTAAATTAACAAATGTTGTTTATAACCATGTGAAGTCCTTTAAATCAGCCAGAGATAGCAAAACTTTCTATAGCATGGATGCTTTCTAGTACTTCTTAGACCACTTCCTTGCAAAGGCTGTCTAGTAACGCCTAGTGCAGCAGTTATGCCAAGCCCATAGCTGGATGGGGGAGGTTGGGAGGATGTCTTCCAAAAACAATGTGAGAAGTTACACTGGGCAAAATAATCTGCACTGAAGCGATGTATCAGGAAGCCTCTAGGTAGTAATTTGTCAGCAGAAATAACATCTTTCAGGTAAGAGCTATTACAGTAGTTAGAGATGCCCGGACACTTTTTTGGGTGCATGTTGTATAGTACTGTATCCTAGGTGAAACTTTAGCAGAGTATTTCCATTGTAGCTGTGTAAATTCATCCTGTCCAGATTTAATTCATCACTGATATCCTCAATCACTGTTTCAAGCTGTCGTAAGCATATTTGCACGTTCTTCCGCATTCTGTAAAATACAAGGTTTATAAAGAACCAGATCAAATCATTCTGATAAGTCGCTTGTATGAATATAAAATGAGTATTTTAGAAGTTTTTTTGAGAGTCTTCTGGATCCAAGATGTTAAAAAAATATTATTTATTATATTTATAAGGAAATGGATCAAATAATTAGTACTGCAATTAAAGTTCTCCACTCTTCCACACTTCTTATTCATTTGCTATGTTTAAGGAAAGGAATGAAAACAGTCTGGTAACAGAACTCATTTGCACAAGTTCAAAGACTGATATATAACTCATTAACAAGATTTGTCATAGTTCTGTCAAAGGAACCAAATTAAATTGTTTCTAGACTTCACTTGTATCCCATGCAAATGCTGAAATTCAGAACAAGTTGAATATTTAACACTCCCTCCTCCTACTCTATCCCTAGGAAAAGTCAAATAGAAAGCAGTTTTGGAAAGTCATCATAAAACTGTTCCAGGAGGAACCATGAACCACAGCCTGAGACTAGCTTTGCTATCAAGAAGACTGAACAGAAGGTGTTCAGAAGACTGCAGCATCGTGAGATTCAAAACACTCATGGTGGTGCAAGGGTAATCTTCTCTGGGGATGCCTGTGGTCTGCAAGGTGAAGCATTACACTGTAGCCTGCCAAAACCCAGCAGTTTGTCAGTGTAATTCACCCAGCTGAGAGACATAAAAGCTTGATGAGCTTCAGAGAGACACTGCAGCCAAACCTGGCCTCACCATCACCCCGGCGGGATTTGTCCTGGCAGAACAGCATTCCACTCCCACCACTTTCCTTCTGCAATTATTAATCTCCAGAGAACTGGTGCAGCTTAGAAATTTTACAGCGCATCTGTGAGCTAGAGGCCAGTGTACAAGGTAAGGGGGAGGGATGGGGAGCAGCAAGGGCCAGGGCAACACCCCAGTCCTTACTCTAGTGAAGTGTAATGGGAACCCACTGAGAATGAAGAAGGTATTTTCAGCAAGTTACATGAACTTTGCTTGGAAATAATCCTTCTGTATTAACTTCTGGCTAATACAGGAGGTGATTAATAAATATCCAATGCCCAATTCCATCCCACACCCCTCCCCTCTAGCTCAGAACTAAAAAACCCCCTTGCTATTCCTCTGTTTTTTAATCCATCCTAGACCCTCTTAATACTGGGTGGTCTGTTAGTCTACCCTGACACCCCACAGGTTCCCAGTTGCTTGGGTTTGGGTTTGCTCATCTGATCCCCTGCCTCCCCCACACTGGACCTCTGTTTTCCAGGATCTCCAGGCCAAGGAGCAGCTTGTAGGAAGCTCAGCAGCTTCACCATCATGCTTGGATTCTGAAGTGCAGGTGTGGTATTAACCTTTTCTCCACTGCTCCCCCTGAAACTAACTTATGCATTTTTAGAGGGTTGGGTTCACCCCCATGAAGGCTAGGTATTTAACTTGTGTTTAAATAAGACAGCAAACTCTGAAATAACCAGCAAATTAGTTTCCCCATTCTAAATGTGCCCCTCAAAAAAAAAAAACAAAAACAAAAATCTGCCCCTCAAAAATTGTTCAAACTCAGTCTACCTTTGAATCTATTTTTATTTTCCATATACACACAAAGAAAAAATAGAATGGAAATAAATAGAAATATAGGCACAGACATTGACACCCTGTATCTATATTAAGGATATACTACTCACAGAATTACTGATTGATCTGGTCTGCTCTATTAGCACTTGAAACAGATATGCTGACACTTTCCAGAAAGGGGAGACAGCAAGGACTAGGGGCTTACATATTTTAAATGTATACACATATGCATACACTTAACTGTGATGGGGAAAATACCTTTTTTTTTTAAAATCCCTTTTTTTTAAATCCCTTTTAAAAAAAAAAAGCAGAACCTTGGAGCTGCACTTGGGTTCTTAAAGCTTATAGGAAACTAACCCCAAACTTGAACAAGCCCCATAATACAATGCTGTTCTTGTCGTGAGCTTTGAATCAGCTCTGCAGCACATAGTGTATGTATTGAAAAACAGCTGTTGGGTGACAGACTGCTAGCTGGGAAGTTCGAGTTGAGTGAAGTGGTTAACCCACATCCCTTCCCCACTGATAAAGTGCTTTGATAAGCAGGCCATACTGGTGAAAGCTAGCAAAAGAGCCAGGGCTGAGACTTTCAGGAATGAATGTAAGACTTGTTTGGTGGAAGCAACTTAAATCTCTTGCACAGCCTTCTCCAGTTGTTTTTTACCCACCCGTCCCCAGTTACTTTCAGTACACGCTCCTTCTTTCTATTCACAGCAGAACCAATTCTTTGATATGTCAAAGCAATATCCTGTACATATGGGAAATAAAAACAGAAAACTTTGCTAAAAAGTCTCCCTTACTGCAACGTTTTATAAAAGTGTTTTCCGCAATTCAAAATGTTACTAGTGGTGTAGCATTAAAAAAAGGTCTGTATTGGAAAAAGCATGTCTGGACTAACCACAAGCAAGAAACACATGGGCATATTTTTTTTTTCCTATTTTATTAACAAAAAGTAATTCAAAGAGAAAAAAAAAGATTTCTTGGGATTAATTTCTGAGCTTCAGCTAAACACTTTTGGAAATAAACTTGTTAATTAAGTACAGATGTCATGCAGATGTACAAAAAACCTATTCCTCTTTTCACAAATCTTACATTTTAGAAATATGTCCACAAGCTGTACGTATTAAAAAAATCCTACCAATAAAAAGATATTTTTCTCTTAGCATGTCACCTAAGTTGTTTAAACAGATCTTACATGCACACAAATTTATATAAGGGTTTCTATCCTTCCAATATAATGGCGTAAAGTTCCAGTTCAGTTCAGTTGAAAGTAGGCGTATTCAAAACTCTCTCTCAAATAAATCATTACCTACATAATAAGGCTGAAAGTTTGCTGTACTGGATATATGCTGGCACACTGTGACTATTCTTCTTCCACAATGTTCTGGTCTTGGTGTCTCTATACTTCTGGCACTCAATCCTTTGAAAATTGAAGGAATAAATTACTTTGCAATTGTTGCTTGACCCCAAAAGAACCATGCTATCGCTGTAGCTTAACATACAGTTATTCGGCTGGCTTTACATCAACATGCGTGTTAGCCTACGCATGGAGTCAGACATATTCCTAGATAAAAAATAAAAGCTCCAGATGTATGCTCCTCTAAAACCTTTTTATTTAACATCAGATTTTCTGCTGCTAATGCTGACTGTTCTACAGAGATCACACCAACGCAAAATCAGCAGGAAGTATTTCAGAAAATTTTAATAGTTCTGCAGATGCAAGTTTATAAGAAATGCTTTTTTAAAGTATTTATTTTTTCCTAGCATATTGACATGCCACTGCCTGGTCAAATTGATCAGAAGTAAATTTTCTGTCTGTATTTAATCAAAAAGAATAATGTCTAAATATTTACACTTAGAACATTTGCAAAGGAGTCAAAAGATTACCAGGCAGGGAATACAGCAATACCGCTAGAATTCTGAAAAGCCAATTAGGAATCATTTAAGAGAAAAATCCTTCTAAATACCCTCTTAACAATAAGTAGCTAAACAGAACTCTTTGTTAGTATAAAGTGTGTTAATTTTTCAGGAAAACTAAGTAGAAGTGTAAATGAAGAGTAATAACAGTCGTCCCTATACTGTAATTACAAGCATATTTTTCTAACATTAAGAACATTTACAGTTTTTGTTTTATTCTGTTCTTACCAAGAAAAGAGAGTGGTCAATCTTTTTACTTTCTAAATTTTCTTAACTACCTTCATTAAAAACATGGTACAGCAAAACCAGAAAATGTTCTCTTTTGCAATAGAACAGAAATCTGAAGAGACTGGATTGTGTGCAGACCTAATTTGAAACCGCTTTGCTTATTTAGGCAAAATAAATCCCCACTGAATTGATTATTATTGAAGCCAGACAACTAATTGAATCATTTTTGTATTGCATGGAGTAACAGAGGTCTCACTGTACAGCCTGCAATACCACAAGGTTCTGAATACTCCGATCATCTATGGAGGGGAAAAGGACAATTTGGCCAAGGACATCAAGAAAAAACCTACAGTCCCATGCAAAGAATCGGAAGAATATTAAGGCAAAAAACCCCAAAACCTCAAACCAGATTGAAACAAGAAATAAATAGCACCACTTTCAAAATCTCATCCAAAAGTCTTATTCACCAATACATTAAGTTATTCACTGTAAACGCCCATGGTTTAAATGAAAGACTTGAAAATGGAGAAGGACTTGAAACTTTGCCTTCAGCCAGCAGAAGCAGGAGGGCTCCGAGAGGAAAAGGGAAGAGACTAGAGATGATCAAAGGCAGAAGGAACTTCTGGTGAACCTTCTTTTCTGTTACCCACACATTGATATAGCCCGCATGGCTGCTGAAAAGCCAAGGTTGGTGTCCTTTTTATTGATTTCATGTTTTAGAAGCTGTTTTTACACAGAATCTACCTCCTGGAGTATATATGCAAAAGTCTACAGCATTTGCAATGCCCAGTGAAGTCCAATAACCCTGGTTTTCCAGTACATGATCTTGTTTTGGAAGAACGTGATCTGTTTCAGAGATATACAGTGAAAAACTGGTGTGTGCTTATAGGGCTACGGCACAAATCTGAGACATTTCTGAGACAAATCTGAGATACGCTTGCTTCTGGTTCCTGAGTGCTTCAGGGTCCAGAGAAACTTACCATTTCAAAAGAAGTTTAGAAAGGCTCTGAAAGCATGTCCCCAGAGCAAATCTGAAGTATGGCTGTAGCCTGGACACACAAGCTTAAATTGAGCTCATATGGATGAATACAAAGCACTGAAGGTAAGTTACAAACTAACATTTGTGCCAAAAATCCTTAGACAAACAACCTTGATAGCAGACTTTGATAGACAGAAAGCTTGCTATCCCGAAGCAGAAGTCCATGACACATCTCTATTGCTACCCGTCCTTGTGTTCATTAGGACACCCCTAAGAAAGCTGCACATGTCTGCCTTGCAGCAAAGATATCACAAAAGCAACAGCAGCTGCAGCCCTGTCCCCACCACATTGACCCATCACAAACCCCACTGATGTGATCCCCTGTGCTCAGGTATGAAAGGTGACTCTTAGCCTTTACAACAAAACTTGCCAGGGTGAGTTCTTCCCGACCTTCCTCCAGCTAGTCCTGTATTATTATTTTTTTTTAATGAGACAAAGACCAGTAACAAAATAAAAATCACAACCACTACCTTTACCCATAATAGAGAACGGCACCAGTCAGAGCGGAGGACAAATTCAGTGCAGCCATACCAGAGTTTGCAAACTTCTCTATGAGGACCAGATACACCAGTAACTGGCTTTTTTTTTTCCTTGTGGTGACACAATTTAGCCACATAAAAATATATTCTTCTATAGGTACTTTATGACGTAGTACTAAGCTTCAATGGAAAGCTCTGGTTCAGGCGACGGGCAGTGCAATGCTTATGCCTCCAGCCTCTAAGCCATGCTCTTTGGCTTCCTGTCAACTGCCACCTGTTACTTGTTTTAAATTAGATTTTAAATTCTAGGTCAGTGGTAAATGTGTTTTACAAACTGGGAACGAGGCCTAACAAGATATCCTATACATTATTGTATAACAAATAATTAAGGGCCTCATCACCTGCCTATACAACAGTCCATATTAGCAGGCAAGATGCTGCACTGTTCTTGAAACTGCTGAAGTGGGATGACAAGATGTGAGGGGCAACCATCAAACTCTGTTACTCAGGGAAGAAAATTATTGCTGTCACGCAGCATGCACTTGTGTCTCGGAGCTGGAGTGGAGAAGACTGAGCGGGAGAATGGACATTAATGTCCTGCTCCAGCCTGATGTTCAATTGTGGAAACAAAAATGATGGGCAGAGATACCTATCGGTGCCAAAACCAAACTTTTCTGTAGGAGCCCTGTTCTCTGGCCCCTGTGATCTGGTTATGCCTGTAGCCTCCTGAAGTACTCATATCAAACTACTTTTGATCATGAAAACTTCAGCTTTTAACATAAACTACCATAGTTATTGCAGGACCAAAACCAGAAGACGAGCAGTTTCCATTTCTTCTTATGAACACAAACATGTTAAATACCTAGAACAGTGCTAGAAGACCCAAATTAGATCTCCCTTCAAGAGGTCACAGTTTAAAGGCCTGTTTTCACCAAGACATTAGATTGGACTTAGATTTACTGATTAGTCACAGCACATTATGGTTTGGGGGAATATTTTGGTATCTAACATGCAAATCAATGGCAGGGAGTTGTTCATGCACTTTAGGGAAACACACTAGGCATGTACTTGTATCTTCAGGGATTAGATTCTGTGAAAAATATGGCCCCAAGGACACATTAACACTAGAACAAAGTAGAGGGCACTCGCAGATTTAAAAGGTAGTCCTGCAACTTAGAGGTCACCAACTAAGTATGGTGACCAGCAATACACTTGACCAGCTTTATGTGCTTTTTTCCTATTAGGCAGCTGTCTCATAAGATTTCTTTTTTTCTTGAGCAGCTGGTCATTTTGCTATCAAACTGATTCAGCTCCTTCCACAGAGTTGGGAGTTGAGTGTGCTGCAGGAAAAAAAAAAGTTACCCAACATAGGCCTACTCTGCCTTAAACAGAAAATGCAAATGCTTACTATTATTTAAAAAAATAGGGAATAACTCAGAACTAGTTATGAACAGATTATTATAATTATTAATAATTATAATCATTAAGGATATTAATATATTAGATTAATAGTATATTAATAATTATTATAATCATTATAATCATTAACAGATAATTCTAATTGCTGTGCCAGTAGAGGAGATTTTAAAAAACAAAAACAAACCCACACAACTGCATCATGTATCCTTTTCTCAGTGTAACACCTACTAACAGAAACAAAAACTGCATGGGAAAATATTAAAGGGAAATTGGATCTCTAAATATTTTGCCGTCTGAATATTTAATACATTTTGAGGGATAAACCAACCAAGGAAGCAAAATTTTAGCTCTCAAAGAGACAACGTATTTCTGTAAAAATACATTCTGATAGCTATCTCAGCATATATTGTATTACAAAAAAAGCAAGGCATACTACAAAGCAGGTTTCCCATTACGCTAGTGGAGTGCACATCTTTCAGCTGCTAGTTTTGAAGTTACAAGACAAGTTTTCATTGATGACAATATTATGCTTGGGTGTGAAACCTGCCCTCTACACATCATCTTGCAAAACAAGCCTCCCTACCACCAATCCCACCTTTCTTGTCCAACAGCTGAAGACAAGCTACTTGCCTGCTTATTCTGACAAGAATTGGTTTTAGTGCTGCAACGTTTACAGAAGAAATATGTAGTAAACAAAGTCCAAACATGACAGAATAAGAAATTCTGAATAAGAAACTGAAATTCTTATTCAGTCCATTTTACCACATCACCTTTATGACATGAAATTATGTTACAGCTTTACACATATTCAGATGGAATTAGAAACCATTTATTTTAAGAATAGTGTACAGAGATTGTGTAAAAAGCTATAAAGGCACACCCAGAGACATTTTTAACAAATTATGTGCCAGGATTGTGACAAACCAGTTGGGATGTCTGCAGGGATTTCTGGAATTAAGACTTGGAGAAAAAAAAAAATTGTATGTTCTTAATGAACTCAAAATCAGCCAGGTTATGTGAAAACTGCAGTTTCAAAGATACAACTACATATAATTAAAATCTCAGTAAAATTAAATATCTGTAAATCTCACTCTGAAAAAATTATCTCCTTTAGTTGTCTCTTCCTGATCTTATGCAAAAGGGAGCATGTAACAGAAAAAGAGCAATAGAAAGTTCATTCAGTTCACAAAACAGACACAAAATAAACTGAATGTATTAAATATATTAGTTCTAACATTTTGTGAACTGCAAACATAACATTTTCTGTGAAGATACCATTATTATACATAATTTCCTAACATTTTTTTTAATTTTCCATTTTTGGCTGATTTAGAAAAAAATGGAGACATCAAGCAGAACCAAGATCTCCTCACTTCAAGCATGTTTCTTTCGAGTACTCTATATAGAGTAAGCCCACTGCCCACGCTCTTGCTATTTCTTAAGCCAAACAATTAATGATTAAGCCCTTTTTCACACTCTTAATCCTTCATGTAGAACTAAGGGCATGTGCATGTTCATGTATAAAATCTCCACTGCATCAATATTCTACAATGATAGAATAATACAGGTTGGAAAGGACCTGTAGTACTCTGAAAGCAGGGCCAACTTCTATTGGGTCAACCACGGCTTTGTCCAGGTGAGTTCTGAATATGTCCAAGTACACAATATCGGTGTAACAGAGGTAAATCTTATTTCACGTCTTTAAGAACTGGAGAAAGATGCAAAATTAGCTACAAAGAAAAGGAGAAATACGTATCTATAAAACACAAAAGCAACACTACTTGCAGCAACGCCAGGTCAATTCCAAGATAACATCAATTTGCAGTCTGATGAACATCAGCGCTTTTGGTCCTCTGACAACATATGCCTATCAGAAATTTCTCTGAAGCTTCAGAACTGTGAGTCTAATAAACACTATATCCTACACATTGAATTCAATCTGAGCTGAAGATGCTACCAAAGCAATTGTTTTACACCATTTTCCACAGGAATAAATGGGTGCCAAGAAGCAGGGGAAAAAAACCTTACACTTTTATTACTCATCAGAAAAAAAGACTGAAGATTAATAATGCTGTTACAGCCTATCATAATTACCTACTTCATTATTCAAGTCTAGATCCTAGATTCTCCAGGGTATTCACACACCTAACTTCCATGGAAATATGATTATTTTTTACAAATCTGGCCCTGGGGAAACAAACTTCCTCCTGAAACTGAGTCTTAGCTGTTAAAACTCAGAAACTGATTTGAAATCACACCTTCTCTTATCATACCGCCAGTGTGCTCTTATTTATACAAAGGCTCAGGCTTGCCCTGTCTCAAGCCTGCCTTGTATGCTCCACTGTAAGGTTTTGTTTTCAGCTGTTCTTTGTCAGACATTAACCATTTATGAAGCCAGTATTTTCCATATTTGCATTCTGCCTAAGGCTGTGGAGTTGTTTATTTTGTTTTTCTCAACTTCACCCTAAGATATAGTTCAGGATTTTTGTAAAATTGAAGCTAGGAAAACCAGGGGTTTTGCCAATGTTTTTAAAACCCAAATCTACAGCCATTTTAGAAGAGCTGCATTGCATACAGAATTTCAAGTAGGAACACAAGATATGACTAGGTGGGTTCCAGGTTAGAAACGTGGATTTGCTGACCCTAGGGAAATCTATTCAGATCTTGTTGAGTTTTAAAACTTCCCAAATACTAGCACTTGCTTACAATGAGCATGTATATTTCATTGGCCCATAGAAACAGTTTCCAAAAATCTTATCAAATTGAGCCTAAACTCGAGCATCAGACCTAAGTAGCAGGTGACAATATACCCCAACCAATCTGTCTGTTGAAGCCCATAGAGTGACCAGATTAAAGCAGGAAGATCTGGTGATAGTCTAATTTATCAGAACCAGATTAGCTTCTGTGTACCTCTTCTCACTTGGAAGATGACTGCTATCCCACTCTTCCTATTCCTAATTCAAACTATTTGAACCACTGTCCCTGAAACATTCAAACCTTAAAAAGATAGGAAGTCTTCCTTAGGATTAATGGAAAAGCAAATTTTATTAGCAGAAGTGATGTCTCTTAGCAGGACCTTAGCATCACACCACGTCATCACATCTTGACATGATTACGAGGAATCAATAGATGAGCTGGAGATACCCAGAGCACCGTGCATAACATCACTACCTCTCTGCACATATAGTTTTCTCTTCCCCTCATCCTTACTACTGATCAGTGGACTACAGAGGGGTGGTCTTTAGAGCACGGCACGCCTCCACACAATTTCTACTGTCCCCATGCCACGAAGCAGGCACTTTCTTCCTGCATTCTGTTAAAATTTACATTAAACCTTCAGCTGTCCAAAAGCTCGTTGCCACTGGTCTGCAGGAATTCCAGCATCACCCCCATCTCCTGTGCTCCCACCTTACTCAGGTCACTGGAGGGGAACGCAGGATGCAGAGAGAGAGAGGGGAGAAACGTGGGGAACATTATTGCCCTGGACTGGCAGTCAGGAACACAGTAGGAATGTGGATGCTGTGCAGGACGGGCTTAGGGCTGCTAGGAAAGAAGTTGGTCTGCTTTTCCCAACTTTTGTTATGTGCCACCACAATAAAAAGGTTCTTTTGCCTTTTCCTTTTATGATACATACAGTAGTTGATTTAAACTTCCCCAAACAATTACTATTACATAGAAAGCAGCAGCACAGAGAAGAATGCAACATCTTTCACAAAGCTTAGAATTAGTGAAAAGAGAAGAATTTCCCTGCTTACATTCTACTATCCTTAATCATCTTCAGTAATTAAAATCCTGCAATTTATATTAAATGCCTGTAAAAACTGGAAGCCTGTAATTTCAAAAAAAGGATGAGTAATTATCTCAGTTAAGATACCAGAATTTCCTGTTGGAAAAATACATGCAAATAAATGAGTCACAGTCCTGAAATTATCATTTTCGGTCATGAAAAGAAAACATTTGCTGGATACAACAGTATTAGCCTGCCACTTTACAGTGACCCCTAATCCCTGTGCAGTTTAAAACTAACTTTACCGCACTGCAGGGAGATGCTTTTCCAGCAAACACTAACACGGATTGTCAGTACTGCATCCAAAGTGTTTCCTCTCCCTTTCCAAGGAAAATCCCAGACAGAATCGGGTTTTATGGGGAGAGGAGAAAAAAAAAAAATCAGCCTTATACCAACCTTTTAATTCTGATACATGCCTCAGTTACTGGCAAGGCATGCCATAGAGACTATGAATTGCTTGTTTTTGTTACATTTGGAAAAATTCCACGGATTTAAAAAAAAAAGAAATTCAGAAGTAGTTTGAATGTGTAACAAAACTGATACCCAAGTCACGCCCCAGATTACTGCCCTTTATGCAATTGACATTGGCCAGAATCCATATAAAAACACACATCTCCTGGCTCCCTGCTCTAAAATTTGCTCTATAAAATTTGAAATCTGCGCTTTTATTCTTACAGCCAGAGCAACATTATCATACCACAGCGAGAATACCTCTGCAGAAACTCAACATAGCATATTTTCAAAACCATCCTCCCTTTTTCACACCCAAGAAGACATCATTAAATTATACATCTACTGTAGGACTAGTGAAACAGTTATAAAATATAAGTTTTTGGTTTTTATGGAACATTTTCAAAAAGCAGTACCCGTTGTCTGGCAGTTACATTTATGATGCGACTTTTAAGATCACGTTTCCTTTTAAAATATGGAATTTTTTTTTACAAGTGTAAACTAACAAATCTTTAATAAAATGCAGAGCAGTAAATAGAAGATGCAGTCTGCACATTTGCTCACTTATTTGCTTTGAGTGAGAGAATTAACTATTATCAAAACAAATATACAATTTATGCTGATATTAATGCATGGGATTTTTCTACTGTCTCACAGATGTTTTTATTTTACAGCCAAGGAAGAGTTTTGCAAGATATCAGCTCTATTGTTCTAAATACATCCCTGCAACATAAGAAAAAAAAAATAACTACTGACATATTCAACCCGTCATACAAATTCATCTATCGCATTTCAGTTTATGTGATTTCTGAATCATTTTACAGAACACAAAATTTCTTTGCTGTGAACAGTAGTGCTTACAGATAATAACCATTGTTGAGCATACTGCACATTAAAGGCATCATCCAACAACATTTTTAGTCTTCCCAAAAAATCATACTAATGGGAACCATGATCTTTATTGAAAAGTAAAAAATTTGCTTCATGTGGGTTTCCTTGGAGAAATAAACAGATTTTTGTAAGCTTCCTTGGGAAATGTAAACATACTTGAAGGTCCAGAGTCTTAAACATGTGAATGCCCAATGCCAGGCTTGAAAGAGACGAGTCATTTTCAGCACTTCTCTGTCTACTCCTCCAGCATGGAGGAGACCAGGGAAAGAGAACAACGTTTCTGTAAACATGTAACTTGGCATATTTATGGCAATATTCATATTTGTGGTTATACCCAGTTGATCAAAAACATGGCAGTCATATGATAAAACATTTACAAAGGCACATGCCAAAGCAGATCAAAACAAACAAGCAGATCAAAGATAGGAGGTCATCAGTTGATGGGGAATCTTCCTCTTGGCAGAAGGCCAGTTGTATTTTTCTTTTTTTTTTTTTAACATAAACAAATAAATAAACCCCATCTTGTAATATCAAGCAGATATCCAATTTCCCAGCTATAGAGCAGAGTAACTTCTATGCAAAGGTAAAAAATATTCTTTGAAAATTTTGTTTCAAGCCACATAGCATTTAAAAGTAATCCTTTGGAAGAAAAGGTCCTAATACACTGAAGCAACTCTGCTCCACCCTCAATGCACTTTTTAGAAAGGGCAAGGAATACAAAGGCAAAAAATATTAAAGTGTTATTGAGTATACTTTTGGGGCTGATGAATTTAAATATGAGAAGGGCTCATTTCAGCTAACGTTATGTTTCTTTCACTCACATCTCTTTAACTTACTCTATAGCTTAGAAATCACAGCACGGCTTTTCAAACACTGGCAGTATAATGAACTAGATAACCTTTTGCACAAGTTAGAGCGAAAAAAATAGGTAAAGTTAATAGCAGATTTCTAGCGTTAATGATTCATAGCATAGTAATGCACTGAAAAAGACAGCTTCTCTGAAGAAAACTTTTTTGACACATTGGTATTGATACTTCTGGAGCTTCTTCAGACAAATGCTAAAGGAAAAAATAGTGCAGAATCTGCAGTACTGATAGATAAGTGAAATTTCACAGAAAAATTCATTTAATTTGGTCACTCTGGAATTATGCTGAAGTAGCTGAAATCAGAAAGTGACACTGTGCACAAGAAGAATGACAGACAGGCTTACCAAAAACAAGAAACCATGTTCCTCAAGCCATTCATGACCAAATCCAACTGGTATTGTATAATGATAAGAAGGCCACAACTAGTGAACCAAAAGATTAATTTTGCTCATAAAAGTGTCTTAATGCAATTATTAAACATGTATTATATTTTATTTTCTATTTAATCCTTCAATGTTTATTCCGTTATTTAATAATCATCGCGTTTTGCATTTTCAATATGGGATGCCAAAGGCTTCACTAGTTTGCATAAGGAGGAATGGAAAATCATTTTTGATATTATGACTTCAATAGTACTGCAAAGTAGTACCAATCTGAATTAAATTAATAACTAATCCAGTTAAACTATTTAACAAATTTCAGGAAAAATATATTTTCAGTTTCAGAACATATGCCTACATGATTAGTTAGAATTGTGCACATACATCCCTCCATATCACAAAACATTCAGTTTGTTACACAGTTCATAAGCACGACTTATACAGTTTAGAACTTAACCAGGTAGAACAAATATTTCTTTTCTAGGACAACCAACAGAAAGTCTTTATTATTATTGTTATGTATTATATAGTATAATATCTATGTTACAAAAACATAATCCCAAGTGTCATACCATATAATTTGGAGAAAAAACAGATCAATGAAACATGTTGTTTTTTGTTTTCTCTGCATATCACGAACAATTTTAAAATTCAATAATTACCTGACAAGAACTTCTTGTCCTTCCCAATCTGCTTCCTTTAAAGGTCAAAACTTTCTGTCACCTCAGTCTATATGAGCCTCCACCTATAGACACATACAAGCTAACAGCAAATCCACGTTGTGCTTGGTACCAGAGAAGGACATCCAATTCATAGCCCAGTAGGTATAAAACTAAAAATCTGCCCTAGTCAGAATTTGGGAAGAAGGTTACCAAAGGGCTAGCAGGGAAATTCATTTAACACAGAGTGCCAACAAGGACGTGGAGAGCGCAACAAAACTCCATTCTGGCACATTGGCAAACAAAAATTTCACAGCACTTACAGTGTAATCACCGATAATCTAGTACATAATATTGCCTTTATGCATGCCTCTCTCACAGGGAATTTTTGTAGGTATTAAGTGTAAGAAGTCTATTTCTTAGTCTCTCAGTGTACAACAATTACCTTATTGTCACTCTGTCCACTGTGTATTGTAAGTCTGATTTCATGTAACAATCTTGCTGCATGCTGTCATGTCTGGGTATAATGACTGTGGTATTTGCACTGTTCAAAATCCTACCTCCGGGATGACAGATTCCTCCCCCCCCAGCTTTCCTCTTTCCTTGTTTCCCCCTCCCTGGATGGCAGGACATTTTAATCCAGGCACCCTCACAGCAGAGTGATGACATCATGACCTTTACTTACATTTGCTGCCTGAGATGCAGGACCTGGCCAGTGGTTTAAGGTGTTGAAAGGTATTGCTGGTTCACTTCAATGCAGGTGTTTCAGAACTGATCTATCACATTTACAGGGCCAAACTTGGTGAAAAGCCAGTCACTTAAAATATTACATTAAAATGTGCTTCTAGTCATCATTTAAAAAATGCTTTCCTCAAATTCTATTGGGAATAATTTGAAAGGTATGTTTTATGCTCAGAAGCAATAGGCCACCAGGTGATTTTGACTTTTCCCGATTGGTCTGTTTTCTATTCAGACTTTGTTTCTCCATGGGTTTAAGCTCTGCAGTTTAATGACAAGGCAAACCAGCCAAGGAAAAATAAACACAACAAAAAGAAGAAAAAAATATTTCTAAGAAAAATATATAGAGAAATAGCTAACATTTCAGGGGTTTACAAAACAAAATTCCTTTTAACACCATTATCATCAAAAGATAGGTATTTTTCATGCAATAGCAACAGAAAATAGGATCTTCAAGCAAGTAATAATCTTGCCAAAAAGCATACTGGAAAACATAAGAACTTTTTATGAGAAAGTTCATGGTCCCAATTCACATTTGGCCAAAATCCTGCTGTAGAAGTGGCAGTGTAGACTAGACTATTAGTGGACTAGCATTACTAGACTAATACAAAGGAAAATTATAATCTTATCTAATTTTCAAATTGTGAGTAAATTGCTGCTTTACATAAAGATTATTCCTAAATGGGAATATTTAATGACGTAATTTTGAGGATCAAGTCAGCTTCCAATCGTTTCCTTCAAAAAAATTTAATGAAAACCAGTGATAAAGAATGAATCCAGCACTCAAAACAATTCCTGTATTTATTTAGTTCTAAAGCCCTATGGACTGCAAATCATGGGCGGTAGTAAGAAGTTGCCTCTCTCTATTAGTAATTGGACTGTTCCAGAGAGAAAAAGCCTAATCAGAAGGAAAAAACCCAAACCCCACAAACCAAAAACACAAAACCCACCCAACCAACACCCCAAATTAACTTCAAATATTGATTTCTAACATAAAACATTTGATTCTGAAATTCCCAGGTCTTGAAAGCATACCTCTTTTTGACTTTTGCTTGAACAAAACAAGTTAGGGGATTTACCATGCAGATTACTGTATTTTATCACACAACATCGTCATTTGTTTTTCACAAACAAGGGGAAAAAAATCAGGCAATAAATGTGACAACTGCCTTTTCAGGAAAGTGACAAGAAAGACAAGACAGGATTGGGGAGACAGAAAAGTTGGTGTATTCTGAATCCTTACATATTCCTCATTAGCATTAGGTTGTTCTTTTCTTTCAACAGGAAAGTCTATTCATGGTTAAAGATTTCCAAAGTTACATCTTCTTTTGGAAATCAATCTATTTACTAGCTAAGCGGACATAAATCAACAGCTCCCAAGAAAGTACAATCCACAGCCAAACGTAGTCAAACCATACTGCATACCAAGAAATGGTTCACACTTTCCCTCAGGCAAAAATTAGGGGAAGGGATGTCAGCAAGGGCAGACAGAAGCTCTCCAGTGGTTCCACCATCTAGGTGGCACTGCCTCAGCTTTCTAAGTTTGGGCACCACAAATTCCCTCTAGTTCCCCAGCAGGTATTTTCCCCTCTTCACCAAATGTATATGGAGCTTCGGTACCCGATGTGGTGCATCTTTTGATTTGCTCCCAAGTTAGATGACCAGAACAAAACAACATGGCTACTCCCCACTCCACAGATAATTCTCAAGCAATGACTGCAATGCAGCTGCAAGGGAAAACACAGGACAGGTTTTCTAAAAAATTTAAGCATCTGAAAGATTTAAGGCTAATTTTGAAAATAATCATGCCCCTACTAGAGCTCTTCTACTTAACTAATTGAGTGGGATTTTCTGTTGTTTTACTCAAATCTATATGAGCAGGAACATTTCATTTCAAATACCCAAAAAGATTTCAGATTTGATTTTTCAACAGGATATTATTCAGTGTTTGCTGCTTGCAGTTATCACTGCTGAAGTTCATTTCAGGCTATTTAAATCAGAAAGGCCATATACAATACAGATTCTGTTTCAATTCCAGCTACTATCTTGTCTAGGATTTAGAATTGCAATTATTTTGTTAAGGCACATAGTGGTCTTACTCAATATTATAAAGGTCTATATGGCTGAATGGCTCTGTCTCTAAACCATGGCCACAAAGTTTTGAAACAGACTTCTGAAACTACTAATTTTGACATTGTGCTTTGATCTGGAAGCTGCATTTTTCATAGCTTTCTCATGAAAACAATGAAAATAATGGTGTAGCCCTCTCATCCTCACATTAATATTTTCAGAAAGTACAGATGTGGCATTAGACATTCTTTAGAAAGTCCTCTGTTGAGAAAAGAATCAGGTTAAATTTTAAAAGTGGTATGTGTATATTAAACAACGCCTGGGATCGTACCTTGGAGAAATACACCAATTTGAAATTAATAGGAAACTTGCCACTGGGCATGATGGACTGTGAAACTTCATTTTCTTTGCTCGCTTACCTCAAGCATACCTCCTGGTATTTGCAATCTTACACTGTTTCACAAAACACTTTTACACTCATTTTGAGATGATATAAAAGAAGTACTGATATTTTGATTACTTGTCATTTCCTTGATTTCAGCATAACAAACTATTAAAATAATATACAAAAAATTGCTTCTACTCAACGGGTATCTCCACCCAATCTGCCATGATGACCTTCCCAAGTCAACTTTCCTGCCCAAAATATGCTGCCATAAGTTAAATACATACATAGTCCTCATTGAAATAATTTGTAAAACAAGTGTTGGAAGACATATCTTAATTGTTCTTGTGAAAAGCTTTCTGATCTGTTTTTCACATGTTATTCCAGACTTAAGTCAGTGTCTTTTCCCGCATTCAATAGAATTGTAAAGTTCTGTATATTTGCAAATATGAAAACTAAATTTCTATTTCTCATGCTTGTCATGTAATTTTAATTCCACCTTATTATTTATAGGCATTGCATGGATTGTGTGGAATCATTTAGACACATTTGCTGACACAGGTAAATAATTTATTTTTTCAGATTTATATGATCATCTTGTATGTTTCTCTTTCCACTCTTCATATTAGCATGGTGATTTCAAATGTTCTTTTGATTGCTAGCATATATACCACATATATAACTATATAGCATATGTACTATACCCTTAATGCAGATCACATGGAAGAGCAAACAGACACTACTTTATTTGTAAGTGAAACAATTTTGTTTGGAATTCAGCTTCAATGGCCAGTTTTTCCCCACTTGATTCTATTTTTCACTGCAGAATATAATCAGCTGTTTCTTTTATTGAATTTATTTCAATAAAAGCCTAAAAAGATTTCTCTACCAACAGCAATTTCTCTACAGCAGAAGAGAATATCTTTGCCCAGCTTACACAGCATGTGGGAAAAAAAAAGCAAATTACAATGGCATAAACCAAGTACAAACTTCTGCTATAACAGGTCTTTTCACAGGTCACTATATGCACCA
Organism: Theristicus caerulescens; assembly: GCA_020745775.1. Classification (NCBI taxonomy): domain Eukaryota; kingdom Metazoa; phylum Chordata; class Aves; order Pelecaniformes; family Threskiornithidae; genus Theristicus; species Theristicus caerulescens. Next base: position 75,895,710 of record CM036558.1, read on the forward strand.
ATTGCTTATTTCCAACTCATTCCATGCCACGCCAGTTCAAGCAACTTATATGATTTTAAGGGTGGCATACAGCAGTTAAGAAATGCATCTTAAGTTCAAGCATTGGCTTATTACATGGTAATTCATTCATCTGCCTACATCTTTGTAAGACTTACAAAAGAACATATGTAAAGGTGAAGGTAATCAAGAGAGCGGACCACCAGATGTAGGTAGTTGTGGTATTCATCCTGGAAAGCATTTAGCATGTTCTCCTATTCTGTGGATTTTAATAGCAGTAAATGCTAACAGCAGAGTATTAGAGCACATGACTGTTCAGCAGAGGAACAGTGAAACAAATCCCATGTTTTAAACATTAAGTTAGATTTCAAATCTAGGTGAAGCACTTTTCAGGCATTATAACATCATTAGCATAATTAAATTTAAAAGCTGTAGTTACTGCTAGCAGATTACAGAAGTTACTTTGAACAAGTCACAAAGCTATACAGTTTTGAGAAACTATAGTCAACTTCTGAATGCTAATCTTTGAGAATACCTTTTAAATTTATCTCGAAAGGAGAATATCAACACATGCACCCCACTAAGGTCCAGATATTTGAAGATATTCAGGAACCTAGCAATAGAAATTCCATAACTAAAATACTTATCTACATTTAGACTGAGATCTTACACAAATAGGATTTATTAAATGGTTCACAGAGTGACGATCCTAAAAATAAAGTATCAGAAAGCCAGTGCAAGACACATCTTAGGCTGCAACTACTGAAAACAAACTACACAACTGATATGCGAGAGAACAGTAAAAATGGACTATAAAGGGATTAGACAATTTCACAGAAGCCAAATTTGTCAATTGCAATTCAAATAAAGAGAGTCTGGACACTACTTTAGGTTTGGGAAATCACCAATTCACTCACAGCCAATTTCTTTTTAATTCAGTGACCTGCCTGGCCTAGGACCTCCTTCTGATTCCTTGCTAACTCAATAATGTATTGATTTATTTCATGCTGCAGATACAGCAATTAATTACAAACCCTGAATTAAGTCCACAGTATCAACATTACACAGTATTTGGTCTTGACATTCACAGATCCAGGAGAGACCAGGTTTCCTATTTCTATCTTGGTGTCTGCTTCCCGTATTGCAAATCAAGAAGTTTGATTTGCCTTTCCCACTCAGGACTTTTACTTAACTCTCAGAAAACTGGGTTCTTACTGCCAAATTTTAAGCTTTACCTTCTTTTTGTTCATAAGTTGAGAAACTGAAGAAGCTAACTTTACCCAGAAGTCTTCTACAGTCTAGGAGTTCAGTATCCACCCACCTCCTCAGACTGCCCCTCGCTGCCCATTCTGCTCCAGCATTTGAGCACTTTTTTTTCTTTAAATCTGCTTCTCATGTTTATAACATTACAACATAGCCTAACATAACCTGAACAGAAGGCATCCTGAGTAGGTCATTAATATCTCAGTAACATCACTGAGCTAAAACTTCATGGTTTGTTCATTTTCACAGAAAACTAGATTCTAATTTTTATCCCTTTCTACCCCAAATTACCTTGCAGGTTTCAAAATACCCAGAGCTATCCAGGTAATCCTTCACTTTATGCCATGTATTTTACCTGCCTGAAAACTTGAGGCTATTAAAAAAAATAGCAACAGTGCTTAATGCAATGCTAAAACAAGCAACACAAGAGCCCAGCCCTAGTATGGACATACAAATTTTTATTCACATGAAACTGAGGTTCACCAGAAGCTCCTGGAGTACTTCTAGACAGACTTGCTATAGGCTCATGGCATGCAGGCAGGGGCTTCAGTCCGTAACTTATGCTGGGCACCTGGGCAAGCCTAAAGGTATCTCAATCGGCAGTCTCACAGAAGCAGGATTTTTGGCTGTACTGGGGTCCGATGGAGGAGCACTTGTCCCAGTGCTCAGGGAAAACCAAGTAACCTGGTCCCTCACCTTTGGCATTCCTGACTTACAGAAGACCTTCCCTTTGACATGTCTTTTCAATCATGATATGCAACAGAGAACCCAGTAGAGCAACACCAATAGTCTAAAGAACCACATAATGTATAAAAATAATGACAGTATTTGCTTAATCTCCTGGTGGCCAGCAATTCTTTCTTACTTATACTGTTATAAACGTGATATCGTAGCTTGTTTCCTGCTGGGATACTCTTGCACAAAGATAACAAATGTGCATTCTGCCAGTACCAAAACCAAAATCAACTGCCCGACCCCAACAAAAAGAGAAGAAAACTCCAAATACTTAGGAAACAGATGTTGAAGTTGTATAATTTAAACTCCCCTCCCCACTGTCAGACTGCAGTTTTAGAGGCACTGTTTTAATAAACTTTGCTGAAGGAAACAGAATTTAAATATTTTATTTATGACTGTATATTCCAAACTAAGGGTGAAAGGGAAAAAAAAAGCACACACACCTAATATAACAGGTAATTTACTGTGGAAAAAAACATACAAAAGGAAAACTTTTTAACTCCTGTTGCACAATTAGTTTCAGAAGCATGTTAACAATGTAGGAAAAAAAAAAAAATCTTCGATGCCATTTATAAGGCTAACTCTCGCAGGCATGTTCCAAATCCAATAAAGAAGGTTAATGCTACAATGGCAGTCAGAAACATGCAAGTCAAAACACAATCTAGGAGGAACAAAGCACCCCATACAACCTAAATTTCAGCAGCACTAAATAATATCCCACCTGTCAGTATGTCAAACAGCTTGGCGTGTTTCCATTACAAGACAAAAGTCACTTTTGTGTGTCAAATGTGCTCTGAGCAAAAGGGGTGGGCAGGGGAAGAGAAAAGCTTTTGGAGAGTAGAGACAGTTCTGAGAAGGTAAAAAAAAACCAACCGATAAAGTAACAATCATGCTTACCACCTTTGTGTTTGTGTTCAAAAATAGCATTTTGGTTAGCCAGATGTTACAAATATAGTTACAAACACACGTAATGAGCAAATTTAGACATCGTTGATGCATGGAAGACAACACAAGGTGGAACACAGCCCACAACTTAAAAAATTAGCTGCAATTTACAAATGAGATCCAAAGATAAATATTTGTATGTTAGTACCTCATGTTTTCCATTTCTCTAGGAATTTTTTGTGTGCTGATTTATATTTTTCCTATGACCAGGGAAGGGGAGAAGGGCAGAAAGAGGGTGAACAACATGGTTTAGTGTTGCCTTTTGATTGCCTAATATAATTTCATAAAATAAACTGTTTTTTAATATTTTTTAAAATAATATGTTCCATTTATTTTAAACACAAACATTGAACTTGGACAAACAGTGACATAACAGATCACTTTTGCCTCAGTACAAGACAAGGTGCCTTAGTAAGGAAGCAGGCAATCTGTCACTGGTTTTAAAACCCTTGGTTTAGTACACCCTCTAGCAATAACAACAATTACTTTATACCAGAGCATAGGCTATCAGACTACTTGGTTTGGGGGACAAGAAAAATCAGAGTTGGAAAATGCAAATGGAAAGATTGATGGCAATACTTTACGATTCTGTCCCTGGATGTCAAACAACTTTACAGCTGTGAATTAAAAGCATCATCTTGAGAGACAAGCAATATTTAATGATGGTGGTCACTTCTAATAAGAAAACAAAAGCAGCCCCCATCCCAAATTCATTGCATTAGTTTACAATAAGGAAAAAAATTAACCACAGAAGAATACAAAAGAATATTTAGAATTACAAGAAAGCATTTTAAGTTACCTAAAATTTACCACACTTAGGTAATCCCTGAATAACCAAGGATCCTGCAGTTGCTCCGACTCCTTTATCTCAACCATAAGTTCCCAGATCAGCCTCAGGGGGCTTTTGGCTTCAGCTGAGCCTGGAGCCCCCTGTCAAGGGAGCAGGGAGAAGGACTAACAGCTCCCTGTCCAAGAAGCCTCTGCGAGACCAGGCAGAGAAGCCACTCACACAGCTACAGCGGTCCTGCTGCATGTAAGGCTGCAAAAATGGGCAGCGTAAGCATGTTTTCAGAGCAGCTTAAGTTATATGAGGAACCTCTCTTGACTTTGAAGCCGCTATCTTAAATGGTCCTTAATCTGCTTTACTAATTCTGTAAATTTATCAGGGAAACGTAATCTAGATTCTCACTCTACAAGATACATAGGCATTAAGCAGCTTTGTAAACACACTAACTGGTATGAACTTTTCCAGTTGCCTACTTTAATTCTTAGATTGACTTCCCTCTCTAAAAGGCTACTCTAAGAATTTTAGGTAATATTTCCTATAGCTGTTTGAATCACTTCTGGGTGGTTTTTGATACCGGGATCAAGATTCAGAGTATGAGATTTGGAGAAAGATATAACCTTTATATTTGTGGAAATAAACAAATACAAAAATACCTAACCAAATGAACTTTGGAGTACTGACTTCATTCAACAGAAAACTGAGTACTAAAACCTGAGATAGTACTTAGCATTACCTCAAATAGTCTGAGATGTGTTAGAGTGAAGATAAAAATGCAGTAAAAAACCCAAAATCCTAGATCCTGTAAATAAGACAACAGCCATGCACAGAAAAAACGTCAACAGAAGTAAAAAAATCCTCATACCTTGCAAAATAACTGGGCACAGCTTTGGCATGTTCTTAAAGCAGCTACACCTGGACACTGGAGAGTGTAAAATATGAATTGTAATATACTGTGTAGTATTATGCAAGAAAGCACGGATTCAATAATAACCAGCTAAATCCTATAACCTTTTTAGCTGGATGTTTTGCCTAGAATATTTTCAGAACACTGGCAACCAAAGGAACCCTTCTGGAAACAACTTGCCAACAAATACCCGATCTCACAACTTCAGCTTCTGTGAAAGGGCGGTATGGGGAAGTGGACAGCTACATCCAGCGGCAGCTACAAAATGCCTATTCAAGATGCTTTCAGCTACTGAAAAAAAAAAGCTAAAAAACCTCTTCTACATTAAATAACACAGAAGTCAGACTCAAAAGCAAAGCCAAAGCTCTTCGATCCTATAATTGCTGCATAGGAGCTAAACTTGTGGTTGTTTTATTTAATTATTATTATTACTGTTATTTAAGATCAGTAGTCAGCTAGCTCATGTCACTAAACTAGATGAAAGGTGTTAGGAATTAATGAGATCATCAATTATAAGGGAAGTCAAAGCATTTTCTACATTCAAAAAGGAAACTGCAAAGATTTAGAAGATCTTGACAGACTGATATGAAAAGTAATTCATGTCCAGGGCAGGGTAGCCTTTGTGGAATTAATCTCATCTCATGGGGGTCTCAGCCAGAAGGAAAGTTCTTCCATTCTGGAATTCAGACTTCAAATCAGAAGAAACTCCTATCGTAAGACACAATTAAATTGCATTAAAAAATTTTTTTAACCTGTCACATGTTTATTTAGACACTCTCTCTTATGTAAGCACATGCTCTTTAATTAGTAGGATCATAAATCAAAGAGCATTGTGGTCATCACAGGAGACTACACTTCTCAAAAAAAATAGGAATAATGTACTGATACCCTGGGCTAAGTCAGGAGGCAGACTAGTTAGCAATATAGCAGTTTCGAAGTATTTTTACGCTATTTTATGAAACATGTTGGTCTTTCTATGTCTATATCAAGTCATATATTCACCACATGTAAAAAAAATGAGAAAGTGAAATCCCTGGCCCTACAAAGGTCATTGCAAGGAGCATGGCAGGAGGGAGGGGAGAGAAATCAGAGGAAAAAGGGGAGAGCTCATAAAATGTAAGGTTTAAGGAATGACACTGGAATACATCCAAGATCAATCTCCATTCGATTTCATAATTTCCGGGACAAGCAGCAGGTCCTTCACACTGCATAGAATAAGACCATGAAATGCCAAGAACAATGGGCATAATTCTTTCAAGATCATTCCATCAGGATTTTGCAAATGAAAACAGATTGAAATATCTGAAAAAAAAAAAAACTTGCTGAAGAGAACAAAATTTTCACTTTTCTCATCTCTCACCACCAAGTTGAATCTTCTTCACCCCATGCCCCACAAAGACCTTCTAAAAGAGAATGAAATAAACTGGCAAGTGAACACCTAACTACTTCAGCTAGGTGAAAAACTGAACTGTTCATTGGTCATCTATTTAATATTTTATATGAGCTTTCCCAAGATTTTGTTGGTTCTCTTTATGTACTTCTACTATCAGAGGCTCCCTGATCTTGCAATATTAGCTAATAGTCGTGGTTTTACACTGTGATGTTTATATTAGGCTGTCAGTGCACAGAGAAAATGAATACAACTCCCACCTGCAGCCACTGCTGTTAATTTATGCACATGGGACATGCATGTGGGATTCACAAGAACACCTCTGCTGCACCTCTGGATTCCCTGGGAGGCCTCTCTCCAAGCATCTCCTGTTACATTTGGTCTCTGTGTTATCCCAGTGGGGCAGAACCAGGACTGGCTGGCTTTAGGCACAGGCAAAGGTAGCAGTAGTCTACAGTTACAAATTGCTGGGGAGCAGCAAAAAAACCCCAAGTGAGGGTATTCATGCCCATATGCTGCATTATGTCAGATGGCTAGAGAGCCAAATGGGCTGCTACAGCCCTGAAGGGAGAGGTCTGGATGAGGCAGAAGCCTTTCCTGGCTCTAGCAGGAGATGCAGCCATCTCCCACTCCCATCTGCGGTGACAAAAATAAAATTTCTGCCTACACCACACAGAAATTTTGTACCACCTCTGGTAGAACAATATACCTGTAAGTCCTCAAAGAAACAATCAAAGGACAACAGGACCCAAAACCATTAAGGAATATGTATATCATAACAGGTACAGATGAAACTGCTCTTACCTGGTTTCAGAACCCCATTATGTTTATTTCCAGGAAGAGTTATATATTATGAGATCCCCTGGGATTTACGCCTTTTCTTAAAATTCCAGCTCATGGCAAAGAGATCCTCAAGACTCATTAGAAAAATGTTACTAATGAAAGTCTTCAAAGTTTTTTTTCAGTAATAGTTATTATTCCCCCCCCCCAATTTTTTACTCCTGTGATTTTCAAAGTTTGCCTTTTTTCAATCAGATTCATGATGCTCAACTGCATGAGACTGTCCATACTACAATTGTTAAAGGGTGACTTACATAAGTGATCAGAAAATGGAAGCAGCTAACCAGTCTATGTCACAAGTTTTAATGTAAATTTTCTATTCAATTCTATTGTTTTCTTCCTTGAAAGTGAATTAGGAAAAACGAAGCATATTTTAGACCTATTCTAACATTGAAGATGTCAAGAAATCTACTTTCATTAGAGAAAGAACTTCATGACTTACAAGCTGCGACTATCAAAACAAGTACATGTCTGTCTTCCCTGTTTCTTGGTCTAGATAGGGTAATCCCATCCTATTCCTTTGTCAGTATTCTGAGACCATACACTATCTCATGGTATGCTTGTAGGATTAAATTTATAACCAGAAAATGCAAATAACAACCTCAGCAAGCTAATGGGAGTCAGCTGAAAGGTATGATATGCTAAAACAGTCAAATGAACATTCATTTAAAAAAAAATATTTTACTTGTAATACAAGTTGCTTGACAAAGTTTAATTAGGACCAGAGCTGTGACCACAGTTAATTTTTTCATCTCACAATAAAAGCTCTCGAAATTTTTCTGTCAAGGACACAGCTTTTCATGACTGGTGTCAGTCAGCTGTTTTTGAGAATCAGGGGAAACTCAACAGGTGCTTTTGCAAAGAAGAGTGAGGAAAAAACATACTTCAGATTAAAATTTAATACGTAGCATTTTTGGCAACAAATAAAACATATTCATCACGTGTCCATGAACAGATAGTCCTTTTTAAAGAAGTTACAATGTATGGAAAAAAGATGTTCCAGTAGTGGAGAACTGAATTAGACTGTGTATAGAGCACCTGTTAATAGTTTAGCAGATCTTTATAAAACATTAATTCCTCCTAACATTACAGTGAGTAAAACATCACCTCAATCTGACAAAATTTAGGGTTTTATCTATGACAGCCTGCAGAAGAGCATTATTGAAACACCTCAAAACCAGAAGACGAATAGTCATCTTTACCCAAGTTTCATGCAAGACTCCACCAAACCCTCGTGTGGTCTATTTTGAGTAAATGAGAGGGTAAATGCAAGAGAATGGGGAGGCAGAGATTATTGCATTTTAAACAACCTGTTCCTGGATTCCCATGATAAAAAAAGATGGGATTCATTCGTTTTGAGAAGTCAGAAATATATAATGACTACTCTTTAAGACTGCATAGAAACTTTCTAAGAAAGAACACTATACACTAGGGTCTTATATACAAAAAGACAAAATACAACTGTAGCTAAACCCACATGATTTTGAGTAGCTGGATTGGTAATACCAGAAAAACTACCTCAAGGTATGTGTAATAGATAGGCTAAATTCCAGCAGCCCCAGCAGGAATACTTACAAAGCAGAAGAGGGGCATTTCCTCCACATGAGCACTGGCTCACCAAACACTCGTGGTTGAATTTTCTGTTTGAAACATAGCGACAAGAAAACATGGTACGAGGGGAAGAGTCTACAACAGGTTCCACCTAAGTATAGCAGAAACAAGGTGGCTGTTCCAGAGGAGAGCATTCATGTGCACGTACATATGAAAAATACCTCTAATACATGGAAATATTTTACATCGCATTGAAATTATGACCAGTTTTCTCTAGCAGAAAGCTTTTTGCCTCAGTGGACAGAACACCTCCTGCAAATGCACTCCTGAATCCTCACTGTAGCGCTGTTCAAACCACTCCAAGAGAGGCATGAGCTTGCTCCTGGCTGCATCTGTTCTGCAGATGTGGCAGTGCTGCCTTTTACCCATCCTTGAGGGAACAGCCTATGGATACCACAGTATGAAATCCATTTTGTCCCATGCATTTTACTACCAGTTAAATATGCACTCTAACATTCCCATTTTATCTTAGTGAGGCATGAACTTCAGTGACAGGCTAAGACCATATAAAAGCTATAAAAACATTGTTTTTCTCCTCATCATGCCCTTTCCCGCACCACCTCCCCCTGAAACAAAAGGAATAGAAGAGGAAGAAAACTATTGCTAACATAAGTTACTGTTTAAAGAAAAAGCAAAGAAAGGCAAGGGAATGCAAAACTCGCTCATCCATACAGTGAACAGATAATATCAGGTAGAACACTGTATTTACCTAATCAGATGAGCATTAATTGCACCTGTATGACTGATTCAGAATGACAGTTTCTTCCAAGCACTATCAAGAAACACTTTATCGTATGGCAAATTTACTCTTTTGCAGATGTTAAATTGAAAACCTCTTTACAATATCTTTGAACATCTATAACTTTTACTTTGCACGTTAAATAAAGGCACTTTTAATGCAGCATTCCATCTGGTGTATTAATAGTAAAATCATACTTGTCTAAACACAACTGTTTTGGCTGATGCCTCAGTATCATTTTGTCCTGTTAAGAAGCTTATATGTTCTTGTTCTTCTGCCATGATCCAAAATACCTGCCAGATACTCTCCTAGTTCTCTTGGCCATATTTTTTCATGAATGAACTCGCCAGTACATTTCAAGGTCATGTTTTGTTTTTAAATCACAAGCATAAAATTGTTTTAAATTTCCCACATCTCCCTTTACATACACAGAGGTTCTCTTTACTCCCTCTTCCCATATATATAATTTCAGAGGAGAGGGAGGGGAGTGTTTGTTTGGGGGGTTTTTTGGTTGGCTGGTTGGTTTTTACTTTTCCCATGCATCTGTTGTGGTTTTACTCAAAGTGCCAAACATTTAAGTAAATTGTGGAGCAGATCATTAGTAGTATTACAAGCTTACTGCTTACTCGTAGAGGAAAAAATATGTAACCTGACATAATCTGAGTAATATCAGAAGACCTAAAAATGCATTTTTCTAATGAAAGGAAGGTGTATGCGCTTATCTACTCTCAGAGAAGTATTTTCTTCATACCCGCTTGCTTCTTGAACAGTAAGCAGTGTTTTGTTTTGATTTTTGCAACTGAGTGAACTGTACTGACGGCTTCTGCCAATATAGAAAGCGCAGGGGAGGAACTGTAGTCTTAATTAATATCATAATTAATTGGTACTCTAATTTACATCTTCTTAAGGGATTATAACAAGTCATTATATTTGATTAAAGACAAAGGAAAATATTTAGGAAATTTTTAATGAAGCTTTCACATTTGCTGGTGAAAAACAAGTTTTAACACTTTACAGTTTAGGATAACCGTATAACATCTGTGTTACAGTTAAAAGAGGGATCAACAGTGGGGTGGAAAAATTACATCTTCAAGAAATGAAGCTGAGAGACAAAACAGTTGCTGCTGCTTATTATGCTGCTCAGCTATATTAAATTAATTCCTTAGCACACTCCTTTCCACACCCTGGTTTATAGGTCTCTGATGATCCACAAGCTCAAAGCTAATGGTCTACAGAACCAGATCTTGTTTAAGTGTTTTTAATGAAAAACTCAGCAGAAATACATACAGTCCTCCATGAAAAGGCCCGTTGGTACAGAAACCATGGGAACCACTGTCCCAGCATGATGTTAAAGGGCACTACGAAAAAATAAATACCAGTACAAATTTCAGCCAGTAGACTGACATCAGGATCTTAGTCACTTCAGTTTTAAGAAAGGTTTGGGCTTTATATCAGACATCCAGGACTAGCTTTTCCAAACCACCTTAGTAAGAATACTACAAAACTGTGTCTTGTACACCAGTCTAATGGTTGGATACTGTCAAAGTCTCTTCAGGTCTAGTCGAACATGTGAATCAGAGTAAAAAGCCAGGTATGTGTGAAAAGTTGTGCTGCTCATTATTGGCCGCCACAAAAACTGTCACGAGACTAACGATACCCAGTCATAACAAGCCCCCTTTCCTTTAGTTAGCTTTGCAGCAACTGAAACAAGTGCATTAGCTTTCAGTCAGAGAACCATCAATCAACATTCACCAAGCCACAGCTGTCAGTTCATCACAGAATTTCAAAAGTAATCAGATTATACCCAAGAGATTTAAGGGTATTACTTTTAAAACAGCCTCTAGTTTGCCCCCACAGATATAAAACAGAAAAATGCTGGCTCATCCATTTATTAAATCCATCTCAGCTTACTTACTAAAAAGAACATTTTGCCTGCTATATTCACAGACCTTTACCTTAGTATCACAGCCAGGGAAAATCAATAGTCTATAATAAGCTCCTTCTCATTCATGGAGATATGTAACAAGTCTTTTCTCTAGAAGCCCACAAAAGGACAGAACTGTCACCAGCACAGACAGTGAAGAGGCAGTCCACTTCCCTAAGAATAGCTAGAACAAGGGTAAACTGAGTAAATCAGGAGCTTTGACTTTTTGCAGTAGTTTAAGCTTTGTTTTGCCACTTAAAAACAAGAACAAAAAATCTCCACCACTTCCCCCCCCAAAAAAACCCACAAAAACTAAAGCACCCTCCAAACAGTACTGTAACTCTGTAGTCCTGCAATTCAGCTCCCTATTGCTCAATTAAAATCTGTCTTTAGATTTAAAAACGGTTTGAGTTTTCTTCCTTAAAGCTCCAGGCAATGAGCTACCAAGCGCCAAACTCTTCTACTGATCCTTTGAGCAATAAGAGTCTTATTACTAGCCAAAACGAGGACACAAATCCTACCACCAGAAGTGTATTCAAGGGTATTTCTAGCCCCAGACTTTCCAATTAGCTACTGCTCTTCTCAAAGAGCTAATAAAAATGTGTGAATTCATCTGTGGAAGCTCGATGTCGCACCAGCTCTTCTGCAGGCTAGAAGAATGGAAATCAGAGTCCCTTACCCTGCTCGGTCAGTCCTCTTGCAGGATTTATGCATCTATTCTTGTGTTGATTTGTTGAATTCAATCGTGGCATTAGGCAGCTACCTATTCCAAACCTCAGACTGCAGTCACACTGTTCTCTACATTCTCATCCCAAAGCAATATCATCATTAGCAGCAACAGCAGGCAGCACCTCAGGAAAATAGTAGGGCTAAGTCCCAGATGGGCTGAGAGGTTTCCAACACATTTTTGCTCTAGTGGTTTTAGAGCTTCCAGTGGGAGGACAAAGGGAGTTTTGGTGGCAGTGGCACACTGGGAAACCACATCAGGTCTTGTTAAAAATCCATTTGTGTTTGCCAGATCGGTAGTGAGTGCAGAGGTGGGGAAGTGCTGGAACAGCTTCTGCCTCTGCTGTGTCTTCCCACACACAACTGGAATGAGCTGGTGAGAATCTCCAGGAACTTCAGAACCACTCCTTGCACCTCAATATGGCACAGACTGGACTCATGAGACTGGAAAAAACAGCTTTTTTAAAACCTGAATTTTAGAGCATGAAGTAGCTGCTCATTGATATGTACAAAATATTTATCTGCAAGTCCATATCTTCAGTAAATATAATTTTTTCCAACTCTAGGAACAATTCTCATGGGTTTTTTTTCCCCCTCTTTCAGTTATTCAGAATACCAAGATGTCCCATTATTCATGAAAGAGGATTTTTTTTTCCCCCTTTCTTTGCTGATGATTGAACTATCTCCAATACATTTTAAGGTTCATGTAAAAAATCTTAACATTTAGATAAGACCAGCACAACATATCAGGTTCTCCTAACCCAAGAACTGCCTACAAGTTGTTCCAGTGAGCAATTTGGAATTTTGTTAACAGCTCGACATCTGTACTTTACCGTGCCATTGCTACTGATGAATAACAAGACAAGGAACACTCAAAGATTCTCCAAGACAATTTAAGAGAAACAAAAGTAAAAGAACAGAGGCTTTTTTCTTCAAAGTCTGAATAAGCTTTTGCAGATGAATAGCAATTGCAAACACAAAAACCAATGAAAATAATTTTCAGTATATTTGTACACACCATAAATCAGCTAAATAAGTCATGATAGAAAGACAGGACTTTATATCATGAATTGCAAAGATTTTAACAAGTGAGCATTGCACCACCCTGAGTATCAGAACCTTAGAGCTTGTTCTCATTTCCCAACAGTCAGTGGTGAGGAAAGAGTTAAAACCCAGGACTGCTACTTTTAGCCTAGTATTTTAGCCATCGGGATACGTTCCCTACTAATCTCCCTTTTTCTCCTAAATATGTTTTTCAATAGTGTTGATTGCTCCAAGGCTCCTATCTGCAAAACTCTAATGAAACTACAAGAAGCATTTAAGCTTACGGTTGAATTATCAAGTATTTTCAGGATATAGAAAGCAGGAAACAGCAACACATTATGTAATTCAACCATTATATACTGCCATAATAAATATTTAGAAATTCCAAGACTCACTAAAGAAGCCTTTCGTGCACAGTATCAGCATTCATCCCTTCAGGGTGTAACATGCAGACTGCTTCTCCACAGGGAGTTTTATCTTATTTCATTTTCTTACTGCATTCCACCTCTATGTCGCCAACCAAATTGTTTCCTGTTTTATTGTACAGAAGACCAAGAAAATGTTTAGTAGTCACTATCTACTTTTAATGCATACTGATGAAACTACCTAGGGCATCTAATATATCTACTGTTATTTAACTGTAGGAAGTCAACAGGGTCACAGAAGGAACAAAATACCATATTTTTACAACTAATTTTTATGCCCGATATTTAAAAACACTTTAACATGTAGTAGAATTGCTTCATTTCCATAGTAAAAACTTTGTATTTATGTTTTTATGGGTATTGAATGCTTTGCTCACTTAAGAAGCGGGAGTGTCGCATAATTCGGAAGGTACTTTAGTTTGTCTTTCAAGAACAACATTGCAGCCTTAGCTACGTTACAACAATGTATAATTATTATGAACACTGGCACAATCTTCCCCTTCTGAAAAGGGACAGTTTCTCTAATTCGATATCATGAAGCACAAGTTTGGAATTTTTTTTCCCCAGTTTTTAAGAGAAAGTTGTTATCAAAATAATAATTTTGTTTTAAAAATTTCTCTATTCTCACTTATAAGACATCAAATCTGAAGTAAGAATATATTAAAAAAATCCCTGAGTTAAACTGTGATAAACTGAGTTACAGCAGCTTCCCACATCCTAACACAGTTCACTAGACCAAAAAAAGGACTAGAAATATATTAGTTCCTGAAATCTGCAGTATCAGTGTTATACAAAAGCAATGACCAACAAAGCTTTAACAGCAGTAACTTGTGGTTTTGATAGGTATGATTCACAAATAGCCAATAATTAAAACGTGAACCCGTAGCTCTTTCTAAACAGCATATTAGTTAGACCATTACTCAAAGGTGCAATGGAAATAACAGCCCTCAGTGCAAAGAGGCCTTAAACAAACTCATGCCTATTCTGAATTACAAATGTTTACAGCTAAAAGCATTATTTTTATGTTTATGCTTCTGAGAAGAGTCACTATCATCTTGACTGCTTGAATTAGCAATTACTATTGGTATACTAAACAAACCAATGTCACTGCCTAATAAAACAGCTAATGTATTGCTTTGTATTCAAAATACATACATCAGTTCCCCTACTGACACTGCGGTGAGAGAAGCAGAAGACGCCATCCTTCCCTCCTCCTATCAAAGGATCAGGCTCTGGTTGTGATCAGAAACACAGCAAGCAGAGCGCTGATCTAACCAGATACATCAAGTGCTATATGCACCTGTAACACCCATGGAGAAGTACATTGTCATCCTAGGCAAAAAAGTCAACAGAAAAGTTAGAGCAATAAAAAAGCCATTTTTTTTTAAACAAAATAAAAAGTCCAGCACTCTCCATGAGCTTGGGGTACAGCCACATCATGACTGGAGTGTGTTAATAATAGTGCCTTACACAGTAAAAACAGTTATCACATTGCAAAGTCTGAATTATTCCCACAGAACACAACACTTGAAAAATCCTAAAACATTTATTTTTCCAGAGCAGTTTTTATAAACATAACCTAGTCATTAGAATATGCAACTATACTTTATAAAGTGACCTATGCAATACTTATTATGACTAACTGGCTGTAACACCTACATTCTGGTGGGGAAGCATATGCACTTCTGAGACCAGCCCATCTTTGAACTTCTACGATGCAGCTCATGCTTTGAAGTAGGAAACCATAAATGGAAGTTGTTGCTTTCTTCACTTCACGTACAAGATGAAAGCCCTTACAAAATGCACATAGGATACCATAACAACAGATCTTAGAAGAAAGGCAGTAACACAGAGGAGGTACAGTCCTTGCTACATGGAACAGAATATCTGTATTAGCAGCACAATCCAAAGGGACAAACACACCATCTTGCCTTCCTGATGCAGTTAAACTCTGCTGCTTTTCAATATGGAAATAAAGCCATTTCTTAGAAGGCAGATGAATACTCTCCAGTGCAGAAGTTTGTTTTAAATAAGCTAGCTCAGGGAACAGCAGCATCTTAGCTACAGATGTGCCGGAACATGCCTCAAAAGTGTGGGTCTCTGGAGGAAAGACTTGAAAAAAGACATATAGATTATAAGAGAGGAGATTCTGGTTTTAAAGATTATTATGCATGAAAGCACTCCTGGTTTGGGGGTAAGAGGGTAGAAAGGCAGTTTGTATCCTCTGTCAGCTGCTCAGTAAAGATCTTAAGTCACCACAGGTGAAGCAGGATGGTGGTTTGTAGGTAGTGAAACAGCCTGAGAGCAAGTAAACAGCTTACACCCAACTTTGTTTTCAGCTGAGAGATATACTGTTAATTTTTTTTTTTAAATTAAAGATTTTACAATTCTTTTCATAGGTAGAGAATGAAAAACTCTGAGCTATGGGGCAAAGCTACTCTAAATCCAGTGGTATTTAACCAGGAATTATGCAGTAGACCTTCATACTTACAAACTTTAAAAACAAGTCATTTAAACACAAAAAACCAAAATGAAGAATACATAACTTTACATGCAGCTTCTTATTAAAAAAAAACCCAAACAACAAAACAAACAGAAAAATCCTATTCCTGTGCCACTCCACAGGAGTTTGTTGGTTTTGTTTTGGCTTGTTTTAAATATAAAGCCAAAATCAGAGTAGTAGTATTACAGTACACAGGCTGTGTTACAAGCTGCAGAAGGGACTGAAGCAACAGTCTACTCAGGTACCAACACCAGCTGTGTAGCACACAAGTTTCTGCATGCTTGGGATCTTCCTCTTCTAAGCAACACCTGAGAAACATACAGAAAAATAATTCCATAATCTTCTTTAATACTAACAATGCATAAAAAAAAATTCCTCTGTGGCACCTATAGTATTCAAACAAATCTGGAGTACTTGAAGATGCCCCTGCTCATTGCAGGGGAGGGTGGACTAGATGACCTTTTAAGGTCCCTTCCAACCCAAACTATTCTATGATTCTATGATTTTATTTAATACACAACCAACAGCCTCTTTTCTGCTTTCCCTCCTAGCACGCACCTACATACATACCATACAATTGGACCTTCCTGACCAGGGGACTACACTAGCCTACAGCTACCTTTTATTTAGGTTTGACAGAGATGCACAAATTTAATAATTTTAAAAATTGAATTTAATTCAAAACTTTGGATCTTAAAGTTGCCTGGAGAATATTTCTCTTCCAGGAACAAACACCATAGCCTAGGATCTGAGTCTTGCTAAGTACTGTACCTCTGCATTGACGGTCTGCAGGCATACAGCTGTCATGGAGTTAATCTCATGAAAGATGAGGTTCACATCTCCAGCACCTGGGTTGAAGACCAGGTATGCCATTAGTAAACAAGACAAATATTCTCAGAGTTGATTTGGTACAAAAAGGGAGATCTGGCTCAGGGTGAAGGCACTCATAGCATAACTGTCTTCATTGATGAGAATTATACTTGCTTCAGCTTTTGCACACTATGTGGTCTTGTAGTTATAATGAGCTGTGGTCACAAATCACTGTAACCAAGTTTGTGCCC
This sequence comes from Theristicus caerulescens, assembly GCA_020745775.1. NCBI lineage: Eukaryota > Metazoa > Chordata > Aves > Pelecaniformes > Threskiornithidae > Theristicus > Theristicus caerulescens. The sequence continues at coordinate 75,912,604 of CM036558.1, forward strand.
ATAAAATGCTGCACAATTGACTGCTGTAACAAAAAACAGACTTTATGTATATATATTAATAGTCTGGCAGAGGACAAATGCCCTGAAAAAAGTATCCTCCATCATCTTTTAACCATCCTATTCTGCCAGTCTTTATCTGGAAGCTGATTTTGGCTAGATACAGCTGAAGGATGGTGCTGTTTACATTTGCCAGTTGGCTGGGGTTTTTTTTTGCATATGGGCTAGTACTTCTACCTGTATTATCTCACAAGCCCCTGTAACCAATTCAGATGGTTGCCAAAGACAGAAACCCAAGCTGTGGAGGACTCCTGTGGAGGAGTTAAAATAAAGCTTTGGATTAAAAAAGACTGACATGAGGCATTAGCCCTGGGGAGTCTCCATTTACCTTTAAAATTACCTTGTTGGTGACAGAATTTAGTGATCAACCATATCAAGGAAAAGATACAGCAGGATGCTGATGGGGGTGAAACCACCACTCAAAAAGCATGACCCCTACACTAAGCCTTGTTTTGATGCTTGTAGGGCATTTGTTTATTTATTATTTTTAAAAAGGTGAGATCCAGACACCCACTTTTAGTCCTAAATGTGACATAATGGAACATTTTTCTAACTTGGTCTGAGGGGAAGGAGTGTGTGGAAAATCAGTTTCTCTGTCAAAGTGGAAACATGCATGTGGCAGATGATGATGATCTTTTCCAAATTTCACCATATACCAGCGTCATACTCTTTAACATGAAGACAAATAAGTGGCTTCCTCCCTCCATGTGTCTCCTAAATTCCCTTTCCCACTAAGGAAGGCAAACCTGCAAAACTATCCCAAAGCAAGAGTAGGCTGCTACAGATCACTGAGCTTTCAGTATCTGTATATTTTGTATTTTTACATCTTATTATTGTTGCAGATAGTTGTATCCACTAGCCCTCCTGGGATAAGGTTTGGCCTATTTTTCAAGAGCAACTTGAAGATTAGGAGGTGGGAACAGATGGTTTTAGTCAAAGACTTTTAAATCAGTTCCAAAGTGTAATATTTTCACATACTCCCCCCGCCATGCTTACCCCCCTTTAAAAAAAAAAGAAAAGAAAAGAAAAAAACTTAAATCAAAAAGTGACAGAAAAGGAGAAAAAAGATGAAATAGACTAATTTATTCAGTCTGGCTTTAACTTGACAAGTTTTAATAAGTAGTGAAACACCCAATCTACTACTCTTGTACTATTACCATCATATTTAGCACACGGCATAACAAATACTTGAAATCTTTAACATTATTAATGCACAGAAAATAGCTTTGATGACATTCCAGGTAATTCATCTGTGCCACACAATGCAACTAAGTGTTATAACAATGCAGTTCAACCTGCATAAAATGTGGTATCTAAGAATAACAATTTAATAAACAGTTAACAGAGCACTCTTTTCTGCTATCTTATCTCTTAATAATTTCATGCACCTTTTGTATAACAGTTTCACACATAGTGCTATAAAGAAACAAACCAGGGAAACACAAAAACATAAAAGTTAGGAGATAAAATACATCTGATCAATAGTCAAAAACAACAGTACAGATGGTATAGCCTCCAGATTTCATTGCCTGTCAGGCAAGCAATTTCTCACTTTAAACACAGCATTTTAAAGATAATTACAATATGTTTCTATGTTCAGTGAAATACAGTAATTAGAACCCTGTAGGAGAACTAGTATTTTATAAAGATCCTTTAAATCACAGTCATTGACAAAATAGCTATCTCCCTATTGCCCTCTCATTTTCAATCACAATTTCTAAATCAAAAGTTTTTAAAACTAGTTCTAAATGTTACATGACAGAATGGACAAATACATGTACTAATAACAATTTCAGTAAAGGAAACAAAGTGTGGGTAGGCCACTATAGACTGTCAGAAAAAAAAATCTACACATTTAAGTTTCCCCTTATTTATAGGTTATGCTTACAAATAATCACATCTGTGCTTCATTTTTAAAATGCATCCACTTGTATTTATAGCAAACATTTTTAACTATAATTTTACAACATACTGACAAAAATGATATCTTAAATGAGCAGATTTAATTTAGCAAGTATATAGTTTCTGATTTCATGTAAATCTAATCAGGTTGTACAGATTACTTTATGCAGACTAAAAGCTAAGGAACACAAAAAAATAGCACTAATTCATGAAGATGAAGAATCTACAGACACCACAAATGCTGTGCAAACAGTAGTCCAATTAAAGCCAAGAAAAAACACGTTTAGAAAGCTTAGTCTGAAGTGAGGTGTCTAACAGTGTATTAGTGGAAGTGAATCAAAGATATATTTCCACTTAACTGCTTCATTTACATTATGCTGTAACATTATAGCATGATACTGCCATCCAGAAGAGATGTTTTAACCACAGCAGAGCCCACTTAGGGTTTAGAAGATGCATGAAGTAACTGCCTCTGTGCTGGAGGTCTTGGCAAATGTATTCGATACAGCAGGTAGAGATTAATACACAAATAAACCGAATAGCACCTAAGCAAAAGTCTAGTGACAGCTAGGTTTCCACACACCCATACGCACCTTGGGATCTTCTTTTCAAACTCATAGGTATAGTGAATGAAAGCCACTTCAAAAAGTTTAAAAACTATTTGTGAAGTTTTTATTCATAACAACATTTAATTACATTATGGAAAAAGTTCCTCTTCAAATATTAAAGACAAAATGTTCATCCTTCCACGCCCCACATAAAACCAAAAGTGCCTGCCTACTTAAAAGAAAATCCAACCATAAATTAAAATTTAAGCTATGTTTAATTAAGGTTCAATTGCTTCCTTGCCTTGAAACATAATTATGTTTTCAATATATTGTTGTCATGACCTTTAAGTCTTCAAATTATTTACACTCCATGGCATTAGAAACACACATGTTTCACTTTGTTAACAGTGCAGTTTGTGAACACATTAACCTTTAACAGTAAATATGCATATGTAACATGTCATTAAGAAAGATACCCCCTCCTATAAAAATGTTAACATTTGCTTACAGAAGCAAAGTCAACTTTAATCTATACTTGCTGACAGAAAGGATAATATATTGCAGACAATTCTGGTTTATCCATGGGTCTCTCTATATTAAACTTTCTTTTGCTTCCCCTCCCCCCCCCCTTTCATTTTGTTTTAAAGCAAACCATTCTTGGATTAAAAATATTTCAGCTTTATTAAGGAAACCACAGAATCAATACAAAAATTGCCCTGTGAATGAGGACAGGTTTTCATGCTAGATAGTGTTACATGTATTTTTCAACCATTAAATTGCAACAATATTACTGTTCTTAGATTACTAAATCTACACTGACACTATCATAAATTGTTTCTATTGTTCAGTTGCATGTCATTATTGTGAAATTTTGACTTCAATACGACTTGATGCTAATCATCAGATTTCCAATTATTTAGTTTAAGTTGAAGCATTGGACAGAAAGTTCAAGTCATTTGATTTATTTAGTATAAATAAAGAATACTCTACACTAATATATATAGGGGAATTCTAGTTCAGTACCTTAACCACAAATGTAAGGCAACGAATTACAAGTACTAAACTACTTACACAATTTAAACAAGGTTAACAGTATGCAATTCTCCAAAAGCTACCCAAAGTTTTGGTCTTCAACTGACTTGTATGGCACTCTTAAATCTTATTTAGCATCCAGCATTTACAGTCCAACTTTCTAATGCATATTTCTAATCCCTGTAAGCTGTTTAATAAAAATAACACAGCAACAAATATAGTAACACTATAAAATGCAAATACTCATTAGAATTTGCAACATTCAGTAATGATACTCTGATACATCTAAATGTGACAAGACAAAAAATGCACAACACCTAGAAATACTGATAGCTGAACAAAGTCAAAGTATTAGACACAGAACAGTAACAAAACCCTGCAAGCATGAAATACTCCCAAGCACTGTAGAGAATCCCTTCCAGTGACTTGAGTGGCCTTTGGATCAGACCTCATACCAAGTCAATCAGTCCCATTTTCTCTCATTAAAATTATTACAACCAGCTTCAGGAAAATCTAGTATGTGAAAAAATCCTGAAAGGTTTTACAGAATTTCTTGTGTAGTGCATTTGAAAAGAATTCTCATTTATCTGCTATTTACATACCATATTGTTTCAATTAAGTTGTACCTTTTGAAATCTGCAGGAAGAATTATACACCATTTTATTTCAGATAAAACTGGCAAGGACTACTACTATAATTAAAGTTTATACATGGAAGAGATTACAGTATAGAATAGATCAGTATCATAAATAATTAGCATCTTACATTATCCTCTACTCAATGCAATTTTTAGTGTCTATTTTTTCAGTGGAATTGGCATTTTAGATAATGTGGTTTTAGTAAACTAACTGAATCTTTTACTAGCTCCGTAGATTCAGGTGTGCTGAATGTATGCAATGTTTTCAGGAGCATTTTTGAGAGCTTTGCAATTAAATTTTACTGCCCAGCTAACTAAATACATAGGTCACATATGCCTTGTAATTAAAATACATCATTCCTGGAGGATGTTCTTTGCCACGGTGGAGTTTTAGAGACAAGTCAAAGGAAAAAATATTACACCAATATAAAATTAGAAAAGCTCCACAGAACTCACAGCTTGTTACACAAACACACAAAGTGTGTATTCAATTCAAAAATTTCAAGAATATTAAGCATATTAAAATCTTTAAAGCAATGCTTCAAACTTCTAGTATCCTTTAATTTGTTTTTACATCCTTGTTTGATGCTGTATCCTTTGTTCTGATGCTATGCCAGTGAAATTGCATCACCATGAAGCAACATTATGCAAGAATGTCTGGCTAAAATTAAAATGCTATTTCTCAGCATCACATAGTTACAGGAAAAATGCAGTTCGGGTATTTGCAATACAATTATGCAAGCCAGTATATTCAGTAAATACTTAATGAAAAAATAAGGTAATGTAAAGCTAGTATGGATAGCTGTTTAGGAAGATAAACCACCAGACTGCTCCTCCTGTTGCTCTATCTACACCTTTGGAGTCCGAGTCTATTGCCAAAGATGCTCGATACAGCTCCACTTCAAAAAAGAGCGATAAAAACTAATAGAAGTTGAGGAGTTCTTCATGCAATGGCAGACAATACTGAATTTAAAAATAAAAAAGTTTTTCCAAACAATCTGCTATGTAAAACATTCCTAACTTCTCTGCAAAACAAGTTGCACGTTAGGGCACAAACACTGAAAGTTGTTCTCTCTCTCTAGACCCAAGTGTTTCATACAAGCAGGGAACACTGAGTTGTTCCTAAGTTATAGCTCTTCATCACCCCTGAAGAGACCCAAGAAATCTCCTGAATAACTGTTTTCTGCCTGCTAAAATACAACACAGCAGCATCACAATAAGATCAAACTGCAGCAACACTATTTAAGCAAATCTGATTCCTAATTCAGATAGATTATCAATTAATACCAGATGTACACTGTTTACAAAGTAAATAATCATCTCATTCACAGGAGACACTCAGTTAAGATGCAATATTCTATACAGATTCCCTCAAGATCATTGCTATAAACAGAAAAATGAACACAACATCAAGTGATCCTAAACATCCCAAAATGACAACTTCTTTTTTTCCTGACCGATATATTTTTCAACATGGCTAAGTTGAACAGCTCTGTCTATTCCCAACATCCATAAAATTTATTGATGCTAATGAAGTAGCAAAAAAATCTCATTACAGTTCTGGAACTCAAATTATGTTTCGTCTTCAATTTCTAAAATGTTCAAGGAAAAATAGAAACTTGTGTCCACAGACTATTGTAACACTGGAATTAATCCCATATAAATGTGTTCTGTCACTCCTGACCACACAGCCATTCTAAATCATAGGTTCTGTGAGCTTAAATGTGCACGTCTCACTGCAACAGTTTTGACAGAAATGGTTTTTGTGCTTTAAGTTACCTCCGTGCTGTTTTATGCTCTAAGAAAATAAGCAAACCCATTTTTACCGCAGAAAACATTTTATTTCTCGTTTTGCATGCCTGTAAAACATACCAAGCAGCTTTAAGACGCACAGTGCATTTCTTCCACAGATGAAGGAAGTCAAGAGGATACACATACATTTTTAAAGCTGCATAAACCACAAAGCCAAACTTACACAGAACAAAGAACAAATCTAGCGTTACTCAGCAAGAAGACTAGAAACATGCACGCACACATACGCCCCAGCAGTCCTAATAATCCTAAAGGAAAAAGAGAAATACTGCTTTGTTATGCAAATACACCATTTCAAAATTGAGAAAATGAAATGATGTCATTCAAGCTAATATCCTTACCTCAATGGAAAAGAGGCAAGAGACAACAACCACCCTCCTTCCCCACCACCCGCCTCGCAAACATTTATTTCAGTGAGGTTTGGCTTCAATAGGAGTCTGTAGCACTTAGCCCCAAGAAGAATTACAGAAAGAGTTTTGGAACTGCTTATTTTAAAAAGTTAGCATTTGTTCTGCCAACTGAATTTATCTGAATAATCAATGCAATGCATGTATTATTGCACATTCACAGATTTTTCATAGATTCCATTTCTAGTGTTTAGAATAGCAACTTAGTAAATGGTTTCTAAAAATATAAAAACACAACAACGTTATTTCTTCCAAGAATTTAATTAATATGCCTCCATGGAAGCATGTTCAGAGGCACGATAAAAATTTTAAAACATGATATACCAAATTAATTTAATACTTAGCAAGAGAAAAAATGGATTAACATAGCTTCATATTATTACTGATCCAACAAATCACATGCATTTCTTTCATTTAATAGCAGTGCTTTACCAGTGTTCACATAGCCCATATTGTATATAATTGTTATATCAACATTTTTCTTAAAATCGTCACTTTCATTTTAAGACATTAAATAAAAATTTAAAAAAAACCAGACCAAAACACATGCAGACCCACTCATCCAGCTGCATGAACAGTAATTTAACCATAATAAAAAAGCTCCAGAAGTCAGAGCTATTATGTTAGCACTTTCTATAGTGTATGATGAACAATACCAAAAATCACCTACACTCTCGTAGACCTGTGTTACCCTCTGATCTCAGTAAACTGTAGCAGCTAGCATGAGTTGCAACACTTCAAAGTGAATCAAATATGCTTTTCTTTAAACCCGTAAGAAATAAATTACACAGTGGTTTGGTTTTCTTACTAGTCTGCTGAAGGGGGTGGATGGATCACTAAAATATCAAATCTGAGAAAAATAAATGTATGAGAAACAAGTTGTTATCAAAATAGAAAACTGCCAGGTATCACCAAGTTGTTGTAAAAATTTTTCAGGCAACTGGGTTAAAAAGCATTTGTTTACAGAAAGTAAAACCCTAATGAGGTCCATCAGAAATATAAACGGTAAAGCTAATGCTCAGCCAGTATTGTTGCACTCAGAACCGCAACAGAAATAAAGTGTTTTGTAACTTTAAGATAGCACCCCATATTGACTTTTCCAGCATTGACACAATTTCTAGACTACTCTAGTCACACTATAATAATAATTTCTCAACTTCTTTTCTATCCTCCTACTATATCTTAAAATCCCAGGGCTTGAGCAATAATTGACATCAAAGCCTTCAGTTCCAGCTTTTATTTTGGGATCGTCCTACTACAAAATTTTAGATGCAGATGAGCATACAACAAAATATGGTAATGCCTAGATGACTGCAGCTATTCTGCAGCCATTAATTTTGCACTTAATAAATAGTACGTCAAATACTGTACTACTTTTATTAATCAAACACTTCTAGAGACAGATCTACAGCTTGACTCGTTTTAATAGCAAATCTAATTTTGGGGATCAGAGCAGAACAGACTGCAGCTCTTTTTCTAAAAATGCTGACATTTGAGCAAACCTTAGCAAAGAATGCTTGCCTGATTGAGGACTGACATTTCCTTTCTCTAACTCGCTTAACAAAAATAGGCATTCTGGCCAACTCCTACAGTACCCCAAGGCAGCTGTATATCACTTTCAGTTGCAACTTGTGAATACTTTCTTTTTCTTTCTGTCTCTTTATTTTGACATGCATATTATGTTAGCTGATTTCAATCATGTTGCATGAGTGGATGACATACCTTAAAAGATTAAGTTTTGCCACCTGGGACTATTCCAGAAATTCAGTACTTTATAGCATCTCATGCCCTTCTTCATCCTCTATGCGCCCGCATTATCAATAGTAGCTTTCTTTCCTATTTTATGCCTAACGACAAGTTGTTCAAGGCTGCAGTTGATACAAGTCAGCTTGAAGTGTCATTCCCCTCTCACTCCCACTGCAGGATGGAGCTGCTCCATTGTGTACAACGCTCTGCTGCCATCTATTTGACACAAGGAATACAACGCTGCGAATGCCGCGACTGGTTTCGCCTTGCCTTTCCCCCAGCTTTCTCTTCCCCTGCAGCAGCTGTTAGAAGAAAACTATGAGGGAAGTTTTTGATCACTCCTCCCCGCTCATGCCCAGATGCAGAAATCACTTCAGCAATTACTTTTGCACTTAAAAATAGCTACAATTACAGCAGAGATTTGGTTATTGAAAATAAAAATACAGTTATGTAATAAACCACTCTTCTCTAAAAAGGGAATCCAATTTAACAACCTTCTCCCATTTATAACCTCAAACAAGAGGCCAGTTCTAAAGTTTGCTTTAAAGCAATTATTTTAAAATTTGTAATTTAATTATATAGCAACAGAGCTCATTGAGAGCTTGATTTCAACAGCTATCCAGATCTAACCGGGGCCATGGCATTGAACGAATGTGGATTCACCGGCTGTCCCCCTTCACTACACCAGACTTAAAATTCAGAAGTCAGTTAGGAAGTCAAATTACGGAGCCTTAAAGCAGAAACCACACACAAAGCATGAGATGAAGGAGGTGGTACTTTATCTGTCATCAGGGTCACAAAGATAAACATCACTTCATTCATCACAGCGTTCCCCCTGCTTTGTATGCAACTGCATAACACAGGAACAGCGGCTAAAAAAAGTCTCTTGCATGTGTAAAACATCATGCAAAAGACACCCACCAAAGCTGCAAAAAACTCAAAAGGAATCTATAATCTTCAGTTATAGATGCATGACAGCGTACATTCTGCTCTTTAATTATCCAGCCATATGGAAAAGTCCTGTTTCAGGGCTCAGTCTCGTCCTTTTAACATCCCTGATTAAGTACTCAAATACTTCATTTTTTTATATGGTTGCTTTCCCGATATGCTTAAGTAACATATTGGTAGAAATATGCTTCAGCATTTACCCTGAAAAAGATCCATAAGAAAAACCAACAAAATGAAAGATTAAAAAAAGCAAAAATGTAGCAAGTTATTCACACAAACTATAAATAAGTTCACTGTGATCCAAAAAGCATATGAACTCTTGTGTATTTTTCTATAGAGGATGAAAAAATACCCTACCTCAGAGCAAGGGTCGGCAGAAAAGGAGGGGGTTGCTGAGGGAGGGAGGGGACAAGTAAGGAGAAAATGAGAGAGGTGGAATAGGAGGACACAGAGGCAATACCAGCCTGCAGTGGCAGTCATGAGGGAACTTCTGTGGTATTAAAACATACCCATAAACATAATACCTTCATTTTCTCATTGGTACTGACGTAAATAGTACTTGATTTGGGGAGCAATTTGTTAATGCTTGTATTTGCTAATACATACTAGCACCACTGAGTGTGTTATTCCGTTGTTTTTATGTATTCATAACATTTGCAGCCATAATACATATATTTAACTATTAAAGTTAATCTGTTTAATAAAATTAACAGTTGCACTAAGTTTCTTAGTAACACTTAGTTTTAAATCTATTTAGTCTGACAATAAAGTTGCAATTACAAAGATTGCGTAAAGTTGCCATAAATATTTAGTGGGCCAAGTGAAGAGACATACAAAATTCCAATTGCTAGCTATTACTGGAATTACCTTTCTTCCTAGGCCACACAAAAGTGTTTGAACAGGTACTGCAAGTATTATAGTAAAAAAATTGCCCAGAATAATTCAAGTGTAAAACTACCTAAAACCTGACTGCTTAGAAGGAATTAGATTACTTAAAGCATTTAAGCTACCCACAGCAGAACAACACATATAAGCATTTGAAAGAAACACTTGAGAGGCTCATTCTGCCCTCTGGTGCACTCCATCCCACAAGGACACAGCATCCTGCACAAAACCCAGGGAAGCATCCAAGTAACAGCCTGAAAATAAAGCAGTTAAAGGGTGTACTGGGCTACATTAAGACTGTTCGTCACCTTACAGGATCATACCCTGGATGATACCAGCACAAGCAAAAGCAATAAAGCATTCTGCAGGACAGAAAGTAGCCCAGCTAATTTTTATTCCTTTGTATTTACAGCAGAGAGCCTAATTGCCCTGGCTATGGACCAAGACCCCATCATGTAAAGCACTGTGCAAATACAGACTTTTCTGGTTTGCATAACAATTTTCTAGTGAGGTTGTGTTCATGAGGCTGGTGTTACAAGCTGCCACCACCAGTAAACAGATGACAGGAGGTGGACAGGTACCCAAGCATGCCACAGAACCTGGTACCACAGATCCATGCAGGGATTCTACTCTAATCAGAGGTACTCCAGGGCAGTAGGTTCTATATTTGTAGTCTTATTATAGCACAAATCAGGTTTGGAAACTCACTTTTTGGCTAATAAAAGGAACTGCCATACATGCTAAATTAGAAGTAATTTGATATCATCTTGAGACAATAAAATATTCTATAAAGCATAACTATAAAATTCTCTAACTCCATAAAATTAAGGTCTGTTAGGGTTATTTTTGCCTACAAATAAGTCTTACTACACCTCTACAACCTAGTGCTGCTAATATTCTTTACAATTAACTAGACTAGATCTTGTTACACTGAACAGCCAAACTGCTTGTTTTATAAAACACATGAAAAAAATCCATTTTCTCAGAAGCTGTGAGCTTGTGACATTCATAACAAGCTTAAAACCTATGCAATAATATAACAGCACAAGAATGCATACTGAACGATATAAGAACATGAGGTACAGTATATAAAACATTTATTATGCAAGCTGTAACACACAATTCTAAGCCTGTTACTAATGCAACAGTGGAAAAGCTTTACAATTAATTCCTTGAATTGTTTAGCCTGCAGTTTCATATAAGCAAGATTGTATCAAATTAAAGAAAACAACTTTCACCATGAGGAAGAAGCATTGCAGGATTGGAACCAAACTGGGTAAGTACACAGTTAGCATATAAGGACAGAAGTAGCATCATTAAGATTACTGATTGGTATTTATGTGTGATAAAAAAAATCCACCCTACAAACTAGCAGGGAACATTGCTGTTTAACACAGACTGCAATACCAAAACACATCTCCAGTGCAAAAGTACTATTTTCAGAACTAATCTACCAAATAGGCAGTGGCAGCAATCACTAGAAGCTATTTTACTTCAGTGTTATTAAGATGGTTAAAGCTAAGCCAAACCAAATTGAAGGGTTTTCAAAGTAAGGATCCTAATAGAGAGCTGTTCTGTAAGGAGGGCACACTCCCCTATCTGGCTATTGAATGGCATGAGGACAGACCTTGAAATGATCTCAGAACTCAACATTCAGGAGACTTCAGTTCTCAGTTCTGACTTAGTTCTGGGATAAGTTATTTTAGCTTGTGCCTTGACTTTCCTCACAGCTAAGTACTCCCTGGACACATGCAGTGGAAATACCTTCTTCATATGAGGCTGCCTCAGAGTGACACCATCCTCTCCTACACAGACTGTCTCATAGATGATTTTCAACTATACTAACTGCTTGGATAGAAAAGGGATGAGGGAAGAGGGCTGCCCCTATAACATCACAGATAAAACTTGCAGGAGAAAGTCAGCAATAGATATTTTTAATTATTTGATTCACTTGTGTCCTGAACAGAAGGATGCCAGCTTCCATACCATGTCCTAAACACTGCCTTCTTCACCATAAAGTTGCACAGCACCACTTCCCCCCAAGCAATTGTTCATAACCACAGTTACAACTGCAGGAAGAAGCATCCCATAAAAGACTATGGTGGGAAATCAAAAAGACGACCTGTTTCCCATAGGGTTCACACTCTGCAGACCAGGAAGAGACCAGAGATGCAAACAGGCTTTACAACATGACATAGTAGTAAAGGCTTTCTTCAGACCACAGGAAGAAACCTCACATTCATAGATCCTGGTCTTCATGAGGGACTTTCACCATCCTAATATCTGCTATAGGGACAACACAGCAGGACACATGCAATCCAGGAGGTTTCTGGAGTGCATTGATAATCTCTTGACACAGGTGATTGAACAGCTCACAAGGGGAAATGCTATGAACATCCAATTCTTATAGTCAAGGAAGAACTGGTCAAGGCAGCCTTAGCTGCAATGATCATGAGATGGTGGAGTTCAGGCCCCTGAGACAACAGAGAGAAAAAAGCAGGATCACAATCCTGGACTTCAAGAGAGCAGACTTCTTCCTGTTCAGGGATCTACTTGGTAGAGTACCATGGGATACAGCCCTGGAGAGGAGTCCACAAGACCTCACTGATTTTCAAAGATTTCCTCCTCCAAGCTTAAGAATGGTCCATCCTAACAAGCACAAAAATCAAGCAAAGGTGGCAGGAGGCCTGCCCAAGAGCTTGGGAGCTCCTGACCCAAGCATAAAAAGAGGTGGAAGCATGGACAGGCAATCCAGGAGGAATACAGAGAGACTGTTCAAGTAGGCAGGTATAGAGGTAGGAAAACCAAAGCCCATCTGGATTTGAATGTGGCAAGGGACATGAAGGGCAGCAAGAAGAGCTTCTACAGGTCTATCAGCAGCAAAAAGACAGTCAGTGAAAATGTGGGCCTGCTGCTGAACAGGGCAGGCAACCTAGTGACAAAGGACACTAAAAAGGCTGAGGTATCCCACATCCTCTTCACCTCTGCCTTCATTAGTAAGGCTGATGTTAAGAAATCACAGGTCCTTGAGACCCATGAGAAAGTCTGGAGCAACAAAAACTTGGTAGAAGATGATCAGGGGAAGATTTATACAAACCGGACACACACCATGAGACCTGGTGGGATGCATCCACGAGTGCTGAAGGAGTTGGCTGATGCCATTGTGAAGCTACTCTAGAAAGGTCATGGCAATCAGGAAAGGTTCCTGACAACTACAAGAAAGGTGATGTCACTGCTGTCTTAAAGAAGGAGGATCCAGGGAACTACTGGCTGGTCAGCCTCACCTTGATCCCTGGGAAGATGATGGGGCAACCATTTCCAAACATATGAAGGACAAGAAGGTGATTGGGAGAAGTCAGATATAGATTTATAAAGGTGAAATCATGCCTGACCAACCTGATAGACTTCTATGATGAGATTACTGGGTTGGTGAATGAAAGAAGAGTAGGCTAGATAAGTGGATGGTGAGTTGGATTGAAAACTTGTTGAACTGCTGATGATACAAAATTGGGAGGAGTTGTTGATAATGCCAGGTGGGTATATTGTCCTTCAGAGGGACCTTGACACACCAGAGAAATGAGCAGAAGGGATTTTCATGAAGTTCAAGAAATGGAAGTGCAAAGTCCTGCAACTCCAAAGGAATGACCCCATGCACCAGTACCTGCTAGGGGCTGACCAGCTGGGAAGAAGCACTGCAGAAAAAGGCCGGGGGGTCCTGCTGGACACCAAGATGACCATGAGTCAGCAAAGGTCTTCAAAAACACCATCTTCAGCTGCATTAGGATAAGTGCTACCAGAAGGTCAAAGGAAGTGATCTTTTGTCTCTACAGTGCTGAGTGGCAAGACCACTGTGAATTCTGGGCTCCCAGTACAGACATAATGGACCTGCAAAGGGCCACAAAGGGCTGAAGGATTGCAGCACCTGTCATGTGAGGAGAGGCTGAGAGAGCTGGATTTGTTTAGCCTGGAGAAGTCTAAGAGTGATGTGTATAAAAGTACCTGATGGGGGGTGGGAAGAATAAAGATGACATACACTCTTCCCGGTGGTATCTGATGACAGGAGGTGAGGCAATGGGTACAAATTGAAATACAAGAAATGCCATTTAAAAATATGAAAAAGTTTGTGGTGGTGGGTGTTGTTTTTTTACTGTGAGGGTGATGGAACTGCACAGGTGAGGGAACAGGTTGCTCAGGGAAGTTGTGGAGTCTACATCCTACTTAAAATTTGACTGGACAAGGTCCTTTGCAACCTGCTTTAGCTGACTCTGCTTTGAGTAAGGGGGTTTGACTAGACAGCCTCCAGGGGTCCCTTCCAACCTTCAACCATTCTGTGATTCTGTAAAATTATATGATGTAAACTTTTGCTTGTGTACTTCAGTTTTCTCCTCCCTGCAGCAATCCCACTTTCTCACCACCCAGCATGCAAGCTATAACTTCAGGATGCAGCAGAGACAGAGGTGAGCACAGGTTTTTACATAAGTTGGAATTTTCCTCCATGGACTCTGAAGACCTTGTTGCTATTTTTTGTTTGTTTCTTCATCTTCCCTGCTGCCACTTCACCCTCCATGCAGCATGAAAACAGACATAGTCACATTAACAGGCATGAGCTTGAAATCAGTTAGTAGTTCACAACATGTTTGGTTCACAGAAATTAGGGGTCAGTATTCAATGCAGATAAAAACACAAAATAATCAGAAATTATTAAGTTCTTTAATTTTGCCAGCATGGGGAAAGAGGAGACTAAAGGCCTCCAAAAACTGAGGGCCTTCTCTTTGGAGAGCCAAAAATATAGAAGGAAAAATGGAGGAGCTAGAGGTAAAGCTGAATTCAATAGACAGGTGTAAAGAGATCCTTACTCAAGTGAGGGGTTATATGCTAAAAGCCCCTTGATTTTTACATTTCACCTTTCAGCTAACAGTGGTACGGTTTGCTGCTTAAAATTAATTCCTGCATGACTCCAAGCACCCAGACATCTGCAAGGACTTAAAACTAAGTAGAACCTTAATATCCCCTAAAGTAAAGAACAAAACACCCCCTGTATGCATCTTTCAAGGTAAAAAAAAAAAAAAAAAACAAACAAACCGAGCATTTACTGGCTTTTTTAAATGTAGTTGCATGTAAGTAAGGTTTTACTCTTCCATAGTACATACACGTTGCATATGTAAGGAACAGCTATCCCAGAAAAGTCAACACATTATTTTTGTATCTCAAAACACATTTGCTATAAAATTTCTGGCAACAAATGTCAACAGTAAGTAGGCAAAACAACCTTCTACTACCCAATACAATTTAAAGACATAAACTGAGCAATTGTGACTATTTGCACTACAGCCAAATTGGACTAGGTTATTAAATACATGGCTACTAGGATAGCAATAGCCATAAAACCAGAGCCATTTCTTCAGTCCTACATTTAACTGCTCAGTGCAACAAGTTTCAAGTGCTAAAAGCATGAGATCTTTTACTCAGGTTACACTGCCTTTTTGCTTAAGAAATTTCTAAAAAAATATTTAGCAGCTTCACCATGTCAATACAACTCAAAACAAAAAATCTTACAGCACAGTCAAATACTGATGAGATCACTTGTCCTTCAGAAAAAAAATAGTTACAGGTTCATATCTACGTGTCTGCATCTACTGAAACATTGTGCAAGAAGAGACATTTATATCATTTTAGACAACGTAGCATTTGGATAATTGATTTTCAAGCCATTCAACAGAGGAATATGAGTATAGAGTTATGGATAACAGAATTTAGATTAAGCCACCTGCATATTACCTATACACAATAATAGATTATTATTTAGAATCAATATACTGTAAAAAAGTCACTCCCATGAAACCTAAATAAATGAAAACAAATCATGGTCAGCACAGCAGATTCGCAAAGCACCGAAAGCCAAAGCAGCAGGACATATAAAGACTGGATAGAGAAAATGAGGCTAAACTGTTTACTTAGTAACTATGAAGTGAATGTGCTACTGTTTTCTGAATATCCAATGGAGATGCTACAGTGCAGAGAGCTAATCCTTATTTCTCACCAAACCAGACAGGAATGCACACTGGATAATTTGTTCCTACTGATGATATCATTCTGTTAAGTTTGTTTTTAATAAGGAGCAAGTTTCAGCCTTCTCTCACTTTCTCCCATGTACAAGATCAGATCAGCCTCTCAGTGACCTACTTTGAGTCATAGTCCTCACTATTTATGATTCAGAAGAACGTCTTCTCTGACAGTATTTCCCAGACTACAGTGGGTTCATTCCAAGAACCAATTTCATCTTCATTGGTTTCCTACAGGAAACCAGACCAACTTCCTATTATTTTATTTTCCTTCATTTCAGCATGGCTCACAAACTAACTGGAAGTGAGAGTGATAGAAAACTTTATTCTGCATAAACACAAGCCAACACAAACACCACCAAAAAATACTGAAGACGTCACTGGTTCAAAGTCACCAGAATATGAAGCAAGCTAAGATTAGAAGTTCTTTTCCCTCTTTCCCCGAACATGATGCACACAGGCAAAAACAGTAAGTTTACATAACCAAAGTTTAATGGTAAGAGCTGTTCAGGTCTCTGGTGAAGACATTAACAGGTGGCCAAGTTCTACTCCTTCTTCTAACATTGCAAATTGTTTTAAAATGTTAAGCACTGTTGGACTGCTTTTAAGTCCTATTGATACCATAGTCAAGTCCCCCAGTCAACAGACTTGGGGTGCCTAGGTTCTTTCCTCAGCTGCAACAACAGAAGTATTACTGGAGTTACTAGGACACATAATAAACACACTCTAAAGAAGTCCATGTAGACTTCCAGTAGGACTTCTAACATTGCCTAAGTGTTGGCCTGCTGCATTCAGGCTATCTTCTGAGAGCGCCATTTTGATGTCTCCTCATTGTGTTCCAAGGCACATTAGATCTCCAACAGCCAAGACCCAGTGCCACGTCTGCATTGGCTCAAAATGTTCATGCAGTGAGATGCTTGAGGAATAAACTTTCCCAGAGCCCATGGCAGCGTCTTGCAAGAACCTATAGCAGCAGCATCACCACCACCCCTTCATGCCCTCCCAGTGCTGTGATTTAAGCTGTTGGCAGCTGCAGCAGCCACACGGAGATAGTTTGGGACTAGAACATTAGTACCATACTAACACCACCTAAGGGACACAAGTAATTTCCCTGGAGATTGTTATCCAATTCCCTAGTTCAAGAAAATAAATGCTGGAACACCTAGGTGTGGACTGCAAATACCCAGCAAGGTTTGCTGGCTCAGGTTTCACTCTGCAAAGCAGCAGTTAAGTTGCCTTCTGGACCAAAGCTGCCCTTGTTCTTATACTGCTGTGCCTAAGCTAATAAACCCAACCAGACTCATGTTTAGCACAGAGCAAACTGGATAATTCAATCATGCAAACAATTTAAAAGCAAAGTTATTCTCATTTCATCTCTATATTCTGCTGTTTGTCTTGTCAATAACTGCAATCTTTCAACATGATTTCCTCTTGCTGGGTTTCAAGGCTTACAGAGTGATAGGAACAACACATTGCTTTTTGTAGGAAGGCTGACTTACAAAACTAAAGGCAACCTGATTTTCATGAGGCTTAAATGCTCCTTCAGTTCTCACTTCAAGAGAGGCCAGGGAATATTACCACTTAAGAACACTTTCAGATTGCACACAGTAAGGACAGGACATATGACTGACAATTTATTTTAATGACAATTTGCTACCTGGCCATCAGTTTCAGTTTGTAATCATGAAGTGAAGTATGAATGAGGTTTTTGCAAGTAAATAGAGGTCACCTGTTCATAAATTGAGCTTTTCCATGATACAGCAAGGTAGCTCAACATATGTAAAACACAAATTAAAGTTATCCTCTCTACTATTCATTTTATTTCCTTATGATGCAGCAGTACTTGCCAGGGTCAAGTTACTCATCTTGAACAAGGCCTTTTTGTTTCAGTTTCTAGAACTTGATTTTTCCAACCAAAAAACCAGAAATGTGATAATACTGCAAGCAGTAGCAAAGCTGTTTCCTCTATTTGTACGTCAATCTTTCAAAGAATACCACCTGCATGAAAACTAGTATAGATGAAGCTTTTCTGGAAGTGACACACTCAGATATATGTATTGATTTTAACGCAAATGGAATAATGTGGTTCTAAGCACTGTTTGGCCTAACACCACTGCATAGCTTCTCCACTAGGACTGATCAGCAGCAAACTCTTCAGCAAAAGTTGTTTCACATGGTAGAAAAATCAGATTTTTAAACCTGTGGATTTTGTTGATAATGACAATTTAACCTCACTTACTCTGACCTCTTAATATATATTCAGTAGCAAGACTCATGCAGTAACTCAGCACTGCAGCAAACAACTATCTTGATTTAAGGCAATGTTTACCTGTCAAAGCTAGCAATTGTTAAAACAGCTATAAATGCTGCAGTCTAAAATAATCAAAGCAGTATACCACCACATTCACAATTCTCAGTGCTAGAAGCTACTCACCTTGACATGGCTCTGAGCTCCCAGGTTGTATATCTCAGTGGGTTTGACTTCATTAATGATCTTCACCAGGCAGGTGCTGTCCGTGAGATCACCATAGTGCAGCTTCATGTCTTCAGAGTTTAAGAACACAGAGTTAATACATTTTAGTCCCAGAACAATATGGCATTCTTGGTCCAAATCCTATTCCAGGTTTAAAATCCAAATAAACATTTATTGGAAAAAGAGATCACAAGCTGAACAAGGTTTTGCTTGGGTTTTTCCCTGCTTTAAACAGAAAATGTACTTCCCTGCAGGAGTAATGAATATCGTTTCTTATTCGCTTTTCAAAAATCTGATTTACCTAGCAGCATTTATATCATTTAATAGTTTACCCTTCATTAACCCAGGTTGTATAAATTAGATCAAGGTCATATACAGAATTTCACCAAAAAAGCACATCATTTTAGTTTAGGCTTCCAGTCTTTCACTCACAAAGGTTGTTAATAACTTCTTAAGCATACATCGATAGCTTTCTCCTTCCCAAAATGTTGCACATCCTCACTGTGAATAATTTCACAACACAGCAAAAATGCCTAAGGTACCTACAAGATGAACATTTAGGTAACATTACAGTACAACCCACTGCATTTATCACTATTGTTTTTCCATTAAAAAGATGTGGATACACACTGGAAAAGAATTTCAGAGAACATTGTAACTGTCAATGAAACATGCTTCATGATATTACACACCAAAATCTCAAATGTGTTTAGATACATCAGTCACACAGCTGTTATTTATCCTTTCCCGACTGAGTTACTTTCTAACTTGTGTGTGAAAAAAAGTAGGTAAGAGCATGAGACCAGCTCCTGCCAAAATTAAAAGAGCAGGTTGCAATGGCTTATCAACTTGTCCTTGGTTTCAGACCCTGACCTGTCAAGAAATTATTCCAAAAGTGAATTGTGATAAAACAGGTCTCATTTTCCTCTTATTTAAAAAAAAAAATCACACCACCACACTGCTATTCACATATCTATTCGACAAAAAGAAAAATCTTATAACTATTGATGAATTAGCTGTTTACATTTGCCATATTTATATAGATTTTAATTTGATGGTTTTGACCTTAATAAATTTATGTTTACATTGCCCTATCTCCAGGAAAAAGAAGAAATTCTATTTCAGTACAGTTTAGCAGTCTTCCAATTCAACAATGGTCACCACTTTTTTGGGGCTGTATCATGTACAGATATAATTAACTTGATTTTTTTTCTTTTTTTTAATCCTGAAACCAAGAAATACAGGGTTTATTACAAGAAACTATGATATGAATCCACAGTACATTTTTTTAAAAAGCTGTAGAGATATGTGAACTTTGCTTTTATTTTATTTTTAAACAGTTTAACACAGCAAGGAAGTAACAGATCACACAGTTGTCAGGTGTTCAGTTTTGTACATTCCTATTTAACAGGTACTTGAGGCTCTTCAGGCTGATAAAGTGATATAGTCCAGCAAGTCACAGTATATTCTTGAAATCTGCTTTTACATCCACATTGCTTGAAAAGAACAGTTCTGAAGAGACTTTGAGACCCAGTAGAAGCTGTGGCTAACAGGGAAGGGAATGGTAATGCAACTTTTTTTTTAAAAGATAACTGTGATTAAATGTGAGGGCTAGTAAGCAGGTTATGACCCTTTTTGTGCATACACGTCAACTATCCATGGTGTGGGCTGCCTTCATTCCTGCCACCAGTTCTATACAGGCTGTGCTGGAACACCACCACATTTCCACTTGTATGGAATGCAACTGTCCTGCTTCCCAAATGAAATTCAATACATAAAACCAATTCTGCCTGTGGGCCACAGCATGCACAAGATCCCAAATGGTTATAGGATAAAACTATTTGGATATTGATATTAACCTACAATCCTCAAAACTGTTAGTGTCCAGACCACCTTAACAACTGCTGTATTTTTCTTGCAACACTAAATAGGGATCAAGCACCACCTAACCAATTTCTCTGATGGCAGTTACCACCTCTTTCAGGACAACTCTGTGGGCTGGTGGGAGCAGGGAAGAACCCAAATGCACTACCCTTTCTGTACCAGAAAACTTCCCCTAGGCAATCAAGGCCCCTCTTCTTCCTCTGCTTACCTTGGCTGGGAGTTAAATGAAATCTCCCTGCCAGCTGAGCCAGCCTTTCAGAGAGGATGGAGCAGAGGACACCATTACAAGGGATGCCCAGGGAGCTACAACAGCTCTGTAGGAGCCTTAGGGTCTGAAAGAACAACTGGTTCCTCTCCAGCCTAAGCAGCAGCTGAGCAGGAAAGAGGTGCCACAGCCAGGCTCCCTCTTCCTACACCAAAGACATCCAGTTCTGCCATGATCCCCAGGCCAGAAAGCAGTCTCAGAGCTTCCTAGTGGAAGGTGGGCTGCCACCTGGGCTAGGCCAAGCATCAGCAATACCCTCCCACAATATACCTTAAATTTAAGGCTCTCAAAGGGGAATGACCATTTTGGTCTACCATCAAGTCTTCAAAGCTTCTTGTCCAAATGGCTTGCTTTGAAGGGAAGCAGGGCATGAGGCTCTGTTCATTTTCTGACCCATGAAAAAGAGGTCTTTCAAGAATAATAGGCTAGGTGGAAAGCCTTACTAGAAATGGCATTTATTTGGTGCAAAGATTTATAAACACAGATCAAATATCAAAACCTTTGGGTTTCAGTAATATTATCCAATGTAAAAACCTCCTTAGCAAGCAATAGCTGGAGGGCTCGCTTCAGGAAATGCCTTGTTTTCCTTCTTGTTCTCCCTACTTTTTTTTATATAGAGGTTCACTGTCTATGAAGATCATCATCTTGCAACATGTAATCAATTCCTCATGGGAAGAACACATAGGGCAAAGACAAAATTAGGGTTTGCTCACATCAACCACTATTGCTTCTTTGCTTCCTCCAGTACTGCCTGGAAACCCATTGTTTCCAAACAGTTTCCATGGAGCAGCCTTTCCTGAGATTCCAAGTCCAATTCCTCCTCCTCCTCCTATTCATATGGCTGCATTCCTCAGTTAAAGGAAAATGAGATAAAAAGTGGGGAAAAACATTTAAGGTCTGCTTTCTTTTTCCTTTCTTCCATCTCTTTCCTTAAATGTTTGTGTATATATTTATCATGATCTACATTGTCTTCTCAAATCACTTTCCATATTCACAAGATGGTCCTCACAATGCATAGGTTCCCGTTTGATTTCTTTTGCTTCATTTTACCTTGCGAGCCATGAACGTAAGTCATGAGAAATACAGTTCTCACATTGTCCACAACAGAAGCACAGGTTTCAGTATTCTTCATGAAGATATTTTATTCAATTTTACCCCTCTCTCAATCAGATATTTTAAGGAGCAATGCACAGTAAGTAGCAACTATTCACAGCAAATACCACTGAAGTCATGTCAGAAAGTAAATATTTTTTTTTTAAATTACAAGCAAAGATCAAGGAAAACCTAAAAGTTGCATTATATATTACAATTTGATAAAATTGGGCTCTGTTTAACCATGGTGGGAAGCAGACTTCAAAAAAGGCATGAGATTTATTTACAGCATGGAGATATTTAATGTTAACAATACCTTAAATTGTACTATTTAGGACAAGCATCAGTCTGCACAACTCTACAAAATATGCATAGCAGAGAACTGTATGCTTGTTAAAATGCTCAATCCTTCTGCTGAACGGGAAGCATCCAGCATTTGAGCTTCTTCTCATTAAGTGACCAGTTAACCTTCTTTAAGGTAAAATACTCAAACAATTTTTGCAAAGTGTACACTAAAGGTAATAATTTCAGCTTTCCAAATTATCATCAGTAACAGAATACAGTAAATTGTCAGCAAATTTCCAAGAGCAATGCCTTTCCTTCAGGAAAAACAGGTAATAGTTTCTTTGGGTGCAGAAATTCAGAAGGTCGAAAGATTCATTCTTCCTGTCATCAGTAAGAACTGATCATGTCTTATTCATGCTGTCATACAGGTAGTCCCCCAAACCTTCACCTCTGTCAGGCACTAAGAAGCTCATGAGGAAACAGAAGTGGAATGCTTAAGATAACTGCCTCAAAAAAAATTTTACTATTCTGATATCTCAGTGTTTTCAACCTCACATATGTTTTTGCAGGCCCAGCCATTTTCTAATTGCTGCTGCCTAGCTATGTGTGAACTGTGTCAGCATTTCTACACAACAAAAAGTACCTCCCTGGGCCCCTGTCATATTTTCTCCTCTTAGTAATTCACACACATGAGAGTATCTATACTTTGTGTCACATTTTGATCAGAGAAAAATCGACGCTTTTGTTTGAGATAGAGCAGCTAGCTAACACAAGCAGAAAAGAGGGAAGCTTAGCTATCAAGGTTTTTTGTTTGCTTTTGTTTTAAATAACCAATCCTAAGTGAAGCACACCTTAAAAATAAGTATTCATTAATAACATTTAGGTAGAGGAAACTGGGATTCCCTTCTTGCTCCCAGGGACCTTTCTCCACCAAACACACCCCACAGGCTAAAAAAAACCACCTTAAATATAAAAACAAAGTCTTACTTCCTTCAATGTGAGCCTGTGGGTTCTTATAGAGGTGTTCAATCCGGCCTGTATTAAAAGAACTAGACCGACGAACGATGCCATGCACCTGGGGATTGAACAAGGAAAAATACGAAAGGAAAGTAGTAAACATTAAGAGGAAAGTGTTCATCATCATCATCGCTCTTTTCATATACGTGGGCCTAATCCTTATATCAGGTAATCAGAGCTTGTCTCTATTGCTAAAGGCAGACAGTTATCCAAATTGTAACAAAATACTTGGAGATGAGCTCTGATGCTATCATATTTATTTTAGTACCCTTGAGTGGTTTCACCTTCTCCCTTGTTGACACCACTAGCCGCCCAAGCATCACACGCAGTACAGAGAACACACCGAGTTGCCCTAGAGCACCACCTCCTAGTGAGTGAGACTTGCCAGTGTTACTGGAGTTAGAAAAGCCAAGATAACCACTTCTACCTGGTTGCAGAGAAGTTTTTCTGGAGCCAGAGATGATAGGCATGGAAAAAGCAGGAGACGGGGCTGCAGAAAGGAGAGAGGGGGCAGAGAGAAGAGGAAAAAAAGACAAGGGGAAAGAAGGGGCAGCAGCTACCAGGCCCAAATATATTTTAGAAAACAGCTGTTATTCACTTTCTGGGGTGTTGGAAGAACAGCCAGAACAGTCACTGCTGTTTTGTGGACCTCATGAGTCAGTGTTCTCCAATGGGCTACAAGACACACAGGCAAGCCTAAGGCTGAAACTCAGATTGGGAATTTCCTTTAGCCAGCCACAATAAATAAGTCAGTGAAAAAAACCCACCAACTAACATTAAAGCCATTTGTGTCTAATACATTAGAAAAATTGTTCGAACACTGATCCTGTTTCCTCCTTATGTAAGATAGCCCCATGCCTGCTGCCAAAATTCACTTTAGCTTAGCTTACCAGCTGCAGAAGTTGTGCTTGCACAAATGAAATAAAGCTTCAGCATCTGACTGTCCTCCATTTCTCCCTGCTCTTTTTTTCTGAAAGTGATCCCTTACACTTCGATGCATCCTACACTTTGTTGGGTTGGGCCATGACTTTACTCTCTCACTTCATGTTAACTTGTATCTGCGAGAATATACCAAGCAGGAACAGGCAGTGTTTGGGGTTTTGGTTTGGTTTGGGGATTTTTGTTTTACACAGAACACAAGCTATGGTTATTGACACAGAAAACATTTTTTATTCTATCTTAAGTCTGAAACTTAACTGAGTAAAAAGATATGCAAAACCACAGAGTGAGACTGTTTTGCTGCTTTAGGGATGATATTTTGATGGCAAGATCTCTAATAATAGCTGAATAGCTTCATCTGGCTGCTCACGGCTTGGACAAGTGCACTCTGAGCTGGGTTAAAAACTGGCTGGACGGCCGAGCCCAGAGAGTGGTGGCGAATGGAACCAAATCCAGTTGGCGACCGGTCACGAGTGGTGTTCCCCAGGGCTCAGTGTTGGGACCGGTCCTGTTTAATATCTTTATCAACGATCTGGATGAGGGGATTGAGTGCACCCTCAGTAAGTTTGCAGATGACACCAAGTTGGGTGGGAATGCTGATCTGCTGGAGGGTAGGAAGGCCCTGCAGAGGGACCTGGACAGGTTGGATTGTTGGGCCGGGGCCAACTGTATGAGGTTCAACGAGGACAGGTGCCGGGTCCTGCACTTCGGTCATAACCCCAGGCAATGCTACCGGCTTGGGGAGGAGTGGCTGGAAAGCAGCCTGGCTGAAAAGGACCTGGGGGTGTTGGTTGACAGCCGCCTAAACATGAGCCAGCAGTGTGCCCAGGTGGCCAAGAGGGACAATGGCATCCTGGCTTGTATCAGGAATAGTGTGGCCAGCAGGACCAGGGAAGTGATAGTGCCCCTGTATTCGGCACTGGTGAGGCCGCACCCCGAATACTGTGTTCAGTTTTGGGCCCCTCACTTCAAGAAGGACATCGAGGTGCTGGAGCATGTCCAGAGAAGGGCAACAAGGTTGGTGAAGGGTCTAGAGCACAAGTCTTATGAGGAGCGGCTGAGGGAACTGGGGTTGTTTAGTTTGGAGAAGAGGAGGCTGAGGGGAGACCTTATTGCCCTCTACAACTACCTGAAAGGAGGTTGTAGCGAGGTGGGGGTTGGTCTCTTCACCCCAGTAACAAGTGATAGAACAAGAGGAAATGGCCTCAAGCTGCGCCAGGGTAAGTTTAGGTTAGATATTAGGAAAAACTTCTTTATTGAAAGAGTAGTCAGGCACTGGAACAGGCTGCCCAGGGAAATGGTTGAGTCCCCATCCCTGGAGGTATTTAAAAGACGGGTAGATGCAGTGCTTGAGGACATGGTTTAGTGGCGGACTTGGCGGTGGTAGGTTAACAGTTGGACTTGATGATCCTAAGGGTCTTTTCCAACCCTAACAATTCTATGATTCTATGATTCTATGATTCTATGATCTTTACAACTTGCAAGTCAAACTTATGATGCCAGTTTCCTTGCATAAAATCTCACATGCACAGCCACACAGCAGGCTCACAACGTACCTTGTTCTACAATTCAAACACTAAACTTTCCACAACTGAGTAAAATATTTACATTTTGAGGATCAACGGGGAACTGAGAAACATGGCACCCCAAAAGAAATTTCCATCACATAATGAATTTATGAAGATAATTTTTCAACCTTATGTAGTTAAAAGCCCTATAAAAATAATTATATAGAGAATGTGTGGATAATTTATAGGGACATAAGGTTTACAGAGAAACACTTTCAAAAAAGACACTTCCATGATAACTTCACTTTTGTAAAAGATGGTGGAAATATTTGGAGTACTCAGATCAACATCTGTTTTGCTGAGTAAAACAAAATCAAACTTTGAAGTTTTAAAGCATCAAATTATTCTAAAGGAAGCTAACTGAAGTGCTCTACAACTCTTCTAGCAAAATTAAATATTTTGCCTTAAAGTTCTAATGAGAGACTTCTTGAGCTCTGTTATCTGTCTCTGAATTAAGTCATGCTGAAATTCAAGTTCACGCAAATGATTGACCGATAACTCAAATCTTGCCAGCTCAAAGCTTGATGAAAGATTGTGCTTCCAAGAGCTTTGTGTCAGCTAAACAACTGGAATACCAACATTTGACCAATGAGATGTGCTAAATGCAATCACCCCAGGACTTCAAAAGTTTCAGCAAACAAACAAATCCAGAGAGCCTGTTTCATCTAGTGATAACAAGAAAACATGCAAACCCAGCTTTTTTTTTTTTCCTCCCACTCCTTTTTCTGGTATGCACATACAAGAGAAAGAAAACCTGCCAAATGCTTAATCCATGACAGCAATATTACCGTAAAAAAACTGATGAAAGGTACCTTTGTCTGCATGGGACAGGTGAAATGCACGCTTTGTGACAAAGCCAAAATGTGTGCAAACTGGTTAATCTAGTTAAGAATGTAAGATCAGTAGATTTTTCTCAATAGGGCTTGATCTTTATATAGAATGAAATTAAAAAGTCAAACAAACCACCTTAGTTGGAGGCAATCAGTTATCACATGTACTCTTGTGTTCAGTTATTCAGGAATAGAGGTCTCTAACTGGGAACACAGCAAAGAATTCCAGCAAATAGATGGAGAGTTAAGGAACAGAAGAAAAAACCCTCTACCCCATTACTGTAAGCTTTCTATTGTGGAAAGGGTTATATTTCATTTTAGTTGCAGTTAGCAGTTCCCAGTTTCATTGCAGACTAGGAGAGAGCATGTGTTTATGCCTTTAAAGTAGCAGAAGCAGCCACAATGATCTCTCTTCCCCAAATGGAACAGAGGAATAGTAAAAGTAATCCAATTACAACACTGAAAAAACAACACCAATAAGCAGATCTAGCAACAAAGCAGGAGAAAGGATGGAATAGGGAAGGCAAGATTAACCACGGTCAAAAGCACAGAAAGCACAGACTGGCTAAGAAGAGACTTCTAAGCTGTGAAGCAGTATTACAACAGAAGTAATAAAATCCATTATCAGAATGAGCATTAGGCTTTTACTAAAAACCCAGAAAATACTACATTGTGGGGATATTAATTTGACCACCCCTTTTGTTTCATTATCGTACATTTTGGAAGCATCTTTCATGACTGAGAAGGCAAACATTCTCACATATATGCCCACAATAGTTCAAAACTGTCAAATCATACCGTAATAATGTGATTGTTGCTTTGCTGGGCCACAAAAAAAGACGATTTTGCCAGGGAAGATTATGCAGCAAGAAGTAAGGAATCGGACTCCCTTTATCTTCAGGAAAAGGTAAATGAAAATCATGTTCTAAGCAAAAATACACTTAATCCAAGAGAAGGGGTGGAAAGTAACACTACCAAAGTATATTTGGGGGGGCTTTTAAACAGAGAAAGCAAAATGCAAGGTTTTCATTGCTGAAGTATAACTGCCAAAATAGAAGGGCCTTTAGTGTGGAGAGATAGGAGGGGAAAGAGAACAAACAAGAGATTCTTATTCCTTTATGTGGTACATTGTATCATAAATTATTCCCTAATTCCTTACAGTTTTGGCTCACGCAGGTTGCTGCTTATCTGAGTTGGCGGGAAACATGCAAAGCCGCTATACCCTGAGGAGAAGAGGGAATCCACCAGTGGACATTAGATGATAAATAGTACAATAAGCTGGCATGATTACAGGCCCTGTTGCACATTCCTCTCCAAAGTTTTGATTTGTTATCTAGGGCTGGAGTGGAAAACATACACAGAAAAGGACAGAAGCAGAGGAAGCTGGAGCTGCAGCATCCAAACGACTTCATCAGCCCACAGCCGGTCACCAAGTCACTCACCTCATAGCCTTTTTCCAGCAGGAACTCAGCCAAGTACGATCCATCCTGGGAAGAGTAAGATATAGGAAAATGTTAGAAACGCAGTGAATGGGCCTGGGAGATTTGGACTGTTTGAGGTCTCAAAAAAAGAGAAGAAAAAAAATTTGCAGTGAGTTGGCCAGGTAACAAGCATATACTTTGATTTCTCCAGATTTATACACTGACCTAAAAATACTATAGATGCTTTTTGGTTAATTTTAGATTAAGAAGCAGTATATTTTAAGATAACTTGCTTACAAATGCTGATTGAGAACTCCCGTCTCTTGAATCTCTTCCCAAGTTCCATTATAAAGTGCCTGGGGACATCTTTCCAAAATATCCTAACCACAGTTATTGAATTTGAACTATTTTGGAGATAGGGAAGGAAAAACAGTCTAGAAAAATTGATGCAAGCTTGACATACTCTGCAAACCAACATACCTCTCTAGTAATGTGTCACGCTCACGTCTCCCTTGCACACATGCTCCTTCCACAAGCCTTCTGAAGGCAGCAATAATTCTGCCTGCCTAACCAATTGAGTTTTCAAAAACATCCCTAGCACACCTTATATTTATACTACAGAATACAAGCCATTTTCACATTTTATATATCATTGAGGGTTGAGAGCTTGGGTTGTTCTGGTTTGGGGTTTTTTCTTTTTTTTTTCCTTCCTTTTAAATCCTTGTCAAACTTTAATTATTAAACTCCCAAAAAACAAATACTTCAAAACACATACTAGCACATGTTTTCCTGAAATAAGATGATTTTCCTGGCATCACTGTTGCCAGGATTACCAAATACAATAAGTCATATTATCATTATAAATGTGTGCGCACCATCACAAACCCAGGAAAGTTCACCCCTCCAGAAGAGCGCTCACTAACCATTTCAGTGAATATTACCCATGCCCAAAGAGTCTGCATCTTTTAACTGACTTTTTGAACTGGTTGTTCCTTTAATATGCAACAGTATTTCAGAGTCAATTGACTTGCTACAGAAAGACCATAAAAACATGAGATGCCACCTATGCTTACATGCTTAAACTCTATTATGTGGATCTGTTCTGCCATGATCACGGCCAGAGACATTTAAGTGCAAAACTAAACAGACATTTCTTTGGTCCTCTTTTTAAAAGCACGTTTCTCCAGAGAAAAACCTCTCTCACTTCAGATTAAATGAACTTTCGTTGTCTCATAGACAGCCTAAGGAGAACAACATACTGAAGTAAGAAATTTGAGATGCTCTAGGAGGCCCTAGAGCAGCAGGACTGCCAGTGGAGACTGCTTCTACATTGATAGCAAAATCATGCATAAGTCTATGCAAAATGGCACAGCGCAACGTACAAGGGGCACGTTGCTGTATGTTTAAAACTGCAGCATTAGAAAAAAACTGAGTGACTTTATGGTATAAGTGTTTCATAAAGTCTTACACAGTCTAGAAGAGCTTGAAACCAAGAAAGTCTCAGCTTACATACTTCTCCCACTACATGTACACACGTGTTCACATAACTTTACAGTGCCATAACCCAACAGGCATCAGTCTATGACACTGGTTGATCTGGAACATGATGAACCACATGGGACATGGCATAACTGGAACAGTATATATTTCTGTACACCAAATGAAAAGAAAAGACCCTATTGAAGGGAGAAATTCAAAGAACATGCAATGGAAACTCTGGAGAAACATGGGGGCAAAGCAGAGGGGATGACAACTACCTTTACTGTTATCATCTTTTTCATTAGTAATTCCTCCAGGATTTAGCAGAAGTGGATCAGAGGGAAGGAAACTTTCCAGTTCTCCTCGGTTGCTCAGTCCACTAAAATAAATAAATATATAAAATAAAAAGGAGGTGAAAGTGGGAGACCCAGAGAGTGCAAAGGAGATGAAAAAAGAAAGACTGTGATTACTTAGGAAGTTGATGGGAAACAGACTTGACTGGGATTGAACCCTGTCAATAAGGTCTTGTTCTTCTCACCCAGGCCATTGCTCAAACTTTCCAGTCATCCTGGAACATTTTGAACCAGCATTGGCACTTGCTTCCTCTGCGCTTCCTTTCCAGGTCTATCAAGTGATAGGGCAGGGCTTGACAATGAGTGGGAAACAGACAGCAAGTGTGAAAGCTACTGGTTTCTGGCTCTAGCACAGCACAGCTGATTTACTGTCTGGTAATCGCACACAATGCAGACTCATGCTGTCCTGCACTGTGATACCATATCACACATGGCCCCCATGTTTTATGTTTCCCTTCCTTTTCTTTTCAGTACAGCAGCTGTCAATGCGAACGGCAATCAGAACAGCGATCAAAGTGTCCAAGAGTTTGCAGCTTGTAAGGATAGTATAATTTCTATCTTTTCCTAATAAGGTCAAGGAGTACATAATATTAAGTAAGCTCTATAAAGTGATTTAAACTTTTATCCATAGGAGGCTGCATTATGCATATAAATTCTATTATAAATGGAAATCAATAGCTTTCATACTACAAACAGAGCTTTCAAGATTCACGAATCACTAAACCAGGAAAGGAATATTAGAGGAACTAGGTGTTTAACAACAAATCTCAATTTTTGTTAGGGTTAGCAGATTTTGCTTTGAGCCACATGCTGCCAACCATATCCATTCCTGGTTTGCAGCTGAGTAGGAACGGACCAGCATGAAGTGCATGACTTGGTCCGATCCGTGAAGTTGGGGATTGGGGGGCAGGGTCTTCCCTTTTGTAATAAATGCTTATAGTCACCTTGATCCTATTTCACTGAGCATTTTACCCCAAGACTATCCGTCTAAATCATATCCTCCTTAACACTGAAAAAACCCCAATACCAGCTTAGGTGGTGGTGAGCACGTGCAACCAGCAACGCATTAGTATGCCCAGAGCCCAATCTGATCATTGAGGTAGCTATAGGTACCCTACTCAAAGTCAACCACAAAAGCAAGGTGAAAAAACATAGTCTATACAGATTAGAGAGCTTGGTTACAGTGTTCCCTCCACTGGGCAATATGCTCTTCTACTTTAGAAGTGCTGTCACATTTGAGAACTTATTTTGCTAATGCAAAGTTCCCAGCTATTGCTATTCAGTTTATAACAAATCAACAAAACTTCAGCAGACAGAAGTAGGTCCCTTTTTCTGTGGCCAAAACATCAGTCTAAAAGAAAATAGCCTACAAACTGCCTTTAAGTAGGATTGCAATGAGACCTGGCTCCGCACAGATATGTCAGACCAGCTTGAATGGTCAAAAGAGTTTAACAAGACTGATTAAATAAGCCACCTCAGTTAAAACAGTTCCTCCTCAGCCCACTCTGACATATCAGACTTGAAGAATCACTATGCTGTCTTTAGCCAAATAGTAGTTTGAAAGCACATACAAAGAATGATACTTCAGCTGGCATCCAAGACACAGCAGCACGTTTCCAACTGCAGCTGCCTTACAACATATCTGTAAAATTCCAAGACAAAAGAAAACAGTCACATAACCTAGAGTGTGACAACTTTAGGACGCAATATTTTATA
This sequence comes from Theristicus caerulescens, assembly GCA_020745775.1. Taxonomy (NCBI): domain Eukaryota; kingdom Metazoa; phylum Chordata; class Aves; order Pelecaniformes; family Threskiornithidae; genus Theristicus; species Theristicus caerulescens. Next base: position 75,943,962 of record CM036558.1, read on the forward strand.
TTTAATATAGTAGTTAATGTCAAGAACTTCAATAGGCTTTGACACACTATCAAAGAAAACCTTTTCCAACAGAGTGAAGAAAATGAGACATAAACAAGGGTTAGACAGTGCTTTGCCGCAAACATCTAGAATAAAAAAAAGTATCAAGTTTGACTTGATCCATGAGCAGGACCATTTCTACAGAAAACAAAACAAGTGGAATTAAATAGCCTGTTTAACAATGCAAATCTCCTTTATTTTGCACTGTTCTGCACAGGGAAATTCCATTTACAATGGACTCATTTTGGATTTATATTGACACATTCAGAGAAGGGTGTAAAAGCAACCCCAAATGCAAGATATCTTTGTCCTCTTCCTTTGATATGGCCAGCTCCAACATCCTTCCACAGAGCTCCTGGATTCAAGAACTAGATTACGTCCTACATGAACATTTATAATCTAGAGAAGGAGACTCCCTCTTGCCCCCAGCTCCTCTCTGCTAATAAAGAGGAGTGGAAAAAAGTACTAGATGGATGAAGAAACAAGGGAAAAGAGACCAAGAGGAGAAGGAATAGGATTCCTTTTATTACTATTCCTAGAACTCCAGAAGACATACATGGAGTGCTTTTTCAGAAGGAGGAAAAAGGAATTAAAAACCTAAGACAAGTGATGCAAGTATATTATGACCATAACACAAAGGAGAAAGGGCTCCCATTGCAGGGGGATAGTATAAACATTTGAGAAGAAACATCCCCAAAGTATGGTGGTAAAAATGATATTCCCTACAAAAACGCAGTGTTAGGAAATCCCAAAGCCATGCAGAGGATTGTGAGAAATCCTGCTGCAGGATCCCTAAAGAAACTGTCCACCAACAGCCCAGCCACAAGAGAGACAGTCACTCAAAAAGCATCACTTCATCAGACAACGCAGCAGGGAAGACAGCCTGACTACTGTGCCATCTCCCATACTCCTTGTGCCTGCCCATTTGCAAATAGATTAGCAATAAAGCCTGAGAACATAAAAATGCAACACACCCACTGTCAGATGCACTGTTTAAGGGAGGTGTTGCTTTTTTGATATTGCTATGATGGGCATGTATGATGAAATATCTGTCCATTTGCTACATGCTTATAGTTCTTCTCTGTACTTCTGTGTGTCACAAATACCAAGTTTTCAGACTTCATTATGCCTTTGGAAAAAAGTGCCATAGTTTTCCACACATGACATGAAAGACCAAAGTTGGTTATACTTATAAAATTCAAAACTGAGTAAGGCTAGTGTCACGCCCTTATGAATAACACTACAAAGGTGACTTTCTGGAAGCTCAAACTATAGATGGTGTCAATTATCAAGGTCGTTCTTAGCAGTTCTAAATTTCTTCTGAACTACAAACTATAGCTGTGTTCTGCTGAAGTTAAATTTTGATAGGTTCAAATAATCTGTTATGGGGACAGTGCATGAAGAGAAGAGGCACACATTGAGCCATAGGACATGGGTTTTATTTCTTAAAGGGATCTTTCTGCAGTAACATCACCAACAGCACACTTACCATTTTTGTTTGAATGAATAATCTATACTTCTATTAAAATATGCAGAACCAGTGCCACTAGTAGCCTTGCATAATAAATTGTTGCTTCATCAAATTTTAAACTTTTGCATAGCTGTAAGCTAATGCTGTATCAGTGACTTACTGGGCTGGTTTTGGCTGGGATAGAGTTAATTTTCTTCATAGCAGCTAATATGAGGCTATGTTCTGGATTTGTGCTGAAAACTTGTTGATAATACAGGGATGTTTTAGTTATTGCTGAGCAGTGCTTACACAGAGTCAAGGCCTTTTCTGCTTCTCACCCCACCACACCAGTGAGTAGGCTGGGGGTGCGCAAAAAGTGGGGAGGGGACACAGCTGGGACAGCTGACCCCAACTGACCAAAGGGATATTCCATACCATATGAAGTCATACTCAGCATATAAAGCTGGGGGAAGAAGAAGGAAGGAGCAGATGTTTGGAGCGATGGTGTTTTTTCTTCCCAAGTAAACATTACACATGATGGAGCCCTGCTTTCCTGGAGATGGCTGAACTCCTGCCTGCCAGTGGGAAGTAGTGAATGAATTCCTTATTTTGCTTTGCTTGCGTGCGCAGTTTTTGCTTCACCTATTAAACTGTCTTTATCTCAACCCATGAGTTTTCTCACACTTACCCTTCCGATTCTCTCCCCCATCCCACTGGGGTGGGAGTGAGTGAGCATCTGGGTGGTGCTTAGTTGCCAGCTGGGGTTAAACCACAACACTTAAGCTAGAGTATGGCAACAGATCCTTTGGAGCAGGGAACACACACCACTCTAAAGCAACATCTAAATGATTTTAATAACAATCTATAACAACAACTATTCATTTGTTTGTAGCACTCCAAAACAGCCTCCTTTCAAAAAAAATCAAAGAGAGTAATAAAGTGTAATGTTATTTTTGCTGAAAAATGCATGCTTCTAATAATTTCCAGTGATTTACGGAGGAAATCAGAAATTTTTTGCAGCTATTATAAACAGAACAGTGCTGCACTTTGTCTCAAGTCTTCAGGGCAATACTTGAGGTAAAGCATTAAATTGTTCATAAAAAATTCTCCATACTGAAAAAAGGAAGAATTATGAACTCTGAAGTATTTAACTGATTTATTAAAGCTGCCACCCTCCAAATGCAGTAGTTATTTTGCTATTTTGATTTGTATTCTGGCCAAGTAAGAATAGGAAAACAAGTGTCCTTTTGTTCCTGCAGTCAAAAGAAAAAGTCAAAAGGCAATAAGTGTTTAAAAAAAATCTCTTTGTTTTAAAACATTCCCCACTTAATTGAACAGTTTTTGTAATACATTAACTGCAGTACAACAAAAAATTAAGTAGGAGGAAAAGTTATCATTAGCAACAATAACAGAAACATTCTAATTACATTACACTGTTCTTTTTCAATTAAGAGTTGTTTAAAAGTAAAAGAAAAGCAAAGTTGCTTTGGAAAAGTGAATCACCCTGTTATTTCCTAATCTGAGCTCCATCTGACCTCACACACTATTCCACTGGTAAACTATTAAGTTATATTAAGAGCTGCAACTGCAGTTACAGACAACAGCAACAAGTTTTTCTTCCTTCCTCCCTCCAGTTATCTTTATCCAAAACAACATTATTCACATCATCAATATTTATAGCTATTCTACTGTGAACCTCAGCACAGACACTTCGTCTAAAGAACAAACCTCTGCACCACTCTAAAGCCAACACGAGCAGAACAAACTTGTGTAATTCAGATTTGCTCCTTGCCATTAGGAGAGGTAACCAGTTATGAGTTTTGGCTTAACTTAAACCAACAACAGTAAGGTAGTCAGTGCAATGCTGCTGATTTTTTTAAAGTGTTGATATTTAAACATATAAAGTCTTCAGTCTAAAACATATGATATTCTACAATAATCAAACAGCTTGCATCTATCACACAAAGAAAACCCAACATCTCTGCTTGGGAAAAAACAAGTTACACCATCCAACTGAGTATACTAAGGTTTTTTCCTGATTGCAGGAACCTGTGACACTTAATGTGTTATTTCCAAATACACTTACCACAAATTTCCCAGTGACAGCAGTCAGATGCTTGATAGCTTTTTAGAAAAAAATAAAAATCATGCCCCTAAACTCTCAGGCTATGTGCTCAAACATTCAGATACTCAAAATAACTACTAGTTTTCAGATGCATCTGAAGAACTATTTTTATGAAGAGGAAAAAGTATCAGTAGAGAGCCTTTTGAAGATTTTGAAGAACAAGCTGTTTCTGAATGCATGTTATAAGCCATAATGCATTACATTTTTCTTCAATATGAATGTCTGCAGTATACTAATATAAAACCAGTTATGAACTCTGAATTTGAGAGAAACCTAGCTATATTTTTCTGTCTCACTAGTGAAACCACAGGGATTGGAGGAATGTGTCTGTAAACATGGAAATGCAAATCATATGGACAACAGTCCACAAGAAAATTAAAACCTCTACTTATAGTGTTTGTAATGGGAAATCCATAACAGTTTTAAAACCCACAAGATGATTGTTTTGCCCATCCCTATTTCCTCCTGCTTTCAAAAAGCTATGGTATCAGATGGCCTTTCACCTTTCCAGAATAGTAACAGCAGCTCCAACCAGCAGCAGCTATGAGCATTTTGGACATGCCCATCCTCGAGTACTCAGACTAACTCAGCCCCACTAGGTGACTAACACTGCTGCAGCTGACCCGGGGGAAACCCCTCAATCAGCAACAAATGCAAACTAACCCCAAACACTACCCACTGAAAACCCAAACACACAGAACCTCTTTTGCACAGAGCAAAGAAACCAGGAAACCCAGGACTAAGCTGCAGGACATGCTCTCAAAAGAGTAATTTTGACCTCAAAATTTGAAAGTTCTGAGTTGTCACAGTAACAAACCATAAAGCCCAGAAATGGTTTTGGAAGGAATACAGTGTCTGTTATGCTTAAGACAGATGAGTAATTTTGTGAAGTGACACCAGGAAGAAAATATGAAATCTTAGCATGCCATCTTTCCCTTTAACATCCTACAGAGGAAAACCGAAACAAAAGCAGTAACATGGCTATTACTGTAACTGGGGAGGCCACCTGAACTTATGACCATAGCTCAACACACATCCTACCAGAAATAATGGACCCACCTCATTCCCAGACAGAGCTACATGTGTTTGGTTTTTTGTTTGTTTGTTTTCCTGCAGCAGCCTACTACAGCTGCTGAGGTTAAAGCTGCTTTCACCATTGTAGTGCCAGCCTCTCACAGTGATGCTCAGCAGGCTTTCTGCCACTGCTGCTCACTGCCTGAATTTATGTTACCTTAAAGTTTAGCCCAAGACCTTGTTTCCTAACAGGGTGCAAGGTCAGTTATTTGAGAGAAACCAAAATAAACATTGCACTTGCTATCTTGTTTGCATGAGACCAAAGCCTAATGAAGGAGAGGTAAATGAGTGTAGACAGGGAAAAATGTTTTTAATTCATTCTTCTGTACTCAGCTTTACATATGGACATAGCAATTTAGTCTGAAATATGATTTATTTACAAAGAAACACAAAACCAAAAAGAAAGCATGTTCCAATTTGAGCAGACAAGCAATGCACAGTAAGATAACTTTCATTTTCTTAAATGTTTGCATGGTTAGAAATTTGAAAATGCAGTCAGGAATGCTTGATTGGTATGTTGGAGCTTTAACAGCTCTCAGTCTTGCAATATTTGCTTGGGTGGAAGAAAAGCACTACTCCTGCAATGATACGGTCTGCAAGTCATGGGAGCAACCACTCTGTTTCCCAGACATCTGAAGTTCTAGGACAAGACAGCTTGTGTTGCAACTGATTGTTACTCTCTTAGGTATTGCCTCTCCCAGTCAGCATGGTGGGAGCCCTGTTTTTACTGGTCTAGCATCTACTGAAGCACAAACAGATTTTTTGGGAACTCTGCTTGTTTATGCAATTCCCACCTTTTCATTCAAGGTCCTCACACTTCCCAATTTTCAATAGTAGCGGTCTTTAAAAGGTGGTCCCCAACACTTTCCACATAGTTGTGAATATTCAGGGAAGCTAAGACCAGCAAGCCTAAGTGTGATCACCATCATCACAGAGCTCCAGGCAGCTCAGATTTCTCTTTACACCAGAAAGGGATACAAGAATAAAAAAACCCCAACCCTATCACAGCAATAAACTTCCTGATATTTTTGCAATGGAATAGAAAAGGAAATATCTAACTGAAATTTCAAAACAAACAATCAAGAAAAACCCCACAGAAATCCCAAAGCTAAACACTTGTGAAAGAATATCAATATTTGGACCAAAATGGTACATTTTAAATGACTCTCTTCACTTGGCTATTTGTATCATCTTTCCTTCAGGAGAAAGTGAAGAAATAGTAACAGGAGAAAAATGTAACAGGAGAGCTCTTGAGAGTTGTTCCTTAATGCTCACGCTACACATATGCCCTTCTTCCCCATAACAAGGGTATGTTATATATTTTGAGCCCTAAATACATAAAGTTACACTTCAATTCATTGAAAAAACAAAAATGATAGGAATCTTAAGATGACAAGTTCTTCCTATGCCTTCCAAAACATCGTCCTCACAAAAAAATCTGGAGAAACAATTAGCAAAGTCAAAGACACACAGTCTACAAAGATTTGAATACAATGCTTTTAACCAGTTTTTTCCAAAGATAACACTTGCCAGAATTCCATGTTTTGCAACATGTTTGTATTATGCCCAGAAAAAGCTTCACATTTTGTTGGATATTTTTAAGTAAGAGTAAATATGCTTCAAAAGTTGTCTGGGGTTTTTTTTGGGGTGGTGGTTTTTTTTTTAGTCTAGGATTTTTTTTTTAAATACACAATATGCATTCTATAGTATAATTGTAAGTAAATTAAATAAATGGACTCTGTGGTAAAACTTGATTGAAAGAACAGAACTATTAATTCAGACAGTGCCTACCTTCCTCTGTAAGCAAAAACAACTGTTAGTGAAGATGCTTAACCGTATAATAAATGCACTCATCTTCAAAATATTGAAGTATAGATTGATTGAAATTGGACAGTAGACCTGATACCTCTGTTGCACATGGCTGCTCTTGCTAATCAAGTGCTCCGATGCCACATGGACTGAGCTTCCTGGTGGCAAGAAGCCAAGCATGATAAGGATTATCTAGGTGATAGCAAAAGGATGCAGTGTTTTTTCAGAGAAGGTTGCAGAAGGTCATCCTTATATTTACAGATACCATACAATGCCTTGTGTACCCAACTTCACAGCTTTTCCTTGTCAGCTTCGAAAGGGGAAAAAACCCACCCAGTTTCATTAATTGCCAAGGTTCTTGTCTAAGGGGAACTAGAAAGGGAAAGCGAGCAATCACATTTGCTTATCCTATCTGTCAGGAACAGGATTTGGAATAGACAACTACTACAAAGCTACCAACAAAATACCCGTTCCTTCAATTCATACAGTATTAAAAATCGCCTGCAGTTTGAGGAGCAATAACCCCTGGTATCATCTTCAAGTGCAGTTATCAAAAGAATTCTTTCAGCTAGCTAGCTTTCATGAACAGCTTCCTAATTAAGGTTAGGACAGAGCTACATCAAGGTAAAACTACTATATAGTTTAAATATTTCCACATCAGTTTTGTTCCAATGAATTATGTAGTTTTGCACAGATCTCTGAAAACAGAAGAACTATTTAAAACTTTCACAAAGAAGCCTCTAAGAAGCATCAAAATGAGTTACTTTAAAGAGCTTGTCACAAACATTTCTTACTTTACCTTCTTTCATTTGCTGTTCCACAAAACCTGAAACTAGTTAAATTTAACTGACTTTACAAGCTGTGGAGAGACTGAGTACATAGGACACATTTTAGTCATTTTTGTCTGCATTCATAGTAATTTCCTCTAATCTCAAGGTTTCTTTGCAGTTTGAATCGCTTTGCACCCTAGGAACTACAGGAAATACTACGGAAACCTCCCTGTCTCACTTACTTTGCAAACTGTTCTGTTACATTTATTCCTGGTTACGTTAATAACAGCCTACCAAAGCCAAACAACACAGTATCACAATGTTACTTGTTTAGAACTCAAATTCTTTAATTTAATTGCCAAGGGACTTGAGGATATGCTTTAGCTGAACAAACACAGCAGTTTTTGCAAGAAGGAAAATGTGAAGAAAAATATCTAGTTTTTATTACAAGCATCACTGGCACTTAAAAATGGCAACATCCTAAGGTTTTTAAGAAATACTTAAAATTTCCACAGCAGGCACAGGAAGAACACTCTTGGTTTTGTTAAACATCAAATGTAAACATAACAGCAAAGTGCAAGAGGGCTTCATTTTCAGAAACATAGGGACTTAAAAAAGGTCTTTTTCTTTGAACAATACACTAAGCCCCCTAGAAGATTATCAGATATGTGTATATATAAGCAGTTCCTAAAATGAAGTACCCAGGTCCTCCTTTTAATACTATTAAGAATTACAGATTAACACCACCATGCAGCTGACTATTTGGAATAGTCTTCATGCTTCATATTTGCAGGTTCACCCGCCATCTGGCTTTTGCCTAGGCTGAGCCAACACCTCCAGCAAATAAGGACAACAGATAGAAGTCAAGAAATTGCACCTTATACTTTAAGAATCTTCTTAAATGCTTATGTGTTGAATCACTACAATATGCTCAAAGTAGACCAAAAAAAGGAAGTTTCTATACTGAACTACATCACACATGGAAAACAAATTTGAACAGCCCTTAATGAGTTCTTCATCACCACATCAACTAAGCTACTTGGCATCAAACCATCTGTCTTCTCCCTCTGCCTCATTCCAAGAGAAGGGGTATCATCCATTTTCCTCCCATCCTTCCCTTTGAGGGTTATCCATTATTTAAAAAGCTTGAAGAAGCCTCAGGCACCTGATTATATGACCTGTGCCCTAATCAAACTATAGTACATGGTACCCTTTAGATAAGCATCCTTACTCTTTAGAGGCTGATTGCATTTAAGGCATCTGGAAATACACTGAACAATGTCTCATGAGTATTAGTGAATATTTTTGTACTAGTCAACATACTGACAACCAGTAGGTGCATACAACCAGACAGCTAGCTTACCTACTCTACTCTATCCTCACATAAAACTCTGCTTAAATGACATCACACCAGCAGGCATTTTAGAGGAAGTTTCTGGGTTGCAATAAATCAAGTAAGAAGTTTATAACAAACTCCTTTGAGATGATGGTAAAACTCCACCTTCAGGATCTAAGGCATCACAGCTACACCCCTTCCCTCCCTGTCAGAGGCCAGTCATGCTGCCTGACTCACAGCACTACATCTCATTCATTTAGAGTTGTGATTAATACTGCAGTCATCTATGCCATCTGCTGTGTACAGACCATCCATGGACTCAGGCAGTCCTCCAGCCACACACACGCTGCTCCCATGGCAGAATTCCAAATAAAAACTGTGGCTTCATGTTTGCACATCTTGTTTGTCAATATTGCTTTGTTTCTCCAAGAACAACTTGGCAAATTGACAAGCTAGAAGGGTGCTAGCTAGTGTAAAGCTGCTCCTTTCAGCTGGATGTCTCCACAGCAATCAGCCATGTGTTGCAATTCAAGCACTCTGTGCGAATCTGGATGACCTGTGATGGCAAACTTTTCCAGATCTTCTAGAAAGTTTGCTTGTTTCTGAAGATGACAACAGTTCTAGATCCATAGGGAGAATATTCTGGGGTTTTTTTCCAGATATTTCTATTTTCCTCGAGACAGTGGTTTATGTGAAGGGATGTTCAAACTTGAAAGAAAATGTTTCCAGGTATTCTCATGTACAATCTTAACCTGGCAAACTAATTTAGCCATCAAGTGACTAAAGTTTGCATCAGAAAGTAAACAGCAGGGGTCCCAGGGAGGGAGCAAACAACTATAAGGACAGGCAGGCAAGGAGGGGTGCTCACCCTGCTGAAGTATAACATAAGAATTTCTCCAAAATTACTGGGATGGGACCAGCAAACGTTGAGCTTGTTACTCTCCTGCTGATATGCAGGAGAGGCAAAATTGCCAGTTGCAGTGAAAGTTGTTGTGCTGATCTATTCAGACAATGAATGCTATGTTTTCGCACAATTATTGTCACATTTTAATTTTGTTCTGCTACTTTCCTTAAAATGAAAGTAGTTCCCCAAAGATGTTGGTGCCAGATATCTATTCACCCATTCTTAATGCATTTCATGCTACGAGGATGCCAAGCTATATTTTTCTCCATGCACCCATGTTTACATACATATAGTACGTGCAAGAAGCTCATACATAGTGGGTAAAAAGCATTTCATGTTATCTTGCATAAGAACAATTTTCTTAGTAGTTTGTTTACATAAAAGCAGTAGCTTGGCACAGCACTAGCTCTTGAACAGCATCAGGAATCTTTTGTGCACAAGCATTTAATGCATGAGGTCAAATACATTTCTGATCTATGACAATTCAGTTTTCATTCAAGGGCACACAGAAACAAGTGGATATATTCCTCACTGGATCACCCCATACCCTTGACAGCTTAGTTGTTTTATGCTTCATTTATGCAGAATCCCAATAATTGCATAGCATCATGCTGCATCCTTCCCCCTTTCATGAAAGCCAGTAATTTGTAAACACTCATTTCATTTATACTTAACTTTTCACATCAAATGGGGAGAAATTCACCATGTTGAAACTCAGTGGTCCTAATGACATTCTGTGGAAGGCGGTCAGGAACCAAGCAGCAGCACAGGGACTGGCAGCCCCAGATGTCCACAGGGAAAAACAAAGAGAACACCAGTATCTTATGCACTCTATTTTACAGTCTTCTCATCTCCAAGTATTTACACTTTCCTAAAGTCTTGGAAGTTAATTATAAGGTTAATAACATCTTTGTAAGATAGTTCTTCACTTTGCCTATGTTTATTTACAGCTTGAGGAAAATCCTAATAAAAATGCATCTTACGATGCAACTGGCTAGACTACTAGGGCAAGGTACTGAAAGGAATCCTCTTTCTTCCCTTTTTAATACATAGCAAGGCTAAGTAAAACAAATTACTCTTGCTGATGTCATGTAGTTAAAGTGCAAATTGCAAAATTGTTTCCACAATTTTTGTGTCATTCTCCTGAAAAGAGCTAAAGGTCTGAAGACATTGTAACAAGAGATAAAGATTTAGTTGCACCATGCCTCCTAGTTTAAAACATGTAAAGAACAGTTCTAATGGGGCCTCAACTTTTTGAGTCTGGCATGATTTACATTCAATCTCGCCCAAGCAACTTAAATTTGGTTTTAAGCCTTTTTTTTTTTGCCATAAGCATAAGATAACTGATTATGCATAACATTGCTTATAAAACACCCTCAAATACTATAGCAACATGTGCAAACAGTCCTGAAAACAGGTATCAGGAATGAAAACTGATTAAAATGCATATACGAGCACATGTCCCAGCAGAAATTCTTAGTCAAACTTACCCTGTTGTTAGAAGGGGGAAAGAAGGGAATTTTTTTTTTTAATTACAGAAATATTAGTAAGTGGCACATTCAAATGTGTTTTTACAGAACAGGAATGAACAAACTGATTTTAAGATTGCTGGAAACATTATGGTGGCTGCATTAACACATTTTGAATTGAACAGATTTGCTGAAATCTAGAAGGAAAGTCTGACTGAAAAATGAAGAGGCTACTAAGGTAATACAAACCTTACCAACCTCTATTGGATCCACTGTCCGTGGCTCATTCAAAGATTATTCAGCTAACTGACCCTTGACAGTGTTTGGTGGGACCATTTTTAATCAATTCACAATTTTAATGGATGATTTTACTGACACTAATAATATTTTATATATAGAGCATGGAAATAAAGACAGACCTATGGGGTAACCAAGTCAGGGAGCAGTATTAAATCAACTGAAAGGCTCAGAAAGAAACCTTCAGCTTCCCTGTCAGCAACCATCGAATACATTGTAGAACAGCTGGCAAGACGTTCTATTGCATCTCATCGCTTCTTTCTCTGGCCTTATCCTTTAGAAAATTATTTCCTCTTGATATCACCAGACACACAATAACTGGGCTAAAAATTTAAGCTTGCTGTCTAAAGCAATCCTCCCACCTCTTTTCCACATCTGGAGTTCAAGCCTATACAGGATTATTGCAACATTTCTGGGGGGTTTTCATCATTATTTCTTGAGAAGAAGCTTTTTTAACTGTCTTATGAACAAATTGTCAATACCCATGAATTGGCAATACTTTATTAAAATAAACCGGCTAGAATTTATATAGCTCTACTGCTATGTATACCATTGTATGCTACATTTCTTATGCCAGTAAAAATAAACTTAAGGGCCTAGTTTATCACACAGAAAAATGTTACAAGTTATTACCAAAAGGAGAGGGGGAATAGAGAGAAGTATGCTAGATACTGAACAGGAATGCCTTATTCTTAGAATTGTTCTAATTCTCCAAGCTTCAGAGTGTCATATTTTGTGTTCACAGAGTTGTGTAATACTTTAGTGAATTATGGGGAAAAAGTGTTACAGTATGAACTATTCAGTTTCATTTTACTTTCCATACATTGCACAATTTACAAGAGAAAGACAACACAGAAGTAAGGAGAAAGTTTAGAATGTATTTAAAATTAACATTTCTCTTTTAGATAACTATCCTGAACTGTTCTTAAAGTTTCAGACCAATGGAAATTCTTTGCAGGGCTTTAAGAAGAGAAAGGCTATATAAGCCCAGCCACACATTTCCTGTTTTGGGAAAGAAAATGATCCAAAGTGCTTTAATTTAGTTATGCCTCCCAAAGATGGGATCTGCTGAAGGGTAGAAAACAGCTCAAGAATCCTTTGGAATTACCAAATTCTAGAACCACAACCCAGTTTTTACTGATCCATGAACTGCAGATGCACAAACATGATCTCTACTACAGAAAATTCTATATGCAAGATAACTACATTAAACACATTTTCAATATTTACTGCAACTCTCAATCAAAAATACTCCCAGTTGCTTAAAGCAGGGGGCTTGTATGTTACTATTAGTCTTTAAATGGTCATTTCATTTCAACAATGTAAGTGCCAGAAAATTATTTTAACCTTCTCAGTTGCTGTTAAACAAATGAGAACAGTTTTAAGCATTACAGTATTCCAAAATGGTACAAACTGGTGGGGGTCTCTGAAGGATACTAGCCTTCATACTCATGAAAAGAACAACCTGAAAAGAGACTAATGGAAGGAAAAAAGGAAGGGGACCTTTGCTTTGTGTTTTGATAGCATACAAGAAGGCTTTTATCCCCAAACCCCATGAACTAGTTAAGAACCACACAATGTAGCACAAATACTAACCTTCAGACGGAAGACCAGTAATTTTTCAATGCTCACCAGCAATATTAGCTAACACTAGGACATTACTTCATACTCCCCCAGAAACATTTCAGTCCAGGATAATTAAAATGTGTCTATCCACTTCTGGCTCAGAGGGAACACATTCCCTCAAATTAAAGGCAGTCTTACACAGGCAGACCAAAGGCTAAGATCAGAACTTAGTCACAGCAGGTTAATACTCCAAGCAGAACAAATTACTTTCAGATAAAGTAATCAGATCTTTCCTTTGTATTTCAAAGAATAATGCAATGCTAGCATAACACTGGATCCTTCAGTACCATGGTAGGTTGAATTATTTATACAGACCTAGGGTTACACCTCTGAAATAATCTAGAATTAAAATATCGACACTACTTCTCGCAACTTGCAGCTGAACGGCATAGGACACAGCCTTGGGCATCACGGATATCACCAAGATCCAGGGATGGAAACGCAGAGCACAGCACAGATTAACAGGTCTGTAGCAGAAGCTGCAAGTACCTTCCTGCAAGGCTTTCATCAAGACATTTGAAGTCATTAGTCTATTTTAAAACTTGAATAGACTTGACAAAAGATTGTCTCATATACCATGGAGAGTAAGAGACTTCAGAACCAATGTCAGATCACAGACCCCTAAAAAGCTTCCCAGATAATCCACTGCATTAAAAATAGGTGTTCTCATTTAAAAGATGCATATGAAGGCCACGTCACTCCATTCTGAAAGCAGAGAGACTTTCTTCAAGATCCCAATTTAACCAGTCACCTTCATACCTTACCTTTCTACAGTTAGTTCCTATCTTTATACTCAGGATTAAGGGAATAATGCACCAATATGATGATTCACGTGCAGGTAATCAACCAGCTATATCTTCCTTCATCTCATGTGAATAGCATTTGTTTTGTTGTTTGGGGGGGCAGGGGGGTTGGTTGGTTTGGGGTTTTTTTTGTGGGTTTTTTTTGGTTGGTTGGTTGGTTTTGGTTTTTTTTCCTTTTTATTTTAAGCTTCTTTCCTTCACCAGTGGTAGGGCCCGGGCTGGAAGAGGTATCACTAGACCATGAGAAACAGCAATTCTTCACTGATGTGTCCCCAGAGCAGAAAATGTTTGGCTACAGCTTGATGTGACACTTTTGGTTTTGGCATAATATAACAGTCTTTCAATCACTGTTTGAAATTACACAAAAACAATGTGCAAGTCAAGTTTAGCTGTAAATTAACACTCACATTAATAAAAAATAATTTTAAAATAATGACATCAGCTAAGCTACTCTTTTGTAGACATCTTCTCACACCTGCAAATATAAAATACACAACAGATGTTGGAGAAAGAGGACTAACTCCATCCTCCCCCACCACAACTGAAATATTGAGTTTCTACAGGAAAACTTACACTCTGTCACTCTGCTGCAAGCTGATTACACTCACATCTTTTCTAAGTGTTTGTTTATGCTGGCATGTATATAAAGATAAAGAAATCAAACTTGAACAAAACAGGTCTGAAAACCCTGATACAGTTTTGCTCCAAATACAGTATGAGACAGGAAAACTGGAGGAGCAAAGGAGCTCTAACCTGGTGCAAAACCTTTTCACTAATTTGGCAATTGATCAAGGAAATCAAAATGCTGAATTGGTTCCAAAGAGAGCTGAACTTTCACAGTTTGTAGCTGACAGTAATTAAAAATTGGGTGGATGGTTTGTGTTAGAAAACAGTAAGGAGGAGCCCACAGCTCCTTCTGGTTGTTCCTGGTAAACAACTCATTAGCATTTAAAAGGAATCCTCCCATTTCCTCAGTTCCTAGAGAAGATTGACATTTCAACCAACCTGAACCCAGACCAACAGCAGAGACTGGTCTCATAGTAAAATGGGTTTGGGGATTTTGTTGTGTGGGTTTTGTTTGCCTTTTTTTTTTTAAATTAAGAAAACCCTATGCAATACCACTGTTTTTTCAATTAACACACCACCTCAGGGACAATCCATCCTTAAGAAAAATGAGGTGTTAACAGAGTACATGTCATACCAAATGCTCCCTTCAACCTTAATAGAGCAAATTCTTTTCAGCTCTGGTAAATAAGCAGTTTGACTCAGCTATCACTTTTACAATGTAAAAAAATTAGCACTCTGGTTATTGTAATCTGATTTGCATTGCATTGAGGACTTTATTTTTTTTGGCCCCTACCCCTAAACAAAGTCAACGAGCTTCAGTAGGACATAAAATAACCATTCCCTTTCCACAAAGGGAAAGGGAGGACCAAAAATTGCTCAGGTTACTGTCACTGGTATTTGCTTGAAGAATGTATTTGCAAAAGCTTCTGCAAATCTTAAAATCTTTGAATCTAGGACTTAAGATGACAAATTGTAAAGGAAACAAGTTATTTTTAAAAAGCAGACGAAGGTTCATAGGCTCTAAGTCACTAGTATCTTCCTTTTCTTTCCAAGCCCTTATGCCATTTTACTAGTCATGATTCTCTGGTTCCAAATGTTGACCCCTTAAACTAAGGACTAAACCACAAGTAAACTCTGCCATTTTCAACTTTCATTCTCCAAAGCATGGTTCAAAGCAGGTTTGCATGGTGCAGAAGAACAGGGTATTAGTTTGAAATCATAAATTCCAAAATAATCATCCAAATGGGGAAAAAGTCTCAAGCAGATATTAAACCCATTTCTAGCTACTCCTTTTTCATTCCAAAGGTACCAGAAGTATTTGAAAACTGCTAGTTTTCCCTCAAAGAGGGTCACAACAATGAAGCCGGGGATTTCTGCATTTTCCCATTTCACTTTCTACCCTCTTCCCCAAACTAAAAACTTGAGTACGTGTCTCTGTTCACTTTCACAGGCAGCAATGGCAAGAGTAGTTTAATCAGGTTCAGTACTGCCCCAACGAGCCTGTCCCTAAGGCACCTAGGACCCTACTCACAAAACTGGCAGCCACATCAGTCCCACAAAGCTTTCATGCTTTAGAAAGCCAAAAAACAGTAGCAGGATTAAAAGGTCTCCATCCAGAGACTTCAGATGGCATCATTATAACCTTCCACATTTGGGGATTTCATTTCCAAGAAAAAGTAAAAATTATAATTGCATTTAATCTCACTGTAAAATGAGATTAAAAGGTTAACACAGAGAAGCTGCCAAACATACCACCTCTTGGCAGTAGTTGTTGGAAATGTGCAAACTAGGGATGCCAGATCATCTTTAAGCATTCAATTTAGATTACTGATTAGGATTACCTGAGTATAGTATCCTCTTACAGTTTCTGTAAGAAAATTTACAGTTCTTTCAGCCATCTGCATTATCTTTAGAATATGGTCTACATCCATAGTATTTAGTATATATAGCATAGGCATCAGTATCTTAAAGTAAATCTCAAATTTTTTTTTAGAAGACAGGCCATTTAGTGTTCTTGCAATGCATTTGAGCCCTGTAGATAACTAAAGCAAAGGAAAATACATAGACTTGATATCCAGTTGCTCTGCAGAATTAAAAGACAGAGACAAATGGAAAGACAGGGAGACAGCAGAAAAATACAGTCCAAGCAAAGCCTAACAGAAGCATTCCAGCAAACATGCCAATAAACTAATCCTCTTTACTGTTTGATATCTTATTAAGAAACAAAGGATTCTTATAAGAAGAGCCTTTGAAAGCAACTGCTTTGTCGCAAGCAAATAAACTAATGGTTTTATTAGAAACATATGCTAAGAGCTTTATCTGTTAGGCAAGAGTTGCTTTCTTTATGCAGTGTTTAAAAAAAACAATTGAATCACTTGCTCTACTACTTAACCACATGCCAGTGCAGTATGCATAATGCTCTGATGCAGCAATTATTCCTATGGTATTAAACAAGTCCTTCTGAAGGGAAGTTAATATCATTTACGAACCTGCCCTTGGCCATCGTTAACAGTAGTCTAGAGAACAAGATTTAGTAAAGAATTGAAGAACATGGAGCTCTGAAAGTAGTTCACTACAGAATGAAAGTTTGAAGACTTAAGGAACATTTTAGAAAATGCCAGTCTGCTTTTTCAACTTGGAAATTATTAAAATAAGCAAGTAAAAACACTGATAGAGAAATACTCAAAATCTGATCAACTGACTTGGGGTTCGTTTTAGCTGAAATTGAGCCATTACTTTTCCCCTACTCCTTCTCAAAACAGGTTTTTCCAATACCTCTCTGAATGCAGGTGTAAGGCAGGCAAGTCAAAACATACTGTCAAGATTCTCCTGTTCCAAGTAAGTTGCTGGAAGGTGCTTATTTTACTTGTTGAGAGAGATTCAGACACAGCCCACCTTAGTTACTACTTCGCCTTTATGACTGACTTTGCAGAAATAAAGGCTTATTTTGATATCAAAAACCTATGCCATATTTGGTCCCGTTTCATAAATACTGAAGTCAACAGATTGATACCCTAGACAAACTTGATGGCACATAACTGTACTCTGCACTTTACATACATTATTCAGAACCTACATTTTACAGCACACTTTTTTTAGTATGTTGCAAGTAAACATCAAATTCACATTAGTGACTCTCTTAAAGCATCTTCAAATGTATTGACAACAAATATTGCTCAAAGCACTCGATATCCCATACAATAATATACTCTCTAGTTTTTCTGCTTATTAACTACTATGATACTGGGTCATATAATTTTATGGTTTTGATAGCCTCCAAGGTAAAAAAGAACCTACCCTCTCCCCTAAAGAATAAGATTCAAAGAATAGTGACAGGAACTCAATGTTGAGAAGCAGATGTTACTGCACAAATCAGAGTTTGGGTGTCCTAAACAGTGTGCTAATCTGTCCCCAAAAGATGTCAATGAAGATACTGAAATAAGAACTGAGAATGTATACGTATGCAGAGAGAGCATGCAAAAGCAAGCCAACAGGACAGAGAAAAAAATGTATATTTTTTCACCATGCACCACACATTAAGCTCAGCTTCCTTCTTTTATGTCCTCTATGAGGCCAAACATGAAAACATCAGGAGTTCTCTGATCCTCCTCTGTGCTTGAAGGTTGCAAAAAGGGGAAGGCAATGCTAAGTCTGATTCTTAGTAAGTTAAGACGAACAAGAGAAGCAGAGGGTAAAAATAAGAAAAAAACTAGCCACAGGTGAGAGGAAGCTAAAAACTCCCTAAAATCCCAGGTTTAGTTCCTTCAAAGGCAGCTAGAGATTCCTGGGAATAAGCCAAAAACCCATACACACTAGATTTCAGCTTTCATACTGAACTAGATGGGAAGGAGACAGTTACATTTAAATGTAAAGCCATCACAACAGAAATGAATGCTGGAAGGAAATGCTTTTTCAATAAAGGGGTGCTTGAAAAATTCCCTTGAGAACAAAAGGCACTTGCTAATTGTTCGAAGAGTGAGTAGCCTGATCTAGTGAAACAACTGTAGATACTACATAAAAAATACAACCTGTTTTTATTTTCCAATTTGAACTTCTGGGGTTTTGGGGGCGAGGGGGTTGCCACTTTTGTTTTTGACACTGTACAGGGCCTGCCAATAAGTTATTTCAGAAGCTGAATATCAGGCTGTTGCATTAATTTATCTAATATGTACACACCAAGTGATGTTATAAAGAAGCTTCAGCTTTCACCACAGAGGAAGTTGATTCCTCCCTATTATTCTTCTTCCCAGTACTACCTAAACTGCCAAGGTTCACATACTGGAGGTGCTCACACCATCCAACTTTCTTCCCCCAGATTGTTCTTCCCTTCAGACAAAGCTTGGTATGTCTTGAAAAACTCTGATGTTCAGAAAAGCTAATTGGCTTATTAATTAGTATAATTATTTATTAACAATTTATTAGCAATTAACAGCACCTGTTTACCTCACAGGAAAGAGCCTCTGTATAATTTTATGCCCACTCCCACACAAAAGGTTTCATAAAACTGTTTTTTTTTCCTTTAAGCTTGTTTCACAGCTAGCTTCAAAACTTTATTATCAGAGCAAAACTTTCAGCACTTAAAAGTTAATGGAGGTACATTAAATATTAAAACATTCACTAGCCGAAATAAGCTGGGCTATCCTGTGATGAAGGTGAAATGAGAACAATTTTCTTCCAATGAGTTTACTATTGAACCATTTGAGAACATAAGCTTGCAAATTACTTCCACGTTGCTAATCCTAAGCAAGTATTCTAACTATTCTATGAATGGTATAAAGCATATCTCCCCATTGGAATTGGAATAAAAAGAGAGGAGAAAAAAAACCACAGCTCACACAGTAGCCATTGTTTGAATATCAGAAGGGGAAGCCAGCACTGGCATAACTTAATCTGCTGAACTACTAGTTTATCTTGATGAAATTTAACTAAACTATCAGACTGCTTTGAAGGTGTATGCTAAGAATATTAAAAAAAATAAGCAGCTTCCAGAAGACTGAATGCAGATTGTAGACACAGCTTTAGATGAAAATTTAAATGCACCTACACCTTGCAAGGCCAAAAAAATATATTTAATAAGGAAACTTAAGTCTTACTAGAGAAACATATGTACCAAATTATTTTTTTATCTCTACATAAAAGAACATGTTTTACAAAGAGATGTATTGTTTCTGAAGCTACTGATCCCACATCCTGATAAAAGACCAATATAAATATTAAATTTTCACCAATGTGGAGATGCTAGAGAGAAGGAAGCACACCCATCTAATCAAGCAAAATAATATTCATATTCAATAACATAAGTCTTCACAGAACAGTATTGTCTGAAGTACTATTCCCAAACATATCAGCAGCTGAATAACTTCTTTTAAAAGCATTTATTTGTAGAAGTCTATTATACTCAATATGAAAGATGAAACACTTCACTTTAAGTGACCAGTTTAAGTTACATTGCAATACCAAGAACCTACACATATGCTCCAAAACAGAAACAGCCAACTCTTCAGTGACTCATAGTCATTAGTATCAGATTTTGTAGTTCAGTACAGACTTTAAAAAATGAGACAGAAAATCCTCACAAAAATTGTGGGGTAAAGAGACTTCATAAAAGAATCTGTACTACTCTCAACTTTAATTACTAGGTTTACAGTAATTACTGTAGATAAAACACAACTAGCCCTGCTACTTGACAGCACTTAATTCCACTGTAGCTTACACTTTCCATCTTGTTTTTTTTCAGGGGGCAGTTTCCAGTGTGGCACACTGCAAGATGATGAGGCTTAGGAATGAGTCAGCTCAGGAGGAAGGGAGGAGAGAACCACTGTCCAAACCCACCAGAGAAGAGGGAGCCAATGCAGGGTTGTTTGGGTTTGTGACCACAAGCAAATATTTTGCTTTTCCTTCCCTCCCACCCCACCTCATTCAGTAATCAGACACATTTGTGAACTCAAATTAGGAAACAAGAAGCTTCCCCCCAGCAACAGGTCTACTTAAGGTATTATGAAAAAGTTGCTAATTCTCATCCAGCACCAATGGGCAAAGGCAGCCATCATGGTAAGCACAGTCACCTTAAAGTCTGAATGGGTACTTGGGAGGGATAGAAGCAGATAAATTTATCCTATGCTGTTGATCCTTTTCTGCAAGTCATACTGCAAGTGGAGCTTCTTCCCTCCCAGGCTGGAGGAAACGTTACAACACAAACAAAGCCCAAGAGTTGGCCCTTCAAAACTGAATGGGCTGAGGTCCAGCAGCACAATACTCAAGTCAGTGCTACCTATGAATGCAGGTAGTCAAAAGACACCCAGAGTAGCATCAGGGAACTGACCCACTTCTCAAAATGGAAAGAATGAAGGGGAAAAACCCAAGAAGCAGAGGCTGGCTAACCTTGGTTAGAAATCAGCAAAAGATGGATTGCAATTGCAAAGAAATTCTGGGAGAAGACTATCCTTAGAAATCCTGAATGTTAGTGAAAGCCACCTTGAATTTCTGTTTCTAATTTAAAGAGGAGGACTTTAAAGAAGCTGAAACTGTGTTGCTGCATGAAAAGAATGGAAGAAGCCACATGGGTCATGGATTCAAGTTGCCTCAAATTGCAGGTCATTGCGTGATGAACACCAGCTCTGGAAGGGCAGACAAAAATTGCTACCTTCCACCCTCTTTTTCCTTCTTCTCATGTTCTTAACACAAGTGCAATTCCCCAAATTCTTCCTGTGATAATAAGATAGAGCACTAACATTGCTGTGGCCCTGTGTCAGGCAATGTTGAATGAATCATTTCACAGCTTATTTTGGAGAATACAGATCACAAAAAATATATTTTGGAAAAAAGAATCTGCTATGGTGTCTGCCAACCCAATTGCAAGGAAAACATCATCCTGATTTCCAAAGCATCCATGCAACTCATGCCTTGCTTACAGCTTCAGTCAGGTCCCTACAAGGTTTGTCAATAGCATCAGCAAACCTTATCCAACATTACACCATTCTCTAGTGCTGCAGTAGAAAAGAAATCCTTTCCCCATAGCTTCAGCTAAAAAAAAGTAGAAGACTGTTTCTGGTTCCTACAGGAGGAAACTTGTCCAAGGAGAACTTGTCTAATCGTTATGAATGTCCTCCTTTCCCCCCACAAGCATAAGTGTTCTTGTGACCACTTTATAGCCACACAAACATGTAATACCTATCCTTCCCTAGTCAGAATGTGTTTCATGAATATAGGAGATTTAAAATTATAGCTAGAGATCAATAACAGATCCCAAAAGTATCCCTATGATTTTTTGCTGTTTTTGAAAACTTTCTTCAACTAAAGAACTTAAACACTTACGTTCTGTTGAATCTGAATTTATGCAATCATTTCATACCATGCTAAGGCATGAATTGTAGAGAGGTGAAGATTATACCACATTTTGAAGACAAGATCATGGCTCAGAAATTGGGGTTAATAGGTTTTGCAGCATGTGACCACCAGAAGGCATTCCAAGACAGAGGGCTTTCCTTGAGAAAGATTACTGATGAGGGCTATGCCTAAGTAGCCCAAATGTGCAGCTCATATCATTATCATCCCCAAACTGTTCTCTAGTTTCCAAGTTTAAAACTTTTTTACTAGGCACACCAACCTGGACCCTTTTATTCTAGCCCTGAACACCCCTCCTCCTTATGGAAAGCCTCTAGGATTCTAATTACTCTAAAGTCTACTTCAATTCATCTTTGTTCCTGGTAAGCGAGACAATTTTTTTTAATAGCTCTTTAGCATTCCAGACCAACCTTTTCCAGGACTACTACTTCCAGTCTAAAGTCTTCTCCTTCATAATTCCTTTGGGTTTAAAATTAATTTGTCTTCTGTTCTCTCTTCATCTCTTTCTTGAATTATGGCCAATCAATCAACTCTCATCCATTCTTCCTCCTGAGGCTGGCTGCCCTTTTCATACTGACCACTCCCAAAGAATCTTTGGTGTTCCCAGGACTGCAACCTGCTACCAAGGTCAAGATTTGATCTCTAAATCTTCATGTTTACCAAGCACATGCAACTGTTAGTTTTACAAGGCTGTTCCACTGCTCTCTTCCGTCACCACCACCATCACAGACCAAATCCTGTCTGAAGATCACTATTTTCAGCAACATTTCCAAGCTTGGGGTCTTAATTTTCTTTGACCTCTTCAGGAACACACAGCTGCATCAGAAAGCCATGCTAGGAGAAAAGCACATCCACCCTATTTGCAGGATCAGCAATTTGATCTCCTCCACTGCTGTCACAGTTGCCACCATTACTTTTCCTTATTCTCTCAAACCTGAAATCCAAGCCCTCCCTGCAAACACCAACCCGACAGATTTTTCTGCTCAGCAGACCGGGTGTTCCCCATGTTGGCTTCCTCAGGTACTCCTATTGCAGCTCAGGAACTGCTTTGTGCAGCAGCAATGGTAGCTTCCCACACTGTGCTGAACCATGCACAGGCACCAGAGGCAGCAAGCCCCAATTTATGCTCTCGGACAGAGATGGTGGCAGCCTCCTTACCAGCCACATGTAAGGACAGACCTTCCTTGATTTCCTTCATGCATAAGTACATATATCACACACAGTATGCACAGGAATGTGCAAAGTGCTAATGGCATGTGTTACTGCTTGATGACCACAAATGCCAAAGTGATACCAGACAGAAAATACTCTATTACAGTTCAACTCATCATTTTTTACTGGTGGTATACAGTAAGCCTGTACTCCTCCAGTGCTTGTACTAGAATCATTCTCCTGATAAGCAGGCTGGTCTACACAAGTCAAAACAGTATATTTCTGACTTATAAATGGAACAAATCATTATCCTGCTTAACTAAAGTGTTACAGGGATCAAGCGTAAGCCACAACCATTATTTAGCATCATTACTCTTATTACCTGACTTGATTTTTGACAGATAAATTTGAGATCGCCTTTTTTGTTAAAACAATATTAAGGTATCAATCTGTCACACAAAAATCACTGTTAGAGAATTCTGCAGGCACCGCTTTGTTAGTGATGCAAATACTATCTATCAAGCTTACCTTTTCATCTTACTTTTATCTAGTATACATGAAGATTTGTGCTTTTTTAAGCAGGCAAAAATCAGAATCTATGTTCTTTTTCTTTCCTATTATCCACAGTATTATTGTCACCATAATTTGCATGTTACATCATCTTAACTAGTTACTGCATTAGAGGAAAACAAAAAAAATCCTTCACCAGAAACAGTTTATCACAGTATCTTCTATAGAAGCCTTCAGCACTTCAGTTTTCCTAACATAGATTAAAAAGAGATTAAGAGCCATAAACTGTAGGCAGACAGTTGATGTTCTTTCAATAGTGTCAAAATGCCTTATAAGCATTTATATATAATTACCTATATAGGTGTACCAAGGATCATTCTTCTCTTCCTCTGCCCTTCAAGAGGCCAGACCCAAGAGAATAACAATCTAAGTATAACTTAGACAGTGAGACTTAAATTCCAGCATAAACTATAGGTATCCCATTGTGTTATATTAACCAGACCTTTGATAAAACAAAATTGAGAATTAGAGAATCAGCCACAATCCCCATTAAAGCCCTTTTGATGTCACCTCTTTTCAACATACATATAGGAATTCCTTGTAGTGGAACAGCTCAGGTAGAAGCATCAAAATTAACACTCATCAGATATTGTTTCATGTCTCAAGCATAAAAAATCCATCGTAAAAGAGTCCACATTGACAAAAAAGGGAATTGCAAAATGCCAATCCCCTAATATCAACAGGATTTAATTTTTTTTTACCCAAACTCAGTCAAGTAGGATTACAGGTTTAAAGGTAAACTGTCAAAGAAAATTATATCATTTCCTGTAATTTATTCTAAAACTAGGTTAGACTGTTTACCCTCTCTTCCTAGAATGAAATAGCACAAACACAAAGAATCTTCAAGGCCCATGGTACTTGTGAGCGGAGTGTCACATGCAAGATGTGTCAGGGCCCCAGCTAATGTCCAGAGCCTGACTCAAAACTTAATGAAATTGGTGACTACAAGGTATGAGTTTCCCATAGGACAAAAATGGATAAAAGTTTTTATTTTAAGCATTTCATTAAAAAACAAAAACAAGACCAAAACAACCAGCCTACCCTTGTCAAAACCAAAGTCTGGTTACTTCAGGTTCTTGGCACAGAAATCTGTACTTCACATATATTTTAACTTTTGGGGGTACCTTACAACCAGGAATAGTAAAGCAAAACATTTTTGCTTGTAAGGTTAACTGTTTCACATCTATAGTGCCATTATTTTGAAACACTGAAGTATGTGTAATTTGTCTTTAGAGACCAGACAGAACCACCTGATCCTGCAGACCAACACTTTTCTGTGTTTTAGTTTTAAAGGCACACAAGTAGAAGAGCACTATTTCAGAGGTCTACCCTTTTAGCCAGAAAGCTGATATAACACTTCATAACTCTGCTGTGTCAGATCATACATCATAAATATTTATCCAGTGATAAATACTTCTCAGGGAACATGGAAACAAGCTGGTTTATAAGGAGACAACCTACTCCAGGTGATATGCCTGATCTTTTAGTTTCTCCTCTTTTCCCCACCTCTCTCAGGAAAGCACAATGACTACAGACATCTGCTATTTGACTATAGACACATCATAGTGGTGACACAAGTTAATATTGTACAAAACAACAGCAACACATGTGAGGCAGCTAGGTTTTCCTACCAGGACACTACTGTTAATCTGCTTATCCAAAATGAGAAACACCTTTACTACTAAATAAATAGTGAACATTTCCTTGTAGGAGGGGAAGGGGAATCCCCTTTCCCTCCCTCACTCCAGCTTTTCATATAGCATCCTTTCAAGTCTCATCATTTTAATACAGGCTCTTTTCAATGCCTTTTTTCCTTTCTCTTTTTGCCAAAAGACTTGTTCTCCTTTAGCACAGAATAGAGGCTGGAAAAATACTCCTTCCTACATACTTGCAACAGAATATACTTACCACACTTACATGAGCTTTGAACCTATCAGAACTGTCTAGGAGATACAAAAAAAAACCAGTCAAGTCTAACACAGAGTAAACTAAAACCCAAATAGGACAATTTCAGTTTTAGAAGAAAGCAGATTCCAACCATTCCTGCCACCTTTCTCGGTCTTCAATATAAGAAAAAAAGTGATTTCACCAAAGGTGAAAGATTTCAGGTTTCCGTAACAAGGCAGGAAGATACGATTAAGCAGTCACCTGTACAGAAATGCATTTTCTATTTTCTCTTAAAGAATAGAGAAAGAAAAAGGCAATTATTCTTTTATAACACAGAACACAAGTATGAGACTCTGTGGTTAAGAAAAAAGCTGAAGTCATTTTAAAATAACTTTGCCAGAAGACTTCAAGCATTTCCTTTCTCGTTCCAGGAGCCAGCGTACAAACTAGACACACCTTATAAACCCCACCACCATCCTGGCCCTAATACATTCAAGTTTTTGCTTCATGAAAGAAAAACAGCTAAATAGTGCATGTATATATATATGCGCCCAAACATTTACATACATATCACAAAAAAGCCTGATAGTACTACTAAAAATAGTATACCTTGCTTAAATGTGAGAATAAATGCATGCTTTCACTTGCAATTAAAGCACAGTGAATGAAGGCACCAAAGGAAATAGACACTCTGTACTCACTGATCCAGGGCCTTTTGCCATAAATGGCATGAAAATTTTCAGTCATAATTTGTTTATTGGCGTATTATTTTCTGTCTACCCCAGTTACAAGTTAATAAGAGGTTGTATCTGGCTCCAATTCTGGGTCATTCCATCTGCAACACTGGAGGAGATGTTTGCATATTACCTGGTAAGGGGAGGGGTACACAGGCAATATAAAATGCCACCACAGCAATATTGCCTTTTGCCTAGAGATACCAGTGGCCTTCAGCAGGATATTCTGGTGTGCTTACAAGGTAGGGATCTTGAAACTATTTGTTGTTCAAAGTTTTAGGTTTTGATTCTGCCACTTTTTCCTTAGAAAAATTGGTTCACTTAAAGCAAATAAGTCTCCTTATTGGTATAAAAGCCTGAAATCTGTTTTGAATCCAAAATCTCCAAGCAATGATTAAGGAGTGTATTGATAGACCGCAAATCAACGAATTAAAGTGAACATTAACATCATTAATGTTTTCATCAAACTCTGATGAATCTCAAGTAGCCCAACTAGCAGGAGTCTGTTCAAGGATTGTACGCAGAGGCCATAGTGGCTACTAACCAAGAGAAAAAAAAGAGGAGAGGAAGAGAAGGATGACTTTTTAGTTTAAATTACATGCAGTAAAGCCATATTAGAATTTGCTGTTATGTATTGTAATAGGAAGAAACAGTTATTTGTGGCTTTGTCAGATGTGTAACCATTAGTAGTGCCAAGCAACTTTCAGCTAAAGAGACTTCACATTGAAGGGGTGAGCAAGGAAACACTTTCTACCATATCAGACTCAAATATAAAACCATTTACCTTTCCTGTGTTTCAGCTGAAGTTTCTTGCCAAGTTTGTAAGCTTATATAGAGAGACCACTTCCCTTTACCCCCATTAGAGTCTGTATTTTGCTCTTGCCTGGGGAAGTAACACAAGACCCACTCATTTGTGGGACAAATGTGGTTA
Source organism: Theristicus caerulescens (assembly GCA_020745775.1). Classification (NCBI taxonomy): domain Eukaryota; kingdom Metazoa; phylum Chordata; class Aves; order Pelecaniformes; family Threskiornithidae; genus Theristicus; species Theristicus caerulescens. Next base: position 75,970,849 of record CM036558.1, read on the forward strand.
CATGGAGGCAAGTACAAGACTTGACTTTCCTTGCCTGCATCCTGAGTGACTATCTAAAATAGCCTTTAATGGTCTCACCAGTCCCTCCATTACAGGCTTGGGCTGGGCAGAACTGGCCATGTCAGAGGAAGAGTTGTGGTTTAGTCTAGACACAGCATTTCCCCTTTCCTTTACCATGGTCCTGCTTCCAGCAAAGATCCTTTAGTCAGTATGCTACATAGAGAAGATTCAAGAGCACAGGGCTGTGAAAGAAAAAAGCCTGTTAGTTCAAAAAGGAAGATCTCAGAACAAAGCTATGAGCAAAGCAGCTGTGGTACAGTTTGGTATTCACCAAATTTCCCTTCCTGAGGTTTTGTCTATGCTTAGAAAGGTAGCACTAAGCATTCTGGATCCTCCCCTTACAAAGATCTGCTATTTGAGATCAATGTTAACTAGTCCATTACGAAGGGCAGACAAGCATGCACATTTAACCAAACAAGTTCCACCTCAAGGGCTCCAAACTACTCTCAGCTTCCAGCTCCTTTAAGGCCCACCCCTGTTCCTTGACCACTCAAACATCATAGGCACCAAAGCAATTTGTACAGCCTGCATTTGGCTGCAGCACCACAACCATTCTTTAAATGCAGGCACTGTCCTGGACAAAACCTTACTGAGAGGAGGAAAGACTACTGTAACACGCTCTGCAAGGGACTGCTGTCCTGAGCCACCCTGAGCTGCCAGGCTGCACATACTGCAGCTACCTGCCAGCAAGCTGGTACAGGGCTACACGAGCTCTGCCACCCTCTGTGCAGTCCTCCTGGTATTTTTTTTAATGTTTTCATAGTTCAAAAACTTTATTTCCAGATGCAAAATTAAAAGTATAAGAATTGGGTGAACTTCATCTTACTTAAGTTCTGACTACTGCAGGAAGGCTTGTATTTAAAAGTACTTCTCTACTGCTGGAGGAACTCCAGATATATGCTACATGAGCATTCAGTACCAGAAGTTAAAACAGATTAGTAAGCACTTGTTTCTGACTCTACTTCTAAGCATGCTACGTCAGTGCGATTAGTGAAACATGTCCATCATCATCTTATATTAGAATACCAGCACAGCAGTTTCAGTATGCAAGATGCCTTTGCTGTTCCTTTTCTCTTCTTGATTTTAATCACATGGGTTTTAGCCCCTAATATGGTAGTCAGTGTAAGATATAATCACTTCATTACACTGGTCATTTTCCACAGCTACAGGAAAAATGTTAGCTTCATTTTCTACCAGTTGTGAAGCCTAAACAACAAACTACAGATCAGAATAGTTCAAGATTTAGAGGGTAATTTTATGATATCAGTCTCTTTTGGCCAGACTTGTTCTGGCCTGCATGCCCAGTCCCAGAAAGATCAGCAGTTGGTGACAGTCATATCATATACTTACTGCTTACTTGTTGACAAGATGTGGTCACAACATGGAGAAGCAGAAGGGATAACGGAACCCAGGACTCCCCAGCATAAGTCTGTATTTTCACAAGGTCGATAAGATCCGCATCTTAATACTGGAAACAGTTTTTCTTGAATCTTCAGCATCCTCTCCTCCCTACCTCAGCAGCAAACCTACCTCCCCCTGCCCCATGCTAGCAGCATTAGGAAACATTAGCTGCTACCAACAGGAGATGAACCTGCATCCATTCTAGCTCAGGCACCACTGCCATTTCTGTTCTAGCATTCCTGTTGGTATCCAAGCTAGAATTAAAAATAAGTTTTACTAGATCAAATTGGAAATTGTGTGGGCTGAAAGATCATCTTGCTCTCTGAGAACTTCCCATTTTTATTTCAAAACAAGGTGACGCTTTTATAGTTACTTTTTGGTCCCAGGCATATTAAGAAGATTAGGATCCCAAGTATCATGTTTCTTTCTGCAGTTGCATGGTCATTCATATTTCAACTTTTTGGGAAAGAGTTCACATTTCAGTATCATAAAAATACTATTATTTCCGTTTTCTCTCCCTACAAACAGTAAGCCAACTCCTACTTTGAAGGGCTTAAGAACAAAGTTTCAACTAAAGCCTCAAAAGTGAATAACAAATTGCATCCAGATGAATCAATTCCAAAAAGCTTGACTGAAATACAAATCTGCTGTAATACCACACTATAAGAGCATGTCGAGGACACCTTGCTGTCCCTACACTTGTCCAATACAGACTACACAGTGATGCACTGAAGTAACTGTATTCCTCGAAACTTGAGAGCAGGTTGCAGCACTATGCAGAACAAGTGTTTTCACATTACTGCTAAACTGTAGTGAAATACCGTGTTGTGAAGTGAGCCAAAAACTTTTAAGTAATGCTTGAGGTGCTATATTGTTGAGCCACCTTGTGGCATATTTGTTGCATTACAGTGCTACACATTAGAGGAGAACACGGCTGTGATTTGCTGGGTCTGTTCAAATTCAGGAAAGAAAACAGAGAGCACATAAGAAGTTCAATTGTAGCATGCACATGAAGCAGCACTCCCTTAGTAAGGAAAACATGAATTGTGGAAATTAAGCTACATAAGACCAGCCATGTGCTAGCATCAATCAAATTTTTTTAAGCACTTGGTTATTCCAACCAATAGTTCCTTACAAAGCAACCTGCTTTGCAAGTCCTTAAAAAACACATTCAGGCTGTGCATATAGAACTCTTTATGGATGAGACAATTGTGGTCTACAGTATCAGCTGGAAAAATACTCAGCAAGGTTAATAAATTCCTCCCCAAAAGAAGTTCATGAAGAGGCATTCTTACATTTTCTGAAGATTGACTGTAAAGTATTTTCATATGCAATAGTTTTCATATACCTTCACACACTATCTTTGAAATTAAGTCCTACAATCCAAGGTTTGCCGTGAAATTGTTAAATTACATTAATCCAACAATTTAACAAAAAGTGAAGCAAAGCCAGAAGATAATAAGTGTGGGTCTTCTGAGGCCTCAGATAAAAAGGAAAGCATTACTACCGCAGAGGATCCCTAGGCATTAGTGAATCTGTGGAATACATACATATGAACTCTCCAAACTCTCTGCACACATGGGATAACTAACCAGGTTACTGCCAGGATAGGCACACCATTGGTTACTGCAGGTCAGCCCTCATGTAACAACCTATTTTATTCCACAGTGATTTATTTCCACTTCTAAACCCTAAGACAGTACCAAAACACAAAGCTGGTTTCCATAAAAGTGAGCATTGTGTGACCAGTGGCAATGTAATCTTCTCACCAGTCCACTATAACCATTATTTGAAAACATCCTTTTTGGAATAATTATAGTTTTCCATTGCTGTCCCTTCTGACACCACAGAAAGACAGCAGCTTTTATGAGTTAAAAAAACCCACAACAAACCCAACACATCACACACTTAAAGACATTTTAGATCCTTGTTTACCACTATATACTACCCATGCTGTTGATAAATTTCTTTTGGACATATATTACACATGAGGTATAAAGAAATACCAACATGCTAACTACAAACATTTTAAAATGAGTTCCAAGCCTCAAAACACAGGAAAACCCATCAGACAAGATCCTGGCAGGACACAACACACACACACCACTTCTGGATAAACAAATGATATAGACAATCTCAACAAAGTACCAACTAGTCATGTTCTATCAGCCCCAAAAGTTTCAAAGTAATGGAGAAGATTTACAAGGCCTTAACTGGTTTTATAATCTTCTCGCAGACATTAGAAAAGCACTAATAAGTAGCATTGTTGGGATAAGGAACACCAGATACTTCACTGGATCACCCATACTATGGTTGACAGAACAGCAAAAACAAGATTTATTTACTGCCTTGTTTCCTACTCTATCCTTTACTGAAGTCAAGAGACTACAAGTCCTAATCTTGATGCCAGTTCCTTAATAGCCTTGAGAAAGGTGGAACTTAGATAACCACAGGACAAATATAGAGATGCTCTAATACAGGCTCTCGCCCATTTCCTACCACCATCTTCATTTTGCCCACTTCCTTCCCTTCCTTACCAGAAAACTTCCTACAACCTTTAAAGTTTCAGGCTTCCCCACTTTCGCAGCAAAAAGAAAGTAGGGTTGGTACTGGCAAGAAGATACATAATTGGAAGCTGCAATATACATTGGCTTAAAGCACACAACTGAAGAGAAGAGAATAAGCAGCTCAATCTGAAAAAGCTTTTCTCTCAAGTGATGGCTTGAAAGCTGTTAAGTGAACAACAGTTGAAAAGAAAAAATAGGGACAGGTTTTTGAGTGGGCTTGAGGGCTGTCCCAGACACCTCTCAGTCTCAAAATCTCATCCAGTCCCATCCTCATAGCTTCCAAAAACTTTTCACATAAACTCAATTTACAGCAGTGGAATTCTTTAAGATGTCTCTATTGCATCATAACCTCACTTAAGGTAACCAATTTGGAAAATTCATATCATCCCATGATACAGATATCTAAATCTGGGATGAAACCACTCAGGACAAAACCCACCAAGCTGTTTAATCACTTTATGCCATGTTTCAATAGGAGGAAAGCATCTGTAGTATGTTTGTGGATTAAGGCTTTAACTACAATATTAAAGAATCTCTTTTTCCTAAGGATAGAAGACACATGCTTCTACATTTTCAATCTGCACCATGCCAATTATCATCAACATCCTGAATCAATGCAGTTTTAAAGATATATGTCACGAGCATTGCTATTCACACATTCACTAACTGATGCACCATTTCCTCATGCCAAGTATCCACAGCAATATCCACACAATTACAACTTTAAAAAATACGGTTTTCTTAAGATGAACTTTGCACTCTATCTTCCCTCAAGAGTTCTGGAGTGGTGGGTTTGTGTGTTAATCATGGACATTTTACATCTCTACAACTACTTGGTTTGGAAGATGGGATGCCCTGTGGGAACGTGGCAAAATGCAAACTAGTTAAAGGGCAAATAAAAAACAACAGCTCACCTTTCTTTGGCTTCTTTGATTTACATAATATGATAGACAAAGCAATAAAGCAAAAGAATTTGAGTAGTGATGAGAGTGCATAAGTTAAAGATGCAAAGAAGAATTAATCACAAGGATAACAAATCTTAAGGGTGGGTAGCTGTCTGCCATGTTTCATGTAATATCTCTGTTATCTGTATCTAAAGACTACAGTCGATACTAACACAGTGATTTCACATTTAATAAAAGTTAAATAGCCCTGGTGCCGACCACCCAAGATTTGTACAAACAGGATCACATACACTTTAAGCAGTGAACAAGCTGAGATGTTGCTAAAGACCCAAATTTTGCAAAGCTGCAAATGGCATTACAACAATTAAACATTAAAATCCAAAGTTGACTAAGTTAAACCTGAATCTGCTGACTTTTCTCATGTGAGCAAAAAGCTTTAAGAGCTTTATGCTGATATTTAATATTAAATCTAAATAACCCAAGAATGTTTCAAAAATGACAATGCATGTTAATTTAAGTAAACACTGTATAATGTATCAGTATGGGATTCTGCACTGGTCTTGCTCCTAAAATAATAAAAATCAACGAATACTGATAGAAGGCATGTTTAGAAAAAAAATAGTATTGCAATGTTAGAACATTAGACTATCACAAACTATTTCCAAAACACTCCTCTGTCCTTCAGTTAACTACCAAAATAATGGATATGAATGCATTGAATGAGGTCTGCGTCAAAAGGAGTAAGGAACATTCAATAACAATACAGAAAAAGAAAATCCTGAAATGTTGGTAGACTGCCCCCAAGTTAAAACCCTCCAGCAGCCAGATTTTGAGTCCCAGAGCAGGATTTAAGCAACATAAAATATATTCATCCATCTACATAACCATCACTGAAAAATAGGATTAGGTTTAACCAGCTTCTTGCAGAACATATCCACGCTTCCCATAAGTGAGCCACAGGCTGGCATTGTGAAGGCTGCTTTCAGGCAAAGCAAGAAATTTGTTTTTAAATCTGTAACACATATAGTACTATTGCTCAGGAAGGAAAGGGCTCATATACACAGGGCCTCTGCACACAAGTAGTTATGCACACAAAAACGCCTGTTAACTTTTCTAAAACAGCTGATTCACATCTCATCTGCCTGTAAAATCTCTAATCTAGATTCAGAGAATATTCAGCTCTCTTCAGTAAAAGGAAATGCACCTCCCCTGTCTAGACATCCAATTTAAAATGACAGCAACACTTTTTCAATTTCAATTAAAGAACGCATATGCCAGAAACTTCTTTTATCTAACATTTTTGAAACTCAAACAGTAGTTTTATTCATTAAACCAAACCTGTAAATACAAACCAACTATTTATTTCCCCTTCAACTGCAACAGTATAGTAAGTTTAATGACCTGTTTCATGTAAAAATGTCACATAATCCTATATTGTAGGCTTTTGCTGTTCATGGTTACATAAATATTTATCCTGATTAATTTACTGTGTGTTGTTAACTTTTTTGTGCACATTACTTAAAACTATTACTTTTGTTCCAGAACTGAGATTTTCCTAGAACCCATTTGATGGAAAGTCATAGTTTTTACAAAGAGCATTTCAAACTGGACAATTCTCTGCAATGCTACTCGTGTACAACAACAGTTCTGGACTTTAACCCTCTGCTAGCAGTGGTGTGGGGTTCCTCAAGGCTGAAGTGTTAATACCAGCATGCATTTGCACTTAGGTCGAGAAACAGCAACACTCAGCTTTGAAGGGTTAAATACAGAAAAAAGTAGGCATTGCGAAGGGACTACCTGAAAACCAGCAATTCATACGGCAATTCGTATGGCTGTGTTTTTAATCGTGACTTCGCTGTAGCGGGGAACAAGCAACATGAGGTTAACAAATAAAAACTATTGACCTTATCAGAAGAATTTAGATTTTTTTTTTTTCTTTTACAGAAAGGAACAAAACAGGAAACCTAGTCTGAAACTATCCTGAACTATACATTCCCATGGCAATGAAAATCTAGTTGATAATGGAATTCACTAAGTTAAGCAATCTGATCAAGATTATGATCAATAAAATCACTAAACTCAGGGGAGCAGGGGGAAAGCTATATATGTTTGTGCATTTAGTGTTGTTTTTTTTTTTAAAGCACAGAAATAAGAATGTGACATACCAGCACTGTTTCTTCACATGTATGATTCAGAAAAGTAACATTAATAATTGAACCAAAGTAATATACTGATTTCTCCATCAACTGGAAGATAATCCAACAGTGCTGGATTGTGACATGACTGTAGATCAACTTTCAGAGAAAGTTTTCTTTATTATTGTGGCTTTGAGCAGCACCTTTAAGTTTTTAACACTGCACTGTTATTTTTCATTTTAACATACCTACTGAAATGATGTGATGTTCAAGGAAAAATTTTTAATTTCTACTTTCCAGGTGTAATCTGAGAGAAGCCAGTAAATACAGCATACATATTTACTTTCAACTGAAGTGTATTAACACTGAAAAGTAGTTTTATTCTATAGTAAGGAATACAGGAATCTAGAAACAAGTTTTCCCTTTAGCAGATTATCCAAATACAACTGATGTATAAGTGCTCAGTAAGGGAGCTGTGGTATAGTCCCAAGTCAGTGCATTAAAGACCAACTCATTGAGCACACTTATTACAACAGTTTTGTCTTCATAAAAATGTTTTGCAAAAAATGGCAATCTAGGAAGGTCTGTGGTAAGAATGAAAAATACCACTCAAAGACTAATGTAATTCTGGCCACAATATGGATCTTATTGATAGAATTGCATAAGGTCTAAGGTATTCTTTGCTAGTAGAAATACAGGCAATAAATCAGTTAAAGTGAGAGGAAAGAAAAAAAGACAGACAACCCACACAACCATCACCCCTCCCAATACAGAATGCATGTTAGAATTATTCTCTTTTATCCCCATACTTGCCAGAGTTTATATTCTCACTCATGTATCAAATATTATTCAAAAATGCTTGTAATATGGCCATTTTGAAAGTCTAACTTCAGAATTGTTTAACTGTAAAAAAACCAAAATAAAAACCCCAAAACAAAATGGTTTAGAAAATTCAGTTAAAAGGGCTGTCCAGCCTCTTCCTATATTTAATCAGAGCCATATAAGGCAAGAATACTGAGCAGTTACATTTATTGGCAGAGAGAACTGCATAGGAAAAAAGTTCTTAGTTGAAGTTGTCCATAGCCTCCAGCCTTGAGATAGTCATTTAGTTTAAGTGGTTACTGTATTCAGGCAGAAAAACCTCTGAGATTTTAAAAATGGTAAAAATGATCTCCCGCTTCTGTGAAAGACTACCATTTATCATGGTGTCTCTCTAATACTACCGGGATTACTACTTGGCATAGAAACAGCTCTACTCTTGAGCTAGTTAGGAGTTTTCTGACAAAGCAGAGGGGTTTTACAAGGAAAACTCCAGCTAAATCAAACTTTTCATGGGAACATACTAGAGAGAACTTTCACCAGGAAAAATATTGTGGTTTTGTTGAGCACATGGGTTTTTGTTGTGGGTGTCCACCCCCCACCCCCATCTTTGGGGTAGCATTCCATAAAGAGCAACTTCCCTAGTCTGACAGAAAACAGTGTCTACCAAATCAAAGCAGTCTTCAAGCTAGATCTGAACCTTACTAGGTGACAACCAAAGCCACACATTATCTGCTATTCTGGAGCAAGCAACAAGAGTTGGAATTACTGAAGTATACATATGTGATCTGAACCAAGAATACAATCTATCACCCCTAAGAGCTCAGGTGGGTACCCTGATCAGTGGGCAGCAAGACTATTTTTCCCTGTCTCAGAATATATGAATAACCTAATTTTAATTCACTCAAAAAGAAGCTTAATAATGAATAACTCTCCCCAAGAAATTTTCCCTTGAAAGACTAAGTTTCAAAGCTATACAACCCACTATGGTTATATCAACACATTTGTACACAGGCTTTACAGACAAGCACTAAACACAATATTTACTTGTTGAAGCAGAGCAACTAGTACAAGAAGAATAACTTGGATGATTATGTTTCAGAGATGCTTTGGTCAGAGATGATCAAATTGAAAGTTTCACTGAGCAGACAAGAAGTAAATGGCTAGATATATCTTACAATTTTAGATGCCTGCAAAGAGAAAAAAGAGAGAACTAATTGTTACCAGGTTGATTACCTGACCTTAAACTGGGTTGCCCCCACTTCAGCAGCCAGAAGCCCCCAAATTCCAGTTTGTAAGCTCCATACAAGCTGTATCACAACACAAACAAAAACATTTCAGCATAAATATAGAGCTGATGCTACTATCCACATCATTCTTCATGGTTTAATCAAGTTTGATTCACAATTACTCTCCAGTTTTGCCCCAAGTCCTAGTGTATATGTAATCACAGACTAATGAGACACTACAACAGATGTTTCTGTAATTTAAAGTGGGCATTTCTTAGATGAAATTTCTCACATGAACACACTGTGATAGCATTTAAAGGCTAAATAGAGCAACCAGCCTCAAGCACATCTAGGAGCTTGTCTTTTTAGACTACCAGCTAGATATCTCTGCCACAAAAGTTCTTATTGCAGTGCTGCGTCTCTGTAATATATAATTATATATTCCTTCTGTATAGATCTTCTGTAATACATAATTACAAATTTCTTCTGTATAGATTGTGAGCAAATTGACCTTGCAGACTGTGCAGGTTGCAAAAGTCCCCATCCTTCCTGATGACACTCAGCCAACTCAATCTACTTGAAGCCTCAACATTCCCTGCTGTAGCAGCCTCTGTGTTCCCATAGTTCACTGGAATTTCTCAGGCATATAGGAAGAGGCATACCAAAATTGATATGCTGCCAAATCAAGTAACAGGTGCTGGGTATACATTTTAAACATAACAGGAACAGTATGGACAGCAATCTTAAAGATCTTCATATCCACCCTTGAGCTCAAATTCAAAAGCTAAGGTTTTTATTTAACAGCCTGTAAATGTAAGCATAGGGAAGGTGACTGCAACAGTGCTAAAGATTAAGGTCTTTAAAAAAAAATTGTTCCATACAAGAAAAGAAAAAAGCTTTTTTAATCACACGAGGTTTGTCTTCTCAGCACAGAGAATATTTGGCTGTAATGAATTTATCCTAAGTGTTTTCATTCAAAGACCACAAAACTCTTGAAACACTTGAAAGAGAAAACACCACTTTTGCTGCTTTAACTTCAGACTACCTGTTACCTCAGAAACTGCTAAATGCTCAGTTACCAGGAGGAAATAGCTCCTAACAAGTCAGTAACTGTTTAGAGCCAACGAGATCTCTCACCTTTACAGAGGTTTGGGGCAGGGAGTGCATTCCCCCATAGAGGAGGGAAATAAATTAATGAATTCAGCAGGATGAACTTGAAGATGCTCAGGATGCCTAATTTTTTCTGGATTGAGGGAGTAAAAGAGAAAGGTGAAACTTCTGACAGGTCTTTAAAATAGCTTCACATTATCTGTACTTTAACTGTGACAAAATTCCAGAGTTCAGTGTATTACATATATGCATGAATCAAAGTGATGAAGCATAGTGGCACAATACCCAAAATAAAGAAGAAATATGGATAAGTGTACAGAGCAGTTCATTCTGATCACTGCTGTTAGCAGTTCTGATGCTCAGAGGACTCAGACCCACTAGTAAGGGACAGTTCTTTTTCCATAATTCCCCTGCATACACACACAGGCAAGAGAAGAGACAAAAACACAGAAGAAAAATATTAGACTTCTGATGCTCTAGGATTTCCGAAGGTGGCCTCTATCCCTCATCAATTTTTCTCCCTAACTGGAGTCTTTCAACATCTGTGAAACTGAAAATAGTACCCTCACTATGTCCTCAATTTAGTATGAAGTGTTGCCAAGTTGAAAATGGACCTCTGGGATAAAGTAAAATGAAAAAAGATGTGGGAATCTGAATAATGCCACGTCACTCTATCTCATCCCATTATAGTGAAAAATACACAACTTGTTAAAAACCTTAAGGGACAAACACAAAAGAAATTGTGCTTACAAGAAAATTGTAAGAAAATGTATTTTCTTACAGTCTTACAAGAAAATTGTAAGACTGTAGAAGCCTATCCCATATTTCATTCTGCAAGTTTGCTTTTCTTTTAACACACAAGTGAGCTTTACTGTAAAACTACCATCTGCTTTTCAAAACTCTATCCTCCAATGCTGTATTTTATAAAATGCTGTCATAACTCCCTTCAAGACCTGATTTCAACACAAGAGTGTGATATTCTTTGAATAAAAACAAACCTTACAGTTAAACTTATGCAATGAGGTTCAAGTTTTTATATTGTATGACTAGTCAAAGCAGTAATCAAGATATCAGCTGAATTCTTAAATTATAGGATCCCATTTAAATCAGAAAAAAATTAAAGTTACATGATTTGAGTCAGTTTTTAGGTATTACCTGTACTAGTTCATTAGGATCCTGTCCCATGCTTTGCCTAATTAAGAGCTTGCAATTTATAATTCTGCAAGACTTCTAGATCAAATGAATTTATCAGCTACAGTCTGTGTTGTCTTGCCCTATCTGTATCATATCAATTGAGAGCAAAAATATTGGAAACCAATCAGACAGCAGTAACCAGCATAGCAGGACATTCATTCCTGGTTAAGGCTGGAAAAATAACAGTTAATAGTGGCAAGGCAATGAACACAAACTGTTCATCTGATATTTGATCATACCGTAAGAATCCACCATGTTATATTCTGGAGTTGTTACAAGAAATAATTTGCACCTAGAAGTTAACTAAAAATTCCTCTATGAACACCTGCCTATATCTTCCCGTCTTTTCTGTTTCTGTGCAGAAGTTTTGACTGAAATCATACTCCTTGTGCCATATTAGCATCTACTTGTTTAAGTAGTTCATGGTTCTGCTAACTCCTCATAACAGAAAATAAGTCCACACAGCTAGCACTTCCAGACAACACAAGACTAAACGTCTTTTAAAGTTGGAGCCATCTAGCTATAATTTACAAGTCTTTATAATACACCCAACAAGTTACATGCATTCTGCTATTTTATTACCATTTTGTATTTTATCTTACTAAAACTATTCAAAAATCTTACTGTCAAAGCAAATTACAAGAGGGAAGGACAAAGTCCTCAAATCCCCCTTTCCAATATCTAGATTAAAGGCTGCAAGTTGGTTTGATGAATGATTGTGACCCAAATCAAATCTTGGAAAAGGTTCTCTGTCATGCAAAGCAAGAAACCTCACTGCAGGAAACAACTTGACTATTACACTCCTGTCACAACTTTTACACAACTGTATTTTTCTCTGTATTTATCAGTATTCCATTGTTCTGTTACTCCAATCTTTTATTATGAGGAAGGCAATACATTCAAGTAAAACTGGAAGGTCTTATTTTTTTAAATGGCTCTAGTATTCCTTTCAGACAAGAAAACAGTTTTCAGAAGTACTTTTGTTTCTAAACTAAGTTATTTACACAAAAGTTACACCTTTGCAAGTCTTAAAACTCCAGCTTCTTATTGAGACTGTAGGAGTCAAACTTGAAATTAGCTGTTATGAACTTTTTTAAAATGCTTTCTAGCACTGATGACATTTCCTAGGACATTTCACAAGTTTTCCATATCAAGTTTCTCTGCCTTTATCAAAATGGCAAGATTAAGAAAACTATTACAATTTTCAGATAATTTGATTAAATGACAATCTGGAATTCAGCTGTTTTTTCCCCAGGGGAATGAAGTTATTAATGTTTCAGTAGCCCTGCTATTATATCTCTGATGACTTCATAGCTCTAGTAAACAGAGCTGTGACCTGGGGGTGTTGTACATCCCCAGTCAGTAATCTAATGTCTTAGCTGAGATACTTCCTTAAATCAAAGTATTTTTATTTAATAAGTCTTCCAAAAAAGCAAAAAGAAGGTATGTATACTTTTTTAAAGATGTGCACATTTATACTAAAACCCTAAAATATCTACTATCATTTTAACTATTTAATTATAATGACTTAACCTCTCTCCTCTTTTTTGAGGAAAGTGTTACCCAAACCCCTGGATCTACAGCCTGCCTCCTGTAAGACTGAACAGGTGCTTAAACCCCTAATTTTGTTTCCCTTTGCTGCATATTTGGAAACCATTAAAGGAAACTGTAAACAAGACTATCATTAAGAGTACAAGACACCTGCCATTAAAAAAAAACAGACTTATCTTGAGTTACAGATAAGCTAGCTAAGCTTGAAGAGCTCATGGTGACATTTTCTACACTAAATCTTGATTGCCACCATTATTTGAGGGAAGGGGTAGGAATTGACTACTTCCTAGGAAAAAAAAAGGGAGGGGAAGATGTTGTTTAGTGTCTGTAGAGATATTCTTAACAGCTCTGGTGTGAGGATCCAGCTTCAAAGATGAATCTGCTTGAATAACTAATTTGCTTGAATTCCTGCAGGCTGCTGGCTGTAGGACACCCTCCACCTCTCATTAGAGTGCAAGCTGTGGACAGCAGGAAAACAATGCGCAAGGTCTGGTGAAGGTAGATTAACTGACCTGTATAGCAGAGGGTAAAACTAACCATTTACTGCCTTAATTCCTCCCCCTCAAATGCACATGCCTTATATCTAATTAAAAAAAAATCAATTTTTCTGAAGAATAAAACATCCATGTGCTAGATTTCACATTTTATCCCAGGCAGACACATTTCTGTTTTTAAGCTGGATTTTAATACAATTTAAACTATATACCAAAGTGTTTCTATACAATTAAAGCCTTTAAAAATTATTTGCACTACCACAGACTAAATTTTGCAAAAATTAAAGCAGTACACGATTGCTACATATTTGAAAGACTAAGAAATCCCCTAACTGGAGGAAGCTGCTGGCTAGACAACTAGGATCTTTACTGAAATCTCCCACAACAGCAACTTCTTTGGCAGATGCACAGAGAGTATTTTCTTCACTTGAATTTATTCAACTTGTTAAATAGAATAACAAGTTCTTTCAAAGCCAAGAGCAACTTTAAATAGAAAATCCGTAAGAAAAACAAGGTATCCAATCTATAAAACATGACTAAAGAGATCTTCTTTCACTTGATAGCAGGAATATTTCCACCCTGAACACCTTTAAAAGGAGCAGAGAAGGAAGCAAGCCACAGAAGAAGCCCCTGCCCATCACACTTAAAACCACTGGTGATTGCTTGATAGGTGGTACCTTTCCTTTCTGTTGTTTTTGGTTGTAGCTCAGCTCCTGAGCTGGAAATCATATCTTCACTCCTCTCCCCCAGGAGAGTTAAAACTGCTCTGAGTAAAAGAGTTTTCAACTGTTAGTGCTTCATTCATTTTAACTGAGTCCAGATTGGCCCCAGCCACAGGAAAATATTATTGTGCAGTAAACAAAGGACTATTAATTCATAATATTTAAGAGAATAAAATCTAGTATATATATTAACGTTGTTCAAGAAGAGTAACATTCCCCTGGTTAAGAAAAGTAATACCAAAGGTAGTCTATAACCCATATTTAATCACCAGCGTGTTTCATGGTATGCAGGCTTTGAAAATTAACTCATTTTCTAAAGGACAGAAGAGTACAAAAAACACCAACAAAAGCCAACAAGACTAAGTATCCAACTTAAAAATCAAGGCCCCTAACTGCATGATTGCAACTGTGATTCAAGTCAATATACAGCCCAGTTTTTAAGGAACAAATATTCCAATTTACCTCCCAAATACCCACTGTGTGGATAAGGAGAAAGCAAGGTACAGACAGCACATAAGGACCTGTTGGCATTTATATTTGGAAGAAAGCATGTTCATAAACAGAGCCACTTTTGGCCATAACAGGACCCCTTGTTCACCACAACTATAAATTGTTTTCACATGGAGAAGTTTGAATGAAACATTTAGATCACTCAGGAACAATTCCAGCTCTAATGGATTTCAAAGTAGTACTCAAAGAAAAATTAAACACTTTCTGCATGATGAGCTACATAGCACCCAATATAGGAAAACACTGCAGTAAATTCATATTAATGCTATATTGTGGGAAAGTATTCAAATGAAGGAAACCTTCAACACTTTCTGAAAAGCGACAGATTTTATCTTTAAAGTTAAAATAAACATGGGTTTGCCCATCCATGAATTAGTGTTTAAATGATTCTTATAAACTGTGGCAAATAAATTAATGTTACAAAGCTGCAGCAAATGTACTTTGCTTTTCTACTGTGTTTTGATTATACTGCAGATGACCTTTTTAAAACTGTACTAGTATTACCAAAACCAAGCCCACACAACTGATAAGCCACTCAGACACACACATCTTCAGTGTATAAAAAAAGGATGAGAGCTCACCTATCTCAATACAATTGCAAAAAGATTTGCAAATACTTTTCTTGTTCCACATTACCCAGGCCTGTTAAGACACTGAGTTAAGGTTGGTCATTTTCTTAATCACTTGCAAAACTTGCTTAAGAGCCTGGAAAAAAATTGTCAAGAAAATAACGCTAGAAATAGAAAAATAAAAATCCCAGTCTAAAAAGTCAAAACAGCATTTGCACAAGTCTCCCACAGTGGACCTACTGTATTATGTCTGGTGGAATTTGGCATTTTTCTCTAGAGCCAGTCAATAACAGGAACTCGATCATAAATGCCCTGCTTTCCGGCAAGCACAGCAGCCTCAGCTGCACAGCCTAATGAGCCAGGGGCACACCAGTTTCAATAACAGCTGGCAGAAAAGTCCAGAGAAGGTTAAAAGTTTTTTGTTTGTTTTTAATAAAGCCAGAGTTATTTCTTTGTTAAAGCAAAAAAAAAAACCTCTTGTTTCTCTCAATATTAACTTATTGAAGACACAGCTCTTCTGCTACAAGTCCTTGTACTTAAAGCGCCACGTATCTGGTGCAAGTTACCACACTAACATGAACATGTTTAACTGATTTCGAAAGTTACTAGCCTTTCAAATTAGAAAGAAACTGAAAACAGCCAGTTTTCCATTAGCCTAAAGACATTAGTACTATAAAAAAGGTAACATCTTAACATTTTAATCTCTAATCTTATTCCTTTTTAACTCTTAACTGTGTTTTCACATGGTTCATAAAGCAGATTCATCAGTTTATTGGCTTTTGAAAGGAATCTATAACATTTTTTTCCCTATGAATGTTGAGAGAGCACTAACACAGCTCACTGTGTACTATATGTGCAAGAATCACTTAAGACCTGAATTAAGAAAGCCTTTATGTGAAGCTCCCTCCCCACAAAAAAAGACTTGCTATAAATCTAAATATCTAGAATTTTAATTCCTACTAAAAGTGAAAAATTATCAGTAATTTTAATAGGTACATAAGTTTTAGTATTAAAGATGTCATCTTAATTATAATTAAAGCACTGAGGTCATTTCCTATGAAAAAGCTGTACAAGTTTATTAGTTTAGTGGGGAGTTTTCAACCTCAATCTTAAACTGAGAATCAAGACTTAATGCAAAGGCATTTTCTGTGGTTAAACAAAGTCTTACTCACATTCAACATACTGCTGTCACTTGATTCAACGTTATAAATCTACAAGAAGTTTCTGAACAGTATCAAAACTGATTAGACACCTGTACACACACCTCATTTCATTTAGGGTAGAAATGCCTGTAGCAGTCCAGATCCCTCAAATATTTGCGTGGCTAAAATCTGCGCTCATTTAAAACAAGATAGTTTTTGACTGGCACCTTTTTGATTATCTTTGAGTTCTCTAGTTCACATTTGTCAGCTTCCAGCAATTGCTGAGAGGGGTTCCAGTCCCAGCCTCCATTTGCACACAGTTACAGTGAAATAACCGATGGCCACCACATATGCCAAATTTAACCTAGAAAAGTAAAATTTTATTTTGTTACTAAGCTGACAGCTCAATGCTTTAACTGGAAGTTGGCATCACCCACAAGTATGCCCAAGTCCATGCCTCATGCTTAATTGAGGCCAATCCCTGTGGGCTCCCTCCAACCTCCCGCTTTGCATTGGCCCAGTAGCCAATAGAGCAACACAGCTGCATCCACTTCTGGCAGGGAAAGTTTCAGACAAACTTTTGCAGTGGGCATTAGTCTTATCGTAGTGCTCTGGAGCATTGTATTCACAGAACCCAATAACACCGTGGGCTACAACCTCATGGAAACAGATATCAGAAGATGATATGCAAGGGAGAAAGACCCTGCAGATCACTCCCCCAGACCAGGACTGTCTCCCTGACCAAGGCTCTCCAGGCACCTTAGAGAAAAGTTTGACAGAGGCTATGATTTCTTTTCCCAGAAAACAGATGAAACGAGAAAGTGCATGCACCAAGATGCATTTAATGCCTCCCTCATTGCTGAGAGGATGAGAAAGGAACAGGCAAGCTGAGGGAGAGAGCCTCAGCTGGATTCAATATCCACCATATTGAGGAAAAAGTCCTTCCTCTCTCCCTTTCTTTCCTTTCCACCTTAGCTGCAGAGTGCCAGAAAAGAGACTTCTGGAGACAGGTAGAAAGACACTGCAATTCCCTTTATGCTTCTCATT
The DNA here is from genome assembly GCA_020745775.1 of Theristicus caerulescens. Classification (NCBI taxonomy): domain Eukaryota; kingdom Metazoa; phylum Chordata; class Aves; order Pelecaniformes; family Threskiornithidae; genus Theristicus; species Theristicus caerulescens. Next base: position 75,988,304 of record CM036558.1, read on the forward strand.
TCTTCCCAAAGGGCCCCTGCTCAGCTCCTCATGCACCACTAGCAGCTAGTACAGTGGTCCCAGCACCATCTACAGTCAAAGCACTCCCACTGCTTCAGGCTCTGCTTCTCACCTGGTTCTTCCACACCTTTTCTCTCTTATTAATGAATAGTGTAGACAGTGGTTAGAAGGCTGAATCTGGCCAACACACCACATAAGCAGCAGCTTATTAAGCATGATATAATTTATAGATATCTTATTTTGCACAGAACATTTTTTCTTTTGATAATTATGTACAAATAGCTTTAAAATATTTTTGAACAGGCACTCACTGTTGCTATTTATCAAGCATTTTAAGCATCACTTCCAGATTTAATTACATCAAAACTGAAGACTTCTGTGATGCTCCATGTTTATGATATGTAAGAATGAGTGAAGTTGCATTCTCAAAGCTCAAAAATACCAAGAGAATAGACTCAGGAAGAGTAGCACATATTTATTACACTTGGGAGAAATCCAACGTTTCCAACACATATATGTTCAAAACTGAAAAGGTCACTCCTAAGAATGCCAATGCATAAGGTGACAGTCATTGTACTACAGCACAAAGACTGTATTGGCATAATACACCAACACAGAACAGAAGGAAGGTTATCACTGTAGCACACATGGTACTTGCAGAGACTTTATATGTGAACTGTGACAAACAGTCTGTTTCATTTTTTAACTAGTCCAGAAATATCAGTACATTGTTTTTTAGCAATAATAAAATTGTCACAAGCTGTTATTCAGAAATCAAGTCATATGAACAGCTTATTCCAGGCAGCTTTCTGATTAAAAGACTGCTGCTCCATTTTACACTTCAGTCAAAATAGAGCATTAGATAGCTTCAGTCAGTTGTGGCGTATCAAAAAGTTTAAAGGATGTATTTAAACATATCCACTTGATAGAGACATATATGTCTCCACAGTGATAAGCCATATAGAACTGGAGGGTTTTGTTTTTGAAATTAATAACTAACAAGGTGTCCTTATACTGTCAAATTCAAAGGGCAACAAAACACTAACTCACTTCAAATATAAAACTCCACTCTTTCAATATCAGAATTAGCATTCTGCAGGCTAATCTCCTCTAAAAGACCAAAATTTCATCTTCTTCACAAGCAGAAAAAGGAAGAAAATACAATTATATTTGTACCTCCATCGGTTTCCAGAACAGTACGGGTGCCAGCATTTCTCTACAGTCAAGAATTTGACTCTAATTCCATGAAGAAAGTTGCCTGCAATGAAGCTAAAGTTATGAAAAAGACTGGTAATCACACAATCACTTCTTGTGCATTCCTGCATATCAGTAGCAACAGCACAGTTCTCAGAATCTAATGTATTTGTCCATGAGGGATCTGGATTATAGGACACACTGTAAGTGAAAACTAGGAAACGTTGGCAGAGCAGTGTGGGAAAACATGCCTGGAATCCTTCTGTATTCCATATATTCCATAAAACCCAGTACTTAAAGTTACTATTTATGTTAAGCATTACCCCAGTTCCTAAGAACAAGATGCTGCCCCCCTTGCCTCACCAACAGCCACAGCTGTAATGACACCTCATGCTATGATACCTCAGGTCACAAGCAGCAGCAAAACAGACTTATAAATTGAATAAAAGGATCATCTCTAGCACTATTGCACATGGGGCAACAAATTTACCTGGCATACTGTAAAAGCACTCAAAAAGGATGAATAAAAATGCATGGACAAGCTTGATCGGGTCCAAAGGAGGGCTACAAAGATGATCGGGGGCTGGAGCACCTCCCCTATGAGGACAGGCTGAGAGAGTTGGGGTTGTTTAGCCTAGAGAAGGCTCTGGGGAAACCTTCTAACAGCCTTCCAGTACTTAAAGGGGGCATACAGGAAAGATGGGGAGGGACTCTTTATCAGAGAGCGTAGTGATAGGACAAGGGGTAATGGTTTTAAACTGAAAGAGGGTAGATTTAGATTAGATATTAGGAAGAAATCCTCTACTGTGAGTGATGAGACACTGGAACAGGTTGCCCAGAATTGTGGATGCCCCCTCCCTGGAAATGTTCAAGGCCAGGCTGGATGAGGCTTTGGGCAACCTGAGCTAGTGAAAGGTCTCTCTGGCCATGGCAGGGGGGTTGGAACTAGATGATATTTAAGGTCCCTTCCAACCCAAACCATTCTACAATTCTATAATTAGTTCTACATAAGTTTTGTAGAAAGAAAGCTTGTGCTTAAGGACAAGTTACTTTAAAAGAAATTAGTGTTGGAATAAAAAAATTACTGGAATTTTGCTTAACTATGTTTTTCCTTACAAAAAGTGTAAGCTTTGAAAGAAAGTGGTAGCTATGGAAGACCTGAGTGCAAAATGCAGAGAAGTACCCTTCTCCAACAAACAGTCCTCATCTCTGCCACCAAATTCCTGTACTGTGCAAATCATGTGAGACAGATATGGTCATTAATGATACATTCCCCATTTTCCAAGGGCATTAAGGCAAGATCTTTGGGACTGTCAACTCAGATGTTCTGAACATGCCAAAACAACAGCTAGAGGAACCTTGCTCCTTGTGTACCAAACATCTTTGAAAAGCCCATGAGGAAGCCATTAACTTCTGATGAGTGAGGTTCAGAAACCTCAGTGTGGAACCATGCTTTCAACACAAAGAAGGGCTTCCCTCCACTCTCCCTCTCCATCCCATACAAGAAGGCATGTGGCTACAAGGCAAGTCAGATCAGCTCAACAATCCAGTGAAAACCTGTTTCCCCAGTTGCCTTAGGTCAGTTTGTTGATCCGACTTCTCTCTACAAGCAAAGTCTCTTCTCTCACATCATGCCTGCAGCAGAAGCACAGGGCAAGGGCTGCCTTTTGCTCCCCCACATACTTTAATGATTTCACTAGCACCACAAAAAGGGTCCTGAATTCTTGCTCTAGTTTAACTGCTCAAACTCAGCTGTACTCCCCCCTCACCACAGCTATCCTCTGCCCTCTCTCCCTGACCACCCCCTCCACTTAGCCAACATCCAGCACCAACCTTCTTGCCCAGCCTCTTGTTCAGCTAGATCCTCAATGGGGTGTCAGTCATCCACTTCAGCAGATGACCTCTGCCTCAGCTTTATTTCAAAACTTCCAGTCCGCATTTCTCTTCTACACGATGCTGACCCACTTCTAACAGCCCTCATTTAGATTACAGCACAGTTCTGCCTTATGGTCCAAACTACCTAGAACACCAAAACCGGAAGAGAGATGCTCTCAGATTTCACTCCTGTTTCCCAGTCTCATCCTAGCTCACCGAGGAAGAGAAGTCCTGTTAAGCCTCAGCTATAATAGTCTGGAAAATACTTCACAGGCCCACAGGGATGCTGAGTCTGGCAGAATAAAAAGCTGTTAGGACTGGAACATGGTCAGCACAGACAAAACCTTCTGAGACGTCAAACAGGCAACGCCACAAAGTCCCTATTTGACTCCAAGAACAGACTTTTTCAAGAATTTATGAATATAGCCCAATCAGAGGGAAAACCCCTTGTCCCAAAAAAGATCTTGAGACCATGCTCCAAACCACTCACCCCACCCCAAAGTGGTACAAAGATTATGCAGCACTGTAAAACATCCTCTTCTTTCCTCACACTTTGTTTTCTCTTATAGTCAGCTCATTTGGATTGAAATGTTATGAAGCAGACAGCCAATGTAAGAAATTCTAGGATCAACTGTAAAAGCCTGGCAAAAGACATGAAGGCAGCAAAATGGGACAGTCTTACAACAGGAAGTTTCTGCAAATCTAGGAAATAGTGCTACCAAACTCACCCATCAGGGCAGCAGAACCCTACAGATGATCCCCAATGCTTTGTATCAGCACTACATTGTGTCGGCAAATATAACCTGCGTTAACTCACTTGCAGCTTTCTTCCCTGAAGGATTAATTCAGACATCAGCAATTCAAGCTGATTTAGTGAAAAACTAAGAAACAAAATACCATACACAATAGCAATAGCTAACTTTAAGCAGTAACTCTTCTTAACAAATATCACATAAGCTCCAGCAGTTCCCTCTAAATTTACCATATTATAAAGTACTGCTACATTTTTTCCCCTGTCCTCAATTGTCATACCAGTTATCTGTAAGTAAAGTCTTCTCACTGAGGCTAGAACAGAAAAATAGCTCAGTTCATGAGGAATCTGAAAGTCCACATGCCAGTGCTGCAAAACTTGAAGAAACTGAACACATAAGAAAACTGAAAATACCCCAGGCATATGTAAGAACATGAGGATTTCATCCTACTCGCATTAAAGTTAATTTCCTTCTCTAAAAAAAAGAAAAAAGGAATGAAACTAAGTTTTCTCTTTGTCAAGACAACATAGCTAGAATCTTTATAACATGCGTTTTCCACGAGAACCAAAGCGAATATACTTTTTGCCAAAAACCAGAAATTCTACTCTTCATCAGGGTCCAAGATTTTTAAAAAAGGCTGCCACTACACTAAAGCAATACATACCTTCTTCAACAACCTATTTTGTATCCAGATGAACAAGATATATATAAAATTTTCAGAAGGTAACATTCAGTGAGTTACTTGAAATATTCTTTCAAGAAGATAAGAACAATTTTCTGCTTAAACAGAAAGCTTATCACCTCCTGAAACTACCCTTGGATGCAACAGTTCCACAGCTCCTCATGCACGGAAGTATGTAAATCTCTGCACATCTGGACAACACTAAATCATTAATAGAAAAGAACAAAATTGTTGTTGGCTAACTTTGTGGCTTTTTTTCAAGCATGTGAAAAACTCGAGTCTGGGAATAAACTGGCAACTTCTCAAGTCCCAGAGTAGGACAGATAGAAGTATCATGAATTACTTTGCTCATTACCTGGCGCTACATCACCACATAGCACGCCAGCTGCGACACAGTGAAACTGTTTAGAAAGACGCATACTTCATAACTCCATATCTGGAGAGAAGACTGCTCATTGAGGAGTTTTTCTGCCTTCCCACTCAAATTGGGAAGTCGAGGGGCTGACGTCAGCTCTGAAGTTAGCCATCAGTTTCTCTGAAAGCTCAGAAAGGGAGGGGGGAAATGGTGGCAGCTACAGCTGCTCGATGACAGCAATTCTGGCAGCAGTTTTCCTAATAACCAAAACCCAACAGCACAGGAGGTGGGCAGATAATTGTCATATAAAAAGTAAAGCCCAAAACATAAAAGACCCAATGGGAGAAGCGATCCAAGGAAAAGGTGGAGAAACCTAATATACTGGAGGAACACAATTTCTTGCTGCTTACAAATACATCCTTTCACTTGTGATAAAAAGTTCAGGTTTAGGCACAACCAGGTCTGTTCTGCAAGCACAGTCATGCATTCAGAGTGTGTTGGGAAACACACTTAAAGTATTGTCTTCAGCCAGAGTAAGGTGTGCAGCTGCTCTTTAAAAGCCTGCTTTCAAATCAAGGCATGGACAAAGCAAAGACAGTAGCTCTAAGCAAGTGATTTCTTTCAAAGCATCCAGAGGCCTGAAAAACACGAGGACTATCATGATCAAGTTTGTATATATTGTATCCTCTCTTATTGACTAGGAGAGTCTAGGGGTTTTATTGGAAATAAAATACTATCCAAGAAAGTTATCAGTTACTTGATTTCCCCCCTTATTAAAAAAAACCTTCACCATCAATATCTCCTTCGTGCAACGCGCTGACCATCCAAGCCAAGGCAGCCCAGCCAGCCCTGCTCCGGTGGCTGCAGGCAGCCTTTCTGTCTCCTCCCTCTAGGTGGAGAGCTTTACTGTGCCACCGCTGCACAGCCCGCACGCAACTGCGGGCAAGGGAGAGCGCATTGCTACAGCATCAGCAGTCTGTCAGGGAACACGAGTAGAATCTCCATTAAGTATCTGTGCTGGGCCATGCTGCAGAGAAACAACATGCAGAAATGGACGGTGCTCTCTGCTAGTCTTCACACCAACATGAAAAAGTTCTACAAAAGGAGAACAGCCATTATGGGACTTCTGGGTCATGAGCCTCCTGACCCTGGCAGGGAAAAAAGGGAAACAGTGCCCCAGTCCTGCTCCAAACAGTGCTCTGCTTTCAGATTTTGGACTTCCATGCCCATCTCAAGCTTCACTGCATTTGACATCACTTTCAAATAATGAAGGGAGAAGTATAAAGCTGACTCACTCCTCTTCAAACCAACAAGGTCCTCTTGCAGGTGTCCAGAACAGCAGCACTCCTTGAAAGTGTTTAAGGAAGAGATCCACAGCACCTTCTCTCTATATAAAGTCTCATTACATACTAAAACAGTAAATATTACTCACTACAAAGTTCAGCCACCAATGTTCGTACCTTGTCATGAGGAATTCACAGGAAATAGTTTAAAAGTGGAAGCCTAAGAAAAGTCAGGTATGGCTGAGGTACTGAGAATGATGACCAAATCATGGTAACAAAGCAACCAAGAAACCAAGCCAGAATTTGATTTAATAACCACTGATACAGGACTGATGATGCATAGTAACAATATTTACCTTCAAGCAGCTTGTCATCTTCCACCATTAACCATTGCTTCAGGAGTATCAAGTTTATTCACAACATACTGCAATGCCTAGACAAAGCAATTCCTTTATTTAAACCCATAAGCAAGCTTTCTTGAAAAAAAAAACTTCTGTTCATGAACAGCAGGCAGTTTCACTCTTGCACGCTTCCACTGAAAGCAGTCATCCTACCTTTATCCTTCGTTCCCACTGCCAGCTATATATTCTTGTCATTTTCCCAGCACTAGTACCTGTGTGGCCAACCAAAGTCAACCACAGCTGAAGACCAACCAAAAACCCTGAAACAAGGTCTTCAGCTGGAGCAGATTTTAGGAGTCCTCATCTTTTCCTAGCTCTTAATTCAATAGCAATCTCCAGTATTAAACACAAACAATCTTCCATTCCCTCCTGCCCTACACACACTCTTGCATCATCTGTCTCATCAGCTGAGGATTTTGATTTGGCTGGGCTTGACAGCAGCAATGCTGATAGAGCCATTGGAACAACTTGAACCAGGAGGCAGCAGAACCAGAAACTTTACCTTTATTTCTCCTCCCCACTCTCTAGTCCCCCCCACCTCCCCAACATTTCCACTGGATTAGTCAGCCTTTTTCCATGTAATTAACAAACTAAGCATGGCTACATGTATTAACAAAGATAGCAATGTTAGGAGTGTTAGCATGGAGACCAGCCTTGCAGAACTAATTAAGCCATTCCTCCTACAAAATCTCTTAAAAGCCTAATAACAACTTTCAGCTAAACCCATATCAAATACCTCATTACCTAAACTGTTTTAAGGTGCAACTATATACACAGGCATGCTACAGTATCTGATACATCTTTGAAATCCATATTAAAGCATTATCATTTGCAAATAAACCTCACATGCATTTTTCAGATGTTAACAAGCTCAGGTACAGATCAGGGAGAAACAGAAGTATATTGGTACCATACCATGTCTGCTAGCCATGTTTCAACAGCAGTCCCAAAGAGGTTATAACTGGAGTTGAACAAAGACTTGTTTGCTTTATAGATGCCAGGAGCCACACACAGAAAATTGCTCACTTCTGAAACAAGTTACTCTCAGTTCAGTTTCTCCAGAGGTTGAGATAATTATGTCCTGGTGTATTATTGCATTAACCAGCACTACCTGGTAGAGGCAATGAGCCAGCCCTCAGCTGCTTTAAAACAGGGCTCAGTGATAACCATACAAGAGAACAGGTTTTACAGTTCACTCCATAGAAGGTGTTTCTCCAAGCTGTCTGAGGAGTGACTGTAGCCACCTAAGCTGTTCCAGAGTCACATTCTGTACACAGTCACCCCTTTGTCCTCCTAACCCCACCACGTACACCAGACCCAAGGGGGAACAACAGAAAGCCCTGCAAGGGGAACTCTGCCTTCCATCATCCGCTCTGCTAAAAGCATGAGACATCCATATATACACCCAGCAACAGCTGAGGAAAGCCTTTACTACTGTATTCAGTTTTGCTTGCCAGCATCTGAAACAGAAGCATCCAGGCTTTTCTTCACAGTTTTGCTACACCTGGTATTCCCTTGAAGAGGGGAACGCTGCATCTACACCTCCTATGCTGTCCTGCCAGCCAAGCAGCAATGGCAGACCAGTAAAACCGAGAGGTCAGTATTTTTTCCAAGTGGACTGGCAACGGAAACATCAGATCGAATGAGGCTGCCCACTATCATAGGCAAGCCAGTTTCTCTTTCTGCTTTTCCCCCCTAACACAAAGCTGCACTTGAAGAATTAAAAGTAATGAACATTTTCAACATATGGATTTTTATGACCAAAAACCTCAAAAGGAAAGAGTCTGAAGGTCTCTGCAAAAATTAATCCTGGAATTAATGTGATTCATTTGAAAACTTACCAAGTGTTGTCTTATAAGACTTATTATACATGAACACCTGTAAGGAGCCAGCTATTAATAGTACCAATGAAACTGTTGGTACAAAAACAAAAAAGTGCTACTTGTGGCACTGTGATTAAGGCTGTGTCAGCAATTTGATTTTCATGACTTTAACACCCAGCTGTAAAAACGGTCTTCAGCAGAAGCAAGCATATTGCGCCTGTATCCATAGGGAGCACGGTTTCTGTTTTCACTGGGTAAAAGGCAAGAGTCAACTATATTTTAATACATAATCTCCAAATAGTTAATATCCAGAATTTGCAAGTTGTTTTTGGACATGATCATTGCCAAATAGGGCTACACCTTAAAAAACAGTTTGGTAAATGCTGCAAGACAGAAACTCGGTAAAGCACAAGAAACTGAGAAATAAGAGTGTGTGATTTTTCTGTTTTGGCATATGTTCTTCAAGAATTAGAGGTATACCAAAGAAACTGTGTGCTAATACACAGTTCACAGCTATAGATCTTTAACTTGGCCACCATTTGCTTAAACACAGAATGGCATTAACAGATTTATATGTTTGAAAATGCACCATTTGAAATTCTTCAAGCGAGGAAATCTGTAACCGAATAATAAGCAGTGAGTGATTAGCCCTGTGCATGCACAAAATGAAAAGCTCCACTTATGCTGACATGGGACCCATCTCTGTCCCAAACAAACATGAAAAATGCAGCATTTCAATAAAATGTGTTAGGGATATACTACTAAAGAGGTCCTGCAATAAAAGAGCATCATCTTTTAAATAAAAGGCAGAGTCAAACCACAAACAGAGTGCAACCAGAATCCAAAAGAACTTCTTGCCAGTGTGTTTTGATGCATCAGGCATACTGCAGTGATTCTGGATTTTATTCTATTTAGCTATTAAGTTTAATTACAACAAACATTACAGACTAGCTTAGAAGGCTAGCACCTGTGAATGCCTCGCTGTGAAAAGCTGTAATGTCTCTTAGTTGTAATATTTAGTAAGATAATTAAATTAAATAGTGAATTTTAATAATCTGATTCCCCCCCCACTAATATATAAACAGAGCTGTTTCTTCCACATACATAATGCCAAAGGCAGTACAGTCCTACTGTAAAGACAGAACAAAGTAGTTTCTCCTCCTGGCCTTTCCTACATCTTTTCCCCTTATCCCCCATTTAAATGAAGCTTCCTCAGTAAAATAATCAGAGGAACACGTGGAACTAGAAAGATTTGAAGGCAACAAACCTGACAAATTATGTAGATTTATAAAGCCTTCCCTCCTCCATCTTTCCCTCAGTCCCAAACATGCTAGAGGGAAAGCTGAACACACACACACACAAAATGTTAATCTAAAGGGAAAACCCCCTATCTGGACTGTTAAGAGCAATCTTTTAAGCTTTATTGAGAGGTGGTTGTTTGTTTTTTTTTTTTTTTTAAAAGACATTGGAGTTGATAACTAGCCAATGTCATTCCAATAAGTTCAAATTATTTCTTATGGAAAGCAATTTAAAAAAATCATCAAAACCACCCCCACTGAAAGTCAAGAACTGGTCAGGATCAAACTGGTGACATTATTTTACTCAGCATATTGAATCGCTCACAAGATTTCAGACCTTCATTAGGAATGTGGGCTTGTACTTCCTTCAAAAGAATCTCTCTTTAATTGACTTTTGGCCACCCTTTCCCTTTTCCTACCATCCAGGGCTATAAACTGGCCCCATCCTGTCCTTCAACACACACAGGCCATACAGTAGGTGCCAACATTTGTAAGTAATTATAGGGAGGTTTTACAAGGGGAACATGGACAGTCATTAGCTTACACCGAAATGCCACAGTCTCAGCGAACCAGTAGACAAAAATACCTGAACTCTCCAGAGAGTTTTGAAAGCAAAACCATTACATTTTTGGCTGGAAGCATGGTTTAACATCAAAGTCACAATACACACGTGAGAGAGCAACGTAAGACACATCGAGGCCAAGCAAGGTGGAAATCAAACACTCCAGTCGGTCCCTCAAACAGAAAGCCTAGATGGTCGGGGATGGAGAGGACAGCAGTGACAATGTAGCTGAAGTGGTGTGCAGAGGGTGCTCAGGAGGCAGGTAGTGATTTGGGAGTACTATTCCTCTTCAGATCAACTCCAAAGGAGCAGTACCTGTAAAAGCACTCAGTCCCCATTTCTTTAATTGCATATACACACATTTACTGCACAATATGCTCTTCTTACTAGAAGAAACAACACAAGTAATCACATTCTGTCACCTTTCCTTATCCTATAGGTGCTTCAGGTAAAATAAATGCTTCCTCATTGCAAGATGAAGTGCTAACTCAGGACAACACAAGCATAAGCCCCATCAGGCAGCCACCCTAAGTACCCTTCACAGTCAGTGGAGCAGATATGCATATAGCCAATACAATTCACAGTGCCAGTTTCTTATCCCAAAGTAGGCACCTGCATTTGCCCAAAGAAGCCCAGGCTCTCAATCAGCTAGAGGGTTCTCACTCACCAAAACAGCTGCCTTGGCAACTTGCTCAGGTGTAGAAACAGTTAAGCAAGAAGGTTCCCACCTGAGGTGACAGAATCCATCACCAGTAACATGGGCTCTTACAAAGGAAATTAAATGGCTTCAATTAATTAGTGAAAGTTCACCATCACATTTTGAAGTCACACCAATTCCGAGAGAAACTCAACCTACTTAACCAGTATCAAGAGTAAGCTTTATGTCCACCACTGCAAGTACTAGTTACAACATTAACTGATAGGGAAGATTTATATTTCAAATGCATGTGTGCACTCATTTCCTGCTTTACACACCTTCGTGTTAACCAAAAATAACATAAACCATCATTTTACAGTTCATTCAATTATCAAAATCAAAACTACAGCATTATTGCTTAGGGAAATTTAATAGTCTTAAGGTTCTGTTTGTTTTCAATGTGCCAAGTCTGTGTTACACTTCCCTTTAATTGATCAAGATAAGATAGATGCAAGATCCTGGGACATGATTAAAACTGACAGAGTTCATGTGTGACAGTGCTGAATTGCACTGTAAAAGGAATTAGCAGTCAGTATTTCCCCATCTGAGTTACTTTCCAATTTTAAGAAAGTCCAATCTCTCATGCTGTTTAAACAAGAAAAGCAACAGGCAACGTAATGATTTGAAATTATACCTACTGCAAAAGTATGAAAGTACAAAGATATTACCAACAGAAATGCAGCAAGTGTCATTTTGGAGACACAGTCAGTATTAAGACTCCTATTTCATTCTTGAATAATGAAGAACTCCCAAATTAGCAAAAAAAATCCTCTTCTCATTTTAAAATGCAGGAAAACTACTGAAACAGTTGCACAATATATTCAACTATAAATGGCTGCAATAAGAACATAGGAACATTTAATGCATATCAGGTGACCTTTGGAATTTTAATAAATCAAACACATGAAGCAAAACCACACAGTTATAAGTTTTCAGTCTCGGATCAGCTGCGAGTATGACTATTTCCCTAAAATGGGCAGGCAAGGACATAAACTGAAGTTTAACTCAGTCTTTATTACTTCCTTGCCTTCACATCTTCAAGAGTAATTCTCCAACTTTTTTTCACCTTCAAAAATAAAATGATGTATGCTACTGAGCCTGCAGACCTACAACCACAGAGCCCCTGCTGCTGTTCAAAGGCCAGCCAGATTCTGAAATGGCTTCCAGCATCACTGCAAACATTGAGGGGAAAAAACCCAACAACTTGTAAGCAAAGAGGCTGTGAAGTTCTGCTGGTACAGACCAGGCTTGGGCTTCAGCAGAGCAACACTTGACCAGTAATGGCCAAATTAGCACCAGCAAAGAAGCTTCTGGGCTGTGTCTTCTTAAGCATCCCCATGGAACACAGATACCTCACAAAGCCACCTAGAAGACAGAAGAATATAACATCTTGCATGCAGGTCTGAAGAGCTCTGCACCCCTTTTATACTGTACATCTTGCAGGATTTTAATAGGAATTTCAGAAGCAAACAGCATGCTAAATTTTGGCAGGAATACATTGACAGACTACTACCATGTGATCATGGGAAGAGTTACACTGACATCAAAACCACAATTATTTGGTTGTATGAAATCCAGGAAGTGCAGCCAGAAATTTCAGCAATTCAAAAACAAACCTGCTCCACAGTAATGTTTATGCTTTTAGAGAGCAATATCAGTGCTTAAGAAGGCAAGGACACCAACCAGCAGCCAAAGATAAAGTGGCTGTTCCTTATCTTTCTACAAGAGAAATCGCAATCAAGAGGAAGCTATGGATCACAACCAGTATCACTGATGAAGCCAGCCATTATTAATGCACCTAAAGAGATCCCGCATGCATGAACCAAATGTTAAGAAAAAAGCAAGCAAAATAACCACACCCCATGACAGCATGCCTGCAATTTGACAAGGAGTAGGCTAAACAGTCAGATGTTGTTTCCCATTTGCAGAATAGCAGCAACAGAAGTATACAGGTAGGGACTACAGTAACAGTCGGTAGGGACTGCAGCATATCAAACTAGAAGCATAAAAATCAGAACCAGGGTATGTATAGGAGCAGTCAGGAGGATTCCCTACCTGACTTCAGGTTTTATTTCCTTCTAGACATATATACCATTCTACACGCCTTGGGAAAGGCTTATTTCCATTCATAAGATGGTAAATATGTTCAAGCTACTTCTGGCATGGGTTCAGACATTGCACGATACAAGTAAGAATTGTCTACTCTTTTCAAGTTGCTATGTGTTTTCTGATTTTTTGGGGTGGCACAGTTTGGGTGGTTTAAGGCTTCCACTGCAGTATGGTGACAGGCTACCTCAAAGTGCCTATGAATACACAAGAACAGTTACAGTAGACCTGACAGCATATCTATTACCACATGTTTCAGCACTATCCTGGAAGGTGGAGCTTTAGAGATTTATGTGACATACATGGCATTCAAAGAACATCATCTCCTCAGGAACTTGGAAGTGGAAAGAAGCCAAGAGGCACATATTCAATAGCTATAGGTGTCAGATATGCAGCAGAGACAACATATCTTCTCATTATAGCAAAAGCACTCAACTAGACATTTAACATGGCAATTTTTTTCCTTCTGCACTAGATTTCATCACAGGCTGTAGGAATTGTCCTTTGAGAAGAATTTCCAAGCAGCAATAAATAGGTCAAATGACAGCTAAAGCAAAGCCCTGCAGAAACTTTTCATAAAATTTGACTGTATCTTACCATATTTAATAGTTAGTCAGATTTTTCCAAAGCAAGCATCTTTTCATCCTGTTATTTCAAAGGTGTTCAGACACAGAAAATACAGCACAAGCTAGTTTCTCTACTTGGAAACTCTGCAAAAAGCCAAGATCTGTGGCATCCCACACCCAAGGTAAGTACGTTTTTGTGGCCGACATACCTGTTGGATCACTGTACTTAGCTGAGCATCACTACAAAGGTGTTACAATATTGTTAACTTTAACTGACCGATTTGACTGCAAGATGCAAGCTGTACCATTATTCAATTCAATAGAGTTGTCTCAGTGTACAGTATCAAATGCTCTTCAATGGTCCTTACCACTGAAATAACTGGAACTAGATCATAAAGTCAACGGACATGTCCTTAGACTTAATTTGCTTACTTTCAGATGACATTTTTGAGTTACAAAGCAAAAGTCACATTTCCCATTTAAAAAAAGAGACTTTAACAAGAAGTACTGATGAAGAAGGAAGCTTGCCTTAGGTATACTACTTTGTGTGTATTTGTGAATAAATTAAAAGAAAAATAGTTGTGACATTTACATTGCATATGAGGAAGTTCAGTTGCTTAATGACACATGTAAAAAGCACAGCTGACAACAGATAAGCTAGTTTACATCAACTTGTTTGGCAGGCTTTACAAAAGCTTCATTATGGATTTAGATTGTGAAGTCTACTCATACCCTAGAAATGGAACAAGCTATAGGGACCTTCCAGTAATAGTTAGAGGAGACTGGAGAGGATTCCGCTCTTTCACCTCACCTCCTATAGTTTTGCTTAATTGAAAATTTTGGACATAACTGAATCCCCCAGTTCATACATATACAACCCAAAGGAATTCCTTAGCTGAGGTGCTGAAAAAAAACAATCAGTAGATTTATATGAAAGAAGCAGGATGTGACAAAAATATTAAGAAAAATCTTTTATTTTGCTCATTTGGCTAAAAAGCAACACAAGTAGCAAGAAGAGATTTAGACCGAGAGCGTACACCTGTGAGAGAGGGAATTAGACATCTACCATGCTGCTGACTTGCTCTCATATCATTGTTCACCTAGTGCTTCAAGGAAACCATGCTTTCCAAAATAAGACTGAGTTGTGCTGCAACAGTGTAGGAGGAGAAGCAGAGCCAACAAGTTTATAAGAACAGATACTTAATCAGGACTCTACTCCAGACCCAAAAGTCTGAAGAAGCTGGGATAAAGTTGCTAGAAATTGTCAAGAAAGTACGTCCTGCCTCCTAGACTAAATGAAAACATAGGTAAGTGCAAAGAAACTCAGTCTTAGGACTCGTCAGAGGAATAAGGTGCAGGTAACAGAAAGCACCACTAGGATGAATACCAGTATCACAACTGCACTGAAAAACCTTTTATTCAGCTTCCTTGTATTACAAGAATCAGAGTGGTAACCTTTGATGTGTTCTTCACGCAGGCCATCAGCAGGTTTAAGCACTCCATTTTCCTTGTCCTTCTGCATAGCTATCTATTTTCTAAGAAACTGACTCCCTTGTGCAGAAAGCTCAACAGCCAAAAGGATCTGAAAGAGAATCAGAGGAGAAAAAGAGACCAAAACTTAGTGGGAGAGGATGAAGTCACAGCAAAAAGGTTTTCACAGGAGTTCTCTCTTCAGTTTGGATTGGCTGTAGGTACATAGAGAAGATGATGCTTCAACTCTTTAAAAACTTAGGATATAGAGAAATACAGGTTCTATCTACACTGGCAGTCACCAATCTTCATTAAATTTCAAAACCCACAAACAAAAAAACCCAAGACGAAGCAAGTAGCATGCTGCTGGCAATGGGATACTCTGCTCTCCTTGTTGGTCTGGGCAGAAGTGGTAATAGCTCCCTATGGCCATCCACAGCATCAGAAACTTTTATGAGAAATGTTGCTTGGAGGAAGTCAGCTTCCCAAGCCCAAACTGGGTACCATGCTTCTATCTGTTTCATATCTTAGCACCATTAACATGAACTATATAATTTTATTTTCTCCTGGAACATTTTCAGTATTTTACCTACTTTCACAGGTACACATCACAGTATACCGTACCTTATAATTCACTTGCTGTTCACAATGTTTTTCAATTCACATCCTGTACATATCCTGTTCAAACACAAGGAATCAGACTGCCTGCACTGGTCCTTGAGTTAATACCTGCTAGCTGAGCCAGGCTACCAGAACTTCCCTCTCCAGTAAGCAACTAGAGAATAGACTTCACTGGCAGTCACAAACACTGAGAAAAGCTGTGCAAAGATGGAAAGAAAACAGGGAAGTTAATACATCAAGACACACATGAACTAATACTGTATCAGCCATACTTTTTACCATGAATATCTTTTAGCTCACTTATGTTCAAACACCACCACTAACTGTGCTATTCTGAAAGGCAATGGAATACAGCTGGGCTCCTCTGGGCAGGCACAGAGAATAGCCAATGTCCTGGACTCCCAGTTGTTGGAGAAGACAAAAGCCTGCCAGTCTGCACATATTGTTGTAGAGTATGAAGCACAGACAAAAGAGTAAAGCATTGGACCACGTCCTTATAGATTCCTTTGGTAAGAGGTCAATGCATTAGCTGAATTAGACTATCTGGTAAACCTCCTCCCTTCAAAGGGGGAGCCAAGACAATCAAAATTCAGGCATCTTTCTAAAAATAGAACCTCTGTTTTCAGATGATATTCTAGTCTCCCATTTCAGTATTTGTTACACTATTTTTCAATAATACACCTTTTTCTCAAGAGTTTTGGATAAAATTGATAGCAATGCTTCTTATTGATATCCTGTAAGGGGAAAGACCTGGAATTATATTTTAGGCAAGTTTGGGTTTCATGTGAAACCACTATTCACCACTCTGCCACTATCCATTTGCTGCAGAGTTTTCAACAAGCTGCTTATGCTATCTTGTCACAAGTTGCAGGTGTTCAACTTCTGATACTGTGGAGGACTCACAGAATCATACAAGTTTATGTTGGAAGGTACCTCTGTGGATCACCCAGTCCAAGATCCCTGCTCAAGCCAGGGTCAACTAGAACAGGTTGCTCAGGGCCATGTCCAGTTTGGTTTTGAATACCTCTGGGGACAGACATGCCACAACTTCTCTGGTCAGTCTGTTCCAGTGCTTGACCACTCTCACCATTTAAAACAAAATAACCCCCAAAACCCCAAACAACACACACCCTCTCAAGTTTAAATGAAGTTTCTTGTATTTCAGTTTGTGCCCAAATTAGTGTTCCTACACCTCTGCATCCTCAAACTAAGATAAGGATGTTCAACACATCTGAAATTCTCACTCAAGACAACTCTTGGCTACTCAGAGACAGCAACTGAAATAGAGTACCTGGTTTCAACCAAGACAATATTTGTTTAAACTAAAAGGCAGCAATACTAATATTTAGCTTTAGCCAGAAACCAAGACAATATTGGCTTTAAGGAAAATGCAGCAATGCTAATATTTAGCTTTAGCCAGTTTCAGCAAAAGCTATCCTCCTATTTCTGTGCAGAAAACCAATCCTTTGGATTTTATCCTTCACCTGGCAAACCAATGCCCTCTGTCTGATACAACAGGCTATATTTCTCTGCATCTGCCTTCCAGGTACACACACATTCCCCAGTGACAAAGACACCCACCCCACTACTTGATACTTAGAAGCTTTTCTGAAAAGTTGTTTAACTGTCTCCTTTACAACTCTTCTCCAAGAAACAAAGTTTTTTTAGCCACAGAGTATCAGAATTTAATAGTCACACGCCATACCAGCTATTCATTACTTTTTTTTAAATGCTACACAATGAGTCATGTTCTCTTATTACTGGTAGTCTACCCCACAGAGTCTGTCTTGCTAGGTTTCATTCTCAACAGCAAGATTTTTAAAAAAAAACAACACAACAACTTAACCTCAATTCACAACAGCAAATCTTGCTTTCTCAGTATCTTTTTTCCTCCCTCTCAATACAGTTAGCCTTTCTCAAACTATGAGCTGTAACACCTGCATAAAACTTGCAGTACCCATCTATAGGGGTTTGGTGCGTTACAGGAATAGCAAAGGCTGTAAGCAACTGATTGAACTTTTGATACCAGAATGACAGAGGCTGACCCCATATTCTACCTACATCAACCTATAAAGAGAATGTCCTTGCATTTCTGCATGCACACTCACTTGTCAGTCATATTCACACTATCTTAGGGTTTGGTTGAAACTTCTGAGGCTGCTACCTTAAGTTTTGCCAAATTGCAGTTGAATTTGACAGAACTGCAGGCAAAGGAGCAGAAGCTGGTGCTAGTACTGCTGCTGTAAGAGCTCTCACAAGGCAGAAACACAACTGCTTTCTTCATCTACAATTTGCAGTAGCCTCTAGCCATGTATCGACACTTGAGTTAGTGCATTGCTTCATTCAAAACTGAGCCTGTTGAATGACCTTGGTCTACAAACTCTTACCTTACTGTGTCTCCAAGTAAAGCAGGACAGCACCAGACAAGATAGACATTATTCACTGCTCATAATCCAGTGACTGAGGGGGAAAAGTAGAAACATCAACATATAACCTTGTAGTTAGACTCAGAGTATTTCTTGGTATTTCTCCAAGAAGCCAAATATCTAAATGCTCTTACAAGCATAAGTGTACAGAAAGACAATCAGACTGATTGTAGTGCAATTAGACTTTCTGGAAAGATATTTAAATGCAACTTCAACACATTTAGTCACAGCACCTAGAAGACAATGCTGTCAAGAGTAGTGCTTTAGTAGCTTCCCCAAATAACAGACAAGACATATCTGCATATCTAGAATTAAATTTGTTGTTTATACTGGTATTTGATTCAAAACTCCCATTTTTACAGAGTAATTCTTCAAGGTATCAAAGCTTGAAAAGTCCAGCACATCTATTTTGTATTGTGAAAACACTCTTCCAATAAGAGTCACATTCTAGTTTTGTAAAAAAATATTTTCATTTTAATACACACAAACAGGCCTGTTTCATTTGAAATACTTTTCCTTAAATGAAGAAAAAAGTGCTATGCATTACTCACAAGTAGCCTACCAGCAGACCCATACCTACATGACACTTCAGAAATGTTTTATCCATCCAACCACAGCAATTGCCTCGCTGTGGAAGTCATTTTAGCAAAACAGTGAAGTGTGGTTCATCGCACTGCTGTGGTGTGAGAACACAGATAAGGGAAATCTCAATACTGCAAAAGGAGCATACAACACCACTGGCTACATGCTTAGAGTCTCTTATCAGTAATGCAAGTGGTAGAATGATACTGATTTCACTAACTCCATGGGTAAATGCAGAATTTTAGAGGTTCATTTATCTGCTTTGATTTCACAGAGACTAAGGTCCAGCCCTTGCAACCAGAATGCCATTTGAGTCCTGACAATGCAATTATGGAATTTGTTTTCCTTTGTGGGTTCACCATGCGTATTGCAAACTCCATCTATTTGTCCAAAGGTCACAAAATCACCTTCCTATCAGTAACACATTCAGCCTTACAGAGACCTGTCCTTTTAACATCTGGTAGCTAGAAGACAAGCAAGACATGTGAACTGGTTTTGTTAACTGGTGCAGTAAGCTGGCACACAGCACAAGCCTTCAGTTGCTCACTATACAGAAGAACTTGTGCAGACAGCCCATCTTCTTCTGGCATCCTGTAAAGTCTTATGAATCCCATCAGAAGTTCATAAATCAGAAGTTACAGCTGTGCTGTATCTCCATGGTATATTTCAGTTAAAAGCTGCATCGTCAGTCAATTGCCCCATTGTCAAAATATAGCCCTACCTGAGCTCAACTCTTTCTCCATCATAGCAGAAAGAAAATTCCATCTTTTGTCAGTGGAAAAGATGGACAATCCAGATGTTCACTGCTATACAGAAGTTCTGAAAAATAAAATGAGTTGTCTGATTTCAACACTGCGATTAAGCACACTTGCTGTGGCATCATCTCAACTCAGGAAGGGCTGCTACAGTTCAAGCAGCACCTTGCTTGGCCCAGGAATACTCTAAAGACAAAAGCACAACTCTACATTTGCCTAAAATTGTCACAGCCCAGTTACCTTAATACTTATCTCCCACCTACCCTTGTTCCAGGAGCCAGGCACTATGGGGCCTTAGTTCAGCAAATAGTCTCAGCATACACTGGCCACATGCAAACAAAAGCAGGTTCCTTATGCAATGCAACTGTGCCAACTTGCTTTTAAAAGAGATTTGCTGTAGCAGAAGGAGCCCAGTTTAAATAAGGGGAGTTTACCATCCAATTATGTTCTGTGCCTTCCTCAGTCTGAAGGGATCCAAGCCTTTATCTCCCACCTTGAAAGAGCACCAGTTCCAAGGAAGACTGTGAAACAGACAAACTCTCTTTAGCCCAGTAATTAAAGTAACTACCCAGGAAAGACAAAGCCTGAGCTCTCGCTTCCAATTCAGCATATTTGTACATTTTACACATGGTAATTAAGTTTAAAAACAGATGGCACTAGGACTTTCTCCCAGGAGGCAGGGCATGCAAGGCTGCCTGTTCTCAGGTAAGAAACAGAAACGAGGTCTCCCATTTCTGGGTGAGGCCTCTCCAAATAAAACGAAAGCTATTATGTAAAAAGGGGCAAGGAACAAGTACTACAGTGACTTTTTTTGAAGTTCATCTAAGAAGAGAGGGACGAGGATTCCTAGCAGCAGATCTCAAAATGGTAGAAGACTGCAGGACCCCAAAAGAGGCCACCCTCAACATAAAACTTCCATCCTAAGCCAAGCATTGGTACAGTCTTGTCACTAAAGCACCCAACCTCACTGGCTAACTTTCAGGCAGCCCAGGCCTTTACTGTCTCTGGTTTTCCACACGTTCCAACCCTAAATAATATGCCTGATAAAGGTTAAATTAAGATGGAAGAGCTGCTTTGAAAATAGAGAAAAATAACATAGAGAACACAGTACTGAAAGAATCAAGGCGTTGTAGCTACCGGCCTCTAACTTACTATCTTTTATGAAGAGAAATGTATTTCTGTCAACAAACTGGAAGACTATTCACACAGCACCAAAGTAGTCCTTGGGAAAGCTCTGACTGTGCTCTTGCTAAAAACAAACATCAAGCAAAACTGTTAGTATATACAGATTATTAGTTTTTCCTCTTCTCAAACATAGTAATATCATCTTGTCAGACAGCCACTTGGAGGGGTTTCCTCAGCCCACTATTGGCAGGCAGCTGCTAACCCATGGGAAGAGCACACACGAAAAAGTGTTGTAAGAACACACAAGAACAGACATAATGAGGTGAAACACAAACAGCAGGTGAATGTTCAAAGCACAGCACAGGTTCTCTTAGATAACAGATGAAAGCTGCTATGACACTATATTGCCTCTGGATTTACTCCCTCACAAAAGGTCAGTTGGCTCTTCTACAAAAAAAAAAGAGCATTGACTAACATTGTCTCAGAGGGAAAGAGCAACATGTTTGTTTTGACATGTACTTTTCCACAGTGCTCATGGCCTTCTAAACAATCCACACCAGGACCTCACAAGTGGATCTGCAAGCATACCAGGACAAGTCATAGTTGAAGGGGAAGACGTTCTTCCATGTACGAAGCCATCACGGATTAAATGCAAGCCATAAAGGAAAAAAAGCTGTTCCACTGATATTCTAAGATGAGTATTAATGCTTACTATGCAGCATTACCTACTTAACAGGTTATACCAATCACAGAAAATACAGCCTCTGAGCAGAAGTCATTCAGCACATTCCAAGAGATAAGCAATGTGCAAGCAGAGCAGTTTTTTCCAGGCAGTGGGCAACATCTACATTGCAAATAAGGTGTTCCTCAAATATGACTAAGCATGTCCAGGACAGCTTTCATTTAGCACCCACTTGCCAGCAAAGATACAACAATGCAGACCTCTGTGTGGACAAACAATCCAACAAAATATCCAAGCTGCCTTTTGGGAGTGTAGCAGCAAAAGCTACAAACTGCATACATCAACACTCTTGCAGGTCTCACCAGGTTAAAACTCACCACCGGAACATCTTTTTTCACAGTGCAGAAGTTGCTCCAAGGGAACTGTGATTTTTCTTTCCATGCCACCTTTCTCCTGCACCTTCTGCTCAAAGCACCAGGCCTCTGAGAGCATTATTATCCCTATGAGTAATACAGCCAAAAAAATTGGAGACTGCAATGAACGCACATGAATACAAAACAAGCGGCCTGGGGAGATGCTTTTGTCATCCGTTCAGGTCTGGGTGTAAAGCAGGTACTGACTGTAAATGCATGGCTGCCCAGTACATCAAAGAGACAGGTGACAAAGAGCCCCTCTGAGCAACAAGCCTGCTCAGATCAAACCCGACTGCAGGCTGCCTCACTCCTGCACTGGTACCACCACACTGCTACCTTCACCACTTCAGACCATCAGGATGAAGAGTCCCAACATTGGCTCCTTGTACTGTGTGGCTCCTTTCTCAGTGACGCTCGCTCCACACCTCACCTCAGCACAGGTTTAGCTGATTTCTTAGGAACTCCTAGTAAAGGTTACTACAAGACAGTCCAAAGCCGAGATATAAAAGTGATGCACCCCCCTCATAAACACCAAGCGAAAAAACACCGCAAACCCCCGGGCAAAGAAGCCCTAGCCACGCGCGGGTGAGGCCAGAGAAGCCTTTTCCCTCGGGACGGCCCGCCGGCCGCCGAACCCGCCGGGGGCTGTCAGAGGGAGCTCCCGCACGCCGCAGAGCTGGCGGCACCAGATCGGGGGGGGAAGCGGGCACCGGGGACAGCCGCCCCGTTACAGGGTGCTTCAGGGGCTGGGAACGCACCCGCCGGGATGCGCCCCCGGGGAGGGTCCCCGCTGGCTGCGGCCGCGCCCGGCAGCCCCACGCCGAGCCCTCCACCGCCACCACTCAGTCACGGCTGCCCACGGGCGCCTCATGGCTGGTCTTCCCCCTTCCCTTCCCCACCCCCCCCGCCGCCGGGAGCCCCGCGAGACCCGGCCCCCGCGTGGGGAAAGCCCGGGAAGGAGAGGAGCCCCCACCGTTACCTGCCCAGTGATGCCGGTGATGAGAGCCACCTTCCTGCCGTTCACCTCTTCGCCGTCGTCTCCCGCTGCCGCGGCGCAGGCACACGCCGCCTCCGCCGGCTGTGCCATCCCGCCGGCGCTGGCGGGCGCGGCCCAGGTGCGGAGATAGCCCGGGGTGGGGGCGCGGCCGCCGGGGGCAGGCTCAGGGCGCGGGGGGCGGGCACGGAGGGGAGGATGCCTGCCGCCCCGAGCGCGCCTCGCACATGGGCTGCCGCCACCCGGGGGCTACCTCTGCCGCCGCTCCGGCCGCCGCGGCATTTCCGCGCTCGCTGCCCGCCGCCGCTCCCGCCCCGCCGCTCCCGCAGGTGCAGCCCCCCCGCGCTGCCGCCGCCGGCCCAGCCCCCGCGCAGGCGCGCAGCCGCCGGGCAGCCCCGGGCTCGCGCCCCGCTTTAGCCACCCCTCCCCTCGTCTCGCCCCGCCCCGCTCTGCCTCGCAGCCAATCAGGAGCCCCGGCACTGCCTTAAAGGGAGAGGAGACGCGGCTCGCCGCCCGGCAGCGGCGGAGCGGCGGGGCCGGGAGCGGGCGCGCTGATTGGGCGAGCGCGGGCAGTGGGGGGGCGTGGCCTGCGCGGCAGCGGAGGAGGAGCGGAGCCCCCGGCTTCCTGGCCGCGTGTCGCGGAGGGGATTGCGGTGGCGGCGTCACGCACAGCGCCCCCTGCGGCCTGGAGGAGCGGGCGGCGGCGCTGGAGGGACAGAGGCCCCCGAGCCCGCGGGTCATCGCCGCCCTGCCGGGCCTGCTGCCCGCCCCCGCGGCCTACCGGCTGCGTTAGACATCGGAGAGCAAACCCGGCGTGCCCCCACTGCGGCAGGCGGCTCCAGATCGAAACTCGCTCCCTGCGAGGCTGCAGGATCCTCCAGCCATCAGGGAGACAAAGCTGCGCGGAGCTGCTCTGCCTGGGCGTTCCCGCTTGCCGAAATGCTTGTTTATACGTGGCCCAAAGCCTTCTGGAAAAGGGATTTGTAATAAATATGTCTTCTCCTGATGAGACACTGAATCAGCACCCTCTTTTACCAAGGCAGCATGTCGCTGTACCTGCAAGGAAGAAGGGGCCTGCCCATATTTCACTCTTAATCCCCGAAGGCTGTCATGCCAGAGTTTCCTCATTGTATACTTGGGTGGTGGGCCCTCTGCATCTGCAGCCAATCGTATTACTACAATTTTACTATTATTATGGCTTATTACAGCATGTAATCAAAAATTACTCAGTGTCACTGAAAGCCCATAATATACTAAAAAAAAAAAATGTGTACTGCCTTTCAAGTGGAACTGTACTCTGAAATCATGAATGCTTTTTTGCACACTGCTCTCCCCACTCTCAGTTTAAATCCCCTTGTTGCAGCCTCGTAGTCTGTGATGGAATGGAGAAACTGTATTGTGCCATGGTTACTCAGCTGCAAGATGTCATCCCAATCGTACCATTTCTGCATCTTATTTCCAAAGCCTTTTCCCAGGCACATGCAGTTTTATAAAGCTGGCAACATTGGCTACTACTTCTGCAAACTGATTTCGTTCCACTAGTGATTGCTTTATGGGTATACAATCTCAGATCTGAAAGAGGAGAGACACCACAAATAACATGAATGCCGCCCTCTCAGTTTTAAAATGACACTGGAGACATAAAAAGACATAAAATTCTGAGAGTTTCAGAACTCTGTGCACCAGAAATAAGGCACAAAACTTACTCCTATTTGAAAACTTAGGATTTGAGATTAGAGGGACTTAGGAGTGCGTTTTCTTTATTTACGTATTTATATAGACCATTCCGTCTCATGCTGGATCAGAGCTGCATAAAGCAATGCATGAGCTACAACGTTAAAGGTTGTCCTTTATGTGGCCCGATAAGCTTGCCATTTCTAGGTTTCACTGGCAGTCCATTAAATGTACTCCAAAGTAAAGCTTGCCTTCTTTCTGTGTTCTGCTCAAGAAGGTGGTGAGTAGGGCTGACAATGCAAGGCCTGAAGCTGGGCTAGAAGAAGAGCCCCCATCACTGGGGCCTCCATGTGCAGCTAAGAGGCTTTTTCTGGTCACTTTCTCCAAAAAAATTCTCCTACCCCAGTTGTCCAATATCCCACAAGAACTATTTTTCAGATGTAGCATTTTCCTTGACTGTGATTCCCAAAACCACTCCACTTGAGGTGGGAAGCTGGTTCACACCTTTCATAACTCACCTGATTAATCAATTACATCAGTTGAATGACCACCTTGTCCTATGATTGTACTTTCAGGCAACAGGCACCTTGGGCTCGTCCCCTGTTCAGAGCAATAGCTTTCCTTCCTACTCAGCATGTGCGCTCCAGAGTGATTCAGAGCAAAAGACTCTGCAATCTGTGTCGCTTTTGCAAGGGGAGCATCTCAGCCAGACTGTGCTGAGAACACTTTAGCAGGGTTCATAGTTGTATTTTTGGTCAATACTAATACTAGAAACAGGCAGATGAAGCCAGACAGGATGTAGCCTAGTTCAGGTTCCAGCTGACTGAAGTAAAAAAAAAAAAAAAAAAAAAAAAAAAAACCACCAAAAAAAAAGCCTTTAACTTGTTTAAATTTCTGTTCCATTTATAAGTCTGGCAGTGGTAGTTGCAGACACCATTAGCCAGCTACCATAATCCTGCTAGGTCTGCCCCTGGCATGCACTGGGGCACATTCCAGGTTTAATGCACAAAGACTGTTCTGTCACCAAAGTCTTCCAAGGTACATTTACAGAAGAGACTGAAGGCTCAATTGTGGCACAGGTACTAGATTTTACCTAAGTTGCTCTGGTGTCGACAGCAATTTATGACAGACTGCAGCTCAAAACTGGACCAGCAGCCCCCAGGGACCCCCGGATTAATATTCACCCTGAGCACTAGCCTGCACTGATGTCTTCTTGCTGCCTCCAGCACCTGTACCATTGCATGTGCTACCTAACTTAAAGCTATGTCTGCCCACACTGTAACCACTTTTTCACGCATCCGTGTGGACCTGGCTCTGGCATCTAAAACTGGCAAGACCCTCATGTGAAGAGGAGAGAGCAGACTGACACACATCTGCACCTCCAGCCCCCTTGAATCCCTGTAAGAGGAGATGTTTGTGTGAGCATGGGTGTTCAGTAAAAGTTTTATGCCCAGCAAGCAAACAGACTGACAAGCTCTGAGGAGACAAAATGAATAGCATGTGTGGCATTAACTTTAACGCTGCCACACCAAGAACTGGGGAGAAAGAGATAGATAGGACAGATATGAAGAAATTTGCTTGGTGGTGGTGGTTAAAAACACATGTCACAGGGAAAGAAGGATGGAGAGCACAACCGATTGAAGTCAAACTGGTTAAACTAGGAAATAATAGAAAATGAGCAAGGAGGAAGCAGAGAGGGAAAATTAAAGAGAAAATAAATGTTGCTGAGAGTAAGGAAGAAAGGAATAATAGGAGGAAAAGACTGAAGTGTATTAGATTACAAAAAATACCATCTTAAATGTTAAGGGAAAGCGAAACGGAGGGAGACCATCCACACACTGAAATTTTGTTACACTTAAGTACCACATACATTGCAATCCTGATGATCTCAATGTTTGAATGGGGATGTGGCCGCGTTGCTGATTGGGATTTGGAAAGGTAACTATGTGAGGTTTAAGAACTGCATGTGAATCCATTGTAAGTGCTTGCAGGAAAGAAGTAACCTTACTTTAACTTTGGAAGTAGAAATTACTGATTTAAAACACTGGTGTTATTCACTGTGGGACAAAGGTATCCTCAGTATTATTTCATTAATAGTGTCACCCATACTAGAACTGCGGTAAAAGTTGACGTGATACCACTGTATCCTGTTCTGTAAAGGAGTTAGAAGTAGTCATTGGACCAAGTAGAGCCCTCTTTCTCTTCATCATTCAGTGCAACAAAGGGGAAAACTGGTTATTTATCTTTTTCTGAGGCTCTTCTGAATGATCTGCATCAATTAGTTTAAGCAACTTCTGCATCATGCTGTCATGAATTCCATCAAAGCAGTGTCCAGTGATCAAAGAAGAACCCAGAATACATTGCACTTTGCTCACCTTCAGCTACCAAATACTTTGGATCCTGTCCCCAGCTGTGAAGTCCACGGTGACATCTAGGGATAGTTCAAAACCCCACCAGGGCTGGTTCGGAGGCTGCAGAAGGGGAGCCAGTGGAGGATGGATGGTGCATCTGAGCGCACTGTCCTTCCTGAGAAACTTTTCATTTATACAAGCAGGCAAGTGAGGGGACTGTGGTAGGCCCAGAAGTAGGTACCATAGAAAGAGTTTCTTTTTCTTTTTCTACTTTGCTGTTTTAAAGTAATGGCAGAAAATGAGAGTATTCATTCACTTCACAGAGCTAGAGAGCTGTGGAAAGGGATGTGAAAGAGGAGGGAAGAGGGAGTCCAGGGAAGATCCATCACGATGTGAAAGAAGGTGCAGATGTTGGAGTGAGAGTAAGCAGTCACAGAGGGAAGAGCACCAGATCTCATGAGGAAATAAAGAGAAGTGAAGAGTGGGCAGAGGCAAGAGGATGAATGGAGGGGAAGTCTCATAATTGTTTTTCTGACTGTTGGCTTGAATATTTGAGGGCATATGGAGCGACCCACAACTTCAATGCCCTGACATGGCGACTGGCAGGTGGAGCAAAAACAGAAGGATTCAGGGGATGGTTCTGGACAGTGAGCCTCGAGGCCAGGGCCTGGAGATAAGCAGCGCTTTTCTCAGTGACAAACACAGTCATGAGAAGTTGAGACTGAGTGCTGAGACTCAACATTACAAAGCTGGGGGGGGGGAATTCCTGGCAGTACTGGCTCCCAGCTGGAGGTCTTTGTGTTCAGGATCCATGGCCTGTGCCCAGCCCACAAAGTACTTGCAGCCTCCTTTTCCTCTTTGCAAATGCTTGGCTGCTTACTTTTGAAGGGGTGGGTAAGATTGGTCAGATTTGCTAACTTCTTGGCAAAGAGGCGTCCTTTGAAAGGCAGAGACCCCCTTCCTGTTGGTGCTGTCACGATGTGATTTCTACAGCACTCTGCGCAGCATGGTGTTTCAAAGGCAAAGGCAGTGCCAGTGCCACATTCCTGCCCCACATGTATCTCCAACACTACAGTGAAATGATGCTACTCTGCAGTAAAACTGATGGAAGAGCAGGATCCAGGCTGAGCTTTGTGCTACTGTTTGTTTCCATCCTGAAGGTTTGCGCCTGGAAGTTTTGCTCAAGACTGAACAGCACCATGACCAGGCACGCAAATCTCGATCCCTCCCGTGCTTGGTGCAGGAACAGCACGGGTGTGAAGAACTGGGCATGTTGGCAGAGCTTTGTGCGGGCTTTGTACTTCTGGATCACTGAAAAGGTTGCTCTCCAGCCCAGCAGAAGGGAAGGAGCCTGCCTATGTTCACCCTTCCACAAGGGAAGGCTGGGGCAGGCCTCCTCCTCCTTGATTACATTTGCTGTGTGGTCAAGAGGAGCCTTGCAGCAGTGGTGGGCTACATTTGGTAGCCTCAGGCACATGGGCAGGGCTGCGGGGAGCTGGAAACTGCCCCTTCTGCAGCATCGCTGGGGCAGGGGCTGATGGCCCCAGGGGCTGACGTGGGGTCCTGGGCCATGAGCAGGGTGGGGGCAGCCCAGCGGCAGGCAGGGACAGCCAGGCCTGTGGGCAGAGCGGCCAGGGATCCAAGCCAAGTCCTGACTCAAGAAGAAATATTGTTTTGTTAAAAAAGAGCATGGCAGTGACAGTCTAGTACCTCACTGCTTGTGGTCTGCAAGGAAGCCAGCCCTTGGTGCAACATGTTCCTCAAGCGCACGGAAATAATTAACAATTGTTCCTTTGTATCTCAGCCAGCACTGGAGGTACCTAATTATGGGCATTGTTTCTGTAAGAAACACCAAATAAATGTCCCTTTTTATTCCCAGAAGGAGGTAGAGAGCCATGAGTACAAAAAGCATCAGGCCCAGCAATGTGTTAGTGTATGCGATTGTCCCTCACAGCTTTGTAAGCTGGTGCTAACTGGACTGGAGCCAATGGAGTTAAAACACCTGAGAGGAGAAACAGGTTCCTAACTGGAAGGAGAAGGAGAATTCTCTGTGCATGACTGATTAGAAACATTTTTACCCAACATGATTATTTCAGTATGTACAAGGAGTCACAAGACTTTTAAGGGAGATATTGGTAGCTCTTTGAGAAGTCTAGCAGTCAAAGTTTAGAAAACTATAAAAGGATAATTTTGCTTGAGGTGACAAGCATCTTTGCGTATTTTAGAGAAGGTCCCAAAGAGGGAAGCTGAATCCCAAACATCCCATTTCCCATGAGGGTCTTCACATCTAGTGCTTCCAACAGGATAGCAGTGATACAAAAACATACCTTACAGAACGAATGCTGTCAAAATTTAATTAATAAGTTTGAAAAACAACAACAAGAAATCACTGGCCCTGAATGGAATGAGAAACCTCAATATAAAAATATGGCTAGTTAAAATCTTATTTGTTGGATTTGGTTTCTTTTTCCTTGAAGAGGGTATCAGAGAATGAACTAAAAGGTATGTGATAAGCCTTGGAAGTCTACCTAAAGAAAGAGAAAAGAGTAACTACTGGAAGGCCAGGTTTTTCACAAAAGCCACTACTCGCATTACATGTACACAGTCACACTTGTGTATCTCAATCTGTGGCCCTGACACATGTGCCAAGATTCATCTTTTTATTACTGACATTTTCTTTATGGGGAGTAAGTTTGACCAAAGTGGAGTTTGTACCCCTGTTGAAACTATTTAGTCCACCCACTAGCACAAATGAGGACATCAAAGACTGTTTCTGTGGAAAGCCATCAGAATATAGTATAGGGGTTCTCTTCTTTCTTCTGGCCTTATACAAATATAGTCTAATATACACCCAAATCCTTACATAAATCTTGTCCAAAAGACTTCTAATCAGAAAAGAAAACAACAACCCTGTATTTCTCACACTATAAAAAAGGCCACCTTGGGAAAAGAACAATGCAGTTACAGAGTGGTATGGTGTCCGTTAAGAGAGTTCACATTAAGCAAGCATTAGCTATTCAAAGAACTAACTGAAACGAGGTGGTAAATGAGCATCTGCTCCTTGTCACTGAACTCAGGGCTATAGCAGAGAGAAGAGAAAGAAGTAAGTTATAAAAATTTTTAGCAGGGAAATAAAATAATCTCTTCACTGCCCCCTAGTCTGGATTATTCTCTTAGAAGGTGGGTCAAAATATCAGTGGTTGCTTTTTCCAAGTTGTCTCTCCAGTCATTAGAACGAATCAGTAGCAGAATATGAGAGACCCAAAATACGAACCAAAGGGGACTCTTAACATTGCTGGAACTATGTTTTTTGTAACAATACATGTATTTGGCTAGATATATGTTATTCACACTCTTTATATATTCCTTTGCATTTTATTTGTGGCTAAGTGGTAAGGTAAGAATTAATGCTGTAATTTTTAATGTGCATATTTCAAGTGGGTAAAAGCTGTCTCATGGTCTTGTGTGCCTGGGATAAATTGTTCTGTGATTAGTTGTGACCAAACCCAGAAGAATGATACATAAAATTACTTCTTTATTACCCCTATTACAATGCATTAACTGTTTGCTAGGTGCTGACAGAGTCAGACCCCCACGGCCCTTCTTCTGGTTTGTCACAAAGAGTGCTGGCTTCAAACCAACAAACAGAGGAACGTAGTGGAGTTGGTCAAAGAGAAACTTGGGTGCCAGTGACAGGGAAATGACAGAATTTACATTTCCTTGGGACTGGAAAGAGGCAACACTGCAGTAAAAGCAAACGGGATTTCAGGAGGACAGATTTCAGTTATCCAGAGGGTCGTTAGGTAACATTTCCTGGAAGGCTGATCCAAGACAAAAAGGGAATTTAAAAAGAAATTATGTAACATGAAAGAAATGGTATTAAAGGTGCAACTGCAAACTTTCCAGGTGCAGAAGATGGTCAGGAAACAGAGTAAGCAATCAACTTCATTAGGTCCCTTTGATCCCAAACATAGGAGGAAATTATACAGGAAGTAGAAACTGTATCAGAGTACTGAAGACAGATTTTCAACAGCACACAGGGGCAACATCAGAAAGGCCAATGAGATGTTAGTCCTAGTGACCATTGCTTGTGAAATCATTCTATCAGTGCATTAATAATAGGAAACACAGGGTTAGTGAACTAGTCAAGGGAAGAATAAGTCTATTAATAGATGACATGGAAAGACAGCTTATTTAATGCTTTTTGCTAAAAAGTGGCTGACAATTAAGAGCAATAGCAAAGGAATGGGTCTATACGAGGTAGTGTTTTCTTTAACAGTCTAGAAGATGGAACAGAGAGATTTCCGTGAAGCTGAGGGGGAATGCAAATAAGTTAGATTAGAAATGAAAATCATCTCCAGAGATGTTCTTGATAACATAAAGAAATGGTCTGTGGGAAAAATCAGATTAATTCAACAGGGACAAATGCAAAATACTGCATTTGTGGAGGGCTCATTGGTTTCAAAAATACAGGATAAGGAATGCTGATGTAGAAAGAAGTATAAAGCTTATAATGGAATCAATAGCGTATTGTTGCTGAAATGGGCAAACACTGTAGATACAGGTGTATAATCTGTAAATAAATGAAGTAATCCTGATGCATTATTTAGTATTAGGATCTCAACTGGGTGCTGGATGTTGAGAGGCTGGAGGAGAGCCATGAAAATTACCAGAATTCTGGAAAACATGACATGGAAGCAAAGATCGGAAAAGTAGTGGGGTCTTTTAGCATAAGAGAGGATGATATTGTCCAGGAAGGAAGGACCAGGACGGTCTTCAAATACATAAAAGGCTGCTACAAAGAGTTAGGGAGAAATCTATTCTCTGTGCTTCTTATGGATAGGGCAAGATATAGTAGATCTAAACATGGGAAAAATAATTTTAATGTTAAGGGTCTACAGCACTGGAACAGACTGGCATAGGCAGGTTGTGGCAGCTCCATAATTTAGTTCTCTGATAACAGCCTAGATGAATATTCATCAGGAATGACCCACTACAGTTGACCCTACCCTGGAACAGTGGTATTCTACTTGATGCTTCAAAGTTGCCTCCAGCCTTACAGTATTTTGATAGGAGTGGGATCTTGACCTCCCCAGAGTCAATACCAAAGAGTCTCACTGACTTCCCACAATTCTTCAGGTGCCAGGCAAGCTCTCATAAATGGCACTAGCTAATCCTACTGCAGCCAAAGGTTTATTCTGCTCTTAGAGGACTCCTTTTATTTTAGGAGGACGGGGTTATGTACAGGTAGCAGAACTGCAATCAAAAAGTAGGAGACTGAGTCCCATAGATTACTCTTGCCTCACCCATTTCACCTCTTCCCTATTGCTTGACACCACACTGTTTTTCCAGCAATAAAGTTGACGGCTGAACAAACATTTGTGACAACCCCAGTTTCAGGGAGCAGCAGAGGTGAGGCTGGGAGCTGAGCACCACAGCCAGGCTGGCCCAGGCAGCAGCCTCACTGATAAGGGGTGCAGTACTACAGCACCCAAAAATGAAGAGCAGAGCAGGTCCTGTGACAGTAACCAGGGTTAGCCAAGTCTAGTTCACCAGGCAAGTCTGTAGCGGTGAGGCAGAGCCTGGGTTAAGCCAGGATGTAAAGTCTGCAAGTCAGAGCCAGTATCCAGATCAGCGAGGCATGTGGCCACACACAGGGACCAAGGGTGAGTGCCTTAGCTTGAAGAGAGCTCCTAAGCAAAGGGGACCAGGTCCCCAGTTCCCACAGCTTTTTCTCACCCATCTCTTTCCCCAGCAGTGATCCACAGTCCTGCAACGGCACCAGATCCAAGCTGGCCTCAAGCACCAGCTGCCAAACCACTGGGGAGGGCAGTGCCTTTACAATCCAGATAAAAGCATCTGTTGCTCATTTGCCACAGCGCCAAAAGGGCAAATTCCCCAGCACTCCCCCAGAATGACAGACCCATACTGCATTTTAAAGAACAGCCATGCACTGATGTAAGAAAGGCCACTGATAAGCCACAGCCTTAGGAAAAAAAATCCCAAATACATATTTTCAACCTCAGTGACTGGTTTTAACCAACTCATACTCTCAAGGCTGTTGCCATAAGAAATGAGGGTATGTTGGGTTTTTTGTGTGTTTGTTTTAAAGGGCAGATTAGCAGTGACATTTCTGATACCCTCATTTCTGGCTTCCGTAGGCTCCAGAGACCAGATCTGCTAACTACAACTCTCTTTCCGACACATTTTCTGTATTGTAGGCTCCAGTGCTACACCCATAACCTCCCTGAGTGTAACTGAGGTTGTGACCACTTTTTGTTGCTGCAGCCCCCTGCCCCCATTAGACTCTCCAACAGCAAAGGACCACCAGAGAATCTAGCCCAAAATGTTCAGTATTTTTATTTGTGTTTTACAGTCTCTCTACATGACTATCAAAACAAAAAAAATTTCTTGGTTAACTCTGAGGAAAGATTTGTTTGGCAGCACTTGAGCCATCATGCTGAAGTGTTTGACTATAGCCTTGGTGACACAATTGGCCCATGTGCGCGAGGAAGTGACAGCATCAGCTAAGCCTGTCCCACCACTGACCCTACCAAGTCTGACAATTTTGGAGGCTATAATTACTTGATCATCTTTGTCAGATACTTTCACTGACTCATGGGTTATAGACTATGAGGTAGTGTCTCTGCTTTCTGGATCAAATTAGCCATTGGAGTGGCTGAGCCAGATGGTTAGCAGAAGCATCTGCTTAATTCTGGTGGTTAATCTCTTTGAATTGCACCCTGCTCACCATCCAGCCTGTTTTCCTTTCCTTCAAGGATGTTTCTGAAGAGCTGTCTCTCTGGCCAGGCAAACAGCAGTTGTACAGAAATCTCTATGGCTTGGGTAGAAGAGCATGCTTTTGTAATCATGCTCTGCCTTTCATACCAGGATATTAAACTCACTGAGTCAAACAGGGAAAGATATTTCATCAGACTCACAGAAAGTTCCTGTCACCACTGTGGCATGAGCATTCGTTTGGCCATTGGAAGAACAAGAACTGAGGGACAGAAAGAAGGGAAAGGAAGCAGATATACAGGAGAAAACTGATTAACCAAGGTGGGTTTTCTGTGTCACACACGCAGGGACCTCACCCAAAATGGTACATATGCTTTATTCTCCCTGATGGCAACTGAACTGACATTCATTTAAATGCAAACCTGTATCAGGTCAGATACCAGCTTTGTGCAGAATCAGGCAGGGGCTCCCAGGACAGAGTCTCTGGAGTGGTCTCAAGCTACTTGGGATAAAGTGTGCTTTTTTCCATTCCCGACATCACCTCTGCTTTGAATACCTGGGGATGTTTCTGGTTGCCTGCTGGCAAAACGGCACTGG
Source organism: Theristicus caerulescens (assembly GCA_020745775.1). Classification (NCBI taxonomy): domain Eukaryota; kingdom Metazoa; phylum Chordata; class Aves; order Pelecaniformes; family Threskiornithidae; genus Theristicus; species Theristicus caerulescens. The sequence continues at coordinate 76,022,326 of CM036558.1, forward strand.
AAAGAAATTTGTTAAATTAGCACTTCTTGCCGCCAGAAAACTTTTTGACTGCAAGGTGGAAATGTGAGAAACCTCCCACTCTGCACACAGGGCTAGCACATTCGGCTGCTACGCTCCATTGGAAAAAATCTGCTGTAATTTTAAACAGAAACCACAGAGGTCTGACAAAGCCCGTAGGAGACTCCTGGAACTTTTAACCAAATTGTTATTATATTTCTAAGTTGTTGGACTTCTACTGTTAGCCTGCATTATTCTTCTAGTACAGGCTTTATCCTGATATCCAACCAAACTTCCCATTGACTAGGATGGGATGGCCAGCGATGCACAGTGTAGAGGACAGGATTTCTACAGAAAACAATATTTAGATTTTTGGGGCATCTTCCTTTTTCCAAAAAGGATTTTACACCCACATTTTTACCATGGTTTTATTTTGGCAAATTTCTGGCAGATGCAAATCCACCAAGAGAAACAGAGACCTCATTTAAAAATTAGGAATTCAATTATTGGCTATAAATACTGAGGTTATGTGTATCATCTTTTTCATTATAAGACAGCAAGGTTTCTTCCTTTAGATTCATTCTCCAGGTGTCTCAGTCTTCAACACAGCTGGCACAGTCAGGCTTACTCTTTGGGTTGTGGTGGCTGTACGTGGTTAGGGAAGAATTGCAGGCCTGGACTCCATATCACACCTGGTGTAGCAAACACAATGGTCCAGATTTATCACTTCCTGAGCTCCATGGGCTTTGAATCAGATTCTCTCTCAAGGTCATCAGAGAAGCAATCAATGAAAACTACAGTAACCAAAACACTGCTTGGCAGGCTGAATAAAAAGGAATAAATAACATAGTCACCTCACTTCATCAACCCAGACATCAGTGTAGTCATTTAAACAGTGAGCCTGTGAACCATGAGGTTGGAAGCAAACTACTCCAGTCAATGGAAAGACATTCATTAAGCTAAATGGCTTTGTATCAAACTTTTACTGGATAGAGCTCTAAAATATTTCCTCCAGAAGTTCTGCAGGCTATTTTAGTCTATCCAAGCTGTAGGAAAGGAAACTAGAAAACAATAGCTGGCCAGACCAGCAGAAGATACATAAATATGGGCAATTGAAATACAGCACAAGTTAAAATCTCGTTGGTATATAGCTGAAGTATGATCAGTATTTTTAACTGTAGCTTGAAGACTGCTCTCCAGTGGTTGTTCAGCTGTACTGATTCATAACTCTGTGCATAGAAGTTCTGCAGGGTTCGTAGTGTTTTCTAAAAATAATGTAAAATGAATTCTAGGGGGAGTATTGGTAAAACAGCAAATTGTAGCTGGAGTTCTAAAAAGATTTAAAGTATGAAGCATAAGGCATCCCATTTCTGTTAAAAGGAGAGTCTTTATTTTTTTATCATTTTTAAGAGCAGTCAATTGGCCTGCCAAAAAGATGTTGTTTGTACTTTTGAATCTGGATATCAGCACATATAATTTATTTTTAGTTAATTTATTAAATAACATAATTAATTTATTGTGTTAATAAAACACAAAGCACTCAAATCAACTTAAACAATGTGTGAGTGATTCACTCTTTCAGTTTGTTGGTTTTGAATCTTGTTTTAACACCAGCTACGTCTTTTTTTCAGCTAGAATAGCAGTGATTTATACTGCTGTGTTAATTATGTGAGCCTTTAAACTGTGGTTTGGAAAACATTACGCATCTGAGGTATTTGTGCAAATTAGGGGATTAATAACAAGACCTGTTTTCTTTTTTTTTCAAATGGAAACCTTGAAAGGAGTCTGCCTGCGTGAGACAGAGCTGAAGCAGGACTGGTGTGTGTTTGTGTGCATTCCTCTCCCTTCTCTTTCCCCTACTCTTCTCCTCAGCAAGGTACGGATGGTGTTGTGAGTCTTGTCAACGGGGTGACAGGTTATGTTCTTGCTCGCTTGTGGGATTATATCCTCCAAGCTAAAACCTAGTTCTCAGATGCTAAAAAAGAACATACTTGTTCCAACATACGCATTCAATCACGTAAACAAAAATAATAGTTTTCTGCCTCTTTATCATTCAAATAAAGATTGCTTGCCTTGCTGGGAGCCAAAACACAAACTGTGCTTTAGTCAAATAAAAGTTATTGAGCTCAACAGGGCAACTGAGTAAAATTTAATGGCCTGTGACTTACAGGTTGCACCATATGATCTAGTCCCTTTTGGCCTCCAATTCTACAAACCTAAATGGAATTTAAGCCCTGCTTATTTTTTTTTAATTAGAACATTGGTGAGACTGGAGGGGCCTATCTAGCTTCAGCCGTGCATAGGTGTGGATGGCTGGCTGGCTGTATTTTTGTTGGGTAAAAGACTGCCCTTCTGCATTATATTTGGCTTCATTTTTGAGGTGGCTGGAATATCCAGTCCAAACACAAATCGGCCCAGAATTAGTTTCCACTTCCTATCCTTCCTTTTGCTGAAACAAATAAAAACTGGGATTCAGCTTGCAGAACTCCTGGCTTTGTGGGCAGGGTCTGCAAGGCCATTCACTAACCAAAGAACACAGTACGTAAGGAGCATGCAAGATGCATCCAGAAATTCTTTGGGATATTAACCTGACTCAATACTTCCAATCAAGAAAGTTAATAACTATTTCCAAGTAACTTTTGCCAGACAGCTCTGCAATTGCTTCATTGCTTATATGCTGACTCAGGAGTGAAACCTGAGAGGCATTTCAGAGAAGATCCTCACAGAGAAGAACATGACAATAGATCAAAGCAGATATTGAAATACACAATCTATTAGTTCCAAATGTAGCTTCCAGGTCAAACTGACACAGCAGAAGCCCTGGCAATAATGAACTTGGCTTTTTAAGTAGCTATCAGAATTCAGCTTCTTAACCCAGGTCTGGTCAGCTCTTGAAATCTTATTTCCAATTACTTTGTGCAAAGACTGAGAAGGACTTACCATGTGACAATCATTAAGCATCTAACTTGGCCATAAGGCAGAATTTGCCTGATACAAAGCCTGCTCAGAAGTTAATGGGGTACTTTATTCATGGAGCAGTTCATTCATGACAGTTCCACCTACTTAGCAATAAGCAAGAGAAGAAAATGTTTCAAGACTTGTTATCCACTGCTCATGCCAATACATGTTCTCTACAGAATACTCTTCTCTGAAAACTTCCGTGTTAAAACTACTACCATAGCATATTGAGGATGCCATAAGCAACACCTCAGCTCATATTTTAAAAATCTCCCCTGGAATTATCAGGACTCCCTTCAGGACTGAGCCCTGTGATTCAAACAGAATATCTCACATTTACTCTTTGCTTTTTTCCAGGTTGAAATGAAGAGCAATTGGAAAACATACAAGACTTGCCAGAGAGATAAGGCAGCTGCAATTTTTAGCATTAAGAGCTTGCTAAAACTTCCAGTGTTCTGAGTAATATTATAAAATTATAGAGGAAAAGAGCTGAAAGCCATGGCATAGCAAAGCTAAGGTTTTGGAAGCTTAGAAATTTCTACCACTTGCGAAAAGTAGTAGACTGGATACGTGTTTGCATCCTGGCTGCAGCATACCAATTGGTGAATTAGCTGGGTGTAAAGCTGGGTGCAAGCCAGTTCATTATCTCCTTCACTGCTAACATTGAGTAGCAGCAAGTAGGAAATAGCCTTCCATTCCCTGATTTTCATCTCCAGACTATCTTCCCTTCCTTCTTGCACTGATATCTCCTTCTATGCAAGCAACTGGCGCGTCCCCATGCCCGCACTCTTCCTCCCATATCATGAATGAGTCACCTACCTTGTTCTGCAGCCTGCCTACTACTGAGTTGGGATACCCATATTTGCAGTTCCCCTTTTAAAAGTGACTACAATACCCTCTTCTTTGTGAGAAAATTTGTCTTAACAGTACTGCTTTTATTGTTCATTAAATCCATCTTCCTTGCCCAGAGCAGATAGATCATTCCTGCCATGACTACCTCGCCTGTTCATAGATACAGGATTTGTGTCCCATTCCGTGCTGTGCTCTCCAGTGCTACTCTATCGCTGTCAGAAGAGAAGTTTTTCTTAATGTCCAACCTCAATGCTCCTTGCTGCTGTTTAAGCTCAGTGTTTCCCATTCTAATTGCCATGGACGGAGGGAAAAGATTATTCCCTTCCTTATTGCAGCAACCTGTTATGTCCTCAGACTCTTATCATGTTCCCTCCCAGTCTTCTCTTTTAGGCTGAACAGCCTCAATTCTTTCAAACTTTGCTTACAGGTCATGTTTTCTAGAGTCTTGAAGATATTCACTGGAGATAGTTCAGGGAACAACAATCAGTGTGAATCACATTGTAGTAACATCCAGAACTAAACTCACACCCAGCTTTCTTAACACTGAGCAGAGCAAAGGATTACTCTAGGTATATTACAAATTGTACCTGTATTTCTGCAACCCAGCGCCATGTTTTCCTGCCTTGCAACAGCATGAAATGTTGATTCTCACTTGGTTTATCATCCACAGGTACTCTCCATCCCTTTTCTAGGGAAATGGCACTTGTTAGTTGCTCTTTATCCTCCATATATGTGTCTGATGAATCCTGCATAACATCCCATCTTGCACTTGCCCCACTGAATATCATCACATTTTTTCCAGACCATTTCTGCAATTTTTTGGAATTGTTTTGAATCATTAGCCTCTCCAGTAGCATACATCTCTGCCCCTACCCCCCATCCTGCTTTCACTTGAACACATACTTTTTAGTCTTGCAAACTGCTTAGGACCATCTTGAATAGTTCTGGTTCCAGGGCTGATCCCTGTCAAAGCCCACTCAGTACATCTTTCTAGTTTTGACAGTCAATCAATCACTGAAAACTACTCTCCAAGTGTAGTTTTCTATTAGTGAATGTTCTGCGCTAGACTACTGATCTTTACAGGTCGTTTTGACAGATATTTGAGACAACTATAATTACACTTCTACTCCAAAAGCAAGACTTGTCTTTAATTTCAAGAAACTGCCAAGAATACCTAGTCTTCAAAGCTAACTGATAATACATTAAATATTTAAATGAATACCAGTTTAAATTCAGTAGCTACTTGGTCAAGCTGTTGTGGAGCCTTAGAGGTTCACTGAGGTTTGTGGGTAACTGATCTACAAGAATTGACATATCTGTAATTTGCAACATGGGTAAAGAACATGTGACTAATGATTTCATTTTTAAGAGTGCTCAGAGGATAAGCTAGAGACCTGATTTTCAAGATTACAACTGAGACTGAAAAAAAATGCAAAAATAAAAGACCTATATTCTGTTAAAAATCAACCTCACAGTGTAGTTAGACATTAATAGACTAGTACCCATAACATTTGGAAGAAATATGTAGCAGCTTCTATGTATGCCACAAAATAACTCATGATATATGTGCAGAAACATATTTTATCCTTAATTTAAAAACCTCATGTTGTTGTGCATAGCCCTTTCTATTCATGCTTGTGAATATTACTGAGACAATATATTCTGTTTGAATCAGAATTTCATTACAAAACAATGTGTCAAACTTAAAACCTTCATAAGTAGATTTTTTCCCCTCACAATATGCATTGGCTATTAAGAACCATTTTCCAGCAATACCAGCCCTTATGATTTTCCGATTTTTCATCTGAAGACAGTTTGAGAAATGTTAAAGTGAATGGTGTAGCAAAGTGAAGTAATAATACTGTAGATGCAAGCATGAAAAATGGGATTAATAATTTTTTTAGGAGTCAAAGTAAATTGCACTGGCAAGAAGACTGGGCAAAAACAGATGGTCCAGCTGGACTGAATAGGTGATCTTCATCTGAAGACTCCAGCAGTCCTTTTTCTGTGAAGCAGGTTAGCTGGCAAGTACTGAGATGCTATGGTGATCAATGTAGCATAAAGCCTTACCCTAGACAGAGAGATTTTGTATAAGCATCTTCTGAATGGTGTAAATTAATTAGGAGCATATGTTCAGTGCTCTTCAGTAAAATAGCTCCTTGTGAGGCCAGCAGCTGTGAGGTTAGTGGTCTTAGAGTCCTAAATGACTTTTGGAAATAGAAATCACTTAGATACTTTTTAACAGTACTGCACAATTATTTAAAACATAAATAGACTTGGGCCTAAACAAATGCTTAAATAAAGATAGACAAGAAGAAGTACCAGCTCCATTTCCTTTTCAAAACAGCAACAGTCTTTTCTACACACTGAAATGTTTTTACTTTATGTTTTACCTAAAAGGCTGATTGTGGAATATGTACTGTTTTCTCTCAAGTAATTTGTAGCAAAGGTTTGAACTGTTTTATACAGAGGATATGGGTTGATTTCTGCTCCTGTAACTCATTTCCCAAGGCTTTAAGGAATAAAGCTTAGCTCTTTAACGGTGTGCAGAGGTGTTACCAGAGCTTCCTTGGAACTGCAGTAGGCAATGGGCATGCAATGCACAGGCTCTTCAGGAATCCTGCCACCAGTGAATGCTGGTGGAAATGCTGAAGTCTGCTTCTTTGAAGGGGTAGAGGGGTTAGATTTCAAAAAGAAGCTGGATTGTCCTTACTAGTGGGAGGCTTCCAGAGGAAAAAGGTAGTCCTTTGAAGACTCCTGTTGTTTATTGTGCAAAACTGCCACCATGGTTCATTGCTCACAGAACTTCTCACTTCAGCTCTTTGCTCTCCTCCTCTTCCTGCCCCGCAAATCTTGGTATTTATTTCTTTTTATGCCTTTAGTGCAAATGGAAATGTTATGCTCTAAATCTTGTTATTTCAAGATTTCCGGTAGAGCAACGTTAAAGACCAGACTGAAATTGCAAAGTAGCCAGAATATGCCTCTTTCTGCTCTTCAGGAGTTCTGATCTCTCTCTGCTCCCTGCAGGTACTGCACCCATCAGCCACCCCAGAGGAAGACAAGACTGCAAAGTGCAATTGCCAAGGAAGAACTTGTCCCACACAGCAAATAGGAGACATAAGAGGTTTACAGGTTCATTACCGCCATCATGCCAAACTGTAGATCCTTCGCTCTCAGAAGTAGCCCCATTACAGAGGTAATATCTAATCTGCTTTCGGCGCAGGAAAAAAGGTTCTCTCTCCTCATACTTTGGTGTGACATCTGTATCCCTCTTGGTCTAAAGATGCAGTGTTGGTAGGAGATGTTGTTTGCAGGTATTAAAATAAGTTCTCTTTTTCCAGAGAGAAACATCCTTTTGTTGTTCAGCTACCAGGGATGCCACAACATGTGGCAGATTTGTGCAGACCTCTCTCTGCAAGGCTGTATGTAGTGAAAGTTTAGCTAGTATGGAAGAAAGGACCTGTATTGACAGAATTGTGGTAGAGTTCTGCTCTCTCTCAGCAGTGTAAATTACCATTTTATATTTTGTTTCAGTTCTTGGTGGTGGTGACATTAATCCCATGAGTGGGTCTCCTCTGTAGAGTAACCTCAAAAAAAACCCCAAACTAAAATAAACCTAAAATCAGAGCCATTCAAACCTTTACTAATGTGGAGCTATCTGAGGTGATATTTCAAGTTTTAGTTTATATTTCCTTTCTATGTTTTGTATACTGCTGTAATGACTTGCTTTCAATACCTATATCATTTCATCTTGTGCCTTACGAATACAAGTTTGAGTGTGCATACATTCCCATGTTCCCTCCTTGCAGTCCTTCATGGAGAGCTAGATATATTCCTGCCCCTTGCTTTCCCAGAAAACAGTTCAGTCTTGTAACACAGTTTAATTTTGGGTGGACAAGGGCTTGGGCAGTGCTAAAATTTATGGACAAGCAAGAGTTCAGCAGTTAAAGGAGGGACCGTACCCTCAGTTTGTCGCCAGCCAGCTATGTAGGGCTCACCCCTGGGGCAGTGTATACTGCACCCAAAGATGTAATAGCAGCTGTGGATGTGCATGCTACCTCAGTGGGCAGTGATGGATCAGATCCTGGGCCCATCCTGGAGGTCCAGTCAAAAGCAGTAGAAGACAGGGCCGGAGACAGAGCTGGAGACAAGCTACAATGTGCGTCTGAGAGGTTCATCCGGAAGACAAGCTGCCTACAGCAAAGGTCCGGGGTCCAGCCAGGAGACATCCAGAGGCAGGACTGGAGCCTGATACGCCCATGATGCTGCTCAGACAGGATTTGGGTGCTCAGGCCTGAGTGGAAATGGTTCTCCTCTGCCATGGGCAGAGGTGTGGGTAGAGGTCCCAGGTGAGGCCGGTCAGGGCTGTTAAGGCTTGTTGGTGCTCTGGCAGGGGTACAGAGCTAGGATATACTCAGTGATGCCATGTTTTGCAATAGTGGGGTAATGGCTAAATTACAGCTTGCAGAGTCACAGTGGGCAGGATTCAGCTTTCACATAATCCCACCACAGTTTACACCTACCTAAACACAGACACCCCAAATACAGAGGTATACCAAACTAATGGCCACAGTGGCAAACCTTGGTACTAGATGTCTTCTCGGCCAAAGGAAGGGTAAACTAGATACATTAACATGACAGATTACGCAGCCCCACTTTCCCACTCTGGCATAGAAATAGCTCTCCTTCCTGTGTTTCTTCCCCACTTTCATTCTATTACCCCATTTGAAATGGAGCTGAGCTTCCAAAAATATACCTGTCTCAAAACCAATACAAACGTATTTACTTCTAAAGGTCCCATTTTTCCTTCCCAGCTTCCTCTGTGTAAATACAGGTCTTTTCATGTTTTTTGCCTTTCTGCCACCATTCTGATTTCTTGTAAAGAAGGGGCATTTGCCAGGGTGTACAGTAGTTTCCCCATCACCTATGGGGAATGGTGAGTATCTAAGTTGGCTTAACGAAACCCTGACGAATCAGAGAATTTCCTTTTATATCCCAAACAAGACATGATGCCAAAAGCAATATATGGACAATGCAGTTCTTCTGAAAGAGGGCTCACTTTGGTATGTGACACTAAGGACAATATCTTTAAAAGTAGCAAAACACAGATAAGATTAGTTTGCTTGTTTCTTGGGAATTACCCTTTCACAGAAAAGAAAAGTTCATGTTAAGGTTTGTGAGTGCTCTGGGATAAAGTCAACACTCCCACCTACTGGTATCATCTAAGAAAGTTTTATCTTTTTTCCTCTTTTTCTCTTTTTTTTCTCTTTTTTTCTCTTTTTTACCTTTCCCCCTCTTTTTAATTTTTTCTATTTTTCTTTTCCTTTTTTCTCTTTTTCTTTTTGTGTTTCTTTTCCTGTTTCTTTCCTTTCTGTTTGTGTTTTTCTCTTGGTATTGGAAAATGCACATCCTCAAAATGATATTTTTGTTCTTTTCTGACACTTGTGAAATAACTTACAGGTGCCTTGCTGTTTTGAGCGGAGCAACTTTCATGCAATCACTGCATTCTGATAGAAGTAATAATGCAGAACTGACAATGTCTTCAAAATAAGACAAATCACCCTTTGGCTCATTTTTTCAAAATCACTCCATTGTACTGAAAATCCTGCTTGCCACTCACTGTAAGTAAGATAAACGATATTATTTGGGGAATTTATTTATTATTACTCAGAGACAGTCAGGATCCCCCATGTTTCCTAGTTCATGATTCCACAGTGGCTCTCGTTTGTTCTGAAGGACCATTTACAACTCTGAGTAACACACCCTGCCTGAGGAAGGGTGGCAGAATGCTGACTCCAAGCAACCTGATTTACTTAATTGACCCCTTAATTGACCCCAGTGACTTTGTTTTCTTTTGCAAGTAGACACATCTCATGTAAATATGGGCTATAAAGACTGTAAGGCCCCACAGAAATTATGCTCCAGTTACCTCAGAATCATCTGTTATGCATACTTGCACGTTTATAATGGTGCTAGTTGTCCCAGCTGCACGACAATGAGTAATTCTTACTAAGAAGCTCAGCTCAGCAGAAATCCATTTTGCCAAGTAATCCTTACATATGCAGGATATCTCCCCCACACCTTCCTATGTACTGTTCTTATTTTTTGCATACAGTAATTCTTCTGTGTTTTGATTTTCTTCACTTTTGGTCTGAAAGCCAGTAAAAATACCAAGATACTCTTTACATGAGGGAAACTCAAAGCACTTTAACTGTTTTCACTCTTTTATGTCCTCATTTTTGTAACTCTTACAAGATTACAAATTATTTTTAGAAATGTGAGGGAAGAAACAGAAACACCATTTAAAAAAACCTCCTAATCACTTGTTTATAATTTAATAGTAACTACTATAAATGGCTTTCTATTATTATTTGTGTTACATTAGTGCCTATGGGCTCCAACAAGGAAGCACATGGGGATGAAATGACTTGCCCAGATTTGCACTGCAACCAGAGCCAAACCAGAGACTGAACCCACAGCTGAGCCTCAGACTTATGGCCGAACCTTTGGACTGTGCTGCTCCCCTCCCAGCCAAGAAGCACATTTCCATAGGCCTTAATAGCCGGTTGCGTGAAACCCGCCACGCTTTGGTTAATGAACATGAACTCAGAGCAGAGTGCTGATGCCTAATAAACTGTTTCATTTAGAATACTTAACTGCCTGTAGAAGGTGGCTTAATCACCTAAGAGCCAGGTTTCCAAAGTTATTTAAGCATCTAAATGCACAAAAGACCATTGACCGGGATTTTCAGACGTACCTCCCTGTTTCACTCCTCTGGGATATTCATTCAGCAGGTTTGGGCAGCTCAGTGCTTTTCATAGCCTGACTGGAGTTTTTACTGGGAAGAGAGTGAAAAGGAGGCCTCCATATCACAACTATGGTTTACACCCAGTGCCAAGGGATGGTGGGGCTTCTGCATACTTCCCAATCTCCTTTATCTTGTGGCTGCCCTAAATGCTAGCTTCGACTCTGCTAGAATTATTAAGATCCATATTTTGACCAGGTTATGCTGTCTACAGTTCACTATGTGTGGGCTTTTCTGATGTGCTTTGAAATTCGTGATGCCCATTTTCTAACCTGCTGTTTCCCATGGAACAGCACTGACTCATTGGATGGAACGGGCAGGCTCTTTTACTCCCATCTCCAAAGTCCTGGTTTGGTTTTTAATGGCCTGAATAAATACTACAAGCAGGATGTGACATCCATCCATCCTTGCTTCCCACCGCCAGCTGTAGGACCTGAAGACATACATGCCCTGCAGGGAGTGCTGAGGGATGCACAGGCTCCCGCACTTCTTGTTGCAGTGCAAGTGCTTTTGATGACAATGCTCATGCAGGTACGATGTCACAGACTCACATGGACTTACCCTCTCATTCCCACTTGAACAAGAAAAGAGATGTCAACCCACCATTGTCTGTGCTGTGATAGTATGCCTTCTTCTTGCTGAAGTATGTTTTGTTCTGATGCAACAGGAACGTGAACAGTTCTTTCATTTCCTTGCTGCCTTTAGTAACTGGGTGCCAGTCTTTTAGTGGTCCAGTAAAAGCAGTCCGATGGTCCCACCAAAAATCTCTAAGCTGTGTGAACATTAAAGATATCAGTAAAATAAGAGTGGTCAACCTTCTCAACAAGCAAGACTTTCCTTACTTCTGTTGGTGTCAGTAAGTCTGCCAGTATGTATGAAGTGTGTGTAATTCTGAATCCCTACTGGGTGCTGTGGGTTCAGTCTGCTGAGCACACTCAAGAGCAGGGAGGTTGTAGAAATAGCATACGTGTTGTAAAGTGCTCCAGGAGGAAAGGTATCTTCAAGGCAAAATATTTTGTTTTATTTGATAGTCCTCCAGCTGTATTAATAAAATATTGGTTAGCAATATTTATACATATAAGATTTATCATGGTAAGATTGATTCCAAACTTAGATTTATTGTGCAAGAAAATGAAGAGAAATCAGTCATGCTGTCAATCCAAATTCATTTCCTAGCACTTTTTCTTCTGAACCAGACAGTCCCCTGGAAATACACATTTCTTAACCATAAATGTCCTTCAGACTTACCCCTGATGCCAATTTGAGGCTCAGCTTCATCAACTATTTTTTTGATGCTGTGCAAAACTCCAGTATTTCTGGCCCAATTGAAAGGGAATCCCTGGCCCTTTTCAAAAGAAAGAAGCTTGCCCGGCAACGTTCTCTCATTCAAAGAAACACATTAAAAGCCCTAAGCATGGACTGTTGCTGTACAGTGGGCCTCCCTGCTCTTCTGCTGTACAACAAGCTTTTAGCTCAGTACTTTGAAAAAGAAATATATATTGAGATGTGCATATTCCACCACAAACCTTTTTTGTGAGACCACAAGGTTTTTTGTATTTAACTGCCAAAACCCAGGAAAAAGTTTCCTGGTTCAAGGAAATCCAGACTTTACAGTACAAGCATGCATAGATATGGGTCACAAACAATTTTGACTTAGTCTTTCATTGACTTTTTGGAATAATTGATGCACTACCGTACTTGCAGTTCTAGATGAAATATAGCGATTTTTAAAGACTTTTTAAAGAATTTTTAAAAGCATTTTTTTTTTCATATCCTTCTTGGTTTCAGTGAATCTAAATCACTACATTTTTACTTATGGGTTTCAGATATAACTATTGGGGCTATGCTGAGGTGGGAGGTCAGTTGCCATTGAAAGGCTAAAGCAACCTAGAGGGAAAAAAAACACATTTGAAAATATTATTCTTTATTTTAAATCTGCCCAGTTCTAAAACCAGCAACTTTGCCTATATTCTTTTAGAATTGTTAAATTAAATAAAAAAGACTAGAGACAGTGAAGTTAATTGCTGGAACTGACACATATGAAATTGTTTAGTCTTGAATCTGACAAGGATGTCCATCAGTTTTTGGTAAACAAACATGGTGGGTATTATTTCTAGACAGGATATGTCAAGTTTTATGCGTGCGGGCGTCTGCGAGGACTCATTCGTCAAATTGGCGAAGGTGTAAAAGGTTTTAATGACCTCCTAAATCTCCTTCTCTGGCTGTCGTGGTGGGATGCCTTCCAAGGTCAGTCACCCAGATAAGCAGGTTCACTTGTATTGTAAACAATCATAGATCAGACTGAATGATAATTGCTGGTGGACCCTGGAGCAGAGTGAGCTATATATATCACACTTTCTTGTCAGGGCAGTACAGGTCAGCTGTGTTTGTTCATGGACATATTCGACTTTGGTTTTCCCGAGCCTCTGCATCTTTCACAGTGGTCTTGTTTTCCCATTGTATTTGCTGTCTGGACAGGATGTTCTACCAGAGGAAGTGCTCCTTGTGGAAAAGGCGTCAATTAGTTGTCCAACTGACCCTCATTGCTACTAACTACCTCGCAGACACAAGGTTGATTTATTTATTTAGATATGACCTTACATTTGCTTTATTGCTTCCCCATACGAGTAGAACAGTAAGGCTTAAAAGTTGCTGACTAAAGCAAGCAATAATGCAAATTTCCATTTCCACAATATATCGCCAGCTATTTATTTTATATATAAGAGGGTTTTCGAATGGAAGAAACATTTAAAAGGGCATGGCTGGTCAACAAGGTTAATTAATTGCTGTGTTGGCAGACAGCTTTGTTTGAGAAGGCTGGGATGCTGTAATCAGCTGAGACTTTCAAGGTTTTGTTGAGGAAACAGGTCATTGAAAAAATACAGGATTTTAAATAAAGTCTCTGATAAATAAAAGAGGGGGGAGGATCTTCTTAGCAATCTAGTGTAAATACCAGTAATCAAGAATATGATACATTAAAACACATACATATTTTGGGTTCATTTCCTCAGAATAATCTATTCCAATGCATAGGAAAGCAAACATTAGAATACCACAGGCAGTTTTTAAAAGACCTCTTGGTCCCTGGGCAGAGTTCTGGCAGGCGAGGCGAAGCTCTGCTTGATCACACAGCATGTGTTATGAACTGCATTTGATTTTATGGCTTTCCAAAAAGCTGTCCAAAAAGGAGGTTGGTTGTTTTGGGTTTTTTTTTTCCCCCTCCCTTCTTTTTGCAAGGGGTCTCAGCCATCTTAGCCTGTGTTTTTCCTCACCCAGTTGACCCAGGCCAGAGAGGTATTTGCCAAGAGGGTAAGCAGCTCCCAAAGGCAGTGACTAGAGTGCAGACCTCTCTGGTCCAATTTGGAATAGCTGGGGATTTTGCTCACCTCTGTCTTTTGGGCTCCTCATTTCCCTCCACCCTATTTAAAATTCTCTTCCACCCTCCTTTGCTTCTTTATTACTGCAGCAGCTGAATTTGCCACTCTACCGTGGTAATGGCAATGCAAAATAGCTTCTTCTAACATGGCAACTCTACAGACATTTCTCAAGCATTTGAGAAAATAAACAAGTGAAAACCTGGTATGCAGGCAATGACCTTTGAAACCCCACACCTACTGCAACCACTCAGAGAAGAAAGATAATTTCTGAGATAACCAAAATCCATGAAACTGAAGTAGGATCTTCCACCTGAGTGAGCCTCTGTGGCAGGGTGTCATTATCTTGTCCCTACAAAATTCACCCCTACCTTTGACAGTGTAGAAAGAGAGATTTCACCTGCTAAAGAAAATTCAGTTGCAGCACCAACTTAAATGGAAACTGCTGAAATGCTTGGCGACTTTAATGGTGGTGTTCATCCATAGTTGCCTAAATGTCATCTGTCATTACCTCATCTGAGGCACGACGATGAATTCTTGTCCTCACAGCACTTCCCTCACATCAGGAGGTTCCTGTTTTACAGACAGGACACCGAGGTGTAGGGTAAAGCCATGTGCATATGTGTCTCATTGCCACTGTGCCTGTGGTCGCACAGCAGTGAACACAAACCTCTTGGTCCTAGTGAAGCTGCATATGGATCAGACCTTCGCCGCTGGTGTAACATGAGTGTAGTAAGGCAACCTCAAGCACAATTTATGGTATGTGTGGAAAAACCAGGCCCGAACTACCACAAATAAGAATGATTTTTCTTTCAGAAGGACTGCCAAATGGAAATCTTTTAGAGGATAACTCTTTGATATGGCTTCCGTTACTCAGGTTTTGTTTGCTTGTTTTAAGCAGAGTGTATTTAAGAGCTTTTGAACATAACAATGTGGATGAAATTAGGAAAATAAAACACAATTATTTGTTGTTTGGTTTTACATCTCATGTTTCAGTTGAAATGTTATCAATGCTTAGGCTCTTTAGAGAACCCCAAATGGAACAAAACCACCGAGAGTTTTATGTTAGGCTGCAAGGCTGCCCTTACCAGAAGCAGTGAAGTGTGTGCAATTTTGTAAACACTCGGAAGACATGGCAATTCCTGCAACATGGTCTGTCTACTAGGTATTTATAACACCTCAGTGCTGGTCTCCTGAGGCAATTTTTGAAAAGCTCTGGTGTTTACGTGGTTCTGCTATGTTTATGGAAGTTACACGGTTTTAAAAATTGGAACCAAAGGGACCTTCTTCCCACACAGCTACACTTGCAAAAACCAACAGAAAAAAAAGGGTGCCAGAAAGGGTGGAACGAAGCTGTTCTTTGCCACAAAATGTCGGCTTCATCAGTGCACACTGTCAAATCACTTTATTATAGTTCTACAGCGTGGGTGTGTTGTTTGCCATTTTGTCATTATTTCATTGCAAAGCCTTCTCCCTCAAGTCCTATTTGCACCATCTGTGGTTTCTGTACATTCTGGACTATCCAGCAGAAGAGTTTGTACTTTTACCAAGATTTAATTCAAAGTAAGTAATTCTATTCGTTTTGCATTGTTATAACCCAAACCCTTTCAGATGTCTTATGTAATTATATGAATTGCTTAAAAGCAATACAGGTTCCTTCCCAAAGATTTATAATGCCTTCAGAAATTAGGTCATTCTGATGTTTTTTATTTTTAGTTAAAGTTCATTTGGCTCCACTTTTAAAGAGTAGCAGTTTTCAGGTAACTGGCCAGACAATTTAACAAGGCTCAATTTTAAGAGAGCACTCTGTCTCAATACTCTGAAGGTTGAGTTGGTTGTGGGACACACAAATTCACTAGCCATTTCCTTCTATGGCTCATTTATAGTGCAGAATCTCAATAAGAAAGATTTGTAAATCTGGATTATTTCTTTAGACTCTTACCAGATTTAAATATGAACATCATTGTATGCCCTCTCTAATTACAAAGCCCTATACCTCATAATAAGATAAAATCCCATTGTCAGAATGGGATGGATTCCCCTGCTGTTAAAGTGACTTTTAAAAATTCCTACTGGCATTGGTGGTGTGAATTTAGATTCCTAAACCCTCTTAAGAGTCACCTGAAAGAGCTCACTCGTGCTATTGAGAATGACACCATTTATAGAAATAGTCCAAAACCTCCTACACAAAATGTCATGGCTTAGGAATGAAAGTTGAATAAATCGAGCTCAACTAGGAAGGTTTCTCTTGAAACTGGGAACTTGGGCATCCAATAAAGCCAGTCATGGAAAACAATAAATAAATTTAAAAAAAATGGACTTTGCTTCAGCTAGGTGTACAAACTGTACAGATCTGCAGACTGTGTCTTCTGGATATCTGCACTTTTGGCCTCTAAGTGTACAAGCACAGGGAGCCAAATACAGAATGTTAGTCTTTCTCTTCTGGATCTATCATTCTTGTGTACTACTATTTTCTCAGTTGTCTTCTCTTGATATTAAATTCTTAAAATTACTTAAAAAGCACAGGAATAAGACAGTTTCCTAACGGCTTTCTCTGCACTTATTTTGAAAAGTAAGAAAACAGATCTGCCACCCAGTGCCTGCCAAGCTAAAGTTTGATTCTGGAACTATTTATTGAGTAGACAATGCTCTAAAAATATAATTTTTCATAGCAAGAAATATAACACATACACACTCTACTCTGTCTGCACTTCTCAAACACAACCACAAACACATAGATACTGCTCTCTGGAGGCTTGATAACAACTGTTGGACGCTGGGCTCTTTTGAAAGCCTGGCATAACACAGGTAGCCTGTGTGTATGTATGCATGCACACATGTAAGACATGAAAGTATCTCAACTTCTATTGATTGCTCACACTTGCTTCATTATATACCTTTGCATTTCTGTCTCGTTGCATTTTCTACATTTGCTTTGTAGCTGCTCTATGCTCAAGTAAATGGGCTAGACAAAGTTCATAGTGCAGTAGTGAATGACGCTTAGCGTAGTGAAAAATAACAAAGTTACATATATTTAGGACTTATGTCCCATGTCTTCTTAGGTAGTTTCCCAAAAATAGTTCAAGGAATTCTGAACCACTACAAGATACTGGAAAAAAATTACGTAGCTGCTTGTGATGCCAGCAAAACTGAAAGCATGTCATCAGTGTATACTTAGTAGATATTTATAAAATCTGGGAATTTCCACTTTCCTTATTTCATAATATATTTGTCTTTCTGAGCAACTCATGACTGAATTTTAAACACTACAACTTGCTGAAGTGTATTTAGTGAAAGAAAGTTCAATCCCAGCCTGCTGCTGCTTAAAGGTGATTGCAAACTTGGTGCGTGACGTGGCAACATGTAGAGTGTACCTAAAGCACTATGCTACAGGCTGTACTCCCCTCATTCATGGATTTATAGGTCCTTCTCATCTTTCTTTCTAGTTGCAACCTGCTGGTAGGCTGAAACAATTACGGGTGTAGAAATTTGCAGGGGGAAAAAAAATTACTCTAATGAACGGTCAATTGAAATTTCCCCCAATCACTGGTCAGTATATTTAAAGAATTACTACAGTAATTATATTTTATGAGCATGAGTCATTTTTCTGTTTTTAAAAAAGTACTTCACTTTACCCATCTCTTTTAGTACATTTCCATTTGGTGTGGTTTGGCTGCACAGAGAAATGCGGCAGCTGGTTACTTGAAAATATTTAACAAAGCGCCAGATTCCTCAGCTCTGGCATACCTGTGGACCGCATATATGGGCATAATTGCAAACATCTGTCCACCCACCCATGTAACAACTAAGAGGAGTCATTTAAGAAAAAGAAGTCTAAAATAGTCAAATTTGACGGTGAGGAACTGCAGAGCTACCTATTTGTATGTTTATTTATTCATAATATATTACCAACTAATGGTCTTCAGAGACAAATTCCTCTGCCATTTTCACAGGAGGGCCATGACAGTGCAATATATTGCAGTACCACAATATATACTCACTAAACCAAGCAATGCTAGGTTACAAAAAAAGCATGAAAATTTTAAGAGCCTTCTTATCAGTTAAAGAAGGACTTTCAATGGTGTGTGTGAAACAATGAAAAGCAAAAGAAAAAAGCCTTGGGGATGCATGGGAAAATGTACGTTGGAGCTAGTTGTGTGAAGAATAATTCAACTTAGATTTTGTGAACCAATTAAATAACTTTAGCAGTCAAAACTGAGACTCCGGATCCAAACTGACCTTCTGACCTGCAGTGAATCGCGTACCAGGGACGACTGATGAGTCCTTGCTAGTCCTGGTTTGATCTGAACCTCTATCCAAGCTCACCCTGACCCAGGCATCCTAAATTGAGTGGTTGCTATCAAATTCAACAATGACTAGAGTCACCTCAGTGTATTTTTTACCCTCCAAATCTGCTTATATTTATGATCTATATTCAGATCCCCTTCTGGAAATGAGTCTTTCACAGTACCTTGAATGATGAGAACTAAAGTCCTTGGCTAAAATTCTTCAGGCTTTGGGGTGCTCAGAATCTAGACCCACAGTAAAATTTGCTATTTTGTATTGTACTCACATCTGTTAAACTCACTGGCTGTCACACCGAAACCATCCCTTTCCTCTAACCCACCTTCTCCTCTCCAGTAGCTATTCAAACAGCAGAATGGCGATTGTTGAGATCTGGGAACTCCTCAGAGCTGGTAGAGGTGACAGAGCCACCCTGATTCCTTGAACTGTATGAATGGGATGTTTGGAAATGAGACAATTCTGGGGAGCTGGTAGGCTTATGCAGGAGCAGGGAGGAAAGTGTTGCTTCTTGTAGACTTTCAGCTCCTGGGTCTGTAAATAGGGTGCAGATGGGTAGCTTAGAACAGCCCCAAGGCTGCTCTAAATCTCCTCTAAATTATTTAAGGATACACAGTGAGCCTAGGGCACATTCCATCATTGGAGCAAAAGTGATTTTCAACCATCTTCCTCCTTGCCCAGTTAATTTTATATATACTACGTATAGACTTTGTACAAGTTAAGAAATTACAGCTCACATTTATTTCTTTCAGTGGAAGACTCTTCCTTGTACAGCAGTGCTGCCCTCTGGATCAAACGAGCTCTCATTAATACACCTGAGGCAATTTAAGACCCTGCAATGTCCAGCTGTCCACCCTGCCCCGCTGCCAGGGACTGCTGCCCCTGCTAAGGAGGCAGTGGAGTGGAACATCCCAGCAAGGATATTCAAACCCCTCCATACCGAGACTTCATCCATATGCAAATATTTTAAAGCTAAAACTGAGTGCTCAGTTTACTACATATGCAACCAATCCACAATGAATTACTAAACTAAATACTAAGTTTTTCCTGCCCATTTATTTTCTCCTTCTCTTGTTGTTAGACTCCAAGTTCTTCTGAAAGGAAAGGGACATCTGTCTGAAGAAATTCACCCTGGGCAGAAAAGAGGTTGAGCACATGGCTTTCCCTGCTATGTCTCAAGGCTCTGTGAAAAACCATACAGGTGAAAAAAGATCTGTCAGTGCAGTGTTACAAGAAGCAGAACATGCATTCACAGCCTGAACAAAAGTAAAATTGAGGATGTGGTGTGGTACGGTATTTGCTTGGACTGATAATTTCTGGCTGGTCAAGGTCTGAATGCTTTGAGTGGACTTCATTTGCCATTTGGATGTACCTCATGGTGATTTACAATTGATATGATACTGTGATACCATTACTCACTGTACAGCTCCACAGGCGCATAATATATAAAATCTGCACCATGTTAAAAGGCGAGCTGAAAATCAGCTCCAAGCATTTATTTTGTGGCACAAATTCTAACTTTTTCCCAAAGCCAAAATGCTGTCTCCCATCATAAAAGCTACACATAAATACTGTATAATGGGAACAAGGTGTCAGCTAGAGGCTTGCAGGCTCTGCTTAGTTCTTAATCTTTTTTTCCCCATTTCTTGACATATAGCACCGCAGTTGTGCTACTATTAGGCTGACTGAAATGTTATTTTCCAAACAGATGCAGTGAGACCTAGATCTATATCAGACAGAGGCATAAGATCTGAGGAAGGGCATGAAAGCCAAGCACAAATTGTCACTGATCCGGTGACTGCCAGTTTCTTTGTAGAACTGAGCTTCCACGATTGTCATTTCTGTTTGTATAGAACAGCAGGACAATCTTCACCATCTCACCCATGGATAAGTATTGCTAGAACAACTCCTAGAGAACAATAATTACATCTCTGGACAGATACTGAAGCCTCTAGCAAGGATCATGCCCTACATATAGACTGGAGCTGGGTTTTTTCCCCCTTTGCATTGGTTTAGTTATCTCAGATGCTCACAATTAGAGAAGCAATGAAATCACTGGTCAGTAATATGATGTCAACCATGATTTAATTGTTAGTAACCATTTCATTAATAGATAGATGGGGAACAGAGTCCGTATAATTAACTGTAAACTCTGACATCCAGCTATTGTCTGAAGTCTGGGGGTTTGTGCCAATTCTCCTAGCATGTGTTGCCCTTTGGAAACTAAACTATAAAATCACGGCATGAGAAAATAACTGGGCATGAAAAAGTCTGTATTCAGTTAGTAACTCCTAGTGGTTTCACTGCAGATGTAGTGTGGAGAAAGCATCTTGCCACACAGAACAATGAAATCCATATACACACACACTATTGAAAAACCTTTCCTCAGTGGGTGAAAGATAGTCCTGTGGGATCTGTCAGCACAGGACATGGGTTCAACTCCCTGCTCTTCAGGGACTCTACATAAATGGGCTGGACCCAGAGTTTTAATAATCCTTGACTTTTATCAGTAAAATATCTGCTTTTTCTTTGTTAAAGGGTATTTTCCATCTCTCACTGGGATGTAGATAAGAACATTGAAGACTCTGAGGTCCTCTGATGCCATTTCCAGAATCGCAGGGGACACTGTGCTTCAAGGCTAACCTGCCTTTCTGTCCAGGAGGATTACTCGATAGCGCTCCTGTAAAACTGTTAGACAGATACACAAGGTCACATGAAAATAACATTTTCAGATCCTTCCTTCTGCTTCCAGAAGTGCAGGTCATGAATGAAAAAAGGCAGATCAGAAGGAATTGTCTCATCTTTAACCTATTTATTGAGTGTGATTCTGACCTCATTATAATTCTTGGGTAGAGGATGGCCCTAATGAGGAGTGACCAGTGTCCCTGCTGAGCAGATTACACAAAAGTCAACAGTGAGTGCATCAACATGAACTCAGAGCTGTTGTGGGTGCTGCTGGCTGTCCTCCTCTTCACCAGCTCCCCTGATGATGGGAGCTGAACCAGAATCTGGCAGGAGCAGTGGCAGAAGTTATTTTCTCTTCACCATGCTCCATGCATCTCCTCAGTGCTCAGGGGTTGGGAGGATGAAGCCAACCAGTTGAGTTGCCTCAAGAGGTGGGTGGCCAAGAGGAATAACGACAGCACCATCACCTGGCAGAAGCAGCACCCAGGAGAGGGACATCTGCATCAGGAGGGCGTGGACATTTCTCCTGAATTCCCGTCCCTTCACATTACGGAGCTCTGGGCTGCATTTTGGTTGTGTGGTGAGAGGGGCCCCACAGATGCCGTGGGAAAGAGGCTGGTCCTCAGAGTGGACAAACAGGATCCTCTGCAGCATGACCCATTCCTTGTCTGTCTTAGAGAAGCCTGCCAGAAGGAGAGTTTCTGATGAATTATACTATGTCAGCTGGGTTTACCATTTGTTGCTTGGCCTAGCATACTTGTCTGAGTAAGGGTGGAACACCTCTCCCCATAATTTTTGCCTTCTTATGTTTGGGAGGCTTTATTCCACATTTGAGTTTGTTCATCTGCTAGTGCCACCATTTATCCACTTAGTGGGATATTTAGTCACTTTGGAAATAAGGTGTGTAAAGGACCAGATAACAAATCCTACTAAATCATGAAAATAAAGAAGCAAATTTTCAACTGCCATAGAGTGGAGTGGATCAACTGGCTTCAAAAGAGTTGTGCTGAATGATGTTCTGGCCTGAACTATTTCAGACAGGGATCAGGACTGAGAAAAACCTCACAGGTAACTGAGTCCAGTCCCCCTCCATCATATCATACATTCTCTTTTGGAGTCTCACCAACTTACCAAGCAGCCTAAATGTCCAGTTAGGTTTGGGTTTTTTTCCCCCTCTGTTACTCCAGTATCTAACTGTCCTGATTATTAGAAATCTTATTTCCAGCCTAAATTGATGGATATTATATCCATATGTGGGAAAATAATGGAAGATTGGCCAGGAGGATTGTAAACACGCTCAAGTGACTTGCAGCTGGGGTGTCGAAAAACACGTATATCATACTAATTGTTGTTTAGCCTTGTGTGTTGGGCAACTAGAACATCTGTGTTTAGATAACATAGGCCTGTGATAGACTCAGAGGCACCCTATCGAACATGCTTGAGATTCCTGCCCTGCTGTGGGAAAGATCAAAGCACAGTGGTAAACTACGCCTGCGCGAATCCCTGATATACAGGCGGAAACAGCAGGTTTGGTGATCCTCTAGCACGGACTGAGCTCCGTGGTGCCTGCATTCCTGCCTGTGTGCCTCTGCCTGGGTGCTGCTTCAGGGATCCCCCGGTTGGTGAGGTAACGAAAATAGATTTATTTGCTGCATTTCATCCGTGGTTTTGTGGTTGTTCCTGCATCCTGCCTGTGCCAGCTCACACATCATGTCATCTCCACAGTCTCTTGTGGCAAGTCGCTATACCCTAACTAGTTTTCTATTAACTGGTGCACATGAAGAAGTAACATAACTGCTTCTAATACTTGAGTTACTGGATTGAAAAAATCAAGTTCATTTAGGTTGTGTAGCCTCTAGGCAGCAGAGCTACACTGTGCCACCACTAGCTGGACCCCTGGAAGAAATAAAGCTGCATTTGGCTCTGGCAATTTAGTGCAGCAGCCTGAGCATGCTGTTGATGTGACTGCACAGCTTTCAGTTCTGAAACTAGGTCACTCTGAGCGTTCGTGCCACAATTTTTGTGTGTGTCCACAGTCTTCCTTTTTAAATAGGTTCTCTACCTCCTTGTCCATCTTCGCAACTCTGTTCTGGCTTAAATACCTTTTTCTTGAACACAAATAATCAGAATTATATATTACATTTCAGGTGAAGCCTTGAAATTGTCTTATACCTGCCATAGAAATATTCCACCTGTTGCATCCTAAGATCACGATCACATCCAACTTGGGGATCATAGTCATTCTACATTTAACTGGTATATCTGGGTATGCCTGCCTCTCCTCTGTTGTTTCCAGCTGTGTTTCTCAAACAGAAATTATTGTTATTCGTCCTGAAGGGCTGGATTTTGCACTTTGTGCTATTCACTTTCATTCCATTTCCATTACTTCTGTCCTCAAGGTCATCCAGTTCTCTGTGCATGGTATTCTAGTCCTTCTCTGAACTGACAGTGCCTTCCAACTTTGTGTCATCAACACATTTCATAAGCCCACTCCTACTTTTTGAGCCAAAACCAGTCCTTGAGGAGCTCCATTAATAGCCTATCTCCAGCCCAATACTTCCTCTCTTGACACAGTCTGCTGTCATCTCTGCTTTAACCAGTTTTCTAGCCATCTTACAGTTTCTCTACTAATCCCCCTTCTCCTTACCTAAGCAGACAGTTTCTCACATGGCACCAAAACAACTGTTTTACTGAAATCCAGAGCACTGTATTTCCTTTGTCTAGAGAAAGCAGTCATCTTAAAGAAAGCTATTATGTTAGTCTGGCATGACCAGACTATGACCAAACCAGACTAAAAATGACATTTTCCATTTTCCTGCTTATCTTTATTCTTTTCTACAAAATCTGTTCTACAGACTTGCATGTTGTTGCAAACTAAATGACCCCAAGATAACCAGACCACCTTCTCCTCTTCTTATCCCATTTTGAAAGATGAGTATGGTGATTTTGGTTCTTTAGTCATCTCCTCTGTCTCAAGTATTCGGGAGGGGGAATTTCAAATGAGTTGGTGATTTCATGTGCTGCTTCCCCAGAATTTCTGGAGTGGAGATTAACCTGTCCCTTCCAAAACAAGTTTGATGTGGCACTTTGAGTTCTGTTTCTGTCACCATAAGACTAATTCCCTCTGGCCATATTGTGTCTCTCTCCGTTGTCAGTGTCATTGTGCATAAAGGGAAACAAAAGGCACGGTGCGTCAGTTTTAGGAAAAATCATTATTAATCTCCACCCTGGCCTAGTGCGTGGCTGTTCCCTTGCTTCTTTTGTGCTCAATTCCTAGTTACATGGATGAAAAATTTTTTGGTATTTGTTTTATTTCCTCTGTAAGGTCTAAGACAGCTTGACTTTTGGCAATTTGTACTTTATTTCTGCACTTTGACCTCTTAAGATGCTGCTTTCTCAGATGATTAGTCTTTCTTCTCATTCCTTTTAGGATCTCTATTATTGTCCATGTGATTTTTAAGGTGGATTTTTATTCAGTTCCTTCCTACAAGGTCCCCTCCTACTTTTACCCTTACTTAGGAAACAAGTTCCAGATATCTTTTGGACCTCTGACTCAAAGCAATCTTGATTTTAAGTAGCTGTTGCTTTTCAGCCTGTACCAAGAAGTGAACTACTCCTTCCTGAGGTAATTCATCTTCATATCTTTCACAAATCTATCATTATCACTCCCAGTCTTATTTTATTGCTGGCTTTTCCTGATCAGTGCAGAGCTTGAAATACCTTTGGTCCAGTCAAGACTCTGTTCTGTGCCTGTACAGAATGGGGGACTCCAGAGACATGGAACAATGCCACAGGTAATAAAAATCATAATAATCTTATAAAAACATATTATATGTTTTGTTGAGATATACATATTCACATAGAGAGAGAAAGAAAGAGAGTGCATGTTAATGCAAGGCTAAAAGTGATCTATCAAGCTTAATTATTTAAATCGCATTAACAGTACCAAAGTATAGTAATGGATCTTAGCAAGCCATTGTACCAACAAAAACTTGAAAGGAAATGAATCCAACTCCCTCACAGCTCATAGTAAATAAAACATTTTTTCTTAGCATTACTAGGTTGGCCAGGTGGGACTGAAAACATGTCTTGAGCAGGCCACTGGGTAAGAAAGTACCATTTTTACATAGCTTCATTTGAGAAAGAGACCATATGTAAAGAATACTTAATACTTATACATACCTAAAGCCCTGATAGAGTTACCCCAAACCTATTCTCAATGTTTAGCTTCTACTTTGCCAAAAAGCAAAAAAGTGATTGAAAGAGTTATTTCTTCTGCTTGACTTGGTGCTACTCAGAAGTTGGAATAAAGGTATTGGACAGCACCAAGCACAAAAGTGCCTGGGTACTTAACAAAGGCCCCTATTATAAGAGATAACTAATGGTAGTAATGAGAACAGTTAAATTTAATCTTTGCTGTTTACGTCTAGACCTAATCCAAATTAGAGCAATGGAGAAGGTCTGACTGTTCTCCATCTGAAGAGAATTAGCACAGGCTAGCACGCAGAATGCCAGAGCCCTAACAAATGTGTGCTATTTTAAGTAGAAATTTTTAAGTAGAAGTGCCTGAGGTGAAACACAGCCTTGTCATACGGGGCTAAAATCTGCTTGGCCCTCGGCAAGTAGGAGTGAGGTATAGGGAGACAACCTTTAGCACAGCTGATGTCAGGATGGGGCAGAACTGCATTTCTGATGTTCATAAGAATGCATGGGCTACACCCCTTGAGCTGTACACAGTGAGGAAGGAGGAATATAGTGTTGTTTCCTTCCAGGCACACTGTCCAGCTGAGCTGCTTGAGTCTTTTCCAAGGAGTATACTCAAGGGAATGCTAGGAGACATCCTGCCTCTCTGAGGCATCACAACTGAAGCATTTCACATGCACAGCATGAAATACGAGGTTCAGGGCAAAGTAGTGCATAAAATGAGATATCTGACCCTGGAAAAATACCCCCAGCTAACCTGTGCATTTGCCTGAATCATTGCTCCTTATTACATATCACGTCTTTGGGAAGATCATTATGAGTCATTAGATTATGAGTTCCAGACTACTATCAATAACTGCTTTATCCCCATGTCATCATGGCCATGTTATTTCACACAATTCCCCCTTAGTTAGGCAAAGCATTATCTTATCTAAGAGGATGCAAAACAGTCCCTACTAAAAATGGATACTCACTACAGGGCAGTGCTTTTTCAGGCAATTATTAAAAACACAAATAGAGGTTCAGCTGTTAAACCTCCAGAAAAATGATGCTTCCCTACCCCTACTGCTTTTTTGTTACCCGGAATGTGGGATTTTTTTCCTTCTCTGAATGTGGAAAGAGGAACAGCACAGACAATACAGTAAATTTTGCCCGATTATATAGACACCCATTTTTTATTTGCACCCACAATATGCAAAAAATGTCTTGCAGCTCCGACTCTGGCAGCTACATAAAATTCAGAGAGGCTGCTGCCCGGGATCACTCTATGAAGAAGTGTGCTTGAGTGTGTGAGGAGGGTTTTCTATCCTTTTTCCTCTCTCTCTCGACTACAGAGGGAGCCAGAGGAGACAGATGCCAAAATTAGCAGACTAGAAGTATTTATGCTTGTGCCCACCACCCACTGAAATTAAGGAGAAGTTTGAGTGCCTCCCTGCTTAGAGAGAAATTAAGTGTGCTTTTAATCTAAGTGTGTTAATTCAGACCTATGGCAAGAAAACTTTGTTTTGATTCTGCTCCCAGGCAACCTCTTACAAAAATGCAAACCAGCTACTTTGCCTGGATCCCGGGATAATGGTTTGGACTCAGGAAGTTAGTTTTGTAGTAAAGGAAAACATTGGGTTCTGCACAGTTTGAAGTTATCTGTGTGTATCCAGCCAACCTGCATGTTACACACAGGTTTTCTGGCTGTAGAAAGCCAGTACTGAGCTGCCACGTGGTACCGATGGCAGAGAGCACTTCAGTGACAGATGCCTCCTATGTCTGATGCTAGTGAAGGAGAACATGTGCCCTTTTCAAGTTGCTGGAGACGAGTTTATTGCACTGATGTATTCCCTCTCAAATGATGTCTGAAAGCAGGACAAAGAAGCCTCATCTATTTGTATTTCTGATTTTATTCCTCTAAGCTTTTGATCACTTTGAAGGCTGCTGGCTTCAAAACAATGCCAAGCATAATTCCTTCACATTTTAGGAAACATGCTGGAAGAAAGCAATGACTGCCAAATATTTTTAATTTGTCAGGGATCATCCTAAATCCATGCCGTGAACTGAAGCACAGTTGCTTTCATTCAGAACTTGACACTGGCTGAACGGGGGCATGTGTGGATTCACCATATGTAGTAAACCTTCAGCCTTCTCCCAAGTGCCTCTGAAGCTCAAAAGGTTTCAGTGCCCATTTTTTTCTCACCTAAAGGGCGGAGTAAATTTTGCATCTCATCTGGCTTTAATTTCAGGCAGCGTTAGCAGATTCTCCAGCATTGTAGTGGGGAATTGGATGGAAACATCCCCGTCACGGCCAGAGACACTACCCTCCCGCAGATGGGTTTGCCACAGCACAGGCGTAGCGTGCAGCTGATACAAAAAGCTATTTGAAATATGGAAACATCCAGCATTTTTGCACTGCAGCCAAGATAAGCCTTCGTTTCTGCCACTTAGCTGGGACCCACCCTGTGGAACCTATGTGAGGGTTTAGCTCAAGTCATGGAGTGAGTCAGCCAAGGCCAAATTCTGGTCTGGGATGTACCCACGTAACTATACTGAGGCAACGCGGCTGAACAGGTGTAAGTCAGAGAAGAATCGAAAAACCAGCCTTAAGCCAGCATTTCAAATCCAAGGCTTTATTTTATGCCATGTTTTCCTTTTGTGGCCCCATTTTGCAAGACACTGAGTGACTGCAGTTCTGCAGCCACCGTGCACGGAGCTCAGTGCAGCACAGGAACTGTAGTGAGGACCTTGTGTACTCCTGGGCCCTAAGGCTGACAGAAGTCCTCAGGGACAACTTTGTAAATGCTTAGTATTCAGTTCAGGTGCCAGAGTCTTACAAAGTGCTCATTATAAATCTTGTGGAAAATCTGACAGCGTAGAGGTGTCTGAACTGGAGCAGATCTCTTCTAGAAGTTGGATTTTCAGTATGCCATGAACTGCTCTATTTTCAAATCCTTATTTTAGGATGCTGAATTTTTATCTGTCAGTTCGTAGCTAACTAACAGAGGTTTTTTAAAAAACATAACCCCCACCCCATCTAACTGATCATTTGAGAGAGGAACAGCATCAAATTATTTTCCTTCATATGACATGTCAAGTGGATGGTATCTTGCAAGCCAAAGACATAAACACTAACTCACCCACATAATTTTATTACTGACTAAAATAAAACCATATGATGTTTCTGTATCAGTGCCTGAAAAATTAGTTCACTAGATTCTGGCAATATAAAGTGTCCCTAACACTTTTGTTCATATGCATATAAAGTCCAATGAAAAATGGTGATAGTTATTTTCAAAGAATAGCTGGAAAGCAGTTCCCCCAGAACAGAAGTTACCTCAGCTGTTTGCCATTACTGCCATCAATGATAACGCAGAAAATATTCAAAATGTAGTGTATACAATAAACTAAATTTTATAGGTCTTCTTCAATAGGCAGTGAAGTAAATGAAATTACTCAGATTAAGTTCAGTGGATTTTGGAGCTGTCTCTGTGCTTCACACCTAACATTACAGCTACACATTCAAACACTACCGACACCGTGTATTACTCATAAAACTTAGAAATGGTGCTACCTAGTCTTAGGAATAACTGTACAGTCAAGATAACATCTATCCAGAAGACAATTGCTTCCATCTGTTTAAAAGAATGACATTGTTTAGTTATAGTTACATGCTTTTATAAGAATAGCAGCAGAAATATATGAATTCTGGCTACAGTACCATTTTACAAAACTACTGTTATTTAGCATAGTTTGATTTTTCCAGGCAATGGAGCAAAATATAAATTACCTACAAAACCTGCTATCCCAGCTAGCACAATTGAAAATAAAATATCATGATTTATGTAATATCTTGTCATCCAGGGATCCTGAAATATTTTATAAATAAGAATGACCTTGAAGTATCCTCTCTTATTACCTTCTCTCCACAGAGTGAAAGTGCAGCACTTTTACACTGTTGAGCGACTTGCCACGTTTGACAAGCAAAGCCAGGAACGGGGTCTGTAACGGTATTGTCTTATTGCGTTTTTCTTCCATGGTATTGCCTATCACTTTCAGGCGGATCTGATAATGCTTGGAGCCTTGTAGAGCAAGGCCAGCAGGCAACATTTCTTACTATAGATCATATCTACAATAGTTAGAAACAGCTGTTTGTGCACAACACCTTAAAATTAAAATGATCAGAAAAGTCAGTGAGACTGACAGGTCTGGAACAAAAGCCTTCAATGCCCAGGCTTAGGAAATACCTTGTAACTGTCAGGTTCTATATCCTGTAGGTGAGGCACTGGAGAGCAGTATCATACACAACTGCGGGGTGAAACGATGAAGTCAGGGTAAGATTTCAAACTGCAAGTCTTGGCACCTGAGGAAGGGGTTGGTTTGAGTCAGGTCTGTAACACATGTGCCCGTAGGTATGAAAGTGGTGAACCCCTGCTCTGACACTCGGCTGGTTGTGGGGTCTGTTGTACGTCCCCTCAGCATCCACCAAGTCTCCTCAGCTTTGTCTTTGGCAAACCACTTGCTCCTCGTTCCTCACCTGCCTGGTGCCCCTCAAACCAACACACATGCGCACACTCATGCATGCACACACAGATGTCCTGCTGTTTGCCTGTCTTGTTTGCTTGCATTCCCACAAGCGTGAATCCAGCATCAAGAAGCCAATCTGTAATGAGTCCATGGACTACAGCAAATTGTTTCTTTTCACAACTTCTCTGGGACTTTTAGTCCCCTGAACCTAGGACCTACTGGCTGAACTGTTTCTTAGCCATGAAAAGATACTGCCTACTGGCTCCTGTGATTAACGGTGTTGTCCCTTGATGGCTACCTAATAGAGAGGATGAGAGATGTCCTGTTGCTCTCCCCCCAGGCACATGTGGCCATGCCATCAAGTGGCAAATCCATGTAGTTTTTAAAGCTAAGGTCTATTCACAACTCTATATATTTAGTTCATCGAATGCCTGTGGGGGTTTTTTAGAGAATAACTTTGATTGCAGCATGTTGATTTGCCTGCCATTTGCAGTTAGGGAAATGCTGGTGTGATCTGTATCCACTGCTTCACACCAGCTCTGAGGACATCTCTGTGCATCTGTTTTGCCTACTCATTCTCAGTCATCACTGGCCACCACATGAAATGAGAGATGTGATGTTTAAGTATGTATGAGAAAACCATCAGACTTAGAGTTTCAAAATGCAAATAAGATGTCCAAGAATTCAGGAGAATTTATAGGCTATAAAATCAAACAAATCTGGACATTTTCTGAGCCAAGGAGATACAAGACAGATGCTGTTGACAAGAAACAACTATTTAGGATTTTCCTTCATAATAAAATATTCAGTAGTATAATCACAGCCAGAGGAAACCTACACATTTTTTCATTGCAGTTATGTTAAATAAAGTACATCATTTTTCCTCAGCCTGATCTTTGGCACCAAGATACAATTGTACTTGAAATGAAGCAGTAAAACACAGTTAGGCATTTTATGTAGCAACAGTAGTTTCAAATCCATTCAGCTCTAATAAAAAATTGTGGAGTTTTTTAATCGACAATAAATCACAGAATAAGATGCCTACCAGAAACAAATACCAATTCTATATTTTACAGGTAACACTTGATATTGTAGCCTCTCTGCCTGTTCTTTGTTCTCGTCCTTACCCCTTCACTCCATCAAAAGAGTTGATTTATGCCACCATGGTCAAAATTTCATTATCTGCTATTTAAGCCAGTGGAAATAAACCCTGTCTTGAGCAATCTGGAGTATGTGAAAAATCGAAGTTTGCTTTTTGATCTTTTACTTTAGGATACTGAACAGAAATGCCTTTTCTTTTCTCTCAGAAGCAACTACCTTGATTTTTTTTTTCTTTTTCATTTCTTTCAGCAACAAGGAATGGAAGATTAAAGAAACGGGATATGGTTTCTAAAACTTTTTTCCATGGGCGTGCCCTATATGACAGACTGTGTCCCTGGAACACCTTGGCTCAAATGTAGTAGCTGTGGGTGTGGTGATTATTTCCTGGCACAAGGAGAGATTTCAGGAAAGCACTGACTCTGCCTTCTCCACCCAGGCAGGTTCCTGACCTCTACTTACAAGTGACAAAAGCCCTCGTGTGCATAAATCCTACAGGATCCTTTAGGCAAAACCACTCACAGTGTTTGCATTGTGGGACTGTTCTCTTGAAAATATAAATGTATGCATAGTGTGCCTGAGGGTACCCAGTTCTGAATTATAGAGTGCCTTGTGAGGAGTTGTGGCATTTGGTTTGAAGATACTCCCCCTGCCTCCCTCCCCACTTCCCACTTCTTATTTTAAATTCAGCTTTTCAAAAGCTTGTTACCAAAAATATTCTGATAGATCTGTGGTGGTGCTGACTAGCAATAACTTTGCAAAAGAGAGTGAAAGATCACTTTATAAACTTCACCTTCTTTCTGGAATTGCTGCTTTTTTCCTTTCACTTTTTTTTTTTCCCCTTTCTTGGCAGATATATTTTAAAAAGAAAAAAAAAAGAGTGTATGAATTTATTGCTGTATGGGGCTGCTAAATGGGTACCCGCAAAATCAAAGTGCTCTCTTCGCTGAACAGGTGTGGCATGGGAAGTGCCAATTCTCTCTTTTCTGTGTCTAAGCCCTGCACTGAAGGAATATATTTGTTGGGCAAGACCTTACACAGCCAAGCCTGGAGAGAGCCTGAACTAGAAAAGGTCACACTGAATAGGGAGAACGGACACAGGAGCTGTGTATCCAGATCAGGCTTAGATAAGTGGTCTGATAGGGTTTATAAGTGATAATAAGGTAATTCTAGACCCATTCCTTTCCACATATCTGGCTTCTCCTGGGAGCTTTACAAGGTAACTGTGACGGTAGTAAGTAGATCATCATCAGGCTAGTGATCTGACCTTTGCAGTATGTCAGCAGTGGGTTGGACCAGGAACTATTTTTGCCTCATACATGGCTTTTTGTTTTCTTTTTCTAGAAAAGAACAACAGAACACCAACTGTGGACAATGCCAAATAGCAAAACACTGTATCTGTTCAACAAATGATCCTTCCCTCTTCTTCATAGAGAAAGACCCAGGTATTCTGATTAATCTTGGCAAGGAGAGTGTGGTGGAGAAGAGGAGCCAAGGAGCAAGAAGAGCATGAACAGGAAAAGGACAGACCATGTTTTAGGCACGTACCAGAGCAAACCTGCCTAAGGGCTGCAGCTTCTAGTGTCTACCAGTGCCAAGTGAGTCATGGTTTGACCCATAGCAGTGGAGCTGTTGCCAAGAGCTTTGCAGTCTTAGGGGGAGCCTGTGAGACACCTTCACCAAGCAGAGCATGGCTTGGGTCAGCACAGAGGATTCATCAAGGGACAAAGCAGTCAGCGAGCAAGCCTGGTCTTTGGAAGCCTCAAAGTTTAAATGGTCTTGAATAGAATCCTGTCTTTGTTTAACCAAGTCCTGGAAAAGGAAAAGCCTGGAAAGATCAGGGCAGAAGCAGCTGGGTCTGAGAAAAGGAGGTTAGGGGAAACAAAGAGGAGAATGAGGTGCAGAAATGGTCTATGTCCTCTAAAGCATCCTCTTCTCCAAGGTCTGGGCTGGAACCCAAGATTCCTGGTCATTCCTCTGCTTGTCAGCAAATATCTGTGAAACTCACAGGAAAAATCTGTGTTTGATTCTCCTTGGGTGCAGATCTGCACCATTGTGCCTGCCATACATCACACTAACTCACATCCCCGTCATAGTGATACTGTTTACCACTATCACAGCTTACCATTATGCACAGGGAAACTGTACACAAGAATACTAAAAGGACATTACTGAGTTTTGAAGTCAAGTGCTCAAAAGCAAGGAATTGCTGTGCAGACTACACTCACACCCTTCCTCAGATGGACGGATCATGATAGGGCCTTTAATTGCATCATTGCAAGCTCTCTTTTCCTTCCTGCGGCAAAAGTCATTCAGGCACAGGATTACTTGATGGCAATAGTAAGGATCAATAAGCTTACTTGGCAAACAGCTATTTGATTTTTTTTCCTCACTGTACAATGTGTATCCTTAGGTCTTGCTTATTTGCAAGTGATTCAGATTCAAAATCATGAATATTTCTGTGGCAGCCTTACCCACAGGCAGCCTGTGGTTTGACAGCAATGGGGGCTCTGGGGACAAATCCCTAATGTTGGCTTCTGGCTCTGAACATTCGAAAGGGGAGATGGCTCTAGCATCTGCTATTGCACTTAATGCAGTTCTGCATGTAAAAGTGGTCATCCCCAATTTACAGAGGGGAACAGAAACACAGAAAATGGGTAAACAGTAGGTAATGTAGCACTGTGTGGGGATATCCACAGCGGGAAGCAATATAGTTGCATTGGAAAATCATTGCACAAGGGCTACCTAGTTCTAGCGAGGCAGTCCTCCTCCTTTATCCCCTTTCTTCTCATGGTATAAAGCCTCTATCTTCTTCAGAAAACAAAGCTGCCATTCTACAGCTTCATTTGCTGCACAGTTAGTATTTATTTGTAGGTAGGTGTTACCTTGTGCAATGAAGGAGGAAGAAATCCAATGAGGTAAAAATTCTGCATGCAAGTGCCTCCCTAAAGACAACCTCTTAGTTAATGTACATGTGTGGTATTTGACAAAGACTGCTAAGAATTAATTTCACGTATTGTACATTTACGTCTCTTCAGAACAAAGAACACAGATCAGGAAGGCATGTTTTCTGAAACAGCGCATCAGAGACAGCTGGTTGCACAAAAATTCTGTCTTCTTCGGTGGCAAGACCATCTGAGCTCCTTCATTAAAAGGGATCTCTGTCTTCATCTCCCAAAAATTTTAGAAAATGTGTGTATTTTCCTCAGGCATTTTAGCTTAGCCAAAAAGTTCAATTTTATTTCCCACAACATGTGGACTTTTTTGTTATGGAGCATAAATGGAGTGCACCCAACACAGCACCTAAGCACATACTTAACTTCAGACTTCAGTGGCACTACTCGTGTTTACAGTTAATAGTACTTACATGACGTGGGTGGAATTGTCAAAGGAGCCCAAAGGAGAAGGGCTGAAAACTCTACTGAAAGCCAGTGAGAGCTGGGCATCTACCTGGGTTGAGGCCCAAGAGAGAACTTTTTCAATTCCGTGCCAGTGCACCATGATTCAGTGTTCAGATCTGATGCTGTTAAGTGAAGGAGGCAATTGTGACGTATTTATTTGCCATGACTTAAGAGAAGAAAAAAATCCCTGTGTGTAAGCACTTTCAGCTTTCACTTGGTTGTAAACTGGCTGTTCATTAAGTGTGTATCTGTGTTTGTTGCACAATTACCCAGTTTACACCTAGACTGCACATACAGGCTTTATCAACACCTTGTCTCTGTTCTTTGTGCAACATTATCCACGCAAGGAATGCATGCCACTGTCATTTAGAACATAGGAGATTATTATAAATTAAAGTAGAAATAAATGGAAAGAATACCAAGGAAAGACATAGGAAACTAGGCCCAATCACTGGTCCTGTGTTCAGTTTCTTCATTTGAAAAAATGGGAGTGATGATTCTAATTGCCTCTGAGTACTTGTGAAAAAAAACCCAAAACACTATAGCTAAGTTCTTATTACAAAACAACTGCATGTAAGTGGAAATTAACCTTTGAGTACATAGGATTTGAGTAAATTTGAATCTGTTTTCAGAAGGGCGTTGGAAGGTGCCTTTCTGTTTTACAGACTGTCTTCTGCCGAATATAAAATTTTTGTCTGAAAAGATTTGGCCATTATACCTATTCCAAAGAAAGCTGCAAGATTTGGGGGAAATGGTGGGAAAAGTGTATTTTTTGTTAAGTTTTGGTTTTGCTTGATTCATGCTCAAACTTTCCCAAAATAGTCACTCTTGGAAAGAGAACAACCCTGGAGAAAGTTCAGCCAAAAAGGCTAAAGTTTATGAAAATAATAAATAACTGAAACTGGGCCTTTAGACTGGAAATGTTTAGGTGAACTTAATGTTAGTGCTTTGACACATAGGTGCTTCACTGGATTTTTGAGTCAGAAATATAGAAGGCAGGAAATGAGTGGTAGAAAAACACTGTTTTTTTTTTCTCCTGGTACACTTCTTAATGAAAACAGGAAGAAAATAGAAGATGCCATGTACAGTACGTGATACTGATAAAGTTGGCTTAGACCAATGACACATCCTTGCACTTCCAGTGACTCATCTTTGGTGGGTAAAGTGAATTACAACTGAAAGTGGAAAAGTTTTGTACAATTTATACCAAATGTTGCAAAAATCTAAGGCTCCAAAGTCAACAGATCAGTGAGATTCAAATATGATTAGGTCCTATGGAAGGCAATGATATTTAACATCATACTTTAGTACATTAGTACATAGTAAGCCTACAATCAGGTACCTTCTGCAGTTGTGCAATGGGGGAGATTAAAAGAAAGGATGAAACCATGTAAGTATTTTAATTTGCTGAGGGTTGTAGACTGACAATATTGCGAACATAGGCATCAGTAAAATTTGGAGACAAGTGGGGGATAATGGATAAAATTAGAGCTCATAAATTTTTTGAGATATTGTTTGATATACCACTGCTGTATTTTAAAGCAAGTTCATGATTACTTGTGATAAATGTTGCTTGGAAATACCTGTTTGTACGGCTTTGTTGGTTACTTCATTTTCACAGAAAAGCTTAGGCCCTCAGTTAAGCAACTCTTAAAATTAACAAACCCAGAGCTTTCAAAGTGGCCATCCAAAAGCATCTGGTGTAAATATACTATGGCTCAGAAAACTTGTGATAGCTTCCTCCTCCTATCAATTTTCTACTGACAAATACGTTCACAAACATTTATTGGAAAGCAAATAGAAAAGGAGTTCTATTTATCCTATTTTCCTGAGTTTTATTGATGTGAATGCCTATGCATATTACTTGCAGTATTTGCCTTGTCTCTGGCAATGGTTCTTGCCTCCAGTGACACAACAGATGTATGCAATAAAGTTATGGCAGTTACCTATCTTTCAGTTCAGGGCATACAGCTAGGACTGTGAAGTATTGTTGTTAGCTCAGCTTGCTCTTTCACGGGATTTGGAAACAATTATCACCTATCTGTACAGAAACCACATATTTCTCATGAGCCACTTCTTTGTTTTCCATAGAGGCAATCTACACAGAAATTAACACTTTGTGTGAATCATTCTTGTCACCTTTGGCAATGAGTGGAACTCCAGGTTTCCCTTGGTGGCCATCAACCTGGACCCTGATCTTCCCTCTTCTCCTTTTGCATGGACTTCAACAAAAAACAATCTGACTCGCAAAACATGAGATCAAAATCTGCTCTTACCATTAACATTGTCAATGGTCTAAAACATGAATAACTTGCCAAAAACACCTGAAGGCCTTTGAACCTGGGACCAAAATGGCAGAGTTGAAGGTCTGGCAGGATGTATGCACCCATGTTACCAGGGAGTGGACTGAAAGCTCTGGCAGCCATCAGGAGTGCTCCCAGGCTCCAAGAACCATAAGTGACTGATGAGTTAACAATGGGCATGGGGGTCCAATTAACATACTGCATCACTGGACTGATTTTTCTAGCTTCACTCTGAGGGCTCTGGGTTTTCTTAACAGATTTCTGGCAACATTTTTCAACTTTTTAAATACATTTCCTGTGAAGCAGAGATAACTGTTTCTATTGGTTACTAAATTGTTGGTAACTTAACTGAGAGTGCAGTTCATAACTTGAGAGATGCGAGTATGAAGCATTAGGTCACTCGTCCTTCTTCAACAAGGAGGAGGTGAAGTCAAAACAACAGAAGGCAAATGTTACAACAGGAAAAGTAACATGGTATTAGGAAGAGAATAAACTCTCAAGAGAGTGAAAGACAAAAAAAAAAGAGAATAAAGAGAAATAAGAGAGTAAAATTAGGAAATTTCAATCTAGTAAACTAAGTTAGTGAGGCCAGAAGAGGGGAAAATTTGAATCCAAGGCCAGTACTGGCATACATTCATCTAATGCTTATGCTGCAGAACATCGCACAAGAAAACTGTGATTTTTTTGAAACTTCTTAAGTGATGTGCATGCACATTCTTGTGACTTTTATTTGGAGTTGAATGTTTGAATTTCCCCCAATGAAACTGAAAGTCCTGCTCAAAGTACTCTGCTACCCTGACAGGCCAAGTAGCTCACATGGTAGTATAATGATACATAGATATAGTCAGTAAGAAAGAGGAGCAGCAGAAACAGTAATTCGGGGTGTGTGTGTCCTTCTGAATTTCATAGAAATACAAATTCATCTTTCACCTCAAATACTATACTGGTCAGTCCAGACTTAGTAGTTAAATGTTGATATATACACACACACACGGCATATATTTTCTTCCTGTTTACCATTTCTTTCCTATTGAGCAGACCAAGATGTCAATGAAAACATCACTTCTGATCTAATTTTAAAGTGCAGCAAGCTACCGGGCAGAGTGAAAAGGCAAGATATTTCAGTGTCAAAAGTTTTGAAAAGTCATGTTGCAAGCTTTCTCCATGTGATTACACACAGTGCAGAGCACAGAAACTCCTGTCACAAAGCTTAATCCCTGTTATACCGGTAAGACTGCCCACATGGACATCTGACCTAGTGATTCCAACTTTTGTCCAGATTAGCAGCCATTTCTGCATTTGTCTGTGAAAGTCCTTTGCCTGT
The DNA here is from genome assembly GCA_020745775.1 of Theristicus caerulescens. NCBI lineage: Eukaryota > Metazoa > Chordata > Aves > Pelecaniformes > Threskiornithidae > Theristicus > Theristicus caerulescens. Next base: position 76,060,137 of record CM036558.1, read on the forward strand.
GAACTATACATATAGTACATAAGTTGCTATACACTGCATTTACATGCATGTATATGCCTGAATTGACCATTTGTGGTTGTGTACCCACTGCTCAGGAGAAGGAAGAAGCTACCAACTCTTGTGAATGAATAACAACACGCTCTTTTCCCTACTGCCTTTGAGATTTTATAAGGTCCAATCCCATCCCATCTAATTTTTCTTCCAAGAGATATAGCTCAGCAGGGGCCGATTGCTTTCCCTTTAGCTTTTCTACATTTACAAAACATAAATTAATACAGACCACATTAACACACAGTTCTGCTAGATCCATTACAAAACCTGAAATTCCTTCCAAGCCAAGCACTAGTGCTTTATTTCAGATTACTGTAAATCATGACTGGCCCCTTTTGCCTTTTGACTAATGGGATGTGATACAGGAGATGACCTTTGACTGGACATGGTCAGATCTTTATTTTAACTTTTGCTGCTGTTGGCTCTGTTTGTAGCAAGAACCAACATTGCTGCTAGCTTCTGCAGAAAACACTCTCTTCTGTGATGCTGCCATAGGTGCTCAAAAGCTGCTGTTCCCACTGCAGAGCATGGGAACCATCTGCAGAGGTGAGACCATGCAAAAGGGTATGATCTCAAATGGTGAAAGTGGAAATAAAGCTGATACGCTAGACTCAAGTCCAACAATGTAAACACCTGATTTTCAACTGTGCCTAATTACCAGCTTCCAGAAGCCCCCAACTTCTAGTGACATCACTTGGTGCTCAAGATCTCTGGAAATAACCACAGCATTTCAGTTTTCTTCTGTAGGGTGATATTTTGATTGCTATAGTATGGGGCAAGTCCAAAATAACTCCTTAAAACCACAGAGTCTGTAGTCAGAGACAGAGGTCTTAGCTAATCCTTAGAGTCCAAGAAGTACCATAAGACTGAGTAGACAAGTCTTCACATTCACTATGTGTTAAAGCCTCTAAGGGTTTTTTGTATTCATGAGTGTCACAGGTAGTGACAGCATGGAAAACAGATTGAGTGTGTATGAACTCTGAACTCTGATATGGATTCTGATAATGATAAGAACACAGGAGGCATTTTTATTAATGCACAGATTAAACAAAATGATTACATGTGAGTGTAAGGTCCATGTTTACCGCTAAAGTGCGACTCATGCACAGCTACACTGGGTGCAACACTGACCTTGTTCCAGTTTTGGAGTTTGTTGGTTTTTTTAAACTGTATTAAATTTATGTCTAATCATAACCTAATGAAATCGGATTTCAGAAAGTTACTTATAGTTTGTCTGACAAGCTCGCAGGCTGCGGAGCCTGTGTTTAATAATGAGTGAATTCCAGGTTATTTCATATAGTACATCAAAAAAGCAAGGGCTTTCTGAATCAAACAACAAAACTGTTTGTGTATTTCAAGCAATTTCTAACCTTGCATCCTGGGATTGCACAGACCTGTCTCAAGGCTGTTCTGAAACTAAGCAAATTCAGCTGTCCAAGGGCAAGCCCTTAGGACTCACCTGGGACCAGGGTGCTCGTTCCATGGGAAAAGGAGAGAAGCAGGGCTGGGAAGGGGAGTCCTGGCAGACGGTTGTGGAGGACTGAGCTTGGTTCTCCTCCTGCCACTCGGAGGAGATTGGAGTAACCCAGCACCACCTAAACCCTGCCTCTTCCACATAGGTAAGCCTCACTGTCCAAAGCTCTAGCAAACCACTGGAAACAGCTGTTTTACTGCCCTGACAGGGCACTTGCTAGACAGCTGCCAACTTTGCTGATTCCTGAAGCTGGTATTGGGAACATTAGGTCTTTTCAGTGACATTTACTTCCCATTACTTTATTTTCACATACAGACACAAGATATCCAGTATCCCAGGAGGTAAATCACCTTCTATGTGCTTTCTCAGTGCCTTTGAAGGTACAATGTATGAACGAGTTACCCAGTTGCAGACCATCACCTCCCAAGGATCCAGTGCTGTGAAACCAAATGGAAGAAGTGGATCTAAAGGGAAAGTTCACACTGAAAAATATTTGGGGTTCTGTGCAAAAAACAATCTGTAATTTTCATTGCAGCAAATAGTTTCCACTTGTTCAGTTTGTGCTATACTTGTGGTCCTTAAGGACCAGGTATAATTTCTCAGACATATATGAATGGATAGACACAGTGCCCTAAAGGAACTCCGACACAAGTCATTACCTTGTGTTCTTCCTACATCAACTCTCAAGCCATTTTAGTTGGCTATATTACCTTTTGCTTCCCCTGCTAAAAACAATCTTGCTGGCAGTGCTGCTTTTCCTCTGTAGAAGTAGCCACATTTCAATGATGGGTGACATGAGCTCTGCAAATACAGAGCCAAATTCCACAGTAACGCAAGAGCATGTATTTATGACAGCAATGGATTTGTGCCTGGTCACACTATGGCTGTATGAGGTAGACAGATGATAAAATTGTCTGGAGTGAAAAGCATTGTAAAGTATTGCTAACGTAGCTACGGTAAGTAAGTTCTATCACAAATCTGTTTAAAGGTCTCATGCTAAGTCTTGCAAAATACCAGGTATTTATACAAATGTATTTCAGAGTTCATCAATAAGTTATTTGCCTTTCATCCTTTATTCATTCTGTTCTTCCCCTCCACAAAGCTCTTAGTTCATTATTTTTAAAGCACTGCTTGCTTTATTAAAAGCTATGGAAAATTGGTCACCAATGGAATACTTCAAAAACCAGTGTTGGGTTTGGAGATGAAAGGGTCATACCTGCAGCATCAGCCACCCTGGCTTGGAGCTACACTGCTATAAAGCATGGCCTCAAAAGCACGTGTGTGTGTGTATGTGTGTGCAATGACCCAAATGGAAAAGGAATTTTTGACATGTAAACAACTATTTGTCTCCTGCACTCTTGAACATAGACACATTATCTTATCGTTCATTAGCAGACTATTGAATTCACATAATCAGTAATAGTTTCTGGAAGCTGTTTGGCAAGCAGATATGGAAATTACTAACTCACAGCTGGGCAAGAAAAAATGGCAAATACACACGTTGTGCTTGCTCTCTTTCCCCCTCTCTCTCCCCCCCCCCCAACTCTATTCCTCAGACACTGTAGATTTATTGCCTTACAGTATTCACAGATGATGTTTTCATAGTCACTAATGAGGTCCCAGCAGTTTTTTAACAATAACAGGACATTACTACTCCTAAGATATATTATGTGTTTTCCCCATTTTTCTCCATTTTGGTTGAATACTCAGAAGTGTGCTAGCTTAAAAATCTCCCGGTTTATTATTATTATGATTGATAGTCCAGTCACGTGATATAAATGACTGCTGAGGTGTAACTTTTAAATTGATAATTTGTATACAACTTTAAAATATAATCTTTTAACATGTTGTTCTTGGCTTTGTATATAAAAATGCCAAAGCACTTGTTTGGTTGTTTTTGTTTCTACAGGCAAAAAAGCAACAGAGCAGAGATCACTTTTCAATACTATTGTGCATTCATTTTTCCTCCCTGCAAGAATCTGGCTTCAACCCATCATAGTTGGCAGTGATACACAAGGTAAGCTGAAAATATTTACTGGTAATATCTAAAACGAATGTTTGGAAACCTGTGGTCCTTCAATGCTTATTCAGCAAAAACAACTCATTCAGACCCTGATTCAGGAAAGCATTTAAACATTTGCTTTATTTTACGCATGTGTTTAAGTTACACTAACTTTGAGATAAGTCTGAGTATGAGGGCTTTCTTTTTCTTGAATTTGAGCTTCCATACCTAACTCTTCTACAATAAAAAAGTAAGTTTAATTTAGGATAGTTGGTAGCATGCTGCTTTCTGAAGTCAGATCTAGAAGTTGCTGTCATTTAAGATCATAATGTTTGGAAGCTGTTAAAGATGAAGTCATGTTTAATATGTGAGTATTTAATGGGCTGTAGTAAGTAAACCTAAGCAAAGCAGAGTTTAGATCAGCCTCTTGTTCATCTAGTTCTCTGAAGTACAAATTTGCTATCTTCTTTGCCTATGAATTAAAATCTTTGCTCTAAAGTGTGAACTTAAGGAGTCTTCTGCTAGACAGATACTTGCAATGAGCACCATTCGTAATACTGAAACTGTCCAAGGTCTCGACCATTCCAACATCCGTGCGCCTTTAGCCTCAAACAAATGAACATGCACAGTGACTTCATGGATATGGGACAATACACACACCTAAAGCTAACCTTGTGTGTAGCCTCTCATAGGTTTGGGACCAAGGAAGCTATTTGGTGTGAATGAGTAAAGCTGTGGTCAGGAAAACTCCCGGAGCTGCTATGTTCTCAATTACCTCACACACCTTACTTAGCACCTTCCAAGTCCCTTAGGTCCGCCTGCAGACTTGCGAAGCTCTTCAGAGAGTATCTAAAGCAGAGGACAAAGTCCACGCCCACTGAAATCAACAGGAGCTTTGCCAACAGGGTCCATGTGACCAGGATGACTCCCCAAGGAATGTGCATCGCTTCTTTGGGTTGTTTATGAATGCAATCTGGGCATTCACTCTTTTTTTTTTTTTTTGAATCATTTTTCCTTAGGTTACGTTCATCTTGCCTTCTCTCTTCCCTGTGCAGATGATTTGGCCTGAAGGCAGTAGGCACAATGGATGAAGGAGGTTGTGGGATAGAAGAGGAATTCCCATAACTTGGGAAGCAAAGCAAAGATTTTATCAGGCCTAATTTCTGTTCCACTTGGTGTCAATTGGATTTTGCCAGGAATTTTTAGTTAATTCAAAATACTCTGTGCTATAATTTTGTTCCTGAGAGATACAGGGATGAGGAGCTGTAGTTTTTGTTTAGCAAACCTTGATCCTGAGCCTATAAGGAGACCCTCGTGGCCAGGCACTTTCTTCTGTTCAAGTTGGATTAGAGACAGTTAGTTAGATTTTAATACTGTAATTTGTAAGCATGGACTCTTTGGTCCTGCACTCTTTTTTAATGAGTTGCCAGATTCAGTCAACACATGGTTCCAATTTTGCCCCACCTCAAATTCTTATGATGTAAATTTTAATGGAAAAGTGTCACTTTGAAAAACAGAAAGCTCTATCAAGGAACTTAACATTTCATCAACAGATATATTTGCAGCCATTATCAGCAACTTGCTCCTGGCAGCACCCCAGCACACTTTCCTAGATACAGTGGATGTCTGCCCCTTGTTAGCTGTTAAAGCTGTAATATTTTCCTTGAAAGTTACTTGCAAGAGTCTTATCCCCAAGTCCCTAGTATCTCCTTCTCTCTTTGAACTGCTTAGGCCATTTCCAGCCACTGAAAAAGAGCCAGTCCTTTAGAGCAGATGACTGGAAAGAGTGGGAAAGGGGGAAGAAAATCACAGAAACACAGGGGAAATTTTTTTTTTTTTCTTGGAATGATAATGTCTCCATCTAATTTCTTCTGTTTTCCCTGGACATTACATTCTCACAGCTCTTGATTATCTCACCTGCCAGACAGTGCTCAAACACACAACAGATGGACCAAGGTTTCCATTCCCATTTTGTAATCGCTTTTCTTTTCCATGAGACTCAAATACAAAGGAGGAGAGAAAAACAGAACATTGGTGATGCTCAAAATTAAGAAAATACCAAGTTGTCTCATGAGTGGCAGAATTAATGAAGCCTTGCGTCCTACAAGACTGTCCTTGTTCTTCTGCTTATCACCCCCAAAACTTGCTCGTATTATCTATGCCAGCCATATCAGAAATAAAAAGCATTTACTGTGGCGAGTTCACATTAATGCATGTGCTGACTGACCAGCTGGCTGCAACCAAAGAAAATGTATAATGGCTTAATAGCAAATGCTTTTCCCTTGGGGTCTCAGGGGTGGGAGCAGAGAGGGGACTCTTCTCCATCCAGCTGCTAGTTTTCCTAAACTTGATGTTTGTGAGATTCCTACCCCTCTTCTACAACTGGCTAGGAAATGTACAATGGATTCAAAAGCTGTTTAGATTGGGAAAAACTGGCAAATATTGTGATTACAAAATCCTCATCTTTGTAGAAATCCGTGGGAAAAAAAGGGGGATACAGTTCTAAGTGCATCAGGTGGCCCTGTCCGTCATAGAGAGTCAGGGCTATGTTGTTCCCGGGAGAGGCAAAGACTCCTGGTTCCTGCTGAAATCTCGGCTCTGAGGTGGAGAGGAGATGCTGCTGCTGTTCCAAAACTGTTCACCCCACAGGGGGCTGGGGCTTCCTCTGGTTATGAGCTTGTTTGAGAGAAGCGGTGGCATGCTGATGTTTCAAACACAAAGTGGCAGTGTGGGAGCCATCCCTCATAGCATTGGCTTGGAGCACGAACAAAGCACCAGGAAAAGCAAGACAATGCAAAAACATGGATCTGTTTCCCTGTGCCTTATTCATATGTGCCATAAAAGAAAAATCCCTAGCTGCAGAAAGCTCCAAATCTCTTCTCTCAGAGAAGGGCTCTGAAGGGCTACTTTGAGAGGCAGGGTGAACCGTGGTGGGCTGGGCATTTGCAGAAGCTCTTGTAAGGGAAGAACAAGGGCCTGAGGCAAATGTTTTGTTGGAAACAAGACGCTCTAGAGGCAGGTGGCTGAGAAGCCTTTGCCACAGAAGGATGTTCTGATGCACAGAACTTGCCCAGATCAGATCTGGAGGAAAGATGCTGTATCACTACTCTGCATTTTAAATACGGAGGGTGTTTGGAGGTGGATGTCTTCCTCTGGATGCCATGGGGAAGCTATTCAAGGGAGGAGCTCTTACTGGTGAGGATGTCTCTCTGGGTCGCATAGCAGGTGCTGCCTCCCCTTGCTGGTACTTTGCTAATTACATGAGCAGAGATGATACGTTGCATGATGGCCACAGGACCAGATGCAGTCCTTCCTCGAAGAACCCTGCTTCTGCACAGCCTGGCGCACTGGCTGCCTCCTGCGTCTTGCCTGTCTCATTCCCAGTACGCAAGAGCAGATATTGCAATCCCATTTTAAAGAGCAGGCTTTGTTTCCCTTCGCAGCTTATTAGTGTACAGCTGCCACTGCATGCTAGTGGGTAGGGTCCATGGTGGGGCAGCCGTGGATGTGGAGGTCCATCCTGTCTTCACGTTCTCCTCCTTTCTGTCCTGCCCTCCGGTGCTTATCAGCCTTGGCCAAAGGCAGAGTAATGATAACAGCCCCAGGTTTGCTGCAGTATCTGCGTGCCTTTACCTATGCACCGCATTCAACTGCTTTTATTGATTTCTTAATGCAGTCACACACACTGCCTGCTTCAAAATCCTGCTGCAAAACCTGTTGCTGGCCTCTGAGCAAATTCTTCTTGCCTGGAGACGTGTCAGCCGTGAAAGTGGCGTCTCACTAGGCAGAAGTAATATTTCAACTGAAGTCAAGTAGACTTTTCCCTAAAAGCAAAGAAATGATCGTTTTTCATGTAAGCGCCTAAAAACATGTTTCCCTGGGCCAGGCGCCCATGCCTGGTCCTGGCAGAGGGCTTGGCTAGTCCACGTGGATCCACGTCAGTCTCAGCAGAGGCATGGAGACCCTCATGAGCAGATCCCAGCAAAGGACTGCGACCCAGATTTGATAGACAGGGCTCACCCCTTGCCGGCCCCTTTGCGAGCAAGTGCCCCCATCAGCCCCATCTCCCTCGTGGGGAAACTGAAGCCAAGAAGTAAAGGCTGGATGTTCAGAGTGTACTTGAAACTTAAAATGCCCTGATTTGGAAAGGCACAAGGCATCAGCTCTTCCCATTGACTGTGGTTGGTAGTATAGGGCCCTTCCCATGTCAGATCACTTATTTAGAGCCCTGAGTTTAGAATCTGAACTCTCAGCAAGATGGGAAATATTAGCCATGGGTTGTTACTGCTATGCGCACAGTGAAAGCATACAGCCCTGCCGCTGCTTGCCTTTCAGGCGGTTTGTCCTTTTTTGTCCTTTCAGGCAAATTTAATCTTTTCAATATGTTTGTTGTCCTTGATTAAGAACATCAGATGCCTGTAATACAATTTCTGCTGTTAGCTACCACCTCTGCTGTCGGACAACCTGGAGATATAAAAAGTGTTCTAAATGAAACTACATTTTTCATTTCAGAAGTGTGTTTTCATCTTCAGAGTGCAATATCATTCTGCTGAAAGCTAGGAAAACCATCTAAATTTTAGAGCTACAGGACAGGCAAAGCACAGTCTTAGGCTCAAAGATTGTCCAAACTATGCTTTTCCTATTACAGAGTCAATCTGTATCCAAAGCTTTTGCTTTTGTTTTAACTGGAACAGAGAAGAAAAGATTAATAAGATTAAAATAGAAGAATAATTTTCTCAGTTCATTTACATCCTCTCTTTAGTTTTCTGTAACGATGGAGAACAAGGCAGTTAACTTGTTCTTACCAACACAGGAGTACTCAGTACAGTAAAGTATTACCCAAGGTAAAATCTTTCATTTCAACCACTCTGTTATTTTCTAGTTATGTCCAGTTTAAAAGAAAAGGTGAGAATGACTTGGCTCAGTTTGAAGTACTGAACATGAATTGACAATTTGCAGTTTTGGACACCTCCCCCTCTCCCACGTACAAATTCATAAATAGAGGGATAATATGATAAATATATTCACTGATCATTTGAAATTCTAGCTAATTTACTACTGGTAGACCTCTGGTTGGGGACTTTCTTTCCCCAGCTGATTCAATATGTGCTGTTACCTAAAATCAAAGTCAGCCTCATACAAAGCCGCTGAAAGCTTTATGTGCTCTGAGAACACACCACACCTAAACGCAGTAGGACATTGTTTCCTCGCCGTAAGAGAGATTGCAGAGAGTTACAAATAATAGTTCAGTTGCCCAATGTATTTTTAATGGATTAGCAAAGTTAACAAATGGTATCTTATTTCTGGCTCCTTCTGATGTAATGTAATTCTTTCAAAAGCATACTAGATGTTCCAGTTTAATGACCCTTCCTCTTTTCAGGGTACAAATACACACGTCCCTGTTGCTCAGTCCTTCGCACTGACCTTCCAAAAAATAGCTGGAGACAGGACAGCTTTTGTCCTAACTGGATTAGAAATACTCGGATCTAGCTTTACTTTCTGATGAGAGGAATTTTGACAACTGGGGGACAGTTTTAAATAAACTGAATTAGGTGGGGAAGATGTCAGGCCACCTTCCCAGAGCAAGCCGCAAGCCCATCAGGGACTACAGCTTCTCTCATGGTGGTATCAGTTTATCATCGCCATCGTACATGTTTCTGGCAAGGCTCACTGGTATCTCTGTGTGAGTTACACCCAACCACGATGATCCCAACAGGGTGGGAGGAGGGAACACCTTTTGTCTTCTCCCCTCCCCCCCCTTTTAAACGTGACCTTCTTCCATCAGAGTGACCACTTCAGGCTCCTGCTTCTGGTTGAAAGGGTGGGGTGAATGGTTTCCTCTTCCTCCTCCCTTCCCGTCCCTTCCCCGCTCCCAGCTCTGCTGCACAGATCACTTTTGGCTGGGAGAGGCAGAGGGGAAGGGTGTTTCTAATGCCAAGAGCTTGAAAAGGACTGTGAGGATATTTTGCATGATTCCTGTTTCAGGCAGAAATATATGCAGAAGCAAAACGCAAGGCAGGGGAGAACAAAATAAAAAATCCCCAAGCCCCAGTGAGATGCTGAAGCCACAAACAAGCCCAGCAAACGACAGAGACATACAGGTACCTGCAAAAAGCCTGAGCAGCAGTGGGGCTCATCCCTCCCATCAGCTGCCGCAAGATGAAATCTAGGGCCTGTTTCCCAGTTAGAGGACTGCCAAATTCTTTCCAGCCTCACTGCTGGCCTGTCCTCACCACGTTTCAAAACAGTCAGAGCTGTTTCCCTCATAACCCACAGTCCAAAAGGGATCAGAGCACTATGGTCTCTTCTGGGCAACATGAAGTATTTTGAGGGCAAAGGGCAGTAAAAGCACCCTTATTAGGAGAAGGCAGAAGAGCACCCTCATTTTTTCAGCTAACATAAATGAAGCTGAGGAAACCCAGCCGGCTGCTTCTGCTGTCAGTTTCAATGCTGTACGGCAGTAGAGAAGCCAGCTGAATCTCACCTTCTCCATTCCTGGGTAGCTGAGGTGGTGGCTTCCCTACACAGTCAAATAAAAATAGTTTTGTCTTAGACCTAAATCACAGTTCTCCACTCCTTTTCAGGTCAGCCTCTTGCAGTCTGATGCAATCATGGCAAAACTTACTGGCTGCTTTAGTCAAAAGCAGGCTGGTTTGGACCTTCTGGTTCAAAAATACCATGCTTTCGAACACACACTACCTTGCCACTTCTGAGAACCCCACCAAGTCCTACGCACCGTGGGGGATGATATGATCCTATCTGACATGAGAAACAAGGATTGACTACTGGAGGCTATTCAGCTAATTCTGCCTTGCTCACACGGCACCAGTGCACCCTTGGAGGCCTTTGGGGAATGCTACCACGCGGCAGAAATGAGGTCCCTGTCTCTGTCCCACCCCCGGAGGCTGGCGGAGGATTGTGCCAAGGGGAAATCTGCTCTCACGTTGAAGCCAGCACAGCCTGCTCTCTTTCAGAACATGATGGAAAATGCCCTTCTTTCTTCAGTGTTTTTACTAAGTGTAAAAGTGTATAACCCTTGATGGTTTGCCATCTGGATGGAAATTGCTCCCTGTTCAGGGGAAGACAGGTAAAATGCAGAGCATGTGGGTGCAGCCTTTTTCGCTCTAAGTTTTGATGTGGAAAACATTCAGTCTCTCGGGTGATTACTGCCATATTTATGTGTAATAGCAGTAAATAATATTAAAAGAACAACAGTAATCTGATGAGCACCACCACTGTGCGGTTCTCTGAAACCAAAGTGAGTCAACAGCTCTGTAAAAGAGGAGGCTGAAAAGGCACCAAACGTTAGGTGCAAAGCAACTTTGGAAATGTATGTCTCCAGCAGAAAAAAAAAAGAGCATGTGTTTGTTTGCAGAGACTGGGTGGGGGGCAGGACAGCGAGGTGGTGTGGGAGACCTCGTGGGGAGGAGGGCCAGCAAAACGGGAGGATGTAAAAAAGAGCAAAGGACTTTTGTGAGCTTTTGGCAGATGCTGGAGCAGGTGGAATGCGGAGTGTTTACACAGTTCATATTTCAATGTACTAAGAAAACACGGGGAGTCAGGCTCTAAGCTGTTATTAAGCTCGCCTCCCCTCCTGCCCCAACCACTTCTTTAAAATCTGCCTTCAGATCTCAAATGAAACTGCTCTCTGCTGGACTGATGGCGCTGGGGCAGCGACTGTGCCACCAGCTGAGAAAACAAATTTGAGAAAGAGAGTGTGCGCTCAGGTTAACAAGCCTTGGGCAAGCGAGTCCCCCCCCTTTCCCTGTTCTCACCTCCTGTTCCCCGAAGCCCCCTGGAAATTGTGTGCTTTGGTAGGAGAAGCTGTTCAGCATCGAATGGCGGACAGGCTTCAGAGCAGCAAGCGGGGAGGAGAGGGGAGATTTACAACGTTCCAGTTTTGACTTTTTGCATAATGAAAACCAGAGGTCTAATAAAATACAGCAGCAGTGACACTGCAATGGCGGGGGGGGGGGGGAAGGAAAACAAACTTTTAGGATAAAATAAACATTGTGTACCCAAGTAAGGAGTCTATCGCTATTTCCATCTATGGATACAGACATAAACTCCTCTACTAATTCAAACTAAGAAGATTAAATCCAGGTAAACTGAACACAAGATAGGTAGGAACATTTCCCGTTAGCAAATCAATCCTCAGCAAACTAGCCCAGAAAGCAACTTTAGCCACAGGACTGTATGAGTGGCCCAAAAGTGTTTTCATACGTTTTTGCCACTCATCCATGATCTGACCCTGGTTATTCGGAAAAGGGCCAAAAATATATTTTTGAAAAGTTCTTGGCTCATTCAGAAAGATATTGGCAGGGGGGTATTGCATTTACACTTTTATTGCTTTTTAGGGAGAACTTTTTTTTGGCAGGGCTGGAGCAGGGGAAATAACAGAGCACATCTGAATACCTCAGTGGGCTGGTTTACATCATGTGGGATGAAAATTACATTGTACAATAATTTCTATCATTGATATACACAGTGCTTCTCATCTCTAAAGCAACGTGGAAACTTTATGATCAGGATATATCGGCCAGTTAGAGCAGCTGGCAGACCTGTGCAGCACACAGAGCAGCTTGCATCCTTCCGAGCTCCTGCATAGTGCATTCACTTCAGGATGCAAAACTAACATTTCTCCATGGTTGTCAGTGTGGGACAAAACTGAGGGTGGAAAGAAAGGGGTCATGGGCTGCACCCTCCGCCCCTTCCAGTTGTTCTGGGAAGTTCAGGTTCTGAGTTTAATTCACAGGTTGGTTTCATTCTCAATCTGTGATCCTGGGAAAATCATTTAACTTCTTTGACTTCTCCAGTTACTCATCCATAAAACAGATAGTTTTATTTGAGCTGGGAAGCTCAAGTAGAATTTCTACTTGAAATTTTTACAGGAAAAGTACTATAAAGGGAAAAAAATTGCCTGAACAGCAGTAGCAGCAAGACATACTTGCAAATCACAGTGGGCTTCTTTGAAATGCATTTGTTAATTCCATGCTATTTACTTGGGTTTTGGAATGACACATCCTTTGACCATATGCCATATTATTAATGACATATTCACTAATAAAGCCTCAGTGTCCTGATGACAATGAAATACAGCATTTGAAATTCAATAACTGTATCCTGAGTCCTGTACGAGGACCATGAGCAGACAGGCTGACTGGCTTGCTGAGCTCCTGCTCTTAGATCATGTTTGGCTAATGCAAGCTCAGCTGAAGAGCGCTAGTGCTGACTTTGGGTGTCCTAATATAATCTCCCAAATTTGAGAGCAAGGCTTGCCATCCATGCATTTACCATGGCTTCATGACTTCTGGCCAGCACGCTGAAGATGTACTGCACTCTGCCTAATTCAGAACATACTTTGGAAAAGCAGTGAGCGCTTAATCGACAGACTCAGAACTCCTCTAGCCAAAAACCAGATTCCCCCCACTCCTTCTCTCCCTCCTCCCCTTTCTCTCCTCGAGGAATTTAATACAAAGTATCATCTGTGGACAAGAGGCGGTAAATCTGTTAGGGAACACACGGCCATAGAGTGAAAATCCAAACCTGCGTTATTACGTATCATTCTTCGTTCACTGCCCGGACACCTAACTGAGCTGAAGCCCTGTTGTCCTGAGCTGTGGGTGGGTCCTGGTCCCTCACTGGGACTCCTCACTTGGGTCCCTCACTTGTCACCCCCCTGTAAAGCCCAAACTGGAAATCTGTATCTGCAAGCCCTAAGGAGCTCTGAGAGCAGCACTGCGAAGCTGGCTGTGGGAACAGCCGAGTGAGCTGATCCCGGGTCCCTTTGTGTGACCACTTCAAATACAACAGCACCCTCCACTGCCTGCTCGGGGTAGAGAGAAGTCCGCCCGGGTAATTCCCTCTGACAAGATGATAAAACCCAGCCAGTGGAGATCATTCTAATTACGACAGATTATCCAGCTGTTTGAAGAACACAAATTAATATAGATGATGGTAAGTAAGTGACTGGAATGCGGCCATTCGTTCGAAAAAAATTATAAAAGGGAATGACACTTCAAAAAATGCAACCCACTTTGGAGCAAAATTAAAGATGAAATCATAATTAGTCTACTGTGTATGTTCTACTATGATATCATTCCAAAGAATGTAAAATTCTTTATGGTTAGTATTTTTCCCTTATGCTGTTATTTGAAGATACTTTTTCAGTCTAAAGGAAATACAAGTCAGATGTGCTTTCTCACACTAAACCTCAGCCATTTTAAGTTAGAGTGGCTTATAGCCAGAGAGCTATACACATTTGTGAGTCACAGCTCCTTTCCGTCACAAATGCAGGACACTAAACATGACCACCAGCTACTATTTCTAGGTTAAGAGGCCTTTCTGGAACAACAGTGGCAGGAATATTTGGTGAAAAAGCACTGTAAAAATAGGCTGGTTTACTCAATTTTTTCTTTCCCTCCCATACATTTTTTTTTCCTTACTTCTTTTTATTTCACATATGTTTCTTCTCCCTAAAACACTCATGACTGAGCTAAGTTTGCCATGAGCATTCACTGATGTAAACGGATGGAACAGAATTGCCACTGGAAGAGAGTCACCTGGTAAGCTGGGAATGAGGTGCATGCACTGAAAATGTTTGCAGAGGGGAGGAGAGGGCAGGAGAATGACAGGCAACCAACGTAGCTGGAAGAAGAGGGAAATAATGGAGACAAAGGATACAGTGAGGAAAAAGCAGTTTCCTCCTCCAGCTCTGTGGACAGTCTCTTATCTCCTCATGTCACACCTGGAAGCTCTCCTTTTGGTTGTGATTTCTGCTGCACTGCAACCATACACCCCAATTCTTGTGCCATGCATGCTGAAAACGCACAGTACCTCAGCAGCTTCTCAGTCTTTGTGGCCAAGGAGTGGGACCATAACACAGATGTTACAGATCTGCCTGAATGCCCTCAGAAGTTCCCTAATTTCCAGCACAGAGCATCAGTTCCCAGCAAGGCAACCGCATCTTGCTGCGGAGGTTTCCCAGTACCAGCAGCAGGGAAATACGGGAAAAAGTTTCTGTACTGCCACATTTGGACAATTGGTGCAGAGCCCAAATTAAAGAAGATCTTCCTGACTTACTAGCTTTTTTTTTTTTTTCCATATTAGCACTGCTGGAGCTGGTGACAGGACAATGAAGAGAGAAAAGCAGGGATTTAGGTGGTAAAAGTAGGGACTTAGGTGGAGGTGGCAGACGAGGCAAAAGGAAGGGTCCAGTGGGCAAAAAGAAAAGGAGAAAGAAGATGAGGCAGCAGCAGTGAGGCTTACTCCAAGAGGTTTGGGGGATCTGGACCAATCCTTCCCAACAGCAAAGAGCAGTGAGCCTCTTTGGGGAGTGGATGCTTTACCTGGGGGCTCTTGGCTCCAGAAGGGTCATACCAGCAGCTCTTTACAGCTGAGCCATTGCTTTGCTTGCAGACCTTGGAAGGACTCTGGGAACAATTTCAGCTCTTTGCAAAGCAGAGCAAGAGGCAAGGTATGGTTAGGGTGTATGAGAGGGTAACAGCTCTTTGACAGCCTTCCAGGAAAAGACCTGCTGCAGGTGTAGCAAGTGCACAAAGGAAAGTCTGCTGCCACAGCTTAGTGGCACACTCATCTTAGTCCATGGGGCTGGTAAATGAGGTCTGGGTCCAGGGCAGGAGCAGCATAACTGTGACAGTCTCTAAGGATGTAGAGGGACACCTGACAGCAGGAGTGTGCGGCTGCGGGGGGAGAGCCAAGGAACTAAAGGCACAGTGGTCCCTGCCACTTGCCTTCATGAAGTCATGCTTGACCTGTGCTGCAGCCATCAGTACACTGGCACATGCTGCAGAGACACTGGGGCTGCTTTAGGGACTGATAGCTCTTTAGCTTTAGCAACATATGGCTTAGTGTAGTTGATTTGTACCAGTGTGGTCAGAAGAGAAAGGGACTCTTAGTTCATGCCCCCGTGGCGACAGAGCTAGGTTACTACTGATATCAAAGAGAATCAGGGCATCTCTGCACCAAACCACACTGTTCGCTCTTTATTTAGATTTCAGGACTGTTGCTTAAATGTTTATCATATACCCTATTTGTAATTAGAATTGGAATTATCAAAGGGAGTCCAACTCCATGGAAAGCAGGAGAGAGCTGGGGATACATTTCCCCTGAGCTCCTTCCAAAATTGTCAGCAAAAAAATAAAGTGTCCCATTTAATATTCCAGAAACTTTTAACAAAAACATACATAGCGCATCCAAAACTTAGTTCCTGCCACACAAAAAGCAAAATACAGAACCAAGAAAACCCCAGGCTCAGCCTGAATTTTCAAAATGCCATTGTGCAAGTCTTTGGCAAGACTTTATCTAGCTCAAGTCACCCACATTCAAGAATGAATTTATTCAGACTGGGACAGTTGTGGAAGACTTCAGGCTGAGGGTAAGAAAAGCCTGTCTTTCTGGATGAGACCAAAAGAGCCTGTCTTGTTTAGTCTAGCAAAAAGAAAGTTGAAATGTGTTCACTTTTTATAAATACATGAAGGCAGTAGACACCAGGAGGGCTGACGAGTTATTTAAGCTAAAGAATTATGTTGTCAGAAGAACAAATAGTAATAGACAGGCCCTGAATACACTCCCACTGGAAATTATGACAAGTTTTCTAGCAGAAAGGGCAGAAAATTTCTGGTAAAACATTAATAGTAGTTGAAATGTGAAGCTCCATGAGTTTATGAGAGGGATTATGTGACATAATTGCTGGTATTAACAAGGGACTGAGTCAAAGATGACTACTCAGGAGGTCCTTCCTGACCCAGGCTCCTCAGTTGGCTGGTGATTTGGACGCCTTCCCCTTTGGGTACCCACACTCAGATCTGCTGGAAGGACATGATTTCCAGAAAGCATGGATCCTTTCTGAGTATTTTGCCTGGGTCAACTTTAAAGACACACCAAAAAAGTCAACACCATGGCTTAAAAATACCTCATTTTTAGCACACACAACCCCCCAAAAAAAACTTTTCTTGGGAGCTATTCTTTGATCACAGACTCAGGATCAACATTCTCAGATAGACATTGGCTTGAAAGAGGAGTACCTGATACACTATTAGGCAAATGTTCACTTGTTAACAGCAATGTGTTCTGGTGCGCATGACCTAAGGCTAATTTAATAGTCCATCACTGTTTATTAACACCTATGTCTACCAGATACTATCTGATGGAAAAGATAGTAATGAAACACTCCATTGCCTTGAGGAGCCTGAGAGGAGTCATTCAACTAGATGAAGCAAGAGGACACATTACAGAAGTATATAGGTAGATCACAACAGTCTGTATCAAATCCACGTTTCCTCTGGTCTACAATGCCCAAAACCTAAGAGAAGACAGCAAGTTGCCTAAATATTTACAGACACTTGAGTGTGTGCACACATCACACACAGTGATTAATACACAGATAATCACAAAAAGCAAGACAGGTGATCTTGGCAGCAGAAGTTCAGTTAGTGTTCCACTAGCATCTGCTGCCCTATAATATTGAATTATTTTCCATTTTTAAAGCAGCTTTGAAACAGCTTCATTATAAAACTGCATACATACATAACTGCCTCCAAGCCACCTCATTCTTCTGGCTTTTCTGAGATTCATTACACAGTTTCCGTCAATAATTCGAGTTACTAAACGATGGGATCAGTATCTGGGCAAGGCTGAAGAAAGGCACTCATGTCCTTGATAATCTCCAGAGAATCCAGTATGAAAGCCAGAGAAAAGCAACACGTTTCTGGAAGCTGAGATTGGCATTGCAGGAAGATCACTATGTATTGATTCAGTTATACTGTAAAACTGAGGCCATTCATAGTTGCCGAAGAAATGTCAACAAAACATCAGCTGACTGCAGTTCTCATTCTCCTGTCAGCAAATGCACGCTGTTGGACACACTGCAACGTGACAGTCTTCCTATTTTATGCTCAAGTCAGGCTCACTGAACAAAAGGAAAAAGTACAAAAGGGAAGTTCATTTCTTTCAGACAGCTTTTCAGGCATTGCAGCTCCTGCTTGTTTTAAAGTCTACACTGAGGTCGAGCTAGCGTGGACTAGCATTGAGCACTGTTTACCAGAATGCCTGAACTAGATGAAAAGCTCCAAACCTGGCATCTCTGCACATTGAATTCATGGAATTTGAGAGAGAACATGGCAACCCGGGTCATGCATTGATAGGAGATACTTTATTTTCTTGCTAAAGACAAGAAGTTTGACGTAGCTTTCTGAACACAACAAACACTGTTCGATTTTTCTCCCCAGAGCATTGAGGGACCTGTGAACAAATAAATGAATATCCCAGCTGTTTGCAAGAACTGTATCAGTCTGAACAATGTTAGTCAGCTACTTATATTGGAGAGACCTTTACATTCAAGAAAGAAGTTCCTCCCCTGTGAGCATCCATCTTTAAACTGGTTGCAGCATTAATTCAGACAGGAAAGCAACTGGTGAAGGTTGCCTATTAACTACAGGCAGTCTGGTAGTTATAAGGCACTGGAGACTTTTGGTAGGTTATAAGGCCCTGCAGTCAACTGTTAATGTATAGGTGTGTTTTTAACCAGCACTGTGCAGTTGATTTGATCACTAAAAAACACATATGCAAAAATAGCATTAATTTTCAGTTATCACTTAGCAGCTTTGTCTGGAACAAAGCAAAGTGAAAAAGCATTTCCTATTGGAACATGTAAATATTTTGGGACTTTATTTTCTTTTTATAATATTGCTTTTGAAATTGAATTAGGATCCAACCTAAGATCAACAAGGATAGGATAATTAAATAAAAATATTTGTACCAGCCTGAAAATGCTTTGGGCAGGTGATATTCCTAAGGGAGCCGTTTAGCTGGTTTTTATAACTTCCAGAAAAGTAAACAGCTCTCTCTCAAATGATAGTTGCATTATTTCACAAAGTTTCTGCCCTGATGACTTAAGGCACAGTAACCTGGTGGTCACTGTGGCTCTCCCTTGTGTAGACACTATGTTATCTGCTCTGTTGTTATCACGCTGTCTCTTTAAAAGCTAAAAGTGAATCCAAGCAGAAGAGTGGGGTTGTTTTTTTCCTATGTATGGGAAAGACAATACCAAAATAAATTACTTGCAGAATAAGAGAAAAAAAGCCCCAACCCCCAAAATGTATGCAGCATGTGTAAATGAGCCATAGCTTCAACTGGTCATTTTGAAGGCCTTCCTCCATGGTCTATATTTAAAGTATCAGTCCTACTCCAGTGAAAATTACTGAATCAGGTGAGCTGCTAAAATGCAACTCATCTGAGCCCTGTGGCATGTCTGTTCATTACATTTTGAAGGCAAGATAAAATGTCCCTTCTTTCTAAAGGATTTGACTTGCTGTCAAGTCATCATTTATGCCCACGGGAGGACTGATGAAATAGTCTTATCTGAAGCCCTAGGCACAGCCAATGGGTCCAAAAAGTTCATGTTTGTATTACCACTGTCCTTTCCAACCTCTCATTTACCAGGTCCTTCCTCATCTGCCAAAATATGCAAGCATTCAGCAGCACAATAAATGGGCACTTTTCAGTCTTGAGAAATATTCCATAAGTTCAACACTGCCTCATTCACTTGGAAAAATGTAACCAAAGAAAAATTTGCATCCAGAAACAAAAAACAGATCACTGCAAAACCTAAACTATGTCTGAAGTTCTATGAACAGAGAGGTTGGATTTGCTCATGCTTGTGCCAGGCTTGTCTAAGACAGTGAAGGTCCACTTCCTTGTAAAAAGAAGATTTGGCAAGTCTCTGCTAAAACTGACTTCATTTTACATATATTATGCTATTTTCCTCAGAATGGTGGCTCAAACCAGATCAAAGCACAAAACAAGGTAGTCACCAACCTAGGCTATGCTCCAGATACAATTTCTCTTGGCTGTTTTACCCAGCTGTGGACTTGTCCCTTCTTTAGGCTCTTAGTGCATCTCAGAGTTAACATGAATGGACAGTGGTGGGATCATGTTCCCTGCGGTCTGTGGACCTAAACGTGAGGCATCAGCTCAATTTCTTCACATTTCACTTACTGCTTTCCTTGGTTATGGCTTCAATAAGATTTAGGGAAAAAATGGTTTTAAAGTATATTAAAAAAGGGGCATTTTGATTTCAGCTCTCCCCCAGGTGTGGGTATGTGGGATCAAAGCACACGGAGCTTCCCAGAGCACAAGACCCAAGGCCATCTTTCCTTTATGATGATGGGTTTCGTTCCTTCTCTACAATAAAAGATACTGACTAAACAATGACCATGATCTTCAATTTGTGCAATCTGAGGAAGTTTATGCTCTTTCCAGTCTCTCTTGTGGAAAATGTAGGACCAGACACTCAGTTTTACCTTTTTTTACTAGGTCATTTCTTTCCCCCACAGTCTTTTATAACCCTTTTAGCTGACCACATAAAGACAAGGTGATGTGGCAGAGTTCTTGTAATTGAAAGTGCTGTGGAACAGATTTAATCCTGCCTTCGTGATGGAGAGGGGCACGGCCTTGCAGCTGAAGGCCAGGTTCAGAGCTGGTATTGGCACAGGGGTTTGCCCTGACTGCTGTAAGAGCCATGCTTGGTTTCTGAATTTGGCCCAGAGTCTCTTTGGCTAGGGAGTCAAACAACAAGCAAAAAAGCGGTGGTTATGAAACTGCGCAGTTATTACAGCCTCTAAGAACTCAGCTTGTAACATATTATGGTTGTAACAAAAAAAAAAAAAATTGCAATCTTTGCCTAAATTACTTCACTTGTTTGACAGCTGATTCCTATTACGGGTTTGTATGGATCATACCAGTAATCTTGATAAACCTCTGATAAGGTGTCCAGATGTCCTGGTTTTGCCAGTTTCTAATTAGCAGTCCTGGGGTCCTGTCAATTTAAGTTGGTGTTTGCTGCCCAGGGCCATAAAGTGAAAAGTTCTCTGCATCTGATGTCAATTCTTCAAAGAAGGACCCCCTCCTTACCATTGGATATTGAGTCCCAGTTGGAGAGACTGCAAATTTGATCAGCCTAACAGAAATTACAGGCAAGCCTGGAAACAATATTCTCATGTGTATGTCCTAAGAAAGTGCCATTCTTCCTTCACGCTTCTCCTGCGCCTATGGACAGATGTGCCCCAGCCTTCCTAGAGAAAGACCTTCCTCTTCTGTGTCCTGCACAGAAAAAATCCCATGCCACTTCTCCCTACGCCCTGCCAAGGTTTGTGTCTCAAATATGATCAAAGGAGAAAAAAATAAAAATACCAAATCCTGGCTAGATAGGGCTCATTTGCTCACAGGAATACAAGGGCAGCTGGAAACAAATG
This sequence comes from Theristicus caerulescens, assembly GCA_020745775.1. NCBI lineage: Eukaryota > Metazoa > Chordata > Aves > Pelecaniformes > Threskiornithidae > Theristicus > Theristicus caerulescens. The sequence continues at coordinate 76,080,937 of CM036558.1, forward strand.
TGAATGGAGAGGTAAACATATACGTGAGGCTCTTCTTAAAGCCTGTTGTCCAGAGAGAGTCCAAGTGACTCGACACTGAACTGCTGCTCCAAGGATGGTGTTTTCTAGTCTAGGACAGGAAGCACAAGTCATCTCCAAGCACCTCATGCTTTAGGGATGCTTGGGGATCTATATCTAGGCATGCTGCCGCGTCTTTTTGGAAATACAGCAAGTAAAGGAAACATGCAGCTAGAGAGGACTCCCACTGGAGGAGAAAAAACCCTCCGGTATTTCAAGTGAAAGAAATTGGTAGCTGATTTCCTGTCCCTTCCTTAGCACCATTTCAGTAATGATGCACATTGCATGCTGCTAAGAACATATACCGCAGGGACAAAAACCTCCCCACTTTTGTCTTGTTGAAAGACAGCCACTGGGAGGAGGTAGAGGTTGATGGGGGAGCCAAGCATTTAAAAAGTGAAAACCTGAAGGGCAGGAAGAGCAAGTAGTAGGTGTGCAGATAGAGTTAATCTGATTAGTCCTTCAACAACGTGTGTCATGGCATTTCACTCCCTCCCTAAAAATGTCATTCATTTATGCCAAGCAGGCTGAAACAACACCAGCCACTTCCCTACCTACAGGGATCTCAAGATGGCACCCCCTAAAAAGCGGAACTATTTAAATTTAAAAGTCTCAGGCCAGGCAGATCCAGTTTAAAGACTGAAATGAAAAGTGCAGGTCATCTACCACCTTTCAGACAAGTGCTCGAAAAGGGAATTACGTGTGACAGTTCTGGCAGTAAATTCAGCCAGACCCTTCTCTGCTCTAAATGTCCTTAGATCCTGTAAAACCCTTATCCTTTTCTTCCATAGCTCCAAAGGATAACATTTCAAGAACAAGCAAACTGTGAGTTACTGAGGTGGGAAGCAATCTAAATGTTGCCATAGTGGTTAAAACTTAGAGTTTAGCTTAAGACATTGAGATTTCTCATAGCTTCTGTAATAAAACAGAAAGCAGTAGATCCAATCTCATGATGCACAACAGTATAACACTTCTGGTTTAGTGTCACCATTTGCTCATCCTCTAGTACCTTTAGTTTTTGTCTCTTTTCTCTTGCCATTATGTGTGCATGCACATTGGAGTTGCAAATTACAGGGCTGCTAGAGTCTTCAGAAAATAAAAAAGCAGCTACAGAATCCTAAAAATATCATCTCAGGCACTGCCTTTTCATCCATATTTAGGAGGAGAGAGCTTTTGCTGACAATCCCCTTGTGTTTTCCATGTTAGGGGAAGGCATGACCCCAGGAATCTGCCAGAGCAGCTCCACTGCCACCTTCTCCACCCTCTTTCCACTTTCCTCGTGGTTGCAGAAGAAAAACAGAGATACTAGAGAGCGCAGAGTCATCACTGAGATTATCAAGGCTCAACCCACAAAAGATTTCTCAACCAGGGCCTTAACAAGGGTATTGAATTGTCACGGTGAGAGGTAAATCCGGCAGCAACGAAAGATGTGCTGTTGAGCCCAGATGCCCTGCAAGAGGAAAACCACCACTGTGGCGTCCTGCAGGCATCGGCTGCTGCCGAAAGCACAGATGCAGCGCTAGATACAGACGTGCTCAGCTCAGGGGTTTGGTATGCTTCCCCGGCAGACCAGAGTTGTCCCTGTTTAGTTTCAGTGAAAACTCATCCAGCCGACTCCACAGAGGAGAGCCTTCAATACGAAACGCAACTTGCCAGGAAAGTTAGCTGGTCATGTGAAATCTCAGAAGGAAAATGAGGAACCCCATTTGTCAGAATTATAAACTGATAAAATTGGAACCTTGCCTCGCAAATAATATTAATGGTAAATAAAATGCAGCTTTTCAATGAGCAGGCAAGCTAAGCAAAAAATAAAACAAGTAAAACTTCTAGATGTCTGCCCCATCACTTGCTCTGTGAAATGTGTTGATGCGGGAAGCAGAAGCCCTGCTTTGTAGAGATGCCGTTTATCACTCAGTGCCCACTAGACTGTACTATGTCCTTTATGTACACTTTATGCAGTGCAGGAACCTCACTGAGCAATTTCCACTCGTGCTGCTCCTGCCCGGTATCAAGCTTGCCACAAGCTTTGCATTCTTGTTTTCTTTATGTGCAGTGAACTACAGTACTTCAGACCACAAAAGACTATTGTTGGATGTGTTAGAAAAAGCACGATTTATAGGCTGTGCCTTCTTTTTCTTTCAACAGATAAACGCTAACACCAAAATTGTAGCACAAACTCTTTAAGTCTAACAATTAAAAACAAAGGTTCCCTATGGTGAGAGGTACTAAGGTCTGCAGGACGTCCTTCAAATTGAAACCGACTGTGTAACTCACAAGTAATATGGATAGAAATTAGCTATATGTGATCATCCGCCTCTGTTTATCCAAAGCATATTCTTTTCTTGTGGTTTTTGCATACATTGCATTTACAGCATGAATGAGCCTGACATACCTAGTGTTTACCATCCAGTATTTCACATGGGGAAGATAGCAATTAACATTTTGGTTTAAATTCAAGAAAATCTTCCCTCCTTTCCATGACCCAGTGCCTGATTTGACTCTTATGACAACTACAACTGCTTACCTTAGAGCAAAAAAGAAACATCCATCTATAAAACACAGTACTTCTCTCCAAAAATATGATACCCACTGAGGAGGAGCTGCAAAAATTCATTAATGCAGTGCCAGAAAAAAATAAATCATGGAAAGACTAAAACATGTATTTCAAAGTTTGTCCAGTGAACTAACTCCTTTTGATATACAAATTAGGCTACACATCAAAGAAGTCCCTGAGAAAATTTCTTGTGCTTCCTGATTTCAATGACACGCCAAATAAAATTTTTCTGGCCATTTCGAAAGACATAATTTGTAATTTTAACAGAACGCTAAGGACCAGCACAGCCCCTGGATAGACTTACTTTTGCTATGCTTTTGACTTTCAATAAACAAAAGATAAGTTGCTTTCATGGTATGTTAGTATTTTTACACCAGACCCTTGATGGAGTCAGGGAGTAGAGAGTAACAGCAGTTACCAAGGAAAGCTAAACAAAACCCAAGCAGGATCAACAAGCCCTTTGCAGAGCTCATGAGCATCTGAGTTTGGACTGGGCTGCATTTGTGGGGGAAGATTCTTGTTGATTTTCATCTTGGCTGAGCCCCCTCCCTAGTGTCTCCAGTCTGCAGCACGGCGTGGCGCACATACCAGGACAGTCCAGTGCCTTGGCAGAGATTTCCACTGCTGGCAGCTGGAGCTCAAACCCTGGCCAAAGTCAAAAGGAAGAGTGACGGTGGTGGTCTAGACCTAGCCCTCGGAGGAACTTTGTCCATGTCATTCGCACAGACACAAATACAGCCCGCTCAACATGTATTTGGAAGTAAGGGCTTCAGAGAGTCCCTGACCACTCCTCGCAGCACTGGAGCAGCAGAGCTGCTGCCAGTCAGGATGGCGTCGTGTTAGCAAAGCTGTGTGGGAGGCTGGCACAGTCCCTGCTAGTGCTCTGCCTGGTTTCAAGCAAGCCTGCGAGCCCCTCCTTTTCACTAGCATTACTCTGCTATGGAAGATTTCACCATAATGAAATATTTTGGCGAAGCCCCCCCAGAAGGTCCCCAGTCCTTTAGTGATGACAGGGAAATCGTGCAGAGGAGGTTCTCACCCAAGCGTCGGGAGCTGAGCTGCACAGTGCAGGGGGATGGCTGCTAACAGGGAGCACCAGGCAGCAAAAGCCCTCCCATCTATTAGCACTTCTGACTGGTCCAGCTCATTCCCAAGGAGTCTTTCCCGGGGAACCACACTTAACACGCTCGTACATACACACACCAGCACTTCACGAATCCCTGTCTGCTAACAGCAAAATAAACATGGCTGGTCTGCAAGGCCAACAGGGGTGGACTGAGAGCTGCAGTCACGTAGCCCCTGCAGAAGCACATGTCCCACTGCTGAGGGAATCAGACACCCCAGCCAACATCCCTTATTTCCCCTCGCCCCCTTCTTTCCCACCCCTTCCTCTTCCCCCTCCCCCACATTTTATTTTTTTATTGATCCTTTTCCTTAAATACCCAGGGCTTCTTCTTTGGTCTGAACTTCCCTCACGAGCACTACCAGCCCCATCTCCTTTATGAACTACTGGACCTTGGCATCCCTCCAGCACTACAGAGTTAAGAAAGACATTTTCTATTCAGCAGTTCTGACTCCATCACATGTGTCTCTGTAGAGTAGGTCAGAAGGCAAAGCCTGCAGAGTGCAATAATATTTGTACTGCTGTCTAATCCTACAGGGAAATTCGTAGGAGGGAAGCAGAACCAGTTAAGAGAATGCCAAGTACCTCCAAACCGCAGGGCTCTGCAATAAAAAGGGGAACAAAGAGAGATGATTCTAACAATACCCACAGTGTTTCTTAATCTAATTATATTTTTACTCTCAAGTTTGTCATCATAAGAAATGCCCCTCATAGTCTTTTGTTATCTTTTCCTCTTTCATAGGTAAAGTTGCTCACCTGGTTAAATAGAAAGCTGCTAGTAGAACAGTCCAAATATATAGCAGATGCATAAGCATACCTTGAGAAATGATTGCTGGAGATATAAAATCTGATTTTTTTTTTCCCCTCATAATTCTTCTGTTTTCTTCCTCCTGTGGTGAAAACGCACCTCTCTCAGAAATGTCCCTGTTTTCTCTTGGACTGAGACATGGTGGTCCTGCTTCAGGCTTGAATTATAGCATCACAGAAAGTATTTAAACTTATATTTTTATGAGACAAGTATACTATAAAGGAGAGCTTTTCCTTGCTCCATGGAAACAGCTTTACCCTTTCCAACAGCCAGAGTGAGGAGACTTAACAACACAGCTCACTTATCTATTAGAAATACCTCAGTTGACAAACTATACTCTATTAAAGCTTCAAAGTAGAGGAATGAGCCCCAACCATCAACAGCACCTCCACTGTTACCGGTGACTTTCTGTTCTTCCATATGAAACTTAAAAAAAAATCCTTCCTAATTCTTTCCAGGAGGACAAAAATATCACCTTTAAGTAACAAAGGTCCTGAGTTAAAACTATCACTTTAATGATGTTGGTTTAAGAGAAGAGAATCCTGCAAGAAAGAAATAATACAAAACAATCTCTTGTGAGAAATTTCTGTAATCACTGTGAAAATGCTTGCAACAAGGTATTGGGAGGTAGCATCACCTCAATTTAGAATCAGTAAGCATACATGACCTTGACTGTTGCCCTTCCATTACCCTTCCTTGGAAAAAGCAGTCAGAAATGCTGAAATGGCACCTCGCAATTCTTCTCATTTCCTCTGTAGAATTATTCTTTCAGTTGATCTAAGCAAGTCTTTTCCATCTAGAAAGAGCAGAGAAAGGTAAAGTTACCTTTCTTCCCTCAAAACTGGTGTGTAGTTTCCCATTTTCACTGGTTCTGATTAAGTGAAATACCCCAGGCTCAGCTCAGCTGCCCAAATGTCTGCTGTTTGAGATGCAGTTGAGCATCCCACTCAGCCTCCTGCTGCTGGAGGTCTCAGCCACACTTTGGAGCTGTGTAGTTGCATAAACTCTCTAATCCACTTAGCAGGGTCAAAACCACTTGGGAGAGATTGCCAGTCCTGAACTATTGAAAATAGACCCTGTCCCCATGGCAACCAAGGGCTCCAGAATCACACATCACCATTCAAGAAAGGACAACCTTGACATGGTTGCAGATCTCTCAGGCTTTGCAGACAAATTGGCCTAAATGCTTGTATCCCTCATCTCTGCCTTTAATAATGAAAGGAGGGCTACCGCTGGGTTACCTTTTGGATCTTTGTTCAATATACATGGCATTACAGAACAAGACAAAAGGTCAGTTTTCAAGATGGGTACTGAAAATTTGCTGCAAAAGTGGCAAGAATCATTAAAGTAATCATTTGGAGAACCAGCTCAAGCCCCTCCAGAGAAGAATACTTTATTTCTGAAATGTGGAGATATCAAAAATAATTTTTGCCTCATGTTTGCATCATTTCAAGTATGGTTTGAGACACACAAAATAGGAGCAGGGATAAGGATACCATATAAATAGAAGTAAAACATCTTTTTCCCTTTCCTCCCCACGTTGTCTTTAACAAAATACCTGATCTCAAAATTTCTCAGGAACATGCCACCATCCTCAGCCTGTCATTAAAAAATGCTTGTTGTCCTGCAGAGAATGAAGACATGAACAGTATGAGTGGTAAGAATATGCAAAAGAAAGTGGGAGACAGAATTGCCACAATCTCTTAATTAAAGAAATGAGGGGTGAAAGAACAGACTTACGATGTCCCTAGTGAGGTTGAAAAGCTGGATTACCTGATCTAAGACTGTATTACACTAATGCTTGTGAAGATATGGGGAAGTCATGTACTGAGCTAAATGGTCCATTAGGATGCAATATGGGAAGAAAGAGTTTGGTCTGAAGCTAATATGTGAAATAGAGCTGTGGTGAAATAGATGAAAGTTTTTTCTGAGGATGGAGGTGAAAAGTAATCACATCATAGAAGAAATAAAACATTTGTAACTAATTCATTTGCTTCCTTTTTCAAATGAATCTATGAAAACTAGATGTAAACTTTCCTCTCCTGCCAGTTCTGAGAAAGTTTGTCTTCCAAGAAAAAGAAAAGAAAGGAAAATAGCACAGTAGACATCATTCTTCATGAAAGATGGGGATTAGGATGCCACGTCTTAACACCCATTTGTAACATTATTTGCATCCAAATGTAAGTTCATTTTTTATAAGTCCCTGTTCTACTTTTATTGGTCCTGGCAGATTATGTGATATGAGATGTGCTGCCCCAGCCTGACAGATGGAGCTGAAAAGCTTTCTACTGCTTGAAGATAAATCAAAATAATAAACGTAAAACTCGTGGTAGGCAGAAGAAAAAAAGATTTGCTTGTGGCTAGATACAGATCCAAGGCAGGTAGCGTACCTGTCCCACTGCAGCATTTGTTCCCCAGCAGCATTCGTGCTCTCCAGGATTGCCCGCCCTTTTCACTTGTTGACAATTTGAGTAGAGACCTTTGACTAAATGCCAGGGAAAAACTGACAGCTCAGAGCTATCTTAGTCTTGGTCAGATCTTCCCCAACAAGAGGAAAAATTTGCTGTTCCTCTTGAGCCAGATGGAGAAGGTTGCTCCCTGCTGCCTCCCTGACCTGGACCAGGAAAGCCCTATTGCAGGTGCCTTCTTTGAAGCAGCTCTCCACAGAGCTCACGGGATGCCAGCACAGCCAAAACATCATGCAGAATTTATCACAAACCAGAAATATAAATGAGGGTCAAGGGAAGCTGTTGCAGTGCTGTAACCCAAGTAAAAGTCAGAGCACTGCCCTTGTATTCTGCCTTGGATGGAGCTAGACTTTGAGGGCTGCATCCCACTCCGTTATAACTGCGTAGAGAATTTCAACTTGAGTTTTGGCCTGGTTCCAGGCAAGATGAATGAGACTAATTATTGACAGGTTTTTGCAGTACTTGCAGGATTCAAGTATACATTTATGTCATAAGTCACCTAGGTGTTCTCAACTGATTTGATTTTCATGATATTCTGATTAAATGTTAAGGAGACCTGGTGGATATATGGCTTGAGTTTTCAAAGATGCTCTGTTTCTCAACAGAATTGCCCATAAAGCTAGAATAAACACAGAAGGAATAGCAGGCAAGAGAAAAAGAGTCATCTTTGAGCTAGGAATTACAATACACAGCAATCAAACACAGCATGGGATGATTTAACGAGGTTTTCAGATGTGCTAGAGTGGCTGGGCTTTGGAAAGTCCTCGCTATTTTTAGTGACCTGCTAGAACATCAGTATCGCCACATAGGCTAGCACACTTTCTTCCAAGAATAAACTTGTTTCCTACCAGTCTTAGGAAGATCTTTTCCTCCTGAGCGCTGCATGACATGAAGGGTTGGGGTATTTACCAGCTCTGCAATGGGATGTCAAGTAAGATTTCTTTGCTGAGTCACTTCAGAGGGTCACACAGGAGCACTCTGCTCTGCTAATTTCTGTGATCTCATTAGCTCTTCCCCTTTGCAAGCATCTTGTTCACCCACAAAAAATGTATATGCAGTCTCGTCATTACCCCATTCCAGTGGCCTGGATTTTAATCACTGCTCTGTTCCTAGTTGTTCTGTGATGGGATCAGGCATAAAACAAATCTGGTCCTGATTCTTCCTGTCAACAAATGAACTAAAGGCCATAAACTATCCTCTTCCTAATCTACTATTTCAGCATATTAGCTAACAAAAACCTGTTCCAGTGACCCGTGTAATAGCCACACTGACATTTTATGCTTGGTTTCTCAGTCCCATATGTAAATGATTAAAAACTACAAGGGTTTTCTTTATACAAATCTATTAATAGCTTGGGGATTTTTTTGTTCAGTTTTTAGGGTAACGTATTTTGCATTTGAAGTGCAGCGTGCATAGCAGTGGCTGGCGTCAGAAGCCACTGCAATATACATTTCAGTTTCCTTCAGCCAGCCACAGCAAGAAAATTGATGGCCTGTTCTCTGGGGCTCGTGTGTTCCTTCTTGGCTGCTGTCTCCCACGCTGCTGGTGTATTACTCTGTTTTCACTGGAAAAGAATGCAGGACATTCAAGCTATTCCAAGCAGCATCCTTGATGTCTGGATTTCATGGGAATGTTTCACACCGCAGCTATTGCTAACTGTTAACTTTCATACCTTGGACTGTTTTTTTTGGCAGCTCCCTCTGTTTTGCTAGCCGGACAGAAGTAAGCCAAAGCAGCCTTCACTGCAAACACGAGATGCGTTGCCATCTATCATATTGTTGCCAACTGGGAGACCCAGCTGATGGCACCCTACTATGTGGAAAAAAGGAGGGAAAGAAAAAGAAACAGAAAAGGACTTTTTTTAAAAAAAAAAAAAAAAATCCATCTTTGCTCTGACCTCCAGGAAAGGCTTTCAACTCATTCCATGGAATAACTTGGAATTTCAGCATCTTAGTGCAGTTAACAGGCATTTAGGCAACAGGGTGTGCATGTACAGGAGCAAGGAGACAGTGGCTGCGTCTAAGAAATTCTGTCCCTCTTCATGATCTTCTCCATGCTATAGGAAAGCTTTTTAAAGCAGTTACTCTCTGAGGAGTGACTGGAAAGGCTTGGAGGAGTAGGGGGGCTGTAACGCATACCCCGCTATCTCTAACACTTGCACATCCTTCTGTCGCTAGTGCTGTCTGCTGTTAGGAGGTCACAAGCCAGGCTGGGTTAACCATTCTTTACGGTCTTACAGCTGGCAGCATGTCAAAATATCCTCAGCACTGGCTTGACATTGCAGGAATGAAGAAGGGGCATGGGAAGAGAGGGATTATGTTTGAAGCTGCTCCTGTAGTTGATTTGACTGATAGCAGAGAGATAATACAAAGCTTGGACTCAGACCCAGAGTTTGTCAGAGTTCATGGGTCTTCAGATGGAGAGCTTGGTTCAGCTCCTCAAATTAGGGGCTAAAAAAAGTTCAAATGCCGATCTGGTTTGCAATTTTCCTCATGTAGAGTATGAAAAATTAGGGCTTTGGACGGAATTCACATACCGCACAGAGAATAAACTATTGTTTATGTCACAATGAAAAAACAGGATAATTATTATTAGGAAGCTGGATCTACGTTCTATTCAAAAACTCTGAAAATCCCACAGACTGTGGTGAGTAGAAAAACAGAGCAATACAGGAGTCTTTCAGCAGATTATTTAACAGGCTTTTTATGCTGTTTTTCTTTTCAGTTGGAGTGCTTCTATATAGAGAGCTGGTTGCAAAGTGTCATAGAAAAATCTGCTGAGCACAAAGCATTTCCTCGAAGCATCTCAAACTCGACAGCAGCGCTCAGAGAGAGGAGCTTGCCTCCAGCCCTGGCAGGTCCACCATGGCCACAAGCCAGTTGCCTGCCTTCCTCCCATCAAGATTTGGAGAGCTGTCATCCTGATCTCCCTCTTTCACTGGAGGGAGAGGTGCATGCTTCCAGAAGGTAAAACGGATGTTCGGCTCTTTAGAGAGTGGTTCGGCACACGGTACTAATGGTTGAATTCAGAGGGTGTTTGGGTTATCTGCATTCCTTAGGAACTCAATAAGGACACCCCAAATGAAATACCATCATTCTTATGTAAATACTGAATGGATTAGGCATCTTTGTCAGCCAGCAATTGGTGTAGAACCAAAGAATATCAAGCCATAAGGAAACTACAGAGTTGGGGGCGGGGGGGGGGGAGGAGAGAAAAAAAAAAAAGAATTGGGTTCCATCCAGTTCAGATCTTTCCTGCTAGTATAATCATCATCTTACTGACGGAGAAGAAAAACACAAAGGCATTAATGGCTTGTTTGAGGCCACACAGGAAGCCTGAGAGAGGGCTGGAAACTGAGACGTATCTTCAGCATCCAAATCCTTAACCGCAAGGCCATCCTCCTTTTCATAGCTGTCTGTCTTGGGGAAGAGAAATAGAGTAATTCTGAATCCCATGGGCCAATAAATTATATTACCATGACATACAGAATCAGTGCTTTGTGTTGGCGTATTCTTTGCTGCTTGCAATTACCTTACCAGGGATCACTGGGCTGCATTTATTGGAAGGCCAGTACATAATTTGGTGGAGATAATATGTCTTACTGTTTTGTTAAACCTATAAATGAGCTCAGTGGTCTCTAAATCTATTGTCCAGTGAGTAATGGCCCATATTGCAAAATCTCTCCACAATTTATCATCATCTGCAATATATTTTGAATTGAATTCTGACTGGAAAAGCAAAGGCTGCCACAGATGAGGCTGAATGACACATCTGGCTAGAGGAAGCTCAGACATACTGCCAATATATCAATCTGGCAATACTTCCTCATGTTTCTTATCAGTCCTTGTGCTTTTAAAGCCACAATGGGTTCTAGTATGGGTGATCTTCCTTTCCAGAGGACAAGCGACCGGGTTACCTGCACTCTTCTGAAGGGGTTGTGATGGGAGAACAGTGATGTCCCCTCACTCGGGGCATGGCCCTTGCAGTTTTTCCACAAGTGCAGGATGAACCACGTGAAGCAGCTGCAACTGGGCTCCTCATGCTGACCGTGCTACAAGAGCCACTCACAAACAGCAGAGGGTCTGAGCCCATTCCTTTCCATAGGTGCTAATTCCACCAAGACATTGTCGACTAAGCCTGGGTATAGTCATCCTGCCAGGCTGCTCCATGCAACCCAAGAGACCATAGTACAAGTAATAAAGGAAGGAAGCCAACCTCGGGAGCAATTTAGGATACCAGAAAAGGTTAATTACCTTGCTACCCTGAGTCAATCCTTCCCCTGTGGCTCCCATGGCAATCCTACAACATTTTGCAAAGCAGTGCTGTGGCTAAATGGATATTCTCAGAAGAGGCAGGGTGAAGCCCTATACACACATTTCAACATGCAGATCAAGAGGTAGAATTTCATCAGCCCACACTGAAAACTATGTATGTCAGCATCACTCATGAGAATGAGGTCTCTTCTTCAACACCCAACTGTGGAGTTAGAGGTCTTGTAAAGCATTGTCCTCCAATTCTAGACAGAAACATATATTGATGAGGTGCTGTCAAGATACTCTTTCCTCTTAGCTCATGTCCTTGTTGTACAATAATTCATAGGCATTTCAGGACCTCCTGAAAACTGTAGAGCTGCTGTGACTAGATTTCATGAAAATACATGTGACTATTGGAGGCCATGTGTGATATTGGGCTAGCTGATAGCTTATGACTGCGTCCACTTACCAGTGAGAGAGACTAAACAACCTAACTCTGTCATAAACCATTTCTGTATGTTTGAAGTACTAAGAGAAACCATGTGAAATGCAATGAGAGAGACGGTGTCAAACTTTACACACAGGAAGCACCTTATAATCATTTTAGAGTGAAATAGCTGACCTTCACATCTTCTGAGGCATGCAAGGGGTGTACTCTACTTTTGCAGCTTTCACCTCTCCCGTCTTGTGCCTGTTTCAGGTTCAGGCTTCAAAGCTGCTCACGAAGGACCTGGCCAGATGCAGAGATTATTTGCTAAACATCCTGAAAATATGCAGGTTTGTGAAAGTTGTGCCTGGCAGCTACTTCCACGCTCCCTCGCCAATGGAAAAAAAATCTAAGTGCCAGAGGCTGTTCAGTAAAAGTTCACTAATAAACTTTGAACTGTGTGTTATAGGTATTCTTGTTAGCTGGTGTGTGTTATGTTTGGCTGTAGAAGTACCTCAGCTTTCATTTTATGCAAATGAACTAGTCAGAGACATCTGACAAAACCTTGGATGGCCTGGCAGTATGGCTTTCTGGACTCTTTTGCACTTCGGAGAGAGGGAGCATGCATATATACCCAAATTAAATTCATCAGAGGTTGGTTTCTCTGCTGACATGAGCTTCATGGAAATGGAAATGGAAGTCTTCTCCATGTAGGCTCGTAGAAAGGAGACACACTGACACCTGCTCTGGTCCCAGGTTACGAACATTTCATGTTGAAGAGAAGCCACTTCACTGCCAGCCTACTGCAAGTTTAACATCCATATTTCCCATTAAACTGTGTGATATTGAGGAAAGCCTTATAAATCTGAAGCAATCTATAAAGGGACGGTGCCTTAAATAGTTGTAAAATTTACATCAACATAAAAAAACTTAATCCAGATGTTTGTGACTGGATTAATTACTTGTAAGTGTTCAGGTAGTGTGAGTCAACAATTTCTTGCTTGTAAGTTGTTCACAAGGGGACTACTTTCTCCATGCACCATTTCTGCTGTGTAATTCATCACTTAGGCCCCATAATCATGTTTCTGATTCCTGGCTGAGTAACTAAACACTTTTAGTCCTGTGGACACATTTAAACAGGAGCATAAAGAAGAAACAAGTGAAAAAATAGTGAACAGACAAAAAACACTTTTCAAACACACCAACATCCTAAATTAAAACAGTCGTGGCCCAAATATTTAATGCAAATAAAGTCTTTGTGCAGTCATTGCCATCTGTATCATCAGTTAATCAAAAGTTTGGTGGAGCTAGGCAAGAACACAAAGAACTTGGTTACAAATGCCACTCTTACTAAAACTAACACAGCCTGGTGTCAAACCTATTCTACATCAGCACAGGATGGTCAGTATTAGCATCTTTAGGCAAAGAGAGAGAAGAAAATCATTACCTTTCTCCTGTGTAATTCTGTCTCCCGTTAGACTGAGGCAGTTTTTGTTACGTTGATTGAAAGGTATACTTAAGAAAGGTACTGCTTAGGTCTTGTTTCACTATAAAAAGTCTCTGGCATAAGGCTAGCTATAACTCTTCTAAACTATCCGTTTTGAATGACTGTCATTAGGAAAGAATTTAGTGGCTTTGCATTTCATATAAGGTAATAGTTTCTAGAGGATTTTGGGGCAGCAAATAATAACTTTAAACAGTCTCAGGAGAAGTCTGGATGACGTACAGCATTCAAAGCACCTGAAAGAGTCTGTCTTACCACCAAGATTAAAGCATCTCTTACTTACCTTCTTGTTCTTGTCTAAACCAGTTCCTCTGACATAGATAGGAACAGCTCACCCAGTATTGCCCTACCATTGCCCTCTCAGTTACAGTTCATACTAATCCTACCCAGGTTACTACCTAAGATATGTAGGAGCTGCAAAGCAATATAGTGGACACTCCTGTAGAAGTCCTGCGGGCATTTTGAAAGAAAACCAATTTTCTTTATAGTGTTACAACTTCAGTGGACACTTCACAATGGGTGGTGCGGTGAACAGAGGGAACACAGTCAGAAGATTTGAACCCAGCTCTTGTGACAATGTAAATTACCAGATATCTGCTGGAAATACAACACAGCAGAGAGAAAGCAGTCTAGGAGGTTCCTGGAGTGCGTGGAGGATAACTTCCTGACGCAGCTGGTAAGCGAGCCAACCAGGGGAGGTGCCCCGCTGGACCTGCTGTTCACGAACAGAGAAGGCCTGGTGGGTGATGTGGTGGTCGGAGGCTGTCTTGGGCACAGCGACCATGAAATGGTAGAGTTTTCAATTCTTGGAGAAGTAAGGAGGGGGGCCAGCAAAACCACAACCCTGAATTTCAGAAGGGCAGACTTTGGCCTGTTTAGGAGTTTGGTTAACAGAGTCCCTTGGGAGGCAGTCCTGAAGGGCAAGGGAGTCCAGGAAGGCTGGATGTTATTCAAGGAGGAAGTCTTAAAGGCACAGGAGCAGGCCGTCCCCATGTGCCGCAAGTCGAGCAGGCGGGGGAGAAGACCGGCCTGGCTGAACAGAGAGCTCTGTCTGGAACTCAGGAAGAAAAGGAGAGCCTACCACCCTTGGAAGAAGGGGCAGGTGACTAAGGAGGACTACAAGGATGCTGTGAGGTTATGCAGGGAAAAGATTAGAAAGACGCAGGCCCAGCTAGAACTTAAACTGGCCACTGCTGTCAAGGACAACAAAAAATGTTTCTACAAGTATATCAGTGACAAAAGGAGGGCCAAGGAGAATCTCCCTTCTTTGTTGGATGTGGAGGGAAACATGGCCACGAAGGATGAGGAGAAGGCTGAGGTACTTAATGCCTTCTTTGCCTCAGTCTTTAATAGTCGGTCTGGTCATCCTCAAGGTTTTCGTGCCCCTGAGCTGGGAGATGGAGATAGGACACAGAATGAAGTCCCAGTTGTCGAAGAGGTGGCAGTCACCAACCTGCTCCTCCACCTGAATACCCACAAGTCTATGGGGCCAGACGGGATCCACCCAAGGATACTGAGAGAGCTGGCAGAGGAGCTTGCCAAGCCACTTTCCATCATCTATCAGCAGTCCTGGTCAGCCGGGGAGGTTCCAGATGACTGGAAGTTAGCTAATGTGACACCCCTCTACAAGAAGGGTTGGAAGGAGGATCCGGGGAACTACAGGCCTGTCAGCCTGACCTCAGTGCCAGGGAAGGTCATGGAACAGATCATCCTGAGTGCCATTATGCGGCATGTGTGGGACAACCAGGGGATCAGGCTCAGCCAGCATGGGTTTATGAAAGGCAGGTCCTGCCTCACTAACCTGGTCTCCTTCTATGACAAGGTGACCCACTTAGTGGATGAGGGGAAGGCTGTGGATGTTGTCTACTTGGACTTCAGTAAGGCCTTTGACACCGTCTCCCACAGCATTCTCCTGCAGAAGCTGGCTGTTCATGGCTTGGACAAGTGCACTCTGTGCTGGGTTAAAAACTGGCTGGATGGCCGAGCCCAGAGAGCGGTGGGTTGGCGGCCGGTCACGAGTGGTGTTCCCCAAGGCTCAGTGTTGGGGCCGGTCCTGTTCAATATCTTTATCGATGATCTGGATGAGGGGATTGAGTGCACCCTCAGTAAGTTTGCAGATGACACCAAGTTGGGCGGGAGTGTCGATCTGCTGGAGGGTAGGAAGGCTCTACAGAGGGACCTGGACAGGCTGGATCGATGGGCCAGGGCCAACTGTGTGAGATTCAACAAGGCCAAGTGCCGGGTCCTGCACTTCGGTCACAACAACTCCACACAACGCTACCGGCTTGGGGAGGAGTGGCTGGAAAGCAGCCTAGCTGAAAAGGACCTGGGGGTGATGGTTGACAGCTGCCTAAACATGAGCCAGCAGTGTGCCCAGGTGGCCAAGAGGGCCAATGGCATCCTGGCTTGTATCAGGAATAGTGTGGCCAGCAGGACCAGGGAAGTGATAGTGCCCCTGTATTCGGCGCTGGTGAGGCCGCACCTCAAATACTGTGTCCAGTTTTGGGCCTCTCACTACAAGAAGGACATCGAGGTGCTGGAGCGAGTCCAAAGGAGGGCAACAAGGTTGGTGAAGGGTCTAGAGAATAAGTCTTATGAGGAGCGGCTGAGGGAGTTGGGGTTGTTTAGTTTGGAGAAGAGGAGGCTGAGGGGAGACCTTATTGCTCTCTACAACTACCTGAAAGGAGGTTGTAGAGAGGTGGGGGTTGGTCTCTTCACCCCAGTAACAAGCGATAGGACAAGAGGAAATGGCCTCAAGCTGCGCCAGGGTAAGTTTAGGTTAGATATTAGGAAAAACTTCTTTACTGAAAGAGTAGTCAGGCACTGGAACAGGCTGCCCAGGGAAGTGGTTGAGTCCCCGTCCCTGGAGGTATTTAAAAGACAGGTAGATGTGGTGCTTGAGGACATGGTTTAGTGGTGGACTTGGCAGTGGTAGGTTAACAGTTGGACTTGATGATCTTAAGGGTCTTTTCCAGCCTTAACAATTCTATGATTCTATTCTATGATTCTATGATTCTAAATCAGGACAGATCCATCCACTGCCAGTTTACACAGCCTGCAGACTTGCCACATAGTCTCCCGTTGAGGAGAAGAAAATACTTCATGCTGCATGCTGCTAATGGAAGCACTGCATAGCTTTGTTGCATGCTACTGTTGAGCATTCATGGAGAGATTACGGAAGCATCCATGCTCTGCATGGGTGGGCACACACAGCTTTCTTTGAATTAATGGAAATCATACATAGATGAAAGTTCCTGGGCATATAAACTTGTCAACTCAAGGAGAGTTGAGTTTTCCAGCTGAGTTCAATTCTTTCCTTCGAGACAGAAGGAAAGAAAGGCAAGGAGAAGCAGACAGGTTTAAGGGGCCAAGTTCTGTAGCATTCAACTCTAGCAAGTTTGAATGGGTTGAAAGTGAGGGCAGAATTTGTTACATGGATGAAATCCTGGTAGTGCTTCCATCATCTCACAGCTCTGTCCACAACAAAGCCAGTAGGAAGCATTGAGGAGCTTTCTTCACTTTGCATAGCTTAAATTGGTTTTAGTACAGAAAACTCATGATAAGACAGCAGATTTTTAGTGTTTCCAGGGTGGCTAATCAGGTTTCTTCTTTGGGACAAAAGGAGGGGGGGGAGGAGGAAAAAGTTTATGTTCAAAATCTCTCTGCTCAAAACCACTTAATCTTAGTTGTACTTGGAAGATGGATAAAAATAAGGAAGAAAAAAAATGGTTTTGGAAGTGCTAACATGTTATTTTACTAGTTTTCAAATACTTTAACTAACATAACTGGGTTCCAAGAGCACTCCAGCGCAGGCCACAAAACCAGAATAGGCTACACACAGCTTCTAGGTAGAGGCAGATAAATAGATCCTACTATAGTACACACCAGAATTTGGATGAAAACAGTGTCTCCCCCTCACTCCATCATGAGATTCATAGCCAGAATATACATCTTTTCATTCTGTCCTTTTATGATTCAGTCATTTAAATCCTCTTATAATGTGGAGTACCTTCAAGAGGACAAGACAAGGAAAGGCAGACTAGAATTCAATATAAAATTTCTCAAGGAAGAATGTCTGCTCTGAATCAGGTAAAGATATGATATGAACTCCATTCCTCTCGATTCCATGATGAGTAACCACAGCCCACTGCTTAGGACCTAGATTACAACTCAAGTTTCTACTTTCTGTTTTGCCAACAATTCCAAAAATGCACATTTGGTTTTATGTCAACCCAAGATAATTTATTTGTTTTTCTCCAGTTGGCCAGCACACCAAACCCTCCAAACCTCAAATTATTTACATTTTCCTTGTCTCTAACACTGTATCCCACCAGAGTGAACAATACATCTCTCGGGATTACACTGTTGCAGTGACCTGATCTTCATCCATGCTTTATCTAACAGAGTTCAGAAGAACAACTTCTAGCAGAAATAAATTTCAGGTCCTACCAAATCATTTTAAAAGAAAACTTTAATGCAAAATTAAAGTATTTATCATACCTAAGAAGCTCCAAAATAACCAGAACCACTTTAAATATGGCTATTTCATTTCTTGTGTTTTTTATTAAGCTGAACCGTCAAAAGAACAAAAGGAATAAACAGTGAAGTCAGCACTGGGGGTGGTAAGGAAGCTTTTCACTAATGATAATACCTGTGTTTGAACTGCCTACAAAGAAGGCTTTTAGGTAGAAGGAAGACATGTAGGGGAAGAGGTGAGGAGCAGATGACTGGAACAGGCTGTTGTGGGTAGAAAAATGCTTTTGCCATATTTTTCTTCTCATTCTTGGCCACAGACTTCTCATGTGATTTAAGATGGCTCTAGAGCTCCAGAAGGTAATATGTTCTTACACTGGGGATAAAAGAGTTATGGTTGAATAAGTAGTTTTGTATCCTTGGAGATGCTCTACTCCTTTACCCCTTGACTAAAGTTTTCTCTATCTTGCTTTGAAACCCAGAATGTCGTTCAGAAGTTTAATTGGACCTTGTATGGTTTTGGTTTTGCTCTTGCTCCAAAATCTTCAGCTTGCTGCCTGTTTCGGGTCTGATTTTAACAAAGCACAGAACCACATACTTCAGTGCAGCTGAGATCAAAGAAAACTATTTAAAGTCATTTAGCCACTTAAGGGATTTATTGATTGAGGTCATAAGCATATACCATTAACAGAACTGTGCCTTGTGCATGATTGAAGAAGAAACAAGAAAAATTGAGAACAATTCATTGTAAAAAAAGAAAAAAAGAGAAGCTGTGCTTATTCTAAGTAATTGTACTTCACAGCAGAAGGCTACACTTATAATGGCATTGCAGAAGACAGATTTGCATACTGATGCTGTGTGCCTGAAGCTCTCCAGCAGTAGGCGCACATCTCCCCTCCAGAGGAGATTCCTTTCCAAAGTGTCCGCCAGTCCCCACCTTGAAAACTTCTTTCCACCGCTGTTTTACACAAGAGAGGCCTAACACTCCTAACTCATAACAGAGGATTTTCACACTTCAGCGTGTCTCCCCATAGTTGCACTCATGCTGCACTGCTCTCAGGGTTCATGGACCATTTTTGCAACAATTTTTCAACCAGATGGTTGTCCTCAAATATGGTTACTGAACAGCACATTAAAGAGTTCGCAACAGAATAGGTAGCGCATGTATAAACATGACATGAAGAATGGCTAGGGATGGAGCCAGAAGGAAGTATTACTGCAGCTGAAGGGGATGCTCCCACTTCAAAACCTCATTTCTTCCCCCTCCCTCCATTTCAAGGGGTGAGAAACAACCTTAAAGATTAACATTCTGTCTTGATATTTATGTGAAGCATTTATTATTTTTTATTATTATTTTAAAGTTCAAACCTCTAGACTGTAGCCAACTCTTGTTAATTTTTATTTGTAACAAAATTCATATATGACATAGTAAATAAAAAAAATGGAAAGCTATGAAGATGTGGATAATTACAGCTGAATCTTACTGACATCATAAATCACAAAAGACCCTAGAAGTACTTGTAACTATGTCACTCTAAATTTCCCCTTGGGTATTCTGTGCATTATTACACACGCTCTCTCTATAAATGCAGATTTAAAAACCCCATGAGTCTCAAATGGCACTTTCTTATGGAGCATTTAAATCATTTTCTGAGAGCAAGATCAATTTAAGCATGCAGAATTTTTATTAGTAGCACAAAAGAGGAGTCCAGCTGTTCCTATGCAGCAAATGTGTGTGAACCAGGCTTCAGAGCAATTTCTGCTGTGCCAGCCACAGTGTTAAATGTTGGCCAAGAGGGACTTTCACAGAACAGAGCAAACTGAGTCTGCAGCACAGCTGAGGCAACACTGCCCCACATTTTGCATTTCTTATTAGAATGACCTAGTCCTTGAATCACCCAAACAAGCCTGTCAGAGATCTTGATTTCACAGCAGCAGGCGCTGCACAAAACACAATATAAGAAGTCCTTCAGGCTCTCAGAATATGAGAGAAAGCGGAGCAGGGGGGAAGGTGTCAAGTCTCAAACATCTGTCCATCTAAGAGCAGCATCTATGTTCTGGGAACCAATGAGTACAGCCATTCCAACTGTATTATAGACTGACACATTTTTTGTTTTACCCATATATGTAAACACTGGCTTAAGTTGGTTTTTTTTCAGTCAAACTCATGAGCTCACTCTTAACTGCCAGGAATATATCTCTTAATTTGGTAATCACTGCTACAGTGCAGGTAGCTAAGTCACCACAGGGCACCCACTGGAGCTGCTAGAGTTCACACCAGTTATGAATTCATCTGTCCCTGGAGCCATTTTTATTTCCACAAAGCACTCTTCTTCCAATGAAATATATGCCTTTTTAAACACATAAGGAACATTTATGAGAATAATTTATCTTTTTCTCTGAATGCTAAAAAAAAAAATCAGACAGAAAAATGAACTAGGTCTGCCTAGTTGGCCCCTGATGGCAATTGCAGAGTGAAATGTTTTAATTGCCAAAAAAAGTCCCTTTTGCCAAAAATCATGTCTTTGTGGAGCTTGTCAGAAGTTTTCAGTTTCTGTCCAAAAAGCTGCCAGAGTGAAATCCAATCACTAACGACAGCAGGATTAAAAGTGCACAGACTGGCTGTCTGAATAGTAGTTAATAATAGAACAAAAATGTTGTGGATTTTACATAGCAAACTTTTTAATAGGACATAGATTTTAATAACAAATGCCCATCATTTTATCCCCTGGCATTTCTTGAGTACGTGGAAAATGTTGGACTGGAATACTGAAAAACAGCAGTATTACTTAAAGTACATTTACATTACTTAAAGTACATTTCCCCTTGACAACTGAACAGTTAATAAAATTAATTAGAAGTGGGTACTACTGGAAATACAACAATGTTTGAAACCTTCCCAATCTAGAACACTGATCTTGATTCATGCATTTACCAAGGCTTCTGTATACTGTAAAAGGGCTTTCTCTGCAACAGGGGAACAACACAAAAGGACTATGGCAATGCCCTGCCATATTGTCCTGGTTTCGGCTGGGATGGAGTTGGTTTTCTTCCTGGTAGCCAGTATGGGGCTGTGTTTTGGGTTTAGGTTGAGAACAATGTTGATGATACACTGACGTTTTGGTTCTTGTTAAGTAGTGCTAAGTACTTGCTAAGTGGTGCTCACACTGGTCAAGGACCTTTCAGCTTCCCATGCTCTGCCAGGGGCACGGGAGGCTGGGAGGGGGCACAGCCGGGGCAGCTGACTCAGACTGGGCGGGGGGCTATTCCATACCACATGATGTCATGCTCAGTATATAAGCAGGGAGTTGGCCGGGGAGGGGTTTGATCGCTGCTTGGGGGACGTGCTGGGCATCGGTCGGCGGGTGGTGAGCAATTGTACAGTGTACCGCTTGCTTTGTATTACTACTGTTCTATTTTTTTTTATTTTATTTTACTTTAGTTATTAAACTGTTTTTATCTCAACCCACGAGTTTTCCCCTTTTGCCCTTCCGATCCTCTTCCCCATCCCACCGGTGGGGGGGTGAGCGAGCGGCTGCGTGGTGCTTAGTTGCTGGCTGGGGTTAAACCACGACACATATGTTAGCCCATATGTCTAACCACAGGATGGATTTGCAGTGGCAACTCAAAGTAATTAGCTAAATATTGTATGATCTTAGCTTATAGCATTTAAAAGTGGAATGCACTGTATGAAGACTTGATAAATATGATTTATAGAAGGAGGTGGTGTGGATGGTAACTAGGAGTTTTGCTTTCTGCATCTTTAAACACAGGCATTTCTGACCAGCAGAGCAACTGAGATTTTGAGCGTGTGAAAGAAGTTTATGCCTCAACAGAGTATTAAACCCCCATCCTCTCTTTCATGACTAGATTAGCTTGAGTTAGCTAGAGTCAGCTTAGAGGTACACAGGTTTGTGCAGCATTTACACTCTTTCAGCTGCACATGCATGCACACAAACACTCAGAGCTGCTCTTAGCTCCCCAGCCCTTCAGCATATACACTTGGGGCCAAGAAGATCCCATATGCAAGCTTTGGAAAAAGACATGCAAACCCTTCACTGCTGTTAGAAGCTGATCGGTTAAGAAAAGCTCTATTTCAGAATCTGGGTCAGAGCTGTCAGATGCTGGGGAAGAATAAATTCCAACCTGAACCACTGTAATAGTACTGCCCTAGCGTAAATCAGAGCCAGTCAGGTATATTTTGACATTTTATAAACTCACAGCTTAATACAAGAATCTAAATTGCACATCTCCTTCATTCATCTACTGAGCAGTAATGTCACTGCATATTTATCTGCATGTACACTGAAGCCAACTATTTGGCTCAAATACAAGATTAACTTTACCCATCATTTTAGTTCTTATTGTAATATACAACTCAAGTATGAGACTTTCCTGAAGAGAGAAAGCTATACTATGTGATGGTAGTACATCAAACAGTTTGGAAATGAAAACATCTGTTCTTCATCTGTTTTACTGAAATCATTTGATGCTTATCTTGTCCCAGTCAAATCAGAGTTAACACCTATGGATTTTATTAAATTTATTCCTTTCATGTGAGTGTTTAAATCACATCTTTGGGGTGTCTCATTGTATATGATATAT
Source organism: Theristicus caerulescens (assembly GCA_020745775.1). NCBI lineage: Eukaryota > Metazoa > Chordata > Aves > Pelecaniformes > Threskiornithidae > Theristicus > Theristicus caerulescens. The sequence continues at coordinate 76,103,209 of CM036558.1, forward strand.
GTATATAATACAATAAGACACAGGGGCTATTATTTTGCATTTATACAAGAACAATGCGAAAAAGCTTCTGATGTAGCTATACTGTCCCTTAACACTCTGGGAGGCACTGCTGTCTTTAATAATTTATTCGTGTTCACTATACACCTAGATTAAAGAAAAGCACTGTTTGGATAGACACAGCAGTGGTTTTGCCACAGAAGTATTAAAAACTAAGAACCAGAATGAAAAATAGTGTAATTAGTACATTTGGACCTCATTATGTCTGCATTTATTAAGCATTCTACTTTCAATGAAACATTAACAGAGAAGATTGGCAAGCTTTTCTGCCCTGATGATATGGATAGTAAAATGAAGATGATCAGAAATAGGACCCATTCAGCGCAGAACAGCAAGACAGCCACTAAACCCAAGAATATTAATAAAGACTTATCTGTGCATCTTCAAAATCAAACAAACACCTCCCCCCCAAAACCCCACAACCAAAGAGCTCCTTTTCCTCAGAAGCAGATTTTGGAGAGATAACATTGATTAGTGTGGGAAATAATTGCATAGGTTGATGAAAGCTCTATATAAACATAAAAGGTCCTTTGGGCTCCATTAAGAAGAATCTCAGCTGTTATGGAAAGTTAAAAAGAAAAAAAAGACAAAGCCCTGGCTCCCTTCAAGTCAATTGGACTGGACTCATAGCATAAAAAGCTATGATGTGCTATACTCTGGGGACACAAAAGGTTTGGGCCCTAGATTTCAAAGCACTGAAGAAAACAAGGAAAAATATTCTTCCTGAAGGCTGAAAGAATCTGTTCTTTAAAAACCATGAAGACATGCAGAGTAACTTTAAAGTTTCTCCAAGGGAGATAAATAAGTACCAAATAACAACAAAACGTCTACAATACTTTCACTTTTTTGGGCAATTTTTATTCAGCAGCTAAGCTGTTTTCAAGCCATTAGGCAGTTTCATCTTCTCTCTGTGTTTATTACTGTGATTACTGCAAAGGAAAAGACAAAGGTTCCTTTTTTTTGTTGTTTTTAAATGAGAAAAAAGTCATCACAGAGACTGCATGCAAGAATCTGCAGCACCTTAAGAACTGAGGTGGTTTTAAATAAGTAATTTATATTAAATAGTAATATTTTAAAATAAGTTAGAAGGAGAAAAATCCTCAAACATTTGTAACATCCAGTAATTTCAATTTAGATGTGCTATACAAATCCTTTTTTTAGATTCTTCTGGTCTAAACTAGCACCATATACTTTCAATAAGGGACTTTGGTTTTTCCCTCACTCTTCTACATACTTTAATTATTTTAATAACAGTAATATACCTTCCACCTCAGTGCAAACCTTGGCGAACGATGATTTTGCTTAACAGTGCCATCATGCTAATCTACCATACCGTTTAGGTGATGGTTGCTGTTACTTCTTGTTATTTTACATTACACTTCTCAAAATAATTTGGCCAATCATACACCTTCTTGTTCAGGCTTGTTCAGTCTAATAATATTAGGTGAATAATAGCTGTCAAGAGATTTCTTCTTTTTCTAGGCCTCTCAAACTCATCAGTTGATTGTTGTTGGGAGTTGCCAAATACATGATTTATGTTCCTTAGTTTTGGGAAAAGTGATTAAAAAAATAGAAGTGACAAAGTGATCCAGGTACTTTGCTGTTATAAAAGAACAGGTAATAACAATTCTTAACTTGCTCCCAGCCATCCTGTTCAAGTGAAGCATTTTCTATTCACATCCTCATTGCAATACCATGAAAGAATAATGTGACACATGAAAGCCATCACAGGTAAACAGTACTGCTCTTCTGCATGTCTTTTAGATTGTTGATATCTCAACTCTACTACTTTTTCCATGGAAAACACTTTCCTTCTCCCATCTTCCAGTGTCCATCTCTCAAGGGTGCGTACTAGAAATGAAGACTAAATAGTAAGAATTGGTTTTAAAATAAAAATGAAAGCCTGTCAACACAATATTTTAAGCATTTGCTAAAGACTGATCTGGTTAAAACCAAAGGTATAAGCCAATGCAAAGTGCCTTGATTCAGCAAAGAATTTAATTATTTTCTTACATTGAAGTGGCTGGTTGTCATTATTGGATGATTAGGCATTAGCTTAGCCATTATTAGATGATTAGCATTTTGCAACTCCTCTCTTTCAAAACTATTCAGAGCTGTTTAAGTAAAAATTCTTGTTTTATACATCTGAACTGCCCTAAAATTACTCATACATATAGGAAAAACTTTTCCTGGAAGTGTTTAGTTGAAAATATCTCTCTTCCCCTGTCCCTTATCCCACCCCCTTTTCTTAGGAGGATCCAAGTCCCACTTTAGTCAACACGAGCTTTGGCATTGACCTTGGTGGAGCCAGGGTTTCACCCCTAAAGGGTCAGGAAAGGAAACTAAAGAAGAATTAACCTCATAATTCTATAGTCTGAAAGACAGCCAGCAAAATAGACTAATGGAGTCTCAGCTTGCAACATACCCAGATAACATATTAAACAAAGAGAGACAATTACATGCATAGTACTTTACATTACTAATCAAAAGACGGATGACCATAGGAAAATAAGTGCAAATTTAACTTAAAGGAAAAAAAAAAAAAAAAGAACAACATTAATTTCAATTGAGTTATTCTCCTTTATCCATTGAAGAAAGAACTCAATATGTTGTTTATTTCAGTCTGGGATATTCCTTGGCCTTTCAGTTTTTCTTAACATGGGCCTCATCCTTGCAATTGCAACTCATACATAAGACAGAAACAATTCATAGTGATCTTACTGAATCTTATTGCCTTATTTTTTCACATCTCATTCAATTCTCTTGTCTATTTGCTCCCTATCTATACTATGCTTTTGTGGTTTTCCTCCCTGCACATTTGAAGATGAAAGTAATTGGAAAAGTAACATTCTTTTTGTCCTCTTTGCGAAGTTCTCTGGAGTCTATGGGAAACTATCTTTGCTAGCTACAAAGTTAGTTATTTCCCTGTCTAGGGAAAATCCCAAAGCAAATTCTCAGAGTGTGTCTAAAAGGATTTAGAAATAAGCATGATGAACAGTCTAATTGGCATATCACTTGCAGAATTAGTAATATGCTATAGACCAAATTCTGCCAAACCCTCACTGACTAAAAATAATACTTCTCATTCAAACTAGCAGAGAAAGCTCTTGGAAGGGTGTACCCTTTGCTAGTGCTTGAAAAATTCTGGTCGATTTTCAGACTCTGCTGTACTTAATGGCAATTAAAAGCACCAATCAGTCTCTCGTCGTTCAGTGATTGATCCTTTGCAGGCATAAAACATTATTTAGCTATTTGCAACATTTTCAGGGGACTCATCAAGGTAAAGAGAGATGACTGTTTATAAAAGGCTTCCTTTCTGTAATATAACTCTAGAGGATACAAAAATCCACTAAAGAAAAGTGGTAGTAGGAATAATGGGCATTTTAGAAGGGAATGCATCAGCCTCCACTTATTTTCCCTGACAGTGGAAACATTATCAGAGATATGCAATTATATCTGTCACATTATTCTATCAAGACCAAATGATCTTCTTTTCTAAGAACATAAATCCAGCTCCTCCCAGTACTCCAGTCAAGCACAAGTCATGCAGTTCATCACGAGTAAGAAGTTTCCTCTACCACAGCCAGCACACAACTTCTTCCAGCAGGCTCCACCACAGACCTATAATAGATTTACACAGGTATCTTTCCAATGGCAATGATCTTGGTACCTCATCAGCATAACTATACACACTTTCAGTCTTACTACTACAGCTGAGGAACAGATGGTCTCTTTATTTTTTAAGGATGTGATATACCCCTTTTAAATTCAAGGCACTTCAAATGAACTAAGGTAGTACTGATGCACAGAGTGGGTTAACAGCTTTATTAAGACTTTTCAACATGATGAATACAATCAACAGAGCCACAAGAGTTCTTCAGATAGAAAGTAGGTGTCTATCTCAGGTAAGCTAGTTCTTTTGCTGTACTCCACTGACTGTATGGATGAGCTCTCCACTAACTATGACAGGAGCTTAGATATTAGCTCACATTTACACAGCTACATGCAAAAACCTTTATTTGTGTTTTAACATGGAGCTGAATCCCATGCACAGTTTCCATCCTGAGATAGCTGAGCGCCACTTCGGTTGTGCCCTGCAGTAACTGAATCTCTCTCTTGCCTCCTCACACAAGCCAGGTCCGCAATACGTCCCTCCTACACCTTTCCAGGAAACGGCTGGCACTCAGCCTGAGGGTTTATCAAACCCAAGCTCTTGATAGGCAAGTGTCACGTCCAAGCCTCGGGTGCTCTAGGAGTACTGCGGCAGTTATTTACAGTTGCAGCAGTGTTGCACAAGGGTAAGGATAATTGTATGCAGGCAGTCTGGTTGCAAGCCAGGCATACCTCCCTCCTGCAAACACTTGAGCAATCTCTAAGGCACAGAGCAGTATTTCAGTAGGCCCTCAAAATGACCTACTGCTCAGTAAACATGTTGCCACCTTTTTCACAATGATCTCAACACCTGATCACTGTGAAAAGCCAGTTCTCTCTGTAACACTCAAGCTAGATCCTTCCAGAGTCACCAGTCATCGCTGTATCCAAGCACAAGATATTTCAGGAGACAATCCCTTTGGGCACTTGTACTACCATTTGGCATAACAGGACTGTTTAAGTGAGAGAGAGGTCAGCACAGCCTGGAGACAAGACCTTGGACTGCGTAATGAATAGCATTATGATGCCAAGGGAAAAAAGATGACTACGCTAAGTCTTAGTAGACCTAAGCACCAATGTGTAACAGCTTAAGGGACTGATCGTTCTGTATACGCCAAGCTTGACAATGAGCAAGGGCCTGCTCTCACGGCAGTGATGTAGCCCACGTGGAGCAATGGATCTGAAATCACCTGGTTCATATTTCATTGCTTTTGGTGCAATACACAGTCATCTAGCTTGCTCCGTCACACCACTCATCATACCCTGAAATAGGGTCGTTGTTGAGCTTTTTTTGGTTTCAGCTGTTTCACTGCAATAATATGACCTTATGAGACATTTTTAAAAAATGTTTTCATATATGAACCATATTTTTTAATTTCTGCTTTCAGTCTCCAAACAAAGAATGGTTATTCTGTAATATAATGAGAGCTATTTACTGGTATTGAAACCGCAGACTTACAGTAAGTTTTACAGCATTCAAAATGCAATGTAATTCTTCTCTTTTTTTTTTAGCCCATAATAATTTATTGTCATAATCACATCAGCACAGTCTCACTGTTTTAAAAAAAAAGTTTGTTGAAAAGCAGACTGTGAAAGACTTGTATGTTACTATTTAAATTGCTATTTAATAGCTCAACAACAAGCTAGTGGCTAAAAGCAACTTAAATCTGACTGGTAGTTTAATTCTCCTTTTCTTTCTTACTGATCTCTTTACCTTCTCTTTTCTGACTTAGGTTCCCCCAAACACACACGCACAAACACTCTCACTAGTTCACATAATGGTACTGACTGCTGAAGATCAAAATTTCAGCTCTGTACCTCGACTGCAGGAAGAGACATGGTCTTTCTTTTTCTCCCACATCTGTTTACAGAGTCTACCCACCTGGCTTTTCCTTGTGCAGCAATGTAAGGTTTGGGAATTTAAAAACAAACAAACAAAAAAACCCCCACACAACAACAACAAAAGAGAAAAAAAAAAAAAACACACCCCAAAGAAACCCAAGAAACCCCAGATCTCAAGATCCAAACCCTTCAATGCCTAAGCACAGAGGAGGCATGCTTATTGTCTGGGCACGTTATTCTCTAGTTAGGCTAAATGAGACTAGCTTTATTTACAGTACATACCTGAAGCCTGATCCAAAGCTCTTTAATATCCATGGGTTCACTCCCACAGCCACTCTCACCAGACTTTGAATGAAAGCTTTGCTGTGCTTCTCAAGCCAATCTTGTACAAGTCTTGCCAGCTCTGTCTGGACCCAGACCTGTACAAATTAGTCCACCCTCTTCAGCTCTGTTGATGTCACTGGGGGAGCTTGACTCCTCCAAACCAAATCTGTTTAACATCTTGAAATCCTGATCTGAGCCCATAATTTGGTGTGACTGACACATCTCCAAACTGGCAATTTGCTGTAGACCCCCACGTTGCTCCCTATGCCACTTGTTCAGGAGGGACAGAGGATTAAGGAGACCTCTTCATACCACTCAAATTGCACACCACACCCACCCCAAAATCCCCTCAATAAGCAAGAAGTGATATCCAGAGATGCTTATTGGTACAAGAAGTCCTCCTGTCTGGCACAAATTACTATCCTTTAATTATGATGCAGGAGGCGAGCTGGTGCTTATCAGTTTACTCATCACAGAAGTCAGCATTGGTCATAAAAGCATTTAGCAATTAAAAAAAAAAAAATCTGGGTATAACACTGAACGACCATGACAGTGAAATTAACTCTGAATGGCACTCTATATCATTTACTTCATTTTAAGTCTACCTGGCCTTACTGTTGAGGTAGTGATTTTTGCTCACATTGTGTGACAGGATCAGAGGAGAGAAATGGAATTTTGTTTTACACTACAAAGGGAATGCTCTTCATATATTCCTCAGTTCAACCTCTTTCCACATATTTCATACAAGAAGATCCTAAGGAAACTGGGATTTCCAGAAGCGAGTAGAGTCTCCTAAAGTAGGCTTACTGACAGAGAATACTTCCAGTCAGTTGCTAACATATTTTAGAATTTCTTTTCCTCCAACCATTTATTTCAGCTTCTTTTCTCCCTTCTTATCCTACTCCTTCTCCCTCTCCCCCAAAGTTCCCATCCTCTCAGCCACAGCAAATGTTAAGCCAAGTGTTTGAGTGACTGCATGCTAAGTGCACATGAAAGTGTCTAGGGAAGATTGATACAAGGGAGAAGGGATGCTGGGAGGGCAAAGAGAAAGAGAGGGGAACTTCTAAATGTGATTCTAAAGAGTTACATTTATTGTCTGTAAAATTAATCTATGGTGGGGTGTTTTTTTTGTTTTGTTTTTTTTGTTTTTTCATTTTTTTTAACAGATCCACATGATCAAACAAACTGAGATTAAACTAATTGTAACCAGTCAGATTTTATTCACTTTATGTAGCTTGTTCTGGTTAGGACACGTACCTATAAGAGCACATTTGCATTTTTCACACTGGGATTTTCAAGAAATGTCTTTGTTCAGTCTCTAAACTTGTTATATTCTGATGGCACAGTAGGGACCACCTCTTATAGTTAGTTGTTGCGCAATCAGAAGAGTTTCCAGTTATCCTTCAGTTTTACACTGTAGAATGTAAAGTCCCTTTATGATCCTTGATTTTTCCACCACCTAACATCTTGGCAAGCATTCCACATTTTCTTGAAAGCTATTTCCTTTCTTAAGCAGACAACCTAAATTTAGTAAAAGCTGGGATGCTGATGACCTCTACTCTTATTTATCCACAATTACCTAATTCCACAATCACTCTCAGGGCTCTTTCACCAAGTTATTTGTCTTTGTGTCACTGTGTTATACACTGAGAATGAACTGTTGTCTGCTTGACTACCCAGATCTCGTTTGGAAGAACAGACCTATCAGACCTTTTAACATCAACATTATTCAATCCTGAGTCAGACAAGATGGCTATTAGGAAGAGGCCTTACAACATTTTAACCTCATAACATGTGAGCACAGTTTAGTTTTGAGATGGTTTGACCTTTTTTCCCACCCAACTCTCTCTTTCCTCAACATATAAAAACAGATCCCAGAATTTGGCACTACAGTGCTCAACCAAAAGCCAGAAGATTTTGCTAAACATGTTGCTATAGTCAGATCATAACAGACATAGTGAATGCAGGGGAAAAATAAAAGAACACAAGGAAAAATAAAAGAAAACAAAATAGGACAAGTGTGTTCTTTTATAATGGATATGGCTTTCTTATTTAATTCCTTTCCTCAGCTTAAGCAAGGGGAATTTTCACCATAATTCTTTCCTTCCCTGATTTTCAGGCTTATGGGAACAGGTGTTTTTGAGAGGACACCACCTTTAATTCTTTCCTTATGATGAGTCATTCCAAGAGCCTTACCTATTGTTTTGCGTTGGTGGCAAAGCCTAGCCATCTCCACATGGCAGTCAGAGGCAGAGACACTCATTTCAAAGCCTCAGCCCTATCCTGACCTGAATGAACCAACCTCAGCAGCTTGATCTCAGCCCACATATAGCATGTCACATAAGTCCTACTAGCATTGCATATCTGTTGCTGTAGGAGCTACACAACAGGGGTTTTAAACTCTCTTCCTCAAACCTGAGGATCCTCTTTGGCATCTCCCCTGGATCCAGGGTGGCAGCTGCGAAAGCCACAGATGAAGAACTAGCACAGAATAAGGAAAAACCACATAGAAGCACGCAGGCACACACAGGGAGCACCTACCCTCAGGACAGGATGGGCAGAGCCACTGTAAACTCGGCCCTTCCTGCAAGGAAAGGACACCGGGGAAAGCTGAAGGAGGAAAGAGCGAGAGAAATGTAAAGGGGCCTTTCTTTCCTCAAATGGGCTTTCTTCCTACAGGACTCAATCTTTCAGCATGTGCAGGCTTAAAACCATTTGGCTCTAAAGCAGTTTTGTCCAAGAGGACTTCAGGACTCAACTCTACAGCCTGAGAGCAGAAAAGCTGTCTGAGGGAGAACTTTGAAGCTATATTCAGGTCAAGACACACAAATATGATGGAGATGCACATACTACCCTAACGTTATGGATAACAGCTGCCAAATACACATCTTGTAGGACTGGTATATTCTACACCAGTGATTTTCAGTGGTTTGGTAATATAAAGTGGCTCAAATGCACCAATTACTTGACTGTTAATTTCCAGCAAGGATTTCTACCACCCCTGAAGATTATACTCCCGACAAGTTTGTTAGAGCAAGAAACAGATATTTTAACTTCATAGCGTCTCTAGAATTTATCATACCATTATCATCATATAGGGCATATCAAATGGCACAGCAGGCAATATTTGTGCAATTTATATAAATGAAGCTTACAATCGACCGATCCCAATATCTAGAAAGACTGCAAAAAATGTGTAGGAAATCTCATTCTGTGGGGAACAGAGAGAAGAACTCTCATTTAGATTTTATGGCTGAAAATACGGTAATGGAAAAGTAGTCATATTGTGTTTATCGTACTGAAGTTTTAGTGGAATTGCTATGTTTTCTCGTTAGCTGAGAAATAGTTTTCAGTCCACCTAGATACACACAATCCTTCCCTTTTGGGAAGGACTTCAGGTTCTGAATTAATTCAAATGTAAGTTTTATTTACCCTGCAGGACATATAAGCAGTAAAATAAATTACTTTAATCCTTCATTTCCAAAACCAACTGAAGCCAGTGGAGTCTTTGATTTCATATCAATAGCCTCTGCTCTTCTTTCTCTTGAGGTTTCCCAGCCCAACAGGGGGTTATATGCTATTCTCAATAAGGACCTTCAAGGATCCAGGTCTGCACCAGAGGTTCACCACTCTATCACGTAGCAAGTAACACAGGTGAAAGCTTGTGCCCAGTGTAGTCACATGTGACAACAGAAGGGTTGCTTCAGAAAAAAGGGAATTATTTCAACAGTAGAAGATGACTGATGAAAGTAGAAAGTCTTAAAAAGCAGCCAAGGTGGGAAAACCCCCAAACACTGAGCCTTTCTTCTGAACCAGTCATATTTACAAGAAAAAAAGTACGTGTCCACACTAGCCACTTAAAGTCAGAGTGTCAAATATTTAAAGCTAAATTAACCTTCACTTGGCTGGAGCAGAGGCACAAGGAGCTCAACAGCAGCCACTTCTGCCCAATGCCCTGTTGCAATGACCACAGGAAAACAGCTAACACCTCTCTCCTAAGCCCCTAGCCAAAGTGCTGGACATGGAGCAGGGCAGGGGAACCACAGGCCCCTCAAACCCACTTGTGCCAAACACCGCTTGGCTGCCCCTCTCCCCCGGCTGCTGTTTGAAAGGCTGTGGTTCCCCAGGAGGCCCAAAGACCCCTTATACTAGGTGAGGAAAAAAAGCCAAAATATAACAGAGTCTGCCAGCTGAGCACAAGGGCTTACTGCAGGAGGAATGGAAATCATTCCTTGTAAACTGAGCACCTCTAACAGGGGGAGTGCTGATAAATAACACTTGGGTCTACTTTTATTCAGTTTCTGGAGCTGGGGTCCCTTTAAAAGCCATAACTATTGCCCCCACACTCAAACAATCCAAAGCTTTGAATCTGTGACTAGTGTAAAGCTCACTGTAAGTTGTATAAGCACAACAGACATTTTCAGAGGTCTACAGTGTCTTATGCACTTGTATGAACTACATTTCCAAAATCAGTCAACACCCAAAGCTCCCATACAATCCCTCCTTACTAAAGTGCCTCAGCACCTTGTTATCCTTAAAAAGAGAAACGTTCATATAGTGCCCCACATGCTATTGCTGAATGGCAAGGAGAACCACAGGGAGATTAAGGACAAAATCCAGAGATGAGGGAGCAGAGGGAAATTTCACCATGTAAGAACATCAAACAACCTTGCTTGGAAAGAAAGGCTGACAGTGCCTACCTCAGGAGAAGGCTCCAGGCTGCAGCTCCAAAGCAGATCAAGGCACCTCCAGCACCCAGGAGAAAGGAGCAGGGCTGAAGGCTGACCCCACTCCATCCCAGATGCTACCAGCCAGGTGCAGGCATTTCCCTGATCATCAAGGGGCAGGAGGAAGGGGAAATGAACTCCTTTTGAAAGGGCCATACCTTTCCCACACAGCAGATTGGGAGCACTGGTTCTTAATATACCATTCTGGACTTCACTTCTGCCAAAAGCTAAGCTTTTCAGCACCTGACTTTCAGACACTTAGGTAGCTTTTTGGATCTATCTTTACAAGGTTTGCCAAAGATTGCATAGGAAGGCTGCAACAGTCCAAGGTCTTGAACCTTTAGTCTCCTGCAGTCTATATTGAAGCGTTAATCATTGTGTCATTCTTCCTCCCCAACAGGTTCTTTTTAAGAGTTACAGTCACCAAAAAAGAGAAGAGTTATATCCCATTATAAAATACATGACCAATCATATAGCTCAAATTTAATGCATAGCAGCCACTTACATCAGCCTGCCAGCAAGCTTGTGACAAAGAATTATTCACAAAATGGCAACTGGCCCAAACTGGCAAATGCCTTTGAAAACAGAAGCTGTAATTGCATATAGCTTGGTTTGGGATAATTAGCTAAATACAAGTCTCTTCTTGGAAAGAGGTACTTTCCAGCAAACAGTGTATTTGACCTAAACAACAACTGCGAAACACAGTAGAGCACAGAAAAATCGTGGCCTCTCCCCTCTTCTTCCTGCGTCTGGCTTTCAACCTCAGCCCTCACCCTGCACCTCCGAGCAGGACTGCAGCACGTCCGCCTGGCTCCATACATACATTGCCATCCTGTGGCCAGGTTCTGCCAGCACAAGGGACTGTCAAAAGGAGGCAAAAATAACCCCTGTGAACCGAGTGCTGCTATTGCTAGAGAAGTAAGGTACCACATGGCACAAGCAAAATAGGGCTTTATAGTAGACACAGGCTTGAGCTAGAAAATGCAAATCCAACCACATTTTTGAACCTTTGCAGTTCAAGGTGCAGCTGGATTTACGATTCAGCGGACTGTTGAAAAATTTCTGAATAATATTGAGATGAAGGTAAGGAGAAAAGGAGCTTGAGGGAGAGGGGAAGGGAACATCAGTCTTTGAAATCTTCAGCAAAAATAGAAGTGGCCACCATTGACTTCAGCCCCACGCAGAGCATCAGGGAAGAAAAACTGACCAGAGAAGTGTAAACACAAAGGAAAAGCCTCGACATAACAGATGACCCAAAAGCCTCTGGAAACCTGACCCCCCTACCAAGAGGCAGTTGGAAGGAGGGCATGACTTGATTAGGGTGAGTGACAGGAGAAAGAAAGCAGAAGCTGGATGGGAGTCTGAGGGTTGCTGGCCCATTTCAGAAAGTTGCCCTGGGTGTTGTATCCAGCCCTCTATGGCCAAGGCGAGGGGGACGTGCACTTCTAGTAAGGCAATGTTTTGGTTGCCTAATTCTTTTGGCCTCCATGGAGGAGGCAATATTCCCCTTGCAACTGCTTAGGAAGGCAAAAGGAAAATGTTGATTAGCACTTAGCAGAGGAAGTGGCTTATTTGGCCTGATTATAATCATGGGAACTTTGTTCCCTCTGCTCCAGTGACCGCATTGGTAGTGTTAACTGGAAAGCCAAGTAACTGGTAAAGAAACTGCTGAATCAAGCTTAGTCTCACGCTGCTTGCGTAATTTTCCTTGAATGGACATACAAGGAACCTTAACTTCCTTCATACGTTGGGCCCTTGGTGGCTTTCGCCCAAAAAAGCCATTTCGCAGCTCCTTATTGGGTCAAAATCTGCCTCTCTTTCCCCTGGGTGGCTGCTTGGACAGTGATAAGGTTTCAACAGGGGTGCCTGAGAACAAAGTCTGGGCCTGGGATGTACTGTAGCTATCAGTATATCATCATCGTTAAATATGCTGAATTTGTGAATTATGTCTTGAGAGGCTTTTCTAGGCAAGGGTTTTCATGTGTGTGTTTAAAACAAAAATTTACAGTGCCATAGACATTAATTTCAGTTCAGGGTCACGCAGGCCAGAAGCAATAATGAAACAGTATTTTCATAATTGACATATTTTATGGCTCTATTATTAAATGCTGGAAAGCCAAAGTGAGATTTTCCTTAGTTCTGTTAAATTAACAGCTTAAGTCAATGTACTTATCAATTAATAGACATTCATCTCAGCACGGCCTGGAAATCCTTCAACGCAGGCAGCTAGAGCTTTTCCAGGGCCTGCTTACATGTCAGTGTAGAACAGCCCAAGGACTGCTTTAGGTTATACTTTACATTTCATTACGGTGGTGCATCTTAGCCACACCGTCTCCCTGCCTTACCATGTTGCACATCCTCCAAGCTAGCACAGGCTCTGTCAGACCCCTGAAGCTGGGTCTCTGTGGGCCATGAAGGATGTCTGGTGTGGGCATTTCCACACTTTCTGAGATCTTGTTGATTTTCAGATTATTAGCGTAGCTGAAAATCAGGCCCACTGGATCTGAACACCAAAAGCAAAATCCAGGAGAAAGACTGGATTTTTCCCTTCATAACAGAGCATTACTGTTATCCTGCAGGACTGCAGAATAGGTTTCTTTTTTTCCTGGTGCCCTCAAAGGCAAAACAAGAAGAAAAAAGGTAGCAATTTGGCAACTTGCAATGAAGAGAACAGGTTAAAAAAAAGAAGAAATCTTGCGGTGTAAATTTCAAGCCCTGTTTTGCACAGTGGAGACTACTGAAGCTTATTAGAACACCATGTGGGAAAGTGATTTTGTTTGGAAGATGCAAATAGAAAAGAATAATTAAAAGGTAACAGAAGACCAGTCCACTTAGTGCTGAAACAGACACCCTGGGCTTAGGAGCACCAAATAAAATTACCCTGAAAAATATCCACGTAATCCTCCCATCTTCTCTTTCTCTTTAGATAAGAGCCGGGCAGAATATTCCAGGGATTTAAGGCATCATTTGTTTACATGGTCATATTTTAATCATCTGCAAGAAGCTAAGGTTACACAACCCCAGCATTCAAACGATCCCCTACCTTGCTGTTTATAAGAAGTGGGGCCTGACATTCATAACGTTCCCGGGCTGCTCCGAGGGGACAGGAGGAGAGGGATGGGGAGGGAGGAGGAGGAGGGAAGAGAGGAGAGAAAGGTCAGCTCCCTTTTTAAGCATTTCTGAGCTTGCTGGAAGCTTTCAGCGTGTGGGTGGTAGGTGTATCGGCTGACACGGGGAAGTGTAAGCGTGAAGCTGGCCACCCAAGACCTCAGGGTCACTGCTGACACTCCAGATCTCTGAGCTGGGGAAGGCACCTGCTCCCTTGCCAAAACAAACCATCTCCTGCTATGGGCATACTTGAAAAGACCTGCTTTTGTCAGCCTGGGGGAAGAGGGAAAGCAAGGGGGTGAGGGAGGAGGAATTAGAGGGATGTGGGGGCTTTTGGTTTTACTTAAACAGTCTCAAATAACCACTTTACAATGCAGCGATGTTCTTCAGAATTTATTAAAGGGAGGAAAAAAAAGGAGCCGAGGAGACTTGACTCCAGATCTGGTGAGCATTAATATGCATCGTGCTAGAATTTCATGAGGCAAGCGAGTTTTGTAGCCCTTGCTCTGGTGGTCCTCTGCTGACAGGATCTCAAGCTGCTATTTGTTATCTTTAGGCCTGATAAGTACATCTGGTTTTGATTCAGGTGGCTGCGAGCTTGTCTCAGAGTTGAAAAGGGTGCTTCACTCAAATTGAATTTTCTCACAAATTTCAAACTGGGATGAGAACCAGAAGAAGCTGGGCCCTGTCACACAAAACTCCCGTTTTGCTTGCTCGGCCCTTGGGCTCGTAAAAACCTGGCACAAATCAGTTTCACCTGTTTGGCTAAGTGAGTACATGCTAAAAGTAATAAAGCTATTAGTGCAATCAGATATTTCTCTGCATGTGTTCTGATGTAAAAAGAAAAAAAAAAAGAGAAAGAAAGCAGGGAGGTGAACTCTTCTCAACCCTGCTTGTCACATATCTTCCTGTGTCCTTGTAAATTAGTTGCAGAGAGGCTGCTGCCAGTTCTCCATGCCTTTCTGCTTGGGCATCGTAGGCTGGCAAGGAGACCTGGCTGCAAAGAGCTGTTCAACTCCATCGCCCTCCTTAGAAAAGCGATTTAAGTCGCTGTCTGAGGGGAAGGGACTTTTTTTGTTGCTCACCATCTCATACTTTCCGGCTGTCTTTGTACCAATACCAGACTTGCCCCTGTTTCTAGACAGCGAAGCCCCACCTGGCCCTCCAGCAAGGACTGCTTCAGCACCTGAGCAACCCGAGTCCTCCTGACCCCAGATACAGTCCCTTCCAGAGGCAGGACAGGACTTGGGTGATTAGCTCCTGGAATGCTATAAAGTTTGAAACAACACACACTTCTGACATCATTTCCCAGCACAGTGTATCATCATGTCCTCACAGCCAGTGTCTTCCATGGCTTATGGGAGAGACTCTCGGTCAAACTTAGAAATGAAAGAATTTAAGAGGCTTCTGGCCCCAAAAAAAGACCAGTGACATCTCTAATTAACTCCACTGTAGCAACACATTTTATTACCCATAAATTTGTGGCATTCCAGTGGTGTGTGACGCTCATGCAAGATGCTCTGTAAAATGCTCTGGGAACCTGCTGGACAGAAGATACCATGAAAGAGTACTCTGTAACTCTTCACCCTGTCATTCGTCTGTGCTCCACTTGAGGAACATTCAGGACAAAACATGGGGCATTTTCTGTTTGATCTATTATCTCTTATTTTCCACATCCCTTTTTTCTGTTTCTTTATGCTTTGTTTTGTTGTGCATTTTTCCTTGCAGTGGCTTCTCTTATGTCTGATTTTATAAGAAGTTTCACCTGCCATGGAGATTAAGAAATTACATTTGTGATACATACTTGTCATGCCTTCTAAATACAGATAGTCTTACCTTAACAAAATGAATAAAACAAGTCCCTTTGTATAAAATAATAATCCTCACAGAGATATTTTTAAATTGCATCAAAGCAACTCCCTAACCTAGATCGGTCTGAAGGAATAAAAAGAATGATACTGTTGGCATTTTTCATAAGTATTTCTCCATATTTTCCAAAACTAAAATGCTATAAAAATATAAACCATCTGTATAGCTTCTTGCAGAGAAGGGTGTCATTCTTGAGGAAAAAAATACTGAATTTCCCTTAGAATGTCTTATATGTTAACATCTCTTTAAAAAAAAGTTGATTGGCTGTACCAGCTCCCTCTCCTAAACCTATAGAGCAAGAAAACCATCTGCTTTCTGATATGAAAGGTCAAGAAAGTGCAAAAAGCCACGTGATACCCATTTCCTCCAATATTCAATAGCCAATACTTAATATGTTAATTCATGTACTCTTTGGAGTTCTCAAGGAAGGTACCCCATTTGCACGCTCCATCTGTGTACCTGAGGCCTGAAAGGAATTAACTTTTGAAACTGTCCTCGTAATTTATCACGGTCCCTTTTATTTAAAGTGCTATGTAATGAAAATATCATACCTTGCTATTGTGGGTGCTCCCATGGACCGAGTATTTCTGCACAGCATAAAAATGGTGCAGTTCCCAATTGCACGACTGAGATTTGAACAAATGAAAAGACATGAAGAATGCTGAGAGGACCACTGGCCATAAACCAAAGGAGGAACTGAATGCTAGAGCCAAAGTATTTCTGTCCATTGAGACCCATCTTATTTGGGGACTATTTTTGTGAGTGAGTGTCACATTCTTAGGCAGGCTGATGGAGAAGGAAAGCCACAGAGTATTTGAGTGTCTCCTTCAGCCAATTCTAGGCCCCTCAGGCACTTGAGAACATTTGAGGGAGCTCTTCTTATTGTCTTCATGGCTGTATGAGGTTTCCTACAGCAGCTTTCTACCAGATGGACACTCTGCCATCTTTGTGGGATCCCCAGCCTCATAAATGCAATACCATGAGAGATTTCTGTTGACATTTGGGGAGTACAGCAGAAATTCACTTCTGTGACTGTTCTGATTCCACCAGGAAGGTCACTGACCCACTCTATCAGACAAACACACAGACAGAGCTTTCAAACAATGTCTGTCCCATCTCTTCCGGGTGTATCTTTACTTTGTAAAAAAACAACAAAAAGACCGTTCATAGCCATATATCTCTTTATGTTGTTGGGGATGTCACTTTGAGCTTGTCATCAGGCTGACTGAATCCACAGCATTATGTAGGTCATGGTTCTCTTCCACTCACCTTCATTTACTTGGCATGGAGTCACCCGTGCCTGGGATACAGAGGCAGGATGTGGATGAAGGCATGCCCACGGCATACCCACTTAGGACATGGTTCTGGCATCCCTGTTCACACCAGTCCGCTCCCCTAGCATCTCATCACTCGCATTTCTTACAGATGGGAATAAGGCATTGGTCACCATAATGGCACGCATAACAGCGGCCTTTGCAACTGAGTGGTAAGAAACTGATAGCTGATTTCCACACTTGCTGCCCTGAATACCTCTGTCTAGCTGTTTCTAAAACTGCCACTCTGACTTTCTGAAACTCTAAGCGAATGCAACTTCTTATCTTTCGTCCACTTCTGACATCCTGCCTTGCCTTTGCACCCGACCTACCGAAATTCTCCTCATTCTTGAGGTGTTTCTCTAGGCTGCGAATCACAGAAAAGAATGGGAACAATCAAAAAAGAAAACATGCTTAATTTCTACCGGTGAGATGCTTCCCTCCACCCACACTGGCCTTGTTTAGGTGGCCGTGCACAGAGCATGGCTGTTTCTAAGTTGACAAAGTTCATGCAGGGGCAGCAAAGCCAGCTCACTGCAAGGTCACCAGCAAATTAGCATCTGCAGTGTTTCTTGGCCCGTCCATATGATCTCTAGGGAAGAGACAGATCAAAGGGAAGGCCATCAAGTTCAGGGATTTTTGCCTTCTAAGTCACAGGGACAAAATGTCACCGGCTGAAGAGCAGCAGTATGAGCGTCAGAGCATCATTCACTGTGGGCAGGCTGAGGAGACAAGGAAAGGGTAAAGTCCTGGAAACAAGCCGATGCCCCTATCCCTGCAGGAGCTGCAGATCACAGTAGCAGAGTAACATGGGGTGGCTCATTTGGTCTTTGTGCTGCAGCTGACACAACTCCACCAACCACAATTTGTCACCTGGCCTCTCTCAAAACCCACCCTAATGCTCAGATCAGTCCAGAACAATTTTTCCTAACCCCTTTCTATTCTCTCAGCTAAAATATAAGAAGACAGAATTCATTTAAAAACCAAAATCTCAGTACTTCATTGTTTTTTTAGTAAGCTATTTTACAATGATGTATGCTTTTCCTCTTTACCTTTCTCATCTTTCTTTCCACCAAATATTTTCCAACAGCCACAGTCTAACAATAAAAGCAAAATATTTAAAGTATCAGGAAAAAAAAATCAGATTTAAACTGGTTGAAATAGATCACAGCCATAGAAAGCACATAGAATCAGCAAGAATGTCAAAACTGCAGAAGAAACATACTTTAAAAACAAAGGAGATGAACAAAACAGGTTGGAATAAGTGAAGTCTTTTTTTAGAGGTCCTGGTTTCTATGTTTTCTCTCTACAAAATCTTGTGTTGTTTATAAATTTTATTGTGCTCTCTATAAATCACACAATTCTTATGTGTAATTCTGTAAATTCAGAACTATAAAGATATATTTTATATTTTGTATAAATTTTTTGGTTTAATAAAATTAAAAATAGGTAAAGAAAAAATCTGTTTTAATTTAATATGTCAGAAAGATGCTGGAAATGGCAGGATACAGGATAAGAGCAGAAAAAAAGACAAACACATTTACTTATTCTATGGAGGGATACATGCAGTCAGTAGTATTATCCTGATTTTTTTTAATATTTTTAATTCCAGGAAGTGCTTAGAAAATTTACTTTAATTATTTTCCCCCCAGAAATCCACAGAGGTTTTATTTTTGTCCATTTTTTTAGATCTTTAAAGTTAACCACAAGCACAATTACTTTTTGAAATAGGATTAGTGTTCAAGTGATTTACAATATTTAAAAAGTGTGAAGTAAATTAGAAGTGAGTTTTGGGAAGAAACGACCCATTTGTACAATACTAGATATCCAGAAAGTCAGAATAAAATTGACCTTTGTTTGCCATAAATCTCTTTCTGTAGCAAAAGGGCAATGGATAATTTAACATTTCTATGTTAGAAAACAATATTATAGCAGAAAGTACTCTATTGCAAAGTCAACAAATTTTAAGTTATGAAAGAGAAGAAAAGGTCGAAAGAAAAGGATTTGAAAATGTACTTCGTTTCTTTAAGGATGTATATTCTTGGTGCAGTCTTGTGGTCTTAGGAATTTCAGGATCTATCATTCAGCTTATTTAATTTTCTATTTCTTTTTCTCAGCCCACAAATAATCCATACACAGACTATGATTCAGCACGTATTTTGTTTACTGATTGCTGTAGAAAATACCATCCTATCACTTCTAGAGATATTTATTATAATGTAGATCCCTCTTTCCTCAAAACCAGTTGATCTTCACAAATGTTTGATTTTCTCCACTGACTTGGATAAGCTGCACAACCAAACAGCAACCTTGGTCTCCCGGTTATGTGGGAACATGCTCAGAAACAGTTATTTTGCTGTAGAGCTCTGCAAAACAATTCTGCAAACTATCCAAGAATTTAACTGCTTTATCTATATGAATAAACTAAATCAGACTATGTTTGAGTGAGATACTGAGCTATTTATCTCCATTTTGCAGGAAGGGAAAGAACCTCACCTACAACCACCTGAGATGCGCACCAGGAACCAGAGCATCTCAACCTCACCTACGTTCTTTGTGAAAGGCATGGAAAACGTGCAATGGATGCACAAATTTTATTCAGTTCCTAACCCTTACCCGTGCTTCAGTCCATTCTTCTTGTTACTTTGACTTAAAAAATATATATGTATGTATGTATTTTTTTTTCCTTACCCTTTTCTTTGCGTCCCCTCTCTTCTACCTGTGCTGAAGTTTTACATGAAAGCAGCAACCCAAAACATAGGCTTTCTCTTTGAGTACTCCCAGTTTACCTGGAGTTACCTACTACTGAGTATTGGGTAAAAGAGATTTTTTTTTCACACTCAGGGACATGTATCATTCAGAGAAGCTGTCAAGGAACACCTATATATTTACCCTGTAAGCTGCACCTGAAAGTTTCATTAGTTAGCCTTGGGGCTCTGATTCATGAAGGGCTGGTACGGCTGTTGCAGCTGAGAAGAAAATAATCCCTGTATGTTTTCTCTGTCCTGTATGTGGGAATGGTTCATCTTCACATGAGCAAACTCCTGACTTGCTGCAATTTTTAGAAAGGCATTGAAAGGCAAATTATGACAGTTTACCTTAAAATACCGTGTAGTAAACCACAGCTGTTCAGCAGCTCCTCCACAAGCAGCTTAGCCATCTGCACAGTCAAGGGTGAGTGGGGGCTGCAGCCTCTCCCAGTCCAACAGATCCTATCTCCACGTTGTGAATCAGGGCACAGGCACATTTATAGATCACAGATTTAAAACCAGAAGGGAACACCGTTGCCATTTTAGCCTGACCTCCTGCGTGCGTTATAAGGCAACCTGACTTGGAAGTCTTATTACAATTAAGCAATTACTTTTTTCATTACATTTCGAGCATTTTTCCCCCACAGAAGAAAGTTAAGTGTATCGGAAGAGCTGCTGTTCTCACGAGCGCTTACAGTGAGTTCACAGAGTGAGGTGTAGCACAGGCTGGAGCAGGTTATAGGTGCAGGGTTTCTTATCATACCTGAACTCAAACAAAAAACATTTGCTGGTGCTATTTTATGGCAGTGAGCTCTTCTACTGTCATTTTTGCATTGTCAAAATGCTACAAAAATTAAGCATGGACAGACCTATAGTGAAAATAGTCTGTGAGGTACATAATTTGAAGCGATAAAGAGCCCCTTGAAGTTAGTGGCACTTGTGGCCTGAGTATGCCCAAAGGCACAACATTTGAGGTGTTAAGGTTGAAAACTGGAATCCTAAGAAGGTTTGGAAGATTTTACATCCAGACCAGTTCCAACCAGATACCCACTAATCAGTTTTTTCAAGAGCTGTACAAGAACCTGACTATCATTTTGGGGCGGCCGGAAGAGAAGTAGTGGAATAGTATAACTTGTGCACTATAAACCTGTCTGGTTATTTCTGGCATTATTGTTAAATTAAAGTTATATTAAAATGAAACACTTCACTATTTAGCTTTCTGTCTGCCAGTAGGTTTTGCTACATAAATCTAGTTAGAGAAAATTGGCCCATTTGAATTGGACATTGGATATGGCATTTCTGCACCATCAAGAAAATGGCTGCACATTTTTTTAATTGTTTCCCTTGCATATAATTTTTAAACAGTCTTGTAAAAATGTTTTCCTTGTTTCACTCCCCACTGAATTAAGAATGCACATGAATAGTTGCCAGTTGGCCTATGCGATAGTCATTCCAGCAGGCAGCAATGAGAAAGTATGAAGTGATTTTTGGAAGAACTACCTTTCTTTGCAAAATGCACTAGACTTTGCATAGCTTGAAAGAGATGCCTTTTATTCCCTGCAGACCACTTCCTTCAGCTCAAGAAGAAAGAATTTCCTAACCGGTGAACATAAAGGATAAACATAAGAAGTCTTACATGTACTACTTGAGATCTGCTTTGCAAGCAAACAAACTTTTGCTATTTTGTTGAAATTTAAGTGACTTATATTCTCCAAAGATCTTGACTGGGCATTAAGAGAGGAGTCTCTTGTTGCTATAGGCATGTATGGTATTTAATTCTTTCCTCATCCCCTCTGGACTCTGCCTTTCTCACAAATACACGCTGCATAAACATGCCTATTAACATATTCATGATTGCCGTGTAGTTGCTTGGCTATAGGTCTTTTTTAGGGGGTTGGGGGGCAGTCACAGTTTCCTGGAAAACAGCATCATGCTGACACACAAAATGACATTTGAGATGTATGGTAAATAAGGACAACAACCAAAGTATTTTGTGCTGCCAGCTTATCGGACAAAAGCTGCATGAAAAGGTGCATGTGGCGCTTCTGTTCTGTCACTGGAAGAGAGAGAGGGGAAGTAAATTCCCACTAGGGCCACACTCACCACTGATGTCTCTAGAGCTGTTCAGAGTGAACAGATAAGGAGACAGCTATTTTATTTCATTATATGAAAAACAAAAGTCGAACAGTTTTCAAAAACCTTTCAAAAAAAGGCTTGTCAAATGGAAAAAAAAAATGAGGATGACTAGAAATGAGTGCAGGCAGGGAGGTTACGTGGTGTGACTGAAGGCACTGACGTTAGACTGGGCTGCAGGAGCTCCCTGCCCTGCTCTACCGACCCCCTGCCTGGGGGGCATGAAGGCTCCCCGGGGCCCCCGGGGCCACCGAACAATCGCTGGTTTGTTGCAGGGACCGGCTGCCTGGGGCCACCAGGCCCAGCTGGAACAACACTCCCCGCTCCCAGACTGGCCTGGGGAGCTCCTCTGCCGGGTAGCGTCGGGCAAACCTGCAAGAAGCGTGAATAATTGAAGGTTTTTAGCAAAAAAAAAAAAACCTCACAACTGATTTTCCACTCCAGTGCTTGCTTGATGCTTTCAGCTCACAGGTAGCCCCAAAAGACATCCACACCCTGTGACCAAAGCCTGATCCCAAGCCCAGCAGAAGAGCAGGGACCTCGAATTGGTTTTTAGGAGTCCCTACCACATAGGAACATCTCTCTGCTCTGCCCAGCTCCTCACCTGGTGAAGCTGATCTATTTGTGAGCATGATGACAGGGTGAGTGCAGCACCCACATGGGACACGCACCTCTGTCCCAGGGCTCTGTCATGATCAAATCAGGGGTTTGCTCAGGAGCTCCCAGTCTGTGACACAGGCACCATGGGTTTCCTCCATCTTTCATGAAGCTCCACATGGCAGTTGCAAGAGCTGCCAGAGAAACACCAGGGAAACCTGGAAAAGACACCTTTTATAACAATCTTTTCTCTTTTCTGCTTTTGAGGATTTGGTTTCTTTCAGTGTGCTCTGGACTGTGTCATCTGGCAAGAGCTGGCTTTATCTAGATCTAATTGTTTTCTCAATTAAGCCTAGAGAGAGAGATTTTCCCTCTTGGATTACTAGGCTCATTTTAAGAAGATAATTTAGTGGCTTAATTTAGTGACTTTAAAATTAAATTTTAACTTTAGTTTTTCCCCCCATGCTGAGGCGTGTAATGAATAAATTGCCCCCTGGGAGGGGTAAATTTCTCTCCTGTTTTTCCCTAGTGGAGAAGGCACTGGGGAGGAAGGAAGTAAGGGGTGAGTTGGAAAAAATTAATCTTTTCATGTTTGGATCCTAATTCAGAGAATTAAGACTAGGCTAAGAAAAATACAGGTTAATCTTGACACCCCAGCATGTAATCAAAAGCAAGATCTTCCTGCTGCCACCAGGCTTCTTCTACCTAGATCAAGTTGTGAGGAATAAAAGAAACGGAGAAGGTATCTTTTATCGGTCTTGGAAATACAGCACCCTGTGCCCCCTTTTAGCATTAATTGGGTAGACCAAGGCATGGGTAGCATGTTCCTCTCTTTCTTGCCTTCACCTGTGAAGGCGGTGGGGCTGTGAAGGGCCAGGCGGAGAGGCAGATCTGCTTGTTCCCTGACACACCAATGGCCTCCAAATGCAGAAGAATAGCATTGGTTAGCTGACTCGGGCTATTTAGTTTTACCTCTCTCCACTTTAGGTCCTGTCTCCTGTTCCCCTGACACCAAACCCTTCCTCCATCCCTTTCCACCGTCCTCAGCACTGCCAGCTCCCCAGTAAGCCCCTGCACAACAGACAACAGAGAGGTCCTGACCACGCCATCCCCACCAGCGCAGAGAAATCCCATGGGTAACTGGTTGTCCTCACACAAATCCTGCTCCTCCAGACAGGCTTGGTCTGTCGTCAAAGTTAATAATTTCACTGAGATTTGCACAATTTCCTGGAAGTTTCCAGTCTGGAGATGCTGCTAAGTGCCCAAATCTTGTGCTAATCTCCACTGTGATGGATGGGTTTGGGGCACAGGTCTGGAGGAGCAAGCAAAGAGAGCAGCAGAGCTGTCCATCCACTGCTTCTTCATAGAAGGACTGCAGTTTTAAAGGGATTTATACTATTATAAGTTACTTTTCTGGATCCTATTCAGATCCCCTTTCTTATGCTTTGCACAGAAAAATCTGTTGACTGCAGCTGAGATCAGTGTGAACTTTGTCTCACAAAGATGTTAGGAACATTGAATAGCACCTTTTGTTCCCATATTCATTTTTATTTTTCAAAACATACAGTGACACTTCATAAGCAAACTACAATACAGCTTGAGAAAAAGCTGATGAAGGATTAATGTGCCAAATATTCTGTTAAAATCTGTTAAAGAATGACAATTACATTAAGACAACTAGTACCTGAGAGTTGAAATGCAGTGATGTGGTTCTACTAGTGCTGCTATCAAAGGACTGGAAAACCTCAAGTGGCAGCTATATTATAAAGCACGTATATTGATCTCCAAATTTGTAAACTAGAAGATGTAAGTTTGTTGGGCAATGATAATTCTTTTTTTTGTAATGCAATTCAGAAAGTGTCGATAATACACTTTCTTCCTTACCTGAATCTCTATACATATTTTTAAAACATTAAGACCACTAATAACTCCTGCCTCTACAGAATTATTAGCAATTTTGTCTTCCTAAGGAACTTTACCTTTTAAACATGTGCCTCATCACATATCCATTTATTTCTCTTTCCCCATTGTAGAGAAATAGCAAAGCAGGCTCTTTCCTGATGTCAAGAGTAAAAAGAATTTAAAAAATTCTCACTAAGGAATGTCATTAAATTTATCCTTTAAATGTCCTAATATTTTAGAAATAAAGGCATTTAAATTACTCACATTTAGACACAACATGATTTCACATTTGAGTACTAACTGAAATTATTAATGTTTTCTAGAGAACATTTCCTGAAAATTTGGATAATTCACAATGAAACTTTTCAGTAGTTAATAAATTTTTTTTTACTAAGAAAAAAAAGTAATTGCCTCAAGAAAAATCTGTAAGACTATCCCTTCATAATTCTGTTTGTCAGTCTTGCCTGATCCTACTGAGGACCAGTTGTACTTTATTCCTAGGCGTGCTTCTAGAAATGATACCCGTAAACATAAAAGTTAGACTTTCAAATTGAAAGTCTAATGCTCTATGCTAATTTCAGACTTCATTGCACAGGCTGAGCTTGGTTTGTGTTGAGTGCTGCACAGAAAAAAGCAGGCAAAAACCCCGCGTCTCTGGTGTGACTCTTCAAAGGAGCCCCCGAGATGATCCTGCCCCGTAAGTACGGCCGTTGAGTCAGTAGTGGCAGATTCAGAGGTTCAGTGAGGCCTCTGAAATGCTTTTCAAATGTTTTTACAAGAAACGGAGAGATTTGTCCTTGAGAATTCTACGTGCCTTGCAGAGGGCTCATAAATAAACAGCTTTCAGGATAATGTTTCACACTTCAGCTAACTCAAGAAAGGAGAATATGTTACTCCAATGATTTCTAAGGAAAAGAGTTCCTCACAGAGCCTCATAAAATACAGCAGTGCTTTCTGTCAAGCTTTGCCTACATATGACTGTATTTCCTTCAGTGTGAATTAATTACCTGTATTCTTCAGTCTCTTAAGTCACCCTAGTCACATACGTACCTATGCTTTTATTTCTGTTTTCAGTTTTTGCTGGTTCCACCCTCACCCCCCTCCCAAAGTATTTTTCAAAACGCTCAACACTTCTTTTCTGGTTTTCCCTTGGTTTGGGTTTTTGTTGTTTTTTTGGGGTTGTGTTTTTTTTAAACATTTCCTGTTTCTCTCGATTTTGAATTCATAGCTCCATCAGAATAGCAGAATATGCACCGTAGTCACAGATCACACGTACATCTGTTCCCACTGGGCATGAATAAGAATATACGGATCAAAAAGGTTCTTTCTTATTAACTTACGGTTTAAGCAGTAGTTTACAGGGAACATTACAGAAAATCCCTACTGCAAAAATTGTCAATTGCCTGCTTAGGTTTTAATTTTGTTAAAGCTATTTGATCTATCCTGTTACAAGAGAAAAAGGTTTTGTGTCTCACCTTGCTATATAATTTAAGAAACCTCTGTGCCGCACATGACGATCCCTTTCAGTGTATTGTGGGTCTCTGCTCAGGGGTCTGAGCTACAACTTCTGAGCGACTTCTATCAACTTTATCAGATTTTAAATCAGGCTTAAATTATGAGCACTGTGTTTTTCTTTGCTGCATACTGCTGCTTCTAGTGGGGTTTCCTGACAGCTTCTCAGCTCCTAATTCAGGCTACCTGTGAAACGCACAGAAGTGTGCTGTAGCGATCAACTGGCCGCTCTTTTCCCCAAAGATTAAAATTAACAAGACCCATGAATATTTCTGACCAAAACCAAATGTTTCATCTAAGAATGAGAAAAGTCCACGACAAACAAATGTGACATGTTGTTTTGTCTTGCTCTCTTCTCTTCATCTGCTTCCAGTTTTACCTCCCTTTCAATTTAAAATCTATTCAAACTGTGTTGTCACATTCCTGTGCCTGTGTCATAGGATGATAACTGCATATTACAAATAGCTGCTCAGTTCTTTACGTTAAGGTATAAATTGTTGATTCATACCTATGTTAGTGCAGATGTAGCAATCCTAATTAACATGTAACTATAAAGCTATTTGATTTTTCAGGTCATTGGTAAAACCACAATAATTCTTTCACCATTTTCACCTTATCCTGCAAATAATATCTTTCCACCCCTATCAAAATAAAAATTTTATTGTGAACCAAGTATTTTATTCAAGACATTTCATTTCCTGGATTGCCTTGCCAATTAAAATTTCGTTTCAGTAAATTATATCTTGAAATATTTTTATTTTCAGAAGAAAAGCTGAGCCATTTTAGTTTGAGAGTGTCAAATCAGTATTGTGAAGCTCTCTCACATTCTGTGGAGAGGCTTTTTTTTCCCTGTCAAGATCCTTCACCAAAATCAAGAAACAGACCAAACACCAAGGGTCTGGACCATGGCCACAGCCAGTACTTTTAAGCTGTGGTTAAACCTTCCTGCAGGACTTTTTGCACTACCACCGCCCCTATAATTTAGAGTCCAGGTGAGCTAAAAGAGGGATATTTGATGGAAAAAAAATGTGTCAAATTGAAGAACAAAATTGACAAAACCAGTGGCATCTCATAGGGACAGAGCAGGGCTTCACAGGGATGACCTCGATGACAGTGAAGTTTAAAAGAGAAATGAGGTTTTTCAGTAACTTGTCAGATTGCCTGGCTGTTTTCTAAATGACGGCTATATCCACGTGCCATTTTACGGTTGGGATAGGGTTGCTTATAAGCACGAGTCCGCAGGAAAATTTGAAAAACTCATCTGAAGCTTCTTTTCTGCCTTAACCCGTGGCCGGAATGTGGAGGAGGGAGAGGGGCAACGGGGGGCTGTCGTGATGGCGGATGCCGCCGTCCTTTCACTCAAGGTAGGGCGAAGGACCGCCAGTGTGGCGGTGGCCTCGGCTGGCTGGCTGACCTCCCCCTGACTTGGGGCAGTCAGAAACAGAAAGATTTTGTGCTCCGGCAGAGCTGGGCCTTCCCGTGACCCGGGCGAAACCCTCCAGCCGCTTTCCCACAACGCCGCGCCGAAGCCTGGCTGCAGCTCTCCGTTTATTTTTTCAGGTGAGTAGAGGCTGTATCAAGTACTGGTTTCTCAGTTGCTTTTAATTAGGCTTCTGGAAGCCACTCTTTCATCTCAGGCGAAGCCTGCGTCACTTCGCTCCAGCTATTTTCAGTCCTAAAGCCGTGGGTTCACTTTCATGCGGCTAATTGAAGGCACACGGGAAAGCAGAAAAGGGCTAATCCCAATGATTTGAGATATTTTACGGTTAGGGTAAAACCGCACGTCTTTTAGCTGCAGAGAACCACTTTCTAAATTTTAACCTCACAACCGCTTCCCTGAGGGGAGGCGGGTAGCTCAGGGAGAAACCGGCTGTAACGACATGAGACCCCCACAGGGTCCCACACGCTGTATGGGAAGGTTGAGCAGGTGATGGAGACCTGATGGGATATAATAGACTGCCTTTGTTTTTAAACTCCTGCCTTTCTGGTCAGCTCCTCCTTATCTCCCAGGTAAGCAGGTGAAGAAAGCTGGGGGAAGTCCAACAAATTGCCAACTAAACTTTCAAGGCGCCATGCAAGCACGTTCAAGGCCTGTGACTGCCATTAACATCGGCTGGACTCCTGCGATGGCAATTACCTTCATGGGTTTGAAAATGAAGTGATAAAAGGCATTTCACCAGCTTACAGGAGACATTCATAGTTACTGTCCAAGTTTACAGCTGCAACAGCTGTGCCACATGTGGCCATGGCATTCATCACCCTGTCCTGCTCAAATCTGCTGCATGACCATCGCCTTGGCGCACAACAAGACATCGGCCCTCTGTGGCTGCTGCGTGTTGCGGTGTGTTGCTGTGTGTGTGTTGTGTGTGTGTTGCTGGCACTGTCACATGCACACCCACCTGCTCCTTCAGGCTGCATCCATGCTGCAGCTCCCAGGGACTCCTCTGCTGCCATGCACATAGCACACCTTTATGGACAGTCATCATTAACAAGACGTCTTATCATCTCTGTGTTTCTGAACACTTGAAGAAATCACTGTAATGACAGCTTTGGAGCTATGGTGATAGACACATACGCTTTAGAGGCAACAGGGTGAAAGCTGGTGCAAATTTACTTAAATGCATGTACTGCATTTGAGTTTATATCTGTTGTGAACCCAGCCCAGTCTGATACACCTGAAATACCTTGTCACACCAACAACAGTTTGTGATCAGAGTCTGTCACCCCATGACATAGATGTTCATTTTCTCAGTAGTGCCACTGAACTACTTAAGGGCTTTTGACAAGTGTTTCTTCTATAACATCAGTGTCTGACACTTAGTAAGTGGCATATTTTCATTGAACTTTGAGGCAGATAACCCACAGCAATAATCTTGTATTGATTTTTAAACACATATATATATAAAACATACATATACACATACGTATATAAAAGATACATGTACCAGTTTGCAATCATCCCTTTCTGAATATGTAGCAGTATGTTTTGTGTAGCGGTTGAATGAATAGCACAAGCAGTTAGGAGCAGAAATCCCTCTATCCCTCGACCCCAAAACATGACAGCACTACAAATTGCCAGAGGAGGCCCACAAAAGGTTGAAGAAACAGCCATTTTCTGCCCTGGCTGTTCCACAGGCCTTTGATAGCTTTTGTCTTTCATGTTGCTGGATTCATATTTTCCTTTTCTGGCTAGCTGGTGTGTTGTGCAACACATCAAGCATGTGAGCAGCAGTGAAGAAGCGTGATGAACCAGAGAGATCAGGAATACCACTGGTATGCTGGGCTGTGTGAAGGGCTCCAAGTTTGGGCACTTTTCTTCCTCTTGCAGTTCAGAGACCTGCAGGAATTTAGGAAATATCCAAGTTCATTTTGACTGCACCTTGATTAAGTTATCTAGATGAATGGACAAAGTTTTGCTGCTGTTAATTCCTCTCCGCACCCCTTACATACCATGGGACAAACTTTTCTTCTCCAGAATATGGGTGCAACCTCTTGACTCACGGTGCTGTATGCCTGTACCTGGGGGGAAAACATGGTTCTCTGCTCAGGCATCGGTGGTGGGAATACCCACAGAGTGATGGCTGTGTTCCAGGCTAACATAACCAGCACAATCCCAAAGGCAAATGGGTGGGCAGTGCTGGGTAGAAAGATAGTAAGGAGGCTTTTTGCAAATTTGGAACAAAAAAATAATGTGCCTATGGAAAGATTTTAAATTGTTGAAGGAGTTTGTCCTGATAGTCTTCTAAAGCAATAAGTTTTGGGAAGGCAAACCTCTCTGTTTGAAGGCTGAAGTGACACCGTGACTTTTCACTCTGAAATGTTTTTCACTTCACAGGCAATCTACAGCTTCTAAAGCATTTTAAAAGGATTAAGTAATTTGAAACAGAAAATAAATAATTCCTGTCTTTTTGCATTTCAAGAAAATCTGAAAAATTCTGCTTTGGTTTAAACCAAATGTTTTTTCCTCTGATACTTCTGCTCAGCAACTGAACTGAAAACCCACTATTCATCCAGTCCCTATGTAGGTAATTGCAGTTTGAAAATGGGAAAGGTTACATAAATTATGCTCAACAGTCCTTCTACTTAATTATTTGCTGGCTATTTTCTTATAGCTTCAAAGCACAAGTGGCTCTCAAAGCAGGATTTGAACGACGTGAAGGTATAGGGCTAGCTTACAGTGGTTATGGGTTCATATTTTGCATATGGAGCCATTATTCCAACTAATAGATCACCACCAAGAGAAGCCGTTTAAAATATCTTTATGGCCTATATCCTGACAGGGAAGGAGTTGTAAAAAGGTCATAAACTGTGCCAAGAAGCATAAAAAGAAGTTGGTGTTCTGCATTACAAGAAATGCAAGATAAGGTACTTGCACGTTCCAGGCATGGTGGGTGGGTGGGCAGGGGGCCTAACAATATCCAGATGGGCCCCAGAGCACAGGCTGGAGGTAGGCTCTGCAGAGCCGACCCTTTTCGTCCGCCGTTTCTTATCCACATCACCACCTCCTCATCCCTGAATTTCAGCCTTTTGTAGCCTGCCCGCTCTTTAGCGCTTGCTGGGCTTGCTGCCTTGTGTCCCTGCAACCTTCTTCCTTCGGTGCCTGGGCTTCTCCTTTGCCTTTCCCAACCAGCCAGGAGGCTATATCCTCCAGGGCTTTGCTCCTCCAGCCATGCTATGCTACAAAAGAGACCACAAACCCTCTCCTTGGCCCCCGTCAGAGCAGGTGCCTGCTATCTCAGGGATTGCCTTAGGGGTGGCACAGGGGCAGAGGAAGCCAAATGGGTGGGCTGGTTCTGCAGGAGTTTCCAGTTGCTGGTCTTGTCCCCTGACAGCAGTGAGGTTGGGGATTCGGTAACTCTGTCTGCATCCTGCGCCTACGTCCTCTCCCAGATCCCCCAGGGAGCCTTTAATGAAAGCACTGTGGTGGCTGGTGGCTGAGTGGGGTTTGTCTGCCTTTGCACCACCACAGATATCCAGGCAGGACACACTTATGTCCCCGCAGGATTCAGCCCTTGTGCACAATGCCTTGTGCATTCCTGCTTTGATTTTTGCTCTGTCTCTTTCAAGAAGAATCTTAATTTTGAGTTGCTAAGCTGAATAATATTTGGATGTTTCGAGAAAGCTTCAGTGCCCTTAAAATTATTTCTTTTTTTCCTGAAGGAATATGCTTTTTCGGGTCGTCTTAACTAAATCTGTCAATGGAAACTGCGAAGGGACAGATCCCCATTTATGCTGTGACTTTTTTACCTTATGCTGCCAGTTTAGACAGACGGTATGCTGAGTAAGTTGGGTCCCAGGCTCTTTTGAGATATCACAACCGTGCAAAAGAACATTAGTGTAAATAAGAAACAGGCTGTAATGAGCAAATGTTTGGGTATTAATTCAGTCTTTACTTTGGCAAAAATCTCCCATTGCCTTCAATGAGAATTTCCGTACATGAGAATGGAGCAAATGTTATAAGCTAGTTTTCATAACCTTTGTACATGCTTGTGAGCACTTACGCAGATGCTAAGACACACTGGGATGAATGCTGTGAGTAACTGCTCACCTATCTTGCTGTAGTTTGCACAGTCCACTTCTGAGTAAAACCCATGAAGACCTTTGACTCAGAAGGAACAACATGTCCATGCTTGGGACACTCAGGGCTTCCCTGGCAAATTTGGTCTTCTATAGATAGCAACAGCAGAGCTCTGATTATAGCTGTGCTTGCATAACTGCTGCAACTGAGATTCACTGAATCCAAAGTGGCAGAGTCAGCATTATGCCATGATTTGCTGGCATATCGCATGTTAACCCTCTGCTGCGGAAACTCACAAACCTGCTGGTGCTAAATAATCACTCCCTTTCAGTCTCTTCACTTGCATCGCTCCTTGCCAGACTCCAGTAGAGATGACTTAGCCAGCACCGAACTCTGCAGGAGAGCATGGGTTTCAATACGTACATTTGTTTCTGACAGACCTCAGCCAATGTGCCTCTCTTTTTCCAGCAAGAGGGAAAAACATACTTTACCATTTCTAGCTCTGCTCCCTGCTATGCCGTCTTATGAGCTCTTTGTCTGACCTACATATTATATAGCTATCATACTTATGTAATGACTCTACTGAAGCCAGGGCCAGGGGAAGCTAATCCAGGGATTTGGGTTCGTTCTGGTATGGGATCGCCTAGAGCCTTTCCTTCCACTTGCAGTAGAGAGGGCCAGAAATCTCCCTCATTCCTGTAAAGGTCGGCATTGTAGCCAGTAAAACCCTTTCTCCAAATGCGCACCAAGCACCAAGGGAGCGCGTATGGGACTGGAGACGAGGATGGACTCATTTTGGATACTACTGAAATCGTAGCTGGCACTGAGGATTTAGCTTTGTGTGATAAGGCCCCTGGTGAAGTCCTGGGACTCAATCTCCGAAGGCTCTGCCTGGGGAAAACACACTGGTCTCAATTTTGAAGGGCTCCAGAAGCTTAAATAACCTGAGAGTGCCTAAAGCCCTTGCTCAGCTACCCCCTAATTCTAGAGGTGTGTGAAGTCCCTTGTCACCTGTCTTTACAACACTGTCATCTTCTAGCCACCTAAAGCTCAGGCTTTTAGGTAGTCTCAGCATTGTTTACCTCTCTCATTTACCATTCTGGGCTGCAGAGCAAGTCCTCCACACCTGGGGTTTGCCATGGTCCACAAAAAACTTGTGCCTTGCCCGTTTCACTTGTGAAGTTGATCTTGGACACTCCAACTGGATTGCTGCCTACAGAAAACACAGCCAGGGAAGGCAGTCCCCCCTCACCACTTTCCCCCAAGAGCTGAAAGGTTGAAGCAGTCACTGAGGATCTGGGAGACCCTGGTTCAGATCTTTCCTCTTGCTGCAGTAATTTGAACCTGCATAAATAGCCAGTGTGCCAGAGAGAGAGTGAGTGATAATGTCACAGGCCACACACAAAGCCTCCCCTTGGGATAAATGACGCAGATCTCCGTATTCCCACATAAACGCCCTGACCTCCAGACCTCACCTTCTCCAGTCTGATGAAGAATTATTACGGACAAAGTGAAACAGCTTTGGTGGTGGGAAAGGTCCGACCTGGAATACCATATACAGCCTGATCATGGCTCACATGCACCTACACTGGAAGTAGAAGATGTGCATTCAGATCCCCTCAAACAGAAACAAGAATTAAGCTAAGATCTTACACACCCCAGAGTACTTTTCAGTGATCCCATCTGTGCCTCAAGGCCACGGCTGGGAGACTCATCACAACATTTAGTGTTAAAGATGCCTGTAAAAGCCCTGTAACAAATGCCATAACACCCTACAGACAAGCGTGCTTACCGGCCATTGACTACCCAAGAAGCAAGTAGGAACTACCACCCTTACCAGCTCTAAGAAAGGCCTGGCTTGAGTGATTATGGCCAGATCTATAAATCTCAAACTGATGCACATTCTTTTCTAAAAGTGCATGAAACGCAAATGTCACTGTCCTGAACACTATGACAAGGAAATCTTTTTGGGGGTCTTTTTGAGGGTCCTTTATGTGTGCTTGGATAAGAGGCAAAAACAATTTCTGCAATGTGCTCTTATAGGAGAGGAATGATGAAGCAGAAAGGTGGAGCCGTGCACATTTCTGATCCTCTTCAAATTTTCCTCTTTTGTAAGTGTGGTGCCAGAGTCACCATTACCACAGTCTGAGTCTGCTGGGCATGCCTATGCGCTCACACAGGCTACTTGTGTCCCATGTAGATACATCTAGCTATATCCATTTTGTGTGAGCATCCAGCATCTCCCGGTGAGGGTCAGATATAAATACAGCTATAATCCTTCTTGGCTATGAGGAAAACCCTGTATTTCAAGGGTTTTTTTGTGTAGTAATGAAGAGTATTTATGTGTGTATACACAAACCCTTTTAAAAGTATAATCCTTTTGCAAATGGATATTTTCCTACTGATCAGTAAGTGTGTTGTGAGGACAGTTGTGTGAACATCACACACTCAAGTGATACTAAAGGGGACAATCTCATTTTTATTTTTGGACCACGGTGAGTGATAGATTTCAACCTCCTTAATGCTTAAAATTCAGAGTGTAGTTTTTTAGTATGACATCATTTCACAGATTAATGCAAAATGACAACCAAACACTCATGGAAGAAAAGCTACCCAGGGTTGAACTTCCCCAAACTGAAATCCAAAGGCTTGGGTTTTTTACATGTAATATTGCTCCTAAAAAGCTTTTGTATTTTCTGGGTTCACTGCCTCTGGTAAGCCAGGTAGCTCACAGCAAACAGGAAAGGTTCATGGCTTCTCTGGACTAATTACTAGCTGTGAGTTTTAACGTCAGAATCCTTTATTTTCTTCTAATTTAACTGTCATAGTTTAACCCCAGCCGGCAACTAAGCACCACAGAGCCGCTCACTCACTCCCCCCGGTGGCGGTGTCTCATGGGTTGAGACAAAGACAGTTTAGTAAGTAAAGCAAAAACCCCGCACGCAAGCAATGCAAAGCAAGGAATTCATTCACTACTTCCCATTGGCAGGCAGGTGTTCAGCCATCTCCAGGAAAGCAGGGCTCCATCACGTGTAATGTTTACTTGGGAAGAAAAAACACCATCGCTCCAAACATCTGCTCCTTCCTTCTTCTTCCCCCAGCTTTATATGCTGAGTATGACTTCATATGGTCTGGAATATCCCTTTGGTCAGTTGGGGTCAGCTGTCCCAGCTGTGTCCCTTCCCAGCTTCTTGTGCACCCCCAGCCTACTCACTGGTGGGGTGGTCTGAGAAGCAGAAAAGGCCTTGACTCTGTGTAAGCACTGCTCAGCAGTAACGAAAACATCTCTGTATTATCAACACTGTTTTCAGCACCAGTCCAAAACATAGCCCCATACTAGCTGCTATGAAGAAAATTAACTCTACGCCAGCCAAAACCAGCACATAACCATGGTATCTTCAGGGCAAGAAGACTGTGTCAGCAAGAGAACTGAGAGATTTCATTTTTCACTCCATGTCTACTTACCCAACCTTCTAAAGAACTGACTTTTAGGCAAGACTCCCTGGAACATGGCCCCAGAGACTGCAGTCAGTGAAAAAAGGGATCAAGCAAACGTTAAGAATGACCTTCAGGACCAATCCCTCGAGTCACCAGACATAGTTGTATCAATGACTACATTTGCACTCTCCAGATGGAAGTATACTCCTTTGCAGCAAGCTGTGGGAGGGAACAAAGGAAACAAGTCTTTGTCCCTGCCTTCATACATGCACGTGATTCTTAAAGAGGGTGCTTATGTCAAATATAGATGTAAAACAGCACCCTAGTATACAGTATTGCCACAGCAATGCAATCAGAGGCCCTGCAAAGTTAGATTGTGGATGAGCAGTAAGCAGTATGTTAAATTGCTTGGATGTGGAGAATTAATTTAATGACATCAATAATTTGTGACTACTTTCTATTCCTGATAATGTTTCTGAGACACCATGCAGCTCCAGAAGAATGACCTATGGGCTCTTCCAGTTCTTACATCACCAACAGGATTTCTAAGTTCAGGCAAAAAGACCAAACTGCTCCTTCAGTTGTATCTGGAACTGGAGGGTGTGACAGAAAACAGAGTGCAGAATTTGATTTTCAGAATCATTGCTATTAATAATGTCTCAGAAGCCAGCAAGAGCTTAGTTTGATTTTTTTAGATACAACAGTGAAGTTAGAGCAAATTATCTTTTTATTTGTTAAACAATAAATTTAATTCCACATTTATTTCAGTTTTTGGAGTACAAAGGCATGTCTTACTTTTCAGAGTATAATTGTGCTGTCCAAATTCTTAGAAAAGTGTCTTTTCTTTTACCATCACCCCAGTCCATTAAGTAACAATTTTCAGGCAGAGAGCGTGCCATAAAGTATAGCATTCTGTTCTGCTAAATACTTTGGTGATTATCTCAGATCTAAAAGCAGCATTGGCTTCAACCTCTAGTTATAGATTGCTCTTTATTGCTTCTGTGCCGTAGAAACATAATTTGCTCTGTTCCCTTGAGAAATAGTTTTCTGTAGTTTTGTCCCCTTGCATTTTAACCTTTTTGTTACAGAGTTAGCAGAAATGACTGAGGAAGGAACATTTCTTCAGAGCTTCTTAGGTGATAGACTGGGAAAATAAGCATTCGCCCACTGCCAAGTTTGGAAGGTAAGGAGAGAAAGGGCATGTTTGGGGCAATCTCCTTTGGCAGGATGGTGATATTTTGTGGTAAACTGTCATTCTAATCTGAGGTATTTTAGACCAGACAACTGCAGCTGCTGTCAAAGAGAAAAACTCCCCATTTCTGCTGATCTTGCAACTTTGGATAACGTGTGTGTTTGCTGCTGCCAGTAAAGCGAAGGGTTCTTCCAGAGGGCACTGCTGATCTAGAGGGCAAAGCTATATATAATATTTTTTGGTATACCATGGTCTGTTGGTCCTAAGGGAACCCAAGCATCCAGGAAAGATTGAAGTTAGAAATGTGGGTGGAAGCTTTGCAGCCCACAGATATTTCTAAATCCAAACGACATCCTGAGGAAGTGCGTCTGGAAAGGGACTTTCTCATGCTGTATTCTTTCCCAGCTATTAAGAGCGTTATGTGCTTCACAGCACCATTCATGCACCAGAAATGCAATCACTTATCAGAGACGAAGGCTATTTAATCTACTAAGGAATTCAGCCTTTGGATTAATGCATGGCATGCTGCTGATACTCCCTCTCCAAACATTATGTATTGCAGCCATAAATGGTGAAATTAGGCATGACAGGTTAAGACTTGCCATCTAACTGCCTGCCAGACAGGTTTGAGCTTTGCATAGCCACCCACACTGAAAAGAGTGTCCTTGGCCCCTCAGATGTTTTAGGTACAGTTGGAGCAGTCAAATCTTTAAAGATGATGTCTGTTTCCAAGAGGTACTGGTCAAATCTGGGCACTTAAAATGAGATACGTAAATGTATAAGGAAGATGTTTTTGCAGTGTCCTGTGTGCGCACTTTATGCACTTATCTTTTGAAATTTTGACCCAAGCCTATGTTATTAGCAATTGGGCAGCCCAAAATACATGATAATAAGCTAGTTGGAGTAATAAAATTTCCTTCATTTGACTCTCAGGTGAAAATTTCTTTGAGACTCTCTTTCTTTAGACCTCCCCAGTCTGTCCAAATGACAACGTCTCCCTTTGTTCCAGATATCCTAAAAGTGAGGCCGTTTACAGTTTCTGTACATTAGTGTCTCATCTCTCTTCCCACCAGGGCGACAAATGAATAGTTGAAAGAAACAAAATGAGGGAAAAGGCAAAAATAGCAGCTGCAGCAGAATGAGTGATGAAACGTACATACTGTTTTTTAAAAACGCTTTGTCGGAAAGGGCTTTATAGTAATGCAGTTTGAGTCTGCCAAGGACTGGACTGCTGGGGAGGTCATGGCTTTATAATCTGACGACAGTTCTGTCATGGGAGACGTCCTGGTGAAGAGGTACCTGTACCATACAGCCTCACAGGCACACACACACCCCCCCTGCAACGCGGCTGGCATTACCTGGCACTATGGGAACACCGTGGCTAGCGTGCGTTTTACCTGGAAGTCTCGGAATGATTTCATATTGCCGTTTCTTGAATTTATGGCACCCTTATAGCACAGAATTAGTTCTGTTTTACAGATTAAGAGATTCAGAGCCAGTAAACCTTGTGAATTAGGGACAGGTGAGAAGAAAAGCGTGAGGTTGACAGGTACAAATATGGAAAGGTACTCAGGCAACTACAGAGAAGCTGAGTCTTTTTGGAGCCTAGATAACATCTAACTGTCATAATTCACTGTTGACAGCCTCATCAAAAAGGCTAAGGACTTAATAAACGTGGAAAATAAACTGTTCTTCCATTTTAGAGGTCTCCAAAGCTGAGATGAAGCCCCTTGGAAGGGCAGATGTTTATACTGCTATGTGTGCTTTATTAAGATTTTTTCAGTACTTATATTTTTCACAACAGGGATGTATCTTCAAAGAAAGGACCACCAACTACCTGCAAATGACTTAGTGGCCTGTACAAAAAAAAAAAAAAAAAGTATTTCAGAAACTCTTACAGGAATGGTACAGATTTTCTGATATTGCAAAGAGAAACACTGCTTTGGTACAATGTCTTGTCATTACAGATCCTATATGACATGCTGCTCACTTGGCTGCTACAGATTTCAAATTGTTCTGAGCATTTATCGTGTATCTTTTCAAAGGCTATAGCTGGTGCATTAACCCTTTACATCCCTCTAGTTGTGTTAATATCCTGCCTATTGTGGTCCTTCTCCATCTTCCTGTTATGCTATGGTAACATCTGCTGGTAGAAAAGTATCTACTACAGTAAATGATCCTGAAATACCCAACAACCACTAAGCAACTTCTAGAGTCAGTTTAGCAAGCTGCTTTAAAAAAATAGTTCTAGGAAATGCTTTTAGGTGGTGTAGATTTCAAATAAGAAATTAGTTCAGATCATGCAAATAAACAAGAGGGGAGGAAGGTCAGCATGTTCCAGCAGAGGAGCAGAATTTATTTCCCCAGCCTCAAAGTTACAATAATATTCAGGGTTCCAGAGATTTTTCTGATCAAATATTAAAACTCTGCTTTCTACAAAGCAGGGTTGGCAAATGTTTGTATTTTGTACAGGAGCAAGGCCAGAGAGCTGGGAGAAAGGAGAGTGACATGGTAGTGCTGGAGTTGGCTAGTGGGGAAGGAAAATTAATTTATACTGGGACAACTGATTTCCTCTTTCTTACAAATGTGCTATTCTAGAAGGGGACACCCACAGAAACAAGTTTGTGGATACAGGTGCATCAGTATGAAATGCAGATTTCTTACTTCTAAAATTCAGAGGTCTGTCCGACTTAGGACACAAAGGGCTGTGTTCAGGTCAGGCACCTATGGGCAAGCTGAACATCCATGGATATATTAAACTATGTAAAAATGGAGGGATCATGAAGCTTCCTTCATCAAACCTTACTCCAAGCAAATGAGTGTCCTTAGGAACAAACCCATATGGAGGAGAAGTGATTTCTGGCCATTATGCAGACCCCTTCATTGGGCATGGGGTGGCTGGGCTGGAGACCTGCCTCTCCCACTTGTCTTTGCTCAGACTTTTCTGTCAGCAAGACTGATGTGACATCAAATGGCTCCTTCATATGTCAGCACCTGGGACTCTTAATGCAATGAGGATTATTTCCTTTCTTCCTCTCCCGATCAGACCCTCCATGCCTCTGGTGCATCCTGAAGTCCCCAGTGGATTATTTCCCACTGTCTCACTGCAAGTTCTCAATGAGATGGAAAAAGAAGGAATCCAGCTTTCTATGTTGCAGAAATGACAAAGGAAACAGCTTTCATGTGTGTCCAGGGGCTCACATTGTAAAGACTGATTTGGTGCTACCTCCCAGTTTCAGGTGTGGGTGTTTTTTTAGCAGAGAGGTGAGGCAGGGGCAACTCAACAAACTCATCTGAGTTTTCTGTAGTTCAAGCATTTCTTGTCAGGACTTACTGAGGAAAAAAAGTATTAAAAGAGCAAAAGCAGGAAAGGGCCATTTGGCTTATCTTGTTCACTTCCTGAAATCCAAACAAACTTTCAAAAAAATCTGTATCACACCCTATCCATTCACCCTGTTTCCCTGCACTGAGGATGGGAGAGTCTAGACAAATCTGGGCTTTGGGAAACCTTTGGAACTTTTTCTGAAAATAGGTTCCAAATATTTTGTTAAAGGCTTCGAACACGTTGGAAAACACTAGCTGGGGGGTTGAGGGAGGTTTCTTGGTTTTATTTATTTGTTTTCACTCTAAACACCATTGCCAAGAGCACAGGAGAAACGGGCTGGGAGGTCTGCACCCGCGCACAATTACTCATACGAGGCAGTCTCAGTGACTTCCTTGGGACACCATTTGCCAGCAGTGACTCAGCCAGTATCACCAAAAGTCAAGAGCCAGCCCCGGCTCGATGTGACAGCACCCCTGGCACTTCCACACCAGGTGCTTCAGGAGAGCTCCTGCCTTTATACCTCTCGCTCCAGGTGCAGGAGCATGGTTTTCCACGGTCTACCCACCTGGCCTTCCTCTGGCTGTGCCCTGTGGCTCCTCGTTTGCTGTGAAGTCCAGCTGCGTGGCTCCTCTTTTTGGCAGGAGACTCCTGGCCCCTGGGGTGAGAAGCAGCAGTCCCTCACCAGCTCCCGTGCCTGGTTTGCACTGCCTGGAAGCCAGGTCTGCAGGCATACGCAGGTGCTTCATTTCAAATGAGGTGTCTAAAAGCCTGTGTGCATCTGGGCTTTGCTCTCTGTTGACCCAGGGTGTATTTTAACTAGTGGCTGGCAGTTTCTAGACTAGTGAAAATCCAATTCTTCTTTACAAGTCAGATTAAACAAAAAAGAAAGAAAGAACGAAGAGCAGCAGCAGAGATATCCACCGCAATATTGGAGAGGGGAATTTCCTCAGAGTGTAAGCCCACCTCCTTTCCCCACTCACTCCTCTGGCCTTCTGCTATGGTTGCCAGCTAATAAATATATTCCCCTTTTCTTGAATCCCGCCCTTTGTGAATATTCTGTTCTTTCTCATGCCCTGATGGAAGAAATGCTCCAGAAATGAGCCAGTCTCTCTGGGCGTCCTGGAAAACACATGGCTGCTAACGTTCCACCATAAAATAGAAGCAAGCAGGGCAATCGCTTCAGTCCATGGAGATTTAATTGACAATTCACTGAGCTAAGTGATGAAAGTTGGGAGCCTTCATCATAGATTTGATGACTTAATGTCTTAAGCCTTTCTTGTGAGAACCAGGGACCGGGCATGTTCAATTCCTAGCTGGTTTAAGTGCTTTATCTAATCAACCTATTTGCTTAAATGCAAAACAAAATATATAGGATTTCAGAACACTTTTACTACTTACTTATATTGACTTTTTAGTTTTATTTTAAACAGTCCACATATCCTGATGCTGTAGAACGTTTTTGACCAGCCTCATAAGGCAATTAGCAACCTTAAAAAAGCTGTCAGGAAAAAACCATGGGGCAATGCTTCTGGGAGAAAACTAAGGATTTCAGGGAATGTGTCATCAGAAAGGTAACATGAAGGAAGTTTTGACCATTTCCCAGCTAATATGAAAATCAACAATCGTAACACCACGTTGTGAGATCCTGAAGTAGTCCGACTCCTTCTTTTATGTTATTTAGCGGAGGCTGGATGGCTTTGGGAAAAAGTTAGCTCACATGTTCCCCTGGAATACAGGCTGGGCTTTGGGAAAGTGTGGGAAATGCATGTAAATGTTTTTCACACACTTCAGCATATCTTACGTTTAGAAGTGGAAGAAGAGAGAGTCAGACCAGGGGGGCGAATAGGTTTTGGTGGATCTGCGCTTCTCAGATATCTGAAACCAAGACATCCTGGGGAACTTGTAAGGAATCTCTTTCTCCAATGAAACGAAGACCAGTTTCTAGTTTGGCCATGCAAAATAACAAATTTGGCTAATCGCCTGAAAGCTGGGATTAAACTGTTAATAAATTAAGCCCGAGGAGCAGCCAAAATTCACATCTCGCTGCTAAAATCTGTATTTGATTGAAAAATCCTGTGGTTTGAAGGAGAAAGGAATTTTGTGCCAGTTTTATGTTGTTCTTTGGATCGGCACTTAATTGTCTCTTCAGGAGAGGCTCTTCTGTGACCTGCTCTGGGCCGGGGCAGAGTGGAGGGGGGGAGCACAGACCTCCCTGTCCGCCCCGCTGGCCCCTCTCCTGGCTCACGCCCTGCCACTTTTTTCATTAGCAAGCTACAGGGCCCGAGTGGACCATGCCTCATTTCAGAAAGAGGAAGACAAATCCAAGGCTCTCAGCCAGTTTTTAGGGATTAACGGGCATAAATAGTCCTGGAAATGCCTGGAACTCAACTGACTCCTGAGAAGGAAAAAAAAATAAAAATCAAAGCCCCAGCCCATCCTGTAAATTGCAGCACTAGCACAGAACTTACTTAAAATTTCAAATGTGTGGTCCTCGTGTTTAAAAAGAGGTCTTTCGATGAGCAAAAAATATAGGAGACTTTTTTCACAGATTACATCTTGTAATATGTTCTTGACAGGAACAGAGATAGGATTATAAAACAGAGCAGTCCAAGGCAAACTGTGATCTCTAAAAAACTGAATCCCCAAGTATTGCACCATGGGCCTTTCCGCCTTCCTGGCCAACAATCCCTTTAGATGGATTAACTTCCGAACGCCCTTCATCTGGTAACAGAGATTCAGTCAGGTAAATCTCTGTGAATACCACAGAGACAGAGGTGCCTTTTGATAGTTAAAAAAGGGGTGGAGAAGGGACAAAGCCAGTTTTTGAAAGTTGGCAGAGGCAATCTGCCCCCTTCTGCAGACTACCATTTTTCACCTCTGAGCCAATCCTGTTGCACAAATATGACCAACCAAAAAAGTTCAGGCTCGCAGAGCCTTAACTTTGGGATAAAGGGAGACACTGGTGTTATGTTTTGCTGTTTTCTTTGGTTTCTTTGTTGAGAGTGTGGGGTTTTTTTTTTTTTTGTTCCTCCTAGTCTGAGCTCCAGTGATCCATCTATCTCTAAATGTTGACACTTTAACCTGATACAAATCCCCCTGCCTAGGTTTCTGTCTTTTCCATTTTCAGTTCAGATTTCCCTTGTGGACTTGCAATTCCCTCTCAGATCATTAATATCCTTTGCTGGCAAATCCCTCTCGATGTATGGAGCAAGAGCGCTTGCCGCCGACTGATCTTCCTTCACCTCTTACTTCCAATAAGGAATGCAGCCTCAGCTGCCTCTTGACATTTCCGGCTCCTATTTTTCTACCCCTGTCATTCGTAGTTGCATAAGGGCCACTTTACCTCAGTTATCAAGGCTCTTTTTTTCTGCTCACTCATAGCTAATGTCTGCCTGTAACCTCACTTTTCTAGAGGGTTGGCAGACAGGAGGCAAGACAGACTCAGGCAGCTGAGCATGGGCTTTTCTGACTATCCAGGATGTGGCATAAGCCAAGAAAGTTCCCCCTCCTTCTGAAGAAATAAGGACAGGGGAAAAAAAAAAAGAAGCAGCAATCAAGTCTCAAGACCAATTTAAGCAGAATGAATGGGTCTTTGTTCTCTAGGGCAGGGTTTGCATTTATATTTGCTGTGTTAGCCACGGTCGTGATTTAATTGCACATCTTAATGACTTTTGGTGTTTCCCTTAAAGACCCAGAAGCTGGAATCAAGGGAGTCCATAAAGCCCTTTGCATTCATTCAGAGCAAAAGGTAAACTTTTACTTTTGCAACAAAGAGGAAGCAAATTCTCCCCAAAAGGCTCCAAAACCCAAAGGAAAATAAAAGGAAATTGACATTTGTTGTTTTTAAGAAGTCTCAGGATCTTTAAGCTGTTCTCAGGATTTTGGAAGGCGTGATGCTTTGATGCTCAAAATTGACAATGCCGCCTTTATGTTGAGTGTGCCACCACGCACGAGTTTGCTCAAGAAACTAAGAGTAAGGACTCCCTCCATCTACTTTGTCAGCCTTTTCAGCTTGTTTCTTCTTCTCTTGCTTCAAGCAGCGGCAAAGAGGGAAGACACTGCCTATCTCACCTTTGCTGCCTTTTGAGATTGCCCATCCCTCTTGTCTTTGCTAGTTAGACACTCGTGACATCTCACCGCTTACAAGAAAGCTGGCGTCAGCACACGCTGTACAATGTGGAGCTTTTTTCTTATTCAAATGGGAACACATGCACACAGGGCTGGGGTTCACAGGAGAATGAGGCCAATGGCTGATCTCCCACTGTCCTGGGGTGAGATCCTTCCCCGCAAACCAGCTCAACCAAAGGCCCTGACCCTGTCTAGCAAAACCACCAGTAACATTGCCATAACTGCAATGGTGATCTCCATGGCAGGAAGCAGAGTGTGAGTGGGATGATCCCTGTGTCCTCTACCTTCTGCTATCTGGTTTTGCCTATTTGTAACAAAT
This sequence comes from Theristicus caerulescens, assembly GCA_020745775.1. Lineage (NCBI taxonomy): Eukaryota > Metazoa > Chordata > Aves > Pelecaniformes > Threskiornithidae > Theristicus > Theristicus caerulescens. The sequence goes on from CM036558.1 coordinate 76,146,914, forward strand.
TGCTTTCTGCAGCTTTTTGCCCCCCTCTACCCATTTTATCCTCCAAACGACTAACAGATTTGTCACTGACAGACTCGGCTGCTGGGGCTCACATTAACTTTTGTCAAGTGAGCTAGCCACATTCCCTGTCTATGCCGAGGACTCGTGCAGGCAGCATGAGCTGCAGCTGGGATAAGCACCAGAGACTCGAGTTGAAGCTCTTCCACAGCACGTGCTGACTGGTCCACCAGGCTGCAGCCGAGCTGGCTGTGGACATGAGGAGCTTCACCCCACCCCTGGCTGTTCGTTGTCTTCCCTCTGCCAGAACTGCTGCCAGAGCTGCTTTTGTGAGTATTTATTAGCTGCTCTCTGTCAACGTGAGCTGGGTTAGCAATGATCTACCGCCTGAGCTCAATTTTTACTTGGGAAAGGCTGGGGAACGCTCACACTAGTGGTGAAGCAGCACACCTGGGTGGCAGGGGTTTGTGGCAGTATGGATGGGTGGTGGCCAGCAGCTGGGGATGTAGCTTGTTTAGACAAGACTCGAGAGGAGATTTGTGACCAAGCCTGGAACAGGAGTGGACTCCGGTCAAGCCGCTTTGCACCTCTGCTCTCCTTGCTGCCTTTGGCTTGCTTGTCTGCTTGGGTCGTAAACTGTGCAGGCAAGGGACTCTCTCTTAGCTATGGGTTGGAGGACCAAAATGAATGATAGCAGATGAATTCACTCTTAGTTCTTTTAGGCCTTACTGTAAAACATTCTGCTAAACCCTCAAGAATATTTTTTTCCTCACTGGCAAATATGATACTGCTGGAGTTCCTCACTCCTACCCCCATCGCCATCACGTGCTTACAGTGAGACAGATTTCTGACTTTTCTTAAGGCTGGATTATTTCTACCTTGCTCCCATACTACTTGTGGATGTCTTCCTTCCCCTGACCCTCACAAACAAGGCCTTTCTTGATTTATGCCTTATTTCCATAACAGGTCTCCTCTGTTGACCCTACTGGAATTTGAGCTTTGACTGAAAGAATATATAGCTCCAGACACTGGTGGATGGGATGAAAACCTTTGGAATGACCTGAGACACTGTCGTCACATGGGTTCTTCAGCTGGTACACAGAGAGAGGGCAAGGCCACTCACAGCAAACTGACATTCTTTCTGGAGCCCAGTGACTGCTACTTACGTGTCAATGTTGTTACCCAGATGCCAAAGGAACACAAGTCCTGCTCGTGGACTGGGAGCTTCTGTCCTGGCAACAGTGAAAGCCAGGCACTGGGAACTTGCAGTTCATAGCCTAAAGTTAGTGACCTAATGACCAGTGAGGCTAATGGCAGTCAAGAGTGTGGAAACAGGAACCAGGGGAATGAATAGGAAGGACTCCATGCTCCTGTTATACCTGACACTGAGGTGACAGATACTGGTGTGCTGTGCTGTCTTACAGTGCCTACAGTATAAGAATGGCCTCGGGAAACCAACATGTACATACAAAAGAGACTCATGAGAATGATCCAAATGTTTTGTGGTGAAAGACAGGAAAGAGCAACCCTGCTTATCTTAAAGAGAAGGTCAAGTGGGGGTTTGGGCAGTCAGTCTAGAAGTATTTTGGTAAGGAGGAGACATTTGCTACTAGGGACTTGTTCAGCCTGGTAAATGTAAAGCAAGAGACAATGGCTAGAAGGTGAACAAAATCAGACAGGAAGTAAGATTTTTTTTTAACATGTGCTATAGTTCAAAAAGCAATTAATTTGGGGATGTCTTATGTCATCTAATGTACTGAAGATCAGACAAGGCCATCACAGCAGTCTCCTCTGACCATATAATTTCTGGTTCTATTTTAAGAATAATCATTCAGCTTTCATACAAACAGAGAAAGAGATAATATATGGAACTTGAGACCTCCATTCTTGTCCTTTCTCTAAGGACAGGAACAGGACTTCTGTGCACAGAGCAAAGACAGAATAGGTGTTTTAGTACACAAAGGACCAACCCCAGTAGTTGCCTAATGCCCTCACACCCCATTCAGGCCAGCAGAAGAGTACTCGTCATCTCCTTTGATGTGTTTAACTTCCTACAGAATCTCTTTCTCAACATATAAAACCATATAGTGTGGAGATTTCTATTTATAACAAGAGCGTGCAAGTTTCTTCATGCTCTTCTACTCATGTCAGCTGATTTATCCTAAATGACATCTATTTTCTGTTCGGGTTCTGCAGAGCTCAAATAGTGCTATTGCTAAAGGGAGAACGCTGTAAAATGGCAGTAAGTAAGAAGCACTCCCAGCTCCATCATTCATTTCCCCACATTTGCCTTGGCCAGTCTCCACGTTGCACAAACTCTCTGATCCTTTTCTGATATCATACCTCAGGCACTTCCCTGGGTCCTTCTACTTGGTGTGGTGTGGGGAGAGGTTAAAAGCTGTATTTAGCATAGTTTGTGCCTGAAAATAAATAGTGTTATATTAGTCAGAGATATTGTAAAGGTCACTTGTCTCCACATGAGCGGGCTGGCAAGGCGGTCTCTAACTGGGGTTTGGGAGTGCCACAGCACTACATACCCCAGCCGGCGCTGGCAGTTCTGTATGTGACTTTACTTTCCAAGGCAGCCCCTCAACGGAGATGGAAGTGACCATTTTATTAAATAAGAAACAACAATGCTGACCTCTCGTGGCCATACTAGCCGTTTGCAGCAAGGTGTCACAAGTGGCATCATTGCGCATCAGCTGTACGCAGCTACCAGGCTCTGCTGGGTACCAGTACGACTGAGGCTCCCTGGCCCTGGGGAGGAGGAGCGAAGGGAACCGGCACCCGACCCACACACCATCTCTTGAGATGCTCCTCATAACGGGCACATCACCTTCCCATTGCTACCAGCTCCAGCCCAGTGGTACTGACTGACTGCTAATTTTGGCCCCCGCTCAGGAAGCCGTTCACGGTCAGGACCCAACTTGCTGCTGTTGCACGGAAGTCAAACTGGCTGCACACATTTGCTTGTCTGCTGAACAGTGACCTGTGTGAAGGAGGGCGATTAGGGAGCACGGAGCATGGCCAAGTGCTGCTGAAGCTCAATGAATGATTGCAATGCAACAGCAATAGCAGAAAAAGCATTGGGACAACAGGTTATAACAAGATGAAATTCCACCATGAGTTGATGTAAAATACATTACCGAAAATTTTCTTGGTCATATATATGTGGCAGTGCCACCCAAACAACAAGCTGCAGCTTTTTGTGACATACCACATTTTTAATTTGCTTCTGATCTTTGCTCCTTTTCTCTGCCTACTAATGCCTGTGGGACTAAGTCTAACATTTCAGGCCCTCTGAATAGCCCTAAGACAGCACTTTCACTGGGGGGAAAAAAAAAAAGACCTCCTACAATTAGAAAGCTTCTTCCAGTCCCTGAAACACGGGCATCTGCAGGGATTAAGAACAGAGTAGGTGAAAGCTCCTCACAATGGATATTTCTTAAGTCTGCATGAGTGAATGTCCTGGTTTTGGCTGGGATGGAGTTGGTTTTCTTCCTGGTAGCCGGTATGGGGCTGTGTTTTGGGTCTAGGTTGAGAACAATGTCGATGATACACTGATGTTTTGGTTCTTGCTAAGTAGTGCTAAGTACTTGCTAAGTGGTGCTCACACTGGTCAAGGACCTTTCAGCTTCCCATGCTCTGCCAGGGGCACGGGAGGCTGGGAGGGGGCACAGCCGGGGCAGCTGACTCAGACTGGGCGGGGGCTATTCCATACCACGTGACGTCATGCTCAGTATATAAGCAGGGAGTTGGCTGGGGAAGGGTTCGATCGCTGCTTGGGGGATGTGCTGGGCATCGGTCGGCGCGTGGTGAGCAATTGTACAGTGTACCGCTTGCTTTGTATTACTACTGTTCTATTTTTTATTTTACTTTAGTTATTAAACTGTTTTTATCTCAATCCACGAGTTTTTCCCCTTTTACCCTTCTGATCCTCTTCCCCATCCCACCGGTGGGGGGGTGAGCGAGCGGCTGCGTGGTGCTTAGCTGCTGGCTGGGGTTAAACCACGACAGTGAACCATAACAAAAAATAAAGCTACAAGCAAAATGAAGAAACCTAGCAAATGTCAGTGCCAGTTAAATAGCTCCTTTCAGCAGTGTGGTGGTTTGGCTTACTTAAGTGTTACCCATGAAGTGAGCTTTGTTGGTGAGGGATCAGACACCCGTTATGAACCACCTGACAAAGCAGAGGGTACCAAGTGGCAGGCGACACGGCGCTGCAGCAGGAACGTTCAGTTGCCACATTGAAGCCATCACATTTTAACAAGGCAAGACTCTGCTACATGTCTCTAAATCACCTCTAACCCCTGAGACCACACAATCTGAAATGGGGTTGATACATCCAAGGACTTGTCTCTGCTTCAGAGCTGGGGGTCTTGCTACTCTCTCCGTGAAAGTACTTGTGTTTCTGAAGGAGCAAGGTTACCTTGAAGGTCGTTTGCCATGACCTGTTTTCAGTGGTCAGATGTCACACCCTGCCTGTGTTATGGAGATAGCCGAAGATAAGAGTTTATGAAACAGTGGCTGGACACCTAAAGCGAAGAGGGGAGGTGCATTTAAATTAGCCGTTGAGGAGTGGACGGCTCTGGAAAAGGACAACTTTCACCTTTCCTTTCTCTCCCTCATCTCTGCCACAGTCACGGCCCTGTGTCCGCAATGGACAACAGTACATTGTGCCCTGGAGACAGCTTCACGTCTGATTTGTTAGTGGCAGTGAAGCTGTTCACCACACACCCACTGGCGATGGGTGCAAGCTGGGAGCCTGAGGGCAGACACAGCCAGCTCAGCACAGGAGCAGCGTTGCTGCGGGTGGTGGCCCAGCTGCACCCAGGAGAACCTGAAGACTGTGACTCACGGAGCAAACCCTCCAGCGCTGCCTCCCTCTGCCGATAGCCTTGTCACCGGCGGTGGGGGCAGATCCCCATGCGCTGCACTCCCTGCCAAGGCTTTCATTGATTTAGGACCTGGTCCAAAGCGGGTAAAGGCGCTCCTCGCTTTCTGGAAGTTTTATAGCAGGCCCTCAAATGTCGTAGCCTGGAGCTGGGAGAGCTTGGTCCTGCCCATGGCCAGGCACCCTCGCTTCTCGCTGCAGTCACCCAGAGCCGAGGGGGGTCTGGCCCGTCGCCCCCATGTACGTTGCCAGCCTGCACTCCAAGTACAAGATGGCTTAGCTCCCAGATGAATACCTGCTGTATGCAAGAGATGTGAGTCACCCCTGATGAAGTGATTTTTTTTTTCCCCCCCTTTTTTTTTGGATGAGGAGGCTTCAGGAGAGGAATTTGGAAGTCTCCAGTCCCTTTCCAAAAGCTTTCATTAAAACAGCCCATAAAAGCAGTCTCTGGAAACTTTAGGAGGCTTTTAAGAAAAAAAATTAAAATTAAAATTCAGTTTTATTGAACAAATGGGCAGCACTGAAAATATTCAGAAAATGAAAATTAATTTGAAAATAATTAAAAATAAGAGAAGCTTAGTGTATGTTTCCAAGTTCTGGGTAATATTAAAGTAGCATTAAAAAATTGCAAAGGAAATTTACTGTGAGCAGGTGTTTGAAATAATTGGGGGAGAAAAAGGGTTGACTATTAATTAATGAAGAATTATGAGTGTCCCTTGTTGGATTTTTTTCCTGTAGTCAACATATTTTTAACCACATGAACTTAGCGAACACATTTTAAAAGTGTGGAGTTGCTTTACAGACACATACAGGGAGCCGAGTGTTATTTTACCCCCATTTATTTTATTTTCGCCAGTGGCATGCATTTAGCAGGAGCTGTTGAGAGGAGCGAGGTACTATGGCAAAGTCTTCCTCATCAGCTATAAAGCAGAGACGCTAATATTTTCAGGACAAAAACTCCTACGCCAGGGTCAAAGGCACTGAAAACTAAAACACAGCAAAAGGCACATGAAGAGCAAATGTGTAAGTCCTGGTCATGCATAGGAACTCACTCTGGGGTTTCACCCCAAAAGATTTTTGGACACCGACTTGAGCTCACCAGGGCCCCGTGCGGACACATGCTGCAGCCTGAGCACAGGCTCAAGATGCGGCTACGGTACCACGATGGTCCCAGCAGCGCAGCGCCGCTACCAGCGCTGATCACATTAGGGACCCCGCTAAAAGACAGTCTGCAGGAGAAAGAGAAAACAAAGCCTTTGTGCGAAGGCTATACAGCCCGCTATCTTGGAAGGGGAATCTCTCGCCTACTCGCACAGGAAGGACGCCAAGAAAGAGGCTTTGCCTGGGCTAAGCAGCACGGCGCTGTTGAAATGATTGGTGGTCTCGGGGCTGTCTTGAGCAGATGTAAAGAGGCAGCAGCTGCATGTCCTGCGCGCGGCTGTTGTAAAATTGTTCTCTGGCCTCTTCGCTTCCTCCAGCCCCCAAACTCTGCCAGCCGGGTTGCGATGGCTTTGCTCTGTGTTGGCCAGGAGCGCTGAGCTCACCGGGGGATGAGTGCAACTCTTTGGTTGATTTAACTTACAGCTTAATCAGGAGGGTGTCTTGTTGTACGCTTAGACCTTACACCTGCAAAGCTCAGCCTTGTCAAATACAGGCTGATATTAAATGGGAGCCTTCCAGCGTAAGAAGCCAAAGTTACTCCTCAACCACGGCAAATGTCTCAAGTGCTGCAACCAGAGTGGTGGATAAACCACGCAGAAGAAGTGCTGCTTACTGAATACAGGCCAGTGCCAGTCAGAGGTTCCTTCCTGCTTTCTCACCCTGTAACTTTTTTCTCCGTTTTTGCTCTTGCTCTTCATTTCTTCACTAGCCAGCCCAATTTTAGGTTGATTTAACTCTGCAGGAAACATTCCTTCTGATTTCAGGCTGCTTTATTAGTCAGTGAACTCCTAGCCCAGGTAAGGTTAAAGGGCATTCCCCAGACAGCAATACTGAATAACAAGCCAACAGTCCCAGTGTGACAATTTGGGGAGAAAAGAGTGACACCAGGTCCCTTGAGTGACCGAGCACCAGAAATTTCAGTAATCTCTTCTTTCCTCCCTAGTGACCCGATCTAAGGACTCACAGCAATATTGCAGCCGAGAGCACCTCAAGTCCTAGTTATTTGCAGAGAGAGCTGAGGCCTTCTTACAAGGGGTGAGTGCAAGCTGTGAGCCTGAGCTAACCTTCGGCTTAGGTATATTTGTTTCAATGGAAATTACTCTTCTTTCATCTTCATGTATCTAGAGACAGCAGCTAGGAAAAAGGCCACAATACTTTCTATTACAAGTATAAATGACAGGCACATTAAATACAGCAAACAAAAACCCTGGAGTAAACAAAATCAGCATTTATTCCTCAGTCATCTTTTTACAAGATTGCTTCATGTTTTTCACAAAAGAACACCTACCAGAGATACATGAGTTAATCTACAAAATCAGATACGCAAGCCAAAGTGGTATGGTATGTGAAAATCCTCGTGCTTCATAATTTAGTTCTCACATGCCTGTCATCTAAATTTAAGAGAAGCTGCTGTGGGGTACGCAAACGTTATTTCTGCCGCACCAACTGTTAGTGATCACCAACTCTATGGACATATTTACAAAGTGTTATCTCTACCAGTCTTCATCTAAGATTTGAAACAGGTAATTACTTGTTCAGCTACCAAGCCTTCATGGAAGGTGAAACAGTCTAATGTCCCTAAACGGATTCATGCAGTGTTTAGTTTTATTCACATGAGACACAAGGACAAGTATCTATCAGTGATGATAAAAGTAGTATGTGAAGATGCAGCATCCTCCTGGAAGGAGTTTGGAGCATCGATGATCATTCATTCATCACTGCTGTGGTTTTGACACTAAGCAAAACTTTAATCGTTATCACATATTCAGAGTCCACAAGCTAAGAATTGCCCTGCTCACTGGTGGGGCCAGGGGAAGGGGATGGGATGTCTTCAGGTCCCCATCAGCGGAGAAGAGCTGACAAACACCTGCTTTTCCCACAACTCCTGCTGGTGGGAGCCATTTTGCTGAAAGAGGCTGTCAGTGATTTGTAATGCCAGCATTAAACTAAAGATGCTAAAATACCTTGACACTTACTACAGCAATTTAACCATTGCAGAAAAACTCTATCTTGATTGAGATTCCTTAACTGTTAAAAAATTAAGGTTCTTTTTATTTTTACTGCTGAGGACTGGTGCAAAGTAGATTTTTTTGGTGGGGGGCGGCAGGGGGTTAAACTAGGCTCTTGTGCTACTCACATCACAAAAAGTGGACCAAGCACTTCCCTTATTTAATTCTGTGGAGCTGCACTGTTATTCCTGGTTGGAATCAAGTTATAGCAGAATTTAGCTTAGGCTTTAACTTCATTCAGCTTCTGACATTAGAAGGAATATGAAAAAGAAATTAAGAAGTAGCTTCTGCTGTAATCTCCAGAGTGGATTATCACAGACTGCCAACTGCTTATGCTGAGAGGGTACTCAGGGGAGCGACTGGCTGCAGGTGCTCACAAACACGGATATGATAGTACAGACATCTTTCTGCAGTAAAGGTTTTTACCCATTTCATAGCCTCCAGGATGTTCAACATGTAAAAAGAGCTGGAAAGCCACTAGTGTCCCACCTTGAGCCAGCTAAATTTGCTTCTAATCCTGATGCTCATGATAGACTACTCTGGTATATCTTGGGCAAAACTCTCTGAGATTTTCTCTAGCTGAATCTCTCCGCTGCACCTACAGAAATGGGAATAACAGCATCCTAATTCTTATGAGTGCCAGGTGACAGCTGTCTTTCAGTGCCTGACAAGTAAAGTTGTGCTTTACTGAGTACAGTTACATCTGACATCCTAGGAAAATCTGTCAGTTACAGAGTGCCTTCAACTTCCAGTGACTTCCCGCAGGTCATCCCTGCAGAACAGCCCCTATGTAACATTGCTGCTAAAGTTGCCTTTCTGAACAGAAAGCCCTCTGCCTTTTTGCAGTCCAGCGGGGAGTCTGTATGCAAACCTGGGGGTCAAATCATCACCTAGTATATAAATCACTATGTTCCCATGATACGGCCTTTAATTTTTACATGTCAGGAAGAATACAATGGTGTACACAGACCAAATACTGCATCTCGACACTTTATCGCTTCCAGCACAATTGACGTCTCTATATCACCCTTGTAGGACCTGCAGCCACCTCTGACTGTCTGTGCATATACAGCTAAATGGAGTAACAACAGCTAGAACAGTGCCTTTCACACCTAAACCTGCTCTCAAGCACAGTAATTCAGTTTCCAAATGCAATCGCTTAAACCAATATGCAACAAAAATGATAATAAGCAAACTCACATAGATGCAGTTGACTTATTAGAACCTAGTTGACTTATTATTTTTACCTAGTAGAAAATAAATAATGATGTGTCAAAACAATAATTTAATATAGCAGTCTCTAGCTATTAGTCATTACAGAATGTATTTAAGGAAAACAGGACCAAAACCAAACTTGCACGTGCACACACACGCACACAAAACAGCATGCTGCTCAAAGTGCAAAGAGACAGAATTAGAAAGCCACTAAGAAGAAGCTGTGTCAAGTTACCATTTAACTAAAATTACAACAGCCCGAAAAGATACAAGCAAACACCTCTGGAGACATTTTTCTCAGGCACATTGCTATACATGTGATAATTACACAGCAGTATAATTTTTTTTACCCTCGATAACAATAATGACCTTGGTAACGTGCCTCCCTTTTGACTCGGCACTGCAGAGCTAGAGCCTATGTGGCAGTAACAAGAAGTATGTTTGGGATTTTTTCCTCCTCCGCTGGACACCCACAGGCCCACACTTGTGCTTAACCCTGGGCACCAAAAGGCACCTTCGGTCACTGTAGAGACTGGCTCAGTTCAACCTCCTCCGACTGCCCCCGCCTCAACCTTATCCCCCACTACAGGAGCTGTTCCAAGGATGAAACAGTGGAGCAGTTTACAGATAAGACTCAAGAGTGTGACCATCATTATTCACGTGATTAAGAATGAAAGCTAAATCCCTTGAGTATATTAGCACACTGCCCTGTTGCACAAGCAAGGGGCTAGTGAGGTGCCCCCTCCTCAACTCATGCCTTCTGAAAGAGCCTAGCCTCCCAAAGCGTGTGAAATGTGTCAAGCTCTTCCACCCTCCCTAGTAATTCACATGCGCGTATTTCTGACAGAGTGCTGCACGGATGAGCTCTGTGGACGCGTAACAGAGGCCACGTTCTCCTACGGCTCCTGGAGGATTTGTGGCTGACTCAGCGCAACACACTCTAACACAGGGCTGATCTTTATGGCACCAAGCTCTTAATTACTACTCAGATGTGTATATCCACAAATGATAAATCCTCTTAATTCAACTGAGCAACAAAGCAAATAAGACTGTAGTCACACTGTTATTTTAGTATAGTTAATAAGATCCAAAATGACATGCAATTTATTCATACCCATGTAAAATCTACCACAGGAAAAACAAAACCCCCAACCCAATCCTACAATACTGGCACTAAAGTACATAATGAGATCTTGTCATTCCAAAGTGGTCTGCTGCATTTTAGTCTGATCATTGAGTTGTTTACTGTACAAAAAGCTACAATACCTTGAAGACAGCCAGAACAGGAGTGGGAACTCCAGCCCTAACAGAAGGTAGCTTTTCTATTTATTTTGCAGAGGCAAACATAAATGGTGACTAAAAATAAGCAGCCCAGTTTCTATCTAAAAGTCATACACTCATTTTCTTGCTTTGAGACTGCTTAGTCCTTTCCCAAAGAAACTTCCATTTCTGCTAGTCAAAGTTTACTTTAGTTAAGACGACAGATAAGGATTTGAAGGTGGCAGTGCTCTACGCGGTGTCATAGTTACATGGTGAGTCATTGTGTGATAGTAGTAATGGGTCTCATGTATTTTCAACAACTGGTACAACACATCAGTATTTCTTAGATTTCACAGCTGTAAGAAGCCCTGTTCGTTTACAGGAGCAGTCTTAAGAGACCTGCTACAATGGCTTTAAAACATTGGATCAAACTGGCTGTAGAGAATGTCATGGCCATAATGTCCCATTAATGGGCCCCTTTTATTTCAAAATGAATGCTATCCAGAAAGGACAAAGGTATGAAAAACAATTCATTGGGTGATGATGAATAATACTGTTTTGTCTTTATGTTGATCCCCTTTTAAAAAAAGACATAATTTAAATATATAATAGATATGTATAGATAAATATATAGAGATAGCTATGTTAACATGTAGTTTGATCAGAACTGGATTAATCAAAGAAAATCTAAAGGCACCACAATATGTCAGCATCACTGAATAAAATACTCACTATACTTTGCGTTTATGTAGTTCTGAAACCAAGCAGTCAGAAAGCCATATACAGCAGAAAATAAGTCTCATTGTTTTAACCTCACATCCTAGGCAACTAAGATTCACTTAATGACAAGCCATACTCAAACAATCTCAAGTAAAGAATTCAGCTGTTCTTGACTCCCAGTTTTTTCTTTAGTAAAGAATAAGAAAGGCTTGGGAGCAAGATAACAAAAGAAAACTTTAGAAAAACAGAGGATTTTCATTTGGGCCTGTACCCAGAGGTTATAATGAGCAGAGGACTGACTCTCCTCTTTGCCAATGGTCTTAATCAGTCCTATTAGCATTAAACAAATTAGTCAGTGTAAAGTCACCCTCTGTTAAAATAACTCTGAATTATACTTGCATATTGGAGAACAGAGTCTGCATGGGTACAAGTGAATAGTGCCTTGTTTTCTTCCTTATTTAATTAATCCAAGGGTATTTAAAGCGAACAGTAATCCATCAGGCTAAAAAATCCTAAAACGTATCGTATCACAGTTACAGCAAATTCACCTATGTGCAAGGAAAGCCTCATTTCTCACTTCCACTGGTGTTACATTAACATGGCTCTAACTTTGGTTGAGCTAATCCTTAGCTCATTTTAGTGTGACAGGAAAAACAAACTTCTAATCTTCTACATAAGGCAGCTTTAAATTGGCTGTAATTTTTTTTTTAAATTATTTGACTCCAGTGTCAAATCGACCTTGGCTACAGATATAACACAGTGACAGACTGCGTTCTGGGCTGAGATGAGAAACAGTCAATTTAACCTGATAATTTGAACCTTAAGGAGCCTTTGATGAGTAAAGAAGGATGTAAGACAAGATAGAGAAAAGTTCGTTATGAATCTAAGCTAATGTAGCACTCCCAGACATGGAGAACATGGTGCTCCAGAAGAAACACCTTCCTGCAACCTGGAGAACTACTTTCCTTCTTTCAACAGCTGAACAGAGAAGAAGCAGCTTAGCAATGCTGGGACTTGTCCTGCAGCTAAAGTGCTGTTGGTCCATTTAGTAGAAGTCTCGGTCACAGCAGGGGGGTAAAGCACCAAGACTGCTGATATTTTCAAATCTCTTAGCAGCAGTAACCACACAGCAGCTTTTCTGCAAAATAAACAAAACAAGAATCTAGTTAATTCAGCAGTATATTTTTTATTTGGTTAAGTGTTCTAGGACAACCACATGGTGGTTTCTTTGTGCATAAGGAAAAGAAAGCAGCGCGGAAGGTTCTTGCTTACAAAGGGTTCTTGCAGCTACCTTATTTGTGAGATATTTTATACAATATTAAAAAGACAAGGTCTCTTTGTTAAGTGGAGAAGTGGTCCTGGAGGTCTCTCTTGAAATGCAGCTACTCTGCTTTTTTGCCTCTCTTGTCATACAGATCACAGCATGAAAAGGCATGCTGCAAACCTCTCCATTTATTTGTGTTACCACTGCAAGCATTTATAATGCCAGGTCTAAATCAACTGGCACTTGAGTGTATTATTTTGGGTTAAATGTGGTAACCATACTACTTGCCTGATAAAAATAGCTAAAGGGATTCTTTAAAAACAAAGCACTGCTATGACTTTAGATCCACTCATTAAGTAAACTCAAATAAACTCCAAAAAGAAAAACACACGCAGAGGAAATAACACTGCAAAAGCCAAAACGAGGCTTTCCTGCAGGTTAGATCATGGGTATGTTACTACGTTACAAAGCTATAAAAAGTTTATTTAAAAATAATTTTGACTGCCGTTGGACAGTCAATTTATCTCAAAGTTGATTTTGGTTGTAATAGAAAATTGCATAATACAGTACTTCCTGCATTAGAGAGGGAGAGTTTTCACCATTTTGTTGCTGTGCAGTTAGTGGCTTGAAATGGCAAATACAGATAAAAACACTAGTCCTGTAAGAGGTCAGGAAAACCTGTTTAGAAAACTACTACATAGAAGCATCCAGGTGAGTGGACCAAAGCTTCATGTAACCTGTCCCAGCACCAGTGAAGTGGGGATGAACGCTGAGGATCACAAGGAGGTATTCATTCCCACTGGATTCCCAGTACAGCAGTTGATGCTGAGACATTACCATATCAGGAAGTTACATGGCTTCAGAGAGCAAGTAGGATATAATAATGGCACCTTAGCCCTCACTGACCTCCAGTCTGCCATGGAAAGGCAGCTTCAAGTCCACAAGATAGCTCATTTAAAGATCATTGACTTCTGTGTTACTACACTCCACTGTATAAAATCTGTTCTAATTTTACTTGGTCAAAACAGAAAAAAATTTCAACCTCTCACAATACTCTCTTTTTCACATGTTTCTGGACAAAACCCCATACATCACTTGCCCTACCAAGCAGATGATGCATGAGGGCAGCATTAAAAACTTGCTTGTGGTGAAAAGAGGACTACTTTTATTTTGGCATCCTGGTTGTTACTCATGACGCACAACTAAAAGGAAGTGGTTTTACAGTGTGTGTGTTCTCAACCTCATTCACATCTTAACCCTCCACTGAGTTTTGCCCAGAGATGCCCCCAGAACCTTTGAGTGGTTCCCATGGTCCTTCAACAGAGGCACCAATTTCTGTGTTAGCTGGTAAAAGGGGCTGTGGGAATTGGTGTACTGGTTTATGGGGATACTGTACCGCCTGAGGTAGCTTGATTTCAAAGTGGCTGAGTGAGTATGCTTTGGTCAAAGACCAGAGACAGAACATGAGAGAAGACTTGAGTCTCCCTGATCCCCGGGGAAGGCAACCAAGCCAGCCTGAGAACCACTAATGAAGTGTTTGTTAATGAAAGGGCAAAGACAGGGAGCCAGAAAAAAAGGACATTGAGAGATGCTCTGTTAAAATTGTTTGGGTTTCTACAGGCTAAAAGGGCAGAGAAGTGCCCTACCAGAACTGGGTCCTCAAAAGTGTGGAGCAGCTTCTTTCTGGGGGACACCTCACTTTCGTTTCGTTACAGCTAGTGGAGCTGCCCTGAGGGTCTGGCCCGTGCCTTTGCTAAAAACTAATTACTTTTCATATTTCTACCCTTTTAAAACCATACTCTTAACCACAGCATGAAAACCTGAAAGCTTTCAACACTGAAAAATTATTGGGTGAAATCCTGCCCCATGAGAGCCAGTGGGAGCATAACTATTCCCTCTAAATTGGCCAGGGTTTGCAGCACATATGGCTTAATATATATGATTTTTTTTTCACATTGCTGTGACTTGGTATAAGTGATAGGGCCAGTTTACATTTTGAATGCTTTCCAAACAACAGCAGGGATGGTGGTGGCGAACACGGTTTGAACTGCGCACTTTGGACTATGCAAGATTTTCAGCCGCCCTACTTCTGCAGGTGCTACAGTACTTATGCCTGAAGAAACACTTGGGACGTGAAACAAACCTTCTGTTTGGCAGCTCTTTCAGAGAGATTATTGAACCGTGGGTGCCTGGGACACACCTTTAGCCTTCTTCTAGGGGAAAAGAAAAACAAAAAAAGAAAGATTACATTATCGGAACATTAATTGAAGATCAATCATATCTTACCTCTAGTTAAGGTAATGGCAGAACACCACAACATCAGCATGTTTAGTGAAGCTATTTTTGTAAAGCACAAGAAGTATGAACAAAAAATACTGCGGGAGGAGCTACAAAGGACAACATGAGTTGTAAGGTTTCTATTAGGGTAGGGTTTCCCCAGAGAAAATTGGTGATAGAAAGCAGCACAGCAGGTAAGCAGCCCGTGTTCTTGTAGCATTTGAAAAAGACAGCCTGGTCCCCAGGTTGCAAAATCGGGGCTTCACTGGAGCCCAACTAAAGGAGTCAAATTGTATCCTATGAAACCCTCTAAAGAGATACTTCCCTCTGACAAACTCTCTTATTTTTAGTGTGTATGCACACTTATAAATCTTCTAATAATCTCATGGGCATTGCTGTTCTGGGAGATTATCATGAAAACTAAACTTCAATGAAAATTATAACAATTTATTTGATTGTTGTTATTTCCCATTTTATGCTACTTCTTGTTATCCTTACTCTGTATAACATGAACATCTCACAAGGACAGAGCTGTTCAGGACACTACTCAGTACATCCTGCCCAGAACCCACACCATCTCATCAGCAGAGCTACTGCTGCTTTCTTATCATCATAATCTTTACTCTTATTTTAATTAATAATATGGTCTTTTAATTCTTAATGATGGCTGTAGTTCAAAAGGCACATTGACAATACAGCAGTCATTTTATTTAACATAGATGTGCTTTGCCTGCAAAGAAGGAAGTGAATATTGCACTTCAAATGCTGTAAAAATTATGAAACCTGCTTAAAGATATCCCCTCATGAACCACTGAACCACAGAGTGGACTCACTTACATTCAGCTAACAGCAAGCTCATCAACAGTGTGAATCTCCCGAAGTCACTGACTACTTAACAGAGGAATATTCAAAATGCTTTAAAATCTTGTTGATCCTCCAACTCAGCCCAGTGGAATTGTTCATGTGAACAAACAACTGCTTCTTTTGTATTGGCCACTAAGCTGGCTACCCTTGAAGAGCAAGAAGGTGCTTAAGTACAAAGATGTGCGCTGGCTGAGGTTCCAGGCTATGTTGGGAAAGGTGTCCCTTAGGAAGAGGTAGGATGAAATCTAACAGCACTCGTAGGGGACTTCAGAAGAGCCTGAAAGGGTTTTCAAAGCAGGAAGCAGAACCATCCCCAGCTGGAAAACTCTTTTCATATGGTAATTCAGTGCTCATTTTGTAAATAGTCTCATTTTGCTAAGAAATGGATCCACTCCGAAACACACAGCAACTGCATGACCATATATTTCTTCCCAGACATGCAAGAACTGATGAGCAAGTGTGAGCATGCAAATTATAACAGCTAAATAAAAGCAAAGGGACACACGTGGCTCACAGCAGCAAGAAATACAACAGCAAGGAGGACTCAAAAACAGATAAAAAAAAGTCAAAGCAAATAGCGATGTGGCAACACAAGAAGGCAACAGTAGATCTACAATGCACAAGGATATTTAAATTTAGGGACCTGGAGTCTGCAGTGGAGCTTGTGGTCTGATAACCATGGGTGTTTTAAGGCAGCAGTTGCACTTATTCTCCAGCTAAAGGAAAACCAGAATGCTATTAAGTGTTTTTCCTAGAATCTTACAATTTGACAATTATCTCCTACAGGTCATGTGTTGTGCCATCATGCAATGCTGTCATTTCAGGACACTACACCAGATGGCAGCTAATCCATAAAGTTAAGTTCAGTTTCACAGCAAAAATACATTCAGGTAACTTCAGATCACTTTATAGACCTAATGAACAACATCAGTGAAGTGGCATTATAATATTCTACGTGGACATAAAACACTGATAAGTCATGATAGTTCTGCAGTGGAGCAGTACAAGTGACACAACTGTGGCATAATGGCACGGAACACACATTTCAAAGATACGGGGATTATATACCATTTTTCCTTGATGAGAAGCTTTGAGATGAAATCTTTGGCCTGATCAGAAACATCTCGAAATTCCTCATCTTCAAAATCCCAGCTACAGGACAGGATATTGTTGAGGGTCTCATTGTCATCATCACCCAAAAAAGGAGACAATCCACTGAGGCTAAAGTGAAAAAAAAAAATGTTCAATCTTCCTATCTTTTCCCCTTCCTGTACACTATCTCCAATGTGCTACCTATTATTGTTCTGTTACTCCTGGCCTAATTTGCAACACGTTATTGTCTAAGAAAGGCTCCAGACCATTCCCATTCTCTCTTCTATTTACATGTTTAAATAATCGCCCTTCTTCCCCAACAAACCAAGCATTACTGTCTTTCATGGTAGGTCGTATTTTCTAGACCTCTGACCACGCTTGCACATACCTCCTGGGAACTTACCAAGCAGTCTACATTATTCTGAAAGTGTGATATTCAAACACTCATGAGAAATGTGCGGTGAAACAAGGAAGAAAAGTTCATGGTGATTGGAAAAGGGGAGAGATTACTGAATATGGAATTTGGAAAGAAGCTTACATTTTCTATTTTGGGTACAGATTTTGTCAGCCTTCCAGTATAACAACAAATTTGGATGACTGACACAGTTCAACCTAGAAACAGCTTACAAAGCAGAGACTGAATCCTACTTACAGCATATAAGCGATGACTCCTACACTCCACATGTCTGTAGGAAAGGAGACAAACTCATAATTCACAACTTCAGGAGCAAGAAATTCTGGAGTCCCAAAGTTAACACGAAGTTTTTCCCTGGGTTTATATCTAGGAAATGGAAACATTAACAGAAAACATCAATTATAGCTCTAATTAAAGTTGTACCGTAAGTTGTTTAGCACTTAGAGGGATTTCAGAAGCATACAGGAAATTCAGTAGGAAAATAAGGACAGAGAGAGGCACAAAGTAAAAATAAATACACCCATATATAGAATGAAAAATGTTTGCAAGCTTTATATCATACTTCAGGGCAAAACCCAACTGCTATACGAAGGAAGACATTCAGATTTCAAGGACTCGTCAGAGCAGCTGTTATCATCCTTTTGGGACTTCTCCATATCATAGGTATGGAATTTTTAGCCAATAAATCCTTCACTGAGATTATGGTACCTAATTAAACTAGAAAGTGATATAGCATGGGATATACTATAACAGCCCTTGATGGTCTCTTACACTCTCTTTTGAAGAATCTCGTAACATCAGAGACAAGCAACCAGACAAGATGTACCACTGGTTTTGTCCACTTTAGCTGTTCCAATCTACTTACGTGCATGTTCAGTCAGAATCAGCCCTCTTTCGACCTTCTACCAGAAAAAAGGCTTCAGAACAAATCTTTTTTACTCAACTCCAAACATTCCTTATTAAAAGATATCCCTGGTTAAAAGAGCCACATTAAATTTGTCCAAAGAATGGTAGGAGACCAATATGTATCTAATACGTCATTGTAGAGATGTCATATTTTTTTCATTGTTTCCTAATTAATTTACGATTAGCAAGAACACATGCACGTACCTTCTTGCCAATCCAAAATCAATAATTTTTATTTGATTTGCTGCTCGGTTCACACACAGGATATTCTCAGGCTGCCAAGAGAAACCAAAAAACACTTTAATAAGAAACAAGTATGAAAAACTGGGCTTTTAGCAAACTGTAGGGAGAAAAATGCTAAAAACACAGCAATCATCTCATAAGCACCTTTTGCTTTCCTCCTTGTTCAGATTTCTCTGCATGGGTACCCCCCCTGCTACCACACAGCAGTTGGGGTTGTGTTTTCTGTGCCTTGCAAATGCTTTTTCTTCTCTGTCACTTTTCAATTTGACATAAGGCAGCAGTTCAGATAAAGAACTCATTAGGGGAAGGGGGACAGAGAATGCAGACTTCCAAAGAGGGGTTTTAGGATGCTGGCACTGTGATTTTACAGGCCTTAATTAACTGACACTGATTTAAAAAAAAAAAAAAAAACCCACAACCAAAACAAATCCGTTGGGCTTTGAAGTATATCTCACAGCTTTAAGCTTCTGAGTTCATGAATGTTCTGGCAGTAACTGTCTGATTGAATACTGATATATTAAGCTAGTCACATCAACTTTATGCTTTTCTCAGGTATTTTAGCAAAAGGTAGGATTCACAGGTTAAATCCCTCTGGATTTTCATAGGGCCAAATTCTGTTCTCCACTTCCCTGGCAGGAATCCATTAACTTCCTAGAATTACTCCAAATTCATACAGAAGGGACTGAGAACAGAATTTGGCCAATTGTCTTTGAAATGTAAATACCTAAAATACAGTCTCATATTCACTGCCAGCAGTTTTATAGCTACTCCGTCTTGTTGCTCATTCAGTCCTGTTTGAAACAAAACAGCCCTCACCACTTAAAACATTAGTTAACCTTTGTCACCATTACTAATTCATTTTACATGTAGGACTTTTAAACACCATAGGACTTTGAAACACCATATGTACATAGTTTCTGAGGTCCTGGATGATTATTGTCAGGATGATTTTCTTTCAAGCTTTCTTCCCCAAACTCATTTGTTACTGACAGCAATCCATAAACAAGCAAAACAGAAGGGAGAAGCCATAGCTGGCAAGCATATGAAAACAGGTCTCTGGGAAGAATTTCTTGGACTGTATACGTATCTTTTTGTCAGCAATTTGACCTCATATTAAAACTGTGCCATCTCCAAGAGCATAATTAATGTGTCCCACAGAACCGTGCGAACTTCTGCTTGACAGGTTTCTGGGTAACTGGATGTTTATAAAGAAAGAGAAAAGTGATTCTGGTCATTGATTAGCAAGTGAAGCAGGTCCCAACAAGCATCTGCTCATTTGCTTAACCACTGCAATAATATATATGCTAACAACATTAAAGATGTACTATATTAACTCAGTTATTACAAGCCAAAAACAGCAGCCATAATATAAATCTCACCAAAGAGAAAACTGTCTTGTGCATTTTTTGTTTCTTTTTCCTTTGTTGCAAAGCTCAGGGATCACTAGGAAGCTTTATAGCCAGTCATAAAACTAAAGACATCATCCCGTTTTATTCCTGCACTAAATAGAGGTAAGAAACGATTCTATTATTTGATAAAAACTTGGATTAAGGGAGAAAAAGCAGGCTCAAACGTACAGTCTAATGAAAAATACCTTTACAACAAATGTTTTCATCAAATGTGACAGTTAACCATTAGCAGTCAACCAGAGTAAGAATGTGCAATTGGTGGATTTGTTTTTAAAAAGAACTGAGGGGATTTTTTGTGTATATAGTTGAACAGTTCAGGTAACTAAGCAAATATGTGGCAGATTCTCTGCCACTCTTCTTTGGGCTTTCAGCTATACTAGCAGCTATTGCCTAACACAACACAGACATACTGTATTTGTTACATCAGCCACTGACTATTTTTATTTCTTCCATTTTAGCAAGTGCATTTTAATATATTTTCCCTTAAGCTGGCTATCTATTGATGCCTTTTCATGACCACGACAGTGTAGTGTCATCCTCAGAAAGATGTGCAGGGTTTCCACTGATCCTGAATGACCCTTGAATTTAGTCCTACTCACTCATGCCTTGGTTTCTGCATGGTAGAAAATGGGGATAATTGCTACCCCATAGCTGATGTGTAAAACAGAGATCTTGTGCAGTTGAATTAAATAATATTTGCACAATATCTTGAGATCTAAATATCAAAATTGAAAATAGCAAGATATTTGTAGTCAGCTGCTGGCTTTCTGTAAAATCAGTCTGTGAAAAATTCAAGCGCTATGAGGCTTGATGACATATGACCACAATTCTCATCTAATTTACTTACTCCTGTAGTAATTTAACAGATCGCAAGGTGGTTAAAGTAAATACACATTGGTCTAAGGAAAGCAGAATAAGGCCTACCATTAAGAATAAGAATTTCCACAGCTGTCATATTGCACAAAACATACATCTCAATTCTCTACCTTGAGATCCAAATGAAGAATGTACATTTGGTGCATGTACTGAATTCCCTCGCAGATCTGTTTTATGAACAGGATAGTATCCATCTCTGTCAAATTGCAGTTTTCATCAATAATTCGGTCAAATAACTCTCCTCCTTCCACACTGATGAGAGAAAGACAATAAAGTGGTAACCAAATCCAAATCCAATCCCATGCAGTTAGAGTAATACAGAATTTATGCTATTGACTATTTTAATCATTCACAATCAAGTTCAGTAAGGTGGGTCTACAATATGAGCTTGTACTCTCATCTGAGCTTTCCAAGAACTGGGTTCTGATGCATACTGGCCTGAACTTCTTCAAGGTCTGAGAGTCCAGTCTCCCATCCATTGATAAGTATGAAAGTCTTGAGTGTGAACCTTATGTTGTCTTCAGTCATAATTTTGTACCAGTGAAATTAATGAAGTCACATGGAAAACCAAGACAACATGCTGGAGAACCTGCATTTAAATCTGTGGTCTCCTCCCCTCAGAGTTTGAGAGTGACATGATCCAAAATTTCAATTTGAAACTATCTAAAGTCAACAAAAATGACTTCTTAATTTCTCATCACAGTTCAAAATGCCTCCAGCTTACCCATTCATAGCTACACAGACATTTACCTTATGTGATATGCTAATCACATAGACCAAATTCAGAGGATTATCTGAGAATGTCCAGAATAGCCAAACTCACGTAACTTTGAACCTTCTGCCATGCCTTTCAATGTTTTAGTTATGCCCTTTTTGGCTTCCCTAAGACAACATATGCTTAACTTGACTTTAAGGAAGCTATTTTGTGCCTAATTAGCCCAATAACCCAGCATAAAAAACAGGTTTATCCATTCAGGCACCCAGTATAGGGATTAGGTACAACACCTACAGCTGGCTCCTCTTTGGTGTAAGATGTCTTCTCATTTGCCTCACAGAACTGGAGATATTCTGAGAGGTCTGTTTCTTAGCTGACACAAATTAAAATTTGAAATAAAAGAGAAGATATATAATACAGCTCTATCTTCAAATGGAGCTGTGGCTTTACAGCACCAGGAATGTGGCACATCACTGGAAAAAATGCATAAATGGCTTCATGGGAAAACTTTTCTCTTAATTCCATTTTTTTTTTTTTCTTCCTGAGAACATCTCTCTCATGTTCTTTCCACCTGTAAGAAGCTCTATTTCTAATTTCAGGAGAAAGTAAGAAGGAAATGGACAATTCTAGCAAAAGTGGTAAAGACAGAAAGGGAAAGAAAAGAACACACTTACTATTCCATGACTAGTACAATGTCATTTTTTGATTCAAAGGCATCATATAGCTGGATGAGGTTCACGTGATTCAGCTGGTTCATGACACTGATTTCATTCTTCACTTCATCCTGTAAAGAGTCATTAGTATTGTTACAAAAGCCTTTTCTCTAAGAAAGCTACATGAAACAGGACATAGTTTGAACCAGACATCTACATTATCTTCATGTTTTCACTTGTGGCAACCAAACACAGGTTTTTCCTTTGATTGCTCCTGCAGTGGTAGATGTCAAGGCTATAGGAGCTGCTAGACTGAACTCAGAGCTCGAGTAGGGGACTGCTCCAGTAATAAGCTATTTGGGGGGAAAAGGAAGGGGAGAGCCCACATGGACGAGTGGTAAGTTCACAGGGATGTAAAGAAAAGAGAGAAGCAGAATAGGACTTGGTTCAACCAGCTGTAGGTATATAAAATCAAGCTGTGTAAAAGTCCAGAACAGTCCTCAAAACCTCCCTTTTGCAGGGAGAGAGACTGGTACCTCCATTGAGCCCAGCTATTTTAAACGTGCAGTTTAGGATGGGCTGAATCATTCTCTGCTGGTGCCAATCTCTCTCCATTGACTATAAGGGGATTCTTGGTGATCAGCTTGGCCACACCTATACCTTAGCAACCCCAGTTAGCTGAGACAAATCCCACCCTTGAATGCCATTAATGACACCACTGTCACACACAGGATGCTATGCACGTCTTTCCTGTGAAAGCAAGCCCCAGACGGCCATGAGGTTTGCAAAACAGGCCAGACTAATTCTTCTCATCTGTATTTGTGTTGATGTCAGGAGCCCAGATCACGCCTGTTAACAGCATTCCTCACAGTGACATCAAGTCACTGCAGCAAAGGCTACAGTGTGCTTGGGAGGGAATATGCTATGTCACAGGCCTGACAAATGCTTTTACCATTAAAGAAAACACTAATAGAATTAACAGCAGAAAGCAAAAATGGAAAGCCAAAGAAACACAAAAAGCTGAAAAGAAAGTTGTTGGTTTTTTTTTTTTAAAAGAGAAAATCCAAAAAGAGGACTTTGATGAGTTAATTAGAAGTTCTGGAGGAGAAGGGAAATAGAACTATAGCCAATAGTAGTCCAGCAGGTCCTATGAGTGTGGTGGCTTGTGAGCCACTTGGCCGTGGTCTGTTGTGCAGCTGAAGAACAGTGTGGGATCCATTGGGGAACAAAAGACTAATATCACACTCTACCAACCTTCTGTTTAGGACCTCTCGCTTTTATAATTTTGGCTGCTAGCTTGAGACCTGTTGCTTTCTCTTCACATTTGTGCACTTGACCAAATCGCCCTCTAGGGAAATAAAGGAGAAAAAAAATCATCCAGTGGTACTGAACGTAAACTGGTTATAAAAAACAGAAATTATGCTCTCCCTACTGTGTTCCATTTCAATTGCTCTATTGCTGCTATTTTGTTGTGTAGATTAGACTTGCTACTACTCATTTAGGCACACCAACATCACACACTGTTCTAGCTGATATTATCCCACTTGCATGATTCACTATACTCACCTCATAACATGCAATGACTAATCCCAGGGAAGTCCATATACTGTAAGGATAATAACTCACTTATGTGCGCAATCTGCCACTCTTCATCTCATTATTCTCCTTCAAGGGAGGCAGTGATTTCATGATGAAACAAACCTCTGCCCAAGACCATACTGCCATCAAAAATGACAATATCACTCTCTCCTAAACCATGTCAGCATGAGAGATCAAGTAACTACACAGCCTGTCAGATTAGCCTGCTGATCTATCTGAAAACATGCATGTGTTTTCAGGGATGGGACCCACTGAGAGAAAGAAGGCTGCAACATGTCTCTACGTCCCGCTGGCTGCAATGTGAGGTAAAGTATGATAGCATCCTAGGAGCCCTGTCATAAAGCCTGAGGGCAGCTGGCTGACCTAGAACAATACAAGCCAAGCCTGCTGGTGCCAAACCTTAAGCCAAAATTCACTCACACAGTAAAATCGGCCTCCTGTCTTCATCCCTCTCTAAAGCACTGTTAGAGCTTAGACTTTCATGACTTCGGCTCTAGTGAGGCATGTTCCTTCCATTCACCTCCTGGGGTGCTTGGCTGTAAATTTGTACCTTGCTTTCCATGTTGATTGGGTTCACCTGACTTACCCTCCCAGGATTTCATTCTCGCTGACATTATAATAACTGCTGATCCCCACCCTTTTGGCTGAGACAATCCGGTGATCAAATGGTGCCGGTGGAGTAGGACTATCATCTACAAGAGACAAAACAGACAGATAGCGTATGAGTGGTCACATGCAGTGCTTGTCTATCTCGCATTTTAGTCCCTCTTTTCCCCAGATAAGCTCATTTAAGAACTGAATACACCTACTATAAGTTTTATAGAAAGGTCTTTCTCTGTTATTTAAGAAGGGTTTTATTCCAGGAGCTCTGGCTCAGAAAACAGGGTGTTGTTGCGGAGCTACACTACTAAGACAAGGACTCCTTTATTAAGTAAGCATCTTCTGCACAACAGTAGCAAGAGGCAAAGTGAAGACCGCTAGACTAAACCAACATAGCTTCATGCTCACAAAGGGCCTCAGCAATTTGTTTGGAAGGAATTCAGCTTTTTCTCTGATTTTTTTTTTCCCCTCAGAGACTGTTAATAGGTGAGTATGTACTGTAACTCTCCAGTGGGGTAGGAAGAGACACTGAGCTCTCCTCTAGGCCCAGCTAGAAGAGGCTATTTCCCAGCTCTTGCTGTTCATAGTGAAGAGTGCCCTTCTCTACTGATTGACACAACTTGTCATTCTCTATAGTGTGGTCATCACCTTTAAAGATCACATTTAGAGCTTGTGCACGTGAGGGAGTTTCACCCTGGCAGGCAGCACCTGGGATTTCCAGTATGGCTCAGGACCCGGTGTGGTAGGACACATGGTAACTGTCACGTGCTGCTCTGAAGAATTTCTGTCCTTAAAAAAAGACGGCAGATAAAAGGTAAAGAGGGGCACAGAGAAGGGATGTGTTCCCAACATCACACTGCAGCAGCTATGGAGTTTTGGCACAAATGCAGGTCTCTGGTATTACTGTCCGGACCTCCACATGCTGGACCACTCTGCCATCCTGATGTCAAAATCCCTGCTGGAGACCAGCCCTGAATGCCTAATTTCTCTTTGGATTTTTTTGCAGGGTGTTGCAACTTCAATTTCATACCCACGTTGTTTTTCATTTGATTGATAAGCCCAAGAGTGACCTTTGGCTGACCAAAGTGACAAATACTTCTTCAACTGGTTGGGAGGGCTAGAGCCCCAGCGTTTCAACATGAGCTCTCTGGTTTGGAATGCCGGCTCCCTTTTGTGTGAGGCTTGTTGAGCAATTCTAAAACCGTTCATTACTCCAGTGAAAATGATTAAAAACACAAACAAAAAAAACCCATGACAGCATGTAGCTGGCAGGAACACTTTGGTCATTAATGTAGCAGTAGATTGTCCATATTCGCAGTGAATGTCCATTTTTCCAGGACACCAGCTGTGTACCTAGATTTTTTTTTTGACAGTCTTAATAACTTACATGGTCAGGAAGTTAGTTCATGGTCAAGGAATTGTGAAAAGCCGGTGCTTCTGGAAGTTTGCCACCTACTTGGGATTCTGCAGAGTTTGAATTGCACGTCCTTAAGTATGGGTCTTTGCGTGTTATCGAGACCCACAAAATGCCAAGAAAACCTCTACCCTAAAGGCAGAATTTGACTCTAACAACACAAACTCCAAGGGCCCTAGCATGTAAATGACAGAAGAAAATGTTTTTCTGAAAGCTCAGCTCCCAAATGTTACCAAACTTTGGGCAAGGAAGTGTTCTTTTAAAGAGGCTGGAGTGCCTCTTTAAAACTATGCCTAAGTTTTAGCCTTCAAGATTCTCCCAGTGACAGACACTCTATTTTTCTTTTCCTGCACACTAGAGGGGATTTCTCCCTATGCAAGAACAACCTCCCATTACAGATCAAAGATGCTCCAAGAGAGACACACTAACCTTAATGTCATTCCTAACAATCTGCTAGAGCTCAGGACAGGTTATAGTGTTTAAAGTTTTAGTACACTATCTCCTGTTTCCTGCTACAAGAGCCTAGCACAAACATTTAATAAATGTTTCACTTTCCCACTCTCCCCCCATTCCCAAAGCAAAGAAATTCATTCTGAGTCCTATGCATGCACACGCACACACATGTATCTTCAAATCCTTCAGGTCATCCTCTCATGTGCCATCATTTCATACACAGGGGTAGGCACTGAAATTCTCAAGCTGGAGGTCTAATATTAGGAAAAACATCAACAGCACCAGTCAGGCATCCACACAAAAATCTATATTTCTTTATTTTATAGGCTGCAGTTGTTCTCACTCAGATTGCAATGGTACAAATATGAGCAAGCTGGTTTTACAGGCTACATCCAGAGCACTGCAGATTCTGTGTTAACACGTGTTCTCAGCACTTCCACAAGTCAACCAATTTTGCCACACATGATATAATTTCTCCCACCACTCTATACTTAGGAATTTTAGCTCTGTTGTTAAAACAAGAGGGAAAGAGGATCGTATTAGTGGAGTAGTTGTGGCAGAAGCAAGTTAGTTGTGACTAATTTCTGCCAGAACAGAAGCCTCTAAGATGGAAGCAAACAGAACAGTGTTATTTCCCGTCAGCTTAGGATGTGGCCTATGAACAACTGCTTCCCATCAGAGCTACCATGCACACCTTTTCCCCCTACTAATTACAATCATGAAATCATTCTCTTCTACGGACGTCTCTCTCTGATCATCACTGTAATACCAGTGGAATCAAATGCTTTGCCTTTAGGAATACTTCCTGTAAGAGCTTTTTTTAGTTTTACATATACCATCAGCACTTTCTGCATCTAGCCTGCTCTTTTTGTTGTCATCTTTGATTAGGCCTTCATCATTCACTCGACGCTTACTGCTACTACTGTGCTCAAATTGGCAGGTCTACTCAGTGACTAAATTATAATTTCCTGTACCTTTTTCGCAGCCTTTACACCTGCAAGGACAAAACATGGCATTAGAGCAGGGTACACTTAAAGCAGTGCAAATTTAGAAACATAGGTGAAAAATGCCTACGCATATATTGCATTCAAATAACATTAGGTTATTTTGCTTCATGGTGTAAAATAAACTCTTTTAATATTCACTTTGAGAAATAAAAATGACCCCTAAGTTAATCATGACAGCCAAATATTTCTCCATTACTGAAATCCTCGCCTGAGTTCTTCTAAATTAAACATTTGGCTATCAATCTCACCTTTAAAGCAATGGGAGAGCATTGGGATTTCACTCTGTTCATATAGGTTCCCAGCTTAAACTGGCTTATCCCTGAAGGGCTATATATCAATGCAGCAAAGAAAGAATTGCAGTAAACAAATTTATCAGTTTAATTGCTTGGGCAAAGTTTCACAGTTTTATGTTATCCCTTAAGTTACTACATTTTGCAGTAACTTAATTCCCAATTGGTACATGGCCTAACCTAACCTTACTTTGCTCATAGGTTATATGATGCTGCAGTATATAAACATAAAAACAGGAGAATTCTCCTCAGAGATGAAGAATAGCCTAATATAATTCCCATGTTCCTAACCTACTTCCCAAGCAAACAACCAAAGCGCACTGCTAGTACCATGTACGGTAGACTGTTTGCCTGTCTTTTTTAAGGGTATAATTTCAGCTTAGAGCTCAGATCAGAGAGATAAACTCATTTTACGCTTTTGTATTGGGCTTGATTTTCACCAATATTTATATTAACCAGCCACTTTGACTTGAAACTTGAACTACCCATTTTTCTAAAGCATGGGTCTCTTAAGAATGTGCAGCCTGAGCTTCAGACCTTACCTTCCCTCTGGTTCCTCTTGATCATGGCTTTGTCCTGCCTTGTCTTCATTTTGGGAAGAAGCTGGTAGTTCCTCAACTTCTTTTTCACTCTTATCAGCATTTCCTTCCCCTTCATTCTCCCTCTCCACTTGTCTTTCATCTCCAGACACCTGATGTTCCTCCTTCTTCTCCCCATCTCCTGGGGACTCACTCTCTATCTCCTGCCCAGTTATCCTTTGACAAGCATCATCAACAGCATCTTCTTTTTGCTGCTTTTCTGTAGTGAAAGATTTCTGAATAGAGCTTCTCCTGTATTTGTAATAGCTTTCAAAAGCCAAACCTTGTCCTTTCTCCTCTGGCCTTTCAGTATGAAATTTGGGAGGATCCATTTGAAGCAGAACAGAACTTTCCCTCTCGGCATTTTCCTTGTTGAGCTTATCAACAACTTCTTCCTGAGAGCAGGACTGGCTTTTCTGGATGGCCCCCTCTGTAAGTAAACAGATTACCAAGGAATCCGTCAGTAATTCTCTCATAGTCAGTAACAGTATTAAAGTACAGTCACGCACTTAGCATAACTTGTGTTGCATTTTGAACTAGGCACTTGATTTCGTCTCCCACTGTCAAGGTCAGTATAAATGTCTCCTAAGCAAGTGCAGACTACTTCTTTCAAACAGGGATATCGTGGGTCACAAACTCTTCCTTTCAGACACAGCGCTGGAAAACGTTTTTCTCACTCAAAGTTATTGTCAGCCAAGTCAAGGTTAATAAACTCCTCATGCAAAGCACTTTTTTGAGCAGTTTGCCACCATGTGCACAGGCATGTGAAAAGTAGGTTGCTTGGACAATTCTCATTCATGCTGATGAACACACACATAACCCAACCAACTTCACTGGAGCTGCTCAGGAGAGTCATGGCTATTTCTGTGCAGCTGCACCCTTAGGAGCTAGAAACTGATCGGAAAAAAAATATTCTAACCTGTTGAATCTGGTGGCTTCTTCTCTTTTGTTCCCATCTCATTCAAATGTGACTTTTCTTTGATGACCTGTGGAGAAGGCAATTGATGTATTAGTGTACATGGTGTTCATGTTGTATTGTTCCTCATGAAATTGCAGCCTTATTTTTTTGGTCGAATCCAAGTACTCTGTGTTCTAACTCACACTTTTTCTATAAATGATAGTCCTTATTTTAATCACTACCAAGCTGATCAGATTGGTACCAGTGTAAAGCAAGAGAAATGATCTCAGTTGTAGTCAACATCAGTGTTTGCATAAACACAGCCCAGAAAAGATCAGGATTGAGCCTCAGGGACTAAAAGAAAGAAACATCCAAACATGAGCTGTTGCCCTGCACTAGCTTTTGCTGTTAAAAACTAGGTTAGTTAAAGCAAATCTAGGATTATTTAATATTCTAGTAAAATGTTCAGTAACAGTCTTACTGGCAGATTTCAAAAAGTTTTTTGCTGTTAATCAACATCTAGTAACAGCATCTTTAATGATCCAATAATTTATTACAGGCTGACCAAAACAGTTACCAGGAATCGGAGCATATAAACCATGTCAGCTTTGTAGCTTTCTCTTATCTACATTTTACAATGTTACAGTGACATCTAGAGGTGCTTTATACCAGGCCAGCTCCTCATAAAAACGCTGCTATTACTGTTACCTTTATGGCTGTTCACTCGTATTCCTATGCCATTTGCTCAGTGTCTTTTTTCATCGGCCACTCCTAAACTTGTAGTAAGACAGTGACCACAGTAAACCATGGTGCCCACTGTTGCTCGGTGCTCCTTTTCCACCTGCCTTCTTCCTCTCACAGTACTATGAAACTGGCACTATCATTACTAGTAGTAGATCCACAGGGTGTGAAAAATGCAGATACCTCCAAATATTTTCCAGAGAGACTACTTTCGGTCTTTGAGCTACCAGCTGAAGCAGCATAATACATATTTCAACAAAATATACAGGGCCAGGCACTTGATTTTGAGTGTCTTAATCATGCAAGCAATCCCACTGCTTATTCTTATTGTACTCTGGGCATGAATCAGGCCCATTACTAAACGTTTGTTCTGGTAAGCCCTCTGCATTTTTTATGCTTTATTTTTTTGGTTTTAATTTCATCAGGCTATATAGAAAAGAGGCATGAAATTAAAGCAATGTGTATCCGCTATAAACACTGAGTTCAAGGGAAAGGAAACTCCATGAGAAGCAAAAAGAGTTGAGAAAAACTGGATGAAACTGCATGAAAGGATTTCAGCAGGACTTGTTCAGAAAATCTTGATCTGCAACGGTCAAAGAAACTGTAATATGAGCATAAGAACTGTGATTGACAACTATTTGGGATGCAGTTGGTCCCAGGAAGTCGCAAGCTACAGAATGAAAAACATCTAAATACAACTAGGTAAGTACTCTTGAAATATAAATTGGAGCCTTGTTCACATGGAACTTAAATATAAATGTCACGATTCCAGAGGGATCACAGAGATTCAACGAATGCTCACCCTGGTTTTTTTAATGGTGAAAAGCACTAAAAGAAGTAGGGAAAAACCTCGGACTTACTCATTCTGCAATGTGACTGCAATTCATAATGCGACTGGATTCCTGTAAGCATGTCAACCTCACCGTACTGCTGAGGACATCAGCTCTGATCAAATACAGTCAGCTCAGCAAATAACCAAAGAAACGGCCTCCAAGCTCTTTGATGCATGGGGCCAGATTTCACTTCTGCATTCAGAATTAATTGCAGGCACACAGTGCTTCCTACTAAATATTGCTGCAGTTTGCAGGTGTGTAATACAGAAGCCAGCTTTTAAAAATCCGTCTAGTGGAACACTGGATGATGCTGAGTATCTGAAACTGCCAGGGTGTTACATAAATTACTACAGTGTTTATTCAAGCATCATTTCTGATCTCTTACATTTTAACAGCAGATGAGGAGCTCATACTAATTTAAATGAGAAAAAAAAAAAGAATACAAATGAAACATTTACTGGTATCCTTCAGAATCAATAAATGTAGCTATTTGCAATAAATATAGGATCAGTAGTGCACTAGAATAAGAAATACAAATATATGGATGAGATATTGGACTATTTGTAGACACGAGTAGTCTATACATGAGCATCTCAGTTTTCTCCATGTTTTGCTATTTGTAGCGACACGCGACTTCAACTTGTCAAATCTTGACCTGGCAATAAAAGCACAAACCTTTGCTCATTATTTCTTCCCTGTAAAGGGTGGGATTGTGCCAGGTTCCCTGGAGCTGACGGAAGTCAACGCACCCCTCCCAGCCAGCTGCACGCCACGGGAGGCACAAAGACCTCCCTGTAGTTTGTCGGGGTACGCGCCCCCGCGATGTCCAACCCCAGGCAGTCGAGCCAGCTGCTCCAAGAGCCCACAGGTCATGAGCACCCAAGGCCATCACGCTCTTCTGAAAATCTCATCTGAAAGGTGTGGTGGTTTGTTAATGACATCCACCCCACCCGACTACTCTTCATAACACTCCTCTTCCTTCAGTCAGTTAGCAGTGTTTCTTAAGGGTCTCTTTAACTTAATCCCTAATGGGATTTTATTTATTTATGTATTATTCTTCCTGAACTTCGGTGACATGTGACTTTTTCCAGTCTGTAATTTCTAAAATTATAGGAATCAATATTTCTTAGTGGAAATTATGTCTCCACCTCATTTTTTCCCCTTTCTTTAATGACTTGAATATGCACAATGAGGTTAATGGCACTACAGTCATTTTCCCTATTCATACAAGACAAAAGCTTTCAATGAAGTTTGCATTTTAATTCCACAAAAGGTTAAATATGAAAGGTTGCCTTGTGACCCTGCAAAATATACCAAAGCCAAAAGGTGTCTGTACCTACACAAGTTGGTACTGTGTCTTCAAAAATACAATTTCCAGACTTAAAAATATTCTCTCATACAGAGTATTGCTAGACGCTAATAGAGACAGAATAAAAGCCCATGTGACAATAACAGAATAATGCAAGATACTCCAGAGGCTAAAACTTCAGTATAGCTCAATGGAAAAAAAAAACAACTTTTGGAAATTATTTAAATTGACTTCAGAAACCTGCAGAAATGAAGCAATAAGCAATTATACATATAAATATAAAATATTTTAACAGAAATTTCAAATGCAGTGAGAAATTAATGTTTTTTATAGACATCTGACTCCTTTTTAATAAGCTGTACTTAGTTAAATTCCTTCTTTATACTGTAGCAGTCCTACCCTTGGAATGTTTTCCTAGCTAACTTTCAAATTCCTTTTATTCACCTAATAAAACTTTTTTTTTCCTACTGCAAAAATTGTTGTAATGAATGGCCTCATGAAGCAGCCCCAATTTTTGTTTAGAGGTCCTTTACCACCCCATCACATTTCATTTGATGTGAAGACATTATTCTCAACTTCAATCAGCCGATACCGAGACACAAAACTTTGTATATGCCTAAACCACGTTCCTTACTTTGTGTCTCTTTCTCATGTCCTTAAGATACTTTGCAGAGCTTTATTATGGCAAGATATCCTGTTTTTGTGTAAGACCTGATCACCATCCATTTATCAACGTGCTTAAGTTACTTGAGCTTTGCGATGAATTCATTTCACTAACAGCCAGAAATCAGCCATGGGCTTTGCCACCTGAGCATGGTACTGTGGACGCTCCCAGTATCTCCACATTGGTAGGCAGGAGAATGCATCACATATGACAGAGACCTTGGGGCAACAGCTTGTGTGGTGATGCCTCCTGTGCTATCCTCCAAAGCTGGAATCCATCCCCTCCTTCCCTTTTGTGTTCCTCTTCAATGCACACCTTTTTTCCCCCCCAGAAATGTAAAATATTCAGTGAATGTATTTCTGATACAAACTTATAAATTACACAAAGTGTACACATGGGAATTCTGCTTTTACTGGCAGGTGGTACATCTGCTTCCAGGTCATTATTTTTTGCTACACTACACAAACTGCTGGCACCTTCAGGCAAAGATTTTGACTCTTCCATGATCTTTATAGAGCTTCTTGAACTAGATAAAGAAATAATTCTTCAGCGTAAACCAAACTCAAGTCACAAGTACCTTTTAATCACACACAAAAATAACCTCTGAGCCATGAGAATCATGATTCCCCCACTAGGAAATACAAGAGAATTTCTATGTGACCTGCTGCCTTGAAAATACATTGGTAATGAGGTAACAACCTCTGCATGAAGACATACTAAATACTGAAAAATCCCTTGGAATAACAGCATCCTAGGTAAGAAGCTGAAGATCAGTGAAGCCAAAGCCTTGTCCATTCCCCAATTCAGTTTTCCAACTTCCCACCTGCTGCACTGGAGAAGCAGTGGCTGTCCTGTTTCAAATGGATGCTCCCTCCTGCCAGGTCATTCTTCCCAGAACAGGGAATCTTAGAGTGAAGAGTAGAAGAGGCTTTCACGCAACCAGGCTCCTGACAGAGCCCACGGCCTTGAGCATGCCATCTGCTATGGTGAAGACACAGCATATTGCACTAACAGGTTGCTTTTAAACATCTTTACTTCTGCCTTGAGGTCTAGTCACTGTCATTTAACAGCGTCAGCATCAGGCATAAGAAGAGCTTTGGAGGCAGATTTTTTAAATCCAATTGATTGGTATAATTTCAATGTCTCTGGAATACACAGAGGCCTGTAATAGACCAACAAATCTGAGGCTACCAGTCCACCTCCTAAGACCAGAGCATTCAGCATTCCCTGGCTTTGACACATGTCTTTTCACTGCATCTGGAAAATCAAATCAACCCATTACTATCACTTTTAGGTTTCTCACCTGAACAAATCAGGGGCAATGTCAGGCAAGCACAACCACTGGAGACTCTGGCTGCTTGTCTTACCAACATAGTGGATGCCTCACACCCACCCCTTCTCTATACTGCTCAGTGCCCTCACATGTGTGATGACTGACAGGGTCCCATGTGCTTCACAGGTGTACATGTGCCTCACATGCACCTGTGCCACAACCCCAGAATTTTCTAGGTGCTATTCTCCACATTTTCCCCATCACCATTAAATGGCCCATCCTCTCAAGCGCACTCCACTATTGTCACAGTGTGAGAAAGGAGGAAAAAAATCCAGCTTGAAAGCCAAATAGTGGCAGATCTTAACTGTGGGCATAAACCACCCATCTTTCAAACTACTCAGGCAATTTTTTGCTACAATATCAGTTAAGTAGCCTCATTGTTAAGAGAGTATTTCTCAGCTTTACTAACTTATCTGAACTAAGCATGCAATGATATGAATGGCAAATATCTTCAGACTTCAACTGCCCTTCCTAAGCTGCTTTTTGGAAATCACACTGTTGGGAGATTTCCAAGGGGTTACGAACTTCAGAAATCATCCCCTACAACTTTGATGACTCACATTGAATTGGACTCCAGAAATGCAGGTTTATTAACAACACACTTCATTTAACATGAAGGGGGTTTGGGTGGAGGGGAAAGACCTGGGACCTCTTTATTTCCCCTTTATAGACAGACCTTCTCCTGCAGCACCTCACCATGCAGGCAGCACCCAGTGAATGTAATGCGGTGGGACTCCTCCCAGGCTCTGCTGGGGCTGCTGCCCAGCCATCCATCACCGCTCCTGCTCACTGGTGCACATGTCACAAAATCCAGGGTGCTGCCAGGATGGCACCAAATTAATTGCATTCCAGAGCGGCTGCCCTTGTCATCAAAAGTGTGGTGGAGACCCTGCATTTAGTTGCAATGGCACTCTCCTACTGGAGGAGGCATTCAATGATGGTACCCTTGCTACTGGCAGATGTATCTGACTTCTGATAGGGGCTGAGAGGAGTCCTCACCTGAAAACTGACTAAATGGCTAGGATATGTGATGACAAAAGGTGGATTTTAGATGACTGCAATGGGCCTCTTGCCTGAGCAAATCCCTCCTACCACTGTTTCACCTCTTCAAGGAGCTTTCTGCTTTTACAGGACTGCTCTCTGATGACCTGCCTTGTCTTGCTCTCCTGCACTTACCAGTTATCTCATCATCTTCATCATGAGGTCTCTCTAGTTTTGCAAAGGAATTGTAATGGATTCCTGAAATGGTCACTACAATACACAGGCGTTAGCGTCATGCCCATAAGCCATCCAAGGTGGCATGCAGGTATTTAGAAATCAGCTGTGCCTGCTTTGATTCCACATGTTCCTCAGAGTTGTAGAGAGAGCAAAACCACAACAGTACCCAGGGCAGAATCCTACCCACAGAACATTGTAGAGCAGACAGCAACTTCAGAGGCTAAATTAAAGCATAAACAGCATTCTGAATTGGAAGGGCACGAAAAACCTCCTATGGCTGTCAGTAAGGGAGAAAATGGGGCAAAACAAGATGAAAATGTCTTGTCTGGAGAAAACATATCAGTTTTGTAGACAGAGAAAGTCAGAGAGAGAATTATAACTCTAATATATTATAGCTCACTCAAAAACTGGAATACCTCTACCAAGAACATATTTAGGTACAGGCATCAGTCCTGAGGGGAAGAACATTCCCGAGTATAACAGCAGACAAAGGCGCTGACTGGCTGCACTGCCCGAGCAGCGGACAACCCATCTGCTGAGATTCTGCAGAAAGCCTCCACCCTCAAAACCACTGAGGACAGCAGAAACTCTTGCAGACAGATAAAGAAAAGAAAATGAAACAATTCGGCTGGAATATGAAAAATTCACAGAACACAGCCAATCTGGAGAGAATTTAAATAATGCATAAGGGACCTGTTAGTATTTGTAGGCAAAATGAAGGAATCAGAAGAATAGTTATAGACTGAGGCTGAATGGATCTTAAAACACATGTGGCAAACAGCAGTTTCATTGCAGACTCCTACTAAAGCAGCCAGTGAGTTGCGATTGCAGTGTGACACCTGCACGGGAGGGACAGAGGGTTCAAACAGAAAGCACAGCTCCCACTGCTGGGGTGTTTTTAGTGTGGGAAACAGCCACAAACTGCTAATAGTTACTAGTCCTATGGCAAAGCCTGCAGAAATGGCAGGAGACTGAAGTTACAGCAACCTACAGGCGACTGCAGAAAGTTCAACACCGCCGTATGATGGCAACAAAAGGGATTTTCTGACTCTCCAGGTGAGTATTCACAGGTTAATAGTATAGAATCTCTAAACTGTTTAATTTGGAGGAAATAAGTGAAGTATTATTTTACTTCATTTCTTTACAAGTGGAAGGAATAGGACTGAAAATGGAGTTACAGAGTCATTTCACAACAGGATTATCACGGACTACTTAGAAAGGTGAATTTGAGGAAAACCTCAAGACTTTTAAAGACCCTTACTGTAGAACTGCTGATTTCCCTGGGTGGTAGTAGTGAGAAAATAATTTAAAATGACAAGTAATACATGCTACTCCTCTCAGCCATGTGGTGATAGGGTCACGCTGCACTCAGAGGAAAACGGCTGTGAGACATTTGGCAACACTGACAAAGCATGAAGTGTCTGCAGGCTACACAATATTATAACTCCAACCCAAAACAGAAATAAACTAACCTCCTGTATGAGGCAGTGAAGGTATTTCAGGATGGCAGTAAAAGGCAGGAAAGCAGAAATTTTGCTTCAGAGGAGAGTGATCTCTATATTTTGCAGAGCACAAAAAGGTCCCTGTGGAGCCTGTGATTTGGAAACTGTTCCAGCTGCTGCTGAAGCCAGAAGAGGCATTACACACCCCAGCTACTTGTCTCTCCCTCTTTACCTCTCTCCCATCCCCTCTCTTCCCTCCCCGTTGTTCTGCCTTTTCCACTGCTCCCTGCTTAATCCAGTTCTGTAAAATGAGTCAGTTATGAAAAATGAAAAAAAAAATCCTACAATTAATAAAGCAAAGAGCAGCACCTCTCTAAAGAGGGAAGGATGGGAAGGCAGGTGATTAAGCAGTATCTAAACACAATTCACTGCCTTATCCAGATGTATCCATGGCCACCTATTGCACCACCTACTAGTAATTAAGAACGATTGGATTATTTTGCAGAACCAGGCTGGGGGCAGACAAGTATTTGTCAGACAGCTCAGCGGCTAGAACTAAGAGGTGGCATTTGCTCGTAGCTAGGGCAGGGTGGATGATAAATAGGCACATCATCCAAAACATCTGACCATCTCCAGCAGTGCACAAAAGCAGGTACTGTCCTTCCAAATTAGCTGTAGCGAATGGATCGCCTTGCTCACAGCCGTAAGGAAACAGAATAGGATTCTCTATGTCTAAAGTGATTGCAGGGCTGCTCAGTGTTGCCATACAGAATCCACCTAGGATAAAAGAGATGTTGGTCTTACTGTCTGGCAGCCAGCACTTCTGCAGGGTCAGCATTGTTCAAAATTGTCATCAGGTGGGGACTAGAGACAGTGATAAGGATTGTGTTTATAGAAGCAAGGATTGATTTCTGCATAATCAGGTAGGTTTGTTCATTGCTATGCCACCAGGTATCAGTGGCACATTCAGGTATAAAACTCTGCAAGGGTGAGACCCTTTTATTATATTATTTCTCTATTCCTTTGCTTTTCTTTTTGCTTTTGTCAGAATAATTTGAAACCTCACTTGTAAATCCAGTTTGAATACGTGGCAGACAGAGGCACATGCAACCAACTTTACAGTGTCTCGTGGACCAGTCTTTTCACTAACTTGCTCAGAGATGCTGTTCCTAACCCCTCAGGCAAAGGAGAGTTGTCCCTGAACGCTGGTAAATACTGGCTCCTACTACGCTGACAGCCAAGCTCAGCAGTCTGCTGAAGGATATCATATTATGGTCTATTATTCTTAATGCAGGGCTGAATTCAAGTCTGTTTTTACTTAAACCCAAGATGACTAAGTGTTCACTAAAGCCAGCTGTTGTTCACAGGATAGCTTGATGATTTTATGATGGTTCTTTACTAATAAATCAAACACACAGAGAGGAAGGTAATGACAAGCTAACATATGTATGCTATCTCATAAAACAAACAAAATATTAACAACGTAATAGTATCACCAGTGTGATTCCAGACATGCTCGTGCCGCCTTTCCTAAGCCCTCATGCTAGACGAGCTCCTACCAAGTCCACTCAACATCGCCAAGAGTCTGCCTAAACAAAAATGAATCAGTGAGCGGATTACAAATGGAGCTGCTGTTGGAAAAAGACAGAGACTCCTCTCGCCCCTCTCCTCTTTGGGTCTTTGTCAGTAGGCTGCCTCTGTTTCCATCATGTTCAAGCCCCCGACCCTCCACTTCCAGGCCCTTCATAGCTCTGAACTCTCCACTGGGCACCTGCGTCTCTGCCATCCCAGCTCCCCTCTGGCCTGCTGGGAGCACGACCTCCTCCTCTGACCTGCCCCTTCCACTACACCCACTGGCTCCCACAAACTCACAAGCCCACATGGTCCCCTCCTCTCTCTTACCCTGCATTTCTAGCACAGAGAGCCTCACACCTACTCAGACCTGCAGGAGCTGCCAGTTCATTAACATCCCAGGCCTGATTCAGTTTATATTTATAAATACTTTAGACGAATACGTAATTTCACCAAGACTGGTAGAGCTCTACCACAAACTGCAATGATCGCAGCATTACAGAGATGACCTGTTGGTGTCACTACAATGAGGCTTTTACAACAGATGTTTTCACTGATGTTTTGAAAAGTAAAAGAAGCCCTAAACTCAGATGCTCAAAATAAGCACTCTTTTCTCATTGAAGTAATGGTACAAAAGAAGAAAACTTCTCTTTTGTTAAAACTCCTTTATTGAAAACAGTCCAACTTGATGTTCAAGAAGGGCCTGTAAAAACCACTTTTGTTGTCAGTCTCCTTTGGCAGGGCAGCAACTTTTCCCTTCAGTTAATGATGCTCTGGAAACAGGGCTGCACATTTTATGTCCTTACATAGTAGCAGATCAGCCAGTTCAGCTGACAGAGCTTTACAAGATGCTCTTCTGCTGCTACTCAGCACTGACTGTTATTTTTATAGTTTCCTACGATGGCTCAAATGCTTCTTGTCTACCTGTGAAGTGGGGTTGCCTAAGAGTAACCAAGCTGAAAAGCACCTGGTTTGCTGACCAGACCAGTCTGAGTAATATTGGGTGCTTCTTTTTTCAAGAAATGCCATTTCCAGCTCAAAAACTTTAGAAAAACAAACTCAAGAATTACTCTTTAAATGTGTCAAAAAGTAAAGCCTGTATGTGACTTTTTTGGACCAAAAAAAAGCCGAAAAGAATATGAAAGGCAATGTTTTTGGTTCACTGTAGGTTAATTAAATATCAACACACTTTGTCAGAAGAAATTCCTTAATTTTCTAATGCTACTGGGCTTCTTCACCAAACAAAAAATAGTTAAACTACCTTACAAGAGCCTATTATAATCAATGGAGCCTTTCAAGAGATTTTTGTGGTCTTTTAATCTGACCTGTAAAGAACACAACGAAACTCCCGTTACGGTGACACAGGCATTTTTTCCCCCGAGGAAGTTTACACAAGCCACAGCTCCGGTTACGGTAACCTTACCTCAGATCCCAGTTTAGAAGTCTCCCCCTCCCCCCCAGTGTCAGCAGAAATACCAGATCGGAAAAGCACACTTAAGATGTTCTTTGAAATAAAGGACATACATATGTACATGCCCTGACCCAAGATGGATTTTTACCCGTTTCACTAAGCTCTAGACCTCACTGCATATAACATGACTGCTGCAACTTGATTCCCCCAGATAATTATAAACCCAGAGAAGATGATAGTAAAATGTACGGCCAGGACCCAAGCCTCCTGAAGTCTGTGTCAATCTTTGTCACCCATGTCAGTGACCCCTAGTTATGTTTTCAACTGTACAGAAATCATCAGAAAAAAAATGAAGGTATTTATCACTCAGTAGATTTTCTATATCTTTTCCACTGAAACTTGCTCAGTTTGTTCTAATACTTTTAATTTTTAGAGCATATTGGTTGTTCTCTCTTAAATGTTAATGAAATGAAAAAGCTAAGCATATAGCAGAACATATCTGTAGCTTGCAATGATTCCTGACAAGATGAAACACAAACCTGGGCTCACCTTTTCACTTTTCTTCTTGAGCAGGGCATCAGCTGTTGTCTCTGAGAAAATGTGCATCCTAAAAAGATGTCCAGCTTCTTTTGTATAATCACCTGCCTTGCAAAGTTTACGTTTTTGAACATGGTGTTTTACACTTGAATTATGAATTACTAATGTTTTAACCTTCTCAACCAGAGGCCCTACAAGCTTCTGTAATCCCGAAACACTTTGTTCCATTCCATCTAGTCTTTTAATCTGCCTCTCTGCATTCCTGTTTATATCAGAAAGAGATTTTTTCATTTTAAGGCAAAGTCTCTTCATTTCATTACTTCTCAGATTTTTGTTTCTTTCCATCCTTGATCCAGGTTCAGATGTTTCCGCCTTTACAATCTCAATGTCTTTTTCAATGCAACAGATTTCTTGGGAAACGCTGTTAAGCTTCTTAAGGACATTGTCTTGCAGAGTCAACAGCTTATCTATTTTCTGTTCAAGGGAAGCAAACTTCATATCCATGATGTTAAAACTTTCAGATGTGCTGACACCACTGCTTGCAACATGAAGAATTTTGTGGGGTTCCATTCCATTATCAGGCCCTTGGTTTTGCAATGCGTTTGGATCGAATATTTTGGCCAAGTTGTTGACCATAGACGTAGAAGAGCTCTGCCTGCTGGATGTGGTCATTTTGCTGGTTTGGGTAGGGGAGGAAAATGCTCTGATGATCAGCCGCTTGAGGACAATATCAGTTGCAAAGGCTTCCCATCCAGACTGCTCAGATATACAGCCAGGTTTGGCAACTCCAGCTCAACTAATTTATAAACTACTCTCATATATTTGACTAAAACACAGGAAAGAGACACCCAAATTATTTAGGAAGAAAAATGCTTTGATCCATTCTTCATATATATAGATATATATATATGTTTCCAAATGAAGTGAGTATAGAGATGCGCATCCTAAATGCACTCGGTTCAGTGACATCAGCCCTAGCACGGACTGCACTATTTGCACTCCAATGGAATTTGACAGCAAAAAGGCTACGTGATATGTGAGAAGTCTCTAAGGGTAGAGACGCTTTGGCAGTGGTGTTGTTGCTTTTCAAAAGCCTAGTATGTAATGTGACCCCAGCTCTGAAGAGAATAAGGGTCCTTACAGGGACCTTAAATGTGGCTGCTTGAAATTACTACGTCTTAAGGTGAGCTTTTGAGACAAAAACCTCTATTGCTTGAAAAGCCTGTTATGCCAGGCAAGAAGTCAATAGAGTTGTTAAACAAATACATTAAAGAAAGTAAAAGAAGACGACAACACTGGAATGCAGATATTTGAAAAAATCTCTACCCCATATTTCAGCTACCACATAGCTAGCGCCTTATAAACAAGCAATTCTTTTCATAGCCAATATCTTAATTTATTTCTGTATTTATCAAGACTGTACTAATTTGCCACAAACGAAAAGGCTCTTATGTTTTACTATGATCTGGTCATACAAATTCCAAAAATACTAAGTTTGACAGAGAGACTCAGTCCTTTGCTTTGTTTGCCTGCCAGTAAACATCTCAAAACCAGTGATTAGTATTCATAACTCGAACAGTTTGTTTAAGTTTTGCTTTTGCAAAAGGCCTTCATTCCTTTCAGACAGACACCATTGGACAAAGAAGAAATATCATGACTGGGAACAGGATTCCCCTAGATGTAGGTCTGAATTGCTGAACGTTTTTCATGTTGGTTAGAAAAATAAAAACAGAATTAAAAAGAAAGAATAAACCCAGATCTTCTCATTTCAAGTCAACTATATTCCACACGAGCAAGAAGCAAACCAGTATGGATCACCCTGATGGAGAAAGGCTGCCTCTGAAATACAAAGAAAAGGCTACCTTGGACAAATGACTGCCATAGATTGACCACACATAGGTCAGCCTGCACTTGTGCCATACGTCTTACAGAAATCAACAGGTAAAGTCAGCCAGCTGGTTGTAAAACAGCAAGACTGCTGCTCTACTCAAAGGATCAAGAGCTGCTTTTGTGATCCCGGTGAATTATTTCTTCTGCCAACCTCAGATTCTCCACCCTTTAAATGGGGAGCATGAGGGATAATTAGGTAAAGCACATAGCAAGTTCTGAATATCTAACACACTAAATAGCCTTTCAAAATT
The DNA here is from genome assembly GCA_020745775.1 of Theristicus caerulescens. Lineage (NCBI taxonomy): Eukaryota > Metazoa > Chordata > Aves > Pelecaniformes > Threskiornithidae > Theristicus > Theristicus caerulescens. The sequence continues at coordinate 76,188,924 of CM036558.1, forward strand.
GCATCTGTTCACTAAATGAAGAATATGAAAGGTCTTCTCTTTATTTTTAGGTGCCAAAGATGTATTTTAGAGTCAATCATTGCTGAAGTTTTCAAAAGTTTCCAAAGGCATTCTCCTACAGTCATTTATGAATCAACATGTAGTCAGTGTTGATAAGCTAATTCAGGAGCTTGTTCTCCAGTTACCACAGGTTAATAAAGGAAAAAACTTCCTAGGTACATTTGTCACCTTCTGAGAGCAGCGTGTTACTGTGAGTGAAAGGTGAACTGTGTCCATGCATGAACCTAAAACATGGATTGAAATCTCTTCTTTACATAGCAGACATTACCAAGAGGTGACCACCATGTGTTATTGTGCATAGCATATTCACTGAGCAGATAGAGGTTAAATGATTTTAAAATAGGAAACAGGATAAGGGAAGGAAAAAAAAAAGAGAGGGAGTTTAGGGATCCCTATTTCATGGAAAGAATAATATACAGGACAACAGCTAAAAAAAGAAAAGAATACCGAAGCAAAGAACATCACATTGGCTCCAGCAGAGAGCAGTTATGTTTGAACCCCTTCGCCTTCTTCCATTCATCTCTGTTAGAAACATAAACTAAACCCTCCTGACAGTTTCACATCTGCAGAAGCCCCTGTTAGACACAAACTTCCAGGAGAGGTGTTTGCATGTCTGTGAAACGGCCAGGTTTGAAAAGCCATTTATCTTGGATGAAACGTCCCTGCAGGAGTTCACGGTGAGCTTCACCCCTGTCCCCCACACCCCCTGCACAAAAAAAAGGTTAAAGGTTTATTAGACCTTGCCACCCATCCAGCTAGGACTCCTGCTCTGGGGGATTTCATAAGCAAAGCCTGTCAGCCACAAAGATCCTCTCCAAAAGGAACATTATTTTGTAAAAGCAAGGAAATTATAAAAAAAAAAAAGGACATGCAGATAGTAATGGTAAAATCATGTGTTATATTAGTGCGCACAGCCACGTATGTTAAACATTTAAATCTCTCCTAACAGTTGCCCAGGGAAACGTTATATGAAATACCTCAAACCAATACTATAAACACTAATAAAAATTTTAAGCTCTGTGAGGCAAGATCCTATTATCAAGTATCATCTGTAAAGTCCTATTGATTTAATATTATGCCATGACATACAAAAATGCCAGACACTTTTAAAATGTAGAAAGCAAACTATAAAAATGCTTCATTAAAACCTCATCAGTATGTGTTAGCAGTTCTGTCTGAAGCTGAAGTGAACTCGAAGAGAGAACAGCTGTGTAGTGGCTAGAAAAGAGGAATAAATGAAAGAAAGCTAACATCGGCTTGCTTTCTGGGCTCAGAAAGCTCTTGCCAGTAACTTCTTCACAGCTGGGAATCTGTGATCCCTGCCTCTTGCTCTGTAAACTGGAAATAATCTTACATATTCAGATACCTTTCAAGAATTCAGTGAAAATTAATTACTTAAGGGAAAGTCTGTATTTGAACATTTCTTTCTTCGTGGGGTGGATTATTACCATAGCTACTTTATGAAATTCAGTAATATATAAATAATTTGAGATATTTTTAATAGCCAAATACCTGAATGCACTTTTCCTAGTCTCTGAAAGAACCTCTTAGCAACTGTACCTATTATTAACACAAAAAATAAGCCCATATAACAGCTTTCTTATTTTAATCTCACAAATTTTAGTGATGACTAGTCATTGGATTTGCCCAGCACCAAAACTGCTAAAAAAGTCTGTTGGAGATTAAGGGTATGAGCTGCAGCAATGGTTACCCTTCATGGACTGAAAATAAAGAAACACAACTGACCAAAATACTGTAGAAAGAAAATAATTCCACTAGTTTTGAAGATGACACAATTCCTCATATGCCTAACTTTGCCTAATATTACGTTTCAAAATATTAACACTAGGCCACTGCACCATGGTGGTGACAGTATCAGCCCAAAGGCTGACACTAAACCCCGGGAATTTTTGCAAACAGGTGTAACAAACACCTGCACTATATAATATGGTGCTAATCAACTGTGAAAATGGTTGGTATTTAATAATCTGCCAAAAGACTTTTATTTCTTCCATACAATTGCTGCTCCATTGATGCTTAATTCTTTTATGTGGCTTTTATATAAAAAAATTAACCGGTATTTCTTTTTTTTATTTCAAGTTTAGTTGAAAAAGGCCGTAAAGCAACATGTGTAATTTTCAAAGTGTGGAGGCATCTAAAATTTGGAAGAAATAGCAACAAAGTAGCAATGGATAAATTGCTGCTACTGTGACTTTCATAATTTTAATGTCTGCAGACATGATACAATGAGTCTGTAAGAGATGTGAGAAAACTCCATACTTTGTATAGACATAGATAAAGGGGCTAAAGGTGAAGACTGGACAGACTAGAGAAGTAAAGTCTTCCTTTTGCTTTCTCTCTTGAACTCAAACTGCGGTCAGTGTTATTTTCTCTGCACACACAAATATGGAAAGCTGGCTAGCATTAGGAAACTAACACAGACAAGTCTGTTTGCTACCCCAGCTCTGTTAGCTGTCTGCTTCGGAACAGCAAGCCTCCAGTTCAGAGATGTCCGGACCAAACTTTTAGCATGTTCTGACCCAAAGCCTGTGAAGGACGGAAGGACCTCAAGTTCCACAGCATTTGGATGTCAGTCTCATAGGTATTAGAGAAAAACATCTTTAAAAAAATTACCATATCCCAAAACATCCAAACAGTCTCTAATCTGCAAAAAGAGGCAATACTTGCTTTTTTAAATTTCACTTGACAAATTATCAGTGCAAAAAAAAGCCTGCTTTCTGTTTGAAAAAGTTATTCATTTAGTTTTCACCAACTCTTTGCCCTCTGTACTGCTGAGATGTTAACTACCCTGCCTTACCTTATCTTCTATTGGACGCACGCTAAAACTTTTCCTCCCCCTCCCCACTTTTTTAGCCTGAGCCTTTTCAGTTTAGTTTAGTTCAATTCAGTTCTTCATATTTCCTAACCATTAAAGGCCCAGACAGAGCACCTTGTAAATTTATGGCTGCTGGCATCAAACATTATAAACAAGAGCACAAGTGGAAATGTCTGAGTTGTAGAGTCTTATTCCAACTTTCTTGAGCTGTAAGCAGTGTAGTGGGATGTGCTGCATTTTGTGGATGACTGCTATCACTGAACCTTATCTGGAGAACGCAGTATCATGTTCATCAATCTTGAGCCGTTCTAGACAAAATACCTCCAAAACTCCCAAGTCTGGTTTAGTATTTTACTGCTGTGGAGGCTTGGGGTGTTCTTCCCCCAGAAGTAACACGGGGCTGCCTGCCATGCATGATTTTGCAGCATGTGTATGATGCACACTCTACATTCCAGCCATTGCTCACTTGCATGTGTAAGCAGCATACATTCTCCTGACATTTCTGTACCTACATCCTGGCAAGGATCAGGTTTGCATAGGGTATATATTAAGGGCAGGAGATCGAAGTGTGAACAATTAGCTCTGACTTACAAGTGGTAATTTAGACTGGGCCACTGTGACCTCCACCTTCAGAAAAAAAAGACATTGTAAAACAACCTCCCTTGATCATTCAGAGATGCATTATATGAAATTTTATGCCATCTAGGTAAGAGTGGATAGGGCACGATGTATTTCAAGTTATATCCGTACTGAATCTTCTTCACATTTATTACTAAAATAGTGGGAAGATCTGGAGGAAAGTCAGCTGTCTTTATGCAGCTAAAAGACAACGTGGAGCAAATACAGTTCTTGAACTTGTATGAAAGTTTGTCTCATACATTGAGCTTATTCTTAAAAACTCCCAGTGCTGGAGCTTCCATAACTTCTCTAAGCAACCTGGTGCAGTGCTGACAATTTTCTCTGGTGGGGGTTTTCCTAAAGCATAATCTAAATTTCCCTTGGTGCAATTGAAGTTGATTTCTTCTTGTCCTATCCATGGATGACAAGAACAGTTTATTCTCTTCTCCTTTGCTGACACCTTTTATGTATTTGAAGTATATTATGGCATCTCCCTCTCAGTATTCTCTGAAGTATATAGTTATATTGCACACAAAAATATATTACAATTTTCTACAAGTGGTCAGTATTGAGAAGAAAGGGAAAAATTTTTCTTGAATATTTTTATGAAGAAGTTGCCTTCCTATATGAAAAGAAATTGAAGATACTCTGCCTGTGTCTGTGGACATATAATAAATTCCTTTGTGAAGATGGTACAAGTCAACATGTTACGCTGTATCTCCCAGAAAACAATGTAAGATTTGGCTTTCCTTTGAACATATTGATTTCCACTTCTATTAAAAAAATTGCTCAAATCCCTAAAATAAAATCTCAGGACAGATGAAAGAAGAACATCAATTCATAAACACACAGCAGGAGTCAATTTTTCAGAAGCTCAGATAATAAAATTACTGTCTACTGCTTTACATTTTAATTACTTAAATTAAGACCTTTGTAAGATTATCCTTATCTACCACTCTTTTACTTTTCTGCTGACTTTTCATTTATTTTTATTCCTTTCAGTGTCTATTTCATGCCTTACATATCTCTGCCCCACGTATTTGGAACTTCCGTGTTCCTCTTCATTCCTTAAAAATTAATCTCTCCAGCAATCTTGACCACCTTCTTGTCTTCAGCTTTTATCCTGCGGTTGATCTGTATTCATCCACTTAATGAAAACTCAGTCATAAACTAAGAAAGAGCAGGGAATATATGTTAGCTTACTTTTATGAAGTTCTAGTTCAAATTCTTCATTCTAATGCTGTACATTTGACAAATAAGGAAAAAAAAATCTTTTTCTGAAACTCTGATCAAGAGCGATGCAGATTTTGTTCTCTGATTGGCCAGAGAGATGCACATTTTGTGGCTGGACTGGCCATACGACCTAGCAGAGAAGTTCCAATAGTATCTTTTATATCTGAATCATCAATTGTGTTTTACAGAAAAATCACGTCTTTGTACTTTTCCTCATTGTGACAGTGGTCATAAACTGTAGACATCCCTAGCAAAGAAGGCCACCTCCTTTATTCATTTGCAAATAAGGTGTTTTGAAGACGACCTTTATATCATTTACAGAATATTTCTGTAGAAATCACAGTAAGACTCAAATCTCAATAAGCCTCAAAGAAGAAACAACTTTAAACTTCCGGGAAGAGGAGAGCCACTATCTAAAATATTAAAGGATTGCTATATGCTAGTCACGAAGCAGAGAAAGTACTGTACACAGTAGTGCACAAGCAAGAACTAAAGCATGTCTGCTCTTTCTCTAGTACACAACAGCAGCTCCCTGAGAAACAATATAAGCTTACAGCTCTGAAAGAGATTAGAAAGCAAGCATGAAAGCTATGAACCAGATTCAGAAAGTCATGCTGTTTACTGAGAGTTCACAGATGTCCGTGATGGTAGAACAGAAAACCCATTCTCTTCCCCTTCCCCTCCTCCCTCCCATCCTTCCCAACCAAAAAAGATACATCAACATGGATCAGGGAATTTATCCAAAATGATACATTTCTACAATCAGCGGTCATGTTGGACTCTCTCACCATGGGGGCTGAAATAACTGTATGCCTAAGATTAAGTGACATACTGTGTCATAAGTGATATACCTTTATGGCTCCCCTGGGGTCTTCCCAAAACACTAGTCTGGAACTCTGCTTAAGGTCAGAAAAGGAAACAGCTTTACACAGGGCAGGAGCATACAGCAAGAAAAGTCTGGCACTGAACTTCATGAGGTAGGACTAGGGAATTTACTGTTCCACAGGGCTCTCTGCACACAACTACTCTACGACCTGTTAATTAATTATGAATTCTGACTTCCTTTACTATAATGACCCTGGTAACTAAGTATCCTGGAGATACCCTAGTGATAAATGATGAGAGCAAGTCCCTGAAACAAACTACAGAGAGATCCCGGTTACAGTTCAGTGATCAAGCTGCAGATGCCATGTACTGGCCTTTTAGATATATTACCACCTTCAAATTTTGAGCCTCTCTGTAAGCATTCATATGACCACTTTTTTCAGAAAAAAAAAAAGGTTAACTGAGCTGTATATCTCTCTGTAGAAAATATCTAGATCTTTGAAGATGAAAATGATAATGGAAGACACTAACCACGTTCTGGGGGTGATACTCGTCATACTCAGATCTCTTTCATGTGGAAAAGCATTTGCACAGGAGAGGTAATCCACTGCAAGTTGCACAGTGTGGCATTTATCCAAGCACAACTCACTCACACACGGCGTCCCACTGTTAATGGGTTTCTTTGGGTGAATAAGAACTGCACAGCACATAAAAAAGCCACCATAATCAGCATCTGTCTGCTTAACAGCTGAAGCTGAAGTTCAAAGCACTTCACCATCAAAGTGCACGATGTTCTTTCACTGAGGGTTGGTCTCCACTATCATCATCTCCTGCTGTCAAGATATCACATCAAGAGTCTCACCTCTGCTTAGCTGTCCCCAATTTACTATACTAAAAACAAAACAAACCTCAAAACCCAGAGTTTCTTCAGGCTGAAAAATACTGTGTGATAAACTACCCATTAATAGCCTAAAACTCTATTTCCAGGAAGCCTGTTTAAAGGAAAATTCCTGACTTTTTGAGGCTAAAGCAGAGGTGTCATAACTCTGACACAGAGCAATGAAAGAAGCACTGTCTCCAGGTGCAGCAGGAGCTGTACCTCATTTCATCTGCTGGGTAGACTGGTTAAAATCTTTGGTTGCAATCCAAAACTTTCTGGCAGCTAGCATCCTGTATTAAAATTTATAAACCACGAAAGGCCTTTTCTTACAAAAAAGTTAATTCAGGATGGATAGGCTGAAAAGACTTGAAAGGGACAGTCATCAGAAGTGGTTATATGGAAAATTGGATGTAAGTAACACCTTTCGCTCCATCAGAACATACTAAAAATACAGTAAATGTAATTTCAGTGAGAAAGGGAAACTGAATTGATTAAAAGATCTTTAAAAGAGCTGTGGAGAAGAGCCCCAAAGCTGCCTGGCCTGTTGGGAGGTAGAAGTTTTACAAAGGATGTATTATCTTCTCCAGAAGAAACATACTGATAGCTCAGCTTCCTTCAAGCTGCAAAACTTACCTACTGTCCAGCCCATGATATCAGAGCCCTGGTCAGAAACAGTGGACACGCTCTGTGGTGGCTGCTCACTCAACAGGCAGTATCAATAGAAAAAGCAGTCGAGATCCATGTGTGTCTCGTGCTGTCACTCTGTGATCAGCTAGCTTTATGAAACTAACCTTTAAAAAGCAAAGGCAATTATCTTTGGATTCATTATGAGTTAACTTATTTTCTCTGCTGTAAGAACACTGCGAAGATAACAACACCCAGGCTAGTGAAGGTCCCAGTGTGGCAACAAGGGGAATGTAGTGCTCTTCTGCTGAATTACTACCAATTCATTTTCACTTGTGGTGGTTTGTTCCCTGCTGCCTTCTCCTGTGAGACCAGCTACAGGAGTGCAGAAGTGGGAAGGAGGGTTTGGGGATTTTTGCCTTTTTTTTTTTTTTTTTTTTTTTTTTTAAAATACCAGTAAACACTCTCCACAACTACTATTAGCCTATTTCTGCATCATAGACTCACTAAGAAATTATTTTATCCTGCTCCACTGCTAAGGGCACTACACCAAAACCAGGAATCCACTCATTCTGTACGTGAGCCAGGGCTTTGGTTATTTATCCAGGCAGGCTCTGCTGAAGCAAACATTTTTTTACCAGTATGACTGCAACCAGAGTTGGAATTAAACAGACTTTAACTAAGTAAATCAGCACAAAAAGCTGCATGCAGAAAACACCTTGACCCTTCTCTTCTTGAAAGTCTAGTGACAAAAAAGTGAAATAAACGGCACATATTCAGCACAAATGTCAGAATCCAGGACTGTGTAGTAGAAGAAGAGAAAGCACCATGAGATGCATATACTGGAGACCAGTGTTTTCAGGGAAGGGGTATTTTGAGCTAATTTTATTTGTAGGGTTGGCTAATTCTGGTGAATATTTGTTGATATTGTAAAAGATTGTAACTTGCGCCTGGCAAGTTTCCATAGCGTACCTTTATGCTTTAGGATGAAGAATTCAAAGGAAGGGTGTTACATAAAATTTAACTTCTGAGCTATATTAAAAAGTCCTAAAATCCAGGAAGTATTACAGTTTTTCTTCCCTTTGATCCGTTTGTTTTATACCAATACAAATAGCCCATTCTGCTCAATTTCATGACAGAATGAATGGACGTGAGGTAAATAAAGGCCACAGAAATCTTCCTCCCTGTCTTCCTGTCCTGCCCAGGGTGCACGTGCTAATACCATTTTGTGCTGGTGGATATGCTTTTAGCTACATGTCTTCTTTTGTAGCTATTTTCTTCCCCCTAGAGCGTTCATTCCAAAATGAAACATGGCAAGTTCTCACCCTTATAGCTGAACTTTGAAAGCCATCACAATGACCACCTATTTTTGACTCCTTTAACCCCCACATATTTCAACTAAATGATCATTCCAGATGCCCAGCCACCTGGCTGTAAAGCTTAGCCACATTCAGTGCCCAACCAAAGACATTCCAGAAATGAACAATATCAACAGCCATTACAAAGATCCTGTGTGGCACTTCTTCAATTTTCAATTACCTGATGAGATCTAAAAGCTGCTATGGTAGCTGTCAGGGCACTAATATATAAAACAAGCCAAGATTCACCAAATATCTTCCATAATAAATCCTTTTTGTTTTAATTTGTCACATTTGATAGTTCAACTTGAAACTTCCAGAAATGAACATCAGTCTTGGCCTTAATGTTGTGAGAAATTTCAAATTAAATTATTTCCAAGAAAAAAAGAAACTTAAAAAGACATTTTGTATGTGCTAAATATATTGTTACCACCACTTACACAAAAGCTGGGGAGAGGACTCTTGCTGACAATTACCTGCCTTTGCTAACTGAATTAAAAAAAATGCTCAGACCTCACCAACTTCTAAGGCTCTTAGGCCAGAGATTTCATAGTCTTTTCATAGCTACATGCAAGCTGCATGGAGCTTGCTTTCCTGGAGACCGTCGAGTCAAGGGAGGACTTTCCTTGCAGATGCAGGAAGTCTGGGCAGGATTTACCTTGTGGATGCTTCTCTTGCCTTCAAGAGCCTGCAGTGGCACTGGCAGATGCACCCCTGCACACCGACATCTTTTCTCCTATGCTTTCACTTCTCTCTATGACAGCCTTCAGGCAGTCTAGAATTGGTAAAGAACCTGTTTAAATGGAGCAGAGTGAGTAACACAAGGAAGGATGCACTCAATGGGAAGAAACAAAAGTCCTGAGAATCAAGTTGTTGTGAACAGGCTCCTGTTTACCATCCAGGCGGGTCCCAAAAAAAGTAGTATGTGACCAGATATTAGGACAGTCCATAAGAACTGGGAGAGAAACTCTGAGGCTGCACATTTGCCATTTTTCAACTTCTCAGTGCTTTTCTTGGGAAGCAGTGTTCCTTAAGGCAGGCCGGGAGTAAAATAACAGCTGCATCGTTCAGTAAAGAAGATGAGCTAAGTTTTTATTTCATAGAAATGCTGCAGGGAAACTGCTTTCAGAGGTCAGTTTGGGCATCTGATGAGCACAATGACCCAAAAGACACACAGCTGGATTACAGCACCTATAACTGAAACACTATTTCCCTACCTTAATGTGCAGGGTAAGTAAAATCATGTAAGATTTAAAGTGCTCGGCCTTGGGCCAACTGGCTAAGCAAAAAGAGCACTTCCTTTGGCCAGCCGTAGCTTTTCCCAGACAGAAGTTTCTTTTCATAGAAATTTTATCAACATGTAACGCTGGATAAGTCTGCAGTTTGAATAAACAATAAAGTACACCAGTGTTACAGAAGTTGGCTAAATAAAACAGAGTCTGGCATTACTGATTCATTAATATTCTACTGCTGAAACAGTGTGTTTCAGCCTGTAAATGCTGATGAATTACTTTTTTTTTCTTTTTAGGAGAAAATATTTTATCAGTGCTACGCTGCCTGCCGAGAAGCCTCATCCCCCTACCACATTGTATCACTTACACAATTGCAGTCCTACCTCTTAAACCCCTGATTTCATGCAACTACCAGAGTTTTCTTTTTTTTTTTAATTCCAGAAAGTGTGAGGCAGTCTTTCATCAGACTTTGAAGAACTCCAGTAGTCAGCATTATTAAAGTAGAGTCCAGAATGAAAGCCTTGTGTTAACAGAATGGCTTAAGAATAGCTTAAACTAGCTCACAAGTGTCTAAAGCCAGATATTTTTTCCCTGCAAGTACAGAAGAACCTAACCAATGGACTCGATCTGCCTACTCGAGCTCAGCAGTTGTATCACTTCTTTGCCAAAATGCACACATTGTGCTTTCCTGTTGTCACCTGCTCCAAATTAAAATTTAGTTACAGTGCACACCTGCAGGCTACTGAAGTGGAGGCTTTAAGCCTTTGCTAAGTCCATGCTACAGGATTCAGCGTTAGTTTTATGAGGAGGATTTTAAGCTAAAGACACCAGAACTGAAGCATGATCCATTTAGGAAGGAACTTCCACACAGGCAGCCAGAACAGGTGCAAGGCAACCTTTGCTGTGAGCAGTCATGTTTCAGTGTGCTTCACCATCTGATATCATTATGTGCATCCAGAAGCGTTTCTGACTGTTCTTTGAAAAGCCTTCGGGGAAAAATTTTGCCTGCTGTTCATACTTACTTGTAAACTTCTGAAGTGCCTGCTTGAACGTTCAGGTGAAAACAACTGTGCTGCTATGTTATAGGAGTGGGAACCCTTCAGAAGCTGAAGAGAAGAGCAGTCATCCCCTGAACAACTCATGCAGGACACCAGCTGCATGCACTGGTAAACAGGCCTAGTTTCTTAGTGAAGCAGGTGGTCAGAGCAAGCACTGCCCTCAGGAGAGCCCCAGTGCTCTCGCAGAAACTTGTCCAGCAAAAAGGAAGACAGGTAAAGAGTTTGTACCCTTACCTTTCCCACTTGCCCCGTGAAGTTGGCCCAATAGCTAACTGGATTTCTTATTCTACCTGAGAGCAGAAAAGGGGGTGATGATGTTTAGCCAGCATGGTCTGCTTGCACCTGTAACTTCCCTGTGCTTCTGCATAAGGGGGACTATAGGCTATCTCTAACTTTGCATTGTTAAAATGCAAAGAAACAGGGAACAGAAATGTTAGGACTCTTGCTGCATTGTACAGCTGACCACAGTGAACATCCAGTGTTATGCAGTAATATAACATTTAATAAAACCTCATAAACAGGAAACTCTGACTTGAAAAAACAGCAGGATTAAGAAACATTATAGCTATGCAATGCAAGAAAACTAACATTCCTCAGGAGCCAGATCTTTTGCATTTCTTGATGTGTTTTCAGGCTAAATTTTTACCTATTTTTTGTATTTTAAAAAAGTAAACATAAGATTGCTTAGCATAAGTTTGTTGTATTTATATTAATGAAAGATCAGATCTGGATTCTTGAGTGTCTAGTGACTCTGCTTCTGGGACAGGGAAACAGGAGAAGAGCAGTCTTGTTATGAAACAAACTCTCCTCTTACCTCAAAGGCCCTCTCCTCTCTTCCCCTGACCTATCCTCATCTGCTCACTTCTTCTATTTACAGAACTCCATTAACATTACTCGTTCTAATTTGATCACAAGTTTTTGGGCTCCATACAGAAACTGCCTGGCCGATTTCCATGGCCTCTGCCCTGTGGAAGGGCAGAGCGGAGGATCAAAATGGTCCCCTCTCACTTCACGCAGCTGGTGGAAGCTTATGTTATAGGCCTTTTTTTCTTTTAAACTCTGTAATATCTTTGGGATTACAGATACAAGTCACACCCTTTTTCCTATTTGAAGGGAAAGCATAGGTAGGTAGAGCCCTACTGATACTCCTGTCCGGCTTTCCTCTCCTCCTCAGCAGGATAGCCAGCAATTAGTATTATTACACTGGTTAAAGCTGTACATAAACACAAGGAAAATGAAGTTACAGAACCTCTAAAACCCATAAATCTAACTCTAGTCATCTCAAAGATGTTTAGCCTAAGGTGGGCATCCTCTATAGTCAAGGGAGAGAAAAAGTGAGCGATGTGTACAGGCCAGTTCAACCCCATGTTACAATGGAGGACAAATGGGAAGAAATGTCCCCGGTGGTACTGCTCTCCGTCCTGACTAAAGGAGACCAGCTTCAATTAGACACCTAACTTTTCAAGGCCTATGGGCAGAGAAGACTAATCTCACCTTTTGTCCCCACTTTGAAAATGGTTACAACTATGCTTAGGAAACAGTCCGTCATCATCACAGAAACTTGAATTACGGCTTTCAGCATCATTTAAATTATGTCTGCCCTTGTCCTGGGCAAGAGCCAGTCCTGTAACCCTGCTCCTTCTGCCCCATCAGGGTAGGCTGTAACGAGAGAGAACAATAAAACAGCCTATTCTCATCTCAAAATATTAAGTAGTGGGTCTTTGATTTTGTAAGAAAACATGGAGGATGGTATTTTCATCATGACCCTATCAATGTTTCTTTCATGAATGTTGCTTGGAGAAATGGCATCAGCAGGAATCATGGATTAGACCTTGTCCTAAGGGTATGAAATACAGGAGGACTGATCAGAAATCACAAATGATTTCCTCACTCTGCCTATACAACACAGATGAGCATTGCAAAAGGGATTATTCCTCTCAAAATATCTGACCTTCACTCTTTGGAAAGGCAATTTTCACAAGCTGGAAAAAACCCACACTCTTTAGAAAGGTAGGGCAATTTCACACAGCAATCTCACCTTGCAATTAGGCCATGCTGTTCGGTTTCTCGTTAGTCTGCTCAGCTGGTTTTATGGTCTCATAAAACAGTTCATTCCCCTCTCTCTCTCGCACTTGCTTACTTTTTTCTTTCTGTATTTTTAAAGGAATATACTGTTTCTACCTAATACTTTTGCCTTAATCTCAGTACTCACTTAAAAGTCATACATACGCCTGTAAGTAGTATCGTGGCTCTAGAAAATCATGATAGCTGTGACAAGATGAACGGGGAATGACTGACTGCCACTTCTCCCAGTGCAAGAGGATGAAGACACTCAACAGAAGTATTGCACATCAGTTTCACATGAGAAACAACAGATTCTTACACTAATTACTTGTTGTAGAGCTTACTGCCACAGGATATTGTGGGGCTGATGGGGTAAATGGACAGATAAAAAGGCACTGGACAAAATCATAAAGGATAGCTTCGTTAGCGGTAACAGTGAAGATGTAACTTCTGGCCATGGGCTGCTGTCTGACTGTCTGAAGCTAAGACTGTCTCTCCGGGAAAGAATCTCACCTCGTGTTCCCTGATTTTAGATACTGCTCTGAGCCACCTGCAGCTGGGATGCTGGCTGACCTCTAAATCCAGAATATTCATGTGAAACCCCCTTGCTTGTAATCCTTTCTTTCTGCCACTAGAACATAGTGGAGATATTCATTACTTCTAGGTCTGTCCTACCTAACAGCATGGAAGATTCCAGGCTCTTTGGCTTCTCTCTCATCCTGCTTGCACGTGGAAACATTTGGAAGCCTTGCCATGACCTCATTCACCTTTCTGCCTGTGGGATTCAATTTTGTGACTGCTGCCTTTTTTTTTTTTTTTTTTTTAACCTAAATCTTTCATCTGACATTATGGAAAATGAATTGGGATTACCAGGAGCGCAAGTCTCTATTTCCTGACCAATTCATACGATCCAGCACAAGAATTAAAAACAGTTGTCACTGGAGCTAACCAAAGAGTTTTGAAACAAAACACTGGAATGTGTTGGAAAATGATGGCTCATCAAAACAGAAGACTTTGATAGACACATGAGGATGTGCTACTTCCAAATAAAATTAATTGGGGAAGAAGGCGAAGCAATGCTTGCAATGCTACTGGAATGAAGCATGTCTATTCTTCATTTCAGTGCAATTTTGCTTATTGCAGCCCTCTCTTCAGTGGCACAAAATGATTACAACGAAACTGAAAATCTTATGAAATGAGCCAGATTATAAATTTCTTTGCAAACTAATTTCAACCAGCTTGCTTAGTCAAAGGCTTTGTTATCTTCTGGAAACCTACTGACCAAAATGAAGTATACTTGTTGTGAAACAGAACCAACTAAATTTGACATAAAAAGATGATTTTACATGAAGCTGGGGGAAGCTATTTTTGGTTTTGTTTTAAATGCTAGTCTGTGTTGAACACAGCATACAGAGTTAAGGCAGAGCATGAAGCTCTGACAACAGATATAACTGCTGGGATCTGCACAGATTTTGTTCAATATTTCTTCTTTCTTTTCTCCTTTTACCCCTGCACTACTACTTCTTGCCATTTTCCTTAAAAAGATATGGTTTCTTAACATCATGTTTCAGCCACAGGATTCGCAGAGTACAGCCAAATCCTTCAATTCTTTGGTTTTGCTGTACTAGCTGTTTCAAATTTACTTTCAGTGGTAAACAGGCCACAATGGGGAACATCACCATATATCAAGCAGCTGTGATCAGGCAGATTAGGTACCAGTAATTTTCCTAATGGAGATCCAGTGTCAGAGATCAAGCATGAAGGATCAGATGTCTGCATTGCCACCATCCAGAATCAAGTGTCATGGATCAGGACTGTAACTGCAAGGAATGAAGTGTCACGTGTGGCAGAGTGGGGAGAAGATACTGCCCTGAATTTCAGTGGGGGGACTGTGTCTCCATAGCTTCACCACTGAGCGTCGAGAATTAACACAGCAAACGCAAAGGTGGTTAAATGATTGTTCTCTTAGGTGAGCCCAATGCCTCTTTGCCAAACATTGATTTGGTCATATAGGCATGTCTCTGGGCAAGCAGTACCTGCAATATTGCGTGTGCAGTTCATCTTTTTAAACACTGCTAGTCATGCATTTGACTTGCTGCTCAATATATAAATACTTCAATGTTTTTTAAGGAACACGCCCTGAATGCATGTAGTGACAAGGGAACATCCCAAACTTGCATAGCAGTGGTCCTGAAGGGAGCTGCAGGAGTATGATTTCTTGAAATGGTCCAATTTGAATCTTAAGGACCTGTCAGGGCCTTCTACTCCTCTTGAACACATTATCACTATGCCCAGTGCTTTCAGACTTAGCTGAAACTGTGAACTGAAGTAGAACATGAAGAAAAGAAAAAGAATTGGAAGGAAAAAATCTATGATTTTTTTTTAATACTCAAAAAAAAATTAAAATATTTCTTCTCATTTTGTTTATGTTTCAGGTTTTTGAGATCAAGGGAAAATATCAGGGAACTAAGGTCAAGTCTCTGCTCAGTACCTATTTGCTGTGCATCCCCTTAAGCAAGTTGAGTAATACTTTTCTGACTCAGTTTCTCCATTTTTCAAATGGCGATAATAATACAGCAGTATAATTCAGAGGAGTCATAAGATGTTTTGAGAGCTTTGAGACTGGAAGGAGGCATCAGGCCATGAAAATGCGAAGAATTGTTATGTTGAAAGCTAGCCACAGGACCATATGTAACTGCCACAGATGTAATCAGAGCTGGAGTGGAGTGGATATGAGTCACACTAACAGAAGGAACAATTATGCCTCTTTTGAGTAATGATAGTTAAAGTAAGCAATCTATTTTAATCTTTCCACTTTCTGAAGGAGTGCTCACATGATTGCTTATTGCTATAGGAAAAATAACCCATAGACACAAAGCCATGAGTAACAGCTGAAGGGACATGATTTCTTGCAACGGTCCAACTTGAATATCAAGGACCTGTTAGCCATCTGCTCCTCTTGAATACATTATCACTGTGCTCAGGTCACTGTTTGGAAGCATTTTGTGCAAAGCTGTTGATTCTTGTAACCTGGGTGTTTAGATGTGACAGAATGCCGATTGGCAGCACGTTCCCTGCCTCACGTTAACTCCAAACAGAGCACCTCTTAGGCCCTCAAAGTATGAAGAAACTTTCAAAGAAGAATCATTGACTTAATCCATGTGCTAATACTGTATATGTGAAGATTAAGTAGGGAGTTACTGGTAGGCTCTAAATCCACACCATTTCAGCGCACTAACATGCATTCACTTGCTTGAACAGACTAATCCTGATCAAGGAAAAATTTCACTGTACACAGGACAGTGAGGGAGCATTACACACAACAAACAATTTACATGAAGTTTGAATACCTTATTCCATTGTGGGGTACAACAATTTACATGTCCCAAACAGAGACTTAGAGGTGTGTTTTAATATGAATAAACAATGCAATTTGCTTTTTTGAGGTTTCTTGGGCTTTCAGGGCTCATTAGAAATTGCAGAGACAGAGTTAAACCTGATTGCAAAGTAAAAGGTTTCAGTCTGCTTCGTTAGTGCTGCAGTCCCCCTCACAGCACTACAAGTTAGCCTGCTCAAGCTCAGGACAGACTATTTGAGTAAAATTGTTTTAAAACTTAGTATTTTTTTTTTAAATACTCAACAGAAGAATCTGAGCCAACAAAATACAAAGGAGAGACAGATAGATTGAAAGAAAAATAAATTAAAAAAAGAAATTCAGCTCTTCCAGCCCCTCCTCTCTTCCCACCTTACCTCCCCAATCTATAGGTAGATATAATAATCATTCGAAGCATGAAACCTTGCAAATGTCTTTAAACTGGAAGCTGTTTCAGTGGCTTGTATCTCAGCTTTCCTTCATCGAAGGTGGGACAGATGAAAGTCTCTGAGGAAGGCATCAGAAATGCCTTGTACAGTGATATTGTTCACTCCTTATCTAGACTGATCATCTGGAAGTACAAATCTTGTTTCTGTCCTGCTTCATCTTGAGTTGGGAAATAAGGCTGGTGGATGCAAGCAGCTTTTATTTTTTTTTTTTTTTATGTTAATACACAGAGTCACAGATCTGTAGATTTTAGGATAGGATGAGCAGTTCATAATCATGTATTCTAATTAGCTTGCATTAGCTCCTAAAGATTATCTTGTGATTCTCAAGAATCCCTCAGAAAACAGCTCATTGTCAAGATGCTTACCACTGCTGAACCAAAAAAGGAAACACCATTGTCCTCAGCAAGCACTCCTGGAAAGTACTGACACAAGTAGGTTCACACAGAACATCCAAAACTATGGTTTGAAGCTATGACACATTTTGATAGTGCTTGGTATTAAGTCCTTGGTATATGAGCCATCTGTAAATCCCATCTATTATTAGCAGGGATAAAGGAATATGCCTGGAGCCATTTAAGGAGCAGAAACAATTGGAGAGAGGTGACTTGTTATAATTAACATTCGTATCACTGAACACCGTGTTTAGAAAGTCTCCTAAGCCCACAAGACTCATCACCATCTGCAGGTACCTCAGTTCCCAGCTAGCTTTGATATAGGTGGTTTATAAGCCAGAACAGAGGAGCCAGCTACAGCGGTTGCACCATTACATTTCGTATCACAGGTCTGAACCTTTGTCACTCCAGCACCTGCTGTGCTGCTGACAACTACCGTCCTAACTTTTCAAGCGGCTCTGACACCATCAGCATCTCTTCAGAGGTCCACAGCCTCTCAGAGGGGCATGAAACCTGATGTCTGTGTTCCACTGCCCAGAGATTACTGGCAAAACCTTGCAGGATGAGCAGCACATGCCTGTCACTGCAGAACCAGCCGTGCCTACGTCTATCTCCAGTTCTTCACCTCAACTCCAATGTAAGCCCTGTTTTTTGTCAGCCTGGAAAATCAAACGAATGGGCTATTCTTATACATGTTTATTCCACAGCTATTAGAAATATGCACTCAACTTCCAGGCATTTGCAGAGTTCACAAGGAGCAGGCTACCGCGAGATTCCCAGGAAGTTAGTTGGCTCCTTGCCAGCATGGCACCCAAGCTCCCCGCCTCTTAGGACTTGAATATTCCCATTTACAAACATAGTTGCCCCCTTGCAGCCCAGAGTAAGGAAAGCAGAAATGTATTGAAGAAGGGCAACACCCCCTTTTCTTTTACAAGGACAACAGGATCTTTCACTCCCAGGCACCACGGTCGTGGAAAAGGCCCCTCTAAAGGAAATTCAACAGCACCCAACTGATCCCTTTGGGAAGGATTTATGACAGACCCAGCCCGAGCACAGTTTGGAGAAGAATGTTTCATGCTTTATCTTTCCGTGGGCTGCTCTGCTGTGTCATTTAATTGCTTAGTTTGTTTTCCAAATTTTAGCCCGTCTCAAGCAAGACAAGGTACTCCATTCTGACAATCTCTCAAATACCATCCCAAAGAAAGTGCATGAGAATTAAAGACCCATTATAGTCAGCAAAACCTGGTTCAGAAAGTCAGCAAACAAGACTTCTTTTCCAAATTCTGAAACCTGATCTTCATACCTGTTGTTTCTGTTTCTCTATCTAGGTATTCCCAGGAAAAGACAACTCCCATTATAAGCTCTTTGGCAACTCAGAATATGTCCGCTCAACTCATGCACATGTGAATTTACATTCACAGCAGCTGGATGAAGTCTGATGATTTCTGATCCCTTGCATGTCTACCACAGAGCACATTTACTTGGTATATGATGTGTAAAAGAATGAAAATCATCTGGGAAAGGCAAGTGATTCCTGTATCATATTAACCCAAAAAAATTTCCTCCCCACCCCTATAAAACCACAAATGACCTGACATTTTGACTGCTCTTTGTAGAATCCATAGCTCTATTTTCTACAGGGAAAGGTCAGTAATGCTAAGAAATGGAAGTAAAGAATGCCAATCACTTGACAGCAATCTGGCTAATCTGTGCTGCCCACGGTACAGAAGTCAGCGTAGGCAAAGACAAGTATTCTTCTAATAAAAATTGCTATGAAGGACTCTAAAGCATAAAGGTATGTTCTACCTTTTAGAACATGGAAATATCTTCCCTCCACCCCCAATGCCATATTCCAGCACCACCAATTCCAAAAATCTACTCTTTCATACTACTTGTGGGGCCTGGGCTAGCCAGATGGCTAAATCTGCCAGATGGCAGAATCAACCCTTAACATAGAACACTGAAGAAGCCCGCTTAAGTGAAATGGATAAAGTCCTCAATGAACAACATATGAGAAACTTTGTAAATATATGGGAAAGCCAGAAAGGCAGATGTGGAAGGAGCTGAAAGAAATTGGAAGCATTGAGGAGGCTACAGAAAATAAGATTTCTGAGGGGAGGAAGACCAGAACTGATCTCACACTAAATACCAGGAAACACATAATCAGCAAAGCCTCATACAGCTCATATACAATAGGGCTCCAGTATGACTATTGTCAACTATTGTCAATCCAAAAATCGAGAAAATCCTGAGAGGAGAAAGAGAAAAAGAAGAAAAATCCCAGACTTTTTTAAAAAGCAACAACAGAACCAAAGCTCAAAACCTGATAAATAAATCTGAATGTAATACGCTTTATAGGATTGAAACCTACATCACCTAAACCCTCCAAGGAATAACTTTCAGACAAAATTGGGATATTAGCTGTGTCATTCTTCCAGAAAGATTTTTCACCACTGGAGGTCACTGTAAACTGTAGTTGCTCTTTATCAGTCCCTCGAAAGAAAAAAAATACACTGTACACAAGGTATGTAGGATCCACATTTTGGGGTGAGACAGAACTGAAATATCACTTTCAGAGTATTTGAAAAATACCTGTAGCTAATCAATGAGGACTCCTCTTTGCTGTGGACAGACTTATTCTTGTTCCAATTTATTCCAAGCAGAGCAATTGGCAGACTGCTGAGAGTTTAGACATGTGCCTGCATATACACAGGGCCCAGTTTTGCATCTGTCAGCCTGCCTTTCTTACCGGTCTTGCAGACACTCTTCCTGAACACCAACAAGTTAACAACAGGTAAGGTGATGGGGACACAATGGGAGACCTACTATTGCAGTGCATAAAAATCACAGGGGTTTTTTTTAGAAAACGAATGTAGGATTATCTGCATTAGGATGTCTACAAAAAGACAAATGTTTGGCAACAGTTCCTAATAAAAACATAAGCCTGCTAGGTTTGAAGGTTTACATCCTATGTAATCCATAGATCACAGTTCATCTGAATGCAATTTTCTTCTCTGTCTTCATTGCATTCAGATGATCATTACTGGGAACAATCTTTCAAGCAATTCCTAGCCCACCCCATTCAATCAGATAGCAGTGCATATATACTATATACATTACAGATTTTAAACTGGTGCTCAGACAGTAAAGGGATGTTAGTCCAAGTTCCTGTCTCCCATATTGTAGAAGTCCTACTGATATGAATATCAGAAGGAACAGCTGATGTTCACAAAACAGATGCTGGGTAACTTTCAGGGAAAATAAGTATGAAAGCCCTGTGAAAGAATAAAGAGAAATGAGCCTGGCTAGCTCCCAATGGATTAAAAAAAAAAAAAAAAAGACAAAACAAAAACAAACCCAGCTTCATAAGCCAAAGAATTTACATTTCAGGGATACAACAGAAACTCCCATTTGACCACAATTCTGACAATGAATCAGTGGCAGCTGGGCAAGTTTTATCTGAAATGCACATTTTATTTACCGAAATTCCACTTTTTGGTGGAGAAATGGAATCATCTTAATGCAGGTTTCTTTATTTTCTGCTCAGTGAAACACAGCAGACCAATTCTTGGCATGTGTCAACGAGAATAACTCCAAATAAGTTTGGCCTGGTTTGATCTAAATGGAGAACTTCTGTAAAAGAGAAGCAATCTGGGCCTCTGACAATTTAAAAAGAAATTAAAAAGGGGCCAGCTTTTCTTCATTCCTCCGACTATCTTTTAGCTTTCCCTTTATTCTTTTGCACTTTAACCTACTTCAAGGAATCAGCAACAGGCAGCTTATCACACAATCGATGGTACAGCAAAATCCTAGCAAAAACCAAACCCTGGAGAATGAAGCTTGAAAAAATCCTCTGATGTGAATAAAGCATTATACTGGTTAAGCAAAGGCTAGCTACAAAGACAAGTTCACTGATCAATAACTTCATTGCTTTGTTGTGTCATTCCCCTTTTGTTTTTATTTACACATAGAATGTGAGCTCCTTGAAAGAGTAATTGCCTTTTTACTGGATGTATGCTCAGACGACCTCAATGTAAATAAATACATAATACCTAACAACCCTGATTTGACAAAGCATTTCATCACATGCTTAACTTCAAGCATGCGAATAGACTCACTGTAAATAATGTGTCATCCAAGACCACCCACGCGGTGAAGCATCTCTGGCCATATCCTTTAGCATGTCATTTTAGCTCACTGGAAGGTAGAAAATCTCAGCTTTCCACTGGAACAAACAGTACTTGCTTGTTTGCAATTATAATTGACCAACAGACAGCAATACTTTAAATGTCCTATGTAGTTCAGAAAGCTACGCTTTAGTTTCATCTAGTTCTTTCTAATACTGAATGACTCTTTTGGACTACAGTGGAGTACCACAAATACCAAAGGAAGCATGCCTTTACAAGCTGAGAATTTAAAACACAGGACAGATATTGAACAATGGATAAACAGATGCTCCAAAGCAGTGTTTTGTTTGGTTTTTTTTTTTTCTATAAAATGTTTATTTGGCATAAGCCTCAGTGTTTCATTTGACACTCAAATGAATTCTCATTCCAAATTCATGCTGATAAAACTTGTATATAACACTACAGACATGCACTTTTCTTCTTGACCTTCCTTGCATTGATGGGTCCCTATAAATTATGATTTCCCAGCTAAAACACAAAATGCAGTCTCTAAAGTCAAATGTAAGTGAAAGATAATGTGGGTTTTTTATTTTTAAGAGTTTAATTTTTTCCTTTGGTGTCCGCTGAAGATTTTGGAAAACCATTCATAGTTCCAGACACTGCATACGTTACGAGCATGATTCCAGATGTAGGAGATCCTGGGAACTAAGGGAGACTTGGCAGATCTGGAAATAGAGCTTAAATCATTATTGCCCACCCATATTCTTTTAATTAAGCATTCCACTGATTTTGGAACCCAGAGATAGCTAAGAAGCCAATTTTCTTTACCACAGTCACATGATGCTGAAATGCAGATGACTGAAGAATTTGGGGGGGGGGGGGGAAATCACCCATGCATTTTGCAAATGCTAGCTAATAACATGAAGGCTTTCATACAATGTGTGTCAGAGAATACAATTCCAGATATAAGAAAATAAGGAAGACATTTCTTTCTTTGCAAGGGGGCCACACTGTGGTAGCACTATGCCTCAGGCCCTGGCCTGGAAGTCAGAAAGTCTGGCTTATAGCCCTGCTTCTGTCACAGATCTGCTGGATGACCTTGGGTGCTTCTTTCCACCCCTCTGAGCCCCTGCTTCTCCATACAGTTCTGTAACCACTTGCCTACTTACACTGTCAAGTCTCTGATGTGACAACTGTCACTCACTTACAGTGTCCATAATCGTTAATACAGTGAAACTTTGTATTGCCTGAGGACATAAGGAGCAAATGCTCATCCTGAGCTGGCCTCCTGAACTATGCATGAAATTACTGCTAATGATGCAGGGAGACCATGTATAGCACAGGCGTGAGCCAGGGATAGTGCAAAGAGGCATCACACAAACTGTCTTTACAAGTCCCATACTAGCCCTCACAAACCTTTAGAATTAATCTGTTGACAATTGGTAACAGCCAGAAAATATTTCATAGGGATTCTTTAAGAAGATCATTAAATAAAATCTGTTTGACTTGTCAGGAATTCCAACCATGAATTCCTAGCTAAAGATGTTCATGCTTGTTCTCTGGAGTAGCTGCCTGATAAATATAAACAATTTTTAATAAATGACTTACACTTGAATTTACAACTTATATTTGTTGTACAACTTTATAATAAAGATTTATAATGCATATTTTATTATGCAGCATTACATGTACAAGGTGTTCTCCTTACAGCAAGGAAAGCGCTGTAAATACTGTGTTTAATGAACCTGGTAACTAACATGACAGGAGAGGCAGTAATTGCATGTGGAATCAGGACAATGAAGAGAAAATGCCTTCAAAAATCTGGGCAATTTAAGTGTTTGGATAAATCCATACTTTTGCATGTGTCTCTATTTTAACAGACATTCTACAACTAAAAATGAAGTACATACACAACGGTGTTTAAAGACACAGATCTTGGATGTAGTGCTGGAAAGCTGCAGCAGGGAGACAGATCTGCCTTTTAGCGGCTAGAATATTGTCCTGAAAGAAGGACAGCTTAGAGGATTAGAAGTGACTAAAATAAAAACACCTCTTTATAGAAACATAAGTTAATAGGTTAGTCAATTTGTCTGATTCATTTGTCCTTCTGAATTCTGCTCATTCTTCCATTTTAGTGATGCTATATGGACTTATGTTTAGACCTTCCAACTCTTTAGATGCCCTCACCAGCAAGCTACATTTCCATACTGTACATTTCTATTCTTATAGAATAGAATAGGTTTCTTATGAAACCATAATAAAGCCCTGTTAACATATGAGTTGGAAGAAATACATGGGGTAGGTATAAATAGGAGACTTAGGATGCCTCTGAGGTCTAAAACATGCAAGACCAAGAGGCTTTAGACAATTTCTCCAGATTTAGAACCACCAAACATGGGTCTACCACAAATTTCAGAAAGACAGCAGAAAGTGTTTGGTTTGACAAAAGCAACAATTCTCTTGGTGAACATGTCCTTTAAAATGTAATGATGATATATTAAGGGCTGTGGCATCGTCAAAGGTCAACAGAAAATCATCCTGCATCTTGTTCCCTCACTGCCAATAGTTAAGATAAAAGGCTGTAATTTTCTCCTATCATCTTCAACTACAGTCACTATTTAAGATACGAGGTCAACTAGACAGTCTCATAACTAGATAGGCTTATAGCCGAAATTAAACCTATCTGCCTACATATCTGCTCCATCACTGTTTAGTCCAGGCATGGAGTTAGGGAGATCTTGTGTACCAGTATGTCTGCTTAGTTAGCCTTGAAGACAGGGAACTATGGAAAAATACTCTCTCTTTTTAGTATCAATAACAAATTCCTTTATGTGTATTATAACAACATCCTGTGTGCCTTCTTTAGCATAAGGTTTATAGAGCCCCATTTTCATTTCTTTCAGGAATTTCATTTGTAAATGTCAATCAAGCACTTAAAAGTACTAGACTACATAGTACTTAAAAAAATCCTCCCTTATATACTACACAATGCATGCCTAACAAAGAGTTTTGTTTTCAATATAACCAATTAAGGGATTTATTTAACTTGGGAGTGAAAAATAAACCATTTTCAGCAAACACAGAGGGGCCAAACACCAGGAATTACATTGGATTGCCCATATAAGGGGAAAAATGAAGATCCTCCTCAACTCCTCAAAATGCTCCTTACATGTGAGGTTTCCCTTTGAGGTGACAGAAATGCGACCTCTCCTACGCAAGGGCCCTTGTTTGGAATGCTCACGCTGCACTCAGGACTGGAAAATCACTTTTACTGCACCGTGACTTCTGCTAAACGTGTCCACTAGACATTGCAGAAAGGTGCCAGAAGAGAAAGGTCACAGGGACAGTCAGGATGTATCTCCCTGCACCTCCGTGTACATTACAAATTGGCTGGGTAATGTAATGAGACACCTTTGAATGATCATGGCCAAAAGAATTCTTCGCTAAGCCATGCGCCTAAGGTCAAAGAGGAGTTTTTAAAGGGAAGGAAGTATTTTTCTAAACAGACAAGATTCAACATTTTTTACACTGAAATAAATATCTATGCCTTCGCTGTATCAAAACTGATCTGATTTTTGTATGTTTTAACAGCCGCATATTCCAAAGGTTATGACAAAACTCTCGCCACAGTATTCATAGGATCTAAATAAAAATCAAGGAGAATGAACTGGGGGAGGAAAGAGTGAATTGTGTGTAAATGAACACCAGAAAAATAAAGACAATATCTAGAAGCTGCTACAAATTTTTGAAATTTTAGATCCTGGACCAAATGGTGTGCAGGACCTTTGCAAAGTAATCAGTATTCATGAAATGGCTGGGATCCAGTAGGCTGAGGGTTTGGACACATGCCCCGCCTCAGATCTCAGCATATAGCTATGTAAAGAGGATACTAGACAGAGAGTCAGCGATTTCATTTCCATATTACAGATGTCTCTGTATGGATGTCACTGGCTGAGAGCATGACCTGAGGAGACTCTTCATCCATCTCTGTACATGTTTCTCATTTCACTTCTCCCTTATCCAGCTGTTCAGACAATGAATTCTGTGGAGTGGATCCAACCTGTACTTTGCCTCACACAATCTCAGTTAGGGTCTCTGCTTGCTCATAATAACACATCTAATTATTACCAAAGGCCTTTTATAACCCACTGAACAGATACAGGCTTACCAAAAGTACAGTTACCTGCCACTGGCAGTAGTATTCTGCTGTAGTATCACATACAGAAGGAAAATGGATTTACTGAAAGTTACTTGTTACAGCTCTAAATTTTCTTTCTCAATTAATGCTGCTTTGAGGAAGGAGCATCATGACAAAAGGGTACCACTGTTCCCTCACACTCCCTTAGGAAGCCAAACTCTCACTTTCTCCAGAACCGCAGAAAAGTGAGCAAGACCCATAGAGGTCTTTAGATCCCATACCCCTTCTCTCCTCACTTTGGGAGTTCAAGGAGAATACCATTCTCAAATATGAACTCTGGCAGAGATCACCAGCCTTTCTGATCACACCAGCCATGTGTCCAAACCTTCACAGGTCTGAGAGCCACAGAACACACATCAGCATGCAGAGGAACAAGGGAGCTCTGGGAACAGTTTACTTGCAGTTGACAACAATACTTCTCTAGAAAGAGAGGGGGAAGGGTGAGTCTGGAATGGACATGCCATGGGGTCCTGAGATGACACAGCAATCTTGGTCTCAGGCTGCTTTTGGCTTATTTCCTCCCAAAGCTAAGGATTCAGATTATGCAGGAGTCCCTGCATGAGCACAGCCCTACTGCCAGTCCCTGGCGAGGACACTTGTCCTGCTCTTGACATACTTCTGAGTCCATTCCACCTTTCTATGTATGAGGACTTATGAGATAGCCTGGGAAACTTGCACTTCATGAGACACCTTTTAACTCAAAAAAACAAACGTAACTTATGTGTAGAGCAAT
Source organism: Theristicus caerulescens (assembly GCA_020745775.1). Classification (NCBI taxonomy): domain Eukaryota; kingdom Metazoa; phylum Chordata; class Aves; order Pelecaniformes; family Threskiornithidae; genus Theristicus; species Theristicus caerulescens. The sequence continues at coordinate 76,214,984 of CM036558.1, forward strand.
CAAAAAACAAATGTCTGACATATGTTACCACTCCGAATTTCAAAAGTGGGTCCATGACATGCATAGCAAAACTGGCAAAGAGCTCTGACAGTCACTGACTTGTGCAAAATTCAGGAAAAAAATACTTTAGTACAGATAAGGACTAGAAAGCAACCTTCGATAGTCTTAACACAGGGTATTTTAAAATGTGTTTTCTTCGCAGTGCAATGGATGTAGTTCTCTTGCTAACAAATACCATTTAATACACTGGCCTTAGGTCTTATAAACTGGAAAATAAATTGACAGTAGCAAAACAGTTGAAGTGCAATAAAAATAGGACAGTGGAGTGAAATGAACTTTTTTTCCCTTACAAACTACAATTCACCCAAGAAAAAAGGCAAAATCTTAGTGAGCTAGACATAAACAAAAAAGTCATTCTTTTTTCAAGCTCATCTGTGAGTGCTGTAACAGGTTCAGACTGCATTGAAGACAAAATGCAAACTGACAACCACAGACTTGATTTTTTTTATTTGCCAGTGAATCTACAGAAACCACTTTCTATAAAGAACAGAGTGCTAGTATGGTTTTTACATGTCTGTTAACTATCATCTTCTCTTTACCACTCTTGTTTGACTGTCTTGCATGAAATGCACAATTCTACACTGTTAGCGGTTCCTGTAATTGAATGTGGCTGAACTTTACGTTCAACAGAGCTGCATATCAGGGACAACATTCCCCTTGGCAGTATGGTACTGAACAGCTAGTTTTTCATCTTCTATCAAGTTGGTTAAAGAATGGACTTAAAGATCATTACTTAAAGTGAATGTTTATAAAAAAAATCATCATTCAGTAACTGACACTACCAAATTAATTAACAGCATGAATAAAGACATTTCTAACATGTTTTTACTTTCTGAGTATCTTTCTGAGTACTTTTCCTTTCTTTCTATTTATCCATGCATATACGTCATAGAAGCAGAATCAGTATAAATGGAAACAGCATCAAAAACCTTAATAAAATCTGGCTGGTTTGCTTTTACTGAGAAAAATATTAGTACAGATTTCTGAAAGAACAATTCTTCTGATGGATTAGAGGATGTTTATATAACAAGCTTCTTAGGTCATCATGGAAGAGTATACAAAGAATTCTACACTATTTTTTTTGCTTTGATTTCTTTAAGAATCTTATTAATCTTGAGTGCTGATATGTGTAATTAATATTTCAGTTATTTTCCTTATCATTGTCCTGCAAGCTCCTCACACAATATGTGAAAAATTCTTGTTATATATTCACACTAAGTCATGGCTCTTTTGGCTAATAGAACTAGAATCATATGCAAGTGTGAGGCTGCAGACTTTTCAGATCTCAAACCTTTGACACGGAATCAGTTTTGCGATTCTGCAGGTGGATCTCTTCACAGAAAGAAAGAAAAATTTCGTATGCAGCAAACTACTTAAAATCCTAAACATTCTGGCAATCTACATCCTTGGAGCTACTTTAGAACAAGTGTCTTCCTTTTTGCCTTTCTGAACTCATATATTTCTTTTGTTTAAGCAATGTTTCCTGTTAAGAATTCTTCTAAAAGCTCTTGAGTTAAAACATGATGGGTCATCACAGCACTGTACTACTTTCTGCAAATCTTTGACTGCAACATCTAGTGATGTAATAACTACTGATGCTACTTCTTTGGGTAGATAATGCTACGTTCACTTGACAACAACAGGAAAATAACGGGCACGAGCCTTATTGGGGATCTCTGAGCCCCACAACAAGAAGGGCTGGCAACCTCGCTCCCACCGTGGTAAAAGAGGGTAACCTTGAGGCAGTCCCTTGTACTGCACCCAGTAGAGGTCACCAGAGGATGCATCATGTTTTAATGGCAAGACAACGCACTCTGACAGCAAGTGGAGAGATGCACCTTCCTGAAAAGCACATCAACTATCTAGGATTTACTGCCGGAGAGACTCTCATAAAAGGAAGGAATACATGCCGCTCCATGAAAGAACAGATAGGTTTAACTGGCTACATCTGAACACAAGCAGCATTCATCCAGTTAAACAATATCGATACTGATCAGTGAAATATATCTAACTTACTAAAATTATATCTACTACCTGTGCATTTCCAGATGCAGGGATCTCTTTCTTTCTTCCACAGCTTAACACAGTCCACAAGGTGTGCCAGAGATACGAAGCCAAAAGGCAGAAACCACCTGCAATCCAGGTAGCATTTCTTTGCAGGGGTAGATCCATCCTTTTATTTTTAATCAACTGATTAACTTGGTTCTCCTGCTCTAGCAGATGCAATTTGGCAGGCACCCTCAAAACCCTCCCCAGCTCTGTAAGTACCACCTAGCTAGACAAGCCTCGGACATGCAGCAGGATCCCATCTCACACTTCAACACATTCCCTGAACCTATAAGGAAAAGAAGTGATGGCCTATTGACAAGCGTGAAACAGGTGCAGGGATCTACACATGAGATGTGTATTGCACGGATTTGAAAGGCAATTACTCTGACATCCCAGAACTTCTCAAATGAAAGTAAAATGTTAGCGCAATCCCTTTGCAGTTAGCAGTTCAGGCCACTGGTCATCTTTTTTCCCTTTTAATAGGCAAGAAATGGAAAAAAAAAATACTCAAAGAGCAAAATTCAAGACAATCACTTACAATGTGTCATGGTGCACATGCACAGGAAGGTCCGTTTGAAATGCCATGGCTTTATTGTCTGCAGTCACTTCTGTTCCTGTGCTTGCAGTCTATCTACGTTGCTCCCATATGCAAACCACCACCATGCGGAAAGTGGGTCCTAGCTGTCTCCCCATCTCATATCCAGCACCTGCTCACCTGCCAACCATCAAGTCCTTCATCCAAAGGATGGAGGTGCCCGATCATTTGAACCACATGGATGTGAGACTTTCAATATCATCAAGGCAACTTCTTTCCCCTAAAATTTCCAGAAACAGATAGACTGCTCCTGCTGAATATTCCCAAGCAATTCAATGTGATGCAAATTCTGCATGGAAAATTTTGTCTTGAGCAGCCAAAACATGGTAATTTTTTAAACAACTGAAAACAGGATCTTAAAATTGGAAATGGTAAGCAACTTTAATAAAAAGTCCTGCTACCAGCTCCATTATAAGCCCAGGGAAGCAATTTTACTTCTAGAGATAGAAAACTAAAAATCTGAGGAACAAAGCATGTCATTGTCTTATATATAAGGATATAAGGATATAGATGAGGATTGTGAAGGACGACTGCATAAGGTTTTAGGTCTATATATAAGGAAGGAATCCTTATATATAAGGATTATACATCTGTGCAATAGGTACCCATAATGACAAAACACTAACAGTCATTGTAGAAGATGAAGCAATACGAAGAAACAGTGCCATTTCTTCCCTGCTTGTGTATTTATCTGATCGGAGGTAAATAAGCAAAGAATTTAAAACACTCCCTCTGGCTGTGGAGAAATGAGAGTACCAGAAATCTCAAGTACTGAAAATTCACAAATCAAACTACAAAAATCATGACATCATTTGAAAAAAGTCAAGAGATTACTATTTTTTAATGACTGTTGTCCTGTCCGTAGCCAACTTCTGGCTTCTGAGACTTCAGAGCGCTCTCAGGTCACATTTTGAGTTATTATGCAGTTGTTACGTTGGGGAGGGTGGGTTTAGTTGTGGGTTTTTTTCAGTCAGAAAACCTTGATACCCCTCTCTTTCTTTCTGAGGCAGACAGACGTATGTTCTCACAAGCATGGGAACTGGGAGCATTAAGTAAAACAAAGCTGCCTGAAATCACGGAATCACGCACATTGCCACGTGACAACACAGTGCAATGAACTTGGGGCCTGAAGAGCACACCACAGAAAGGATATTCTGTAAAGCTGCACCAGGCTGAAGTTGGCAACATGATGCCTGATGACAGCATTTCAAGCAAGCTGAAAAGGAGGTTAGTAAAAAAAACTGGGCCCAAAATTGGCTGAAGTCCACTTACACTTTTCTGACTGTACCGAGCCAAGCTTTAGACAGGGTGCTTTAATTTCAAGGCTGAGGAAAGCCTTGAGGGTTTTGATCTCTTCACTAGTTGAGAAGTCTCACTGCAAATGTAGAGAATCCCTTGCAGGATTTTGTTAAAGAGTCATTCTGGATTAAAATTGTAAAACAAGAAATAGGTTTCTGTCAAAATATTTAGATCAGTATCTTGAACAGTGTTTGGGAGCAGAGGAAAGTTATTTGGGGTTAAATTATGCAACAGTGATCATTTTGTTTCCTGTTCAAAATACTGCCATGACTCTGGCCTCCCCTGGAAAAAGGAACTTGCAAAGGTATCATTACCACCATGATCATTTCCAACACAGAGGCTGCAGAGAAAGTAACTGCTAGAGGAGAAGTGGCAGTGGTCAAGAGGGAAAAAAAAGGCTCAAAGGAGACAAGGCTGATCACGTTCTGACTGGAGACAAGGAATTAGAGGACAATTAGCCATCCCCAGGCCTAGCTTAACTGAACACCAAATACTGAGTATGTCCAACAGTTCCACCTGGGCTAAATATTTAAAAGCTAGTCCTTAAACTGTTTTCAGAATATCATCAAAGGGATACTTTTGTATGGAAAATTGTATTGCCAACTCAAGAAACAAAATATCAATGAGAAGTAATTTTTCCACCTTTGTAAAAAAAGAAAAAACAAAAAACAAACAAACAAAAACCCCATAAACCACCACCACAACCCAAGAAAACAAACACCTGTCCTGAACTGAAAGTACTCCAAATGTCTCCAGAACTTCAAAATGAACTGGCATAGCAACTATCTACTCAAATAAAACTAGCTAGTGGGAGGTTTAGTCCTTATTAAATTGCTGTTTCCTTAAAAGAGCAGGTCTAAGAAGCCCTGAAATACAGCAGTAAGGAAAGAGCAGCTCTGCTTCTTGCCACTTCTGTTCTTTCAAGGAGGACAGCAAGGGCAGTAGAGCTACTACAGGTTATTGCTTATACAACAGTAAGTTGCAAATGACAAAGTCACATATTTTAGCAAATGTTAGGATTTGCATTTATGTTTACTAATAATGGGAGAAATTCTATTCTCATACATAAGACTGTGGTTTAATACATCTCAGCTTATGAACTGAACTGCAGTAAACGACTAGAGTACAACTCTGCAAATGTAAGGTAAAATCATAGTAAAAGAAACATTTAAATCAATGAGTTTTACCAATGCCTTTTCTTTCCATTTTGCAGCAGACTGTAAGTGTGCAAACAACCAGTCGCCACCACTCAGTGGACAGTAAGTAATGCATTACCCAGACTAGTTCAGCTGTATCTGAGCTCTAGCTAAAGGTCCTTCACAATGCTTACACCTCCAAGGGAAAGCTTGCTCATGTACGTGCACAGGACACATCTCTCCTGTCACAGCGTATTACCCAAATGAATGTATTGGCACCACATAGCAAATAAGTAAAAGAGATGGACTGTAAGTCAAGGTAACAGTCAGGCCTTGTAGATGTAAATTGATAAGATCCAGAAACCCTACAGTTACACTATCGAAGAGCAATAGCTTCAACCACAGGAACTACAGTTGTAGCTGTAGCTCTCTAGGTTCCAAGAACTTTAAGAGCAGCGGCATTATGCTTGCAGAGAGACCCTGAATTTCAAATCTCTTTCCCTGGGTGGTCTGCCAGAGTTCAGAAAGCTTTGAAGCTTCGCTTAGGACTAGATTTAGCTTTTGTTGAATGTTTATTTAATATTGCTCTCCTGAAAAAATGGTCATGTAATTATTAGCCAATGTGGGTGGGTTACTTTTGTTGTTAACTTGGTAAATACAAGCCTAAGAGCTTCTATAGTTCTGAATGTTACTATAGAAAAGAATCAAGATGCGCGCATCTGAGTCATGGAACCAGGGTTTAAAAACAAGACGCTGACCCTGAAGAAGATAATTTTACAGTATTTAAAACTCACTGGTCATTGGGGAGAGGGAGTTAGTGCCCTAATTTCAGATAGTGATTCAAAATCAAACAATTTGAATTGCGTTCTCGCACCCATCATTTACCAGGTAAGAACCAGAAGGAAGAGACTGCAGTTTGCTGACCACCAGCGTGCGGCTCTGGCAGGGCCATCAGAAGCAGTCTAGGTGGGGAACGTGGAGCTCACTGGGAGCTAATGCAGCTGAGTAAATTGTGCGGTAGTTTCACAATCAATTTACCTTTGCATAAGCTGGTGCTATTGTCAAAAGAGGTGGTTTCACCTTCTCACAGCTGCTTGTTCCCACCCTGTGCCACTCCCTCCCTTGGACCAGCACAACCCCTTGGTGTGGTTGTTCAGTGCAATGGGTCAAGGACAGATCTGGATTTTTCTTCTTTTTTTTAATCTGGTTCTCACGTGAAAACCATTCCTATGCAACAAAATGTCATTCACTTGATAATATATCACCTGAAGCAAAACTTTGTGTTCATTCCTGAAGACAAAAACTTAGCCAAGATGCAAAGCCATGTGCTGGCAACTGTACAAATGGGGGGCAAAAGGACCTTCTGAACAAAACACATGTAAACCAGGTAAAGAGCAGTTTTGCCATGAGTTATTTTGAGTCATCCTCTCAAAGAGCAAATGGTCCTGGTGGAGAGCTGGTATGGCAAAGAGTGCCATCTAGAGGACTGCAACACTACAGCTTGTTCACAGCGCCAAAACGTACATTACACTGTAAAGTCATTATTCATAACTGATGGTCAACAATTGCTGGGTTTGCTTTCCATAGTTGTATTTTAATGGCTCTAGAAAGTATTTTTTTTCTTTTTTAGATTAGGGGGATTTTTTTTTTCAGGAATATGCTGTACCGAAAAGATTAAAATTATGTTTGCTTATTTTATAAAAAAATATTTCTAGAAAAATAGTTGGCTTGAGGAAAGGGACCATTTTCTTCCGTAGTTATAATCAATTAGTCTCAGAATAATTATTTCTTCCCACAAGTACACAGTTTGACTACTCCCTTCTAGATGGTCTCTTGCGTTGTAACTCACTCCCATTGAAGCTAATGGATGTTTCATCACTGCTTTCAAAGTGAGCAGGACTTCATCCACAGAAATTATGTACATATGCCCACAAGCATACACATGTAAATGCATACATCTGAGCACAGTTTACTGTATTTCCTGCCAGAACAATCTTGTTTCCTTCCTTTCCTGATCAGTATAATAAAACTGTTCACCAGGCAAGCAGACCAAGCTAAGACCTTTCAAAGGAAAGTCTTGGTTTTCCTTTCATCAACATTAACAGCACAGCTAGGGCCCAATTCTGAATCCCATTGAGAAATTCCAAAAAAATTTGTGTGAAAGTTAAGTTTTGCAATTAAGTTCTAAGCTTGTAAAAGCTTAGGAGAAATATAACTAACGTTCATGTATCGGGAAACCTCACTCCAGTGAGGTATCTTACCAGAGTTCAGTTGGACTGCCTTTCACCTTTGAAGTCTTGTCCCCAGGAGACTGATGAGCTAAAATGGGAATACAGAGCTATTTCTCCAGCTTGCAACTAGCCACCAGCTGTTCATCTTCTAAATCTATTCCTTTCTCCTCTACTGCACCTCCAAACTCTCCCTGCCTTTTCTTACAGCACTCCTAACAAAGAGCCAGTTCCAACCTTAGACTGAAGAAGCAAACCTCAAGAGTTTTTGCAGCAAAAGGTGGTGGAAAATACACCTACCTCAGCTACTCTCTGCAATTTGTCATTAAACTAGGATACATCAACATAGGCAAAGCAGCTTGCATAGCCTTTTTCTTGATCCTAAAGGGACAAAACTCAAAGGAAGAACTACATGGCAGCAATAGCAGTTTTACTTTCTCGCTTGTGCAAGTTGTGATTTTCATACTGGAAGAAACCTTTCTTAAAAGAGCTAGTAACATCCTCCAAACCCTGACCACCCAGATTTATTTTTTTTAATTCTCATTTTCACTGAAACACTAAATGAAACCCTCTAAAATAAACACATCCTACTTATGTGAGACATGCTTTGTTTGTTTTAATATATGGATCATTTTCTTTCTCTGCAGTAAATAAGTAAGTAAAGTAAATATTGTAGTAGCTTACCGAAGACTGGAATAATTTTGTACAAAAGTGACCCAGTAGATTAAGAAATATCAAAAATTCAACTTCTTGAGTTGTGAATACAAATGGAAACATCATGAAATTTACATTACAGCAGTGCTCCAGGGTATCATCTGAACAAAAAAATACTCAGAGTATTTGAAAAACTGCTCTACCACACCAGCACAAACACCCACAGCACAAATTTTTCAAGTCTCTTCACAAACTGGTGTGTAAATTTAATTTCTCATTGCCCTATTGCAAGCACATTTTCTTAGTTCTTGTCTGACTGACATGTCAGTAAAAATACTAGTTCCTCCAGACTCTCCCATAGAAAAAGCATAATACAAGTAAATGTGTTGCGATTTCTAAACACATTTTGGCTGATCACAGAGTCATTTTCCTGCCAGAGATCCCGTACTATGATGCTCAGCACCGTTCTTACTGGAGACAGGTGCAGCACAGAGATACACCAGACAACACTCCGCCCTGCAAGCATGGCACACAGCACATAACCATGCCCTGCTCCCCCAGTGTTGATGGGGAGCAAAGGACAAAGCTGCCTTAGTTCCTCTGGGAAATCTGCTCTTTCCATGGGATTCCTTCAATCCCCACTAATTCCAGAGCTGTTAGATAGGGCAAACGCTTTCAAAACACAAATCCCACAAAATCCATGTTTACCTTCTGATTTTGAAGAGCTGCAGAACCACACAACTTCTTTACAACTCCTGAATATAAGTCCAGCTGTAAATAACTCCAGAATAAAAACACATATGCTTGCTTCTATGAATCCAAAAGATTAAAAGATGTTGAGCAGTCTCTCACAGCTGCAATACATTTTCACAGATGATAATGAAAAATTCAACTCTACTGGGAAACACACATAGTAAATTCTTTAACTAGCTGAAAGAAGAAAGAGACAGTGCTTTGGGAAGACAAAATTACTTATGCAGTTAGCTAGTTACCTTTTCATCTTCTGTTCCAGGATCTGATTCACTGAATTTTTCTTCCTGAAAGCTTCTAGTCCTCTCCATTTTTTCCATGCTCTGAAAAAATGCTGTTTCTTCCAGTCTGTTGCTGTTGCATCGTGTATTGATCTCTTCCAGCCTGTTAAGCTTAAGCAGCTTCATACTATGCCCAGTTAATTTACCATCTGTTTTCCTCTCCACCTTAGATTCGTAAACCAGTGAACACTCGTAACTTCTGATTTCTCCTCCTTCTTGGCTGTACAAAAGAAAGACAAATAAGAAGCATCAGTGTTATTCATGCATTTTAGCTTAGAAAACTGCTGCTGTTGCAATATTTTATATTTCATCTCTCTCTCCTTATACTTTCTGAGCCAATACACAAATACAGAGTTAACAGCACTAGCTGTTCACAGATGCCGTTCTACCTACTCATCTACATTCAACACCAGGTAAGTCAAGCAGGCTACAAGACCAGTGTAATTTAATTTGTTCATAGAAACTATTTAGCTCTATCAGATCAACACATATTGCTGTTGCTTGCAGACCTTGCTTATTGGTCACTCCCTGCTTTCTAACCACTTCAGTGGTTCCCTGTTGCTCAATGTGTTCTTCTCTCTGTTGCAGTTCCAGAAAGTTGACATGCGAGGACCCTGTTATTAAGTTCATTAAGATTTTACATATTAAACAAAGTGGCTGAGGCCTGATCACAGTCCTTCCCTCTCTTCCCACTATCCTATACCATGGAAATAGGTAACTGCCAAAATGGTGGGGATTTCAGGCCCTCTGTTGAAGGCTGCTGAAGAGCACAGTCCTCAGCTGGGTTCCTTTCCACTGCAGGACCTCACTATGTGCCTAGTACTTATATGATGTAGGATCATCAAGGCTTGTCTAATGGTAAGATTGGCTGGAAAGTTATTGCAAGTCAAGCTGTTAGTTTTGATTAATTCTCTGTAGAAGGGCTTTTATCCCACAGCAAGGTGGTGGGTTTCCCCTCGCAAGTAATCACTTGGTTACACTTGGAAAATATATCCTTTTGCACAACTAATTTTTAAAAGAGTAAGAGAAACTACTCTAAAATTTCACTTAGCAACTCTGTGTAGACCCAGGAAATAGAGGACAAAAACGTTTTCACTGTTGTTATTGCAACCCTTCCTTCACTGTACTGGAAACCCAGCTACAAAAGCACGGCGCTAATGCTTTAGCTCCAGAAAGTTGAATCTGGTCAATCTCATTACACAGCTCATGGTTTTCATTTTAACTTGCATAAATACCATAAACTATATGGTGTAAGTAAGAATGTATATACAACCTTACAGTTATTAGCGGCACAGAGACACAGCTTTTAGTGTACAACCAGAGACCCAATTAAATCAGTTATTTTTACCCGAACACCTTCCAACAGAAAATGTTCCTCCCTGTGTTTTGACCCCACATCTGTGCGCATGCAACAGGCTAGATGTATACCTACATCAACTAACTGCACTGCCCATAGTTAGCCCTCCAAACTCTTCCCAGATGCGAAAGATGCCATGTGCTATCACATGTGACGCAGGAGGTGGCTTGGCAGTGGTGACATTTATAGATGATAGACAGCAAAGGACAGTGCAAGCTTGCAGCTTGCAAATGAGCCTTCCAGAGAGATTCCTGCTACCACACTATCGCAGCCCTAGAGCTCGCTGTTAATATGTGAGATGCAGGGACACCAGCATGGGACTATAAGACATTCATCATCTGAAGAAGTCATGCACCCGGTATGTAAAAATGCCAGGTCTGCTGCTTCTAGCTTCTATCACCAGCTCTCATGGCTCTGACATCCCTTTCCATCCCCTTCAAGTGAAAGGACACTTTACAAGATTTTCTTCCCCTGTTTCTCAAGAGAAGGGTTCTTGAGTTTTCCTAAATGCACCGACATGTGCAGGTGACATACCACAAGGGCTCAGTCTAACCTTTGAGTTATTATTCTACAGATCCTTTCATCTACTCCACACCAAGGGGTGATGCAATGTACTCCAAAGCTGGCAGAAAAACAGGTGATATTTGCAGATGCCCTCCCGCTGCCTCCATGTCTCCAGCTACTCAAATCCCACTGTTTTAGAGTGACCTGGCTGTGAAGACTACTTCTGGCCTGACATGACTGCAACCAAGGAAAGTTGATTCAGGCTCTCCATAGCCCTTCAAAGAGTACATCATCCTCTAGGTTATGACCACCAAATGTGGCCATCCATCTAATGAGAATGACATGTCCTACTGAAAGGACATGTTGTTCCTTCAAGCTGACCACTGGGTCAGTTATCTGGGAAAATATTAATGGGATGGCAAGCCTGAAGGTATTACTGAGCTCTGTTACCAAGCAGAGACTAGGATTGAGTCCAAATGTGATTGCCCTCTCCCCCATTATTACCTTAATATATCCCTGAAACAATAAGCTAAACAATGGGGAGTTTCTGAGGTGCACGCAGCAGAATTTGTTTGCAAGTGCCTCCTCCACAGTCCCAGAGAAGCAATCCCACCCTAGTCATGTGCCACTGAGCAATGGGAGGCTATGGCCTTCCACCTTATTAAATATTTTCCTTAAAAGGAAAAATTTAAAAAAAAGTTCAAATGGGTGTTGAGCTCCATTTCCCCCAAAGGAGGGTGAAAACCTTCCCCCCATCATTTACATTCCCCAGCTTTGGCCGGGAAGATGCTTTCTTCTGGGTCATCTTCAGCAAGCCAATCTCTCGCTTTAAGCAAAATAGCTTGCTTCATGAACCACATCTTCACTTACACAGTCAGAAACCAGACACACGTCATAAAACTGCAGAAACTTGTCTAGCTATATGCACAGGGGGTATATACCTACAGTCCTACTGCTTTTTCTGCCCAACAGCAGAAAACAAATAAATTTGCACAATAAAAACATAAAGTAACAAAAGTTGTTCAATAAAATTATAAACAATACAGTAAATGTTTATAAAACAGCTTAGAAATAGAAATGGGGAGGCAAATAGGTATCAGCCAAGAAGAACCCAGAAACAACCCCTTTTTCTTTCACCATCTGTTTTTAGATTGTAACCCCTTCAGTCAGAACTAGGTTTACATGATGGGCTGTAAAGCACTTCGCTCAAAACTCAGTCCTTTGGCCTCCATCTTCAGTTCAAATAAAAACTTCATTTCTGACCTGTTGGCCATCTGCAAACCAGTCACTTTCAAAATTTAAGCCTGAGGACAGGTACCATTAGCCAGCAACCAGACTTGTTTACCTCCCAGTGCATTTTGACATTAGACTGACCTGAATTTTACAAGCTGGGAACGATTATGTAATGGTATATAATTAAACCTAAATATATAATTTAAGAAAGAAAACAAGATGCAATGTGGAAAGAATTACCAGTGGGTCAAGTTCAGGTGGTAAATTAGGATGCAAATAGTACCACTTACTATGCTTTTCTTTCAAATACAACCTGCCCTCCGTTCTGCATAATACGAGATGGATTTTCTTGGTAGCTCTTCAACTGAGAATGAAGTTTTCAACATATTTCAACTAATGACCAGGTGGACCCCCAAATACACAGACCTTGACAATATTGATCAGCCTGACCCTGAAGTAGCTCCACAGTGCTTCAGGCCATTTGAACGAGGCTGGTGTGGCCTTGCTCTTCTCTCACCCCTTCCCCCAGCATGGTTGCACAACCCCACTGAGGCAGCGTCCTGGCTGGAAACCTGCACACCACAAAGGCGGCAGTGACAACCACCTATGCTGTCCTGGACTCACAGCCTGAGAGACCACAGAGATACTGCGCATCCCAAATAGATTGTTCAACACCTTATGTCAAGGCAGAAAACCAGCAGCATGGGTTACAGACGCAACTAAGGGCGGACAAGCCTCTGCCTCTGAGGAATGTGCCCCGCAATGCCCTGGGAGGGCAGGGGCAGAGGGCGGGCTGCCCTCAGGGGCCATATTGGCACCTGCCCACAAGGGCCTCTCCGCCCCTGCCGAGGGCCTCCGCAGCGCGGCGGGCGCTGAGGGCTGGGTCGGGACGTTGTCCCTGTCCTCCCCTCGAAGCCAGCCAGGCTCCCTGTGGGGCGGGAGAACGGCCTCCGCCTCCCCAGGCTGCTAGGGGTGGGGAGCGGGGCCGGGCGGACTACAGCTCCCGAAGGGCTGCGGGCGCCGAGGGTGGGCGGCCTCGCTTCCTGCCCCGGCCTTCGCCTCACGGGCCGCCCGCGGCGGGAACCGATGGAGGGCGCCGAGGGGGAGCCGCTGGTGCAGTGCCCCGTCTGCCTGCGGGAGCTGCCGGGCGCGCACATCAACTCGCACCTGGACCGGTGCTTGCAGGCCGGGGAGGGCGAGGCGGAGCCGGACTCGTCGCCCCCTTGCAAGCGGCCGCGCCTCGCCGCCGCCCCGCCGGGGAGCCAGGCGCAGGGGGAGCCGGAGGAGGCCCGCCCGGCCACCGCCTCCCCCGTCTTCTCCCTCTTCCACAAGGGCCGCGGCGGCGGGCAGAGCCCGGGAGCCGCCGGCAGGAGGAGCGGGGCGGAGCGGGAGGAGGCCGCCGTGAAGCCGGAGGACGGAGGCTCGGCAGCAGCGGGCGGCGGGGCGAGGCTGGCGCAGAAGCTGGAGGGGAAGCCTCTGGCCGAGCGGCTGCGGCCGGACACCCTGGGGGATTACGTGGGGCAGGAGCGGGTGCTGGGAGCCCAGACCCTGCTGCGGTCCCTGCTGGAGTCCCACGAAATCCCCTCTCTCATCCTCTGGGGGCCACCGGGCTGCGGCAAGGTGAGTGGCGCCGCCGGGCCCCGCCGCCGCTCCCGCCCTGCCCTGCCCGGGCCCCGCCGGCGGGCGGCTCTCCCGGGCCCGGGGGGGGGCGGCGATTGGCGACCAGGCCCAGGTTCACACCGTGCGGCCCGGGATGGATGTTCAGGCCCTGCTCTGTTTCGTGTGGCTTCCAAGGCCGATGAACTTAAGGGGTGGAAGCTGTTTATTTTTCTGAACTCTTTTTTTTTTTTCCCTGTTTTCTTGGCTTCTTCTGTGATGTCTTTATGTTGGCAAATGCCTGCAAGTTTTCACTTGGATTACAAAAACACAACCTGCCTCCTGAATAGAACAGAAGTGGCTCACCCCCACCGACCCCACTCCGTGCAGCTTGTGCTTTGGTTATGCACACCCTCGTTGGTTTCACATAACTTAGATTTGGTAAACTCCAAAGCTGTTAACTAAAACACAGAAGCTGAGAAGCTTAAAAACAGCAACAAAACAGAATCTGTAAAAATGTCTAGGCAATGGGTTGAAATACTGACATTACTAGTGTAGGGTTTGCTTTAGCTCACAAACTCTGGCCCCTGACAGAAGGCAGCTCAGATGTGGAGGGCAGCTAACGTTGTGGCCAGGTGCTCATCCACCTGTAAACAAACCCTGTGACACTGCTCCATCCTTGCAGGATCTGACTGCTGCACGCTCTTCTTTTAAAAAGGATAGCAGGGGCTGAGTGTGGTGAATCCCAAAAAGTGCTGTAATTACAGCACAGCAGGGAAGGGATCCATAGCTGTAGCAAGGGAAGGACCAATTGAATGCCTCAGGTGTGGTCAGGAGGGAGCACTCAAAGATCTTGCCTTCATTTTGTCCTTTTTCTTTGTATTCCAGATTTGGGAATGGGGAAAAGCTAAGCAAGCAAAATATGTGGTTATCTCTGTCAGTCTAATGTGTGGACAGCACTAAGTTTTGCATATTATATATGTGGATAGATGTCTTGGTTATGCATGAGAGTATGCGTGAGAAATCTGGGATAGAGAAAATAATGACTAATGAATTAATGCTAGCAGAGAAGTTAAGGACAGAGCAGCAGCTTGCTCTTCTCAGCATACTTACTTGAAGATAAAAAGAGGCTTGGTATGTATGGTATTTGAATAATAATGTCAGTTAATCACAGTTAATAAGGAGCAGGTATGAGAATAATTGATAGATGAACACTGTTAGCAATGATGCAGCAGGTTGTTTAGGCTAGATAACATACACCTGAGAAGAACCAGCTGGTGAACTTAAATAATTGCCACTTTCTTTAAAATAACAAGGTAATATCAGAAAGAGAGAGAGATCTGAGGAGATAAGGTAAAGAAGCGCTATTTCTAAAAACTCATTAAAGGAGAGGTGGATTGACCGAAGCAAGATGGCCAGAGAGAGAAGTAGAATTATTTAGTAAATAGGAATCCACTTTATTGAATGAGTAACATGTTCAGGAGCCTGCTTCTGTATTTATTCATACTCTTCCACCTTTGGTTTCTTGTTATCTGTGTCAACGGTGTCTCTTTCTTAAAGCCCTTTCTTCTTAGAGAAAAAAACACTGTTACAAATACAGTGGTAACAAAGCAAAGGCCACAGTCTCTGGAAATTAGAACTGAATTCAGTGGCCTTTGGGTTGTGATCTGATGAACCCACCTTTTTTGGCTATGGAAATGCTTTTCCATGAGCTTGTGACAGTTTGTACTTGTGTTTCAGGTCTTCTTTAGGAACCGTTTGTGGTACTAAGACAGTCTTTGAACAACGGGTGATCTGCTTCATGCCTGTAATAACACAGCTTTCACTCTCCTTTCTCATGGGCTGTCTTCCTCACCCATATGCCTTATGAGGAGTTGTATTTAGTAAGCTTGCTTCTCACAGAGTTTAAATTCTGCCGCTCATCAGTCATCTGATGTGCCTCAAGACTGCTCTTTGCCCCATCAAGGAACAGTTCCACAATTTATCTGTTATGTTTTCTCTCTCCAAATACTTAAAGTGTTCGGTAGCTCGTCTCCTTTCTAGGTTATTCCTTAACAAACAGTTTTGAGGCTACATGCTTTCAGCTAGCTCTTGATGGACCATCCATGCCTGGCTGAACCAGAAATTCCTACTGCAAAAAGTTGATCTTTTCCCTTCATCCATGCTTATCAATATTTCTAGGATGGTGCTAGAGTGTAGTATCATTTCAGGCCTTCTTCCCCATAAATCATGTTGTCTGTCTCGGATAAATGGCTGAAAGTTCTATCCTTTACTTGGATATTTTTTATGAAATTCCTGTCCTTACAGATTTAATGTGCAAGGCAAAATAGTCCCCCTAAAGATGGAAAAAGAAATCTGTGGTTGCCTGCCTGCCTTATTCACTTACTATTTGGGTTGTATGTATATAACATGTCTAAGAAAACATTTCATGAGCAAGTAACCTGAAACAGGTGGAGGATGCACAGATGAAAAGGAAGCCTATTTCTCTTTTTATATGAAGAATCACATAACTTAGTGCTTGAAACCTGAATGATCTTGTGAAAGAGAAATAAGTATTCTCACTGCCTCAGGACCTGGTTGAACTGATAATCAAAAACTTCTGTTAAGTACAGTCTTTTTCAGTGGGAAAAATATTAAGAAATAATTGCACGTTATGTAGCTTCAAATGTAACAAGCTCACGTGCTAAGCTCTGCCCATCAAAGAAAATAGCCTTACATTAGAGGGTAGGTGCTAAAATAGGTGTATAATTAGATATGTTGGTCTAAATTCAGAAGTGCTGTGTAAGATGGTCATGGAGTCCTTAAACCTCTTTACACTCTGCTACCCACAGAATCTGGTTATTGCAGCCCATCTGTGTTTTCTTCCATTTCTGCAGCCAGGTGCCACACTAGCCGATATGTCTTTTGAAAAGGGTAGTGCAGGACTAAGTAAAAAAATAAAATAACTGGAGATGGAATTAATCCTTGGGGCCAAATTTCAAATTAATTTATGTATTATTTATCAATCTGGACCTTTATGAGAAGTAGTGGTTCAAGAGACTTTTTCTAAGCAAGAAGAGAATAATCTTGGCTATTAAACTGCTATAAATGGAGTATTTCATATTGTAGGTCAAGAGTACTTTTAGAGAATTTTTATCATGAAAGTAATAAAGCTAGGTACCTGAGTAAAAATACATGTGCTTTGTACTGCTCTGCCCAAGTTGATTTCAGCCTCAGCTGCACTTGAATATTCAAGGAAGCACAATCAAAATCAAAAAGGCTAAATCAGGGTACTTCTGTTGTGAGTTTATTTTCTTTTGAGTTTCCATCTGTATTGAGTCTTCTTATTTTAAGGGAGCGTGATCTTTGTACTTTTGTCATCCTAGTTTCTTAGGAAGCCAAGATGCTCTAGGTGAAAAGGCTTTGACTCTGTTTTTGTTTTTACTTTTGTCACTATTAAGTGTTGAATACAAGAACATATTTTCTGCTTTTAAGTAGCTGACCAGACGCAGGCCAGAAGAAGAAACATTGCCTCAAAGAGATGCCGTGGTTATTAACTTCGGAACACTTAGCTTGTTCATCCTGACTATGCAGATTTTTAACAGCCTGTATGAATCTTAGTGTAATCTGAGTACGCCGTAATGTGATTTATGACACCTTAATACAGGGATTTAGATTTTTGTTTGTCTGCCATGGGGAACCAATTTTAGTAAAGAGTTAGCGGGGGGACACAGCGTAACCTGAGCACTAAATAATTTTGCTGCCGCAGATACAGTTTAAGCCTTATAAACCTGAACATTCTGTATCTCAATACGGTAAACATTCCCTCTTAAGTTTGCTGTTTAACAAGGAAAAATGTAGGCAGCGTTTGGAACCTGCGCCCTACAAAAGATAAGACAACAGTCATATGTCATTTTCCAGGGTCCATATCTGCTGGTAAAATACGCCGTGTCGATATAAGTGCAAAACATTAAAAACTCTTTGGTCTTTGAAGTTTCTATCAAATCTCCACTGAGTTTATATTTTATTTCTAGACTCCCTTGTATTTCTTTTCTTTGGTTTTATTCGAGACTTTGCTATATGACACATTGAAACACAGACAGCAAGTCCAACTTACATATTTTGCTCCCTACATAGTTATCATCCCTCCCCTCCAGCATTTTCTGGTTTGCTAATTCAAATGATTACCTAAATGGCTATTTGATTACTTGAGTGTATTTCATCTTCTCTTACTCATACTGCTTGGGGCCTGATTTGAACCGTCTGAAGTAATGAGTTCTTTTGATTGATTACCGTGAGATTTTTAACTGAAAATGTATGATGTCTTTTACAGTAGTGTAGAGTGAAAGTCCAGAGCAACTCTGAAAAATGAGTTTGTCTTTGCAGTTGCCTGGGAGAAGTCTTTAAGTACAGTGTGCTTGATTTTGCTTATGCCAATCTAAATCAGGAATAACTTAGGGTAGCTCTCTAGGAAGAGGAAACTGGAAGAGAAAATACAGTTGTTTTTGTAAAGCAGATGGAATATAAGGAGACAAATCTGGATGCAGCAAGGGAAGCACAGCTCCATTTCAATAAATGTTATGCAATGACCTTGCCTCTGTTTATGCTTGGTCAGATGTGGATTTTGGAAGTGCTGCAAACCATGTGCTGTGGCTGTTGTTTAGGGACACCTTACTCCTCCAGCAGTCTCACAGTAGGCTATTTGGGGTGTGAGGAACCAAACAAGATGGGTAAGAATAGCATCTGCCCTTATATAAATGCCAACTGCTGCCGCTTTTGATTGCATTTATAGACAGTGTCCCTGGGCCATGTTCATCTGCTATCCTGCCAGTTTCCTTTAGACACAGCCCGGCTCATCTCCTGTGATGCACTGTGGTAGCTTGGGGTCAGCGCAGCAGCATTGGGTAGGACAGACCCTAGCTTTTAAGCTGCATCCCAGGGAACTGCTCCCCTGGCTGTCATCCAAGGATGCTGGCACTGTTGGTGTCTCACTCAGGGCAGTGAAACTGAGTGTGGCCTCTCCTGGCTGCTTGTCAACCACAGTAAGGCCCTGCTGCCCTCAAAGGGAGGGTTGAGGGTGAGGAGAGGCTGTTGATGGCAACACCATGTAAGCAAAGATACGGAAATCCTGGCCAGAATAAAGGAAGAGGCAAAAATACAGGGAAAGTCATGGTCAGAGGGCAGCAGAAAAAAGAGGATGCCAGTTCAGAACTCTGATAACATAGTTTAGACCCTACAAGTCTATAGGTGTAGCTAGCCTCTTGGGATTGTGTTTTGCACTAGGCTGTCAGTCTTTTGTCATCCCTGCCACAAACATAATTCACACTGTGGTTTGCCCTGGAAGAAACCAGCAAAGTCACATGGTGGGGAAGCCTAGATGCCAACTAGATTATCCCTGCTCAGGAATAATCCATGCTGTGCTGCAGTCTATATACTAGTGCAGATCTGTGCCAGATCTGCTTTGGTCACCTAAACATGGCCTAGCCGACCATGCAACCTTCCAGGCTTATTGGGAGAAGCAGGTATGTTGGAAGGGCCCATCCAGGTACAAGGAGAGCTCTTGCACCAGTGTGCTCCCCATAAAGTGCAGTGTGAATGTCAGCTCCTCATGAAAAGGCTGTGGGAGGTGAAAAGGCCTGTGAGGCTGGAACAGAACGACTGTGAGCTGTTCTGCACACCTTGCAGGAGCTCTCTGACATGACTGCTGAACACAGTATAGATGTAACCTGAGAGACCATGTGTTTTCTGTGACTGACATCTACAACAGCTGGTTTGCTAAATTTATGCAATTTAAGAATGAATAAGGAAAGTCTCCATGAACAGGCAACCATAGGCAGATTCCTAGACAAGGTCTACCTGATCTTCCACAAGAGTGAGGTAAGAATGACCTTAAGTTTCACAGTCAACTTCTTGACTGAAGTCTTCTTGACTATGATCTGACCATATATGCTAATCTCTTCCCAGTTTTTTCAGTTCCACTTTCTGAAGAGAGCTAGGCAGCACCACTCTATTCCTGGAAGGGGCTTTGGTGACCTAATGTAGTGGGCATAGTTTAATGGCCTGGTAAAGAGGTGCAAAAATGAAAAGAGCACGTTACTTCTAAGTGGATAATGTTAATCATTGAACATCAGTATCAATAGGACAGGCTTAATTTGCACTGCTTTTTACTATTTTCTTCCAGCCATGGGTGTGACGTTGCATTGACTAGGGGCAGCGCAGAGAATAGGGAAATAGGTTACACTCAAAGAGAGTTGCCCAGTCAAGGAGACTTGTGAGTATACAGAAAATTCTTGTCTCCTAGTACAAACATCCAGCTAACGAAAACAGCAAATCTGATTGACTTATCTGCTCTGACAGTGACAGGTGCGTGGAGCCAAGCACACTTTGTGGGTTACTTTTATTTCATCCATAACTTGTATCAAGGCCTGGAAGAACTGGTAGCATAGTTACTGGAGTGGGCTTGTTTGGGTGGTGGATTTTTGTAAATCTCAGATGGTTGCAGCCTTTGGAAAAGGATATTCTCATTTGGGCTGACATGAAGAAATTTGCAGGACAGTGGAGGAGAGTTTTGGTAGTTAAGTGTTTGTTCTGTGTGTAATGGATCAGGAAATAAGTGACCACAGGCTCAAGTTGAAAGTGTTATTCATTGGTGAATAATGGTTCATGAGTTTTTGGTGGATATATTTCCACAACTCAGAATGGCTCCTTATGATGACACTTCTTTAGCCTGTCTAAACAGGTAAGTCAGTAAGGTCTTGCAATTTTCAGCATAAAACTTGAGATGATAGGTGATTTGGGCAGTTCGGACGCATAACGGAAGAGAACTGAGAATGATTTTTGGAAGGGGCAAGGATATTGCACTGTGAGCTTTGTAAGGTGTAATTTTTTGTGAAGTTAGCAAAAGGTTAGTTTGCGGGATCACTCCTCATAGATGTAAATACCACTTAATTTATGGGAAACAATACTTCTGCTCCTCCCCATAAGGAAAAGACATGATCTAAAGGAGAAACACCTGTATAATAAAAGGAGCAGAATATCAACTTTAGATTTCCTCTTCCTGCTTGTTATGCTCGTTCTGATACAGACGTATTCATTCATATTAAATTGCAACATCAGTGTCACTATTTTAAAAGACTTTTTTTCTAATGTAACAGTCAAACCTACTTCAAAATTTATTTCAGATAATGAAGGATATTGTGTGTTTTCTTCTGCCTTATTCCATATTGGATTTTTAATTTTATTCTTATGCCTCAAATGCATTGCCCCTGAATTTAGTGAGAGAAATTAGGAGTTTAGCATACTAGTTGCAGTTCTTCTGTGCTAGTGCCTTCATACTTAGGCTACCCTGCTTAAGTTAAGTCTCCACTGGGTTATATGTTCCCTAGGTTGTAACCTGATAGTAACAGAGAGGGAGGAAAGTGTAGCATGTTACTGACCTTTGCTTGAGATGGTAGGAGAAAAAGCAGCATAAAAAATTGAGCTTATGGGAAATAATAGGCTTTCAGAGGAACGGGGGAAGTTCAACCTTTATGTGATGGGCAGTTTGACTTGCTAAACGATTGATTGCACAGAACAGCAGGAAGAGGCTATGAATGTGCCTGTCCGTGTTGAGCACTGCTTTTGAAAGGCAATCTATGTTATTCTTATTACAACCTTTGTTGACCCAGAAGCTGGCAGAGCAGGAGAGGTACATGCTAGCTGAGAGCTGTGCAGTGGTTTTCAAGTAGATTCTTGGTCTAATAGTAATTTTCAAACAAATCTTTGTATTGTTTTTTCCTAAATTAAGGATAGAAATATGGACTCTTGTGCATGTGTTTAAAAACAATTCCTCGCTGCTTTTTTTTAAACAACAAAACTATCTGTGATGTGGTGAATGAGGGCTAGGATGCAGTATGAGCTACCAGTTCAAGTGGAGCTACAAGAATAGCCACTTGATTCCCTGCCCCTCCTGCCACTTTTAGAGAAGGAAGAAGTACGTTTTTCCTTTTTCATCCTCAAATGTGATGTATTGAGGGTTTCCATGCTTTCACTGATTTTTAAGGCATGGTTACATCTTCTGAAGGCACATTCTGAATCAAGGCCCTTTTGTAAGGTAACACCAACTTTGGTTTTATTTTGTTAGCTTAGTTTCAAAGGTAGTTTCACTTTTGTTTTTTGGTTTCCCAGATCTTCCTGATTTCTGTACACACTTTTCCAGCATGCCTTTCCGTCTTGTCTTCTGCAGCAATATGAGGAGGGGAGGGGCTGGTGCTTTGAGCTCCATGAGGGTGAGAGAGGATCTGACATGGGATGCAAGTCTTGTATCAGGACGTGAAATGACACCTCTTCTGAAGACAATCAGGAAGCCCTTAGTAAAACTAAAGCAAGAACAAATAGTGATATGTCCTCCCCCTTAGCCTCCCCTTTCCCATCTTGGGCTGGTTGCCATTTCAGGGACAAGAAGATCCATTAAAGAGACAGGGCGGTGCTGGTAGTGTAGTGAGTGAGGTCCTGCCAACACCACTGGTAGCCATGTAGTAGGTGGTTGCTTCTGCAGCCTCCCTGCAAGAGGATCGGGTTGGCAGCACCTGCTGCTTTAACCCCAGTGCTTGGAATATCTTCTGAAGCGGTTTTGTCAGCACCTGCCCCACTCCTCAACTGCTGAGGCTCTCCTGTTTTCAGTCTCCTTGGGGTCTTTAATAGAAGAGTGAGCTCGATGGAAGAATCACCTGTTTTTCTCTAGCAGTACTTTCAAACAGAGATACACTCTGCTTGGGACATGCAGATACACCTGCCTTTACCAAAGGTTGTGAAGGAAAGTCTGAAAACTATGCCTGTGATGCGTTCAGGTGTAGTGAATCTGCCTGGGAGGTAGTACCAGAGGTTGCTTCTGTGCTTTGGTAGGCTCACAGAAATTCCCTATAAATAAATTCTGATTTGAAGGAGTTGTCTATAAGGAAAGAAGAACAACATAGCTGCTCACTAAAACCAGCCAACAGTTTGTTCAGTCAGCTGTCTTTTACTTCCCTGGGCCAGCATTTGGTTACTGTTGACTATTTAGATTTAAAGAGTTACCTTTTCCTAAGTGTACATACAGTTTTTCAGTACTAACATTCTCATGCTTTTGTAGAGAACGTGCTTTCTGATTAATTTCATTTTTATGTGCAGTGGAAATAGAAAAGGCTTTAATTAACAACATTGTAGCTTTTTATTTCTTAAATGTTGTTGCACTGTAAACTGTCCTGCAGGTGTCTCAGGCTAGTCCAGCTCTTTATCCATTAGCATAGTCTACAAAATAACTGCACAGCAAATTGCAGTCGGCCTGTCTTCTGTGACAGAAATGTATATGGCAAAGAGTTCTTCTTCGGTGGTAAAGGAGACAGCTGTCATTGCTGGCCTTTTCAGTATTGCGACTGAATAGGTCTGGTATGTAAAAGTGCAGGCATTAGAAATGCAGCGGTGGAATTGGCAGCTACCTCTAGCAGGAAGTTTTTAAGTCTTCCATGTGCTAGAATAGCATGAACTAAAATACCTTACTCTACAACTGTCAACACTGTCCCTATGTCTAGAATGTACAGCTTTGTTCTTTACATATTTCCTTCAAATGAGTACTTTCTGTGTCCAAAACTATTTTTACAAAGCTTTCTCTTATTACTGTTTCAGACTACGCTGGCACACATCATAGCCAACAGCAGCAAAAAGAACGGCACGAGGTTTGTGACACTGTCGGCCACAAGTGCCAAGACAAATGATGTTCGAGATGTCATCAGCCAAGCCCAGAATGAAAAAAGACTCTTCAAGAGAAAAACCATCCTCTTTATTGACGAGATCCATCGTTTCAATAAATCTCAGCAGGTATTGTACTATGCTGCTTTTTGGAAAAAGCTGTTGTCAGCGCTTCTGTAAAATTTCCCACTTTGCCTTAAGATGATAGCTTGCTTTGGGCTTTTGATTTTAATGTTAATGTTTTTAGTAGATGAATTAGGGAGAAACATAAACATTAAATTCCATAACTAACTTCCAATCAATGTTTAATTATTGTGATTCAAAGATTTAAATAAAAGTCTGAGCTATACTTATAGTTGACTTATGTGCTGGGCTTTATACGACTTTTTCTGAAATTTTATTTCTGCAAAGTCATGTTAGTAATGTTTGCTGTATGTATCTTCATTTCAGCCTCCTCCCCAGGGGTAGCATTCTATATTACCTTTAAAAAGGTCTGGAATGTGGATGTGCCTAGGGTGTTTGTTTTGTTTAATGTTCTCCTCTCTTCTCTGCGAGAAAAGAGACCGTAGTACCATTAAAAAAAAAAATGAGACCATAGTCATACCATGGAAAGCTTGAATTCTGCACTACAGGTTGCAGTTTCTATATGAAACCATACTCCAATCTTCCTATAGTTTTCTGAGCCATCCTGTAGAATTATCTCGGGAACTGTAGCCCTAAAGATTGGTTCAAAGAGTATTTAGAAGTAGCCTCACTATTTGTTATATTTGATAAGGCAATTTCATGATATCTTATGTTTGCCAGGCAATAAACCAAAGTCACATAAATAAACTAAAAATTTGCAGATTTTTGACACTGTTTCTTTTCAGCTGGTAGGGTCATTCTCAGTGCAAGCACAAGTTATTAAGGTGAACAGCCCATAACGTGCTGTGTGTGTGAAATTAAATCATTTAGATAGCTAAGCAGATGAGCTGCCTTGTCAGTGAGGTTATTTGTCATATCAACAGGGAACCCAAAGACCACAAGACACGAAAAACATAGCCTACTCACATGGGATGTTTCAGGTTGTCATTGATCGAGATCAGCTTCTTCTGCTTCCCTCCCATCCTCAGGACACTTTCCTTCCTCACGTTGAGTGTGGGACGGTGACCCTGATAGGAGCGACCACAGAAAACCCGTCCTTCCAAGTCAACGCCGCTCTTCTGAGCCGATGCCGGGTGATCGTCCTGGAGAAGCTCTCAGTTGAAGCAATGGAGGCGATTCTGATGCGGGCCGTCAGGTCTTTAGGGGTCCAGGTTTTGGGCCAGGACAACCAGCACGGCAGCTCTGCGACTGGCAGCAGCAGCGAGAGCTCAGAGTGAGTACTTTATGGGCTGCAGGGTGTTAACACGCACAGCCTGAGGCATTGACTGCCTGCCAGGGAGAGAATGAAGTAGTTGGTGGGTGGGAAGAGAAACCCTAGCCACTTCTGATAGTAAAGAAAAGAAGTGGCAGCATATGGCAGGGGGTGACAGGAGAGAGAGAATTCAAAGCACTGGCTCTCTCTATCCAAAACATAATCTCACCGTCTGGATTAGGAGAAGAGTTTTATACTTGTATCTGTAGCTCCTGACTCCCCCACCCAGGATATTAAAATCTGTTCTGCTGCTGAGGATTTGCTGTGGAAGCCTGTAACTGGGTCTTTGTCATTTCCTAATGTGTGTTACTTCTTGTTGCTGGTTGTAAAAGCATCATGTTACCATTAAGTGGTGTGTGGGGCATCCCCTCTTAAATTAATTTGTAAGTGCCCAACAAAAGTTTGTTGGTTTCTGAGATTTTTTTTTTTAATAAGATGAGGGAAGATACTACTCTTCTTTAGTTGTAGGATAAGTGCTGTGGTATGTTTTATGGTATACTGTGGGGAGAGGGGGCTGTTGTTGTGAGGTGTTAATAGATTGTATTAAGATAGACTTTGTTTTTCTCTGCTCCTTGTTGTCCAAGCCAGATAGAGTCACGTTAAACATTTGGGAGAGTTTTGGAAAAAACAAGGTCCAGATTTGTCCATAAGGGATGCTATCTGCCTTCTGAAATGGCTAACTGGCAAATAAGAATAATGCTTGGTACTGTGCTACTTTCATGCAAGTTATTAGAGTTCCTTCATGTTGATGCTTGTCTGTACTCCTAGTAATTTACGGTGTATTGACATGGTGGTAATTGGGCAGGCACTCCATATGAAATAAATGAGAGGGAATCCACTTTGTCCTTTAGCGTTATCACAGAATGTAAGCGCTAAGAATTGCTAACCTGAATGCTGAGGTCACGGCAGGGAAGGAAAGCTATTCCCTTTTTATTTTTAGGGTACCCTGCCTCATGGTTTGCTCATTTGTAGCTTTTTACATATTGTAGTAATGTGAATTTTAGAAGAGAGGGCAGTACTGCATGTCAGCCTTAATGTAATGGCACAGCTGTGGTTGTGGCTACACCCTGACTGGGGTTCGGAGACTTTCTTTTCTGTACAGGATTAAAGTACAAGGCATAGTTTCAGCTGCAGTTGTTTGGGTTTGGGTTTCGCTAGACTCTCCGTATCTGTAACCTTCCGTTAGCTATGGATGATTTAAACAGCACGGTGTGGTGCTTCATCAAACTGAAGGAAGTCTGGCAGGCAGACTGTCAGACTAGCACAGTTTCAGAAATCTATCCATGGAGAGAGAGGGCCCCACTCCAATGGCTAATGTGGGAGCCAAGCATTTAAAAACAAAAATGAGGTTCAGAATTTAGGAGCATTTGTTGCAGTTGTGTGTTAAGTCTTTCTTGTCTTTCCTGCTGCTATCTGGTTCTGGTCTGTAGTTGATACATACTGTTGCTGATGAGTTTGGCTTTTTATAAGCCATCCTGCCCCTGACTGTAGTTCTGGTTTTGGTCTCCGTGGTAATTCCTTCTTGCTTCACTGTCCATACCATTTCTGCTCCTTCATTTCCTCTCCACCTACTACTCTGCAGGAGCAGCCGTGTCTCGTCTTCCACCTCTTCACTTCCCCACCTCTATGAAGCAGCGCTGTCATTACTTGCAGGCAGGTAACAGTGCTCATGCTGTCCTGAGAAATAAACGAAACTCACCAGTTACAGTTTAATTGGTTGTTCACTGTGCTCACCTTTGTTCCAGAGTTGGAAAAGGAGCTGTAAGGCAGCATGTCCCCAAAGGTGGGGCATGCCCACTTTGAAAATGCTGCGGGGACCTAGCCAGAAGGCACAAGAGATGTGTATATTGAATTTTGGATTTCATTTCCGCTGTGAGTCTCCCTTCCCAAACCACGGAAGTGCAGTATGAAGTCCTGCATGTGCTGCTTGGCCTCAGTTTATCAGATGGTCTATCTTATCACCTGTCTGACATGATGGCTGACCTAGATGAGATTTTGAAGAAGAGGATGATTCTTTGTGGTCTCTCCTGTTACCATGAGGAATAAGGTGAGGGTGAATGTTCCTTAGTCTCTACAGGCATCTTCTGCGCTCAATGAGAATACAGCCATTGCTGAGTGATTCAATAGATTTCGTCTTCTCTGCACTCCATGCATGTGCAGCGGTCATCAGAAGTAAAGTGTGCTCTACCCGAATCTGTTTCCTTAAATTTTCTTGGTGGCTTTTTCTCATCTTGCTTCCACCATTGCTGCAGGTTTCTGATAAGGTTAGGTCACCTGGCTTCTCTTTCATCCCGCTGTGGCCTTTTCTTGCTGTAAAGCTGAAATAGAACTAGCAGGAGTTGTTACCTACTTTGGTATCTTTTTCTTTGTTATGTCATCACCCTCATAAAACTTCTTTGACAGTTTTTATATTAGTTACTGTATTTCTTTAGGATAAGATGTGCTTTGTGTTATATTTTCATCAACTTTACCGCCATGAAATTGTGCCTCTTAAAGCCTGCAGTAAATTAAGCTGAAAGACAGGGGAATGTGAAAGGAAGAAACATACTCATGAAGAAGAAAAGTAAGGAGAAGTCAATGTTCAAGACGCTTTATATGGCTGAAACTTGCTTGTGCTTTCTGCAGTTTACTCTCTCAGTAATAGCACAAACTGTTCCAGGTGTACACTGATAACACTACACTTGTACTGTGTCAGTGATGGAGGAAATCAAATTCTTCTTTTCTTGGCTTTTTATTTTTATCATTCAAGTGCTGCCCTCAGAGTGGTATCTCTAATTGAAGTCAGACAGTAAACTGGATGGTGGATTAATGTATTTGAAGTTAGATAGCACAGAAGGCGCACAGCTGCAGGAAATGAAAGGATCCCCAGTTTCCTGTTGGCAAGCCCAGACATCATGCAGTTCAGCTTGTTAGTGGATGTATTACAAGCACTGACGGGTTTTGAATTCACTGGTTTGTAAATCACAATGTTGAAGGTGGGCATCCTCTGGATCTTCAGTGTTCCATACCTTTTTGGAATTTATTCCCTTTTTGGAACATCCATCTGATTTCCTTACAGGAAATAAGAGTTGCTGGGATGAGAGACAACATTCAAAGACAGCGCTGTGAGGCAGTGAGCAATGCATATCATACTGCAGTATTTCAGATGAAGAACTGTATTTGCCTGTAGAAGTGTTGCTATCTGTCAAGGAGCAAGCATAGTGAGAATAATTGCACTGAGAAAGTAAGAAGGTACTGATTTATATGTGAAAGAAGCAATGGGTACTTTCTCTCGTGTTCTGCTCAATTACTTTTAAATCTTTCATCATACAGGTTCTCCTTGCTTGGACTTCCTTATATTTACTCTCTGATACTGCTTACACCCTCTTGTCACTGGATCAAATGCTGCAGTGTTGTACAGGTTTTATGGGTAGTTCATCATATGTTTCATGTTGGTTCTTGGCACAAACTGTCTTGAGGGTATGGAGATAAGGAGAAATGGGAAGAAGGATTTATTATCCTGTGGTGGTAGTTTTCCATTCCTTAAGCTAGTATATCACCTCCAGCTCAGTGAGTGATTGATCCCGGGGTGTCCCTTTTGGCTTGTTTATGTTTTTGTCTCCAAGTATCATCTGTTACAAGGTACCAACATTGAGCACTGGCATCCAGTGGGTGTTCAGTGTTAATTTTGGAGAGTGAAAAAAATAGGAGATTGCCCATCTGCAAGAGGACCAGGAGCTTGGGAAGACATCAGAAAGCATGGGAGTTATTCCGCCTTGCAGTTCTAGGGTGTGCAGAAGTTGGGTAAAGTGGAAGGGTGTAGGGCACTTGAGCTTCTGAAGGCAGGGTGGGCTTAAAACTGTAAAATACAGCGAGTGTCTTTTGCAAGCCAAGCTATTGAAATAATTGTCATCCTGATATTGAAATTAGGCTCCTGCCTAGTGAAGTTAAATCATCAAAAAATGGAATTTAAGATTTTAATTTCTCAGAAAAAAATAACTGAATTCAGTTATTCTGAGTATAAAATGTTATTTTGAAATACTGTGAATGGAGCTGAGATTATGGAACAGGGAAGCATTATGGGATTTTTCCATCAGTGATGGTCATCTATATGCTGTGCAAACAGCTCTCAACACTTCCTCTCCACTTGCAGTCACTGGGTGCAGTTGTGGGTATCAGCGTGAGGAGGCCTCAAGCGCATGGTGTTCTTCTGTGCAAACAGCAGGCAAAGAGCTTAGTCCTTGCAGGTGAAACCTTCTCTTCAGTCTGCCCTGCTGGTGTATCCAAAGTGTTTGATCAGTGTGCAGCGTATTTGTTTTTGTTCCCTGTTGATAGAGGTATTAGCAGCAGGACATCTGCGTGTAGTGCCTGCTGTTTTTTTAAAAATAGCTTTTGCTTTCTTTGCTGGCTTCTTTTATTGCCTATAGAAAAATCTGGTGCCCATCTGTAGTGCTGAGGGGTGAACATTGCTCCCTGATTTTCAAGGAATTTGATGTATGAGGTACTTGACTGAATAAGTCCCTGTGCTGTTATGTTCTTGTGCTTCCCTGTTCAAACACGAAGAAGGCGTTTGAAACACCTTGGAGCAAGTGCGGTTATTTTGGAGTTCCACTGTGTGAGCACGTTACTTTTTTTTTTTCCTGGCTTTATTAAATACGTGAGAAATAAAGAGATGGAAATAAAAATATGACAAGATGCATATATATATGTATATAGATAGGTATATTTTTCCTACAGGATGTGATTCCTGCTGCCTACTGTCTACACCATGGGTTATGACCCTAGAAGACATTTGTTGGCCTTTACTTGCAGTACTGTGGATTAGGACTGCAGCTCTACAAGCTTTTCCCTCTCAAGTGTGGGCATGAGAGGGCTCAAATACTGACTGTCGAAGTTTTTCCAGCACCTACTGTCTTTTTCTTTTGTGTGACAAGTGCAAAGTGGGTTTGCAAGGAGGAAGAGGAGGCAAGTAATGAAGATTAGTGGATACGTGTGTCTGGGAACCCTGGCATTGCCTTTTTGTACACCACTGGTGATAACTGTAATAAATCTTTCTGGTGAATGAAGTGCAGGGCTGTTGTGAATCCTTAATTATTTGGCACACGAGGGCTTCATAAGAAATTGCCTCTCATGCCAAGCTCTGTGCGTTAATCCACACTGATACATGTCACTCTTCATTTTCAGTCCAGTTACTAGAAATGGCTAAGTTAGGGCCATTACTTATGCCATGCTTTAACTCCACTAGCTGCTGTTGCCAAATCAAATCAGTTGTACTCTCTGCCTGGCAAACACCTTAGCTGTTACCTTGTCTACATAACTAAAGTTTGAGGGTCAAATCACCAGCAGTATGAATATGAAATGTGCAGAGGTGAGTTGCTTTGCATGTGCCCCGACAGTGGGGACTGCAGCCCAGCAGATGAAAACCTGGAGAAAGATCTGGAGGACTTTGTTATTTTCCCAGATTTTTCATAGACCCGCTGTGAGATCTCAGCAGATCTGTTGCTGCACTTCTCAAATCT
Organism: Theristicus caerulescens; assembly: GCA_020745775.1. NCBI lineage: Eukaryota > Metazoa > Chordata > Aves > Pelecaniformes > Threskiornithidae > Theristicus > Theristicus caerulescens. The sequence goes on from CM036558.1 coordinate 76,245,304, forward strand.
TCTCGTCTTGTTCATTTAGATAGTGTGTTCACTGGAGTTTGGCCTTTTTCATGTGTTTGTATAGTCCTGGCACACTTGGAGTAGTAGATGGCAAGAACAGTGACTTGCATGCACTGGGGTGCCTTTTCTTTCTAGTAAGATATTTTTTGTACCCCAGTGACTAAGTTGTAATACCTGTTACAATTTTTAAAAAAAAGGATGTAGGATGCATATATGCTTTACAATGTAAACAATCCTTCCAATTTTTCCTTTTAAAAGAACATCTGATAGCAGCTCTTATTGTTGGTAGCTAGTTTAAAACCTCATGCTAATCACTTTATACCTCACTATATTCTCTCATGTGCATTTGGATAGCTTCCTACCTTTTCATTGTCCTTCCAACAAGGAATTTGAAGCGCTAGCCATGAAATGCTGATGGAGTAAAACCTTGTGAAGTTCAATTCTTCTGACTGTGCCAGAATTGTACTCTGGCATAGCCCTAACCCTAGTTTCCATTGAACTTAATGAGAAGAGGAAGAAGAAGGGGGTTAAAATGAGAGCTCATGCCTTACCTTTTTCATGTGCAATTGTATTTAACATGCATTGGGGCAGGAGGAGGAGGAGGGGGTCGGGTCCCACAGTGTTCTCCCAGGCTCTGCAATGCTTAATCATGACAGAATGAGTTAAGAACAATACTTAAAACCCAGCTGCCTCTCAAACTTTGTAAACAACTGCCATCTCTAGTATAATACGCAAGGAGAGGAGCATGATGGGGGCTAACAGTGTATGGTTATTGTGTTGCAGATTCCCCGTGTACATAGAGGAGAAAGCTCTACATACCCTAGCCTACCTTTGTGACGGTGATGCAAGGACTGGACTGAATGGGCTCCAGTTAGCAGTTCAGGCCAGATTAGCAGTGGGGAAGACCACTCCTTTGAATATTACCACAGGTGATTCTGCAGATGGCATTCTGATAACAGAAGAGCATATAAAGGAAGGGCTGCAGCGATCTCATATCCTATATGACCGAGCAGGTGAGTACCTGATACAGTGTCTGAGATGCAGCATTCTCAAGAGCTGATAGCCTCTACAATTTCTGTTTCGTCTCCCCCTTTCATACTAGTTGCTCTGGTGAAACAGTGATTGTACTGAAATTTGGCCTAAAAATTACTTTTCCTTTACAGTGTAGCAGGCTCACCGAGAAATTCCTTCTAAACAGGATTTCCTCTTACTACTTAGGAAGTGTAGGTTACCTGAGAGACACATTTGCTGCCCTGCAAACAGTTGCATGGTGGAATTATTTGTTCTTTAAGATTTTTAAAATATTATCTTCCAGGAGGGTTGCAATGTAAAGAGGGAGAAGTATTTTGATGAGGAGATTTGTTCTTGGAAGGCTGGAAATCTTCCATTGCACTTTTACTCCTTTGAAAGTCTTGGAAATGTTCACATTCACAACGCTATGTTATGTGAAAAAGTGAGCAGTTTGCTTTGTTTTTAGAGTTGCTTTTTAAGGTAATGAATTTTGTAGCTTGCTTAGGGCAGGTCACATAAATCTAATTGCATTTAAGGCTTCCTAATGTGATAACCACTCTTGCTAAATTTGTGACTTGGCAATGTCAGGCATCACAATAGTTGGCCACTATAGCATTTCGTGTGAGAGGGTTAAAAATCAGAGAGTGAATATTAGAGATGAGGTGAATCCCCTTGAACGCATATGCTAGTTCTTCAACAATACTTAAATCACCATGCAGTATAGTATCAAATGATTATGCCAAGCAGTATTTGGAGAACTGATGGATTTTTGTTTTGCCACTGTATCTGATATGCTCTATTAACTGTCACCTCTCAGAACCTGTGACGAGAGATTTCTCGAGGTTGTTTGTAAAGTATATGCCTGCTTGCAGCCTTCTTGCTACAAAGAGAAATGATGGCTCATTGTCAGGAAAAAGTCAGCTGGGCAGATATTGATGTGATGGCAGCTGAGAAGTCGAGGGTAGGCAGGGGGAGGGAGAAGAAAAATTTTATGGGGTCTGTGGCAGACGAAGTCATGATGAGGAGGAAGCGGAAAATCTGAGCAGTTTATTGATGTGAGTCTGTTGCGCCATGTAGGTCTCTTGTGTGTTTGCTGTCGCCTTGTGGCCACTGTCACGTAGAGCTCTTGGCTGTGTCCATTGCTCCCAGCCCTCCTACGCCTATTTGCTCTGTTAGAGATGGCACAGAGTGCCTCTTTCTGAGGCTGGTGTGTGTCAAGTCTAGGTAGCATGTGTCAGCCCCTTCTCCGTGACAGAAATCCTTCGAGCTCTGTGTAGGGGTTTTTTGTTTGGGTTTTTTTTGTCAGATTTTCAGAGAGGGGTGAGAGCGGTGAAAATCCTGGTTTTCTTGATTGTACGAATGCCAAAGAGCCTGCCACAGAGATTGTCGCAGTAGCAGGTTGCCTGAGTACATGCCTTTACAAAATTTCTCTCTTCTGTGGAGTAGTCTGTGTCTCAGTTGACCACTTTTGTCCATAGTAGAGACAGCTGTTTGTTCTTTTATGTACAAAGGGCTTCTGGACAGAGGTTGCTGTATAAATAAAGATATTTTTGTAGCATGTTTTAGCTAATACTTTTTGAATCACGGTTGTGGTGGTGAAATCTACAATCCTCTAATATAAAGTGCTTCAGCCTTATGAAGTGGAGGGACATGATGCTGTCTAATCATGCTAGCAGCAGCATGCGTTTGAGTGTAGTGTGTTCATGTAGAAAGCACCAAATAATTGATAAGTATTCAGAGTTGTGTAAACATGGAATTTTGATTTTACATAATTATTTATTTTTGGTCACCTTCTGCAAAATTTGCCAAATATATGTAGTTGGGTATTCTTTTATGTACTTTCACCAAGTAGTCTAGGCAGGAAATTATTCATAATCCAGTCATTAGGCTATTGTTCTGATGGGTGTGCAGACATGTAAAGACAAGATCCTTGTGCAGATAATCTATGCATTTTAGCTGGAAGGACAAAGAAACAGCTCTAGTCAAATTTCACTGCCAGCAGCCACCTGCAGCCCTTTCAGTGTGAGAGGAAACAAACTATTTAGTCATATTTTAGCTTTTAATTGCAGTTTTTGAAATTTTTATTTTTGTACAAAATGATGCGGCAACCAAATTAATTAAAGTTTAACTGCAGATGGACAGTGAATAGATTTTTAAGATAGGGTTGTATTGTCTCTTCTTTCTCTTACATATGGTGTCTCTCTGCTAACACTGATTTAATAGCAAATACCAAAGATAAATATCAGAATAATTGCAGGATTTTGTCTCACTGTCTATGTGGTAACATAACTTCAGTTATGGTAAAGACTGAGAATGTGTTAAGCTGAAGTTAATTTATACTGTAATCTAGAACACGGTTATTCTTTCCTCTTCTGTGGAGGAGGGAAGAGAAAGTGTTTCACACCATAATGTTTTTTGCCAGCTTTATTGTTTTCTGCTGGGCCAGAATGAGAAATCTTTTTATCCATGCTCTTGCTCTAGTCTTTCTTCCAAGCCTTTCTTCTGTCCTTTATTGATGAGCAGTTGATGTTTACATTTGGCTAAGACAGAAAATAATCTGAGATGGGGACTGTGATTTTACTTTTGCCCACTACCTTATAAATAGGGATTGCTTAAGAAGTCTAGATGTTAATTATGGTCAGTGAATGAGGCCTTTTCCCTGTCTTCTACCAATAAGTCTTCAAATAAATCGACTTCTTAAATTAGCTGGAAAACTCTTCGTGAGCACATAAAGCATTTTAGGGGCATAAATCAACAGGATTTATGCATCTATATACATTAGACACTAGAAAATTCTGTCATCCATAAAGCCTCTTGTGTGGTATCTTGTTTCTCATTGGAAGGGTATTTGCCTTTGTGGGAACTGCATAGAGCAAAGCTATTTTGATTCCAAAAACTCTTTAGCGTTTTGGTTTCAAGAGGCATCTGGGATGCAGAACAGCAGTCATAGATAAGTTGGCGTGTGTCTGTCTCTCAACTGAATTCATAAGGCCAAAATCTATATGTTGGCTAACCAGCCTGAGAGGCAGAGCTAATAAATAAAGGTCTGTAAAAAGTTCTAATTTTTTTTAAACTGCTTCTGGTATCTCACATAGAATATATACGTAAACTGTATTTTTTAAAAAGAAACATAAAACCTCTTTCTCCAATGCATGTAACTGTATTTTAACTTTAACTGAAACTGCATTTAAAGTACAACTGCACAGTTTTTCTGAAGAAGTCCAAGTCTGGTGTGTAAGTAATGTCATTATGTTGATGACTCGATAACCAACATTTAACTTTGTGAGGAAGGAGATAAAGGGAGAAAACTGTCCCCTTTCTCAGCCTGCGTACTCTGAAGTCCCCTGCAGGTATGTATCTCTAGTCCCAACCTATCCACTGGATTCCTTTTGCCTCGCCAGCTGATATCCCCAAGTATGACACTTTACAGTAGCCCAAACAGTGTATAAAAGCACTCCAGCAAAAAAATCTGGGTGAGTGCAACCTCTGGAGATATTTAAAGGCTGTCTTCCTTACTTCTAAGAGACCAAGAGACGCCTCTTCCAAGAGGACAATGCGAGTTCAGCTGCTTGGGTTTATTGCTACTAAGTCAAGTGTTACGATGGAGCATGGACACGCTGTTTGTGTTGGCACGAGTAATGACTGCATACCACAGGGCTCTTTGTGTGGAGTCCTAGCAAAAATAGCTGTCTGCCGGCCTGCATACGCCGGCAGCACGTGTATTGAATTCCCCACAGAACTGCACTGCAGCGTGAGCAGCGACACAGGAAGATGGACCCAGTTTCTGACCTGGGAGGTGGAGGTCTTGCTGGCTGTGAAAGGAGCAGTTGCAGCGGTATGCAGGCTTTGGTTTTCAAACTCATGTGTGCAGCCTTTTATTTTGTAGGGCCTACAAGTGACTGCGATGTCTTCTGATACGGCCCTTGGGCTGTAATTCCTTTTAGCCATAGGAAGAAGAGAAATATTAACAGATGGCTGTGCATGCAGCCAGTTGCCTTTGTAATACACACTTAGCTGTGAGCCAAGGAATGCCAGGCACTTTAAAAAATAAAAAAAGGCAGATTATGTGGAAAGTTTAACAACAATATTGCAGCAAAATACTCTTACAAGTTTGATTAAAAGAAATGCATAAGAACCAAAACCAGCTGCACAGAGAAAAATTGCAAGCAGGAAGGGCCTCATTTAGTGTTCATAATGTTGACCCTCTATTTTTAACTGTAGCCCTAGAAGATCTGTGGAATGGCTTTGTTTCTCCTTGGAGTCCATATCTAATCTTATATTAAATTTTAATGTTAAAAAAAAATTTCCTTGTAAGTCATTCAGTCTTCCCACTCCTTATTTAGCAGTCTGGCATTTCAGGTTTTGTTTGTGGGTTTTTTTTGTTTCAGCTGCTTTCAGTTTTCAGGACCCTTCCAGTAGTGCAGGTGTCCACAACTGAACTCAGCATTTCTTAGGGGCTTGCCAGGGTTGCGTGCTGCGATCCTCTTTCCTCCAGATCGTGTAATGTGCCATCATTGTATATCAACAGCAAGGTTTGCTTTTTTTCCCCTAATACAACAAACTCGTGTTTGATTTACTGCACGCTTTATTTTCAAGTTTTAATTGATGTGAAATTTCTTTTTCTAAAATATCACTAGTGTATAGTACTGGATTCCTCTGATTCTTCTGTTGCCTTCTCAGGGCTGTGTGCATATCCAAAAGCAACGGTCAGTGGTTTATATATGCTCATACTTTACTCTTTGTCAATTAGGAGATATTTATATAGAGTCTTCTTCCTAACTGCTTAAAATATCTGTATCTTTTTTTCTTTTGAAGGAAGGGTCATTAGGGTACCAAAACCAAATTGTTTGCCTTGCAATGTTTAAAGAAACACCCTCCTTTTCATCTGCAGTTGCTCTGTTATGCTTATGTAGTTAGTGGAATGATTCATGTGGCAAAGCATGAAGATGTTGAAAACGTTAATGAACACCATAATCATGTATATATAAAAAGAACTTGAAAAAGCAGGTTAAGTTTACCTGCTGTGATCTAGTAAAATATATTCTGTTCCCTTAAATGCATTTCACTTAATTTTCTCCTAACGGCTTTGTGTATCTCCTTCTTTCCCATTCTAAATAGGAGAAGAACATTACAATTGCATCTCTGCCCTGCATAAGTCTATGAGAGGCTCAGATGAAAACGCTTCCCTTTACTGGCTTGCTCGAATGCTTGAAGGTGGTGAGGATCCACTCTATGTGGCAAGGAGGCTGGTGAGGTTTGCAAGTGAAGATATAGGTCAGTATTTACAGTATTTCATGTTGGGATATTATGTTGAACAAAGAACTGCCAGACTTCTGGTTTCCAAAAATTGACATTTGAGAAAAAAAACAACCCCAAAACTGCTATATGCAAAATAGGTACAAAATACTGAAATGCTCCACATCCAACAAAAACTTTGTGTATAGAGACAGACACCTACATGTGGTGTCATTGTGATGATTACCTATTGCAGGAGAAACAAATATTTTTGAGGTCAGGTTTTGGCAGTGTATTAATGTGGATTCTTTTAAACTCTGGTGATTGTAGGTCACCAGTAAACTTGTGTCACAGAGAATGTGTACTTCAGGGATGCCTGTTTTTTAATGACTCTGGAAGGTGAGTGCCTCCCCTGACTTGCAAACCTCAGATTTGATAGCTGGCTCCCTTGTTGTAAGGCATCTTGGTTGACTTATCCAAAATAACAGGTGCAGCAACACTTTTAGCACATATGTGATGGGTGAAGAGTTATGAGATCTGGGGAATCTATGTCTATATAGCAATATTTCCCCATTTCTTTCTCAATTCTAAAAAGAAAGTGAATCATAAACGGGCAGCTGCTGCTCAGGCTGCCACCGTGTGGCAACAGATTCAGTCTGAAAATCATACCCCACAATTTGCGGGAGGCGGGGACAGAAGAAGGAAGGCTGTGGATGGAGGGAGTATATCTTATGTACTGCAAAGTGTTGTACTGGAAGTTCCAACATCTGAGAAAGCACCTTTGAAATACGCATGGAAAACCTTCCATCTTACGGGGCAAGGGGGGAGGTGCGGGAAGAGAGACAGTAACTAAAGTAAACTGACTTTAACCTGTTTTTATTTGATCCCTTTTTGTAGGGCTGGCAGATCCTCTGGCTTTAACACAAGCAGTTGCTGCTTATCAAGGCTGTCACTTTATTGGAATGCCAGAATGTGAGGTAAAGGCTTCATTAATTCACTGATTTGAAAGTACTGCAAACTGTAAAACCTATCTGTAATTATAAAAAGAAACAGAGATTGCAAGGACAAGGCAAATTCAGTTACTTGTTCATTCAGCACATCCCTTCTTTGACAAGTAAGAGAGCATCGTAGCTCTTAAAATAGATGTTGTAATTTGAAATAAAAGTCACTGCATATTTATTGTTGAAATGTGGTATGTGAACTAACGTTATTTTGCTCTGTCCATTTTTTTCTCTCTGTTATAAATAAAACAATATATTCTGTTATTCTAAACTAGCTATTCCTTTCTAGTAGTGCAAATCATGAAGAGCTGTGTTGTTGTTAAATAATAGTATTCATACTATAGTAGCAGGCAGAGGTCAGTTTAAAAACATAATCCTTGTCATGCTGCACAGACAACCTGAATAACAGACCTTTTCCCAAAGAGCTTAAAAGAAATCATTTAACATTTTCCCTTTTCTTGTTTCTAGGTCATTCTAGCACAATGTGTAGTGTACTTTGCCAGAGCACCAAAGTCTATAGAGGTATACAGGGCATATAGCAATGTCAAAGAATGTCTGAGAATGCACACGGGACCTCTGCCGCCTGTTCCGCTGCACCTGAGAAATGCCCCAACAAGGCTCATGAAGAACTTGGGCTATGGTAAAGGCTATAAATACAACCCCATGTACAAGGAACCTGTAGAGCAGGACTACCTACCAGAAGAGTTGAAAGGAACAGACTTCTTCAAGGAGCGAAAAACGTGACTGCCTTGCTCGGAATGGGTTTTGATTTTATGACTCATACATTTGTACTGGGATGGAAATTCCCCTCACAGGTTCAGCCATCTCTTACTGTGGTTGAAAGCATTAAGCCACTGAGCCTTTCGGATACTTTCTTAGCCTTCTGGTTTTACTGCTGTTATTCTGAAGGTGTTTTGTAAAGAATTGCAGTTAGGCAGTGTAGAAATGCAAAAAATAAGCTTTGTCAGTATAGTGCTGTCACCCTCTGGTCCAAATGAAGTAGAGAAGAAATGAGAGACTTGTATTTCTGACTCTTTCTGTGAGACAAGGAATATTATTGTGCTGCTTTTTAAAATCAGTATCTATTTCAGGTTTTGAGAATGTTTATTTTCTGGAAAAATAGTAAATTGTACCCCCTCTGCTAAAATATAGTAAACAAAAAATAATTATAGTGTAATTCTTGCTCTTATGATGTTCCAGAGACTAATTTTGTACAACAACATTTATTAAAACAATAAAGTTGTTAAAAATAGTGTCTATGGATTTGTTTAAATATTCTTATGACAGCAGTATGGTTTTGAAAGCTTGAAGTTCCTTTATCATCCCTACTTTCCAGAGCAAGATTAAATCATTTGGGAAGTAGAATAGTCATGAAAATAGCTGAATTATGTTAGTTTATGAATTTGTATCACTTAAAATTTTTATTGTGTGATGACATTTTGGGAAGTGCCTTTGGAAAGGAGATTCCTGGTAGTGAAACATGCTCATATATTTCCAGTTGTGCTTCAGGAATTCCAGTAGCTTTGAACTGGAAAGCGGAGAGACACAAATTGACTTCCTGCTTTTATAATAGAGAGTTTGGCTTCCTCTTCCTACTGAAAACATACCCACATCCAAGATTGCTGTTGACTGAACGTTTCAGCAAGTGGAACATACGGTCATGGCAGCGTCCCTGATGTTGACAACATTCCTTCACTTAAGTGCTGATTATTTTTCTTCTCCTCAATCCTTCTTAAGTGTGCAGTGGTCCAGCGTGCTGATAAGCCAGCAGCTGCGAAAACAGCATATGACTGTGCTAACGAGCAGTTGGGTAGCAGAAGAGGACCGTGTTTGGCTAGAATTACAGCAGATAACTAGCAAAGAACATTTTCATTACTGAAATGCTGAGGAGCCACTGGGGCAACTGTCTACACTTGTCAAAGTGCCATGGAGTAATCTGGCTACCAGTGATGAGGATGGGTGTCTTGGCTGAAAATTACCACCTACACAGTAGCACAGCACAGTTACAGCTGGATTTGCTTGGTAACTACTCAGGATTTGCTTGCTACATACCCCATATACCCTTGTTACCAGACCTGTACTGGTTACCTGATGGACTTCAGGGATTCCCGTCCTGATCCTGCTTAGTTTATGAAGTGTGATGAGGTCAAAACTTAGCGCTTTATGTAGAGCTTCTGATCTTTTTGCTTTTCACCTAAGAATGCTACGGTCCTGCTAAAAGAAGAAGGTGGCTCTGCTGACTTCCGTGAGGTGTCAGAAGGTTACTAACTCTCCTCCAAAAGAACTACTTACCACAGATTTTTTTTTCCAGTAATACCAAATCATTTGTGTTTTTTCTGATTATTTGTGTTGGCTGAACAATGACTTGTGCTTCATTTCACAATTTACAATATTGCATTTAACAGTTTTTAAAAACTTGTATTCAGCTACCTAATTAAATTTGTAAATAAGTATTTCATTTTGGGGCATAGGAAGAAAACTGGTTTGCATGAAGCCATACGGAGCTTTTTGCACCTCTCTGCAGCTGTACATGTGATACAACCCAGCCACCTGCTGGTCAGCTACCTGGTATACACAAATTGCAGGCCTGCAGCAGGAAATTCAGCTGATTACTCTTTATGTTTCAAGATAGATTGCTGGACCTTGGCCTTGATTGAAGGTTTCCGATACACAACCTGCAAAACCTTATGCTAACAGTCCATGAAGAAACTTCTTGATTTCTGTCTTCTCTTGACCAAAGGGTATTTGTATCGGAGATTAATTTTGCTGTGAGGCTCCCAGCTTGGTAGTCTTCATATTAAGTTCTTCTGCATGACAAAAACGTAGGACTTAAGCCAAGGATTGCGGTGTAACTGAAATGTTTCAGAAATTAAACTGATTGCATGACTGCATACTGTTAGAGGGTTTGAGTCAGATTCTTTAAACGTTTCTATGTGTTCTCCTTCCTCAAATAAGTAGCCATATTCTCCACAGCAGGATGGTTTATCAGAGTAGGAGCTACTTCTCTGAGATTATGTCTGCCCTTTCAAGATATGTAGAAAGATGGGAACAGAGGTGAAAACATGGATTATGTTAATCCAAAATACTCTTGGCAAAATTACTTGTGCTATCAACCAATGTTCATTTTAATTGTTAAGACACAGAGAGTTGATGTAAATATTCTTTAAGTAGCCCATGATTTGCAAGCTGACCCCAGCTTGCAGAACAAGTCAAATCAATGGATTGGTAAACTTAAAGATGTTTTTTTGTCTTACAGGTATATGGGAGGTTGGTGTGCTTCCCTTGACGCAACTGGCAGTTAGAAGTGTTGGGCTAATGGAGTCTGAGGTATTTTTCCATTCTTATTTTTTTTCTATTAGCAAAATGAATGGGAAACCTCACCAGACTTTCTTAACTTTACTAAGTACATACTAATGCTCAAATCTAATTCACTATAAAATTTTACCCAAGGGAAACCCCACACTCTAGTTTCTTGCCTGTAGTTGACAGAAATCTTTACTCAAAGCCTTAATGTTCTATTTACAGCTGCTCTTTTAGTTATTTAAGACTTGATCAAACTTCCCTTGTTACAACAAATTGTGTCCCAGATGTTACAGCAAAATTTGCACGGGAGTTTTGCAAAATGATAATCGTATGTTTTGCCCCATATGCCGCTCTAGTACCCCCTGTTCTGGAGCAGCTTGGTGTATTCAAGGTGGACCTGATGAAAATCCTCTGTGGTGATCTGCACTCAGCAAAGGCTTGGTGGAGTTTAGCTGATAGAGCCTCTATCAGCCCAAAATGTCTGTGGCTGTAGAGGCTACCGCCAGTCCAGCTGTGCAGAAATCATTCTTTTCTCTGCAGTATCTCTTGAGTTGCTTGCAGGCCACTGCAAAACTGCAAACAGAGACAGTCTCTCCTGTGTTCTTAGTGCTCCTGTGATGGTCTGGCGTCTGTCCTGCAGCGAAAGTGCAGAGGAAGAAAATTGGCATTCCTGAGCTTGGGGCTGAAATGAGGAAAATTAACATATGCTGCTGCATGGCGAGAGTGGAAGTGAGGCACTAAGAAAGCCTGCAGGTAAGACAAAGTAATTTAAAAGTAGTTATTGTCTGTAGCTGTTTGTCCCCTTAAATGTGGCCTAAAAATTTCTGCATCAATAGACGCAAGAGCTGGAAGTGACAGGAAACTGCAACGATGCTGTATAGTCTGTGCAACGAATACCTTGGGTTTCCAGTGGAAGACAGTCTAGGGGTGATACTTAGGCATTCTCTGTAATCAGTATGAATTGTGGTTCAAGCAAATATTTTTCTGCCCTGGTCTGAACAGACTGTGGTTCTCACTTTGTAAATACTGAGTCCATGCTCCTTTCTCCCACCATCAGCCTGTAAGCACTCATGCAGTATCCATACAGTGCTATACTGCAAGTTTTCTCTGACTTGGCAGTCCTCCTGTAATTTGGAAGGAGACAAAAGACCCATAGCCCTATGCAGAGCCTGGCTCTTTTCCTCATCTACCACCTCACACCTCCATCTACAACATGGGATGTGATACATAAATATTTTTTTATAATGTGTTGTGATGTTAAGGAAAAAGGATAAGGGATCTACTCTCTACACTCTCCTACTGATGATGAGGCTGTTGCCTGTGCATGGACCAAATTGCAAAGTCTCTAAAAACTGCACAAAAAAATTGTTTTGGTCAGATATATCGTGAAGGTAATAAATGAAGTATTCTGTACTAACAGGTAAGGTATGACTTAAATGGGTATGTGGGGATGGAGATGTAGGCATTGTCTTTCCTGTAATTTTACAGATAAGTTATGCAACAATAGAAGTTGCAGAAGGTTGTTATATTAAGTACCCACAAAGGATCATTCCTTATTCCTCATATTACAGAGAAAATACCGTAACTGTAAACCATGAACTGTAAACTGTTAAGTCTCTCAGCTGTCTAGCAGGGGCATTGTGCTTTATCTGGTAAAAAACAACTGAGATGGGTGAAATCATAATATGACTGATTTTTTTTTTTTAATTAATAATTATAGTGTCTGTCCCATAATAAAGATTAACTGGCTTTTGAAAAAAAGCAGCTGAGGACCTTCAGGGTAGTACTAGAATCATAAAATATATGACACCAAAAATTGTACTTGAAGGGGAAGAATTTCTCACGCTTTGTAAAACTTTTCCACAACTTTTCATGATACAGTATATGATAGCCAGAAGGTGATTACTCATGGAGCTCTGAGATTAAATGCGAAGTGACTGACCAGGGTCATACATGTACTAATGCAAGAAGTAAGGCTTTCCATATCTGTGAGGGCTTAGATATAACCATTTACATTCTGTGGCATGCATGTGAGAAGTCATTGCCTAGAACAGAGGATATATTGCTTAGTTATTACCCATTAGTGGGCTATAATTGTTTTTTCAAGACCAGTTTAACTCAAGATTTACTTACTAACAAACACTGAAGACAGTAACAAAAACATGGGTTTATTGTGCTTTGCTGGGCTAGTATTTGGAGGACATTAAAGTGTTGCTATTTGGGTCAGATATTAGAGGACATTCCTGGTGCATGCTTATGGGGTATGCTAGGCAGGGGATTTAGTGATGAAGAATACCAGCAAAGTGTGAAGACAGGTTTAGAATTGCTAGTGAGACATGTCAGACTCTTATTCTTGGTAATGCTAGCTTTTATATATTGCAAGAAATTGAAACTACCAAGGTAATTCAGCTGTAAAATATGTCACAACTATTCTCTTCTGGGGTTGGACACATGTTACCAAAGGTTTTGGTCAACAGCTGCCCTGTCTTGTCTAAACGGTGGGTTATAAAACTGGCAGTAGGCTTGGTATTTCTCTGCGGCATCTGATGAGGCCCAGAAGCTGATAATACTGATAGTTTTTGAAAGCTTTGAGCAAAGTGCCTTTCTAAAGACCAGCAAGTCTTTCGACAAGCTTCATTTATGTAAATTTGCATGGTTTTCTTTTTAACCCATAATTCACTTGTTCGGTTGGAACTTTCTTTTGCTTGAATTAATGCAGTAATTAATTAGATTAGTATTTTTATCCTGCTAGTCCTCTGAAAGGCATATGGAGAAATAAGGCAAGATGCGGTCATGATAGGGTCACCCTGAAAGGTTAATGGACTTTGATTCTATACAAATCCCAGTTAGGAAAAGTTTTCATAACCTGTAGGTTTGAGCCAGGGATCTTGTCTGGTCCTCACTTGGAACCTTTTGAGCGCTGTGTGGAGGAACATGTGGATTGAGGTGGAAGTAGGGGTAGAGGACTCCTGATTGCACAAATGTAGCTGAATCTACACGGAGGAGTAATGGAGTGAGGAGGCACCCCTGAAACACTTGTTCAGAATAATCCAAGCAGCCAGGACTGCTGTGATCAGCACCAGCCATGAGGCTGAAATCACAGAACTGGGATGGGAGCTTTGGGACAGGTCCCCACAAAGCAGCTCTTTCAGGACTGGAGTAGAACAGCAGCAGTGAGTCCTCCCTCCCTGATCTCCATGCCTACCGCTGAGATGAGCTCAGTGTGCAAGGGAGCTGAGTAGGTGTAGCATGGCGTGAGACAAGAGTCCTGGGTTTCCATAAACTGTATGTTCTGTATTTGATGGGGAAGAAGGGAAGGAGGTTTGATCAAGCTGCTCTTGCATTCATCACAATTGCTTTCTCCATGTATATGGTGTTTCCCGTGGTTCTTTGTACTGTTTCCCATTTTTCCTCACCAAAAGAAAGTAAAAAAGGAATAAGTAGAACCTGCTGACCTTACAATGGAGAATTCATTAATAATTTCCCAGTGGCAAAAATATTCTGGCTAGGAACCTAGGTCAGTTTTATTCATTGTGCAGATGAACTCCCCAGTGGACCCCAGGCCCTGGTCTCTCCCATCACCAGAAGTTCACAAAGGATGGCTGGGGCTCTGTGGGTTTTCTGCCACGTTACAGGACGAGAGCCAAAGTGCTAAAGGGATTTCACTAAGGCTCATGGGGTAGCTAATACACGGGACAAATGAGCTTGCAAGTGTCCTAGGCCAGGGGATATTGCCAACAGGTAAGCCAATAGCTCACCTGTTATATGAGGTGGATGCATGCTAATATTTTTCCTTGTGACTGAGTTTACTGCGTACGCTCAGTAGGATGCCTTGTACTCATCTCCATCCCCTAGTGCTCCCTTTCCTTGGAAACTCTCAGTTGTCTCCTTCCATGCCCCTATTTCAGAGCAGGGTTAGTCAGGTTATCTTTTCCAGTGCTGGAGTAAATCTAAGCAGCATGTGCTCGCCTTCAGAGGGCAGCACAACTTGGCAAAATGTTCAGAGGTGCTTTTTCATTCTGCAGCCCCCGGTGGGTTTTTCTGTCAGTCCTGCATGAAAAGAGATTGTGCCCCTCAGGACAGCTCTATCAGACAGTGCAGTCTAACTGGCTATTAAAAGGTTGACAACAAGTTAAAGTTTCAAAGCCATTGTGCCTCATGGCCTCTTTCCAAGCAAAGCGCTATTTACCTTTTCCCTTCCTTCCTATGGTAATTAGCAAGATGCTACACTGGAAACGGAGTGGCTGCTCCCTGCTCTCTCCCTCCCACTGATGTGCATCTCTTTTATATTCCCTCTAAAGAGGGTCATCTCCACTGTTTGAAGAACTCCATGCTCCATTGAGAAGTCCATCATGACCAGATGCGCTCACAAATGGACATTTCATCCAGCACCATTTCCTGTCCCTCTGAAACAGACCCAAGGCAAAAATGTCCATGATGTGTAAAGTCTCCATGTAGGTTTGGTGATGCCGCTTTCAATAAGCAGCAGCCAATCTCCTAGTGAAATTGCTTCAAAAGCACAAGATGAAAGAATGAAATTAAAAATTAGTGAAGTATATTTCTTTGATTTCTGGCTTTTAAGTCCCTGGAGCTTACCTTTTGAAGCTTACTTAAGGGCAAGAATGGTCTCTCCTTAAGAATCACATGCTGATATACTGGTGTATTTATTTATCTTCAGAGTGTAGAGCTTTAAGGAAATACCAAATATTGTGGTGTCACCAAAAAATTGGGGATGAGATTGGATCCCATCAGGTGACAATTGCTTCCACTGTAAGGAACACATCAAAATCCGCCATGCCACCATCTCTTTTTCTCTTACATAAGTTGTTCCACTAAGAAGTAACGCAGACCACAAGAAAGACCACGCCATAGCCCATGTCGGGGAATTGTATTGATATAAGTTGTTTCTCCCGATAGTAACATACTAATGTCAAAGGTATGGATAGCAAGACCAGAAAGATCAATTAAATAATGCCCCCAGTGAATTCCATTGCAGTTTTTTTTAGAAAATTGTCTAATGAATATTGTTTCCATTATTTAGCTAGTGTGACTCTCGCAGATGATAAACTGGATGATATAGCTCGTAAGGAGTTGTCCAGGCTTTTATACTAAATATTTATGTGACATCATGACTTCTATTTTAGTTTTTTCTGCTGTTTTCTATGGACAAAGAGTTTAAATCCTCAGTTAACCTCTGGGCTGCATTTTTTTCCCTTTTCCATGAGTGTTTTCTCTCGTGTTCAGAGAAAAGTTCTTGGCCAAAATGACTGTCTATCATTTTCCATGATATGACTTCAAAATAAAAGTGATTATGCAAGCTGGTTGGTTGAAGTTCTATTTAACCTGAAGATACAACATTTTCTGGCTGACATGATGAATTCATCATCTGAATTGCCAGCAGCCACTGCGCGTGTTCAACGCGTTTCCAGACAGGCTGTGCTTTCCAGGATTTTGGCTGCTGTTTTTGTCTTTTATTGTTATTAAGTAGTCAGGGATTGCATAGGCCCCTTAAAGAGTATAGATAAGAATATGTATTTAGTTGGTACCGTAAGATGACATGACAGAGGTAGACAGGTTCGCTACAGTAAAAAAAGAAAAAGTAAACAAAAGCCAGTTTCTGATTTCAGTTGCACCTTTTTATTTCAATAGGTTCAAGTGAATTGCACTGGTCTTATTCCTGTCTAATGAAACTGTATTAAAAAATCAAGACAAATATCTGTCTCCAAGACATAGAATCATAGGATGCTTTGGGATGGAAGGGGCCTTTAAAGGTCATCTAGTCCAATCCCCCTGCAGTGGGCAGGGACATCTTCCACTAGATCAGGTTGCTCAGAGCCCCATTTAGCCTGTCCTTGAATGTTTCCAAGGATGGGGCATCTACCACCTCTCTGGGCAACCCGTTCCTGTGTTTCACCACACTCATCGTGAAAATTTTTTTCTTATATCTAGTCTAAATCTACCCTCTTTTAGTTTAAAACCATTACCCTTTGTCCTGTCGCAGCAGGCCTTGCTAAAAAGACTATCCCCATCTTTCTTGTCGGCCCCCTTTAAGTATTGAAAGGCTGCAATAAGGTCACCCCGCAGCCTTCTCTTCTCCAGGCTGAACAACCCCAGCTCTTTCAGCCTTTCCTCATAGGCTCATCCCTCTGATCATTTTTGTGGCCCTCCTCTGGACCCGCTCCAACAGGTCCATGTCTTTCCTGTGCTGAGGACCCCAGAGCTGGACACAGTACTCCAGGTGGGGTCTCACCAGAGCAGAGTAGAGGGGCAGAATCACCTCCCTTGACCTGCTCACCATGCTTCTTTTGATGCAGCCCAGGAGATATGGTTGGCTTTCTGGGCTGCGAGCGCACATTGACAGCTCATGTCCAGCTTTTTATCTATCAGTACCCCTAAGTCCTTCTCCTCAGGGCTGCTTCCAATCGCTTCATCCCTCAGCCTGTACTGATACCAGGGATTGCCTCGACCCAGGTGCAGGACCTTGCACTTGTCCTTGTTGAACCTCAAGAGGTTCACACAGGCCCATTTCTCCAGCCTGTCCAGGTCCCTCTGGGTGGCATCCCGTCCCTCAGGCGTGTCAACTGCACCACTCAGCTTGGTGTCATCTGCAAACTTGCTGAGGGTGCACTCGATCCCACTGTCTATGTCATTGATGAAGATACTAAACAGCACTGGCCCTAGTATGGATCCCTGAGGGACACCACTTGTCACTGATCTCCATCTGGACATCAAGGACATCTGGGGACTTGATCAGGTTTATGTACTTTACCAGGATTTTGGTCATATATAAATACATAAAAACATTTAACAGTGAAAGTATTGCTAAACATGCTCTGAGTTAACTCATCTATGTAAATTTATCTCTAGGATAAGGTGACTTAAAACCCAGAGATAACTGTCCTCCTTATCCATGCTATTGTATTTACTTTCTAGGAAGAGCAACTTAAACTGTATGAATCAGATAGAAAGCAGCCAAATGGTGGTGGTGTTTTTTCTTTTTAAATCACTGAAATCAAAGGGCTATCATAAAGAGTCTATGTAAGCAGTAGTACAAAGTCTGGCATACTCATCACATCACAGTGAGCAAATATTGCTCTGAGTTTTGGATTGTTACAAAGCCTGGTCTCCTTAGGAGAGGCCAAAATGGAGAGTGAACTCCATCAGCTGTAATCCTCTCTTCCACTGGAAGACACTCACATGCTGTCTTCTCAAACCAGCAGCCTGTTGCAAATTGGTTTTGAACAGGCAAGTTCATGCTTAAGTACTTATCGGTCCCCTCCTAGGAAATTTAACTGCAGTTAGTCTGACTTGTTAATCTTGCAGTCTCCTAGATTAATATAAACAAAAGATTTTATATATGGGAAGGATTTTTTGTGTATTGTGTGTGTGGATTTATGACTGCTACTTAGCTAAGACTAAAGCTAGGCTCCTGATTTTATATTGAGACTTCTGATGTGACATTCTCTCATCTTGTATGTTGCATCTTTAACTCATTAAAATTACAGTTTCTTCCTTGGTCTTCAGTTAAAGCATCTCATACTGAAAAATTACCAAACTTTGAACGCAGTGAGACCTGTGTTCATTCAGTAGGTCTAAAAATAAAGTCCTTCGCATGAGCTAGTTGAACCAGCATTTTATTTTTTAGAAATGTGAATATAGTTGGCATTTTGCTTTTCCCTGTTGGAGTCAGCCCTTGTCAGTCACTTGTTCTGACAGGAGCACAGAAAAAAACTATTAAGGAAAAGCACCCACCACAGTCTTACTGTAGGACATGAATTATGGGAGGGGAATATTTGCCAGTAGGTTTACTGGTTGTTTTAAAATGGTTGAATGTGAGGCAAATAATGCTGACTTTATTGAGACTCTTATTGCTGAGATTTTCTTTTGTGCATTCTGTCTGTAGCAAACTAAATGTGTCTCAATATAATAGTTCAGTTTCTGTATACCGAGACCAAAGTCTCAGTATAAAGAAATACATGAGTATCCTCATAAAGCTACACTGATTTGTACTATTATGCAAGGTTTTATCTTTCTTCTGATCTCCTGGTAATTACAGCCCTAAAAGCCTTCAGACGTCATGTATCTTGCACTCATTGACTGAGTTTAAGCATATAAAGATAAGGATGTAATTACAACAGAATTTTTAAGCCTTACTTAGTCAAAACCCACCTATGGCAGCAGCAGCTTTATTTGCTAAAAGGCTGAAGACGAAGGCCCAGAAACCCAGAACTAATGCAACATCAAACCATTCCAAATTTTTACATGGGTTTTGTGCTAGGATTTTTCTCACTTATTTGCAAAGCATTGGTTTTTCAAAGCGTTCAGCATAGAAAGGGTTACGTTCACATCTGCATGCTGCAATACACGCTCTCCTTTACAAATTTACCAGAGCCTTTGCAACTGAGGTATTGCTAACACACGGAAACATGTTTACTAATGTGCAGACCAAGTGCTTGTGTCATTTCATATAAACCGTTACTCTCTCCCTGTTCCCTGTAGGTGCTAGCAGCTGTGGTCATTACACTTCCAGGGGAAGCTGATGGCTCACGCAATCATCGCTTCTCTTAAGAAGTAATTTGTTTTTCAGTATTTTCACCTACTCTGAACAGGCCAAGGACTTCATACAGCTGATCACACCTGCTGCACCAGGGGTAGCCTTCAGGTAGACAGTTGTTTTGTACTCTGAAATAGTAAATTGTGTGCAGAAATTTCCATTTTGAACACAAGTTTCAGAAAAATACTTTTATTTGTTCCTTAAAGACAAAATTAATATACAGATTGCAATTACTTGTGCAACTTAGAACTGAGGTTGTACAGGTAAATGTTACGGTACCCAAGCTATACAGGATACAAGCAAATAACCTCCAGAAGTAAGCACAGAACACTAACAGTATGTAATTACAGTGGCTCCCAGGCATAAGGCTGTTTGCACAGTACAAAAGGTTTGTGTATAAGGAGTTAGTGGAAGTCAGCTCAGTAAATGATGAATCCTTGTGCATAAAGAGACACATCAGATATTTATTGCAGATTATACACAGTTATCCTCTGGGAAGCTGAAGTACTTTTGGAGCATCACATAGTTTCTGGCCAGAATCTAATGTCATACTGAAAGCTTCTGAACTTGCAGAAAGCCACCCATTAGCTTAAAGCACCTAAAACCTCTAAGCCCTGAAACATTTTCACATTTTCAATAACTAAAATGGCACCAGACTGTAAGTTTTAAAAATGCTCTTTAAACATGTCACCTAAAGTTGTTATTCATTTCTCCTCCTCCTCCTCACTCAAAAGCTGTATTGCAAGTTTTCTGGCTAATGACTGGAAGGGGTTACTTTTGTTTAAGTAGCTTAATCCTTTATTAATAGATGTCTCTAAACAAATGTTATCTGACCTTCTATTTCATGACAGAACTGAGTAAACTCAGCTGTTCAGGAACATGCCTTTTGGTGCTTAGAAGTATTTTATTAAGATATCTTTGAACAGCAAGACTTTAGGGGAGGAATAGCTTTGCAAGAACATCCTAGCATACGTGCATAAGAAATGACTGGATTATTATAAGTTATCACAACAGGGGGCTCTCAACACAGAGAAACCCGTGCAAAGATGCACACAGGGCAATCCTGGGCTTTAAAAGACACAAGTTTCTTCCAAGAGTATTTCTAGTTCTAGTCCAATTTCAAAAGATTTCTTCTGCCTACAGTTAAGATTTTCCTAGTCATTAAAGATGATGTCAATCTCAAGAAAGAAAAATAAATTACTCCTCAGTTTTTCTGGGATTGTTTTAATGGGAAAGGCAGAATCTCAGTCAAAGCTACTAGGAACTCAAGACAGGAGCATTAACTTTCTACATCAAAACCCAACTCATTCCGGAGCAAAGCTTTCATTGACTACAACAAGCACTGGTCTGCAAATGCTAAGTTCTCTTTTATGGAGAAGCGTATCTGCCGAAGAAGAGTATGCTTTGCGTTGGGTTGTGGCGAATAAAGAAAAGGAAAGGATGGTCAGCATTGAAATCCTCTTCCATAACCATGCAGAGCATAGCAATGCCAGCAGTGGCAGCTGCAGCTTCCGTGCCTTCCTCATTCACTTCTACAAAAGCCTTGTGGACAATTTTAGAGAGAAAGAGGTCACGTGCCCCTGACATTCCTGACAAGTCAGCCTTGCCACTGTCAAATACATCCAACAAGCCCATAGCGGCTAAATCTGATTTAAGGTCATAGCTTTCTTCTAGCTTAAACTTTGGCAAATGCACATGAACATCAGTGGAATATAGGTGCTCTGGACATGTCCATTCCTGGAGCTTCTCTAAGGTAAGCTGCTTTTCCAGCTAGAATTAAAAAGAAAGACAGAGATCATTACATATCACCAGTGTAGAAGTATTTCATTTGCAGTAACATTTACAAGGCTTTATAGAGCACTATACAACTATAAAACAACTATACAAAAATGACCATACCCGTATCTTTGATAGCTCCATATAGATCAAACAAATGCTATTAAAATTAAGTGGAGTCAGTGCAGTTTTTACTTTACAAAGTAATGCAGACATTTGCTTCTTGCTGCAATGTATAGAAGGGAAAAACATGCACTGATAGCAACTAAACCCAGTCATTCTTACTGTGTAATCCAACTAAATGGAATTACATAATTAAAAACCAGTAACAAAAATAATCATCAGAGAGCTCGAAGAAGCTGATGCGCTCCTGGTCATTTAATGGAAAACAGTCTCACTGCTTTAAGGCTAAGAAAATAAAGACTTTCAAAGGTAATGAAAGAAAAGTTCTGTCATTAAAAAAAATAAGCAAGGCAAATTAATTCTCATAGTTAACTTTGTTTTTGCAGTCTCCCTCACGGTTCAGTTCAGCAAGCCAAAGGATGCATGAACACAAGCTACAAAACCAGAACACAACTTCTCTTCCTGATGCAGCAAGTGCACATATTCTTTATTTACGTGCACGTATTCTATAGCAGAGCATTGTCTAAAAATATGCTTGATAGATACGGGGCTCTGAGAACCTGGGTTCATTAAGACTTTAATTTTGAATGTCTGAATGTATCCATTAAATAACTGCATTAGCTTAGCTGGGTCACCTTCTGCAGTCCAGTGGAGTCATCTTCAATGTCATCAGGTAACAGGATGATCATACTAAGTTCTCTTCCATCGTAAGGCAGCTCTAAAACACGCATCTTCACTTCAGGGATATACCCAAAACGAAATTTGTTTTTCTGATACATCATTTTCACTGTCTTTCGTTCATTCTGGATGGATAAAAGGTACCAAAAGTAAGAGTTAAGAAAATACTAATTTAAAGAACTGACAGGAAACAAGTTAAGTTAAAAATTGCATTCTTGCAAAAACTCTTCCTCCATTATATCAGGTGATTATAAAACTGCCTTTGTCAGACTCCTGACTGCCTGTTTAACAACAGTTTCTTCTGAAGACATAATGAGTTTGTATTATATTTGGTTCTCCTTTGGCTTCTATAGCACAGTCCTCGCAGACACTGAAACAATTTCTTTGAATTGCTGTACCTTTATATTGTTCTAGCCCCAAAAATTACATTAAAAGTCAACAACGATCAACTCTGTTCACCATAAAGCAGATGACTGTACACAGTATCTTGTGAACCTGTTAACATAAGCAGAATATAGAACAAGAAAATGGGGCTTAACCAAAATGTGCAATCATTTTAATACTGTTTACCTAGCATCACGAACAGGCACAGTTCATAGCAGCCGAAACTGCTAGCGGACAGAAACTCTGCTAGGCACAAGCAGGGTCCTAATCTATACGTGAGAGTTGTCTCTGATACTATTCTAGTAAGTGAGAGAACAAATAGCTTGCTGAATACAGAAAAATACGAGGATCAATAAAAAAACCCTTCGGGTGAACTGAAAGCATTCATGCAAGACTTTTTATTTGTATTTTTTTATTATTTTATCTGTAAGCAAAGCTTCACTTTAGCACTTATATTATTTGACCTTTTCATTAGATATATACTACCAAGACATATGTGTATTACCTTATTTAACCGAAATGGCATGTCAGTGGTGTTGGCTTCTTCAAATTTCTCTGCCCAGTTCCCTTTGAAATAAATGGCGTTCACCAGTACGAGCCTGGTCATGCTATCAACTGAGCCTTCAGACAGCAGATTAGGGATTTTACCTTCAGAGAGGGCAGAAAAGTCACAACAAAATCTTGCAATAAGTTGATGGCATATAAAACATACATGAAGAAACTGATGCCACAGGAATACTACAAATATAAAACTCTAGTCCATTCCTGTAATAAAGTGTGTTTCAGTACCTGTGTCTTTACTTCACCATACTTTTTAATAGTACACACTACTATAACTTTTGATATACAGTAATTTGATGAAAATGTAACATTTTTAGCTTAAACTGTCACGTATGACTCGTACAAGAACTAGAAAACACACACATTTAGGATTACTGGATTTAGAATATATATATATATATAGAATATATATATATACACACACATGCACAATATGGACCGGGACTGTGTAAAACAAATTCCCCAACTCATGAGTATAAATCTATCTTTAGGCACCTCTCCTCCACTCATTGGCCTGAACACAAAAAATGGAAAAGTCTCAGGACTTACGGAACTGTTTAAATGTCTTGCTTAGGTATTTTCTGGTTCTGTCAATGCATCAAGTGAATATCCCATGGCAAAATTAAACTGTTCTAAAGGCAGCAGAAAATAAAGCCTATTCCTGCTCCCAGAGTATGAAACGCTACCAGTTATTTCATTATCCGAAGTAGTTTACCTTCAGTTTTCTGCTCTACCCACTGGTTAATTTCTTTCCTGGCTTCATCACAAGCGTGAAGAAAATCAACTGTAGCCAAATCAGCTCCATATAATTTCTGAGTATTAGTCAGGAAATCCTAGATTTTGGAACGATAAGAATAGCTTTCATTGCATGCAGATAAGAAAACATCTCCTTATGATGTAGATAAGGTGCATGTCAAACAGATTATCACCTGCTCGGAGGTGGGGCCCTAACAGTGCACTGCCTGGGGGTTTTCTGGGGTTGCGTTTTTTTTTCTGCCCCCCCCCTCAGAGTAAGCCTCATAGTACGTCTGCCACGTATGTAGCTGATGGGGTGCTTACTGCAGGTGTTGCAATATTTACCTGTCATTCTCCTGAAACAGGCTTAAGCACAGCTAGGATAAAACAAAACTCTCCGGAAGAGCTGAAGAGGGATAAAAATAGCAGCCTAGGTACACACAAAGGTATAGTTCACTGGTGAAGAGGCATGTTGTTTAGACATGTCGGGTATCCCCTCCCAAATACAGGGCTTTCAAAAATATTTAAGTAATGTGGTACCAGACCAATGAAAATCCTAAAAAGCTGATTGCAACAGACACAGAGCTGGTTGCATCCTAAAAAGCTGGTTGCAACAGAGTGGGATGTTATGACAGTTACTGTAAACTAAGAACCTAGACAAGTAATTTTTCTCTTTAGCCCAAGAGCAGCAGAACCGAACAAGCAATGAGAAGGATTTGCTGTGTAACATCCTTTCGGTGAGATGCACAGATGCCTACAGATAGAGAAATGCATATGCATGTATGCAACGCTTTTGTTGACTGCCCAGTAACATCTAGAAATATTTCTACTTCATACGTAGAGAGTTGCATTTTCCCACCAGGTTCCACCACACCATCACGATCTGCACCAGCGTACCGGCAAAAAGCTGTAGGACTTCTCTCCAAAAAGCCGATTGCCAAGCCGTAAGAGATAGGGAGCATTGCTTCTGTTTATATCCATAGTCAGAGTCTGAAATCTTGAATGAATATCTTCAACTTTGTCAAAATGAAGCGTCTGAAATAACAGAAGAGAACTAGCTGCTGCTAATACTGTGTTAAAAGAACATACAGTATATCTATAGGGTGGGTCTGCAGGTAGGTAGGTTGAAGAAAGAGAAAAGAAGAGGCTGGAAGCTGCTTAGGGACTTCTGTAAACTTCAAAGAACGAATGAAACTGTTTCTTGGTGCTACACTACCTGTGTCAGTCACTTGTATTAAGCTCCTAGTTTATACGTAGTCACAGCTGAAGCTGTTGACCATAACCCCAAGTCCTGTCTGCGTAACATCTGCATGCCTCCCATCCGTGGACCGCTGGGCACGAGGACTCACTCCCAGGTGGGGAATTGAAAAGAGAGATGATGCCATAGAGACACTTTTGCTTTCTTGCTTCCCTCTTTGGCCCAAGGGAACCTGGGGTTTTGCTTTTCAGAACATATCATCAAAACTAGCACAGGTGAGGTCCTAAGAAAACTTAGCACAATTATCTTTTATGGTTTTATGAAAATATAGCTGCTTTTTAATATACATATATATATATATATATATAAAAACCCTGTATCATCTTAAAAATCAAATGCATCACTGCAGTTTCTCTGTACCAGTACCTCCCTTCCCAGAGCCAAGCTGGCTAGCCAAGGCTTACAGATATGACAGCAGGAGCTGCCAGACCTCACTGACAGGGAAGACTAGGCCAAAGCAGGGACATTCACATTCAAACTTAAATCATGTATTTGTCAGTACGGAAGACTGCTGAGAAACAGCCACTGGATTTAAAAGAAAGCCTTCATTTTATCTCACTGGGTTTTTGGTCAGGCCTTGCTGCCCACATTAATGCAAGCTGTGTTGTACAGATGAATAGCTGAGCAAAAACATCATGGAGGCAACACACAATAGGATTATGATCACAGAAACGAATTTCTGTACGCTTGCAAACAGCCCTTGACAGTTATCAATCACTGCCTCCCCAATTAGCTGTGTTTTCTTAAGTAAAGCACTATGGTATGGGAATATGCACTATGGAAGCTGACTGTGCTGAAACACATTTTTCTCCCCAAGTTCCTTTTGCATGATTTCTGCTGTCAGTATGTTTATCCTAGGCGGGGCTGTCAGTCTGATTACATGGCATATACGTTCAAAGTCTGTTTGTAAAAGTAGTGAGAAAGTAATTTTATTGTCTTATTCAGTAAGCACAGCACTGCTCAACAATATAAAACAGTTCCTCCTGAAGTCCAGAATACAAAGGTGAAATTATTCATAGGCAAATACATGATGATGACTGCAACGAGAAGTGTCATACGCCCTTTCGCACCAGTGGGCGTTAGCCTAACAAAGGAGAAAAATAATAGTGACTGAGTCCCTTCCGTGCAGGAGGCCTCAGGGGAACCTGGCACACTCCTGCGTACACCATTTTTGCAATTTATAATTAAGCTTTTTAAACTATCCTACCCAACCTAAGGCTATGGTAAGAATAAGCATGTGGGCTCAGCTCCTCTGAGGTATCCAAGTGCCTAGCTGTTAGTAAGATACTGACAGGTAGCATCGTCATGTATTATCACAGTTGTTATGCTTTAAATATAAAACCATACATTGTGTTCCTTACAAAATACACAGTGTTATTAGTAACCTTGTATTACAAAGCAGTAGTTCTTTGTCAAAACGTCTCAACAAAAACTAGTAAGGCCTTGCTGCTGGAAACTCCAGTCAATTTAAATGGAGACTGGTTAATTAATGAAATTAGTTTCCTACTTCGAGAACTAACTTAATAAGTGAAATTAAGTGAGAAACAAGGGCCACAGCAAATATGGAAAGAGGGCTCTGGAGCAGGGCAGGCGGAAGGTAACTGCAGAAAGGAGCCTGAGGAAGACTCAGTGAGCATGACGGAAATCTTGCCCTGAGCACATAAAAATAATGCCCTCCTTTCATTTTCCCTCCTCTAAAACACAACAATTTTTAATGTAAATAAAATATAAAGCAAAAGAGAATTTTTTTTAACTAACCTTCAGCACCTGGGCCTCTGTATTACCTTTGGCCCCTAAAAGGACCATGGCCAGAGCAGCAGAGACACTGACAGGAGAGAAGAAAACATTTCCTGCTGGGTTGGTCTCATTAAACCGTCCGAGCAGATCGAGTGCAAATCTGCTGTTGGCATTACGCAGGCTCTCCATGGTTATAGCTGAAAAATAAAAGTCAGTAAGGACTCCGGGAAACACTCTTCAAAAACCTTGTGTAACTCGCAGAGTAAAGACTGGGTTAATCTGGCTGCAGCTGGGTACAGAAACAGCAAGAATTTCATTGTCAGTGCACCTTCTTCAAAGAAAAAATCAGTCGCATATTGAAAAAGCATATTTTTTTTCCATGTACATTGTATATCCCAGCCTTCCCTATCACACTAACTTTAAAGACATGATTTAAAAAAATTCCTTGCCTTCTACCTTGCAATGGAAAGTATGTGTGCTGGCAGGATTGCAAGTGAAAGTCTTTCAGCCTCACAGACCCAGCACAGCCCCAACAACTCACTCGTGCAGCTTTCCCCCAAGTCTCCTACCCAGATCCCGCACAGAAAGCATTCACAGTACCTGCTCAGGGAGAATCAGACACCTTTCAGCGAGCTGCCCATCTTCATGGCACAAACCACGCCACAAAAAAAGGTGTCAACCCTGCCAAAGGCTTAAGTATACACTTACCTTCGGCGGTGTAAAGCACCCCTATTTTCACCAGTCTGCTCTGCCGAGAACCAGCGAGCTACCTGCACACTGCGTCCAGGTACAAACGCACCTGAGTCCCAACAGGGCTGAGCGTCCCTAAGCGTGCGGGCAGAGAGCCCAGGGGCTTTGTTAGCCGAAGGTGATGTACCGGCGAGCGAAGGCAGAAGCGAAGCGTAGGACAAACAAGGCTTCAGGGCCGACACTGTGCAGCCGGAGCAGCGATTCCCTTTCGGCGAGATGCTCCCTAGGAGGCCCTTGGAGCGGGGTGGGGTGAAAGGTGCGAGGGCTGGGTCAGGCGCAAAAACCTACGCAAAGGCTAACGGCAGCACCGCTTGATGCTGTAAAACCTTCCAGCTCAGATTCCTGCTTCTCTTCGCTTGCTTGCTTGCAGCCCGACTTTTGGATTTGGCTGTTTCTAGGCTTGTTTCCCGAAGGAGTTTCATTTTAGATGCAGGCATTTGTGCATCTGGCCCCAGCAGCCAGGGCAGCAGTCCAGTAATACTGTTACAAGTACTGTCCGGACCCAACTACGTGGAGGAGTCTGCACCAGCACTTGGGTATTTCCAGCACAGTCTTTCTACAGGAATTGCAAAATAACGCTATCTGCTTCCACCGCTGGATGGATAAACACCCGGCATCTTTGCAATGTTATTTTCAGCTCTATGCTAAAAAAAAAGCCCCAAAAAACCAAAGCAAACCCAAACGCGCACTTTTACTTTCATATGCCTACACCACCGCACTGCGCAAGCGCCTCACCGAAACCAGCCGCTTTACAGCCCCCACCCCGCGGCTGCCCGACGCGGGCACAGAGCAGCCGTGGGCGGGGGTCCCCCGGCCCCCTCCCGCCCCGCGGAGCCCCGGCACAGCCCAGCACCGCCCGCCTACCTGCGCGGAGCGGCGCGGGAGGGACGGCTGAGCCCCCGGCGGGGCGGGGCGGGCCGGGCCGGGCCGGGCCGGGGGGGTGGGAGCCCGCCCCGGGGCCCCGGTTTCCCGGCGAAGGGGAGCGGGGGCCCTCGGGAGGGTGATTGAAAACCCAACCCCTCCTGCGCGGGCGAGGGCGGATTGGGGTTTTTTTGCCCCGAGGGCCGAGCTCCGCTGCGCCGCCCAGGGTAGCACGTCACTGCCTCCCCGTCGCGCTGCTCTGTTGACGCTCAACGTTTAGGTCACAGTTATCCGTATTTTTTTAATTTAAAGAAATAACAGCACGGAGGGGGTCTCTTCGGTTTAACCCGATGCTTTTTCTCCCCCAGCCTTTTAACTGGAGTCAAAGGTCACTGAACTGCTGGGTGGGTTCCCCCCCTTCAAATCATGCTTTTATTTTCTTCACCCGAGACAGCCGAGTTACCCTGCACCGACTGAAGTGCAGGGCAACCAGCGCCCCTTGGATGACGACCACTGAGCCTTGGGTGGGAGCTGTGCACAAGAACAGAGGTAGTGTTAGGGTCCTGCCCAGAAACAAAGGCTTGGCTTAGGACCCCTCACTGCAAATCCCTGCAAGGCCAAGCCCAAACTTCACAGCAACCCAAGTAAGCACCGCAGGTTTAACAATGAATTCCAAAACAGCTACATAGAAGCTGATTGTACTCCATCAAGAAATAATTGTTTTCTTCACACTACAGATTAAAAAAATGCATAATTTATGGTTGGGGAAAAAAAGAAAGAGTCCTACAGCACTTAGAGTTCTTTTATTATTTCAGGAACAGAAACTACAAAACAAATCACTGTATTAGGAAAGCTCCTGCAGCTGTCTTTGGTATTATACAGTTAAACTGAAGTGTTTCTGAAACTATGAATAGGAAAAATATATAACAAGAGCAAAAAATTAAAGCTTTGTCATTTAAATATTGGATAGGCACCATATGCTTTTTCATTACATTCTTTGTTACAGGACTAGTAAACTAGGTGATAGGTAATAAACCCAGGTGTCCTGTGGTGATAAAAATCATCCTCACCCCCAAAATACCCTGTAAGGACATCTGGTACAAGGACATACTTTTATTCCCATTCTTGCCTAAGTGCTTGTCCAGGTATTATCCAAAAAAAGCCTCTCTCAGCAGGATGCTTAGCAACACCTGGAACAGGCTGCCAAAGACTCCTTTCATCTCTAGGGAATGTATCAAGACATGAAATGGATGAGGCTGGAAGGAAAAAAAAAAAAGAGGGAGGATGGGAGGAAAAAGGGGGAAGGGAGCTAAAGATGCATGCTCCAGCCTCATCAGAAACAAAATTAACTTCTTCCTTTCCTATGAGACGTCACTGCCTGACTTGCTGCCTGGTGGCCACAAAAAGTGAAGCGCAATGGGAACTACAAGGACAGAGGAAGCGTTCACTGAGGAAGCGGGATGTTTCTTGTGCCAGCAAGAAGTTAGAGACCTCTGCACTCAGGTGCGCAGGGCAAGAGAGTTGTTGTAAGTGGCAGTTGCTGCGCATGGCTTTGTTATTCTATTCAAGCCTGAGATGCAGACCACAGAAGTGGATTCAGGCACAGCTGAAAGAGGCAATTAGTGCAAGAAGAGTAGCCCTATCCTAAAGAAACAGAACATTACTGTGTAACGGCAGCTCTTCTGCCAAGACATCCCCTTTTTAGGGAGAGCAAAATCGGCCACAGAACAAAATGCTGGAAGTTTTGTTGTGCCGGATGAAGAAGAGGAAGGGATGATCAGCAGTGAATTCTGGAACGATCATTGCACAGCGCATCATCATCACTCCTGCCGTGGCAGCTGCCGCTTCAGTGCCTTCTTCGTTGACTTCCACAAAGGACTTGTGCACGACTTCAGAGAGCACCAGCTCATTGCCAGCCGAGATGCCTGAGAAGTCTGCCTGCCCTAAGTCAAATGCGTCAGGCATTCCCATGCTGCTCAGAATGGGTTTCAGATCATAATCTTCTTCCAGTTTAAATTTGGGTAAAGACACCTTCACCTCTGTAGAGTCCATCATTTCAGGACTGATCCAATCTATCAGCTTCTCATACGTAAGTTCTCTTTCCAGCTAAAGAAAAACCCAAAAGTTACATAATTAAAATGAGAGTCAGTTTTACACAGCCAAAAGTGGTGATTACTGTGTTTGTTTACATAGTGTATAATATGCATCTTTTTCCCAGGGTTTAGAGGGTCTCAAGCCAAAAGTGCAAGTTACACTTCTCACTAGAGACTGCAGCCCCAGCTGAGATCAAGCCCATATGCTTTTTGGTAGATACAATAAGGATCAGTCCCTTCCACATAAAGTTTGCTTTTATAAAGCATGTTAGATTGGGGGGGTTTTTTGGTTGGTTTTTTTTTTGTGGGTTTTTTTTTGGTTTTTTGGGTTTTTTTGTTTGGGTGTGTGTGTTTGTTTTTGTTTTTACATTTTTACATATTGGAAGCAAAGGCACGGAACTGATGACAAGGTCCCTAAGGAACTGAACCCAGTTCTTCTGTCTCTTAACCACAGGATCCTCCTTCAGGTTGACAAGCTGATGAAAAAGTCTGCTCACAATGCCCTTTGCAGTCAGTGTCAGAAAGCCTTATTTATAAATTCCTTGTCCAGAGCATGAAATAGCCAAAACTTGTATCATATCTCCACAACAGAAGAGATCCTACACTTTCCTGTGAGCCTGTTTCCAGGTGGCAGGCCAGAGAATCTGCCAGCTGTTCAGAACAGAAGACCTACAGGACAAGCTATAGGACTTCCTAAGTGCTCCCCCAAATCCTTTCTCACCACATATGATGCTCAGCATACTATGCCTTCACCATAACCACAGCTAACCTCTGCTCCAGGGGAGGGCCAGGTCTTCCAGAGCCTCTGGCCAAGGGAGCAGCACACAGCTTGACCAGCGGTGATACAAGGCGTGCTGATCACTTTGGGGGCAGGGAGGTGTGCGACATTTCAGCTGGTGTCGAGCACCAGTGACATCATAGCTTTGGAACTGAACTGCAGGTCTATATGCAATATCAAGCTCTCTTTCCTGGAAGGATACAGACTGTCTTTGCATTTAGCTGAACAACTTACGCTTTCCAAGCCAGTGGATCCATCCTGGATTGCATCAGGGAGCAGGATGATCATGCTGAGTTCGTTACCAACATAAGGGAGCTCAAGGATTTTGGTTTGGAAGTCCCCAATATAGGTCATGTTAAATCTATCCTTCTTGAACATCATCTGCACAGGTTTGGTCTCTTCCTAAAAATAAAGAGATGTCAACAGTTAGTACTGAGTTAGTATGCTGGTCTTGAAATACAAAGCAGGCATCCAGTTACACAGGGCTTTTTAGAATTTGACTAAAGAGAACTAAACACACCACAAAGTACAGTTCCACCACTGTCTTTTGTAAAGCAAGAGATAAGAAGTAAGGATCCCTGAGATTTAATTACTAATGTAGAAATGTCTGCAAAGTTTCCTTTAAGGCAAAGAGGCAGGGACACAAATTTGCTCACCTAAGAACTAGTGACAAGCACTAAACAAAGCTGGCAAGAAGCAGGGCCTGTGTTCCTTGCTTTAAATGAATACAAAATAATGTAAGTATTTTCATTTTTAGTCCATGTGGCTCCAAGTGCTATAACAAAGAAGAATTAAAATATTTTAAAATGATACTAAAAATGCCAAGAAAGTGGGAGTATTATTTTGAATTCTTAAAAGTCACATGGGTAATAAGGAGGGGAAAGATTTTCCTTCTCAGTTTCATTCTCTGCCATCTCCTTCCATTTTCACAGTCACTGCTGCTCCATATTGTTTAAATCATTATTTCCTCCTCTTCAGTTAAGAGTTTTATTGCTTCCTCCCTTACCGTAATGAGATAACCATGCAAGTAGTTTTTTGTTTTTAAAATAAAGCCCATAGAAACAATGCCCACAGAGAATGTGGCAGAAATTACTTTGCAGCAGCAATGACACATGAAAAGCATGGAGAAGCAAAGAAAAGGCCACACAGCATGTGAAAGTCATCCAGTGAGTCAAAAAAAGTGCAAGAGTCACAGAAATGTCACAGGACGCTGGAAAGACTCCTGGGATGTTAACGTAAGTCTCTGCTACCGGACAGACTGTAAAATAACTAGCTTAAAACTTCAGGTTACACCTGGTATTTCCAATTCCTCATTTGAGCCTACTCACAGATTTCTGCAGCTCATCAGCGGCTAGTCATTAGTAGGATGAAAATACAAACTTAAGCCATTTAGTTTTACAAGGAAAGAGATGTGCAGTTGTTTGCATATCTAAAAGTGAGTTCCTTGGGTGAGCCAAGGCAGCATTCCCCAAACTTACATCTTACAGCTTTCTCCAATAGTTACCTGGATCCCAAAGACTCTGATCTTTAATAATAATTGACTGAAGACGACATATACAGAAGCTTCTGCACATGTAGAACTGCTTTTTTCTGCCTACAACCTAAGGGAACATTTCTTTTCTTGTCCACTCCAGTTTTATGCTAAAATAATCAAGTTCACTGACTTCTGTGAAATTGTTCACAACTCTCAAATATCCTGACAGCTTCACTCAACTGTTTTCTCCTCCTCCGTTCTGTTTTAAGCTCTGTAACTATGTAGAGGGCTATCTCTCTCTAACAAGAAAGAAGGGTAAAGGAAAAAAGAAGAGACAATGAAAGAAATACTTAATTGTTATATTAAAGTTTCTAGTAATTATGTGAAACTTAACAGAAACTAAACAAAGAGAGTGTTCACATTAAAGGGAGAGAGTATAAGGAATTTCATACAGCCTACCGAAGGTAACCCTGCTTGAATGATTTTTTTTCCCTTCAGAGTTAAACATATTCATTTCAGAGTACTTCAGAGTAACAGTTGTCAGCATTTTAGCACATCATACCTTGTTAATTCGAAATGGCATTTCTGCTGTTGACTCTTTGTTGAACTGCTTTTCCCAGTTGCCTTTGAAATAGATGGCATTCACCAACACAAGTCTCGTCAGTGAATTAAGAATCCCCTCCGCCAACAGGTTCTGAATTTTACCTTTATGATACATAGGAAAAAACCCCAATTTTTAACAGTTTGACATGTATCTAATATAGTATCTACTCTATAATTTATACACAGTAGATAAGAGAATTATATACCAAACAGCAAGAGCTCAGTGTTTGGTTTTGTTTTTTTTAATTCACAACATTCTATCTTGAAATAGCCGTTTACCCAAGCCTTGGCTGCTATTAAATACAACAGGGCATTCTGCAAAACACTCACCTTCAGTCCTTTCCTCTACCCAGCCATTTATTTGTCTTCTGGAATCCTCATAAGCATTCATGAAGTCAGTCTGTTCCAGTCCAGCATGGTAGAATTTCTGACTCGACTCTATAAATGACTAACATGGACATTCAGAACAGCTTTTCAGCAATATATTTTACTGTAATTCAGCCACAGATTATTCTTAAATACACCAAGAAAATCTGCTCACTTTCCTCCCACAGCTTCATATAGAGCCATTAAAGTTTTGTCTGACATGTTCCTATTAGATTTTGTATCACCTATTTGAACTAGGAATTGTCCACTGTATGTTATTAAGTCAAATGGCTTGCTTACTATGCTAGAAAGTTCTACATAACTTAATTGAGAAATGACATGGCCAGTTTTGGGGGTTTTTTGCTTCAGTGAGAGAACATATGATTTTGTAAGCTTCTCTCCACATAAATTTCATTGTTAAACCTCCCAGACTAATAGAAAACTTCTAGTTCAGAGGGGAAACTGATTTTTCTTTGGGAGGAAAAAAAAGTACCTTCTCTCCGATTTAATATAGTTAGATATTTATTACACAGATGCAAAGTTTTAGAGTACAATCTATGTAATTTTAATCTATTAGACAAACGAAACACTAGCATTCTTCATAAAAAGAAACACTGTAAATCACTCAGGGGTGGGGGGGGGGGGCAGGGGGAAGCCTTGCATCTTCTTGCTTCTAGGGAAGCATCTAAAGGAACATGTATAACAATACCTATTATCCTTATTTAGATCTTCTGATAAGGAAAATCTTAAAAGTCATGTACTCCTCTCAGTATGTTCTCTGAATGACTTCCATAACAGAGAAAAACTACAAAATATTGCCCATGCTGAAGAGCAATAACAATTCTTTTTTATCACATTTACACACGTTCAAGGGAAAAGAGATATGTCAACCATTTGTCCCACAACCGAAAATATAAATGGATCCTAGAACCCTGAAGATTTAGGTGGATTTTATAGTGCTTTGCACCAGTTGTGCATTCAGATCACAGGCTATCTCTACCAAGTTCAGATACTGGGCTTTGGCACAATCTATCATACTGGTACGTCTCAGCCTAGAAAATTTGGAAAGTAAAACCCAAAGCCTGCCTTTGGCCTCCAAAGGAAATAGGTACCAAGTGCATTATACAAAAAAAACCACCACAAATTTAATGGTTACTTACTGAGAGAAACTCAAATGTCTTTTCTCCATAAAGTCGGTTAGCAGTTCTCAGTATATATTTGGTGTTTGGATCATTGATTTCAGAGAGAAGTGATTGATACCCATTGTGAGCATCCTCGGCTTTGTTCAGAGAAAGTACCTGTAGAAAGACAAACATCCTCAGCGGAGTCCATGCCTTCTCTAAACACACTTGCTTCAGCACAATGGGGTTTTTTTAATGACTTTGGGGTTTAAACACTGTGACTTGAAGCCAAAAGATTTTTCATCACACCTCCCATCTGGAGCTTATCATGCAAGTCACATACGATGCACCCAGCCAGATGTTGTACAAATAATAAATTAGGGTGCAGAAGAGTCAGCCATATTTAGTTTCCCTCACTCAAGCCAAGCATTAGCAGATCACAGAATGGTTGAGGTTGGAGGGGACCTCTGGAGGTCATCTGGTACAAGTCCCCTGCTTGAGCAGGGCCATCTACAGCTGGTAGCCCAGGACTATGTCCAGACAGGTTTTGAATATCTCCAAGTATGGCAATAATATAATGTAATTTTAGAGAAACTTTTATAGATTTAAATGAAAACAAAATATGTGTTTATACTCCTCTTCCACTTAGCAAAAGAGGCAAACATAGTAAAAAAAAGACTGACTATGCAGTTAATACTGTCAATTGCATATGTAAAAAATATGCCAAGTGGTATTTGCCACCTGAACAAGTTTAAAAAAAATTAAACCAAAGTGCAGCCACCATTTTGACATGCATACAGGGTGCATTTTTAGGGTTTTTTTTATGTGGCTGGCTACATTTTCAAAACATATATAGTCTGATATTAAGCCCAAAGAAGATAAAAGAAAATATTTTATGTAGCTAGAGATTCATCAAACCTACAAAAAAATCCTACGTACCTCTTAATGAAGGAAAATCTGTCTCAAAAAAACAAAACCACAAAAAAACCCATACAACAAATACCAGGAACCTCTTAATTTCATACCAAAGGAAGCTCCCCCTATAAAAACAGGTACTGCTTATATACATGCCAAAGGAAAACCTCTGCTCTCTGAGACCAGAATGACAATAATAGTTTAGGGTAAGTGCAGGTCACAGGTATAACACAGATTTGTTTTGTTGTTCATATGGTCACAAATTCAATACACGAAGATTATTTAGACCTACCTTTGCTATTTGGGCTTCGGTGTTACCTTTTGAACCCAGCAAGATCATAGACAAAGCAGAAGAAATACTAAAAGGAGAAAAGAATAGATTCTGCGCGCTTTTGGTCTCACACAGCTTTCTTAAGAGGTTGAGTGCAAAAGTGGTATTTGCTGCACAGATGCTATCCATGGTTCAGAGCCTGGGAGATAAAACACAAAACAAGAACAGCTCAAATTTATTTGAATACAAACTGAGAAGTTATGTGTCTTTTACATTTCCCAGTATGAGCCATGCAGCAAGTCTCACAATTAGGCTGGAAAATTATCAACTCACTGAAAAACTGATTTGGTGGAACAAGCACCTTAAATCCCATAGTAGGCATTTGAGTCATTTTAGGGATTTATTGTTTGCTTTTCTGTTTCAATCCCATACCTGTAACAGAGACAGCAATTCCTACTGGTGTCATTAGACTCTTCACTACGTAAATAGTATTAGATATTTTGAGATTATCATATACAACAGTATTTTGTTTAGGATTTTTTAAAACAAGTCTCTTTTGACATCACAAAGGCAATTATTTGCCTTCATAGGAAAACCAGAGCAAAAAGTTAGGCATCAGAATGGCAGAATTATAAACTCTTACCTTCTCTAAGTATGTATCTTCGGTATTACCTTCAGCTTACTTGTATGTGTGCACACTGTGTTTTAAACCTACCAGTCAGTCTGGTAGAAGTCAGCAGAATGACTTGACCTACAAGATTAAACAAGAAAAGAAAAAAAGTTATTTGGTTAGCATGACAGATTACTGTAATTTCCTGCTGTAGTACAAAGAAAAATCAAAGTCCATTTCACTTCCATTTTATTGCCTACAACACAGAAACACACACAATTAAAAAAAACCTGCTTATAGATAAAACTTTACGGTACTTTATTTACCCCTCAACATGTGTAACGATGCCTGTCATACTCTACATACATCAGCTGTGTAGGTAGTTAACTAACCTGAGATTAAGCCAGATACCTATCAAAGGAGCAACAAATACTAGAATGCCGAGTTAGCTACAGGTATCACCAGACATCCTAAGATATCAGCTGGTAGTAAAGGTTTCTGTGCTTTGTTCTTCCCTCAAGGCAGTGCCTAGTGTTGACATGTTGCTACAAAATACAAAACCAACGCCTAATTCAATTCATATTACTAATTCATTATCTCAACGAAATAGGTGGAAAGAACAGTTTCTGCATGCCTGATTCTCCACCTAAGAAAATTTCTTGCTAGTAGCTTTGCAGCAAGCAGTAGTAACTTTTCTCCTGTTTCTCTTCTCCCATAACTAAAAGGAAAAAAAAAAAAAAAAAAAAGGCAAGCTTAGATGGAAACAATTCTCCAATTCTGCCTGAAACAAGTAATTTACCTACATGTACTTTACAGCATAAGCAGGAGGCCAGGAGGCACTTTGTATTTTCAGTTCATGTTGGTTACAATGAAGACCAGAGTCCTGATACCTGTCAGATTGCTAGCAAGGTTTTTTGACCTGAGGTCAAAATGCACACGAATCGTGACAGCAGCAGGCAGTATTATCTAGAAAGTTTTTGTAGGGTACTCCATGACAGGCAAGAATTTATAGACAAAAGGACGCAACTCACACTATTTGCCTACCTAAAAATCAGTGTGTTAACCAAACTGTAAGTAATATTTCAACAGCTGGGACACAAGGCTAGGAATTGTATCTCTACAGTTATCCATGCTTTCTCCACAGCTCATGAGTAGCAATGTAACTACTGATACCCTTCTCATCAGAGCAGTTTTGGAGACAATACAGAATGACTGCACTTTAAGGAACAAAAAACATATGATACAAGCACATATTTGTCAGTCAATTGTAAACTATTTGCTGCCAAACCCTCAGTGATCAGAGGGTTTGCCCACAGCAACTCATTCCTCACTCTGGTCTCCCTGTGGGCTCTGCAGGTCAGTCATGAGGCACACCTGCAGAGGTTTCTGGATGCCTTGACCCTATGTATTCCTACCACTATGAATTTGAAGCATATATTCTCAGCAGTAGACACCTATGCTTTAGGACAGTCTTTATGGACAGAAAAGCTGTATCTAGATTAAAGAGCAGATACACACTGCAGTGCCTCTCCCAACTACCAGTTTTGCCATCAGGGAACTTGGACAGAGCAGGGTGCAGCTGTCCTCTAGCCTGCAGCCCAAGAGACACATCCCACCAAGACTATGACATGGATTAGCGCCTGGTACATGGAGATGCCTCCTCATTTCACCTCAGAGGAGTTGCAAGCTAACTGTTTCAAATATAGCCAGAGGGGGAGCTCAGGGTGATGAGCATCAGGCAGTGTCCATCTCCACAGAGGAAGCTGTGTTTGCAGCACAAATGTCCCTTTTCCCATCCCCTGAACCAAAGCATGCTTTCTTGAGGCAAAGGGCTGTCATTTAGAATCATAGAATTGCTTAGGTTGGAAAAGACCCTTAAGATCATCGAGTCCAACTGTTAACCTATCACTGCCAAGTCTACCACTAAACTATGTCCCTAAGCACCATATCTACCTGTCTTTTAAAGACCTCCAGGGATGGGGACTCAACCACTTCCCTGGGCAGCCTGTTCCAGTGCCTGACTACCCTTTTGGTGAAGAAGTTTTTCCCTAATATCCAATCTAAACCTGCCCTGGCACAACTGGAGGCCATTTCCTCTCATCCTATCACTTGTTACTTGGGAGAAGAGATCGACCCCCACCTCACTACAGCCTCCTTTCAGGTAGTTGTAGAGAGCAATAAGGTCTCCCCTCAGCCTCCTCTTCTCCAAACTAAACAACCCCAACTCCCTCAGCTGCTCCTCATAAGACTTGTGCTCTAGACCCTTCACCAGCTTCATTGCCCTCCTCTGGACATGCTCCAGCATCTCAATGTCCTTCTTGCAGCGAGAGGCCCAAAACTGGACACAGTATTCCAGGTGCAGCCTCACCAGTGCTGAGTACAGGGGGATGATCGCTTCCCTGGTCCTGCTGGCCACACTATTTCTGATGCAAGCCAGGATGCTATTGGCCTTCTTGGCCACCTGGGCACACTGCTGGCTCATATTCAGCCAGCTGTCAACCAACACCCCTAGGTCCTTTTCTCCGGGGCAGCTCTGCAGCCACTCTCCCCCAAGCCTGTAGCGTTGCCTGGGGTTGTTATGACCGAAGTGCAGGACCCGGCACTTGGCCTTGTTGAATCTCATATGATTGGCCCCGGCCCATCGCTCCAGCCTGTCCAGATCTCTCTGCAGAGCCTTCCTACCCTCCAGCAGATCAACACTCCCGGCCAACTTGGTGTTGTCTGCAAACTTACTGAGGGTGCACTCGATCCCCTCATCCAGATCATTGATAAAGATATTAAACAGAACTGGCCCCAGTACCGAGTCCTGCAGAACACCACTTGTGACCAGTCGCCAACTGGATTTAACTCCATTCACCCCAACTCTTTGGACCTGGCAACCCAGCCAGTTTTTTTACCCAGAGAAGAGTACACTTATGTAAGCCATAAGCAGTCAGTTTCTCCAGGAGAATGCTGTGGGAAATGGTGTCAAAGGCCTTACTAAAGTCCGGGTAGACAGCATCCACAGCCTTCCCCTCATCAACTAAGCAGGTCACCTTGTCATAGAAGGAGATCAGGTTAGTCAAGCAGGACCTGCCTTTCATAAACCCCTGCTGACTGGGCCTGATCCCCTGGTTGTCCCATACGTACCACATGATGGCACTCAAGATGATCTGCTCCATGACCTTCCCCAGAACCAAGGTCAGGCTGACAGGCCTGTAGTTCCCCAGATCCTCCTTCCGGCCCTTCTTGTAGATGGGCGTCACATTTGCTAACCTTCAGTCAACTGGGACTCCCCTGGTTAGCCAGGACTGCTGATAGATGACGGAAAGTGGCTTGGTGAGCACCTCTGCCAGCTCCCTCAGTACCCCTGGGTGATCTCATCCAGCCCCACAGACTTGTGTGTGTCTACATGATGTAGCAGGTCGCTAACCATTTCCCCTTGGATTACGGGGACTTCGTTCTGCTCCTTGTCCCTGTCTTCCAGCTCAGGGGGCTGTGTACCCCAACAACACCTGGTCTGACTATTAAACACTGAGGCAAAGGCAGCATTAAGTACCTCAGCCTTTTCCTTGTCCTCTGTCACTATGCTTCCCCCCACATGCAATAAAGGATGGAGATTCTCCTTAGCTGTCCTTTTGTTGCTAATGTATTTGTAAAAACGTTTTTTTGTGGTCTTTTACAGCAGTAGCCAGTTTAAGTTCCAGCTGGGCTTTGGCCCTTCTAATCCTCTCCCTGCATAACCTCACAACATCCTTGTAGTCCTCCTGAGTTGCCTGCCCCTTCTTCCAAAGGTCATAAACTCTCCTTTTTTTCCTGAGTTCTAGCCAAAGCTCTCTGTTGAGCCAGGCCTGTCTTCTGCCCTGCTGGCTCGTCTTTCCACACATGGGGACAGCCTGCTCCTGTGCCTTTAAGATTTCCTTCTTGAAGAACGTTCAGCCTTCCTGGACTCCTTTGCCCTTCAGGACTGCCTCCCAAGGGACTCTGTCAACCAGGCTCCTGAACAGGTCAAAGTCTGCCCTCCAAAAGTCCAAGGCAGCAGTTCTGCTGACCACCCTCCTTACTTCTCCAAGAATCAAAAGCTATCATTTCATGATCACTATGCCCAAGACGGCCTCCAATCGTCACATCACCACCAGGCCTTCTCTGTTCACAAACAACAGGTCCAGCTGGGCACCTTTCCCCAGCTGGCTCCCTTGCCAGCTGTGTCAGAAAGTTATCTTTCACATGCTCCAGGAACCTCCTAGACTGTTTCCTCTCCGCTGTATTGTATTTCCAGCAGGCATCTGGTAAGTTGAAGTCCCCCAGGAGAACAAGGGCTAGTGATCGTGAGACTTCTCCCAGCTGCTTATAGAATACTTCGTCTGCCTCTTCATCCTGGTTGGGTGGTCTACAACAGACTCCCACCATGATATCTGCCTTGTTGGCCTTGCCCAATTCTTACCCATAAACACTCAACCCTATCATCACCATCATCAAGCTCTAGACAGTCAAAACACTCCCTAATGTACAAGGCTACCCCACCGCCTCTCCTTCCTTGCCTGTCCCTTCTGAAGGGTTTAGAGCTATCCATTGCAGCACTCCAGTTGTGCGAGCCATCCCACCATGTTTCTGTGGTAGCAACTATGTCATAGTTTGCCTGCTGCACAACAGCTTCAAGCTCCTCCTGTTTGTTGCCCATGCTGCATGCATTGGTATAGATGCACTTCAGTTGGGCTATTTAGGATTTGGAGAGTTGGGAGTGACGTTTAAACACTTGCAGGGTCAGATCTCCAACAGCTCCAAGTAATGGCTCCCCGCTTCACACCTCTCCAGAGGCAGGCAGTGGGACACGAGGGATGACGGAGCCCTGCGACTGTCCGCCGGCGCTCGGCCCCATGGCCCTCAACAGGAGCCGAAAAGGGGCAGGGAGGAGCCCCACAGATCTGACGCTGTCCCAGGACACTCAGGCACAAGAATCCAAGGGCTCGGCACTTGCCAGGGCGTAGACAGAGGAACAGGAAAGGAGGGAAAACAGCCTCCTCTGCCCCCACACTGGACTCGGCACCACGAAACACGTTAAAACTCAACATTTCCGTGGTGCCCCCGTCACTCCTACACATAAAAAGCATTCCCGACACACCGCTGCGGCTCCAGCTGACAAGAAGCAGAAAACACGTCACGAAAGAGGAAAAAAAAAATAAAAGCAAGCAACA
The DNA here is from genome assembly GCA_020745775.1 of Theristicus caerulescens. NCBI lineage: Eukaryota > Metazoa > Chordata > Aves > Pelecaniformes > Threskiornithidae > Theristicus > Theristicus caerulescens. Next base: position 76,286,676 of record CM036558.1, read on the forward strand.
CCATGCAGCCTACACTTCTTTAAAAGACCACAAGCTTCCCGTAAAAAATATCTGCAGGACAGCGGAGCCGCCGCACTCACCCTACCGGGCGCCGCGCTCCCTCCTCCCAGGGCCCGGCCCTTCCCTTCCCCCGCAAGCGCTGCCGGGCCGGGGGAAAGGCGGGGAGCTCGGCCCCCCCTCAGCCGCGGCGCGTCCCCTCCGCGGCGGCCAACGGCCATTTGGGCGTTGCGGCGGGGAAGGGCCGCAGCGCCGCCGCCGCCGCCGCCCCCCCCCCCCCCCCGACAAAATGGCCGCTGCCCAGCGCGGCAGATAACCCACACAACGTCCGTCGCTCCCCCCCCATTATATCTCCGCGGCGTCGCTGCAGCCGCTGATTGTCCACCTCTGCCTCCCTTTGGTGGCAGAGCTGACAGAAAACGCCACCAGTCCATGATCGGTTATTATTATTTATTATTTCGAAATGCAGGTGGTTTTGGACAAAAGTGAGGTGTTGCTGTAGCCAGAGACCATACGGGCTTGGCCCCTCCTCATGTACCTGAGGGTCTGAGTGAGGCAAATAGCCATCACAGAGGTGTATTTTTTATTTTTTTTTTTAAAAGGAATCAGTAGAGTGACGTGAAGCCAATTGAGGTGAAATAGGGAGCTGATGAAGACTTACATCTGGGACGGGGAAGGAAGGCAAGGGAATGGCCACAGGCCTTGGGTAAGGAGGGTCTCCATCTTTAATGCAAGGACCTAATCAAGGGCTAAACAGGAGGAGGGTCTAACTGCTGCAGAGTAGGAGCAAGTGCTAAGACCACATCTGAATCAGGGGCTCTAGTCATGAGGGTGAGGAGACATCCTGTGTTAGTGTGCATTTGTACACACCGCTGTGAGGCAAAGGGATAGCAATGCCATAGCTAATAGTGGTTAGGGGACAGAGCTACTCTTGATGCCTGGTCTGAATGGCAACGAGCACTGCTTTGTGGATGCAAGGTATCATGCACTCCCCACTGCCATGGTTGTCCCTTCGGGGTGGGAGAGAAGCACAGGAGGAGCTGTGCCTCAGGCCCTGGGGCGTGTGGTCTGATGGAGAAAGGGTTCAGGTCCCGCCCCCCCCCAGTGGCAGCAGGAGTTTCAGGTTTTGGTATTTGCCTCTGAGCTGGCCAGCGAGTGTCTCCTACTCTGCAAGGAGGAACTCTGACTAGGGTGAGCAGAGTCTGCCAAAGAAGAGGATGGTTTGTGATTTGTTGTGTCTGATGAAGAAGAGAAAAGGGTGGTCAGCTTTAAAAGTCGTTGTTGGTGCTTTTGATCTCAGCACCAGGACACCTGTGGCAGCTGCTGCCTCAGTACCTTCTTCATTGACCTCCACAAAAGCTTTGTGAATAACTTTTGAGATGAAAAGATCCTTCTTCACTGACATCCCTGTGAAATCAGCCTGAACTGGGTCAAAAGCATTTCGTATCCCCATGCTGCTCAAAGTGGACTTAAGGTCGTAATTCTCTTCCAGCTTCAACTTGGGCAGGTACAGATCCACTTCAGCTTTCATCATATTGGCTGATTTGGTCCATTCAGCCAGTTTTTCATAGGTCAGCTCTCTTTCCACCTGCAATGAGTTGAGGAAGAAAATAGTTGGAATGCGAAGGACAGAGACAAGACGTGCACACACCAGTGTCTTAACGCTCATCGAGAACATGTAAAACAAAGCCCAGCTACCAGCAGTAGATACAGCTGGAACATGTGCTATATTCATAGGGCATGATCCTGCAAAGTGCCGAGTGACTTATTTATTTTCTTAAAGGTGGTGAGGTATAGGCCTGAACCCTCAGAGTAGTTCATTACTTTTTTTCTGGTGTGAAGAATATTGCTTTTTTTGCAATGTGTGACTCATAATGATATTAATGGGCACTTGCTATGTGTGTATATGGATACCTTTTCTCTTAGTAGTGGTAAATAAGTGGAATGCGTGGGACCTCAGGTACAAATAAAAAGTTGCTTGCCCTGATCTGTTTAGAACCTGAAACTGATTCTGGCGTGGTCATGAGTGGCTGTTGATACCTTCTGGGTCAGGGTAGTCAGCACTTAGTTTGAGAAACCTCACCACAAAATATCAGGTGCAAATTGGGACTGCAAATGACATAAAAATGAATTAATACAGCCCTCAGGAGAAGATAACCCTAGGGCACGGTGATTCGGATTTGGTCCTTGCTTTCCTTGTGCTATTCTGGCAATAGAAAAGAGGACACAAAATAGGCTAAGACAGTTGTATGGACATAGTTTTTAGATGTATCCCTAAGTAAAATACTATGTTTGCAATGTTATCGGATACCCTGAATCCTAAGCTGAGAAATCCTGGTGTTACAGTTTATGAAACAAAGTATGCACACATCAGAACCTATTCTACCATGATTTTGAAGCTCGTTCTTCCTCACTCTCTTCATCTGTTTCTGTTAGTCTCACAGTGTATGTAATGCAACAGTAGGTCAGTGTTACCAGCTCCAGACCAGTAGTGTTATCACTGATGTCATCTGGTAGGAGAACAAACATGCTGAGTTCATTTTCCACATATGGCAGCTCAATGATTTTGAATTTCATGGTTGTTTCATGGCGTATCAAAAATGTATCTCTCAGAAACATCATCTGTACTGGTTTAGTTTTGGTCTGTGAAAAAATTCAGACACAAAAAATAGTGTTACTTTATTCCTTAAAATGGATGATAACCATTACTTGATTCATTGAACTGAAAGCACAAATTTGTAAACAAGTACAAGAGTCAGCAGCATTTGGATACTCAGTACCCTTTCCTTTGGACACTATCACACACATACCCTTTTCAAAGTCATTGGGATCTTTACAAAAAATTGGCATAGACACATACAGTATCTACCTACTAACTGAATCGCATGTAATATATTTGTCATTTTAAAATAAAGGAGTTAGCTTTGAAAAGCCAGTAACTACTGTGTTTCATGTTTTCTCCCAAATGCTACATTTTTGGAATGAGGACCTTGACTGGGGGGAAAAAACGTTGAGGTTTTTTCCCCTGGATGCCATCAACTCTTTTGCCTATTTGATACTTCCAGGCAATACTGATTGTCTCACTTTGCCTCTGAACTGTATTTTCTGTGACCTGTGCTGGCTTTTCCTCTTCCCCAAACCATAGAGGACCAGATTACCGAATGAAATTGGATTACCCAATAGTCTTCTGAACTCCTATGCTGTATTATGTTCACAGAGCTTTTACTAATATATCCACTCTCTCCTTTACATTTGTGTCACATTTGAGTGCAAAAGTTTATCTGTTTGCAAGCTTTGTATCAGGTACCCTGTGAATTAAACCCTCTCTGTGCACCAATGGGTTTAGGTGGCAAGGTTTTGGTAGCGGGGGTCTGCAGGGATGGTTTCTGTGAGGAGATCAGAAGCCACCCCCATGTCAGAGCCAGTTCCAGCCAGCTCCAAGACAGACCCGCCACTGGCCAAAGCTGAGTCAGTCAGCGATGTTGGTAGCGCCACTGTGGTAACATATTTAAGAAAGGGTAAAAACTGCTGCGCAACAGCAGCTGGGAGAGAGGAGTGAGAAAATGTGAGAGGAACAACTCTGCAGACACCAAGGTCCATGAAGAAGGAGGGGGAGGAGGTGCTCCAGGAGCAGAGATTCCCCTGGAGCTCATGGTGAAGGCCGTGGTGGTGCAGATATCCACCCTGCAGCCCATGGAGGACTCCATGCTGGAACAGGTGGATGTGCCATGAAGGAAGCTGCAACCCATGGAGAGCCCATGCTGGAGCAAGCTCCTGGCAGGAGCTGTGACCCCCTGGGAGAAGAGCCCGCTCAGGAGCAGGTTTACTGGCAGGACCTGTGACCCTGCAGGGAACCCACGCTGGAACAGTTTGTGAAGAACTGCAGCCCATGGGAGGGACCGACGTTGGACAGGAAGGACTGTATCCCGTGGGTGGGACCCCGCACTGGAGAAGGGGTAAAGTATGAGGAGGAAGGAGAGGCAGAGACAAAGCGTTATGACCTGACCACAACCACCATTCCCCATCCTCCTGTGCTGCTTTGGAGGATAGGTAGAAGAGTTGGGAGTGAAGCTGAGCCTGGGAAGAAGGGAGGAGTAGGAGGAAGGTGTTTTATATTTGGTCTTATTTCTCATTATCCTACTCTGATTCATTGGCAATAAATTAAATTAATTTCCCTAAGCTGACTCTGCTTTGCCCATGATGGTAATTGGTAAATGATCTCCCTGTCCCTATCTCGATCCATGAGCTTTTCGTCCTGTTTTTCTCCCCCTATTCTGTTGAGAAGGGGGAGTGACACAGTGGCTTGGTGGGCACCTGGCAGCCAGCCAAGGTTAGCCCACCACAACCATGTGCCATCACAGACCCTAAAACTGCACATGCAGCGTGGTAGGTTCCGGATACACAGTCACATCATTGACACAATTGCTTCCATTGCCTGGCATACAAAAGGTATTTGCACTTGTAATCTATGTCAAACAAGATACATGCTTCCATTGACAAATAATTTTGATCACCTTTGACACAGTCCAAAAATATGCATGCAGTCAGCTACTGTGAATCGTCAGTGCATGATTGTTTAAATACTGTTAGCTCAATAACGTGCCCTCAGTGTATGCTGAATACATCATCCTTACGCACTCGGCTTAAATGATGAACCCCCATGAAAATTCCCTCTGAGGTTTTACCCAGGGTGTGTGAGGAAAGAACAGTTGGTTCAGTTTCCTTGAACTCAGAGTATAGACTGTGTCTCAAAAGCAGAAAAGAGATGTAGGTTGTAAGCATTGATCTCAAAAGCAACTCTCCCTTTTGAAAATGGGACCTTGGTACTTACGGAAATTTCCTGTCTTTAAGCTACTTAACCATGGTGTTCTCAAGTGTTTTGATACTGAAGAGCTATTAATTAAAGTGAAAATCATATTCTCATGGATATGCGTAAATAAGATTATGCTGACTTATTTTAACAATTGCCATTCTCACTGAGGTTATACCATGTGCCCAGCTACGAGTCGTGTTGCAGTGGCATACGAAATGCAGATGAAATATTTACAGGTTTCTCGCTCTTCAGTAATAGACATATTGACATATGGCAATAGGCATATAGACAAGGAGTTTACCTTGCTCAGTCTGAAGGGCGTCTCAGAAGTATTTTCCTCCAAAAATTTCTTTTCCCAGTTTCCTTTGAAATAAATGGCATTTACTAAGACCAATACAGTGTGAGAATTGAGAGATCCTGCAGGCAGCAGATCCTGGATTTTCCCTTCAAAATCAGACAAATAGGACTGTTATTCCAGTGTGACTGTGTAACACGCCAATTTTAATTGTGCCTTCTTTGTGCCTACCTATCTAGCAAATTTTTTTTTTTTTTACTGTACATTTTTCATGGTATACATATGGTAAAAATGGCTTTTGAAGTATCTCTATCTTTTTTTTTTTAAAATATATTTATTGCAATTTCAGTAGTAAATGACATTGGAAAGAGGGTAAAGTGGAATAGCTTGGATGTTCTGTGAATTTGGTTGCAAGCAGCTGAAGAATGCAGAAGTAAAACTCTTGCTAATCAGAGTGGAGCCACTCGGTATCTACCTGTACCTCCCTCTGAACAGAAGTAATTCAGAAGAGGCTACGGCATGAAGAATCAAGGGAAGGACCTTGCAAAGAGCAGCAGTTCAGTTTGGAGAAGGGCATTCTTCAAGCCATTGAACTGTACTTTGCTCATCACTTCCCCTAAGTTTCCATTTTCTATGGATCCTTGGCTGCAAGAGCAATAAATGTGGAAATACAAATGATTTGAAAGTGAGACAAGAAAAAAAAGCCATCCAAGTGGTACTTACTCTCAGTTTCATTTTCAACCCACGAATTGATCAGTGTTCTGGCTTGTTCTGCAGCTGCCTTAAAGTTTACAGCTTGTGGCTTTGCATTGTAATAGCTTGTAGTGAGCTGTAAGAATTTCTGAAAGATAGAATTGGAAATCGTATGCTTATTTAGTTACATTTGAGTTATAAAAATGTTAGAAATATAATCACTTCAACAGATTATACAATCTGCTAATACATAATTGAAGAAAATACAATTTGTTTGAAATGGGATAACCCTTACAATAAGGTCTGATACATTCTGTGCTAAATATTAAGTAAGGACTGATCAAACTTCAGTCTCAAGGAAGCTGATACTTTAAATTTTTGTGTTTGAAATCCAAAGCACAGATGTGTAATTTTGAAATATCCCATGAAACAAACATTCTTCACAATTTTTTTTTAATTTCTCAAAGTGACATTTTATATCATTTAAATACTTTTTTCCTGCCTTATGATGTAGAGTTCAGTACAAGAGGGAAGAATAGTCTCATCTAAAGTTGAAACAAGGCTTTTCGTTTGCTTCAGAGGCAAGGAACCTGCCAAGAGTTTGTGAGGACAATTGAGGATCAGGTATAAAGGGAATGTTCTGGCAGAATAAAGTCATGGCAGAAAAGCTGAATTAACATTTGCCATGCTGTCTGCTGTGAAACAGTTCATGGGGATTCCCAGCAGGAAATTCTCTAGGTTCTCTGTAAAGCATAGGTACATGAGATTATGGAGAAAATGAGCAATAAGCATGCAGAAGGACAAATTACTAATTACTCAGGAGATCAAAACAAACTCCAAGATCAAAGAACAAGTAATCTCATTTAAAACCACCTTCCAAGGAATTGTAAGATGATTAATACAACGTCAGTTTTTAAAAATATTTCAAAGATACAGGTAATTACAAACTCATGAGTCTGTACGGGGCGAGTGAATAGAATATGTCTAGTGGGCGTATGGATAAACATGACATATTGGAGGAGTGTCAACAGCATTTTGTGATAGCAGGTCCTAAATCACAAACCTGTTGGAGTTTTTTGAAGGTTTCAGGAAGCATGTGAGTAAGAAGGTTGAGCCATTACAGTCTATTTGGATTACCAAAAGGCATTTCATAAGACTTTTCACCAACGGCTGAGCATCCATGGGGCTACAGCGATAGGTCTTGTTTATTTAAACGACTGGAAATCACAAGTACGAGGAAATAGCGTTCACAGTGAAAGGTTATTACTACTGTACTACCACAGGGATATGTGCTGGGATCTGCGCTAGAACATTTATTCTGTAAAATACAGGTCTAAATATTTACATTAAAATATATATTAAAATATATAGTGAAGAGTACGCTACAGAGTGCAATTATTACTGTTCAGGAATGAGGCATTGAAGCTATAATGGACAGCTGCATGAAAAAAATCTGCCCAGTAGCAGCCAAAAAGGCAAATACAATTTTAAGAGTTACAAAGAAAGGAGTAGGGACCAAAAGACAGAATATTATAATGCCACCATATAAAGCTATGGTGTGCCTGTTGTCTGAATTCTCTATGCAGCTTTGGCCTCCCCAGTCTCAGAAATACTAGAGTGTAAAAGATACAGAGACAGGGCATGAGGATGACCAGAGACATGGAGAGGCATCCGCTAGAGGAAAAACAAACCAATAATGATGCCAACAGGTAGCAGACTCAAAAAACACAGGTACTTCCTACAGTTCAGCTGTGGAACTCCTGGTGCTGAGGGTTGTGGTAGATTCAAAAGGCAAGTCTGCAACTTCATGAAAGAACAGCTCATCAAGGTCTATTAAGTAGACATGCCCTCTGGTTCAGGAAGTCCCTGATTGCTTGGTGACCACAGCAGATTCTGGAGAAGCATCGCTACACAGTGCACTGTGTTCCCATACACTTCCTAAACTGTTGACCACTGTTGGAGACAAATGGACCTCTTGTCTATGGAAGGCTAGCCCCGTATGGCTGTCCTCATGTTCTCACTGAGACCACAGTGCTATCATTTGGAAAATTTTTATCATCTCTATTGACAATCCCTCTTAATGTAAAAACATTCTTAAGTAAAAATGTTCAACTCACAGGCAGTAACGGGTAGGTCTTTTCCTCATAGAGTCGGTTAGCACTCTTCAGCACGTAGGTGCTTCTGGGTTTGTTGATAGCAGACAGGAGCTCTTTGAAGCCAGAGTGGATGTTCTCAGCTTGCTTGTGATCAGGATCCTTGGAAAGAGACACCAATTAATATGTTTGGGGTTTTTTTTTTTTCTGTCTGAAGTGTTGCACCTGCTGTGGTTATTTAAAATGCCCAGGTTGTTTTAATTAAAAAGGAATTTCAGGGGATGAAGCTATTTTTGGAGTACATTGCATGTTTGCAGCACTGTGTATAACTGGACAAATTGTTTTCTGTCTGTAAGGGGATGATCTGTTTCTGCAGTGCTGTGTAGGCCTTTGGGGACATCAGCTGATGGTGCACCCAGGAAATTGAATCTCCTCATTTCAGTCATGGTCAGGCCTAATTTTCAGTGTCACAGGGACCCATCAAGGCAGCCTTGCAGCTTTTGAGGAGGTGCTTTGTTCTGACAGACTCTAATGTCAGGGCATGGACTTCCCAATTATTCAGGTTTTCTCTGTTTCACATGAATTTTGCTGTTGCTGTTTGGATTTGGGGGGAGCTTGTCCTGGATGTCAATGTTGATGGTTTTAGGGAGCACGAGCTCACTTGCCAACTATTATCAGCTGTTGCTTCGCTAATGGAGGAATGAGTTGCTGCCTGTCAGCTGCTCCCCTCCAGCTGCTTGGGTGCAGTCTCCTCCTCCATGGTATATACCATGCCCTGCACATCAGACACTGAGAGTCTGTGCCACTGACTCATGGTGACTTGTTGTAAGGTTAGTCAGGTAGCATTTCTTGTTCTGGTCTTTTCTCACTCATGCTGAGACATGGGCTGCTAGGAAGGACACCTGGGAAAGAATTTGGTTGCCAGAGGACACGGTAGATAGGAGAGGCTGGGTTTTGCAAGGGGATGGGAACAGACTGAAGAGGTAATGGAGGGAAATGTGTGAAGGACCAGAGTAGGCGGACTTTGCTACAACTCAGAAAGTCAGTGAGTTGCTAAAATGATTGTGAATGTAATGATTCATCCTGAAGATTCACCTCCCACCATCTAGGGAGACAATGATATAACCTTCCCCGCCCCCCCCCAAACCCTTTTCTTTCCAGTTTGTCTAATCTAGTTTCTTTGAGTTTTCTTTTAGTTTCTATGCTAAAGAAACATGGCTTGTTTGAGTTTACAAGCCTTTCAGTGTTTAGGGAGTTCATTTGATGAAAAAGGTCTGGGCAGTTCCTCCTCGTGGCAAGTCTCTGGGGAGCTGATGAACAAGGGTGAATCAGCATGCATTAGCTTAAAGGGGAATTTTGTTTGCCTGATGCATCCGTGCATGAAAAAGGTGGAAGGGAGTTTATTGAGTAGGGCTGCAGTCAGGTGTGAATGCAGTAGTTGTTTTTCACTACAGAAAAAAAAAAAAAAACAAAGCTGATAAGAGAGAGGATTGTCCTAAGCACATTAAGACAGTTGGTTTGTCAATATTGCCATGGACCAGCTAAAACCAAGTAACACAGTATTAGGGCCAATCAAAATGCTATTAGCATCTCAATTCTCCTTTTGAAGGCCTGAGTTCATGAGTTTTACGGTAATGTTATCTGCTTGTTCACTTTTTCTCTTTCTGTATATAGTTCTTACTGAAGTGAGACAGTAGGTATAGACTGAAGACAAGCAAATGTTAGAAGGCTAAAGCAGTAGTTGTGGTGAAATATCCCTTTCTCGGAGATTTTGTCTCTGAGTCTTTTGTTGTAATAAATACCGCCTTTCTTTTCTTTGGTCTCCCCACAGAAGGCCTTGTTGTCTCAGATGAACCTTCTTCTCCTGCAATCTGGTTAAAATGAAGAACCTGTGATGATGAGAAATGTTCATAAAGACAGCTTGTTTTTTGAAGATAAATGTGCCCAAGGGTTATGTAATGACATTTGTTTTCTATCGTAATTCACCAGTCGTGCCCAATGACAGTCTATTGAAAGTTACTGAGGACAAGACTGTACTCTTGATTTAGTCTCTATAACTGTATCATTATTACACAGATTTTAGTCACATTTACTGCTTAATAATAGATCAATATTATGGCTCAAATATGAATTTATTTAGGTAAATGGACAGTTCATGCTTGGCTACATGGAATTTATTTTCAGATCATGACCAAGCACAGCAAAGAGCATAGTACACTTCAGAGTCTTAGTACTGGGACAGAAATGTAAAATTATACATTTAATGTGTTTAAGTAAATGCATATAACCTAAAAGAGTACAAAACTGAAAAGTTCTGCTAAAGCAGGCTAAAGTGAAATCATATTTTCAGTACTAGTATGTCTCCATTATTTGTGGGAGGATTACCTTATTTATGGACTATGTCACAAGAAAAAGGTATTTGTACTGCTCCTGTGCAGCCCAGCACGTGTTCAGGAGAGCTTACTAACTTTGGTATGCAGTATGAGAAAGCAGATATACTGCTTCCAGAACCAGCTGGGGTCTAGAAGCAGTGATTTTATCTCTGGCACTCCTTTTTCTAAATTATCTTAGCTCCGTATTAATTTTGCTAATAAAGCTGCCTCTTTGTTACTATTTGAGCACTGTATCAGGTGAATTATTCTGTTCAAAAGGCAATTAAAATAGAAGGTAGAGTTCCAAGCAAGACCAGCGGTAGTCTCTAATGTCAATAACTTCCCTCTGGCAGACCACTTGCAATGCTCTGGGAACTGTAAGTGTAAGCTAAACGTAGGGGTAGTGCAGAGCAGGGAGATCTCGGAAATAAAGTGGAAGAACAGTCACCTGCAGGACTGCCGTCAGTGTGAGTGGGGTTATTTCCTGTACCCAACATTATGGCAGGTCACTGTTCTCCTGTGTTCCTTTCTGTTCCCCACAGGTGAAGAATAATGCAGTTTATGTGGGAACCACCTGTAAGGTGATATAGTGCTAATTTCAGAGCTTACCTCAGCCATCTGGGTTGCAGTGTCACCTTTTGCGCCCAGGTAGACCATGGCGAGAGCAGTTGCAATACTCCAAGGAGAAAAGAAAATGTTTTGGCCTTTGGAAGTTTCATTCAGCTTTTTGTAAAGGTCCAGAGTGAAGCTGTTGGTTGACACTGAGAGAGGTTCCATTGATACAGCCTGAGACAAATGAGTGTCAGAGAGAGGTGACGAGTGCTTCTTCACTTCTTTTAAAAAATACAAAGCTGCTAGTGGGAGATTGCCTGCACCCTCTCAAATACAGTGTGAGGGTGTCCCATGGGTAAAATACTGCACAGAGACCAAGCACAGTCAGCTAGTAGGTCTCTTTTTAAGACCTGCGTTATTTCTCCCTTCCCCATCACTCCTCAATGTTCTCAGCTTTTTCATTGATTCTTCATCAATAAAAAAGCACGAGCACGATTTTAGCTAGAAATGTTTTCGCAGACCAAACTTGTTTCAAAACCCCATTTGCCTAAGTTTCATAGAATTATTCTTTGATTCTGAGGGAGTGAAACAGAATCATTTCTCACTGTGCTGCTTTGAGCTTTTTTCTGTTTCTTTAACTTTAAGCTTGCAATTCACTACGTGTATCTTGAAGGCTACTAGAGATCTGTAGTTTTTTATATGTTCTTGGTGTAGGTAAACCCACATTTGGAAGCTGTAGCTGGATTTGTTAATTACTGTTTTTCAAGTAAACTCTTGTGTCTTACATGCAACCCCAAATAGTTCCTGGTTTAAACAAAACAGACTTTGCCTGGTTTTCTGCTGGCTTATCAGAACCTGCAGATTTTCCATCCTTGTTCTGCTTCTTTTTCCAAGTATGTTTTTACAGGACAAAATGAAAGCAAACAAAAAAACCAACCCCAGGATTAAACTGATTTTCCATGCGTGGATCCAGAACAAACCTGTGCTTCTTATTAGCATATTTTGGATCAATCTAATACTGTTCACAAATATTAGGATAAATTCAGAAATGTCCATTGTCTTCACCAGTATAAGGACTACTAAAACATGTACTAGTTAGTGTAAGATGGCATCAGGTGAAAGGTTAAACATTAGATCAACAAAAGCAACTGGACATGTAAATCTATCTTCACCCACAATTTACATGCTTAAATCAAAAACTGCAGTCGTCAAAGCTATCTACCATGCAGTGTTAGAGATGCCCAGAGCCTCTGTGATCCTCGAGTTTTGATTTCAAATCTTTCCAGGGCTCCACAACTGCTTTGCAGCATTCTCAGGAGTGCTTCAGAGGTGAGTGCCCTGCAGCCTAGCTCATACCTAAGCATTTTTAGGACCTTCAAATCAGATATCTCACTGCTGTGGCTGGACATGCTGATACTCCCAGAGCATATCTACGGAACAGGGCTGAGCTGAACATTTCTGCCTGAAGAATTTCAAACTGACATCTCCAACTCCTGTTCCCAGAGAGTACCTGAACTGAATCTGCATGGAGCAATCAAGCATTTCTCAGGTTTGAGAGAGAGAACGCATGTGTGTTTCTGTGAGGTTCACTGGCCTCCTAGCCACTTTGGTCATCTGGGAAAGCAAAAGTCTGGATGCCTGATCCAGTAGTTATTTGATATTAATAAAGCAGAGGCTTGAAACAATACATCCCATGCTGAGCATCCAAAACACTCTGCTACAGGGTCATGCTGTCTTGTGTGTTCAAGTCCAGGATCAGTAGGAGTGTATTCTCTCCTGCAGCCTGTTCTCAGTCCTCTGATCCTAAATCAACTGGTAGCCTGGCGATTAAGGCACCCTTCCTACAGGTGAGGAAACTTTCTGCCCTCCCAGGCTGCATAGATTTTGCCCAACCTGGGCTTGCATTCTGACCACGGTGCCTTGGCACAGGGTTTTCCTAAGGGCTACACTTTGTACTAAAAAATGAGCACTCCCTTCCCCTGCATGACTTTTACGCCCATCACTTAACTGTTCAGTTCCAAAGAATTTTTAAGACTTCCAAAGTAAAGGTAGTTATTTTGATATGAATATTTACACTACCTGAAATCCTGAGGAAGAGAAGAGTTAACATTTGTCTTCAGTCAGGCTCTGTGGTGGTTTGTGAGGCAATGAATACTTTTGGAAATGTAGAAATGTTTGCACCTCCCTTTTCTTCTCCACATCCTCTTCTTGTATTAATGTGCGTGCTCCCTCATTTGTTCCCAGTTCTCCTCTCTATCACCTGCTTTCAGAATTTACAGAGAGACCTCCTCAATTCAAGGCCACTGTTAGTGGGTGTATCTCCTGCAACATGAAGGCCAGTATGCCTTTCTCCCACAGGTGTCCTCCACAACCTTGGCATTTGGCCTGCAAAAATGTAGGAATTGCAGAAAAGAATTCAGCCACCCTGTGCTGGCAAGGGACGTGTTGAAATAGGTTTACAGCTTCCTTTTCTTTTTACTCTACAAACTCGGGAAATGAGTAGAAACTAATCTCAAAGATGTGGCTAAAAGGGAATATTGAAACAGGCTGTTAGTCTCATTCATCCTGTGGTTAAATTTGAGAGGGGAAGGATTTGAATACTTGTGGCCCTCAGGTCACATGAAGCCCTTATTTTGTGATATTTTACATTTTTGCACTTCTGTTTCAGAAAGCAGATCACAAAGGAAGCTCAGAAGGTATTTACACAGTCACCTAAAATAAGTGATGAAATAAGAGTGAACATTGGACTCATTTGAACTGGTGGATGTTGTTTTAAGAGACTGCTGCTCCTAGCAGAGGAGCAGGCCCTACACTGTACCAACCTTATTATTCCTTTGTGATGGATTGAGGGAGTTTGGATCATCCACCAAAAGCTGCAAAACTGCTTGGAAGCTCTGCTTGTAATGATTTCTTTTACTGAAACTATTTGTTGTATTGGAGTAGAGAGCCAAAACCACAGAATGTGTACAATTGGGTATCAACAAAGGTGTAATAAAAACCAGTTACATGTACATAAATGTTTTACTTTAAACCAGTGTAATTAGCAATTCTGCTGGTTTACTCTGCTCTTATCTGTGTGACAGATTAAACTGCATTGATAAATTCCCTTTGTGATCATTATGTCTTTTCTGCTACATGTATGGTAGTTAGGAATGGCCTCTGTCCACTAGTATGACACGTGGAGTAAACCAATTACCAGCATGCAGTCAACCTACACAGAAAAAGCATCAATATAAAGAGTACAAGTCCGTATTTTGAACTAGAATTACATTTCTGTGCTTATATTCACTTCAAATCTGACTGGTACATGCCATACAAGATTTCAAGAGTGATATATGTGCCTCTCTTTTTCCACGCATTTTGTTTTTAAGTGTGTGCAGTTTTTATGCCTGGAATATCAATCTTATTTTCTTGCTTCAGAAATGTATTAGACACTATTATGTTTAGTTATGTGCTTAAAAAAATTTTCTGCTATGTATCTGGAAACTGCTGTTGTCTATTTTTCAGGTAAATGAATGGGAGAAGAAAAAAACCCAAACAACAGTTAGTGGTACTACAAGCTACAAAGATTGGCCAACAGTACAGGAAAATGAAGAAAGGGTACCCAAACTGTGTAGACACTCTTTGTGGTATATTCCAGCTGTTGCAAGATCCTGTTTAGTAAGAGAGAGTGGAGTTTCAAAGGGGAGCAAATTGGCTAAAGAAGAGGTGCTCTTGGTTTTGCTGTGCCAGATGGAAATAGTGAGAGGAAATAGTGAATTGCTGCAACCAGAATGGTAGAAACAAGGTTTCACAGCATCACAATGCCTGGCTTGTTGACCAAGTGGATTGACCTCTGACAAATGGTCATAAAAAGTCTTTTGATAAAACCAATCATTTTCCTCTGGTGTACTGATGAAGTAATTTTGACCTTTTTTGAAGCCATCTTTCATCCCCATCTTGCTCAGCATGGATGTGAGGTTATATCTTTCTGCCTGTTTGATTGTCATACTCCCATACCTGTACTCTGTAAATGGTCCACTCTGAGTGGACCATTTGGGCATTTCTTGAAGATCAGTTCTCTTTCGGTTACATCTAGTAAAAAGCAGGACAATTTACAATCAATGCTAGACTAAGTCCGGTTACAGATTTTTACTCTGCAGGAAATCTCATTCAGCTATGTCCCCCAGGAAGAAAATGAGACCAAGTATCACAACTGTTGCAATAGAACTCTAAAGGGTTGGACTATAAATAATATTTAAAAAGGGATTTTCTTGTGCCTGTTACTGATAGCAAAATAAAAGCTTTAAAAATATGGGTGCATTTGCATTTCAGTTCTAAAGCAGGGGTTTTTTATGTGTCCTTGTCTTGAATACTAACACCACACCAGCACTGTAAACTTTCTTGTCTTTGTTATTGTGTGCTGTGTCTGCCATTTCTGCTTGTCATGAAGTCAGCCTACCACAGAGGTGGCAGGGATTATTTTATGAAGCTGAGATTTGCACTGGTAGAAAAAATCCCCATCTTTCATTGTAGGATAAACTGAAAGCATGTTAATCTAATGTGTTTTGACAGGCATGGAATCACTAAGTGACATGCTCACAATATGTTTGTATTGAGGCTTAGCTCAGCAGTTTCTTGTAGATGCTTGTTTCTTTAGTTTACAAAGTCCTGGGACCTTTCAAGGAGGAGTTTGTGGACCTGAAGTTACAAATTTTGATAATACAGAACAAACCCAGGGCTTCTTGAAAGCAGTTATTTGGAAGTGCAGTCACGTAGCACCTATTTCTTGGCTACCTTGGGGTATTTGAGAAAGGTGATTAAATAGCATTTTCCCCAGTATAGAAGAATAAAATGGAACTGTCTTTCAAAAGCATCAAGCCACCTGTTGTGGCAGACAGGAGAGAAAGGACAGTGCTTGGGAGAGCCCTTGCTGAGAGGAGCATTGGAACACCATGACCTGTTCCTGGCATAGGAGCTGCTCTGCCCCAGGTCTGTCTTCTCTTCCTTTCCCCCATCCAAGCCTGGTGCCCGCCAGCCTGTCACCTCCAGGAGCCCCCAGGCCTTCTGGAACAACAACAGCAAGCGTGGTTAGCACATTGCACTGGAAATTCAAATTGCCAGGACTGCCTCCCTTGCTGTATCCAAGTGTGGTATTCCAACCTAACGGGGGAAATAATTGTGAAACCATGGAAATTAAGACTTGCAACTTTTCTTAACTTCCAGCACTGGCAGATGCACGTTCCAGATCTCAAAGGCCATTAACAAGTGTGAGGAGTGAAAGTAACTGCAGGGGACAGGGCCCACATCTGTTGACCTGATTTGTCAGCTGGGTAGATTTGCTACTTGCTAGGGGCACGCGTTCGGGATGTTGTAGAGAGGCTACTGAGGCGCATCTGTCCCTCCCCCTGCTGCTCTTCCATGTAGGCGCAAATGATACTGCCGGGAGTGGCCTAGGAAGTACGAAGCGTGACCATTGGACCTGATAATCAAAAGTGGTCACTTCCAGCCTTAATGATTCTGCGATTCTGTAAGGGTTAGCCTGACTTGAGAGCCAGACACTGGTTACTATGAAAATAGTACAGGGAGGCACAAATGAAGCAGCTTCCAATGTTGCTTGCAGTAGCTGAACTCTAAAGAGTGTTTCCCCCTGGATGGGTTCCTTTTTTTCTCTTTCACCCTTTTCACCTGCATCCCAAGTATGTCTTATACTGCAAGGTGTGCTCTTTGGCATCATCAAAGGAAAGCTGAGACTGGGAGTAGCTTGGTACCAAAATCAGCCTGTTTGACCCTTTGCACCTCTCACCAGCTGGCAGATGCCATGCCATAGTTCCTCAGAGGTATTGCTTTGCAGAGCCATGCAGTGTGGTGTGAGTGAGGGGATGCACAAAAATTAGCGTGGGAAGACCTTTCATTTGGTTTGGCATGGAACTCTTCCCACCTCTTTGGGCAACTTTTGCTCTTACATGAAGTGACTCTTCAAACTGGGTATACACAATTTAGGAGTTCCCAGTAATTACTTATTGTTGAATACACACAGCATAGAGACAGGATTAACATGCTACAAGGCTAAGAATTAACATGCTTATCACCCTGATAAGTCTGCTGGCCAGGCATTACTGAAGTGGAGGAGGGCTGGTCTTTGTTGCTTCCTAGAAGAGGCTCAGCCTCGATGTTGCTAATTGTTGTCTTCCAATTCTTCTTTTTTTTTTTTAAATTGAGATTTTATACCTCCTCATGCAAGTGTTTCTCCTCCTAAAGCCCTGCTATGCTGACTATTCCATCCTGACCATAACTTCTCTGTTTGTGTTTTTACTTTTCTTATTTTGCATGGCCTTCATGTCTGTACTTTTCCACACCTAAACAACAAACTTTGTAGTAAAGCTGAGTCAATAGCACACAACTGGGCTGCACCAGCATAGGTCCTGGATGACAGACAGCTGAACCCTGAGCTGAGGGTTACAGGCAAGGGAGGACACTGATTTTAGAAGCAGCACTTTGTACAGGGAAGGAGATGCAGGTATACTTTGTTGAGTGGAGATGTATTTCCAAATAGAATACCTTTTGTGGAGGTGGAGTGAGTTGTAATTATAGGTGGACTTTTGCTGAGAGTAACTGTAAAAAGAGTACCTCTGTCCTGCATTCAAATCTTACTGCCTTAGATAATGTTCTCTGACACGTGGTTACTGAGTACCACAACGGCTACACAACTTTATGCTGTTCCTCATGGCCACAGGAAAGCACAACTGCTGCCCTCCCAAGCCAACGGAGGGAACTGATGTTGCCAGTGCAGCGTTGCTTGTTCACTATTGTACCTGGGGAAAAGGGGCGTTTGGAAGCTGCTCTTCTGGGCTATAGGCTCTAGTCAGACTTTTTGTTTCTAGTGTATTGTGACAGGAAAACAAGCTTCCTGAGTAGGTGCTGGGGGGGCGATAGTGCAATAAGCAGTGGTCAGAAATGGGAAACTGAATCCTTAAAAGTAAAAGTTTGAATGCCTTGACTCAGTGAGCAAAAACTTGCTCATCACAGAGTTTAATCTGATTTGATAAGTTTAGTAGATGCCTAGGATAACATGCTGAATAACAGTGGTTTTGGGGCTGTTTGTTTGAAACCTAGTGGAAATAAGACAATAAGTGTGTCAGCTTTGTTGATCGGGATGATGTGGTGGTTGATTTGGAATGGCAAGAATGGAAACATGCTCCAGCTGTGTAACTTACGTGGTGCTCTGAGAGAACCAGGTAAGTCAGTGTCTTGAATAACACAAACACAACTACAAGTTCATTTATTGGATTAAATGCAGATCATGGTAAAATTATGAAGTAAAGCATCAGTTAAAATCTCACTGGTGTTTCTGTCAATACCATGACTATCTTTGCTGAGATACACTCAAGTTATATAATTCATCATAAATCATTACATAAATCATACATTGATCAATGATACAGGTAGCAAGGAAACTGTGCAGGTATTAGCCAGGAAACAGGTATAATTAGGTTAAATTAAAAAGAGGAAGCAGATTTGCATTCTGGAGGTTTTAGATTGCATATCAGTAAGAGGTAGCAAGAAGCATATTGCTTATAGTTCTCTTAGCATTTTTGCTGATTGGATCTCAGCAACCTTAACCTACAAAGTTTAGAAAAATGAGAAAAAAATGCAAGGTGATTAGAAGCCAGCGAATAAATGTTAAGGGCTGGACCATTTTCCCTCGCTGCCTCATTTCTTCATGAAGCTGCAAGGCCAGGAGAGAATGACTATAATGTGTCTGTGTACATGCGGTGAGACAGAGGAAGGTGAGGGGCATTTTGAGATTATTTTGGGTTTGTATTAAATTTTGTTGATTTCCAACAGTCTTTAAATTTGAAATGAACATAAGGAAACTGCATTGTAATGCAAATGCAGGTTTCCCAGTGAGGAAAAGAGATCATATAGATTTCTACAAGTTCTTTTTTTTCCTTTCAGGGATTTTTTTCCTCCCTGGGATATTTAAGAACTGCATTTCCCTTGAAGTCAGCACTTGGCATGGAGCTAGATGATGGCCTGTGTGCAGAGAGCTTTTATGGCTCCACCTTACTCTCGAACAACAAAGCCAGAAGAGCAGGTTTGATGCAAGAGAGCAATATTCTGCACTCTGTTTTCTGTGGAGGGCTGTCTCATTAGGACAATGGAAATAAGCAGTAGAGGGATGGTCTTTGAGGCACAGGGTGGTCTCGGGGTGCTGCCTTACTTGAGGCGGGGAAGAAAAAGAACACACACTTTCGGTACGTCTGGCTACACGGCTTAAGGTTGAGCTTTTAACACTGCAGTTCACATTTTTCTGTTGAACAGTGAACCTTGGGTGCTGTCTGGGAGCAAGTAATAACTCATTCTGGAGGAGAGCAGAATCTGCCAAAAAAGAGGATGCTCTTGGATTTGTTGTGTCTGATGAAGAAGTGGAAAGGGCGGTCAACCTTAAATTTCAGAGCATGGTCAATAGGTAGACTTGTATGTATGATATTTCCAGTAGCAGCAGCTGCCTCAGTGCCTTTCTCATCAACTGCAACAAAAGACTTGTGAAGAATTTTGGAGATCTGCATGCCACCCTCAGCCATTCCACTGAAATCCGCATTGCCGCTGAAGGCACTGCGCATTCCCATGCTGATCAGATTATCACTGAGCTCAAGCCTCTCCTCCATTTTGAACTTAGGTAGGTACAGATCCACAAGAGTTTCGGTCTTCTTCTTGGAATCAGTCCATTCTGACAACTTCTTATATGTCAATTCTCTTTCCAGCTGTCATTTAAGAAAGAGAAGGAATTTAATGTTTGCAAGGAAAAAACAACTACTTCACTATGAATTAATCAATTTATGGCAATTTAATGAATTAAACAGTTTTTTAAATGGCAAATTTAACGTTTAGCTGAAAGCATGAAATATAAATTTGTTTTACTGATGATCAGAGGTAGGGTGTGCAACAAACATTTGAGACTTAATGCTGAAAGGTTTTGAGCACCACCCCTGCCAAATTCATTGCAAAAGAAAGACAGGGCACTCAACACCTGCAGCTGCCATCCTCTGAGGCAGTTCTTTCCTCTCTTTTCATTCAGCCTTGATGTGAAGGAAATTGCTGGGAGATTGCCAGCTGTGTGGCAGGTGGGTTGGTCCAGTTCCATAGAAAGAGGGGTTAATATTGCATGTATTTCCTTGGCAATTTTAAAACAAACGGCTTCCAGCAAAATATTTCACTGACACTCGGTGTTCTGCACACTATGTCACCAGGGTTCAGCTCAGATCAAATGGAGGAGAGCAATGAATGGTATTCTTGACATGATAGATGCCAAGAATTTAGCAGTCTTGCAACTGTAGTAACTACAGTGGCAGATCTCATTATTTTAGCAACTTCAGTCTCACCAAAATCCTAGGTTTTCAGACAGCAAATGGGGGGGGGGCGGGGGGGCAAACAGAATGAGAACAAGATGGTGAATAAACTTCCCGGCCATGGAGAAGAGGTGTCTGTTGTCTCAGGAAGAGGCTATGACTACTTGTGCAGTACTCTCCCTCCTGAATGTGCAGTGAAGGGAGGTTTAACCCTTACAGATCATGTAGGACCGGGTGTCAGTCATGGGGCTGTTGAAGAGCTAATCATCTGGTTATGCAGAGTGTTGACTGTCTTCAGTTCTTACCAAACTAAGGGCACTCAGTGTGGAGGAACTTTCTTGGGATTAGATAGATATTAAAGGAAATTAATTCAGCTAGAGGAGGAGATCAAACAGCATGTCCTCAGAGGGGGAGATATGGTTGCCAGCCTCTTCTTTTTTTTTTTTTTTTTTAATGACTGGGTGGTGGTACAGAATGGATGTAGCATACTTTTTTACCTGTTCGAGACCCGTAGTGCTGTCTTTGATGTCATCGGGAAGGAGGATGAACATACTGAGTTCGTGTTCCACATACGGCAACTCAATCATTTTGAAATTCATTGTTTCCATGATGAGAACTGGAAATGTATGTCTCATGTGCATCATCTTCACAGGCTTGGTCTTGTTCTGTAAAGTATTTATTTATAAGTAAGAAATCATTCCTTTAAAGGAAGGATGACGATGACTCAGTGCAGTGAAGGGAGAGGAAACTTTTGTAAGCGGCTTTTATAACAGTGATTTGTCATTCATTTTCCAAAGCTTTTCTTGACTGGACAATATTGCTTATCTTGATGTTTGTCCCAGAGTGTTTTGTTGGAGGCTGAACTAACTGATTTTTCTCTTCTCCCCAAAACACGCACAGTAGCCCACAGAGGAGCGAGGAAGAGAGTTAGAAATGTCTGCAAGGATTTGGGGGATAGAGCAGGTATGGGATATGGCCTTACAACACTACAACAGAGAAACAGCTATGGTTTAAGACAACGAGTGTTGTGCAGTTTTTCTGTGGTCTGCTCTCTGGCTATAAGAAGTGACTAGCTGATTGCTTTTTATGTCACAACCATTAACAGAAGATAACATTAATGTCTGTGCAAAGAGGCTCATGACAAGGGGAGTTCCTGGCAAGCAGTCACCTTTGCAGGAGTATGTAACTTCTCTTAACATTTACGTCCCTTCATTCAGGGAAGCAGCCGATGTATACGTGCTAATCAGAAGGCAGAAGCTACAGTTGGTGGAAATTGCACAGAGCTCGTCTTTTGATGTGAATTCATTGACATCTCTTCTGGATACGTGCCATTAACATTTCTGCTAGTCTTGCCCAACCATGCACCCATCCAGGGTACCCTGTTGCAGCTGTATTTGAGCAAGTATGTTTGCGCCTATCTAGGCTGCGCAGCACAGAGGCCCAGGTACTGTACTCACACATAACATGGCATGTAGTTCCTGTGCATGAAGCTTGGACTCTCAAAATCATGTTTTTACAATCTAGCCGTTTTTGCACTGTTTTATAAAAAGGTCTTAAGTGACTCTAGTGCTTTTGGAAATGGTAGCTGTTATCTGGAGCTCATTAACATTTACCTGAGCAGCATCTTAATGTTGCAGTGAGCTGAGCACTGACACATTTTGATGTAACCAGCTTTTCACAGAGAGTCTAGTAACCACAGGAGTACCTAAAAGACTTACGAAATGGGAAGATTTCAGCAGTAGCTGTTGTCACCAGGCTGTTTACGGTAAGAAGGGTACGGAAGGCACTTACCTTGCTCAGTCGGAAGGGTTGCAGATTCGTATATTCTGCCTGAAATTTCACTTCCCATTCTGCCTTGAAGTAAACGGCATTTACCAGGATCAGCTTGGTGGAGCTTGTCACATCTCGTGAAGTCAGAAAATTCTTGATTTTGCCTTTTGAAATCAGAAGAGTCAGGTTTCATTCCAGTGTAGCATAAGGACGTTTTGATTGTTTTTTCTCTCAGTTCAACTCCTTAGTGAAAAAGTCCATGCCTCAGTTCCCTACTCCCTAAAATATTCCCCTGACATAAATCAATTAGTTTGTTTACAGTTTCCAAAGCTGTTCGCTGCCTGGTTCTCCTGGCTAGCTGACGGGGATTGACTCCTTCCCCAAAAATGTCACAGCTTCATGGCAAGCAGCTAGAAGCAGAAAGCCATATGCTGCCTCACCAGCTGGTTACACCAGGTAAAAGGAGGCCAGCACCTCTGGCCAGTGCAGGATGGTACAGCTAGGTAGGCATCCCCACCCGCCTTGGAGCACACTGGTAAGCAGAGGTGTTTCTCCCCTCTGTCTGCTTTGCCTGTGGTGCACGGGTACAGTGCCAGGGCAGCAGTTGTGCTTGAGGACCAGCTGATGCAGAGCACAGCGGAGTCGATGGGAGTCTCTCCAAGGAGCTCACTGAGGTCTGGATCAGGTATTTGAAGCTGCTTAAGTGTGCTGCTTTTTCTTCTGTCTTCCCACTGCATCTCTGCTCACCGTCCACTTTGGAAGGCATGAGCTGGCTACTGCAGTAGCATGTGGGGAAGCAGGGGCACCTGCCCAGAGGAAACGGCAGGCTGACTTAATAGGAGAGGAAAGATGTTGGGGTTGAGCTCAGCTTACCCTCAGTTTGTTTTTCAACCCAAGTGTTGATTGCCTTTCTGGATTGTTCCGGTGCTGTCTTAAAGTTAACCTTGTGTGGCTCTGCTTTATAGTAGTTCTTACTGAGCTGTACGTATCTCTGAAAAATAGCAAAAAAAAAAAAAAAAAGTTCTATACTATACTGAATTTTTCAGTCCCAAAGGGAAGTTGTTAGTTCTTGGACTTTTTGATAGCTTCTTGGGCCTAGAGGACTGCGGGATCTTGCTTGTTACTCTCTGTTGGACTGTGAGTTAACAGTTAAGAAATAACCAAAGGACAGAAAATTCCCTTATTTTAATGTCTCATTTACAATTGTATATATTGGCGGTTCCAATAATAAAGCCATGGAACGGGAATCCCTACACTACAGTTAAAGGGCAATGCACCCTGTGAGCAGACTGACTGGTATTTTCCAGTTAAGTTTATCACTGGAATCCAGGCCTCTTCATTTACAATATTCAGGGTCAGCTTCAAACCTGTTCTATTAATGACAAGTAATTAAAATGAGAAATATTTTTTGCACCTTTTCTTACTCCTCTCTGAGATTGAACTTACTGGCAATAATAGGAAGGTTTTTTCCACGTAAATGCGGTTGGCACTTCTCAGTGAGTAGGTGCTTCTAGGTTTGCTGATGGTAGTCAGGAGCTCTTTGAAGCCAGAATGGGTATCTTCAGCTTGCTTGTGCTCAGGATCCTTGGAAAGAGAAACCATACATTCAGCAATTGTATTTTAGCATGAAGTTTTCAAAACATGCTGATATATGTGGGAGAGGGATTTGGGTTCCTCTCTCTTTTTATTTTTCCAAGTTTACCATCACTGCAATTTGCAGGGCTCTGCTTATGACTGGATTAACTGATTTGCCATATAGCAAACCTTCCAGACTATCCCAGTGACTTGTCCTTCCGTGCTTCTCAGAGTCTGAGTGAGTGAAAGGAACTGAACTTGAACCCGTTGTGAAGTATGTTGGGGTTTGTACTTTAAAGAGGGGTGCAGACAAGAAATACTGGATTGCTAAAGTTTTATCTGGACATTTTGATTCTGGAGATTCTTTATCTTGGGATTTCAGTTCTAATAGATACCATTTTTCTTCTCTTTGTTCTCCCCTGAGAAGGTCTGGCCACAGAAGAAGAGCCTTCAGCTGTTGCTTGAGTGAAATGAAGAACCTGCAAGCAGAGTTTCCAAAGGTAAAAAATAGGCATGAAGGAACTGGTGTGACTTAAAGCCAAATGGGGATCAAATGGTTGTCTTGGTTTGCTCTGTATAACTCACTGTGCTATCTGCTGCTTAGGTGACTAACCAAAGGGGTGCCGAAGCTGTAGTATACATAAATCCCACAGAGTAACAATGAGTATCACTGTCCCTGTCCCAGAGCATCGATGCAGTGCTCCTCTCTGCACGCTGCAAGGCTGAACTCCCTTCCACAGCTGTTGCTCTCAGCAATAGCAATGTGTTTGTGCAAACCCAAATGGTTCTCCCCATGATAATGGTACAAAGGCATCTGAACGGGAGTGCGGTGACACAGAGCAGAGTGCTGGGCAGTAATGAGCACCACAGCTCCCTTTGAGCCAGCAATGTGCCCGTGTGGCATTAGGAAGGATTGGGTCAGGGGTTGTGGAGATACCAAAGCCCTTCCTATTTTCCTGCTGGATTGTCAGGCCGTTGTTTAGGAAAGCATAGATCAAGGTAGAAAGATGCATCCTGGCCAGGGGAGAGAGGGAGGGTGCTGGGATCTGCAAGCCTCCTGCCTATTAGTTAGGAGCTACTGGCATCAGCTGTTTGCTTCTCAAAGGGAATATCCCATCTGTGACAGAGTCATAGAATCACAGGATAAATTAGAAGGTGTAGAATAATTTAGAAGAAGTTGGGTTCCAAGAACCTCTGTGCTCAGCGTGTGATAACCACAGGACACTTTCTCTTAGTGGAGAAGTGGGGGACCTGCTATGGAATGAATAAAATTTATCATTCACTTGTTACATTCTCTGGTCTGCCTTGGTTCCTTGTCATTGTGGTGGCAAGTTTTTCTATCTAACACTAAATTTCACAGCCAGTACAGGAGCCAGGTGTTGTACGGGGTGTGTCCTTCAAAGAGCAACCTACCTCTGCCATCTCTGTTGCTGTATTGCCTTTTGCACCCAGGTATGTCAGAGCCAGAGCAGATGATATGCTCCAAGGGGAAAAGAAAATGTTTTTGCCCTTGTCGGTCTCATTCAGCTTGTTGAAAAAATCAACCGTAAACTTGCCAATTGATGTTGAGACCAGTTCCATTGCTACAACCTGGAAAGAGGCAACAGACAGAATTGTACTATTCGAATGTTTAAAATTATGTACACAGTGCATATTAGTGAGAAATGTTACATGTGCAACACAATGCATTGGCATCCACTAAAACTAATAGCTTAGTTGAATGTTTTATTTTCCACACAGATACTGTTTGCCACCTGTTAGGAGCAGCAATTTCTTTTAGGTTTTTGTTATCCAGATAATATTGTCCTATAATTGTACATTTTGTCCTCTTTTATACAGCTGCAGTTTTCTTTGTGTTTCTTTCTGCATTTGGTTTTCAAAAATGTGCAGATTTGCAAGGTGCATATTTTTCTTCCTTTTCGTCCTTAATGAAATTTATATTTATCAAAATAATGTTCCCAAGG
The DNA here is from genome assembly GCA_020745775.1 of Theristicus caerulescens. Taxonomy (NCBI): domain Eukaryota; kingdom Metazoa; phylum Chordata; class Aves; order Pelecaniformes; family Threskiornithidae; genus Theristicus; species Theristicus caerulescens. The sequence continues at coordinate 76,312,132 of CM036558.1, forward strand.
GAATTTAAATGTGGTTTTCATACATAGGTTCACAACGCACCTGAGTTTCCCACTACTTCATTTTGGATCTGTATAGAATTGAGAGCCGATACTGAGAAAGAATTTACGAATAGTTCTTAGACTCATGTGCTTTTCCTGGCCAGCCACCTATTCTGAGTAGTATCATGAATAACAAAGCTGTTATTTGCTTTTAGATTGATGGAGTTTTATTCATGATGTGTACCTACCACCCCTTCTGTATGTTCCAGCAATTTTATTTTCCCTAGAAACTGGCAGGTATCTTGGGGTTATGAGTATTCCACACTTTAAGATATCTGCCCAGTAGTACCTGCCTCATGTTGTTTTCCAGACAAGAGACGAGAAATGTTGTTGTTGTTATTGTTATTATTATTATTAAGATTTACATCTATCGAACGGAGCTACAGAAATTGTGGGGAAATCTCTGAAGTCTGCAGGTATTTATGAGGTGTTTGGTTGCCAAACGACTACAGTTCTTCTGGCAGTCAGTGTGCTGTCAATACCAAATTTGTACCACAGTGTGATTTTCTTTCCTTGGAGAACAGAATCAAGAGAGCACCCAGATGGAAATTTCTCTGTTTTCCGCTAATGAATAGTCCTCTGAGTTCCTGGCCTGATAATGTGCATTGCTGTGCCTTTGCAGAATGAAAATGGCCTTTTCTTCTCCTTTATCAGACTGAAGGTTTTCATTAATAAGACAGTTACTGCCGTAAGAAAACTTTCCTTCTTGTGATCAATTCTTCCCTGAATTATCAGTTTTCCTTAGCATCACAGATTTATTTCCTCTAAGGGTTGACATCTAGAAAAACATGAGGCACTATAACAGTTGTATATTATAATTTGCCTATACAGTCATGCAAGCTACAGATCACTTTTTAAAAGCATCAGAAAAGTTACTTAAATTGGTTTAAATATTTACCTCTGATCCCGTGAGAGAGAAGACTTAGGTCTTGTCCTCAGTCAGGTTCTGTGTTTGTGTGTTAAGCAATGAGTAAATTTAGAAATATAGTACTGCTTGCACCTCCCTTTCCTTCTCCCCTACATCCAGGTTGTTTCCGCCTACCCAAAGCTCCTCTCTACCAAATCCCCAAAAGATCTTATGTAATTTTGTCCTCCTTGTTGACCTTGCCACTTTTCAGTTTTAGACATTTCAAAAGGACAATGGAATTAAAATCTCAGCTCTATTGTTACAGTACAATAGTCTACTGACAGGATAGCAGAACAGTTCACCCATTCCAATGGTCTTCTGGTGTTGTGGAGACAACTGGTCTGTTGTTCAAAATAAATGACTAGTAAAAAGGTTACACAACTAGAATGCTTGGTTTTGATTTCTGGATATAAGCAGATATTGTAGGCCTGATTCTCCTCTCCAGCTTTGTGTAGCTGTGACTCCTAGGTTTCAAATACAGTACGTCAGCATAAAACGTCAAACTTAGTGATTGAATTAGACTCTGGGAGTCCAGCTTAAGATTGAAGATCATTAGGAGCATAGACAGAGGCAAAGCCATGAAGGACCATTCAGGTTAAAGGATGGACACCCCACTGATTGTGTCAATGAAAAAATCTCATTGCAACCATGGCTGGGAATCATTTGAGAGAAACACTGCAAAACACTGAATTAGTGCACCATACTTGCATGTAGTGAAGGAGAGCAAGGACTGAAACAACCCCACTGGGAGGGCTCGAGAAAGGATGGAGTGAACAAATAAAATGGGGGCAAACATGGCACAGTAGTTTTTGCTCTGCCGTCCCAGAAGAGGGCTGCTATTGGGTGGTGAAAGAAGGAGAAGGTGGTGGCAACAACTGTAAGACCCTGAGGGACAGGGGAAGGGGAATAGAGGAAAGGAAGGAAACTACTGTGTGCTAAGCATTTTGCTGCAAGCCTGCTTACAGGAACAGAGTGGGTCAAGTCTTCTAAAAAGTGGCAGAAATCAATGTTGTGCAAGGCAATGAAGAAATGCCAGAAATTAAACAAGTGTTGGTTTTAGTATGATAAGTAAGTCCTCAAGAAATCAGGATAGGAGGTAGGTCAGCTGAATGGTTAGGTGGTGAGAAAGCCCAAGCCAGGAGACTCCAAGTCCCAAAGAAGTATGCTGAGAGTGAGCAAGCCAGCTCCCTTTGCTAGTCAAGATGTAGGGATGCCAGGCAGGATGAGAAAGGGAGGTGGCAAGGCAGAATGGCTGTTGACAAGAGAGAGAAAATCACACATATTAATTGAAAGGGACATCCAGAGGTCAACCTCCTGCTTGGAGCAGGGCCATCAGTAGATAAAGTCAGTCACAGCCCTTCCGAGGATGGAGATTCCCCAACCTTTCTGGGCAACCTTCTGCAGTGCTGTGCTGCTTACCCTGGGAAGAGGTTGTTCCCTAATGTGCAACTCACCCTTCAAGCGCTGTGTCCATTGCCACTTGGTAATGATCTGTCACGGCCAAGAGGACATTAACTCTGTCATCTTTGCAGTCATGCTTAAATTACTTGAAGGAGAGAGAAAAGGTGATTCACATTTCCATTGACTTTAAAGGTCTGTGAGTGAGTTTGGGAGCATGTTGACATGATTTTGTTCCTCCTTGGCCTCCCAGGCGTGGCTTTCCGCTTTATTCCTGAGGCATATCAGGAAGTGCTTAAGGGGCTTGGCCATGGGGACGTGAAGCCCTTGCATTAGGTGAAGGAGGTCATGGCAGAATCTCACCTGAATGCACAGGGATCCTGTGTCATGTTTCACAGCTGAGTCAGACAGAAGGCAGTGCTGTTGAGGTTGTACAGGGATACAATAAAGCACTGGCTTCACAACACTTTTCCTATGCTCCTTCCCATTTGGGAAGCAGAGCCAGAAGGGACCCTGGCAGCAGCTGGTCACATGGAAGAAAACAGAAAGGACTCAGTGACAGTCAGCAGTCTCCTCTCTGTCAGGAAAAAGGAGTCCTGTCATCCCAAGAAGAGATATTTCTAGTAAGATGCTGGTAGTATGTGCAAGCCCTGTAAAAGACCCAGTCCTTTACTCTCTGCTCTGAATTCAGAGAGTAAGGAGCATCCCCTGCAAATGTGCATGACTGATTAGGACACTGTCCTCCTTAGGAGAAAGAGCTGTGACAGGAGTAAATGTGTACTGGGGGATTTGCATGTAATCTTCCAGAAGGCACTTAGGGAGTTAGTATTACAGGCTTGATTCTCCAATTTGATCTTGCCTCAAACCAGTGAAGTAAGTGACAAAGCAAAATGAGAGTAAAGCAGTGCAGTGCTGGGCTGGTAACAGCACTGAATGCATGAAAGGTTACAAAAGAGAAGGTTTCAAGGCACATATGTTTTATTTTCCTCCAGTTCTATATTGTCCAATATTTTCCAATTGCTGTGGGACAGAGATTAGAAAGTACATGTGTTAGCCCCTTTGCATGCACAAAAGAAGCACCAGTATCAGGAACACAGAGGATTTTGCAGGTTTATTTCATTACCAGCTATGCCAGCCTGCAAAGTTGGTATAAAACTGACAAGAACGTGGGTGAGGTAGCCTTCCTAGGATGACCAGCTTAGTCAGCTGAAACCAATGGAGGTGCAGCAACATTTTGCAGGAGGGAGTTTTTCCTGTTTGTTTTCTTCTTATGTACCAAAGCAAGTGTGTTGGGAATTACTGTTCTAGGTCAGCTTAGTCTGTTCTGCATTGTGACAGTTCTGGTTCAGAAAGCATTGAAAAGATGCAGCAATGTTGTTCTGTGCAGTTTGGTACTTACAGTGTAGTGCTAACCATTTTTGGATTCTTTGGCTAGGAAGATGAGCCAGAAGCTTGAATTCCAGGTTATTTTTAATATGCTTTCTTCTAACATTGAGAGATTTGTCAACAGTACAGGAAGATGAAGTAGTGCACAGACTATTGAGATGCTTGTCGTGGTTTAACCCCAGCCAGCAACTAAGCAGCACACAGCCACTTGGTCACCCTCCCCGCCCCAGTAGGATGAAGGAGAGAATTGGAAGAGCAAAAGTAAGAAAATTCATGGGTTGAGATAAGAACAGTTTAATAATTGAAATAAAATAAAATAAAATAAAATAAAATAAAATAAAATAAAATAAAATAAAATAAAATAATAACAGGAACAACAACAACAATAAATTGTAGTAAAAAGGAAAACAACAAAAAAAATAGCAGATGTAACCGCTCACCACCCACCGACGGATGCCCAGCCCATCCCCAAGCAGTGATCGCTGCCCCCCAGCTAGCTCCCCCCAGTTTATATACTGAGCATGATGTCATATGGTATGGAATATCCCTTTGTCCAGTTTGGACCAGCTGTCCTGGCTGTGCTCCCTCACAGCTTCTTGTGCACCAGGCAGAGCATGGGAAGCTGAAAAGTCCTTGACTAGTGTAAGCACTGCTCAGCAACAACTAAACCGTCAGTATGTTATCAACATTATTCTCATCCTAAATCCAAAACACAGCGCTATACCAGCTACTAAGAAGAAAATCAACTCTATCCCAGCCGAAAACAGGACATGCTCTTTGTGGTGTGTATTTTGTTCATTATTGTTGTTGTGAGGGCCTGTTTAGTAATTGTTTCTAGGGGGAAGAGAACCTTCCCAAGAAGAGGATACTCTTGGTCTTGTTGTGCCTGATAAAGAAGAGGAAAGGGTGATCTGCTACAAAAATAACAGTAGCACCAAGACTTCGTGATGCCAGTGCTGCTGAACTGGCAGCTGCTGCCTCTGTGCCTTCTTCACTGACTTCCAGATAACACTTGTGAAAAACTTGTGACAAAAACAGCTCGTCATTCTCTGACATTCCTGTGAAATCAGCTTGACCTTCAGTGAAGGCATCTTGTATCCCCATCCTGCTCAAAGTAGATTTGAGGTCATATTTCTCTTCTAACGTGAACCTGGGCAGATAAACCTCCATTTTCATTTTCTCCATTAATTCTAGGCTGGTCCATGCAGACAAGTTTTCAAAAGTCAATTCTTTTTCTAGCTGCAGTTAGTAAAAAGAGAATCAGAAGATTACAGAGTGTTCAAAAACCTGTGCCCTAAGGGCTATTTCTTCTCTTTTCTTAAATGGAGAACTTTTCAAGCTGTTGTAAGAGTACCAAAAAAACCAGTAGTGAAAGACCAATTTGGAGATCTTTTTGACTAAAGGAATATGTTGCTCTACAGTAGGTCAATGCAGTATTTGAACTGTTCTCAGTAATTGTCAGGGAATATTGCAGGGTTAAATAGTTGTAGAACAAAACCATCAGTGTCAAGTAACAATAGTCTGGTTGATTTGCTGTTCACATTTCTGTCTTCCCTACATTTTAGAATTTACTGAAAAGAGCTTTTTTCCTACAGAACACCCACTAATGTAAATGAGAATTTAATAAGAGTTTATTATCCAAAGGCAGGATCCGTCTCTTCACAGAAGGTGGCAGTGTCCATATGTATTAGCTCTGGACTTCCTGGAAAGTAATGGAGGCTGTCCAATTTGTAGGTTTTTTTTTTTTTGGAATGAAATCCTATCTGTCCGAATCCGTACAGACAGTGAATCTCAGCAGGGCTGGCTTTCTGCCCTCATTTTTGTTCAGCTGGAAGAGGAGCCAGTCTTGGAGGGTTTGGGTTACCTATTTCCAGGACTGATCAACATTGGGAACTACAGAAGTGCCAGCTGCCAGGAGTAAGAAATCTATTCTGAGCTCCAAGATGTTCAAGTTCACAGTGCTAGACCAAGTTTGGGGTTTGCTTTTCCTTGAGCCTGATCAGTACCCTCCTTCCTAGAAACATGACTGCAACCTGGTCTTTTACCTCACACATGCGTAAAATAAGTAAATAATGACACTCTTGGTTTTTTCACATGATTTATGTTCTCAGTTGCTTTACCTTTTGTAGGCCGGTGATGTCACTTGGTAGCAGGATAAACATGCTGAGGTCATTATTGACATATGGAAGCTCAAGAACGTCAGTCTGTACTGATTCTACGTAGGTCCAGTTAAATTTATCACTCAGGTACATCATTGGCACTGGTTTAGTTGTATGCTGCAACAAATCAAATTAGATATTTGTCATTTGTACTCTGACTGAACAGCAAAGAACTGAGTTAATGTGTTATTGTATTTACTGTACAAGCTGCTCAGTGTGTCTGAGACATCCTTACGGCTCTAAGTGGTAGGACACAGGATCTACAAAGGTCCTTTGGTCTTCTGGAAAGGCACTCGGAGGCTAGGCAGGCTATCTAAGCTGTCTCAGATGACACCTATTACAGCAAGCTGTATTCCACTCTGATTTGTCATGTGGTTAAAAACGAAAACGTAAAGAACTAACCCATACAGTTTTGATCACCTCTTTGTTTTCCCTGCCTTCAGAGAATGGAAGCTTGTTTCAAGTCAGCTTCTGACAATTTTACTTGTGGCTCAGGTGCTAGTATGTGTGCGCAGTCTTTCTGCTGAACATGTGGTGAAGAAAATATACTGTATGCATTAAATGAAATAACTTTCATGCCAGATTTCATGTGGATTTAAAGACTGACAGGAATTTCTCTCTCTCATCTTTTTCATTGCTTTTTTCCACCTGCAGTCTAGGATATAGGTTAGTATATTCCCATACCGTGTTTATTCTGAAAGGCCTTTGTCTGGTAGCTTCAGCTTCAAACTTTGTTGCCCAGTTTCCTTTGAAGTAGAGCGCATTTATCAGGACTAGTCTGGTGAGCGAATCTACGGATCCAGGAGGCAGCAGATTTTGGATTTTACCTAGAGAAAACAGATGGACATTTAGACATTTGTGCAGTTTTACTGTTTTGGAGTAAGTGTTGGCACAATTTCGCCAGATATAAGCCAGGGAAATTTTAAGTGCTGATATAGCATGCTTCTAGCTTGAGATTATTTGCAAATAAGTGATTACTGCAGTAACCTACAAAGAAGAGTAAGCCATGTTCCTCACACGTTCGGATGGAGGACACTAATTTTAGTAAGGGCTTGTCAGTGGATGACTGCTTTAGGAAAAGTGATCTGATTTACCTTTCTGAGGAGAATTGTTTACCTGCCTTGGGCCCCTTGGGTACAGAGACTTTGTTCAATATCCAAAATGGCTTTGTTTTGAATGTTTTGCTCCTGAGAGGCAGGAGCTTACCTTCAGTCTGGTGTTCGACCCTGGAATTGATCTCTCTTCTGATGTCATCTGCTCCTCTCACAAAGTCAACTGATTGTGGTTCTGCATTGTAGTATTTCTTGGCTAACTGTAAGTATTCCTGCAGTGCAAGAGAGACAGCTGTCTTATGTTTGTTGCCTGCCAATATGAATGCTAATAAATAACTACAGCCAAATAGAGAGAAAACATGATAAAAATTACATAGACTACAAGCACAACATTTTGTCAAAGGAACAAAGTAATTTTTTTTAGTGGAAATACTCAATTTAAATGTTTGCACCTAACCACATCTGCAAATCACCCTGAAATTAGATACACATCCCATAAAACTAAAATTTTAGTGTGCAAAGTCTCAGGAAGAGTCTCATAGAAAATATTTATGTTAAGGATAACAACACAGAATCATAGAATCATAGAATGCTTTGGGATGGAAGGGATCTTTAAAGGTCATCTAGTCCAATCCCCCTGCAGTGGGCAGGGACATCTACAACTAGATCAGGTTGCTCAGAGCCCCATCCAGCCTGTTCTTGAATGTTTCCAAGGATGGGGCATCTACCACCTCTCTGGGCAACCCGTTCCAGTGTTTCGCCACCCTCATCATGAAAAATTTTTTCCTTGTGTTTAATCTAAATCTACCCTCCTTTAGTTTAAAACCATTACCCCTTGTCCTGTCACAGCAGGCCTTGCTAAAAAGACTATCCCCATCTTTCTTGTCGGCCCCCTTTAACATGATTTGCAAATGTAATTAAAATATTTAAAAGCATAGAGTTTATGGTATGTTGTCATAGATAGATCATAAAGATTAAATGCCACTACATAATCTGAATAAATGGCTTACCTACCTTACTGAACGGCAATGTTTTTTCTCCATATAACTGGTTGACACTTTTAAGCAGGTAATTTTTAGTGGGTTGGTTGATTTCAAAGTTGAGTGCATTAAACCCAGCATGTATATTACCCGATTTGCCAATTTCTGTCTTGGAGAAAGGGAAAAAAAAGTTACTCATCTGGTGTGTAAAATAGTTCAAAGTTTCTAATTTCTTCCTTCATGCAGCTCTATGTAAAGTATTTCTATTGAGGTGATCTGTTACTTGTATTGCAACACAAGAGGTGTTCTAAACCAGACAGCTATTAAAAGAATCACTTGAAAGTATTCAAAGTTGCATATATGGTATAGACATTGGAAGTGTCTCAGAATGCAAGTGGTAAGAGCCTGAACTATGTGAAACTTCTAAGGGTTTCTAAGTGGAGATTGTGAAACTAAGTATATCCAAAGAGTGAGAGACAGAATGTAATTGTTAAACAATGCATGAAGATTTGGCTGTGTGAGTCCTTTCATTTATGAAATTTGAGTGTGTTACATGGAAAGTTTGCCCCTAAATTTCTTAATCTTGCTCTTAATGTTAATATTTTGTAAATTTTTTTATGTTGCAGTAATTGCAGTAAATTCATTATCTTGAAGTAACAGGATTAAATGAATGTGGGCTTAAACTCCCAAATGAGCTCGAGGAAGTTAAGCTGTGAATTAGTAAACTAAAAATCTGTGCTGTATTCATCTTGTCATGACATCAGAATCAGAGGCATGAACAGACACTTACATTTTAAACTGTTAGAATGGTCCCTTTGCCCTACCCACAGCGCTCTGTAATTCTTACAATTCAGACAAGCATTACTCATGAGGAACAATCTCTCTTCTGTTCATGCAGTGCAAATGAGTTGTTGGCATAGACCCTAAAATAAATCTTCCTGCCGTAGGATTTGGCTCTTGAATGCAGATCCAAGTTCCCATTCATCAGAACTAGTGTCCGGCAGGGCTTTGTGGGCAGCCTGCAGGAGAATGGTTCACTCCCACAAAGAATAAGGATGATGAGTAAGAGCAGGGAGAAGAGCTTGACGCCACCATGGTTGAATTGTCAGTGAGGAAAACGTGCCTTTACTGACTCAGAGGGATTAAGTTTGCTTTTGTGTATTTTTCTGCTGTCTTAAATTATGTATACTTTGGTACAAGATGCCTGCCAGTATGTCAAAGAAATATCTCAGGAATATAATGATTTCCACTTCTCTAATATTTATTGCAAGCAACTGGTCTACCTTGGGAGATTCCAGCATGTCAATTTATTTTGTTAACTAATCAACTGAAATGGAGATTAATTTTTGCAGAAGGCTACCTACCAAGCATAGGTAGCCTGGAAAAATTAATTCTCTGGGTTTTGTTGTCTTGATGCTGCAATCAAATGTGTGGGAGGGCAGCTCTGTTCTTGTGATTAGCTCTCTGAGGTAGGGACCATGCCTGTTCAACGAACGTGTTTTTGCTAAATAGCTAGCTATTGAACAGTAATAAATAGAGAAAGAAATCTCTCCTCAAAGCTAAAGGAAAAAGACCAAGAGATACATTGACAGAGAATGGTAACACTACATTTTAAATTTTGCAAATTTGAGGTTAGTTTTTGCAATTCTACCTAAAAAGGGGAAGCATGTAATAAGTATTGCATTAGATGAAGGTATCACAGGATGCTGTACCAATTAATTGTGTACACTACATGTGAGAAAGGCAAACATAGGCAAATGCAAATGTGGAAGGAAAATACAAGCAAGAGAAGATGTGACCATGCCCATAGCTTGATCACTGGACTTGATGAGATACCTTCTGGAAACAGGCATGTTGATTTGATAGATGCTCTTCCGTTCTGGAATAAACTTGCATTTTTATGGTTGTGGTGATGTTTCTGGCTCCTTCAGCTTTGTTAAAGTGAAGTACCTATAGTGGAAAAAGCAATAATAAATGCAAGGATAGGAAATTTGCTGTTTCAGTAAAATCTTTCAGTGATGTCATGGGACAGGTGATGAAGAGAGTCAAATACAGATTTCATTTTTTTGTCCACTCCTGACTGAATATGAAATCTTTGGTTAGGCCTTGAGGCCCATGTCTACAAAATGGCATGAGCACACTAAGCTGAGGGTTGCATGGCAAAACTCCCATCTGACTAGCCTTTCTAGAGGAATCTGCCTGCTTTGAATTACACCCTGGGCTGACCAGTTAATACCTGGGAAGAGCCGGTTATCTCCAGATGGAGACTATCAAAGCAGAAGTCTAAATGGAGCACTGCTCTGTGTCAGAAAGCATGAAAATGATGGGGGCAGTTTCATGCTTTAAATCCCTTGCTCTGGGCATGTGCACCTTACCCAGGCTACAAAGGGGTGCGTCCAACGTTGGAACATTTTTCAGAAGAGCTATGCCTTGGTTTTTTGTTTTCCCTTCTTCTTAGCAGAAGATCACTCCTTTCTTTGTTACCCTGCTGGCCCTCTTTTGTCCTGTAAATCAGGAGTTAGATCACTGCCTTAGCAGGTTGGACAACTTCCTCTGCCTTAGCAGATGCAAAGTCACAAGCCTCACCTCCTATGATAGGAGCTAGGTAACTGTGCACTGGGGCTGTTCTCACTGCCATCTGCTGAAGCTATGAACTTTGCACAAATACGACTTCGGGATTTCAGTAAGTGATCTTGCCTGTAAAATACACACCCCAGAGAAAGGGTTGTAGTCTCACCATGTTTCTTCTCTGATCTTGTGGATGTGGATTTATGTTTATCAAACTGCAGAACTTATAATAGCTATAGGGGAGAGTCTTTTTGTGTGGGGTCATTTCCAAAGAGATGAGATGTGACATGGGAATTGTCTGTGGCAGAGTAGAAGGAGAATCCAGGTCTCCCACTCCCTGGTGAGTGCTCAAGTTACTGAGCTTTGGGGTAAAGATCCCTTATTTCTGCTGGTGAGATTTAAAACCAGAAAACGTCACCAGTGCCACTTCTCTATTTGCTGGGGGCCTGTTTCCAGAGACTAGAGTAGACTATTTCTTTGACCTGCACAAGTGGAGAACTGGTCTATTCATTGCAGCGCGCATCAGGGGTGAGACAGGAGCTGGCATATATGTGTGTAGAGTTTTGATTAGAGTAATTTTTCTGCTTATGGCTTTCCTCTGTTCCATCATAGTAAATTTCTTGCATAGAGGATGTTATTCCAAGAGATCAGCCCTTTCAGACCTTTTGAAGCCCAGACTCACCTTTGCCATCTGATCTGCAGTGTTACCTTTGGCTCCCAAATAAACAGTAGCGAGGGCAGATGAAATACTGAAAGGGGAGAACAAAATATTCTTGTCACCATCTTCGTGACACTCATGTTTGAAAAAGTCAAGAGCAAAGCTTGTGTTTGCTTTATTCAAAGCTTCCATTGTTCTGAACCTGCACAGAAAGGGAGAAAAGATGCTATTAGCAAACCACTAATTATGACTGCTATGTGCCTGCAAGTTTCTCTTCAGTTTTTGACACTTCTTTTGTGTTTTAAAAGTTTTCTGAAAGTATTTCTCTATATGAAGAATGAAGAGGATTAACTATTATAGTCATATAAAGTGTAGCATGTCCTGTTTCACTGATGATACTAGCTATCACTTGGGTTAGGGAAAAAGCAGCCTCCAAACTTGTTTTGTATTTGCTGTCCTTTACAGCATCTTGGAGTGACAGTTGACAATGTTACTCACCAGTGCCTGGGCTAGAGGATACTGAGAGACTGTCCCTTATGACATCTTTTATGCTTCAATTTGTGCAAGAGCCTTTTGATGCTCATAACTGTAGTGGACAAATACTCTGGTAACAGTAACAGTCAAACTATACTTTTAGGACAGGACAAAATACTCCTTCCAATGCTTGGGCAAGTGCTGCCTTAACTATTTCATGCTAAGCTTCCTGAATTCCCTTTTTGACTTTCAAAAACGTCCTGAAACTCTGTCTTACAGCACTAGCCCAGATCCTAACTTCCCAGTTCTTCTGCAGGACAAGGTTTCCATATCCAGTAGACCACAAATGCTGCTATTTGTCATGTGCATTTGTATTGGGTTTGTGTGGCAAGGTTTTGTTAGCAGGGGAGCTACAGGGGTGGCTTCTGTGAGAAGCTGCTGGAAGCTTCCCCCATGTCCAACAGAGCCAATGCCAGCCAGCTCCAAGATGGACCCGCCACTGGCCAAGGCCGAGCCCATCAGCAACGGTGGTAGCGCCTCTGGCATAACATATTTAAGAAGGGGAAAAGAAAAAACTGCAAGAGAAACTGCAGCCAGAGAGAGGAGTGAGAATATGTGAGAGAAACAGCCACGCAGATGCCAAGGTCAGTGAAGAAGGAGAGGGAGGAGATGCTCCAGGCTCCGGAGCAGATATTACCGTGCAGCCTGTGATGAAGACCATGGTGAGGCAGGCTGTTGCCCTGCGGCCCATGGAGGTTAACAGTGGAGCAGATCTCCACCTGGAGCACATGGAGGACCCCATGCCGGAGCAGGTGTGTGCCCGAAGGAGGCTGTGACCCCATGGGAAGCCCGTGCTGGAGCAGGCTCCTGGCAGGACCTGTGGACCCATGGAGAGAGGAGCCCATGCTGGAGTAGGTTTCCTGGCAGGACTCAGACCCCTTGGGGGACCCACACTGGAGCAGTCTGTTCCTGAAGGACTGCACCCTGAGGAAAGGACCCAGGCTGGAGCAGTTCATGAAGAACTGCAGCCCATGGGAAGGATTCACGTTGGAGTTCATGGAGGACTGTCTCCTGTGGGAGGAGAGGTGTGAGGAGTGTGAGGAGAGTGTGAGGAGTCCTCCACCTGAGGAGGAAGGAGCAGCAGAGACAAGGTGTGATGAACTGACAGCAACCCCCATTCCCCATCCACCTGCACCATGCGGGGGGAGGAGGTAGAGAAAATCGGGAGTAAAGTTAAGCCCGAGAAGAATGGAGGGGTGTGGGGAAGGTGTTTTAAGATTTAGTTTTTATATCTCATTACCCTACTCTGATTTTGACTGGTAATAAATTAAGCTAATTTCCCCAAGTCAAGTCTCTTTTGCCCATGACAGTAACTGGTGAGTGATCTCTTGCTGTCCTTATCTCAACCCATGAGCCTTTCGTTATATTTTCTCTCCCCTGTCCAGTTGAGAAGGGGGAATGATAGAATGGCTTTGGTGGGCACCTGGCATCCAGCCAGGGTCAACCCACCACAGTATTGCAGGTTTAGCTTAGAGCTCTAGGCAGGGACTAGGAGCTATTCTGGTTGGTATAGGATGGCCTTAGAATAAAGACAGTTCCTGTCCTGAGCAGCTTGCAAACCAGGAGCTGACCTGATGTTCGTAAGAACTGAACAGCACAGGAACAAATTAGCTGACTTAAGCAAACACAGTGGTTCTCACTCTGCTATGATATATATGCTAGCCAGTGAGCTTTAGAAATTATAGACCACTCTACAATAAATTGCTCTTCCACCTTCTAAACCATGCCTGTGCCATCTCAGTAAATTAATTTCCCAAGCATTCTTTGCTTCCAGTTCAGATACCTGCTTCCTTTTTTTCTACGCATTTGTCAACAAAGCAACATCATCCAAGAGTATATGAAATAAATAATCTCTAGAAATCGTTACAGTACCTTGTTTTGTGCCGGGAGGAACACTGCTGCTCTGGGTGTCTCCAAGGTTTCTGCAGTTCACGTGAAGGGTAGGGTGAATTTATAGTGTGCCTGGCCAGTTCTGCAAAGGTTCTTATGACTCAGGACTGTGCAATTTATTATGCCCTGAAGGCCACATCCCTGTGGAAGAGATGAATCATCTGAGAGTAGGATGTGAATTGGTGGTGAGAATGATACCATACAAGAACCTTACAAAACTGACTGCAGAAGTATTTCTGTAAACACTTTTGTGGCAACAGGCTAGTAACAACTTGAACCCGCACTACTTTAAACAACCTTTCTTTTGCGGTTTGGAGGATTTAAAAAAAAGGCAGTTGCTGACCTACTTCTTTTATGATTCGTCTAATAGAAATTATTTCTGAGGAGCAGACAAACAGAGAAAAACCAGTGACTTCTTATGTGTGAGTTTTTCTGTTGTCCGTTTCGTACTGAGAAAGTATTTGTAACTCCTGGTGAGTTTTTGTTTTAGAAAAATGGATTTTGTTAATCTTGGAGGATTCTAAGACTGTACAACCAGAGAAATGTCACTGTGAGATGGTGAAGGTTGAGAAACAGGCATCAGACCCTTGCTTTTGTTATCAGTGGCAACATCACTAGAACCTGATGTGGGTCTTAAATTAGACTTCATTTTTCTTCTACTTCTGTTTCCCCACCCTAATCTGAAAGCTGCTGTTTGACCAATGCAACACCTCAGAGATCTATTCCTTGTTTTCCATTCCAGAAATGGATGTTCTGTCAAATCCTCTTTTTCTTCTTACCTTGGCTACTAAAATACCTCCTTCCCTGATTTTCCTTGCAGTCATGCTGTCCCTTCCTCTGTTGTCCTTTTTGTAGCTGTCCATCCCCACTCTGACCCCTAACGGAAACACCCTGTGTAATCCTACCCTTGCCCTTTATTTCATTCTTTACCTCTCTGTGCTGTTGAGAATACCCCCTTGAAAACCTGGATAGGAGCTGCTTGTCTCTCCAGGGCTGCCTCCTCGACACTGAGCAAGACTCACTCACAAGGTCTGTCTCCTCAGCATAAAATGCCTTCTGAGAGCTTTCTTCTGACCTGCTGTCTATGAGCATACATTTAGCGTGGACTTACTTATGTTGTAGGTCAGTGGCTGGCACAGAGGATCCTGTGATGAGAAATGAGACCATGGGAGTACCTGCAAAATTTGGCGTAGGGCATAGGAGGGTGCAGCTGCAAAGGGTCCCTTGCCAGTGGTGAACCTTCTGCATCAATATAATCTGGGAATTGAAAGCTTTGTTAAAGTTGCTTTCCTGCTTGTGAGGAACCACACGACTTTAATCGGATGGTGTTTTCTTGCCCCTCGGGTCTTTTGAAATTGTAGCTACACAAAAACAGTATGTGTCAGTGTGAGTTGTAATTAGGTGCATCTGTTACATTTTCCAGAGAGCGGCATAGTGTAGGAGAGGTGTTCACTGCAGAATTAATTGCTTCCATTGCGCCTGGGAAAGCTGTAATCTGTTTACATTGGCTTTAAGTGATTTCCAAAGCCTAAATGATTTGAGTAATCTTTGTAAATTTAGCCATGTTGTTGAATGACTTATAGATACACTGGATAGACTTCATCCCTTAGAGCAATTGCTGTGGATTTTCTGGTTTTAAAGCAGGGGTGAATTTAATTTGCTAACTTGTAATACTGCTTGCTGCTTTACAAGAAGTGGCTGAGGTGTTCTGTTTACGCAGAAATGCTGGGTTAGACTGAATGAGAGGCTTGTGCCTTTGTACAAGGTTTTAAAGCTACCTTTTTAAAACGCCTCTTGAACAGCATGGCTGGTCATTAGCAAAAAAGAAAAAAAAGCATACCGAGTAACTAAAATTATACTTGTCTCAAAGGACAACATATGCTAAGTCAACATGATGAATTTATACCATTTTCCAATATCCTTTTAAATTAGCATCAGAGGACACGGCTCAATGGGTGGTGCTACTGCTGACTCAGTAGCAGTGGGTACTCTCACTCCCACTCAATACTAAGTCAACACAGCAACACACTAGAAGACTTATATTTTTATTAATAGTATCCTTCCTGTGGGAAGTAAACCTGTGGCCTCTTTCACTGTAGTCATTCATGTTTCCATTTGGTCAGGACAAATATTGGCAGGACATCAGTGCCCTGGCCAGATCTTAACTATATAAATGCATTTTGTTCTCCTCCAGTTTCAGTGTAACTTAGCACAAGTCATTGTGACTTTCCTACACAGTGTGTTGCTCTGTTCATTAGCACCTGGGTTCAGGAGTAGGTGAAATGCTTGATGTCTAAACAGAACTTTATAAAGTGCTCTATAAAGGCTTTTGAAGGTCTTGAGAGAAAGACTTTCTGTCACAGAAAAATGGTAGCTTCTGCTTTCACACAGTATTTTAGGATACAACTTTCCCCGGCTGGTTTTCATCTTCATTGGTAGCTTATTTTAGCTATCAACTCTGTACAGCTCTTGGAAATCTGATTTAATTCAAAACTAACATGTTCTATATTTCAGGTAGATCAAAAGAAAAAGTGACGTTTGAAGGAAAGCTGTTCAGTTTCCCTGACATCTTCAAATATTTTTTTACCAGTATAAGCACTGTTTATTTACTTGGGAGGGAAGAATTTCTGGTTCAGCCAGGAGAGCAGTCTATTGATGTTTTTGGCTCAGCCAGAGCAGACCAGTAGATTTTAAACGTGAAAGGATTTTAAATGTCCCCAAACCTTTAAAAGGACTTCAGGAGATACAAGAAGCAGGGAGAGGAAAAGGATTTTGAAATCTGAGAATATTTTAATCCCTTTGGAGGTCTGATGGAATTTTTTTTTTTAAACTGCTGTGTGATTTAAAGTTAAAAACTGTAAGGAGGACAGGGGCACAGAAACTGAGGAAATAGTACGAGTGCTAAGTGACTAGATACATGAACTTTTCTGTGCTAAGGAGGACTCTCCTCTGGGTGATGCCTTTGTCATAGTGTAATTGAGAGCATGACATGAGCTTTTCCTAACCTTGTCAACTAAAAGAAAATAATAGTGTATATGCTTCACCTAGACTGGTTATAACAGATTTTGGGTTGTGCAATAACAGATTTTTATGTAGGATAAAATTGTATCATCCTGAAATCTCAAATAGTTTTTAAGTTTAAGAGAGATTAGCTCTCTGGCTATCTTTTTTCCCATTGAAGTGTTGGTTGAGAACACACGTGTCTTTATTTTGAAACAGAGTAGATAGATAGCTATCTGCTGTGTACCTCCTACGAGTAAGTTTTGCAAGCCTTCCCTTGCCAAGCAATCCTTGCTGACATACTCTAACAGTATTTAAAACCTTATGAGCTGAGGTGTGGTGAGGTTCCTGTAGAAGAATTCCTGAGGCATTTTGCTCCATGCCTGCAGAAAGCAAAGGCGTGGTGAAATTTGACACTACTGGCACAATTCATCATACTTTACTATTACGTCTACATGCTTTGGCTTAGACACTGTAATTAATAAAGGCAGTGCTTTTCCTGAGAAATTCAGCCCTGTTGAGAAGTGCAACACTTCTGAGAAAGGACTGATCTCTAGATCTGAAAAGAGAGAGTTTATCTGTTAATGAATATGCACACTTTTCCTGTACTCAAGAGTGCAGTTTTCCTTTGAATGACTCAGGCAGCGAGCATTTTTAGAGTATCCCAGGTAGAAGTTAACATCAAAAATATGGAGTGGCCTGAATTTCTCAATCGTGACACACAGTACTGCGTTATGAGTAATGCCGTATGTGTGGCTTGTATGCACTTTAGCCGAAACGTGTCATTTTTCCGAAGAAATCTCTCAAAGGGTGTAACTGTACGTCACCTGCACAACTACTGAATCAGAAGCTGATCCCTGCTTTGTGTTAATGGGAGTTTCCCAGGCTGCGGTGCTGTAGTGCAAGATGTGCCCTGTTGTGGGATGAAGAATGTGAATATGGAGTCGATGTATCTTCAAAATGCATTTCTAAACAAGAGTACATCCTAAACAGGAGCCTTGTGCGCATGGGCAAGAGCAGGGTATAGAGGAAGGTCCCTCTTTCAAGAAACCCATTTGAACATTTGCTATTTTTTCACACAGCTCGACTACAAATATTCTTGCCTGGTGGAATGACCAGGGGTTTCACAAGGCAGTTGGCATTTTCAGAAGGTTCATTAGGAGAATTTCCCCAATACTTACTTGTGGAAGTGTACTGGAAATCTTAGCTATTCACTGATCTGCTTGGCACCTGCTGGCCCTTTGGAGTTTCATGCTTTTTAGGCTACCCTTGCGACTGATCTGAACTACCTGGTTGAGTGCACATACAAAGGCAGTAAGCCTTTTTCCTGGAAGAGAGTAACCCCAAAAAGGGGGCTTGGAATGGAATTTCCCCCTTAGACTGAAAAGGACCTTGGGTGAGCTGGAGTGTCATTAGCATTGTTTGAACATGTCTTACCAATGCCTTTGCCATTGCAAGAGTCTTCCATCTTTCCGTCTCTCATGTTCTCTGCCTGTTGCACAAAGGAGCTCAGTCTCTTGAGACCTGACATCCTTTTACATGGTTCAAGTTAGCAAGCTTTTCATAACAGTGACCAAGTAGAAATTAATGGCATTATGATTACCCACAAACTAAGACAAGATGATCTCATGTTCCTTTCTGCTCTCAGACAAAATGAGATGGAAAGTTTTGATTTTGTTCCTCAAGCTTTTGTGAGAGATGCAAAAATGTGAACTTGCAGGGTATTGCACTGAGGACCTTCTTTTAAAATATCCTGATGATCATCTGCTCTTCTTTACCAAAGCATTTCCAAACTCTTTGGAGCTGCCCTTTCCAGTTGTGATTCAGCTGTATGCAGATCTTCATGGCTCCATTATATTTTGGTCTGGTATTTGTGGCTCTTTTAGCTCTTTCAAAGCCAAAAGCAGAACTCTTTTTATGTAGTTTAAAACCAGAGCCATTGTCCCTTTCAGCTGCTTCAATCATTTCTTTCTTCTTGGTCTATTTCTGTTCATTTTCTAGACCTTTGGCTTTATCTCCTGAGGCTTTCTTAATATCCCTTGCTTCGGTGGTTGCTAATTCCTTGTCTGGGAACATAGACAGACCAAGCCATAGAGCAAGACTAATTTGAATTCAGTGGTACAGAGGCAACATCAGGCTAAGGAAAGTTAGCAGAGTACGTGTAAGGAGAGGCAGAGCACTTGCTCTCTGTTTGTGGCTGGAGGAATGGGCCCTCACCCCACCTCCTGCAGATGCAGCTGAGATGCAGCTTGGGCTCTGTAGTTGATGCAGCCTTATTGCATGGCAGACGATCCCTCTAGGCAGTATGAGTGGCGATGCTCTCCTCCCACTTTCTTCCTTAGTCCCACACCTTCCTCTCCCTGACATTTCTTCTCTTAGAAACAAGGCTTGACCCCAGCCCTGCCCTCTTCCCTCACTGCCCCAAGAAGTAGATAGAGATCGCTGAAGGGCAAGGAGGATAAAGGAGGACATGATGAGGGTAAGGATAGTCAGCGCCTTGGGGAAGGGGATTTACTGGATAGCAATGAACCATGCCAAAGGGAAATGAGGCAGAATGAAAGAGAAAAGAGAGAAGAGGAAAGAGAAACTGCTCTTACACACAGCCCTGTGAAGTTTAATGATTTCTCTTCCACCCACTTTGTTCACCTTTAATTGCCTGTCCTGGTTTCGGCTGGGATAGAGTTAATTTTCTTCCTAATATCTGGTATAGTGCTGTGTTTTGGATTTAGGATGAGAATAATGTTGATAACACACTGATGTTTTAGTTGTTGCTGAGCAGTGCTTACACTAAGTAAAGGACTTTTCAGCTTCTCGTGCTGCACGGCCAGTGAGAAGGCTGGAGGTGCGCAAGAGGCTGGGAGGGGACACGACCAGGACAGCTGACCCAAACTGACCAAAGTTACATTCCATACCATATGACAACATGCTGAACAAAAACTGGGGGGGGAGTTGGCCGGGGGGGGTGCTTGGGAACTGGCTGGGCATCAGTCAGCAGGTGGTGAGCAATTACATTGTGCATCATTTGTTTTGTATATTCTTTTATCATTATTATTATTATTTTCCCTTCCTTTTCTGTCCTATTAAATTGTCTTGATCTCAACCCACGAGTTTTACCTTTTTTCCAATTCTCTTCCCCATCCCACTCAAGGGGAGTGAGCAATGAAAGGCTGTGTGGTGTTTGGCTGCCTGTCAGCTTAAACCACGACATTCCCATATCTCTGCATTCCTTACAGGAACTCGTCTGACACCTCACTATTCTCCCTCTCCATATTGACCTCTTATCAGAGCCACAACACTGAAATTTTACCTGTGTGACTAAGAAGTCAGCCTTCCATTGTAAGGATTTGCTCACCTCCTGGATCCTGCTCCTGTTGTCTGTAAAGTGCCATTAATAGAAGTTCATTGTTTGTCTGCATTAATTTTAGACTGTGCGTTGCTATTGCTAACATTTAGAAAAAGTAGGAAAGTTCTGTATGAGTTGAAAAAATAAAAACTCAAAATTAGTTTGGAATCTTTTTTTCCTGGGAGTACCATGCAATTGTGAGACAGTTAGACTGTATGGTATTAAAGTCTTTATCTTGTGATGTCTGAGAGTATAGCAGTGAGGAAAGGGAGGCCAGGTACAAATGATAGCCCATTGATATCCACATATAATAAAATAGAGACAAAGTATAAATTATGCTACTGGGACTAAAAGTGTGTAGCATGAAGCTATGTATTATCTCGCCTTTGCTCCTAAGCATTGTTAACCATCCTAAGAATTTGGTGTTCACCGGGTGAGTAAGTACTGCTTGGGATTTACAGAGATATTCTGTAGACTTCAGTTCCAAGAGGGTTAAAAGTGAGGAAGACAGTGAGAGCTTTGTGGGCTGACCATGGGAGAATCAAAATGAAGGAACTGGTGGGGCTCATTCTCCCTTGTGGCCAACTCTCATTTGCTGAGAGAAAGGTAAGCTGGCTGGATGGCTTACACTACTTCTACATTAGTGAGATTTGGATTTATGTTTAAAATGAAATTAATGAGAACATCATTGTGGATTCTCCAACCTTAAAGATATGCAACATTTAACTGGGAAGGGCCCTAAGCAACCTGGTATATCTTTGAAGTTAGGACCAGATGACTGTCAGCTGCCCATTCCAACCCCAGTTACTCTCTAACTCTGAACTTCAGGAGGCCAATTTTTGCAAATAACTGACTTTATTCAACTGAGCAATATTACTTACATTCTTATGTATTTGAAGAATTAGGATTAGAATAAACAGTAGGGCCCAGGCTCAAATTCTGTCACCTCTATGGAAATTCATTATGTGAATTACCTTCCAATTGTAAGGCTGCAGACAAGCAAACAAATGTGGTCTTGTATCTGCATAACTCACTAATCCTTCGAATTAATTATGTCTCTGCACATGTGAAATTACAAATATATATGGCGTGTGGTGGTAGAGCAGTAAAAGTCTCTTATGATGGGTCCTAAAGCTGTGAGTCTGAGCCTTC
The DNA here is from genome assembly GCA_020745775.1 of Theristicus caerulescens. Lineage (NCBI taxonomy): Eukaryota > Metazoa > Chordata > Aves > Pelecaniformes > Threskiornithidae > Theristicus > Theristicus caerulescens. Next base: position 76,333,198 of record CM036558.1, read on the forward strand.
TTCCATACTTGTGCTGAAAGACATACTGGGGATAAAAGAGAGTAATCCACCTGTACTTCCTGACACAACAGAGAGCCAAAGTCTCTGGGACACAGTGCTGACTATTTTGCTTCTCTGGGGATGGAGAGAAGAAGCTGTAGCCTCCTCTGTTGGCACAAAGGAGAGGACTTGTTCGATGCTGGGTGATGGAGGTCTCATATCTGTCACCCAAATTGGGGCTACATCCAGGCCTGTCCTTTAGAGGCCTGTTCTTTAGGTGCCTGTTACTACAGAAGCTACAGTGCCTCAGGTGTGGAAGGCTGTTGAAGTTTTTAGCTGTTAGACAAATATTTCTCTGTCTGAGATTTGAGGACTCGAGCATTCATTCCTTAGAGGGTGTGTGATTTGCCAAGTCCCAAAATGGTTTCAAAGTTTTCAGTCTCTGAAAACTTAGAACTGAGAATGCACATTGATATTTTTTTTTTCATTTGTGTATTAGAGATGGACAGACTGCTCAGCTGATTAAGGAAGTGACTACTGAGGACAAGGATATGACTGCTCATTGCTGTGCTGGGTGGAGAAGTCAGCAGAAATCAGGAGGCAGCACTGAATCTATCTGTCTACATACAGGAGCAGATGTACTTTGTGTCTTCTGTTTGTGAAGAAGTATGTTTTAATTGATAAGAACCGCAACAGCCTAGAAATAGTACAGTTTTAGAACAAATCTGCTTAAAATTAAGTGTACTGGGGCTTTTAGGTGCTCTATTTCCATGACCAGATCAACAGAAACTCCAGGATAATACTAAACACATTGTTAGGTCTCTTGCAATAAATTTCCCTATTTGTTATCTCCGGAACAGCAATCAGCTAAGATAAGGGAAAGTGAAGGAAAATATTTGAACTATTTATACACCAGTGAAGGTGGAGTCATGTTATCTTCCTTGTATTGCAAGATCATGTTTGCTACCAGCAAGTTATGCCCCCTAGGTCCTGCCAAAGTATGCGTTATCTTGGGGGACTGGGGCGGGGGGGGAAGCCAAAACAAGTAGAACAAGCAAAATACTGTGTGGTGGAACTGAAAAAACATTCAACTACAGACCACCCAGCACTGGTGCCATGCTGTGCATACTGGAGTCAGGAAAGAGCATAGCTTGCTTGCAGTAACTTCACCCCCCAAAACCTTTCTCTTTCACTCTTCTGGTACTTCTCTGTGACAGTTCCTCACAGGTCTGTTTCCTTTCTTGCTTCAGTGACAAAGGGAAGAAAATTCATTCCAGAGAGAAACTATAACTTGCCATAGACATTGCTTCTCTTAGCATGATTATCCTCTTTAGTTACAAAATAAGAGCCTATAAAGCTTTGTAAACACACTGCAAAGATAACTAGAAAATTCATTCCTACTTCCCATTCCCATGTGTTCTCCGAGGCAGTGTTGCATCTCAGTGGGATGCAGATTCTGCACATATCCAGCTGCCTTCCAAACTGTTTATCATCTCCTGTTTCAGAGAGACTGGGTGAATCATGGTTTGTGCTGAAAGTGTTACATCTGACTAGTTTGAGTTGCATGCATGAGGGGTAATGGGTCATGCTGGTCCCTTCCTGGAAGAAGATTGGTCTCAATATTGTATCTTAGCCCAGAGTTAGGACAGACTCTCATTCCTCATCTCTCTGTAAGCGATAGACCAACTCTGATAAAAGAATCAAAGAATCATAGAACATCTCAAGTTGGAAGGGACCCATAAGGGTCCAACTCCCTGCTCCTTCCAAGGCTACCTAAAAATAGACCATATGACTAAGAGCATCATCCAGATGCTCCTTGAACTCTGGCAGGCTTGGTGCTGTGACCACTTCCCTGGGGAGCCTGTTCCAGTGATCGACCACCCTCTTAGTGAAGAACGTTTTCGTAACGTCCAATCATCTGAACTTCCCCTGATGCAGCTTCATTCCATTTCCTCGTGTCCTATCGCTGGTCACCAGAGAGAGGACATCAGCACCTCCCCCTCCGCTGCCCCCCTTGAGAAAGTTGTAGACTGCGATGAGGTCATCCCTCAGCCTCCTCTTCTCCAAGATGAACAAACCAAGTGACCTCAGCCGCTCCTTGTAAATCTTGCCCTCGAGGCCTTTCACCATCTTGAACGCCGTCCTCTGGACACACTCTACTAGTTTGATGTCCTTCTTATATTGAGGCACCCAAAGCTACACACAGTACTCGAGGTGGGGCTGCACCAGTGCAGTGCAGAGTGGGACAATCTCCTCCCTTGACCGGCTCGCTTTGGTGTGCTTGATGCACCCCAGGGCACGGTTGGCCCTTTTGGCTGCCAGGGCACACTGTTGGCTCATATTCAACTTGCCATCAACTCGGCCCCCCAGATCTCTTTCTGTGGGGCTGCTCTCCAGCTTCTCACCCCTGAATTTGTATGTATAACCAGGATTACCCTGTCCCAGGTGCACTTGAAATACTCCAAATGAAATGCATTTGCTTAAACATGTTTTTATTGTGATTAAGGGAGCAAAAGAGTACATCCGCAAGACCCATTACATGTGGATACATGGAAAACAATTTGAATAGCAACATGCCATATTTAGTCATGATGATTGAGCCAAAAAGGTTTAAGGAGAAATATAAGTTTTCTATAATGCTTCTTTAGAACATGAGGAAGAGCCTTGCAGTATCAGGAGCACAAAGAAAAAGCAATTGCCTTGTCAGAGTAGGAATGATTGGTAACAGTTTAGAGTTTAATCTGGGAGCTTTCAAGTGACTAATTCTAAAGGAGTCACACAAAGCTTGGCCATAGAGTAATCTGGCTTAATTAGAAGGCTGCATTTTTTTCCATAAAACTCCTGCTGATAAATGGGGTTGTGTTTTTTCAGTGTGATGATTCAGCACTATTATTGTTAACTTGCACCAGGAACATCTCTGTTCATGCTCATGCTTTCCTTGGGTCCAATTTTAATTCCCTTAACTCTTCATCCATAAGTAAATAATATTACTCTTCAGAAAGGAAAGGCAAAGGACTCTGTTTTCATGGCATAATTTCTCTGGCCTAAATTTTTTTTTAAAAAATAAAGACTTCTGGTTTTAGAAAATATGGATGAAAGACAGAGCATGCATTTCTTCTTACCCTTGATACTGCAGTGCTTTGGGTCTTGCTGTGAGTGACCAAAATTCTTTCAGCTTCCTTCTCTTTAAGGGGAAAAGCATCTGCCAAAGAAGAGGATGCTGTTGGTTGGGTTGTGCTTGATCAAGAAGAGGAAAGGGTGGTCAGCCCTAAACTCTTCAGAGACACTTGTAGCCTCTATCCCAGCTTCTCTTGAGCCAACCACCTCACTGCCTGCTTCATAGATTTCCGCAAATGCCTCATGGATGGCTTCAGACACCTTCAGGCTCTCTGCTGAAGAGATGCCAGAGAGATTGGCCGATGAGCTGAACAGGTCGGTGATACCCAAGGCCATTAAGACAGATGTGAGGTTATATTTTTCCTCAGTCTTTATGCGGGGGAGATACACTTTAATTTTCCTCTCTTCCATGATATTAGAACTTGTCCACTCCATGAGTTTTTCAGCGGTGATTGCAGTCTCAAGCTGCAAGGAGACAAACAAATGAGATCTCTGGGATGAGAGCACAACTTCCTTTGTGGCAATGCAGTACCACATGGGTGGTTTTTTTCTCTTTTAAACTGACTGCTCTTGGCATGGCATTTTTTTCTAGGTATACACAGATTAATGTAGGAGAGGAAAGCAAACTACGGCTCTGTCTTCTCTGTCCTGCTTTCTATTTCTTCAATAGGCTCACTGCCAATGAATTTTCTTAATGAGATGGCTCCTCAGCAAATTTCACCTAAAGCTCTACCCTATCTGTCTTCTTTCCTTGGGAAATATATTCCAAAAATCATTCTGTGATTTTGAGTTGTAAGCTCTATCTGCATTTAAGACCTCCAAGTAACCAGGTGTTAATGGTAACCAATTACTAATACCTGAACTATCAGTTATTACTGAGGAAGTTTAGCTGTGTTCAAATGCCTCTTCATTTTTATAATTTAGATTCTTCGAGTTAGTGTACAAACATTTTAATGAACTCTCATTTATTACATAACTTTTTCTATTCAGACTAACTACAGTCCTGCTAATGACAATTCATATCAACAATAGTATGTTATGTACATTTTATTTTCTGAAATTGCTTTAACTATTCCAGTACCCCTCATATTCAGTTTTTAGATAGTTTAATTTTTGAAGGTATGAAGGAAGCATGTTGAGCACTGCCAAACCAAACAATAATTACAACTAGTAAAGCTAACATGAACTTCCCAGGAAGCTCCTCAGTGTGCAGGAATGGAGATATAAAACCTTTGGAGTTCAAGCTCCTGGAGTAACAGCTGCTTAGCTGAGAAGAATCTGTTCTGCAGTGACCAATATTCAACCCACTAAAGCAGTTCCTTGAGCAATCTGTGCTCAGCACAAACTATTGCAGGACCACTGAAACAGCTGCATGCTTCTATGCAACAATCCCATGTTGCCAGTGTTCAGATCTGTGCTGGTGAAGTGTTTTAGGATAACTTTATTGTGAAAGGCCTTGCAGCACCTAAACTTCACTGTGTTTATGGTTTTCTGAAACCCAACTGCCAGGGCCATACCTGCTCCAGGCCAGAGACATCATCAGGCAACAGCACCAACATGCTCAGCTCCCCGCTGGCGTATGGAAGCTCCAGGATCTTCACTTTCTCAGAAGCCGGCACTGCCACTTTAAATGAACCAATCTGATACATCATCTGCACAGGTTTGCTTTCTTGCTGCAAAACCAATTAAGATAATATAGTTTTCACAAAGATTATTCTTAGAGTGTAGAAATGTCTATTTATGGTTAAAACTACTGATTGCTCTTGTTCAGGAAGATTGTATAACAACTTGTCTGCTCTCTTCATAAATTCTAGAAGACACGTTTAAGGTGATGTATGCCTATGTACCTCAGTCACTCTGAAAGGCAGTGCCTGGGTGTCTTCATCTTTAAATGCTTTCTCCCACATTCCTTTGAAGTAAATGGCATTAACAAGGACCATATCAGTCTGGGGATCCACAGAGCCCGGTTGAAGGATATCTTTGATCATTCCTTTAAGAATGCATAGGAAAAGAGAACACATGTATATAACACATCTGTCTATAACACATCTTACTTGGCAATCACAACATTAAACGAAGGGTATGGAATTTGTAGGGAGGAGGATGTAGGGCAGGGACACTGTTTTGTTTTTGCAGCTGTAATCTTGTACTTCCGAGGTTGATTTGCTCACTGCTGTTGGCCACAGCTGTTGTTTCCCTCTCTGTAAAGAACTATGAGAGTTATAAGACCCAGAGATTTACTTGTTACAAAATGAGTAAACCTGTATATTTTGTGACAATGGGAAGAACCATTGGAACCTTCTATCCCAGGATGGTCTCCAGCCCAAACAGTAAACATAAATACTTCTTGCTTCAAACCAAAGTTGAAAGGAGATATCTATATAAAGAAGGTAGCAGGAAAGGAAACCAGAATTTTACTCTGCTTTCTTCTTATACTTTGTTCTTGTTTATTCTGCAGTCCTCATGCACATAGCAAGCTCCTCCCTTAGGTCCTTTCCCACCAGTAGCTTAATCATGGCCTGGTTTTCTCCTTCAAAGTATGACACCGCACCAGAAGTTGTGTGATTGTGAATATTTTCATTTCAGTTAAATTTCAGCACCTTTTATCTGTGTTTGCTGTTCAAGCCATGTGTTTCAAGTATGAGGGAAAGGAATGTTTTGAGGGGGCCAGGAAGAGACTGGAAGAATGGAGGAACCACATGGAGATGTGGTAGGGTAAAAATCCCAATTGTGGTGTACCTCTTTCTATGCATTTCATACACCTCCCCACCATTCCTTAGCTCTGTGGTTTTCCATTGCCCTTTACCTGTTAAGATTTCTCAAGTAGCTTATGACTGCATTCCCTACTCAACAGGCACACAACAACTCTGGGAAGCTTGCAGGCAAAGCGCACTGATCAAAGGATATCCAGATTCTCAACATTAGTGCCAAACCACTTGTCAATGTGTACAAAGCATATTCTAGTGCTTTCCCTTTCATCAGGACTGGAAGTATTACATACCTGCAAAGCCCCTACAGATATAGAGAATCTTCTAAAAAGGTTGTGTCTGAGGAAAAAAAAATCATTAAATGGTAGTTCTACATCTAGGAACTGATCTATTATCCAGCAAAAGGAACAGAGGGAGAGGGTTTGGGTTTTTTGTCTCTTGACTTAAGTGTTCTCATATGCTGTTCAGACATGGTGGCAGAAGGGAAAATACCTATGCCAACACTTGACTTGCTCTTACCATTTGTCTGACTTTCAACCCAGGAATTGATGAGCTCTCTTGCTTGATCTGCAGCTGTTTGAAAGTTGATAGTTTCCAAGCCTCCTTTATACAGTTCCTTCACGCACTGTAAGTATTCCTGCAAAAGAATACAGTTTTCAGATCAGAATGTCAAAGCATTTTGCAAATGTGAAATGCGAGACTGAAATTAACAGATATGAATAATCTGCTTATTAAGGCTAATCAGTAAGCCATGATTCTAGTTCATAAGCATCTTAAGACTTGATATTCATCACTTCAAGCAAGAGTATATGCTGACATTTTAAAAAATATTTTCCAGAAGTTTTGATCAAAAAATGCCTTTCATTTCAGTTGAAGTATGGGTTTTTTCATTTTGCCCACTTTTTTACTTTTTATTTTGCAATGGTATTTTCCTCTAATTTCAAATTAAATGTTCCTTTCAATAGGAAAACTTGGAATATTTTTGAGAACCTGAAGTTATTTTCCAGGTTTGTTTTACAAGTTGAGAAGACAGTTGAAGTTAACTCTTTCCAACAAAAGTTACTTTTATTAATTATACCTTTACATGATTGGATCATGATTGTACTTTGCACAAACATCTTTTTGGGTAGGCACATTTTTTTCTCAAGACTGTAGAGGGTTAGGGCTGTGATAGAGAGAAGTCATGAATCCTGTCTTCCATATGGAAGAAAATTTCTTTAGCAGAACCCAGACTTCTGACAGTGCTTTTGCATTACAGAATGGTACAGCTTTGACATGGAAATACACTCAGATCAGATCTCAGAGCAACTCACCGGTAGGATTGGATATGTCTCTTCAGCATAAAGTCTACTGGCAAAGCTGAGTGAATAATTGTCACTTGGTTTGGTGATTTGGGTGAACATGTCTTTAAGTGAAGTGTGGACGCTTACAGATGTGCCGCACTGAATCGTTGGCATGAATAGAAATAAAAAGATAGATTATGTTATTCTAGTTTTAGTACTTAGTAAGCTTTTCATACTATATGAGAAAAGTAGAGTAGTTCAGACACTTTTGCTTACAAAACTGTCGTTCATCCTGTATGTCTTGTTGCTGTAACTACACTGACGTAGTAATTTTCTGTGCTGTTTTTTTACTGTAATTTACTGTAATTTCCTCATCCTTCTCTCAGGGGGACTCTTAATTACGCACTGCAGTAATCTAGCTCCAGCAGATCAGGTGGGCTTTCCTCCATTCCCAACCAGTCCCATTTAACCAGTAACATCCAGCTACCTTGCCTAAGCATACAAATATCTATAATGTTCCCTATTTGCCCAATATTATGGTGCTGGATTTCATCTTATGCCTGTTCTGAATCCTCTGTTACCTCCCTTCTCTCTCTATTCTTATGAACAAAGTGTTCCCCCAGCTGCTGGATGCAGAGCACTAGCTGCTCACTGGAGAGTGGTCAGAACTGCTAAGAGACTGCTTTATCTGCTTGATTTTTCTCCCAGGAGAAAGTGACATAGAGAAGGAGGTGAAATTATTGCTGTACCTGAGATTCAATACTCTCTCCAAAGCCTGTGATTTTATCAAAGTGAACAACCTGTAATTGAAAATAACAGTAGTTGAAATAACAGGTATGACAAAAAAAGGTTATGCAACTGAGATTAACACATGATGTTTGAAGTAAACCAGTTGGCTAACTGAGAAGCTAGATGGCTCAAAAGGTGCAATCCATCTGTACCATCTGTGACTAGCTGTGCCTACCGTTGCCTGCTTAGATGATCTCTTTTTCTACTGAACGTCTAGAAATCAGCTCCAGTGTGTGCTATTAATAATACTAACTTTCTTCCAGGTAACAAGCCATCCACTCTCTGTGAAGGGAGTGAGTGCTGTAGGAAATTCACGTGAAACATTTTGCAGTCTGGAGATGTTTTGGCTCTTTCCCTGGAGATTTTATCTACTTTCCTTACTCTAAACAAAGGACCACTGGAATGTGTGTTCTCTTTGAGAATCCTACTGCTAACAATGATAAAATTTAAATTTAAATCCAGTTTCAAGATTTCTGGCTGATGCATTTGTTTAACACTATAGAAATTTGAGGTGGCTGCAGCTTTTGATAACTCTGGATCTAGATTTTTTAGCCTGTGAGTTATGCAAAGGACATTATCATATAAATAAGTGTTATGGCTCTGATGAGCAGCAGGAAAGTTTAAATCCTTAACTGTAGCCTCACCTTATCTATCTGAGCCCTGGTGTTTTCTCTTGCACCTAGGTAGACCATGGAGAGAGCTGAGATGATGCTCAGGGGGGAGTAGAAGATGTTCTCGTTGACATGCTGGACTTTCAGCTCCTTGAATACATCAAAACAAAATTCCGTGCTTGCTGCACCGATGGAGCCCATTGTGAAACCAATATTGTCTAGAGCAAACAGCAGAAGTACAATGACAATGTAATGATGGAATACTGTACAAACACAGTGCGATGCACTTTAATACTAGCTTTTAGGCAATGAAATATAAACAAGTAGTTTTGAAGTCATTCTGTGGTAACATGCCTATTGCTATGTTCACCTCTCATGCGTGTTAGAAACTGTATTCATAAACCTGTTTCTTTCTGCATTTGTATTCAGTTGCCTTTTTGGCAGTAAAGTTCCTCAGAGGTCTTAAATCTGTATGTGATTTCTGTTTACCTTTTCAAAGCAGCCAGACAACTATTGCCTGTACTTCTTTTCATTCAGTGAAGGCTAGAATTCCTTGGTACTTTGTAGTACCTTTGATGAAAACAAGAAAATACGATCTGTCTTTGATATACTTGCAAAGCTGGAAATTTAAAGTGCAAATTTTAGTAGACTTGCTCTAGGTTTGGACAGGTATAAGTAAAAGCAGAGGCTGGCTGACTATTTTTATTTTCTAAAAATAAATAAATGCAGTAAAATATCTACTTGTCGCACAGTACTTACTGTCAGTAGATCTTCAAAGGCTTGTATCTTTACCCTTGTTTTAGTAATGGAAGCATGGATAGGCAATATAATTTGTCTAAGGTCACCTAGTCTAGGAGAGAGACTGATGCACAAAATTCATATTCCACCCTATTGTGCTTTCAGATATAGCTTGATTTGCTTAAATATATCTATATATACTACACTATAACCTTTCTGAGAACTTATATTTTGTTAGTGACATTCAGATAGAATAGCAATGCAGACATGGTAAAACAGCAATGTCTACCATAATACGGCACTGTTAAATGAATATTTGTTTGTAGCATAGACCAGTAAAAGCTTTATGTTTGTTTCTGTCTGAGACTGCTATAAAGTGCTGGTCAGTTTAAGTCCTGTGTAGCCACTGTGCTTATATAAAGCACAACTTTTGAGGTCAGCATGAATCTAGTTTCCTTCCTGTGATTTATAGAAATTGTGGAAGCTTGTTGTCTTTCAAAATCCAGCCCCTTATGTAGGTGTTTAATGCTGGGATCTCAAGTTTGTCTTTGGAGTATTAAACCCCACCAACATTTTTAGTGACCATGCTCGTGAGTATACGCATACACTCGCACGCACATTTCTCTCACTTTCCTTTCTGCATACAAGTTCACATTTATAGATTATAGTAAAAATATAAGTCTGTACACCCACACACGTTTTTATCTTGTGTAGTGTTCACCAGCTGTATTTTCCAGGGATGCAACTGTTTGTTAGAGAAATTTCACACTAATATAAACCTAGCAAATTCACTGAATGCCACTGTTTTGCTCTCAGTGCACTCTGTTGAACCAAAAGGCAATCAAGGAAACATTCTTTGACTGCCAAAGTCAAACTTAAAAGGCACTGAATGAGAGGATAAGCTGCTCTGAAATAAAATCATATTTTAAGCACAAAGAATAAACTTTTTAAAAGTCTCCTGAAAACAAGTACTCTGGTTTTACACATAATAAAATAGCGTAGAATGCATTAACAGAGGTGAGAAGATTTCTAGAGAATATCATGGAAATATTCTGTCCTTAAAGATACCAAACACAGCACAATAATTGCTCTCCATTCAAGTTTAGGCATAACTAAGAAATAATGTAGTGAGAAGGTAAATTTTCCTAGAGAAATGCTTACCTTTCGAGCTTCAGCACCAAAGGCAATACAGCTTTCCAGCTGTATGTAGGCAGACTGGCTGAGCCCTTGGGAATTTATACAGTCTAAATTGTGACCCACCCGCTGCTACCCTTCAGAAGTTTGACCTTTGACACCATAAAAATAATTTGATAGGATTAGGTCAGATTTTAGTTTCAATGGGTCCATTTATGGTTGAAGGGAGAGCAAATATTAGTTTTTTATTCTGTATAACAAAGTGTTTTCCACCAGTACATCAGGACTGTTGGATTGGAGAAAAGACTGGGAAATAATGCTCATGTTCCTTTAAGCTTCATTTGCAACTCGATACTGGGATGTTAAGAAAAACAAAAAATGTTAAAATCTTAGTGATGGAAAACATAATTAGCAGTTGTTAGTCAATCTGTCAATAATTAGTCAATTTTTTATTATGGTTGTAGTAACAGACCAGAATTCTCTTTCAGTTGATCCTTTTTGAATGTACAAAATGTAGCTGAGCCATGCTAGACAGAAATAAGAACAGGACTTCGCCTATTATTCTACTAACAAAACTGGGGAAATAAAGAAGGGTGCATGTGAGAAAACCAATTGAGATGAAAGTCAAAAACTTTGAAAAGTTGAGATACAAGATCTTTTGGTGGGTGTGAAGGTTTTATAGCAAACTCTTTTGTTCACGGGGGGTAATAGCAAAACATAGCCCCAGACAAAGTAAAATGTAGTGAATTCCAAATGTGTTTGTGGTATGCACTTGCAATGTATCTCTCAGATCTTCTGTGGGTAGCTTAATGGCCTGGCAGATGACGGAGGAACTGTGAAATCCAGCTAAAGGAGTGTTCATGCTCTGTGGGACAATCATAATATACAATAGCAAATATATTTCAGTTATAAAAGCATTTCAGTTATAAAAGCTATTGTTCTGTATTGAAATAATAGAATGGACAAACAGTAAAGAAACCATTCTGACCTCTGTAAAGCACTATGTGATTTTAAAAAGCCGGGGGGTGGGGGGGGAATCCCAAAGTCAGTACGATGTAATTCTTTAGAACCTGTATGGAGATGACTGTGATCTGTGTTAAGGAGAAGAGGAAGGCTCCTGTACTGCTGTCAAAACTTCAGACAGTGCAGTTTGCTTTGCCTCAATCTGCTTGCTTTTGTGAAAATAAACATGCCATAGAAATCTATATTCTCCTTGCTGAGTTGCTGTCACGAAGGCAGTCTGAGGACTTAAGCAAGACAAGATTGTAGTAGAAGTGTTATTTTTTGTTAGATCTCTACTCCACAGGTATCAGCCAAGTGTTTTGGTTTGGCTTGTTTGTTTTGTTTTCCCACAGATAGTGTGACAGATACGTATCTATACTTAAGGACAGAATAATTCTTCTCACTTTTTTTTAAGTCAGGCCTACTTCTTCTGTTTCAGCCTTTAAGAAAGCCAAAAAATCTTGTCTGCTTTTTCTGATGATAGAAGTGCTTCTCAGAAAACATTATCCCTACCTACAAAATATGTATTAGTATGTTGATGGAGAATAGGAATGGGGAATGAGTCTGCCAGGTGCATTGCTACTCAGAAATCTCCACCATCTGATCAAACACCAGTAACAAGTTGTGTACATGTAGTCTACTTAGTTCTTCATATCTATTTGTTAATATTCAGATCAATGTAGACCAGGTGGTCCTGCCACACTGAAACATCCCAGTGAAATGAAATAACAAGGAAAAGCAGCACAGTTTCACCTCTCACTGAGGCAAGGAACTGTTCACCAGCCAGACAGGTGCTAGAGAAGACATCCAGCCTCAAAGGGATGCTTCCAGATACTTTGAAGCATTAAGACAGTGCTACCATAGCTGAGAAGAATGGTCAAAGATCTCCTTGAGAGGGAGGCAGTAAGGAGGAAGTTTTAGCAGGAAAATGTCAATCTTTCTAGAGGCTGGACTGACAGCATGTCACATGGATACAGCCAGGGGACTGGGCAGCTCAGCTGGTACCTCAACTCCTAGCTCACCCTCCTCTGCATTCAAAGGGAGAGCAGCTGTAAGGGTGAGCAAGCCTTGTGAAACCAGGAGAATACGGTGCTTTTTTAATGGAAACTCTCTGGGAGAAGCTCTGTCCTTGGGTGAGTTGTCAGATGGAAAATCCTGAATGATTTCTCTCTTGTAAGAGTCTCTTCTACAGAAAAGGGCTGAGTTATCCACTATGGCCAAAACTGTCAGCCATTTTGTCTGAGCAGACACAGATCAGGTCAGTAAGGGCAAGGTGCTTCCAAAGTAATCCTGGCATATATAATTAAGCTTTTCTTTTTCTTTTTTTTTTAATTACTTATATTTTTATGAATATTCTTCAGCGTGTTGCCTCCTTTGGATGTTATGAATAAATGCTTTTATTAACACTTCACCATAACTTGTCTTAAGGTGGTGAATAACAACAGGGTGTTTCTCACCCAACAGTTTGGTGTACCAGTGAGCCAAGGCACTGAACACTTAAACAAGTACCCACATTCCCTCTTTTGTATCCAGTGGCAGAGTGGATCCCCATTTCATTTGTGTAGCTCAGGAGGTGAGGTGGTATCACAGACATCAGGAGAGGCAGAAGTGCTTTCTAGTGCTAGGTGGCCAGAAGAATATCTGGCATATAATAAAACACTGGGAGGTGTGCCTGGACCCTGAGAGTCACAGGGAGTGTATCACACCTTGCTTTGCTTTTAAGCTTCAAGTCCACAAAATAATCGTTTTCAGGAGTCCTTCAAAGCTGAAGATGAAAAGGCTGAAGAAAACATGCCAAAGTGAGCATATGCCGACGATACTAAACCAGAAGGAGCTGTGGACTCCCTTGAGGGTAGAGAGGCCTTACAGAGAGATCTGGGTAGGCTAGAGAGCTAGGCAATCACCAACTGTATGAAATTTAACAAGAGCAAGTGCCGGATTCTCCACCCGGGATGAGGTAATCCTGGTTATACATACAAATTCAGGGGTGAGAAGCTGGAGAGCAGCCCCACAGAAAGAGATCTGGGGGGCCGAGTTGATGGCAAGTTGAATATGAGCCAACAGTGTGCCCTGGCAGCCAAAAGGGCCAACCGTGCCCTGGGGTGCATCAAGCACACCAAAGCGAGCCGGTCAAGGGAGGAGATTGTCCCACTCTGCACTGCACTGGTGCAGCCCCACCTCGAGTACTGTGTGTAGCTTTGGGTGCCTCAATATAAGAAGGACATCAAACTAGTAGAGTGTGTCCAGAGGACGGCGTTCAAGATGGTGAAAGGCCTCGAGGGCAAGATTTACAAGGAGCGGCTGAGGTCACTTGGTTTGTTCATCTTGGAGAAGAGGAGGCTGAGGGATGACCTCATCGCAGTCTACAACTTTCTCAAGGGGGGCAGTGGAGGGGGAGGTGCTGATGTCCTCTCTCTGGTGACCAGCGATAGGACACGAGGAAATGGAATGAAGCTGCATCAGGGGAAGTTCAGATGATTGGACGTTACGAAAACGTTCTTCACTAAGAGGGTGGTCGATCACTGGAACAGGCTCCCCAGGGAAGTGGTCACAGCACCAAGCCTGCCAGAGTTCAAGGAGCATCTGGATGATGCTCTTAGTCATATGGTCTATTTTTAGGTAGCCTTGGAAGGAGCAGGGAGTTGGACCCTTATGGGTCCCTTCCAACTTCAGATATTCTATGATTCTATGAATCTATGAGTCTACACCTAATAAGCTCTTTTCTTACACTGTTTATAGTGAACCTCAGATCTATGCCACTATTTTTACTCTTTATCCCTTTTTTGTTTAGGGCCACTTTGTGTTCACAGGGGTTTATTTCTGTTTTTACTGCACTGGTCTTCCATTGCTGCATATAAGACTTGGCCAGTACATTTAGCTCAGTCAAATCTGCCTTCCAAGTGTCCCTCAAGTCTCTCTCTTAAACAGCCATGATTGCCCTTCCCTTAATCTGGTTTATCATACATGAATTACATGTGTCCAGGCTGTGTCACAGGCCCAGCTCATCACAGGCCTGTATTTTAGGACCTACAAACATACCCAGGAAGTAGCTGCAGTTTTGTCAGTGATCATTATTTCACACCATCATACTGCAAGTATAGAATAAAAATTATCCCAGAGGTGTTTTTTATACCTGTTGAATTTGACTTCTGTGTAGTATCCTGGTTGCAGAGCTGCACAACAGTTTTGTATGTGTTTGATGCAGAGCTTTGTTTCATGAGTTGTACAAAAGCCATGTTTTCTCTCCAAGAATTGGAGTTTCAGGTTCAGAACACACCCACAATAAGCAAAGACATGGGAGGTAAGAAGCTCTGCTTTGATGGTGTATGAGAAAGACATGCTGTGCTCTTTCCTAGAGTCCTGTTTTGTTTTTCTGTGCTCAAACTGATAGTTAATGCAAGGCCAGTTGCAAGCAACAGCATCTACCCATGAGCAAATGAAGATCTGGATGAGAACAGGCCGTCAGGATAGCGTCAACACACAAAAGGTCTTGCATAGTCTGCTTGACACGGGGTCTAGAGAGAGTAAGCAAAGCTTCCAGCAGTTGGAAGGCTACCTGGGACAACCAGCAATGGATTGCCCTGTCCAGTACAGCTGTGCAAAGCAGTGCAAACAGTTCTGTCACACATTCTTGCTTGACAATGCTTGTCCTAAGAAAGAGGTCAGCTAAGGCTCTGCTGCCCTTTCCTCTGCCAGGCATTTCATTGTGGAGCTGTCCCTAAACCAACAGACTCTTGAGTACCTGAGCCTTGGACACCTGAGAGTATAACAGGCACTTTTTATCCAAAAGGATATGAAGTCCAGGTCAGCTCACAGACCAAAGACTCTCATCCAATCACAAAAACCTACACAGAACTCAAGATTTTGTTCTCCTCCTTGTTCCTGCTCTTTTGACAGTAGGAAGGAGCATGTTAATTGTTTTGTGTTTGTCTTCATTCCACATTGTGAATCTGGAAGCTGCCTTTCCATGAGGGACAGAAGCAACCATTCACACAGAGAGAAATCATTTTACCCAGAGTGACTGCAACTGACTGTCTAACTGGTTATCATCGCAGACCTTGCTGTAGCTCTCAATGATGGTTTCTCTCTCAGTTGTTCTGTGGACTGTATTTTTTCTCCAGGCCAAAGAAAATGAAGTGTCTGGTCAAGCTCCTTCAGACAGGAGATCGTAGCCCACCTGGCATCTTTCTGCAGCAGTACTGTGCCATTCTGAAGAGACTAACGTTGTTGCCTGCAGTGCTGCCTTGATCTCTCACAGGTTGTGGCAGGGGCATTTGTCATTGCTATTCATTGTCATTGGGATATTCCATATCAGGTCTTACATTCATTTTAACCTGACATGGGCTCAGCCTTCATAGTACAGATGATGAATTCTTAATGTTTCCCCATGAATATTTGATCTGACATAGGTTGATGTGGCCTTCATGGCGTAACTTTCAATGATCAGATCCCACAGGCCAGCAACAGGTTGGATGGAAGTATCTGACCCAGAAACTGAAGGTGTTCCTCACTGTGATTGCATGAGTTTTAGCCTCACCTACATGCAAAGCCTTTCACTTGCTCCCATACATGCCACATATCTTGCTGCTGAAGCAATATACAGGCTGTCTCTGATGATGAAGATGCCTTCATTCTGACTGAGCTCAAATACAAAAAGAAAGTGCACAAGAGGTGGAAGCAAGGACAATCCACCTGGCAGGAGTACAGAAGCTTTTCCCATGCATGCAGTGATGGAATTTGAAAAACGAAAATTCTGCTGGAGGGAAAACTGACAAGGGATGTGAAAGGCAGTAAGAAAAGCTTATTTAGGTAGAACAGCAAAAAGAAGACTAAGGAAAAGTCAGGATGATTGGGGAAGGTTCCTGATGATTTGAAAAAGTTACTAACTTTCAGAAAGGGAAAGGAGGAGAAGTTGGGAGACTACAGGTCTTTGCAGTCACTGAAAAAGTGTAGTGCACTGCTGCAAGGCACTAGGGCTAGTGTTTGTTATGATCTGTGTTAAGAAAGGCACTCAGACTCTGTAAGATATTGCTTAAAATAACATTTATTGCAGCTAACAGTAAAAGGAAAAAGAGAATAGTATAGATAATCTTACATTCTGTCAGATGCAGGGAACCACAAGTTGTGCAGCACTGGACAGACCACCAGTCAAGGCATGGCATGCAGTTCAGGTCCCATCCATGGAGACAGATGTTCACTGACACTTTGGGCTTTAGAGCTCCTGTAGGATTTTCTAAAGACAAAAACAATTCTATTCATTTCTACTGTGAAACAAAAGGATGTTCATATGAAAACATGCTGCTTCACTTTACAATGAATACAAGGACACAGATGGTGCAATCACCCACGCCAAGTGGGAGCTACCTACAGGTTCCTTCCTTCTGATCGGCACACAAAGTTGACCCTGCAGCCCAAGGGTATGTGCAGCACAGCACAGGACGGGAAGCCAACCTATACACTCGGCACAGCACAGGCCTGTGCCTTCTTGTGTCAACTGTTATGTGGATCACTAAATCCTTGATGTACAGTTGTATTTGAGTTTGAATCACTACAGAAGGCTATGAAGCAAAGCCTCCTGGGACCATTTCAAGGCACATGAAGGAATAAAAGGTGATGGGAAAAGCCAGCATGGATCTACCAAGGGCAAATCTCTCCTGACCAGCCTCATTTTCTTCTAGGATGGGAAGGTTTGTTCTATAAACAAGGGGAGAGCAGAGGATGTTGTACACCTTGACTTTAGTAAGGCTTTCAGCATCATCTCCAAGAGTATCCTTGTAGCTAGACTAGAGAGATATAGACTGAGTAAGCAGACAATAATGTGGGCAGAAAATTAGCTCGACTATCAGGAGCAGCAGGAGCAGGGCTGCTCCGTGAGGACAGTGAACCTGGCCAAGGGTCACCCCAGGGTGGGCAATGCCCTCACCAACTGGTGCCACACCACAAGGTCTGAGCCCAGGGAGGCAGAGCTGAATGCCAGTAACAAGGTCCATCAACAGCTCTGGACACAGCAAGAGAAGAACCAGGGCCAGGGTCCATCTGGGAAGCCCAGGGTCAGGGAGCAGTGAGAGCTGGCTGCTCCTTGTGGGATGGGAGCCACAGGGATGAGAGCCAGCAGGATAGGGACCTCACTGACCAGGGCCCAGTCCTATGGTACCTGAGCAAGGGAAGGAGGACAGACCCTGAAATGGTGGCCAGATCCAACCAAGTGTTCAGATCATAAGACAATATCATAGTGACCGGGCAGGTCCCCAAGGTCAAGTCAGGAAATCAGTCTGCAAGCTAGGATCAAGAAGGCCCATGGCCGGGCAGGGCTGTGAGGAGTTGGAGACTGGCCCTGCTGTGGCATCACTGGGGCAGGTGCTGATGGCCCCAGGGGGGTGACATGGGTCCTGGACCGTGGGCCCATGGGAGGTCAGGGCCAGCGAGGGCTGTTAGCAGCCTCAGGGCTCAGACACAGCAGCCTCCCCTCTGAGCAAGGTGCGTCCTCACTCCTTACAGAGACTTGGGCTGAGGAGTGGCTCAGTGGCTGTGGGGTGTCAGCGGGCTGTTTCAGGGGACACAGAGCCAGAGCAGGGGCAGTGGATTGGAAAGGGGCACAGCACGAGAGGCCTGGGGCTGAGTGAGGTGATCAGGCTGCCCCGACAGGCCCCGGAGGCTGGGTGGGCACAAGCCAGGGGGGGAAGGAGGGTCTGGCTGGGTGGAAGGGGGTTCAACTCAGGAGCCTGGGGCTGAGGAACAGGTGAGTGCTGTGGAGAGATTAGGAGGCTTTGTAAGGACAGGGCCCTGCATGACCAGAGGCGGGGCTCCTTGGTGCTCGGCAGAGGGCTCAAGGAGGCTTCACTGTCAGGGAGCAGCAAGGGCCAGCTTCTCCCCAAGGAAAGACAAACCAGGAGGCAAGGGGGATCCCACAGCCAGCAGGGCAGGAGCCTCGCCAGCCAGGGCTCAGTCCCACGGGATCTGAGCAGAGCAGGCCCAGAGATCACAGCCAGCTCCAACCATGAGTCCAGATCATAAGGCAATGTCACGGCTATGAGGCAGGTCCCAGGACAAGCCAGGAAGTCAGTTCACACGTCAGAGCTAGGCTCAGGTCCAGTGATCACAAGGCAGGGCCAAGGTCACACTAGGAGTCCTTGGCCAGGCGTGGACACAGCTGTGTTTGAACTGGAGACTGGTGCACCTCTGATGTAGCACAGAGAGGGACTGAAGGTCCAAAGCATAGCTTAAATGGAGCTCCTGGGCCCATAGGTGTGGGTAGAGGCTCCAGGTGTGACTGGTCGGGACCATTAAAGGCTTATTAGTGCACTCAGGGCCCTGTCACCCACTTAGGAGCAAAAGAGACAAGGAGACAAGGCTACAAGGCTTGGGTCTGAGGTCCATCAGGAGGCAGGCCTGGAGACAGGCACAACTACAGTGTACTTCAGGCAGGGACTGAAGGGCCAAGGGTCACCTGAAATGGGCTTCTGTTGTGGGCAACAGTCTTGACTTGGGGAGTTTTGTATAATTTCTTGCTGATTAACATAAAACTTTTGTTGTTGATTCAGGTATTGACAAAAAAAATGTAACAAACTATGAAACAGACACTTAGACCTTTCATCCCCCTTCCCCACACACAACTTCAGTCCAAAAACTCTCCTTCTTGTCTTTCTAGTTTCAGCTTTCTTGTTACACTCAGTGCTTCCCAGACCCTTTGGTGAAGCAGCAGGCAACGCAAGAGGTTGGGGTTGGTGTATAACTATTTCTATTTGCCCATTGTTGCTGCTCACTTTTTTTCCTGTGCTCTGGTCTGCTCCATGGTCTGCAGTTCCACAGGGATGTCATTGCTCCAGTGTTGGTCATCTGCAGGCTGCAATCCTTCTGAGGTGTCACTGCCCCGGCATGGGTTGCCTGTGGCTGCAATCCCTCAGAGGTGCCTCCTCTGGCATGGAGCACCTCCTCCCAAGAGTGTGGCTTCAGCTGTGCTCTCAATAACATCTCCTTCCACGTGTCTCCTCTATTTTGTTTTTCCAAACACCTCTCACATTTTTTCTGCCACCCTTTCTTAAGTATGCATGAGCAGAGGTGCCACATGCTCCTCTGACTCTGAAGATTTGGCTTACAATGAGTTCTTTTCATCCATTACAGCGCCAGCTGCAACTGGCTGTGACTGGCCGAGGACAGTTCATGCCCTCCTCTCACAAAGATCACCCCTAGTACCAAAATGGTGCCAGTGCCCAGTACAGGCTCCTGGGTCCATGGGCAGAGGGTGTAGGGGAACACTCCTGCTGAAGCTGGTCCTGCTGTCAGGGTCCTAACATTGGCTGTTTTCAGTCCTGGGACTTCAATAGCTGGTAGTATTTTCTATATATTTATTACCTCTCAATGGATTTGTCTTCCATGGTTTTGTCAAGTCTGTCTTTAAAATCGTGTAAAATTTTATAATCTCCAGCATCCTTTGACCATGAGGTCACCATCCAGCTACCTGTTTGTTCTCAGCTACCTCTATGTGGCTGTTACGACCCGGCCTGATAGTCAGGCTCCGGGAAGGTTCGTGATGATCCCAAGGGTGAAATTAAGACACAAACGAGGCCGCCAATCAGATGTTTTATTAGGTAAATATGGAAGAGTAAAGCAATAGGAAAGGCAGGAAATATTAGGAGGAAATTAAGCGAGCGATCAGAGAGGTAAGCAAAGGATAGTCACCACCCTGGATCCAGCGGCGTCCCGTTGGTCCTCAGTCTTCAGTTCTCCGGTGGTGGAAAGGCTTCTTCTTCCTTTAGTTCTTCAGGGGTGGAAAAGCTTCTTCTTTCTGCCTTCTTTCTGCTTTCGTTGTGCTTTCTTCTTTCTGCCCCTTCTGGTTTCGTTGTACCGTCTTTTATCCCATGTTGGAGAGGGAGTTTCCCCTCTCATTTCCATTTGGTTACCCAGAGGAATATCACGTATGCCACACCTGCACATCCAGTCACACAATATGTATTGCTGGTGGGCAAGTGGCCTGGCCCGGATATCAATTGGTGTCCCATTCTTGGTGGTGCCTGATAAGCCAAAGAATGCCCGGCTGCTTCAGCAAGCTTGCATGTTCCCTTGCAAGTTAATGGTACCTGATAAGCCAAAGAATGGCCTGCTGCTCCAGCAAGTTCGCACATTTCCTTGCAAGTTAATGGTACCTGATAAGCCAAAGAATGGCCTGCAGCTTCAGCAAGTTTGTGCATCTCTTTGCAAGATAGTGGCACTTGATAAGCCAAAGAATGGTCCGCCCTTGGGCCTTATCAGACAGAAGAGTGGTCTGCTGTCCAGTCTTATCAGATAAACACACCCAAGCAAGCTTTGAGACAATTGTTCTTAACACTTCAGACTCTTACATCACCCCGTGGCTCAAAGATTGCTGTCTTGACTCGCAGATCTCTGTCTTCATGGTCCAGGGTGGTGATAGAAGGAGAGGATAGTAAGGTAAGAAAAGAGAGCATTTGTTTACACAATTTTTACAACTAAAGGTTTTGGCTGATACACTGCACGGATGTATTTAACATTGTCTGGTGATGGGACGGCAACAAACTGCATGTTAGTCACAACACGTTGAATTAATTGAACAAAACATGGAATGACACATGGTAAAAATAACAACATTGCTAAACCACACAACATATCTTAACCCAGGGGTTACCCGGAAGCCATGAAAAGGAATCACATTTCCAACGTCTCCAGGTCTGTGTGAGTGCAGTCCGTGTTTCTGCTTTTCGCGCCCTGGTCTCTGCACAGGTGCCCTGTGGTCTGCGTGCATGCAGTCTGTCGGAGGCTGGATGTCCAAGCCAGAAGATGGTGGTATAACGGCAATGTCGGGACAATTCCAGTTCCATAAGAGTCCTTGACAGTGGCTTGTTTTTTTTTTTTTTTTAACTGCTTTCTACTAACTTCTTTTAATACCCTTAAGTTCCTGTGTCAGAAGAGATACTAAATAGTCAATCTCTGTCATTGTCTCCATATCATATGGGACTTCAGAAACCTCTGCTCTTGAGAACATCATCCCTCTCCTAGGAGTTTGGCTGCCTGGGCTCAGGCACATCTGAAGCAACTGTCCAGCCTTCAGTCAGAGAACTGTTTGTGATAGAGCTGTGAGATGCCTCCATGGGGGTCTACATCTCCCTCACTTGAGAGAAGCATTTAAACTGAGTCTTTTGATTGTGGTCCTTGCTACCTTGCATGCCTGTGCCTGGCCATGAGCCTCCCCGAGCTGGACACTGTAATGCATCACTGCTAGTGTTTGTTTTGGACACTAGTAAGAAACTGATTAAAATGCAATTTATTGGAGATAACATGAGAGGGAAAAAGGAGATAGCATAGATAATTTTGTGTCCCTTCAGATGGCGGGAACCCCAAGCTATGTGGCATTGGATGGACCTTTATTCAGGGCACAGCACACTGTGCATATCCCATGCATGGAGAGGTTCACTGGTGGTGTGATCTTTACAGCTTTTATAGGTATGTTCTTAGAAGTAAACAACTCTGTTTATCATTTCTCCTGTTGAAGAAAAGTATATTTATACAGAAATATGCTACTTCACTTCAAGGTAAAGACAAGGGTGTGCCAGCAGCATCAGCACCGTGTGCCAGTCTGGGGCCATCTACAAGCTCCTCCATTATGATTAGCAGGCTAAGTTTATCCTGCAGCCACATGATACATTCAGCACAGTATGGGCCTGCAGGTCAAGCAAAACGTACAGCATAACACAGCACAGCACAGCACATGCTTGTGCCTGCTCAGGTCAACTTTTATGTGGGTCACTAACTCCTCAATGCACAACATGTGGTTAGGACCACTACAGATCCTGACCCATGGTCTTAACCTCCAGGCTTGATATTTGACCTACCTCGTCACTACAGACTTGTTTGGGAATCACTGAACTGTGGTGGTAGCATTGGGAACTGTAGCACTGAACGCCTTATCGGGGAGGCCCCTGCCCTGCTGGCCTTGCTGTCACCTGCTGCCCTGGGTCCCCTTCCCTTACCGAGCAGCCTCACCCCTGCCGCTTCTTGACAATCCCCTCTCCGCTGTCTCTTTTCCAGATTGAAGAATCTTAGCTCAGTAGCTACAAGAAACAGAAAACTGAACCACTGCTCCATGTCAAATCCTTCCCAGCCAATATGTAGCTTTCAGTTTGATTCAGCATGCTGTGCTTTCTCAAATATCATTTGGGAGCCCAGGACAGCTTTCCCTCTGGAGTCCAGGAGGTTCTCTGAGTGCTCTTCCTCTGGTGACTATGATTAGAGCATACTGCCTGCAAAATCTTGTGCCTTCAGCCATGGATTTGGTTTGCTTAGGAGAAGGTAGGCCTTTCTTGCAAGTCAAATATGCAGGGAAATGTGGAATGCTCTCAGATGATTATATTCCCCAAAGGGCAGAGAAGATATGTCAGCTCCAGCCCTTCCCCCAATGACATGAAAAGGAAAGGCACGCTTAGTCCACAGAGCACTTCTAATTCTGTCCTATGCAGCGTGAAAAAGAATGTGATTACACGTGGCTGTTCGTGTTCCACAGACCCCTAGCAGTACTGTATATCCAAAACAACAGAGCACATAGTGAAAATGGAGTGTAGCAGATGGACAGGTGGCAATTTATTGGCATAGTAACTTCAGTCATGCTGCCAGGCAACAAAAAGGACTATTGGACAATACCTAGACTTCGTGGGAACTGGGATTCCTGTTTTTAAACTCTTGCTGGACTTCAGAGCTCAGAAGCAGCAGGCAGTGTTTGCTCCCCTCATGGCTGCTCTTCCCTCATCCCTTTGTAACACCCTCCATGCTGCTTTTTGCAGAATTGCTTCCTGTGGGGGCTGCAGCAGCCATGTTCACTGTGGCAACTCCTTTACAGCAGATCCTGCTGGCCCAGACCAGCAATGCACAGGCACAGTTCTGGGCCCAGCCATCGATATGGGCGGGGGGGGGGGGCATGTGTGTGTGTATAGATTTTATTCAACTTTGTTGAATCTCCACTTTTACCTCTCATTTTAACCCCTACGGAGGACGTTTTCTCCTTCACAAACCAAATAGCTCTATTCCTTCTACAGTATTTGACTGTGATGTTTTTTCATTCAGGGCACATACATCTTAAAATCTAGTTTTCAACAGATGTCTGTCTTTCTGAAGACTGATAGACATCACTTTGTATCTCTAATGACACCTGAAGGGCCAGTTTAAAACAAGAGTCAAATGCTCTGTTTCACAGTGAGGACATTAGCTCTGTGCCTTGAAAACCTCTCACGTATAGTTTTAGGAAGCTGCTTACCATTTCTGCCCTGATTTTCTCCATTTCTTCGCTTTAAAATAATCACCAAGCAGAAGAAAGTTTAAGCAATAGAATAACTATTTTCTTCATGTTATGTAATAAATACTTCCATAATGAATGTTGATAGTTTTACTATTATTGTACCTAGAAAGTGCAGAATGACAGACATGCTTATTTCAGGTTAATAACAGTTTTATAATTGCTTAATAACCTCACACACTCGGCTCCTTAGGACAATGTCTTAGAAGTTCTGCCTTTTTCTTTTTTTTTTTTTTAGTTGCGGCAAAACTCTGTTGACTGCTTTTGGCTATAAGGAAGCAGAACATAATGTACACAGTAAACCTTGAAATGTCATATCTCTTGAAATACTTTTTTGGTTGAATACTTGTGTTAACTGTAGCTAATCTTTTACGACTGGCTTGGGATGACCAGTATTTGCAGTTCTCCCATAGACTTCATAGAGGGTATGAAAATGCGTTTCCCTGCTGCCAGCATCATCATTTCAAGTTATATTTAATGCTGACTTTGCAAATGGTTGAGGCAGCTCCAAATACCGCCATGTGTCTCCTTTTTTTTAACACTTTTTAAGTACTGATACTGTAATTTGCAGTGTCGCATGTGTAGCCCAGCAGAAGGGAGATTGCTTAGCTCAGCAATTAACACTAATAATCTTTTTAATTAGATACACTGTAACGTAAAGAAACTTCCCCCTAAAGACTGTGAAATAGGAAATAACATCTCTAGAGGATTATCACATCAAGAAGCAACAAGAAAGATTTCCTCATATGGTTCTTATGGGTATGAGAGAGCTGAAGCAGTCCACCTTTTAAGACAAACACTCTTCTCATGTTTTTGAAGTTACATCTCTTAGGCATGATCTTGAGATATTTACTTCGAGGAAATCTTTTAAAACTATCTGGAAATGCAATGACAAATTCAAATAATTTAGTTATTTGATATGCTATATGGAGATAAGCTCAAGGTAAGTATAGGCTCTGTAGGGTTTACCTTGCTTAAGCTCAAAATTTTTAAAAACATTCTTAAGCTGTTTAGTAACTTCATGTATGGGTACATTCTGGTTTTGAAAATAGGATCCAAATCCTAGTCTAAACCACTTGTGTCAATAATCACTACCCGCTGTATCATGTTTCAGGTTTTGTGGTGCAGTAATCCAGAATACGTAATGACATGTTTAGTTTGCAATGCTTTTATTAGAATAAATAGAAAGACCACCAATTAACATTCATTAATCAATGATATGTCACTGGAATGAAGACAGGAAATTATATCAGTCAGGAAGATGTTGTATTTG
Source organism: Theristicus caerulescens (assembly GCA_020745775.1). NCBI lineage: Eukaryota > Metazoa > Chordata > Aves > Pelecaniformes > Threskiornithidae > Theristicus > Theristicus caerulescens. The sequence continues at coordinate 76,358,130 of CM036558.1, forward strand.
GAGATGATGATTTATGAAGAAATGGTAGACTTTCTGTAAGCTCCCCTAGAACAAGAGACAGAGCCTTATAGTACGTGCAGCACAAAGAAGCCCAAATGCATTCCTGGAAGAAGAATGCTTTGCTGAAGGTTAGAATTTCATCTGCAAGTTGTCCAAGCATCAATTCCAGGATGGTAGCCCAGCAAGTTCAACAGAAAGGACCAGGGTTATTCTGAAAGCTGTGTTTATTTCACAGAACTCCTATAGAGAAACCAGTTTCTCAATAGCAGTAGCAGGATTTCTCACAAAAATCAAAACACTGGCCCTGTCTCTCAAGTTGTTCTATGGGAAATATTCCTAAGCTACCTCCTGAAATTCTCATTCAATCCTGGATATAAGTCCTGAATACAAGTTGTGTGAGCAGAAATACCTGCACCTAAAGGTCTGAAAAGTCACACGCTTCTTCAAGAATATCTCCCTAGATATTGAAGGCTTTCCACTTGGAGAAAATATTGAAGAGATGAGATTATGCTACAATACTACAGTAAGGGGGGTCTGTTTCTGAGGGGAAGGCAAGCATTATTTCCGGCTCTTTTTCTCCTTAGGGGGAGCAATATCTACCAAAGAAGAGGATGATGTTGGTTGGGTTGTGTTTGACCAAGAAAAGGAAAGGGTGGTTCGCCCTAAACTCTTCAAACTCAGAGGGATGTTTGATGTCTCCCATCACCTCCGCTGAGACTGCCACCTCGGTGCCCTCTTCATTGACTTCCATGTACGCCTCATGGATGGCCTCAGATATCTTCAGGCTCTCTGATGAGGAGATGCCAGACAGATTGGCCGAAGGACTGAACAGGTCGGTCATACCCAAGGCCATTAAGACAGATGTGAGGTTGTATTTTTCCTCAATCTTCATGCGCGGGAGGTACACTTTCACTCTCTTCTTTTCCATGACATTAGGACTGGTCCACTCGGTAAGTTTTTCAAAGTTGATTTTGTTCTCAAGCTGCAAAGAGAGGCAGGGAATGAAATGCCTGAGAGAAGAGTTCAATACCCTTAATGGCTGTGTTTATACCACTTGTTACTATTTTTTCCATTTACTTTGTGTACACAATAGAACTGATACTTAATCTTAAATGTATTTGTTTATCCTGTATGCTTCCTCCTGACTACAGCCCATAGCTTATTGTCCTGATGAAGTTCTCCAAAACTTTGTCATCTGAAAACTTCTTCATCAGATCAAGGCTTTTTCTTGTGTGTGTGAAAATACAGTTCTTGAAAACATCACATCAAATTGGCCCCAAAGCTGTTCCTCCTGGAGCATATTTTATTGATCCCTTCCCACATCTTAGTTCCTTTTAATGCTACTTTTTGCATTTTCCTTTTAGTCAGCTCTTGGAATGCTTTCCTCATCACTTCCTTTTTTTATTTCTCCTTGGACAAACTTTTCTTGTTTAGCAAACCTTTGAGTGCTCTCTTGGAAGACTGAAATCACTTGAAATGAAAAACAAATCCTGCTAGCATGTCTGTTTTGCACATATGGAGATCGCTGCATATAGCAACATCCTCCTCTGCAGGGCTACAGCAGCATTACACTCCTTCACCTTTGGTTTTTTTAGGTTCAGTCCACGGCTCTCCTAAGAGGTCCGTGTCTGCCTGAGCACCTGGTAGCACCTGGTAGCACCTGAGGGGCTGTTGCACTCCCATCTGCCCACCACAGCCATGGTGTGGGCAGCTGGGGTGTAAACGGACAGCAAAAGGTCTGACAGCAGCCAAGTCCCACTGAAGCGGTAACTCTTCTGCTTCCCCTCCCAGGGCTGTACCTGCTCCAGGCCAGAGATGTCATCAGGCAACAGCACCAACATGCTTAGCTCCCCACTGGCATATGGAAGCTCCAGGATCTTAATTTTCTCTGCAGGCACCACTGCCACTTTGAAGGTGCTGTTCTGGCACATCATTTGCACAGGTCTGCTGTCTTGCTGCAAAAACAGAAATGTGAGATGACGTGACTGGGGAGCAATTATTTCTTTAGGCAGGCAAATGTACAAGCCCTTTGAAAAGGACAGGACTTGATCTTCAGGCATGTTGCCTTTGAAGAAGACCTGTGTCTCCATTTTCATCCCTTGCCTGCTGGTGTGCTCTGGAAGCCTGGTCAGACACAGCTCTTGGAAACGGTCCTTGGCCTTAGGCCCAGGCACTGATAGTGAGGGGCCCAGCTAAGTCACCCAACCTGTGAGACAGGTTGTATGTGCAACACCCAGACTGCTGGCTGTGTGAGCCAACAGCTGTCCTGGCCAGAAGCTGTGTTTGTGCCCTCCTACCTCCCTGCCCTCCTACCTCTGTCACATTGAAGGGTACTTCCCGAGTGTGTTCTTCTTCAAATGCTGTCTTCCATATCCCTTTGAAGTATATGGTATTTACAAGGACCAGCACAGTATTGAGATCAACAGAGCCTGACACAAGGAAATCTTGGATTTGTCCTTTAAGAAAGAAGCAGGGCAGAGAGTGGTAAGATACACCTCCTCTAGTGTGCACAAATGTCTGCAATGAAGGGCATGGGGTTGGGGGGTGCCACTTTGTGGAGTTTTGTTTTCATAGCAATAGGCAACATGCTCTTGCTTGACCCACTTTTTTCCAGACATTATGAGGAGAGGAAGACAAGGGTATAGATTATGGTAGGTAGGGGAAAATATCTGCTGCCCATTTTTCTGTCCTTACCATTTGTCTCTTTTTCCACCCAGGAATTAATGAGCTGTCTTGCTTCCTCTGCAGCTGCTTTGAAGTTAACTTCTTCCAGCCCTGCTTTGTAGAATTTCTTTGCACACTTTAGGTATTCCTGTAAGCAGGATTGCAGTTGTCAGATTGATGAGAACTTACATTCTTATTACACTTACATTCTTATATTTCAAAACTTACATTCTTACAAAACTTACATTCAAGAATTTACATTCTTATATTTCAAAAACAAAGCTTCCTTTCACTGGGAATAGTTTATATTTGGCTTTGAAAAAATCCAAATTTGACAATTTCAGTCTTCATGCTTTCAAGTCGTAAAATGTATTTAATTTCCCTTAAAAGTTGCATTTTTCATATAAAATCCATTTTCTAGCACATGAACAGCAATCTTGATTGCTCCCCGTGACTGTTGCAATATGGGCATATTTTATGCCATAAAACTTTTGCCTGGCCTCCACCTAACAGCCACAGGAAGGTTCAAACTCGTTCTGAATCAGTTCCCCTCATGGCTCACAACCACCTCTTCATCAACAGACAGTGGGCTATTGGTGGTGGTGCTTCTCTAGGGTGGAGTCACAGGGGCCTTTAGGAGGAATCTCACTGAAGTCAGGTCTCAGTACAACTCACCGGAAGAATGGGGCATGTTTTTTCAATATAGAGTCTGTCAGCGATCTTGAGTGAGTATGTAGCATTTGGTACAGTGATGTCTGAGAGAAGATCCTTGAGTGAATTGTGGATGTGTTCAGAAGTGCCACACTGAGGTGATGACATGAAAATAAGAAGATACATTGCATTAGCTTCTTCTTATCTAGGAAATAAGACCCTAAAGGATTGTCCCTATTAGTTAAGTCCTCCAGTTAAGTGGAGTCCTCCCCCACAGACTGGGGGCTGTCACCTTTGGGACAGCAGGTGCTCTGGTGATGGTGCATTGAACCAACAAGTTCATCCTTCTCAAGATGAGTCCCCTGAAATGTGCTTTTTGTAAGAGTGCAGTTGTGTTCCTGTCACTGAGACTTCTGGGCTCTTCTCTGCCCAGTATCTTCCCGCCCTGCTTTGGAGTCTCTCAGCTGCAAGTCTGACTGCTGTACCCTGGCTCCAGGTGCTGAGCCCCTTTCACATGCTGTCCCCAGCAACATTTGCCCAGGAAGGCACCCTGGTGCCCAAAGCATCCTGCCCCACACCATCACTTGTTCTGGTGCACGATATGCAACCTGCCTTCTTTCCCTGGTTTTTAACAATTATTAGGTGAGTTACACCCTCCTTCCCTCCCTCCACAGGTCTCCTTGGTTTAAGAGCGTTACCATAGTTTTTGACAGGGTCTGAAACTGCCAGAAGGAGAGGCAGAACAGTTCTAGTTTTGTTCTGAGGAGAAAATATGACAGAAAGGGAGATCAAATTATTTCTCTACCTGGGAGTCAGTAGTGTCTCCGACTCCTGTAATGTTATCAAAGTGAAGAACCTGCAAGAGAAAATGCCAGTGGTAGAAATGACAAGCATGGACAAAAATGATGTGAATTTGAGATTTACACATGATGCTTGAGGTAAAGCTGTTGGCTCAGAAAAAAAAAGCCCTAATTAAGAACATCATAGATGAAGTAAAAATTTACAAGAGAGCTTGCAACTGGTTTATGCCCTCTGGGGCCTTCTTGGAAACTGTAAATACCACTCTTTGCTGAGAAGATTTTTTTTTCTAGTGAATGTCTAGAAATTAACTGAGTTACATATTATGTAGTGCTAATAATATTATGTCTTCTCTTCCTGGGATTTATATTTTTTATATATTAAAAAAAAAAAAAATCTGATCATATTACCTGGAAGATGTGAGAATTTAGAAAAAAAAAAAAAATAAAATTTGCTGACTGGTAATCCATTTTGTTATTGTCCTTTAGATATTTTTTTTCTAAGTCAAAACTAACTGCCCCTTACAGTGAAAATATGCATCTTTTTTTAGTATTTTCTCTAAATAACTCTCAACCCAGTTCTCCATTTTGTGACTTTGGCTTATTTCTTGTGCATTAAAACAGGTGAGAACCTCGTCAATGGATATTATATTTCAGTGATGTTACTTAGAAGGAACAACAAGCACAAGTAGAGGTCACTTTACACCCGTGTAACTTACCTTCTCCATCTGAGATTGAGTGTTACCTCTTGCTCCCAGATAGACCATGGCCAGGGCTGAAATGATGCTCAGGGGGGAATAAAAGATGTTGTCATTGGCATGGTGGACTTTCAGCTCTTTGAATACATCGAAACAAAATTCTGCATTTGCTGCACTGATGGAGCCCATTGTGAAATCAGTGTTCTCTGAAGCAAACAGAAAGAGTCTGACTTATTATGATGAAATATATTAATTGTAATGCATGGAAGTCGGTGCACTTGAACCCTTGAACTTGGTGCACAGGGTTTTTTTCAGCAAACAGAATCCAGTGGTGTGGATTTAAAAGGCAGACATGCTTTTGGATTCATGAGCAATCAAAATGCTGGATAGCTACCAGTTATGCATAGGCTGGTGATTCTTTTATTTGAAACTTGAGTTCTCCTTCTCTGTACATGTATACCATATTGTTGAAAATGTTGCAAAGAATATTAGTTCCCTTGAAAGAAGCTCACTAACAGTCTTTTCTCATCTCTTAAGGGAAAACCCACACATAGATTTGTTCCCATTTTTTTGAGACTGCAAACAAGGTCATTCACTATAGTTTCTAACATCACTTTTAAGATCAGTTAAAAGATCATTCCTCTATGATCCAAACTACAGTTAATTCCAGTACAAAATGTGCAAGTCTGAAGCAACAGCATAAGTTTTGCTAGATTTAATCTAATTTGAGCCTAGTGTAAATGGAAGCTAGGTTCTTACACCACCTCCTTTATCAGAGGTCTCAAATGTTAGCAACATCACCTTCATTTTTTTTAAATAGGATAATGAAGTCACAGCAATGGAGACTGCAAATGATTTACCAAATTCATCCAGTTTATGACAAACATCAGTAGCTAGTACGTTCCATTCATTGTTGACTCAATTATATCTCACTCTGTTTTAAAAAAGTGTTCTTTAATTTTTATTATCACTTTTTCCATAAAATCCATCTTTTAATACAACAGTGCTTGTTTAGCCTTGTGTTTAATTTGCAGAGATCTTCACATCTTCAATATTTAAATATTTTTTCTGCCCTTTTTCTGACATCCTTGTAAAATTTTCCCTGTAGTTTCAACACTTAGCATTTCATCTAACACTGAAGGGAAGGATTTTTTAGTAAAGAAGACAACACAGAGTAGAAAATACAGTACTGTAAAGTCTAATGCAGCAGTATAGTGTTTATACCACTTATAACTCTCCACATGTTGACACAAGCAGAGAGAACCTTGCTAGGGTAGAATTTCCCCTAGCTCTTGGGGATCTTCAAGCAGTGCAAACTTTAATTTGCTTCCCCCTGTGGGTGCTACAGAACAAAATCCAGGATACTCTGCCATATGTATCACAGTCCCTGTGGAATCAACACATTCATGTGACAGTCATCTCTTAACGTGGGATAATTTGAACAACAGTGCATCTAGCTGTTCCCCTCCTAGAATGGATGCTCAATCTCTCTCTAAATTGAACCACTTATATAGGTGATATAAGGTAGATTTTTTAGTAATTTCCCAGTTCTGCTAGCTATTATATTTTAGCTCCATTTATGGTCTTGGTGAAGAAACATATTCATGAAGAAAATGCTTTTTTAAAAAAAAATCTTAGAAAATATAACTATTGAAGATAACACAGAGCTGCAGTATGCTGCTTAATTCCTTAATTTCATTCAGAGAATATCTTCCATAAACCCTGCAACTGAGCTTTAGTTGCATCTTCTGGAATTTAAACGAATTCAATTTTGTCTTTTAATTCTAAATGAAAAATTAAAGGGATAGAGGAAGAAGGAAGAAAGGCTGTCATAACATATCACCAGCTTTTCAATGTGGATGAGTTAGTAAACAAAGCTTTAGTTCATACAAACAAATACTTTGAATTTATGCATGGCAGAATGTAAAACAGTAAAATAATGCAGAACACACATGTGAAGGTGAGATGAGGTTCCTGCAGAAGGCATCCTTTAATCATTTGATTCTTCAACTGATATTGAAGGTCATAAACATGAGGTTACCTCAATCTTTTTGTAAGTTTTGTAACAGATAATTTTTTTTTAAATTGCAGATTAGAACTTAAATCATAATTGAAAGAAATGCTTACCTTATCAGCTTCACCTGCGAAGGTAATAGTACAGCTTCTCAGCTGTACTTGGGGCAGACTTGCCGAACTCCTTGAAATATATCTTGTGTAATTTTGCGACACGCCCCATGCTGCCCGTTTGGTGCTTACCAAATAAAGTGATGGATGGAGCTCAATGTTAGACATGCACTCTTACTTGGAATAAGTCCATTCTTTCAAAAAAAAAATGCCTGAATGAAAGGGTTTTACCCTAAAATCTCCAGAATGGAAGATTCATTCATCATAGCATGTGAAACCTAGCAGAAAAGGAAGGAGCATATTAAATGGCTGAAGCAAAAATAATGATAAAAGCTATTCATTTGAACTTGAATAGTAAGTATGATTTGGTTATGGCAGCAAATAGTGTGGTATAGCTCATGAAAATAAAACAAAAAAAAAAAAATTCAGTCTTGCAGATGTGTCTAAGGAATTTTGAGTTAATTTCCTTATTATTCCTCCGTAATGAGTACTGACAGGCCAGTTCCCTCTCAGAGTCACCATTCTGTGAACTCAAAATATTTGATAAGGTCAGCATATGCAGGACTGCTTGCTATGTTATGCCCACACTATACTAATTGCAACTTTTCTCTCTCCCGTTGTTGGCTGGGCTACTGATATCATTAGTCTTTCTTTGCACCAGAATCTATAGCTCTTGCAGAGGAATGGAGAAACTTCTGCTACCAAGGAACTTAAGAAAGAGCACATCCTTCAATGTTAGTTGCCAAATTTAATAATATTGAAATAGATTAGTCTGCAAAAACTTGTATGTAATTGCCCGGTGCCATTACATTGCCTGCATTGTAAAAGACCACAGACATATTTTTCATCCTAGAGCAGTCTAGCTCAGGGAACTCAGACATAGTCACAGTCTGCACAGCACATCAGTGGAACAAAGCCTTCAATGAGCAAAACTGTGGGAATACAAATTCATTTCAAAAGCAATATTCAGAGCATCTGTATAGAGAAGAATTACAGAGCTGAAGAAAGGTGTGTTGGGGAAAGAGGGGTTAAGCAGAGAAGAAAGACAAGGCTTCTGTTGGTTTTTCAATTCAGGCATCAAGATATTTAGATCCCAGTCAGATGGTACCAGAAAAGGATTTGAACTCGCTGCTAAAATTTTGAAGGGTAGTTTTAGGTGAGTTGTTCTTTTCCTTTTCCACAGGTCAAAGCACCAGATGCTAGGTTCAAAATGTGCCTTTTGTACATACAGAGACTATTCTTACAGATCTTCCACAAACAACTTCATGGCACATCAGGTGAACAAACCAGCTGAAGAAACATTCATGGTCTGCAGGACAGTCATAATATACAATAGCAAGCCGAAAGCAGTCGCATAATTCCTTTGAAATAAAAGAATGAACAGACAATAAAAGAAACTGCTTTGACCTCTTAAAATGCCATGTGATTTTAAAACAGAAATCCAAAGCCAATACACAAAATGCCTCTGAAATTGTCTAGCACAAATTATGCTTCTGGAGAGAAGAGGTGGACTCTTTAACCCTTTTAGTTGTCTATGCAAGTGGAAAGCCTCTGAATCATCTATACCTTTCTCCCTAATACAGTCCTTATTTGTCCCGTTCAGCTGAAGGTGCTAGTGCATTAATAACCATGAAGAGCTCAGTTTGGACTGGTGCACTGACATACCACTAGTACTTTACATGACACAGTGTGTAGCCGAGGCTGGTCTGCTACAGCCATTGCTAGGCAGCAACAGTGCTTTTGAGGAAAGATCTTTAAGCCTTGCCTCATGTTGGTGGCCCATCGCTGCAAATCTATTGTAAAGAGAATGAGCTATTCTCTCACAGGAGCGGTACGTAAATTGGTCACCCCTGTTGTGAGTCCCGTTTAGCTGAAAATGGTATCACCATGCTGGTGGAAAGACAGGTCAAATGGGTGAATGTGTCTGTACATGGTGAATACCTTTAATCACACAACTGGGAGTGCTCCCTAAACTGCAGGCTGTTCCTGCGACTGCTGCCCCTTCTGCCTTTCCTGCTTATGACTGCTTTGTTTCTGTTCAAACAGGCTTTAACATTGACGGCCATTGTCCATTGTTGTATACTTTACAGCTCAGAAGTCAAAGGATTAGCCAATATGTTTTACCCTGTCACTTCTAAATTTTGAGTATGCCTTGAATCTTTTTCCTTGACAATCAAATTGTCTAGTGGTACGCTGCAGCTCACCATATGTGAGGTACCTTGGCATTTGTGTACCATCTACCTTAATCACATTTGGATCATCATAGGCAGCCTGTAACTTAGTAGCTGCAAAGATGTCTAGTGAGTTCATACAGTTCTTTCATAACAGCCAATTTGCAGCATTAATGTTGTTAGCAATGGCATGGTTTTAAAAATACTTCTGAGTTGAATATATTCATTAATGAAAGGAATTTTTTGTTTTGCAGTAGAGAAGGGGCAGTACACCCTTCCAGAAGCACGTTAATACACAACCCAGGTTACCATTTTTGTTAGCATTTCTATTTTTTATTGGTCAAATGAATGATTAATGTAGAGCAAGTTGTAGAAGCAACAAAATCATTCCATGGGTAAGTAAAAATCTTGATGATGATCAGCCACCAGTGCAGAATCGTAAGAATATAAGAGGTACTGCATAGTCTACTTGGCGACTTTAGATGTGTCATGGAGCCTAGTGAGATTAAGCAAACCTTCCTGTAATTGAAATGCTTCCTGGGGATAAAAGATAACGGATTGCCCTGTCTAGCACAGCTGTGTAATGCAGCACAAACACAAAAGGATGTGTTTTGCCACTTGTCCTTGTTTCAACAATGCTTGTCCCAAGAAAGAGGTCAGCTAAGGCTCTGCTGTCCTTTGCTCTGCCAGGCATTTCATTGTGGAGCTGTCCTAAACCAACAGACTCTTGGACATTTGAGCCTTTCCAAAAGGATATGAAGTCCAGGTCAGATCACAGACCAAAGGCTTTCATCCAATTACAACAACCCATGCAGAACTGAAGATTTTGTTCTCATCCGCATTGCCGCTCTTTTGCCAGTAGGAAGGAGCATGTTGATTGTTTCGTATTTGTCTTGCTCAGAGTGACTGCCAGTGATTGTTCAGTTTGTTGCCATTTCAGACCTTGGTGCTGTAGGTCTCAATGATAGTTTCTCTCTCAGTTGTCCTGTAGGACTGTGTTCTTTCCCCAGTCTGAAGAAAATGAGGTGTCTGGTCAAGTTCCTTCAGACAGGAGCTCATAGCCCACCTGGCACCTTTCTGCAGCAGCGCTGGGCCATTCTGAAGAGGCGGACGTTGTTGCCTGCAGACTGTGCAGGAATGTGTGTAACTCAGTGCTGGCAGAGTGTATTTCTCCAGTGAAGGCATCTTCAGAAGGATCCTGTGATGGCCTTGGTCACAAGTCTCTTACTCACTGCATTTGCCTGGCAGTGCACACAGCATACAGCGTCTGCTGCTATACAGGTTCTGGACCAGTGCACACAGCAGTCCCTTTATCAGTCACCACAGCATATGTGAAGTCCCTTATTCGTCCCTCAAGTCCCTGGGATCAGCCAACAGCCAGGGTGAGGCTGTGGATGGTCTTACCTCACTGGGTCCTAAGGAGGCAGCATGGTAACCGGGCCCAGCATACACATGGTGCAGGACAGGTGGCCACTGGCGTTGGCACAACTAGTTTACTGGCTGTGCCGTAGGGGACCCTAGTTAGCAGGGTCCTTCCCCACAGAGAAGACTGTTTGTGGCAGTCTGTGACTAGCACTGCTCCTGTCACCATGCCTGTCACTTTACCTCCCACAGCTCACTGGAAGGCTGCCCAGCATGCCAGTTATCTTGGCACATGCTCCCAGAAAAAACAGCATTTTTCTTTTGCACAAAATAGGATAAACTAATCTCTTGGTTTGTTTCAATACAGATATGCTTCCATGAAGCCTTTGTCTACTCTGACTAATAGCCTACTGAGATTCGTAATAATATTCCTGGCATGTTTCCTGCCTCCCCTACAGGAAAAGACTGCTGCAGAAAAAGAGAGAAGGAGAGATGTCACTGCACAAAGCTTTATGCCATCATGTTGGCTTTGCAGAAAATAAGTGGGGTTCCTGGCAGACACCAAGTTGACCCTGAGTCAGCAATGTGTCCTTGTGACAAAGAAAGTCAACAGCATCATGGGCTGCATTAGAAAAAGCATTGCCAGCAGGCAAGTGAGGCTATCATTCTCCTCTGCCCAGTGCTGGTGGGACCACAGCTGGAGTGCTGTGTCCAGCTCTGGGCTTTCCGGTATAAAAGAGATGTGGATGTACTGGAGCAGAACCAGAGAAGAGCCACAAAGATGATGAAGTGATTAAAGCATCTGTCATGAGAGGAAAGGCTCAGAGAGATGGGACTTGTTACCCTGGAGAGGAGAAAGTGCAGGGGGGATCTTATCCATGTGCATAACTTACTTGATGGGAGGGTGAAAAGAAGATGGAGCCAGACTTTCTCTGAAGAACAGGCAAGAGGGAATGAACGTAACTTGAAATAGCACAAATTCCATTTAAACATAAGAAAATACATTTGTTCACGGGGAGGGAGGTAAAGCCAGGTTGCCCAAAGAGGCTGTAGAGTCTCCATCCTTGGAAATATTCAAAACGCAGCAGCACATGGTCTCAAGCAACCTGCTGTAGCTGACACTGCTTGAAGGGGGGAGCTTGGAATAGACAATTGGCAAAGGTCACTTCCAATCTCAGCTGTTCTGTGATTTTGTGTTATACGTAGAGGTAGATCTCAAGGGAGAAGGAGACAGCAGGGTTACTGCACATAATGTGCAAAGAAAATACTGTGGTGTAGATGAGGCACTTGGAATGGGAGTGTATGGCAAGTCCCACAGAGGAGTCCTGTTTCCTTGTTGTGTGGGGAGCAATGTCGCCTCATACTGGGAGGCCCTTGGACCTCTCTTTGTGCTTTCTGGAGGTCTGTTAGTTGCACCAAGAGGTGCAGAAGGTTTCAGACTTTGTCTTGCCCCCCATGTGTTACTTGCCAAGCCTTCCATCTGGTGCTGCACAGCAGTCTGCCAGAGAAACAGGGTCTCAATTCTTCAAAAAACAAAAATGCCAGAAGCCTTTGTAAGACTACGACAAAATGCCAGCAGCAGCAAGGAGGTTTTCAAGCTTTATTTATTTTTGTCTTTTTTCAAATAAAAACTTTTGGGGCATTTTAATATTGTTAAAATTTGGGGCATTTTTTTTTTTTTTTAAAGCAAATGTGCTCAGCTGCCTATCAGCATGAGGGCCAGAACTGTGCCTGGGAAATGAAACCTGCCAGGTGAAAGCGCAGAGGTGCTCAAGCAGAGCACAGGGTCCAGCCGTGCTCCTGGAGCACCTGCACCTTTCCACTGCATGCTTGCTCAGCGGGCGAGAGCACAGAGAGGCTGAACCACAGACCCCCTCTCTCTGGGGCACAGGAAGGGCTGCTTCTCCCAAATCTCCCCAGGGTTTTGGAGAGCTCAGAGGCCACAGCAGGCATTCATCACCCCACTGGCCAGGTCTGCCACCCACTTCATGGGGAATACTTTTCCACTGCTCTTTAAATATTGTGCCTCCTACCTGGTCTGTGGTGGCCAAGGCCAGGTCCTAGCCATTGGTACATTGTTGCAGGTTTGGTCCAGTATTGCTGAATTTGCTGCCTCCTGTTTTCCCTTTTGAGAAAGAGGAAGCTTTGTACTTGCTTGTAAGCCTCACGGCTCCTTTGCTTTTTTCCCATTCCTTCTTTTTGACCTTTGTTGTGCTTCAGGAAACAACGCTGGTCACTGAGGCATATCTTTGTACTTTAAGCACTTTCCAGTTTAATAATCATAGGAAGGCTAGTTTGCAAACGTAACCCTTTTCAAGTCGTCTTATTGTTTAAGTGTACAGGCTTTTAAATTTAACAGACTGGATCAACTGCTTCTGGCTACAAGAGATGCAAAAGGTGAATAAACTGCTAATGATAAACCTTGAGATGTTGAAATTTTACATCTCTTGGAACCGTTCATATCACTGCTTTAATTTCTAAAGAACAATAATTAAAGTATACTTGGTAAAATAGTTGTTTTTACCACTGAAAAACAGCTGAGTCTGTATCACAAATATTCTGATGATATTCAAATAACATGGATGTCAGACCTGTAGCACCAGCTGCTTTCCTCTAGAGATCTGCTTTTATCATACCACACTATGTGCTAATGTGGAAATAGCCAATATTAATGACAGAGTTCCTCCTCTCAAGACCCTTAATGGGGAAATGCTTTGCCTAATAGTTGTCGATCTACTTATTCTTTCTTATACCTCTTGAGTGATATGATTTTCAGATGATTTCATCATCTAAAATGGCAAAGCTGCTGGAATAGTTATTCCTTGAAATATTTACCAGACTAATGTCTGACAGTGCATCTTTAATACCCATTGGAATTGTATTGAAAAATACATAAGAATAAATTGTATTCCATTGGGCTATTTCTTGGTAACCTGCAATACAGAGAGGAATCAAAGTCTAGATGTGTGCATTTATGCATTCTGTAAATACCTAGGAAACTTGATATCTACATGCCTTATTCATTCTAAAAAATAGGATTTTGTACTAAATCCCATTTTATTCACAACAGTTACCAATGTAATGATATTTTTAAGGGTTTGTGGTCCAGCAAATTAATATAATTCTCATGACAAGCGTTCATGATTATTTTTTATTATGTTAACAAAAAAAACCCCAACCAATTGTATGCATCAAAATCAGTAATGTATTATTAGAATGAAAACAGGACATAGTATTGAGCCAATATATCCATATTTGCAGATGGCAATGGACACATAGGAAGAAAAAGACAGAGAATATTAGGATTCTCACATATTTCTTAAAAACAAGAGATGTAGCCTTGAACTACCATAGGAACAAAGAAGCCCATGTGCATTCATGAAAGAATAATGTACTTGAGTTTTTAACTTCACCTGGGGGCTTTCCAGGGACTAACTGAAGTTTACTTGCTAAGCAAGCTCAACAGAGATAGGGATTATTATGAAAGCTGTGTTTTTCCACAAAAATCCCATGGAGAAATCAGATTCTTTAATACCACTTGCAGGATTTTTCACAAAAATCAAAATGTTCTCAAATTTGAAGTGTCTTCCAATGTTTTAAACAAGAATTCAGGCAGCTCTTTTGCCTGGCAGTTCTCACTGAGTTCTGGATCATCTGGATCATCTGGATATCCATGTTTCAGGCTTTGAATCTACACTCTGTGAGAAGGCATAACTGCACCTACACAAAGTTATATCTCTTTGTGCTCTCTGAAGTGGAAGGGAGACTCTCCATGACTTTGGAGAACCTCTGCAAGAAATTCTGAATTAGGTGAGGAACTCGTGGTGAGAGGACAACTCTGGTGATAGTGGACATCACGTACACCATTTCCAGCTAAGTAAAAAAAAATAAGATTTACATAGGCATCACTCAATAACCTGCATAGCAGAATCATATCCACAAGCATCTCCTCCAGACTGGAGATCTCAAAGCCTGTGTTTCAGGACCAACAACATGGGTTTGTCAGCAGGATGCTACCAGGGAATGGGATGAGCACAGCCTATGGCTTTCTATGTAATGGACTCCCAAAGACTTGGAGTTACACCTGCAACTTGTTCCTCGAGTGAAAATCACTTGGCCCCTTCCTGGCTGGTGGGTGCCTCTATTCTCTGTTGGCTCAGTCTTTGCTCAGCTCAAGCAATCCTGAAACCCGTATGAGAAGGGAAAGGAGTAAACATGCTTGCTGCTCTTTCCTCACCTGCAGGTGTGTCTTTGTTATGGAAGCTTTCCAAATAGGCATTTCTCAGATTAGGCTTTCCACTTGGAGAAAATATTGAAGAGATGAGATTATGCTACAATGTTATGGTGAAGGGGGTCTGTTTCTGAGGGGAAGGCAAGCATTATTTCCAGCTCTTTCTTTCTTTAGGGGGAACAATATCTACCAAAGAAGAGGATGATGTTGGTTGGGTTGTGTTTGACCAAGAAAAGGAAAGGGTGGTTCGCCCTAAACTCTTCAAACTCAGAGGGATGTTTGATGTCTCCCATCACCTCCGCTGAGACTGCCACCTCGGTGCCCTCTTCATTGACTTCCATGTACGCCTCATGGATGGCCTCAGATATCTTCAGGCTCTCTGATGAGGAGATGCCAGACAGATTGGCCGAAGGACTGAACAGGTCGGTCATACCCAAGGCCATTAAGACAGATGTGAGGTTGTATTTTTCCTCAATCTTCATGCGCGGGAGGTACACTTTCACTCTCTTCTTTTCCATGACATTAGGACTGGTCCACTCGGTAAGTTTTTCAAAGTTGATTTTGTTCTCAAGCTGCAAAGAGAGGCAGGGAATGAAATGCCTAGGATGCAAATACAACTTCTTCCTACCATTCATTTTAATCAAGGCTATCATAACAAAACCGAGCCAGAATGGTTCCTGAAGTGCATCCTATCAACATCCTTCTTGTAGTTTATTATTTGCCTCTCCAATACTGCCTGTATCATTGTCCTTTTATTCAGTTCATTACCCACCTGACACATCCCCTTCTGTCCAACTAATCTTGTGTCTCATGAGGCACAACCCAATAGTTTCACAGCCTAGCAAATTAGTCAGTTTATGAAAGAGATTGCAAAAAAAGGCCATTAAAATTTACTTATAATTGATATTATCTAAAAAATGCAAACTCTTCTACATCTTTAATAACTCTATGACATAATTCCAAAAAAATTGCTGAAATAAGAATAATGGGTTATGTAATGCAGGCTGCATAATTTTTTCCCTTTCTTGAGTACAGATAGGTGATTTGATAGCACCTTGGTAACTTTATTTTAAATGATTGATGTTGGAATTCTGACTTTTTTGCTATTTCTTTCAGAAATCCTGCATGAAGATAATCCAGTCCACCTGACTGAAGCAAATTAAGATTTCGAGTTTTGTTTCTCCCTTGCATCTGTCCATTTTTATTTCCTCTTTGCCATCAGCATCCTGCATTCACTCAGTTGTTTAGCTTCATTTTCTTTCAAGACCAAGACAAAAGTTTCATTTAATTTTGCACAGTCAGTAGATTATATTTGTATTCTTGTCTCACTGCATACTAGTCACACTTTTCTCGTTTTTTTCTTTAAAGAACAAAACCATTTTTTTTACTAGTTTTCATGCATCTGGCAAAAACTGACTCAACCTGATTTAAAGCAGGTTTGAAGTTTTTCTTTTAATTTCTGTTCTCATTTTACGTCCTTGTTTATTTATGGATTCTTTTTGCTGTTGATGTTCATCCCATTAGACCCAAGTGTCCTCTGTTTTCTTTGTTTGATGTGTAATTTCCAAATATCTTCCATTTCCTTTCCATCTCTATATTTAAGACTCTCTGAAGTCTTAACTGGTGAAGTGTTATTGATCAGTTAGTTGAGCTTGATTGGTTTCACCATTTCAAAATCAATAATATTTTATTAAGAACATGCTTTATCTAACTTTGTTTTTCATTCCATGATGACATGATCAGAGTAATTTTTGAAAGCAGCCCGTTTATGATGTTTAATGAGGATTTTGTTGGAAAAAAATCATTAGTGATTCCTGCAAAGAATGCCTAATTCTCATCAGTTTTAGCAACATTTCCTCAACAGTTTATATGGGGGAGTGTGTGTGAAATTACTGCTCAATGAAAAAAAAATATCTGCCCATACAGACAGGCTATTCTGTAGGGCTACAGCAGCACTACACTCCTTTACCTTCATTTTATTAGACTGAGTCCAGGGTTCTCCTTAGAGGCTAGTCTCTGCCTGGGCACCTGGTAGCATCTGGGGGGCTTTTGTGCTCCCCTGCCTGCCCACCACAGCCATGGTGTGGGCAGCTGGGATGTAAACGGACAGCAAAAGGTCTGACAGCAGCCAAGTCCCACTGAAGTGATAACTCTTCTGCTTCCCCTCCCACGGCCGTACCTGCTCCAAGCCAGAGATGTCATCAGGCAACAGCACCAACATGCTTAGCTCCCCACTGGCATATGGAAGCTCCAGGATCTTGATTTTCTCTGCAGCCACTGCTGCCACTTTGAAGGTACTGTTCTGGCACATCATTTGCACAGGTCTGCTGTCTTGCTGCAAAAACAGAAATGTGAGACGACGTGACTGGGGAGCAATTATTTCTTTAGGCAGGCAAATGTACAAGCCCTTTGAAAAGGACAGGACTCGATCTTCAGGCATGTCCCCATCCCTGGAGGTATTTAAAAGACATGTAGATGTGGTGCTTAGGGACATGGTTTAGTGGTGGACTTGGCAGTGCTAGGTTAACGGTTGGACTTGATGATCTTAAAGGTCTTTTCCAACCTAAACGATTCTATGATTCTATGCTGCCTTTGAAGAAGAGCTGTGTCTCCATTTTCCTCTCTTGTCTGCTGGAGTGCTCTGGTCAGACACAGCTCTTGCAAACCTGACAGCGAGGGGCCCAGCTAAATAACCCAGCCAGTGACCACAGCATGTTGTATGTCTAACACTCAGCCCACTGTCTGTGCAAGCCAACAGACTGGCTTCCTGGCCAGAAGCTCTGCCTGTGTCCCCTTACCTTTGTCACGCTGAAGGGCAATTCCCTAGTGTCGTCTTCTTTAAATGCTGTCTTCCATATCCCTTTGAAGTAGATGGCATTAACAAGGACCAGCATAGTATCGAGATCAACAGAGCCTGGTTGAAGAAAATCTTGGATCTGTCCTTTAAGGAAGAAGCAGGGCAGAGAGTGGTAAGTTTCATAGCAGTAGTCTTGCATTTTAGAGGTCAATTGACATGCTGCTGCTTGACTTGGCTTCCTCTTCTTCAAAGGTCTGCATGTGGAATTCAGGTTCATGAGGATGATTTAATACAGAATGACTGGCACCTGGCCAGGCATTTCTGCAAGAAGACAGGTAGGTTCAAGAGTGGAAATATTTCTAACCAGTGCTTGGAAAAAAGTTTACAGAGAAAAGAAGGAACAGGAGAAGGAAGCAGCAATATAGATTTTCTGTTTCTCACTGTGCTTCTTTCTCACACTTCACTCTTGTTTTTCCTCCCACCTCAGCACAATAAATGTACACAAGCTCCTGAATCATTTCTTTTACACCATCAGCCTAGTGCATGCATTACTTTCTCCCCCGGAAGCCCACTTCTTACCCATCCAGCACATCCTTGTAAAATTATGCCGATATTCTAGAGAAGCTGGGACTAACCTTGCATGAGTTAAGCTCTCCAGACAGAAAAAGTGTGCCTACAAAGTGTGCATACAAAGTGTGCATATCCTGGCACCTCTTCCTTTGCCAGATATGTTTAAAATGCACTGTCACTACCACACAGGTGCAATAGAGTCATCCCTTTTCACAGGAAATATCCACTAATGGGGACGAGAGGAGGACATTTCTCCTCTAATGGTTAGTCTTCCCAGAATTTGTTCAAATACAGTTGTGAGAGGGAAGTATATGTCAAAATTTTGTCTGACCTTACCATTTGTCTGATTTTCCACCCAGGAATTAATGAGCTGTCTGGCTTGATCTGATGCTGTTTTGAAGTTGACCATTTCCAGACCTGCTCTGTACAGTTTCTTCACACATTTTAAGTAGATCTGTAAAGACAGCAATTGTAGCCACCAAACTAGTCATATTTTAAAAACAGTATGAACATGAAATAAAATAGGGCTAAAAGGATTTTTATAGTGATGTCATGGTTAGGCTGTTCTCATTGCTCACTTCCTGGAAGAACCTGCTAAAACTGGGCCAGTAAAATTATTCTGATCCATGACATTTTCAGATCTGACATTTTTATTACTTGACCAGTTAAGCGTAATATTAGAAATGCTTAAATATTTTCTTGAAGAAAGCCTGATCCAAAAGCACTGTTTCAGGTTCATTTCAGAGTGTTTTTCCTTATTTTTAAAGATAAGAAGTTTCTTTGATTTAGAATATTTATATACTTTGTTTTGAAAATGTCAAATAAAAGATTTTGACACTTTCAAAAGTTTTTTTGAGGTGAGGTTTTCAAGTGAAGAAATGTGTTGAAGTCAAATTGTTTCCTGAAAAAAAACCAAACAACCTATTAACCTGAAAAAAACACAAACAACCTATTAACATGAAAAGGCTTTGGGGGAGCAAGCGGGGAGGGGGGAATTACATGACCAAATAACTTTGTTTATTACTCCTTTCATTTTTTAATAGGGCCATCTTTTTGCCTGGAATTGTTTTCCATTCAGGCTATTGTCAGGGCTGTGGCAAAGGGAAAAGCCGTGGAAGTGCACACCAGTGCATATCACTGGATTAACAGATCATCTACTCTGGCCAGTCCCCCTGGATTACAGGTCTATACAGGGTTTAGCAAGAAATGACTCTAATGTACAACTCACCGGTAGGACTGGACATGTCTTTTCAGCATAGAGTCTGTTGGCAATGTGGAGTGAATAATTGGCTTTTGGTGCAGTGATATCAGAGAGAAGTTCTTTAAACAGTATGTGGATATTCACAGACTTGCCACACTGAGTTGTTGATAAGAAGATAAAAAGATATAGCTGTTAGCTTATTTTACTAGGAAGAGAATTATTTATAAGGTACAAATAACATGGGAAAACGCACAATGTTTGGACATTTGCAAATGCACATGTACTACGGCCTAAAAGCTCCATGGAAGGGATGTTCAATACAACTAACTAATGATGTACAATCAATTTATAGCATATGATGACACTCATTCTAGGTGATAACCAGCAGAAGACCTCAGTGATGAATCTGAAACTGTATGGCTCAGGAGTGAAGTGACAAAAAGAAAAATCCAGGTGTCAATGATTGCAATTGGTGAGTTGTCATAGATATAGAGCATCTAGTTCCCAGCTTCTCCTTGCATTTGCATGGCAGCTTTCTGCTGAAGCTGCAGATGGGAGAAGAGTGCTAGGTGACAAGGGAGTCAGGAAGTGTCTCACAATATAGTGAAAAAAATGGATCAACTGTCTAATGCCCCAAGAATAGTGTTCCAGGTGACACAGGCTAAGACCGTGTAAGAAAAATGCACAATGATAAACAGTAGCTGGGACTTCATTTTGTGAGAAGGAGAATTGTGTTGAACTGCTCCTTTCTAAATGCTTAACCAGCCACTAAATGCTCTAGCTGATATTACCTTTATTTTTCTTTATTAAAAAAAAAAATAGTCTTCTTGTTCTTTGCAAGTCCCACCTTATGCTCGTGGATCCCAAGTGGATGGGGACAGGCCAGGGAACATGGCTTGTGTTATCTTTATAGAGGCAGCAGATTAACACAGAGGAAAGCACACAAGTGGTATCAAAGTACTAGAACCCTTCATGGTGCTCTTGGGGTAGCAGTGGGAATTGGAGGCTGCAAAAGTCCCTGTAGCTTTTGGAAGAGTATAATTACTTTCCAGCCTTTGAGGTTTCTGGGCTTTTTTCTGCCGAAGCATCTTCCTGCCCCACTTTGAAGTCTCAGCTGCAATTCTGACTGCTGTACCCTGGCTCCAGGTGCTGAGCCCCTTTCAAGTGCTGTCCCCCAGTAGCACTTGCAGGTGTGCAGATGCTCATCTACACAAGAAGGCAGCCTGGTGCCCAAAGCATCCTATCCTGTCCTGTCACTTGTTCTGGTGCAACATGTGCAGCCTGTCTTTTTCTGTTTGTTTTGTTTTGTTTTGTTTTTTGTTTTTTTAACTTACATAAATTAAGAGCATTAGCAAAGGTTGAACCACTTGAAGCACAGTCAGAACAGTCTATTCTCAGGAGACAAATGTGAAAGAGAAATAATTGTACCTTAGATTTCTGTACCTTGGTCTGAATAGTTCCTCCAAGTCCTGCAATTTTGTCAAAGTGAAGGACCTGCAATTGAAAGTAGCAACAGAAGAAATTAAGTTCCTGAAGTCCACTGAGAGTCACTGATGTTTGTGTTGAAATTATAGGTTTGGACTAACCAGGTCTGATTAGCACATAGATGAACTGAGAAGTTTCATGCGAGCTTTAAATCAGGTTTTTTACTGCATGTGCCACACTGAAAATTTGTGACTAAGATCCTCATCTTAGATCCCTTCTTTTCCAGTTAATGGTATTCAGTCTATAATCCAGCTACAATCTTACTGTATTGTATTTATGACTGTGACTCTTGTTTTCTGAATGCTTCATCTTTTGTATATTACGAGTTGTCCTTTCCATATGGAAGGAATCAGGTCTGTAAGATAATATAAGCTGAAGCAAGAAGCCTGCCTTAACCACTCTTCAAGACTGCTCTTTCTTAATGGAAACCAAAGGCCGTTCTTGCCCTTCATGGTGAAAAGCAATGGTAAGTGAAAACTCAGCTCCAGATCCAAACCTCACGGTTTGGAATGCCATTCTTTGTCTAGGCAGGTTTGAATCCAGAGCCAAACGTGACTATGTGACTTTCTCCCCTCAACTGGAGAAAGTCCCAAAGATGTAAATGGATAATCTGTTGCTGTGTTGAACAGGATCAAAAGGAGTTTGTATCCATTTATGTAACTTACCTTCTCCATCTGATGCTCAGTGTTACCTCTTGCTCCCAGATAGACCATGGCCAAGGCTGCAATGATGCTCAGGGGGGAATAGAAGATGTTGTCGTTGGCATGCTGGACTTTCAGCTCTTTGAATACATCAAAAGAAAATTCTGCATTTGCTGCACTGATGGAGCCCATTGTGAAATCAGTGTTCTCTGAAGCAAACAGAAATATGACTGTATAGTGGTGATATGTAGCACTTGTTTTAAAAAGTACTGTCAATAGCCCAGAAACTGCTAGTTCATTGCTGGTTTTGTGATGTTGAACCAATGAACAATATGAAGCCTACAAATTCTGTCATCATCAGAAATATTGTAACTCCTGACACATTTCTCTCTCAATGCATGTTTGTTTTCTTTCAGCAAGATACTAGGTCATCATCAAGATAGTATCTTGTACTTGCCTTTTAGGGAATAGATAGTTTCATCCATGCTTCAATATGATAAATGTAACACTGAATGGATGAGTTTCCCTATGGCCATCCAGAGGACTCTGAATGATGTTTGAGACAATACAAACGTCATATTTCATGTCTTCTGTGGCTGCTCTGGACCATGCTCTGGATCTTTAAATCAAATGTAGTCAACTCACCATACTCTTAATGTACTTCTTACTGTTGCTTAGTACAACCAGCCACAAATTTGGAGGTTGCTTTCCTGTAGTTTATAGGAATAATGGGAGTAAGTAAGTTGCTCTGTAAACTCAGCCAGTTGCTTAGATGCTGAAATATAGATTTAGGGGAATTCTTTCCTGTAGTCCCATTTTGGACATTTAATCTCTGCTGATGCTTTTTTGTTGAGAAAAAGCACAAGCATATATATCATAAATATGGGTTTTGGCAGTACAGCTTGAAACAGCGTAGAGCTGCATTCATTCAGTCAGGTGCAAGTCCTGTACATGCAAATGAATGTGACATGTCAAGGATATTCATTGAAACCTGCAGTCATTCTCTCTTTTGAATCTGAGACCAAGAAAGTTGCATACTATTCTTGTATCTCTAAAACAGTTAAAGTTGGAGGAATGGCATCATATCCATAGTTTGGAGCAGATGTAGTTGATTACATGACCTGAGGGGCATCTGGCACTAATGACTGTGGAACCACGGACTCTGTGAATCATCATACACTAACTCACCTGTGTTCTCCAGAGAGTGAGACTGAGAAAAGTGAAATGCCTTTATTCCCAAAATAATTATTAACATTATAAAAGAACAGTTTTAATGTGACACCAGATTGTCAACGAAAAAGAGGTATTTCTACTCAAAACTATGGTGTGCAAACACTCATATTTTGCACACCTAAAAGTATTTGACAGTCAAACAGTATAAGATATATTGATAAGACAAGGTAAAATTACTGTATATGCTGTCTTTTTACATATCTGTCTTATACTTATCTTAAAGTTCTTAAACATAATATCACTTTTTTTCCATATTAAAGAATACAAATTAGAAATTATATTTTACTTGGAGAAATACTTACCCCACAAACTTCAAAGATGCATGTAATAATCCAACTTGCCAGCTGAACCTAAACAGATTCTCTGAGCTCTTGGTGATATATATCGTACCATTTGAGACACTCCCACTGTTAGCCTTCAAGGAGTCATCTTTTGAGTCACTACCTTTTGTCACAACCTTTTGATTCATTGCACTTTGAAACATTGAGTAGACCAATGTTAGACTAGTACTCTATCTGCAGCAAGTCAACCTTTATTTGTTGAAGTAAAACCTAATAAAAAAAAAAGAATTATTTAAGCTTTTGCTGTAACTTATAAGGCTGTACCAAAGCAATTGGAGTTCAAGTCTAAAACTATGTTCCATGCAGTTCTTTTGAATTTACACATTAATGTGATTGGGACATATTAGGTAACTAGAGCCAAATGAAAAACAAATGCAAAAAACTGAGGAAAAACAGTGTTACGGATATATCCAGTGAAACACAATAACCTCGCTGTTTAGATCAGGTGATTCTCACAGTCAAGTGAAGCTAAAGATCCCAAAATATTACAGGAAAAAAAGGCCTAGTCATAGTGCAGTGATCTGGGAGTGAGCAAACAGTTCCCACCACAGTTCATCATTAGCAAGCATCCACAGATATAGCTGAGGAAAGAGTCTTGTATTAACAGGGAGTGAAAAAAGTGCATCAGTCCCTGAAAACATAGCTGTTTCTCTTCTGCTCACCTATGAGGCACTGTAAGTACAGAAAGCACTGTAACACAGTACTCCCACCAAGCGTGAAGGGAAAAGTGGATACTGGGCTAACTGCTGAAGGTCTGATATATATGCAACGACTCACTACAGCATCTGTGCAGTGGAACAGAGGGAAGTTCCTCATGGGCAGTGACCATCTGATGTTGCCAAAATAACACAATTCGAAGCAGAGCCAGCTGCAGGGTGGTCATTCTATTCGGAGGGCTTTGAAATGGATTTTTTCCATGTAAGAACAAACCCAAAATTTTCTGTTTATTTTTCAAGACCAAAATAGTACTGAAAGGTGTTTTGGTCTGCCAAAATGCAGAAGAATGTTCCTGGAGTCCAAGGATTGGTGTGGTTTATAGCTTGTACTTGTAAGAAGCACAGCCACATCTATTTCTGTATCTAGGTGAGATCAAAGTTTTTTACCTGAGGTCAAACTGTAGGGTCTACAGCACACATGTGGAGGAGGGGAGAAGGGGTCTGAGGAGAAAGCATATCTTGCTAGAACTCCATTTTGATGAAAACATTCAGAGCAGCAGTGTTGAGATGAATTAGAGGTCTGAGAGTGGGCATGGCAGCGGAAGAGATTTGTGAACGGTCAGGAATTACATATTTGCTGGGCTGTAAGTCAGACCCCAGAGTATTCAGATATTCAGAAATTGATTTTAACCAGAGAGTAGGATTTAAAGGATGATTGAGGGTCAGCTTTTAATTTTCATTCTCTGCAGGTCATGGCAACAAGGCCCATGGTACATGCACAGGCCATTCTCATAGATCTTCCATACCTACCTTTTTACTATGGCAGTTGAATAAACTACAGAATCTGTCTGCAGGAACATTCATGGTCTGTTAGACAATCATAATGCACAATATCAAATATAATTCAATTCTAAAAAGCTATTACTCTTTATTGAACAGTAGACTTGATGAGCAGTAAAGAAACAAATCTGGCATCTGTAAATACCATAGGGGTGGATAATAGAAATCCCAAATTTGTACACATTAAGTCACAGAGGACACAGCAGTAGGTGCACCCTCTGTGAAAGGGAAAGGGAGCTACTTTGCCCTTAACAGTGTGTTTTGTTTTGTGGAAATGCAGGCATGTACGTGCAGAGCCTGATAATTGGAGTGGCTTTTAGTTTCCCAACTCAGAATGAGCTTTTTGTCTGAGGATGTTATAGCAGTGATGAGGATGGAAAAATCTAAAGACAGTAAGCAGCTTTCCTCTCACCTTGTTCAATGTTCCTTATTCTATGAGCTAGGCTGCTGTAGCTTTTACTTTATCCTGTCAAACCATTACTGCCCATGGGCACAGGTTTTGTGTGGAAAGAGCTGTAGTGTGTCTTCTCTTATTCTCCCATTTTCACATATTCACATTAGAGTTCCAGCTACTGGTCAGCAGTTGCTCAAACATGCCTCTGGGGCTTCCATGAAGAGCTTTCCTGGGCACCCACACTCCTTTGTATGCTCTGGTTCAATGTGTTTGTCCTGTGTGGACATCTGTGGAGCATGCACCTGAAGGACACAACCAGCCCTGCACAGATGGCCAGCTCTTTGCCTAATGTCCAAGATTTTCTCAACAAACATTTTGTTGCACCGGTTCCTCTAGAAGAGGGCACGTAGGTGTTTCTGGTATTTTCTCCC
The DNA here is from genome assembly GCA_020745775.1 of Theristicus caerulescens. Classification (NCBI taxonomy): domain Eukaryota; kingdom Metazoa; phylum Chordata; class Aves; order Pelecaniformes; family Threskiornithidae; genus Theristicus; species Theristicus caerulescens. The sequence continues at coordinate 76,383,417 of CM036558.1, forward strand.
AGCCAATATACTTGCCTTCTTTGTACACTCTACATTTCATACCTCTGCAGCAGCATGATCACCACAACAGTTTTCCACACAGGGAAGCTGGTTGAACATCTGATAACTGCTCAGTTTCTGAATTATGCTAGCTGCCCCAATGTGAAAAACTACTTTGTCAAGGCAGGCAAGATAGTTTAAAACACCCAAAGTAAATGAGCTCATGGAAGAGAGGAAGTTTGGTTCTGCCAGTAGTCATGGATGGGACAGTACAACTTCTCCAGAGAGTAGTCTGTCACTACACACCCTTGCATTTTGTATTTTTTTCTACACTGAATGTTAGTGCAAAGGTGGTTGCAGAAGCAGCCTATGAGTAGCTGAAAGTTTTGATCAGAACAGGCTATCCATGTGCAGTCATCAGCAGACAAATGCTCTTTTGTAACTTTAAATAGGGCATTGGACTTGGGGAAATCAGATGCTTCTCCTGAAATTCAAAAGCTAAGACTGTAGCACTGTAAAGCAAGACAAGCAGGTTAAATTCTGCTCTATATCCATGTTTGTCCCACGAAAGAGGTCAGCAAGGACTCTGCTGCCCTTTATCTGCCAGATAGTCCATTGTGGAGCTGTTCCTAAACCAATTCATGGGGTTTGCCGTTCTTCCCCAGTGTTGGCATAATCAAGGAGATAATAAGCAGCAAAAAAAGCAGCTCTTTCCAAGATTCCTTTGTTCAAATTTTCACATTTCATTTCTTATGGTTGCTCAGCAACTATTTTGCAGCATTTGAGGGTAATGTTTGCTTATGCTTTCAATAGCCTGTCTATCTGCATCACACTTAGCAGAGGCTATACTGGCATCTCTCAGTGAACTGAGATGTGGCCAGAGAAGTCCCATTTACAGGATTTCAGATGGTTTTTATTCAGTCATAGTATTTGCTGTACTGGAGATGAACAGCTCTGTGTGGTGGGCACACAGTCTGAGGCAGACTGTCATGGGTATTAGTGCTAGCACTTTTAAGACAAGCAGCACCTTGTATTAAACCTCTCAGAGTCAGTGTGTCAGGCCCAGGGTAAAGTTAATGCCTAACGTGTCCTTTCCCCTTCAGAGCTCATAGTAGCTGGTATGTCAATGTGTATTGTGTTTGCACAGCAACCCAAGGTAAAAGGAGGCCAAGCACATCCACCAGTCCTCTATGCCCCTTGATTACTGGTTGGCTCTAGCAATAACTCAATTTGTTATAATAAAGCAGCAGTGAAATGGTGACTTTTTTTCTGCTGCACACACTCGCCAAAAGAAAGAAAGAGGTTTGCCCAATTGCCACTCCTCAGGTAGCTGGATCTCACTCACTGAAACTGTATCATGCTCACGGTGCTCTCTGGCAAGCGGTGCTGCTCTTTGCCTGGTGCACACAGTTGCTGAGTCGCTCATCTGTGCAGCCTCTGAAGGGACCTAAGTTTATCAACGCTTTCTTCTTTTTCTTTATAGTGTTAGCTCCAATAAATGGCATTTGAAGTGATACCCTACAGAATCTGAGTGCCTTTCTTAATGGGATCATAAGGAACCAAGAGTTCCTGGTACAAAACCTTCTACCAGTTATAGTTTGAAGAAAATAAGCACTAGTCTTCATATGGGAAAAAAAAAGTATTACTCAAAACTGCTCTCTTTGGTTTTGTCAGTGATAACCCAAAAATCTTCCTCTGCCCTTCTTGTCCATCCACTGCAAATCTTTTGAAGATACAATAACAATTATGTTATACATAAGTACTAAGAAACAGTTTAAAGGAAAGCACAATATCAGAGAAAACTGAAAACTGCAACCATCAGAGAGATTAGAGTCCAGTGGAAAGGTGAATATGTAAATTGAGAGTTACTCAGTAATCAGACTATGGAAAGACACAGATCTGTCTAGTGTGGGACAAATGGGCATTATCTTTCCAGGGATACTCATGCAAATAGTATTTGACGTCTTTTGTGTTGCTTTTTGGCAGTGTTCATGCTTGTAGGTTGTGAGGTGTGCTGGTGTGGTTCAACAGGCTGTGCAGCAACACTTGGCATCAAGCCTGTGCCTGGGGAAGAGGCAGTGGCATCCCCTTCAGGATCGTGTCTTGTCCAGGCACCATTTGGAGTCTCTGGCTTTTCTCTGCTCTGCAGGCTCTCTTGTTTGGCTGTCCTGGTTTTGGCTGGGATAAAGTTAACTTTCTTCCTAGTAGCTGGTATAATGCTGTGTTTTGGATTTAGTATGGGAATAATGTTGATAACACACTGATGTTTTAGTTGTTGCTGAGTAGTGCTTACACTAAGTCAAGGACTTTTCAGCTTCCCATGCTCTGCCAGGTGCATAAGAAGCTGGGAGGGGGCACAGCCAGGACAGCTGACCCAGACTGGCCAAAGGGCTGTCCCATACCGTATGACATCATGCTCAGTATATAAACTGGGGGGAGTTGGCCAGGGGACAGTGACTGCTGCTTGGGGATGGGCTGGGCATCAGTTGGTGGGTGGTGAGCAATTGCATTGTGCATCACTTGCTCTGTACATTTTTTTATTATTGTTGTTGTTGTTGTTATTACTATTATTTTATTTGATTTCAATTATTAAACTGTTGTTATCTCAACCCACGAGTTTTCTCACTTTTACTCTTCCGATTCTCTCCCCCTTCCCACTGGGGCAGGGCAGGGGGAGTGAGCGAGCAGCTGTGTGGTGCTCAGTTGCTGGCTGGGGTTAAACTACGACATTCCTTTTAGGTGCCCAACGTGGGGCACGAAGGGTTTGAGATAACAACAGATTAACCAGAGCGTATTAAGGAATTTATATCTGTTGACAGTAGCCAGTCACAATATTGATTCATCTGTTCTCAATATCAGTTTATCTGATCTGCACCATGCTCTTTTTTTTGCTGTACATGTTAAAGATTCGTGTCAGGTTTGGCAGTTTGCTGTGCTCTGCAGTGATTAGTCATGTTTTGCCTGGGAGATTTGGTATAAAACACTGGCCTTGAGCTTTATCTGGTATCTGGGCTTTGTACTAAACCATTATTGTACTTTGGGTACCACCTCATGGAGACAATTAGCAATTATACCTCTTCCTCTGAGAGACTTTTTATGGAGGAAAACCAGAATGGCATCTTCACTACCTTCTTCTATGATGTTTCCTCCTTCATTACAACAACTTTTCAGTATCTTGAATACCCTGGGGTACTTAAGATACCTCTATTGGTATTTCTTGGGAATAATGTTCTGGTTTTGTCTAAGGTTAACAAGCAGTTTAAGAATATCATCCAGAGATCTGCCCCAAGGCTGGATAGTTATGAGTGGCAGGGTGCGTCGGATAGTACGGGCAAGTACCTAGGACAGTGGGTACCTCCACTGTTTTGGAACTTCACCCCTGAACAAGTGCAGAATCCTGAAAAACTAGTAAAGTATTTGGAAAAAGTACGTTGTCACCCTGGCAACTCCAGAGAGACACAAATCACTGCAACATGCTGGGGCCTGGCCCATGCCTACCAAGCCCTGTTCAGCACTATTCAGAACCCGCAAGGGGGAGAGAAGGTCTCTGAATCTGATGACAAAACGACAGATGCTGCGGATACTGCAACCTTCGTGACAGGCGCTGCGGATACTCCAACCCCCGCAACAGCTGAACCAGAGAACCAACCTGTGCCGGTATCAGTCGCCTCTATACACAAGAAATACACAAGAATATCAGCTTGTTTAGTAAGGGATGAAGATGAACCAGGGCCATCATGAGGCTCTAGTGGACACCGGTGCACAGTGTACCCTAATGCCACCAAGCTATACAGGGGAAGAACCCATCTGTATTTCTGGAATGACAAGGAGATCCCAACAGCTGACTGTATTGGAGGCTGAAGTGAGCCTAACCAGGAATGAGTGGCAAAAGCACCCCATCGTGACTGGGCCAGAGGCTCTGTGCATCCTCGGCATAGACTACATCAGGAGAGGGTATTTCAAGGACCCAAAAGTGTACTGGTGGGCTTTTGGTATAGCTGCCTTGGAGATGGAGGAAATTAAACAGCTGTCTACCCTGCCTGGTCTCTCAGAGGACCCTTCTGTTGTGGGGTTGCTGAGGGCCGAAGAACAACACGTGCCGATAGCTACCACAACGGTGCACCGGTGGCAATATCGCACCAAGACTCCCTGATTCCCATCCATAAGCTGATTCATTGACTGGAGAGCCAAGGAGTGATTAGCAAGACTCGCTCACCCTTTAACAGTCCCATATGGCCAGTGCGAAAGTCTAATGGAGAGTGGAGACTAACAGTAGACTATCATGGCCTGAACGAAGTCACGCTGCCGCTGAGGGCTGCCATGCCAGACATGCTAGAACTTCAATACAAATTGGAGTCAAAGGCAGTGGTACGCCACAATTGATATCGCTAATGCATTTTTCTCAATCCCTTTGGCAGCAGAGTGCAGGCCACAGTTTGCTTTTACTTGGAGGGGCATCCAGTACACCTGGAATTGACTACCCAAGGAGTGGAAACACAGCCCCACCATTTGCCATGGACTGATCCAGACTGCACTGGAACAGGGTGAAGCTGCAGAACACCTGCAATGCATTGATGACATCATCATATGGGGCAACACAGCAGAAGTTGTTTTTGAGAAAGGGAAGAAAATAGTTCAAATCCCTCTGAAAGATGGTTTTGCCATAAAACAAAGTAAGGTCAAGGAACCTGCACAGGAGATCCAGTTTTTAGGAATAAAATGGCAAGATGGACGTCGTTGGATTCCAATGGATGTGATTAACAAAATAACAGCCATGTCTCCACCAACTAGAAAAAGGAAACACAAGCTTTCTTAGGCATTGTGGGGTTTTGGAGACTGCATATTCCAAATTACAGTCTGACTGTAAGGCCTCTCTATCAAGTGACCCAGAAGAATGATTTCAAATGGGGCCCTGAGCAACGACAAACCTTTGAACAAATTAAACAGGAGATAGTTTACACAGTGGCCCTTGGGCTAGTCTGGGCAGGACAAGATGTAAGAAATGTGCTCTACACCGCAGCCAGGGAGAATGGCCCTACCTGGAGCCTCTGGCAGAAAGTACCAGGGGAGACTTGAGGTCGAACCCTAGGGTTTTGGAGTTGGGGATACAGAGGATCCAAGGCTGGCTATACTCCAACTGAAAAAGAGATATTGGCAGCATATGAATGGGTTTGAGCTGCTTCGGAAGTGATTGGTACTGAAGCACAGCTCCTCCTGGCACCCCAACTACCAGTGGATGTTCAAAGGAAGGATCCCCTGTACACATCATGTAACTGATGCTACATGGAGTAAGTGGGTCACACTGATCACACAACAGACTTGAATAGGAAGCCCCAGTTGCCCAGGAATCTTGGAAGTGATCATGGACTGGCCAGAAGGCAAAGATTTAGGAATATCACCAGAGGAGGAGGTGACACATGCTAAAGAGGCCCCACTGTGTAATGAACTACCAGAAAATGGGAAGCAATATGCTCTGTTCACTGATGGGTCCTGTCACCTTGTGGGAAAGCATTGGAGGTGGAAGGCTGCTGTATGGTATCCTATACAACAAGCCACAGAAACTGCTGAAGGAGAAGGAGAATCTAGTCAGTTTGCAGAGGTGAAAGCCATCCAGCTGGCTTTAGATATTGCTGATTGAGAAAAATGGCTAATGCTCTATCTCTATACTGACTCATGGATGGTGGCAATACCCTGGGGGGGTGGTTGCAGCAATGAAAGCAGAACAACCAGCAGAGCAGGGGCAAACCCATCTGGGCTGCCGCATTGTGGCAAGGTATTGCTGCCCGGGTAGAGAACCTGGTTGTAAAAGTACATAATGTAGATGCTCACGTACACAGGAGTTGGGCCACTGAAGAACATCAAAACAACCAGCAGGTGGATCAGGCTGCTAAGATTGAAGCGGCTCAGGTGGATCTGGACTGGCAACATAAGGATGAATTATTTCTAGCTCGGTGGGCCCATGACACCTCAGGCCATCAAGGAAGAGATGCAACATATAGATGGGCTCATGACCGAGGGGTGGACTTGACCATGGACACTATTGCACAGGTTATCCATGAATGTGGAACACGTGCTGCAATCAAGCAAGCCAAGCAGTTAAAACCTCTTTGGTATGGAGGATGATGGCTGAAATATATGTCTGGGGAGGCCTGACAGATTGATTATATCACACTCCCACAAACCCGCCAAGGCAAGTGCTATGAGCTCACCATGGTGGAAGCAACCACTGGATAGCTGGAAACATATCCTGTGCCCCATGCCACTGCCCGGAACACTATCCTGGGCCTTGAAAAGCAAGTCTTATGGTGACATGGTACTCCAGAAAGAATTGAGTCAGACAACGGGACTAATTTATGAAACAACCTCATAGACACCTGGGCCAAAGAGCATGGCACTGAGCGGGTATATTGCTCGGGGACTGGCTGGGCATCAGTCAGTGGGTGGTGAGCAATTGCATCGTGCATCACTTGCTTGTTGTTGTTATTATTACTTTATTTTATTTCAATTATTAAACTGTTTTTATTTCAACCTATGAGTTTTCTCACTTTCACTCTTCCAATTCTCTCCCCCATCCCACCGGGGCAGAGGGGGGAGTGAGCAAGTGGCTGTGTGGTGCTTAGTTGCTGGCTGAGGTTAAACCATGACATTGGCATTGCACATTTACAAGCTACAGTTCCCCACAGGAGAAGCACTTGCTGCCAGAGTAGAGGGTTTACCTTCTATTTTTAAGTAAACATCTCTGATTTTGCAGGAGCACTGCTCTCTACACTAGAAGCTGCTACCACTACACTAGCAGCAGGAGGGTACTTTCCAGCTCCTGGTTGTTTTCACAACATTTTTCAGATGTTTTACAAATTAAGATGGAAATTAGAAAAAAGATTATGTGAAGAAAAAATAGATTTTTTTTTATTTATACTATATTTTGTTCCTGGTTTTGAAATTATCTAGATATCCCTGGAGCAAGTTTAAAAAAAAAGTAACACAAAGATCACAAGTGACATTTCTGCTGTGGTAAGCTAAGCGACAATCCTTGTTTCAGCCACGCCTTCGCCTTTGCTGGCACACAGAATTTCTTTTCCTGTTGTCAGACTCATGCTCTTCAGGATAATATTTTACAGCACTTGCCTTTATCACATATGCGATTAATTGTTTTTCTTTTACATTTTATCTGAAAATATATATGTCTGATTATGCAAGCTAATACATTCTAACACTGTTCATTTCACTCTTTTTCTTTTTCAACATAAGTAATTAATATTTGAGACAAACCAGATATACACAAAATACCGATGGCAGTCGTTGAACCACATGCATGGCTTTTTTTTGCATGCCCTGTTCATCAGAAGAGCCCACAGCCTGTGTTTGGTGTTCTCATGTCTTACCAGCTAATTGATAGGAAAACCTCCACTGGTAATTTTACTATTTCAGGCTGTATTACATACTGAAATTGCAGCCATGTGAGACAGCTCCACAGACTATCATGAGCCTGCTTTAATTAGCAATTGAATTTATGTTGCGTACCGTAATTTACTGTAATTTTTCCCGCATATCTCAGCATTTGGAAGAGCCCTTTGAATCTGCCGTTCTGAAATGGCACTAGTATGCTCCCAGCATTTACCTTCTTCCCATCAGCGAACAACAGGAAAAGGAGAGTGAGTCATCAAAGAGGTGGAACATTTTTCCTTTAAAAGCAAGTATTTTTCATGTGTCTATGGATTTTGGATATTGCCTGCTGCCAAACTGGGCGGGCTGCTCTCTTCTCCATAACCTCTCCTTCTGCCTTCCCACCACCTACTCCGCAACATCCAGGAGGTGGTTTAAGTAACTAGGTCATTAGCAAGCAAATTAACTTTACCAAAAATTTTCCTCTTCATTTAGGTCCCAGAGAACTGCTCATCACCTAGTCAGGCAAGTAGTAGTGGTGGCGTAAGGGGGGGAGCAGGAACACATGGAAGGAAGGAGATAAGGGGAGCAGCATCCTCCTCCTCAGTGGCATTAGACTGGCTCAGCCATGTCCTAAAACTGTGCTCTTAATTCCCTGGTAAAATCAAATGCAAGAGAGAAGCAGTAGGTGAGGGTCAGGGTTTACCTACCCTAATGTTGAGTTGTCCAGTGCCTAAACTTAGCACAATGAATATTTAAAAATGGGAGGTAGACTTCAGTGTCGCTTAGACACTTTTGAAGGGATTACCATTATTTTTACCTGCTATATTAGGCTATTTCTCTGTGCACTTTATTCTGCAGACTAGTATATTTAATATTTAGTTTGCAGTGGTTTTATCATGATAAATGGAACAAATACAGGCTACCCATCTAAATACCATCACTACAGACATTTTATTATTCCTGATGAGGAATAAAACAGATGGAACAAGAAACTCATGGTATCGGAGGCACAAAGAAAGGGAGCTGGTTTTTTTAAAAGTGAGAATGTCTGATCACAGCTTAAAGTTTTATGTGGGAATTACATGTTCAGTTCACAGCCATCGCAGACCAGGCCTTGTCAGAAAAGGCCTTGCATTATTTTGAAACCCTGGTTTTTTATGTGGAAGTTTATGAAGAAGTTGGAGAACTTTCTAGCACTTACAGGGTTTCTCACAGGAAAAAATAAGGAATGACTCTACCCTGCTTGAGAACAAGCAAGATTACACCAGAGAAGTCTTCTGTTTTTTCTGCTCTCTGAGCACAAATCCCAAGAGCCTTATTCCATCTTGAACCATTACCCCCAATCAATGTTTAAAGGAGAGGTTCCACAGGAATACTTTGCTACTCCCATACGAAGTGGCTTTTTCCTTGAGACCTATAGAGAGGCTGAGTAGGTAAAGCTAAAAGAGACTGAGTACCTAAGTTTATCCTTTTAATGTAGATTCCTATCCTCCTGTCTCCTTCATGTGGGAGATTCTATCACTCACCTTTAGGGCACTAAAATCATGGGGTTTTTGGAGACATGCTACATTAGGAAAGGGTCAAAATAAGATTTTCTATGCAGATGTCTCTAGAGATCCACAGCTCTTTGGAAAATATCACATAGTGTATTTTAAGGTAGATGTCATTTTAGTGAGGCCTCCTAAAAGTAAAACATGCCTGAAGCTGATGTTATAAAGGAAACAGTTAACGTTTTTTAGGGTTTTATCTCTAATTTGGCTCTTATCAGGTAGTCTTTTTTACAGCAAATTAACACATTAGGACAAAGCCTAGTGAAAATGTGCTCTCCTTTTGTCCTCAGTGCTTGCCAATTCAGATGTTAGTGGGGAGAAAGGTCTAATTTCCAACATAACCTCCACTTAAGGGGAGGAATATCTTCCAAAGAAGAGAATGGTGTTGGTTGGATTGTGTCTGATGAAGAAGAGGAATGGATGGTCAACTTTGAACTCATAAGAAATTGGGCGACACAGAGGTACAGCAGCAAGTCCCATGGCACCAGCTGCTTCAGTGCCCTCTTCATTGACTTCCACAAATGACTTCTGGATGGCCTTGGATACAACTAAACCATCTTTCCTAGAGATTCCTGACAAATCAGCTTTCCCCCAGTCGAAAACATTCATCACTCCCATCTCCTGGAGAGTTTTGTTGAGAACGTAACTTTCCTCCATCTTGAACTGGGGCAGGTACACCTTCACTCTCAGCTGTTGCATCCTAGCTGAGCTGGTCCATCCTGCTAGTTTTTCATACGTGAGGGTGCATTCAAGCTGTAAGGTGGTATTGATAATAATGATTGAGACCATAACGAATGGAAAGAAAAGATGATAAAGGTTCATTTTTTTCCCACTTGTCTTCTGACCACACTGGAGCAATATTCAAGTATTGCTCTGTTTGCAGCCCCTTATGTATGCTGCTAGAGAGAAAAAGAAGTATTACCTGTTCTAGGCCAGTAAAGTCCTCACACACAACTTCAGGAAGAAGAATGAACATGCTCAGTTCGTTATTAAAGTATGGGAGTTCTATCACTTTCATTTTCAGTTCCTCAATGAAGGCCATGTTAAAATAACCTTCTTGAAACATCATCTGCACTGTCCTTTTCTCATTCTGGAACAGATGAAACATATTAAGCAGAAAATACAGAAATACAGAAATGATCACTCTGGTTCTAATTGGTTTCACTATTGAGATTAGAGTTCAGTCCAGAGAACATTATTTACACTGGTGATGGGTTTAAGGTACTTGTAGCATTGACGTGTTCCTACCTCTTAACTGTAGCACCAATGAAGTTATCCATTTTAGAAGCATAAAGCCTACTTTACCATTTCTACTGGTACCAGATTACTTTACTCACAACTCCCTTGTTATGTCATTCTTTTTTGTGGCATGTCAGATGGGGAAACTGATGTATCTGATGCAAACATGAATTTAAATTATTCATGAATAATGTATATATTCTCCTGAGATAATTTGTCTTTAGCTCATTTTTGACTGAACACAAACACTGTTCTGTTGGTAAATAGCAGCAGAGGAACGGAATCCTCAAATTCAGTCCCAAAAGCAGACTGTTTTTGAAACAGCATCCTTAGTTGCGAAATCCCCAACAAAGTGCATGTGCTCAGTGACTTTGACCCAACCAGGATTTCAGCTGCACGAGACCCACTTCTGATGGGAAGTGATAGAAACAGTTACCTATTTGGTTATCAAACTGGAGAGATGTAGCTTTCCATTGTTCTAGCTGAAGACCAGTGTTTCGTCTTGGGGTAACAGAGAGGAGGAAAGCTCCCATCTGTTGTTATAGGAGACTGACATCTGATTTCCATCCCCCAGCTGTTTCAGTTCCTGCCCATACTGTACCTTGTTCAGTCGGAAATATGTTTCCTTAGTGTCTTCTTTCTTAAATTCTACTGCCCACTTTCCTTTAAAATATATAGCATTGACCAGGACAAGTACAGTGGAGGGATCAATAAACCCAGTACCAAACAGGTCTTTGACTTTACCTTTAAAAATAATGAATTAAAAAGAATTATTACTTTGTTCAGGCAATTACCTGCATTTGACTATTAATAATTATTCCTGTAAATCTGAAAAGTAGTATAATGCTGTCAGACAAATAACAAAAAGTTTATGTACAGCTTTTAAAGCCAGGAACTCAAGGCATTTTTTTACTTCTTCCTACATTTATTTTCTATTGAGCAAAAAAATGCAGTAAGTGTTTAATATATAAAAATCCTGCTATCTTTAAAAAAAAAGGTGAAAACTGAAATTCAGACATTATATTCCTAACTGGTTGGATTGCAAACCAAACAACCTGCACATATTCTTCTTTACCTTTTGTCTCATTTTCCACCCAGAAGTTAATCTTCTCTCTGGCTTCTTCTTCAGTGTATTTAAAATTGACTGCTTCCAGTTCTGCTCGATAGAATTTCTTTGTGGAATCCAAGTATTGCTGGAAAGTACAAATGACAGAATTTTATTGCAACATGATGATTTAACAAATGAGTAAAACAGGCATATATAAAAAATTCATTGAAGTAACTCAAGCATGCAGTTTTAAGAGAGAGATTATTTATAACAAATCATATTTGTAAATATATTTTTCTGTATTTTCAAGCTGTATTGAACAGCAGAAATGTCTCATCACAGTAAAAAATATCTAAGACCAAAACTTACTACCTTTCTTTAAGTTTATATATCATTGTTATGCTGCCTATCTTCCCACCACCACCAAATGAAGAAGGTTGCCTTATTTTGAACAAATAACCAGGACTGATTATACCACAATGACATATGTATGTATGTGTGTATATATATTACTCTGTGTAGATATATATACTGTAAAACTTGTATTGAGTATAGAACTTTTCCAGGCTGCTGGTCACCTTTTTCCAGCTCTGAAAATCTATCTTTACCTACAGTGCAAAGGTTTGGAAGCAAGATGAAATCTTGACTTGAAAAGAGAAAGGTGGTTATGGAGATAAAACAGCACTGTTCCTAGTGATACTCTTACACACACCTTACATCTGGTTTCCTGAGGAAATTATTTGTATGCACTTGCATTACCTGGGCTGTCAGTGTTCCACTTAAATTAGACTAATTGACAAAAATCTCAAAGATTCTACTTCCTTCTAAGCCTTGTTTGAAAAGGCAGCAGGAATCAGAGTCCCATATTCACATAGACTCTGAAGGAAAGGTGGAAGAGTGAGTACAACCATTTTATTAGAAACAGAGAAGACACTGGGGGAGAAAAAAAGTCTTCTGCTGGTCACAGAGCTTTGTTCCTTGGATAGAAATGATGCAGCAAGTGCCATCTCTGTTAGACATCAAGGGTGCCTGGCAATGATATATGGATGGTGACCAATGCTATCACATTGTCTGGAATGCTCAGGGAGAGCTGTTACCGTAGATCTGTTTCTTTATATAAAAGCTTTGAAGTCATGGCTTCCCAGTGCTCTGCCGTTCCCAATGTCTAACCGCTGGGCAATTGAGATGGAACGGCTTCCTGACTGCAAGGGCTGGGGAGTGCAGTCTTTTGGCAGCCCACCCTGACAGCACCATTGTGTTTCATTTCCCTTTGAACTTTATGATGGAAGAAATTCTGCTGAGCTCATAACTCCCAAGAGTGGGACACCACAGCCACTTACCTGGAAGAATGGATATGTAATTTCTCCAAAGAGCCTGTTGGCAATGGTGAGAGAGCAGCCTGGTCTGGGTTCACTGACTGCAGCTAACAGAGCCTGGAACTGGGAATGGACTCCTCCAGCTTCTTCGCACTTCAAACAGGAAAACAGAAGTTTCTTAGTAGGCTTGAGCTTTCCTATGCAAAGCTGGACCTGAGGGTGAGGTGCAGCCTCCCTCTGTAGGAGAAGCCTGACTCCACCCAGTTGATATTGCACCAAGACACTACCTCCAGCTCCCCCTGTACCAGATGTACAGAATGACAACACGATTCCCCTTCAGACCCCTCACCAGTCCACCTCCAAATCACATTGTATCCTACAGTGATCGCTCTGCACACGCTGAGCTAAAGTCTGCTGGCTTAGAGCCTGGGGGGAGCAAGCTCTGAGTTGCCTTTGGCATGGTCTGTAGACAAACCATTGTGAGTGGCAATTTAAGCACTTATCACATTTTAGATTGGTACTGCTGTTTTGGTTAGAAACCTGTAATGAGAAGGCTTAGCTGTTGAAATGTGTGATCTCACAAGGCCCCTTAAATAACTAATAAAAGAACAGTAATAAGCAGGTCTGCAAATCTAGACAGAGAGGCTGCTCAGCCCTGCCGCGCTTTCTAATTAAGCGATGGTTTGCAAGGAAAAGGGCAGACAAACCAGCACCTGTTGCTTCATCTCAGAGCTGCAACTGTGTCTTACCTTGTCAGAAGGGTATTCAATTCCCTGGCTTGTACTGCTCAAAACTTCACTGAAATGAAATACCTGCAATGTAAATGTTGGGTGAATGCAGCTGAGTGATGGTACCTCAAAGCTAAAATAGTGTTGCAAGCCTATCTCAAAACACAGTCAGGCACAGTAAATGCAGAAAGTCCAGTTGTCCTTTATCATGAGATCCTTGCAACTGAACAAGAAGTTTTCATAGAGAGTGAGCTCATGAAATCTTTTAAATCTTTCTTCTTGGAGTGATACCTCCAAAACACTTTCTTTAGCACTAATGTATTCATTGAATGATCAATTACTGTAATCATGTTTAGTTTGAAAGAGCTTGGTATTAGGAGTAGCATAAGAGAGAGGTTTTTTAAAGGTATACTTGCACATCAGACTTTTGGATGCTTAGGAACTATATCAGACGGTACTGTCAGCCTTTTGGTTCGTATCTTGCCACCGTTCCCTTTTCAGAGCAAAGGAAACCCACCTTCTCAATCTGTTTTAGTGTGTTGCCCCTGGCTCCGAGGACAACCATCCCAAAGGCAGCTGAGAGACTTAGCGGGGAGAAGAAGATGTTTTCATTTTTTTTTATTTTGCTCAGCTCTCTGAAAAAGTCAAGACAGAACTTGGCATTGGCTGCACTGAGAGAGCACATTGTAGCGCTGCAATTGCCTGCAACAAGGGAAACAAAGATTTAGTCTTCTCATCCTTACGGCTGCTGAGCTTAGACACCTTGGTAGAGCACAGTAAGCTTTCCTGCAGTAGCATGGCTGAATTGTTCAGCACTTCACGGAAGATTCCTGACTCGTCACATCTGGGATTTCATAGTGACCTTCACATTGAAACAACTCATCTGAAAACCAGCACCTGAATGGCAGGAGAAACACATTTTCAGAAACTGTATTCTGAGTTCAGCTGTTTCTCCAGCTCCAGCAAAATAGCTATGGCTTTGTCACTTAGCACTAACCTTGTCCCAGCTCACTTTGTGTCCCAATCTTTCTTGCCTCAAGTCCTCTAGGCATACCACTTATTAATTACACCCCTTGATCATACCTCACTCTCTGTGTCACTCTCTAAAAACTTTGTGTGTATTAATCAGCTGTGCCTCACATACTGTGTCCTTCTAAGGCTGGTTGCTTAATGAACATTTGACAGAAAATTGAGCTACAGATAGGCTCACTTAGCAAGATTTTCAACAAAGGCACATTGTGTATTAGTGGAAAATTCCAGTCATATTTTTTATTTTATCTGCAGCTTTAACACTTTACCCAGATATATTTCAGTTATGATCACAGTTATTACTAGCAGATGATCTTGTATGTTCTGCAAAACTCTTCACATCTTACACCTAGGACAGAGTTCCTTTCTTATGAAAGTCTTTTCCCAGTGTCTTCATCCAGTAAATTGATGCAGAGGCATCTGACCCCTTAGAAAGTCCGTTCAGTATTTTAGAGTTTCCACTATTCTAAGTCATTTTTGGTTTGATTCTTACTGAGACTGAATAACTTTCTCCACAGATGTGGAAGATACCTTTCCCCCATTACACAAGAAGAATTAAATTATCTGTATAAATATTTAAAATATGGAATGGTGTAGAAAGATTATGTTCTCATAAATTACCAATCTGGATCATGCAGAAAAAGTGGGAAAAGGTTTGGGTTTAATCTTCTTTTCGAAACACATCTGGTAAAGCCATTGTGCAAGTTAAGCACAGCTTCATTACACAGCCCATACATTTTAATGTACTCCAAAACATTACACAGCATCTTGAAAATATTCTTGCTTCCTCAAAATATGTTATATACAATATATTTGTGCTAAGCAGATATGTACATCACTAATGCACATATCAATCTTTAGACATTTCATAGTTATATCATTTGTAACATAAAGGTTAGAATTAAAGGTCAGGGAGATATTTACCTTCTCCTTGGGAGTGATGGTGTCAACTTGACTGTTGAGCTTGATGACAGGGCTTCTGGAGCAATGGGATATAAAGCCATTGCCACTCCCAGTGGCAGCATAATTTTCATTCATGATGAATCACATTCCTGTCTGTTGCAAGCAGTTAGTATAATTAGGGGGCCTTTTGTGGAATCTTGAATTTTTCCTTATCCCCAGGAGTTCAGAAAGAAGTCACCATTTCAAATGCATACTGAGATGTAAAAAAATTCTACCTAGTTATAAAAAAGAAAGCAAACACCTAGAAACAAAGGAGTTTTCAGTTTTTTTACCCGTAAAAAATAAACTCTACAAAACTTGATGTGTGCTACTCTCAGAAATGGCACCACAGAATGCAAACAAATATGTTTTTGTAATAGAAATTAATTATTAAAACCTCTGCAGGTGGCACAGTAGCAAGGAAAAGACAAACATAAAATATAAAAGTACCCATTTGGCCAATTGTGATATGAGGCAGTGGTGCCAGAGTGGAGGTAGGGCAATTCCCTTTACCTGCTCCAGTTCTGTGCTTCTGAAGACTTGTGTCTTAAAGATCCCTTCCAGGGAGCTTTCCCTACCTGTTTTCTTCCTCAACTGGAAATTTAGTCCTTAATGGAGAAAAGGAATTTAGCCATTTATTCCAGAGTTAGCTGAATATCCAACAGCTTGGACAAACAGTGGCTTGCTTTCATTTGCATGACATCCTAGAAGAGCGAGCCCGCTGCATGCACAGCATGGCTGTGCCAAGCACGCACATTGGGTATGCTGCAACTGAGCACTCTGCAGTTGTTGCACTGATGTGGCACAGATTGTGTGCATTCATATCAGCCACACAGCATGTGCAGACTAACTCTGGTACACCTGGGATGCTATGCTTCCTGCAGAGAGACTGCACTTAGGGGTTCCCTATGCATCACCTGCATTTTCTTAGGCTTTCCAGGTGGAAATATGGAGTCTTATTCCTCTCCTGGGGATTCCTGATACTGCAAGTGGCGAAGGCATTTGTGGCACGAGGGGCAAAACATAGAGAAGCTATCCCTGTCCACACAGTCTTCTTTCAAAACCTTGCATTCTGCAGATGTGTTTACAAGAAAGCTGAACGAGTTTTGTCCAGGCAGGCTTTCCACAAGACACTGATGTGTCAGCTAAGTTTAGCCCAGGACTTGTCATTACTCCTCATTTTCATCAGTGGCTCTGAGGAAGTCTGGCCCTTGCCTTATATTGCTTCAGCAAGGCATAGGCAGCAGGGACAGAGCAACCTAATTGTAAGAAGTAGTACGTTTCTGGGATTATTTTCCTGAAAAAAAAATCTTCCTTCACATTTAGGTTGATATGGTGTGTGGGTGGGCAAGTATTTGCATGAGTGTATGCAAGCACAAACACTTATAACACTGTTTTGTAAGAAGTACTTAGTTATCACTACTAACATATACTTACATATCAACCCGATCAGATACTAGGCTTCTCTGGTATATAGGAAGCTGTGAATGCAGTTTCATATCAGTCGTAAGATATTCATGAGCTTATTTCTTTCCTGGTTAAAATTTTCTCATCTCTTTTCCTTGGAGAAAATAGAAATTAAAAACGTGCTGTTCATTCAGGCCCTGAGGAGAAGAAGGTTAGACCTGCACAGATGTTGCCTGAAGGGAAGAAAGCCTTGGAGTCTACTTTTGCTTGCTTAATGATGGGGCAAGAAAACTTCCCAAAGAAGTGTCTGGTTTGCTTTCCTGGTTTCTGCTGAGGAAGTGGCTGCTCTCCACACAGTCACTTCAAAACCCAGCTCCCAAACCTGTTCCCCATGTTGTCACCTAAAGGAAACTGCAGAGCAGAACCGGGCAGATGCTGTTCCCTTTCTTGCAGTGATGGACTGTTCTCTTCATTCTTATTTTTGGTACTAGGCGTAGCACAGCTGGAGGAAAAATGTAGTGGAATATAAGAAGGGAAAGTATGCAAGTAGGAGCAGAAAGATGCAACAGCTCTACGTCCGAGTAGCATTCAGTCATCTCCCAGAACAGGAGAAGGGAGATGGCTTTCAAGCAACAAGACAAGTTTTGTTCAGCACTGTTTACCTGTTTGCAGTCATTTCGGCTGAAAGTCTCAAACTTTTCCTTCACTTGCCAGGGACATTTCTATTACTGTTTCTGATGGTCTTGGGGACAGGACCAAGGGAATGAAGACTTCTCTATATGATTTATAAATTGCAAAGAGTTCTGATGACATGGATGAGATAACGCCAAAATGAGGAAGAAGAGATCCACTCAGTGATGTCAATCAGCAGAACACTGCAGTAAGCCTGGATGGCTATAGTTCTCCCTTGGCTTTTTTCTCACCATTTGCAGCCATATGCTTCCCTTGCTGTCAATGTCTGCAGGATGCAGTAGGGAAGCAGATTCTTGTTGAGGAACCAGTGGCCGATCTCAAGCTTGACAGCAAAGAGTCTTCTTGTCCCTTTCATCTGACAAAGTGAACATTCTGCTACCACTCTGAGACTGCTCAAGTGGTAATTACAGAGTACGTGATGTGTCTGAGGTTGCCTGTGAGTAGAGGTACCATTGGATAAGTAGGGTTGCTGAATAGCAAGAACAAAACAAGGACTCCTGTGATTTTCACTGGGCCAAGGACCAAGAGGGCCCACCCTATTTGCCAGACATCTGCTATGTAAGCATCACAAAAAATAACAAACCTTACGCATCATATCAGAGCAATTACAGTGATAAAGCATCTGTGGTGATCCACAGCAACTTTAGCATGACAGAAAAATACCTCTTGAAGGTGATGAAGAAGTGGGAGAGACTTCGGATGTTGCTGATTGTCTCAGCTCATTTGGGAAGCACCATGTGAGTAAAGTCTGGTATTAATTCCTGTGATTTTCAGGCTGTAGAGTCAAGAACCTAGTGAAAAGCAAGTAGCACCTTCTGACTCTCCAATACTGAATTTATTGGCAACAGAGTGCAGGAACTGATGAGCGTCAACTTTGCAGAGACTTTGGCCACCTCATGCTGGTCATTCAACTTGCCAGGGAAGAGGTGAGCCCAGCACTGTCTTTTTCCACCTGAACTTCTTTCTGCACCAGAAGTCTTTCCATGATTGCAACAGACCCCTTTACTCTCCAGGGCGGTGTAGACATGACACAAAACAGCATCCAAAATTCTTCATCTTTGATTCACTTCTCTTATGGGCATCCAAATAAAGCTCTAGCAGTGCTGCCTGTTGTACCTTCTCTGCTCACACCCTTTCTCACCTACTCATGAGCCATAACTAACAGGATATTACATTTGGAAGCAAGGATGTCTGCATGCGTCTTCTTAACTGGCTTCCACATAGTAAGGGGGTTATGGCTAGACAGATAAATATTTCTGCATTATGAGCCTATTTTATAATGCCAGCTAATCCAGGCTTTGTGACAGATCTCATTTACAATATCTCTGGATATCATTCCTTTGTGGCAGTTTAAATCATTTTATAAGCCAGGTCTTTTTACCTAAATAACAAATGCAGCATTTTTTAAAACTTTGACATGCAGAATGTCCATAAATATTCCTCTCCTAGCTCTGCCTCAAGTAGTTAAACTTCCGTCCATCTCAATGCATAGCTTTTCTTGTCAGCCAAGCATTGTGAAGTGCAGTAATGAAGATAGTAGAAAACTTCCTTTGTGTTTTAAAAAGGGGCTGTTTTTCTGTATTGATTAACCACTGAAAAAGATAATAGATATTTTCATGCAATGGAGCTGTGGTTTGAGGTTTTTGAAAGCGCAAAAGACGTTGATTTGCATTTTAAAGTTCATTCCTACAAAGGTAGTGACTGGCTACTTTTTTTTTTTAAGGATGAAATGTATGCATCAATGAAAATTCTGTTGAGATGAAACATCAGGATTTTGGCATTTCAGTCTAGGCAACAGTCAATAGATGATATTGCAGTGGTCTCTCTGGACATCGGTTCTTATGATGTCATTGCTGAGGCCCTGATAATCCTCCAAACCAGTCATTCTGCAGCCCAGAAAATTATAAAAACCCAGAGCACAAATTCAAAGCAAAACTTGCCTCTCATAGTTCTGGTGGACTTTGGGGTGCTTCAAGTGACAGAAAAGGGAGTTAGGCATGTTTATGCACTTGTGAAAAGGAAATTCCTTGGTTTTTATCACTTAAGCATTTCTCCTTAGAATCCTCAAGCTTTTTTCAATGTCACTGAGGACGTTGGAGACCGATAAACTCTCATCACAAACATGTATTGTTTCATCACTGATAGAGGCACAGGCAATATCATAGAACAAGAGAACATCTTCAGAGACTTGGGGATTATCAGAATAATTTATACAGTGCTAATTTAAATGAAATTTGGTGAGGAATTCCCAAACATTTTGAAGAACGCAACACATTCAACACAGATCAGTATTCATTTTCACATTGTTCTTGGAGCTGAGTTGTAAAGAACAAAGGACTGCTCGGAAACATTTTGTACCTGAAGAAATGGGAGAGATTTACTGCAAAATCTGCATTCAGTCACTGGCTACAATCTACATGGTGTGCAGACTCCTTCCTCTGGGGCTCTGGTACCCAACCATGGAAAACACAATGGATGGGTGATAGTTTTAGTATAGAAGAAGCTGATAATAAAATCTGTTGTCTGTATGGCAAATGAAGCTTCCAAGAATAACATTCATGAAAAAGGAATGAAAAATCTATTCCCACCAACAAATCTTGTAATAACTCTGAGCAGATACATTGAGCAAATCTGTGTAGTTCTTTTGCAACTCTGTGTAGCTATTAATTAGCTTTCATTGGAAATGACAGAAATGTGTGGCTGGAAGGAGCCTTGAGATCATCTAGTGCACCTGCTGCCCTAAGGCAGGATCAAAGATGTCTAGACTACAGTTGATAGGTGTTTGTTGAACCTGTTTTTAGAAGCTTCTAGACAAAGAGGTTCCAAACCTCTGTTAAGCTTCAGTGCTTCCTTATCCCCAGAGTTTTAACTCACCTCTGTCCTAAATAGTCCTGACTGTAAATTAGAACAGTTACATCCAGGCATCTTTAAACTTTGACATATGCTACTGGCCCAGTCATGCAAATACTTGTTAGTCAATTTATTCCTTGCACAAGACGCAGAGTTTGGGATTGTCTCCCTGGTCCTAAAATGTAATTATTGCAGATGTATTCACAACCAAGAACTTATTACTACACTAATCACACTACCCAAAACACTGTGGGTATTGTTAGCTACTGAGCTACTTCAACAAATTATAGACTTGGAAACCTGAAACACCCTTCAGGCTGCTCAGCCCTGTAGAGCATTGTATAATTTTCACAATTCTGAGAAAGGGATTGCTTTTGGCCATCAGACTGGATGTTAAAAGTAATTGTTCTTCCTCATTCCTGTGACCATCCCTGTGGTATGATTTCCACAGCTAGTCAAACTATGCAGTTGCTTGGTAGTCTAATATGTTATTAGCATGAAAGTTAGTGTGGGGATGTTCTTGTCAGTCCTCACAGCTAATGAAATCAGATGTATTGTGGTCCAGAAGTGGAGTGTGATAGCCAATATTATGCACGCATTGTTAGTGACCAATTTTTTGAAAACAAAATAAAATTTTGGAATACCCTTCCCAAGCTGCCAAGCCCTGTGAGGACCTGGCAGGTGTATAATTCAAAAACACAGGATCAAATTTTCAACCAGTGTAAACTAATTCAGTTCCAGAGGAGGGGTGAAAAGAGAATTTGTTCCCATGGAAAAAGGCTCTTCTTCAGGCCACAGAATAATGTGGATGTGCAAATGGTATGTTTTCCCCATCCTCTCATGGAATTTGTGTAATACATCTTTTCATCATTCTGCAATTCAAATTCCCTATCTCCATGCCTGAGGTAACCGAGGACTACTGAACTGTCCTGAAAATAAAGTTCTCTACATCTCTCCCTATTTCTGCTTCCTCTCAGTTGCACTGGTTTTTACCATTGATAAAGTTGTTTCTTTCATATTATCTTGGATAAAACAACAGCCTTTTCATTTCTGGCCTGCCTGTATCCCAGATACATCACCTTGTGAATACCAGATACTCGTATCCCAGCTGGTTGTAAACATTTATGTATGATCTAATGGAGAACCTGTGACCAGTATCACTTACCAACAGCCTTCATAAAATAAGATACTTTTACTACACAGAATAAGAACATCAGAACAGAGGGCTGTAGAACTGGCAGGATGAGAGATTACAGACTTAGAACAATCTTCCTCCAATGCCAAACATCTTATGGTCTTGAAGGAGTGTGGTTTTTCAGGCACATGTCAAACACCAGAGCTTTGGGGAAGAGTTTTCTTTGAAATGTTTCCCAGTGATACTAAAAAAAACCCCACCTTTTGCATCCATTGTTATTTTTAGAATGGCAAGTCAGAAAAATGCAGGAGGACATTTAAGATCCTCATGGTGGTAAATTACACGTCACTGTGCTTTTAGTTCATGGATGAAATACAACAGGCAAGAGACAAGACACGTGGCAAGATGTTCAAAAGTGTTGAGTACCTAAGGCATCTTTCAAATCAGGATTCAAAAAGCCAGACCAGTTAAATGCTTTGAATACCTTTATTGTTGCCACACTATATGGTTCAGGAAACTACTAGAGCATGGCACAGCTGAGGACAAAGGAGGTGCAGCCAACTTTTTGTGGTTAGACAGCATGTCACTGCAGGGTTTCTGGGTTCCCCCTGAAACCTGCCCAGGCTTTGTCAGACAGACAGCTGGTGTCATTGTGAAGGTGTTCATGGCTTGGACTTGCACAGCAGGGAAACGGGACTTCTCTGGTGCCCTTAGGGACCCCTTACGGCACAACACTGATGAGCCTGCACTCCCTGAGGAGGTGCTGCATCACGCTGCAAAGGCTTGCTGCCAAATCACAGCCAGGCAAAGACCATAACCCCCCAGGCCCACCAGAGAGGAGAAGGACTTCTCTCCCCTGTGCTGAATGGGAAGACCAGCTACCTCTGCCCAGGGATAGCTTTTGTGACTCTACCCCTGTGGGAAGGGCTCTTGTCACTTCAGGGGTCCTTCCCAAAGGGGAGGGCTGGAGAGGGTACCTGAGGAGAAGAGTGAGGGACAAGTGCAGCTACATGTCTCCACATCTGTTGTGGTTTAACCCCAGCCAGCAACTAAGCACCACACAGCTGCTCACTCACTCCCCCCCCGCAGTGGGATGGGAGACAGAATCAGAAGGGTAAAAGTGAGAAAACTCATGGGTTGAGATAAAGTCAGTTTAACAGGCAACGCAAAAGCTGCAAGCACAAGCAAAGCAAAGCAAGGAATTCATTCACTGCTTCCCATCGGCAGGCAGGTGTTCAGCCATCCCCAGGAAAGCAGGGCTCCATCATGCATAACGGTTACTTGGGAAGACAAACGCCATCACTGCGAACGTCCTCCCCCTTCCTTCTTCCCCCAGCTTTATATGCTGAGCATGGCATCATATGGTATGGGATAGCCCTTTGGCCAGTCTGGGTCAGCTGTCCTGGCTGTGCTCCCTCCCAGCTTCTTGTGCAACTGGTAGAGCATGGGAAGCTAAAAAGTCCTTGACTACTATAAACACTACTTAGCAGTATCTAAACTATCAGTGTGTTATCAACACTATTCTCACACGAAATCCAAAACACAGCACTATACCAGCTACTAGGAAGAAAATTATCTCTATCCCAGCTGAAACCAGGACAACCTCCAGCATCTGTGTGGAGCTGCAGTCAGGGCATGAACACGACCTGTGAGTTTCACTGCCATCATGGCAGCCAAGAGCCTCCCCTCGTGGTGGTTTTAAGGCACTGGAGGTGGGGTTGCTGGAGACATGAGGGAGGAAAGCAGGGGGTTCAGCACTGAGCTGTCTCTGGCTTGGGACCTGGCAGCTGGGGAGGAAGGTCTGCAACACCTTCTGGAGGCTAGCCCCACCACCAGCCTTACTGTACAGCTGAAGAGGGAAGGCATCATTTTGGACTTCTTATTTATACAGCACTTCACCCAACTGTTTAGAGAACCGAACTCCAATGAGAGTTTTCATGGCTAAGAATGAAATAAGAATGAAATAAGCTCCATTAGCATTGTTCCCTCTTGTTGAGAAGAGCTCTAAAGAGGAAAGGTCCATTATCTTTTTTCCCAGTAGCCTTGTCAAAGCAGCTTGGTGTTTTTTCTTGGGATCAAGATTATGGATATCAGTAAATGCTGGTGACATTTGATAGCAACACGTTGGTTATGCCTTACTCCTTTCTACCACAGTATTGTGCTCTCTTTGGGAAGAAATAAATAGAACCTGCTCTGCCCTTAGGGGGAACAACATCGGCCAAAGAAGAGAATGTTCTTGCTTGGATTGTGTTTGATCAAGAAGAGGAACGGGTGGTCAGTTCTGAACTCATAAGGAATGTGGAGGCACAATGGTATTATAGTCATCCCTGTAGCAGCAGCCGCCTCAGTGCCTTCTTCATTAACTTCCACAAAGGACTTGTGAATGGCCTTGGAGAGGAACAGCCCAGGCTTTCTTGACAGTCCAGAGAAATCAGCTTGGTGAAGGACGAAGGCATCCCTCATCCCCAGAGCCTGCAGTACTGGCATGAGCTCATAGCTCTCCTCCATTCTGAACTGGGGCAAGTATACTGTGATTTTTTGTGGATACACATTCTCCATGTTGGTCCATTCTGCTAATTTCTCATAGGTGACAGCACTCTCTAGCTGCAAGCAGAAAACACAGGGCATCACAGTCATGAGAAACTAGATCAAAATGCTCACAGGAACATTTTCCTTTAAGGAAAAGCCTGGTTTTCATGACAAAGAGAGAACCTGTGCCCTGCAGTTACTGAGTGTGAAATCAGGCAAATTCAGATCCAGTCTTCTCAGAGGGATCCTTCTCATTTGTTCAGATTTTTACCAGACACCAATACAGTATTGTGTCTTGATACTTTTGCAAGGAAGAAGTTCCCTTTGCTAGTGCTACATTTTGTCCACTGAAATAGGCATTAACTCCCTTAGAAAGGCTACGAAGTGTTGCTTTTGAGTGGGTTTTCTCAGTCTTTCTCTGCTCTTCTGAAGCAATCTATATAACCATTAATCTCTCTGATCTTTACACAGGCAACAGCATTCTGCCTCTGTAAAGAAAGATAAAACCCATAACAATAAAAGATACAAGCTTGGCCTGCATGGCTGGGAAGTACCTTGTTTAAGTACTGGATGGACAAGTATTTTCTCCTCCCAGGAGCAGAGACAGGAGTGTTACCTGTTCAAGGCCGGTAGACTCATCACAGATGTTTTCTGGCAGAAGAATGAACATGCTGAGCTCTTCTCCAGTGTAAGGGAGCTCCAGCACTGTCATTTCCTCTTCTTGTCTCCTGGCTAATTTATATTTTCCTGTCCGACACATCATCGGTACATTCCTGTGCTCTCTCTAAAATTCAGAAAGTCAATCAATAGTCAGAAAAACCCAGGCAAAATAAAGCAGGTAATAAACCCCACAGGATCAGCCTGCTTGAAATTTCTAGTTCATTTTCCATGAACACTCCTCAAAGCACTATATATTTTTGCTGAGGGCATTGGCAAAGGCTCAAGCGCTATGAAAGCCAAAACAGTTGCTCTAGGGGCTTCTCGTCCTCTGCACTGTAGTTTGTCCTGCTCCTATAACTCTTTCCTAAAGATATCTAACCATTTCCTAAAGGATAATGCCAACTTCCATTACAACCCCTGGGAAAGGGTGATGTGCCCTCAGCAAAGTCTCCTCTATAACTTAGCCTCTCCAAGGAGGTACCAAAGCTTGCCTTCACATGACCTCTGTCGAGGAGGCACTTGGGAGGAGGATGCTGCTTTCCCACTTCACAGGGTGAAGGCTCTTGGCTTGGATAAACTGGGCCCCCACACCTGAGCCAGGCAGAGACTTGCCCTGCAGACAGCAGAGCACAGGTTACCAGGACTTTTCCCACTTTCCCCTGCTTCCCACAGCTCTCGTCCCAACTGTACCTTGTTCAGCCTGAAGGGCATTTCCCTGGTGTTTTTCTCCTCAAATTTTATAGCCCATTGCCCTTTGAAGTGTATAGCGTTGACCAGAGCTAGCACCGTTGTGCAATCAACAGAGCCAGGAGGGAACAGATGTTTAATTTTCCCTTTAAAACAACAAACAAAGGTGAATTACTCTTTCATTTTGACCATTGACTGAGAATGATCCCATTACTTCCTCACTTGGAAGAATTGTCTGTTCACAGCAAGAATCCACAGCTGGATCCACAGCTTTAGCAGAGTCAATGCTGCCAGGAGCTCGGGGCCATTTTATGCCCCAAGCTGCTTTTACAGTAGCCACAAGCAAAATTAATCCCTTCATAGCATTTCTGAATGTTGCTACACTCAGGAAAAGGAAGAAACTCAGACACCAGGTATTGACTTCTCACACGGTCCTGATGCACACTCCCCAGGCAGCCAAGCACAGGCCTTGTTCTTACCACCGGTTTGCTTTTCTACCCAGGAATTCATCTTCCCTCTGGACTCTTCAGCAGCATTAATGAAGTCCACTGCTTCCAGCTCTGCATGGTACAAGGCCCTTGTGGAGTCTAAGTATTGCTGCAAAACAGGGAACAGAGGTGGTTCTCATGACAGTAATCAGGGAGCTACTTGATGACAGGGAAAAATAGGAGTCCAAGAAATGGATGCCAGCCTGTAGGTCAGAGCTCTCTGTGGGGCTACTTGTTCCAGTATTAATGTCCTGCATATGCACTGTGACTCTTCAGGGGAGACTTTCAGGGCACAGGGAGGAGCCAAGCAACCAGTTCCTGGGACACCTTTCACCTAAGAGAGTCCCAGCTCCACTGTCTTTTGCTATTCTTTGTGAGAGGGTGTTTTGCTTTTTCATCACAACAACCATTTCAGCGAGATAGCTGTTGGGGAGGGCAGGGCACGACCCTGCCAGCCTGGCCATCACCTATGGCCCCCGCTCCCTTGTCCTTGCGAAGCAGCCTCCCCACTGCTGCTCCCTGGCCCTGGTTGCAAGCTGGCTCTCGCTTCTCATTGCACTGTGTGTGGAGACCCATTCACTTCAAAGTGCCAGCAAATGAAAAAATAACATGCAAGGACTTCCTCTCCCCCACTGTGAACAGCACAAACAAGCATAAAGAACACTGTGGGACCAAGCCATTAAAGTCAGGTCTCAATATACACGTGTGTGCAGAGAGAGAGAAAAATGATGTGAACTCTTTCCTCAGGATTCCAGTTTGTATCCTGGGCAGACTGGATTTTTTCCCTTGTCTGGAACAATGATTTCTGTGGAAATGCTCTGCACTGCACTACTTCCCAAAGATGCAAATGTGCTGCAGCATTTTAAAAAATGTAGATGAAGGATGGTGGTTCCATCTATATCAAAGCATGAAGAAACATAATTTTGGTGAAAATTGCTACCCAGGGCTTTCAAAAGTATTCTTATCTCCTCCTCAGGAAATGCAGGCCCTTTTCCTTGACTTTGCACAAAGCCTATTTAATCTCATACGTTGCTCTCTTTATACTCTGCTCACTCTGTTTCATCTATCTGTGAGAGCTTGCTTTTCTGTCACAACAGCAGCAATACAGAAACATGCAACTTGATGTCCTTAGCAGAAGTTCAAAATGTAGTATGGAAGTTTTTCAAAACCACAAAACCTGTTAACAGTTGTCACTTACCTGAAGGAACTGAAAAGTCACTTCTCCAAAGAGCCTGTTGGCAATGCTGAGGGAACCCGTGGCACCAGCTTTGCCAAGGGCAGACAGAAGCTCCTGGAACTGAGAATGGGCTTCTCCGGCTTCTTCACACTGTGAGCAGCAGGGGAAAGATTTCTTTAGCAAGACGCTCTCCCCTGGACCTCCACCCATGTACCCTCAGTCTGAAATCAGTCACTCTCCCCAAATGCACTTGTGGGACCAAGGGGCATGCAAAGACCCAGGAACAACAAACATGTCTGGGCTTCCTGACCATCCAAAGTCACGCACTTTTCTCCCTCCCCTTTTGTAATTTCCACCTTGAAAAAGGTTCATCCTATTTAAATTTGGCAACACTTTACACAGCAAAGCAATGGGGTCTCTCCTGCACATGCACACAGGTTTCAGTTTGATGAGAACAGGGATGAACTCTGCTCTTACCATGCTTTTGGATGAAGTGCTGCCATTTAGCCTTGCCCTGCTTCACTTCATGTGAAGTTCAATGTTTTCACACAGTTCAGATACTATCTTACCTTTCCCGTGGTGCTCTTGGTTCCTGGACTTGCCATGCTCAGCACCTCATGAATATGAAGCACCTGCGATATAAATGCAGTATAAATCTATGTAAATAGATTAATGAAGACACAAAGAACGCATTGAGGCTGCACTGGAGCCTCACAGGCACCACAAGTCTGATGAGCGTGTTTGGAAAGGAGAGCTTTGAGACCTGTAGCTGCCACCTCTTTCACTTTGCTGCTTGTGAAGAACATGGCCTGGACTGCCAGAAGGCTCCTGCCTCTTTTCCATTTCCAAATGAAAGCCTCTAATAGCAGTTCCCAAGAAAAGGGAAAGAAACTCACTTTTTCCATCTCTTCAGCTGTGTTGCCTCCGGCACCCAGCTGGACCATGCTCAGGGCAGCTGAGATGCTCAGTGGGGAGAAGAAGATATTTTCATTTCTTTTTACTTTGCTCAGCTCTTTGAAGAAGTCCAGGCAGAACTTGGTGTTTGCTGCACTGAGGGAGCCCATTGTGATATGGCCAAGCCTACAACAGAACAAGTATGTAATCCATTTCACAAACATTGCCATGGTCAGAGCACACAGTGGGAAGAGAATTGGAAATGCAGAGCCTTTCTCAGGAAACTCAGCACCTCGAGCACCAACTTGCTCCCGGGATGTTTCAGACCACGCTTAGCACTTCATAGCAAAGTGCACCCCAAACCCAGACCCAAACTACCACCTCTGGGCAAATCACCCCTTTAGTCATACTCTTGCTCTTCCCCTGTCTGCTCCAGCTAGCTCCACACTCACTTTTTTTTCTAAAGGCTGTACACTATTGTCCTGGTTTCAGCTGGGATAGAGTTAATTTTCTTCCTAGCAGCTGGTATAGTGCTGTGTTTTGGATTTAGGATGAGAATAATGTTGATAACACACTGATGTTTTGTTTGTTGCTGAGTAGTGCTTACACCAGTCAAGGACTTTTCAGCTTCCCATGCTCTACCAGTTGCACAAGAAGCTGGGAGGGAGCACAGCCAGGACAGCTGACCCAGACTGGCCAAAGGGCTGTTCCATACCGTATGATGTCATGCTTAGTATATAAAGCTGGGGGAAGAAGAAGGAAGGTGGGGGGGACGTTCGGAGTGATGGCATTTGTCTTCCCAAGTAACCGTTATGCATGATGGAGCCCTGCTTTCCTGGGGATGGCTGAACACCTGCCTGCCGATGGGAAGCAGTGAATGAATTCCTTGCTTTGCTTTGCTTGTGCTCACAGCTTTTGCTTTGCCTGTTAAACTGACTTTATCTCAACCCGTGAGTTTTCTCACTTTTACCCTTCCGATTCTGTCCCCCATCCCACTGCGGGGGGGGAGTGAGTGAGCAGCTGTGTGGTGCTTAGTTGCTGGCTGGGGTTAAACTACGACAACTATGTAAATATGGTCACGTAGTCAACATCCTGTTTTTCTTGCAAGAACTGCTACATGGTTTAGAAGCATTGGTCAGCCTTCAGACACTGTGCTTCACTGAAGTATAAAAACTTTTTTTGTTTGTATGTTGTGTAAAACACAAAACACATTGTATGAAAACAACCAACAGAGAGACCAGCGAATTGGATTGCCAAGTCATAGCCAAATAACAATGTGGAAAGACCTCCCTCTACCTCCTGAATTTGAGGTAGGAAGTTCATACCTGTCCCAGCACTTCTAAGATAACTGTCTTGCCATTTATCTCCTTTTGCCTTTTAAGGGAACTACCAAATTCCCTCCTGCTGTTGAGCGAGCTTGTTCACTCGAGCAAAGAATTTGGCTACATAATTCCTACATCCTGGGATTGTCACATCCATGATGTGCGGCAGTCAGCCCTGTAGGCAAAAACACAGCAGCCTGCCTCTGTGCATGGCTGCATCACACTTTGCTCCCCTCCAGCTTCTGTTTCCAGTACTATTGCTACCCTGAGGAAAGCTAAAGCTGAGAAAATTACCTTCTCCTGGGAACAGCTGACTCTGACAGCTTCTTTGATGATGGAAGGTGGTGTCCTGCCCCGTCTTAAATCAAAACCAACCACTGGGTAGTCTGGGTCCCTGCCCAGTTTATTTCTGAAGAAGAAGCGTGCCCAGGGAATCAAGGGCCGACAGACAGAGTACCAGAAGAATGGCTTTTCACATCCCACAGCAAAGTGAGAGACACGGTCCAGTCTCTTCTGGTTTTTGCTCTCTGAAACACGTAGTTAAAGAAGGAAATTTATCTTTTTCCCCTCCCAGAGGGGAGGGACCCTGTTGATGCTGCTGCATCTCATTAGCTTGCTCTGCTGAATCACCTCAAAGACCTGGCAAGCATCTGCAGAAAGCATACAGTAACAGGAAGAAGGAGACAGAAACAAATCAGAAAATCAGAGTCTGATACGCAGCATTCAGAGAGGCACCTCTCCCTCTCCCTGAAGTACTTACATGCATCTGATAACCTCTGTCTCATGGGGAGCCCTGATAGTTCTGCAGCACATGATAGTGTGGTCGCATAACCACAACATGTTATTTCTTCTTTAACCCAGGCCTTCCTGGAGAGGTGCAATGATCCAGACTGTGCCCCAGCAGCTTCTCTGCCTGAGGGCTACGCTTAGTTGGGTCTGCCTCAGCATGGGCACTTTGCCTGTCTCAGGGATCTCAGCATGGTTTTCTGTGTCAGCAAGAGCCAGAGAGCGGAGGCAACACACGGTGGCCTTCAGCAGCACATCCCAACCTGAGTTTTGAGCATCCCCCAGACTGTGGGTCAGGAGGTGGCAGGCCTAACCAGGTGCTACAGGACCTGGTCCAGAGGGCAGAAGGAGTCCCAGTTACACAGCTTTGGGAACAGATCCTGGCACCCGGATGTTCCCATATGGTGAAAAGTTTAGGGAACAGGCTTTTTTCATTGACCTCATGCAAGAAAAAGGCAAGAGGAGGTGAAGTGAAGGCACCACCAGCCCTGCTTAGCAGAGCTCAGTATGGCCAGCCCTGCTGATCATATGCAGGGAAGAGCACTGAGCTGGAGCAGCTCCTTCGTTCAGACTGGTGCTTCTTGCCCCTCCAAGGCTGGATGTGGATTTTCCCCATGACACCACAGAGAGTTAGACACTGCGATGGGAGCACTTTCAGCTGAGGTGCTCAGCTCTGAATATTTGCTGCTGTACTCCAGCTATGAATCTGGTTTCCTAACCCCTAGGTCTATCCCACATGTTTCAGCAGAACTGTGTGGGGAGCTTGAGGCATTGATGGTTTTGGCTTGAAATGCATGAGGGGCTCATGAGGCTTTTGTTGAGCTCCATGGTCACTGTCAGTCTGTACCTCTGGGTGGCTTGCACAAAACCACAAGCAAAAAAGGCAGCAAGGTGGAGTTGCTCCTGTTTGGGGGCAGGGGAGATACCCCAAAGGCCCCTGGGTATGTCTTCCAGGATCCTTCATAGTCATCATCATTCATGAACAAGGAAACGGGCACTACGCTGCCAAAGCACTTACTCATCTTTTGACCCTGGAGGCTGTTCTGCTTCACAAGCAGCAGTCACCTTTTTCACAATGTTTCCCCCTGGTGTCTCGAGGCTGGTTGTGGGCTGAGCACTGTGTTTATTTTAGGCCAACAGGCACTGTGGTCAGCACTGCTCCAGGCAGAATATTGTATTTCTCACAGAAGACCAGCAGCTGCCTCCATTGAGCAAAATGCAGCTAAGCCGCCATATAGATATCACATGATGATTGCATTAACATAGTCTGAAAATATGATTTGGGGGACTTTCCCCTATTATGAAACTCTAGATTGAGAAAGCCTTTCCCCTCAGTGGTCACCCCTCTACCATTTAGCAGGTAATTTCTCACTTGACAGGCTGAGGGCTGTGGAAAAGGCAGGACTGGTCATTGCTGGTCTGTCTTTGGGACTGCTTCATGCTGACAGATTGCAGGGGAGAGAAGTGACAGGCAGCAGAGCGGGCTGCGGTGGGGGTTTCTTGGAAAAGGAGCTGTCAGGGGTGTGAGCAGAGGCAGAGCTGCAGCTGGTGCTGCGAGGCTGCAGGCTGCAACAAGCACTGTGCCAAAAGCTAGCTGCCTCGTGAGGCAGCGCGCCAGAAAAGAAGCCATCCATCAGGATATGCAGTAGAGGTCCTCCAGCAGTGCTTTTCCAGCGTGTTTAAAACTGTCGGTAAGCGTATGGAAAGGCTGGACCCTGTTTCCAAACTGTAGCAGTCAAGTGAGGGAGTAATGCGAAACAATCTTGGTGCTGTATAGGTGGCAGTGCTCTTATACAAAAGCTGTGACATTGTTATCCCAAATGCGGGGTCGTTAGCCCGGTGTGCAGACACCAATTAACACACAGAGCCAAGGTATTTTATTCCCTTCATATTTGCGCAAAGATGGGTGCTAGGTGGCAGTTCCACAAATCTAGCACACCTTCGTACAAAACTACAGCATATTTATCCTGCTACATGGTTAGTATCAACCTGCCCAAATTTACACTTATTAGTTAGTGATTAACATTTCATACACTATTGGTTTACTATATTTAAATTAGCCTCGCTTGCTGTGCAAATTAGCACGCATGCTCCTTTCAGGTGGGGGGGGGCAAGTATTTTTGGTCCTGAATTGAGTCAGTGGTCGCGATCTTCCCTCGCCGCATTTACCTTTCACCCAGTTACTACAGTTTTATCCTTTCCCAGAGCACAGGTGGTTTGTAGTTTTTCTCGGTGGAAAATTTTCACTTTCTGCAGGATATCAACACACCATCTCATAATTAAGAATATATAATTTCATGCCTGAGGATTCAGATGAAAAAGCTGCACAGCAGCACCCTCTGAAGAGCTGAAAGGAAGCTCACAATTGAATTACTTTATTCACTATTTTCTTTTCTAGGCAAATATTAAGAAAGTGAGAAAAAAATTCACGCTATCAGAAAGATATAGACCAACATACTTCTGTATCATTATTGTTAGGATACTCACCCACATATAGATACTTTTTTTCTGTGTTACTGGATTGAAACAATAGTCCTGGGAGCAGAGACTGGAAACCAGAGCTCATCTACAATACAGTTATTGAACTGTGAAGTTATCAGTCCATGAGTTCTCTTCTTGTGTCATTAAGCTGCATTCATTCGAGTAAAAGGGCTTCAAAAGGAAGGTGGGCAGTTTTCCCACCCAGCCTACGCTAAATCCTAGTGCCTGACAGTGCTTGGTGCATTCTCCTGGGAGACACAGGCTTGAATTCCAGCGAGGGTATGGGATACACTGAAGACAGGCCCTTCACCTCCTGAGCCACATGAATTTCTCCACTACAGAAGTTATGTACCATTTTCACTTGAAAAAATGTACTCACTCTAATGGCATTTTCAGGAAGCCCTATCTGAATAGCTTACGCAAGGTCTGCTTTGAATGCATTCACTAGCTGTTCTCCGGGGACTTGCGCCTTATTCCACCTCATTCCTGAATTTCAGCATGGGCAAAGCACTTCATTGCTCATGTCAAGGCAGTTCAGAGCAAGCAAAGAAAAATGCTAGCTGCTAGAGAATTTACAAAAGGTGAAAACAAAATGCCTACAAAATTTTGGATACTTCTACATGCATAGGAAAAGATAATTTTTCCTTCAGATGGCTTTTTGGATGTACGTGCCAATGTTCTGTTTAGGAGAGCCACAACTTTATTTCAGTGCTGCTTCTCCTTTCCGAAGCCACCTACAATTCAGTGCATTAAACATGTTATTCACTGATTCTCCATTACATATACGCAGAAAAATGCAGTTAGGAAATGTGACTTCTGAGTCCGGTTTTCATAAAGCCTATGAATACTAAGATGTAGTACCTGCTAGAAGTGATTATAATTCCATCTAGAAAATGGGTGTACTTTACCAAGAAAATAAAAGCAAGGATTTACTAAGAGACAATTTTTAATAAATACGGAAATTAAAAGTATAGATTATCCTGCTGCCGTTATTGTGTGACTGACTGTACAGCTGGAGCAGAATAGCACCTTGTACAGTACAGAAGGCATGAAACTACTTATATTACCATCAGCCAAGGCTGGCCTTTTGATGAGTGATAATTTTATATTGTATCAAATATTACATTATTATAATTAATATTAATAAATTATAACTGAATAAAAGTTAACCTATTTATATTGATAATAAATCAATGTAATAAATGATGTACAATTTATATTGTATAGCATACCATGGTTGAACTTTGTATTTTAGTCCTGATAATCTGTTTATAATACCTTGTGCGGGTCTTAGCCAAAACATGCTAGCTAGTAGCACTGCCATCCAGCTACCCTTCAGTCAGATTGCATATTTTCTCCCTTGCTGCTCTGTTCAAGGGGAACAAGCCCCAGTATTATCTGAATATAGATAGATGCTACTATACCTTTACCTTGCTAAGCTGACTCTACTGGGCTAATGGAATAAATATGGTACAACATGGAAGTTAAAAAAAGAAGTGAATTCAAGGCATTACTTCTGGATGATTTGCTGAAACCATCCAAGAAAGTGAGCTGGCACTTCCATACGTGTATTGGAAGTGTGGGATGAATGGTCCATGAGAAAGGCAATGGGAAGTTAATAAATACTGTAAGGGAGACTGGAAACCAGAAGTTTTACAATGCATCTGACTGGTTTTTTGTACGGTTGGGGAGATAAGAATAGTTATAAGAAATCACTGACAGGATTGTTTCTAAACATAATTTGATTACTGTTAGTTTTTTTACTAATGATACTGCTGTGTTTAGTCTTAAGATCAGAAGGAATTACTATACTTATCTGAGTTTCTGTCTAAAATAGATTAGCCTCTAGCAATCCATAACACCAAGGGCAAAACCAAAAATGACTGAGAGACAAATTCTGAGAAGTTCACAGGACAACTTAGGAAATAACAGGTCAAATAAGTCCTGCAAAGTAGCCTCTTTTGAAGTGTACCATTTTAACCTTTTCTGGTTTATTTTTCAGCCTTTGGGGTAAAGCTTTCCCCAAGAGTCAAATCAGTGTTTAAGCTTTCTACAGCAGTACCTCTGGGGGTCTTGAATCCCCTGGAAATTTAAGTATGCCATCTTTATTAGATTTGAAATGCATGTTGAATTGGTTTCTAAAGTAAAGTTTAACTCTCTTTGAAGATAAGTGAATAATACAAATAGCTGTGTACGGGGTAGGCATTTCACTTTACTGCTCATATGGTATCGACTGATTTTGTGATTTAAGGGCCAAATTGTGGCCCTTTCCTCAGTTCATACCAGGGAAGAAGTGAGTACCTAATACAGTGAGACGATGAGCACCACATGACAGAGGATCCACAGCTGCTAATGAATCTTCGAAGGACTGTGGCCCCACAACTTGAAGAAGCAAGCTGAAACACTGTGCAACCCGAATCCACCATGTCAAGTTTCAAGTGGAGCGGCAGAGACTTGCTGTGCAAATTTCTACTGCCACTGCTTGCCTTGAACTGAGAGGAAACCACATGCAAAGTTAGCTCAGACCGAGCACAAACATTAAAAGCGATACTGTAAAAGTGAAACTTTCAACACTGATCATGTCTCTAAATCCAGTCTCAGGCCATGAGCCCTGAAAAGTAGTACTTCTTCACCTTGTAGCTTAAAAGCTATGTATTTTGCCCATAACCATTATTCCAATCACAGTCGAGTTTCTCCCACTTCCAGTTCCAGACAGGAGTAGGAAAACAAGGCAGATCCTACACAGTTCAGCAAGTATAACGCAGGATATTAAAGTCAGGAGAATCCGAGATTTTAAAATGTGCATGTATGCTTCAGGTCTAAGACACAATACCTAATAACTCTTCTGGTTTTTACTGACTCAGATATTTTGTGATACAATGTGGTTACTATAAACTAGTTTGACCAGCTGTAAATCAGTAACCGACCAGAGCTGAGCGGGCTTAGCCAAATTCAGCTAACCAGTGTGCAAGACACAGAACTACAGAAGAGGGTTTGGCTTGAGTGGGACCTTTAAAGATCACCTAGTCCAGCTCCAGAGGCTCGAGGCAGGGCAGCAAACGCATCTGAACCTTGCCATTTGCAAAGGGGATGCCTGCTCCCCTGCTGAGCTGCTCACTGTGGGGGGAGAAGAGGCATTGGACCTTGTTTGCACGGATGGGGATTGGCAGAGAGAGGCACTCCCTTCAGTAGAGGTTGCACCAAGGGGAAAAAAAAATGTAAAACACCTACGTTGCATAGATGCTTGTTTTTTTCCTTCATGACATTAGTCCTCTTTTCATAGTTCATCAGATTATGGTAGCAGTAAAACCACTGCCATAGCATGTACCAGAAATGGCTCAGCCGCATGTCTTATGCCGCGCAGGGCTCACCACACATCTTCACAGCGGCACAGGAACAGCCCAGCTCAGCTGCTGCTGAACGGAGACTTTTATTGCAAACCTCTGCCTCTGTTTCTTTCACTTTCAGGACTAAGCTCCTGCATTCTTCACTGGTAGCAAGTGCAGATCCATCCCCCTGCTAACCCACAGTGTCATCGGAAGCCCCTGTTTTAACTCGTGTGCCAAAAAAGGATATGCTGGGGGCTGGGGACTCTATACTCATTTCCGAGAAAAGACAGGAATAAAGGGAAGATTTTTTCCCCTGTGGCATTTGCCACTTCACCACAGGAATCCTCATCCTTGCATTTTCAGAAACATTGTTGATTTTTGAGGTTGCAGTGCTCAGAACTTCCCTAGGGAATGTAAACACTGTATGATGACAGCTTTCGGTAACAAAAACATCGTCTAATAAACAGACTGGGCTACCAGCCTCCAGAAGGGAAACATGGACACAGCCTGGAGAGCTACTGCTGCAGCTGTACTGCACCTTCAGATTAGACAGTCAAGAGCAGTTTGTCTATATGACTCTTTTATTGTCCTGCTCCTGTCTGTTCTTGCTCAGTTATCATTCACTCTTATTTCCTAGACTTTCTTGTCCAAAGGGCCCCAGGTAACTTACGGTGCATAAGCTATGGTAATCATGAATGCAGAACATGAGGGTGCTTTACACCCAATTAGATGGCAAATGGCTAATGTATATTTTCATTTTCATGGATCATAAAGCACGTTGCAAACATTAATTTATTAAAAATCATGCAGAATCCATCTGAGGAAGATGTTACTTATGTTAAACCAGCAAATTAGCAGTAATGTCTCCCTATCAGTCAGCGGCAAGTTTTATTTTTGTCCCACAGACTAAAAACCTTCCCAGGTTATGTTTAACCATGGTTTCCATGATTTACACTGCCCTTTACAAAACCTTTCTTCATTTCCCAGAGCATGGAGAGAGCCCTGTCTTTCAGATTTGCATCTCAGATCGTTAAAATTCACCAGACAGCAGCATGTGAGGAAGAAAACACATTTCTTGGAAGTTCCTGGCTGCAGTTTTCCATGTCAGTAACTCCAATGGGGTGCTTGATAGCATTTTCCTCCTATTCCTTGAGACTGAAATCACTTGATTTATCCCATATAAAAGGTAGCCTTCTTTACTATGTAAATAATTAACCCTCTTTAGAAATGTGTGTTTTCGTATCCTGTTCCTGCAGTCACTGTGCATACAAAATTGTCTTTGGAGTCATTTGAGAACTTAGTGGAGACTTAGGGGAGGTTGTCCAGAGAGGTGGTGGAGTCTCCATCCTTGGAGATATCCAAAAGCCGCCTGGACGTGGTCCTGGGCAACCGGCTGTAGGTGGCCCTGCCTGAGCAGAGAAGGTGGACCAGATGACCTCCAGAGGTCCCTTCTGACCTCAACCGTTCTGTGAGCTTTTATTTCAAAAATTCATGTAGAAAAAGTTCAGTAAAAAGAGAGCCCAAATCCTGCCCTCCTGTATACATAATTACTGTTGTAATCCACTCCCTTTCTACAGGTGTTCATGAGGGCAGAATCCTGTTCTTTTCCCTGACTGAATATTCCTATGTTATTATCATAAAAACTAATGCTACTAATAAAAACACACAAAAAGATCCAGGGTTCATGAAAGGAATACATGTCACATCATTCTTCCAACTGGTAAGATGACACTTTAGATGTAAGCGTACATCTAAATAAATAAATGAAGCCAAAGCTGCTTGTAGCATAAGCTTTTTATATAATGCAGAATAGCACAAAGGCAGATCAAGTATGCATCACTGGGGAGAAAGTGGTACAGTTATCAGTAAATAGGTATATTTGCAGTAAATAAGTATCTTCTACTTGGCAGTTGCTACAGGAAAGGGAATTACCATGGCCAGGTTGCCACTGTGCAAAGGATTTGCCACAGCTACAGAATGCAAATAAGGAAAAAGTGTCTCTAAAGCACCTCTCTTCTGACCAGGACCCAGCTGGCCAGGAATCAAAATATACAGAGCAGGGGCTACTCTGTTTTTACTGGCAGTTACTGAAAATTGTTGCAGACAATTCTCCTCAGACAGCAGCATACCAATTCCACCTTTGGAAGCCCAGGAAGGTGCTGTACTACACTACATGGTTGGGCTGGGGAACTGTAAGGAATACAAGAGCATATGTGGGCATTGAGGAGACAAAATGTTATTCAAATCCAGTGAAGTTAAGTCAAAATTTACTCCTATTCTGGATTCAGAACAGTATTTGCAATTCAAGGAGCCTAGCGGCAGAGCATCCAATTGATGGGTTCTAAGCTAAACTGCTTGCAGTGATTACTTTGAAATGCAAACTAGCTGTCAAAGGATTAAGAATGCATTGGGAAAAGAATACTATTTCTGATTTTCATCCAGGTGTTTCTCACAATGTTAGAAAATGGCCCTGATTTTAAGGTGAGCAGAGTTTCCCAAAGAAAAGAATGGTATTGGTAGGATTGTGTCTAATAAAGAATAAGAAAGGGTGGTCAGCTATAAACACTTCTGTGAGAGGAAGAGACCTCCTCACAATGACAGCTCCTGTACCAGCTGCTGCTACCGTGCCTTCCTCATTGACTTCCACATATGTCTTATGGACAACATTTGACAGCACCAGAGATTTTGCAAACGACATTGCAGAAAGGTCAACTTTTGATTCAGTGAAGATGTCAGTCATCCCCAGCTCTTGTAATACCTCATTGAGGTTAAAGGTGCCTTCAAGCTTGAATCGGGGGAGGTATACCTCCACTGTTGTCTCAAACATGTTCTCCGAAGAGGCCCACAGCATTAAATTTTCATAGGTCATTGTCCTTTCAATCTAGAAGATGGGGAAAAAAAGAGCTTAAAAATAGGTGGGCAGCTCTGAAAACTTTAGATCTTTACCCAGCCTTAATTCAGACAACCAACTTTCAGCTGTAGTCCATGATATATACTGCCTTACCTGCTCCAGACCACTGGTAGATCCATCAGCCATGTCACCTGGCAGCAGGATGATCATGCTCAGTGACTTCTGAGCATAAGGGAGTTCAAGGACCTGAGCACCCATCTCCTCAATGTAGCCTAATTTAAACGTGCCTTTCTGATACATCATTTGCACAGGTTTTTTCTCATTCTATTTAAAAGAAAATTATACAGTCACTTAAGCAATGCAGCTCTTAACATTTAAACTTATTATAGGTGTAATATCAGTAGTCAGGGTTTCAGCAGTAATTGTTGTTAGACACATTGTTCTTTATTTTGTTGCATCTACAGCGACACTCAAAACATCAGCTTTGCCATGCATAAATAAAGGAGATAATTCTCTGAAAAAAAAAAACAATTTCCCTGCAACTGATCAGATGGTGAAGTTGCTTAATACTGTTACACTTCCAAACAGGCTGATGCTGGTTAGATTTGCAAGTCCTAACTTGGACTGGGATAAAGAAGAAACAGCACTGCAAGAATCAGGCTGTAATGTATCAGACTGATTGTTTACACAGGAAGCAATAAACAGGCTAAGAGCAAAATCATAGCCTTTCTCAGGCATGCTTTTCTAGGTCTTGTTACCTTGCCTTTTTTGTGATGCGGTTGTTTGAAAGCTGTGTAAAGACTCAAGTTTCCTTTTACAGTTAGCTAACTTCTTAGCTAATTTCTAAAGCAATGAAAGAAGAATTTTGGTAGATGACATATTTTCAGAAAAAAATGCTAGTATTGATTAGCATATGAAGAAAAATCTATACAGCTTCTCCCTATCTCATAGTTTCTCCTACTGCAGCAGTGCACCAAATGTTCTCAGCTATAGACCATTGTCAATATCCATATTCAAAGATATATTTAAAGTCACAAATATAAGTACTCAATATGACAGTTTCTTACCGGTGTCTTACAAATGGAATGCAACATGATAACTAGAAATATATGTTATTCTGACCTTTTTCTTTGATCTATGAGTAACACTCAAAAGAGACTTTTTCCCATA
This sequence comes from Theristicus caerulescens, assembly GCA_020745775.1. Lineage (NCBI taxonomy): Eukaryota > Metazoa > Chordata > Aves > Pelecaniformes > Threskiornithidae > Theristicus > Theristicus caerulescens. The sequence goes on from CM036558.1 coordinate 76,423,093, forward strand.
CAAAGCTCTGCAAGTTAAGATCAGGCCTAAATCTGTTGGGCTTTTTTCTTTTGTTATGGATGATAACTAAGAGAATATTGGCACAAAATATGTAAAGAAGACAAAACTAAATTAAATGAAAGTCTTTTCTGATAACATCTCTTAGGCTTAAATGGCACACACAATACTTGGAGGAATGTGCTTGTTAAAGAACTAACTTTGCAACCATATTGACAATACCTTAGTTAAACAATGAAGGCTTTGGTAATATCTGTATGGCAGGAAAAAAGGGCTAAAAATTAAAATAAATTTAAAATAAAACTTCAAGTGTTGCAAATACTACAAATAAACCAAAATACCCTATAAGAATTTTTCCTTTTTCAAATTGCAACTCTGTAGTTTGTTACTATCTGGCCTAGTTTGTTTGGTCTGTTTGTTTTAATCTCTCAAATGCATAGCTAATGTTAAAATGTATTGAACATATAAGCGCCAGGATGACACCCTGGAGCCTGTATGGAATGGGATGTTCAGATTTGCTTCCATCCATGACAACGATCTGTAATGACTACTATGTTCAAAAGTGCTAATCAAGGCTAACACTTGTGTTTTGCCAGTCAACAAAGCAAAACTCTGAGTTGTTGCAACTTCTGAGTCTTGCACACTTTTTTGGTAAAGATTATGCTTTTCTGTGAAAAACCCTCCTGCTACCTCTTCCCAACAGGAGAGGCAAGTTAAGATCCCAGTACACCCACACCTTGCTCACAGGGCAGCTGAGCCCTGGACATTGTGCTTCATGCTATCCTTGCTTCATTGCTCACAGTATCTAGGGTAAATAACGTCAAGATTTACAGAATGCAGATGTACCTGGTTCAGTTTAAAATCTCTCTGTACTGTTTTTTGTTCCTCAAACTTGTGTTCCCAGGATGCTTTGAAGTAGATTACATTCACCAGCACCAGCAATGCACGTTTGTCAATCACACCAGGAGCAAAGAGTTCCTTGATTTTACCTAAAGGAAATTTTGGAATACACAAATATTTTCTAGTTGTCATTAAGACTCTGGACTGAGAATCAATTACTTGTCTGTGAACTTTATTTTGGAGAATCTTAGAAATCCAGTTCTTGATTTATTGAAAGGACAGGGACAATATAGGCAAACAAATGGTAGATTCCTCTGCACTATTACCAGCCAGGGAGGACTGGGGGGATTGGGGTCACCGAATTACCCAACTGTCAGTGTCAGTGACCATACATATGTGTCAGGTGACAGTAACTACAGGGAAAGAGGCAGCACCATTAATCACATATTTCGGTTTACATGATGGCATCTTTCCCTTTGCACAAAGTGCAGCAGTTAATCAGATGTGGAGCTTTTGACTTTCTACACAGAGGCTGAAGTAGGAGTTAGCAGGTCCACAGGCTTCATATGAGCACTCAGAGCAACGATGGCTCCTAACCCTGTGCAAGGTAGCTCCTGAACCTTGGGTCCTTGGTCGTCCTCCCTCCTCCCCCAGGTTGTTCCCAGTCTCACCATGAAGCTCACAGCTTCCAGCCCCTGCTGTCCTGTATCTGCATTTGTGGCTGTCCATGGAAGCAATTTGTCTGGTCAAGCCTTATAGGTATTATTGCAATTATCATGCCAGGCATAAGGGTGGGAATACAAAAGTATCTGACAAAAACCACACCTTTAATTTAGAAATAATTTAGCTGATAACTTACTCTAATATTTCAAGCGTGGATGGGAAGACAAACCGTCTTTAAACAGTGTAAGACTGAACACCTAGAAATGTGAACAAGTCTTTGCTTTTCATACCCTGGAATTTCTTTTGTTGAAGCAGTGGAAGAAGGCAGTGATAGTATGGCTATGGTTTTGCTTTGTTTTACCTTGTGTCTCACTTTCAACCCAAGTGTTAATTTTTACTCTGGCGGCTTCAACAGCACCGTGAAAGTTCACTGTTTGCAGCATTGCTCCATACAGTTCCTTCGTGCACGTTAGAAATTGCTGTAAATCAAAATAAAGATTATTAATTGGTCAAATCTGTTAAGCACCTATTCCCTTCCGAAAGAAATCAGTGGTTCAGAACTATTTTAGAAATGAGGAGGGACCCGTTGACTCCACAAGTCAAAATTTCATTTTGGAAACATCAGCTATCTGAAGTTTATTCAGAGAATCTTTGAAGAAGACATAATTTTTCTATTGCATAGGCAAAATAAGTAAATAAGTAAAAAATAAGCGAATAAGTAAATAAGTAAATAAGTAAATAAGTAAATAAGTAAAAAGAAAGCCACAAGAAAGAGTTGTCCCATGGACAACTGCATACCTGAGGTCCAGATAAAAATCAAAAATTAGAGACGATGCAAGATGTGCTGTTTAATGCTTAAGTATCCAAATCATTCAGCAGAAATAATTGACAGCAAAGCAAGATATCCGTACCAGGCAATCTAGAGACCACTCTGTCATTCAGTAAGAAAGGCGTACGAAGTTCAGCACAGCAGCTCTATGGATGAAACTATATAACATCTCAGGTGATAAGCTCTCTCCAAGCTTACTGCTGCCCCAGTCGTGACACTTGCAAGCCCAGAAGTAAGTAGCTTACAGACAGCTTGAACAGCCTGGTTTTGGCTGTAGTCACACCTCTGGCTGAGTATAGACAGATGCCAAAAGCAAACAGAATCCTGCTTTATTTTTGCTCTATAGCCATTGATATCCACAGTGTGGGGGTTTTTTTAAACAAAAGAATTGAAAGCTGACACTCTTGTCTCTTTTCCACCAGCCCCAGGAGATATGGCTCCAAGAAGCACATCAAGTACTCCAAAATACACACGATGGGGGCAACAGTGAGGTTCACAGTTCCAGGGAAGCTTGAGGTCAGGGCCACAGCAGTTAGCAGACACAGGTAACTTACCTGCCGGAGTTCAAATCCTTGTTGTATAAAGAGATTGTTGGCCAGGGTTAAAACATAGCTTTCACCAAGGTTTTGTAGTTGTAAAAGCAGTGCCTGGAATGCTTTATGGTTAAGGTCCCCATCCTTGTTACACTAGGAATATTACAAACACAACAATTATAATGATTCCTCCATATAGCTTTGGTTGTTAATTTGCATCCTAACTAGATTACACTCTAGGGTTAATTCCTGCTGTACTGATTTTTAAATCCAGCCTGATCCTCCTTCAGATGAGATCGCTGAAGGCTTTGGTATTGAATTCATGGAAGTTTTGGCCCATAATAAGGTAACACCTTGTATTTAGGCATTTCCTAGTGGATTAGGCAGATTTTGTGCGTGTGATCTTGACTCCCTCCAGTGGTAGACTCTAGTGCTTTATAACTAGTAACCTACCGTGCGGTGAAGAAAAGGCTCCTGTGCTTCCCACCCAAGGATGTACCTGTGAGGGGGATGACTGTCTTTCCTGGCTTAGTTCTGGCTCCACCTCTGGGGCTGCACTCTCAAGGTCAGATCCAAGGCTCATTCTTCCTGCAGCTTTCCTGACGTGGAGCACCTGCAGTTGAAGATGCCAAATTATGGCAATTGTAACTGGGATAAAAGCATTTTCCTTGTTTAAAAGCTTTGCTATGCTGTCCTGGATAAATGGTGCAGATTTACAAAAGATATTTTCTCAGCTTCAGTCAGGCTGAAATGACAGACTTTAAATTGTTCATATATTCATGTTCAAATTCACATTTCTATATTAGCAAACCAAGAAGAATTTACACTTAATCCCTCAAAATATTACTCTCCACTACCTCAAAATGTTTACATTTGATTTATATTTTTATTGCTACAGTCATGTTAAATTTCAAAACAAAAAGTTGCCTCAGGTAAACACATAAAAATAGTTCTCTTTGAAAACATCAAAACTGGCTTTTTGCAATCATTCATAATCTTTGCATCAGCTTAGGAAATATATCAAAACCACAATGCTCTTAATGGAAGCCAGTCCTTGTTGCTAATGTACAAATATCTCACTGAAAAATTTCCAGCAGCTTCTCCATTATAATAATGTTGCATCATACATAGACTTAATGTTTTTTAGTGACGATACCGGATCCCCCATTGCTTTCCTAAAATAAGCAGGAGTCCCTGTGTATTGGGTTTATGTGGCAAGGTTATGGTAGCCAGGGGGCTGCAGGGTGGCCTCTGTGCTAAGAGATCAGGGGCTGTCCCCATGTTGAACAGAGCTGGTTCCAGCTGGCTGCAAAATGTGTCAAGTCTGCTTTGTCATGACAGTAAATGGCGAGTGATCTCCCTGTCCTTATCTTGACCCACGAGCTTTTTCATCTTATTTTCTCTCCCTGTCCTTGCTGAAGAGGGAGAGTGAGAGAGCGACTGGGTGGGCACCTGGCAGCCACCAGCCAAGGTCAACCCACCACACCCCGGGAACCTCGTGAGGAGGGCATGTCTACCTTGGCTGCAGCCGACCCAGCAGTCAGACTGTGCACATGGCAGTGTTAGGATATGATGGATGAAGATCTACCAGTACAGCCAGCTACTGACAAGAACCTCTGCCTTAGGATTATTGGTCTTTTACCGCTCATGGGCACAAACAGGAAAAAAGAAGAAAGATTGTACAAAGCAGAACTTGCACTGTGGGGAGTAAAGGCACAGCTGTTCGAGAGGTGGCCTTCTTCACCCCCTCCCTGCTCACCTGGCTCCCTGTGAGCTCTTCAGGTGAGACATTTTGACTCTTGTATGTCATAAATGATAAGTGAGCTAATGCTTCCAGCCACCCAGGTGCAATCGATTCAGGTTTCTGCAATTCTCCCCACTACCCACCCAGACTCACACTTTCAGGATTCCTATAGCAACCACGAGAGGATGTGCCTGCCCATAATTTTGAAACAAAGTCTGATATTCTGGCAGCAGTGGTGGTGTATTGCCTTCTCTCATTCAACTCTTGCTCCATGCTCCTGAGTCTGCGTGGGGGCATGGTGCAACTCACACAAGCAGATGGCAAGGATCATAGCGCACCAAGGAGAACTGTGAAGGCAGCACCTGTGCTTGTATTCGTGCTTGTTTCCTACAAGACCCTCGCACACGTGTTGTGCTAGGACGCCCAACATTTCCATTAAGGGAACAACGAGCAATGTGGAAGCATCTTGGTATGTTTCATTAATACTTACTTTCTCTATCTGAGCAGCAGTGTTGTTTTTTGCACCTAGATGGACCAGGGCCAGGGCAACTGAGATGCTCATTGGAGAGAAGACGATGTTTGTGTCCTCTGCATTTCTGTTGAGCTTATTGTAGAGATCAAGGCAAAACTCAGTAATTGGTCTAGAAATGGAGCCCATCATGAAGCAGCTGCACAAAAGAAAGAAGAAATTTAATGCAGCTTGTTGCCTAGCTAGATCACACTGTGAAGCATCTGTCTGCTCTGAGATTTTCCCATAGCTGGTTGCTAAATAATAGAAGTTTTCTAAATTCTGAGAGTTTGAAACAGCCAATCTTGCATACATCTGTCAGTCCATACTACACAGCAGGAGCAAGGAGACAGCGAGTCTGGAAAAGGGACCCATGTTCACAACATATGTGAATTCCTCAGAAAGGACCATTTTTCTGTCTTATCCCATGGTGTATCTTATTTCAGGTCATGGTATTGAAATCAGTCAACTGTGGATTAACATTTTCCTTCTCCAAACTGATTTGATGTATACAGTCACATCAACTCTTTCCTCTTGTAACAACATAAGATTAGTGACAGAAACTACACCTGCATATAACCATGTCTGGTAACCAGAGCTGTGGTATGAGGGTTTCAAACAACATGTTTATAAAAATAAAATCACTATTAATTAAATGTTTTTCTATATGAAAAAGGCCATTAACAGCTATGGAGACTGAACTACATATGGAAACATGAACAGTTTAAAATACACTTTTTCCAGGAGCCACAGATTCAGGCAGGATACACAATTAAAATTTCCAAACAAAGCAATAGCTCAACAGCCCTGAAAAGAAGTCCGTAAGTTCCTGCTCAATGATATGACAAGGTCTGTGTCACTCTTTTCTTTTGTACTAGAAACATAACAGTCTGATACCTTTCCCATGGGTCATTTACATTAAATCCACTCTGCTAAGAACAAGTTGAGACCAAGTTCCAGCTTGGTCCTTGCAAGCAGGAGGTCACCTGAAAAAAAGGGGGTTTAGAAACTCCTTTCCTGTCCCTTAGGAGAAGAATTGTAAAGCTGTTGCGTGGATACCAGTGGGATCACACAAGCTTTTCTGGAATCATTATATCCAAAAAAACCCACATCACTTTCAGTGTCAAACAAAAAATATTTTGGACAGCACACCAGAAAAATGTGTGAAATGCAAAGCATACACTCCTGCCTGGTTGCAGACATAGAGATGAGTAGCTGTGGCCTGTGTTCTAGAAAGATAGATACTTAGGGGAAAATACACAGCCACAGTATGGAGAGAAGGCCCTCATGTCTCCCACAGCACAGATGTGGCTGGCTCTAGCTTTCAGCCTGCATCAGGACAAGTGTGGGTCAGGTCCATAGCAAGCTGCCAGAGCTCCTCTCTGTTGAAAAGATAGGTGGTTATTCCCACTGCCCACAGAAAGCCACAGCACAGCAGGTGCTCTTTCTCTGCCCTGTGCCCCCCAGCTGCTGCAGCCCACAAGGCCAAGTTATGTGAGGAGCTCCAGCCTGTGTCACCAGAAGGCTAAGGGTGGGAAAAGGCTGGTGCAAAGCTGAACTTCAGGATTTTTCATCAGCAGAGCCCTTGTGTGGCCTGTCCTGGGCTGTCAGTGTCCAGCAGCCACTTTGAGAGAAGTGTAGAGCCTTCTTGGGAAGGGGATGCCTGGTGTTGGGGACCCCCATTCCCTCCTAGCCGATGCTCCCCTGCCACCCCATTCACCCAGTGAGGCTCCAGCTCTTCTACCACAGCCACAGCTCCACACACACACACATTCACTGCCCTGCACAGAGCTTTCTTTACTCCAAGAACTACTCAAAATATCTTGCATTGTCCTCAAGGATGCAGAGTGTACGCTGCCTCTTGCTCGGCCATGAGACACAAACTTTGCATGAGAAGCTGGAGCTCAGGCATCAGAAGTTACCAGGACATAGAGAGCTGATGTGGCCCAGCTGAGATGCAGCATTTGTCTGTGCAAACCATCTTAGCCCACAGCAAGTGTCAGATGATGGGAACGAACTCAGCCCACAGGAAAACAGACTTAGCCTACAACGGATTGCTGCAGTAGCTTGGAAGAGCTGAAAAGTCAAGTTGCTGAATATATGAAGGTGCCACGTGTAGCAAATGCAGACGTTCCTTGTCTTTTGACTAGCTTGAAAAGCACAGCAATAATCAGTGCTTCATCATGTTTCTGACTGATGCTCTGTGGAAAGAACCTGCGATGCTGAAAGAAAAAGTTCATATGCTTTTCATACTGAGACATCTGTTTTACCCTGTAGTACTTCACATAAAGACCTAATACAAATGGGCAAAACAGAGGAGAAATACCCAAAACATTCTCTGAACAAACAAATTAAAGATGAGTTATATCTCATTAATTCTGAAACAGCTGTTATAGCTCTGCTGTTTGTGTCTCTGTATGTTTGTGCCTTTCATTTTCCTTTTAATAACACAGTCATCTTACCACAAGAAAAAGACATTGCACTAAATAATCATTTCTCTTTTCTTCTACCTTCATTACCTACTATCCAGAACCTTCTGAAAACAAAACTCAGCGCTTCTGTAGTGCTGAAGCTTGTATTGCTCCACCACACCTCTTGAAAGATCTGAAATGGAGCTGTGAAATCTTTCACAGTGAATGTAGGTCATGAGGCATATTGTAGGTGTGCCCAAACCTCAGAATGAGTCGAGGAGAAAAAAAGAGTTAATAAACTTCCTCAGGAGGAAGGAGGCACCTCCACCCCACCCTGCAGGGAGAGGGCTGACTGCCAAGCTGGAGGGAGAGCCCAGGAGCTGGGAACAGGTTTTAAAGTGCCTGACATACTGAGGTGGCCACTCCTTCAGAAAAAGCAGCAGGCTGTGCTCAGGGTGACATCCAGGTGCAAACACTGCGGCCAACTCCATGGTTTTGTGAGTGGGAACTACTTAGAGAGCTGCCCGGAAACCCAAAGGAAGGGAGGGGAGGCGTGGGCTGGTGGAGGAACTTTCTTACTGCAGAATGAAAGGATTTAGTGAACTTTCTTAATCTAAGTTGGGGCGGGCACAAGCATATGAATGATTCCACACCATAAAGCCGTGTGTGTAATCTGTGTAATCATTCAATCAGTGAGAGTTCTGGAGTTACTGTGAGGACAGTGGAGTTTGGAGAACACCTACATGGTGGACAACAAATAGTAAAGTTACTTTTAAAAGATCTTGGAGTGGTAAGGAGAGAAGATATAAGATCAAAAGAAGTGTTCCAGGAAGATCACATCTGCCATTCTGCACTAGCCAAAGCGTCTGCACTGAACATTAGCAATAGTGCAGAGACAGCAGGCACGGTTGGGGCTTTACAGCTGATGAAGGGACATGCTTTTGATGGTTTAGTAGCTTTTAACACAGTCCAGCAGATGGAAATGGCTAGCACTGTTATATGTGACCAAGAAGCTACCAGGAAAAGAGCTTCCTTCAGAACAAACCACTGTATACCAGAGACCTTGTAAAGATGACAAACTTCTTCCATGGCTGTGTGAAATGAAGAACACTCCTTTTCTATAACTATTCATGATCTGTTCTCTCCTTACAGTTTGTTTTCAGCTAAGGGTAGATGAAATCAAGACAAAAACTCTCAAAGAATAAAAGCTGTGCTCAAAGCTATCATAATTAACAGGTGTATTAGATTATATTATGCAGTCAACAGGAGGAGGCAGTAAATAAGGTGGGGAGGCTGAGAGAGCTGTAGCCTTGTTTTTAAGGTAATTCTATATTTAATACAAGGTAAAGCAAGAAGGAACCTGTTTTCCCTGATGCCACATGATAATTCCCATTGCATGTTTTACTTATTCAATCTACCTCCCATTAAGGTGCTTTAATGCGCATTCATTTCTCATACACAAAGGAAGACAGAGCTGGCAGAAATGACATGTGTCTATCCTAGAAAAGGAGCACATGCCAGATAATACTGTCTCCTCACATAAAAAATCTATGATTGGTAGAAGTTATTTTCTTATTTTTCATGACCATTCATACAAAAAGATGTTTCCAAGTGGTTCTGTGCTGATTTGGAGTGAAAGGGACAAACGGCACATAAGAAAAATGAAATTTCCTACAACACAGAAAGTCTAATTATCCCTATGTGACACAAAACATTTCCAAAGTAACATGCTTTAAATTAAAACCCAATACATTTCAGTCCAAAATAACTTCAAGGGCAATGTTACCAAGTTAATTTTCTAAACAACTTAGCTTCTCAGGCTGCTACTTTTATGCCAAAAAGGGCTTTTTCTGACTGCTTTTATTATCTTGCATCAGTCCCTCCAGGATGTATCTTTTCTACCTCTTTCTAGGCCAATTATTCCTGCATAAACAGACGTGGATGTACATTGTCCTGTTACGGGCTGTACAGTGTCAAGTTATTTGCTATGCCTGTGTGCACCTGCATAGGCTTCTCAGCAAGCTTAGACATCGTTGCCAAACCCAAGAGCTAATATGTTGACAAAGACTAGCATCCTCACTAACAAAACAAAATCTGAATACCACTCCACCCTTCCTATTTTATACAGTCATTGTTTAAGAACATAAACAATCCCCCGGCAGCAGGGATCAGGGTACAGGGGAAACGCCTAAGCACCCAGTCAAAGAACTGCATGCCCTCTCTCTCATCCAGTGAACATTTCAAGGCTTTTTCTTGTGCCATGGAAACCTGAGTAAAGGGAAAGAAGAGTAAAGAACCTGTATCTCCCATTTTGTGTGTGACTTTGCCCAGGCCATCAGCACCATCACTTCATGTGAAGTCCACTTCTACCAGAGTGGGTAGAAGTGCTCTGAAAGAGGCTGCCCTTCAGCCCTTCTGGAGATGTAGGCAGAAAAGCATCTGCTTTCTGGTATAAGCTACTGAGCTGATCAGTTCTGTGGCAATTAGAACTTTCTGGATGGGCAGAGAGGTCCTGGGGAAATTTCAAATTCAAAAGTCTGTGAAATTTAAGCAAGAATCTTTAGATTCATAGCTTTGGACATGTGTTCTTAAATTCCCCATCTATGTCCCACTGAAGACCAGCTCCCTTTGTGTGAGCTCTTGAGCCACCTGAATTTTAGCAGTGTGTTTTGCTGCCTGCAGCCTGTAAAAGTATCTCACCCTCTGTCCCATCTGTAAACATGATGTTTACTTTATCAACCTGTAGACTACTGTGGATCTGCCAAAAAAAATCACAAGTTATTTTTGGGAAAAAATAGAATCATTTACCTTCTTGCCTGAAGAGGTTAAATGAAGAGCACAACAGCTGAGCTCTGGAGCACGTTCTTGTGAATACTGTATTACAAAAATCTCCCACTCTCTTGTGGGAAAGTTCAGCCTCTAACCAATTGTTGATGATAGCAGCATGTCGCAATTTAATGCAAATGCCATCAACATGAAGTTTCCTGCAGAAGACTGGGAAACCTATATCTAGCAATACGCTAATAGTATTTCTCTCAAAGCTGCCCAACAAGTTTGGCAGGCAATATCTGCTGGCAACATCTCCTGATTGCAATGTCAAGTCACCCCCAGCTGGAAAACTGGGCATTAACCCTGGAGATCCATGGCTGCACGGCCACTGTAGTCCCTTTCAAATTTGATGGGGTCTGGCCTGGACACAGGGGTGTGCAGGGTTCATGCCAGGATTCAGAGAAGCCTTGTTTGGAGCTGAGCTTGCTTGCAGAGATAGAGCAAATGAATGGGAAATGCATGAGCTTTATGCTGCCTACAGCCATTTCTCTCTCTCAAGTAAGGAGTCAGCTTTATGCGTATGGAAGGAACTTAATTAGAGAGGGGAAGAATTATTTCCTTGAACTGTAACAGGAATCCCCAGCCAGGGGGTATTCTTTTAAATTGTTGGAGTTAAGGATAAAAGAAGGCCAGGAGTGGTTGATCACATAGGTTACGCCTCCAGCACAAAGCGAGATGGAAGTAAAGAGATGGGAAGCACGGAGCTGCACCAGCACAGTGTTTGATCTCCCCTAATCAGCGCCACTGAGCTCAGGTGGAACACTGAGTTATGGCAGCTAGACTCAGGGGTCAAAATTAAGTCCTCTAGGGTTGTATGTGGCTTTGCAACCCTGAAAATTTTCTGTATTTCCTTTCTCACCTCTTCTTTCTTCCTACAAAGCATAAAACTGGCTTTGGATTCATAGGATATTTGAGAGATCAGACATGGTAAAGGAAAGAAACAAGGAAAGAGGAAGAAGGTCTCCCAGCACCATCTTGTCCTTCCCACACTTCCCTTCTAGTGCTGAAGCTGGGCCACCCTCTTCCTCAGGCGCAGCTCCCACCAGCTTTGCTGTTCCCTGCTCCTCTGCCAAGGTCTCAGCCCAGTTGCCCAAGCTCCAGTGCTCCAGTGCCCATCCAAAAAGAAGGATTTGTAAACAATGCAAGATACAATGATAAAATGAGTGTCCTTGCTACCCCTATTCTTTTCCTCGCCTTTTTGCTTCCATTTGCTATTCACTTCTTTGTTTCTGCTTTTCCTTCCTGCATGTTTCTGTAGTGTTCCTTAGTCTTTCTCCTCAGTTCTTTCTGTCTCTTTATCCTTTTTTTTTTATTTATTTCTGTACATTGCCTTACCATGTATCTTTTCTTCTTCTGTCTTTATGAGTCCTAGCCTCTTTTCAGTGACAGTCTGAGTATTTTTTAGTATCTTTCAAGACTTTCCTTCTTCCAATCTCTATGTTTTCTCCCTCCCTCCTATATTAACATTGTTCCTCCACTGATTTATTTTACTTGCTCTGTACATATACTCCCTCAGAACTTCCCTGACATCAGTTTAACCACTTTGCCTCAGGAAATGTCAATGTATGTGCAAATTCCATCTTTTCTAGGCCCTTAGGATAGTATATTCAGGGTTCAAAACTGTACTGCTTTTCTAATGGGGCCAATTGGCTCTACATAGCATTTTTCAAGTTTCAAAGCTAGACTGCTCTTCCCCACAAATAACTTTTGTTACCACAAGCCATTAAGATGCATCCCTTCTCTTCTACAAAATGCTGGGGGCAGGAAGTGGGCAGTGACTGTGCAGCTGAGCAAGTGATGTGATGACTAGGCACGTAAAAGCGCAGTTTGCAACTGCCTGCAAAAGCCAGCCATGGCTTGCTTTTTTCCATCAGGGCCATCACCCATCACTGGATAGTAATGGTTTGTTGACAGGTAAGGCGGAGCAGCTTGGCAATCTGAGCAAGTCCTCAGCTATGTTTACTTTCTCCATCGTAACCAACGCCTTTCAGCATATAAACGTTCCTATACGCAAGCTCCCACACAGGTTTTCCCATGTTCTCCCATGCAATTTCTTGCCCAAGGCCCACAGGCCAGCATGGGTGGAACCGAACAATAGACCCTAACAGCATTTCTTACACCAGCAGGAGCCTTACTGACACTTCTCCCTCACATGCTGCAAGATGGATAGGTTTCACACTGGGACTGGTAGAGAGAAGAGGCAGAAGTGAAAAACGAACCTACGCTTTTCATGGGCAAGCTACCCTGTTTATAAATAACCAATAAATGGGTTTGCCTTCTGTAGAGTAAGACAGCTTTGTATCTCAAACATCTGCTTGCCTTGCATAGGCTGGGATACCTTGGTATTAGTCAGGAGGCGGAGAAAGATGGGCCCCACCCTGAGGCAGTGTTTCTCTCTGCTTTCATGGGATAATCCTTCCTGGCAAAGATATCACAAGGAATTCTCTGAGAAGACATGCTTACGTCAATGTGTGTGGATGGGCTAAATGCTCTGATCAGCATTTAAACAGAGTACGACATCTGTTGAATGAAGACTGGCTCCTGGACCAGAATGTTTTCAGAACCTGAAAAAGCTGAGAGAGTGATGTCTGAGCTTTTCTCCTTCAGGAAATCTCAGCCAGGCAGAAAAAGAGGGATGGGGCAATCTGCCAGAGGTTTTCATCAGTCTATCAGACCAGCACAGATGTAGCAATAAGTGTGATATGGCCTGCTGGACAACTGGAACTACCTGACCGAGAGTCAGTGCCCAAACACAAACAAATTGTACAGAGTATAGGCAGCTAGTCCATCTTGCCTAGGTATGGAATGCCTGTGCAGCTGCTTAGTCAGTCATCAACCCCATGTGCAATGCCCTGACCCACCTCCTACAGGGGAACCAATAGAAACCACAGTGATGGCAGCTGTGGATAACTTTGACCCCAGCCTCCAAAACAGATCAGGCAATGATGGAGTGTGTAAAACATTTCCCAGCCATTCAGCTATCACTGAAGTTATTGAGCTGGTAAGGATCTTTGCAGGCAATTCCTTCTCAGACAGGATGGGCTGCAAAGTAATTGTTATGTTTTATATTCCTCTTCTGACTACTATCCATGTATCAGGGAAACTGACGCATATCAGCAAAGACCCCCCAGAAGTCTGCAGGGTCTCACCTCCCATTGGTTTTGGTGGAAACGAGTCCCCTCCGTACCTTCAAAGATATGGGCCAATGACTCCAGTTAACCCCCTGGTATTAAAATGTGTTAGAGCCCATTCAAGGTCCACAGAGGGAAGGAAACTAGTAAAAGTACTGAATCATTGTGACTAAAGGCTTCTTGTGGGCTCGCAAGGTCAAGAATCAAAACAGAACTCATGTCTCCGAATTCACAATAACCATCGTGCTGTTCTCTGGTGCTAGAAGAGAAGTATGCATATTAGAGGGTACATGTTTCCATTTAGAAATCTCTTCCCAGTTTCTTTCAGACCTGAAGCACCAAGAGGAATTCTCAAGTAAAATGCTCCCATTTTTTGAGGGTATATAATTGAATTCTCTGTATATTGTGACCATCTAGTAACATAGCCCTTACTGGGAACTATCATCATGTGATCCAGAAGGGCAATCCAGACATTGATTTAGTTTTTTATTTTGACTTTGTGGCCTAAGTGAATCTGTTCATTTCCATTCCTATCATTTATTGGAGGTCAAGAGTGAACACTGACACTGTCAGTGAACACACAAGAGTGAACACACAGACTGACTCTGGAGGTATTGCAGACATTTGACGCTGGTTTTATAGTGCTTTATTCTGAACAGTAATTAGGTAAACCAGTACTGAACATATGCAGCAGGCAGTCTTTAGACAGAAATGAAATCTGATTACCATGATTTCATATGGAATTTGGAGACTGGTAATTACAATGTTAATCTCACTCAAGTTGAAGTCCTTATTTCGTTCTCATGCCTCAGACATTAAGTAATTGTATGGAGTCTCCTTAATGCTGAATCCAGAACTAGAAATGTCAGATAATCTGTGCAGGAAAAGTGTGGCACTTCCAGTATTAATTCAACTGTTTTCTGTCCTAGAATTGCATAATGTTCTTTTTCTCAGGATATATACAACAGAGCTTCTTGTAGCTGCAGTGAACTGGTCCCCTCTTCCATGTTTGAAGGGCAATGAGTCAAAAAATCCCACACAGCAGAGTCCAACCTCCCCAATCTATGAACTGATATAGCTCACGCTGAAGAGTCTTCTGGGTATACATTTTGTCACCATGGTTATTGCTTCTTGCATCCATAGGTCTCAGTGCAGCTGCTGTTTCACAGATGCAAACTCTGATGCTAGCCTGAATTGTCTAGCTACACTGCAGAAGTTGGGTGCTGTTTCACTGAGCTTTGGCAGGGTCCAGTAGGGCACCCTGGACCACCAGAGTGTAGCCAGGTACAAGGGGAGGGCTATCACACCACACGTCCACATTTTCTCCTTCTAGGCAGTAGGAATCCACAGAGCGTGGGTCACAAGGGAGAGTGGTTTGGCTAGGGAGCAGGAATGTAGCTCTTCCTCACAGAGCCCTTTCCAACTCCTGGTCTATCTAAAATGGGCTCTCAGTTCACTTCGTTTTGGGAAAAAGATGTCACAGAGGAACAAAATATACTTGTTGCTGAGGCTGGGATACTTCTCGGTAAAATATGATGTGTTCTTCACAGTAGGAATCCTTCAGCTTAAGGGGATGAAACATAAGGAGATAAACTAGCTCTGCTGCATATGTAGAGTACAATGTATTACCCAGCTGATATATGAACCTCTTAGATCTCCTTTCAAAGGTGATAGTCAGGATGCCAAGCTTTACAGGAACATGCACCACCATAAATGTAATTGTGCTTTTTCATAATGAATACGCCCTGCTTAAGGGGAACAGAATCGGCCTGAAAGAATCACATTGCGAGTTTTGTTATGCCTAAACAAAAAGATAAATGGATGGTCAGCTTTAAATTCATCTTTGTGTTGCAGAATCCGATATCCTGGTACCTCTCGGGAGTCGCCACCTTGTTCATTTACTTCCAAAGAGACTTTATGGATGATCTTTGACAAAACCACACCTTTTGTCTCACACATCTCAGAGAAATCTGATGTGCTCTCATTGAAGACATTTGTCATTCCCAGGCTTTCCAGAAGTGGCTTCAGGTCATAATCACCTTCCACGCTAAACTTTGGAAGAAATACATTCACTTTGGTGTTGGCCATCATGCTGGGATTGGTCCACTGTAGTAATGTCTCGGGGGTGAGTGCCTTTTCCAGCTGAAGACATAAAGGAACAAAGGAAATTAATGAGCAGTCCAAGGAGGGAGAGAAAAAATAAAGACCATTCCTGAACTTCGCACTCCTATCAAGCACCCAAAAAATAAAGTCCAAAAGGCAACCTTTGCATTCACAACTGTAGAATTCAGGGTTAACATACTCTCAGTTACATTGATGCAAGTATGATTTAATCCATAGGACAGGCCTCTGGAGCAACTCCACTGTATGTGCATGCTCTATTAGCCCCTTACAAGCTTTTGACAGGCAATCACCTCAACCACCATATGAAGGAACGTGAGAAAGATAGTCCCTACCCAGTTGCACCCAGCCAACTGCCAGATCCAAAAGTCTCGATTCCTGACCCTACAGAGTCATGAAATTGCTGGTATTTGGGACAGAAAAAGACTCCAAATCCAGAGCCTGATCTCAATCAGACATGCAGCTGTTTGAGCATGTTTTTAAAAACTGGGCAGTGAGGAGGCAGAATTTGGGCCTACAACAAATTGGGGTCAGGAAAGGCCTCACTTGCATTTTAAGATATGTGTGTTCTGTAATTTACTCCTACGTATAAAAGTACCTTACAGCTGCAAAGGCAGATTCCTCCTGCCTTTAAAATGTATGGGCAGTTGCAGCAAATTACAAAGGAGACTTGCGTGATCATCTGTCTCAATCTTTAAACTTTGAAGAGAGGTGAAAATATGTTCTAAAATTTTCATAGAGAAATGACATAACAAATAGTTGTTCTTTAGGAAATGCCTTATTAATTTTCAAATTTACGTGCAATTGTAATAAAAAATCGTTCATTTGCAGGCACCTCTGCTCAAAATTAAAACTTAGAGAAGTGTAAGACCTTAGTAAAATAAATCACGGATACATGTCAACTGAAAAAAACGAGGACACCAGAGTAAATAATATCAGCACTACTGAGTACTCAGTAAGTATGATTTTAAGCACTTTTTACTATAGCAAAAACAAAAATCTTAAGATGAAAATTATTTTGGGGGTCCAGATTTTCAAATTGATGCAGATTCCTAAAGTGCATCATGGGCACCTTCTGCACTTTACACTGTCTTCTGTGCACATCCTATCTAAAACCAAGTCTTGTTCGCAAGCTCACACTTGGCCACAGTGGAAACAATGATGTCACAAATATGAGATCGGGAACAGAGAAGCAGAATGAGAAGGCAAATTCACAGGAAACTTACTTTTTGTTTCCTCCTATAGAGCAGCTAAATAACAAAAACCTTCCATAAGCATATGGCATTATAAGCAGGCTGTTTCCAAGGGAAGCATCATACCAATTCTATTTTTTTCTCTCACCTTCTCCAAGCCAGTGGTCTCATCTTCAATCTCTTTGGGCAGCAGAATGAGCATGCTTATATGTTTGTTAAGGCATGGAAGCTCAAGGATGGCAACATTTAATTCTTTTACATAGCCCAGGCAAAAAGTAGCTTCCAGATTCATCATTTGCACTGGTTTAGTTTCAGTCTGCAAAACACAGAGGAAACAATCTAGCATTCCTTTTAATTTACAAATAAGAAGGGAAGAGAAGAAAGTTTGTAAGCTTGCATGGAAATGGTACATTGAGTTACCATCAGAGAATTTGTTGGCTTTCACAGGCATTGAAACCAGCTGTAAGAGACCCTGTTGGCTTTTTACAGTAGGCAGCTTTCCAAAGAAAAGTGGAACAGAATTCTACTTAATACAATAGCAACATACTGGGGATGTGCCTTAAAAGAGAAATTTACTAATATCGGTAGGCTTTCGTGCCTGTTTCACTGAGTGCTACAAACTATACTGTCTACAGGGCATCATAATGCCAGTAAGTGTCAAGCACTGAGCACCTCTCAACAGTGAAAGTCAAGCTGTTCATACAAATAATTGATATTTTGGTTCAGGAGCTGAAACAGAATAAGAAGAAATTTCAGGCTTACCTATAGCCCTATGTCTTCGCTTTTCATGAACGAAACAAAAGAAAAAAAACCTTCTTTATTTCATAGGGAAGATTTACAAACTGTTCTGTTCACCTGGAAGCTCATTTAACATTCAGATTCAGTAGAAAAATGTAACTTCAGGAAAAAAAACCAAACAACCTTGAGATGTCTCACTTAAAAATTTTAGTGTTGATTGTATAATTTTAAAAACTTTTTCAGCTGAAACTGTTGGCTGATGTGGTAATTTATGAATATTTTCTGTGAACCTGAAACTCCAACTTTTCTCATGCACATATATATATATATGTATTTGGAGTATATCTTTATCTCACAAATGTTGCCCAGCTTTATATCTTGGTTTAAAGCTGACTCTCTGATCACAATATTCATCACTGGTCACAGATTCCTGAAGGCAACAGCCACAGGTGCTTCACCCACTTGGACCTCGTGGCTAAGCAGTGCTGATATGCAGAGGGCTGCAGTCCTGAGCCTGGCTGAAAAGAGGGAGATTGATGGGGCACCATCCCTGAAGAGGAAAGCGCAGGGCCAGGCACCTAAGGGGTATACTCAAAGAGACCCCACAGGTGTAGATGTTTCACCAGCTCTGTGACTACAAGAAATACAATGTTTTGCGCTTCACCCCTGCTGGTTTTGGGATGCAGCCTCTGGTACAGGCTGCAGTCTCTTGGAAGAGGCTACCCATGAGAATGTGCATCTCCTTGTAGGCAATGGCTGCTTCTGATCACTTGTACTCAGCTCCTGTTGTCTAAATATACTAACAGGACAGTCCGCTTTCACACTGGGCCTTTGAAAGATGGATGTGAAAGCACCAGCAAAGTTTTAAAACAACACAACAAGCAAACTGGTTTAGGGACTCTTGCAGCATATAGGTTTAGACAGAGTCTAAGAATGCCGTGGTAATAATAAACACTTCTCATTTCCTCTTGTTGGGATTTCCTTAGCTCAAAGTTTGCATTTTCTTAGTGGAAACAGTACTCCATTTTTTTTTTCAGAACATACCTTGTTGACTTTAAAAGGACATTCTTTGATCTCTGCCTCTGGGAACTTCTTCATCCAGTTTGTGACAAAATAAGCTGCATTAACTAGGAGGATCTGAGTCTGATCGCTTACACTATCCTCATTCAAAATATTCTCCATTTTGCCTGTAAACAGGTTTAAGATGGTTGTTAATACAAGAATATATTATCAGTATATCAATTGCTTCAGCTGAATAGGGAAACATTTAACTGAATTAAATAATTTGTGTCCTGCACCTCACAGTAAAAGTTTTTAATTCTAATGGAAAATTCCAAAAAGAAGCACTTTTACTTAAAATTGCAGCTTAATGTTTGAAATGGGATTTGGATCAAGGCAAATCTTCCAAATGACATGTTTTCTTGGCTTATATAGCACGGAATCAAAAATATGTCTACTGCTTTTGTTCAGTACATTAAAGAAGGTACTGAATTTTCAGTGAAATTCAACAGGTCTAAGCAAAAAATCATTTGTCATTTGGAGAGCAAGACTTGAAGGGAAGTTCCAGATTAGCAGCTACTCATTGCTAGACTGATACATGAGAATAAAATAACCAGAATAACAAAAAATGCTGCTCTGATTACAGTTCATAACCAAATACTGCTACAGACTTCAAAAAGTATATGGAAATGTTGTGTCCCCCCTCACTCTGTTTTAGACCCATTCAAGCACAGCCATAAAAGACACTGAATTCAGAGCACTGGGGAAGCAAGTCCTGCCTTCATGCACGAATTGCACAGTCAGGGCAAGGTGCTTCCACATGGGCACCTGTGTCAGTCTGGGAAGGACCAGACTCATGCACCCATGTTTTCATATTTTTACCACGAGGGCAACAAGCAGCAACTGACCCCAAAGCTACCCATGCACAGGCTGCAAACAGGCTCTGTTTTGGGTGCTGCGTGCTCGCATGGGCCAGGGCCCAACCTCTGTCCCCACAGACTGGAGAGGGTCTGCCCAGGGACCCTCACGGTCACCGATGTGCATCTCCTGAGACTCGGCCCAGTGGCTGGTGGCTCAGCGGTACTGCGGGAAAAGTGCCCACAGGCCCATTTCCACAGGAAGGCAAACAAGAGACGCACATCTACTTGTGGCACCCTTGCTGGCAAAAGCAGCTGAGCTGAGCTAAGATGAGCTATTAATTAACAGTCTGAAATTCAGAGTCCAGCAAGTACTTCCCATTGCAATAAAACTTTTAAAGGAAACCAGGGCCTGCGTTTGATGTATTGATGTCAGATGTTTGTGAAGATCCACAGCCAGGAGCCGTCGTTCTCCCAAACTGTCCTGCTGCAGTCAGATGTGAGCAGCTTTCCCCAAGGCTAACGCAAGGTCAGTCTCACATTTCCACCTTCAGAAATGCTGCAGTAGTAAAGTTAGTGATTTCAAAACAGGCTGACATTGCTAATCCTCATGAATCCAAATAGTAGGTCTAGTCCCATTGCTTTCACTATGTATTTACTTCTAAAAACATTAGCAAAGAGATGTCACAAGGGCAAAGACATCTTCCTCCAAAGAGGCAAACAGCATCCCCAAGGTTAAGCTGTACTCACCATCAGTTAGCTCTGAAAGGGATTTGTTGATCTTCTGTCTGGTTTCCTCAGTTTTTAATTTGAACTCCACTAATTCCAGTTCAGATGGAAAAGGCCTCTTTGTGGAGTTGACGAAGTCCTGAAAGACACAAGGTACCAAAGTCATCCTTGCTTAAATGCCATCCACTCAATGGCTCTTTACAGAGCCTGCAGCATCAGCATCATGAGCTTCACCACGGGGTAGTTGCGGAGTTTATTATGATGGACACCTATTAAATAACAGCGGGTGACAACCAGGGTGCACAGCTGTATTCGCCACATTGCTCCCAAGGTTGTCTTCAGTCCAGTGGTGTTATATCAGCAGCTAAAGTAACTTTGGTATTGCAGTAGTGACCACGTTGCCAGAGTTTGAAAGGATAAACCAACCCTAAGTCCAGGCCTGGATAAGAGAGAGGACTGAGATAAAGGCCACAGGCTGCTCACATCATGTCTGGCCTCACCAGATGAGATGTTTATTGCTCTGGATGGGTAGTGACTTTTGCTGTAGCAGAGGCTGAACAGCAGGCAATCTGATTAAAGCATCATTTAAGCATGTTGAGTTTTCTGAAACATCACTTTTAGGCTGATGTTGTCCTTGCTTGGGGCCCTATTCAAAGGCAACTTTGGGAAAAAAAAAACAAACCACAACATTTTTCTCAGCTATTCATAAGGTCCATAAGTTATATGGCCAAACACCACCTTCCTCCCTTGTGTTGTTTCAATAGCCAGGCTTCTGCCTCCTCAGACAGATTAAGAAAGCTACAGCTTATGCAGTAATTACTTGGGTGTGTGAACTGGACACGCACTTCCACCACCAACTTCTTTTAAAACTCCTTTTTGCTCATACTTACAATACAAAGACCTTGATGTGGCATAGAAGTTATGTTGCATTCAAAACCTACTGAGCTACTGACCTAAAGCATATTAATGAAAGAATTAGAAGTGTTGTAATAGTTGCATAGCTTGGGGTCAAGCAGCACAGTCATCCATCCTCCTACAAACTTCTATGGCAGCAGAGAATATTATGTTGTTCATCATCTGAGTCTAGTTAAGTAACAGCCAAAAGTGAGAGAATTTATTTTAAATAACATTGCAGTCTGACACCATAACCTGTCAACATGCTGGCCAAGCAATGCATAGCACCAGGGCTTTTCTGCAGTACTTACTGTGGTAGGATTGAGAGACTTGTCCACAAAGAGCCGTTTGACCATTTTCAGTGCAAAGAAAGAGCTGAGTTTGGAAACATCTGAAGTTACTGTTTGAAACCCGAAAGAAACATCTTTGACATCTTGTAAATGGAGTACCTGTTAAATGAACATAATAAAATACTAAGCATCTTTTTTATTATTATCTGAACATTCCTAACAGCTTAGCAAAAAATAATGCTAGTTTGTGACCAGAGCTGTGGCTTTTCATATTTAAGCTAACAACACAGCCTCGTGATGTTGCTACTCAAAAATCATTTATTTATTTGACATCCTCACATAAGTCTAAAAACCTGATCCTACCAGAGCTTTCACCAAACATATTTCTTTCCTGTGAGCAGTCCAAAGAAATCAGTAGAGCTGTTCATGCTGATGATGTGGCTTAGTCGATTAAAGATCTGTAGTATGGAGTCATAATGTTTTCACCAAACTTACATTCCTGACCAAAAAACTGGAGCTTTTAAGCCAGATAAATGAGGGTCCCAGTTAGTCTCCTGTCTAGAAGTGGGCTACACCTCTAAAAATGCTTAACAGATCAACAAGTTTTCTGATTGCTGTGACTGA
Organism: Theristicus caerulescens; assembly: GCA_020745775.1. Lineage (NCBI taxonomy): Eukaryota > Metazoa > Chordata > Aves > Pelecaniformes > Threskiornithidae > Theristicus > Theristicus caerulescens. The sequence continues at coordinate 76,445,023 of CM036558.1, forward strand.
TACATGACATCACATGATATTTCAGCAAAAACTGATCAGATAACTATGTCTGTTTTGGTAGACAGTATGAGCTGGAGGCAGGGCTGCTGACCCACACATGGCCACCTCCCAGCTCCTGGGAATGGCAAGTCCAGTTCTAGGAAGTGCTGGGGTGACCTAAAACTCGCTGCTTTTAGGCACCAGAGGTGAGAGGTTACTGCTGGTTTTGTTTGAAAATAACCCTGTAAATATGAATTGAACTTCTAATGCCTGCTTATTACAGGGTCTTTGAGGGTGGCTGTTTCATTACAGGCAGCCTGTCCCACCCTCCTCACCTGTCTCAAATTCCCGCATGAGGCATAGCAGGAGCTCGCGACCTTCTTTTCCCTTTGTCCCTCATTCCTGCTCTTTCTCCCTGAACACATCATATCTTCACAGACACAACAAATTGCTGCCCTACCTTTGCTACCCCTCTGTGTCCTCCCCTCTCATTGCTCAGTGGGAGCAGAAGGAAATAAGCTCCCAAGGACACAGCACCAACAGAGCTCTCATGGCCAAACTCCGCAGTCATTTCCTCAGAAACAACTTTCTCAACTTATTTCCTTTTCCTCCAACAGTTTTCTTTCTTAGCATGTTAAGTGCAGAAAGCTTCTGTGCCTGGAAACTATGTTTGGGGAGAAAGCTACGCTACTGCAACTTTTCTACCTGGGAGAGCTTTTGGCACAAGTTTGTTCACTGATATTCCAGGGTACGACTGCCAATCTGGCTCCTTTTGTATCTAGTATTTAAAACCCAAGCACGAACTCAAGGGCAGGCAGAAGCTAGAATAGACATGGAAAATAGGAGATACTACATTTTAAATCATACCAAGTAGTCCTTAGTATCTGTAGTCAGCACTTTTTATATACCACTTGAGAAATATGAAACATAAACGCGCTTGTGTAACAGAGCTCCATTTGCGGATGTGTACATTAACTTATGGGATGGTTCAAAGCAAATTGCAGACACAAGTGAAAACGAAATTAAGGGCAGGTTAATATTTTGAACTCTCCCATTAGAAAGACAATGCTTGAATTTTGAAATGGTGAGGAAGCTGCAGGGTGTCATTTGATTTTTTTTTAAATCTGGAGTTAATTTTTAATTTTTTTTAAAAAACAATGCTGTTTGGAAAAATCTGCAGTGCCTAGAAGATCTTCATGGATATACTGCTGTGCAGCTCTGTGAATAGCACAAGACTCATTGTAACCTGTGGTATGAGTGGGGGCACAGGAGGCTGCGCTCAGGGCTACCTTCAGTAAATGAGGAGTACAGGGAAGAATTCCCAAAGGAGGGAAATATAGTCAAATATGTAGAACGTCCCTCAAAGCCAGGTGATAATCAGCACATAAATGCATATTGAATTTGCTTCTCATCCACCTTTAAGTAACGGCAGAAACTGTGGGCACCCTCACTGGGATAAAAAGGAACTACACAAATCTCTGCTTCCATGGAGGCAGCAGAAGAGGCTGCAAGGCTGCCTCCCTGCACCACAGAGGGAGCTTGATAAACTGATTGCATCATGACTGCCATGCTGCATCGTGGTGTTGGAAACCCCTTGAACACCATGATCTGCTTGTAAGTAGAAATATGGTTGAAGTTGTGCCCTCTTCTACCGCATCTGCCTCCTCTTAGTGGTATTGCCAGAGAAAGGGGAAATGTTAGTGGCAGGGCTGCTAAGCATACTTGCTGCTGACAGATAATGACAAAATTATTTCCAATTCTGTAAAGCTTAGGCATTCTTGAATAATGAAAAAACAATTATACAGAAAATGCAGTGATCTTGACTGTGACTTGCAGCCACAATCAACACTATGCTAAAAGGAGACAAGGCTTTAATGCAACTGTTGAGGACACCGCCATGTCCCCTTCCACCTTGTACATGCTTGAGAAAGCTTTTTCTCTATGCCAGATTTTCAACCTCTTTTGCTCTGTGGGGCCATGGAGTGGAGTGTGGAACCCTTCAGGAATGTCAGATAGATGGTTTGCAGCCTGGCTTACAAGGGAATCAGATGTCCAGTAAAATATTAACAAGAATGAATAAGAAAGCTACCTCCAACAGCTGTATAATTTTGCAGCCACAGAACAGGATGATGACAGCTTACCTGTTTCATTTGGTCTGCAGTATCACCTTTCGTAGCTTTATATGCCAGAGCCAGAGACGTTGAAGTACACAGTGGGGCAAAAATAATATTGGCTGTTCTGTCCTTCTCACATAGTTTTTTGAACATATCAACTGCAAAGGCAGTGTTTGCTAGTTGCAGAGCGTCCATTGTCATCCTGAAACAGAAAAGGGGAAAGAGAGATGACTCAGAGTGTAATTCTAGCTCCTGCTGTGGTGGGGCTGGACACCAGTATGAGGGCTGGGCAGCTTGAACCTTCAGGGAGAGGAGAGGAGGGCCTGACTGAGCCCATTCAGCTTCAGAGCACACTGGCAGCTCCTGAGGAGCGGGGAAGGTCTCATCCATGTCCAACCAAGGAAATGCGAGTGGTTCAGTAATAGCCATCATCTTCAAGTGACAACTGGCAATGCCACGTGTTACATGGAGCCACTATTACCAGAAGGGCTTGGGAAATCTGGATAGGTCAGGGTGACCCATCATATTGAGTCAAATTGGATCACATATGAATTTAATCTGTTTTTAATTGATACTCTTAAAATGTGCCAACTTATAAGGTACTTTGCCTACGCTCTGGGCTCTCCTGGCTCTCAGACGGGCCTTTAATAGTCTCATAATCTTTCCTGTCTCTTGCTTCATGGCTAATTGTTCATTAAAGCTTCAGCTTTGGTACGTGTTCTTCCTCTAAGGGATGATTCCCCATTCTCCCTAGCCTTGCTAGAAGTCTCCAGAAAGCTGTCTGGTCCTGTAGGTTGAGATTGTCCTAGAAACTTAAAGGAGGCCTCCTAAATAAATACTTTTGTGTGCCCACTCATCACTTACACTGTTTTAACTGCAAATATTTTCCTAGCTGTTGTTAATGACTGCAATTGCCACAGGGCTGTTAGATGATCTGTGCAGTCAGGAATGGGAAGGGTGGTGCCCAAGGGACAGTTGCTGCAGTCCATGCTCTGGGAAAACCAGAGAGTATTCCCATCTTCCAGACTGCTTTCACATACCTGAAATTGCACTTTGGTATAAGCACATTTGTGTAGATTCAAGCTAACAAGGGTGAACCACAGAATTTCAGTCAATAGCACAAGTCTGGCTTTAGACCAGCAAGCACACAGAAGACGACACCTTTGGCATAGTGAATTTGATACTACTCTGCCCCCAATATCATGTATCCCTAAAAAAAAGGCAAGCTGTTAAAATTGATGTTAAACAGCTATTGACAGAGACAGAAAGGAAATGGAAAAGATGAATATTGGAAGAGACTTCAAAAGGCATAAGAGTTCACACAGAACCTAAAAGGTGTCTTCAGCATTTGCTCTCTCTAGGAAAAATGGCAAAATAGTGGAATAAATATGGTGTGGAGGGGTGATTTTAAAAAGTGTGTTCTTATCCAGACACATACATGTCTACATTTGCATTTCAGGCTCTGACACTGAAGATCTAGGGGTCCATTTTATCCCATTATGAAAAGGAAAGACAGTTATTTCTTACACTGGGAGGTTTACTAATCTTTTGAAAAGCACCTTAAGGACAGGGATTTCTCTCCAGTAACTGACTACTTAATACTGCAGTCTCCAACATTTACTTACCTAGTTCATATCATTTGCATCCTAGCCAGGAAAGATCTCACTGGGTAAGAGCAGAAAGTTATGAGAAGACAGAATGGGGAAGAGGGACCATATGGGCAGGGAACTGTCTCCAGCCAGGTACCTTTCTTGATCGTTCACTCTCATCCCGGTTTGGAAAGGCACTTTGAATTGAAACAATCTCCTATTTGAGTGCATGTGTCATACTGCCCAAACTTGGCTGAACATCTGATACCATTGTAGAGAGGCGCTGTGCAGCAGTTGGGGTACTTGACAGTAGTGAATGACTTCCAAATAACCTGTGGTATTTATACATTTTTATGCAAGTAACAGAACGGGTGCATAATTTGCCTGCGACACAGTAGAAAAAACACTTTGATTTACTCGTAAGTACTATTTGATTAGAGAAGGCCTTTTACAAAATAAATCTCTTTTTATTTTTATTTTAATTAACTTATACATGTTCTTGGATCTATTTGGTAAGGCAACTGGTTTATTTGGCAACTAGTTTATTTTGGGCTAAAAGATGCTGTATAAAAGGTTACTGAAATGCATTGCACAATCTAATTAAGTAAAAAACAAAGATACTGGCATAAATCCAAGGCTTTTTAAATCCATGTTTGAAAAGCAGACCTAACCAGCACTGCACTCTCGCAAAACGTTCTGACTGTTGGTATCAGCAACAAACTGTTTGCTAACAAATCCCCTCCCACTGGGAAAAAAAAAAAGGAATTTGTCTTGAAGAGGGGAAACATTAAATATATATCACTGAAGAAAGTTATCCCCACATAAAAATATAGAGGAGTATGCTTTGCAACATCTAGAGGCTTTGCCAGAACCTTGAATTCAGAATGGGTCTGGCCGGACTGGTCCATCTTCCAGTAGCCTTGCAGTGCCCAGCAGCTGCTTGGTAAAGAGAGATTATCCATGTGAGATCCCATTTTACAGTGTCAGCAGGCATCAAGCTGATGTCAGAGTGAGGTTCCAGAAACATGTCTCAGGGATCTTATGGGTGTAAAGGGAGAACTAAGCGCCAGCCCAGCACTGCAACCACCTATCTCATTTACGTAGTCACAATTTCTCACGTATGAAAGCAACTAATTACCAGAAAAGTCAGGCTTGCCAGAAACCATGGGCTCAGCACACACCTTAAAGGAGGAGAGCTTTGGGCAGAAGAGTGCCAAAGGACAATTAAAACAAATTTGAAGGACTCAGACTGCTGATGAGGGAGTAACTTGGAACAACAGGGTCAAAGGAGCAAATGTAAAATCATCCTTTAAAATGCCTCTCTGCAGTTGCTCATCTCAGACGTGCACCTTTGTGTCTGTGCATGTCTTAAATAAACTCCCTTGCATAAGCTACCTATCTTATCTTCCCCATTAACTCAACCATTCACATATGAACACACAATACATACATATACTTTGCCTCCTTCTCTCGCTCGCTCTCTGCTCCTCCCCCCCCAGCTAAAATTTTAAGATTTGGGGCAAGTACCAACTTCCCAGGTATTTCTTAGTGAGGAGCTGGTGGAAAATTACCCAGGGAACCAAGAATGTGTCATTCGACATCTACGACACTCGAGAAGACAAACAATATGAAGAATCTCACAATGCAGAATGAGGCAGGCAGTTCACCTGAAAAAAATCTTATTTGCTAGCGGGGTAGAATATCATTCTTTAGTGCTGGCTGGCCTGATATTCTATTTAGGCCTCTGGATCTTCCTTACAGGCTAAAAATCAATATGCAATCATAACCACTTAAAAATACTTCTTGTTCCTTTCTGGCTTAATATTGCAAATGTTGTGCTGTCATTCTAACATTAGTATTTTCAGTTATATTGGCAAACCTAGGGTGATTTTTAAGATGTGTATGTGCTATCTGTGTTTCGCTTCCTTGGGTTGCAAAAGATTCAGATTAAGAAAATAAAATATGAAATTTTGCAAAATTGAATGAAACTCTTCTTCCTTATGCCTGCGAAAAGCTGTATGATGGCTTAAAAACTCTTCTTTTCTGACCTCATTGGCAACTCTGATACTGTTTATGTTGGATCATTTTCTACAAAGTTTTGATGTACCTTTTCAGTGAAGAAAATGGGAGGTATTTTGTGGTGAAACTTTTATCTACCTTTTGTTCATCCAGTAACTGCTGATACTCTCAAAGCTGCTTTTGTGCTGAGTAGTGGTAAAGATCTTCATTCTTGTAATTTCTTTCTTTTAGTGCTACTATTGAAATAATGCCCATTCAGGGCATTTTGTTGGGGAAAAAAACTCAGTTTCACCCTTAACCTTGAATGATGGGCTGGATAGCGAAGAACAACTTCTATTCCACCATCTTTTTCAACTGCACCTGGGTCAGTCAGTTTTTTATGCTTCATTTATTAATGATGTATGATATTTAGGAACTCATGACATTCATATTCATGAGAAGAATTTACTGCGTTAAATATTACAAAATCTTAAACCTCGTTAAAGCCTGGAGCATCCCAAGCCTTGTGAGTCCATTAAAGCCAGTTCCAGTCAAGTGAGAAGGGCTGAGGCTCCCATCAAGAGGAAAGTCCATTAGCTGCCCATTAGCAGTCTTAGAAATCAGACGCAGCTCCTGAGTCAGTAATCACAGGGAACCCTCAAACAGGGAGGAGTCAAAAAATTGAAAATGAAATTTTAAAAAGGCCTGCTGCATGGATTCTTGCTGAGTCCCTCCTTTCCCGGGAAAGCGGTATGTCAGCATTTCCAGAGAGGCCCGCAGCACTAGGGCACCTTCTAAGCATAGGTAGCTTGTAATCCACCCAGCTTTTCTTAAAACTGTGACTCTGTCACAGCATTATAGAAACACTTTCAGATACAGAAGGGAGCTGAAAGGCTACTGAACCAGTTTAGAAAAACCTGATTTAAACTTGTTTATTGGTATAAGACACCGTTTTTGCTTAGTCACTCTTGAATGCAACAACAACAAAACAAAACAAACAACAGAGAGGCTTTGTTTACTATCTGCTCACTAAGAGAAAAGCTAAATATAGCTTATCTTTTAAAAATACAATCAGGAGAATAGCAATGTCTGTGTGGAAATGTCTGACAAGTCAAGTTAGCTATATGGTAGGGATAATGTGATAAAGCAGAACAAGTATTTATTTTATTCTTGTCTCAGTTAAGCAGTCCTTCCAGGAGAAGACACCTGTGGCAGCTAAAGCGTGGACAGTGCTGGCCATCCAGTGCTGGGGGGGCGTAATGGGTTTACAGCTCAGGACCTGTGAGCGCCAGTGCTGCAGTCTTTCCAGTTCAAACCAACTTCCACCGAGAGGACAAATGATATGAAACAACCCACATGCATGTTTCACGAGTGAGGCATTAATATTTGAAACTAGCTCAGGCATTTAACATGACCCCACTTCAGCTCTTACTCAGCAAACACAAAATAGAAAGGAAATAAAAGACTTCTGTGAGCCTTTTCATCTTACTTCTACACAAATAACAACTCTCCACCTGGCAGACTACCTGCCTACGCAACAAGGACACAATTATTTCCTCTGAACAGACATTTCTTGGAGGAACGCAAGACATCAGACTGATGTGGAACCTGAGCGTCTCGTATGGTTGGGGAAAAAGCACTGTCAGCAATATAGCAGAGAAAGTCACTCCAGGAAGGAAGGAGAGAAACACACCACCGCAATATGCTTTGTTGTACCTCAATAGCCAGTGAATTCTTCAAACTAAATGGTCATACTGAAAATAAATTGGTAATTACTGGACCCAAGTTCCTGCCCTTCACTTTAAACAAATGCGGATTAGTCACTTGATTAGTAACTCAAAGCAAACAGAGCGGAGCCTACACACCTCTGCAGAAGATGACAGGAATATTCCTCTGTCACAGAGACTCACAAAACAGTCTAAATCCTACTTTGACACATGGAGCATTTTCACGGCTTCATACACAACCTGCTTTTTCTGATATGGGGAAAGCCATTTGCAATAAACCATGATATTTTTATAATTCCTAATGTCCTTGTTGTCTCACCTGCCAGATCCTATTCACCGCTTCCAATGAAGCTTTCCAGGGGGAAGAAATATAGCATAGCAAATGCAGCAATTTGGGGATCAAACCAAAACGTCGTAGTTTGGGAAGGCTTTTTTGCTCCTTTAATTCCATATGATACCTTTTTGTACGAATTTCCTTATCCCACTCCCTCTACACGGTTATGTTTCACAATGGACATTTTTTAACTATTAGTTAGGCATTAATTAAAGTACCAGAGGAAGAAAAAAAGCTGTACTTACTTTGCAAGGCTATTATCCTGGTAAACGAATCAATGAAGTGGGTACAGCACAAAGAACTAGCTACCCGTGCTGAAACCTTGCCGGGCAGAAGACTCTGTTAGCTTGCCTGCTCATTGACACCACTCCCACTTTCCCAACCCTAATTTGTGCACAGACACACTCCCTCTCACTCTCGCTTTCTTTTTTTTTTTTCCCCCTTAATCATTCTTCACGGCAGCTCCTACATTGGAGGAGCAAAATGATTCACACCCGAGTTGTCTTTGCCTGCCCAGCTACTGAAGACAACAACAAGCTCCGGCAGGAAAGAGCAGCCTTTGCGCGTTGCCTTCAGCAAGCGCAGTACAAAAGGCACCAGACAAGAATGAACGAAGACTAGGAAGGAGTGAAGACAGGAGTGAATGAGCAATTAAAAGACCTTTGGAGCAAAACCAGTACTCCAAGTTACATTGGAATTGCCGCTATTTGCAGAAAAATTGTAATTGTGAAAAAGACACCCAGGAAGACAACCAACCAAAATGTGTAGGAGTGCGTGGCCGGACACTTTGCATCTGTATATGCATTATGACAGTGTCTTAACTCTGTCTGTAAGGGGTGTATTTGGTTGCCTTAAAAGCCCAAGGCCAGACTGGAGTTAACGCTCAAGGAAAAATATCTGCCCTTCTTGTTGCTGCAAAGCAAGAGCTTCCTCCCATAGGCAGCCAGGTCCTCTGCAAGGGAGCAGCCTTCCCTGCTCCTAGCTGTCCCCAGAGGTGGAAGGGGAACAGAAAGTCCCATCCCTTCACCTCCAGGACAGGGACCACTAGGTTCATGTCATACAGTCCATGTTACTACTGATGAACATGACAGGGTGGGAGAAGAAAGGGAGAGGGAGAGGTGATGGTGCAGCCCACCAGGTCTATTTTTATTTGAAAGATGCACGCCGTCCTTAGCAAGAAGAGGTGGCCTACCCCTGCTCTGCGCCATTCCCTGGTCAGGCAGCTGAGCCGCCCGCAGTGGGGAACACCAGCAAGTACTCCCTGGGAGGCCATGGCTACACTTGAGTCCCCATGAGGAAACAGTGTGCCACGCCACAGGCACAGCTTAGGTTCACACCTCAGTAACCCCAGGTGGCCCTGCATACTTTTAGGCTACAAAAGGTAAATGCAAGATAATTGAGTTTGCCTTCAGGTTTGCAGTGCTGGCGAGCCCAGCTGCCCAAATGCAAGGGCTAGGAAACCAAAGGATGTGTTTTCACCGACACGATGCCTCCTTGGTGACAGTGGGAATTGGAGAGCTGTTACCTCCTTCTGGAACAACACGTTCCTGTGCTGCTTTGAGCATAAATCACACCACGCTACGGTGTCCTGATCAGGTCCTACCCATGTTTCCTTCCAAAAGGCTCCTAAGACTTTATTACCCAAAGGAAATTATATTTTACTTTCTGCTGTGATGCAGATGGGGTTCACCTTCCATCATTACCAGACAGCAAATTTAAAATTTGTATGCTTTGCCATAAGTGAATTCATAACAAAGACAGGGTGTGGATATGTTTAAGCAATTAAAATAAGACACAGGCCAGCTGGCTAAACTGTGCCATCTGGGCCATCATTGTTATATATCTAATTATGCCTTCTGTAAGAGAAATCCACAATAATGTTGGCTGCCAGACTCTTCTTAGATGTCTGCAGGTAATCTAAAGCCAAACATTGCCATCTCTGCAGGAGCAAACTTTCCTTCAGACCCAGGTCTACCAAATATGGTCACTGTGAAGTAGCTCAGGGGCTTCTGGATAAGCTGCAGGGAAGTGGACAACAGCCAGACTGCCTTAACAAAGACAGCACAACTCACCAGACCCATTTCCTTGCTAGTGATAGGGGGGAAATACAGATATAAGTAGGTGCATCAGTTTCTTTCGAAGGCTGGTCAGTGGAAAAGGGAAAGGACTCTACGTTGCCAAGCTGGAGATGTGTAAACATCACTTACTCTCCACTAGATAACTGCTCTGTGACAGCTGAGGTCTGGCACTACCTAGCTGTACAGAATCCTTCAGCCTGACATAGCTGCTGTTGAGAAATTAATTCTTTCTGGTCATGGTGCCATGAAACTAATAATCACCGCTGCAACTGTGATGCTTCAAATGAAGGAGTCCACACTGGCACTGGTAACTGAATGGCTCAGAGGGCAGTTCTGCTTCCCCTGAGAACAGGTATTTTGGGCTCATTTGCTGTTGGAGGTAATGTTAAAATAACTGTGACTTCCCAGTAGCTTCTTATTCGTATTTGTGGGAATTCCTGACATATGACTGAGTCTTACTTATAGCCCAACTAGGAAGATGTTGAAAAGCAAATGCTAACTTGAAAAGTAGAAGATGCTTAACCTCACGTAGCTAAGGGTTGAACGGGACAAGAAGTGAAGCAGTTCTCCCCCAGTCCAGGAATGCTCTTTCTCAGTCTGACTGAATGACAACTACTTGCATCAGCTGCCCCATCTCCTGCATTTACCTTTCACTAAATTGTCTTGGTCAGTTTAATCTCAAAGTATTTTCAACACACAACTATTATGACCCATATTTCTGTCACCACGTTAAAAAAATAATAGAACCAATAACCAGATTTTTCCTTATCAAAAAATCAAAACTATTTTTAAGCCCCCTGTAAGTTGGACACCTCCTAGTGTGATATTATCTCAGAAAATAAGGTAAATAAATAAGGTAGAAACAATGGGTGTGTGACATGGAACACTGAATATTAAAGTCTGAAGCCTCGTAACACAGACAAGTTACAGCCTACTGACAGAGTAATAACTGAGCTCTTGTCCTTGCTCTTCCAGGTCTTCAATAGCCCATGGAAAAACACAAACTAAGACCTTGCTGGACACTAGGATCCAGCAGTTACATATGTGTGTCTTCACCTATGAACCAGCAAGCTGGAGACGCTTCATTGCAGAAAGGATGCAACCAGCCAGGTGACTCTCCTGTTACTCAGCCTGCTTTCTGCCCTCACTCCCCAGCTCTCCTTGCCACTCCCTCTGAACACCTCCTAGGAACGCTGTTCCTACATGCTGCTGGAAAGGAAAGAAAAACAGCCTCCTTCTCTCCGCTCTTTGAACAAGCTCATTTGGGCGGAGGGAATAGTCCTCCTGCTCAATACAGCACAGAGAACTATTTCAACTATTTCAGAGACTCAAAGCGTCCACTGTAGTCTTTTTTTTTTTCCTTCCCCCAAACTCACTAATGCTCAGTGCATGTCTGATTGCAATTAATGCTGTCATGCTTTGGAGACCACACGGGAAATCATCCGCAAGTGGGACTGAACAATGAGTAGAATAAGCTGGTGCATTCTTTCTACACTGCCAGTCATGAAAGGTCTTCTAATCGAGTTACAGCTTTCACAGTAAGCTTTGGATCTTGCAAGGAAGCCAATGATAGGAGGTCATTTGTACACTTTTATTTTGATTCAGTGACCTACAATTTTAACACAATTAGAAAAATTCAAAGGGTAAGATTGCAGTGTCTGTAAACAGCTATACACAGCGGAACTTTTCATATTCCTCACATAACATGGGTCTAGATTACTATTTAGCAACAGGAATAAGCCATAGCCAAAATATTTTTCATTTTCATAAGAAATGCTAGCAAAGATCAGACCGACAGTTATAAACCACAAGTTAATTTGAAATTAAAACAACACTTCAAATAATAAAGTGTTAGTCTATGGTTCCATTGAGAGAGATACAAACTGAACAGTAACAAGCTGTCTCTCTCTCTTTTCTTTCTTCCCAAGGCGTTTGCTCTGATACGCATAAAGGGTGGTGTCACATAGCACCACACTGATGCAACATCTATGGTAGCAATACCGTTTTCTTCAGACATGTCTGCTGACGTAGAAGTATTACTCACTCACTTCTAATAACAGCCAGGAAATTAATTGCTCATACTTACGTGTGCTCACCTTGTTTTTTTTTTTTAGTGAGGCTGTTCTGGACTGGGGTATACATTTCATCATTGGGAAAAAAATGAAATAGGCAACCAAACAGCTGACAGCGTTCAGTGAGACCAAAGCCTTTAATTTGGTGAATGGGAAATGAATGATCCCATGTGCTGGAATCAGGTTGTTGAGGATCTGACTGTTTTCCCTAAAGGCGTTGCTCCCAACACTTAGAACTGGCCATAATGCTTGGTGCAATACAAATAAATCAGCTTAACAAAGAGGTAGATTTGACTGACTACTTGGAAGAGCCTGTGAAAATAGCCTCGCAATACAGCTAGGAAGTCAAAAAAAAAGGGAAATCCATATATGTAAAAGAGACAAAAAACCCTGACACATTATTCTGAACCTTTATCTTTTTCCCACTAAGATCAACTTCTGTGAAACAAAAACAGAGAGACAATGCTTTGGATTAATTACTTCTCACTAAAGCATCTGTGATCCACTCCTTCCAGGAAGAAAAACTTTTGAACCCACCCCTGTGCGCACTGCTGGTTCAGGGTGCCATCTCATGGGGACACAGATAATATTCCTTTTCCTTTGTCACCGAGGCCCGCAGTTACTGCACCAGCTTCCTTTGCCAGGCTGGAACTATGACTCACCTGCCATACATTTGTCCCAGAAAAGATGCAAACACACTCACATTTGTCATGTTTCCTCAGTCTTTTTTTTCCATTTAGTGATATTTTCAAATCTTTGAAGTGCCACTCCCTGTTACTGTTTAGTTGAATGGATTCATCTTATGGAAACCACCTTACCATGGGAGCACCGTTACTGAGGATGCTTTCTCTACATATCCACAATTTATTGTGCTTGATTATAGATCTGTGGAGGACCTCAACTAGTGAATTATTGGCAGTATAATAATCCATCAGTAAGTTCCTAACTGAGCATAGGAGCAATTTTAGAATTACCCTCCTTCACCTAGCAAAATAAAATCAGTATGGGATTGGTCCTGTGACTAGATCAATGTGGAAACTCTAAAGAGAGAAGAGATCACGTTGACATAAGGTAAATTAGCAGAAGTACCTTTCCCAAGAGGAGTAAAGGGACCAAGCAACCCTCTCCCTCAGACACCAAACTAGTTTTAACTCAGAGCTTCAGCAGTTTCTGGAAGGGATTTACACGACCTTCGCTGCCCACCGTAGTAGACCTGGACTCTGACACACAGCTTCCCTTCCAGCTCTGTGTTTGTATTACTCCCTTAAGTGTCTCCTTATAATGTACAGATGAAGGGAATATGAGAATTGGGGATTTTTTCCCCCTCTTTCTTTTATCCATTGTCATCAGTCGATGAGTCGCTTTCTTCTGTAATCCAAGTAGTTATGTGGCTGTGTGGTTAATGTGGGTGAAGGCACGCACTTTCCCAGAGTTGTTTAGTGCAGTTTCACAGCGTGACTATATGCATATTAAAGGAAAATAAAAGCTTAGAATCAATATTTGCTAAAGATTTCACTGGAAATGGGCGTGCCTTTACAGGCTGCATTTTCTCCTGTTGTGCGCCTTCAGTGAAGGATGCAGTGAAGGCCTTTGTTGATCCCTGAATACACCTAAGATGAGGTGTGAACATGTTAATTCTTGCTTCTCCAGTTGGTATTTGGCAGATCTGTTAAAGGCAACCAAATCATAGTGTGCATTCTTATGCACTACTTGAAGGAACACACCCTGCACATTGTCTGTATGATCGGTAAATTATAGAAGTTATACCTGCAAACCTATCTTGACTTCCAGATGTAAAATTTACAAATAATGGTCCAAAACCCCAGCTAATGTAAACTAATTAGTGCCCATGAAAGCAAGGGAGCTAATCCCATACTCAGCAGTTGATTCAGCTCATATCACCACTAACCCAGGACCGCTAGACTTGCATCACAAAACACACAGAAAAGAGTATTATATTAGCCCATAACAGGAAAAGTATAAAAAAGTCATAAATTGTAAAAAAATATTCTATACCTTGCAAAAGAAAGCGCTAGGATTTGATAATAGAATGATTCCTTTTCACTTTCCCAGTTACATTTACCCAGGCAATAGGTAACATACTGAGAAGTACCTTTCTTCAGTCCTTCTGAGATCTAATGGTCCCATTAAGCTCTACGGGGAAACTTCAGAGGATACTGCATGATACTCCAGCAAGTTAATAAACTTATTAGCACAATAACATTTATATAAGAGGAGTAGGACATAAAGATGTAATTAGGTAATGCAAATACCTATCCATCTGTCTATCTAAGATCAAGATTCAAAGCACACTGTGAAGGTGGCTACCAGCTTCTGTGGGTTTTGGGTAAAATAGGGCAACAGACTTGTTAGTGAGAATTGTATTGAAAGGTGTGGAGAAAGTGTTGTACATGTGAAAGGATTATAGACACCTTATGGTAGAATAATAGCCTGGTTCAAAGAGCTTCCTGCTTAAGATGAAAATTATTCTGCCAAAAGTGGCTTGGGTGAAGAGAAAATTAAATGACTTCTCTATTCAGTTTCTGCTGCTTTCCATACAAGACCTAATTAAAAGGCTTAGGGATTAATAAAGCAGGATCTAGGAGGGAAATGCTAGCCCAGAAATCTAGTGCAGACTACATTGCAGTAGCTGCACAGCCTGCTACTCCTAGCACAGCTGCTGGCCTTTGGTGGTTGTGGGACTTCCTTGTGCTCCCCTGAGCCTGCATAAGTGAGAGGTGCAACAGCAAGTGTCTTACCACTGTGGTGCTCATCCCCTGGGACACCACCATTGCATCTTCCGTACTGCGGAAAGAGAGAACATATTGGTTGGAAGACACCTTGGATGGCCCCATTTCTTCCTACCCTCCCATGAATTAAACTGTGAGAGTTCTTCTGTATTTAAGGTCTTCTGCAGTTCTGAAGCAGAGGGCATGTTTAGACTTCTTAAAATACTATTTTGAAGAAAATGACAAGACAAACCATCATTCAAAAGAAAAATGACTCGAAGGAGCTGCACTATGGTCTAGTCCCAGACCAGTTCTCTTCCCCTTTATCCCCTTATTCATTCAGACTGCAAGTCATTCAGTAATGTTGTAAACACTGCTCTCTACAGTCACACAGGCAAAAAACACTTTGAATTTAGCATGAGAATAAAGTCTGCTGGAAGCATCAGAGGTAGCACATCAGTTTTAAAACTTACTCATGCAGTGTGACTCTCTGTTTTGCAACAGCTAAGTTCAGTTATTCTGCTGTATATTGGAATGGCAAAAGTTATTCCCCTGTCATCTGTGTAGAGGAGTCTGGTAATACTTTTAAAAGTACCTACTGGAGTGGAACTGCTTTTCTGCTTCTCATTGCCTAACACAATTTAGATTTCTGGTACTCTGGCAAGAGTAAACACTACAGGCTTTCTATTGCACAGGAGAGCAGATTCCCGGAAAGAAAATCTGGGTCAACTCACAGATTTGTGTCTTTTTAAGACAGTGAGACACAAGCTGTGACAACCAGCTGGCTGGAACCCTTGCATAACACAGGCTGTAGAACCTGACCTACCGATTTTATGAGACCCATGGTTTCTCTTTGGATTACAGTATATATTTTTGAAAAGTCTGGCAGTGATTAAAAAAGACCCCCAGGTGATGAGAGCATCTACAATATCCTTAGAAGTTGTTCCCAAGATTCTACAGGTCATCAAAATCTTAAATGAAGGCAACATGAAGCAATCCAAAGTACACAGTCCAAACTTGAAGCTTTCTAAACTTGAAGAAACATTGGCTGGGGAATATTTTTTAATTTTTTTAACAATAAAATCTCTGAAGTGAGTAGGGCTGTAAGCTTGTTAAACACTGTGACTTTGAAGACATTTCAAAGAAAAATGTTGCTACACCAAACTCAGCAATGCACAGCACAAAATCCCTCCCTCTCATATGGGTAGAAGAGTTGGCAGTTCCAGCTGGCAGAATTGGATATCTTAAATGAATATGAGTCAAACAATCCAGCCCCGAAGCCACATCTGATCAATCGTGCATGAAGTCATCACTGAAGAGATTTTAATCCATTCAACCTCAATGAGTGAGCAAGACCTAACATATAAAATGCTATGCAGAGAAGACCTAGGTGAAACGTTTGTCCTTGGCCTGTATACAGAATGCCAATATGAGTGTCCCTATCTGGTGAGTTCGTGATGAGGAAAGCCTCAGAAATCCCCAGACTTATGCTGTATAGGGCAAATATTACCCTTGAAGACAACACAGCAAAGCTAAGAAAAATACTGTTTCAGATTTCATTTTTGTTCCTGACAATTTCTGCTGGTACTCATGTAACAGTAGAAAAAAGTCTTGAAATTCACTATGCTAAATGTTGTTCAAAAACCACAGAAGTAGTGGACTGTGTATTTCACAATTTAAGAAAATAAGCTACATTTTTATTTCTGTGCTTCGTCAAAAGATCAAGTGAACAGTTGCCAAATGTGCCCTCAGTTATATCTGCAATCATTTTCTCAGGCTATTTTCCTGATGTGCTGAATTAATCTCACTATGAAGTACAGACGTATACATCTGGAGTCAGTCCATTGCCTAGAATAAAGTAACTTAGTCCAGAAGATAACGCATTTCATACATACACACACCTGAATCAAAATCATAGCGCATCTTCAGGCATTTACATATTTTGAGTTTCCAAGTTTAAAAACTAAACCAGAAGTAGAGTGAAAATTAACATAACTGAGAAATCCAAAGGGTTTAGCTCAAAAGGTACAAATTTAAATTTTCTTTTCCAGGGAGGCACAACCAGACCCATTAGTACTATGCCAGAAAATATATTGCCACCATCCACCACAGACTTTTAGTGTCTTCCCAGTGAAATGGATAAGCAAGACCAAGGTCTACCAGCAGGCTTCATGTTCTCTCAAGCCAGACTGTGAAACTAGGAGATGGAAGAGGAAATGTTAGGTTTTGAATGCCAGTTTTGCAGAAGTAGGTGATTCATCCTCCGAACTTGGTTTAGATCGGATTCTTCTCAACAACCTGTGACCCCACGGCCCTGCCCAGCCATGCTGGGGCTGTGTCTGACCCCGCTTCCCCTCATGGGGGCTGACCCTGACCCCCACCCATGGGCTCACGTCCCAGCCCAGCCTCAGTTCCTCCCCAGGGAGGTGCCCAATGCCCAGGGCTAGGGCTGCCTCGGTGCCTCCAGTTGCCCTGCTCCTGGCTGGGGCTGTAGGACGGGTCATGGCTGTGCCCTGACCTACCCAAGGAGCCACCTCAGCTCAGATTTGCTCAAGAACTGATCATTCCCATGGAACAAAATCTAAAACTTGTGGGTGGTGGCAGCAGCAGCAGGTTGCCCCAGCTGCGAACCACTGGGAAGGGACAGGTGGCACGTGGCCACAATGTGTGACCAGCAACACTGAGGTGGGGAAAGAGCCGGGCATGGAGGAAATCCCTGCCCAAAGGCCACTTCTCCCTCCCCTGCACCTGTGCCGAGCCTGCAGGCTCTCCTAGAAGGGCTGGGTTTGTCCAGGGACACCTCTGCCTCTCCCACCCACTGCTTTTACCTCCACAGACACAGCAGAAGGGGAAGGTGGGAAGGGGACATGTCAAAGCGGGAAGGTTCTGGTTTTCAAAGCAGGGCTCTATTTTCCTTCAGTTGCTGCTGTGGCTGCTGAAGAAAGGGGTGCAAAGAACAAGGGCGCTGAAAAAAGGATCCCTGACCTGTGGTGGAGATGCTTGCACTGACACCTCAGGCCATGGGATGGGATACAGAGTCTGAGGACCACTTACTCCTCAAAATCCAGTACTTCAAGTCTTGCCCTGAAGCTCACCCTTGCCTTTAGTGCCATAGATGTAACATGGCTTTAATTTGGCTTCAGTCTTTCTGGTACTGAGTACAGCTTTAACTCATTTTTTCCCGGGCTCCATAGCTATACGACACCCTCTCTGCACCCAAAGCCCTCCTCCACAACACAGCATGGTTTCAGTGCTATTAAAAGCGATTACAGATGGCAGCCATCCACCTGGGAATACCGTAGCAGCAGTACTCCCAAAGGCACTACGCTACAGGCGGACACGTTCCCGAGGACAGCTGGTGGTGTGGATCTCCTAGAACAGCAGTGCTCCTGCTTTTTCGCCCGGTGTGTTTCCCAGTGCAGAGGGGGAGGCTTGCTGGCCCCGTGGCCAGACGGACTGTCTCTGCTCAGCACAGCTGCCCTGCACGTCCATTGGAGGTCCAGTCTCGAGTGCATGAGCTCATCGTGTGTATGCCAAACTGGATCAAGGTAACGTAATGGGATTTGGACAACCTGAATTTTACTTGTTAGTTTTGTTACTGAGAGCCTTTGTTACCTAGGGCAGATTGATCTTTCTGCATCATTTCATCAGGTAGAAAAATATAGAAAAATACAGATTATATTTTCCTACCTTTCTTCTCTGCCTTGTCTACCCGCGCTGTTAAGTTCTCTAAGGCAGTGATTTCCCTTAACTGCATGGCTCTTGTGTCATCTAGTTAATACCAGTCACTCTGATACTACCATTAGTCGTCTCTAGCTACCTCTCCGCTGCCACAGTGGAGGAAAATCACAGATATGAGGCCTGGCTGTGCTGTAGACACGACTTGTTTTATTGATGTATCCATCTATTCTTGGCCCAAGGTGTTCACGCAACGTGCAGCATGGACCCCTTCCTTCCACACCAGGAGATGGTAGCAGGAAGCGTTCTCCATGACAGCTTGCTCAGCCTTAAGCAACACGGGAGATGACGTGTGCCTGTGCCACCTAATGTCCTAGCAATGTGAGTAACAACGCCCCAGGCAATTAGGAGATGGGCTTAGCTGAGGCCAATAGGTACATATATTAACATCTTTAATATGTTTTATTTTCACTACACTTAGTTGTACACAATCATTATGATATGCATTCTTAAGATATGGTAACACAGGAACTTAAGCGTTGAGAAGTATTAGATAATGTGACTGCACTTGTCCCTCAAATTGAAGTAATACCCTTGACATGACACTTCATTAGCTTCTCAGGAATTAATCTTGATGTCATTACTCAGCATTCAGACAGTCTTTCCTCAGGCAAAACTAGCTGCAAAGTTGAATTATAGTGGAAATACCATATAAATAAGACTTAAGTAAGGAGCACAAGATTTAGCTTGTTATCTGTAAAGACATAGGTGCCTTTTCTGATTTTTTTTTTTTTTTAATCTCATTCATATTTGCAGAAACCAGTTGTTTTTCTTGGAGTTTCAGAAGCCAGTTCAGTGTGACTGGAGGGGCATTTACTACTTACATGCCTGTGATGTACTTATTGTTTTAGACCTAGGTCTAAAAGCTAAATATAACATTACAGATTTGAAAATCATAGGTACAGATGACATAGCCAGAAATATTAGCAACAGGAACATATCTGAGAATATTCTGTTACACTAATCAGAATGAGAAGGTAAAGACAGAAGGGAAACAATATCCCCAAGGAAGTAGTGTGTTTTAAATAAAAAGGAGGTTAAAAGTAGACCAAAGGCTCCATGATGGCATAATCAACTCTGAAAGGGTAAAAACGATGGGTTTGTCTCATGCTTTGAAGATGGAATAAGAAAGAAATGGATATATGTGATTTAACCCACAGAGTTTTTCTTGAGCACTTCACACCATCAATGCTATGCTTGAATCCTGATGACAACACAGCGATAAGGTTCCTTTGGAAATCATCAGCTCTCCCGTCACTTGGCCAGTTGTCTTTTGTGACAAACTCAATAAACTGCATGTTCGCCACCATCTCTCTTTACCACCTCATTTCCCAAAGCCTGATTACATGACTTAATCTTTGGTACATCATCTCTTTACACACATCTGCAACTGAGCCAAGGAGAACGGCTGTTACTGACCATGCCTAATAGTCAACCAAAGCACCCTCCAGACTGTGGATATATGAGGACACTTACCAAAATAAATTGCCAACCAGATGACTTGAGGAAGAGCTTACCTCAACCTTCCCAGGTATAGGGGTGGCTGGGGATGTGCCTTTTACCTGCTGCCCAGAACAGGCAGCTGACGGACAGTATTGAAAAGGTTCAGTGAACTATTCTATTACAGAACAAAATCAAAAAGTGACACTTAAATTATTAAGTCAAATTTGTGTTGTGGTTACTTGGAGGTAGTTGGAAGAACAGGGTATATTAACCTAGTGAAGTTTCCCAGATATTCCTTTTTTGCCCTAGAGGAGCTACAGCAGCGCAGGGAAGGATATGGCGCTAATTTACCAGACGTTCATAAATCCCAACTGCAAGTTAACTTCACAAGACCGGTCTGTAACGCGCTCTGTGCTCTGAGTCACTTCCTCCTTCGCGCTCCCTGCGCCTCATCGCACACTACCCGCGTTTTATCGCCCGCAGGTGAGCAACGCTTGACTGCTCGTGACTGGGCCCGAATCCATTAAGAGCTGCTTCTGGTTATTAAAGCGTGCGGCGCTCCCCTCATTACAATGACGCAGAGGCCCGTGCCGCTGACAGCAGCCAAACCTCGGGAGAGGGCAAGGCAGAGCAGAGCAGAGCAGAGGTGGAAGAAACTTTCTTAAACTGAGCGGGCGGGGGGAATCTGTTTTACCCCAAGCCCTAGCCAAGGCCTTTTGACTTTTTAGAGAAGCGATGCAAGAATCAAGCCCGGACGCCGGGGCTGTTGCCGGCCTTGACAAGGGCGCGCACGCGCACAGTGCCCTCCGCCGGGGGGCGGGGCGGGGGTGGGGCGAGGCGCACGGCACTGACGTCAGCCGAGGGGCGCGGGGCGGTGCCCGGAAGCGGAAGCGGTTCGGTCGGTGTTGGGGGTGCGGAAGCGCCTGGCGGAGGCCGCGGTTTCGGTTCTGTGGGCGGCGGCGGGGGGAAGGGGAGCGGTAGCTCCGCCATCGGCAGCCGCAGGCCCGCGCTCCTTTCTCCAGCCTCCTTCCCCCCCTCCAGCGCTCCGCTATGGCGGGCACCACCAGCAACCTGCAGGTAGAGCGACGCCGGCCCTGCGCGGGGCGGGGCGGCGGTCGGGGGGGCGCGGGCAGGAGGGGCTGGGGGTGGGGGTGCCCCCGCCGCCCGCGGCGTGTCCTGGGCCGGGCCTGCGGGCGGGGCGGGGGGACAGGGAGCGCAGGCGCCTCCTGGTCGCGGTGGCGGGGACACCGGCGGGAGGGCCGCAGGCTGCCTCCCTCGGCAGCCGCAAGGGGGTGGCGAGGGGGCCCGGCTTGGGGCTGGGAAGTAACGGAGGCCACAGATTAATCCCCTCATCGGCGCTGGTGTCTGCTGGCGGCGGGCGCCGAGTCCCTGCGGAGGGGACGGGGACCCGGCGGGCAGGCGGTCGCACCGGCCCTGCGGGACGCCGGAGCGGCGGGGCCCGACGACCCCCTGGAGAGCACTGTTGCCTCTTGTGGTCTAGACACACAGTTTGGCTTAGGTTTCTTCTAAGACTGCTGACCGTAGGAAACGCTTGCCTGTTCTGTTTTTCTGTTTGCATTAATCCTCAGGTGGGACAGTATAATCGGTTCTGTGGCTGGTTGGCAAAACAGATCCAGAAATTACCTGTGTTAAAAATAGTCATTTTTCTCTTTGGCTGTTTTGAACCATGGTCATATCTGTAAACTCGTTATGCCCATGTAACACTTATACTGGCAAAGTTGTGGGAAATAGCACAGGGTCTAGAATAAGAAGGAGAATGAAACCTGTTTAAGCCGACATTCTTTGAGGGTGATGTTCATCAAACTATCAAACCATAGCCTGATAAATACAGTTTGTGCCTCGTGGATAGTTAGAGCTGGTCGTCTATGCCCTAGTTCATGCAACTTTCTAATAAATTATTCCCTGTTTGATAGCAGTCGTCTTCATCACAGTAACAGGCTAAGATGCCTGCTGATGTAATCAAATAGTAGAGCTGAGAGTCTAATGTGCAAGTAATAGTCTTCTGGGTATTTACAAAAACAGAGTATACCAAAACCAGTCAATGCGTGATGCAGACTTTTTTCTATTTCAGAGGAACAGGGCTGCAACATGCCCTGTTTTCTCACAGTTCTGTTTTAGCAGGTGGTCTTTGCCATTTATTCTTTGGATTTAGTGTCACATGTATCAGTGTCTCTGTTGTACTGGACCCAGGAATCGTTGGACTGTTTTGTGGTAATTTAAGTTCCTAGGACTTAAGAATTTTAAGAAGAAAGTAACTTCTTCTGTGGGTTAGTTTTTGCTCTCTTGCTGGATTTGAGTGGTGCGTAGAAGGGCCTAACAGAGCCAGCACAAGGTGAGCAGCAAGGAGGGGACTGCCCATTTGTATGTAGTAAGCTGCTTATCAGCTCATGTCTTCTCCAAAAAGGAAAGATGAAATTCTGTTCCAAAGAAACAGATGCTTACAGTGTTCCAACACTTGCCACAACAGAGCTGTAGAGTCTGCTTTACTGGGTCATTGTTTTTAAAGAAATTACTTTTTGATTTCAGGTAGATCTGATCAGATGATCTTGGCTTCTGAGACAGCAACACAGAGCAGTAGAATGAGAGATTTTGCTGTTTCTTCTCTCCTGGCTACTGTTTACTAGCTTTGTTTTGCCTGAAACACATCAGAGTGTCTGGATAGTGACAAGAGTATCTGTACTGGAATGTCTAATGAAAACTCCTTGCTGCAGTTGAAGCTCTCCACCTTGCTCCCTCACATCACCATAATCATCCTGAGCATACTAGCAATGTTTAAGAAAAGAAATTGACTGAAAGTGGAAAAATGGGGGGGAGGGGGGGCGGCGGCGGCGAGGTATAAAAGATTTAGTGAGTGTTGGTTAACTCTGGCTAACCAACTGCCTTTTCTAAACTTAGATGAACTGGTCATTCAAACTGACAGTTTTAATTGTCCTGAGGTGGTATAGGCATTCCAAGGAGCAAAGTGTAATAAAAGCTAATAAGCACTTAAGAGCAAAGGAATAACGGTGATACCAACAAATCTACAGGCCAGTATATGCAATACGATGGCGTAGACTGCAGTCAGTTTTATTTGAAAACAGCTAAGCAAACAAATTAAAAATCCATCCATAATTTCTCCTAGAATTTTTGTTGATGCTTATGATTTGGGTATGTTTTCTGTCTAGCTGGGTTTTTTTCTCTCCCCCTACTGGAGTGATAATTAGAATTTGTCACTTGAATATTAAGAGCCTAAACCCTACTAGAGAAGCCAAACAAATAGTCTTCGAAGCTGTCTCCCAGCACAGGGTTTGAAAAGTGACAGTGCTAGATTCAGTGCCTTGTAATCGCATACTTCCTGTATTGCCTCTGCTGTTGACAGGGTGTACTGATGTCATAACTCATAGTTCAAAGTGTCTGGGTCTGTGGTGAAAAAACTTGGAATGGATTTCCAAATCTTTCCATAATAAATGCAAAAGATTGTTAAGGAAAACTGCATAGACAAACCAGTAGTAGTACCAACTTAGTACACAGAAACTTGTTCTTCTCACTTATACTTTTTCTGTGCTAGTAAATTTCAGCAGTTTGTTAAGCACTGTTCATGAAAGGATAGAAATATTGTATCATGTACAAAGCACCACCTAAGACTTGCAATCAATTGCCTTCAACTTCTTGGGGTAAATGTTGAAGGGCAGAAAAACTGGCTATCAAAAAACAGTCAGACCAACAGCCTAAAATGTCTCTTTGATCATGCGAAATGCTCTCGCGCAGCACTTAATTATTTGCTTGTGTTACAGAAAGCAATAGACCTTGCTAGCAAGGCAGCACAAGAAGATAAAGCAGGAAACTATGAGGAAGCCTTCCGCTTGTACCAACACGCTGTGCAGTATTTTCTCCATGTTGTTAAATGTAAGTGTAATGTATTGGATGATTAAGCAGAGTTTAGTAGTCAAATTGGCCAGAGTAATCTCCTATGTTGACATCAGTATTTAAATTTTTACTTTCATCATCAGCTGATACTTGCTAATTGTAGTTTGACTGAGATCATATATTTTGCAGCTTTTGCCTTTACTGTGTTGTGTGCTTACTCCATTCTCATAAGAAATCGGATTACTTTTTACTTGTGCTTTGTTTTAGATTTTTTTATAAGACGGGGGAGGCAGGGGTTTGCTGTCTCTCCTCTGGACTGCTGTAGCAATGTTTCAGGCTGGCCACTGCACATGAAGAAATGTGACAATAAGTACAGGGATCCCTGTATTTCTGTTGTGCTGAAAACCACGTGTTACACAAGAAGTCTTTGTTGTATCTACGGAGCATTTTTTGCTCCTTAACTCATGCCGCTTGCCTTTCTACAGCCTCTCTGCTGGCATTTTTTGCTCCTTAATGTCATAGTCTTGCTGTTCATCTTGGTCAACAGAATGTATGAGATGGATTTGTATGTTGTAATTTTTATTCAGTTTCCATATGGTCATAACTATTGTTTTAAGCCTTTCTTTTCACACTTCTGTGTACCTTTTGCGTCATGTCCAGTGTTTGTATGCAAGGAGTGGACTTTCTTAATGTAGGTACAGCCCTAATCTAAGTGGGCTAGGGTTGCTCGCCTGACATAAATGCACTTACAGATCTCCATGATTTGAAAAAAACCACTATTTTTTTATAGTCACTTAGGATAATTTGTGTTTATCACTTCCTATCCATTTATATCTTGCAGACTTTCTCAGAATATCGCTTTCTGTGCTTTTAACAATACTGATATACTTTTGGAAATTTAACACATAAACCTAGCATGTTAAATTTTGATTGCTGGTTTGAAATACTGTAATAGTGACAGTGTGGCTGTTGAACCACACCTAACTCTTTCAGATGTTTTATGTAATTTTTTCTTTATGATGTGAACATCTGTTAAAATTAAGAGGCTATGGAAAAATAAAGTATGTTTCTAAATAAAAATTGCTCAGCACAAGCAGCTTCTTGATGAGCTATTTTAGAAAAAGAGTTACTAAGACAATGTATAGCAGCTTGGAAGGCTGACAGAAAAGCTTCCAGTGCCATTGTCCTTAATCCTTTACAGTCAAATTTTAAGCCAAAGCAATGTTCAGGTGTATATTTGATTTCTGGTAGGTGATGACTTCCTTCCTGTCATTGCTTTCCATGCTATAGTGGAAAAATAAGTAGTTGAGGTGTTTCGTAATGTGGTGAGCCCTGAGAGAGGTATATTGATAAGATATAAAGAAGACAGAGACTTACTCTTGTTTTCTGATTGATGCACATGTGTTTTGCTGTTAACAAAGCATTGTTTCTCTTCAAACTCTTAGATGAAGCACAGGGTGATAAAGCAAAACAGAGCATTAGAACGAAATGTACAGAATACTTGGACAGAGCAGAAAAGCTGAAAGAATATCTGAAAAAGAGAGAAAAAACTGCACCAAAACCAGTTAAAGAGTCTGGTCCTACTGATGGAAAAGGGTATGTTTTTGGAGAAGGTAAAGCAAAATACTTCCTGAACTCAGCTTCTTCTAAAATTCAGCTCTTCAAAGATCATTTTAACTAGTGTTTTTGAAATGCTTCAGATGACTACTAATGCTGAAATACAGTGGGCTAATAAAAGAAAAATAACATGAAATAGCATCACAGGCATTTCTGTGCTTGTTTACTAAAATGTGTGAACAGTTGCATAGGAAATTCACTGAAGAATGAAAGCTGTTTCAGACTAACACCTGCTTATTGGATATAATGGCAATGAGCCTGATGACCCTTAAAATTTTTCTACATGCAAATATTTACCAACTAGAAAATAAATTCAGACTGATAATTACTGTGGCCTGAGTTTGAACTGTCTCACACTTGATAAGAGGTGCAAAGCTGTGTGTAGGGTGAAGTTCTTGTAAGATGGACTGAATCACTCTAATGCCTTGCTGCTGCCTAGTCTCTCTGCTGCTTTCCTTTTATTAGACTTGTTTTTCCTTTTGTGTGTCAGAGAGCTAAACAAGCAGAGCCACCTGAACAAGCAGAGCCTCTTTTGCATTTGCTGCTGCCTCTATTGGGATAGGAGAGAGGAAGGGTTCAGGATGATACCTTATGGTGGGATTGCCCTTTTTAGCAGTCCTGAACAGCTAGAGTTGCTCAGTTGTCTCCTGAAACTTCACCTGGTTTTCAGTCTCCTTCATTGTCTACTTGTCTCATCAGTTTTATTTTTTGAGCTGTACTGTGTTCTGCTGGTTTATAATAGGAGTTGGTAATGTCACAGAGACTACATGTATTTTCATGACCTCCACTCCAGTTGTTCACTATCTAGTCTCTTTTTTTCCTTCTTTAACTTCCAGTTTCCTTTGCTCTGACAAGACGAAGGTGTAGAGTTTCATAGTACTAGATGGAATTGACCAAGTCCTGTTGCAATTCCAGATAGGCGATAATTGCCAATGTCTACAAATAAACCATTTTAGTGCTTCCATGTTGCTCAGTACAAGGGCTTTTGTTTCCTAGAGGCTCGCTCAAAGCAAGTAGAACTGTGTTAAGAGGGCTCAGACCCATAAGAGGAAGTTGAAATGGTGAGGAGAGTGAATTAGAAAGAATGGGGTGTAGAAAAGCAGGAGTACAATGTTGTAAACTTGTAAAGATCTGAAAGCATCTCAAGGGTTCTTTCGTTCATCAGACTGGTGCTTTTTCTGCTTTTTGCATTCTGATTTTTATCCTAAGAGAGCAGTCTCTTTTATTGTATTTCAACATTTTTTCCTGTTTCTAAATCAGGAATGACAGTGATGGGGAAGGGGAGTCAGAGGATCCTGAAAAAAAGAAGCTACAGAATCAACTTCAAGGTAATTTTGAAGCATCCTTTTCTTTAAATAGGGGTGGTTTCAGTCAAGCAAATTCCTAAATTTTTGCCATCTAAAGGTTGTGGATGAACTTACTGTCTTTAAGTGGCTCAACTAGTATGTACTCTTCGCATACAAAAGCATAGTCTTTATGGAAGTGTGGGTTTGTGTGCCATGAAATTATACAGTGACTATGTTGAAATTTAACATGAAGCACAGGATAGAGCAGATAGAATTGTACCATTTATCAGGATAGCATTTTCCAAAGGGAGAAGGTGCAAGAGCCCAGGTAGCTACGGGCTAAACTGAATCATTATTTTTTACTCCTGAGTGCATTAGAGTATTGCCTAGAGACTAAGGTAAAAGACATCATAGAAACACATTTAAGCAGGACCATTTTCACAAAAAGCCACGTGCTCAAGTTTAGGAGTTGAGAACATGGATTCTTGCTTGTTTATTGTAATGGGCAGCATTTTCTCATACGCAGTGATGATGCTCTCCCAGTTAAGTAACATAATAGTTTGGGGTTTTGAACTCAAGTGCTGAATACAGTCAATGATACAACATATAGCAGCTACCAGTAGTTTTGTACGCAGTAAAAAGAGGCTTTGTTTGATACTTATCACCCTTTAACGGTGAAGAATTGTTCAGAGCTTCCATGACAGAAGGTGCTTACAGATCTGAAGAAACTTCATTGTTCTCCCCGTATTTTTTCAGTGTAACAAAGATCAAATGCATTTACCAGATTTCTGACTGTGTAATTTCAGGAGCTATTGTAACATGTCTGGAAACTGTGCCATGCTTTTTCTACTGCTCTACACTTTTATTTAATCCTCTGCACAGTTCTGTGGAGCAGTTTCCTATATTTTAAAATGACAGAAAAATGATGAGCATTGGACTCTTATCCTGTCTCTCACTATAAAGACTTTATTTCTTCCCACATGAATCTGACCTGTAGAAGAAAAAAAGCCTTAAATTACTTCAGAGCTCTGAAGGCAAAGGGTGAAAGTGTCAAGAAAATAGCTGGTGAAAGCCAATTGTGAAATTATAGAAAGCCCCTTGTAGAGAAATAGAGCAACTGAAACTTTCAGTGTGTTTGAGTATTTAGATAAGCATTGGGTTGGTTGGCATTTGTTCATGTGAGAAAATTTCTATGGTTTATTGTGGTAAAACAATGTGACAGATTTCTGTAGAAATAACATCCATTTGACTAACAGTATTCAGTGTTTATATCTGCTTAGAAATGCCTTGGTTTTATTCAGTATGGACATGGGCATAGATTTCTTTTTTTGTTTGTTTTTTCCAAAATGGAATTTATTGAAGTTGTGAAAAGATATGTGCATCACTAATTTATACAATGTTTTCTTATAGGAGCAATTGTTATGGAGCGACCAAATGTCAAATGGAGTGATGTTGCTGGCCTCGAAGGTGCTAAAGAAGCACTTAAAGAAGCAGTGATCTTGCCCATTAAATTTCCGCACCTGTTTACAGGTCAGAATTACGGCAGTTATTTGTTATTGGCCAGTCAGGACTAGCACTGGGGTCTGAGAAGAGTGTTATGCCAGTGTATCAGAGACTCAAGCTGATGTCTTAACAAAGAGATTGTGATCCATCTGGCGGAAGTTTCATGGGTAGATGTGGAAAATCTTTGAGTAAATTAAAGGGGCTTAATCAGAAAAATAGGTTCCGTCTTTATACAGTATTTTGAAGATTGCTGGCTTCTCTCTTGCAGGAAAGAGAACACCCTGGAGAGGGATTCTCCTCTTTGGACCACCAGGAACAGGAAAGTCTTATTTAGCAAAAGCTGTGGCAACAGAAGCAAACAACTCTACCTTCTTCTCAGTATCTTCCTCTGACCTTGTCTCAAAGTGGTTAGGTGAAAGTGAAAAGTAAGTTGGAGTTGCCGGAGGTCCAGGAAAACATTGGCAAGAAGAAATTAATAAAGAGCTAGATAAGTTGCTTTAAAGAAATTGAATTTGAGGGAAGGGTCCTATCTTTTTAAAAACAAACTCCAGGTGTTTCTGTGCTTCATGCTGCAGTGCCATGTAAAGATATCATCATGTGCTGTGTTTTGTGCTTCTGCAGCTGGACCTCTCTCCAGTGCTCAAGATAGTTTTTAAAACGAGCTCAGAAAGGTTTCAGGAGCACCATGGAGCTCATTCCCCTTCTGAACTCAGCTGTGATTGCACACTACGTCAGTCTGAAGTGTTGACATACTCTGCCTCTTGGCATCTCCCCACTCATCTGTCCCAGCAGCTGTGCTGTTAACACATG
This sequence comes from Theristicus caerulescens, assembly GCA_020745775.1. Taxonomy (NCBI): domain Eukaryota; kingdom Metazoa; phylum Chordata; class Aves; order Pelecaniformes; family Threskiornithidae; genus Theristicus; species Theristicus caerulescens. Next base: position 76,473,907 of record CM036558.1, read on the forward strand.
GCATTTCTTTGTCCATACGGAGGTGTTTTTTCTTTGTCCTGATTTCAAACAAAATCTGGAAGATACAAGAGACTAGCAAAAATAAGCTGAAGGAGAGGAGCAGCCATGAAAGAAAATTTCATGGTTCCCCATGCTAGCTCTTCGTTTGTTGCTATGTGATCATAGAATAGAATCATAGAATTGTTAAGGTTGGAAAAGACCCTTAAGATCATCGAGTCCAACCATTAACCTACCACTGCCAAGTCCACCACTAAACCATGTCCTCAAGCACTGCATCTACTCGTCTTTTAAATACCTCCAGGGATGGGGACTCAACCACTTCCCTGGGCAGCCTGTTCCAGTGCCTGACTACTCTTTCAGTAAAGAAGTTTTTCCTAATATCTAACCTAAACTTGCCCTGGTGCAGCTTGAGGCCATTTCCTCTCGTCCTATCGCTTGTTACTGGGGTGAAGAGACCAACCCCCACCTCGCTACAACCTCCTTTCAGGTAGTTGTAGAGAGCAATAAGGTCTCCCCTCAGCCTCCTCTTCTCCAAACTAAACAACCCCAGCTCCCTCAGCCACTCCTCATAAGACTTGTGCTCTAGACCTTTCACCAACCTAGTTGCCCTTCTCTGGACACTCTCCAACACCTCGATGTCCTTGAATTGAGGGGCCCAAAACTGGACACAATATTCGAGGTGCGGCCTCACCAGCGCTGAATAGAGGGGCACTATCACCTCCCTGGTCCTGCTGGCCACGCTATTCCTGATACAAGCCAGGATGCCATTGTCCCTCTTGGCCACCTGGGCACACTGCTGGCTCATGTTTAGGCAGCTGTCAACCATCACCCCCAGGTCCTTTTCAGCCAGGCTGCTTTCCAGCCACTCCTCCCCAAGCCGGTAGCGTTGCCTGGGGTTGTTGTGACCCAAGTGCAGGACCCGGCACTTGGCCTTGTTGAATCTCACACAGTTGGCCCCGGCCCAACAATCCAGCCTGTGATATGTGAAGAAGACCAAGAAGCCTGAAGTGACATGTTGGCTGCACTCTAGAAGTTCAGGAATTTGTCCATCTAGGCTTCCAGTGAAGATTTCCTGAATTAAGAAAAAGCTCTGGGTTTGTTGTACAGAAAGGACTTTCATATGACGATAAGAATACTTGTCAAAACCATGCTTTAATAGTTTGAAGTGTGGGACAACTGAGCAACACTAAAGTTGATAGAATGAGGAAGAAAGGCCATTAGATAAGTGAACTGGATTTTTTTCCCCAAAAGCTGGAAACCTTGAGCCACTTTCCTTCTGTTGCAAAAGGAATACAGAACTGGAGTCCAGCTTGGCATTTTTTTCTGTTTGACTTCATTTGAGACTATGGCCTGAGATTTAGTGCTGGTAATGTGAAGAATTTCCCAGCATGTTCCTATTTATTTTCCTTTTTAACTTAGTAAAATGTGTTAATAAGATATGGCTAGGGTTTTGGTTTTTTTTTTTTTTTTGGCAAACCAACTTGTCATATAAAAAGTATTTAGTAAAGTTACATAAAGTAAACGTACATGTTATTTCTTACAAAATCTCTAGAGTTAATCTGATTAGCTTACAAATCTTAAATAAGAGAAAGCCATGTTCTTTTGAATCTGTCTAGGGTGGTGGTTTTGTATAGCCCAGGCTATCTTGTAGAAGTGTAAACCGAAAAAGGGCTTTTTCTTGCAAAACCATGCCTGGAGTACTCTAAAATGTTTCACCTCCCTTTATGCTGGGCTGTCTCACTCAGTATGATGCTGAGTCTTGGAGCTGGAAGAACGTTGTATCTTTGAGTGGCTTTATGTTAATACTTTGCTTTTTTTAGCTTTCTCTAAAGGAAGTGACTGTATCATAATCTTAAGTTATGTGTTTTTACTGGTGTAATCATTAAGATAACTGAAGCTGTTTCCTTTTTTAAGATTAGTGAAAAACTTGTTCCAGCTTGCCAGAGAAAACAAACCTTCTATTATCTTCATTGATGAGATAGATTCTCTCTGCGGGTCAAGAAGTGAAAATGAAAGTGAGGCTGCTAGACGGATAAAAACAGAATTTCTAGTCCAGATGCAAGGTAAGTTTACTTTGTTTTCAGAATCAGTCAAAGGAATTAAGATACGTATTTTAAGCGTAGCTTGCATGAGAACATTGAAAAGATCTGCAGTTCCACCCTGTTAAATTTTGATGACATTTTAAAACAGTCTTTGTTTATCATCTAAATGGTGAAATGATTTCTGCCCTGATATAGGAGTTGGTGTTGACAACGAAGGAATCTTGGTCTTAGGAGCGACAAACATACCCTGGGTTTTGGATTCTGCTATCAGGAGACGGTATGATGGCATTTTTTTTCATGATAAGAAATTCGCAACTGTCGTGAGGGTTCAGCCTGAAACTACTTGAGGTAGTAATCCAGCTCATGTTTGCAGACATGGCTAATGTTCTACAACTCGGTTCCATGAGATGGACTGAGCTAAACTAATAGCCCCTTGCCCCTTTAAAGGGGTAGGTTGTTCACTCTTATATTGGCACTGTAGTTTATTTGATCTTTTGGTTAGCTGATTGTGCTTGAGCAAGCAGAAAACTATTCTGTTTCCTTATTGGTTGGTTGTCTGGTGGGCTTGGGGGACAAGTTACAAAATATGCACCTCAGAAGGGCAAGAGGGGGTAGAGCTTTCCTTTTCAGCTTTTAACAAACTGTTGAATAGCTTGAGTTATTTCATGGAAATGTAGCCTTATGTTAAACAGAAACACCGTGGTTTTCTACTCGTCAGGCATAATTCGTGATCTTTCAGTGCATGTTTTAACTGCTTTTTTTGTAGATAAAGGGTTTCTATACCTGTATCTGATTAGCTTGATCTTTCTTTGAGCTGCAGAGCAGCAGAGGACAAATACAGCTACGTGACAAGTATGATTATGTTGTGATGAGGACACAGCTTGGATAATGGTCATTTTTGTAGGCTAAAGAAACATTACTTTTTTGTGACTGTCACTGACTTTTATTTATATACTTAATTCAAGCTGGCCATACTTCGATTGGGGGTTGGACCAGGTGACCTCCAGCGGTCACTTCCAACCTGTATGACTATAGTTTTGGGTAAGACAAATTTAGAGGTGAATGTGTTGCTTAAAATTTCAAGCCATTCTTGAAATTTCAGCTCTAGGGTCCACAGTACAAGACAGATGTGAACCTGATAGAGTGGGTCCAGAAGGGGGCCATGAAAATGATCAGAGGGCTGGAACACCTCTCCTGTGAAGAAGCTCTGAGAGAGTTGGGGTTGTTCAGCCTGGAGAAGAAAAGGTCCAGGGACACCTTATTGTGGCCTTTCAATATATAAAGGGGGCTTATAAGAAAGATGGAGAGATGTTGGGTTTGTTGGTGGTTTTTTTTTTACCAAGGCCTGTAGTGACAGGACTAAAGGGCAGTGGTTTTAAACTGAAAAAGGGTAGGCTTAGATTGGACATAATGAGGGTGCTGAGACAGTGGAACAGGTTGCCCAGAGAAGTTGTGGATGTCCCATCTTTGGAAGTGTTCAAGGTCAGGCTGGACGGGACTTTGAGCAATCTGATCTAGTGGAAGATGTCCCTGCCCATGGCAGGGGGGTTGGACTAGGTGCCCTCTAAGGGTCCCTCCCAACCCAAACCATTCTCTGATTCTCTGCAGTGTGAAAGAGTAGCTCTCTAACTCTTGTCCATAAGACTTAAAGGAACCTGTACAACAATGGCGGTAATCAAATTAATTTTTCATTGATTTGGCCCACTTTGTCATGTATATCAAGTTAATTGTGTTCTACAGAATTTAGAGTCACTCTCATTTTGTTGGTGGGAAGCAATCCCCACTGCGAGAACAGATGCTGCTTCAAAGAATTGCAGTTATCAGCGTTTTCTACTGACAACTGTATTGAGAATATGACTTCCAATTTTCTTCCAACTATGAAGTTTTCTTTAATTTAGTTGGAGACTGTAGAAAGTGGTTGTGTCAGCTTGTTATCAAGCAGTTCTTTGAGTGTGAAAACTGTTCAAATATACTTCAATACTTAAAGACTTTTCCCCTCAATTTTTTCTTTTAAAACACAAACTCTGCTGGAGAGAATCTGGAAAAACTTCAATCTGAAGAGAAGATCTTTGTCATGAACAGGAAGTAGTTGTTCTATTCTGGATGTTAGCTTATGCTAGCTACAGCATTATTCATGAGACCTGGTTGTTGAATATTTGCCTTAGGTTTTTTTTTTAAAGGTTTATAATACTGAAACTGCTTCTTTCTAATATTGTTAGGAACAAGGCATATACTTATTTGCATAAGCTTCTTTCCACTGTGCACCTGCATGAGCTAGCATCTGTGGAACATTTTGGTTTTTCCTTTTTTAAACCAGGTTTGAGAAGCGTATTTATATTCCTTTACCTGAAGACCATGCCAGGGCTGCAATGTTCAAACTTCACCTTGGGTCAACTCCAAATCTCCTAACAGAATCAGATTATCGAGAGCTTGGAAAGAGAACTGATGGCTATTCTGGTGCAGATATAAGCATCATTGTACGTGATGCGCTGATGCAGCCTGTTAGAAAAGTGCAATCAGCTACTCACTTTAAAAAAGTAAGTAGGAATTAAAAAAATTTCGAGTTATTTCATCTCTGAGAACTGTCTTAATTTGAATTCCTTGCAAGTAAACTGAATTTGGTTTTGGGTAATACTGCGCACTTATGAATGTCCTTTTTGTTGACCAGGGGAGAACTTGGGTATTCCTCCTCTTCCCCCCGCCCCCCCCTTTCCCCCATCCCCCCTCAAGTCCTCCCATAAGTCTGGTGGAGCTACTTTCTGGGTATTCATGCTGTGTAATCCAAGCTCTGATGACTCTTCATGTCTCTAGGTAGTGTTAAAAGCATTCAGTTTGAAGTTTGACTTAAATGGGAATTAGAGGTGCTCTTTTTCTGGATCAAGTTACGTGGTTCTTCATGTATTTCTAGCATGTTGTAATAAATGTATCGCTCATCCACATGGAAACAGATGGATTATAATTATGCACATTCTGCTTACTTGGCATATTTTTCGAACTGGAAAAAATAAAGTTCATGTAAAGTTTTGGTAAAAACATTGATTCAATGTTACTTGCAACAGTCGTAAAGATGCAAGACAACTGAGCAAGGTCTATGTTTCATTGTTTGGGCAACATGCAGCATCCTATGGATGCTGCTGTAGTGTGAAAACTAGTTTACACTTATTTAGGCGCACTCTAAAGAGACTATTGAAACTATATTGTTTGGCTTATCTTGGAGTTCCCTCTACGTACCATGTACTGACTTAAGAAACATTTCTTCTAAATGTTTGGATCTCAGAAACTTTATCTGACAAAGAACCAACTAGAGTTCTTTAGCACCAATCTAAATCCGTTAAATCTGGGAATGCTTTTTTGCCCTCTGGAGAATTTGCACATATGGGTCCTGTTCAATCAAATTAATTGTTCTCTATAAACTATTAAGCTCCTCATTGAAAAGAAGTGTGATAATGTTATCAATAGTTATAAACATAGTTCCAAATACATACAATGTGTATCGGTTAAATAAAATTATATTTTTCCTGTGTAGTATTTTTTAGAGTAGACCCAGACTAAAAGTATTTTTTGTTTACATTTTTACTGCAAACTTTGATTTTACAGAAATTCATATATCTTGGGTGAAGATGGGTCCAGGTATTCTGCAGAGGTTTTTGCTGCTGTAAAGGGAAGCTTTCATTTTGTTGGTCCTTAAAAGAGCAGATGTGGGGTTGGGTAAGGTAGGAAAAATTTCAGATCCTAAGCTGTCAAGAGTTACGTACCATGTAACTTGCGTTGGCAGCAGTTCTTGGTCATCTCAGTTACAATTACAATTTTTTTACCAGTAACTCAGCCTGACATAGAACGGTTAAAGGCCCTAAACTGAACAGCTACAGTTATTCTGAATTGAAGATAGGCTCTTTTTTTTTCCATGTAGTTTCTTCCAAGGAACACATTCAGCCTAAGATTCAAAGAGAAAGGAACACTTAAATCCAGTGTGGTCCAGAATATGAGAGGACTATGTAAGTTTCCAGAGTCGGCATTAAGGAAACCTTTGTCAGCTTTGTAGTTATTAAAATAAACATTCAGCCTGTCATTTGGGGGGGGGGGGGGGGAGCCCAAATATTTTAAAGGATTTTTGAGGAGCTTTTCCCAGTTTAAAAACAAAATGAGTATTTTGAAACACTGACTTGATGAGTTTCTTCTGGGGGCAACTCAGCAGTAACACTGTATTTGTTTAAAAATAAGCAGCTGTTTTGATATATCAAGGATTTTCTAGATGCTTCCTTCCCTTAAGCAGTGATGCCTGAAGTATTTATCCATTGTTGACTTTAAGTGACAATGACGTTTCTGGCTAAAGGGCTGTTACCTTTTAGCCTTTCGTTCAAATTTGGAAGAATCTGAGGCATGTATCAGACTACCATGACGCAATGGAATAACCTCAGTTGTCACAGTTTGCGGAGCAAACCAAAAGCAATTCTTGCCTCTTATCTCCTTTTGCCCCCAAAAAAGGAAGGAAAAAAAAACCCCACAACTGCAGTACTTGAGGATTCTGACAAGTTGATTCCAATTGTGTTGTTAGTACTTTAATTGGATGCAATTTCCTATTTTTATAACCAAAATCTTAGTTTTATTAATTTGCATCATAACAGACAACTTGCCCCAGTTAAGCGTTGCTTTCCTCAGTTATTACTAATTCATTGTAAACCATTCCTTGCTCAATATGATAATAGAGGTTTGTCAGAGTGCATGTTGAATATTGCAATCTGTGCTTTTCAGCATCGTGCTTTAAATGCAGTTTGGAATAGCAAATCCAGTTCTCTGTTGTTAAAAATAGCCAGTTAGTGTGTTGTCTTTCAATCTTTGCATATGTTTTGAGTTCCTGTGGATGTGTGATGCTTCAGGTAATGATGAAGGAAAATAAAACTGTGGGTCCCAGATAACGTATTGCAGAAAGGGAACAGACACCTGGTGCAGCTTTTTTGGGTCCGTCCATGTGTCTGGGAAAAAAGGATGGTTTCTGTTCTCCCGCTAGATGGCCCTGTTTTCTATCGAGTGCTGCTGAGGTGGTGTCAGAAGAGGTGCTCAGAGCTTTGTAGCGCAGTATGTCAAAGATTAAAAAGCCATCTCTGGCTTCCTGACTTGAGGGGCACTCAAGGGTAATTACTGAGAAGTTTTTAGAAAGCAGTTAACCAGTGATGAATGGACTCCCAAAGTGAACAGGGACTAGGAAGGGTGGTCTTCTCCAGCTAGATTTCCTGGCATGTTAGTTTTCCACAGAAATCCTCAGCCTTAGGCTGAAGCGACTCCTGGGATTTGACCTGATGTGGATATAAGTATCTGGCTACAGCTGCATGTTTTCAAAGTGAATGATGTCAGTACATTCATACAATTTTTCTTTCACAGGACATGTCTTCCCAATGGGTGGGACACCTGTATAAAATCAAATGTTTTTGCTCTAAAGATACTGTTCAGCTTCTGGTTTTTGTCTTTAAAATTATAACTCCTATAAACTGTTCTATTTTCTTATTTTTAGGTAAAAGGACCATCAGTGTCTAATCCAAATACAGTGGTAGATTTGTTCACCCCTTGCTCTCCAGGTGATCCTGAAGCCATAGAAATGACATGGATGGAGGTTCCAGGTGATAAATTACTGGAGCCTCAAGTTTGCATGGTAGGTATTCTTTTGTACCATTTCTTTCTTGCTTTGCAGAACTCTGAAAAGACTTTAAGGTAAAGACTCTTTTTCAACTGGTTATGCAAGGCAATTGGATGAGTTATTTGTTTTCAGAAATGCTGGACATACCAGGTAACATGTGAATTCCCAACATACAGCGCTACAGTACAGCATGTTTGTGAAAAAGCCAGCTCTCTATCCCTGATAAGCATTTCTTTCTTATTGTTCTTGTCTGCTGGCATGCAGTTGCCGTCCTTTCATCCATAGGCAGCATCTGGCTCTTGCACTGTTTTTTCACTTGTCTTTTATTCATTCAGAACCTTCAGAATCCCTGCCCCATTATATGCTTCCTTCCCATCACACTGTAGCATTAATATTGATACTGGGAAATGGAAAATTATATTCAGTATAAATTGGGAAGCGAGTTCTGTAGGTAAATGTTGCCCATGAAATAAATGAAAGCATAAACAATAAAATGTAAAAAAGATGGTGGATGTAATGGTAGTTTTGGTTAAATTTCATCACAGGTGATGCAGCTCTTTCAGCTGTTTTCTTCATGCGTGTTAAAATACTTGCTTTGGTCTAGGGAATAAAATATATCATTTTAAGACAAATAGAAATTTTAGTTCACTGTTTTAAAAAAAAAAAAAAAAAAAAAAAGGTGAACACTCATTCTGTATTTTCACCCAAGAGCAACAAAAGAAGATTCTGAATTTAAGTACAATGTTTGAGGGAAGGACTTGATATTAAATATGTGCTGCTGTCAGTTCTTGTGTGCAAACAGTCCTGTAATGAAGGCAAGAAATCAGTGTATTTCATGAGAATCACAAACCTCTAAAACAGTAGGCACTGCTTTGTAAATATAACAGTCACAATATTTCAGAAAAGAATTTTCTGTGCATATTTGCATACTGAAGAAGCACAAAAGGATGTATGCAGGTGTAGGCCTGCCCTAAAACTTCTGCCTGCATGGTCTAAGCGGATTTTTAATCAGTCTTTCCTGGAATTAAACATAACAATTCCTTGTGCGCTCCTAATGGTGCCTGGGCTCTGATGCACTATAGTTGCATAGGCAGTTGTTTCAGTGTCCAGAATCAGTTCTTGTCCTTAAAAAGATCAGGCTTTAATTCTTTCTGATGAGACAAATCTCAAGTCTAGAAAATCATGATGTTAACTTCTGGTTTTACCCATAATTTTGTAGTAATATGAGGTGTTAGACATCTAATTTTTTCAGTTGCCTTTGGCTAGGACTTGAGCAGTTTTCTAGCCCCTTTTTATTCATAGGGTGTTTTAACTGCTGCTTTCAACTTCATAGACCTTCGATTTTTCTGAACTCCATTTTCTAGTATCTAAATATTTATCTAGGGAATCGACTGAATTGAAGAGACAGGAATTACCAGTCATGAACAGTAAAACTTTGCTAGAGATGAATCACAAACTACTGTACTATATTGTTGGACTATGAAGAGTACATGGGAACATCTGATTGTTTTCCACTTTAAACTACTGTAGGTAAAGATGGGTTGAAAATAGTAACTGACGAAAAAAAAAGGAAGTTCATATCAGTAAAAAGAGATGAATAAAACTTGAACGGATGAGTGGCTTAAACCTCAACCTGACGTTGTGGTTCATTATTAGAAAACTCGCTGACAGTTGTCTGTCTTCACAGGGTTAAAATGCTGCCTCTGTGAAGAACAAAGTAAGTTTCGGCTTACTTAAAGTTTTGTGTAAATAGGAGCTCCTATGGTCATCTTGTTTTAATGGGCTTTTTAATGCATATTTGTCTTGGCAACGATATTGTTAGCGGTGGTACTATACTTGTTTCTGAAAACACTTTTTTTTTTTGTCTCTGACAGGCCGATATGCTCAGGTCGCTAGCTAGCACAAAACCAACAGTTAATGAACAGGACCTGGAGAAGTTAAAGAAGTTTACAGAAGACTTTGGTCAGGAAGGCTAAACCAAAGATACATGTGGAGCATTAGAACTTTTTTTGCTTTCTTAAGTATTCTTGTGTCTTTATTGATGGCACTTCAAATAAATGCCAATAAAATCACTCCTTTCTTACTTTGCAGAAGGAATAGAAGATACCTTTGCAAAGATCCTTAAGGTTTTGTATTGTATTGTTTTCCTCAGATGTCTATTAAATGTCTTCTATTGAAAAATAATATGAAAATACAATTTTAGGGTGAGACAGCAAAGTGATGTGGTAAAGTCTATTAAATACTAGAATACTTTAAATGATTAGTTCAATTTTAGGTTTTATATTAGACCTGGGTACAAGTGAGTTTTAAACTCCCAGTAGGCTCAAAAAACCCCTTTTTTGAGGGGTGGAAGAAAACATGTTTGGATGTTTTCAGTTTCAGTCAATCAGCCTACATACTAATTGCTCTCATTTCACTTAGAAAAATGCAACAAAATTTGCTAATCAAGCATACTGCAACTGTGGATTTGCTATTGAAGAAAGAAAACACTGTGAGTATAAGACTACATGGGCCAGTACTTTGTTTAAATACTGGTGGAACTGGTATTTGGCTTTTTCTGCTATGCTGTGTTAAAATTTTGCCTTAAACAGCAAGCTTTTGTTTTTAACTCTACTAGCTGATACACATGTGTCACTATGCAATTTAGCAAAAGTTTGTTAAATGCAAGTATCTCAAAAGGTTTTTTTGCTGGCTGGTTTTTTTTTTTTTAATTTGGATTTACTTTCCGCAGGAGTTTGACTAAAGTTAGAAAAAAACCCATTAGTAATATCCTGTAAGATTCCACGTGTCAAGGCTGGCAAGATATAGGTAGTCTTTGGAGAACGTATGGGAGGTACTTTAGGAAATAGTGTACTTTCACATGCGAGGAGAGTATAACGGATGTTTTAGCCACAGACTTTCCAGTGATAAATTAGCTCGGAACCCTCCTGATAACTGTTGCATATAGGTTACGTCAATTTAGTGCTTAAACTTGGAGAGAAGGCTGGCACTTTAGTACAGAAGTAGCACTTCCATTGATCTTTTTCTGAAGAACTACAAATTGAGATGTGCCTGAATGTAACGTACAACACTACAGTGTCAGCATTGAGTTTGTGCCTTGTAAGTTTGCACTGGCTGTAGATACAAAACATCATTAGGATACCTAGAATACTCTATGTTCTATTATCATTGTACAACTCTATCCTGCATATGCTTTGTTTAACTTGCATTAAAAGAAATTTGCACATTTTGTGTGTGTATGTTATATGTACATATACACATACATGATCATCTTTTGATGGGGTTTGGTTTCCTTTGTGTACATATTTTGTGTACTTTATAAATCATAGGATGGGTGAAATTTGCTGTACTTAAATGAAGTAAAATGTCATAGTACAACATCAGCTATGTTCTTTGAGTATTTCTTCAATGTTCAAGAATTTACCGCTTGACTTTTTTTAGACTTTGGTTTCTATGTTTAACAGCTAAACAAAATATTTAGTTAAAAATTCTTTGATCTGCAAGGTGCTGAGATTTTGTTTACTAACATGACAAAACATTCTTTCCAAAATCATTTAGTTACACACAGCTTTACCTTTGTCTTACGTTGGAATGTGTAAATGTGAATCAGTGGACTGCAAATCTTTTTGTGGACCTTTAGGGCGGGGGGTGGGGGGGGGGGGCAGGAATTCCAGTGTAGGTGCAAGCAACTATGGTTAGTAAACTTAATCTTAGTTGCAACAGGATTGCTTTTTCTTAGCTGCCTCTTGTGAACTGTTTAGAAGTGAGCCACATACTGGCAAGGCGCTCACTCAGAGGTTTGAAGCTACTATCCGAAGTACTTGTCTCTTGACCTTTTTTAAAATGAGGGTCCTTACTGCAATCTTAAAATTCTCAGGAACTTTTTTTTTGTGGTAGGCTGGTTTGTCCTATGGGTTTCCATAAGTTTAACTGTGTAATCTCTTATCTTTAACGTAGAAGAAGGGTATACTGTATGTTTTAAATTTACATCTTGCTGCTTGCTCAGTTGTGGGATGACATCTGTAACAGAAGCATTAATGTTTGATGTTTAAAGTTGGTTTTAGAAATATATTCCAAATAAACATTGCTGCTTAGAACTGCAGCTACAAGGACAACTTTTTGGTTTGCTGTCTTTGTAAAATGGGAATAAATTAATATATATCACAGAGCCTCCTAGCTAAATTATCCCAGAATAGATGATAGCCAAACTGGGGTGGGGGGGAGGCAGCTGCAAAATTACTTTTTAGTTTTCAATGTTAATTGAAAATACTCTAAATTAAGAATTCATGAAAGGTTATATTTCCTTTACATAAGCAAAACCTCTGTAAATACTGGATAAATTAGTTGTACATTTTTCACAAGGCCTGATGTATGACTCATCTTTGGCTAGTTAGCTTACACATTTTTTTTTTTTCCTAACTTCTGGTGTTACTGCTTACTGGCTGCAATATGAAAAAATGTCATTTTCCTTCCTGTGGGTAAAACAGTTTTTCAGTTAAATCAGTTGTATATGTGCTTGTTGTGTTTTTTCACAGATGGTTTCTTCACATTGACACTAAACTTTGGATTTCCTGTCACTTGTGGTATACATCTCGATGCATATACTTCTACGGTCAGAAAAGCTCAGGAAATCAACTTGTTACATTTTTCCCATGTTGCCTGACTGACCTCAAATTCCAAAGTCTTTTTTCTTCCATGATTGACCTGTCGGCTTTGTTTTGTCATTCTCTAGCACAACAAAAATGTACAAACCTCCTTTAAGTTTTTTGTTTGATTGGTTTTGGTTTTCAAATTAGCTGCTGGTCTTCAAATATGCTTTTGTTTTAATTAGGGAAGCAGAACACACGTAGCTGAGGCAGAGACTCTGGAATCAGCTTTTGTTCATGCTCCTGTCTGTCAGGGGTGTCCGATCTTAGTTTGCCCTTTTTGTCAACTGAAGCAAAAAAGCTGCTGGATGTTCTCTGGCCAGTCATTTTGATCTACTGTTTGTGTTTGTTTAGTTGTCTTCCTAATAATATATTCTGATACTTTTCATGTTATTTCTGAGGATTATCCTGACAGGAAGCTTTCTAATAGTTACAAATTTGTTGAAATATGCAGGAACATCTTTATTTTGCTGATTGCTCTTTCCGTCCTCCAGAATGACGGGCTTGTTTCATGATCGGCTTTCATACATGTTTTTGGTCGCAACCAGATTCATCCTAGTAATCATGGTTGACTTAAAGCCATTCCCGTAACTTACGTAAACTATTGCAAGAACTTGGTGGACTGTTTCCTACTGTGCTGCTCTTCCAACAAATACTTAATTCTTAGCAAAACATTGTTCCTTTTATTCTTGAGCCGGTAGTTTTTGTTGTAGCTCTTGTGGCATAGCTCCAGTGCTTCCCCCTTCGATTTTGCTTTAGCTTTTTATTATCAATATTTTAATCCAGTGATTTTATTCCACAAATCCTCAGTCGTCATAATTAGCTGTGTAAAAACTTAATTGTTCGTTCATCCTCTGTCCTGGCTTTTGCGTACTGACAGCCCAGGTATTAGATAAGCTTGTCCTGTTACTTGCCTTTTGGTCCCTGTGACCTAATTACAATTCTTGCTCTCCCTCCCTACCTCTGTATAAACACACGCCCTTCTGCTGGTAGCTTTTTGACTAGGTCACTCTTTTGTGCCATTTTCTGTTTACTCACCTTTGCATCCTTTATCCTACCTGAGAGGCTCCAACCTGATGAATGAATGCTCAAGGATACCTCTTCCCTTCATCACATCAACTCAGTGTTCGGGGACACCAGAGGCCATCTGTCTGTACCATCTGTGCACGCTACCTGCCATGTGCACAATCTGCTAGCTTTTTGCAGAAATACTTGACGTTTTAGGGCTCGCTTATTTGGACTTCTCAACCACTAGGCGTGACAACAAAATACGATGTCCTATCTGCATCATAGCAGGAGCTAAGTTCTCTTCTAAACAGGCTTTGGTTGTGTTTTGAGACTTCTCCAGGAAATAAGTCACTGACACCTGAGCGCAGCCTGATGCTGATAATGGAGCCAGGGTTTTCTTTCCTGCTTGGTGACCTGTTACCAGGCACCGCGCCACGTATTGGCAAGACTTGCCTTTGCTTGCCCTCCCTCCTCTTCTGCTGCCTCAGCTAATTTAAATCTAAGCTATTCAAGGCAGGGACTTTGCTTTCAAACATGCTCAGTGTCACATGTGTTCTGTAAACTATAAACAATAATTTCCTCTGACTCACTCTGTTGTCGGCTGATGACAGTCCACTGGTAATTTGTTACAAAAATCTCAGCTGGAGTAGTTGCCTTCTACTACTGCTCTGTCAAGGTCTTGGCAGTAACAAGTCAGCTAGGTGAGGGACTGAGAAAGTTGCTATAAATATCACCATCTCATACAGGAAATGCAGGGGCAAATGAGGACTGTTACTCAGAGCTGTGACTGGGGCTCTGGAAGAGTCAAGTGACTTCTTCGCCCAACAGAAAGCCAGGAAAAAATGAAAATTCAAACTATATGGATTCAAATGGTCATTTCTCCTTCCTCCCCTCCTTGAAGGCTGGAGCATAGGCTGTAGCTGGGAGGCTCTGACGTGTCAAGGCCTTATTTTTAGGTAAGAATTTAGAAAATCTGGAAAAGTAGCTGACTACTGTTTTCAAATGTGCCATTTAAAATGCCAGTTGAAATGCTCATGCTCTTGCCTGGCTGAGCCTGAGCTCACTCAGAGTTTTAATGATGTTTTAATGAATTAATCACAGCCATGAATTGCTCTGTACACAACCAAACAGCAAAGCAATTACTGCTTTTTTTAATCGTTACACCTGCTCTTGTTTTGGTGTGGTCTTGCGTGTTCGTATCCACCCTTGCTCTGTCTCTATTGATTTAAAAATGTTTTCTTTTTTAGTTTGTTTTTACCTGCTGGAAAACCTCATGCCCGTTATGCACGTGTCCACTGTCAGTATGGAAACAAGCAGGCGGTTTGCCTGCCTGACAGCAAACCTTGTGCAGTTGCAGCACAGCAATAGTTTCCACAGGAGCCACAGGGCCTAAAATCTTCTCTGTCCTACATCTTCACCGTTCCTTCAGCTTCAGGACAGAGAAGGGATGCCCGTATAAATCGATACTGTCGTTGCCTAAATGCACGCAGAGGGTTGCTATGCAGGCGAACGTACGCGAACGCTGGTTACAAACACCTCAAAAAGGTGCGTGTACCTGTGTGATGACCCACCAAATGCATAACAGGTAGTCACTGCAAGTTACCTGTGTCCAGTACTTGTAGGACTGCAAGGTGCCTGCTCATTTCAGGTTTAGACGGGCTCAGTCCAGCAGGGAATGAAGTTGCAGCGTTTGTGGGGTTTTTTTGAGGTGGGCATAGTGGTGGTGGTCTTCCTGGGCAGTCCGAGGGTCTACACAGGGTAAATGTGTCTACAGAGATGTGTGTGGGGTGAGGGACACCGGTCTGTACCTCAGATCTCCCGTAGCTGGCACAGGGTGGACATTGACTGGTGAACAAGGGCAGTGATGCCGACGCTCTGGGCTCCTATGACCTTTTTGTCCTGTTTTTGTCCGAGGTGTCAGCTGTGTAAAATGGTTTCCACAAGCTTTTCGGGCTTATTTTCTTGGGCCTTTTTTTGTGTAAAGCGCGCTCACTTCAGTGCAGCGGATACTGGAAATGTGTGATGCCTCTTAGAAGAAGAAAAAGGTTTTGATGAGAATTTTCCTTTGATGTGCAATGTTAATTGGCAATCTATGCCTGCCTCTTTCCTATTGCTTTTGGGTAATCTTCTCTTTTCTCCTCTCCCCCCACCCTGTTCTTTCTAATTTTGTTTTCTTTTTTTTTTGTCTGACTTCACACCGTTTTTTTTCCTCAAATGAAGACAAAAGCACTGATTCCTTTTTAAATGCTAGTTCAAAGCTCTTTATGTTCCTATATTCCTCCAGCTTTTCTACCAAAGCAAGCTTATTTGCAGCAAGGCAAAAGCTGACAGCGTCTCTCTGATTTCCCTTTTCCCCTTTCAAAGCGACAGGGCCCATCTGTACACGGTGCCCTTTCCCTGGCTGACCGCAGGAAGGCAATGGGCTGCGCTGCTGGAGGATGGAGACAGACTGGCAGGAGGGCAAGCAGCTCCAATGTATTTGATGATAGTGATGCAAGGGGGAGAAACGGCTGAAAGTATAAGTTTCCTTGTTTCAGCAAGCTGTTTTGAGGAGGACAGAGGAGAACTGAGCTATATACAAGAGATCTTCTACATTTTCATTGCATAACAGCCACTTCTCTGCAGCGCATGCCGAAGAAAATTTATCAGGGATTGATAACAAGGGCAGATGTTGCGTAATTGCACCCAGGAAATAAACACCAGCCTTTTGTCAGTGCCGTGCATATCCAGTGTGTTACCTGGAACTGGAAACAGACTTAATTTGTGTTAAAAGATTGAGCAAACAAAGTTCTCCAAATTGCTTTGAAAGAGAACCTGGCACAAACCTGGAGGAGGTAATTTCAGTTCTTCCTGTATTTTTAAGAGTGCAGCAACAAAGCAGAGAGCAATGGGAGAGCAGGAAGCTCTCCCACAGAGTGATGTGGGGTAGGGCGAGCAGCTCTAGAAACGTTAAACGTTGTCAATTAAGGGCACGAAGAAGATCTCGAGAGCAATGTGGTAGCTTTATAAGCACAGAAACTACCTAAGAAGATCGCCTACAAAAGATAAGTTTGTGAGAAACCAGAGCAAATCATTAACTTCACCTTTTGTAATAAGATTGAGTCATATGAATGTGCACGTAATAGACACGGCTTGACTGAATGACTTGGGGTGGTATAACCAGTAGCTTAATCCCAAAGCAAAGCAAACTCACAAAGTTTAGGACCTGTCAATCTTCAAAGATAACCTAGAGGGACGTGTTTCCAAAGGCACAATAAAAAGCACAAAATTATGCCTGTTTTGGAAAAACAAGAACAGCGGCTTGAGTGGGAGCAACTTCACCACCAAAGCGCTGAGCAGAAATCAGGTAAAGTGAAAGAAACGGGCCAGAAGTTGCTGGAAGTACAATTACAAAAATGTTCCCTATCTGGCTAAAAAGTGAAAGCGTTCATGAAAATACGTATCCAGGAAGGTAAAAATGACAGAAATAGGGAAAGACTGCCTCTGAGGAAAGGCAAAACATGATAGAAACACTGCTCAAGCAACGTGATAGCTTCAATGGTAATTCCTGAAGGACTTGACTTAAAACAGCCAGGAAAGGCTTCTTCCTCCCTCAGCTGTCTACCTAGAATTATTATCTGAAAACCTGAAAACGTATAGTGACCAAGGAGCTAATTTCTCCACAGGTAAGTTCTGTATTAAAGCTCTCTCTGTCACTGTATCAAACATTAGCTTAGAGATGGTAACTGCAAGCCACAGCAGCTGTGGATTTCCTAGATCGGTAGGGAGCAAGGGCAGGAGAAACCACGGTAATCTTCACCTTACTTCCCCCCCCCCCGAGAACAGTATTCCAATACCCACATGCACTGCAGGTATGTTAAACAAGGGGTCAGTGGGATTTCTTAGGTCCGTGAGACTCTTTCCCTTCTCTCCTTATCCAGTTTCCCAGCGGGAGGTATGTGCCACCCCGTAGTAAGCACAGCACTGCCATCTTCTCCTCCTCCATCCCCCTGAAGCACAGAATTCTCTGCCAAAGCACAACTTCTTTGCTCCCTCTGGACGGCTGATCTTTGCTTTATGCACTGAGCAGTTGGGCTCTTCCCTAGTGCACCGTGGAAGGGGGGCAGCTGCCACTAGGATGGAGAAAGGAGTTACAGTGTCAAAGGAGGAAAGGCTCTACTGCAGCACTGAGGAGTGGATGAGGAGTGGAAGGTTGCAGGGGGAAGGCATGGAAAGCCAAAGCAACTCCAGAAAAGACTGACGTGCCACATCTTGAAATACTGTTATTGTAAGAATGGCTCTACAGACTAATTTTAGGATGAAGATGTTCAAAATGCAATGACTAAGCTTTCTGCAATAAAGACTAGAGCACATCTGCTATTAGAAAAACAATCACTTTTTATTAAGAATCAAAACATCCTCTTACCCAGCATTCAAGGTAGAGTAAGTAGTGGAGAAAAATCATACTTGGAACACTTGAGAGGAGGGAGATTTTGGTGGAACTACATTTTCAAACTCACAAGTGTGTCGCTTCTACTTGTAGAATGCATTTTCCTGTACATGTTCAATCACGGTGGCCCGGTAATAGGTCCCCAGGGGCTGGGTGCAGTACGGTCGGGTAGGCAGTGAGGCGATGGGGGTATCGGACAGCCTGTCACATGCTTCCTGCCTCTGTGGCTTTGTCCGGTCAGACAACTGTTGTTAGCAATAATGTCACATGTGCTGTCTTGTAACGTGAACTTCCATTGTAATCACCTGCTTAAATATAATTTCTGAGGCGATAAGAACAATTGAGAATGGGTGCTCTGATGTCGAGAAACAAAGTGGATGTCCCTGTGCGAAAAGTCTGCATTCACTTCTTACAGATACTTTGTTTGAGCACTGAGCCTTCCCATGCAAAGGACAGCCATAGCCTGTTCCCTCCCGTGCCCACCCCTGCCTGCTTCCAGCAGTACTTGCTTCAGTGCATCTTCCATGCCACCCGAGGAGAGGGAAGCTGCTCAGCCTTCTCCAACCCACAATCCACAGCATCCCTAGGAACATTTCACAAGCTAAAACAGTCTCTTATGTCCAAGTATGAACAGAAAATTGTTTCAGTGTGAAGTCTGTTATAAGTAGGCATACCAAATAAAAAGAAACACAGATACTAAATGAAATTCAAGATCGTCTTGGTCCCAAGTTTAATTTACGCCTTTTTAAGTTAGACAGTAGAGATTTCCTTTTACTACTAGGTTGTCATTAATTTTATTTCAATAGATCTATTGCTCAATACGCAAAATATCAGTACAGTTATTTCTTCAGCATAAAATAAAAAAATCAATTAATTATTAACAGATAACCGTTCACAATATATGACTGGTTAATTTTGGATATTGTTCTACTTTTTTTTTTAAACAACTATGGCAAACACATTAAACAGTTAAAAAAGCTTGAAGAACAGTGTGAAGACAAAAACCTGATTTAAACAGTGTTTTCAGTATTCTCATTTCCACTGTGCTCATCCCAAAACAGCTGCAGGAGCCCCAGGAAACTAGCCTGGTGGCTGGGCTGTACACGTGTATGTCACCTGCTTTTGTACCACACCATCAGCCACCAACACCTCCTCTGCTGCCAGCAGGCAGCCTTGGTTCGACCTGAGCCGGGGCTGCCTACAAACACCACCTGCCTGTGTGCTGGCGACCTTGGGGACTGGTTCTGCAGGAGCCCCTGGGCCATCAGCCCTGCCCGAGTTCATCACGATAAGGGCACTTGGAGTAGCTGGAGGCTGCGAGAGCACCGGGATCTGTTCCTGCTGCAAGCAAGCACCTCCTGGATGATACACTGAGTACGGCAGCATTGGAAATCCCCTTCTAGGAATATCCGCAAGATCAGCCTGACGGCTCTCCAGCAGAGAGGGTACCTAGACAGGGTATTCTGGCCTGGGTAGCGCTCTGGGCGCCGTTTCACCCTGCAATACGAGGACAACTCTATGATCTCTGCCCAGCATGATGACCAGTACACAAGCTGTTGTCCAGCTACAGGGGGCCTGTTTTGTTGTTTGCGGAAGCACAGCCTGGCAGACAACTGGGTGTGATACATATTTCACTCACGCTACTTTAGTCACCACCATATACAGGCCATCATTTCCTTCCTCTTTCCCAAGTACCCTCTACGGACAACTGTCAGGGACAGACAGTATGTTAGACAGATCCTTTTCTGATCAAGTACAGCAGCTCCTATGTCCCTACTAGCTATTCTTCCCCAAGAGATAAAGGATCCAGAAAGTTGGTTGACAGGAACCACCTGTCTAGGCTGCCATTATTCTAAAACCTGGAGCTTCACTGGAATCCCAGAATTACTAACCTGGCTCTAACCTCTTGTAACCATTAATGCTCATATCTTAAGAGGGCTGTTGGATGCCACACCTATGCTCGCTACAAAAGAAGGGAGAAGGCTGGAAAAGAAAGCAAGTTAATTTGGAAGGATAGAAGGAAAAAGTTGTCTGCCTTGGCCATGGAAGTTACTCTTTCACTGCTATTTCTTTTTCTAAATGCAGTAGGACAGGCTGGATGGAAATCACATCAAAAAGTCTCTGGCTTTATCACAGTGTAGCCTATAGATCCTGGTCTTCCCCCCCTGCCCTTCCCAATATGCAGACAGCACAACCAGAAAATCCACCAGGTGAATAGTCGGGCACAATACAAGTGACTCCAGAGGCTGCAGCCTCGCTACCTGCTCTTCTAAAACTTTACCCCTTCTCTTGAAGGCATCTTAAAACAAGCCCTATTTCTTTTACGTGTACCTAGTACGTTTTAGGAGCGTTTATCTTTTAAGAAGAAGATCAAAAGGACGCTTCTAAAATCACCCATTTGTGCTGTAGTATTACCAATTCATGAATTTGTTTCCATGTTTAAATGACTACTTTGATTCTTTAGTTGCCGCACTTTGGTTCATACTGAATGTCTCAACCCACAATATTGTTATTGCAAGAGCCTGTTGAAAGATTTAAATTAACAAAACTGAGGAAGCAGAAAACCACAGCTGCAACAGCTCTTATAGTTTGGCTGCTTTCACCTACTTGTACTCCCTCTCCTTCTCTACACACATCACTGTTGTATTGAAGCTTCTTCTAAAGATTAATTAGCAAAGCAATGAGCATGTTTCATCCACTCTTTTTCCCTCCCAGTCCTCAGGGTATATACAGACATCGTTCAGCTTGCTCTTTAAAATTATACACTTTGTGATGTTATTTATGAAGGTCAGATTAAGTATTGCTTTATGTACAACTGCAGTTTGGACTGGAGAGCAATGTTTACATTAGCATTCAGTTTCCAGTTCTACAGTCATGGAGAAAACAGTTTTATAGAAAACAATTCCCTTCTGCCAGGAATGCATTTCCTCCGTGAATGAGGTCATATGAGATGAATACAAACCCAGATAACTTGGGGAGGGCAAACTTTAGTTTCTGCTGGCGTACTTGAAAAGAATCAAAAAATCTGCTGGGGAATTCATTGGTGAATTATATGCAGTTCATAAGGTCTTCACCTTTGAACACACTTTTCACACAGAAATACACGACACTTTACAATCCAGAGAACAAAACAAGAGCAGACATCTGAGCTGCATTGTCAACCTCAAGGGTGTAAGGTGGCCTCTTAGCCAAAAGCAGTATGGATTTCTCCATAAAATCTATTGTAAGGGAACTCCACATTAGTCTAGAAGGGCTTTTAAAATGTGGTTGGTAAGATGTGATCATAACTGTGAGTGATCAGGACCATACCATGTGTTCAAGGCTTTTAAAGGCCCTCTATCAATACGTTCAACCTTCATTTTACTAGGAATTTACTGCAGATGATTGTTTCTTTCACCTACGCCCTCACCTCACCTTGATGTTGAGAATGATATTGTATCATGAAAGACGAATTTATCTCCATCTGCTTTATCTCCAGACTGATGACATTTGAGCTTTGGAAGTCTCACTGTCTTCTGCAGTGGAAGTCTATAAATGGTCTATAGTTATGACCTTATTAATCTCCTCTTTTGTGTTAATTTAATATTGTTGGAAAGATAACACGTATAGATTGTCCTATATGTAAAAGAGGAAATGAACATATTTGATTGCAGCTTTTTTCAGTCCACATCTTATTTTGACTTCTGCTAACAATATAATTAACGTACTGTCTTTTCTTAGAGGGATCATTAATCAACTTCCATTGTTGTCAGTGTAGCAGCTATCACCTTACTATGCATGATTTTCTCCTGTCACTTCCTCATACCTCCACCCCTGCAGCACTGAACTCAAAATGCCACCAAAGACATATTCCATGTCAATCCCATTGCAGGACTAATTCTTGGTTTCTCATCCTTTTACCACATCAAATTCAGGTTCTTTGTTCTCACCTTGAAAACTGCATAATCCCTGCCCACATCTCTGTTCCCATTTCCGCCTACTCACTACTTCTAATCTCCTCTCCAATATTATTTTCACACCCTTCTGCACACCCTCTTGCCTAAGAGCTTTTGGGGTTTCTTTTTTTTTTTTTGTAAACTATTTTGTACAAGTCAGCGACTGCATAATAACTAGTGAGAAAAAGTAATGAGTGAGTTTTTCAGTTACAAACAATTATACTTTAAATTAAAAAAAATCAAATGCAGACATGTATACTAAACAAATATCTAAATATCTAAGCCAAATATATGGAATTATTTTATTTGGACTGCTCTGGAAGGGTTTTTTTGTTTCTTTTTTTTAATCTTTGTTCTACTATTATGCCTTAAAGCTGAAAAACATTTTTTTTTTTCATGTGCATAAACTACAAAAAAAAAATGTAGTTTCACCCAGCAGGGAACAGCATGCTGAAAAAAAATTTTCGGATTTAGATTTTAGAACAAGGGAGCAGCATTAACTCCAACTGCAGCCAGCAAAAACCAGTGGAGCTCAACTGCTCTGAAAACCGAGTCTTGCAGAACCCACGTCTGCTTTTACTGGAGGCGATGATGTAAAATAGGCTTTAAAATCCGCCCGTGATAAAGCCAGTTAATTATCTTTCATAAAACGTTTCTGTTTTCGACCTGACACACGATGCTTTCCCACACACAGCAGCCCTCTCTGCTTTCGTCCTTTTCCGAGTGTGCGTCGCAGAAACGCTCTGACACATCTTCACCGTTTTATCGCGTCAATTGGTAACCTCGGGCAACGTATTAAAAAGTTTATGTACAAACAGGTGCTTAATGTTCAAGGCGGTTTTGTAAGCACACGAGGAAGCCAAGATAAGTGCTTAATATTGCCATACTCAACCAACATCGCTTTTTTTTTTTCCCTCATCCCTCTCAAAACCGGCCTTTACTGCCCCACGAAAGCGGCATTCAGGGCCAACGCCGAGCCCACACGCCGAGCCGGCGCACAGCGGCCATCTCCAGGCGGCGGCAGCGGCAAGCCCACGGGAAGGGGGCGCCCGCAAGCAGGCCTCTCGCTAAGAGCCGGTACCTTCACAGGGGCCGAGCTCTTCGGTCACCTCCGGAGAAGCCTCCCGCCTGCCCCGCCGGCAGCCGCCTCCTCAGCGTCCCCCTCCGCGGGGCCGAGCCGCCGGCCGGCTGTCCCTCACCTCACGGCGCCGCAGGCCCGGCCCGGCTCCGCCCCCTCCCTTTCGGCGGGAAGCGGCCGGCCGCCCGCCCCACGTGACAGGGCGAGGTGCCCGGTGCCCGCCCCCCGCGCAGCCCCGCCGGCCCCGAGCGAAGACCCCGCGGGGCGGCGGGCCCGGGGCGGGCGCGGCGCTGCCGCTCCGCCCGACACCGCCCCCGCGAGAGGCACCCTCCCTCCCCCACCGCCCTTCGCCTCCAACGGCGACCCTGAAAACACCCGCGGGCTCCAATCTCCGAGCCCCGTCCCGCCCCTCGGCCAATCCGCGGGCACCTTCCCCCCCGTCCGGCCAATCCCAACGCGCAGGCCCGCGCCCGCCTCGGCAGCCAATCCGGTCGCGGAGTGCCGGGCGGACGGACCCTCCTCCTCCGCCTCCTCCTCGCCCCGTGGCAGCGCCTTCCCCCTCCCGCCCGGTGCCGCGGCGCAGGCGGGCGGCTGCTGCGCCGGGCTGCGGTCGGCGCCCCCCTCCCCGCAGCAGCTGCCGCCGCCTGACGGGCTTCGCTCACCGCGACCCTTCCGCGAGCACAGCCCGAGCCATGCTGCTCCTGGCGGTCGCCTTTATCGTGGCCTTCGTCCTTCTCCTCTACATGGTGTCGCCGCTCATCAGCCCCAAGCCCCTCAAGCTGCCCGGCGCTCACGTCGTGGTGAGTGAGGCGCCCCGGAGCGGGGGGAGGCGCCGTGCGAGGAAGCGAGGGGGTCCCCCTCGCCCTCCCTTTCTCCTCCACCCCCGCGCCGAAGGAGCGGGCCGTTGGCGGGCCGCCGCCGCTCGGCCTCGGCGCCTTTCCCGCCGCGGCGCGGAGGGTGGAGGGGGGCTTCCGCGCGAGCCGCACCTGGCCGTTTTGTCCGTTGGGCCGGCGCGCGGGTCGGGAGGGAGGGAGGCCGCTCCCGCCGCGGTGGGCGCGTCGCGCTGTGGGGAGGAGTGTCCCGCTGCCAGCCGCGGGGCATGGCGGCCTTAGCGGCCCCCGCGGGGAAGGCCCGGCTGCGGGGGGGTGAGCGGCGGTCACGGGAAGGGCGGGCTGGAGGCGGCGGGGGAAGCGGGGGCTCCGGCGGAGCGTGCAGGCGGTGGGTGCCGGCAGGCTGGGGTTCAGCGGCTCCCGGCGGGGGGCTGGTGGCAAAGGCCCGCGCTGGGGAGGTTCAGCGTTAGGGGTGCCCGCTGGTTTGCGAGGAGTCTTGGCAGCTGGCTGTGGCACCCCAAGCTACCAAAAGACGGGAGCCACAAGTCCGAGTGATAAGGAAATGACCTGCACAGATGACTCTGACAACCGCTCTCTATCTCGCTTGGCTTAAGGCGATCTTCTGAGTCACCAGAAATGCAAACCATCTTCAGTCTCAATGTTGGCTTTCTGAGACATTGCTTTTGTACTCTCGAAGTTACCGGTTACCTTGAGTTTTGTTTTCTTTTAGCCTCTCCCAGGGTATTTCAGTGATGTGTGCGCTCATAAACAAAAAGCAAAATCTATGGTTTCCTTGGTCTAAAAATCTAGTCAGACGTGAGGAAATGAGAAGACTAATACAAGGAAGTGGTCAGATGACACTCATGCACCTTTTTGACTTTAAGTACATAGATATCAATGTCTATGAGCAATATTTTGACTATCTGTAGTCAAGATGGTAGAAGTAGGTCTTCAGAAGGAAGTCTTCAGAAGAACATACTGTTGAAAGAGTTCATGAGTAGTACACCACTAGTATGGGTGTGTGGCTTGGGGAAGGAAGGGGAACGATACCCAGGTGCTTTCAGATGGCTCACAAAGTAGTCAATTTGGATGCATGAGAGCAAATGAGTTAAGCAGCTGAAAGAATCAGGGTCCTAGAATCAGCTCTTTTAACTCAGCTTTAAATCAGTAAGGTATGTTCTATGCAGAGAAGCTGTAGTTTACTGTTTGGTTAAATTTGCTTTTAAGGGGTGAGTAGCGCTTGCAGATGCCCTTTATTACAGTGGGAGTTTGGGATAATCCAGAAGGTACACCTTTTAGGTGCAAGTGAATTTACAGCTACTATAATTTTCCCTTTTTTTAGCTCTGTATGGTGCCTTTTTTTGTTTTGGGGTTTTTTTTGTTATTATTTTTGGAACTCCTCTTTGGAGGACAGAGCTGTCCCCAGAATAATTTAGACCTGTTCAAGTTGCAACAGTATTCCCAAGTTGCTTTATGCAATAGGTGTTACTTGGATGCTGTAACTGGCTTTACAGCACCATATACTGTGTGAGGTGTGTTCGAGCTTGCATTAAGGTTCTCTGGTTATGGCTCTTCCCACAGAGGTCCTGCCTGTTAAGGAGGAACCCTTCAGTAGGATTTTAGGAACCCTTCAATACTGCATAGAAGCAAAGGTGAAGCAGACTTAAGGGCCTTCTGTGACTTTTATGCAGAAATAGAATAGCAAACAATAAAAAGTTTAATGGATTTTATTCCAAAATTTTGCTGGTTTGGTTTTTTTATATATATTGTGGTTGTCTCAAATTTTGTCTGTTCTTTATGTGATTAAACTCTTTAAAAGCTACTGTGCTGGTTCCTCTAATCAGAATGGTTCATTTAAAAAAGTTTACATTAAAAATGATGAGAATATTCTTGTTGGAGAAACCTCCCTATAACCACTGTTGCTAATTATATTAGCAGTTTAAGCTCTATTTGGTACAGGTGGAAGTCTCAAAAACAGTATTCCTGCAAGTCTATAAAATTAGGAATCCAGCTAGAGAAGAAACTGTATTAATATATTGATGGAGGAAAAGGCTGTAGACATACTTAACTCGATGATACAAATAAAAATCTGCAGGTAAACAGTTTTATTGGTGTCACCAGTGGCAGAACTACTTGTTTTGTTTTGACTTTAGTTATGCTCTTAAAGTATTCACGCAAACTAATAAAATGTGGAGCAATTGTTCCAGAGTTCACTAGTTCTTAGATTTTTAGATGCTGTTAATAATGCTGGACACTTGTACATTTGGACTTCAGATTTTCTAGTGTAATGCATAAGAAAAAATATTGGATGATGGTACTGTAAATCAGAAATTTTGTTGAGGGAGGCTTTCCACATTGTGTGCGTAAAGTGAATTCTTGTATACTGGGAGTAAGTGTTCTCTGCTACTGAAATGACTGAGAGACTTCATGAAAATATTTAAGGACCAAAACATTATCTAAGGACTTCTTTGAAGTCTTCTCATAGAAAAATATCAAAATCTGTTTAAGTGGTCCGCATATATAAATTCTTTCTAGTTTATGACTTGATTCAGATAAGACTGCAGGTTAACATTTGGTAATCTTTGTCAGGCCTCAGTTAAACCCTTGAAATAAAGAATAAAGGAATAAAACCCACAAATTGCATATTTAGCTGGTTAAGCCCTCTCAAGAGGGCAAGTGACTACCATTGCATAGTAAATACAATTTTTCAAGATATACTTGAATAAATTGTTTTACTGAAGCAGAGATAGTCAGTCTTGCCTAGAAACTCTTCCTTCTGGAGCCCTGTTGAAAGTATCATGAAAACATGTTACATTTCTGAAGGAAGTTCACTGGGCTCCTTCAGATGCTATTACATACCAGTTATTGAATTTTCAACTTAAGACAGCATTCTTTTCACTCTTAATCCTTTCTAAAAAGTATTTCTTTTCACTCCTAACAGTTACGGTTAATAGATGTTTGAGTTATGGCTAAGTAACTGACTCTGGCTGCTTTTTGAGATAGAAATTTGAGGTCGAAAACTTGTGGGTTTTTTGTCTGTGTCCTCTCCCAGAGTCATTTGCATGATGGAAGTGCTCGCTGTGTTAGGCGAGGCATGCTTTCTGGGGGAATCATGACCGTAGGAGTCTACTTCTTAGAAAGGAATAGGACTGTTATTCAGAGTGAGAGTCTACAGAACTCCAAATAACTAATGGTCTAGTCTTGTGTGTGTGTCCCGTTATGTGCTATGTATTTTGATGACCCCAGTGAGCACCATTAAATAAAAAGGACTTTGCTGCTATCAAATTGGCTCAAGCATCAGGTTTAGCTTATTCAAAACAAAGTGGTTTTTAGATGTTTAATACTACTTGCTTTGTTTCTATCACAACTAGGAAAGTGTTCTTAAATAAAGGATATAAAAGTTATTTTTGTGCTATAGAGCTGCTGCTTCTTGTGCTGAACTTCTCCATGCTTCGAAATCCGGAAGACTGTTTTATACATCTTTTATTTTGCCATTGGCTTTAACTCTCTCCTTGGGTCTCAGGCTACGTACTAGCATGCATCGCCTATTCTGTGAGAATAAGCTATTAGTTTGGTAACTGGTTGTAATAGTAGACAGGAAAATGAAAATAGGATAAGGCAGTCATCATTGCGTCATGTGCATCATGGTTGCTTGCATCACATTTAACTGCCCTTTGTCAGGGATTACACCTGCCCTATACACATTCTCTCTGCTCTTTTCATTTCTCTGCAAAGTTACTTTGCTTGATGGAGCAGAATGCAACAAAAACTTAAGATGTTAGGGCAAAAGCAGTCTTCTGTAAATTTCATGAGGGATGTTTAGAAACTGTTTGCTGAAATACCAATGCTAACTTTCGCACCCTTGTTTCAGCCTTAATCTTTCTAAAACCAAGTTGAAATTTCTGCAGAGAAAAACCAAGATCTTGGTGATACGAATGCAGTTTATCAAAAGTTGTGGACTAACAATGGCAGGAAATGTAAAGATGTTCTCTGCTTGGGACTGTCTCCCATTCAGATTGAAAAGGGCCTTTTGCTTGGACGTAGTTCAGGATGATCGTGCCAAATCCACATGCGTAAGGGTCATCTCTAGTCTAGAAGTAGTTTCACCACTTCTGTGTAGAGCCTAACTTGATAACTGCGGTCAACTTTAGGGTCGGCCAATCTTGGTGTCTCAGCATTGTAGCTCTTGTGTTGGGGGTGATAACGATCTGTGGTTTGGATGCATCCCAGTGGTTCGACAAGAGGTCATTTTGAATCTAGTCAGGCACACTAACCACTCAGAGCAGATTACAGGGATGTTCTGTTTCAGTGGAACTAAATACATTCTGTCAGAGCACTGTCTAGAAGCATGAAGCCAGCTTGCATCCAGTGCTGAGTGAAAGTTAAGAAGCTCTGTTGGAGATAGCATATCAATCAAGTATTGATTTTGATCGTTCTTGATGACAGTTCTGTTAATTTGGAGTTGGACTGTCTCATCAATTGAAGTGAATTTCCAGTATCTTGAATTTGAAAGTCAAACAGCGGCAGTTCTCTGTACTTCACCCCAACATTTCTATTTATCAAGGGGGAAATAAACCCTATGATCCTTAGAAGCTGAAGTCTGTTATCAAGGATCATAGGTCGAGAAGCCAGACCCTTTTTGGAATGGCTAATTTGGTACCTGTTCTTCTCAAACACAGAAACAGCTCAATAACACTGCTCAAGGGCTGGTAGTGTGTTCTGAACATTTGAATTAATACTAGGATTTAATTGTCCCTTCCTGTCAAGAAATTAGTCTGTGTTTTGAGTTGCTGTGACCAGATTTTTATTTTTGCTAACTCCTCTGAGGCTGGGTTATAGTGAAATTTAAAACTGGGATCAATGGCAATTCAAATGTCTCGAACTAATTAAATGCAGTAGCACTGTAGAACTATTAGCCACAAGGGTAAGTAACCATAATAACGTCTTGTTTAATGGAGTAGATGTGTACTCCTCCTTTAATTCTGAGCATCTGAGCATCTGTGTTAGTAAGTTACCTACCTAATCATAGATTTGCCTAGGCTGACTTCATTGTAGCACAAAGCAAAGTTTTCAACCAATGTTAGGGATTTTTTTTTTCTGTTACATTAGCATTCATGGTGAATGTTCCTGAAAGATGTGTGTATTAGTAGCAACCTCCCACATATTAGTAACAGCTTCCCACCTAAATGCTAAAGTTCCCGGCTAATTGATATTGCCTTTTGTCACTGACCTACTTGACCTGAGCCCTATCCATTGTTCCCGGGTGTGACACTGAATAAAAACTTCCTTTTTCCGTTTCTTGTATGACCTCAGGCCTTGTCTTTCTGAAATGAACGTTAGCCTTGTCTGACAAGCCAAAGGCTCGGTGCCAGTACCTTCACCTTCAAAGAATTCCTCAAGCACTGGTATAGTTGACCTGTTCATGATACTCAGCGGTTTGTGCAGGTAGTCATCAGCTGTGTCTCGGTGCTATGCCAAAAATTGGAATTGGAGCAGTCTTCCATGCACATGGATTAGTTCATGTGCTGGTGTACCTGCTGCTGTTGAAAATCTGTAGAAGCAGCTCACAAGTGCTGCAGAGCTGAGGTCTGCGTGAATGTATCAAACGGAGTCTTTTAATCTTTTCAGAGATGTATTGAAATCTTGCAAGCTATTTTGCGAATACTCTAAGATTCTTAACTTCTTTCCATCATGCAGCATTAAATTAATTCTGGGGTTCTGCTGAAGTCCCAAATCATTAACTAATACTCATACTGTTACGGGCTTCATTTACTTTGAAAGCAGTCATCCTTGGTTCAGAACACTACAGACCAGGTTTCACATTTCTAGAACAGGACATGCGTCTTGGAGTTGTCCTCAAAGGTTAGTGTAGTGTGAAGCTGATCTTTCAGAGAGAGTCAATTAGAAGCTAATCTGAAGCAGCTATCTCTAATAATTATAGAGGAAGCCTAAGGAGCTGAAATTAGTCTTTGTGAATGTTACACCCATTCTTGGCCCATTTGTGACTGCAGATGAACCAGTCAGAAACGTCAGACTGTGTTGTAAAACTTCGTTTGCTGGCATTATTTGGCTTACACTAAGCTATTTTTGAAGGTTAGTGATAAAAATACTCATCTGAAAGAAGAGTTTAGTGATTCATGGGAATGTACTTCTGACTTTACTGCCTCCAGAAGTGGAAAGAATTGTAAGGATAATGCATCTCTGAAAACAGAACTCTGAGGCATTGGCAGATGAGGAGACAACACAAGGCTTTTGATGGGGTATGTAGTTAGAGATTGGGGATCTTTGCTCTTCTGCTAATTATCTCAATGCCTCCTTTTTCTCATACTTAATGCAGGTGATACCTTACTTTTTCTGAAGTCTTTTAAAAGGTTTTGATAAAGAACAAAAACTGACAACTTCCAGAGCAATCTGAATCCCTTCTTTTTCCAATTATTAGGAAATCTGTATTTCATAACTCATTTCATCAACAGAATTTTTTTACAATACCTGCTTCTAGGCACTTTGTTCCAATATTTTCTCAATTGTAGCCTCTTAATATGCTGTTAAAAGAAAATTCAAATAATTTGGGTGTATGAGGAAGATACCAGTGTTTGTTTAAGGACTGAAGGCACATGCAGACTGAGATGGGGCTTAAATGAACAAGTCATCTAAAGGCAGTGTCAGACAGGCAGACATTTTTATTTTAGTCAGAAAGAGAGGTCAGGATTCTTGTCTACATCTTGTTCCACATGAAGTTCGTAAGTAGGTTTATTGAGGATAGTGAGAGAGGTGTTAAGGTGACTTTAATCTGTATATTAGTGTCATTTGGCAGTGTATCCTCCTACAACATAGGATGCAGGGCTGTAGTGACCATCCTGCATTTGTCTGTAGACGAACTATTAATTTCCTGTTTACGTATAAGGCTATTCAGTGTTACAGTTTAAAGGAAGAAGAAAAGGTAATGGAAGTTTAGGTGCTGGCATCCGCACAAAACTGGAATTGCCGGATGGCATGGACAGTTCAAGGTCCAGACTGGGGGGACTAAGAAATACTCTACAGAAGGTCAACTGTTGAATTCATGGAATTTTTTTAATAAGAAAGAAAGTATTTTCTGTTTATGTTTACACGAGGATATCTTCAGCAGGCAATCTGCAATTGTTAATTTTACAAATAATTTCTACTGTGACCAGGTATGGAGGGGCAGTATGTAATTGTATTACTATGGTTTACATTAATAGTGATTTCAAACTTTTAACTACTTCTGTCTTTCAGAAATAACATACAGAACTTAGTCAAAAGCATGTGAGAGCGCCCATGTGGCAGTGAGTCTAAGTGTGCCTGATGTAAGAAATGAGTAAAAAAAATACCACTGAGGTAAAACTGGTTTTGGGATAGAAACAAATGCTCATCAATCTATTCAGATCTTAGTTTACTTATTGAGTATGAATGAAAAATAACTTTAGTGTGTATCTTCTGTATTCATACCTTATTGGGAGATATTTTAACCTCAGTGTATTTTTAGAATTTTCACTTGATTTTACTCTTATCATATGGGAGAAGGGATGAGAATAGTGGACTAACACTGCCATTTTCAAATAACTTTTAGGTAACTGGAGGCTCCAGTGGAATTGGAAAATGTATTGCTATTGAATGTTACAAGCAAGGTGCTTTCATAACACTGATTGCAAGGGATGAGGTAAGTGTATGTGTATTTTTACTGGCTAAACTGTTGACAAAAATCTGTACAGATGGGGAATAATTTTGGAATTTATAATTATTCATAATTTCTTCAGTGTGTATTTTAAAGGGATCCTAAGCATTTCAAATTAATGCATTTGAAGAGGAGAGGTGGCTGCCTTTTTAAGGAGTGTAGCCCAACATGGAATTTTTTATTAGCTTGCCTTAAAACTCTATCAGTGCTATCACTTCCGTTAATGGCATTCATTATTTCACTGTGTAGATCTGTGGCAGAGGACAAAAGCAGGAAAAACCCTATATTCTTTAAAACTGTAGAATATCCCTACAGCAAGTGACAATGGGGGATTAAAGACAATTTTTAAAATTCACAGAGTATTTTGATGTCTGATCAGCATTATATTATACTTTTTACTAGTGAAAAACTGTTCATCAAGACAGCTTTGGAGCAAAAAGGGTTGCTTTGTTTTTTTTTTAACTAAAAGCTGTTCAGAATTTAGTTGGAATGACTGTTTTCATAATGGGTTGTTTTATTTGTAGAGAAAAAAACCAAATTATTCAGGAAATAAAAGCACTTTTTTGGGGGGCCTCAGTTCCAGCTGTCTTTGATAATTTACTTACACTTGAGAACTTACTTTGCGTAACCTTGAATGCAGCTAGAATTAACACAGTTTTTCTTGAAAGGAGTATGACAATTTGAATTTACCAAATTTTAGTTTGATTTTTCTGCTAATTTCATGACAGTGATTGTTCTTCAGAA
The DNA here is from genome assembly GCA_020745775.1 of Theristicus caerulescens. Lineage (NCBI taxonomy): Eukaryota > Metazoa > Chordata > Aves > Pelecaniformes > Threskiornithidae > Theristicus > Theristicus caerulescens. The sequence continues at coordinate 76,505,944 of CM036558.1, forward strand.
CAGTTTATGTAATATTACATAAATATAAAATAGAACCAAAATACAAGAGAAAAATTAATACCTACAGCCTTAGGTGCTCTGTATGGTTGTATGAAACAAAAGCATTAAATCTATTATAGAAGTTGTTACTGGCTTTAGAAGGTGAAGTGAAAAACAGATAAGCGAGTTCTAGTAGCTTGATGGAGTTCATGTTTTCATCATATATTCATAAATCTGTAAAACGGCAATAGTAAAGTGTTATAACTGGTTGACGATAACTTTTTGGGGTTTTAGGGAATGTTTTTAAGCCTTATTGAAATACTGAAGACTAATATTGCTCTCAGAACTGCGATGCTTTAGCTGTTTTTGTATCCATTTCAGAACAAGCTGTTGCAGACAAAGAAGGAAATAGAAAAGTACTCTGTTAATGACAAGCAGGTAAGACCACTGCTAACAGTGGCTGTTCTGTGTTTTAAGATAGTCATTACAACGTAGTTCAGTAGTCCTGTCTTTAAAATAAAGCTGTTGGACAAAAATGAGTGAGGACTCAGTATTTGAATTAAAAAATACCAATCTGCTTACATGAGATGTTCTGAACTCTGCTACGTTTGATGTTGCCTAGCTAGTGCATTAGCCTGCTTTTCTTAGAGGAGAAGATTGGTGTCTTCAGCTGTAGGTGTAGTACGCTTTTTTTGGGTAGCCGCAATTTACTGTCACTCGATAAATGTTTGTATTCTTCAAGATAAAGTGGAAGAACCAAATTTTTTTGAAATCTCTCGGTTTTTGCAATTCATAAATACAGCAGTTGTCTTGGGAAATAAGTATAGTTACTTGTTTCCAAGTTTAGTTCACTACATCATACTTTTATTCCTTTTCCTGGCAAAGTACTGTAACATGTACACAAGTTAAATTTGTGAAGTTCTGAGACTTCTAAACACTGAAGCCGCTTTGGTGAATAGATAGTGCACTCATGCATAAAGGCACTGTTTTAGAGTTTGCGGAGGTACTATCATAAAATAGGTAAGCTTGCTACGTTCAAAATGTGCAACTTCAAGATGAAATGCTAGAATTCTTTTTTCACAGTACTAATAATCAAGGGGAGAAGGGAAACAGTACTGAGACTGTTAACATCTTTGACTTCTTTCTTGTGTTCCAGAACTTCTTTGTTACTTTCATGATTACAAATACAAGCAATTTATTTGTCTGTGAAAAGGGATTTGAATTAATAAATTGGATATTCTGTTGAAAAGAAGCAATGGAAGAAGTTGAATATTTGGAGGCAATAATATTAGTACTACCTAACACAAAATTTTCTTAATACCTCCATTTATAAGATAAGATTCTGTCTTCACTTCCTTACATTTTTTTGTCAAACGGCTCAAGCTGTTTTTTTTTTTTTTTTTCTGTGCATGCTGCCTTACTCAGATCAACTTTATTTGAAAAACTAAGCCATTTGAGGTGAGGAGAAACTATATTTTGCCCATTTTTAAAAAAAAAAAAAGTCCCCATAACCATTTTCTTTTAGCTGCTCTAGTAGTTTCCCAAGCTTAGCATTAAAGTTAATCCCTTGTCAAACACTGTGTCAGGATGTTCTTGTTAAAATCTGTCCAAGCTTGATAGATGCAGACTTTTTAAAAGAATATTGCTTGGTGCACGTTCATAAGAGTTTCAGTTGAAATCTCAGAAAGTACCTTCAAGGTTGAGCGAGCTCCAGTGTGAACTGAACAGGACTGCTTTTGCAGAAGCAGCTTTAGACTTGCAGCCAGGTTAAGCATAGGCAGTGGGGAGTGATAGGTAGGCTGGCTCTTCTGTAGCTATTGTTGGGTTGTAGACAAAGTCACAGGGAAGCCTGCCTGATCTAAATGCGAAGAACAGAACTGGAAAAAGCAGGGAGTCTGGGGCAGAGCTCACACTGGAACAGCAGATCAGAAGCTGGGAAGTGAGGGTAGCTGAACCGAGAGCTGTACGAAAGGATTGCTGAAAGAGTGTAGAGAAAGATGTTGTCTGATACGGATCATGTACACAGAGACTGTTACATTTACTTGATGTCAAGCCAAGAGGCAGAGATCTTCAGGAAAGATTACTTTTTACGTGAGCATATGCTGTCACCATTCAGCTCTTGGATATATACATGAAACCAGGTTGCATTGACAACGAGGGTCTGGCATCTACGTATGTTTTTAGTATTCGACTTGGTAAATGTTCTTTTAAAGATGTTTGCATGCGATTTATTTAGAGTGCTGACAGTGCAGCCTTTATGGGTATAGGTGTGCAATGGAACAAAGTCCTTGCTCTTAGAGGGTTTTTTGCAGTGTTTTTTTAATCCCATTCCTAATATAGAATATTCCCAGTTACTTCACTGCGAGTTGAATTGATCTTTTATTGTGAAAGCTTTATTAATGATCCAACACCATGCAATATTTAGAACAAAAAGTGAGGAGCAGGGCCAGGGATATTAGACTATTTCTGGCAGCATATTCTGTGTCCTAGGCATGGATCTATAGTCCATCCTCTGGAGTGAAGGTAATCAGTATATTGTACCAGAAGAAAGAACGTATGATAATAGAAGCAAAGAGATGAATTGTATAATGTGATAGTAGTCAATAAAAGCTGTGGTAGTTCCTGAGTGTGTTGTTCACAGCATGAATAACTAATCTATGCAATCTGATATATTAACCAACTGCTCCAATTTTGATACAGAACTGTGATTTTTAACCTCCTCACTGGTCTTGCAAAGACATCCAGATAGTAAATCAATGTTGTTTTCATTCAACTGCTATTTTGTTCTTAAACTTATGTAAAAGATAAATATTTCCAAAATGTAGTAAATACCTTAAGGGGAGATGCATGCAGACCCGCCAATAACTTGCACCACAAGTTTACTCTGATGTCCAACTGCACATGATGCTGGGAGGCAGGAATAACCAACCTGCTGTACAGGAATGGCAAGCAGATTCTGTTTATGCAGCTAAGAAGTGTTGTAGTCTGACCAGAGGCAGAACTGACAAATGACTAGCCACCAAAGCAGTTAGTTACACTGTGGTAAGCTCTTTTTTTTTGTGTGTGTGTGTGTCTGTGAGCTCCATGACAAGTGGTAATGATGATACTTGTTAACAACCTGGTGATGACTTTGTTTTATTTCACCTGAAACTGAGTTTAAATGAGTTGACCAAAGTAACAGAAAGGCTAGAAACTGGAACAAGAATACAGGAGTCCCTCCTTTTGCTGTGATAGGACATTGCTTCTTTCAAGATGATGACTGCCCCAAAGCTCTGCTGATTGCTCAGCAGAGAGGGTAACTTATTGGTAAATACCTGGCCAAGCTGGAGTTTGTAGTGATCTTACAGTTTGTAAGTGGTAACCCAAAGGCAGTGCTCCCTTTGGCCAGAGGTTGATTTGAAAGTGCTTCAAAACATAAATTCCGAGATCATCTTGCTGAAAGTAATCAGTAACTTTCAAGAAAAACAGGGCCTAACTTTTAGCTGCAACAAAACTTAGATATCACTGTCATCTGTTTTTTTGATGTCCTGTCCTGCCTGTGGCTGCCCCCCGCCCTGCCAATGCTTATTTTCATTTTTCTGTATCTTTCAAACTAAACCCCATAATCTCTGGTTTCCAGACAAGAAGTAAACATATACACATTACTTCACTTTTTAGGTATTTATGACACTGTGCAACTAGTCAGTTTCTCATAGAATTTTTATTTTAGTTTTGTCCTTGACATGTCCCAATTAAACAGTGTGCAACTAAGTTTACTACTATTCTTCAAAAAAATTTTATGAAAAAAAAATGGGTAGCATGCATTGCCAGTACTAAAGTTCGCAGGTTTTTAACACTTGCTTTATACATTTTTGGAAAAGGTGGTTTGTTTTTTTTAGTGCTGATGCTGCAGTTTCAGAGCAACACTCTGCAACCATGCCTTTCTATGATGTGGAAAAAAATGTTTTTTCTTAAAGATGAGCCTAAGCCACACAAATGGTTTGACTTGTGTTTAGCGCTGATGAAAGTTAAATGTAGCACTGTGGAATTTGGACTGCCTTAGTTAAAAGAGTTTTTACTAAACTTTATGTAAATAACTGGAGTCCTAGTATCTCTTACTACACAGTAAATTAGAAATGATACTTTGCACATGAGTACCTGCTTTGAAGATCCTGAAGTGCTTATTTGTTCTTAATATAATCTTTATTATACTAGAATGTGTGTGTGTGAGGGGGAGGAGCTCTGAGGGGGCAGTGATTGCTTTCTCCAGTATGGTTGAAGTGCAAACTGTCCTGTCAAAAAGACTTCCTGTTTTTCCTGGAAAAGATATATCATTGGGTTTTGTTTCATTTTGAAAGGCTCGGAGTCAACAGTTACTGGACTTACTGTGCTCTAAAAACGTTCTTCACTTTCCTTTTCTAGGTTGTGCTATGTATTTCTGTTGATGTATCTAAAGACTATGAACAGGTGGAGAATGTTCTAAAACAGGTGAGGAAGTAACTGATTCACCTATGTATCTTAAGCAGCTTATCTGTGTGTGATGTATTTCTAATGGAAGTAGTGATACTGTGCTATAGGAAGGGTTCTTTCCTGCTAAAGAACCTTAACCTCTGTCCCCTCTTCCAGGCTCAGGAGAAGCTGGGGCCAGTTGACATGCTTGTAAACTGTGCAGGAACATCAGTTACAGGAAAATTTGAGGATATTGAAGTGAATTCTTTTGAAGTGAGTGAGCATACTTTTTTATTTTATTATATGATGATTTCTTATTCAACCATTCTAACAATTAGATTGCATTCCTGTGTCTTTGCAGACACTGTATGAATAGTGATACACTTGATTTGTGGTAGCTGTCAGAATTAGAATGTATCTTTAGATTTGCAAGGATTGTCTCTAATTTCTCACCTAACTATCGGTCCATTGATGGATCGGAATAGTGACTTCTTCCTCTGGGACAGAGAAAGTCCTCAAGATGGCAAGAAAATATGGCATGTATTTTTATAGTTTAATGCACTGTGAAAGGCACTGAATTTCATGTGGTCTCACTTTTTTGCTGGTGAAGATTTTTTTTAATATATTTTTAACCTGTTTAAGAAAAATTCAGCTGTTATCAGTGTTCAGCTCTGAGGTGCACAAATTGTTTGCAGCTTGAGAAGCTGCTGCTCTGATGAAATGCCTGGCCCCCCCCCCCAAAAAACAACCACCACACCACACCTGTATTTTGGTTACTCTATGCCCACAGCCCTCAGGCCCCCAGTCATCTACAGGTAACATTGAATCATCTGAAAATACTAAATAGGTGTAACTTTATAATAAATTTGAATCATCCATTCTATTGCTTGTATAGGCTATCAGTTGTGTTTTAGGTCTTCGAGAGAGTGAAATTAAAGACTTCCCCTTATCCTGCCAAAGATTAAAATCTCTGAAATGCATAAATACGTAGAATTTTTCCTGTTTCCTGTTTTAGAAAGCTCTTTAAGCTTTCATTTCAGCATGTTTTCATGCATCACGTGTAAATTGGTTGCTTCCTGGACACTGGTTAGGGTAGATTTTCCCTCATATATTTTTTTCCTTGAAGGCCATATGGTTCATAGTATTATCAGTATCCTGGATGCTATTAAGACTTATAGATAGACTGGATTTCTTTTGGCTTGAAGTGAGATTTTTTTTTTAGCTATAAAACAGTTTATGAATCTGTAGAATAGAAAACAATTGTTTCTTTTGCCAGCTGATAGAACTACAAATCTAGTGAACTTCACTGTTAAAGCAGACTGAAATATGGATTTTTTGATAAATAATACCAAACAGCTGAAGTATTCTGAATCTGTGGCTCAAATACCATATTAATATCGTTTGTACAGAGATTAATGGCGGTCAATTATCTGGGTAGTGTTTACCCGAGTCGAGCAGTAATCGCTACCATGAAGGAACGAAGAATGGGAAGGATTGTGTTTGTATCATCTCAGGCTGGTCAATTAGGCCTATTTGGTTATACAGCTTATTCTCCAACAAAGTTTGCTCTTCGAGGGTTGGCTGAAGCCCTGCAAATGGAGGTATGTGTTCAATAATTTAAGTATTTTTGATTGTAAACAATTTTTTTTTAACTAGCAGCACAGCACATTTTCATTTAAATAGTTCTCTTTTTGTCTTGTGCAGCACTGCTTATATTTGTGTGCTATGTTGGCCCTTTTTTGGCAGCAGTACAATCCTATTGCTGTGCATGGAATTGCAGAAACTAAGCTGATTTCAGTTGCATAAGAGGGAATAGATTGAATCTGTTCCTAGAACTGAAGATGACCACATGTGCAGACATTTTTTTTAATCTTTTATTTTAACTAAAAGGACTTGGATTTTAAGTCTTTTGAGTAAAAGTCTTTTTCAAGGCTCTAAGTGCAGAATGATATTGAAGATCCCATGGATGCATGAGGGGCAGGCCAGTGATTCCCAGCTTGTTTGTGAGGCCATGGTAAGTGGTTTGTGAGCCATATGAAACAGTAAAGCTTGCAAGCTAGAATTTGAGGATTGTTTACCAAAAAAAATTGTGTTGACAGTGGTTCACCCTTCTAAATTTTGGTGTATATGAGCTTTTTATAGTGCCATGATATAAGCTTATGCTTAAGTCAACACTAAAAACCAAACAAACGCTGTTTTCATTATTCAATGGTAGGAGGTTGGTAAGTACATTGTAGTAAGACAGGTGAAATTGATTTGAAGATTACTTCTGGTATTCTGTTAAGAATGTATATTTTAGCTGTTAAGTGTTTATGTATTAAGTGTGTTTGGTTCTAGACCCTTGCATAGTCCCTGTTGTTACCCTGTTCTGTTCAATGTAGTTGTATGCCTTGATCAGGATAATGTGGGGTAAAACTGCCTCTAATCACTTCTGGCCTGCCAGATAGAACAACATGACTGCAGGGTCTTTCTTCAGACTGGTGACAGATATTTTTGTGAAGACTGAATTATTCAAAACTAAAAATAGGGCATTTATGGACCTGTGATGTGGTATTTCAGTAAGTGTTTTCAATATGGAATGTTTCATAATATACACAAAAATGCTTAGCACTTTACAACACTGGTTTATCTTAGCCCTCCGAATATTTTCATTAAAAGCTTCTTTATTTGTACTGGAGTACAGATCTGCATTGTAGTAGTTTCTGAATAGTAGTGCAGTAATTAGTAAGTAAGCGATGTAATTCTATGACACATACATACAAATATGTAAATAAATGCAATCCTTGACATGAGACCTGCCATTTTTCCTCACATTTTTCTACTTATTTTTTGTCTCCTTAGATTTTGACCCCTTGCAAGTTTATACCATGGGTTGAAAAGCCTTGTGACTTGAGTATACCTCTTAAAGATATCAAATTTGAGTTTTACATTTTTGTTGTTTTTTTCCTCATATTTGTCCAGCAGTGAAAATATATTGACATAAACAACAGCAAAAAAGCATTCTAATAAGCCTCAGTAAAAGCCTTGTTTGGCCTTGTGTTTATGAATGCTGCGTACTGGTGTTTGGCAATGGTGTAGTCTTTTTTTTAAAATTGAAATTGGTAAAATTATAGAGCTAAACTACTTTCATATTCCTCCTAAATGTCTTAAAAAATGCTTAGATTCATCAAATAATTTACATCAAATGCAAAGTTTTAAGATAGTTTTACTATACAACACAACACAGCCATCTCCAAGATCTTTGCTGTTTTGCTTTCTCATTTGACAAAGCTCTGAGTCTTGCAAGCGCTGAATATGAGAGTGACTTAACACTAGAAGCAATTTGAATTCAAGCTTGCTGTATTTCTTCGGTACAAGAGAAATTAATGGAGTTACGAGGGACATGTAAAGGCTGTCAGTATTAACACTTACTTTTGTAAAATACAGGTAAAACCTTATAATATCTACATAACAGTGGCCTATCCTCCAGATACTGACACACCTGGCTTTGCAGAAGAAAGTAAAACAAAGGTAAACTGTTCTTGAGTAATACTGTCATGTTTTTAAAGCTTGACTTCGTAGTAAGCAATGCATTTCAGATTTCATTCACTTCCATAGTACTTTTGAAATCAGTGCATATTAAGATTTTAGGAAGGACTTTTAAACACTTCAGTTTTATCAACTTAGAGTTAAATAGCTTGTAGGATAATTTTGTGTAGTTTATTGTTCTGGCTTTAAATGGAAGAACTACCTACCTTTAATATCTGAAATACTGCAAAGTCTTTCTGTACGCAATTGAAATATTGTTGTGGAATGGTAAACTCTAAAACCACTATTTGTTATGATATCAAAGCTTAATGAGCCAAACCCAATACTCTTATTTTACGTCTTTGATAATATGCAGTTGTTCTGATAGATGTGACAGATCAAAAGAAACCTCAGTTCCTTCAGTGAAGTCTGCAAACTAACCATACTGTATGAATATACATAATGGCACAATTCAATAGTGGCTGTTGTCTAGTATTAAACTAGGAAGGAAACTTTTGCATTGTGTTTGTAGTGCGAATGACAGTTTCACTTTTCAGAAGGGTGTGTCAGCAGTAGGTCTTTTCCATTTGGCTTACCTTGAAAAGGAAAGTTTTGACCTTCAAAAATTTAGTCACCTCTTGTCATTTGACATATCCTTACATATGAAGTATAATTCCAAAAACTGCATTCAGGCCCCTTGTTCAGACTGAAGTATCAGGTAACCAGAGAAGAATGTGTCTATTTTTTATTTGCATACTGTGAACTAGAAACTTGGTATCTAAGGAGATCAGCCTTTTCAAGATGCCTCATGATGTATAATAGGAAATTTGGGTTGAATTCCATTTTGTCTTTCACCCTTTGTATAGGAATCAGTAGGGAATGTAGAATGCAATTCTTACTTCATGATTTCTTGATATAGATACTCTGTATTACTCCCACACATCCATATAAAGTGCCATAATTAGACATCTGCAGATACTTGTATAGCTTGCATATTCTCTGGGATTTTTTCTTCATAATAGCCTGTTTCAGGGAAATATAGTTACCAGCAAAAATGCACTGTTCATCTGAGATTTCTCTTTAAAAGAGATTCAGTGAGATTTATCTTATTTGTCAAAAAGGTGTTGTCTTTTAAGCAAAGACTTATGCTTTGTTTTAGCATACATGAAGTCTTCAGGTGACTTCCTCCTATTGTGGCAATGCACCTTAAATCTCTGCAATATTGTATTGCTCTGACAGTTTAGATACTCATTTATTATTGTTGCATCTATTTAATACTACTTAGTTTAGAACATCTGTGTCTGTAGTTTGCATCTCTTTAGGACTAGGCCATTTTTCTCTGTAATCATTGAATATAGTAAAAGAAAATGTCAGGAGCTAGGATACAGCTTTTCTGTGTTTAATCATTAAGCTTTGTTGTTGTGATTTTTTTTTTTTATTTTATTTTATTTTTTTAGGTAACTGCTTTACAAATGACAACTGTGCTTTGGCTGGCTGACGAGCCAGATCAAGTATTTAATGGCTTATTTCTGCCTGCCTTTCTCTCAACATGTCATTAACTTTAGCTGTTGCTCCTGAACAGCTGCTAATTTTTTCCCCAAATTATAGTATTTTAATTACTGTTGACATATCTCTTTCCAATTTGGTCGATACAGGACAGTAGGCTCAAAAGTACATCGGTGTTACGAGATGGAGATCTGATGACATAAGCCGTATCATTGTAGGAAAGCATGTAAAAGGGGGTTGTATGTGATTTCTGCTGGCAAAGATACTGATCCCCCCCCTTAAAATACACATGCTAAAAAAAAAAAAAATAGTTTTCAGTGAGCCTGGTCAGTGAAATCAGGATTCAGAATTCTACAGGTATTTGGAAATAGGCCTGTTTCTGTGAAATTTAATTTCTGTAGTACTTTGGATTGATAATGAGAGAGAAACATGTAGTTGCTCAGGTCTTCCCTAGAAGTGCTTTTTTAAAGTATTAATCTCAGAATTAAACTAGTCCCAGTATTTGACTAGGCTTGAATGCTTCAATTAAATTTTGTTATTAAATGTAACTGAATTAGCCATTACAACAAGTCGAGTTGCAACCAAGTACTCTTTTCTCCCTATTTTAGCACTCTTTTTCTTCATCAACAGAATCACCTATCTTAACATATTGAGCATTTAAACAGCTTGCTGTGCAGCTAGCTCCATCATTGTTTTACTTATTAAAAGGACGTGAATGACAAACGAGCTTCTAAATACTTTGAAGCGTATTTTTGCCAGGTTTTTTTGGTAACAGACCAGACCTGTGGGTGTTTTGTTTTGGTTTTGGGGTTTTTTTTGTGAAAGAAATTGTGATTGCTAAAATAACTGCCATAATTGTTTTATTCTAGTGAGGTAAAGTGGCATAAATGCTCTAAATCATGAAGAAAATGCTGTGATGGATTTTGGTGGATACCAATATGTGGAGTTTGAGAAATTAAAGGAAAAAAAAAGTTGTTTTGTAGGGTCTTAAAAATATTTCAGGTCTATCTTTTACTTCATTTCTGGCGCAAACCATAAATTAACTAATACGGAGGTTGGGGAGACATATTTTAAGCATTTTGATAGCTTCTACTGAAAATAAAATACTTAGGAAAAAAAACACTTTTGTATTTTATTAGTGATAAACTGTTAGAAAAAGTACTACTCAAGGAAAAGTTGGCATTTTCCTTCATAAAATTAGACTATTACTTATGAAGGTGCTTTACCTTTCTTTAAGTGTGTGTTTTAGGTGACAGTATGATACCACCTGCTAACAGTGATATCATCCATGACAAAAGACCCCAAACCAAAATTTGACCTTCATATTTTTCTCTCCTGTGTGTCGTTAGTCAAATTTATATTGGTGTTTTTCTACTAAAGCCCTTAGAGACGAAGCTAATTTCTGAAACCTCATCTGTTTGCCAAGCAGAACAAGTCGCCAGAGTTATAGTCAAAGATGCCATAGTAAGTAAATTACCTTTTTAAAGTATGTTCTTTGTTGGAGAGAGTAGGATCGCATGTAATGCTTGTTTAAGACTAAGACAGTGGCTAAGCTAAATGCAAAATCAATTTACATGAAACAGTACTCTTTGCTGGTTCGTTTGAACAGGAAGTATTTTCTTTATTTTTCTTTTGCCACTCTGCCCACAAATGATTTTATACAATCTCTTGGAACTAAAAAGTATCTGAAGTTGTACATTAGACAGAAGAAAATGATGCATCAGTATGATGCAATGTCTCAAAGGCAGATTATGACTGACTTTAAGGCACTAAACTCTATTGACTTTTTATGTATCAAATACCATTTGTCTAACCTCAAAAGCTTGTTGGACTACCTTATTTTTCTTGAAGATGAGTTCATATAAAAATAATCTTTACAGTAAATGAAGGCAGTCTAGCCTGTTCGGCTTTTAATGTCTTAAGTATGTGATTTATCAGTGATTAAAATACATAAAATGCTGCTCTTAGTGGTTAAAGGTGTATTGCCTTTCTGAGGAATTTTTTTTAAATGTTTCACGCTATGGAATGCGTGCATGCTTAATAAAGCACCTCAGAATGGAAATAAACAGGAAATGTCATGTTCATAAAACACAGCAATTGAATCCTAAAATCTGTAATTGCTTTGCAATTCCAAATACTCTTGATCTTCAACATGATTTACATCTGCAGCAGGTGTTCAGTTGTGAAGTTTTTACAATATTTTCGCAAATACAGCACATAAACACAAAACGATGTCTGGTTTTGGGGTGGTGAGTTTTAAAAACAAGTATTACCTCGCATAATATTCTGCTTTGGTGCTTAAGGAAAACTAATCTCCTCTCTAATCTTAAGCATCTGGTACTTCTACACCATGCTTTCCAGCATTTTGGATGATATATTAGTTCAGACGTGGTCTTTATGCTCTCAAGCCATCAGCTGAGAGACTAAAATGGACATTAAAAGGTACCTCTGTACTGTAGGAACTTGCAGTCCTCTCAGGTGTGTGTTGGGAAACAACCAAATCTCATATCCTCTACTACGTTGCACAGATTCACTCCTAACCCCGATGTAGGAACACCACCTTCTCCTTTCTCTTCTGCATTCCATAGATTTAGTCCTGCAGTGTTTCAGAAAGTGTTTTCCAGCATACAGTCTGCTGGAAACAAATGGGAGAAGCCTTGGAGTCAGAGCTATAGAGCTGCAATTTTCCTGATGAGTAGTCAAAAAACAAACAACTTTTTCCTGTTATCTGTCCCCCCTCTTCTGCCAGCTGAATTGCTTAGCAGGCTGTGTATCTCACAGTTTTGAGGAGGGCAAGTTAAAAGTCATTGACATAGATGAAGGAGGACCTGTTACCTAGCATTTGAAATACACCCCCCTGCCAAATCCGATGTGATAGCAAACTAATTTTAACAAAAGGCAAGCAGTATTTTATTCTACAATTACAGTAGTGATTGGTGATCTGACAGTTAGGGTGTAATTCTGTCTCTGAAATATATTTAGAGACAGGGAGACCATTATCCATTTTCTCCATCAGTAATCACGCTTCAAGAAGAAATTTAGAGCCTTTCTACCTTTTAAAGAAATCTTCAGTAATTTAGCACACCTCTTTCTAAAGAGAAGCTAGCTTCCTTGTCCATTTTTAAGTGAATGCCTTTTGGAATGTATAGCACAAAAATATTTTTGAATATTTTGATTCTTAATTGTGTTAATTTTTTTTATAAAGATTTGTTGTTAGTGACATCAGTCAGCTATGTTCATCGAGAATAGCTGTTGAAATAAGACACATCATGATTTGCCACAACTGGGTAAATTACTGTTTTCTTTTCTTAATTGCTGTTTTCCTTCCATCCAGCAAGGGAACTTTAACAGCTCAGTTGGATCAGATGGTTACATGCTATCAATATTGACAAGTGGAATGTCACCAGTCACTTCTATTACTGAAGGTCTTCAGCAGGTAAGATTGGTGAGGGCCCCGTAGCCACAATTTCTTATAGTTTAAAATACTTTAAAATGTAGAACATTATGCAAACATTGATTATCGTTTCATCAAATGGCTGTTAATACTGTGGAGACTTGGATTTAGGAAACTGAAGTAGTATTTTCAAGCTGAAGCAGCAAGTTGGCAGGAAAGCTAAGATTACTACCTGCTGCTCAGTCCTGAACTATTACATAGTTATGATCGTTTTCATTAGTTTGTTTTCTTGAGGTTATCTAACATACCTGCCTGGAACTTTTTTTTATTTCACGAGTAAACAATAGGCTGCAATCCAGGATTTTAAATGAATTGAAAGATGTTTCTCTCTGTTTCCAGGTTGTTTGCATGGGCATTTTTCGCATCGTTGGCCTATTTTACCTAGGAAGTTTTGACAGCATAGTTCGTCGCTGCATGATGCAAAGGGAAAAATCTGAAAGTGCAGATAAAACTGAGTAATGTTTACTTTGAATTGAAAGAAGAATGTTAAACAGTCCTGGACAGCTTGCTGCTGAAGTGGGACTCAGTTTTTCTCCTGAAGGATTTAGACTGGAAGTACTTGCATATGTGACAGATGAGTCCCCCTCAAAAGCTATGAAAGAAAACAAAAAGTACAACTCCAGAAAATGCCAAACTATGCAAAAGTGTGAATGAGGATTAGATTTTTTTTCTTTTGGTGATTTAAGTTGGAGAGAATTTGGGGAACTTGTAAGTGATCTGCAGAGTAGAATTTGAGAAGGGACTATGTGCAGTAATTCTGGACAAATGCTTAAGTTTTCGCACTTCGGTGCTTATGAACAAAATAAGTACCGTGACAGACTGGGCTGAAGTAGATTGAAGTCCCCTGAACAAGTTGGTATCTTTTGCTAACGTTTTGGGACTGGTTTTAATTTAGAATGTTAACTTTTCCTTTGGCCAATCTACAGATCTGTCTGTCCATGACAGCTTTCCTTATTCTATCCAACATGCAACCGTGGAAACCTTAAGATGGCAGATACATGATCCAAGCTTTCTCAGTCTGGGAGTAATTAAAAAGTATGGTTTAATATACACATACTTTCTAAAGGGAGATGAAGAACCCATTCCCACAGAGAAATGCTAGGAGATGTGACCGGGTCTGTAGCTCTTCTGGCCTTTGAAGTATGTTATGAACAAAAAAAAAAAAATCAAACCAGTATCAAGTGTGTTGATTATGACTTTCAGCATTTTAAGCCATTGAAATAACGTACAATTTTTACAGATACTTACTTTTCCTTATCTGCCAGTTTTTGCTCTAGAAAGGAAAGTAGCTTAATGTTACTGTTATGCACGTTATTTTTCAAAGCTGCAAATGATGAGCCAAACCAGTAGTTGATGATAGAATCGATTGTAATTAAAATGCCAGGCTCTTCCAGTAGCAGGAATGTAGCTTTTTGGGGCAGGGGGTCGGGAGGGGGAGGGGTGTGTCTCAGAATGGCATTCCACACTTGTTTTTCTGTGTAGTGATAAACTTTTTCACATGACAAGAAATGATTTAAAATACTCTCCTTCTATGCCCCACTTCTAATCTGTTTCATTTACATTATATGAAACAAGGCTGCTCAAGAACTGCTTCAGAAAACACAGAACCCAGCAGTTGTTTCTAATAAATCTGAAGTTTAACACTGAAAAAGCTTGATGCATAACAATGATGTTTTAAGGGTGCACTATGTATACTGTTTATTTAATGGACCACTATAGCAAGTGCCTTGTGAGCTGCTTTTTTTTTTTGCAAAAGCTGCATATTTTGTATTTGTTAGCACTGATGTGTTTTCAATGTCAGATTTTCCATTTTCAGTCAGTAGTCTGAATCTAAAGTTACTTGTAAAACTGGGCACTTTCACTTCCTTGAAAGTAGTATTTAACAACAAAATAGGCAAAATTGATTGCTTTTGTTAAGATATTCTCTACGTCTATTTAAGAAGAGGTATTCAGTTAAACTGAGATGAAAAATAATAGGTGGTTAACTGGAAAACCTTTAAAATGTAATTTATTGAGGCTGTTTATTTTCCCTCTCTGAATTCGGTTGGTCACTTCAAATTTTGTTCACATAGACTAAACTTGCTTTAATACCTGGTTTACAAACATATTTTTTGGAGGAGGGTCACATTGGCACTCTCATCTTAAGTGGTTAGACTTTCATTAGATTGCAAACGTTGAGGCATTGTTGAATTCTTCACAAAGCCTATGTTTCAGGTCCTGCCTCCTGATTTTGTTTAGATGTATGAAGTTGTGCATGCCTATAATATAATATTAATTTTGAGAATAGAGTGTATTCCTGCATTTTTAAACAGCTGGGCTTCAGTGCAAAGAAATCTAGTGTGCATATGTTTCCTGTGCTGCTTACTGTGAATGACATAATGGAACATTTATCATACATCCATTGTCAACATTGCTCTTAAAGCAACATAACAATGCTATTTGGACCCTTTTATCTATGTTAATTCTTAGTTTGATGCAACTCAAATACTCCTTTGACCACCTGCAAAGGATACCAAAATGGGTGGATCAGTTGTGTTGTAGTTTGAAAGAAATGCTTATGTAGGTGACTTGACATCAACACAAGCTTGAAGGTCAGGACTTAAAACCAGTAAGACTTTGGATACTTGAATTTTTGGATCTTCAACTTGGAATGTTTAAAGGGTTTGCATTTCGGAAACATAATCCAGAAGGTCAGAGCACACACAAGACACTATGGCAGCTGGGCCCCTTTAAAATATTTCAGGTTGGACATCTTAGATCCCTAATCACTTTTTCTTGACTGAAGAGTCCTCCAAATAGTGACTGATATAATTCAGTGCAAGTGTCTGTGAAGGAAGAATAAGAATACTGGGTGAAAGTTATGGCCCTGATCTATAGAGACTTCAGTTCACACCTAATTTTGCGTAGTGTAAGTGGTTGTATTGACAGTAAAACTGTAGGTTGAACCCCTCAGCAATTCTGGAAATTGGAACGAGGCGAGTTTTTTGAAGGAACAAGTAAGGAATAATCTTTTTAAATGTTCTAGTTTCTGCTGTTGCAAGTTAATGCAGTTAATTTTAACTGATAAACTTTTCAACTGTCTTATTGTCAAAACATAGTACATTGTCAACTACAGCAACCTTTGGTGTAAATTTTGTTTTCTTATGCACATTCTCTATCTACCACTGTACTCATTTTAAGGTCCAATATTAAGTGAAGGAGATGCCTTGTAATCTTGTGGAAAAATGTTTAGCAGCCAAAAAAACTGTTTTGCCAGTTTAAATGTTACAAAACCTCCGCATTTAAATGTTTTAGCAGTGTATTAGATCCGTGAAGATCTTCAAATAGGCTTTATTACTTTTTGTCAAATTGTCAATAATTTAATCACTTGTGCCATACCAGTCGGTGTCTTGTCTCGTTTTCTTGATCGATCTTTAAGATTCGATTTAGGCTTTATAGTCTTTTTCATTCCATGTAGTTTCTAATGACTGTCTGCTTTAAATACAGATTTATTGTAACTTCACATATAGTTTACTTCACCAAGGTGTTCATGTGCAATTTAAATAGATTTAATATTTTACTAAGAAAAAGATATAGGTAAATAAACTTTATTTGCTGTGAAAAACTCTAGGCACTTTTAAATGGTAAAAATATATAGCATTATTTGTAAAAAGAAACTTTGTGCTTATTGCTTCATCATTTTTGTGCCAGAACTGTAAACTAGTTTTCATATTTTATATTTCTGAAAATAAATGGAGAATCAACAAAGCCTATAACTTCTAACTTCTTTGAGGGGATGAAGAACAATGCATAAATTCACTTGCAGGGTTTGGTGGTTTTTCTTTTTTAAATCTGAGGTTAGTTCAGCAGGATCCTCAATTTAGTAGGACAGCAGGGGGGGCAATATATCCCTCCATTTTGGCAGCTCAGGGCAGAGGCGTACAGCAGATGAAAGGTGTAAAGAATTCAACTGCATATGGTCAGCAGACCCAGTGTCATCAAACCGTAATGAAAGTGGGATTAAACTGACAAAATCTGCCTGTATTGCAGGAGGTGCTGCCAGTGTAACTAGTGCCTGTGCTCTCTGGAAGTGCTTGCGAGCCCTGGTGAGCCAAGTGGCGCTCACTCTTCCTAGCGGAAAACAACAGACGTAGTAGCTACGGTAGCTGCCTTCCTGTACCGCCGCTGAGCAGGCAGCTGTAGAGGGAATCGCTGTATTACGTTTCAGCTCTGCGGTAGGAGGGCTTGAGTGGATAGCTAGCTCCAAGGTAATAGTCGGGGAGAAGTAGCCCTAAGATACTTATTCTCAAAGTAAATCCCAAATCGCAAAAGTTCGATCTTTTAGAAAAACATTCTTATTAAATTATCAGAGAGCCAAAGTCAAAGATGGATCGAGGAACGTATCTGCTATCTGAAATGTGTTTAAAGCTGAGGGGCTGATGTTAATCTTGGAATGTTAGAGAATTAAAAGTTTTGAAATGAAAGAAGGCCATGTTGCAACTTTTCAGTAAAAGTAGTGGGCCAAAGTAGATTTCTCTTCATTCCTTTTCGTAATTGGATTTCAGCTACAAGGCTGAATTATCTGGTAGCTCCTTCCCCCCACCCCAGCCACTACCAAGCACCCTGAAGAGTAGGTGCGTGTTTGATGGCCTGTCAAAGCTGGTAGTAAAACCTCATGAAGGCATTTCCTTTCCTCTGTCGCTGGGGGGAGACTCTCGCCAGAGCCAGAGACCTTTAAATGAGGTGTCTGTCTTGCCACACCTCCCATCCTCTTTCTCTTATTTCCTTTCTTTCAGCCTAGGTGCGCTAAATTGGTGAAAAAGACGACCGTGCTAATCTTACGTTGACGGTGGTCTGCGGTGGGGGAAATAATACTGCTAAGCTTTTGGACAGAAACTTGCACTGAAGGAAGCAGAAAGTGAAAATTCCCTCCCCCCCCCCCCCCCCCCCCCCAAAATGCCTACCTAGTTTGGTGGAGGGGGACAGAGGGAAGCATTTCATAAAGCTGATTGGGAAGGTTTGCTGTTTGGGGAACCCTTGATGAAGGAATATAATACTAAACCCCCTCTGCGATAGGGTACCACCAAGCCAGTCTGAAATTCTATTTTTCTAAGTTGAAAACAAGCTTGTTTTCAGCTTGGAGGGGAATCCCCATGTTAATTTTAAACCTTTCGAGTTCTAACTATGAAGTTCATTGTGTAGTAGTGCTGCTGGAGCAATGTAAATAAACACAAGGGGCGAAAGCAAAACATACATGACTAACACTAAATCATGCTGCCAAGCACCGAGAGTCAACTCCCTTGGCCAAAATAAGGTGTTAAATCTGTGAAGATACCAGCTGCAAATAATGTATATCAAAATAAGTCTAAAACCAAATTTTAAATGTTCTAGGTAACTTGTGACTGAAGGGAATATCCTTTCCCAAGCTAGCAGGTGCTTCAAAGAAAGTAGTTGAAGTGAGGTGTGTCAGTCTTTCTTTCCAAGCATTTACTCAGAAACTGCTTCCCCCCTTTTTACTTTGAAAAAGGTTTACAGGTGTAATAAAAGTTTATGGATCAGAGACGGATGTTCCTGTTTGTCCAGCAGTCTCTTCCCCTTTCCTATTCCTCCACGCTAAAACTGTCTCCTTCACTCTTCTGCTCTTTCAACTGGAAGATGGCCTCCCACGCCTTTTGCCGCAGCAGAAGGAAGAAAGGGCAGGGGCAGCGTTGCCCAGATCACGAGAATCGGTTGGCAGCTTGTGAAAGGTGGTGGGACGGCTCAGATGCTGCAAAGGCAAGACCCTAGTGCCACATGGCGAAGCAGAGATGTCAAAGAGAAGGATTCCCAGAGCCGGATGCAGTTGTTTTGCCTCCTTCCAATTCAAACCATGGAGTCTGTATCTTGACAAGAAGCGAAGGTGGTTGAGGGATGAGTACAGTAAAAGGGGCCTGAAAGTCAGGAGCTGTTTGCTATGTTGGACCCTAAGGATATTATCTGAGTATCTCATCCAGCTGCCTTTCCTGATGAGCACAATTAAGCGCCATGAAATGAACCATAATTGCAGGTTGAGCATGCTTTAAGCGTTTTACAGTAGCATTTTCTGCTCTGCAAGCGCTTCCAGCCAAAAGGGATCTACTCCACACCTGTAGCATTTGCAACAGCGGCAGGATGAAAGGCAATCTCCCATGTCAGGAATGCACTCTGAAGAAGTGAAGAAATTTGTTCAGGTTAACCTGCCACCATCCTGGTTAAAAATGAGGAAAACGCCTCCAGGCTTCACGGGTGCTACTTTTCCCTATACTTTTTACATGCAGAAAACTGGTTTTTAAAGCATTTTATACGACAGACCCTAGCTGCTGCTTTGATAGCCATGTTGGGCAACACGTTGAGCAAAACAGAGGACACAGTCTTGGCAATAAATGGTGGTGTGCAGTTGATAGCAGAGAATTACACGCGCGCATGCGAGTCTCTGGAAGAGCATTGTTTTCAAGGCATTTCATGCATCTTGGCAGAGATACCACGGGTCTGTGGGTATTGTGGTCTCACGGACAGAAACAATCGTGAAAGACCATGTGGTTGGTGGCTAGTTTTAGTCAGGGCAAGTTAGAAAGCTCTTGCAGGCACAAAGGCATGCAGAGCACATAGATGCTGGTGTGGACAGAAGCGCTGAATGCCTTGAGCAGAGGAACCCAGATGAAGCACGGCCATGGGTGGCACAGACAAACGCCTCACTGGACATAGCACCAGCGAGCATTTACAGTGCCATTGGCATTTACAGGCATTTACAGTGCCATGGCTGCTAATTTTCATACGTGCAAATTCCCCACCCCCGTGGGCACCGTTGTAGCAGGCTCTGTCCATACAGCCAGTATTTAAGCTGTGCTAGAACATCGTAAGGCAAAGGACTTCTTTGGTTGTCATAACTGTATTTACCTACACCGCTCTAAATAACTGCTTTTGGGTTACTCAAATTTAATTTTTTGTTAGGGTTTTTTGGTTTTGATTTGTTCTAGAATAGAAAGTCTCTGCAGATTTACAGCAAAAAATGTGGCAATGTCCTTGCTCGCTTTGAGTCCTGTCACACGGTGCAAACACAACACCCCAGTTGTTTCACGCCCGCTCAGGCAGGGCTTTAAACAACCGCTTCCTTCTCTCCAACTTGCCTGCTCGTGAGCCAAGGAAAGAAAAGGGTGGGCAGGTCACCGGGAGCCAGGGTTGCGATTGAAATCCTGTTGATGTTAATACAAAGGTACAGGGAGAAGGTGTCCACTTTCAGATTGTCGGGAAGTTCGGTGTTGCCAGGCACAAAGAACTTTTCTAGAGCATTGCTTAATAATGCATCCGCTGTACATTGGGCATCTGGGAAGCTATCAGAGAAACAGCAGCCTTTGCAGGATCCTGCCTGTTTGGTCAGTTGCCCAAGCACGGATATGAAAGCCGTCTCACGAAAATAATCTGTCCTTTACACTGCCAGACCTGACTGATGCCTGCTGCCGATGCTCCTACCTCTGTAATTGTCAAGGGAGCTTTTTTCACGTGAGCTTCTGTTTATATTCCTAACTGAGTTCCTATTCTTTATACAGCTAATTCTTCTTATTAGTCTGATTAACGTTGGTGGGCCAGCTCACATAAAGGTAAATGTGTGTGCGGAAGGATTTGCAGGATCAGATCTTGAGTAATCAGCACGGTATTCTGCTACCTAAAGGCACGGTAATGATTTCTTAGCTGACTTTATGCGCTCATTCCATGTTCCTTGGTAAATCCTGAGCCTCTCTTGGCGGTTTGTTCTATTTACCCCCAAAAGCGTATTGCCTTTGTTTTGGATGTCTTCTTAACTGTCGTTTTATCCCGCTGAGCTCAAGCAAACAAGCAAGGTAAAAAGCCGTGCTGCAAACCTGTGACACTTCAATAGATGCTCATCACCCACTGAGGTAGCATTATAATTGGTTTTAAGATGCCGCTCCCTTCAATTACAGCCATAAATGCAGGTCAGCTGCAATGCATTGGACACATTAGGTTAAGAACAGGAAAGACTGTTTAAATGCACATAATTTTGTTTTGCTTTTTTACAGAGTCCCAATTTGTCATTCTTCAAGGTACAGGTTTTGTTTCCCATGACTCATCGCTAATACCCTTGCTTAAAGCAAACAGTTCCTAGGATTTTCCCTTGTGTTTTTTGGGTTTTTTGGTACAGTCTCAGCTGTGTTTGGCATTAGCAAGCTTTCTTGTGAACCATGACCACTATTTTGCTATTAAACTTTTAAAAAGGCTGGGGTCTATCATTCCTGTAGTGAAGTGCTGAATGTAGAGGTGGTGGGGAAAAAGCATCGTTACTAAATCCATTCCAAACAGAGTATCTCACAGAGTTTTGCTGTACCCATTTCTATCAGAAATCAGTTATGAATTCTGAAACTATTTTATTTTACTGATTATATGCCCTCAGTACACTCTGTTCATTTAGTTGGTCTTGCTTCCATTTCTGCATACAAAATACATTTAAATACCCTAAGCAAATTCAGTGATATTTTCAATTTCTCCTTACAAAAGCCCATCGATTTTACATGCATCTTTGTTTTCTGCATCAGTCCCACACCGATTCGTCCTCTGGGCTTTAAAACTGATCCTGCTATGACGTTGTTGTGCAGCTTACCCAGACAGTTTTTCTGTGTTACTTAACATCTGTCTCTGATGTATTTTCAGTTGCAGGACCAACTATATTAGATTTAGTCACTAGGACAGTGATGGACTGAATCAGCAGCCCGGTTGGTTATGGCTATTCTGATTTTCTGTATCACGTGTTCCATTTAAACCATAGCATGTTACATGGAAAAGTCAGATTACTTTCTGTATTCAGAAGAGGCCTTTTTCTTTCTTTCTCTTTTGGTGCAAGAATGCAAAGGCGGTGATTTTACTCGGTTGACAGATCTCGTGTCTACATTTCTGCCGTCAGAAGCAATCCCTCAGCTCATCACGGGCGCCTTAATTTCGGGAGGCTGTCAGACAGAGAGAGATGAGGTGCGTCTGCGCTCCAGCGTTTCACCACGCCGTGAGTGTCACGCCTGCACGGGTGGGGTACAGCCCTTAGCCCGTGCCTGCGCAGAGCATCGTCCATCTTCTTTCGACCTCATTTCCACCTGCTGCCCTGCAGCCTCTCTCGCTCTTCACCCCCGGGAACACAGCCGCCCGGCCCCGTTTGACACGCCGGCAGGCGGGAGCGCAGACGAGACGGGGGGCACCGCCTTACTCCCCCGATTCCCCGGCCGTGTAGGAGGCGGGTGAGCCCCTCGCTCCTTCCCCGGCCTGCGGGGACGGGGCGGGGGCGTCCCGGCTGCCGCGGCCGGGGCGAGCAGCGGCCGCTGGGTGGCAACCGCCGCCCGCCGGGGAGGCGCCGCCGGCGGGGAACGGGGCTGGCGGCCCCCGCTCCGCGCCGCTCCGCACCGCTCCGCGCCGCTCCGCCGGCCGCCCCGGCAGCCTCGGGAAGCGGCAGCGTCGCTGCTTTCGGGGCGGGGGGTCTGCGTTGTGCTCGGCTCCCCGACGGGGAGGGGAGAAGAGAGCTGGCAGGGAGGTGGAAAAATGCTGTCGCTGGGTATGGTGCCGAGCGCCTTCCCCTGCCCCCCTCTAAATAAAGAGAGGCCAGAAGGATTCGACATCCTGAACGCCTCTTCGGGTGGCTGGAGAGGTGCTGGTTTGTACACGTTGGAGACAAATTCCTCGGTGCGGCCTGGAAACAAATCCCTCCATCACCCAGGGCACAAGCGAGGTCCATTGGTGCACGGGGAATCCTTCCCCTTGGGATGCCAGGACCCCCCTTCTGCTGGATGGGGCAAAAGCTGATCACCCCCCCCGCTCCGGTGCGTGTTCCTCAAGCAGGGGAGCCGCCGGCCTGTGAACCTCGCGCCATGGGTCGGTGGGTGAAGGAAAGGTGACCCCGAAAATGGAGGTGCGGAGGGCAGCGTGCATTCCCTCTGTCCCTTGTCAAAACTAGCTCTTGTTCACAGCTTAATTCCTGCCTTGTCTTCTTTTTAGGTTCAGAGTAGTTTATCTATGAGATTATCATCCCTCAGACGGACAACAATTGAGAAAATTTATCAAACTTCTCATTTTCCGCCTCATATGAAGCGGAGAAAGGTGCCAAGTATCTCCTGCTCCCGTTTCTCTTGGCTTTACCCGGGGACGGCTCCGCATTGCGGCCGGGGCTGTCCCAGCATCGCTCATCCCTGCCCTGCTGCCGCTTGTCGGGGTAGCGGGGGAGGCCGAGCCATCGCTACTTCCCAGCCCTGTGGCTTTAACCTACTTTGAAGGTTAACTCCGCTTCTTTGGTCAAGCTCCAGGTTAATCTAATCTCCAAGCACTTCAGTTCCCCCCTCCTCAATCTACAAAATGTTCAGGCCGGGCGGGGGGACAGGTCAGAGTCCCGTTTCTGCACAAAGCCCCGAAACCCAGCTCCCCCGCCTGTCCCACGGGCACGCCCGGAGACCGGCCGGGCGGCCTGTGCCGAGCAGGTGTGCGGGGCCCCGCACCGCCGGGGCTGCCGCCGGGGGGGCACCGTAGAGGCGGCCCCGGCCCCGCAGGGACTCCGCCACCCACCCCGCCTGCAGCCGCTGTCCGCCTACGCCGGGCCGCTTTGCTTTTCAAAAGGCCGATTCGGGCTTTCTTCTCCTCTCCACCCCCCATTTTATTTTATGTTTTAATTATTATCCTTTTTTTAATAAATGCGCGCAGCTGCAGCAGCCTCACTCCTCCCGCACGGCGCGGAGCGGGGCGCTGCCTTCCCGCCGGCCTCCGCGCCTCCGCCGCCCGCTTCCTCCGCGCCGGCGGAGGCGGCGGAGGGCGGGCGCGGCGCGGGCCGCCAGCAGCCGCCGCCGCGTCCCGAGTGCCGCCCCTCCGCGCCGCGCCGCTCCGCGCCGCTCCGCCCCGCCGCCGCCGCCCCGCCGCCGGCCCCAGGCCCGGGCCGCGATGGAGGGCGGGCCCGGGCTGCGCGGGGCTGCTCGCCTCGCCTCCCCCCGCCGCCTTTTTTTTCTTTTTTTTTCTTTCTTTTTTTTAGCACCCCCCCTCCCCATTTCCCCCTTTTCTTGAATGAAGCGTGAGGCGGAGCTCTAGGAAACCACCGCGCCCGGCTGCGCCGAGCGGGGCCGGGGCCGGAGCCTCCCCCTCGGGCTCCGCTCCTCCCCGCCTCTCCCCGCCCCCGCCGCTTCGCTCCGCTCCCCCCCCCCGCCGCCGCCGCCGCCGGGAGAGCTCCCCGCCCGCGCCCGCCGCCGCCTCCGCCGCCGCTCGGAGCCGCCGCCGCCGCCGCCCGGAGCCGCCCGGAGCCGCCGCCGCCGCCGCCGCCGCCGGCAGCAGCAGCGCGGAGCGCCCGGAGGAGCCGCCCGGAGCCGGCGGGGTGCGCGGGGCTGCGCGGGCGGGCGGGCGGGCGGGCGGGCAGCGGCGCCGCGGCCGCGGTCCCCATCGGCACCGGTCACTCCGCGCACACGCCCCGTCCGCGCCCCTCCGCTCTTCCTCCTCCGATACAAAGCTGCTCGGGAAATGGCTTTTCTCCCCGGAGCCACAGTCAAAAGCAATTTGCCTTCTGTGTTTTTGTTTTTATTTTTTATTGTCGTTTTTACGCTCTTCCTTGTCAAAAAGAATTAATTGCCTAAATACGTTTTTTTTTTTTTGGTGTGTGCGTGCGTGTGTGTGGAAGCACCGGGCTCCTGCGATCGGTGTCTGAATGAAACTACGTAAATGCCTATGTCTGTACGTTGCACTGGAGGGAAAAACGGAGCACTTCTGCGAGAGCTTGGATTCAAATGTGGTTCATCTGGTCTCCAGGATTTTCCGTCTCTTTGGGGTTGTTCGCCTTCCCGGGCTGCGAGGCGGGATTTTCTGAGCTTTGACACATCTTTGGAGATGTCTGTTAAACAGGAGTCTGGGAAAAAACATTGGAAGTCGTAGAGAGATTTTTTTTTTGTCCCTTTCCCATCCCCTTGGTGACTTGAAGCATCAAAGCGGCCAGAACTTAACGTTTCTGAAGACTTGTGATGGTTGGGTTTTGCTGTTGCTATTTTTTTTTTTAGAGGAAACCTGACAGAGGAACATATTTATAGTCCAAGTAAGTACTTTACAGAGGAAATTTAGTTTGTGTAACTTAACGAAAAAAAAAAGCAGTGTCGAGGTTTCTAGCTTAAGGTGCGTTGGATTAACGTTCACCCAAGGCTGTTTAGCAAATCGTATTGAATTGCAGTTTTTACGGTGTGTGTTCGTCCGCTCCTTCGTGTCCGTGGTAGTTCAGCACCTAGGGGAAAATGCACCCGATTTTGAATGGGTATAATATTTTTTAAGATGTATTTCAACACCGAGGAGGAAACGGTCCTAAAGTAAATTTATAATAAGTAATAAATGTGCACCTGGAAGTAAAGTATTTACAGCATTTTAATCCCTATTTATACCGTGCATCTCAAACCGAGGAGGAAACACTGAGAAGACAAAAGTACCTCCGAGACCTTGAGAACTCCCCCACACCACCATGAATGAAACCGTGCCTGAAACAGTAACTGGATTATAATTTTTGGTGTTATTAATTTTATTATTATTGGCTGCTTTACTTTTTTGGGTTCATCCTGCTCCTCTTCTTCCTCTCTCCCTTCCTCTTGCTGCTTCCTCTTGGGAATTATGGCTCATCCGGGGAGAAGAGGCTACGATAACCGGGAGATAGTGCTGAAGTACATCCACTATAAACTCTCGCAGAGGGGATACGACTGGGCTGCCGGCGAGGGCAGGGCACCCCTGCCTCCAGATCTCTCTCCTCCTGCTGCTGCTGCTGCGGTTGCTGCTGCTGCTGCTGCTGGGACTTCCTCTGATCACACTGGGCTGGTGTCTCCGCACCCCGAGCCCCCCGGCTCGGCTGCTGCTAGCCACGCGCCCCCGGCCGAGGGGCTGCTCCCCGTGCCCCAGGTCGTCCACCTCGCCCTGCGCCAGGCGGGTGACGAGTTCTCCCGCCGCTACCAGAGGGACTTTGCCCAAATGTCCGGCCAGCTGCACCTGACGCCCTTCACGGCCAGGGGCCGCTTCGTGGCGGTGGTGGAGGAGCTCTTCCGAGACGGGGTTAACTGGGGCAGGATCGTGGCCTTCTTCGAGTTCGGTGGCGTGATGTGCGTGGAGAGCGTCAACCGGGAGATGTCTCCCCTCGTGGACAGCATCGCCGCCTGGATGACCGAGTACCTGAACCGGCACCTGCACAACTGGATCCAGGACAACGGAGGCTGGGTACGTCCCCCGATCCCTCGTTCCCTCTCCCGCCTCTGGCCTGCAGCCGGTGGGGCTCGAGGGGTGGGGGGGCAGTGCCCGGGGGGTTGCGCTCGCGGTGCGGAGAGCAAAAGGTTCGCCTGGGGGGCGGCTGCACTGGCCTGTGCCGAAGCAGCCTAGGCCTTTTGCCAGCTGTCGAGTTTCAACTCGTTGCGGGGTTCCAGCAGAGCGGTTTGGGATGGGGGAAGCAGCTACAGCTCGGGAGCGAAAAGGATGAGCGAGGCATCCTCTTCATCGGTGGTCTCCGCTCTCCTACCCCCGTCGACCCTTGCCTGCTGGCTGCACCAGCCCTGGCCAAGGCAGGGTCCCGCAGCGGGGTGGGAAGGGGCAGCAGGGGCACCCGTCCAGCCGGCAGGGTGGCAACGCAGGGGCAGAGAAAACGGGGCAGGGGGCAACAGGGACCGCGTGCGTGCAGGCGTCCCTGCCCCTCAGGGGTGAGGCGCCAGGCAGGCGCACGGCGAGCGCGGGATCCCCGTGCTACAGGCGAGCAGGTGTTCATCAGTGCTGGCGTCTTACAGCTGCGGTGGCAATGGGGTTTTACGGTATAGCATACGTCTAGTGTGCAAAATCTGTCTTTGTCTCGAGATGAAACAAAGGTGCTAGGAGCCGTCTCCGTGGGATTGTTCTGGAAAACGAGTGTTTGTTGTGACCTGATGGCTGACTGTGTTACTGGGGTAGAAATCACCCCTGGCCGGGGCTGGCTTCAGCATCATCCAGAGAGGGAAGAATTCCATTTCTGGAAAATGGACAGCTTTTACGCTGGTAGTAAATGAAAAGCCTTTCCTTTTTCTTCCTCTCTCTTTCCAAAATAAATAACCGCATTGAAATTGGAAGGGTATCTCTTTCCTTTTTTCCTGTATTAATTGATATACTGTAACAAAATGTGGTCCCAGCCGCTCTCCCGCAAACCAAACCTGTTGTATGTGTAAAGCTTATGATATTAATGCGTTAGGGGAAGAAACAGTAAGAGTTATACCGAAGAAGAAACTTTACATACGGGCTGAGAGCTGGTGTAAATCACCTAGAAAGAAATGGAGGTCGGCTAGGTAGGAGACTGGCAATTTCAGGTCCCGTCCCCTGTGAAATGCAGTCAGAGAGCTGACTCAATTACACAGCACACCTTTAAGAGGCGCGTGTAAAGGAATGTAAAGTACAGTAGATGTTTCCCAGTTAACATGGTTTGCAAGCCCAGTGTTTGTGAAGCATTACCACATTAAATTCTCAGCACTGGGTCTCTTGCTAAGTCAGCGGTAGGCTCGGTAACATGCCACCCGCATTGACCATCTCTCTTAAAAGATGAAGATGCTGCCTTCCTGCTACTGAACCCGCCTGACTAAAGGGTATACGGGTATGGGGGTCCAGAGGGCATCCACATGCTGCCTTAACGGAGGGAGTAAGGGTTTGGGGCCCTTTTCTCAGCAGGAATCCACATTGCACACCTCCCAGAGGAGCGCTGCGCATCCCTGGCTACAAGTCACGTTGGAGACAGGATCGTTCTCCTGCTCTCCCCTGCTTCCACCAAGAAGAAAAAAAATTCAAGACTCACAGGGTCAGAAGGGCGAGCAAAAAATGTGTGTGTGTGTGCGTGCGTGCATGTGTCTGTGTATTTGTATACATATATATGTGTGTATACAAATACGCATACATATACAGATATACACACACACACATAAAAGGACTCTGCTTAGCGGTTGGGACCCCAATTGGGAGAGGGAGACCTATCCCCTGATCTTCTATTTCATGGATCACTACAGAGAGTTTGTCAGTGTTTTTTCTTTTCACAAAACAGATAACCAGGGGGAAAAAAAAATCTGCAAACAGTTCAGGCTTTTGGAGACCTTGGCTGGTTAAAAGACGAGCAGCTAAAGGGTTAGGGATTTTGCGATTGCACTTCTGGGCTGGGATGCCTAACTTGTGCGTAAGTCCCTCCTCAGGCTGGAAGCCCGTTTGCGGAGCTGGGGCCCTCGGTTCGCTCCAGAGCCAGTGAAGTCATTCTGTTGACTCCAGTCAGCTTTGGATCAAATCCGTAAGCGTGCTGGAGATGTGTTGTCCTGCGGGTGTATTGTGTAAAGAGAAACACAAATAATGAATAAAACCGAGAATGTGAAAAGGCAGGTGTTACCAAGCGTGATTGGCCATATGAGGCGAGTGCTGGAGCTGTTTCTCGATGGTTAGAAATGCAAAAAACTCATGCTATGAAAACTGACTGCCTTTAAAAGGAAAAAATGCTTCTGATCGATAGCCATTTAGTTGTTTATTGAGGTTTCCTATAAACAAAAGCTCCAGAGTTTGGATGCATGTGATGCCATTTACTGCCGCGTGTTATTTGTAATGTACACATGGAAGAAGACGTGCACAATATTACCCCAGAGTGGCTTTTGCCAGTCTGTCTGGTAAATGGCTGGTACCTTTGAGCCATGGGATTATTAAACACAGGCAGAACCTTCTGGCTGGTTACAAAGAGCAAAAGACCAACATGAAGTTGCAAACACAGCTTTTAGGATCCTCTCTTCAGACAGAAGAAATGAAGGATGGCACGGGGCAGTGGATTCTTCTTTTTTTCTTCTTCTAGCTTTCAGGATCTGTCAGTGGAAAAGCATACATTAATATATGCACTCCGTCTTCAGCTTGGCACTTGCACCATACCCCTTATTAAGGTATGACCTTATTAAAGCGTCATAAATGGTTCTCACGAAGTAGCCGATCACCTTGTAGGCAGTGATGCTTTGTAGGACCTCAGCACAGCTGCGTGCAAGATCTCCCTGTCACACAGGTTCCTGCAGCAAAGTGGGAGCGCCGGCTGTTGTAGCCTTCTCCTCCCTCACGTTGTGGCTCCCCGCTGTGTGGCGGAGCGGTGAGTTTATTAGAGTCTGTGTAGTAGCAGAGAAGAGGGCATCGGAGTTAGTCACGAGCGTATGTTACACAGTGAGTAAGTTGGACAGCATCGTGCTTTGAGTCTAGGCCTATGTCTTACACTCAGGACTGAAGTTTGGTTGGAATTTCTCTTATTTATCTGTTTCTTTTGTATCAGTTCTAGAAGTTGACAATGTCTTTTCAGGGCATAAATTGTATATATTGCAGGGAAAAACGAAGAAGGAAAGCAGCATATCGAAGGGCAGGTTGGAAGGGGATATAGCTGGCGGAGTACAAATTTTAGGCACTAGACATTGCTGTTAATGGTGTCTGGGGATTGTTGACACCCTTAAAATACACAGCATCATGGGTTTGTTTGAAACTTAGAAAAAGCAACAGATGTGGACTGCCTGCACGGAGGCTGTATTATTAGCTTGTGGTTCTGGTGGCAAATAAATGCAGCTCTCGAAGATTTTCACATAGGCCAGGATACCGCAATATTGTACTTTGGCCTGATAACATCTTAATTGTGTTACAAAAGAAATAAGAGGAGAACCAGCTCATCTCTGCAATTTCATGGTACTTGGTATAAAGTATGCTTTCTGATTGACAACTTAATGGCTTCATTTCGTTTTTTAGAGCCTGGTGTTTGAGCTGCAGAAGGACTGGCTTGGCAGTGGGCTGTCGCACTTGGCGACTTTTGACTTTGACATAGGGAACATTGAAGTGATGCGGCCGGTGCGGGGGAAATAACTGTGCTTGTCTTGCAGTGATGGGTTCCCGCTTCGGGCACGCAACCTAACGTACGTGGGAGCCACGCTCAGCTCTGGGCGCTTCGAGTCCAACATATGGCTTCCTCCCCGAGCTGTTCAAGAAAAAGCAGGAGCATGAGAGCTATAGAAGGAGACACAGGCATTGTCGTATATGGTATAGACGAGTACATTTTTGATGTAAAGAATGTAAAGAAGCCCAGGTGGGAGAAGCAGCATCATGTTGAAAATTCAGCCAAGCATCATTTTAAATGGCAATATTTACATTTGAACCAGGAATGTGATGGTCATGTGTTTTCATCCAATTCTGTTCTTTTATTGTGGTGCTTTATTCTGTTTGAGAATTAAGGCCAGATATGGGGAAGGATTTAGATGCCTGAAGTGGACCGTAGGTGGAACACAAGCCCTTGCATTCTCTGAGTGCCTGCCTAGCTGGACGGTGGCAGAAGTCCCTGGCTTCTCGCTCTTCCTTGCCCAAGCCAGCCGGGAGCTGCTCCTGCCTTGAGAGAAGGGAGCCGCTCAGCACGCTGTGGGGGACACCGTTCCCAAGAACCTCCGTGTCCCGAAGCCGGCAGGCATCCTCTGGCCCACCGCTGTCACTCACGTGCCATCCTCATGCACAAATGCTGCCGGGGAGAAGCCCCCGTGTTTCCTGGCAGCTCCTTGGTTAAGGCCTCTCCCACGATAGTGGGAGGTTTGCCTACGAGGCCTCCTCTAGCCTGGCAGGGGGCTATACACCCGCATCTCTGACATCTCAGGAGGCTTCGCCTGCCACATGGCTGCTGGTTTTGCCGAGGTGTCCTCCCCTTTGGCAACACGGCTCCTTCTGCAGGGGTGAGATTTCATTTGGTGGAGGAGGGAGAACGGGGGTCTCCAATTCCTGCTCTCTGATGTGTTTTCTCAGGTGGCTGTCGACAGCCAAATGAATAAATGCTTCTTGGACCAGCAACTAGACCCCAGGTTTCCCTTCTACTGGGTTGACTGCCCTAATCACTGAGCTTCCTCTTTTGTTTTTTTTTTTTTTTTGCCTAGTAAATCATTAATTCTCTTTGCTCGGTGGCATGCCGTGGAAAGGAAGAGTGGAGAGTCGCCGTGCCCCACGACGGTCCATAGCCCCCTCATCAAGGTGAGGGACGGCAGATGCATCTGCCACCGGGACAGCACTAGCGGTCGTGGATGTGGGTGTGATGCAGGGGCCTTCCCATGCTCACGTGTGGGGCACCGACCGAAATCTCATCCCTTTTGGGCTCTGGAGCTGCTCTCCCAGCAGCTCAGCCAGGCATCTGCCAGCGCAGCACGTTGCTTCTCTTGCAAGTCCCGAGCAAAAGCCTCTTGCTCGTCCGGCGCGGGATGGTGCCTTGCTCGGAGCCGGATGCCCGCGCCGGAGCAGAGGCGCTTTGAGTTTTTTTTTTTGCCAGCGACATGCGGCCTTGTAACGACTCAATCCCCAGTGGGGCTAACCCCAAGTCACTGTTTGACTGGTAAAAGGAAACTATCTGAAATCCACTCAGTTAAATAAATGAATTGGCAGTTTCAGGTGTTACACCTTCTAGGTCCTTTGCCAGTTTTTGTGGCTTTGTGGGTTTATAATCGAATTCTCAAAATATTATCAAAATATTTTTCTTGTTGCTGTTGCTGAAGAGTGAGAAATTCATTCTGCGGAGGATCTGTGCTGAAGCAAGGAGTAGAAGAGCTGGGGCAGAAAGAGAAAATGATTGTGGTTCTCTAGTCCCTTTCATTTATAATAGCTTTCTCTGTAACTTGCAGCAACGTTAGGTTGCGTATTTTCTCAGAAGTCTCGTCTTTTCTTTTTTTTTTTTTTTTTTTTTTTTATTTAAATATATGTATTGACCGTGACCTTTAAAATTTCAGAACCAGGGGTCTCGGTTATGGAGATGATGTCATTTGCCTTGATCTTGCAAAGAACCATAAAGTTCAAACAGCAATCCTATTAAAAAGTTTTACTTTACTTTCAATATTGAGAAAGAAGTTAGTTCTGTGCCTGCATTAACACAGGCCTCTCTCGAGCTGCTGCGTGAGCTCTGCTGGGCAGTAAGTAGCTTAGTTTTTTGAGTATGTAGCTTGAAATTCTGAGTCGGTAATCCATGAAGAAAATCCAGTTGAATTTTTCTGCCAAGCACAAGTGTTTCTCCGATGGCAAAGCACAGCTCTAGCAGGAGAATCACAAGACCTATGCAATGATGTGTGAAATTGCATGTGGAGCAGAAGTGTTTCCTCAGCGGCCAGATACCAGGGCCCGGGCTTCCTAAGGGAGCACGGGGACTCTGCACTGCATCGCCAGCAAACATTAAGCCCTTGTGCCCGATACAGATGTCCTTGACAAGAGGGTCATCTTTCAGTGGGTTGGACCTGGGATGGTGGAGGGAGGTGGATGTCGAAATGGGAGCAGTGCTTGGGTGTCGCTCTGAAACCTCCGCTGTGGTTTTGGTCTCGTGTGATGGTTTGTGCCTGGCGCACCGACGAGCCAGCCTCGTGCTCCGCCATCGCCGCCAAGGGGTGCCAGGCCCGGGGCTTGGGGCAGGACCGGCTGAAGTGGCGGCTCTCTGTACGGCGCTTTGCTCGCTGATGCGAGCTGCCAGCGATCTTGCCATGTCCTTGCTTTCCCTCTCACTCTGCAGCTGCCTTGCTGGGCTAGCCCGCACTGTTTTAGCACCGCAGCCCTACCCCAGGGCTCCTGGTGGGGCAGCAGGCGCTCGCTCCCAGCCTGGGGTCTGGGCAGCCGCAAACTGGGTCAGCAACCTTGGCAGTCAAGCAGCCGTATCTAAAAAACAGCACGATAGGTCTGGTTAAGTAACAACTCTCCTGTGGCAAAGTGAATTTTTATTTTTTGGCTACTGCATTTCCATCCCTTTTAGCGATGGGGGTTACAGTGAAGGGTGCGGCTGGGCAGGGGTGAGCGCGCAGCTGTGCACCCCATGCCGTGCTGGCCAGGCGTGCTCCCTGCTCCCATGGCACACACGCTTGTATTTGGCGGGTGTCTGGTTCTTTGCCTGTTTTGTCTTTCTGCTTCACGGAGCGGTGGCGGTCCTCATTTTTCTGCAGGCCTTTCTGACCGTCCCTTTCCATCACCGCTGCTGGCACCGGGCACTGGGCATTGGACACGGTTCTGGGCGCTGCCGCCCGGCCATCGGCCACGGCGTGCACCAGGTCCAGCCCTTCCCACCTCCCTCCCTGGCCTGTTTTATTTTCCTTCACACCCTTGGGAGGGTGGAGATCAGCCCTGTTTGGTTTGTTGGTTTTTTTAAAAATAATTTGTTTATGAACACCTCGTGGCTGCTCCCATACCTGCTGATTTAGTAACAATAATAACACTTGTTACTCAGTGGCAGCAAAATACTGATTATTTCTGAGGGCAGGACCAGCCTGTTTTATTTTCCATTTCATATATAGTAATAGGATGGATGAAGGTGTGTGGTGCCATAAATCTTCTATTCCCCAGCAGGATAACATCCAGGCCTTCTTGGCAAACACGAATGCCGATGACAGATTTGAGGGATTTTTATTTTACTCTGGCTTTCAGTCTCATTAACAATCTGATAGCTTTTTTTTCTTTGTCTTTTTTTTTTTTTTTGGCTCCTGAAAGACTATGAAACTGGATAATTTTTCCAAATGCATCTAAAAGGCTGAAATTTATTTTCTGTTATTTTATCCTAATGTTAGTTTGCTGCCGTAATTATTGCATATCTATAGACTTAGCTAAATCCGCCTCGCTGGAAAGTTCCTTGCAGGTTTCTGGATTTTACAGTTAATGAGTAAGAAAACAAATCTGATTTTAGAAGGTGTTGCCATTGACTTCAATAGGAACAGGAAAAGGCACTTAATTGCACAATTGTAGTTATGTTTACTTTGTATATGCGGCAAGAAAAATAAGATCAAATGAAAAAGCCACAGGTTTTCAACTAATAGTGAAAAACAGCCTTTTCTGCAACGCATGGTTAACCTTTGGGAGCTGTTTTCATGGCAGAGCTGTGAGTGGAAGTACTAAGTTGCATTCAGGAAAGGTTTAGGTATTTATAAGGGTAAGGAAAACATCTATACTTATGTTCAAATAAAATTGCTTGGAAGGGCAGCCATACACCTTGGAGTAAATTTAACCTCAGCTGCTGCAATGAGATCACCAGGTGCTGAGGGTAGACCTTTCTCTGGGGAATGCTACTTTGAAATTATCTATTACATTGCTTCTCCCCCAGAGCACCTGGTGCTGGTCGGTGCCTGGGGATACTGGAATGGATGCACTGCCCGTCTCATCCATCTGGGGAAAACTTCTTACTTCTGCATGTCTTTTGTAAAGGTAGTTGTAACTGTGCTTGTTCTGTGGCTAAGAGCACCCACATCACTGAATTTACTCCTGCGCTGACTGAAGGTCTGTTATGAATTGCTATGTTTAGTTAAAAGAAATGGTCAGCATCCTTCAGTGCATACATAATTTTATTGCTATTTTATTTTATTGAAGCATAAAAAGGATGATTCCATTTTGTTGATTGAAAAGGCAACTCAGTAGGTTTCGGGGTACTTCAGTGAGTAATTTATGTACATGGGCCAGGTACAATCAAAAAGAAAATGCGCCGTTTTTCCCACTTAGTGATTGAAAGAGGCTGTCGCGCAGTTGTTCAAGAAAGCAACTGAGAGTCAAAACTTAACTTCCTCTTCTTGGCTCTAGTACTGAGTACACGATAGGATATGGGGCAAATCATTAGTATCACTCTTTTTCAGTTAACCCAGCTATGAAATTGGTATTCTTGCTAGCTATACAGCAGACCAGGTCTGGGAAATGTATTGTTACCCACCACGCTATCATGAGCCGGGCTGATGTTTTTTAGTTAAAAAAAAAGAAGTCATACAAGGTACAATATAGAACAAAATGTCCGTCATGGTAATTTGGGGCTTAGAATAAAATTCAAATCTGTAGCATTACATTTTGTCATTGCTGGGGCTCGCTAGACTGGGAAAGAGCAAAGTGAGTCAGATCGTGAAACTACCTGGGGGTGAGATTTGAGTGGAGAGAGGAGGTAGAAGAAAGAAAGAAAAAGTTAAGTGGAAATTAGGCTCAAACTTTTTCAGCTCCGCTGTTTGCGTGTGTTTAGCAATGCTTGTGATGGAAACAGATTAAACAGATCAGTTTCAGGTGTTGATTTCTAGTTTTTATTTAGGAAAAGGGTGAGCAGTGTGAGAAATGGCAGCTGACAATGTTCGGGTTTTCCTTTATGTGTCAGCACAGTTCATTGGGTGTTTCAAGAAGGAAATTGTCCTTCCTTTTCCATTCCCACCATATGTAAAAGCTGTCTGTGGCACTTCAGGGGAAGGAGCAATAAGCTGTATTACATGCACCTGTAAGAAGTATCTTCGTGCACGTGTATTCTTTTGCTTCCGTTCACAAGCTTCATTAAGTGTCCAGATAC
Source organism: Theristicus caerulescens (assembly GCA_020745775.1). Lineage (NCBI taxonomy): Eukaryota > Metazoa > Chordata > Aves > Pelecaniformes > Threskiornithidae > Theristicus > Theristicus caerulescens. The sequence continues at coordinate 76,541,103 of CM036558.1, forward strand.
AGGCAGAAAGAGCAATTTTAAAACATTAAAAAAAAAAAAGTCAGTAGTGATCAAGCCTTTGGGCTTGACCATGAGGGTGAAGTTAGTTTTAACTATATTGCTGAACTGAGGCTTAGGAGACAAAATTCCTGTTGTGTGCTCTAGAGGGATTTGCGTGAGTCACTGGGAAGTCGGGATAGGACCTTGGATGGGAGGCTGGTGAAATGCCTCCTCTGCGGTATGGGACAGTCCTGGAGCGTGTCTTTTGCGATGGAATAACTATTGCCAGCTTTATCTCTAAAGGAAAGAACTCCTTTCTTAAGAATATTCATCACATGTTCAGACTGTGTGTTATAAAATGTAGTAGAGGACTCTATTTCTAATCTTTTTTTTTCTAGAGAAAAATGAATTTAAAATAATTCAAAGACAAATTCAAATACGGTAGTAAATGAGTTGGCATTCCATTAGCAGAATAAGATAGTCACTGTTGTAGATTAGTAAAAGCTGTTGGACTTCTCAAGAATGTATGCATAGCTCAAGTAAAAAATGACATTAAAAAAACTGAAGTAAAAACTCCCTCGTTCATAACAGAAGCAAATCCTACATTGTGCTCCAAGTGTCTGCAAATTTTAGTTCAAGTTAGACGTATCCAAAGCCCCTCTCCTGAAGTCATCTGGCAAATCACAGTAAATCACTCTGTCTAAATGTCTAATCCCCAGTCTGCTGCTGGATGCGAAAGGTCCCAAATATAACCGAGAAGGAGGCCTAACGCCCATGTTATTTTCAGGTTCCAGTTTGACCTGTTCCTTTCTCCGTTGCCCAGATCCGCAATAAATAGCGGCTCTGCTGTGAAGCCTGGGCAAGGGAAAGGCTTTCCTCCTTGCGGGGCGGGAGTGTGGCAGCGGGACGCACCGGCAACGGAGGAAATACAACTGGTTGCTTGAAATGTCAGGTGGCAATCATAGGCTGCAAGTAAATGAGCCAGCCTGGAGTCTGTTCAGGCTTCTGCAGTAGCTCACGGCTGTCTGCAAAAAATTCCTGCAGTAGAAAATTCGTGTATTTGGCTCTGGACTGAATGTGTGAAATCCTTGCCCGGTTGGAGTCAATAGTTATTTTTTTTCCAGTGCGGATGCTAAAACCAGCGGTATCCAGCCTCAGATAGCAGTGAGCATGTGGGCAGACCCAAAAAGGGATCTATAAAGTGTCGTACAAAGCCTTCGTTGTAGGGGATGGTTGGGCATGTCTGTGCAGCAGTGGAAAACTGGAGCGAGGCTGCCTTGGGTTTTGCCTTGAGAGTGCTCCTCAGCTTCCCTAGGCGTCCTCGCTGTAAGGGGAACCTGGCCCGGGATGCTACAAGCATCCCTTCAGCAGTGCTTGCATGGGCCAGGGGTGGTAGTGTCCCAGCAGGACCACAGCGGCTTTCTAGAAATTGGTCCTGTTCAGCTTTGGGCAGTGCCTCAGCCCCAGGGGCGAGCAGCTGAGCCTCCCTGGTGCTTTAGGACCAGGAGAGGGGGAGCTCCCCGCTCTGCTCTCCAGCCAAGTGGTGGGGAAGCCTGTCAAGGCGTCTCTTCGTACCTTTTTTCATTTCTGTTGAAGCTGATTGTTTCACAAGGGAATAGTGTCTGTGTTTTGCAAGCAACTGGAATTGTTTTCCTTTTTTTTTTTTATTATTTCATTTTCTTTTCCCTAACCCAGCGAGAAGGATGTTTGGGGCATGGTAGCACACCCTGCAGGCTGGGACTTCTGTGGCAGTTTAATGGGCTGAAGGAAGAGGCAGCACTGGCACGCTGTTAGGCTGTGTAAACGGGCCTAGGGTTTGTTTTAGAAAACTTGCTCTCTTTTTTCCCTCTCTGCTCCCTTCTCTCCCCCCTGCAGACACGAATACATCATTCTCACAAACGAAACTGTTTAATTTTAATAACTGGCCTAGAGCTAAAACTGACAGTGGGAGAGGAGCTGTTTGGTTTGCAGTCGCTGACAGCTGGAATAAACTACCTGTTCCCTTGGAAGCGATGGACAGCCAGCTTGTTTGGTTTTGAGGACACTTTGATCCATAAAGAAACTCCTCTCAACAAAAAAAAAAATGACTGGAACTGTGGCAGCTTGGTGTTACTGACTGCTCTTTATACATAAGGCTGTAAGTGTGATGGGGAAACACTGTGTGCAGGCGCCCCTTGTCTCTGTAGTTCAGATCCTTCTGTTGAGAGCAACTCCTCATCGTGAAAGGTCACTGTCACCAGCACCTTGGGAGAGACTCGGGGTCCAGCTAAAATAAGTTTCCTGTGATCGGGGTCCCTACCAGGCTGGTTTGACAAGAGCTCTTCGGTGTAGCTCAATGGCCCGGGTTCTCAAAACCCTGCCTTGAAGCGACGAGGGCTGGGTGATTAGTTAGATATTAAATAATTTTGCAATGACTAGTTTTACCTCTGGCTCCGTAAGAAAGTCAACCTTCTTATTTTGCCAGTTCTCAGAAGAAAATGGCAGCACTCCCATTTCCTCTTCTCCTCCCTCAGGGCCTGCCACCCTTTTTATTTTTATTTTTTTCCTCCCAGGGCCATTAGACAACATGCAAATTATTGTTAATAGAGCCAGAACAATACTGCGTTCCCAGTGGGATCGTTAGGGTCAAAGCCATCGCGTGCCAGCCCTCAGCGTGATACTAATTTTGGCCATGTCTGCCCCAGGGTTTGGAGGTCAGGCGGAAGGGGGCCATGAAGCACGGAGCCGAGCAGGACCTGTCTTTGCAGGCCCCCTGCCCCACAGCGGGCTCTGGCTGGGCTGTGCCTGAGGGGCTCTCCTGACCCCCTCTCCAGCAAGGCTGGTGCGCTACAAGGCATCGGCTCCTTGCTCTACCTCTCCTGCAACCTCATCAGAGGTCTCCCAGAGGAAACAAGTCCTCCCTTGGGCAGAGACCTTGCAGACAGTTTCCCTCCCTCCCTTCCCCTGCTGCTCCAGCGAGGCATCTTGGCGCTTGAGAAATAAGAAAGCACTGCGTGGCTCATTTTGATGTGAGCTCCCACTTGAAATATGGGGATGCCCAGTAGCAAGAGGGTGGCCATGGGGCTAGGCTTGCCAAAGGGCAGCTGGCAGCCCTCATCCACCCTGAGCTTTGGTGCAGAGGCTCCAGAGGACAGAGACGGGTTGAGGGAGCTGTGCAGAGGATGCTCTACCCCTACATCTCCCTCCTCTGCCCCTGACCCCCAGACCCTTCCTCCTGGAAACCCTTGAGAGTCCTCCCGCGGAGGGACATGAGGGCAATGAATGTTTTAACATTAACTGTATAAACTACATGGACTGTCTGCCACAGCTCAAGGAAAGAGGGGGATTGCCTTCAGACCATGGCCTTGGACTAGTTTCTGTCTCCTCCTTTGCTTCAAAATCATGGGATTTTGTCAATGGGGTTGTTGGGGAGGGGGATTAGGGCATTTGCAAGGCTCCTTTTGTAACACCTTTTACAGGTAGGTGGCTGTAGCTATATTTAAAAGTGAATATAGGGGAGGAAGGAGAAATGTACCTCCGACATCGCTGACTGAAGTAGAAGTAGAGTACACTGGATCTCTCTGTCAAGACTGGGGTTGTGAATTCCCTGTTTCTCCTACAAGACTTGCTGAGGGGCGGTTACCCCTGCCGCAGGGCAGGGGCTGAAATCCCTGCCTTGCTTGCACTTTGGAAATGGCAAGTCCCTGATATCATACCTTCACCCCAGGTTTTGGTGGATGAGAAAAAGGAATGCTTTGGATTTTATAAAATATTTCAAGTAGTGGTTTGGGTCTTTTCTCCCCCCCCCCCCCCTTTTCACCTTGCCAGGGATTCTGCTAGCTCCCCAATGCTGCAAACCCAGATGTGCTTTACCTTTAAGAGGGAGCAGCAGCCTCGCTGAAGTCCCTGACTTCCAGGGAAGCAGGATGAGAGGGCTGAAGCAGAAAGTGAAACTCTCTAAAACCAAAAATGCAACAGAGCAGCCTTCTTTCATTTTCCCAACTGAGCATAATGCAAAAAGTAAACAGTTGGCACAAATGACTAATGCAGGTTTGCCAGGGGGTTGATCAAAAACATGCCGAATTCAGCAGTATGTTTTGCACGAAGTTCAATGGGGTTTTGCATCAGACCCGTAGCAAGGTAGGCAAGAATATTTTTTGAAACAAAAATGTCATTTAAAAAAATGTGGAAAATTCTCCTGTTCTACCTCCTACATGTTTCTATTGTCAAACAGTCACTGATCTTATTTTAGACTTGACCTTCGTGTTCTTTCCACAGCATGCAGGCTGAATGACATGTTATTCAAGTTCTCAGACAATATTATGATATATCTGCTTTTATATTTAGCTGTAACTTTTATTCTCCTTATAAACAAACCCACCTAATGCAACCACCACCTATCCAGGGAAAGTATTTCCATTCCCCTCGGTTTAATTTGGACAAATTTGGCATGAAAACATTCAATAGTTCCATAATAACCTTTGCAACAGGATGCCTGCTGTGCTGACATGCAGGTCTAGAGCGACTTGTACCATGTGCCAGGAAATTGCATTCTTAAGAAAAATCTAGACATAAATTCTGAACAATCAACACTTAAATTTTGAAAAGTCTGGCAGCAAGCTGTTATCTGCCTCATGGGCTTTCACTTTAATAGCTTTTTACTTTCTGAGCCCTACCTCTCTGTCCTTTCTGCAGGCTGTATGCCTCTGGCCCAAGTCAGCTGAGCTCTGTAAAGTGGAGAGAGGGGGCAATTAGTTGTTTCTCTCTTGTTGTTGTTGTGTGCCTGTGTGCTGCAGCACTGCACCTTGACACAGCGGGGAGGTGATTTCTTACCAGAAGAAAGCAGAACTTAGCTGGAAGTTACACAAACAAGCGTTTAGCTCTCAGTGGGCATGCATGCAACAGGAGCTTGCTGGGTTGCAGTGGAGTTCAGCGTTGCCTCCCAGCCTGGAGAGCTGGAAAGGGCACGGGAAGAGATGAAGCACCACCAGACCCAACTGTCCTAGATCAGCTGGGGGTGTCCTTCACCCTGGGACAAGCCAGTTTGCTGAAATACGAGGGGACCGAAGAGTAGACTGACTCCAGGGTGAGAAAAAGTTTTCCCTGCCTTGAGATCTCTGAGCACTTCAAGCTTGCTGCTCATCTCATTGGAAGTGGAGTGAGCAAACAGCATCGTGTGGATGCCCATCTTCCAGAACTGCTGCTGGCTTGGCTGGAAGGCTCCATGACTCTCAAATATTCCCGAAACCTGCATCGCTCCTACTTAAGGGAGCAACAGTATGGCTGGAAGACCTTTATGCGACTCTCTGCCAAGACTGTCTAGATGTGCGTCGAATGTTACATCAGCAAAAAAAGGGTGGTTGTAGACAGACACAACGGCATCCGTGAGCTTTGCCACTAGGAGATTGCAAGAAAAACTGACAAAACACACACGGCTCCTTGGGAAGGAAAAACCCACTGGTTTTTGTGATGAGTTCAGTAAAGCAACCAGCCAACTTAATCAGCAAAACATTAAATGGGATTCTAGGAGGAGGCGGGGACAGGGAGGGGATGTTCCATGGATATGAACTCGAAGCAAAATGAAGGGCTGCGAAACCGTGTGAACTGAACCCCATCAGGGAAGGCTTACTAAAACTTGAGCCAGGAAAAATTACAGAGCTCTATAAATAGCTAAATTGAAAATTGAATGCATTTGTGTGTATGTGGATGCACACATCTATCTATGAGGTCATGTGTGTAAAAGAAATACAGTAGTACTTCATGTGGTGGTATTTTTTTAAGTAGTGGAAAATGTTTTAATGATTTTTTTTTTTTTCCTAGAGACAGTACATTATGTTCTGTCCTGAGGGCCAAAAACACAAAGTGCCTATTTTCATGAGGAATCCTACAGAAGGAGGAAGGGAAAGTATTATGCAGTGTAGCAAGGGTATAGTAGCCATTCCACAGTGATTACACATCCAAGCAAAGCCTGCACTAGAAAACTCAAAAATCTATTAGAAATGGAAAGCAAGACGTGTGAAGTGTTTCCTATTCCCTCCCCACACTTAATGACAACGAAGCAAGCAGGGAGGCCGTCACGTGGTTTAAATTTAACCCCTTGTATTTGATAAGAAGACTGTATTTCAGTGGCAGGCAGCAAGCATGTTATGTACACACTAGATAGAGGACTTCCTCTGCTTATTAATTTTGCTCCTCAAAACCTTCAGTTATTTTCAGTATGTTAAAATAGTCCAGACACAAACCAGAAGTGATTGGAAGCACTAAATAATGCAGTAGACGTTCAGGAATTAAGGTAGCTGAAGTGAATCCCAGCCTGAACGGCTCCTTAATTAAAGTACAAAACTGTTTTTAGTTTTATAGCAATAATTTGCAATTCAAAGTCTGACCCTGCTGTTACCTTTTAACACCTTTCATTCATCCTGCAGTGGTCAACTGTTGAATGAAATCAGTCTTCTGGGAAAAAAAAAAAAAAGGGGTCTTTTTCATACGGAATTCAAATGAATTATAGTTGTTCAAGTTGATTTGAGAGCAAGATGCAGTCTGGAGTGTAATGCCCTCATACCACGAGGGAATCAAATTTGTATTCGAGTCTCCTTTGCCGGCTTGTTTAATCATTTATGATAACATCAGTAGCTTGGTAAATGATGTAATGGGAGTTAAATCAGGATGACCAACATAAACATCTGTCAGTGCATGTGAACATTTGATGTATGACCCCAGGGCCCAGTGCAGCAGTCAGTATTTTGGCAAACAGTCCTTGGACGTCAGCGTCACTCGAGGTTGCAGGATCGCACACTGGAGAGGATACATGCCGTCTACTCTGTGCCGCTCGCCAGTAATTGGGTACGTGATCTGGCGGGTTGGTATCGGGTGTATCACTTGGCAGCGTGTCCCATCCAGTTACTCACTGGGGGCAGAACTCACCACTGTGCTGAGGGTCAGGGCAAGGCATCGGCATCGCGGTGCTTCTCCTGGTGAGCCTCAGCTGGCATTGGGTGATGAGCAGGCTTGTGCTGGTCCTCCGAAGAGCGGGAGAGTTTTACAGAGATAGATAACTGATATCATTCTGTGTAGCCATGTAGAGTGAAATTCACAGTCTGATTTGTACCCAGAAAATCAGCCTTAAGTGTTCTGTGACCTTAGTATCAGAGGAATCATTTCCTAGGCTTGGATTATACTGGTGGTGTTTTCATTCAAAATCATCTTGTCATCATGTTCTTGCATGGATTTGTAATTTTCTGAAAGCAAGCTGGCTAGTATGCTCATGTTCCTCATTAATCTTTTTTTTTTTTAATGAGATTCATATGGGAAGCTAATAGTATCTGGTACGGGCAGACGTGTAAGTTGTTGAACGTGTATGCCCTCTGCAGAAATGGACAGAAAGGATCTGAAAAAAATGTGTTGCAGAGGAAGCACAGAGCTAAGGGAACTCTGCCTGCTACGTTTTGGGTTAAATTGTTCTTTGAAGGCAAAGTCTTTGGAGCAAAGGTAACACAGGTGAGAAACGCCTCAGTGAGGGGTACAGGGGGGACGGGTGGCTCTGGCTCCCTTGTCATCGACAGAAGCCTCAGCCTAGGCAGTGGCTGGACATGAAAACCGTTGTTGGTCCTGTGAGCCCACCCACCCCAAGAGAAGCTTTGCTTTAATGCGTGGAGTTACGGGAAAACTGTTCCCATTCATGCCACATCCTTGCTGTTATAAACGTGATAGTTTTCACAAAAAAAGAAGAGGCAGCTTTAGCTATTTTACTCCTTTGTAATCACTTCAAGGTACTGCACGCTTATAATTTACTTCAGAAGAAGTCTTTTATCAGTCTTGAATAAGTACATGAAGTTGCAAAACATAGACATCTTATTGCCATGACTTTTCAAAAGAGAGCTGGCAGCAGCCCTCAGTTTTTATTATGAATATAATCTAGACTCTGTTTGCAACAAGAAGGAATAAGTTATATATTCCAGAGTTATTAGGATTTTTTGGAGATGAAATGCAAGCCATTCAAGAATGCAACTTAAGCTCCATTACTTCAAAATAAATTTATAGAAATAAATACAAATGCAAGCTAAAATATTTTCTTTCTTTATAGAGGCACTACCAACTTTTAAAAAAAAATCATAGTTAGCTGGATATGTTAAAATTAAAAGTGTCAGAACAGCACACCGTTATGCTAAATGAGAAGGAAGACTGAAGAAATAAACCACCCCTCCTTGCCCGCAGATGTGCGCACGTGCACCACACATGCCCAATTTGGTTTTTACAAAGTATACTGTCAAGTGAATACTGTCATGTTCCCTGTTTAATCAGTTTCCTCTTTTATTTGTGTGCTGTTGTATATAGAAGGAAATCTGCTTGTAAAGTCAGGCTTTTTAATAATTCATTCAAAAATGATTAGAGTTCAAGGGGAAAGTTGTTCCTTTAAATGACTGAGCCAAACAGGAAAAAACCACGGGTATCAGAGAGTGAAACTCACTTCTGCCTGCATTATGTATTGTGTATTTAAATTCCGTGTTCAGACCTAAAAATTAGGCTTAAAGTGAAATGTCAGTAGTTATCATCTCTGTCTGGGTCCTCCTTTACCCTCCATTTGGGTAAATTTTGTTTGTTCTGAATCTTCAAGGGTGCTTTCTTACGCAATAAGATGAGAAAGAGGAAATTTTTTTTTGGTCTTTACATATTCTGTGTCTTCCCAAAACAGGCTGAAAAATCCCAGTTGGAAATTTTTTTTTTTTTTTGCCAGCGGTGATTTTCATCTTCTCTTCAGGCTATGCTCTACTAAGTAGCCCAGCAGCATCCTTGAGAAACGGTCATTATTTCCAGCTGGGTGCTGGGCTGGCAGGGGGAGGACCAGGTGCGGCAGGGCATTTGCTCCCGGAGAGCAGAGATGCCAATCAGGTCCCGTGCAATCGCCATTTAAACAAATGAAACGGTGCTGACCAATTTGTCAGTGTGACATTTGGAGGCTGGTGGAGGGATGGTGCGAGCGAGTCGGTGGGTGGGCAGGGCGCGGGACTGGCTGGGCTTCAGCCCTGTGGGTGATTGCGCCTGTGCCCTGGGAAAGTGCTTGCAGTGGGTTTTTTATTTCGTGTTTTCCCTCCTTTCTCTTGTGCAACAAGACAACTACCAAGGGCCTAGATTCAACAATGTGTTTAGACTTGAAACTTCCCTTTGAAATCCCTGTCAACACTTTCCCAACATTCAGCTAAAGCAGCGAAACAACAGGGCATGAGGACACTGAAGCAGAGATGAGAGCCTGTGCATTGTACTGACTCCGGTCTCCAGAACTGTCCACGTGGCCCCAGAAAGCCTCTTTCTATTAATGAGAACATTTCCTTCAACTGCTTTGCTTTCTAGAAGCAGCCTAACCAGCTGCGGCCCACGTTTCCAGTATTTGCTGGGGGCTGTTTTTGTGAGTGCTGCTCAGAGCTTGCGTGGTGAGACACAAACAACTTTCCATTTCAGGGAGGCTCAGCTGGGGTGGTCTGCACTTCCCCGTGCATCCCTGGGGACGCTGCTGTGCCTTGCACTTTGTCTCTTGTCCTCCTGAAGCCACTCTTGAATGAGTGGAGTGTCGTTGTCCAAGTCACTCGAGTGTGATGATGCCACTTAGATGCGACTGAAGCCTGAAAGGCGATAGAGGCGTGAAGAGGAAGAAAGATAGCACTTATCAGATAGCACTCTGTGGTCAGCAGATCCAAGGATATTTATAGGTCAATATTGCAGGTATGGTCAGGAATGCCTTGGTCATGGGAATACATTATCTCATTTCTTGAGCTGCAACAGCCTTAATCCTGGTGTCATATGAGCTGGTTCAAGTCTAATCTCTAGGCGTCTCGGCATGGGAAGGAGTTTGGTAAGTCCCAGAAGTGTCATTGGGGTGTATCTGCCATGTGGAAAAGGCTGGTGTTAGTGACAGAGGGAGCCTGGACCTGGTGGGGTCCATGGTTTTCTTCAACGCGTGGGCAAGTGACAGCTGGCCGTGGCCTGCAGGCAAATAAATACTTTGATGCTAGGTACGGTACCAGTAGATGGTGCTGAAGAATGGATAGCACAGTTCCCGGGTTTTGCGAGGACCCATTAAGACTTCTTATTCGGGGGCATTTTACTAGCTCCTTGCGTGCCGGTCTTTGTGTGGAGGTCGTATCATCAGCTGGGTGCAACCTGGGCCCTGAGGTCTGAGCCAAACAGGTTATTGAGTGTATCGCATCCTCAATTTCTCCTGTAAACTGAAGATGTTTCACGTTTCAAAATTGTGCGTGTTGCTAATATAACATTCCCTCTACTAAGCGTGGTCTGAAACTGCTTACTCACTGGCAGTAAACAGCATTATTTTAGCGGCTTATCATAACACCCAACAGCTGCTCATTTTCAGCGAAAGGCCAATGTTTCTTGGCCTCCTGCTGTTGCCTCTGTGCTCTTCTGTCATGTACTGCTTTTGTCTCGGAAGGTCTGCAGTCCTTGCAGGCGTGATCCCAGTCCCAGCAGACTCTCAGTTGACCTTGATACACTTTGAGTCAGATCCGAAGACGTCTTTTTTCACCTTGGGTTGTGTCCTACTTGCTACAGGTCAGAAATGCTGGAGTTCCTAATCGAATAGGTCATTGCTATAGTGTTTTCTGTTTGAGGTAGGAAATCATCTGTATGAGAAAAAAAAAGTAGAATTAGAGATTGTTTCGTGAAAAATAGATTCTATATTTTACAAGTTCAATTATGAGTGATTTTCTATTTTTAGCTTTATATGCTTGAGTCTAAATTGGGCCACAGGAAAAGGATGGTCTATCTTCAAACAAACAATTAGGCTGATTGCGTTCTTCAGATTCGTGGAAAACAGCTGTGGGTGTAGCGGTAGCTCTCGAGCTTTCTTCCATGCTAGCATACAAGATGCAGGTGCAAGCTGGATACTTCTGCTGTGTGGGAGATTGGAGGGGAGGCTTGGTAAAACGGGTTGGTGAAATTACCAACAGAGCTGTAGAGCTGCGATGGCGGGACCTTTTAGAGGTGAGGCAGGGGAAGTGGACAGGAGGAAAGGCATCCCACATCCTCCTCCTTCAACTGTTAAGCCTCACTGGATTTTCATGGGCAGAGACCACATTGCACAGATGCACGAATACGTTCTTTTCCACTGCTGCCTGCCCATTAAGAAAAGTTTCTTTAAGTACATAATTATCATTCCTTTGATTGAAATGCAACCCTACCCTTATTAATGCAACCTATAGGAGGCACATTTTGTGCATTTATTACACATTCACAAACCTTTGTGGGATGTTTTTGAAGGCAAGTGGGTATGTGGCTAACTCTGCTGAATTAAGAAAGATCTTCAGAGAGACAAGAGTAGGAAAAGAAAGTATTACCTTAAAATGTATGAACTGTACTTAGCTGTTCAGTATGTCTTCTTGCTATTCCTTGTGCAATGTACTTTTAGAATTAAATTTAGAAAACATGACACTAATTTTCATGTGCTTGTTTGCATGTTAACTTTTGTACATGAAGACTGAACTTATATGCAAGATAAATTGCTTATTTTCCATGTGAGAATACCATTTTGTGTGTGAAAAGGCATGTTCATGAGGGATCACGTGTATGCAGAGTGATAGGCCATGAAAATCACCAGTGATGTGGTTGTATCCAAGCTGGAAGGTGGTACCATGGGGAGAGCTCCACAGAAACCCTTTGGGAAACCCATGGTGGTTCTGCCGGCAGAGACTCACTCTTTGATCTTTAAGGTTTTGTAGTGACTGTTCTTCTGATTTCCTAACAGCTTCTCATGCAGCTCATCCAGGACAGTTAGTTTACCTCCACTGTTCATATTTGGTACCCAATGACCTGCATGTAGGTGACTAACATATCTCACTAGTCCATAGCTTGACGTTTTTGATGACACAGATTTCCCAGGATTTCTCTACTCACATGTTATTCAGAAACAGGTATGGAGGAGCAACGGTTCCTGAACGAGTCCGTGAACCAGTAGTCTTTTTTTTTTCCGGAAAGAGGCCGCGTTGCTCCTGAGCAGTCTTTAGTGTATCGCAGCATTGGTTTTGGCTAAAGAGGAACAAAGCGCTTTTATTGCAGAGCAAGAGTGGCAACTCACAGCAGAATTCAGAAATAGCTGCTCTTCAGTAATCCCACATAAAGCTGAGCTCTATTCTTTCAGTGGGCACGGTGGATGTGCTGCAGGCCTCGGTTTGGGGCTTCTGAAGACCTGTCTTCACAGTTTATGTTACTTAGTGGTTGTCTGAATGGTGACTTCAGAAACATTTAGCTTGGCAGGCAAACTGAGCCAGCTTTGTTTAAATAACCAAACAGGTACAGGAGGCTATTCAATGTTTGGGATTGTCAACAAATGATGTTGAATATATATTTTCAGCAAAATCTTTGTAAGTTTCCTACTGCTTCGAAGTACAAATTCAGAGATCAGGGTTGGTTTGAGAATGTTAAATGTACAGGGGTACAAGTGCTCGTATGTGAGGTGCTGCAGTTTGGTTTGGGCAAGCAGCTCTTTGCTGGCTTGCCAATAGTAACAGAAGCAGTAGCTGGGCCTTGCAAAAACATGTGTTTCTCTTCTTCTTTCTTCTCTTCTCCAGCCTTTCAAGCAAATACAGAAAAATTAGCAAAGACCTTCATTGTTTTGGTGTTGTGGATTTAAAACCTCTCCAGTCTCCCTTCCAGCACAGGGCAGTTGGTGTTTCTGAAAGAGACTCTCTTCATGTGTGTGTCCAGACAGGTCCGGTACCCGTCTTCTGTTTTAAAGCTGAAAAATGCAAGAAGTCGTTTTGAGTGGTATTCATTCTACCATTTTCATTATAAAATGAAATAATGAAACATTCCTTCTGGCCAGGCTGTGATGCCTTTGCAGACGCCGAGGACTGCTGGGGCTATCGGAGAGCAGCTGCTGATCCTCCTCCCCAAAGCTGCTCGCTCTGGCCCTGGGCCGCAACGGTCAAACGCTGCAGGCTGCATTTGTGCCCGAAAAGCCGAGAGTATTTATGGGACTGTTTTTTGCAGCAACTGCCAGTATTTCAGTACAGCACTTTGCATTGCTCTTTATCTCGTTGGGTTTGCAAGTTATTGAGACTTAGGAAGCCTTCTTATTTATTGTTCCCTCTCTCACTTTCACATGACTTTTTATCGAAGGCCCGAGCACTTCTTGGGCAGAGTGTTAGGTTCAACATTCTTTTTAAATTAAATGTGCTGGGGTGACCTAATCAGATGCTAGCTGGTTGACCACAGGAATGGGAACCATGATACTTTGTAATCTAGTTTAACATTAATTCACTCTTTGACCTTAGGCAAACAGCTTAGTTGCTGCAAAATGGGGATGATAGCTCCTTTGAAATGTTGACAGAAAATTGAATAAATGAGCAAGTTTTACTCTCTGCGGGTCAGACAGTGTTACTTTCAAAGGGACTTCAGAGCTTCCATTCTTTCAAATGACTTCGGCGTCAAGGGCTGTAGCACAGGCTTCTGGATCACTGAGGACTTCTCGTGTTTTCCAATACTGACCCCCATCCCTCAGCTTTCTGTTATGTGTGGGGTTTTTTTTTCAGGATGGAGTGAGGGATTCGTGCCTTGCCCCCAATGGCCATGCCATTCGCCATCTTACACCTGTGGCGCACAGACACTAGGCAGATGGGCATCCTACTTCCCCTTCAGGCAGAAATGTGACACTCAATTCCATGATGGTTTTAGTTTTGAAATAGTGAGCCTTTATACTAAATAATGACATTAATGAACTCAGCTCTGTAGGGGTAAGTGCAGCAGTGGCTTCATTTGCTGCCAATGAGTTTGCCTCTCTGGCTTTGCCTGAAGTTTCCCGTGAAGCCCAAAGCGATCTACTTGCTGTTTAACATCCCGGTGACAAAATACCTCGTGACAGCAGAGCAACCTTTCCAGTTTTTCATTTCTCAATTGCGTTTTTTAAACTTTGAAGTGCCATTTATTTTGACACCTGGTATTTTTCAGGCCACGCTTTTATTTGGTGGGAATAGCATTAAGGTGTATTAAAGGCAGAAAAGCCTGAGGAAATGGTTAGAAGTTATTCCCAGAATGTAAATAATTTCCTAAATTTTGAGCTCTACAAGTCTGATGTGTTTTAAATGGCCTTCCAGAGTGCAAAATGAAACTCAGCGTGGCATTTAACCAACAGTTTACAGAGGTGCTAGTTATTCCACTTGGCTATATTTAGGAGTCCAGGAAACAACAATGACAAAAAAAATAGCGAAACATTCTTGCAAAAAAATTAAAGGAACAGTTTCAGCTATAAAACTGATGTCTACAGCAAAAAACTACAGCTGCTAAATGTTACCAAATCATAATAATTGTGACAGAGTTACATCCCGATCTTTCTTTAAGACATCTACACCCATGTGAAGGCCTCTTGATTTAAACAGGGCTGTGCAGAAGCAGCAGCGGGGTTTATGTTAGAGGATCCTGGTAAAACTGGACTGCTCATGTAAATCAAGGCTTATTTTTGCATTCCAAAGGGTGAAAAAGTCATATGAGGGGAGTGAGACGCAAGACGTGTGAGGAAACCTTTATACAGAGACTCCGCGCTGGTGAAGTCTCAGCTGGATGCTGTGCCCCGCTTCGAACAAAAAAGCAGTCGACCAGTCTGAGAGGGAGTCCAGAGGACTCCCCTGGGGCCTGGGGAGCATCGCCCACAAGGAAAATCAGAGAAAATGCTGCTTGTTTGGTCTGTGAAAGAGGGCAGAAAGCTAAGGGATGGCAGGATAAGTCTTCAAATGAGCAAGAAGCAGCCACAGAGCCCGAAGCTGGTAGGGCAAGAGCAGAAGTGTTAAAAATTACATAGGCGTAGTTGAGGGACCACCTCTAGCTTAATGAAACCTTGCTTAGTAAAGACAAGACACTACAATTAACATAGGTAAGTGGACATAATTAGCCCCTCTCCAGCAGATAAAGTAGGTAAAGTAACTTAAGCTGATATTTTGCACTCTGCCTTATGAAGTGATGTAACTTTTACCAACCTTTAAAATACTGATTGTGAATGAGTCAGTGTTTCTCAAGGGCTTTGGTCAGCTGTTCCCATTTACTGGTCTGGAATCTCACTTCTATCATCCAGTCTCCCTGAGCTTCCCCTCTTGTGTTTAAAACCAAAGTTCCTGTCATTATACTGAGATACTGTCATAGTGCCAAGGTCAGAAATTCACTGTGTTAGATGGTACTTAAATATACGGAGAGGCAGAGTTACCTGCTTTTGCAGGTCTGTGGTTGAATTGTTTTCCTGCTACAGTACAGTTCATTAGGGCTGTGATTTCTCATCATGGCACTTCTATAACCCTAGCGTAAATGGAGTTTTATCATCAAAAGGGTGTCTTTTGCTGCAAGAAAGTGCTAGAGCACGTATTGATGCAAGCTTCCTTCCTTAATCCCCACCTTCCCCCAGGATAAACGGCGTTTCACCACCTGAGCTCTCCTCTGCGATTAAGCTGCCGCGGTGACACTGGTCAGCTATTCCTAGGGCTGACCTGGCCTCAGCCTGGGCCGCTGTAAACACAAGATGCATTGCAGATTAGAGGGCACCTGCCTGAATAGGAGCATCAGCGGGCCCTGGCCGGGCACAGACGCCGTATTGTTAGGGAGGGGAGGGAGCTCATCTCGCAGGGCCAGTCTCAACATCCTCCGGCCATGCCAAAGGGAGAGCCTGGGAATGACTGTGTTAAAGGGTGGGCTGACATTCAGCTCTCATGCTTCTCCTGTAAGAGTTTTCCCGCTATCCAACGGTGATTACTCGACAGGCAAAACACCCCCTTTGCCCTCCTCTCGGGCAGGTAGAAAGTAATTTTATAACCAAGCACCCTCTTTTCCCCGTCCTCCCTCCCGCCCCCGGCTGCTTGCCATGAGCAGGTTGACGGCAGTGGTCAGAGGCATCCCTAATGAGGTCCCTAGCTGCTCCCTGGGCTGATTTGGTTGTAGTTTTTAATAATGCGAGGTTATTTTGTTAGCAGCTTTACTTTCCAAGTCTTTTCCCCCTTCCAGCACCCCTAGGTACAGCTCTACTGGATCAGTTACCATCTGCTCCAGTGTTTGCATTTAGCCTGCAGGGCCTGTGATCTCAGAAATATTTCCTGTAAATGGGATCTCTCATGCCAGGCCTGTCACACAATAGATATATAATTGGATAAAACCTAAACTGAAAACAACAAACAAAAAGAAGAAAACTACATGTTGTGCCATACACAGCGCGTGAGGCTGTCCAAAATGGGATACGTTCCTTGTTTATGTCTGAAGCTGCTCTTGTATATCTTTTTTATTCCCCTTTGCTGTTTAACAAAATCAAATTAATGTAATAACTAAATTCCACGGTGCATTTTTTCCCCACTTAATATCCAACTGGAGCAGCCTGCAAGCAGAACAGCGTTAGTGCCACAACAAATGCATTTGCTGCGTTTTAGGTCTTGATCCTGGTCTTGGATACCAGGTGGAGCCCGCGTGTAGGTCGCAAATCTTCCTCCTTCTCCATGGGTTGGCCGCACGCAGCATTTCTTGTTCGACGGCAGGCAGGAGGATGCACGGCCCAGGAGCAAGGCTGGGCCCTGGGGGAAACAGCAGGCAAACCACAGGCAGCCAGTCCCCTGGTCAACGAGAGCAAGGGTGAACATGGCAAATGATGGGTCCCTGATCCTTGCAAAGGAAAAAGAAATGCAACATATCTTTAAATCCTTTAAACACAGTTTGAAGGCCTCCTGAGCGGGGTACGGGTTTGTGTAAGACGTGTGCTGCCCTCTGGGACAACTTGTCTTTGGGACTTGCGAGCCTTTCTGCAAGAAGGTGGAGGTGATGAAAAACATGATGAATCCACACCTAAACGTAAAAAAACCCCAAATGATTAAATAAATCAGAAGTCGATTGCTGTGATTTTCCCCTTGCTCATACTGGGAATTTTCTTCATCATCGTTGCAAGAACAAACTGTGTGAGTCGTGTCCATGCCGTTATTCTAGTACTAATAAGCTTACAAATATGTTTTCTGTTTTATTGGAGGGACTGCAAATGCTGTACGCTAGTCATAGCTTGCAAAAGCTGCTCAGAATTGCACTGCAGAACATCAAAAAAGGAATTGAATTCAGCTTCAGTCAAGACCAGTAATTGGTTTTTATACTTTAAAAAAAAAATCCCCAATGAAAAGCTGTTCATCTCTCTCTGGAAGATAAAAAAGAGCCCAGAGTTTGGATTTGAGTGCCCTCCCTTAAGGTAATAACAGTAATCCTAATAAAGGGGCTGATTTGTAAATTTTTCCCAACAGACTGTGCCACAGTGCTATACTAACTTAGGCTTATTTATGATAAATGTAGTCTAAAGCACCAGAAATACAAACCTTGAATCCTTTTTAATTCCAACATAAAAAGATTACCTTTTATCAATATAGCTTATCTCCTAGCACTCTGCCTTTTTTTTGGCATCCTTTTTTATGAACCTGCAAAACATGTTTTTTCTCTTCTTCCCTGCCCCCCAGCCAGCAATTTCTAAATCAAGAATAAAATCCTAGTGCCATTTTTGGCAATGGGCTATTTTATTGATTTCCACAATGCCACTATTTCATCAATAACAGTTAAATATAGGCCTGTAAATTTACCCTTCCTAGAACAAAGTGGCCTGATGTTTCATAGTAGCTTCCATTTGCCTTTGACTTGAACTGTACGTTTAGTGGTTCAGAAAAAAAGTTGGATTTGATGAGCCTTAAAGAAACAAATAAACCAAGCCAGAAGCAATCGAAAATACATGCAAGTTCATAAAAAGTGAGCCTTGGTTTCTTTGTCTCGAAGATTAACACTTCCTCAGGAGGGCTGTAATAGGATTGAGCCTTCCCCATGGTACTTCAAAGACATGTGCTCTTAAAGACTTTTCCTGAATAACTTATGGTATCGTTGGAAGCTTTGCCTTTGCTTTCCTTCCCGGTTTCTTTCAAAACTTCAAGGAAGATCTGAACTGAGGATCGTGTTTCTCCTCCTCCTTTTTTTAATCCCCCAAACATTTTCTCTCTTCTGCATGAAAATTTTTATCCTTTAAGAAAAAAGTTGTAAGTTGCATAACAGTTGGAGATTTTTATACATAAATATCCATCTCTTTCATGTTACTACTTCAGTACTTTCACGTGCCGTATTCGTGCATTTAATGTTGTATAATAAAATACCTAAAATATTTTTTTTAATTCAGAGAGACCCACAGCATGTATTTTTATTACATCTGCAGCGCTGTCATTCTTTCTCCAGGAGGATGCACTGTGAGCTTTGATTTTCCCGGCACTTTGTATAGGGTAATGAATTCACCTCTCAGTGTTCATGTGAGGTTGTAATGCGCCGTCTCCTTTTTTCCCATGCTTGGGCTCTTTTCCCTGCTGAGGAGGACAGCCCCCATTGAGATGGTTAGGCTGCTTTCCTCAGTGGTGGAAACCTTGAAAGCCTTCAGACTGAGAAAGCCACTCCCAAGGTAAGCATTAACTGCTGACCTGGAGACGGCTACTGCTATGCATTTAGAGAAAAGAAAGCAGCTGTATTATGTGGGAGAAGCTGGTCCTGTGCATGACTTAGGCGTGCTCTACTGGTTTGGCTCCATAGGGTTTTGGCTTCTGCTTGGGTTGGGCAGCTTCGACAAGTAAAGTTGTGGTGACCCAGCAAGTACAGGGCTACGTGGTGCCGAGCTGGGCTCTCTGGTTCTCGCTGTGGGTCTTACAGACACCGGTGGAGCCTGTGTTCTGCTTAAATGCCTGCAATTGCATTTTCTGGATCTGGCCATGAGTTGATGTGCCCAGAGTCAGGCAGGGAGCAGAGAATCAGACCCAGATACGTGCAATCTTTGGCCAGTTGGCTGAATCACAGGATGAAACTCCCTCTATACGCGCCTAGGAGACATCAAGAAAAGAACCAGAGAGTCCCCAAGCATCTTGTTCATTCAGTTCTTGTTCTTTCTACGACAAGTTTTGCTCTCGTACTGATTGAAATGAATGGGATTAGACGGGACACACCAGTTACAATTTAATTTTTCACTTCAAATGTGCTGTCAAGCTCTGTAATTCTATTGCCAAGATTCCTCATAAAGCATCTTGCTATGTTAGTTAATACATTTAAATCTACTTAAAAAGCCTCTCTCTTGAGAGCAAATGGAGCCCTGCTTAACATTCCTTATTAGCTTGCTTAGGGGGAAAAAAAACGGTTGTCCTTGCCATATTGGCTTACAAAGGGAGTTGCATTCTTACTCCCTGTACTTTGCTAATTTGTAATCTTTCACTCTAACTAGCTTGTTTCCATCTTCTAGCGATTTGGTCATTTTAGTATCTGCCTTGACTAATAATGCGGTGTAGCAGTGCAATTTTGATGACCACAAATAAGCAAGCAAAAGTTGCAGACTAATTCTGGTAGTCGGATGTACCCAAACAGAAATTTCCTGCCCACCACACTTCGTTCACCTAAGCCCCAGCGAAGCAGCCCCCTCTGCCCAGCCTCTGGGCCCGCCTGTCACCTAAGCGATTACCAGGAAACAAACATTAAACAAGCTATGGAAAGTACCCTTTGCTGGCACTTCTCGCATTACTAAGCGGTGCACAGGGGCTCCAGCCATGGGGTGAATAATCCCAAAGTTTCCCAGCTTGGCTGCAGGGTGGCAGGACTTGGCGATGGGAGGGCGTTGAGGGCTTTTTGGAGCAGCTGGGTGGGATGGGACCCTCTTCTGGTCTTCACCCAAGGGGAAGGGGGTGGTGGGTACCTGGGTGGCCCTACTCCGGTCGGTACCCAAGGCTGTGTCTGGTGACATTGTCCAGGTGTGACCCAGTGTGCAGCTATGGCCCGTGTGATGGAGGGGGAATGGGTGGTGTGTCATTGACTTCTTTCATATCGGGATTGGGCTCCTGGCTTATTGCAATCCTGTAAATATCCTGTAAATTGTGCCTTTGCTTGCTATAAATTAACCACTGTATTAAGTGCAAAGTCCAGAAATAAAAGGACATAAATACTTGCGTTTGAAAGCTGTATCATCGTCTGTAGATGTTTAAGTGGGGATTTTATCCTTTAGATTAGAAATACCACTTATCTCATCCTTCTGGTTATTTTCACTACCCTTCTAACTTGGAGATAAATATCCCTTAATGGTTTTTTTATGTGTTTTATTTCTTTTTCCATGATGATCAGATCAGTTCTGACTGAAAACGAAGCCAATTATCAAGAACAATAAATAAAAAAGAAGTGCGCGTTGCTTTTTCTGCACTAGAAGAAAGAACAGTAAGTTGAGACAAAACAAATTTGGTTGCCAAGTCCAAGTACCAAAGGCAGCAAGGAGAACTCGGGCCCCATCCTAATTAAAGAGATCTAAACACAATGAAAACATATTGTACTGATGTCATATGTTAAAATATTTATAATTGCACAAAAAGGAATTGCAGCCTATTGAAAACATTTACAGAGCTCGCCATTTCTGTGAGCTAAAGAAAAGAGTGACTAAAAAGGACTGTTTTTGTTCAACCATGAAGGTTTTGCTCTTCAGGTTTCTCCTGTGAGGTCCAACATTACCTTGCCGCTTTGTCTTATCACTCACTAAAATAAATGCACAGCACTGCTGATGTTGTATCTGAGGACAGGAGATGGTATCTGTCAGGAATTGCTGTTTCCCCCAGGCATTGCGTTGCGATCATCTCTGCTGGAATAATTTCAGCTGCTGGGAAGCCGTTTGCAACACGAGGGCCCTTTGTATCGATCTGACGTGCCAGGTCACATATGGGATGGCCAGGGACTCCCAAAAGGAGAGGGGGTGGCGAAGGAGAGCAAGGCAGGCGCTTCCCTCAGATCCATTTGCCAGGCTCGAGATTCAGTTTGGCAAAGAGAGATACTTTTGCCTGCGTGCTGCAGGGAGGTAGCAGGGGGCAGCCGATGTGCTGGAAATCGGGGTCGCTTTCAGCAAAACCAGAGAGACAATAGGAAGATCCACAGCTGTATGTATAGAGATCTTGAAAACGCTGGCAAGTCAGGCTGAACCAGTTTTCCAGAGCTGTGTGTAACAGGGAAGGTGGGCAGAAGGCATGGGTGGCTCGCGATGCTCCAGAGTTCACTGTCTAAATAGGAATCCACCTGTGTACGTTGCGTGAACAAGATCCCCAGTATATGTTTCCACAGAAGCTTATTGCAGATGTGCTCACTTAAATACTTTCTGTAGTATAAAAATAGGTTTTTGGCTGCACACCATGTACTCATTGGAGTAGGAACTTTTCAAATGTGGCTTAATTTCATATCTTCCTTGTTTGTGTTTATGTTTCTTGGTATTAATTTTCATGTTTTTCTTCCTCAAACGCTGGTGAAATCCTTTTGTAAGTAGGTAAAACTAATTCAAGCAGCTAAGTTTCTCTAATAGTACAGAGTTCTATGGCAATGTGCGGACATACCAAGGTTTCTTACTAACATAGTGAAGAAGAGCATTTATTAGTTACTTTTTTAATTAGGAATTTATGTGGCACCAGAAAGGTGATTGGAACTTGAAAAACCTAAAGCATCGTTTTAGGGAAATAAGGGTATCTCTGTTTAGCTAGTTAATGTCTAGCTATGATGTTTAATATGAGATGACAAACCAACTCATAAATCATACAACAGAGGAAAAATGGGGTTACCTCTCGGAAATTATTAATGAGCAAAGAAATGCTATTGCATTTCTGTGCAGCTTTGCTATAATTGGAAAAATTGACACTTTTTGTCAGAAAGGATGGATAGCTCTGCAGGGGTTCAGGAAAGAACAAAAGCAGGTTAGTGGGGGAGTGCTAAAAAGACATGTATGAGGAGAGATGCCTGTGGTGTTTCTAAGTGGCCGTGGGTCACAGTGGGGGGATGCAGACAATCCTGCGCTCACCCCACTTACCCACCAAGGGCAACTTGAAGGTTAAGCCAGTTCCAGTCCAAAAATCTATATACGTGGGTGAGCATGAGGCTGTCCCCAAGGTAATGCACTTGCTGGGAAGCTGGAGACAGTGGCTGGAGTGGGGTGCCAGGCTAACATGGCCGCATGGCTTTCCAGCAGCGTGGCGGCAGTTCAGCTCATGGGTGGCCGGAGCGACTGACTCCTGGTAAGCAGGACTGGTGTGATGAGGACTGACGGCAAGAGCTCAGTGGGGGCAGAATGCCACTGAAAAAGCAAAAATTTAGCTTAAGTGCCAAGGAAATCTTTCTCCTGTAGGTTAAGAGCTTTTAGGGTTTGCAGTTGTCTCTTGAGGGAAGTGAAAGGTGGCAAACCGTTTGCGAAACACGAGCTGGGATAGCTCTCCTAAAGCCAGACAGAAGTGGTACCCAGGTGAAAAACCTTCAGAGGCAGGGGAGGGATGGATGACCGATTTAGCCTCCAAAGCATACCCTCTCCACCCCTCAGGTCGGTGGTTCCCCACCTGTGGAACAGAGATGGCAACGTTACTTGAGTCTGCACCAAGTAGCGTATGACCCTCTCATGGTTAGAAGCAGCCACCAGATTTGGGGATACCTGCTAGCTTTTGTCTTTTTCTCTTGATACCGCTAGCAGCAATGGTGCACGCCCAGAGCCCTGCAATGGCTTGTTTCTCAGTGCTTCCCGACCCAGGTTTTCTAGCCCTGCTCCTGACAGGATGGTGCTGCTGTTTGGTTTCCAGGAGGCCAGCCCACCACCCGTGCACCGCTCTTTGCTAGAGCAACCCGGCTGCTTGCCTTACCCATTGAAGCAGACGTTAGCTTGCCCTTCTGCTGCAAAGCTCTGTTCTCTATTTACTCCTACAACAACTCAATTAGTTTGATGGAAATGAGATGTCAAAATGCCCCAGGCTTCAGTGACTTACCCAATGTCACTCAGAAAGCTTTGGCAGAGCACTGCCTCCTGAAATCTGCGTGCCCTCTAGCAATGGGCTGTTTCTCCTCCTTACCTTCAGAGACAGCCAGGGCGAGTGGAAGTCTGAGGCGTTCAGAGGACAGTTAAAAAAAAAAATCGCTTGTTTATTTAACTTTCTAACAATTTAATCAACATCCTATTATTCTTAGGAAGTTTAGATATGTCTCTACTTTTTTTTTTTTGCTTTTCCTTAATTCAGCTTGGCATATGTACTCCTGGGGTCAGTCCTTTTACACAAAGCTTCAGCCTTGGCAAGATAAATCTAGACTAACAGAGATGAAACATATTTATATGATTTGTTTAATAGAGTATGGACATATTCCTACAATTCAGTGTTTAGCAATTGAAGCTTACTATGAACATAATTTGACTATGGGGGAAAAAAACCCTCACTTATCTTCAGATACTGCATATGAGACCTGCCTAGCTGACAGATTACAGAGCAGGTTTTAAAGTGGACATGAAAAGGATGCCAAATTCAGCTTTCCTGACAATAATTGCCGTAGAAGGAAGCTGGATTAGAGCAGCTGGAATAAAAAGTCAAGCACTAAAAGAAAAATGCTAATTACCGGTTTCTCTAATCATGCAAAATGAATGTTTTATGACATTTTAATATGATGCTTTTAGCCTTTCCTACTTTGTCAGTGCCAGCATCCTCTGAGCAGCTCAGGGATGCTATAATTATGTGCTCTAAGCGATCAGCTGCATTGTGCCTTACCTGACTGACTCAAGCTGAGCTGGAGACATGATATTCTGACTCAGTACTGTGCAAACCACTGCTCATTGGGAAGCAGAAATGAGGACACCAAAACAGAAACCCCTAGCACTTACTGTAAGCTTTTGGAAGGAGATTTCTTATGGAAACCGAGGCTTGGGATCTAGAGAAGAGTGTTGCATCTGAGGTGTCTCAGTATGGTAAGGTATCTGAATGCAGGCTCTCGATATAGCTTATTAAAAATATATGGGCTAGTCACAATTTCTGGATATAAATTTAGACCTCCACAAAGTTTAGGAGCATTTGGATCTCAGCTTTGGGGCCAAACCTGCCCCTTCAGTGAGATGAAAACGCTTTACATATTTATTAAATTAAATTTGCCTACTGTCAGCCCCTAACCATTTTTGGTTTTGAGAGGGTTGATTATAGGTTTCTATTTGAAAGGGGAACACTTATCTATCCTTTTCTTTTCTTAAGGCTTAAAATTTTCCTAAGGCCGACATTAATTCTCTATTGATGCCTAATTTAGATGGTGAGATTGGCTTATTTACGAGCTGACTTGGGTGCACTACTATTGAAATTAAATCTGCAGTTTAATTTCCCTTTTGATCTGTTTCTTCATCAGAGAGAATCATTATTTCTTGGTAATGCTCTGTAGGAGGAGAAGGCTGCTGTTTCTATTTCAGCATTGCACCTCAGAGATATACTGCAGGATTTGGCCTTAATGCGTCTCTGCGAAGTTGCTAATTTCCTATATTTATTCAGGTATATGATTTTTAAATAGTATGGGAAAGTAGGGGGAAAATATTCTTATTTCAAGTGGATGGTGCAGACCGTATACAACTGTTTTCCACCCTACCCCCCATCAGGACGTGAAACAGCTGGTATGTCTCTCCAGGGACTAATGTGCTGTTTCTAGCTCCATTTTGCCTTCATAAGCCTCAGGCATTACTCTGTAAGTGCACTCCAGGAATTAAATTAATTTACAAGCTGAGGAATACGCCGTTTCTCCTTACTTACAGGTCTCAGATAGGACTGCTGCTGTATGGTTGGGAGGATAACGTGCACATCGCTGTCGAGACTAACTAGCATCTTCCCAGGGCAGTCAGCATGTTGGCCAGGGCAAAGGCAGCCTTGCAGCCTGCGCCCCTGTCTGCCCACGTCATTTCAGGTCTCAGTAATGGTAGCTCACTGGTCGGGTTATTAGGAGATACTTCAGATAAGCTATGCCTCCCCTTGTCTTAACCTTTATCCCTGCCGTGCCCGTGTTTCTTGATACGCCAGTTTGGTTCTTCTAAATCATGTCCATCCATACTTAAAACCAAATCATTGTAAAGTGTCTCCCTGGAAAACGACTGCTTCTGGGACCTACCTCGTGTTTTCCTGCACAGAAAAAGCAGCTGGAGTCTGTCTTTGAATCAGTTCAAGCTCCAACCCCAAATACGCACTAGCTGGCCTTAACCAGCTAATGAGAGCAATCGAAAATGGACCACATTTTTTTGTTCATATCAGTAATAGCCATGGTGGTTGTAGTTGCTGCAGGAGCTCAGCGGTTCCTCCTTTCTCCCCACTTTGCCCGAGCCCCCCCCCGCCACCAGGGTGTATGTTTGGGTGTGCTGCTGCAGTGCTTCATCCCTGACGGCCCTGGCATCCTCGTCTGCCTTCCCGCATTGAGGTTCATCAACGTACGCATTTAGTGCCCACCCTCGTTAGCACTGAAATAAACCAGAACTTTGCTCCTGCCTTCAGCCGGAGCGGGATTCATCTTTGCAGTGAGACCACGGTCTGGTCTTGATGGCCTCACGGAGGCTCTGCACAGAGGCGTTATTGGGAAGTATCTCGCCTCATACTGTAGTGCTCTATTAAAATAAGATTTTTTGACAGAATGTTTCAGTGTTCCGGGTACCTTTAATCCCGCTGACATCCTCCATCTGTGGACTCAGCCCCATTCGGGGCTGTCCTACTGCTTTCCATCACGCAGCCAGCCCAGCAGTTTGTGTAATCAATCAAACCCAGCGCATCCAAAGTTTATTTTTCTGTTTCTACGTTTGTTGCTAGGGAGAATCGCTATACCTTGCCTTACGTCCCTTCCAGTGAAATGCCACTCACAGACGGGTTGTGCGTTCTAAACAAAAGCCGTACACCTACATGGAGAGGAAGGGCACCAGCCCTGCTGCATGTCGGTGTTAAAAACCCAGCAGTCAAACGGCAGCATTCGAATTAGAAAAGCAATTTTTAAACAGCTTCAAAGCATAATTCATGTCATGGTGCAGGAATGCCGAAGGCTTTTTGATCTTTGTCATCATGGACCTAAAGGTGAAGGGCTTTTTTTTTTTGGGGGTAGTTTCTTAAATCCCCCGAGAAAAGGTAACTATAACAATAAGGGAGCAGATGTGTGGGAGTAAATGCAGCTGTAACTGAATCCAGACGCTCTTCTGTATGTAGGGACACGAAGGGAATGTTCCAATAAAATTCACGTAATAAAAATCTGAGCCCTTTTTTTTTTTTTCTTGCTTAAACTTGGATTCACATGTGTAGAATTCCTGTGGACTTTGATGTGGATTGACATTAGCACCATACAAAACCGGACTGGGAGAAAGATTTTTAACAGGCCTGGGGTACTGGAAGGTAAATGATCTATGGAGACCTGCAAATTCCAATAGAAAAACACTTGCCCAATTAAAGAGTTTAGCAAACCAGATATTTAAGTGATGCAATCACCCTAGTAGGATGAACTAGCTGGTCTAGTAAAGAGTTTCTCAAACTTTCTGAAAGTGGGACTCCCTTTCGGCTCACCTGTTTCTGTGCCACCCTGAAAACCACGCAGAAGCAGCTCGGCTCCTGGGGGAGAGGAGAGCAGAGGGAGAGCTGTAGCCGCTGGCTGGAGGTGCCCATGCCTCTCTGCAGCCCGGAGAATGGAGCTGCTGCCAGCAACTAAAGAAGGTGAGTGGTGCCCTGCCAAAGGTAAAGGCTCCCTGTTTCTAGCTGTTCCCTGTTCACTCTCCTTGGCTCTGGAAAAGAAGTTTCTCGTGGTTGTTGCTGCCCTCTGACACTTGCTGTCCCCTCACCTTCCTTTGAGCTGCCCAGGTTCATGACCAACAGTGTGAGCAGCTCGCTTTCTTCTAGCAGAAAGGGAAGAGCAGAGTGACAGGGTAAGAAGCCAGCCACTCCTCCTTGTTTTCCTGTCGTTCAGATAGCTCTGTGCCAAATTAATTTTTTACCAGACAACTTACATTGCACAGTAGTGTATTTTGTTCTTGCCCCACACATGCTTCCGAACGCAGGCAGTACCAGACATTTCAGCGCGGCCAAAAGCGCCTTCCATCTGCCTCACAGCAGCTGAAATCCTCTTTGTATACAAAAACAATTTCATTGAATGCACACAAACCCCGTTTGCACTCGCGCTTGTGTTCCTCTTTGCCGGGATGTAGCGGGAACACTGCGGCGTTGTCCCGGCGGGACATCTGTAGAGCTTCGCTCCTTCCTTCGCATGTTGTCCTTCCCCATGCCCCCCGCACCCGTCTCCCTCCCGCACCAGGGAGGGCAGCAGCCTTTCGCCATGAAACATCGCTGGCTGTTTCTAAGCAGCTCGGTCGGTCGTTACTCGCGAAGCGTGGGCTTGTTAAGGCGCCAGCGATCACAAATTGTCTGCAGGGCACAGCATCAATTGAGCAGGCAGAACTCGGTGCATTTGCTGAGATGCTGGGTACCCATATAAGGCTCTTCTAGGACTCTGTCTCTGACATAAGACTATTTAATTAGTCCAAACTCCATCAAGCATCAGTTTGCGTAACAATTTATCAGAGAAGTGTGTGGTGATTGGTACATGAAAAAATGGTGAGCTTTCTAAAGCACTGGCCTTGTCTTTTTGTAGATTTTCTTGAGGGAGGCATACATATTTCCACTCCATATAGCTGTTTATTAATTATTATTATTATGTTCAGTTTTAAGGAATAATTTTGGGCTTACTTGGGCCCTGTTTTACAGCTGTTCTTAGTGGGTGATACCAGGAACTGAGAGAAATAGGGTTGTTACTGACTTGTTTGCAATTGTTTGGCCTTCTAACCATTTAAATATTTAGTTGTTATGCTACTTGCAGAGGAAAATTCCAGTTCTTGTCCAAACATACTTTGGAAGTATATGTACATAGATTATCTCCCTGGTGTCTTAACTGTAAATATGTAGCTATATGTATCTCACTGTAGCTGGAAGAACTTTGCTGAAAGACCTTTTCACTTAGCAGACTGCAAGTTATTTTCTTCTTTTCTTTCAAGTTGTATACTGGAATTACTGCTGCGTCGTAAGGCTCCTCCGCTTCTGTTTTGCCGTGTTGTGTATGCTCGGTGCCACTCACTACTCTGTGAGAGGGAGATACGTATGCATGGTGGAAACAAGGCACAGCAAAGACTATTTTGCACAGAGCTGCTACGTTTAAAACCGTCGGCCTGCCCGGCGCCTCCCCCTTGAGCACCCCTGGGTGATGTCCCGCAGCGCTGAGCATCCTTTGCACCCGCTGTGGTGCCTTTCTTTAGGTGCTGGGTGCTGCAGCTGAGGATCCTCTAAAACTCAGCATTCAAGGAATTTTTGCCTTCTCTGCTCTTTGCCCAGGCTAGGAAACCCAGGTCTTTCTGTTGTGCGTTTTGATTGTAGATTTCTCTGCTTTTAGGAAATTTGGACTCGTTTGTTTTACTACGTACAGCCCGATTATGCCATTGAAAATTTACTCAGTGTGCTTGGTAGAATGTCGACGCTTTGTTAGGCGGACAATGCCAGCTCTTACCCGGCGGGGGCTGGCACATGCCCACAGCCGGGCTCCGTTTCCCCTGCACCCAGCACACAAAGGCTGTGATTCAGCTGCCTCCTGAAGCACGGACACAGCTTTTATGTACCTAAGGAGGCCCAGGAACCGAGAATGATTCAAATCCCGTGGTTCAATGTCTGGCTGGAAAGGAGTTAAGTTGTTTTACATGCACTTTGCACAGATGGAAATGAGCATGGAATCGGTAGGAGAGTGCCAAGGGGGAAGCAGTAGACGCAGTATGTATGTCTCTCTTCTTTTATCTCGCCGACCTTAGTGTGGCTACAGTTTTACACAGGGGGCAAACGGAGAGGAGACGTTAGGACCTGCTTTTTCAAGCCTAGGATTGAGTTTCAAAACCCTCTCCACCCACAGCTCCCCCTAAGGTCTGGGTTATTTAGGTCTGGGTTATTTGCCAAATACCACAGGGAAATGTGGTAACCCTATCTCTGTCTGCGTCCCGGGGTGGGGACATCACTGCCCTCCTGTCGAGTGCAGCAGCACATTGCTGGCAGCAAAGCTATGGTTCCCACTCCCCCCGTGGGTACAGGGAGGCAGAGGGATGCAGTCCATCATCTCAAGGACGTTCAGGAAGCAGCCGCCCACCTCAACGCCCAGTGTCCCACTGGAGGGGACGGTGCCGACGGGCCGCCCCACTGGTGTACCCCGCGACCACCCTGCGCTGCTGAGGTGGCCTCACAGGGTGCCACCGTCACAGCCTGAGCAGTGCCAAAAAAAAAAAAGAGGATGTCCAGAGATCAGCTGTAGATGTTCTTGTGCCCTCTGTGTGCTCTACTGAAAAAAGGAAGTGTTTTTTTTTTTTAAAAATGAAACAAAAGGGGAAGATTAGGCTATTGAAATCTAATCTGTGCAGAAATTATTTAGTAATAATGATATCATTCTTTATGGTTTTATAGCCTTAGTGGGTAATGAAGGGTGACAAGAAAGCATCACGATTGCATCAGGATTTCCTTGCTAACGGACCTTGCTCTACCTGAGACAGAAAGAAACTGAATGCTGGGGGGAGAGAAGAAGGGAGAGAAAAGCAAAAAGGGGAAAAAGTAGAAAGTAAAGGGAAGATAAAGCATGAGATAAAGAAACTGAGAAAGAGACAAGATTAGTACCATGGTCTGTACGAACAAAACTTTAGCAGTGTTTCCGCAACTCTGTCTTTTAGCAATATAAAGCCCGACAGTTTAGTTTTTTTGGTTTAGTGTTTGTAGCCACAAAAATGTGTATTATTTCCTTCTTACCCACAGTGTACTCAGAGTCATCCATCCAATACAGAAGTTAATCCCAAATAATCTTGTCACCCAGAATAGGGAAAGTGCCTTCAGTTTTACCACCCTTTATTCACTTTTTTACTTACATACATATCTTAGTAGAACTTGCGTCACTATATTTTGGAGTTTATAACCCTCTCCTTGCTGGTTTTTTAGATAAATAAATTCCTTCAGCAGTAAGTTATGCTTACTGCCAGTTTTTCTAACTGTTGTGGCGTAGTTCACAAACCTGGCCTTGGAATTGACATGCTGAGAAGGAATTAGTTCATGGTAAGGTAAAATGTAATCTAATCTCTTTCCTAGATTTCAGTGCTTAAGTAGAGAAAGATTCAAGAGCCTCTGTATTTTTGTCGGCTATTTGTATAGAGAAGATATTATAAGGTTAGAGGTTGGTGGAAAGAAGTACAGCTATATTCAGGCTCACCCATAGTCACTGGCTCTGCCCTTACACCTAGGGAGGGAGTTGTTCCATTAATATTATCATCAGCAATGCAATAACTGGATGCTGTTATCATTTAAGTTGTCCATATAGCTCAACGGGAGCAGTTCCCAGAGCTGTGATCTGTTTCTGCCGGTACGCTGGTAGGCTCAAGAATATTAGCTTCACATCAGGTCACATTCAGAAGCTTTGCTTTGCAGCTGAACAATGTAAGAGCTGACTGCTTAAAGCAGGGAAACTGCCCTTTGGGGCTAGGGAAGAAGTCCTTCTGTGATCTCTGCGCATCCACTAAGTCCATTTCTGCTGAGAGGTTTTAAAAGTTATTTTTTAGAGAAACAGATTTAAGAAAAAAACCCACCTCTGTTCCTTCTGCCTATGAAATCAAAGAACTAATGGTGCAGTAGTGGGAGTGTGCTAATACCTGTAACTTTATGGACAGGAGGTCATAATTTCCCAGTCGCTAACCCTAAAACCCTGAAGTTTTCTATGGTAAAGAAGTAACATATGGTGCAGAATGCCCAGGCTTTCAGTTTTAGTCACCATGTTTTTCATCATGTAGGCTTTAAAACACTTGAAGAAAAAGCCCCAAGCTATGCAGAAGCTCCCTAAAACCTGTTGGTAGCAGTTTGGCATGAAACAGGGAGAAATTTTTACCCTGGGGATTACCCATAGGAGTGAAATCAGTCATGAAATAGAGAGTCATCAGTTTGAATTTGAGGCAGTCTATCTGTTGACTTGCTGTTGTAAGTGCCTTTTGGTATCTCTAAGGCACTTGTCACTGTGGGAGCGGAGATGCTTTTTGTCTGTCTGTAGTTCTGCTCAGATGGGCCGCTTGGGTTTCAGAGGCCTTTCGGGCTGCCGCGTACATTGGCAGCATTGCCAAGCCTTACAGGGCTGATTCTCACCCTGACTGATGTTCTTAAGGCCTCCGCTTCTGGAGCTGGTTGCAGAGAAGTTTCTCGGTTGCAGAGAAGTCCTCTGAAAACTCAACACCAGTGCAACCTTAAAGGGTCAAAAACAGAGGCTACACAAACCCCCCAGAATTACATTTTTTCCAAAACCCAACGTGTTATTTTTAAGCTGATGGCTTGGAAGGGGTTTGGCTCTCATGTGGGAATTCACTGGGGAGTTTTCCCAAGAGGGGAAACTTTCTGTCATCTCTGTCATCCTAAAGCAATTAATTCCTACAGCTGGATCTGTACTGAGCTCCACCATCTTCTTTGGGACTGGACGCCAAAAGTAGAGTGAGCAACAGGCACAGGTTTATACAGGCAGCAGAGACTTGTGTCCAGCTGTAGCATCAAAGTGGGGTTGACCCAGGAGCTCTCTGTTGTTTCAGGCAAAATTGGGTCTCACGACAGCACATATTCAAGAAGGAACCCATCTAGCAGATGACTGGAGAGAAAACACGAATGTAAATTCAGCCCCTCCTGAGACATATGTAAAAAGCTACAACTACAGAAAAAGGCATGTTTGCTGCAAAGTTTGATCATGTGTTTGTATTCTCTTCCTCGCCATCTTGACTGAGAGACTTTATTTCGATTGTGTAGTGTACCTGACGAAGTAATAGTTTCTTCAGGCATTTTCTGTTGAAATGTAGTGGCTCTTCTGTTTGTTTTCTGTCAGGAGAAATTGTTGAGATTATGAAAATTAAGAGTGCGGTATTTTTGTGATTACCGTCAAAGAATACTAGATAAAACACGTTACTAGCCTTAGATAGATTCACTATAGAGTTTATTAACTATTTAGTTGTTAGAGATGATTGTGCTTTTCTGCATAGGATGGATTTGAGATATCTAAAAATTAGGCATCCAGCAGACAGACGCTTTCAGAAGGTGATTCATCTTGTCCTAAAATAGGTAGGGCGAAGCAAGATGATTCATCCAGGGAAAAAAACTACATGATTAGCTTAGTCTAGACTTGCAGTTTTAAGACAACTTAAACTAGGTAAAATGCATCCCACCCTACATTTCTTGACTTCTCTGAGTGGCCTGATAGTCTGAGCAGGGAATTGACAGAGAGGGCTCAGCCGATGGTCGTGCTTTGTCACTGACGCAGCCGTGTTTATCCCCGCCTGCAAAATGGGCTCAACGCTATTTCCATACCCGGCAGATGATGGATGAGTGACAGAATTCACAAGCACTTAAAAAAAATCTTCAGATCCTCGGGCTAAATAGATGATATAAAAAGCCAGGAAGGATTACTGTGACCCGGAAGACTACCCATCTATCTAAAGGCAATAAAAATTATAATGATGGCAGTTTTCACCTCTTTCTCCATTGTGGGAGAAAAGGGCTGTAAGATTTTCCTATTTCTCATTCCACTGCTATATTTAAGAATAATTAAAGCCATTCTGGCTAAGGGTGATATAATGCATATATTCAGAAGCAAGCTTTCAGTTTTAATTTTTCCAGCTGGTGGGCCTGTTAGCCCATTTATTTGACTAATCTTTACACGTTGACTGAAATAGGTAATTGCTCCGTTCCCCTTGAGATTTCCCTTCCATTTTTTTCAGGCATGAAAGATATTAGGCTGTGTATATTTTAAATTCAAATACACTGTAGGATAGATTTATGTCCTTAAACGCTATGCAGATCTAGCTATAATTCATTTCATATAGAACTGGAAAATGGATTAAAACAAGAGTGCTAGACAAGAAAATCCAGAGTCTTATCTGATGAGGCTGGAGTCCTTTAATCCTCACTCCTTGAAGTGACTGCAGTATCTCCCTTCATTTTATGTTCATTTCACATTTTTATCTTAATGGGAATGCAGGGTCGATTTGTTTGTTTGCTTTTAAATTTTTGGTGTTTCTTTAACATATTGATGTGGGATCATGGATAAGATACTGAAGGGGTGTAAATCAGGACAGCGCTGCTGAACCTGGTGGGGTTGTATCAGACCTCGCAAGTCCAGCAGTTGGCCTTGTGGAGTGGGTTGTGCGGACCCTCACCTCAAAATGAACAGGCACCGAATATTATTAATAGTCAAAGGCTGTGGACTGGCTATATTCAGAGCTGGACCCGTGCCAGCGAAACGTTGCTAGAGGAAAGAAGCAGCAAGAGTTTTAAGGTCCAATAGCTCATAAATCACCAGGGATAGAAACACATGCCGTATCCCACGGGAATGCTGGGATTATACTGTTGCAACAGTATCCAAACAATGTTGTAGCTCTATACTATCTGAGAACACTAACCTTATATAAATAAAAGTCTTTATTCATGTATATATAGATAATACTTGTCATCTTAATTCAAATTTCAACATGCTTTTGCCGTCCGTTGTGTCAGGAACTATTAGACATAACAACCCCCTTCTTCATACAGTCCAGAAACGCAGCATTCAGATGGTACAAAGCAAGGGTTGCTATTCCGAGGAAATTTTAGCTAGTGGGCTGCTAAAATCATTTTGTATTTAAACAGCAGGCAGGAGATGGGAGGATAGGATTCAAGGTGCTATTTAGTATCAAACGTGACTGAAGTACACAATTTTTCAGATAAAACTCCTGCTTCCAGGTTGCATTAGGTTTCCTGAATAAAATTGAAGAAAGGGAGTGATGTGGCAAGAATTTCTGAATCAATATGCAGATGGTTTCCTAGGTTTATTTGGTTTTCACCAGCTGTTCTTGAATTACTAGTGTTGTATTTTCTGGGTCCTAACAAAAGAGAATGGCATTTTCAGGTAAGAGGAAATCTTAATGCCCAGGTATTGAGTAGTGTAAAATATATATATCTGTGTATTTCCCCTAAGGCAAAAGTTGAATGTCTTCTCCATTTTTGACAAGCTGCAAGCCTCATGAATTCTCTCCCAGTTTATTCTGGTGGAGCATAGTTTTCTGGGTAATAAAATAGGGTTGCACTTACATTAAGTCCTTTGTTACAGATTATTCATCTTGAACTTTGGAAATGATTGAACTAAACCAAGTCTTCATGGTACCTTTAAATGTGTGGGTGTTGCTCAGAAACCTATCTTTTATTATTACTGCTTGGGTATTTTGCTCTATTATTAGCAAAAAGACAATCCAGAAGGATGGTATGTCATTGTGTATTACGGTTTTCTTTCAAAAGTACCTTAAAATTGCTTGATATTTTGTAGCTTTTTGAGGAACTGGGTTAGAGTTTTCTTACCTATTTGCTGCTGCAGAAACCCCATTTTGGCTTCTCGCTGTTTGGGAAAACATTCCAATATGTGACCATCTGTGAAAAGCATGAAATGCTGGCTGAGACCTGGAACCCATTGATTTCATAGATATCTTGTCCTCCGAATATTTTTCCCATAAACATGAGTTTGCATCACACTTTCTGTTTTTCCCTCGTCCTCCATCCCCCTGCCCTCCCCCCCAAACACTTGCAACTGGGCAATGGAAAGCAAAAATTAATTAAACCCCCTTCTCCCACGTACAGTTTGTTTTGGTCACAGAGTTTGATTGGAGTATTTTCTTGAAAGATTAAGGTCACTATTATCATTGATAATGAGTAGCTAAAATAGACATGAGAAATTATGAACTACATCTTTTCCAGTGCACTTAATAGTATAGGTTGTCTTAATCCTGTACCCTTCTGGGGTAAGACTTTAGAACTTAATACTAAGAGAAATCATAATCCACAATTTAATATGGCTATTATCTGGTTTTATCTGTCTGTGAAGAAGATTAAATTCCAGATGGTAGAAGTTATAATCCAAGCCTGTTATGGTCACCAAAATAAACCAAATAACCAAATGGAAAATGGTCTCACCAGAATTATTTGTTCAGGAGCTTATCTGCTGTAGCCGCCATAAGAAATGCAAAATATCAGAAGTATATTGGAAAGAATTTGGACAGCGGTGCCCCCCAGCAAACTGAGAGCTGCTGTCAGGCCACATACTGGATGTGATGAAAGCCCATTTCCTAGGTCATCACTTTGGACCAGCTTTTCAATCACCTTGTTACTGTCTACGAGCCGTATGTTCCCTCCTCATGTCCATCAGCCTTTGGAGAGGAGAGGGAAGGAGCGGCGAGAGCAGTACAGGAGAGGATGGGACATAAATGCCTATGAAGAAGTGCCCTGCAGTGATGCTCGCCTGGTCACACTTCATGGACATGGCCAGGCTCTGCCGGAGGCACCCACGAAGACACCAGAAGTGGGGTGAGCTCTACGGCAGTGCTTCCAGCCCTGGTGAGATATGGGGCTCATTTGACTGCATCGCCCTGAGACCAGAGCGAGGATGGTCAAAATGTCATCCATGCCCATAGGCAGTCTTGGTCTCTGTCCCAAAGGCCTCGCAGTCTGACAGAGATTTGGCAGATGCACTTTCAACTTGTGCTAAGATTTAAGGCTTAAGGAAAGCTGCCATCTAATCAGTGGTTCATGCGCTGCTTCCCTAGAAAACCGGGCTGTGACATCCCTCTGAAATTGCATAGGTCAATTGTGAAAAGTACACAAGAGGAGCAGTTATGTTTTCGTGCGCACTACCAGCAGAATTCGTGCTGATTTTATTCATTCGGTAGCGGTGTATGAAATGGGCAACGCAACACCCTTCTTTGGGGTCGTTCAGGGAAAGATTTCCTAAAACACAGCTCAGAAGCTGCATTTCAGAGAGATGTTAAAAACAATGCAGCATGAATACTCATGTATGTGTCAAATATGTGATAATTCCTCGCATTAGCAGTGGCTTCCCTGCCTAGAAAAAAGCATTGTGTGTCTGCGTGTAGATAAGCAGTCCTATTTCCATTTTTATTGAGTAAGAAATTGAGTTGCGTGGTGGCAAATCGACTTATCTATGGTCGCCCTTAGTGGGAACTGGACAAGGCACAAAACCAGGTTCCCCTCTTCCCAGCTTATCTCCTACGTGTCCCAGTTTCTCCAGTCATTCCAAAACATTGACTCCCAGTCAGCTGCAGAGATCTCCCAGTAAACAAAGTTACTTCATGTAGTCACATGCAGGATCCCTAAAGGATTTATTTTTTTAAAAGCTGTGATTTGTAATAGCCCCTTTTCAAGGACTAGCCGTGCTTAGGTGAGGTTAAACCAGCGATTATTCCCAAGTCCTGTTTTCAGTGCAAGCTCTCCGGATGGTTGCTGATTTTGTTCCATTTAAAGCATTTTGTGGCATGAACTCACTTTGTTTCTGCCCACATCACTGCATTCCTGGGATGTTTTTCACAGGCCTTAGCAAGATCATCTGACAGCAACTAGTGAGGTCAATGAACTTTATACACAATTAAACACTTGAAGCTAGGAGAATTAATTGTTATTTTTTTCCCCTGCAAAGTTAGGGAAGGATACATGGTACGTTATAGTCTGTAACAGAGTCAATGTTATGTGTGGTAATCAAGCTAGTTTCACATGATTTAATGCTGAACAGAGTCAGAAAATGATTGCATCCTTTACATGGGCCTCACAGAGCAGTCACCACCCACACTGTTTATTCAGACTCGGAGCTCTGCCATTCACTGTTTAAGCCAGAGGAGGAAAAAAATCCCTTCGTGAATGCTCTTGAAGCCATGTATTCTCAGTGCAAAGTGGAGCTGGGGGGAGGAATCCGAATAAGGTCCTTTCGATTGCCGCAGTTGCAAGAAAGTGCGATTTTCTTCGAACCTTCAGCGGCACAGTAAAGGAAGGATTGTATGGAGCCGAGGATATTGGGGGGAATCAAACCAAACATTTGTTGATGCCACTAGAATTTCCAGAGACAGCTGGCTAGCTTTTCTCCTCCCAGCCTTCCCATCTGTTAGTACCTGAACAAAGAGGTAAAATTACCTCCTCCGCTCTGTGCAAAACTGGTACGGTTTTGTGGTGGTGCAGATTTTGTTCAGCTCACCTCTTTCAAGAGTAAAAAGTTTTTCTGCTGTCTTATGCCTTAACTTTTTTGGTAGTAGAAGTGTTGGGGAGCCAGTTCTTTGCTCCCTCATGCCTACCCATCTGTTACAAAGGAAGCTCTAACCAGAAAAGGTTGCGAGCGAGGATGCAAGACGTCTATGGCAGCCTAGTAAAATTCTATATGCATCCAGTGATAGTGTTTTTACTCCTTCTGTAGCTAAACTCATCTCATCAGGAAGGCTTTCGCTACGCTTCCATTGATATTTTCCCTTTTACAGTTCTTCACGTTTCTTCTGCCTAATCCCTTTCCTTTTGAAAAGGGATTCCTCACTTCCCCATGCACTTGCATTTTAAAGTTTCTGCAGATCTAAGCCACTCTTTTAAATTTATGGCTGCAAGTTTCCGAGGTTATAGAAATGCCAAGAGTATATCACCAGCTAGTCTAGAGACATAAACTAGAACACCCCCCTTAATTTTATGCAGCAATTAAACTTTTCATCTTAGGTGCCGGATAATCCGAGTGGCAAGCACGAACTTGTTGGTCCCTCATCTGAGACTGCTCCCGTGCTGTGCTCTATCCAACACACAATTTGGGGTCCAGGAGTGGGAGATTTTGTTCGTCCTCTCCCCACTTCTTAATTGCTGGGCTGTTTTGTGTTTTTTTTCCCTTCTAATTTGTTTTGAATAAATGAAACAAGGATTCCCTTGCTCAGTAAACTCACACAAAAAAAAAGATGAGTATTTTCCTTCTTACAATAACAGTTGTGTAATATATAGTGATGTAGTGTTAGAGTGGTACCTTCGTGTTATCTTATTGCCTTGAAACATTTCAAGACCCACTCAGTTTGTGTATTCCCTTGACTGGAACAGTTTTATTCCGAGCTCAGGTATCTCATCCATTTTTCCATTTAAGAACTGATCATGAGATGTGCAATAGCTGTGTCCACATGCTTTTGTTCTTCTTGCCAGACTCCTGCTTCATAAATTAGAGCTGAGCCACGGTAAACCCGGGGATCTGGAGTGTCCTCCAGGTTGCCGTCTGAAAATACTTAGGGCATTTTTCCAGTCACCCAGTATCTAATAAGACGGATTTGTTTCGTGCTCATTGTAGTTAAGGATTATGGGTGAAATTCTTCTTGGAGGAGCATAAACGGGGCTCTCACTGACTTCAGTGGGGGCTGCATGTGCAGATCAGGGAATAAAACTTGTCCAAAGTGTCTCCCATTAGGAGGTTATGGGGCACGTGAGCTTACAGAGCACAATGACTATTTCAGTCATTGTTTTCCTTGTTATTCAAAGCACTTACATAAGGCAGTGCCTGGAGGGAAAGTAAGTTAATTATCCCCAAACAGAAACCCCTTAAGATATAGTAAGGGTTATTGAAGCAGTATTTATATTTCCAGCATAATGCTGCTTTCCCACTTGCCTTCGAGATGTGACAGAAATGTTCCTCTCCTCCCGCCAGTGAATACGTTGTTAATACAGAATTCATTGGTACCGGAATTATATTTGTATTTCCACACTGGGTCATTTGAGTACTGTTAACCCATGCTTGCCTCTTTCCTCAGCAGCCTGGAAATTGCAGTACGTAGTGTTTTGGCTTGGTCAACCTTGGTCAAACAACCAATTGTACCTTCAGCCGAGCCCCCCGTGCTTTGACTCTCCTTGATAACAGATGCCCCACCAAGTCAGCTGGCTGAAGAGAAAGAAAATTATTATTTGCTTTGTAAAGTGAGTGAACTTGATGTAGGAGTCTCTGTGGGATTAAATATCTTTACAGATACAAAATAATCATATTTGATATGGAAAAGTGAGTCACCCAATGGTTTTGGTTTTTCCTAGGCATCGCTGGAGTCTTTCCACTTTCCTCCCAGAGCTGTCAGCCTTACGGGGTCAGAGGGGGATGCGTGAAATCTTTGCCCAACTCAAGCCAATGAGGGTAGTAATTAGCAACTACTCAGTTCAATGGTGCCCAGAGCCTATTTAGATTATGGCACAGCTCCTCAGGGCTGTGCCTTGAGCCAGCTCTGCCCATGGGCCATGGGCAGGCGCTGCCAGGCTGACCTGGCACATCCTGCTTTTACACGGCCCCTGTCCTGCCTATAACTGCATTTTAATTTCTGTCCTCTGTGATCAAGGCTCTGTTAACTCTCTCGAGGACTCAGGGAGTTGGGAAACTGATTTTTCTATTACTGCTTTTCACAGGCCCTGCTCCACTGACATTTGGATGTCCTGCATTACTCTGTACCAGTATGATGCAGGCAGTTGTCATTTTACAGCAACTACTGCCCCAAATTGCACATACTTTCAGGCTAAATGTCAGCAAATGCTCTTGAGGCTTTGGTACAACCAGTGGCCACCTTATCCTGTGAAGAGCATCTTGGTTTTTACTGTTGAAGTATTGAGACAGCTTTCAATTCTGCTGGATTTATTGCTGAATCCTCACACTCACCTAACAGTGAAGGCCAGAAACTATCTGACTGTGGTCACCTGGAGCCTATTCTGCCAGACAGGGCTTGTTAGACTTCCCTTTGTCAGCTGGATGGAGAACAAAGTCCTTGCAAGCTTGGACTGAGAGTGGGACTTGTTCATGGTAACATGCAGCCCCTTGACTCCTGAGAAGCCCTGCCAATAAATGCTTCACTGAAAGGTGCTCTTTCCCTTCAGCTACCTTTCCTACATGACAGCAGGATTAAATCTAGACTGAACAGAAGACTTTCAAGTCATTTAGAAAGCTCTGTGTTGCTCTTAAAATGCTATACTATGCTAACAGAGCCTCCGGTGAGTCTCTCTGCCTTCTGACTCCCACCTTCAAGTGGATGCCTCGGCAATGACTGAAGGCTGTGCTGGGACAACACCCGTGTGCCCTTTTCGTCCCCCCCTGTTTCCTCGGGAAGGGGACGGACATGCGTGAGCCTGGAGGAGTGCAGGATGTGCCCCACAAGTCTCTTTCTCCTGAGGACGGTCTGTGTCTCTGAAGCTCAGATTTGGGTTGCGCTGTGCAGGTGCAGCTCTATTAATTCCTATATCTTCTTACCTATCTGAAATAGTGAAAAAAAGCCCGCAAAAGTAATGTTACTGGCAGTTTGTCGCATTAGGCGTAGGAAAACATCTCCATGGGTTGTTTTGCTGTCCCGTTCCACGAGCCTTGCCCTCCTCTCCCCCCAGGACAGAAGCTGCTTTGCCAAATACTTTTTGTAACCGCGCAGCTCACGTGGACCCAACTTCGGATACCAGCACGCTGCAAAGGCTGTTCATGCTTCTCTGCTGGAAAAATCAAGTGAGCCTGAGGTGGCCCTGCCAACCCGGCAGCGCTGGTGGCAGCGCCGGCTGAGGCTGGGCCATAGCACATAGCCCAGGTGAGCAGGAGCTTGTGGAGTTCGGTAGTCCCACAGGTCTCCGCGAAGCGTGGGCATTTTTAAAGTGTGTTTCTGAATCGAGATGCTTGCTTGTTTTGGAGACTGATTTATTTCCTTCTGCACGTGTTTGGGATCAGAGCACTTGCTTCCTCTGACTCCTGGTGTCTCTGTGGTCTCTTTGGACTGCAGCTCTGCGAGGGAGGGACTCTTACTTTGCTATGAAGCTGGCACCGTAGTTCCCCTCGGCACCACTGTAACCCAGAAGATCAATAATAATAAGTGATGGAGGCATTTCAGATGCCTTAAATTAAACAGTCATATGGAAAAAGAGTTTGTATTCCCCATGGCTGTAACGTGGACGCCTAATAGGGTGGGTCAGGAGGTTGTGTTGGGAGTCAAAATGCTAGATGTGCATCTGAAAATCCCTGCTTTTGGATGGCAGAAGCTGGGGGGGTGGGGGCGGAGGTGGGATTTAAGACCCTTAATTCTATATAAATGTAGCTTTGTGGTTTAATGTGCACAGCAGTAGCTCTGTGGTTTATCATTTACTGAGAACTATGCTTTTCTAAGAAAATGCTCTCTTCCTGGTGCATATCTAAGCCAAGGCCTCCGCTGTCATTTCGTTAACCGTAAGGATTACTCTTTAAAATGACTGTTTGGTAGTAATAAGGCCAAACAATTGCCTGATTCACACTGCAGGTGAGTTTAACAGAAATCATGTTGACTAAAGCTACCCTGAGCAAAACATCAATGTTGCATTTGAGTATTTGCCAAGAAAAACCTGAAAGTTCCTAAAACTGGCTACAAGGACAAGGGATTAGCCTGTCCTTCCAAGTCTGTAAATAAGGTCCTCAGACACTTTTTCCACTTGGGAACACGAACACTGAGTGTTTATGTTTTTCAAAGAAAAAAAAAAAGCCCGTGATTTTGTAGATTGCAAAGAGTCAGCTTTGCAGTTGCTCAGCTACCAGCATGTGGGTCATTTAATGTTCTTTTCTAATCAGGAATGCATTGTGAAACTGCTGTTCCTTGCAGTGAAAGGTCACTGGATTTTTAATTTCTATTCGCCGTTTGTATTTTTCTAATAAATCACACCCTCTGATAAACCGAATGACTGAAACCACAGAGCAAATGAAACTTCGAAACAAAACCTTTCCTTTGGCACATGTATGGATCCTAGAGTTTGCCTGAATTCCCAGACAAGGTACCTTTTTAATGAAGTAGTTGGTTATTGGGAGGCAGGCTAGATTAAGAAAATAAAGGGTGTGCACTCTGTATAGCTGTGTGAGTTTGGGCTGCCAGAATATTTTGGTTTATTTGTAAGCACGAATATTTAGTTTCAGAATTAGTATAGGGGCCGAGTAGTTGACAACCCAAGCTGTTATGAGTACATTCACAATGCAGAAATATCTCCGAGTGCAAGTTCCAAAAACTATAGCTTGATATTTGTGATGCTGATAAGAAGAATCTTCTGCTCTATCTGTTCAGGAAAGACCAAAACCATTGCTTCGTTGCTGGGTTTTATGCAATGCGACTCCTGTGAAATGCCTCCATGTGATGGATTATCGGTAGAGAGTCCTTTATTCTCTTCTCTTTTCTCTTTCCCCTCCTTAAAAAGAAAAAAAATCTGACTTTTATAGCTAAGGGCTTGCTTGTTTTCAAATAATGGGAGTGGAACTGGTGTAAAACTGGAAGAAGGCGATATTGAATCAGGCTCGGAGCTTCATTTTTTCTCCGCTGGGACCCGCGCTGGGACAGAGCTTGGGTGCGGGAGGGACTGCGGCCAGGCTAGAGCTCCCTGGCTCGGAGCTGCTTGGCTTCGCCTCTCCCTGTCATTCCCCTGCCGCTGAAGAAAATATTTCCATTTGTTCTCTCCAGGTACTTTATGGCAGTGCGACGTGGCCAGAGAATGCAGTCCTCCCTCCACGACAGGGGCAGGACTTATGTCCTTTATTTCAATCACCCGCTGCTTCTGGTGTTGAGCAGGCAGTCTCAGTTCTGGCATTTCCGACCTTTTGAGTACTTGCCTTTGCAAATTAAGGGTTCTTCTTTTGATTGGAGAG
Source organism: Theristicus caerulescens (assembly GCA_020745775.1). Classification (NCBI taxonomy): domain Eukaryota; kingdom Metazoa; phylum Chordata; class Aves; order Pelecaniformes; family Threskiornithidae; genus Theristicus; species Theristicus caerulescens. Next base: position 76,583,349 of record CM036558.1, read on the forward strand.
GGTTTTTTGGATGTCCTGTCGCTATAACTTACGGATACTTTTTTCCCCTAATGAAAAGAAGAGGAAAAGAGAAGACATACGCTTTGTTTTGCAGATTCAACTGAGACACAAAGGGTGCGTTGTTCTGGCCCTCCTGGCACGCCAGTAAATTTTTTATGTTGGCAAAAAGGACCCGGACCTCAGAAGTCCTGAGCGCTTCTGGTTTCCCGTGCAAGAGCTGGGGCCCGCAGCATGAGCCAGTACAAAGTCTGGGAGCTGCATCCAGCAGAGCAAGTGGGAGCCGGCAGCCTGCGGCACAGAGCATTTCCCGGGGTGGCAGGGGAGCTTCCCAGCATCGCTTCTCCGCTCAGCTGAATGCTGCTGCCTGTTAGGCATTGGATAGAGCTCTATAGGAAATATTTGAGGCTCTGCAAGTGCCATTCGCAGGCATCTGACTGTCCCCGCGGTACCCTGCGTACCCACAGCCAGCCGCCTGATTCACCTCACGTGCTGCAGCGTTAGGCACGGCGCTGCCGAGGTCTGGCCCTAAAGCTGTCGGGAAGATGCCCAGCCCTGATTTAGTGTCCCGGACCCCAGGCACATTTCACAAGCGAGTTCAGTGCAGCAGAGAGCTGCCTTCACGAGACAGAGGGAAACCTGTCTCGGAGCCAGGAATCCCAGCAGCGCCGGGGGGGTCCCAGCAGCTCTAGGAGGTCCCAGCAGCTGAGTGCAGCCGTGGTCAGGGCGGCAGGGGCTGAGCTCCCTCACAGCACCAACCCTCAGCTAATAAGGCCTAAGACAGGAGGATCAGACAAAGGTGGCCCAAATACCATGTTCGTTTTCTCCTCGCAGTTGTTTTCTGGCAGCCAGAATGATTCCCTGAAGCAAGAGGTGTCCTTTAAAACAGGGCAGGGGTGAGCGCCCAGATGCATCACTTGGGTTCAGAGGCAGCCTTCTACATCTGACGGGCAGAAGAGATTGTAACTCCGATTCACTCGCACGAAGGACGAGCCCCATCCTCACTCGGAGGGTTTGCTTCCTCACTGGGGAAGCATCAGTTTAAGCTGCTGCCTTGCTCTTCACCTATTCTTCAAGGTTTCAGAGGGAAGAAAACCTTTCCGCAGAAGATGCGCAGCAGAGCTTGCTAGCGTTTAACCCTGAGTGTCAGCCAGGTATTGCGAGAGAAGAGCAAAGGATATGCTTCCTCTGGTGGGGTGTTTTCATACGCCGCGTGCTCGTTCAGAGGAACAACTTGCTTTTTAGTTTTCCGTGGAACTGGCCCTCTTACCGTGAAGTGCTTCACCTGCATCCTCCCTCCCTCCCTCCCTCTGGTGTACACCCCTGCACGCCCGGGATTAGGGCTTTGGTGGCAGCAGCGGGGATGCTGCAGGCTTGCCCTGGAACCTGTCCTCTCTCTGCCTTCTGCAGGTGCCTCTGTGAGGACAGCCCCACTTTTGCCTCCTGTGGGAAATGCCGGCAGGGGAGTTGCAGCTAGCGAGGCCGGGGGTGTCCCTGCCTGCCTGCCTGCCCCCCGGGGCCACTGCGATTCCTGGTCCCTACCCACTGCCCCAGGAGGGATGGTGCAGGCTGGGGCACTTCTGGTCCCCTCCTGCCCCATCTCAACAGCAGGCAGATCGTGAGCCCAACCAGAGAGATCTCCATCAAGGTGCGGGGTGCCGCTGGGAGCCCGGTAGGGGCTGGGGCGGAGGTAACCATAGATGGCTCTGATTCATTCGGCTTCCTGTCTCTCTCTAAGAAAAGGATGTAAATAGCCAAAAGCCGGGGATTCCAGTGAAAAGAGCAGGCGGGTGTCGTGCCGTGCCATGCCGTGCCGGCTGTGGCGCCCGGCCTCGCGGAAGGCCGGTAGTGGTGAGAGCCGGGGTTCTCAGAAGTGGGGGAGGCGTGGGCTGGCGCCACGCCGCATCGCCCTGTCACATCGGAGAGGCTTCCTGCGGACAGAGGAGAGCGTGGAAGGAAAAACCTCTGCAGCGACCGTGACCTCGCCCCTGACTGCAGAAGGGGTGCGCCCTCGCCTCTGCGCCCCGAGCGGCAGCGGCGCTACCGCTGGTGCCCTCGGAGCCAGGCAGGCATCCCTGTGCCGTGGCCAGTCCGCAGAGAGGGGAAGGTCCCAAAGGGCTGACAGCTGGAGCTGCTGTGACATTTTTTCATGGGAGCTTCATGGCTTGAGGCCACTGGCAGGGTAGCGTGGGCAAGCTTTGTGTCCATACTGGATGCTCATACTCATGCCCATGGGTGTTGGGACAACTCCCTCCTTACAGAAATACAGCCTTTCATCGCCAGTGTTTTCCATGTTCCCAATGCAATAGCAAATTACAATGATCATACAGAGGCTCAGACACCAGTGTCCCGCTACCATAAGAAGGCCAATGTCACTCTGGCCTCCCCCTCTCTCGAAGGCATTGGCTGGGCGGTCTCCTGAAACCAGCTGTGCTGGAGACACTTGGCAGCGAGGTGGTGAGCTCCATCCCCCAGCTTATCTCACGCGTCGCCTTCGCAGTCGTCAGCCAGCTAAAGACATGCCACCAGTAGTGCCCTCACCTCGCTGTCTCCGAGGTCCTTCTGCCTCTCACCGTTTCCTTATGCTCAAAAGGAGAGTGTTGAGGAGGCAATCCAAGTAAGGATGGTGCAAAGAGATTTCAGTTTTGTAGCACAGGCAAGTGTGTGACTGTAACTGGGATAATGTTGTCAAGGGGCATGAGGGGTGTTAGGCACCCACTGCCCACTGACAACCAACAGATGTGGGCGTTCACCTGCTTTGCTTACCTGTGACGGTAATCTCTGTATAAATCTAACCCCCTGGTACCTTTTTGATGAGGAAGCAGGGAGGATGGCTCACAACGCCGTGCTGGAATTGCCCATTTGGTGTCCAGCTCCAGACTCTTGTGGCAGGAAAGCAACACATGCTCCTTGCGTGCTTGTCCTAACTGTCTTTAAGGCTGTTACATACCTAAAAAATGCAAGAGCTGGGGGCAGAACTGAGGCCCGAGGTGTTAATCTGGAGCAGAGTTTGAGATCTTTTTCGGAGCGCAGCTGAGACAAGGACGCAGTGACGGAGTTTGTGGCACATTTGGAACCAGAGTATGAAACTGTTCACTTGGGACAGGCTCGTTTGAGGGCAGCACAGCTCTGCTTATTTAGAGGTAGGTGCATATTTAAGTGCAGCTCAAAGAACTCATTGCTTTCGTATTTTCTATACTACTAGCATAAAAATTTACTTCATTGATGGCGAAGTTGCGGGCAGCAGAAGGTGGAAAGTGCAATGCTTTTTACAGGGAGCAGTAACCTAATACAAAATACATTCAAGGCTCTGAAAAAACAGGTGCAGGTGAGGATTATCTAGCTGTATCTTCTAAGTGAGGGCTGTAGGGATGCTTTCAGTTTACAGATAAAGCTGTTCACCCATAAAGAAGTTCTCAATGCAACAGATACTAGCAAAAACCCACAAAATTTCACATACAGCCTGGTTTAATATTTCGGAATATCTTTGCTGTTAGAAGGCAAGTTAATCTACCAGGTATTACTCTGGAAAAGGCTAGAACCACCATTACGGACTTTAATGGAAAGGCGATCTGTTTTCCCTACCATCTTCTCTTATTTTCCCTGCCGACGCACTCTTTTCCCTTTCAGGCTGCTCAGAATGGTTTCTGCTGTCTTCCCGTAAGAAATTCAAGCTCCACCTGTGTTTAATTAGATATTGGATAACCTGGGTTGTTGTATTACGAACATCTAGGGCAAGAGTCTAGAAAAACTAATCAGTCCGAGGTCAAAGAGCAATAATTCCAATTTTAAGCCAAGTGAAGTAATAGGAGGTATAGAGCACAAGACCTAACAAATCCAGAACAATTGTTAAAAAAAAATAATTCAGTGACCCCTGTTGTTCATATCTACTGGCTCATAATATATTTGTGATTGCATGAAGAAACAAACGCAAAGTGATCTTTCTCAAAGACATGTGAAAATTGTCAATTTTTACAAGAGGTTTTCATACTCTCTAGTTCCTTTACATTCCTCTCTTGCTTCACAGCTTTAGGAATCAGGACTTATATTTGTTCTACAGGAAATTTTAGATACACAAGGTAATTCCTACTTGCAAAAGCAAAGGATAAAAGGAATTATTTTCCTTTAAATGCTCTTGCTGGCTTTTGAAGAAAGGAAGGAAAGCACAGTGTGCATGCCTCTAAAGGAACTGCTCCAGCAATATACAGCATTTCTATGGCCTAAGGTACCACGCAGGGAGTGCAGGGATCTCAGCTTGCTGCCCACCCCAGTGAACGCTAGTCCTAGAGGGAGGCAGGGTTTGTAAGGAGAGGTAGTATCTTTTTAACATTGCTGGTCTAGTGGGTGGCGGTGGGGAGCAGATGCACTTTTGGGCACGCAACCCTTCTTTGGTGCCGTACATGCTGGATCTCATGGCTGTTCCTCGATGAGGGCATCTGCTGCTGGATCACAGGGCTTGTTCCTCCCTCTGCCTCAATAAATTAGCTGTGAGCTGTGGAAACCCTACAGCAGGAGGGGCTTGCTGCATTTTCACCTCGGGATAACCCACAATGTTGGATTTGAAACGAAGTGAAATAGTGGGCTGCAATCCCTTTGGGCTGGGAGAGGAATGATCCCAGGTCTTCCCATACCCCTGCAGAGTGGGGTGAGCCCAGACCCCCTGGGTTAGATCAGAGAAGTAATTTTGGAAGGAAGAAGAATTTACAGGCCTCTGGGTTATTTTTTTCTTTGAAGGAAAGTAAGTGCTTCCAAATGTAAGCATCTAAATCCTCCCCGAGGACGGAGGCATTGCTCTGCAATCCCGAGTTAACCCCACACTTTGGCCTTGGGGTGAGGGCATGGTTTGTCTCCCACATTTTCTCTGGGCTAGCTCTTTGCTCAGCCAGCTGATTTCCACTAAAAGTCCTTTCTTAAATGTTTAAAACTCCCTCTGCTCTGAGCAGGGAAGCCCCGGCACCACATGTGGGATTGGCCAGACTCAACCCTAATGGCGAGGTGCTTGCAAGGCTTGGGGCTGTCATGGGGAAGCCTCTCCCAGGGCAAGGTGGGTAGGCATGTGTAGTGACAGGGGCTGATTAGAAAGCCTGTGGCTTTGGCACCCTCTGCTTGGATATGTGAAGATGTCCTTAGTTATAAGAAAACTTTCTCAAGATCTCTCTGCCACAGGATTTCATTTTTCTAGCTGCAGGCCCAGTGCAACCCATGCTATCTCTACAGCTGATGAACCTTCAAGTTCATTGCAAAACCTTTCAGCCTTTAGATGCTAAAATATATGACTCACTCCCCCTCCCCACGCCAAAATTTCAGCAGCCCAGCAGCAGTACCCTTCCTCCTACAGCATTCACCAGGCTCTCCCTCCTGACTCCTGCCGGTCAGTGGCCAAACTCTCTTGCCCTTAATTTGTTTCTCTGTGGGTGAAAAGGAGCTCAGCTCTAATGGTGAAAGCTCTGATGGTTATAAACATCCTCATCTGCTCTCCCAAGAGCTCCCCTGCCACGCATACACTTCTCCTTAAGAGCTTGTGGTCTCCTTTCACTGCAAAGGCTCTGTGAGTCAGCAAAGCTCATTGGAGTGCTCATGTACCTTCACAAAGAGCTTTGTAAATACTGGACTTTGTTTTTGCAAAACAGCCAACTAAAACTTCTCTGTTTACCACATGATACCTGCAGATGTATCTAAATACCTTCCAGCCTTCATTCGTTAGTTGCAGTTCCTCTGCCACTGGACTGACCCCAGTGCAGCTTTGCATGCCTTCTGCCTTGAGATGAGGAGCAGGTCTTGTATTGCCACCTCAAACTGCTGGGAGGGAGCTAGCTGGAGGGTAGTTAAACATCTTTCTGATCTGTGGGAAAGAGTAAGAGTCTCCTTAGGTTTGTAGAGGTTAGGGGCATAGTGGCTATTAACTCATCTAGCCTACTTGCTCATGTGTCATGCATGTTTCACCCACATGTTCATTTGCTAAGCCTGAAAGACTTTATATTGCAGTGTTTTGGGCCACAAAGAGAAAGGAAAATGAAGTGTCACCAAGTGGTCCCAGAAATATGGGTCAGATGATTGCAGCAGGTAGAGGGATCACAGTGGTAGGCTTGTCTCCTGGCCCTGAATCATTTTTGTGATTCTCTCTTGAGTTTTCCTATGTCTTTCCGAGCTGTGCGACCTTTCCAAACCATGCTGTGCTACTGCTGTGTGGGGCAGCAATGTGCAGACTCTAGGATAGCTATGGGTCCAGAAACACGAGAGCAAATCAGGACAGAGAGAAGCTAATTGAGCTGGAGTTTCACTGCTCCTGGTCCTGGAGAGCAGCAGCATCACCAGCATGGCGTTGCACCATGCTGTGTTGCCCCCAACAGTCTCACGTGTGGCTCCCAAATGTGGTGCTTCCCCCTCTGGATAAGCCTTGTCCTTCTTTCACTGGGTTGGGACCATGGAAACAGGCAGTTGGTTTTTCACACCAGGCTCCTATACCAGTTTTTAAATCCTTTACTAGCAATTTATGTCTTTTTGGTTTTCCCACCATCTTTTGTACTTGTATGTTTTATCACTGCTTCTGTATCTTCTTCTTCAGTAGAAATGTCCTTCTATCTAGACTAGTAGTTTTAGATTTTTTTTGGTTTGAACTTGCCTATGGAATTGTGGTTGTCTTTTTATAAAACCATGTTTTTGTCAATTCTTTCTATTGCTAATTTTTGTTGCCAGTCAGTTATGCTAATATGTCAAGTTTGGGGATACTGACACATTTAAATTTCTGTCATACATTTCCTTGGTTGATGCTTTATTCTACTTGAGCCTAATGTGGTCATCATTATGCACAGCCACCTGCTAATTCTTCAATCTGTAAACTCTTTTTCTTTTTTTGGGGGGGTCTATCTGAATGAGGTCAGTACTCATCTCAAGTATGCTGCGTGCATGACCGTCTAAGGTATTTTTTGAATGACCACATGAGATCTCCAGCAAATATCTCTGAGGCTGAAGTCACCAGCGCTGGTAATTCCTCTTTCTACACATTACAAACAGATGGTTGAGGAGATGTTCCATTCACTGGTAAAATTTGTTCTGTAACAGATGCCTGCCAGCTGCCATTCCCTGCCCTGCTGCGTGATTTTATAGAGCTAACAAGATTAAGAAACTGTCGAAATTGATTTTTGCTTCTAAATACAGCAGATCTGATTCTGAAAATGCAGGGAGGGCTCTGTCTCAGGTGGTGCAAGCTGGCGCAACTCCAGTGAAAAGTCAGTGGAGCCGAACCACTTCACATCAGCCACGGCGCTGCCTTGAAGAGCAGCTCTCTCAAATGAAAACATCGGCATTAAGAAATCAACAACAAAAAGAAGTTTCCAGAGTAGAACAGCAGTGCAAAAGTGGGAAGAGGGTAGAGTTCGGGACAGTTTAAAAAACTACCCTTCACTCATACCAGCAGTTCAAAACTGCTGATACTTCTTGAAAAACGCCTTTCATTGGAAACTCCGGTACATCAGATAGCTTATTGCTCAGCCTCGGTGCCATGGCAGAAGGTTATTTTGCAGTCTTCGAACTTGCTTGCTAATGAATCAACACTTCCCACCTGTAGCCACTGGGTCTGAAGCCACAAAACCTCCCAGGCTGAACTCCTTCTGCTGATAAAAATCTAGAATGAACTCAGCATGAAGCTGTGGAAAAATGCAGATGTATATTTTGAGAATCCATGGTCGGACTTTGGACAATCAGATGAGTATTAAGAGAAAAAAAATGCGGTAGTTTAAAAATAACAGATCTACTGCATGGCAGCCATAAAAGGAGATTTTAAGGAAAGGAACAAAAATCGTGCCAGATGAATGCATTAGGAACAGCAGTTGATATGGCATATACAAATGACAACATATATATCCCCTTTCTCTCCAAAATAGATGTGAGAACGTTACAGGAGCAGCCAGAGTCCACTGTTTAAATCCTACTAGTACAGATAATAGCGTTTGCCACTTCTTTTTATCACAGTAGACTTTTGCTGAATGCTGCTGCTGTTGCTTATATCTCTGGCCAACATTTAAACTCAGATCAAAGCTTTAGCAATGCTTAATTGAACAAACCAACTTAAAGCATTACGGGCTGTTTGAAAGCATCTGTGACCCGACAGATTTGAATAGTGAAAAACGTGACATTCAGCATGACCTTTCCTTCCCCGCTGCTCTCACAGCTCCTTTCTTGGCAGTAGGTGTTTGAATCTCTACCATCTTCTTAGTCTCAGTGCCTGCTACGCTTAGTTCGCTGCATCCGTCCCACCAGGATCCCTAGTTGCAGGGTCGTTTATTCCCTCTCCTCTGTTTTGTAATGGGACAAGAAGGCAGTGCCGGGTCTCGGCAGCATCCCCCAGCTAGCCAGACACTGTCACGGGCTTCCCAAACACCCTCGTCCCCAGAGAGCAGGACTCCGAGGTCTGTCGTGGTTTGATCTAATCGGCAAAAGAGTTCAGGCCTGCCGCAAATGTCCCCTGCCATCACCACCCCGCAAGCCCAGCCCGTCTTAAATCACTGTTTGCCTGCTGCCTACATCAAAAGTCCTTTGTGAAGAGCACAGTTGCTGCTCTGTAACTGATCTACATGGAGCAGGTCATCAGCTGCTTATGAGCTTTCCTTTTTTTGTTTTTCAGTTTTTTTCTTTAAAAAAAATGTGGTATGAAGTCATGTTAGAAATAAATAGTCTTGTACTTCTCCCCTAATTATAGAAAGAGGAGCCTTGTTAGGCTACGTGTGATTTTCAGTGTCAGCTCCTCACCTGGGAGGATGAGTGGGTTTCTGTACCACAGAATAGGTGTCTCTGCAAGTTACAGCAATCGGATTTGGCAAAACCCGAAACAAAACGCTTTATTTTCTGCAAGTCCAAAGGATGATCTTTGAATTACTGAGCCTTTCCTCAAGGTGACTTTGAAAGCCATCTCCCTCACGCCAGCAACGAGATCTCTGTGCGTGGCATACAGCTGTGATGGTCCCTGGAGAGTTTTGTCCGAGCCAAGAAATGAAGAGCCCCATCTAATGGGGTCACCGGCTGCTAATGAAGTTGCACGTTCATAAACTACAGCTACAGCCCTCAAGGGAAACTCCCTGTCATCCCGGCTTCGGGAGGCGCAGTTTGTCTGTGTCATAGCAGCTCACAGGACCTGGGAGAGCTGCTGGCGGCAATCTGCTGTGTGGGCTTTATTTTTTACCCGTACCCCCCCTCGCCCCCAATCAGGTTCTTCTTTCATTCCCAAATTGAATTGAGCAGAGTTTTCATTTCGGTGCCTATGTCAATTTGTTGGCGGTAGCCAAACGAGACGGGAGTTATTGAGCTTTTTTCCTCCTGTGGAGGATCAAACAACAAATCTGTATAAGGAATTCCTGATGGAGCAGCCTAAAAGGAAGATTATGAAATTTCAAAGCCGTGGCCTTGTAAACCAAGTGTCTCTGCAGAGTTCAGGGAACAAGAGCTCATTAGGAGTAATCATCTAAAACCTGACTGAAATCTCTGTAGCTTTTCTGACTTAGACCAGATGAAGATCTGATCCATTCACCGAGTTTTGAGTCCAGACACACACTCTTGCAGTGTAGACATAATTTCCTCTGCATGTGGTAACCATTGCTTTGCACGGTGACAAGCAAATGTTTATTGGGCTTTGTATTGCTCAGCATGAGCTTATAACACATTTCTTTACAGAATTTGTTTTGCTATACATGATGTTATATTTTGGTGTTTTTGCCAGTACTTTATTTGACGCTTAAGATCACTCATTTCTGAAGCACAAGTGTGACATCTTGGGAAAAATAACTTCCACTCACTCAGTACTAATCTATCATGTTGACTTTATTTCCGTCGCAGCATACCAAGAGCAAACAATTTCCTACTACTCCATGCTTTTCAGCTAAATGCCTTTTCCAAAAGGCTAGGGAAATGCTTGTGTCATGGAAAAAACAGAATCCAGCTACGTAGAAAATAAAGCAAGAGGTGCAGTGGATCAGGCTTAATTGAGCACTTAACAGGTTCAGACTAGCCTGAGCTTATGTTAACTGAACCACTGAACCCATCCAAGCTGAACAGACGTAGAGCATTTTGGATATGCAGTTAAAATACGCGTTAGCATGGTGTTCTTTATCTGCAAGTAGTAACACATAACCACCTGGGCAGCCGCGCTGAAAATTACTCCGCAGCGTGGGCAGGCGAGAGGGGCTGCTGAGGCAAGTTTGCATCTGCAGAAGGCAAGCTGCTGTTGGGGTCTCCGAGTAGGATATGTCCCTCTGGCTCTGAAGATGCAGCTAAGGATGTTCCCGGGCTCTTGTTCTTTTTTCTTTTTTCCCAAGTGTTTGTCCTGGGAAACAGGTGTTGGGGGATATTGTCAGGATTTCAGGTGGCTTGGAGGCGGAAGGGCTAGTGGATGACTTTGTCCTCTCTGCAAGAGGTTCGCTCGTGCATGCCTCTGACATCTCGCTAGCGTGATGCTATTTTTTCCTTTCTAAGGAGCCAGTATCTCAAAGTCAGTGTGGGGACTGCCCCAGAAATCTCCACCTCACTGGAAATAGTGCTTCTAAAGCTGAGTGTTAGTCTTTGCTAACTAGATGGTGTTGCTACCACCTCTGTCACAGCTGTTGGTCATTCTACAGTACTTTCTGCTAGAGAATGGGTTTTCTTTTGACCTGGGAAAAAAAGTCCCCTGTGCACACTGTTGCACTTGGACAGGTGATAATGTGCCTGTCCTAGGTGATCACAAGACAGTTTGTATCATTATTATGTCTGCAGTTAATTTAGGATTCTTTAAGCAGATGTTTGGGGGAAAAAAAGTGCATGATTGCAGTTTAAGGTCATGGTTATTACAGCATCCCTGGCTCTAGCAGGCAAATCAGGAACATTGTAGCTCAGCATTTTCTGGATTGTAGGGATCTATCTGTTGGCTTAGGCTTTGCTAAAATGTAAGTGGTATTTACAATTGCACTTGGCCATGAGCTGCTTCTTTTTGATAAGAGTCCAAATGCTAGGGTTATAATTACTGTGAATATTGCATCCTGCAATCTGGAAGCATAATCTCAACATGCATTGGGTTGGTCTTCACAAAGAAATTGCTGAGGGCTGCAGTGGCCATCCCTGAGGAATCTTCCCACGGCCCTGAGTTACGTAGCAAGCCCTTGTCTTATGTTGTCTCCTCTCAATGCTGTTTCATTTTGCTTGCAATAACTGTGTTGTTAGACACCATTGCAGATTGACTCTGCAGCCTGATGCTGGCCGAGGCATAAGATGTGGGATTCATCCTCTTCCAGTGACTAATTTTAAATAGTTAAAACAAAATGGAAAAGCTTCAATAGGGAAGAGACCCACTTAAAAAGGGATACTCTCAATCTTGTAGGTCATCTTGTAGTCCTTGTAGAGAGCAAGGGAGGGAACAAACCTTGATTCTCCCCAAAAAGGGGAGTAGTAGCACGAGGATAATAGAAGTCCTCATTTTGTAAGGCTTGATCCTGACAATGATCTGTGTAGGCGCATACCAGATCAAGCCAGAGCAAAGCCAGATAGGCAGCCAACATCTAGAGACCTAGGAAAATATTACTGGTGCAAAATTAAGACATCAATGCTTGCATCGACTGAGAGGGGTTGCCTAAATTTGGGACTGGCATGCCTACAATGGCAGCTAAAGGTATGAGTAATTTTGTGGGCCTGCCTATATGCTGTTGGGTGTTTAAGGGTTTGGCGTTACCAGCTGCCAAGTGGTAAGCCTTCCTAAGGGATGGACGATTGACACCTCTCAGGCCAAAACAGCACTTGAAATCTACTGGACAGCTGAAAGTTTGGTCCAGGCTATAAATAAGGTACCTAAGTAAACTGAGGAGAAATTGTTTTTAAAGGAACCGAGTAGAAGGAGGCACCTGTCCACACGCCTTGCACATCAGTGTTGGGATGCAGCTTGGTTGACCTTTTTTCTGGTGGTTAATACAGTGTGTGCTTACAACAAATACATTTGGACAAACACGGGTGCTACGATGTTGATGGGTTGTTTTTTTTCTCCCATAAGCAATTTGATAATATTTTCTGTAAAATTCAATTAGCAACAGCCTTTTCATAATGTGTACTTGGTGGATTTCCTATGCTAAACATATTGTCTTACAAACATATAGTGAAAGAAGGTTACGAGATTCTTACACAAGACACAGGTAAGCTTATAGTCTTAATTTTAACTATAAGGAAAAAATCCCCTGAAAACTAAACAGGTCTCAAAATACTCTTCTCTAGATTTTGGTTTTGCACTGTATTCTGAATTTGACACAGCAGAAAATTTTTAGCTAAAGATAGAGGGGATTTTATACAGACAGACTTGCTCTTTTTGTCTTCTGTGTGTCTATATATATATATATAGTTTAGAGAAGAAAAAGATTAAATATGCCTTCTTTAGCTTTGTAATAAACTCAAACTTAAGTGAAGCCAGAGGAAGGCTCTGGCTGTGTATTCAGCCTCTGCAGGTAGAGTCGCATTTCCAGTTTGTTCTATAAACAGACTCTTTTCTTCCATTATTTAAAACTGCTCAGCTGCTTCTCTGCAAGAAAACAGCGAAGGCAATTGAATACAGCCTTGGTCATGTAAGTGGCTCTTGTCTCAAACGCCAGTTTGTATCCGATGCTGTCCTAGTTTTTCTTTTCTCAATCCCATAAAGGTCCTTTTCAGAGTTGAAGAAATTCCAATTAGTGAGCACTGGAATCGGTGTGTGAGCAAAAAAAGTACAGTATATAGCACACTGCTATAAAATTACATATAAATATTTACATACCCTTTAATGTCACCTCATGTTCAGTTAGGCTGTTGGGGGTTTTTTTGCAGCTTTTTTCTAATCTTCATTTGGCCATTTCAAGCATGACTAACATATTTTGAATTATTTTTAAACTTCCAACATCTTCTCTGTAACAACAGTGTACGTGAAGGTGCAGGTGGCTGAGCTGAGTTCAAAGGATTAATTTGCCGAGGAGACCTAGGACTTTCCGACTGTGTTTCTGTGCTTGAGTTTCTTAATAAAGCCACTGCGTTATCCTGAACTTCGGCTAACTCCATGGTTACAGTGGTGTCGATTAACTGTAGTGTCAAAGAGAAGAATTCAGCCTGAAGCAGCCCATACAGGGATTTTTATTTTCCTCTCCTCTTTACCAAGCACGGACAAAGGCGCGGGTTGCTACGTATTCTTGTTACACCTTATCTAAATATATTGATCAGTTCCTCCAGACTCTTATCTGTTTGCTTGGCAATGGCTCTGGTTCATTCACACCGGGATTGCAGGGGAGCTGAATGGATACGGCCACGTGAAAGGTACCAGTGGGCTGGTTCAAGCCGGGTGACACTGTGCCTGGCTTCTCTTTTGTTTCTTCTGGCCGGTTGTTTGACATCCGCCAGCCTCTCTGTTCATTAAGTCGGCGTGACGAATAGAAGGCAGCGAGCATAATTTGGGCAGGTAGGGCCACCTGGCCAATAAATATAATAAACATGCACTAGTGCATCTCTTTCAGCACCGCGTGCGTCAGTGAAGTGCAAACTGGAAAATGTATGATAGTGAATGGAAATCTTAAATTGACGTGAAGATACTAGCAGTTTCCAGAGTGGCTTCTCTTGCCCCCAGCCTTTTTAAGCCCAATAAAAGAACATTTTCAAAGGTGAGGTTCCCCCAGTAAGAGAGAGATTGCATTCATGTAGTATTATTTTTCATGCAGAAGACATCTGGTTCTGCTAGTTTTTACACTGGGGTAACTTTATTGGAGTGAATCCTGCACTGCCTCAAGGGTAGGTGTACCCAGCCACGCAGGATCAGGCTGGTGCATACAGCTGGTACAATGGTTTCTGTGCCATCAGTGCACCACGTGTGTGGCAGAGGCGATGTCCTGGGGAAGGCAGGAGAAGGGGTCTCTTGCACTACCAGTAGTCCTTGTGCAGAGGCGGGGGGAAGCTCAGCCCACAAGAGCCCCAACACCAGCTGACTTTAAACACCAACTTTGCACTTAACGCTCCCAGCCTGTGCCTTTGCCTGAGCTGAGCTCTGCCAGTCCCCACTTCGGCAGCGTTACTGTGGGCAGGGACGTGGCGTGGGCTCGAGCCAGAACCAGGGACGCACCATTTGTGTCCATGGCTTGATAATATTGACTAGTAGATGCAACCTTGGACTCAATGCTGATCAGCGAAGGCAACACTTACGGAGTATGGGAACAGCCTCGCGCTGGCCAGTGAGTGTAATGTCTTTAGCAGACTTTACATCATGAAGCAGTTAATGAATTCTTTTGTACTGAAGGGCTGGATTCAATAAAAAGTTTCTGGGGCAAGTTACCATAGCCTGCCATACTGCAGTGTGTCAGGCAGACCCTTTTTTTTTCTTTTTCATTTATTTTTTCTTCCCCTTTTAATTTTAAATTGAGTGCAGCTGACTGCCTCCAATGCTGTTAACAATGGCACTTCTTTCCCTGGGACAATGTAACATTTAAAACAGATAAAAGCCCATGTGGGGCTAATAAAAGTTTGCCCCCATCCTCATTCCTGTAGGGCAAGTTTCCCCATCGTTAACATTTTAAGTAGCAGGCAACTATGAATATGAATGTGACACACTATTACTCATCAGTGGGTAACTCCGCACAGGCGTCACTGGAGGGACGTGCTCAATCTCAAAGCAACTTTGCGTGGCCCAGCAGCAGGGGAGCAATGCGGAGCTGCGTGAGCTGCAGCCCAGTGGGGACTGGGGAGTCAACAGGCAAACAACTGCGGGGAGCAGCAAGCCGGGCATGGCAGCCCAGCTGCCCCAGCCCAACAAGGGCAGGAAAACGGGAAGGTTCCAGAGATGACATTCAGAGTCTTGTCCCAGTAGGACTCCTGTGCGCTCCTTCTGGTGGCTAATGGAGAGAGGGAGCAAGTCAGCAGGTTCCCGTTCCAAATTTTCCATCTGAATTGCTTGTGCAGCTTGGGTTGGGGGTCTAAATGAAACCCTCTGAGCATTGGTCTTTCTGTCCATATCAGGGAGAAGTACTATGACTTGCATACCTTCTTGGACGGAGAGTATTCACTGAATCCTTATAAAAATCCTTACAAACAACATTATGATTTCCAGGGCACTATAAAAGTGTTAGGTTTTATAAATGCACTTTGAGGTGACTTCTCTCCTGAGCAGCTTCTGCACGGTATGTATGTGCTTTTACATGATTCAGTCTAAATTCTCCTTCAGTCAGCAAACCAACTAGTTTTAAAATAGTGTGTGTGTGGCAGGGGCATGCATTTTGACTGTCCTCCATGCAGAGCTCAGTCCAGAACATCCATGACTGGAGTCTTCCTTTGCCTTCAGTGGTCTTTGGATTAGGCTCCGTGTGGCTTTGTGTATCCATGAATCTCTGTGAGGGGGACTTTTTTTTTTTTTTTAAATGGTTTGCAAGCCTCTATCAGTGCTATGATGGGAAGGTGCCTCTGTTCCTTTCCTCCACCTCCTCCTGGTCTCCCTGTTGCTGGACAGCTCTTGGTTGCCCCGCCAGCCGCCGGTGGCTGTAGCTACCAGACCTGCCCGGCTGCACGGGCTGAGCCCCTGCCCTGCCATTTCCACCGAAAACTCACATCAGTAACAGGACCCAAGAGTCGGCGCAGTATGGACTGTTTTTATTTACAACCTAGAAATATGATTGCTCCCTGCTGGTGTTTATCAACTATACATTCCAGCCAAAGCACAAATGAGTCATTTTTACATTGCTCATAGAAAATAAAAAAAGGCTTAAACACCCACAAAATTTGCTTACTCTTCAGGTGTAGCCCCCGGAAGGGTGAGGACAGCTTCCGCCGTATTCTGGTTGGAAATACCACTCACATGACTATTGGAAAGTCGAACAGTCCCTACCAGTGATAGGTGATGTGCGAAAAATAAGGAAAAGGCCATGAGGTGAAATCCTGAGGACAGTTTTTAAAAAAGGCTGGAATGCAAAAAGTGTACTTGACTTCGGTGAGGCCTTTTCATGACATGTAGCCCGACGATGCTATGTGGTGTTTGTAGAATAAAGCCAGTCTTTATCCATGTAAATATGAAGTTAGATCTTGTGATGCACTAGTGGCTGTCTGCAAACTGATACAGATGATAATTTTGTTCAGAACAACATGCACAAAAGTATCCCAGAGGTGAAGCTCAAAATACCCGCATTGCTCTAGTGTGCCGCTCCCTCTCTTTCCATTAAAGCAAAATGACTCACAGGCTTGAAAAGACAAACATTGATCAAAAGCCCGAAGAGTGATTTACTGGTGCGGGATGGGACAAGATGTTGTTTTAGCCCAACAAACAGTAACTGCATTTAGAGGTGAGTATTGCCAAGGGAGCCCAAGGCGGTGCTTGCTTACTAAATTGGGTAAAATGCAGGGATTTCACCAAATGCAAATGACAATGAACAATATGTATGACTCAATATATCCGCTATGCTTTCAATGTGCAGTCAGAGGGTGGTATAGCTGACCTTTTAAAGTGATGCTTTTCAAACCACATTGTTATGATTATCAAAGTGTTCATTTTAGAATACAATATTTGGACCCACTCCCGTTAATATTCTCGTGCATCGTTTGAAGGCTGTTTTCCCCACTCTTTATAAGAAAGCATGTCCAGGCGGCCCCTAGAGTGTCGTACTTTTTATTTCTATGCCTAACCAGGGAATGAAATTTGCCATCACTTCGCCGAGGTTTGACACACACCTCTGGAATACTTCGAGTCACGTATGAAATTGGCTAAATAAGTTTGATGGTGATTTTGCAAGTCCTTCCTGTGTGCCAGAAATAGTCTCCGAGAACAATGTGGGGCGAGAAATATTCTCTGCTCTTTAGCCTCAGCTTCCTTCTATCCAAAAGCCGTCGGTGGCATCACTGGCAGTGCAGAGCAGATCCCAGCACGGCTGTGGGGTGAGTCCAGTTTTGTAGTACTGTAAGAGAAAGAAAAAATCTGGCATCGAATTTGTGAATCTAAGTTCAGAACAGGCAAAAAAAAATGTTTAAAATAATCACAGCACAGTGTCTCTTACATGGTCAGCCCAAGGCCAGCAAGCAGACTGGAATGAGGCTGCCGCAAGTCCGAAGAGAGGCAGTTTTGCTGGGATGCATTTCCTCCCTGTCCTCCATCAGCCAAGCCAAAAACTTAACAGGAAAAAAAATAAAAAGGAAGCCGTACAGAGCAATTTGGCTGCACAACGGTACTCATTACAAATAAATAGCCTGGGCCCAGCTCCTCCATGGTGCGGGGACTCAGCGTGGTACTCAGAGGCCAGGCAAGATGCTGCCGCTCAGCCCAGCGATGGCCACCACTCTGGTCCCCTCAGCACTGCCGATCCCTGAGCAGTCACCCCTCTGGCCTGCGAGGGGTCTGGCACAGGCTGGGCCAACCACAGTTAAAGCGCAGCTTTCCTGAAGCATGAGCTGCGACGGTCAGATACCTGATCGGGTGAAGAGTTAAGTACTAAAAAAATAGCAGAATCTTTTATCGGGTTGAGGATGCCTTATTTTGATCATGGAGGTCAGACACAGACGTGGGAATTCCCCCAAGTTGGTTTATTTGCAGATTTGTTCAGACAGGTTTTTTTTTTTTTTGACAAATCAGCCTTTTTTTATAATAATCTCATCTTGAAACTTGAGAGGAAAGGAATGTATGGGTGAGCAGCTAATATCAGTGAGTTCTGGAAACTCCCTTTTTATGACCTCTCTCATTTAGCAGCTGTACTGTTTTGATGCTTTCATTGCATTAAAAAGTTATTTGACAATACTGCCAATAAAGTAACTTCATCTGTTCCAGTAAAATTAGCTTAAGCTCACAGTAAGTTTGAGAAAAGCACTACTAAATAATAATAATATACAGACAACAGGGCTTTGATCTAATATATCATAAAGAAGAAAAACATCAGAGGTGTTAGGATCGGAGAAGGCAAAGCTATTTTCCGGTTTCTTTACTGATTATACTCCTGGTTCAAATGTTATTCTAAGAGTGTATATGTAGCATCTAGTGACTGGTAGATGTAAACATTGGTTTAAAATTAATTTAAAAATATCTCTTTATACAAAGCAATATATTTACTGATTTAAATCATACCCATCTGGACATGTTTATCAAAATCAATCCTTGTCTACCATAAGCCATTTGCTGCCATTGCCACCCACTGGCCAGGGACAAATAACCATCCCGTTACTGACCCAGATCAACAAATATCCTGATTAAACAGACACATCTTGCTCCACATCCAATTGCTTCCTGTACAGCATCTTGCCTTTAATACAAAATCTGGCCAGCTTTGTACAAAATTTATTTACTGATTTTTATCTTCAAAACAAAAGTCATAGTCCAGGAGAGGGGCAGGGGGGAGGGAGCATGTTTTGCAGACCGTGAACTCTGATCTGGTAGTTTCATCCTTCTGTCGTCTCTTTAAGTGTACTATTTAAAAACCAAAGGATCTCGTCCTTTTATGTTTCTATAATACAAGACACAGTTTTGGTAATATATAGTAAAATAATGAAACTGAATTACAGACTGTAGGGAGCCATTTTTCTCACATACATGGTAATACTTTGGTCAGCATACATGGTAATACTTTGGATTAAGGATGAAATTACTACAGGACCGTAATAACTAACCTTATTAATCTCTTCTCATTTTCTTAAGAGTATCACAAAAAGAAATATTACAGCAATCGCAGCTTAACATTGGAATCCCTCTCTACTTTAATCACAGTCCTTTATGTACTGTGATTTTGTGTGTTATTTTGTACTAATCATACTAACAATTAATTTTATTAATCGTATCTGTTGTTGTTGCTGGTTTACCACTTTCCTTCACAAATGATTTTAGGGCCCAATATTTGGGCCTTTGAAACAAATTTGAAAAACTGATATAAAAATGATTCTTCTTAGGAGAGCTGCTCTTCACTTAGATACCCATAAACAAAACATAAACCAGGCCCTTACGTTTCTCTTTCCTGCGCTTTTCGGTACCATACCAGGTGCATACCACAAATGCTGAGATAGCCTTCTCTACAAATGGTTAATCAGAGGCAAAGAAAGGCAATAAGGTTTTGTTCTCTGCATCATTAGTAAGGGGGAAGGAGGAGCAGGACTGAGCAGAACAACTGCATCTTTTGTTTTTAAGTTCTTTGGAACAATTCTGCCAGGCAGTGCGTTTTCCCTCTGTTTCATTTGTCTTTGTTATTTTCCTATCTAATTAAGATTCTGCAATGCTGTCATGAAATTGTTGTCCGTTTAAGGTCACAAACAGCTTCTGTCCTAATGAAATATGAATTGCATTAGTTAATTGAATTGTGCGCTCATTGTGTGTCATGAATGGACTGAGCGCACTTATATTCTTAATATATACTGAGCATTTTACCAGTCTAGGGAATGTGTGGACATAGAAAATGCTGCTATCATTCTTTGCCTCACAATAGGGAGATTTAATTGGCAATACATGGGGCTAAGAAGTATTTGTGAAGGACAAGAACTGTAAGATCTCACACAGGCATCTGCTAGCTGGGATGAGATCGGTTCTTCAGTGGTCTGGGGTCAGGTCACAGACCCGAGCGGAAAGCTCGAATAAACCCGTATTATGCACGGTGTCTCTGTGATGTCTGCAAAAATAGGAAGAATCAAGGAAGAGTACCGAAACGTCTGTGGCCTTCTGCAGCAGCAGCTTTTTGGGTTAAGTGAACCTCATAAGCGAAACCCTCAGCGCATGGTCCAGACCATTCTCTCCCAGGATCTATCTGGTCTCTGTGCAGATGCTACCCTCATAGCTCTGGTAACACAACGAGCTTAGCTCTGGGGTCCTTTTCACAGACAGGAAACTTTTCTCTGAACTGTGGGAAAGTTCAATCCAGCACGTCAAGGACCTGACCAAAGTCAAACGAAAACAGGGGAACTCTTCCTGCTGATCTCAAAGGTGTGGGTGAAACAGGTGCTTAAGGAAAGTGCAGGCTCTAGCACTCAGCCTTTACAATGTCCAGGATGGATATATTGCATCTGTAACCACTCGATGGTGGAGTCTACTGATGAACCAGGCTATTTTAGAGGACGGTCATTAGCTGGGAAAACAGTAACAGAATACTAAATTTAATTTCTTTACATGGGTCTTGATTTTTCACTTAGTTGTTCAAACCATTCAGCATTATACATACATACATGTGTATTGATATATATATAATATGCATATGTATATACATATATATATACACACACATATGCATATACATATATCGCCAATGTTTAGCCTTTAGATTTATTTACAGAGAAAAGTATGTTTGGATTCTGCATAATACTTATGTAAGATAATAGATACAAATATAGTACCTTCCAGTTACTCTTTAACTTGACAGGTGCGGAGAGAGATCTATTGTTCTGTCGAATAGTGCCTCCCTTAGATTGAAACAATATTTCATTCAACAGTAGGCTGAAAGAAAAGATAAGCAATGTTCAGGTTGAAGAGTAGTTGAGAAATTTCTTCTCGTTATCATTTTCCACTCAAACACTGAGGAGATATGCAAATGGCAGGCTTTCTTTTACTGCAGCAAACTAATGCAGGAATATAAAACCACTTAAGATAAACACAGCTAAAATTGACTTGCCATTATACACAATTCCCAAAGGGAAATACCACGACCCTTTCTACAAGAGTAACAGAGAGCGGAGCATCTATCCTTGATCTGAGCAGGCATGGACAGCCTCTTTGTGCGGGACTTTCCAGCTCTGTGCACATGCAGAGCCACTCATCATTTCCCGCCGCGGGCAACCCTCCACAGCTGCTGTAGCCCTCGCCTTCCAGGAACACTCCTCCACATGCCCCACTCAAGCGCTTCATTACCACCATCCACAGATGATGCACTGAGATACAGAGATCAAATGAGGCATTCTTGCTCGGGTATGTAGGCAAGGACTTTCCCTATACGCTCAACAGAAGGGGAGAGAGGTTTCTGCAGAGGGCAACTTGGGGATAGCCACATTAGGCTGCTGCTTCTCTCAGTCACCTTCTGGAAGAGTTTCTGTCTCTCTCGGTCATTGTATTTACTGAATCTAAGGGGACCTGCCTCTGGGTGTAGTTGTTGCATTGCAGACGTGCTTCAAGCAGATGAGTTTCCTTCACTCCCCAATCCCTCCGAGACAGCCATACCTGCTAAATCTTCTGACTAAGGAATTTCCCACCTAGTGCCCGTATCACTCCGTTATCTCCTCTCTCTCGCGCTTTGAATTTTCTGCATTTACCACAGTACCGACAGCTCTAGCTGAGCTACTGTTGAATATCCCTGCCCGCATGAAAGGGTTCGGGAGGTGAGTAAGAAGGGGTGGGCGTCTACGATGGTTTGGTGAGGTGCATCCTGACAGAGTCACGGCAGTGGGCAAATGACTGAGAGCGAAAGTGGTGGGATGGGGCGTGAAGGGTGATTGACAGTGGTTGCTTAGTGGTCTGAAAAGAGGTGAGTGAAAGTACTCGGGTGGGGGGGAGGGGAGTTTGGGAAGCACGGCTGACTGTGAGAAAGACACCGCTGCGTTACCCGTGGCACAATACAGGCGTATATGCTGTATTCTCTTCCGTGAATGCAATTTTAAGACTTGATAGCGTTAAAAATATTCATGTACTTCTATCTAAAAATATATAATATAGTGATGTATAATTAAGGAGGGGAGGAAATGAAAGAGATTCAAGGAAGACTGAAAAATAAAAATAAACCGAGGAGTCCTCTAGGGAGAGTAGAGAAGAAGCAAAGACCGATACAGCCTTGCAGACTGTAACGTGGCTTTGTTGTCTTCTGCAGCGCCATCACGTGCAAGGAGAGAGTCTGGGGCCCTGCTCCTATGGATGGCCCTCCATGAGGACACCTGTGCTCAGGCTGGGTCCAGCCACAGGGTCCAGTTGCCCATCCGAGGCTTGGTGAAGCCTTATCTGCCCCAGCTCCATCAGCCATACCTCTTGTGGCCTCCCCTCTTCCAGCGGCCACCCCCATCCCCATGTGGTGCAGGGACACCTCCCTAGGTGGGAAAGGGTGGTCCTCAGAGCAGCCTGGGAGAGCCTGCTCCCCAGGTGAACTAATTAAATTAAAAAACCACAACTAACCATCACAGTCATCTGTAGCTGGACAAAGGAGTGAAGGCAGCCATATGTGAACAGTAGCATTTTATACCCTGGCACAGGTTTAAATTCGGTACCGCTAGCAGGTTGTTTAGCTTCATTTTCAGTTAAATAAGGAACATGGCTATCTTTTTTTTAATACAGTCTCTTCCCTTTATGTTGCTGTCATTATATGTTTAATTACTATTCCTTCCATTTGGATAAAGCACATGGACAAAACCAAATTTTTATTCTGTTTACTTTTTAGTTTTCATTATATATTTTATGAAAATGTTCCTTATAAGATTAAAGAACTTGCCCATTTTAAAAATCTGTCTTGAACTTCTTTTCTTAACCTTTTATTATGACTAGCATTTAACTTCCAGCAATTTTTTTGAATACTAGTCACATTAGTTTTCCAGATAAAAAGACATATTATGTTTTTTTCTTAAGTTAAAGGTACTATGTTGCTCATTTTTTAAAATTTCTATACAAATCTTATTTCAGGGATCCATGGGTTTTGTCTCAATCAAAGTCATTTTTAGTTAGATGAACACTAAAAGGTTTAGAAAAAAAATCTTTTTAAAACACTGAAGGACACAAACTCCCCTGCTCAGCTAATACACAAGTATTGTGTAATACTTGTACAATACTTGTGTAAGACTAATACACAAGTTGCCCGTCTTCACCAAAATCATGATCCATCCAGCACAGACTGTGCCTGTGCTCAGCATCACCCGCTTCAAATGAAGGCAAAGAAATGCCACAAGAGGCAGATTTAGGATAATCTCTTCTCTCTCCCATCCTTTCCCCTGTCCTGCATAGTTCCCATGAAGACTTCACACTAATCCCAAGAATGTAGAGACTGAGTTAATCCTTCAAGCATAAGGCTTCCATCATCATCATCATCCTCATCATCATCATCATCATCATTATTATATTATTATTATTATTATTATTATTATTATTACCACCACCATTATTATTATTACCACCATTATTATTATTGCTGCTACTACTACTATTACTATTACTATGGAATAACTGTTAACAGCTTTTGTTTGCTATAGAAACATTTAATTATTCTTCGAAGCTTGCTAAACTTACTTCTCAGCATCCTGTAGCAATCATCTAATTTAAATAATTTAAATAATAAAATGGTCTAATTGTGGATCCTATGCAAAAGTACGTCCTGTTACCAGCTGTGAATTTCCTGTAATTTCTCATGTAATTAATTGAAATCCCTCTATTTCTTGCATGATGAGGATGGGGAGCGCTGACTCTCCATGCCTACATTCTCTCTCCCTGTCACTCATTCTTCAATGGACTCCTTGTTCAGTTGGTTACTTACTATTATGGCTAGTTCCAGTGCCCTCCCTATTTAAAAGTTTTTTCTCTGCTTACAGTCTCATTGCTCCACTCTGATCCCTGTCAAATAGTGCAGAAAATTCAAACACAATTTTCAGAAAATATTTTTTCAAATCCCAACAATTTTAATTAAGAAATGGGATCAGGAATTTAACTTCCTCTGTCCCCATTCAAACAGTAGCTTTGTAATGTATTACTTGGCCCACAACTTTCAATGCTTGGCACTTACCTAACTTCAGGCAACCAAGGCAGGAGGTCCCTACTGTGAAACTCAGTCTGTTTATTTAGATGCCTAGTCATGTGTTTAGGAATCTAACTTGAAAGCTTTTTTTTTTTTTTTAAGATTTAGGGAAATGGGATACATGATAGCGAGAATGAGAAAGAACTCCCTTGGGCAATACAGCACTGACAGATATTTGCCCAACCAAAAGCCCACCATTTTATTAAAACTTGAGCAAGTAGATAAAAAGATAGTAACTCTTATTTTAACTAGGGAACTGGTTAAAATATCTTACTTTCTGTTAAGGACCCTTGATCTTACAAAGCTTCTGCTTCTTTACTTTCAAATGTTCAGAAATCCCACAAATGTCTGCGAGAAATTGAGGAACCTCAGAAGCTGAAAGGTCATCTGGGAGGGGAAGGGTGGCTCTTAGGCACAAGCTAGCCAGTGCTTTGTTTTAAGAAGTCAGCCTCCTGATGGAAGAGAAGCTCGGCTACAGAGCGGAGGGTCGATCACCCTTCTCTGCAGAAAATGCGATTCTTTGCAACTGAAGATGGCTTTTGCCACTGGACAGAATGAGACTGGCGAGACGAACACCCCCAGTCGTCCCCGGGAACGCAGTCGTGAGGAACGTGAACTCGCAAGCTGCTTAATTTCAGCCAAAACAATGGATATCATGAGACACTGGATGAGCTTTTCTTACCAGTAAGTGAGAGAGACTGTCTGGGAACTAACATCATTTGGCTAGATAGAAAACTCTGGGTCCAAGACAAGGCTAATGGCTTTGACTCAGTTGTTCCCAGTTTCATAGGCAAGCCTGATGAGGCAGTGAGATCTATGCCAGTTCTGAGTGTGGCCAGAAAAGACTGTGCAAGAAGGCGTTTTTAGTTTGTTAGATAGAGAGTGAGGAAACCTTCTGGGGAAAGGAGAGCCTAGAAAATGGAGAGGACCAGAACAGAAGTAGATCCTGCAAATAAGCCAGAAGTTATGAGGATCTGGGGAACATATTAGTCAGATATGTCTATTAAAGACATCTGTATATATGGCAGCATCTTGTGAATTCAGGGAACACCATGCCAATTGCAACCATCGGAGAGTTGTAATTTTGGTAAATGCATAAAAGGGAATTCAATAAAACTGGGAAGGTATCAGAAAAAGGAGTTGAATAAGCATAAGTATTTAGACAAATGTAACAAGCTTAAAAGCAAAAGAACAATTGGAGTACTTTGCCGTGGAGAATTATTTCAATAATAATGGGCAGTAGGGAAATGTAGTGGAACAACATCATGATCTACCTACAAACTGTTCATGAAAGAAAGACTGGGCCACAGAGGCAGAGGAGATACCGCTGTACAGAAGGATAACTTGAACATTATTTAGCTGAACTTTAAGTGGGAAGGACTATGCAACTGAATTTCTGAAGACAAATAAATAAATGCTAGCCTAGAAATTCCAAAGCATTTTAACAACTTTTGGAAAGTAAAGACATTAGCGGGTCTTTGTTGCTAATATCCAGCTTAAGAAAAGGAAACGGAGTGAGCAATGTTGAACTCAAAAGAACTGCTATGAAAATTGTAGTAATGGGGACTTTGGCTACTGCCCTATGCTTGGTCACACAGATCAGGAGGCACACAGATTAGAAGAGAGATTTCTTGACAACTGAAGCAACAGCATCTTGGAAAAGTGACACACAAAAGGAAGAAGCTAGTCTTAACTCGGGTATTAATCACAAACTGATTGTGGCTGACTCACTAAGTCTTAACGTCTAGGTGGACCACAAGGCTCATTCAGTACAGCGGCTCCTGTGTTCATGGATCATACCTTTCATCTCTTTGAGGTGATGCTGTTTTGTTTTCTTTAAAAACTGTGACATAAGTACATATTTTAATACCTAAGAAATGCAACAAAGAGCAAATTCAGCTTTCTGCTCCTGAATCTTCCCTTAAAAATTGGCCAGAGGAGAAGTACTAAACACAGCTTCATGAGCTGTTCCTCCTCCCAGGAGCGTGAAAGCCTTCAGAGAGCTTCTCGTATGGCTCAGCGGCTACCAGCTTCTTGATAAAAGACACAGATGCACTGCGCCTTCCACATATGAGAATTCACTGAGCAGGGCTGAACTACAGCCATACAGTGCCCAGGTCCTCCTGCTTTCCAAGCACGTTTTTATGTTGGCTTCACAGCAAAGCAGACACAACAAGTGTCTGTACCAAGCCTTGTTTCAAACACCCCTACCCAACCCTGCTTGCTTCTAGAGGAACCCCACCTCAACGTAGGTTTATTTGAGACACAAACCAGGTATTGGAGTCTCACCGAGTCCTAGGCAGGGCTAGTCTTCACTGCGAGCTACCACTGTGCCGCAACACAACCTTGAAGAGTCCCCTTGGCGCGATGCCCACGGTGACTTGGCAATTACATCCACCTAGGCTGCACTCAGCGTTGTGACAGCCAGCTGCAGTTAAAACCTGCTGGGACCACAGCTCAAGCACGATTAACTGGCACGATGACAATCATGTATTTGTCTCTGCTAACTTCAACTCTATAGACAGGAATAAGCAATATACCGGCAAGAAAAGGCATAACTTGTGTACGCACAAATACTTTGCGGAAGCTATGCAAGGTAGTACTGAATGCGTGAAAATGAATAGTGAAACAGAGGTAATGAATGGAGGAAAGTTACACAGCCACAGAAAGAAGGAATCACACAAGGAGTAGCTGAAGAAACACACATGAGAAGGAAAGCGAGTATGTGAACAAAGCATGCAAAAAAACCCCAAGGAATGAAAGGGATGCAAGTTAACAGGTACAATTTGGGAGTGGACAAAGATGACAAAATTAGACTAAAATGAACGTACAGGGTCAGGCAGGCATGAGGAGACTCACTAACCCACCTATGGTTGTTACATACAGAGGAAGGCCATTTGGATGGGACAGAAAACGTTAGGCAAAAAAGGATGCAAAAGAGCAGTGTATTTTTTCCAATCAAAAGCCATCTGTAACCTATGCTGAAAATGTCTTTTTTCTGCCCTTCAAGCATATTAACAGTTTAATATATGATAGTATCGCTGGTGACACTGAGAACACCGGGCTTTAATGAATCAATAGATTCGTTTCATCTTTAACTAATTTCAACCTTTAATCCTCTTGCTTGTGCAAAGTCTTCTTCCTTCAGGTCAAAGTATTAAATAGGCTCAAGAAGTAAATAAGGAAATAAATACCAGAAACCCTGTGGGGAACATTTAAATTAAAGTTTTCTAATAGTCAAATCAACTTAATGCCGTGATCACAGGCTCAGTTCATCTTCTTCCCCTCCTCCCCCCAACTCTATGGCTAAAGCTGTGGGAATAAATAGCCAAAAAAAGGAAGGGGCTTTGGTTTTCTTTTAGTTTCTTGATGCTTGTGTTGCTCTAGATGATTGTTTTTTTCTTACTTTAACTGCTCTCATTATAGACATACAGGAACTTTTAAAACACAAATTTGTAAAAATCAAACACACAGCACAAAACACTGGCCTGCAAATTTTCCCCCATGTTTCATGGCTGCTTTGCACTCTACTGCAAGCCCACGTTGGTTATGCATCTGACTTTTTTATGGACATAAATTATACTGGTGCAAACCCTTGTGTAGACAAAATCTTGCTGATATAACTGTCTTCCACCAGCACAACATATTTCAGTTAATGAGTCAGAATACACTTTGATATCAGTGTAAATGGTTCCTCCTTGGGGGGAGGATTCCTTCTCTACTGTTAAAGTGTAGATAAGTTCTGAACTTTTCTCTTCCCTTACTTGGGCTTAAATCAATCAAACTCATATCTAGTATTTCTCATCCAGAAATAATACAGCTTCTTCTCATCACCTTTTTGACTGCTGGTCCCTTTCTGCGTTCTTGCTTCGATTGTACGGTCATCAGAAAAGGGTATATCTAAAATCCTCTTGAAAGCACAAGTTCTGTTTCAAGCAATAGCAACCGCAGGATCAAACGCCTCCAATCTTAAAAGAAAAAGAAAGAAAACTGACTTGAAAGTTTGAAGCTAACAAATGGTTTCTAGTTGGCACTAGAGAGACACTTGTATTTAATATTGAGGAAACAATGACTTTCTGGCCTCCAGTGGAGCATCTCCTAGACAGACAGACAGGCACACAACAAAATGAAGTCTTAATGCCATGAGCTTCTTGAGAACAATACATACAATAACATTCTGGCAGACTGGGCTCCCTTGGCTCTTGTACTCGCTGCAATTTGAACATCTCTTTCGGTTTAGCTTGATGCTTGGCAAGTTTCCCAACCTTACATTATCTGGGAAAGAAAGACAAGAGAAACTGGTACGTTCAGGGAGCCTTTGAAGAAGCATCTTCACAGTTTGCTCATAGCAAAACAGTTGGCTGCGTGTAGGAGAAGTGTCAGGACTGCAGCTTAGACTAGCTTGAAAAGGGTTTAACTGAATTGCATCCAGGCACCGAGATGCTCAGATACTGCAGCAATGTGTGTGGT
The DNA here is from genome assembly GCA_020745775.1 of Theristicus caerulescens. Lineage (NCBI taxonomy): Eukaryota > Metazoa > Chordata > Aves > Pelecaniformes > Threskiornithidae > Theristicus > Theristicus caerulescens. Next base: position 76,611,473 of record CM036558.1, read on the forward strand.
ATAAGAACCTAGATAGAAGAAGATTAGATAGCAAATCAGACAGAATTTTGCATGTGATTTCCTGGGTTTGTCTAAACTTATAGCAGCAACAGTTAATTATAGGAGGTTCTGAAGGCAGCTCCTGGGTGGCTTATGTCACTTATACATTAGATTCCAGCCATGAATTGCCAGCTGAGAGTTACCCCTCTGGCAGGAAGCCCCTATTGATGCAAAGCTGAGGGGTAGAAGCAGCAGACATTGCTGATGGAAGATCTGGGGGAGAAGCAGCATGTTGACAGTAATGGCAGAACTCCAACGAAAAGAGCATCAAGGTGGGCACAGGTCATCACCTGAAGAGAGACAGACGCAGGAGGTGGTTGCACACAGGAGTTATTTGCGGTCATCCTCTAGATGATTGCTGTACCTGCTTCCAGATCTAGTCCCTCTCCTTCTACCACACGTGAATCCCTCAGCTTCTGTAATCACTTCCTCTGGCTCTTAAGCAAGGGCAGCTCTTTAATTGCAGATTAATGCTTTAATAAAATTCCTGAGGCTACTTTGAAGTGACTGGGCAAGAGAGACTGGCCTTTCAGCAGCAGCTGCTGGCGCAAGAGCCACTGCGCACGTTACTGTACGGGGAAGGTGTTGCCGTAAGACTCTCTGTGCGCAGCAAGATCCATCATTTTTTCTCCGGTAGTGCCTCAGGGCACGTCTACACGACACAGCGCAGCACTGCACAGGGATACTTGAGCTGCCTCTAAACAGCGGTTGCAGTAGTTTCACAGCAGAGTTAGCCCACCTGGAGCACTACCCTCATATACCTATAGTGCTTGCACCCCTATACTTGCCGCTGAGTTGGTTTGTTCAGTGCAAGGTCAGCTCTCTACTCCTCTCCACAGAACTGCACTCTGTCGTGTGAACCCACCTGCACTTAGAAGTATTTAAAAAAGTAAATTATAAAGTTTAGGTTCTTATATCAATTTTGATCTGCGGTTTCCGTTCTGTGGGGTCTTATTTATTTTAGAAAGTGGGAAAGCTTTCAAGCACTGATTTCATAGGTAATGCATTTATTTTTTCTTGGCTGATATTCCCGGTTTTGTTTTTTATTCTTTCCTTTGAGTATCTGAAATTTTGCATGAAATTTCTACTCACTTGGAAACACCAACACATGAAGTAATTACCAGTCTTTCCTGCCTAAGTTAACGGCCTTCCTCCTCGCACTGTTAGTTCAAGGTCACAATGATAGATTTAAATCCTTCATGAATTTTCATCTGACTTGCTGCCTGCAGAAATTGTTCATTAAAAGATCCAATTTCCATTGGCATTCTCCCTTTCAAAGGATGTCAACAGGAAATATAAATGCTCAGCCCTTTGTGAATGATCTGCAAGGACATGCAGGCTTAGGAAAAAAAAAAAAAAAAAAAAGCAGCAGTTAACCAAATCCCTTAGTTTCTGTTTTGAATGACTGGCCATAGGAATGCAGGCTAAGCTGTATTTCAGCTGTTCCCAAGGATGTGTATGTGTAAGTTGTTGATAGTGGTAGGTACTTCAGGCTCCAGTGACAGCTATGTGACCACTCTGATGATCATTGTCCTGTAGCAGAACCAGCCCCAGCCTCCTCTCAAGAACACCAGGAATGAAAGAAAACAAAGAGGGATCTGTTTTTTCAGAGGACTGGCACTCATACCTCCTGCTCTTTACCAAAAAAAGAGAGATCCCAGGTCACCTCAGCTCTCACCCTATGCTCCCAGCAACCATTAGGTTGTAAGGAACTGCACGACTTGCTCCAGAAATTGATGTGAATGTCTGATACCCGGGAGAGCTGCAACTTCTGCCTTACAAGACCTGTAGGAGATCCGATTGATAGGAGCAAAACTCAATACCCAGGACACCAGTTTACTTCATTGGGAACTACCCATCACCACCAAAAGGAAAGAAAAGCCCACCACAGACTTAAAGTTGCCGTGTTAGATTTTTAAAATCTTACCGGTGTCCAAGGTATATGTCTTTCACAGTAAAAATTACTTGGAGTACACTGTGAATGCAGAGACACAGATCAGTGCTGAACATCTGGTTAAAATAAATTACAGTCTTATTTTGCAAATAAAAGTTCCTAGGGTCTACATGACAAAGTCTGGCCAGCATAACTATCTCATGGGGAAAAAATCACATCCCTAGCCTACAAAGATAACTATTTTGGCATGATTCCCTTCCCCACTATGTAGACTTATGTAGACTTACACCAAATAGAGGAGTCCTTTTGCCAGTATAACTCACATTGTTTGGGAGGTACTTCAACCATGCTGGCAGACTCCTGTAGCTGGTATAAGCCATGTCTCCATCGAGGGATTTGGCCAGAACAGTGACACCAGCAAAGCCCCTGAAGTACAGAATAACCCTTTTTCTCCTGCTACTAGTCTCTAACATTTTTCAGTTTTAAAGCTTCCTGCTAAAAGGAAACACAGCAAACTTGTGCCCTTTCTTGTATCAGCAAGACATTATTTCTTTTTACAGAGGAATTAAAATATATATATGGGTAGGAGGTGTGTCGCTTTCAGACGTCCCAGTGGTACTTGCTTTTGGATGGGAGAAGATCCCACTTCTCCTGTAGGATGCCTGTTTGTTTTGGTGTTGGTTTTGGAGGTGGAGGGGCAGAGGTGGTTTGCATTTTATTAAGTCTTCATATTTTGGTTTTGCGTGCTGACATTTGAATAAATCTAATGGTCATAGTTAATGGATTACAACTGTGTATGCAAATGAATTTGAGCTGTTTTGAATAACAAAACAAAGTCCTTGAGTCTGTTTGTGAATTGTATTCTTACATTCTGACTCTTCCTTGTTTTTTCATATGGTCCTTGTTAGCTCTTACCTGATAACATTTGCCAAAGGACTTTCTGGATGAACCCAAAAATTTAAGATTTACCAGTCAACCCTAACCTGTGAGCCCCGCATAAGGCAAGGCAACTCATCAGGCTATCTTGGCTTAAAAGTAGGATTCAGCTCATTGTGGCAACAGGCAGTTTTCACCTGTCCTATTTAGACAGGTCGTTTTGTCTAAATTCCCACTTGCCTCAGTCTACGCAGACTCTCTTCATTCCTTTCCCTGTCCCTTCACCCTCCATTCGTCTCCCAGGTCTTGTGCTTCTGTGCAGGTGGTGAGCAGGACAGAAAGGACAAGAAGGAGGAGTGGAGGGGAGGCACTCAAACCAAAACCAATCTCTTCCAAGCAGATGCAGACCAGGAACTTCCCCTTATTTTAATTTCCCATTATCACTTAGCTGTGAAATGATGAAAACATGGAGCAAGCCACCGACAGGCCTCCACTCTTATGTGAACCATGTTGGAAGGGGGGCACTTGCAGCTTGCTCCATCAGGCTGCCCAACTGCCAGGACCTCTGCCTCCCCTACAGCTAATGCTGACACACAGTACCCAGTGGAGTTCAGCACCCAAGGCCTGATTTAGGAAATGGCAAGAGAAAGCAATAACCAAAAAATGCTGCCTCTTCTCTGCCTCAAATAAAGCTTTTACAGGTGAGCAGAAATGGTTTGGGCTGCTAATGAGGTGTAGTCTGCCAAAGAAAACACATGCACAAATTCGTATTTTCCAGGTGGCTGCTGGTAGAAGTGTAACTGTCCATTGAAGTCTACAGCATAAGCTTTTTTTGCACTTACTCATTAAATTGCAGATTTATCGTGAGGTTATTTTATCATAATGTTAGCTGTGTTGTCTCATTGGCCCTGTAAATCAGTTGATTGTCACAAGATTTAGAAAAACCAAGAGCCTGCTTCAAGTCACGTGAGGAACAGGTGGCACTTCTGCAGAAGGTGCCGGTGGCTCTGCATGAGCTGTTGCCGCAGGAGCACCAAGGAACACCAAGAAGTGCCAACGCCGCCGCTCCAGCTCTGCGTTACTCTTGCTCAATGCCGAGTGCGAGTCAGTCGAGCCAAAAGGATTTGGGTCAGAACTGAGTGTTGAGACAACAAACACGGGATGGAGTGTTTCCCTGAGGGATGTTAAAACAAGAAGCAGAAAAATGCATGACCAGTCCCTCGTGGTTCAGCCGATGGGACAACCTGCTCAGACTGGTTCGATTCCAGCCTTCTCGTTCGCACATGTGCTCTGCCTTTTCTGGCCGAGGCCGCCCCGAGGCAGGCCCTCCTCACCAGTCTGACAGCCTTGCTATCTTGCTTTCCCCTCTCTACCTCCTCTAATGCCTATGCCTCGAGCCCGGCACAGCTGGACGTGCTTGTTAAATAAAACCCTTCATGGTCTTGATGACAAACGCTGTGCCACAGCACTTTGAGCATTTCTACAAGCAGCTACTTTCGGTTCCCATTTCTCAGGCAGTTACGTGATTTAACTCTTTTGCGGCAGCCCGAGAGCGGCATGGGCAGCTGGAGCAGGCAAGGAACATAACAGGGTATGTGTTCACATTTCCCTCTGCTACCAATGTACCCGCTGCAGCCAAATCTTCAGATTTGGGCTTTTGAAGTTAGGTAGGTTATTTCCAGTGTAAGGGCACTCATATTGAAAGTCAGTTACGAGCAAGACGGAGAGTTTAGACAAGATTTTGAGAGAAACAGGCCTGCATTGTCATTCAGACCCATTTTGTCATTATTTTCATTTTAAAGTCATTCTGAAGATTTGACAGGGGTCCTAATGCATCTAGCTTCTTTTCAGAGGATGCAGGTGTGAGAGTGATGTTACGGGATGAGACAAGTCCCCACGGCAACTCTGTGACACTTGTTCTCTCCTCCAAAGTGATCCACAAATCCATAAATGAGTGTTTGCTAAGTTTACTGTTGTATGTGAATGTAAACTCTCCAGAATGGATTTGATAAAATTTGAGTAGAAGGAGAAGAAGGTGGCCTAAAACCGAACAGTTCTCGGTGCAACTGAGATTCATGAAAATATGCGCAGGGACGCATTTGTTTTCTAGGTACAAGTTACACACACCTTCTAGCACTCTACCTAAGTAGGGTACCTTCAGAAAATAAAACGAAGACTGCTAAATATTGATGCAAATAAATAGGAAATTAGTTGAATAGGATTATGAACCCACAAAAGATCTGAAAAGAAAATTGTGAAGGATCAAGTAGAACAGCTTTGACCATGTTGTTTGAACATCGAGGATTTTGCCCAGAAGGCCTTCTCGCCTTCTTTCTCTCATTAATGCTAATATTGCCCCCTCAGAAGTGGCACCCATTAAATACCAGCAGCTAGCTGCTGTAGTGACATTACAGCTGTTACGCTGATGCCAGAAATACCTCATTTTAGTGTGGGCCTTTCCAGGAATAAGAGAACAAGGCAGCCTCCACTAGGTCTGGGCTTTTGCATATTGCAGAGCCATGTCTAACTGAATTAAGTAGAGACGCCAAGACTAAATTACTGAAACATTTCTCATGCTGACTTGGTTTAACAGGAATGCAGCCTAGTCTGAACATGGCATGGATTTCCATGCAAGCTGAATGATCAATGCCTTACAAATTCTGTGTTTAAAGAGATGGCTTGACCATTCCTCAAAGCCTGGGTTTGTCCCTCATCTCGCAGAGGTCTGAAGGAAATCTGCCTGCCAGCACGGTCACTTTCTGGGAGCGTGGACAGGAGAAATATTCATCCCTGTTATTATAACCCCTCACATTTATGTATTTCTAAGCATATGCATCAGTTTTCATGAACAAACCTAACCACGATTAGTCCCTGCTCCTTAGATGTCTCCATCTGAGTGCCATGTTTAGTCAGCCTTATGCAAATAATATTTCCACTGATTTCAATTCACACAGACTTCAGTGAGAGCCTGGCAAGACTAGGACCTGCAAGATATGCCCACAGGATCACAGGCTCACCGATGCAAGAATTTATACAAGCAGATAGCAAGGACAAGGAACATAGAAGTTAGGCAAGACCACTGTGATGAGCACCAGTTTTGTCCAAAGTCAGAAACCTCAGATATCACTGGAGAAACAAAAGCGTTATGCAGCCAGCAACTAACACATCAGCTGCAGACCTAAGACTATATTGGGCATTGTGGAAACAGAGAATTCAGAATAGACCCAGGGCGGGGGGGGGGGGCAGAAATCTGGATGGGGATTTGATCAGGGGTGCATGTGCCGAAGCCAATCCTCAGGCAGGTTCCCTGCCCATGGTCAGCAGGGCTTGTGTGGTGACACCTTCTTTTCCTTCCCATTATAATTCAACAACGTGCACCTGGCTGGACTGCCAGCACGTCAGCACTCCCAGGCATAAAAAGATACCGGCCTCTCTAAAGATACCGACCTCACGAAACACCACACCTCAGCTCAACACAGTCAAGGTCTGAGCTGTCCTTATTTGCATGTACTCACGACTTGGGCTTGCATAAAAGACCCGTAAACTCTTTGGGAAAAGAACAGCTACAGATTTGTCTATTTTTTGTGTTCCAAGAACTTTTCTCGTTAGCTTCAAGATGACGTTTTAATGAGGTTTCACTGCATAGAAAACATGGGATGACTTAACCAGCTCTCTCTGCTCCCTCCCTCCCTCCATCTCCAAACTCTTTCTGAAATGAGTTACCATTCGGGAACGAAAGCTTTTATGAGAATTTATGTCATTTGTATGAAGGCAGGGGTGAGGGAAAAGTCATTCAGCTGCTAAACCTTGGCGTCGGAGCTTATGCCATTCCCTCTCCTGCCCTGTACCGGGTGGCAAAGACGCCTTCTTCAGACCTGTGCAGGTTTCTTCAAAAGCCAGGAGCTAGTGTGTGTTTGTTTGTTTTAGAGTCACGGAGAGGGCAGCGTAAAATAGCCACAAGGCAATTCCCGTTCAGTAAAATGGAAGTCTCACTGGCTCTTCATTCAATACAATGTGGCTCAAGAGGATATCCTGTCAACCCAATGATAACGAGGGAAATAAAGTCACTTCCTCACCAGCTGTTTGATTCAGGTAGAAAAAGGAAGCCTTTACTTCCTCGTGTTTGCTCTCCCCACCACCCCCTCAGTCAGAAATGCCAGGCTGAAACTGCCTTCTCCCTCCGTATTTTCGGTAAGGAGCCGTCCGATCCGTAATGCTTCGCCGGGCTCAGCCTATGGGAAGTGTGTACTTCTCTGCAGCCGAGAAGCTATGCCTTGCCTCTCAAGCAGGGATAAAGGCTGAGTTGGAAAAGGGCCGAGGCTGAACAGCCTCGGCTCAATGCGCAAGCAAAGAATGCCTGTGTAATTAAAGATGACATTTGTTTCTTGGATCAGAGCTGCCGAATTTGGGCCAGCGGAAGAGCGAGGTAGTGCGATCTGGATGCGTTGTTTTGAGGCTGCCCTGACTCAGTGCACTATTACGCCTCCTAATCCTCCGAGGGTGACAAACTCCACTTTTGCCCTGGGCTCCCTGCAAATCCCAGGAACTCTGGCCAGGAACACGTGATGTCCTCTCTGCATGTAGTTCAACAGGCAAGGGGGCAGCGAGGGGTGCCCTCGGGGCAATCTTCCTGGCCTTCCAATCAAGCCCAGGTAGGTGAGGCAGGCATCTCGGGTGCTTTGGTGCCAAGAGCAGCTTAGGCAGAGCATCTTTCCCTTCCCCGCTGCCACCTTTCTTGCTTCACAGAAACAGTCAACGTAAAGTTGCATAGTAAGCCAGCAATGGACTGATTAGACTTAATAAAAGCTTCTTAAGAAATTACTTTTTAAAAACTTACAGAGCTGAATGAAGAGTTCTTTTCCATGTAATTTTTAACTGCCCTGATATAATTTTACATCCAGGATATAACTTTCCATTAAATTTTGAATAGGTAGGTCTTAAAAGCAAGGCCTGCAACCATTTTCTTTCCAATTGCATAAGACTTCCAGAAAAGTAGACCAAGCCAGAACTTGCCTCAGTCTATTTGCCAAGGGGACCCTTGCTTTCATTATAAAGAGTGCTTTTCAGAGGACATCAAGTGTTTCAAGCCATTTTCCTAATCTTATTTGTTTTAGCAGAGATTCTCTTATTTTAAACAGACCGGTTTAGGCGACAAAAATCCAGTGACAAATACATGGGTTTACAGAAAGAGACAAACCTTATGGAACAGTTGAGATTCTGTTTAGGGTTCTCTTTGTGCTAAAATAGTTTTCAGCAATGGGTCATACTTCCCTCTCCCCCCCTCCTCGTTTTAGTACATAAAATGGACATGTGTTTATTTAAAACAGGTTTGAAACTTAAACAAATAGTGACAGGCTGTTCAAACAAGCTTCGGAAATAGGCCTAATCAAGATGTTTGAGAAGGGGAGGGGGAACGATCATAAAGAGCTACTTGTAATATATAGCACAGACACCATTAGGTTGGGTTCATGTTATTGTTGTAATAATCTCAGACGAAAAAGTACTGCATGCTGCACATTTTTTGTTAACATTCCTCTTTTGAGCCATAGGTTATGCCATACTTTTGCCTTGTCTAAAAGTTTTACTGTAACTCTCCATCCATCTTCATACTCAATACCAGGAGCTCTACCAAATCATTAGAAATGGTCTCCCAGACAAACTGGGAGGAATGTTCCTAAACTGGGATAGAAGGGAGGCACAAAATATGCTCATTTTGATACTGATACTGTGTATGCATCGGCTGTCATGAATATACAGAAGTGAGACCTTCCCCACAGAAAGAAACCATGGAAATCTTAACGTTAAAATGTTTTCACATGACTTGCATTTCCATGGTTTCTTTTTTTTTTCATTTCCTCTCTTTTCCACCCATAATAATATCACCAAGTGTTGAACTTTAACCTTGTATTTTTATAAGGCCTGATCTTGAACTCCCTATACAGACAAAGCTCCCATGGAAGTCAGTGAGTCTGCACTGGCGACAACAGGGTTTAGCCCAGTCTGTAACATTTTAGGATATTGTGTTACTTCATAGCCTTAAGGAGAAATAAAAGCAGCTTTCCAAAGAGCTGCACAGCAAACTGAGTGTGCTTTTTCAGCTCTGCAACAGCACAGCAAAATATTAAGGCCAGAGTTTGCAAACGTCTATTTCAAAAATCAGGCAGCTAAGCAAAAGTTGCCAAATTTTCTCCGGAATGAAGAGTTTGCATTAAAACATTCCCCCCAAAGGTTAAGCTGCTTTCACTTAAGAATATACCTTTGGAAACCCAAGTTTGAAAATGATTGCCCAGAGGAACAAGCATTGAGAAACAGCAGGAGGCAGACGTATTTTCAGGTCAATCTGTTGGCCAAAGCCTACAGCTATTTTGTTACCAACTGTTACTTACTGACACCCACTCTTACCTACAACATGCACCAATATTACTTAATGTAATAACATATTTTGGAAGTAAATACTTATTATTTATTTGAATATCACTCAGTGTCTAGTGAACAGGAGTCAAAATGGCAAAATATTAAAAAACCTTACACGCCCTCTCGTGGTAAAACCATAGACACTCTTATTCTGACAATAACTAGGGATGGCTAGTGATGGAGGCTAATTTAACTACATAATTTACGGAAAATTAACTTGGCTGGAAGGTTTATATTAATAATGGAGACCCTTTTCTCCTTAATTCCTGCTGTAAACCATGACATATATGCATTTTTAGAAAGCAGGTTACCTCCTAGCACAGTAACATAACAAAACAGCTAAAGGCACTATAACATAAATAAAGTTAACTTCTACCATAAATGGGAAGTCTAGAGCAATAAAGGTAGAGATGAAAACCCCCACATTAGGTAGCTATTTCACCCATTTATCTCAGTAGTTTGGCAGCAGACCTCAACTGGCTGCCCAATAAAAGAGTTGCCCTAAATGATGCTATCAGTTTTGCCACATTTTAAAAAAGTCATTCAGCTTCACTATTTACTGCTTTCATGCCATATGGTGTGATTTATCTGTCTCTCAGGAATGCTCTGAAGCTTCATGTTTGTTCGGAATTGCAGCCTGAAAGAAAGGCGTTACGTGCCGAGTATCACCAGTCTGATCACTAGCCCAGTCAAATCCCATTGTATTTATGAGCCACAAAAACTTTATCTTTGCTACTTAAACAGCCTTTCCATTCGGTGCTTACACGCACCTCCAGACTTTCCTGGAGCCGCTTTACAAAACAGCTCTCCATACATGGAGGACTGCAGCTTGAAGGAGAAACCCAGGGGGGTTTGGGCTGGGCTGAAGGAGAGGACTCCCCCTACACCTCATGCCAGGTGACTTGTGGGCGTCCATGAGAGGTGGCATCACTGTATGCTTCCCCTCCTCTTCCTCTAGTTGATTATCTTGGCTGTGGGCTGGAGGGCAAGTCAGACTGACAAGATGATCCCATGGCAAGACAGCTCTTTTTTAGGCAGGGCTGTCAGATCAGCTGGTCGGCCCAACAGGCCCTACAGCCAGACCGCTGCTACATCCAAGGCATGATTAGCAGGAGCACAGGACCAAGGTGTCACCCCGTTTAGTGACAACTGTGAAAGACCGTCAAAGGTGTAACACAACCCTAACAGCTTCAGTTCATATGGGAGAAACATCTGTGGCTACTACACGTAGTCTTCTGAATCCATCCCAAGGGAACGAAATAAATACTGCCTTATTTTCAGTGAAGCTGACCAGCAATATAGATGGCCCATATCCAGTGGAAATGAAAGGTTTGGAGAATGAAGGTCCATTTACCTCCTTTGTGTATGTTTGTATGTACAACATTCAGGAGCCAAAAGGGTGGTACTCATATTTAAAAATGCCGCTCCTATATTTTCTGTTAGACTGGGCATGACTAAAGCAGAAGTCACAACTGTAAGTAATTACAGCAATATTTGTAAAGAAATAGGCAGAACTTTGTGCTAAGCACTGCACAAAAACATAGCTCCCAAATCACTATTTTAATAGGTTTGTGTGGTTTTTTTGTGCCGGCGTGATTGCTGGATGACCATCGAGCGTGAAGAAGTTGCCCTCCCTCTCTGAAAAAGCTACTGCAATTCTGATATTCTGTTATTTCCCTTTCTAGGATGCCTTCGTGGAGTTGTATGGCAACAGTATGAGGCCTTTGTTCGATTTCTCCTGGATCTCTCTGAAGACTATCCTGAGTCTGGTTCTGGTGGGAGCTTGCATCACTCTTGGCGCTTATCTCGGACATAAGTAGAGTCACCCAGTTTATCGTGGATTACAAAAGTCTTTCAAAACAACAAAATAATATTTTTTTTTCTGTAGCACAATGATATTTTATGAGCAAAACAACTTCCCAGCTAAAGATTAAATCAGCTATTACTGCCAAAGGAAATATCATTTATTTTTACATTGCAGGAAAATTATTTATTAAAAGATATTTACATTTTAACCTGCTATTTTCAGAAACTCTGCAAGTTGTATCTGTCATCACATCATGTTGTTATTCTAACCTTAATGAGCCCCGAAGTTTTTTAGGTTCTTTTTTTTAATTAACGCAGCTGGCTGGATTATTTTATTTCTGAAGAGCAAATATACTGACACAGACTTACCTGCTTACACTTAGGAGGGCAGTTACTTGAGCTGCTAAAGGCTGCATAATTGTGTTGATTTTCCTGGCATTTTCCAGATGGCTGGGAGGGATCTGAAAGACAAGGTGAGCGTGAACAAAGTTCTCACCCTGTCCTGCTGGCAAGAACTAATGGAGTAAACGGTTCAACATGGTACATACGTGGAGTCAAGATGGCAACTTCTTGAAGGACACCTGGCTATCCCTACAGGAGAACAGTTGGAAATATGATTGCCTATGCCTTGTAAACATGCGTTTTCAAGTTACCAGTTGTGCCATCACATCATAATCACAATACCCTAATAATGTCAACTCAAATACTTTTTTTTAATAAATAGAAGTGTGAAGTTAAATCTTTGGGGCTTGCAGGAAATTGCCATTCCAATGATTGTCTCAGCAGTGAAACGTTTTTTGCAGCTACTGACACAGAAACATCAGGAGACCTTAAGTGCCTGCTTCGACAGAGCAGAGCTGGAGTCTGAAGACCTGACCTGCGTCCCACTTTAGTGGGCTCATATCTGCAACTAATCCTGTTTACTTACTGAGTTCCTCCAGGGTTTTGAAACCAATTAGATGCGGTCTCTAAATCCCTGAAAGTTGAAAAAGATCTGAATTTTATTTGGCAAGAAGCAGACCTCAGCTGAGTTACAGATTAGCTCTGACTATCCTTGTTTATCAAACTGGACACCAAAATCAAGTTCATTTTCATAACAGGAAAAGAAAGTGAGCTTTATCCTCCTGCCCCTCGCCCTCAAAATTATTTCGTGCTAATAATTTCCTAAGACTGCCTACAGAAGAAAAGCTGATGAAGAAACTCCAAAACCTCTCTCTGGACAGAGACTCTTTGACGCCTCGATCGCGCAGGTGCCTACTGTTGTTTCAAGCGAAAATAGAGTGGAGGAAGAGGGGGGGGGTGAAGTCATCTGCTCATGTTACAAAATGCAACTCAAGTAAAATTAATGCAGAGTACTTAGTATACAGTTTTATAAACAGACCTGTGTTCTGAAACCAGATGTGTCAATGCATTTTGAAGTGGGGCTTCTGTGTGCTCAGAGCGGGCCAGGAGTCCCAACGAAGCCGAAGAGTCTGAAGCGTGTCCCACAGGCTGCTCCGAGGCATGGAAATGTCCAGCTTCAAATGTTTAGGTCAAGCGCTCCTATTTTTTCTATGAAACTTTTGAAATCTGGGATTTGTGGGTAAATGGACATCCAGACATAAAAAGAAAAGGTTGCAAAGCTCTGGATAAAGTGTACCGTACAATACATAAGTGCTCTAAGGGTGAAAAAAATACAGTGAATAAACTGTAGATTCAACCTCAAGATTTCAGTCTAATAACTTTGTGGCATTATATGCAAAATATCTCCATTAACTTGGGAATGTAATATGTTCAATGTTAAGGCTGTAGTTGATGTTGTGTCTTCAAAGCTGCTTTTTTGTTTGTTTGTTTTTTTAAGAGTTGTACATCTCAGCATTTTTACTGCTATTTAGTCGTGGCACCTACACTTTGTATGAGCAAAGACAGAACTAGCTTACATTTCAAATTTGAAATTACTTTTAATTTTATAGAAACATAGAAAGGAAATGTTTCTAAGAACACAAAAATGTGAACTATGCTTGATTAAAGAAAAACGAAAAATCCCACCATCAAACAAAAAGCACCTGCAATGTTTTCAGAGTGCTTCTGTCAGAAGTGGGCATGCTCGTGTAGCGTTCGTATGAAAAATATTTGAAATGGGAGCAACCGAATATCATGGATTGAGTGTGGACTTTGGGTTTTTTCAGCTTCCAAGCCGACTTTGTCTGCAGCCAATTTCACAACTGGAATTGGCTGGTATCGAGCTAATGTTTCATTTCACAATCTAGTCTTCATTTCAATTTGTGCCCATACGCCCATTAAAGTTCATGAACTATTAGACCTCAAATTGTTTCAATATTGTTTATTTTATTAAAGGTTTACATTGTCAAAAGTAGTAAAAGAGTAACTATCAATTCCAGTGCTGCTATACTACCAGGATAATTTGAATGGGTTTTATTTTTTAATACCTTCCAATGGCAAAAGTTTGTTAAAGCTGCTTTAGAAATAATATGAAGAAGACGCCTGATACACGTTTAAATAAATACTGAGGAGTTTGTGTTCTGTTGTGTCTACTCACTGGGCTTCCCAGTGTATTAGTTAATACCAGGCAAAAAGAAGAGTCATGATGACTGTTGATGATTTTATTTTATTAAGGAGCTAATGGAGTTTTCCCATCCTGACTGCAGAATAGTACAGTATTGTGGCTGCATTAGGTATAATGATAGTTGATAATACATTTATTAAGAAACATATTAGAAACATTGAATGTATATAAAAGCTTGAACTTCTTTAATAAAATTCTCTCCTCTCACTCCTGCATTTCTTTTGGAATAATTCCTGTCTTTCCTGTTCTTCATTACACTTTCACATAAGTTTTTTTCCCACAAAATGCCGTATAGACTTCCGTGCTCCAAGACTATCCTTCAGTGAAAATCCATCCTCTCTCACTATGTGTGCACACACAGCTGACCACTCCCAGCATATGCAAGTTGTAAAAGCAAAAAACAAAAAAGAGGGACACTTCTGAAGTTGGTTAGGTGTGGAAGATCAGAGGACAACAAAGGAAGAGGTCAAGAAGTGGAGGGAAACAAAGAGATCACTGAAGTATCTCCTTGGCTAAAGATGACTGTTACCTGGAATTTGTTCATCTCTCATCCTTTCCCTTGAAAAAGGATGATGGAAGGGCAGAGTAAAAGATTACAGAGACCCCACAATTATTCTTCACTCTTGTTAATTCTGAAGGCAGTCTTTTGCAAAACAGGAATTCCATAGGAGTTTAAGAGCAATACTTGATTTTGCTGTATTCAATTTATTTGTTGTTAATTGTTTTTCACTCCAGAAAATAACGAAGGAAAATATTTTGCTTCTGAAAAAAAAAATCTGCAAGGTCACCAAAGATCTGTTATAGATCAGTAACTTAGGAACAGATGGAAAAAACAAGAAAAAAAATCTGAAAATTAAGTATTCTGAAATCAGAGCCGACACAGAGGACATTTCTTAATAGAACAAGCACTGGATCCACCAAAGGAGTAATGGGGCTGTCGAGGTAACAGAGGATATACAGATAAGGAAGGGGGCTGGAAGATACAGAGAATGACATTGGTATGTAAGAAAATCTTGAGTTTCATATGATGCAGGAGTTCACCCAAGATGGTCTGAAAATAACTTTTAACTAAAACCAGCTACAAATGTGTGCACAACATACTACAATTACTAAAAATTTTCAAGTACAAAATTATTTGTAAATTATTATAAAATTATCCAATCACTATAAAAGTTCATCGATTTGCTGTTGTGATTGGGGATTACACAGCCTGAGTAGAGTTGCACTAACAAGGTACAATTATGAAAAAGAAAAGTTTCTCTGAAACCAGATGTGCAAAAGAAACCCGAAGGTGATGCAGTTCAAAGAATACAGACCCAGTACCCCCAGTCCTTGAATGCACGCAGTCTCCCCAGCTGAGGCAGTGGGAGTCAGCTGTACGTAAGGACTGCACGCTTTGACCCTGAAGCCTGACACTGTGCTTAGCTGTGCACCTGCACTCCACTTCACAAACCTAGAAGTCCTATCAATTAAAAGTATAGTGAAGTAGCATGTTTAAAGCCTATCTTTTTTTTCCTCTCTCTCTCTATCATTAAACAAGGTAGCAAAATGATTCATTTGTATTATGAGTTTATGGCTCAGTACTATATGAAAAATTAAACATCTTTTGATCTATGAGTATAAAAATTCTTTCACATTGCAAAAGCCCAGCTTTGTTTTTCATTCCTATCTCTCTTTCAAACAAGGCTAAATAAAAGGAAGACAAAGGAGATAATTTAATCTGTATTTGGTTTAAATCACACTCCTATACTAAGTTAATGCAGCTTCATCACACAATGACATATTTTTTAAAAAGTTATACAGCATTAAGAATTCCACACAAAAACTGTATATTTTTATAATTTAAATAGCATATTTTTTTCTTTTTCTTCTGAATATTTGAATTTTAATTATCACCAGCATAAATGTACATAAGCAGATATCATTTATCCAGTACCTTTGGATTATGTATGTATGGTAATGTAGTTTGTCAGTTTATTGTCATTTAATATGATTATGTTGTTCTTTGTCTTTAAAATGTTATAAGAACATGCTGCCATTAAACTTTTCATGTCTGTCTAGTTAATATTGTGAAAAAATAATAAAGCACACTGTGAGTTACTTGTTTTGCATTTGCATTGTTTAGGATTTGTTGATAAAAAAACTACTCAAACATTTTGAGTGAAATCCCATAAAACATAATGTTTCCTTCCTGATAGTCCTGTTGACATGTTCTGCTCAATATTGGCCAATATTTGCCAGCCTTCCTCAAAGGCCTCTGTGCATCGAGATGCAATAACCTGGGTTTGATAAGCTGCTGCTGTGTGAAATACAGCCCACAGGTGGACCATACACTTTGGGACCCAAGGACAGTGTCACCCATTCTGCTGTTCCATCCATCTGACGTCTTGTGGACAGTGCAGCAAGACTCTTCTATTTATTTGCTAAAACTACTTTTCTTCCTTGCAGAAAGGAGCTGGAAAAGCATATTAGCAAGTTTCAACAGGAGAAAAAGAAGTATTTGTGTTACTGCTGAAGGTTTGTTACAGTTATGATTGGTTTCCAGCAGGTATTTAGGTATTTTGCTTCTTAAAGGCTCGTATTAACAGGCCCTCAAATCCCAGTTGTTCCCACATACCTTCTGTGGCTTTAGCTCATGTAGAACATAGCGAAATGAGCTCAGGTAATGAGGATTTAACTGCCCTAAGAATTTACCCAGCTTCTCGAGTGGGTTTTGCAGCCTAGCATGTGCACTGTGCTGTGATGGATGCACTTGGTGTGAGTGCCTGAAGTTGGCAGTTTGCTGCCTTTCAAGGGCAATTCAGACACATGTGCAAAACATCTACCCCTCTGTCTGTGTCCCTGAAGACAGAGAAGGTGGAGGAAGTTGGCCTGAAACCAAAAGAAGAAGCAACAGCAGCAGAGCACAACTAATAGACTCTGTCCTCTGGGCTCTGGGATTAAACTGTCCAGCAGAGAGCAAGGTTACTAAATCCTTTGCAAGGCAGAAGGTAAGCAAATTTGCAGTTCTGCAAGTACTGCCATTTTCTCCCCATTGTTCTGTGAGACTGAAAAAAGAAGAAAAGGACTTGGAGGAAAGTGGCCTCAGCACTGTCTTTTTTCTAGCTAAAACCTAACAAAGGAAGATGGGATTAAGTTTCCGTAGGGAGGCAAACCAAGTTCAGCAAAAACAGGTAAATTAGTTCAGCAATTCTCCTCTTTCTGCCTGGTCAGATGACTCCAGTTTTTCTAAAAAGCTAACAGATTAGCACCCATGATTAAATGCCTACCTTACCACTGGGACCAAGCACAGTGAACAGATGGGGAGAACAGAAGAGGTCTGGATGAAGACAAAATGCACGAGACCTGTTAACTAAGGTAGGTTTCGACTATCTGAGAATTAGGTAGGAGCACCTTTAAACCAAGTTTTGCTGGGCCCAAACCAGAAAGCTCCCCTCTCAAAATATGCTCGGATGGTTTCAAGCACTGTGAGTCTCCAGAGAAGCTGCCCTGGTGGCTGTGCACGGCAGTCCCTCTGTGGCAGCGGGCTCTCAGTCCTGTAGTACCTATAGCTCCTGCTTTTGTCCCCCTTGCTTATTAAATATTTAATGGGAGACTGCAAATGATACAAAATGAAATTTATTCCAGTATGAATGGCCAGATAAGAATTGCATGCCATTTAAGTTTCACATAACACCTGACCCTAAGAGGAGTTAGCCTTCTGCTTGTAAGTAACTTTTCGGTATCAAGAACTGCCTCTGAGGACATTTTATTCAGGGCAAAAGACCAAGTAGTCAAGATTTGTGCACTGCAAGAAACTGACTTGCACAGATGGACAAACAAAGCGGCTCTTGAAGCATCCCAGCATAGTCTGTAGTTTACCGCACCCTGCTACAATTGAGCGCGAGTACTGATGATGTTCAGAATGGCTCTCTAAAACCTCAAAGGGATAAATACGCAAGTCAGTAAAAACCGCCAGTAAAAATCATCAGTATCTAATTTTTTCAGGGCTTCTCAAGGTGCAGGCATGCTCCTTGCTATCCTGCCATATACTGAGAAGTGTTTCTGGATTAGTTCAACCAGAAGATGCCTCTTCCTCTCCGATGGGGACACCTATTCTGGTACTGACCTGTGCAACTCATTTAAAATGTACTGAGTTGCCTCTTGGATATCCTGGAGAAATGTATTAGTGTGCCCTCTTCTGCATGTGTCCTCCAGAACTCCCATTACAAGCATGACCACAACGGTGGGAATGCAATGCCTTGATTATCGTGAGAAGCTCTGAAATCTGCACTCAAACTCAAAGAAGGTCCTGGTCATGCAGATAAAAATGTGCATCTGGAGCAGACAGTACTGGTGCAAAGCTTTAAAAAGCCACAGGTGACAGAAATAAAAGCCAGCCAATCCATTTATTTGGAGATTAAATGGAAAAGGAACCTCCTTCCCTTTCTTTGTCCACCTGATAAGCTACAGACACTTACCTGCCTACGTGGTCAGAGATGCTGTCCAATGCCCTAGTTAGTAATTTTCTTGAGGTCACCTGGAGTTTCATGCAGGTTTAAATCTCTCCCGACCTGTACATTCCCACTCTAAAAAGATTACTGATCCTTAATATATCCAGTAAGTAAACTTTTCCCATTCCCACCTGTGCCTTCCAGAATATCACTGTTCTCATCTCTCTGGGAACACTAAAGACCCTTTGGCAGATAAGATGTAATATATGTGGATGATACTATTAGTGGATTATTAACAATAATGTCCCATGTGCATATCTCGGGCTATGCTGCTGTGATCATAAGCACCATGGTGGTCTCTGCATTGCTAGACCACTGAGCTGAGAGAGTTTCATCCAGATTATGAAGAGACACCTGATGCTGTTTCTCTCAAAGCAGCCACAGCCCACGCTAAGGTGTTCACTCAGGCTGTAGGGGGATGAATGACACCTGATCCAGCATCATCTAGTTAGAATGGCACAAACAGGCTTTATCCCGTTCACCATAAAGCCCTGTGGCAGAAAGTTAACTTACAGTGGGGGAAAAAAATTTGGTCAACTTGACCCAGCAGGGGTTACACTGGAGCAGCACTTCGTGTAATGCATTTATGTAAATGCATGCCATGCAACTAGTTCATATTCCTTCAAAAACTGCTCTTTCAGTCAAGTATCATGAATCCCCAAATTGGATTTATTGTACCACTGAAACACAATAAGCTTCATGTCTTATACACATGAACTGACAAGCATATCTGATGCAAACACATGAAAGGTCAACGCATGCAGTCTATTACTGACCACTGACTGAGACCACGAAGTTACTCATTCACACTGGGGTGGCAACAGCTTTGACTGATAGACCCTTAATCTTTGTCTTTGTTGGGGCAACTACATCAGAAACTGTGAAAGGAGAAAATGCTGCCTTCAGCACTAAAACAGACAAAAAACTAGACTGTACATTATTGCTGCAGTGGAAGTAATCATCCCTGATTTACTAAAAGCTTACTTAAAAAAACTGAAAACAACTTACTTGTCAGAAAGTTGCTCTTGCTCTCTTCTAGGGTTCAACCCTCCAAGACACTTGTGTGACAGCACATACCTCTAGTTGTCTCAGTGTGCTTAGCAACATTCAAACTGTGCAGCATTTCATAGAATCAGAGAATGGTTTGGGCTGGGAGGGACCTAGTCCAAGATCACCTAGTCCAACCCCCCTGCCATGGGCAGGGACATCTTCCACTAGATGAGGTTGCACAAAGCCCTATCCAACCTGACCTTGAACACTTCCAGTGATGGGGCATCCACAACTTCTCTGGGCAGCCTGTTCCAGTGTCTCACAACCCTCATTGTAAAAAAATTTCTTCCTTACGTCCAATCTAAATGTACCATCTTTCAGTTTGAACCATTGCCCCTTGTCCTGTCACAATTTACACGTTTCAAATCTTAACAGCACCTCAGAACTATTAAAAATAAATAAATTGACACTGTGACTCCTGGATAGTTTGGAAAGAAAACAGTGGGAGATTGGAAAGTGAACCCAAGCGCCATGTGAGACACCACAACAGATGACAAGGAGGTTTGGAAATGCGCTTCCTTCAAGATAGTCTCACTGCAAAATGCTGAGAGTCATCACACCTCCATACCTGTTGCTACACAATCCCACAGCACTGCAAATGGCAAGTCAAAGTGACTTTGGCTAAACAGCCCCTCTTCCTGACCTGCGCCATATCCACTGCCCTCTACCTCCAAACAGCATAGGAACCCACCGGCAGGACCCAGCAATGCAAAACACGTCAACCAACCTCAAGCCCACTTTCATCGTGTAATGATGCCAGCACCCTGTAATATGCCCAGCAGGTGGAGGAGAAGCCACAGTGCTGCAGTATAATTAATGTTGCTTTTCAGCAGGGAGCCGGGGTGCAGACGTGCTCTGTAATGCTTTCGGCAGAGCCCAGCCAGCAGCCTGTGCCGTCTGCTCCACCGCCCAGACAGCGTGGCCTGAAAGGGACCGCTGCTTGCACTGCTCTGTCCTCTGATAATTTTCCTTGAAGCCAAAACTGGCAGCAAACCAAGGTGTTCCCTCATGAGACTGTAAATTAATGTTGCTGAAGGAAACTGGCTAGTAGTTCATGTGTCTCTGGGTTTGCTTTCCATCTGGCGTCCAACTTCGAATTCCCTCCACAGCTAGGAATAAAACAGGTGAGGTGCCTGGGCCACTCAGCACCCGCTACACATTACTAATTTCCTTTCATCCAGGCCTTTAAAAAAAATCCCTGATCTTGCTACAGTTTTGAAACGTTATAGGGGTTTTCTTTGCACTTAAAAAAGCAGCTGTTATTTCTCTCCAGGCTTTGCAAACATTCTTCCCATTAAGTAACTCATTTACGCCTAGCAGCAGGCACAGCTTCCTCTAAAAGAAGCTGATACATTTTACACTTAAAAAACGTGGCCGTGGAAAAGAAACAGATGTATTTTAAACAAAGGTTCTCATTTTCAGCTCCTTCTCACTCCTCCGCCTCACAGACAAGGATCTAATAAGCCCTTCACTCTAGCCGCTGACCACCTAAATCAGCACGATGAATTGTCCCAGTGTTTTCATTAGGGACATAAAATCAATCTTTAACCAAGGACAAATAGCACTGCTTCCAGTTACATCCAAGATCACAGCTTCCAGTTCTGGAATTAGACGTCCATCCTGTCACTTTGTGGCTGCTTCCTTGTTTTCTGCCAAGATGGAGGGGGAAAGGAAGGCCAGTCCAGAGGTCATAAAAGATATTCAAGTATACAAGGAAAAAAACTATACAGCTACCTCCAACAAGAGATGAGACAGCATCCGAGGTTCAGATAGGTCTAGGCTCCTCTTCACATCACACGCTTTTCAAAGCATGCTACCAACTTGAGAACTACTCCCATCACCATCTACTGGGAAACTCCCATTAATATCAACTGGAGCTAGGAGGAGATATTTTAGTACTTGCACTGGAAGCGGAGCCATTGATAGCTGCAGAACAGCTTTAACTGCTACACCAGGTTATTCAACTACCTGAGACAAGCATGGATCTTTCTTCAAATATCTTTACTTTTCTTAAGTTCAGGTTGATGGTGGTGGGAAGCTCTGTGGCTGGAAACAAGTAAGAGCCATCCCAAGTACTGCTCATCCCTTATGAGGACAAAACCCCAGCTGTCCCTTTACAATACTTGCAAGCCCCTTTGAAAGCAACACCAAAACCCGTGATACAGTCAGAAAGGTATTAGGAAAATGGAACATGACACACAGCTGCGACATGTATCACAAGTGAGCCCAACACGTGCAAACACAGATGTACCCTGGTCTATGGTATCGGTTTCTTTGCTTATTTCGCATGCTTGACAAGTGACATTTTACCTCATGCTTTCCCAAGTCTTTCTGGAAGTAATTTTTCTATGCATCTCCAGAATGCCAACAAGGACATGATCAAAAAGTCTCCATTCATTTGCCCTAAAATGTTCAAATTCTCTCCTACAGGAAAATATTTATTAAAAAAACCCAAAGTCCCTGGTTCAATTCATTTTTTCGATTTAGTAGTTACTTGGAAAGAATTAGCTAGTCAAAAAATATGTCACTTTTGGCAAACAGAAGTATACACACCCACGTAAAAAAAACCCCTGTCCTTCATTTTCAACTGTATGTCCACTGCCGAATCATCCTTTTCTTTAATTACAGCTGACAATTGCACAGATGTCTCCAACACAGTTTGTCCATAAAGACACATTCATTGCAATGATACATGACAGACTTCACACTTAACAGTTGTCAACATAACTTCATTAGTGTCTTGAGTATCCATTCGCCCACCCCCACCCACTTCAAAACCAAAATTAAAACCCGGTTTTCTTCTGTCATCACATCCTCCAACAACTATCACCACTCACTCAAGTGTTAGGAAAATAAGTCACCGCTTTTTCCATAATCTCCACCAACTAATGCTACTTCCAGCAAAAGCAGTGTACAAACAAACTCAGTCACAAATGAAAGAAGCCGTTTTCATTTCCCAAGACCACATCTATTTATCTTGTTGACCCATCCAATTAAGCAGTATGATTCACCAATGACTAGTAGCACAAACATACATTCATGTCTTAAATTCTGTCAAAATATTACAAAATTAGACAGCACAGAGCAGCTACCATTGTCATTTTAATGATGTGCCCATGATGACTGTAGCTGCCAAAACAGATGTTCCAGCATTATATGAGCCCTTTTAATACATAAAGTATTTCTTATAAAAATAATTTTGCATACTTAGAAGACAAGAGGGTGCTAGAGGTCAATTATAAAAAATATCTTTACTGGGTAGAAGAGACCTAAATGTTCTTGCTTATGAATGTCAGGCAAGCTTATCTTATGCACACGTGGGGCAGCAGCCCCAAATGGAAACAACAAAAGCTATGGGACTCTAAACAAGAAGAATGCCCGTATTTCGTACTTGTCTAAACAGGAGCTGAGCACATGATGGAACATGTCTATAGATGAAGCCAACTATCAGAAGAGATGTTAGCAGATTTCTTTTTTCAAGTAAAGACATTTATCAGTCAAAACTACTTGTGACTCATGCTGAGATTAAGTTTTATATTAGAACAACCAATTAAACCACCCGTTTGTGTAATCATTGAGAAGACTGATAATCAACCTGCACACATGAACTTTGCCGTAAAGGTCTATTGACAGCAATAACCAGGGACTTGGTTACAACACTGCTAATTTTTCGTACTTTCACAGGAACAGAAACAAAATGTTCAACTCTGGTACCTCCTTATAATTACTTGAACTGAGGGAGGACTATAAGGTAGAGCAAGTTCAAGCAGGATTCAATAGATCCTCCCTACTCATGAGTCCTCCCTACTCATATCAGGCTTTGAATTTTGCAAGACGTTTGCATCTTTAAATTGCAGACAGAGATAAGGGTGTTATGAACTTCATAAGGGTCAAGCCTTTGGTGACCTACAGAGCCAGGAGAGCACTAGAACCTGAAGGGAATATCAATGCTAGGTGGGGCACCAGCAGAAGGAAATTTCCCTCATTATTGGAACTTGGCTTAGGAGGGGTTCCCTTTGAATCCCTCCAGTGGTGTTTCACTCTGCTCCTTTCCTGTCTCCCCTCTTTTGCACTGCAGACGTGTGCACATACAGAGCTGTAACTTAAGACCCCAGCACCAATGAATGTCCTCCTTATTGTCAGACAGGCCTCCCCACCACTGGGCTGTAAAGAGAGCATTTACCATCACAGGCAAGTGCCCTCATGAAACAATCAATGTTGTGAGACAAATTTTCCCTTGAGTTTCCCTCTCTCCTCCAGCCTCCCTGACCTTGTTTGATGGGAAGATGGAACATGGTAAGGGAAGAAAATTGTACAGCTGGAAGTTCCCCAGGAAGCCTTGGAATAGCTCTCCAGTGGAAGAAAAACATCCATGGAAGTTATAAAATCACTTCTAAAACTGATATATCTGTATTGCAGGAAGTATGTGGTGAATCTTTCATCATAAATGTGATTTGAATATGTGTAGGCAATACAGTAAGACAAATTCAAGTTCTGGCAAATGAAGACTTTCTATTACTATATATACTCTACTAAGTAGAAATTCAAAATTACACACAAGAACATGAGAAAAAAGCAGTCACACTGACAAAAGTGGGGGGTTTTTTTAAGATGTATTTATTTTGCCAAAAAATCCATCTAAATGCAAAAGCTTAATATAATGTTAACTATGGTGCTGCTATTCTACCTGTATAATCAGCTTAATGCCTCTGAAGACTTAAATAATAGTGTAGCAATTATGTGATTGCACCTTAATGCCAGCTTTAAAATGAAGGGAAAAAATCACTTCTGTATGCCTCACAGAAACAAGTAATTGCTTTAAATCCATCTTCCTTGAAAGCAAGCTGTAAACTCTCCCGTTTCAAAACAGACAGATGAATCTTATGCAATTTGTCTGGTTTCTAATTATTAAGATAATTCATAATAAAAACCTGGAGGGGGGAGAATTAGGTGCTAGGGAAAGATGTCTGGGCACACATCAACCACCAGAATGGATTGAGATCAGATGAAAAGAGAGAACAGAACGGCTATTAAACTTCTGCCTAGTCTTCACTGGGGCTGTTGTTATAAACTTTGAGTACAGCTGCACTTAATGAGTTTGTGTAAAAGCAGACATCATACAAATGGGAGAAAGTAGGAGCTTCATCCAATTAGATAAGAGAATTGGCCAGCAGCCTCCAACGAACTGAAAAGCTCTTCCAACTTCAGGGATGAGAGCTAATTATAACTCTATTTTTGTGTGTGTGCGATGCTACTAAATTATTAAGAAATATTGTCCTGTCAAAAACCTATGTCATATGCACTGACTTGATTATTACAGATAGAGTATTTGCCAGAGACAGGGCTGGGAAGTGATTAGCCTTGATAACAAGAGAAGTCATTCTGCCATCGAACTTCAGGGTGCAAATGGCTTCCCTTCTTGAGTTTCTCCCAAAACTTGGGCAACGGCATGGAATGGCAAGAATTTCTATTTCTTCTTCTTGGTATTGAGGATGCAAGGAAGACACGTTGACACAGGTAGTTGTGTGCCTGTTCAAGAAAGGTAGCTCAAGAGGTGTTCACTGTTGAAACCAACACACAAACTGGGGTATTTTTTTCCTTTTTTTTTTTTTTTAACACACAATAAGACAAAGAATCAGAACTGAGCTAGACATGAATAGGCAGAAAGGTTCTCGCTGTTGCTTGATAACAATAAGTACCTTGTCCAGGGAGCAGACTAAGCTACGGAGGAAGCAAGGACACAATGTTCCTTCTGCTCCTCCTTCGTCACCGCCAAGCATGCCTCCTTAACACACTATGCTACAACTACTTAGGGCGTGCAACTCCCAGCAACCATGGCCCAAACAGCCTTCTTGGCTCCATGGCCAAGTAGGTCCTCCAGACACCTCCAGGCAATACTGTCCATCGAGTCAGGCAATTTTCAAGAAACAAATGACATTTTATGTAAGGAGAAAAAAGCATGAGAGGGCATGTGCTCACTCTGTGCAAATGCATGGAGGGCATCAGGGAGGGGAAGCAAAATTAGAGAATGTATTAATTGAATATTAGAAAACAGGTTTGAACTCCAGACCTTGCTATTTCGCTTCACTCATGTCTCTCTTGGAATAAGTGCTTACAACCGTTGCCAAACGACGTCACTCCTGATAGCCTAGCTCCCAAGTTCTGTGCTTGCTGACAAACTGTGCAGACTGTCTTATGAGTATGAAGCGTAGCTTGGTTTCCTTTTCGGGACAAGGTAGAGCCACTGGGACTCCCTGAAAGAAGCCAGAAAAACAAGACAAAAAAGCCCCAGAGCAGCCAGAGCACACCGGAAGGCTGAGACTGCTAATCGGACAGCTGCAAACAAGGATGAAAGACTCAAATATAGGATTAAAAAGGGCAGTGGGAAGAGTCCAGAAGAGCGCTCTGTTTGAATCTATCCAAGCCATACTTCCAAACTAATATATTTTCATTAAATTATCCTAGAAGCAAATAAACTAATTAACTTTTAGATTTATATCATCAGTAAGCCAACAGAGCCAGCAACATCTCAAGAGACTTACAGCAATCTTTTGAACTTTGAATGAAGGCTGCCAGTGCAGCTCCTAAAACTAATGCAGGCAAGAGAGAGGTTTAAGGCTTCTAAACACAGATTCAGCGTGTCAATTTAGAAATGCTGAATAAAAGCAGTGGTGCCTTATTAAACGAAAAGCAAATCACCAAGAAATCAGCTTTCAGGGATCAGCTGAACTGCCGCATTGTACTCGCACGAAAAATTACCCAGCAGCTTTTTCTGAACCAAGAAACACAAATCAGTTTTGCTTAGTGAATGCAGGAGCCAAACTCTTCTATTGTGAAGGTTTCAATAGACGCTCAAATAACTTTGACAGCGTGGAGGGGGAAGGGTGTCTCTGACCCAGTTTCTATATTACAGTGTCGCTTGGGTGATGCTGGTACGAGTGTTCACAGCAGAACCTCTTTTCTTTAATTTTCCTCTCCTGCTTGCCCACCATCGCTTTGTTTAAATAATCCACAGATGTTATCATGGGCTCAAGAATAAGATTAATTGAGCTTAATGATTGTTGGCGACTTCTTATATGCATTCAGCTGGTGATGTCTTCAGCACAGAGGCCCCTTACAGAGTGGGAGAGGAAAATTTACTTTTTTCTTTGGCTTTCTCATTTCATAGCCATTTTGAAAGTAGAGTTCTCATTTCTTCCTGACATCTTTGCCTAAAACCTCTTAACATGCTGTGAGAAATTTTGAGGGTCAGACCCTCTTCACCCAGTGGAACCTAAATGATTTTTTTCTAGGCTCTCCGCCAAGAAGTTTCTTGCTATTTCTCATGCCATTGAGCCGGGAGAAGATGCAACTGCTCCTTTTTGTAGAACAACAAAAGCCTACAGAGGCAGGGAACTGGACTACTGAGCAAGGGGATAAATGCCTGAAAGAAAGGCTCCACGTGCACAGGTGGCAAGGAAACCGGGAGTCCACGTGTGCAGGCACGTAAGGGCAGTGTCCCTGCCAGGCACCTGGGCGAGAGATGTGGCAGATGAACAGGGATGACAACACTGAAAATCTAAGAGAGGCAAAATCCAAAGGATGCACATGAAGCTAAAATAACAGGTTCTTCCCACAGCAAGGGCTGAAATACAGTTAGGAGTCTGAACATCCACAATAATAATTTTCTCTTTAAAAAGCCCTCACTGCTAGCCATGTTTCAATCTGGTTTTCAACAGATCTTGAATTATTATGAACCCTCACTTGTCTGCTTTGATATGTCACAAGCCATCACTAACCTGACAGTTCTCTGGCAGGCTTTCAAGCATCTTCAAAAACACAAAACCAACCTTGCGTCTAGTGCTTCCCCCACTTCCAGCTTGTAAAACAAAATCTAATTCAGGGGCTTGAAACGAGCAGAATCAGAAATAGAGCTCACCAATGTCCTGATAAAGCTGAAACTAAAATGTTACACTGTCAAAAGCAATGGAATAAAGGGGAAAAGAAAAGCAGGAACGGTTTTATGTCAGCCCATAGGAGACTGGTCACTCTTGCACTAGGCAGTTATACTCAGAAGACAAAAAGAAAAGACTAAGACTGGAGAGGGGAAAGCCTGAAGAAAAGATGCAAAGTAGATTTTATTTTTCCATCAACAATATATTTGTATTTCCATTCCATTTGAGCAGGTCCCTTTTTTGCTTTCTTCCCCAGAATTCCACTGGGGAAAAAGAGATCGATTGGAACATTTAAATTATAAACCTAACTCATTTTGGTTTGAATCCAACAAATTTTACTTAACTTTCTCAAAATACACACATTTTCTGCAAATGTTTTGTATCA
Source organism: Theristicus caerulescens (assembly GCA_020745775.1). Taxonomy (NCBI): domain Eukaryota; kingdom Metazoa; phylum Chordata; class Aves; order Pelecaniformes; family Threskiornithidae; genus Theristicus; species Theristicus caerulescens. The sequence goes on from CM036558.1 coordinate 76,638,930, forward strand.
ATTGAAAACTCATGTTTGTTAAGAAAATAGTGATGGTTAAAACTTTTGACCATTTTCAGTGATTCTTTCTTCATGAGAATTGTGGCACTTCCCTGGAAAACGTTAGCTAGTACACTAACTTCAGGACCATTATGTTCACTCTGCTGCCAGAGACTTCCCTCTTGACTTTGGGCTATTGACTTTGCCTCTATGCTCCTCAAATCCAGCTATAAAATGGGTATTACAGCAACTTGTACCTTACAGAAGCACCGTGGGCATAAAACCACTCATTATTGTGAGGCTCTTGCATACTGTGGAGGAAGAAGGTATAGAATATGTAATAACCCACACGAATTAGGCTTTAGAAAGATGCTGCTGAGGGTGATGGACTTGACTGAACTACGATGTGCAACTGAGCAAAGCAGTGTTACTTCCTGAATGACCAAAGCCTCTTACACACTCTTACCCTCGCAAATAGCACCACAAAATCTCTAATGGATTGCAGATAGGCAGGACTTCTGTTTTATATCTCAGCCAGAAGGCAAGAATCATTCTGCTGCTCAATGCGCTAAAAACATGCAGTGGGTCAGACAGACCAAAAGGAAAGGCAGCCAGTACCATAGAGTCAAGACCTACAGAATAAACACCATCATGCTGAAAGCACTTTAATTTTATCTCCAGTGGAAAAGCCAGGCTCGGCCTTGCTTTGCTAATGGCACATGAAGAGTTCACTGCCTGATGCAGTATGCCTGTGACGTTGCTTCAATGCTGGACATTTGTAGCTCCCCTCCTGCAACTTAAAGCATGTTTTCTGAACGCAGCCTTAGCTAAAACCTTTTCCTGACAAGAACTGATCTCATTTACTTGTTCGTCTTTGACATCCCTCGGCTAAGATTCAGGGCGGTCTATTTGCCTTTCTCTGAAGGCTCCCTCCCTTCACACACCGGAGCTGAGCTGGATGTGGTGAGGCCGGTGGCATCCTGGTGCAGACACATGCTAACGGGCACCAGCCGAGAGGCCAGGGCCCTCCTCCTCCTCCGCAGATTACCAGCAGTACCTGGTATCGGAGCTGGTGGGGAAGGGGAAAAAGAGAGAAAAACTGAGAAAAGTGAACCAGATTATTAAGGAGTAAAGAATGGCAGATGAAACTAAAAATAGTCCCCTCGGCAGTTGTAAAGGAAATTCGTTTGACAGGAGGCTGCTTCTTTTGTCGAGAGTGGTTTGTTATGCAAGAGACGATACCAACACCGGCTCTTCTTATCTTGGTTGTCAGTTTAACTGACAAAAAGGAGCAGGGGTTAACATCACTGGAGCCACAGCCAGTCTTAACATTTGTCTGTTTTCATGCATGTGCGTGTTTTAAGAGGCAGCCCAGGGATTAATAGTGGCAAGAAACTGTGGTGCAAGCTCAGTTAAGCAATTTCGCAAAAATCTTAAGAGTACTCACTCGCTTTTAAAGGCAATAATTGAGCCCCTGCCTGCTGCTGGTTTTCTTCCCCTGCCTTCAGCCATCCCAAGAAGGGGATCATGGTGACTTTCCCGCACAACAGAAAACCTAATGCTCATAAGTTCTTCCACACACAGGCAGCAGGGGACAACCTTGCTCCTACTCTGCTTTTCCAGTTCTCAAGGTAGATCACCCAAAACATGCAGAGCCTTCTGGATGCAAGAAAATGCCCATTTAAGTTTAAAAAGTTGTTTCATTTTCCCCCCACTCCTTCCTGATGCTGAACCTTCAATAACATTTACACCTTTAAGTACAAAGGTAAGAAGTAGGAAGGAAGAGGCTTTAAGACACCACGTTAACATCTCCTCTCTTACAGGAAAGAAGTCACTGTAAAACCAGGAGGAAAGAGGGAAAAACAAGGCCATCAGCAGCTTCCCTGACAATTGCCCGCAGGAGTGCAGGTAAGCCTGTACGTCCCTCGTTAATGTGCTTTCTGGCATGCCTGCAAGCTTTTAGACAGCCTGGTGGTCACGGCTGCCAATATCTGCTGGTGAGGAGGTAAGCAAATCACAGCCTGTCCAAGTTAAACAAGTAAAGGCCAGGACTTTGAAAAACTCAAGAGACACATATACGCACACACGTGGTGTGTGGGAGTGAGCACTCGGGTATGCTGTAGGTGCAAGGGAAAACAAATTAGTCTTCTCTTCATCGGTTAACCATGGGTTAGTTGAAAACAGGACACTCGCAGTCTTTCCTCTATTCCTCTTTTCTGAGGAAATGTTCAGCAGCGCAAAGACAGCAACACAGAAGTCCTGTCTCCTTGGTGGGTAACTGAAGTCACCCTCTCTGTCCCAAACACCAAAGCATTTGGTAGAAAAATAAGCAGCAGAATATAAGAGAAGTTGGTGGAAAGCCCCTGTTGAAAAGTAGATAGCAGCTTTGTACTTCAGGTTGAAAATGTGGACTGGGTTGAAATACTTGAATACCCTTTTGTAAACTAACTTAGAAATAACTTGATTCGTTTCCCGCTCAGTGCGGGAAGACCTCGGTGGCGGATTCTGCCCTACGCCAGACCCACCTGCCATGAACTGCTCGGGCCACAGGATGCCACTGTTGCATTTCTTTTTCAGGGGGTCAAAAGAAACGGCGACAAATTGTTTGCGTGAACTGGACACCTACATTTAATGCCTCTTTTCCCTTCTTAACGCATACAATCGCCAACGTTACGGCCCCAGACAGACCGACCAGATGTAAATAGCTCAGAGCTGCACAGGATTATGTGTTTTGATCAGGAACAAAATGTTTGGATACCTTTTAAGGCTAGGTTACTGAACCCAGCATCTCCATGTGTTCATAAATTTTCTATGCACAAGAAATATTTCCAATGGCTGCCAGGAGTGTTGACTCCAACCCTGACAGTTTTGACCGCAAAACAAATATCCCCTGTTATTGAATTTTATCTACATCCAGATGAGAAAAGAAAAACACTAGATGGGAGAGTAGATTAAATGAGAGAGAAGGCAGACTACTCATAATTCCTACCTCTTGTAAAAGAGGCGAGAGCTCCTACCATGTTAATAAAACTTCATAAATATTTTACTAATATAAAATGGAATGTAATGTATTCATGCCTGGAGACAGGGAAGTGGCGTGAGCTCCCAGATACCTCCTCTTGCTGCAATTTTGTGCAATTTGCAAGCCGGCACCCAGAATCATAAGCCCAGGACTACTGAGACCTCTGGGTCAGTCAAGACCAAGGCACCTCACAAAGGTCCACCAGTGTGCATTTTAGAGCAGTCAAGACTGCAAAGATCTGCACAGGGTCTAAATGTCCTCTGAAATCAAACTGCAGTCCTGAAATACTTTTACATATAAGTGGTAAATTATTATAGAAAACTAAGTGTGGGATTGCAGATAGTCTCCAAGATCTACTCAGACAGGGGCTCCCCCAAGTTCAGCACAACACAGATGGAATTTGTGAGAAAGGACTGTTAAGAAATGAGGGAGAAACTTCAATGCTAACAGTTTCTCAGATTTCAAAAGCCGTTTTGGTTTTGCTCATCATTTTAGAAGGGGAAAAATGGCTTCAGCCTACTACAACTCTGCTTAAGAACAGTGGAAAAAGAAAATGAATGATAAGGTTTCAGATACAGCTTGGGTGGCCAGCAACAGCAGAACTTGAGGGAAGGCAGCATGAAAGTGACAGCTGTGGTGATGCAGAGCATTACTGAGGCTGGTGTTACAGCTCCGTACTTCAAGCTGATATAAATACGAAGGGGCCCACAGATAACAGTCTTTCGGGATTCAAGGCTTCAGTAGGAATCTCCTCACTGCCTTCAGCCTGTTTTGGATGTGTCCCAGAAGCCAGCTATTCCCCAGCCAGAGTCTAGACTCAGTGTGACAAAATCCCACTTTTCAGAAAACCGTGTTGTAAGATCTTTAAATCAGAACTAGGCAACGGCTCAGAAGATGCTGGGAAGGACTCAGCCTTGGAAAAGAAACAACTACCAACCAAACAATTCACACGTCACCAAAAACAACAATAAAAGAAGCTGAAGGATGGTTTCCATTGCTTTTAAAAATAAGTATTTGTAATAGCACACATCGAGGATACAATATTAATATTAATTCAGTCATGATTCTTTACATTTCCTTTGCTGAAGCAGTATTTGGTGTTGTGATGGCTTTTTTCCACTAGGACAGAAAAAATGACCAACACATAACCAATTACTAAGTTCCCAACTTTACCTCCCATTCCAAAGACCAGGGATTTCAAAATCTCCTTAAGAAAAGAAAAAAAAAAGAAATAAAAAAAGAAATAAAAGGAAGCCTTCAACCCAAATTATTTTCTTGTTGTTTATAACAGTAAACAACAGATTTCATGTAAAAGCAACACCAAGAGGGTAGGAAAAAAAAATGTTCCAAAGCTAATTTTAGTCCTGCTGATCTCAGGAGCTTAGTGTTTCTGTCAGATTGAACAGACTCCAGTGGTGCCCTGCCTGCCTGGCTGGACAAATCTGTCCCTGGAGGTCTATTTATGGCACCTTGTACCCTACACCTAGATTGTTTTTTAGGGGTTTTTTGATTTGTTTTGTTACACTGGAGCAAGTATCCAGGACTGCATTGATCCAAGACACAGATGCGATCTACTCAAGCAAATTACCAGGAAAAAAAAAACCAAAATGGTTCACACTTCATTTTCAGCAAATCAGTCCCTCTGGACTTCAGCAGCTAGCCAAAATTCAGTCCCAAAAGTTATTTCTATCAAAAGGAGAAATTGATGACAAAATCAGGTGTATCTTTGATACAAACCTGTCTGCTTACATACAACACAGCATCCTTTTACCTGCAACAAGGTAAGAACAAATGATGAGAGCTTTTTCCTTGATGGTTCTCATCCAAATTCAGCCAGTACCATATTCAATCCCTTCATGAGCTCCTTCTACTTTTTCCTCCTTAGAGACACATTCCTACTGCTACCTCTGGCTGTTTCTCCCTAATCAGCACCTTTTTCCATGGCTTGTTTCACTGGTTCTTATGCCATATATAGGCAACTCCAGCAATCACTACCTCAATGCCTTCTGTTTGCTTTATGAGTTCCCAGGGAAAATCCCTTTGGTCACATAGTTAAGTTTTAATGTAGATCTCACCATGTAATTCTGGGTCGGTTGCAACCCCGTTATTTCAACTACCTGGTTCCATAATGACTCTAACCACTTTTTAAACACTTACCTTGCCTGTCACTGAATTTTACCCAGTCCATAATCATATCCCTTCAGTCCCACCTAGTCTTCCATCAAACCAAAATGGCCACATTTCATCCCAGAAAGAGAAATGCTTTAACAAAACTACTAGTTATACTGTAGACAGTGGCTGTCAAGGTACTTTCATATTTCAGCCCCCCCCCCCCGGCCCAAGTCTGTTTCCAGCCATGTCTCCTTGTGATTTTCCTGTTGTTTGTATGAAACATGCCCACCTGGAGGGAGCTGTAATTCCTCATGCCCCCCATCAAGAGCAGACATCCTCTGCTGGATGCAAGTGAAGAATGTATTTCCCAAATGTTTATCATCTAGACAGGAGAACACAATTTGTGCAGGCACCCTAATCTTCTTCAGGGTAAAATCTGCCAAACTAGCCTAAACTACCTTTAATTAGAAACAGTGAGAATTAGAAACGAACAGACCTACGAAGCAGTAAAACACTCCTGCTGTTAGACTGCCTTTGCTAGCAGGATGACAGCTCCAAGCTGAGAAGGCATAGTGACTAACTGATGGATAGGAGTGTCTCAAACTGCAACTTCACATTAAGGCTTCAGTTACATTCACCACTTGCTGCTGCCAAGAGAGGTAGCCCTCCCCCCCCATCCCTCCCCCAGTTTCTTCCCTGTGGGACACGTGCTTCTGCCAAGTCCTTGCTCTGGCACACATTTGATTGCCGCACAAAGCCAATTCAACTCACTAAAACAGCAGAAAGTAAATCGGTTTTGGCTGGAAAGCCAGCTGAATTGGCTTATTATGTGATCAAGTGAGCACCAGGGTTGGTGCAAGACAGAGAAAACATGAACGGTACAACTGAAGGCAGGAACAGCAGAAGAGGTCTAGGCGAGGTGAGAATGGTAAACAGCAAAAGAAGCTGTTAACACAGCTCAACCGGAGCAGGGAATCACAGTCCTTCCACAGCCCAGCAATTTACAAAACAGTATTCAGTTGAGTATTCAGTTCCTCCTCATTTCAGAGACAGCGGTTCCTCTGATACCTGTGTGTTAATTAAAGGGGATTTTGGATATAGCCCTAGCATGGGACTGCACTAACAATTATGTATTTTAAGCCCAAATTCAAGAAGCACTGGTACCCCAAACGTGCTGCTGTGTAAGCCCTGGGAAGGAAAGGGATTTTCCAGTCCCAGCTCTTGCACAGGGTAGCGCCACAGCCTAGGGAAGTTTTCCAAGGCTCAAGATTAGCCAGGCATGGCACCACGTGAACACCACCGTCCTGCTTCTCAGGCACGGGTTGTTTTTGTGTACAGGGCTGCGCGATGAACAAGTCGTTCATTGCGATGCCGGTTCACGGGTCTGCCCCAGGCTCTCCACAAAAATAGCGATATCCCCCAACAGAAAGCATCCTAAGGGGACCAGCGCACCGCTCCTCTCCAAGAGGAACGTCACAGGCTGGCAGTGAGGAGACAAAGCCCCTGGAGATCCACCACAGGAGGGCTTTCAGCAGACCACCGAGAAATGAGACTGCGTGCATTCAAACGGTCAGTTATCTAAAACGTGGCTTTACACCAGAGGAGAGTTTAGTTGCTTACCTCCCTTTTCAACCTCTCTAGCACTACACCCACTTCCTCCTGGGGACACGTTTCCCCCATTTTCTTTCACCTTCTGCCCTCCGCACATCTCCTGCCCTGCTGCGGGGCTTCCTGCCCTGAGCGCTGCGGGTCAACGAAGTTGGCTTTTAAAAAAAAAAAAAAAAAGGCAACCGCTAGGGACCTTGAATTTTACCTTTATTAACCTTCAAGTTTTATATCCTCTCAGGGCCCCGCTTACCAGATTCTTCCTCGGCACCAGGGCGCGGGGGGACCGCATTTTATTAAACCAAACAAAGGCCCAGGTTGTCCCACACCCAGACACCTGGTTTCCAGCTCCCCGCCACGGCCGGGCAGGGCGGGCCGGGGGCCGCACCCCTCCTTCCCCCGCAGCGCTCCTGGCCGCGGCCCGGCCCTGCCCGCCGCAGGAGGTAGGCGCGGCGGAGGTGGGCGGCCGGGGCGGGAAGGGCGGGAGCGGCCGCCCCCGGGAGCTGGTGCTGGGCGGGCCGGAGCTCGGCGCTCCCCTCAGGTGAGGGGCGGTAGGGGCCGCTGGCCTTCGCCTCCCCGCCGGGGTGCCGAGGGACGGGGTGTCCTCAGCGGAGCGGGTGGAGGGGAGGCGCGGGGCCGTTGCTGGCCGGCGGGCGGGTAGCGAAGGGCCGCGACTCTTTCCCCAGTGGGAGGCGGGGAGGGGCCCGGTGTGCGGCGGCCGCGGGGCAGCGCCGGCGGCCTCGGCTCCGAGGCCTCAGCTCCCAGGCCTCAGGCAGGGGCCCCACCGGTGGGGTCGCTCCCGGGGGGTGCAGGGGGTTTCGGGTTGCTGTCCTGGCGCTGAGGGGACGGGACCGACACCAGAAACCGGCCCCAGGGAAAGGTGTGGGGCTGCTTCTTGCTAAACGCCTCCTGCCCGGAGCAGAGCCCCCCCCCCCGAGGAAGGCACCGTCTCTTTCTTTGATAGCCGTAAACAAGTAAGAATTAATTAATTTATTTAGTGACACCCTCAGGAGACGGAAGGGAGGTCGTTAAGCGAGTCTGCCGCTTGATCAGTGAAAATTAAGTCAACCGCAGGCACTTGTGCAGTAATGCTGAAGGGCGGCGATGAAGGCAAATGAGAATAAAGATGGCTTAGATGCTTAAACTCTGCGTTTCTGTATTTTACAGGTTCGGGCTTAAGTGTACTGCACTTGAAAGGATAAAGACACTTTCAGGAAATAACATCCCTGTAATACTTAATACCAAATTATCAAGGATGTATCTTTTCCCCAACTTACCTTCGGCCCAGCACAGCTTTGCCCCTACCTAGCATTTATCCGAATCGTGGGTGAGGGTCGGTACTGCACCTGTTTACAGCCGTGGGTGCCCTCCGCTTGGAAACTTCCAGGACAAAGGTGGCAGCCTGTGCTTTCAGCTTTGCCCTGCCGTCAGCAGCTGTTGTGTGCACATTCGTGCAACGCCCCGGCGTTTGCTGGGTTTAGTACTTCATACATTAGGGAAGCCAGGATTCATGTTCTTAGTGGGCACCGTGCCTTATCCTTGCAGCAAAGGTAGGAGAGTCAGAGCAGGCCTAGTAAATAAGCTAAGCACAATAAATGTTGACTATAGAAACATTACAATTACTCGATGAATAGGAAAATGTAAAAACTTCCTTCTGTAATGAAGTTACTTTACTTGTAGTTTAAAGGCTTTTACTTCCTTCGCTTTTTAAGGAAGTCTGTACTAAGTCTTGAATCAGCGTGAAATGGATGTGAATGCTGGTCAATGAATAACTTTAGGTAGAGCTATAAAATGAACCAGTGTTATTTCTCCGGCTCAGGAAGTTATTTTAGAAGGAAAGAATACATGTAAGAAACAAGATGTCTCATGCCGGGAGACGATACCAAGATAAGCAATACAGGCACCATGACAAGCACGGATCTGATAGATACGAGGAAGACAGAAGAGCGAGAAAACCATACCCATACAATGCAAGGTATGTGTTTGTCACCTTAAGGAAACATATCACAGCAGGTCTAGAAGGTCTGTCATTTTCTTTGTTTGTTTTTAAATACCTTCATATTACAATAGTAAAGAAAGCATTTACTCAGCCTTGAAATCATGAAGCATGAGCACGCCCCGTTTGGAATCAGGGAGCTATTTTACACTTAGAAATCTAACCTTTTTCTTTGTATTGAGCTCGAGAGGGGGCAGAAAGATAGGCTGCGTGACACAGGCAGAGATGTGAATTTCCTGGGGTTATCTGGATCATGTTGGGTCACAAGGAGGTGAAGTGTGGCTATATGTCTTAGTACAGTTCCTAAAGAGGCTGGTCAGCAGGTGACGGCAAGCCATGGCTTGTCAAATAGGCATTGCTTAAATGAGAATGTTACATGACTGAGACCAGCACAGGGACTTACTGAACCCTCAGGTTGCTCTAGTTCAGCTGTGAACAAGTTCGTATTAATCCAAAACAAAATTAAGTTCAGTAGCCACAGTCAATAAATGAGTAGTTGTTTAAGTGTCTAAGGCAGTTTGTGGCACTTGATAGTGGGTCAGCCCCTATCAGCACAATAAGCAAATCAACTAATAGACGGTTTGGAGTGACAAATAAACTCTTAGGATATGACACATCTTCTTTCAGCCTGGCTAACCTACAGCATATTAGAAGTGAGCTTAGGCTGTTTTCGTTTGAGTGCGCACCAGTGACTGCATTGGAAGAGAGAGGTCTGTAGCTCTAAACACCACTGGCAAATTGGCCACGGCAGTAAGGTGTTCATCACTCCTGTTTAGTCTCTGGGGGCATGACTGTAGGGCAATTTAAGAATAGACACAAAGAGAGAGAGGAAATAAATATAGTTAAGATTATTGAAAAGCTGAAGTACTGAAGTACTCCATGATAATATGCATTTTAGCAAGAAAAACAGGATGAGAATAAAAGCAGTAATGAAGAGCACCGTGTGGACTAGAAGGACTACCTATGGCTAAATATAAAACATTTGGATGGTGGTGATCTTATTGTATTATGAAAATAGTTAATGAATTTTTCTTCTGTCTCTCTTAAATCATGAAAAATTGGAGAGAAATGGGAACAAAGGTCAGCCTAAGAATCATCCTTAGATGCTGAATGACTGTCCTTTGCAAAAGCAGAGACCAGGAGGGGATATAGTTAAATTATCTTGAACATATTACAAGGGAGAGCAGCAAATGCCAGGAATGTATTAATTGCACTGTGGAGAGAAAAAAAAAAAAGGTTGGGTTTTTTGATGTGTTTGTTTGGGGTTTTTTCCCACATATAGCATAATAAAAGAAATGTGTGAAAGGAGAGCTATAAATAAACCACCACTTTTTAGTGAAGTGCTTCTCTTGACTTCCTGGTTTTGCTGTTAGTTGTAAATGACTGGACACGTAGACTGAAAATTGGTGGAAGGACCGTAAAGGCCAACAGACCATCCCTGTGTCCACCGGAGAAGCGGCAGCTACAGATCTGTAATAGCCATGGAGATAATTCTTAGAGTCAAGCTGAGAATCTGGGGGCACCAGCCCTCACTACAACTAATGGAAAAACTTTTCCATCAGTTGTTTTAATGGAGTTTGGCTTAACCTAACAGCATTTCCCCTGCTTAGCTCTTACGACCAAACCAGCTGCTTTTGTAAGGAAATTTCAGTATTTTGGTGAAGACTTAGGCTGATGGACCAAAAGACCTCCAGATACTATAATGAAATAGATGGGAAGAGTTTCGTGGAAACTGTAATTTGGGTGCCTAATGCTTTCATCCCTTATGAGCAAGACTTTCTAGCCAGAGTATTTCTCTTCCCAAATGCATTTCTGTCTGAAACTCCTGTAGCAAGCTTCCTCTCATTGCTGAGGAGAAAGAGCTGCGTTATCCTGAACTGGAAAGTCCTGAAGGAAAACAGGAGCAAAGGTGGCCAGAATAGGCCATTGTGAGAAAAAAAGCATCTAAAAGAAAGAATTTTTTTTTTTCCTAATTGTACTCTGTTGCTGAACATTAGGGGGGGGTTGTTTTGGTTTTTTTTTGTTTTGTTTTGATTTCTGGCAAGTAGCAGGATACAATAGAGAGAAGCAGCTGCATCAGAAGTACCAAAGGGATTGCTTTCAAGTTAACTGGACGTCTTATAAATCACACAGCTTATTTAATTTATGTGACACAGCTGCGCAGGATGCTTTGGTGGTTGCACAAGACACAGGACAAAGGTCAGAAAAATCAGTAATGTTTCAGCCAAATAGAGCTGTTGGCAACTACACGTGGAGATGTTAGCGTTGGTCTTGTTATTGAATGTCTTAATTAAAATGTAAAAACTACAAAGAACATGATTTAATGTGGATGAATGAGACAATATTTGTAAGTTGAGTCTGGAATTGGATGAAGATAAACCTTAGTGAAGTGCAGTGATAATAGGAAACAAAACTACAGTTGAAAATACTGATCTGTGGATAAGAAATTCAAGAATGAGACTTAAACTACCCTTTAATAACAAAATCATCCAGCTGTACCTTGAAAAAGGCAAGCTCCAATTCTCCTTCAGATGAGGGAGAACGTTTAGCTTAGACCAGACACTTAGAAAAAAATTTACAGCTAATGTTTCTTTTAACCTGAGTGTTAGCTCAGTTAAAAAAGGGCAAATTGCACTTTTCCCATATAATAATCTAAATCTCACCAACCTTAAAAATCATGAGGCTTCAGATGTGGAGCTGTGTGTCACTGCAGCAAAGTGGACAATACCATTTTGAGGTATTCAAATGAAGAGTCTAATCGGAGACATGAGAAATTGATTTTTTTGGATTGATTTTAGATTCCTCTTCTAATATCATCAAAGACCTCAAAAAAACCCCAACAAAACAAAGATAAATATTTAAATAGGCATTTTGTTCCCCCACTTTAAAATCTTTATCTGTTTCTTTTAATAGCTTTCATTCTTTTAAAAGGCATCTTTGTGAGACACAGTAATTGAAAGTATAAACTTGACAAAACACCCATGAAATAGTTGTGCTACTTTACACATTTACTATGTGAAAATATTTCTCATTTTTATTCTGTGGGCTGCTGTGGACTAGCTAAAAATGTCTGTTTTTCATGAAAAATCTGTTACTTGTTTTTATGGGAACAGGAACTCTCCCCACACCCCCCTCCTTGCTACCTTTTGCAAGTAACCTAAACAATTCAGCCAGCCCACTCAGTGAGTACACAGGTTTCCAAAATAACAACACTCAAGTGCGAATATCCTTGTGAACATGGATTTATGCAAGTATTTGGGATACTTGCTTTCAAAACACACAAGCAAAAAAGATCAGATACCTGTGAAAGCAGGCTAGCTGGTTCCACTAACAGGAGCGCCTGCCAGTTTCACATGTTCTAATGTTCAGGAGAGAGCATGATCTAATTAATATACATTAGTCATTTACTCTATTGTAGATCAACAGAAGACATCCGAGGTGGCCAGCACTCAAGGACTTCTACTGTTTGCTCAGACCCTTACTCTAAAACCTCAGGAACAGCACGGGAATATTTTGGTCCACCACCAGAATATTATCCTCGCAAGGAAACCTTCTCGATGAAGTGTTCAAAGGTATGCACAACAAGAGGTATGTGAGATTCGTATTGCCTGCCATCCACTCCTCTCTTTCCAAGGACTTGTCTTGGTTTTGGTTTCTGTGTTTAGAAGCACAACAAAGTAAAGCTAGAGGAATATTAAAAAACCCCAACAAACTGGGAGAGTTAATGAATGGCATAAGTTCTGGGTTACTAGCACGTTTTAGGCAAAGGCAAGATTTACAGAGATATTTAGATGCTTGAAAATGCATCTCCAGAGTATGCATACAGAGCATCAGAGTGGGTCGTGTGCATAATCACTCAGGTTGTGCAGCAAGAGTTAACCTTTGGGATTTAGGAATAAAATAGATATTTGCATCTGTAGGCAATTTAAAGATGGCTGTTGAAGCTTTGATGCTAGTTTATTTCTGACACATTCTTCTCAGACTTTTTATCAAGTCTGGATTTAATCCAGTCATCACTGATACATCTTTATAAAGCAACATTGTGGGAGACAAAACTATTTTATGGACATGAATCCAATAAAACAGCTCTTGAGAAATAACTTGTTTTTTTCATAGCTAGAAAGTGACTACAACAAGCAGAGGAATGAGCATTAATGTGGGAGGAAATCAGCGTTAACACTTAGTAAACTCGTTCCTGTAAACTGACAAAAAAAGGCGCTAAAACATCCATTACTCCTTTAAAGTTTTCTCTCTTCCCGGACAATGAGCTTTCTCACCTTGTTTGTAGGAGGGGCCCACTGCAGTCTGAGTTGGAACTTGCAGCTAGGTTCAAAGTCTTTGGCTAAAGTCTATAAACAGCCTTTCAGTGTCCTCCAGTAGAGAGACAAATGAAGAGTTTAGCTGGTGGAAGTAAATTAAAATACATAATGTTAGATTATTTCTTCACTCCACGAAGGAACAAACACACTCAATTTGCTCTTAATATTTCTCCGTATGTGAATATGTGAACAATTTTAAGAGTGAGCTGAACCGTTCTCTCTTATATGTTCTATCTATTTGTATGCAGTTTGTTTTTCATCTCAAGGAGATTTAACTCCAGCAGTTGGTAGAGCATATTTAATGGTACAGAGCCATACTGATATTTTATCCCTGATAAAATTGTATCAGCAGTTTCTTCTTCAACAATACTAAATTATTCTAACTTGTCTGAGAAGCTTTAGAAAATTCCATGCCTTATTTTATCACAGCTTTAGAAAAATGAAGTGGCAAGTTATTTTTAGTTTTCAGTTTCACTGGTTGTTTAGACTTATGGATAGCTTAATGTGACTTGCTGGGGTTTTTTTGACCCGCATTTGCTTCTCATTATTTCAGTGCATTAAACCTCATTAACATTTTCAAAATGTCCTAGTTTTGGATGCATCAGTTGACGATGATGATTTCACTCCCACCCCTCCCCCAGGTATTGCTTAGTATTTTCCAAAAATTTAATGTCTAAGCTTGTAGTGGAGGAGGGAAAAGAGATCATGTAGAAAATAAACCCTTTTATTAGCAGTTTTACTTAAAAAAAATGAAAAGGTATGGGAGGTTGATAAGAGGATGAGAATGTTACTCCCCTGTTTAATTTCTGAAAGTACCAAGATTTAGCGGAATTTCCTAGAGTTGTTTTGCAGAATTCTGTATTCCCTGCAGTCATAGTAAATGTTATAAGTGAAAAGCTACATGAATTGTTTACTAAGTCAGTACATGTGAGCTACAACTGCTTACAGCATGAAAAGTTCCTGTAAATACTTCTTAACCATCTCTTTCTTTTGCCAATGATTTATCAGCACTCTGGTGAAATTCCCCGTTCCCAGTCACATAATTCTAAAATAAACTAGTATCAAACAAGGCTGGGAAATCAAGTGATGTACCACAGTCTTTTCCAAAGCAACAACTGAAATAGGAACCTTAGTTTCTGACCGTGCATCACTCTACCTTCACTATGGTTTTATTTTTTTGTTTTCTTTTGCCCAGCAAATATACTTATGCTCTTTGTGCATGTTGATCAGTTTGGCAAACTAGAGAGGAATTCTAAACAACCAGAACTCTAAAAAGTATTTCCTTCACCCAGATGCTGCCCTTTTCATCCATGCTTTTCACCAGCAATATCCCGGAAAGCTAAAGTTGAGTTTCAGAAATAGGCAGTTATTTTTGCAGTGATCATTTGAACAGCGTAGCTGCAAGCAGCAGCAGAAAAAAGGGCATCGTTCTCCTATTTTTGTTATTCCCACCTTCCCTTCCTAATTGCTGCCCCCTTTTTTTTTTCCTACGACCGCATTAAGACCATAAACCCAACCCAAATATAATGGAAGAAACAACTGATACTGACCCCTTATGCCAATAGGAACATTTGATACCATCTAAGAAACTTCAAAACATTCTGCTCCTTTTTATTCCTTTCGTCTTGAAAACAGAAGGAAAAAAAGTCTGTTAAAACATTATATGAGCAGTACCTATTCAAAGCCATTCAGGCAGGATCACGTGGCTAGCAGTGCTGGATCATAGGAGGCACCAAGTTACGCATCCTCTCAAACAATGTACTAGAGTGCAAATTTAGGAGGACCATCAGAGTTTGGACCAGTAGAGAGTGCGCTGTCCTCTGGAATACCCTCCAAACTTTGGATTGGTGGAATTTTCTGAACTGGAAAACTGCCTTCACTTCTGTTAATACCTCTTTACAGACCTATCAAATCTGTTTAATGCGTTTCTGAATCCCCTTTTGAATGTTTGGCCTCCACGTTATCTTATGACAAGGAGTTCCACAGTTTCTTTGTGCCACTTGAAGAAGTACTGTTTTGTTCCTTAAAACGTTTTAAAGAAGGTGTCTCTGATTCTGGTGGTGTTCAGAATACCTAATGATAATCTCATATATTCACTTTCTCCATGAGATTTATGATTTTAGAGTGAAGTCTTCCCTTTCTCCCTGTCACTGTGCTCCTATCGCTTCTTCATAGATTGAAAAATAGTCAGTTCTGTCCCTATCAAGAGCGAAGTCTTTCCGGTTCTGGTTAGCATGCCAGCCTTATACCTTTTCCAGATCCATCGTATGCTTTTGAGATGGGCTGACCACAACTGCACTCAGAATTCAAGATAAATTCCCCAAAGAACCAGACATCTGCATAAAGGCTCTGGTTCTGTAGTCCTGTGCTAATGCTTCCTAGCTTTTCGTGTGGTGGTTGACTGTCAGTGAACGCTGAGCTGATGTTTTCAGAGAAGGCTACCCGATGTTTTTCCTGAGTGGAAATGATTTGTTTAGAGCCCATGTGTGTGCTCTGTAGATTGCGTGTGTCTATGTGTGTGTGTTTGTGTACATGCATGAAGTGTGAGGTTGCTTATTAAACACTGATTTCATGAATTTCTCATTCAAGAGCTTGAGCTCTCAGCAGCCTACCAATTTTACAGTTGGCAGTCGTGAAGAATTTTTTGTGATTATTATTAAAACAGGCTTCACCATCTCACTTTTCAATCTTTTCAATTCATTAGTCTGTGCATTTACCATAGTTTTTTGGTGTGTACTTTTGTGCTGAATCTCTTTGGAGGCCCCACTTACAGCTCTGTGGGCCGTGTTGCAGAGCAGTCTCAGGATGCACAAACTATATTTCCTTCAGATAATACTAAATGAGAGAGTGAGCTGTAACCACTAGCAGGCACTCTGTCCTTTGGACCAAACTAGAGCTAAAATGAAGTACTTTTCTCTCTCCCCAGAAAATGCCTATTGTGTAGCCCCTAGGTCTTCAGCTCCGGCTGTGTGACTCCGCAGATCCACACCCATTGCGCTGCTAACATGGGCATAACTAGTGACAGGCAGCACAAAACGGATTATATTTGTTTGAAAACTGCTTGTTTCCTCTTACTCTTTATTTTCTTTTAACCACTACTAACATGTGAGAGGATGTTTTATCTCATAGGAGCTTGTGTCATTTAAGAGCACTACCGCTTGGATTGCCTTTCATATATCTGCTGATTCTTTCACATGACTTCCCTCTAACAAACTTTTGACTCTTCTCTGCTATGCTATCTTTATGTCTAGTTTCTATACCTTTTTTTCATAAGGACGTCACACTTGTGGATCTGCAGATCACAGATTCAAAAGGCAATAGAAACACAGAAGTCTGCCACCTTCTGTTTCTATAGTAGTGAAGGAGACTTAAGGAACAGCTTACAGGCTGGTGTCAAGCTGTCTAGATGCTCTATATAATTATATGGGAATTGGAAATAAGCTGGTCATGATAAAGACAAACCTTTCATCAACTAAGGAACTACTGCTTGCAGTAACCATTTCTCACAACTTATGCACAAAAGTGCGTGCCATTTAAAGCAGCACACGTTGAAAACGACAAGAGTTTTTGGTGTGGGGCTACTTAGAGCTGAAATTCTTTCAGAAGAAAACATTCGACTTGCTTTTCACAGCACAGGCAAAATTTCTGTAGTTCTTTCTTGTGTGTAGAAAAACTAAATTAGTAATCATATTTGCCTTTCAAAGGACCCCCTTTTGGATCCTTTGAAAATATAACCAGACTCAGTGCTTTTGGTTACCAGAGGGAATGAGAAGTGTTCAAGGCTGGCTGCCATGCTGCTTCCTTCACTTAGAGAGAGCAAGATCTGAGTCGAACCCAAGAGTGAATTGCTGATATTAAATTGGTCGTAGATATTTGGTCACTTGATCTTGAAAACTTTTCATTTTCTTTGTATTATGTATACTGGTGTGAAAGAGGTGGAACAATGCAATTCCAGGATAATGCTTCCTTTAGTTTTGCTTAAACAGCGAAGGTAAACTAAGTTTCTCCCATCTTTGGTCAGTATGCAACTCAGGAAATGCCTGTGCTTTTGCCTTGTATAGAATTGTACTGTGCTGGTCATAATTTCAGAGCTAATAACTTTTTTTTTTAATTCTTCAACCCACTTGGCATTTAAGGGAGACAGCACTAAAAAGGTTAGAAAACAGTTTGTGGGGGAGCAACTAGAATTGAATCACTGTTCTTTGCTGCCATGAATACAGCTTTGTGCCATGAATGGTGTCAGATTTCTTAAGCATATTGTAGGCACTTCCAAACAATCACGCCTTTAGCCTACATTCTAACATCCACAATTGTTAAAACCTTCAGACCAATTTCCTCTCAGAAAAAGACAGCATTATGGTTTGTAACAACAAGAAAAGTCTCCAATTTCAAGCATAGCCAGGAGGAAATATCAAACTGAATTTATTTGGAGGAGGAAATAGAATTAGGGAGTAACAATGACTTTCTCCAGGATATATTCATGCATTAACAAGCCAGCATTAATTCAAATGTAAACATCTATAAGCTTTTGTTTTTACAAAACACAGTCCAATTTTTTTCCTGTAGCAATGCGTGCTGGCAAATACTCATAGACTAGAAAAAATACTGAGATGAAGAGTCACCCTAAACACAGGGTTCACACTAGCAGACACTTGGTTTGAGTTATACTATTGTTCATAACCATTATACTGCTGCTGTTATGTTGCTCTGTTACGTCCTGATACCATTCTTCTTGGAGTCAGACGTGAGAGCAGGAGGGGAAAAATATTTTGCAGAGCACTTGTATCTCTTCCAGTGCTGTGGAGATGTTGGGGGAGACTAGTGGTCTGCAAGAGGCATTGGACTGAAGTAAAAGTCCTTCTGTAGCTTCACTTACGTATGTTCAAAAACACTGAAGGGTTGTTAAATGTGCATAATGCAGGTAACTCTGTAGATGAAAACAAGCATTTGACAAGTACGTTCAGCAGCACGTTAGATCTTTTCAGCAATGATCAGCTGGATACTTACATTTCAGTGGAGGCACCCAATAGGATTAGAAACTGCTGTATTTTGTAGTCACCATCTTCACATTTTGCACCTGTGGTCTGCCATGCTTAGCTCCTTTAAATTGTGCTCAAAGCTGTCATACACTGTTCCTGTGGCAGTTAGTTAATTTCAACGTATTTCTGCTGTAAGCAGGGAGCACTAAGGTCCCCTATAGTCTCATTGTAATTAGATGTCTTCCCCCTCCTGTCTGTTACAAAGTATATTTTAAATACAGTGTGAGTAACAGACTGAATTTGCCATCAAGTTTTTTAATCTTGTAATTGTGAAGACAGAGGATATTAGTAGTGGGAATTGGATGGAGCTGTACAGATTAAAATAATCCCAGTTATTCAAAATGCTTAATTAAAATTGCACGGTAACAACATGCAGTGGCAGAGCTGCAGGTAACCTTCCTGTTCTGAAGTTAAAGTATTTCACTTGGAGGTTAAGTAAGTCCTGTTTTCTGTGAAATACAAATAGCCACGAGCAGTTAGCTCTATAAAAACATGCAAGGGAGCTACACTAGTTGCAGATGTCAAATGTTACCTTTAGCAAACTGTTGCCCTGCCAACATATGGGACTTCCCTCTGCCCACGTCTTTATATCAAATTTTTTTCATCCACCTTTTGGCATTGTGCTAACATGTACACTATTGTTTTTAGAGAGGGAAGAACTACAACTGAGAAGACTCCCTTAAGTTGGCAGGGGAAGATACTGGCAAAGTCAATGATGTTAGCTGTTAGGTATGTGTTAGACTCTAGTCCGTGCTTCCCTACTGGGAAATCTTAGTTAGGTAAGTCCGCTCTCTACCAGTATAGAACTGGTTGAGTTGCACCATCTTTCTTGTAAGACCACTGGGTTTGTCTTCCCCAGATCTGACCCAAATTCTGGGAACCAAGTAAAACTCTTCTCTTTAAAAAGTGGCTCTCAAAGCTAATTGATACAGCAGGCTGACTCTCTGTTGAATGTAGCTCTGTTTCTTGAGCAGGTGATGTTAGCTCACTTACAGGAGAAAAACCCACCCAGTCAGGAATGTTGCTCACCAAGTGTGACAACCCACAATTGGTAAAGTGAATGAGAAGCTCAGGTTCGCAGGTGCCTCCAACCTGACCTACCTTCCGCCAGACTATGATTACTTAAAGAGCAATAACACCCCAATCTTTGTACTTTCTAAAGGCCGCTCAGTTTCAGTTCAAATGGAGGGAGTGGCTATGGAAAGTTGGCATAAGGAACAAGAGTGTTTCATTGTTTTCTGAACTCTTTTTAAAAAAACTCCTGCAAGTTTGTTTCAATACCAAGATATTTGTTTACTACTTGAAAGAACTATGGGTACATTAGGAACAAAAAAGGCTGTTTCCTGAAATGCAGAACATGAGGTGACCGTGCAGAGACCTACCAGTGCCACAAATACACGTAGAGCCTTTTACAGCTGTTGTATTTAAATCAGTATTGCCAAGTGCTATAGTTTAATGCAAGACCTTTTGCTTCCCATCCTCTCCAAAATTGTGGAAGGTGACTCATGCTCAGCTAACAGGAGAGAAATCAAGAACATGCTAGAAATGATGCTTTAAAGAACCACTGGGAACAAGTTAAATCAAAGCTTTTGTTCCCAGGCAGGGGCTGGGTTGTACTGAAACTGTGTCTTGATGGCAAGTAAATCTTAGTGTCATACAGCGGTGGGAAACTGGGGAGATAGAGGCTGATGCAGTAGTTCTACAAATTAAGTAAGTCCACCCTTTCCTGTGAAAATTGGACAGCACTGTTTAAAGGATGGGAGGGTATTAAGCAGAAGGAATAGAGCAGGTGGGACAGTAGTTCTTTAAGGGAAGATGATACACAGGAAAAACAGGACAATACATTTGGATATGAGCACTCTGTGAATGTAAGGCTTCTCTCATTAAAAACAAGGCTGGTCATCCTTTGAGATTTCCTAATGGAGTGATTATCTTGACTAAAGAGGGACAGCTTACTAAAAGACAATAATAATGCTTCTTTGTAGAGCACATAAATCATTTAATTTTCCCAGTTTTTAACTATTTTTCCATTGATTTCCAGTAAGACGGATATCTCAAATGAGCATAAATGTCTTGGGCACTTACATGCCATTTCAATTCAGTTGGCTCTGACTATGTAGTTCCCTTGGGTCCTTTGAAAAGCCAAGATTCTGTTGGTGTTACATTGCCTAACTCTAGTGTTTTAGGGTTGGGTTGTGTTTTTTTCCACCTTTGAACATTACTCCATTAGGGAGATTTTAGCATAACTCAGTGAAAGCTAAATCCCACCACTGGCTGAAGAACACAGAGACCTACAAAAACAATGGTGGGGTGGGGGCTGGGGGGGGATTTGTTTGTTTATGACAAAGCTGTGTATTGCCCTGATCCTGCATCAGTGAAGTTGGTTGAATTCTTGTTACTGGTTTCAGTAAGATCTTGCTTTGTACTGGTATACATAAGGGGAATAATACCATTAGCAAGATGTTTTAATACTTTGCAGCCAGATTTAATATTTTTAATCTGTTGTGACTGTTGTCTCCATTTCATTTCCCTTGTTCAGTTCTCCTCCACTGTTTTGGTTCCTCCCAACTTCTGTCACATTTTTGTCCCCTTCTAAAAGGGGAACAAACCCCCTCATTCCTTTGACATTTTCTCCCCCTTCCCCCTTATCTATTCCTCCCACCACCGACTCATTTTAGCAGAGAGGTGACCAAAGCTGCGCATTGAGCTGTGCCTTTACTCTCTGGAGAATGCCAAACCTGCACTGGCAAGAGAAGTTCAGCATTTGAGATCCTTTTCAGGACTGGCTGCTGCTTTTGTAAGTCACTCTATATGGTCAAAATACTTGTCTGCTCCTTTGAGGGGAAAAAAAAACCAAACCCAATTCCCTCTGAAAAGCAGAAAGCAACCCAAACTGGGAAAAAACCCCCAAAAGACAACTTTCAGTGAGAAAGGCTGGGAGAATGATTTTTTAATGTGTGTATTGTAGCCTGTCATTCCTCTCTTCCCTTCTTCTGGAGTGACCCCTAATGGGATGTGGCACAGGGGCCACTGGCCTGTGTGGCTCCTAGCACTGCTGCCCTGCCACTGGGCTCGAGGTGTCCGAGCTGGGTACCGCTGGTCCCAGTGGTGCGTGGCCTGCAGAGGAAGCAGAGGGAGAAAGCAAGCCAGAATGGAGAATGACAAACATAAAATATCTTAGAAGTACACGGGGATGTTAAGAGGAGGGAATGATACCAAAAGAGACAGGAGAAAGAGTCCATGTGCAGTCAACAGAGGAAAAAAGTGACTACTGTGCCAAGACGCAGTGGAGGGAGACACTTTGAAGGCCGCCTCTATTAGTCAGGCCCTTGTGGGGTCAGAGGAGTTCAACAGAAACAGCCAGAACTGACTGTCCTGCAGATTCATTTATGTCAGCTACAGAAACACAGGAACAAACATGAATTGACCATTTTACTTGACATACACACACTGTGATCCTGACACATGAACGCTGGGGCCATCCTGCCACAGTGCCTGGATGAAAATGCCTCTTTACAGCTTCCGATGCATGGGACTTGCGCACACATTTGAGTTAGTGGGTACCACACAGTCAGCCACAGTGTAGTTTTATGAAGCAGGGCATGCAGATTTAACAGCTCATCTCACCTGAAAAGGGGAGGTTCTGGTCTTTCTCTGGTCCTGGCTGTGTTATTTCCCCTGCTAAACTCATGCCAGCACAATTGCTCATCAGATACGCTGTGAGTCACTTCAAGTTGCCAAAGTTGCAGGAAAAAACAGCAGTGCACAAGAAAAGAGTTGAATCGTTTCCTGCTGGTTTAATTTATTAAAAGAGCTCTTGGAAGGGCCTAATGCTAGGACGGAGTTATTGCTGGGCAGGGGAGAAAAGTGGTGACTGCCCAGGCAAGGGTAGGAGCCATTAGAGTAAGGTCAGTTGCCTGCGGCTCTGTACCCTTAACAGCCTGCCTGGCTGCTTTGCTGGACTTTGGAGCCCACCATTTGACAGAAGACAAAACCATTGATCAGTGGGTTAATACCATAGCAATAGCCCAGCATGCACCTGGTACAGAAGGGAAAGAAAAAGTGAATAGTAGATTAATGGTATAAATTGGAAGGCTGCTGTTTGTTATAGCAGGAAGCCTACTCGCAGCAAAAAAAGACTGGATTCAAAGAAAGTTAACAAGTACGATACATTGAAGTTACTATCATTGCAGATTTAGATTTTATGGAATGATTGAAACAATTCTCTGGAGAGCTCCAGCAACACCCACTGTCTTTTAGACTGCGGCCGTTCTCCTCGCCTTCGGTGCTGAAAAGCAGTGCAGGAAAGAAGCATGGGAAAGGAAATGGACATCCAGGAGCCCAGACTTGAGTCTTGTTACTTGCTCGGTATGGAGAGGTTTAGTTCCCCAAACCCACTGTTCGCTGTGCTAATTTTAATACAAATCAGTAACATTTTAGATAGATCCCAAGATTTTGAACTTGAAAAAGGAAAAAATAACCAAACGAGTGGAATTCTGAGATTTTCAGACCTCCTGTCATTTTACACTCAAGTCTTGAAATGCATTCATTGTTGCATGGGATTAGGGAATAGTTGTAGAGATAAGTAACTTCCCCATAGGAAGACCTTTTGTCAGTCTAGTTTCTGGAGCCATAACTCTAAGATGATGTAGCTAACCAGCCTGTGAAAGCAGGAATGGCAGCACAGACTCAGAAGCATGGCTTTTAACTCAGCCCTTTCTGCCCGCAGTACGCTGCTTGACATAGGTCACTGCTAGTGTGTGTGTGTTAGCGTACCTTAACAGAGATAAGATTCAAAACTTAACTATCCTTTTATTCCTTATTTCTCAAGTCTGTCTATACTAGTATAGTAGGATTGGGGATCAGCTTGTAACTATCACAGATCAAGGTTGCGTGAGGCTTTTGAGGTGCCCCGGTCAAGATCTGAACATACGGTAGGGCTTAGTATTTCCATCAAAGCCCTGATGATTGTACAAGGCCTCAGGGATTTCCACTAATTGTCTGCTGCTTTCACAAACCCTGCTGGCTCTTGTCATAGACCTGCAATTCACAGCTTCGTTCTTCATACTGCTTATCATTTTAGGATTTTCTTTAATACAGGAGGCTTTGTTATTGCACTTTTTTTTTAAGTTAATCCATGTGATGCAAATAACTGGTGGAGTAACTGCTGACGAACATCTCTCCATTGTTTAGTTACTCTAATCAATTCTACAGCAGGTGTGTGTGAAAACTGTACAGGTACATACAAAACCTGTCCAACCTGAATGCCCCGTCTAAGGAAATTTTTCAAGCATGCCATTAAAGCATCTACTGCTGCGGTTAAAAATACAGTAGACCTACATGGATCATATTTGTCATCCGATGAGCAAAGAGACACATTCTGCCAGCCCTACTGTGGTACCAGCAGTCAGCTCGGTGAAGTTAAGGGGTTGCATACAGAATGTGTGTGAATACATAGGAAGTTTTGGAGCAGCGTCACTGAGGATTGGGGTCGGTTACAAATGTGGGGAGGTTAGCAGCAGGTGCTGACTACTTTGACAACAGAAAATTGCCTTTTCTAAAGCTCAGCAAGGTGATGTACAGGAAAAGTTGGTGCTCAGCGGGTCAGAGTGCTTCACCAGTCATAGACAAAAAGGAAATTCTGAAGACAGCAGTAGAAGAAAGCTGACTGGTCATGAATTCCCAGCTTCCAAGTTCCCAAACATATTTAAAATTTATGTTTCCCTTAATCAAATGGTCTTTCCTCCCTGTAGACTTGCTAGAACTGCTTCCTGATGGAGCATCTATGAAATCAGTAGTCAGCCCTTAAAAAGGGAAGTGGCCTCCTGCGTCCAACACTGTCCAAGGGCCCTGAGGACCTAAGTTGACTCCCTGTATTTGGAAGGCGTATTGTACAGCTCAACTGAGCAGAGAAAAAATATCTGATCCAGTTCCAATGAGTGTCCTGTACAGCTATTACTCTTTCAAAATATTTTGAACAGTCCTGGTAAAGTAATGACTCTGTACCCATTAGAAATGATGAGTCTTTTGGCTGCATTGTTTGGATTTGGTACAAGGAGTTCCAAATCCTGTTTCATGGACCAAGATTTAAGTTTCTCTTTACATTTAGCTTCACAAATATTTCCTTTGAAATATTTGAAGCCTCCTGAACAGATTTGGTAATCAATCAGCATGGTTATCGCCTTGCTTCACAGAAATGGTTGTGTGGAAGGGTCAAGGAAAAGGCATGTTTCATGCAGAAATCAGCATCACCTCTGAAGAACACATACATAGAACTGCACGCTTAGTTCCCCCTCAGCAAGAGCACTTTGTCTTCTCTGCCTGCTCTACCTAATTCTTTTTAGGATATGAAATCTGTATATATATGAACTCATGCACACACCAACTGAAACATGCTGAGCCTCAGATATTCTGTTCCCAGGTATTACCACCATTATCACTGCTCCCCTTTGTGCTTCTGGGATGGTTTGCAAGGCCACGATGTGAATGGCTCAGTACCTACCTACAGCTGCAACAGCAGAAGTGAGGGGACCAGTCTGGGTACAGGGGAAGCAGGAACTCCTGAAGTGGCCAAAGGCTCTTGTCAGACCATTGCAGGCACCTTCCTGCAAAGAGCAAGCGGCAGCAGGAAGGTGCTCGTTACTTCAGCCCTCTGTGGCGGGAATAAGAAGGGGCAGAACAGGAATACCCGATAATCCTTCATGGTGGCTGTCACTGGCTTGCTTCGGTTAGAAGCATGTGGCAACACAAGAGAGGAATTTGTCTAATTCCCATGCGTGCTGCTTCAGCCCTTTCTTTTCAAGCCCATACAGCCTTGACAGCAACTGAGCCATTACTCAAGAGGAAAATGCCATGCTGATCAATGTTAGCAGCATAAAATGAAAGTCTGTATGCAACCTGCAGATCCTGCCCCACTTTAAAGACGAATATAGGACTACTGTGTTGAGCATCTTACATTCTTGGCTGGCAGACTGCAAAAGAATAATAAGATTCACAATTCTGTAATTAACTTCAGAACTTGAGGAGCCACATGCATGATACGCTAGGGGTTTTCATTTCCCGAATAGGCAACTCTAGTCATGCTACGCTTCAACATCCGTCATGTTTACTAATCTTAGTCTGACCCCTAGTGAGCTGTCACAGAATAATCAGATTTATCTAACAGATGCTGCACCTTCCTGACAGGCAGCTACCACAAAAAGAAGTCATTTATCCAAATTTTCTTTTTCTTAAAAAATCTGGGTTACCTTTATCAGTAGCATAACATAAGAAAAAAGAAGAGAAGAGTCAGCTCAGAAGTCAGAAGGCTTTCTTCTGAAGGTGAGGCTGTGGAAGAGAACACATGACCTGATATCAAGTTCACTTAACTTACCTCCGCATATAAGGTGGTTTTTGCCTCCTTCCCCTCCTCCTTTTGTTGTGCAATCAGGAGCTGCTGCTTCAGATTTATAAAGAGATTTTTATCTCTGAAGGAGATGAAGTGGAAGTTGCATCTGGTTAGATAATAAGTTTAAATTAACAAACACTTAGAAAGACAAAAAAAAGGGTGTAAGTTAAAGCAGTAAACACATTTTAAAGGACGTAAATAACTTGCACAATTTTTTAAGCCATTAGAAGCTTCTAGGTTTTTGTCAGCTTTAACCTCAACATGTTCATACTGGATATTTCTTGCTCAGTGTGTTTATGCCAAGTAGTTACAGGCCAAAATACAATCACTGTGCGCTTGCCTTGGCAATAACACAAGCACAGTAAAATTTTTATGGATTTCTTTCGCCGCATGAAGATCCATTTATCAAGCACACTGACAAATTAAAAAAAGTAATTTGCCCAACCTCTGAAATGTACTCATGAGGGCTCATGCTGCTTTTTTTTTAAATTTATTTTAAAGCAGCACTCTTCTGTAGCTGTAGCCAGGAGGACTATCTCAGTAATGGTGCTCTCTGTCTATGGTTTTGGTGTACTTCTGTCACCCCTGGTTTGCACAAGACGTGATTTTTGACACCTATTCCTATCTTTCTGGTCCTTGCAGGCATTCTGAAGTTTGTGGAAATCACGGTTAACCTCCTGGTGCTGATTTGCGTGGGCGCTGCCCAAGCCTCTGTTGCGGGCTTCACATCCCTTGGCGGCTTTGGCACTGGATCCTTTAGCCTGAATTTGGCTTATAGCCCCTTTGAGGGCACGGAGCTCCAGGAGGTGAGGGAGCTAGACATGCAGTTCACCCAGATGAGAGCCCCTTGCGTGTATGGCGGAGTAGCCTTCAGCTTAACAGCAGCAGCACTTACCCTTGTTTTCCTTGTCGTGGGGGCAAAACCCATCCAGCAGCTCCGGATGGGGCTGCTGGCAGGCGAATGTGCCTTCAACCTGGTGGCTGGCGTGGCCTACATCGCAGCAGTTGGCCTCTACTTGCATTTTGTCAGCCAGGTGAACTCCACGGAAGTTTGCAAGAGGCGTGAGAGGCTGTACGCACGCCGTGGTTATACCTCCATGAACTGCGTGGTCCAGGGCGGCGACGCGGCCGTCGGCCTTTTTGGGGTCGCTGCTGCCTGTTTGTACTTTGCCAGCTTTGTGGTCTGCATCCTTGCTATCCGAACCGTGCGGGCCTTCCAGAGGCACGTGGCCAAGGCTCAGCACAGCCCCAAAAGCAGCATTAAAGACAGAAGCATCAGAAACCACCATGCTGTCCACAGGACCTCTGAAAGCTCCCACAACGTCCAGGCTCTTGCCACGTTAGTGTGAAGTCAGCGCTGGGACTGTGCCAGAGAGCCGGAGCTTCAGCAAGGGACGGACACTGGCCATTGCATGCTAAACAGGCGACCGGTCCACACTGTATTCGCCTACAAGGTGCTGAAGCGTGTATCAAATCACCAAGTGTAACAATACTGCTATAACATGAGGTAATAAAATTGACACTGAGCAGATGTTTTAACAAGGTTTTTTGTATCATCAGTCTCTCAAGCTGGACTCCTGCATTTAAAATGTGTTTGATTGATTGTAATGTTTTCGCCCTACAGAGAACAAATCCAAACAGCAATGGCCTGTTAACAGGTTGCAATGGCAGCGCTGCCAAACTTGCGCTAGCAACCACTTCCTTTCCTCTCCCATGACAGAAGGAGTTGAATACAGAGCTGGGACGGGCAGCCTTCAACAGATCCTGTGCCTGTCGGTGCATCCTGTTGCCTTACACCACACTGCTTACAAAGCAAAGGACACTCAAGTGCTTTTTCTGAATCGCAGCCGAAGCTACACTTGGGACCTGTTTCGCTTGGGCTAGTGAAGCATTTTATCTTTGGAGTCACAGGGGTTGACACATGCCAATCATGTGCTCCCTGAGGAATGCTGCTGGGAGGAACTAGCTGCGTTTGGGTCCTCCTCCAGTTCCCTACTACATTTTCCCCCCTCTCACTGAGTGCAGATCAGAACCTGAGAGGCAGCACGTTGGTCAGCTATCAGTTAGCTATCAGTCAGCTTAGTAAAGATGCCGCTTGCTTCTGCAACCACCTAAACAAGGTTTGGCTTGCTGACTCTGCAGCCGGTGGTGGTGGGCAGAGCCTAAGTCAGGAACACGCTGGCTGCCCTGGAGTTTTCCATGGGAATGCTGTAACAATGACAGAAAGTACATGTGTCCTTCCAATATCTAAACACACAAAGCATGAGTGAACAGCAGTAATTGTATGCCCCCAGGGCTGAGAAAATAAATTGAAGAGAACATCTTTCAAGAGTCCTTTGTTTGAGGCAGATGAAATAGATCACTGGTCTTCATAGATGAGGGAGTGAGAAAAAAAGGCTGCTCTTGAAGTATTTAAGATTTGTCAGCTCGAGAGGAGGGAGGAGGCAATTTTGATTCTGGCCGTGCTCACTCCTTTCAGTTTTGTCTGGCTCAGAGTCACTGCCCAGATGAGGCTCTTTTGAACCATAGTGGAGCCCATTTATTGTATACTTCATATATATGTATACACACACATAGGTATCAAAGGATTATGTTTGAGGTAATATAAGCCAAACAAGAAAATGTTATGGTTCTGATTAGAAGTGATTACATGAGCCTTTACAATAAGTATTTAACATTTATATAATACCTTAAACATCTCTAACACTTTGAACATCAACAAGCTTCATAGCATTATTATGCTCATGAAGAGACCGGAGTGAAGAGTTTTTCCAAACTTGCCATGACTCACAGTAGTGATAGAGTCACAAAATTAAGACTTCGATTTCTAGCTCTCTGCCCAAACCCAGACCTTCGCTGGTGTGCTGTAATCGGCTGGAAAGTCTGTTGCAGGGATGTCTGGCATGCAGCTAAAGCCGCAGCTGATCGCTCGTTAGGCGTTTCTGCCTGCACGCTGATTCCTGTGCTATCTCTACATCTTGCACATTGTGAATGCAGGCTTAGTTACATCATGACACACTGTTATTAACTTAGGCAAACAACAACAAGCAGCACCTTGAAGTGACACATTTGAATAACTAGAAAAGGTTGCAGATCAGAACGTGTAAATCTTAACTCAGTCCTTAAATACGTGTGCAATATGCATTTTAATCTCAGGGCTTCTTATTCTGCCCCATTCATTGTTGAATGCTGGCCTGCCATCACTGTGCAACAGCAACAGTCCTCTGTGAGCATCCATTCTGTCTTTTTTTTCCCTGTGTGTGTGGTAAAGGCCTCATTTGTTGCAAGGTAATTCAGTCTTTAGAAGAAGGTGCGCAGAGTTTCCCTCTGCACTATTGCTGTAGTGTTCCTCCCTTGGACACTTGGGTTCCTCACAGTCAATCCATTTTGGGTGCCTTTCCTGTTCACAGGAAGAATTTTATGCATTTTACAGGGAGAGTCAAAAAGAGCTGCTAGTTACAGGTGCTCGGTTGGAGACTCCTGGGACCCACTCGCTGCCCCCAGCATCCCGTCGGTCCCAGTCACATTGTTTCAGCTCCTCACCCAGCTGCATCCCTGCACTCACCATCCCCTCATGTTTCTAACCTCCGCAGCCTCCAGTTTATTCTTTATACCTAATCTGAATCTACCCTCTTTTAGTTTAAAACTGTTACTTCTTGTCCTGCCACTACAGGCTCTGGTAAAAAGTCTCTCTCCTTATTTCTTATATCAGCCCTCTTTATATATTGAAAGGCTGAAAATAAGGCCCAGAGCCTTCTCTTCTCCAGGCTGAACAAGCCCAGCTCTTTCAGCCTTTCCTCATAGCAGAGGTGTTCCATCCCTCTGATCATTTTTGTGGCCCTGCTCTGGACCCGCTCCAACAGGTCCATGTCTGTCTTGTACTGGGGTCCCCAGAGCTGAACACAGTACTCCAGGTGGGGTCTCACAAGAGTGGAGTAACGGGGCAGAATCACCTCCCTCGACCTGCTGGCCATGCTTCTTTTGATGCAGCCCAGGATACGGTTGGCTTTCCGGGCTGTGAGAGCACATTGCCGGGTCACATCCAGTTTTTCATCCACCAGTAGCCCCAAGTCTTTCTCCACAGGGCTGCTCTCAATCCCTTCATCATGCAGTCTGTACTGGTATGGGTGATTGCCCCAGCCCAGGTGCAGGACCTTGCAGTTGGCCTTGTTGGGACTTTGTGAGGTTCACATCGGCCCACTCCTCACGCCTTGAGACCCTGACAGGTCCCTCTGGCTGGCATCCCTTCCCTCAAGCATACCAACTGCACCACTCACCTTGGGGTCATCCACAAACTTGCTGAGGTCCTGGAGCACTGCAAGCAGAGGGAGCACAAAGAAAGCCAAAGGCCAGTGATTGACAGCTTGTTGAAAGCTTTGTGCCTCAAATTTGTTTTCTTCCCTGCCACCATGAAGAAAGATCACTAGGAAAGAATCACAAAGAGGAAAGAAACATCAGTGCTGTTTCCTCCACTCACCTTCATGGAGGGAAATGTGGGAGAGGAGAGGGGAGGGGAAAATCCCAGAAATACTCCTCAGAGGACTGGGGCAGGGAAGAAGCAGCTTTCCTTCCCCGCGGGGTGAAGGGCGAGCCATATACCATCAGAGCAATCCAAACAACCCTGCTTCCCGACTGTAACAAAACCGCGCTTGGTAGCCTGTAGCCAACTTGGAAACCTTTACCGTGCAAGCTGGGAAGGTGTAATACAAGAGCAGAGATTTTTCTGGCGCACACGTGTGACTGAGGCTGCAACAGGCTGTTGTCCCTGGCTGCCACTGCAGGTGGTCCTGCCCTCCCGGGCAGATTAGCCTGCCCCCGCCTGCTGCAGATGGCTGTGCCCCACCATTACCTCTGCACAGTGACTGCCACTTAGTACAGGACAATAATCCGCGTTTGAACCAGTAAACAAAGACAGGGCAAATGGCTTCTGTCGGCCCTAGCATTTCTTTTAGCCTTTCCCTGCTGCCCGCCTCACGCGTGCATGTACGCACTGCCTGCGTGCAGCCTCTGGGGTCAGCGCTGAAGATGATAAACTCATCCATTTCTCTCTGCTGCTTCGAAGCAGCCCCTTACAGCCCAGTTTCACCTGCAACCAAAGGACTGCACACAGTCGGTGAGAGGGAGCCTCAGGGTGTATCCAGCTTGCCCGCTGTGACCACCGTCAGCCTGTCACCTGCTGTGAGGAAAGCAGTGATAGCAAAGGTCAAATCTGGGCTTCCCTGAGGGGTTGTCTTGTGGGTAGACAGTATGGCCTCTCTCAACCTAAAAGCCTTGGGGACCCCACCACTGGTGCAGTAGGAGGCCTTCTGGCACGCCACATTTATTCTGAAGCTTCAAAAAGAGGAGTAAAATGGCCACCATCCTGTTCCCTGGAGATGCTAAGGAATGGATGCAGGTTGCAGGGTGAAGCAGAGCTGCCTGACAGGAGAAAAGCCCCACCACAGATGATGGGTCACTGGTGCAAGGTGCTGGGGTGAGTTGAGCAGCTCATTTATCTCAGTTACCTGCGAGACTCTCAGCCAGCCCCTTTGGATTTAAACCATCAATTTGCAGCTGTCTCCTTCAACACAGGAGCAAACAGCTTTAGTCAGTCTGAGAGCAAAGCCTCCAGCTGAGCTCCCCAGCCATTAACTGTCCACAAAGGCACCCCCTCCCCACAGAAGGGCCTTGGAGAAAAACAATCTCTATTTGAAAAAATGTGTCTCCATGTCGTAATCTGGAGGGGGAAACAAGCATAAGATATGTAGGGTGACTATATTAAAAACAAAAAAAAAAAAAAGAAAGAAAAGAAAAGAAAAAATCCATCCCCCTGATTTTGCATCCCACCGCTGAGTGAACTACCATGAAAATTTCGTCATGCTGGATTGTGTACCTTTGAGCACCCATTTTCCTGAATGTCTCCTTCATTCAAATAATAGTTCATAAAAGTAGTTCAGTTTGGGGGAAATCTTGTCCAGAACAGAGCAAACCGGCATCCGAAGACACAGGCGTCTTGTTTCAATGTAAAAGGCAAAATTGTGGGGGGCGAGGCTGGAGAGGAGCGAGGATATTTACTCCTCCAAATAGGCTTGACGTAACCTTTATACTTACCAAATATTTCAGGTATCTGGAATTGTAAATCTGGTGCTGCTGGAAGATCTGCATGTGGTAGGGCATTGCCCTCCTGCTGCTGACCAGCTGTAGGAAGAGGGACCTTTGTACCCATCTGCAGAAAGGAAATTTTCAGGTAAGCACAAACAACAACTTTTCCTATTTTCCTAATGAGTTTAAGAAAACATTCCTAGAATACATTAAATTTTATCACAGTTTAAGCTTTTTACAGTAGTTCTTCAGAAGAGTTTGAGTGTATCCGACGTGGAGAAACAAGAAGGAACGCAGACCTGTTGTGCAACAGCAGAACTGAACTCAAGGCTTAGCGTTAAGAAAAGGTGGGATCTCAGTTTACATGAGAAACTGCTTTAAAGTGACGAGATACTTACAGGGATTAGAGTACCAAAGAACAGTCTGAATGGAAATTGTTCTTTCGTAATCCATGTATTTACTCCCAGTGCAGATTTATCTTCATTAAAGTTACTCTTCTGGTAACTTTCCACCACAACTGACATTCACCGTAAGTTAAGTGAAGCTATAGATACACAACAGACCTTCGGTAACTCCGATCTCTCAATTACATTTGCAGAACTTGTGTGTCTCCTTTTCTTTTTCAAGACTCAGATAAGTTATTGAAGGAGACTACGACCGCGTTGTTTATGACAGCTGTGACATTCGTCATTACTCATCTCTTTCACAACATCCATCTCCAAGAAAGGTGGTGCTCAGTGTATTGCAGCAGCTTAATGCCAGCACAGCATAAAGAGTGTCCCAGATGCTCACCATCACCCATCATAAATAAAACATGAGACTCCTTGCAAGGTCCGCGGGTTGTCAGGGCATTTGGTGTAATTGGTTTTGGCGTGTGACAGTGCAAAATGGGCAAGTCGCAGGATGCCCTTCATTACTACAAATGGTCCATTGATTTCCAGCGATGCCGTTCGCACACAGACCTGCACCTGCTACCGGACTTCCCAAAACTCTCAGGCCATGTTGAAGAGCTCAAGTGAGGGAAACGCATGCAGGCATTTTACAGGTAATTAGTTTTTCAGGAGGATGTAGAAAGGCTCACGAGACAGCTGCACGCAGGTAAGGACCATATGTTTTAAACAGGCTTTAGAAAATTCAGTTATGGTTTAGATAGATTACTTTCAGTACTACAAGAGAAGGTGTATAACGGAGGTGTTTAGGCATTTATAGATGTGTGAAAACCTTGCGCTTTGCTATCCTGTACTGACTTCCAAAATGAATACGGATAATGGAAGTGCAGGAGGAGAAAAGGAGGCTTAAATTTGCCCAGCTGTTTAGTGAAAACTGGAATTTCATCAGCTGTGAAGACACTATGTGCATTGCATATGCATTACTCAGAGGCTTCCCACCATACCCAGATTTATAGATTTAAGCATAGCTTTGTACTATCATCTGCACGCCCACACCACTTCTCGCCCACACCACAGCAGCCTGTATCTGCAAGTGTGAAGGACCCAGCACAGTGACTTCCACATACCAAGTATTTTAGGGCAGGATTCTCAGCACAGAACGATGGAAGCCAGGGGACACCGAAAGAGCTGGTGACAGAGAAATTTGAGTTTAAGTCTTTCTAAGTAGAGGTTAGCTAGCATTCCTAGTCACCATGGGGGGGGGAACAAACAGTAAAAAGGGTGTTTTCCTTCCTTCGGATTGCAAAAATAACTCCCCAAACGAGATGGCCCCATGTCCCTGAGCAACTTAAAGGAGATTCCGATTTTTACACTGTTATGAATCAGCTCTGATGGTGAAGATTAGGCAATTTATTGGTCCAAATCAGTAAGGCACGCTCTGATCAAGATCTCATTGCCCACTCGCTAAGACTACTTGGGAGCTCGCTACCACCATCTTCTTACCCGGCAGCATTGCAGCCGCCCTAGTGAGCAGGAGCAGGTCTAGCTTCCCTGGCTCCCTCGGCCCTCGCATCCCTGTTTCGACTTGCAGCAATGGCTTCCAAGACTCCGGGGCTTCAGCGTGCACGGGAGCCCTTGGCCCGTCCGAAGCCGCTCCCTGCTCGTGTCAGCGTTGCTGCCTTGCCGCCGTTTGCCCAGCTGAAGGAGGGCTTCTCCGGACACCGGTGTTCCTGCGTGATTTCACACGATGGTGTAGTGTACACAAGGGTGTAAGGGGGGCTCGTTTCACTGGCACCCTCCAAGGATGAAGATGCAGCAATTCTGGTCCTGTCCTGCGGTAACACGAGGGGGAGCCCTTGCAGTTTTCAATTAACAGAGACGGCACCATTACGCCTTTTTCTACCCCAAATACAAAGGCTCCGCTCCTAATCAGAAAAAAACAGGAGGCCTGAAAAACATTTATCATCTTCTTCACAAGGAGACCGCTTTTGGTTCAAACAAGCGCAAGCCACAGATCACAGAGAGGGGAAGGTCACTCATCACAGGTCCCCTCCCCACACAGCCCCATTTCTGCAGAGGGGCCAGGCTGGACTATGGACACATTTTCCCATGGTCTCATCTAATTTATCATTTCAAGGCACTCCAAGAATGCCGGGGAAAGACTTTGCTGGTACCTGAGTTGACTCTGAATAGCTCTGTGGTCAAATTTTGCCCAACAGAAATGAGAGAATGGGATAATCTCTTTACCCCTTGTTAAATGACCCTACCCTCAGCCACTTCTCAATAGGGCCCGCAAAGCTTGCCTTTGGGGAGCTTTGCTACTTTCAGGAGGGCAGTTTTGGCCACTTCGAAAAGACAGAGCAGTTTTTGCTCTCCCTTGCCACCCAATTTTAAATACATTTGAGCAGAGTACTTCACTATATATTCTATGCACTATTCTCTGCACAACATGTCACTATATATTCTATAATTCTTCTTATATATTCTGTTTTTCAGGACCAAGGTAAGTGCTAACTGCAAGTGCACCTACTGCAAGATCTTTTAAATTTTTTTTTTTAAATGCTAGTATCTTTCTCCTTAGGAGGGATTACAATGAAAAAGCATCTTATTCACAAGTCACTGAGTCGCATACTTCTGCTACACCAGTGTTCCTTCGTAGTTCTGCCTCCCAGTTTTCTTTAAAGCATTCAACAGCATACATTTAATTAGCAAAACAATTCCATCTGTTCTGTGAGTCAATACTGACAACTTTACTGTTGAAATACACGTATTTCTCTTGGTGCAGCTGTGCTTAATCTGACAGGAGGGAGAAGCGCCTGCTGTGCTCAGAGCATCGAGCCTAGTGCCCAGGCTCCCATGGCAGGGCTGCAGCCCAGCCGACACCGGGGGGCTCCCAAAGGCCTCCACAGCCCCATCCCTGGCCACTGCTGGCCCCTGGGACTGCTAAGTCACCTACATACCCTGAACACAGGCCTCCAAAGGTACTTGCACAGAACCACTGGTAAAAGATCCCTCCTTTGGTTGTTTGCTTAAGTTTTGACATGTGACACACAAGAACAAGCTCAGATGAAAACATGAAACAGGCACCAGGGGCTGTGACAAGCAGCAGGACACTGGAATTGAGACCCTACTGGGGAACAGCGCAGTAAGAGCCAGCTAAACCTCATCCACCAGCAGGCACCACTTCCCAGCCTCGGTACTGCCGACTTCATCCTCTCCCCCCCAGCCTGAGGTACAGAAAACCATGCTCTCTGGTTGGAAACCAGGTGCTCTGGTTCTCCTACAGCAGAAAGCCCCAGAGGCCCATCTACTCCTGGGTCTCCCTGCCGGGGAGCAGACCAGCCCTGTCTGTCCCAGGTCTCTGTCACGTTGCAGTTGTTATATGACAGCTTCCCCACCGCCACAGTGCCGTCATGCTCCTGATGAGCTCTTGCAGATTAAACGTCTCCCTTCAGCTTACGATATTAAGAAAATACGGAAAAAGATGAGATAGTGTCTGCCCTGTTCAGATCCTGCCTCAGTTATAACCTAGAGGGCAAGCTTAGCTCATTGCAGGAGATAAAAGGTAGGACGAGGTGTCCAAGTCAACCAGAAGTGATTCCCAACTTGTCAGCCTGAGAAAGGATGATCTAAAGGATGAACTGTTGAACTCAACAGGAATGGAAAATACATAAAAAAAAGTCTGGGGAAACGTAGGGACCAATCATTTAAACCGGGGACTCGGAGCAAACAAGGAACTTTTTCCCCCCTGACGTCCTAGATAAATGGTATACTGATTTTGCCCTGGGGCTGCTGTTACTCTATGAAATATTTAGGGTTTTTCCACCCCTACCTTTTGATTGAAATGGCTGTGAAGGGTTTTACTTGTTCTCAGGCAGCAGATGAATTTTAACTTTCATCTTTCCACAGAAGCAGCAGCCTTGTTATGTAGGGCATTTGAACACTGACACCATCAGCGTAGGATGCAGCGTACCCCTCACCAAAATGTAAGCAATCAAGAGGAACAGATTGGTTCATGCAGCACTCCATGAAATCCTCGCTGCAAGCAGTGCAAGCATGCAGGTAACAATTAAATCGGTAAGACACAAATCAATTAATCCAACAATAGTGCAATAAGTTGGCCCTGAAGCAAGTCAATTGAATTAACAAAGCAGGACAGTAAAGCCGGTTAACAGAAAAAAGTGAAGCGCAGAGTCATTTAACAGACACCAAGACACCCTGGTTCCAGCTGAGCCCAAAAGGTATTTTTACCAAGTTCTGGCCGCACAGCTCCCTCTGCAGCCAAAGCCATGAGGGACCTGACCCTACAGCACTGCTGAGAACTGCTCAGCTTAAGACTTGAGTGCCTTCTCCCCTTAGAAAAGCTCATCTCTTCATCGACAGCAGGCAGCGTCCAGGGAAGTCAGGCTGACCAGGCTAAAGTTACTGTTCCGTTTACTCCTTTGAATCCTACTGCTCTGCTGGAATCAATTCAAGCCCTTCTGCACCCCAGATCGGTAAACTGTTCACTAGGTTATCCCAGCCAACCCACTCAAGTGAACATTTGCAAGCCCAGACCTGCAGGGTTGAGCCCAAAAGACATCATCCATGACTAGGGCAGAGATGCAGTAATTAACCTCCAAAGGTGTGTGCGACACTTCATTAACACCCACCCCCATGTGGATGTGCTTCCAAACTAGCAAAGTCATACTTAAAGAAA
Organism: Theristicus caerulescens; assembly: GCA_020745775.1. Taxonomy (NCBI): domain Eukaryota; kingdom Metazoa; phylum Chordata; class Aves; order Pelecaniformes; family Threskiornithidae; genus Theristicus; species Theristicus caerulescens. Next base: position 76,675,558 of record CM036558.1, read on the forward strand.
TAAATATGTACAATTTGTTAGAAAATTATACGTATGAGTTGTAAGCATGACGGCTAGTGATCAAGCCAAGATCACTACGAAGAGACTACTTAAAGGGTAACACACGGGGTGCTGCAGCAGCAGCGCATTCCCGAGTAGCGGGGGAGACAGCCTACACGGACACAGCTGGCGCACTCCAAGAGCAGTAAGCCAGAGGAAGGCAATGCCACCACGGCACTGGTTACCAGCAAGAAGACGGTGGTGCCACATGCCGAATGCACAAGCAGAACGCCAACAGGTTATTCATGCACAACAAAACGCATTATGTTCAGAGCACTATGGCAGAAAGCAAGAAAAAAGCTTTTATGTCACAAAAAACACTCGCATATACAAGCACATAAGCAACTCAGTGACTTCTCAATACCATCGTAGCTTCCTACTTAAAGTTATCTTCCAGGAAATAATGTAAATATGTTCCTTTTTTTGCTACCAGCCCTGTACCTCCCCCTGTTGATGCATTTCTGCTTGTCTCAGATACGGCTATCAGCAAGTTTCAAAGGACACAAAAGGTTTGATTAAAAGTAATACAGCTCTACATTTTCCCCACTTGAAAGCCTGCCTTTCTTTTTAGCCCCCAGCCTTTGCCCCTGCTACAGCTGTCAAGTTCTGCAAACAAATCCACTTCTCTGTTCGAGTTAGACAGTTCCTGCTAGGTCAAAATTGTGTAAAATATACCATGCACAGAATCATAAAATCACGCATGATAGCAATGCACATAGATGAAATGAAGATAAGAACATACTAGCGCCCTTTTGTGGAAGAGGTCAGCGATGTCCAGAAAAGTCATGAGTTGCAAGAACTGTACCTTGTTTTCCAAGTCCCAGTTTAAAGCCAGAACAAAATATCCTTTGCCCTTGCTTAAAAATAAATGCTAAACTTTCCGAAGATGCTCCCAGCCATCCGACCTACTGATCTAGTTGAGCACGTTATGGAAAGCACAGTAAAGCGATGAAGTCACCCCTATGAATGCATTGATCCTTTGCTTTATGACTTGTTAAGACAGGCTGCTACCACAAATGTCTTCTGCAGGCCAACAGCTCCTCGGCCCAAACCCTGTCACTCTGCTGCTACAGAAGCCCCGACTCCAGAATGCCGTCCTTAACTTCACAGAAGGTACCATGCCGAAAGTGGCAGCCTTTGGTGGGAGAGAAACCACGTTGTTGCCTGTAAGCTGCTAATGCCACAGGGGCTGGCAAGTTCTTGGAGTTTGTCCTTCAAATGACGGGAAGGGGAAGCCTATATGAAGCCTGCGTGCATATACTCCTATTCACAGGAGAAAAGGGCACAGCAGGGAGTGTCAATTCTCAGTGCTGGGACAAAGTTTAGCTCACATGAAATGGTTCCCCTTCTACCTCTACTCTGACCTCTGCTTCTCTCTCCGGTGTACCACATGTACAGCATACCAGAGGCACCTTATCATGAATAGAGACCACAGGCGGCAGCAGCAAGATAACTCCTCCACTAGCAGTGGGTGCTGTGCAGAAGAGAATTGCCTTTTTTTTTTTTTAAGGTACAGAGAATTTTCCAGCTTGCTCAGGAAACCCTACACTTGTCATCACCTGCCTAGGCCATGCTAGTGTGTCCTTGCTAGTTATCACCTTCAGCCTCAAGCAACATCTGAACAGAAGAAAAAAAGATAACACTCTCCAAGGACACCAAGGAAAATGAATCATTCAACAAAATTTGAAATATACGAACTGTTTACCAAAGAACACCTAAGAGTTACTAGCCAATAAACCATAACATTTCGTTTGTTTAAATACATTATTTAATGAGTTTTCTTTAAGAAAGAGTATTTTGAAGCTCAAATTACAATAAAGTACAATCTTCTAGATCTACAGTAGACAGTGCTATAAACATTTACCAAACCAGGTATTTTCATGTTTGCTCCTCTGCTGTTGTGGTTATTATTTAAGGAAAAGAAACTCAAGATCTCTTGTTAACAGCAACCCTGTCCTAACTTGGCTATTTCACCCTAGAAGAGAATAAGGACAACAGCCTGTTACCACAGTCCTCTCCCAAAATACAGACCAAATATCAAGCAGGAGCAAGACACTGTCGCGATCACACACTAATTCAGCTTTATTTAAAGAGTGACAAGTGAAACGGAGCAGTTGGTTGGAGGCAATATTGAAAAGAGCGCTGCTCCTTTCCCACAGGAACCACAAAAAAAATGCCCTTTTGCTACCAAACTGCCATTTAATTCACATACATTCAACACATTCAAGCAAATCCGAGCTTACGTAGGTAGCTTTGAGTTCACTTTTCCACCTTCTCTTTCTATTTTCCCTCTTCTCTCTGTATCCAATGTTTTCTTTCTCCCTTTTCTCAGCCCACATTATCCCTTCATCATTTCTATCTTCAGTTACTCGGTCCCAGTGGGACAGAGCCAGAGCACCGCTCCTCTTCAGTCTTCTGGCATTGTCAATACTGTAGCAAAGGGCAAATCAATAGTGCTGAATTAGTACTGAGAAAGAAAAAAAGAAACAGGTCAATTCCTCAGAGGGTTATTTTGTGTCTTTTAAAGGCCATTTTGCATGGCCTTTAAATTCTGAAAGTACACGTGAGCTTCTGCAGTTAGTGTAAAAACGTGATCGAGCTGAAAAAGTTTCAGCATTTCTCAGTTTAAACTGAGCAGCACGCTGATGAGCCACAGCAAGCTACTGCTGGAAAGCTGCTGCTCAGCTATTCAGACATAAAAGCAGACATCGGGTGTAAATTTCATATTTATTATAACAAAAGTTATGACATGTTCATTTGTGCACTCGGCTTTAATATAACTCTTGGTATGTAAATGTTCTACAGCAAATGAGCTCTATACAATCATGCTGGTTGTGACAGCAGTAAGGAACACAAACAAAACGTGTCTGTAAAAGGAAGGAAAGAAAGAGACCAGAGGAAAAAGTGGGTTTCTTTGAATGGTCTACACCACCTCGGCTCCAGCTAACTTGTACGCAGCCACTCGGTCCGTTATGCTCAATGACCATGGCCCAAAGAGTCGCTTAAGAAAAAAAAGGTCAATTTTTCAGGTTGTGTCCTTAATGCCAAGGCTACAAAACATGTAAGCATCACTATACAACACTGAGCTATTTACAGGAATTTCCCAATCAACTGTTCTCTCAGAGAAAATTAGTGAATCTCAGTGACTTAAGTCACCTGAAAGAGTAAAGCAACTCCTAGGAGTTAGTCTCCATATTCTACAAATGTCTATCATTTTCAAGACCAAAAAAAGCCTTTTCTCTCAAAGAAATACGGTATTACAATATTACTTAAATCATTTAGCACTGGCTACTGCCCTGCTTTTCAAACAAAACAAACAAGCCATTTTAAAAAATATTACATCATCATCTGTTTCTCAGCAATATATTAAACCTTTTTATTATTTTTTTATTTTTTTTTCGTTTTTTGCTTTTACACTTGATATGTTAAGGGAAGGTTAACTATTTTAAACTTTACCAGTCAAGCGTCTCTAGAAGAAAGTCAATGAATATTAAACCTAACAAACTGAAAAGCTGCAGTTATCTGTAGTGGCAGGATAAGGAAAAGGAAGTATATAAAGGAAAAGGATAAGGAAAACCCCTGCTGTAATGCAAGCCCACTGGGTCCTGCACTCAAGTCTCCTTGTTTGTTAGTTTATTTCTGAGCAGTAAATAGAGTGGGTCATAGTGGTGTGTCGTAATAGTCTGCCAGGTGGTCCATCGGATACTGCCGCTGCTGCTGTTGCTGCTGCTGCTGCTCCTGGTGCTGCTTCATAATCTCCTTGACTTCTTCTTCAAGCTCGGGTGGGATGATGAACTGGTCGTCGGGATCAGGCTGTGCTGGAGCAGCGAAGTAGCCCCCTGTTTTTCTGAGCGGCGCATCCGTTGCAACTTCAATTAAGTTATGGCTCCTCTCTTGTGGTGCCACAGAACCGTTGCCCCGCCGGCGCCCTATCGTGCCCGTGGCAGAATATTCAGCTTTCCTGGGAAGGCCGGGCTCGTCTTCGTTGGCACTGATGACGATACCTTCATCGCTGGCTTCCACTGGCACTTGGAGAAGCTGCTTCTCCTTTGCTCGGCTGCAGTGGATGTCCACCTCCACTTCCACGCGGCTGCCGTTGGTGAACACCCCCTCAATCGGCTCCTCATCGTCGCTGTCAAGGCCGTTGTCGGAGAAGGCGCTGGAGAAGGTGGCGCTGGAGAGCTGCCGTTGGAAAGAGTTGGACAGGCAGACGGGGTGCAGCATGCAGCGCTGCTCCCCCGGGTAGGCCGGGCTGTTCTCGTTCATGGCTACCTGCGGAGGCTCGTCGGAGGCTGTGGACCCCACCTCACTGCTCATTTCGGAGGTGGAGATCTCGCTGCTGATCTCCGAAGCCATGCCGCTGCTCGAAGACGGCATCCCAAGCGCATCTGTTGGCCTGTCCTTGATGACCACGTTGACAGACTGGGGGAAAATGCCTGGGCTGGGGGGTGGGACCCCATTAAGTTCGCAGCAGCAGAAGCTGTCCTCCGTCACGTTGAGCTGAACCACGACAGCGCTGATACTGTCGTTGCAGCCGTAACTCTGGGCCAAAGTGCAAAGCTTCTTTGCGGCTGCCAGCGCATCAGGCACATTTCTGACTGCCTCCACTGCTTCATCCATCGAGAGGCTGTCCCACAGCCCCTTGCTCCCCAGAATGAAGAACTCATCTTGCGGAGTTAAGGTGATGGACTGGACGTGAGGACGCGGCACAACACTTGGGTGAAGGAAGGTGTACCCCAAGATCCTTGTTGAATCTGTCACACCATTCACTTTGCCATCCTGAAATTAGAAAGGAGAGGAAATTGGAAATAAAGCCGACAAGGATACACAGCACGTGCATCTCCTTGCATTTTACTGATGGCTCTTTTTGCAGTACCCCCAACACTGCCATTTACAGACAAGAAGACAGAAAAGCAAAGTGCAAGGAGGTGACATAGCTGGGATTAGAGCACAGCAATGGCTGGTTTGCAATCCTGCGCTACACCTCCTACACCCTACTGATCTGTCGTCAGCATCACCTATGTGCAGACCAACAAAGCAGATGTCTGTAACAAAGAGCCATCTATTCTGCTCCTGCAGCTGCGAGAGCCAACTGGACTAATGTTTTACCAGTGAGTCAGACTTATCCCTCCTCCACCCACGATATCTGGCTTTATACAGGGCAAAGCCACACACAGCTCCATTTGATACAGGGGCAGGTCATTCAGTTATGACTCTTCTCGTGCAGCTGTAACAATCGTAGGTTTCATCTTGGCTCATCACCTCGGAAACAAAAGTTCATTTAAAAAAAAAAAAGTTAAATGAAGCATGCAAGTCAAATGCAGCAGACAGCAAGTCTGCATTTCTCAGTCAGCTGAGTTGTAGTGAAATGTTTTACATGCCCCAATTACTTACTATGTTTCCACTTAGATATGACATTTCCAGGGGGAGGAGGAGTAATATCTGAAGGGAAAACATCAGTAAAAATGGATGTATTTGAGAAGTAAATCCCATGCACGTCCAAATCCCAGGATCCTGTCCTGGTTAGAATCCAAGCTGCCAGAATAAGCAGAGCAAGCATCTGAAACAGCAAGCCTGGCTACCTGTCAGCCTGCTGGGGATAGCTGCACCCTGCTAGTTGTGTGTTCGAGAACAACAAAGGTGAGGATTTACATTCATTTGGTCCAGCTGATGACTGCAGTGGTTGTTATAAAGCAGATAACCACAGAAAAGTGAACGAAGACTAAAAAAAGCTTCCTCTTTAAAACCACTCAGAAGAAAAAAAAAAACCTTGTCGGCTTCTTAACTTCCCCATTAGAAGGCTGACAGCAGTGATAAGTCATCAACGTGCATGAAATCAGTGAGTCATCTTAAGATTCAGCACAGAAATTTCCCTTTTCCTCTACGGAACAACACAACGAGCGTGCCTCGGCAATGCACACTACGTTGGAGTGACTCCCTTCCAACTTGTCACGTTTGAGATCCCAGTCGTCACCTTTCCCTGGCAAGATCAATAGGCACATGACTTATTCCACACACACCCCCCTACACACACACATGCACACCCCGCTTCCGGGCATACAGCAGTGAGTTTTCTGCCCTTTCCTCCACCATCAGGAGGATTCCATATTTATCTATTCTTATGCACATGTCACACAAGGCAAAGCAAAACTGACAGTGGTGGCTTCAAGTTTGTAAGAAGGGAACAAGTAGTTTTCTCCTCTCTCATGGTTCAGCTGAGCACAGGACGGGTTTTCCTTTTGGGCAAGTGCTCTCTTCAAGAGCCGCCTGTCAAAGGGCAACTCTGGGAATGTACGAATTCAGACAGCAAAGTCAGCCTGCCAGCAGCAAGGAGTCTCCTAAGGGAAGTATGGCATTGCTCCAAGTGCTCTGCCCTCTCATCCTTTTTGACTGGAGAGGCTCTTCATGACAGCTCCAACACAGCGATTCCTCTCCCCATTCGAGAAGCGCATCTGCTTTCCTGTTTCAACACAACATGCTCACAGTTGCTCGCTTTCTGAAGCTAACCAAAATCCAGCATGGCAATGGGATGGAAAAGCAACTTGACTGCATAATATGAATCACCTTGAGAGGAAAAGAGCAACTCTGGAACCCATACCATTAACACCACCTCTTAGAGGTTACTAATATCGACATGTAATTTCATGCATTGCTGTGCAAATACTCTCCAAGGAAGCTGCAAGCTGCAACACTCCCTAACTGTTCTCTAACCTCTGTGATAATGGCCTTATGCTGCTTAATCCTCTTCAGCTCTTCTTCACAACTCATCACGTAACACCTGGACAAAGGCAGAGGTTTCCCATTCCGGCAGAGAACGGTTTGGCACTTCCCCACGTTTGCTGAGGTTAGCGTGAAGCATCCACCAGGGTCCATGGGATCATGTTTTATATGGCAAAGGACAGCAGAGCCTCCAAGTTTTTGTCCAGCTGTTCCAAGTTTCCTGGAATTTAAACAAAACAACGATTGTTCTTTAATTGGAAAACAAGTGTTACGGGTGCTACGGAGAAACAGCCGCTGTTCTGCAACCACAAGCACTCCGGGCACTGACTCTGTTGGATCACTGGGACAGAAACAAAAGTCTCCACTGAAGACTGTGAAACTACGGCAGCACTGCAGAGAAATCACGTGCCACTCTCGGGCAGTGTGTTATTTACCCATATGCAGATACACGAATCTGCTCAATTTTAGAACAACAACAAAAAAAATCTTTGCACTTTGAAGAGTTGCACAGTTGTCCCTCTTCCTCTACATCTTAAAGACATTTGTTTTAAAGGTCAGATCGAGGGAAACAGAGAGGATTAGAAAAGTACTGATGACTATTAAATGAGTACAGGTAGAGCTTAAAAGGAGGGTTCATATTATCCAGCTTGTTCTTTGGCTTCTGAAGCTACAGATTTTATTCTAAAAATAATATTTCTAACTGTAGAAACTCTATTTTTGAGCAAAAACAGAAGGCAGAGGTACCCTGTTTTGTGATGTCTTCAGAATAATGCTCTTAAAGTATCAAATGATGACCAAAAAAGCACAGTGGCTATTAACTGCACTGTAAGAAGGCACAGTTTTCATTTATCCTGTCAGTTACTAACCTGTTAAATAGGTTCTTAGAAATATTTAAGCCTGCTCTTTTAGCAGGGTTCATATCAAAAAAAAAAATCTACAGATAAAACTGAAGTTTTCATAGTCCTGTCATTAGAATGTAAATTCATGGCAATACTAGACTGTGAAAACCCATGCATCCTTCCCAGTATCTTGTTTATTAGGGCCTTCTCCTGTAGTAATTAGGAATTACAGTAATTAGTTACTAAAATTTATATTAAGGCTAGGTATAGCTGGCAAGAACTTTTGATTCAAAATCCTGGGGAGAGAATGCACAACTAAATTTGTAACCAAGTTTCCATGTGCTTTTTTAATTTTATTTTTTAAAAATACACTTCAGGAGTGTTACATATCATCTGTAATAATCCTCAATGAACAGTTAAATGCAACCGGAATGAATACTATTTCTGGTTCTCCAAAGAAGTGGTTAGTTTATTTTGACTTGAGACCAAAAAAAAAAAAAAAAAGGCAGCTTTTTGTAGGAATGCCACATTCCTGTAAAATTGCATTAGTAGCAAACAAAACCACTTAACAAGTACTTCCGATACTCAAATTTGTTATTGTTTTTGAATATTTTAGGTATATGGCAACCACCTTCTCAGCCAGTGGTCTGAGGCACTGTTATAAGCAATTATGGGAAGGAAGCATTTTCTCTCCTGTTTGTAAGGTTCAATACCACCCTACTGCTTCCGTATCTTTCCCAATACCAGAACTGCAGTATTTTTCCTTTCCAAAGGTACAGCAATTGAACAATGGGCAATGCTACTTTTAACTCGATCCATTTCCTCAGTCTCTAAGCTGCTTATTTGCTTTCTCCTTTGTTTCCCTGACCTCTTCGTTCTCCTTTGTTCAATTCCCTTCGTACTCCTCCTTCCCTCAGTGTCTCCCCAGGCACAATTTCTTCTTCTGTCAAGAACAGCATGCATGCAGGTTTCCAAACCACTACACAGAGCTACTATTACACTCACAGCTATCGTATCACAATCTCTTTGGATGGGTCCTGCTCAAATAATATTCTAAGGCCAAAGGGACGACAGGAGATAGACATTTCTAAGGAGTCAGACTACATGTTTTAAATATCTGTGCAGCCTTAAATAACCTGAATTGGTACAGAGAAACAGAAAGGATGAGCCCAGGCTTTGCAGCCAGTAGTAGTAAGGAAGTTTAAAAGATGATCAAGAGATTCATACCACTGACTTGGTTACGGCCGATGATTGTGAATCGTAAGACTTAAAGAAGACACCAGAAAAGAGTAAACCTCCACCCACCACTTAGTCATGAGCATTTAGTAACTTTGCAGGTGGTGGTTTGTTTTTTTTTTTTTTGTTTGGGTGGGGAGCTGTTGGGATTTTTCTCCCCACACCCCAAAGGAACAGAGGGCAATATTCACAAAACAAGCAATAAAAGAGAACACTGTTGCCAGATACCAAGGCTTTTTCCCCTCTCACATTTTTTTGAAGCAAGAAAAGAGCAGGTGTCTGACCTGAAAGCGAACAAACTGCCCAGTGAGCATACACAGGGTACAAAAGGCTTCAGATCCAAGACTCACCTCTGCATAACGATGAAAGTGTTGATCATGTATTCCTCCTCATTTTTTGTTTTCTGCAGCTCTTCTGCTAAGATGTCGCTCATTGTGCACTGCAGCAGATACGGCACTTCCACGTTGCGGTCACCATCAAAAACACCATAAAGTGCCTCCCGGTTGTCGCAGAAGTTATTGGCCGAGAGTGCTGCCACACACAGCCTAGTGAAAAACCAAAGCAGGAGAACATCAAGGCTGTTACCCACTACTAGTTTCTCATCTTGTCATTCTGACCAGAAAGACGCAGCCTGGTCTGAGAGCTAGTTTTAACCACCTCTGTGCACAAGCATTTCAGGACTGCTTTCTGAGCTGTGGAGAAGAGTCAGGCCCGTCAGTAGTGCTAAGATGTGGAGAGAACTATACTGGAAGTTCAAGCCAAGCCCTAAGGATTCTTCCTCCTTTTCAGCATGTGAACAAGTCCCTTATTTGTAGAAATAGGGGAAAAAGTATGCCTGAAACAACATCAGTTGAAACCACACTTGCCCCTCTGAAAGCCATCCTTGTGATCTAACATGCCAATGACCAAGTTGTGCGTTAAATCACTTAACAGTAAGTAAAGGCTTGCTGGCACTTGCTACGGAAACCTAGGTAGCAGAAGATTTCTAAAAAGGTATTTAAGGAACAAAGAAAGATTCATCACATTGCCAGCAACACAGGGACTAGCAGACTCTTGGTACATTATTTGTCAAGTGCTGCCTTAGTCACAGGAGCTCCGCACACTATGAATATTCAGAGTTTTGGCCATTCTGCCTCTTCCTTTAGTATCTCTGATTTGCTTGGTAAACATCCTTCGGCTGAAGATAAAGAACCTTTGCAAAGAGGAAAATGCTTTTAAACGCTCAGATCTTTTGCAAGTACCGGAGTCTTGCATAGACAAAATGTGTCAGTTACACTTGTATCTTAGCAACTTCCCTAACAAAGACCAAAGTGGAGAGCCAGGCAGGGGCCCGGTATACAAATACAGAGTCATGGCATGGCCTCTGCCTTTGTGAGGCCCAAAACGTCCCCAGAACTTTCACTGAAAAAAGGATTTCTTTATATCAGCATAGAGGTGCTGCGCTGCTAGGATGCTCGTATAATAAAAACCAGGCCAGGTCGTACTTGTTCTTAACGCCCGATGCTTCTGTGTAACCATGACTCCACACCGCTGGCGCTCCTGAAGCATCGCCGGCCGAGGGCTGGTCAATCTTGAAGCAACGGATATTGCTGTAAGGAAAAAGGAAAGGGGAAAGATGCAATGGATTGAAGTGCTGACATGATCCAGCTTAAAATGTGAAGATAACACCTTTTATTCCCCTCCCAGTTCTTAGTAATACATTTAATAGAAGAAAATGAAGCAGGACATCTGAAGTGGTTACTTTTATATGTCTGTATACAAAGAGCAAAAAAAGCAGTAAATAACTGAGCCTCTGTGAGGGTGTCAGCTGCACTATTTTGCTTAGCCAGCTTTTCTTTCCCTGCTCTCACCCCTGAGCTATTTGTTTCAAACCTGGCCCAGTAGCAATACAAAGCAAATTTGTCACTAGCTTGATGAAAGCCAGTACAGGGGAGTGGTTTTTTAACTTATACATCTCTCCCACCCATTTTAAAAACAAGTCTCTGGGCTCTTTTCATTGTACTCAAATGAAGCCTCCTGTATGACCCACACCCTACCCTAAATGGGGGGGGGGGGGAAGAAAAAAAAAAAATCTTTAGAAACAGCAACATGTAGTAACAACCTTCCATGAAAATGCCCACAAACAGAAATCCGCTCCATGCTCGTCCTGCACCAACCTGCAAGAGCCAGCCTGCAGTCCCAGCAGCGAGCACAGTCCTTCTGCCTTCCCCAATTGTACAGTCCAATTTTTACTTAGGCCCTTGATCCTCTACCCTCCAATTTACTATCAACATAGCCTTTAGCCTGAATTTCAAATATCTCACGCAGTGTAGTAAAGACTTAAAAAGGGCCCAGCCCTCTCTGTTTATACTCTTCTCTTCACAGCCCTGCTTCGCTGGGGAGAGATGACCTCCTCCCTGCTCCCTACTGCTCTCCTTCCAAAGGCAGAGAAAGCGAGCTCCCCACATGCTGCAGACACTTCAAAGGCACCCAAACCTTTCATGAACCAAATGAATCACAAAAGGACACAAGCAGAAAGGTCTAACTGTTCACTCTGAGCATTCATTTTTCTCTATCCAAACCCCCACCTGACCTGAACGCACAGAAAAGTCTTTTCAGCATTGCACAGCCTTCCTCAAATAACCCAAAGTACTGTCACATCCAGTTCAATTTCTTTTTATGCTAATAGTCAGGATGTACACCAGTGAGAGCAGATTAAAAGCAAACAAATTACATAAATAACGTTAGAACCACTGGTGTTTTAAGCCCTTGGTTTTGCAGCCCTCTGTGTGACAAACAGGAGGCAAAACATCTCACCATGAACACTGGAAAAGACTATCTGACCCCAAATCAAACTGGAAGCCCGGGTCTCTTCTGAAGTAGCAGAGATTTTAATTCCATCTCCACTTGCAAACCACTACATACGTGAGCAAACACACTTTCTTCACAGACTTCTCATACAAGGCACTTATCTTCCAGGGCAGAGGAACTTGGATCAAAAGGGTTTTTCTGTTTGTTTCTTTTTTAACTGAGTTGACTGACCCCTGGTTCCGGGGCAGGTCAAGGACCCAGAGTTGTCTCAAGGCTTCCCAGCAGTGGTGAAAAAAGCTACCTCAATGCATTGCTTTCAGCCTCCTCAGTGGCACCACTACAAATAGACCATGTGCCTGGAAAGGAATGATATCCAGCAGCGCATCCTATGGAGGCAAGATGGGCTAAGGCTTCCGGACAGCACAGTTTATTTTCCCCCTAATTTAAAATGACTTTTATAATTGAACTAAACACTCTTTCCTAAAAATATGAGTAGCAGCATCTTTTTTTTTTTCTTTTTCATTTTAATTGCTACTGAAAATTCTTACATCCTATAAATCACTTGGCAACATCCTCCTAAGCATGCAAGCCTCCTTTAAGTTCTCCATACATATTAAAAAAGCAAGTATGCATGACAGGACTCTTCTTCTCACCAGCACTGAGAATACATATTAACCTACTACCTGCTTGAATCCTGCCCGGGCACAGATGGAGAGCTGCCTTTCACATACAGAAGGAAGATATAAAAAGTACCTAGCGCACAAGTATTTTTGTGCCTGCTGCAAAAAACAAGTGAAAGGAGCACCTCCTCCCGCACAGTCAATTATAGCAGCATACCATAGAAGTCAGTGTAGTATATCAGTACGGACACTAAGAAGCCCCTCGGGAGGCCTGAAACACCTGACTGTGGCTAATGAATATTAGGGAAGACCTGAAGTCTTAAGAATAATTTGTTAAAAAAACCCTAATAACCAAAACGCACACACGAGAGGAAAAAGGTTTCTGTGAATTAAAGACAACGCGTATGCCAGTGAAACTGGGCCACATTACTCTTCTACTACTTAGGACTTAAATTTGTACAATACTGCTATAGGGCATGATGCCTGAATACTAAAGTGCCAAGAGACTGGCTTGCCCATCTTGTCTGCTGGGTTATACGCAAGAAAAGCTGACCTTTCACTTTAAGTTTTGACACAATTCAATTAGCTTTGTAATATTTTTTTTTTTTTTTCTCCTATGAACCAGAGCAACATTACACACTGCTTGTTCAGGAAAGTTTCCTGTATACAATAAAGCAGCTCTTAAAATAGCGGAACGCCTCTTTTTTTTGCTGTCTGCTGCAGAACATGGACTTTCATTTTTATCTGTGAAAACTCATCATTATTCAAGTTTCCATTTAAATTTGATAAAATCCGCTGATTCAAGCTAAAAGCAAACTCACACTGTAAGTTTCCCTTGCTCGCACAACAGATGAGGTTTACTGCTCCAGTGTCTGATCTTAACCATGTAAAAGCAAACCACACGAAGCAACTGCTCAACCCTTAAAAAGTAAATCAACCCTTCTTGGAATCATTCGATATTTAAGGATCAAAGAGACTTAGAAGGAGCCTCTGAGCTGGTGCAGTTCCCTTCAGGACATAAGGAAAGCTCAAGGCAGCACCACTGTCCACAGCTGATCTGGTTTAGTGCAACAATTTCCCAACACACAACAGAAGGAGGCACAAGGCACTTGGCGAATTTCAGTTGTGGATGGTTAAGTGCCAGGGCAGGAAACAAACAGGTAGACAGAAAAAAAATAGAGGGTCCCAACGCAAGGTAACTAGCTTTGCTGCAAGCAGAGTGGGAGATGAGTCCCCAGGAGCAGCTTAAATATGGAAAAAAATATTTGTAGAACAAAAGCAGAGAGGTATGAAAGGCAACAAGAAATGGTATGTGAAGAGGCAAAAAGGAGCACAGTGGCAAAGACAGACCCAAGCAGATGAACGTGAAAAAAGCCATTGTAAGTAGCTACTGACATCTCAAAGGTGGAATAAAAGAAGTATTTTTGTTGAATCTAATCTCGGAAGTAAAATGAAGATCAAACTGGCCCAACAGTGGTTATACCAGCCCACCAGACCCCTTCAGGAGTTACAGCTGAAAGCTATTGAAGCAGGTAAAGTAATCCTCTTTAATGAAGTATTAATTTCTGAACTACCCATACAATCTGTCACTTTCTGATCCACTGACACCAGGGAGCCATACTCCTTGAAGAGATTTACACTTCTGCGTCTTGTGGTTTCATCACATCTAGTGACAGGAGTTGCTCTGCCTCCTCCCCACTCTGTAAGGTAACTTACTTCAGCAGCTCTAGGGTTTTGTGATCCAAGGCTAATCTGGGATTTCCAGTCAGGTCCAGCTCTTGTAGTTTTGGAGGCAGGTTTTCAGGCAATGTGATTTCACTCAGTTCATTGCAGCTTAGGTCCACGCACTGCAAAAGAAAAGCAGCCAAGTAAGCAAGAGAACTCAGCTGTCGTCAAGGCCATACAAATTTTGATTAAATGTAGTAATGCATGTTTCGTGAACAATAAAGGCTGCAACCAAGACTTAAGACCATTCATTTAGATAAGTGGTTCTTACAAAATAACTCTCATATGGCATTTCACCATCTTCCCAGATGCCTGGGACACCTAGAAATATGTTCCCTCCATTTCCATCTCTGGCCAGGTGTCATCTTGTTACAAAGCTAGTAAGGTTTGTATGCTCTTCACAGAGACAAAGATGGTCAGTGTATTTTCAAGTATTTAAGAAAAGATGTTACTGATGAAAACAGTTGCCAGTCTTTTAATGGATAAAGGAAATGGAGATAAATACAGCTGGGGCTTCGGAGCCACTGGCATAGCAGTCCCTCCTCCAAAGTCATTTTAAACCAGCATGAGTATGAGCACGCTCTCAGGAATTCAATATTTACTGAGGGATATTAAAATAAGCAGGGTTATGAATGCATGTGGAGGGAAGGAGTAGAGGGGGGAAGGAAAAAAAAATTGGAGCAGTTTTAAACATGGTTTTAATTTGTGTCAGCTTAGATGGATTCACACTTCAATATGAAGTCAATAAAAAGAGTGAAAAAATTAAAGCTTAAATATTTCAGAAAAAAATGATACAGAACAGTAGAGAAACTTGCTGGCTATCTACCAGCTAAAGCACAAATTAGCTAGAAGGAGTGCACTAGAATGACAAAATCCCCAAACAAACATCATTTAAAGCTGCATATCCAGATGAAAGTCAATACATGGGGAAAAATATGGCATTTTAGAACAAAATCAACTCTCCAAACCCTATTACGAGACCACTAGTGTAGCATGCACTAAAAATTGCAAAAAAAAAAAAAAATTCAGAGGACAGAGCAGGCTGGTATTTAACAGAGGACAGAAGAACTATCCACATCTTTCAGAAAGACCATTTTCTACTTTCACCCTCCAAAAAGAGAAAGACTTCAAAAACCTTAATAAAACAGAAAGCTGAAAGGGACGGGGGGAGGCTTCTCCTAGCTGCACATTTTGACCATTACGTAATTTTCATTGATAGGAGTGAGACACTTCCATTTTTGTAGGTATATTAAAAGAAATTGGGACCTGAGCTGGAAGAAGGCATACGATAACCTAGTAAAATCTGGAAAAGAAAAATCTCCTAACACTTTATTAAATACATGCAATGGAAATAACAAATTTCCGACCCAAATCTTGAATCCTGAGGTTGTCTAATATGGAGGCCTTGTTATCTACGAAGAACAAACTGCTGACATTATCTACGCCTGATAAGGAAATCAGAGTTTAAATCTGTCACATAAACAAAATAGTAGACAGCTTAACAGAACAGTTATTCCAGCGAGCTTTTTTCCTCTGCACAATTCCTTTCTGCTTCCAGAGAGCCACTAATTACTTTGCAGATTAAAGAAGCTGCCAGCAGGCCTTGCTGTGTTCAACACCTCAATGCCATTACAAATTTGATGGAAGAGCATGCTGGAATAACAAGTACAAAAATCAGTAAAGTAATTTCATTGTTCTCATTAAACGCCCAATACGCCAAAGGTAGCAACATTCTACAGCCGATCCCTTGGACCCTAGGCACTAGTGAAGATTGCTTATTTATCAGGTTAGGATTTCTTAGATTTTATTTGTACTATTGAAGAATAGGCTAAGAGGGACTTTCTGCATATCTATGTTAAATTTAGTCCTTATTCTACTCCCCAGGCGAGCAGGAAAGTGTATTTCCTCACTGATCCCAATTTCCTCATGGATTATTTTAACGCAAGCTGGTTTAGCCCCACCCATGCAGCATCCGAAGAACAATTCCTGCAACTGCACACAGGATTTTGCATTGGATGGGCCACCTGGAAGACAGGGTTCAATATTCAGCATTTGCTTACACTGCATTTACAGCTTCGCATCTGTTTTGTCCAAGGCTGGAAGGGACCTGAGTTATCTCCAATTGTGACTGAAGGTGGCCATATTGATACTAACCTATTTAATTAGGAGAAAAACTACCAAAGATTGAGAGTTTCATCTTTAAGATGCTACTGCTACTAGATCTTCACTCACTTCGGATCTCAAGGTAACGCTCCTGTGAAAGATAAGCTTGACCAAAAACTGTGATGAGAAACCTCCATATCATCCTCACCGCAGCAGCCCAGCAAGACAACCACGAAAGAGAAGCAACTCAGTCAATAAAAACTGGATGATAAAGTAAAGCCAAGCCCCAGGCAGGAAAAGCAAGCCTGGGTCGCTGTGCTCTGCTCAAGCATTAAGGCGTACTCAACTGTGTGACTGCAAAAAAGCACCAGGATGTTGGATAGCAATTTTAAAAGTGCCCTTTTTTATTCTGTAAGGCAAGGAAATTGAAGTCAAATGACGGCTATAAGGAAGAGTCTGCTGGGGCATGGACTCAGGTTTGTGTGCTTCCAGCTGCTCGGCCACTTACAAAAGACATTTCAGTGTGCACAGATAAACCTAACTCTGACGGTATAAATAACTGTCATAAAATACAATAAAAACCCTAAAAAATGTATAAGATATCTCAGAGGCATCCACTGAGCTCTTTAACGCAGAGGACAAGACATAACTTCTGTAGCCTTGACTGTAGTGTGCAAAAAAGGCTTAGAGACAATTGTACCACTACAATGACCTTGTGTTTGGAAATCCTGGAGTTACTGCAAGTTTAGAAGCATCATCATTTATACTAGCTTTCCTTCTGAAATTATTTCAGACAGCACAGTAACTGCTGCTACTAACTCTTCCAGTATCACTGACTCTCAAAACATAACATGTCAGTCTCTCAGGCTAATTAAATACAAAAGCAAAACAGCCATTACCTCAGATAACAGAGTTTCCCAGGAAGTTGAGAGTGTTTGAATGCCACCTCAGTTAAAATTAACCATCAAATATCATATAATCACACAGGTGACATGAGAATATACAACTTTGTGCTTTGCTACAGGCAAGCTTATTTCCAACAGCCAAATCCATACTCAAACAATAAATTCTGAACTTGCTTGGCACATTTTGAATGCTCTCACGTGCCTAAGAAGGAGCTCCAGTTAAGCTAAGTAACAAATACAGCCCGGCAGCAGAAGCCTGACCTCCAAACTGACGAACACCAACCCTGACCTAGAGAAATCACCCGGATGCCAGAAGAACCCCTATGCCCAACAAGGCACCTTCCTGTCTGGCAACTATACGAACTCATCTCGCCTAAGTCAAAACCAGGCTTGAGTCGTGACCAGGCATTTTCCTTCCACAAAGGTGGAGTCCTAGAGCACTGTGTCCTCTTGGATGAAGTCACACACGCTATCCCTGCAGTCCCAAAACAGTTAGTGACCTCCATGACTCTTTCTTCTGCTAAAGAGAACTAAATAACTGTAGGGAACCAGCAGGAAGAAACTTCCAGGTCATCCAAGAGCATTTTTCTGCTAAGCATTGTGGCAGAGCAGCACTTTAAATACTGACGCTTTTATAAAACATTCGGCTTTCCCCAAAACACATGAACAAAAGGAAGAAGTTGGTTGCTCCCTATCAGCATGTGTACATTATCCTCATTTGGTTTTTTTTTTTTTTGTTTTTTTTTTTTTTTTTTTTTTTTTGGTTGACACCACCCTCATACTTTTAAAGAAATGTTTACTGCACAGAGTCTTGCTCCCCCACCCCAATTCTTCCTCTTTAAAAAAAAAAAAAAAAAAAAGGCTTTGCTTCTGATTGATTCTAAATGGCCCTCGGCTTCCTCTGGCCATTGTTCCAAAGAGGGAGGAGTATTCAAGAACCTGCAAGTTTGTTTGAGATTTCCTGGCTAAAACCACAAAGCTCATCTTTATGTGCACTCGCTGTCCAACAGAATTATTGCTCCTGCCGCTTTGCCTGACCCCAGACACTGAGGCACACACGGCAGTCTGGGAACTTAGCCTTTTGACTTTACAGAGCACCCAAGAGACACTTAAGTTGTTTTGAGCCGGTGAATAGGTAATCAGTTCTCAGCCTCAGAGAAGGACAGATTTTCTGCCATATCACAAGATTTGTATGCTGTGAGTTAACGGTCTCCCAGCTCTGGCCAGTGGCAACAGCATGCAGCGCAAAATATTCTGCGTTACAGCCAGGCGAGAAGCAGGCTCGACTCACAAAAGGTAAGCAACAGCGCTCTTCGGCGTGGTCAAGCAAAGAATGCGTCCCACAAAAAGAAGTGTCAAGAAAAGTATAGAATTACTTCTGGAAACACATACAGGAGATGGATTAAGCATTCCTCCGGTTGTGCAAAATATGACTGCAATTAGGAAAATTAAAGTAGCTTGCCTGAATACTCAAATCCTGCGCTCCTGGAATTTATCTCTGTCCCCAAGGCCTATCCCATTTTGCAGCTTCAGCTGTTTTTAGCACGCGCTCTAAACAAAGTCCATTCCTACACAATCAACCAATGTCAAGGCAGCAAGAGTTAATTACGCATAGCTCTTGCCAAATGTTTAAGTCGTATCATAACAGACTGTCACAGGAAGACAATTAACACTTATTTGGCAGAGAAGATAGGATCTCGTCAAGGTGAGCGTAAAATCAGATTTGGGAGGCTCTTCTTCCCTTCCACTCTAAGGCAGCACAGGGGTAAATATTTTGCGTATGACCTCAGAGGAGAAACCAGCTGTCAGATCTCTGTGATTTCTGAGAATATACTATCCTGCAGCCATGAGAGACCCGAGGGAAGAATAGAATTGGTAAAGTCGCATTATACTTGCTTCTTCCAAAGCACATTCATTCCTTACCTTTATTTCAGAAAGCTGCATGACTTCTGGGAAGACTTCGATGCAGTTGGAGTGAGCAATTACAGTATGCATACGTCTGCAGTTCATGATGGTTGTTGGAATGGCTTTCAGTTTGTTCCCACTAATATCAATTTCCTCCAACTCTTCCAGCTTGGCCATTTTGCTACGAAAACAGGAGATTGAAAATTTTTTCTTTTAATAGACACACATATTTTATTTTGAAGTGGTGGTAAGAGCAGTGGTTTTCATTATTTTAAGAAAATAAAATTGCAGACGTTGGTCCTTGTTCACAGCAGTGCCTGTCACCTCTCCTCACATCAGATGCTAACACAGTTGTGGAACAAAATGTGTGCTGCTTCTGTCAATGTTTTCTAACACTACTTTTCAAGTGACTTGTTTTGCTTACATTCGCCCTGCTCACCAGCTCACTTTCCCTCTTTTTCCTCCTTCCTTCCCCTTTCTTTCAACTCTAGTTTCTCACTTCACCCCAAATTTTCCCTTCCATCTTCTGACATCCCTCTCAGCCCTTCCCCCTAATTCGTCTCCCTCCCTCCCCCTTGCCGTTGAAGCCCAGCTGCTCAGAACATCACACAAGGACAGAGATGTCTCTTCCTTTATTTACTGGCATCTCTTTTCCAAGGTTGTACCCCGTCAGCTTTACAGCACATCTTACACTTGAAAGACTTCTGATTAAAACAGAGTGAATTGAAAGTACAGAAATTGCTGCCAAGGCAGAATCTCCTTCTGGAGTGAGAGGGCTTTTCCCCAGTGGAGTTCAGTCCACTTCCAGAGGACATTTCCAGACTGCTACGCTCACCAATCTCTTCCAAGGAGAAGCCCACCAGTGTAAGCAAAGTGACCAAGCCAGGGAAAACAGAAGACCTCCTTGCTTGACCTCAAAAGCATACTGCGGTCATGCTGAATTAGTCCAGTTGAAAAGAATTTCAAGCGCAATCAAAACACACCAACTAACACGCAGCACTCACTTGTCTGTGTAACGCAAGAGAGGGTAGCAACGTACAAGAGGGCACAGCAGGTGAATCCACCCACTGCAGTATCGCTGCATTCAAAATACAGCCTGTGCCACCATATTTCTGTGCAATTTAGTTCTCGCTGTGAAAACGTTTCATGATGCCCACCCACCGGTGGGCCAGAGGCAGTGAAGCCAGTTACTTACCTCGCAGGGAAGCTCTGTAGGCGATTGTAAGCCATGTGCAAGATTTTCAGGTGTGGATGGCCTGTTAACAAGGGTACGCATTTATCCGTGAGGTTGTTATTGGTCAAATACAACTCCTGTAAGATGCTATGGGTTTCCTCAGAAAGACTGGCTGGAGGAAGCGCTTCCAGTTTGTTGGCAGAGGCATTAAGAAATCTCAGGCTGCAAAGAGAAGTTGCATAAGGGAGTTCAGTGAAACATCCTGCAGGTTTTGTCTAGCAGTATAAATAAAAATCTCTGGTTTTAAGAGTTAAGATAGCTATAAAGCAAAGGTCAAAAGCAACAAGTTCACAACAATGGACAGAAAGACTAGCATTATATGAATAAAACTTCTGATCATGTTTTTAAATGAACACATTTGTATAAACAAAACATCAGCAAAATGAGTATGTCAAAATGCCTCTATCCCCTTATCAAGACCTCAAGTACCCCCAACATTACTACAGATGTAGCTACAGGTAAGAGCAATAACCACATTATTTCCATATTCATTCCACATAAAAATGAATTCTGAATTCATCATCAACAAACCATGGGAGTATAGCTGCCCTTCAAGTGACTAAGTCATTGGTAAAAAAGCCAGCCAATTTTTCAGTATTTTAAATACTGGCTAGGGTGCAGGTAGTATTTTGTTTAAACCTGCAGGCCTGAAAGCAATTACAAAATATGAAAAAATACTCTTTGAATATTTGGATAAATAAAGATGCACCAATCACAAAAAAAAAAAAACCTGAGACCAAGCAGTAATTTGCCTTTTAGATTTTAAAGAGAGACAGTGCTAACAGTAAATTAAATTTAAAAGTTATACACTTGCTTGCTGATGTATGCAGCAAGAGAGCCAGATCTCTATGTAGCTCCTGAGTGCTCTTCCGCTACTCCCCAAAGTAGCAGAAGTCCTTGTCAATATTTTCTGCAGTCCCACCACAAGCAGCAAGGACTGAAGAAGCACAGAAATGAAGTTATCGTTTCTCCCTCAAAGGACTTTTTCCAGGATGGGAACAAGACCTGCTGAGGGATAGGCACTGCCCACTCCTGCCAGTCAAGTTCTGTGGGCAGAGGATTCCTGTTTCTTTAGGGGAGTTTGGTGATCACAGCAGCACTGGAGGAATACACACTGTAGGCATCTTGAGGGCTAGAATTCACACAAGCAATTCCAACGAATGGAAAAATAAGGCTATTTAATAACCAACTCTGGCATGACCATGCCTTTTCAACAGAAATAAGACCTCTCTCTTCCTTCCTCCCCTTTTCAGAAAAGGCTGCCTTCGAGAACTTGTGATACAGAATTAAGCATGTGCCTGCCAGTCTGCAGTGACCGTGTTCAAACCAGGCTGTACTGCTCCGACCAGCTACCGGGAACAGGCAGCTGCAATGGGCAGAGCTGCACCCAAGAAACAAGACTCAGAAATGAGCTGGCTGAAGCCTATAAAGCCACTGATCAGGACACAAAAGGTAGGTGCACTCCTGTCATTGATCTTAAGAGAAAGTGATAAAATATTGATAGCTTCTCCCATGCACGCAGGAATCCACACTGACCTTTACGGTCTATTAATGAATGAAATGGATTTGCAAGAGTTGCAGCTGGTTGAAACTTGCTCAGCAGCAAATAAGGGTCACACATGCTACAGAGGAGTCACGTGGAATGCCAAAGGATTTAAAAAACCCTACTGTTTCCATTAGAAGCAAAAATCTCTCAGCACTGCACAGAACTGAAACTAGGTTAGCTGTTTTACAGAGTCGTCCACTTCAGAGAAACACAGTTTAATCCTCAGGCTCATTCATTATTCACAAGGGTGGTAAAACTCCAGAGGAGGAAGGGAGGAGAGGGAGGAGAGGGAGGATTAATACAGAGAAGGGAACAAGCAGCTGAAAGGGTTTTTAAAATTATTTATTATTCTAAAAAGATGCTGCTCAATTTCACCCTTTAGCTATAAACTAAAAATATATTAAGCTCAAAGTTGGATTATTAAACTGAAGCATACCACATCAACAGTTCCTGTACGTAATTAAACACCAGCGAGCACACCTATTGCTGAAGTACAGACAACTATTACTTTGGCAACTTCAATCTAATATGCATGATAGTCTTCCCTCTCCACAAAAAAGGCACTTTGATTCACATTAAAGCCACAGTGTCTTTTGTACCACTCGTAGTACAAAATGGTCGTCTTCAGCTCAGACTGGGAAGGCTTAAGTAATAAAAACGTTTAAGGCTGCTGGGAAAAGTGAACTTTCACAGCAATATGATGGGGATGAGGATGTGGCAGCAAAACATCCCCCAAGAAAGCGCTTGTTCTGCTGCCCTGAAGAGGAATCTGTATTTTACTTATGTTCCTGCAAGCTGCAGCAGAATAATCTGGAGTGTTTCACAGGTACCTTCTTTTAATAACCAGAGCCAAAGAGATAACCTAGAGAGCATCCTATGGCTATGAAGTTCAGAAGAACATAAGTTCCCTCAAGTACAGCTAGCCCAAAGCACAGCTGAAAGCTTCGAGTAAGAAAAGGTACCTTTCTCTGATAAAGCTGAAATTAATACAGTCCACTATACTGAAGCCATTTTTAAATTCAAAAGAAAAATGAATCAAACAAAAGCTCTTCTGTTTTTAATAAACTTTCAACATTAGTGGAATACATCAAGAAATTTCAAGCTGTTCCCTCACTGGTATTAAAAGTGGCCAGAATCTGTGTATTCCTGCCAAAAATAAGTTTTGATGCATATATTTTCCAATGGGGAAAGGAGAGAGGAGAGCTATTGCTCTGCACCTCCCCGCCCTTTTGCCAAATCTTCCAGCGAGTGATACAACGTTGGAAATAAATCCCCATCATCCCAACCTACAGTTTAGTGCCTTGATGTGAACAAGGTTTAGGCGGCTAGCAAAATCTTGCCAACAGTCTAGAACGGGAACCCTGTGGTAGCAGGGTATCTCACCTACCTCATTCCTAACAACTCACGGCTGGGTAGCACTCAACAGTCAGGTTCAGGATAGTCACATACTAATCTCTGTCTGTAGCTCACATCATTAGAACTAAATTAACTTTTTAGAAAAGAGTATGCTGCTTATTTACATGTTCTTTTTGACCAGCTGTTACATTAAAATCGTAAAAACATTCTGAAACGATAATTCTTTCAAGATATTCTCTGGATTTTAAAAAAAAAAAAAAAAAAAGGGGACACCATTCTTTGGGCAGAGAACAGAACGAACCAGCAGATTGCTACTGCCAAAGCTTTGTCAATTCTGTGCTATAATCCTATGTCCATTAAAAAAGAAAAAAAAAAAAAAAATCTGTACTTGCCCATCAGGTTTTCCCTCACACTGATTTAACACAGAAGTCCTCCTCCAGGTTATTTCCACTCCCCTATTTCTTCATCCTTGTGCAACGTGCCAGCTGCTACCTTAGAAGGCACATCTTACAAATGCCCTCCAGAGGAGTGGAAATTTACTTGGGCACAACTGTTCCCATCTCTCTTGTGCATGGACTTAAACTGATTCATGTTCCTTGAAGATATCCCACTCATATTGCTTATCAGATGGAAGCAGAATGTCAAGTATTAAAGCTCAGTCCAAAATTAATTGTTTCCCTTTCCAATTCCACCCACACGCTATACCACAAGCTCAGGAAAAAAGTACAGCATCACTACAAAAACCTGAATTCAGCAGCCTGCGCACATACCAGAGTATAATATAGCGAGGAGAGCATGAATTAACAAGTACTAAGAGAGTGTTGGAGATTAAGAAAGAAAGGAAGGCGCTGGCAGGGAGATGCCAGAATTCTTCAGCTTTGACAAGGTGCAAATTCTCCTCTGGGGTAATAATATAAACATTGATCTCTGGCCGGAATAAGTCACGTTCGGTTTTATGGGGTATTAAAGTACAATCCCTTGCTGGATTTAACTTCTCCAAGGGACAAAATAGAAAAAAAGACTGTCCCAAAGAATAGGCTAGAATCAAGGGCATGGATCTAATTCAACAAAACAGACCTAATATGCAGTCGCATGCATTCGCTATTTAAAGCTGGAGGATTCTGATCTCAATTTGAACTTCCAAAAGCAGAGGAAGAAAATCTTCTACTGAAAAGTACAAAAGGTTAGAAATTTTTTAACACCAATGCCTACCTCTAGCACACACAAAAGCTGAATATAGACAATTGTGAGAATACCAATTCCTCACCGTTTTCTGAGGTAGCTTGGCAAACTTGGCTTGCTGGTAAGACATAGCCACCACTGAAAAATGTAAGTCCTCCAAAAAGCTTAGGAATGTTCAACATTAAAAGGAGCAACACAGACAACTGCATCCAATAGCGAAGCAGCAGCAAATCAAAACCACTGTGCTTAGCTTGAAAGTACTGATAAGAGTTGGAAAGAATACTGCAGCTGGAAAAAGAGAATATGCAGAGAAATCAAGATCTCCAGTTTGGCCTGTGCCCCACGATCTCCATCAGGACAGAGCAATCAAAATACAAAATTTCTTCTTCAGTCCCTTCTGCAGAGACATGCCCTCAATTTCTGATTGCCTAATCCTAAAATAACTTATGATTGTGGCAGCAGGTGTGTGAGGAAGAATCCTGTAACCTAAGCATGGGGGGGATCAAGGCAGTTTTGCCAGCCCATGCAAAAGGGGGTATTTCTTCTCCTTTAAAAAAAGTAAAATAAATGAAAGGACGGAAACATTCAAGTGAATCCCCTTCCTGTTGATGGACTGCCAAAAAACCCACTTAACTGCTGCTGTCTCCTCAGCTCTTACTTTCTAACCTATCTTTAGCTGTTTCATTAACTAGGATTTCCCCAGTTTCTAATGTATCTGGTTGCAAACCCTAATCTACCAGCAAAGAAACAAACGCAGTTAAGCATTTCTGCAACAAAAGTATGTGCATCAAACACTCCAATAGCTCTTTCCATTCATCTGACTTTGTTTTCTCCCTCACTTCTCCTGCATCCACGACAGGACTGAATACTTGCATCAAAAAGAGGCAGCCACAGTGGGTGGAAATGGCAAATATCAAACAAGAGCAAGTTTAAATGGGTCACCTTCCAACTCCAGGGGGAAAAAAAAAAAACCAACCAACCAAAAAAAAAAACCCCAACCAAAACAAATTAATTCAAATCAAACCAACCAACCAAACAGAAAATCAAAACAGGTAAGAACAGCTGAAAACAAGAAGCATGCAGACGAGAGCCTAGATGGGCTCCGAATAGCTGACACTGGCTTAGCCACCACAGCTGGCCACTACCAGGCCCTAGGAAAACAAAGCCCGAGGTTTAAGCTGTTCACATCACAGCTACACATCTGTAGCACACAACTGCTTTAAATAGTCCGATGGCTGTTCTAAGGGTTTATACCAAAAACATTCATACTAACTGGAAAAGAAGCTTAAGCAAGAGGCAAACCCTCGCCCTTCACCACTGTGTCTCCATTTTTAAACCCCCCTGACCACAGTCACTGCTTTTCTACCATACTCCGCTAAAGCTCTTGAATGCTTGTCCATCTTATCCGAAGAGCATTTTGTAGAACTGTTTGCATGCCATTAAATGGTAGTTTGCTGCAAGCTGGTCAAGGAAGGCAGTAAAAAGTGTGTACGAGAATTGGACAGAGCGGGAAAGGCATCACAACAGATGAAGCAGTGGGTGGAAATGAAAGGCTGCAGGAACGCAGATGCACAAAAAAGGGTTCAGGAGTCAGCTTGGGAGTTTTCCCCATCAGCCATAGCACTTGCATGAATTCTCTGTTTTTGCAGCATCTGGTAATGAGAAATGAAGAGATTATCTGGCTGCCTCTGTGGTGCTCATCTTGCCAAGAAAATCCCCACCCTACAAGAGAAATCCTTGCTAACATGATCAAGATGTGCATACTTTCAGTGCAATAAACAGAACCGAGTTCTGTCTTGGTCAGAGAAATGTTTCATAGGCTAGTCCTCAATTCCTCCTCAAGTAACAGTTTAAAATAGAAAATTAATTAAAAAGCAGACCAACAAAATATCCCTAAATTATACTCTTCAGCAGAGAATTACAGCTTTTCATTGGTTTTTGAAGGATTAAGGCAGAAAAGCAATGTTCATTGATTCATCTATTAAGAGAACAGAGGTTTTCCAGTAGTTTTTCCTTTTTTTTTTTTTTTGGTGGAAGTGATATTCTCTCTTCGTGCACCAATGCACCAATTTCCCTCCCTTCCTCAGATGTTCTGGATGTCAAAGCCCACCAGTGCTTGTGCTGAAGTTTGCCCAAGGCACTTCACACCCACTTTGTCAAATATTCAGGATTGAGAAGGAGAAAGCGTTTACAATTCACAGCATGAGACTTCATATCCAGACAAGATATCATCTGTCAGTTGCAGAGACCCGAGTACCTTTCCAAAAAAATAAATTCATCTTTTCAAGGCTGCAAAAGGTAAGTCATTTTATAGAGAGATAAAGGTTCTGCAAGGTAAAGTGATTTGTCCAGCATTACACACTGGGTAGAGACCATGGCAGACCACTCCGGAAACCCAGTTCTCTTGGCACGTCTGGCAGTACAGATTGCGCTTCCCAGGGAACACTTGGAGAAGAGAAGCATTTTACCTTTTTAAAGCAAAACAAACCAAACCCCTGAACACCGTTCCCTGGCCCAGACCCATTCCTGCTGATGCTTAGCTGCTGACAGATGCAAACATTTGAAAACAAAATTAAAAGAAAGACATTTCCTGTAGGAAATTCCAAACTTAAAGCTCGGACATTGTGCACTAACCTGCACTGCTGCTTTCCTTCACAGTTAACACTTCTGCAGCAGTCACAGGAGCACCAGCATGGACATGCTATTTGCAAGCCAAGTCATTTAAACCAGTAAAGGGGTTTGGAATAAGGGGGAAAACCCCACCCAAGGCAACCGCTTCTATTATCATCACAAACGAGGGAGATTGCAGTGGTGATGAGATGCCAGAATGGATAAGCTCTGTCCGT
The DNA here is from genome assembly GCA_020745775.1 of Theristicus caerulescens. Taxonomy (NCBI): domain Eukaryota; kingdom Metazoa; phylum Chordata; class Aves; order Pelecaniformes; family Threskiornithidae; genus Theristicus; species Theristicus caerulescens. The sequence continues at coordinate 76,702,604 of CM036558.1, forward strand.
CTCCTGAGATGGTACATGACTTTGTTAATACCCGTAGAAGACTTTGAAAACACGTGCCCTGTACTGCTTGAAATCTGCAGAGGGGAAAAATCCCCAAGTCTTGATCAGCCATTTAAATACTATTCTTCAATGTATTTTTCAATTCTACTACTTTTTAGCACACATTTAGCAACTTCTGGAAATCTACCCCCAATTCTGGTTTTAGCCTGTACTTGTTCATTTTGGCATCACAAAAAAAAAAAAAAAGCTGTCTACAGTTTTGTAGCTCAGTTTAAAAAGATGAGTTGCAGTACAAAAAATTTTATTCAGCTTCTCTCTCACTGCCAAAATTGCACTAACCTACATCCTAGACCTACAACCTGTTTTTAATACAAATTTCACAAAATTATTTCTCTCTGCTTTCAAAGATGCTGGTAGCTTTCTGAAACTTACTTAAAGGTTTCTGTCCTTTCCAAGTTAACAGATAGGAATTTCAACTTGGGACCTGTAAATAGGATTTTTTAATTGACCTAATTTTGCAACTTCCTGTAAAAAAGCTTTTTACAAGGTTTCATTTCTGAAGTTCATACAATCTCTAATGTATAATAGTTTGAAAAGTCATCCACAAGACAATTACAGCTGCTGGTGTGAAACATCCTTGCCCCATGAACAGGCTATGAATTTCACCACTTTTAAACAGAAATGTGTCAGATAATCGCAATTATTACAGTAGCAACATTGCTAAGTTTCAATGCCTTGACTGCACTTTTGTGTAAAGTCTCAACTGAAACAGTAAATTAACATAAGAATAACTTTGCTGATCATCAATTTGTTCAAAAGGCCGTACCCTACACAGGCTTGAATGTGGACAGGTATGCAATAGTGTTGTTCAAAAAAAGAAAAAAAATATCGAAGTACAAAAATTATTTTAAAGGTTCTTTAAAGCAAATCAAGGCTGAAAGGAATCACGCGCTGGTTCCCAGAATCAAAAACCTGTCCCAGTTAAGTTCACCGTCTGAGAGATGATTTTTAACCTAAATTATAAATTCCTCAGAACATTACTGTTCAAGAGTAAGTCAAGTTAAGAGTTTATTTAGAAATTATCTCAACTGCAAACCTAATTCTCCCAACTCCCAACGCTGTGAATCCCAGGAAATTTATCCAGAGATTCATGACAGAATGAACAACAGTACACAAGTAGGAGTTTCGCAATGCTCTTAATTGGGTGAGGACCTGTGACAGTGAGATCACCACTCCTCTTGCTTCTCCACTGCCCAAGAAACCCAGGAGCTATGCATTCCTTTTGTCACAGTTAGGATCAGAAATAAAACCCCACCGCACACAATCTCACGGTCTGTTAAATTATGCATGGGTTGAACACTCAGAAATCCCATGGCTATTTGTGGAAGTGCAGAGGTGCAAGGAACACTGACACCAAGTGGGGCAAGCCCATCCACTATCCCCAGACTATGCTACCAACCTCCCATATTTCAATCTCAGCCCCTTTACAGGGTATGTTCATACCCAGGAAAAAAGCTTATGAAGACTGAGACTAAAGAAACAGCAGCGTAAAAATAAGAATCCAGAAAGCAGATCAAGTGGTGACACCAGCTAAATTAGGGACAAACATTTGAAAGGCATAAAAAATTCACAAAGCAAGGACAGGGGAATAACTGCGTTATTCTGACAGCCTTATGCACAGATTTTGTTTTGTTTGACAGGTATAAATAAGTTCTAGCCTCTGACTGAAGGGAAAAAAAAAAAGCTTTCACACTCCATCAAACAAGCCTAAGAAATATGTATTTAAAGAAACTGCCACTAACCCATCTCAGTGTATGTAGTAGAAAATAGCATGTGCTTCACTTTACAGCTAGATTTCAAGAAGTAGGTGTTCAGCAGGAGCTTGGTGGGGAAAAAGAAGCAACCATATAAGGCAGCAAAACCAGAATAAAAAGCATGTGTTTTGGTGAGCTGGGCAGACGTCTGTTCTTACCACACAAGGCCTGGCAACTTTCAAATTAGGGGAACCTCAGATTACCCTTTCGGCTAGAAGAACACACAAAGCAAGGTTCCTCACATGCAAGTCGAGATCAAATTTCTTTATACTTACCTGTCTGCTTTCAAAAGCAGGTTAGATGGCAGTTCAAGGAGCTGGTTGTGTTGCACATCCAGGACCTCCACCTGCGTTCGCTCAAGCCGATCTGGTAGCCTTCCTAACATGTTATGTCCTGCCAGCAGCTTACGCAAGCTACTATTGTAAAACAACCTTAGAGAAATAAAAAACATCAAAAATGAGAAAAATCCAAACCGAAGAGTTGCTTTGAGAATTTAGGTGCAATATCACAGTTCATTACAAGAAGGTGATTCAGCCAACTGATTAGCAGACACAGTATTAATTACACACAGATCCAAGAACGTCTTCCCACTCTCCACCAACTTCTTAAAAAGGTTGTTCAGAGACAGGGAAGGAGGTTTAAGGATGATTCAGGAGTGAAAGTAGTGAGAAAGGGTTATCTTATTGCACTGTATAAAACATGAATACAGAAGCACGACAGTGAAGGAGGTAATTGCTAACAATGGCTGCAAAAAACTGCACTTGTGGGATCTCCCTAGCTAACGGAAGAACTTCAGAAGTGTGGGTGAAATCGCCAGTCACCCCACAAACTTCATAGTGCTCTATTCATCACGTGCTGACTCATAATCCAGTGCAATTCCCCACCCCCCCTTTTTCCTTTTCTGTTAATACCAGACTAACATAAAGCCTCCTTTCCAGTCCTACAGCGAATGAAATTTATCTAATCGGCTTTGCTTTCTTGAGCTTTTCCAAGCGATAGATGACCTGGAGTCCCATCCCCCTGCTCCATTTTTGGGGGGCTGGGGGAAAAGGGGAGGGGGAGAAGAGGGCAACATAAAGAGACAAGAACAAACAGCTGTTTTGATCAAATAGTAAAGCTAAAATTTGCACTATAAACAACGTAATAAGGAGGTTAAAATCTGCACCTAAAGACGTCGACAATGGAGGAACTCTGGATTTTGAACGGGAACCACTTTCAGCAAATTAAGAAAAAAAAAAAAAGATTATTCTTCATCTGCCACCTGTCTTACATCCCCGCTACTGTACTGTTTAATCTGGCGAGCCTGTGCATCATGCTGACCTGTTTCAATCAAAGACTCTCAAATTACTCAGCATTAAAGCAAAAATCTTCTTCCCTCTGTTACAATGACCCAAATACACATAAAGAGCCTCCCCCTGCCCCCCTTCCCTACAATACATCAGGTCATCGGATTATTGTGCCAAAATAATCAATGAAGTATGCTGAGTATTTTCCCCTTGACAGACACAGTCATACTCCGTATCTGTGCGCCAGTGTTAACAGTTATCTCAGTTGGCTGGATCGTCTGCGTTATGACCATGAATACAAGTCAACAGCCAGCTGTATCATTCCAGAAGGCTCAACACAGGGTGAAAAGACTTATCATACAGTGATAAGCATATCTATTATGTTTTCATCATTTAACCATTTTTGTTTTACTCCACTTTTACTTGAAAATCTCTCTCAGTTATAGATTTGCCTTTCTATTCTATTTCCTTTCCTAATCAAGACTGGCCAGTACCATCAACACCAAACACTACAGGAAAAAGCAGAATTGGTTGATGTCTATAAAAAAATTTATCACTCTGGGGGCTTTTTTGGATGGGTGGGGGCAGTGCCATTTTAAAATTAAAGAAGTTCAAATCATGGCAAAAACCTTAGCAATTAGCTTTTCCATGAAAATATATTTTATAAATAATTCAGAAGAACTGAGTAAGTCTTTGGGGTTTTGTTTATTTGTTTTCTCTTCTTTTCCAGGTTACATAAGCACCAAAGGAACTGGGCTGCCTGAAGAGAGATTGAACCACCAGCATTTAACTAAGCAAGCTCCTGATGAGCCTGGGACATCTAGTCCTCAAGCTGGGTGGGGAACCAGGATGCGGGGACTGCTCTTCCCTATTGGCAGCTTTCCCACTTGCCCAACTCCCACTGGAAGTTTTGATGGGATCAAAAAGTTCTGAGGGCAAGCACGCCGCTCAGCACCTTCTGAGAAAACACGGTTTGGTGAAAGGATTCAAGCAATTCCTTTACTAAGCAACTGTTCAAGAGAACACAATGTTGAATACAAATAGACCTTTTAAAAAAACAGACAAAAAGGAACAAAAATAGATACAGACATCTTGTTCACTGATGGCGGCAAGGTCATTTTGGCAACTCTTAATTGAAGCATTTCCATTTTCTTTGGGGAATCTTTGGCAACATCAGTTTTATGACAATGAATTTGTCCTGCATAGCTAAGACTAAGTACCCTTTTTGTTATTTTTCAGTACTTCTAAAGCAGGAATGGCTGCATTGTTCACATTTTCTTTAATTGAGACAAACATTAGTAGACAGTCCTCTATCTCAACTGCTTCAACTCTTTGTCGTCAAGGATTGTTTTTCTGATTCAAGAGGCAAACGCACATAGCATCAGCTGTAGTTTATTTAGATTAGGTGCAACCTTCAGGCTTCCAGGACACTGCTGGTCAGTCAGGGCTTGAACATTTGTGGTTAGAATTGCAAGCCTCCTCCTAGGAAAGTCCTGCTCACTCACTCCACAGGTTTTCAGAGTGCTATTCTATGTAGAAGGAAAAACATACAGCAGTGCACATGAACACACTAACTGGGCACTAGTATTTGCTTAATACTTAACAGTAGGTCTATACGCCTGAGCCATTTGCATTTGAATCCAGACCCAAATTTCCCTAAAGTTTAACAGACATTCAAAGCCTGTGTTTTGAACTGGGCCTTAAAACTGAGCTGACTTATTAGGAGCTAAGCTATCTAGACACATACTACAAAGAAGAGCTTTCAAAGATAAGCTGTTTCCTGGGGTTAATGATAAGATGGCAGGAGAGACAAGTGGGATGTTGACTGTACCTAATTTCAGCTAATCATTAATCTCCCAAAGATATCCGGTACGCCTTGATACTCCTTGCTGTTATGAAGTGCAAATGAAAGGCAAATGAACTTTTGCTCCCCCCACCTTCTGAGTAGGCGCAGTTTCACTTTGTGTGAAAAAACAGAGGGACGTTAGCCCGTTAGTTTGCTTGGTAAATCTCCTCACATCCTTTTCTGCCCACATTTCTGAAATCTATTCTCTTTCCATTTATGACACTAAAACTGCCAGTTTACACCATATGGCACATTCATCTGACCCAGACAAAACTATCCTTTTTGGTTTCTGATGCTCTTCTGTGCTGTACAGCTCTGTAAGGAAAATATTTAATAGCTCATCATATACTAGCTGTCTACAATCTTCAATGGCTCTGCACATCCCCAGGCAATTTCACCCTTTGCGCCCAGTGTGTTCTCCCTTTCACAACATCTCTTTTGAAGCGTACGAGCAGCCAAGAATGACAGCTCTCTTCTAGTGAAGTCAGGGACTTAAAAATTCTCAATACCAGCACCTGACCAGTATACTCAATTGGAACAGGTCTCTCTAGAAAAAACTAATAAGAGCCATTCATTATTTAAACTCAACTCCTATTTTCCTTCCTGCTCACTTGCTTTCCTGTCATTTGTATTCATCAATTTTAATTTAGACTCCTGGAAAACAGATCATCTTTGTAGTGAAAGCGATTGCTCTACTTGCTTGATGAGGCTTTACCCTCTCCTCTCAGCCCCTTTTTCACTCAAACAGGGCTGTGAACTGGAGTCTCCAGGCACCACTGAAACTAACTTACAAGTTCTGGATCTCTAAACTGTCATGCAAAGTTATGGCTGTAAATATTTAATATTCAGTATTAAAAATGAAGGGCTTTCCTGCCTGAAAAGCTACATGAACTTCAAAACTTCCACCTGGACGTTCAAAGGCACTGCTTTCTCTGCATGAAAGTAAAAGAAGAAAGGCTGGGTGGAAGCTTGAGGCACGACGACACCCCACAAGGTAAAAATAAAATCAAACAAAAGATAAAACAGGCCTGACAGTCACTGGAACAAGCTAAACACTGAATCAGCAATTATTTCTGAATTGCTTATCCTGTTCCACATTGTGCACCTGGTCTGCGAGACTCACCGGGCAGGCAGCTCGCGTATCTGATTGTGGCCAACATCCAACACTTCCAGTTTCCTGCTGTCACATATCCACTCAGGCAGGTTTTCCAGGTGATTTCTATGAATAAAGAACACAAAGAGGTATAGCTAAACGATAATTGAGATGTAAAGACTATTAAGAATACAGCCTCAAGAGAGATACAGATACCTGCAGGAAATAAATCTGCTACATAATAGGTTTCTTATGAGATTGTATCACCCCTCCTTCTCTGAGGGCACTACCAGCGCATTAAGGTCCTGAGTGAGGGGGCAAGAAAGCTAACAACATTATTACCTCCCTAGACACGCAGCCACTAAGAAAATGGAAAAAGCTGCTTCCAAGTTATCAGGGAAGAAGTATTAAGAGTATCAGAGTATCGAGGATGAAGAAGTCTCTACATAGAAAATAAAATTTGTGAGATGCTCCTCAGAAAATATTCACACCCTACACAGCTGAAACACACCTCCTCCATCCCCCATAAATTCAATCCTGAAACCCACTCTACCGCTCTTCATCTCTCTCACTGAACAAAGCAAAAGCTTTTTTGTGTGTGTATCTTTAAAGTCAAGCATTTTGCTTTTCCTGCATTTGTCTTCACAGAAACTAACCCTTCTAAAATTAAGTTCTTTGAGGTAAGTTTTTCCAAATATTGCACTGTAAACACACAGCTAGGCACAGCTGGCACCCATGTATCCTGCCTTAAAGACAAAAATTAGCAGCTCACAATACATGGAGGAGGTTGTGTGCATGTGCATTCACATAACCACTACTTCAGTTAGCATAAACAGATGCAAAACTGGGCATCAAATAATATTCAGGCACTTGTAGACTTGAAGTTCAGGCATAGGACCCTTACACAGCATGAACATAAATCAATGTTCATGCTCATTCATGTACTTGTATCCTATAGTTTATTCACGCAATAGCCTTTAACCAAAATATGCGACAGCAAATCAACCCCTCTTATCCTCAGATAGCTTCCTTTTCAATGTCAAACAGATTTCCCAAATTCCAAGCGAGCCAAGAAGCTAAAGACACCCTACCCATTTAGTTACAATGCCATCACTGAACTGAGGCACAAAAAGGGTTTTGTGATCAGAATCATGCATTCTGCACCAATTTCCATTTACAGCTAAATGGAGAACACAGCTTTACAAAGAATGCTTTTCAATAGATCACACTTCACTTATTTAGCCACACCTGTGTTACATTCAGGTGCACAATGGGAGTAACTCATGGATGATGAAACTTTGAAGTTGTAAAAACAGTCCTCAAACTGTAAAACAAACTACAACACCCCCTTTTCAATTTTTTTTCCTTATCCCACCTCCCTTGTTTACGGATGCATTCAAATGGCAACTGCAGGCATCCCTGCAGCAGCCAGGGCTGCAGAGAACAACGGTGAGCTGCAGGAGCTGCCTTACTGATGAGTAAACTATCAAACCATCACCTACACTGGACTTGTGACACAGACATAACCAGTAAGGAACTTCTGTACATGTCTCATATTGGTGAACATTTGAATCATCGTGTTGTATCTCTGTAAGATAGGAAATCTTTAAATCAGGTAAACTCTTTTCCTTTAACTATAAAGGCACATTTTGCTTATAGCACTAAAAAAAAAAAAACCACCCAAACAAAACAACAACAAAAAAAACCAAACCCAAAATGTAAATCTATAAAAAGGAAACAGGGAAGAACTGGCCAGTAGAAAAAAGCCCATCCTCTAACTCCGAAAATCAGTCTTTTCATATCTCAGGGTCCAGTTCCTGCCCCCACTCCCTCCCAATAAAATACCAGTGAATGTCATTTTTCCATAAGCCTCACTGATGTATATCTTACAGGCCCAAGAAAAAAACATACTTACCTAGAAATATCCATATAAGCCAGGCAATTAGGAACTGGATACACATCAAGGTGAACGAGTTCTAGGGGGAAAAATAAATAAAAACAAAAGTGGTGATAAAGAGTTGCACTTAAATGGCTGTTCCATAACAGTTACTGTAAGCAGCTAAGCACCCAGATATTTCAGACCAAGTCAGTAACCTAAAAAACGCCTGAGGATCTGGACCTTTGTGAACTGAGTTTTGTTTCTTTATTATGTCTGAGTACGTTTGCTATATTACATTGTACTTGCTATGACAGACACTGCATAACTGATCAGAGAGGAGAAACTGGAGGATTTTAAAAGCTTCATGGCAAATTCTCATTTTTTCATGTTTGTCCCAGAGCTGTAACTTCACCTCTGCCACCCTCTGCCCAGAATAGTTAGTTACAAACCTGCTCTACTTTTTTTCACTGGTCACTAATGGTACAGGCATGGAAGGGAGACTCCCCACTCTGGAAGAGCAAGCTACAGAATAACCCAGAGTCCTCCAGGTCATGGCAAGATCCAGAGTATTTTTTCAACACATTACATGAGCCTTTGCATCCCTGTGGAGTTCCTGGTTCAGGCAGCCTTACAGACCTTTCATAGTGTCTCAACTACTGCTAGTAATGTTATATTTTGATTGCTTCCATAATGTTTCATATTCTAAGGTTTTTAGGTAGCTAAAGCTTAGCGTTAAGGTTGAAACAAAACCAGCAGACATTTAACAAGCATCACGGTTCCTTTGGAAGATGAGACAAACAAGGTGGCCGAGGGTGCAAAGAGAAGATAGCCAGGAGGAATGGCAAGACCAAATAGGCAGTTGATTGCAAGATACAGGCTGACTTGGGTTCTCAGCTCACATTGCACAGCACATGCTCAGATTGTTAACTTTTCTCAGCTACAAAGATCCTGGCATGAATACTTAATGAAGGCACAGGTTTGGATATCGTTAAGATGACAGCCTTTTAAAGGCAGGGCAGACTGTTCAGCAAATTCACAGCGCTCTGAGCTTGCATTTTGTTTATTCCAATACCAAACTACTCCAAACAATAAAAATGGTGGTGAAAACTGAGTATTTTAAGTAATAGCAGCTTCCAGAGACAGATCAAACAAATCCTATTCATGGAACACAAGAGTTATTCAACTGGAAAATGCTGCATTATTTTTATTACTGAATACAAATGAAGTTACTCATTATAGATTTTGTAGCCTTCTGGCCAGAGTAAGCAGCTACAGGTAGTAGCAAAAATATATATTGTTTGTCTCACAAACAGCCACTTGTTCAAACTTTCTCAGCTCTGGGGAAAAGGAATAAATTCTCTATTTGTCTTGGTAAACAAACACATTAATACAACCCAAAGAACCAACAACTTCAAGAACCCTCCCTGCTGAGAGAGGAATTTCAGCCCAAATTTTAAGCTTTTCACAGTTTAGAAAGCTCCAAATCGGTAACCCAGTGTTATTTGAAAGTCACTTCCAAGCTCAGAATTGGCAGTAGCATGACACAACACATGTGAAACCCTTTCATCCAAGGGTCATGACAAGAGCCTCCTGATTACATGCACTGCACTCCATAAGCATCCCACAGAGAACCTGGTATGAAAACCAGAATTCAGAAGACACCACCACAGCTGCCCTGAACACGCACTTACCATTTGAGGAAGCGTACAGCGCTTTGAGAAAATATCCACTGATTTTGAGGGTTACCAGTTGATTCCGTTCACAGTGTAACACTTCGACATTGTTAAAAACTGTTGCATCCAGCTCCCCAAGTTTGTTGTCTCTGAGATCCAGTTGGGTCACATGATGCAGAAAATCTATTTCATCGGCCTCCAATCTCCTAATTGAATTCAATCTTGCAGACAAAAAAAGGAGATTAAGTGTAGTTACGTGGCAGGCTCCTGCTGACAAACCAATGCTCACTCAACAGTTGGTTGTGCTGGATTAAACTAGCGTGCCTTCGGGTTCTGATCAAAGTTGATTTTAAATATTTTCCCCTTTGTTATGGTATTTTAAAAGCCGTATGGATGAGCTCTGTTGTTTTATCCATCATGACAAAGGAATGATGGCACCAAGTTCCTTTCTAAACTACTTTGAAAACTACTGATGAAAAGCTCTGCAAGAACATAAGTATTACTGTTATTGTGTCTATAAAAATAAAAAATGATCTGGCTGTTATTTGTGCCCAATAGTTTGGAAAAGAACAAAACCTCTACAGTTCCTGCTGGCCTATCCTGAGCACCTGCTGGAAAAGCCTGGCAGATACGAGTAACCTGCAGATATTGGAATCTCGTGCCTTATTGAAAGGCCAAATTGGGATTTATGAATTCCCATATTTGCCTCTTGCTTTGCCATGTTCCACAGCAAGCAAATTCAGAGGCCTGAAAATGGGTGTTGAAAGAAAACAAAGCAAAAACCCAAGACAAGCGGGTCTGTCAGATAAAGAGAGCAGGTTTTATCACATCTTCACTGCAGTGGGTTGATGCTGCCAATATTCAGCAACTTCCCCAGAAGTTACAACTGAAATAAGATTATCTATAACCCAGCAACGTTTGAGATGGCAGCGCACTCCAAAGAGTTCAGTTGCAAATTCTCAGCTCTGACCAGAACACTAAAATCGGTATAGGAACTTCTGTCGGCCCACTGAGCCTCCCTAGTGAGGGGTAAGGGCATATACCTGCAGTTTTGTTGTTACTCTTGCTTTCAAAGAGTTGCCCTCTGTATAACAGTTGTGCTTTCAGAGTAGCTACATTTTCCAATTAAAAGAAAATGCCTAATACGCTCCTTCAATACCACAGCCTGTTTTTTTCTGTTTTCAGTTTACAAGCAGTGCTTCCCTCTGATTTCACTGAAGCAAAGCACTTCACTGTGCAGCAAGTACAGTTTACAAAAACGTTCGACATTTACTATTCCAGGTAGCGTTACAAAGAACGACTGTCACTGCTCGGTGCAGAAAGGATGCAGCAGACAATGATGGGGCTGGAACTGCACCACTGGAACTCATGGCCAGCCCAGCCACAGCATCCCTACAGTAAGGCCAGTTTATTTGCTTTTAACATGCATACAAACACACAAACATATTATAACCCTACCACATACACTTCAGAATTCATCCATCTATTTTAGCTGGTTTTTTAACTTATGCTGGCCCTTCCTTGATTGCAAAGTCTGACAGCTACACAGCAGTACAGTATGCTAAGTTTTAGCTTGAAGAGCTTAATTTAACTAAATGGTTCTAAAATTCATCATTATTTAGACCTCGTGGTCCAGGCTCTGAAGTGAGCCTTGCCCCAAAGACCGTAAGAATAAAGAACCACCTCATACCAGAGCCATTTGTAATAAGGATCTCTTTAAACTCTGCTGAGGGCATCGACAAAATAATGTTACACATGGCGGACTAGGCTTTTTAACATACGAAGAAATATTAAACTATCTATTTTTGTCCTCTCCACTGCCTTTTTCTTCACCTCACGCATCTGTAACATTTCAGACAGAAGCTTTTTGAGTCAGGGACTATCATTTATGTTATAGTAACACTGCATCAACTAGAACTGCAGGAGCCACCAGTGTCCCAGGCTCCATTTTGTTTGGGTATTTTTGGTATAAATATTAATTTCCCCCACTCATTTTCCTAACTATTGATCCCCCTAAATGCTACCTCTTCCTCAAAGAAGAATGCTAAGTCAACAGCAAGTGCTGTGAGTTACAAAATACTGCCAGAAACATGATTCAATGGACTAACACAACAGATTCACACCCAGGGGCTATTCCGACAGCCAAAGAGAAACTGTTTCAACACCAATAATTTAGACCCACTTATATTTCCCCTTTTTCAAATACCTACCTTAGATCCACATGTTTAATGTGAGGCATCCTTTTCAACACCTGTAAGTTCAGGGTATCCATGCAGTTTCCTGACATACAGAGCTTATCCATGGCAGTCAGCTTCTCCAGCACCCCTGGAATGTCGGTGAACTCGTTGAAGGACAGACTCACGTAGCTGAGTTGATGCATATGCTCCAATTCATCAGGAAGCGACTGGAGAAAGTTGCCATCCAGCAAAAATGTCTGCAAGCTATTAAAGGCGGGGGAGGGGATGGGACAGTGAAGAGAGTGAGTGACCTGTTAAATCACATTTCCTTCCTGTAAACACACAAATTTGCTGCAGTTACAGTGAAATAAAATATACAAAAGGGCAGAAGAAAGAAAAATATTAAGGAATAATGCTTTAACATCTGCCTCAGAAGATATCAACCAAATAATTAAAAGTCTTGCAACTATGAAATGCAGGCTGTGCTATCATATCTTCAAACATCTCCAGAACTGCGACTTGTGTGATGGCTGAAGCACATAAGCAAGGGGGTTTAAAGATTATCTTCACCATGAAGGTGACCCTTGTGTCAAATACCGGGGACTGGAAGAGCTTTGAGACACAAAGCCTGCTTCCCCTCTGCCCGCAGCTCACAACTGCTTTCATACAGATCTACAAGCCAGTCTGCTCTGACAAAACCCAGTAGGTTTGAACTGTTTCTCATAGCAAGATTACGTACAGAGTCATGAAACTGCTTGTTGTCTCTACATTACCAGTCTGTGTACGTTAAGTTTTAAGAAAGTACTTGCTTGTGCATCTCGCCTACAACTGCTGGAACGCTTCTGAGGGCATTGCAGGACACATTGAGTTCAGTCAGGGTTGGGATACTGCAGACTGCCAGTGGGAAATCTCCTAAATTATTATTGGAAAGGTTAAGGCTCTTCAACTTGGTGAATCTACAATGAGATAAGAAGAAAAAAAAAAAAAAAAGGAGACAAATAAGTGGAGCATAAACCACACGATGTTGCCTTGCAATAATTAATACAAGGTAAGTTTGGTTACATAAATGCAAATTACATGCATTTTTAGTTTATGTACTCAGAAGAACCAGGGAAACTAGTAGACACTCAAGTTCAACACCACTTGCAAGCGTTCACTCATGTTAAGCTGGCACAGAGAAACAGGCTCTCCTGAACAATACGCTAAGTATTCTCCTATGAGAGTAACAAAGAACAAAACCCTTGCCATCCGTATGATGTATGTCGTTTCTTCTGTGGCATCTCATCCTGTACTACAGCACTGCTATTTTTCTGAACACACTTCTGGCTAGTAAGACTACCCTAGTGACACTGGTTACAAGGTGCAGGAAATTCTGAACCTATGTGAACACCAAATTTTTGTGGTGCAGCTCAGCTCCATTCATGTGAGTAGATAGTGCCTTTCAACCAAAAATTCTCATTAGAATAGACTAGTTTGAATACAACTGGGAAATGTGCTGAATTAAAGCAGAATTTAGCAAGACCTTTGTAGTGACAGAGGCAAATTCTTACGCTGTTGATTAAGTATGATGTCAAAGCTCGCACAGATTTCAAAATTTTGCCCTTGATGTGTCACGGAACTCTTAAAAGCCCCTTGGTTTATCACATCAGCCAACAAAGCAACTTGCATGTGCTTGCCTTATTAAAGATGACCAGGACTGTTTGAACAAAAAACTCAAGAAGGGGACAATCCAATTAGCCAGCCTGCATGTTCAGCAACATTATTATGGTTGCCTAACAACCACTGGGAGGTATGCCTGAAGGCAAGTAAAAGGATGAATGAAAAGATCTGTGTCAGATTCCGATAAATGGAAGTTTCTTTTCTGGCACGGTTTACGCCAGGACATTTTATTTGGACTTCGTTTTCCCTTCGTTAAGGCTCAAGTCCTTTATTTGTGCAGGCTTTTATATAACAAGGCGATGGAAGCAAAACTGCACGTATGGATCCTGCTATTCCACGTGAAAGTAATCTCCGACAGCATGTGCCAGTGCATCCACAGCCTCCGCATCAGCCCAGCCCATTCTTACCTCAAAGCACTCTGTCCTCCCCCAACCAGAAAACACAGACAGAAAACACATCAAGCATTAAAAAGGTTAAAAAGTTTTAATGCCAAAAAACTCTTAGAAATCCTCACCAGCTGAGGATGGTGGCATGCACCTTCAGCATTACCAAAATCAAACTAATACCACTGACTAAAACTCAACATGAAAATTTACGTAGTGCTTTCATATCCTATTTCAGTGGGGGTTGTAAGTGAAGTGTGGGTTTTACCCCAAAAGACAGGCTATAAATACATTTAAAGTTTACAAATACACTTAACATTTACAAAGGCTTGCAGCAAGCAAGGGAATGCTGTGCTCTCTATCGGTGTTTTGGTGCAAAGATGGCGGGGGGGGGGGGGGGGGGGGGGAAGGAAAAATCATGGCCAGAGTTATCACAGATTTTGAACACCCTGTGCCATGCTGGAGGCAGAAGAAGTTTGGAACAGAGTTAGATGGAGATTAAATGAAATCTTGCAATCAGATTACTGCTGCAGGGAAAAAAATACTACTGTGCAGAAACAATGACTAATGTATCTCTAGAGTGAGAACAGTACAATAAAAAGGATGCTAGGGTAAGCTAGCTGATGATAATGAGGGCTGCTAGCCAGAAAAAAAAAAGGCACATTTTAAACACTACACCTGCCTAATTCCTCTATTTTGAGAGAAAGGGCTTAAAAATCTTGAACCTAGAAGTGAAGCCCGCAATCCTGCGTTTATCTTGAAGGTAACTGTAGATTTAGGCCACAGATATACTGCCTTGAAATCTGGGGTGATTCTGTGGTAGAACAGCTGTCCCACATCTTCCTCAAAGTCAATTGCAAATACAAACAAGAGTGCTCTAAGTAGCAGACTCAGGGGCCTTTAGAAATTACGGTTTTTTTCCCTGTATTTAGGTAAGTGCAAAAATAGTAGCGAATACAGGAAGATTAAGTCAAAATAACTAAGCTCCTGGAGAAACATCAAAATGCAACCATTCCAATTTTCAAGTCAACCATGAAAAAAGAATTAACTCATTTAATAATCAACACTGAGGCTACAGCCTTTACTTGTGCTGCTCTGGAGTGTCAGAAGAACAGTCTCAGGCCTTTTGCCCACTAAACAAGTGAAAACTACAGTCTACTAGAAGACCCCAAATACAATATGGAGATAAAATTACAGAAGATCAAGCTAATACACAGAAGAAAGAGGAGTGGGACGGGGGGTGGTAGAGGTGAAGGAAGCCAAGAAATACATTAACTCCAATGCAGTGCTCAGCTTCAAGGTTTTCTGCACACATTGTTGTGCATAATTGTCCTAGGTCAAAGGGGGGAGTGGGGTGGGGGGGGGTCAACACCCCCACCAATGTATCTGGATTACATCTCTACTACCCTAATGAATGCTTTAATGTGTGTTTATTAAGGGTCTTCTGTGAGTAATCTAATTACTAAGGACATGAACCGAACTGGTTAACAGGTCTATATAGGATGTAAGGAAGGTGAGTAGTATTGGATATACTCATACAGAAGCTGAAAATGCACATATAAGTGTATGTCAAATAATCCACAAAGGAGAGTTCATTGTTAAATCACATTTAAAGAAAAGCTGAAAGACAGACAACATAAGCTTAAAGTTAAAAGATTAATTTAAGACAACTGGCAGGAAAGAGGTATTTTCTTCCTCCTTTGTAAACATGTTCATTTACAAAATGCTAAAGTTGCACTTCTCCTCATGGAGCACTGTCAAGTACAGAACATTACTAAGCCAAACTAGCAGGCATTTGCTCAAAATTAAGATCTAAGTCTACCTCTCATCTTCGGCCACTCACTTCCCACTATCCACATCGCAAATGGGTGGTGCACTTCCATTACAGAGCATTGCCATGCTGCACATTTAAAATGCTAAATTGTTTATAGTGCTTCTTATACCTACATAGATTCACAGTCAGTAGCACCAGTAGCACTTGTAGCATCATCAATATAAATAAGGTAGGAAAGACGCATTTTACAGACTCAAGTTTTCTGTTGCTGCTGAGTTTGCATGGTGTCAGGCTTTAAATAGATTTTACAGAGCAACATCTTTGCTGTTTTCTCACACCCAAATCTTTACTCCTACCAGAAGCAGGGGCACGCATCGATGCTGCCCCCCATGGCATTGCTGGAAAGAAGAAAAGGCACAACATTGCTTCTTTGAGGCATGACAGTATAATAACCTCATATCAAGTCCATACATATGCTTTCCTTCCTCTTCTCCCTCCTTCCCTGGTTCTAGACTTCGTTATCTGTTAAAAAAGAGTCAACCTGAAGAACAGCATCTCTCAACACGCTATGTTCAGTTAGCTTACTAAGCTTTCTGCTGTAATGACAAATACATAAACACTCACTTCTCTGACCAAAAATAGTCCTACTTTAAGCTAGAGCAAAATGTTGACATGTCAGCCCTTGAGTTTAAACATGCAATATGACTGAACACTAATTGCCATAATTGAGCCAAAAAAATGCCCACTTACTTAATCCTGAAGCTGCCACTTCAGGAGTGGTTTCAGTTTGACATACACAAAATGAGGAGAGGGACTAACAAGAGAAGTTTGTATCAGGGCAAAGCAATGAACTGATGTGCTAATTTCAAATTCAGATCTACCCGATGTGCACAACAGAGGAATTTCCATTACACAGTACAGCATTTGTGTTCCACTGTCTTTGGAGGGGGCGGGGGGGAATAGTATATTCGAATTGGCCATACACCGTCATTGAAATGCAGCCATAACATTTATCTGACAAAAACAGTCTTGCTGCACTTACCAAAAGCAATAAAAAAGCAGTATTTTAGTACACACAAAACGGAAGACATGGCTTAATAAGGGACTCAGCTTATGGAAAACAATCACTTTCCCAATACTGTCTCCAGTATTTGGGCCTTCTCATGACTATGCTGTGGTTGCAGTTGAACATTATCATGTCAAGCAGCAGCACAACTGTCCCTCAGCTCCAGCACCATTTCCAAGCAGATCAATGCACTGTGACAAGTGTTAGAACTGAACTACAACTTGCCACCTTCATGAACGCCTGTGACTTTGGCCACTAACTTAATCATCAAGAGAATTTCCATATAAACCTGATGCACCAATTTCCTCCTTGGAAATCAATGGTCCAATTTACTGCCTTTTTGCAGTTACATCAGATTTGCCCATCCATAGCCTTATTGCCTAAGGGAGCAGCTAGCCTAGCATCAGAAATAGTCATAGCATTTCCTTTCCCAGAAAGGTGTCGTGGTAAAAGCCTTCAATTAGTTAGACAATTAAATGAACTATCCCAGCCCTCTTGCCCTGCTAAATTTGTCGAGACAGCTGAATAGAGGCAGACTGTTTCTGCAACAGCTAGGGAGGTTCACTCGGATGCTGCAGGTGAAGGCTTTGCCTAACTGAGTCTGGGCACAGAAGAGTTTTCAATAGATAATAGAGAGAGGAGGAAGGAGGAGCTCTGCTGGTGTTTTCCACTCTGGTTCTCTGGACAAGGCTCCTGTTCATCTATAAACCAAGTAGCTCACGTCACACCACACAAAACCAGATGGAGTAAAGTAATCTCAGGAAAGAGGGTCACTTAGTTTGAGGGCAAAGATTGATTTTGGTCAAGTCAGAAGAAACTTGAACAAATTCACCCATGAATTATCTATTTCTCCACTAGCTGAATGAATAAATGAAAACATAGTTTTATCTGAATTTGTATTTCCTTCCTCCTTTCTTAAACCCCATGGGGGAAAAAGAAAGAAAGAAAAAAGCAGATGGATAGCTGCAATTTTGGTATCTTCACTACCCTTTATGCCAACACACTAGAAACAGTCATCCTGGTATTTCTCTCCTCTACTTGCATTTAAAACTATAAAAGGCACGACAATTCCGGTATACAGACTTGAGTCTATATGCCAAAATTAATTGGTAGATTGTATTAAAAAAAAAAAAGACTGCACTGCACAAAAAGGAATAACCTTAAATCTAGGCAGTTATTTTTCAAAATACACAAATAATCACAGATGTTGAGTTAAATTCAGACTACCTCCAAACTTAAGACAACAATAAAGCTTTTATTCTATTACATAGTTGGTAAGAAGACCATAAAGACAAGAAAAACAAAATGTATGCGTTGTTAGTGGAAATAATCTGAACCTACATAACTGTACTTTGCAGTTCTCAATTTCTGCACATACCTAGCACACACTGCTTCACTAGGGGGAAAAAGACTACCCTCAGAGGAAGAACAAAATTCCTAGGAAAAAAGTGAAAATGTATTCTCCTTCTCTATATTAGAAATTTATATTTGAAATAAAAAAGCATTAGCTAGGGATGGGCTCCAAACTGAAGCATGTTTAAATGCATGAAAAGAAAACCTTTATTTTACTTTGGAAGCCATATCAGAAAGCAACAGACAAGTAGACTGGAGTAGGCTGATATGCAATAACTGGATTCCATAAATATGTTCACTACTTTTTGAAGCATTATTTGGAAGAGATACTGCTGTACTTAGCCTAATAGTTCCACTAAACTGAATCCAATTAACAACTGCAATTTCTACTTTTAGACTACACTATTTTTACAAATGCTATTTTATAGCATATTTTTTAGTGCCATCTATTTTTCTCCTACCACTATTAAGGAGTTCACTGTTCCAACTTAAACAATCCAAAAAATCCAATTTGTTTCAGGCATTAAACCAATTTTGCAATCTTCCCCACTTAGTCACTTGTAATGACTTGACTTTGCAATTTATTTTTCTTTAATCAAATGCCACTGATTTTTGCCGAGTATTCACATGAGGGACACTTTCTTGAGTTCGGAAAGGTACACAGAAGCTACGTAGAACACAACCAGTCATGAAGATTCAGAAGGATGCACTAACAAAACCAAACTCTTCCTTCAATGTATTTACAAGCTGAATAAAACAAAGGCAGTGAAGTTACATAAACAACATATTCCAGGTGTTGTCTTTAGTATTACAAATAGCAAAAAAATATTCCAAGGCTACAGAGCTGAGAAAATAAAAGTAGCACCAGAATATAGCAAACATTGGATGGAGTTTGTTAATAGTAGACCTCTGGTTGTCAATATCATGCCAACTTCTCCTTCTTGGCCTACTGCTTTAGATGGCTATGCTTCAGTCTTGGGCTTCAAGTGAAAGAGGAGAAACAAGTATAAAAGTAAGGTGCCCTGGCTCCGAGACCATCAGAGTGTGAGAGAAAGCTGCCGGCATCTTCCCACACCATGGAGCAGGCAATGGTACTCCAATCCTTGTGGTAGTACACTCCCCACGTTAGCTGGACCCATTTACTAACTTCAATAAATGTGTGCATTTACAAGCAAATTCCTCTCCAGAAGAGCATCCAAAAAAAACCAAACCAAAACAAACCCCCAAAACCAACCAACAAACAAACAAAAACAAAAAACAAAAAAAAAAAGGAGAAAGCTCAAATCTTTTCCAGTGCATCTACTGGCAGTGCCCTGTGGGGACTGTCAAGGGGGAAGGTGTATATTTGCCATGTCCATCCAACTTTCTTCACTAACCTCAGTTTCATACACTAAAAGCAATAATCACAAGGAGCATTTCTATGCACTTTGAGACCAACCAAGTGGCAAGGCTAGAGACTTTCTTCCCTGCTCCACAATCTCTAGGGACATGCTAGGATCAAACTACACCTCACCCTGACTTCTAGCAAGCTTGCCTGCTTCACTAGTCTCTAGTGAACCCAGTTCACAGTCTCTAATACTGTTCCCCCCTCACTATCTGGGAACCTAAGTGTTCTCTGAGCAATGATTGCATTTTGAATTACCTACTTACTGCATGATGGGTTGGCAAGGAGAGTTTAGCTTGAGGACACCACCCACCCACCCCGCCCCCCCAAATTCTGGGTTTTCAGATAAAAACATCTATTCTACAGTTGGAAGTAGCAAGGATTTCAGAAACACTTGCATCAATATCTCGGAGTCCTCTAGCCTTCTCATACCTACAGATACTACTTCAAGTTACTGCCACTAGCCCAGAAGAGTTTCAGCTGAGATGCCTGAGAAGACAGTTGATTTCTAAAGAGGCTCCGGGAGAGAAAAGATACCAATGGATCTTAAGATAAAAATCCATATAATCACTGTTAATAATTAACGACCACAATAACAACTTGTTCTTCAGATAAAAATTGGCAAGCATCATTTTGTTTATTGTTAAAACAAACTTTGTGGCTTATTACATCCCCCCTTTCTTTCTTTCTCCTTTCTTTTTCAAATCTGCAACAGGCTTATATTAAAAATCCACATACTGACAACTTACTTTTCAACATTAACAAGCAAACAGTATTCTTGATGCCAACAGTTTTTTCCAACAGCACTGACTGAAACAATTACATATAAATCTAAAGCATGCTTAGCCCAGTGAAGCAGAGCAACCGTGAATAAAGACTACGGTTTATTCATTTGCTTCAAACCTAGAGCAATACTACTCTGCAAAACTAGTAAGCCTGAACTGTTGTTTGCGTTTCAGAACAAGAGCTGTGAAGTTGCATTGTAGATAAGGGGAAAGTGAGGTTTGGGAACACAGTGTACATATAAATCTTGACTTTATGGTTTAAAAAAAAAAAAACACCAGCCAACATTAAAAGAGTGTAAGCAATAAAATTTGTGACAACTTAAGACAACAGAATGTATTCCATCGCTCCATTTGTAGTATACAGGAACTAAAACACCAAGGGCTTTAAGGCAAATTCTGACTCGATGGGGATATTATAACAAGATGTCAGCCGCTTCTAATACAGCAACAGCTGGGCAATCTTTCAACTGGGGAATCTCCTCTCTCCCCCAAAAGAAAGACACCCTTTCCTATCATTTTAAAAAAGGTACTGTAAAGGAGAACAAGTACAAACATTTGCTGCGTTTTTTTCAACACAGATGAATTTTCAGACTGCCTACTTTCATACGTAGTATGAAATATGTATTCCCTAGTAAGTAGGAAAAAAATACAGGTAGCTGTATATACCTTTCAACATTCAGACAGTTCAGTTACAGAAGTTCACAGCTGCAGAGTACCTACAGCGACAGAACTTAGAGTGGGCAGTAAAGCAAGTGAAAGTATTGCTACTGGGGGGAAAAAGTGCATCTACACCTCTGTAAGCCTTCACATGCTACCAGCAATTTAGTTCCCAAGATGGAGATTTTTCACTTATGCCAATTGCTGAGCAGGACTAAATATTTTATTCAGAAATGCAATAAATTACATTATTTTAGTAACTGAAAGAAGTAACTGCATAAGCAAAAGTAGGAATTCTTGTTTTTTTCCCAATCCATTCCTGACTATACCTGCCAAGTCAGTGCATATGTCAGCATCTCATTACTATGACCTAGCTGCTTGTAAGTCTGCTCAGTGGGTAGCTGAAAAGTTGGTATTTTCTTCTGTCTTTGATATACCTCTTGTTTTGAAATACAACATTCATAAGCATTTGTTAAATTACCACCTATAGTGATAGCACCAAGAGCTGCTTATAGCAAGACAAATTCTCCTAGACTGCCTTGCTAACCAGATTTTAATTGAAAATTGTACCAGGAAGAGTAGGTATATAAATGCCAATGCATTTTGTTCACAACATCCAAGCACATGGTTATTTTGGAGCCTTAAATACTTCTGGGCTTGATTCACTGGTGCTGTGCCTTGTGTGTGGCTGCAATTTAGCAATTGAGAATTTGGTATAAAAGCCAACAGTACCAAATCAGAACAGCAGAGATTTTGTACTTGCTTTGCAGTGGTTTGAAAGAACATGGGCAAACAAAAAAAAAAAAAGACTTCTAGTTTATCCAGTCAAGTTTTACCTCGTGTAACCCCCAAAAGATCTGAAAATGGTTTTATGAAATTGGATTAAAAAAAAAAAAAAAAAAAAGGTCAGACAAATAACAACTTGTGTTCCCAAGAATGACTGAGCTTCCCTTACTTTGCACATGCTTTCATACTGGGATTCACTAATCATTTCAAAAAGATATGGTGTTCCCTTCTTGCTAGATATTTGTGTATTTACTCACAACAGGAAAAGCAGACTTACAGTAGCAGTCGAGCTGGCTCAAAGCTCTTTGGCAGCACGAGCGAAACTCAAGTTTTCCCACCCTAAAGAGGAGAAGCTGGGACTGTGCTTCTTAGGGCTGAAAGCAGCATGGCTTAGGAGAGCACGCCAGAGCCAGGCTTGTGCTTTTGCTGCTGGTGGGAGGCAAAAGATAACCGATGGGGCACTGCTCTTCTTACCCCTCAGCAGTAACTGCTGCTCACGCAGCCCTTTCCACTGGGCACAACAACGGGAGCAGCAGCAGCTTCCAGCTACTCGCTGCCTGGGTGATGCCACCTGCACTGGATGAAGATAAGGCTGGAGGACAGCAGCAGAGGGAAGGTCAGCGCCAAGGGGCAGGAGTTCATGAGGCACTGGCTCTGATCCACTGAAACAGTGCTGTGTAACCTTCCTAATCATTCTTTTTTTTCTTTCCTCCAGAAGTTCACAGACCTTCCCATGCCGTCTTGGCAAGATCAAAGCAACAGAGGCAGACTATCATTCACTGACAGAATAGGACCAGCTCTCAGAAGGACAAGACACTTAATCAGTTTTGCACTACTTCAAGTGTATGCCACTTGTACAGATTTTCCTGATGCAGAATCTCAGAAAATAGGAGAGTTTTACTTGGTCACCTGAACTCTTTCACTCTTGCACATTCAGGCCCACATTAGCGAGAAAAATTTTAACAGTTTATTAACTTTCAGCAAGACTCTTCAGCTGTTCCTACAACTGCAGCACCAAAACATTAAACAGAAAATGATCATTGCCCATCACATTATTTATAAATGCTTTCTAATTCCTGACAGAATTATCTATATGTAAATGGACAAAATATAATCTAGTATCTCCTGTACACTTTCTGATATTTAAAAATGGAAAATTGTAAGAATTCTTTATTTTAAAGACATTCATTATCTGTCCATGTTCATCACCTAACTTATGCTGAAATTCCACTTGGTAACAGGAGACCTATACTGACATTCACAGAACATTTAATCCAGCATTCCTCTCCAGACTGTGTTCATAAGCTCTTGGAATCTACTGCCTGCTTTGTTTGTGAAGCAGACCTGCTGGGTTCATTCATCTTCCATTATGCCAAATTTTTTGTTTTTTCCAGAATGAAATTAAAATTATATAAAAATACAACAGCCCGCATAATCCATCTTGTGTTTTTCAGTTGTTTTTCAAAGAGGAAGGGATTTAGAAATGTGGTTTAAAACATTTCATTTGAACAGGACCGTCCACAAATATAATCCTGAGGTACTCTGCAATTCAGTTACCACTGAAATTAAAATCACAGTTTTATATTCAGCATGGAAACATTAATCTTTCTGAATACAGAAAGCCTGCTGATTCCACAGTTCTGGGACACATACATTAAATCATTCAGATCACCAATCGTGCTGCCGTCTACCCATTTGTTACATTCTCAGATGAGCTGCAGCGGAAAGAACAACTGGAAGGTCACAGTTACTGGGAAAGAAGAATTAGCGTTGAGCAGAGTAGAAAGAAGTCAGGAATCAGGCTGAATTTATTAAATATGGGACTTCTTTGCCTGGGGGCTAACAAAAAACCTTCTAAGTAAAGTCACACGCAGTATTGTGCCTACCCAGAAAGCATCCCTTTGATGGGCAGCTCACCAACTCATATTCACTCACATGAATCAAAGACTGAAGAAACACAGTGTGGTCTCGGTAGATAAAAACAACACATTCTGGAAACTGCATTTTGGACTGAAAATAGCCTTCTATTTGGTTAACTCTGTGTGTTAGAAAGAGACTAGCTTTCACTAAGTTTCTTACGAAAGCTCCTCTGTTTCTAACACACAGAGTTAACCAATTTCTGAAGCATTACGGCCAGGCCAATCCTCCACAAGAGGATTGTAGGATTGTAGTAATTTTTTAGGAAAGTTCCTGCAGACCAGTGGTCACTTGGCTCCAAGGGCAGAGGAAGACCAGTAGAACCATATCACTTTACCTTTGTAATTCACTAAGCGCTCTATTTGTGGATGGGCTAGGGTTTAGCCTCAGGAAGTTCTGCTTTAAATTGAGATGAGTGAGGTCTTGGCTATAAAACAGGTTGGCAGGCAGGTGCTCCAGGCTGCAGCATGAAAGATCCACTGAGCTTATGCGTTGTGATGCAACCTGGAAGTCAAGAGGTACATCAAAACGTTAATACTGTAGTAAAACAAGAACATTTCCTTCACCCCTACTAGCACAAGATAAACTAGCACAAGATAAACTGTTTGTAAGCACAGCAGAAGTCAACATCGGAATATATAGCTGATCTAACACAGTTTACATCATTGCTGCAAGTTATGCCATGATCTCTTGCTTTGCCTCAGTGCTAAAACCAGGTCCACAGATAGCAGGGGGAAAAGCGCAAAGGTGTGCCAAACTAGTAAGCGAAATGGATTCATTTTAATCAATGAAGTTATGCGACACACTACAACCAGAAAAAAAGATAAGAGATTTGACATAGACTTTAGTTTAATCCTTTAGTTAGCAAGTAACAGCAGCAAAAACATAGCACAGAAGTCTTCTATATTGCTGCATGACGGGTCAGTATACCAGTATATAAGTGAGTGGAGGTAAGGGGATAACAGTCATCACCCTATTTCGGTTTCAAGGGTCAAAAGCAGGTATTAAATGGCAGAAGAAAGAGTTATCCCATTTATTTTACTGAAGAAAAAAAAATCACAGCAGCAAAGCACTGAGTACTCATCTCTCCTCAATGAATCAGAAAACTGTCCAAGAGCGATAAAAATGTGATAAAAAGAAAAGAGAGGTTTGGGGGTTTAACACAGTTTTCTAGAAAGGGGAAGGTAAACCACACACAGTCTGTAGGGGCTAAAGAAAACATACCACCTAGCACTACATATAGCTAACATCATTCCACAGAGACCTATAGGCAACAAATTCAAGGAATGGCAACTCTGCCTCTTACCAAATCTCTAGGATACAGCTGCATAAACTACATCCTGCTGCTTTACTTATTTACTAGTCTTTATTTAAAAAAAAAAAAACCAAAACAAAATAACAAAACCAAGACTGCAATGTAGAATTTTTATATTTTCTGTCCAATACTAATAAAAATATTCTTTCCTGAAGTAGAGTCGTGGAGCTTAGCTACATGACAAAGCACTAGCACACAGCAGTACAAGGCAGTGAGGATGGTGGGCAAGGAGGAGGGTCAAATGCTCGAAGGATGAGAGGTGTTGTTGGAGCAGGTATGGCTTAGATCAAAGGAGAAGCAAACAACTTCACCACCAGTTTAGACTTCTGGGACTATACAAACAGTGCTCAAACAGTTACATGTTCTGTCAGCTGCTCACTGCAAGAGAAGCTGTCATTTCATTTTGTCGTTGGCACTTTTACTGGCCCCACATTCTGGAAGTACAAACACCGTGTCTAAGGGACAAAAAGAGAAAAAACCCAACGACTTGTAGCCAATGCCCAGTGAGAGTCTGTAAGAGCTTCTGAACTCTGATGAAGGAGACACCACCCAACCTTCTGGGCAGAGATGCAGCCCTTGCCATAAAGCACCCTGAACCTAGAGACATCATGTTTTGCTGGCATAAGTGAAGTAGCTTGCCACTGAAAGGAAGGCCAAGGAGTTTTTTCTTCCTTTTTTTCCTCTCCAGTGCAAGCTACACAGGCCTTGGGATAAGCAATCTCTATTATAAACACACCGCCATAAGCTTTGAGAGGAACAGACGGTGCAGTGTTTTTCTCTAATGCGACCGTTAATAATCCAGTCCTCCCACATCCATTAAAATGCTCGAATTTGTTACTCAATTAGTTCAGTCCTTTTGTTACTGTAGCTACTATTTTTCTTCCCCTTGTAGTATTAGACAAAAATTATTCATAGGCTATTCTAAGCAGTCATTTCTGAAAGCCAGGTATTCAGTCTATTTATGGTGCCAGAATCTGCCCGGTACGGGTACAGTTCTCATCACACTGGAAACACAAGAGATGAAAAAGCGCTGACACCCATTAAATTAAAAAGGAGAACGTGTAATTTCAGGTGTAATGCTTACATACACTGTTGCCTCAACTACTTGTTTGGAATGTGATATGAACAGTAATAAGCAACCCAGCAGTGCTTAGCAAGGCATGTCACGCTAAAGTACCAGAACCAGTAACTCTGAGCATGAACCGTGATAACTGTAACCAAACAAATCCAAATTCTACTCTCGTCTCAAAAAGGGATGCAAATCATCAAGCCCTGTAAAAAAAATCTAGTTAAAAGTAATTTTGTTTTTACAAGTTGTATGTTCTGGCCATTTTTTGTTTGCTTGTATTTTTTTAAAGGAATCACTTTGCTATACCAAGAATTTCACGCAACTGACATATATTCAATGATGCCTCTACCACAGCGATAACTGTAAAAGTTAAAACCACATTTTAAAAGGTGTCAGTTCTGGAATCAACTATAATTTTATTGAAGTCTCTTTTTGTTAGCAAAACAGTACTCTAAGAATTAACTTCTGAATTGTTACAAGGAATACGCATATAAACAAAAACAGTTAATCTCACAGGCAGGGATAAAGACTTTTCTCTTTTCATTGCTCAATACTGTTCTGTAACAAATTCCTAGAGAATAGAGGAACAAGATGAAAAACAAAGAGTGACAAAGGAGAACAACATCTTAACAATACTTTCTTTGGTTCACCAGAAACTCATCAGTTGTTTTGAAGTTGAGTATTGAAATTCTGAAATGGTATTGTTCTCAAATCAAAAAATAAAGGGATATTTCAATCTTGCAGTCGTCTTCAATTGACTTAAATGCAGTAAGACTGTGCATGTGTGTGTCTTCTATTGTTTATTAAGAGCAAAGCATTCTTCTGAAAGATGATACAGGTTTTAATAAAGCATTGGCTTTCCTTGACCCACTGTGGGGAATCACTGCAGAGATACGCTGATAAAGGGTAAGAAAATGCTGACTAGAATATCCCTTATAGTCAAAGAATAAAAAGCATCTGAAAGAAGGGACATTACCTGCAGAAAGTAGGGTTTCCACTAGAATTAAAAAAAATAAATATATATATATATATTGCACTGTATATAAATACCCCAAGTTATCTGGGCTGGGTTCAACAGACCTGTGCTCCAATAAAAATACAGAAGAGTCAGTGTGGTAGCAATGCTAGAGAGAAAGGCTTTCTCGATACATGTTGAACCCACATCAAGTGCTCATTATGGCTTATTTGGTGTTTTCTTTTGGAAAACTTAAAAGTATAACTGTTTTATATGCTTTATGTACATATATAAAAACAAACCCACACAAACAGCACAGTTCATGACTCCCTAGGCAGAAGCAGCCATTGCCCAGAGCAACCCCTCTAGAACATCTCCTCATGTCCTGAACTGCATGCATCCTTAACACTTGTTTTCACATGAAACCCCCGTTGCATTTCCAGTACTAATAACACGGGGGAAACAACTGGGGTAATGACCTTCTCGGAAGACTGTGTGCGACACCCTCTCAGTTACACCAGCTACAGCGTCAGCTATAGAATCAATGCCTGTCTTTGCCAGAGAAGCAAGACACACAACACTTGGACAGCAGTGTAGCTCAAACACTTAGCAAGATCTGGTACTTTTTGAAGTACTTTTCAATTGGGATTTTTAATCATCATAAATACAAAGAAACAAGATGAAACACATGGCTTTCTCCATTCCCTGAGTATGATTTTTAAACACTTTATGGCCAATGTCTCTCATTGTAATACTAGAGGAGCAGCAACAGGGTAAGGCCAAACGCAACTTTGCACATCAAACTGCAACATGCAATGGAAGACTTTTTTTCTCCAGTTCCTGTTGCAACCTCACTTACACAGCCCTGGCCTACAGTGTTTTAAGTTTGGGGTTTGGGGTTTTTTTTCCTGTCTCCATGTGAGTATGGCATACTGAAGTGCAGTTTTGAAGAACTGGTATACAACTATAGCACATGTACTACAAAGAGTCCTGGATCTACCCACTGCAAACACCAAAAAGCTGTCATTGTGCTTTTAATTTTCCCCCAGCAGCAATAAAATGCAGCTTTATTCTGTGAACACCACCACAAATAATGCTGCTGGAGAGCTCTCTCCCTCCCTCAGGCAGTACGTCTTCTGCTACTACCCACCTAAGACCTGCACATGTAGCAAAGAACTAGGAGTCTCCCACATATGAAAACTCATTT
The DNA here is from genome assembly GCA_020745775.1 of Theristicus caerulescens. NCBI lineage: Eukaryota > Metazoa > Chordata > Aves > Pelecaniformes > Threskiornithidae > Theristicus > Theristicus caerulescens. The sequence continues at coordinate 76,730,682 of CM036558.1, forward strand.
TTAAACACGTTAGTTGTGCCAGAAGAGTACCTACAAGTATAAGCAATGATTCACAAAAGCCAGCAGCACCTTAAAGGAAAAACATTTCATCAAGGTGTTGTGATTTTCAAAAAAATTTTTTTTATAACTGTATTTCAAGACTAGTGAAAGTATGGTATGGGCTCACTGTAAATCTTTAGCAGCTGGCAATAAAAATATAGAAAAATACTTGTATCAACCAATATTCTTGCCTCTTCTTGCTACGCAGGGCTAAAAAACCGCTTTGCTTTGTCCACCAGTATAATGCCACCTCTGTCACCAAGCTATGCAACAAGACTGATTACCGTCTTTGTTTTAAAGCCTTGGCTATACTACAAAAATGATCTGTTGCTGACAATGGACACAGCTGAACCCAGCTGTATGGACAAACACGAGCCTTGTTTACACAAGGACATCTTTTGGTGTGACCTGTGGTGTGAATTTAAATCAATGTAATTATGTCTTTTTCCTGTTTACCCTCATCCCATTCCCTATAGCTCTATTCAGATAAGAAATTACTATTTAGGACATCAACAGAAGACAATTAAAATAACTAAACAGCACACATGATAAAGGCAGCCAAATTCCCAGTCTGCTTGAACTGAGTTGATGATGTTAAATTACACCTGCTGCAGACATGCTAATGCAAAGGCAGTGTAATTTTTCTCCTTTAGGATTTGTTTCTAAACAGTTCGATAATCATCACATCCCACCAATGCATGCATAAGGCTTAACTAAACAGCAATACGTACGCTTGAAATATCTAAACTAACCGCTTGGCGCAAACAGGTTCTCCTCAAAACTAACCTTGCTTCAAATCCTAATCCTCCTTTCTATTCGAACATCAGAGCCCCGCTCGGCAGAGAGGCCTCCCTCCGCTGAGCTGAACTCCAGAGCCAGGAAACACATCACTGCCCTCAGTCGCAGTCAAGAGCTGAAATGGAAATGCTCAGACTGGTAAACAATGCCAAAAACCTTAATGAAAGAGGCAGGGGGAAATAAGAAAAAAAAGGTTTTCTTTTGCTTTAAAGACATATATTTTCATTTTTAAATGAGCTTTTAAAATGAGTGCAGTCCAAAGGGTGAAAAGGTAATGGCTTTTCTGGCCTCTCTTTTTTGTTTTCTTTCAAACATTAAATTAGATGCATTCTAACGCAAGCTCAGGGCCTTGCAAAGAAAAGATAAAACTCAGCAGAAGCTTGAAAACACGACAGTCAGATTCACAAACCCAACAGGCAATGCCATAGGTAACAGCCGTAATTGCCTACTACGACGAAGGGCAGGAGCGCACGCCGGTGTGGCAGCGTTCACAGGGCACGTGCTTCTCGTCCCATCTCTCCTCTGCGGGCAAGGTAGCCAAAAGCCTCTGGTACAAACACCTCATGCCAGCGAGACTCAGGGGCACAAAGGTTGTTTAACTTGTCCCTGCTCTCCTCTCCTTAGCTCTGAACAGAGATTTATATAGCACGCAGAAATAGCTCACTTGTACTTTTGGCCCTTGTGCAAAGCTGTAACAACTTAACTGAAAACAGTAGGAGCACATGCATATGGGGAGGGGGAAATGTGGAGGTAATGGAGCAGAAGTTGTGCTCCTTTACCCATCGTGATAGGAGTCCAGAAGCAATTTCATAGACGTGAAGGTCAGTGTCCCAGGTTTAGCATCAAGATCTTGAAGGAGAGAATTTGTCAAAAAAAAAAAAAGTGACATTCACAACCTGTCATTTAGAAATGTTTGGTACTATCTGAAGTCATTACCACAATATGAGTATTTTTGTTCCTCCAGGAGGAAAAGCGCTCTTCTTTTAGAGATCAGGTACTGGTATCAGTATTACACAGGGAGTGATAGCAACACCGTTACCTTGGTAGTAGTCAGGCTGGGATGTTCGCACTGGTAAGATCCCTGCAAGGACAAGGCTTAAGATGCAACCTGGAGTTAAGGGACAGTAATTAGCTGTAGCATTAAGCTACTTATAATTCAGACATGTGAATCTCCCATTTGGTGGAGCAAGGAATATTAACATCCTTAGAACAGCTTGACTGAAAACAATTCCTCTGTAAATATTGCAAAACACGTGACAGTCTCACAAAAATTGAGAAATACCCCTTTTTCTTCTTACAGCTTGTGTTAGACGTAATTTTTCACCAAGACAAGCTGCTCTACTGCCAGCAAGCAGACTTCGCAAAGAGCAGCCCTCCAGCAAAGACTGACTTTCAGCATTTACTATAGATTTCAGACTCTTGCCAGTGAGACTTCCAATAGCTGTTCACTTGTCTGAGTCTCCCCAGTCCCACGTGGAGAGGGTTGGGGGGTTTTGTTTGTTTGTTTTAAATAAGAGGTTACACTAGGTCCTCAGAATCTGACCTAGATTCTCCTAACACAGCTGTATCATATGGATTAATTCTACAGTGAGATGAACTCTCTTCACACCATTATTTCATAGTAACTCAGAATGGCCTTCTGACCCAAGTGTTTTGTAATACCAACAATCATGAGTATAGCTCTACTGGCCCAGGGCCTAAAACTGTTCTCCAGCACTCATTCCCCCTTCTCCCTGGAGACCTTCCTCCTTCTCCCACTGACTACAGAAGAAGCCTAAGGAGACCAAACGTCCCTAAAATTAGTTTTTGCTAATAATTCCTCTCCTTTTTTCCTTCCTGCTAGACTTTGCTTGGAAAGGCTCTCCGTGTTACAGCCATTCAGTTTCAAGACCGACTCAGTTATCACCTTATACGTACTGAAGTACTGTGCAATATGTCAGTCCCTGCAACCCCCTCCCGCCTCATGGGATCTGTTCACCACAAGACACTTAGTTCTCCTGAGGTTCAATAAGAGCAAAGTTACATTCCCACACTCACTCCCACCCCTCTACCCCCAGAGATTATCGAAAACACTGTGGGATCCTCCCGGATTGAACACACCTTAAAAGGTAACATCTGTGACACCTCGCTGAGCTTCTAGTTGTAAGCCACAGAGATGCTCTCCTGTATTTATGCGAGAGCTGCACAAATTCAGCTTCAAGAATATCAGAACTTGATTTAGAGGCTTCAAAAGACATTACTTGAAAGCTATTCCACATGTGTGGATACCTAGTTTTCCGTTCTCGCCCTTGGCTGCAATACTTCAATAACTACTGTATCGCTAACTGAAGGCAGCAAGTCCAAAACAAGGACCACAGACTCTCTAAATTTCAGCAAGGAAAAAGAAGAAATTAGAATAGTGAAGCTATAGTTTGGCTAGAACAGAAAGTAAGAGAAAAGCCTGAAGTCACCAATTACACCACTTTTTGGAAACAGCTGAACTATTTTGACATGGAAAACTAAGCAGCTGAGCCAAAACACCAAGCTTCCCTCCCAAACCATTAAGAGAGAGACTACAATGAAACACACTCAGAAGTTCATTTCCAAAACATCAACTAACCTCTAACAACAAAAGGCACAAAATAATAGGTTTTGTGGGGAAAGAGGAGGAGGAACACTTTCAAGTGTTACCATCAAAAGAGAAACAAAACTGGCTTCAAGTTTGCTTTGCCCAATCTTCTGCTTTCAGACTTGAGATGACAAGAAGCCACCCACAAGAAGAATGACCAGATACGGCTGCAGAGAAAGGTCCCAACTATTGAAGATTTCACGTGCACACAAAAAAAGGAAGTCATGTTCCACATGGAAACCAGAGGTTTGTTTATGTTCGAATACTTGTAATCACCGCTAAAAGGAAGCTGTGGGTTTATTTCTAGGGATCTATTTTTAGAGAAAGCATTATCTCAATATTGTCATTTTATGGTATTAGAGGAAAAAAAGGTTTCCTTGTACTAAACTTAGAGTCATCACGTTTCCTGTAAGTAAGGATCAGCTCAAAAAAACCCCACTGAAAAATGAGAAAATCTTTCAGGGTTCTTTTTTCTTCACTAGAGATTGAATCAACAGTTGCAAACAGGCTAAAGACACTTCTTAGTCTCACAAATTTGAATAAACTTGGAGAGTTGGTATCCTCAAAGAAAACAAGCTTTTTGAAGAGCTCTGGATTTAGTTAAAGGCTTATTTACAAAAGATGCTACTGATGTTGGCATTACACTAAACTCGTTTTTAGGTCATACTAGTATAGAGACTCATTTTCAACAAGCCAACTACTGCACGGTCACCCTCTCAGTGACCAGCACGTCCCTGACCTCCAACCTGTCCTCAACACACACACAAACACAATAGCCCAGAATAGTACATTCAAACACTTGGAATAAGATTACAGAGTTATAAGAAAATGACAGAAACTCCTAACTGCAACACAAATAGTTTGTTGCACACAATTCGCTGTAGAATTATCAAAGGTAATAACCAATAGCCAAAGGTAAAAGCAGAAATATGTATCTAGAAATTCAGATCTCACGGAAACTTATGTAAAGTTCTCCATAGTTTTCCCCCAGAAGAGGGATATCCATTGCTTAGGAAGCTAAACAGACACCTGGAGAAGAGATACTGGCATCCAGCAGCTCCTAAGTATAAACTGGCTGCACCACAACAAGTAACATTCCAAATAACTTAGAATAAACTACTTTATCCTTGCATACGATTTTTCCCCGCACTTACCATTGGCACTGCTGTGTGGTCAAGGCTTTGGAAAAATGTATTCTGAGCTGGTTCTGACCAGTAAGCATTAGAAAAGCCTGTCCTTACTGCCTCCAGAGAAAAGTGAAGTTTGGTAATAAAAATCCCTGCAATGATGAACTCTGTAAAGACGTTACAGCTCATTATAGTATCTATAAACACATATGAAACAGGTCAACCGGCTAAATGGGCAAGCCAAGGCAAGTGCAACATAGGGCTAATTTAACTGAGACTAGTGCCTTCAAGCCTTCTTTACAGGCTGAAGGCCGTATTTTGTATTAAAAAGTTCTGCAGTCTCTTCTCCACACTGAAGTTGGAATCTGCACTTCAGTCTTTCTCCTGGTTGACCACGCCTGATATGAGAAAGTCAGACGTTAGCATCTGACAGTGTCCAAAGTAAAGATGAAGCTATATGCACAAGTGGATATGGCTTATTACCCATCGCTTTAATTAATGAGCAGAATCTTCTGTGCTGAAGGAAAAGGCAGTCCCGCAGTTTATTATCTTTCACTAGCTCAAGGGTGGATGAAGCACAGCTGAAAAGTGGGTACTTCTCTAATCAGTAACGCTCAACTGTTGCTCGCTGCATTTCCTCAGCACCATCCCCATAAAACACTTGCACAAGCTGAGTATCTTGGTCTCCTGTTTTAGAAATACATTTGCAGAACTGCAATCAAGTTCAGGAATTCATTTTTAAATTCTATAGAATTTATTTATATAAATATGGTCTGTCACACCAAGCTTGTGTGCAGTCAGAACTCAGACCTTTCTTCCTCAGCGGAAATAAAAATCATATTGCTAGAGTCATAAATCAGCTTCGTCCTCTTCACATGGTCAGCCTCACACTTCACAACATAGTCTCTGAACACAGTTGTCAAACTTGTACTGAAAAAATAGCTACAAGACTAAGGCAGCTGGTCAGAACTAGGTAGCTTTAGGGAGAAAAAAAGCTAAGAAGTTAATTTTGCATTGCTGCTCTAGGTAGGTCTCTACACAAGTTGAGGAAAGATGGAGACTACTGCTGTTGAGGCTCCTGCATTACTTACTTGTATAGTATAAACTAAATTGAAATCCGTTGTTATTTTCTGATAGTTTCACAGTGCAAATAAATGTATGAAGAGAGCATTCTGCACTGACATGAAAGGAATGAGACCAATATGGCAGCATACCTTCTCCCTTGAATTTGCTATTTTTAGCACTTTTTAAACATAATGTTTTATGGGGTTTGAGAGGCAAGGTTTTGGTAGTGGGGGGGCTACAGGGGTGGCTTCTGTGAGAAGCTGCTAGAAGCTTCCCCTGTGTCTGATAGAGCCAATGCCAGCCGGCTCCAAGATGGACCTGCTGCTGGCCAAGGCCGAGCCCATCAGCAATGGTGGTAGCGCCTCTGGCATAACATATTTAAGAAGGCAAAAAAGTTTCTGCAAAGCAGCAATTCCAGCCGAGAGAGAGGAGTGAGAATATGTGAGAGGAACAGCTCTGCAGACACCAAGGTCAGTGAAGAAGGAGGGGGAGGAGGTGCTCCAGGCGCTGGAGCAGAGATTCCCCTGCAGCCCCTGGTGAAGCCCATGGTGAGGCAGGCTGTCCCCTGCAGCCCATGGAGGTTAACGGCGGAGCAGATATCCACCTGCAGCCCATGGAGGACCCCACGCCAGAGCAGGGGGATGCCCAAAGGAGGCTGTGACCCCATGGGAAGCCCATGCTGGAGCAGGCTCCTGGCAGGACTTGTGGACCTGTGGAGAGAGGAACCCACGCTGAAGCAGGTTTGCTGGCAGGGTTTGTGATCCCACGGGGGACCCACGCTGGAGCAGTCTGTTCCTGAAGGACTGCACCCCGAGGAAAGGACCCACGCTGGAGCAGTTCGTGAAGAACTGTGTCCCGTGGGAAGGACTCACATTGAAGAAGTTCATGGAGGACTGTCTCCTGTGGGAGAGACTCCATGCTGGAGCAGGAGAAGAGTGTGAGGAGTCCTCCCCCTGAGGAGGAAGGATTGGCAGAGATAAGGTGGGATGAACTGACCGCAACCCCCATTCCCCGTCCCACTGCGCCACTGAGCGGGAGGAGGTAGAGAAAATTGGGAGTGAAGTTAAGCCTGGGAGGAAGGGAGAGGTGGGGGGAAGGTGTTTTAAGATTTGGTTTTATTTCTCATTACCGTACTCTGATCTGATTGGTAATAAATTAAACTGATTTCCCCAAGTCGAGTCTGTTTTGCCCATGATGGCAACTGGTGAGTGATCTCTCCCTGCCCTTATCTCGACCCACAAGCCTTTTGTTATATTTTCTCTCCCCTGTCCACCTGAGGAGGGGAGTGACAGAGTGGCTTTGGTGGGCACCTGGCATCCAGCCAGGGTCAGCCCACCACAAATGTACACTGACATCATAATTTAGTCTCTCCTTTTTCACAGCAGGCTAGGGTTGTCTGGAACGCCACGCGCATTTCCACTGCAGACTTGAAGACAAAGGTGACTGAAACAGGGAAGGGAAAATAGAAAGGCACGCAGGAGAAAAATCTTAAGTTTGATAGTTTTTAAATCAAGGATCTCTTTTTGGATATTCCTCGTATTTTAAACAGGAGGGTTCTTTTGTGTATAGGTGCGAATCCACCCTGGTACCTAAGCCCCACGTTATACCCCACTAAAGACACTGTCATTACAGCCACAGCTGTGCAACTCGGCCTGGGAAGCGGTCGATGGTGCGTGCGCACACACACGCACAGCTGTGTGCCTGTACATCTCTACCTATCTACGTGTATAGTGCGGCCACGCACAGGCAGCTTACGTGAGGCAGTCGCGCGTTATTTACAGCCCTTCCCTCTCATCGCCTCTCTTCCCCCACCTGCCCGGCGGAACAGAGCGCCGGGGCAGGAAGCAATCACCGCACGAGGCTGTCGACAAACTTCCCGCTCTTCTAAAGCCCAGGGGGTAGAAGCTCTGCGGGGTCAGGTAACCCGGTGCAGCATGCCCAGTGATGCACGCTATTTCCAAGAAGATAAAATTCTGTACTACATCCCTGCTTAAGCTCTGCAATACTGAATGTCTGAGGCAGACCCTGACATCCCATTTTAACTGTACGCCTTGGAACATGGCGGACTGATAACCCTTTTTACTCTGGCCAAACCATCCGTGTCATGACTTGCGTAGTAGTCAACACTCACACGGCAATTTCACACGTTGAAAAACGTTAAACTAAGTTTAGCTGTTAGCAGTGTCAAAGGGCAGGAGCTCGCCACCGCACCCCGAATAGAAGCCTCAGGACAGCAAGTTCCACCCCTCAGTAACACCTTATACATAAACCCTCGCTCTCTTCTGCTACTTTAAGGGTGTAGCTTTTTAGGTTTTGGAAGTGGCAAAGAAGAAAAGCCCTCATCATGTCCTCTTCGCTGTTAACTGCACATTCTTTGCCCGTCCTTCTGCATTTGACATTCAAGTAGTAAACAGTGGCAGATCACAATCTCTCTGCAAGTAATTGCGCGGCTTCCAGAACCATCATGCCAACTTTATGCAGACAAAATTCTTCAAAGCCATGAAGATGTTCCTTTCTTCCCCCTTCGCTCCCCCTCCCAGTTGCATAAGCTTATTTTTCAGCATTTGGCAACAGAACCAACATGTTAGATCACAAAGGACCAAATTTGTTGTTGTTGTTTTCCTTTTGAGCTTCCTTAATTAGGACTCCAGTATTTGGAAAGTAAAAGGAAAGAAATGCACTGTGGTATAGAGCTATCAATATTAACGAAGAACAAGCCACATTTCCAGCTTTTAAAAATATTCTGTTCGAGGCTAAATCAGCATATCTAAAAGTGACCTATTTGGAGTAAGTATGTCACCAAGTTCGATATTTAGGTCAGTATTTGTGCAATAATTCCAGTCTGTCCTGAAAATATCAGTTCTGTTCACCTCAGGACACACGCATGCAGGGAAACCAATCCTAACACCTATTCACAAACCCCTTCCAAAAATTTACTGGGGCAAAGCACGAGAGCTGTCTTGGCTAAGATAGATTTCACTGTTAGAATGAATCAGATTATACAGGAGCGATGCTCACTTTTAATTAAATTGAGCCCAAGTCTCTGCAAATATGAATTCCAAACTTCTCTAGCATACATATATTTATTGCAGGAGTGATGCGTTAGGATTTGTCTCATTCTGGAACACCACTAAAACGTCAACATTGCCAATATTCTGTGGGGAGAAAGACTGCAGAGCAAGCATTCTTTGCAAAGTCTCCTTTCAAGATTAAGCTTGTTATTTAAAAGTTAAAATAACATCCTCTTCTAGCTGTTTTGAAGTATACAGAAGACAGACGTGAAAATTGTTTTCATAGTTAAAAACTGAATTGAGCAATTTTAATGAAATACTTTACCAGGGATCTCCTTCTGTATTAAAATTTATAATTAAAGCTTTCATTACATTTGTAAGTATCAGAAACCTCAGTTTTCAGCAGCGTGCATCAGGAGCATGAAGGACTGCAGAAAAACTACCACTGAACATAAGTCAATACAAATGTCAGTTTCAAAACAAATACCATTAAATAACATTTATATTTAAAATAGTCTTAAATATTATTCATAATAATTCACAAAAGTGCAAGTACTATATACACCACCACGATTAAAGAAGAATCTGTAAGCATCATGCGACATATCCCATAACAAGCAACTGGAAGTGCAGAGTTAGAAAGCCGTAACATCTCCCTTCCTAAATTTGCTTGCCTTTAGACATACAATGCTTTACACGGTATTTTCTTGGTTAGCAAGAATATTTCAACTTCTTTGAACTTGAGTAGCTTCCAAACACCTGAGGCAACCTCATATAAATGTTGGGTTTTTTTTCCTGCGTGAGAACACAAGCTTGCCTGAACTACAGAGCTGAAGATGAAACTTTTTCTCATTTATTTGTACATGTAAATCGGGGATGATGCACCTTAAACAATTAAGCACTTGGACACGAACAGCATCAGCTGGAGGAAATTTGAGTTGCTTTTACAGCATTACCAGTTTCTCTGTTTCTCTTCTTCAGAAACTGTGTTACTGCAGGGTACTTCCCACACAACTGCCTTGCACACAAAAACAATACTGTTTTTCAGTCTAAGGATAGAAAACCCAAACATTAAAAAAAAAAAAAAATCAACTTGAAGTGGCAAAGTACTGTTTCAAAATCCATGAATCCAGAACACCAAGTCTCAGTTTTTGGGGCTTGGGGAAAACAAAGCATCTTTTTTTTCCTTGAAGCATGTTTTACCAACAAAAAGAATTGCATAGTGAGTTTCTTCAGTTCTGACAGCCTGAACAGATATTTGAAACTCTGTATTTTCCTTCTACTCTTACATAAGAAAACTGGGAGGATATCATGAGTGCATGGGGATGTGTTCTCATGCTGGCTATTGTCCCAATGCTGTTAGTCATTTGGGTGAACCAGGGAGAAAGAGAGAAGCACAGCATGGCACAGAACAAGCTTATGCTGCCAGTAATTCAGAGGGGCTTTCTGGCCATTTATCTCTACTTCTGAAGTTCATTGTTTTCCACTGTTTTTCTCACTCATTAGATTTGCCTTTCATTTATCTGATGTCAAAGCCTCTGGAGATGAAAGGGCACTACTCTCCCAGAGAAAGCCACAAAGCGGCAAGAACTCAAAAACCTGACAGACCATGCCTCACCGTCTCATAAAACATGCCTCGGGGATTTTTACCTTGAGGCTTAACAGATCTGAGCAGAGATGCCAGAACAGTGTCTTCTAAAAGAATTTTAAAACTTACTAGGAAAAAAAAAAAAAGGTCATTTTAAATGATGCATGTGTTGGGAGGTGCAATAATTACTACTGAAAGGAAGTTTGACGTAATAATCAAACCTCTTAAAAAAAGCCCACAACTCAGGCTGTACCACTGGCAATAGGCTGGATAATACATTATTGGAATCTAAAAAGATAGATCTAGTGTGCCATAAATATCTCTAAGTAGCACTACATAAAACCAAGTTGCTTTAACAAAGCAAGGAGCATGAACAGACAGCTCTATGAAGTATAAATCTAATGGACAGTTTAGGCCCAACTAGAAAACCAAACAGAGAGTGCTGACAGCACAGCAAAAGAACTTGCATGTTAAAAGTAAAAAAAAAAAAAAAAAAAAAAAAAAAAAAAATCAGTGATTCAAGATACATAAATTACTTTACAGACGGTTTATCAAAAAAGTGGCAGGGATTAAGCAATAAAACAGTTAATTGCAAAAACAACCTTTCAACAACACAAAGTGGAACTGAAGAGTCAAGCAAAATAATGCAGGACTTAAATTCCCATAATAAACTGTGCTCTAAGCACAGTATAAAATTTACTTTATGAAGGCTTTAGTTAGTATTTTTTTAACTGACATAAAATGATTGCTTACTAAAAAATCCAAAAATCAAATAGTTATAAAACTAAAGAGCGATTCAGCAACATTTCCAAGCAAGAAAAAAATTCCTTAATTCTAGCAATTCAATCTTTAGGCTCTGTGCAGGGAACAAATTAAAAAAATCCAACCCATTTCAGGTTTTATTAACACTGAAATAAAGCTTCTTAAACTGAAATGTTGACAGTTATATTTGTCATCCTTTTTGTTCTAATGATCTCACTCCATCCATCCAGCTGGATCGTGATGAGAACAGGGAGAAAGTCCAGCACAGCATTTTGCTTACACAACCATGGTAGAAAGAAGTCTTAGTATAAATTCAGAAAAATTCACCTCCCTGTTGCCTGTTACCAAAAGCTCCCAAATTGAGGGCTTTTTGTGCACCAGTAACAGCAGCAGCAGTTCATGGTAATGAATCCAGAAGAATGGCTGTATCACTGCATGGAGAACACAGAACTGGGGGAAACACTACAAACATCCCATTCGGGCAGGAATTAGCACTCTTCTCACCTTTGACGCTTGTCGAAGCCATCGCAAATATTCAGTGAAGTTATCGAAACAAATGTAGTAGGTCTGGCTTTGAGGTCCAGAGGAGCTAAACGCTAAACAGTGCTGGTGCTTTTTCACTTCTTCCACCTACAGTAGAGACACAAAACCGTTAGTGAACAAGAGTCAAAAGCCTCTTTGCAGAACTCCCCGGGGCAAAGTTAAAGTGTGCCCAAGAGGAGCTCTTCAAGTTAGTTGGACTAACCCTCTCAAGCACTCAAGCTGGATCTTGGCTGTCAAATATTCATGAAATCTACACAAGCAAAGAATGAGAACAGAAGAACAGAGGAACCAAAGGAGGAAACACCACCAAGAACATCAACATTTTAAGAGAGACTGAGCACCATAAAAGGTTTCCCAGTGAAAACACATTTAAGGCTGTCTTTATACAGCCTAAAGAAGTACAATTTATACTCCTGGTTATTAAAAACAGGCTTAACAAAATGCTTCTCTTACAGCCCAATTAAATTCTTTGGCATTTCTCAACTTGCTAAAAAACACCCAGAATACATCATTCTGCTACCGTACACGAGAAGTCCCACACAACTTATGGTCTCAATGTCTCAGCACTGCATTCTGGAAAGCCTGTGCAAACCAGGAAGTGCAGAGTATTTATGGGGTTGAGGAAGAATATTTTCTGAGCGATAATTTAAAAAACACTTAGTTCTGTGCCAAGCATCCTCCTCCCAAGCTTTGTCAGCAGAAGCCCTCAGTACATTTTTCCCAGCTTGGTTCTCCTTTTCTTTTAAAATTTGTTGTCAACTTTCTGCTTAACACATTCTGCATGTTTTACATTACACGAGGCATTTTTGTACAAAAACAACTTAGAAATTTCCATGTTAAGCAATTAAAAAATAAGGTACACAATCTCTTCTGGTTTTAAATTAAAAAAAAAAAAAAAAATCTTTTTCATCTCAAAGAAAAGGCCGATGGGGACCTGAATCCTCTGCTCTGCAGTGTGCTACAGCCAGGAACACAACCCACTGTCAGAGTTCACCTACTGCTGCTAAAAGAGGAAAATGTCTCTGCTTCAGTACCTCCAGGGAAGAGTTGAAGAATCATGTGAAGAATCATGAAAGGAGACAGGAAAAACAGCTCCTAGGAGAAGGGACTATTTTCCACATTACTAGTACAGAATATTAATGAATCAACTTTAGTCTGCATATATAACATTGTGAAGCTTGTTTTTCTCCCAATGACTCCTAAGAATCAAACTTATCAGTATGCAAGGTAAAAGAGCATTACTTCAGGTGTAAATTCATCTTCAAGTTAACGATTCTCTTCCCATTACCTTGGCTAACCAAGCCAATAATAGTGTTCTGAAACACTATTTAGGCTGAAATAGTAATGTTGTAATCTTACTGTCTTCACTAAAATTTCACAGAATCAGAGAATGGTTGAGGTGGCAAGGCACCTCTGGAGGTCATGTGGTCCAACACCGCTACTCAAGCAGGGCCACCTACAGCTGTTTGACCAGGACTGTGTCCAAATGGCTTTTGAATATCTCCAAGGAGGGAGACTCCACAACCTATCTGGGCAACCTGTGCCAGTGCTCAGCCACCCTCACAGTGAAAAAAAATTTTCTGTGTGTTCAGACTGGACCTCCTGTGTTTCAGATGTAATCAATCAGAAAAAAGTCCAGTTTCAGCTTGTCACAAGTAAAAATGTTTGTTGCTGTTAGCTTGTGTTAGACTACTACTCATACAATGCTGAACACTCAGAAAAACCTCAATGTTGAAAATAAGCCCATGCCCCTGTTGGTTAATTTTCGGATCTTAGAATAACCCAGCGTGGATAAAAACTGGATGAAGTGGCATGGTACAGATCATACACAATACAGGTGCATGTATCCTTTGGCTGTGTACTATTGCACATGTAAAACATTTAATGCCTCACACATGAAAAGGAAACTGAATGTGTCTCCCTTGCTTTTCTTTAGCATCTTAATCCAAATGTTGTAAATCGTTAAATATGACTCTGGCCATAATCAAAGGTCATTTATATACTTTGATAACCCCAGTTACAGAAACAAGCTTTTGAGGGGCTAAGAATCATTATAATTGAACGCAATCTTCTTTGCGTAGAGATAGGGGTTAAGCAAGCAAATACATAAAATAAAATATCTTACTTTTCCACCAATTAAAGGGAGGACATGCATCTTTCCAGTCTGGCTTTCTTTTACTGATGAGACAATTAGGCATGTTCCACAAAGGATAGCTTGGCGTCTTGTCCATCTGTTGACTGGCAAATGTATTTTCCCTTTTCGAACATTGTACATTCCTGAGAGCTGAATCCGTTCGGAGCTGCCAATGCTGTGGGGCTTTCCTGAAATAGAAACAAAAACATCCACTTAATCACGGAAAATCTTTGCCTCTTTCACTCAAGTCATCCTGAGACTTTAATCAGCAAGTTTTCAAGCTACAGACTGCAGCACGACAAATGAAACACAGCTTCAAAACCATGCAAGCAGGTAATTTAGTATCAGCTTCAGTACAGGCTTCTTTCATAAGCACAAATATACGACAGGTTGGCATCATGGAGAGCAGACCACGGTCTTGCAGTACATGAAATAATCTGCAATAGTCACAGAAGTACCAGTTAATGGTACCGGTCTTCTCTATGGGACCTAGAAATGAAATGTTCATCCTCAACAGCAATTAGTTGGTTACAGTTGAGTTCACATTGACTGTTTGGTAACTGCAAAAGGGGGTGATGTACTGCATGCTGACCCACACCTTTGCACTTCCATGTCTCTTCTGGGCATCCTTAATGTCATGGTTTGAATAGCTTCAATAACTTCCCAAAGAACACAGTTCCTACTCTCTCCAGCCCACCCTCTTCAGTCCAAATCTCACAGCAGGGCAGTACACTCAGCCACAATGTAAACAGATGCAACCTAGATTAAACCCCCCAAAGACCCTGCTTTGGTCTGAGTAGAGGTTTGGAGAGAGTGATATTCTTTTGTCTGTACTGCAATGGATTCGCTATTTAGAATGATTCAGATTATTAGCAAGACCACCAATTAGACCAAGTCTGTTAAATGACTTTAAATGCCTCAGATTCTACTAATCTAATCTATTAATAAGATTCTACTCTACAGAAACCATCATTAACAATGGCAACACAAAGACAAGCATCTCTCGTCTCTGCTCTTACAGGACCACATTTTTTAGGAGATAAACGGGAAGAAGCACAATTTGCCCATTCTAATCTGAAGTATTTATCCACATCAAGTTACCCTATCAAACCTTAAACATCCCATCCCAGATCTGAGTCATCCACATATACTAAGTCTTCTGCACACAGAGACAAGAGGTAACCACATTCAAGTCAAACCAGTTGAAATTTCTGGAAGAATACCAGTGTAGGTGAAACTTTAGAAGAGAGCTCCCCTAGATAAACAAACCAAAGGCTATGTTAATTCCAAGTAGCTTCCCCATCATGATAAAAGACAAATCACCCATTTTCCTACACTAATCTTTACTAAAATTCTTAAAAATCAAGGAAGTAATAACTAGTTAGGACTCCAGAAAAGCAGAGAGCTGATCCTGTCTAACCCCGATATTTCAGACCAGTGCCGATTAACTGCAGCAGTGACAAGTGCTGCACACTGTTACTCCAACTTGCTATTACTCCTGCTTGTATGACAGCTCATTTGTCTCAATGAGTCTGCTCCTGCCTTCAAATTATCTATGGGAAGATAGAAGACACCTACCACATGGCCTACCCACTGCCGTTCTCTCACCCCTGCCTACCCTGTGCCAATTCTTGCCCTTATCTTTAAAAGCAGCCTTCCTGAATCTTCCTGCCAGTTTAATGAGCCAAGACTTGGCATAGTTACCCTCAAGCCTTGCTCTGCTCTAATAAACACTAGCATTTAGGCTACCGATGTCTGCCAGTTTGGATCTGCAGGAACATCACTGTTGCTTGAAGCTAAAAGACTGAAACTTCAATGCCCACAGGGTATCAGCATCTAATACAAAAATAGGGGCCCCAAGAAAGCAGTAATTTCACTGCCAAACAAATTTAAATCCAACAACAGAAACTGTGGATGAACACTTTGCCCAACAGAACAGAGGGGAACAGGGGACACCCGTTCTACACAAAGCTACAGAAAGACTGATGAGGAATACAAGTGAGTAAAATAGAGCAACTCAGCCTTAATAAAACACAAAAGCTCAATCAAACTTTACATTTGGAATATGAAAAATGCAGTTGCTAAAGTAACTGATAATTTACCTAGCTTGTGCAGAACGATGGACTCCATGCCGCAAAGCATTGATTAAAGAATTAACCACACACAGAAACAGTAAAATCTCTGTAACGTATTTAAAAGACAGGTAGATGTGGTGCTTAGGGACATGGTTTAGTGGTGGACTTGGCAGTGCTAGGTTAACGGTTGGACTCAATGATCTTAAAGGCCTTTTCCAACCTAAATGATTCTATGATTCTATAGAAGTGCCTGGTAAGTATTAACTGTATGGTTGTATAAGGAATAGTTGTCAGGGGTGTGGACAGTTTCACCTCAAAAATGACATTTTACAGTCACCTTCCAGGGCCTGTTTCTGGCTGTATGCTCTCTAACTTCACTGGAAAAGCACAACCCACTGCTGATTGAACGCCTTAGGATTGCAAAGCACAGCCTCAATGCCTTGGGTAGCCAAGCTCATTTAGCATTTTAATATAGCTGAATGCAACTTTACCCATCCAGGAACAAAGGGCATAATTCACACTTAATATGGGCAGACTTGTGTCCTGGAAAACATCAAATCTCAGAAGTTCTTTGGGATTATGGTGAATAACAAAGAGGACGAGCTCCTGCTACAGTGCAGCAGCCGAGAGGTTTGGCAGGAAACACGACAGAATTCAGGAGCAATGGAGAAGTAACATTATCCTGCCTAGTCTAGTGGTAAAATGACTACCACACTGCATGCCCACACTTCACGAAAAGTGCTGAAAAATCAGTCTTCAGAAAAGTTACAGGGGAGAAAAAAAAAAAATCAGAAGCCTGAGAAACGCGCTTCCTAGGACCAGACTCGCTTGGACTAGCTACATGAAGTTAGGCACGGCTGAATCTGTAAAACTACTCAGAAGTTTCTAAGACGCAGCTCTTCAAATTTCACATGAATTCACAGAGGTTGTAAGTTGCAAGTCACAGTAACAATTAGTATCACCAGTAATTGTTTACTAGAAAAGCCAGAACAGAGCTATCACTAGAAGTATTCATGCTAGGTATGAACTGTACTTTCAAACTTTGGATTTGAAGGGAAAATTACCAGGGTAAGAATCTTCAGTTATTCCTACAGAGAGACAGATAGATATAGATATAAATATCTATGTAATATATGTATGTATATAAACCCTAAATTTTTATATATAGATAAACAACAGCCCCTTCAAACTCTAAGAATTTAAGGTGATTCTTCCCAGCAAGTACTGCCCCTTGCTACATGAAAGCTAGATGATTCCTGATGAGAACATCCAGAAATAAAATACTGGGCCTATTTCATTAAAGCAAATCGTTTCTCTTTTCCTATTCCTGTCTACTTCACTATATAACCAACCATCTGGTTGGACCAGATGATCTTTCGAGGTCCCTTCCAACCTGGGCTCTTCCAAAAGTCTACAATTCTATAACGTGAAAAACCCATGTTTAATATTGGATCACCATGTTGTTGCCTGAGACGCAATCTGCTCACGTATCATTCAGTTTTCTTCCTGCTAAAGGTTTGTAATCATTTAGATTTGATAGTATCACAGTGTTCTATTATCATGCAAGCGAGGGGAAAAAAAGAAAAGTCTAAAGCCACTGGCTTATTTTGATTTTAGGTAGAGGTTATTCAAGGACATACCAACTAGTCATGGAACCAGATCCCTAAATCCACAGAAGTTTTGCAGGTAACTGTGAGCAAAAGCTGTTTGACAATAAGCAGCCTTGCCTACTGAAAGATAAGCCTGGACAGACTGCAGCTTTAGAAAGCTCAGATATTTGCTGCCAGGAGAGGATAAGAGCAGGAAAAGTTTAAATGACAGTGAGCTCTGCCACAACAGGAGCGGGATGGGACTTGGAAACAGCGTGAAGCAATCGCAGCACTGGCTGCTCCTCACTTCAGGGAGGAAAGGAGCAGGTAGTGGAGTCTCACACCGCCCCACAGCACAGCTGCTGCAAGAGGGCTCATCCCTGAGACGCCAGGGAGCAGAGGATGAGGAAAGGGCTCAGAAGTGTACCTGCCTTTTCTATGGCCTGGAAAACAATAAAATGAGAAGGCAAATGACCTTTTCTTCCAAGTTTTCAGCAGGGATAGGGCAATTGGCCTTCACCAGAATGCCTTTAGGCTAAGGATCAAATTATGAACCATAGCATCACCACCAAAAATCAGTTGGTTTTGAGGTAACCTACCAGTGTCAGTGAAAGCACCGTTTTCAGGAAAAGCATCAGCAGTTCTGAAATTACCTTCCTCAATCTGTCTCACAGACCTCCCGTTCGAGATTCAGACGACAGCACAAGATTCATATTCACATTTTTCTTCAGTTCTAACTATACCCAAAGGGAACAGATGAGTTTGCACAGGGGCCTATAATATTATATTGAAGCCGACAGTCGTGCAGATAAAATGGTAACGATGATCCTTTGTGACTTGAAACACAAATTTGAATCCTGCCAAAAACTTATAAGATAATTATCGTTGCCTCAATCAGAGTGGAGGCAAATAGGCCAGAATATCTAGAAGAGTCGCATACCAGAAAATGTTTTTCAAATGCTAAACCCAACCAGGCAGTTTGAGTATTTTAGCAAGAAACCATAAAAAGATTATTTTTCATTCCTGTCAGGACTCCAAGACTACAACAACTCCTAAGCACCCCCACAACAGGACTTTTGTTCTGTGCGAGGCATTAGAGGAGATGCCTCAAGGAATTATGAGCAGACCACTCATTTGGCTATCTTGACATTCATGGTTGAATTCCTCTCAGTTTTAGCTTGTCCTAAGTCCTGGAGGGGAAGTAGTGGTATTCAGAACAAGAACAGAGAAAAGCAGGGAATTTGATTGAAATGGTGGGACTGTTGTTGGAACCACGAACCCTACCCGACTTCACAGGAAGCACGGATGGGACACCAGCGGCCTTGCCATGATGTTAAAGAACGAAGACCTCACCATGAGCAGCCCAAGGAAGCTCCAAGTACGCAACATACTGACAACCCGCCTAGTGCAAAGACTTCAAACCTTATTAAATAAATACCCACAGCCACTTGCTTTGGATTCTGGAGTAAAGCTCTTTATCCCAGCAATGGAAGGCATATGGAATACATTACCATCAGAAGTTATAAAATACCAGCTCATATGGGACATAGAAGTACTCGGAAAAAAAACTCTCTGCAGCTACATGGCTGATTAAGTTGCAAGTACTTATTATTCCCCCCTGTTTGAAAAGTACAGCCAATAATGTCTGCCTCTAAAGAACGATTTAAGACATTACCAAAATAAGAGCAGGGAAAAGTGTTGACATAAGAAACACGTTCAATTCCGTACAGCAGGTCTTATTTTTATTACTAATATTGGTCTGACGGAATGAAAACTAAAAATTCTCCAAGACCTGCATGGCGCAGCCAGCCCGGCCAGCTGGAGAGACTGCCCGCCCTGAGCCACCTCGGCTATTCACCGGTGCTAGGAGTGGCTTAGTTATTCAGTAGGAATAATGTCTAAGTTTGAGGCTTTTCAGAAGTGACTGAATGACTCCAAGCGCCTAATTTAGGGATGTCCTTTTCCGGCTACAGCTGGGCCAGCTACAGAGGTCATCATCCTGAGGCCAGCAATGCATCAACCCTACTGCATCAGCTGCTCCCCCTAAGCTGTCCCTAAGCTCTTTCAGACAAAACAGGCTGCTTTAATTTATTGTGTCTCTTTTTGACTGAGAGGCCTTAGGGACAGCTCACGGTGAGTAGTTCAGTGTGGAGGGCAGAGGAATGGCACATCGGGGCCAGGGCTGTAACACAGTGGCTGCTGCTGGAGAGGATATGTAATTAAACCCACCCACGGCTTTCAACAAGCCATTTCAGAAATAAGATATTTCACACACTGACACTCTGTGAACATCAAGTCTTGTATGCATTGGAGAAAAAGAAAACCTGAAAACCACCAGTCAGTTTTGAAGACTTTGGTCTGAATCCACTAAGGAAAGCTGGACTATTTCCTAGTCGACCAGGTGAAATCAGCGGGGTGGGTGGCAGCCTCTTAGTTCACACCTGGAGCACCATCCCCACCATCCCTCTGAACCGAAATCAGGAACGCCTCATGCCCGCCTTTCCTGCAAACCTGCAAATCGAGGCTCAGCACTGGTCTTGCCTAAATATAAGTGCAAAGAGGCCTCAATTAGCTCAAAACACTGAAAGCCCTTGAGTGTCTTTGCCCACCCTTCAGGAAACTGTGCCACAGTAGCTGGTGCTGAACCCTCACTGCCAGATAATTCTACGGATTTCTACTTTTGCCCAAACCCTTTCATTATATACAGATGAAGCTACTGCCTGCTATGTTTTTGAAGCTTCTCAGCCATTTAAGGCTGCTTCCCCTGGCATTCTTGTCAAAGTAAGGGCAGCAGTGATGACTTCAGGCAAGGCCCAGCGCAATGAGATGTATAAGAATAAAGCAGCAAGTTGGATTTTTAAAAAAAAAAAAAAAAAAAAAAAAGGAGGGCAGCAAATGAAGCAGAAAAGCACAAGTAGAAACTCAAACTATTGTATTGCTCTCATTTTTATTTTAAACTTATGAAGAAAGCCTACTTACAGTTACATGCTTATTAGAAGTATTTTTCCTTGTGAAGGTCCACACTGTCATAATTTAAGAACAAAGGCACAGAATTAGCAGGTTTTATATCTAGCTAAAACCAAGGATTCACCTTGTAGTCTCTACCAGCAACCAACTGAGGATGCTTTTGCAAAGGTAACAGATATAAAAATTTCACCTGGTAAATCATTCCAAAACCAGCAGTTGAATTTTTGCACTCAAATTTACTTAGACTCTTAAAAACTCCTGTAAGATTTAACACAAGGCTGTTGATTGATTCTGTATTGCTCTGTGGAAGAGGCACTCAGTCAGCATTATGCTGTTCTTATGGGCATGAAACTATTAGCATAGACTTTACTCATTATACTCCTCATTTTGCTGCACTCTGTAGTAATATGGGGGCTGGGGGAAGCTCTGAAGTGGTTAAGTTTCTTTTAGGAATTAGCAGTTCAAGCTCTACTACTTGAAGGCTGTTACCTTTTCACCTGAGAAACAAAAGCAGACCACAAATGTTGTTGGATTTTACTGAACTGTGTTAACATCTTTTTCTTTAAAGAAGCATTCACTACAAGACAAAACTGGCAGAATAGAAGGCAGACAAGCCTTTAGCCTTTGTGAAACATATTCCTACTTTACAGGAAGATCATCCTTAAAGACAGGCATTATCGCTATATGATGTGATACAATAAAACATAGTTACTAGTTTTATAGCAATAATCCTGCCTTCCACTTATATTAAATCCTCACTGGAGGAAAGGTTTGCATAACTTCACAATGCAGAAAACATCCCTCTCTTTTTCCCCACTGAGACAGAGTTCAATGTTTGTTCACTTGATCATTCCCTCTATCTTGTTCTCACAAGACTCACCACCTCCACACAGGAGCCCTAAAACCATGGTATCAACACTAAAAAAAGATACCGTAGGCAAAATTTAATACAAATATTTTTTTTAAAGCATTTCTATCAAGTGTTACATATTTATCAGTGGAAAATGGCTGCAACAGCCTTACTGTCAAAAACTAAGTATCAACCTGCATAAACCAAAAGCTTCTGAAGAAAAACCTAACAGTGATTGAGCAGAATTCATTTAAGAGTCATTGTTAACCAGCACGACTTCTACACTCGGACGACTTAATAAAGGCAACAGGCTAAAGTAGGAGATGTCATGGTGAACAGGACGCTACTTGCAATTAAACGCAAGCAAGCACAGTGGAAGTTCATCTGGACTACTCGGTAGAGGCAGCAAACCCAAAGCCTTGGAATCCAATTGTTCTGACTGTAACAACTGAATTCCAGATCCAGCTGCTTCAATGTATTTTGACAGGTTTTACAGCTGAGTACAGCATGTACAAGCCAAACCCCAAAACCACACCACCACCCCCCCAACCAAACTGAAAACCCACCTGTTCTTAAACTCTTCATCCCAGCTGTCCCTACCGACTACTCCTGCAGCTGAAACACAGCTCCTTTGCATTCAAACTCTCAGCACTACGTGTTCCCATCCGCCCCACTTGTCTGCAGGAAATTCAGGCAAGTTACATGCAGGCAGGTTTGTTTATTTCAGCAAAACAATGAGGCTCTCAAGGCGCCCTTGATGTCCCAAGTTCTGCTTGCATTAGAAATACAATGGGTTGCAGGCTAAATTCTGTTGTTATGTCCAAATACTTCATTTTGAAGAAAGCTCATGAAGGGGAGAGAGTCACCTGCTCTTCAGCAGCAAAACTCAATACCAACTCCTTTGGGAAAGCACCATATGCCACCTCTGCGTGGAAAAATAACTGAAATATCCTGAGAAGGAACCATCAAGAAAAAAATGTCATCTTCCTCCTGTGCTTTAACAAAGTTGTAAAAAGCTGCAATATTGGTCTAGAGGCTTCTAGGAAGTACTATCTAAACAACTTGCTCATCCTGAACTTAGGATTCATTTAAGGAAGCTACTGAAGTTCTTCAGTGAGATCTTCTACAAAGTATTTTTGCTCAAAGTAAATTGAAAATAGAATTAGTTTTACACTGAGAAGATTTGTGCCAGTATCTGATTATATCCCTTATATATATTTCTTAAAAAGAATACTTCAGCAACACATTTCAAATTATCCCTTATTAAGATGGCCTCAGAAAACTCAACTTTCTGAACAATTCTACAGTTGTATGCACTGATATTAAAGAGGTGAAAATTGAACAGATGAGGCCAAAAAGCTAAGCTTTACAAACTTGCCAGTAGTACCACAACTTGCATAAGACCATGTACAGCTTCTGTAGGATAGGACCCAATGACTGCTCACATGATCTTTCCCCTTTCTCTCCAACTCAGCCCCCATAAAGCACAGCTGAACAGAATGCTGGAAATGCACATTTATTTTTGTGAAGTCATGCAAAATTGAATTCTACTTGTTATACTCCCAATGCACAATAAAGCCACAAGCACAGTAAAATCCCTGGCATCCCAAAGGATACTTACGCTGTCTAAAGCAATTGCTGTATTGGCAAAAGCTCAGAGCTAACCAACAGTTTTAGGCAAAGCTGGAGTCTTGATGGAATTCAAGAGCAAAATTGCACTGATGACTCCACTGAAGTTAACAGCGGCTTTCAAGTTTTATCAGTGTTAGATGCTCAACATGAAGCACAGCAATGTAAGCTCAAAATAACTATTTCAACGCACACTCCTCTGGGAAGGAACAATGACAGCCCCTGGCAGAAGTTCATCTCGCTGTCTTAGTACTACGATAGAAATATAGAAACCTGCGCTCCTTACCAGCAAAAGTTGAGCAAACCCCCCCACACCCCTGCACGTACTTGCCTTGCCCCGAGGATGGAGGATGTGGCTAGTCAAACATTTAAGAAAAGCTACAGAGGAACAAATATGCACACTAGGTTAAAGATTGTTTCATATGAACTTCATATATAACAAAAATGCCACTTTTAATGTATTCTAGACTAAAATTCCACCAACCGCAAGATGACTAAACTGTTTTGTGCATTAAATGTATTCAAGTTCCAAGTATAATGACTTTCTCTTTGCTCTTTCATCAGAAAAAACAAGTCAGGTATTCTACAACTTAACTAGAAGCATGCAGTAATCTAAATCCTTATAAAGGTAAAGCATTTTAAGTATGACACTTCCTACAGTAGACTATTGTACCAGCATTATTCTTTAGATCAAAATCTAAACTCAAGTTTTATCATAGGACCCAGCTAATAAGCAGCTTATGTCAAAACAATTCTGTACAGTATTGCAAGGCTATTACTAGCACATCTCAATTAGGTCTAGTTTAAAAAATCCCAAATAATTGTGATATGGAACTATACTTCTGTCTGGTCCAGTCCCTCCAAAGTTTAGCACTGTAAAAAGAAGTAGAGAATGCTGGATTTGGAATTGTCAACACCTACAATCAAAAGCTGCATTACCTAATTAAAAAAAAAAAGGCACTAGTAGGTAAAAACTGAGTGACTGCTTTAAGTTGCACAAAGACAGAAAAATGCTAAACCCAGAAGAAACAGCACGAGCACATTAGTCAGAGAGAATTATCTGTTAGTCTTAAACACTAAACATTTCAAATTCAGCTTCATTAACATGAAATTTCCATGCTATGACTAGAAGGAATTCTGACTGGGCAATGTCCCTATAAGCCAATCTTACTCCATCATATCAGCCAGTCTGCTTATAACTTGCTAGGTAAGCTTAGTTCATACATTTTGTGTCTATACCCTGGCTGCTTTCCTCAAAGTAACAGTAGCCAATACTTGTGTGTGCAAGTGATTTTATGTAGTATGTTTATACAAACCTTCTTTTCAAACAGCTAGTCAAAGCAAGATCCTTTTTGCTTTGCAGCTTTGAGTTCAGCAAGTGGCACAGAGTACATCTTCAGCTGAAAGTGAGAGCTGCAATAAGCAGGAGGACTCTCTTTGGCTGCCTCCTTCCCCCTCTCTCCTACAACTCCGACGCTAGAGACTGTTCCCAACAACACCCCTAGCAGCCCCTCTGTTTCACTTCTCTCTTATCAGCAAGAGCAGCTTCAAAGAATCACACAGAAGCCTGGATGATGGAAAAGGAGACAGGATCAGCAGCTGTCCTTGGAAAGCTTCACTCTCCTGATTTCTGCCTGCTTATAGCCGACAACCTTGTTTTGTTGCTGAAGAACATGCACCCTTTGATTTGCTCTAAATCGACTTCTGTCATTCAAGTTTGCTTTTGTTAAATTTACATGACAAAGGTTGGATTATGTTGACATACATTAAACTTGTATGTCAACGCATGAAAATACGAAGCAGTAAAGGGCAACTTGTATCAAAACTCTGTACTTCAGACCGCATTCCTGAAAAAACACAGAGACAAGGGAAGGAAAGCTGATTTTATAAAGTGAGAAGAAGGAAACAGTGGGGAGCGAGAGATATGCATCGAAGAAAGATGAAAGGGAACATTTTTCCAATGCCTTTCTACCCTTGGAAACAGAGGCAGAGAAGATTTATCACATGCCCACAGATATCGGGTTTGACACCGTTTCTTCTCTTTTCTACTGCAGCAACTAAAAGTAACTGGATAGCATATGGGAATTGTCTAGGAGTGCATGTCATACGGTTTTATTACAAAGGAGAGGGGAGGGGGGAAAAAAAAAAAAGGAGAGATTGGCTTTTTCCATTCCCTTTTTAAATTAAATCAACTATCACACATCTGAGTCATCCGCAAACCCATCAGTTTTCTGTCCAAAGCACTCCAAGGGTCTGCGAAAGGACAATCACAAGTGCTAGCTCATATGGCTGACTACACTCTAAGGTTTCTTGTTTCACACCACACATCCCTATAAGAAAAATGTTGAAAATTTCCACACCCACAGCAAGGGGAGAAAAAGCCTGTACAAAGGTCCAGTTTTACAAGTACACAGTCTGATTTAGAGCTCCTGAAGCCTCTTTTAAGTCAGGAAGTTATCTAGGAGAAATCAAAACAAGTTCGTAAATTCAGCTTTGACAGGAAAGTGAGTGTGCTAAAAACAACCCCAGGAACTTGAAAATTCATCAGAGCACCACTTTAACTCTGATTCATGATAATTTTAGAAAGGGATCCATAAATACTCACCATGAGTACTTCATACAACACCGGTAGGATCAACTTGAAGCTGGGGCTACTTGTCAAAGCTTTCTCTTCTCAGTGAAAATACTCAGAAGAGTCTGAAGTGCCTATACATATCTGAGGACCCCATCCTGAAAGGCGAGCACCTTCTTTACTGGCATTTGAATCCTAGACTTCTCAATACCAAGAGAGAAGAGCAGTCCAGCTGGACAGTATTTAGTATAATACACAGCACAAGAAAGTCTGTTTAAGTATATTGATTGTGGTCAGACCATAATGGTATTTAATTTTTCTGCCATAGAAATTAATGCTTTCTCTACCATTGGAAAAAATATTGTGGCTATAAAGACATTGTGTTTAAACTGTTTACTTTGAAAAAAGCAGAGCAACTCAAACTGTTCCACCCTCCATTCACGTCCAATACTAGCATCTAAAAAACCAAACAAAAACAAACCCACTCCCCTCCAATGCACATCATTTTAGAGTTCAGCACATCTCAATCTTATTAAAACTGTACTGAACCCTCCACCCTGTAATCAGGGGAAAAACCTAAAATATGCAAGATCTTATTTAAGCAGGCTCTCCATTTTGATCCACTCACTCTAACTGACCAATTGTCTTAAGTGCATGGGTCCTCACAACGGAGTGGATCACACCACGTTGGTTTTCCTGAAAGCCGTCCACGCAGACGAATGCAAACGGCCTGGACTTCACAACCACGTACCCTAATGGCAGAAATCCTCTCCTGTGCTATCTCAGTGACTGCTTTACTAAGCTGAATAGAGAGGAGGAACAAGAGAAGGTGGATCAGAATCCCCTCCTTTGACTCCCCTTTCCAGAGACCGACTGCATGACTGGATACAGTCAGACGTCCACAACATAAAGGCGTTCTTTAGAGATTGCGGCTAGAGCTGATCTCTCTAAAACATGTATGAAGCTTCACTGTCAGAAAAAACACAGGAAAAGTTTGTGATGCTCTCTCATTCACAAACATTCGCAGGACTGAGTTTTAAAAGCATTTGGATAGATTTTTAAAAGAATCCTTCCCAAAATACTATCTTTTTGATTCCTCTACCCACTCACCCTCCTTTGAGGGAGAACTGAGACTCCTCAAGATTTTTTTCTTTTTTTTTTTTTTTTTTTTTTTGACACTATCTATTTATGTTCCAAATATCTTCATCTCCACCCCAGCAAGGAAGGGAAGGAAGAGGTCAAGGAGATATTATACTTGCAAGCTGTTTTTTAATCCTCTGTGAGTTGTCAGCACTTTAGTTTCATTTATAATATTGCAGAAACAAAACTTTGTTCAGTGAAATTTATTATTAGGAGCAAATCAATCATTAATTTTAATTACAACTGAACTATTTACTTTGCACAAGGGAAGTGCGTTGGGTACAAAATGCCAAACGTTGCCAACCTCCAAACTGATATCATTCTATTATACTTAAGATCAGTAGTATTCATATTGATGATTTTTTTTTAATGGAAGTTTCATATACAGTATTGCCAAGTTAACTGATTTAATAGATGCTCTAATTTCTAGGCATTTTAAATAGTAGAAGATTTCTAGATGGCTAAACAGACCACATTCAGCTATGCAAAGGGCAATGAGACTTACAGCTGAAACACCATAAAATTATTCAATAGAATGTTTTTACCAAAAATAGTAAAAGATGAAGAAAGCAAGCAGATCTATTTTCTCCCATATTTCATTCATATTCTAGATATACACAAACCTAAAAATGAAGGATATGTGCTTGAAAAGAGCTTCTCTTAAATCTTAAGCAAAAGCAAGTAGGGAGAGGAGAAAACACTTAAGATCATACATTGGCCGGCATACTAAGTGTGAAGGCATACACGAGGAAATGGCACTCAGAAAGGACACCGCAAGAACAGGAATCAGACAATTATTTTATCAGCAGCAATTTAAATTAAGCCTGTTGTTCAACAGCTGATGAAACTCGTGGCACTCTGCAGGATACAGGGAACTCGCGTAAGTCCCCAGAGCGGGTCCATTACTCTGCCCACACAAGAAACAAGCCTAAATTAGTGTTTGTAAACACAACTCAGCACATTAGGCAGCAGGCCAAGTTTGCCAAATCCCCCACCACCACCACCAGTTCCCCAAAGAAAATGGGGAACAGCTGCTCAGTCAGCTATTGCTGCCCAAATAACCGAATCTGTGCTGTTGTCACTGAGCTGGGAACTGATATTGTCATCGTCACACAGGGCCGCGTGCGCACGTGTGCAGGTGCGCTTGTGCACGTGCATGCGTATGGGGAGCAGGATGAGGCCCCGAACGCAGGCTTTCTGTGGCTGGAGCACTGAGCAGGGAACCCGTGCTGCTAGCACCAGCAGAAGCACCTCTCCAAGAGCTTGGGGAACCAACTGCTCGATGACACAGGAAAAAGGCAATCATGGTCATCAGCAACTGCTTTCAGCTTCAAGGGACACTGCCATCAGTATTTCCGTTTCGCTATCAAACCTAGGTGATGAGATGAAGGCTTATGAACAGTCGTACACTAAGCGAACTCTCTCTGCAAAGGTCTAACGGGAAGCAGGGATGTGAGGGAGAATTGCCCCTCCAAGGCAGGAAAGTGAAACGTTTCCCCTGATTGCCCCGGGTTGTCTTGCTCAAAGTCCTACTCATAAATCTGAGTTTTTGCAGCGACCTCCCACTGGTTTTTGAAGCAAAGTAAGCCAGTGACCTGGAATGTAATTAAAGGAAAGGAACTGTGTAGTTTACCTCATCCAATTTGCATTTTGCATCCTAACTCGTAGTATAAAAAGCTGTTTAGACATACTTTCTCTTGCTGCTCCACTGAACTATTTGTCATTAGAATTGTTAATATAATGTGAGAACTCATGAAGTGAGTTTAAAAACATTTTGGTTCACATTTACTTTAATTATTTGTCTTTTTCCTACAAGAGCATACTGTTGTCTTGACTGTTCATAAACAGGGAGGCTTTGAGCAAGCATAGTAGTTGCACTCAAACATTTATACAACTTAGCATTTCAACAAAAATCATTCCTGCAAGTTTCTTGGCCTCTGTTCTCAGGCAGAATGAAATCTTTTTCCTATAGTCACTGTTAGTTAATACTTTTTTTTCTCCCCCCTCCACGAAATGCCCTCGCTATTCCTTTGCCTCAGGTTTTGTGACTTCCTGGGCAGAACTCCCCACTGCCTCCATAAGCTGACTTCAGCAGTGGTCCACGTGTTTCCCAAGGATGAAATGAACAGACCAAAGACCTGTTAGGAAGGCTTATCGCGTAAACCAAGATCACAGCTACTTAACGTGGTAGAAATCATTCTCCTGAAGCTACCTTAAATGTATGGTAAAAATGATACAAAGCACATTATTAGACCAATGCTCAACCAGGAACTGAGAGTGCCATATCAGTCACAGAGGCTTGACAGATTTCTAAATTTCAAATAATCAATAGAAGGCTTGTCATCACAAGCTTTGGAAAAAAGCTGTTCAAATTTGTAAGACAACTCTGAGGAACGCTGGCTAGCATATTCTAATACTCTGAAATACGCACAGCAAGCCAACCAGAACTTGCTATGAGTCAAAACCAACCACTCTTCTCCAAAAAATGGGCTTCGACTGAACTTTTGCCTTGGAGATTTCAGCTCCAAGGAGGTGATGAGTTAGCAGCTGTCACTGAGGTTTCGTCTTATTGAGTTACAAAGTAGAATCCAAGGACTTCATGTAGTTTCAAAATCCTTTGACTGTCTTTGAAAAATAAACTCATCAGTCCACCAGAACCTGATCATTTGAGGAAATGCGTAACTTTTTTTGGATTAACTTCCTTGCTTCTTTGTTGAGAAACTTTCTTCTTCAAAGTCTAAGCTGAAAGAGATATTGGTCTCATCAGCTCAATTTGAAACAGCCAAATATACGTAACTTAGTCATTTGAAAATAAGAATGTAGACCACCTCTGAAAAAAATTGTACAGGGATTAATTTTTTTTTTCCTAGAAGCAGTTACTTAGTGACAAACATGAAGGTGCTCTTTTCCAAGTCTTTTTAAGCTAATGCAAAAAGACATTCCGAATCCACACGCGGTATTAAGTTTTCATCGCACAGGATTCAACACACGGAAAGGAAATTCTCATGTTGCCTCAGTAAAGTTTGCTTGTGGAGAACAGGGAAACGATCTGACAGCACTCTGCTAGGCCTCAGGATACTGGACTGAAATGCAAACTTCTATCCCTAGGTTTTCTTGCTTTCTAAATTTTATGCTTTGCTTACCATTTCAGGAAAAAAAAAAAAGAAAAAGAGAAAAAGGAAAAAAAAAAAGGAAAGAAGAAAGCACACAGGCAAAATGACTTTTAAAGCTTTCTATGCAAGCTGCAAGCACAGCAGCTGTGTTCATTCAACTGTCATTAGGGGAAAGATCTGTTGGGAGCAAAGTAAATACAATTCAATACACCAAGTCAGACTTTCTTCAAAATCTATTTGCAAACTTCATAGTCCTAACTAGGTACTGTCACAATGATAACCTCAGTACAGTAGGCTCAGGACTACTCTTACATTTCTTGGAAATAGTTGCAACAGATAGTTTTCCCGTGACTAAATATAATCTTCTCAGAGATGCATCGGACAGGTTCATAACTCTTCTGTAAAGGAAGCCTGCTGGAAAGGTAAAAATGTGACAGCAGCAGTTTTAGAGAGAGATCTGGCCAAAAGATCGCAATGATGAAAAAAGCACATTCAGGAAATCTGTCTTTTCAAAGCACAGGACTCCTTATCAAGTCACCTTCAGCTTTATCTACACAACTCTGAAGCAAATAATAAGATTCCTATTGAATAAGGCCATTATTTGGTGTACTCTTCTAACTTCCTCCTTAGGCTAAGGGACAGTAATGCTCCAAGGCATTACTAAATCTATTTTTGAATGAAAACAAAAGAGGAACAAAACACATTTAAGACACATTTCTCTGAAGTATATTACTAAAAGATAAAAGATGCTATCAAGTACAAGACTTATCCAGCACAGCACAGATAGCTTCTTGCTGCTGATGTACCCCTTACAAAAAGAAAGGCTGTACCAGGCTGGAAAAACAGAGAATGCTGCAGGCTCCATTGCTGCTCCACGCTTCCCACCTAAGCAGGATGTGTGCCTCCGGTATACTGCCTTATTAGGAGGTTTAAAAAAAACCTACCCAGCTTCAACAGCAAAAGTTTAAAGCAACAATACCACTCTTATTGACAAAAGGCAGCTTCAATTTATTAAAATTATATAGATATGACCAATTCCCATACTTTATATATGAGCTATTTGATTTATTGTCTCCTCTCCTTGACAGTTAGCCAGCATTGCAGGATAGCACATCAGAAGTAACATTTTAAAGAGGACAAGCCAACAGCATTACACCAATCTTTGGAGAAAAAAGTGCATTCAGTCTAAGTATTATTAGAGATTCAGTCTTCTATGTTATGTGCTATGCTGGAAGCATAGTACCAGAAGTACACACTCAGAAAAGTAAAAGGAGCCTGTGAATCTACCAAATAAAAAAATACTCAGCCACCAAACTCCTCAACCTGGAGCTAACGCAGATTTGTCTAGAGTCTGTGAAAACCCAAGTACACTGAATCTTAGGGCTTGCTTTGTTTATTAATTCCTTAGTTTATCGGTAAATTACGAAATACCTGTTTTTCAAACAAAAGGTGCAAACTTTCTATAGGCAGCCACTAGCAGTTTTATCTGTCCCCCAACACACGTCCTGCATCACTATGCATCCCCAGTCCCATTCTCCCCTCTTGTCTGTATACACAGACATGATCCAAATAACGTTTTCCAGCCTGCAATTACAATGAAGTTTGGCTGATTTTTTTTTCCTGCCTTTTTTTTTGTTAATGCATTGCCCCAAGACTTGTCATCCCACTGCTCTGAAACAAAAATAGTACAACTTCTGAAGAGAACTTAGCCACTTGTTCTTATAAAAAGATTATCATGCCAGTACAAAGGTTGTTGTTTCTAACCGAGTTACTCAAGCATCCTGCAATAAGCCATTCAGAAGTTCATCGTTACTTGTCCAAATAGATTAGTCATATTAGTGCTGATGCAATGGCATTATGTAAAAGGCTGCTTCTCTCTGATCTGCTTCATTAGTTCCAAATCATATTTACAAAATGCAACATGCTACTTCAGCATGTCTGCAGCAATCAGCAGTTAAAACAATTTCTTTTACCATCATCCATGATATATGAACACATGGGTGGCCAAAGTATAGCCCACGGGTGCTAGGCTCACACAACTGCCTCCTTACTTAGAGCACAAAAGGTAGAGCCCACGGAGACCAGGAGCTGTAGTTCTCATCACTTCATCTCGGTTTTAGTGGGTTTATGCAGAGCGGTAGCCCACAGACAGACAAAGGCAGCAACAATGTGCTGCTCCATTTTCTAGAAATTGTGGGTCATTTATATCTGCTGATGAAACCGAGCCATTCTCCAGTGGACAGAATTTAGATATTTATTCAACCTGACAGAATCAAGCTATTTAACAATGGGAGGAGAGCAGGGATGAAATAATGGGACTGGGATGTTTTGAAGTGGAGAAGAGGTAGAATAAATACTGACATATCCCATTGTAAGTCTCGAGCTGACATTATTGAGTCGGCCTTTGGAAACTAGGACAAGTGGTCTGAGTCATGACAAAAAGGCTTTCAAATATACACTGTCTGCTCTTTGTTTGGATTTGAAGAAAGCAAGCAGCTTCCCTGAGCTAGTAAGTAAATTCTCAGAGCTCTTCTTTTAAGAATCATTTTCAATTTACCTATTTAAAATGGAAAGTTTTCCACAGAAAACAAGCAACAAGTTAGCCTCTGGACTTGTTTGCTGTGAGAAACCACACAGGTTATGGATGTGCAGTTATGCAGTATGCAGGCCAGACAGAATTTAAAGACTGTTACTGGGAAAAAAAATGCATTATTGTTTATAGGGTGATAGTATCATATCTGGGATCCTAAAACTGGTTCCCAGAGAGAGAGAGATCACAATAAGTAAATGGCAAATTAGCTTTGTGGTTGTTTCACTACCTTATACTGTAAAGAGGAAAATATGTTCCTGCAACTGGTTAAGAAAACGCATGGCTTTCGGCCAGACTGCACTGACAAATTTAACCAACCCATTCCCATCCTTGCCCATTTGCAAAGCAAACAGTATTTGCACGGTGACTAAAATTTCTGATTCATAATACCGGCACGAGCTGCACGACAGCAGTGGAGCCCTGCTGCTCCGCACGCCCTGCACACCGGCTCACTCACACTCTTCTGCAATGAGACTCTCAAGGATGACTGGGGTGCCAAACCTGGCCTAAGCCTACTTACCTGCTTATACGCTTTCTTAAACATGATTTATTATTTTTAAGAGTTTCTCGCATACTTATTTGCGCATATTTAAGTTCAAAGAAGGGGTTGGCAGAACCGCGCAGAAGTTACCATGTCAGTTTGTATTTGAGCAGAAATACGTGCTGCTTATCAGAAAAACTCCCTCAAGTCTACCAGGAATTATCCCTACCAAGTCCCTATATCAAGACCATGATGGTTTTTTTGGGAGATGCAGAAACAGACAAGAGTCTGCACTGTCAGCAAAGACATACTTTCCCCAAAGAATCCCTGCTGGCGGTGGAGGAGTTAGTTCCAGTCTTGTTCCAGTACTCAAGAAAGTAATTCCTCCCACTTCAGTTTTTATTGGAGAAAGAAAATGCTGTTCAAGAGACAAGACTAGTGAATAGCTAACAGTAAATCACATTTTGGAACAAAGCAATGGTCTTCTAGGGGGTGTCCATCCTTTGTAAGCACTAAGAGCTGCTCCCACTATCATCTATACACACAACAGGGTTAGAGGTGCCTAGATGTGCAAGTCACTGGCCCTCAAAAGCCCCTGGAGACAAGGTTATATCCCCCAGTTCTGTGTCTCCATTTAGCATCCCTGGGCTTCTTTTTTAAAAGGACCAAATCCATAAAAGGCAAGCCATGCAGTTTCAGGAATTCCCTTCCTGTGACATTAAAACCAGAAATGGGACCCCATATTTAGTGCTTGTTCTTTTCATTTAGGATTAAGAACTTGGGGAGAGAAGAGGTAGCATCAGATTTTGCTGGACAGTGATTCAGGACTACAGGGGTCAGTACTATTTCATTTCACAACTTGCATAAATTTTCCATCCTTCCATTAAAGCATAAGATTCCCCACCTTAAATACACCCGTACACGGACCCTGTCAATTCAGTAACTTCAGCTAGGTTGCTGTACACAACAAGAAGAAAAACAAAACTCAAAAAAACCCCACTGCAAACCCCCAAAAACCCCTCCCCTTTTTTTTTATTAATAAAAGGGACAGACATACATCAGACAGGCATCTTAAATACCAATTCTCTGACCAGCCTGGCTATTTCTGGATCATTCCTTTTGGTATGTTCTATTCTCGCAGCCACACGAAACTATTTTCCACATGCCACAGGACAGAGCCTAGCACCTAGAATACAAATGCTATATGCCCGGTCACTGATAGCAAGACAAAAAAAAAGTAATATTACACCAAAACTAATCGCAGTGCCATAGACCCTTCTTCACCATGGGCTACCTGTTTCTTTTTTTTTCATTTTCCTAGCACTAACATGAATTTCCAAGGTCAGCCACCTCAGTGTAAAGTACCATACAGTTGTCAGGGCTTTAAGATGCTCAAGGTGGATCTATTCTAAGCATATTGCTTCAGATTTGAAGGCGTTTGTCAAGCTTCTCTATATATGGTTTACGTGAACTTTTTTTCTTCTTACCCCATCTCCTGTACAGCATAAATTTTGCTGTCCGAGCTAATGCTGCCACTGTCCTGCAAAGATCACCAGGAGTGCACAAAGCTCTTGCTTAGGAGCGAAGGAGCCAGCAATCCTCCACCATGCACAATGGGAGATGCACACCATGATGAGACAAGTGGCACTCAGACAACAGGTAATGACACCCACATGATTTCAGCTATCAGAAAAGCATACAGATGAAGACCTATTTGCAGACTCTGCTCTTTGTGGCATACTAATGCGCTACTTCATTCTTCAAGCATATGGAAGTAGGTATTAAACTCTTACAAGCAGGTGAGAAAATGAGGAGTCACCTGCTTCAAGATAAAGTTCTCCTTGAGACTAACTGCCTAGATATCTTGCACAGCCTACACAAAAAGACAGAATTACGCAAAGCTAGGAAGCTTACAGTCAGTGTGCCCATGTTAATTTCTCGACCAAGGAAACAGCTCCTACATCTTACTTGCACACTTACTTTTCTACTTGCTCTAGAAATGCCGGTGAAAGACAGAGGCATTAAGCAAAACAGCTCCATGCTCAGATGAAAGATGTCTTTATTTCAGACAACACGGATGAGATTCCACAGCACATCTTGTGGTTTTGAGGAACAGAAAGCAAATCTGTCACTTGGAGACAGATAAGCCTGTTTTCTGAAGGGCCTTGATGCTGACCAACTTCTGCAGCTAGAAATCCAGCTGAGATGTTTCTTAAGTAAGCTACCTCAAAGTTTAGCATGAAGTATGCTTGCAACAGAACTTCAAAGTAGCTGTATAAAAAAATAAAAATAAATCATATTTCCTTAGCAAGAAACAGCCTATGTGTAATGCTCACAGTTTTGATGAAAAGGGGAGATGGCCCAGCTCATCCCCGAGTTTAGGGATTATATAAGAGCACAGTCTCAAAGTTTGGAGCACAGTATTTTATTAAGGACTAGATAAATAAAGCTATTTTAGTCCCGACACAAAACTAAACTTATTCAGTAAAGCACAAGAAAAAGGAACCACCTGTAAATTTGAAGCGTTCCAAATAAAAATCTTTGTCTATGGTTTCCTGGAGACAATGTTTTCCTGCAACATTCATAAACCATCATTTTGTCCCCAAATCCCTGTATATTCTTAAGCCAGAAAAAGAGTAACGAGTCATAGCCGTAACTTAAAACAAAATTCCTAAAACTATGCTGGCAACTTCAAAGTGGTGGTCAACTTCACCACCTTAAAAGGGGAAAAAATAAAAAACCACCCAAAAGCTAAAGGCTGCTGATGTTCAGTATTTTCAGAGTCACCTTAGAAGTGGCATCACCAAACATTGCCCACGCAGAAATAGCTGATCCACTCAGCAGCAGAGGAAGCAGAGCTCTCAGCTGAGCAGACATTACAATATTGCTCCTCAGAAATCTCACTTGAATTGACACCTATTGCAGCCAGAGATTACACAAGTTTGAATACATACAATCCTTGTTTACATCCCAATTGAATGCTACAGGTTGGGAAATAGGCTACTATGAAGCAAATACAACTAAGATTTTGTTGGGTTTGGGTTGCTGCTGCCCATTTATCTTTTCTTTGGCATCCTTCCTCAGTAACTCGGGTATTTCACACCAACTTCAGCTTAACTTTAATATTGGGTTTGATGACAAAGAGAATATAGCTTTCATGGACTGAAAAGACTTAGATGCTGTTTTCAAATGACATGAAATCCCAGCCAAGTCCCATAGCCTGTTTCCTTTTTACAGTCTAAATCCAACAGGGAAACTCCATGACCAGAGGACAGCTTGAAGATGTTTAATCTCTTAGATTTCTCAGGCTTTGTTATTAAAGCAACAAAAGGACTACTGGACGCAAGGACATTAAGGGTCATATTCACACCACGTAAGGGGTACAGGACAGCAGGACCAACTTACCAATGAAGACAAAACCCCACAACTGCATCTCAGCTGCAATTCATTATTTTGTCTAAAATTAAAGTGGGGTTTAAAACGCAAGTCTGCTCTCCTCCTCTCTCAGCCTTCCTACCAAAGACCTGCCACATGAAAGATTATAGATGTCTTGTCTTTACTTTTCTTTCACAACTCCCATTGAGGAATGCAGGCAGAAATAACTCTACAGAAGTGACACCAACATACACCAAATCAGTGGCATTACACAGAGGCAAAGATCAGAAGCAACAGTACCAGTGAGACACCCTTCATGTACAGGGTGAGAAAGTCAGGTATGCTTTGTAAACAAGTATCAAGGTCTCAGCAGATTTAGCAAGGGTTAGCCAAATCACATGGGAAGAGAAAAAGCTTTCTGAATTTTATTTCATCAGTGGTTTCAGAGCAATGGAAAGAGAACTGCAATACTGCATTCCTTGTTTAAAGGAAAAAGTTTATTCTGCCTTGTCATACAAATTGCAAACTTACAGAAAATACAGTAAGTGGCTACAGGATAAAGTAGTAAGGTATAAAGTATAAATTAGACATTTATTATTCCAACTACCAAAAACATCTGCTGAACAGCTAGTGTTAAACAGTTGTCCTCCATTGATACTTACAAATGCTAAACTTTAAGTCTCTAAAAGAAAAAAAAAAACAAAAACAAAAAACCAAGTTTCCTGCTTTTTGCACTCTGCAGATTGAGTTTGCCCATTTAATTCCCAAGGGCTGTCAACTTTCCTGAGTCTCATTTTTTCTAATTAAAACTGCAACAGATGACACATGCTTAGGATTATACCAGCATTTCTCCACATCCATACAACAGCTTGCAGCACGAACCACAATACCATCTCCCTTGAACTGAAAGTCACTTTCACTAAGTGGGGGTGCGAGGGAAGAAAGAATTAAAAATCTCTGCGTCTGATAATGAATTATCGATGTAGCAGCCTAAGAAATTTTTACAGTACAGTCAATCTAATTCATCTTCCTATGTAAGGGAAGAAGTTATTTTAGAACTGAAATGCTCTTAACACTTTCGAAGACAACTTTTGAAGCAGGCAACTAATATTTTAAGTAGTTTCACATTAATGCAATATACAGGGAAGCCACTCTTAAAACTCCTCGCAGGGATAAGCATTTGATATATTCAACATCAGCTAGACCAGACAGAACAGAAAGTATGCTAGTTACTCAGTACAACATACTTTTCATATTCTAGGAAGAAGCAGTGCATGTTTATGCTGTTGCATGCATTAGGCAGCCGAGGTTGCTCTATCACTGCTATGGGGCTGTTTTGTCAACAATGGTGAAGCATTACATTAATCTTTTAATAGTATTTCAACAGGGAAGCACGTAAGCTAGGTCTCGGTAGAGCAGCATCAACAATGTTAACATGAGTTTTGGAAATTGCTGCAGCCACTTGTCTTTACGTCCAGGCAAGCAGAGTCACATGGGCTCTGCAGAGAGGTGACTTATGTCTGGCTCGCTCTCTTCCATACAAGCCCTTTAAATTGTTTCACCACAGGGCTGCTTGTCTCCCAAACTCACCTCTGAAACACTTTCCCTCTCCCTCCCTCCCATCACAAAAGATTGCTGACTGGTTGCTCCCTCTTTACTGTGTCTGATCCCTCCATGAAATGCCCAGCCATCAGCTGTGTGTTGCTTACCAACAATCGAAAATGTGAAGGGAATGGTTAACTTTAGCAATACTGAAACAGAACAAGCACTAACAAAAAAGAAAAAAAAAAAAACAAACCACCAAACAAAACACGATTCTGTCCATTCACTCCCTATACAACCATCTTACACACTGCCTCTGCACTCCGAATACAAGATGGCAAGCATTCCCTTTAGGGTTCCTCCTCAGGAAACAAAATGATTGTTTGTTGAATCCTTTTACCATCCAACGCCTTGCCCATCTCCCTCCCACCTTGTAATTTCCATATGCCTGCTCTTTGCAGGTGACTTCCCCCACATGTAAAAATTCAGATACATAACAATAGGTCAGGTGGCAATCCCATGAAATGAATACTTTCGATCTAAATCCCCAAACAAACCATAATCACTACACAAAGTTTCATTCCATCCCTCCCACCACACAAAATTATAACACAGCAATCAGTCTGCAGAAGCGATGGTAAATGTGTGGTTTTAAGTGGCAACGCTAGGAGCAGCCAAAGGAGAAGCTTCCGTTAACTGGGTCTGTAGCAGGAAAACACTCAGGCGAGAAGTTCTGGAGCTACATGTGATCAGTCATACATTCATTTGCATGTCAACATCCAAATCACAGTCTTCTACAGTTGAAGTAATCTTTAAGATCTGGAAACAAACTCAAAAAAGGTGAAGAGTAACATCCAGTTGCATATAACGTACCCAAACCATGTGGGCTGAATCTAAATCTTTCCCATGCCAAAACACCGCTTAGGGCATGTACAAAGCACATACTAGTCTCCAAACTACAGCCAGGGAAACTCCCAAGCACTTCCACAAAAGACATTTTAGATTAAAATGACTTATCTATAAAAGAGGATCACAAAACCTACATGAGATAAGCATTTCAAAAAGGAAGAAACCAACCACAAATCTTCATTATGTTATAGGTTGTATTTATTTGGGCAAACTTGTTCAACAAGATGTTTGCCTATGAAACAAGGCATCGCTGAGTGTAGCAGCATTAAAGCTAGCACATTCCAGACCTCGATTCCAGTGCAGGTCTCTCTTCCTTAGCAACAAAAGTCTCCATATTACTCTTTTCAAACAAACCACCTTCCCAGCTGATACATTACACCACAGCTTGGCGATTTAAATATGTGTCAAACCATTCTCTGAAGTAGAAAGGCTGCTGACCTGAGAGGCCACTCTGATGAAGTCAATAGCAATGCAGAAAGTTACATTACACGAATGTGCTAAAAGTAGCTCATGCCCTGCTTTTTGAATGCTCTATGGGCTCCCTGCCCATAGGTTTAGTGCCCTGACAAATGCCATGCCAGAAAAGTGTGCTATTGTATTAACTGAGCAGGAGAAAAAACAACAGCAGCTAGAAAAGTCACTGAAAAGCAAGGTTGTGGAAGTGGAATGTAACAGCTTAGCACGTCCATCAGATAGCTTACAGCAGTCTGACACCATTTGGCTCTTTCGGGTAAGTATCAGATATTTAAACTTCAGTTTATATTGGATTAATAAACACACAGATTAACAGATAAAGTTTGCATTGTCCTCGTAAGAATGATATAAAGTAAGAGGAGAGAGTCATGCAGATATTCCTGCCCAGGCAATGTGCGTCCTGGCGCAGTTATTTTTTACGCTCCTGTAAACAGACACATTCCATTCCACCTGCGGGGTCAGCAGCAGCACCTCCGCGCTCCCCGGTCCCTTTGTTTCTCTTCTAAATTCGCTGCAAGTTGGCTTTTGTTTTAAATATCTTGCAAAGAGCTTAGAGCTTATTGGTCTCAGCACAGAAACTGATGTGAGGAAAAAAGCAGCAGTCGGATTTCATTGTGTAGCAGCCTCCAAAATGACAGACACCTTCCACTGTAGGTCTGGCATTGGGTTTTTTTGTTTCGTTGGTTGAGTTGTTTGGTTCTTAAAATTTATTTATTAAAGTCATCTAGGGGCAAACTATACAGTCTGCAATTCTGTTTAGCAAACTAAAATTGGTTTTAGCTCCAAGCTCAAGAGAACGAACAGCAGCAAGTTTGCTACATGTGTTTGAGTCCAGTTTTCACAATCTGGAGACACATTCTGCTAGGTGTGTGTGTTATTGTGTGATCCTCTCACAAGGGAAAAAGGAAGGCTAACAAAGAGCAGAAAAAGAACAGCAAAAATATTAAATTCCTTATTTTTTCCTGTAACCCCAAAATGGCTTCCTTATTCTCATCTGAGTGGCTAGGTGATAAGTGTTGTCATGGAAATTAAGTACAGATGAAGCCTTGAGGACTTCCTCTGTTGGTATACTCACCTTACTTTGTGTTCACTATTCTGCATCAATCCATTTACAGAACCTTTTAAAACATGTGAGTTGAGTTCCCAAAGTTTTTGGAGTTTTGAATGCCATATACAAGTAAATGAATACAAGCATTATTCCAATTCATCGTGTTTACTGCCTTCCCCCCTCCACCCCACCCCCCCCCTGGCCCTTTAAAATCTCGTAACATCTGGAACAAGTGTTCCCTCTCTTCCATGCAGGCTGCAAAACCATGGTATCTGACAAGGTGTCCTTGAAAATCCAAACGAAGGCTTGCTCTTTCATTTCAATATTTAACTCTTGTCAAATTGCTGGGATTACGGGAAAAATTCACTGAATTCAGATAAAATTTTAAAATTGTCCCCCAACCCAATGACCAGGTGTCAAAAAATTTTAAATAAAAAAAAATAAGAAACATTAAAACCACTATCCACAGAAAAGCTAGGTTTTCATCCATACTAGCACGCCTCAAGCATGTAACTCACTTACCCCAACGCTCACAAAATTCTTAAAATATCACTTCTCAATTTGCAATTTATTGTTTAAGCCCCCAGGCTGCTCGCTCTCAAACTTCTTCTTTGAGCTCTAGAATTAATTTGAAGAGTCAGATGGAACAGTCACAGCTCCCTAGTGGTATATTCCATTCTTGGCTAAGCTCACTTTTTAACATTTAGCCTAGTGCCAACAGCACAACACACCAGAGATTGCTTTACAGTTGCAGTCAGTCTTGGGACAATTATACTCCTGTAACCTCTTCCAAGGGACACAGACTTATCTACAGAAAACAGAGTGAAGAAAAGCAAAAATACTGTACCAGGTTTAGCAGCATTTCCCCTGCCAGAGACTCGGGTATCCTTCATGCGCTGAAGGCCTACAGCACTGACTGCAACGCCCTTTCTACCCTGCAGCCATCCTGCCTTAGCAGAGCCACAGCACACTTCTGTGCTGCAAGATGGAGGTGAACCCAATTTGGTACTTTCCCTGAAGACAATATCGCTCCAAAAAACCCTCTCATCTCCAGCCAAAAATTATGTCAAACCAAGAGGAGAGGCTGACAAAACTTAGAAAGAGCTCGCTGTGTATTCTTTGTCTCATTTCTCAGGCATCAAATCCAAACAAGGAATGGCAGTCACATTCAAGGTAGCTTGCACAAACCAATTTCAAACACTGCTTTAAACGTAACCAGTAGCGTAACATCCATATCTCCCATTTTGGGGGAAAAAGAAGGGTCACGAGGATAAGTGGTAAGAAGTCTGTCATCTTTAAGATACTGACAGATGCTATTACTGGAGGCAGACCTTGAATTCCTTCGTTT
Organism: Theristicus caerulescens; assembly: GCA_020745775.1. Taxonomy (NCBI): domain Eukaryota; kingdom Metazoa; phylum Chordata; class Aves; order Pelecaniformes; family Threskiornithidae; genus Theristicus; species Theristicus caerulescens. Next base: position 76,772,059 of record CM036558.1, read on the forward strand.
GAGACATCCTCAATTTACAGTCGTCATCTTGCCCCTGAGAATTATAAAGACTCCAACTTCCCCTCCCATCAGAAGGGTGTGCAAACCATAGCCACAAAGACAGAGAAGCATCATGCTTGACCTACAAACCTACAGAAAACCAAATGATACTTTAATTTTTCTGGCTACTCTGAACCTTCTTAGTTAAAGACAATAGACATTGGCTGTTAGAGCCCAATGCAGTCAGAGCAGGCAGGCTTCATTTCTCTGAAGCTGACGGCATCTGCACCTACAGTAAGCGATTCTGTAGAACTAGATACATGGTAAGTTACAGGTGACAAGTATTAGCATCACTTTTAGAATAAGTTAAATAAGAAAATCACCTTAAGACATTTCAACAACAATTACACAACATTTCAGTGACTCATCTTATTATAGTAAACCACAGGAGACCAGTGTTCCATCATTAGGAAGGCAATAATGATTCACAGCCACCACAAGAGGGACAACTGTGATTCAGATGTAGGCCCCTTAAAAGAAGGGAGGCTCTGGGGGAATCTCCATGCCCTACAGAGCACTGGCACTGATACTTCCAGGTTCACTGCTGGTAACGTGAGAGCTGGGTGGCGAGACAGGAGGGAAGGAAAACTCAATTTCTCATGCTTCCACTCATCATGTTGATCAACCTCTCTCAGTTAAAGCAAGTTCTTCAGAAACATTCTTGCCACTAAGCAGCCATTTGTAAAATGGCAGGGGAGAAGGTATTTATTTTTCAAATATCAAAGAACAAGGGAATGGAGAAAGGGATGAGGGAGAACCACACAAATAAACAATTGCTTTTCATCACACCAGGAAGTGCATAAGGACAACTTGTAAGTGGTATAATCACTGCCTCTGCTTCTCATAAAGAAGTAGTTTTTCTAATTACTGCAAATATTTTTATTGCCACAGCTCGCACTGAAGAGTAAACAAAGCTGGGGAAACAGCTCTCACAGTCCAAAGGACAGAAGGAGCGTATCTTGTAGTGCAGTCATTTCAGACTGAGAAGAAGTTGCTGGCCTCGTGAGTTAGCCTGACCCTCGCTCCCCTTCCTCCTCCAGCCCTCCCTCTAACAGCCTGAGAGGCTATGGCTTGGTTCTTAATGCCAGGCATGATTTCTCCCCCTGCTTTCCAAATCGAGCTCCTCCGTAACTGACTGCAACATCACTCCCGCCCTTGCCTCCTGCTCCTGTGCAACTTGCCTTCACCTCTTTCCATTAAGTTAACCCACACTTGATTATCATGACCAGAAAGCAAAGCAGCTGCCTAACAAACACGCCTGCCCCACTACATTTACTACTCTGCTTGTTTATGCTTGCTTGAACTACCTTGGTTTTGTCTTGCCTATACACAGATCTGAAGGGCAGGAATTAATATTTTGTACTATGCTTAACATTGCAGGAACCCAATCCCAATTACTCACAAGCACTTCTGTAGCATATGTTATTAAATGTCATCTTGCTTATGTACCAATTTTATTGCTATTAACAGTTCAGCAGAAGTAACATCCCTGACTCCAGTTATTGAAAAAGTCATCATAAAAAAAAAAGGAAAAAAACCCCAAAACAGTCCCCCCCTCAAAAACCCACCACCATACAAAAAAAAAAAAAAAAACAAACAAACCACCACACACCTTTTTTCCTCCAAAAAATTAATGCCCTTGCTCTGAAGGTTCTTCCACCTCACTCCAATCTTACAGTTATTGCTTATTTCAATGTTATTAAATTAGAATAAATGAAAGGGAAAAAAAAAACCACAGGAAAGCTCTGTGGCACTGGAGGAAAGCCATGCTTTTACCCAGGTGAACCAGTTATTTAAGGCCTTCTAGGCTGAAACAGTCTTCCAAACACACTGTTTGGTGAGATGGTAAAATAAGACTGTTCATAGAATCATAGAATTGTTAAGGTTGGAAAAGACCCTTAAGATCATCTAGTCCATGATTCATACCAAATCAACACAGTTTTAACCAAAAATAGTTGTAAACTCATCCCTCTAGAAACACTGATCTTTTGCAAGTATAGTTGAAAAAGGTAATTCTGCTAAAGTAGGACTTCCAGCAGGCTTTTGATAGTAGTTTCTTCATACCATGCAGTTATACAGGATCAAATCAACTGGTCAGCAGGCTATAAAAGATGAAGAAAACTCAAGGTGAGCAACTCTAGTGAGGGCCAGCAGGGACGGTTTCAATGACTAGAATAGGAGGAGAGAAGTCAGAGGCAGTAGCAAATAGCTAAAAGGACTGGTCATCAATACAGAGTCAACTGGATTAGCTGCAGAGGGCAAAACCATATGGCTGTCAATGCATAGAATGTGAAGCCATAAGTGATCATGCAGGTTCAGGTGACAAACCGGCTGACACCTTTGACAGGCATCAGAGCCCAGTGTACCAAGGATGACCGTAAGGTATCTGGTTAACTTGTAGGTGATTACCTTTCCAGCAACTACTACTGCTACCTGGGTTGGTGACTGTCAGTCTTGTGGGTGGTGTTTCTAGTGGAACATCACTATAAATCCACAGAGAGGCATAAGGAAAGTGATCCTGTAAAGACCTGAAGAGAGTTCAGCCAAAGAAAGAGATGTAGTGCCAATGGAAGATCTAATCAGGTGAAGGCTATGAATGAAGGGGAAAGGAAAAAAATTGTTTCTAGCAAGGTAGGTTTACAAGTAGTTGAAAAAGATAATTCTGCAAAAGTAACAGACACTGGCTTCCAGAAAACTATTAACAGGCCTAGATGAAATTCGTCCCCTTTTGGCTAAGGAAAGATGGCCAGCCATCAGCCAGTACATGAAATATTTTGAAGCTATTCAATTCAGAAAGTCCTCAATTTACCTCCAGACAGCTGGGAAAAAAAGCCCATGCAGAATGTACTTTCAGTAGCCAACCTCAGAGACACGTGGTAGTCTTGACAACAGGTCAGACTTAACATCCCTGTATAGCAATTTTAGGCACATGAGTCTGGTCCGTTTTCCAACCTGAATCAGGAAAGTTCCATGCTGCAGGGTCAAAGGGGCTGACTTTATCCTTGAGAATATAAATAGACAATAGCAAATAGGATTAAAAGTGTTGTATTAATGGTGCAACTGCTAGTGAAATACTATGGCCAGGTCTGAAATCCACAGCTCAAAGACTGAAATGAGATCTGATTCAAGAAAAAAATGCAAAAATAAAAAGATAAGGTGGATAAGGAATTGGCTGGATGGTGGCACTCAAAGAGTTGCAGTCAACGGCTCAATGTCCAAGACCAGCGACGAGTGCCGTTCCTCAGGGGTTGGTATTGGGACTGGAGGTTCACCATCTTTGTCGGCAACGTGGATAGTGGGATTGAGTGCACCCTCAGCAAGTTTGCTGATGACACCAAGCTGTGTGGTGCAGTCAACACGCTGAAGGGAAGGGATGCCATCCAGAGGGACCTTGACAGGCTGGAGAGGTGGGCCCGTAAAAACCCCATTAAGTTCAACAAGGCCAAGTGGAAGGTCCTGCACATGGGTCAGGGCAATCCCAAGCACACATGCAGCCTGGGTGGAGAATGGATTGAGAGAAGGCCTGGGGAGAGGGACTTGGGGGTGTCGGTTGATGAGAAGCTCAACATGACCCGGCAATGTGTGCTTGCAGCCCAGAAAGCCAACTGTATCCTGGGCTGCATCAAAAGAAGCGTGACCAGCAGGTCAAGGGAGGTGATTCTCCCCCTCTACTCCGCTCTCGTGAGACCCCACCAGGAGTACTGCGTCCAGCTGTGGGGCCCCCAACACAAGAAGGACATGGACCTGTTAGAATGAGTCCAGAGGAGGGCCATATCAGATGATCAGAGGGCTGGAGCACCTCTCCTATGAGGACAGGCTGAAAGAGTTGGGGTTGTTCAGCCTGGAGAAGAGAAGGCTCTGGGGAGACCTTATAGCAGCCTTCCAGTACCTGAAGGGGGCCTACAAGAAAGCTGGAGAGGGACTTTTTACAAGGGCATGTTGTGATAGGACAAGAGGGAACGGTTTCAAACTGAAAGAGGGTAGATTTAGATTAAAGGAAGAAATTCTTCACTATGAGGGTGGTGAGACACTGGAACAGGTTGCCCAGAGAAGCTGTGGATGCCCCATCCCTGGAAAGGTTCAAGGCCAGGCTGGATGGGGCTTTGAGCAACGTGGTCTAGTGGAAGGTGTCCCTGCCCATGGCAGGGGGGTTGGAACTAGATGATCTTTAAGGTCCCTTCTGACCCAAACCACTCTATGATTCTATAAAAATTCAAGAACTATCTTCTAGTCTGGGCAATATGTAACAATATACAGTGATGGAAGTTGAAATTATGCATATTTAGACTACAAGACAAACCAAAAATATGTGCTTTCTTAATGGTGAAATTACTTGAAATCCCCCTAAGAATCCTACGGAAGACAGAAGTACATTTGCCACACACACTCACACACGCTGCAATTTTGACTGGGTACTAGGAACTTCTCTAAAAGAAAAAGTCTTTCCAAACAAGACTTCATGTAAAGGAGTAGTACAGCTTAAAAAAGAAGCTAGACTAGCTCATAGTAATTTCCTTCTACCATGCAGTTGATCATTTATTCTTGCAGTCTCATGGCAGCTGAAAATATGTGAAATCTTGTTAAAGCCAATGTGGTGTTCAAATCCAGGCACTCTGCAGAGGCTGGGGTCTCAAAAAAAAAAAAATCTCAATCTAAAAGTCATTATCAACGAAAGCAACAGTTTAAGCTGTTACAATGATTTCTAACACAGATGCTAAAAAGATTCACTGTATAGAGATGTGCATTCTCCCAGATGTGTAATGCCTTAACACCAAAGCATACGGTTGTTCTAACAACTTTTAGAAGAACCCAGATGTGCTTTGCTAATAAACATTTCCTTTTAGGAATCTACACCATTAGAAACCATAATGACAACAGTAGCCAGATATCACTTAAAGCAACTGAAAGGAACCAATCTAGGAGGTCATTCTGAATTTGTAAACAGTTTATGGTATCTGTCCTACCTGCATGGTTGATTCTGATTTCGCACTTCAAAAGCTGTTTTCCCTACACTCAGATTTGAACTTAATGCTCCGCCTAAATAAAAAGCTGATACCAGTTTTTAATGTTTCCCCCTTTCAGTTTTTCAAAAAATATACAGATGAAAATCTTTATGGACAAGATAACACACACAGGTATGTTGTTAGAATTTAAAAGACTTAATCTCCTTACCAACTTTCTTATCTAAACAGCACACAGTGCCCTTTCTGCTTCTTGCTCCAGCAAGCAAAAGACAGCAGTATCCCCTCTGCCTGCTTCAAGAACAAACCCAGTCCCTTCCAGATATCAGCAAAGCAGTCTTTTCCTTTATTTTTTCAAGTGAAGGACAATGTGGGGGAGCAGGGTCCCACACAGACTCCTTTTTATTTTTTGAGAATCCTAATTAGAAAGGGAAAAACAGCCTTAGCAAGCAGAGAAAAACAGAGCAGAAGAGCCAGGTAACCCAGACAATGTACAATTAGTGCTGAAGCTGCCATCAGCCATCGCAGAACTTTCCAGGTAACAATTAATTCAATATTAGTGTATTGCCTTCCCTTACCATCATGGAACTTATGTTCAGTCTCCCCTCCTTGTATCAAGTATGTTGTAAATTAAGAGCATGCAAGAACACCAGGAATGTGAAAGAAATGCAAAACAGCTCAAGGGAAGTCTCACACCTTTCCATTTGGTTTTGTGAAGCTAACAAACAATGCTGTTTGCCACAAGGACTAAATTCCATTGGTTTTCTTTACATGGATAGGCCATTCTTGAAAACTGCTGTGAAAGGAAAGTCAACAGGGTTTAGAAGGATGTACTTTCCACAAGCAGAATCCCAGACAATTAAGTGACTTCAAATGAGTATTTGCAGACTAGCTCAGAACCCTTCTGAGCTCTTTAGAGAAGCAAAAAAGGAAAAAGCCACAAGCTAGCAAGATATGATTAAAGGTATTTCACTACTCTTATCCACCGTGCTCTCACCACATTGCTGGTGCCTGCTCTGTTCCCAACAGTTCTCATCTAAGCCATCTGCTTCAACTCTTTCTATGTACTTATTTTGCTTTGCAACACCTAGGAATCCTCATCATAGCACAGGAACCCACCATTCTAGGTGACACCTAAATACAGGCAGCAAACTTACACCCATAAAACCAAAAAACCCAAGGCACATGCGCACACACAAAACACAGGCCTGTCCCAAACAGCTTACTTCTACCGAGGCCACTTCTTCCCCAAATGCCTCCATGTTCCTGTGAAGAACATGACAAACTTGGATCTTCACGTATAACACAACTAACAAATTAATTTTCAGATAAAATGAATCTAGTTTGTAGCTACTGGTTTTATGCCCTCTGACCCCAGTCACATTCCAAATGCACTCCGAGAAATCCAGAGAGGGAGGGAAGCACACATCTCATTTCACGCTTTCCACTGCATTACATACAAGCGTCATCCACCTTTTCACGAGACTTTTTCCCAACAACTACAACTTTCTGAATTTGTTAAGGAAGAGATCTTGGAACAAATGAGTTGCCTGTTTTAAGATCTGGAAGTTGGATTCATATGAGGAATACAGTATGTACCTGGTGTGGTCTACTGTCTGTCATCAATTACTTGTTTCCCTGAAAACAGTTTTGAAAACATTCATTTTAACTTCTGGTCAGAGCATTGTAATGAGAATGACCAAAGCAGCAGCCACTCAAAAGAAGTTCCAGACCAACTCTGCCCATACTAAGAGCAACCGCAAGGAAAAAGTTTCCTAGTACCTAGATGTCAGGAGAACTCAATATATGAAGAAATAGTAAGGCTCTTCTCACCATGCCTTGCATGTGGCATAGGGTTCCTTCTTTTCACAGGCATTATAGCATCATCCCCTATTATTCAACCATCTTACTGTGCTATGCGCTTAGTGAGAGCTCGCAAGCTCAAGCCTGCTCACAAGCTTTGCTAAGTATCAACAGAAGTCACTGAACTTGCAAATATTGCCCCGAACTCTCAAATTTTAAAAAGTCATATGCTATATTGAGTAGTAGTTAACACGTTGAGGCTGCATCATCAGGTCTTCAAAGTTCTTAAAATTATCAGCTAAAACTTAACGCAAGTACACAAGGGAAAGATTAGGAAAGAAAGGCTTCACCACAAGAATCTTCGACTCTGCAAAAGAGCATTCACACCTCTGAAAGAGGGAGTCTACTTGTGTAAAGCACTAACCTCAGAAAAGGGGGATCTTGCTCTGGAAGTGAGACAAAATTATTTTATCTTCTTCCAGTTAGCAGCCTCTGCCTTATTTACTCCTCAGATGCACTGAACACTTCATTTCTCCAATACCACATTAATTGTCTCACATGCTACCAATTACCACCATGAGAAAAGTACCACCATCATCATTCTGCAGATGGTTAAGATAAGAGACAGCCTTGCCTCAGGCCACAATGAGTCAGTGGTAGAAGCAGGATCTCATCTCTCATTCCTCAGCTCCTTCCTTCAGACAGCGAAGTTTTACTACGCCCACTGTCTTAAGAATTGATATCTTGACTTGCTAAAGTGCATCTAATTAAAAAGAAAGATCTAGAAAGCAAGAAACAAACAACTGCAAAAACCTGTGGTTTAAGTAACTCAGTAAGTGCCTTGATAGAAAATAAGGATATAAAAGAATTTGTTCCTAAGAAGCTAACTACGAAGCCACTCTCTTGCCTGCAGTCCCGGCTTTAGCTGTCACTACATCTCTAACTTATACCACAAATAAAGCATCAACTCAACAAACTGTCCCCCTGACATTACAAGCCTGATTTGTGCACAGAACGTCTTCTACGCTGCCTGCAAAAGGTGGACAATCACAATGCACGCACACACCCCCAAAAAATTAGTATTAGCTTCCCTTTCATTTTTTTTCCAAGTGCTGACTGCAACAATGTTATTTTTAGTATGACTTATGTAATAATTGGATGAAACTTGGGCATTTTGGGACTCTTGACAGCAACGGTTTCTTACTGGTGAAAATTTCCACGCAAGTCTGTTTCTGCAGTTCTTGCACCTCTATAATCCATTTGCAGTGGAGAAATAGGAGACTGAAAAACAAACCAGCAAAGCTTAGTTCTAGACAACATTGCACATTTAAAATGAAGTTTTCTTTTTAAAAATGTAAAATATGCTGTTATGGAAAAAACGCTTTCGACTCTTCGAAGATGACACTCCAACACACATTAAGATGGCAATTGCTTTGCATATGACTGGGTTGACAAGGCTTGCAGTATTGATGTAGCACTAGAGCTTTTACCAACTGATTTACAGCTTTGATGTGGCCCATCAGACTTTATAAGCTACCCTGACACAGTGCAACCTCTCTGCTGACAGAAATAGCAAGAGTCCCTTCAGCTGCAGACTTTGGTTGGTCCATTTTAAACTGCAGTCTCCATGGTAGGATTTCCTCATCAGCATCAGACTGTTCTGCTGGCAGCAATCAAAGGAGTGCTTAAAGGGGATCTCATACACAATATTTAAAGCAGCACACACTGGACTACTTCCCTCTTGAAGTGATAGAGTTGAAAAGAAGTAACAATTGTTTTCATTGTCTCCAGAATAAGAGGAGAAAGGCTTTACCTATTTTCTTTATCAAGCAAAATATTGCAACTTAGGTGGGACAAATGACAAGCTAAATTAAAACAGTATTAATAAATACTACCTTGAAATGGAAACAGTTACTTTCATAGTCTGTGTGGCTCCTGTGCTATGGGGATTGTGTACATTTAGTGCAACTCGAGGGGGGGAAAAAAAAAAAAAAAGGCAAAAAAAGAGGTGGCAACTCTCAGCAATTTGTATGCTGAGCCATATTTTCCCTTTCATCTTTCCTGTCTGTTCTCTTCCATGCCCTTCATTGCAGTTTTCCTGCTTTTTAGAGTCCCAGCTGCTATGAGAGAAACACCAGAAGCTACCCTAGTCTTCCAGCTACAACTGTCAACCTTTGTTTTCCCCATCTGCTATCAGTACAGCACCCTGTGCACTAAAGAACGTTGGTCGTCTTACAGAACAGAGTTTGACTTGAGACTCCTGCTACTTCCCTAACATAGAAGCTTGTTATTTGCAATAGATGAAGTCAAACTATACGTGTTTATAAACAAGTAAGCTACACAAGAAGTCAGCTGCATTGCTCCAATATTGATTTGCCTTTATATACAGTCTATTAAGGTTTTCCTTCATTAAAAGCTGCCTTATGAGACACAGCAGGCATACCAGCCACAATTTCCAGGAGGGCTGATGGCATTATTAAGGGGTTTGTTTCTTCCCCTCAGCTTTGCCCATGATGATAAGCCACTCAACTCCAGAGCGCAAACACACGCACACATGCGAAGAAACAAGTCTTCTCCCATTTGCCAAAAAGCCAACCCAGCCCTGCAGAGAAAGCAAGTGGGGTAATGGTAATCAGCCCGCTCCTCACTAAGAGGGATTTCTGTAGAAGTAATCAAAGCTTTAGTGCTCCAGGATCCCAGATGAAAACTGCTCTAAGAGGGGTGCAGGCTGACTCCCCAGATTAGTAAGTACCACCAGTAGTTACTTCATACCTTAAAAGGCTGGTGACCATTCCAAGTGTGCCTGCCACATGCTAATGGCCAGTTTTCTAATTATGAAAATCTATGTGCTATATTAATTTAAGAGCAAATAGATGACATTCAGACTGAAGCCTTTTACAGAAGGCTACAGAAGGTTTCCTACTAACTGATTTCATGACTTAGATGAAAAAAAATGTCACCCAATCAAGCAATCCAGATGGATTACCAGAAGACAGAAGCATCTATTAAAAGTTAATATCAGAAATGTCAACTAGAGACCCACTATTAAATAATTCAAAGCAAGAAAAGTTCTCTCTCACCTCCTATCACCTGCTTTGAGCAATCCTTCGGCAAGATGTAACAATGAGTTCCAGCAAATGATGGCTGGGCTGAATACAGAATAAAGAGGCATATAGAAAATTTAAAAAAAAAAAAAAAAAAGGGAGAGAGACGCTTAGCTGCACAAGGCCTGTGAACTCTATGGCTTGAACAAGAGAAAGCTGTCTTTAGCCACCATGTCTGAAAAACTCTCTGTACAGCTAGAAGAGGACTAGCAAACAGCATAATCTTTCACCTTCACAGTGTTCCTCCACCTTACTAAAGAAGTTCAAAGTTTTAGAAATGAGAACTTAATGTATTTTTTTTGGACAAAAGCAGAGTTTGGTTAGAACAATAAGCAAGCTCTGGCATATTTTCATCATCCCTTCTGTCTGTAAGTGAAATATACTTGATGTTCCTCTTTCACTTTACAATTGCAAGCATGTATTTAAGTCCCAACATTTTCAGGCCTGAAAAAGTTATTCTTTCAACTTTCCAACCCTTGTCAGCTCACTGTAGTTTTTTCTTTCTCAATATCAGCAGCCTCCCCAGTAATTAACAGAAAACAAACCAAGAAGCAGCTTAAGAATTTGTCCAATATTGGCTTAGTTATGTTGGTAAGTTCAGTAAAATCTGGTCTTCATATTGTATCATAACAAAAGCTGAAGCAACTATTTGATAGGGAATGAAAATGGATCTTAAATCTAACAACAGGGAGCAAATTAGGAGGAGTTCTCTCAGATTTTCTCCACTCCCTGCTAAAGATTTTGCCGAGACCCATCCAAGTTTCTCTCACCCTCCCCATAAAACACAACCTTGAGGACACTCTGCGTAGCAGTCAAGACGTCATTGTTGGCAAAACTTCACGTTGTACGAGAGAAACCACTGTCCCAGCAGCTCGTGGTACTAACGAGTTCTTTAAGAACATTCAGACATGGGTTTGCAATTAAATTTAAAAACCTGTCATCAGTCTTTGCAAGCTTAAATAGGAAAGCGTAGTGGTTTAACCCCAGTCGGCAACCAAGCATCTCACAGCTGCTCGCTCACTCTCCCCCTGCGTCGGTGGGATGGGGGAGAGAATATGAAGAGCAAAAGCAAGAAAACGTGTGAGTTAAGAACAGTTTAATAATTGAAATAAAATAAAAATAATAAAGAAATCGCAATGAAAAGGAAAACAACAAGAAAGAGAGAGAGGAACAAAGCCCAGGGAAAACAAGCGATGCAACCACTCCCCACCCGCTAATCGACGCTCAGCCTATCCCCCGAGCAGCGGTCACTGCCCCTGGCCAACTCCCCCCAGCTTATATACTGAGCATGACGCCACACAGTATGGAACAGCCCTTTGGCCAGCCTGGGTCAGCTGCCCTGGCTGTGCTCCCTCCCAGCTTCTTCTGCATCTACTCACTGGCAGAGCATGGGAAGCTGAGAAGTCCTGACTTAGTATAAACACTGCTTAGCAACAACTAAACCATCAGTGCGTTACCACATTATTCTCATGCTAAATCCAAAACACACCACTATACCAGCTACTACGAGGAAAATTAACTCTATCCCAGCCGCAACCAGGACAGAAAGGTACCAATTACTAGAATTCCCCTTTATTCTGTATACAGCTAACTTAGCATGGAGCACACACGACTTAGAATTCCCAGGGACATCGAATACCATTCTTTTCTCATGGAATAGCTGCAGAGAAGCTGAAAGGAGTGATTTTTCCCTGCATTCCTTCTCTTGTCCATGATTTCATAACTCAATATCTCAAAGAGATCCTATTCCATTTTTTAAATTATAGCAGCTACATCTGAAGAGAAACCACACAATTATTTAACAAAAACAGGACCATATAATATGTTCAGTTTGCGTGTCACGGAGAGTGCAATTACGTTCTGAAGTGTAATCCACTCACTCTGTGGTTAAGACACTAGTATTTTTTCCAGGTTTGTGTACAAGGAAAATTACGTCTCAAAATTCTGTTGAGTACTACACTATAAAAAACACAGAAAAACCCACACTATATGTTCATCAGGCCCACCTGTTTTATAGAGGGCTGGAATAAACTGCTCTGTGCCTGAATTGTTAAATTTGTTTGAAGATTTGAGACAGTGAGATAATTCATCCTATTCCCTCCAAATCTCAAGACGCTTTCACAGTCTAAAAGTCTCTACAGGAGATTCTTCAGATATAAATGAAGGGTCTCAATTTTAAACTCCAACAGCAACAAAAACCCAAGAATAGCCTAACTTAGGAAAAAAATCTTGTTAAAAATTCATTCATCTGAAGCCTGCAACTGACTTTCTTTTTTTGTGGTAAAGAAAACTAGACTTAAATTTCAGTCTTTAATAACAAATACCAGGGGAGCCTCTCTCACAATAAACACGGGTCAGGCTCACTCATTTTGTAATACTGCATTATGTATTTGGCCAGCAATCATGCAGGGCTTCCTCCTCTTAGGATGAAACCTCTATTAATCTACAGAGCCCAACAGCTACAGCATGAGAAAGAGTTTATCACTGACACACCGTTTGAAGCCTGCATGAAGCATAAGTCATTTCCTAAACCTAAAATATGCATGGAAGTTAATGAGATTCCAATATGGGCACAACACAGCACTGAAGACATTTCATCCAAGGGAACTGGTTATACCTCAAAGCCTTTGCTGAACACTCAAGTAAAGACGAAAATACAGGGACAGGACATAGACATTTGGGAAATTAAGATCTACAGCCTGCCAAACAGTCCAGCAATGGAACACTAGCCACAGAATATAATGTGTAAAAAGCATCTAATTTAGAGGCAATACCAAGATGGTTTCTCATTCCCTTCTGCAAGCAAGTTAAACTTGTAACCCCCAATATTGCCTTTGAGAAGTTTAAAAAAAAAAAAAGAAAAGGATATCCTTGTTTTCACTTGCATCCTATACAAAAGCAGCACTTTCTGTATCCTGTACGCAGTTGGAGAAAGCCTTTTAGCATCTCGGGGGGGCCAGAAGCTCAATGTTTCACACAGCTGCTATCTTCCAAGAATGCAGTTTCCAAACTACATTTCCTCCAAGTATGTGTACAGTAAGGTTTTCAGTTGCTTGAAAAGTGATACAGAAGTTTGAAGATCTTAACTGAAAAATACACACCGTCTGGCAAATTTTTATTTCCCCAGAATACAGAAATGCTAAAGCTGTTAACACTCCTCCCCTCACCATACACACATACAGCCCTACCTCTACCACAGGAACAAAATTTAATTGCCTTAATCTTTCCTGAAAGTAGTTTAAATATTTTTCTTGAGGTTTTCTAAAAATAATTCAGAACAAAGCAGACACTCTTTATGGAAAAAAAAAAAGCCCAAACAGTTTGGCCATCTTACCAGCAACTGCACCACTCTCTTACAGTGGAAAGCTGTCTGAGAAACAAATGCAGGATCACTACCGGTTTTGACTGTATTGTACAAGACAAAATGGAAAAGTTTTAGTCCTTTAATTGCTTCAAAGACCCCTTTTTTTCTTTGCCATCTTAGCTATTTGCTGCAGAGGATGGAAATCCAGTGGTCTGTGTTTTATTAAAAAGCCTTCTCCATTTCTTTTTTTAACTTACAGGATGAAATCAATCAAAACAGAAAAAAGTACTTATGAATCATACGCCCTAAAGAGAGGGTCAACCTTTAACTATCCAAAATAAATGCAGAAGCATCTTTAGAGACAGCAATTGCAGCTCATATACACCAGTACAGATGTCTCAGCTGCCTCTAACACTGATCACGAACTGCTGAGTAGCACAATCTCTACAGGAGAGACCAGACCTGCCCTAATGTTGACACCCTTGACTCCTCTCAGAAGGGACTTCAAACAACTCGACAGTGCCAGCCCATGGGAAGGGAACAGACCTTGTGCAGCACTGTCCCCCCCATGCTCTCCATCATGGCTCTTTCACAGTGCTCCATGACAGGGAGAACACTCTACAGTGCCTGTTCCAATCAGCAAAACTTCATATGAGAGCATCGATGATTCCCTGCACTTGGGTGTCTGGAAAAAGTAGGGACCCATGTATGAAAGAATGAGCCACTGTCCCTGTCAATCCTTGCATTCCCCCTGCTTGAGAAGGAAGGCAGAAGAAAATATTCTGAAGAACCAGAGGACTGGCTTGAGGGTCTATGACCGCCTATCAAAACAGTCTGGTTTTGTAAGCCTTCAAAATCCCCTACTGGCAGACACCAGAAATTCTTTTAACCCTTCTTTGCTAAAACTGCATCCATTCCTCAAGGAACAGGGTTTCCAACTCTACAGTCAATAACTTCTTCTCAGGATAACTAATCAGCACTTCAGTGCTGCTGTGACTAGAGACCACAGCTGGGGAGTGCACTCTCGGTGTTTTCACCCTGTCAGAAAGTAGTCTGACAAGGAAGATGTTACTTATTTCCAGCAACATTTCAGGATGAAAACAAACAAACAAACAAAAGCCCACTCAACACCCCACCACAACAAACCTCTTCTACCTTTAAGTTAGCTGCTAGGTTGCCAAAGCCTGCAAATAACTAACATCAAAAACCTAAGCACTAAGACTATATATTCCCGGCAACTAAGCATCATTTTAGAATTGGATCCACAGCTTATCTTGACCACCCCAGACTGGTGAGCAAGAACTACATTACTCCAGGCTGTCAGCTGCAGAGTCTGAAGCCCAAGCTCCCTCTCCCTCAACAAGACAAACACTTGGAAGCTGTGATATTCTCAGGAAGCTGAGCCACTTGCTGTAAAAAAGCTGCTTAGTAGACTACACATTATCTTTTGGGAGGCGTGATGAAATATTCATTTCTGATCTGTGTAAGGCATCCGTCATGCCATCTGGACGCCCATTAGTTCTCGCACAGAGTAACAGCTAAGGGGGAAAAAAAAAAAGATAGCACTGGAATGGAGAAACCCGAATTCCCAGCTATTATATAGCTGTTGTGAATGCTATCAGGAACCATTCCCCCCGCCCCCCCCCATACCACACTTGCTGTCTTTCAACTCAAAGCAGTACGCAAATGAATGCCCAAGATTTAAGGTAACACAGGAATATATGTACTGAACACATCGACTGCTTCTGGGAAGACAGATCCATCATGCTGTTGCACAGAGTTACTGAGGAAACAGCGACTAGCAACATCCAGGGAAGATCAGGAGCCCAAAGTCTTGATGCTCAATAGTCCCGATGCAGAACTCTTCCAAATGAAACCACAGACCAATAAGGAAGACACAGGGACAGAATCATTCAGACAGGAATATGTACTCAGTCAGTCCCAGGCCACAGTAGGAGTTAAAATATAGCTTTCTTATTGGCACATTACATGCCACTTTCCACCCCACACACCTCCCCAAAACCAACAACAAAACACAAACTTGCATGAGGTCCAATTACATGAAGGTCTCTGCTAGACAAATTGAGAAGAGTAGACTGGAATAAACCTCTATCATACTCTTCTGTGCGAAGTGATAACACAGGCGCTCTCTACAGCCTGGATGACTGTTATCCAGGAAAGCAGCTGAAAATGGCTTACTTTAAGGACTCAAGTGTCCTCTTTTACCCCAGTAATTACAGAACACAGCAGACATTCATTCTGGAGAGCAGAGTACAATAGCTGTTTGTTACCATCAGTGTTACAATCTAGCATTTATCTAAGCCTATCACAGGCAGAACAGACAGCGCAAAAATGCTCAAGACAGAACTCAAAGTACCATCCGTAAGAAATTAGAGGCAAAAAACCAAGCACCCGGACCGAGGCTTGGCCCACAACTCACAATTTAACCACCCAGGAATCTATTTATTGAGCATGTATCTATCCAAACTTCATCTAAGAAGCATTAGGCATAGCTGGTCAAAGAATAAGCAGCAGAAAAATATTTAAATCATCGTAATCTATGATGCAAGATGCAACTTTACGAACTTACGGAGTAAGGAAAGTTGCATTTGACAGAAGAGGCACAGGCTTGGTGAAGAGTGACCATACATGTTTATCATTAGAAACAAGTTATCGTTATGAACTCAGAAGTCCATAACCAACCAAAAATGAAGAGTAAAAGTCTGCATTTACACATGAATCTTTTTTTTCTGCTCAGGTACCTCACAAATTCCTCCACATTGAAGCCTAATCTCAAATTGAAAAAAAGCAGAAGGTGTTACCTTCCCACATCCTTCCCAGGTGAGAAGTTCAGATTCCTTACTCCCCATGCATCCTACAGCACTGCCAATTTAGACTTTCCTATATCACAGACTTTCACGCACTCACATAAATCCTGCCCCAACGTCCACTTTATTTTTAAAACACTGCCAGATTCACCTACACTACAGTTCAGATTGAGAAAACTGTTATCCGGCATTGCCAGACAGGATTTTAGAAAGCATCAGACTCAATCTTCTAACACAGCATGTAGCATTTTAAAAGCTACCTTGCTTACGTGAAGGGCGAGACTAAGAAGCACTGCTTAGACTGGTGCGAGCTGCCAGTCCCCTCATTACTTGCAGGCCTAAGCTTCTGCAAAGGAGAGCAGTCCAAAAACACTGAGACACTGAATGGGAAATAAGAAAAAGCGGCATCTATGCCATGCTACAAAGATTCCTGTCCCATCTTCAGAGGACAACAGAAACAACAGGGTTTCAGAAATATCTACTGTATACATCCCTGGGTAACCTTCCACCAGAGAGAGTAAGAAACTAAAATAACAAACTCAAATAACATCAATAAATAGTTCACCCTTTCCTCTCTTACAGAAACATGCATAACGTTCAGAAGCACTTTTTCTAAACATGTTCTGCTCCAAATAAGGAGACTAACTGTTCTACTTAATTTACTGTAGTAAGTATATTTAAGTCTCTAATTTTTATTTTTAAAGATTGCACATTGGCTGAAAGAATGCAATCAGCTGAATACAAATACTTGTTTGGACTCTTGCAGAACAGCAACACCTACTTTTCCAGAAGGGCACACTGGATTGAACATGTAATTACTAGCTCAACCATAAGAGCACAAATAGACTAAACAAGCACTGTTCAAGTTACTCATGCTCAACTTTGAAAGTTTGACCCCTGAAGCTAGAAGTACATTCACAAAGGGAGAACCAACTTTTCCAAACAGTCAGAAATATAAACACAAGTTTAAGCAAGCTTACAAATCCTGAATAATCAAAATCAGAGTGCCTTTAGTCAATGCTAATTTCTCCACCTCAAAAGTTTCAGCTCATGCATAGAAAAAATCCCCTGTATTTCCCTTTCCAGTGCTTATACTTCTCAATAGACTACTATAACAACTGCACCACTAATGGACAATTATTCCATTTTATCTGCATCACTAAAAATATATTTTATTTTTAAGTAGAAGTCAGACTTCCCCAGTGAGTTCCCTTCCTGCAAAAATCCCAAGATCTCATAACTCTCTCCTCTCACAACTTTCTGCCAGAGAACACTCATAGCTTCAGGAGGTAATTGTCTGTATTTTGGTTCTTCCTATAAAGAAATACACTTACAGCCAAACCGCCTGCAGCTACAGCTCTTACTAAAACCTTCTGCAAAACAGGTACAATTCCCATATTGTACTTGTATCTAGGACAACCTAGCATTTGCAGCAGTATACAAATATAAAAGATCTTTAATCAAGTCCCCTCTCTATACATTTTATGGTAGGTTCAAAACAAACTACTGCTGTACTTAGCAATAATTCAGCTCCAGAAGTTTTGAGAAAACTATGGCTCCATACTAAACCTGTGCAAGGTTCATCTCCCCAGTGAACCAAAATGCTGTTAAAATTAGATGCCCAAGACAAGACTTCTGCTACTCTGGAGTCAGTTCTCAGAGTAAAAAGTGAGCCTAAAAAAAGGTGTCTGAGTAAGGCACCACACACGTGAAATAATGCTCAGATCTGGAGGCTAGAAAGGCCAGTTCGTCAGAAGTTCTAGGTGCCAGCAGCATAAATTGCAATAGGCAATCCCAGGTTCACTGGCAATCCCGCTGGTGTACGATCACAGGCATGTTGGTTGGAGCAGAGCTCTGGAGGTCATTAGCCCCACCTTCCTCTTTGGATGGCAAATATCATGCCCATCTGCAAGAAGCAAGATCTGGGGTCAGTCAGCACAACCCAAGTCACTACAGAGCCGGTCCTCCTGGAAGCCATTTCTGGGCACGTGAAGGACAAGGACATGACTGGGAACAGCCAGCATGAGGTTAGACTGCACCCGACCAACCTGACTGTATTCTAGGACATGAGGAGGGTCTGTAGGTCTCTCAAAGGGACAGCAGTGGATGTTGTTTACTGCCGTTTTAGCAAAGCCTTTCTTTTGCTTGGTCTCCCACGGCATCCTCAGTTAGTTTGTTGAGGTATGGATTGAATAACTGGACAGTACAACCAGGCTCAAGGCTTGTGATCAGTGGTACAAAGTTCAGCTGCAGGTTGTCCCATTTCCATGGAAATAATTCCAAACTTAACTAGGCAAACCTTGAACAATCTGATCCAACTGGACCCGACCTGATCTGAGTGGGAAGTGGGACCAGCTGAGGTCCGGAGGTCCCTTCTGACCTAAGTCATCCCATGATTCCATGATATCTTCTTCATTTGTTTTTTTAATAAATAAAAACAAGATGTCTGTTGCAGTCTGGATTTGCTTTAGGTCATGCTTCTGCCACCCTGCTGGTGTCCGCAGAAAAAATAGACTAAGAGCCACAAGAGAAAAAGAAGTATTGTGGAAAAGAACAGTAATTGCTCTGCTTAAAAGATTCACAAGTCATTCTGAAACAAGCCTCAATATTGTATTCTTAAATCAGGAATCTCACAACTTGGTTCCTAGTAGGGATTAACAACAACAACAAAACCCCAAACAAAACCCCCAAACACCTCATCCACACACACCTGCAGCTGAAGTGCTGAGAGGAGAGAAAGTACTAAGTTCATTACCGGACTCTTGCAACAAACCCATTTTGTTAAGTATGTGAAATACATTTAGACTGAGAAGAATAAAAAAAAAAAAAAAGAGCACGCACACCTGGTTTGCAGTCAAGGCCCAACAGTAGAAAAGTCCTAAAACAGAGTTCATGCATAAAAACAACAACAAAAACCAAACACAAAAAAGCCACCACGAAAAAAAACCCACCCTCGACAGTCTGCATACCCAACAGAGTTAAGTAAGCATCCTGAAAGGGTACAGATAAAAACAAGTTTCCATGTTATATTTTAAACTGACAACAACGTCTTATCGAGGCAGCTAAAACTGAACAGATACCACTTCAGTTCCACCTCCCCTCTGTTTGCATTAATTCCCACAGAAGGACTCTAGTATAAGATTTTAAGCACCAGAAGTAAGAGGAGTCATGGCATCATTTGCTGGATGGAGGCCAGAATCTCATATATCCACTCAAGCTTATATCTCTGGAGACACTGTTTGTTCCTACCATAATTGAGTTATGTTCTGCACAATGAGAAGGTGAATCAATTATGTTCACCACTAAACAGACAAGCTTAAGTGTTCTCTCAAGAGCTTAAAATTTGTGCAATGACACCTTCAAAATACTGTTTGGTTGGGGGTTTTTTTGGGTTTTTGGGGGTTTTTTTGGTTTTGTTTTTGTTTTTTTTTAAATAAAGAACAACATTTTGATTCAATCTCTTCTTTTCCTGGAAATTCCTGAGCTCACAAACCAGCCAAGCGCATTCAAGTTTTAACCCATTAGGGCCAGGCAGCTGAGGACTCCCAGTTTACAGTAAGTTTCTGATAAAATAGCTTAGGTTAAAAGCAGCATCAGATAAAACTGACATCTAAGCCTTTGCTAAGACATTAAGGAAATTCAGGCAGCAAAGAATCATCATCCAAGACATTAGAGCCCCATTTAAAAGGAAGATTTTAATAATGTGTATAAAGACAAGTATTAATACTGTAAAGTCAATGGATTTATAGTATTTTAGAGGTTAATCCTCCATGTTCACTGCAATATTGTCTCATTACTTTGGAATATAGCTACAAATTGAACCAAACCACTGCAGCAGGACTTGAGGTAGCTTTCGTTGGGTGTTATTCTTCTGTACTTCTTCAAATGGGATACACAGGTTACCCTTACTCAGAAAATAAATTAAAAAGCCACATTAAAGATAGATTTCTGTACTTAGTTGTATATCACAATTAAAATTGGTTTTGTTTAGTCACAGAAGTCAGTGAGCACCCATCTTAAGAGTGTTTCCTGACACAGTCCCACAGATGTGAAGTCAGTCATGTGCACTGCAAGACAACAGGTACAGGCAGGCATAGTTTTCGGCCAACTCTTTAGCTAGAGAAACCAGGCACACAAGCCTTTCAAGCTATGCATTTTCAAGTGTTGGGTTTGGGTTTGTTTTTGTTTTTTTTTAAATAAAGACTGAATTCAGCTGCATTTAGATTAAACATCGTTACTATCAAAACTATCAAAGTAAAGCCAGCATTGTTTCTATTGGAGTGAATACCCAATTTTGTAAACTGATGAAAACACAACTGGTTTATCTAAGATGTAATTACCACAGCTCGCCAAGGAGAATGTGCTTACTCATGCTATCCAAGGTAAGATAAATCCTAGACGGGTCCTTATAAAGACTAAATAACCCCTTATTAAGAGTTGTGTAAGCTGTTTTAAAGAATATACAGAACATTTGCAAGTGAAAACAAAGGGTAACTACTTGGAAGAAAATAGATGCTATAATCTCAGTCTCTGCTAATTTAACCTCCATTTCTGACAAGGATACTATTCACAGAATTGAAAGTCATCAAAATAAATGGCAAGTCCCTACTAATCTTATGTATTAAAAAGTACCGGAACAGGGTCATCTAGAGCAATCATGTCAGATGTAGTGCTTTCTGTGTGAATGCAAAGTTACTTGTCTAGATTCTCCAGTTGAAGCTTCTGCTATTAAAACCTATCTCCTATGTATATTTTTAAGTAGCAAAAATGGAGAGCAAGAGCTCTACAGGAGACGCTGCTACGGATAAAGCCATAGTGAACTTCAATATACAAATGACTCACCGCATACCTCTCAGCTCCCTTACTTTAATAAAACAGCTGCAGAATAAGAGAGGACCTACAACAGTTATAAGGAGAATGAACCCTGCAGTTCGAATTATTGCTGCAAAAGCAGCAGAATGCTTTTGCAAGGTTTGCCAATGTTCCACAAAGTTATTTCAAATCTGTTTGGGGTACTTGTTCTTCAACTCTGAAATAGTTAATTTCTTTTAAAGGCAGAACACCATATTCCAAAAATATCAAGAAGCTTATCCACTAACATAGAAAGCTTTGCTTAAAACAGCTTGAAAGAAATTTTGCACAAACGCATACGTACTAACTTGGAAGAAAAAATATATTTCCGTGCAGAAATGCTAATGAATCTCAACTTTTAATTCATCAGAGACAATTTCCAATTCAGCAATACACAATTAGTAACCTGGAAAGAGATTTTTTTTCTCTAATATGCAGCTTTCACAATCTAAGTTAAGAGTTTTATTAATAGATAGCACTCACATGTATAAATCAGGGGAGAAGCCCTACCACTGGCCAGTACTTCTAAGGATACCTCATAGCTAGATCTGTTTAATCCAGAATCCAGTTTTCCCTCAGCTCCACACATACAAATGGTATTCCTCTTGCTTTCTCTTCTTGGAAGAGCCTCAAAACAGTCTGTCCCATTCTGCCTCCAATTCTTTCTGCACTATATTCAGCCAACTTCCATATACACACACAGCTCATTTGTGAGGAGGCAGTTGAGAAGTCAGTCTATTTTCAAAAACCCAAATATCATACCCATTTGCTTTTGTTGTGCCGGACCCCTTCTATATAACCTTTGATGAGAATAATATACTTCCAACTCCTGAGCTTTTCATGCAGCCTCTACACAGTAAGCTCATCCCTTCAGCTGGCCAAAGCCATCACTAATCCACCCATTAGTTTCCTCCCTCTTAAAATAATCTTTTATGAAAGTAACAGAAATTTAGAATCCAGTTGGAAACATTTCTGAGTCCATGCCTGAACTGATAGCCTCAAGGATGCATCTGCCCTGTTACACTGGTGATAAAGGATAACATTTTAAGCACCAAATGAATCCAGCAGAAACAAGATAGTAAAATGTATTTCACTTTATTCCATCTTTGAACAAAAATTCCAGAGCCTCATTAGAGACAGGTTTACTGCAAGACATCTGCTAGCTGCAACTATACCTGTAACTATCCAGAGATCCTTAGAAGCCTTTTATATTACTTTATCTTTCTAGGAGAGTATCCAGGCACCACCACCACAATGACTCAGGGCAGACAAGAGGACCAGAACAGCCCTAGACATCTTTTTCCTGCAAGCAAGTTTTTAAGGCAAGAGATGGCTCTTGCTGGAAGATCCCAAGTCTCAAAGCTTGTCTGGCTTCCCCAGCTAAGTTAGAAAAACTTCAGGCACTATGTTCATAGCATTACAGAAGTACAGACTCATACTGCATGAAGCCTTTGAGATCAGAAGAAAAAAAAAAAAGCAGGAGAGCTTGCTTACCCCTAATGAAAGAAACACACAAGTTTAATGCTAATAGTGATAAAGCACCTATGTAACCTCTGTTCAAAAACAGCTAGAAAGGCACAGTTAGCCCCAGAAGCACAGCAGACCTGCCATATGAGAACAAGGAAGATGAACTGCTATGTGAAGACTTCTTTTGATCTTCCACAGTCTTGCCTTCTTGCAGCACACCATTTTCTATATTTACAAACAGCCTCTGCAAGGGTATATTCCTCCAACAAGCATCTAGAACATCCAAGCTAAAAAGAAACAAGCTTCCAGAAGAAGGAAGCACTTGGTCCTTGACTGGCTTGAAAGGAAAAAGGCAGAGAACATTCTGCATGATGGTACGTAAATCCTGATGCTGTTAAGTGGTTGACTCACCACAAAACACAGGACAGAAAAAGAAGAGAGAAGGGAAAGTGAAATTGAGTCTAGAAAGCACTTCCAGCTTTGTCAAACCAGTTTGACGACACACATTATCTGAAGACTCTGACCTGGCATTGCTTCATCCCCTGAGTTAAGCCCATTCTCTTCTGCATTGGCCTGAGACAGCTGAACGTTCACCTTTGTTTGTAAGAGAAATAACGCTCTGTATCATCCATGTCTGTATATGTAGACAACATATTTGTCTAAGTCACCAAACCTGTTTACCCTCTACAGATAGCAGACACCTAGATAAAAAAGGTAAAAGAAACTAGACAAGCCACGGTATAAAATAAAAGCCAGAAACTACATAAAGTATTATTAACACCTATAGATTTATGAAAATGAACCTTTGTCCCCTTTTCCTAAAGAAGAGGGCTCTAGGTACCCTCACTGTAAGTCTAATGCCCAAGGTATCCCAAGTTCCTCTTTATCTATATAACTTACTCCTCATAAAAGGCTGTCTCT
This sequence comes from Theristicus caerulescens, assembly GCA_020745775.1. Classification (NCBI taxonomy): domain Eukaryota; kingdom Metazoa; phylum Chordata; class Aves; order Pelecaniformes; family Threskiornithidae; genus Theristicus; species Theristicus caerulescens. Next base: position 76,795,337 of record CM036558.1, read on the forward strand.
GCAGCAACAGAAGAATTATGTGTTCCTGGGTACCTCAAAAAGCTCAGAGACCTAAGCATTAGTAAGGCAACCGAACTGATTTTAACATCATAGTTTCATACTTGTATTTTTGCTCCTCCATAGATATACACATATACACAATTTTTACTTATCTATTCTTTTTAAATGCAGTGGCAGGGTGCTACACGTTCCCCCCTCTATTACTAAATTTCAGGAAGTCACCCAGTGTATCCCTCCCAGCACAGTTCTGGTACGCTTTAATGGCCTTAGACATTGCATAAGAAACCAAAACCCTGCTACTGATACCAACGCAGTAGACAGCATTGAGCTTTTTGACCCCACAACACTCACCTGTGAAAATATTTTGTATGCTGCTTTCCTCCTCCCCCAACCATGCAAAATGAGAAGGCTGAACAAAGTCTTGAAGCTAATCAAGATCAATGGGTTAAAAAAAAATCCAAACAAAAAAAACCCACACAGCAAAAACCCCACTGTTACACAAGAGGCAAACTACACTGGGGGATAGGTGAGAGAGGAGTAAGCAAAATATGAAATTAGTCACCAATTACTTCCTGTGGATATGGCAAAAAGAAACAGAGCAGAAGTGAACTACTAAATGTATGTAGTAAACCTACAACAGCAGCTAGAAGTTAAGGAGAAATGTTCTACAAGCAAATCTGATACTGAAATGCTTTCAATGCTGCTTCTTCAAACAGGGACATCAGAAACACCCACAAAAGAACTCAGATATAAAATCTGACTTCCCAGGTTCAGCCACTTCAGGGAAGTTTCAATAAACACATTGCTATCATTTACCCGCTTGATCTGTGCTGTTCACCAGAGGAGCTGACTGGGCTTACAGCAATCAACAGCAACTGTGGTTGCAGTGACCATGAAACACTGAGTTCAAGATCCTGAAGGGAGCGAGGAAGGAGAGCAGCAGAGTACAGACCCTGTATTTCATGAACACAGACTGTGGCTTATTCAAGAAGCTGGTAGGTGGAATCCCCTGGGAGGCAGCTCTGATGGGCAGAGGAGCTCAGGAAAGCTGGCAGGGCTTTAACAGCAGCACCCTCCAAGCACAAGTGCAGTCCATCCCCATACTCAGGAAAACAAGTAGACACACAAAAAAAAAGGGGGTGGGGGGTGGGTGTTTAAGCAAGGAAGTCCTGAGCAAAGCTCCAAAGGAGGACTTTAGAAACAGTGCCCAGGCTTGTAAGGATGGTATTAGGAAAGCCAAAGCTCAGCTGCAACTGAGGTTGCAAGGGACATCAAGGGCAACAAATACAGTCCTAGTGCTATGTAACTCGCAGAAGACTGGTGAAGGAAAATGTGGGCCCATGGTTGAACCGAGCAGGTGATTCAGTGGGAGCACAGAGATAAGGCTGAGGTAGCCTGTGCCCCAATGCCTTTGCTTCAGTCTTCAGTGTGGAGGTATTCGACTCCCATGTTTGGCAAAGAAAGTATGTCCTCCTCTGAAGAAAGTCTTGTCTTCAAGAAACAGTTTGCTAATCCCTACCTGGTAATCCAGCTACATTGGGGTAAATACATACAATGGGGTAAAACTCATCCCACTGACAGCAGAGTAATGTCAGATTCATTTCTTCTCTAGCAGAGAAAACTTGAAAACCATGTTTTTAAATGGGAAAGATCTTAAATGCTAAGAAGTCATGCAGCACAGAGAGGACGTTAGCATCTACTAGAGAGTATAACATGCTCAAACTAATGTCTACTTTTCTCCTGCACGGCTCATTTGTCTCCAAGTCAGGCTAATTCTGAAAATCTCATTACAAGAAGTAGCTGAGAAACTGAGACAGACATACTCCTAACAAATGCTCACTTACATCAGAGTCAAATCACATTTATTTTGCTTAAGTTTCAGTTCAGTTCACAGTTCAGTTCACAGTTCAGAGATGGCTGAAACAACATTGTGTTAGATGGCGTGAAAGCACTTTGAGTTTTGGATTGTATTCAACCCCAAGCATTTAGGTTTAGATCAAATCCTCCCCAAACTCCATTTTGCTAGCATCTAAAGTAACCCACCCCCCCCAACTTTGTAAATTCCTTTCTCAACTACCTGAAGCACTCCTCTTCTACGATAGTCACTTGCATTCAAGGAGGAGGACCCAGAACTAGCACGATATGTAGTACTTCCAGGAGGATCAGTACAACACATGTTTCTTTTACCCTATTATACATAAACACCTTAACTGATACTGTCTTAGGAGAGCATTTCCTTATAGTATTTGCAATAGAGTGCATAATGGAGATGAAAGAGGATAAGGGGACAATGTGACAACACATACCTTTTTTTTTTTCCCCCCTCTTCTGTTCTCCCCCCCATGTGGGTCTTTATGCTTAAACATTTTTCCTTCTTACCATTAGAATCTTAGCATAAGAACAAACAGGTAACAGCCACCAATTCATTCTGGCTACAGCATGAAGGTGAGTTTCATGGAGGGCAATAAAGTTCTGGAGCAACGCTTTGAACAAGCCGACCCAGCGTCTTTCAAAACAGTGTCTGAATACATACAATCCTCCTATTAAAATAGCTGCTCAAGCTACCCTGTTGTCCTGTTAGCCCAATAGGCTGGTCTCCATCTAACCACGCTTCTAGGAGAACACACAGCACAGAACATATCCAGCAGTGCTGCTGTAAGTACCCCAACACATTGCCCGCTACAATACAGACAGAGAAAGAAGAAAAGCCTTCTTAAAATCTCTCAGGATACATCTGCCTTAAACTTGAGCAAGCACATCTGATTAGTATAGCAAGCACCCATTTTTAATTTGTGTTTTAAAATTTGCATTTGACAGCCAAACTTTCTGCTCTGGAAGTCAACTCTCTGTGTGAGCATTTCACCTGCACGTCAACAGAACTGCTGCAAAAGGGTTTACGTTAGTATTTTATACAGCAACATCACCTTGTAACCAGTCAACTTACACAAGCTGATGAATTTTAGATAAACCTCAGCAAGGTAATACTGATCAAAATAAGGCTCTTTTAATCCCTCCCAGAAAAATCCCCATGCCACAAATACCAGCCAGATACCTAGCTGAAATGTGGAACCCCAAAAGATCTAAGAGAGATGGCTCTTATTCCTGCAGAGCAATTTTCTATCTGGTGCTCTGCTTTCTTTTTCAGCCTGGCAGGACAGAAGAACCTTTTTCTCAAAGGGTCTCCCAGGAAAAACAAAGACACAGCACAAAGCAAAAGGACTGCCTCCAAACATTTCGGCCATCTGCACAGTGGAGAAATTGAGTTAAAAAAAACAAGTACGAGTAGCAGTGCAATATGCTTAGTTTTAATCAACCTCCTAACATCATACAAATTTCTCCCACCTTTGAGTCTTTTCTACCGACCTCTGGATCCAGAGGATGCCAGTAGATACATCAACATGATACTACACTACTGTGCAAGTTACCCTAAAGCAATTGTCTAAGCAGGATGGATTGTTTTGTTTATGCCTGGAGCTTAAGTCTTTAAAAGTTATGCAAGTTAGGGCATCCAGGCTTAACCTTCAATTTTTGTGTTTAGAAGTGCAGTCGTCTATTTCAAATTCCTCCACACAACTAGTTCATTTTGAATTGTCATTTAAGAATTTTGAAAATGTCTTCTTTAGCTGTAACACATCACGCAATACTCTATAGTAAGAAAGCCTTCTGCGGAATTAAACATATTTCAAAATACTAATCACAGAACTAGCAAACCTGTGCAAGTGGACAACCCAGCATATTATCATACTTAATACAGAATAACTGCACAGGTTCAATATATTACCAACTATAGCCTGTAATATGTGGATTGGATGGTATGCAGCAAGAGACGTGGGAGGACACTCACTGAAAAAAGGTATCATGTAAATATTTACATATTTATTTTTAAGAAGGCTTAAGTTAGAAGCCTGTGAGAATTCAACAACTGCTAGAGATAGAGGCAAACTCCTCACTTAAAAATGTTATTTTTGAAGTATCTTAAGATGTTTTAAAAACAATGTCATATCAATACCATCTGATCTTGCAGTCCCCATTATACAGAACCTTTTTAATAACAACATGCACATGCACAAAAGGGCACAGTTAGACACCACTACTCCTTGTTCAGCTATGCAAAAGATGGCCACAGGCGCAGGTAATGGTACTGACACTCATTTACTTTATTTTAAGGCTTCTCTGTAGCCCCAAGTACCAATACTGCAAAAAGCCGACGACGAGAAGCACTGCCTGCTGAACACTACACATCTGACCCCCCAAAACATGCTTTTCAGACTCAGCATCTGACAGACACTGGGATGGAAGAACTTGCCTATGGAAGGCAATCCTACAAGTGGCATGCCCTAGTGAGCAGCATCAGGTCCATGCAAACAGTTAAGATCAACTGCACTGAGCTCAACAACCAGCACCACTTCTAGGCAATTCTGAAGGAAGGTCTTGTTACTGCAACTGAAGATAAGGAATAAGGGGGGGGGGGAGATTCATTGATACAAAATTCCGGTATCATCCATTATAAAGACTGGCCAATCTTGGAAAAAAATACTGCATGTTAGTCCACAGCAGGGAGGAAAAAAGCCTGTGTTAACAGAGCATGGAATTGTTACATGCATCGCCACAGTAAAAAGCAAGCCAGCATCGCCACATACACCCACTCAGACAAAGCAAGATCCCTCTTTCAGAAGGCTTATCCCATTCCTGTGTATTTCTACAGGCTGAGAGAAATAACAAACAGTAACAAGATTCTTCAAGCCACAGATCCCATACATTTTACTTAACCATGTCTAGTAGGCACAAGACAGCATGTTTTCCTTTTAACGGATATCCAGAAGAGTTGAGCAGAAAGCCCTGCCTAAACCCAGGCCTTAGGAAAACGGCTGCTTCAAGTTTTCTAGAAGAAATGTAACAGAGCACTGTCTTCAGTACAGAAATCCCTTGAAAGGAAACAGATTTCATTCTCATTCAGCCCAGACCAGCCCTTTGGCACCCCAGGGTCAGATTTTCCCAAAGCTGTGCAAACAGCGACAGACTCCCCAGATCCGCACTTCAGGACTGCACACAAGATCTCTTCAGAAACAATTAAAAGCCAAAGCAATCAAGAACGCTTCCCTTGCTGTAAACCAAGCTGCATTATTAAAAAAAATGATGATCTGTTCTTCTATTTGATTAAAAATAAGTAATTTTTAACAGGCAATACGGCAACCGAGACAGCAGAGCAGCCTGGACTGTCTCCCCTCCGCAGGATATTCTGTATTTGCTCTCTGCACACCCCCCCTTTTCTGCCCCTGAAACCACTACAACAGCAATGCCCTTGCCTATGACTGCATTCTTTTCCTTCTGCAGTAGAAAGTACACACAGGCAAAAAAAGCTGTGGTAAAACTCCAACAATCACTAACATTTAATCTCAGTAATCTAGGTAATTGCCTCTGAGCTTGAAAGCAACGCTCTGAAGTCTGATTAAGGTTTAAAGTGTACAAAAATTAGAATAACATACTTGATCAGTAGTGTCTACCTAGCCTGTTATGAAGCTAGGCAAAAAAAAAAAGCTTAAAGATAAAAATATTACAAGACGACTTATTTTCTTTCTGCTCTATTAGGGACTTGAAGCAATTTCTGCCTTTCAAACCCCTCCCACCTCCTCCATTTTTTTTCTTCCAAATTTTACATTTAGAATCTTTAAGTTCCCAAATATAATTTTTTTTTTCAGGCAGAAGTGAAAGGAAGAGATGAGTCCTTGAAGCAACAACTTGATTCCTCGGCAAATTAAGACTCTGGAAAAGTGCTCCGATGATTTCTTGCAACTAATCGCACACTGGATTAGAAGCTAACAAGAGGTTTTATTAAAACAAGAGATTTGCGGCCACTGAAGTTTTAGATGATTTAGCGTAGCAGCTCGCTAATGCAAACTATTATAAGTTCCAACATCAGGGCCACAAACATCTGTGTTAAGTCACAAGCCGAATGCAGCTCTGGACAGACGTCAGTTAAAATGGAAGAATGCTTGACTGCTTTAGACAACCGTGTGGCAGCGCAGCACAGTGCCCAGCCAATTTGTTGGAAGGTTTCCTCAGAAGATAGGTGAATGCTGTTGCTAGCAGCACTGCCCACCAGCACACCGTAGAAACCAAAAGGCTGCTGCTCTTGTGACTACCTGTCACATCAGAGTCATACCACAGTGAAGGGGGGAAAAAAAAAAAGAAAATAAAAACCTTCACCTCGCAAGCATTTGCTCCCCTAACTTCCAAGAAAGAGCTCCCAACAGAAGGACATGAGCCCAGAGGTTTCCGAATGCGCTACAGAAAACCCCAGCCAGGAGAAGCCTGGGGAGACCTCGGGGGCAGCAGGAGCAGCGATGCAACAGGCGGCTGTGTTGGACATGATGCAAGGACCCCCTCATGCAAATACCGCTTGTGAAGGACAAGTCAGCTGAGGACTAACGTGCTTCTACTACATGTTTTCCTCCTTCTTACATGCAACAAGGACGTTAGCTTTCTGTTAGCATTCCTGTGACTTGCAGGAATTCTTGTACTAGATGCAGAAAGACACATCATAGATACATTGGGTGAAAAGCTTCAGTACAGAATGAACTTTGCACTTGAGCACTCTTGGGACAAAGGATTTCAGCGCTGATATTTGCAGCAAAGTTGAACAGCATGTATAGCCTTGAAAGACTATTCTCTCATCGCACGCGTGCTTTACCAACAGCATCTGGAATCTACCTTGCTTGTGGCTGCCACTGCTCTGTCAGACCATCATGTTTCCTCTTTCATAGGCAGCCATCGAAAACCACTATCTTGTCACCTCATTTAGTTTTCTACTATTCAATTTCTGAAGAAGATAGCACTACCACTTTTTTATTTTGAGGAATGCTTACTGCTAGACATGAAAGAACAGAAAGAGAAAAAAAAGCAATTCACCATTCCCCCCCTCCTCTAGTTTTAAGATCAGAACTATGGAAGAAACGTATGTGCTAAAACAATGTTGCTCACAATTTCCAGCAATATGCAGGGGAAAGGACCAGGTGCCACAAATTTTGCCATCTAGCCCAAAGCTTTCCTAAATAATTTCTCATCTCAAGATACTCAAGCAAAAGTTAAACGTAATTTAAAAAAAAAAAAAAAAGAAATAAAAGCAGATGACGTGGTGCATCCACTGGAGTTGCCTACACAGTTTTTTTCCCACAAGAACATGTAGACCAAAAGAAGAAAACAGCACTGTTGTATCAGTAAGATTATACAGTCAAGTTTTATCCTATATGGACACAAGAATCCTAGGAGAAATTAAGAGTCCCAGCTAAATCAGTGTCTTTTACAGTCATTATAAAATGCAAACACTGAAGACCAGTGAACGAATATATGCCTGTAATACTGTATTTCCCAACTTTTAAGGTTCGAAGTAGAAATATTAAAACATTTTCAAGAAAGGTGCTACACAACAACCCCAACAGTTTTTAAACTCACAAGGAAACTGAAGAAATGACAGAAACTTGCCAGATGACAGAACGTAACACCATAACCTCCATCTGACTGTCCTGATTTGCACCAACTGCTATTGCTTTGCACCTAACACTGTCAAAGGACAGTGCAACACTGACATCGAAAGTAAAACAATGGCAGATAACCATTATCACCATAATAAAAGTGTGTCTAAGAGCTGACTAAGGACCAGAGGGAAATTCCAAAGCCTAATTTTATCCTCTTAAGTATCCAGATATATAGACATGTTTGTAGAAATATTTTCCATTCCCATGATGGCTACAGCATTAATTACTATCTTACAACATTCTGCTAAACACACGCACACTGACAAGTTTAATCTTACAAAGGCATATGTTTCAACAGAGCAAATCCTACACCACTAATGGTGGGGAAAGGAGACAAGTAAGAAGCGATTTTCATTAAAAACCAAGACATTTTTATGTGTAAAGCTCATCCACACAGTAAGTCTTCGACTGCTAGTCTACCTGTGTGATGGGTCCCTAGTACCAGATTAGAAAGGCAGAGGGAACAACACAATCCTATGGAGACTGGTACTTACGGGTGGTACTGTCTTGTGCCAAATGCTCGACTCGCTTCTATAAACCAGAAGCTAAACAAAAAGACTTGGCATTACAGGAGAAAGGGTGACTCTTGAGCATTCATCTACTCACAACTCTCACAGCTAGGAGGAGCAATAGTATAATTACAAGTGTTCAAACACCCCATTTTGTAACAGCAGTCATTAACTCACCATAACGTGCTAAAATAATAAAAAAGGGAAGGGAATTACACTTCCCATGTAGGCCAGCTCTCTTCTTACTCACAATACAGTTAGACTTTCAAAGATAGTTACCTTCTCTTTAATATTTTGTATTCTGGAAGCAGAAACAAGCTAATTTGAAAACAGTCAAGTTTCTCTTCATTTTCTTTATTTCTCTATTGTCCACTCTGCTCCAACATCAACCCACAACTTGCTCTCATTTCCAAGTGATGCCAACTCACTTCTTGGGCTGCCTGGCAACAGGAGTTTTAACTTGTAAGCCTTCCCTCAGCTGACATACTCCCCTCCTCCACCACTCAAGAACGTGTGGAATAGCTGATGCTATTTATCTTCATTTTGCTAAAGACTTTCACAAGCTGTTAAAAAAATACCAGAAAACCAACCCTGAAGCAAATGTGTGCTTCCATACACTTTTTGGTCTTGTTATGAAATTGGGTTCACAAGATAAGTTTAAGTAATGACCTTCTAAACTATGAAGAGATTAAAAACTTACATATAATTTTATACATATAGGCAAGCAGGTTTTTAATATAAATCTGTAAAAAGCGAAACTGTACTTTTATAGCTTAAAATGATAAGCTGTTTTAAAAGGAAAAAGCTGCCATAGATGTTCAGCACCATTACTTGTAATACAAAACAGAAATCAAAACTCACAGTTCTAAAGTAAAGAAAAAAATGAGCAATATGAAGAGGCTATCCAATGGCAGTAATTTTACACTCATTTCCTTGTTTTTGCTAGAACAATCCAGACATTTGGCATTACTTTCACACAGTTGCACATGTGGTAACACGTGCCATCATCCATACGGAAATGTTCCTAACAGACCGCGATTCCAGAAACTACGGCACCTTAAGAAAACTACTTCATTTACAACACTTTTAACCTCATGAAGAGGAATTCAGACTGATCTCTAAAACTTGCAAGCTAGAGAATGGAAAGAGAAAAGGGCAAGAAGAGCCCAAATACTCACTGTCAAGAGTATAAGAGCAATGCATTTCTTTATAGATATTACAAAGGAAAGGAAGGCAACTCAGAAACCCGTTTCGGCTTTCAGGAGAACGGGAAGTTGCAGGACATCACAGCAGCAATTTAAGTCTCATAGCAGGGGAATCATTAAGTCCTATGGATGCCAGGATCCCAATAAAGGCGGAACCTTATGAAGGTGATTACTTAGCCTTAAGGTAATCTAAGTTTAAAACGTTATTTGTAAGGGTACATTGGCTTGCAAGCTTTATACCCCAGCATTAAAACACATATGTACTTCAACACATCCTGTGAGCCAGAGAGACAAACTGGATGGAGATGGAACACGTTAGATGTAGCTCACCCTGTCTACATAAGAAGGTTTTCAGCTATGGACTTTCCTGCTCATTCACAGTTACCAAATGCTGTATACCCACTGTTCTGTCAAGCGCTTCTCTTTCCATTTTGCAACAGAGGATCCAGACACGCAAGTTCACAAGCGAACACCGACTCTGCAGAAGAGTCTGTACTACCCCAATTCTGCTTGTTTTGGTGAAAATGCAACTTGTCAAATACCTGCTATACTCACCCCAGCTAGCTGTGCACTTCTCACAACGCGTCAGTTGTATCAGCAGAAAACCCAGACTGAGAAGTCACTTTCCTTTCTCCTATGCACTTTACACATGTCAATTATGTCTATCACTGTGGTATCTAGTTACAAAGATTAGATACCACAGATTAGAGATTTGGGACAGTTCTTGGGAAGTGAAATGAATGCTTAAGTTTGCAAAGCATTTTACAGTTCCTGTCTACTCGCTTTGATTTAGTCATTGCTTTCTCAGTTTTGTTTCACCTTCTTGTCCTCTCTCTCTCTACCCTTCCCTTGAACCAAAGGAAAGCCACGGTTACCAGCGTCCCCCTCACCAGGCAGCACATACACTTCCTCATCCCCTCCTCAAGAGAGCACTAGTGACAGTCTGTAAAAGACGAACATATTGGCTAGAGTGTTAAAACTCCAGCAGAGAAAGAATTATTTAACTGGAGCAAGTATAAGCAGCCAGCTGCCACATGCCGGAGTAAAGTTTTCCTCAAACTCAGTACTTCAGAATATATAAGATTGCATGTGCTAACAAAAAGGTACTGGTCTATCCCTGTTCAGACAAATCCTAACATACCAAAGCACTCAGCTATCTTGGGGCTGTGGACTGTGAACTTCTCATGATTCTTTGCTCTTTCTCAAGAGCTGCCAAGTGTATAAACTGTTCCCATTATTTACTCACAGATTAACAGTTGGTAAATTGGTCCCAGGGAATCGCTGAAGAATTTTCCTTACAACCATTTCCCTTGCTTTTAAAAAAAAAAAAAAAAAGCCAACCACACAACGCCTCCCACCCCCGCCCCCCCAACCCTGAATGAATGTGAGAACTTCCTGCGCTAAGAACAGCATGAATAGGCCTGGCAAGTAGTCAGGGAGATAGTACAGGCCCATGAATGCTCTGAATTCAGCTTCTGTGCTGCCGCTAAATTAAAGGAATTCAGGAGCCCCACAAAGGCTTGGTTATTTAATTATATTATAAAATAAAAGGCTGAATCTATTAGACAGCATACGAAAAGAAACCCCTTCCCGAGTGCCGGTGCAGAACAAGCAGCCCCAGTGACTCTGCCTGACCTTCTCCCTCTCCTGGGGGTGATGTCACCACCGCGCCCCCGCCAGCGCCCGGCCGCGCGGGCGATGCTGGCAGAGCTCTGCTCTACCTGCAGGCAAGAGTCCCCGCCACCTCGTCTGCAGACAAACCGTGCTTCTTTATCACCTCAGGTTTTTTTACCTTTGCTCTTCATGTGCCAGGAAACTCGTGACACTTGCAAGCAAGCTACAACCGTATTTACCGCTGTACCTTCAACCCCTGACTAGATGCACTTGCACGTCAGCATTCAAATCCTCATTTCACTTCAACTGCCTTCAGTAAAAATTAAAGCACACACATTAGTAAGAGTAACTACAGCTAGCAAACAGTGAGATGACAAAACCTTTGCTTTTTTCCAATCATGTGCTATCTTTCCTCCCTTTATAACCAGCAAGGAATAAATGCATTCAGCAATTTGCCACACAGGTCATTAGGAAACAAAATCAAAGCAGCTTCCTCTTATTAAGAGCTCGGCTGCTCACCACATCTCTCAACAGCCTCACATACGTGCAAGAAAATGGATAGGGTGAGAATAGCACATAGTGGGAAAGATTAAAGTAACCCACAGCACAGAGTACTCATTTTTACAGTTCAGCTAGCCCTGCTTACGATTCGGGAACTCAGCCTGTTACACGTGACACCTCGACTGATACCAGCACCTCACCCTTGTGCCTTGCCAGAAAGGTGATGGCCCTCCATCAATTGAAAACAGTGAAATGCTCAGATTAGTGGCCATGCCGACATGGCTTAATGAGACTTACAGCTAGCCACCACCATGCTTTTTGCTAACAAGAAGGGAAGCAAACAAATATCCACATTCGCAGCAAAGAAGCCAGGCATGCCTGCCTGCAGACAGTCCCACGGAGGTATATTCTCCTCAGCATGAGTTGCCAAAAGGACAACAGTAACTCCAGTGCAGAGAAGCAAATGCTTGAGAGAATCCGAAAAGACAAAACGGGATGCTTATGTGTAAGTGATAAGGTTTGCCTAATCTTTCATTAGGGAAATAAGGATACTGCGCTATTTGCCTGCTACTGTGGATGAAGACACCACTATATTCATACATTTCTCCTATGAAAAGGTTAGTGGGTATTAACTTTATGCCACAGCATTTGTTTTGGCATGGAGAGCACCTACATTAGGTATGAAGGTTAGACATTAGTCACTGACCATCTTTGAACACCTACACATTTTGCTGCAAAGCAGTATAGCCATGTCTATGGAGAAAGGCTCAAAGGATTTTCAACAGAGTACATGCCCTACCTGTTTAGAAAAATTAGTGGATATAAGCAATGAAGAGCTGAGCAAAAGTGAAACATGAATGTGAAAAAAAAACAGTGCCCCCAAAAACCCATAGAGTGTTAAGGCACAACGGCCAAAGAACCTATTGAAGAGAGTCAAATAACGTCTCTGATTAAGGCTTGCCAATATGCACAGCATCCAAACAAACCTGAAGTCACAATACCACGTGTCTGGAAAGGCAACTCACCAATTCTTTTAGTGCAATATGGCTAAGAACCTCACAGAATGAAGACAACGTATAGGCACAAGAACAGCGCGCCCCTATCAAAATTACAGCTGGTCTTGCATTTACCAGTGACGAGTACACATATGCATCCCTCTCCTGGACAGAAGTCTGCACACCGAGTCCCCACAACCTGCTGACCAGGAATCCATCCTTTTTCAGGGCTACAAGAGGAGTAGCTACAAGAAGGACTTGCCCTGTACCATATTCCTTAGCAGCACCTTCCTTCACAATTCAGAAAGGACAATGACTGCTAACTGCATTTTTTTTTTTTTAACTTGACCAGTTATCATGCCTCACTTAGCTGGTGACAGCAAAAGAACAGTGCCAAATGCTGAGTCTCCTCCACATTTGCTGTACACATTCCTAAAAAGCATAAGCCTTACCGATAGGCCACATGTAATACCCCTGTTTACAAGTCAGTCTAATGTTAAAGATTCGGTGCATCTCATTTTAGGTTCAAAGGCTATAACAGCATGAACTCTTCTACTGTCAGCCATAATTCTTACTATGCAAGATTAGCCTTTTGTCTTTCCTAACCAGTTTACAAATTCTTCTCATAGACAAGCACTTTGAGAACATTATGCAGGCCACAACCTTTGCCTCTTAAAATCCTGCGTTTGCAAGAGATGCACTGCTAGATGAAGAACATACAGGTAACACAGGATTTTTTTATTTAAACAAAAAAAAAAAAAACAAAAACTTTTCATATGCTTGTTTCTGTAATATAAAGCTACAACACACCTTAAACCCCTTTAAGGCTCTTCTCTTTTTAATCTCTTTTGACTACATTGATCCTACATTGTTAACATACACAGACAGAGCAATTTGTTGTAGCTATGTGCTGTGACTTTCTGGAGAGAATTTTGCTTATTTATTTTTGCAGCCCTGTGTTAACCATGCTAGAGTGAATGCTCTTCTCCACAAGTAACGAGGTGGTACCGGGGCGGGGGGAAGAAACACGCCCAGAGTTGTACTGATAAATGTGCATTGCAGAGAAAATTCCTAAAACGTTCAAGTTGACAGCTAAAACTGTACAAAATGGGTGAGCTGGCAAATGTAGCCAAGAACGCCCAAAAATTTCGGGGAGAAAAAAAAAGGAGGGGAGAGAAAAAAAGGAGGGGAGAGAAAAAAAGGAGGGGAGAGAAAAAAAGGAGGGGAGAGAAAAAAAGGAGGGGAGAGAAAAAAAGGAGGGGAGAGAAAAAAAGGAGGGGAGAGAAAAAAAGGAGAGGAGAGAAAAAAAGGAGAGGAGAGAAAAAAAGGAGAGGAGAGAAAAAAAGGAGAGGAGAGAAAAAAAGGAGAGGAGAAAAAAAGGAGAGGAGAAAAAAAGGAGGAGAAAAAAAGGAGGAGAAAAAAAGGAGGAGAAAAAAAAGGAGGAGAAAAAAAAGGAGGAGAAAAAAAAGGAGGAGAAAAAAAAGGAGGAGAAAAAAAAGGAGGAGAAAAAAAAGGAGGAGGAAAAAAAGGAGGAGGAAAAAAAGGAGGAGAAAAAAAAGGAGGAGGAAAAAAAGGAGGAGGAAAAAAAGGAGGAGAAAAAAAGGAGGAGAAAAAAAGGAGGAGAAAAAAAGGAGGAGAAAAAAAAGGAGGAGAAAAAAAAGGAGGAGAAAAAAAAGGAGGAGAAAAAAAAGGAGGAGAAAAAAAAGGAGGAGAAAAAAAAGGAGGAGAAAAAAAAGGAGGAGAAAAAAAAGGAGGAGAAAAAAAAGGAAAAAGTTCAGCTGCATATTCTAAGGCTATAAGGATCTACAGTTGATCTGTGCTTTGCAATCTGCTGACAGTCTCAAGACAGTGCTGTTCACAACTAAGGTGACGAATCTGCATTCCCCCGTTTCCACAGTATATCAGTTATTTGCCAGGAACTCAAAATACACCTCCTATTAATGCAAAACTGAAGCAGCAAGAGGTGCTGAAACTGCTCACACTCCAGTGGAGCACTATACAAAGGATCGCACCCCACCCAGTGTTGCAAATTAAATATAATATATACCCCAGGCTCTAGTAGACCATTTTCTCCAGAGCACCACTTACTCTGACACTGACAGAAGGAATGTGACTTAGTTCACTGCAGGCTACAAAGCCTCCTAATCTTCGTACTACGATATCTAGTGATACTGATCAACATATTTTCATTCTGGGTTTCAATTATGAAGGAAAGAGCTGGAAGTTGCAAAATAAACTAGGATCTTTTATCACATGGATTCAGAAAAGAAACATTCTGAAACCTTTTTCTTACAAGAGACACTTCCAAGATGGAATCTGTAAAGCAAAATAGAGTAAAATAGTTTAATATACTCTTCTCGCATTAGCAGGAATTAAAGTTGTCATTTTATTAAGAAGATTAAAGAGAGACAAACCCAGCAGTTCTCAGTGCTATAGTCTAATCTTAAGGGGAATGAATATACTTATACAGATGATACCATTGTTCTGGAAGTTATGAAATGGAAACACTTTCTGTATTTAATAGTCTGAAATGTATCACATTAATCTTCCGTTTCTTCACAGGGAATATACAGACTTCTATTGTTGGTTGATACAGACAAGGAACATGATTTTCATGCCACCAAAGAAAAAAAGATAAGACACGTCCACAGCCACTTCACAGAGCTTGGGACACTTCGAAGAGTTCAGATTCCCATTTTCCAACAGTTCTTTCTTTTATTAGCTAGGACACCCAAGACAAAAAAAGTGAACTACTTGCTCTGAAAGGATATAAACTCAGTTCTACTTCTAGCCACTGAAATTTTAATCCACACAACCACACTACGAGCTCCACGCTTTTACCAAGACAGTACATTAAAAATCCTCAACTCTAGGACTGAAATGAGGAAAAAAATCGTTTTGTATAATTACATATTACACAGCTTTCAGCAAGCTCCTGTTGGTATTTCTGAAATGTTAAATTGCATCTCCCACACATATGTGATTAACTTCACTTTGAAAAACACCCCGTTTGCAACCTGCAAACTATCTTGCCTTCATGTTTGTAGCCATGTAATACTGGTACCAGAAGAAACCAAGAGCTGCTAGCCTGTTAACTTCAGTACATTATCGACGCTAGCCTTCTTCCAGGTGTTCCACCACTTCATTCATAACAGTTTTTGTCATGAGCTTTTTGATTCCAACAAGCAAGCTTTGTAGCATGAAAGCAAATATATGTAGATGCAGAAAGCCAATAGTGACATACAATATTAGGTTGTCTCAGACATAATTAAGTTTCATAAATAAAATGACTGCTAACTGAGGCTGTTGTCCCCTAGAGGTCTGTCTGTCCCACTAAGTAGCACACAGCAGAAGGAAACATACGTTCCTCCATCACTTACAATTTGAGTCAATAATCATAAAGTAAGTGGAGATAAGAAGTCACTGGTAGATCTGACCAATCATCTTATGAGCAAGTAGATCGCATATATAGTTAGCTTTGCTGCCTGCAGGACTCTTATCGCAAACCCTTATACTACTTATTATCTGCTTTAAAAAAAAAGTTAGAGAAGATCAGACAGGAAGAAAAAGCAAGTGTTTGATTGCGAGCAACATGTCATTGTATGCAATTCTGATCAGAAAACTCGCTGTCCACTTAGAAACTTAGTAGTTTCAAGGTAGCTTTAAAACTGATGAGAGCTGCTTGGATAAAGACCATCTATGGTTTACATAAAAGCAAAATCGTTGCTAGTAAGAACTCAAAGCTTTTCTGTACCATTTATTTTAAAGCAAATAATAGGTTGAACTAGGCATAGTTATTGTTTAAAGAAGCATACAGCTTTTTCAAAGGAAAGGAGTTGGTATTATTCTCATCAACTGAAGGTGCTTGAATCACAGGTTTTGTTCTACCCTTAATGCTGCATCTAAAATTCTCTCCTCACCAGAGCACGCATTCAGGAGAGGAGTGGCCTGCTACTTATCTTAATTACAGGTCTTGCTATCTCTTTCTCTTTGGACAGAAAGATTCATAAATCGAACAAACAGGAAGGGAAACTGCATTCAGATTACATAATGAGGTTTATGCAAATGGCACCTACAGCCTAGGGTCCTGAACTTCAAAGGCATTCCAGCTCCTCCTTACCCCTTGGACCAAGGCCCATTGTTTTGTCTTTATTTAAATAAAGTTGGCATGGCACTTGGAGTGCTTGCAGATGAGAGGAACCGGTTCATGTGGCTATTATGGGGTTTTGAGAATTATGAATACAATTCAGAGCCTAGTGAAGTTGGTATGAAGGTTCCTGTTGCCATTGGACGAGACCAGGGGCAATTAATACCCTGCAAAGGACCAAGTTTACCTCTGGCCCACAAAAAAATGTTGAGTTAAACTTTAAAAATCTTCTCCACTTACACAATTTCATTTTCCTTCTGCACTGAGAACTAAGCTAGATAAAATTGGAGAGAAAAATCCCCTGAAACTCAGTATTTTGCATCAATATGTAAATAGCTATTCTTAGCTGTCAAATCGAGGAACACACAGTTAGTTGGGCAATGAGTATTTTCAGCATCCCTCCAAATAAGTCAAAGCCAGCTGGAAGAAATTTTACTTCCCCATCGACAGAAAAAGCTTCAAAGAATAGTATGCCATGTTGTGAAATTAAATGACTTTTCACTGCAGGAGGTCTTTCTTCATGATTTAACAGTTGTCATTTTTAAATGCAATGATCTTCAAAGAACAATTTTTGCCCCCTAAATAATGGGAGGGTGGGGGCAGAAAACCGCCCCAAGAGATTCTGCAACATTCCCATTCTTGCAAATATTTTAACCACAGCCAGAGGAGCAGAAAGTCTCAGCCATCAGACCCAAAGGGTCAGGACTAGGTAGGAAGCTAAACAGGGAAGCAAGAGGAATCCTGATTGTGGCAACTGGCATGAAGAATTTGGACTATCAACTTACGTAACTAAATGATTTTATGTGACAGTGGCAGAGGGAATGGAGGGGGTGACCACAGCCACAGTAACTTACAGATGGGGCTCCAAATGGTGATTACCGCCAGTGCCTTTTTTTAAAAAAGCAAACACCAAAGTGGGTGTGCCAGCAGCGACACCACAGAAAACTGGTTTTACTATTAATTTTGCCTACCTGAAATCCAGAATAGAATTTCAGCAGGACACAATATTGTTATTCATTTACAACCCACATACGTCCCTCCGTGCTGTTAGGACAGCTGCTGCATTCCACCAGGCAAGCGATGTCTATTCTTTGCATGTAACATTTTATCATATAGCACACATATGACAAAAAGTAGATTAAGAGTCAATTAAAATACACCATAAATAAAAAGGCTTAAGTTTAAAATTCTCCAATATCTAAGATGGCTTCAGTATTTAACAGCAATCAGTGGGAAAATGTTCAATTAGAATTTGCCACTAGTTATTTTTGGGAAATGGTATCTATGTTAAGGTAGCATACTGGACAAATGCCAGCCTAATTAATTGGGAAAAAAATATATTCTATAGCAAATACAAGTTATTTTATAGTGAAAAATGTAAAAGTTATTCTCTTCCAAAAAGGTAATGCTGCAGCTAACTCAGCTGTCCAGGAATGCTACTTGACGGACAAAAGTTACACAAAGAATAAACACCAAGGCACTTTTAAGTGAAGCAGGAAGCCGAAAATCTAGAATTTTCACAGAAACTTTCTGACATAAAATTTGTAGAGCTTAACTACGTCAAATCTATACACAACTCTGTCATGACCATGCAGTTGGAATTTTAACTTAGGTTTCCAGTCTCACAGATGATTATCATAAGCAAGAGGTTATTGATTATTTTTAAAACGAGGGCATTGTCTTCCTGTGAAGTTTCTTAAATATCTTGTGAAAAGCTTAGTGTTTCAGAATTCCTGTCTTAGAGCCAAATCTAGAAAAAGTTAAGACACATTCGTTTTTCAGTGAGTTTAAAACTTGTTAGTTGTTTACTAAGGTTGGCTGCATTTCTCTTAAACATCTTTGAGAAGGAAAAAATAAGCTGGCATCGCATAGCCAAGATTGTGAGGCTTACAAAACAAAAGAGACTTTAGTACACCCCACCCCAACCCATCCCTTTTACTTGAGTTAGTTTCCCCACACAAACTGCAACTGACTCCAAGCATCAAAGCCTATTCCATTTGAATCCACACCAAAAAAAGAGACCTCACCAAAAAAACCTCAAAGGTAAACACAACGTTCAGTTCTCTGGGTCAAAGAATAAAGTTATTACAGGGCTATTTCAGACATACGGCTTCACAGAGTGCAAATCCTCATTTGAGCAAAAGTTCTAAAATAGAGCAATAAAATTGAGTCAAGAGAAGCTGAAAACAAGTACGCTCGCAGATTTATCTGATCTAAAATGCCAGTGTGCCACATTCCACAAGCAGTGGAATAATGAAACACTGAAGACGTAAGTCAAACCGTCTTTGCTTCTACTGTCCAAGGCAAATAGAAAGTAAGTCTTTGGTTTCCTTTTTTTTTGTTTTTTTCTCTCTAAATCAAGATACTAATAGCTTAACCAGTTAATTCAAAATGACCACCCCTTAAACACAGAGGGAAATACAGCTGTAAGCACATGAGGTACAGGTTTCCTCCAAATTAAACAGCTGAGTGTAACAAGTAGCACTCTCCTTTAGGATTTCTATCTCTAAGCTTCTATTCTACGGAATTCTGTATGCATATACTTTTCAAACTGACCTTCTCAGACATGGCGGTTTATATTTGCTTCTTTTCCAGAGGATCACTTGGATAACAAAGAAATCTGTTTATACTGTTTTATCAGACCACAAAGTAGTTTTTGGGAGTTAAGACACACATACCAGTTGCTAACACTGTTTCGAATGAATGTTTCTTTTCTTGTACTATTAAGTAGTATCTTCCCGAGAACCACGTAGTGCTTTAGATGCATAGCAGTCTGTCAGTGTCCTAACAGAACAGACGGATGTTTTATTTGCACAAGGGCTTTTAGGTATATTGGCAGTTTCATCATCAAGAGGATGGTTATGCACAGTTTCAAAAAAAAATTTTTTTTAAGGAAATAGCTGGTGAGATATGCAAAGAGGGACAGTATCAAAATATATAGAGGAAGGAGGGGGGAGAGAATGCTGCATTCCATGCTGCAGCAGTGAGGAAATTCAACTCCTGGATGTACCGATTTAGGTACTACATGTTTAGTATATATAGTAACTCTTACGTACATCACACTGAAGTCTCCCGAGTTGGTACTTCACACATACTTAAATTATGGATGCTAGCCAGGAGTACAACAGAATTTAAAAGTTGCAAAAACCATTGTACTCAACAGCTGTCACATACCAAAGCTCAGCTGCGGTTTCACCAGCATTCCAGCATTATCGGCACGGCTCCTCTAGCGCAGGAGGAGAGGCGAGCTTGCAAAGCCACCTACCTCAGACAGACCCCATTCCAACTGCAAGGAGATAAGCAAGCGGCTGTGCGCATGGACAGGTGGAGCAAGCCAAGGGCACTGCAGCCGTTTTAAACTTTCCTGCAGAATTGGACTAGAAATTTCACTGCTTTGATCCCACCAAGGACCAAGCTTGGATTTAAACACGCTGTGGAATTGAAATGAGACAGTCTCCCAAAGTGGCAAGTTTCAGGTATTACTTCTCTTTGCAGGAGACGCCAACGCAAAAATGATTACAAGGTGAAAGAACGTACATCCAAGTCACATTAGGAAGAAAAAAAAAAATCAAGACCATGGCAGCCCTAGGCAGAGGTTGTTTTTTCTTTCGGTTTCAGACAAGTTCACAGAGACCTCTCCTTTCCAATCACATCTGTAAAAAAAAATCCATTCACATTAATGTGAATTAATTTCTTTCATGTTAAATAAGATATTGGATTGCAGAACTAAGTCAGTGCTCCAAAGGCAGAAGCTCTTTACAGCACAGCTGTTCTCCTACCCTCAGTTAAGGAGCAGGTCTGTCTTTGCACGTTTTCCCCCCGTAAATGGCGCTTAGTCATCCTAAATTGATTTTACCGATGTATTAAATAGCTGAACTGAGTTATTCACCAAGTAGCGCAACAAGCAGCTAGTGATTCAATACATGTCACATTCCACAAAGCTCAGCATTGCCAGGCCTACAGTGTTTTCATGGAAGAGAAAGCATCTAAAACCATTTCCATCCACATAGCTGGAAGTCTTAGTGTGACCCCAACTACCAAGTGTACTTTTTTAAAAAAAAACAACCAAACAATTGCTTAGATCATTGCAACTGATCCTGACACTAGATCTTCCCACCCTTATCTTCATACTGGACAGACCAACGATTCTTGTAATGAACTTTAAGACAAAGCTGGACTCGTTTCTCCTCATAGCTTTCTGAAAGGTCACACAAGCAAAAACCGTTTCTTCCCAAATAACATCTGACAGCCAGTTGCAAAATTAACACCCCTAAGCACATCTAGCATTTCTTAATATTCTGCCTATAAACAATAATCTACTGAAAAGTGATATATTTGATGACACCAGCAGGTGCAGAAGCCCTACGTCACATCAAAGAGCAGAGAATTTAATGGTGGCCAAGTGCCAGAATCACAAATAACATCACCTTTCAGTAGTAAAACAAAAAAGCCTCAAACACTCATTGTACTGAACCAGTCTTCAAGACCGAGATCATGTTACTCATGCTCCTTGCCGTGCAGATGCTCCAAAACGCAGCACTGAATATGATTCCATGCTTATTTTTCATCTAAAGACTCAAAACAAATAAGCAGTTTTGCAATTTTTTAAATGATGAGATTGGTGTATTGGTCTATTTTTCCTTCTACATGCAAATTATAGAGAAGTCAAGGCCACTGGGACAACTTGTTTTACAAAAATTATTTTTACAGAGCAATAAGGAATACCATCACTTGTTTGCAAGAAGCCTTCTGGATCACAGCCACTCTTATGGTTTTAGGAACAGTTTAGTAAGTCTGACCTAATCGGTCTCCCAGCGACAACATCATGACTGTAATTGCACTATGGATTCTTATACAGTTCCATAACTCAGTAACGTAATATCTCAGTGGAAAGCTATTTAACCATATCATTTTAAATAGAGATTAAGTATTTCAAACTTTGAGAATAGTATCTTTTGTTGAGATAGATTTCAACAGAGAGAAAAGTTGACATGCGTGACCAGTCACTAATGCCCAGTTCTGCTCAAATTGATGTTCGAGGGAGTAGGATCAGACCCTTAAAGCTGTAAGGGATTTTGTTTTAGCAACAGCGTTCTCTGTCTAATGCTCAGAGTCAAGAGATTGAAGAAATCAACTACACACACTCTGAGTAAGAAAAGGAGAGGAGATAACAAAATAAAGATGCACTAACCACATTTTGAAACTAACAACCAAGGCAACACACAGGAAGCACTTTTACCTTCCTAGTGTCACGTTTTGGTTTTGGGGGCTTTTAAATTTAGAATTCTGCATTAAAAGAACAGATATTTCATTTACAGAATGTTTGTGGACTGCTACTTATTAAGAAAGCTGTTTTATCATAGTAAAAAATCCTGATTCTCTGCAGTTCTCCTCGCCATTTTTTTTTAAAAATACGTATTTTGCAGATTCCACAACTAGAGAAATTACCAACCTACAGTAATCGCTAAAACCATTGGCTGTACCATCTTATCCTGTTTGGAATCTGTCATCTTGAGTTTCAGTATAGTAATCTTCCAGTCCCAAAACTGTCTCTTTGCAGAAATAAAAAAACCCCAAAAGTCACCACTGTGCTCTCTTCTCTCCCCACTCCAAGGGGATTAGGTGAAAGAATTCTTTTTAGAAACGATGCAATAAATCCAGCCTAGGTTTATGCCACTTTGCATCAGTACAAGACCAGGATCACCAAATCCTACTGAGACAGCTTGCAGGAAATTACAGGGATAGGGATGCTAGTGGTTCTCTACCCACTGGGACAAGACAAGCTGCTTAAACCAATGAAGTCCCAGGCAAACAGGAAATCACCGTTTTAAAGCTTTCCTTAGGGTATGATCCTGGAGGTTCATTTATAAAAAAGGTACTTCTCCTAAGCAAAACACCCTAACTTTGGGGCCAAAAACCACTCCTCTTTCCAGTTTAATTTGATGTGTATTCTTTTTAAGTGTCTCCCCTCCCTTTCATCTTGGGGAGGAGGGGGGATATAAAATAAGGAAGCAGAGACAACTTGCCAAGACAGTTACATAAAATCAGTATGATTACACGTCAGTAATATTTTCTTAGCTGTTTTTGGCTGGTCTGGTACATTAGATGCTGCAACCATTCTGCTACAAGCACCTGATCACAGGTGGTTTAGATGTTGATCACAGATCCCCTCAAAGAGATAAGGATTTCAAAAAACACTGCACTTTTGAAGTACAGAGGCATACTTCTTAGCATATGAACTTGCGTAAAAAATTTGCATTAATTTAATACTATGTATGCCTATAGAAATACATTTCTATTTAGTAGTTTTGTACAAGGAAGTCCAAAACGTACGAGCTATGTTAGCAATCAGGTTGAGAGGCTGAAATAAAACAGAGTTGGAACGTTTGCATTTAAAATATAGAATTAGTGGTTCGATGCATAAAAATTACATGCAAGCAGGCCTGACTGTGTGTAAGACTTCGCTATGTTTTCTGATTGTTTTCTCTTCGGAACACATCCTGTTAGGAAAGGAGACACGCGGCTGCCCCACTTTAAAACGTGTCTGTGCATCCCCATTTAACGGTGGGACTGGAAATAAAGGAAGCGACATCCCTTCCAGCATCACCTGCTGACTTCCACCCTCAACAGCGCAGCAGAGAAACAGGCAGACCACCCTCATCATCATCTGAAAAAAAAATATTTTAGCTCCTTTCTAACTCCAACATACCTAACACCTATTTCTGTCAATCCCCTGAACAAATACTCCTCCTGCACTCGTTGTGCCGGGGTCATTATACAACCTACCGAGAAATGTGAAGAAAAGCTGAACTGACCACTTGCCACCACCCCCACGTTCTCTTCTGAATAAAGCAGGGCACTGATCTAGCGTACTGCTCTCCTTCCCACCCCACCGTTACCGCCTCTATTTGACATTCAGCGGAATTAACTCGAGAGAAGAATCTCCGTATTTTTCAGAGTTAAAGCACTGAATTCTCACGGTTCAGTGAAGGACCACTCCGCTCAGCCAAGCCGGCAAGGGGATGGATGGCATTTGCTACTTTGCTAGCGTGACCTTATCTTTGGAAACCACATTTACCTATTTCACGGGAAAACTTACTAGGTATTTGACCGTTTACTTGGGCATTAAACAATTTCTCCTTCTTGGAGAGGTGGACAGGACAGTTAAAACCCAATGAGTTCCAAGATTACAGGAAGTATTTTATACAAACCCATTCAACTGACACACGAGGTACTTTTAAACCTCTGTAAAGCTGCAGAAGGTTGCATAATTACAACGTGGGAGCTAACTTTTCCACCCAATACTCCCCAAATTCTGTACTGCAAGTTATAACAGCAAAGCCGCGATAAGAAGCCTCTGCCTCTTCATCGCAAAGGCTGTGACCACCCCCTTTTCAAAGGCTCTGTCCTGTACTTGCGTACTTCCCTCGCTCACCGCCTCAGTCTCTCAGTGGACTCCTGCTCCTCCCGCAAACGGGGAAAACCCATCGCAAGCGCCAGCGCTGCGGAAAGCGAGGCGCGGGACGTTGTTTGCGGGGACCCGCGCGCCCCGCACAGCCGCAACCGGCTTCAGCAGCACAAGTGCGCGGAGGTTTCCCCTGCGCACCACGGGCCCCGGCCCCGCTGCCCGGCCCCGCCGGGGCGCAGAGCCCGGCCGCACCCGCCAACGCCGGGGACGGCCGGCGACCTCCCGCCCCCCGCGGCGGCACGGACGCGCTCCTGCTGGCGGGGGAAAGCGGCCGGTGCCGGCTGGGAACGGAGGAGAGGAGAGGCGCGACCCCCACCCGCCACGGGTCGCCGGGAGGGGAGGCCGCCCTGCCGCGGCCGCAGCCGCGGGGCCGCCCGGAGCTGCTGAGCGCCGCTAACGCCCCGGCTTCCCCCGGCAGCCGGCTCGGGGCAGCCCTGCCCGCCGCCGCCGGGGCCCTCCCCCGCCCGGCCACACCCGCGGGCCACCTTCCCCGCGAGAGGAGGCAGCCCCGGGGCCGGCCCCGGCGGAGGGGCAGCGCCCTCCCTGCCCTGCCCTGCCCCGCCTCGCCTCCCCTCCCTCAGCCCGGCGCCCGCCGGACCCGCGCCCGGCGCCCCGAGGGCCGCCCCCTCCCCAGCGCCGCCGCCCCGCTCACCGGCGTAGAAGCGGATGAGGCAGCCGGTCTCCGAGTCCATGCCCTCCTCCTGCACCCGCCACAGGTCCCGGAAGCCCAGCTGGGAGAGGTAGTCGTTCTGGACCTGCAGCGGCTTCTCGTGGGCCTCCAGCCGCCGGCTGGTCTCCCCGTGGAGCTGCACGTACAGGGCGGGCGGCCCCGCCGGCAGCTCCCGCCCGCCGGCCGCGCCCGCCGGCGCCCCCCCTGCCCGCCCCGGGGGCAGCTGCCCCGGGCAGGGGGGGCCCCGGCCCGGCCCCGCACCCGCTTCCAGCCCGTCGGGGGGCACCGGCTCCACCTCCAGCTCCTCCGAGGAGGACGAGCCGCCGCCGCCGCCGCTGCTGTAGGGATCCAGCCGGTCGGAGACGCTCTCGGCGCTGGGGCTGAAGCTCTCGGTGTCGGAGCCGGCCGGCCCCAGCTCCCCCAGGAGCGAGGGGCAGGAGAGCGGCGGCCCCGCCAGGTACAGCTCGGCCGGCGGCGCCGCGGGGCTGAAGTCGGAGGGCGCCGGGCTCGGCCGGCCGCCGGCCAAGTCGCTCTCCTCGGCGCTGCCGCCCAGCGGCAGGCGGCCGGGCCGCGCCGCTCCCCCGCAGTCTCCTCCGGCCAGCCCGTTCCGCGTCCCCCGCCGGCTCCTCGGCCTCTCCTCCGGCTGCGGCCGCTGCCCCGGCCCCTCCGCCGTGGGCTCGGGCGGCGCCTCGGCGGGGGCCGCCGCCGCCTCGGGCGGGGGCTGCTGCTGCGGCGGCGGCGGCGCGCCCGCCTTGCCCAGCACCCGCACCACGCTGCTGCCGCCCCGGTGGCCGAGCTGCTGCAGGCGGGCGGCCACCTCGGCCGCCGTGGTCTCCAGGGTGCAGAGCACCGGGCGCAGGTAGCAGTTCATGTGGCGCTCGTAGACGTGGACGCAGCCCCGCTGCAGGTCCCACCGCACCCAGTCCCGCTCCGGGGGCTGCAGCGGCTGCAGCTGCCGGGGCGGCTTCAGCAGCAGCGCTTTCCTGTCCAAGCTGCGGGTGCCCAGCGAGGCGGCGGGGGCGGCGGCGGCCGAGGAGGCGGCGGCCGAGAGGTTCCTCTTCAGCCTCCCCCGCCGCAGGAGCAGGGAGTTGGCGCTGCCGGCCCCGCCGGGGGCCGCCGGAGTCCCGCCGGCCGCCAGCGCCGCGGGGGGAGCCAAGCCGCCGGCTCCCCCTCGCCTCCTCCGCGGGCCGCCGGCTCCCTTGCCGTCCGGCTGCCCGCCGCCTCCCGACGGCTCCACGCCGCTCTCCGCGCCGGGCGCTGCCGGACTCCTCCTGCCCGGGGAGCCGCTCTCCGGCTCCCCCCGCCCGCCGCCCGCCGCCGGGGCTTCTCTCGCTCGCTGCTGCGCGGGCTCCATTGCCCGCCGGGCCAGGGATGCCGCCGCCGCCCTGCTGGGAGCGCCGCTCGCCGGCCGCCGGGGCGGGGGGGGCCGGGCCGAGCGGAGCGCGGCGCCGCGTGCCGGGGGCGATTACGTAGCAGCGGGTAGCATTCCGCCGGTGCCCTCGCGCCGCGCGCCCGGTTCAGCCCCGCGCCAGCGCCATTAGGGAGGCAGGGCGCGAGGGAGGGAGGGAGGCGCCGCCGCCCGCGCCTCATGAATATTAAGCAGCCACCGAGCGAGGGAGGCTCGCGAGGGTGACGCCACCGCTCGCGCGGCGGGGCGGGGCCTCCCCGATAAACACAACGTGACGGCGTCTGGGGCTGGGGAAGGGGGGGAGCGCGGGGGCCGCTGGGAGGCGTAGTCCCGCGCCGGCCGGCGGCCGCCCACCGACTGCAAGTCCCGGCAGCGCCCGCTTCCCGCCGCGCCGGGCCGCCGCCGGCTCCCTTCCCGCGGGCCGCCCGCCCCGCCGCCTTTTTCCCAGCAGGCGGGGCGGGGGGGAGGGGGCCCCGCTCCGCGTGTCGGAGATCCGCCCGCCCCCGCGGTGGGGCCGCCCGCCCTGCGGCCCGCGCTGCCGTTACGGCTCTGCCCGTGATCCGCCGGCCGCCTCTGGTGCGAGAGGCCGCTGAGCGGCCAAGCGTGAGGGCGGGAGGCCGGAACGTGCTGGAAGTCACCGCGGTTCCCCCGGCGGAGCCCGGGGAGGCGTAGCGTGCCGCCGCGCCTCGCGGCACGGGGCCCAGTCCCCGTTACAGTGATGTCAGGGCTTCATCCCGCGCTCGATGGTTGTACTCCTGCAGTCTTATCAGAAGGTTCTACAGAAAGAGCTGATCAAGGGAAACCGTAGGGCCCGGAGCGCCGATAACGAGACCCGCAGGCGGTCACCCTTGTGCTGCGCCTCGCTGGGCGGGAACGTCGCTGCTTAGTAGTTGCTGGCTGGTGGCCACCTGGCAACGTACGCCAAACGGTTGCACAGGTTCAGCAGCCGTACCCATTCCACTCTCCTAGCTGACACGTCCTCCCCACTGGCTGTCTCAGCGCATAACCCAAGCACCGAGCCCGAGCAATCTTCTTGTCCGAGGAGATGATCTCTTCAGAGCCAAGGTGGAGAGAAACATGGAAATGGGGGGGGGGGGGGAATTATATATTAAAATATACACACACACAGGCAGAAGGAGCTGCTTTGTGAGTAGACTCGCAGAGAAAGCTTCAGTGCTATTAGCCTGTCACTGTATTTCAGGGACTAAAATTACTGAAAACACTTCCTTCTTGCAAACTGCTTAGAAGCAGCCATTAAATAGCAGCATTACCCCCCACCCTGCAATGTGATTTTAAATGAATTACTGAAAAGGAAGATTACAATCAGATAAATACAATTAGCAGTGTGAAAGTGTGAGTTTCCATACTGTGAGGACACCATACTACAGTATTTATTCAGAGAAATCTTTTATGCTCCTGAGGATGTTTTAGCTGAGTAATATTGGTTGGATAGGGCTGTAACTTACTGAGATCTTTCCTTTTTAATACTTTTTGTAAAATCACAGTGAAACGTCTTGCCAGATATTCATCAAAAATGCTATAGACTGCAATAAAGTGGGAGTTCTGGGCAATTAACCAGTTACGTCAACGTTAGGGGAGATAAATCATCACCGAGAACCTTAAGATAAACTCTTAGTGAAACAGTATTTTTAGTTGGTGGGTTTTTTTAATGCATACATATAATGTATGAGCCATAAATAAAACAGAACCATAATAAAACTAAAGCTTACATCTCCTAATAAAACACTCCTCCACACTTCCAAGTTATTATCTTCATATCCCGTGCAAGCAGGTGAGACACATCACAGAAAACAGAGGCAAGTTTCCCAAGGAACTTGCAATGGCAGTAGGCGACTACCTTTTAAAAGCTTCTGTAATGACGAAGCTGATGTTTTACCTTTATATGGAAACCACCCACTTTCTGAACAGAACAATCTGTAAATTAATTACGGTCTGACCACGCAGTTTGCTGGCCCGGGTCTGGAGCTGCAATCACCAGCAGGAGCGTCTTTCGAATTCCTGCTGTGCGAGGGAGCCAGGACCACGTCCAGAGCACAGACTGACAGAAGATGACATCAGCGCTTGGCCATTTAAGGCTTAAACTGGTGCCCAAAACCTCCTTTGCAGTAGCAGCACACAGCAGAAGTGCAGCACTGAGTATATTGAGGTCTGGTTCTGGCTGCTTTGCACATTCTGGTTTATTTCTACTGCTTTGCACCACCGTCACCCCACCTACTTCATGAACGTTACTCCAGGTCTCCTGATTTAAATGTGTGAGAGGAACATTCAACGTGCAAACACACACGGAGACACACTCAGAAGAAGGAGACAGCAGCCTCTAGGGACGTTATTGTTGACAGTAATACTTGAAACAAAAGAGAGTTTCTAGAAAACAGTTTCCAGCCCTTCTCTTCTTTGGAGGGAGCAGGGAGAGAGAAGCTCTACTTTTCTCAAATTGTTCAAGTACCTGAATGTTCATGCACACGCACATAAAATCCAGAAAACAGAGATTCCCCAGTGTTACTTAGGAACACGGAAACACGTAGATAAACAAGTCAGGCATCATTTTGAAACGAGCTGAACTGATTTGTCCTTTGCTCTAACTGGAAGACTGCCCCAGGGCCACCCTGCCCGTGCTGTTGGGACCTTCCTTCCAATTTTCAGTCTGAATTTACACACGGGTGTAAATTTGCTTACATGCCAGCACTGCATTGCCCTTTGACTCCAATAGCTTTTTTTTTTTTTTTTTAACTCCAGAGTGTTTACCCCCAAGGTACTTATAGGCAGCAATAGCATCCCCTGGCAGACTTCGCACTCTCTCTTTGATAGACTAAACAGGCTCTTTTTGTCTCCTCTGGAGAGATAGTCCGCATAGCGTAGGAACACGGAGTTAAGGTCGTTTAAGTAGCCTTGGGTCAGATCCTCAAGTGGGGTGGACTGGTACTGCTCCAGCTCTGGATTTGTGCCGCAGCTTTCTGAGTCCTCACAGAGCAGCCACCGTCTGCGATGCAACTCGGAGAAGGGGCCAGGGACTGAGCTGACCTCGCTCTCCCTCTTGCCAGGCCAACTCACCACTGCCTGCGGCCTGACTAATGAAACGCTTTATGCCATTAAAAAACAAAGTAGCGGTACTGAAGTCCTGAGGGCGGAAAAACTGTTGGATTCGTCACTGCCCTGTGAAATTGGTTCAGGAGCAGAAGGCTGCGGTGAGGCCCTCAGCATCCTGTGAGCCCGGAGTTAAAAAGGGACTGCGCTGTCGCTCTTCATAGTTTCCTGAATACGAAGGCGGCAGTTTCTGTAGTGACCCAGCATCTCCAAGTGTTAGCGGTACCAAGCCTGGTTATTTTTGCTTTATGCAGGGAAGTGTGCTTGAAATCTCTAAGTATATGCATATTTAAATTGAACTCTCCAGCTTACGAGAAAACAAGGCTATTCTCCATTTCCCAGTGACTGATGGATACCCTTAAACTCTCCTGGAATTGTGAATTTTGATAGGGATTAACTGCTGTCGTGAAACATGGGAATGGAGCTTATGAAATTGATGTTTGTCAGGAGGAAGTGGAAGGGTGAAATACACATTTCCCTTTTCTAAAGTTTGATTGACGACAGCTATTTGGAAGACAGGTAAAATGAAACAGGATGGTTTGCAATCTGCAGTTTTCCAACCAGAACCTGGCAATCCTGAAGAAGAGTTTTCTGATTATAGGAGTTGTCAACAAAAAATAAGGGAATAAAAAGTAGTTTATCGCAGATTACTATAAAGGACTCCATACCAAAACTCTTTGTACTGGATGAAGAGATTATACATTCCCACAGAGAGTGGCAGGAAAATGCCAGAAATTCTTGAAACCACAAGATGACTTCTGTGGACAACGTTACATCCAGAGTTATCAGAGTCGCAGAGTCCTCCGAGCAACAGAGCAGAGCAAAGTTTAGCTGAAATCCTCGCAGGGGCTGGAGCTGTTGTGATCGTTACTGCCTACACCTCTGTCGGCAGCTACTACAGCTACGGCAGGAGGCATCAGGCTGCTGTAGGCAACCGTGGAGCTGACTGAGTAACAGCAGCAGTGCTGGGAGTGTGTTCACTCCTGTTCAGCGACTTTGGGAATCTGCCTCCCCCGATTCTCACAAATTCCTGTAAAGCCCTCGGGGATATGCTGCGCTGGTATTAGATGTTTCTACAAGGGAAGGGACAGATGATGGGCACCAGCCGATGTCTGCGGTTTTCCTTACTCTTTCACTGTGAATGGAGGGGAGAGGACCAGGTCCAACTCCAGTTCGTATTACTGCCAGTTCTGTTCTGTTCTTTAACATTATACCACTTTAACATTATACCACTTCGTGTAACCCCTTGGTTTAGCAACAATTAATATTTTGCTGGGCAATTCAATGATGGCTTATTGGTACTGCCTAATTTTTCCGAAATGGCTGCTGCGGTGGGATAGTACAAGCAGCATACAGCTTTTGTAGACTCAGTTTTACCATGAACTATACTCAAAGAGAATTTTTTAATTATATCAAATACGCAATGATTACCCAATTTGGTTTTTGTTTTCAAAAATATCGTTTCAGAATAGTATGCCCTCATTAAACAGGAATTGCTTAATCCCCAGTCCTTGACTGGAGAAAACTTGACTGACAAGTCAGTTCTGGATCAAAAGCTGATGAGCGCTGAGAAATACTAGTGTGAGAAATATTATATTTATAGTTTCTCTGCTATAAGTCATCATCAATGGTGCTGTTAAATGTTCATCTGTGTTTTAAGAAGGTATGAATCACTTTAGTGATTCCAGTTAACATGTGAAGGTGGGGAGGGAGCTTAGAAAGAAGGAATTTAGTGTCCTTCAACCCTGCAAAATGTTAGGGAGCTTACTCAGCTCTCTTCTTTAGTAGCCTGTTTTTCTAGTAAGGGAGAATTTCCCTACAGACAAGGAAGCAAGAGACTGATTTCCGTGTCAAAATGCTGCATCAAAAGACAAAATATTTTCCACTGTAAAAATAATTCAAAGACCAGGAGACGGATGAGCAAAGGGACCGTTTCAAATTAAACAATATAATAATATCCTTCTTTGTAAAGAGAAATGGAATGTCATCATATGGAAGCTGTTCTGACAATAATACTTAATTTTATCAGTAGGGATGAATTTCATTTTTTAAAATGCTGGGTATGCACCTGTATCCCTCATCCATATGTGCAATTGTCACAATCGTAGGAGCAAATTGGATATGCAGATAACAAGGAACTGAAAATTTATGTTGATTGCTGCTTCGGCTGTGAGCTAAAGCACAACAGTGCCTATATGTTCTGTGCTAGTTGTGCTTATCTTGGTGTGAAAGGCCTAGAGTGTAGTAAAGCATTTAAGACGATGCTTATTCAAGGAAACTTAATTTTAAATGTGTTCTTAGATTCAGCGTAGGATTAAGAACCATTCTCAATCTGGGAAGTTTCCATTAACTGATGCCTGAAACAGAATGAGGCTGTAAATTATCTTACAGTTTACACTTGTGTTTATATATTCAGGAACCCTGGAGTCACATTGCCTGGAAGGTTATTTGTACCTACAGCCCCCTAAATAATTTTCAGCAAGGGAGGGTTGATCTGTATTCCTGATTCCAAAACCACTTCCATACAAGTAATATCAACACTGCTACATGTTCTTCAGCAATGCACCTCAAGGAACTTTACAGATGTCGGTAAGTGTAATTATTTCCATATTACAAAGAGAGGAGAAAAGAGGCAAATACCTTCTTGGTTGTGCATTAAGCTCCTGTCAAGGCAATGAGCATAACTCAGGTCCCTGTGTCCCGAAAGTGGAGCACCAGTCTGTGAAGCTCCCTTCTTGCTGGATGAAAGTCCTGATCCAGCTCTTCTGGGCGGAGGGGCTGGAGCTGGGTGCAGAATCCCGTTGTTAGGTTGTTCGACTGACAGGCAGCATTACTCGCCAGCAGTACGTGGCCACTTGAAGTTCAGTTTCTTGTAGAGCTAACCTGTCTTGTTTTCAGCAAGGTAGGGTTTTCCTAAGCCATCATCAGTGGCGTGATGTGGACATCCTTCGATTACACAAATCTTTCCCATTGTGACACGCACAGACTGAGTTGTGTTGGTACTGCAGCTTCCTTAGCAAATTTTGGAATTTCTTCTCCAGCACAAACTTCTTGTTCCCATAACATATGAAGAAGGCAATTTACAGAAGTAAATAGCAGCTTCTCCATTCCTGTTCAACGTAATGAGCAGCTGACACCGTGTTAACCATACGGCTGAAAGCCACGCACAGGGAGACAAATCTGAGAAAAAGAAATGCCAGCTTTGTTACCTGGATTGATTACAGGTCTATGTTCTATATTCTAGTGTCATATTAAATACTGTATTAAAATTAAAGCAGTATTTTACAGATTTTGTTTTTAATTTGTGTTGATACTAATTGCAAAGCCAGACCTTGTAATTGCCAGTAAACTCTGCAACCCCTATACACTAATCCTCTTACTGTGTCTTCGGCTCTTCCATTTTAAGCTACATGTTTTGTTTGTTTCTTTTTTTTTTAAAGAAAAAGAGTTTCATTGCCTGCTAGATATTAATGCACTAAAAGATTCTCTTCCAGAACTGTATAAATCCTTCCTTGTAATTATTTCTTTTTATCTTTCATGCTCATATGGTGTCTTAAGCCCTTTTTGGTTTAGAGTCCCACAACTCCTCGAGGTACAGTATTCATCACTACTGATAGAGATGGATTAATGTGGATTCATTAAGCTGCAGCCAACACAGTGACTTGAATGCGATGGTTTTACATAATATGTAGCTCTAAATAGCATGACTGGCACATTTGAAGTGACCCAAGAGATTCAGGCATTTTTGGTATCAGCTTTTCATGAGGTTAGTCATCTCCCATTAATTCCCTTGTAAATATCTTAGAGGGTACTGTCTGTTGTTAAAAGGCTGTACATAAAGGCCTTTCATGCAAGAGGGAGGATATGTTTCCGCCATATAGCAGGTTTGGCAACAAAGTCGGTTTAGGAAGTTCATGCCCCTGCTCACTTGTATTTGCCCCTTCTGCACGGTGTGTTGCCCACTCCAGTGTGCCAGTACAACTGGAGTTGCACTGTCAGCCAGGTAATGGAAATGCTCTGCATTAAAATGAATTATGCCTTAAGAATCTCAGGTATTGCTTTAATACAGTAAGAATCTATCACATAAATACATGTTATTTATTTGTGAATGGTATAAGCACTGAAGTAAGAATAGCAAAGTGGAAGCTAAACTCTCAAAATATATGTTACTGATGATTTATACTAGTACAGAGTGCTATCAGCAGCTGCATCTACAGTAATATACTGGAAGTATAAACAAAGGTGCACGTTATGCCCTTTGAAGGAACCTTTTTAACTTTCTTTCTTCAACACCAAAGCTGTATCTTGTTAAAAGTAAACATAGAAATTCTCCAAGGAGATTAAGAAAATAAAGCCTTATACAATTAAAATATTGGCAGGATCAACCTAGAAGTTAATACCAAAATAACTCACTGTCACATCTGCAGCTCCCCAAGCAGCCCTCTCGGAGGGGCTTCCAGGAAATCGGTAGTGAACACATCTGAGGTCTGTTTGATGCATAGGACCAGAACAGGTTAAATGCAAGAGAGCAGGAATTTTTTTCTTTAGCAAGTACAGTGACAAAATGCCCATTGACTTCTAGGCAGGCGGCTGCACACCTGTGTGCAGAATCGCCCTCCTGTGCTGTGTCAGCAGCACGTGAGCGTGCCTACCAAAGATGCCTTGGCTTAACATCCCCACCCCTCCCTTGCTCACTCACTCGGCCATTTCAGCTGTGACTGTGTAGTCACTGGGCTGTGCCACGCTGTTGCACAAGATTAAGAATGCTCTTAGTAATACGCTGGAACGATGGGAATGAGCCCAGTATTCATGGATGAGTCTAAACAAAATTTCCAGGAAAATGGGGCTGCCATTTAGCTGATAGATCACACGGCTCCCCACGCAGCAGCCCAGGTCACTGAAGGCCCTGCTCCATGCTCCTTGTCAGTCTGTGCAGAAGCTGGCCTGGGGCTGGGGGCGAGGGAAGCCATAGGAAAGGGTGAACAGCTAATATTTGAGCATCCAGATTTTGCTGAGGTGAAAACCTGCATTGTTAGCTTTGCCGATGTTGGCCGGGACAGAGCAAGCTACAGTCACAGGTATTTATTTGGCATCCAAACTGTTTCAGAGGCAGCATCATACTGCTTTCGGCTTTCCAAAGGTGTCCTCTGCTGTTCTGTAAGTGCCAAGAACAGAGCTGAATGCTCTGTGAGACTCCACCTACTCCGGTCAGAAC
This sequence comes from Theristicus caerulescens, assembly GCA_020745775.1. Classification (NCBI taxonomy): domain Eukaryota; kingdom Metazoa; phylum Chordata; class Aves; order Pelecaniformes; family Threskiornithidae; genus Theristicus; species Theristicus caerulescens. Next base: position 76,829,709 of record CM036558.1, read on the forward strand.
AAGGATAAACCAGGTTCTCCAAACGGATGTGAATTCTCATTGCTAGAGCAGAATAAGGTCTTAGTTTTTCCAAGCACATAAATACTGAGGCACTGTCACCGGTAGCACGCTCTCCAGGATATTCAGTGCCTGTGACCTACTTACTCCACAGATCAAGACGTGTTTTGTGGTTAAAATATTCATTGGCCTCTTGAGAATACAGACAATGAACATGTGAAAACCCATCAGTGGCTCCCGCGCAGCTGGGAAATGCCATGCTTTGAAAGTCAGCTGGATTTTTAGGAACATTGCTTCTGCCAACAGATACCAATAAGCTGTTTTTGTAATAGTATCGCAAACTTCATCTTCCACCTACTTGACACATTTCTTTGCCACATCAAACAGATCAGTCCTGCACCAGTAGCGGGTCTGGGATTGAATACTGCCAGGAACGGAAATGCATTTTCTGACAAAGGTGTCATCTGGAGCATACGGTGAAGGTTTTCCTTGCAGAGTTAAAGAGGCAGAGGGCAGGAGCTAGCTTGGTGCCTGTGACCGTGAGCAATCAGATTTTTTTTAAAAAAAAAAAACAGTGGTGACATTTTCTCCATGAGGTTGGTCTATAGTATAGCAAATAAGACCTAGCCGTAGAGCTCTGCTCCACAGCATTTGCAGACGAGCTGCTGGTAGGGCTCACAGCCATCATGACTTAGCACAGCTGGGCTGCAATATTTCTGTGTGATAGCCAAATATTTTGTGTCCTACCATTCTTGGCTGCCCTTTTATATTTTCTCCATATCAGATACCATGGTGTACAAGGAACCTGCAGTGGATTCTTAGGTGACTGGCGGAAAACCATTTACCACATCATTCTCCCACATGGTGGCATTGCTTGCAAAAAGTATCCTCATTCTCAGTGTGTGACGCTTTGCTTTCTGGTGCTTTAGCCAGAGCTCTGCTGCCTTGAGGGACCATTTACCTTCAGGCATGCCTGCTCTTCATCGCTTACTCTGAGATTGAACACTGTTCCAGATCAGACGAACCATATAGCTCTCCAAAACCAGCTGCCAGACTCAGGAGCTCTCAGGGGAGCTCTGTGGGAATATGCAGAAAGCAGAAACTAGAAAGGCTCTGCTGACTCTCCTCCTGTCCTCGGTGGCATGGACCAGCTCTCAAAGTGTCGGTCACACTGCGCCGGAGTCACCGTGGAGTGACAGAGGTCAGGCAGGTACAAAGGCAGGCTGCTCCATGACCAGTGTGTAGCCCTGAAGGGATGCATGGGCGGGAGGAGTCCAAGGATTTCGGGAAGCCTGTATACGAGACTTACAATGAACACACCTCATTGCAGAGGGGAAGTATCAATAAGTAAGGTGCGTTAAGGCATATGACCTCTGGACCTCCTCTGGAGGTCATCCTTCTTGGAGCAGGGTGAACGTCCAGGTGAGATCACATCGCCCAGGGCCTCGTCATGCACAAAACCTAAGTGAGGCAAGACTTGACAGGCTGAAATTAGCAGTCTGAGTCACGCAGCAAGAAATTGGTTGTCAATGTGGTTACTGTCGAACGAGTGTAACGACAGATTGCCAAGTACCTAACCAACGGCTCTTTTTTTGCAAGAGTTGAGATATAGAAATGATTTGTAAATCATTTGTAAGATTTCCTACCTACATCTTTTCAGGAATATAAGTGGATTAGACTGCTGGTCCTTCTAGATAGCGTCCTGCTGCAAAGCGATTGTTACCACACACTTCAAGGAAAGATGCAAGGAGCATGAAGGTAGATGGTGTGGGATAACCAGCCCCTTGTCCCAAAACTGCAGTGGTTGGATGCTGGCTTCTCCCCAGAAGCATGAGAGTGTAAATCCCTTCCAAAGCTCTTGTTTATTTTTCTGCATGTAATACCAGTCCTCTTTTGACTCCTGCTAAGATTTTGGTTGTGATGATACTAAGAAGGAAGGGATTTGGCTGAGTAATTGCACGTTGTGCAAAAATTTTATTTCCTTTTTATCAGTTTTAAATGTGTCCCTTTTCAACTTAATTGAATATTCCCTTGTGTTTATACTGTGGAAAGGAAACTAGCAGCATGTATTTATGAGCGGATTTTCTGGACAAGGGCTAGGACTGGCTTCCCACTGCTTCAAACCAGGGGAAATCACAACAGAATAGAATAAGCAAATGAAGTGTTCTGGTTAATCAGACTCAACAGTAATCTGCAACAGAAGGAAAATCTTGAACAATTCCTTAGGAAAGTTAGTCCTTATAACACACCAAATATTTTTTTTCTATTCCCCCCCTCCCATTTTCCTTCCAGGAAGGATTCAATACAATTTCTTACTATAAGGCAAAAATCAGGCAAACACCCTAAACCTTTGTTCCAGCTGTAAAACAGACACAAGAACATCCCTTATTAAAGGGGCTAATTAAGTACATGATCCCATTTTCCTTCTCATAAAAGTTGTTGGAAAGCAACCCAAACAATGTCTTTATTAAAGTTTTGCTGGGAAAGTTCCTTTTATTTGGCAGGGGAAGGGTAATTGTGATAGCAAGCTGCTTCGGTTCCCAAATTCCCTGATGTGCTGGGGTCATACCACATGTTTACACCCTGCTTTAACAAGGAATAACAACACAGACAGAAGTGCTTATTTTTGGTGTCACTACATTTGAGCAGATAGGCTCAATTATCCCAGTACTTCAGCTGTAACATTGCATTATTCTCTAAGCTCTGTTTCTTTGGCTGAAACTGTTTGTTCTGTAAGCTGGTGCTTCTGCTCCTCCATGTAGTAGAGCCTGGCAGCTACCTTCAGTAAGCAAATTTATCTTCTTGGATTGCTTCTGCAGCGTAGCTACAAATCACATTGAATGTACAGCTGAACAAAATGAATTTTATACTATGGAGTATCTGCCCATTAAGAGAATATCTAGCGTTTTAACACAGGGCCATTAGTCACCAAGAGTAAATTGATTAATTATCAACTTCTGCATATTTCAGTCAGTGTTCAAAGAAACCACACTTGTGTAACACAGGAATATTCTAGGTTCAGCATCCTCACGGTATAGCTGAGTTTCTCCATATATACCAACGTTGTGAAACAGAAAGACATCCTGCAGCTCCTGAATCACAGCTTTGAAATGCAGCATGACAATTATTTCATTTCGAGGCCAACAGTGATGAGCTCTGTCAGCATGGCGAGTAATTATAAGAAATAGGGATCACTTGACTCATCTTTTTCTTCCTGCCTTTGCCAACTCTTTAAACATACTGTTTTCACCATCTAAAGCCTACTCCATTCATTTACTGCATCACTTTGTGCTGGAGTTAGGTTTACAAAAAGGGACTCTGCATTTTTAATTTAAAGTTTTTTTTCTCTTTGCAACAACAGAAACATTTTAAACGCTTTCCAAAGAGGACATGTAATTTAGAATGCGTAAATGAAGTTGAAAATAACTGAAAATAATGAGTCAAGCCAATAAAACTGGCAGTGGAATTGGCCAAATGGTAGCTCAAACAAGGTAAATTAGATACTTAAAAAAGAGCTGAATCATTTTCTTTAAAAATCGAGCTGAACACGCAAATCCTTATCTCTGTCACCCAACGTCTGCCACATCTTCGACTGTATGAACACATATATACTTTGCTTGGTCAAAAGGCAGAATCTTTCACTACAATGTATAGCAAGATGAGGCAGCTTTACACTATTTCAGTAATTCAGTAGGATTATAATGAGAGGGCAGTTGTTAAAATTTTATTATTTTAGTAGCAGTGTTCTCCAGAGAAAACACTAATAAATTTCCTACACTGTGACTGTCTAAACAGATTATCCAACAATTATGTATTAATTATTAATCTCCCGGTGATTCAGAAGCCACCCCGTGGCTTTCTAGTGCAGGAACAATACCGCGTTTGCAACCTAATGATATGATTTTCCCAGTTGCGGCATTGCATCGCTCAACCAGAGGGAAGGCTAATCGCAGAGGGAGCAATAAAGTTAGAGGGATGCCTAAGGTTATACCTTGCCTTGCTTGGAGGAGGTTATGAAAAAGTAAACAAATTCAGCAGGCAACATACAGAAAACCAGTTAGATGAGAGAGTATAACTACAATTGGAGTGGGAATGTGTTTTAAATGGTCTGTGTAGGGATTAATGGAAATACCTGAAAATAAACAAATAGGTAGGAAGATCTTTTTCTCATGCATTCCCCAAGAACACCTTTTCCAACTTGATGTTTAAGTGGCAAGCCTGAGAGCTGTAATTTGCATTATCTGTGCACATTCTTGGCTGTACATGTTTACCATGCAGGAAAACAAGATTGATTTCTCATTCTTAAGCACATTTATAATGCCTGTGCAAATGAATGTAGGGCATATCCCGGCTAGATCAATATTTATGCAACCTACTTTAGAAAGAGCAAGGGAGTTGCTTCAGAGCAGCAGGGGATCTTGTCATTTCTCTTCCTACGGTTTCCTCTTTTCCCCCTTTTCAGTGAAATTCGTTCGCATGATACTCCATGCTCGCTGCCGATTAAAGGGAGTTTTAATGAAGGGAGCCCCCCTCATCCCTCTGAAGGGATGAGCTGCTGCCAGGCGCGGCAGCCAGTGGCAGAGCCGGCGACTGGGGAGCCGCTGGGGCGGAGGAAGGTGTGTGTGTGTGGTGTGCGCTCGGAAGCTGTGGGCCAGGCCCGGCGCGGCGGGCTGGCGTGAGGAGTGCGCGGTTATGGCGAGCTGCGCCAAGGCAGCGATGATTTATGCCACCCTCCGCGGTGAGGGGAGCTCTCCTCACCGGCCCGCGGTGGAGCTGGCAGCTTCCTCCCCCTCCCTCCGGCCCCGTCGAGCCGCTTGTCTTTGGCCTGTGGCTTTGCACACTTCATTCCACTTGCAGGAGAGCGACAATTAATTATCCTAATTAAATCCAACTGCGGAATATCGAATACTGTGGTTTATTTCATACTTTAAAGGTTCACCTCTTTCGTGCATTGCTTGTCACAGCTAATCTCTTTCATTCATTTTGAAACAGAGGGGGGGGAAGAGAACAGTACCTATAATAAATCAAAAGGCAGTAGCGAAACATTGAAAAGAGCCAGCCTCTCAGCAATATGCCACCATCCATGTTGAAAAGCATCCTTCTAAATAGCTGTTTTCTCACAGCTCAGCTTTCATTTTCTTGATGCTTAGGAGGGGGCGACTTTGCCGACCCACAGACAGAAGTGGCCTCTCTGAATAACCTTTACTCTTCCTTCTGCCCTGTTTACCAGAAATTCCTTTTTTTTACCCTGACTTGAATAAGCTCAGGGGCCTTCAAATGCCCCTGGTGGCATAGGTTCCTGCACAGCAGTGCATGTCTTTAGAAATAAATTGGGAGTTGAAGATCAGTAACTTTACAATACCTGTGTCCTCTGATTCACTAAGTCAATTTAATTCTCCATCCAATAAAATACACTTTGCAGATACAAAACATTCCTTGCGAGCATTATTTTTTCTTGAAAGGGGCTCCACCATGGTTCAAACATGACAAACTCTAGGCTATTAAGGAGTCTTGATTACCATGGCTGTACCACTGAAATGCAGCATTAGCAAATACAATATATTGAATGCCTCTCTTGTAAATAGTTCAATTTTTCTGAGTAACTTACTAGGCAATAAGAACCCTGTCACTTCTGTGTTGACAAAGTATCTTAGTTACTGAGTAACTATAGAGATGTTTCCCTTATGCTTGACGTAATTATCAAAATGCCTTTCATTAGCTAGTGAAAACTTTAGGGCTCAAAGCGCAATTCCTAGAACATAGTTTGCTGTTTGCAGTGGCATACAAATTAGGGCGGCAGTGGCATACAAATTAGGGCGGCACAGGCCAGCTATGCACTCACAGCTAAAAAGATTTTCAATTTATTTTTTTCTTGCCTGCAGCCCCTTAGAAGCAAACTGGAGAAGCTGCCCTCCAAATCAAGTCTCAAATTCAGGCTGCCCTGGGCATGCAGGCAGGACAAGAGACAACCACAGACACGTCCAGCGGCCACAGCTACAGCACGAGCCACAGAATACTTTGTTTCTTTTAAAGCTCCAGCCCCTGGAGTCCTGTGATTAGGTAAGGACTTAAACTTTGTGTTTGCTTGTTCAGAAATGGGGACGCATTTGAAAGCACGTGCAAAGCTTGCCGTAAGAGCTCCAAATCCAAAACAATACTGGTTTTGCTACATCCCCGATCTGTAATCTTTCTCCGGGGTCCCTGGCCTGTGCTGGTTTAGTACTTAGGGGTGGTTCAGATTTTGCCCTGCTGCAGTTCACTCTCTACAGATCTTGACTCGCTGGAGCCTCAGACAGACACCCCAAATCCGGATGTGTCCCGTGGCCTGGAGAGCACAGGCTAGTGCGCTGCAGTGGGGGGTACTTCCCACTTGGTGTTCACACTGCGCTCTGCGTGAGTGATTTTTCTCCTACAAACAACACATAATGTGTAGAAATTCAGCCTGAGCTGTGCTCGGTAAAGGAACACAGAGTGGAAGAGACCCCAGTGGGCTATTTACTGTCTCTGACTGACTTAGGGTATTATATATACCATACAAAAATATTACTTATAGTATAATGTAAATAATAATATACAAACTGTATGTACATTGTTCCAACAGGTTGTTTGTTTTTGAAGATCCTCAGTGATGGAGCTGGTGGAGCCTCCATTGCTGTCATCTGTCCTCTGCCTCGCTGCCCTTACCAGCTATAATTATTTCCCAGTGACTAACCAGAAACTTCCTTGCTGCCCCACAGGCAGAGAGCAGAATAATTCCCTTCTGCTTTGCAGCCCCACATGTTGAAATACTCTTCTTTCCTTCTTCAGGCAGAACAACTGCAGTGCATTTGGTCTTTCCTCGTAGGTGATGTTCTCCAGGCCCCCCATCAGCCCTGTGGCTGCCCCTGCACCGTGTCTGACCAGGGCACACTCCTTCTTGGGGTCCCCGAAACCAACTGCCTAACCTCCAGCTGCAGCTCTGCCCCTGCGGGGTGGAGGAAGAGGGCTCCTGCAAGGCCTTGCAAGCTATATCCTTGTTTGTACATCCCAGCATGGCGTTTGCCTTTGTCTCAGAAACGCGGCGCTCCCAGGTTTTAGCTCGCGAGCTGGGATCCTGCCCAGCCATCTGCGAGCCAGGCTATTGCCCAGCTGGATTTGTCCATCGTTCCTGCCTGACAGCACCGTCTCGTACGAACTGGGCCCTACTCTGAATTGCACCTTCTCTTTCCCCCCCCGTCCCACCCCATGGGTCGGCGTGCAGAGCAGCGTGGTGTCCCTGCTGCCCTTGGCGGCACCAGCGACAACGCTGAGCGGTGCCAGCCCTGGCACCAGCCTGCCCTGTTGTTCCTGGTACATGTCGCCACCGCGCCGCTGCCGCCCACCTTCTTGCTGCGGTTTTCTGACAAGCTTTGTGTCACCCTCTCATAAATCTGTCTTTTGAGCTTACTTATGATGAGAATGACATCAGAAACACTGTCAAAAGTACTGGAAAGCCAAGACACATGACATTTATGGCCTCTCTCCTTTCTGTGTGACTGGCTGGGAAAGGAAATAAATTTGCTCTTGCTCATTTAGTGCTCGTTCCTTTTATCATCAAGTGTGAGCTAGTCTGTTTGATTATTTGCTCCAATATTTTCCTGGGCACTGAAATGAAGTTGGCTAGTCTTTAATTCCCCAGCTTCTCCTTTCCCCCCAGTTTTAAAGGCAGCCACCCTATTCGTCCTTCTCGACCATCACAGCTTGACTCACCCTCCATCAAGTCTTACAGGCAACTACTTGTGGCCCAGAGGTGTCATTAGCCAGGTCTTCAGGTATCTGAGGTCGAAGTATAGCTGCCAATTTGCAAATAATTAACTTGAACTCTTTCCCCTGTCCCCTCCTTACTAGAGGCACCTGTCTTACCCTTTTGCTGCTGCTGGTATTTGGATTATCCACCCACATGCAATTGGTATTTTGGGGAAGAGAATTAGAAACTAAAAGGCACTAGACACTTCTACAGAAAGAAAAGCAATGAAAGCTTTCTTATTTCAGCGAGTAGAGATCTGCACCTACAGAACAATACCTGGCCTTCCCGGTGTCCCTTGCTAATCCCATCTCGGCTTACGCCTTGGCCCTGTCTTGCCCCTGCAAGCTGGGGGGATGCTTTGTAGGCGCTGCCTGCCAGCTCACCAAGTCTCCTCTTCCCGCACGCTTCCCTCTCGTGCTGGGGATGGAAGATGAGAACAATTAAAGAAAAGAAGGTGGAGCTTTTAGAGAGCAAAGAAGTGAATCATGCCCTGGGACCCATCACTATAAATAAAATAAAGCAATAAATCAGCAGGTTTCACAGAAGCAGCACGGCCCAGGCTTTGCTTGCAGAGCCAGCACAACAGATACACACATCCACAGATCCACACAAATGCGTTTTTTTCAGACGTGTGATGCCCACCCTAGCTCACAGGACCAACTAGGCAGATTTTTCTCAGTGCTGTTTGCATTGAAAGGAGTCAGTGCAGAGTGAAAAATGCCCTTTTACGGCAGTGTAAAGCAGCCCTAAGGAAACTTGGCGCTCAGCCATACGATTAATGCCGGAGCTACTGTGCCCTTTTGATCTGGGGAGCAGGGACATCCCTGAGGCAGCACAGGGAGAGGTGGGGCGCGGGTAACAAGGGTGCCAACAGGCAGGTATTTGCCATCATCTTTGGTAAAGGCCAGTGGCTGTTCTTTACCACTTACCCACCATTTCTTTCTTCTCTTTGGCTGACAAAAAAAACCCAACACCATGTTTTTTTAATAACAAAGGGAAGAAAAATGGCTCACGGAGCTGCAGTTACCCATTCCCAAATGTGCCGTGAGCAGCTCTGCTCAGGAGACCTATGCTTGATTAAACCGAACCCTGACTTTCGAAATACTGGAGAACAACTGAACAACTGGCTGTTGTGGGGCTTCATCCAACAGAACTGTGGGTTATTTTTTATTGCTCCTCATCTGTTTTACCTGATTTTGACAAGGCCAGAGAGCACCTTGGCTCAGCGATCTCCGCTCTCAACGGTATGAGGAGAGCTGTGCATCGACTGACCTTACTGGGGTTCCTGCCACATAAAAACCCTCCTGCCATCTGGGGTCCTACCTGCACCCCTTTTCTTCCTCCTTCATGGATATTTATGGCAGTAAAACTAAATATACTCTGAATTAGTACGGAATTTTAAAATTTTGCAATGAACGATTTCATATAAAATGAAGTTCCTCTGTAATTCTTCTGTCTATTTGTATCAATAACATTCACACATGTGCAATTCCCAGGGTGAAATCTGATTTTTTTTTTTAGGAGGGAATAGAAAATTAATGTGATTCTCCATGCACTTTCATCCCCAGACATTGCTGCTTTCCTCTCTATGTAAACTGCTGATAGTCTCCTGCTACTCAATTTATATTTTCCTTTGCCCACATATCACTTTCCTCTTTCCAGCGCTGCCTCTGGTTTATATTCTTTTTTGGTATCTCCTTTTTTTTCCCCCCGTTCCTCACATCTAAGATCATTATTTTGTCACGGGACCCTGTCTTCCTCAAAATGCATCAATAACGGAGAAAAACAGAGAAGCCAGTCAATGCCGTGGCAGGCAAAAGGGCTAAAGTAGGTTAGGCAGTTAACATTCATCAAATATTTAATAAGCGATACAAACAGAGGCCTGCTATATGGGATCTTGATACGTTTTCGCTTTGCGCAACTTGGTTAGCCCCTCGCATGTCTCGGGGGCGTCCTCAGCAGACGAGTCCCTGCAGAGCACCCCAGGACTCACCCGTGGCCCTGACCTACATTTTGCACAGCGCTTGCGCCCGGCTTTCCCCAAACGGCAAAGCCGGGTTGTGATGAGGGTTTTGCTCCCGTTTCAAGGTGACGGCAGCCGCGCGCAAGCCGCAGCCTGGCAGTTGGCCCCCGCTCACGTTGGCTGTGCTCTGGGCTGGTGCCTGCGCTGCTGTTGTAGGTAAACGTTCATAAGCTCTCACTGTAAAACAGTCTGTGTGTTTCCTCTTTTCTTATTCCACCCTTCCCTTATTCTATTTTTTCCCCTTATAGCAGACACTGCTCTGGGAGAAGCCAGTGTTTCCCAGTGGTAAGATCAGTTGAGCCAGCATAATTTTCCTAAGTCGCAGTGCTGGAGGGTCGGCTTTGGTTGGGTTTGTTTTGCGTCGGGTGTTTTTTCCTCCAAAGCACCAGGAAACATGCTAAGGAAATATCCTATAAAGGCCAGGGAATGTGCTATCCATTCAAAAAGGCTTTAAGATTCACAGGGAGGTGAAGCCAGCGAGCGCTGCATCACGCTGGACTTTGTCCTGCCACTCCCAGCCAGCCGCAGTGCGCCCGGGGCTTGCCGTGCCCCCGCACCGGGGTCCCTGTGGTGCCCACGATGGACGGGGCCAGGTCCCTTCTTATGCTGGGCTGTGCTATGATGCAAAGACCTGTGCCTGTCCTGAACCTGTAGGTATAAGGAGCTGGGACAAACCGGCTGCCTCGCCTCATCCCTTAAACCGCGCAGCGTACCCTTTCCTCTGCCAGGCTTTTTCTTCTTTTTCCCCAATGAGCCAGGGGTAGGCGTACTGCTTTACTCGATGGCTACTTGCTGGCATGTGGATTCCTCTTTCTTTACAGCGAGGCTGGGCTCCTGACAGCTCCTGCACTTTGTCTTTGTGCCCCTATTCCCCGCTCGTCGGCCCGCCTGCCAGACACCCGCGCGCCCTTTGGCTCCCGCAGCCCAAACTCGCGGGGTCTTGCACAATGGGTTCCCTCCCAGTCCAGCCCTTTGCTTTCATTTTTGTTCATCGGGATCCCTGTATGCCGCAGCTGTCTGCCAGGCGGTTCCCTGCGGGAAGATTACGAAAACACGAGGCAGTGGGATAAGCAGGGAGGCACGGGCTCAGGAACGTGCTCCGATTTGCTAAAATTGCCTGGTGAAGCTCACAGCAGCGACTTCAGGCATTTGCGAATCACGTAACAAAAGTAGCACCTCTAGGCAAGCGTAACCCTAATTTCTCCACTTAATAATTAAAAGGGAAAATTTTGGGGAAAATATTAATCCCTGTCCATAGAAGACTTGCTTTTCTCTTTTACTCCAGGCTATAAAAGCATCAATGGAGTTAAACATTTATTGATGCTTGCGCAAGCACAGCCAGAGCAAGAGAGCTCAGGAAAGGCAAACCGTTTCAACAAAGAAGCCGGAGCACTTTGATACTGGCAAGAAGACGTAGGGTTCGAAGGAAACAAAGATGAGCAAGATTGCAAAACCGGGATGCCTGCGCTTGCAAATTGCTTGTAATGGGTCCAGAAATGACTTGTCTAGTGCTGTTGTTTTACCTTTTACCTACCACTAGGTATGCAGCTAAACTCATTAAAGGGCTGTATCGAGTCATATAATTTGTTTACAGCTAGTTATTTTCCATTATAATAACAATAGCATGATACATGCAAAAGCATGCTGGCGTTTTGGTGGTAGTATGCAGGCGTGCCTTCCTATGGCAGCTTATCGCCAGCCGAGAACCTGCTTGCAAAACACTATTTAGTCCTATTAGCCGCAATTTCGGGGGCAGACTGGGGAGCACGAGTCCTCCCTTTGCCACACACAAACACGCACAGTTTAAACTTGTTTCCTTCCTAATTGCAGGTGAGCAAAGCACAGGCGCCTGTCTTTCCGTCTGGGTCATTCAGGGTTTGAAAAGAAGAAAATGAGGGAGACAAGAAATTATAACATGAGGGTTTTTACCTTCTTCCACATACACTGAACCCATGCAACAAGCGCTGTCTGAAAGGGGTTTTCTAACCTCTCTATCCCAGTTGCAACACATGCAATTGTATAACTTCTATAGCAGGAGCGATGCTTCCCGCTCACGGCAGAACAGCCTAAAGCTGTTCCTCTGGGTATCAGCTCAGAGACTTATTGCTTTCCTTTGGCCACAATCCTTAAGCTGACATGGAGTGCGGGGAAGACAAAGGCGGTGAATCGGCTCAAAAAAAAAGGACAAAAAGGAAAATAAGAATTGTATCGCTGGCTGCACCTCAAGCGCTAATGGGAATTTGGCCTGCCTGAGGCAGAGCGCAGATTTGGACTGGTATGCTGTAAATCCTGGTAACATCCTCCTCTGGCACTTGGTGCTTCTTCTAAAAAAAAAATCATATCTCAAGATTTGGAAAGGGGTTTTGCAAAGTTTTTTAAGAAAAGTAAAAAAAAAATTCAAGGAAGTAAAAACGATTCAAAGCTTTTACAAAATATGCAAAAAACTCTTTCGTTTGACCGGCTTTAGTAAGTACTGCCAGGTTCTGACTTAGAGGTATAAACACTTTTTTTTGGAATAGAAACATTTTTCCTGGTAATTTATTATCCTCTAAGCTTGTCATGAAACACAGAACAAGTGTCAGTAATGTGCCCCATAAACACAAAAATACTGTGGATAACATCTTCTATTGCAAGATTTTGCCTTTCAAATGTTCCTCATTGCGGTGAGCACTGTGTTTACCAAGAAACAAAAGATATAAAGAGAACAGGTTCTGTTTGGTACAGTAATATATCTAGAACAATTACTTCATGGTTATGGAAAAACCCTTGCTGTTTTCACTGTATATTTTGAGAAAAATTCTTCCTTGCCAAGACCTTTTATGAAAAGCTGAGGCTGTCCTCTTATAAAACCGCACTGTATGCTTAATTTAATCACAGAGAGCTAATATAAAAGGCATGGACTGCAAACAAGAGGTGAAATCTCACGACTTCACATGAACCCTCTCTTGTGATGGAGGACAACTCCTGACTTCGGTTTTTACTACAGCAATGCGCAAGTCCGACACACATTTTCTGTCAATAATATCTGCACGAGTTTCACGCTACAGCTCTGGGGGCGAATAAACCTCCTATCAGAACAGTGGACGTCCCCAGCTTCATGAACATCACCTTAGCAGGGCATTTGGTGGCTGAAGGCTAAATTCTGTGGCTGCAGGGCTCGCTTGGGAGTGTGGTCTCTTTCTTGGTCATTTTTCCCACCTGACTCCGGTGCCAGGCTCTCCCTGGCTTCCCATGCATGGCAGAAATAATTTTCTGATTTTCCTGGAGTAGAAAGTAACTTGGGTCTCTGTGTAACCCTACCCTTGTTTTTTTAGGGCTGGAGGTTTTTTTGCATTTGTCTTAGAAAACCCCAAATTATGTTTTCCACCAGTGCTGCCTTGCAGGGGTGTTTCTGCAGCAAGGGGAGAGGCTGCCAATGCTGACTGTGGAAGCTACGGTGCGTTTGCTAAAAGCCTTGCAACATGTGTTATGCAGAGCAAAGTCTTCAGCTCTCCTAGTCTGGTCTTGTGGGGCTCCCAGCTGAATCTAGGTGTCTCTGCCTGGAGATGGCTGTCCCCTAGAAGAGAGTCTGCTGGGGACACATCAGAAGATGGCAACTTCATCTCTCCCAGAATTAACCAAGATGCTGCAACTGCAAGGGAGTTACAGTGGGTGGGCTTTTTTACCAGAAGCAAAGGGATTCAAAGCCAAAGCTCACCAGGGCGCTGCTTCTAAAATGTCCCTCTTCCTGTCAGCCCCATAAATAGGAGCAGCTAACTTTCAATTTTTTTTCCTTTCTTTTTTTTTTTTTTTGGCCTAGGATGTACTCCTGTGGCAGCATGAGTGGCCCTGGATATGTCCGATATATCTTGGGGAAGCCAGGTTTGACAGGGATGCCTTCCCCTGGCTATTCAAAGTGGGAAATTTAGGCTTTGCTGTGACCACATGTAAAAGTTCGCTTTGTTGGGATGTCACCATCATCTGATGCTCTTAGCTGCAATTTTGCTGCTACTTCAACTTCTTTTCCCTGTTGCTCATAGATGGGACCTCCGTGAAAGGCTGTGAGGTGCCTTGCATTTTCCACTATAGTAGACACTAAGTATTAGTTCAGATGTGTTATCTTTGTTCTCTCAATTATGCCAAGCACATTAATCTTGATGCAAAACAAATTAAAATGTTGTCATCTATGTCGGGACAGTTTCTGGGGGGAGGGGGTGGCGGCGGTGTATGTAATGTACAGTTTCCAGTGTCTAGAGCGTGCTTCGTCACCTGAAAGCAATTAGTCGGAGTGCCTTGATCTCCAGTACAGGATCCAACCATTGTGTAACCCTGGAAAAACCTTCTGTGGTTACACAATATTATTTGGTGTTACCTCCATCTGCGATACAACTGTGCAATCAAAGCTGTATTGCGAGCACGAGCATATTTGTACACCATACATACCTCTCCCTGCCCAACTGTGTACAGATACACACACCAAACACCGCTTGCTTGTTTGGGCAAACAGGGAGCAATCCCCTTTTTCTTGCGAAGCACGAGGAAGATGAGGTCAGAAGCTGAAGTAGGTCCGTGCCCCCCTTGATTTTGTATTTGAGCTGCATGGGTGCAGGCCGTTTTACACACAGGACAGACGACCAGCCCTTGCCCTAAAGTACTGAAACCCCACACATCCCGTGCCCAAAATCAATCTTGCAAAAGAAAATACAAACCGCCTGTCGAGTCTGCAACTTCTGGGCCAGCTCTACTTTCCGCTCCTAACTTTTTCCACCTGGGATTCATAAACCCTGGGTCATTCCCATTTATGTCACATCAAAGAGGAGGAGACAACCCACTCCTGCCACCCACACAGGTGCATTGGCCAACCTTTGTACCCGGAGTTGGCGGGGCATAGCCACACAAGACGTTTTGCTCTGTCCAGAGAAGGGATCAAGTTGGACACCGCTGTACAAAAGCACGTGGGGGTCACCGGCGCTGCCCTGGGCTGCGGGACTGAGTGAGTGGCAACTCCGCTGCGGCCTTCGGTGGCAGCAGAGCATGCGGTCTGATATGATGGGTTCCTTTTATTCCAGTCAAGCTTAGCCTCACATTATTTCATTTAAAATAAAAAGGAGGGGACAGCTAATTTATGTACCTCCTCCCATGCGTGCTGTGGACATGCATGCGAGGATGTCGAGCCGTGGATGGAGTGGGGCTGTGCATGCTGAGGACAGGTGCTGCCGCCGGTAGCTCCCAGTGGGCTCAGGGCTGTGGCACTGGTCACACAATATGACACGACAAAGTGTTTGAGCCTTGCTGCAGTCCATGATTGCACCTCACCGTAACCCACCCAGGGTCATTAACACCGGTGTCACTCTTCACAGCCACAGACTTCAAGCTGTGGCCAGTAACACCGGACACGGCAGAAGCAGGGACACCAGCACGTGGCGACTCAACTCCTTTTAACATCCCTCAGAGAAGAGCAATAAAGGTCAGAGTTCATCATTTTACAAACACATAGGGACAAGTCCTTGTCCCAGAGCTCTTGCAACACCTAGAAGATGAGCAGGCAGCAATGACAGAGAGAACTGAGCAAACAGATCTTCTAACAGTATTTAAGTCCTCAGCTCCCACTGAAATCAGAAGGCAGAAGTTAGCCTGGAAGATCTCGCTTAAACAAAGCAGGAGACGGTCACACCACAGGTTGCACAGTGGTAGAGAAGACAGTAATCCTAAAGTCTTCCCAGTCCCAGCCTTATGCTCTTTCTTCCTAGGTTCATGCCAGAATGCTTAATCTTTGAGAAGCTTATGCTAAGATTTCCGTGTTTGTTTAAAGTTTTAAAACAAAACCTAATCCCCTACAGGGAATCCTACACTCCGATTTTTGTTTTTTTTTTTTTTTTTTAGCCCAAATGCAAAACTACCCTAAAACTGCTCTGCAGATCTGCTGACACAGAGGGGATGAAATATGATTTTGTTGGTGTTTTTAAACTGCTTATTGATTTTTTCCTGGGTTCGTGAAGGGTTCACAAGTGAGAGTGATGGTCCTTTGGGTATGACTGTCCGCTTTAAGTGCTGCCTTCTGCATTAAAGTGTTAGAGGACAGGCTGCAAAAAGAACAAGACGGACAGTTATGCCAGAGGGCTTGCTCATGCCCTGGAGCCCCACCAGCTTAATTTCAAATATGGTTTTCACCTGATGTAGTTAAAGCAGCACAGAGAGGGCTGTGTGGAGGTCGTAGCCATTTTAATCAAGCATGGTGCAGTTGACTTCAAAGAGCAGTGAATTCAGAGGCATTGGCCTTCTGCAGGTGGCAGAGGGGAAGTACCTACTTCCTTTTGGACCTGCTGTCCCATCTTAGTTTGTAATTTTCCGATTGATCTTCTTGACACCAAGAGGTTGGGCTCTGTCCCCAGTGTGCAGATACAGAGCCACCATGCAAGCCACAGGCATCCTCTGGGCACCAAACCCCGGGGCCTGGGGCCAGATGTTGGAGGTGGTGGATCAGGGCTCCCACCAACACCAGCTGGTACTCAGAAACACCCGCACATGGCTGCCAGTGCCACCCTCCAGAAAAGAGGACCACTACAGAAAGGAGACCCAGGATCTGAGCTCAAGTGTGGACCTTGATCATAGAATATCAAGTTGGAAGGGACTCATAAGGATCATCGAGCCCAACTCCCTGCTCCTCGCAGAACCACCTAACACTAAACCAAACATCAGCACACCCCTTGCCATCCTCAGGCTCAGGTTCTTTGGGTTACAGATGCCAGTTTGTACTAGGACGGGGCCAAGAGGTTTCAGTTTGTACTGGGAGGGGGGCAAGAGGATCCAGTTTGTGCATAGCTTGAGCGTCAGTTGCCCAACAACCCTGTAAGCCACATCTGCTGGAGATGCTGCCTGGTTTCCAAGCTGCCACCTGGCTCTTGGTCATGACTTTTTCAGAAATCTTGTTCTTTGAAACAGTTAGAGCACGTAAACTGGAATGGCAAAGGGAAAGAGATGAACGTACTGAGAGAAAAGATGCCACGCAAAGAGTATCTCTGACAATTTCAACCTAAACGAATGCCATCTAGTAACATTACAAGAAAGTGAAAATGGGGTCTTGTTATAGGAGGTGTTGGACAACGGCAGTTACAATTGTAGTTGCCCAAACTGCAGGTATACATGTAAATAAAAAATAAAATCAGGTGTACCTATGAATAAAACATAGAATCACACAACAATTACGGTTGGAAGAGACCGTCTGGCCCAGTCCCTACCCAAAGCACAGCTAGCTTCAAAGTCAGAGCAGGCTTTGTCCAGGAGAGTTTTGCACATCTCTGCAGGAGACGGTTTGACCACCATCCCTGTGAAAATTGTTTCCTAATGTCTAATTGGCATTTCTTTGGAGGTAACTTCTGTTTGGTGCCCCTCATCCTTTCTCTGTGCCCTTCCCAGAAGGCTCCGGCTCTGTATTTCCTGTAAGCAGCCATGAGGTAGTTGCAGGTAGCAGCGAGGTCTCCTTCTCAGCCTTCTCTTCCTCAGGCCAGACAAACCCAGCTCTCCCATCCTCTCCTGGTACACCGTGTCCTTCTGCTGGACTTGTGCTGGTAATGTCAATGCTCCTCTTGTACCAAGGACCCTACAACCGGACACGGTACACTTAGATGTGGCCTCACAAATACCATGTGTTTTCTTCCAGAGAGGCTGATAGTTTGTTTGGTTTGGCTATATTCTAACTTCTCAATTTAAGGGGTTTAGCCTTTCCTGTTTAAATACACTACTAACGCTGAACATATGATACTCAGAAGGATCCTTCAGCTGACCCCACGTGGCTGCTCCTGCCTTCTTATCTGGTTTCTAATTGTCAGAGCAATGAGGCCCCAAAACAACTGAGGGAAGCAGGACAAAATCCAGCCTAATTACCTCTATAACAGAGCTAGGGCAGTCTATAGCAGAAGTCTACAGTGAGCTGTGTGTGATGGTAGAGGTTGCAGTCTTGGACTGGAGTCTCAGCATGTCTCTTAAGCCCCTACATTCCTCTTCACCATTTTAAAATGCAAACCCCTTGCTTGCCCGTACCTCAATGCCTGTAAAGCAAGGCACAGCCTGTAGCAGTGACCTCAGGTCTCGCTTTTGTGCCGCTCCTTTTTCCCTCTGAATGTGCAGAGTCACACAAGGTGAGCAAAGCAGCTTCTCACACCCCGCTTTCCTCGCCCCTCCAGGCATGGGCGCTGCTCCCACACACATCCTCTGTCTTCCATGCTCTTTATTTTTCCCCATGGTCTGACTTATACTTATGCCTTTTTTTTTTTTTTTTTGGTAACAAGCTCCACCTTGGCTCTGTGAGAATGACATGGGCTTCAGCCCAGCATGGCACATGGTCCAGTGTTCCTCAAGCATGTCCTTCAGGGTGGCCTTTGAGCGTTGGGAAAACATCACAATAAAAGCTAACCAGCATTGAAGGCTGAGCCGGCTTTTATTCTGATAAATAATCAGGTCGCATAAACGTTATTGGACACGATCAGTTGTGCGATCTCTGCAGGCAAGTACTTCAGCAAGGAGGGAAAAATCCTCAGTGCTGCGCTTTGCGGTAGAGCCAGAGCTTTGCACAGTCTGTGGCCAAATCCTATCGCATTTGAGGCCATCACATTTGCCTCTGGGCAGGCAGGCAAGGAGGAGCAGGGTAGGGGCACTGCGGCCAGCTTTGCAAAGCCTGTCTTGCTCCTCTCTACCCTTCCCCCAGGGCTCCCTCCATCCCTCCCTGCCCTGTGCTGGCTGCAGGCTTGAGGCGAGCCGAGGCACGCAGCCGGCCTCCGGAGCAGGAGCCAGTGCACACCAGCAGATTTCAGCCTCAGGATGTTTCCCTTTGAATAGCTTGACAGCAAAAGCTTTCACCCTGGAGAAGACTGACTTGCATCCGCCGCTCGTCCTCCCATGTCACTGGGATTTGCACACCAGTGGCTGAAACCTGGCTTTGGCTTTAGTCAAGTGCTTGAGCGGGGTGGAGCTGCCAACGTGACCTTCCTCCCTGGCTCCAATCCCCCTGCCCTCAAGGTCGTCCAGGACAGCCCCGGATATACGGGATGTCTTATAGCTGAATTGCACCTTGGCAAAGCTGCTTAGTATTCATCCTTTGGGGCCAGTTGCTGGCTATCATACAGAGCAAGGGCAATTCATGAGGAAGAAAAGGCATCTTTTTAAAAAAGTAAAGTGGGTTGGCTTTTTTTTTTTTTCCCCTCCAAGGAAGCCTGCGAGGCAGAGTGACAAGATGCATGAAGAGAACACTTATGCAGACGAGCAGCGTGGCCTATTTAAGAGGAAAGTGAAAGAGCAATTATTCCGCAGCTCCATTCTGATGTTAACCAAATCTAAAAAATGTCAGGATTTGGCAAAAGGACCACACACAGCCAAGGAAGCGGCTCTGGCAGCAGGGGGGGTTACGCTGGCAAAGGGACCCTGAATGGGAAGCAAATGAAAGCCGAGGCTCCTGCTCACAAAATCACCAACCCAGGACTCGCAGGAGCAATTGCCATAAGTAAAAGCATTACAATCCCTCTGTGAGGCAGACTGGAGGCAGTACCAAAATTAAGCCGATTACTATTGTACTCGTTTCCCCGTTCAGAAAGGCTGCGTGCAGGGAGGGCCAACTCTGCCATCTATTTCTGGCCAACCAAGCTCACACAACCTCCACCACATCTTGGACTTAAGCGTACGGCAGAGCTGCCCACATATTCTATAGGCACAACCCCGTACTTCTTAGGAAGGGATTTGGAAGCCTTTGCAGTAGCCACCACTGACTTGCACTAAGAGAGAGCAGCCAGTTTTGTCTACAAAGCAGCTATTCTCTCTTTTTTTGTTTTGTCACTTAAAGGAGCTTTTCTTATTTCAGGTTTCAGAGAGGGGAGGAGGGGACCAAGTCTGGGGGAGAGGGTACCGGATTCGTTACCCACGGTGCAGCTGAAGTGGGTGCGCTGACCCTCTCATACAGCAACAAGGGAGAAAGTTAATGATGTGATGGGTCTAAGGCAGGGACTTAATTCATTTTGGTATTTGAAGCACCAGTCTCAGATTTCTGAGCAGAAACCTCACCGGGATGAGCAAGAGCAGCTCACACAGCATCAAACTACCCGCAAGCTTCCGCGCAGAGGCCCTCCGTCCCCGCTGACTCCCTCAGCTTTCCAGCCACTTTCTGCGATGGTGACTTACGACACAGTGGAATTGCCTGCTCCTGTGCTTCTAAAAGGTGGTTCTTAAAGACTGACCAGCACTTGTGGACTCCTAAGCCTTCAAAAGCAGATTCCCAGGGTACTCTGCTAAATAGCTCCCTGAATAACTTAAAGTTTGCTCTCCTGAAGTCCAGAGCAGCAACTCTGCTGTCCTTTTTTTCTGATTACACTGAAAGTTTTAAACTCAACCATTTCATGATCACTGTGGCCAAGACAGCCACCTACCATCACATCCCCCACGAGTCCTTCTCTAGTCACAAATAGCAAGCCTAGGAGGGCATCTTTGCTAGTTGGCTCACTGAGTACCTGTGATGAGAAGTTCTCTCCTACAAACTTCAAGAATTTCCAACACCTGCTCATCACAGCAGTATGATATTCCCAGATGATATCTGGGAAGTTGAAATCTCCCATAAGGACAAAGGCTATTGATCCAGAATTTTCTCCTAATTGCCTATAGAATAACTCATCAGTGCTTTTTTTGCTCTGAAAGAGGGGATTCATGCTCTTTCTTAAACTTGCATTTGGCATCTAACTCGGGTGCTGTCGGCATCTAACTCGGGTGCTGTCATCCCTCCTTTCCTTCCCTGACTTTCCCCCCCCCCGGACTCCATCAAGGATGCAGGGATGTACCTGCACGGGTCCAGGAGGCACACAGAGGACCCAAGTCCACCACCTGCACACACCGCAGCGTCACCCCACCGGAGCCCAGCTGCACCCTCCCAGGCAGCAGTCCCAGGGAGGGCACGGGCAGGTGCCCAAGAGCAGCACGGGGAGGCCACCGCGCATGGTGGGGCAGAGGGGTCAGCTGCGCGGGGCCAAGCAGTGCTGTGCACCCCATCCCATGGTCAGGGAACGGGCCTGATTTACGAGCACGGATGTAGCCCTGGGCTCCTAACACCGGTCACCCATGGTTCTCCCAAAGCCAATGCCTGCTGCAGACAACGTGATCTATGCCTTCAGCTGCGCACCTCTGCTTACAACCAGGGGACAAAAGCATCTCTGTCTCACGGAGGGATGGAAGCACTTATAGAGAGAATTCCTAAGCACTCAGATAACTGGATTTTTAGGACCCCTCTACGTACTGTAGCTACATCCTCGAGGCTTAAAAAGAGAAGGAAAGGAGCCCCACGCCACGAACATCCCCACAGCTGGATACTGGCAGGATGCAGAACAGGACAGCTTTCCCTCCGAGCAGGGTGGGGAGTGAGGCACGTGGCTGTGTGCAGCCTCCTCACAAGGGACACGACATGCTCAGAGCGAAGGAAAAAGCAAGAGAAACGGAACGGGAGCGCGCAGCACCAAAGGGAGAAAGGAGTCACATCAGAAGCACTGGTGCCAAGCTTGGCTGTCAGGCTCCAGCAGGTATGCCTCTGCTCGGATGCAGTTCTACTTGTAGCTAGCACAACAGAGGGGTAAAAATAATAAAAATCCAGAATCAATTGATATCAATTGATAATTGTTAATTTTGCCCATTGCTCCCACTGTAAAGGCCCTGCAGCAAGGGCCTCCTTCAGCTGCCTGCAGTGGGGTGTCTCACTGCCACCCGAGTCGCCCACAGCTACTTGTGGCAGCAAAGCAGAGGTAGAAAATAAGGTTCAAGACATACAGGAGACACACACATGTCTGGAGAGGCAGCTGGAGGCTCGTTGGGGTGTGCCAAGGCTTCTTAAATGATGCTAGATGTCTATGAGTGGGCTACTGAATCAAGCCCCCATCTACAATGATAACAAACACAGCATTAAGTAGGACAGGAGAAGACAGCAGCTTATTAAGGAATTGTCATGATAAATCTAGAAGGGGGATGTCCCACAGATCTCCTTTTGCATGCTTGCGGAGGGCACTTGGATGTATCAGTGATGGGAATGGGAGGCCACCAGCTGAAACATAGCCCTGGGGGACAGCTGAGACCTGTGGGACTCGCAGCACTGGCTGGGGCAGGGCAGGAGATGGAGACATATTCCCACCTTGCAGGTGTTCACCAGGAGCTGCTGAGCCCAGAGCCCAGCGGTACAGGAGCAAAAGCCATTCAGCCCTTGAGGGCAGGGCAGGGAGGCGTTTCTTAGCGTGTGATTCCTCTGCGTATGTTCATCTGAGAGGTTTTTACTGCTGCTCTGTTTTCAGCTGGAACTTCAGCATGAGGACATGAAATTTTTGAGCAAAGGAGAAGCGCGCTCAGCCTGTCCTCAAAAAACAAGTTGTTGGGTTTTGTTTTTAATAAAAGAGAGAGGTAAGCCTGTCAAGGGAGGAGCGCCTCAGCCCCACACACTGATGGTGGCTTCAGAGGTCCTTTGCCCCAAGCAGATGCCCCAAATCCCTCGGGGAGAAACATCCAGTTTCCAGGCAGAACAAGCAGGACAAAAGCACTGCAGAGCCACCGAGACTGGGCTGTTGTGCCAGGGGGCATTTCCACCGCCGCTCGTGTGTAAGCCTCACGTTTCCCACAGGCTGTAACACAGCCAAGCTCAGCCCTGGTTTGGTCTCTGGGGCAGCAGAAGCGTCCCGAATACACGCACCCTTCCACCTCGTGCCGTGCTAGCCTAGAGGTCAGCCGTCCTCCTGCCACCCACTTAGCTCCAGCGACCGCCAAAGCGATGGCCTCACCTGCGCCCGAGTTTCCACTTAAGTCCCACTAGAGACAGAAACCACACCTACACTCCTCTCTGACGCCCTGTGCCCCGGACGCAGGCGGGCCTCGTCTCCCCACTGTAACTGATGCTCACCGTGCGTGAGAAGCCAAGGCCAATCTGCTTGATGCTCAGAAGAAAATAAAACTGGAGAGCGAGCTTGTCCCCAGTTACCTTTTCTGAACTTCTAAAGGTCTTCGAGCAAAAATGTGACATCATCCTAATGTAACGTGATGCTAAAATAAACAACAGAATAAAAATACATAAATGAATGAAAAGCTAGCTCTGAGAAATAACTTACAGCCAGTGAAATCCAAAACCAACCAGGACAGAGCAAGGTCTTTGTGGACACACTGAAGCAGACAAACAGCGGAGTACAGCATTCACAAGGGGATGAAACGGAGGGAAACCGCAGGAAAACAGCGTAACTGGAGAAAGTACTGCCTGACAGGCCCAGCAGCAGACCTGGAAGCAGGAATTTTGCAGCCAACCCCATTGCCTCACTGGAAGCGAACAGGGACAAGGAAGAACATGGGAGGTAGTAGCACAGTAGGGTTTGAGACCAAAAATGAGAAGATGAGAGGAGGCCCAACAGCAGCAGCACAAGGGAAACAGAGATGAAGGGACAACCAGCCTTGTCTTTCATTTGGATAATTGTGCCCAGCTGAGCCCAAGCTGCTCCTCCCAGGTGCTATCCACATACCCCACCTGTGGGAGCCCGGCTGGAGCCCTTCTGCTCTTAAAAGATAAAACAAAGGGTGGGCAAAGCCCTAGATTAGGAACAAGCAGCCCATGGGCTAGAAACGTCTCTGGCAATAAAACAACCCTCACTCAAAACACATTTGCATGCACATGTGTAAGGCGCTGTCACGGGATGATTGCTGCTCTTTGTCTCGGGGAGGGAAACGTGACATTTTAGACCCTGCGTGCTGACAAGTGCTGGCAAATGAGTTTTTAGCTGAGACTATGGTATCTGTACATTAGAGATATGTATTTTGTTTTCTCCGATAAGGCGATTGTGGTCCGGACCGAAATCTGCCCTCTTTCACCTGTCCCTGGCTGCCTTAGGCGCACTATGTAATACCTTCTTTTAATAGGTCTCAAATGAGTCTTGAAATCCATAACCACACAGCTTAACGGCTTCCGCACTGCTGCAAAAATACTTGCACGAAAGTGTAGCTGCAGAGCCCTGTTTACTTCACTGGAGAGACACAGCTGGCTCAGTCAGCACCGCCTTGTTTTGGCTTTCCATTTGTTGCATGACAGAAGTTAGCTCAAGAGTACCTGAGACTGAATTTGAACCTGAACCAGCCTTAAACAGACAATATTTAGTGACTCTAATGGCTACATTTTAGCCTGTTTCTTTCCATCTCTTCTTCCCTTTTCTCAGCTGCATTTTGCTCTTTGGTTTTGCTGCAATTATCAAGCACTTAAAATGGTGTCTGGATGACCTCTGTCGCTATTTGCCACCCACAGCCCTTTAGCCCATAGCTGATACAGAACCAGCAAGAAGGAAACCGTTACCTACCAGGAAGGGGCTTTGCAGAAGGCACCCATGGGAGATGAAGAGGTGAGCTTTGCGAGACACTGGACCGTGCTCACAAGGGAGCTGCAGGAGAGGGTGACCCCGGCCATCCTGCGGCCCCCCAGCAGAGGCAGCGGCTGGGCACGGGTCCATTGGCAGCCCCAGGCCAGGTGCAGTGGTGGGGCAGGTCCAGGGGCCACCCAGGCGGTCTGGGCAGGAGAGGGGGACACCTACAACATGGGTCTGAGACCAACCTGGGAAGACCCATCCACCACTTAACTGGGATGAGGTGCACAGACAGCATGGCTCCAGCAGGCACCAAAGCCCCTGGCTGAGCTAAACTGGGGCTGCTGGGCAGGGTGGCCAGAGGCCTTGGGGGAGGCTGGGCAGGCTCGTTAGGGCCTATTAGTGCTCCCAAGGCCCTGACGATGCCAGCTGTTCATTTTTTGCGTTAGCTTTGGCTTGTTTTTTCCTCGCCCTTTATTGAAAAAACACCCTGCTGGTGCTCTGTGCGGCGGGTCGGTGAAGCACGGCTCCCCACTCGGGGACGGCACAGACAGCTGCAGGGGCTCTCCTGCCATTGCTCTGTCTCTCGCCTTTAAACTCTCACGTTTCCTTGTATCAGAGGCACAGCCAGCTGTAAAAATAATATCCTGGCACGGATGAAACAATCTGGCATGATATGCAAACACCTAAGCAGAGCAAAGTGACACTGTGTACAGCTCAAGAGAAAGAGTGTTTGAAGCGAAATTAATTTTGCTTAATTTTATTAAAGAACCAAGGGTGCTTCCCAGCTTTCAAGTGGCAACAGGAGGAGCCTGGCATGTCCCTCCATCAGAGATGGGGACGGGAAGAGCTCGCCGACCAAAGGGAAGCGAGCATATGGAATACGTTACCCACGCCCGTCATGGAAGTAAGGAGCTTTAAAGAGTTCAGAAGGAAACTAGATACATTTCCAAACAAAGAAACACTGAGAAATTGGGGGTGAGTGACAATGCACGGCGGGGAGGGAAGGGGAGAGGGCTCACATAGCCTTCCCTCTGCCTGAGGAAGCCTGAAGTCTTTTGAATATGGAAGTTGTCTAAAGCTGGTTAAAGATGTGTGCTGCAGAGCTGAAAGATGAAACTTCAAGGCATAAATCAAGAAGGTTTGGGGGAGGGGGGGGAGTAAGGCCCCAAATTAACTGATTAAACTTTCTAGGTGCCCATACTCTGGCTGTACACACCACTGGTACTGTTGGGCTGGCTTGACCTGCTCTGTCCCAAACCTCGCTGTGCTTGCTTGAGAGAAGACTACTTGGTTAGGAAGGTTTTTGCTTTTAAAATTGAACAAGAAAAGCAGAAACAATTGAGGTTTGGAAAGGAAGCTTCTGCAGCACAGAGCACCCCCGAGCAGTGCCGGCCCCGCCGTGGCTCCGTGGCTCTGCCGTGGCCTGCAGCGCGTTGCACACCCCCACCCACGCACAAATCAAAACCTGCTTTAAAACTATCATTCTCCTGCCACTGGCCAAGAGACGGCCGTCCCCAGCCCGAGGGGATCTGAGGGGCTCTGGGAAGAGCAGGGGGGTCAGGGCAGATCACCAGCTAAACGCAGGGTGACACATAACCTGTAAGCTCCTAGTGAACTAATCTTCCAACTGCTGGACATCTCCTGCTTCTGTGGTCTTTACCAGAAACGATGGGGCTGTCGGTGCAAATGAATACAGAGTTCACCCAGGTGCCTGAAAAAAACTTCAGAAATTGAACATCGGCATCCTCTTTCTTTAAAATGCCGTGCCAGGTCTGGGCAGCGGCCCCCTCGTCCGTAGCCCGCAGGTAGAGGGCTGATGGGGAGGTAACTGCCCGGCCGCTGCCAACCTGCCAGCTCCGCGCTAGGCGGTGGGGAAGCACGGCCGTCCCTCGGGTTGTCCCATGCGGGCACCGGCATTAGGAACCTGCTGGCAATAGATGGCAATAAAAGCATTACAGTATTCTCCTCCAGGGTCAAGAACAGAATTTAGGAAAGTGCTGTCATAAGTCTCTAGCAACTGGGTGAGACAGCTCTGGCTTGGCCAAAGCGACAGCTGTGTCACGGCTCAGGGTAGCTGCTCTCTCCAGCGGCGCTGGAGGCACGACGGCCTTTGGGCATCACGCTTTAGTTGCAGAGTAGCCAAGCACATTTGTTTTCCTCTCTAACTCTAAATTAACATTCCGTTCTTTGCCTCCTCCACCTGAGAACTTTCTAGAAATAAGATATCCTTCCTTAGAAAGGCAGAAAAACGTGGTGGTTTCAAAGTGCAGTGCTAAGGCCCAGCTCCACTTCAGCTGCCTTTGCAATGGCAGGTGCTGGCAGAGGCTCACACCGAAATAGTTACCCCCTTGCACAGCCTATTTTATTTTGGATTAGCAAGTTTTCAATGTTATTGTTTGGGAGTTTGCATACCATGGATTAAAGCATTTCAAATGGCCCTCCATCACGTGCGTGGTTCTAGCATGCACGTAAAAGAGACTTTAAAAAGGCTAATCAGGGCAAAAGCAAGATGAAAAAAAAAAAGACAAACACGTAAATGAAAAATGGAAAACAAATCCAAGGCAGACAATGCTCTAAAGGGTGTGTTAGCTAGCTGACAACTCTGTGTAGCCGTAAAAATCATGAACACCGTAAGCTCTTAAATGTATTATTGTAGTCTGTTCAAAGTCCACATAAATTAGCCTTCTGTAGTTGCTGGGAGCGCCCATCTCTCCTGTTAACGTGTCTGATACGGTCAACTGTGCTGCAGTGAAAGGCAGAATTCAGCTGGTTTTGTACCAAATAGATGCAATCGCTTTTTGCAGTTCTTTGCTAGGAAATGGATCTGAGCTGTGGTAAGAAATGGAGTGATGTGGGGAAATTGTTTCACCTCAAGCCCACCCCAACGTCTGTCAGTATTTTTATGGCGTTGCTGTTGCTTTCCCCTCCCCTCCTTACACTTTATTGATCTTTTCATTCGAGGTTTTTATTTTGCATGTTGACAGAGGCCAGGATTTCCTGGATTACACGCTCAGCTGGAAATACCTCGAAGTCCTTGTCAATATGCACCTCAGAGCCGATCTGGTCTTTAAGGAGCAATTAAAATAAGTCCCAGGATGTTTTCATCCAGAAGTCTCACTGCTGCTAAGCCGCTCGCTCTTTTGCTGGCGCATGTACATATCCTGTGAAAAAACCTCTAAAAAAAGGCAAAGAGCAATTTGATAGCAACGCAATGAATTGTATACGTTATATTGACTACTCTGCCTAGCCACGCCATGGGTTTCCAAATTTCGTTTCAGTCAAGACGAGAAAAAAATCTGAAGCTGTTGAAAACACCGCGGTTTAACTCTCAAACTACAAATGGGGTAAAACAAGACTATTATAATGTAAGCATAATATTTTATTATGTAAATGATATTTTGTTATGTATACTACTGTTTTTTCTAAGGAGTCCCTAACCAGTACTTTAAACGCAATATTAAATGGCAAATAACTTTTTGAAGCAGCGATCCCCGTCTTTCCCCAGTCACCCCAATCAGCTTCATGGGAGTTAACTCTGTGTCAGTCAGCAACATCCTCTGTCTCCAGAAAAAAACGTACTTTAGAAGTCAATAAAATTGGCCATTTTAGATCAAAGAGGGGAGGTCTAAAATGAATGCATTAATGGTTAAGATACAGCTATTCTATCTTTTTACCAAGTTCAACAATTTTTTTTCAGGCTGTGCTTTTGTACATTGTTTTATTCAGACAACAGTGACCCTTTACGCTAGTCAGGGAGCATGTATCAATATTTAAAATAATGGGTTTATTATGTTCCATCTCTTGGGAAACATGTTCCTGAGCATGAGACATTCCCGATAAATATCTGATCGGATGTTAAATCCTATATTGTGGACCTTCAGACTAAGTCGAGAGAGACAAATAAGAGAAATTATCCTGAAAGATAACTAGACTCCTTCATGAATTATTCTAATTTGCAAAAAAAAGCTAGATGGACTTCAGAAAGCATTCCTCACTGTATGAATGCAAATATCTAGAAGCATTTCTAATGCTCGGTGGTTCTTAAGACACAGCTTTCACGTTTGGCTGCAATTCTCTGAGTCTTCACTATGAGACCTGGGCTGTTTTAGCTCTAGGTAGTTAATACTTCAGATATGCATTTAGCATGCATTTTTTTTGAGAGAGACAACAACTAGTATGATCTTCATGTGAGAAAATATATAAACATGAGAAAACCCTACAGAAACTACTGTTCCAAAATCACAAGTCAAAGAAATCCCCCAAGTAAGCTGACTTAGTTGGCACGAAGATGCTAAAACCAAATTAAACTGCAGCATCCCGCATGGTGCCCCAGAAGCTCCCGGGCAGTCCACTGGTGGAGTTCTGCTGCCACCTATTGTGAAGATGAACTTAAGAGACTCGTTTCATTTTGTTAGGCGACACATTTGCAAGAATTGCCACTTGCCTTTCTCTCTTTTTTTTTTTAATTTACAGTACATCTCTTCCTAAATATCTGCTACCGATCATTGCTGGAGATGGGATGCAGGCAGAGGTGGACTTTCGGCCTGTCCAAGTACAGCTGTTCATACATTTTGGTCTCTGCTCCAACGTACAGCAACGTACAGAACTCGACCGTCTGCAGCTGTCAGCTGAAAGGCTGGATCAAAACTAGGACCCTGTTTCTCTCCCCCGATTAGCAGCCGAAGCATACGATGGCCACAGGCAGAGAGGCAGCACGCTCTCCCCGCAGCAACGCCTGGAGACGTGCCTTTCCTTCCTCCCTTGCCAGAGGAGCGCAGGACTGTACCCTAGCACCTGCACCCTGTCCGCGTAACTGAGACAGCACCCGAGCTCCAGTATAGACTCAGGGCTACGCCTTTAGGACACCTCCTCTTCTTCCTCGCAAGCACAAGGGCAGTCCACATACCCCTTATATATATATATATATATATATATATATATATATATATATATATATAGTGCCTGGTTCTAGCAGCCGCAATTAGCAGCCCCGGGCAGGAAGCACTATTGCCCAAAGCTGCTTTTTTGTGGGGGCAGAATTTAGGCGACCTTATTTCAGGAGAGGTGCTGCAGGAGGCCTGGGTCAGCACATCTCTAGAGGCAGCCATGAGCAAAACTGAAGCAAATGACGATGGTTACTTCCATCTCTCTACGACTGGAGTAGCTTGGCACTGGTCAAGTTTCGCAGTTCTCAGTGCACCTTTCTGCACCTTTTCCTTTCCATCTACCTTGGCACGACGCAAGCCCTCTGTTCCTTCACCTCTTCAGGAGTATCAGCTCAGTCAAGATCTAGGCATTAGGCCACCACTGCCATCCTGAGGTCACTTAGCTGGGAAAATGAGGCCATTGTTCACTCCTAAGCGAGCGGCCTGCATCATCGCATTCCCTTATGCTCTCATCTTCCCACTCCTGTCCATGCCTGACTCATCGTTCGTTTTGTCTTCCAGCTTCAGGAACCAAACGGCTTGTACAAACGACAGGTTTCCATCCACGGCAGCACTGCGGCAGGCAATACAGACCAGGAGCAGCACAGTACTCGGGAGTCACTCCCGGACAGCTTGGATAGCTGCCCAGGCCAACCCGCTACGGAGTTTTTCTCTTTTGCCTTTAGGGCATGCGGCTGTTTCCAAGCCCCTCGGTAGGAGGGAGCATCTCTCTCTTTTGAACTGCAGCTGTAGTTTGCCCAGAGAGCAGTGGTGTAGCTGAAGCCGACAGCTAGGTACGAGTGCTGTTAGGTCTCCAGCAAAACAAGCATCAGAAGAATGGGGCATTTCATACCGTTTGCTGTGCCAGAGGGTATGCATTTTTAAATTTTTGAATCGGTAAGATCCAACCAGGATCTGTTAAAGTCAGGGTTGCTTGCAGCATGCACAGATGGTGTCAGTCATGCAAGAGAGAGTATCAGCCACTCAGATGGCATGGTAAGTAGCAGATTTCCTTGTCAGAGTAATACGGTAATTCACAAGTTCTTGGACAGGTGTGCGCACCCCCTTGTGTCCAGGGAGGGGACACCAGGCCCTTGCAGAAATGGAAGCCGTATGAGGACGTCTGCGTGACACCTGGGTTTTAACACTCCCCCGTTATTATGGGAGTTGCCTGAGGAAAAGAGGTTGAGTTCACTGGCAGCTTGGAGCCTTCCCATCAGGTTAGTCGGTGTCTCGGGAAGCAGGTTGTGCTGGGTAGTGAGCTGGGATAAAGGTCCAAGATAGCCCGTGGTCCTCAGCTCTGCAGGTGAGCTGCCACTAAGCAGCAGTGGGAATTAGCAGCGCTGCCTATGAAGTGAGGTGGCAGTGATCGGTACCCTTCTCTCTCTCAGTACCACCCGAGCACATTCGGGTACTACGTTCGCATCAGGCCCTTCAGCTGTAAGCTGCACGTTTCTAAGCTTCTTCCCTACTCCTGGTGACCTTTCATCTATTTTAGCAGGTAGAAGGGAGATCTCGCTTTCCAGTTACTACACGCCTAGCAGACACCTTATTTGCACTGCAGTCAAAAACCGCATGTTTAAACTGGGTTTTAGCCCAAATCCAGGAGCCATCAGAATATAACACAGGCTTAACTGTTCCGAAAGAGCTTAGGTCAAAGTCCTGGGGCTATCGCACATCCTCTTTCTCCCAAGAGATCTACCTATCTCAAAGAAGTTTAAACCAAGAGACAGCATCCTGACTTCAGCTACAAGACTGACCTTACCTTAAGTCAAATACTCTCAGCTTTGTCTTAAAAGTGACAGATTCCAAGCAAAACGGCAGCTTGCCAAAACCTTCCGCGATCCCACCCCTATACCCAGAAGCAGAGCATCACACTTATTCCATTGTTCTCGGTGACAAAGGACAGTACTTGCACACAGGTACTTTTTTTTCTTTTTTTTATTGCTGTTAATTCAAGGAAAAAGGTTGCATAAAATCCAATCTCTTCTAGAAATATAAGTGACCTTTCCAGTACATTTCAAATATCAAAGTATATGGTAAACATACAAATAAAGAGAAGGTAACATACCTCCTATTTACAGTACAGTATTTGAAATCATAAAATAAGTTCCATAAAGTACAACTGGCAGGTAATTCACAATACAAGTCCATTGGTGGTTTAACACCCTCACTTCAACTCAAACACAGTTCATTCATTTCAAGTGGTCCAAAAATACCCAGATCAAATAAAAATTTTAATCAAAATAATTTTCATTTACTACTTAAACTTTTTTTTTTTTAAATTAAAGCTTTCATCTACCTCCCTCCCCATTCCCCCCTCCAAGAAAAAAGTTTCAAAATGTACACTGGTGCTATAAATATAAATGCTACCTATGAAGAAATGTAGTAATCAAGCTTTTTTTTCTTCAAGTTTTTTGTTTGTTTAGCAATTTATTAGATGGCTGAACCAAAGACGGATTTTATTTCATCCCTCTACCGGACACCAGGTCTGATTTTAAGAAAACATTTCTGCCATGAACTGTGAGGAATGCCAAACCCTATGGATATACAGTGGTAGTTGTTCATCGGTGTTGAATGCAGCAGTCAAAAAATACACTCATCTTCCAGATAACCTCAGTGCACTTTAGGAAATCAAATATTACCTGGAAGCAATTTAGTACATATATTGGCTTTTAAAAATAAAATAAAAAATACAGCAGCATTAAACTTACTTACTCATGATACTGACGTGATTAATACCATCTTAACACTCATTTCGGTCTTTCACATTATACCGTAATTACGCATAGTGGTAAATTGTTATAAAATAGTGACTTTGCTATTTGGTAGACAGGTTCTAATACTAATACCTGACTATTTTGTAGAAAACCATAGCTTTTGTTCAGTTTGAAATAAAACATTTACATTCTAGAGTACAATGCAACACTGTAATAGTTTAGGAAAAAAATATTCAATCAAGTAATGTTCATTCTGTGTTGACACAATGTAGAATAGCTTTAAAAAAGGAAAAAATGCTGTCAACTTTCATTACAAATGCAAACACACTGAGTACAACATTCATACCATTTTTTCACCTTTGTTGCTGAACATACAGGCTAAAAAGCTACAATGGAAGAAAAATCTGTCAATTTAAGCTCGTTCATTTTTCTAAGTCTGTTCCAGTCCACACAGTTTCAGCCCCTTCCTGCTCTATGTATTTTCATTTGTTTGGGACTCTCAAGAGCTGTGTATATGTATTATTATCAGGTGTAGTACACATACAGTATTGTGTTTTCCTTTGGACTCTCCTAATAGGACGTTTGAACATCTCCCCTCAATTCATGAGCATTAATTTAGAGTATGGGCAGGGTCTGTATGAACCGCTAAACACTCATGCAAGTCCAACGAATCCACGTGGACAAACAGGGAAAGAAAATAAAACAGCAGCATAAGGAGAACAGGGAGGGAGGGAAGAAGATTGTGGTGGGGAACATGACCAAGTTTCTTCTTTCACCATATGGCTGCTCCACCAGTGATGTCAGAGGTCAGAGGACTTTTTTTTTTTTTTTTTTAAAATGCAGTAAACATTGCACATGTCTCAAGTCTTCAGTGCAAAAGCATGGTTCGAATGCTCTTTTTGATTGTTTGGCTGTGTGTTTGAATTACATGCATTACGCAAGCCTTTTGTAGAACCAGGAGGAGACCAGGGACTCAGCTTTCTTCTTTTGTATGGAACAGAGGTGCAAAAGCAATGAAAAATTCCAAAAGAATATAGAACCGGGAATGTCCCAAAACACAAGACCAACCCCCCCACCTCCCACACACACCTTCCCCCAATTTCCCAAGCTTCAGTTTAAGTAGGCAATGTTTACTTGTTTCAGTCTGCAGAATCCAAGGTATCATTGGAAGGGGGAGGGGGAGGTGCGTATCTCAGTCTGTAAGTGCCTAAAACAGGAAAGAGAACTACTAAGTCACTGCTCACAATTAAAATGGATTACAAAACCACTACAAGGTATCAAAATGGACATGCTCTTCAAAAGGCACTATCATCCGCCAGTCCTTTTAAAGTAGGTCCTAAGATTTTATACTATTTTCTTTCATCTGCCTTGCTAAAACTCTATGTTTAAAAAAGACACAGACCGTAGATATAGGACTTTACCTTTACTGGAAAAATGCAAAGAAAAGAAGACCCCCATCAAGGTTCGTCTTTCCTGTTCCAGTCCGACCAAACAAGTCAAGTCAGAACGGGCACAGGCCAAGAATCAAAAATAGTTTATGCTCTAAGCAAACACTGCTTTTTCTCCATTCTTCTGGACGGACAGAGAAATGGCATATAAGACTGAAGCCATTCCTTTGATTTTTAGTTCCAATTGGTTTCTGCCTTTTTGCTGCAACTCCTCTGAAAAGTGAAAGCATGCTTCATTTATGTATTGCATGATGGGGCACAGAAGGATGGCTGACTCTGCAAAGGTAAGCTTTAGAAAAGTTAAATTTTCAAATGGCCAGTCTGTTGGGTTTTTTTAAATTCTCACAAGCTTTAAGAATCCCAGTTGGTATCATAGGCAGTAATTGATATCTTTCACTTTTTGCCAATGAATTCTCTCCAAAAAAACACTGAACAGGAATGGAAAAATTGGAACGACATGCAAGTCTCAACATAATGCCAAAAACGAACCAGTGAAAAAAGAATGACAATTTAGGGCTGATATAGTTTGACTTCCCAGCTCCGAATCATACCCATTTTCAACTTCACGCTGTGACCCCTGTTCCCTTGCACTGTTCTACAAAATTTTCAGGCAGAGATAAGATACTTTGCAGTTTTAGAGCAGGTCACTAGTGCACAACCATTTACACAAAACATACACACGCACGCACACCTTTCTGTAAGACCAGAAACAGCACATTCAGAAAGGTAAAGTGAAACCGCTAAACTCAAAAGCAAGTCCGCTGGGAGTTATCATGATTACCTTGTTGACTGGCCTCCATGGATGACTGCTTACAGTCCTGCGCATAGTGTCCACTTACACCACAATTGTAACATGAAACGTTCCCGTTCTTCTTGGGTCCCGACCCATTTGTGTTGGCAACTACGTTAGGTGCTGGATATACAGGATAGAACCTCCCAAATCCTGCCATCTGCTGCATACCATAGTTGGCTTGGCTCCCCATCACTGGGTCATGCATAAGCCCGTTTGCATATGGAGACTGATGCAGGAAGAAAGGAAGTTGTGTTCCATTGCTTTGATGTGCTTGATTGAGGTAGCTGCCATTGCAAAGTGATGGCAGAGTGAAGAAAGATGGAACTCTGTAGACTTGTCCATGAAGCGGATTATGATAAAAATAGCTATTAATCTGAAGGCTTCCATTGGTCCCACAGCTACACCTACGTCCACAAGAACCGCAAGGACCAGATCCCAGCTGCTGCGGAGGTAACATTGTCCCGTTAGTGTTATTATTTCCAACAGCGTTTATGTAGGATGTGCTGTCACTCTGTGCAGTGCTGTGTGTTAAAGCAGGGCTCGGGCTAGGGGCAGGGCCTGGCGTATGTGTAGGTATTGCAGGAGGAACAGTGGACTGGACCTGACCAACACCTAAACCAGCTGACTGAGGTGGTGAGGAAGTCGCTACAGTGTTTAGCACGTTTGTATTCTGGTTGGGCAACACACTGGTAGCATGAGGACTGCCTGGCAAAGCGTATGACGCTGGTGGAGGTGGCGGTGCTGCTGTGGAGAGACCAGCTGCTGGAAGAACTACCTTGAGATTGGTAGGCTGAGGGATTGCTCCTGGGTTTCCCTCAATGTGAGGCACCATTTGATTCAGTCCTACCACCTGGGATGCAGGTTTTGTGATGGGATCTGTAGTAGGAACTGGGGATCCTGGGAAACTACCTGGATTGTGGACTGGGATAAAGGCAGTATTTGGTGATCCAATACTTAAGTTTCCTGTCGGCTGCTGCGGTCCATTAACTGTGCAACTTTCTGATGATCCCTGTGGAGAGGGCATTTTCAATCTATGTATTGCCAAATGCAAAGCAGGGCTACCAGGCTGGACAGAATGTGGAAGGAAAGTGGATGGGACTGGCAAAGGGGAAGCCATCAGCTCAAGGCGTTTCTCAGGTTCACCAGAGGTCACTGGGCCCATTCCACCAGGAGGTGAATTTGCAGACTCTCTCACTGGCGAGACAGCAACAGGCGTGGTAACAAGCATTCCCATTGTTTTACCGTCTGCAGATATGGGTGGTGGGACGACTGCTTCAGGCTTTTGGGCAGCGCTGTGCATCACACAGTGTAAGGCAGGCATGAAGGAAATATGTTGAAACTTTGCATTCAAAGGATCTTCTGAAAGGCTTCCGTTTTCACTATTCACTGAAGAGATCTGCGCAGACGATTTGTTCATATTTGATGAACTGACAGCACTGTAGCCTGTAAACCTGGTTGTATTTTGATTCCCAGAGTCCTCTGAATTGCTGTCTGTATCTGTAGAGACAAAAGCATTTGTCAGAGTCAGAAGAACGAATCTGAAACAATATAGTCATGTCCTGGACTCATTTACCCATATAAACCTTCCTAAGTTTGGTGATGCAAATGATAGTTATGTCTTCCCGAATCAGAATAACTTTGAGATTATTTTCATTCATCCAAATCAAGCTAGGTGAATCTCCATCACTTGCCTATATCAAACTGCCCAACTAGCTACTGTGTCTTTGACTTGTGTATATCTGCAAATGTGAAGAGTAGGACACAGACCGAATTAGGAACTTGCATCTACCTAGAAAGACATTAACACAGCGTACTCAAATTTAGAAGGAGTGGCAAATTAAACTGTCAATACAAAAAGAAGGACCTCTCAGACACCTAATTTGATATAAAACCGGTCCCTTTCATGCCAAAGTTTTTCCCATTACTGTACTGCTGAAATTTCTCAAGAGAGCTATGCCACTGAGGTCAGAAAATTACTACATATGTGTAGTAATCTAAAACTCAACAGTATTTAAACAGCCTTGCTATATACTAGAAGCCTTCAAACCATCCAGTCACGAAAGCCACAAAGCAAAACGTGTTCTGTGGCTAGCTCAGAAATAAAAGCAGCTAATAAAATTGAGAAACTAATTAAAATTAATACAAGAAAGAGATCAGTCTTAGGAATAGAGACATTCATGCACACTATCCATAAATACCACCTCTGTCTTTTTCTTCTTCACTATCAAAGCTTTCCCTCCCATCATGTCGTGGACTAGAAGGAGAACTGTAACTTTCAGATGATGTTTCTCCACATGTGTCTTGACCAGATCCAGCGTCCAAATTCAGATCTAAAAATAAAAATTGGCATTTTTATTTTTAATCTCAGTATGTGGAAGTGAGGTTATTTTGGTTTGCTCACATCTCATGCTAGTTCAGATTTTTGTTTGTTCCTGCTTAATTGCATCTTCATTTGTGATGACTGAATCCTTGGTGTTAAAGAAGGTGACACTGAAAATTGATATTTATGCAGAGTAGTGAAAAGAATGATCATCCTTACTATATTTTGTGATGCTTGTACCAAATTGTACTACAATAATAATTTCCTCTGAATGGTAGCGATCAAATGTTTCCATTCAAAGAGATGCAATACTCCCTGGTCATACCAGCAAACGCAGAAAGCTAGCTCAGCGGGCAACATCAAAACAATATGCCTTTTTACAATTAACTCTTCCAGAACAGGCTTTAAGCAAACTGTATCAACAAAACCTGTTTAAAGAGAAAGAGGTGAACTAAAAAAGTATAAAATTGTTTTCTAAATTCTGAATAGGATCATGGGAAACTCATTTGCTGGAAACCAGCTTTC
Organism: Theristicus caerulescens; assembly: GCA_020745775.1. Classification (NCBI taxonomy): domain Eukaryota; kingdom Metazoa; phylum Chordata; class Aves; order Pelecaniformes; family Threskiornithidae; genus Theristicus; species Theristicus caerulescens. The sequence goes on from CM036558.1 coordinate 76,866,549, forward strand.
AGGGTGGGTTTAGATCCTATTAGTGAAGTCAAGTAGGAATCTAGTATGCTCTGGCTTTCAAGTTCAGCCTCAGAGGTGAAGGAGCAAGACACATGCACCCTCTCAGAACGTATGCCAGACACTAGCTTCAAGGAAACACCAACCCCTAAAACCTCAGTTGGCAAAACTCCAGGACAAAAATTAGAACACCATTATTTATTTTATTAATTCTAATAAAATATTATTTTATTTATAAATTATTAATTAATTTATTAATGCTATTGCAAGTATAACAGGTTGGGATAAGTCATCAAAAAGCTGCCTTAATGCTTCAATTCTTGAAATCATTTCCTGGATTAAACCTGTAACTGGTTGAATTATTTTAACAAGTGTTTCGAATATCTAATATAACCTGGAGCAGCAGTGTCAACCTCACATCACTGACAGCAAGAGTCTAAAGTGCTAGCTACAAAGCATCAAGGCTTCGAAGTTACAAATGTAACTAACTGATGACTCAGGAAAGCTAAAAATAGGGAGGAAAAATGGAAGAAAACATGATGTAGTTAAGAGCTACTGACTCAAAACACAGCATTTCAAACCAAGCCTGGATACATAAAGCTAGGCAGAGATTCAGACTGCAACATGATTTTTTTTTCTTTAGACAATGTATCCGACAGGGTATTTTGATGTTTGTACACAAATGCACAGGTAGAAAGCTCATCTCTGAGCAGGACTTAATTGCTTCCAGCCTCTGTGGGTTGCATTTTCTTCTTGGAGTGGCCTTAACTGGCCAACAGTATCAGACAGGCAGTTTCACATCTGTAGGGGTAGTGAGCGGACAGAACTCTTGCGGCAAAGCATTCCTTATTTAACTTTGTACTACGTCACACAAAATTGCACCATCTCTTAAAGTTATCGTCAGTTCATAAAAGCTCAGTGTGTTTTTCCTGACAACAAGAACAGTAATCAATCAGAAATGTACACAGCAAAGCTGCCCTGTAGAGTATGTTTTCTGCTTGTACTGCCCTTAGCTGTAACTTTCTAAAATTTTCCTGGTTTTGCTAAGTTTGTGAACTGTGAATTCTTAAAGTTTCAGTCAAATACTGTTTGTAGAAGGTAACAAAAACTGCCCATAAAATACATGGCAATAATTCAGAATGGGATCCACCTGGAACTCTCAACAGTGAGCAGCAGTGAGAAGAAAGAATGAAAGCTTAATCAAGACTGTACCCCAAGTGGAAGCAAGAGCAAGGCAAGGCACTTTGTAAGAGTCGTTTCAACACTTATGCCAATTACGTGGTATAGAAAAAGGCAAATTCTTTGTCAACTTTCTGTCATGAGAACTAAGTATAAGAGAGGCGAGGCTGCAGCTGATATTGGGAGCTTATAAAACGTCAAGATGTCAAAGTCAATGGGTAACGTAGCCCTTCAGAAATTTGTAATAAAGCTTGAAGACTCAATTTACTAAAAGAACACAAACATAATTTTGTCTTTTAACTAACTGATGTACACAAGTCTTGGCCTAGACAATAGATTTTGCTCGATGACCCAAACTTAAAGACCTTGTTAAGGTAGCATACACAGTTCTGTGTTGCAGCTCAGTAGTCACTTGGTTTACACACTACGGTTCATCAATGGTTCGCATCAGAGGGTTTTTATACAGGTTCCTCATGGGTCATTCCACAACGTCTGAAGAAACTAGTGAGCTGCAAAGAGAACACTAATGATGAGATGCTGGACCTCCACATGCTCAGACTGCTAAATTTCATATAGAAGTAGCCCAACATTAACTGTTTCTGCAACTACTACTCCACATAAGGCAACTTATGGAGACTTTACTAGTATTTTTCCAGTTATACATGAAAAGAGACATACCCTAAGCAACTGCATACAGAAGACTGAGTCTAGCATGTTCTATACAGCAAGTCAAAGCACAGACTAGACAGCCAACATGCTGACTTGCACCAAAACGGATTTCAGACTTGTGATTTCCCCTTTACTGCAGAACAATGAATAAATCAGAAAAGCTGGAAATTCTATGCCTTACAAACAGCTTGGGAAAAACATCTTACCTTTTGCTGTCCCTGTACGGATGTGCTGTGATGCTGCAACTCTAACTCCATTAGTCCTGTTATTCAACCGGCAGTCAGTTTTCTTTGCTTTCTCCCTGTGTAAATAATTTTTATGTTGTTTTCTTTTTTCCAAAGGCATGGGCACAAATAATCAACCATGAATGAACATGTAATGCCACTGTAAACAAAGGCAGTGACTCCAGGCCAGAAATGCATATTTAATAGCTATAACAACAAACGTAGATAATAAATAGGTAAAGGCTGTTAGTGTAATATACCAGGAACTAAACTGCAAGTAGTGTTACTAAACACTATGACTAAAGAGCTAAAAAAGAAAACACACAAAAAAAGAAATGGTGCAGCTGATTCTGAAGTCATCTTTGAAAGCTGATGTGTGTAATGCAGCCCTACGCCAGACTAGCATTAAAAGCATCTGGCTACAGAGTAACAAAATGACAGAAAGTCAGCTTGGAAGTAGGCAGAGGTGGAAATGTTTTCCCTTCCTCACAGTACAGGATTGTGCAGCCCACAGGAAGTTCTGAAGCCCTCTGATGTGCAAATTATCTTCAGTAAAACATTTCAGCAAGTTACCACCCACTGCATAATGTTAAAGGTTGCTGTCAATCCTTATTTGATTTTCAGTGTTTTCTGGACAGCTTTACACCTTTTAACTTTCAAATAAATATAAAGGGAAAAAAGGCAATTCAGTATCAGTTAAGAACCTACTTCTGCTCCTTCATCTTTTTGCTAAATGACAACCAGTATTTTGAGAAATGAAGGCACACAATTACATTCTATTTTTCAAGTTACTTCCTTTCAGAAGATAAAATAAGGATTTTTATGTTCACACTATGCCTGCTCCTGTTCCACAATAGCAAAACAAAGCACCTAATTGATTGTATACTCTGCTTATCAGAGTGAATGCATTACACTTTGTTTCTGAATTACCAGTTACATTGGAAACCTACTTTTCCAGCTGTGGCTTTCCTTTCTTCTTGCTTACTGTAGACAGACTTCGTTTTTCTGCTGTATGCTAGACAGAAAATACAAAGACGCCAGTCAAACAACAGAACTTGTATCACAAAAACCAACAAAAACCCCCCTTCTAGACTGACGGGTCCGTGAGTACAAGACAAGTGCGCTCACAGGTGCTATAACCATACCAACAACTGCTTGTACAGTGCATCCAGGCCTTTAGAATAATCCATCTTGTCTTGTGTTTATGACATTATCAGCAAATCACTCAGCAAATTACTACTTGCAAACATTCCAAAGATATCAATCAAATTATTGTTTGCACGCCATCTTTCCTCTTGAGGATAAAAACAAATGTGTTTCATCATATACCTGCTAAAAAGACTAATCACAATGCTTAAGGGGCTACAGAATTTATTGATTTAAGTGGAATTATTCGATGGTTGGGGGGTGGGAAGTACATGCGGCAAATTATTTTTACATAGCGACAAAGCAGGTACCCAGCCTTAAACTGGAGGTAGCTGCTAAACTCAACTCTAGAATGTAACCTAGAAGCACAGAAGAAAAAGCCACAGCATCTGTGTAATTCTTTAAGTATGCTGTTACTAGCTGCTACTAATATCTCATATTTGGCAAAGGAGTAAAATCTATGAAAACTCAGACATAATCTCTGTCCAAATATGCTGTATTTGGACATCCTTTAAATAGGAAGTAGCTTTTCCTCTGCTTTGGTATATTAATTTTTTTTCTTGCCTCAAGCTTGCAATACTTCAAGCTTTGCTGCAGGCTACCATTTAATCTTTAGAAGCGAATCTCAATTCATTACCTTGCTTTGTGAAATAAGGGAACTGTTTTTGTTTGGCTTGCTTTTCCCCCATAATAATCAATAGCCAAATTCTGCATGTAGAATAAGAGTAATATTAAGCAATTCTAACATTCGAGGTTTTTCAGATGTAAGCAGTGAGCAACCCTCCTTCCCCCAATTTCAGTAGATGATTTTATTTATAAGTAATTCTTCTCAACTATACTCACATCAAAATTGACCATTGAAGAGAGACAAATCTCACAAAAAGTGTAGATGCATCTAGCTATTAACATTTTTCAACAGAGATTAATACTTAAGTTACTTAAATAATGCAGGTAAGGTAAAAAGCATATGTTTAACCTGTTGTCCCTACTGTAGCATTAATATGGTTTAGTTATTAATACAGCTTCTGGTTTGTTCCTTGCAATAACATAGAAATTCCCCAGGCGTTCTGAAATTCTCTCTGATGACAGTATGTTACAGTAACAGGAAAGTGTCTGATTAGAAACGAACACTAGACTTTTCTGATTACTTATATCTTACTGGGAAATTTTATTTACAAATTCATCAACAAAATATGCAACTTTATGAGATAGTGGTAAGTAATTATGAGGGGTTTTCTAATCAAGATAAGTCAGTAGCAACTCGAACTTTGACACTTATTTGTACAATTTTAGCAGGGCTCTTCATCTTTTAAAGCTAAATCTAATCATGTGTAGTGGACAGTCTTCTCAAGTGTCTCAGAATATTGCTTTAAAGAAAAAACAGCAACACACCTGGTCAAGTAGGTTTGTACAGTGCTCTGGGTGCTGCTGGACAATACAGCTTTTTCTTCTCCAGTCCATTACCCCATTTTGCTCAGAGTGCTGTACGTTAAGGCTATCCAGTGAAGAACATTTTGCACTGCTAGTGCTGCTGAAAGGAAAAAACAAAATTTATGCCAATGTGAACAAACTCGCAGGCTTTTCCTACCAACATAGACATTTTTGCATCATATTGGGAAACTGTGGTATTTTGCTTTCAGAAAACCCTAGAAATTCTCAAGAGATTTAAAAGATGTAAATCACAGGAGTTCTTGTGCTCTACAGTTATACTAATGATCTGAACATAATTGGATTTCCTTTTTCATTTGTCTGCTGTAAGCTGACACAAAATTCAGAACAACAGAATTTGTAGAAAACAGTACTTGAGAGAAGAGTTTCCATGGATATTTCTGCACACACAGTCTTTTTTTTTTTTGCTTTTTTCATACCAGACGTGGGGAAATTTTGCACACAGAAATGTATTCTGAATTTGTCTTCTTTCTTCCTTATCGTTAATGACAAAGCTGGAATTACTTTGTAATCCCTATTTCAGAATTCATGAGACATTTAAGAAAAGAAATGCATGGCTACTTACAGATCACACTGCAGCTGTGTTTGTTTGAATTTCAAAACAGTCTTCTTGCTTTATATTTTTACCTTCAGGATTGCTAGTTTTGAGTAGTGCTTGGAAACCAGGATTGCTAGTTTTGAGTAGTGCTGGGAAAAGGGAGTTGCATTTGGCATTTACTTTGGACCTTGTAATGCCTTCCACTGAAGCTTCTCTTAACAGCAGCCAGTCAGAAGCAATATTTAACTAGGTCTGAGAGCATTCATCAACAAAGACTGCTGGAAAAACAGTCAGGGTTCTGACAGAGTCAGTAGGGCACACGGACCTATAAACTTCTCATCTGTCATACAAAACCATGCCCTACTACTGACTGGATGCCGGAGGGGCAGGGGAGGGGAAGGGAGTTAACATCTTTAAATTCTTATCAAGATACTTATGCTGAAAATTGAAAATGCCTTTTAATTCAGGGCTGTTGGCAATCTGCTTCATGAAGGCTACTGCAATATGAAATGTTATGGAGTTCCTGTGATGGCAGATATCTAGCTCACTCCAAAGCACAAGACATGCTGAAGTTCCAGTAGCTACTTACCAAATACCTCTGGAAGTGCTCAAACTACTTAAAAGATGTACAATAGAATATTAAAAAGATAGTTTAAGAAAATGGTGAGAACCCAAGAAGGTCCGAAAATACAGACATGAGCCCAAGACTGCAGAGATATAAGCAAGGTCACTTCAGAAACTTCTGCCGAATGGAGTTAAGTGACTCTGCTGCCAAATTTGCAGTCATTTCGTGTAAGCTGTGATACTACTAAATTTTTTATTTCGTATGTCCAATCTCATTCTTATCAGTAAACTTTTGGACCTTTTCAAGAGTAAGGCTGCCATACTGAATAAAAACAAAAGGTAGACAGATGTAACGTACAAATTTTCCTAAAATGTACCAATGCTATTTGAGATGAATTGCTCTTGACTCTAGACAGTTTTATACATATTTAAAAGAAAAAACTTTCATTCAGTGCCATTTCTTTAGAACCCATGAATAGCAGGCATGGATTTTAAGATGACAGACATACAATGCGAACAGGAGAGGACTAGCAGACCTCTAGCAGTGAAGCAGTAAACACATTTTCCCCTCCTAAAAAAACAGAAAATAACAGCTAGCAAAAGGAGTTTCTATCATGGAAGTTTGTGGAAAGGCCTGTCCCTCTCTTTCCTACCCAAAAGATAGATCCTAAACTACAGCCAGCTTTAGTATACTTTATTATACAACAAATAAGAAAAAGACAATTTTTTTTTTTTATTAGCAACTATATGCTAGTAAGTTTGCATCCCACTCTTATGACTTCATAGTAGGCTGTACATCCCCACTGGTATAATCAGAGATTTTGTCAAGATGACATTCTCTTCTTGAAGAAATGTAAGTTGAGAATAAGTAGGAGGGTTAAAAAGCAACACAGAAACAAACCACTAAGTTGTCCAATTGGTAATTTCACAAGAATCTTTTCTGTTAAAGATCTGTGAACTTTAACCAACATTGTTTTGTGCTATGTTTATATTCTAATGATTGTAATACCAATGTATTCCCCCCCCGCCCCGAGATAAATACATTTTACAGATAAAACAACACAGAACAAAGCTGTAAACCACAATAAATTTTGTATCCATTTTTTTCTCTTAACATAGTTGAAGTACAGCACAACTATGTGCAAACATATCCAAAGCTTCTGGTTAAAATACATTAAAGGGTGAATTCACATTACATACTTCATATATCTGAAAGCATACATAAACTACTTTAATATGGTTAAGAAGCACTTCCACTTACAATGGATGTAAAACAGCACGGTATACATGCTTTTGCTACTAAGCAAGGGAAAGAATGGACTACCTTCTCCTATAACGTCATCTTTGAAGCTACTGAAGAAAAACTTAAAATCACCAGCACTGGAAATTTTCAGTATAGGCATTGGTGTGTGTGCACATGGGAAAAATACATGCAATACAAATTTATGTTACTCAGCTTATAAACACAAACCAAAACATCAACTCAAGTAGTGAAGATTCACAAAATTTGGGAGAGTGTTCCAAATGACCTAGGCCTTTCTAGATTTAGAAATAAGATCTTTTGAAATATTTTTCTAATACAGATTAAGTTAATAATGCTCTCCCAAACAACAAAAAATAAAACAAGAACACCCCACTCTAACCATACAAGAATCCCAAAACCCAAGCTTTAATCTAGACGGAAACACATACTCTCAAAGCACTAACAAATGAAGTTCAGAAATTTAGCATGGTCACATTACATCCCAGTACCTACTTGGCAACAGGACTTTTTCCATTATGTTTCTTGTGAACTGCTGTGTGTTGCATTACATCTGGAAAAAAATACATGAAGCATAATTTCAATAGCAATTCCTATTTGGTCTTTTAGATCAATCCAACAAATTCATCTTTCCATCACTACCAGACACTTAGCAGAAGACATCTCTGTTAAACAGGCTAGGCTTAATTTACAGTGCTGAAATTAACAGGTGTTGCATAGAGGACAGATCAGTTTGTCCAGACAGTATAATCAAGGTTCTTTACCTTCCATTTCACAGAAGAATGAAACAGAAAAATAGGAACCATAACAACTGTTTATGTTCGCTCACCTCCGTATTTAATCATAAGCACTAAATGCGTGACTGAGTATCACCCAGTATGAAAGGATGGAGAGAGAAGAAAGGATTCAGTCAGAAAAGTACAGAATTTCATGATTTTTTCTGAACTGCTAAAATTCATCTCAAAACTATGTCACACATTCTGAATAGTGAATGAAGACAAGTCTTACACAGAAGTACTGCATTCTGTAAAACTTTACAAATTACATTTGACATAAAAAGAGATACTGCCTCAAACAAGAACTTTACAGACATGGTCTGCCCTTTTCTTTAAGGTGACTGTTTAAAATTTAACAAAAGCAACTTTTCTGAATTCCAACTGTTGATGATCTTAGCCTTCTGGGTAGCTATCATTTTGCCTGAACTCTTCTCAATGCTACACACAAGTCCAAATTATGATTTGGGGCGGGGGGAAAATCACAATTTTTAAACTCTAGTAGCACTTCACTAAAATGGCATAAAAGGTGTTTTGAAATGCATTTGTAGTTTCATCAGGTGAACAGATTTTTTTTTTTTAAGGACAGTACATAAAACAATATTTGAGCAATTTCCAAATATGCTGTAAATTTACTTGGTGCGTTCTGAATTCTAAAGAAAAATATGGTAATGATTTTTTTAAATAAGAAAAAGCTGTCTGAACTGCATATATGGATTACTGCACATAAGATCAACTGCAAGCTTCTTATTAGTTATTAACATGTAACAGGATAAGAGTGGTGTTATTCTGTGAAAGCTAGTGGAAGTGTTCAGTGGTCCATGTTCACCTATCAGTCCCATTTCTCATCCTTTCCACCTACCAGAAGCTTACGCTTGTTTGCTGCTGAAAACAATGCAAAACTCACTTGCCATTCCTTTCAGAATGGAGTTACTGACCAGCCACTAGGCTGCTGCTTCCATATGTGAACTGGTTTTGAGGTATTTGGAAACACCAGCTTTTCAGACTGTAATCAATACTCACTACAGTCCCAAACAGTCCTCATTAACAGTCCAGAGTATAAAAGCAGCATAGGTTAAGAATAAGAAGAGGAAAACTTGAACATCCTTTCTGTGTAAAACTAAAAGCTAGACAAATTTGGCACATTTAATGCAAAACAGTCTGCAACTCTTGAAATGCTGCACTCAACTTTTAGCCCTGGTAACTGAAGAATAGGTAAGGACATGAAAAGCTATAAACAGTCTTGGCTCAAGTAAATTGTAAAGTATATCTCCCTGGTTGCTCAACACAGCTGTGAACTTCTGCCTCCAAGCTGTCTATGAACACTCCCACTCCTTGGATTATATAGTAACCTCCTAAGGAAACTGCTGAAAGTATACAAAAATTCTTCATTTACATAGCAGATTTCATTCAAATCTCTCAGCTTTGTACCAATGAAGAAATCAGTCAACTGCATGATTTCCAGAACTGAGTGTGGTAAAATTTCTCAGAGCAGAACCACCTTTGAGTACACAACTACCTTCCTCCTGACTTGAAGCTTCTGAACTGTCCTCCTTGAAGTGTTCTGGTGCCTTAACCGTCTTCAAAGAGGGTTGTAAGTTACCTGCAGAGAATAAAGTTCACGTAGTAACTTTATAGGTCTTGAACAACTAGACAGTTCCTGAATGCCTGCACTAAACTGGAAGCTAGGGAAACGGAAGACTGAACTTACTGGTTTGCGTGTGGCAATAATTTGAACATCGTCTACTTCAAAGCAGGCCATCTCCAAGAATAAAGGCTCTATGGAGATACTTTTATTTTGAAGAAAAGAGCGTGTAAAACAATTTTAAAGCTATGCTGCAATTTCAAGAGGTTGGGATTGTGATTGTAGCATTAAAAACATTCCTATTATCCTACACTTCAGATTTTTTATAATCTTTTTTTGTGTCACAGCAGAAAATGGGAGGAGACCAACGATAGTTACTAGAATTCTTCTACAGCAAGTTACACTCCTCCATTGTCAAATCATTCACCTGCCAAAAGAGACCTAATTTGGGCTAAAGTCTTCTAGTGCCCTTAACACAGTCTTCACACACAATTTTTGCCTTTTTATGCCAGGCGGGGTGGAAAAAGAAGTGGCAATAATATTTACAGTTTTGTTGCAAAAATACTACTGCAATGCTCTAAAAAATTATGAAGTTTGGTAATGAATCTACCTCTAGGAGTCTACTCTTTCCTTCTCAAAAAGTTCCAAGTTAGTGCAGGTAAAAGCATCTGAGAGCTTAGGAGCTTGAAACGTTGATAGGAAGATCCTTCTGAATATTATCTGCATTGAACATACTAAGCCCCCAGGGATCACACTCTAATAAGTCTGTTGGAATCAAAAGTCTACTCCAGCCTGAAAAAGTGTCTAAAATAACTGACGTTATGAACCAGGAGGGAGCTAATTGATCTCCTCCTTAATGGAACCATGGTGGCATAATTACGCTTACTGAATATATTATTCAGTGTGAGATCCCAACTATTATTTAAGGTATAAAGACCCTTCACAGAACACAGAATTTATTTCCACATAGGTTTTACTGAAACCATACCCTTCAGAAAGAGTGGATATTTTTGCATTTCTGTGAAGAGACATTTTTATCCCCAACTCTAAATAGTGACTGAAGACCAATTTAAGCCACAGCTGCTTTGTCTGCCAATTAATTCTGCACATCCATTTGAGAACTATGATGAGATTTTTCTTAAAGATACGCTTCCTCCCCTCCTCCCACACTGTCATCACATTCAAAATATGCCACCATGGGCTAACTTGCAATTGCAAGTATTAGCAGGGTTTCAGGAATCCCAAGCAGGAAACCTAGAAAAACACAGAGGCCACCTGTGGTGAGCTACCCCAGACAAGTCATCCAGTCCCCCTTCTCAAAAGAAGAACAAGTATGCTTAGATTTATCATACTATTTGTCTTCATCAAACTTTTTCTTAATATCTAACTCAGTGCCAGGGCCCTGAACCACACCAATGGGCTTTGCAACCTTTTCCCCCACCCTCCCAAGGGTTTCACCCGCCGGCGCTCAAGATCCAGTCTGATACAATGCAGTTTTGCAATTTTGGGTGAGACTGCTGGGAAAAGAACTGGCAGGGGCCTCATCTGGGGCGTCCATCCTTTGGCTTGGGAGCCACATTTGAGCTCAGGCCCCTGCCTGGGGTGCACTGCAGCCATGCCCATGCCTGGTCACGTACCTTGCTGATCCTGTTCTTAACCCTGACCTACTGACTTGTTTTTCTGCCTTGACCTCAGACCTGCCTCACTGCTTTGGACTTGTCTGGTAATCACCAGATTCTTGCCTGACCCTGGTTCTAATCTTCCTCATAGCAAGTTAAGCCCAGTGCTTTCTGTCTTATCCATCAGAGAGAACAGATCATCCTCCTTACGTTATGACTCTCTGGTATTTGAAGACTTAAGTCATCTTCCATTTGAGTTTTTCCTCCTCTCTGCTAAACAATTAAGATCTTCATCCTCTGTCATGCATTCTAGATCTGACAAATCCTCATGAACTTTCATGCACCCAATTATTTATTTATTATTATACAAATTATCTCCCTTTTATGATCACATTATAATCTGTAAGACTTCCTGCAGAATTGACATTTGTCCATTTTACCCTTCTGATCTACCTACTCTGCAGACCATTTCTGCCCTGCACTCATCCGGTCAAGTTTATCGTGATGGAACCTGGAACTGGTTCTTTTTCAGACCACTTCAAATTATAATCATGTATAACAATGCACTTCCAAGTTTTTCCCACCTAGAGGTAGTCTACAGACTAAAATATGCATACCCTGTGCAGTGTGCCTATCATGCTTATCTTTCTGGACTTTGGAAACTCTTTCCTCCCCATACAGCCTTTCATTACAACAGAGTTGTCAGAATTTTCACAGCAGTAAATTCCAGCCAGTTTCACAACCATCCTAGACCTCATTAGCTTAACTTTTTCACAAAACTGCCCTGTAAGAATGTCCTAAGTGTTACTAAAAAAAAAAAAAAAAAAAAAAAAATCACAAAATGACCTACAGCTCCTACCCTAATCACAAGGCCTCTATCTGATCGTGGAAAGAATACATTTGTCACAGATGACACCCATCATTTCAAATTAAAGTCAGCCATCATGCCTCTATTTTCTTCCAAGCGCATATGAGCAGTCTGTTTGAAAACTCCAACTTATTCAATTCCTTACTAAGGTCTTCTGCAACTTCTGAGGCAATGGCTTCACAGTCAGTGCCTTAACTGTCATGGTGCATAACATGCACTGAAAGAAGAAAAGATTCAGCAGAAACAAAGACCACATCCCAAGGCATCCATACAGAGAAGCTAAGCTTAGGTTGTACAAATAACTTGTATCACATAAGTAGGTAAGAGGTCCACCAAGGAAATCTCTGCAATGCAAATGCTTTGAACAAGACTCTGTACGTTCTGAAATTAGGGCTGTCCCACTATTTATGTACTGTATACCCAAAATGAATCTTAAATATCAAGACAAATGCTTCATCTCCAAAAGAAACCAAATAAAAACCAGATGCGTTTTTGGGTCAGCTCAAGCTTTTTGTGCCGAAGTTTAAGATTTCTTAAAAGGAGAAAGTCCCAAACTGTTGCACGTACTCAATTCATAATTACCTATTTTAACAGCATGATGGTACAGAGGAGAAGAAAGAAAGAAAAGAACACAAGCTGATGCTACATAGCGTGTTCCCACTGTCAAAAGCACGAGTATCTGCTGAAGCGACTATTCACTGGCAGGGAGTTCAAATATGACCAGTTGAATACGTGTGACATGAATACATAATTATAAAAACATAATTGGGCATGACAGGAAGAATAGCTTTTTATAGACTTTTTGTTATATAAAACAGTATTAGGATATTTCTTACTGTGAGTGTGCAAAGATTCTGATGAAATTGATTGGAAGAAGTTGTATACTCTCTGATTCTGCAGAAAAGCTTGCGATGTATTTGAAAATAGCTGCCTGAAATTTAAGTGAGAGTTTGTTAAACTGTAAGTAATATTCCATAGGAAGAATACAAAAATTTACTACAGCACCATTTAAGAGAAAAGTAGGCAGTTCTTAACAAGTCCCAACACTTGAACTTGCACGTTCAGCATAAACAATGTTAAATGCTACTTTTGAGCTTTGTTGTTCAGTGCTAGTGTAAGGTCAGAGTACAGCCAGTACAAGAAATTGGTATCATGAACTTTTTTTAATTTAAAAGGTATGTGCTTTTGAGCCATCCCAATTCTAACATTTTAGCCACCTGTAACATTTTATCGAAGAGGAGTTTGGACTGAGTCAAAAAAGCACTAGACTTTATATTTTAACATTTCATTTCCCAAAACAATGCACCGGTTCCTGAAATACACTTATTTGGTAAAACACAAAGTTGAATTCACCTATAACGTCAGTATTTCAGTTTCATAATTATCTCCAAGAGCAAAGGGTGGGATTCTCAATACAGCTCAGCACTGGTCTGAGTCTGTTCCCAAGAGGTCAGTTACAACTTCTATGAGCTTCAGATAAAAAAAAAATAGGCCAAGAAAGAATGGTTTTTACATCCCACACCAAGTTTTCAGTTATTGCTTGCCAGGAAGTACTACCTAGTTCTATTTTTTGGAGGGGAGGCAAGGGAGAGCAATTTTTGGCAATTGGGCACATACTTAAGACCCCCAAATAAATATATATTTATGCTAAACTGATACTGTAAGAAAATGAAATTCATATACAGTAATGCTATTATCACGAGGTTATTCACATACCATTCCAGTATAGTCACAACCTAGCTTGCAAATTGAAATTATAGTTCCATACTATAACATGGTTGGATATGTTTTAAGGTTATCCTCAAACTGAATCTCTTGGGTTTGTAATTACTGTGCAGTGAGGCCTCACAACCTTTCTGTATTACAGATATCTTCTCTTCAGTCAACCTCTATTAGCAAGTTTATTCATTTAAAACCAGGATGTTTATTAGCCAAAAATTGTTCACACAGATTTAGTTTTTGGCTTGACAATCAAGCCAATAAAGACAGACAAATAGTATTACAGATCAAAATAAAAGAAAATTGGGAAGGGGGAGGTTGAGGCACACAGCAGCTCCTTATCTTCGATAGCTAAGGTATTAAGACAAAACTCAAAAATCCAATATGCTTGGACCTGCAGTATATTCTGAGTGGGAGCTTGAAAAGTGGTGCCTGATTCTTCAACAACTACCCTAACTCAAGAGACATTGCCTAACCTGGTGAATAATTTGTTTTGAACAAGGTTGAACAAACCTGACAGGAAAGAACAAACAGAATAAGATATCTGTAACAAACAAAAAGAGCAGGGAGGCCCACCCAAATTCATATTGCTGTTCTGAATTACAGGATTTGACCAACATGTCCTACATTCCAGCAAGCACCTTCATTGCTAGATAGTAGGTTATGAGGTATGGACCGTTTTCTTACAAATGTGTGAGCTACATTTAATTTTATATGCATGCTTTACTATTACTGTTTCTTCTTTTCCAAATTCTGTTCTCTCACTCTATCCTGTCATAAAATTAGAACATATGCACTTCGCGTTACTGTGTCTAATATTTCTAAATACACCCTTGTATAACAGAGGTAGGACCCTTGCTGAAGCACCAATCATTGCTATATAATGCAGCTCAGGACAAATATTTTCATAATTGTATGATTACTTCTAAAGAAGTAATCCATTAAAGTTTAATAAGAGTCTTAATTTAAAGGAAAACAAAAAAAAGAGTTAAAGGTATCTATTTCATCACTGCCTTCCCATTTTCTTCACGAATTGTGTTTAGGCAGCAGAATTTTCACTGTCCCTACAAGTCATCTAGTTTGACTTCAATCATTTTTCAGGTGACATGTTTCAGGTTATTTGCTAAAATATTTACCTGATTATGGGCTCAAGATCAGCATGCCTTCGTTCTTCCCTCTTCTGAAAACCCTGATTTAGTGCTCTTAAAATAGTCTTGTCAAACGCTTCAGAAGACAGTTCCTTTGGGAGCTGAGAAAAAGGTTAATGTTAAAAAATGAGTAGCTAACATTTTAAAGACTGTATTTGTTCACCACCAGTCTTTATATCTTTTGGTATCAACAAGAAACTCTATTGTTCCAGTTTGAGTAAGGTAATTTACAGACTAAAGGTACAACAAATCATCATAATTTAGTTTTGCTAGAGAAACACTTTGGTGTAAAGCCTCACATCAAATCCCAGTGCGAGATGGTTTAAAGCTCTAGTTGAAAGAGCTACATTCAGAAATTTACCAATACTATGTTCTTTGCCAGAGTAATTACAGCCTTTTTTGATTTATTCCTTTAAATCTTTCACACACAGAAAGTAGGTCCAAAAATAATATAAAAAAGTTACCAGGGAGGACTGAATGCACTGTACTCACTACCATCACTTAGCTAGATTAAATTATTTTAAAGAAACAGGAGTAGAAAGGAGACTCTTTCAGTTATAAAATACACTAGACTTCAGTGGGCAATACTGAGGTTAATCAACAGCAAGTCCTTCTCCAGTTGCTATTAACACTGAAACTTCTTATGAAAATCCATTATAACTGTTTCCAATGCCAGTATTACAAAATGAGGTCTTCTGATGTTCTAGTTCAGAAAGCAAAATTCTTGCATCTAAAGAGCATGTCTATTTTAAATGAAAAATATTGCCTGGAACAAAGATTTTCCACATTTACCACTTCCAAAATAATGTACTTAAGTGCAAGAAAGCTGATCAAATGTGTTAATTTATATTTAAAAAAAAAAGTCTTTTAATTTTGGGGCAATTAAAAGTAAACTGCCATAGCAAAAAAGCTATTGATAATCTGGTTAACATCTGCTATCAGTTATGATCAACAGCACTAAGTACTTTACATTAGAGCAGCATCTTCCTCTTGCATATCTGGAATACACCCAATCCAGAGTGCCAGCTGGATATTACATTCTGCTAGTGGTACAACAGCAAAGCACTAAGTAATTCTTTCACTGAATGAAGTGCTACTAATAGAGAGACACTATGTCTAATATAGATAATTGCTTGGTAGCATACACAAAAGGAACTTCTGGACAGACTCCAGACAGACAGGTGCTGTTAGTATTAGATTAGTACAGTGCTATAGCACCTGCAGTGTATTAGATATAAAACCCGAATGAAGTGCTGAAAGCAGCTTTTCTTAACTGACCCCTTTAGCTTTAATATGTGCTGTTGAGCAACTCTGACTGAAGAATTAAGTCAGTATTAATCAAAAGGTACCAAAAAGCTACTGCAGAAGCATGGAGATGAGTAAACCTCCTGTCCTGGTGCTTTGTATTTAAATTTGTCTCCAGAAACAGCCACAACTTCTTTTTCTTTAAAACTTTCATTAGAAGGAATTCAATTCCTTCTGTAGTTAAAGACTGAGAGTTATATGACCCCAAGATCAGGTGCTTACTATCTTAACTTCAGGCAATGAGATAGCCATCTCACTACAAGTTCGTTAGTCCTTCCACATATGTGGCTAATTTCCTACATGCAAAGAACTTTCTATGCTTATCACGTAAGAGAAGGTGCTCTTTAAATATAAGGCATCCAAGTTATTCCATTTACTACCTTAGTTTTTCCCACCAACGCTTCTATTCTGAAACAATTTTTACAGTTATCTTACTGCTATCACCCACAACCTTGGAATTTCCTATCAAGTATTTTGACCATTCTTTTCTCTCCCTAGGAAACTGAGTGCACTACTTAACAACGCCATACAGACTGGAAATAAGAATAACGAAAAGCCAAAATGCAAATGCATATGCACTGGACAGCATTCGTACTTCTATGGTGCTTTTTAAAGCAAGGTATAAGTTTTATTCTGCTTTATTTAACAATTCTCTCTTTCTTCTCTACTTATGGCTATCAAACCAGCACAAACTAAATATATTTTTCAGCTGTGCACATTCTCCACAGAACAATTCAGCAAGCTCGTAGCAGCCTGTGGTTGTCTTCCTCTTGTCCTGCCATTTTCTATATATCTGGACTCTGCTGGAGCAGTTAAGCCAGCACATGGAACACTCCACATCTGAAGAGCTACCATCACTCAAACTGGACAGCTCTGCAACATTTTGGATCCTGTCTCTTTGCCTGGCTCCTCCTCCACCCGGCAGCAAACAGGTACTAGAGGGTCCGTTTCAGAAACTGGTGTTCGTCTTTGCTTTACGGGTAGAACAGGAGGCATGCAATTGAACACTCATCCCAGAGCTGCACGGGATCCCATATGACAGTCCTGCTTTTAAGGTTCTCTTCAGAAGCAGATGCACGTACCCTATGTTGTGGGACACCCTATCTGCAACCAGACACACCATCCGTAATTCAAATCCTCACAGATCAAGCTCTGGGAACTCTTGGAACTGGATATTCCAACCAAATTAAAGCAGCAGTGAATACTCACTGCTTCATTTCTACAACACATAATGTTGATAACGGCAACAGTGACCAAGACAATGACCTTTGTTCAGTAACTGGCATTCCATTTGCAATTAACACTGCAGTTAAGAACACCAGATGCTATCAAAACATGCCCAAAACAGATCTTTCATTAGTGCCCTGAACAGTGAGGAGTTTAAACACAGAACTTCCCAGAATAGGCAGAACCCAAACTATTAGAGACTGGCAATGAAACACACCGTTCTGGGTCATCACACTCATGGGGTCTACATGTGGCCTATGCACACAAACACATTCCCTGTTTGGAGGGGGGGGGGGAACAACTTAGAGAACTTTTACTTTTTTTTTTACACACACAAATAGTTGCTAGATTTTCTCAAATTTAACTGCTTGTGACAGTGAATACGCCTGCCTTTGTTCTGCTGAAGAATACAACAGTAAAATGAAGAACTATTATGCTCATGACTCTGCCTCATTAATTAGAAACAACAAATGATACTCTTAAGGTCATTCTAACAGGGACACCAATAAACAAATGAGCAGTGCTTGTACTGTACGTTAACTCTGTGAGGAATATTAAAAACTCATCTGGTAGTTTCACGGTAGTTCAATTAAAACTATAAGAGCAATTTCAGATGAGACAAACGATCTCCTCCTGGGAAACTCCCCAAACATTCTATTGAGCTGCTTCATCTGTCAAGCTGCTCCACCACAATATATGTTATTTAAGTAGTTAATACAATTGTGAAGTACAAAAATCTGGTAGCAGGCTTTTGTTTCTGTAACTACATCCCAGAAATCACAGCTCTCCTAGACTACTTCTGATGTTATAAACCTGATGTGTAAACACTACTTTTATATTTCAATACCTACTTTTAGCAGGAATTCCTGAAGCTCCTGGTGTGTTTTTGTTACACATGTTACCGAAAGATCGGACCAGGTTACCTAATAAGGAAGGAAAAGAGAATGAGGAAAGCTTCTTTTTCCAGGTATCATACCAGTTAGCTGATCTTAACATTTCCATAAATCTGATGATCTCGGTATAAGAGTTAACACTTGCAGATAAGTAAATACCAGGCAAAACAGGGATAATAGTGTACCTTTTCAAAGACATATACTAATTTTGAGCATACATTTTAAGATCACCTTCATGTTATTTGTGGCTAAAGAGAATATGAACAAATTCAGGTGAATGCAATGAAGTCCCTGAAGATTACTGGCTTACCAACTGAGAAAGAAGCCAGGCAGAAGGCTCTGTAATTACAGGACTTGTATCAAACAGACACCATTAACTGCAAAAACTAGGTACCAGAGAAGAGGACTGTAGGTCAGATATATTGGATTGAGCTCTCACTGCCACTATCACAAGTCAAAACAAAAAAGAAAAAAACAAAAAATCTTTGTTTATATTACCTATAAAATAATTTTATCTGCCTCAGGCTTGAATCTTACATGGTCATGTAGAAGTTGTAGGGTACAATTCATAAAAAGTACTGCAAGTTACTAAAGAAGTTACTCAAGAATCAGACAGTATTTTGGTATATGTTTGTATAAAATTTCAGTAGCTTATTGTTCTGACACAACATGCAAGTAGTAAAACAGCACCTTCACATGCATATTTGGAGAAAAAAAGAAGTAAGCTTGGTTAGATGAGTGCTGCCTGGCTTTAAGCCCACTTCTGGGCTTAAGATTCCCACTACATGCATGGGAAGATTCTGTGTAAAGGGAGTGAACATGGCAATTAGAAACATTCATTTACTCCAAAGTGCTGATAGGATAATGTCAACCACCAACTGCCTTCAACTCAGTCCCCAGAAATGCCAGCTACTCTTGGTGCCCTCAGTTGGGAAGCCATGACTGTAATTGCTGTTATAACCTTAAAAGAGCAGTGTCTGGGCAAGCACAAAATGATCTGCAGTGAGGAGCACAGTATATACCTGCACGGATGAGGAGAGGAAACTCTTTCCTAAAAGAACTGAGGTGGAGGAGTTTCAAGCTTACTCAAATACTTCCCAGAATATCTCCAAATTCCCCCTTTAACAAAGAAATTCAAAACCACTATCAAATCCGTCTACGTGCTGAATTTTCAAAATAGTTTTGTGACTTTAAATATTAAAAATCCATATAGGCATTCTGTACGAACCTCTCCTATCTACTATTGTATTTTACCTAGTATTCAGTTCACAGACTATTCCGACAAAAGTTCTATGACAACGTTGAAATACTTGGGCAAGTTAACCTTTAGGACTTTGAAGGCTAAATTCCATATGACTGTCCTCAGCAAAAGAAGGGTGCAGAATTTTTTGCATATTTCACCTTCAGACATGATCCACAACAAGGTATCTGTTGCCACTACTTTACTTCAAAAACAGAGTAGTATACATGTCAATTTAACTCTAATTTTAAGCTTCTAGTAATACCAGAAAAGACAGAACTCCATAATTCACATCTATTTACAGAATACAATATCAAATTTTGGGATCAACACATCAGTTTTCAGCTCAAAATGACATTTTTTTTAAGTTTGCCTCTTCAAAGAGCTCCCATGACCCATGTCAAATGGCCAGTTATAATGGTTGATCTAAAACATTCTTTCGTTTGGGGAAAAAAAGGTAAAAATTAACTCTGTGTTCAAACCTGGTGTACTACCAGACTCACATCTATTGGCCATATGACTCATAATGTTAGCCAGTCCTTGCTAAGAAAACTACTACTTTTATTCAACTAGAACATCACCACCAACAGCCTTAGCAGCTATTAACACCTACAGCCTTTAACACCAAACCTCAATATCGAAAGCTTCTTTTCCAAAGCAGTAAGAAGCAGTGTTTCAGTTTTGTTTAAAATTTACTCACATAATTGTTTTACATGTTGCCTCTGGCTATTATAATACATGAAGACTATACCAGGTAGGCCTTCAAGTTTGTTGACATTTTTAGCTTGTTTGTTTTTACCTTAACAAACAAACACAGCAAAGCCAAAACAAACAAACAAACACCCAATTTTGTCAAAATCCACGGGAACCATCCTCTTATGGCAAACACTCATGAAAGAGATCTAAGACGACCACATGACTCCAAGCAATATATAACTGCAGACACAAGAACTGCACTCCTATGCCACTTGAGCAAACAATCAACTAGTTTTAGAATTCTTTGTAATGCTTACCCCAAATTAACAAAAGCCAAGTTTTCTGAAGTGATGCCACACCCCCAGCTATGGCTGGTATTTTACACCTTCCCACCTTATGCCCACAATTACATAAAATACCTGATCTGTACACAGAATCCAAGAGAATTATAGGATAGTTCCAAGAATCTCTGAAAACTTTAATGTAATTCAAAATTGCCTTCTGAGCAGGTATTTGAAACAAGCTGTATATATCTACAATACATAGATATCATGAAGACATTTACTTTAATATTCCGGAGCTTATTTGCTTACTTTGAACGTGTACTCCAAATGTTTGTCAGCCCTTTTTCTTGGTACTCCTTTCAGGGTTATCTTCTCAATGTGTACGGCTGAAAGAAAGACACCAAACATGCCAAAAGTACAGTTTGGAAATGTATCTACTTACCTAGCCACTCTGAGAATCACTATGCTATTTACTGACTCACGCAACCCCACTCTTTCTCAGATGTTATTTTACTGTAACAAACTGCAGGGGACAGGTGGAGCCTTGCTCTCTACAAAGCATTTCTCTGGCCTGACCACAACCCTTTCATTGTACATCATGGAATCTGTGCATTACCCAAGAGCTTATTTAGACTGAAAGTCATATAAATACAACAATACAACCACTATAAGTGAAGAGACAATGAAAGGAAGTCAGATTGCATCTTTACTCCAAGAAGCAACAAGAGCTGATAAAAGCCAGTGACAGTGCCTTCCACATCCACATTTCTGAAACACCTAGTGGTAATGAGAGCAAACTAAGGCAGAAGAACCACATTTCTGAAAGGCACTTAGGTAGAGGGAAACAGTTGGGGAAGGCCTGAAGGAGACAGAAATGAGTGTTAGCAAACTGGAAATGAAGAGGAGAAGCAGAAGGCTACTACAATCGTACTGTAAAGAGTATCATTAAATTGAATGGAAAAGGAAGAAAGGTACTTTAAAGTACTTGCTACTTTAACATTCCTTCCCCATAGTCTACTGTATTCAGGAACAGGCAAGTTTTGGCTGTGACTCTGTAAGAAGCAGCACCATATGACTTTTAGGGTCTGTAGATTTTCTTGAGGGCACAAAACATTGTTCAGGTAATACTCTTGATAAAAATCCTCATGTAGCTGAGATGGGCTTTTTAGTTTTTCTGCTATGCTGGCCTAAGAATTCAACAGAATTTTATTCCTTTACAAGCACGAACACATCTTTACACGTGAAAAATTTTATTTAAAAAAGGTTGACCAGCCCTACACCATCAATGCTTCCTTTCAGTGCTTTTGAAACTTTTTCTTTTTCGGGGGGAGGTGGGAGAAGGGAGGAGGGTGGCATTACTAGCTAATGTTTTCCTTTCAATTTTTAACTCCATTTTTACACGGGATATATTGGAAATTATGCATAACAATTAAAAAAATTAAAAAATCAACCTCCTACAAGCATATGTAACAAAGCTTATTCTTGCAGATTAGCTAATTACCATTTCATCTAACTTAAACATCTTTGATGAATTTTGTTAAAGTTACAATTAAAGTATCATCCCCATCAAACATGCAAGTTCTAAGTATTAGCAATTTCCCTAAAGGAATAATAAGCCAGCATATAAACGTAGTGATAGTGTTACAGCTTCCAATTCTTTTAGTAGAGAGACTGACAAATGCTGAGTGTGCTGGTGTACGCTGGTTGTAACCCTCTACCTGGGAGTTAGAGCGCTAGACTTATCAGTTCATTTTTATCAGTTAATGAAGATTAATTATTACAAAGCAAAGAAATCTGAGATGAGCTAAGGATGCCAGACACTAACATACATCTATATACTGTGAGAAGCCGAATGTTTGGTGACCTTAATTTTAACCTGTATGGATAAAAGCACTGTTAGAAAAAGGACTATGGCACAACATGAGTTTTGGTGCAGTAAAGTTTCTTAATGGCCAGTGTTAAAATTGATATCATCAGCTGAATTGATATTCATAAGTTAATTAAAAAGTTGATTCCCATGACTGGAACTGAGAATAGTGGTTTAAATTGCATTTCACTACATGCATATATTTAGCATATTTAATTATGGAAACTAACACCATGAACATTCACAGACAAGCTTCTTTTCTAACGAGACTGTGTTTATTTTAAACTATTGAATGTTCTCAATGCTAAATATATTTGTCCTCAGGTATAAAGAAATTTTATTACACAATGTAGTACCTTCAGCTTCCTTAAGTTCTTTTTGTTGCTGTTGCATGTTTCATTGTAACAAGTGACACAACCGATAATTACAGTGGTGTTGCTGCACTGCTTTAGCTCCACAGTTTCAATAGACCGTTTTAAAATTCTGTTTCCACAATCGCTTTTAAAATACTCTGAATGGCTAGATCAAGAAGAAATGTTTGAATATACAAGCCAACGGGGCGTGTTACATCTCTACATTTATTTTGGACACAACGCATGCATTCAGGACGATTAAGTCAAGCATGTACACATGACACTGCTTCCATTTTAAGTATAGGTTAAGATTTCTAAAAATCATATTCATAACAGCTGAGAATAAAAAAACATGTTTTATTATCAGTGCTATTTCTAACCCAGTAAGGAGATTTCTGCAGCAGGGACTCCCTTTCTATCACATAATATAGCAAATATCACAAAACGATTCTGATTCTTCACTGTAGTTTCTAACTGATAATACGAATGCTGAGAAATATTTAAGCTCTTCGCTAGATTCAATTATTCAACTTTTCTGTGCTTCTGTTACTTAATTCAAGAACGTTGCTAAAGAGAGTCTCCCTTTTGTGTTTCTAATTTGTGAATATGAACACTTTGAACTCTGTAGAAGGATTTGAAACAGGTTTGTTGTCTGTAATCTGCCATAATCTTTCTCTGTGTTTTTTTGCAAGGAATTAAAACACTCAAATTGCCTGCCTTCAAAGTGTAATTAAATCTCCACAGTAGAGACAAAAGGACATTTATGAGGACAAAAGGAATAGCAGTAGTTTTCCCAGACTGACAGCTCTTCACTATCTGCAGGATAGTGTAGACTAATTTCGAGTAGACAAGTGATTTGCTAATCTTGTTGGACAATAAAGGGTAAGAATAAATCTGTTTTCAGTAATGCTCATTTCTTCAAAGAGAAGAAACTGTGCTGGCAATTGCACAGAAGTTCTGTTTAAGCTCTGAAGCCTTGTTCTCCTTCTCCCTGACAGAGCCAAAAGACGACTTACTTCTGTGGAAAGCCTCTCACTTCTCCAAACTACCACTTCTATAAAACCTCCTAATATGTGTTTTTTCTCTCTTTGTTTTTTAAGACTAATCAAATACAATTGAATCAAGTAGCAAAAGCTATTCACTGTTGCACAGTTTCTTCATGTTTAGTTTCGCTTCAAAAATCTAAGCACCGTTAATACAATTGCATTAGATTTTCTTGTTTTCTCCCAAATCCCACCTCTTTTTTCAGGAGGAAGCCCATTTGCAATCAATTTTCGTGCATACAGTCACTAGTAGTTAGCAGCTAACAAGAATGACAACTCATTATAATAAAGAAAAGACCAAGCAGGCAGCAGAGAAGCTATTATACTCACCAAGCATTACAGTTTCTCATTCAGATGAACAGCAAGACAGATGCAAGATTTCTACAACTCCAGGCAGAGTTTAGCATTCAAAAAAACCTTAAAGTGTTCCTCAAAAGAAACCTCAGATAACATACCTTCTCTTTGAGGTCTATGGGAAGCCACTGGTAGTCCATCATGAGGTGCTGTGGTTCGTTCTAGCAAACTGGTCTCATTAGTTGACATGCAGTCACGATGGGAAAAGTCATTCTAAATTGAGAAGGAAAAAAAGGGAAGTGTCTTAATAGAATGTATTATTATCAAAGCTTGCTCTAAACAGCAGAAATTACCAAAAATAAATTTCCTTATTTGGTATTCTACAGGAGAAAAACCTGAAGCTCTTTACAGTGGCAAAAAGGTGGTCATTAGCCATTTCAATTCTTTTTTAATTATTTATTAAATGTCAACTATAACCTCCAACATTTCACTGGCTTTATTTTAAAAACAGAACAGGGTGGGGGACAGATTGTGTGCCTTTAGGGTATCTCAGGCTGGACAATTCAAGATCATTAGCTCAGAACTTCAGTGCTTATTTACTGTTAGTATGAACCCTTTCAATTACTAATCTGTGAAGTCATCTACTCACTACACTCTAAACATATTCTCCTCGATTGTATTCATGCCCTGTATGAATAGCCTGCCACCTCTTCTGTATAGGAAATCATGAACAACTGTTTGGACAGTCTATCAGGACACGTGGTCCTAACAGCTAAATTCATGCACCTCTTAATAACTAAACATTCAGAACACAACCACTTGCCACCGACATCCTCTCTTCCTAGAGGAAAGTACAGACTGAAAGCTCATCTCCCCCCACATTTGCATGAAGACTTCAAAATTATATACCAAGAATTACTATTGTTTTAATACAGTGCATAAGGAGGGACAGAACAGGAAGTTGAGGTGCTGGAGCATGTCCAAAGAAGAGCAATGAAGCTGGTGAAGGGTCTAGAGAACAAGTCCTGTGAGGAACGGCTGAGGGAGCTGGGGTTGTTTAGTCTGGAGAAGAGGCGGCTGAGGGGAGACCTTATCACTCTCTACAACTACCTGAAAGGAGGCTGTAGCGAGATGGGGGTCAGTCTCTTCTCCCAAGTAACAAGTGATAGAACGAGAGGAAATGGCCTCAAGCTGCGCCAGGGGAAGTTTAGGTTGGGTATTAGGAAAAACTTCTTCACCGAAAGGGTAGTCAGGCACTGGAACAGGCTGCCCAGGGAAATGGTTGAGTCCCCGTCCCTGGAGGTATTTAAGAGACGGGTAGATGTGGTGCTTAGGGACATGGTTTAGTGGTGGACTTGGCAGTGCCAGGTTAACGGTTGGACTCGACGATCTTAAAGGTCTTTTCCAACCTAAACGATTCTATGATTCTATAAAATCATACAAGACAGATAACACGGACAGATAAGTAAGAGAAGAAACAACAAACTTGGCTAACAATGATAAACTAGAGAAAAGCATTAGATGAGCATGGACCTCAAGTGGATTCTCAAGGGTAACAACAGTCTATATTTTTCCCAAATTAAGATAAAACATTCATGTATCAAGTTAGATGTTCTTCAATGACCAGGTTGGTAAAAAAAACCAAACTGACCAACCAAGCTAAAATTCAAAAATGTTTCAAAACGACCAATGACTTCAGATGCAACTGTTTTTGCCAGTTGACCAGTGTAATTCCATGTTTCAAGGAAACGACACATTGCCTTAAAAAGATACATCCACAAGGAACTAGGAAATACTGGAAGTTACTAGCGAGTTTCTGGATTAATCTATTTTAAGTGAGGCACATATATCTGTAACAAGTACAGATACATATGAGCTTAGCAAGCACCTAAATGCCATCAATATGCAAATACTGTATTGATGGTAGCAGCAGCAGAGGCAGCAGTGCAGAGGGGGAGAGAAGGTGGTCCTCTGTTTAGCACCACAAATCAACCAAATACTGCTTTTTATTAAGCACTGGAAGCTAAAACAGAGGGTAGGTTTCTTGGGAAAGCTTTCATAAGAAGCAAGTTAAATAGAGGACACTCAATGCACCACAAATATTTAGCAACTGGTCTGTATGAAAACTAGAAGGTAAATTATCTATCTTATTAGTAGCTCTATACAACACATAAAATTTCTGGGAGAAATGGATACTTTTTGGAGTAGATGTATATTGGAAGTTCAAAGACTGTTCCCCTCATTCAGGATGAAGAACATTGCTCCATTGAAAGACCTTCATAAAAGATGGGTAGAGGAAAAATATAAATCTTCAGACAGTACTCATTTTTAAATATAGGAAGCATAAGATTCCGGAAATAAGTGCCAGAATATACATGACTTTTTTTTTTCCTGAAGGACTTGTGCAACATGATGGGACAAACCAGCAGCCAAGACTAGTTTCC
Source organism: Theristicus caerulescens (assembly GCA_020745775.1). Classification (NCBI taxonomy): domain Eukaryota; kingdom Metazoa; phylum Chordata; class Aves; order Pelecaniformes; family Threskiornithidae; genus Theristicus; species Theristicus caerulescens. Next base: position 76,892,934 of record CM036558.1, read on the forward strand.
TTGTTTAGTACACAGGACCCCAAGACTGTCACAACAGGCAGGCCAGAATGAGGAAGCACAGAGGTGTCAAAAGACATCAGAATCCCCTTGCAGTTTGTGAATTCTTCAATGAACTTCTTCAGATTTGACAGAGGTACTAACTAAAGCTTGCTTCATCTTATGAAAGCAGCTTTACATCATCTATAGCATGGGTACAAACTGTGGCAACTCCTAACGATACATTCAACTCATTTAGGACCCAGTAAGAATACAGGCATCAAGCCTGCCCTGGGCATACTGTTAATCTAACTTTCATCAGTCACATCAACAGCAGTACACAATTAGCAAGTGAACATATATGTGCCTTTAGACCGCACTACAGATGGTCTGAGGAACTGAACGACATTTTAGCTGTTTCATCTAAATCAGTGTATGGTTTGTGGTCTACACTGAGTGTCAGTAATTTCAGGTTTCAAAGCAGTCAGACTTAAAATATAGAGCATGCTTTGTTTCCTCAAGATAAAACTAACACCAGTGCCTAGTCACTCAGGAAACAATCTCAGCAACCTTAACTGATCAAAACAGTATTTCACGCTTCAAACATCTAATAAATTACGAGTGCAATGTCAGACTTGGAATAAGAAAGGAAAATAGCTGTATATCAACTAGATTGCATTTTAACAGCTTTAGCAAATTTCTGAGTTTAGTTTAATTAAAAAAAAAAAAAAATCACAAGCATGGTCTGGAGAGAGCCACTTTCAGATCTCCTCAAAACTCCCATTGATACTGTTTCATCAGATGTTTCATAACAACTGTGGACATAACCAAACCCAAGTACTTAACTTTTTAAGTGTTAACTCCTGGTCATGCATTATTCACAAAACTATTGGCATTTCGGCATGAAAGCTACCGTGTTAAAACTGTGATTCATTTAAGACTGTCCATAAAAAGCACTCCCTACTATGATTAACCGGCTGTGTTCAAACTACATAAGCTAACAAGTTTAGCACATATTTTGGTATGAGAATGAATGTTTTCCTGACATGAAATCAAACAACTGAACCAAGATTTCTTGAGAAGATCAATATTAACTCTCTGGCAGAAGTAAGGTCTTCCTTAAACTATGGCCACACGCTTTTCCAAAAGCAGCTTTCATATCTTTCTTCCACACTGCATACAGAAGATGACAGATATTTGAATTAACTCTGACAGAGGTTCTCAAACTATTCAATTTGTTCTACTTTTCTAAGATGTCTTTTTCCACCTCTGAAATCATGATTGTAAGAGCTGAAGGCAGTGCTTCGTTCATCTTAAAGAACAAGCTGAGACTTCCACCTACTCAATTACTTTTTTTTAAAATTCACAAATGGATCTAAAACCAATCACATTTAAAGTCAGACCTTCTTTTGCATTCAAAGTCAGGCTATTTGTTTTGATTAATGGAAAAATAAATTACAGTCTATTCTAATAAATAATTGCTAGTTAAGAAGTCAAAGAAATTGTGAGCAGTTTTTAGAAGAGAGGTGTGGAAGTAAGATTTACTTCAAAGATGTATTCTGCTCAGCTCTTGTTAAAGCAGCATTAAATATTGCTGCTACACCTCCTAGAAATACTAGAATACTGCTTCTCACCTGGCATATACATCATCTTTGTAACAGTGTTCAAATATTTTTGCAGAAAATAATTCTAGAATGGTCACTTTTCTATCCATAGCAGCGTTCTGTACCAGGTGAACTACAACCATGTTTGAAGGCTCCCTCTAAATCGCAAAATATTACATGGTACAAACCTGTATTTAAACAAGTCCTGACACTGATGATTTTATAAATCATCATAACTGTAAAAAAGTTCATAATTTATTTGCTTGAAAAATTCTTCACCTAGAAAGTCAAGCCAGTAATATGTACTGCATGTATTCTGTGAATGACAGCTTTCACAATACCTAGTGGAACACAGGAGGTAGACCGTAGGGTAATCCAGGGCAGTCATAGCTCTACCTTACAGCCTGCAAGGGCTGTCTCTGTGCCAGCTCCAGATTCTATCTTAAGCTGCATTACAAGTCTTCACATTTCATGTTAACTACTATGACAGTCCTACATCAAACACTCACAAGTAACTAAAACACAAGTGACACTGTCAGAGCAGACAACTCTGGCACACAAGTGACTGGAAAGTCTAGGCAGTCTGGAGGGCTAATGAATATTAAGAGTGACATCATGGGTTGCTACCTGGTGCCAGTCACACCACAAACACAAATCCTTTAAAACTGACTGTGCTGCTGAGGAATTCCTGTTGATGGTCATGCTGTATAGCACTAACTGTGCTAGTCATTTCCTGCCAATGAATAAAATGTATTCACACAACACATGCAAGTTTAAGGTTAATTCTTGCATAAGCCTTTGTCACTGTAAGGCTTTCACATGTCAGGGTTCACTCCAGCTCACAGTGCTGCTGCTAATGACTAAACTATAGCGAAGCAAGAAATGTGGGTGGCCCCAAACCAGTTGCCAGATAATAATTTGATAATCACACAGACCTTTGTGATGGGCTAGAGGATTAACTACATTTCTCCTGGAAAGTGAAATGAGCTAAGAGAGCGCTCTAAAAATTGTCTGCTCTCACAATCTAGACCAGAGTTTTGTATCCAAGACATCTTTCCTCATATGGTTGAAAGCAAATACCACATTAAAAAAAACACCTATCGCTTGAGATGTTTCCCGTGACTGTAAAGACAAGCCCCAAATATCTAAAGTGGAGAGCCATCCTGCTCGGAAGGGTGTTACTCTGTAAAACTAACTCTGAGCAAATCTCAGCTAGTCTACACATGACAGGTGTTCAGACTCTGCCTTCTATTAACGTAGACAGCTCATCTAAAAACATCATGCTGGTATTGGTTTGGCAATATGTAATGAAATCTGTTATTGGATAGCCTACTAATCATCATGAGCAAGTGACTGATGCACATAAGTCTTCTGATGTTTGCATTGCACTTTCATAAAAGAACTATTCATGCATCAGCTCTGATGAACACTAACAAGGGAAACGTGCTTACAGCAGCTGGACAGCTTGATTAGTTCTACATGCCCAAATATGAAAGCTTATTTTTCTGCAAGACTTCAGTAAATGTGCTGTTAGGGACAGCACTACTTAGCCTTGTAGCTGTGCAGATGTAAACTGGCACAGCTCTTTCATTCATGTACAAGTGGGAACTGCCAAACAAAACCAGATGAAAGAAGGCATCTTGGAAGAATCGAGGTCTAACTCATGATCATGAGTTATCAACTACAGCATCTGTACCTTAGAGAAATTTGAGCGATGTCAGAATAATCATTAATAGATGTGGTGCCAGTTACAAGACTAAAGCCATCATTTGCTTAGAACAATCCTTACAAGGTACCACCCATATTGCTTCACAACTGTGATATGCAGATATATAGCTACGTAGCTATGTTAGCACAAAGGCTAAACATCACCTCTTCAGAAGCAACAACCAGCTGAAACTGCATGTGTACTTGTGTGCTGCTGAACCCTCTCTTGATGACAACAGCAGCAAAGAAGCAGCCTTACTCAAGACTTGATCTGCCCCCTATCACCTAATTCTTGCTGTTTGTTGCTTGGATGTAGGGATAGAACGTTCATGCCATCTTATATTTAAATGGAAATCCAGCACGTGCATTTAAGACTCAAAAATGCAAACATACAAGGCAGCAATGCTTCAAAATCTGTTTAATGTTGACAACTGTTGATGCAACAGATTGTCTCCCATACAACAAATCCACTACTGTCTTGGACAAGCTGCTAGCCAAATGCAAGATCAAGACTGAAGACAATTGCCCAGCTGACATTGCTGCAAAGTTACGCTTCAGTTTGCAAGCTTAGAACTATGCAATGGCACTGTCTGGTTGATTTGAGATGCAGAGAGCTGTCCTACAAGACTAAGAACAGACTCGGCCTCAAGATCTAAGACCACAAAGATCTACCAGATGATCTCTCTTTTGGCCACAGCCAACAAACAACTTAAATGCTTCCTTGTTAACTTATCTTTTCACATGCAGAATCAACCTCCAGAACAACAATGCTTATTCCACATAGAATCACAGGCTGGAGAAATGGGCTGACAGGAACCTCATGAAGTTCAACAAGGGGAAGCACAAAGTCCTGCACCTGGGGAGGAACGACTACAGGCACCACACAAGCTGGGGCCTAACCAGCTAGAAAGCAGCTTTGCAGAAAAGGACCTATACATATAAAAATGCATATACATACATCTGAAGGGAGGGTGCAAAGAGGATGGAGCCGGGCTCTTCTCAGTGGTGCCCGGTGACAGGACCAGAGACAGTGGGCACAAACTGAAACACAGGAGATCCCCTCTGAACATCAGGAAACACTTTTTCACTGTGAGGGTGACTGAGCATCGGCACGCGTTACCCAGAGAGGTTGTGGAGTCTCCATCCTTGGAGATATTCAAAAGCTACCTGGACATGGTCCTGGGCAACCAGCTGCAGGTGGCCCTGCTTGAGCAGGGGAGGTGGTGGACAAGACAACCTCCAGAGGTCCCAGCCAACCTCCGTCATTTTGTGGTTCTGTGACCAGACACAAAATCCCATAATATGTGAAAAAATAGCGTGACTGGCTGAACATATGGTTCAAACGGGTAACGTGCAACTGCCCTATTAACTCATATCTAGTAAGCTGGACTGCATAGAGAGAACACACAGTTGCCCAAGAGTACTTTAAGGCATATTTGTTTAGTGAAACTATTTTAAGAGCTCACTTGTGAGAGGCAGCAACAAAACACTATGAGGGAGACAGAAACCTTTTGAAAAAACATCAGCTGATTCAGGGAGGAAAAGCACACCATATGACAGCTTCAGCAATCGCACATTGACTAACTTGTAGCACTGTGAAGTCATGACAATTTTGAGACAAAGGGCATACCAACCTCTTACGCAGCATTAACAACTTCAGCTATCAAGGCCTGTGTCAATTATACCCGAAGCACCAGACACATCAGCTACAGCAACGATCTACAGTGCTGGGGGAATACCACACCTTGTGTTTGCTAGAAACGCAGCATGATCTTCCTCTAAGTCTCATCTGCATCTGAGCTTTTAACTGGACTTAAACCACAGCTTCAGTCCAACCTACCTAAAGTAGAGAACTTGGAAGCTAAAGGCAGCAATGCAACAGTTCAGATGTTACTGCATTGCCAGTTGGTTGCTCATCCAACAACTTTGTATAACTTCAGTACTGTTACAATTGTCTGTTGAGTGAATAAGAAGAAAACGACTTGAATGTATTAGTTCAGATTGATACAAAAAATTCTTCTCACAATGGCCTAGAGTGCCGGAAAGATTTAAAAAACGTGTGCCCCTTAAGAGTGGTTCACTGAAGTACAATCAGTACTGAGAAGAGACGGTGCCTTCATTACTACTTTTAACTACCGGCAGAGGGTAATGTGTCATTTTGTCCAATTCTTGAACTCAAGAGGTCTAAGCAGCATAGTTTAAAAGTATTCTTTCATGTATGGCAGTTCCAAATAACAGAAAATCTCTCTGTCATGTTCTTTCTCGCTCTTAAGACACTTCCCAAGGCATTACATCTCCTTTCATTATTAAAAGTATTTTTACTTTGTTCTCCCAAAAAGGACAAGGTTAAGAGGTTGAGGAAAGGCAAGAAGCTCACAAAGGAATGGTTTCCAGCCAGATCTCTGAGCTTGTCCTCTGCAAGCTTCAGCCTCTGAAAGTATAAACCCTTAGACTTGGAGGATACTACAGAAATTCACCAAGTCTTGGAGGAAAAGTAGACATTTAGTATTAACTATAGTTAATGCAGAATCAACTGTACTGTTTTCTAGGGCAGCTAGGGCTAGACACCAATATTGGCAAGTAAATGAGGTGACATATTTAAGTAGACAGAATCCTGCAGACTTCGGTGGTTTCATGGATACAGCTGTCTTACTGCTGCTGTCTGCACCCTTTTCTGCAGCTCTTTAGGAAGAGCTGAGAGTCCTCGGTACTCCAAGCCCAGTGAGATCCTGCTGTCTACAAATAAGTCAAAACTGGGCAACACTGAAAAATGGACCACAGCTTAACAACAGTAATCTTAAGCACAAGCATTAGGAAGTCACGGGTATATTTTCAATGCCCCCAGGGCTCATTTAATACATTGGAGAAGAAACTGGCATGAAAAACAGTGAGAGGCTGATTAACCCTGGTATAAAGGGACTGGGCAAGGCTACAAACTTGCCTTGTCCTAACACCTCATATTTAGAACTACACGACTAAAACAACTGAGAGCAGTGAAAGGTTTTACTCTGCAATTTCCTGGAGCATTAGCATGCATGTTTATAGACAGAAGTCTTTCACTTTAGGCATTGTCTTTTATCTAGTTATGACTTCCTTTCCAGAAGACTTCCAGTAATGTTTCTGGAAATCCTTAACTCCTGTTTGGAGTCAGAGAAATTCCTGTTCAGAGACAACGGTTAGGTTCACTGAGGGAGCCAGAATACTTTTTATCTCAGCATGCAAAACTTGTAAAACATTCGTATTTTCCTGGAGTGTACCACCATTTAGAAGATCTTTGCCAAGAGTAAAATGACATTTTTTATCTTTCTGTCTCTTATTTAAACCAGACTCTGAAGACACGCTTTTCCTTATACTCAACTCTATGACACTAAAAAGAGTACACTACAGCTTCAAAATGGGATTGCTTATATTTTTGTTTCCACAGACAGAGCTCTCCAATTCTAAAATTAAGGTCTACTACCTTGTTCTGCTGCAAGTCACTGAAGATCAATTATAAAAGCACTCTTCTAATTTGCAGACAAAATATCCTATAAATAGAAGCCTACTAAGAAAAATACTCTGTAAATAGAAACTTTCCCTTTGTTTGTAAGCAGGGACTTTTTCCTGTAAAGAATCCTCCAGCCAGCTAATTACAATACTATTCAGCAAACGATTATCTCCAGGAGATTGCTTATTTCAAGAGAACCTTAGTTCTATTACGCTCAAGTATGCCCGATTACATGTTCCAGTGTCTAACACAAGCCACATTTATTATGTTAGCATATATTCAGACCTCCTTCAGTATTTCAGCATTCTGATCTCAGATCTTGGATGAGATGGAGCAAGATAAGCGATCAAGTCAAACAGCTTTGATACTGATGCACTTGTTAAACAAATATAATCAACACAAGAATTAAGCTATGTGTTCTGTTACTTAAACCAATATATATAGTGGTATCAGCAGACTCTTTGCACACTAATGCTTGTTTTATGACTACAGATGTGAATCCTGCTGATTTAGTCTTATACTTCAACTTTAGACTCAAAGTTCATATTCTGCACAGCTTAATGTACCAATGACTTTTTTCCAAAAGGTGTTATTATAAACTACACCTTCATTTAAAAATCTGCAAATAGTATCAAGTGTTTCTACCTTAAGTAAAAAAAAAGTATTTCAGAATACTTTGTTAAAGAAACAAAGTTTATGCAATTATAAGGCAATCCTACCTCTGCCCATCCCGCCCCAACAGTCCTATCTCCTACAACTTTTGAATTTATCAGCCATTTCCAGCTAGATTTGTTAAAATGTATCACTAAGAAATGTTAAGTTTTTAAAGGATCAATAAAATAGATGACCAAAGAGAGCAGCAATCCTATTAATCCTTTGCCAAGAAGGAACCTTAACGTGAGCTCAGTCTTATCAGACAGCATGGATCCTATCTGGAAAACATAATCCCAATCATGGGGAAAAAGCAAACTGCTTTATGTTCTAGTAAATCACGCACAAATTCTTTGTAGGTGAACCTCTCAAGTTCTGCTCCTCATTATAGCTACATGTTATAGCGCCTTGAAATCTCAAACCAAGCCATTTTGTTAGATGTGCCACATGCAATAAAACAGTCCTTGCCCTAAGGAATTCAGTCTCAACTTGACAAATCAACTACCTGGTTCAATTCCAGGTCTGAACTCCATCACCTCTGCCAGCTGATTTCACATCACCGTTGCTTGCCATCAGGCCGTATTATTTCACGGGTTACGTGAACAACAGCTCTCCTACCGTCTTCAGACTGTGCAGAAGACACGAGCTGAGAAAGCCCGGGAGCGTTACGGAAGGGAAGACCAGCACCGAGCTGGCGGCCTCTCAGCACAAAACTTCTCTTGCGGTTTACCTGCTCGATAAACCGGGCACGACGCAGCCCCTCTTGGGACAGGCCGTGCTTGCGGCAAAGCCTTCCCGCAAAGACCCCGGGCTCCTCCTGCGGCCCCAGCTTCCCCGCTCGGGCAGGGGGCTGCGGGATGCCCCCGCTCCGGGCAGGGACGGCTCCTCACACCAAGGCCCGGGCGGGCCCGAGCGCCCGCGGGCCGCTCCCGCCCCGCAGCGGCGGGCGGCACGCGCCGGCACGCCGCCCTCCCATTGGGCGGCCGGGAGCGCGGGCCCCCGCCAACCTCCGGGGCGGCGGAACCGGCGCGTGATTGGGCCCACGCGCCGCTACGTAGGCGCGGGACGGCCGGGACCCTCCCCGTTATGCAACAGCGGGCGCCTCCCCCCTCCCGCGCGGGACGGAGAGGAAACCGCCCTGCGGGCACGTGACCAGGAGCGCAGGCTCCGCCGCCGCCATCTTGAACGGGGGCGGGAAGCGGCGGCGGCCAGCAGTCCCCGCATCCCCGCCCGGGGAGGCCGCCGGCGGGGCGGCTCGGCGGGGACAGCCCTTTCGCCCCCGCTGGCGCGGCGGGGGAGGGCGGAGGGGAGCAGGGGCTGTGCCCTCGCGGGGCGGGGAGGCGCCATGATCGATCCATCCTCCCCGCAGACAAAGCGAGAGGTCACCGCCGGCCCCCCGGCCGTTCTCGGGCGGGGAGAGGGGAAGAGACCAACGGGCCGCCACGGTGCTCTTTGGGCTGGGGTCCGCCCGTCTCCCCGCGTCGGTCCTTCTGCCCCGGCAGAACGCGGCTGTCCCTGTTTAACGGGGGAGGAGAAAGTTCACGTCCTTCTCCCAGGTGCGGCCATTGCAAAACGTGACAGGAACGGCCTGCTCCGGGCACTTCCCCTGCCGCCCGAGGCGCGGCGGCAAGGCGGGCGGGCCCCGGGGGCACGGCCCAGGCCGGGGCAGGCTGCAAGGGCGCAGGGCACCGCCAGCATCCCAAGGGCGGGAGCTGAAGCTGCCCGCGCCGCGCGGCTGCTGCCTGCTTGGCCACAGAGCGGGTTATAACCAAAGAGGGAGCCCAGCCCTCCCGGCCCGAGGCCAGCCGCAGGAAAAATTCCGAGAGGTCTTTACGAACCGTTTCAGTTCACAAATGCAGAGCCCTGAAGGCACTTAAATTTCAGAGATTAAAGGAGGATAAAAAGCCTGCGGGCACCTGACAGGATTTTAAATCAAGTCCCATTTAACAGTACAGGTGCATTTTGCCAGGGAAGTCTTTAGCCGCACTACCAACTCCATTTCCTCCAGTGTCTTATCTGCGAGGGTCCCACGCCCCTGGGAACGCGAACTGAAAATACTCAGCAGAAACCCATCAATTCCTCTGTTCCCTGTCAGCCATTATTTCCCAGAAGAGGCTCTGCTGTATTTGCAATTCAACTGTTAAGAAAGGGAAAAAAGCCTAGGGAAGGGATGCCGTTTCAGTCCTGCGTGGACTCGGGAATATGTGATGTGCGTGTTCAGCCAAGCTGACTCGGGTCTCTCAGTGTTCCCCGAGTAAACAAAACCACCACAACTTGGAAGGCTGCTTTTACACCGAAGCCAGAATGCTGCACAAAACAGACTGCAATTCCAGCAGTTCCCGAGAGCCTGATCTCCTCACGCATGTGGTGGGGCAGACTGAGCCGCTACAACCGATGGGCCAGCTTCAGGCAGGAAGTATGCTTCCCCTTATCGGCACTTTAAACCCAGCAAGAGCAGTGTCCAGTCTTACCGCTTCCTGCAACTCCATCTTCTCCCCCTAAAGATGGGCTTCCAGGATTCATTTTGGGAGAGAGCTAGGCTTGATGCAGGTCAATGGGCCAAAATACACACTTTTTGGACTTACGCTACGAATTCATTATGGTTTCGGTACCGTAACATCTGCCCACTAGTTTATGACCTGCCAAATGTGCTTTGGCCTTAAAATGATACAAGCATGTACTTAATGTATTTGAAGGCTTAGAAATTCATCCCTGCCTCCTCTGAGTACTCCTCAAGAGCATGTCCCGTCTTTACCAGACAGAAGAAGGAGCCATGCCTTGCATAAAACAGTTTCCTAGGAGCAGCTGAATTGGACAGCACTGCAAGCAAACTTAGAAACAAAACCCCAAGCCCGCAACCCTTACTGTTTTGTGCCTTTTTCTGTTAAGTACCCGATGACAACCTGACACGTTCGGTTGAACAGCATGACAAACACCCACCTTCCAGCCCTTTCTCCCCCTTTGCACGAGAGGCCACCTATAGACCAAAACCTGCAGAGCTCCGAGACGATGGCTTGGTTGCATAAATGTGGGGCAGATCGCAAAGCCAAGGCTCGTCAAGAGGGCAGCACCGAATGGCGCTGGGGGAAAGCCTCAGTTTACGCACAGCTGCTGCACAGGAGAGTGCTTCAGTGCCACTCGCCCACGGTGACAGCCACCTTCAAGCAACAAGTGGCACATCTGCTTTCAAGATGTGCTTTGCTGCTTCCCGACAGCCACCCAGAACACCAGCTCTTCTCTGGACAGAAGCTCCAGTTGTGACATTTTAATTCGCTCCTTCAGCGGAACGATGACCACCCCCTTCCCCCGCATCTCCAGCCACCTCGCTGAAGGTGGCTTCCCAGAGAACCAGCCTCGCAGCCCCTGACCCCTGCCCTGATCCTGCCCCATCCAAGCCTCAGTCTCATTTGGGGGGGTGGGGAGCAGGCTCCACATAACAATTATTTCAAGGCGTTCTGCTGTTTTAAGCCCCTAGAGAACGCTCTCTCAGGCCGCATGGTTTCTATCTAACGTTATTATTATTTTTACAAGTTTAGCCAAGCTGCTGCTTGTATTTGTGCCTCGCACAACTTCTTCAGCAGCCTGCAACGTACGAGGCAGCGGGTCGAGCTGCAGCAGCGCCCTGTGCCCCAGCCAGGCAGGATTCAAAGGGCCGTGCTCCGGAAAGCATGGCAGGCTAGAAAAAGAAGTCCTCCCTGCCTCCCCAGTTCTACTACGTCACAGTCAGGCACTGTTATGGCACAACCAGAAATTCGTACTAGACGCTCGACAGCAGCTCGGGGGGGCGGCCGGGGCCTACACTGCCGGGGGCGGGGGGGGGACGACGAGCGAGGGGGCAGGACGGGAGGGGCCGCATCCCAGTGGGGGCTGCGGGGAAAGGCAAGGCGAGCGTCCGCCCTCAGCCCCTCCAACATGGGGAGGGGGTGAAGGAAGAAGGAGGAGGAGGAGGGGGAGGAAACCGCCCGATGAGATGGCGCAGCGGGGAGAGCGCAGGACGCGGCGTTACCTGGGCCGGGTGGCGGCCGAAGCCCCCCTCCTCCTCCTGGTCCCCGCACAAGGCCCTCCGCAGCCGCTCCAGGTGCTCCCGCAGGGTGACCCGCTGGTGGAAGGAGAAGGCCGGGTGCAGCGAGGCCATGGTGAAGAGCAGCAGCAGCTCCTCCTGGGCGCCGAAGCCCAGGCCCTGGGCGGCGGGGAGGCCGGCCTGCCCGTTTTCTCCCGCTCCGTCCATCACCACCACCACGTCCTCCTCCTCGGCCCCCTCCTCCTCGGCAGCGCCCGCTGGGGGCCGCCGCGCCGGGCAGCTCTGCAGGATGGAGTCCACCTGGGGCAGGAGGCGGTGGAGGCGGCCGGCGGCCTCCCGGTTCTCGGAGCCCAGCAGGGCCAGGTAGACGATCAGCTTGGAGCGCACGGCCGGGTCGCGGAAGTCGCCGAGCTGCCCGGGGTCGCTGAGCCCGTTGGCCTTCGCCTCCGAGTCGCGGAGGCAGTGATAGTCCTTGCGGGCCAGGTCCTCCAGGCAGGAGCCCAGGAACCGCAGCTCCAGCGGGTTGCACAGGTCCAGCAGCCCCACCATGAACTCCAGCCGCTGCGCCGAGCCCAGCACCAGCCCGAACCACTCGTACACCGTCTCCTTGTCGGTGCGGGCCGCCGCCGAGCCGGGCCCGCCGCCGCCGCCCGGAGCGGCGAGCGCGGCGGGGGGGGGGGCGGCGGGCCGGGCCCCGGCCCCGGCCCCGGCCCCAAGCCGTGCAGCTGGCTCGGCCTCTCCGGCCCGCACCCCCTCCCCGCGGCGGCGCCCCCGCGGGCCGGCGCCCGGGGCACCTGCTGCAGCTGGAGGTGACAGTCCAAGGCGCCGCCGGGCTCCTTCAGCCCCAGCCCCGCGGCTGCCGCCGCCTCTTCCGCCGCCGCCGCCTTGTGGCTCGTCTGCTTCAGGGGCAGCTTCATCTTCAGCATCCTCGGCACGGGGGGGACGCGGGCATCCGACGGGGCCCGGCTCCGGGAGGGGCCCGGCCCGGCGGCGGAGGGACGGGGCCGGGGACGCGGCGCGGCCGGGGGCGGCGGTCAGGAGGAGCCGCTCATGCTGCCGCGGCCCTGCCGGCGCGGGAGAGGCGCGCGCAGGGGCAACGGTCCCGGCGTGTGCGCGCGTGGGGAGTGGGCGGGCAGGCGGGTGGGGGAAGGGCGGGCCTCGCCGGCGGCGGCGGCGCCTGCGGCTCCCGCGGCCGTTCCCCCTCCCCCCGTGCCCGTGCGCGCGCCCGGCGGCCCTCGCGCCCGTGCGCGCGCAGAGCCGGAGGCGGCGGTTGGCGCTCGCGGCCCCGGCCGGCGCGGACTGAGCCCGAGCCCGAGCCGCCGGCGGGGGCAGGGCAGGGGGACGCGGCCGGGAGGGGGCGGGCGCAGCGCGCCTCTCCGCCTATCGGCGCCGCCGACGTCAGCGCGCCGGCGTGCGCGGCGCCTGCCGCCGGGGCCGGGGCCGAGCTGGGCGGCGCTGCGCTGCGCGCGGCGGGCCTGGGCCTGTGGCAGCCCCCCCGCCTGAGCCGGGGTCCCCTCTGCGCCCGGCGGGCACCGGCGCCCGGCTCCTGACGAGGCGGGGGCTGCTCCGCCGCGGGCGCCGCAGCTCGCTCCGTGCCGCCGGGCAGGCCCGGGGCTCGGGAGGGGCCCGGCCGCGGGCTCCTGGAGGCGAGACAGCCCCCGCTTCCCCGGCTGGGGCTGTGCCTCCTCTCCTCGTCGGTGGAAGGCGGCGGTGCGTGTCCCCGGCGGCGGGGCCGCGCCCCCAGCCCCAGGCGGGTCGGTGCCAGCGGCCTGGCTCCTGGCTCAGCCTGGCGTTTCCCCGATGAGTTCGGTTACGCACACAAACGGGAACAGCTCAACAGGTCGTCTGGGACCAGCGGAGGAACAAACCTCCCTATCTCCTGGCTGAAAGGTTCCCCGAGAGAGGGCCGTGTGCTGGCCGGCGACCGGGCTGGTGTGCAAGGGCACGGGGATTTACCACAGCTGGCGGGACTGGGCCCAGAGCTGTACCACCCCGACCGAACAACCCAAAGTACAGAAACATAGCTGCTACAGGCCTCTGCGTTTCTAATGCAATTGGAACCATTACTATTGTCAGATGTCTCATGTTTAAATTACTGCTGTTACAGGACTGTGTTGCTTTCTACCCGATAGTTTTACAGTAGGGAAATACAGGGGATATTACAGAAAAAAAGTATGGCAAAATGGCTTAGGGATGGTCTGTCATGAAGTAGCAGGCTTGCTTCATTCTCATTCCCCCTGTTCTGTTCCCAACTGTTGCGATCAGCGACAAGGAAGAGCCTACAATTACAAGATTAAGCAGTGCTCTGAGTAATCAGAAAGTTGCAATGCTCCTGCTTCAGTTCCCACACATTGACATAAAGACAGTATATTTGAAAACAGAATCAAGCCTGTGGCTTGCAGAACAACAGAGGGAAGAATAAAATGTGTTTTAATTAGAATTATGCAAAGCAGCTGAGCTGCTTTCAGCAACAAAGTATAAATTGCCAATGCTAACTCCCCCTTATCTCTCTGTCCAGAAGCCAGTCGTGCTACAATGAAAGAGCCGGCTTATTAAACAACTAAGTAAATGCCACGCAGATTATAATAATCTTGTACACATCGCTCAGGTTTGCCACAGAGCAGTCTTGAATAGTGGTTATAGCCTAAACCATATCCTGAATTTTCATATATATGCAGCAAGCGTATGTATTTTATTAAAACAAAAACCAGAGGACTCACTAGTAGGTACCATATGTTATGTTTATACATTCCTCATCGCTGCTGGGTCCTCATCCAGTAACACAAATGGACTTGAACCTGACTCACCGCAGCTCTCCTCATTCATTAGCGTCACGGCAGCGCTGCCGCTGTCGTCACGGCCTCTTCCAGGCCGTGCGGCTTCAGGAGCGTGGTGGGGAGCGGGGAACGGGTCAAGCCCTACCCTTTCCTCCTGGGCTGCCTGCAGTCCTTCGCTGGCCCCAGGGCCGGGAAGGCGAAGAACAGGTGCAAGAAGTCTCGTAAACCCATTTTAGCCTCTTTTATTTGGTGCTGTTTGCTGGTTAGGGCCTGTCTGGACCCACGAATCATTCCAGATCCCTACAGTTATTGGTTAAAGCAGCTATCATCATACCCCAGGATAATATTTTCTTACATTGTCATTATGAAGTAGTAATTCTAGAATTACAGCAATTCTTGTCATATTGTCGTTATGTTTTTTTTCAAAGAAAAATTACCCTGACTCTCACAGGGGATTTGCCAAGCTGGAATCATGGAAGCGCAGAAAGAAGGCTTGAGGTTTCTGCTTAGTAATTTGAACAGATATTTAGTCTGAATAGAATTTGCAGGATCAGAATTACAATGATCTGAATGTTAGAAATGACATTTCCCACTTTAACAGTACGTGACTCAAATAAAACACGACATAGTGCCAAACAGGTAACACCCAGAGAGAGAAAAAGGAATTTAATTTGGGGGGAAGGGGAGGAGGGGATGACAGAAAGAGAAGGCCCGCTGATCCATTCATAAATCCTCAAAGGTAAGAGAAATTGCACACGCGTGAGGGTAACGGCTGAAAGCACACTCCCCGCGTCCAAAAAACAGTTGAGCCCACCCCTGTTTGTGTTAGTTCCCAAGCTGATGCTTAGTTTCACAAATAAGCTTAGGAACCTGATTAGCCCTTCTTAGTTTCCCCTTTCTTTAATGGCTATGATACTTGAGAAAAACAGATTTGAAAGATGTGAAGTCAGGAAAGGAAGGGGGGGAAAAAAAAAAAGGAAAAGGAATAGCATGAGAAAGCAAAGGGAAGACTGCAAATGTTTCAGTGGCCGAGGGAGGTGGCAGCAGGGAAGGGGTCAGTATGGAAACAGAACTGAAACTCGAGGGCCCAAGTGAAACGAAAGTGAAACTCGGGGCTGTGGATGGAAGAAGGACACCGTGGGGAAATGCACGAACACCGACAAGCCGGCTCAACAGGAGAGGGTACTATAAAACTTGACTTGCCCAGGGCAGCTGCCCTTGAGGTTTTTTAATCAGCTTGTCTTAAAAGAAAGTCTAGGTTGCATAGATCTTTAATGACTGTTGGGCCCACAGTCATGCTGGCTTGGGGTGAGCACGGTACAGAGCCTTAGAGGGAAAAATATGCCTGTAATCTCTAAGCTGAAAGCCAGATGAGCTCCGATGCAACACAGAGCCGTCGGAGGAGCCGGCAGGAGGGTGCTGCCGGTCCGGGAGCCCCGCAGCCCCGTGCTGGGAAGTGGCACTCGTTAGAGCACAGCAGAGCTCCAGCCTCACGCCCCAGCTCAAGGGCCAGAAACGCACCCCGCGGAGCAAGGTGCCGTGCCCAAGAGAGTCACTGTTGCCACAACTCGATTTGCAGCAGCAGCACTAGGGGCTTTTCTGAGCCTTCCTCCACCTGCTGCCTTTCCACCTCTACAGCGTAAGCCCCGTTCAAATTGCCAAAGCCTCCGAGCCTCCTGAGCGCCCAGCGGCTTCATCGCTGACCTAGAAATGCTGTCCTTATTGACAGATCCTTCTGTGAACCTGGCTGCCACAGGCTGCTGGCTCAGCTTTCATGCCTCGCTGCGACCGTCGCAGTCTGGGTGGATGAGACCTGGAGAACAGGCAAGCCCCGGAGCCCCCGTTTCCCGTGCTGAGTGCGTCAGCACGCTGCGTGCAGGCTTCTGCGCGTAACGGCCTCCCTCGCTAAGTTCTTACAGAGAGGTCATCGGCATTTGGGGGTTTTTGTTCAGCAGGCCTAAAACTTCTCCAGCAATGCTCTTAGAAGGGAGAAAGCCATCAAGAAGAATAAAAAGCATGACACTGGGACACTGGACTGAATGCTGAAGCTAAAGGAGGAACTAACAAAGTAACCTTCAACGCTATCCACATACATTTCTTTTGTTTTCTAAATGATCCTATTTTTTTCAATATTGACTTCTGACCAAGGCAGTCAAAGATTTTCCGTTAATTTCAGCAACACATAAAACCAGTCTCATAGTCTCCGTTGGTTTGTTCCTCAACCACTACTAAGGATCTGCTAAACCCGGTTTGTAAGGATGTGAATGAGGTTAATCTGTGGCCCATTTGAAAATCAGATAGGGAGGCTGTAGGATATATATATCTTTTGTAGGAGATATATATATATTTCATATAGAGTAGTATATATATATATTTCATATATATCAGGATAGATATGTTTTTTTCATGTTGATACTGTTCCCCAGCTACTCTCTCTGCTATTAGTGAGGATCAGTGAGGATCTTTGCACGGATTCCCATACTACAGGGTAAAAGATAGGTAAATAGGGAAACAAAAAAGCTTCCTTTCCTCCTTTCTTCCCTTTGCCAGACTGTAGGAAGATCAAGTGCCTCTTTATACAAAGCTTGCAACTGTGTTTAATTCACTGTCAGTAACATGGGCTATTGTTAGGTCTCTCAGCCAAACTCCCGAGGTGTAAGGGAATCATTTCAGGCAATGACATCACACAAATGTCACACAAAAAACAACCTGGAAGAAAACAAAAGTTCCCTGATATAGCTTTGGAGCAATTTTGCTGACACGATTTGTCAGTTATCTCATGATAGTTGGCATTTTTTTGAGTATCTTACCTTTTGTGAAACAGGGGGTAGTTACCTTTTAGCCCTGAGATCTGGAAGAAAAAGTCTTGAGAACATGACGACTTGAAATTTGCTAAAAATAAAACCTGACAAATCAATGGGTCGTTATTACTTATGTGTTTACTCTTACTGCTTTGATGGGTTTTGAATATTTGAGCTGGTTTATTCTTTCTTTGGGCCTCTTTTTCAGCAGGAGTTGAACAAACTTCTACTTGAAAACTAAAGATTTGTTTAAGAAATGACATTTTTTCAATATGCACTTATGGAATGACGACAGGCATTTTTAGGACTTTATATTCAATATGACTAGTAAAATGCAGACGATGACCCGTAGACCTAATTATGTTAGCATCCCATGCAGGAATAAACATGCAATTTTATACACAGTTTAAATGGTTTAAACATAGTTTTGGATTTAAAGTTACTGAAAAAGTAGTTCAGTGTAGGCAGAGGGTGTGTTCCCAGGATCAACCTCATTATGAAAGACTATTTCTAAAGTCAAAGCTGTTGGTTATTCATTTGCAAAGGTCACCTATCCCGGGCCTATTTGGCAAGCTTGCCAGTAAAGGTACTGTTACGAAACACGGTTGCACATTTCAGCTCACCGTTCAAGGGAAGCTGAACTGAGGCCGCAGTCTTTCTTTTACGTAACCGTCAAAGGTGAATTATTACTATTTTCAGCTGGATGCAGCTCAGAAACATAGGAAAGATGGAAACATTACCGCTGCTAAGATAGCGGGGCCTATTTCAACTTCTGGGCGAAAGGAGTGGGTTCCTTACCTGCATGGCGTTCCAGCCCATGGTACGCGTGGCCGTCTGCATCGGTTTGCGTTTCTCCATGTAAAATAATAAATAAAAGTTATCAAGAGAATTCAAGGAGAGTTAAGGATACAGTAGCAGTGGGATATTCTTATCCTTTGAATCTTCTGGCCAGCAGTTTCCCTATGCTGATGGACATTCTCAGTAGGATTTTACCATCACAGAGCACAGCCTGCACTGCGAAACGCCCGTGACTCCAGGGAGTTACAGGTGAACCATGGCTGTGTGCTTTCACAACGAGCAGCACATGAACCTGTGCACGTGGGCGATCTGCACGCACAGCTCAGCTAACGCCAGGGCTTTGCTGCCCTGGAAAGTCCTACTTAAATAAGACCATTAGGCAGAAGACCATTTAAGCACATGCCCAAACCAGTCTCCGTTCTAGTTAGCAGCGAAGTACGTCCTTAAGCGTAAGGCAGTGAAATTTAAACACCTACACAGAGAAGAAAAGACTTAGGCCACCTTAAACATCTGATGAAAGTTAATTGAAATCTGTTCTGAAATGAGGGATCGCAGGAGGAATGTGGGTGTGGCTCAGGCACGCAAGAGCCGAAGCACCAGGCCTGCCTGATATTAGTCATCTACACGATAATTATGTATGCAACAAGCACCTGGGAATCAAACCCTCCTGAGAGGTTTATTGGCTAGATTACTTCATAATCCCTACACTTGGGCCAGGAGGAGAAGAGCAACCTGCCGATCCAGCTGGAAGGAACTGTGGTGTGCACTGGACATTCTTCAGAGTAAAACTTGTCAGCAGGAACTCAAAGGTACCGGGGGAAGAAGCGCTACATCCTGACCTTTAAAATGTGCAGTCACAGTCACAAAGACCAAGGGATGCCAGTGTCAGCTGCAGAAGAGTCATGAGTCACTTGGGAGATCTGTGCTGCAGAAGGAACATGTTATCCCTTCGCTCTGCTGGTAGTGCCAGTCTCTTTCTGTCTTAAATGATCCATCTGCTGCTGCCCAAATTAGACACACAGCTCTCGCCGTCACTGTGCAAAGCGGTCGCCGTCAGTGCTCAGAGCGTGGCGTTCTCCATAGCTCGAGCCTTGCTTTGCATCTTACCTACAGCCAGGGAAACCCCCTCCTGCCCAGCATGGCTTACGTCCCATTGAAGCCCTCCGAAGAGGAACTGCTGTTGCAACTGCCAGAGCTGACTTGTCAACGCCACGACCCTGTAGGTCTTTGCCAGCAAGCCCAGCTGAAGGACAAATGGAGAGATCTTCCTCGGGTGGGAGTTGCTGTCATGAGCCTATGGATGAGATGTGGGTCTGGTGGCAAAATGAACCCCTCAGCTGCGCAGCTCACTGTTACCGGAGGTGTAAGGTGGTCAGCAGCTACTGCTCATTTGACCGCTCATTTGTCTTCTCCTCTGCACTGTTTGGCTCAGGGCACACAACATCGCTGTTCAAAAAAAAGCTGAAGCTTCAGCTCACCTTGGTACGCTGTTGCTGTTTGTTTGAATCCACTGCATGCATTAACCTGAAATAACGCAGGTGTTACACACTGCCATTCAGTTATCTTGAAGTAGGTTGTGAAAATATGTAAATCCAAGGAAGCAACCTTCACTTTCCTCGTGCTCTCTCCCACAACATATGTATTTATATTGAGGTGCCCACAGTTCAAATTATCCATCCTTGAAAGTTTTACTATTTGTTCTTTGGGGATGTCCAGTGTTCAGTTCAGGTGTGAATCCCTGCTTGTAAAGCAGGAGTTCTCCATTTGGCAACCTCTCAGGAATAAAACAAGGAACTGGAAATCTCTTGATGGGTAGGTGTTTCATGCTGGAGGTGTTTCTGGCTTTCCACTTCTGAAGAATGAGTAGGTTGCCTTGAAATAATGACATTTGTGGAAGCTCTTTAAGTCTGATGTGTATTTATTAGGACTTTATGGCATATAAGTGGGATGGCTTACAATCTGGGGTGTATGAGGAAAAGCATCACAAAATTTATTCTGGAAAAGAGAAGTAATTCAATGAATCAGTCAAGTGGATACCTCCTACAGAAAAAAAAGAAACCTACATAAGCTCTTCTTTCTACTGAATTTAATAGCCCCACTTCAGTGGTTTTTAAAGGACCAAGTTATCAAATTTGGTGTTTAGTGTCAAAGCCTCAAATCATGAGCAAACCTGAAGTAGGGGACCATTGTGCAGAAAATATCTAAAGCATGCCTGAGCGCTGAATATCAGCACGGATCCTTGGAGCTACTAGCACGGCCCATGGGAAGATGTGTGCATCACCAGCACTGCCCTCAGCTCAGCCGGTCTCCAGCCTTATCCCTGGGGCATTGCAAACTCCCAGGGAAAGGCCCTCCTCCGGTTGGGGGGTTTGGTTATTTTGGTGGTAGTGCCCAGCCTCAGGAGCAGCTGCGTTTCTTTTTCATAAGGAAGAAGAGTGATTTCTGTGTGGAGGATACAGGGCATCTTCCGTACGTCCATGGACACCTCATTCATTCTCACTCCAGTTCACCAAGGGCACTCCAGCATATGCTTAACTTGAACTTGCATATAAAAGTGGTGATGCTTGTGCTTTGTTTAGCAGAGAGAGACGTTTCATGTGGCTGAAGCCCAAAGCCTTATTCATTTTTTTTGTCCTCAGTTACAGGCTGTCTTTAATAACTGAAGACAAGTGAAGGGTCACAAAATTACCCCATCTCACCCTGCCTCCATTTCTTCCCTACCTCAAGGGATGTTTTCAACAGGATACAATTATCATCCACAATCATCTACTAACTCTTGAAATAATAGTTTAGTCATGCCTAGCTTTCTTGAGCATGTATTGAAAGAGCAATCAGTATTTGAAAGAGGAATACCCTTTCTTTCCCAGGAATCTGGAAAGCATTACAGGCTCTGAAAAACTAAAAAGCCCGGCTGGAAAATTGTTGGTAAAAGGCTGGGTTTTAATTAATACATTTAAAAACTTTTCTGTCAAAAAACCTCTTTGCATCTTCCTCTCAATTAAGCAACTCAAGATTTACTGACTTTTTTTCTGCATTTATTTCATTTTTTTCCTCCTCTTTATGCCATTTTATTCACAACTGCTCTTCTTCCTTAAACACTTGCCATTGGATACCAATGAAGTTCAGATGCCTTTTGATGGTCTTCGAAAGTCATTCCTTTAATAAATCTGTTCTTAGCCCAAATGATGCTTTCTTGCTGTGACCTGTGCCAAATCTCTTAGTCCCTCCAGCTTCAGCCACCCCTTCTGCTCTTGCAACGTTGGCCAAACAAGGTTGCTTGGTGTCTTTCCCGCAGAGGTCCCAATGTTGCCTGCTGCAAGGGAAGACGTTATCTGTAGAAGTCAGGCTGCCTCAAAGACAACATGGATGGGGCCTGGAGTGCTTCCAAGCAGGGTGGAGAAGATGCTTCCAGAGCTCAGGACCAGTGTGGACTACTGTGTTTGCCTCAGGTCCGCATTCAAGAACTTCCCTTTCTTCTGCCCGACACATGAATCATACATTTTGGTGATAAACTCATCTGGCCATGACTGGGCCTTCCTCTGCACTTGTGCAGTGGCTAAGGCATTGATCGAAGCCTCTAGAAAGTAATAAGATACATAATAAAAGAGTTAATTAAGAAAGCTTCTCTTAGTCAGGGACAAATGTTGCTTTCTAGATCTTTAATATGCCTGGTGTACTTTGAGACACCAAAAGAACAGCAAACCATAATACTCTGAGTTTGCCTCAAGATGATGAAAAAGCCCTGATGATAGAGGACTTAAATTGGAAAACGTTGTGAGCACGCAGTCCACAATGCGGCATTCTTATCTGTCTTGACAACCAGCTTTATCGCCTCCCAGAGAAAAGGTGGCAAAATCAGTTAAATCAAATGAATTACTGTTGCAGCCTTTTGCCTAAAAAGGCACCCCAGCTCCTTGGGAAAGGATGTTCTGTACCTGCATTTTAAATCATTTAAAGAGTTTAACTTTTTACCAATTTAAGTACTAATCAGTGTCAGAAGCCAGTTGCAAGATAATTTTGCCCATTTCTTCCTTTTTCTTCCTCTCCTGTTTTAAAGGCTCTCCGGGGATCGCCCTTCTTCAATCCTGAACACTCTGTTTAAATACTTCAAAAAAAATCTTTGAAATGTGAACATCTAGCTTGGACGTGTAGCTTAAATCCGTCATGTAATGAATTCCAAGAGGTTCCCAGCTCCCTCAGTTCCTCTGAACATCACATTTTGACTAATTTAAAAATTCTATTGTCCTTGGAGCTCATGTTTTTTAAGCACTTAGAGAGCATAGTAATGAACATGAGAGAAGCCAAAGGAATGTGACAGAGACATGAATTTCAAACTGCAAGTGCCCAAAAAAGTGAACACTTCTTTTCCTTTTAAATAAGCTCACAACCGTAAAAGAAAAAAGAAAATAATTGTCGAAACTGATTTGAGACATGCAGCTTAACACGAGGTTTCCTCTTGCTAGATCTCTGGAAATGCTTGGACTTTTTTTGCCATCTGCAAAGTGCTTTGCAAACATTGTTTACTTAATCTTAACCCTCTCCTGGGGGACCGGTGGGAAATTACTGTGTTCTTTTTCAAGGTGTAGAAATTGAAACGAACATGGTTAAGCCTCATCATTTAGGAATTTATTCCCAGAGGATGTAATCTCTTCAGCAATTCCACCTTCAGGAGTGAGGGCTGGAGGGAGCAATTGGAGAGGACAAGAAGTGGGAAATTACGAAGTTTCCAGAGGAAGGGATCTTGAACGGTGAACAGAGATCAAGGAAGAAAAATATGTAAACTGGAACCATGCTCAGGAGTGGGAACAGTTATTTAGATGCTCTGTAAAATGCCTGGGAGGTAAAGTGAAATCCATCGGCCTGGTGGGGCAGGGGGAGGTGAAGATGGTGCCTCAGAGGAGCACGCGTGCTCTGAAGGAAGCCAAGGGTGAGTCACACGTGGTGTGGGGCTGTGGCACTAGCCCTCTCCTGTCTCTGTCTTCTTTTCTCCTATCTGTGAAATGGACCTAATAATTAGGCAGATTTCCCCAGGGAGGGGATGAAAGCACCGTGAAAACATTGAACAAAGGAGAGTGTTTAATGACAGAAGTGAGGAATAGAGCTGCACCTCGTTGCCCCTGCTTAGCCAAACACTGACAGACCACCACCTACTGTTGCTGCTGCAAAGACACATATACCTAGTGGACATGTTTTAGCACTGTCAGTTCTCTTGTTTTGTCTTATGCCAAAATATTTGTTTGCAATAAAAAAACCTGCAGGTCAAAAAACCCCGATGGTATATCTGAAGAGTACATGCTTACCCTGCCATGCATCGCCATCAGAATAGTAGCGGTTTACTTGTTGGCTGTAAGACCCGGTAAGCAAGGTCTAATAGCTTGCTTCCCACTGGCTCGTCTCTCCTGTGGCCACCTCAAAGCTGCAGCCCAATAAGCCTGGCAGAATTGGTCCACAGTGTGCAATTAATTGCAGATTAAAAATACAACTTCAGGAACTTTGCCAATGAGATAATGTGAGACAGCACTCTTAGGCACTCAAGTAGACTGATTTATCCCTAAGCAGTATCTGCCCTTTTAAAGATGATGGGAGCAATCAGAACTTTTGGCTTAAAAAAAAAAAGACAGAAAAAAGCAAAGCTTTTGAAAATTATACTGCATTGCATTCAGTGCGAATTAGAAAATGATGTCAGACCTGAAAAGTATTGCTTTTCATAAACAAAATTATTTGAAATAAATGCTCTATCAAATTGTATTGTAAGGGGGGCAGCAGAAGCAGGGCATTATGTTAGGAGTTCTGTATTCCTAACCTGCATTGCCTGACCCTGCCAATGGTCAACATGAAGATCTGTTTTACTGCACTGTGGCCATATAAAAAGGAACTTAAAATGGAAGTAAGAAGATTGGAACCAATGAGAACATCCAACAAAATGAATTTGCATTGAAAAATGTTGTTTTGTCAGAGCTGAAATGATCTGTAGGGATGCATTAGTTGTGATGAAATTTTTGATGGCCTCAGAAAACTAGCATTACCTTCTTACTGCCAACCAGGATGCAAACAGAAATAAAACATTGGGATTTTTCAGTCGTACAATAGATGCTTCAACACAATTTTATTCCGTTGCATAAAAATCGTTTCCAAACCTAATGCAGCTTGATAACACATTTTCAAATGGTGGGAGGGAATTCTTGTCCTGAGGCTAGCTACAAACGATACTTGTGTCCTTTTTAAAACCCATTTACATGACTACAAGGGTGTAAAATTGCTGTTGTATAAATGAGACTAACTCAGAGCGCAGGGAATATCATCTCAAACGAAGCTTGCATATACACCCACAGTATAAATATTGGATACTGTTTGCTTTTATAGATGTGGCTTTCTATGCCAAGAAACCTATAAAGAAGACCAGCATAGGCGTCATCAAGGAACAGCTAATAAAATAAGAACCATTGAAAGAAATAGACCCTGCCCCATCCTTTGGATCATTATTTTATGTATCAGAACTCCTGTCCTTCTGGAAAGTCCATAAAAGTAGCAAGTTCTGGATACTGTTTATTCTGTAGGTATAATGGGCATGTCTATTTTTGGTGGAAAATGCTGCCTATTAGCCTCATGCTGTCCTTAGCGCAACCGAGGGGAAAAGTCTTTCAAACCTCAGACCTCACTGGAGGGAAAAGTAGCTGACAGGAGAGCAGGCTGCATCAGTTACAGGAGGCAATTACGGAGAACAGAACTGAAAAAAGAAAAACGCAAAACGCCCAGGTTTCAGACACACTGAGGCAGGCAAGATGGAAAGGCTGTGAAGGCAAGCAAGGTTAAGAAGAAAGCACAGGACAAGAAAAGCTGCCAACTAATTTCTAGTGCTCAGGAGAGAGGCCTGAGTGCTGCTCCCATGTCTGACCCGGCCACGTGCCTCAGCTGCGTAAGGGTGCAGGACGACAGTGTCAGCTGCTGGTGCTTTCCTGAGCCCGCTGCAAATTGGTTCAGGCAGCCGAGCAAGCAAAAATTTACTGGATTTTTTTTTTTTTCAACTTGGTAATATCAGTTTTGTATCCCTTAATTTTCTGGTTTGCTCTTTGAACTGTCTCACCATCAGATGAACTTTGTGCTGGGGCAAAGCGAGTGCCTGGCTGGAACAGTTCTTGTTCCAGCTCTGACTTAGACCAGCTTAAACTGTCATGGAAATATACCCAAGATGTGTTCTAAGCCTAGCGTGAAATCTGCAGGCATGGGTCAGTGTTAGTTGCTTTAGAGCTATTGCTAGCCGTACGCTCGTTCAAAACTTGTTTTTTGCAGACATCACAGACATAGTAGTAATTAGATATCACATTTGAGCTTACTGAAACTAGCAATTGATTTGGCAGAGGCCTCAGCCCCTATTACACATGCTTTGAACTATTCAGTCTCTATTTTCAATGTTCTTTGCTTAAATCCAAGCAAATCCAGAGTCTTTCCTGAATCCCAGCCCACCCGTAATACTAAAAGATCAGAGAACTTTAAGTATTTTTATTTGTGCTCCCTTTTCAGAGACATTAACGAAAGAGCATGGCTACATACCGCATTTGTATGTGCTAGTGCATGGGTAAGTTATCCTGCTCTACCTAAAGAGCTGCAAGAGGCAGAGTTACTTGATTTGGATAAGTTATGAATGCGTTGCCATTCCAAGAGGCATCCATTCCCTTTGGACTAGCACAGTAAAACTTACTGCATCCTTGTCTGAATAACCATTTTCATCTGCCCGCAGGCAGTGAGGAGGCTGCTCTGACACAGCAGCCCTCCAGTGCGACTCGTGGGCAATCGGTTGAAAGTGGGAACGCTCACCGAGGTGGGAAGGCTGGTAGGAGAAGTGGTCAGGCCAAAGTGACATGGGTACACATCAGAGAAAAATGTAAACTAACTGGAAAATTGGGCAGAGGTAATGGCTATATCCCTTGGAGATGAAGGGTGAAAAATACACAGGACAGAGCGGAGGGATATAAAAATGAGCAGGGGAAGGGAAGTAATTTTATAGCTTCTCATGCTACCACAAAGCTGTTGAGTCCCAGTCACTGGTTTTCACTCGCATTTTTAGCATGCAATGTGAGCACAAAATGGCTGTCACCATTCACCTTTGCTGCTTTTTACACTGGTTATTAACTGGTGCAAACGTAAGCGATTACGAAAAATGCACCACTAATCCATTAACAGCACCCAGAAAAAAAGCATTTTATGTCCCTACAAAAACTTCTGTCATAAGATCTTACAACAAATTGCAAAGAGCAATATGGCAAAGCTCAGAACATCTAAGCCAGGCGGGCTTTTTTCATCTCATGTTGCAGATAGCAAGCTGAGGTGCTGAGAGATGTTCCGTACCTGGTTTAAGCCGCAGAGGCTTGAGCACAACTCAGATCAGAACTCCCAACTTGGAGTTAGCTCAGCAAAACGAGAACCCTTCTTCCCTGGAGTAATAGTTTGAAACAGGAACCAAGAAGAGAAAGCCGCTTTGACCAAATTTGAAGCTCGGTTTTAAATTGGAATGAGCAGGTAACGGGAATACAAAGAACTGGATAATGAGCGTGTGCAGGAAAGCAGTGAAGGAAGGTAGCTAGGGAGAAGTGGTGGGATTAAACGGATGAGATGCTTTTCTACTAGTTGCAACAATAAACTGTCCAGCAAAAGCATAAAGGAAACATAAATGGTGTGACTGGAGCGTATGCAGAAACGAGAGCAACAAAACTGTGGCAGTGCAGACTAACAGAGAATCGACTAACTCCAGAGACTTGTTGCCTCCCAATACATCTAATACCGCCTGGGACCTGAGGGGGTTCCACCACACGGCTCCAGGCTGCAAAGTCAGCCGGTGTGTAGCTACCTCGCGGGTCTCTGCATGACACTTCATCACACGGCCGGCATGTGCTCTCGGAAACGGGCCCAGGCGTTGATCTGGCCGGAGAAGTACTTCAGTGGGTCGTGCTGATGAGACAATCCAGACTTGCCAACCATCTATTAAGAGAAATGAGTGGGTTTTTTCCTGTCTTTGAGGAAGAATCCTTGCCTGTCACTTTTAATTAGCCAAATTATAGCTGTCATTGTGTTCCACAGCTCATTAAATACTATGAGTCTGCTTCAAATATTATGGGGAAATTAAAGAGACAGTCTTGATAAGATCCCTTCTTTCAACCAGAAAAAATATGACTTCTCTTTTATGATAACACGTCACTGAATCAAGCCTTTGTTTCATCCAAGCTCATTCTTCCCCTGCATTACACCTTTTTAGTAATATCTAAGGACTTCAATAGTGTGGTGCTGTTCTCAGGAAAAAAAGAAAAGAAAAAAATGAAATAAAATCGATAGATGGACAGGCCTCTACTACCAGGCACGCTGGCGTCACGCTCTTACAGCCAGGATGGCCGAGTACTACATAGCTTTGCCTCAAGATATCTTGCACATAATGTCTTCGTATTCTTTCGTCAAAGACACACAACCATGTACTCCTGAACTGGAATTTCCCCTCCCTTGCTGGAGTTTAGATTATAAATGTGGCACACACAACTGTTGTAATTTTGTCTCTGCATAATGATTTATCTGTCTGCTGGAGGCAGCTGTCGTACAGGTTCTAGTTCAAATACAGTGTATTACAGAAACAGGCTCTACTTTTCCACGCTGATCATATTTTTTCTTGATTTGCTGTTGCTCTAAAGAAAATATAGATCCAAACCTACCTAGATTATAAACCATTCATACTAAAGCCCACATTTATATACAAAAAGCACAGGAATAACCAGTGAATAAAAGACTTCCGTGTTTGAATTCTATATTAAAATCTTCCTCTAGCCATAACAGGAGTTCGCAATGGATAGATTTCAACTACTCTTACTCTTCTTAAATGTTTAACTACAGAAAGCCTTTGGGATGTCAGTCGAGGGTGTGGATCCCATTGTAGTCAGCACAAATCCAGAACAAAAGGATGGTGAGTTTCCAGCACAGATATAAGGCCAGATGCAATGGACAATAAACGGGAAATACATGGAACCAATGAAATGGTATTGATCTGCGTGAGATGTCCTGGTCTCAGCACCCTGATGGCTTCAGCCCTTGTCTTTTCTTTTTATCAGCACCATAAAAAAGCAGCGTGCTTTAAGGTAGCTAGTGAAAGCAGCTGATAAAATAGCCTTGTGCACACCTTCAGTAAACTGCATTAAAGTAGGAAAAGTGGCATTGGAGAAAACCTGATTGTGTTCATTGTGTTAGCTTTTTAGAAAGTGGAGATGGCAGCGTCTAGTGGAGAAGAGCCCAAGGGGCTGGCCCTTTCTGGTGGGGACAGGGATGGTGTCGCTCACAGCATGAGCGCAGGAAATGGCAGAGAGAGGGAGAAAGGAATCCAGAATCAAAATCAAGGAGGAAGGCCAAGTGGGAGCAGTTAGACGGAGAGATGGAAGATGGACAACATATGGCAATAATATCGAAGGGGATGGAAATAAAATGCTGTGCTGTTTAATACAGGAAAAAGAGCACAGAGGAGAGAGGTCAGGTGGGTCAGACCTGGAGAGAAGCTCACCTTTTCCAGTGCATTTGAATCTAAAGAAAGGAAGATGCGCAAGAAGATGTGTGCAAGGACACTAATCAAGGATGCTTCTACATTGCATAAGATCCGGGGAGCGATATAGCTATGTCTGTGTGGGGCACCCTTGCCCCCTGTATCTCTGAAGCTTTGCCCATGTTCCAAGTACATTTCCAGGGCTTGTTATTAAATAGAAACATATTGTTTACTCTCTCTTTCCCTTCAAAATACCAAGTCACCCTGAGAAAATACAGTTAACTTTTATAAAATCATCAGCATGCTGCTTGGTAATTTTAGTCCCATCTAAGCCCTGCTATGCAGTCAGAAGCTGGGCCACGTGCTCCCTGGTAAAGCAGAACATCGTGTCCCACCTTGAAAGGCACTCCACGTTCAAGTGTCCACATTTAGTGGGGCAAACTAAGAGGTCTGATGGGGCAGCAAATCAGAGACCTATACAACGCTAGCCACTCATTTATCAGTCTTGCAAATGTGCAAATAAGATACAGGCTTGTCAATAAAATATGTTTCAATTTAATTTTCTCCAAGGCAAAAAAATAAAAGAAGAGACCCAGGGCAAAAAAAAAAAAGAAAAAGATTTTTGGCGCCTGAATGTCTATCCGTTCATTTTCAAAATCTGCTTTTATTTATCCGCTGGTTTTCATTGATCTCTGGTGATAAATGTGCCAGCTGAGAGAACTTAGTCCTAACAGACAGTTTTTCTTCCCTCTGCCAAAAATGATCAGGTTTCCTCTGTGAGCCATGCTCAGGAGTCTTCAGTCATCTTGAAATATGTCTCAATTCAGGGGATTATAACCAAATTAAATACAGCTTTGCTCCAAAAAGAATTTTTTTTTTTTTAGGGTCTTTGGAATGAATTTTCATTCCTTTTCACTGTAAAACACACAGGTTTATTGACAGCACGTGTTGGTCTCTGAAACTCAACGCAAGTCTCTTACCGCACCTTATTACTAATCCCTCCTCTCTCTCATCGTTCCCGGCCGAGCATCTCCCCACCTGCCCGCTTTCTCCTTCCCCTCCCATTTCCAGACCCGAACCCTCCTCCACCAGCCTGCTGGCACAGCCACCTCCACGCGCCCGGCCGTACAGGTCCCCAGGCCGGGGCAGGACCACTCCAAGTGCACCCGCGGGGCCCTTACCCGTGCACCCACGCAGCAGTTTTCAGCCGGACTTCGCGGGCTCCGAGGCCACCTCTGGGTTTGCTGCTCTGGGGCCTCCCAGCCCACTGGCAGGAGGTGAAAATCAGCTGCTTGTGGATCTGCAAATAGAAAAAGGTGGAAAACTGCTGCTTAAAACCAAGGCACTTCCTCCTCGCTGCTGCCAGCGAATCCCTTTTCCTAGGGCTGTTTCCCCCGGCTTATCTCCTCCTGAGCCTCTCTGTGTACATGTGAGTATTTTCTGACTGCAAGCACCTCAGAGTCAGCTCCAGCCCATCCTGAAGAGCTGAAAATCCCTTTTACAGCATAGGAGTTAATCCAGTAGCAAATCCCAGGGAGCAACTGATTTAAACATTGTTTAATTAAGGGAAAGTGCTTCTTTTAGCCATGATTTGATGCGTCCGTATACCCCAGACATAAACTCAGTGGTTGAAATGGGCTCCATAGGGCATACAACAGCCTGCCACCTTTGCAGTGTGAGTACTGGCACTTTTCATGTAAAATGCTGGAAGCGGTGAGACTACGTACTAGCGCTTCCCCATTTGCATACCAATACTTCTGAGTTTGCACACGGGGACTTCTGAATTTCCTCTGTGACTGACATATATAAAGCATGGGTACATGCCGGAAAGCAAACACGCATCAAGAATGTATTTCTACATGTGCTTGCTCCACTTGGTCTCTGTTTTCTCCCCTATAATGAAACCTCCTAACCCACTTAAATCAGGAGGGTTAAATTTTAAGAGTTCAAATAGCCCAACATATAAAGCTATGGGTAAGTTGAACACTGATTGTGCTTCAGTAAATCAGGAGTTACTTGGGAGTGATTGACTAGCTATGACCTAGTCTTTACTACAAAGGAGTTGGTAGCTTGGACCACAGAGGGGATGAGGACTTGTAGAAAAGTGGTTGCATTTGCAGCTCTATTACCATTATCGGCTGGCTGGCTAATATTATTAGTAGCATAAATCAAATTAATTTCATTCAGTAATGGTGAATAATGCATCTATAAATAATGCTCAACACCTTATATAAAAATATTTAAAATTAAAAAATGGTATGACATTTTACCTTTCCCGAAATTAAACTTCCTGCCCTTACAGAAATTCAATTTTAACGTACTGGTGAAAACCCAGCAAGAAAAGCAGTACAATTATTATTAACAGGTTAGTAAAAAATTCCTGTGACACCACCAAATGTTTCACTTTTAGGTGGGCAACACGTTCAACTCACAACTTGACTGTCTGCTTCTGGTTGTTTAACACCAGCAATCTAAATAGCCTTTGATCGGGGCTAATGGGGCTTTTTGTATGCAAATTCCCACGGTTCAAGTAAGAAAGTGAAAGTGATTTATAGTACATGCAGCCAGGCGCACTTGAGCATCACACGTCCTTGGGGCGAGCCGAAGCCCAGAGCCTCCGCGCCAGCAGAGCCGGGTGTGGAAGGAGTCCCTTGCCCCATGGCTAGCTGGGCCGATGAGCAGGGCACCCCGATCCCGGCCTCATGGCGAGCGGTGGGGGGGCTGCTGCTCCCGAGGAGGACGTGGGACCAGACGGCGGTTGTTTAGCTTGGCTGTCCTCACCTCCCATGGCGGCCGCTCTCTCTGGCAGCATCTAGTTGTTCCCACAGCAAGCCTGGTCTTAGCCTGGGATGCTTGCATTCAGTTATTACTTTGGATGTAGCTGAAGTTTTCCTGAGGAGCTCGAGCCACGGCACGGGAAGCACAGATTCAAGCAGTTTGCAGCCTGGGCCAGAGCGGAGCAGGATTTCTCTGGCCGGGGGAGAAGGCAGTTGTTTCTCCTTGGGCCCGTCTCCTGGCTGGATGGCGAGGGGCGGTGGCAGGGAAGGTGGGAGAGCTCTGCACAGAAACCCACAGGAATCTCCTCATGGAGAGCCTTCAGCCGCCCGAGACACTGGGCTCGAGCCAGTTTCCCTGGAAGTGAAAACAACTACTTAACAGTTTCACAGCCTTCTTTATGTTTATCTGTAAAGCACTTTGCAACAGGTGAGTTAACACTAACCCTGTTCCACAGAGAGCAGAAGCAGACAGATGTGTGTAAAAGCACCCGGCAAATTAATGGCACAAATGTAAGGAGAACTTGGGGCTTCTCATCCAAAGGCCACGTTCAAAAAAAAAAAAAAATTAATGAAATCCATAGACGGTAAGAAAAGCACATTTGTCTGTAAAAATGTTTTCCTAGGATCACTGTTTGAGCTGTGACTCCAGCTGATGTTGTTTAAGTCTGTGAGCAGACAGTGGCCTCCGGTGAGCTCTCCTTCCCTCAGGAACCACATTGGGAAGAGCCATTTGGTCAGAAGGGAACATGGCTTGGATGCTGACAACCTGACTTCATTTCTTATTTCAGGGTGACTTAATCCTTCAGAGGTCTATACCAATTAGCTCATAACTTGTTAATGATGTGGTAAGTCACCACATCTCCATTTCGTCCAAGAGATATAGAAGACAAATTAATGGTCTGCTTTATTATTCCTTGAAGAAGAAAAGAGTATTTTGCTCCATTTGAAAAAGACAGAGTCTCTTAAAATAATATATTCTACAATTTAAATAATGGGTAGACTTACGTCCTTGCTCAAAGACCCATAACAAACAGCATGTACACACAGCAAAAAACCTGCAAAATGATGGAGCAGCCAACTCAATGCAAAGTCTCATCAGCAATGGCTCTGAATCGTCCAGGGAAATGCATGTCAGAATCACTCCTAGAACAAGAGTATGTGGCCGCTCTGCTCTTTTATTACCAGAGAAGAGTTTGATGGCAGTGGAGCGAACCATGTTTTTATTATTTGCTGCACAGTTCCCCTGTGGCACTGCTTTATGTGGCCATCCTTGTTAATTTATGTGTGGAGATACCACATTGCTCAACTTAACTGCACCCTTGCAATATCAGAAATACACCTGTAGAACCGACGGAATAACTTCATTAGCTCAGCCAGCAGAGGGAACTGCTAATCAGCACTAATTGCTCATGCAGGGCTAAGGTGTATCCTACCAAGTTCAGTAAATACCCAGTAAGATATGGTACTTCATGTTTTCTACTCTGTGTCAGACTGCAAATCTTCCAGCCTATTCCAGTACCGCAGTCTCCCTCCCCAACACCCCACCAGGCCTTCATCTCCCCTCACCTTGACCTTGTGGCTTTCTCCTGGAAGGAAGGCGAGCTCTGAAGCCCGTTTTGCTCAATGGCATTTTTGTGTCTTTCTGATCAATTGAGTAATCAGCTAAGCTCAAATCCTGGCTAAAACACGCAAAGTCTTTTCCTCCTACTTCTGCTCACATCCCAAATATATTCTGCCAAACAGCAGCTGTACAAGGCAAGGGTTAAATCAGGCAGCTGATATTTAGCCACAACTCAGCAAAGCCGGAGGTGGGTTTGACCCACGCTGACTGGGCTGCGAGCTCCTACCGCGGCATCACAACCACAATGCCACAGCCAGCGCCCCAGCAGCTACCGCTCCTCCGGAGCTCCCCTTGTAATTCCTCCCAGCTTCCCGCAGAGGAAACACACGCACACGAGGTACCAAATACCCTTCGCTGTTAGTGTTGCTTATTAACAGTCACTTCAGAAGCACTGTGGTTATCAACAGCTAGTCAAGGTATGGTTTGTTCACACCCCCTTCCCTGCCTCACCCCAGGCTGAGCCAGCACGCTTCACATCTTCCAACATAAAATACTTCCCAGTGATATCAATTTGCTTCCAAGAGGGCAAACCAAGGCAACTCCTTATGCCATTTGTGGTAACAGTCCAACGTGTTTTATCCAGTGCTCATCCTGGTGTTTTCATAGAACCCTAGAATACCAGGTTGGAAGGGACCTCAAGGACCATCTGGTCCAACCTTTCTAGACAAGAGCACAGTCTAGACGAGATGGCCCAGCACCCTGTCCAGCTGAGTCTTAGAAGTGTCCACTGTAGCGGAGTCAACCACTTCCCTGGGGAGATTATTCCAATGATTGACTGTTCTCAATGTGAAAAATTTACCTCTTGTGTCCAATTGGAATCTCTCTGGGAGTAACCTGTACCCATTACCTCTTGTCCTCACCATGTGACTCCTTGTAAAAAGGGAGCCTCCATCTTCTTTGTAACTACCCTTTAAGGGTATTTCCTTTTATATTACTTTTATTTCCTTGCAACAGGTAAAAGAAAAGGTGGTTGCAATACCTCCTCCCTGCCAACAGCCATAGCTCCCATTCTGGCAGGAGCAGCCCCCCCCCCAGCGCTGTCACACCAGCTACAGTGGGAAATGAAAAATCCTCCATCAAACTCAGGCAGTCCAAAGGGGATCCATCAGCTCAAGAGCAAAGAAGGCATGCGGCAGAAACCTCATTAAGCAGCTTCTGATGATCTCAGATCTTGGAGTTCACTGAGCAATAAGAGGAGCTAAAGGCAGCTCTCTCTTATAGCAGCCACCTGCAGGCCACCAACATCCCTTTAATGGCCAACGAGCAACCGGAGCACAGGCTGTGTCAGCCATACCTCAGTTACAGAGGCCATATAGAAACCCGTATGGCAGCTCCCTGACACCTCATTTCCTCCACCCCGAAAAGCATAAGAAAAGGCTTGGGTAGCTGGAGACCTGGCCTGCTGTATTCACATAAAGTCAGCAGGGGGGTCTCGTTTGGAGGAATATAATGAATTAAACTGGAAGAGGTCCAGGATTCAAGTTACACTAATTATGGCTTTAAAATTAATGTAACACTAAACACCTGCTTCCTTCGATCCTGAGAAAGGTGCCTTAGAAGGGTGTTATGTCTAATTTGTGCTTTTACAACCTTGAGAGGAAGGTGCTTTTACCATGTGAAATTAATTGCTTAGGAGCCTTCCCTGGGCCCTCACATGGAAATCAGAGCCTTTGAAAAAATGAGGGAGTTAAAAGACAACAGCTGTAAGATGAAACTCATGATGGAATAAAGGCAGCACCTTAGAGAATTAATTTTACTTTTCCCTGTAATACATCCATGGTTAGCTTAGTAGTTTTCCATCTGTTTAACCCTTCCTTTCCCATTACAATTTATTTTTAAAAAACCACAAAACTTTACAGGGCTCA
This sequence comes from Theristicus caerulescens, assembly GCA_020745775.1. Classification (NCBI taxonomy): domain Eukaryota; kingdom Metazoa; phylum Chordata; class Aves; order Pelecaniformes; family Threskiornithidae; genus Theristicus; species Theristicus caerulescens. Next base: position 76,927,529 of record CM036558.1, read on the forward strand.
GCTATTCCTTTTCCAGCTTGGATTATTTTCCTTTTCCGTGTTTAAAACAAAACTAATTTAGGCACAAAAAAAGCTGTCAAAGCTCAGAGCTGATGACCCTCACCCAGCCTGCCCCCATCTCACACTCTGCAAGGGAGTCTCTTTCTTCTGGGGTCCCCTGAGGCATGGCAGCCACCCTCCTCCTCCTCCAGGTGCCCTCTGGCCAGGCACAGCTGGCATCAGGTAAGCAGCAGCCCTGCCTGTGCATGCTGCCTGGGAACAGAAGCAAAGCTGCCCCTATAGCACTGCAGTCGGAGGAAAATTAGGGGGGCCACATGCTCCAAAAAGCCCTTTGAGGGTTTCTGGGGACACCTCTGACTGCAGTCTGGTGACACAGCTCCCACCCACTGTGTGGCAAAGTGCCTGTTCCTCTCCTACGCGACCTGGCAGGCAGGTGCCCCTCCACCCTGTCGCACGGCCTCACGGAAGGGCAGGCAGGGGAGACAAAACCATTCCCGCACGCCGATCTTTAAAAGTTGTGTGACCTGCACAGAGCCGTAACACCTGGTAAATCAATTCCCTTTGAGACTGGCTTACAGCTTGTAAGCTCACCCAGAGTAGTTACCCTAGAACAGTTATTTTGGGACGTGAGTAGTCACTGTCATTCTTATTTCTTGTGCTTCCCACATTTCCGACGCCTCCCGTGTGCTGTACCACACCTGTGGGGAGACTCATCCCGGTCTTCCAACTTTTCAGGTAATTGGGAGCAGCTGCCATTTTGTAAAGGAAAACAACGAAATACAAGAAATGTTTTCCTTTTCTCTTTGCTGGCTCAGTGGAATCCTTAATCGGGTGGGAACAGGGCTTAGCTGCCTAGTATTTTGAGTTTGACAAACTCAGCCCTGAAAACAGCAATATTGTTGATGTCTCAGAGCCACCGGGTACTCCATGGGACAGTACTTAGAAAGTGGAAACCATCTGACTGACCTGCAAGCATTTTCTTACTCTGCAAAACCAAATACTGAGATAAACCCTCCTCATTTTGTGAGCGGCTTTTTCCCAAACTGAATAAAATCAGGTCATCGCTTCCAGCTCTGCACTAACTGTAAACACCCCTCACTCCCCACTGCTGCGTCCTCAATATGTTGTGGCCCCAGAAGTACATCCGTGATAAAACGGCCAAGCAATCCCACTGCCATCGCTCCAGGGGAAGGGGAGTCCCAAACGGCTGGGGGAGGAAGGTGGGAACAGGCCAGCAGGTTTGATCAGAGGAGGTGGCAAATGACAGAGCCGAGAGGGAAACAGTCCTGAGAGGCTTAACTCAGGCAAAGTAGTTAAAACACTTAATTTTTGCACTTGTTGATGCTATTTCAGTGCCTCCGTCTGTAACATCTGGTTGCCTTAGATACATGAGGTAACTACGGCAACTAGATATTACAGGGAGAGGGATAAGAAATAGATCAACATTACTGAATTTGGCAGGCTCTAAAATAGCCTTTCTGTAAAGCAGAGGCAGGTGCAGAATGTACAACAGCACCGTGGGGTAGTGAACAGCAAAGGTGGCGGTGGCAGGAGGATACCCTAGCATTAGGCCATGTAAGCATCTGGGTGCGCTACGCCTTCACCGCTGCTTGCGGCAGGGTTACTGGCCAGTGTGCATTAGCAACACTTGGGATGCTCAAAGGGGGATGCCCAGCATTCATATTGGAGCTATTTACACAGTTAGCCATCCCATCCCCACCTCCCTACTGCCCACCCCCCCAAAAAACAAAGGAGCTGGGAGCTATAAGTTGTCCTCCTCAGTTTTCTAACTAAAGCAGGGGGGGATATACAAGGAGAAAAGATTGTGGTAAACAGAAACACTGTGAGCCTGAACACACATCCTAAATATCACCACTTTAATGGCACAAGTGACACCACGCCTTGGTGATGTACTGTACTGTAATGCCACAAAACAGATCAGAAAACGATGTTGTCATTTACTGCTTATTTTGGTGCTTTTCAGAATAATTAGTTAATCTGTTAGAAGGCGAGCACCCTTCAGGCTGTGTATGGTGGGTTGTCATCCCTGTAGAAAGTCATTAGAGTGCAGTGAAACATCCCAGTGACCTCTCTGCTCTAGACAGTAGGGAGGAGTGGGTGTTCCCACATTTGAAAGTGAACCATCCAAGACTGCCAGAAAGACATGTTTATGCCCAAAATGTCTGTCTGAGTTTTTTTCCGGCTTGCAGGAAAAGCTGTGTTAATAAATCCGCATGAAAAGCTGGATCCGCATGCTGTCTGAATATCCTTCACCAGGATTATTCCTACACAGAAATTTTCTCTACATAGCTAAGACAAAGCCTTCATTTCTTACTTGACTCAAAACTGCAGACACTGGGAAACAGAAGAAAGCCAGCAGCACTGCTCCATCTGTTGCATTTCATTAAAAATACCTGTAAGATTGGGGTGTTACAATAGCTAACCAGCCCCAGTTCTGCAAATGAAAGGCATCATTCATTAATCCTGGCAACATCGTCTTCCCGACCGCAAAGGGCACTGCCTTATTATATTGCTTACATATGAAATCTGAGTGTCTAAACCAGAAAGATCCCCACCTTTTCACTTCAGCATGCTCCTCGAGTGAAGTCAGCACAGAGTTTTGTTTTCCTTGGGATGTTTTCCTCATTAAACAGGCTAGTTGGTAACTAACATAAGGCCGTATTTTTCCCAGCAAATTTCCCTCTTGGAATGCTTTGCTATTTATCTTCAGAGACATGAACTAGTTAGATGAACAGAAACGAAATTCAGTCTCAGTAAATGTAAAGTAATACACGCTGGAGGAGTAGTGAGAGCAATTCAAGCACCTTAAGGGCTCTAAATTAACTGCCTCAATTTGGTAAAGTGACCCAGGGGGCAATGCATAGCTTGGTGAAAATCCTTGCTCAATATGCAATCAAAAATGCTGACAAGATATTAGGAAGTTTAAAGAATGGGCTGCAAGTTAAAAAAAAAAAGAGAATATTTTAAGACCATTTCAAATGACCAAGCACTGGGCAGACTCAAGTATAGTATTGTGTATTCACTGGTCAAAAGGTTTCAGGAAAGGTATCACAAGGGTTTGGAGGATTTTAATAAAAAATAGCAAATAAGAAACCTTTCTAATCAAAGAGAGATTTGAAGGAGTGAAACTGTATTCTTTAGGAAGCAGAAAACTAGGAGGGGACCTGAAGGTAAGCATGGGAAATGAGAAGTGATCTGGAGAAGAGAGATCAGGAGCTTCTCCTTTTCCTTCTTTGTAATACAAACAGGGAATATTCAGCAAATTAAAAGATTGGAAGTGCACAACATAAAAAAGGAAATACTTTTACACAGACTGTGCAATATAAATCCCTGGAGATTGTTGTGAAGGCAGTCTAGGAGGTTACTGCCTGGACACCCTTTCCTATTTTGTACCTGCACTGCAGTCCCTTGAAGGACCATGTGCTGGCTCCTTGGCCACCCCACATCACTGGCTGAAACCTTAGCTCAAAACCTGAATGAAAGCAGCCATGTAGCAAGATGTATGAGGTCTGGCAGCTAGGAGCTGGGGTACACGCTCCACTCTACTTCGTTATGGGGTTGAAAGCCACCAACACTGGCTTTCAAGTACGTGATGATAAAGAGCTGCAGCTGCTGGCTCAGTGAATATAGGTCAGAGCTGCAAAACCTTAATCTACAGAGGAAGTATGAATGTCAAAAACATAATCAGATTCAAGCAGGATTGCAAGTTGTGTGGGTAACCAGAGCCCTCAGAGTTCACCTAAATTAACTGATAGAGAATTTATCTCTTCCCATGTAGAGGCAAATGGGACTAAGTGGCAAGACCTTCTGAAAACACAGTGACCTTGTCAGAGACTTTGGAAAGATTACAAACTTTTTCCACCCAATGGGCAACATACGGCCAGGACCTTTCCACAGTGGTGCAGCAAGCTCACCTCCACTGTCTGCTCTTCAGGTACTTTTAGCTGGGCAGTGTTTGAAATGCGAGGGTGGGTAGAGGAATGGGGTCACACCACATCGGTTTGGCACAGAGGAGCAAAGTAACTGTTTTGGGGGACACAATCCACCAGAACACTGGTGCATCACTGTATGTTAAGCAGCGCATATGTGAAACATCACTGTGTGTTAAAACAGTGATGTATATATGTTAAACAGTGAGCATCACTATGTGTTAAACAGAAAACAGAGAAGCAATCTTAAGCCAGAAACATTTTTCAGAAGTCAATCAGCGTTTTACCTGTGAAGAAGTCCCCTTTTAACAATGCAAACCCATCTTTAGATCCTTCTTCCCTGTAAAACTGTTGGAGGTGATTCCCTTACCATCACCAAGTTGCCATGTTAATGTTGTAGCCACTGAGGCAGCAGCAGAGGACGGGCGACGGCACAGTTCCTGCCACGGGCAGGAGGGGTAGAAAGGCTGTTAGCAAAGCAGGTGTTTGGTGGAGGAGAAAAAATTCCAGGTGAGGAAACATTATGACTTTTTTTTACAGACTTCAATTTTGTGAGGCCTTTACAAGAGCATTTTTCTGGACCTATGCCAAAATTCATATGTGAGCCAGTCACATAAGCAGCGCTGCTAGGTGCAGAACACCTAATGATTTCAATGGGAACGGCGTATTTGGGCTGCTTGCAGAATCCAGGAGCCCTGCGCTGCACATAACTGTGTCAGTCTTAATTGGGGATAAGCTGCTCTAATCAGACATCCATTTAGGGAGGGAAAAGAGAGCCTTCAAGTCTTGCTCTTTGCAGACATGTCTTTCTCACTGTTAATCTGAAAAGTGACATTGATTCTTTTCTCTGTAGCGGAGCCATGATTACTTCATTTGTATCTATAGAGGTCTATGGCAAAAGCTTTTGTGAAAAGAACTATAATTTTCACAGCTGACTTGAAAACTAGCATGGGGACAGACAGAAGAAGACCTAAGTCTACGCAAACTCAACGAACAAGGTAGTATCCTACTGGGATGAGGGTTTAAGCCCTCTGTATGAGCTCTCTCTCAAGGAGCAGGGTGAAGTAAGGCTATACCCCTGAGCTTAGGCTTTTTTCTTTATAGTTCCATACACAGTGGTTTGAACACTGTACCAAGCTTTGGTCATTCCCTGATATTCGGGACATGAAGCCCTGCTTTAGTCTGCAGAGGCAAAAGAGCAGCCTGGCTTTGCGTGATGGGACCCGGTTTTTACAGAAATTGATTATTGAGACTGGTTTGAACACAAAGAAGCCAAATGATTTTTTTTTTTAACCTACGAGGCATCAGAAACAGAACTGGAAAAACCTCCTCACCATCTCTTTTTATACAAGGAGGTGTGGTGGTCTGCAGTGATCGCTGCAGGGGCTCTGAACAAAACAGCCGGTGTATCAGAGGAGGAGCGTGGTGGTATCTCAGGCAGCGCCCATGGGGACATGCCCCATCCTCCTCTGCCAGAGCAAGGAGCCCCTAAATGCTGCAAGGTGTGGCTGGTTCAGTCAGTTATTTAGATGCTGTTGCTTGGTTTAAAGGTGGCTTGCTGTACAGAAAAGCAGAGGAGGAGATAATGTGCTCTGAAACCAAGTGTGGTGTAACCAGGTCGCACCTTCATGATTGCTGCCCAGTGCGCTCCTGCCTCGTGGAGGACACACCTGGAGACCCACTGCTGGGCACAGCCATGCAGCTGAGAGGATGTGCTGCTACTGCTCCCGCCAGTGAAGTTTCGCCTCTTTTGGCAGACAGGCTTCAGAAATGCTGGTCTTTCTCCAGGAGCGCTGATCTTGCGGGACGTATCAAACAGGGGCCTGAACAACTGCTGAAGGCTGTGACAGCTTCGCCAAGTCCAGAGAAGCCCTTCTGGCCATCCCCCCGTCTCTCCACCTTCCTGAGCTGGATCTCATTGCCCTTTCTGACTTTGAGGCATGCTGCTGCACATGACCACTGTATTTGGGTTGACTTCCTTCCCTGTTTGCTTCTTCTTGCTCCCGGTAACTAATTCTGTGTCCTCTATAGCTGCTGCTCCTCAGCCTTTCGTGTCCTCATCCATCAGGTAACTTACGTTTTCCTCTGCTCCCCCTGGGGTACCTGACGGCTCTCCCTCTGTCTCACCATTTCTCCTTCTGTCCTGCCAGACTCCTCTCTGGCCACCAGGCATTTGAGGCTCACCAGCCTCCCAAGGGACACCAAACACCTCACCCCAGTGTGTCAAGGAGTTAGGAAGTGAGAAAAGATCTTCAGCAAGGAAATATTTCTGGTGCCTTTGCCTTTCAATCAATATGCATGTAACTTTGGTGAAAACAGAGAAAAAATAATTTCAGAATGAATGCATTTTCTTTAGAGTTTAGTCTGTATTTAGTATTTAGTATAAACACTATGTATTTTCTACATACTATTATTACTTATCGGCACTGCATCACAACATTCACTCTTTAACCAACAGTATGTAAAGCCCCTGCTTTGTTAAAAGCTATCGTAGGCAAAACCAAGTCCTTTTTGTGTTGTTTTCAATGAAGTTTGAATCTAAACACAAACATTCTACTATTTTTTAAGAGTGTGTGATAGTTGCTAGTGCAATGAAAGTCTATCAGGATATTACTAGGCTGCCAATGTTTGCTTTAAGAATTTAACTTTTTATAGTAGCTGTGTTACATTTCCATGCTATTTTTTTGCCTCAATATGTAGTCTTTGTTTGCAAATTGACAATATTGTATTAATGCTTTCCTTTTTAGGATATATGTATAGTCTTCACATATAAGCTAAATTTTATCCATACATCGTATTTTATAGAAATGGCAATGGGAAAATACACACCAGTGTATTCCATCTTTAATACTGTAAGTGTCATCATTCACACTCAAAAGTGCAGAGGTTATAGTAGTTACAAATGGAATTGTTTTCTTTGTGTTCAGATTATTACACAGAATGCAATTCTCACTTCAGGGAAGTATATCCAGGTTAGACTCAACAGGCAGAAACTACTTCCATATTGTAATTTTCAATACAGTAAGTTTCAGAGATTCTTTTTCTCTATTAAGAAAAGCTGGTTTTGGGTTGTTCCCCCCCCCCCCGAATTTCTACTCTCAAAGGCAGCTCAGAAATGAGAAGACTTCTAGGAAAGGATTTCAAATGGAGGCAACTCTTGCTCCCGTACGACAAGAGTCAGATAAGAAAGCTTTAATACTAGCACAAAACAGTCTTTGACTTCAAAGGTTTAATTTCTAGCTGGCACAGGACCGATAAAACCAATCATTTCCTCTTCAGATTTTGGTTTCTACTAATTGAATGTCTGTTCTTGCAAAGCATGCTAGCGAGCAGTGCGCAGTGCTGGCTGCAGCCCAGCTCGCCCGGCTCCTCCGTTTATCTGTTTGATAAAATACGTGATGATGCGCGTTGTGCACGGGCAGCCCGAGGTCCCGCTGACTGTGAGGGCTGGTAAGATCTCATTTTTAAGACCATCAGCATCTGCTTGTAAGTTATTATTCCTCCCGCTCTGATTTCAGTCATGTTACTTGTTGTGGCCGTTCGTCCTCATTGGCTAGGGATTTCAAAGCAGCTTCAGGGATTTAGATACATTTTCTGGTTTATGTCTATATTCTTTACATTTCCTTGAAGAATCCCAGTTACCCTATTTATCGACCTCCGTGACAGCGACCTCCGTGACAGCAACCTCCTGGGCTTCTGAAATTTATATATTTCCCTTGAGGACTGGTCAACGGGTTGAACGGATTAAACGAAGTATTTGAAGAGCACGGGAATAACAGATTCTCCGTGTACGTAGTGGCCTGGAAAGACGAACAGAGGCTTGAACCGCGGCGACCTCATTTCGCCACTGGGAAGGATGATTTGGAGCAGAGGCGGGACGACGGTGCCGTGGGAGGCGGCCGCGGGTGGTTTTCAGGGGCAGGCGGGGTTGCGCGGGCCTTTACGCCCAGCTCTGCCTGCTTCCCGGCGGGCTCCTCGGGACCTGGGCGCTCCGCCGCGGCGCAGGGCTGGCCGGGAGGCCGCCGCCGCTGCCCCAGCCCCGAGAGGGAGGCGCCGCTCCAGAGCAGAGGGGGCCGCCGGGCTCAGCCGCACCGACCTGGCTCCGCCCTCCGCACGGAGGCAAGCTCGCCCCCTTCGCCCGCCGAGCCGGTATCAAAGGCGGTGCCCAGAGGAAAAACCGTGCCGCAGGGGGGCGGGGGCCCCCCGGTACCCGTACCGGTACCGCCCCCCCGCCGGGCGGGGACGCGCGGCCGCGGCCGCCGCCGCCGCCTTGGCGCAGGCGCTTCCCTGCGGCGCCACCCAGCGGCAGCGCGCGGCAAGCGGGCGGGGGCGGGGCCGTGCGGCTCCGTGCCCGCCGCCCGGCACGTGAGGAGGAGGGCGGGAAACCTCACAGCTGCCCGGTGTGGCGTGTGTGCTCTGCTGACGTCAGAGGGGAGGGAGGTTTTCCGGTGGGTTCCCCACCACCACCACCACCACCACTACTACCGTCGTGACGGCGTTCTCCTGCCTCCCAGCCCGACACAACCCCGTGTCATGGACGGAGGCCGGGGAAGCAGCCGGGGGCCAGGGCCGGCGTCGCAGTCCCCCGCGGCAGGGTAGGAGGGCAGGCTGGACCTGGCTCCTCCGGTGGCGGCGGCGGCTCCCGAGGTAGGTCGTTGTCAGGCGGCTGGCTCCCAGGTGGGCCGAGGGAGGCCGCAAAGGCTGGGGCGCCATGAGCCGGCCACGAGGTACGGCCTTGTCTGCCCCTCTGCCTCAAGGGTCAGCCTTGCTCGTCGCGGCGAGGCCAGCCAAAGCCACGGGTATCGCCACAGTCCTTCAGGAGGGAGCGCTTGGCGGATCCCAACCTTGGGGCGTTATTTAAATGCTAGGTATAGTCTAATGTCGCATGTATACACATACACATGGCTGCTAAAGATGTCACATGCATCTATCCAACACCAGAAAGTAACCTGCTTATTTCTGTACAGCGCTGTCAGGTTAAAAGCATTTTCTTTGATCTCGCACACAGTCAGAAGTCCACAAGCAATCATCCCTGAAACCGGCGCTGCTCAGGGTAGCTAGCATGCACACAGGCGTGTTTCACGCACGCTGGCTGTGTGAATACACACCACACTGGGATTTCTGAGTTTCCATTTTGATCACATTGCTCAAACATGAGAATGAGTCACCCACCATACTGAAAACCATGACCTTTGTATTTACACCAAAAAAGGAATGATAAGCTTAGGAGAGGGAAAGAAAACTAGAGGGGGGGGGGGAAAGAAACCAAACCCAAGCATGTCTTTGCTCTTTGAAACATAGTCAGCTGCTGTTATTCAGATGTGAGTTAAAGAAGTTGTTGCTGTGATTGGGGTTTTTTTAGTGTATCTGCATGAACTCCAAAGGACTCCTGTCAGCGGCACTGCAGTCCCTGCAGCAGGCATATTCTGATCACAAGAAAGCAGGGCAAAGCTTTGTGTGTCTGCCCATCCAGTTGCGCATTTTATTTAGAAATAGACTCCCGTCTTGTCTTTAGGGCAATCCCGCCCTTCAGCCATCTCCAGCAAAAAATTGTGCTGTGAGGGAACAAAATGGTGGCATGGAAGGGTGCTTACTCTCAAAGTAACTGCCCAGCAAAACGTGGAGATCCAAAAGCAAACAAGTCTTCAAGACTTTTAAAAATAGTTAACGGGACAGAATTCTTGAGTCTGTTTTTCCTCATGTTCAGTCTCCTCCTAAAGAAGAACAAAAATACTTCACTAATTTCTAGTATTTTTTATCAACAAAGCACCACCTGCAAAATTTACTACAGAGTAGATAAAAGTATATAGTGTGGTAGACCTGAATGGGACCTGACAAAGAACCTGACTTTGAAGAGAACAGACTTCTGCATCAACATTTAAATACAGCAGGCCAGCCTGACTGACAAAACCTAAGCACTGAAGTGGTTTTATTTTTATGTGCCTCTCTACATCATACTTAGAGCATCCTTTCAGACAAAGGGGACAAAACCCTTGCAATGATTATTTGTGTAAGTGAAGATGATGAACTGGACAGGCTTCTAGTGTATCCACAAAGTGTTGCCCATCCAGCAGACAAGTTGGATCCACGGGGTGAGGATGAAAAGAACAGGGGTTGCAGGGAACATTTATGAGCAGCCTGCTGAGACGATCATTAGAGCCACTTGCATCCATCCCGTTCTCCGATACATTCAAAGGGTGTTCTCAGAAGGAAATTTGGCCGTGCACCAGCGGGCAGCTGCATTTTTAAGTGGACAACCCTGTTAAAGAAACATTTTCTCTGTTACAGCATGAGCTCTACCATCTGTTGTCTAGCTCATTTATTGCCAGCTAAGCTTGCAAAAAACCTGATGAGGAACTGAAATGATGCAAAAAGCAAATGTCCTTGGGGAGACAGTGTTTTGTATTTCCCACAGGGAGCAAGAACTTCTGTGCTTTGGAAGCGCCTACAACACTAAAAGAGAGAGAAATAAATGTTAGAACTGATCAAAACCAAAGAGAATAAAGAAAGGAAGCTGCTTCATAAAGGCTAAGTAATTGAGATCTGTAATGGCAGGCCTGCATGCTGAAAAACACCTTCTAAATCCTCATTTAAGGTGCTTCAAATAATTGAGACTTTGTTTAAATAGCCTGCCATTAAAATCTGGTGAAGATCAATAGGAACAGCCCATTAGGGCAGCGGTTTCTGCATTTGAAATGGTTGGGCCTCATGTGCTGCCTATGGCCAATTTCACTTCATTTTGTATACACTGATTTTTTTGAGAGTGAGACGCACAGAGGGCTGATTTCATCTGAAGGAAACCCTGGATTACTTGCCAGCTGCTTCTTTCCCTGGGGGAGAGAAGTGACCCAGGTCTCACTGGGTTACACCTGGTGCTGAGCCCATGGCAAAGCCTCCGGCATGCTGCTGCCCAGCTTGCCTCTGCCGGAGGGGCAGGGGTCATCTCCAGCAGCAGCAAGTTGCTGTCTTTTCCTGCCCGTCCCCACAGGGCAGCGAGAAGAGGGAGCAGGGCTCTTTCAGCCTCTCCTCTTTGTACCAGCTCCAGCCCTTGCCTCACCCTCTCCCTCCTACAGGTGAGAAATTTGAAGGCCCATCCCCAGGCACAAGATAAAGCTTTCAGACCTATAACCAGACAAAGGCACAACAGTGGAGAACTCGCTGAAATGTTGGTTTTTTCTGTCATTTTAGAAACCATCTGAGGAAATAGCTGTGTTCGTTAGAACAAATGCGACAGCTTATAAGCTTTTGAGGAAAGACAGAAAAGACAGAAAAAGAGGAGGGGTTATGCTCTATGTAAAAGAGCGATTTGAGGACATGGGCAAGAGGACAGGTCAGCTGAGTGCCTTTGGGTCAAAATCAGAGGTGTCACCATCAAGGGAGTGCTCATGGTGGATGTCTGCTACGGACGACTTGATAGGGAAAGAGAAACAGATGAAACCTTCTTCAGACCGCTTGAAGACTCACAATGGCAGCCTTGGCTGCAGTGATAAGATTGTAGAGTTTAACATCCTATGAGATGTGAAGAAGGTAAGTAGCAGAATAAAGCCCCAGAACTTCATAAGAGCTGGTTTAATCTTGCTCAGGGAGCTGTTTGGAGGTATCCCAGCAGAGTCTGCCTTGGAAGCCAAAGGTGTTCAGGAGTATTGGGAGGCTTTCAGACAGCCTTGTCCAAGCACAAGAGCAGTCCCTCCACCTAAGCAGGAAAAGGAGCCGGCGCTGCAAGAAACCAGCCAGGTTAAACAGTGAGCTACTGAGAGAACTGAGATGCAAAAAAGGAACATGAGAGAGATGGAAAAGGGAACAGGCTCCCAAAGGAGAATATAGAAATACCACTCGGGCACGCACAGATGCCAAGAGGAAGGCTACAGCCCAGCTGGAGCCCAAACTGGCAAGAGATGTCAAGAACAGCAAGAAAGTACCAACATACTGTGTCTGTTAGCAAGCAGAATGACAAGGAAAGGTAGGTCCACTGCTGAGTGGGGTTGTTAGTTACAAATGACAGAGGGAAACCTGAAGATTTTCCTTCATGCCTTCTTTGCTTTGATCTTCACGAGTAAGGTCAGACTCCCAAGTCTCTATGGAAGCAATGACGAAGCAAACAATGAACTGCTGACAGTGGGAGAGGGTTGAGTTAGCTGAGGGAGGTGTTGGCTTCTCCCTGTTGCCTTCTCCTTCATGCCTGGAAATAGCTTTCATGAGGACCGTTCCATAATTTTTCAAGGAACTCAAGTGAGGCTGACTCATCTGTAATTTCCCAAATCATCTCTTTTGCCCTTTTTGTAGATGGGTGTAATATTTGCCCTTTTCCAGTCAGCTGGGACTTCCCCTGAGCTCTGTGACCTGTCAAAGATGTTAAAGTGTGGCTTTGCAGTGACGTTGGCCAACCCTCTCAGCAGCCTTGGATGCATTCTGCCAAGTCCCATTGACTTGTATATGTCCAGCTTGTACAGGTGGTCCCCAACACTCCTGACCTCCTTTGCCCTCCTTGGGAACCTTTCTAACAGTTTCCTGGGAAGTTGAAATCAGGAGCAATTTTGTGTATGATCATCTGCATATAATGTATAGGAATCTGAGACTGCCAATAGAAATATCATGCGACAGACCTGTCAACTTTGATGCAAGTAAAAGCTAGTGCAATGCCCAATGTATTGGGTTTGCGTGGCAAGGTTTTGGTAGCAGGGGGGCTACAGGGGTGGCTTTCTGTGAGAAGCTGCTAGAAGCTTCTCCTGTGTCGAACAGAGCCAATGCCAGCTGGCTCCAAGATGGACCCGCCACTGGCCAAGGCCAAGCCCATCAGCGATGGTGGTAGTGCCTCTGGCATAACATATTTAAGAAGAGGGAAAGAAAACCTGCACAACTGCAGCTGGAGAGAGTAGTGAGAATATGTGAGAGGAAGAACTCTGCAGACACCAAGGTCAGTGAAGATGGAGGGGGAGGAGGTGCTCCAGGCGCTGGAGCAGAGATTCCCCTGCAGCCCATGGTGAAGACCGTGGTGAGACAGGCTGTCCCCCTGCAGCCCATGGAGGTCCACGGTGGAGCAGATATCCACCTGTAGCCCATGGAGGACCCCACGCCAGAGCAGGTGGGTGCCTGAAGGAGGCTGTGACCCCATGGGAAGCCCATGCTGGAGCAGGCTCCTGGCAGGACCTGTGGACCCATGGAGAGAGGAGCCCATGCTGGAGCAGGTTTGCTGGCAGGGCTTGTGACCCTGCATGGGACCCACGCTGGAGCAGTCTGTTCCTGAAGGATTGCACCCCGAGGAAAGGACCCACGCTGGAGCAGTTCGTGAAGAACTGCAGCCTGTGGGAAGGACTCACATTGAAGAAGTTCATGGAGGACTGTCTCCTGTGGGAGGGACCCCATGCTGGAGCAGGGGGAGAGTGTGAGGAGTCCTCCCCCTGAGGAGGAAGGATTGGCAGAGACAAGGTGTGATGAACTGACCGCAACCCCCGTTCCCTGTCCCCCTGCGCCACTCAAGGGGAAGACGTAGGGAAATCGGGAGTAAAGTTGAGCCCGGGAAGAAGGGAGGGGTGGGGGGAAGGTGTTTTAAGATTTGGTTTTATTTCTCATTATCCTACTCTGACTTCTGATGGGCAATAAATTAAATTAAGTTCTGAGTTGAGTCTGTTTTGCCCATGATGGTAACTGGTGAGTGATCTCTCCCTGTCCTTATCTCGACCCACGAGCCTTTCATTATATTTTCTCTCCCCAGCTGAGGAGGGGAGTGACAGAGCAGCTTTGGTGGGCACCTGGTGTCCAGCCAGGGTCAACCCACCACACCCAAGGATTGATCAAGTGGTCAGGCAGGCTAAGGAATAAGCCAGAAGGGCTGTGGTAATCCTCAGCCAAAACAAAGAAACCATAAGCCAGCTAGCCAAAAAAAGAAGAAAAAAAGCAGTATTAAAACACATCCGATTGGACACTCTGGCATACTCCTCTACCGCAACATGGTTCCTTAATGTTATGTTGTCATTGCCTTGTTCATAAGCCAGAGAGAATTGTAATAATGTATTTTTCCCTATGGTTGTGCTCATGTATGCTCACATTTTACAAAAAAACCCACAAGAAATGTTTGACAATGCAACAAGACCGCTGGAGGGCCTGAAGGCAAGACTGGAGGGCTAAGAAGCCTTGCTGCAGAGATAACACTATCACTTGGCGGCCACAACCAGCTTTGACGCCTTGCAGAAAGCAAAACCGGGCACCAGACTTACTGAAGTGAGAGCAATGGGAAATGCAGGTATCTGTTAGTGTCTGTCAAGGCGGGGGATCCTTGTGGCGACCTCCCAGGGTACAAACACTGGATGACAGCAGAGGCCTTTGAAGGTACGTGCAAAAACTGCACGTTGCCCATCGAGGAGTGGAGCCTCGATTGCTGGGTAGAATGGGTTCAAAGGCATAACAAAGACTGAAAATAACGTATATTCAGCTCAAGTAAATCATCCCATACATGGTGGGAGTAGGAAGGAAATAAGAAGGTATGAAAAAACCTATAAGAACAGGAAAAAAGGAATAAGAGAAGAATTTCTCCTGCACCATCTCCTCAGGTAAGGATACCATGTGCCATCAGCAACACCACTTAAGCAACAGCAGCTCCTCCTCTGGATTTGGGGGGAGGAACGCTGCTTTTTGATTTGTCCCTTACAATGTCTTGCTAACGTGGACTCAGCAATCATACATAAAGTAGCACCTTTTACCATGGAATTGGGTTAAATAAACTGGGACGTTAAGGAGCTGTTGGTATGTGTTTTGTTTTCTGCTCCAGCCTTCCCAGTCAAGAAGGTGATTGATACCACAGCACAAAGGCAGAGTGAACTTCTATGGCAGAGCTCTGGGAGAAATCATTTATTGTATAGCAACAATTCACTCTTCATTCTGGAAATTAGGACAGCACCAGGCAAGAGGAAGAGAGGAGAAACACATTTCATGACAATCTTTTGGTCTGAAATGGGACTCATTCCCATCAGTACCCGAGATCGTATGCTCCTTGCTTCAGCAGTGACTGTGACTGCCACAAGATTACCAGTTTGATTTTCCCAGAGATGCCACTGCAACTCAGCCAAGGTGAATGTGAACTGTTGGCATTTAGCATCTTGGGGGGCAGGGGGTGGGAATCCTCATAGACCAAATTCTGCCGGGCAGAGCTCCATGGTGCCCGCATCTCCGAGCGAGAGCGCTGCAAAGCAGCGCCCTGGGCAGGCTGTGGGGAGGCTGCTCTAGCACGTGCCTTTTGGGTCAGAAGTATCCCTGATGGACTGAAAAGGGCAACAGCCATTTGGAAGGAGGTTTGGAAAACTAGCTTATAGGGTTTGGAGTGAGTTCAGCATTCCTTGCAAGAAACCTAAGACAGCTTGGTCAAATACACTTCAATTTTCCAGTGACTATTACTAAGTGTCTATTAATAATATAGATTACATACTCCATAAATAACTTTTCCACATGAAGAATTTGCAGCCATTTTATCATGTCCAGTATCATGTGCTGGCAGAAGTGAATTCTCCAATCGTTGTAGATGGCTTTTAAGGGTGGTGGTGAGGGGGCACTACTGCCTAATTTGCATGGAGGTATCTGATGAAACTAGCTCTATTAAATACCTGATTAGCACAAAGACATCCTTCAAAAGGGTTCTGTTTTATAATAGACACAGGGGTGTAGCTGCTGAGATGCCATCAACATGATAAAGGGAGGGGAACCTGAACGGACAAGTAGAAATTACGACATTTTAGTGATGCTACTCCCAGGTATGCTGTAAGCCTTGCAGAGAGATTTCCAGTCTCTGTGTGAACACGTAGCAAAGTACACAGATTAACAGCAGGTATTGTCTATATTGATCTTGTTTTCCATGGGGATAAGGGCTGCTCCAGTGCCCTTGAGCAAAAGCCTGCTCCTCATTTTCCCATGGTTATATGCAGAACTACTGCTGCCCTTCCAGGCCTGACGTGGCTGCGTTTCAAGAGCACCTAGTATATTCATTGTGGATAATGCACGCTGACTCCTCAGACTGAAAGACTTGTAAAAACACATGCTGTGCAGGAGGAGACTTCAGGAACGAGTTGGAATGAGTGCCCGGTTCTCGGCAGTAAAGCATTACTGCCCCAGATCTATGAGAGCTCCTGTTTGGTTCCACGCGCAGATGCGCTTGTGCGTTGCTGTGGCACATAGTGGGGAAGGGAAGCACTTCTTGTTAAAACAATTCTACATACAAAAGAGGTTACAAAAGCTTAACCAGAAACGTTTTTATACTCACAGTTGATTTTTTTTTTTTTTGTCAAAATGAGCATGGGCATATAATAGTGTATTTGATTCTTTTCATTAATTTGTGTGAAATCTTCACTCAAGTAGATCTTTAAGATTTTTATTATCATTAATTATGTGTATTACAATAGCAGCCAGAAGCCTCCAAATTAGTGCCCAATGCATAGGGCTCCCTTGTACAAACAGATGTTAAAAACCAGCCCCACCTCCAAACTGACAACAAATGAAATCATGAGGATAAAGAAGTCCCTTTGGGGCCCATGTCTAAGCAGCCAGGCAGAGACCCAGGGAACGTGCAGTATGCTGGTGAGTATGATATGGTTTCTTCACTTTTGGGTAGACTCTGGAGGAAGAAAAAGAATAGGATCTGTTGGCGCATCACATTTCCCATAAGGGAGCAGCCGCAGTGCTGAGATCATTATGACCCATTTCTTCACGCTTGCTGATGATCCTAGTTTTGATCCTTGCTCAGTAGGATCCTGTGATTCAGTGAGTGAAAAACGCGTCCTCACTGAGGGCACGTCGTAAACTTCCCATTGTCTTCTCTGAAATCAGGATTTTGAGCCTGCTCTCTGGTGGCAGATACAAACCATGGGAAGAAAGAAGCTGCAGAGGGAGAAGAAGGAGGAGACAGACCTGCAGACAGGTAGCTTACCCAGAGCCGAACACAAGAATTCAGTCCCTCCTGGCCTGTAATTGGGCCTGGTTGAATGCTTTCCAGGAAAATAGGACTCAAAAGATGAAGTGGGAAAATATCTGCACAACCTTGCATGAACACGATGGTGGCTCTGTTTTCTTGTCCCTATTGCTCCAGTGCCTAGGGGATACAGAATTAGGCCAGAAGAGGCTAGAAAGAGGTTGTTAAAGGATCCAGCAGGAAAGACAAAAGAATACCACAGATAAGAGAGAGCCTCAGTTGCACACCTTCAAAGAAGCAGAGGTAGCTCGGGCCATCACTGAATGGGACAACCTACCCGCCTGGACGAGTCTAGGCTAGGATGGTCTAGTTTTCTGAAGGCCATGCAGAGGTGAAAGGGAGGCTGGCTGTTCATGCACCATTTTTGCCAGCCACCCAAGAGAGAGTCTTGCATGTCTCTGCTGAACTTTATATGCCAGATATGTAAATAATGCAGAATTGTTCTCCTGAGAGGTAAAGGTGGCTAAGCCCATCCTTTTGTTTTATGGATAAGAAGCTTATCATGAGCTTCGTCACTTTGTCAGCTTTATAGGTGCTCTTCACCCGCAGAGCCGTACTATTGCAAACAGAGCAGCTATGCAGTGAACCCCTCGGCTTTAAAAACCTCCCCGGAGAAGAGCCCTCCTTACTAGATATCTTTTTCGTCAGGGCAGATGAGATCACACTGGATAAGAGATCCCTTTGCTGCCTGACAGGAAACAGCACTGACCTTCCTGAAGGCTCAGACTGAAGATAGCTTCCTGCAGTACTCACATGTGCAGGAGAATGTCAGAAAATTACCCCTTGTCAGGAAATCATTAAAAATGTTATCTTTTCCTCTGGGGAGTTCCTTGAGTTTCTGTTCCCTTAACCTCTCTCTCCACAGTGGCTGCTGGAAGAGGCTGCAGGATACAGGACCTGAACAAAAGCCAGTTGAGTAGCTGAGACTTCTAACTACAACTACTATTATTCTTTAAATCCCAACCTTTGGTCCCATTGCTTATCAGCTCTCAGTGTGACAGTGGCTACACTCTGATTTCAGCTCAGACAGGCTGAGCTCTGGAAATAGCTTCACGCTACCTAAGTAAAGCTCTGCTTACTAATGAAAATATCCGAGGGAATGACAAAACTGTTTGGGCAGATGAAGGAATGTGTGTTTGACCCTGACCAAATTCTCCTTCTCTGGGTAATCCCTCCGTCTCCTGTCACTCAGGAAATGTCCACGGCTGGTTATTGTAGACTCTTCCTCCACCCGCTAGCAGCTCTGTGTCTTAAACTTCAGTGACATTATTCATGCAGCAGCGTGCCAGGCACACGTCACTCTCATCTTCAGGGCTTTGACTTCCTCTGGTGAGGTGCAATAAGGCAGAGGTGAATCAGGGTCCAAAACTATAAATGCTCTTTGCTCAGGATTAATCTGATATGCTTGTAAGGCATATCAGCTCTGTTTTGCCTGTTGTCGTGCACTTCGGGCAGCATTACACCTATTCATACTCACAAGTTAATAAGGGACAGACCAGGATCTTGGCTCTGGCGCTGGTTTGAGACTGGAGCATCTGCTCCGGTGGGGAAAGATGGGAAGGGCTGACGCCACCTGCCTGATCCCCATGGGGCAGTGAAGGTCGGCAGCAGCACTAGGCTCAGCAGCAGCCATGGCTGCCGCTTTCTTCCACCACCAGAGGCATCGAGGAAGCCCAAGACCCAGCAAAATGGGTGCAGCTTAGTTGCAAAAAGAAAACCCCGAGGAGGAGCTCAGTGGCCCCTTCCAGTGCTGTCCTCCGCCATGTCGTCCCCTCTCCGGGAGCGCCCCGCGCACCCGGCCAGCATCGCTGCTCTCCTCCTCGCAAAGTCCCCTGCCCAAAGGATCTCCTCAGCTCTCCTTTGCTGCTTGCCAGGGAGAGGTGCCAGGGAGCGGGGGGCAGGCGGGGAGCCCGCCGCCCCACGAGGGACAGGAGAGCACCCTGCCACTGCTTCTGCAATGGGGCAGCACACCCAGCTTCACACATGCACCTGTCCCCACGGGTAACCTCCTCAGCGAGAGCACCGCCACAACCGGCACGTGTGCCACAAGGGTCCTTTCCAGGTGTAAAATCTCTCAGGAGACACCAGGGGCAGCAACAGTCTCCGGATCTGTCGCGACACCCGGCATTTCAGCAGCCCTGCAGCAGCCCCACGCCCTCTCGTGGGCTGCCCGTCGGCGCCCCGGTCCGCAGCGAGGACACCGGCTCGCCTCAGTTCAACACTTTCTCCGAGAAGTGTCCCAGCTTCCCCTCCTCCTGCACGGGCTGCGAGGCCTGGCCGCGGCGGGACGGGCCCCGCTCCTGGGCCAGGGGTCCGGTAGTCCTCCATGGCCCCCCGCTCCCCACCAGCGGGCAGGTGCCCTGCAGCTCGGCACACTTCTCCTTGTAGTGCTGGGTGTTGCCGGCAAAAGTCTCGCAGCGGCTGAGGTTTTCCTCCTGCACGGGGCTGCCCACGTTCTCCTCGCTCGGCCCCGAGGCCGTTGCCCCCTCCTGGGAGTTTTGGCTAAGGTAGACAACAATGATGTCGCCCTTGAAATTCATTACTTGTCCACTTGAGATAAAGGTGGAGTTACTGTTTCCAGTCACATTTCCTGGGGAAGGAGGGGGGAGAAGACAAGACACACGTGATTAATATTTTCCCCTCACGAGATGGACGCTTAGCGCAGCGAACTTAATCCGCTGTGATGGCTTTGCTCTTGTTCCATTATTTTTTCCCCATGACATGAGGATGCTCTTATAATCAATGCCTTCCACTGGACCTTTTCATTATTTCCATTTTTGCCTCCTCAGGATGAAGCCTGTCATCCATAGGGAGCCTGTCTGGAAGGCCTGGAAACATTTTCTCTCTCAATTGTGCTCTGGGAAGCAAGAGAGAGCGCGACCATCTCATGCTCCCCGTGCTGCCTAAGGCACAAGCTGCGTCCAAACTGCCTCTGCCCGCGGTTTGTGAGGAAATGGTCATTATTTCTAATTATGAAATTTTTTTTTTAGAGTCCCAGGCATCACATTGGGGTTTTTTTCCCCTTTGGTAAACAATCAATCCTACTGTGTGGGCTAGGTAGCAGGCTTATTGAATAAATACTGAAAAGACTTAACGTCAGACCATACAGTCACAGTGTGTCCAAATGACACGGAGCTTATACGATTATCTTATATTGTCCTGATCCCCCATGTAGGTACACTCTGGTACTCACCTAGTGCCCTCATGGATTTACCTGGATATACGCTGACTCCAGTGAAGAAACAGAGTCTATATTATAGCAACCTAATGCAGTTACAGTTTCAGTCAGTCTGCCTGCGGTTAGAGATTTTTCCATATAAATTCAATCTTTCTGCCATTCAAGGACTGGGTCACTGACTCAAGTGACAGCAGGACCAGGCTCTGGGAATTAATAAACTTCCCTCAGAGCAGAAAGAAAATAACTGAGAGCAAGCTTTCAACAACAAACTGACAAACTTGTTAAAGTTTGGAAATTAAACAAACCAAAGCAACCAAGTAAAAAAAAAAAAAAAAAGTCTGCCTAGCCTATGAACACTCTTCCTAAGAAATCTTCCTCCTGCTGTGCTTCACTTAATCTTTACTTGCGGACTGATCCGACACCTTTTAGACATTTTGTGCCTTTCCTCATTACGTTCCTGAACACTTGAGATGTTCCCATTTTCATTGCGGCTAAGCACGGCCCAGCCCAGAGAAACGCTGTTTTTCTAGCAGCCACGGTGACGTTTGCACATCATCAATGGACACTGGCCTCCAGCTGTGCTGAGTTAGGACCTGTGCCTGCTCATAACCGAGTCTGGGTAGCACTTGAGCATCTCTCTAATAGCCCCCCCTCAAGCAATCCTATTTATTTTAGCTAAACCACTGCACTGCTAGCAATGACAGATTAATTTTTGTGGTAATTATTCACTAAGAATTGGAACAATGTAGGCGATTAATTTTCTTTGAGCCATCTAATGGCCTCTAGGCAGTAAGAACTGTTTGTTGCTGCCGAAGCGGGCTGGTTTGGGATCTGGAAGTGAAAGGCTCTGCAAAACCATTCCTAATGGTGAGTCACCTAAGCCTTCCTGCACTCATGCTTTATGCTGTAGCCCTGCACATGACTCGAGGTGGTCACGAACCGATGCTTCATGTTCTGACTGCCTCCAGGCTTGGGGGGTTTGAAAGACCACTTGAAGGCTTACCTCTGTCTCTGGTGGTGACCCCTGTAAGTGGCACCTGTCCAGAGGTTTACTTTGGTCCTCTAGGGTTGCCTCACAGGAGGGACAAAGTTTTCAATTTCTGTTGTCATTTTGAGTGCTAGGGAACTAAACCCAAAACTTGATGGAATTACCCATGGCCTTTTTCTTCCCATATTTTCATCCACACTCTTTTGTACCGTTGTGTCTTAGCATGACTGCGTGCAAAGCCTGGTGGCTTCAGTTGCTCTGAGAAGCTTCACAGAAAGTTATTTTGCATACACCTTTATTCCATCTGAGCGTTTCACATGGCCCAGCAAAATGACTGATGCTGTTGCAGCTCCGCTTGCAGCCCCAGCGCGGATAGGGTGCTTCAGTGTGGAAGCTATGGCTAAGCCCTGTCTCACTCCTCGTCCCACCAGCTGTTGCCAGCGGGGCATGGCCATTCTGCGGACAGAGAAGAAACCTCTGCCAGCAAGCCATGTTACCTACAGATTAACTAACCCACACTCTCATACTTCCCACAGCTCAGTCAGTACCTGCTGGCAGCCCTGCCTAAAAAATGGCAAATTAGGAACGCTGTATCTGTGCTCAGCTTTCACCAGATGGCACTATAGCATGTACGTACCCGAAGGCACAGACGCAATTAAAATCCCATATAAAGAATTGTGCTGCAGATCTAAGATGGCACTTTCTAGCACATTGCTTAAATCCACGCTCTCCTATTTGCCCTATTGTTCCTTAATATTTTCTCTTCCTCTTCGTGCCAGGTTTAGAAAGAAAAGCAGTACTTCTGCAGTGCCAAATACAACTTGACTTTCAGTTGTACCTCAGAGTCACCTTCCAACAACAACAACAACAGAAAAGATAATCTGTGTTCTCTTTACTACTGCTGAATTTTGTACAGACCAGGCAGTGAAACTGTGTCAGGATTTCAGGAAACTGAAACAGCAGAAAGAGTATCTGCTCTTAGAAAGATGAACGCTATGCACTTTCAGATTTCCTCATGGCGTGCATGTTGAGAAGGGAAGGGCCTTCAAA
This sequence comes from Theristicus caerulescens, assembly GCA_020745775.1. Classification (NCBI taxonomy): domain Eukaryota; kingdom Metazoa; phylum Chordata; class Aves; order Pelecaniformes; family Threskiornithidae; genus Theristicus; species Theristicus caerulescens. Next base: position 76,949,647 of record CM036558.1, read on the forward strand.
AGTGTTGCTTTTGGCCTTTGGCAGACCGACAAGAATGTCTCTGTAAGAAACTTTAAGGCACGACATGGTTTTAAAGAAGGGCAACTGCTTACGACTGCTGTGTGTATTACAGTAATACTTAAATGTCCCAGTCAAAACTAAGGTCTCATTACGCTTGGCAGTGCATCGACATAAATAAAAATAGAGCATCTGACTTTAAGAGATTATAATCTAAAATGACTAATAACACATGACAGGCAGATTGCAGACTTTTATACTGAAAAAAAGTCTGAGGGAGGAAGGTTTTATCCAGAAAAGACTCGTAACTTCCCTTCTGCTAGTTTTGCTTCAGTGATTTTTTTCCCTGCTTTCATTTGACAATTTTGATATATTTACTCAGTTAGTGACTTGGTAGTCAATTAGTAAATCGGCAACAATGTTTCAGAGTTGTTTAGGGGACAGCGCACTTGTGTATGGAGAAACAACGTCTGTATGAAAGTATTTTTAGGTGAACACTTACATCCTAGCAAATTAAAACACAGATAAAGAGGTAAAAGCAGAAAATTGAACATAATCTCTTAGACCCAGTCGTGGCCACCAGGTTACAGCTCCAGCTGGAGTTTCACCGACTGCCGTATAAATGTAACTGGACTTAAACCTCATGGCAAAAATGTGCATGCAGACCGTTGAACGGAAAATCGTCTGTCTGAGCATTACGCATCCTTTCTTGACTCAGCCTCTAGGTCCCTATACTCTCCTCCTCCTAAGTTTTCTCCAATACACACACACCTGCTATCACCAAAATATTTCGGTAACAGAATTGCCTGGCCTTTGCAGCAACAGCCAGAAGATGGGTTCTGCATTGCTGGTTAGATCAGGGCAGGACAATGGCCCCTCACAGTGCGCATCCTATTTGGAGAATTCACTGCAAACCAAATGGCCATGCTATTTCATTTTTTCTTTCAGATTAGCATCAGGGCAATTAACTGACAAGGCATCATTTTATTCTTCTCTCCTTCTCCTAAATCAGACCCTCTGAATAATACTGAGCTAGCACAGAGAATAATCCTATACGACTGTGTACAGGTCAAGCCTAATGGGCTTACCAGATGCTGGAGGGAGGTCTGAAGTGCTGCTGTTTGTCCCTGAAGTGCTTCTGTTTGTGTTCTGGTACTTCATGTTGTTACTGTCCAAAGATGCATCTTCCATACCATGATCCCTTGCTAGAGTGCTCTGACCAGCAGAGAGAAAATTCAAGCCACAGGTGCACTGTGCATAGGATCCAGTTTCTGGGGAGGTGGAGGCACTGTCAGCTGCAGCACAACAGGGTTTGCTCCACTTTCTGGGAGACTCCCTGTACGAAATGCCACACCTCACACAGATCTTCTCTGAGTCATAGTTTGTTGCAAAACGATCTGTGTCTTTGTTGTCTGTTTCCTTCAGGCAACTGTGGGCACGCTGGCAAGATTTCTGAAGAAGTTTGTCCGTGGCAACGTGTGCCCCATCTGTGTTGGCAGAAGGGCGAGAGCCTTGAGAGACCGATACGTCCTCTGTGCTCCCAATCCCTGAAAAGTACTGATTTAGGCTGTCGTTCTCCCCTGCCTCCATTGGTTCTGAAAATGACGACACAGTTTTACTGGCAGTCCGACTCAGTGAAGATAAATAATCAGTGGTATTGAGATCCTTATCCATGTATTCGTCTTCCATGGGAACTGGTGGGAAATGGTCATCATCAGTCTCGGTTACCACAGAAAACCCTTGGAGGCTCCCTCCCGCCTCGCACGGCGCCGTGCTGGGGCTCCTGTCCCTGCAAGGAGCATGACCGCTGGTGCAGCAGGAGTTTCCAGGGGCAGGAGAGCCAGGGGGGCCCAGGAGACACACGCCTTCAGAGGTCTGGGGGACAGCAGCATTCGTGGTGTTCACGGTAACAAATGCATCCCTTGGGGGCTCCTGAAAGAAAGCCAAAAGAAAAACATGTTTAATAAATAGATCAGCAGAAGGTTATTTTCTAGACAAAGAAGGAACAGGCAGATCTCAGTTCTTCCTCAGTGTGGAGCTGCTGAGGTTGAGCAGCACTGCTATATTTGAATGTTGAAGTGTAATTCTGTTTTGCTGTGAAACTGTGACCAGCGATGCTGGGCTCAGTGGGTGTTTAGAAAAAAATCTGGCGGCCTGGAGGGCAATAACATTTAATTTTGGGAGAGGACTATTCCTAGTTCTTAAGAAGGCACTTGAGAGTTAATAAATCTCTAAGAGTTGCTGGATTCTGCTGTTCCTTATGGACCATCAATAAGACCTACCTAAATGCTTAAAAGGTTTGGACACACCCCCCCCAAATCATTTATATGTCTGAAGGGCTGTTGATCTGTGAAGGCCTTACTGGGAGCAGAATCTTCATTATCAGTAATGGTCGAGGAAAGAAACTGGTTTGATTCAGAGGGCCCAAGACAGGCTAGAAAAAAAGAAGTGACACAGGCAAGGTTGCTTTAACCTGAAAAGTGTTAGGACAGCAAATGCAAAGGCCCATGACGTCACGTTGCCAGTACTTGTCAAAGTAAAGCTATGTTTTTGGTTGCGGCTCCACAAAAAAGGGTTGGGAAATACTTCGAGGGTTCCCTTCAGTTCATGCAAGTTGTGCTGTAATGATGGGTATTTGGGAACTGCTACCTTTCATTTCTAGCATCTGTTCAGATCTTCCAGGATGGAGGAGAGAGTGTAAATGCTGCCAGCTGCTAATTGCTGTTGATTCACTCCTCTGTCCTGGAGGACCTGAGCAGCTGCCAACACAGGAGCTTGCATGAACACTTATGAGACAAAAGAGGAACTGTGTGCTCAAAAAGGTGGGTTTGGTTTTTTGTATTTTTTTTTGTTGCAATGGAATTTGAGTCTTTCAATAGCTAAGCTAGACAGAACTCCTAGGTGGGGTGGTGGGGAGAGCACGCGCCTGGGACACCTCAGTCCATGTCCATGGTGTGAAGCAAGCAGTGCACATGAACTTGAACCTGTGCACCCATCTAAGTATTTCAAGCATGCGATCTGGGATCGTTCTGGAGCAAAACCTCTTGGAAGGCCTTACTTTTTTCACAGCAAATGGACCAGAAGGATTTCTGCAAGCACTAGAAGTAAGGGGTCTCACTGCCAGTTTCTTCATCTGATGGCTCTGTGCTTAATGCCTCGGATGTCTGGCATTCCTGGCATTGCCCCAAATCCAGGCTTCTGCCCTGTGAGGACTCTGGTATGTAAAAAGGTGCAAACTCAATTAAGCTGTTCCTGCTCTTAGGGTTTAGAAGGGCTCTCTCCTAGGCAGTCTCGGGTGTTCAGCAACTGGTGGGCTCATGTTTAACTTTCTCCTCATAAATATTTAATCATCACAGAGACTTTTACCAGTGTTAAAACTGGCTGAAACCAGAGAGCAGGTTCAGAAGCTATTTGAGAACGGTGATTTCATATGCCTCACATTTACAGAAAGCCAGACTGAAAAAGCCAAAGCTGCAAGCGTTTTTTGAGGAAGTCAAAACTTGCTTCCTAGCCAAACATTAACGTGGAGTCTGCTTCAGGAGGGGTGTCAGGAATGCCATGAGGAAAACATAAATCAGAGAGAAAATGGTAGTGTCTTTGACTTTACCTTTGTTCCTTTTATTTGGCTGCACACTTCGTTAGCCCAATTCTGTAGATCTGCTGTAGGGAAAACAAAGAGTAGCTGTAACGTATAGCAGGCACTGAAGTTAACCACAGACCTAAACACCCACAGTCATTCACAATCCGCAATATCATATTAAATGAAAACCAGCAAGACTGTTTTTACCGACTGTTCAGTGTCAGTCTAGCTGAGGATTCATTGTAACTGGAACAAGGATATACTTCTGTGGAACAAATGTTTCCAAGCTCCTAAAATAGACCACGGTTAAACCGTGTTCCACATCAAATGGGGTTTCTTTCCTGGTCATATGTCACACTAGGCTATGACTGGCCCGATACCGACCCGCTTGCAGCCATACGGTCTATTTCAAGAGAAGTCACATGGATGGCCCAAAGACCATTCTCAGACAGGAGTGAGGAGCCTGGAGAGAAGAGGGTAAGCCACGGAAACCACAGGATGGCAGGCTCAAATACCGCCTATTCCACTTCATCAGGGTGTACTTAATGGGGAAATTCACTTAATCGGAGTTATCTCCCAAGGAAAAGCTTGGAGTCCAACAATGCTTTATGGTAAAGACTGCCACAATAGAGTCAGCAATTCTTGTTTTCTGTTTATGCTTTCAGGAGATTTTGTAGGGCTCAGATCTCATGTACATTCGAAGCTTGTGCTGGTTTTGTATGTCTGAAGATAGATCAGCTATGTAGCCACTGCCAGTTCCCAGCAATGACTCTGTTCCTCTGATGTTAAGTCTGCACATTTACCATCAGTCCCCAAGCAGGCAGAGCTTCTTCCTGAGCCTGCAAGTCTCAGGGGCTCCGGTTAGCAGGATTACCACGCAAAGGCAATGAAGGACTGTCACTGCAGAGCAGCAGGGCAATAGAAATGTCAAATAAAGAGCATTCCCCCCTAACCTGCTTTGCATTGTAAGTATTTGGTTTGCAAGGAGAGGCAACATTTCCTCCAGCCCATCCCAGGAATTCCAGATTTAGCACAACCCATGTTTAGTGTGGCAGAGGCAGCCTATTTCTAAAACACAGGCTGAAACATACTTTGCAAGAGAGGGTTGCTGTCTTCCCTTCCACTGCTCCCAAAACATTTCATAAACTGCTAGGGCTTGGGAAAGGAGATGATGGAAAAACTTCACTAGGAAAAGTTTTCCATGTGTAGGGGGAGAAAATAAAAAATGAACAGAACAATATGGGTATGTCCTAACTCCAAACTAAGGACATCCAGGGCTTAACACAGAGTTGAGTAACTGTTGAAGGTACTTCCATTGTATTCATAATATATTCAGTGGCCCACTGTTATCCAGTATGCCTTTGTTAGAATTTTTCTCTTTTTCTACTTCTACTGGTTATTCTATTTCCTTCTAGTATTTCTTCCATACCTCATGAGAACTTTGGCCTTGAGCTAAAAACATTGCCTCCATCATGTTTTCAAATACACATCAGGCCTTTGTCTTGAAATCCATTTTTCAACTTGTCCAGATGCAGGTTTCAGGGGAGGAGGGAAAGTGGGGGGAAGGAGACAGAAGGTGGTGAAAGCCCCCTAAGTCTTTCCCTGCTTCCCTTTGGCCAAGGGGGCTGCTGTGCCACGCGGTGCAGAGCAGCCATGCTGCTATAAAAGCCCCCAGCACCAGCCCTCCTCCATCCACACAGCGGTTGCGTCCACCCTGAGCGCGGTCACCCCACGGTCAGGGCTGCAGGAGGATACCAAGCGACAGGCGTTATGCCTAAGTGTACTGCGCTCCCGGCCTAGAGGAAAGGAATTCGAAGCCTGGCTTTGCGCTAGTTAAAGCATATCCATATGGACAGATATAGGGATAGCACAGAACTTCCAAAATAACTCCTGAGTTTCTTAATCTGGTGGTTACCCATGAAATCAGGGTGCAGAGAGAGCCACACAGTTGTCACATTCATGAATATCATTAGCTATCACGTACCTGTCAGCTTTTTTCCCTTATTCTTGTAGTATATGATGAAGATGACAATGCAAATTAGTGCCACAAAAAACAAGACGACAATCAACACGTATAAGATCCTGGTTGTTCCTGCAGGATGTAAAAAAGATAGTGCCATCAACATGCAGCTTGTACTCAGCAGTACGACAATCCTTGCTCATTTTACCTGCTTTTCCACAGGAGAGGTTGTTTTTTTTTTTTTCCTTCCTATTTGATTTTCAGTTTCTATAATAAGGACAACAGCTCTAGCACTCATGCAGTTCTGTGACAGGCAGCCTTACTGAAGGTACCTGGTACCAAGCCATCTTCGTAAAAAATCAAAGTCTTGGTGTCTCAGAGAGGCGTGATCCAGTCTTGCTTCTCTGAAAGTTCCCTTGCAAGGTGCCAGCAGCCCATGAGCTGTGCTTGCTCTGCCTCAGGGGACGGAGGACATACCTCCCATGGAGGCTATAGATTTCAGCTGGCAAAATTTGTCCTTTATCTGAGGTTATGAAGAATCCCTGCATGCCAGGCAAGCAGCCTCCCTGGTACCATGTCCACACTGGAGAGGGAAATGGGCAGTGGGGAAGAAGGGAGAACTATGTTCAGCTGAGACTGTATCTATTGCTATAAAAGAAGCATGGAGAGAAGCTGCTAGCCTTTATACAGATAATGTGTGCATGGAAATCAGCAGGCTGAAAAAAAGACAGAGCTGTAAATGTGATGGAGGTCATGGGTATAACAGCAATGCTGCTTGCCATGCAGTTTCACTGGGAGGTGTAAAGCTCTGCTTAGCAGTGGACATGGGCCCTAGAGCTGCCAGGCTTTAAGTAATCTTTAAAGGTGGGATGTTCCAAGAGTGCTGTCGTGGTCTACAGCTTCTCCCCCATAGTCACCCACAATGGGAATGGAGCTAAGCCAGCCAAAACCCCTAGAAAACACATCCCTCCTTCTCCCTGGTACTTTCTAACAGATAATCTGTATGAGGACACATACCGTCTTCCGTTGGCTCAGGCATCTTCCGTTCTGCGCAAACTGCATCTGACTTGTCAGTCCCAGGCACTATTTCTGCCATTCCTAGAGCTGTACAGCTGAGAAAGACAGACAAAGAGGCCAGGTTCACAAGGAGGGAGCTTGTCATGGCTCCTACACTTATGCAGAGTAGTACTTTCTGTTGTAATATACAACATGTATCCTGCATTTCTCCACCCTTAAGAAGCTCAGGTACCTTCTTTATTTTCAGCTGTGTTAACTCAGCAGTTCTGTTGTTACTGCTCTCTCTTGCTCCCTCCCCAAGGAGAATTCAAGCTCCAGCGTGAGAATGCCTTTATCGCTGCACAGCCAACAGAGATGCTCTGTGCGCTCCGCAGACAGCCTGAAACACCCCACTGAAAAATGCTTTTGCCCAAGCGTCTCCCTGCCTTGTGGCTAGCACAGTCCTTTTGCAAGATACAGGGACTTACTTGGTCCAGGATTTACACTCGTCGGTGGATGAAGCGACCTTTGAGAAGTAGCCTCTGGGACATGGTGTACACATCGTGTCCTTGTCTTGTTGCACTGTGTGTAGTAAAGGAAGAAAAACTTCATAGCTGAGTTTCCTTGAGTTCTTTTCAGGTAAGGGGAAGGTGACTATGCTCCCCATACTCCCGCTCCACTCCCCCGCCCCGCCCCAAAAACTTCCCTGAAGAGAGAAGGATTTTAGATTACATTAGAGCAACAATGACAGACACACGTAAGAAGAAAAAAGTATGCTAGTCTCACCTGAGCACTTATCTGCACGATCAAAATGAGAAATGACCGGGAGCCATTTGTAGTTATTGTAAAATAACACACAGCTATTATATCCTTCCCCTTCTATTAACTTCCTCATGTCCATGCTGTACCACAGACAGCAACGCTAACTGGTATTGTCACTTTTATGAAGCCACAGTAAACAAAACGCTGTATCAAGATTTGCTAGACTGGAGAAAACACAGCACCACTGTGCTCCAGGCCCATGCAGCATTTCATCCTCTGTTACTTTATTATGTGCTGCTTTTTTGGGGTTCCTCGTGCTTGGTGCAACCGTTCCCAGTGTTGATTAAAACTCTGAACTTGACCATCTCTATTTTCCACCCACAAAACCCCTGCATTTTGTTTTCGATCAGACTTAGGACTAAATTAAATGTCTGTAATAAATGTTTGCATTCAGGTCATCTAAAACAAAGAATGCTTACACTACCTGAAAGGTGTTAATCACTTTTAACTTGCTTGTAACATTATAAAATAGCAAAGTAAAGTCATTGGACAAAAACCGATTTCAAATCTGACCTCAGCAACAATCCCCAATGGACTGCTTCTCTGAATACTGGAGTAACGCATGTCCTAGTGACTCACAGTCAGACACCTCAGCAAACGTTAGAAATGCACGCAACACCTTGCGACTATTGCCATGTCCACATGGTATCTTGCAAAAGTCACTTGATCCAAGATACTATTTAAACTACAGAGGCAAAAGCCTTCAAAATGCAAATAGTCCAGGAGAGTTATATGCAGTAGTAATGACAACCCAGGTATGCATCTTCTGTGGACAGTCATCTGAGAATCTAAAGTATCCTCTCTAACATCACAACTCACACGATGCTGGCCCCTCCTGTAGGCCTGAGCCAGACACTTCGCTTTGTACGTTCCTTTTCTGTATCTTACCAGGATGCTCGACTCCGAATCCTGGAGCACATATGGTATTTCGCTGACAGCAGTCACAGTCTTCATTCCAGTGGTAGCCCATCGTACAAGCACACTGCCGCTGGAACGTGCTGTTCCCTGGGTTCACTTCTCTCAAAGCTTTCCCTAAAAGAGAAAGCAGATGGGAGTAAAAATCTCTCCGTTAATAAGCCTCAAGTTTATTAACCTCCTGTTCCACCTATTTGCTTTGCTTGAATGCTAGATGCAAAACCATTCATGTTAGAGGAAATGTTATCTTTGAAGAAGCATGGGAGATCCTTGATCAGCACGGGGCTCCTCGCTGATTGCGCTCCTGAGCAACACTTTTCCTTGTAGCTGCTGTACAAACTAAACAGAACTTTTGCAGGGGTAAAACTAACATGTTAGGGGAAGTGAATGCACAGTATGCTGGGCAAAAGGACAACCTTTAAGACCCAACTCACAGGAGTGAATGGCCCCAGTGAAGATAATCATTATCAGCAGTACGGAGACTATGGTCGTGGTGCTCAGCGCAGGAGAGCTCCCTCTCTGCCAGGCTCTTCTGCAAGCCCAGCCTCCAGTGTCGGGTATGTGAACAGAGCAACTTCCCTAGATCCACTTTCCCATCTTCATGCTTCACTAACTTGGATTAAAAGGTTCTTCAGTATGAACAGCTCACCTTGATCACATATTTTATGTAGTAAGCATTTATCTTCTTCATTCCAGACATCCATATACTCATTTGGGCCACATGGCTGGCACATGGTATCAGAAGCACCAGTGCATCTAGCAGACATATACTTTCCTGTGAATGAGAGAAGGACAAGTAGGTCGTTTGCAGGTTGCACACCAGCTGTCTAAGGAGGTTAAGGAAAATAACAGGTTGGGCTAACACTGCTGTACTGCTGTGGACAATCATTTCTTCCTGCCACCTTGCCAGTTCCTCAGCCTGGCCCTCATTTACTGTGGCACTGAAGCATCCCTAAAGCTTATGGCCTGGGAGCAGTCCTATCTACGTGCACAAGAACCAAACTGCTTTCTCTCTCCCGCAGTGGTTAAGCTCTATCCCAACAAAATAGCTGCTATGGCTTTTGCTGAGGTCAGCAGGACCACTCCTGCACTAGAAGGTACTCGTAAGCCTGAAATCATGCACCTGCGACGGTATGTGCCAACAGATTAGCAGAGTCACAAGAGCAAGCTGCCTTACCGTCCCACAGAGCTGTTTCTCATGAGCTTTTCAGTTATGAAGCCAGTACGGCCCAGTGCTCACATACCTGGCTCACACTTTGTGCAGCACCGTCCAGAGTATTCATAGTGTTGTTCGCTTTCACACGGTGGGGTGATTTGTAGTGACAACTGGAGCGGAGAAGGAGGGAGAGGAGATGAGAACCAATATACCTGGAGAGCTTCAGACCTACCTAGTCACAGTGCTGGCAGAGAGGAGGAAAACTTTTCTTCTGTATAGCATTTTAGATAGCTAAGCAGTAAAAATTACCCAACATTTATGACTTCAAAGGCGCTTTGTAGACATGCTAAGAATATGTACTTGATGCTATACACACAGGGACTTGTAGCACAGCCAGGTGATAAATAAATAACACAGTCTTGCAATTTGTCATGAACTTTTGGCCTGCTATATAACCTTTTCTTACAGTACTCTATTATTTGAAATCTATGACTTTAAAACAATTGTAAAGAAAAAAAATTGGCATAGAGATACTTCTGTAGTCTCTTCCACAGATATGACCTCAGACCATGACCTGGGCAACTGACAGTTTTAATGTACAGCATTAAGTAAACAAGTAAGGTGAACGATTTATACTCCTGAAAAAGAAGAAGTTCCCAGCTTCCCACTGGGATACACAATACTCCTGGCTAGCCCCAGAAAATATCGGACTTTAATTTTGCAGCTTTTTATGGCTCCCACTGTGTCGTGCAGAGATGGTCTCATGGAACTGAGGCAGCCATCCAGAGAGGTGATACAATTAAGCCAACAGCTTTTTGCTTCTCAAAAAACAAAGCAAAACCAACACAAACCACCCCCCCAAAACACCTGAAACTGTTACGTGGGAGGGCATCTGCAAAGGAGGTAGCAGTGTTGCCTCTAGATCTTATGGGCTTTTTCATCCCCTCCCTGCTCTTGGCTGCCTGTACACACAGAGGTCCTACCCGCAGCCCAGCACACGTGGCTCCCTCGGCCAGTCTTTGAGGCATGGCTCGTGCTGGGGATCCTGGCCAGCCAGGCACTGGGCCCAGCCCCTCGCTGACCCTGCTTTGGCTGCCCGGGAGTCTCCCAGCAGCTGTCCTCCGGGCAAACTCAACACCTTACAACCAGTTGTTGATCTTGCAATAGATAAGATGATTCAAAATCCAGCCCGTAGCAAGGAATCCTTCATTATTGGATACAGTTGTTAAAATCTCATTTACTTGGAGAAAGCTGCAGTAAAGCTTCTGCTGCTGGTTAAAGGGAGCTTTTGTCATCTCATAGCATATGACAGCCCTGTGTCTACTGACACTGGTTTCCATTCCTCTACTTAGCATTCTCCCCTTGTTTCCTCCAAGTCTTTACTTCTCCTCTTTCATTCTTTTCTAGTTTCAGCAATTGCAATCTCTTTAAATAGAAAATATTTTTCCCTAAGCACCTTGTCCTCTTCTAGTGCTGGGAAGGGTCTCGTAACTTAAAGACAACCAAAAATGTTGAAATTTTTCTTTAAAACACCACCTTTTGGCTTGGAGTTTGAGCCATGGGTTGGTACATAACTTGTGTTTATCAAAACTGCACTAGCTGTGGCTGCAACAGAGTAAGTATCTCAAGTCAGGTACTTTTTGCAGGTTAAAGCCATTTTTTATCATGACAGCAATCCCAGGTCAAATTTAAGAGTCCAGTCTTGCAAGAAATCTTCTGTTGTCTCACTGTGTCCTTGCCTCTTTCTTTGCATTCATTAGCAGTACCTTTCTCGTGATTAGATTATACGTTTTTCTGAACAAAGATCAGTTTCTGCCTTTGCGCAGCACCTCCCAGGAGGGCCACAGGATAACGATCAGTGCTGGCAAGGTGAGAGGCGATCTAGGAAAGGGAAAGCCAACCTAGGAAAGGGAAAGCCGGGCCAGGCTGGCAGCTGAACAGGGACACCGCTCAGTGCCCCAGGGGAAACGCTGAAAACACTTCTGTAACCAAAGGCACTCTTTTCTTTTCAGTAAGGCACTTCAGGCTGCAACACTAAGCTGGCCAGCACAGGGATGAGGCAACTTGCAGGACCGAGCAGCAGAGGGAAGGTCTTGAGCAACTGATTCCCTATTCCCAGCCATCCGAAAAGGCAACAAAAGTGATGAGACCAACGACAGGTCCAGTCACTCGCTTTTTGTAACAGAATGTCCTCTTCTTCCTCGTTTGCCCCAGTTTGATAGTTCCTCTTTAGAAGAAAAGACTAAAAAAATTACTGAAGTGTCAAACAAGGGCAAAATCCTTTTTAAGGAAGGATATGCAAATCTGCTAAAGAGCATTCAGCTAAAGGGTCTGGAATAATTTCTGAGAATCACAACTCAGCCTGAGGAGAAGCAGCAATCCCCTGGCTCCGAGGCTAGGGGAGCAGGCTAAGTGCTTGGTTACCTTTTGGAGACCATTTCATACCTCCCTGTTTTACCATATAAAGAGGGCTATTGTTAGAGTATACTCACAGCTGCAGCTGCATAAATCCACACTATGTCAATAAGTAGTCTCTCCTGTGACCGTGTCCTTCCCCTTTTCACACAAGCCAATGCATTCACAGAGCTGCAACACTCCCTCCTTTGATTTATGCTCTACAACATAAAGACAAGGCTCTCGGCGTCCACGTGCTAACCCCCACGTGAGCCCAGCCTCCTTGCGAAGGCGAGGGATTTTGGCCTGGTATGGACTGGCTGGACCTGCCAAGCACGAAAGCTGGGGGGAGAGGGGACAGGAAGGGAAACAAAAGCAACCTGGGGTTTTCTTAGGGTGGAAGCCGATCCAGCGAACTTGGCCCCTTTTGCTAACACAGCCCCACTGAAGTCAAGTTATCCCTCGTTTAACCCTCTGCCAGGGGACCGTGCGTGTCTCATCGTCAAACTGTACGTCAGCTTCCCCCGGGGGCCGAGAAGTACTTGTGCTGCTGGCAGCGCAATGACCCGGCGCGTCGCCATCACCAGCGCATTCCCACCGCAGTGTCCTTTTGAGACGGGGAAGTGCAATTCATTTTGCAGATGAGGAACTCGCACCCGGAGGCCGGCTGGCTTTACGGAGGTGACAGGAAACCAGACCAAGTCTCCCAAGTCTTACATTCGCCCCGTAACCCTTGGAACATCCTTCCTCTCATCGGGCGCTGGCCGGTGGGACAGAGCGCTCTAGATATCACTGTGCTCTTATCTCGAGAGAGAAGGGGCCTTGATGAACGCGAAGGTGTCAGCCTCCTCTGAAGTGATTAAATAAGACAATAACCAGCCTGGTCATTCCTTTAATGGTCTCGCTAATTGGTGAAGCTGTTCATTAAATACCACCAGCACATGCAAATGAGTGCTTCAGAGAGCTCTACGTATCCTGTGTAAATTTAAGTTGTCACTTAAAAAGTGTGTGAAGCACACAAGTTTGCACTAGTTCCTAAAAAAGTCAGCTTTCCCGCTTGATTAACATTACCTCAGAGCAAGTGTATCTGACAGGCAAAGAATCTAGAGGAAAAAAGACAAACCTCCTCTGGGCTTGGTGGATCCGGTTTGGTAAAGCATGCCAACACCTGCTTACCTTTAAGCACATGAGTAGCACCATTGACTTCTTTGGAAAAACAGGCATGCTCATGTCAAGGTTTGCAGCAGGACTGTGTTTTCGTGTTGAGCTGCAGGCAGCCTTTTCAGCTTCTTTTTTTTTTTTCCCCTCCATTTGTCGAAAAGGACGCTAAGCAAGAGTGTGCTTGTAGGGTCGGAGAGCTTCCATGACTCAGAGCTACAAAGCACCACTGTGTTACTCAGACCTTGAAAAAACACACACACAGGTGCTTCTGAAGGGGGAAGCAGCAGCATTCAGATTCCTGTCCTCAGGCTTAAGGAAATATTTATTCTTGGTGCCATTGAGCAATCAGATGGCAGCAGAAGCTGTGTGTCATGGATGCTAAAATTACTTTCTTGCTTAGATGAATATTCAGACAGACATTTCAGAGAAGATAGAGTTGCATGGGCCTCTTTCCTTTAAAATAAAAAATCTGGAAAAACAAGCTCGGGGGTTTCCGCAGTCTTTTTCCCATGTCACTTCTGAACAAGAACCTGAGGCCTCAATGGGAATTGCTCATTAGTGATAATCTTAGTTTTGCAAAATTTGAAACATAAAGGAGCACGTCAACGGATAACCATCTCAAGATGACACCTTCTTGCTCAGTGTAGTTGTTTCTGGAGAGTATTCAAGTCATCTGTCATCATTTCACTGAGCAAAGCACTTTTTTTTCCAATTTAGTATTGCAGACCCAAAGTACCTATGGGAGAGCCAACTATGGTGTGTTCTGCCTTGCACACCACTTGTTCTTTATACTTTGGAGTCTGAGTTTATTCAAACTACTTGCTTTTGAGGTCCTTAGCCTTGCCTGCTGTAGAACTATAATATTTCTGTGGATTTGGGGCTTTATTTGCCTTTGTCAAGAGGACTGAGCTTTGACCAACATTTCCTGATCTGCAGTAGCCCCTGCAAGCACAGCACCCTGGTATCCAGCTAGGATGGCCTCTGCAGTCGTCTGCTGCTCTTTCTCCTTCAAATGTGAGCCACTCCCTCTCCTCTCACACCAATTGTGTGCCCACAGCCCTCCAGCTTCCTACCTGATTTGGGTCAGCAGTATCGCTAAGCAAAGCCCAGATTTCTTCAGCTCATTGCCAGTTTCAGAGGCCTGCCTCAAAAATTATTCAAGAAAAAGAACAGACTCTGGCTTTCGATGGGCACAGCTCCATGGCTGGTGCTCCCAGGCACTCTATTGAGGCACATAATAGTAACACGCACAGCGAAGGACTCTGGAAATTTTTACAATTGTGAGTTTATAAGGGGAAAGAGGAGTCTTATGCTGAAGACTTAATCATAATCACATGGATGCTGAATGCAACGTTTCCTTCATAGACAGTCTTCGCTGTTGATAAAAATTCAATCAAAGCAGCACACAAGTCACAGCTGTGCAATTCCAGTTATTCGCTTGCAGGTCTGTAATTCATCACAAAAATCTTAGATTTTGAATGAAATGCTTTTGGTGATGTCAACTTTCCAGTGACCAGTAAACCACATCACAGAACTACCACCACGTGGTAAAATACAGCCGGGAAATGGCAACAGCTAAAAACTAAATATTATTTCACTCTTAAAAATAGGTCCTTGAAACTCTGCTAGAGCCTTAATACCTAAAGAGGCCAGAAAGAACACGAGGGATAAAACTGAATAAAGAGGTCAAGAGAAACTTTCAGCCAGGAAGCGGGCAAACGGCGGTAAAAGCCCCCTCCTGACTCTTCCCCTTGCCCCTCTGTGTTAGGGCGCAGCAAAAAGCAAACACCTGAGCAACTGGTGCTGCTCTGCCAACGGGAAGGACCATTCATCAATCTCACACCCACCAGAGTTATTTCTAGCCAGCAGACTACGTGAAGGAGAAGTGCCGCACTGACCACTCTCGCAGCGGGGCGGCGGGGGTAAGGCAGACAGGAACCTCAGGTATATCAGATGGGAGATGACAGAGGTGATAGATGACAGGGCTGAGACGGCTACCGACCAAACATGTGAATCAGCCAGCTTTCCTCTATGGACTGAAAACTCGCCATCACGTGCACAGCATTCATCATTCAGAGACAAAGTCATCTTCATACAGCAGTCAGAAGGGTACGCCTAACATTTTCATCAACTGGGCCATCGGTAGCATCTGCATGTTGCCTTCATGGTCTGCACTTTGATGCAAAACCTCATGCTTTAACCTACATGTCCTCACTGCCACAGTAATTCAAAGACTAATAGCTACTAGGTAGAATATTTTAAAGATGAATCAGAGAGTAGAAACCCAAAAGCCAACCAAACCAAAATATTTAAGAAGAAGGCTTGACAGCAAGACATTAGTCCATAACAAGCAGAAATAAAAACTGAAGAATAATGACATTACCTAGATGTGCTTGTGAAAAGGCCTGAGAAGGCAAATTTCTTCTAGATTAAACAGGTGCAACAGCAGCGCTCCATAGGAAAGCTTAGCAGTCTCACCGTTACAGGTACGGTCTCAATGACCCGCCGTGAGTAACTCTACACCCATTCATGCTTAATTAAAATAATAATATTCAAAAAGGCACTAAAGACACAATAATTTATGTGGAGCATGCTCCTCTTGCATTTTAGTTCAGCAGATTATTTTTCTATGCTTCATCAGCTGAAGCTGAATCTTAATGAAGAAATGAAAGATTTCTTGGGCTGGACTATTTCTGGATGCCAGATTAAGGCGTTCAATGGGGACTTCCTATGCTTAAAAATCTCTGTGTTTATGTACTCTTTTCTTCCAGCATGCCACCAGAGTGAAACATAACATATTAATCTCTTATAGTGTGAGGCAAAACCCTGCAATCCTAGCTGAGCTACCAGGGAGAATGTGAAAGCTCATAGAAAAGAGGGGAAGCCTGCTTTCGCCTCCTGACGTGCTGCTTTTGCTTCCTTCTCTTGGATTTTAGCATTGCACATAGAACAAATACTGAATATTCTGCAGGCAGAAACGAGAAGGGTAGTAGTAGGGCTGTTGCCCTTACTTTAAACGATGGCTGTATGGAGGGGATGCATGTAAGACCCACAGACCGTTCTGCCTTGCTATGAGTTACAGTAAGAATTGCATGATCGGATCTGCACCTTCTCCATCACGAAGGAATCGCTGCCTTTATTAAAGGGCTCAGGACTGGGCTGGGAATTGGTTCATTTACTCTTTAGGTGTCACCACAAGGAACCAGCTCTGCCGGGGACTGTGGGCCAGTCAAGTTGGTGGAAATATCCCTCCCTGATTTGAACGGGTTTTGGCCCGTTTCCTTAAGCAGCCTGCTTTACTACATGTGGTATTACAGGGGAGAATTTTTCTTCCTGTGAGAGCAGATTCAAGTAATCATCTCATCGTCCTTGCTACTGAACAATGAAAAGTTACTGAAGAACATGATGCTCATAAGGCAAAACTATTTGCTGTGGCAAAATAACATGCTCAAAATAGATTCCCTTGCATGCTACATAAGCAATTTTTAGGACTCCATATGAACCTGGTAGCACATTTTTCCCTATCTGTATTCCAGATTAATGGGTTGCCTAACAAAACTTCACAGTATTTTTTTTTCCATACAAGATTTTTTTTTCTTTTCCCTCCACTTTGACCACTGACTAAATATATTCTGCACCCATCTGCAGTCACAAATGTTGTTCTTTGTCATTCTTGAACAGACCCTATATACTTTTTTTTCTTTTGGAGTAGCCACAAAGTAGTGAGGGTGAATGACCTCATTTTTTTTTTTTTTTTTCCCTCCTTGGTTAATTGGTTCTTGCAGGGTGGATTAAACCGGCCAGCTTGGCTCTTTTACCGAACACAGCCTTTCCTGGTCTCTTTTATCTACATTGTAAGAGGGGAGCAGCCAGCGGGTTCCACAGAGCTGAGAGGCAGCTCTGGGTCTCAGCTCTCCGCCTGCCTGCTGTCCTGCCATCCTCCACCACGGCCCCTGCCCCAGCCTCTCCGTTAGAGACATTGCAGGGGAGAGGCGAGGAGCCACCACGAACACATTTGGCCAAGCGGTGCGGGGAACATGCCTCCACCACAGGGACGCTGGTGGGGTCATGGGCAGAAGAGCACCCGGAGAACAAGGGCGAGGGCTGGATGCTGCAGCCTACGTGATGGCAGCCAGCCGGGGAGACGTATCTGCTCCCTTCCCGGGCCTGCGGGGGCAGACCTCCCTGTGACTTCAGTGGGAATGGGATGTGGCTCTATCTGCCATGATTAATAACTCTTTGGCTTTGTTTGCAGCCACGACATCCTAAGCACTGTACAAACACCAAAGAAAGCCAAGCCCTGGGCCCAGAGAACTCACGCCCTGAAAAAGCAAACAAAAAGAGGCAACCAAGGGAAACACTGTGAAGAGCAGCTGAGGTGACAGCATAGGTATGGGACAAAAACCAGGATGTCCCACAGCGCCAGGCGTAAGTCAGCGTTGCTCCTCTGGTGCAGTGCTGAGTCCTTGGCAAGGCATCACGTCACAAATACGATTGCACACTGTGGTGACATGTGAGCAAAGAAAAATCAGGAAACTTCCATTTCCCCAGACCTGAAGTGTCACACCAAACCCTGCTGCCACGGAGCAGACACAACAGCGGACTGCCCTGGGTGCCAGCGCTGCCTGCAGAGCAGGACTCGCCTGCAGCGCACCGTGCAACTTTCAGCCATTGCTTCTCATGGAGGTCCAACAACAGTCCTTCGTG
Source organism: Theristicus caerulescens (assembly GCA_020745775.1). Classification (NCBI taxonomy): domain Eukaryota; kingdom Metazoa; phylum Chordata; class Aves; order Pelecaniformes; family Threskiornithidae; genus Theristicus; species Theristicus caerulescens. Next base: position 76,967,335 of record CM036558.1, read on the forward strand.
TACTACATGCACTTTGGACTGTTTTCAAAGAAGAGTAAGTCATAAAAAGGGGCAAGTTCTTGCAGGCAGGCTATTGTGTTGCACAGACTGAGGCCTACCCAAGTCCATAGTGCAACCTGGTTAAACAGCACTTCATTTTTGTATTACACTTGTAACATACAAATATTTGCCTTTGTGCTTTCTGTCGGTAATAATGAACCATTCTCAGAACAGCTGCTTCTCCAAGCAGGCAACGCCAACCAATGCGCGCTTAAACCAGAGGGTGAGCAGCTGCAGCAGAAGCCAGCACAGCCTGGCAATTTGAGTTTCCATTGAAAGGAAGGGGGCAGCCTGTGCAAGAAGCACAGTTGCAGCTGAGGATGTGATGAACCAGCCATCTCCATTTCCCTCTTCTCCCCACTACCCGCCTCCAGTCAGCTAAACCAGCATCTGAAGCAACTACCCCCTCTGAGCGTCCAGCAGCCTTCGCACTGCAGAGCGGCTCCTTGCAGCACGGGGTGTGGGATGGAAGGAGGTCTGGACTCTGCGGTCACAGCACGCGGTGGCAGGAACCCTCCTGGCTCTGGTCACCACAAACACCTCCTGGAGACCCGGTCATATGGAGAGGAAGTTGGCAGGGAGGAGCAGCAGGAGGACAGCCTCGCAACAGGGGTTACCTTTTTGTTGCGTCGACACGTGGACCTAGTACAGCGGGGTCTTCCACCACTTGAGCTTCAAGGGAGAGATGGGTAAACATAGCAAAGTGACTCAAATATGATTCCTCTAAATAGCACTAAGGTATAAATGCCAGAGGGCACCACTTTGAGGTTTTCATGATTTTCTACGCGGTAGTTATGCACACATCCCTTTTACCGTCTGCACTGGTTCTTGCAGAGCGGTCAGATCACATCCCACTTTTCTGAGCTTGAGGGTGCTTGGGATGACAGTAACAGGCAATAGAAACAGATCCTTACGGCCACAGTTAATCTCTCTGCTTGACCTGCATTTTTTTTTCTTCCGGCACAGTATGAAGAAAGCCTTGTGCCATGAATGACATCGGTCAGTACCCTCGAGATGGCTGATAAGCTTTGAGTTCTACTGAGTTGTGAAATGTGGTGAAGGTTTGTTTTGATCCCATTTGTGGGAAGGAAGACATTACATCAGGAAGATGATGCTTAACATGAAAAGAGAAGCAGCAGAGGTTCAGTTTTATATGCATTATATTCCTTTTATATGAGGTGCTGTAAGATTTTTCACATGTTCTGGGGGAAACTGCAAAGCAATGAAAAACTTTCCAGTTTCTCTTGCAGGAACCATTCCTGCAAGGGCATTTTGACACACGAACTAATTGAATTACAGTAACTTTGAAACCCATGCTGTTAACAACAGACTAAATCCAGGAGTTTAGATTAGATATTGTAGAAGTTTTGCTTTACTGAGTGATTCCTTTGGCCCTGATCAGAGCAGGAATACTGGACCAGGAGAGCCCATGATATAACACAGCATGGACATTTTTATGCTCTTTTTTCCCCCTCTTATCATAAAGACTGTGTATTTCAGGAAGTTAAAAGATAATCTATATTTTGGCCAACATTTTTCTATGTGACAAAGAATTCCAGATGCTTGTAGTGAGCAAACTTTCCCTATAAGGTAAATATTATGGAGTAGTGGAAGAACCCGTCCCATTGCCACACAAGGGAAGAAGAGTCCTTGGCGTTAAACCAGGCAACTCATTTACTGCGTATTTGCAAATGCACATTCTCACAGGCTCTAACTCCCATCTGATAGAAACGTTTATGCTCTTCACCAGTGTTAAGCAAGGAAAGGGATGTGACTATTCTGTACCAAGAAGCTGAGCAGACCATGCTTCAGAGAGCAAAACACCGTGGCTTCTGACAGGTGCCCAAGACGAATCACTTGGAAAGATCATCTTGTGGCTGAAGCACAAGACAAGAAGGGCTGAGCCCTGCTCCCAGCAGTTCTGCTCCACGCTCGGTGTGTGACCTAGAGCAAGTCATGAATTCTCTGTTCCTGTTTCCTCTTTGGTGAAAATGATGACGATGGTCATGTCTATTCTCAGCAGAATTATGAGTACTCATTAACTTACATTTCCAAGCGTTTCTCATTCTTCGCAGGAAATACATTGCAAATAGCACTGCCCTACCACTATCCCACCACATTATTGACTCTAAACCAACACAAGTGCATCAGACAAACTTCAGCCCTACCACACTTACTCTCACAATTTCTTCCATCAGAAAACAGCACTCTTACAAGAAACCACTCTTCAATCAGTCAAGCGAAGGAGAAACTGAAAGGCTGGCTGGGAGCAGCATCTCTCCAGGCTTGCCTTGCTTTCACATTCTTGACTTGCAGGTTCTGCTCACTGTTGCAGACAGGATATTACATTAACAGGCTCTTTAACAAGGTATGGCTTATCCTGTGTAAACTTACACTACAACTTTCCTGGAGCCCCCTACTATTTTCTACTGCTACTTGTCCAAAGCATTGGCTATGGAAAGCTGCACCCTGTGCAACCGCTAACAGACTCAGAATTAAGCACGTGTTGAATGCAGTGGAAAGACTTTACACATCAGCCCCAAATAAATACAAGTTCCCTGTTTTGCATCCTCTGAAAGGCTATGAGTTGAGAGGCGAGAAATAACGAGGGGCTCCTCCTGGCTCCTACATCAGGGTACCCGAAACATGCTGGGAGCTACAGCATGGAAATCTGAATTACCAAGGTGTGGTCAACAGTAGAGCAGGTTCCAGGCAATGACAAGATTCCAAAGGGAACAACTACCCCAAACCCAAATGGCTCCAGAAGGTGGCAAATATGTCATGGTTAGGGACCTGGAGCCAAGGTACAAAGAACATTGAGGTCTGCTCGTCATTCTGTATTGATCACAGCCCTAAACACCAAGGCAGAAAAAAAAAAACCCAACAGATACAGAGGATACTGAGGAACGGGACAAACCACCTGAAAGCTATGATGTAAAAATCACTTCTGAAATATGCAGGCTCATTCATTTACATATGGAAGACACCTGGAAAGCAGCAATTTAAGAGCAGCCTAAGGAGCGAGGGTGGACAGAATGAAACACATGTTTTAGAGGGGAAAAAAGGCCTGTGTGGTTTTAGGCAACATATTTAGGACCAGGGATCCAGAGGAAAGGCTCTCAGGACTATGCGGTCAGACATTAAATTGTAAGCTGTAGACAGCAGAGGGTTTTTTTTCTTTTTGGTTTTTTTTTTTATCTTTTTTTTCTTGAAGCTGCACCTTGCTCTCAGGGAACCCAGCCACTGCCCAGTTATAGCACTGTGTTGAGGGAAGCACTTCAAATGACACAACTAATCAAGAATAATGAGACACAGAGAAATACTAGAAGTTCAAATGAAAGAAATACAAATGGTAGTGAGGCTGCCAAACATTGATTAATGGAAGAAATAAAGTGCCTGTAGCATGGGATTTGCAAACAGCCTGCCTAAAAGGGTCTAAATAACCCAAAGGGAGAGGAATCATTTTTAAGCTGTATAATTAGAAAAAGCAAAGCAAGATTCTGCAAATTTAAACCACTGGAGGAAACCCAGCGTAGACCATTCACAAGGCTCAGCAAGAGCTGGCTGTAGAAAACGGTCTTTCTGAAAACAGGGGAAGACCAGCAATGATCCCAACCGTAAAACACGCTGACCATTGGCCACCTGGCATCACATGAAGCTGCAAAAAGAGCACGCTCTGTTTGCAAACAACCGCAGAGCCAAACCTCACTCAGCTCTTTCCCCCCGAGAGGCAAGGGCTGCCCTTTTGGGGCAGCTGGCCTGGGATTGGGGTTTGGTTCCCGGCTCTGTCACAAGTGGCACGTGAACCTCCAAGCGAGTCACATAGCCGGTCCGGGCCTCAGTCTTCCACCCGTGGACCCGGGGTCACAACGCTGTCCCACCTCCTGGGGCTGCTCGGGGATTGCCTGCGTTCGGGATGGTGGGGTGGTCAGCGCGCGGGGGGGATGGCACCCCTCCGGGGGAGGCCAAAAAGCCGTGGCTGGGCTGCGAGGGCCATACACTCTCGTCCCACCCCTGAGGGACAAGCGTGTTCACGTTCTCTTGAATAAATCTGTTTGGTAGGGTGGAGTCTGCCTTATTTTTACTCTACATGCAAATTATATCCCTCAACAACCTCGCTGCAAATATTTTCTGGTTTCTCACACCCTGCCCCGGGCAGGAGCAAGCTGTTTTCCCTGCAGATCCTCTGGCTTCCTTTGGAGCTTTGGGTTTGGGCTATTTTGATTTTAAAGAAGCGAGAGAAGCTTGTGAGACGGGGCGGGTTGCAGGGAAAACAACGCCAAAAGAACCTCCAAACAACCAGAGGGGAAAAAAAAAAGGCAGGCGAAGCTGTTCTGCCAAACCCCGCTCTGCCAGCGCCGGCGGTGCAAGATGCCATGGGCTCCGACTTCGCCACCTCCGCCGAGCGACCGGCGAAGGAACAAACCTCCCTGGCGTGAGGTGCGACACCGCCTTCCCCCTCCTCCGGCTCAGCCCTGGCAGCGCCGTCTTACCTGCTTGCCAGCGGCAGCGAGGCAAAGGAGAAGGAGCCAGCAGCCTGACGGGACGGGCATGTCTGGGTGTCCCTCTCGGCTTCCTCCCGTGGCTCCTTTTCCTGCCACCGAAGAGAAACTAGATCCTTCCAGCCGAGCCCCCGCGCCCCGGCGGCAGAGCGAGGCGCATTGGAGCTAGCTACTTCTCTTTCTTCCTTTCCTTCCTCTCAGCTACACGAGGGGAGAATAGAGAAGAAGAAGAGAAAAAAAAAAAAAAAAAAAAAAAAGGCGCCTGGCTGTAGTTCCCACAGCATTTCCTCAGACTTGACATGCAGGTTTTTTTTTTTTTTTTTTTTCCTTCTTCTTGTCCCTCCCTTTCCTTTCTCCACCCCCTTTTACAAGAAGTTTAGTCACCATGCCCACGTCCCTCCTCCTGCCGACGGGGACTGCTTTCCCGCTCCTCCTCAGCAAGGCCACCCAGCCACCTGCTTCCCGCCCTCTGCGCCCTCCTCTCACCTGGCACCTTCCCTCGCCCTGCATCTGCCCCGTCATCCCCTTCTCCGCCTCCGGATATTGCCTTACGCTGCCAGGGGACATCTTAGGCCTCGGCCGTGCCTCGGATGGCCTCCCGCCTCCCTCGCTCTCTGATCCGCCCTGGCACATCCACCCTCCTGCTGGCACCTGCCCCCGGCGGGGGGAAAGCCGCCCGTCCCGTCCCATCCATCTCTGCTCCCACGAAACAGCCCCGCGGGGGCCGGCCTGGGTGTTGCGGTGCAGCTCAAGGCCCCCCACCCCGCGCACTTTGCTTTGGCTGATGGCAGGAGCGGGCAGGCGGGATCGCTGCCAGGGGAAAGAAAAGCAGAAGATGCGCTTCGGGCACCCTCCCGAAACACCCTGCGCCGTGCAGGGGGTCAGTCCCTGGCACCCGACTTGGGACAGCGAGTGCAACGTGGCCTCCCCCCGCCCCCCCCAAAACACAGGCATTGCCGGCACCGCGCCGACGCCGCCAACCCAGCAGCAACCGCTTTGCCCGGCACAAGAGCGGCTGCAGCTGGCGGCGTGCCGCCCAAACCCGGGCAGAGCTCACGATGCCCCGTGACTTGTGAAGGGTGCAGGACTCCTCTGTGGTGGGGCAGGACAGGGCAGCGCCAATTTACGGGATGTGAGGATCCGGCAGAGCCGACCGTGTTGTTACACCACCTTCCCTGCCTCCCCACGCTCACACGCCACTGTGAAATAAGCTGGGAGCATGCTTCTGACTTGAGCGAATAAGGAAGTTGTTCTTTCACTTGTGTATTTAGATTTAACCCTTGACCAGGAAAAAAAAAAAGTTACAAGCTGCTCAGTTTGCAAATAAATAAATTCAAACACAACAGATGAAGCGGATGTGGAAAAAAAAAAAAAAATCCTTTACCTGTGCTGCTGTGGTCTGATTTCTGCTCGGAGGAGCAATCCTCAGAGCCAGGGAGCGCTCGGGAGAGAAATGGCTGCCAGGTTTCTCTGCTGTAGCTAGCACGGAGGGCCTGCCCGCATGGCAAAACAAAGCTACGACCTTCACATCACCTCTACAAAGTTTCCAGAGGCCATAAAGCCAGACCTTTCTAATCTTCCTAAAGTTCCTTTCAACACTTAACACCCTCAGTGTCCTCTACAAGCGCTGGGTCCTGCCCGATCTGTGCTCAAGCAGGTCTCAGTGCACACCTTCCCCTGCCTGGTCTCCAACACAGCGCAGCTGTTTGGGCACTGGCAGCTCCTGCACGGGTTTGATGCCCCACAACGGGATACGGGGCAAAAGGACCTTGCACAACGTGCCTGGCTTAGGGCCAGTGGCTGGTCCTGCTGCCCATTCGCCTCAAGAAGAGCTAGGACAAGGGACATGCTGATGGGTTTTAGCAAGCCACAGAGCTTGCAATTGCAGCGTCAGAGCCCTGTTGACCTGCCAGAGGAGTCGGGGTCTCGCCACACTTGGGCTGGACAGGCTGCAGCTCTAATACAGAACTGGAATTGAGTTGGGGGTGAGGGGTGGGAGGGATGGCCGCGGCACCTAGCTTGCCCGGTAGGCAACATGTGCAAAGCTGACTTCACCGGGGGCTTTGCAAGATAAGGTGTGAGGTGTAGGTAACGTACGTGCCCGGCTGCTGGCAGCGGTGCTATTCCTATTCCCTGTCCATCCTGGAGGGAGCCTGGTGAGACGGCAGGGCAGCACCGGGTGGAGATCCTTCTGCCAGAGCCATGTCTACCCACTGCCAAAAACTCGCAGCCCTGTGCCGGCCGGGGTGTTTTAAAATGTTCATGTTTAAGGTACAAGGAAATGTTTCTTTTTAAACAGAACAGTCTGTTAAGTCTCTTCCCCTTTTCACATTTAGCACAATACCAAGGCTATAGGCTGTGTTTATTTACCAGCTGCTCATTCTAACCACAGATTTACAGGAGCAAACTCACACTGTCACGAGCAGTTAGACAAGTTATTGGCTTGCTCTGAAGGTGTTGAGTAAAGGCTTTGAAGGTATTGAGTAAAGCCAAGCCCTGTTCAGCTCTGAGGAGCTCCAGACAGTTCAGTATTGCACACTAGCGCAATTACTTTTGCATTCTCACCCGATCCTGCCTGAAGTATTTCTTGTTCAGACTGAAATTTCTCTCATTTTCTACCACTATGTGAAAACAGCCTCTTTTTGAAAGCTCAGACATTTTCCTCCGAGTTAAATTTTATGTTTCTGAGCCAAAACCCGCAGAAGCCACTACTGGGTGCTTTATAGTCTTAATTATGTATTGCAGTAGATAGTTAGAAACTGAAATGTGAATGCCCGAAAATATGAACTGGGGAATGTATAGGAGAAAGTGCTGTCAACGCTCTCACATTTATCACATATATCATTCTATGTAGCACAAGTAAAAACTAAGAATTTACACCAAAACTGGTTTGTCAGCCTTTTCTTTTATAAAAAAGATTTTTTTTTCCTATCATAGAACAGTAGTTTTTCAGCTACCTTTGCAAAGCACCTATTTTGAATAAAACCAAAATGCTTGAAATCTGAAAGTTTCAAACTTACGGTGGCATCCGGGTGCCTCCTGTTCACCACTGTGGCGTGCGAGCCTAAGCTAGACTGGCCTTTGGGATGCTCTTTCTAAAGAAGAGAGATGGAAAACCATGTGCAGCCTTAGAAGTGAGACAGAATCAAAATAGTCCCCTGATAATATCAGGATCCCTTCCTTGGTGAAGCCTGCCATGGAAAACAAACCGTGAGCATGGCTGACCGCTTAGCAGGTCTGTAGTCAGTACAGATCTCTTCTCACCTCCTTCCTAGGGAGAGAAAAGTGGAAATTACATACTAAATAATATTTTAAAAGAACTACAGCATTCAGCGTACTACCGCAAGTCTTGTAACTGTCTGAAAATGAAACCACTTCAGCGTCAGTGTAAAAATGCCTCTTTTCCAGGAGCTTGGATAAACAGTGACTAACTCCCAGGCAATCCCTGAATTTGACTCCCATCTTTCCAAAACTTTCAACCTGAAAAGCAAAGATAAGGAATGGCGGGGTGGATACACCAGTCGGCTGAGCATCTGAACAGCACCTGTGGGCTCACATTCACATCCCTGGCTATTCCTTCACTTTATCGCTGCTGCTGAACTCCCCTGCCCCTTACCAGCACAAGGGCCCCAGCTCCTCACAATGCCCCATTTCCCCGGGAGGGAGAACTGGGAGGCTGCATGGTAAAACCTGGGTCTTTGAAACGACATGAAAGAAACCTGTGCAGAGAAGCAAAACTGCAAGGCACATGGTTGTACCCCAGGACGCCCTCTCACACTGTGCAGGAAGGCTGCGAAGGTGCTTCCATTCTCCTGCCTCTCACATCCTGTTGAGGGGTGGGGGATGAGATGAAGGGTTTTGTTGGATCTACATCAACGTTTTTCTTCCACTGGATGTTGTAAAGGTTGGTTGGGGTTTTGGACTCTGAACTAAAGACAGTGTTTGTAAATATGAGCACCTGCCTCTCAGCAGGTGAGTGAGAACCCCAGCACATGTGCAAAGTTAGAGCTCTAGGAAAGCGTCCCCGAAATCGGGGGGATGCCTTGGGGGGCAGGTGGGTCCCAGTGCAGCCTCTGGAGTACCAGCAACCCGTGCACAGAGTCTGTCACGGGGCCAGGGAGGAAGGCTGCCTCCGGCTGCCTCACCACAGGGAGAGGGCCCTACTGTATGATCCAATATGTGGATGGCCTAAAGAGAAAAAAAGGCAGAAAAATATCTGCACACTTTTAGCACAGGGGGCTCTAATTTCATTTGAGGTCTCTAGCTATTAAAATAAATAATTTTTTAAAAAATCTATTATTTACCAAAAAAAATATTCATACACAAAAACATGCTGTCAACTTGAAACTCTTTTCTTCCTGTGAAATGCAAGTTTCCATAGCAGACTATTGCCCAATCGCCTTGAGATTTTCAAACACACAAATATTTTTCATGACAGAGCAACTATGATGAAGCTCCTTATTCACATTGGTGTGGTTTACACAACATACCTTTTACAGTCCCACAGAAATGTACCAGTGCTGAATGCCTGTCAAAAACCTGAAGTTTGCAGCATCCAAAAGAAAAAAGCTCACAACCAACCACTGCTAACGTGTCGAATATTTGAAGTACATGCAAGCACACACTAAACTGATAGGTTATCACCAACCACTGTGGCAATAACAATGCCTACATACTTCTGGAAGGAAATGCAAAGTCGTGGTGAATTTTTAACTTTGAATATTTGTTCATGCTTATAAGAGAGACCAACCTGATGACCTCCAAGGCTTAAGTCAGATATTCAGCCTTAGGACAAGAGAAATACTGGCACGAACTGGGGAGCTGGCGCTGCCCGGGATACACCTCAAGCTCTATCCTGCCTGGAGATGAGTCTTTAAGGCTGGCAAACCCCCACCAGCCCCTCAGCAGGAGGACCGAGACCACAACTCCTTTGAAACACTGTGCAACACCCCATTACTGGTTCCACAGAGCCACCCTGTCATTTTACCTAACAGCACACTTAACGATCTTGAACTTCTTTGAAAACTCACCAGAATGTTGAGATGACTCATACTTAGATCAATAGAGTGCATTCATCCCTCAGCAAAGGATCAAACCTAAATGAAACCTTATTGCCTATTAAACACTACAGCTGCTTCTTCCCCTTCCCCTCTTCCCCGATCCCCTTGCAGCATATTTAAAGGGAATCTGACACGCCTGGCAGAACGACACACAGGATCCTACAAGGCACACGCTTCGCTACAGCTGCTGTAACTTCAGCAGGACTCCATCGTGCTGCCTCCACCTCAGCTGCAACTGAAGAGGTTTCTCAGGTTTTGGGGAATAGGAAGAATCTCCATTAAAGTGCAGGGCAAAGAGCAGCAGCACAAGACCACAATCACAATAATTTTGGGAATGGCAATATTCAAATACGCTGCAAACAGCCCTATTTGTACGCACACAGTATTAAAATGGTAGAATAAAAAGGTATCTGCCTCTGTGGGATAGAAAAGTTGGAGGTTAGGGTACAGACCAGCCTGAACTACGGTGAATGAGGGACATGGTGAGGAGCACATGCAATACCAGTGCTGGGAAAGGAACCAGACAGACACTGTCATGGTGTTGGCCCTTTACGCCGACTCACGAGTCACCTTTTCAAGTCACTGACTTCTACAGTAGAACTGCTCGTGCTCCAAGTTTCTAGGAACTAGAAATCTTCAGTCTAAGGAAGTCTTTCACTACATTGGAAGTATGATGGAAGTTCAAGCTCAGCTTGTAGTGCAGATGCCTCCAAAGATACAGGCCGTTTACCACTGACTTGCCTGTCACAAACTCTACAAGCAGAATCATCTTTTCTTAGAGCTTACCTATAAGCATGAAAACTGACCAGCATTAAACCTAAAGGCAGAACACTTTAGAAACAGCTTCTCTGGAAAATGATTACTCATTCATGGTTACTCCTCGAGATTAGTTAACACATGATACATTAGCATACAGTACTAACATCCAGGACCTGAGTAGCCTACTAATGCAACAATAGCACTCCTCCCTGCCTTTGTTGACCAATTTTATAGTCTAAAACTAATTAGCTACATATCTGAATCTGTATGCTAGAAACATTGGCCAAATGCACTCAGTAAACCACCAAACCAGTTTTCCTGAAGTCTTGTTGCCTGGCACCATACTGCAATCCTGTAATTCATCAGCATTTACATCTGATGCAAGAAATTCTGGGATTCTACCTAGGATCAATGCCATGCCAATCAGCTTGCTATATCAGCACAGTAATGATTTTCTGCTCCATGAAGCTGTGCTGGTACTTCGTGGTTTACTTAAATACCACCATCAGTAAGTTTCACATGGGAAATTACTTAAAACATTTTGAATGCATGATACTCACCTTTAGAAACTGCACTAAAACATAGAGCCACTTACTCCTGGAATAGAAAAATGCCATTAACACTGTCACAACAGAGAGAACAGAAATATTCCACACTTCTGCTTTTTTTGCACCATTTTGAATCATCTTATCATCCATATGTAGCAATGAATTCCACAATATATTACAAAAACTCCTCCTAGTTCTTCACAACAGTTTTTTTTCATGGATAATTTTTATCTTTCAGTCTTAACATTTTAATTTGCAAACATCAGCTTCCTCAGTTTCTCTAGCCCTGAATCCATCCAAGTACTGCTTTTAGTTCTCCTAACCAGAATATACTTTTACGTACAGCAATAGCAGCATTTTTTCCTCTTCTCGGCCTGAAAGGGGAGTGGGAAGAGACTGACAGAAGAAGAATGTCCATCTTTTCTTAAGGAGCTCCCTTTATTCACCTTGATTAGAAGATAGGAAAAGAGTAATTTGCCTCATTTATAGTTTTAGAAAACAATCTCTTTCAGAACCAAATATATGCACAATATCAATCAGCCTTATGTTTAATCTACAGAAAATTTATTTAGATCGTGAACACTCATTCAGGCAGCTGTGTACCTTCAGCCCACTGATCATCTTTGCTTAAGAGCACAAGAGTCAATCCTTTCAAGCTGTAGAAGTTCAGGCAGAGCTAATAAAGCCAACATTTTGGGTTTTTTTACAGAATCCTTATTTAGGCAAAGTCATAAGCAATTGAAGATAACCCTTTGGGGATGAATTGCTTTCCATGCTGGATATCCAACTGTCTTCTTTTAACGAAGCATTTTCTCCCAAAAGGTTCACTTAACTTGTTTTGTATAATAACAGGAAGGGAAAAAAAAAGTTAATTTAAAATATTCTGGTAATTCTTTTCTTTAAAGAGTTCGCTCATTTCTTTCCCAATCCTGAATGCTACAGTGCCATAGCTAGAAGGAAAAAGAAGGAAAAAAAACCCAAACCCCAACCATCCCCAAAACTCACACAGAACAGCTTCTTGCAATCTTCCTGAAAATCTGTCAATATCTGGGAAACTGATAAAAACTCCTGAAGACAACCCGCATAAGGTTTGTTGCCTACACAGAATTTTTTTCACCTCAGTAGTCACCGTGTTGGTCTTCCTGGGATTCTCAATCCAATTCTGCCTTGGATCAACTTGCATGAAGTAAAATGCTGACTAGCAAAAGCTAAACTTGCAAGGGGCTGGAGAGACTGGACCTAGCTGGGCAAAGATGCTACATTTATACTAACAAACTGAAGAGTCTCATCCCACACTCATCCAAAGTTAAATTGCTGTCACAGTTTTTTGGCTTGTGCTGATTAACAAGTTTCCAAATACTGCTTGAAGTTCAGTGTGGGCTAGGAGCCACTCTCACAGGCAGCCTGCAGGCAGTTGCCCTGCTTTGGAAAGTAGAAGTTTAACCATAAAGAAGTCATTTTGGTCTCATGACTACGGAGCTCTCTCTGGCACTGCATCTACTGGAACAGACATAGAAGAGAGAAGAAGGGGAAAAAAAAAAAAAAAAAGAAATGTGTGGCACAGGAGAGGAGGAGACCCTGCGTGAAAATGGCAATAAAGCCACATGACTAGAAGCCAGAGTGAAACAGGCACACAGAGATAGGAAATTTAGCAAGTTCAGTCTACCATCTGCTATGTAAAAAAAGTTAAGGCTCAAGAATTTCTGTGCATCAGACCTCTCTCCTGTAACAGCTGTTTTGATGCAGTTATCTTTTTCGGAGAAGACTAGAAGTAACAAGACAAGGCAGGTATACAAAACTTTTTATTGACAACAGAACAATAGAGAGGAACGTCACCACTTCCCATTCCTCAGGAATGTCTCCATTTCACAGTCAGTCTGCTAAAAGTATACTTTCATGGTAACAAGCAACACGAAGGCATGGAGCTGTCTGTAATCTCAAGAAAAATGTTTCATCAGTGCAGTGCAAAGGGACCGACATTGTGCAAGTGTGCAGCAGGCCCTGTCACAACACAAACATGGCAGGCAACTGTATATGCAGAGCCAACAGGCACAGACACGAAGCAGTTAGAAGCCTCAAATTATCTCCGTTATTGCCGCCTACAGGCAATACCTGAAGTGCTACTCCATCCATATTCTGTTTCAGAAGCGAATACTTTCTTCCCTCGCTCCTTTTGCTTCCCCTGTCCTCAAAGATGTTAATACTTCCAACTGAATGGTACCGTGTCAGAGAATGCCTGAGCTTTTATATTTTGCTACCTCATACCAGTTCATGCATGCACTTGCGTTTACTTTCAGAAGCTTACATTGACATAAAGAAGAGAAAAAAAAAAGTGCTGCATAAGAATAAAAGGATTCAGTTGTTAATGCTTCCTTGCTAACAAAAATATTTGGTAGTTGTTGAAGACACTCCTTATAATGTCATTTTTAAAGTACGTACTCAGTCTACTTAACATTTTAAAGAAACTGCATGTCAGACTCTTCACATCATTTCAAATACTCTGAAATTAAATTTGAACTGAGATTCAATCTAAACAACAAAATATCTTAATTTTAGCTTTCACAGTACACAGAACTACACGCTGAGTGCAGGTCGAAAGCACTCTTTCTCCTGCAAAAGTTTCCTCTGCCTGCAAAACTGTACTGGGACCCCGGTGTAGTAGCTTATACATTTATTAACATTTAATAATTTATTATGTTTTTCCTTTACTTAGTGGATGTGCCTCTGGATGTGTGGACTGGTTGTTAAAGTGCTTTAAAATAAAACAAAACCCCCAACAAAAGAAAACATCCCTCAAAAAAACCACAACAGGTGCGAGAATTTTATCTGAAGGACTTTGTACAGCATTTACAATGTCAGCATAAAGCATCTGAAACATGAGCATTCCCTGCAGACTGATGCAGTGCAAGCAGTCTCATACATTAGATACTGCAATTCCTCTGGATTCAAGATGCACAATACTTACAAAAACAACCCTAGAAGCACAGACAAATGCTGGTGGCTCTTCCTCTTCTTTTTAGAAACATAATAAAAAAATCTGCATTACTCTTTCATAATTTAAATACATAAGTAATCTCCACTTTTATTACTTCATGACAATGACTTCAAATTTACATTATTTTAAGTACCGTCATAATAGCTCCATGTATAATACAGATATTTGCTGATATCCTGTCAGAAAATTAAAAAAAAACAAAACCAAAAACCTTCCACTATATAAAAAAAGTTTATGCTGGAAAGACAAGAACACAGAACAGGGACTTGGTACAGACTATGATTTCAGTTTTATATCAACCACAGTTAACCCAAAATTAACAGATACACAGCGATATTCAAAAGCAGTGCAAATATCTTTGGAGGTTAGAATAAAATTATACTACAAGAACATAAGACAGAAGAAATTAAAAGGCAAGTACTTCAAGTACAGGAACCAGTCTCTGTGAGGTCCATCTTAGTGTTAGCTGAGAGTTCCTTTTCCCACCTTACTTTTTCCTCTGAAACACATTAGCCAACATTGCACCTGATGTAGTCAGCTGGCCCATTTTGTTCAAAAACTTGGTCTTTGTATCTTCACTCACAAGGCTCGCCGCAATCGACATTGAGCTAGGAAAGTAAAAAATTTAGTAACGTAAGACTACAAAGAAAAAAGAACACTGTGCTGTTATTTAATAAGCAACTGAATTGTCCTTGTACAAAAGACCAGTCCATCAAGAAGAACTGAAAAACCATCACCACTAAGCCCAAATACACACTGTTAAATGAATTATCACAGTCCTAGTGAAAAGTTGTGAACTGTTTTTGTGTACGCTAGTTTTTACTACCTTTAGAAGTCACCGCATTAGCATTTGTTAGCTATTTGGCAATTGCTCTAGTGACAAATACCTCTGTGAAAGATCGGCTTTATGTTCTCACTGGAAATGTCAATCCTTGCTTATTTAACGTAAGAACAACAGTACTGGTTCAGACCAAGGATCTATCTAGCCCAAGTATCCTGCCTCCAACAGTGACCATTAGCAGACATGTAGGGAAGAGTAAAAGCAAGGTAAGTACGAAATGGTGATCTCTCTCTTTAATTTCCAGCTCTCTTATTTTCCAAATATTTCCACCTGAGCAGAGTTTAAAATTGGTGTGGACTGTCAATCTAGTAACTCCCAATGAATCTTTATTTTATATTACTTGTTCAGCTTTCCCTCGATCCCCTGGCAAATTTCTTGTAACCCCCACCCTTGGGCACTGAGTCCTACTACGTCTACCCCTTGTTGGGTAAAGAGCTTTCTCCTTCTGGCTGTTGTGAATGTGACTCCTACTACCTTTGCTTGACTGTTCCTACTTCATACGTACTAGAGAAGACAATGGAGAGTCCACATTTTTCCCACAAACTGGACTAGAAGGAGCAACCCGATCAATGCTGAACCTACGAGATGCTACAACTTCAAACAACACGTTAAGAAATTATCCCAATGCTGCAAAATTAACTGATTGTTTTTTTAATTTACAACATGTCCATGAGCTCAACTTCAGATATATGTAACTGTTTAGCATAGTAGGAGCAATCTGTCTCAAGACAGAGTGCAACAAGGCAAACGTATGATAGCAGGAATATTAATTCCATTAATTCCATGCTTCCTATATTTGTAGTTAAAATAGCAAACATTTTTCAACATTAGGTAGGGCCAATTTTATAAAACATTACCAGTGAAATTCTCCCTTATGAGCTCAGCGTGGACTCTGCGTTTCAAAATTATACCTAAGATCACAAGATCTGTCTTACTGGCACAGGCCAGCTTCCAGGAAGTGACTTTTCAGTCTGCAAGGTTATAAAAAGTTCTGTTAGACACTTTTGCATCAAGGCAGGTCAAATTACAGTTAACTCCAAATTGCTTCAACGGAATTTGAATTATTTCTTCAAAGGTAGCAGGGATGCATTCAGTAGTTTTTCCAATTTCATACCACAAAGAAAGGTGCTTAGCAGTAAAGAATTCTGGTTCTTTTTAAACAGAGTACTTAAAAAAAACAAAAGGGAAGCTTCTCACTAAAGCTGTACTGTGGATCTACAGATAGCTTAATGGTATCATAACTATATCCCTTCAAATGTATCCCCCACTCCTCCTATTTTTTAAGCTGATGTGACTCCCTGTCTCCTGCATTTCCACAGTGCCTAATGGACCTAGATCCTTCAAGGGGCTTTAGGCATGCCTCACATAGCACACCTAAGAGTATCACAAAACACACTCTTAGGTATTTTTTTCAGTACATCTCCTATTAATGGAACAGGTTACTGAAATAAATTGTCTCATTTTAAATCTTATTATTAGCTGGTATTTTCTGAAAGCACTGTAAAGTTCTTCATTATCTAATATTTAGTGTTTAAACATCATTTTATTGAAAGTATGATGCCTGAATTTTTAGTAAAGTTTAAAATTTTGAAAATCATTCTTATGTTATATCTCTTTTTAGACAACATCCAATTATAATTGACATTTAAAAAATAATCTTTTTATTCTATTTAGCAGCCAGTGATGACGACATACATACAGCTGTTTTGAAACAATTTATAAACTTTTTAAGTGAATTATTTCTTTCACGCACAATCACATAGCCAGACATCTTCGGCTTGATTAAACATCTACAGTCAACTAGGGAATCGCATATTTTCAGTTGATAAAACTTAGCAGGTAAGTTACTACTACTGTAAGATGGATTTCTTGTGCAATGTCTCTTGATTTCATGATAAAGCAAGGGCATATAAATTATGTCAATAACAGTTTATACTCGCTATCAGCTGGTTAACAAGCAGAAGCTATTCCAGCCTATGATGTATCCTAGACTTTTGTGTAACTAGGGAAAAGGATTTTGGAAATATAGTACATACCACGCATTAGCAACATTAAGAAAATAAAATTGCTTACTGCAGAGAAGAAAGCCTAGCAACTGGTGACAAAGCTGTAGTTTTAAGCAAATGGTGCTGTCATTATTCTAACGATCCTGAATAAGTTTGAGGAAAACCAGGAAATGTTCACTTGACTTTCAAAACAGTTTTGGGGGATATCAACCATCTGATGTTAAAAATTAAGAACTGGAGTGTCTAGAAGTTCATGTTTTCTAATATTACATTACTGTAAATAGATAATCCATGACACCTGACATACTTAAAAGTTTAAATATGCCCCAAAAGTACTCCTGTGACTGTACAAATTGAACATTTAAACATAATAAAAGCACTATGAAATCAAATCATTTGAGTCTCATGTCTTTAAAAAAATAATCAGAGAAACCAACAAGGCAATAACATATCTTGTTTGAAACAAGTAGTCCTATAGAAAAGTCCTTGCATTTACTCATTATTAAAAAAAAAAAAAAAAAGCATCAACAAACAAACCCTCAAACAAAAATAATGTCTAAACATCAAATTTTTGACCAGTGTCTAGATGAATTACATGCTACACAGAGTTCTGCCTGTTTTACGGGGAAGCTTTAGGCCAAAACAAACATCCATGCTGGACATTTTATAAAAATCAGTTTGTAACATAAGTTGTTACCCAAGATTGAAATACCTTGTTAATTGCTAAAGAAAATGCTTAACAAAAGTGGCTATCAAGTATTTAAAAAGATGAAGTTCAATCTTTTGATTGAAAAAACTATTTCTGTCACCCCATATTATTTGACCAACCTTTTCTAAAAATGAGGGGCAAAGACAAGATAAACAGCAGCATCTTATGATTGCTTTTGCATCCAGTTTTATTTCTATGCATGCATTCTCATGTTGTTAACAAAAATCGGTAATTTATCTCCTAGTTGCATTTAAATCCTTTGTCAAATATATATTTAACACTAAAATTGGGAACTGAAATTGGCAAGGGCTTAGCAAGAAAAGGAGATACTCATGTATATGAAAAGGTCATTTCTTCAGTGGTAAAATATTTCGTGTTCATTTTGTACAGTAAAATATTGCAACCGTAGCCTGATTTTTGATAAGAAAGGGGAAGGCTAATTAAAGAATGAAGCAACACATTGCAAAGACTTATCCTTTTCAAATCTTACAGTTTTCAGCAGCTGCATTCTAAAAGAAAATTCACTGGATATTGCATCATATTTGCATTTATCTGTTTCGACAATGGCTTAATAGGACTAACTGTGATTTCACAATATTTTCATAAGAGGGACTGTAAGTAATACAGACCTCTTACATTTAGGTTAGCATGCCTGCACTGATACAAGCTAAAGCAAGTCTAAACCCTACATGAAATTAAAGTTGATCACTCAAACTCTAGCCACGCAGAGAACAGCTTTGATGAACTAAATAGGTTAAAACATTTGAGAGAGGCAAAAGCACATATTTGAAAAATAAAAATTAAAAATCCTGTCCAACTGAAGAGCACCACTTGAGAATTAGCAAGAGCTCAACCAAGGAATTTTGTTTTGTGACCCTAGGTTTCACAGTTCAGTTAATGCAGGTAAGATAATAAAAAAACCTTCATGTTAAGGTTAATAGTGTTCTTTAAAGAGACCAGTTTGATATCGCGTACATTTGTTGCATTCTGTGAGAGAAAAAAATTTCTTTCAGAATACATTTGCTGAGAAGGAATCAGTTTCATATTTTCTAATGAACTCTCCTAAAAGGCTGTCAAGAAGTTGCTCAAGAAGCAATAAATTAATTTACTTCAAAAAATGTTTATCAAACATAAAATTCTAATCTTATATATTTAGATACATACACTTGTTTTATTCTTTTCTTCACATAGTCAAAGTCTGAGGTAGTGGCTTTTTTATTGCACAAAGAATTGGGTCCATAAAACCCAGGCAGGGGAAATATTTGCAAAGTAATAGATGCCCATGTATGCAACTAATTCTAATGAATCAACTTGTTAGTCAAAATATTAAGTCATTGCTTATGTGGAGGGATGTCCTTGTGCAGGTTGGTTGGTGAGAGTCTATAGCAATTGCTTAGCATTCGATCTGCAGAGTCTGGCTGTTAATTCTGCCTTATCACAACTACTTATTGGGCATCTGCTACGTAAGGTACATAGTACAGGGAAGACCTTGATAAAACTAATGCTTACTTGCAAAAAGAAGGATGGGTCTAATGGGGCAACTAGCAAGTTTCTATCTTGCCAAGAATCATTATTGGTAGGTTGTTTTCTGAGGGAATACCTGGCTTAAGTGACAACCATTAATATAGCTGAAGGCAAGCTAAGCATTCACCATTCTTTAAAAATCAAAAGCAAATACACAACTGCTGAAGAACCTGAAGGATACAGGAAGGGGATGGGCATTCAGAGTATGGCTACTGGGGGGACACACAGGTATGCATGCCAGAAAGCTCCCTTTAAGAGAAGGCAGAAAGGATAAGGGCAAAAGTACAAAGCTTGAGGAACTAACATAGTGAAGCCCTGGGAAAAAACAACAGCATGAACGAATGCATTTTTTGCTTCTTGACTGACTGGCTATTTATGTTGCAAGCAAGGAATACGCCTCTGGAGTGATTAAGTCAAATATGTTGTTATTCTGTGAGTAACTAATATGTCAAAGAAATAACTATTTCATCATGAAAATAGCCACTCAACTGGAATACACTTAGTCAGTACAGTCCCTACTTCATAATATTGCCACATGAACAGGAAAGAGGAAAGAAGGTGACTGACAGTGCATTCTTCAGATCTTAAAGGTTTTGTATTTCTTCTCCCTTAGACAGGACTTCTGTACGACTAGACACAACCAGCTACCTTACTTGAACAGATACACTAGAGATTGTGATTTGTTGTAGAACCTGGACATTTTCATTCTTAAAATTATTTCACTTCCAAAGTCTAAAGTTCCTTTCTAGTACACCTTTAAGAGTTGTCCTGATGCTCATGTCTCAATGGATTCAGTTCTTACTACACTCTATTCATTATCAACTACACCAGTAAACAGGCTAATTACCACTAGTAAAGCCTGAGATATTTTATTTGGTGCATGAGGGACTGACTCTTTTTCCACACCATGTCTCTTCTGTTCAATTCTTTCACACCTTTTCTATTTCAGTCATTTTCAAACTACTGGTTGTTTCCATGATTTTGCCTGAGCTCTTTCAAGAAGTTAATTGTATCAATCTGTTACAGATATGGAAGCATGACGTAAATGAGTTTCAGTAATTGTCTTGATTCCCACGGCAAGGTATCAGGACTGAGGACAGATTCTCTTTTTCAGATACCTACTGCTTCTTCTCAAACTCTTCCTGGCAAAACTGCTAAGGATTCATTAAGGTATATAATAATCCATGAGAAGTTACCTGCTGGTATGCCATTCCAGGCAACAAGCAGGTAAAAGAACACATTCACCTCATCATAATGATGCTTAGCTTTCCAAATTTGTGGGTCTGTTAGCTTCTTTTGTTATCAGGAGACACACACACACACACGATACCACCTCTACTACATGAGGCGAATTGATGCATATACACCATGTGTCTGATGACTCACTGAAGAACTGGGTTTACTGTGCATTTGTAGAATGGATGTTTTACTGAAGTGCAACATAGGTGGCATTTTCTCAAAGCCAACGCATTTACTTAACAGTGATTTCACACAGGTAGGTCAGTTTGTACACTGGAGAAACTGTTCTCATGTGCACTAGTCACATGTAAGCAAAGACAGCAGCCTGGAGCAGGTCATTATCAGGACCAGAACAATTCCTTCAGCCTGCAGGCCACCCCCATGAAAGAGGGTTGCAAGGTGTGTGCCACATGCATTGCTCTAAGCACTTAGGCCAAGCACTCCCTGCTTTCTCAGATTCAGAACAGAAATTCAATTACTGCTTTAAATGGATAAAAAATTGACAAGAAAGTAACACAGGAAAACAAGAATGTCATTACTGTGATACAAATAAAAATGTGTTGTCCTGTGTTTTACACTGGAGACAGAAACAACCAGAAACTGAATTAAAGTTCCTAAAACCGGCTTTCAAATACAGAATATATCAGTGCGAGATTTCTGGTCACAAGCCTTGGACACCATTATGGAATAGACTCTGCAGAACATTAATCGGGAGGCACAGAAAAAAGAGAAGTGGAAGTCTTACCCCTGCGGTTCTTGGACGGTCTTGTTTTCCACTTTCTGTTCACACTCTTTTATCATGGAGCTTAAAATAACCTAAGACACATAAGGAAGAGATATACATGACATTTTTTCTTTGGCATTAATGTTTAGTATGAAATCTACTCTGCAACGAATTCTGACATTAGTAGAACTGTTTAAAAAGTTTCTCTGTTGTTTTTCAAGTGCATTTAAATTCCAGCTATCTGATAACGTGTTGTGGCTAGAAAAAACAAAACATTCAAAATACTTTAAGGAAGAAAATGTTTTTGAAATAGTTACAGGAGTTCAAGACTCCCTTCTGCTTCTCCTGGCTTTTTAAAATAGAGCTAAAGCAAACTCACTTCTGTGACACACCTCTTTATCTTCCTTTTTTCAAACAATACTTTCATTTATTAGCAATTAACTTTGACATACATTCATCTTCCCTCTATTTCCTTTAGAGAGTTCAAGTACCTTTTAAAATGTGTATCTTTACCAACATTATGCATGAAAGAAAAAGCAAGGATAGAAAACAAATAAGCATGATGGCATCCTGAGACAACACCTTAATGGAAAATTTCAGTGTTGTCTTCCAGGGTTTTTATGAATCAAGCCTTTTTTTCTTTACTTAAGCGATTGTAGTGTTAAAGGTTTCTGCAGAATATTTAAGACTAAAAGCACCCCCACACTGACATTTTACATTTCTCCAGCATACCAAAAATAAAGGAATGATTTCCAATAGCAGGCTTTGAAAGAAATCATACAATTCATTGGACAGGTGTACAACTCCCTGCCCTGCCCACAACAGTACTGTTTTAACACATTGAGACAAAAGCATTTGAAACACTTAGGCAAAACAGTTGCAATGCAGAGTGTGAAACTATAAATGTATACACACACACATATACCCACTGCAGAAATGGAAACTTTCTCTGCTCACAGCCCAGGAAAAAGCTAAGCACTTTCTCTGAGACACTAAACCTAAACTCTCAAAGCTACAAGCAACTGAAATGAAGAGTGTCTTACCAAAACCTAAATATATACAATAGAGGAAAAAAACCTAATTGCAATCTCTAAAATACAGATCAGTCACTAATGGTTACTACCAAGTGATAACTATTTACAAATGTATTTAAATACATAAAAAAGCTGGTTTCTGTCAAATCCCTACTAGACAGCTGCAGCACAAAATATCCTTTGAAACCATTTATCACACTGATAAGATGTGGCCTGGTCTGCAGATATGTGCCACTGTTCACTCTACTTCTCCAAAAGTATTGCTTCAACATTTTAAAGAGTTTGGGTAGCAGGTGTTATATACCCTTGAACGTTTCAGAAAGCAGCATTCAAACCCACGTATGAATCTAACAGGACTACAACTCTTACTACTAAATTTGCTGACCTTCATTTGCATAAAATATTATGCAAGTACTTAAACGCAAGAGTACAGAGGTACAAGAGAAATGCATTCAGAATTCCAGTGAAAAAGCAAGCTTTTCTTTCTGTATCAAAAGAAAACTGGAATTTCTAAGCACAGTGGCCACGATTTTTGTTACTTAGCATTTCTACCTGTACAGTGGAGCACTTCTACATTTTTTGTACACCTATCTGAATCTAGATGTTCCAAGTATCAACAATATGAAGTCTTGATCAAGGGGGAGAATAATTCAGCAAGGACTCAGAGCCATTTGAATACCAGGATGGAGCCCCCATCCATTGCATAGCTCCTTCTGGGAAGGCTGCATAATTCTTGGATGAAGTGGAGCAATTCTTCCCTCTTCCCCAAATTAATTGGTATTAAAGTTCAGGGTGAAACAGAGGAAAGGTATAAATATAATATCATATGGCAATTTTACATTATGATATTGCACATACTGCTCACACCTCTTCCCTTGGGTTTTCTTTGTTTGGTCACAGGACTGACTATGAAGTCATTTAGACCTCCTTTAAGAGGGATATTTCAGAGATTTAAATGTCTCTAAATATAGTTACGAGACATAACATGTGCTTAAGTATTATAAACAATACTGCAGATGGACTAAATATTTTTGTCAAGTACTGATTATATCTCACTATCATGCAACTCAAAATCCCATTATTTTGAGAAGAAATAGAAGGCAAGTGGAGAAGGGGGAAGAAGGGACCTGACATGGAATTGGAGATGCTGGCAAAGTATTTGAAATGTCTGCACAAGATGAAATGTTTCTTTTAAAGATGAGCGGGTCTGGCTTAAATGCCCAACTTGCACTTTTGTTTATATGCATGAAAGGAAAGCAAATATGAGGGATAAGTGGTAAACACTGCCTGACAGGATCACAAGCCAATTCCACAAATGTTACATTTCCAAGATGAGCATATATTCTGCACTGATGTTAGAGCCACAAGAGCTAAGGCTCTGTGAATGAGAAAATGTGTTTTTGTAACTGGTATACCATTTGAATCATGAATAACACCACAGTGACCAAAATAATGAGAAAAGCGTTAATTCTGTTTATGCAAATATCTAACTATTTGAAACAGTAAATCACATTTACTTCAGAAAACATAATTTTAAGACAGAAGGCTTGAAAGACAGGCACTAGAACTAACTCAGAGGTTTTTATCATGGTGTCTACAAACATCCTGTTGCAGCGAGGAGCTGATTAAGCACCACATTGCAATTGCTACAGTAAAAGTTTTCTAACCCACTGGAGCAGGAGTAAATATTTTTAAATTTATGTTTCTCTCTGGCTAAAAAAAATAAAGCACTTGGCATGGTGCCTGAAGCCAATTAATCACAGTGATGCAGAATGTGGTAAAAGAGGACTGGGATCTGTCTTTATTTATTTATTTATTTTTAATCCTATTTAAGCCCTCAGTTTCTTCTCTGGCTAGGAGACTCAAACTCAATCAAATAAGGTCTTTTGTGCTAATTCAGGGCATCTTTTGAACTGACTAGGCTGGAACTTCTTTACTGAAAGAGTGGTCAGGCACTGGAACAGGCTGCCCAGGGAAGTGGTTGAGTCCCCATCCCTGGAGGTATTTAAAAGACGGGTAGATGCCGTGCTTGAGGACATGGTTTAGTGGGGGACTTGGCAGTGGTAGGTTAACGGTTGGACCTGATGATCTTAAGGGTCTTTTCCAACCTTAACGATTCTATGATTAAGTTGCACTAACTACTATACAAATATGAAGTATTTGTACCAGTTACACCATTAGTGAATATGGCAGAACAAAGAAAATTAAATGAAATCCAACTTTTGCCTACTGCAGCTTTCAGATTTATTCTTAGACTTCCCAAACCACAATGAATCTCCCAGCTCACTCTGAATACAGCGTATTGGCAATGCCAGATCTCCTCCAGGGCTGCCTGTGGTAAGGAAGTACAATTCTGTTGCCTTTGACTGATGCTCAGGTCACTGTTGTCCCTTCTGACTCCGCCCTCTGAAGTCAGAATCTTTCCTTTTAGGCCTGAAAGTTCCTCAAATTAATTCACCTCCAGTTCCACATATTGTAAATTATATAAAATAATATAATAATATTCAGAAAATAAAAGCATGAGACTATAGGCTATTAGACTGAAAATATAACTGAAGAAGGGACTTTGTCACCAAGTATAAGAACTTAGAGCTCCTAGAAGAATATAGCCGTCTCAATTAAGTCACTTTTGCAATCGTAAGGAAATTACTTTTCTCAAGTACAAAGTAATCCATGAAAGTGCAGTATTAACATTTTGATTAAATCTTTTCCTCCATCTCTTGAAATGTTCACACTGTCAAGATTTTCTCAAGATGCAACTAAACTACCTCTCTTGTTTACAGATACTGACTTAATATCTATGTGTTTCAATGTCTGTTAGTGTTCACCCTCTTCAAGTATTTACAAAAAAGTGCAGACATATGGCCAAGATTTTCAAGTTTCTTGAGTCAGCTACTCCTGCTAACTCTTCTCTTTTGCTACTTTCTGTAAGCTCCTTCTACCAGAGAAGATCTTGTTAGCTCCTGTGTTGTCCTGTCTGCTTATTATAATCTGCTTTTTGTAATTCTGTAAAACAGAATCACAGAACGGTTGAGGTCAGCAGGGACCTCTGGACGTCACCTGGTCCAACCCCCTGCTCAAGCAGGGCCACCTACAGCTGGTTGCCCAGGACCATGTCCAGAGGGCTTTTAAATACCTCCAAGGATGGAGACTCCATCACCCCGCTGGGCAACCTGTACCAGTGCTTGGGCACCCTCACAGTGAAACAGTGTTTCCTGATGTTCAGAGGGAACCTCCTGTGTTTCAGTTTGTGCCCACTGCCTCTGGTCCTGTCACTGGCCACCACTGAGAAGAGCCCGGCTCCATCCTCTTTGCACCCTCTCTTCAGGTATTTATACACATTGATAAGATCCCCCTGAGTCTTCTCCTCTCCAGGCTGAACAGTCCCAGGTCTCTCAGCCTCTCCTCCTATAACAGCTGCTCCAGTCCCTTCATCTTGGTGGCCTTTCGCTGGACTCTCTCCAGTAGGTCCATGCTTCTGTACGGGGGAGCCCAGAACTGGACACAGTACTCCAGATATGAAGTGCATCCCATGTATTTCAGGACTACACTTTCCTCATTTTTGCCTATCATTTCTCTCCTGCACTCCACCAATTTTCATCTGCATTTCCTTGGATATGTTGTGGCCATTGATTTTAGTGTATCCTTGTTTTGATGAAAAAAAAAAGATGGTAAAAACATTTCCTTTTTCTTCAGTCTACAAAGATCTGTTTTTCTACATGCACTTCTGACAGTTGAATATTTCTCTGCAGAGGTCCTCAGTTTTGAAATACATTTTAAAAGATTTTACTGTTTTTTAAATCTTGTAACCTATTCCTTATAAAAAAAAAAGTCAATGATATGTTTTGATACCACTTATGAGTAGCTCTCCTTTAGTTTTAAATACCATTACATCTCAACTTTTGCTGCCACCTGCATCTCATACTCAGTAAACATAGCTACTCACCTCATGCTCTGGCGAGAGATGTTCCATGTCAGTTCGTAAACACTTAAGTCCTGGTAAAAAGTGGTTGACCATTAAATCCTCTGAAATAACTAAAAACCCAGTTGTTAAGGCATTATAAGGATTTTTTTCTGTCTTCTGATAATGTTATTGTACTGAACATAGGGACAAGCTACAGCAGCAAAACCCAAGAAAACAGCAATTGGCACTTCATGACTAACAAATAAGAAAAAAGACCTTAAATATGTTTAACTTCATATATTCATACCATTCTTTTAATATTTTTTCTTAATTTACTGGTTTAAGACGAAGGGTTTTGGTTTTGTAGCTTTTTTTTTTTTTAAAGTATCTATCAGATCCACTGTATTGGGCCTGGCTGAGATGGAGTTAATTTTCCCCATAGCAGCCCTCATAGGGCTGTGCTTTGTATTGGTAGCTAGAAAGTCGTTGATACCACACCAGTGTTTTGGCTACTGCTACGCAGTGCTCCCACAACATCAAGGTTGTCTCTCCAACATTCCCCCCTCACCAGTAGGCTGTGGGTGGGCAAGATCTTGGGAGGGCACACAGCCAGGACAGCTGACCCAAACTGACCAAAGAGATATTCCATACCATATGACCTCTGCTCAGCAATGAAAGTTACGAAAAAGGAGGAGGAGGGGGGTAATTCCTTATTACGACATTTGTCTTCCACAGCAACTGCTATGCATACTGAAGCCCTACTTCCCAGGAAGCTGCTGGACATCACCTGCTGATGGGAAGTAGAGAATAAATCTTTTCTTTTCCTTTGCTTCTGCGCATGGCCTTTGCTTTTGCTTTATTAAACCGCCTTTATCTTGACCCACAAATTTTTTTCCATCTTATTTCCACCCCCCTCCCCGCCGCCCCTGTCCTGCTGAGGAGGTGAGTGATAGAGCAGCTTGGTGGGCACCTGACATCCAGCCAAGGTCAACCCACCACCTCCACCATCTGTGAAAACCTCTTCTTTATACTAAGCAGATCATGTTTTACATCACACATTCAAAGACAAACTTAGTTATTTCTCAAGTATCAATCTTCTGCCACCACCAGAGAATTAACAGCTAAACTTCCCCCCAAAAAAGGATACAACAACAGGAAAGAGCACTGTAGGCTTCAAACAGGTGGGTAGCGATATCCAGTCTCTTCGAATCCACAGACTGTTGGTTGTTGACCAAGGCTAACTTGTGCAAGTGTGGAATAACAACTGTAAAAGTAAATACTGGAATAAGTATTTGAAATTGCTTTCCACAGACTTGCTTAGCATTAAACAGTTGTGAAGTGGCAATTGCAGGCATCTGAAGCATCACACATCGGTGTGGAATAACAACTGCAAATAATGGCTTTTGATGGGACTGCCCTTGTGGATTTAACTGATCAACTCAAACTTGAAATAAAACTGTGGCAAAATAAAAAGGAACCTCAGAGTACCTTTGAAATAGTAACAGTTTAGAGAAAATATTTTGCAACGTTATTACTCTTCTGCTGCTAAAGCTGTCTAAAATATGCTTCTATTTTATAAATACAGCTGATAAGCTAGTGACAGAGATATGCATGTCATGAGAAATCTTCACAGACTATAGAGGAAGCCCTTCTATTGAGTTTAGCCTGCTAAACTAGACGCCTGCAGTTGGGAGGCATGATAGCTCCTCATGTGTTATTTACAAGTATCTTTAAGACAGTCTAACAATCGACTTTGCTCTTCTATGTGCTTTACATTTCAGGGCTGTGAAAAAAGACTGCTTTGTTAATCTGGGATGCACTTACATTTAAGATGTGTGGAAGACTTGAAATTTATATGCCAGCAGGGGGTGAAGCAATGGGGGAGTGGGGGAGAGGAAGGCATTTTACATGCCAAGTAATTCAAAAAAAGACAACTTCAAATTTGCCCTGCAGCAAAGTGACCAGTCCCCTCCTGCACTGAAATCATTCATCACTATGTGCTGGTGTTCTACATAGACACCATTGTTAGGTAAAGTGAAAATTATATTGGCAAAGTCTTAAATACTGGGACATATTAAACTCTGAAAACAAGAGTTTTCATCAAACTTTGTGTAAAGACAAAAAAAAAAAAAACCCAATCAATATAACCAGCATACTGTTAACTTTGGGACAGAGAGAGGAAGACTGCATTTTCCCACTGATGCAACTTACATTCATCTCTAAATCTGGGCTCAGCATTAGGTCCAACTCTTCCAAATGTTTTTATGATTTCTGTATGTAGAGAATGTTGGTCTTGATATTGAGGGTCCTCCAGGAAAGATGCCAGCTGCATTTTTACTCTTTCCAGAAGCTTAAATATTCCCAGAGAAATAAAAAGTACACAGAAGAATGAAGATGCTAGACATCGTTACGGTCAGTTCAGAGTATGTCTATAATCTTCCATATTTCAGATGACAAACCTTGGACCTTCTGTTAATTTACAGTTTTTTCTGACAGGATGTTCCAAACTCTTCGATGCAGCCCTACATTTTAAAGGCTGTTAACAGTGTTTTAATCTGATCTGTCTTTAACTATAGACAGGTGCTTCCACATAGCTGGTCTTTTCCTCCTGAGGTTTCCTTGGTTTTGATACTCACATTTTTTACCTGCTATTAAAATTTCCCTCTTACTATTAATATCTTTGGAGTTTTCCTGTTTAATTAGAACTGAATTCACATTTTTTTTGGTAATATATTTCAATTAGTATGCTGAAAAATTTTCTGCAGAGGACAGAGATGCAAAAGTAAGCATCATAAAAACAATGGAATTAAAAAGATTTCTTCAACTAAAGGCTAAAAAACTGAAAATACAAATATATCTAAGATGACATAAGTATTTAATTTGCATTCAAAGTTGTAAAAATAACATTTTCTGATACATTTTGGAAGGCGGTATCACCTCTGTACTCTAAGGCTTATTATAATTAGTGCAATGGATACAGTAATTTTTCTGTGGTAACAAAACAGTATTCTTCCCAAACTGATTATAGGCATGCATTCCAAGCTACAAAATTGTAACTTATCCATCTTCCAAGTACTTGTGAGTCATCACTGACTTCTTACTCACATTTCCTCAAACACATTCTTTTAGAATATGTCGAAATTACAGGAAGAATGCAAGCTCTGCAAAAAGCTGCAAGGACTTGAAGGAGAAATTTGATTGTACAGTTATTTTATAAAACAAAATACAGTATTTCTACTGCTTACAGCAGAATCCTGGGTGTCGTTTTCAGAAGTCTGATCTATTACCAAAGTTTCACCATTTAAAAAACAAGGAGGAATTGCATATCTATATTATCCTCAAGGATTATTTCAGTTATGTCACCATGATGTCTTTTAATGCCATCTTGGACACCATGGGCTAAACCAGCATATATGACAGGAACTACAAGAGACTTGTGCCCTTCTAAAGTAGGTGGAAGCCAAGCAGGATATGCTAAGGCATCTAAAATGGTACAATGCACTTATGTGGAGCTAACTGAATCTCACCATGACTTTTTGGTTAGCATTTTAAAGTAAAGCTATTTTATTTGGAAATAACGGACTTGGGTTTCTCAACTGTACTGGAGATTGTTTTAAAAAACATTTTGAGCATGGAATTTCCCATCTTCTAGCACAGGCCTCTCCCTCTACTTATCTGCTTTTCTTTGTTTATGTTTGGCTTGATATTTAGAAGGAAATGTTTTTATTAGTTAAGAGAGTCAGTTTGTTTCAAAAAAAAAAAAAAAAGACCATTGCTAAACTGGAAAGCATTCTGGAAGAGAATATAGCAAAGGAAGAAATAATTTATAAGCTGTTTTTTTTTCCCCCTCCAATTTCATTAATAAATTACTGGATTTATTAAAAAAATCACCTACTTATGCTACAAAACCAACAGCCTGACAATGTGTGTCTTACCTCTCTTTGAGTAACAGTTTCCATGATGGTCCCAAAAGCAGGAATTGTTGCAATCCTTACTGAACTACAACAGAAAAACAGAGTCTTTAAGAGGTATTAAACAGTAAGAATAAAATTCATTAAAACTAAAGCAAAATTTAAAAAATTAGTACTTTAAGTTACATTAGTTTCTAACAATGACAAAACAAAAAAGCAGACCAGGAAAAAGACAGACAGGATTAACTCAAGGTCTCAATCTGAAACTCACAATTCAGGATCACTGGACAAGGTAACAAGGGCTGGAGCAACCCGCTTGTCAACTAAGGCTTCATTCATGCCTCGAAGAGTCAGCTGTAAACCAGTCAACATGCAATAAAAAACGGTTTGGTAAACTTGAAGAACTGGGTTAGCTGTGACTGAGGATGGGCAGGCAGACTCTTGGGGTTTTTCTTGGTTTAGTCACCCACACAAGACATTAAAACAATTAAGAGACTTATTCATGCTGTAGCATTTATTAGTAACAACCTGTTAGTGAGATTAGCAAAGCATCCCTCCTTAGCTTGAAAGAAATATCACATCAGAATGTCCAGGAAATTAAGTACTACGGTTGTCTATCAGAAACTAGATACAGCCAAAGCTATTTTGCATTTCAGTACTGCAGATGATATTTAATTTTGCAGTAGTAAAGCTGATAGCATTACAGAACATATTAAAATCCAGCTTTCTGCTAGAAATGATGAAAGCAAATTTCAAAACTGAGAATATGATTAAATATAAAAACCCCCTAGAAATTAAATGACATTGATTTAAGTTTTCTATTTAAAGTTTATTCAGCAGTTTTATCCAGTTTAGTTCTAGGTGTTGCAGTAAACCCTTTTATTTACAAATAAGCGATTTAAAAGTTACATTTGTTTAAAAGAAATTCAATTTTTGTTCCGCTGGAATAAGAAACAGAACTGATGGCTATTTCTTCCTAAGTATTAAGAGGGATGCTAGGTATATAAGACAGTCAGGAAACTTACATTTCAGGGTCACTGGAGAGAGTAATGAGAGCAGGAACAACTCTCTGAGCTACCAGAGTTTCATGTACCCCCTTCACCAACAGCTGAATGGTCGGAGCAGGGGGGTATCACAGGTGATGCACGGAAAGAGCGAGCACAGTATCATGGGAAGAAGAACGGCACAACCAAGAGAGAGAAAGAAAAAACACAAAAAGCAAACCAAAATTAGAAGCTAAGCAAATACTGCTGCACTAGTGCTTCATATATGCAAAGGCATGAAGAAAGCTGAAGTGGTCTGGTAATCAGCACAAACCTGACAAATTCAACAATATGATGATGTTTTCTCTATTTTCAGCTATTTTAGAACTTGGAACTCTCAGAAGTTTACCAAGTAATTATGTATTATAATTCAAATACTAATACTAATGTATACTTAAATACTAAAGTGATGCCAATTTGAGTTTGACAGTTTAATCTAAATGCTGTTCCTAACTCAATGGAATGGTATTTGTTATAGCAGGTGGCTGTCACATGCAAAATAGATGTCTTTAGCTAGGCCAAATGCATGTAGTTTTCCCGCACTGAGTGATACCTCTCAGACCTTTTACAATGTGACAAACAGCACCTTCCCAGATGCCACTAAGCTTTCCTCAAAGTTATTCGAGACTATTTTAGATTTAACCTTAGTTTTTGCAAACTAAGGAAGAGATCAATTTGTTGCAACGCATCCCAGATGTTAAAAACTGAGATCACAGTGAAATGTATTACCCATAAATATGTGGAAATGGTTTGAATTTAGATGTTCCCAGGTGATTTTTTTTTTTTACATTACTTATGTAGCTATACACAAGCATACATTTGCTGCATATGTAGCAGATGCCCTTTACATGTTTTCTACATATGAAAACCTACTAATTTTCAAAAATGACAAGTTCCAAACTTTATCCATATTCAGCAAAACAGGTTTTTTTGTCTGCATTAATAAAAAAGGGAAAGTCTTGATATTTCCATTTTGTATCTCATGTAATGAAGTCTGCATGTATTTGCTGGTTTTAGGAGATAAACATAAAAAGCTTATTAGTAGTTTCTTGAGAAATTTGAAATGTCTTTTTAATTTTTAGCTATATTCTAATTACTCAAATTACATCATGAACACAAATTAAATTCTATGCTCTTTCCCCCCAGCAGTGTAACAGGAGAACACGTAAGATCCATAGGGCATGGGGAAAGCAGTAGCTGTCAGTATATCACGCAATACTAAAAGCAGGCCATATTTACATGCTCTAACTAGAGAAGGTTTTACATTCTGCTATTTGCTTGAGAATTCCTGCTTTACCAACTCTGAATTTAAAACAAAGTAAATTGTGAAAGACTGGAAGGAACCTGGCTTTCCAGAAGCCTTCTATACAAAGCAATAATTTTTATTAAGCAATATTTGTGTGTGCATGTATGTGCGTGCATTCACAGGTGCACACATGCACGGAACATATTGCAGCCTAACAGATAACAACTGGAGAAGGAAGAACTGGGAGAGAATTGTTAAGCTTTGTAAGAACGTATGAGTTATTGCTGCAAAGCACCTGGAGGAGGAAAGCTGCAACTTACTATACTTGTTATTCAGAAAGTATTAGGAATGTCAATTCAACTACTACTTTTTAACATTAATACATTTCATGATTATTTACAGTGGCAACAACTTAAAAGTGCTGATGTGTTGAGCTTATGGGCTACTCTTCAAACAGCTGTTAAGGACACAGCTTGCTGTATGACTATGATGATCTTAACTCTCATATACATGCGCTTCATGTTCAAACCAATCTTCTCATTGATTAAAATACAGAATGCTTACTATTTTCAATTTTGAACAAATAGGGACTTGAGTTTTCTTTATTAATCTTAATTTTGAGAAAAGCCGAGAGGTAATGTAGGGCTTTGAAAAAAATGCTTGGGATTTGTATAATTAGCAAACAATTGAGAATGATCTCAGCTTCATGACTATGTGGGCTGTCACACTTTTAATTATGGTAAAGCATGGTAAACAGCATAATTTTGTCTTACAGAAAATAAAACATGCTTTATAATTCAAGTGTCATTCTGAAGATAAGTGTTCCTAGCCTTGAACCTGAACAGACCAACAAAGCTTATAACTCAACTATGCGCTTCATGTTCAAACCAGCAGCAATCAAATCCATTTGCGTCAACATTCAGATGGGAAACTACTGACTGAAAACATTAACACAGAAGCAACAGAAACAGCTGGATGGGCAAAGCCATGTAGCAGCATGTAACGTTACAGTGACACAGACAATGCCAATTTTTATCCTGTTTTGATTCCTCTAGATCAATGTGTGATCATATTTATGCATACTACACCTTAAAAATGGTAGCACAAAGCTTCCTGCCTCTGAAGGAGAGAAGGGGTAGAATGGCTTCAGATCACTTCCGTGTCCTTCCAATCCTTAACAGACTGTGAAGGTTTGGTAACGCAGTCTGGCAGGCCCAAATCATGGCAGTCTCTGTGCTGCTGTACAGACCACTGTGCTGCTTGGAATCTTTATAGTTCTCATATAGCTGTCCTGCAGGTGACATACTCTGTATCTTATTATCTAATTGCTTGGCTTTGCCATTCAGCAGCTTCAGTGATGTCAGAAATTCCTTGAACGAAGGAATCTTCCAAAAGTGTAAACCATTATCACCTCTTTACACAGGTGACTTCCTGAATTTACATATTGCCATGTATAAATATGTATGCTATAGCTATCAATGAAGTGTAAATATGATACTATTTTCAAGTCAGAAAAGTGTCTGCAACAAAGTTGCCTATGCTTTCATAAAAACAGAAGCATACTAGGAAACAAGCAGTCAAATAGCATGCAGGACTGCCAAAAACTAATCAACATTCAGTTGAATTTGAAAAGAAACTGCAACCAAGACAACAGCCTGTTGTAACTAAGGTCTTTCACGTTTGGCTAACGCTTATTTAAAAAAAAAAAGCTTATTATTACAAATATAAAATATAAACAATATTCTTGTTAGATTTTAAAAAAAGAAAAAAAAAACCAACCAAACAACAACAACCCAAAAATATTTTAAGTGTGACCAAAAATTGCCATCTCCTTTTTAAAGGAAGGAAAAAAAAAAAAAAGACAAGGTTGGCTGTTTTCAACTGAAGTCTCAGGATCTTTCTTAAAGTGGTTGTTTAGTGCTTTATCTGCAATGACTTGCAGAGCTGCAGTAAAAAAACACTAATGGTTAAGTGCTCTTTTTTCTGAGGCAGACTTGAGATTTGTTTTTGCAAATGGATACAAGGCGGCAGGTTCAGCTAGAGGTCCACTGCAAAGCTACCCAAATGAGTCAAATGTGGAAAAACCACAAAAAACCAAAAAAACCCCAAACCAACAAAAAATAGACTGTGATAGTGTGATTAGAAATGTCTAATGTGCAAAAAAAAAAAAAAAGGGTAATCTCTCTGTTCAGCAAGTGGAGAATGTCCCAGAGTTTTTGTATGTGCCTTTTTTAATTAACACTTGATGAAACAAAGGCATGATGTGGAAATAAAAGCAAACTTATTAGTTAAATGTAACAGTCTTTATCCTGAGGAAATTTATAGATATTTAGGGAAAGATGAAGCTGTCTTTATGTGGCAAGTAATCGTAAATTATTTTAATTTTTACAAAAAATACAAAATTGGTTAAATGTCAGTTTTTACCACCATATTTGGCCCCAATGGAAACTAGTTTGAATTACAATGCAAGTGCATTGTATGAGTATAGACAAAAAGTACTGAAAACCAATAACTTGTGAATTAGGTTACTGATGATGTGTTGAATAGCAAAAGCAAATGTTAAAACTCAGAGATGCTTGTTTATCTATAGACTTAAGCAAACACATTTGACAACGTATTTAATTCTGGTTTGAACACAGTTTAGCAATGAAATGCGTTTTCATAATCGGAAAATGTTTTTCAGCATGCAGTAATCAGAATGCAACAATCAAGTCAGCAGCATATCAAAGAACACATACACAGTTATTACAGAAACATCTTGCAAGTGGCTAATGACAAGTTGCTTAATGAAAGATGTGCTATTGAACAGAGAACAGATACAGAAACAACTGCACAACTTCCTGCTCCATCACACAGTACACAACTTATTTAAGCCATTTGTAATTTTTAAGAATGTAGCAACATTATCTGAATCACTGCTTTTAAAAATAAACTCTAGCTTTAAAAAGGTGTAAAAAAGTTTGGATAACACTTACCTCAAACATTCTAGCAGCTGTACATCGAACAAGAGCAGAAGTATGGACAACTCCATACCATAAGACAGTTAACAGCAGCTCATGATAAGCTGGGTTTGCACTAGAGAGAACAGTTCGGCAATCAAGAAAAAAACAAAAACCAAAACCCAAACTCCCAAACCCTGAATATGTTCTTTGCCTACCAAATGTAGTCTCAAGAATCCATTGCTCAACAAGTCTACAACTCCAACATTTATCCTTTCTGAAGGATACATAACATTTATCCCATTCTGAAGGACATGCAACATGTTGCTGTCTAGAAAATACGCTGCATTCTGAACTTCATTTTTAAAAAAAAAAACTTGAAGAATTTTCAATAAATTATAACACTGAACTGAAGGCAAATACGTATCTAGAACACATCATAATAGTATGGAAAATACAAAATGAATTTCCATTCTATCATCAATGACTGATTTTTGTGGGGGTTTTTTGTTTTGTTTTTGGTGTTTCTCTTTTATACTTCAGAATTTTTTTACCGCTATATTTTTAATCCAGAGATTAAAAGTTTAAACTTTGTGAAACACCAAGAAAAAAACCCAAGTATACCCTTTATTCACCTGAAGCATCACAGTTATTAAAATTACAGGCAGATTAGCAGCTTTTAATGAAAACTTCTAACGTATTTAGATCTAGCCAACTCCAAGGTATATTCTTTACCCCAGTTCCACAAAGGAAGCTTTCAGGCTATCAAGAGGAGCATGGGAAAGTGAAAGCATTGTCATTACATCTTCTAAGAATCCAACTAACAGCTTGCGGTCTTCTTCCTGAAAGAAGAGCGTACAATGTTGAATGTACTAGAAGTATTGCTGAGGTTGCGATGACCTACATCTATGGAAGAGACAAACTATGAACGAGAACAAACTAGATTTAGCCTTAAACAATCTTATGAACTTCAGAAATGTGGTTTAAGAACAAGAACCTTTCAAAGCAAACACAAGAAGAAACCATGTTTCTGTGTTTCATCAACTAAGCACATACTTGTGCATAAATTACCCAAACTGTTTTACTAAAGAAACTTTTAAGAAGAGGACTTAAGCACTTTCATGGCTCCTGACAGTTTGTGATTGCTCACAGTCCACTAAACATTTGTGAGATGATGAAGTATATGTTTTTTCCTGTAAGCTACGTATATGCTGGTCCATAAAGGCTGGTTACTGGAGGATTAGGTAGTATTATTTATGGAGTGTTTATTTTAGTACTAGGTAACACTAAAATTTTAAGACTCCGACTATGCCCAAAATGGCGATTTACCTGCTTATCTGGTCCAGTAAATTTTGCAAAATTATGTTTGCAGGGGTCACAGTTAAATGGCCAAGAACCCATTTATGGAATAACTAATATTTTTGATAGAGGCATATGGCAGCTGTCAATGTCTGAGAGTTAACAGTGGTGAAGATGCCAGATGTCATTTTAAGATTTACTGAATTCAGGTTTTAACACCAATGACTATTGTCTAAATGTAGCAGACAACCTGACTAGAAAACTTTGCTTTTAAATGTGTTTACAGCTGCCCACTTATCTACCTACCTTCAGAGCACAAGAACACTGTAAGTTTTCAAAGAAAACAGTAAGAGTTTTTTGGTAGAATCAATTTTACATATTATTATACATTTAACAAAGAAACAGAAAAACAAACCTACCTGAATATAACATGTAAGAACCCCTGTTGCATAGATGGGAACTGTGGCTTTCGTTAGCACTCCGTTACCTGCTGTGGAATCTAATGAAACACAGTGAAGAATTTAGGCTTTATATATATATATGTGTAATAATGCGTGTGTGTAATATGTATACTATCTATTTTATATATTAGATGTGTGTATTATACGTATTGCATATATTCACCTTTTTATATATACATGAAGAATTTTTTATACGTATATATGCATATACACACACACGTGCTAAAATAACGCTCGAGTGCTATTTGGATTTGAGATTTTATTTGTACTTTACACACAACACACAATCTACAACTTTAGAGTGTTCCACTCAGATTAAGATTAGATTTTCAACATTTCAGAAATATGACAAACTTGAGAGCTGCAGTCTGAAAATGTTATTTGAACAAGAGATTGACAGTTTTTTTCCAGTTGTGATTAAGATCAATTTTTATTCATTTGAATAAAAAGCTACTTACCTATGTTTTCCTCAGACAGTCTTAAGATTTCCTGGAACTGTGGTTTTACCTGTACAAAGGATGATGAATCCCATATAAGAAAAC
Organism: Theristicus caerulescens; assembly: GCA_020745775.1. Classification (NCBI taxonomy): domain Eukaryota; kingdom Metazoa; phylum Chordata; class Aves; order Pelecaniformes; family Threskiornithidae; genus Theristicus; species Theristicus caerulescens. The sequence continues at coordinate 77,004,660 of CM036558.1, forward strand.
GTGTTACCAGTGTCAATTAATTTAGGAAAAAATTAAGAATAAAACCGAAAACTAACAGAAAAAGGACATTTTGAAGGTACAGAAAGAAAAAAACCCTTTAAAAAGCATAGCCAGCTTTTACGAAAATTGAAAGTATGACATGAGAGAGTAAAAATTTCTATTGAGTACCCACACTTAGGTAGCAGTATTTAGCACTCCTGGCACCAAAAGTTGATGTCTCTTGGCAATATGCTTAGTTGGGCTTTAGGGTTTACTGTTTTAACAAGCAATATGTAAAAAACAAACAAACAAACAAAACACAACAAAAAACCAAAAAAAAACCAAGAAATTTTTTGTTTTATATCTTCGTTGTTCATGAAGTGCTCTCTTCCAAAATATTGCTGTGATAATCAGTATCAGAACAATTTTATAGAAGCAAGAGTTCTAAAGCTAGCCTACAGAAGGGCTTTCAAAGACCAGAGATTGGTTTTCATCTCCTCTCTGGAGGCAACACATAATGCTAACCCTGTTTTGTAATTTTATCTTTAGGTAATCCTCTCCTATTTTATAATTTCCCTCTAAAAGATTTTTTAATTATATTCAGAAGTTATTTTATTGAGAAAAATGATTTCCTTGATAAAAATGTTTAGATATCATCTATAGAAAATATTCCGGGCAGGGAAAGCATTAATCTTAAATTTCCAATCAAGTATAGGCTGGAGTACTTATGTACGCCACAAACACTGAACAGTATGCTGTTCTGAAGAAAGAAAATTGTTAAAACACTAGAATTAGGATGATCTCTCCCACTCTCTATGCCATTCACAAAGCAAATATGAAGAATACAGTTTAAAAAAAAAAATCCTTCCTTGTTGGGCAAGATGAGAAAGCCATTACAAAATGGTCAAAAACAGAAATAAAAAGGATGCAAATAGAGGTTTAAAAATAGCAGGTTTAAATGTACTTATGGAAAAGCATCAGTGTGATGCAAATATAAATGGTCACATAAAGTGCAGGTATTCAGACACACCACAAATATGGAGAATATATATTATCAACGTACACTTTTTGTAGAATATTTAAGGTAATATCTTACCTTAGTGTTTGTAAAAATTTTCCCAAATGTCCTACAAAGCCTCCAGAAAAATCTAGAGAACTCATGGACACAGGCAGTTGATGCTACATTGATCTTGCCAACTATTTCTATAAGCTGTGGTAGTCTAAAAATCAGGAAACAAAAGGATATTAAACACTACTCTGATCTTTTGTTTCTCTCCAGTTATATTTGTATAAATTTAGTGTTTATGTTAATAAATATATATATACACACACACAGAGCACTATTGGTTCTAATAAAATTATCTACATGTTCTGTACAATTCCTGACCCTTGAGGAAAGCAAGGGTTTAAGTGCCAGAAAAGTCTGACCTATATTTTCAAACATCTGTTATTGCAGAACAGTGTGTTTCATCAGATATTCAGAATACAACCATCTTCACTTCAACAGAGAATTGACTATACTAGTGCAAAGATGAAAAAGACAATTTTTTGGAGCAAGTAGTTACATACAGTTTCTGCTAGATAGTTGATATTTTCTGAATAAAATCAAAGTCAATTCAGTATGAACATGAAAATGCCTAAAAAAAAAATTCCATTTTTTCCTCTTTAATAATTCTTAAACACGATCATACTTAAAATTCTGATGTTCAGTAATTGTTAAACATAATCATGCTTAAGAACTATTAATTTTGACACATTTTAAAATTAGGAATCACAAGATACAGATTAACTCACAGTTGATTGACTACCCATAACAAAGTCTCCCAGCCTGTGGTACCCTCATGTTCTAGCTGATAGTCATACAGTTGCAACAACACTGCTAACTGCTCGCGGCTTCCAATGATCATGGCCACATCCTGAAGAGGCGATACAGGTCGGGGAAATCTAGTGACTGTAACAGCAGAGAACAAGTGACCATGAGCAAAAGAAAATGAAAATACCTTGGAGATGATGTCAGTAAAGACAGCTAAGAAAGCCTGAAACTCTTTACTGCCTCCTGTGTAAGGTTATCAAATTGCTTTTTAAAAACCAGTGAGTTAAATCTGTCTCTGAAGAGATTACATAACCCTCACTTAAAAAGAAAAAACGCCAGTACAGGGAGATTATGGACCTATTATCACCACCAAGGGCAAATCTTTTGTGACCAACATAGTGGCCTTCTATGATGGAGTGACTACATCAGTGGACAAGGGAAGAGCTATGGAATGCCATCTATCTGGACTCCTGTAAGGCCTTTGACACGGTCCCCCACAACATCCTTCTCTCTAAATTGGAGAGAGATGGATTTGATGGATGGACTGTTCAGTGGATTAGCTGGATGGTTGCATCCAGAGAGTAGTGGTCAACAGCTCAATGTCCAGATGGAGATCAGTGATGAGTGGTGTCCCTCAGGGGTCTGTGTTGGGACCAGTACTGTTTAATATCTTCATCAATGACATAGACGGTGGGACCAAGTGCACTCTCAGCAAGTTTGCAGATGACACCAAGCTGAGTGGTGCAGTTGACACGCCTGAGGGATGGGATGCCATCCAGAGGGACCTGGACAAGCTTGAGAAATGGGCCTGTGTGAACCTCCTGGGGTTCAACAAGGACAAGTGCAAGGTCCTGCACCTGGGTCTGGGCAACCCCCAGTATCAATACAGGCTGGGGGATGAAGGGATTGAGAGCAGCCCTGAGAAGGAGGACTTGGGTGTACTGGTGGATGAAAAGCTGGATGTGAGCCAGCAACGTGCTCTCACAGCCCAGAAAGCCAACCATACCCTGGGCTGCATCAAAAGAAGCATGGCCAGCAGGTCGAGGGAGGTGATTCTGCCCCTCTACTCTGCTCTGGTGAGACCCCACCTGGAGTACTGTGTCCAGCTCTGGGGTCCTCAGCACAGGAAGGACATGGACCTGTTGGAGTGGGTCCAGAGGAGAGCCACAAAAATGATCAGAGGGATGGAACACCTCTGCTGGGAGGAAAGGCTGAGAGAGCTGGGGTTGTTCAGCCTGGAGAAGAGAATTGCAGCCTTTCAGTACTTAAAGGGGGCTTATAGAAAGATGGGGACAGAGGTTTTAGTAGGGTCTATTGCAATAGGACAAGGGGTGATGGTTTTAAACTAAAAGAGGGTAGATTCAGACTAGATATAAGGAAGACATTTTTTATGATGAGTGTACTGGTTTCACCTGGGATAGAGTTGATTTTTCTTCCTAGTAGCTGGTATAGTGCTGTGTTTTGGATTTAGCATGAGAATAACATTGATAACACACTGATGTTTTAGTTGTTGATAAGTAGTGTTTCTACTAGTCAAGGACTTTTTAGCTTCCTATGCTCTGCCCAGTGCACAAGAAGCTGGGAGGAGCACAGCTGACCCAGACTGGCCAAAGTGCTATTCCATACCATAAGACATCATGCTCAGTATATAAGCGGGGAGGAGTTGGCCAGGGGGCAGCGATCGCTGCTCGGGGACTGGCTGGACATCGGTTGGCGGGTGGTGAGCAATTGTATAGTGTATCACTTGCTTTGTATCTTATTATTGTATTATTATATTATTATTATTACCATTACTACTATTCTATTTCATTTTACTTCAATTATTAAACTGTTCTCATCTCAACCCATGAGTTTTCTGACTTTCACCCTTCCAATTCTCTCCCCCATCCCACTGGGGTGGGGGGAGTGAGTGAGCGGCTGCGTGGTGCTTAGTTGCCGACTGGGGTAAAAATATTTTGTAAATATTCACGACTTACATATTTATTCTGCATTAGTAAGCTGATATTTGTAATTAGTTAAATATCTGATAAGGGTTCATGTCAGACTGATTTCTTTCATAGGAATGAAGTAGGAGCAGAGGGAAGAAAGGAAGTAGAAAGATGTTTTCCCAAAAAGGGAAAAAAAAAGAAAAAAAAAAAAAAGTCATGACAAGTCAAGACAAATCTTCCTATGCTGCAATATTTAAAAAAATAATTCTGTCAACTCAGCAACGTTGAAGAAAGAAAATTCACAACTTGACAGAGGTTCCCTGAATTTCTTGCTCTGTGCTTGCTACATATGAAAATACAACATAAAGAACAGGTGGTTTAGAAAAAAAGGCTTGGGGACATAAACTTAAACCATTATTGTACAGACAGTGTGCTATAAAAATCTAAAGTTTACACATAGATTCTGAAACTTATGTTTATGTAGTAACCTTAAATACACACAAATCCCAAGTAAATGTGGACTATGGACTATTTCCTGAAATTCTTCTTTTGCAGTTAGTAGTGATTTGAGATTTGTCACTGAATTATACTTAAGTTTATGAAAAGTCCACATATCAGAAATTAACCATTTACCTTCTATTTGGGGTACTTCTCCCTGAAGTTTAGCCTTGCTTGTGAAAGGTGCATTCTGTAGCACCAGTGCAAACAGTGAAGGAATCAATGACTGCAGAGCAGACAGATACATGTGGAGCTTATGTTCATCCAAGCCATGTTCTCCTTCCTGAAACAAACAGGACATTTACTTAAAGTTTTCAGTTTGGATGATCTGTTGCTTAGGCGTGTATTCTCTGGCAAGAAATCAACACGTTTGTGATGAGCTTCTATGCAGAGACACTAATTATATAGTAACTTATCCTAACCACAAGCTTACTTTGTGTCACCATCCAAAGCCCCTTGTCACCCTTAAGTCACTTCTACTCAAAAGATTCAAGCAATATAGCCTTTGGCATTTAGTAGCTCATGTCAATGAACATACTGAAATTCTGAAAGAACGTTTTCAACACATTTTGGAAATGTGAATCCTTGGTCTCAGAGATCAATGCATCTAAAAACTGAATAAACTAGTTGCCTGTACTCTGAAAACAAGCATCTTGGTTAAGTGTATTAGATCGTTGTGAGATAACCTATTTTCCAGAACTTTCCAGATATCTACCAAATCAAGTGTGCAGACAAACTGGTTCATAATTGCAAACAACCTAACTAAACCATTCAGTTGTACTTAATTTTTTTGTTTAATAAATATTGCACTTTATTAAAGACTACACTATGTGACACTTAAATACAATTTAAATATACAGTAAATGCACTCAGAATAACATATCACCTGGTCACAGCCCCAGGCAAGTGTTTTCTGAACTGCACTTTGATTATTGGGCTATAAAGCAAAATATTGTTGAAGAAGAATATGTTTGGGTTTTGGTGTTGGTTTTTTTTTTTTTTTTTCCTTCTTCCAAAGGACAAGTAAAAGTTATGGAGTTACAACAAGAATCTCCAGAAAATTTTTCCCCCATAGAACATTAAGTAGCAATTATTTACTTTTTTTTTTAAAAGCCTGCATATGTAATAAAGACACAAAGAAAATTCTCCAATGCAGAAACAGCTGAACACATACCCTGAGCAATTTTTCAATTTTATTAAGCAGTGTAGGTATAAGATGGAACTGTAAATTTCCCAATTCTGTTGTCCAGGCAGCATAAGCAGGTAAAAATACCTGATGTGTTGCACTAACTACACGTTCTGAAGGGTCTCCTAAAGCTGAAAGCAGCAGTTCAAAGCCCTGGCAAAACACAATAAAGAATTTAATTATTTTCCTAAAATTTATGCTAAAGTTTCCCACACAAAACATGCAGACTAGAAAAATATTATCATCTATTTTTAAAACTTTACACTAATAAAAATAAAACAAGGTAGTACGTAGAGGCATTTCAACAGATATTCCCACCACATCTACAAAGGTAAACAGTAGGTGGTTCAATTATCTTGCTAGTATTTCTCTACAGTCAAGTTCTCAGGATCAATACAAACACATTTTACTACTCTGCCTTTGAAAACTCAAAGACAGGATTAGAAGTTCTTCATTTTCACTTATCTGAAACATTATTAGGCAGTATTAAGTTGAACTACAAGTAGGCTTTGTTGTAGTAGACAAATCTCTGTTAGCAAGTGATGATATCAAATTGGCTAATGGTATCAGGTGGGCAACGAAGTGGTATGTTCTTGAAGGCAAATTATGAATTATTAGAGAAGCTTCTGTAAAAGGCTTATACCTGAGGTTCTAATGATGCTTATAAGTATATGTTTTCTTTTTGGTCTTGGTGATACAATAAAATCAACATTCATAAAAGCCATCAACATTTTTAAAAGTATCTGGAAAGATTCAATAAAAATACATGAAATTATGCATCCCCCTATTTATGAATAACTATAGAAGACATTTTATACATACAGAACCCAAACCAAATTATACCTGCTGATACTTGTCTGGATCATCAATATATCCCATAATGATGCCAAGGCTTTTGATCACAGCTTCTCGTACCAGATCTGCCTTGTCTTCCATTAGCATTTGCTGCAGCATGGAAAGTACTAACGAACTACGAATTTCTTTCTGTTTGCAAACAAGAAACATACTTGTTAAATCCAATGAAACAAGAAATGTGGGTTTATATCAATTTTTATAAATAATTTTCACTTCTGTTAGTGCTCACAAACAAAATCTCTTCCTATATTCATAGATCCCTTTATGAATATTACATATTCAGTTTTCACAACAGAAGATGAATGAATATAAAATGTCAGTAGCCTCATCAGAGAGCCTTTTGTCCTACTAAGCACAGAACTCAGGTCCTTTAATTCATATGGAACCAAAAATAACTCACAGCAAAAAACTACTACAGCCCTAGACTTAAAACAGACTCTTTAATCACTGCATTGCTAAATTGAAGAAGTGGGTTTTTAATTTGGGTTATTTTCCTCTTTCTCTGAAGCTTCAAATTCTAGTTCGTCACTGACTGAATTTTGCTGCTTCTTCTGACTGGCAGCACTCTTCATGTAACATTCCACAGTGTCTGAAGAACTCTATTATTGGCTGCCAATTATTTTTTCAGAGATTATTTCCTTAATTGGTCCTAACTATCTTTACTTCATCTTTACTGAAACAAAGATGATTTTTTTCAGAACGTACTGCTTTTAAGACATTTTATAGCTAGATTGATCTGTGTTCCTTTATAATAAGCTATCTCCTCCTTAATGTGATTTATTGAATCTCACATGCGTGATATTAAGTAAAAGACAATGTGACTCTCCATGCATAACAAACACACTTGGGAATATTTAAAATTATAAAGGACGTTTACATTATGCAACAGATTTTCACCTTGCTTTCACCAGCAAAGTATTTAGAGTCAGTATTAATACTTACTGGAAGGTAAGGTGCTAGAGCTCCACAGGATTCTGCTACCAGTAGCCGTCTCTCTGGGTATTTGTGGTTGATCTGGTAAAGAGAAACAGAATGGCTATTTGCTTTGCAGTAACCAGCATTCAAAATGTGGTCAGAATGAACTGCAACGGAGGGATACGCCTGCATCTCTTAAATAAACATTGATTGTGCCCATAGAAGTTGCATATGGGTACTAAGCAGCCTCAAATTCTTGCACTGAGGCATAAAGGCAAGGCAGACATAGTCTTCTCTACTTGTCCTATAAAATAGAGCTTATAGCAAGAGAAGAACCGGAGAAGCATGTGTGTATATGCAGTAAAAAGAAGGGTGGAAAGCAGTGTACGGGTTGCTGTACTTTAAAGAATATGAATAACTTCTGAGCTGGCATGTCATGAAATATTTTGCCATGTGTAGCCCTTAAGGAACACCGTTCCTCTAAGAACTACACAAGTGCCCTCTAGCGCTCTAAGCCAACCAGTGTAGCACAGCTGCCTAGGTCTTGCTGAGCAATCAGTGTCAAAATAAGACACACGTACTAAGCCAAAAAGTATTTGCATGTTATTGAAGTTCTGCTCTCAAGTCCAGCACAAACATGTCACGCCTCTAAAATGTGACTGAAAACAGATCCTATTTCCAACAACCTCTTGATCCTGTGCTACCTCCCCTTTCCACTCAAAGGCCGTTCGAAAATTCTGCCTTACAAATTTAATATCGAAACCTCTGAACCAAGTTTGCATCCTGGTGAAGTCAGCTTTAATGGCCAGTGTAATGTTTGTACAATGGAACACATGATATGTTTTAATACACATGAATTAAAAAATTTTAGGGTAAAATAGTGAGAGGGAAATGTGAATAGTTTGATCCTGTCAGATAAAATAGGATATACATGTGGTGCAACTATTTCTTTCTCTCTTGCTATGCAGTGTATAGCCTTGGTAAGACAATCATCTTCCCACAGAAAAGACCAAGGTACTCACTGCCTGCTTTGTCTCGGTCTTTACTGGGAAGAATTGCCTTAAGTAGTCCGAGGTCCCTAAAACCCATGCGAAGTCTGTAGCAAGGAAGACTTACCTTTGGTAGAGAATTATCAGGTTAGGAAAAATTTAAACAAATTGGATATACGCTAGTCTGTGGGCCCTGATGGGGACTGCACCCACGAGTGCTGAGGGAGCTGGCTGATGTCATTGCAAGACCACTGTTGGCAATCAACAAAATGTTGTGGCAATGGGGGAGGTTCTTGAGGACTGGAAGAATGCAAATGTTACTGCTATCTTCAGGAAGGGCAAGACAGAGGATCCAGCGAAACACAGGCCAGTCTGCCTCACATCAGCTCCTGGGAAGATGTTGGAGCAATTAATCCTGGAAAGCATTTCCAAACATATGAAGGACAAGAAGGTGGCTGGGAATTGTTGGCATGTATTTATATAGGAAAAACGATGCATGACCAACCTGATAGCTTTCCAAGATGACTGGCTCAGTGAACAAGGGGAGAGCAGTGAATATTGTTTATCTTGACTTCAGCAAGACTTCTGATACTGTTTCCCATAACATCCTCATTCACAAACTGATGAAGTCTGGGCTAGGTAAGGACAGTGAGGTGGACAGACAACTGGCTGAACTAATCACAGGTTCAAAGAGTTGCAGCTGGGGGCCAGTCCCCAGTGGTGCACCCTAAGGGTTGATTCTGGGGCCAACAATGAAGATGTGTAACATCTTCATTAATGACCTAGATGACAACACAGAATGCACCTCAACAGATATGCAGATGACACAAAACTGGAAGGAGTGGTTGATATTCTCAGATGGGTGTACTGCCATTCAGAGGCACCTCAACAGGCTGGAGAAACGGGCAGACAGGACCCTTATGAAGTTCAAGAAAGGGAAGTGCAAAGTCCTGAACCTGAGCAGAAATAATTCCCATGCACCAGGACAGACTGAGGGCCAACTGGCTGGAAAGCAGTTTAGCAGAGAAGGACCTGGAGGGCCTGACAGATACCAAGCAGAGCCAGCAATGCACTCCTTGCAGCAAGGAAGACCAGTGGTATACTGGGCACTACCAGCATAAGCATCACCATCAGGTAAGGAAAGTAATTATCCCTCTTTACTCAGCACTGGTGAGACCACATCTGGAGTGTTGTGTACAGTTCCAGGTTTCCCAGCTACAGAGACAAGGACATATTGGAGCAAGTCCAGCGGACAGATGTGAAGCTGATTAAGAGACAGGAGTATCTGATATATGGGGGGAGGCTGAGAGAGCTGGGATTGTTTCGTCTTGAGAAGGGAGAGCTCAGGAGGGATCTTATCCATATTTATAAATATCTGTACCTAACTACAGAGAGGTAAAGAACACAGAGGTGCCCAATGAAAGGACAAGAGGAAATGAAATATGGGAAATTCTGTTTTACTGGGAGGGTGGCCAAACCTTGGAACACATTCCCCAGAGATATTAGAGAGCTTCCATCCTCGGACTTATTCAAAACCAGACTGGACTTGGTCTTGAGCAACCTGCTCTAGTTGACTCTGTTTTAAGCAGGGGGCTTGGATTACAAGATGTTCAAAGGTCCCTTCCCCTTCAATTCTACTGGCTTAGGAGAAACTGCAGATGAAGACACAGTAATAAATCAACTTCGGACCTCGACTTTATTTCCATAGCACGCTGAACAATGGTACCTGACCACTAATGTAGTAGTCAGGTCTTCAACTTTCTCACTGTTCTGATCTGAAATCACCCCAGAACTCTCTCAAGAATGAAGTGTGGCAAAGGTCATTTGAAAGAGACTCAAATGCACAAATCATGAACCTCAGGACTAAACTGAAGTCTCAGGCATGGGAGAACATTCTTTGAGTGTGTCTATCATTATTTTGCATTCATTCATCACTAGGACACCTGGATTATTTTTTGGAAGTATGGAGATTTCATAGATGAGAAACATTATGGGCATGCAACAGGCTGCTTTAATACCTATAGTATCTTTGACTTGTGTGCCACCTTTCCAAATGCAAATTCCCTACTGGTAACAGAGATACACTTTGCCTTCTGGAGCTCTGCCTACGTGAGGGAAACAGCAAAGACTAGTTTCAACTGGTTTAGGTGGGCTGGCAAGGCAATATAAATATCACCTCCGACACTGCAAAGACATACTGACACACTGGAGGAAAAAAGACTCATTTCCACAAGGTCTGTGTTCATGGAAGATTATTAGCCCTTGGAAACTTAAACATAACTGTAAAATGTTTATTACCATTTCTTTTCCTTTTGTCTTTAATAAGCACTAGTACAATTTTGGAAGCCAATTAACTGGTCACTAGTTCTGAGGGAACTTTTAGCATTCACAGGGCCTTGACCTAAACTCAGATGAGCCAGCTACCAAATTCTACCTGTGAAGAGCAGGTAGAAAGTTCACAAAGACTAGCCTGATAACTGAGCTCCAGAACGTGTGGATGAAAATGCCGAATCTTTTTCTGAGGGCCTAGTCGTTTGCATCTGTAAATAGACTTTGGTTGGAGACCAACTGCATGAATGCTTTCACGATTAAAGCATCTACTGAGAAAAGGTAGAAAATTATGTGTATTTTTGAGTTCCTTCTACAAACTCAAGTCTTGTGACAATGAGATTCAGCTGGTACTTTGCTGGAGAAAGTAATGACCTGGTTTCAGCACTGCAAACAAAGTCTGGCAAACTGCATGAAATAAATGCGTGATGACATATGGCTTGGCAGCCTGATATGCTGCACTGTTACAGTTGGACTGGTTTCTCTTTTGCATCAGCAATTAGCAAGAAACTGGTATGATGAAGATGTGCTCTTACTGAGGTGTGACTGGTTTTTTTAAACTGTTTAAATTTCATGAGAATGACTAAGAAAACAAAACATGGTTTATTTTGTGTTCAACTACTATTGCCATGAGTCCTTCATTTAACCAATAGATACACCAGTCATACATATAAGCACAAATGCTGCATATAATACATACTTCTACTGTCAGAAAGCATCAGGACTATTAAAGCTTGGACTTTATTGTGAAACACAGATAGCTGCGTTATGCAAGAAACAGTAGACAATTATCAGACCAGAAAGACTGTGCCATCAAAGCAAGCATTACCACTCTGTCATGGCTTAGTTATTCACTGTCTTTTAGGCAATGACAAACTCCCTTTTCTTCATTATAGTAGGAAAATACCATGCATTTTCACCTGAACTCATGTTGTTCTGTTTCTATGCCTCAGATGAAACAGGAAGAGCACTTCAGTTTGGTTGTTCAGTTATTTCTATTAATTTAGAATATCTGTGGAAAAGGTCACTGTGACTCTAGAAGTCACACATAAACTTCAGGCTGATCTTACAGGTGTAAAATCATGCCCATCTACAGGGGACTTATTGTGATCTTTAATTTTCTGTTTAAGAATTTAAGCTAGCTGAAGTGTGGACACTGCTCCAGGGACTTAACACAATATAAAAATCAGCAAATGAAATCTTTGAATGAAAATGGATTTCCAACAGTCTAGAAATTACAGTACAAATTATAAAGGCACCTACCTGGCAATAGGTTAGGCAATACTGATGATGAACATATGCATATCTACATTTCAATACAACAAACATATGCAGGTAACAAGAATCTCCAGATAGTCTGACAAATTTTCTGCTTCTGAGTTCTTTTTAATGTTATATAAAAGTATATATAACGAGGACACAGAACATCCAAATATCTTTCTGGAAAATACTCTGAACTGCCATTCACTGAAAAACAAAACTAAAACAACCTCCCCCTCAAACAAATAAAACTCAACATTTATGAATTTTTAACTAATTTTCCAGCATAAAGCACAAAATAATCAGTTACCTGTTCCCAACACTGTGGTAAAAGCTCAGCTTCTACACGTGTTGGTCCGACGTGTCGGGCAAATGCCACACACCCAGTCAGTATCATCTGTCTGAAAACATAAATTTAAAGCTTTAGTCTGTTTATAAAGTAAAGTTCTATAATATATAGAATATATTAAGTTAGGAAAAGAAGATGCTGTCAGGCAACAGGTAATTGTCCACAGTCAAAATTTCACACCATACACACTGACTTAAAGGCTAAATATTAAATTGAAAGCCACTGTTGTCCCTGCTCATTGCGGGGAGGCTTTGGACTAGATGACCTTTAAAGGTCCCTTCCAACCCAAACTATTCTATGATTCTATCTTGTTTTCTATTTAATACGCCTTTTCCAGAAACTTGCAGATCCCAAACTCCATAAACCAGAGCCCGAGAATCTCTGATTTGGGAATCTCTGATTTCCTAATGTCTGAGACTGGGAATCTCTGACTAACTCCCTCATTTAATTCTTATTACTGAATACTATGATTCATCATGCAGTAAAAGGATCTAAATTACTTAATAATATCAGTATTTTAGTCAAGTACACATATTGCTTTTATTTAGAAGCATTTGTGAGACTTAATGAACTTTGTTCAAAACAAGTAACAATTCTTCTACAACATGGTTTTGCAACATTCTAACATGCAAGTTACTGTCATCTCTCCCAAAATACTGGACTTTACTCTTGTCAGAAATCTTCTAAAGCCCATTATAAAAGGGAAGCAATTAACCAATCAGTACTATCTATGATCACTTGAGTCCTTTGTATTTATATTCTTGCATTTTTTAACTTTCCTCAAAGTTTGCAAGAAATCACTATTCCATCAATTTCATAGGCACAGAGATATATTTAAAATTTCAGTAAAATTGTACTTAACTGTCATTTGTGATATTTTAACTTTTATTTAACGAGTGTTTATCTTGCTAAGACTTTTTTACTTCTAACTATTTCTCCCGTTAATAGGATTGGAATGATATCAAATTTGCATGCAATTCCCCAGTTCTATTTACCTTCAGTGCCTACATCAACACTTAAATAACCAGTTTCAAATGATAACGTGTGGACATGAGACACTCATTTTACTACCTCCACAGTAAGATTAGGACACCACTGAGAATTTGTTCATTATTACTTTACGGAAAGTAAGCCAGAATTAATTTGTTACCGTTTTAGTGTCATGTCTAAACTCCTAAATATTTACTGCAGCTAATAGTATGCCCTTAAGGTTGAAAGGCAGAGATTCTGCTGGTTATTTCTTAACCAGTTATACAATATACTCTATCAAAAAAAAAAAAAAAAGACTCATTCACTTTCAGAATGTTTTCAAGGAGAAATAGTCTGTTAAAAAGATTTTTTTTCCCCCAGCATTCTTTGGGCCGACAATCAGAGCAAGCTCTTTGGTTTGTGGTTTCCCCCCCTCCCACATACTAAGAACTAGACCTTTGATCAAGGTAAAAAGGTTGGGGGAAAACTAAAATGCAATGATTAGATAAGACTCAAGAAATCAACAGCTGATATGTGATAGCAATATGGAGACAAAAGCCTGTGGTAATTCTGAATTGTACAACAAAACAGTTATTCAAAGGCCTGTCTTTGGTTCTACATGCTGAACTGGGCAACAGAAGAAGATATTAAAAAAGCAAATAGCAGAATACAGTAATCACTTGAAATCTTCTGCATTAGAAATGGGGAGAACCAAAATATATAGTATTTTTAAAAATCAAACCTTCTCCAAAAAGTTACATGAAATCTCAAAATTAACTCGGATTTCTTTTTGCCTTGCCTATAAAGTAGGGAACTTTAAGATATTGCAAAAAAATTAAAAAATAATGTTTTAAATATTTTACTGTAACCATCTTCAAAGTATATGACAACAGTCAGTATTTCAGGGGAAGGAAAGGTTGTAAAGATCTCAACAACACGTCATTGATACAGAAAATGTTAACACTAAGCTGTTGCAAAATTGCAGTCTAGGCTGCAGAACTTCTTTCTGCTTATTGTCATAATGATCTCTTGTTAACAAGATGCTGGGAATGCTTTCCTCAAAGAGCTCTCTCCAGGTTATGCACTTATGATCACTTAGGCAGGAACATAAAGCAAATCAGTATGATTCATCTGAGCACTAGTTTGCTTCACCAGTACAGAAACCAAAGTGAAATCAAAACTCAGACTAGAGGAACAAAGCAGAGATCAGAATATAAACAGTCATAATTTAACACTTCTTATTTCTTTCTAGAGGTTTTAGAAAGTGACTGTATGCACTGGTAAGCAATTCAATCTTGTATTACACAGTTCAAGGTTCTTTTGTCACTCCTAAAGGTTACATTACAAACTTACTTACTAGAGTTTTCCTGAATAGGTCAGGAAGTTATGTGTGTTCTGTAAGTGGTGGTATCACATGACCGATGAAAAGTCATACTAGATAAACTAAGCTTGATGTATTTTAGCTTCTTTTCATGAAGAGTGCTGCTTCTGGGTACATAGCTTGAAAATCTTCAAGTGTTCAAATTTTGAACTATGTTTTAGCCCTGTCCTAAAAGACTCCAACATTAATCTGACTTCTCCGTGGCTCCTCAGCTTCCAAACCCAACATAAAAAGAAGTTCAAGTAAAGCTAACACAGATCTGTTCCTTTGCAGAAGAGAATTTGATAGACATTTTGAAAAGCTGATTAGTACATTAATGAGCAGAGCCTTGAGGATAAAAGTGGCCTTGTTAAATATAATGTTAGTGTACAAGACTATGGCAATATGCTATATCTGCATGCACCAAATAGCCTCTCACATGGGCAAGAAATAAAATTCAGGCTTTCCGCAAAATTGTTAACATACTTTACAAGGTCAACTATTTAAAGTAAAATACTTATTTTAATGGGTTCATGATCAGAAATGCAATGTCACATTTCAGTCTCCTGCATTTAACAAATTAAAAAAGTCAACTTGTTATCAACTGCTACTTTAAAGTATAATGTAGGCCTGTACAGTATAGCAGAAGGTAAACAAATAACATGAGATAATTAATACCGTTGTTCTGGTGACTAAACCGAAATGTCTTTGCTTATTTCATATCACACAAGACTGCTAAAATATTATTTAAACTTATTCAGATTAAAAAAAACATGCATAATACACTTCCATACAAATATATAAGTATAAAAACCTGACTGAAATTCTGAATAAGTATTTTCTATCTAATTTGTATTCAGAATCTCTTTTATTTGATGGAATTTTACTTATTCTTCAGTCAGGTGCCATGGCACCTTTAAAACAGATTATGATTTTTATGTGTGTAAATATGTATTATGTATATACATGTTTTGTCCTGGAGGTTATGGCAGAATATTCTTCCCAAATTTCTGAAGAAAATTAGTTACTTTTATATATACATCTCTAACTCACAACAAAGAATGAACAACTTCAAGGAAAAAGAAGCTTGGATTTTCTTCTTAGATGCTGGAAAAGACACACTTAACTGCAGCTAAACAGGCATATGAAAAATCTACTTGATAGGCCACCAATCCTGTGACAAATTAACTACAAGAGACTACAAATGAGATGTAACTTTCTTCCTCCCTCAACCACAAAACAATTTTAGCTTCTCAATCTGCATGGGACATTCAATACATTTAGATAATGGTAGACGTTTCAGAAGCAGATTTCTAATGAATCTGAAGTAAAACAAGGACTGCATCTTTTTGTAATTTCAATCAGCATGGTGCCACTGTGCTATAAGTTGCTTTTATTTATTTATGCATTTTTTTGTCTCCAAAGCCATCTCTTTCAATTGTACCTCATCTCTAAATTTTACCATGGGAACAATTATGAAAGATACCAGAACACTTCAGTTTCAGAGAATCTTCAAAAGAAATGCTTTCCACCTATTTCATAGAGTCTATTTTGTCTGAAGACAGAATAGAGCAATGATAGATACAGATGCTTTACAAAACATCTGTAATGAAAATAATGGAAGAGCTACATATCAAATATGAAAAATCTATCCACAGTTAGAGAAGGAAACATACCAGCTAGGGTACTGTCTTTCAACCTTAAGGATATTCTTATCAAGATCAGTACAAACAAAGTCAGATTTCCTGAGTACTAAGGAAGAACTAAATTTACAAAACAAAATAAAAAGTGTATGTTGTTTCTAAGTCTTAACCAAATTAAAACAAAGCTCTTAACACCTGTCAGAATGAAATCACTGCTTCAGTCTTCTGAATTTTTTATTGCTACCATAGTACTGAACCATAAGTAAGAAGAGTACTATTTTCTCATGCTATTTTCCCCAACGGAACATGGTAGTTAACTTACAAACATACAGATGACTAAGATACACTAAGACAGAGGTTTAAAAAAGCTGTTTTGATTTCTATATCAACCATTGCTAAGAATTATGATCTTTAAACAAAAAAGGAACTGAAATGTTACACTGCAGTTTACCAAGCACATTCTTACATTTCAGTAACTAGAAACTACAGGTCATGGAAATGGAAAGTACCGAAGTCCACATAAATTTGTCAACACTATACCAGCAAAATATCAGATAAAGTGAAACTTGGTTAAAATCATCCAATAATATCCAGTTTCTATTAGTTCTGCTTCTTTGACAAAGAAAAAAAGTTCCTTCTTGTCCCGCAACACACAAACGCAAACACACCTTTGCTCATCATCTGGTCGTTTGATCAAATTGAACAGTATGTGTAGAAGCTGATCTCTCTCTTTGGGTTCAGGATGGAGGCAGGCTGTACACAGTATGAGTGGGATCAATTCCTAAAAAGTTGCGGGTAGGGGAAAACCAAACAAAGTAAAAACACTTTGGGCATATATTCATTAATGGCAAAAGAAACTAAGAAGATAAATCTAGCCACATAACATCAGAACAGTTAGAGAAGACGTTTTAGAGTCTTGATCTCTTATTAAGTGACCTGAAAAAAGTGAAGGTCTGCAAAAGTTAGAATTATTTTCCTGCTAGGAAAGATCAGGGGAGAACCAGCACACAAAATAAAAAGCTCTGCAAAGATTACAATTAACATATGCAGGTCACCTGTAACCAGAATTAGAGGACAATCATGGTTTAAACTGTCTTCACTACCTACTGAACTGAAGCAAGCTCCACAGACATCTATGGAACAAAGCTCCTAGGGAAAAAGCTATTTCTGATGCCATGGAGTTAAAGATTAAAATTTCCAATTAAGCATGCACACAGTTTTGTGCACAAGTTTGAATAAGCACTGAGAAACATACATTGGTAAAGGTGACTGCAGACAGATATCCTCTATTTTGTGTTGACTGAGAACTATGTGATTTTTTTAAAGGTGGGGTTTTTTTTTTCCCCCCAATAAAGAGGCAATATCTGAAGCTGAATTTTCTTTTTAGAGCAATTCAATTCTCTTAAGGAACAAACTACCAAGAAAATACTGTGTAAAACATTAACTGAAAGAAAATATAAGGCTGTTCACAATGGTGAAGACCTCCTCCTTTCTAAATATGCCTTCAAATCTCATGGTATTCATTCCCAGAAGAAACAAATGTTTCTAAAACATGGACTGGAAGTCCCTTTCCTTGACCTGCTTGACATGAGCCTTTACTCCAACGAAATTTGGAAGCCACAGAATTTCTAGATGATTTAATATCTTATGGACAGAAACATCAACACTGGGAGACTGGGGGAAAAGAACAAGACAAACTTAGCTGTCTGCAGAGAAAACATGGGCAAGTAATCTGCAGGCTTCCTCTCCCACCTGCCACATACTTTTGAGCCACTTTCAGCAGACAAACTTTTTGTGAATTAATAAGCTGTGACAAACAAGCAGATGACAGAGGGAAAACACTTCTGAAGTTACTAGGAAACCTGGAAAAATCTATACTTATTTGTAATAACTTTGCAGTGAGGTGCCAATTTCTTCTTGCAGACATTCAAAGTGACCTATTCATGATGCTCTTGAGAGTAAGCCTATAAAACAAGGTGGACATGTGGAAACAACATTAAAGATGCTCATTGCTCATCTTGTATTTTCCTAAGCAGCAAGTGCTATGTTTATTTTAAACATAGAACAATACTCTAGTTTAGAGCATTGCCTAAGCTAGTCAACTCCTGATAAGCTTTTGTTTTCATTTTACAAGAATTCTACTCAGCATGCTATTTTTCCCCCCTGAAAATGACTGAGACACATCCTAAAATGTATTTTAACATTCTGGAAGGTATTTTGGCAATATTTAATTCAACTATGGTACAGATTAGGGAATTTATGATGAGACAGAGCAATGAATGTGGACATATCCTACCCACCACTTAAAAAATCTGAAAGTACAGAAGGAGAAATGAGAAATAAATTTGAACAATTTGGACATTTCTATTCCTCAATATTTTAAAGTGAGCCAGTTTTTGGGTTTGGTTTTAAATAAGTATAGCACAATGCAAAATAATGTGAATTGAAAACCTCTATTAAAGAAACTTTACAAATTACACTGCACGAAGAGCTAAATAACTGTCTTCAGCTGAAAGCTCCTTTCCCTCTAGAATTTGCATGTTAGATTTTATTTTCTGTATACTTAACATTCAGCTTTTGCCCATTAAAAGTTCTGAGAAGGCAGGGGCTTAATCTGTTTAACTTCTTTTTTTTCACTTCACAGAAGCATTTTCTCTCTTGCAAACACTGTTTTAACTCAAAAAGGTTTGAAAAAAATATTATAAAAATAAAACAACCCTGACTCTCTAAATACCACTACTTATACATTAAGCTAAGATGTTTTAAAGAGGAAATCAGATTGCAATTTGTAGATACACAACATAATTACTTCACCATAAAGAATATAGCTCATGGAAGAAACCTTTAAATCAAAAAAACCCCTGTGCTACTTTACTGAGATCTAACTTTCTGAAATCTACCCTAAGTTCATATTATCCAAATGCTCTTGCAATTATTCATAAGTACTCCTTATAAAGAATATTTTAAAAAAGAATATACCCCATGAAATGGGACATGTATATTTTTTATGATATGGAGTTTTTGTTTTATCTGTTGAAACCATCACACTGACTTCATTTTCATAGTATGTTTGAGTGCCTACTCAAAAATCTCAGCTGCTCACTCAGAACTACTGCTAGATTTCAAAACAGTGCCATGAGCTTTATTTTTTTTTTTAAAGCTTCTTTTCAAATTTAAGGAAGTTAACAAAATTGTCTTTTTCCATCTGAGTCTGTATGAAAGGAAAACACCTCCGAATATTCACCTAGATACTACTACCTTGTGTGTGAAAGGCTAATGAGTAATCTAAGACCATTGACATGGGGCAGATACAAGGCTGGTTATTTACCTTGCAGAAAGCTGGTTATTATAGCTGATGCAATTAGCTGTATTTTCTTGTCCATTGGTCACATTCTTTCATGCATACTATGGGAGAAGAGAGTGTTTTCTGCATCGTTGCATCAGTGCTTCTACAGTTCCTTCTATTAAGGGGAGTGGAGAAACAGTGAGAAGTCTTGAACAGTGTTTTATGTGCTCCCTATAGACTTAAGGGACAGGAAAGTAAAACTGGAGGCGAAGGGGACTTTCTGTGGGACAAGAACAAAACTGCTCTCACAGATGGACAAGACAGGTCAAACGAAGTCTCCCAAAGACTTAAAAGGGGACAGATTCTTCTCGGGATATTCAGGATGATTAAGAACAAAAAACAACCTACAGGCGGGTTCGAGCTCATTCCTTCCTGTTGCTAAGAGCCATGCCTTAGATGTAGGCTTGTTTAATAAATCTCAGATTTTTCATTCTCAAAAACAGGAGAGAAGTGCTGTAGAAAGTGGTAATTTTCCAATAAGATACAATAATATTAGCATTTGGCTGTTTAAATTCAAGAGGAAAGTTCCTAACATTGTTATGGAGATTGTATATAATTATTAGTAATCAAGGAGAGGACTTCCAGTGCTATTTGAAACACTCTGCCTTCCTTGGGAAGGAATACCGCTTGTGCTGACAGTCATAAAGCAAGAACATAAATTTTGAAAAACCCAACAACCCTCCCTCTATTTCATTTGGGATCTTCCCTAAATGTCCTGTTCATCCCCAAGTCCCTCTCTTCTCTTTTGCCTCTGGCTTAAGAAAACTGATTAGTTCATGTTGGTGTTAGTCAACAACACCAGGAGGAGTGGCTTTCAGAACTGCAATACTGTTTTGCCGTTAGATGCCAAGCAGATTGCCATTGTAACACTGTCAGCACTTGCAACTTGATGAAATAAAACATCACGTGTCAGAGGTCTCACCTCCGCTACTGAAAAGGCAAGTTCATATCTGAGGCAGTTGATATCTGTGAGCTACCCAGATGTAGAACAGAGAGAAAAAAGTTGTTTTCACTGTGAGATAAGCTACGTACAGGTGAATCACAGACAAAGCTATGAAGCTGACCTAATGCATTGCACAGGAGAACTGAAACGGCCCGTCTTCTTTCTGTTATACTTCTGCGTAACTGTCCACCTAGGTCCCTCCAAAGAAAAACTCACATTTTTTTCACCATAGTACCTTTGGACAACTTCTACCTAACTTATAGCAACATGTTCTGTTATCTTTGAACAGGATTCACTATTTGAGCTGATTCAAGTTCTCAATAAAGGCAACATTTACATGGGCATATGGATCAGTTCTTCATTATGGTCAAAAGGAGGTGCCTTTTTAATGCTAACTGGTTACTTCAATAGCTTAGGATAGTCATCTTTTTTATTATTTCAAATATTAATGTATTAATATGGCAAACAGGTGACAACATAATATATAAACCAGGATGACATTATGATCGATTTTGTAAATGTGTTCCTTTTAATCTTCTGTAATAGTCAATGCTTACATTGTGAACCAATGCTATGTTAAAATTCTTCTGTAACTTAGCCCCTGACAACCAGTAAATAAAATAATCTTATCTTCAGCAACTGAAACAGCGGCAGGTACTAACAAACTACTGATATGGAGTCTCTTGTGCAAGAATGTATTTGAAGTTCAGAATTCATCCTTTTAGCTTTAAAATGAAAAATATTTAATTATAGGATTAATACATGACTCAGAACTTTGTGCTACTCATCTTATTAATATTAAAATTACAACTCTAATTACATTTCAGGGGATGAGACTATTATTCCAGGATCCAAATTAAGCCTCTCGTAGATCCCAAAGGGATACCTTTACCTAAGAATCAATGCAGATATGGGTGTGAAAAAACTTTGTACTTCTTTGTTTATATCTACTGTTTATTTGGAAACCTGCATATAAAACTACCATGATAAAACTAGTAACAATTGGCAATTCAATTCATAAACATTAAATTCAACTCCTTCCATCCATGAATTACATCATGTTTAAAGACACGGTGTTGAAAGACACCAGCTTTCAGACTAGAGATGAAAAGGATACTCTGTGAGACTGAGCTATTTAATTCTAAGAAAACTACACTAGCCCCTCATATCCAGAGAACTGAATTAAAGGACTTACATTAAAAAACGGTTATGTCTCTCTCTTACGTGTGTGGCGGGCAACCCCACCTCCAAACAAAAAAAGCCCCACAAATCAAAACCAACACCCCACGTAAAGCAGAAGAGAACCACCAAACAGGCTGTGGTCAACACTATGCCCTATTTTTCAGAAGCACAATCTATAGAAGCCTACCACAATCTAAGTTTTTCAGAGTAACAGAAAGTATTTTAATTGTTCATTTAAATTTTTCTATTCTCCCCTATTCTGTGAAATAGAAACAGTCATTTAGAAGATACTGATGGCTGACATGCCCAGGATCACATATACCTTTGTCCATATCCAACCAGAATGACATCTGCTTGACACAGTCACTGGAAACAGCCACTTAAATACACTGCCAAGCTCTGACACAGCATTCTTTTACATTTTTTAACAAAGCCAATATTTTATGGCTTTTAAAGCGTAAGATTGAGATGAAAATCTGTAAAAAGATATTCAGCTCTCCCATGTTTTAAGAGACAGCTACCTACAAAAAATGCCAGAGAATGACAGTGCCTCGGTGATGTCCATGTGTAGTTACTACATGTTAACGTGAACAACTTTATATCTACAGCATTACTTTCTTCTAGCAGAGTTGAGAATGGCACCCATTCAGAGTTTGCAGATTCAGCATTATCTTTGCTTCAACTTTACAAAGAAATAAAAGCAAAACTCTATTCTTAACATATTGAATTCTATACAAATAACAGTTTCTCAGTATAAAAATTCAGTGGTGCACATTTAGTAAACCATTACTATCATGATTTTGCTAAGTTTGCATAACACAAATGAAAGTTACAGAAACTAACCCTGGAATATTAGGTGAGATAAAAGGTATAAATAATTAAGGAAAAGTGTTTTTTAATTAAGAACAAGAGTAACAAGATCCTGATATTAAGCCACAAAGTTTACTCTGGCCTACTGTGGAGCAAGGAAGTTGTACATACAAACAAGGATACCCCTGTTACCTGACAAAAAGATATTGATTTTTACATCTTATAAAGGGTGAGAAATCAGTATTGCACTCATTAGTTATCACAAACATTTTAAAAGATTGCTTTTCTCTAATTAGAGTTTAGCCAAAGGAATCTTTTTATGGTATACATCTTGATAAATAGAAGGTGGCTGATTTTATTTTTTTTTTTAATCTTAAATGTGTTTTAGTTTTAAGTGGAAGCAGATTGAGGAATTGAGGAAGCAGATTCCTATGCAGATGAAATTTTATGAACTCAAGCTGCTCATCTGCAAGAAGTGTTATGACAGGCTGCATACCCAGCCAAAGGTTTTTTTTTCCAAAGAATAGGGTTTTTTGCATTTTGTTACTGTTCATTCCAATTACTATTTGGCTTGCAGTATGTCCTTTGTTTGTGAGTGCATTCCCATACAAATCTAAACAGTGACATACATGTTTTCAAGCAGTTTGGATAAACTTGACACTTGGGATAAAAACAAAATTAAATTTATATGTTGATATATGGAATTCTAATGACTGTGAGTTGCTTCAAGCAACTATCCTATATTATGCATTATTGATTTTTACCCGGTTGAACTGCTCTTTTAGAAACAACTAAAATGATCTCCTCAGCCACCCTACTCAATACTGTATTTTTCCTTTTTTCTTATCTTCCATTGGAACCTAAACTACAGACATCACAGAATAATTAAAGCCGCACAAATACATAAAAATATCATAAATAATTTCAGAAATGCATCAGACATTCTGACACTGACTGGTCGCTCAGATGTCAACTGTAATATTTACTGGATCACTTATTACCAAGTCAGGCAGGCTGCTACTGACCTTAAGAGGGTTAAAACCATTGGTGAAACGGCTTCTGGATCTCTGGTAAAGGACAATACCTACTGAGAGATTGTCAACCTCCACAAACCCAGTTTCTCCAAAGTGAAAATGTATAGCACAACATTTTCCGCTTAAGATTTTGCAACCAATTTCAATATGATGGATGCTTAAAGAACAAAGATAGGTACTTCAGGGAGTCATCACAAAATTATGTTTAATTCTCATGTCTAACACACTGACAGTGTAAGATCTTAAATACTACCACTGTATCTTTTCAGAGTAGACTGGTGATCACTTTGCATTATAACCCAAACCCATTACGTATCTTTCTCAAATTAGTGATCTTTTGGTATATTTTTACACCACTTCTCTGTAAAATTGTGCTAAGGCTTTCCCATGATAAGGTTAGTTTTGGACAAGACCCAAAGTTGTACCTTGTTGAAGAGAGCCTAGTTCTTAGGTTAGCTTTTCTTAATACTGATATGAATATATACTAACAGATGGTCTACCCAAGTTTTCCTTCAAATTCCACGACTACATCTGAAAGAACATTACAATAGTTATAGCAATGGGTGGTAACTGAGAAAAGCTATTTTTAAAGCAAATTTCAATTCTCAGAACATTAAGCATCCCATGCAATCCAGTTACACAATTCTCACTTGCAGCTTTTTCAATCAAATTGAAACAGACGATTCGTTTAAGGCAAAAATACACATAATCAAATGTATCTTCAATTGTAAAACAAAATAAGTAGGAAATAGCCTAAAAGATCACAAAAATATTAAATGCATTACACAGATTATGCTATGAGCTGTGAAAAGAAGCCAAAATACCACATCCTGCCAAGCAGAGGGAAGGAAAGGAATAAATAAGAAATAAGAAATTAAGCACTGATCCAGGAACATTCACAGAATTATTCTGAAAGACTATTAACAGAACCATTTCCAGAGCACTCTGTTAACACCCCCGCCCCCTCAGTAAAAAACTCATAAAGTTTGAGACTTTCAAAACATGGTACCTCTCAAACTCACCATGTCAACTGCTGATAATTATTTGTATGTTGTAAAATTTTAGATTATAGGATCAGTACAAATTTCTTGAGGATCTTTCAAAGCCTTAAAATGAATTTATGCAAAACGCACTATTAAGTCTACCATACTGTAGGTCCCCTCAACAAGGACTAAAACTTACTCAACAAGCTATGCTACTTCAAACTCTTTATTTTGGTGTCAACTATAAGGCCGTTGAATTTTTGTTTGATATATTTTCTTATTTTTATTTTTTACACATTTGATAATGTGCAATATTTACAAGAAAGCTATATAAAACCAGTCTTTTTTTCATCTTCAATCACAGTCTTCCTTTTCTACAGTATATAGTATGAATGATTATGCAAAACACCATCTTCATTTACATTCAAAATAAACATTACATTTTTGTAATATTATTTAGCTTCATTTTAAATTTAAGGAAAACATATAAACAAGATTGCTAATTTTCTTATGAAGGGGTGTTTTTGATGAAACTTATCTTGGCTGATACATGGAGCTTCTAGAAAAAGACAGTAAAATAAATTTTTTATTGAAGTACATAGTGCTGCAAAAGAACCTGAACATTAATCCTTATTAAAACTGACAGATAAAATAAACCATATTTAATGTTTGAACTTTTATCCTCTGCTTTTTATAACACACATTAACCATGGTCTTCTCTAACAAAAACATTTGTGCTACCACAAACAGATGGACCTACAGTAACAGTTAGTCTTGCTGAATGCTAATGGGTGCCTTAAGCAAAGGAAGAAATATTAGGATACCATGCAGGTTTACTGAACTCACCTGACAGAGGTGTAAAACCATTTTCTAGAAGCACAGATGCATGCACAAAAGTAAGAACATGATTGCAAGTAACAGACTTTCATGAAATTAGACACAACATCTTCAAAATGAACAACAAAACATCCTGGTAAAAATAAAAAGTAAAGTTTCAGGGTTCCTCACCTCTCGCTTTGCAAGCAGCACATTAGGAACAATATGAGGCAGGCAGCGTCCCAACATTAACATGACACTTTTTTCACTGTCTGCAATCCGAGATACCTAGAAAACCAAGTTGTTTGTTTTTCTTAAATGAAGAACAAGAATAGAAAAATATTCTTTCAAAGGAATAATAAGAATGGCAGCAGGCTGATCACTTATCAGAAAATATTTAATTTACTCACATACATTAAGTCATAAGTTTTTGAGCTGGCAGTAACTTCAAAAGCATGAATCCACTTGTAGAGACTCAAAACTTCCCAGTAATT
Organism: Theristicus caerulescens; assembly: GCA_020745775.1. Classification (NCBI taxonomy): domain Eukaryota; kingdom Metazoa; phylum Chordata; class Aves; order Pelecaniformes; family Threskiornithidae; genus Theristicus; species Theristicus caerulescens. The sequence continues at coordinate 77,030,340 of CM036558.1, forward strand.
ACATATCTATCACTAGGTTTCATATTTAAGATAAAAATCTGAAAGTATATCTGTATTTCTTAAGTTTCATGCACATAAATTTACCTCTCCATATATGTTAGTAAGTCTTGTTTCAAAGCAATTATTGCCTGTTTAATTATTGCTGCCATGCAGAATAAAGGATCTTCTAGTTTATGTCAACTAGGAAATATACCTCTGATCCCAAACGGCTGTCTGCTGACATCCGACAGAAAGACAGTAGTGCTTGATGGAAAGCTGGTGACAATTTCCTGAAATATCGTCAAAAAGGAAGGGGGGGGAAAAAAGCATAGATCAGAAAGATGACTGAACAACTCCTTTCACTCTGGTTTAACGAGCTAGGTAAAGTGACATTCAGAAAGCATGTTTACTGCAGAAGTTTTTGTTTAAAATTATCTTTGACTTTTAGGGTGTTTAGTTTGTAGCAAGAAAAAAGTGGGTGTCCTAATTAAGAAGTAACTTTCAGTTCCGAAAAATGTAACATCTTTCAAACTGCTGCACAGACAAAAATAGGACTAAAATATGAAGAAAAGGGAGCTTTAGCAATACAAGAGGAAGCATACAATTATGCAAATGTGGGGGCAGGGCGGAAATCACAAGAAACAGTATTTTTGCTTAATGCTCTGATTCTGCACATTGCATAAAATCATTTGAGTAGTCAGTCACTTACAAGCTTCAGGATTAAATAGAGATCGCTCAACTTCCACTTTGGGATCTAAACGTTGGATTCAAATGTATAGCGAGAACCTCAAAACTAACCTTAAATTGCTGCCTAATCCGTAATGTAGATGTGTACCTATGGACGTACTGCTTCATGGCCATGCATAGCACCAGCCAACGCAGCCGGGCTACTCAAAGCCTTAAGCATACACATAAAACCCTGATAAGAGTCTCAAAACAACCTTGTCTAAGGAGGATAATTTGGCAGAAGTGTTCTCAGAAAACAATTACTGGACTGACCATTACATAAAACAGGCAAGCATCAGCAGCATCCTATTTTTCACAGTAATGACAGCTCTCTCTGCCTTATCTGAGGCCTGTATTTAGACGCTAATCTAACACTGCCTCATCCACTATGCTTAAAGAGGAAAAAGAACATTTCTCTTCCAAAACATGCACAGAAAGCATCTTACCCTATATCATCATCTGCTGTCTGAATCTCCTAATGACACTATATGAGTTTAAGGGAGGAGGCAATTCCTATTTCTTTTGCAGAAATTGGTATCACCTGTCAACTCTCAAAAATGTTGTTTTGTAAACCTCAGTGCACAAAATCCTCCACACATGCAATTATGTGTATGGACATATATATTTTTATTTAACAGATTGAAACATCACACTATTTATAGTGAAGCATCATTCACCTTTTCTAACCAAAAAAGCACATTAAGAACCTAAGTTCCTACTTATAATTGTTTAAACTAATCCAAGAGGATAGAGATAAATATACCGGAGTAGTTTTCCTCTTCTGACTGTTTACAAAATATGATAAGTAAGAATTTATGCTTATTACTTAAAATCAAGTCTCTTTCTTGACAGTATGGGTTTTTAAAACACGTTTTAATGAAGTAAGTCTGTTTTGATTCCAATCAGCTTGGTTTTGTGCAAGGGTTCACTTTAAAAAAATTACTAAACGACTCAGACGGCAGCAAGTTGTACAGGACTTCTGTTTAAAAATGTTAGTCCTTATTCTGTAAAAGTATTCTTGAATGACAGATTTACAGGCTCTACTCAAGGCTTTAAGGTTTATTTACACTGGAAGAACAGGAGCAAGTGTTGCAAAGCAGCAGCTTAACATTAAGAAAGTGGCAAGGCCTTGGCCAGGCTGTCCTTCAACTCAGCGTTCGTTCCACAGAACATCAGATCCTTCCTCACTTGAAATCTTAACTAAAATCCTACATAAGGGCAAAGTTCTATCCCCATTTTGCAAAGACTGAAAACCAAGTATGACAATATGTCACTGAATTTCCCTATGGGTTAATTAACAGCAAGCTCTGGGCAGCATGGATCCCATTATAATTGCTAGCTATACTTAGAGTCAAGAAAGCTTCTCCTTGATGAGTCTAGTAAAATCCTTGATGGCTATGCTGGACAGAAATAATGCCAGACCCAAGCTTCTTGCACACAAGTCAGTGGAAAGTCTTTGCAAGGGCCAACAGATGCCAGTAGTGAAGATGTTCAAATAAAAGAAAGTATGATGAATACAAAACCTAAGTACTACTATTCTCTTCCAGATAACACTGGGACAAAAGAGTCAATGTACTGAAAAAGTCAGGAGTGACTGCTATATACAGAAAACACCTTGTATTTGGTCCAAACTACCAAACACCTAAAATGAGTTGAATAAATACATGCGGTACAGTCTGTCTAAACTGCTGCTAGTGCCTTCTACCGCAATCTGTTAGACGAGGCATTTTTCCAAATGATGGCTATGTCCTCGTTTGTGGGCACGCACGCACAGCTGCTCTGAGTGCAGTCACACAAAGCAGGCTCACCCACTCTTCCATCCTCTTTTCCCATCTGGGCAAGATTTATGCCAAGAATCCACTCCCTAGGTAAAGTAGTAATAATCTTGCCTTTTAGGACAGAGTCTTCGATTTTAAATCTTCTTAATACATTCTGAATAATTTGTAGTAATTGTCTTGAACTAAAAGAAATAAATCTCCAGCACTTCTACTGTGCTTTTTCTCCCACAGATCTCAAAATACTTAACAAATAATATAATTCTTAATGGAAAAATTTACTGTATTATTACAAACCAAGTGCATTATCCAGGAAGAAAATTTAGTGATACGGATCTATAAAACACTGTATCAAATATGGTTTCCTTTGGCTCTTCACTGACATGTTAAGCCCAAAACTCAGTATAAAAGTAGCTACATATTACACATGCATTACTTATTTTGGCAGTAAACTGCATTTGAGGGGACTTCTGAAGTTAACTCCATGGGGATTCAAGGCTTTATTCAACTACTTTTCAAATAAATCCACGTGCAGTTATATTTAAGAGACCTGCGAGCAGCAAAACAAATTCTGTTTTTCTAGAGACTACTGTTACAAATCCCACTGGAGATACTCATAGTTCCTTCCTCACTCAGTGATCTCATCCTATTTTGATACCCATCCTCACTATCCCCAAACCATCAATCTAATATTCATGCACTTAATGCCTCTCAGCACTCCCAATTACTCTGAGCAAAAAGAAACTTGCAACAAGGCACAGATGAAAGCAGGTAGACAAGTTTATAGCAATCAATGTATGACAGCTATAAGTTTTGATTATTACATAGTCTGGATATGCAACTAGCATATGAAAGAAATTAAAAAAAAAAATCTGGAAAGATTAGATGGAACCACCGCAAATTGTAGTGGGACTCTATTCTGTATTCAAAAATCTGAAATCTTTCCTCCTGTTCAATTCTAAAGTTAAGATATCACTGAAAAAGTGCCCCTGCCCCTAGGACTCAGTGCAAGAAGTTCAGGAAACTCAGAGAAAACAGGATACTTAGGGTTTGCAAGAAAAGTTAATTACTAGTAGGAGTAGCAACTCTTCCCCCCTGCAGCTTGTATTGATTTTCCATCTGCACAGAACACCACACACAGATTTCTACTTGGTATTTTCAGATGGAAGATAATTCTAGAAACATATTACTGTATCAACACCAGCAAAAGAACACTAAGGAAACTGACAAAATACAAAGCAGAATGGATACCTGCTCCCCTAGGAATAAGACCATACAGTGAGCTACTTTGGCCTCTTTGTCCACAATGGCAATCTCAGAAGTTGTACATACCCTCATTAAGTTTGTGGTCCGTGTTACTCCTGATGGCTACACAGTGGTTTATCTATTACTTAATGAACACGTTACTTCCCCTCTTCACTATAATGCTTAAAAAGACCATGTAGATTGGAGAGGTTTTCTCAAAAACACTCAGACACACAAACTCAGCCTCATGTAATAACACAACATGAATACCCTATTTTAATTAAAAGAATCATAGTTACCCAGTGAAGACTTGCCCCAAATTCAAAACTCAAAAAGCAGAATGTCATTGGATACTCTTTCTGTTTATTAAAAAAAAATTCATATCTTAGATACTCTAAAAGTTGTATACATCTACACAGGAAAAATAAAAAATTTCCCAACCACTTTTCAAGCAGAAGAGAAGAGATTTCACTACAAAAATAAAATTTAAAAGAGAATAGAAATACCCTGTCTTCCCATTCACCATTTTGATTTCAGCTATTTTTGTTGCAAGGAACAGGACTGGTTTTAGAAACAAGTAGGAGGTGAAAAGAAACCCTTAAACTTAGTACTAAAAATGTAGGTTTCTCAAAGGTACTCTTTCCTAAAAAGGTTAGGAACAATATGAAAATATCAGCACTGTACCCTAGAGGTATGTTAAGTCTTTTATTTGCATTCATAACACAAATGATTTATGAATTCTGCAGAACTTTACTGTTAGAAAAATGTCTATCCACTTTACAAGAATTTTTAATTAAAGCATTCCAGTTTAAAACTTATCACTAACCTATTAGGTTTATCGAAGTGGACTGCAGCTTTAGTTGATGCAGCACAAGAGGACAGTTTCTCTGTTCCTTTACAGGGCACAGAATTTAGCGTATCATCTTTAGAAGTCCTTGAATCCACTTCAGATGATAAAGAAAGGCTTGTTTCCTCAGTGTTTCCATGTTTATTGTCATTCTCAGAGCTCTTGATATCCAAGTACCGTCCATTGTCGTCGGAGACTGTGAGAGGCACTTGTTTTAAAGAAGGATGGGGAGCTACACCATAAGCTGTTGACACAGCAAAGTTTTCATTCTTGAGAAAATCTATTTCACTAAAAAAGGAAAAGGAAAGAATGAAATATTTTTGTAGCTTTCATGAGAAGGTTGTTGGAATCACAAGACTGAAGCACAGAAATAAGGACAACATACTGAAGAGCTCCCTCTTCAACTCCAGTATGTTCAAAAATTCCTTTAATAGAAATAACTTATATCACACAAGCTGTTCCAGTGAGCACTGGTTTAACGGAGTTCTTTAGTCAATAATTAGCAGTAGGAAAAATGTTGCACTCAGAGTGAGTGAATCAATGAAAGGAGTAACAATAGTATTATCTCTTCTGGTTGAAATCTGAGCACTGAGATGCAAATTGTCACAAGACAGAACTCTGTCTGGGATGCAAAACTTAAAATACTACAGTGGTGCATTAACATATACTATCCTACCTGGCTTTGAAACGGTAACTATGCAAGTCAGTAAAGCCACTTAAAAATTATGCACTTGCCCATATATTGTATTGGTGCATCTCTTACGAGGAATGGTATCCTATAGCTTACAGAATCACATGTTTTGACCAAACTTTTAAAGTCTCTTTTTTTGTTGTTGTTGTTAAAGATACTGTCATTTCTACTAGTCTTGCTCTGTAGAAAGAAAAACTGTGTTGAAATACGTTATTAAAACAAACATCTTTCTAACAGCCTTTGAAAGCTGTACACACCATAGTACTAAGGAGTGAAATAAAGCTGACTGAAGAGAAAACCTGCACAAAACACATCAGAACTGATTCTGTTTCCAAAGAAGTAAACAAAGAAGTTGCACTGAAAAGAACAAAACTGATTACAAAATTAAATTATGTAGGTAATAAAAGGGAATAATCAGTTTGAAGTCTCTTTTTCTAAATCACATACCATATATTAAAAAGGAAAGACTGCCCTGCTCTGAACAACTCCTAGTAATTTTATAAATGTAAGTTGTATGTTTTCATATATGTGCTAGAAAAACATTGAGAAGTTATTCCAACATTTATCAGCAGTCGAGCAGTTTGGTAAGTACATACCTCTCAAGTCTTTGGATTTGTTCCATCAAAGACCATTTCTCACTGTTTAACACACTAATTTGATCTTCTAATTTTTGCACTATTAAACATTGCTAAATACAAGATAGAAATAAGAGAGTTTAGTACAATAAAGTTAAGCAGTACTGCAAACAGCTGAAACATTTCTTCTGTACAATCTCTTACTTCTATTGACTGCGGTGTTGTTTCAAACACAGGGACGCTCCCAAGTATAGGAGTAGCAGCCTCTAACTCATCATCTTCTACACCAACTGATACATCCACCACATCTCTCGCGGTAACATGATGGTTTCCAAAGTCACGATAGAGTTGTAACAGGTCAGGAGGTTTCGGAATGTTCAATCCTACATCATCCCAAAGTTCAAAATCCTTCAAAGGAATAAGAGAAACTAAAGCATACAATATACTTCCTTTTATTTTCGTTTCTCTTCCTCATTTGGCTGCAGGTGATACAACAGCAAAATAATCATGTCAGGATTGCATTGTAGCAAAGGAGGCAGAAGCTTAAATCAGATAGCAAGAAACAAAAGTAGAAAAAGGATCCATTTCATGACCCAAAGCAGTTTCACCCTAAAGGGGTCATGTACTAAAGAGAGGACCTTCCAAAAAAGATCACAACTTATTTTTTTTCTAGGACATGAACACTTTTTAGAATCAGATATAATGTTGATCAAATTCTAGCAGAAGCCAGTGCAGTTGATAGAAGGCTTTCTACTGACAGGGGCAGCATTTTGTTCCCATCTCATTCACGACTACAGGTGTAATTTTCCAAAAGCAGGCAGTCAAATAGCTCTGTAGATGACCAATAGACAGGGTGCATATTCTCAGTGAAATTTGGACATAACTGTATTAATTGTGTAGAGGTGTAAACAATACTAGGGCCTCCTATCTCAAACCATCACTATATGTCCTTCCTTTTCTCATTGACATGTTACCATCCTATTATTAGAAGATTATTCCATGTCCATATATATAAACAAGCATGTGCACTACTATACAGGAGTTGTGATGGTCTCTTTAATGACATTAAATTTCCTTTTTTTTTTTTTTTTAACTTTTTTCCTACTGTTCACAATTTTCACTATATTTTTCCATAGTCTGGTTACATACACCTATTCAAAGAAAGCTTATTTTCTGAAAGAATGATGTGAATAATCAAAAAAAAAAGTGCATTCTATATGTTAATTGTAGTATGTTTATGTTCACTTTTTAGAATTAAGAACTTCCCCCTTTTTTTTGCTAATTGTCTCACAACATAAAACACTTTCAGTTGATAACACATAAAAAGTAAGGATAAATTATTCATCTTTTCTCTTTTGGGGGCTATATCCTCACAAGTATTTGTATGAAACTTAGCACTGTCAAACTCAGATCTTAAGTGGATGATCCAGAAATTTTACTTAACAACCCATTTTCTTTACTGGTTAGCATATGAGTTGTAGGAAAAATACAGGACGACTACTTATAGATAGAACTGGTTGAAATTCAATAGTTAATACTGAATTCAATATTTAATTCTTCTGGCAATATTCCAGTTTTGTGCTGATATACATATTGGGTGTTGATGCTACTGGGTGTTTTGTTCACCCCGTAACAGTCAGAATGTAATAAGAACCTTCCAAACATTTGAAGAAATTTTTCCTATGAAGTGCAAGCCAATAGGGACATAAAACTGATCATCTTAAGAAAAACACATCAAAGCACAGCTATGTTTGGAAATATATAAGGTAACACCTTATTACTGAGAACTTCTCCAAGACTGTATTCAATAGCACAGTATGATTAAGTATACTTATACACATATATATGCCCAGGAGATGACAAACAATGAGTATATTGTATATCATGCACAAATCAACTGAGTATGATTTAAGGAAAAGATTACGTTCAAAGTTTTACTACATCCAGAGTTTAACTGAAAGGGTGTCCGTCAGAATCCAGGAAAGTGTATAAGTCCCTATAACTCACAGTATTTTTCTTCTTGTTTTGCTTCCTTTAAAGAATTCAAGCATTCTATCTCCTTCCCCAAAATTTTGGGAAAATCCTCCTCAAAGTGCTGTGTTTTCAAACCATGCTTTATGTATGAAAATGCTAACTAACATATTTAACTCTTAGAATACTCATATGTATGAAGTGAACTACATGCACAGGAAATATCATTTAAGTTCACTTGAGTTTATGACAAGATCAGAATATGGAAAGCAGGCACGTAAAAAAAAAAAACACAAGAAAACTTTACCTGATCATGATTTTCATCTGAAAATGTTATTGATGTAAGCTTATAACTATTCTTCAATAAAAATTCATTAACTAGGAAGTTTAGAGCTCTTTTCTCAAGAGGTCTGATTGGCTCCTGGAAAAAAAGAAAACAATGCACTACATCTTTGGTTCATCTTCCTTCCAACTACAGAAACATATCCGTCTTAAAGTCCATGCAAAGCTCAGCTATCACCAGCCACCTACCTGAATTTCAGGACTTGATTTATAATTTTTTCGTTCCTGCAAAGGAACTTCATTTTCTGGGAAGGAAAAAAAAAGTAACTAAATTTTACTCTTTCACACAAGATAAGCTCAGCTACTTCTACATTGTTCAAAGTAGAGACTTAAAAAAAGGTTTATGTACACCACCTGCAGCCTGAGTCAGGTTGGCTCGGAGGGCCTGTATGGTCTCCTTGGCTTTCCGTAGTTCAAACTCCAGGACTGGACAGGGATTTGGATTAAACACACACAGGCATCCAACCAAGGCAAGGGAAACAAAAATAAAATATAAAAAGCAAGGATGGGTGTGAAAAAAAATATACAGTTTGTATTAAACAGAAAGCATGCAATCTTTATGGAACTTATGAACACATGCAGCAGAGTTGGTCTGAAAGCAAACTGGTGAACATTTTCCATAGTTTCATTGGCCTTAAGTTAGCTAAATCCAAATTTCAAGCTGTCTGACAAGGACTCGCTGTAGGGTTTTGGAGTCTTTTTTTTTTTTGCTTGCTTCTAACTTTGCATATTACTGGGAACCACTTGTTATTTCTTCCACACTCTTAAAATCACCTGACACTGTCAAATGTTTTGATTTCTTGGGGCAAGGGGAGTATGCGGGCAATCAGAGGACAGATGAAGCAAATACATGCTGGCAGCAGCAGAAGCTGTCTCCACGTAGCAAAGCTTAAACCAAGAAGTGAATGTACTGTCCCATTGAGACTACAGATTTCTTTTTGAAAATAAAATTATACACTGAAATTTTAGTAGTTTATAGGGTAGAATTGGAAACATACTTTATTTTACTACTAAGAATAATCTCATTTTAAATATCCATTTAAAAATAGTGGAGTTTTAGGAATACTCTGGAGTTGATTAAGATTTTTAATTTAGTTGTATACATTTAAGAGATGCACAAGATCAAAAAAGGCAAAGTATGCAGCTCTCCTATAGCACTTACAGAGAAGTCTGAAACAAAAATATCTTTGCTCTATTATTCTTAAAAGTTTCCAGTGATTCTAGACTATACAACACTTTCAATGATCTAGAGTCAGCTTTAGAGATTCAAAAATCTCTACTTCTCTATAAATCAGCTGCCATTATCACCTGCTCCACCTCCCTGGTCACTGTTATGTGTTTCTCATGTTCCAATGTTTCCTACAAAAAGGGCCAGCAGTGCTTTGTTTGCACTGGAATTTCATGTGTTTTGATACTGAGGTCATACATATACTGTGGCTTCAAATTTTAAAACCCTCTACCTTTGCAAAACATTCAGTAAATGCTCTTTTTATAGCCATTTACAGTTAGAGCATCTAAAGGAACCTATTTAAGGAGTTACGAGATAATTACAATGCGTTTCATTAATTCTCAAATTAATCACACTTAAGTATACAGTTAACAGAAAGAAGGATTCTTGTACTTAACTAGAAGAGATGAGCACAGAACAGCTACCATACTGAAGTGTTAAACTATTCTAAATAGATTATCTAACCTTTACTTTATTCCCATGCAAAACTAAAAGTGTTGCAGCTGCTTTTAATAAGAAAATATTAATGAGATTTTTGATCATTGCCTGGAAACAATTTAACATGGCATTTTGAAATATTTACACACAGGACAATGCATGGCAGAAACACTGCATTGGCTCTTGCTTGTAAGAAATGCTACTTATGACTACAAATGAAACAGTTTCTTCTTTTCAATATCTGTTACTAAGTATCTTTTGATAACTAGCATGCATGGAAAAAAAGATTCACTCAGTTTGCATTTATCCATAAAAACTGAAGGAGTAACTACAGTACACCACATTTGCTACATGAAAGTAACTTGTTTGATGCACAGAATTTTACTGCAGCGATACAAAAGCGCAACTGAGGATATGATGAATAAAATACGTAAAATCTCTCTAGTATTCAGCAATGCTGATCTGCAAATACTTCTGTGCAACAAAGTTAGAAAATGTTCTTGGAGTAAAGTATCTAATAATTTTAGCACTTCCTTGCATTTGAGTTACTAATTCAGTTACAATTCTAAGTTGTAAGCTACTAATTTGTTAGTTTTTGAAAATTGTGAAGAATTCAAATTAAGTAATTCTTCTGATGGAAATGACTATGTGTTAACATTTTATTCTTGTAAAATATTTTCAAAGACCAGAACAGTTGCAGATCAGGAGTGCCCTGCACTAGAATGATATAAATAATAAAAAAAGTTAGAAAAACAACACAAACGAGAAAAACTCAGGAATCCCATTAAGGAAAATAGGCATAAGACGTGTCTGAAGGCATAGAAAGCCAAAAAACTCATGTCAGACAAACCCATGTCAGACGGCAAGAATTAATTTTTAGTGAACTGTCATGATGCTGAAAATTCTTAGAAGCCATTAGGACTTTACCCATTCAACCTTAAAAGTAGATTACTCTGCTGCATGTTTCTCTGTATACAGTGGAAGATTCTGGACATAGTGTTTGAGAAGTTGTCACTTCGCAGCATGTCACAACAGCCACATAATTCTACTACAACACAGCATTGTTACAGTTGTACCACATCTCCTAGTCTTACTAATGCCACCACTGTAATTGCCACCATACAAACCTTGATGCATCTAAGTCAGTCACAAATGTAGCTTTTATTTGAAGAAGTTTGTAGGTTTTTTTATATAAACATAAATATTTTTAAATAGCTACAACATAATTTCAATCAAATTTTAAATTACGATGAGAGTTCTTTATTTTAGAAGCTATACTGAAATGCAATCTTCTGCCCAAAATATGTGATGATTTTTAAGTCAACTTGGGTACTAATGAAATCAACACTGGAAATCCCTATTTGTTGATGATAGGACATTGTCTAAAATAAAAAAAAGCAACCTCTAAGCCCTTTCTTTGTAACCATTATCAAGTACTGACTTCTAAAACAAGTCATCTGATCTCCCCCCGGCTCCTTCTGTTGTAAAGCTTATGTACCTTGGAGAAGTTAAGCCTTCAAAAGCATTGATAAAGCCAGCTAAAGTTTAACTTCATGCTTGACTGAACTGATACCTTGTATAACTCATTATAGTACTTGGTGAAAGGAGCTGACACTCCTTAAGAACGATGCACAGAAGAGTTTTGCTGCAGACAGCCTAGGAAAGGAAAGAACCAAATTGATTCTCCTCTACATCAGGAAAGTAGAGAACCAAAATTTAGAGCTCTGAGGTTGGTTAATCTTCCTACAAGGAAAGGGAATTTCTGAACAATCTGTTTTGCCTTAGGGGAGAAAACGGTTCCGAATTTAAGTGGCGCTCTTGCTTTTTCTTTATGAGAAGAAATCACTACAGCTACCATTCTGAAAAAAAATTACTTAGACTTAATTAAGAGCTGAATCTTTCAAGCAAGCAAATAAGCATTAGAACAAGATTTTCAGATTAGTGATTTTTAAATGTTTCAGTTTTCATGGAGCTAATCTAATTCACCTTAAAAGAGAAGTGCATATCAGGAGTGGGTAGCTTGTCTGCTCAGCTTCGAAATTTAAAAATGAAGCTTTCTCAAGGATCTTATTCTATTCACCCACGTTTGTTAATGACTTCATAAGTTATTGAACCATAGATTGAGAAGTTAGCTATAAAGAAAAGACCTGTGATTTAGGATATTGAACAAGTTGAGATCTACATGAACAGCAGTCTTGTTGGGCTAAGGACAAAAAGTTGAAGGAATAAACAATACTTCTAAAAATTTTCAGTACTTGCTTTTGTATAAGCAGTATTTTTTCCAATTATACTAGAATCTTACATTTTACATATGAATTACCTTGTCAGACTTTTGCATATTTCAGTATGAAGTACTTCAGACAACAGTAGAAAGGTAGTTTTATGTTACGAACCCACTATATGTAATTCTAGCATTTTCTTTTAAAGTAGTTCTCCTCTGAAGTACCAAGGGCCCCTGTACTTACCTAGCTTTCCTCAAGTTTGGACATAGTGTTACAAGTTTTGTTGTTGTTTGTTTCTTAACTGTCATTTTGAGTTCTTCCCCCTCATAAAGTAAATGGAAAACTCTAGATGTCCTAAACTATGCCCTCTAGAACATGTATGGCATCCCATTACATTTGATGGATTTGTGCATACATTTTGAGTCAATCAGAAGTTGTTTAAATTCTCTGACTATAATTAGCAATGAAGCCACTAGCACAATATACTTCAAGACCTGAGATTTCCTAATTCCCACTTCCCTGATACAAGTCCTAAGAAGAAGTGACCGTATTTACAGTCAGTGTGAAACACTTCAAGACGTAACACAAATAGACCTGAAACAGAAAGTTGTACTACAGCACGAGAGATGACTATCAAGCTACAAAAATGATGATCAATATGAGAGTTCATGAGCAAGCTAATAGAGAACTTGTTATCTTTCTAATAGAGGGAAGCCAACACTTGACTCATTAGCCTCATTAATGCTTTTAACTTAATGAGACAGGGCCAGCTACAGAGAAGACCTGAACTACAGCAGACTCGTCTTCAGGTTCAACCCTTGGAGAATATAGACCTGGAAGGAAATTAAGGAGGCTTACAACTGCTTAACAGGACTTAAGACGGGAAATGGGAAGACAAAACCAGACCCACTTCCAGGATGAACAAATTGAACACACAATGTTAGCAAGTGAGTGTTGTATTACAGATGCCTCTTGTGTTTTGGTTTTGTTTTGGTTGGTTGGTTTTAAGATTCTCCTCTGACTTGGATTGCACACAAGAAATAGTACTTATTAAAAAACATAAACAAAAGGCTCTATAAAAAGCAGAAACTGAGAACCTAAGTCGAGATAAATGAAATCCTTAAAAATAATCAAGCGGTTTTTGAACTTGCCTCTTCCCTTCAAATCCCAACAGGGACAGTATTTTATTCTGCTAATCAGAGATACATAATCTAGTCAGAAATCAATGTTAACACAGGGAGATTTGAGAACACAAATGATTGAAATGGAGTTTGATTATGAGAATTAATTTTATTATCATTGAAAACACAGTATTCTGTTTTTAAAATTATCAGATTCTCAGAACAGTAGACGTCAAAGGCAGGTTAGCAATACTAAATATTTTGAATTATGGAAAGTAGGGGGTTTACATCACAAACATACTTGTGCACATCGTCAGTTTAAGATGTGGCAGAAGATTCAGTTCCTTAGACTGAATGTCAGATGACCTATTTACACCAAATGCTGTGGGTATTTGACTTCAAGTTAGGCGCACTCTTATTCCACAGGAATGAAACAGGTTTTCCATTCTCTGGTTATTTTATGAAAATTAGTATTTGGAGGAGGTTTACTAAGCCTAATAAATCCTTCAGTACTGACTTTATCTTAGCACCAACTGTTTCGGCACTTAATAAATGAATTTAGATTCAAGACTTATTAGTCTTAGAGAACAAGTTGTTTCTATCTAGTAAATTGCAAGCTCTAGGGATGCATATATTTTTGAAACTCTTCATGGATTACAATTATCCAATTTGTTATGCAGCTCTCTATATCTATGTTAAAATCAGGTCAATAAGGAAGAAAATTGATGTTTTCTAAACAGCAGTTAGTATTGTCATGCTCATCCACATCCTGACTGGCTTTTGTGACTTGCATCTTTTCAGTCAAGCTGATAATAATATTATAGAAGAGACTCACTTAGCTTCCTTCAATCAGATTTCCCAAGCGACAAGTTCACACCAACTCTTCAAAATGTTTGCTTCTAGGCCAAATTTTGATTCTAATGCCAGATGGAATGAACTGGGCTAACAGATTTGAAATACCAAAATCCATTTCAAACAAGAGTCCTTTTAGTTATTTCCAGGAATTTTTGGATTGGTAAAATAAAAAAAAAAAAAAATGACACCTAAGTCTAACGACATCCATAATGGCAAAACAGAAATATGATGGCTTTGGATGGTATACATGCAAATTTTTCGATTTGGTGCTTTCTAACATTGCCATGGTATAAAAGCATTTGTAACTGGATGTGTTCTAACTTCAGTTTTAAAGTCCTTCTGACTCGGGACCAGTTTCTTTTAGTGACTGATGTGCATTTATTTCCTATCCTTCATTTGACATTTGACTAGGGAATTGATATGGAAATCATGGGTTCTGTCCAAGCAGTAAAAAACAAAGATAACAGCATGAGAAAGGCATTAACAAAAAGAAACTATTCAAACCTCACTCTGAGAACTATCAAAAGAAAAATATGACTATCAGATCATGGCCTCAAGCTTTCACAACAGATTACAATTTTATCTCCTAAGCATCAAAGCTCTTTGCTGAGAAGAAAGAATATGAGAAGAAATAAGCAGGATGGACTTCCAGTTATGTTTCAAAGCGCATTTGCAGCTAATAACTACTTCAAAAGCAGAATTTGTAAGCCCGAGTTTGTTCAAAGAAGGAACTGGATATGAAAAGTTTTTGAAACCTCTACTGACATAATTTTTTTTGTGCAAATTAAACACACATCAGTTTTCTGAAGTTTATTGCTCAGGTAGATGGTTTTAAACAGAATTGAGGCAAAAGACTTTAAGCAATTATAATTGAACAAGAATTTTAAGTAGAAATAGGATATTTTGGAAAACTTTGAGTCTTTACAAACATCCAGAAATAATATCTGGTCTTGCTTTGTTCAAGTTCTTATGTCACTTTTTAACAACTCTTCAAAAAACCTCTCTAAAGGAACACAGAAATGTAATTAAAATATCCTGCCATATA
Organism: Theristicus caerulescens; assembly: GCA_020745775.1. Taxonomy (NCBI): domain Eukaryota; kingdom Metazoa; phylum Chordata; class Aves; order Pelecaniformes; family Threskiornithidae; genus Theristicus; species Theristicus caerulescens. The sequence goes on from CM036558.1 coordinate 77,045,400, forward strand.
ATTTGTTTGTCTATTACATATGACAGTGGTCAATTAATATACTGTAATCTTCAAAAATCTCTACCTGTTTTAGGATGTACTTAATTATATTTAATATTTAATTTTAGGATATATTCATTTCATACTGGAAGTAATCAATATTTTGTCATTAATGTTCCATCAGAAGATTAATGGTTCTACTGGATGTCAATTCTGACTGGTCTTTACTTTCTATAAGCATCTGTAATCCAATTCAGTTATTAAAGACAGCTCCAAGCAACAATCAAACTAGCTCTCTCAGTAATACTATTGCCAAGAAATATTGACTAGAAACAGGAAAAATCTACCAAGATGATGAAAAAATTAAAATATTTGGAATATGTTTCTTCCTTGTATTCCAAGACACGATTCAGAAATGCTTGGGTTCCTTAAACACACTTTGTTTAGAAGATTAGCTGTGTATTTACAACTATTGCCTCCTTGAAACTGACTATGTATATTGAAAAAGACAGTAATTAGATAATAATAAGAACCTGGAAGGTTCCATATAAACCAAAGAACAGTAAGTACCTATAGTTCCAGACCAGAGCACCAAAACACTTGAATTTGCTTCATGTTCGTGAAGTTAAACCAGTCCTTTACCTCAGAAACACTGGCTGGGTAAGAAAAATGAGATTTTTCCCAGCACTTTTGTTTCTTCTCTCTGGGTTGCCATTCCAGACTGACTGAGAGAGGAAATTTCAGAATTAAGATCCTTTATAGAACTATGTTTCACCAGACTTTTCTTGCCTAAGAATGTTTCTGCTAGGATGAAGCCTGGTGGTTCAGAGCAGAGACAACAGTGTGGAACAGAGAAACAGCAGCTTGCATCATTTCAGGTTTCATAAAGCTAAACTATGTGAACAAAGGTCATAGCATGGACGACCTTCATGTGCTCATGATATTAAACAGTATTAATTGACATGAAGTAAACAGAGTTCTGTAGCACTTTCTAGAGAGCTTTTGTGAATTTCTCTATAGAAGCTGTGAATAACTTAATATCTGAACTTAGAAAAAAGCCTGGATTAGAGAAACATGGCTCACATGCAAAATAGATTATTATAATAATTTCAAATATAAGACAAAAGCAGTCTCTGCCTTTGGCGAGATAATCATAAATCCTGAAATTAAAAATACCACAGGCTCCTAAGTTCAGAACAACTGCAAGAGGCAAACACCCCTGTCACTTCTTCGAAACAATCTTATACAATCAAGAAATCAAATGCGAGAGAAGAAAAGCACTACAATTAAGACTTGTAGCAAAGAAGATTTATGGAACTGAGAAAATCCCAAAGCACTACAATTAAGACTTGTAGCAAAGAAGATTTATGGAACTGAGAAAATCCCAAATTTACTCTGGGTTTGCTAATGCTTGTTTGATCTACACGTAAGCTATATTTAAGAGATGACTTGCTATAGATCTTTATATCAGACAGCTATCACTCATGTAGTAGTCACAGACTACTAAATACAATATTTTAGCACGTATTTCAGCTAAACAGTAGTAGTCAGTAGGTAATATTGAGATCCTGTTCTATTGTCAAAAAGTGGGCACAATTTTCAAGTATACTGCTTGCTTCTACCCTGGTGACATCTGGAATCATACAGAAGTACAGCTGCCTGATTATTTACAGTAATTGTAGTAGAAGTGTCTGAAACATGATTATATCATTAAGTAACTAGTTAAATCACCACAGTGAAGTCTTGTCATCTTCAGGAACGTTCATTTAAATACACTTATGCTAGAAACAAGTCAAATGGTAAAGTTAGCATTCTATGATTCCTAAATTATACAAAAAACTTACCTGCTACTCTTTCATCCGTTTCCCTATTGCCATCATCAGAGTATCTTGCAAAATCTAAGGAATCAAGAGTACTGATGCTTCCAGCACGATCTTAAGGAGAGGAGGGGAAAAAAAAAAAAAAAAAAAAAGGATATCAGAAAAAAATCCTGAAGAGCTGACTGGCTTTGATAGAGAAAGTCAAACCATCTTCTCATTTCAGAAACTATAAATCAAAAGTTAAGTAAGTGTTCTGCAAGACTGAAATTTTACTGCATTTTCTAAAAGTCTGTCTCTAAGTAAAGAGTATGCCTATAAATTTGAAAAAAATACAACATTACAGCAAGTTCAGTGAACAGACACTGTAAGAAATTCACCCTTGCTCCCCCGAAAAGGCAGCATTTCTACCCTGTTCACAGCAGCTGAGGAGCAGTGCAGTGTAGCACTTGCCCTTTTCCACAAGGGCCAGGGACCTTTGCTTGGACTTGCAGGTGAGCACTCACAAGAAACCAAACCAACTGTTCTGCAACAAGTTTCAAGCAGTTCTGTTCCCATTTTACAGAAACCTGTAACTGCCCCAAATACACTACTTCCTTTTCCCTTTTTTAATATTTTAAGAGATGTTAACATGACCAAATACTTTTCTACATATCTCCTGATCTAGCCATTAACTTCAGTACGTACCCACTTAATACAACATTTACTAAGGAATGCATTAGCAAAGCAAGTACAGTTTATGCTATTGCAGGTATAATATTCACACTCTAGAATTAAATTGTTAATAAAAAAAAATATTCAAGAAATTCAGTAACCTGACCTTGAAATTTTTCATTTGGGGGGGGGTGTAAGGGGGAGGGGGGAATCAAACAAAATCCAATTTTGATAATTGCAAGTCTGTTGAAGCACACATTCACCTTTTTAGTAGAAAAATGTTCAAAGAAATCACTTGGTGACAGAACCCAAAATAAATAGAACACGTTCCTAACACAATTGAACATGCAGAAGTTATATTAAGTAACTTAGTATCTTTCCCCTCCTTTTGAAATTAACTTCTATGTAGCGCTTCAGAAATAATTTTAATTACTTTAGAGCTGTTGTCACATTACCAAAGAACAAATTCCATAGGGCTGTCAAAAAACCTCATAACTGTCAGTGGAAATAGAAGCAATTTCATCACTTGTCAGTCAAATTCTGTCATGACTAACATCACAGAAAGTATTTAAATTCACCCCCCCAATTCTGCATTATGTTAAAAAAAAAAACCCACCTATTAATGAGTTTCCATTTTTGTACATTTGAGCCTAAGTTGTCCCTTAAGGTCTTGTGACACCCTCTCTACATACAGGCTAGCACTAGACCGAAATAAGAACACCTGAATTGAGACTGATTAAAGCATCTACACTCACCTGAAAAGCTAGAGAGAATACTAAATTTGCCAACTCCAGCCGAGTTACACAGTACCAAAACTAAAGTGCCTGGCAACCTTGTCTGTTTTATGGACATAAAGTATATGACAGCATACAGTTTATATTTAACCACAATTTTTTTCCCCATGACTATGCTTTGTCATCAAGGCAATGAAACAGACTGTTGCTGCTCAACAAGTCTCTATTCAGTATTTAGTTTTAAAACTCACTGTTCATTTGCAGGTTCTGGTCTTATCTATTGCATTTTTTCCAGACATTAATCTGATTTAATAATTCTCTCTAGGCTGTTCTATAGCACTTAGCAGCATAGCACAAACTCTTCTTTTTACAGCGTCTTTGCAAAATGGACCATTGTGAAAACAAACCAGATTTTGTATATGGGGAACCATATTTAGAGTGGTTAAGTTAAAAAGTAAACATAAACTTTGCACGCACAGCATGTAAGTCTTCACAGCTGACTTTTCAAAACACCTAATACCTTGTTCAGTAAGTACTGCTCCAATTTATTTCATTGGGAGATGCAAGATCATTTCTTGAAATCAAATTCAAGACTCGAGTTAAAGAAACAGACAACATTCAAATAGAGATCTCAATGAAAAGCTGATATTTAAGAAAAGTGACCCAGTCTCACACATAGCATCCCTATGGCAAAAGCAGAAATACAACTCTGTTTCCTCCTGCAGTCTTGCCATGGTCACAGATCAATTTTCTATTTCTCTTATGAAGCAGGTAAAAATCAGAGAAACAATGCTCAAATTTTCAGGTAAAGTCAACCACATCATAATTATTGAAGCATCCAAAGCCATAAGCAACAAAACCTTTTTTATATGACTATTGGCACCCTTTAGAGGCAAAGGCTCTCCCCCCACATCTAATAAAACAAATCCAGCCATAAAACACAAACTTATTTGCCAAAGCAGCCAGGAACTTCTTGAAAAAAACAGTTGTCTAGAAAAAAGCATGGGATGTACACAACAGAAGCTATTTAAGATCATACCAGCAGCTATAAATCCAACAAGTCACAATTCCCAACCAGTGAATATCAATCAGTTTTACAACCTTAATGGCCCTTACAGAAACTAAATAAAACCAAGGGTTTATACGATTTTAACACCCAGAAACTGCCTTAAACACCACATCTACATGCAGAGCAGCAGTTTGTAAGGTTGAAACTTGTACATTTACCATTTAGATTTCTTCTTATCATTACAATGTTCATGATAACAGCAAACATCTGACACACTCTTTACATACAGGTTGGCATTATGAAGAGACACAAATATCTAGATTCAGATTGATTAAACCAAACGAAGATGTGCTGAGGAACACCAGCCTCATGGCCTGTTTCCTGCTACCATCATTTGTCTCTCCCAGTAATGCTGATCCTCCTTCCCATTACAAAAGTACCTGCCCCAGTTGTCATCATCCCCCAAGCATGCTGTCATTACTAAACCAATTTTGGTGCTAGAAGTTGTTATGTCCACAGTGTTCAATCTGAAGATGACGTTTAAAATGAAAACTGTCCTTATGTATCACATTGGTGGAACCCGAATCTACACGGAGAACTACGTACAGCTATCCAAATAAATGCTGAAGGAAATTAAACAGTAACAGAGACAACTGTATACGCACACAGGCTGAACAGTATCTTCTCAACTGAGTGTCCCACTAGATGATACATATTGCAGAACTCAGTCAAGTTGGGAAATTATAGCTTCCATAATGCAACTCAAACAGAATGGTTAGCTTGAATAATGTAACAAGACTTCCACCACTACTTGGCTATAGGATGCTGCCTTGAAAATATGTGGTGTGGCTACAGAAGTGGTTCCCGCTCTTAAGAGGCCACCAGTGCTGAAGCACTTCAGCTGAGACATCTCCTAGCCAAACTGGCTCCACAGGCATCAATGAATCATCAGTGTTAAGGTTACACACTGCCAAGCCCCAGCTATGGGGAAAGCCCACTCACAGACACGGTTGCACTGCCACAGCTCCCACTGAAGCAGGTGTTCCAAGCAGAAGGAAGGGAAGCCATGAGGGAGCTGCTCCCTCTGCCTTCAGTGCCGGTGCAGCTACTTGTTCTGCTACCCACCTGGAAAGATGAGCTTCCACCACAGCCAGGCTGGGTGAGGGTCAAATGGCAGCTCCACCCCCTTGCCCTCATGCTGCAAAGCCCATAGTGCCACACGGCCCTTGCCTGCCCTGGCTACGCCGAAGTCTCTGCCCCGAGGCACAGCTGCTGTGCAGCCAAGGCTGAGGGGAGAGCCGGCAGCAAAGGGACCTGCTGTTTCTATCAAATGCCACGGCAGCACTAGTGGCCTGGATCTTGCCCTGCTGGGACTCGGTGAGATGAATTTTGGAGCCATTACTGCACAACATACTGAAGCTTCTCAAGGAACAGCGCCAAGCACTGCACAGGAACTTAGTGGGTTTAAACAGCAAGGAGGGATTTCTGACAGAGTCTACTGAGGTATCAGCCACGGGATAACAAGGTGAGAAGAGAAAGCTAAATGAGACAGTTAACCGAAAATATTGCCCAGGAAGGCGAGGGCTGGCAAGCCTGCCAGATATATCCTCAACAGTAGAGGCATGGCACACACATGCTGCCTGGCAGGGCTGTGCTCAAGACTGCCCAAAGCTGAACAGTGGCAGGCCTGCCCCATCGCTTCACCTACATAAAATGTCACCATGGGGGTAACTGTATCTGTTGCCTCACTCCTTACCACTGTCTTCGTAGGCAGTCATCAGTAGAGGTTTATCTCCTAAGACTAATGCCATCATCCAGAAAATTATGGAATAACATTGAATAACCTCAAATTTTACAATTCCATTAAGGATGTACCTGCTCAGCAAAGGATCAGAGGGTGAAAATGGTACCTCCCTGCTGGCAATGCAACAGCCTCATTCACCAGGAAAATGAGCGGCGCTGTTTGAAAAAGAGGAATCGGCAAGGGAAGGGCTGTACTCAGCCACATAGCTCACCTGAGGAATGTGAAACATCGCCATTTTTCTGAAATACAAACAGTTGTACTCCAGTACACTGAGTGGAAGTATTTCAACTAAAGCGTTCAGAAAAGAGAACTACTTTCTGAACTGAAAGGGGAAAAGAAAGGAGAAAAAAAAAATCAATTTTTTTAGGAAAACAACATCTATTTCTTCACTTTATTTTTTTAATAAAAAATAAAAATCTTAGGTTTAAGTTATTTGGCAAAGAATAATCAAAGCAGAATCTTGCAGGGGGAAACCACTGAAAAGGAGAAGCACACTTTGGCTGAATTCTGTTTCTTTTCTAGGAAAAAAAAAACCCAATGTAACACAGCAGTGGGAAGCCATTTTGCTGTCGTAATAGACACAATCTTACCAACAACCTTCTGTGCATGGATTTTACATTTCTTTCTCTAGTATTCTGAATTAAAACACTTTTCTTTTTAATCAGCAATTCCTTTTTGCTAAAAGCTTTTCTAGTGAACAGTGAAAAAATAATTTCTGCCAGTTTAATGTGTCAGAAATGGTAACACAACATAACAAGAACAGTTTTGACAAGCAGGTATAAACAACTCCAGAAAGCGTATCACTGCAATATGGAACAAGAGACTGCCACAGGTGCATAGAAAACAAGTGAAATAGGCTTAGGCTTTTCATAGCTCATCCTAGTGAAATGCCAGGAGATTGACTGGGACAGCAAAGGAGAGCCTGTGTACAATTCTTGTCTCTTACCTTGTCGTGGTTTAACCCCAGCCAGCAACTAAGCACCACGCAGCCGCTCGCTCACCCCCCACCGGTGGGATGGGGAAGAGGATCGGAAGGGCAAAAGGGGAAAACTCGTGGGTTGAGATAAAAACAGTTTAATAACTAAAGTAAAATAAAAAAAAAAGAACAGTAGTAATACAAAGCAAGCGGTACACTGTACAATTGCTCACCACCCGCCAACTGATGCCCAGCACGTCCCCCAAGCAGCGATTGAACCCCTCCCCGGCCAACTCCCTGCTTATATACTGAGCATGACATCATGTGGTATGGAATAGCCCCCGCCCAGTCTGAGTCAGCTGCCCCCGCTGTGCCCCCTCCCAGCCTCCCGTGCCCCTGGCAGAGCATGGGAAGCTGAAAGGTCCTTGACCAGTGTGAGCACCACTTAGCAAGTACTTAGCACTACTTAACACGAACCAAAACATCAGTGTATCATCGACATTGTTCTCAACCTAAACCCAAAACACAGCCCCATACCGGCTACCAGGAAGAAAACCAACTCCATCCCAGCCGAAACCAGGACATACCTCTACCACTGGAAAAGGAGTAACAAAATGAGAAAGCTAAGATTCATATTTGATACCCAAAGCTAAGAAGTTTTTTAATCCATTTGTTGAAAAACGCAATGTTTTTAATTTCATTTGTGAAGTTAAAAATCAGGTTCACCATGATGTCTTGCTTATTAACTTATACAATCTTTTAAAATACTGCTTCATTCCAGAGTGAAGGAATTTTAATCCCTTTCTTATTGCCAGAACTGTCACCTGTATGACACACAGATTTCTACTGACAGCTTCTGTTCCCTAGGCGTATTCAGCTCTTGCACTGAAAGCTGAGTGTAACTATATAAGGAGGAAAATGTAAAAAAATTTGAAAACAAAGTGGTACATCCCCTTCCACTGACATACATAATAATAAACAGGCTAAATTTCATTCACTCTGATGGTAGAAACAGTTTCTTTTTACCAGCTTACCTAAAGGGACACCAAGAGGGATCATATTAGCCATAGTTTCACAGTACATGAATTAAGCAGAAATAAGTTTCAGTCTTCTACAAAAATACATTATTAAATAATCCTTACATGAGCATAACATTGTAAATTAGCTACAAACACAGACAAACCAAACGATACTACTTCTTGATAGAAAGGCTCAAGAAAAAAAAATTAAAAAATTAAACAAATCTTTTGGAAGCTATTTGAATTTACTTTGCAAACATCTAAATTGATTTTAAATATTACTAGTTGGTAAAGCAGCCAGTAAGTTGTCATATTTTCTCTAAGATCACAGGAAATTATATCATCATGTACTAACAATTAACCAAACAGAGCATATGAAGACCAAGAACTCCATCTTTTTCCTTGAAACTCGAGAATAATGATACTACACTTGTACAAGACATTCACTTTGCATCTCTAACTAAGTGTTCACTTGTACCGAAAAATATCTGTAACCCTGAAACAAGACTGTTGCCGTATTTCAAGCTGATGAGCGAAATAGCTGGCTAACCACATTTTAAACCGATCAGAGAAATAACTGGCTACTGGAAACTTGGTTTTGATTAGCATCCACACAGAACAAGATGCAGTGCAAAGTGAATCTTTCCCAATCGAGATCAGAGCAGCTTGCCACTGGATATTCCATATACTAGGACAAAATCTTTCCTAGTTTAAGCCAGGCTTTACATTAATTATATAGTTATATGTAGGAAGAAACAGCTGTAGGCAGACAGCTCCCATATCATAGGAAGCTACTATCTCCAAAAAAGGTTGTGTAAGTCCAAAGTCCATTAGTCTGGATAATAACTTACGCCTATTGTGCTATTAGCAGAACCATCATCTAGACTCTTCAGGAATCCATCCTCACACATCACTCTTTGGAGAAGCAAGAAAAACCCACTACTTTGCATTCAAAAAGGAAAACAAAGACCACTCTTTGAAGACATTATACCTGATCATTTAATACAGTTCTACTTGTCATTTACTATAGCCTTACCAAACAGGACCACGCAACATACCACAGGCTTGGAAAAAACAGTTATGGAACATTGTTCATGCTACTGGATACAACAAAAGATTTATAAAGAGAATTCTGAATATTTATCCAAGCAGAGCTCCAGAAGCTCTGCTTCAAGAAGCACAGACTTCCCCCCCCCATTTGTTTTCTTTTTTACTTAAAATTTTTTAACATTGGTGTTAGAAGTATCACACAAGCAACTTGATCCACCAGAAGTAATTTTATTGGATAATAATACACTCTCTTCACTAAATTAAATTTTTCACTACATAGGATTTCACTAGGGAGAAACCTTAACAAGGCCTCTCAGTTCAGTCTCAGGTACAACTCCACTTATAAACCATCTCAGGTTAATGCCTTCTAGCTTCTCCTGAATAAAAACAGACATTGAAAGTTACATAAGTGAATGACTGAGGCCATCAAAAATTATTCCTTAGCATCATCATCTTGATGGCTATTTCTAGAAAAACAAACAAACAAACAAAAAACCCCAAAAAACCCCAACAGGATTCCAGGATGCAATTCTCAGCAGCAGCAGAAATAAGTTGTACTTCATTCTTCCACTGATCATCGAAAATTTGTTTTGTAGAACAAAATTATTAAAATAGGGAATTGCTAAGGTTTTTCTTATGAATTAAAAAAAACAATGATAATTCAACCGACATGCTACACCTTAATATATGGCAGTAAATTAGACTCCAAATGTTATGAACTACATACAATGAAAGTAGCTAGGGATTATAAATGTCAGAAAGCCATGTAATTACAGCTGTATGTGAGAGAATTCAAGCAAAATTTTCTAATTTTGAGATACTCTTTCAGATCTATAAAAAGTGAGAAGCTAAAAGTTTTTCAACCTACAACCCATGGACTATTACTAAGACAAGCTTTAAGATAAGGAAAGATGTAGTTCCATGTAACTTTAGAACATACACAGAAGTGTTTCCTGATGAGTTGTGCTATCGTTATGAGTTAAGCTCTCACTCCTCCCAATATACACATACAACCCTTCTCACATGTAGGAACCTCTGATGGAAAATTTTCCATCCAAAAGAAAACTATGTCATAAGGAGATCAAAGCTGAAACTTTAAGGGGTCTGCAAATCAAAGGTTAGAAAAAAAATTCATATACGTCTGGAAAGGTCAACAGTACAACATACTTTATAGGGTACAGCTTATCTTTCCATTTAGGACATCCAACTTAATTTTTAAGTTCAAAGAGGCAGGCAAACCAGCAAGTACTCTGATAACAGATCCTGTTTAAGAAGTTTCCTTAGAAACTACTCAGGTCTGCCACTTTTTTCCTTTTTTCTCTGTGCTACAGGTACAATAAAAGAACTGTTGAAGTTCAGTCCTAAGGAAATGCAAGTGTAAAAATATATATTTAGATCTGTTTCTGTTGGTGGTAAAGAAGTCAGCAAACTAGGTGTTCTACCTACCTTAAATATTCAAGATCTAGAGTAAACTAGCCCTTATGGCCATGCAACAGATGGCCTGCTCTCTTCTAGAGATACTGGTCTGGAAAAGCATGTCCTTGAATAACTTGCATTTTCAGCTGTCCTGCACAGTATCACAGGCACAAAACAGCAGAAGCCAAGGAAACTGGGGACAGAGACTATCTGGGAGAAAGAATAATCTTCCTCTTGTATTTACTTGCACATGCTTAAGCCCCATGTTACTGAACTGCACATATGCATTTGTGAATAAACCAACTGTCAAGAGGGGTGACATTCACAGAAGATGTGGAATAATGTAAAAACCTGAGGAGCTTTAATAGAGTCCTTTCTACATTAAATCAAAGAATCAGACATCATTAACACTCTAAAAGGTGATCATCAGTTCACAGTTTGTATTTGTGGCTGCATTATGCAGCAACTGAAATAGATACGTTGTGCAATACATATGAATAAATTAAATAAACTATTTAATTCCTCATAAATGATACTGCAAATTTCTTTAAGCCTTATCAAATTTCACAAGACAACTCTGGAGCAATATTATTTTGAGAGGTCTTAAATGGCTGCTACTTTTAAAACTTCTGATATGTTTCAACTTGTTTCAAGCTTACCAATGCTGGATCAGCAGCAAAGCAAACTTGATCCACAGCAGCAGATATCTGATCTAGCATAAAACCTTTATGGTTGAAACAGACTTATGTATCAATTTTTTAAACCAATTTGAACTTGCAGAGTAAATTTTACCAGATCAACACATTCCACATCTCTATGGTAACTCTGAGATGGAACTAAGAGCCTTAAAGTAATTCATTGCATCACGCACTAAATTGTAAGCACCTATCAATCTTGTTTTGCAACTGCAAGTGCCTCTTTTGCTCTTTCCCAGATGTTCTTACTCAATGAGACCTGCTGAATTTTCAAAGTTGGTAAGTTCTGAAAAGAAGTCCTCAGACCATCATCAAATGAAAAGGACACTAAGTTAAGTAAAACTACTAGAATAAAATTAACTTTCAAGCTGTCAGAGCAATCCACTTACAAATTACTTAGAACAGGCATTCAAGATGATCAGATAATACTAGCCCATGATGGGCAATCCAAACCAGATTGAAAACAGATGATCAATACATTTACCTACTTCATATTACTAAGAAGCTATGAAAAGTCATAGAAAGTATATGAGGGTAAAAACCCAAAAGCTACTTGGAGAAAAATAACCTATGCTTGCTCACCAAGAACAGCAGGAAAAAAATAACCAGTCACCAGATATGTAAAACAAATATTTTGCAGATACATTGCAGTAAAAAGACATAACCCTCACTCCCATGACAGGCACATAGCAGAAGCTCATGAGAAAGATGAAATTACAAGTAGAAAATAGATAGATCTTGCATGCTAGCACAGAAATAACACACACTCACTGAACTGGGTTAAGATACAGATGCACGTGAGCTGATCTCACAGAGAGCCATACCAATAACGTACTGCTTTTGTGGGGGGCTTACTGCACAGACGGTCTCAGGCAGCATCCAAATTAGTTGAGTCTGAAAGAATTAACCCAGCCCTGCACAAAGCCATCTGAATGTTGCTGCAGTGAACACTGACATCCAGGGGTATATGACCTTGGGGAAAGCATCAAACCCAGCCTAGCTCCCTACATATGCGCTGCAGCGTGCTTGAGCTACCAGAGCTTCCCAAAACAAAAAAGCTAAGGGAGAAGCATGGCACAGAGGTACTTCTTCCAACTCAAGACCCCAGCTGGCTTCAGCAGAAATCAGAAAGCATCAACAGCATCAAATTAACTCCATATGCTTGATGTTGCAGCACTGCATTTCCCAAAGTGTATCAATTAACTTGCATTACAAGGATTTTTCCACTCTCCACAGTAACCCAGCTTTCTGTTATACTCTCTGACATCAAGCAAAATCATATCAGTCTAGTCCTTAAATTGCTGTCTTTGCTGAGGGACTACTTAAAGTGTATAGACAATACCCATCTTAATTCTCAAGCATTGTATTGTCTCAGTTTTCTTCATCTTTCAGTTCTAGTGTGTTCCCCTTTCCCCGATTTCTACAGTTATCTCAGGACAGTAGTAAGTTTTCCAGTTAAGTTTTAACAACATGTGTCCACATGGATTCTATAAAAAGAATTTAAAAAAAATAAAAAAAAAACCAAACAAAAAACCCCCTAGCAACTAGAAACTGAAGCATTTCTCCTATGAGGAGAGGCTGAGAGAGCTGGGACTGTTCAGCCTGGAGAAGAGCAGGCTCAGGGAGGATCTCATGAATGTACATAAATACATGAAGTGAAGGTGCAAAGAGGATGGAGCCGGGCTCTTCTCAGTGGTGGCCAGTGACAGGACCAGAGGCAGTGGGCACAAACTGAAACACAGGAGATCCCCTCTGAAAATCAGGAAACACTTTTTCTACTGTGAGGGTGACCAAGCACTGGCACAGGTTGCCCAGTGGGGTGATGGAGTCTCCATCCTTGGAGATATTTAAAAGCTGTCTGGACATGGCCTTGGGCAACCAGCTGTAGGTGGCCCTGCTTGAGCAGGGGGATGGGACCAGATGACCTCCAGAGGTCCCTTCCCACCTCAACCATGCTGTGATTCTGTGATTATTTTTGCCATGATTTCTCTTACTCCAACAGTTTTGTCAAATGACAAAACAGCTAATAGCTCTTTCTCCCTTCCAACATCAAACCAAGATGAAAAAGTACTTGTTACATCCTTATTCTGTGAGTTTTTACGTAACAGCATTTCCTCCAATTCAACAGCAAAGTAATCAGTTGCATCACCATCATGCAGCATTATGTTGCAGGAAGGGAGGAAGTAAATTTCCTTTCCCCTATGGTGCACCAGGGGAGAGTTCAGTGTTTATCAAGGGCTTTTTCAGCTTGTTCTGTCTTAAAAAAAAAAAAAAAATCTTTACAATTTTTTTTAACTTTTTGTCCAACAAACTCAATGTACTTTGTGCATCATAAATAAAAATACAAGGCCTACAACTTTTACTGAATCACTCAAAGTTTTAGCCTATGCTAGAGGAGAATTCAACTCAGTTTCTCAAACCTGCATCTTTACACTAGAAAACCAAATACAAGTAATACATTGAAGATAAAGAGTTATAACTTTGAAGACACAACAGCATAAGGTTTTATGACTTATCTTTATATACTGACAGGAAAGAGACTTCTGATGCTGTATTTTAAATAGTTCCATATACACATAAATTACTTAACTCAGAATTTGTAACAAATCTTAGTTTAGTTTGAAAGTATAAGACCTTCCTTAAAAAGATTCTTTTTCCATATTTTCATTAATTCTGAGTTTATAAAACATAGAAGTCGAGTATTTACAAATTTTAAATTAACAGAGATGATGGACTGCATACAGATCAACTTCCAACACAGCTGGTATACTTGATCATGATTTGCTTGCAAATACTAGACAAATCTTTCTATATCAGGTAACGAATCTTGTATAAAATTTCCAGCAAGCACTCTCTCAGCTGAACAGAATTTACAAGTCACATCTTCAGTCACGAAAAAGATAATTCTCAGAGGAAGAAAAGCTACAGGAAACTCGATATAACTTATACGGAATTGAAATTATATACAGGGGAGCTTAAAGAAACCTCCAATGGTTGGTTCTGAAATGCAAAGCTTTAGCTAATCGTATTGCCGTTTCCCTTCTTCTCTCCACCCCCTCCACCTCAATCACACCTTTCCCTAACAGCAAAACTATCAGAAGGAAACATGTGCTGCTTCAGCACAAAGCCTGCTCACTTTGCTGAAGCTTTCAACCGAGGCATGGTTAAACTCATACATAACTGAACTAGCTACAGTGCCTATATACAGAGGTTCACTTCTGCCTTCCCAAACACTGAAAAGTAACAGTATCCCTGTCACAGGAACTGAACAGAAAAGGCAGCTAAATTCCCCCAAAGCATACTGTCAACACCCTAAGAGAACAAGAACACCCAAATAAGTTACTACAAGGTAAAATACAACGTGGATATATGATACACTTGCTACTCAGTGATAACTTGATATTTGCCTGCCAAGTACTAGTGGGTACTAGTCTGTCCTTCTTTGCCCATCAATGTCATGCTTATCTCATGCTACCTTATCCTGTTATTTCTGTGTGTAGTTACACCCTTATGGGGACTAACCTGTCTTCTGAACTATCTACCATTACATCCCAAATCACCCCAACACAGATATAAGCCAAAGCTTAAACTATCCACTCATTCATCAGAAACAGCTTCCAGCAGACCTGGTTTCACTCATTTGACGAATCCGACAGTTGCTGAAGTCTTAAACTAAGAAGCTCTTAAGCTATGAAGTGCATCTCACTGCAAACTTTTCAGAAATACCAGTGTCAGTAAAATAGAGGGGGGTTTAAAGCAGTCACAACTGGAGAAAGTTCACCTCCCAGGTTTCATTCAGGCATTACTGTTTTCTGGCAGGTCTGCAGGAAACTCAGCTCCTCTTTCCTTCAGTGTTACATACAAAGCTCTTACTCTTTCAACATTTTCTGTACTTCTTTTAAAGAGACAACATTCAGTCTCTCCCATCTGCTGATACCAGCAGCTTTGATTACCTATTTATCCACACCTTTCCATCCTGTCCTTACTAAGAGAAGCACCTTTCCCAAATCAGGTAGTAAAACCACTGCCTCACCCACAAGTTGTCATTCCACCTCACAGCACCTGGAGACGCAGCCAACAAGACTATATATTTTTGCTTACTTTCATAAAGCAACAAACAGAAGACTTGAGCTAACAACAAAACCCCCAACAAAGAGAGAACTAGTCCTTAGAAAAACAGAAGTTATTTGTTGTCTTCCCAATTTCATATCTTATTTAGGCTTCCATGTAAACTGAGATACAATGAACTGTTTTGAGGTAGCCCTGTTCTGCTATATACTCATACAAAACAAAAATCTGGTGAAACACTGATCATGACAAGGGCCTGCACAGTCACGATGTCTGTAACTCAGGATTGAGAGCTGTTACCGAGACACGCCTTTCTCAAAAAAGCATAATCAATATGCTCTTCCCACGTGGCTTTTTCCAGTAGGACCCATCTGAATTTCAAAGGATACAAGCAAAAACAGAGACATACTTCACAATATCTGAAACAACAACAACAAAAAATAATCCCAAACTGTAAACAATGCCAGGAGCTTACTATGAAGAAGCAGCAATACTTATACTCACAGATTAGCTTAGTATAACTGGAATCAAGTCCCCAGAAAGTTATAAACAACTTTATTTTGGAAATAACTAGAAACAAATCCTCTCCTGAAAAACATGACTGTAACATAAATGTTCAAACCCCTTCTTTATGATTTTAATTAAAGCTATTTCAAATTTTGAGAATGTTGCGCTTTTGTAGCCATAAAGAAAAATTAAATGGCAGATTTTAAGACTAAAGCTAGTTCTAACAATGTAAGCTGCATCCCATTCAGGAAAAGGCATTTGAATTATGGTCACATGTATATATGGGAAATCATTTGAGGTCTGGGAACAGATATTTGAGCCACAGTTTTATTACTAAATTTCAAGTGTCTCAATTTATACTGTACTTTCTTATGCAAAGATGAGAGGGAAGGGGACACAAATTTAATATGTGGGTGCTAACCAAAGCCTTGTAAAAGATCTGGAATACTGTATGAAGGAGGGACTTCCAAACCATACCACTCACATGAGCAGCATTAGAAAAGTATCAAAATGGTCTAGGAGATGTGGAGCTACTGCTATTGAAACCAATGGAAGAAGCTGTCATAGAAGTTTGGGAAGATCTAGCAGAGATACAGAACATGAAGGATGACTGTAAACAAATGCTGTGCATCTAAAGGAACAATGTTGATTCCTTCACAAAGTGAATTTGCTTCAAACTAGAAGAGGAAAGTTGCTAGACACAATATACATTTCCATATTTTTCATTACAATATATCTTAATCTCTGTTTGCAGCTGTAACATTACTGCTGCTGGAAAATGGAAGCGTGTTTTTGCAAAAAACTAAGAAATCCTAGTCATCTGACTATCACTTGCTTTTGTAACCAAGTGCTCTGAAGCATGGTTCAAAGACAAAACAGCTTCTAAGTCACTAACTGACCACATGATGCTAGGTGTTTACATCCTGTAATACTTCATTAAAATCTCTTTATAGCAATCTATAAAGAGAAAGATAAGATAAAACCAAAAGAAATTGCAGCATGCACTTACAGTTTAGCTTGCTTAAAAAGATTCTGAGAAGTGCCAATGAACACTTGCACTGAAATTCTCCCATTCTGTATAGGAACGCACAGTACGAAAGCTTTCCACTGCTTCGTGGAAATCCTCAGGCAGCATTCCAAACATACTTCACATTCAATAAGAATTGCCCGTCACACTTTTTCTGCATCCACTCAAATTATCAAAAACCTCAGCATAAAACCATAGAAACTCATGTAACTTGGGGGCAGGGAGCAGCAGGTGCAAACCTAGTGCTGAGAAGAAATTCTAACTTTAGATATCAACAGAAATAAAGAACTTTTTATTAAATCTGACCACATTAAGATTTTTTTTTCACTGAAGCATAAAATTCAAGTGACCTTGAAATGACAATCATGCTAAACTCTGCTACTTTCTACATCAATAGTTGCTATGAAGAGAACTATTGGTTTATTCTCTAATACCTTCTGGCATGTTAAAGTGAGAGAAAGTACCTGCACTACTCTCACATACATTCTCTGCAAGTATCCATGTGAGGATCCATGAATGCGGGCACAACAGACTGGACCTCTCAACAAAACTGAACTTTTTTGCTAACTTAGGAAACTCTTCAGACTTACTGTTGGATCTGACCTGTGGCTTAGTCCTCTACCTAAATCCAATATCAGATGCTTAAGAGGGAAGTGAAAAGAACTCTTACAAAGACCATATAACTTTCAGTCCATCAGAGGCTGCAATCTATTTTTTAATGTTTGGAAATTGGCATAAATTCAGAGGCATGAGACTGTCAGCTCTTGTTGACATTAACCAGAATCAGGCTGAACAGCACTGTCACAATTGCTAGCTCAATGCTAGACTCCAGACTGCAAGAAAGTCTGATGGCAACAAGTTCAAAAATCTATTTGAGCTATACAAAAATACATTTTTTTTCATTGTTCTGGATCTGTCACCTTTCAATGTCACTCAGTGTGAACTGCCTTTTGAATCATTCTCGAGACAAAAAAATCCTTGGAAAAGCACACTCTAGCCTGTTGTAGATATCAGATTTCAGGACACTTAGACTTAACCTTTAACCTAAGGTTTAGTGTGATATTTATTTTTAGCACACCTCAGTATTATTAAACTGCTCCAAAACAAGTTTTAGCCTCCCTCCCCCCTTTTTAATAGTCATGTCCCATTGCCATCTATCATTCAGCAGATTAGCACAATAATCATTAAGATGTTCTCACATAAATGTACATTGGTCTAAGATTGCAAGAGATCATTTTTCTATGTGCATAACACCACAGTTACATAGGCTACTGTTCTTCTAACTCTACTGGAGTATGAACATTATCAATAACTGGAAACAACATATCATGTTAACAAAGAAAGGAGAATGTTTAATCAATTGGAAGAATTGACTGGAATCCCCAAGGAAGCTGCTTTTAATGAAGCAGAAATTTATATCAGTTCGAAGCCTTGAAGCACAAGTTTTTCCAACATTCACCAATCTTATCATGAAGAAGACCATACTAAAGCTCTCAGTTGGACAAAGCCAACTATGAAATTCTAAGTATTCATACACAAGATAACCAGAATATAAACAACACAGCATGAATTAAAAAAAACACCATACCATTTTTAAATTATATTGAAAAGCAATAACAAGTTGAAAGTTTAGATGTCTACTATTATCCCAGCCATTTAGATACTATTAGTTATTTCCAAATTTTAAGTCTAACTGCATATCTTTGCAACATTAGAACCTTTTTTTTTTTTTTTACAGCAAACAAAAATATGGGACTATTTACAAAATGCCTCTGGGTGTCTTCAAATACACATACACATAAATAAGTCTTTCAACTGTCTGCTAACCACAACTCCTTTCATTTCAATACCTTCCCATGAGTTCATTAAGTCCTCAAAAGTCAGGTGGCTGGGCAGCTTCCTTCTCTCAAAGCTACTCCTACAAGCTACCTCCTTTTTAGAACTCTACATTTCTTGACAGTAACATTGATAAGACACACAAGTAATTTTATTCTAAGCCATCTGCTCTACTATTAAAACTCAAAAGCTTTTAAGGCCAGCTATGTGATGATTTTCCAAATATCTGCACCACTTTTTCTCCCAAAAGCTACACTAACCCAGTATATTTACCACTCCCCAACTCCAAATCCCAAAATGGTTAGCCAAAGACTGCAGGCACTTGGTAAACATGCCAACATTAATTATAGGAAACACTGTATTAGTTGTGCATGACCTGTGAAACTCAGACCTATCCTTGGATGACTTAGCCACTCCAATGCATCAGCAGAAAAAACATGCTGGCCCCTGACACCCCATTTTTGACAATTTTTAGACTTCAAATGTAGTAGCCATAGCTTAACACCCAACTCTTTCTCCTAGCAGCATACGACTTATCTCTTGACAGTAGGCACTAAAGAGGGCACAAGAAACCCCGAGACAGCTAAAAATTAAGGCTGCAATTCCCATCCCTCACATTTCTTCCACATTTGGCACACACGTGACACTCACAGCAAGACTGAGTCTCGATAAGGTACGTGAGCGGGACCCGGGTACCATCGGTCCTGGCACCCCATCTGGCTGAGGCCCCCGGCTGCCCCGCTCCTACAGCCTCCCCTACGCAGGGTACAGAAAACAAGAAGCGATGCAAAAGGCCCCCCCCGGCCGCCCAGCTTCCCTAGCGACGCGCACCAGCAGGGGCCGCGCCGTGAGGCATCCCCGCCCAGCCCCGGCCGCTGCCGCTCCCCGGGGCCCGCTCCACCGCCGCCGCCCGCCGCCCCCGCCCCGACTCCCCCCGACCCGCAGCCACTTACTGAGCTGCCCGGAGCCGGGCTCCCTGCCGCCTGCTCCCCCGAGCACGCCGCCCAGGGCCCCGCCGGCGGGCGGCGTGCCGCTCTGCCGCTCGAAGTTGCCCGGGTTGGAGAAGAAATCGCGGAGCCGGGGCAGCTCCCGGCCGCTTTCCAGCAGCTCCGTGTGCAGCTCCAGCGCCGTCAGCAAGAACTGGTCCCGCAGAAGCTGCGCCGCTATCGCGTCCATCGACACCCGCGGCGGCTCCCCCGCGCCGGGGCCCGTGCCGGCCCCGCCGCCCGCCCCCCGCGCCGCCGCCGGCATCGCCCGGCGCCGCCGCACGCAAACCCGGCAGCTCCTCGGGGCTCCCCGCGGCTGTTGCCGCCTCCTGCTGCTGCTGCGGGTACGCCGGCCCGCCCGGCTCGTTGCTGCTGCTGCTGCCGCCGCCGCCGGGCCTAGACTCCTCGGGCTCGTCCTCCTCGGAGTCGCTGAGGAAGGGGTTCACGCTGCTGCCCCCGCCCGCCGCCGCCATCTTACCGCCCGACGCGGCGCGACCACTGCCAAGGCGCTACCTCGGCAAAGCCTGCGCGGAACCGCCACCGCCGCGGCCGCTTCTGGCGGGGTCGGGGCCGCTGCCAGCCCCCTTGGCTGCTGCGGGCGCCGCCGCCAGCGGCAACAGCGACTGACTGACTGACTGACGGGCGGACGGGCGGACGGACGGACCGACTGACGGCCGCCGCCGCCGCCGCCTCCTCAGCCGCCCCCCACCAGCCCCGCTGCCGCTTCCGGATCCCAACTCTCGCGAGAGCTCCCCCAGCCAACCGCCAGCAGCGCCCCGGCGCCCAGACCCTTCCCCTCCAGGCCTCGCGCTCGTGCCCGCCCCCTCCGCGCGGGCGCCGGGCGGCAGCTGGGGGCGGGGCCCGGGAGCGGGCGGTGCCCGCCGAGGGGCGGGGGGCGTGGTCGCGGAGCGGGACCGGCCGGGCGGAAGCGGAAGTTGCTGGGGCTCGCGGCGGGAGGCGATGAGTGAGTCCTGGCGCGTGCGCACTGAGCGCTTCCCGCGGCGGGGGGACGCGGCCGGGGGGGGTGCTGCTGCCGCCGGGTCGGTTCCCCAGGACTGGGGTCCTGCTGCGGGGCTTCCCGAGCTCCGTGTGGCCTCCGGAGAGCTTTGGCTGGTCTGGGGGCCTTGCGGCGGGGGCCTGGCCCGTGGCGTAAGGGCGTTGCTGGGGGAGCGCGGGGCTCGGCCTCAGAGCCTGAGGCACCTGTCCGTCGCCCCCGTGCCCGAGTTGTGTTGGCCGGGCCGGTGTGGGGCTGCCTTCCCCAGGCAGCTCCGTGTGAGGGGCCCCGGGCCGGGCGGGTGCTTGGGCGGCCTGGGCTCCGCGCCCCCGATGGGCGTTAGCCACCGTGCGACGTCAGGTGTGCCTGATGGGCCTGAAATGAGGGAGGGTGCAAGTATGGGTTGTGTATGTGGAAGTGTGACGCTATCACTCTTCCAAAGATGATGCAAAGCTGTTACCTT
This sequence comes from Theristicus caerulescens, assembly GCA_020745775.1. Classification (NCBI taxonomy): domain Eukaryota; kingdom Metazoa; phylum Chordata; class Aves; order Pelecaniformes; family Threskiornithidae; genus Theristicus; species Theristicus caerulescens. Next base: position 77,066,374 of record CM036558.1, read on the forward strand.
GTGCGTTACCTGGCCAGAAACTCGAAGCCAGAGTGTAGTAACAGGTAGTGTTTGCTACTGAAGGAAGTTCAGCTCACTAGAAACGATGCAGAACGGCGTCAGTGTTGTTTTCTGTTCTGCTTCTTTGAAAATAATGTCCCGTTCCCACTAATAGGAGCTCTGTTTGTGTTAACCTGATTCACTAGGAGTTACTTGATTTACTGAGAGCAAAACTGAGGCTGAAATCTTGGTGATAATATAGTGGCAACGTTTTGCAGTGATACCGAGATCTAGAGGCAATATTTAGTACTGTGACTGCAAACTATTCCATTCATATCATGATAGTATGCTATAAAAGTGTGGTGCTTTCCTTCTGTTTTTAATTTGCATACATTTTTGTAAGTAGTGTAATTAATTTTGCGTTCTGTCCTATAATAAACTTTGAATTTTTTTACTAACTTACTCTTTTATGTCGTCGATATGCAAAAAGAGAGTAAGTAGTGGAGTGTGAACTAGTTGTAGCATAAAGTAAAATGGTGGTATAGTGAAAATGCTCTAAAATTCGACTCAGACCACAATAAAAATAAGAACAAAAATATTTTGCTGTTGCTGCTCCGGCAGAATTAGGAACCCTTAAAGAAATCTTATGCTTTTTCCTTTCTGGAGAGTTAAAGCATGTTCAGTATGAACTTATTAAAAGTTGATAATGCTGGTGTTCAGCCTCTTCCCTTAAAATGGAGGGAAAAACTTACTGATGTCCTGTAGCAGCCTCTAGTGGTGATGGGCAATGTTTGCATGTGACTTGAAGTTGTTTAAAGGTAGTTCAAACACTAAATTCTGCCTTTCTTTTAAAAGACTCATTTCTGCCGACTTCTGTGTGCTGTTACAGTAAGGACTGAATTTTTCACTCTTCCTCACCTAAAATAATGTAAAAATATTCCTCTGTTTCCGTGCTTAGAAAGAGGTTTCTTTTGGGTTTATGAAGCTAACTGAAATATTTACAGATGTCACTCAGTTGCTCCAAAATAATTTATGGATGGCTGGTTATAACGTGAACACAGCTGAAATGTGTATTCCAGAGCTGAAGAGCATAGGGAGGAAAATGTGCTTTTAACAATATGATTAAAACCAGTTTATTATGGTATACCAAAGGGGTATTGTTTTGAGAGACCTAAGAAGAAAACCTGATAAGGAAAGTGTAGCACCTTGGAGGATGTGCAAGGCAAAAAAAGATGCACGAGTTCTGGAAATAAAGCATTATATAAGTCTACTTGAGGCAGATGGGTACAAATTAATTTTTTCTTAATGTATTTAGTAGTCATTCTTGAGAGAGGCAGATTGTTGCTTTGTCTTTTGCTGGAGTTAGTGTTTCCTTCTAACTTCTAAAGGATTCAAGTTCTATATCTGAAGAACACCATACCTAAATACCTCAGAAGGCTTGATTTCTAAAAACGGGTGTGTCAAGTTAAGTATCTAAAATAAAAGGGGCTTGTAGAAAAAAGATCTTAAGAGTTTTTTGGAGGTGGTGGTGTATAAATAATTTTTTCAGTCTATGCATGTTTTTTCATGAACTTTTAAACTTATGGTTCTTGAGGTGGAAAATAAGTAGAAAAAATTCAGTCTTTGCTTTTACTGTGTCAATTTTGGTAGCAGTGTTAAATCTCGAGCTAATGCTTCGAAGTTTAATGAACTTAAACATATGACCAGTTTTGAGTTCCCTCTGTGCTGTTTGGTGGAGTCGTGTGTGTAAAGTATGCTTTCTTTCTGTTCTACTCTGGTGCAGTGTCAACTGCTCTCACAGTGAGTGAACGTACAGCTATAAGGGGTTTTCTGTTTCAGCTTCTACAGTCAAGGTTAATTTAATTTAAAAAAAAATTCTGTTAGGTCCATATTGGGTTTTTCTGTGCTGAATACTTGAAATGTATGAATTAATGTGTTCTAGTGAGTCCTACAGTGGAGTGGCTTTTTTTATCTGAGTGGAGTCCCAATCAAGGCACAGGGAACAAAATAATGGAGGCATATCTGAAGCAAATCTGATTTCTACTTTAAAGTAATGCAGATCTGCGAGTTCTGCCAACTCTTGCTTAAGTTGTCTTCTAAAACTGAGCTACCTGAAAGAATCTTTGTCTATATATATTTATTTAAGAATTTTATGCCCTTTCAAAAGAAACTTGATGGAACTTATGATTTTTATGTTTATTTTCAGACCTTAAAAAAATTGAATTTCAGTGCTTTGTAAACTCTCTAACCTGAAAAATATTTTTGTATTCTGCAGGAGCTAAATAATGCAAATGTTGAGACTCATAATGTTGGTAGTTTGTGCTTAAAGACCTGCCATTTCTCTGAAGCTCTGTCTGCCCCTTCCAGTTTTACAGGCATGATTTTTAACAGGAATAGCTTATATCAGTAGTTAGTAGTTACTTGTGTGTTAAGTACAGACATAGCTTTAACCAGAGAAACTGACTTTAGAAAGTGTTTTTTAAATTGGGATTTGAAGTAGGACAGCAGTGTGAAGGGACTCCTGGAAATATTTTCAGCCTCACCAAAAATGTGATAATGTCCCATGAAGTCAGATGAGGACCTGAATTAAACAAAACAAACCCCCCAAATCCCTTTGAATCAAAGTTTGGCTGTGTTTTTCTACCTCTAAAACTTGTTTTGAAGCATTACTATGAAGAGTGGATATTTGGAAGCCTACCATCAAAAATACAGTGAGCAAACACACTCAGAGCCTAAGGAGTATTTTAGAAAACTTGTTCAAGCTTCATGATGTATTATGTTTTTGTGAGAATGAATAGATAGGGAAAAAATGCTGTTAGAGTTCAGTGAGGAGACATAATTTGGGAATAAAAGATCTGACCTTTTATGACACCACAAACACTAGAGTATTGAATTGCTTGAGCTTCGTTCACCCTAGTCTGGAAGATGGAGTGTGTTGTCTGGAAACATAGGCTGCAGAGAAAGCTGGTGTAGAGGGTAACAGACCACTCTGTTCAGGATGGTATGCCTTACCATGCCTCACTGTGGTGAAGGACGGTGTAGGTGGCAAAGGGAAACAGTGCACTGAAGTGAAGTATGAAAACCATCATTGTAAAGTCATTCTGGAGTTCTGAGGTCTAAAGGTGCTAAATTCAAACTAAAAGCTGCTTTGTCTCAATTTGTTAAGGTGTCTTTTATTGAAGCTTTGTGGACATCAAGACAATTAAGGCTTGGCATTGAAAAGGTCTTATTTATTCCCATTATTCCATCACATGGGCCAACTTGCAGAGATGTTGCTATGCTGACTCCATGCTGCTGCTCTGTGCTTTTGGGGGTTGCTTGCTTCACCTGATTCCTCTTCAGTTTAGTATTTGCACAGTTTTACAGAAATACCCTTATATTTTCTTTATGCAGCCTGCTGTTCTTCAGTTGTGTTCAAATATAAGGGGGAAATATGACAAGAGAGATTTGAGTCTGCCGTGGAGGAGGTCATGCAATAAACTATGGTGTTAATAAAAGGAATACAACTAGTGTGAGATGCAGGCTTCTGAGGACATGCTTTGAACATGCTGAGTTAGCACTGTTGTTGGGAGGAGATGCAGTCCTGTCCTGGTGCCAACGCAGAGGTTTGTTTGGGGAATTAGACTGGGGAACTAAACTACAGCAAAATTATCTTTACTCTTCCTTCCTTTTTTTTTTCTTGAGGTTATTTTCAGTTGAATTCATTTTTCAGTCTGCTTGACTATAGAGTTGTACAGATGGCTGTGCCAGCCCAAGGAAGAGGTTTGGCACAGGAATAAGTGGGCAGGAGCAGAGGAGGACAGGATGGATCTCTGCAGCTGTACTGGCTTTGTTTTCCTTGCAGTATTTGTGCCTGTGAAGACCTCTTGGTTTTTTAACTGCTACTCCCATGGCAGCCATTTTTGTATAAAATATGTTTGCCTGGCTGGTCTTAAGTATTTTGGAAAACATGCCTTTAATTACAATCAACTTTCTACAGATGGTAGGGTACACGTGAATAACTGCTACACAGAAGTGAATAATAGACAATTTCTATCATCTCAAAACTAGCTGGTTGTGTCCTCCCTGAGAGCAGATACCACGATAGGTAGACTTTGCCTTCGTGTTCTTGACATGAAACTGTATTTGGTGTCTGTCTCGTAATAGTAACTGTCATCTCTTTGGAATCTTCTACCTACCAGTGTTGTATCGCTCCCCTCTTTTGCCAGCAGAGAGATCAGGAAGCTACAAATGATTCTCCATTTTGGGGGGAAGACTTAATATGGGAACCGGAGAGATGCTGCCCACCTGTGTTTTCCAGGTTTCTGGGTCTCTGTCTAACAGTTTTCATCTTGCTCGCTGAGCTTTTTGCCTACGACAAAGCTATTGACGTTTTTTTTTTTGCCAAAAAAGTTTGAGTGGTGAGGAGCTTGCATTTTAAATCAGCAGTGCCCCATATTGCAAAGAGGCAGAATACTGATTGTTTCCAAGAGTCATTTCCTGGCTCTGTTAATTATTAGAGTCAGTCAGCAGCTGAAAAATAAAGGTGTCTTATAGAAATGAGTAGTGGCTTGACTTTGTCTTAAAAACAAATGTAAGCTCACAGAGTTTTAACAGAGGGTGTTTACACGTTGGTATATCATAAATCATAACGAACGTTAATGACTTTGTTGGTAGAGATTGCTGTAGGAGCAAAAAGAACTTTGTTCTAAAGTGAACGTAAGTATTTCAGGCTGCAGTAACTGCTAATTTGCGTGGGTTTTGTCTTACGCACGCTTAGGAAAATGCTTTCTAGGTGAGCACCTTGCAACTATGGCTGCTAGTGGAAGAGTTAAAGAGGAGGTGACTCCTTTGCATAAAGATTTCTTACTAGACCTCAAAGTACCCTTGGACAACTACTGTATTTACTTACATTGCTACTTGACAACTTGGATGCTCTCTAAGGTGATATAAGGCAGCCTTTTAGTGTTTTCCTGCACTTTACAACTTGGCTACTGCAATTGTTTTTTGAATAGCTTGTTTCGCTTGGTGACTGAAGGAATGGGAGATTTTTTCCCCCCCCCCCGTGCTTCTTTCTTCACGACGAAGCAGCGCTTCCTGGCCGCACGTTTTCAGGGCGGGATTTCCCAGGGCCGGGGTCTGTCACGGTGCCGGGTGGAGCCCGGGAGCGGTGCAGGACCCTGGAGAGCGCCCGCCTGCCACGGGGCGGGGGGGCCCGGTGCCGGGCCCCGTGCCGCTGCCGGTCGGGCGCTGGCCCTCGCTCCCCTCTGCGCTCGCAGGCTGCTCTTCTGGACTGGGCTCGTCGGGGAATTGTGTCGTATCATGCAGCTCCGATTTGGACTGCTTTCCTTGTGTACGTTCACCTCAGGCTTTTAAATGAGTTTTTGTTCCCGGTGGGAAACTTAACTTACCTCTATCTGTGTCGAATTTGCTGTGAACTGAAGTTTGGTAGGTAAAGATATATGAAATATCAGTTATGCTAGCCAGTTGACTAGTATTCAGTTATACATTATATTCAACTGGCTAGCATAATTAAGTAGTACTTTTGAACTCAAAAGCTCCAAAGTCCTCCTTTAAAAAGAAAAAAAAATGCTTTTGAAAGGGTGGGAACCTACAAATTGATTATTTGACTTCTGTATTCCTTTTATTGAAACTATTACTGTGTGCTTAGAAGGTTGTCTGGGGTAGTCCTTTTTTTCCTTCAAACTGAAGCTATTGGCAAATTGGCATTCAGAGGCTTATGTACAAGATTAAACAGATGTGGCTTGTTACCATTTGACATAATTCTTGTTTATTTGTAATGGCTAATATCGATAAGAAAATGTGACTTAATAAAAGACAAATAACTTCTGTCAGCTTTTTTAAACCTTCCTTATTCATTCTGGCTTCTATGGGACATACTTTAAGCACTGTCTGGATTTTTTTTTTTTATGAAAGAGTGTTTTCTTCTCTGTGCGTATACAGGCTACATTTGCAAGCTGGTTTTGCAAAGTTCAGTGCAGCTGAAAGTTGTTCTTTTTCCATCCTTTTCCCTGTGTGCTCTACGTTAATATTTGTTGTATGACTTTAAAGAGTTTGATCCTTGTCCCTTTTATTGCTAAAGGGAAGAACTGTTCTGCTTGTATTGGTGCATGTGCTTGATGGCGTAGTTTTATTGCAAATCTCTATAAAAATATCTCAGGGGGCCTTCAGCCTTGGTTTGTCAGGGAGGGCTCCAATGAGACAGCAAGACTGCTGTGGCAAGCTGTCTTCCATGCGCTTGCATTCTCTTAAGTGCCACTTGTCCCTTGAACCTAGCAGCCGTGGAAGTCAGTGGGCTGGGTTCTGTTAGACACTCTCAGGCTGATGTTCTTTCCCCATATGTATCCCATGAAACTTGTAATATGAAAAATCGGTCTACAAGATCTCCAAACAGGACAAGAAAAAACAGCGACAGAAAAAAACCCAACCTTATTTTTTACAAGAACAAGAAATCTGAGTAATGCAAGACACTCTTGGCAGCACAGAAACAACTAACAGTCCATATTGAGGTGCAGATATGATGTTAAACTGTAGAACAGTGGCGCTTGAAGATGACTTGCTGATAGAGTATTGCTGAATGATTCGGAAGTCAAGAAGTACCCAAGAGGATTTGCAAATACATCCTCAAAACAGGCATACGCCCCCCAGATGCTGTTGCCGAGTGAAATATCTGATTTGCAGCAAAACCACTCAGGTTTTATTGTTGTTGGGTTTTGCTTTTTCTGAGTTCTGAATTTCTAGCTGCCTGCATACTGAGCAGATCTAATGCTGAATTTCTACTCTTTGGTTTTTCTCCACTTGGCTAACAAGTGTTACCAAAGGGTGATGCTCCTGTTTTCTCTTTCATGCCTCAAAGCAGCCATTGTTTCTTAAAGAAGTACCCTTGTTCTCTTTGTCAATGCCATCCTGTTGTCAATGCCATCCTGTTGTCAATGCCATCCTGTTGTCAATGCCATCCTGTTGTCAATGCCATCCTGTTGTCAATGCCATCCTGTTGTCAATGCCATCCTGTTGTCAATGCCATCCTGTTGTCAATGCCATCCTGTTGTCAATGCCATCCTGTTGTCAATGCCATCCTGTTGTCAATGCCATCCTGTTGTCAATGCCATCCTGTTGTCAATGCCATCCTGTTGTCAATGCCATCCTGTTGTCAATGCCATCCTGTTGTCAATGCCATCCTGTTGTCAATGCCATCCTGTTGTCAATGTTGTTCTCAAGTATGTTTTTGTGCCTGGGAGACTTGTAGATATGATTTTCCACGTTTACAGGGTAATTCAGGGAAAAAATGCATAGGCTGACATTGGGTAACTGATTTGCAGTACGTTCAAGTATTAGAACACTTGATGTTTTATTGGCACCTTGCAGGCCATAGTCAAATTTCTCCTTGAAAAGTTTTGGCAAAAGAGACTTTTCTAGGCAGGCAGAGTAGTTTTGATTATCAAGTGATGTTAAAAAGAAAATCAAATATTCTTTGAGCTCTTTGCCTCAGGTTTGGATGTGCTTTACTGAACCACATTTAAAATTTAAAACAGATGTCATTTGTTATTATAATCCCTAAAATGCTCAGTGAAGATGTTGAACAGAAAATAATTTTAAATAGGTGGTTTGAATTACAAAAGCCACTTCAGTGCAAGAGCAAGTAGAAATACTGTAGTTGCAGTTTCATTGTCTGGCAGAGCATGTTATGCCTCAATAGAGAAAGAAAATGAAATTTTGGAAAGGAGGAAAAGGGACTTTATCATTTTCCCACTTCTGTTCATAGTATGATTATATGAAATCAAGATGAGGATTTTGGGTTTCCTATGTTTAAGTAGTGTGTAAAGATATGAGAGAGAGTTACTCTGAGACTGTCTGGTAAGTCTCTTGTATAAATTAATTTGTGCAGTCAATAGGTGTATGTGCTGTGACAGCAGGAATGACTTGATTGCATTTCTTGACTAGTATAACTCTTTAAAAATCTAAATTAGTAAACGAATAGGGTAGGGACTGCTAGTACCATCTTAGATGATGTATAACTGCCATACCATGCAAAATACTGTCGGTTAGACCACACACTTTGTTCCCCTGCCCTAAGCAAAAGGATCATTTTTTACATACAGACAAATTGTACAGTCACCACTTTGACAGTTTAAATTACAAAATACACAACACTGTTCAGTTGAAAAATGTATTAGCCAGAAACATAGCAGACATTCCTGTCTATTTCTTTTTTATGTAAAAGATACTTACCAAGGCCATTGATGCTTATTGAAAATGCATTTCCAATGGATTTTCTTCATCTTAACCAACAGACTTGACAGTATTAGTGAAGCATGATCCCTCAAAAAGAAATGACTAATGTATCTTGAGCTCCCTGTCTTGACACTTTATTATCCTTAAAAAAATACTCCTGCCAATGGGGCATAGTCCATGTAGTATTTTTGTGTATGTTTTATTGCATATTTGAAGAAAGAAAAATATAAAAGGGAAATGTTACATTTCTCATAAAGAACTGTATTGTATTGCGGTACAAGTACGGTTTTCTTTGCCTTATAAATAATGCTGAAAGATTATAACTTCACAGGAATGCAGCTTAGATGTAGATTACTTTGGGGAAATGAGGGTTGCACTTAATTATGTCAGCCTTCCTGTTGAGTGCTGAGGGACCTGATCCAGCTTTGGGCTGTGGATGTCGCTTCTGTGGCACGAGTCAAAAACAGGAAAAAAAAAAAAAAAAAGTCTTGTCAGCAAGTTATGGATCAACTTGGAAAGAGGGAAAAGCTCATGTGAAATAAACTGCCTGCTTCTTGTCTCTGATGGTTGGGCTTAGGTAGCTCATTGCAGCTGTCTTGCTCCCCTGCCACTGACACAGTGTGGGTGTTGTAGTCCTTGCACTGACATGACTGTTGGTGAGGAACTTGCAGCTAATAGCAGGATTTTTTTGTATTTTTTTGATAGGTGCAAGTACAAAGAAAGAGAGGGTCTCTTCATCCCATCTGCCACCAGTTGGGAGCTGAAGTTTCTCTCTCAGGATTCTGAGAAGGAAAAAAAACCAAACACCCAAACATCACAAAACCAAACACCCCAACCAAAAAACCCTTCTCTAATCTGTGTGAATCACTTTATTCTGGAAAAAATAGTTCATTGCGCTCAGGAGGTTCTTGCTGCTTTTCTTTCTTTAATCTCCTAGACTTTAAGAAAGGTGTCTGCTGGTTCTGCTTTGTTGTCTCTCAGAATGATTGCTCCCCTGTATCTGCTCACTCTCTTCTCTGCTCATGTACAACATCCAATAAAGTAAAAAGCTCTGAAGTCCGCTGAAGCTCCCAGCATAGCCAAGGCAGTGCTAATTTTCTACTTATTCTGTTCACGTGGACAGCTCGCATTTAACAGGCAGTGAGGAGCTTGGCGAATCTTTAGTACCTTTCTGTTACAGATTTGAAAAGGGTCTTTATTTAAGAACCCATGCCAGCTTTGTGTTGTTGGCTCCAAATTGTTTGAACAAATAATACCTTATTGGGATAGTTTAAATTCTGACATACTGGAGGGTGGACAGTATCATTATTGGCTCTGTATTTAGTTTAGGGGGTGGTGACAGAAGGAGAAAAAATGTAGAAAGAAAAGAATACATCTGAGTGATACATAATTTACTTGTTGGGCTGAGTCTGTAGAGGAGGTGAATTGGGTGTCTGAACTGTATTATAACAAGCGATATGTTTGGATGGACAGTAAGAAATGGCATGTGGCAAATAGGTTGCAACATGCTCCTCTTATCTACAAGACTTCTCTCCTCTTGGAGTGATAGGCAATGGCTTAACAGAATTAAGTAATGCAGTCAGTATTTGGGCAAAGCTCGTATTTTGCTTTGTGAAAGTAAGGACTCTGGGAGGTAGCACACTAAGTCACTTGCTAAGCGATTGCCTGGGAAAGTATCAGAGGACACAAAAATGCTGAGATATCCTTGGCTTAAGTTTTTGTGACAGAAAGATGCAAGATATATTTTCAAGTGACAGTTTGTTTATCCAGTTTTTGGATGGCCAGGCACCTGAGGGCAGAGACATTTTGGCACCAGTAATAAATACTTAGATCTGGCTCCTTGTCCTCCAAAGTGAAAAGGGGTGTGTATATTTAATACATTTTTATTTTTCTTCCCTTGACAGGCTTTTTCTTATAAGCTAGTGCTTAATCCACTTTTTGCCTTTTATCCTTGTTATTTCTTCCTTTTAGCATGCCTTGCAAAGTTTCTGCCTTGAGAAACTCCCATCAAGCACCAGGCTCTACAGAGAAATTTGCTCATGGTGACCTCTGTAACAGAGGGAGAAGGAGAAAACTAAAGGACTCTCTTCTTTGTGTGGTGTCCTGTAGAAGCTGGATTTAGTTTCTCTATCTTGTGTGAGATACAGAGAAATAATATATAAATAAGCATGTTTCCTGCTAGGGCAGGTGCATACATAGTGCTAGCTGTGCTTCCTCTGTGCCTAGAAGGCATGAGAGTAGACACTATAGGTTTGAGGGATGTCTGAGCACCCAAATTTCACTGGGTTAGCTGCTCTCTCCTCCTCCCAGCCGGAAAAGCATGCCAGAAGGCTGCTGAGCACCAAGGAGTTTGATGCTCATTTGCAGCTCTTCCTGATGCCGACAGGCCTGTCAGGACACCTACGAGATCCTGTTCAGCTTTTGGTTCCCACGTTGGACCTGTAGGTCATTTGACCCTGTCAAATGGTGATGCAAAAGCACAAAGGAGGAAGAAAAGAGGAGCGGAAGAGATCTCTGTATGGCAGAGGACTCAGATGAGTGAAGATCTGTGCATTTTCAAATTAAGAGGTGCTGTCAACTAGTCCCAGCTGTTCCTGCACTGGTTGTGTGGAGGCTATGTTGACTGCTAAGTGACATCCCTCCTTGGACTTGCAGTCCGAGACCTTGCATTGCATCTTTCAGAACACAGATCGACTGATGATTCTGCTCCTCTTGGAAATGGGTGGGGGGAAAAAAGGTGTAATGCTAGAGCATATCATAGGCAGAAAAAACCCAGATGTCCCAGGAGATCTACACTGAGGTTTTTCCACAAATCTCGTTTTTTCTAAATCTCCTTTTTCTGACTTAGAAAGATCGTGTCCAGATCTTGTAAGGAAAAGGATATTTTCAAGATAAATATTTAGCTTTCCCTCTCCATATTGATGGCCTCTCATGCAAGAATGCAATGGAGGAGAGATGGCTACAAGTATCCAATTTATACTTGAAGCGGGAGATACTAATCTTTTTCTTCTGTTCATGCCACAAATGCTTGTAGCTGCAATTACACAGCACAAACATTGCTTAACATTGATCCTTCTTTTCTGTGGAGGTCCATTCACAAATCCTGGAGCTCCCTCTGTCTTTTACCTTCACTTTCTTCCTTGATGGCTTACCTTTCGTGGTTCGGTGATCCACGGTAAATCAGCTTTTAATAGTAGGCTTCCAGGGGATGGATGGCTGCTCCAAGAAGAGATGTTTTTTCTCTGTTGTCTTGGCATCCATTGAACTAATGACTCTTCACATCAAGTAGCTAGAAATGCATGGACAAAATGATCTTGTTCCACAGCAGAATGAAAGGTGGTAGCCCATCCTAGATTTAAGAAGCTTAAATACCTGGAAATGTGAATTCAGGTGACTTTTGCATTCCCAATTAGGGAAGAGGGTTGTCCTCTGATTTGCAGGACATATATTCTAACACTTGAAATCCAAAAGTTTACAAATAAATGTCGATGTTGATAGTGAAATGCTGGTGGTCTGGCCTTGTCAGCTCCGTCGGCCTTAAATTAGATTATACCTGGGGTGACTGACCCTCATTTTTCTTACCAGTGTAGATGCAAACTGAAGACTTCTGAATGGTACCTCTGATGCTCTTTTTGATTTCTTTGACTTCCTGTCTTGCTCGCTTTTTTTTTAGTTAAAAGAACTGTGTGAAGTACCAGTTGGTAGCAATTCAGCCAAGAAATGAACCAGTATCAGCCAAGGCCTGTTTCTGCACAGCAATGGATCACTTAGACAAGCTCTTTCTCAAAATGCAAACTGTTTATTATATGGGAAGGGGCCATTTCAGCCTATCGTTCAACTGTCTTCCACCCGTGTCTGTCTTAGGCTGTGGTACTTGCAAGTTCAGAGGGGCGTAGTGAAGGCGTTTCTTTGACAGGGAATACTTTACTTCATTAATATCTCAATCTGTTTGTTTCCAGATGCAGGTATTTGTCAGGTCTCTGATAAGTAATTTTGTAATTCAGTGAATATGAATGACTGAATATGTTATCTTGGTTACTGTTTTATCTGCAGTAGGGTGGCTCAGAACCTGGTCCGTATGTATGGTGGTTGCATTGTCTGTCACAGGCAGTGTGCCTGGGGGATCCCTCTGGCTGTCTGCAGTCTCTAGGAAAAGCTTTCTGGAAATTAACTTGTCCATTTTCATTCATGTTGCCATACCTTTTAGGCAAACGAACGTTTCCCCATTGTGGGTGAAAAGAGAAACTTAACTCTGCATTCAAGGACCCAAGCCTTGCCCTTTCCCTGAGCATCGTCTCCCTTTGAGAGGACTAATGTGCACAGTTGTTCTTTTCTGATACAGTCTCATTGCTTTGCTTTGTCAGATCTCTCCTGCTTGCCCCGCTCAGCTGTTAGAGAACAGGATCTCTACAAGAAATGTCATCCATGTGCCTGCTTGCTTTTCTTTTTCCCTTCTCGATAGTCAAATATGTATCAGTATTGCGGGCTGAGAAGAAATGGGGGTGTGCGCCAAGTGGCATAGCATGTGTTGAGAGGAGCTGACACTGAGGTGGGGATGGGCGTGTGGAAAGTTGGGTCCGAAAAACCCTGGTCTTGGGTGTTTGTCCTAGGAGGTAGAATTGGGTGCTTTGATTTGGAAGTCCCAGAGAAACCCAGGCAGTGATAAAGAACTTCCTTTTCCATTGAAAACCAGTTACTGGAAATGTTTTGTGCTTCCATGGTACTTTGAATGTTTGAAAAGGATGTATTTCACAAATTGGCTGTCCTAAATGAACTTTAGGCACTTTGGGTGGGCAATGACCAAGTTTACTTGTAACTTGATGAAAAGGTGTAGAAGGTCACTGGTGCCTCTCTAGAATTGCTGTTGACTGTATTTAAACTTTGTTCTTTGAGTTGGAGCCTTCTCTAACCACAGACGAGTACTCGTTTGCAACACCTCGCCCAATGGCTTAGTAGTTTGAAAGCAAGACTGCCTTTAGGAAAGGGCAGCAGTTGCCATTCTGGCATTCAGCTGAGATGCAGTTAGGAGTTTTCCAAACACTTTATGCCTGTGGGAAAGTATTTGTAAGCCTGAGGATAGGATGCTCTTCACAATGTTGTCACAGTGATGATGCACAAAGTCATGTATTAAAGGAGCAATGTGAGCTAAGCTAGAGGCAGAAGGAGCGGCTATGAGGGACGTGGCAGAAGCAAGTGCTCTGGGAGCTGCCTGTCTTGAAATCATCTGATGGTGATGAGCAGTTGGATATGTTGTGCTCAGATGAATAGTCTAGTGTAATGTAGTCAAACTGTGGTTGCAGAAGAAAGTATCTGGTTTGTTTTGTTTTTAATTAATTCTGTAGATCACTATAGTCTAAGACAGCATTAAATTTGAATTGTCTTGATTGCGCTCTTTTTGCTGCAAGCAAGGGCTCAGGCCTGAGGAGAGTTAAAGCACAGAGAAATAGCTAGTGCTGAAAACAGATTAGGTTACTAATACTTTAATCAGAAGAATTTAGAATATGTTAAGCTGTAGAATTGTAGCACTGGGAGTATACAACAGCAAGTATCTGATTGAGGTAACTGCTTTGTTTAGTAGGGTGTTTAGTCTCATCAGTTTAAGGCATAAATAGTTTGGATTCTCTTATCAAGCACAACTACATCAAAAGAAAAAGCCCTATGGAAGATAAAACTGATTGAATAAAATGAGATCTGGCATTCAGCTTAATGGTATTTCTATGACTGTGCTTTCATGTATTTAAATTCATGCAGGAACCCTGAGTACTTAAAAAATAAACAAACTGATGTTTACAAATATTCCAAGTCTCACTTGGAATCTCACTTGTAGACATAGAAGCATGTAAGTTTCGATTAATGAAAAGTTTTTGTTTGATCACTTAAGCTTGACTACCAAGTGTCTCTTTGAGATGTTGTGTTTAGTTTTCTCGATCTTGTTATGTGGTTTTCTCTCCAAATCTCTAAAATGAGAAATTACTACATTAATGTTTCTGATTAGGACTGGAGTTGTTGCATCTGTGTTTCAGTAAGGAAAATGGGTAGAATTGGAAGTTATGGTTAAGTTGCACGCAAGTCTGAATTTTCTTTGGATTAGTAAGTAATATTATATATTAACTTTCAAATCTTTTTTTTAGTGTGTGCATTTTTTTCCTCTGGTTTTCCTGGCCCTTTAAATTTTTTGTTTTAAAAACATCTTTCAGGGTTTTGATCAGAGTTAAGGTTATGTGGTAGTGAAGCCTTTTTTTCTTTATTTGATAAGAATAATAGTATTACTCTGTGGTGGCTGTCCAGCTACTGGATTTCTGTAAGTAACAAGATAAACTTATATATTGTCATTTAGAAGCACTAACTAGATTCTGAAACAGAGTTTCTTTTAGAGAGAGGTGTGTATTTACATAGGTAATGGAATATCTGAACCTTCTAGGCTGCTAGGAACATCTGTTTCTAAATTGGTGAGTGGAGGTGTTGTTTTGTTAAGGTTGATAATTAGCTAATATTTAAATAACTAAGCAGGCTGGACAGCACTAATAGTACGTTGTCAAAACTAAGCCTCCTTCAGGCTCAGATCCCACACTTACCTGAGTCAGTATACATACTTGCGTTGCCTTCAGTAGGCATCATATGAACGCCTCAATACATGTGGCAGACACGTACATTTCCAGAGTACCTGTTTTTAAGCGTATTTGTATCCCTAACCTGACTTCAGGGGGTGACAGGGCAGAAAAAACATTCAAAAAGGGAATATCCATGAAACATAATCCTTCAGCTGCTGTGCTTTTGTCACCTGTTTTAGAAGAGGAATAGTGCTCTGCACTCAGCAGAGCATCTTTGTTCCTTTAAAAGAAGTTTTCTGCTTCCAGGCAGAATATAAGGAGCCCAGAATTGATAGTAAACTCAGAAAAAGCAACTTTGGATGGATGTTTGCAATAGGACAGCTTTCCCTACCTGTTTCTGGCTTGCGTTTGCCTGAGCAGACCTCAACACTGTCATGCAATCAGCCAGTAGAGGGTAGTATGTTCATGGAGACACTGCATTGTCTGAGTCTTCTGTCACTGATGTAGGTAACAAAAAACTGCTGAATATCAGACAAACTGGCTTGATTCAATGGTCTTTTGAAGCCATCTGATACCCCACTAAACACCAGCGATGAGTTGCTGAGACATAGTGACTGTCTGAAATTCTGAACTACTCTGCAGTGACTTTTGACCAGAACTTCTGGGAAAAAACTTGTTGGAAGCAGAGATTGATTATGGATCCTGGGTAATGACTGTGGTTATGGTACCACATGGTCTCATCTGCCTAACTTTATTTTTCTCACTCCCCCTCAGTGTTGGACTTTGCCTTGCCAGCCTACTGTTGCCATGCGTGTACCCGTCTTCATACTCGCTGGTCTCCTTGTGCATTGTGTGTTCTTGGTCTCCATTTTTGACATCTACTTCAGCTCTCCTCTGGTTCACGGTATGACTCCTCAGCAGACTCCACTGCCACCTCCAGCAAAACGTCTCGTGCTTTTTGTTGCTGATGGTCTGCGGGCAGATTCACTGTATGAATTGAACAGCAACGGTACGCCCCAAGCACCTTACCTGCGGTAAGTCCATCTGAAAACGTTACTGATCCAGAAGATTTAGCTTCTGGAGGCAGCTCTATAATGTTGAAAAGAGAAAAAGAGGAATGACAGCAACTGTGGTGGCTTGGGTACTGCCTTCCCTCTGCCTTTGAAGTAACAAACTTTGCAGAGTTACACTCTGCAGAAATGCATGAATTTGAGTTGGTGTGTCTTGTTGTCAGTAAAGCTGCTAAACCATGAACAGAGTAAATTGAGTCAATATTGTCCTCTGAAAACTACAGCTAGCCAGTAACTGAGAGGAGTGTGAACTTTCTTCATTCACATTAGCATGGTATCAATTCTGAAAGCCTAACAGTCGTTAATTTAAACTGCTTCCTGGATGTTCAGTTTAGGAGTAGTAGTTCATTAATGTGCTTGTCTTCTAATTCTAAGCAACTGATGAAGCTTTTTAAGGAGTGATTAAAAAAGATGGCCTGAATGGATCTAACAGCAGGCTGCCACTTCCTATTTGTTCCGCCGTTCCTGCATGCATGACCCTGCTGCCTCCCTTGTGCTCTCTAGTGTGTGTCTGATTGCTTAATGGAATGATTTGGTTTAAGATTGTGAAAAACTAATCCTGCCAAAAGAGAGTGCTAAAAGTCATATCTTGAGTGCTTAAAACTAATTTTCACCAACCTTCCCTGTTTCCTTATATGAAGATAATTATTTGGTCATAAGACAAATAATTTCTTAGACTAAAAAAAATAGACAGTATTAAATAAAACTACTTTTGTGTAATAGCACTGGTCTGGCTTGAATATCAGAGCAAACGTGAATAATCAATCATCTGAAGCTGTTAGGGCGTTTGCAGTCAGCTACAGGAATCTGAGGAGCCCTTGCTACAGCGCTTGCCAGCTTATATGGGATTACTTGTACCTGCTTCTCCTGTTGGTAGTGCTTTTGTAAGGTGCTGTCGGCCACATCAGTGTGAGCTTTCCATGTCGTCTTTTAGCAGTGGACTTCACACTTCCTCCAGAGCAGTTTCTTCTCTTAGCAGTAAAACTGTTGGTCTTTTGCACCATCACAACATGTGAATGTCATAATGGCCCCATCACTAGGAGCAGTGGTGGGTAGTGGCTAGGAAAGAGTTATAATGGACATTTTTGCCATTAAGTGGTTTGAGTTTTCCAGTTTCAGCCATTCAGCATTATCATGCCTATCTAGAAATAAAAAGTTAAACCATGTATTTAGCTTGTCCAGTGTTGGGAAGTTTGCACTTTAGCTGTCTCTGCTTTATCTTGTTTGTGGAGTTACAGACTTTCTATTTCAAAATCTCTGGAAGTAAAATGTTGTCACCTTCACTGAAAGTACATGGGTGAATGGAGGGGAAGAATTGCCTTGTAACAAGCAAAGATGCTGGTAGGCCACTGAGTGGAATAAAATGCCAGTACAGGTTTGAAGTGCCATCTGTATTTCTCTTGTTGTTTCTCTTTCTGCAGGTAAATACATGTGTGTGAGCATGTGTATGTGAGAGATGATGAAAAGAAAAAAACACGTGGCATGTTGTGCCTTCTGAAGGGTGGAGGGCCAGGCAATCCCGGGCATATCTTCACCTCTATTACATATACTGCTACAATTTTGAAGCAAGAGGCTCAGTGTTTCGTCACCGAACCTTTGAGCCACACAACTTCCATAAGTTAACCTTGTAAACAGGTCAACGCGATCAGATCTTGGTTGCTGGAAGTGTTTTATTCTGCCAAGTTGTTGCTGTCTGAGCTTTCCTTTTTCAATAATATTAACTCAAAGTATATGCAATTTAACATAAAAGTTCACTTTTTTGCACATTCATTCCTAAGTGCCAAGTGTTCAGTCCCTTATCCGCTTTATAGTAGCAGGTAGTGTAACAGCCAGATTACTTGTCTGATCCAGGTGGAGCACTTTGGGAGTGACTGCGTTGTTAATAAGGAAAGATTATCTTTAAATGAGCAAGAGCCATTCTTCTAGCAATGTGCTATAAATAGAAGCAAAGTTTTAGTAGGTACATAAAATGAATAATAAATATCCATTAGGCTTGGAGCAGATTGCTGGCTGATATATGCCAAGTACCTAGTCTTTTCTCTTACAAATATTCTTGAAAAATCTGTTTTTCAGCAATATTGTGATAGCTGTAAGGGATGGTGGGTGGTCTGAATTGCTGTGGTGGCGGTGGGAATTTCGGGGAAGATGTTTTCTTCCTTGCCTGTCATGTTTCAGCCCTATTACTAGATCATATTCATATTCATCATTGTTATTATGGGTAGCTAATGTTTATACTGTCAAGAAAATTAATTTTTTTAAATGGTTCTTCTGAGTAAAAGGCTTTGAAATAATTCAAAATAGCTAAATAGATTTTGAACAGGTAAATGACAATATCTGGCTATGGTTTTTCTGCCTGGTATGTGTTATTGTTGACTTCATGTCCTGTGACACAGCCCCACAAAGGCAAAGGTAAAGGATTACTTTCCAACTCAATAGAAATCAAATTCTCATTAAAACAATTTCCTACCTGTTGTGACAATGAAGTGTGAGGAGGGCCAAAAGTGTTTTATTTTTGTCTTAAATCTTCCACTAATGCTCGTGCAATACATTTTGATCAGAGTGTCCAGTGAGAATAAATTAGAAACCACTTTAACTAATACTTAAGTCCTTTTTTCAAATTAGTACTTTTTTTTTTAGTAGAACTTGTTTTAAAACCTAGCTGAGATGAGAGCTAGGAATAACGTGCCAGAGTGCTGTATCACCTTTTACATTTTTCACTGTAATATTTGGACTATTCCAAATAGGCCTGTGAGCTTTCAAGTAGTCCTGAGAATGTAAGGTCTAAGATGAGTTAAAAAAAACACAACAAACAAACTGTGGATCCTGCAAGCTTAGAGTGGAGTCTGAAATTTTAGGTTGTGGTTTGATTCTTCCTTCATTAGTGAGAAATATATTTAGAGATGAGTGTACAGATCCTGTAATTAACAGTTGTATAAAATCTCTGTTAAAAATAAAGTTACAAAGCATGAACTTAGAATCTACTTGGGCTAAAACACATCCGATAAAAATATAACAAATTTTGTAGCTTATATTATGAAAAACAAAAATATAATTTCCTGGTAGATTTGACTCTTAAAAACAGCTTTGAATTTTTTCAGAAGATTCTGCTGCTTTTTTCCTAAACATAGTGTAAGGTATGTCCTGGTGTGTTTTGTTTTCTTTCTTCCTCCCCGTGCTCTGACAGTGAGCAGTGAATCTTTCTCTTCTTCCAGAAGATGGAGACAAGAAAACAGCATATGGTAATGTTCACTGCTTGCTCTCTGACAGGCTCCAGCTGTTCGTATCTTCAGCAGACAAGGGTAGTTTATGAGGCTGTTTCTTACACTTGGGCTTTGTCTTCTATTTGCTTTGCTTTTTATCTGTTATAACTATTGTATGTGCATAATCCCTAGACAGTTTATCTGTTTCTGTATATGTGGTGGGAAGGTATTCTCCTTCACTTTGGTGTAATTGCAAAAGATACAAGGTTTACTTAAATTTTCTCCATGTTGCTGAAATTACTTGCACCTTAGATTTACATGGATTTTAAATTCTCTTGATGCTGGCTTCCAATATTTAGCACAGATAAAGGCAGACATGGTCACAAGAACTAATGATAATTGAGCATATTTAATGAATAAGAGAAGATTGAGCTAGACACTTTCAAGCTAAATGGAAAGAACAAAGAAAAGTAACACCAGGCAGAAACAATCTGTTAGGGGGGTGGAAAAAAAGGTAAGCCTATAGCAGAAAGCAGCAGGAAAAAAATTAGTACGTTAATTCTAAGTGTATTAGAACACCAGCTAAACTCGTCTCTTTGCAGCGCTGATGGGCCACGATAGTAATGTTCTCTGTGGGGTGTTATAATATAAAACTACTTGCAGGTTAATGTTGTGCTTGTTTTGCTGCACAGCAGGTGGTAGTGAAAATCAGTTTTAGTCTGAGGTTTTTTTTTTTCTTGCATTTCTTGCCTCACATCTACCTGCCACTCCTTTTAGCTGCAGTTCATTGTACTTTCAAGAAATCATAAACATTAACTGCCTTGTATCCTGTTTTCAGGGGTATTCTAGAGAATAATGGCAGCTGGGGAATCTCTCACACCCGGGTCCCAACAGAATCCAGGCCAGGGCATGTTGCGCTTATAGCGGGATTTTATGAAGATGTCAGTGCAGTTGCTAAAGGTATGCTGGTCCTAAAGCTTTGAACACTGTCCTCCAAAATAAAGTGTTTCAGTGATGTGCTGGGCTTCTAGATGACTATTGAAAAATACCTGCATAGTAGTTTGTATACCAAGATTATATGGAAAAGAATCATTTTGGATGGATTTCCCACTCTTTATATCGATAGCTACGAAAATAGCTTACATAAGTTAATATTTTGTAACATGGTGAAATTTAGCACCCTGAGTCTAAAAGCAGAAGTATCTTATGGAGTGACCTCTTCATGTAACAGAAATTTTAATTATCATTTGGGATGTAATGGGATATGGCTAAGTAGATGCCACAAACAAGAAGTGAACTGCAGTGTCTTAGCTGAACCATTGCTAGGTTGAGTTGGAGAACCAGTAGCAAAATAAAGTGAAAACCCCAACTATGTTTTGTGTCCAGAGCTAGCCATTGCTGCATGCTTGGTGGTTAATAAAGTGGAACAAGCCTTCACATTACTGACTTGGTCTTTTGTGTGGTCCTCTGCCTCCCCCCAGGCTTCTAGGCCTGAACACTTGTAGTGTTGTGTGTTGTAGTTGGACAGGGGAGGTAAGAGGAATTACTTGATCTTTTCCATGTTGCTAATCAAAAGGTTCTTCCTTCTTCTGAGATCTGCTACAAATGCAGGATTGGCAGGAATTGCTGTTAAGAGCATCTCTATATTTCCATCAGCTGCCTTGTCATGGAAACAGAAGATCTTGAAGGTTTTATTGTGATGAGGTGGAATGTGACTGCTGGAAATATGGTATTTGAGTGTGTAATTTGTTGCCTAAAATGCCAAAAGCTGAGTTCAGACAACAGGGGATTTAGAATTCAGGAGAATTTTAGCTGTTTGGAAGGTAAAGCAGCTGTGTGTTTTGTCTGTTTGAATCCCTGCATAATGAGATTGGCTTAGGTTTTCAGCTCACTTCTTAATGAATGGGGGACTAATTGCAAACAGAGGTTGAAATGGAAGTAAAAACCAAGAGTCAAAACGTGGAGTTCATTATGAAATAATATCAGGGAAACTTAAAAAAACCCCATTTTGCATGGACTATCAATCTTAGCAGTCTTCTGGCAACCCCATTTAAATCCAGGTATGTTTGTTTAACAGGATGGAAGGAGAACCCAGTGGAATTTGACTCTGTTTTCAACGAAAGTAAATATACTTGGAGCTGGGGAAGCCCAGATATTTTGCCAATGTTTGCAAAAGGTAAGGTTTAAATTTTGTGCATCTTTAACACATAGTTATCAGGTAGTAAAATAGAGACACTTAAAATTTTTGAGTTAGAGAAGAAGGTGAATGAAGTATTTCCAGTTTGTATATTTGTGTATAACTGATTTCTAGTTTGTGAATTCAAGACTGGGTGGAGAAAAAGAAGGAAGATTTTAAAGAGTATATCCCTATTTATTACTCATCTATTTAAAGAGGCCTTCCCTAATTCTATTAGCATGCTAAAGGCAACACACCCGTAGTTAAAAGGACCTAATATTTTTTTCTCTGGTTGAGGTTTAAAGCTCTTCTTTGTAAGCCTGCAGGTGGGGTTTTTCTTCCTCTGCGTGCAGCTCCCAGTGAGTCAGGTGATAGAACTGCAGCCATGCTTTTTCAGTGTCTGAGCTGGAGAAGTAGCTTATTGTGGGTTATCCTGCTTCTACTCCAGAACAATAATGTATAAAGGGAAGAACTATATGCAAGTAGGAACTGCCTGGTACTATTCCTGAAGCTGAGGTCTTTTTCCCCATGGTGTGCAGTGTGTTAAAGTCTTGTCAGCCCAGTGCAATTGGTCTTTGAGCACTCAGAGATTGCTGAGCAACACTTCAAGCATTTAAAGGGTCTCCAAGTTTAATTTCGTTTTGTTCTTGGAAGAATGAGGGCATATACACCCTTTCCCATAATCTCAGAGTAAAACAGACTGAAGTGAAAAGGGGACAAGCTAGGAGCATATGCTGCTGTTCTGTTCTAAGTATTGGCATTGACAAATCAGAAAAATGTGATAGGCAGGATAGGAGTGGAATCTAATATTGGTTTAGAAAAAGTGTACATCATATTTCTCATGATGATTCTTGAACTTTTTCTGAACTACAGTCTCTTCCCCCTCTCCTGCTGATGTTCCCCGCCCCCCCCCCCCCTTTTCTGATCTTTGCTTGATCCTCATAAGTTTATGGTAAGCTTTAAAAATATCTCCTGATAATTTCCCATGACCTCAGATTACAGCTTGTATTTGGGAATATTGTGATGGTAGTTGGGGAGAGGGGAAAGGTAGTACACTGCCCTTGCACAGATTGTTTACATTTTTGGAGATATGTTCTTGGGAAAATATTTGGGGAATTCAAGAATTTCCCAGACCCCTGTCCTTCTACTAGTTTTGTTTGAGTAAGAAGATAAGCAGAGGACTTGGAAGCAGCTTTGATGTTATCTGGAGGGATGTGCAAGGGTAATACCATACTGTTGCTGTGTCTCTCAATATGACTTGTTCTGAGTGGCATCAACAATGGAGCTTTCTTTTGCAGGGGGTGGGGGAGAATCCCCCCAAAATTGAGAAAGGTTTAGTGCAGCACTGTATCTGACAAGTAGATGCTGTATGGGAAAACGAATCATAGTTTCTCATGACAGAAAGGTAGATTAACTTCTTTTAGTAGAAAAAGGTATTTCCCCTCCTTCCAAAGAAGAGAAGTTTTATAATACAGAAGGGAATGGAATCAAGTGTTTGTTCTTTAACTTTCACAAAAAAGCCAAAAAGGAAATAGGGGAGCATAGCTTAATTTCCCTCCTTCTTTCCAAGCTGCAAATTAGTGAGGTCACAGGACTCTTCTTGTGTGTATTTTATCATGCCAAAATGTTCAGAATTTTATTAACTGTTTCAACGCTTTCATTGGATGATGCATAAAGAGTATTTAACACCTGCTGGTTTTTGGGAAGGAGAGAAAAAAACCTTTGTTTGCTGTCATTGTCTATGTTCTTCAGGTCCTTTTCCTGTCATAAAATAAGTATTTCAATGAAATGGTTGAGGATTCAATAAAGAAGGTAAATAAAATGCTCACAGGTCTCTTTTAATATCAAAATAGATATGCATGAAATCTAAATTGGTCAAAGTCTCAATGACTGTGATTAGTGTTTTAGTCCGAGAAAATGTCTGAAGTACCTTTGGAACTGGTGTGCAATTCACTTACATCTTAAGCAGAATTAAAAGGTGTCAGTTTCTAATAGTTAAACTTACTTAAGCTACACAAGTTCAATGTGCTAATTTTAACCTTATTTTCTATGGTATTTTTAGTTTATGACCTTGAAATTATCTGAAAATAACGTACTTTGAAAATGCCTATGTTATTTCCAGAACACTCTTTAAAATTTTGAGGTTTTCTTCTAGACTTGCTAGAATTTGAGGTTTGACTTGAGCAGTCCAGTCCTGTACTGTTTTGTCATGGGCCTAGGTTGGAGTGTAATCCAGAGTGGAGTGTAATGCCATGCTGAAAAAGGAGCTGAGGCTGTTGCTTCTGTTAAGGGAAGCAGATATTAGTCCTTTGCACCCAGACTGACATTAGTTCCACAGATTCTCTTTCTTTCTCTTGGAAACTAGCAGCAAGGCTAGGGTCATTGTTTAGCTTGAGTATGAAGAAGGGTATCATCAAGACCATGGGGACAACCAGGACAAAGCTTTGTCAGGGTTATTCTGGACAGAGACACCTCTTGGTCTCTTCTTCTAGTTGTTAGACCATCAGTCATCCCGACGGTGATGGCCAGGGCTTATTTCTGCTTTTGAACTCCTTTATCCACCAATTGGAACTTCTTAAATCACTTTTTAATGCCTGGGAGTATTTTCTTCCTTTTCTTTCAGATTGTGAGAACTGCAACGAGTGTTCTGGGTTATAAGTAATACTAATGTCTCCTGAGGGGGCAGGGGGGAGCTGCACCAGAAAATCTGTGCCTGCTTTCATCTTCCTGGCCTGAAATACCTGCATCCCTTGAGTGGGTTTGGACATAATCTTGGTTAAACAGCTCCCTTATACTGGGATGTTAGTTCATTCACAAGCCTGAAAGCTTACAAAACTGCAGGGTGTAATTGTGACATCCAGCAAATCGGTTATATTCTCTCTGGCCATCAACTGATAGAAGAACATATTCATTCTGGGAGTTTACATAGTCACTGTAGAAATAGTATCCCCAAGCTGTAACAGCTCAGCCACTGACTGAATTATTTCATTAAACCCCACCTAACTTCAGATCTTTCCAGGGCTTCGGAAGTTTACTTTTTTCTAGGTCTTCATCTTTTTTTCCCACCTTTCTCTGCTTTGATCTCTTGATAGTGAGTACAGAATGAAATTGCCTTGTCCAGATGCTGTGTTTTCGCATCAGTGGCCCTCACGTTGTACTTTACGCCTGAATATAGTCTAGTAGTTCTCCCTTTTATATTTTGATTCCATGTTTTAAAGATGTAGACTTTGAATGTTGTCTTTCTGAACTTGTCCACTTGGTTTTCAATACTGCATTGCCTCCTGGAATTGATGTACAGTAACTAAGTTACATCCCTCCTGTTGCCTTCATTATATGTGATACATGATGATTTCCTGTGTAAAAGGCCCATTGATAGGGCATTGGCTTGTATGATTCAGTTTAACAACCAAAACCTAAGTACATTTTCTTAAACAAAAAACTCCCCAAAACGTGTGTGTTCAAACAAGGCTCTTAAATGTGTAGCTTCCTTTGTTAGAAGTTTCTCAGTGAAAACTCCTTGTTTCAAAAATAAATTCTGTTTAATTTACTTTGACTGGCATTTGTTCTACTCCTACCTGCTTTTCTATACTTTATTTCTTCACCTGAGCATACTGGATAACATTGTTCCTCATTCCTCTGGGGTGCTGATAAGCTGATGAGTTAGAATGGTATCCAGGCTTCAAAAAAACATAAATGGTGGGAAAGTTTAAAATAAGGAGAAAACCTCTTTGAATTCTCTCAGGATTGTCATTCTTGATAGATTTCTACTCCTATGCATTAATATTCATATATTTTTGAATATGAGAAAAGGAAGAAAACTTTTCTGTCTCTTATTCAATCTATTTTGGTTTTTTGCAGGTGCTACTGGAGATCACGTTTATACATTTTGTTATGCGGCAGAAAGTGAAGACTTTGGAGCACAAGACGCAGCCAAGCTTGACATGTGGGTTTTTGATCATGTTAAGGTGAGCAGAGAATCTTTTTGTTACCTGTGTATAAAAAGCACAGCTGGATGTTAACTTTATCATAGAACATGTTAACTTTATCGTAGAACTAGAAAGGAAGAAATTTTTGAAAGATCTATCACTTGGGGTCATAAATAAAAATTTCTTGAATTGATTACCATAACTAGTGTAATGGAAGCTTAGAGGAAGTATTTGTCATTCAGTGCTAATAAAAAACCTAACACTAATAAAAGTACCCTTTAAAAACATTCTTGGCTTTTCTTTGTCTTAAATTTGCATATAATTTGAAACCCATCTTAAAGTACTATAAACCCTTTAAAATCTTGAATGTGATTATTTAAGGTTTTTGTAACAAGTATTATGGCATGGCAGAAATGGTAAGTCTTCATGATGAGAAAGAAATGGACGATATTATTGACTCGATTTTTGTCAGCTTGTATCCACTGTAATTATACAGTGTAGCTTGTTCTGATGCACGTAGCTGGCTCCTGATTCTCTACTGTGGTTCATGCTATGCTGTGGCTGCCAGAGGAGTCATGGTTGGTTTGGGAGCGGAGGCAGTTTAGGCCCTGAAGCAGTAGAACTTGTTCACATGGTGCTCTGCTCAGCTGACGTGGGTCAGTGCTGGTTCATGACTGTTGTTTTCTGTGACGCTGTCACTGTAAGTATTAATAGTCCAAGGCACATGGTTTCTGATTATTCATGTTATTCCATGCTACCTCACTTGTCCTGGATTAAGAAATGCTTATAGTGGGCATTGGTGTATAAATATCTATATCAGTAAAGCAATTAGGTGAGTTACTTTCTGGATCTCATAACAATGTTAATGGAGTTTAAGACTTAATAAAACTTCTTCCACAAGATCTCTGGGCTGTATACATCAACACTAGCTAACCAGCATAAATCGAATCAAACTAAAAATAAAACCAAATAAATCAATAAACCAATCAGCATCTATATTAGGAAGGCAAGGGTGTGTCTGCTTTAAACAGTGAGGTAGGGTGGAAAAGTTCATTATAGTTTGCTAATTTTCAAGGGAAGTGATTTTCTGAGTTTGCAGGGTGAAAAGGTGTTTTTTCTAATTGCCATCCTCTCCTTGAATGTGCGCTTGTGCCAGGTTGCTGTTGTAATGCATATGAATAATACAAATCAAATTAGGCTGTCAGTTACGCTTGAATAGCTGTTGTCTTAAAGTTGCACCCTGCTGTCACTTGGAGCTGCACAGGTATGTGAGGGTGGTACTACCTTTCTTTTGCTTCAAAAAACCTAATGGCATTCCTTCTTTCAAACTATAATGATACGTTTAATATATATGTCATTACTGATGACTTTTTCCTTGCAACCAGCACCATTATTTTAAAGACTTAATTTGCCCATCTAAATTTTATACTATGAATGGATAAGACTTGATTGACTGGTGTTAAACACTCATTCCATTAATCATCTCTTCAATTACACATCAGTGATTGCGTCAGAAGCATGAAACTTGAGGCTAACTGAAACTGGGGTCACTCTGCTATTATAACTTGAACAACTCTTAGCTATGTTGGTGAGATTATATGTAAGTAACTGACAATTTGCTGAAATCTAAATTCTGCTTTACGTACTTTTTTTTTTTTCTCATTTGAGTTTTATCTCAAATATTTAACAACATTGTTTAACTCTGTCTTGGGCAAGGTGGTCCCTGGATTTTGGCCTCTTTAGGAAGTGAAAGACACTAATGTGTACTCCCTCTCTACTGTGTAGTCAGCAGGTCCCAAGCATCACGAGGGCTGCTTGTGGCTTCCTCTGGCCCAAAAAAGATGGGGATAAAATGGAGAATGGCTAACTAATGTTTGGGCTACTAGTGCTGGCACCCTGAAATTGCTTGTTCTCTTAAAAAGCGCTAACTAGTGATAACTCAGTTTGTCAGGAGATGTGACACTGACTAGTTTTTATTTGTATGGCTCAGAAGCTGATTGCTTAAATCATGAGTGGAGGAAAAAAATGTGTGATACTTGATAGTTCCTGTCATGTCTGCTCGTGGTACAGGGTGATCCTAGCCCTTTCTTGGGACAAACAAAATTGAGTATAGACTAGACTGGGTGGGGTTTTTATCTGCAGCTGGTTAAAACTCAGTAATTTTAATGTGTGGTAATAGCTTGGGAGTGGCTTGGAGATCCAGATGGGTATGGAGTTGATTGACTGTGGGTTTTTTCTGGTTTTTGGTGTTGTGGGTTTTTTTTTTAGAAGCCTTCAAAATAATTAAGGGACTGAGTGTAATTTAGTGTGATGTGGCCCAATGATTCTCAGTTAAATAACCTTTACCTAGATCATAGTCTGAGTCTGTGCTAAAGAAAAATTAGGGAGCAAAATACTGGGAATCTAGGTTAACTAACAGGAAAAAAAAGTCTTTTTAATGCATTTCTGATTTTATTTTAAGTATTTTGTGAAAAACAGTTTTGTAAGATTGAACTCTCTTTTTAGGGTAAAATGATTAAAATTCCAGGAACTCAGTCTTGAAGATTAGTTGCAGTAATGGTCTAACCACAATTTGTTATGACTACAGGGTAGGATATGCTCAAGGTATTCAGTTAATGCCTTCTGACTTAAATGGACATACATTTCTTCTTCTCCCCCCCCCCCCCGCCCCCCCCATTTTGAACACAGTACTTCATTCTTCCTTTGGCCCTTTTCTGCTGGAAGAAGGCCAGACCAAGCCTTCAGACTGTCCCTTCTGTGCAGGGTGGGGGCAAGAGTCCAGAACTGTGTGATGTTAAACTTCGAAGCTCTGCAGACAGTGCCATGACCTGATGTTGATTTCTGCCAGTGGATTTCAATACAGACAGCTCTGCTCTGACTAGCAGTACAATGGTTGAATGATTTATTTTTAATATATGTAGGAGTCTTGTGCATGAGCATGCCCAACTGCTATAAACCTAGCATATATATGTTTATCCTGCCTTCGTACATTTATTTTACATCTAAAAACTAGCATAACTATTTAAACTCTCACATGAGCACAAATCAGCGTGCACAGCTTTAACCTACCAATTCAATAAAGTTGTCCTGGATTTATGTATGAAGGAGCTTTGTGAAAGGAGAAGGGTTATTTGGTCTCTTTCTCCCTATACATCCATGCAGTCAGCAACAGTTTATCAGCTCTATTAAAGGATCGTGCTTCCGTGGAGGGTTCTGTTTGGGGGAACAAATGGTCCCCAACAACTTCTGTTAAACATCTATGGAGTCTATATTTTGTTCGGACATCAGTAAATCATGTTTTTGCTGGACCGTCTAGGTAGTCTTTTTTCTCCTTTGCTTTGTCCCATCCAAGGAGCGAGATGATACTAAAAGATTTCATGTAGTTGTAACCAAACTTCTCTTGTAATATTTTAGTTAGTATTACATTATAATTAACTTTACATTTTACTGTGAATATTTTAAGGGGAAGCTTATTGCTGATCTTACTAAATTATGTATCAGTTGTAGTCAGGGCATTTTTTGTTGTTAATTGCCAGAAAATCATAGAAAAGTTGCCAGAATCATAGAAAAACAAAGTTGGAAGAAAGCTGTAGTGGTTATCAAGTCCAATTCCCTGCATGAAGGAGGTCCAGTTAATGCAGGCTGCTCAGGCCTTGCCAAGTCAAGTTTTGAGCATCTTCTAGGGCAGAAATTCAACAACCTCTTGAGCACCTGTTCCAATATCTGGCTACAGTTATGGTTTAAAAAATAATTTTAAAAAGTCTCTTCATCTTACTGGAATTTCGTGCATTTCAAATTGTGAGTTTCCCCTGTTCTATCACCAAGGCCCTCTGAGCAGTCTGGCTCAATTTTCTCTTCACCCTCCAGTAGATGGTTGTAGACAGCAATGAGATCTCTCCTTAGCTGCCTTTTCTTGAGACTGGAGAAACGGAGTTCTCTCAGCCTCTTTGTTGTTTACTCCCATCCCTGAAACTTCTTGGTGGTATTCGGCTTAAATATAGGAGGGAGGTAATATTACTGAATAGAGCAAATAAAAGGGAAACAAAAAAATTGAGACAGAAAGATAGAGTTAATATATAATGGGGGCTTGGAAACTAGTGTTGAGTGGCGGTTAAGTCTCAAGTTTTGTGAATACTGAGTACCAAAAAGAAGGTGCCTTTAGCAGGCTACAAGAAGATACAAGGATAGTGCTGGGCAAACAGTTCAGCAGCCTCCACAGCAAGGTGAAATGGTTTTTGCCCCTACTGTTTGATGTCCTGCTTACCAACTCACCACCTTTATTAGCCTAAGATAACTCCTTGTGGTGAACTTCCTATTTGTGTGTTGTTTTTTGGTTTTGGTTTTTTTTTTTAGTAAAACATTTTAAATAATGTTCCATGGTATACAGTTTGGTATTTGCTCTGGGAAAAGATGCCACGTCTTAGGTTACACTCCTCTTCCTTTGGTTGTCTTATTCTTAATTAGCCAGAGGTTGGGCAAGCTCTTCTGGCTGCTGCTGCTCCGGGTTACGACGTGGCTGTACATCAACATTTTGTCTGCCTCTTCATCCTGATTGGGTGGTCTATAACAGACTCCCACCATGATATCTGCCTTGTTGGCCTTCCCCCTGATTCTTACCCATAAACACTCAACCCTATCATCACCATCATCAAGCTCTAGACAGTCAAAACACTCCATAACATAAAAGGCTACCCCACCACCTTGCCTGTCCCTTCTGAAGGGTTTATAGCCATCCATTGCAGCACTCCAGTTGTGCGAGTCATCCCACAATGTTTCCGTGATGGCAACTATGTCATAGTTTTCCTGCTGCACAATGGCTTCCAGCTCTTCCTATTTCTCGCCCATGCTGCGTGCATTGGTGTCGATGCACTTCAGCTGGGCTATTGATTCTGCCACCTTTTTAGGGGAGAAGCCCTAATTCCTACGTGACCATTCTCAGGTGCTTTTGTGGTTTCTAACACATCCCTAACCCTTGTGTCTTTGCTGCCGCATGGATCTCTATACCCTACCTCCACTGAAGTGGAGGATATCCATCCCCCTACTGAGATGGCAGACCGAAGGACCTCACTAGCACACTGTCCCTCAAACATTGGCGTGCAGCCCCCAGGCTTATCTCTAGCGAGCCTGGTTTTATCCCTTTCCCCCTTCAAATCTAGTTTAAAGCTCTTTCAATGAGTCCTGCTAACTCCTGTGCAAAGATGATTCTATGATTATCTCTGGACTTTCTGTGATGATTCTGTGATATCTCTGGACTTTGGTCATGATTTTGTTTGGACAAGAGCTGAAGTTGAGAGCATGCAAATATTAGTCCATGTGGCTTGTGTATATTCAGGGGGAAAAAAAAGGTAGAATTGTGCACTGCCACAGTTGCCTGACACGGCTTACTGTGATACTCTTGCTACCAGTTCGGTCTTCCTCTGGGTACAGTGACTTTCATTTACACAGGTTATGAGCTTTAGTTTTTAACAGCTCCACTGCTGTCACAGGTGTGTGGTGGACTGCTCTGTCCTTTGGTGGTAGAAATGGTTCACTGGCTCTACCAGTATTTTCCCTCGACTCTTGTGTGAAATTCAAAGACACTTTCCTTTATATTAATGTACTGAAAGGTTCTCTGGATGCTCTTTGAACTAAAACCCTATCCAACTTTGTTTCCTTGGGCAGTGCTGTTACTAAGGAGATCATGCTGGAATAGCTGTCTGCCTGCATTTTGCATTGCTGTAATATGGCTGGTCTAACACAGACTAGACATGTCAAGACTCATTCAGTCTGAGGGGAAAATCCTCCCGGCATCTGCCTCAGGGATGCTTAAGTAGGACATGTGCAAGGCAGATGTATGTTCTGTAGTTCATGTATTTGCAAAGTGTGTCTTGTTTTGTTCTGTTTTAATTTGGTTTCTGCAAACAAGTTGCAGCTTGGTATCTCAGTCCTGCAGAACCTGCTTCCAAAGCAAGAGTATTTGAGACCTTTGCTTCTAGCTTGAAATTGATAAATCAATGGAAATATAAAGCCATAAGTGGATCTCAGGAAAGGTGCATAGTTGTGATTACATAGGTGTCAAAGAAGGGATGATACACAGTTATCTGGTCTTTCTGCCTAAAGAAACTCAAATAACACTTTAAAAAAAAAAAAAAAAAACAAACAAAAAACAAAACCAAACAAAAAGACCCCTCAACTTGAGGCATGTTGCCTGTCTTAAGCTGAAACTTTGGACTGACGGTATTGATGGTAGTTATCCTCCAAGAAGTAAATTGGGAAGGAATTAATTTTTCTCTTTCATAACTCAAATAACTACTAGTATTTTGACATGAAAACAGCTGCATTTTAGTTTTAATAGGCTGCCCATCATCTTTTTCCATTGTACTCAGTTTAATATCTTAATGTCTTATTCCATACAGGACTTCTTTAACTCTTCCAGAAGTAATCAAACGTTATTCTCTGCACTGAATGAAGAGAAAGTGGTTCTGTTCCTGCATTTGCTAGGCATAGACACAAATGGACATGCTCATCGGCCAAACTCAAGGTAATTGAGAGATTAAGCATATCTTTCTTATTAGTTTTAAATACATACAGTAATTTTTTTACCAGTGCTATTTATCAAGCTTGAAACAAGACTTTTAGTCTTTAGAGTTTCTCTAATAGGTCATATATGTCACCATGATTACTAATGTTCTGAATTTTCTAGGGTTTTTTGGTTTTAAGGTCGTCTTTGTGGAAGTGACAGATTTTTGCTATATACAGTGTGCCTGGTTATACTACTGTACCCAAGTCTGATTTTTAGCAGATTGTCTTAGTTATAGTCAGCACATAATCTAGAGGATATGTAGGAAATGGCAGTTTTAAACATAAAATGGAAACAGTTCTCGGATTCCCCGTGGCTGAAATAGTATGAATTTATAGACAACAGTAAGCTCAGAAATAATGGCTGCAAATTCCAGCATTATGTTTGAGCTTTCCTTAGGACACTTGAACAAAGAGAAGAGTTTAGATTAACAGTACTCATCACCAATTCATCCTGAAGTGTGTTGAGAACTTTCATTTCCTCACGTGCTTTGAATGTAGGATATTATGTCTTCCTCTTGATCCTTGCATACTTTCGAAATCCTTGCTCTGATTTCCTGCATCATTCCGAAGTTCATATTTGCTGTATGTTTCGTGTTCTTTTGTTTTGATTTTTTGAAGATACAGTTTTAAAACTGACTTTAACAACCACAACAAATAGAAAATTAGTTAGAAAGTTAATCATGGTCACTTTTTCTAAAAATATACAAATTTTTGGTTTAGGCTCTATTCCACAATACTTTGGACTCTGTGCTGTCCCTGCATGGTCAGATCTTTCTTTGCTTAACTTTCTTTGGTTACTGGCTTAAAGTAATTTTTGAAACTTACAATTTAAGGCATTTGAGTTTTCCAGAATTCCTTAGTTTTGACATTCTCCTTAACTTACCTGATAGCTGTGAGTGATTAAATTATAGTCTTCAATCAAGGACAGGTCAGATTTGAAATATAAATATCCGTTTCAGACTGTAGTTTCAGGAACCTTCAAACTGTGCTGTGACAATTTAGTATCTCACATAAGACTTAGAAGAGGAGAGATTTTACATCTAGGATGCCTTTTGTTAGCTTGAGGTTCTGCAGAGGATAAAGCTGTCTATAGTCAAAGGACCGGGCATTATGACCATGGATAACTTGCTTCATACCAAGTACGAGAGCCATGGTGAATCTAACAACATTTTTTTCTTATTTTTCTAGGGAATACAAGGAGAATATCAAAAAAGTTGATGAGGGTGTAAAAGAAATTGCTTCGATGATTGACAATTTCTATGGAAATGATGGAAAAACTGCATTTATTTTAACTTCTGACCATGGAATGACAGATTGGGGTGAGTCTTTTTAAATGTTGAGTCAGCTGAGTTTATGGGTGAGTATCTGGAGTGTGATTAGAGCTCTGTCCCATTAGAAGCTTTGGAGCCCCTGCTTTGGTTTGATATCCTAAGTGTTGCTTGTGTATGAAACCCATGCAAATTAGGAAATGGTTAATTGGCTGCAGGGGCCCTCATCAGCCCTGTGGCAGCTGAGTTGCATATCTGGACAGAAAAAAGAAAATGAATAGGGTAAAGCTTAACTCTCTTAGTGGCTGCTAGTAGGGATAAAAAGACTTGAATACCACCTCTGTCAGAGGCTCCCTGCAGAAGACTAGCCCTAGCAGGAGGAGATTGTGTTATTTGGCTGCCAACCACGAAGTTGGTTTTGTTCCAGCCCACAGGGGAGATAGAGTTTTCTCTTTGGTGCTCTGAAGGACCTGGTAAAAGTGGCAGATCTGTCCAGGAGCTGGTGAAAAACTTTAGCAAGGGGATCTTTTTGCTTATTTTGGCCTTTTAGGCACAGCAGAAAGGATGGGACTGCTGTGTGATCTGTTTAGAGGATGCTGGTGCTGGAGACTAGGTGGAGCAGCTGAGAGTACAGAAAGGAGAGTGAGGCAGGTGGCCAGCCAGGCTGGTACCCACAGAGGGCACTTGTGAAGGGCATGACCACAGTGGCCGAATGACTTGAGGCAATTCTGGCCTAACTAGATGAAGGGCAGATGAGAAGAGTTTATGGTAGTGAACTCATTTAGACAATTTTTTTTCCTCTCCTTTTTTCTTTTTTCAAGAATTTTAATAACACTTCTGTCCTTGTGTGCAGCTGATGAAAGTGATAAGTCTCTCTTCCAATGCTGTGTCCTAACTGTGATACTTTTGAACCAAGGATGCTTCAGACGTGGTCTTGGCAAAATTCAGTATCTTATTCTGTGTGTGAAATCCTAAACTTTTTAAATGGAAGGGATGCAGACTTCTTCTGTCATCACAAATGACAAAAATATTTGTATATTTATTCAAAATCAGCCTAATTACCTCAGATGCTGATTTGCGAAATAGTCTGTTTTGAATATTATTTACTGTTGAGCTGACTGCCACTTGCAATAAAATTTTAATTCTGGCATATATTTTTTGTCTGTTTCAAGTAATCATTTCATAATTTTTTTATAAGGGAAGTGTGTGTATATAAATTTTTATATATACATACATACATATATATATATATGATCATAGGGACCTCAGGAAGTCCAACCACCTACTCAAAGCAGGATCAGCTTTGGGATCAGACGTGGTTGCTTGGGCTTTATCCAGCAGGGCCTTTAAAACCTCAAAGGATGGAGCCTGTGCAACCCCTTTGGGCAGCCTGCTCTGCTGCTTGCCTGCCCTCATGAAGGGGAAAAGGTTTTCTTTATCTGCAATCTGAACCTCCTTTGTTTCAACTTATGCCTGTTCTCTCTCATCCTCCCACCATGCACCACAGCGGGACCCTGACTCCATCCTCTCTCAAACCCCCTCGCAGTGGGGTAGAGGCAGGATGCTCTGTTACGTCCTCCCCAAAGCCATTTCTTCTCCAGGCTGAGCAAGTCCCAGTCCCTCAGCCTCTCCTCACAGGACAAGTGCTCCTCTGACCAATTTGGGGGCCCCCCACAGAACTCATTCCAGGTGGTTGATGTCTTTCCTGTACTGGAGGGGCCCAAAACTGGATCCAATATCTAGAGGTTGTCTCACAGGTAGTGAGTAGAGGAGGATAATCCCTTCCCCGGACCATGCTCCTGTTAACACAGCCCAGGGTGCTGTTGGCCTTCCTTGCTGCCAGAGTGTGCTGCTGAGCTGTTCTCATTAGGTACTGGATCCTTTGAAGGGGGAATAAAAGATGACAGGAGTAACTCTTCAGGCTGTGAGAAGCACTGGTCTGTCATAGTTTTCTGTCATCTCTTTCTGTCTTGAAGAAAAAGCTTGATCTTCTGGCAGAAGATCAACTTTAAATTTGACTTTAGTGAGTCCAAGAGCAAATCCAGAGATGATGCTCAGGCACATAGCCAGTGGTCTGAAGGCTAGTTCAGTAGCTTTTTTATTTGAGCTTGTAGTATCAGCAACTGCTGGAGTTTTTCAGTAGTTATTTGCAGAACGGGATATGCACCAGTTTTAAAACAAATTAAAAGCACAGGGGGGACCTATTAGGGAAGAGGACATGATGGAAGAAACTGTAGTTGTTGGCAGAGACCAATAAAATCACTTGATTTCTCAGCTCACTCCATGATTTTGCTTTAAGCTGATCTCAGATGGAACTGCTGACCACCAACATAGCTGGTCCCACACCCACCCTCACCTTGACCACTTGTTCCTGCAGCCATCCTGGCACAAATACTACTGTGTGGTACACTGGACCAGAGAACAGAAAACTAAACAGCAGCACCCTTTCCCTCCCTTTCACCTGAAAAGGTGTGTTTGGTGGGTGCTGAGGGGTGGAACAGGGAAAGGACCCAGCTGAAAATAATTTTTTTTTTTTTTTTCCCCTCTCTTATAATTCAGATCGGGCTGAAACCTGGTTCTTATAACAGGGGGAGGGGTGGATGCAGCTGCCTCTCTTAGCTGTGTATGCCTTAAAATATTCACGGAGGCAGAGTCTCAGTAAAATGCTGATGGAGCTGGTGGCTTGGCTAAAATGAAAGCTCACCAAAAATTACACTTTGCTCCTGCAATAGAAAGAAGTAACTGATGCCTGGAAGATGGAGGAAGCACTCTCTCCATCTGCTCTTTCCCCAAGCTCTGCAAAGAAGAGCAGTTGTTGCTGCTTTTGAGCCCAGAGAGTGCCTTCCAAGGGATTTCTGAACATTGGAAATCTTATTCCCAGACTTGTGTGTTCTTAAGCTTAGGGCTGTTTAAAGAAAGCAAAACTAGCTCTTCAGCTCTGCCATAGTGATTGTTGTACAGCCTCAATGCTATTCCCAATTTCATACCCAATTCTGGTGGTTGGTTGGTTTGTTTGTTTTTTTTTTTTTTAAAAAAAAAGCTGTTCTTAAAACAATGTGTTATTCTCTGTCCTTCATAATTATTAAAATATATATATACACACAGAGAGAGGAAAGAGTGTGTATCTATGCAAATACAAGGAAAATGTATAATCTTGTAGACTGTGCAGTGACTGGCATAGAGTTTGTATAACAATGTCATTCCATTTGAGACTGGGTTATCTCACTGCTGTGGTACCTCACCCACTGAGTTCAATGACCAGCATTTCTTTCAAGCTTGTGTGGCTTCTGCTTCAGTGCAGCTGCTGTTGAGATGTCATAGTTTTAAAGCTTCCTCCTTTTGGCAGCTGATATGTTAATCTGGAGGGAATTAATTTCCCTGGGGAAGGAAGTCATGTTTTATCAATTTTTAATGAGTGTGCTACCAGGCTTTAAAACCTTAAAAATGAACTTGTATCGCTGGGGAAAGGATGACAGTTGCAATGCATATTGTCTCCTGGTTTTGAAATAGAAGTCTAATCCTTATTTGGGGACCAGAGATCAATTCTATATGATTTTTTGGGCATGTGCCTAATTTTACTCAAATCAACCATCCCTGGTTTCCATGGGATGCTCAGGATTGGCACATGCACGTATTTTGAGCAGGTAACTCCTCTATACCGTGAGGCTTTCAAATACTTTGGCTTTAGTTTCTGTATGTTAATAGTTTGGGCTTTTTAATATACAAAGTTATATCCTTATAGGCTTGACCTAAGTGGTACTGGTTTCCCAGCTTGCAACTTGAATTTAGCCTTTATTGTTAGTGGCATAAAAATAAGCTACTAAGCTGGAATAGGTAACAAGAATACTGTAACAAGAACTTAGTACATGTGTGCATATATATATATATATATATATGTTTTGTTTGGTTTTACACCAAGTGTCTTAAAGTTTACACTTTTTTTGGTTTGGTGTATCTTAGGATCCCATGGAGCTGGTCATCCCTCAGAAACTTTAACACCACTGATTGCTTGGGGTGCTGGGGTGAATTATCCACAGAAAGTCACATCCCAATTCTTTGAAGACAATTTTTTGAAAGGTAGGTAAAATATAAAACTTAAGTGCAAGATTTTGCTGGAAAGGGAGGTGTTTAACCATTGCGCCTGTTGATCTTCACTGACTTATGTTCCATTACAGTAAATATGACTTGCTTTGTGTGGTGTGGAAAGAAAAGGTGACAGGGCATGCCTATGGTAGATAATATCAGAGTCGGTTTTCTTTTCCAGTCATGGAATTGAAGACTTTGTTTGGGTACAGGAGGCTATTGACACTCCTGAAACTTAGTTCCAAAGGAGACTTAATTCTTAGGAAGACTCCCAGAGGTTAAAAGCTATATGTACAGAAACATGATAAGTTGACATGTCCTAAGACTCTTTTCTAGCTTCATGGTACAACCCTGGGGAATTTCCAGGGGCTGTCTTGTCTCACTGTTGCATCCTTGTGGCTGTTGTGGAAATGTAAACAGTATTTCTCAATAAAAAACTGACTCTTTACTGTTATTTTTGCCCTTTGTAATTTATTTAAGAAGAGTAAACTTCTTTTAAAAGAATTCATTTTTAATATTTCAAATATATAATGTAATAAATACTGGCTTACTGAAATATCAATGGATTTCTAGAACCACGTGTGATTAAACTGTGCAAGCTCTTCCTCTTTCATGTGCCCCATTCTTGTAGCCTGCTCTGTTTCTTAAGATGCCTTGAATCTCTCAGGTTGTTACTCACAATCAATGAGGTAATGACTTTCTATTTTACTGGATTGTTTGTCAAGCTACATTAGAGAAGAGAAAACAGGCAAAAATGACTTCAGCCCTGAGGTTTTAACCCCACCCTGCTCTTGAGAAGGTATTTGGTAACAGATTAAACAAACAGGACTTCTCAGATACAGACCATGCTAACATTTCACTCTTTGTGATTAACTGCTGCTATAAAACGATGTTGTCTCTGATAAAATTGAAAATGAGTTGCAGAATAAGAAATAAAAAACAGAGTAAAACCAACTGATTTTGGTGTCTGTGATGGCTGAGCTGCTAGACTTCTAAGGACACTTGATGTCTTTAAGGGTTGATCTGTAATAGTTGATTTTTACAGCTGTCAGTTTTCTTGATTCTCACCAGCTTTAGTACAAACCTCAGTGTTTGACTTCAGGTAATGATGAAAATGGTGTGAGAGCATTTCAGAAAAGATGAGTATTGAGCTGATGTCCAGGTACACAATAGGGAAAGCTTTTTGGCTGTCATCTGTTAGGAAATGTGTATTTTCTTAAAGGAGGGAATGTGTCTGCACCCTGCTGTACCTACTTCGTATTTTCCTTCTGATGGTTTTAAAAAACCAAAAAAACAACACAACTCCCCCTGCCAAAAAAAAAAAAAAACAACCCACAACAAACCAACAACCAGACAAAAAACCAAACACCCCAAAGCAAACACCAGAAACTCCTCCCTCCATTCTGGGCTTGCTCTGCAGCTTTCCAGCTGTCCAGCATGTTGTTGATCTGTTTAGACACTATCTTTAGACATTATTAATTGCCAGGGATAATCTCTATTGGAGATTTGAGGGTCTCTGAGTATATTGGGCGTTTGAATCTCTGTTTGAGTAATAAGTATCTTCTTAAAAAGTGACTGTTCTCTCTGTGGTAGTACATTATAGCTTCTAGTAGGCTATGTAGCTTAAAGGTAAAGAAAAAATTGTTGTTGAAATGGAACTTGGTGCTTTTGCAGGTCAGTACAGTTCAGCTACTCCATTAAGTTACAATCCCAGATATTTTCACAAAGCTAACATATGAGAGAAAAGATGCTTAAAAGAAGACTCTTGAAAAGTTCTTTGAATTTGCCTTCCCTGCTCCATACAAATGCAGCTGAGACTGGGCAGGAGAGGAAAGCTTTTTCAAGACTGTTGTGTCACTGATGTGCCCAGGTGGCCAAGAAGGCCAATAGCATCCTGGCTTGTATCAGAAATAGTGTGGCCAGCAGCACTAGGGAAGTGATCATCCCCCTGTACTTGGCACTGGTGAGGCCGCACCTTGAATACTGTGTTCAGTTTTGGGCCCCTCACTACAAGAAGGACATTGAGGTGCTGGAGCGTGTCCAAAGAAGGGCAACGAAGCTGGTGAAGGGTCTAGAGCACAAGTCTTATGAGGTGCAGCTGAGGGAATTGGGGCGGTTTAGTCTGGAGAAGAGGAGGCTGAGGGGAGACCTTATCGCTTCCTACAACTACCTGAAAGGAGGTTGTAGTGAGGTGGGGGGTCGGTCTCTTCTCCCAAGTAACAAGTGATAGGATGAGAGGAAATGGCCTCAAGTTGCACCAGGGGAGGTTTAGGTTAGATATTAGGAAAAACTTCTTCACCGAAAGGGTAGTCAGGCACTGGAACAGGTTGCCCAGGGAAGTGGTTGAGTCCCCATCCCTGGAGGTATTTAAAAGACGTGTAGATGCAGTGCTTGAGGACATGGTTTAGTGGTGGACTTGGCAGTGCCAGATTAATGGTTGGACTTGATGATCTTAAGGGTCTTTTCCAACCTAAATGATTCTATGATTCTACGTATGTGTGTGTCTGACTTATATTTGCAATTGCATGCACCAATGTTCAAGTTCTTGCGTCTATTGACAATCCTTCCTAATTTCTCTTGAGTTAAGAGTTCATGGAAACAGCAGAATATTTCTAATGCTGACAAACTTATGCTCTGTTCAGTGCAAGCAGGCTGTAGGCAGCTCAGTGAATTGTCTCTCTTCTCATCGTTGCCATTGGGAGTCAACACCCCCAAAAGCAGTGCCAACAGGCAGGACTTAGTCTGTCTGATTTGTCATGGAAAGATTAACGTGCTCCTTGGATGGCCGGAAGGGTACAGTGTCTGTTCTGGGATGACAGCCTTCTCCTCAGCAGTCCCTTCACCTGTGCTCTGCCTTCCCTCAGGCCTGGCCATGCAATCATCTTGGAAGGATTTGCGATGGCAGCCCTGCATCCTGTGGGCGATGTGTAGTATTACCCATTTGGCTGTTGGCTTGACCCGTCTTCAGAAAGAAAGAGAATACAGAGCTGCTCTCCGGCTCCTCAGTGCTGGGTGGCCTTGGGGCGCAAGTCCAGAGAAGCTTGTAAGTGAAGGCACAGCCTTCTGCAGCTGAAGGTGGTGGTTTTCATCTGTACACATCCCTGTTTTGGAGGGGGCTCGGCCTGCTTTGCCGTGGCTGAGGGAGCTCAGTGTGCCCCTTCGCTGTTTTTGCTTCTGTGAGGTTTTACGTGAGATTTTCTTTGGTTCATGTAGCCACATCCCCAGCCTCTTCTTGAACTGGCGCTTCCCTGCTGTTTCCCCTGGACTGTTTGCATCTGACTGCCCAGCGGGCTGCAGTAAAAGCAGGGCTGGATAAAGAAAAAAAAAAACAAAAAACCAACTATCAAGCAGGTGGAAAACTGTGCTGAGCCCTGTACAGGAAACCTAGACAGTGAGCTGGAATCGTAACCCAGCGCGGGCAGCATGTACACCCAAGGCATTTCACTCCTGGGAGTACAGCCCGGACTGCAGGTGTGTCCCGGTCCTTGGGAGCTCCTGGGCTCAGTGCCTTACAGCTCCTGGTCCAAGGCAGATGTCCTCCACTCTGTGCCTTGTGGGAATATCTGACTAGGGAAAGCAGAGGTGTAAAAGCTGCTTACAAAGCTGTTTCTCTAGCAGAGCTACAGTTTCTTCCTACCTTAAGTACATTGTGTGTGTGTAGACAGTTTTCCAACATTTTTCATTGGAAAATGTTATTTAAAGGAAAACAAACAATGCATTTATATAATAGAAATATGGGTGAGAGTCTATATGTCTAGAAATACAAACCCATTTCCTTTTCTGGGAAGCAAAAGGAGGCAAACTTGTTCATTTTGGTGTGAGTTTAACACAATTCATGATTAATGCTGATAATACTTCTGCGTTGCTATGGGAACTCGCTGTAACTGTATATCTTGCTGTTGTTAAGGTACATGGCTGCTCTTCAGGGTGCTCCTGGGACCAAACAACAGTGGACCTGTGCTCAGGCCCCTGAAGCTAGCAGTGGTATGAACTAATTGCTGAAAAGAAGTTTGGTACATGCAGTACTGCAAATGTGAATGTTTCTTGTCTTGGGCTGTTTTCAGCTGAGACAGATCTGGGTCTGGCACAGACAGGGTGTATCGAAAGATGGAGAAAGAGTGGTATGGTCTAGGATTTGAATGCCTGTTTGGAGAAAATAAATGAGGTTGAAACAGACCTTTGAGCTATGGTTTACCAGTGTTTTTCATTAAGCTTGTTTCTGGTACATTTAAACTTCTACTTCACATAAACCCAAAGGATGGTTTTCAGCAACATGGCTGCACTGTCAATGGTCTGAGGTGCTAGGCTTCCATCTGTGCTGTTTCTGCAGTGTTAATTTGGCAAGTGGTGTTAGCAGGGTGGTGACTGGCCCATTTAGCTTTCTGTGTGTGTACTGAGGAAGGTGGCTGTGCCCCTTTTGCTAACATTAAGTTTGGTTGAGGGTAGGTGCCCCCAATGTCTTTACTGCAGTACATGAGATCTGCTCTAGGTAGGTCATTGACAGTATTTTAAGTACCGGCAAATCTGTTTCATCCCCTGTCGTGTTTTCCTCTGTATCTGATTTTTTTTTTTTTAAGCTTGGGGAAAAAAAAAAGGCTGTGTGTTGTCTTTTTGGGGTGTTTTGGTTTTTTTTTTGTTGTTGTTTTTTTTTTACTGCTCATATTATTGCTGTGAGTAGTGGGGCAGTGAATTTAAACATTAGGAAAAGAAGACATAGGGGAAAAAAAAAAATAAACCCTGCTAAACTCTGTTTTTGAATAACTCTTCACCCCCAAAGAAAACAGGCAATTTCCTCTTTATTTCCTTAGAGGCTAATGGAGAGAAGGAAAATACGGTTTTGAACCAGCTTTCTATATGATGCACCACAGCTTTAGGGGCTTGTACATTTGGCTTTGTCTCTGCCTTCATTGTAGTTGTTCTGATTGTTAAATCGTTGAACTTTTCCCTTGAGCTTGCTCTTGGCCGGTATTGCTTATGGCAGACAGGAGGTATGTTTGTACCACTCTGTACCGGTATATTGGAGACCCTGGGATAACCTTTTTTTAAAAAGTATTGAAGAGATTTAAACGGCTCTTCTCCTAAACCTGAGTTTGAATCTTTTAGTTGGCACGGGAGGTAACACATCACTTTCTATACTGTACTGAAAAAAATAAAAACCTTGGACTTTCTTCAACTGATCTGGGTCACAATTGCAGGCAGCAATTTATCCTGATGGATAAAAGAAAATGTGAACTGAAATGAATGCATTTTATTGTTTCTGCCTGTTGAGTTCCATCTGTAACCCCTCTTGAGCTAGCATCCTACAGCCAAATTGTAATTTTCTTTAGTAACCACACTTTGTGGAAAACGGCAACAAGACATTAAATGTCAACTGAATTATCCCTTTCAAATCTGTGTAGATTAGCTGTTCATGGGCTCTGTTATTTCTTGCAGAATGGAAACTGGAGAACTTGAAGAGGCTGGATGTCAATCAGGTATCAAACATAACTAATTTAATAGCTCATAAATTTTCACCTGAATTTGAGTTTTATGTGATTTGAACTGGTTGATGGAATTTGAATCAATGATCACACTGACGTGGCATTTCCCTGGAATGTGTTACTTTACATGTTAGAGTTGCAAGAACCGTACCCATATTCAACATAATATGAAAAAGTTTATAAATTGCTTGTTAACATGTGACAGCTATCTACAGCTTCCCCTCCTGAAGATGCATTATGACACTATTTTTTGTTATGTGATCATATGCCATTGTAGAAAGAGTGCAGTACAATATGCCAGGTACTCCTTGAAAACTCAGTGCATTATCTGAAAGTAACTTGAATAGCATCTAATGTGTTTTCAGAGTGGGATTTGCTTTTGCAAACCTTTAGAATTAATTTGTGGTGGTTTCCCTCTACTTTCTACTTCAAAACTGTTCTGGAGCTGAGCCTATACCTCCTCAGTATCTCCTATGAAGGTGCGCAGCTAAACACAAAGACAGCGTGATCTGATGATGATGACAATGTTTCCCAAGTTAGTGGGCATCTGCTGTATGCTTTTTGCTACACTGAAGTTATTCGTGTGTATGTTCAGTGTAGTTTTTTCAGAGCTATGTACTTCAATGTCTGTATTTTATAACTTCTTCCAGAAGTCACTATCATTATTGAATCAAAACCAATTCTTGCTATACTGTTAAACTGTGGGTTTTTTTTCAACAGGGTCTGCAGTTATGGCCCAACCACTTAGCAATTTAGACAATTTGTACTGTAAAGGAAGAAAAAAAGGTGGACGACTTAACCCTTGATACTAAATTGGCCAGGCTTTTTTAAATCATGATGATAATGCACATACATGCATGCACCTGAAGCTTGTTTGCTTCTTATTTCCTATCATCCTACGAAACCGAATGTATGAATAACAGACTCCAAACCCGCTTAAACAAGGGAAATAAATTTGTGCTAGAAGGTTGAAGTTGGGATT
This sequence comes from Theristicus caerulescens, assembly GCA_020745775.1. Classification (NCBI taxonomy): domain Eukaryota; kingdom Metazoa; phylum Chordata; class Aves; order Pelecaniformes; family Threskiornithidae; genus Theristicus; species Theristicus caerulescens. The sequence continues at coordinate 77,109,882 of CM036558.1, forward strand.
GTTCTGGATTAGCCACTTTCAGCAAAGCCCGGGTACAAATTAGAGATTAATTTTCTTCTCATGGTTGGCAGGAGTTAGGGGGATGTTATTTTTGAGACTGTATAGAAGAGTCTGGAGTGTTGCTTTGTTCTGGGTAATGGAGTCCCCAAAGACAGAGCTTTTGTCCTGTAGTACATGTGGGACTGTGGGTAAAAATAGCAAACTAGACTTCTGCTTACTATTATGCTATAGATATATATTGTCCTCTACAAATAATGGGTTTGAGTCTCCTTCTTCACAGTAGATCTGAGGCTGGAGCAGTGCCTGTGCCTTCAGTATAGTTTCTTCAGATTTATGCTGGAAAAACAAAGAAGTTTGGTGCATAGTTTTATATTAAAGGAAAATATAAACCTGGTGAGAGCCAGTGTTTATCATCACAAGTAGAAAATAATGGTGACGTTTTATGAGAAGCCTTGGTGTGGATTGAGGGGCCTTCCTGAGGGCTGACTGGGACATGAGTAAAAGTGCAGAATTGCCCTCTGAAGGGGAGAAGATGAGTAATTGGCACTGTGGAAACACGGATTAAGGAGTGCTGTGAAAAGCAGTATATTTGCTGTACTGCTTAAAACTGTAAATATGAAATTAGTTTTTTCTGCAGTATAAATAGTCATAAAAAGTGGTTATGCCTCTGAGTGCAGTGAAGGAGGTACTGAATTCCTATGAATAAATACTGTGGGGTTTTCTATTTGCTTTTTAAACTAAATGCATTTTTGAAGCTTTATCAGTAGTAGAGCCTCAGATTTTGAATCTAATCATGCCATGATGACTACTGGAAACTAAAAAAATATTATAAAGGAGTTTTGTATGTCATAACTTCACAGTATCACACCATTTACTTTTGCAAATGCAAATACATTAAAATTAAACTGAATTTATTAGCTCTTAGAAGCTGGAACTATCTTAGAATGGGGATGCTTCTGTTTCCACAGGCTGATATTGCACCGCTGATGGCTTCCCTTATTGGTGTGCCTTTCCCTCTGAATTCTGTGGTAAGAAGTACAAACATTTTTCCATATTATAAAAATCTGCTCGCAAAGGTGTTAGGGACAAGACTTTTGAGGCATGTGAGGGGAAAGGTTATACATTTGGAAAACTGCTATAGGTTATGGAGACTGCTTGTAGTTTTAGCTTTATATGTATGTCCTCAGGTTGGAGCATAAACTCAATCTTTTTGTATCTTGTATAGTGCTTTCAGTTGGAAAGGCAGCTGATCCTTTTATAATCTGCAACTTTATAATCTTGAGCTACATAAAAGTTTTTTGTTACTTTGTTTTTTAGGGAGGGTAAAAATGCAATATGGTTTGAATAACACTTGATTTTAATCATGAAAGCTGAGCCTGTAAACAAGCTGGTTCCTGCAATTTAATGTTTAATTATTTCTTGTTTAAACTAGTGTACTTTCCTCAGATGGTATCTTGTTCCTCTAATTAAGTGAACAGTGAGTGCCCTCACTGTGAGATGGCTTTTTCTTTGAATTTCCTTCGTATATTATTACATAGTCCAAAGGTTGTCTTATAAATATCTAATTGACAATTAGCATTACATTAGTGTGCTTCCATGCTGCTTGTTTCATTTTTAAAACACCTATTTACAGCACATTTTTCAAAATATTTCTTCTGGGGACTCTGCCCCAAATTCTGTCCCCCTGTCCTGCACTCACTCCCGGTCATGCGAGGAAAGCTGCCCAGCATAGGGTGGCATGGGAACTGCTCCCTTTCCCATCACAAGTACTGGGTGAGTCAGGCCCAGGCAAGTCTTTGGGTGGAAGACTTTTAGGTATTTCAAAAATGGCTTCTGATTAAAAGTTGAGGTTGTATTACCGTATACTATATACTTTAATAACGACTTCTGTTATTTACCTTTTTTGCGTTTCTGTAGGAGCTGGGATATTATGAACAGTCCCTGTAATGTTGAGAAATTATGTGAGAAGAGTATTTTCAAAGGAGTTACAGTAGTTATTTCAGCAGTAATTTGAAGTATTCCTACTGCTCATTTGGCCTGCCATTCAGTCAGAGAAATTCCTGTTTCTTAATTTAATTTTTTTATGTATATATGTATTTTTCTTCCTCAGGGAACTCTGCCTCTTGAATATCTGAACAATAGTGCTCATTTCAAAGCAGAGAGCATATTTACCAACGCTGTTCAGATTCTTGAGCAATTTAAGGTAACTAAACATATGGTAAAGAAAAATATTTCTTTGAATAATAGTTGTTGCTGTGTGTAAAATAATTATACTAGGATGTATGCTGTATATAGCATGCTGTAATTCAAAGGACTAAAATTGAACGCGCATACTGGATGATGTTGATTGACTAGCTGTGAGCCATATCTGAAGGAGTTCGAAAGACTTCAATAAACACCTTTTTTGTAAGAAGAATGAGCAACTTTTTTCTTGATTCTTTTGATGTTTATCGATATTAATGTAAACCTACTTACAGTATGTAGGTAGAATCTGAGTTCTGATACCTGAACAGGGAAATACTGCCTTTGCAACAGGGGCTGGGAGACAAGGCTCTAAGTCGGGGTCAGTACACAAACAGATCAAAAAGGTAACAGGCACCAGCCCATTAAAGAAATGAAATTAGTGACGTAATTAACTTTTAGCTAATGCTGTCGTATCTGTTGTTTTGCTCTGCAAGTGTTCATCTCTGGCTTCTCTGTATTGGATTCATCTAATATCAGATATTACCGTATTTTGAGAACACATGTGGTCCAAACAAAAAAAGGCTATGTTTCACTAGCTGCTTTTCAACTGTGGAATAGAATAATACAGTCCCATATCCAAAAATCTGAGTTTTGGCAAGACATATAAATGCTCTGAGGGAAAACCGTCTTTTCCACAGACAGGAAGCTGAGAGAGAGAACTGTTGCCCTGTCGGGAAATGGTGGAAGAAGGAACTAGCCTGAGAGTACCTGCAAGAGATTAGCTCCATCAGCACCTTCTGTCCCTTGAATGCCACGTTCCCAAATGCAGTTTGTGCGGATACCAGGTTGGCAGTGTCAGCAGCAGAGTCACTTCCAAATCTGTGGTGGAAAGCTGGCACGTAGCAGGGGAAGTGGTTGGCTGGCTGGCTGTGAGGCTGAAGTGTGCTGGTATGACCTCCACAGTTGGAAGACCTCTGCTCTAAGAATTAAGGATGTGACTCAGGTCTTTTTCAGTTAAATTGGTGTCTCAGGGATTATTTAAAGATATAAAAAGTTCTGGTCTTCCTTTTCTTTATTTTTATTCTGTCATTTTGTAGTGCTAAATTATCTATCTTCTTGTTGGCTGGCTTGTTTTTAGCATTGTTTTGCAAGGATCATGTGTGAATTTCCTTTGCGTTTCTCTGCTGAAGTAGAAGTAGCGCACTGGCTTAGACATGCCAAGTGGGCTTTTACTTTTCCTGTGATGGACTGACCTGACCACTGTTTGTACTCCCTGGAGAGAACGTTGCCTTGGATGGATAGGATGAGACGTGCAGGTTGCTACTTCAAGCTGTCAGGTTTTGGGAGCAGTACGCTTAGAAAGTTCCTGTCTGTGCTTTATGCTGACAGTCAGACTCAAGTCAGGCTGCTGCAGGAGGCCTTAAAGATGTTTTGAAGAGCCTTGGGCAAAGTGGCTCTGACGGCATCAAAACCTTCTATATTTATCCATGTGTAGGTTAATCAATCTAACAGCATTCCTTTTGCAGTGTTGCCGCAGTGTACTAGTTGCTGTCTGGCAGAAATAATACCGGTTCCATCGAGGGAGGTTATCACTGAAATCTGGTAGCACTTGTAGCCCTATCTTCCCTTTATCCTGCAAACTGTAGAAGTCCTTCTGTGCAAATCACTGGCTGGGGAGTGGTTTATTTTACCTGCTTTAGAGCAGGTCTGGGTTTCCAGGAACTCAGAAGAATTACACATACAGGAGTATAACACCCAGTTTCCTGGAAAATATATCGACAGTGTGATTTCATTCCTTTTCCAAAGTCTTAGAACTCTTCTGTGATTTTTAGTTTAATTCCTGATCTGATTTTTAGTCTTGTTGCAACTTGCATATAATGGTTTAATGCCTTTTTTTATGCAGGTTAAGATGAGTCAGAAAAAGGAAACTACACTATCATTTCTGTTCACACCATTCAAGTAAGTGTCTGTAAAAATATATATATATTTTATCTGATTGATTGCCTTATCACTTCGGTATTTCAGTGAGATGCAACAACAGAAATTCAATCTTTTTTTAAATGATAGTGTTTATCTGACTATGAAACTTTGCACTAGAACTGTGCAATTAACTTCTATTTAAAAATTCTGGTTAGAAGTAGATTTTTTTAAAAAAATCTATTCCTTACATTTAGTTTTCTGTTAAGTGTTATTTGCCTAAGCTTTTTGACAATATGGCTATATATAGACTGCACGGTAATTTTCACTGATTTCTCTTTTTGCTATGTTCTTTTAGCATTCCTTGGGAGATGTAAGTCCCTATAGGGTCAGGAAATGCAATCTGTTCTTGTTTATATGCATATAAAAGTTGAACTAAGAATTGTTTCTTCTGTGATTTAAATTCTAATGAAAAACAAAAAACCACCTTGCATCCAGAAAAGAAGCTCAAAATGTTTAGAATTTGTGCTGCCTAGTGTTAGTTTTTTCCAGGGCTGTGAAGGAGTCTCTGTACTGATTTGTGTATATGTGAGCTCTGTGTTCTAGTGTATGGAGCAGTTACTGACCCGCTTGCCTTTCAGTCTTATCCAATTAAAGCTGCTTTTTCCTTTTTCTTTACCCCCAAAAGGTTTTTGAAAGCTTTGCTATGGGTGCTGTCGTGGTTTAACCCCAGTCGGCAACTAAGCACCACGCAGCCGCTCGCTCACTGCCCCCACCCCAGTGGGATGGGGGAGAGAATTGGAAGGGTAAAAGTCAGACAACTCGTGGGTTAAGATATGAACAGTTTAATAATTGAAGTAAAATGAAATAGAATAGTAGTAGTAATAATAATATAATAATACAATAATAATATACAAAGCAACTGATACACGATACAATTGCTCACCGCCTGCCAACCGATACCCAGCCCGTTCCCGAGCAGTGATCGCTGCCCGCCCGGCCAACTGCCCCAGTTTATATACTGAGCATGATGTCATACGGTATGGAATAGCCCTTTGGCCAGTCTGGGTCAGCTGTCCTGGCTGTGCCCCCTCCCAGCTTCTTGTGCACCTGGCAGAGCATGGGAAGCTGAAAAAGTCCTTGACCAGTGTAAACTCTACTCAGCAAGAACCAAAACATCAGCATGTTATCAACATTATTCTCATTCTAAATCCAAAACACAGCACTCTACTAGCTACTAAGAAGAAAATTAACTCTATCACAGCTGAAACCAGGACAGTGCATGTGATACTGTTCAGTTCAGCTTTCAGTTTGTGGAGTGCTCCGAAAATGCTTTGTCACCAAGAGCAGCTGTTTTCTTTTGGGAAATAAAACTGATGTTAATTAAGATCTTTAAATCATAGGAGCAGTAAAAAGTACTTGAATCTCTTCCTGTGAAGTACGTTAAAACGCTAAATAAGATTGCTGTCTTTCTGAACAGTGATTTACTGTGTTATTTTATACCACTAGCTTCTTCAAAGGGAAAGGTTCAAGACAGCTCTGAGACACAAATCAAGTCAGTCTTGGGCACATCATGAATGTTTTAGATCCAATTCTGATTAAGAATGACAGGTGCATTATCAAAGAATTTACTGATCAGTGTGGAACAAAAATAGCATATGGAAAGGATGATCAGTCATCTTTGATTCTGTGGGAAGACTGTTAGTTTGATTTCACAGCTCATGTTTAAATTTTACCTTTCCCCAAGAAATAAGACTGATTCTGTAAAATAGGATGTGTTTTAATGCTAAATTTATCTTTAAAGGAACTAAGTGTTATTAATTGCCTTATGGACTGGTGTCTTTCTTTTTGTATGGTGTGTTGGATTGTTTTAAGTGCAAGTCCCTGAGACATTTATCACTTTGAAAATATGACTAAAACTTGGTATGGACATGTTGTTACTTTGGCATGGTCTGTTGCAAAAATAAATTTATTTTACTTTCTTTATGTATTCTTAAAACTTTTTTGAATCAGAATTTGGGTTAATGGTCCTTCCAGAAAAGGTTTTTGTATGAGACCAAGATAATTCCTTGGATGTGTGAATTACCTTACAAAAGGTGCCTATGCTTGCATGTTGTATGGGTAAAGACTTTCTTTGGTTCCTCAAGATTATATTGTTTACCTTCACTCTAGGAAAACAGAAAAAGCTTCTTATGACAGATGGTCACACATTAATGCAAATACTCATCCACTGTGTTCAGGGGGAGGGGGCGGGGCAGAATTTGGCCAGATTCTAATTAGTTTTCACCACTTTCCTTGACTTTCAAAACTTGGCCCATGTCTCGGAAGCTACCAAGGGGCCTTGTCCAACCAGTTTCTAATAGTTGGGATGAAGTGGTTGAACACCAACTTATTTTTAAGCAGATGAGTAACTTCCTAGTGCTCCAGCTTGCAGGAACTGAAGGAAAACTTGAGGTAGTTTTAGACATGAGCTGTCTACAGATCTATCCGCTCCTTCACAGGAGGTGACTGACTGAGCCTGAGCTTCAGCTGCAGGTTGTGATCTGATGCATTAGTGTAAGGCAGCCCTCATCAGTTCTTCAAACAAATTTTGCTTGGATCAGAGTGAGATGCTGAGGGAAAGGCATGTATCCCCTTTTGCTGGCTTTATTGTGACACTGTTTTTTTGGTGGTAGATAAAAGGATATAGAAGGGTACAGTTACTCTGTGTTTTTCAGAAGAAGTTAAAAAGGCAAAGTTGGGGATAGCTTACTTCTGTGTCTGGAGCAAGAGATCTCTTGGTATACTGTGCTACATTTCAGAGTAATTGGTAATGGTATGGAGATTGCATTTCTGCACAGCTATATGCTATTTGGACTTGTTGGCCCAGGTTTAATGGCAGGTTTGCCCACTAATTTGTGTTAATCTATGGCTGCCCTTGTCCACTGCTGCAGCTGAGTACAGTTCTGTGCTGTGTTTTCGCTAGGCACTACTGTCCTTCCATTCAGACACGAATAGCTTCTTCCACCACTGTTCACTGATTTCAGTTGTTGGACAAAGGAGTTATATCCTTTTTTAATCCTTCTAGTGCCTGAAATCTGTAACTTGAAGCTCAGAAAGTGTGTGCTCCAGCATAATGCTTTATTCCTTCCTGGTTTATTGGAGGTTAGTGAAGCATAATTCATGTCAGAAGTGCTTGGGACCATCAAGTTAGGTAGAAATCGAAAATCTAAATATTTTGGTTTGGAATATTATAGATTTTACATATATTTCAGCATCTCGATAACCTGAAAATGAACAGATATCTCTAAAAACGGCCTTTCTTATATTATTTAAATTAAATGCTGTAATTGAATGAAGTCTATGTAACAGAAATGTAGATATGAGTTCCAGAAGAAATCTGAATCTAAAATTTCAGACTGAGACATTCTGGTTTCAGAGAAGTTGATACAATTACTGTTGAAGGTGTATTTATCTGGGGGGGGAGAATATGTTGACAAATAATGCATTCTGTAGAAACTACAACTTACCAAACACCTCAGCTTAATTTTTCAGCCAGGAATAGCAGTAAAAAGTTTGGTTTAGTATTCTGAGGGGAAAATCCTATTTCCAAGCTTGAATTTCAGGTGTTTTATTACCAAGTGACTAGAAAACTGTTCATGACCTTCAGATGTAATGACTTAAAAACTAGTGTTTGAGTTGTATGTTGAATATATTGCACCAAAAGCATTAAGCTAGTTCCTATATATAAAATATTACAAGCCTATTTTTACTCCTTATTTACACAATGTTGGAAACAGAGAAAGTATCTTGAATTGGTATAAGACTTCTGATTTCCCCAGGGAATCTCATCCCAAGCAGAAACGTGGCTGGCACAATGGACAGGGAATGAAGGAGGCCATTAGACATGTGCCCTTTCCTACTTGGATCTAAATTGCATCTCTCTCTGAAATCCGTCTGTCAGGTGTATAATGAGGAGGAGGATGGAGCTCATCGTTGTGTTGTGTGATAGAAGCTTCAATAGCCTCTACTTAACCTGGTTTGAGGCAGGTTGGAATTTGAATAGCTGTATCTATTAATAAGGATGTGTCTGACTGCCAGTAATGCCATTTTCATTTTGTCAAAGTGCCTTCATCAAAGAGCAAATCTGTGTAAAAGCGTATCTTGCGGCTACCTGTGAAACTGTTGAGAATACATTTCAGAAAGAGCTCAGCTGCAAGTGTCTGCTGATTCTGCAAGGCAAGGTACACAGCCCGCCCCTAGGGGAACGAATGCACGGGAGCAGAACAGTGTCCCTTGCTGATATTGAATACTTGTTTAGAATGCTTATCTGCAGTTCCAGTTGGATACTTGAAGGGATTTACTGTCTGAAATGAGTTTCCTTCCCACTTCCTTCCACTCCCTACCTTTTTTTCCCGGCTATGAAAGACATGTTTTCAAAAACTATTTGCTTAGCAAAATTAGAGGCTTTTCTTGTCAGGATTCTGAGACATAGGCACAATGCTTTGACCTTTATGTGTAAGAAAAGCAGGTACCAAGATGCCAGATGCTTTGAAGGAAGAGTGAGGACAAATCTGAAGACTGCTGACAGAGGAAAACTGATGTCCAGGATAGTGAACTATCTTATTAGCTTTCTGACCATTTGATGTACCTTCAGGCAACTGCCGAGCTGGCACAGTTCAAAGAGGAGTGTGCCAAGGGGCCAGATGCTACTGTTGCAAAAGCACTCCCAAAGCTGGCTTCTCTGGGCTGTGAAAGTAATCCTACAAGGAGTAGCAGGGGGACAGTGTAGTGAGGTGAGTAGATGGGACATCAGTGTTGCACTAAAATCTTCTTAACCAATTAATGCAATCTGATTATCCCAACAGGTACAAGAGATTTAAGATACTAAATTACACAAAAGCACAGGAGTCCTTTTGTGTATGCCTGGTCCATACAGTGCTTTCGGGGAAGACTGTGCTTCCAGCTCTTCAGGTTCTGGTGCCTCACAGTAAGATGGCAGTAGTTTAAGAACCACTGCATACAAAAAACCAGGACATGAGCAGCTGAATTATAATCAGTGCTTGCTTTCCACTAGCTGTGCTTTTTTGTTTAATATCTTGAAGTTTATATCAGTAAGTTGGTTTTTTTGTTTCTTGGGTTTTTTTGGTTTTTTTTTTTTTTTTAAGCAGGAAACAGTTTAAGTATCTTCTCGTATATGATAAACACCATACCATCTTGATCCTGCATTTATAAAGTAACTTAATTGTTTGAATACTGTATTTTAATCATCCCAAAAAATTACTTTTGTGTGTATAATCAAGTTATAACTTGCATAGTTATATAGAAAGTCGCTGCATTTTTAATGCGCAGTGTACAGCTATTAAATAAAAATGTGCCTCTCCCTCACCGTATGAAAATGTAACTCATTCTCCTCTACCCTCCAATATGAATTGAGATATAACTCACTTAAACATTTGCATGGATTTGATGCAAGGAAGTATCAATCATATAGACTCTTTCCACATAATTACGCATCATGGTGATAGAAAAGAAAATAGCTCTTTCATAATGTAGAGTGTCTTTGAAGATGTACAGCAACTTCAAAGAAATGCCATATCCACAAATACCTCTCTTTTCTTCCTTTCTCTGATGACTGGAGATACAGCACTACATTGTTCCCTCTGTCTGATGGCCTTTCAAAACTTAAATAATAGATATTTCCACAAAGTTGACATTTGGAACAAAGTGAAACAAGCAATTTCTCTTCCACCATTAAGTGGGGCAGGGTTCCTTAAGATGTCAGTAAACATAGTACATCCTTTGAAGCATCCTATTCTTGTTTTGTTTAGATAAATGGCATTTATCTAAATAAATGGTAGTATGTGAGATATTTGTGATACATGTGATAATGCATTGCAAGAGCAAATATTAAGGTTTGAATGTCAGGAGTAAAGAGTGAAGCTATTGCAGTAGGGAAGGGTATTTCTAACAGTGGTTACTCTCCCTGTCCATTTGTCTGAAGACTTTGTGTCTCCAGAGGAACCTTGATTTAGCAGAGGCACTGATTTATCTGGGAGACATTTCATCCCCTTTATCCTGTGGTCAAGAATGAGGGACAGCAGCTTCTGTCAACTTCTAGTGAACCCTGGAAAGGCAGCCAGCTTTTTCCTTTCTCTGCTTTGTCCCCACTGTGTTAGCAGGTGGGAATCTAGGCATCAGGCTGCTTCTGGGGCAGCTGGTACAAGCAGGCCAGTATGGGCACCTTTAGCCTGTTGGTGTCGGGGAGGCAGACTGGCAGCCCTCTCCCCTCCACCCTTGGCTTTCAGAACCTGTGTATATACATGTGAACAAAAAATAGGCATGCAGTGCTGCAGAGACAAAAGTGCTCAAATGGAAATAATGGCTTCGTATTATTTTAAAAAAAAAACAAACCTGATTGAATAGTAGATGTATTATCTCTTTAGGTAGAAATCAATGCCTGCACTATAAAATGCGTGTTCTTTGGCAAAAACGTCAGCTTCTCTTTCACTGAATGGGCTGTGTCTGAAGCACTCTGTTAAACGCTGCTCAGGGAGGATGCAATCGGCTTAGAAAGCAGGCATCCTGCTGGTCTCAAGTTTCAGCAGCGCACTCAGGAGCTTTTAGTTTGTACATGAAAAGCTTACTGGCAGCAGCTTCTGTGCAGGAGGACCAGGCATAATTGGATTTACTATCAAGTAGGAAATAGGTAAGGCCTTTAGAAGGAGCTAAGAGGCTAATGTATAAGATAAAATATCACAAGATTTATGTGTATTTCTCTATTTCCTCATATAAATCCCTTTGCCCTTTTCTTGTAACTTGTGAGGCTTCATGCAGTGAGGGTGAGGGAGGGTGTAGAGGCAGGTGGTGGGATGGGATGGGCAGAGGATGTTCTGCACTGGGGCGTGAGGTAAGAGAGACAGTGCAGGGCTCTCTCTGGATCTCAATAAGAAAGGCCCGATAACAAATAGCTTAATAAAATAGCTGTTTTAATAAGCTAAAACAAAATGAAGAATATAGATAGCAAGTAAATCGTACATCCCTTCAGATGCTGGGTACCCTGCATTTGTGCAGCATCAGATGGAGCCCACATGGGTTTTCTCACGGTGCTGCACAGATCCTGTCTGTGGAGAGATTCCCTCTTTTTGGGCATTCAAGCTATTACATGATTTTCTTGCAAGGAATCAACTCTAGTAATCATTTCTACTGTCAAACAGAGTGGAGGTTCCCATGAGAACTTCTTGCTGCACTTCTAGATAAATACGAGGACAGGCAGGCAGCGTAATCGCCAGTAGGGAGCAGGAGCTGCCTGCCGGCTCCTCGGTTACTACAAGCTGGCTGGGTTTGCCCTGCAGCCGGGGATTTGTGCAACGCAGCCTGAAGTCACGCTGGACAGGCAGCACAGGCCTGAGCCTACTCAGGTTAACTGTTACGTGGATCACTGGCCCCTTCATGTACGATGGTCTGCTGGTCAGGATTAGTATGGGGGGCCTGCCCAAACCTGTGTTTTGGTGGCCATGGGGCCCTGCTATTAGGTACCTGCCCACACATAGCACATGCTGCCTGCTCTGGATGCAACTGGTTGGAAAATGGTTGCTGCAGTTTAGGTTTGGCACGTAGGATCAGGGAGCTGAAGAGGACCCGTGGCACAACACTACATATCCACAACACTGCAGATATCTAGATCCAGCTTGGTGTACGACATAAATCATCATACATTTTGCAGAAGTGAGGGCTGACTTGCTGCATAGGTAGAGCGTTGTTATTTAGAGTCAGCACGTGTCCCCTGCAGTACTGAAATTGCGGAGACTAAAAATGGTGCGTTTCCTTTCCTTCAAAGATCTTCATCTCCCTTATTAAGCCGTTGCCCTTTCCAAGGCTGCTGCATCATGTCCTGCTGCCTCTTCAGGCAAAACCCCTGCCCCTGCTAGATCCCTGCATCCAGCTTCTCTGTTCGGCTTTGAGCGGGCGGGAGGGACCGCTTCAGAGCATGGCCTCCTCCCTCCTGGCCTCTGAGTGTCCACAGCTCTTGCCCTAGTAGTTTGCATGCAAAATCTGCTGTGTGCAGCCCAGTTATCTTAATTGTTTCTCTCTGTTCAGTGAATTGGCAGCTGGCAGGTACTTGCCCTCTCCTTTTCCTCTCATCTCTGCTATCTAAAGGATTTACATAAATATCCTAAGGCACTGTGCTGTTGAATATGCAAATATACTGCATCAGGGATGCTGATTTGTGGAAATTAAAAGGCTATTTTAATTCCTAGCACTTGACAGTCCAGGATTAGACCATTAGCAGTCAGACCACTTCCTGGCTTTTCTCTGATGTTGTGCTGTTTTCTCCTTTGCATGTTTGTAAATCTAAATACAAAAGCATACATGTACTGGTAGGTTTTTGCAATGTGTGAATAAAGATGCTTTTTGCGATCTTTGGCCTGTGAAAGTATGTGTCCCCTCCCTTCATTTCATTATGCTTTAAAGAACAAAAACCTCAGAACTTAAAACAGGAGCCTCTTATTGACTTTCTTACTTATTTTCTTTCTTTTGGAGTGCCTGATGCATGCAGTGGTGCTTTTTAATGCTTCTTAAAAGAAAAAAGGTTGCAAAGGTAACTGAGTACAAACCTACAGCTGGACTGGCTGATTTACAATCTAACACGGTGGTCAGAAAATCCAGAAACAGAAAAACCCACTTGAAATTTAGACACTCCAAGACTGAAACTCCTGGCAGTGGAACAGCAGGAGAAAAGAGAGTAGATGAAGTTGGGAGATGGAATATTGAGAGTCCTGGGCTTTAAGAAGCCGTAATAAACCCTTTAGTGTAGGTTTATGTGGAATACCTTTTCTTTAAAAAAGCACAGCTTTAGCACACTAAAAACATCGCTGCATTTTTTTTATCTGTAAACTACATGCCTCTTGCTTCTGAATTATGAAAATCAAGTTTCGTAGGACTTGCCTGTTTTCATAGCTTACCTGAAAATATTTTAGTAAACAGTTAAAATTCAGGCCGTCTAAACAGATTAAGGATCACTGAGTTACCCCCCAAATCGTTTAATCTTTGAAACTTCACTCTTTGATGAAAACTAAAACATATGCAAAGGACTGTCTTTGGCAGATACAGTAAGACAATTCTTTCTCTTGACTATGCACATCTAAAGAACTGGAATTGAACACATTTTGAAAATGGGAAAAATCAGCTTCTGGCTATTAAAATCCATGTAAATATGTAATTTGGTAAAGTCCATAGAACTGTAATGCATTTTTTTCCTGATCGTTGCCCCTAGTAGCATCGTGTACTCTGTACTGCACAGCAAGTTCAACAGAAAGTAAACATCATGATTCCAGACTTTGATTTTTGAAATATTTATTTGGTCGATTTTTCCATGTTTTGCTGAATGAACTAATGACTTTGCATCACTTGCCATTCACTTTCTTTCTGATGATTCTCTTCTGTTGATGGAGAATTAGGAAGGTTTTATATTGAGCATTTCGTTCTGCTCCTACAAGGCTATGCACCATACCTTCAAAAGAAACGGCAGAATGATAAAGTTAGGCTAGTTTGTGATTTCTCTATCATTAATATCAAATCTCTGCACTCATGGGTTGCTAACTGGTGTGAATTTGATGTGGAGCAGGCATAAGCATGCAATCATGTTTCTGCTAAATTAATAGTGTTCAGTGCAACATCTGTGTCTCTACTTTCCCCTTACCCGCCTGCTGCTTTCTGAGGTGCCATCTCTGTTGCACGGTGGGAATGTTTGAAGGCAGCTCTCATGGGAGACTGGCTTTGTTTGTGAAGCCTGTTGCTACTCTGAAAAAGGCTTTGAAAAAGTGTCATTCAATTACTTGTATAACTTTTGAATAGCAGCCCTGCAAAAACATCAGGCCAGTCTTACATCTGTACTTTCAAGATGCCATTTTGCCAGCAGCAGTGATGTGGATCAAAGCAGTAATAGTGGGTCCTATAAGTACTATTTCAGCTGATTGCAGAATTGCTGGACTGGAAGTGATCTTTCCTCCTTAGTATGGCCCTCTCACAGAGGGATGGGTGGCAAACAGAGTTTGAACATATTCAGCTGCTTCTGTTGCTGGCAGTTTTCTCCCGTGGTGAGAGCAGAGAGGCACTGGCACCTGCCCCTCTCAGTGCCCAAGTGGCAGGAGGACAGGGGTGGGCGTCAGAGGCCTGGGCTGCTTGGTGGGATGGTGCCAGTGGAAGAGCTTCATGGCAAGAGGGGCAATGTTAACTCGGGGGATTTCTTTCAAGTTGCAAGTTACCAAGATGCCAGGGATCATCTTTCTGGAGAAGAGAACAAGAACCTGTGGCTGCTCGGCCTCTTGGCAGAAGAGGTTGCTGGAGTTGTTTGGACAGTGGCAGTCTGATGCATCTTTCACTGCCAACCATTTTGAAGTTAGAAATATCATAGCAAAGCAAGTGAGAAGGTCTGCCTTATGTGGTGTTCAGGAGAAGCTGACCCATACAAAATCCTAGCAGGCTTTATTCAGATGGCCTTGCCCTGCCTTGTTGGGGCTATCATGAGGTTCAAGGGATGTATATCCTTATCCTCTAGCTTGTTCAGTTTTGGATGAACAGGAGGAGTTGGTCCTTTTCTCCTTATCCCCCAACAGCCAATATGAAAATTTAGAAGTCTCAAGTCTGCTGAGCAGCTACTGCTGATTTGCTGCTGCTGGTGGATATGGGTCATGGAAATGTGATCACTACATCTTCTGCAAATCTTGCCACTCTCGGAGGGGTGTGGGATGCACAGTTTTGTTTTTTTTCTAGTGGAGAGTATGAAACAGCAGTGATAGAATGGTGTAGATGTGCATGAGCTGACAATAGTCAGGTACATGGAGTTTATGTTAAAGAGATTATTGAGTCCTCCTGCAAGAAGGTAAGTTCTTAAGCATGAGTAGTCTATCAGTTTTACATACAGAGGTGTGTGTGTGTAGAGTAAAGCAGCTGAAAAAATTTGTTTTCATCTGACAGTGAGCTAGGCAAAGATCTCAGCCTTTCTCTTTGTACATTGCATCTGCAGGTGTGTGATGCTTCCTTGACTTTCATTATTAAATCTGCAGCATTTTAAGTGTTAAACTACTACAGATCCTAAGGGGTTACTTTTTATGGTAGAATTCTGGAAAATTTACTCTACAATAAAATGACTATAAATCACTACCCAAATAACCAGGCATAATAAAATTAAGAAACTAGCAGTGGTGGATACAGATGTATTTGCAAGACATCTCCTTCTCTTGCAAGATTTTTATTTCATTATTTGACTGCAGCATGCTACCTGTGCCATTGGGGATGGTAATTTCTGTAGTGTGATGATAAACAAGACTCATTGACCAAAGAGAGGTCCCCTTGACATTGCTATGGTGAACATATTTCATCACAGTCTTGTTAGTGCTGTCAAATAGCTTAGCTTATATGAAGCGTGAATGAAGTGTTGGAAAGATTAATTTTGTCAGGTATACTTACGACCACAGTAGCTAACATCTCAGAAGGGATAGTTTACAAGCACTTGCACAATTAGCCCAATTGTTTTGTTTCATAATTAATTACGTTTATTCATGGATAAAGCTGTGACTTCTGTCTGGAACTAGAAAGTTAATCTCTGATAGCCATCGTGAAAACCAAAATTACTCTTCTAGAACCACCGTCATTTCCTGTGAAGAAGGTAATCTTAAATCTTTAGAGTCCTGATGATATTGTGAATGCATGTGTGTTTATAATATATGTGACCATAGAGTTCTTGGTTTTTCTTTTAAGTTAAACTTCAGAGTACTACACTTTACAGTGCATGAGTTTTGCAATACTTTCAAGACAAGAATAGGAGGACAGAGTTGAGCCCACTGCCTGAATTCTCTGTGTGTGTTTGTTAATTAATAGGACAGGTATTTTTGTGTTATGGAAAAAGACTTTTGATTTTACTAGTCAGGACTATTCATCTTGAATTTGGTAGAATTGGATTTTGGTGATGGGTAGCTGGGAAGAGCATATATATACATAACTTAGTTTTCTTTATAGAATTCAGAATCTTTCTAATAATGATCAGTAAATTCACTTCATTACTATTAATATTAATTGCATGGATGTGTGCATTAAGTGACCTTGAGAATACATTGGCATACTAGTAGTGCCTCTGGCATGTTGCATACTAAAACACAGGGAAATAACTCTGATCAGTTTATTCTTTTCTAACACTGTCTGCCTCGTATTCAAAACCTTTCATATAGCTTAAGTTAAAATTAAGTGGTGCTAAGAATAGTTCAAGCTGTAACTTCTCAGATTTAAGTTTTCCGTGTGGTTTTGTTGTTTGACGAGTCTTGTAGGTTTTGTAGAACCACCATTTCTAAAGTTCCTGCCTTCTTTCTATAGGTAACTTGCCACTTCTGTTCATGGCTCAGCTTTGCCTCTTTACGCTTTCTGCTACATCTTGCAAGGGGCTCCTTTTAAATCTCCCATCTACTTTGTCAGCTTTACGAAGTGAATCAGGGTCCTCAATGGATGATAAACTGCTTATGGTGAGCTGCATCCATTCCTTAACCAAGAGATAATCAGCATATTTGATAACTCTTCTTTCTAGTCTGGTGTGAGATGCAAAATTTCTCTAATCTCTTCTTCAAGCTTTTGTGTAATATGGAGGCAAAATATATCTAAGATGACGATCAAACCTTGCATTCAGAGTGAAACTTGAATTTTGATACAGTTACATATGAACAGCCCTTAATTTCTGGTGGAATTCATAAACTTTACAAAAACAGTCTGTAGACAATTGTAAATTTGGCATCTTGAAAAGCATCTATATAGAAGTCAGGTAAAATGTGTGGTATGATGTTAGCTATTGAAAATTAACAACGCACTTGCTAATGGTAACCCCATTTGACAAAATAATTGCCTTCTGCATTTGACTTACTGAAGCTTTACTGTTTAAAAACCCCATTTATTCTGTTACACCATCCATGTACAGAGATCGCAGATGCTGTCATCTAAGAAGGAATAGGTAACAACTATTGTTCATTAATAATAAAATGATTCATTGAGAATAAAAAGATAATTAAGGGGTTTATAGTTAAATGACTAGAGATATAAAGTGAAAGATAAAAATAAGGCTTTTTTAGCTTATTAAAAATTTGCATTGAATACGACAAGGATAAAATCCACAGAAAATAGTATGTGTTAAACAGAAAAAATGAGATGGTGAACATAGGAACATCTTGGATGTATTTCAGTCCTAAATAAAGCTGTTTAATAGTTATTCCAGATTTTTTAAAATCCTTACCTAAAAAGCTAAGATACTTTTTTTTCCCTCCTATTAATCTCCACACATGATGAAAACTCCCACCTTGGTTTGATGTTTTGCTCCCTTTCCCCTGCCAAGAAACTTAGCAAAACTTGAGGGTTACAGATTTTCTTGAGGCAGTACTTGGGTCTGGTTCACCTACTTGAAGAATCAATTCTAACTTGAGTCATCATCAGTCTTGGTGCCCGCTTGCTGGCTGCATGCTGGTAGCCCTCAGCCTGCGGAGTTGTAAGGTTGGCTTTCATAGGGACGTGTCATCAAGGTGCAGGAACAAGCAACATTCACGCTGTTATTTTTCAGCTCTGTTTTCTAAAATCCTCTGTCCTTCACCTGAAGTTAAGGTGATCAAACACTTACCATCACCTTGTCATCATCTTTTCCTCCCTTCTTCCTTTTTCATGGGGCCTCTCTCTTCTTACCTATTTATAAATACAATACTTTGATTCTTCTCTAGACTGAAGAGAGTCAAACATTTTTTATTACAGTTATTTCATTTACTCTTCTCAAAAGTAAGATACATTGCTGTTGCTATTATCCAATGTGTTTTAGAAGACTCCTGCACAATACCACTGTGCTCTGAACTCAACGAACAGTATCAAAATATAGCAGGATGTTATTAGTAATAAAAATTCAGATTGTTCAGGCACAGAATCCTTTTAATATGTTTCAGGGCTCAAGATATGATATGTATGCATTGTTGATGATGTGTCAACTGCTTCTGGGTGGCAGGCAGAAGTGGTTCCCAAGTGTTTGATGGGAGCTGCGGGAATGAGTGTTCCCATGCAGTAGTTGCATGAGATCAAGACCTGCCCCTTTGGTTCATCTGAGTGACCACACAGGTGACTGCTGCTGATTTAAACGGTAGGAACGAGACCCCAGGGCTGGTCCTGATTTGTCACAGCCTGAAACATGAAGTTGGCGGTTGCATATGAGGCATGTGAAGGAGTGCGTGCGAGGGAGGGAGGTGTGCAACTGGGCCATCATGTGCTGGGTATGCTGAGGAGATGATGCTGTGCCACAGCAGCGTTGTGAAAGGCGTAAAGGAAAACTGCTGTATGCATTCGTCAGCTATCAGAAAGTTGTGACCCGTGATACTTTGCCTATGGTGCCTAGAGTGACAGTGGCTGTGTTCTGGTTTATAACTTGCCCAGGGTAAGCCTGGGATCCTCTGGCCTGCTGCCGTCCTTAACTTGGAAAAAATAATAGTATAGGAGAAAGGGCTCCTTCCCTCTTCGTTTGGTGGAGGTTGGTTGACTGGCTTGTTTCTCCATGTTGCTACTTTCTGTAAGGGAAGAATTGTAGCAATTATTTACGTTGATGGTCAAATTCATTAAAATCAAAGAGATTTTTATCACTAACCTCAGTGTAGCCAGGTAACTGCATTATCCCCTGCTCTGAGGACTCTGCTAACAGCTCCCTGTGTAACAGGGGACAAGCTCTCATTTTTCAGAGAGAAGACTGTTAGGCATCATCTCTTGTTAGTGTGGAACCTGAACAATTCGTTCTACGCTGACAGGCTTACGAGCTGCTTACAACCATCTATCAAATCAGTTAAATTGCTTAATTCTTCTATGTGCAGTGCTTCTTGTCCAGAGCAATGGTCAATAATAATGCACGAGAGAGAATTTTCAGCAGTATTAGGTGGGAACACCTACATAAAAGAAATGTCTTTTAATGCAAAGGTCTTGTGATAAGTTAGACAGCAGCAGTGTTGACACAAGTGTGAAGATGAATGTAGAGGAATGGATTAGTTCTAATTACCTAATTACTTCTAATGAAGTTCAGAATATTTTGGTATGTTTCATTCCGGAGTAATTTTTTTATTACAAAGTTAATTTTTTCTGCCTCTTCCACTGCTCGTGAAAAGAAGAAATGTTAATATCTCTTTATATTGTTTTACAGACCACTTTCTGATTCTGAACAGATCAACTTTTTAAAGAAAACGAGGCTATATATTCAGCAGCAGAAGTACAATGAAGCGGTAAGTCTGGTTTTGCTATATGCCTTCTAGAAACTTTTTACAGGAACTTCTATTATATGTAAATATTTAGATTTGTTTAACTTGAAATGAAACTGGGAAATAAAACTTTTTTCCTTCCTCACTTATTACACAAATAAAATCCCACTGTAAGTCTCCAAAATTTTGCATTTTGACATCAGTTCTAATGAATAATACTGACTTGCTGTATTTTTTCTTATACTGCTTAAACTGTTTGTTACCATTCCATAGTATATTAACACACAATGTATGTTTTTATTTTCCACTGTAAAAAAGGGTGAATTGAGAGAGAAACTGAGGAATGTAGTTCATGTTCAGACTTCTTAGGCTGCTAGTTGCATGAAAAAAAGTATGATGTCTTGCTCCCTCATAGATCCTGCTTTGTTTTGTTCTTTTATCTAAACCAGCTGCTCTTGTTTTTAATTTCACATTTCAGTTTGTCAGAGACTGGGAGCCATATGTGGAATCATTCTGTGCTTCCCAGTTCTGGCATTACTTTCCTAAGCGTTTGCTACCACTCACTGTGTGACAGGGTACTTGATGGGTGCAGTTCACCAGTGCTGGTATTCTGACATTCACAGAAATAATTTGTAGACCTAAATGATACAAAGAAGTCTTTCATTTTAAGAGATTTAGTTTGGTCACTGACTTTTGTGTTAAAAAGTACATGAAAAAGTTGAATATGTAAGATTACATTTAACCTGACAGATGCATGGAAGAGTAATTCCCTTATGTGTTAGGGTTCAGCTCTTCTTTTTTCCTAATGTGTTTCTCAGGGTAATAAATTACTATTTTATGCACAGGACAGCTAAATCCATTTTATACCTCGTGCCTTTTTATTCACCTCATTGTAAATTGGAAATAGCTCAGTGTAAATCAATGGCTATATTTTGCTGTGGGAGCGAGCAGGTTTTCTGTTCGGTTTCCTAATACTACTACTTGGCTGTCACACATTTACTTATAGGAGACATTTTATATATTTCAGCAGTAGAACCTGCGAGTTTGTGTTGTTGGTTATATATAAATTTTACCCCTTGTTCACTCGAGTGCCCCATGTGTTGAAGTTCACTCTTGATCACTAACACATTGGGCTTGTGCCTGTGCCCTGGTTATCCTCAGCTTCCTATTTCGCAATGCCAAAAGGTCGGTGCATTATCAGCTGCTGGGGTATAGATGATTCTTTGCCGCCTCAACTCTACAGCTCTTTGCATTGCAAATATGCATTCATAATTGTATCCTCAGGAATGATGTGATTTTGGGTGAGTTTGCCCACTGGCAGACTTGTGATCTCTTCAGTAGTTGACATACCTTTTTCTATTGATTGTTGCTGTTAAGTCCCAACTGGATACCTGGACATATAAAGAAACATGGTCATGTATGCTCTTCCTTACAGATCTTTTAATCACCAGATAATCATCTCTGACCACAAATTACACAGCTGAGCTCCCCGTCTCTGGGTGAATCACAGGGGTCAGCACAGCTCCGTGTAAGGAGTGACACTCATGGTGGGAAAAACTACTGTCTTTATCATGGTGTTTCCCCAGTGGAGGTACTGAGTAAGGGGACCTGCGATTAGGCTGGGTATGACCCTTCTTGTGTCCAAATGATTTGGATCCTGAGAGTCCCAAGCAGCTGCTTTGAGAATGAAACTGGGGCTCCAGTTCAGTCTCTGAATTCACCTCTCGTGCTTAGGCAAAGCGCTGGGGGTATCAGGTACTACTGAAGTGGAGGACATCAAACCCCAGGAAAGGGGTATTTCAGACTGTGGAGAAGTGACCATGTTTCAGCTGCATCCATAATCCTCCTCCTATGTAAATGTTGTGCCTTCAGAAGCGCGTGACTGGTTTTCTTTGGGGGTCACTTATAGTGGAATATCTATATGGTCAAATGCTCATGGGAACAACAAGTGGCATGTTTGGTGTAGTAGTTGGGGTTCAAGGTGTGTTATCTGTGTAGCTTTCACCATCTGACCACTGTCGTGGCCAGGGGGATGGCAAAGGAGCCAAATGATGGTTGACTTTATGTCCAACAGGAGTCCAAAGCCGTGTGTACTCCAGTTGGTGCTGGCCAAAACAGTATACCAAAGCGCAGAGAGGACACACGTGCCAAGAGTGGTGGAGCTGCTTGAGCTCCAGTTGCTGTCAGTTAGGTCAATTTGTGGAATGGAGCTTACACTATTCTAAACTGTTGTTTATATGTTTTGTCTGTCTCTAGGTATCTCTGTGCAAAACCCTGATTAACCTTGCTTTGGAAGGCCTGTCTTATTACCATACTTATGATAGATTATTCCTGGGTCTAAGTATTGCAGTGGGTTTTGTGGGCTGGACGATTTACGTGATTTTGGTGATTATCAAGACCCATACCAATTTGACCAAGACTGTCCAGACTAACAATAAGGTAGGTCAGAAACATGCAATGACTTTTTCTATCAGTTTTCAGCATTATATGTATGCTCAGTCCCTGTGCGGGAGACCAAATTGCACACCTTCCGCTTCTTTTGACTACATGTGGAAACTGGCAAGCTGTGGAGTTTTCTAGCTACTGTAATCCTGCGTAGTGTTACTGTGTGGTCCATTTATCAGGATCAGTATTTCTAAGCCGTGGAAGTCTGAGTATGCAATACTGTACTTTCTCAGTTTCTTCCTTCCTACAGCTGTGCATTTTACTAGATGCTAATGCAAGTGTAAGCAAACGTAGTGATTTAAAACTATTAGAGGGTCTGTCTTTAACCAGAAGTCAAGTTTCAGCATTAATTGTAGTAAAATCAGCACTCTGTTGTAATAATATTTGCTTGGAAGAATACAGACTTCAGGGTTCCATTTTGATTTTTATTCTTTACTGTTCGGCCAAAAAAAATTAGCATGTAAACTATTTTATTCCTGTCCTCTTTGACAATGTGAAATCAGTTTTCAGAAGCTGTGCAGTCCAATCATAGTGTTTTTAAAATGTATAATGTTTTTTAATAGAAAGGTGAACTGTGGTTTCACAGATTGGCTTGCTGTCTTGCTCCTTGTGATTTGCAAGGGTGCAGCAGAAGACATCAAAGATGAAGGAAACTCTTTTTGACAAGATTACTATGGTTTGATTTTTCACAAAGTACAAAATCCTAAGAAATTAATTTACTTTCAGTCATTCATCAGGAAAAGAGATACTTCAAAAAGGTGAATGGGCAAAAAGTTAGCATTTCATTAGAGAAGAATTAAAGCCTTGGGGTGGAGGGGAAATCTCCCAAACTTCAAGAATTTGTTTCAGAATAAAAGGAATTGTTTCATTTGGTAATGTAAATGAGAATGAGCATGAGCGCTCACTTGGCATCTTTACTGCCTTCAATATATTACTCTGAGAAAATTCCTATCATGCTGTCTTGAGGTTTTTACTACTGGCTGAAATGAGATAGTCTTGGCCTTTAATGAAAATGATCAAACAAAATTGAAATGGAAAATATTCGTAAGTGCTGTACTGCATGATTTAGGTTTTCTTTCATCAAATAACTGAGAAGAAATAATCCAAGATGCATGTTATGTTAGATATGAACAAAATAATTACAATAAATAGACTGAGTATTGGGTATATTAATAACTACATTAAGCAAAAACTTCACATTTTTCGTTGACATAAGATTTTCATTTGGTATATTGATTTTACTTGTTGAAGACAAATTTTATGCTAGTGACACTGGTAGAAAAAAAATAGATTTCTTGAGTTCTTTGTCTCATTTTTCATTCCCCAGTTTTAGTAAGAGGCCCTTTTCTGTAGAAACCTTTTTTAGTGTTCCTAAATACTTCGGGAGTCACCGTGTGGGGCTACTGCTTCATATATGGAAGTTATTTGGTTTATAGCTAATATTGGAGCTACTTAAATAATTTTGCTGAGAAACTAATCTACCATTGACAAATAGTCTTCTGCAAAGCACAGCCTTATAAAATCTGAAAGGAGCCTCTGAATAATGAAACTGCATATCCTATATATATATATCATCTTTAGCAGTTTTTGGCTTCTTACACTCCATATGAAAAAACTTATTTTCTTTTAGAGTAGTGTTTTGTTTTGCTTAGCAAGAAGCCTAACCTTTTAATCTGTTTTTAAACATCCACAAGAAAATGCAAATCTGGTTTCCATTTTCAATGCATGACCAATTATATTGGACTCTATAATATTTATGTCTCTATATGGAATAAAATGTTGATTGTATGTGTTTACTCATTCAGTGATAAATTACATTGTGTGCATATCATATCTATACATATTCATTCTGTCTATATGTCAGCAAATGTAAAATTTAAAACTACTAAATTGCATTATGTCAGCTTTATATATGACATTTTTTCTTACTTTAATGGCATATCTTAGCAGAAATTCTATCTTAAAAAATCATCTAGAACTGGCATTTGCTGTCAGTTTAGATTGAGGCAGTTATATGTCAGTTACAGGGGGGGCAGAAAAAATGCTAACGCGTCTACGTGAACTGCTAATTGAATGTCTTTTCTTCTCAGCATATTTAATATAGTCGCCTGTCTGCATAACTCATTCAAAAAAACTGGCATTCGTGTAGAAGAAAACAGTGTCTTCAGTCATTGCCTACACAATACACTAAAGACTGCTCAGTCACTAAAGCTGCCTTTGCTATGTCAAGTTGCAATACATAAAATTGTTTATTTAAAACTTGTACATAATCTTCCCTTACCAGTAATTCTTCTGATATATGAATGTCCCTAAATAAGGAAGAGTAGTTCAATGGCCAGGTAAAAGGCAGATGCAGGGTGATTGTTTAAATGCTCCTCTTTGCACAAACAAGAATTGCTGCTACCCGATGATTAAGGACTAGCCTACCTGTCTGAGATTACCCAGTTAAAAAATTTCCTTTCTCTTGTTGATGTTCCTCCTTACACCTCTCTCACTACGAGAATGTGTTTCTTTGAGTACATGGTAGGGAGAATGTTCTAATCTCATATCTTAACTTTTTTTATTTTATTTTTTTTAATTTTTTTTAGAAAAGCCCAAAGCTGGCGTTGTAGGTTAGGGTTAAATATAACAACAGGTCTAGCTATGCTAGGAACCTTTTAGTGCTGTGTGACTCTAGTCCTCTGTTGTATTTTGAAATTGTAGGTTCTTTGAGTAAGGCTGTCTCTCCTGTGGAAGGTTGGTCACAAGCCTCCTTCAGTAGCTGTCCCTAGATCCTGAAGAGTTGGATTTTTTTCCCAGTAGGATTTAATGCTTTGTATTTTAATTTAATTAATTCTCTTCCAAATGTCTCAAGCAGGAGGAGGAAGCATGTGCTAATGGAATTTTCATTAAATGTTTTGACCGTAATGCTATGAACTTGAACTCAAAAGGTTATGCTCCAGGTCTGGTTTTAGAATCTAAATTTAAGAGAGTTCTTTTTTCCAAGACTCTTAGCATCTCTGACTTCCAATGGATTTCCAGTATCCATTGAACATAAATAACATTGCATACATTGGGCTTCCAGATTTTACAAGTGTGCCTTGCCTGTGCGGATTTTACTGCAGACCTTACATAGAGACGTATTGAGAATTAGATCTTCAAATCTCATTGTTGTTTTTTCTCATCTGGCTGGAAACAGCATCCAGAGTTGTGTACATAGACACAAGGCAGCTTGAGTGGCTGTGTTAAAATAACATTTGCTTTACTGTGTAACTAACAAATGGAAAATAGCATGTTGTTTAAAACATTTTATTGCTGTTTCAGGAATCTTTGTCCAACCATTTGTTTTTCAGGAATCTACTGTTCTCTTCTATGGTTTTGCCTTTGTTGGAATGATAATAGCTTTTTTCCTGTTGATTCAAACATGTCCTTGGACATACTACGTATACTGTCTCTTGCCAGTACCAGTATGGTATGCAGTTGTGAGAGAGTAAGTAAAGAATACATTTTACAAAGAATGTTTTATAAAACCAGGTCTATGCTTCCTTTTTGTTGACAATTAAATTTTTCCCATAAGTTTGGGAGAAAAAGTTAGATGTAATTTTATTAAACTTCCTGAAATGCTTCCTGAGCATTCCAGAGGACTCTGGTTTATTTTTCACTTGACATATAGAGTAGTTTCCAAACTGACTGATATAGCTGCCAATTCTAGAAGATATCTTTTCTATTAGCAAAAATAAATTAATGTCTTTCCCAGTCAAAATGTTTTTAGCACTCTTGTAACTGTAGCAAAAGGGTGCCAAAATCTTGGGCAAATACCTGTAGCAGCTGACTTCTTTTATAAACTGGCACAGGTTGTTCCTTTTCTTCAGTAATTTTGAAATAGTCTGATCCTGCAAAGTGTCAAGTATGCTGAACTCCAGCTCCTCTTGGAGAACATGTGCTAGTCATGTTGAGGATTGTGCTCTGATATTGAAACAGACTTGTCTTGTTTGGGTCTCCTTTTACTCCAAATCCAAAAATACTTGTTACCTTCTGATTTCTATTACTTATCTAATCTACTGGCAATTCTGTAGATACCAACTCAGTATTATTCAGAGAAAATGAAACCAAACTGCAGTTAGATAATGAGCTGCCTCATAAAACACTGGAAAAGCTACCTGGGGATTTTTTTCTCTCTCTGAAGCAGCCGGTCACAAGTGGTGTTCCCCAGGACTCGGTATTGGGGCCAGTTCTGTTTAATATCTTTATCAATGGTCTGAATGAGGGCATCAAGTGCACCCTCAGTAAGTTTGCAGGCAACACCAAGTTGGGCAGGAGTGTTGACCTGCTGGAAGGTGGGAAGGCTCTACAGCAGGATCTGGACAGGCTGGATCGATAGGCCGAGGCCAATTGTATGAGATTCAACAAGGCACAGTGCCAGGTCCTTCACTTGGGTCACAACAACCCCATGCAACGCTATAGGCTTGGGGAAGAGTGGCTGGAGAGCTGCCCGGCAGAAAAGGACCTGGGGGTGTTGGTTGACAGCCAGCTGAATATGAGCCAGCAGTGTACCCAGGTGGCCAAGAAGGCCAATAGCATCCTGGCTTGTATCAGAAATAGTGTGGCCAGCAGGTCCCCCGGACTTGGCACTGGTGAGGCTGCACCTTGAATACTGTGTCCAGTTTTGGGCCCCTCACTACAAGAAGGATATTGAGGTGCTGGAGCATGTCCAAAGAAGGGCAACGAAGCTGGTGAAGGGTCTAGAGCACAAGTCTTATGAGGAGTGGCTGAGGGAGCTGGGGTGGTTTAGTCTGGAGAAGAGGAGGCTGAGGGGAGACCTTATTGCTCTCTACAGCTACCTGAAAGGAGGTTGTAGTGAGGTGGGGGTTGGTCTCTTCTCCCAAGTAACAAGCGATAGGACAAGAGGAATGGCCTCCAGTTGTGCCAGGGGAGGTTTCGATTAGATATTAGGAAAAATTTCTTCACCGAAAGGGTAGTCAGGCACTGGAACAGGCTGCCCAGGGAAGTGGTTGAGTCCCCATCCCTGGCGGTATTTAAAAGATGTGTGGATGTGGTGCTTAGGGACATGGTTTAGTGGTGGGCTTGGCAGTGGTAGGTTTACAGTTGGACCTGATGATCTTAAAGGCCTTTTCCAACCTAAATGATTCTATGATTCTATGAATGTTTCATCAGTTATGATGGACATTAAGCACAGCACAACCAAAAATGTTCATAAACTCAGACTCGATTTGGATAAAGAATAATCTGAAGCTTGTCCAAATACTGGCGAAGATGTGCCAGAGATGGGAGGGGAAAAAGCTGGAGGGTTTTATTGTAGATTTGATATCAAGTAAAAACGGGCAGAAGGAGCCTCAGGTCATCACCCACTCTGTTTCTAAACAGTAGCAGGATCAGCAATACCTGAAACATTTCTTGTGCTCTGACACCCTCCTCACCCCTCAAAGGTAAAATCCTATATTATTTCTGTTTTTTAAAAATAATTACTATCTTGTTCCATCATTTTGAACAGGCTTCCTGTTATTCAAGACCTTGCCGCAAATCTCTTGTCACTTCCTATACATCAGTCTATAGGATTCCTCTTGGTTTGTACACTAGGAATTGAAATACTGGTAAGTATTTTATCCATATGTACCAACAGGGTATCTCATTGCTAGCATTGTACCTCTTTGAGGAATTGTAAGTTTTATTAACGTGCTTGGTTTTCAGTCTTCTGTTGGATTTTTTTTTTTTTTTTTAATTAGGTCTTCAGCTTTTTCTACCGCTCAACGCTTACTATTGGTCTTCTCATCTTTGCTGGCTGGCCAGTGATCACACAGCTATGGGTTCAAGCAAAGGTACTGTATTGCTTTGCTTAAAAAGAGTATTTTAAATGGCTAACGGCTGATTGCATCTTAGGATGTTGGGACTGGTCTCTTTGGAATGTTTCTTTAGATTCTTGTTCTGTTATGGTCTTATTCTGATCTCTGTCGTGAGCAGCATGTAGCAAGGCAAGGGAGTTTAATATCTGGATAGATCTCTTATACAAGATAAGTAATAAGACTGCATAAGAATTTCAGGGTATCTGTGAATTAGCTATCAGTTTTCTGTTGTTAATGATAACTAAAAAATGCTTGCCTTAAAATCATATGAAATACACATGATTTATCAAATTGTCACAGTGACAAAAGCATTGACGTGCATGATTGGTGAAGGTGCCACCATTTAAGTAATATAATTTATTGAAAAAAAAAAATTTGATTATAACTGAAAAATGCTTGTTGATTCATTATTGGCTGCAATCAGCTGGCAAGCTTCGTTCCTCAGAGGCAGCTTTCTGTACTGTTTTTCCCAGGAAAAAACTTCACTTTTGTAGATATGGGTGTGAAGTGGCACAATCTTTAATATGAGACATTTCTTCCATTAGTTTATTCTGACATCTCTTATTTCTGGGGTAACATTAACATTTTAATTAAAACAAAAAAAATTGGAGTCAAATTGTGAAGTCTTGCTCTGCAAGAACTGTCAAGATGGTGACTTGTGTTTGTTTATTTACAATTTTTTAAATTATATTTGAATAATCAAGTAACTTGTCTTAAAGCTGGGTATACACAGAAGATGTTTTGTAGCACTGAAAATTTCTTTTCAGGAACTTGAATCTGACTTCAGCTTGAAAACTTTAAGTGATATAACTCTTAATGTCTTTATGTAGAGTAAAATACCTGGGATGGGTTGGTTTTTTTTTTTCCTCCTAGCAAAGAGTTTAGAAAACTACTTAAGCGATTATGGTAGTTAAATCAAATGGCATTCAGATTCAAAGACTGGAAAATGTTACCATATTGCTAGAGAACAGGTGATTAGTTAGCTGCTGTAAACTTCTGACGAGATTAGTTTTATTCCTTTCTTCCATAAGGTTACACATCAGCTTTCTGGTGACTGTAATGTATGTGAAGGCCACACTTTGAGAAAGTGCTCTTAAGTATAAGCTTAGCTTTAATTCACATTGTCTTTGATAGGATTTTGACAGCTGTGTAATTGAGATTCTTTTCTGTATTAAATTGAAGTGCTGTAATACCAATGACCCTGTGCCCTTTTTTCAGTTGATTTTACTCTTGATAGATGCAGGGGTTTTTTGCCTGTGGGAGATGCTAGTAGCGTTAGTAGGTCGCTGAAGTATTTTTTTCTGCTTAGACAATTGTCTGTCCACATGACCTCCAAAAAATCCCATTTGTTTTTCTTCTTTTAGACAACAGCATTGATCTGGACTCTTCTGTGTGTGCTCCTGGCAATATTTCCTTTAATGCCTGTTGTAGGAAGAGAACCAAACGTTCCTCTGGTGTAAGAATCTCATTCCTTTAAACTTTTTATTTCCCTCTTTGATATTCAAAATTTAGGCTGACTTTTGATATTTGTGAGGAATTGTATTATTGAAAGCTGGCCAAGACGGGTATTGAAATTCAGAATTTAAATAACACGATTATAGAGACCTCAGTTATTCACTAATGTGAATGAGAATAGACTTTTAATTCTTTTGCCACATCCATTTGCTCTTTGTGTTATTCTGCAATTTCTTGTTGAGGGAAACATTTCTCACAATACAAAAATTTGCAAATTTTACATGAAAATAAAGGTCATCATTAAAGGAGGAGCTTCACTGCAGTGCAAACATGGTAAATAGCACTGACGTGAATAAGAACATTTATTCAAAAGCAGTTTACTTTGACAGCATCTTTCTGAATTCCTCCATCTAATTTTGAATAATCTGTCTTTGAATAGCACTCTGTACTTAATGAGATATTCAGGGAAATAGAACAAATAGGACAGGCAGAGCTCTCTTCTTCCTTGGTGTCTCCTTTGTCTCTTCTTTTTCCACCTCTGCTTCTCTGTTCTGCATTTTCCTTTCTGGTGATTTGCATTTTTTTTCTAGTACATCTTTGTTGTCTGTCACTCTCCTCTTGTGAGCTACTCTTTCATCATACAAGCATTCTCTCATATCTGGATGTAATCCAGGTGGTTGGCCTGAAGGTGTTAGGCTTGTGGTATCATTGTAGTTACTGCGGAGAGAGACTTGAATTGACCTAGACTGCAACCACTCCTTCTGCTGTCTGGCAGAAGATACCGTGCCCCCCTCAGAGCAAGGGTGCCTGATCCTCAGTAAAATATGGGATTTGAACAGTAATATATGATTGGAGATAGAATTATGAGCCCAGATATTTCCAAAATTATTGACATTCTGCCTCAATATTTTTCACTGTGATTTAAATCTATCTGTTGAAAACACTTCTTGGTCTTGATGCTTGGGCACGTTAGAAATATTCAGGACAGATATGCTTTGGCTGTATTACAACCTCTCAGCTGTATATACACATGTATGTATTTCTGCTGGTCCAAACTGAGTTTTTTTAATTCTTTAGAACATTTGAGCACAGCCTAGAAATCAAAATGGAATTAAATTACCTTCAGATCTTCCTCCCTGGCACTTTTTTACATTCACCTTACCTAGGCTGTACATCCTCCTATTTATTCTTCTAATGAAATATTGTACCTCTGAAACAGTTTGCACCTGTCTGAATCTTGTCAAGGGAGTTTTGAATCTGAAAAGGCTTGAAGCAACAATTAAAAATATATGTGTATGTGACACTTCAGGATATTGAAGATAAGGAGATGCTGGGAGAGAAGATACAGGAGGGAGAAATTAGATCGGCAGTGAGAAATAGGTGCATTTATTAAATCTGTTCTTGAGCAGTGGCACTATATGTCAGGTCAGGGGTTCTTCGGTACATTAATAAAACTTTTATGGTATGAACAGGGAGCTCCTGACTCAACTCAGTCGTAAAAAGGAAGCATACAGGAGGTGAAAGCAGGGTCAGATGACCCAGGAGGAAAATAGAGACACTGTCTGAATATGCAAGATAGGTTAGAAAAGCCAAAGCTCTCCTGGAGTTGAATCTGGTGTGGGATGTAAAGTGCAACAAGACAGCATACAGCAGCAAAAGGAAGACTAGGGAAAATGTGGCCCCACTGCTGATTGGGCTGGGGACCTGGTAAAGGACATGGAAAAGGCTGAGGCCTTCTTTTGCCTCCATCTTTACTGGTAAGATTGGCCATCAGGAACCCCAGCCTTCAGACTGCTGAGACCTGTGGGAAAGTCTGGAGCAAGGAAGACATAGCCTTAGTGGAAGAGGATCAGGTTAGGGAACACTTGAACAAATTGGACTTGCACGAGTCTATGAGCCCTGATGGGGTACACCCAAGAGTGCTGAGGGAGCTGGCCAATGTCACTGTGATAATCTTTGAAGAGTTGTGGCAACAGCTGGTGGGGGAGGTTCATGAGAACTGGTAGAAGGCAGATGTTGCCACTGCTATCTTCAGGAAGGGCAAGACAGAGGATCCAGGGGACTACAGGCCAGTCAGCCTCACCTCAATCCCTGGAAAGGTACTCGAGCAACTAATCATGGAAGCAAACCATTTCTAAACATACGGAGGACAAGAAAGTGATTGGGAGCAGTCAGCATGAATTTATGAAGGGGAGATTATGCTTGACCAACCTGGTAGCCTTCTAAGATGAGAAGACTGGCTCAGTGAGACAGGGGAGAGCAGTGAATGTTGTTTATTTTGATTTCAGCAAGGATTTTGGTACTGTCTCCCACAACATCCTCATACACAAACTGATGATGTACAGGCTAGATCAATGGACAGTGAGGTGGACTGGAAACAGGCTTAACTGTCAAGTTCAAACGATTGTAATCAATGGCACAAAGTCCAGCTGGAGGCCAGTCACTAGTGGTATACAGCAGGAATTGGTACTGGGGCCAATACTGTTTTAACATCTTCATTACTGACCTAGATGATGGAACAGAATGCACCCTCCACAAGTTTGTAGGTGATACAAAACCGGGAGAAGTGGTTGATGCAGTAGATGGACGTGCTGCCCTTCAAAGGGACCTCAACAGGCTGGAGAAATGGGCAGACAGGAAGCTTATGAAGTTCAAAAAAGGGAAGTGTAAAGCGCTGCACCTGAGCAGAAATAATTTCCATGCATGAGGACAGGCTGGGACCAACTGGTCTGACCACGAGCCAGCAATGTGCCCCTTGCAGGAAAGGCCAGTGGTATCCTTGGCATCACCAAGATGATGATGAGAAAGGTGATTATTCCTCTCTACTCAGCCCTGACGAGACGCATCTGAAAATGCTGTGTCCAGTTCTGGGCTCTCGGGAAAGAGAGATGTGGACATACTGGACCAGGTCCAAAGAATGGCCATTAAGAGGAGTAAGGGATTATAGCATCTGTCACAGGAGAGCGAGTGAGAGCTGGGACTTCTTATCCTAGCGGAGAGGATGAGAGAAGGCTCAGGAGGATCTTATCAATGTATATAAATACCTGTCTGGGGGAGAAGAATAAGGACGACAGACAGATTCTTCTCAGTGTCCAGTGAAGAGACAAGAAACAGGCAAAAATTCAGGTACAGGAAATTCCATTTAAACATAAGAAAAAAGCTTTCCCGCTGAGGGAGGTCAAGCACTGGAACAGGTTCCCCAGAGAGGTTGTGGAGTCTCCATCAGTGGAAGTATTCAACACCCAGCTAGACATGGCCCTGAGCAGCCTGCTGTAGTTGGCACTGCTTTGAGTAGGGAGTTGGACTAGACTGATCTCCAGAGATACCTTCCAGCCTCCATTCTGTGAGTGAGTAGCCTGCAACTGTGTTCCTGTATTGGTTAAATCATTACTTGAAAATTGCTATTGAGATATGCCAATGTAGCTTGATTTTACTGAATGTGAGGTATTTGTACATTTTTGTGTTATGCCTGAGAAAAAAGGCAGTGGAGTGGAGCAGTCACAAATGGACATTTTTGTCACTAGTCTCTCAGTGGAGATGTCAAGGGACAAGTGGAAGCGAGGACTGCGTGGTTTGACTACTTCCGTATCAAGGTTGTAGCATGACAGAGAAATATGTGCAAAAACTTCTGCTGCCTTTACAGTTCCTCTGCTTGCTTGATGGTTGAAGGGAGACAATCGGAGGTGATATTAGTATTGATGTTTTAGTGAATCATGTCTATTATTTTGGAACAGTGTCTCAGTTAGCAGATTTACTCAATAATGCTAAGCAGTATTTTTTTTCCTGTGTTTACGTGATGAGTGACAATCTTCCTGTTAGTCTTGCTGTTGCATTTACTCAAAGCTATGTATTTGATAGTGGTGGTGTAATTACCCTGTTAGATGACAAACCTGACAAACCTTGAAACCACTAACTTTAGATCACCTATCACTGTTCCTGTTTTATTCAAAATATTATTTGAAGGTAATCAAAAGTATCTAAAAATAATGGATGACAGATCAGACACATGGCCAAAATGAAGATTCCCCCCTCCCCCCCGCCCCCGCCCTGAAAAGAGTGTAACTGTATTTGTGGATGGCAAGCTTGCATAAAAAAGAAAAAGAAACCTAAACCCACAAACACCACCACCCTGCCCCCTCCTCCCCGCCCCTGCCCCAAAAAAAGACCACTACCAAAAAAACCCAATCACACCTGATTCTGGATTAGATTTTGTTTTTCTAAAGCTGGATGTTGAAGTTTCCTTAATGTATTAAGTCTTGATACTGTAATGAATTATTTTATCTTAGTGAAGAACACTTCTATGAAAATTTCCTGAACCTTTTGATGATATTTCCTGGGAATTTATTGTTCTTTTGTTTGTTTTTACAGAATAGCAACTGGTTTGCTGACTCTCTTGTTCTCTTGCTTCTCATTGGCATCTCTTTGTAAAAGCGAAAATAAGTACAGAAATAACGAAGATCTGAAAGTGCATTTTTATCAGGTCAGTTGCTACTTTTCAATAATTCTTAATGTTGGAGCGTTTTTCCATGCAAATTTTTACATACTTTTGAAGAACATGTTCCTACAAAGACCACAATTTTCAAGAAGAAAATGATTGTCCCTAGAAGTTTTCCCCTGGGCTATTTCAAGAGGACCATGTGCTCATGCTAATATGCATTTTTAAATATTATAATGCAGTGTTCCCAAAAGCTCATCCTGTGCATAGTTATGAGTATTGATACATAGATGTGCATACACATTTTGATGCTCAGAAAGTTTGAGAGTTTGTCCTGCCTTCAGTCTGTGTATGTAACTTCCAATGACCTTTGCAGGAATTGCACGTGCACACTAAGGACAGGCTCGCTGGTTCAGGGGGTTCTTTCCAGTTTCTGACTATTGAATAACAATGTGAGACTGATACTGAGCTGGCTTTCTGTTGGTTAAATCTTCTTTCAGATGAGAGATGAAATTTTTTTCTTTATAGCTTCTTGAAATAGGTAGATCTTTTCATAGTAGGTGCTAATTAAGTTCTAGAGAGCCTTTAAGATTCTAATAATACCTTGCATGTCTGCAGTCCTTTTTTTTTTTTTTTTTTTTTTTAAACTTATTACAAGATAATGGTTTTATTTCAGGACCAGCTTTATTGGTTGTGCTGGAGTTTCTTATTGAGCGAAGCAATGCATTCATTATATCAGTGATTTAGGTATGGAGCTCAAATTGGTTAAAAGGAGGAGGGGAAAGAATAATGAATGCTTAAAATGCCTTTACCTGAGTGCACATACGGGTATAATGTGCTGGTGTTTTCTCTTAAATTTTCCAGCTTAACTGTGGAAAAGAGGTATCAGTTCCTTTCCTAAGCATTTAGGACAGATAATTTCAGTATATGGTCAGTAGTGGATTTCTCACTGGAATGCCTGAAAGCAAATTGTACTTGAT
The DNA here is from genome assembly GCA_020745775.1 of Theristicus caerulescens. Classification (NCBI taxonomy): domain Eukaryota; kingdom Metazoa; phylum Chordata; class Aves; order Pelecaniformes; family Threskiornithidae; genus Theristicus; species Theristicus caerulescens. Next base: position 77,144,371 of record CM036558.1, read on the forward strand.
GGAGGAGTGAGAGAGCAGCTGGGTGGGCATCTGGCAGCTGGCTAATGTCAACTCACCACACAACTGCTGCAGCATCACATGCAGTGTAACTTTGTGGAGAAGCTCACAAATGATGATGATGATGATGATGAAACAGCTCTGTAGTCAAAAAGTTTTTAACAACAGACTATTCTTTAGCCAACTCAGACAATCAGGAAATTCACTCACAGAGCCCTGAGATACTTAATTAGATGAAAACGTTCTGCCTGCTTGTTCAGGGAGTAACATCTTTTTTTTTTTTTTTTTTTTTCCTGCCAACCTTTAAGAAGATCATAAAGCTCCTCAAATTGCTCCTTAATCAGAGGATATTTTACAATAGTGACATCTAATTACTAGTGTCTATTAGATTTTTATTTCAAAAGCTTACTTGGGAATGGAAAACATGGCATCCACCATTCACAATCTGGGTAAGGAAAGGATTGGGAGGGGAGATTATTCAGACTTAGAGGGGGAAAAGGACATTAAAGAGGCATTAGCTGTTTCTAAGTAAATACCTTGTTTCGTGGTTAAGTTGCATTTAGTTGCTTTGAAACCTAAAGAATAAGAAAGGAAAATCTTCGTCAGAAGACTAGTATGTCTAGGCAATGGAATTCCCTTGTTCTCTCTTTACTTTTTCTTTTGAGTTGGAGTTTTCAGTGGGGACAGGGAAGGGAGTAATCTTCAAAATTGCTCGTTTGGAGCATTTTGAACACATGAGTTTTGATTTACAACTCCCAGGCAGTTGTAAATCAACATCTCCCAGTGCGAGATGAATCCTCTAGTCAGATAAAACACACCTATTTTGCAATGACAATCTGTGATCAGGGCACTGACATTCATATGCGTAAGCGCACACAATTGGGTTCCTGCCTTGCATCTGACAAGTGGTTTCTTAAAAGTAGTTTTTACAGTTCCCCCATATGTGGTGTTTGGAGGCAGTCACTGAAGGTTATGCTTTCCTCTGATAACCTCATTCCTTCCTAGACAGGAAACTAAGATTGGTTGTTTGATGTTTTTTCATTTTGGGGAATGAGAAGATAAATTTGCTACAAGTCTTTCTTCGTTGTGTGCAACTTTCCTCCAAGTATTGACTGAAGTGGAAGGGAAAATATGGCCTCCCCTCCTCATACTCTTTATGGTTTGTCTTGGGGATTCCCTTAGCCACTCTGCTAACATCTTTTATAGGTTCAGCTGTGACTAAAAGCCTTTGAATTACATAATGGAGAAGGAATACCTGGTGGTTTTAGTTTTTTTCCTTTTAGCAAAAAGCCTACTGATCTAGCCAAACTTCTCTGATCAGGATCCTCTGACTCCTTTTTTTTTTTTTTTTTTTTTTTTTTTTAATCCTTTTCTAATTTGTTTGGGTAGTGTCTGTTGTAAGAACCCTCTTTTAAATCTTTCGTTTCACCTCACCTCAAATTTTTGCATCTGCTCATTTGGAATGAGATGCATTTTCATACAAGAAATAAGATACTATTTCCCAAAGGCTTATTTGCCTGAATTGTTCTTCACAAGTTATTTTGGAATTGCATCTGAATAAAGAAACTTCCCTTTTGAGTTCTCTTCCTATTTCAGTCAGAGAAAGAGAGGGGAAACAGCATAGCCTAGGCTTTTTGTTGTGCTTATGATGAATTTATTTTCTCTTCTGAAGACAACTTTCTTCTTTCTTGTCCAAGTGAGCTTCCTTTTCCATCTGAGAATTAGCCTGTAGTGAAGATATCATGCCTGGTAAGGAACAAAGCTTGTTCCGTTACGTTAATTGCTCTCCTTTTGGTTAAAAAGAAAACTGAGTTGGCAGAAACCCTCAGAGTAGGCAAAAACTCTGCCAGTTTGATTGTAGTCCTCCACAGAAAAGATAATTCCCTCCGATCCGGTCCTGAACTATGTATTTTTGTGTTGGTTTCTCCATGGATGGGACAGAGTGTACACCTGAGCAAATGAGTGTGAACTACATACCTGTATGGATCTGAGAAGCCATTTACAGGCTACTCATTTATTCACTGGTTTTTGTACCTACACACTATAGATTTCCAACATGGGTATTAGCCTTAAAGAAACAAAAAAGTCCCAGATAACGAAACAGCATGATCAAAAAGATTTTTCAACAAAAGCGTATAAATAAAGAAATTTTAAAAATGCAAGCTTGAGTAACTTCATATGGTTATGTTTACATTTCTGTTACAAAAACTTCAGTTATGGTTAGACCTAATTTTGAAGTTTTGATACATGTCACTGTTGAGGCAGAAGATACTAATTACACCCTCTCAGTTTCTGAAAATTGCCAAGAGTTTCTCAGGTTTTTTCTTGATACCACTAAAGCAGGAATAACTTTTTTTTTTGCTGAATTTTGTTTGCTATGGCAAGGAGAGAATTGTCTTTTGGTTAACGCTACTTCTGTCTTCTAGCGAGGTGGGTATTGGTCTCTTTTCCCAAGGAAAAAGTGATAGGATGAGAGGAAACGGCCTCAAGTTGCTCCAGCGGAGGTTTAGATTGGATATCAGGAAAAATTTCTTCACCGAAAGGGTAGTCAGGCACTGGAACAGGCTGCCCAGGGAAGTGGTTGAGTCCCCATCCCTGGAGGTATTTAAAAGACGTGTAGATGTGGTGCTTAAGGACATGGTTTAGTGGTGGACTTGGCAGTGGTAGGTTTACAGTTGGACTCGATGATCTTAAAGGCCTTTTCCAACCTAAATTATTCTATGATCTTTGAGAAGTTATTAAGGCTTCAGGAATTGTGAAAACAGGAGTTATTTATAATCCATGAGCTAGACTGCTGCAGTGCTTACTCTACAACTTAATTTTTTTGCTGGGGAGAATGCCAGTTTCTCTTTGCCAGCAGTTTAATAGGTGAAGTCCAGTTTTTGCTGCACTACCGAAAACACTGCTGTTTCCATGGGTTGACAATGTTGGGCCAAGTTATTACTCCTGGGAGGACTGAACTTCATGTGAGTCCAAGGTGGTCAGTTCATTAGTTTTCTCCTCTAAATTAGGAGGAGAAATAAACAGTAGGAATCCATGTCATATTGGTGGAACTAGGGGACATGAGGAGTGCTTTCAACCAGCCTTGTATAGCGTCCAGCTGATGATGCTGGTTCTCCTACCATTCCCTCTATGGTTTGCAATCACGTTAGATGCTTAGGAGAGCTCCCAGCTAGAGCTGCTGGTGAAGAAATGTTGGGACTGCAAATGTCACCCTTGGTTTCCTCTTTCTAGCTGTGACCTACGGATGAGTGTATCTCAGAGCCAGCTCTTAAGCTGTTCAAGAATAATCTCTGAACTTCAAAGAAGGCTGTAAAGGGGGAAAGAAGACAGATTCTTAGCTGGAGACCTCAGTTTGCATCACCAAGTTGCTTCTGCGCTGTTCGATAGTCCTGGAGATGTTGGTGAAAGCTGAGAGCAGTTTGAACATTACTTAAACTGCGAACACAGGAGTCTCAAAAGCAGATGCTGAGCCCTTCCCTGGACACTGGCATAGATCTAGCAGCAGTAAATTGGGTTTACTAACGTGCCCAGGTCATCCCAAGTCTTCCAAGGCACAAGATATATTATGGGAGATGACAGTGTGAGTGCAAAGTGACTTCACCAGTGGCTAGGGGATAGCAGAGGGATTGCCAGAGCTCATGGCACTAAAAGAAGTTGAAAAGGTATATCAAAGGGGAGAGATCTGGCCTGAATACAGCAAAAGCATCCCAAATAAACATCAGAGGTCTAAAGGGGCCAATTCCTTGAGTTTTGGAGGCTTAATGCTTTGACCTAGCTTATTGATGTCACACAGAAATACAAGTTACATGTTCTTGTGGCCTGAAATTAAATAGAAGCAGCAGATACTGCGCACCTGTGAAACCGGGCCAAAAAAGAATGCTGACGGCTAAATGTATCCTCTGGGCAGGTACCACTAGGTATCACTGTGCCTTGCAGGGGAATGGCAGCTATTCATATGGTAAAAAATGATGGATGTGAACACTATGTAGTTGTTTTCCACTAAAAAAGCCACAACAGCAATTTTATGCTGTAATGCAGTTTTACAGCACATGTTTGCAAAGTACCGTGCATGCTTGATTTGCCTTTTAGTGGAACTGCGGAGTTGTGAATAAATAGCAGTAATTGAAAACTTGGCTTAAGCATTTTCTTGGATAATTGTCATCTTTCAAAAATGACTGGCTCATGGAGTAATTTTCCTAAGGTTTTTTGCACCTACTTGATGACTGAATGGTGTCTCTTGAATTAGTCAAGAAAAAAAAAAACCACCTCTTCAGCTTCACTGCTTAGCCAAGGCAGAGGGCTCTGCTTGAGGTGGTTCAGACAATTTCATTTGAACAGTCTGCTAAGATTGCAGCTTCTTTCCATGTCTTAAAATCCACCTCCAATCTGCTCTGCTGCTGCTGTCTCTTCTTACAGGAGCTGTGCTGCCCATGCAAAGCTCTTGTCTTAACTACCCTTCCCCTTCACCCTGTACCTGATCCTGCAGCAAAGCCAGAGGTTCTGCTGGTTCTTCATGTTTGAGGACAAGTGTTTCCTGAAAAACTGGAGGCATATGTTTTCCGTGGCTTACATGAGTGTTTAAAACGTTACTCTTGACAAAGAGCATGTCACGTCAAATCAGTAATCCAGGGCACTTGTTTAAACTGTTTAAAAATAGCACAAATAAATAATAAGAATAAAAAAATAGAAGGAAGTTTTAAAAAGTATAGATTGTAAAAAGCTAGATATACTCGACATTACATATCAGACTTCCTGTTCTTATGTTGATTCAGATGAGGTGTTTATGCAACTCTAAAGCATATCTACATATTTAGTATGGGATGGCAGAGATCCATACATTAATTATGTGTTTCATTGTCTGATTTCGTCTTTCTAGATGTTGAGTATTGCACTTTCGACATATGTTGTGAGCAGTACCCATGACAGTCTTAAGAACAAACAGGGATTGCCTGTATTGAATCAAATTATTAGCTGGATGACTCTCGGTAAGAATATCTTCCCTCCCAAACTTGTATGCTGATAGTTTGTGGGGTTTGGGGTTGGGTGGGGGGCAGTGACACTTTTTTATTAACATCTTACTTTTGCATATATTCCTTTATTTCACTCCTAATAGTTCTTCCATGTGTTCACTATTCTTTCCTCAGTGAGATTTTTTGAGGAATGTGTTAGAAAGTCTTCTAAAATATTATTCCTTTGTAGGTTTGTAATAAAATGCAAACAACTTTGATTTACAAGTAGCTTTATCTTTTGTTTTTCATATTCTGAATACCTTGAAGAGCCCTTTTAGGGATATAATGGTATAAATTCCCTTTTTGTTTTACTTGGAGCCAGGTAAGCATGATCTGAGGTGTTCTGCAAGCAGTCCAGTTAAGCATAGGGAAGTGAAGGAAGGTTGTTGCTGTATTTCAATAGAAACTTGAAGTTGCAGCTGATGGCAGAGACCCTTGGGGTATGGAAATGCTTTTCAGAGCTGCCTTGCAAAGTACCTGTGAACTACTGATGCTAATATACGTTTGATATCTGTTAGAACCTAATTATTAAAGAAAAAAAACAATTTACAAGTCTGTGGATCTTTCACCACTCTAAAATTAAAATCTTAGGATGATTAAACAGAGCAAATGTAATTATCACTGGGGTTATGGAATACAGTAAAGCAATACCTTTTGTATTTCAACTATAAAATAATTTCTGTAGGCCTCCATTAGAAAATGTTAAGCATTGTTTATCCCTGAGTGATCTGGAATGTGGGATTTGTTTTAGAGCTAAACATGTCCCATGCAAAGTCTGACAGCAGCTCTTTGCTAAAAGTCAAGACCAGGAATTTAAACATAGCTTAATGGAAGAGTTATGATTCTTGTTATCCAGTTGCTGGATGTCTTGTACATTCCTGTACTGGTGACATTGTTTTAACTTAAGCTGATCTTGTCAGTTTTAGCAAGCCTGTTTCTGTTTGAGCAAATGGATTCAAGATTAATACAACTGATTGTGATCAGTGTGTGTGAGCAATGCTGTCTTTGTAATATAGTTTTATTTGGAGCATTTTCCTTTCCATCATGCTTTCCTAACTCTTCATAGCCTGCTAACCTAAGTCGGGATCTCTGTGTGGATGAATTCCTTGCAGTTGTAAAGTCGGTGAAATCAATGATGTCCTGCTTGGCTTACTGGAGCAGGAATTGAGGGTAAAGGTTATCTTTCTCTCCTGTGTAAGGGTGAGAGAAAAACATTTTTTATCTAAGAGACAATTTGGGCAGTCAGAGAGGTCTAGAAATTCTCTTTGCTGTGAATGATGTTTCTATGATAAAAATAAAGCTAACAGTGAAGTAAACGGAATATACCCAGAAAGTCTACTTGCTGCCATGGTGGTGTTGAATATTTTAGCAAAGTCTTTCAGGCTGGAAGTAATAATTTTAAGTGAATATGATATAAAAAGTAGGAGCTTTATGTACTTGCTGAAGTTGCTCTACATAATTAAACACAGAACTAAGCAGGTAAAAAGCTAAGGCATCCAACAACATGTCCTCAGTACTCCTGTTGGAGAGAAATGCCTTGTCATTACCGTAACCACAGCTAGCATCTGCCTTGTCACTAGTGTGTACCTCAAATGTGGCACCATAAGAATTAAGGTACCAAGGTCTACTTTGGCTTTTCCAGGGCTGGTGGCATTACAGGTGGTCAAACTCCTCTTCATCTTTTTGCTTAGTTGTGGAAGAATTGCACTGTTACCTACTGAACTCTCATTTTGCACCTCTCTGTGTATTTATATAACCAGGAACACACAGTTATCAGTATTTACTCATAATAATACTGATATGAGTATTATTATCATGTCAGTATGATAATGAGACTTCTGAAGTTTTCTAGCAAATTTTCCCCCCTCCCCAGCTATTCATTCTGATTAATATGAAGCCTACCTTGTTTAAAGTTTTAATTCAGGCTTAAAATTATTTTTTTTTTAAGAAAGGCTGGTTTTTGGAGAACCAAGCAAATGAATTAGTGATGGATGGGTTCCTGCAAGCCTGTGTCCAGCTAGTTTTAGCTGTTACACTATGGTTTGTGCAGTGTACGTTAACCACAAACAGAGGTAAAACCAGAAGGCATAAAGTTAATCCAGCTGCTTCCCATATTCTTCAGAACCATCTTTATGTTAGCAGATATTTCTCAATGAATGTATATTATGTTTTAAAGTTTTCATCAGTGGAAATCTATCATAGCAACTTGCCAAATTTTGAGGAATTTGGTGTCACGACTGCGTGCAGGGGACACATACGGAGGTTTGTATAGGTCAGCCAGAAACCTGCAGGTCTTTTGATGGCTAATATCTGATGTGTCACATTAGAGATGGAAGGGAAAGGCTAATTATGACCTACCAGCCACTCATCTGTTCTCATCTATGATTGCACTCAGAGAGTGATACACATCTGATGTGTTGAGTGTCATTCACAGAGGCCAGTTGCCACGCTGAATTTCTTTCCATCCATTCTGACTTGCGGCAAGGTCCCTGGAGTTCCTCCTTGAGTCGGCCTTCTTTAAGTATAGAAAGCTACAAGTGATGCTGAAAGGCTGGACCACCCTTGAAATGAAGTCACTTAGTCTGTAATTGTAGCAGTGGCCAAGGCTGAAAGCCAGGAAATACAATCATAGAATCATAGAATTGTTAAGGTTGGAAAAGACCCTTAAGATCATCAGGTCCAACCATTAACCTACCACTGCCAAGTCCGCCACTAAACCATGTCCTCAAGCACTGCATCTACCCGTCTTTTAAATACCTCCAGGGATGGGGACTCAACCACTTCCCTGGGCAGCCTGTTCCAGTGCCTGAAATATAACATACTGACCCATGGGTTTTAGAAACAGCCTCATCTCTCATTCATTGATATGTTTACTATAAATACTAATGTATACTATGACAATAAGCACAAGCAAGCACTTTCCATATACTACAATTTTATTTCTGTTCCCTAATAGAGTGATTATTAATTATGACTTACTGTTAATGCAGTCTTTGAATGATTCAGTAATGTGAGGGCACTATACCACAATGAAGAATCACACCAATGTTATTTGTCAGTGCACTTTTTTATAAACACATAAAATTTTCATATTAAAAAATCAAGTTTAAAGATTAAATCACAACAATGCTTTTCCTTCTCTCTTTCCTTGCTTCAAGCACTGGCCACTTTTCCTCTGCTTTTCTTCCTCTTTACTCACTCTTCCAGTAGCCCATTTCTTCTCTTCCCAATTTTCCTCACCTCCTGCAAACTGTTGGGCCCTGTCCTCACCTTCAGAAGTTTCCCAGCTAGAGGGGTCTTTTTAGAGGCAGCACAGACTGCTAACCAGGGCTGACTGGGCAGTTGAGCAGTGGACTGCCCTAAGTATTTTTCCGTTGCACCTCAAAATGTGGCAGGTTTCCTAATCTAATCCAGTGGAGCTGTGGCTTTGTAACCGCAGTCTTTGAGCTGCTGGAGGTCCATGGGGCCATGGTAAGTGGTTCTCGTAGTATTAAACGTCAAGTTTGACTGTTTTCTGCATCACCTTAAGGACTTATTAACATCAGTTCATGAGAAATTATAAAGGCTGTGAGGCAGAAAGCCAGGGAATTAAAATGATAGGGAACTAAAATTACTTTTGATAAATATTAAACATTCCAAACATTGGGGTTTTTTTTAGCAAAAGTAACTTCTGAAAATAGAAAGGCATATATGACCAGTATTGAATTTCTGTACATAAAGTGTCAGGATTTGAAGAATGTTATCTTGTTACCAAGAATGAAATGTTTTGCGTGTAGTGACTGATGGATCTCTTTTTATTGCAGTTTCTTCCTCGGCTTTGCCATTACTGAGTCCCACATTTCTCTTTCAGCGACTGTTCAGCATATTGCTCTCCCTGATGTCCACCTACCTGCTCCTCAGCACAGGGTACTTCTTTCTTACTCTGTTTAGATTGGTCTTACATATGAAAATCAAGGGCTAAATGTGAAACTGTGAATCTCATTAACCTTTCTGTTAAAGGTGTAATATGTGCTTCCAGCTGTAGCCTCACCATTTATCTCCTTGTTTAGTTTCCTAAATAAAATTCGAGGGGAACTTCCATATTCCTCCTTGTATTATAAACACTGTTTTGTTGACATTCCTTTCAGCTAGACCAAGCAGTGGCTGAAAGGGTATGTATTCAAACAATCTTGCACCAAAATAAGAAAGTCTGGTTTAGTTTGTCTTTTGTTGTTATGGCATGTGCTTTTCTGCTCACAAACAACAGGAAGTAACTTCTCTCCCAGCTGCTCAGCACTGGTGTCTACTTATGGCTTAAATGATGTGCAGCAGGAAACAGGTAGCCCTAAAATGAGGGAAAATTTTATTCAGAGAGGTTTTCATGGAAGTAATTTTTTTCAAAGGGATGCTAGTCCCCAGAAAGAGTAGGGCTTGCTTCTTTTTGGATAAAAGACAACTCCTCAGAGCTTGTAAATGAAGAAAACACTGTGTCAGACAACCCTTTTTTTTTTCCAGATTCAGTAGCTTTTAAGAGCATAATTAATGGGGAGTATAGGAGCCATTCTTTCCGCCTCCCCTCCCACTTATCCTCTGGATTTAATTACACTGGAAAATTAAGTGGAATAAAATATCTTGCAGCAGACATTTTGCAATAGCTGCCTCTTGTGGATACTCTCATTTTAGATGAAGCATCTCTCTTTTTTTTTACTCTCCTGCCTCCCCTTCCTCCCACTTCCCCATTAAGATTTGGATCATAATCTTACTCCTGACTGCACACACACTCTTACCCTCAACCTTCTTAGCCTGTCCTGGCTACTGGATAAAGTATGAATGCTGTTCTCTCTGAGGCTGGTAACCTCCTTCTTTGTATTTTGGCCCTGCACCAGACCACTTAAATGCTGACAGCTCTCTGCTGTCTTCCTACAATGTTCAAATAGACCAACAAATTTTGGAACAATTCTTTTAAAAAACAAAAACAAAACAAAACCCCAAAACAACCAATCATAGCAAAACCAAGGCACTCGGTGCAAAAAGTATCCAGTGTTTCTCTCCTCAGTGCTCTGTTATACCATGTAACGATAACCCAGTGCATGGCCCAGGTAATTACAGCATCTCTCTAGGTGCAGTGAAGTAGAAGTATTGAAGCCAGCTGAAGAGCATGGTTGCATACAGCCAGTTGTCACTGACTCAGTTGAAGATGTTCAGTTTGTAGTCAAGTGTAGACCATTGTGACAATTGTAGGTACTTTTGTTATTGACAACCCAACTGTTGTTGTCTTTATGTTTAACTGCTTGTCATTCTGATAATTAAAGCAGAAATATATATCCAAAATTTTTTGTTCAAGTTTGAAACTTCTTTGTAGCTACACTAGTGGGGAGGCACAACAGAAACCATACCAAGATTAACTGCAATGATTTTCTTATTTGTAGACAAATAAGTGTGTGTGTCCAAGGAGGGGAAAAAAAAAGGAAAAAATGTACAGTCTTATCAGTATTAGTGCCACAGTCAGTGTCAGTATTATAATTTTATCCTGAAGGAAAAAAAAACCTGAGAGGCACCATGAAGTGCAACTGAGATGTAGAGGGCAAGGAGAAACTAATATTACCCAGTGACAATCTACACCCCTAAGTTATGTGAGGGTTTTAATCTCTCACGTAAGTACACTCATAGTTTGCTATGTTTGAGTGCTGTAGGAGCCAGAAGTAATCCTCTGAGACTGGGGCTGCAGCTAGAGCAGCTTAGCGGCCTTGGTTAGAGTGTGACACTGCTATCACGATGGGTTGGCATATAGGAAAGAAAAGGACATTTCACTTCAGTGAAATTCACTTCAGTTCAATGTAATGCTCTTTTTATTATACAGGTGTCTCTCTCCTTGGGACTAGACTGAGATCATCAGCATGAGTTTGTGTGGTTAGGTCCTAAAGAGACACAATCTCTGGTTGCTGTCTCGGTTGGACTCTAACCCCTCAGTTCCAAATAGCTCTCATTACAAAATTTTCCATTTTGCAGAAAACGGGTGCCAAATGTGATTCTTTTTTTCCTGTTTCTTTTTAATTTTATTCCAGTTTTGTTAAAATTAATCATGACACAAAGGGCACTCATCCAATGTTGTGGCAGCCATCAAATGAGAAAATGGGTGCAAAACATGACAAAGCTGAAGCAGCCTCTGTTTCTCCTGCTTTTACCATTCAATTACTGTATGGCTTTAAACTTCAACCAGCCAGCTGTGGGTACTCCTCAGAAATGGGGAGAGAAGAGAATGCCACTAGGTCTTTGGTATATCATTTGTGTGAAGAAAAAAGAAAAGAAATGTGTCAGTATTTGATGTTATAGTTGTTAGTGACTGCACTTACTATGATTATTATGTTAACTCTTCAGGTATGAAGCTCTGTTTCCACTGGTGCTGTCTGGTTTGATGTTTGTGTGGATAAATATGGAGCAAAAAGCACTGCAGCACTATGGTCTTTCACTCAAACCAAAGGTAACAGCTCCTGATAGCTATATCAGGTTAATTATCAGCTTTATCTTTTTTTTTTTCTTGAGGATATAATAAATAATTCTGAGTGGTTTTCATAGAGCAACACTTTGCATTTCTTTAAGTTTGGGAAGCCAGAATCAGCTGTTTTATGAAATAGGAATGGGACCTTGTAAGAGAGATTTATAATTTATGTTATTGAAGATATTCCACATCAGTGCCATTTCTAGGAATGCAGGAAATCAGTTTGACTTAGTGGTATGTTCTGTAGGCTACAAAGCTCTGTTCGTGGAGTCTAGTGCTAATTCAGCATAAGGTGCAGTAACTCTTTAGAGTAAGTACAATGTCACTGTACTTTTTTTATTCTGATGGCAGAATCACAAGTGAGAGGCTGAAAAATAATTTTATTTCTGAAATGACCCATAGGAAATACCAGAAATCTTAGTCTGACTTTGTCCTTCCATTCTTTCTTCAAGGACAGAGTTTCGTTTCTGATTAGACAGACAAGGAGCCAGAGACTAACTTGGAACTAGCACCTTTTCAGATTTGCCTGGAGAGGGAGTTTTGTAATCAGTGCAACTTCTTTCACCTTAAAATTTAGTATATTGTCAGCAATTTTCAAAGCCCATGCTGCTCGCACTGGTACTTAGCTTTTAGATTAGGGTCAAGGGTTTAACAACCTGTGGCTCTGCCATTGATTCAGTTAGATCCAAAGTGCCTGTTGCAGGGTCATCTGGGTGCTCGGAGCCAGGCACGTGTGCAGTACAGCTCTCCCCCGCTTCTCCCAAATGCGCCGTCCTTGGTGCAGGTCACAGAGAACCTGAGTACAGATGCATGAGAATGGCCAGCGTCACTCGTAAGAGAAGTGGCGGTACACATCTTTCCTTCCTTTTGCAGCTCATAATAATTAGGGAGAGGTGCCAGGAGGTGAAATCTGAACCAAGGCTGTCACTGGAGTGGACCTGACACATACTATGGTTTTGTGGTTCTCCTGCAACAGAGACAGTTTTAAAACTTGAGAGAGAACAGGTTGGGTAAAGACCCATTCAAGGCTGAATATCAGAAATGAAAACAGAAATCACTTTTTATTAATGCTACATATAGTTATGACATTTTGTGTGAGCATGTTTTATAGTATCTTAAGTGATAGAGGAGGAATCTGAATGTAAAAATATACACATAATGTGAGGCTATGATTGCAACCGGAGGTTTCTAGCACAGCAGAGTCATCTGTAGGATGGACTTTCTCTTCCACTCTAGAACCCACTCTACCTTTTGCATCTTGTTACAAGGCATCTGTGATGCTTGCCTGTCTGATGGTGGTCTGATGTTCTGTTTGTTTTAAAATAAAATTCTATTAAAGCAGTATTAAACAGTGATGAACACTTTATTAATCAAATGCAAATGAAAAGAACATAGGTAAGCTGTAATTCAGTTTTCTGTTGTCACTTCCTGTATGTCATTTGACTTTTGGTTTCAAGTGAAAGGAACAATGCTTACCCCTGCGTCTCATTTTTAGGTTAGAAAAATCATGTCTAGAATGCCTGTTAATATATGCCACAAAGTAAATCTTGTATTAGAAAACCCAGCTTGGTTCTCTGATGATGTGAGATCATTGTTAATTAAAATGTTGTCAGTGTTGAATGTCTATTACGTGATTTTTTTTTCTTTTCCCCAGTGAAAAGGAGTTCATTGACCTCTTAATCTCCATGACGACAATTTGTCTTCAGGTCAAGTGATATTGTGCTGAGAACTGAGTGAAGGAGATGGAGAATATTTTAGTATTCACACTCACAACATAAGTCAACTGAGGATAATTGCAGTCTTTTATTTCTGTGGGTCTTTATCCACATGCTCATGTGAGCAGAGGAAGTGTGTGTGTGTAGGAGGAATATTTATGATGAAAAAAGATGATGATAAGTCTAAGGTATAGAAGTTCATTTTTAGTGTAGGTAACAGCGGAAGTAAAAATATGGTGGTTCTATCAAAGTACCTCAGTTGATATTAGGTATTGGTTTCTTCTGCTGTCTTTCCAGCTTGCTGTTCTCAACTTCGCCTATGCTACTGATATAACTCAGTTTCGACAGCTCCACCTAGATGACATCCGCAGGTCCTTCTTCTTTGTATCCTTTTGCTGGTTGCTGCATTCCAGGGAAAAGACGGGTTTGTTTCAAAAGGCCCTGCAATCAAAATTTGTAGCCTGGTAGCCACTGGAAACAGAAGCTGGTGAAGATGATTTGGCTCATGTTGCTCAAAAGACAATGGTCTTGTACATTATGGTTTTTAATAAAGTAGTAAAAAATTCAGTACGAACTGCACTGTTTTGGAATCTGGCTCCCTGGCCACTTTAAAAAGTTTGGTCTCATGACCATTGCAGTTGAGGTTAACTTTCTTCTAAGGAGTCCTGTTTTCAGTTTGGTTTTGTTTTTATGACATTTTGGCTGGAGGGAATTCATTCAGCCTTCACAAATCAGTTGGAAAAGGTGATATTAAAGTTATTCTCATTTTCTCATTTTTAGAGTATGGCAGTGTCTTAGGAAGAAAATGTTAGGGGGCAGGCATTGGCCATGGCCAGACAGTTGTGAGGAGAAGGAAAGTTCCTGTAGACTCTTAGTGAAACGTGTTCCCAGGATCTAGCCTAGAACTATTTATGTCACACATGGTTTCTGCTGTTAGAAATGATATGGGCTTGGGAGGGAGGAGCTGTTTGTTCACTAACATAGCAGTTATTTTGCATTACTGTAACTGAAACTACAGCTGATTTTTTTTTTTTAATACTGTACAGACTTGATAACGTTGTCATTTTTCTCTTCCATCATGGGACTGCAGTTAAATGAGTGGTATTTGGCAGCAAGGGTGATAGGTGTGCAAGTGGGAGAGAAATTATGAGCCAGTCTAGAACATATGAGTTTCTAGTGCAGGTGGGTTATCATAGCTTGAGCTGGGGAGGGAATTGTCTCAATACTGCTTCCTGCAAAAACAGGCTTTATAGTTTGTAGAATAACCAAATCTGAGAGGGTGGATCACAGTCGCAGAGTCTATGCTGTTGGAATTTGGGACAACGCTGTTGGACATTGGGAACCTGCAGCAGAGGAAGTGTGACAGATAACTCATTCAGAAGGCAGTTCAGTGCTAAGGAAGGAGGCAAAACAATTTGCTAGGTGTTGAACGTTTGTGTTTGCTTTGGAGTATACCTGAAAAGCAGCTGAGACACCTTGAGGTAAATTTACCGATTTCACTTGCAATTTTGCTGTTTTAGCAAAAAATAAGCTAACTTTTAGTAAAGCTGCTGCTGTCTGTCAGATGCTAAAAATTAGCCAAAACAAAAATCAAACAATCCAATTCTGTTTTTTAAAGCTCCATCATAGTACTACTTTAATCTAACACTTGAATGTAGCACTACTTTAATATCATCTTAATCTAAAACACTTGAATGTATTTTGTTCAGCTCCTGAAAAAATACACAATCTGCAGGTCTCCTTTGCAGAGACCAGGTATGATACACACCTGCTCAAAAGATGTTGTGGCTTTTTTAATTTAGATGCTCTTTAACACTTCGAAATAGTAGTCTTAGAAGAGAAACCTTTTCTACTAGAGCAGTCACCTTGCAACCATGACCCTGTGAGCTGTATATCTTAAGATTGTCTCAAGGTTCCTATATAGGGCCCAAAAGTCAGCATGTGCTGAGGGACCTTATGGCCTGATTTTCCAGAAGAAGATTCAGATTGCTTATGCTTAGCATTTTGATTAGACCTATGTGCTACTGGAATTTTTTTTGTTTTATTGCAGAACTGTTGTTATAAATCTTAACTGGCAGAACTGTGCTGTGCTCTTAGACTGCTGTGTTACTAAACTTGAAATGATGTGATACTCTTGGGAAGCATAATTTCTTTAGTTATGGTGACCTAACCCTTCCAAAATACTGCGTGCCGAATCCCAATGATTCTGCTGAACAGTTGGTAGTAAATTGTTTATGCAGAGACTTAAATGATCCAGTGCAGGAGCTATAACAGGAGTGGAAGGACCAGAGGGAGCTCTGGCAACAGCAGCCATTGTTGCTGACTAACCCTCTGCCTGATGCAAAAAAGCAGTTGGGCTCATATAGCAGCAAGTGTTGTACCTAGATGAAAAGGGTTTATTAAAAAAAAAAAAAAACACAAACTTCCAGCTATACAGATACTGCCAGAGTCGCCCTCTCTCCCTCAAGGAAGGAAAAAACTGGGAGTCCCGTGTTGGGACTGGGAGTCCCGTTGATAGACTCAGCATAACCTTTGGACAACAAACCTATGGGAGGGGTAGCACAGTAACCTTTAGTCTTGTTTCATAGCCAGGTACCTCTTCCACAGTCAATTCCTCAATAAAGCCATCTCTTCTGGTGTGCAGTACACATGCATACATTATTACTTTCTGCAAAAGCATGTGTGTTTGAATGCACAGCTGGGATTGTGGTCCAAGGGCTGTTCCTGTCTTACTAGGTAGGGGCCCAGAAAAAACAAGCTGCAGCTTTCTGGCAGGGGCCTCAAGACAGGCTCTAAATTCTTACCCAGGCAGTCCCTGTCTTTTGAAATTGACATAGTCATGTGTGAAATCTTGGATAGAGCTAGACAATACTTTAGCTTTCTTAATGCAGTGTAAAGCTGTAATAATGGGTCAGCTTCTTGTAGTTTCATGATAGGATTTTGAAAGTAAATTGGAATGAAGGGGGGAAAATGCTGGTTTTGTTTTACTGCAGCCATTTCTGTGATGTATTTTCCTTAAATACATCTAGGTTTTCTTCATAGTGACAGCCTTTTTTGGCACCGGAAACATAGCTTCTGTTAACAGGTAAATTTTATTCATTGGTTTGAGACGCAGGGTACAAAAAATTCTTCCTGCAGTTGGCGTACTAAATATAAATTTGTTTAGCAAAATCAGGACAGCAGAATTAAAGCAACAGTCAGTGGAATAATGATAACAACTTATTTCATTTCTGCTCTCTGTAACATGTTCCCTAAGAGCCTGAGCTTGTTGGTTACGAGGTCATCTCAATTTCCATTAGAAGTTAGTGGCAGCATGAGCAGAGAGAGCACGACTGCTCACCAACAGCATGGCACCTCGAAAGACATGAGCAGAGAAAAATTGTAGAGAAAAAAGTGAGGTAGGCTGTCCTTGCTAATTCAATATTTGAGCAAGAGAAGAGAAATTTGGAAGCCTTGTTTAAAAATGTATATATGCACAGTGTGTTACAGGAGTAACTAAATGCTCTGGTTTTTTAATGGAAAACGCCATTTCAAGGATATGTTGTAATGTCTTTTTCATGTTTCTCTAGTTTTGATCCTGCTTCTGTCTATTGTTTCTTGACTGTGTTCAGTCCCTTTGTGATGGGAGGCTTGCTTTTGCTAAAGGTTAGTGATCTTACCTTAGTGACATTTTCTCAAAGAACTGTTTAATAAATAACATATCACCTACACCGTTGTTACTTTGCAATTTACAAAAACATATATATGTATTTGAGCTTCATTAGCCTTCTTAACCATGTGTGACGCTTTCAGCCTTTGTAGTGTTTCTAGAGACGATCCTTCTGTTTCACAAAAGAGAGAAGCTAAAGTGCATGGAAGTATAATTTAACTGCATTAGATCAGTTTATTGTATTAAAATGGAAATTTTAAGTGTTGAAAAGACTTAAATTATTTAAAAACTTAGAGCTTTCCCTAAAGTATAATGTCTACAGAAACACTGAGGATATATATATTTTATTAGCTCTATCTACATTGCATTAAGTACAGGCTTTGAATGCTCTACTGATTAGGTTGTCATTTTACAATGAATATTATTTTTTATATTTTTAATAGTCTATCAAAGGTTGGATTGCACTTCCTGTTTGCAGGCAAGGTGTGGGAGCTCTTTTCTAATATTTGAGTAAAGGATCTGCCACGGGGTAAAGAGGCAAACAGGAAAGGAGACACGGAATTTATGGGTTATTGCTCAAATAAGCAGTATTTCCTGCTTCTGCCTTTCTGCTGCTTCTGTCCCAGACAAAGCAGACTTAAGTTACAGATATACTGCGTGTTGTACTTCAGGACATAAGTCAATAATGCAAACCCTCTGAATGCGAAAGAACAGGTTTTAGCAATGCATTTACACTACTAACTTAAGGATTACAAGTCAACTTTGGAAGGAGCAAAAGGCAATGTTCATGTTTCTAACTTGTATGTTTGTTTTGTTATTAATTTACTGAACTGTGTACATTTGCTTGTCTTGGCTTTGGAGGAGCAGTGTGATCCTTGCCTTACTGAATGCATTCTATATTCAGATTTTTTTGTGGTTGAGATGAGATTGTCCTATCATGCTTGGAGCTCTGCAGCCTGTCACATGAGATATTGGATCTGAATACTTCTGTCTTCTAGCCTTGTTGAAGCATTTATCGCTAGTGCTAAAATGGATAAATGAAGTGAGGATCATTAATGTGTTTTAATTATAGTTTTCCAGATTGCCTCATGGCTTATTTCACTGCAGTTCAGCTATGACCATGGAAGGGGTTTTTTATTCATTTCCTAAACGTGCTTCCTGCGAAATGAGTTTCTACCCTTTCTTGCCAATATTTTATTTTTGTAACATACACATTCTGTGATAATTTCAAAAGCAGGAAAATGTTTCCACAACCTGTCAGGTTGTTTTGTAAATATGGCTATAAACCAAAATGTAGCTTGTGTTTTAAACAGGTTGTAATCCCATTTGTTCTGGTATCATGTGCTTTCGAAGCTATTCAAGTCACAACACAACTGTCTTCAAAGAGGTACAG
Organism: Theristicus caerulescens; assembly: GCA_020745775.1. Lineage (NCBI taxonomy): Eukaryota > Metazoa > Chordata > Aves > Pelecaniformes > Threskiornithidae > Theristicus > Theristicus caerulescens. Next base: position 77,162,615 of record CM036558.1, read on the forward strand.
TAAATGCTATATTTCTGCATTAGTAAGGGTTTCAAATCTATTTTGCAAGATTTCAGAATTGTGAAATCTCAATCTAAATTAAAAAAGAAAACAGTAGATCACATTGTTACTTTTATTTGTTATTACAGTTTGGGTTTTTGTTCAGTGATTTTGCAAGCTCAGGAATTCTTTTCTTAGTGATAAATGAGTATAAATGGAAGTGTTGGCCCTGTCTGAAACAATCAGATATTTAATATTCTTTGTTGATAATACAGAGCAGGAACACTTTTCCCCCGTAATGTAGAAAAATGAGCAGAATTTAAAGTCTAATTTTTTGTTTTATATTGCATCTCTGCCTACAGTACAATATTTTAAAAATAACCCATTTATAATGTAACCAATTTACAGCTTTGTAGCACTGACCTCACCACAAATAGCATTTAAAAAAAAAAAAGAAGGCTGTATGCCCTTCCATTGCAGTTCAATGCTTCTCAGGTGTGTTCAGTATTACATATTTTTTGCAGTAGGACTAAATGGCTACCAGTCCTTTCTCCATCTCTAAAGACTTTTCAGAGAGAGCGTGGGACGGGTGCACAGCCTCACAGAATGCTGTATCCGGACTTGAACTACCCTCACTCTTTTCACTGTCTGAAGATTTTTATTGTTTGAACTGTTAGCCCTCCCTACCCCTTTCAGCACACCCAGTGCACATGACTGAATCCTCTCCTCATCATGTGGGATTACGAACGGTGCTGAGGCAGAGGAGGTCCCTGTCAGCCACCTGGTTTTGAGTTTGTCACCATGGGATGTTGTGTGGGGTTGACTGAAAGTCTCGCCGGACAGTGCCAGGGGGACCTCAGGGACTCTGTCCTGCAGATTGCTCGGCTGAGCAGGAGGAAGCTGCCCTCGCCCAGTGTGATGCCCTCTGCCTTTCTGTTTGTTTTCATCCTGCCTGTGCCCTGCCTGTTGTCTCCTTATACGATGCCACCCGCTACTAACGAGGGACATGGCAGCCCGAAATATGACTTCTTGTTGGAAAGAAAGCACAAGGCTGACCGTCCCTTTTACCTTCTCTGCCTTAGCTGTGTGTACAGCGTACTTGGGCTATCCCTGGACCCCCAAGGAAGGATGTTTGTCCTCCTCGCTAAGGCTTACACAGAAGCAGGGCTGCGTTGAGGAATTGGGGTTGCTCAGAAGACTAGCTAGTGATTTATGTTTCTAGGGCTCAGGCATAATAAAGGTCAGAATTTCCTAACTTGTGAACACTTGCCTTGGCAGCACCAGTGATATTGCAAGTTTTTATGGAATGTGGATCTGAGTGTGCGAGAGGGGAAATGATATCAACCTCTTAAACCAGGGGACATGAGTACATCTGTGCCGCTTTGTGAGGCTGTGGTTGTAACTCCAGCTGGTATTTGTGCCGGCTTCATTTAGCTGTGCTCAGGTAACAACAGCAGTGATAATGCCACAACGTCAGCCTGGGAACAAGGCAGAAACCACAAGATGTGCCCAGGATCCCTGGAGAGGTGGTGCTTTGATTGTCAGCGCATGAAGTCTGTGCTGCACTCTTTATTGCTCTTGCTGCCCCTGCTAGATAAATTAAGCCATCACAGGAGACAATCTTGTCTTTGTAGTGTATAAACATGCCCTGAAATTAGTGTTATCCTTCTGTTGTGAAAGGCTTCATGCAGTTCAGAAGGGCAAAAAGTAGATTTTAGTGGTTTGGAGAAATTTCTCCTAAACTCCTCGTTTACAGATTAAAGATATTTACTTTTTTTCTGTTCTTGGGGAGAGTTCTGTCAGAATATATTCTTGGAGCTTGCCTGTGAAAACAGCCCTCTAGTTGAGTGCCTCCTAGGTGCTACAAGATTGCAACATCCTATCTGAGTCATAGGTAAATGGAGAGAAGGCTTTCAGTGCGTCTGAGATACAGTTGGTTTGTTGCATCCTTATTTACTAATGAAGCATAGCTGATGTGGGCAATATCAGCAACTTCCTCATTAGGAGGCATTGGTATGGGTGTCCCCCCAGTACCTGCTCATGGAACACTGCAGCAGGATGTTTCCCCAAAAAAAGCTTAATGGATTTATGATGGTGATACTGATAAATTAACTGTATTCTAGTTAAAGACTTTTCTGTTAATGGGTCAGCTGTTTGCAACATTGCTTCAGTGTCATTAACTTAGAAACTAGTTTTAACCAGTTATTGCAACTGCTTTCATGTAATTTAGGATTTATATAGTTTAATGAAAAGAAGATTAGGTTAATGGGGGAAAAAGTAGCTCTGTGTGCTCCCTTCTGGTTCCTTTTTCTGGCCGCAGCCTACTTTCCAGAAGCAACCTGCTGCCTGACAGACAGGCCTGTGGGTTTGGGAGCACACGACCAAAATGCTGGGCATTCCCAGAGCTGCTTATGGGCACCCAGAGATCTGGAAGCAGGGGGAGCACCTCCTTTAGCAGCCTCCTACCCAGCAGGGTGGTTGTCAGGACAGGACCGATCAGCTCAGGTATCTGCCTACGCCAAGCAACTTTGCTCACTCTTGAGTCCATCTTGAAGCTTCTAAATCAGCTTTATTTGGCCTAACTGGCACATGAGCTCCCTGCATCAGGAATGGGCAGGTGTTTGTAAGATGCTCTTGTTCTCCAAAAAATGTTTCTCTGTTGCAAAGTTGAAACTCCGTTAATGTGAAATGTCTTTTTCAAGCAGGGTGGGATTCCAAATGCCAGATGTCCTAGTCATATATTTTAACTGCTCTCTAATACATTGAAATGTATCTGAGTGATTGAAGGGCAAGTGCAGGAAATCATATCTTTGTTTATGGGGGCTTTAATAAGCTTTGTAACATCTGTGGCCATAAATAAAGGTTGATGGTCTGGTTCTTTCTTTTTTTTCTTTTTTTCTTTGCAGCCTTTTCCTCATTGTTCTTGTGATTTCAGACATTATGGCTTTGGTAAGTTGTTGTTGCACATTCTCTTCAAATAAGATCAAGAAGCAGAGGGTTCTCCTAATTCCATCTAGAGGGATCTGAATTTGTTTCAGACTTCAAGGTTTTTGCAACTAGGGCAGTGAATTGGATTGCAATCATAGCATAATTTAGAGATAAAACTCCTCCAATCACCGCTCTTTGAATTTCATGTAATTGATGCTTCTGAAAAAGCAATATTCTCATAAGAGACAAAATTGAAGTAATAAGTTATCATTCTTAGTTTTTCATGTGCTTTCCAATCAAATTCCTAGGAAAAATTTAGATAAGAATATCAGTTTTAGCTGTGTGCAGGGTTTAGTTAATTTTTCAGGAATTTTGAACCTTTTACTCACTCTACCTTCCCTTGAAAAAGAGAGGAAACAGAGAAACTTGTTACCCACCAGCTCTGTTAGAGTTGTCAGAATCCAGATCAGCAACATCTGAAAAGACACTTTGTGCCCTTTGTAATAAGCTGTTAGGAAATGCTCTCTTCAGAAAGCTTGTGTCCACAACCCAAGCTAGCTAAAACAACCCAAAGCTGAACAATACCCCAACATAATTCTTAGAGATTAAAAGTATGTTTTCATTCCTGCCTCAAAGTGTCTTCAACCCAGCAAGCAGTGCCACTGGGTATCACGAGCTAAACAGAAACCTTTTCAAAGCAGCAAGTAGAGCTGGTGTTCTCACTTTGTACATGCTGGTTTAGTTTCATCCCTTTGGAGTAAGCATTCCTGATGTGATTTCCTTGTATAGTGTGATCTGTGGATCTCACCTGATAGGAAAAACAGTGTGTAAAAAAAAAAAAAAAAACCAAATAATGACTAATTTGTCTGTAGAGTGAGAAATGGAGAAGGTATAGTTTTGTGTAGTTTCAAATAAGTCTGTGTGACTAATCTGATTTTTGATAATGTCTACACGAAAAGGATTAAAATACCAATAAACCACACTGATAGCATTTCACTAATAAAATCAGTCTAACTAGACCAAAAGAAGAGTGCAGGCATGTACTGGTGTGTAGAAAGCCCCAGTATATCCAGGTGTTGTATATCACATGTTCTCCTTTTTTGATTTAACTATTTTAAAACAATTAGCAAATATGTACTTGGTGTACAAAACAAAATATTACCAAAGAGGTTTGATGTGCAGGAGCTGTGTGTATATCAAGAAATGAGAAAGTTGGCAGGAAAAAAAAAATGGAAGACAACTGGTTTGTGGTCTTGAATCAATGTGGCCACCAGCTAGAATTTGAGGGATTCACTAATAGACAAGTGCTGTCTTCTCCCAACATTATTCCCATTTTACAGGTGGGGAACTGCCAGAGCTGCCCAAAGAAATTTGTTGTGGAATTCCATGAAAACAATATGCAGCCTTCTCTTTGGTACTAGGTGTTATTTGGGATCCCGTTATTTCAAACAACAGGGTGGCTTGGCTTTTCTTACTGAAAAAGTTCTCTACTGGTAATCTTCCGTTTCTTGCAAGCCCAGCTTGACAGAACTTAGTCCATCTTTAGCTGTTTGTGCTTGATACCGTATTAAATCTGTTCCTGGCTCCTCGACTATTCTTTACTTTAGTCCAAATAAGCATTCCAGGAAAGGTCTTGCCCTTGTTCTACTTGAAGAATTAGAAACTTGGAGTAAACAGCCTGAAAACATGGGTTTTAATTTTGTGTTTCAAATTGTGCAATGTTGATGTACTAATCAAAGTTGTTTTATTTCCTAGCATTTTTTCTTTTTGGTTAAAGATTATGGAAGCTGGCTGGATATTGGAACAAGGTACAGTATTTTTTTGCCTCCATTGCATTTTTAAAAGGCTCATAGGTTAATATTGTTGTTTATCTACTCAGAACTCTTGTAATTTTTTCCAATTACTCTCCTTAATCAAATGCTTCAGTGAGGTTCCCTGTACTTAAAGTGCATGTGCATGCGTGTGTGCATACACGTATGCCTGTATATATATATATGTATCCCAAGCTAAAACTTGTGTCTTAAAATCTGTGCTGGAGCAACATGGAGTAAGTAATGAATCTAGCATGGCAAGAAATACAGTTAGTAGGATTTGTTTGGTTTCTAAAGAACAGTAATTACACAAAAAATATTTTAATTACTGGTTTGCATTTTAATTAGTTGTAATCACTGTTAAAATAACAATTTATCAAAATTGTTAATTGTCTTGAATCTAGTTAAGCCTCCATATACAATCCCCTGTGAATTAATGAACCTTGTGCAAATATGTTGGTGGCTACCAAGACCCGTGCGTTTATCCTCCCCCTAGTTGGGGAAGAGGAAATCTGTAGCATTTAAACATAGAAATCACAGCTAAAACGAGATAATTTGTTTTGCATTATGAGTTGTACTAGCCTCTACAGCATACATCATGGGGTAGGTTTTCAACTGTGCAGTCTTATTTGTGAGTAGTCCAGAAGTAACAAATACAAGGAATACACATTTCGGATTTACCTTCCCTGAGTTGTGGAAATAGATAATATGCTGTAATAAGCTTAGTAGGGAATGTGTTGTTAATAATCCAGCCAATCTGGTCACTTGACACTGTTATTGAAACAGAAGTTGAATAGTGACCCATTGTTAATATTCTGTTTAGTCTACATTTACTCTCTGCTTTGCAGGGCCCCAACATTCCCTCCGGCGCATGCATGCGTGTACACATGTGCGCACACATATTCTGCCTGTTTTCTTTGGAGATTCAAATTCCTGCTTGTAGCTACCTTTTGAAGGTTCCTAATGGGAGGAGATACAGTTAGATCAAATAGTGGAAACAATGGTTTAAGATCACACTTCCTTGCTATGGGCAGTTTATGATAAATCAGATGGCCTCATCCTTTGGTGTGAATTCCTATGCAGATTAATAAGGATATTAAAGACCTCAGAAAAGTTGTGTTCTGCTGGGCAAGAAGCTTTCTAATTGGGACTTAGCAAGCAAAAATATAAATTGTTACAAGTACCCCAAAACTTCCTTTCTGATATACAGTCTTCATAGCGTAGAGATTTACAATGGCGATAGATTGTTGGATCCATTTCAGCTGGAAGCTTGCCTTATCCGGAAGATTTTAGGGGAGCTCACTATGCACAACCATAATTCTGCCTCTCCATGTGTGTGTTTTGAGCACTGAAGAAAGCCCTGAAAAAGTCCTTTCAAAAGAGTAATTTGTGGTTAATTTTTAATGTGGTAATGCATAATGCTCAGGCAGCCTTAAATTTACCATTACTTCACTTTTGAGTGCTTGACTTTGCCACCTATGTTATTTTATTGTAGTCTCTTTGTATATGTTTTATATGTATGTGTGTCTATACACATAAGATAAAAATGACTGGGTTGCATAAGAAGAGAGGTGAAGCCATAGGCGCAGGGCTGAAGTAGTCCTTCTTTTACCTAGCATGAGCAATATTTTGGCATCTGAACCTTCTCCTCTGAGCAGATTTCTAATGCGATCCTCAAGCTTGGCAAAATTAGCAGGCAACAGGAGAAGATTTTTTTTTGTTTATTCCTGAAAGGGAAGATGAGCTTTATGGGGTTTGGGGCAATTCCCAGAACCAGTGGGAGAGAGATACTAACATGGCTCTTTCCTGTCCTCCTGTTACAATTGCAGTGACAGCTCTGTGGCATTGCCATTGCAGTGTTGTTGCTTTGACAGCAAGGTCTGAAAATATCCCATCTCAGTTGACATTTTATGTGTTGCCAAAATTTTCCCGAGAAGGCTGAGTCAGTTAAGGAAATGATGGTTCTTTTTTTTTTTTCCCCAGCTGTTTATCTCTCAACAAAACCTGTGTAGGATTTCATGGAACAAAGAATAGGAGCACCCTTACAGACATCTGCTCTCATCTTTCTTTTTCCTTTTTCTTTTTTTTTTTTTGTGGCACTGATAGGACGTATGCGTGTGCACATGCAATTATCAGGGTTTGTTTTATATTACTAGTTACCACATCATTGAAGTCACAGGTGGAAAAGCAGCAGTTTAATTGCCCAGAGAAGATTCATTCCTCTAAAGCCTGTCATAGGCCAGTGGTGTATGTGCTGCATCTGCAAAGCTTCTGATGTATATTTCCATACTCGTTTGTTTTTGCGGTGATAGCTTTCTATGGTTTTTCTAATTACCTCGCTTCAAAACTTTTGTGTGTCCTCTCTTAATAAGAATGTGCAAGTTCAGTAGGAAACCCTCATTAGGCAATACTTGGGTTTTGCAATACCAGTGCTCAGAAGTTTCATGTGTAAGAGCTGGTTTTAAATCCCTTGTGATTAAAAAAAAAAAAAGGACCTTCACTGCTTTTTTTATGGTGATGTTTTGTTTCCTAGTGGATCTCTCTCATTGTCTGGAAGTAGGGTTTGTTTGCTGAACTGACATATTTCCTTTTTTTTTAATTTCACCCCTAACTCGTGGCTTTTACATCTCATTCTACCATGTCTTAACATTACATGTCATTTTACCGTGCCTCATATCTGCCTTAATATGACAGTATTATGTAGTTTTATGCAAACACATACTGTACTAATCCCTCCATCTTTTTGTAACAGTTGCTGGAAGATAAAGATAAAGATAAGATCTTAACTGTTCTGCAGTTTCAAAGTTCAGGGGACATAGATAAAGCACAGGAGACTGTTTTTTAGATTTTAGGATAACAGAATCGTTTTCAGGTTTGGGATGCTGGGGCTTCTAGGTCTGACTATTAAACCAAAGGTCTTGTAACTAGGAGGAGAAGTGTTTACCAACCACCAGTTTCTAAAACGGGAGTTGGGAGTGATGTGCTTTGTGATTTGTTTTGTGTGAAATAGAGGAGAGAGGGTGTGGGATCCTGGCTGGAAATGCAGTAGACTTAAAATTCAGAATCTAAATCTGGAATCTCAGTGTGTGCTTAGGAACAATCCCACAGTTCAAAGTAGCATGTCATGTAGAAATAAGGTCCTTGGACTCTTCTGGAGAGTGCTCTTCCAAGTCCTTGCATGAGTTGTTTCTGTTTTACTTGTTTTATTTCTAGTTTTTTAATTGCTATGGTAACTTACTCCATCTTCCTGTCTTCCCAGCTTCTAATCAGGTCTGCCACCTTAGGAATTAGCCTGTCTTGGGAGAAAGCCACGTTTTGGAGCAAGATTGATTCCCCCCCGCCATTTTTTACTGATCTTTGATTCTTCTTGCCTTTGATTACTAATTCTCACCAATGTACACTGTCACAAACAAAGCCAGGAGATGGTAGTACCTCATATGTTCTCCTTTTGGTTCCTTGCCACTGAAACAGGTGTCTTCCTCCCTGATACAAAATTTTCCTAGCACCAGCTTTGCCTGTTGACCTTGATCTATATATAGGGCACTCACCTTTCCATTGAAGAGTGCTGCCTTACCTTAGATCATCCGTGATCCCCTACACCAGCTACCTCTTCTCTACTGTTACCTGTCCCTGCCTATCTCATCCTTTATAAGCATTGCCCCACTATGCTACTCTCTTGTACCTGTTTAATGTCTCTTCTTCCTCCACATGGATCTAACTTGCCTGGAGCCTAGAATCTTGCTCCTTTTTCTTATTAGCTCAGGTTTGACTTCTGATGGAGGAAGCTTGTTTTGAGAATTACCTGCTTCACTGTAACTACAGATCCAGCCAAGGGTGCAGTTCTGGGTTGTGTAGGGATCAAGATTTTGCCACTGCTGTTGTGGCATATACCTGTAAGAGTCTTGCTTTGTTTATTTGTTTAATTACAGCATTACTCCAGCCTGAGGACTAATTTACCAAGCAGAGCTGCCTGCAGGCACTGCAGTACCAGTCGCTGATAGCCCCAGAGATGCTGGCTGTTTGTAATTATGTGACAAGTAGACTGAAATTGTTTTTAATTGTGCTCTATGGCATAATATATGTATGTATTTCTTTACTCTGAACATCTGATGTTTTAATAAAGCAGCATAACTATTCAGCCTTTTGCAGTATAGCAAGGGAGAAGTATGTGCAGCACTCTCCTCTTTACAAAAGTATGGAGGACCCAGTCCCTCGACTGACAGGTAGCTAAGCAGAGTTTGTGGAGACTTTTTTCCTTTGACAAAGCCCTTCTCTCTGCCCACCAAAATCATTGATTAGCGCCCACATCTGGAAAAGCTCCTTTTGGGGCGGACAGGAACTCAGATGCCTGTGTAAGGACCATGCTGATGGCAGCCAGTTGCCAATCCTCTGGTGACTGTCTCAGGGTGTCTGTAGGGCTAAAGTCAGGGTCTTCATTTGGCTTCTGATTTTCAGATTTCTCATTCAAGCTTTCTTTGAAAGCTAGAAGGAAAGTGGTGATGCTACTTACATGAAAAACTGCAATTCTGGTGCCAGGTGAGAAGGAAAGCTGAGGTGTTACCAGTAATGCATGAGACGTCAAGCCATCCAGCTATTTAGCAGGGTGGCTGTTCCCGTAAGAGCCACGCAAACTTCTGTACCTGTGGTGCTTACACAGTCCCCAAGGGCACGTTACGCCATGAAGATAACTGCAAGGAGGGTTTGACTTTCAGTTGGCAGCATGTCCTTTGCCACGGAGAACTGAAACTGAGCCTCTAACACACCCAGGTGGACTTCCAAGGGCAGCTCTTGAGGGAGTTGTGTTATCTTTGTTATTGTGCTGTGAACTACGAAGTCTGAAGTGCACTGACCAGGTGAAAATACGCTTTGCGCCTGACTTCATGCTCTCGCTGTGTCATCTTACACATTCCCCACAGAAACAGAGCAGCAGTATGGCTCTTGTAGGTGTGCTGTTGTGCTTAGCTAAAGCTGGAGGGGGGAGATGCCCATAGGAAAGGCATGTAGGAAAGATGGCTCCTGTCTGATATTTTAAACCTTGAGTTGTTCACATTAGTGAATATTTTCAGTTGCGCTGCGTACAGGTGGGAGTTTACGGAGATGCAAGCTGCAGGCTGCTGGGGTGGATTATGCTTATTGAGGTCTGAGCCCAATTGTGCTGATGGATTTTTGCAATTGATTTCTTAAAACTATGTGTTTCGAGCAAGGTATTTGTGAGAAGGTTTAGTCAGGCTCAACAGAAACAGAAAAATCTTGTACCATGAGTCAACTCCCTTTCAGTGTTCTCCACCCACTTCGTTCAGACCCCGGCTCCTTTGGTTGCTGGTATCCTGGCTGTGGAAGAGCTCCCACTCATTTGTGAACTTTTTGGATCACTTTTATTCTCTCACACTGCTTAGCGGCCCAGCTTTGTTAAGAGCTGGTGCTTCTCCACTTCACAGAGCTAAATTGCACTAGGCTGGTGCCAGGGTTGTCAGAGTCTTGGGGTCCTGAAGATTGATAGCGTCGGCATTATGAGCTTTACTGCTCTTCCGTGGCTACGCTCTCAAACTGAATGAGTCCTTTGGCAGAAATTCGAGGTCATTAAACCGGCAAGTGCTCCTTGCAATCCTTTTTTGTGACTAAACTCGGACTTCATCGCATCTGAAGTTACCCTACTCATCCTGAAGAGCCTTCTGCTTTGAAATAGTGGATATGGGTGCATCAGGAGGTATGGGTACCTCTCATATCAGAAGACCTGTATCTTCAGTAGTCCTAGGAAAAAAACAAACAGCTGCACTGAATGTGTGATGGACACAGGTGCAGCAGGATTTCATCTGCAACTCTAGCCTGAAGTGTCAGGCTGAAATTCCAATTTCTTAATGGTTAGTGGTTTACATTAACAGCAGCTCTATTCAGACGTTGAACACGGGATGCTGAATATCCTCGGTCAAATCTCAGTCTGACCCTAAATAGCCCATCTGTAACAGTAGTGAACATCAGGTAACAGAATTTGAGCAAGTGGAGAACAAGCCCTCTGCTTGTTATCCTTTTAATCGTTAGTGACTTAAGGACTTCCTGACCCAGAAGCAGCATCTTCATATTGTGTTTATTAGCCACTCTTGAAACCATGTGTTACCACATCAGAGAAATCAGCAATTTTTAGAAATGTTGAGTGAAAAAGTAGTGGGGGTTTTTTTCTTAAAGCTGCTCATCACTGGAATAGTGTTTTCTCTAGAAAATTTCACTTCAGCTGACATAAATATCTGAGTTGTCTTACTACCAAGGAATGTCTACCTGATGGCAAGCTCTCCCTAGATTCTGCGTTATCAGTTCACACCAAACTGAAGTTTTGCAATGGTTTCAGTCACATGCGTTGAATTACCCACTTGAATGAAAAATAAACCCAGTACCTCTTATTCACTTGTTATATGCTCAGTTGTGTTTTCTGTTGTCCCCACCATTTTATTTTGCCATAGACTTTGGTTTTTACACGATAGTGCTGCTATAATAGTTGTCTTCTGGGAGCAGCATATATAAAATGACATACTAGGCCAATAATTAGGCTTAGTTAAAAAGAAAAAAAAATATTGAAAGGGTTGTTTATGTCGGGGTTTTTTTACTCTGCAAATTTGCATTTTTCTCTCACTTCTTTTATCTGTCTCTTCCTTGCAGCATTAGCCACTATGTGTTGGTGATGTCATTGACTATATTTATGATGCTGATGAATGGACTGGCCCAGCTGCTAACTACAAGGAGACTTAAACTTCCCAGAAGGACTAAACACCATTCCACATGATAATGCGATAAATCTTCCTGCCTTGTTCACATCCTCAGGCTTCCTCTGAACCAACCTCCACCTCTGGAATGTAAATATAACTTAACGGACTAGAGTGCTAAAATCCCACCTGGGGATCAGAGTGCTCTGCTAATACAGGTTAAATGCTGTCCCGTGACTGGAATTTGCATTTGGAGATTGCCATTTAGACATCAATGGGCTTAAAAAAGCCTCAGCTTTATTATCCAAGCGTACATATTTCTTGAAAATAAAAACAGCGACAAAGTCCTTTTTAAAAGAAATAGGCAACCATCTTTTGGGGTTTTTTTTTTGGTTGTTATAACTTGTCTGCCAGCTGTTTCTGTCACATGCTCACTCTCATTAGGAGTCTGCAAAGTCCTACCTTTATTTCATGTCTCGCATGAGCATCTCACAGGCTGAAGCATAAATGAAATCAGTCTGGGCAGATCACTGATTTGTATGTTGCCAACGTGGCATACGCATTTGAGTATCTCTGAAACTGGCTATGCTTTTTGCAAGCTGTGTCAATGTGCATGTGAGAATATGTTGTAGGCAGGTTAAGACTGGTGCGCTGTGAGGCTGTTGCTGTAAGACAATAGCTTTTAGCTAACCTCAGTGTGAACTGCTGCTGCTGACCGTGCTCTCCTGCTGCCTCCTGTGCTTGGGTGAGCTGGGCAGTATGCCAGCCCAGGTAATTGATCCAAATGAAAGAATTGTAAAATAGCATTCAGACAGATCCCCTGGTCCAGCTTGTGATGGGGCGGGCAGGAAGGCTAGGGCTGGTTGTTTCAGTGGCAGCCCTGGGTTAGATCAGCATGAAGAGGTCATGAAGCTGCAGCTGGAGTTGGTGGGTTGCATAGAGTGATGCCACACAGAGACTTTTTTTCCTTTCTTTCCTTGTTTTCCTTTCCACTTGTGTTCTGCTCCTGATTACAAGCGTCAGCCTGGGTAATGGCTGCACCATGAATCAAACGCAAACCCAAATTCCCTGGTTGTATGCTGATTACAAGTGAGAGCAAAGAGCCAGGGTGCTTAGAGGCTCTGCTTTTGTGGGTGTTCTGAGGACCCAGTAACTGTAAATACATTGCGTGAGGCTTTGAGATAGACTTGTAACTTCATAGCCCTTCCAACAGTAATCATCAGCTTCCCTACCACTAGCCCACAGCTGATTAAGTAGCACAAACTACAGCACCCACCTACATGTTAATGCTTCGTCACTCCCTGAAGTCATCTGTTGTGAGAATTAAACAAAAATTGTATCTCCTGAAGCAAAAATTGTATCTCCTGCTCAGCAGGAGGCCTGCACGGAGGTAGGTGTCCTGCCTTTGAAACAGCTTTTTCCATCCACACCATCAATAAAAGGGCTTTTGAAGCAGATCACTTTGCACAGTGAAGGAAGTGAGTGAAAGAAAAAACTTTCTTCTTTCTGCGCTATTGTATGATGGCATCACTAAAAATTGTGCTATTTATTGAACATACATAAAATTATACATGTTCCTTTTCCAGGTTAAGTAAAGGTGGCCCATCCACCTAGGTAAAGACTGGTAATTAATGTCTTTTGGCAGGATAGATGATGTGTCATGACTCTGAGCCCATTAATGTCCCTACATACTATCAATACCCTCTAAAAAGTTTTTGTCATGCTTGCCCTTCTGCCTTTCGCCCTTGGCACTTCTGAGGGGTCCGGCTCCCACCTTAGATAAATAGAAAGAATCATTTTATTTACAATTCATTAAGTAATACAATTGCAATGAATTAATTCATTAAGATCTTAAAATAGTCTGTGCTTGACTAGCAAATATATATACAATATCTACTGAAGAAAATAATGCCCAATTTGATAAACAATGGGCAACCTTTTCCTGTCGGGAGCTGGAGAGTCCTAATTCTGCTAATAACTCATGATTGCCTTGGTACCATTTTCCACATGCTCCTAAAGGAAATCCTATGAATTTAATTATATTAGTATTTGTCAATTCTTGACCTTGATCTTTAAGATGTTGAAATTTCTTTACTTTCTCTGCTGCTGCATCTGCCAAAGATGTTGATTTATTCTCATACCTAACTGTGATGTCTTCTTCTAGGGCCTGATCTCCTTCAAGGAATACCAGGTCTGGCTTGTATAATTCATTTTGCTCGTCTTTCAGCAGCGGCTCCTGGAATACTACCCGTTCCTTCTTTTTGGCCTCATCTGCCAATAATTCACAGTTGATTACGTCTCTTAATCCTAGCATCCTGTACCACAGGGCAGTAACCAGTAATACGTGAACAGGTCTTATTCTCTACCTGACAATGTCAGCACGATTTAATTTGAGTCTCTTGTCTGCCCCTTGCTAAAAAGTCTCTTGTGGGGTAGACGTTAGCTCTTAGCTGTAAGGCTATGATAAGCTTTCTGTGGGGAATGCCTCTATAAAATTCAAGCCAGTTGTTACTGATTTTATCCTTCTCAAAGTTGGAAATTCCACGGCCCTGGGATACCAGCCTGGTCCAATTCACAAATTCCTGTTTTCACCAGTTACAGGGTCTCGGAAGGATGACCTTTTGGAGCGGTATGTCCCATTCCGAGGCTGGTTCCTCTCCACCTAATTCCTCTGATATCACCATAACTGCTCTCAGGTCCCAAATAGATGGAATTTTATCCTTATCCCCTCCTGCTGCAATCCACAATCTCAAATTTTTTCTCAATACCTTCCTGCCGAACAACCACTCTTATTGTCTCGTCTGAAGACTGTGCAATTCTGTGAGGTCTTTGAATCAATCAATCTTTGATCAATCCCGAGAGTCTGGTAATACCTAAACCTCCATCCCGAGTGCTAGAATACAGGATGGCATCACAAGTACTTGCCAGAAAATGTAACCATTTCTTGATGGCTGCTCAAATTGCCAAATCAAGGGTTTCTAGGTGTACGTAGCTTTCACGTCAGCTTGGTCTGCCAAGTAGATTTATTGCGGAATAGTATATCCTTTCAAGACGTCAGCTTTCTGAAATGGCTCCAATGAAGCCTTCTCAATCTGTTGTAACCATCCCTTCACTTTCTCCAGTAGTTCTGGTTTTGATATTCCAGACCATGGGTCAATACATAAGCCCAAGTACTTTTCAGAGCTGCCAGGTTCAATCATATTGAGGAGGGTGCCATTAATCGTCCATGAAGGATGGCATTGATCATATAAGAGTCTTTCGTCAGCTGGATGTAGAAGCCATGGCACTTCTCCCCTTGCGTTTTGAGGCCAGTTAGTTTGCAAAAGACCTCCAAAATTTCAATATTTTTCTGCATTTCTTCCCATGATCCACTCAACAGTACCAAGTTGTCCATGAAAGCCATAGTTGTTATATTTTTTGAACAGTGTTGGATTCTACTTCCTTCCTCCTCCAACGTGCACAGTAGGGAGTCCACAGATAAGTTTAATAAAATTGGGGACGTTGGATCACCCTGTTTTACACCAATCCGAATCTCAGTGGGATCCGACTGTTCGTTCTTCAGGTCAATATGAGTACTGATGTCATGACACAAGTTTGTAATCAGGGCAATATTATGATTGTCCACGCCTTTCTATTTAAGAGCCGAAATGATGTGAAAATGGCTTACGGTGTCAAAGGCTTTCACTTAAATCAAAGATGACTACCCCCTTGGGTCGATGTGTCTTCTTGGCATTACAAATTAAAAGCCGTAATAATTTCAGATTTTCTGCACATCTTGGTGACTTTATCAGCCCCCTTTGTTGTGGATTAATGGGACATGCCTTTGTTAAAATCCTTGAGAACAACCTTAAAATGGTTGATCCAATGGTAATTGGCCACCACTTATTGATGTCATTCTGGTGCTCTGGTAAAGCAGATTGTGTTAGTATCAAAATCTGACATTCTTTTACCATGTCTGGTACAATACCAGATACCAACCATAGATTGAAAAGTTCCATTAATTGGGTATAGTGAGGATCTATCTTGATAAGATCTCTCAAACTAAGCCCATCTGGTCCTGGTGCCGTGTTCTTACTCATCTACTTGATGTGTTTAGAGATCTCTTTTGCTGTGATCATGGCTTTGAATGCTGAGTTGTCTGCTTGGACAATAGTTCTGAGGGCACCTAGGCCCTTGATTGTTCCTGGCCATTCCCATCTGAACTTGAACACCTTGTGTACCTCATCCAGTGGGATACTGCACCTCAGGGATTCCACATCATCCAGGATGATACCGGCAAGTTTCCCTCTATCCAGGTAAAACAGACGCTGGAATTGTAGGAATTGGCCCTTTTCTTCATCCACTCCTTTGGTGGTTCAGAAGGAGCAGCCCTGCAGGCCATTTGATGTTTCTGACCGTGGCTTGCTTTCAACTCAGTGGACTTCATAAACAGGCATGAATAGCAGTCCTCAACCGCCTCATCTATCAATATTGATGGATCTTCTTTCCCTTCGATCACCTTTCAAAAGAATGGGCAGCTTTTCTGATGTCAGCCAATCAGAAATCACTCTTCGATAGTGGGACCTCAGTCCACCGTCTATCCAATGTCCACAGGATGTTCTCCCTCTTTTTCTAGATGTTCCCTCCATTCTTGATCTTTTTCCCTTCTTTTCACAGGACTTTACGAAGTCCTCATCTCTTATCGCTTAACTGTTTAGTTGTTTTCATAGAACCATATAATTGTTTTCGACAGAGTATGTTCTGCAATCGACTTGTTGATGTTCTTACACCCCTCATACTGCTTATCCAACTTCCTCAACAGCTCCACCTCTTCCTCCGTCCAGCACTGCCAATGTACGCTTGTGCCACACTCCCAACCTGCAGCCAGGCCTTGCTGTCTGGAACTGATACATATGGTACGTGATGCTGGCAGCCGAGGCTAAACATTCGTCATGAGGGCTGCTCCAATACTCTTTCCAGCCATCTGCCTGGCATTTGGCTGTGGTCACACGTCTGTTTAACGCTCTGGAAACAAGTCATCCCTCCGCAGGAAGTTTGGCTGGGCAAAACCAGTCACAAACCTCCATCTGCTTGTTGAGTGCTAGAGAAATGTTGTATCATGGGCCTGCAGTCATCCGTGCAGCTTTGGAGTGCCTCTTGAGAGCGTCTGAGCACTAGAGAGGGAGTAATTTTTCCACTAGGTAGGTGATTCTACCGGGCATGTTGCTAGCACAGCTGGCCTCAGTCACAGAAGATATTTCACATTTGTTACAGGCTATACCTGTGCATGCCGGAAGGCGGGCATGTGCCCACTGCTCGTAATTGTACCATACAGCCAAAGCAAGGAGCAACCATGAGCAGGTGGAAAGTTGCTGCCACAACAAAGACTATGTGTAGGCATGGGAATCTGCCACGCCTGTTCTCCTTAGATCCAGTGAGTCTCTGCTATGGAGAGCTAACCCCACCTCAGCCCCAGTCTACATGGTGCACTGTATCAGTGCAGGGTACTGTATCATCAGCTTTGTGTGACCTAACTGATGTCTTGAGACCTTTGCCTACAGCACTGTCATTTCAGTGCACACAGCTGTAGGCAGCTGTACCACTGAGCATCCCAGCCTCCATTGCTGGAGTGATTTCTTTGCAAAACCACTGTTTGCATGGCAAATTCACTGATGGGAGCAGCTGAACAGCTGGTGTTGGTGTGATGTGAAGGAATTGACTGAAAAAGCGGGAAGGTGGGACCCACAGGGCTGCCACCCTGAAGGCACATCTTCTCCAAGCATGTCAAAATTGCTTGTTATCTATGACAAGACCAAGCGGATGTCCTACCTACCAAGTGAAAACACTGGAGGTACATACTGTCTGGTGCTGCAGGCTCCCCGGGAGAATGCACAGGAGCTCAGGCCTGATGTCTTTTCTTACCACAGGGGGCTAGTAATAAAACAGCGTCTCACCCCATTGCATCTGGTGCTGCTCATCTGTGGTACTAGGAATAATCCATATACTCTGGTATGCAGGCAAGCAGAAACGAATGGCTGTCCAAAGTATGACCTACATCAAATACTCTTTCTGCTTATGGCTTCCATAGTGTCTCTTTCCACAAAGTAGGTTTTGTTTTTTACATCCATTCTTGTAAGAGCAGAAAGGGGATGATGAGCTCGGGGGAACACTTGCAACATACGCATTGGTTTTTCTGTAGCGCTGCTCCGGAGGGGTCTGTTCTTGTTTGCCATTTGCTCTGGTCGGGCCATAGTGGTAGCAACCTTAGCTGACTTTTCCTTTCCCCGCTGGTCCCTCGCATCTCTGTGCCATTTGTGAATTCCATTTCTAGCCGAGTCCGCAGGAGTGCTGGAGAGCAGCTCTCGTGGAGAGGCAGGATTGGCTGTGCTATTCCTGTGTCTCCCCAGGGGAGGCTCTTGCCGGAGTCTTGGCCTGCACTTTTGGGTTTACGCCAGCACAGGGAGGTGTCAAAAATTCTCCCACTCAGCTACTTTACGCAGCCCCGTGGGGTGTGTGACAGAGTTGAGTCTTCCCTCCCATGGATGCATGTTCCTCTCCTTTCCAGAAACAAATGTCATCAGCAATAAAAAGTCCTCCCCAACCTTAGGAGCTAAGGTAGGGAATAAAATTTTGTACTTAGCTGAGTTTAAGCTTTCTTTTCCTCTACTTGTGGGTCTTTGAGTATCATCCCTCTTCATGGGCCCCAGACAGGACTTGGGCCACAGAAAGGGGGGTTCTGATCCAGCACAGCCTTGCAGGCCAGTGCAGGTATCACCCAGCCCCTGTGTTTTCTGCTAAGCGCACGAAGGCAGAAGTACCCTGAGCCCTCCGGCCTGCCGTCTTTCACCTGCAGCAGAGTTGGAGACTCTCTGCCTCCTAGAGCAGGTGAGGTTCCAGACAGTGAAAACCTCAGGTAGGGAAAGGCAGGTAGATCGACATTATTATTTATGCCTGGGGCTGCACAATTTTTTTTTTAACTATACTTGTAGTGTAAAAACCTCTGCAAAGCTTATATCTTCTTGCTTTCAGAGCCATGGACCCCTGAAGAGCTAACCATAAACCTGAAGTGCCAATCAGGTAGTGTGATGCAAGAGAAGCTGTACTGAAGAGCAGTTGATACAAAGATCTTGTAATCTTCAGCGGAGGAATTGTTCTCTGCTGTTGTGTTATCAAGGCTGTATGCAGCAGCCTTTTGATATCTGTCCAGGGAGTGAGTTGTTTCTTCAGAGATGATGAAGCTTAGATTGTATCAAGACCTCTTATGACTCAAACTAAATGACTTCCTCTTCCCCGTCACAGAGTAAACCAGACTTTACAAGCTTTGGCAATTTCAATGCATGTCGCGGCTCTTAGTTGTAATGCTGCTACAGCCTTCACATTCCTGAATGAGATCAAAGATGTGAATGAACGTTCATGGTCTTACCTAAACCTTGCTCTCTAGCATCGCCCTTGAACTGTGGTGTCTGGTTTGGCCAAGCCACGATATAAATGTCATTTCAGTTCCTACCACCCCAGGTAATCTGTAACGGTGCAATGCTCATCACTTTTCAAAATTGTCCACGTGAACCTTGCAGTCCCTTTTCCTGTGTCTTTGGGGTGGTGAGGGTACTTCTCTCAGATGCCTTTGGCAAAGAGGATGAGAGCATGGAGGGTGCTAGGCTTGGTGCTGCATCCTGATAGACGTGCATCTGTGAGCACAAGCCAGCTGGAGAGAATATTTTGGGGAGCTACAGTTGTGGTGGGGAAGGGAGAACATCTCTGTCTTGCACCTGCTCTGGGGTGTGCTCTGTGTTACAGTGGTGGGGCAGCTCCAGGTGCCCCCTTCTCCATCATCACAGGGCTTCATCCAGCCTGAAGGCAAGAAACTTTGGTTTTCTTCTCCTCTGTGTTGTCTTTGGGCACCTGCTGTGTGAGCTGCCGTGGCTGGGGAAGGTTTGGGAACCTATCTTGCACTGCTGCCACGTGAGTGGGACAGCCCCAGATCAGCCCTGGTTGTTAGTGAGACAGGGCTCATGGTGAGCTGGAACTGACCGTCACAGCGGCTGGTGGTCACCAAATTATTTGCAACTTTCTCCTCAACTAGTCTCTCCTGGACTGGTTACGTTAATAAGGATGTGCAGGGTCGAATCCAGTTCATCGGCTTAAAGAGGCTCTGAATTCAGCTGCTTCCTGCAAGGGCTCCCTCCTCACCCCAGGGCAGGGCGTTAGCACTTAAGGAGGGCTGAACTGGGGAAGGAGAAGGCTGAAAGCATGGCACTCGCCCCCTTCCTGTGACATTTGAAATCCAGCTTGTCAATATTTTCTTTATTTCTTTATTTATTGACTTACGCTTGGCAGCAAGCTTTATTACTTTCTAACTTTGAAGGTGGATAATATCAAGTGGAAATAGAGGAAAACATACCTTATTTTGTTTGCATGTTATTTTCCATGTGAGTTGTAAGAGCAAATGCCTTTTTTTCTTCTTATTTCCTTTAATGTTGCATAAGGTGAAGCTGACGTAGAGGTCTACCTTTCACTCGGGTCAGTACCGCTGACCTGTTAATGGCTGGATATCATCCAGCGCGCTCTCTGAGAGGGGGAGAGAGAAAGCACTGCACTAAGATCCCCAGCCGAATGTGCTCGCAATGGGAAACAACCAGTGATGGGGCCCACTTCTGCTCTGAATTTCTTGCCATCTGCAGCCCTGCTTCTCGGGGTGTGACCTCCACTGCAAGGAGGTCTCTCCTGACCTGAATTATCCCGTGATCCAGTGCACAGGCTGCCAAGTCCTGCGTGCCCTGTGCTTGGGCCAGTGGCTGAGCAAGGGGCAGGATAGTGCAGAGTCAGGCCTGGGGAATGTAAAACATTGCAAGTGCAATCACACCTGGGTCCAACGTTTTTGCCTCACAGCAAGATGGGAAGAGAAATATGAGAAAGCCGTGTGTCACTAGCACAGCTCTTTGCTGTTCTCACCGCCTCCTCTTCCTCCTTGGAGGGTTTGCAGCGTTGCTCCAGCAGTACCTGCTCAAGCCCAACCCCAAGCTTCAGGAACCGCAAGCTGATCCAAAGGGCGTGTGTCCAGTAACAAATGTTGGAAAATTGAACCGCTGGCATTTAGGGTCGGGGAAATCTCTGAGCAAGACCTAAACTCCTCTAATGAAACTTAGCTTGTCGCTCTTGCAGAAATGCTAAAGGACAAGACATTCCGAGTGCAGTTCTCGTATTGACTTTATGTGGAGTAACCTTTATATGTCTCAATAGACGTGGCTTTTTGTGCTGGACATCATTATTCTGTCTTCTTGGCGTGTGAGACAGTGCAAGACAAAAACGTCAGAGTAATTTCAACAGGGGCTCAAATTTGGTGGTGTGAGTCCCAGTGAGCACACAAGCAGAGATGGGCTCTGAAAATACTGTTGGGGTTTTTTTTGTATCGATTTCTATATTAAGTTAAGAGACACTAGAACTTACTGTACAAAGCAGTGCTACCCAGAGCTACATTTAGCTGCTAGGATGTTTGTGTCTCCATCTCACCAGATCTCCAGAAATGAGTGGTTATTTTCCATCAGGGGCTTTGAGTAGGAACCTTGTTATATCTGACCTACTGTGAAAGGAAAATATCTGTTTCACTGCCGTGCATTTTTTCATACAAGCTGTATCTTTCCGCGTCTCTTCTAACTTATGCGAACACGTTATATTTCCTTTAAAGTGCTACAAACTTACTTGCTTTAATGTAACTTGGCAATTGACTGGTATTTATGGCCAAAAGTAGAATTGAAACGTGCATGTAATTTTTAAAGAATTATATAGTGAAGGAAAACCTCCTAGTATTTGGGATGACGGCCAAACCTTCATCTGGGACCTGAATTGAACACAAGCCTTCTGAAATGTTGTCCCAAGCTACTCCATTCCCTGGGGCTTTATTTCCCTGCCAATTCCAAAACAGTCATGCAGTGAACCCTGCCTAAGATTTTTTACCCGAGCGTGGCTTTCGGCAGTTCCCCTTGAGGGTCCCTCCTCCCCTTGCTCCTCTGCCTGTGTCCTGGGTGGCCAAGGGCCTGACCTGCCAGCCCAGCTCTGCGGCAGCAGCTCGGGAGCGTTTGCAGGGTCAGCACTGGAGCCCAGGGTGGTTCAGGGGATGAGTTTTGTCCTGTTCAGTAGGTCGTGATGGCAACCGGTCTGTCATGGGGGAGCCTGTTTGCTTGGTTTGCTGCTTTTGTTTGTTTAGAATATTTTTTTAATGATACTTAAAGCTTGGGGTTTGGTTTGTTGTTTTGTTTTGTTTTTTGGGTTTTTTTTCCAATTAATGATTGGGAGACCAGCTGGTAGCATTAATTCATTTTAATGTGACTCGATCTGAGAAGTGCTCAAGCTTCCTCTTAGAAAAAGTGGCTGACTGCATTTTTTTTTTTTCAGGTAGTTTGCTTGACAGAGAATAAATTTTTACAAAAATTGCTCTACAGAGCAAGGGAACAGATTCTGTCATTTTCCCTTCCTGGTACTCATTTCTTGCAAAAGTACCTGACATTTGGGGAAAAGCAGCCTTTTCATTAGTGGATGCATGGAAGGCCCCACGGGCAGGAGCGCAGAATAACTAGCTCTGCAATCTACGGAACTGCAACTAATTGTATTTTAAGGCTGTATTTCAGCGAGGCGCCATTGCTGCCTATCATTCCAATACAGTATCTTGGAACTGATTGGCAGCAACTCTATTTTCTCTCCTTATGGCAATTTTAATTCTTTGTGAAAAATCATGGGAGCTGTGAGCTTTCTGAATACAAAGCAACGGGGCTCAGGTAAGTGGAGGTGACATTCCCCTGTAGTTCACGGCAATTAACCTCAGCGACGGAAAGAAAAATTAAAATGGTTACTTGTGTTTGGGAGAATTACCTTGTGATACATTGCAAATACCCGCATCGCAGGCAGCTGTTTAACTTAATCTGTGCCACAGTTATGCAAATATGCTTATCATGCATTTGACAGCTTGCTCCCATTCTGGCTCTAGGAGTGGCGGTGTGTGTAAGATGGATCGATGTACACACTCCTGAAGGCAAAATGCGTGATACTTGTCAGGTTAGAGCTAAATGGCATTATTTATTTGTTTATTTTGCAATTCTGTGAATGTGCCTTACTATTAAGAAGAGGAACACAGTAATGATTCTGTTTAATTAACGGAGAAGTAACTTTCTTGCCAGTCCTAAGTGCCATTTGATGTATCTGAGATGTCACAGGACTGGAGAACTCCTGTAAAGGGCTGAGAAAGCATTATTTGTGCTTGGTGCGCGGAGCTTTATGAAAGCAATTTACATATTTGCACACTGAAGCATAACTACCAGCACATAAGCAGGGTGGTAAATGATTAACTATAAAAGATTGACAGTTTGGGCAAAAATCCAGCAGAGCACTTAAGCGTGTGCTTAACTTCAAACAACCTGGCTCTGCTGACTGCGCTGGGGCAGAGTCAAGTCCTCTCTTAAGTACAAGAAACTGCTTGTGCACTTCAACTAAACATGTGCTTAAGTGACCTGGAGGACCAGAGTCTGGCTAAGAGAGCTTATAAAAGGGAAAAACTTTCTCGTATAACACTTAAATCAGGATGGCAGCAGTTAAGTAGGACTGTAAACAGATCGGAGCTCGTCATGGACGGAGCATCCCCAGCTCCTGTTGATGAAGTGGGAGTTGTTAGTTGCCTAGCATTTCTCAGACTAATGACAAAAATAGAGGTATTCCAGCAAAAGACTCATCTAGTCTGCCCATTTCAGAACAGCATTTTGTTCTGTGCATTTTGTTCTGTTTTGTTTTGTTTTTAATTTTGGGGAACATAAACTTATTAAATATTTTATTGTTGTTCTGTGAAAATCTCATTCTGCTTTGGCCAAATATTGCTTTCACTAAATGGCTTAATTGGAAATGGAATTAGGCCAAAAAAAGCTAAAACCCCCAACCTCCCAAAACCCAGTGTTTTCGTTTTCCAGTAACTTGAAACTCTTCCCCAGCATTCATCCTGCACTGGCCTCACGCTGCCCACCGGGAATCCTGTTATAACTGCGCTTCATCACAAGCCCCGTTCTTGCAGTGTATTTGGAAGTTCCTGAAGCTGCAGGTGGAAAAAGCTGCTCTGAACCACGAGTGTTAAGCCAAGGTTGAAGGTCCAAGTCAGGGTCATTCTGATGAAATAGGTTTTGGACTCTACATAACAACCTATCTTCAGACTCTGTGGGAATGATTTAATGTGCCTAAGTGAAATTTAGCAAACTAGAACTACAAGTGAAGTCCACTGCTTTCTCCTTGTAACCCTTCTAAAGGAGAATATTTGGGCTTTTATTGCTGTCAGAAATATATGCTCCTCGGGTTACTGCTTCCATCTCCAGCAGATACCTGAAAGCAATGGCTCCTCTATGGTCATCAGGCATTCACTCAAGCATCAAACCTTCACAATGATCCCTCTATGCTTTTACCTCAGCACAGGGGAGTACCCACTACTGGTGCATGTTCTTTGCTTTTTGGGAAGCTTTTTGACTCCATCATTTTAATTACTGGTTTTTTTCTTTATTTTACCTCTCCTGATATCATCTCTCTTAAAATATGTTTGAAATTCATGGTGGTAGAGTGAAGCTTAATTAAAGCGTGTCAATGTGATGGTTTCTTTCATTCAGGAGACATGCAGGAAGATGATAACCTCCTTTTTTTGGAATAAAAATGAATGGACTCAGTGCCCAAAACATAGGCCCTGGGTACTTAACAAGAAACAGAAAAGGATGGTAAAAGGATTTTTCTAGGGCCTGGATTCAGATCTAAGCAATAAGATACTGTTACTGGAGTGTGTATTTTCCAGAGTAGCCAGGAAATGAACAGAAAAAAGGAGCTAGAAAGTCCTGGAGACAGAAAAATGTTGGAAATATGATCCAGAGAAAATGGCTGAAAAATCTCTTTACAAGTTTGAGTGCAGGCTAGAAAATGGTAACGAAATTATCTCTGATTTGATTCAGACTATCTTCAAGGCTTTTGTATTTCTTTTTTTTCTTTGCAAAACCAACAGGATTGTGTAACAATACCTGACTCCCTCAGCAATTTCTCATCCTAATGGAAATAACTTGAAAGACACCGAACAATGATCAAACAGCATGACATACAACTACTATGAAAGTAGTCATAATTTTGTAGTCAGAGGGGAGGAGGGCCTAGAGCTTTCTCCATATCTGTTTAAAATGTCAACATAGATTTTATGCTCCAGTAATGCATGGACCTTAGATATAAGCCAACAATCGCCAAAATCAGCAGGAATTTCCCAAAGCCCGTGAAAGCCAATGGATCGAAAGGTCGATCATAGATCAACAGTCAAAACGCTCTCTCAAGAACGTAACTTAAAGGCTGGTTGTAACAGAATTCAAGCGCTGAATTCAATTCATAAGTCTATTATCATTCCTTTTCTAAAGCCAGGTTTGCTACACTGGACCTATATGGAGGTTGTGGCTTTGTGTCTATGAGCAACGTGCATGTGCTATATTACAGGTGCCACGTTGCTGCAACTTTTCCAAGTAATCGTTCTGGTTGAAGTGATGAGCTGACTGTCTTCTTGTATGCAACCCACCCCACTCCATCCAGCCAAATCCTCCGGCTCCAGTGGTCTCAAATTTGAAATCCCAACCTTCACTCAAAACTCTTTGTATTTTGAGCATGGGCAGGAGCAATGCCTGATCGGCTGTCAAGAGGGAAAAATTGCTAGCATTCATTTTCATAATCAATCCTGACTCCTTGGGGAGAAGGTACATTGGGGTGGATTTATCACTAGCGAATTAACTTGGGAGTGGGTGAGGGATGTGGAGGAGGAGCTCACAACCCCGCCATTAGCATTATTGGATGGTTTGGGTTTGCTTCTGTTACTGAAGGAAACTATATATATAGTCTTTTGTTGTTGTTTTTTCCTCTGGACTCAGACAATTCAGAAATCAGTAAATCACATACATTCATGTCAGGAGAGGCAAGTTTATTGTTTTCTGTTTAAAACCAGTTCTATGTTTTGCCTTGCCTGCAAAATCCTTCCTGCTTCTCATATGCAAGATAATGCAGGCAGGCAGCATTTCTAATATAAGCCAGAAAAGATGTAACGATAAATGTTTAACTGCAATTTTCCATTTCATATGCTGAAAGTAAGAAAAGGGAGGAAGAAACCAGACATGTTAATGATGTCCCATCATCATCATATTCTCTTCAGCTAACATGGGAGGAGGATGCATAATTACCTGGACAGAGACTAAGTCTATTGACTTCTGTTATTCCGCAGCTGGAGATGTTTTTTTAGTGCGTGAGCACAAAAAGCTTTAAGGAGTAATGCATAAAAATGCTTTTATCTTTGAAAAAAGCAATATTCAGCTGGCTTGGCCATTATGTAGGTGAAAGCATGATGGGTACCAAGACTGCCGAGTACATTTGCATGAGATTAGTTGAATCATCTAAGCCAAATGTCCCCCCTACCTGCTTCACCCTATGCTCAGATGCTGGGAAACCTGGAAGCAAAAGTAGCGATGAAGATGCAACACCGAACGAGCAATTCCGTTCTTTTTTGTAATAAAATAAGAGGCGCCAAAAGGCAGGAAGAATCACGGGAAACGCTAGGGGGGAAATCAGCAGCTCTGGGCTCTGCCACAGCGTGTGACCTCGGGCAACTTGATAAAGTGTCTGGGATCACTTTTTTGCACTTGATTTCATTTTGAACAAAACTTCATGACACCGAAATTCCCACTGCAATCCACAGCATTTGGTAGGAGGTACAGCCCGCATCTCAGTACTTCCCCTGTGAAATGGGAATCGTTTGACGGGATGACCCATGCTTTAACCCTCCTCTGAAAGGTTAATAGCCTACCTGGACACAAGAGGCAATTTCCTATTGCTACCTTTGTACTGCCTGCAGCAGGAATCTGATCTCAGTTGGGGTCTCTGAGAACCGCAGTAATGCAAATAATAACCCCCCCTCCCCAGCATCGGCTAAATGCCATTTCCCAGGTTTTGATCGCTTGGCGCTGATACGGTCCAATGATACTTGCGGGCGCCAAGACAGACGCTAGCCTTTCCAGCATAGCACTAGTATGAGTATGTGCTTGCCAGGATGAACGGGGTCTTTTTGCAGGCTGGTTTTGTGTTGTTCGGAAGCCTTTGTAGGCAATTTAGAGAATATATCCCCAGGACACTGTGCTTTGGAAAACAGGCATAGGGACTGGGGCGTGTTAGCTCAGCTGCGGTTTTATTAGCAATATGGGACATGAAATAACACAAAGTTTTCATCTGGCCATAGAAATTACTAAATAGAAGTACTTTACGACTTCGGGAGTGTTACATTCTTGTCATGTTTCAGCATTTGCAGATACAACAGATGAAGCAAATTAAATTATGCATGCACTAAAGGAATGCATTGTTAGCCACAGTCTTTGTTAACTTGCCTGCAAATAAACAAACACAAATAACTAGAAGATGTATCTTGAAGATTTGGTAGGGTTTTGGTTTTTTTTTTTTTTGCCTTATGCTTATTCATGTAACATATATGCATGTGTGTGTATCCGTAGGTGACCCGTCAGCCATACCTGCTGCACTGGTGGGTCTCACGGTGTAGGAGAAGCCACATGGCTGCACATCCCTCATTTGCATTCCAGCTGTATACAGCTTTGGCAGTTTTTTTATGCAAGTGAATGTATGCAGTCATCAATAACACAGTCCGCAATAAGTCCCAATTAACGTTGCCGCAGGAATCTTCCTTCATGTTTGTGCTGGCTTCTGTACATTTAAACACTCAACCTTAATGATGCATTAATGTTTGTTTTTTGTTTTTTTTTTTTAAATGCTGTGTTTGCAGTATAAAGTCCACAATTTGTTTTGTTCTCTTTGCCCAACAGGGACGCTTTTTCCACTGACTCTTTAATAAGAAGCCTTCATGAGTTCAAAAGCCATTTATCTTTATTACTTGTATATTTTGCTGATCACCTCTCTTACATTTATGAATTAAATATTTATTGATTTTTTCACAAAGAAGAATGCCCTACTGCTCAGTAAGAACAATTACCACCAGCTATGCACAGAGAACTGTAAGCAAAACAACCTTGCATTATTTCTGTTAAGTCATGTCAGAAGTGACAGGAACTGAATCTATCTTTTAATGGAGATCATTGTGGGGTTGGGGTTTTTTGGAAGAAATCTGTAAAATGGGCTGTGAAAGAAGGGCTCGCATCTGTTTGTTTGCTTTGTTTCATTTTCTTTTTTTGCTTTGTGATACACAAGCAAAGGTGAAAGAATTTTTGTTCTCTTCCCCACTTGTAATCTCATCGATAGACTAAGAGAACTGATGAGTATTAGTTCTGTCTGATATCGTGTGAAACCTATTGAATTATAACTGAAAGGCATTAGCTTACTCTCATTTTTTGATGAATTAATTTTAAGGCTCAAGGGACTGGTGTGGTCAGCTACCAGCTATTACTGAGTCAAGCCTACAGCTCTGTCTGGAAGTCACTGAAGGCAGGTGTGCAGCCCCGAGCAGAAAACTTTGTGTTCATGTAGCATACATGACAAATCCCCATCACCTCTGAAAACATGGAGCTTGTTTTCAACCTAGATTGCGTACCTTCAAACTGCAGCCATTGAGTTTGATGCTGGGTCTGTATCGATAGCACAGAAACCCCCCATCAAGGAAATCAGGCATGGAAAATAACTCTAAAAATTGTTTCCCCTCCCCAGCGATACCCTGTATTGTTTGAGGTTACGTCCCGTGAGCAGAAGACCTGGTGGAGCCTGGGCAAGGCTGTGCCTGTGCCCCTGTCCCCTGGGTGCCTGGCCATGTCCCCCAGGTGCCCAGGCAGGGGACAGCCGGACGAGTGGCGTTTGCTGGCCCACCGGCCAGTTGTGCCCACTCTTGGCTGCGTGCTTTTCCCTTGAATCTCTTATTCTCCCAGGCTGCTATGTCGCATTGGTCTTGTAGAAATTCAATTATTTTTGAGACTTATACCTCTGAGACTCCTTTGAATTCACCTGAAACTGGCTTCAAGAGAGAGGCAGGGAGGGATGGAGGAAGCTGCCTCTCCTGAGGACATGGGCTAATAACTCTGGCCTCTCTCTGCCCATCCTTCCCCTCCCTTATCACAGCCCTTAGCAGCCGGAGATTAAAGACAACTTGTGCCCTCCGGCAGAAATCATCTAAGTAGATCACCCTTTTCTGGGCAAATACTGCCTCTGGGGAGGCAGCCCTCTGCACTTCCTCATCCAACTGGGCCAAAACTAAGCCCGTCCCACTGCTCACTACCGACTCCCTTGAAGTCGGCAGGGTGCCCCGAAGACCTGAGCTTTGATTTTTTTTCTTTCAGGATTGAGGGAGTTTGGGAAAGAAAGGGAGCTTCTGTCCCTTGATGTGTGCGAGAGGCTCCCCCGCCGGGCTGGGCCTGCAGCTGGAGCTGGGCCCCTCGCCGGGGAGCTGCCAGGCGCCGGCCCTTCCTGAATGCCTGTGCAGCTGTAATTGCTTTTTTTCTACTTCTTTTTTTCAACTGGGCTGGCACCACCCGAGAAGGGCGATCACCCTAAGGAAGGACACACAAGAAAACACAGGAAAAGGCCATTTTGCCCAAGGTCCTTCGGCGAGGGACGCCTTGGGTTTAACAGTAGAGGAGCCAGTGAGCTCAAATGGTTTCAGGCTGGATGCATGTTTCAGCGAGCTCCCACAAAAACCACTTTTTGCCAGCGCTTTGGAGTTTGCTTTTCTTTTTAGAGGAATAGAAACATAGGGAGGAAAAAGCCTTTTCCTCAGCGGCACTGTTGACACAGTCGCAATTTTCATTATCGGCGCTTTTCTTCCGCAGCAGCAATAATGTCACCTCCCTCCCGCTCTTCTGACGCATCGGTCAAATGCCCACAGCAAGACTGCCATAAAATGCCTTTTGACAGGAACGGCAGCTCGTGGCCCACGGCTGCGGTGGCTGTTGTGACGGTCGGTGTGAGGAGAGTGCGCGGGGCAGCCACTGGGGTAGCGTCAGGCGTTGGGCCTTGCACCGCGTTCTTCAAAACGCTCTTTAATCAGCTCTTCTTGCAGGACTTCTCCAGCTTTGCTTCCCCCTGGGGCTGCAGCCCTGTGTTTGCTGTTATCTCTTTGCAGTGAAACACCTCTGTAACCATCAACTGAACGGCAGTGAAACTGAAAGAGATTTTTGGTGTGTCCTGGCAGAGAAGGTTTGGGTTAATGCTTTCTTGCCAAGCACAGGCCATCCAAAGCTATGCTCTAATTAGCCATACTCCTATATTTAAGCTCTACTGATATTGCATCTTCATATTATTGTTTCTATGGCAGGTAAATCCTTTCTTTGCAAGGTGCGTTCCTCTAGCTGAGGGTGTGTTGCCCTCCATGGAGGTGACCGTACCACTGGGATAAATACTCCTGAGGGCCAGGAACCACAGTGTTAGGAGGCCCAGCTGGGAGCATTGCTGCCCTTCGGTGTTAACAGCCCCAGCTTGTATGGTAAGGTGAGCAACCCGCATTCAAATATGCGCGTCCTGTCTGTCTGTCCTGCCCCACTGGCGTTTCCAGTGTAAGGCCTTGCAATGGGAAGACCCCATCCCTTGGCTGCCAGGGTGCTGGGATGCTCTCAGGTGTGCAGAGGGAGGAGGTCAGCTCCGTATCCTTTGCTGCTACACTCCCTCCCAGAGCAAAAACAGGGTGCCCCGGGGGCAGTTTGGTCCCAAGGGGCCTGTGCCCACCAGGGAGAGCCCAGGGCTCTGCAACAATTTTGTCGCTGCCTGTCGGAAATGGCCCGGCTCTGCCTGGCAGTGGGTGTTAACATTCTCCGGTGGCGTCAGTCCAGTTGCAGCTTCACCCATGTCAGGTTTGCAATGAAAGATACTCTTCTTTGCCACCTCCTCCTCCCCAGGACTGACTCTTTGAAAACCGTGGCTGGCTTTTCAGAAGCTGGCAGTTAAAAGAGATAACGACGTGCCTGCCCATGAAAGCTAACCGTCCTGAATGAGCTCATGAGAAAAGCTGATCTAACCTGCCTGTCTGAACAGTATTTATAAACACTGCTATCCAAGGATTAGGCAGCTGCACTGATGTAGTCAATGAAAGCTGCTGTTTATATTTCAAACTTTCCGATGTAGCAGGGGTTTTATAAAAAAGTCACAAGGTCACAGGTTTTTTTTACTTTTTTTTTTTTTTTGGCAAAGCCTCTAGAGGAACAAGCAGTGCTTCAAAATGCTGCTGCCTCCATTTAGTTAAACATTTCAGGATGTTGATGTCATGTTCCCACCCCCCATCCCAAACCTCAGCAAATATCAAGATTTGTCTTTGGAGCTGTACAGAAAACCAGGATTTGTTCTACAGACCAGAGCCTCACTGGACGTAAATTCCTACAGCTGCACCTGTGACGGACACGCTGAGCTGATTTACACCAGCTGATGAGCTTTAACTGGGAGGGGAGGTCACTGGTTTGGGGCAACTTGCATGGGGACCACAGCCCTGCTCCCAGTGCTCTGCCAAGGCAGCCCTCCAACCAGGGTGCAACACTTGGTGCCCACTGCCAGCGCCCTGCTGCATGTAGGGCTGGGCTTTTCAATCAGGTCTGGCCAAAATACAGTTGTTGTACCCCTCCTGGGTTGTGAGCCACTCAAATGGAGAGCCCTCGGGCTATGGGTTTCAGGTGGCCTGTTTAGAAAGAGGGGTTGGAGGATGATGGGAAGCAGCTGGGGGATGAGGGTCTGCCTGCTGAGCCCAAGAGTTGGGGGTGATGGGGGTCCTCCTGGTTATTCTCTTCCTGACAGCTTCAGTGTTCCTCCTGCCCTGGGTTCCTTCAGGTACGTGTCCTGGGCTCTTGCTGTAGGGGGGGTTTGGTATGTAGCTTTTATCAGGAGGCAGAAAGGCTTTCAAAGCTGCTGGTGTATCTGTGCTGGATACCCTTTGGGCTCGGGGTCCTTCCTGCTCTCTTGCTGCACGGCAGAGGGGCTCCCGTGCCCAGCTGCTGTTGAAGGAGATTTCTTCCTCTCTGCCCTGCCAGCCGAGCCTAGGTCTGGGCTGCTGCTTTTGTGATACCCCAGGAATGGTTTTTTTTTCAGCTGTTGTTTGTTGCAAAACCATGCCAATCCTCTGATTCCACCCCGGTAGGAATGGAAACCCTTGTCACTTTACATTACTTGACAGTCAGCGTTTTCAGTACATGAGATTGAGGGATAAAGCATGTTTACTTAGGACTGTGGGTGTGTGATACTAGAATAAAGTTAATAAAGAAAAGAATTATTAATATTGTACTTTAAATACTTTTTTGGCTATTTCTGCAACACAGCTAGCTTTTTGGGGTAGTTCATTGGCTGCTGCCCCTGGGGCTGGCATAGTCTGGAGTCTTTGCTGCTACCTCTTCCTCTGATTTTAAAGGTAGCTGCTAGAGAAACTATTCTGGTTGCCATGTTCTTTCATAGGAAAACTTTCTTTTCTTCCTGGCTGATTGCCTCTTGGTGCCTGTGACTTATCCCTGGGACCTGGCCCTGTAGGGACTTGCATCACTTCTGCCTTCCCCCCCTCCCCCTTTCAGGTTACTGAATTTACATTTCTATTGTACAAGCAATTACCTCATTCCTGGCTTCAGGCTGCGTGCTTTTGCTTAGGAAAACACTGTGGTGTGACTCTATAGATGATATATTATGAGAAATGTTAACAGTACAAACTCCTTTTATGATATATAATTGATAGCTCGCCACAAACTTTGCATGCAGCCTAAATGTATAAACACGACCAAAGGGTGATCTGAGGATGTGGTTCCCGACACAGTACGATGCTTGGCTCCCATTTTATTAGTTTTTTCAGGACTCCAGCCCCACCAGCTATACAAGAGATGCTGGGAGTTCCCATAGCTGATGAAGGGCAAATCCCATACCCATTGCCATGCCCCTTTTGGCGCCGCGTTGCTGCTTTTGCAGTGATTTTTCTACATCAGTATCCGTGGCAGATGCAAGCCCACAGAAGCCAGGGACCTCCAGCGCCCGGCTGGTGGCCTTGAGGAGCGGCTTCTGCAGCCCTGCGGTGTTCAGGGCTCGGTGGTCCCTTGCCAAGAGGATGGCATTTTGCTGCCATGAGAGAGAGGGCATGGGCTCATGGGCTCTGCCAAGGAGGAAGGAGCTTGCTGTATTTGCCAAGCCTATTTCTCCTTGGGCTGTACATACAGATGGGTGTGAGTGTGCACACACCTCTCTACCTCCCTGTCCCTCACGCCCCCAAAGGGGTCCGCAGGCCTTGCCTAGCGGTCCTATGGATGTGACCCCATGGACGGCTGGCTGCCCTCCACTGAGGCTGCAGAGAGTTAATGCTTATAACTTTGTTGCTTCGATTAACCCCTTGTGTTAGATGGGAAATGCCTAAAGCACATCTCCCTTATTCCCAGTCCTGCTCCCAGGGAAACCAAGTGACAAAAATACTGCTTTACATCAGCAAAACCATGAGTCTTGGAAATCCCCCTGAAACTACTGAGATCAGATCTGGGCCCCAAACAGCTGAATAAAAGTAGCAGTTTGGGCTAATTTTTTTCAAAAATACTTCAAAGGAGATTGAAGGGTGTGGAGACTATTTTTTAATCTACTTTCAATTAGAGATGGCAGTGAAGCTGGTAAAAAGTGTAAAGAATCTTTCTCTGAGAAATTATCTTCTTGACTTTGTTCTTTATATATATATATATATATATATATATATATATATATATAAAAGGAAATCTAACAAAGAGCCTTGTCCTTCCCCCAAAGCCCAACCTTTTTGGAGTTCACTTTATGATCTTTAAAAAGATAGTTTGGAAAAACATTTTTAACTGAAAGGCAAGGCTAAAGAGGAAATGTTTTGCTGAGAAGTTATTTCTATCTGAAAAAGTAGCTCTCCTTTGCCTAGTTTCTATATTTAAATTTTTATCAGAGAACAAACTTTTTGCAGGAAAGTTGCTGTGCAGAAATGTTGATTGGTTCAGTGCGGGAGTCGGAGTCTCAACAGAGGGTAACTCTTCACTGAGCCGTATTCCAAAATGCGAGCCTCCAGTTAATGGTCTCTTTCCTGCAAAATACTCTCTGTCACTTGCTGAGCACGTCTGGCAAATTTCAGGCTGAGTTCTGTACAGCAAAGCTGTGCTGGGGCTAACATAGGGCTTTACATTGGAAAGCAACTTGTGACCTGTCATTTTTCTACTGCATCTTTGTAACGGATGTAAATCCATGAGGTTAACTGTCAAGATGGGTCTGAAGGACTCATTTGTCATATCCCTACACGTACATATGTTTGCTCTTCTCAAGTAGGGATGATGTTCAGAATTTGCAGCCAAGGATGGATTCATAGATGGTAAAGCAGCTCTGAAAGGTGTACGTTTGCTTGATGTACCCTTCTAAAAATAATTCACAGGATTAAAAATCTCTGTCAGAAAGCCAACTAAATGGTAAAGCTAATAATCTCTGCCAGGCCCCAGGCATAGGTTGTCACCTAACAAATGGTTGGGTTTTGTGGACCTTTAAAAGCAAACATCTACAGTACAGCTTATGGGTTAGTAATACTATGATGCAATTTAGGGATATTTTAGAAGCATGGGGGGGGGTGGGGAGGGAAATATCAATCCAAATATCATGTTGTGGTTATCATCTACTTGAAAACAAGAGCACTGAGAGTGAACTCTCTTATCGGCCTTGAGGTTTTAAGTTGACTGTGTTAAAACAGCAGAGCAGTAGGTTTTATAACAGTTAAATGCTAATACTTTCCTTTGTGAGGGTAACCCTATTTTAATGTTTCTAATTTATAATGAAGCTAATTTCCATTAGAAATTCATACCACCCTCCTTCCCCATAACCTCACAATGCATTTACAATGATAAAGGCTGAAAACGAACTGCCTTCTCCTTATGACTGAACGGATCTGTGTGTGCTGGAGCATGGAGACAGGTCTGTCCCGGGCAGGGGGTTCCTCAGCAAGGGGCAACCCCTTTCTCAGTCACTGCAAATTAAAAGGGTTCAAGAGCTGTGAGAAGGCACGGGGCTCCTTGTGAGATTGGGATCACAGTATAGGATGGGCTGCAAAGCCTCTGGGAGAGTCCCTGCTCCCCTGCGGGGTGCAAATGGGACAGAGGGCAGTGGTGGCCCTGCTGCGAGGGAGCGAGCCTGGGCAGGTGGGCGACAACCCAAGTACGGTTTTGCTGCTTGGTTGCTCGGGTCCAGAACAGGCACCCCAGGTGCTCGGGTCGGCTCAAAGGCCCCCTGCTACGCAGCACCCTGAGGTTGGAGAGGGGGAGCCAGAGCAGGGCTGGGGGTCCTGAGCGGGGACACCATGGCGGGCACCCAACCAGCAGGCTGCCGTGGGACAGGGGACCCCAGCAAATGAGGCCCATTTCTGGGTGTTGCTGCTCTCTGCATTGGCACTGTGGAAAGCCCTGATTTGGAAGGGTGCAGAGATGAAAGTCCAAAACCCCTTTCCCTCCTGAAAGCCTGGTAGAAGATCAAAATGTTCATCCTGCAAAATGTTCAGAGAGAGAACTTTCTTGTCCTCTCTCTTGTTCAAAGAGTTTCCTTCCTTGATCCACTTGCTGGATGGCAGTGTTAGTAGTAATTGTTGCCCCTTTCATCCTCGTGGGTCAGTCTTTTAAAATCTAACTCAAATGGCTACCTGGTAGGGAAGCATGTTTTAGTGCAGTAGTTCTTACATGTGTTTTCAGAAACATCAACTCCATAGAGATCCACCTATTTGAGATTTTAAATATTTTTAAAATCAAAAAAGCCTGGACAAACCAGCCTAAAAGCAGCTCTAAGTTCAGAATAAAAATGAAAATTGGAAAATGCATTCAAAGCTTTCATAATTCAACATTTCTTGATTCCTGGTGTCAAGAAAAGAAATGGAACTCAAGAGTTTTTGGTACTGCGATCCTGGGAGGACTGTCTCCCAGAAAAGCTGGGAGGAGGGATCTGAAAGAAGGTTTTGCTTTTAGTTGTTCACTCATTGCTCATCGTAGCATGAGGTCTGCAGTTGAGGAAGCTATGCAGCTTGTAATCTTATGGTCTGTTGTTGTTTTTTTTTTTTTTTCCCTGGGAAAAGTTTTAATAAAGGACCAAATTTATTACAATACTTGAACGCTACAAATCATCAGTGTCTTGTAAAGTTCCATCTTGATACTAACATGAAAACACAAAGGCTTTTGAGGCTGGTCTTGACTGCTCTGCACTATTTTCTCCCTCCTTGTCTCCCCCTCTTCCCTTCCAGAATCACTGATGCATCTCTAATAGGAAAAATGCGAAGTGTGCAAGTTGTCTTGGCACTGTGGCTCAACATCTTGTCATGTTGCACTATTATGTTGACTCTTCTACACAGGGAGAGCGCATGAAAAAATCCCAGAAGCACTGTTCTGGTTCAGGCAACCACAAAAGCAATTCTCCTTTTTTGTTGGCTGTGGGAAAAGAGATTCTACAGAGATGGGCATCTCGGAGCTAATCAGCTGGTTTGACTTAAAGGGAGCTGTATGGAGGAAAGCCAGTGGCATATTGCAGACCTAACTGTGCTCAGACTTAGCTATTGTTTCTCTCGCCTGCTTTTTGGATGTGGAAAGAAAAGAGGAGCTGCAGAATTCTGCTTCCAAAAACCGGGTGTATTGATTGGTCATAATTATATTATAAAATGGGAGGGGATGAAATAGGGAAAATTGACCCAATTGTTTTCAAGACTTCTGAGGGATGAATTTAATTATTTCAGTATTTTGTGGTTATGCCCACTGAAGTCCTTCAGCTATGTGTGTCTGTCCATGTGTTTTAATTTAAGATATTTATAGATTTCCACTATTGTGGTAGCTGTGCCTTTCGCAATCCATAATTCAGCACATCACTCCGAATGAATATTGGTGACGACCTCCCTCTTTGCACAAAGGGAACTGAGACAAAGCATACTCATTTGTTGAACTTGGAGGGGTTTTCTTCCTCATTTAAAGAAGCAGGTTTGTTTCAGTATATGTTTTGTTATCATGTTTAATCTATTGACCCAAGTCTTGAAGAACCTCAGCGCAATGATTTTGAAATATTAAACCCTATCCCAAACGATGCAGCCGATGCTCTCGTGCTTATAGCTCCCACCTGCCTCATACCCGCACGCCTCCTGTAACATAGCCTTAGCGCAGGCTGCTGCGGGTAAGAAATGGGACCCAGTCCTTTCCAGAAGCAAGGAGTCCTCAGCAAAAGGAGAGAGAAAGGCTCAGCAAGGAAGCAAAGACCTTCATCCCCTTCCCCCCCCCTTTTTTTTTTAATTTTCTTTTTTTTTTACTTGATTACAGAAGGATAACGACTTCTCCACTCTAGGACCGGCACATGCTAAGTAAAAGGGATGTTTTTAACAGATCTATTGCTATTCCCCCTTGGCCCCATGGCATGGGAACAGTAGGACATGAAGGACTGAAGATGCAACGGTGTCTGGCCCACTGGTGGAAACCCTCACGTACCTGGCCAACTATTGGTGCTAACCCAGCAACACATAGGTGCTTCACTCCTGACCCACTTCTTATTGTACTACACGCTACAGGCACCAATCTATCAGAGCACATTTCTCCAGTATAGGCACAGCTGAAGAATTCGGAAAATAAAAGTGAAATTAGGGCAGGCAGCCAAAATAGAAAGCTGAGAAGAATATCCATAAACATCTATTGGAGGAAACCTAAACATCAAAGTAGTTGTGTAGGTATCTAGCATCTTTTGCATAACTATCAGAGATGATGGCATCTGTGGGTAACCCTTACTCATTCCAAATTTGCTTTCTGTATTAAAAAAAAAAAAAGCAAACTTGCTAATTATGCAGCTCTTCCTCACAGCTGACTTCTCACTGTGGTGACTAACCAGCTGTGCCAACAACCTTGACAGAGATTCTCTTAAACTAAGTCAGGCCCACACTTAATGTTTTCAGCATAGCTGGAGCAAGCAGCTCCATTTTATGATTTAAAAACAGAAGTTGTGAGATGCAGTAACATGATTTTGCAGTCATTATATATTTTGTTTAGGGGACTCTTACAGACTGCCTCTATGTCAGGAGCACTTTACCAGCAGAGAGCTTCTGATGGAGATGCCTTGCTCTAGCAAAAGTATGCCACTCCTCCCCGCCCCAACAAACATTATCAGATAGGATGGGAGTTATCTTGCTTATTTACTTTTCCTCTGGGCAGGCTTAGTGTCCTATAACGCAGAAACTCCTTCAAGGCAGCCTGCATCATGGCACTCTCATGCCATCCCGCATCCCCACACACTGAAGGAAAAGTGGGGAAGGGCAACCAAATCCTCCTCCGGGAAAAATGAGTGGTGACGGGAGATCCAAACTCCTTCCTCCTGCTTTTCTCTCCCGCCATGTCCTCCCTGTACGGGTGGCTCTGGGGAGCGTGGTCGAAGGTGCAAGTTGTTGTGCGAGGAGGAGAAGCAACATTTCTCACAGCTGAATTTTTGCCAGCACAAGCTGAGGTTCATGAACTCACTCAGCCTCTGGCCCAAGGCTAAGTTCAGCTGTGTCTGAGGACTGATGAAATGCTTTGCATTGCTCCAATATCAATTTTTATTTCAGCTGAGGTTTTTTCCAAGGAAGGAGACAGTTCCTCTGCCTGACTGAAGAACAGGCTTTGAGCCATGTTTGCTAATGTATTAGAAGGGATTTGCTTTGTTAATTTCCACAAATACCAAGTCCATTCTGCAGGCATAATAAATGTACAGAAAAAAAGCGTGATCCATCTAAGGAACACAGAGGTTCTCTTCTTTTCATTGTGTCCAGTTGAAGTGATCAAGATCCTGAACTTCAGGGTTTTGTAATTCATAGCTAAAACTTTCACATTAAAAAGATATTTCTGATAGATGGCTCTTTATTCTAGGAGACAACAGTGTAATGAGATCTAATGGCTGGAAACTTAGCTTAGAAACAAGATACAATTTGTTTTACTCATCACAAACCATTGAAAGCAATTAGCTGCTAGACCAAACTACCACTGAATAACAAAACAAATCTTAATTTCTGGATTCATTTAATTAGAGCTACACGTTCCTCTAGAAGGTACACTGTAGCTCAAACAGAAGTTACAGGACTGAAGCAGAAATTACTCAGCAAAATGCTATGACCTGCATTATACAGGTCAGGTTGGATGATCCAACAGTCCCTTCTGGCCTTAAATCCTGAGTTACGAATCTAGGGTGCTCTCCTCGGAGAGTTTCAAAATGCTTTGCCAACACCAGGGTGTAATCCGCTCTCGTACTGCGAGCCAGCCACAGCATCCTTGCGTAGCAGGGAGCTGGAGCTAGCCAGCCAATCTGGCAGAGACAGAGGAATTGTTCCCTCAGCACCTTCCCACCTCCAGCGCAGCGAGATGCCCCGGGTACCCAGGGCCAGCCCATGCCCAGCAGCTTGACAGGTCTGGCTGGACCCAGGGTCACTTCAGCAGAGCCGCTGCGGTCCCCAGCACAGCAGATCTCCAGGGATGAAGTGTGGGGTGCTGAGCCATGATGCAGAGCCCTGCCTAAAGCATCCAGCTCCCACCTGAATCATGCAATGCTACAGCTGGGCTCTGGGAGGAAGGATTCGCCTCTGATGATCAACCAGGCCCGGGAAGCCCAAAGACCTCCAATGAGACAGTGTTAACATGCCCGAACCCACATGGTTTCCAGCACAGAGGCATGAATTGCTTCAGAGCCCTTTTCTGTCTGACATACCTTTCAGATAAAGGAGGGCTGACTGCTCCTGTGTAGCCTTTAATAGTGAAACGTGTGTGTCGTGGTTTAACCCCAGCCAGCAGCTAAGCACCACGCAGCCGCTCGCTCACCCCCCCCACCGGCGGGATGGGGAAGAGGATCGGAAGGGCAAAAGGGGAAAAACTCGTGGGTTGAGATAAAAACAGTTTAATAACTAAAGTAAAATAAAAAATAGAACAGTAGTCATACAAAGCAAGCGGTACACTGTACAATTGCTCACCACCCGCCGACCGATGCCCAGCACGTCCCCCAAGCAGCGACCGAACCCCTCCCCGGCCAACTCCCTGCTTATATACTGAGCATGATGTCACATGGTATGGAATAGCCCCCGCCCAGTCTGAGTCAGCTGCCCCGGCTGTGCCCCCTCCCAGCCTCCCGTGCCCCTGGCAGAGCATGGGAAGCTGAAAAGTCCTTGACCAGTGTGAGCACCACTTAGCAAGTACTTAGCACTACTTAACAAGAACCAAAACATCAGTGTATCATCGACATTGTTCTCAACCTAGACCCAAAACACAGCCCCATACCGGCTACCAGGAAGAAAACCAACTCCATCCCAGCCAAAACCAGGACAGTGTGTCAACATCGAGGCTTGGAACAATTGTAACCATGCAAGTTTCTAAGGGAATCTAATCACTGCAGTATCAGAACTGCTGAAGCAAGGTTTGAGAGCAGAGAGTCGGGAATGACCCCCAAGAGCATCATCCCAGGCCCCTGCTCTAACAGAGTGTGACCAGACTGCTGCTCACGCCCAAGTGACTTGTGCAAAGCCCCTTGAGGCATCCCTCCATTGCAGTCATCAAGCCACGGGTCTCTCTTGTATAAAGCAACCATAGAATGAGCCTGAATGCTTTTCTGTAAAAGCCTGATCCAAACTTGCTGAAGGAGATATCACCATTAACTTCAATAGTTTTCCAGTCAAGCCTGTAACAAGTGTTTTCTAATATGCTACTGCATTGTTCTTCATGCCCTTTCTCTCCATTAGCAGTCACATGGCTTTACTATTCAGTTTTACTTTGACCTAAGCATTTTCAGCAGGCACACATCACGCGAGCAAACCAACAATTTAACAGGCTGGTGATTTGCTGCTGCTCTTGTTAAGTAGAACAGAGAGAGCACCCTTGTCTTCATGAAGCACCGCTACAAAAACCAGAGCCAACGAGAAAAAGTTAGGAAGCTTTTGCTCCAGTCAAAGAATTTGGCTGTGGTCAGCATTCTCTCAGCTGAAAGCTTTCTTAGCAGGCTAGTCCCCACCTGCAGCTCTTGACAGCCCAGTTGCTTTTTTTTGTTCTGGCTTAGCCTCTACTGGCTGGTATACAGCCCTTCTGAAAGAAACCAAACCAAAGGGAATTTGGTTTGGTACATACAGGTGACACTGGAATTCATAGGTGTGATGCAAGGTACAGAGGAAAGCGAACAGCAAGCTTGGTTGAAAAGCTCACGCCATAGTTTCGTGAAGAGCCACCATAAAGGAGATATGCCTCTCTTCCTTGGCTACTTGTTCCTGCCCTCTTCTTTGTTTTGGCATAAAAGATGATGTAGCTGGAGATTAGAGTGCTGATCCGGCTGAAAATAAATGTCAGAACCAGCAGTCTGCTAAGTTTGCTGGCTGCAAGTTGCGAGCAATCTGTACAGAGCTTGCTAAAAAGGTGCAAAACCTGGTGCCCAATCTGGCCATGAGAAGCAGTTGTTATCTATCCCCCAGCCATGTTTCTTTCCTTGGTCAAAAGCAAGCTGAGCTATTGAGCCCATAAGTGTGTTGATAAACCAGCTGGATCCCTTGCCAAGCCATCTGATTTTATTTAGTTTTATCTCCACATTTCTTTTACAGCCAATTTCTATTGTATGTCTAATGAAACCGTAGTGCTACTATCTGCTTTGGTAATTGTCTTTCCTGTGCGTTGACTGGCATGTTGGCAGATGATTGATGGCCTCAGGCTGCTGCATAAAAGACCCAACAGTGGCAACGCTTGCA
Source organism: Theristicus caerulescens (assembly GCA_020745775.1). Lineage (NCBI taxonomy): Eukaryota > Metazoa > Chordata > Aves > Pelecaniformes > Threskiornithidae > Theristicus > Theristicus caerulescens. The sequence goes on from CM036558.1 coordinate 77,203,678, forward strand.
GGACTGTGGCAGATGCTTTGATGTTGCTAACGCGGGCTGCTGGGTTAATGTTAGACTGTAACGCACGCAAACGTAAGTGCCATTGATTTCATTGAGACAGCTGGCCTGTAGTCATCGCTCAGATCTGAATGTTTCGTAATATTACATTAGGTATTTCCCTTATCCCACTTGTAACAATTTCTTTGCAATGAAGAGGCCTGTGCAGCACTTGCAGAAGGGTGTTTTATGTGGATATTTGTTTTCTATAAGTATATAAAGAGATATCCATCTAGATGTATAATAAACACCCCATAAAGCAGCTTGACTCTGCATGGAGATTTGCAGCTGTGTTTACGTAGCCTGACACTGCAATATCCATACATCATCCCTTCCTCAAGGAAGTCTTGCTTCTCTTTTATCTCTTCTTGCCTTTTAAAGGTTCTGAGTGAGAATTTGCTTTGCTCCCATGTGACCAAAGCTTACCATCACCCCATTGCATCTGCTTCTTAGCAGACGTTATGGAAACATAACAGCATAATAAAGCGGCGTGCTAACTTGATCCAAGCGCACTTGGAAGAAGTACACTTGAACTTCAGCATCACTGGTGGGAATGTGGCTTGAATTAATGAACGTCTAGGTCAGGTTTAGACCTTGTTTTCCTCAGGCCAGCAGGCTGCGAGTCTCACAGTCTCCTTGGCTGGAACGGTGCTTATATGAGATCATTAACAGACTCTTCCCCAAATCTCTCCAAAGGTGCTAACAAATGAGCCAAAGCGCTGTTCCTTTTGTGCTCTGCTGGTATCCCTTGTTATCAAGGAAGGGGTTCTGCAAAATTCATCAATGGAAAGCAATTGCTCATTTCTGCGGGTGGCTCGCTGCTGCAGGCACACAGCTCAGACCTTTCAAAGGAATTCTCACCTTCTGGTTTGATTAGCAAGGCTTTGACTTACTGGGGTTTTCTGAACTCACTCCAGGAGCTCGGCCAGGCAGAGCTGCCTCCTTACTCAGTCCTGCTCTCTTGTGTGAGGCCTAAGTAGGGATTAATTTGTTCTTTTGTTAGAAATCAGGCAGGGCCAATGGAGCCTGTCACTCTGCATGTCCCTAGGAATACCTAAATAACACCATTGGACTACATATGCATCTGTGCGTATGGCTACACATACTTGCACAGAAACACGCACACTTCTCTAATACTAGAACTTTCCTGTAGGTGGTAGGAAACTCCACAGTTTACATTTACCGCTCATAATTATAATTTGCATTGCAGTGGCAGCAGGTAGAAGCTCCCATCTCCTTGTGCTGGGCATCTTCCACACACAGCGGCTGAAACTGTTCCTCTCCAGATTGCTGGTAACGAGTTTCTTCCCCACGGTGTTTGTGGAAAGTCATGCCTCCTCTCCTTTGCTGCCTTCCGTTCTCCTGGCTGCAGCGGGGCAGAGGAGGTGTGAGGACGGAGGGCAGGAGCCCCAGCGGAGGCTGCTGAGCTGCAGCCCCAGGCTGTCCCCTCTGCCAGCTGGTCTCCAGCATGATGCCAGTTGTCTGGAGCTCTCTCTGTGTGGCTTCTGGGGAGGGCAACGTGAGCCGCACATGATGCTAAAGCTCTGCCTGGTTTAGGCAGTGGTGATTTCCAGCAGATCTAAGTGGAGCGGGAGAGCAGACTCTGTACTCTTCTTCCCAGCCACCACCCCCCGAGCTATAAAACCCTGGGTCATATGCACCCTGGGGCTCCTTGGGCTGAAGGATCAAAAAGCAATTGAGCTTGGTGCGCCTGATTTTGCTACCCTTTGTATTGCACATGCAAACTTGATATACAGGCCTGAGGCCTTGAGTGAGTGGGATAGAAAAGCCATGTTTATTTGCTGGCAATCCTCCAGCGCGGAGTTACACTGTGTGCTTCCTCTAGAGATCACAAAATATTTTACAAGTCTTATTAGCCTCATTTTCACAGGCAGAGATGCTGCAGTGAAAGGAGGGGGTGCATCCCCCACAGGTGGATAAGACAACCTCGGGGGGCTGTCCAGAGGGAGAGGGCTGTTTGCTGAGATTTAAATCCACAGCAACTTACACAGATTGAAAGCCTAAACTTGCCATTAGCCTAATGTAAATAGCTCTTCCATATGTTTGGTCTACTCATCCAGCATGTTTTCAGTTACGCCTATCATGCTGCTAATGTTCAGTAATGTTTGTAGAAAGAGCTCTGAAGAAAACCAGTGCTTCCCTCCTTGCCCAGGCCTGGGATGTTTCTTTCATGTTGCCCCAGAACTGCTCATCGATCTATAGGAATTTAACTGTGATTCTTCGTTCTGTTCAGGAAATGCCCTGTCAAAAAGGATTGTCCATCAAAGTGGTTTATAACTTGTAGTACAGTTTACAGGGGTCCACTCTAAATTGCTTTATTCCAGATGCTCGTGCTTGGCGTGCATATTTCTAGAATTGATAAACTTGTATTTCACAGTAGTGCCTCCTGTGTCCTGTAGGTGAAGGTGAGGATTGCTGGGTCAACCCCAAAGCAGCATTATGAAAAGGGAGCACATTGGAGAAGCGGCTTCCACCGCAGCCACGGTACGCTGTCCTTGCTGGCAGCATGGGGTTGCCTGCACAGTGGTGACGTTCTTAACAGTGATATTTTGCAGTGTGGGCAGGATGCCTCAGTTGTTCAGGGTAATGAACTTATTGCTGCTCTCAAATCTCTGTTTGACTGTATGTCTCGGAGTATGCATACTGCTCAGGTTTCATGGTCTTTCTCATCCTTGCTGAGGCGTTGTAGGATGGTTGCCCCCACTCCCCCACAAAGCATCCTTCAAAAGGCAATCCAGCAACACGTAAGTCACAAGAAATGTTGCAAAAAACTTCCACCAAGAATTTCCATCAAAATCCTTCTTCTGTGCTTCCTCTCTAACTATAGAGCCAATTGTCAGCATAGAATGAACTTTAAAGTTGGGGATTTGTTGTTGTTGTTATTTTAATGGTTCTCCAGCCCTTGTTCTAAGCCAGACGCTGTTGTGACCATTTACACGCATGCACGGCAGACAGGACCATGTAGTTGACTACTTGCATGTGCGTTCATGCCGCTTTCTGTAACAGTAAGGTGGTTTTGCTGTGCATTGGTCAGATGGGGATTCTCTCTTCACCCCGTTCTGGTGAGCTCTTCCTCCCTGCCCTGCTGCCACCTACTCAGCCGCCCCGTGCGACTCCTCCTTCCCGCTCCAGTGCCTGCTGCAGTGGCCCGCCGGCTCATCGCCCTGGACTTGCTTGCACTGCTGGGACCTGACTTGCAGATTCCAGCCGTCTTTACTTGAGGAATGGCAGCCTGGCAGCCCTCCAGTCTGCCTACTGGATCTGGGCCAGCTATTTATTGTGAAACTTTTGCTCCTCTTGAACTTTGCAGCAATTTTCATCCCCCTGGGTGATTTGCCTAGTACCAGGTAGAGAAATCCAATAAAAACCCCTGGGAATTTGCTCTGTGCTCAGCAACACATAGTTGCTACGGACTTGAATCCTGTTTCTTTTACAGCAATATACAAGGGACTGTAAAACCAATAAAAGGTACTTTAACCTGTGACTGCAAATATTTTGGTGGGACTGTGTGACAGGGGAAAAAAGCTACATATGCTGAGAATTGAGCCAGGGTTCAGATTTGAGCATCAGTAAGAATCGTTAGAAGACATGTAGAAGAGCATTAATTTTACTCTCTGATTCACTTTTGGACAAAGACTGAACTTCTTTCTTTCCCGTGGATTGCTAAGACTCCTTTCCATTACGTGTATTTATTAAAACGAGCCAAACAAGCTGAGTTTCTCTGTTGTTCACGCTAGCCTCCGCTGCTGCGTCCCATGCAAATACTGTCCCCACAAAAGGGGGCCATGCTGCATGCTCTGTGCCTACCCTTTGTGCTAGCGTAAATGGCTTCAGAGGGGCTTCTCACCGAATAATACCCAAGGCAATGGGAGCCAGCAGTTTAGATGCATGTCAGTTAACTAAGTGCTGTACACCAGGTTACAGAAGCGTTGTTTTCTTCACATAGGAGAGAAACATCCATCTTAATATACCCGCTCTGACAGAAGAAGCAAGCGTGCATATGAGCTGTTCCTCGGCATGGAAACCGCTGCTGCTGATCTATGTCACCCCGTGCACAAACCACTGCTTGCTCGTATATATTTTAATGTGGAATGTGGGAAAACAGATAGAGACTGAGGTAAAATGCAAACCTCTGAAGGCAGCAGGTCAACTGGAAAAACACCTTTCTCCTACGTTCCCCAATGGCCACATAAAGAGGTGACCCACGGCTGGGAAGGCAGATGGCCGGCAACTTCACCACACTAACCTTTTGCCTTTGCAAACATGCGTTAGGTTGGAGGTAAGGATTCACTCGCTTCCCACAGCTTTCTGCACTAAGCCCCTGTGGCCCAACAGCCTGGCAGTTTTGGAGGCTGTGTGGCCTCCTGCTTAACAGATGCCAAAGATCAGCGCTAGGGGTCAAGGCCAGCCGCAGAGCTGATGTGTCCCTGTCCTGAGCCAGAGGCTTGCTGAGAGCCCTCAGTCTCGATCCCCAGCTGCAGCTCTGCCCTGTGGCCGCGGGGTCGGGTCTGCAGAAAGCGTCGGTGTCTGCCATGGCACAGGGACGCAGCGCCCTGTTGCTGCGTTGGCTTCTCTTGCGAAGCACCGAGCTGGAATTTTTTTAGGGTGTCCTTGGGCACCTCTGTCCCACTCAGGTTCACAGTGCTTAAGAAGTAGCAAATTTGCTGGTACTTTTTACTGCGGCTGTGCTCCCAGTCTCGCCCTGAAAGCTGCTTGCAGGGAAGAGGGTTGACAAACCTCTTGTTTCCCTTCCTGAGCTGCAGTTGTGGGGTCTCCTAAGGGGCACCGTCACATAAGGAGGGGAGCAGGGAATCGTTGCAGTGCTGTCCTTCTTGATCGTATCTTGCCATGATCTTGGACCTTCTTAAATGAAAGGTAGCAATTACCCCTTCCATTACCCTTGACAATGTTTTATTAGTAATTGCTGTGATTATCGATAATTGCCTGTGTTAATAGTGTGTCACGACTGGCAAGGTTCAGCTTAAGGTTGATTTCTGCTTTGTAGGGGGGAAAATGGCTGTTTAGTTTGGCACTGCTGTCTTCCATAATAATGCGTTTCAAGTTGACTAAAGCCACAGCTTAGGAAAAGGTAGTTGTATTTAGGATGTTGGACTAAATTTGGCTTTCCAAATTAAGCCTAATGCCTGTCTTAAGCCAATTCCAGGCTACAGAGGACTTCCAGAAGTATCTGTGACCCCCAGGGAGTACATGCTGGGTTATTCAACCATGCTTTGAAGAAGTGAATTGTGTTCAAGAACATGCCCATCACTAACTGTGATCTGAATTAAGTAACATCCAAGTATCAGAAAACTTGCCTCACCTGCATGGGGAAGGAGTTGGTTCCTTGGTTTGACATTTTTATACAACCACCCCCCCAAACCCAAGAATTTCTATTTCAGAAAGGCATAGAAAGAGGTAGGGCAGCTGTATGAGAGGACTGGCTATTTATCACCGTATGAGAGAGCAGAAATCCCATCCCAAAAGAGGTCTCCATGGATTGGTTTCCTGACAGAAAGCAGTGTCCCTTCCTTGGCCCCCAAACAAGATAGGAATTGAAAGAATTGCTACTGAGATATGTACCAGAGGGGTTTCTGGATCAAAGCCCTGCTACAGCCTGAGCTCAGGGAGGTTCAGGTTCAGACCTCAATTCTTACTCTGGCATTTCTCTGCTGGGCTGAACCTGCTTCTTTGAAACTGCTGGAGTTTGGGGTGTGTTAGAAGGAGGTTTTCTGGTGGGGGGGAGAGATGAACGTAAAGGCTGTGCAGAAAGGAGTGTGAAAAATGGCATGGATGCAGATGCACTTTATTGCATGCTTCTGCAGCTCATCTCTTCAGTCTACATGAGTTCCCTTGTATAGATAAAAATTCAGGACTTAAACCTGCAGTAATTTAGCATGTATGATGCATGCATACATAATATTTGCTACCTCAAAATGTCCTTTCATAGAGCCTGATGGGCACTTTTGCTGTATGCAAACCTGTATACCTTACAAAGCTCTGCTCTCCAGGTTTCCCTCCCAGGTTATTGGAATAAGGTGACCCTCTGTGGTTACGAATCGGAGGTGGGCAACCTGCTTGCTTATGGGATCAAGGTGGACCCAGCAGACTGATGACTACCAGAGTGGGACCTGGGAGCGACTAGTTTAAAGCTGCTTTAAACTAGTTTTTGTTTTCTGACTGAGCTGACCCGGAGATTGGGGAGCAGTCTTGACCCTGTTGTACGTAGATGGGTGCATCCTGACAGTAATACGCTGTGTCCTGTCCTGCTGCGGACAGGCGGCAACTCAAAGCTGTTCTCTCAGGAAACCGCCTTGTGCAGCCACAATGTAAATACCACAATGCACGTTATTTTTTGAGCAGGCATCACTGTCTGAAAAGATTTTTTTTTTTAATTAGTTAAAAATTAATTTTTTTTAAAAATCTTTTTCTGGTGTTTTTAGTAACGACATGACTTATTGCAAATGAAGAGAATGTGAAAGAGTTGCATGTGATGCATATGTATTTGCCGATCTTTTTGCATGTTTGCTTTTAATTAATTTGGGGGTTATTCAATGAAATTTGGCTTCATTTTCTACCCACTGACTAGCTAGTTTTACCCTCAGGCCCAAGGACAAGAAGGCAAATTTTAAAATATTTTCCTTTGTAGTGTTTCTTGGGTTTGAGAAAAGAACCACAAGCATTAGGGGTATTTTTGCTTTTATGTATATTTGTGTAGACATTTGTTGTTTGTATAGAATTTGTATTTTCAATCAAGTTTGTCCCTCTGTGTCTCTTTCATCCTATTCAGTCAAACATGTTTTTTTCTGGATTCTTCTCGTGTAATTGTGTGTGGTCTGATAGTTGAAGAAATTAGTCCTTCAGCTGGACACGTATACTACGATTTCACGTGGCCATGGGTAGTTCTGTGTTGACGGGCTTGGTCTAAGATACTGTAAAAGACGCTTGAGCAATTTTAGGAAGTGCTGAGGATCCTCCCTTTGAAAAACTGGCCTTTTATTTAAAGATGGGTCCGATCAGATGCTCGGGAACTAATGAATCCCTCACGCTGTACATCTCAAAACCCCTGGCTTTCCATCTGTGACATGTGGTCATCCCTAACAACAGGCAGATAAAACCCCAGTTAATGGTGTAAGAGCCAATTTAGCTTACCGTCATGCGCATTTTATTTAGATAATTGTAGGAGATGCAATATGCTCACTAAGAAATGTGAAGACAGCTTAGATCTACAGGCACGCCTTATGTTCGTGTAAAGAAAAATTTGGGGGTATGGTGTTTAATTTCCTGAGAACAACCACGTGAGTCGGAAGCTGAACATCAGAGTAGCTCATGAAGGATCTCAAAAGGGAAAACAAATGCCTGAGGAACTAATATTTTGTATATATCGTCTTTTTTGTTTTTCCTTTTTTTCAGTGGAGCTTTTATTTAAGCCTCTCTTTGGATCCTAGCTTCTTCACTCAACTCCGAAGTGGATTTTAAATTGATACTCCTTTATGAAAATGTCTAGCTTAATTTTACTCAGCAATTTAAGAAAAAAATTTCCCTGACATCCTTTAATGTATAAAGCACCAGAGGTTTAGGTAATGTTTCTCCCTTAGGGCAACAGAAGAGGGCAAGGGCCTTTAACCAAATCCACTATGGGAAACCCTGCAGCAGCACCAAGGCGTTTTGCTAGCACACGGTGGCCCCTGCGGGGGCACCTTGCCCCAGCCTCCCTGAAAGGGAAGAGCTTCTCGGGATCCCTGCTCTTCTCCATGCCACCCCACCGCTGCTTCCTTCCCCTCCTCCTCGGCGCTGCTGCTGTTAGCGAGGCACGTTAGGTGATGATGATGTTACTCGTGACTTTTATGCTCTTGGATCTCAGGCTAGAGGTGAATTACTGCTATCGTTCCGATTGCTGGCGTGCGAAGGTCTGGCAGGAGGGGAGGGGGCACTGGGGGCAGCCCTGCTGGCACAGCCCAGCGGGCTCCCTTCCCGGGAGGGCTGACCCTGCCACAGCAGAAAGGCACATTTATTCTTGATTGACACAGGTTGCCCCTGGAAAGCCATAATGTTGGTACTGGAGATACCATTTATCACCACAAAACACGAGATGGCTACTATTACATACTTTACCTGCCATAAAAAGCTGTTCATCTCCGTTTATCAAGGTTTATAAGCTAATCATGCTGTTATTGGCTGCTGCTGGTGCTTTGCTCCTTGTCTGCTGCATGACTTGCGTAACGGGGGCTGCATGGCCCAGGAGGTGCATGCCAAGGACAGGGGCCCCTGGACCCCAAGAGTCACATGCATCCACGTGACTCAGGAAGACGCACGAGTCTGGATGTGTTTTAGTATGATACGTACCATGCCTTTGCTTATACGTGCGTTTTGTGCTTTGGGGCTCCTGCGGGAAAGGGCGGTCGGCCGGGGCATCGTGCTAGTTTTGGGGGAGCTGATAAACCCCATGGTGTCCATCGGGTCTGGGAACATGTTTACTGCCAGCGTGAGGCACGGACCAGGCAGATGGGGATGGCGGGGTTGGGAGAGAGGGTGGGAAAACAGTCCTTTACCGACTTGTAAATTCACAGTTGGGTGTGTGGCAAGCTTACATTCCTTAGTGGTGTCTCCATTGATTTCCTGAGGTGTAAATGAACCAGGCCAAACAGTAATAACAAAAAGCATCAAGAATGATTTTTTTTTTCTTCCCCTGAAGACCAAAGGAGGAGGACATTCCTTTCTCGCTAAACAGGCAGAAGGGACAGTAAGTTGTATCTTATTGTAGTACAGTCTAGGCTAGACAAAACCGCTATGCGTATCTTCCTAATCGTTTTACCAAGGCCCTGAGATAATGCTGTTTCTTCTGGCAAGAATAATAATAAATTGTTTTATTGTTGCTGGGCATTTTATCAGTCTCTTCAGCAAGCTTTGACTATTAAAGACACAATAATAGGGTTTTGGCTTTTTTTAAAGCTTTCTCCTACCAGTTATTTGGACCTGGAGCCCTGGGTTCAAAGCATTCCAGAAGGAACCATGCACAGAAAACGGGGCCAAATAACAGCGGAAATGCTGTCTCTTCATGCAGAATTTGTGAGTAAAGACACTATGAGAATGAGCTGATACCCTGTCATTGGGACAAAATGTTACTCATAAATACTCAGGCCTCGACAGCCTTTGGCCTTGGGCAAGTCATTTAGCCTTTTTGGCTCCTCTAAAGAGATAGCGTGACAATACCTCACAGGCCTTAGTGTGAGCTCATTACTTAGTGTCCGTAAAATACCTTGTAGATGAAAAATGCAATTGACAGCAAAGGCCAAATTCTCTTCTCATTTATACCAGCCCAGCCGCTATTAAAGTGAATTGAGGCTGGGCCAGGGAAACCCGGAGGAAGATTTGGCTGTAGGTGTAAAGTACCGTGATTGATCTGTCTGTGCAGAGCTCCTTGAGGCAGCTCCTCTGGTGAGCTCTCTGGCCTCTGCTGGCACAGAAGCCCCATGCTTATTTTATTTTGTTGCTACTTCTTTTTTTAAATTGGCTACCGAGGACCTGGTACTGCTCTTGCTGAAGCCAGCGGGCTTTAGCTATGGTCGGCTGGGTGAACTCCCCAGGTTCTGCGGTGCAGCAGGCATCACCTTGGGGCAAGCGATGCAAAAGTGGCTGGGATCCACCTGCATCTAACCCAAACTCCTCAGATGAGCCAGCATCAGCATGTGGAAACAAGCCCTGGAGAAGCCCTGTGAGGCTGGGGCGACCTGGGCTGGCTGCTCTAGTCATCATCTGGTAATGGTCCATTGTATGGGTTGAGGTGCAGGTATGCCAGGCGTGGTGGCCAGGGCCATCCCCACAAGGGAGCTAAGAAAATGGGAGACCCTCTGTCACTCAGCCAGGCCCCATCTCCACTTCTGGGGTATTCTGATTGTAGTGAAAGGCTGCAAGAGCTAGGGAGAGGCAAAGCTTGCTCTATGCTAAATTGACATTTGAATTGTGAAATGCTTCTAATAAATCGCATCTCAGGGAGTGACATTTGACTGAGTCTGACACTGAATAAGGTGGTATCCTGTAACGCACCACATCTGATTGTAGGCTACACTGAACCAGCATCATTTCGTGGCAACGTGTATCCACAGTTTATTGAAGTTGGAAGGGTGGAGCCCAGATGTTTGTTGCTGCTAGAGCACCTGTGTTCTTTGACTTCCTTTGCTCCCACTCCAAGTGCAGCCCGATGCTTCCTGTAACATCTTCCTTAGTTGCAAGCAAGGGCTTGAAACTTGCTCATGATCAAAGGCTGCGTTTTGACAGTTCAGGTGCAATTAAATGCGAGTATCAAGTAGGGTGCCTGCAGTTTAATATTAAATCTATGCTCAAGTGTGGGCATAAAACTAGAGCCGCAGCACCTTCTTGCAGATCACGTAGTTAGATATCTAAATGTGTGCACTTGCAGACACAGAAAACTATGCTCAAGTCACTGGAGGCTTGGGCAAAGCCCAGCTAACGCTGAGTAGCCAGCCACTCCTATAACAATGTTTTTCATTGGACACAAGTCTCTTAACTTGCTAAAAGGGAGCCAAGGGCAAGCATTCAACAAAAAATGTCTTTAATCGTGGACCAGATATAAGGGAGCCAGAAAGCTGCTGGCTTTAAAGTGGTTTTGAATCAAGAACATTTGCAGTATCCTTGGTATTTACACTCAAAGGCTTCTCTGAGAGCAAATAAATGCCTGAGCGTGGAAAGGCAAGATCACATTTGCCTTTGAAAGCTGTGCTCTGGTGGATTAGGAACAGAAATGTCTAATCCACTCTTTTTAAAAAAAAAAAAAAAAAAAAAAGTAAAGGCACTCCATTTCAGTAACATGTTCAGTGGGATCCAGACAGGATGAATGCCAAAAACATCCTCAAATGTTCGTTAAGGTAGAGGAGAAAAGTGGCTGTTGTCTAATTTCCCCAACTCCTGAAAAAAGCACTCTCAGCTTCTTGTTCTCCTTTTATAAGGGATCTTTAAACATGCTCAACTACAAGAGAGAACTGATGAAAACTCCATGAATCCAGGTCATTATTTCTATGGGGTTTATATGAGATGTGCTTGGAAGCTGGAGCAACAGGTAAGGTTCCCTCTGGAAGAAATACGCGGTCTGCTCCATGGCTGTCCTATCCACTGTTGTTCCTCCTTGTCTCCCATCAGAAAATAGTAATCTGTATTTCTTTCTCGTGAAAGTAATGAAAATCTTTCCTCTTTTGCTGCCACCTCTTTTCCTGCTGGATCGATGGGTATTACGGACACTACTGATGTATTGTTTGAGGCTAAAACTCAATAACAAGCTCAAATTAGATTTAAGGAAATGAGTCAATAAGCAGAACAGGAAGGAAACAGACTGATTTAAGCCTAGAAAACCACATACCATAGCGTAGTGCAGGGGTTTAATACCTTTTTTTTTTACTGTAAAACTGGGGACGTGAACTTTCAGGTGCACTGTCTGTGAGGGGCAATGTTCCTACTCTGTCTCAAGTCAAAACATATTCATTATTTTAAAAAAATCAAATTGGCACGAAGCAATTGCTCTTGATGAGGTAAGACGAATGTTGAAACACCACAGAAAGAAAACCTGGTGAAAACTATCCTGAAAACGCTCAGGAAAGGCCAGAGAAGACAGGCGAAGGGAAGATGAAATCAGAACTGAGAGAGTGAAATGCCAGCCCTGCGCAGAGGCCACATGGCTGGAGGAGCACGGGGAAGGGGTTTAGCCCTGTGCTGCGAGTTTCCACCTGAAGTTATGAAAAAGAGGATAGCGTGTCCTGGAAGGTTTTAAATACCAATTCCTGCTCAGCCCATTGCTGCCTGTAAATACTGAAACATAAATTGCCCAAATGGGCTGGCTGAAGTGCTACTGCCCGAGTACCGTGAGCAATGTGTTTGTTGACATTATTGCAGGGGAAAGTGAGCCAAAGTAATGACAACTGCCAAAAAAGTAGAGCAAAAAAGGTCTACTTTCCCCTATGTGTCAGAGGCTGACTCTGTGCCATGCTCTGTCAGGATGTGAAGGGAAACGTGCCCAAAGGCAGCAGAGCCCCCCCACAGGCCTTCAGTTCCCGCCCTTACTATTTTACCACATTTATATTTGGCCAAGCGTAGGTGGACGGTGATAAGGATAGATCCATTCTTTTGTGGAGCAAGGAGGAAGACAGGACTGCTAGAAACATCTGTTAATTTGGATTTGGGGCCTGGAGACTACTTTATCTTCTCATGGACCCAGAACCAGCCACGGGAGCTGAGGGAAACCTCACTGCGCTTCACGCCCCAGCGGTACCTTCCATGCAGGGGTTGAAAGCTTAGAAGACTATAAACAAGTTTTCAAATGCACCAGGAGGTAGATTTTATTCTCTCTGGTTTGCATATTGTGAAACTAGAGCACTGAAAAGTTAATTTTCACAGTTTCCTACTGCTCGACACCTGCATGAAAGGTCAGGGTTTCAGAAGCGCTTCAGGCGCTTGGGAGGAACCAAGGACAACTGCTCTTTCTCACAACTTTGAATAGCAGCCACTTCTTTGCTAAATTTGCTAGCATGCAAATGCTGGTGAAAGTCAGCACTGAAGTTGACTACAGCAGAGTTTTGAATCTGTCCTCTCAGCGCTAGATAATGCCTCTCATTATCGCTGCGGTTTTACCCTCCCTAATGACTACTGCACTAGGAATAAATCAGTGACATGCAAACTGGCACGTCTTTTGGTAAGCACAATCACCCATGAAAATCGTATCATTTTTCTCCTTCTGCCCAGCCTGCCCACTTAGCAGCGTTCCTCTTCCCCCAGGAAACTGATCCTTAATTTGGAGAGTCATTTACAGTACCGGCAAATGGCTGAAAAGAAGCATTATGGACAGAGACATCTCAAAAGGCCAGTTTCATCCCCTGCTCTATGAATAGGAGACCTGGTTACTCAGATTGGTGTTTTGTCTCGTGATGGCCCTGGGCAGGGAAGAAGCAGTGTTTCTTTGACCCATGATCGTGCTATAATCATCCCAGGTATGAAGTGAAGAGCTGGAGCCACCGTCACTGAAAAGGAGCCGGTGATAGGGAATTTCACGTGATGTATCTGGTAACATTTTAGAACCAGTGGCCCAAACTCAAGCACAGAAACCGCTATGTATTTATTGCATAAACATATACAGGGCTCTCTAAATTTTGGACAGCTGCAATACGGTTGTCTACTGCTGCTATAGTTTTGACAGTGTTGGCTTGGTGAAATTACTAATTGCACTTGAAGTGCTGAAAATAATACAGCCATATGTGTATCTGCTGTGTGTACTTCATAAATGAGATGGTGCCACCATAAACTGTGAAAATAATGCAGCTGTATAAAATTAGAGTGATGAATGTGCATTGGCCTGCAGTTCCACTAGTGCAAGCAAACAGTGTACCAAACAGTTCCCTCAAAAACACGGATATTTAAATCTGCTTTGTAGGGAGGCGATTGCTTAGTATGCCTTTTGTTTATGTGCAGAATACAACACTGTTTTGTTGTGGTTTTTTTTTTCCCTTCCATCTGAATTCTTGGATTTTGGTAGAAATGGGAGTGCTAACTACTGACATTTCTGTTATGATGGTCGCCCTCCAAGGTAGGTGGGCTTGGCTTTAGTTTTGGAGAAAATCACCCATTCTGGCCCACGACCAGCTGCTGTGGTCGGGAAGCTGCTGAGCAGAGGGAAGGTGAGAAACGGGGTAAAGCAGAGTATGGCAATGGGGAGCGTTGTTGCTCCCCACTTGTGTCTAAGGGCAGAGAAAATCCTCAGCAGGACGTCACCACCACAGCGCATCTCCATGCAGCTCCTCAGGGACACCAGCTGGGCAAGCAAAGGACAAGTTAGGACAACAGGCCAAGCAAAGACCTAGGCCATTAAGGGCCAAGAGAGCGGAAAGACAAGGAACAGGATTACAGTCAAATGACACCCAAGTAAGGAGACAAAGGACCTGGAGTGAATCCTAATGACTCAGAGAGGTGGGAGAGGATAGGGAGACAAAGACCATGATTGCTATCAGCTCCTAGAGGGAACATCCCAGCCACATCCCAGGCTATCCCATGGTCGCCCCGAGGGAGGAGGCTAGGAGAGATGCTGAGGACTGGTTAGTGAGTGAAACTTGTCCTTGTAGTCACAGAGAAACCTGGCCAGGCTGCTGGGACGTTACCTAGAGAAGACAATGGTGTTGAGAGCAAATGAAATCGGTTTTGTTTTAAAATAAAACCATCTGCGGCTGCTGCAGTGTTGCAACATTAAAGATGAAGGTTTAGAAGCAATTAAATCTCTGGCCAGTGTGACTACACTGCTGGATGTTTCCCGAAAGAGACACGCTCGGGATAAGGATAGTTAAGCCATCAGCAGATAAACAGAGATTTGTCAGCTTCCACATCCTGAGCAATCTCTGCAGGCGTGGGTGCATCACTGGGGAGTGACTGCCACTGTTTATCAATCTCGATAAGTATACAGAAACCTCTGTGGATAAATAGCAGCCAGGGCTGTTATCACTAGGGCCATAAACTGAGACTCTCCCTCTGATATCACTCAACACAAAAACCCCCTACATCCCAGAAGTGGTTAGCAGTGTGTGAGAGACCTGTAGGAAATACTGGTGGGTCCATATGGAGAGCCGAATGCCATAGCACACTTTTCTTACCTAATAAGCTACAGGTGGCTGAATGAAATGAGATGGTGCACTCCCTGTACTCAGCAGAAAAAGATCACACCACACAGCCAGCCAGAATAAGCCTGCTTTTAAAATATTCACTCTTTTTTTTACTTGCATTTTTCACGCTGTGGTAACACCATTGCACCCCCCCCAATGCCTTAAAACATAGCGTCAACAAGAACCAACCTGCTGGTGAGGCTGCGATGGTGCTTCAGCTGCAGACATGACTACAGAGCATCAGCTCCAGAGAGAGGTTTGTCATGCTGCCATCAGCACTTTCTTGTTATATGGGATGTCTGGACAGGTAGGAGAAATATTAGGCTCTGGCAAGCAGCAACTTGCAACTGCAGCTGTTTTCACAGCTCAAAAATAATCCAATGTGAGGCAAAGATTGGCAGCACTGAGAGCAGCAGGAACAAGGGACCAGAGGCGGGCTCCCTCCTCACCTCAGATTTACAGCTTGGTCCTCCTTGTTTCTTTGAGCGTTTCCCCCAAAGCCGCCTGGCGGTCTCCTGGAGCCACCGTCGCACGTCAGAGAAGTTTTCCTCGTAAAATAAAGGGTAAAGCAAGCCAGCTGGGACTAGATCTGGCTGGAGCAGGGTGCTGTATTTATAACACGTCAAAGATGAGGAAGGTGGTTACAAGAGTTCAGGCCAAATAATATACTTCATAGCAGCAGGGAAGGAATTATGGGGCGTGAGGTGAAAAGCAAAAAGTGAAATCCTAGTATTGAGAATGATGCTGCTTGATTTGACTTCGATAAAGCCACAGTGAACAAGATCGAAATTACCTGGGCCAACGAGTTTCCCCTGAGACTACCCTGAGAGCAGCCCAATTTACTTAAGACAGCTATGATGAGTAGGAAAAGTGAAATCCCAAGCAGGGGAAGGGTTCAGTGAAGTTGGTCTCTCTCGTGATTATGTTTGGGCATTTGCCTAAAAGATGCTGATCCTGAGTTCAGAGCCTGCAGACCACTAGATTTTTCCACTCCTGCTATAGTCTGTCACGTGGAATAGAAAATCTGTCTTCTATCATCTGTCACTCTGCCACACATAGGTGAATCCTGCTTTGGAAAGCTCTGCCTATAAATATTTTCTTCATGTTCATTTGCCACATTTTTCTTTAGGCACCAGCATCATGTAATTTGAAAGAGCCAGAGTCTGCAGCTTTCAGCGAAACTCATAGTCCTTTAGCAATGAATTCCCTAGCGTGTGTTGACTGCTATAGTTGCAACTTACCCAGTAATATCCTTATTCACTGTAAGGTTTGGGCACATGCGACCTAAGCATGGGTGTATGTTGCTGTCACTTCTCCCATAAAGGACGTTTCCCTGTGTGGATCCGTGTCTCCTTAACTGGGTTCCTGCCCTTGGGTTGGTGGCAAGCAGCTGGGGAGGGACTTCCAGAAAATGATAGTTGCACCTCTGCCGTTTGAGCATATGCAATGGTTTGAAGTCAAAGATTTTTCTTTGTTAAAAGTTGGGAAGGTGATGATGAAAAAAAAAAAGCATTTGCAGAGGAAAGAATGAGATAAAGGAGGCTCGGAGGTCTGCAAAGTATTGTGGAGCTATGTCAGAATGGTTTTAAAAGAAGACTGAAAGAAATGAGTAGAAAATTAAGCAATGGAGGGGAAAGACATGCAGATAAGGTGAAAATAGCAGCGTAGGATTTAAAGGGAGAGAGACAGGGAGAGAACAACCCACGAGAAAAACTGAAAAATGGACAAGGTGATGCAGAACATGGAAAGAACATGTGAAGACACCATGGGAAAGAGAGAATGAGAGGGCAAAGGATGCTGCTCTTTAAAAAAAAAATGAGGAAAGAAATATGAAGAAGAAAAAAATAATAAAAGAAACATGGAAAATGATAGACAGAGGCTGGCAGAGAAACAGAAAATGGTTGGAAGGGAATTAAAACATTAGAGGGAGAGCATGAAGAAAGCAGTGTAATATTAGGACTAGCAAAATGTATTTTATTTATTCATGTTCCTTCTGGATTCTTTTTCCCTGGCAGCTGCTGAGGGTCCAATTGCTGTGCACTCCCCTCCCTCTATGGAGGGCAGCCAAGCACTTCCCTTTGAGGATGATGAATGCGCAAAACAGTCTTGAGCACTTCAACTTTAAACAAAGCGCTCTCTGAAGCCCCCTTCTGCCTTGGGCAGCTTCTCCCCAGCCTCCCTGGCAGAAACCTGGTGGCTTTGTTACAACTCGCAGGTAGGTTCCCATGAGCTCCTTTTGCAGGTTGGTCCATTATTAATGCTGAAATTGGGATGAAATAAGTGAGAATCAGGCTAACCTTCCTTGCAAAGAGGAGAGCTGTAACCTACTCCTTCCTCCATGTCTCTCCTTGCCATTGGCGCACAAGGTGTGTGCACGCTCCTTGCAGACAGATGGGCCGGGATGTCAGCTCTAAGAGGTATTTAGCAACTTCTTTATGGGACCATCCAAACCCTATTGTAGTCAATGGCAACTCCTCCACTCGTTTTAATGGGAATTGGTGTGGCCCTGCAAGGCTCACACTGGTGAGAGTCACACCCAGCCATACCCTTTGGCCGCTTCAGAGAATTCGATTTGCTGAGCAATTCAATCAGTGGGAAAGCTGGGAAGTTGAGAAAGGTAAGATAAGGCCTTTAATCCTTTTCTTTTGTCCCCTGAGCAAGGGGAGGCCTTTTCCAAGCCCAAAAAAGTGTTTAAAAGAAAGGCTTTTCTCACAGGTAATTTTTGTCAGTCCAGGCAGTTATACAGTGAATCTTTTGAAAGCTTCCTAGTGATTTAAGGGGCAAGTCCCATCTGACTTCAGAAATGAGGCTTGGGCAACTTTTTGCCCTTCAGCCACATCTCCCTGCTCTTCAGCCAGATCTCTAAGGAGGTCTGTGCTCCTTTAAGGGAGATGTGAATAAGGGGTTTTAAACAACTCTTTTTAAATCACAGGCATGTATAAGAGCTGACATGTCACAGGGCTGACACATGGATCAGGCAAGTCTCAGTGCCCAGAGGTCTGAACTAGGAACGTCCATACATATTTTCTGGCAGCAATCTTAAATGTGATATAAGTGGCGTTGTGCTAGAAAACATGAACACACTTGACTGGAGCTCTAGGAGAGTGAGTATTAATGAGATGGATCTATCAGCTTAATAAGAAGCTTATTCCCTCTTGGACCATAAGCAGGTTGTTTGGAAAAACACATACTAACTGAGCGAGGCTGGGAAAAGACAGAGTGTTTTAGAGAGCTCTCCCACCGCCATGGTAGAGCGGATACGGCTCTGCCGCGTCACTGGGGTCCCCGGCGTTAGGACCCCTACCAGCAAGGGTGTCGGCACCACTGCAGCCGCAATGGCTTTCTAGCCAGCGAGGTCCGAAATGCTCTCAGCGTCATCTTGTTTTCAGCAGGGCAGGAGGGGGAAAGCCCCTAAGGACATACAGCAGCAACTGCAGTCCACCGGACTCTATACGTGCTGACATAGGTTTGAATGCCCTTGCCTTGGCGGGCCTGGTCCTGAAGAAAGTTGCTTGCATGAAGAGTCTTCAAATTAGATGCTGCTGAAATCCCTCAAGTTTCTTCCAGGGGTGTGAGGACTGCAGGATGAGGCCCTGAGTGACAGACTGCAGTGCAAGGGTTGCCTCAGCCAGGGCAGTCCGATCAGGCACCTCTCGCAGGGACAGCATTGTCTTTCATGCACTTCCCAGCCACCAGCAATGCCACCCCCTCTGCTGAGGCACAGATGGGGTGCTCTCATTTTTAGAAGCCCCGATAAAAAAACACATTTACTTCATATTCACATATTTAACTAGCCATACTGCCTATCCCAGGCAATCCATGGGATTTCCTAAAGAGCTTTCTTAGTTAATTCATTTTAAATGGTGGCAAATCTGCAGCTGTAGTGTTACTTATAAATGATGGCACTTCCAGGAGGTGTCAGGCTGAAGCGCATCTGCTGCCATGCTAGTGCTGAGCACATAAACATCCCAGCGTGCTTGTTTTTCCATGCGTGCTTCAGATTTGATGCTGAAATTCCAGCCCTTGGTCCCAATCCTGTTAACAGTTAACTATGTGAGTAAAGTTACCCAGCTGAGGATGCTTCAGTGCAGGTAAGGGCTGGCAAGATAAGCCAGTGGTTTGCAAATGTGTAGTGTAAACAAGTCAAGCAAACAAGTCTGCATAAACATAGAGACTTCCACGCCTCGCTGTATTTTCTTTGCTGAAGTGCATGGCAGGACCTGTCTGGGTGATCGCTGGACTTTCGTTGTTGGACATGGGCTGGGCATTCTGCCTGTGGTAACCATAGGTTTTATAACACCAATCAAGAAGAGTAAAACACCTTGAACCGGCTGGGTTGTTCGGTCCTAATGAACTATGTTTAGAGTGTTTACACAGCGCGATTTCATCTTCTCAAGGCCTGTAATGTGAACTGTGGACTCATACTACCCTAAGGCTAATATATGTGGTACTTGTGCTAGGCTAGAGAAAATAACCTTTCTCCTATTCAGTTTGCTTTAATTAATGTCTGAGTTGAATTGCACCACTTTTTTTTGCATATTCTGTAACTTGTTGAAACTTTAACCTTTTGGGCTAGCATTTTCTGTGCCAGACGACTACTCAGTCTGACTCTGGAGGGATGTTTCTGACTGTTCAGCTCTTTCTAGGAAATTTTTTCCCAGAACAGCTTCCTGTTGAAGACGTAGCGCTACTGCACTTTGGAAAGGGAAACCACGATCAGGCAGTGATAATGGTACGTGGAAAATCTAGTTTCATGCATGCGTCTTTCGTGGCTCCTGTGAAAAATACCCAGATTTGGCCAAGTTATAAGCCCATGGAAAATCGCAGTTTGCACACAGCCGGTAGAGGCTTGTAAGTTTGGCTGCTGAACTCTTTGATGTTTCTGTTTGTGGAGACCGTGCTGTGGTCTATGGCTGCAGGGACTGAGTGGGAGGTTTCTGGTAATGCTCTTCTGGGTGCCTCCTGGCACAGCCAAGAGACTTGTGCTCTGTGCCATTCACCTCCTAGACCCCAAACGGTGAGGAGGAAGGGTCCTGGGCTTTATTTGTGGAGGTGGCATAAATAGGTAGACTAAAGCAGCCTAGAGATCCAGATTGAGGCTGGGGACTTGGGGTGTAGAAGATACTTGGGCCCCGCTGTAAGAAACCTGGTCTGGGAGCTGGGGTGGGAAACGGGAGCTGGCAACTTCTGGGGTGAAATGTGGGCAACAGCCTGGCAAGGAAAACTGGGGAGCTTGTGCTGAAGAGTGGAAAGTGGCCCACCAAGGCTGAAGACCAGGGGTGAAGGCACGGGGAGCCTGGGACATGGAGCTAGGGTGGTGGCACAGGGGGAGGTGACAGGGGAGGCCGGCAGTGGGATGACAGGGTTGTGCTGCCGAGATCCCACGCAGCTGAAGGGGAGCCCAGGATGCTGTGAAAAGCAGCACGTGTTCACATAATTGAAGCATATGATTATGTCAGGAGGGACTTGCACAATCAGCCTTAATTTGGGCGTTTTCTAATTTTGAATGCTTGCGTCTGCAACCTCAACTTTATTTTTAATAGAGCTTTTTGTCAGCGATAGCATTATCTGTAGTTATTCTATAGTGAGCTGGTGCCAAAGGGCCATTGCAATGCTCTAGTATGCAAGTCCTGAACAGTGAAAGAAGTAGTTGTTGCACTTAGTAAATTATGATGAAATATCCGCATGTCATTTATTTGTGTTGTGTTTGTATATGAGGACTGTAATTCTGTTAAAACTCAGCTACTTCAGAGGAGGAGAGTGAATTAACATGGATGAATGAGGGGCTGTCTAACTAATGGACTTTCAATATAGTTAATGCCCAGCAACAGAAGAATTGTTTTTGGTTTTTTTTTAAATAATCAAGTTTCGGTAATTGAAATTCACTGCTGTGAGAATGTTTTTCACATAGATGTTTACTCTTTTGTTTAATATACAGTGAACTACTAATTATTGAGAAGATACAGGTATGACTCTGTCGTGATGTACGGTAAAAAACAAAGGATCAAGACTTGATTCATATCAGTGTATTTTTCTAAACGTTGCCTTGCGATGGAGTAAAGGGAGATAACTGTGCAGCCCTGCAGATAATTGCCAGAGCTCATAAACGCCTTTTTTCCCTCTTTCATTTCTTGACAACTGCAGCAGCAGAGACAATATCCAGGACCGTACAGAGACTAACCGCTGCGGTAGCACCCCTGGTGTGTTTATCCAGCACTCTGCACTGGCAGTAAATGTTCAAAACCCATCAAAACCCAGAAGGAGACGGCCCTGAGCGCCCTGCCGTTGCTGATCCTGCTTTAAGCAGGGAGCTGGACAGGAGGATCTCCAGAGGTCCCTTCTCACCTCAGCCGTGCTGTGCCGAGGTGGGCCGGTGGCCGGGGTGCCGCTTGCCCGGTGTGCCAGGTACCTGGCACGTCGCAGGCACATCCGCACAGGCTGCCCGGAGGCCGGCGGTGAGGCAGCGCCGTAGGTGGGACCCCGGTTGGCGGGACACAGGGTTTGTAGCTCCTCCGAGGTGGCTCCCTGAGGCTGGTTTAGGCTGGGCCACCACTTTAAGGGAGGCTGAGAGATGTATCAGCACGCCCAAGTGCTCTCCTGGATTGGGAGCCTCAGGGGGCTATTTGTGCTGCCTATCTTTGAGCACTGAACTTCAATGCAGGAAACTTTTTCCCCTATCTTGTCTGTCGAGGGAGATTAGCCCAGGCAGGAGGTGACTCAGAGTATCCGAGCGTATTCCTGCTCTGAATCACCTCCTGGGACATCTCCCCTTTGGCTGTAAAGGCAGCTGGCCCCCACTGAAGGAGTGACTTCCCTATGTTTTGTACCTAAAGATGCCAATGCACCTTCGTTTTTAAGGTGATAGTTAATAAATGAGCATTTACAAACGATCACAGGAGAAAATTACTGGTCAAATTTCTGTACCCAACCCAAGGACAAAAAGTGGGCTAAATGGCATACAGGTGAATACAGAATTTGTTGCTCTTCCATGGTAAGCCCATTGACCATCTTCTCCTGCCTGAGGCCTTTAATGTTAGCACAGGGGCGAAGGCTCTCCTCCTACCTAGAGATTTTTTTTTGAGAGAGATACTGGTGGTTTGAAGCAATTTATTAAACTGAGTTACCGCAAATATGCGGCCTTTTTACGTGCCCATTTTCAGGTTAGCAATCTGTAAAAATACTCACTCTGCTGAATATTTTAAAGCATGCAATAAAACAGTGTTTTATGGAAGAGAACAAGGGAATGTGTACGAGCCTGTCAGATTTTGATGAGCCATCATAATTTTATCACAGGATAACAATACGAGGAGCGACAATTACCTGTGATCAGTGGGGCCTGAACCTGTTTCCACCGATAGATGCCTTTTTAATCTCTGTGGGCTGTACTTTTGCCTTGCAGTTTTAGGCAACACCCTTCAGCGAAGCTTTTGTGCAAGGCGTGAAGTTTGACAGGCCCTGACTCAGTAGCAATTTTAATGGTGAATGTAATTTTTTCCCATTGGTCCCAGACGTCTGAGACTGCAGAAGTCTTCATTTTTTTCCGCTGAAAGATGTTACGTGAGCAGGGGATATTATGAAGTTGGGTTAGGCACTGTTGTCTCACGCACATGTGCTCGCTGGCTGCCGGACTAAATGCAGAAGAGCTGAGCTCTCCCTGCCTCTTGTGTGGAGGGGGTCAAAGAAGTTTCTTTCCTCTGCCCCATTAGTGATTTAAAAAAGAAAAAAAAAAAGGTAGAGACCTTATTGTCCCTGATTTCTCCCCCTCTGACAGCTTGGCCAATGGTTTCAAAAGCAGCTGAAGGAAAACAGGAAGACAGGAAGTAGGCAGACAGCATGATGACAGAAACGTTGTTTCTCTAGGAAACTAGGCTAAAAAAAGTTCCTGGGCCTCTTACTAACAGAAAAAACCTTGGGAATGTGATTTAAGTCTCCACTGTGGGCTCAGAAACGAAAAGGAATGGATCCCCCATGTGCTGATTATTTTTAAAACACTCGCAAGCTCCAATTCAGTTTTATGATTATTTGGTGACTCGCTCCCGGAGCTGAAAATTTGACACTGAGGTCTTATAAATATATTGCCTATTAGAGGTCCCTTAGGTGATGACAATGGAGAAACCAGGAGTTAGTTACCTTTGTTATGGTATGCCAGTGCTATCCCAGCACTTGTAGGGATTACTCCTATTACCCTTGTGAATGATGAGGGACCCCACCTCCCCCGTACGAGCTGTGCTGTACGAACGTGTCTGAAAGCAATTTGCTCTAATTGACTGTTACGTATGACGTGCTTATAAAAATTGTTAGAAAAATCCAGATGGGAAAAAAAAAAGGTCCCTTGATCCAACCAAACTGGTGAGAGAATAGCAAAGGGCAGCAGAGCACAGCTGCCTTTGCAGGGCAGAGCACAGGGCTGTCCTTCCGTCTGCCCTTCCACACCCCCGGCGCTGGACGAGCCTTTTTACGCTGTTTCTATCAGGCAGGCACTGAAAAGGGCAGTGCCAAAGAACTTGCTGCCTTTTACAAATCCGCGTCCTGCTGAAAAGAATTTTATCGAAATAAACCGTGTGGAGCAATCTGAAGCTGAAATCTATTTCCCTTCCTTTATTTCAAGCCTATTGCTGGGAACTTTTCAAGATTTCTTCCCTAGAGATTTAAAGACTCTTCTTCTCATAACAGGTGCAGCCTGGGGGGGCAGCGGCGGCGATGCACGAATCCTCCTGGGAGTAATTACGCTTCCTTTCCCCTTCCCCTTCTCCGTAGCACCTCTCTGGCAGCGCTTCTGCCGGGAGCTGCGCGCATACGTTCACTTTAATCCATTCAGTAGAGGGAGTCAGATGCTAAAATCTAACCGTGTGCGCAAGCCCCTCCAGGATCAGGACCTTGTATTTGCATGCAGGAGCAGAAATACTTAATTCTTTGCTGCCCACTTAACCCGGATGGGGTGTATGGGGGTGTCTCTGCTCTCAGCTGGGCTGTCTAAACTCTGCTGCAATGATAAAACCACAGCAGCAACAATAGCGATATAATTAACAGAGTCATCGTGCCAATGCTCTTCAACACTGCCTTGCGGGATCCGTCTCAGCGAGCAGGTTATCTTTCTCTACATCTGTGTAGTCCCTGGCCTCTTTGGCGGACATCATTTGCGGTGCTGCTGGCCGATGCTTAGTCGGAGGGGCATTTGTTTCCATTCTGTGATGAATTTTCCTCTCTTGTGTCCATGGAGATCTGGTACCGCAGCAGTGCTCGTGGGCATTAGCTGCCACTTGTTTTCCGAGGAGGAAAGGGGGGAACTGGTCCAGGGAATGGTAGGGACTTGGCGCACACAGGCACGTAAGGAGCTGTGCCTCCCAAACTTGGCGCGTCTCTTCAAAAACAGGATGTTACACAAATACTCGATGTGAATTGGGCGTAAGGATCTCCTTAAATTGTAAAAACAACCGTGCACCCCCCTCTCCCTGGCATCTCGAAGGCTTTTTCTGAACAAAGCCTGGAGAACCTTGAGTGGCCGGGGTGGGAAGGCGTGGGTCACGGCGGGTGCCGTGGGTCACGGCCCGTCCCCTAGAACGGAGGGGGGAATGGCAGGCGGCCCCCAAGCCCTGCCCAGCCAAGGGAGGCCTGGAGAGAAGCAACTCGGGCGTTTGCTCTTCAGATGAGTCAGGCAGGCGGGTGGGGGGGAAGCGGGGAGCAGCGAAATCTTTCGCACGGTCCTTCTAGCCTCTCCGCGGAGAAGCGAGAGTCAGCTGCATGTGCTAAAATTATGTTTGTGGTGTAAAATACATCTTGAGAGGTCAGGGATGGTAGTGACTAATACTTTGGAGGCAGACGTGAGGGGGGAACCAGGCCCAAACTGGTGGCTGAATTTGGCCTATTCGGCTTCTCCTGACTTATCTCAATCATTTGATTAGGAAAGTTTGAACCAAGAAATGGGATGTGAAAACCTGCTTTG
This sequence comes from Theristicus caerulescens, assembly GCA_020745775.1. Classification (NCBI taxonomy): domain Eukaryota; kingdom Metazoa; phylum Chordata; class Aves; order Pelecaniformes; family Threskiornithidae; genus Theristicus; species Theristicus caerulescens. Next base: position 77,228,326 of record CM036558.1, read on the forward strand.
AACGTTCATTCTGAGAGGGGTAATTGAGTTTTAAATATTTATGGCAGAACCCGGAGTTGTACTCGTGAATGCGCTACAGGCTCTCCCCAGTGGTGGGCCCGGACTGCCGGCGACCCTGCTCTGCAACTAGCCCCGCTGCAGAGGAGAGGGGGAGAAGGAAGGGGGGGAACCCAAGTAGACTTTTGTGAAAATTATTTCTTTTGCTGATTACTGAGGTGTTTACTCCTCCATAGTCAGTGCCTTCAGTGTAGAGCTGTAGGAGCTAGGCAGGAGAGGGCTGTTCTAACCAAAACCAGCACCCGGATAGCCTGCAGGTCTGCTGTCACACCTCTTGCAACTGTTCACCCCAAACCAACGCTGGCTCTGCAGAAAGACGAGGCAATGAGAAGGGGAAAGACACTTGTCTGCCCTTGCCATTTGTAGTTCTTGCTGCTTGCCATTACCGATCCCATGCGAGACACTAGGAGGTACATATGCATTTTCTCTTCCACAACTGAGGTAAATAGGACTGTTTTCTCTGCAGGCAGCGCAGAAACGAGTCCGTGGTCCTGTCCTCCTGTAGCAGCCAGAGGCCTCGGTGCAATGAATCAAAGGGAGGCCTTACTCCCTAGCCCAGCCCCGGGTCTGCTACGGTGAGACAACCTGCCACATGCACCTATCACTGACTTTCATGTGCAGCAGCGATGCAGCCCTAAGCCTCCAGCTGGGACTGGAGGTCTTCAAGGCCAACGGCACCAGCTACCGGAAGCTGAGACCCGGCCCCGCACGGGGTCTGCGGCAGCCCCGGGCGCCCCGCGGAGCCGCTGGGCGGGGGGCGCAGGCCGGGCGCTGCCCCGCCGAGGGGGAGAGGCTGGGGCGCAGGGGCAGAGCCAGCCGCGGGTTAAAGGCGCAGAGCCCTTCCCCAGCGCTGAGCGGCCCCCCAGCGCCGCCGCTCCCCTCTCCCCGCCGGCGGGGCCGGGGGTGCCCGCGGCTGCTGCGGGGACGAGCGGGGCGCCCGGGGCAGCGGGGGGGGTCCCGGCCCCGCTGCTCTCCGCCGGGCAGCCGCGCTCCCGCTCCCCCGCCGCGGCCACGAGTGGGTGGGGTGAGGTGAGGCGCACCGGGGTCCGGGGCGGCTCCGGCGCTCCCCTCCGCCTCGGCCCCGCCTCGGCCCCGCACCCGGCGGGGGGACGGACGGACGGACGGACGGATGGGGGGCGGCGCCGGCTGCGGCGGCGGGCGCGGGGCTGCCACCCCGCGGGCAGGCACGGCGGCGGCGGATGGCGGCAAGGTCAGTGGGCGCCCCTTCCCTCCCTCCCGGCCGTCCCCCGCGGTGCCGGTGTGCGGTAGGTACGGCGGCGGGAGCGCCTCTCCCTCCGCCCCTTCCCGGCGGGGAGCGGGGCCGCCGCGGGCGCGGATGCCCCCCGCCGCGCCTCCCTCCTCCTTCCCGCCCGGGCGAGGGGGGGAGGCGGTTGGGTAGCCCCCGGCCCCGCCGCGCAGGGCTGGCTGCGGGCAGAGCGGGGCTCCGGCTCCGCCGCCGCTTCCCGGCGCTCCCCCGCCGCGGCGCCCGTCCCCCCGCGGGGAGGGCGCGGCCCGGCGCGGTGCGAGGCGCGGGCGATCCGCCGAAGCGTGCGCGGGGCTGCCCGCCGCCTGCCGGGGCTGCGGGGCGCGGAGCGTGCGTGGGGACCCGCGGGGCTGCGCCCGCCTCGCATCAGCGTCCTTCCCAGCGGAGGAGGGTTGTCCTGGCGCTGCGTGAGCAAGTAAAGCCAGCTAACTTACGGGCGGGGGTTTGGTGGGGGTCCTTTGTTTCTGGTGGGGTTTGGTGTTGGGTTTGGGTTGGGGTTTTTAGGTTTTTTGGTGGATTTCACACACGCGCCCCCCCCCCGGCAGTTAGCGGGGAAGATACGCGGTGACTCGGTGTTGTCATTAAGTGGCAGGCATCTCGCTCGCTGGGTTTTTGGAAGACGGCTTTGATTTTATTTTTGTTTTTAGCCAGCCAAGAGGAGAGGCGCGCAGCCCCCTGCCCCGGCGGGGTCCCCGCTCCGCAGGGCGGCAGCGTGCGGAGTTGCGCGACGGCGTTAGGCGCTGCCGCCCGGCCCGGCTCGGGGAGCCGCGAAAATGTGATTTTGCGCAGCCTGCCGGCATCCATCGCCCGGGCGCTCGGGTCCGGCCGGGGCCGGGGCGCCCTCGGCAGCCTCCCCTCGGCCGTGGAGGCGCTTGAGATGTGCGCAGCGGGCTGTTAGCTGGGGAGGCACGGAGCGGGGTGTGTGTGTCATAGGTGTCTGGAACAAGAAAAGAAAAAAGGGCAAGCAAACAGGCTTTTGGTAAGGTCCCATGAATCGAACTATAAACATAGCAATTCCTCTCTTCTCGTTTCCTCGCTGAAACTCTTTTCCTCCTTCTCACCGATGTGGTGCGTGGTTTGCTTGTTTGTTTTTTTTTTTAATAGTACGTTTCCGAGATACTTTCTTTTGATACAGATTTGCTTAGGTTTGGGGTCTGATTGAGGCCGTTGGAAAATATTTGTAACCTTCCACCTTCTGATGTATATGAAGGTCCTGGTTTTAGCCTTTCTGTACCCAGGCTGGGGTCACAGGCCTTTTCGAAATGCCCACTGAGTCTGAAGTAAGGCAGAGCTCATGGGATGCTGATAACAGCAATTTAGGAAAAAAACCTTTGCTGGAACCGCTGTTCTTGGCTATGCAAGCTGCGCGACTGGATGTCAGCTTCTTGTTAATTGCGTGAAAGGGGAAAGGTAAAAGTGGCCCTGGCCGAGGACTGCGGAGCTGGGACAGCCTTGTGCTGTTGCTGCGGGTGGCACTGGTGGCACTGGTGTGTCCGCGGCAGTCAGGACGGGGCTCTGTGGAAAATTCCCACCGCGCACACGCTTCTGTTGGCAGTACGGTTAAAAAGCCCAAACCTCTGGTTCAAACCTGTAAGGTCTGTCGGAGGGTTTGGACGGCTTGCCAGGTATGTGAAGACAAATGAAAAAGATGTTTGTTTTCTGCTGCTTGTCTGGGGGGAGGAAAGTCGGTCGGGCCACACCTGATGGAAGTTTTATATGCGTGTTATGAAGTCTCCTTGGGAGCACTGGAATATCCATATTAGAAGTGCCAGCAGGACAATAAATATTATTTCAGCCTTAATATAGTGTGTTTAAATTTTACATGCAAATGCAATAACTCAGAGCGAGCCGCTCATCCAAAGAAACGCTATGGCTTAGCAAGAGCGCGCAGGGAACCAGCAGGGAGATGCTTCTGGGTGCTGGTCACCCTTCCCCAAGTGACTCACTTGGGCCTCCAGCTTTGCCAGAATCTCTGGGTATGTTTTTTTCGTACCTGTTTCTGGCTCCAGTTCAGGCTTCTCACCTTGACCCCTCGATGAACTGGAGCAGGAGCTCCATCAGCCACAGTCTGACGGAGGCTTCAGCACAGTTTTAACTTTAGTCACCCAGTGAAATTAAAGGCGGATACACACACGCTCAGCTCAGGGCTGCCTCTCGTAAGCTTTCCAGGGTGTGAACTGCACACCTTTTTTACTTGCATGGTGCTGAGAACAAATGCCATGTCGTGTCCGGGTTCAGTACAGAAGAGTTGACCTTATGTAGGACCAATACCCACAGAGTAGGAGCAGTGGTGCTTCTCTGCTGGAGTTTAATGGAGGATTAGTTTGCACTGGGGACCTGAAGTCTTGCTGGAAGCTAATGAAGCTTATACTCTTAAATGCTCAAGCCATCTTTTCAAGCAGAATTTAGTTTTCTAAGTCGGTGAAATATTTTTCAGACTGTGACTCAATCAGTTGATGATGCCTGGAGGATACAGGTCTAGCGTAATGCATGTGACCGAGATGATGCCCTAATCAGTTGGCCTGACTCTACCAAAGACCCGGTGATTTGTGGTTTTGACCACATGGCCGTTGACTTTGGGACCTGGCCTAGGGCATGGGCCTTTTAAAAGGGTGGTCTTACATTGCCTTCTGTATACCTGTATTTATTTGTCAGCCAGTTCTGCAGCCCTTCCGTGCATCAAGTAGCAGTTGTTCAGGCAAGTAGTTCCACTGGCTTGAGCATGGTTATTCAGCTGACTAAATGGTGTGCAATCTGAGTTCAAGGCGGTAGATTTTGGGTGTGAGTGCTCTCTTTTTGTGGAGAATGTGGGAAACTAATTCCCAGAGCCTGGGATCCTGGCATGCCTTAAATTCTCTCCTGTTCTTACATTTTGCCTCTATCCGGTGGGTGGGTGGGCTGGGAGTGAGATGGGAGGCTGGACTTTCCTCCCCTTTACAGTAAGCAGCTCTTCCAGAGAAATTCCACAGCTCTTTCTGAGTCTGTCCAGAGTTGGCTGCTTGCTTCGCCGATGCTGTTTTCTACATAAATAGGTTTTCTGCTGCTGTGCTGGGCTTTGTGAAGGGAGCAGAGGAGCCCTTGGAACCAATGTAGCTCTGTACCACGGTCCATCAAACCCAGCGGCATTAGAGGGAACTCTTCCAGCCCTCATCGGCGCAAGCTAATTGTGCAGCAGCTCCCCAAATCCCGGGCTGGCGAGGGCTCAGCAGTTGCTGGTCCCACTGCAGCAGAGTCAACCCCTGCCTCAAAGGTGCCCATTTGGTGCAGGCGGCCGAGCGCCAGCAGCGTGGGCTGGGGGACGCTGAGGATGGCGAGGAGAGAGATGCTGACATCTCTGGGATGAGATCACCTCCAGGGCTGGGGCTTGTGGAGGAGAGAGGAGCCCCAGCAGCTTCCACACTTAGAGCTGAGTAATGGTCCTTCAGCCCTGGCCAGGCATTTCACCCCTTTCAGATGCAAATGGCTTTGCCCTCCCTGTCTTCCTGCTGCAGAAATTGCCCCTTCAGAGTCACCTTCAGGTGTCAAGGAGGAGGTTGGAATTTGCCCCTTCCTGCTCCAGATGCACAAAAGCTGGGCAGTCGCAGAGCTGAGCTGCGGTGCGTGCTGTGCAGTGCCCACGCTTGCTTGGCCAAGACGGCCTTTCCTGGGACATAGCAGAACGTGGAAACGCCACCAATGAAACGCACCATAGTTTTAATCTGGTTTCATTTTATTTCTTTTTAACTTAGTTTCCCCAGGAAACGAGTGCTGTCTGTCTCCTGCCCTTTGCGTTTGGCCAGTTTCAACCAGATTGCACCAATGGTTGGCAGTCTTGAAGATCATTAATTTCCCACTTGTTTTTGTTAAGATTAGTGGCTGGCTGGGAAAGCTTTGAAGCAGTGAGCTCTCTGAAGAAAAGCAGGCTGTTTTCAGTTATTCTCCATTCCGCCTGGTAGCAGCTGCCCGCCCAGGCATTGCGTGTGTGGTGGTCAAACACGCAGCCCCTTCGTAGCCCTGGCCACCCGGCGAGGTGTGCGTGGTCTCCAGGGCAACGGTGGGCATGGGGTAACGTTGGAAGGAGCTGCAGTGGCCGCGGTGGAGGGGCAGAAGGGCAGAGGACACGTATCTCCAGCAGACGGGGCCCATTTGTTACGCCTCCTCGCAGCATGGCTGCCCTTTTGTTTGTCAAGCTAAAGCCACTTGAGATTTAGGAAGGCTGGCAGGCTGGCAGCCGTAGCTTGGAGCCTGCTTTCCTTGACCTCCAGGACACCTTGGGCTGAATGGAGGTGAGCATCGGAGCAGACGGGAACATGCAGCCTGGACAGGACTGATGCAGAGGTTCTGTGTGCGCGCAAACTGCACGTGTGCAATGGCCGCGTGATTATCTGGGTGTTCACTGGCATCATCCTGTTGAATTCAGCGATAATTTGACAGTGATGAAAAGATGACATTCAGCGCCGTACATTTCTCCCAAAATAGCTTCTGTGAGTGAATACAGTCTCCGATTCCCACACAGCCCCCTCCCCATGGTTACTTTAGGCAGGTGTGTGCTTGGGCTGATGCAGTGCTGTGAGACGTCAGGGACGTGCTTCTGTATTGCTAAGCGCCCCGGTGTAGGTGCAGCTGGTCTGGCCTGGGTGTCTTGGGTGGTCTGTCTCAGAAATCTGGGCAAAACTATACTAGGAAAAGCAGTCTTACCCCCACCCAGGCTGTGCCTGTGCTGGACAGCTTTTCAGTATAGCTGTGCTGGGTGCAGTGGGCACATTTCTTCCAGACCTGGGCTGAAGGAAAAGACAGGCATCTGTTCAGGCAGCGGCATAAGAAATAGGAGCGTCAGGGTGTCAAGGAGCATATGTAGGATGCACATGCAATTAATTCCTCAGCCAGTGCATGTTTTGCTACCCTCTCTGTTGCTGCTGGTCTTCAGACAAGATATGCCTGTTGTCCTGGGGCCTAGAGCGTGGCTCTTCAGAGATTGCCAGTGTCACTCTCTAATGTCACAATATTAAACGTCACCCTAGAGGGCCGAGCTGAGTCTCGAACACCCGTATGCCACTCCTTTTCAGACAGGCTGTGATGCAGCTAAGATCAGATGCATCTGTCAAGGTGAGATGAAGGGAGGAACTGTGTAGCTGGCTCCCCATCATGGGTTATAGAGGATGTGGAGCACCAAGCCATGCCAACAGGGCAAAGGAGGACGCTGTTCCCTCTCCCCCCAGACAAACTCTGCCTGCTGGAGACGGGGCTGGGCACCTCTGGCATCCCAGCCTAAGTCCCTACACTATCAGAGATGTGGCATTTAGTGAAGGAGAACGTCTCTTGCTTCCCTTCCTTTCCCCTCCACGGCACCAATTCGTACCCCTGGCAGCATGGCACGGTAGATGACTGTGGGAGCTAAGAACGGGCTCTTGGGCTGGGACCAGACACCCTGTGCAGGTCCCTGCTCTGACAGTGCCGGCCACCTGAGCTTTGGTGTGAGAAACCCTGAAACAGGCGGTCGTGGGGTAAAACGTTGCTGCTGTAACATTTCTGCCTGTCCTTGCTAACTAACTGTATCCTGCTAACTGTATACATTTAGTTATGGTGTAGTGCTTTCTCTCTTAGGTTTTACACCAAACTGAGTGGGTTGCATGCCAAGAGGGGGAGGGACTGCAATGCTTGCACCACCATGACGGACTTTTCCACAGTGGAGCTTTTCCAAAAGGTGTGCACTGGAGAGAGCTGGTGTGGCCCGAGTGCCTGGGATGCTGCAGGCTCTGACTGGCTGCACCTCAGGGACTTGATAGCTCTGGGTTTTGCAGGCTCTGCTCTCTGAGGATGGGGAAAGATGGAAGCGAAACTTGCTTTCTTAGGAAGAAAAAAGCCTGTAAAGCTTGTGGCAGTAGCTGCCAGCACCAGTTAGACAAGGTAAAAATACTACTTAAAAGAAAGGGTGTGTGTGTGTGTTTACAAATGGGGCCATACAAAGACAAATAAGACTTTTTACAAAGCATGAATCCTACACAGCGAGCGTGCTGTCAGGCACACTGCCTCTTGCCAGCTAATATCATCCGCAAATAAAACAATTTAGGTTGTTGCTATTGCAGCTGCTTTCCCTCATGAAGCAGGGTGAGCCAGACTCGTCTGACTCTGAGAAACGCGTTGGCAATTTGCCTGAAGTCCGAGGCGCACAGGGTAATTCAGTTAAAAAACCCAATATAACAATTATCATCCAGGATGAACACATACAACCAAAACGTTTGCTTGCAGTTGTATTTTCTATGACACACGCTCAGAAGTTGCTCGTTGGTTGCATTCACCAGCAAACACAGCCTGGAGGTGATCGGCTTCTTCCCTGACCTGCTGTTAACGGCAATAATTAAACAAGTTTTAATGTGGGAGGTAGGAGGGATTCAGTGGCTTGGGCAGAGGCTGTCATTTCGGATCCAGGCCTTGGGAGCTTTCCTTCTGACCTTGGGCAAAGCACATCAGCTGCTCAGTGCCTCTGCTCTTCAAACCTGATCCGTTACGATTCGTTTCAGGGCAATTGATTGAAATTGGGCTTGGTTTCCTCCTCTGAAACAACCCCCAAATCCCCAAATGTTTGTGCATGAAATTGAAGTTTAAATGTAAAGTCTCCCTCTCTCCTCCCTGCTCTTTACCTCGGATAAAGGTGGAAGAAAAAGAATCGTTCACAGCCATCGGCTGGAGGCATCAATCAGCTGGGAGCAGAGTCTGCCAGTTGTTCCACATGGTATTAATGATGAAAAGATATAAACATATGAGCTCATAATTATGTTGCATTTAAATTACTTAAAAAATAATGACGTTAAGAGAACAATGGGGTTACAAAATCGGACAGGCAAAAGCATGGAAGTGCCAGGGCTAAGGTTGCATTGCTTCCCTTTGCATCTGCATTATGATACGATCTTTAATTCTATAATTGCATCATTTTTTCCCTTTCACAGTGTCCCTCTTTCAGTGGATAGGTAATTACTGCATAATTCATTTTCTCTTCCCCACATTTACTTTCTGCATGTGTCTCCTCATCTATTTATTTTACACCCCATCCAAACCTTGAACTGAGCAGTGCTGCTAATTCCTTTCTGGGGGCTTTGCAGGCGGGGAAGTTCTTACTCTTGCAACATCTCAGGTGTGGGTACTGTCTTTGTTTGCATAGCTGAGGAATGGAGGCAAAGAGCAAATAAAGCTCAAATGATTGAGGCAGCCAAAATTGAAGGCATTTCAAAGAGATACTTGGGGATGATTTTATTTTTCACTCACCCCAGAATACCTGGCATGATGTAGTGGTTCATCTGCTGGAAGCACAAGGACAATTGACCTCAGCTGTAAGTCTCGGCCCTCTTGCAGGTTAGCCCAAGATATCTTGGCTTTGCAGAGGGTGGGGACTGCCCCGTTAGGGATCACCTGAAGAAAAAAAGTGGTTTCAGGGACTTGCTGAGCATCTTACAGAGACTGCAGAGCCGAGAAAGAGGTAATTCCTGCCTGCAGGTGGTATGTCCAGCTTCCTCAAGCAGGGTGGTTGTCTCTTTTTCTTCATGTGTTGCCTCGTTCACTAATCTTCCTGACCTCTGCTGGGTGAGGCAGGGTCTGAGAGGCAGCCATCGCTTTTATCACACAACCCTATCTTTTTCCCAAAGCAGTTGATTTCCAGGGCTCAAATGACTTGTGATCATTGAATTGGAGGCAGAATCAGTGCAGATGTATACAGGAGCTGGATGGAGGTTGTATGGGCAGTCTTCCTTATGATACCTCTTAATTTTTGAGTGCTCAAGTTTGCAGTCTTTTTATTAAAAATGTAACATAGATGGGTTTAAACATAATTTTATAACTGTACAAAGGGAAAAGGGGGAGATAAATAAAAATTAGTCCTGTCATGTGAATCTGCAGTGACCCGGGTTATCCAGAGGGCACAGACCTTTGGGCTGTAGCATTAATTTCTAAGACATGAGATAATGGCCTGCTTAAGAGCACTGTTGGGCTGTGGGTGGTGGTAGTTGCCAGAGTGGGGTGCCATGCTCAGCAGGTCATCTGCTGCTGTGTTGGGAGGGTTTTGCAGCCCAGAGCCAGGATACCCTCAGATCCCATTTAAGGATGGGTTGGTTAGAGCTCTGGTGCTTCCGAGTCCTCTCTGAATTGCCTGTGTCTGTCCTGCTCTTCCCTCTGGGGCAGCCTAGTTTCTCGTCCCCTTAAACTCACCCTCCCCAGTTCCCCCTCCTTCCTCTCTGTTCCTTTGCATCCCTAACAAATGCTACCTGCTTCTCCCCTTGCTTTCTGGTGCCATCGCTCTAGCCCATGCCCATCTTTTGTTACTACGGGTGCCACCTATAATTTTTCAGAGGCTGCAGATCTAGATACCCAGGTAGGGTTGTGTGCAATCTTGATTCCAATTTAGATCTGTAATTTTTGCATGTTCAAACTGTAGATAAAGGCCAGCCCAATAGCTTTGATTGAAGCATTTCATCTTCCTTACTTTTAGTCTAGAGCCATTACTCTGGGCATCCTCTGAGATAAGACAATGGGTAGAAGGCTGCTTTAGTTCAACTCCATAAAAATGGGTTACACTTAAAGAATATGCTGCGTTCTGCCCTGTTTCTCAGTGTTTTGTTGTGTGCAGTCTTGCTTGATCCCACCTACCTTCTACAATTAAACCTGGGTGGACGTGCCATTTTATGGGGTTGAATATGAGATTGAAATTACATCAGTTCATAGGAGAGTGAGGAAGACTGGCTGCTCGTGCTTTTTTGTTTTCTGGGAATGAATAGAAACATGATAGCGCAAGCAAGAGTGTGAAGGTTCTAGAGGCTGGGCTTCCAGCTGAAATGCAAGTTGGTGCAACTCAGCCGCTTCCCGGAGAAGTGATGTCTGTAGTCCCAGCAAGCCATTAGATGCTTTTGGCCTGCATGTCAGTCTTCTGACCAATTTACAGTGAGTTTCTTCCTATAGCTTTCTTCAGAGGAGGGGAGGGCGGTTAGTATAAACCTCACGCTTCAGTAAGAGAGGAGGAAGCAGAAATTTCTGATTATGCTTAAATAAGTGTAACAATTGGCTTTCTTTACTTTGGGCCTTTTTTGTTTCATTAAACTAGATGAGGAAAAGTGGATGATACCAGAAAAGAAAATAGAGTTGCCAACAAAATCTGGTCTTGGAACAGACCAGGCTGACCTGCAATGAAGCAGTCGGGATGACAATGATTTTAAAGTCAGACTTGTGTTCTTGGGAGTTTGTGATATAAATTATGGCCATGATAAATATAAACCATGTCAAACTAGATTCATAAAATAATGACAGAGTGTCTTAAAAAGTTTTGGATGACTCAACGGCTTGTACACCTTCACAAAATAATTAATAAGCCAGATGCTACAAACTTGCACCAACCAATTCTCCCTGCATCACCGCTGCGTGTGAGTAAGTCCAAGAGCTGGTATTTGAGTACTGAACTTCACGTATTTGTAAAGGAGAGAACTACTAAAAGGAGCGTGGGACTGGTTTTCAGCTCTGGTCTAGAGATACTTGGGGGGGGCCAAGGATGTGAGTCCGTGAAAGGTAACTGGGAGAAGTGGCTTGTATCAGTGGAGAGATCTACGCATCTTTCAGAGGGGAAAAAAAAAAAGGTTTTGCGAATCAAAAAAGATTGCACATCACTGGCCTTGCCATCTCCTGCCTGGAAGGTAGCAGTGAGCCTGCATGCCTAGGGTTTGGTCTGAGTTTGGATAGGCTTCAGTTAATCCCTGACACAACCTTGTTCTTTATAATTTGTGTGTGTGTGTTTCTTTTGAGGTAAGCATATTTGGGCAGATCTTCAGGCACCTTAAGTTGCTGTAGCTTCCCTGGGAAAGAAGCGGCTCGTCTGTGGGGTGGCCCCTGTGCTGAGTGTGCCCCGCTGGCCTCTCTCCACCCCCCCGTTCTGCCTCCCCCTCTCTTCTTCCTCACAGCATCTGTGGTCGGATGCTGAGAGGCAGGGACAGGGCTTTGAAAAAGCTGGCTCAGCAGAAGAGGTGGAGAGCCAGCTGATGCCAGTATTAATATTCTTTCAAAATTGATGGATGAGACGATTATAAAATTGCAGAGGGAAGTGAAACTTAACAGAATCCATGTTTTAATTGCATTCTGGATTTTTTTCAGCAGCCAGCTTCTGAGGTGCAGGACAGAGCGAGCATATTTTGTGAGGACGTTGATGTAGACTTCACAATGTATTGTTTTTAAAGAAAGGAAAAGAAAAAAGCTTGGGCTGGTCTGTTTTCCACACTCTGGTGCTCTCAGTCTTCTGCAGCTTGCACTGTGTGGTAGCATGCTGTGTCTAGACAGTAAATCAGATCTGAAATACTGGCCCAATGCTGCTACAGGGAAAAAAGAGTCTATCGCAAGCAGCTCCAGATTTACCTGTTTACCTGTTGAGATGCCCAAACTTGTGAGGGGTACCTAGGTGCTGGACTTGCAATTTCCCCTGTGTGCCCTTCATCCCCGCGGAGAGGAATGAGGATGCTGGAGCCCTTTGGCTTGCGGTGACTGGCAGCGTGGGCCTGTGTTTCCTCCGCGCTGTGTGCCAGCCATCTAGCACTGACGCTTGCTTGCCCCTAACCTGGGGAAGATCCTTTTTCAGCTGACAAAGCCCCCCACTTGGTCTGTGAGTAGCGCTCCTAAATGGGTGGCCTGCCATGCAATGGGAGCTTTCTTGCACTTCAGCTTATACCCTGCCTTCTCATTTTCCTTGTCATTACTCTTGTCGCTGCTAGGAGGAACGCCTTCCTGGCCCCGGGGAGTGTCTGCACCGAACATCAGGTGCAGACACACGTCGTTCATGAGCAGGGGTGGAAGCTGCACGTGTGCCTGCACCCATCGGGGCTGCTTCTGCCCCGGTTGGGTCTGTTGCAGGGCTGCTGTCACTGGTACAGCTCCCTTTGTCTCACAGGCCTGGCTTTTGAACCCTGCGGTATGCAGTGAAGGTCCAGCAAGTATGCCGTGAAGTGTGCTTGTAGGCTCCTCATGAGACAGCAGTTCGTTTTTTATTTGATGGCTTTCCCAAATGTTGTTCAATAATTTTGGTAGGCTGGCTTGCATGGCTGGAGTGTCTTTGTGCCATACTTTGTGTGGTCCTGATAGCCACTGTGGTCAAATGCTTTCCTCTAAGCAGAAGTAGTATATTTAGGTCGTCTGCAAAGAAAAAGGGAAGGCTATGACAGTGGGAAAATAGTGGTCACGATTTTAGGCATAATGGATATTGGTGAACCGGAGGCGGTGAATAGCTAACTTGTAATGAGTGCTATCTTGCAAATGTGGCCCAGATGTTTGTGTGCTGTGTGAGGTTTTCTCATCGGCAGGTATTTTGCTGGAGTATGTGTCATCGAGGATTGGACCAAAACACTCTCAATCCAGTTTTGTTTTTCTTCAGGCTTTAACAAAAACACGCTTTTCTTTGTAGTGTTTTTCCCTAGCCTTTCTTTCCTCTGGGATTGAGAACTTCTCTCCACGGTCTCCTTAACCCAAACATGACTTGCTCTAACTGGGCACGTTTTGAGAAAGTAGATGTGTAGGTGGTTTCATTAAGAGGAGAAAGCATCAGCCTTTTCTCTTGCCTCCTCCTGCTTTCTCCCAGGTCAGAAGCTGAGAAGGAGACACCTTTCAAGATGTTTCTGTTCAGGAGCAGGCTCTTAATTAAACTCCTAGTCTTATGAAGTCCTGGCACCTTCAGCAGACGAGCTGCCTGCTCCCGTCAGCTGCAGGTGAAGTTGCATAAGAGGAGGTACACTCAGGGGCTTGGAGGGCTGCTCTGTTTCTAGGAGTGAGTGATTTGGGGTGGAGATGGTCTTCTGCCTGAGTGCTTTAGCATGCCTATTTTCAAGCGTGGTGCCTTCCGCTTTTCTCGTACCTCCAGAGGATTTCTGGGGTCTGATCGGGCCATGGCGAGCGAGCTCCCCCCTTTTCCCCTGCTTATCTCCCTGGGGCAGCAGCCGCGTGGTGAGGTTTAGAAATTGGTTCCTCTTGCTGCGTTTCCTGCCCTGGTGCTGGTTGGTATTTTAGCGGCTTCAAGCTAACGTTAGGGAGGGCAGCACACCGAAGAGCTTCGGGACTGCTGCGACAGGAAAGGTTTCTTATGTTCTCAAGGGTGGTGTCCTCACAGGTGGTAAAACAGGCTCGTGAGATGTGGTTGCGATCCCTGTGAGTTACAGAGGCGTCTCGGCTGAGCAAGCGGTAAGCGCTGAAGGTGAGCAGCAGATTACGATGGCCTTTTGACATCCTAAAGGACCTGAAGTCTTCGTGGTGTTTACTCTGAAAATATTCTCTCTGCCTTTCCAGAAGTGCACTGTTTACACACGCGCAAACGTTGAGGTTTTGCAGCGTACGTGCTTGCGGCTGCTGTGCTTTGGGCACAGCTGGTAATGCTGATAGGAGGATTTCTATTACACAAACACTTGCTGCTTAGAAGGTAAAAATTTGCTGAGAGTGGCACTGGAAGCCCAGCAATTCTCCCTCCAGCGAGGAAGGGAACTGCTGGCGGCCGGGCTGTGCTCAGCAACGCGTGCACGTGTAGTCACAGCAGGACCGGGGGTGCTGAAGTGCTGGCATTGTTATTTGGAATACTTCAATTCCTTAAGCTTTTTTTTTTCCTAGCAATACTTTCCAAATATAATTATTTAAAAGCAAACCTGAATTATGCTGTTTTGCAGATGCTTGGGAGCCTGTTTTCTTCCTTCTGCCACGGTAGATCTGTTAGCACCAGTGACCACAGCTACAAGTTGCTTGTCCAGGTATAGCTTGTCTTTGCTTTTGTGGGTTCGAGGCCTGTTTGGTATTTTTTGACTTGTTTCTCGCAGGATTTCCTTTTGTTTGCTGCAGCGTTCTGTACGCCAGTTTCCCTGTAAATGTTACGAGAGCTGGCCATATGGGCCTGATGCCAAGGGTAAGGGGCTAATACAGATACATTTCCTTTTATTTTGGGAGCTCTTGCAGTCCACACTTTGCTGGCAGAGCAGTTCTTGCAGTCCACACTTTGCTGGCAGAGCAGTAGCGATGTTTCACAGAAGAATGCCTTCCTCGTTATTTGATTTCGGAGTGCTCTAACGGGGTCCATTGACAGCCCCAGGCAGGGCAAGTGACGCACCAGGGCTAGGGTCCATCCAACAGCAGGAGATGGGGACAGAGACAGGACTGGGGACGTGGCTGCAAGTGTGAGCCTGAGGTCCAGCCAGGGACAGGGCTGGAGGCTGGCACCACAGTGGTGGCATCCCTGGGGCAGGGACTGATGGCCTGGGGGGGCTGAACTGGGGGTCCTCTTTCTATTTTTTTTAAGTGCCCATCCAGTGCTGTAGCCATTCTGCTATGTTGCTTACTCAGCGTTTCATTTTAGGAGGCCTGAAGGTACGTTGCTGTAGCTGAACAACGCCTCCTCCATAAGATCCCTGCGTTTGCAGTGTCTGGCTGTGTCATGCGTGCGGAGCTAAGGACAGAAGTGCTCGTGAGCCGTTACGGTAGCTGGGGGCTCCCCACACATGGCTGTGCTCAGCAGGCTGCTGCCCGCTGCCGGGAGGCGTGACATATGTAGCGTTGTCACGCTGAGGTTATTTCAGAGGGTCGTGGCAGCTTTTGAACCCAGGGCTGTGCAATCTAAGGGTACATTGTTTAAGCTGGAGAGGCACTTGATGAGAGGCCAAGATGGTCATTTGCATTACTGATGAGATGATTAATAGACGGTGTTCGTGGTGCTCATTAGAGACCTGTGGAAGACTGGGATCAAACAGAAAGGATTTGTGTGTGTGTGTAATTTATGAGGGCTGCTGCTCAAACCTCCATTAGTGCTCTTATTTGTTGCCTTCCACACTGGCAGTGGGGAAGGGAAGCTGGAAAATGCTAACTGTGTCGTGCGCTCTCATGGAAACAAAGGCGGCCGTTGCACGCTTTACACAGAGGCTGGGATGCTCTGCGGTGCTGGTGTCACTGTGGATCAGCAGTGTACTGCAGGGCCAGGGTAGGAAGAGTGCAGAGATCTGATTTTCATATCCTCTGAACGTCAGTTCAGAGCTGACGATTAGCTTCCTTTGTATAGAAAAATCCTTTTTTTTTAATACGTGAAATCAAAGGGCCAGGCTCTGGTACAAAACTATTTATTCTTGGTATTTGTCACATGTTCAGCTGACTGAATTAGTTCAAATGGAAAATGCCTTTTCCAAAAACTTCCATGAAAAAAATGTATTTTACCCATTTTTTCATGTAAAAGCAAAATGTAAAAAGAATACTCTTGTCTGCTCCCTTCTTTCACCTTCTTTCTTCTATGTTTCTCTTAGTGGCAAAAATAAGAAAAATAAATGGTTGAAGAAGAAGTTTTGTATGTACACCCATACATGTATGTATGGAGGGAAAAACAAAATATATGGATATTTTCGACTTGCCAAAAAAAAAAAGAAGCTAGTGAAAATCAGTGATTTATGAAAATTTACTTTTATGAAGAAGATGCTTTTAGCAACTTGCAGTAACTTTGCAAGTTATTCTGCCTTGTATCCTGGTGGTACCTAAATGGCTTGATTCTCCACTTTCTTGCCCTTGCTTATCCTTTTCTAACTACAGCACAGTTGTATTGATTTAAAACTAGTCTAGGGTATTGGATAGCCATGCCCAATTACTTTTCTGTTAGGTCACTAGCTTTTTTCTTTTTTTAATATTAGTTAGTACCACAGGTGGTGGCAGCTCCTAGCTCTGAAGCGTGCCGTGCGCTTCTTTGAGCAGCCTGGCCTGCCTGCCGCCTCGCTGTCCCTGCATCACAGTTCGGGAGCCTCACTTCTCCGTTTCGTTCACGATGCATGGGCCTGAGCAAAAGCCAATGACTGCTTTCAGAGGGTCTGCAGTCGCTGGTGGGATGTGCTGCATGCTCTTGAGATGCATCAGCTTCTCCCTTTTCCAAATCAAATCAAAGAGGGTAATGTGCAGATCCTGTTTTTTTTCAGCATGGCTTGCTTATGCAGTGGAGAGGATGCGAGAAACGCATGCAGTCATCTAGGTGGATGAAATGATCTTTGAATGTTTCAGTAACATCACACGTGACAGAAATGCTGAGCTTCTGTGGTAAATAAATGTGTCTCTTCCAAGAGAGGAAAATCCTTGACAGTACTTTTTAAAGCTCTCGGGAAATTTTGGGTTAAATAACTACCTCTATGACCACATTAAACATTTTGTTTTCTGTGCTTGCCACTTTTCCGATTTTGCTGCTGATGTGCAGGCAAGAAGGGAAAAAAAAAAAGGTGAGAGAAGGGAGCAGTTAGTTTGTTTGAGGTTTCGTTTTACCTCTTTAGTGCATCTTTCTTGTCTGCATCTGATTCCTGGCAGGGCTTCATGACCTCCAGTGAATCCTACCTGTGCTCTCCGGTCGGAGCCTCCCGAGTGGGCAGAAACCTAGAAGCCAGAGCACTGAAAGCACTGAACTGCCCGAAAGGAACAGCATCTTGCTTCAGCTCTTCCTCTTTTTTCCTGTGTTGGTGAGCACAGGGGGAATTGTTTAAACCAGCTGAGCTTTACTGCAAAAGCAAAAAAAAAAGCCCAAACACCACCAAACTTTCAACATTTGAAGATGACTGAGCACTACTGTTCCTCCTCAGCACACTCCCGCATTCGTTGCTGGCCTTATTTTAATACATTTTTAAAGTTTTTGAAGAGCAGCTTCATCTGAAAAGAGCTATGATTTGGTTGTGGTGCATGTGGGAAGTGGGGGTTATTCTCGTGTGTCAGGATACACACATTTAGACTTTCTGGAGCTTGAAGTGAAAACTGGGAGTCACCTAGGCATTAGCTGAAGAAGAAAACATCTTAGGCCACTGCAAAAATCATAAGCAAAAGAAGTGCAAGTTGCAGTTCTTCAGTGCTACATAAAAGGAAACTGCTCAACATGTTTCCTTGGAAAGCAAACCAGTTTGTGGACTGTATTGTATTACTGTTTCTGTAAATGTCTCCATTCCATCAGCTCCTGTTTTAAGATAGATTGCTGGCACCCTACGTTCTGCAACCAAAAAGCTAGAAGAAAGAGGTTTGTAGGAGCAGCAGTTTCAGGAGATTGCTTGGAATCTCCAAATGCTTATTAGGTTTCTTTGAATTATCGGGTGATGTACTTGGTACCTGGTATTTTGTTTCAGAAGTACATGGTGTAAATAAATTTGATTAGAATAGTGCTCATACACTTTATGTCGGTCTTTTGGCTGCATTTTCTAGCTTGGTAAAGCACAAAACTCCAGGTATTGGCAAAATCTCTTCCTGTGAATGCCTTTCCTGTGAAAAGCTGGTGCAAAATAGCTCTGTTCTAGAAAAGGGAGAGGCTAGTAGGTATGCCGCACCTCCCAAATCTCTACAGGTGTCTCTGCCACTTTGGGGATCCATGCATATGATTTAGCCATTCCTTCATCACAGTTCAAAAGTCCCTCTTTCACTGTGCCTCGCTTGCAATTGCATGACTTGCTTACAGATCTCAGACCAGCAGAGGAAGGAAAACGTAACAGCCACCTGCCCTTACCTGTTGAGAAAGGGTGCTTGGCATCTGGGAGGCACAAACACCATCTTGCAACCCTTGCTCTCCCCAGGAAAGCTGGTGCAAATCAGAAAGAGCTAGAGAAGCAGGGTCCTGCAGTCGATACGTTGCCGGCTTCCTAGGTCTTAAGAGTGTGGTGGATGTTTGGAAGCAATGAAAATAGATGGCCATGTGCCGAGTGCAAGAAATCATTAACTCCGCTGTATTTATTTTCATAGTGGAATTGCATTTTCACGTCTCCATGAGAGATACTTTAACGGGACACAAACCCAGCAAAGCGCTTTTTTTTTCTGGACATAGTGACTTCGGCACAGATTGATGAAACTAGCTACTCTCTTGATGAAAACACACTGAACTGATAATACTGCAGTTTTGCGTCCTCTTTAAGGAAATTTGGCGATGCAGCTATGGTGGATGGAGGTCGTATTTCTTTACACTCCAGATGGACGTTGCTGTGCAGGAAAAGATACATCGGACAGGCATAGCTTTAGCAAAGTTAAGTGACTGTGATGTTAGAGTGAAACACAGGATTAATAACTACCTAGAAAATAGAGTATTATTCAATGGAAATTTGATTTCACTTTTTAGTGACTCAGGAATGTGAACACTTAAGATTTGAGTCATGTCTTTTAGAGATGTTTTAACAGGACTTCCAAAGTTATGGGTGCGTTTCATTGCATTGAAGTTAATATGCATGTAAAAGCTTGAGAGCACTAAGTCTGTTAGTGCTTGTGAATTGGGCAGTTAGTGGCTTGGCCATCTGCATTTTGTGTTTGCATGCAAAATAATTTGCATTAGCAGTAGAGCATTCCGTGTGCATATAGCGTGTGTTACAACTAATCTGCACGCAAACTAAGTAGGTCTGGGAAACGTTACTGTGGGAGGCCATGTAGGTAAGACTGGACGGTTGCTGGGGGCTGCTAGATTGTGTCTTGTCTTAAAAACAGAAGGGGAAAAAAAAGACGGCGCGGAGAGCGTGGGGTTACCTGGTTATTGTAGTTAGGATCCAGTCTATATCAATTGATGCAGTGCGCTGTTGATGTTAGAGAATTATGCAGGGCTCTGTTTCAACTGGTCTCTAAAATGACTCAATGTAAGAACTGACAGTGAGGTCACGTGGATTTTTTTTTAAAAAGACCTATTGGACTAATTATGCTATGTTATGTGACTTAGTATTAGTTAAGCATGCCCAGAGTTACTTACTGGTAAGAGTTCAACCTTTAATTTTATGCTGGAAGCAACTTCCCTTCAAGATTCAGAGATGTACAGCAGTTGTCATTAGATTGTAACATATTTAACCCCAAAGCACTGTATAAATTATGGGGGAAGGAAAGAAGCTGCAGAAAGCAGGAGAGGAATTAATGGTATGATGGGGGCCGTGCTGAACGAGTGGATGGCTTGACACTCAGTATCGCAGGGAGAAGATAGGTTGTATCTGTGTTTAGTGACTACTTTCACTGAGTCTGCTCGTGCATATAATATATGTGTATACATATAAAAATTAGTGGCTGCTGTGATTATGTATAATGGCTTATTATGTAATTGTTTGAACAAGGCAACAGAGAAAATAAGACTTCCAGACTCTTATTTCTTTTGCTTATTGCAAACATGAAGTTCCTCCCTCTCCACCTCTGGGCACTCCAAACGTTGCTCGCACGTTATCTGTATTCGCCCCTGCTTCCTGCTCGCTCTCTGTCCCTACCCACCCGTTTCCTCTTGTTCCTGCCCCGGCCTCCAGCTCCTGTAGGGAGTCTGGTGTCTTTTCCCCTGCTGCTTTCTGCATCCTCTCCGTACCCTCCCTAGTCTTCAGTAACACAGTCCATCCCTAACAGATGTAAATCGAGCAGATTTTAGTTTCCCCTTAATTTCTGTAGCCTATGTAAGTTAAAAGAGAACATTATTTTAAAAAATTTTTAAATGTCTTTGTCCAGTGTTAGTCTCCAGATACTGTAAAAAACCTTAGAAAAGAGTATTGCTACAAGACCTTAGAAAAAGAGTATTGCTACAAGGAAACTCTCTCAGTCTAAATCTCACCAAACTTTACAAGGCTGAAAAAACCTTCATCTCTTGACCTCTTGATTCCAGAGAAGTAATTTTATTGGGATTCAGACTCTCAGGTTTTATATCCCAGAAAGTTTGTGCCCGCTAAGGAAAAGCCTTCATCTCTCATATACTGTTGGCTGTTTAAAGTCCAGAGGCAAAATTCAAGTCTGGAACTGTAGGGCCGTGTGCCTGTGGGAGGGCTCTGTCTATCAAAACCAGGTCTTTGTACTGCCAGCCTGTGGGGCAATGTGATCAGATGAGCCAGGGCACGCAGTGGGGTGTTTTTAGTGATTTTCGCTGATTGCAGGAAGACAGAGGACTATCTGACTCGTCACAAAGTCTGCTGGACAAATGCATTTGACCAGTGAAAAGAGTTTGAAGCGATGATGTATTGTATGCCTGTGGTATCTATGAAAGGGTGTTGGGTGCCTCAAGACCAGCTTTGCTTTCGTGTGCCATGATGGCTGCGTGCGTGGCATTGAGAAGTCTGTCTCAGCATAACGTTCAGCTTGGTGTTCTTCCTCCAGTATAAGACTGGCTTGTTTTTCTGGTTGGGTTTTAATCCAGAAAAAGTAACCCCCATCGTCAGTGAGCCACTGGGTAGGTACAACCTGCATGTCACACATGACACGTCTGAAGAGCATGGCATGCCCTGCCTAGCAGTGGTGGCCAGCGTTGAGTCCAGAGCTGTTCTTTCCCTTTGCGCTGTGTCTGGTGTTGGCACAGCCTAAGCTGTTAAACCTCCTGAATACCGGCTTAGCTAACTTGTTCTTTGGGACTATTCAGTCTTCCCAGTCCAGGCAAACGTCACTTCTTTCCCCCTCTCCAAAGGCCGTTGTTAGTTACTGCTTTCCCCCGCCCCGGACTAAACTCTCAGTGGCACCTCCAGAAATGTTTCATTGCCATGCCAAAGGAGGAAAGCACTTTGTCAGCAGCCTACTTCAGGCAGAGAAATTTATATCTGTGAGAAGCATATGTACAGAACAGCAATTACTCAGTTCATCAATATTTATACAGCAGATAATAGTCATCATGGACAAGATGAATATTGTCACAACAGCAATAGCTGCTGGGGGGGGGCAGGCAAAATGTAATTGCTAGGTTTCTTTAAACGGGATAATTATTTAACTTTCAAGTGATTGGTGAAAATAGCTTAGAGTCTGAATTAAATATTCAGTAGGAGCTCACCTGCTTCTAGAAAGTAAAGGAAATGCCTCTCCTGTCTACCCTCATGCCACACAGCGAAAGCTGCCTGGGATGTCATCCTTTACATGCGGCTTCTGCTGAAGGCAACGCTGGTGCCAGTCGCTGAACTGAATCATAAAAAAAGAACTAAAAAATCGAGCAGCTTGTTTTGAAATGAGTTTTTGTTACATCCGCTGTGGACAGACACGTGTTTGTGGGTGAGGTGGAGGCACGGTTGCACATGCTTTGCTTTTAGAAGCTGTACCCAGTGCCCAGTGGGAGGCAGCCACCCTTAGGGCGGGTTTTTTACCAGGGCTTTCCAGCATCCTGTTCACCAGCTGCCTTAGTGGTGCCTGGCTGGACAGGCAGCCCAGCGAGTTCCCGTCCCGAGTCCTGGCTCCGGCTCGGCAGCCGGCCAGAGGGACAGCCTGGGTGGTGGCTGCCTGTTTGCGCAGGAGATGCAGCTCCTGATACCTGCTGAGGGGATGGCTCCTTCCACCTAGCCTTTTTAACCTTTGTATGGTGGCATGATTATTCGGAGGGCTTACCTTCGGTGGCAAGAAAATCTGCTAGGTTGCCCTGTTTTTGAGAAGTATTAAATCAGAAATTAGCTGCATGCGAGCTGTTTGCTACAGATACTTTACTTGCTGACTTTTTTCTTCTGGTTGTGAAATGCCTCTGAATAGCTCCATTTTTCCTTTACACTGACTGACTCTTCAGATGCGACTATCTGAGTATTTGAACCCCTGCACCCCCTCAACTTCTTTCAGTTGAGGGGGAACAGTGGATGGGAGCGTGCAGCACTTGGTGTTCAGCATTAAGCTCAGCTGGGTTGGCTGTCATTTGCAACGTCAGTCACGCAGCTTGAAGCTTTCGAAACACCAAAGCAACTTAAGAACATTTTCAACAGAGTAGATCCAGAAAAGACCTTAAGTACTGTGGTATTGAATTTCCAGGCACCCTATCCTATGGGATGCAGATAGCGAGGCTTCTTGTGCAATGCCAGGAGAAAAGTTGGCCCAAGAGTGGGATTTGCAAAAGCCTGCATCCCAAATAAGGAGACACGTGAGCTGCCTACAACAAGGGAGAATCAAGAGGAGGTCTTCTAAGACAGCAGCCCTCTTTCTGTTCCCGGAAAACATGCTGAACTGCTCCTTTTTATTCCTTTCTGGAGTTAGGTGCCTTCTGCTGAGATGTAAGCAGCGGAGGAACTAGTGGTTGCTCTCTCTGAGTTAGGTCTGATACTGAGCCCGAAGGAAGCTGTGACTGAGCTCCTACCTTTGTCTGGTGGCGTTTGATCGTGGATCTTTTTCTCTTCATAGGTAAACCCATTAGACTGCCTGGATTCTAGCCCTTCTCCAAATGAATTTTTAATATAAAATAATTAAACATTCATTGGAGCAGGAACAGGAACCCAGGTCTCTGCCTTCCCCTCATACTCACTTTTCCTTTCTGACTTGAATATTGAATTATGCACTTCAAAGTGGAATGGGTTCAGCAGGAGGCATTGGCGGAGCTCTGCTGAGCTACTGAAATTGCTGGTACTTAAAACTTTCATCTGGGAGAAGGGAAAAGAATATTATTATTTTGTCAGATTCACCCTTAGTGAATGAAAGTTTCCTTCTGTCATGAGCGTACCCAGGCTCTTGTGTGGATTCACTGAGTCTGCCCCTCTGGTGTGTGGCTTTGAGAAGTCCTGACCCTGTGGCACAAAGATTAACTTCGATGGAATGTGTGTTTGAAGCTAAATTTAGGTCAGCTTAGATCTTCCTGATGCAGGTAAAGCCGAGACGTCCAGTAATGGCAGTATTAATACTTCAAATGCTTGCCTGCAGTGCATAACTCTTAATAGAGATGTTTTCTGAATAGCAGATCACAGACGCAGTATTGCAACTATGTGTCTTTAAACTTCTTCTTAAGTAGTAGCCCCTAATTTTTTTACTGATGATGGTGTAATCTTTGCTCAGAATTTAAACTTGCAGTCGACAGACTTACTTTCTTAGTTACCTTCCCCAGATCCCTTTGAGGCAGCCACTGCATGAAGAGATCCTTGCTGTCGAGGCTCTGTTGGGGGATTATCTGCAAAGATGTTAAAGGTGTTAATCCAAACTTTTTTCTGCCTGCGGTTCTGCCTTGAGGAAAGTAAGTACTGATCACATCTTGGAGAGGTTGCTGCAGTTTATAAGCCAGCCCCTTATGTGAGTGACCCAGACCTGTGACAGACCTATGCTCAACACATTGCTCCTTCAGTTGTCTTGCAGCTCAGAATAGCTTTTTTTCAGAGTAAGGAGAACAAGGGGCCATTGAAGAGAGCAGGTAATCGGCACTACTGATATTCCAGATTATTGAATTGTGTTGAAATAATGAGGTTTTTCATCAGGCTAGATTCTTTGTATCTAATTCTCTGAAATTTTTTTTTTTTGTTGCAGTAACTTACACTGGGATCTGGAGATTATGAAAGGGATTGCTTCCCCCCCATTTAATGGGGTACTGTGTTTTGTCCTTCTTGTCCCATTGCTAAACCCAGACCCAGGTATGTTCTAATTCGAGGACAAGATGTTAGCAGTGTGAGGAACTGGGGCGCTTGCAGCATCCAGAAGCCGTGAGCCCCTCTTAATTCCATTTCACTTCAGTATCAAGGTCTGGGGCACCACTGTGAAGACTGTAGATCAAGGTCTTTTTGTCACACTGGTGCAACCTAGCTAAAGCCTCGAGGGGTTTTGATGAATAAGGATTTAAGGATCCAGTCCTGTGTAGTAGTTTTCTTTTAAACTAAAAATGGGAAGACTTGTGTGGTGAAGGATGGAATTGGGGATATATTGGTACGAAGCCTCAAGAATGTTCCTGGAGCAGAAAAATCCCTGCTTCTGAGCAGTAAAAGGGTGAAGCTGTTTGCCTCTTCAGTTGGATTTACAGCTGGTTTGATGATTTGTCCTGCCTTGCCTTCTGGAAGTTT
The DNA here is from genome assembly GCA_020745775.1 of Theristicus caerulescens. NCBI lineage: Eukaryota > Metazoa > Chordata > Aves > Pelecaniformes > Threskiornithidae > Theristicus > Theristicus caerulescens. The sequence goes on from CM036558.1 coordinate 77,252,317, forward strand.
TGTCTGCATCCTCATTTTGTCAAAGTTCATTAGTTTATTTTATGGAGGGGAAAAAACCCCAAACCTTCTTTCACTGAAAAATGGGACTGAAGGGTTAGGTTTAGGAATGCTAGCACCATCTCCCATGGGAACTGTAATTAGCATACTTTGTTTTCCCATTCTTCCCTCGGGGCTTGGCTTTATGGCTGGCTTCCATTTCCTCTTTTCATGTTGAGTTGCCATTGTGGTTACCGGAGATGTAATCTAGCTGGGAAACCTAATCTGTGTTGGAGAATGGGAACATGGGTCATCCCATATGCAAGTACCTGGAGTTGGTAGGGGCAGCATTTCACAGTTCTGAGAACTGGGTTGCCAAATTTCCATTATTTAGTAGAAAGGCAACACTCAGTACAGGTGACATAGCTGTTCATTTCACTTCATTTGTAAGGTGTTCATTTGAAACCCCAGATTTCCAATAAAACTCACTTTTGTCTGATTTTATTTTAAATCAGCATCTTTGCTTAATTTGCAAGCATAAAGTACCATTTTTTAGGGGCTTGCCTTGCAGTAATCAGTGTGATACTACGATACTGGAATTTGTTGTAAGTTCAAAGTACAGCAAGTATGAGATGGTGATTTGATTTGCCTGAGGAGACTTTTCTTGCTGGTCTGTCATAAATATTTGTGAAGTGTGGAATGGAACAAGACTGGGAATGGGAATAAAGTACACTTTGGATTTTACTTTCTGAAGTAGATTCCCTTCTTAAAATAGAAATCAATAGAAATACTGGAGTTGTGTTGATCAAACAGGCTGATACATAGTCTGCGAGTAGGAAATGTGTCAGTGTATGAAGTTTAAGCATGCCTAGAAGACGGAAGCTGGTCAATAATAGCAAATTGGTGAGAACTCAGTGAAGCTGTATTGCTCCCAAATTTGCTCTTAATAAGCAGTGAGCTATTTTTACAAGGACACTGTTGCTACTGCTATGGTTGGCTAATTAGCAACCCCCCTTCAGAAAAAACCCCTGACCCTCCTGATAGTCTTCAAGTGTAGAGAAACTTGTTCTTTTTATTCTCTCAATTTCACGATGTCTTTTGCCTTTCAGCTTACAACCTCTTGCAAGCTGCCACTCTCCCTGTTTGTGTGACTTCCACAGAAAACACAAGTAATAGCAGTTGAAAGGGAATTTTAAAATAGATTAGGAAATCTAGGGCATATCAGGGTGATTTTGAGGTGGTCTCAAAAATCCAGCGGTTGCCTTTTTTGAAAGATTTTGCTGAATGTTTTGAGATTTAGCCTCCACTTCTTTATCTAAAGGTTGAGAAGAGTGAGGCTTTCCTCTCAAACAGAGCATGTCACATACACTGGCATTTGGTGGAAGTGGGACTGCTTGTGGGATGACCTGTTCTCCAGTGGAAGGATTTCTGGGCAAGTCTGGGCCCAAATCTGTGCTAGAGAAGAGTTATCGTGAAAGAGGTTTCGCCTAGCTCAGTGGAACTGCTTCATATGGAGGGGTCACTGGCACAAAGAAATGCTTGCAGGACTGGACCCAGGCTGGTTTTTGCAGCTTTAAAGAAATGAGGCTTTAAAGAAATTTTTAGAAATTTTTAAAGAAATTATCCACCTGCAAAGTCCTTATGATATATTTTTTTGCTAATATTTAAATTAATTATTTTTTTCATACATAAAATAAGTGAATTCATGCTATCAAGCTGGTGTTCCTGAACATCCTTGCAAAAGGGCAAGGTAAGCCGGTGAAAAAGATTTTGATAAGGAAATGTGTATTTTAAGAAGATATTATGCCCATGTTCAAAAATAGTTTTGGGAAAAAAACTCACGCTGACTTCTCTCTTGGAGTCCTGATTTACAGTCCAGGTCTTCTCTCTTCTGATGCAGCCACATCCCTGACATAAGAAGGTGTGAGATGGAGGGCTGCTTATGGTCTCATCTTGGTAATGAGGAGTTCTTTAAAGAAAGGTTACAATTTTGTGGCATGTTTCCTTTCTTCCTTACATCCACTTGTTTGGAGTCAGCATGACCCAAAAATGAATGGTGGTGTTTGGTGAAAACTACATGAACTCTACTGTTGTAGCCCTTGGAGGAGCTACAGCAAAAACCCCTTCATATCTTGAGGAACCTGACTCATTTTCTCCAATGTTTGGGTTACGTTCCTGCGGTACTGCTTCCTCTGCTGGCTGAAACTCCTCTATGTGGTCCATTGGAGAAACTCTTATCTCTTTATGTTAATGGATGGTTATGAAACAAGAACAAAAAAATTACAGATCATGCACTGGCAATTTAATGAAGTGATAAGAATCTACAACTTCGTCCTTTAGTAAGATAATAAAACTGTGGCTTTTTCAAATGAAGAGAGAGACAGAGGTGGCCGTAACGTGTACATGTGCAATTTTAAATCATGATATCATGCTGAGTTGGCATTTTTCAGTTCACTCCTTTAAAGGTCTCATTTTCTAGCACTTGTGCTCATTTCTTTTGTGTAATTTAAAACAATATATAATAGCATTTTTCCATCAGCAAAGGCCTGTGACCTTTACTGCTTTCTTTAGAGGGGTTACACAATCAGACATAAGGGCAGGAAAATATTTAAAGATTTTTTTTTTTAAAAAAAAGGTCTTCAGCTTATGCCTGTATACTTATAGTTGTACTACTCACATTTAGAGCACCTGTGTTTTGCACCTGCACTCTTATTTTGAGGAGCCTGAAAGTCTACTTGCAAAATCTGAGCTCATTTGCGAAAATCAAGCTAAAAAAAGAATATAGGTGGATAGACCGCTTGTCTGTAAAGCAAGAAGCTTTCGTTCTAATGTTCCTTCCCTCTTTGGTCCCCCACCTCCATTAAATATATAATATTTTCTTCTAAATTTAAATTCAGAACGTACAAAGGGATTGACCCTTTCCATATCTATTGACGAGTCAGTGGCAGAGAATTTTGCGTGTCTTTCTGAACCCACTTACACTTGCCTACATTTTGCTGCTTGGGAACGTTAAAGCTCTCGAGAGTCCACACTGATTGCAGTCTCCTCTATCAAGAGAGGTTGCTCATTAGAGAAGGCGGTTGGTCGTACCAAATAATGAGGAGAATACCCAAGCCTGGGCACCCCTTAGTTCTGCTTCCCGATCAGGGGGGTGGAATATCAGGGAGATGATGCATCTGTTCTGGGAGATCCATGGGAACAGGAGATCCAAATAAGTTCTTGCAGCAACAACTGTGCAACTTGCTAACTTGGAAATATTTCTGATGTCTCATGATGATCACCAGACAGTTACATGCTCCATTGCTGCTCAGTGCTAGGATTGGTATGGGTTACGGTTATGCTTCATAAGTTGCTTTTCCACATGTGAATATTTTATGAACCAAATCCACATTGGGATAGCAGCTAGGAAGGCAGAGTAAGCAAGAACAGTTGCCCCATTCCTCTTTCCATGCCATCAGCCCATATTTGTGTATTAAAAGATACTTGCTCTAAAAACATGTACTGAGCAAACTTTTGTGCAGCGCATATAGTACATAAACCTTGAGCTGAATCGTGTCTCTCTTGGTGGGTAATGTTAGTGAACCATCAAGAAAAAAGGTATGTGTTTATTGCTTGGGAGGAAATGAGTTTGGAATTCTAGATACAAATCAATTTCCTAAAACATAATGGATACCATGTGGCATTGATTGTGAACCCCCTTTCTGCAAGAAGGGCACATTGCTTTGCTTGGTTTGGTTTGTGTGTTGCTTCTATCCACAGAGATGACCTTAAACTTTTCCAGTTTTGTGTTGTTTATATTTGGGGTCAATTCGGGGTGGGGGGTGGAAATGCCAGTGATCCACTGACATATACAGGAGAGGAAAGGAAAGGAAATTACTTCCTGACAGATCTTTTCTGCTGCTTCCACATGAGCAGATGGATCCCATGGTACAGGTTTACCTTTAAGGAGAGTTCAAGCAGTAAATACTTTTGCTTTTTGCAAGAGGGCTGTTTTTTTTCCTTTTATGTAATTCATAAAGACTTCTGATAAAAATGGAGGCTTTTTTTCCACCCAGTTGTATGACCTTCAGTGTTTTAAACTCTAAAGTTTTCCAGAGGAGAACAATGTGGGAATTGCATCTTTGTCGACTGAGCCAGTTCATTACCTCTCCAAATGTTGACTGCTATGCTTGGTGCCTAGAGTTGGACAAAACAACTGGCTTCTACAGTTTTTCTTTAAAATTTTGTTTTCTAAGAGAGTAGCACAATCTTCCTAGGTTTAAGGGTACCTCCTCCTATCTCCCCCAAGTTGCACGGTGTTTTAAAGGGCCTCATTTTGAAGACTGGAGGGTTTCCAGCAGGAGCAAAACAAGCAGTTGCTCTTACAGTTGGATGAGAGTTGAAAAGACCAGGTGAGCCACAGCTCTTTGAGGTGGATTTACTTCTTCTGGCTGATGAGACTACTAGACAGTCAGTGTTTGACTGGAAGAAGTGCTGGTTTGACCAACTTTGCTGCAGGAGGAGCATGAGTGTCGGGGTGAGGCAGAAGGCTCAGAGGAGGGTTGGAGTCTGTAGCGATGCTTTCTAACCATGCAGGTGAACATTGTTGCTGTTATGTATGTGTAGGGCATAGCTAAAAATAAACAGAAGGGAAACTGGTTTCCTAATCATTAGGGTGTGGTTTTTGTTGTTGCTGCTGTCTTAAAGCAATAAAAGCCAGCATTATTTCAGCTATATCCCAGCTTGTTTGGAAAAGCGTAGGAGAGTGGTGGGAAGCTGTAAGACACTGCCACCTCTCCATGCACAACGTGGGAAAGCAACTCTACCTGCCCTGTGGGAGCGGGAGCTCTCCCCTCAGTCAGGGAGTAAGTAATGAGCTCAGCACTGTGGGTGTGCTGGTACCCTACTCTCTTTTAGAAATGACTGCAGAAGGTGCATCTCACCTTGCTGATGCATCCCATCCAGCACCAGGATAATCTTATGGTGCTAAAAGATGGGACCGGCAGCACTTGCCTCTGCTGTTTGGGAGTGGAAAAGTGGAGGCGATCATCCTAAACCAAACCAAACCTCCTGAAGGGCGGTAAAGCAAGCTAGTGGGACAGCCAAGCAGAACTGGCTTTCTTGGTCCTGCAAGCCCCGGTGCTTAATGCTTTATATTCTGGAGTGCCACCTGCTGGCACTTGCACTCTTCACTCTCTCTTTTCTAGAGGGAGCTGCTCTAGAAGATGAGAGCTCTCAGACCAAAGAGCCATGGATGTTACAGTAATAATAACAGTACTAATTATTCGTATTGATCTTTACATTATTTTTTTTTGATTGTCATAGCACTTAAGGACCCTGTTTATTGGCAAAGACCTCACTGTGGCAGGTGTTCTGCAAACTCAGTGTGAAAGAAACTGGCAGAGGCTTTATTGCTTAAAAAATACAGAGCACAGTATGAAGGAGTGGTTTAAAGTATAGAAAAGGATTTTTCCAATCCATGCTGTTATTTGGCAAAACATGAAGTATTTTTTTCTTTCTGTCTTGATTTAGTACAATATTTTGATCATTTCTGTGGTTGGCAAAAAACCAAAATTACTTTTCGTAAAAAAGAGAGTGTGTGTGTTTGCTTTTTAAAGCAGTAATCATTAAAGTGAAAGACACCTGACAGTGAAGTCACTTAAGCAAAAGTTAGGAAAACACTGACCCAACTCTAAGAAGTTACAATGATGTCAGTAAACTAAATAATTCTGAAAACCTTTTGGCTGCAAAGCAAGGGCTGTTGTAGTTTGTGGCATGATGCAAATCTGGGTCCAGAGCTGAAATTTTTTTTATCCTAGTCGAGAACTTGTTTTGGCAGTACAAAAGAGGTATTTTTGAATCTGTTTTGTAACATTGATTTTCTGTCTGTGGGCCAGGTCGTCAATGGGCGTAAGTCAGTGTGGTTTCTTGGCATCGGTTTGGTTGTGTGCATTGACGTTGCCTGTGTTCAGTGCCCCACTGTAAGGCACACAGATATAATACTGTAACGAAAATGGAATAAAGACCTCAACTGAGTGGAATCTGGTCAAATCCTGCATAGATGCATAAAGCTGTGTGTATGCACACCATGCCTTCTTAGATCGTCTCTTCCAATGCAATGCTTTCTGGAGTGGCAACACAGACTTTTGGTCTTTTTCCCTTTCTTTTAGCAGTCCCACCTCTTTGGTTCGTAACTGCTATTCTGTGTGATGCTACATGGAACAGACGTTGGAAATAAGTGGAAAGAAGCTTATCTGATGTAAGTCTTCAAAAATGATTACTGACTTTGGGATGTACTTTTGAGACCCTTGGGATGAATGTGACTATTTTTAGATAGCCCTGAACCACCTACCCTTTCAAAGTAAGATCCTTTAGATCCTTAGCAAGAAACACCTGTAAAAAGCAGCAGTCCTATCAACCACGTAGTCCTCTTCAGGCGTCAATCACATGATGAAACATGACTTGTCTGATGAAAATGCCCCACATTGTGATTTGTTTTTTTTAGCCAACAACCAAAAAAAGCTCAATAATGGTCTTTGTGAACATGCTGCTATGAACCTACTGCTGATAGTTGGAGTGTATTTATCTCATTTGCTTTTGCTAGACTGGGAAAGAAAAAGAAATTATGGCATATTGCTAGACTTAAGTGTTCCACATTCAGCAGTAGAGTGATGTGAGTAAGAGATACTTCTGGCTCACTCAGTGGCTGACCACATCAGAAGAAAAATTGTTGCAGAGTCAGTACAAAAAGCTTTGTTTGCCCTTTGCATTACCTTTTCGTAAATTTCTTCTTCTGAAAGAAAATAGTCAAATGGAAATGAAAGTTGAAATGAGCTGACATTTTAATGGAACTGACCATTTTTGCCTAGGGAGAAAGTATTTGCTTAATTTGATCTGAACCTGCAAATTAATTTGTTCACCTCAAAACTACATTTCTTTGGATAGCTCTAACTCAGATGCAGAAATCATGAGACTGGCTTGCAAGACAGAGACTGAAGTTTAGGGGGTTCTACCTAACTGGGATTTGGGGCTTCTGAAGTTCATGTTTTCAGGCTTTTCTTCAGAAAAATGGGGCTAGCAGCTTTCTTTTTACTGAGTACTGAATTGACTGTCCATAATCCTGTGAGCTGAGGACTATCAGGATTGTGATGAAGTCTTGAATATTAGTAATATTATGCTAGTTATTTTTTTCTAAGTTTGTTTTGCTGTTACATTGCGAGGACTGCAGAACTAGGCCCAAAATTAAGAGGTAAAGCAGTTTGCTTCATTTTGATTTTTTTGCTCTAATGTAGCGTAACACAGTCCTTTCTGAGCATTTGCACTACTTCATACGGCAAAAATGCCGTATACTGATAGTTAAGTGCTGTCAAATGGAGGGTATTTTCACACCAGGATGTTAAGCAGCCAGACTTTGACTGGCAGAAGTATGATGGGTGATGTCTGGCTCGAACTTTGAAACTCACTATAAAGAATGAAATACAACCTGACAAAGCTTGGCAGGTCTGATAAACTTCTTGCAGCTACAGAAGGTGAGTGGCTCTTGGAATCGAATACCATCTCTGTGAAGCAAAGCAACAGTAGATTTCACATAATATGGGCAAGAATAGTTTATCTTCCTGTGCCTGAGCATTTGAGCAGCCAATTGCCGGTCCCCATCACAGCGTGGCTGCCGGAGCAGAGAGGCTAGCAGCTCTGCAGCTTTGAGCTCAGTCTCCCAGAGCTGTAATTTATCTCAGCCCAGCAGAGAGGGTTGTGGTGGTGCTAACCTGAGTTATGGTCGTCACCCTTGAGAACACCGCATTGCTTAGCTGCGAGACTACTTTTGTCTGCAAATGGTGCTCGTTCATATGAGGGAGAGACTCAATGCAAATCCCCTCACTCTGTTCTAGGCTGCATCCTAGAAGTCCATCCATGGGAGTCTTCTTGTTGCCCTCATGGGCATGCCCATGTCCATTGTCGTGGAGAGAGCTGAGAGCCTTTCCTGGTGTCAGTTTGTTGTCTGAAATTTTCCCAGGTGGTACTGGGTCTTCAAGTCATGATGTGGAGCTGGTCAGGTTAGTTGGTGTGCAGCCAGCTGGTTTAGTTGCAGCTGGTTTGGGAAGGTCGTGTTGTGTTTCCTCAGGTCGCACGTTTTCAGGGTGGCGCAGGGGAAGCAAAGGCATCTGCACTTAGAGATTGCCTTAATGTGCCTGCGGCTGCTGACACCGGGTTCTGCGTTGGTTGTGTTAAGGATGTAAATGTGCGACTGGCCTCGAGAGCATGTGTTATCCCATTAACTTCCATGGCTAATGTCAGGCCATGCGCTTCATAACTTGTCTGAACTGGAGCTTGTGGAGTGTTTATAGTCACAGGTAGAAACATGTGGTTTGGAAAAGTATTGAAAGAAATTATTTATCCAGTATAGCCTGCTAAATCTCTTTTGGAGGATTTTACTGGTGTAAAGACAGAGAGTTAAATCATGAAATAGGAAATCATCAGTATATATGCAGTTCAGGCTGGGTCTAACTCTGCTTGTGATCCATATTTGCAGTGAGAGCTGGACTGTTCCCAAAATTGAGGAAGTGAGAGTGGCATTAATATTACTAGCTGACAGAGCGTTACAGGGTGAATGATTAGTTTCCAATAAAAAAGGAGCTGTTGGACCGGTTCCAGTTCCTTTTGGTGTAGTCTGCAAACCAGAATGACCAGTGCCATGACCTGGAGTAGCTGTAGCGCTTATCAGAGACTGAAAATGCATGAAGATCACGATTTGTCTGCATTAGGAAATGACATAATAGTTGACCTTGAGGAGGCATATTAATTGGCTACATTCCACTCTCTTGTGAAGATAAGCTCTTGGAAGTAGTTCTTCTGTGTTAGGACATCTGTTACACCTTTTCTCTTGATAAACAGGGGACTTTACTCCCTTGTGCTGCCCACTTAGCAGGTATCAGGAGAAAGGTAAAAAGATGAAAAAATCCCCCACCCCCACCCCAGTCGAATCTCCTTCAAACCTTATTCTACTTCTACTTATGGTCTATGAAGGAAGAGAATTTCCTTACTTATTGTTATGTGGCTTCTAAAAAAATATTTTCCAGTTTCTTAATCTCATCTATTTCAATGTAAAAGGATGAATTATTTTGATTCCCCTAGGTCTGTTGCCTTTTTTTTTTCCCTTCTGAATTAAAAAAAGAAACAATCCCTTCCCACACCCAAACAAAACAATCCCCAAACCATCCCAGTCCTTGAGAGCAGCCATGTGAAGGTACCTGTTGAGTGATGTGGGTCTCTGAATCACATCCTCAGGAAGCTGCGCTGGGTGAGCGCGGAGAGTGCAGAGCATGTTAAGCAGGCGGGGCGTACAAGGTGGGAGCGCAGAGCAGAGTTGCAACAATTAAAACTCTCATTTAAAGGACTTGTGTTTCCTGAGGTAAGTGTGAAATTGAGTTTCCAGTTTTTGCATTGTATAGGCAATGTATGAACGTGTGAGTATCGATTCCTTTCTCTCCTCCTTTGTTTGGGCCCACAGGCAGGTAGGTTTTGACCTAGTTTTATCAAAACCCACTCAATGACCTCGGAGAGCTGCAACACTCTCTCCTGCAATTATAGATTGGTGTCTTAATACACTAATTCAAGCTGATTCCCACTCAATCATCCGCTGACCTGTATCAGTGAGAAACATCTGCATTTGAGCTTTATTTAAAACTACTTTTTTTTTTTTTTGATGGTGTATTTTGTAAGTCTAATACCATAACCTCAGGGGAGGGAGGGAAGAATCTTAATTAAGTTTCTCTTCAGGTATCAGGCAAATTCTATCAATGACAGATGGAGCATAAAGCTGTAATGGGAGAGCAAAATTTGTCATTTAAGTGATCAGGTGCTTCATGCCTCTCTCCTCTCAGCATTTTGAATGCCACAGAATCCTGTCATGTTGCCATAAATGAAAATCTCTTTGAAAGACAGTGTTGCATTGCATTTAAAAGCTGTTACTGAGAGTGAGTTTAATGCTCATAGGTTTACTCTTTGCTTGGGCAAAGCTCCTCCTGTAAGGTTGTGGGATTTTGGCCTTAGTGACTTAACTTGTGACCTCACTTTAAGTTAGGGAAGCAACTTCTAAATCTGTCTTTGCCAACCATGCGCTCCTTGTGTCCTGCTCATAAATATCTAGTGGTGCTGCTTTTATTCAGGGGGTGAGGGGTATGTTTCTTTTCACACCACCCCTCCCACCCCCATTCCTGTTGATGTCAGCTTGAATGGCAAATGGGTCTCTCACTGGGTAGTGGAAAAACCTGGCTTTTCACTTCTCTCACCCTGGGGTTTAGGAGTGAGTCAGGCATAATTAAGAGCAGCCAACAAAACTGAAGGAGTGCTAATGGCCCTGCAAGCCTTGTGCTCAGAGTGGGCTGTAGAAATTAGCACCATCCCTTTGGGATGCTTTGAATGCTGGAGATTTTGCAAATTGGGAGGGAACCTTTTAATATCCTGCGCGGGGAAATTTTCAGATTTGGCATGTCTTAGGACAACAGTCAGGTCTCTCATCCTATCAGCACACCCCTCGTGCAGGAAGAGAAACACTAGGACTTATGGATGGCAGAAGTGGTGAGGAGTATCTTCAGACTAGCAGAGCTGCACCTGGGGGTCCCCTGTGCTCTGCCAGGCTGGAGGGAGCGTGGGAGATTTAGGGAACAGTAGCTCTGGGGCAGCTTGATGAGCGACCTTGTCGAAAACCTTACAGATGTGGCAGAGTTAGGCTGGTGAGGAGCACGTCAGGCTCCCATAGCCTGGGCTCCAGGGCCACCTGCACAGAGGGCTGCCGAGGGGCTGGGTGGGCAGGAAAGCTGTCTGCTTTCTGTCTCTGCCTGTCTGAAACGAGCACGTTTCTGTGGAATATTTCGATTTTAAATAGTGTTTCTCACTGGTAAAGCACCTCGCGTGAAACTGACTGATGAGCGTAGCTGTACTGTTTTGACTCAGCAGTAAGAAACTGTACCCGTTGTTTGCTGACCTGGCACGTTGCAGGTGATTAGTAGTGTTTGCTGTTGGAACAAAGTGCAGCTTATCCTGGTCATATTTGACCAAAATAAGGTCTTTGGAGCCAGGGAATGTGGACGTGTCAAAGTTTGCAGATAAAAGGAGGGAGCAGTGCAGTTGGTGACGTGAGATGGAACAGTGAGCAGCATGTGAGTGTCTCTCTGTTTTCTGTAAACACCAAAGGTTGGTGTTTTCACTTGATTTGTTTTTGCTCCAAAAACGTAAACTTCTACATCTAGTTACATTGCTGTGGGTGACATTTCTGCCTCTGTCTCCCATTGCTAGGGCTGGCTGGTGACAATTTCTCAGGTAAATGCTGTGGGATGATACCTTGCAACTAGGCTCCTTTTTCATGATCCACCTCTGATTGCTCAGCTGCCAGAGAGGCAGGACAGCTGTGGTCCTGTTTGATCTGCACCGTTGAGATCATCCAGAGCAGGTTCTCCATCAGCATGGATCCCCTGGCGCTGGTTCGTAGGATGTTGTAGGCTCATATATCACAGTTTCACTCAGCTTTATTTTTTGTGGCTTTCTGCATCCGGGAGTCTGTACACCTGATTCTCGTCTTGGCAAGGGCTGGGCTAAAGCTAAACGGATAGTGCCAGCTTGCACTGGCTAAGGATTTGGCCAAATTAAAATGCTTTTGTTCTGCAATATTTCTGTGCAGTTGTGAATAACTAAAGGGAAAGGATGGTGAGTGTAGGCTGCCTGACTTAGAGGAAGGTGCCTGGAAAATACGTAATTCTGGAGAGAAGAACGGATTAACTTTGTTGTCTTATTGTTAGCTTTATGTCCCTCAAAATGCGTGTAGTCTCTCAGTTGTAATCTACATGGTGGATGAACTGTGTCTGTACAGATACTTTAACTTCTGGATCACAGGCTTTCATGATTTTCGCGGTCTGTGGAAAAGCTGATACGTTCAATGAAAGCCACAAAAAATCTCAGGCTTACCATGGAGATGCTGCCAGCTGGAAGAGATGGGGAGAAACGGGTGGTTTTCTGAGCTGCTTTGATTCTCTGTTGAAAAAAGAATCTGTCCAGAATCTGTCGCCTCTGTGTGGTAGCTCATGAGGTAAAAAGTGGAGCCGCGATGAAGCTGTCCAGGAGCTTTGAGACAATCTGGGTGGCGCTTGCGTGACCTTGGACCAACTGCTTCGACTCTCAGCACTTCTTTTCTAGATGATGAAAGGATATAATGATGATAATACTTCTAACAAGGGTGTTGTGATGAATAAATTAATTAATCGTTGTGCTGTTCTCAGTTACTATGGTAATTAGTGCTACAGAACAGCCTAAAAATAAATAGGATAATTTAGTGAAGGATATTCAGGGGAAATCAGGTAGTACGTCCTGGGCATTTGCGACAGCCCCAGTGTGTTTTGTCCAAACATGAATTTGTTGAAAACATACATGGATGCTGAATTTTGTAGCAGAAATGCTTCCAAATGTTAAATATGTTCCTTCCTTCTCACTGGCAGTTGGAAGTGACTCTAGCACACATTTCTTTCCCTATCTGTGGGCAGATGATTCTTGCAATTAGTTCCCCTATTGAGAATGGTACCCCTTCTCTCACACCCATCTCCTTTCCAGCCTAAGGGCACCTGAAATGAATGAATCTTTCTTCATCATAAATCATCCATACTCAGTAATACTGTCAAAGAATTGGTAATGTGTTTGGGGAGTTTACATAATGAACCTTCCTCGAGAAAGGTGAAGTATCGTCAATGCACTGCCTTGCTGAAAGTCTGTTATTAACCTTGCTGTACAGCATGCCTAAGTAAGTGCATAAATACTGTGCGAAAATAATACTGTGCATGCCTAAATGCTGTGCAAAGTTTTTGAGGCTTTCTTTCAGTGATCAGCTAACTACATCAGCATGCCCCCAAACCAGTCTTTAAAAATATGATAAGATGTTTAATCTTCTGTGAATTGTCTTAGATTCCACAGGCATCATTATAGTATATTTTTGGGGCCTTCAAGTTAATAGAATTTTGGGCCCTAATAAGTTAGGAAGTATGTGTGAAGATAGTTCTGAGTTCTCCAGTGGATGCAGCACCCCTTCAAGGCTGTGGTTTCCATTGCTTAGTATCACCGGGGCTGATAATAAAAGTATTATGTCAATAGGCAAGGATTTGCCATTACTTTGTTCTCTGACTTGTTGTCCAACTCCCGTCATGGATGTTCAATGTCTTTCTTTGCACTGGGTTCCAAAAATAGCTGTCTTTTCTGACCTGGCCAGTTGGGGACCACTTTATAGTTAGGGTTTGTGCAGAGCTTTCTCTGCAGCAAACCTGTGCTTTCTTCTTCCTTTTGCTGTCTGTAGCTGCAGCAACCTTCATCTGTTCACCTCCTGCAGTACCTCCCTGCGTTGTGCTGGGAAGCTATGAATTGCAAGAGAGCAACAAATGCCCCTTCTCCTCCTTGGGGAGTGGGAAGCTGATGCCTTGTCGTTCCTGGTGTCTTGCTCACCCAAAAAAAGAGAGCTTGGGGCTCTGCTGTGGCCTCCGACAAGGTACCAGAACAGATAGCGTGACGGACAAGCAGCTGAAGTACCTGTTTTATTCTCCAGACCTTTATTGCTCGAGCCACACGATCATTTCTCAAATCTTAAAAACTCTTGGCTCGTGCAGAGGGCAGCCCAAATCTGCAAGGAGGACCTTTGTGCCGTACTCTCAGCCACCTGGCTGTACTTTGATCTTCTGCTGCAGGGGTCATCAGCTTTGCAGGTTCCTCCCTGGGTCTCTGTAACCACCTGGAATCTCTTGTCTCTCCGGCCGGTGGTAGCCCCGTGGATGCTGGGCAGACTCACAGCAAGGGGAAGACAGCGCGGGGGAGGCAGAGAGGTCTCCTGATGCTTCTTTGCAAGGCCTGTCTCTTCTTGCTTCCTTTCCTCCTGCTGCATCTCTCTGACACTTGAGTTTTGGACCTTGTGGATTTTCATACCCAGTTGGTTTTTATTTGTGTTACTAGTTAGATCTCAGCCCTGAAGAGCTTCCAGTTGCTGTCAGGTTTGTGCCAGGCAGAGTCACTACTCGGCTTCCTCTGTCAGTGTGTATGGTTTCACTGTCATAGTCCCCAGCCCTCCCTTCCATATGTGTGCCCCTATCCATACATACATACATGCTGTCTCTCTTGCAGAGACCTACAGATATCCCTGACAGTCTTTTCTGGTATTTTTTTCCCATTTTCCTGTCAAAAGTCCCCTCGCCCCCTTTGGGCACCACTGAGTGACGAGAGCAAATAACGACAATGTTTTTGTCTGATGCCGACGTCAGCCGTGCCTTCACATGCAGCCCGGCTGCCTCTTGGTCTTCGCGCTCAAAGTGCCGAGAAGAGTCCAGGCTGAGCAAGCGTTGAGCGAGGTGTTCACCTGTGATAACGCAATACTTCCAACTGGTATGGGGGTGCATTGAGCACAAACTAGAGTTCAGTCTCCTGTCCAAGAGGAGGTCTGCTGCAGTGTTAAATCTTGGCATAGTTATTTAAGTGAAGTGGTAAAAGAGTACTGAAAGAACTCCCGTGGCTTTTTCCTTCCTAACTACGTGCTGTGAAATGAATCAAATAAACAGATATTATGCAGTTTAATTCTGACTGTAGGTGATGGCTTGACTTTCTTTTATCCCCAAACTAAGCCGTGGCAGAGTGCAGGAGGGTTGTAGGGCTTTCAGTATGGTTGGGAATAAAGTTACATTGCACCCATGAAGCTATATGTCCAACCTTTGAACAAGGCAGTGTCAGCAGAGGCTGAGGGGTTAGATGGCTGTGGCTACTCTTTAACTTGTCTTTAGACGTATTCTGAAGGAATCATACTAACCTCTCTGCTTACTGGTTGTTACCATTGATCTGTCAAAATACACCTCTAATCATTATTTGAGACATTTTGGGAAAGTACGAAATGTCATAATTCAGTATAGGTATACGCACAATGCAACCTTGTTACTTTAAATAATGTTCATAGTTGTTCTTTTGGAGGAAAAAAAAAGAAAAGGAAAAAAGTGTAACTTCAAGACACACAGCTGGAAGTGACTGTTTCCTTGATTCAACACCAGGTCAAAATGGGGTTGTCACTATATGTACAGCTTCTGAAATATATCCATACATATCTGAACAATGTATGTCACGTAGGTGGTAAGCCTTATCTTAACCTTTTAATTTGGCTCCGTTCTTTTCCACTTTCTTCCTACAGATTGCACTAAGGCTTTAAAACTTTGACCTCCTGGAGAAATGCTTCACAGCATTACTTGGTGTTCAAACCAGCCGAGATCATCTTGTTGGGATGGATTTTCTTCTTTTTCCTTAGGGTGCTGTTTGCCTGGACATGACTTTTGTTTTATTCTTCAGCTCCGAATACCTCATCTCATTCTCTCCTAGCACTTATCTTCTACTGTAAGGATGTCACTGGGACAGGGTTGAGGGGCTCGATAGCACATGAGTATGTGACTCCTGGGAAAGGATATGCGGTCAGAAAAATGATCTTGATCCCAATCAAGTTCACATCAGTAGAAACTGGTTTACCTTTAGCACTGTAAATGGAGAGAGATGGTTGTAGGTGGCAGCTAAATGAAGTCAGAGAACTTCACCCATCAGTTCGTTGACATCCAAAATGTGAAGGGCAGAGCTTCTATGCAGAGATACTGATTTACATCTGTGGAAGGACTACTTCCACTCTGTTTTTAAATGTAAGCCTTACCATGTGAATTTCCAGGCATTGGGGCTTTTTCTCATAATAATACTGAAGTATTGTTATACCTATTTTTTGAATAGTTTTGCAGATATAGCAGATCAGAGTTGCATCTTTTAATGTTTGAGCTCAAGTTTGGCATGGGCAGTGTGTGATTAAGAAGAAGATTTTCTATGGATACTTCTGTGCAAAATATAAAACTGCTGGATTGCTTGTGGCCAATCACCGAAAACTGGATCTGATGACTTCAGTGGTCCCTTCCTGAGTTCCTATAACTAATTTCTAATCTGGCCTTTGTCTCTTAATGTTTTTCAGGCAGGAACTGCCTAGCATTGTGGATAGTGCTCTTCCATTTTTCTCTCTCAGCTGCACACCAGTCTTTTAATGACCCTTTCTGACAGTCGTCTTTGTGCCTGCCTGTACCGTAGGGATGTGGTGATGGTGATGGGAAGGAGAGGATAAAGAAGATAAAACCTCTACTAATTTTCTTCCCCTTTCCTCCGGTGTGGCCTGCACGCAGGCGGTGAATGCAAAGCCCCCTGTGTGGCGGTGTTAGGCTCCCTCTGCACACGGAGTGTCTGTTAATGCCGCATGTAATACGGTGCTGGTGCGGAGCAGGCGCCGCACGGACTCGTGCCGGCTTCACGCTGGTGGGGTCTCTCCCAGCAGTGGCCTCTGTGCTGCATTCATGCAAAGCATCCCGAAAGTGCAGTTCTGGCGGCTGGCACGTGCCGTTCCCCCTGCAGCCATTGCCTGCGTTTCACAAGCTCCTGCCTTCGTAACTGCAGCCTCTGCTCCCTCCTGAGTCAGGATTGTCCCTGCGTGTTTGTCAGTGCCTTGTGAGCCAAAATCTGCTGCTGTTACAGAATTGGCGGCAGGGCCAGTTCTGCCTATGTTGGTGATATCACTTGTTAGCATCTGAAGAGATGACGTGTATTTTGTTTTCCCTGTTCAAATACTGGTAACTGCCAGAAGCAGGATATGGGACAGTGTGGTCCAGAGGGCTGTCCTGCATTGCAAACCCCGTGTCTATGCCTGCTTTCTCTTCTTGAACTACTTTATTTCTGTTTTACTGACATCACCCATCGATTAGCATGTTGCAACCTAGTTGCTATGATCTGGAGAGAAGAACAAGAAGTAATTGTATGGAAAGGAAGAAGTCCTCCGACAGCTGTAGTCCTCAGGCGTTAACTCTGTTTTGGAAATAACATTGCAATAAGAGAAGATCAAAGGTCACCATGCAAATATTTTGGGTTTTCTTTATTGTATTCTCTGGATGCAAATTCAGGATGATACAGCAAGGAAGGCAATGCAAAAAGTTGTGAAAGTATCACCCGTTCATATTTATCATGTGTTGGAATGACCAAAATCAAACAAAGCTAAATAACTCACTGTGAAAGTAAACACAGCTGCTTTTTTTTGCATAGCTGTAAGAAACAAGTAGGGAAATGCAAAGAATCCCTTTATAATGGATAGTTTAGAATGAAGTTAGTAACAATTTGCCTTTAATTCAGTGCATTAACAGATTGTTCTCCGTGGCGTTCAACGGTCCTGGGTCTAAACAGAGCCTTTTGTCTGGGGTGAAGTTTTCATCAGTGAGAAGGTATATGTTTCAGAGGGCCATGTTCAACAAGCTGCTCGTGTAACCAGGCAAACAGTTAATTTGCCTGAAAACCATGCCATTCCTTTTCGCTGTGCGCAAATGTGGGTGTTTCAGTCTAGTTACTTGGTTGCTCATTCACGCACAGGCATAAGTTCAGGAGCCTGTGGAAATGCATCCGTTTAAACATTTTTTCTTTCCGCCACCTTTCACGCAGACGTAGCCGTTGAGCCAAATAGCTAAAAATCCTCAGGGGTTTAAAGGATTAAATGAGAACAATTGTTAAGGTGCAGGAAGGGCTGAAAAGTCCTGAAAATATGACAGGAGGTAGATGCTGAAGGAACTGCTTAGTGAACTGCAGCCTCCCCTGTTAGGGGTATAAATATAACTGTGAGTGGTGGACTGGGGGGTTGGTTGGGATTTTATAGCAGGGGGGGAAGGGGAGATCTAGTGATGGCTGACCTGAAGATTTGCTGCTGGGCAGTTTGCTGAAGCCAGTGGGAAGATGCTTTCTTGTTAAGGGTCACAAATTTGTTTCTCCCGCCAGATTACAAGGTCAGCGCAAGCTTTCATTCCCCCTTAGCTGGGCTCTTTTGTTCCCACTGGTTCCTGTAAGTAACCTGTTCCTTCACATTTTTCTGTTTGTCCCAGGTACTGAAAGGTTCAGGCCGGAGGTTTTCCTGCGCTCTCCCTAGCCACCGCCTGGCGCTGCCCTGAGGAGAAGAAGTGGCGGGAAGGTGGGTGCTGCCCTGAGGAGAAGTGAGGGGAAGGCGAGCGCTGCCCTGAGGAGTAGAAGCGGCAGGAAGGCGGGTGCTGCCCCTCAGCCGCGAGGTGCCGGGGTGAGGCTCCTCGCGAGGCCTGCCGTGCCTCCCTGCGCCGGCCGCCATGGAGACCCTGTCCCAGGACTCTCTGCTGGAGTGCCAGATTTGCTTCAACTACTACAGCCCCCGCCGGCGGCCCAAGCTCCTGGACTGCAAGCACACTTGCTGCTCGGTGTGCCTGCAGCAGATGAGGACCAGCCAGAAGGACCTGCGGTGCCCCTGGTGCCGTGGGATCACCAAGCTGCCGCCGGGGTACTCTGTGTCGCAGCTACCCGATGACCCCGAGGTGATAGCCGTCATTGCCATCCCCCACACCTCGGAGCACACCCCCGTCTTCATCAAACTCCCCAGCAACGGGTGCTACATGCTGCCCTTGCCCCTCTCCAAGGAGAGGGCTCTACTGCCGGGAGACATTGGCTGCCGCCTCCTGCCTGGCAGCCAGCAGAAGTCCCTGGCGGTGGTGACGATCCCGGCAGAGCAGCAGCCGCTGCAGGGTGGCCTTCCCGCTGAGGGGGGAGCAGAGGAGCCGGACCGGAGAGGCGTTGTGAAAAGCTCCACCTGGTCAGGGGTTTGCACTGTGATCCTGGTGGCCTGCGTCCTGGTCTTTCTCCTGGGCATCGTCCTCCACAACATGTCGTGCATTTCCAAGCGCTTCACGGTGATCTCCTGCGGCTGAGGCAGGGAGGGCGTGTGCTCCCCCGGGGGCTGGGCTGGGTCGGGTGGGTGGTGGTGGTGGTGGTATCGAGCAAGACAATTCACCGCAGCTTTGCCCAATGACTGCAGAACGCTGTGCACCGGGGCAGTGGTGCGCTGGCCCGGCCGCGGCCCCCGGCAGTGCGACGTCAGGCCTCTCGGCAGCGTGTGGAGAAAATCACGTCCCGTGTCTGGCGGCAGCGGCACTGAGGAGGACTGCATGCGTCACCATAATCATTTATCAAAGGGACTGCAAGTTACAGTGATTTTTTTTTTTATCGTGTTATGAGATTAAAGTCATCTATATATCTGGTTATACTGTAAAGTATACGGTATGAGCTGTTCTCTAAACACAGTAGATTAAAATCAAAACTGCTCCATGTAGAATTAAAGAAGAATTGGCGCGCGACTCTGTACAAGGTGTTCAATACCAGTCCACACATGCATTATTTTTTAATCGGGGGAGGGAGACTTATAAAACCAAGAAATCATTTAGCTGGTAAGGCATTTTATATGTTTTAAACTGCACATTAATTAAACCAAGTTAGGGAGTTGTACAATAGTTTTTAAAAGGAAGCGTTTTACAAACAATTGTTTCGTTCTGTGGTGTGTGTTTTTTGCCTCTCTGTTTTTCCTCATTTTTTCAGCTACAGGGAAGTGGCACTTCCAGCATCTTTTATTTGAAGGAGCTTCCGACCAGGGAAGCAAAGTGGGCTAGGAGGAATACCTGAAAATGCAGCCAAAACAATTCTGCCTAACTGGCTTCACACAAAGGATGGCTTTGAACAGTAAACACTGGACACGCTGTTTTACCTCCGATCTGGCAGCAGGGCTTCCCAGCGACCCGGCCTTCATAGCCATTAGTGAAGAAGTGGGTCATGAGAAGTCCTAGGGCTCCTTCCTGCAAGGACGTGATAGAAAATTGTTCTTCTTTTTCTAGAGGTTGGGTTTTCTTAATTGTTTTTAAAGAATTTAGACCTATTTTGCCTCCCTCTTTCCTCGGAGATGCAACTGTGCACCCATGGATGGTTTAACACAGGAGTTGCTCTAAGGAAGCCTCACCGTCCCAACTGAGACCAAGGACCTTTATGTGCAATCATCTAGTAAGAGGCAGTGACGTAGCTGGGAGGAGAACCCAGGCCAGCCTCACCCTCTACTGGGTGGCTGCCCCTCCTAAACTACTGTGGCTGTCCTGGTGTCAAAATGTCTGGGTGAGCATAACAAAGCCTTTTCCCACATTTCAGTCTTATAAATGTTGGTGTTCATAAGGACAGATTAAAAAAAAAAAAAACAAACAAAACCACAAACCCACAGGAACTGTCTCCCTCCACCTGTGAGTGTCATGAAACCCCAGTCATTTGCAGTTCACTTCTTGGAAAAGGCCAGATTCCTGAACCTTCACTGCAGTAGCGCCTTGCTCTAAGCAGTCCCTCTAGCTTGAGTAGTACCGCTCATAAGTAAAATAGAGCTCAGTGTGAATTTGGGTGTTTGGCAAGTCTGAAAGCTGAAATTTGTGTGAGATTTAGGGATTGGATCAAGGGGCACATGACAGACCTTTAGTAACACAGAAAAAGCTGTTGATTTGCACTGGTTCTTTTTTCCAAGTATGAAGCATAACCTCCCTGAAGTGTGACCTCTTGTTGTCTACCTACTGCTCTTTCTAATATTTAATTAGAGATTGCTCAATGCCATATTATTACACTAGAGAACATAATTTTGCCTATGCAGTGCCCAAGTTGGCCCTGTAAACGTCGGTGGTTTTCTGGTTATGTCACAAAATCCAGTTGCTGGTTCACAATAAACATTCTCAGCTAGGACTTCTGTCAGGAGCATACCTCTAACTTTGTGCTGGATTTTTTCCCCTCCCTGTTCCCAAACCACCATTTTCTTCCTTGATTCCTGTTAACTGAAGAATAGCATATACGGTGCTTAATTGTTATGTTATGGTGTGTGCTGGGTCATGTATGGAAAGGAACCGTTGTGCTGATTGTTATCTACTGTCATACGTATGCATAGCACAGCAAAAAAAAAAAAAATCCTCAGATAACACATTCAATGCCTTTTTCATGCAAGGCCCATGTGCAGTATGCCTTGAACCTGGCTTACAAGTATTGTAATTACATGGACACCTCTTTGCAGCATGTTTAATTTGGTTGCAGTAGGGAACAGCAGGAATTCCAAAACGTGTCTTGTGAATGTGCTACTCTCTTGTTGCCAGTAGGTAGCCAGATTTCTACTGACATCCATGCTACGCTGCTTATCATGTAAAGGAAAGCCAGTTCACAAAAAAAATCTTGCCTTTATAAGACTCTTGAGGAAGTGACCGGATACAGGATTCAACCCTCTACTGCCTTATCCCCTGTAGCAATTGCTGGGTGTACCAGGAGCGTGTAGCATAGCTGAAAGGTGCTCCGAGAACAGCGCTGATGCGTTTTGCACCAATTTCTGCATTTGTTTATCCAAGTTGTCAATGACTGCACAAAAACGCGAGGCAGTCAAAGAACAGGTCCTGGAGATACAGTGCTGATAATGTTAACCTCCTTCTGGCCGTACCTCCTCGACTGAAGCTCTTCAGGCCGAGATCTCTCTGGCATTGCAGAGAATGGCTGTCTTGAAAACCACCCCTCTTCGTCCCTACGTGGAGGGTACAGTATGAAAGAGAAATCAGAAATTAGGTTAAAATACTACACTGCATAACACATTATACAACAGGCAGACCTGGAGTTTATCCGGTATTAACAACGTAAGTATTATATTAGCAGAATACCATCCTGTATTACGTGACACAGTACATTGTTTTGTTAATACGAATTTCCTGTACTTTTTGTGCCTGCTGAAATGCATGTTTGACCTAATTTCTGATCTAGACATTTGCCTGCTCACAGCCTTGTGTAAGAGCAATAAGTAAAACCTCAAGATTTTTGTCTGCGTGCGCATGCATGCGCGCGTGGTGTGTACGTTCATTGCTTTTTATAAATAGGAGTTCTGGAGATGTTTTTGTTCTGGCTTTAGACTGTGACTATCATTTTAAATTTGCAGCTGCCATATCATGTTGGATCACCTAGCTTTTTTGCTGACTTGCATAGAAGTGAACTAAATAGTTTGTTGTAATGTACAGTGTTAAAATGTTTCTCAAGTATGTCGGTAGTCATACTACTTTAAAAATGCAGTGCAGTCTGTCCCATTCTTTGGTCCAATACCAGGCATTAAAAAGTGATACTGCTATACACACTTCTAACTTTTTTTTTTTTTTTTTTTAAAAAAAAACAGCCTTGTCTTTGTAATCTTTCTCTGTGGAGAAACACATTTGGACTTGTGTCAAAATCATCAGGTTCTGGGCTACTTTTTGTTCGCTGGTGTCCAGTAAGAAATCACTGCCCAGTTCCACCAAAAAAAACCGCAAGGAAACTTACTGTGACTCCAGTACTGTTTGAGCAACCAAAATTTATGTTAAAACTTTTGGGTAATTACTCAAGCACCTGCATTTTTAGAGCAAATTACTGTGTATGAATGTGTATTTATTTGCTTATTTAATGGGAAGGATGTGTGTGTTGGGGTCCAGCTTTGTTTTGTTTTTTTTTTCCGTGGAGGATCCCAACTTCCATTTTTGGCTTGTGCTTTCTTGGCAAACAGACTTTAGGGTTCACTCTGTGAAATTTTATTTAGTGAATTTTAAAAATTCAGAATATGCAATTTTGGTATGCGGGATTTTTTTTAGGAAATTGTGTGTTCAGTGATTGTTCATGCTTAACCAAGATGTAAAGGAGCCTGGATGTTTTGTAAACATGGAGCAATCATGAGTCCGAAGTTTCATCTTTATTAATGAAGCTCAGTCTGAATAAAACATTACCAGGAAAAGAATGATATCAAGTGAATTATGGTACCTCTGTTACTTTGCCATCAAAGGAAGGGCACGGAAGGGAATTTGAGTGAATTGCTCCGTGTTTTATGAGGGGGTGGCTGAAATGCGACTCTCAGAGTTTTAAGGCAAAGTGTTAAGTGTGGGTTGTGGTAAATAGTATAAAGGTTTTTCATGTTTTAATTACCTTGGAGTACAGAATTATAGCTGATGACTACTCAGACACACAACAGATTTTTTTTTTCTTTTTTCTGTTTTAATCAGATGACTTAAAAGTTTTAAGTAAACTTTTTGCTTATGGAAGCGAGGAATTATTGTCCTTGACTTAAGCATGTATTGTACAGACTGGCATGCCTGCTCCCACTTCCCTTCGAGCCCACCTTCCTAGTCACGTTATTATTGCTGGAGCCCTGGGCAGCCAACCTTTCTAATACTGCACATGCTTTTCCGGAGCAGAGATGGCTGACGTTGCACTCGTTTTGTTAATTCACAACAGGGCTAAAGCAAACCCAAACAATTCATATGTGATTTGAGCTCTTCTGTAGGTGTCCTGGTATCAAAAGCTCCTGGCACCAGTCTACTGTGTAGACTGCTCCAAGCCTTTGTGTTCCCTGGATCTTCTCGCAGCAATGCCACGAAGCGGAGGATGTTTCCTCCTCTGGTCATAGAAAGGGGCTGTACCCACCATCCACAGCTAAATTGCCCCCAGGGAACATGGCCTGCTGGCACGAGATGCTTGCCTGAGTACTGCAGGAGAGAGGTGCATGTCAAGTGAATGCATCTCAAGTAAACATTGGGGTTGAAATGCTTCTTTATCCCAGTTGCACAGAAAGCATGGCTTGAGATTTGTTTTTTCCAGAGTTTTTCTATGGGTGGATGGAGGGGGTGGGGAGGAAGAAGGTACATGGCAGCAAATGAGTCCCAGCATCATCTGGGAGGCTGTTGAAGGATCTGCTGGCCCTGAAGGCAAAGGTTTTTGTGCAAGAGCTTCAGTAGGGGAAGATTGTCTGGACATGCTGCAATGGATTTACAGCGTGTTAGTGACCTTTCTGGTGCTGTATGCTGTCCGTAGGCCTGGCAGCTGGGGCTCTTGTGTTCTTTATCTTTGTCACTTTACCTCTTGCATGCTTGTGTCAAAAAGCAAAGCTGCTTGCTTCATCCTCAAGTTGAACGATTTTACAGACTTTTCTTAGGTTGCCCTGAGCATCTCTAATGGAAAAAAATTACCTTCCAAGTTAAGTGAAATTTAGTGCTTAATAAATGTTCGGCAAATGCATTTTCCAAGCATTTATTTCTGCTTCCATACATTTTTTAGTTCTAAATAATTCCTGTAATTTTTGTGCTAAGCATGTTCCTGAACATCAGAGGCAATTCCGAGGCATTAGGTAAGATCCACAGCCAGAAGAAAATGTTTCCTATCCCCCTATCCATCCCACAGTCCCCTTCAGATCTACACAAGTCTGTTTTCACTCCTGATTGATACCACACTGAAGCACCTAAGCACGGGGATGAAATGGGGACTCGTGGGCGTGCATGGAGCCCCATACATATGAGCACAGGGACATGTTTCCATGCTCAGGGAAGGGTATGCACACAGCACATATTCACACAGAGAGAGAGGCCGACAGGGTTAGTAAAAGGGCCTCCGGCTCTTCTATCTCAGGTAGGTCATGTACTTTATGGTGCTGGGATGATGAGGTGTGGAGATAGCTTGGTAGCACGAAGCCTAGGTATTGCTACCTGGATTTCATGTGGGATGATTTGACTCCCCCTCTGAGCTGTCTCCTGCAAACTGACTCCTGCTGCTGTTGGATGGGACTCGCTGCTCCACAGGTCACGTCTCGTCTGGGGTTCAGGTGAGGAGCCGCATCATTGCTCTGTGCCTCCAGGCTGGGGTGTCCACCCGAAAGGGAACAGCCAGATGCCTGGGCTTTTAGTTTATCAGGGGTCTGTAAGTTCAAGTGGAGGTCTTTCTCAAAAGAGGTGCATTAAGCACTCCTGAAAGCTTGAAGATAGCATACAGACTTGGTGCAAACTGGTT
Source organism: Theristicus caerulescens (assembly GCA_020745775.1). Classification (NCBI taxonomy): domain Eukaryota; kingdom Metazoa; phylum Chordata; class Aves; order Pelecaniformes; family Threskiornithidae; genus Theristicus; species Theristicus caerulescens. Next base: position 77,276,977 of record CM036558.1, read on the forward strand.
TGAAAGAGTGAAGAAAGGGTGCAGAAGGAGAAGGACACCTGGAAATGAGCAAACGATTAGGCAGTAGCCTGAAAATTCAGATCTGTATGTGCAAAAACATCTACTGGGCATGTTTTGCAGTGCCTGCACATGTCATTGTTGTCAAATTGTATCTCAAGAATGGCAGTGAAACTCCAGATCTTGCTTTTCCTTCAACACCTTTGAGCTGGGAAGCTGCCTATTTCAAAAGTGCAGTTTTCCACCTAACTGAAAAACTTGATGGGTGTGCAGAAATTTTTTAGGGTGCTGAATCATCACTGAAGCTCAGGACTCAGTCACAAGCTGAAGAGGAATTCAGCAGGAAAAGTTGGGATAAAAAAGAAAGCAAAGCCTTGAATGCTCGGTGTGTGCAGATGTGTCGCATTGTTTAAAATAAAAACTTGTTTTATTTGCATGTGTGTTGACGGGATGTACAAAAGCAGGTGGCCATCTCCCAAGACAAATAATGAAGTTGACAGCGTTGATAATGCCAAACAGCTAAAGACAGGATTTATTGAACCTATTAGATCTGAGAAGCTGAAAACAAAAGAAGTGGCTATTTGGTATAGCTATTGCACTCAAAAGAAATAGCAGGATTAGGTTAGGGGTCTGTAGCTTTCTGGCTTGGTTTTCAAGATGGAGTAAATAAAAGAAATGAGAAACCCGAGTAGTTTCATGCTGAAGGTTATTTACTTGCCTGTTGTGAGAATTACAAAAAGATGTGTGTGTATTGTCACTGTGCTGATCGGTTTTGGAAGCATTGCCCTATGGGTGCCTGCATGCACTGACTAGGTCTGAATCTCTGGGGTTTGCATCTGCTTGAGAGAAATCTGGGTCTGCCTCAAGATCTGAAAAAATCTTCCCCTGCAAGGTGGTTTGAATTCAGGTTGTGATTGTAAAGTGTGTGATCTCACTTCGAAGAATTTAAGAATGGTGGTGGATCTTACAATACTTTCGAAGCAGCATGCCATGTGGTAGATGCGCGTGGCTGGCTACGAGCATAAAAGGGAGCTCGGTTCCCAAGCATGGACAATTTGCTGATTGAACTGCAAATGAATAATTTCTTGCTTAAATTATATGGAATAATGGTCAGAGATGTTTCTCAAAGATTTGCTTAAGGAATGTATTGAAATACTTGGAACATGATTCGGGAAAATATGCTAACTGAGAAAGCACTAAAGCATTAAATCTAAGGAAGCTGAACGGATTCGGTCACACATGATTAAATGCTTTCTTGAATAGAGGTGGACTTTACACTTTTAGTTGTTTGTTTCTTGATACTGGGTTAGTCTGCACGATTCTTAAAGAACATTTGAAGTAATAAGCTTTGCTTTGGGGAAGGTTTTATTTTAAAATTTGAAAGCATATTGACTAGGAGAGGCTCTGTAATACTCCAAAGCAGCTGTTTTCAAGCACTTGAGTGTAGAAACCTGTTTTTCTGTAACTCCTGTTTTTAATTGCTCATTGTACGTAGCTGAGAATTCTTAACTCATGGAGGGGGAAGCTTGCAGTTCAAACCCACACCAAAACCCACCGTAGGAACCCAGAGTGATGATGATTTAAAAAACTCAGGAGAAATAAATTGAATTCTAATCGCTTCTTTCCTGCTGTGCTGAAATGCTGAGGGATTTGCTAAACCTACAGGTTGATAAAACTGAATCCCTGCTTAATGATTATATTTGCTAAACTGGCTAACTGCAATGGATACATAGAATGTTCTTTCTTTTCCTTTCTGACCTCCTCTGGTTTAGAGAAGACAAGAGTTGGACAGTTGTAGCTGGATTGAACAGTGTGATAAGAGTTGTAAAATGTTACCAGCAAGGAACGTGGTTTTGTGATAAACAAAGAATTGCAACACTGAATGTCTTTCGGCAGCCATCCAGGCAGAACAAGCATGCAGCAACTCCAGCAAACCCCAGGGATCGACAGAAATGTTGTCAGCAGTAGTGGGTAAATGAGGATATTTTTTAATACCCTAGATACTGTCTGTGTTTGTTATTGCTGATGCCTGACATCTTTGGGTTTGGGTTCTTTCTTTCGTCCTTTGTAACAAGAAACCTAAAAAGCACTTTGTACTGCTTCCTTACAAGCGCGCCATCTCCTGTTTCCTCTTCTTCAGCCCATTGTTTGCCCATCCTGTTTCCCTGCAGATTTGCAAGGAGAAACTTACCTTTGTATATATGAGCAACTGCAAATTTCTACTGCATTTTCAGTGATGGAAAGGGTAACAAGTCTCCACAGAAGTAGGAACATCTCCAGGGCTTCATACAGAGTCTTGTTTGCAATACCCCTTTGTCTGCTGTTACTATCATACGTCCTTTCTAAATGAGTATTTTGGATTATTGTTTCTTTACCATAGCCCTAATATTTTTGGAAAAAAGCAATAGCAAAACAAGAGAAAATAACTCGGAGACTAGAAATTATTTGCACAATCTGATTTTTAAGATAAGCTCATTCATTAACAGCTTTTTTCTTTTTTTGTTCAGTGTATCAATCAGTGACATTAATTTTGTGATTCCATTTCCTTTGGTGAGGGAGGGAGATAAGGAAGAAGAAAATCCATATTCATGGCTAGGATTAGGTCTGCTGAGGTTCAAAATGTACGTATGTGCTTCTGTTTTGTAATACCTCATAAACCTCCTAACAGCTGAAAACTGCAATAGCACCAAAATCTTAATGAAATGTCACGTGCTGCCTATTAAGTTTAAAATGCCTGTTGAAATGTGCAGAACCTGGACTTTCTGGATGTTGAGCACACAGAGCACTATATGTGGAATTAGTTGTGACTGTCAGCTCTCTGAGATCAAACTCGAGTCTTATGCCTCATTTGAAGCCATTAGTGGACTCGGCCTCTCAGGATCTCTGTCATATGTGCTATATGCAGTGGCAGTCCTCATTTTATAGATCTAAAGCAAGCAGCCTTTGAGAAGAAGATATTTACCAATTTTGAGGGCAAATTATCCATCTCCTTAAGAGATTGTTAAATCCTTGATTGGGTCAGTGACCCGACTTTTGCCAAAGGAAGACGGGAATTTGGTTAAATCATCCCGGCACAGTCTGCCCCCTGTGCTTGCTCAGTGGCCCAAAGCGGGCGGAGGTGTCCTGGGGTGGGTGTTGAACCCAGTGAAACGTGGGTGTAACCCACCACACATCTCTGTTGAAGCAATGGCTGCCTAAGGACACACTGTGAATACTCTCCTTGCTGGAATGGTCCGACATAACATCTCTGGTTAGAGCGTGGTGTCTTACAATTCCTCTGCTGTAGATATGACTTTTAAGGTTTGAAAGAAATGTGAGAAGCTTTCTGTAAGGTTCCTTCAGCTTTCTAAGTCACCACAAACGTAGAGCTCTCCCGGCCACCCAGTATCCTGCAAACTGGAGAACCTGCCCTCCTCTTCAGCTTCAGGTGAGAAGGGTAGTCCCGAAGTAGGCTGCCTCGTGGCAGGGCGCTGCGGCTGTTGCTGCACTGAGGGTTGGCTCAGATGGTCTTCTGTGGTAGGCTCTAAAAATTGTTTCTCATCCTCCCTCCTCCTTCCCCACCCTCATTTTGCTTATAATTGTTTTGGAAAAGCAAAAACAGGCACTAGGAAAAACAAAAAGAAGAGTACAGCTGTTCTTCATTCAGGCCACGTTTATACCATCTGTTCCGTATCTATTTAAACTCTGTCAGGAGAAAGCAGAGGTGCCCCTGCATTTCAGCTATGCTCAAAATGAATCCCAGTAGGCTTCCTGTTTTGGAGACTAAACCTTGCTAAGCAGAGGACCTCTGAGAAGAAAAATATTTTTAAGTCCTGGGAGTCAGCAGATGTGGTCGGTGGTTGCTGGAAAGCGAAGAGGGAGCAGTGGCAGTCCTTGCGACGAGGCAGCCTCCCTGCTGCAGTCCTTGTGGTTCGAGACCAGCAGGCTGGTGTGGCACAGGGCTGTGGCGGAGAGGGCAGGACCGACTGCACACACGCACATATTCTCTAGGGGAGCTCCTTGTCAGCTTGCCTATGTGTATTTCAAGCTACTTGCAGTTGATATCAGTTTAGATTACTTCAGCTACAGTACCCCTAATTGCTCCAAAGGCATTGCAAGTGAGCTGTAATCTAAAGCAAACCTAAAAAGCCCATCCCACAGGGCCTGTCTTTGCACTATCCCTATTACCAAAGGTTTCTGTATTACTAAGGGAGATAGATAGGAAGCAGTGGGGATGGTTGGATGGTTGGGGATATTTTTTTTTTGGTGAAGGCAAATAAACTTTGACAGGTGTTAAAACAAAAAGGCGAAGGAAAAATACTGAACAATCTTTATGTCAGCTGAAGTGTCCTCAGCACAGCTTTGAAGTGAGAGCTAGTTCTCTATCTCAGTGCCAACCTTGAAGACGTGTGTACGTATTCATGCACATAGTATGTTAACTAAAACAAGAGCTGAATGAAGGTTTGGATCTTATTTTAAGAATTGAAGGCAGACAGGCCTCCCTCTGCCTGGTAGTGCCAATGTCCTCTTCCCTCCCCCTCCGGACTTTCAGGCTTGTTAATAGTTGCACCAGAAGCTGGAAGGTTGAGTCTAGCCTCGGGCACGCAGGTATTGCATGGCTTTCCTACAGCTCTACCACCGCCTCTGCTCCTTGTTTTTACACTCTGTTTGACATGGTCCCTTGTCCTCCCTAGGCTCCCTCCCCACCCCTCGTTAATTATATTCTAGCTAAACAAGCAGGCTGGCACTGTTCAGTGGCTGTGAACTGAAGTCCTTGACGTGTTTCAGAAGCCAGAACACACTTAACTTGGTCTTAGACAACTTCCCTCTTCTTTTCTTGTTAAGGACTAACCAGCCCCTACAGATACATGAGCTGCTGGGCTGCCGTGTCAAAACCTTGCCAAATATTGACTTTATAAAGGTGAAATCAAAGCGCTGTCGATAAATCTGAATGTCTGGAGAAGTATTCTTTGCTTGCTTTGTCTGTCCAAGAAGGTGTCTCAAACATTGCTGAGTTTCTAACCGCCCCCTTCCTCCCCCCGTCTTAATACATGGTAGTTTTGTAGGCCAGTCTCTGGAGTCTTGTCCTTTGTATATGTGGAAGTGCTGATTTTATGAGAACTGTTCAGACACATTTGCTATGATTAAAATTCTTAAAAACGATGTTCAATAGATTAGTGTGTGCTTTCCTTAGAATTGGCTGGGACATTCACTCATCGGTTCCACAGAGAGCTTTAATAGAGTTGCGCAGTAATAAAGGAAGACTGAGATCCTCAGCCAAGTTTCAGATGGGTGGAGGTGACTTTCAAGTGGTCCATCAGAAAGCTGCTTTTATAAGCTTGTGAAAGAGAGGGAGAAAAACGAATGGGTTGCACTCCCCTTCTTTCCCTGGGCAACTTTACAAGTTTGGTACAACTTTGGCCTTGACTTGGGTGCAAATCTCTGTCCTTTGGGATGGGAGCTGTTGTGCTGTGTCCCTGTGAATGCTCTGTGATACCTGAGTGTACACATGCTTGTGCACACGCATGCCTACGCCCATGTGTGTAGGTCTAGAGATACTCTCTTACCTCCTTAACTGACATGCATCCTTATAAACATTAAATTAATGGGCTACTGGCATTAATGAATGTAAATCCAATGACTTCAGAAGAGCTCTAAGGATTTACAACACCCAGGGTGAGGACCAATAGATACAGATAATTTTTTATATTCAGCAGGCTCTGGTGTTTCAAATGAGTGTATTGCTGTGAGCAAAATTGCAGCTCATTTTCCTTGTAAATCTTCCATTTTTAAGCCTGGTTTCCTATGGAAAGGAGACATGCACACTCATGCTCTGCATCTGTGTGTCCCTTTCCACTGACCTTTCAAACCAAATTTAACACAGTGATAGCCATCTAAAAGATAATTAAATTTCTGTTTTGATGATGTGTGGGTAGAAGAGTAGAGGGAAGAGAGAGACAGATCCTGTATGTGCCAAACAAAAGAAGAAGCTACAGTGCAGACTTGAATCTTATTAGAAACTAGAAAGACCACATGGGAGATGCTCCCCAATAAATGACTCAAGCAGAAGAAAAACTTAAATTGGAATTTGCAGTGAACAGTGAGACAGCAGTGCACAGGAAATTAGATTTTATTTTTGCTTCTCTTCATGTAATTCCTTTTCTTTTGTAACGTAGCCTCTTCTAGCACTTAACACATGCATTTCAGCCTTGAGTTATGAATTATGGTGGTACTGGTTGCCTAGGACAAGGGGAGTTTTGCAGTTGCCAGAGGCTGGATCTCTTCATTAGTAGTGCCATGACACAACTTTTATGACTTCGCTTTGCATTTAGTGACTTTAAGCAGTTAAGCTTGGGTCACCCAGTTTCACTGTGGTGGGACAAATACCAATTGGTAGAATTGTAGAGGAGCATCACCAAAGGGAAATGCCCAGTAATGCTGTGTTTGATTGTTTTTTTATATCAAAAGCAAGGCAAAACCATACAGTGCTCTGTCATTTATGATAGCTTAGTAAATATGGTTGTTTCAGCTGGGATGAATTAAGAGTGTAAATTAGGTTTGTCATGTGAGGTAACATGTTTTATTAGATGAAGTGATAAACAGAGGAAAAAACATGAGGTTTTGTGCCCACAAGATCCTCTTCTTCAAGTCTGCAATAAGAGTAGCCTACATCAAAACTAGATACAGGCAGATGACAATTGCCCTAAACTTGCCTCAGTTATGCCACTTATTTGGAGTACTGAGAGAGTAAGGGAGATGTGACGTATGGAGGAGAGAGGAAAATTTATTGAGAGCTAGGAAAGCTCTTAGCCAAACGGAACAGGTAGAGAGCAAAAGAGGCAATTTCACCAGTGAAAAATTCAAGTGGTTAAGGGAGAAAAGGCCTGAAGGAGACTTATAATGTGGCATGAGATACTGATACTCAGTTGTTTCCAGGTCTAACATGAGGAAATCTCAGGATCCAGTACAGCTGTTAATTCCCAGGCTAGATGGAAACATTCTCAAATAGCAATGGTTTTTCTTCCCCTGTGCCATCAACAGGCAGGCATAATGGACATTTCCAGTGGCTTTAAACTCAGTAATGCCAAACAGGGCTTCTGAGTAAAGCTGAAAAAAGGGAATTTGATCTTTTTAGTTGTGTAAGTCTCAGGAAGATTTGTTTGAAGACTTGATGCATTGCTTCAGTGAGTAAAAGCCTTTCGTATGTTATCAAGCTAACTAAAATATCTTAAAGAGTGCTAAGCACTGAAAACACATCTGGGGAGCAGGAATCGTGTGTCAGCAGATACTGCTTCAAACAGATGGAGAATGAGAAGGGAGAAAGAAATAAAAAGACTGACCTAGGCTTACCTGGGGGGTCAGGTAACCATTAGGAGATCCAGACTCCCCTGAATCCTGCACTTGTGTCTGCCTTAGGCTACCTTGCTGCAACCAAGGGCTGCATCTCCAATGTGAGAGTCTCATATGGCACCGCGTAGTGTGGATGAGCGTCTGGCCAGCAGTAACCTGCTCGGCTCTTTGTGTAACAGGCGTTGTACGGGGCGCGTAGGGAGACTGTGCAGTGTGGGTTTGGTCTGCTGAGTGTGCCTGTTGGTGTGATGTTTCCGTACTTTTCTGAGTACGAAAGGGAAGCAAAATGGGGCCAGTTGTAGTGATTCTGGTGCCGGGCTTTCTCTCTGTTGCCTGTGTGGGAAGTTGGGAGGAGGCTCTCCAGGAGAAGTGGAGTGAGACAACAGCTGCACACAAAGGTATGAAAGATGTTGTTTCTTCAAAACCACCCCTTTACCGCCAGCTGAAGGCATTATAAAAGATTGCTGGTAGCTAAAGTCTTATGCAGGAAGACAGGTTAAATTATCACAGTGTTCCTCATGGCCTCCTAGGCAATGAATCTGTGAAACAGTGAAGTGGGTTGTTGCTTTCACCACAGAGGAATTCATCACGGTAGCCAAATTAATGACTGCTTTTCAAAAGTTTCTCCTGCTACCTGAAGGACTGATTTGCTGCCTGCTGTTTGTTTTCTGTGGCATTTTTAAGCTTCACCCAGGTGAGTATATTGCTTTGTGCATTTAATGCCTGAATACAGCCTTCCTAACCTTGATGCTGTTCATTGCTTTGCTTTATTTTTTTGCTGGGCTTGATGATGATATCGTAACAATTTACCCAGCTAAGAGCCTGTTTATTCATTTCCCTTGTGGCTATGTTAGAGTGAGTTCCCCCTGCTCCTTCAAATGGGCATGCTTGCAAGTTGACCTTGTGGTAGGAGCAGTAAGGCTGTGATGTTTTGGTGGTATTTTAGGCCATGCGGTCTGTGTTTGAAGATGTAGCGTAAGGCTTTCCATGGCACCAGGGAAGGGGGAACGAAGTAAACAGGTCAGAGGAGTGGCTGCAAATGAGCGTGTAAATTCATAACTGGAAGGCATAGTACTGACTAGCTGATTTGCTTTCCTGCCAGCATTAGGCGAATACACACCCTGAGCTGGGTTTAGTCAACGTAGATTATTGCCAGCACTATCCTGATCTGGGGTTATCACTGACATTTTTTTCTCTGTGTGCTTCTATCACCTGTCATGGGCTGAGAGCTGTGGAGCAACAGTCAGAAGGCTGCCAGGGAAGGGACTGATTGCAAAATGCAATGGGTTAAATTAATCCTTCAGGAAACCTTACTGAATAGAAGGGTGTTGGTTGTGTTCCCTGGCACGTCTAAAGAACGTATTAGTAGAACAAATACAGTGGCACAGCTAACAATGAATATGCAGTGGTTTTCACTCTGACACTATCTTTTACCACAGAATATCAAGTCTCCTAACTCATAGGAATTAATTTGAGCCTTTCATCAGCCTTACATAAAACTTTTTCTGCTGAGGCATCTGAATACTGGGTGTTGTCTTCAAGCCTGATGTGTCTAGGACAGACCAGAATCCCCAGGCTTCAACAAATGAGACGACTCCTTCAGAATCAGTGAGCCAGCTCCACATCCTACCTGTATTTGGGAAGACATAAAAAAACCAACAAACAAACAAAACCAAAAAAGGGGCTGTAATTTAGGACATATTCAGGGGAATCAAAACACACAAATAAGTCAACAAACAAATGTTTTCATCCATTGCTGCTCTGGTTAGAAAACCAGGACAATTGTCTGTGGCATGCAAGCAGCTCCCCAGCTACTGTTCAGCTCAGCCGTGTCCCTGGCCTAATTAATTGGTCACAGGTGCAGATGGGCACATTAATTGCACCAATGTATCGCTTTTGACCAGTCCTAGTCATGCCTACCTAAGGGCAATGGTGCAACTTGTGCAGCTTTTTGTGATGGTTCTGCAAGGAGGGTGGATAAATCATGAAGGCCCAGTTCTGCCACCTCTCTTCTCATGGAGCAAGGTGCCTTGTAAGGAGAGGTGTTTGAAGCGCTGGGGGTAATGGTAAGTAAAATACTCTCAGCATGAGTAAGTATTACTGAACAGCAGATTAGCACTCTGTGCCAAGCACTTATCTAAAATTAAGTGTTTTCCTCTACTTACACCCTGAGATTCTTGTCTCCAATTATGTTTTTTTGTTTGCTTTTTCTTTTTTCTGTGTGTATTCAAATATTGATAAGAGAGAAGTCTACACAGAGACCAGTGGATGGATAAGGTCTGAGTAGCACAGTAAAATAAAAGGACTTGGGTGGAGTTCAGCTGTTAAATCTTAAGGCTATACTTAACCTATTATTGTCTTCGGTTGAGTTTGAAGTATTAATGTACCCAGGCAAGAAAACAAATTTACAATGGCTTAGTTAGGAGTTCCCTCTCCAGGAAGAACTGGAATAAGCAAAACGTAGCCTGAAACAAGACCAGATTCCCCTGGGACATAGTGAAAGAGACCTTGTTGAAATCAAAACAGTTGTATGCTATTAAGTTAACGCAGTTCCCCTTTGGCATGGCGTTGCTGAAGGCAGCCTGCAGGCGGACACCCAGTCCCAAGGCTGTGTTGCAGAGGTGTGCAGCAGAGTGGCGGTACCCCAGCAGGACCAAATCCTCTCCTGTCATGGCTGGTTTTGCTGGAGCAGCAGCTGCTGACGTGGCTGCTCTAGCTTCGCCCCTCTCCACAGGTGAAACCACCCCTACCCCTTGGTCAGACCCCCCCAGCCTTGTCCTGTCTCACAGCTCCCCTGCCAGCCCTGCTTTGGCTGCTCTCCTTGATGTGCTGTTGCCCCAGGGGCTGTTTCGGTGTCGGGTCAGAGAACAACCTCCCTTCCTGACGCCCGGCTTTCCTTTAGGCGTGTGTCCCCGTGCCTCTCCCTGGCCTCCTGTGAGCAGCTCTGTGTTAGCCTCCTGCCACGCCATGCAAGGGAGGCTCGTGTTTATCCTTCCTCCCAGAACTGGGAAGTCCTATGGCTGTGGCAGTGTTTGGGCAGAAGGAGCAGGGCTGGGGTGTTGGGCGTGCTACAGCTGAAGCAAAGGGAGAGTGGAGACAATTGCCGGCGCAGTAGCCCTTATGTCAGGATCCTGTCCTCTTCCTCCCCAGCAGCTGGCTTGGTTTACCAGGAGTCTGCTAGAAGCAAAGTAGGAAAACGGGCTGTGGGTGTTTTCCTGTGGTTGACAATCTGCTGCCCTAAAAAAATTATTACTTTGCCTATGTCGAGAGCCAGTTCTGAGGGGAGGGTGAAGATTTCAACTTCCTCTGCTGGCTTGCTTGGAGGTCGGGAGGTGACTTCATTAGCACATGCAGCCACCTGAACACAGTAGGGAAGCTAATAGTAGCATTGCTTTTTGACCTTGCTGATAAACACATGGCATTTTTCAGTGCTTGTAGGCAGAATATTGAATGGAGCAGCTTGCTGCTGGAGCCGAGCATCCTCTGAGATGCCTGATGGCCATGCCCTGCTCACATGCTTTGGGCCATGGTAATGAACAAAGCTGAGGGCAGCAAGAAAATTTCCCTCCAGGGTCAGATGGGAATGGGTGTTCCATCTTTTTATGGGCAGAGAGGTTCAGGTGCTGGGGTCACCTGCACACATCTGCCAAACAGGCTCAGGCACTGGAGAGCTGTCAGGTGCAGATGATCCCTCTTTCTTGCTTTCCGCAGACGCCCCCTAATTTGGCTTTTGGAGGAGTGACGCATACTTGTAGCATCAGGATATTTGGATGAAACTGGGAAATGAGGTGGGATCAGGCTAGATGCTCTAATGATCCCTGCTACCTTTAAGTTCTGTAATGCTGTATTTTTTGAGATGTAGCATAGGCTACTTCTGCAAGCCTAAAAGATAAAACAAAACCAACCTACTAATCCTCCAGATTACACCTTCTGCAAACCTTGTGCAGCAACTGTCTTAAAATACCTTTTTAAAAATATGTTCAGGTCTTGTTTTTAAATGAAGGCTCTGACCTTGATCACTTGAGAATACATGGCTAAATTCAAAATGAACTGCTTAAAACTTGTTTAAAATATTGCCATGCATTATTCAATGCAGAAAGACATTTCAGAGTATGGTTTATATGAAAACTGCTACAAAATTGAATTGTATATTAATGTATGAAGAGCAAAACTGTATATTAATGTAATTAAAACAACCTTTTCATTGTTTTGGAAATTATTTAATGGTTGATAAATTCAAAGGCAAATGAAAATAAAAATTTCAGACAAATGTGGTTTTGTCCTTTGCTTTGGTAATGTAGGTATCAGTGTTAGTGAACTGTTCCTCTTGTATGCCTGTATGGTTTTAGTCAAACAGCAAGTATGATGGAGATATCATGTTAGAATTGGGTAAATTTGTTAATAACAATTATTCCTCGAAAGTGTTTGTGTGAAATTAAAAAAAAAAAAAAGGCACAGCCAGATGTTCCTTCACATTTATCCAAAATCTATGTGTAAATTGAGAAATAGCACAAGTTGAAGCATATTTTATAAATGCACGTGTATATATATACACGTATACGTGTGTGTATGTGCATATATATGTGTGTGTGTGTTTATCTTTAATGACATATATGTTGTAAAATTTCACATGGCATTCCCTGAGAAGCCTCGGGAGCACAGAACATGTTTTTGTAAGGCTATAAAAAACGCATAGGGAAAAGCTTGCAAAAACCTTTCATCTAAAATAATAATAAGGTTGGAGATTTTACTCTTCAATGCAAGTCACCTTAACATGGAGCTTTTCAGTTTTGCAAGGAACATTCTCTCTCTGCTCTTTCACTTTCATGCGTGCACACATACGGATATACCTTCTCATGTGATGTGACTCCAACTTACTAGATACCAGTACTCGAATGTTAAAAGACCATCTCCTTATCTCTTTCATCTTGCAAATAATTTGATATGAATGTCCTATACAAATTTGTTTATATTATACACTGATGTACTATATGCATGTGAAAAACTGGAGGAATGCTTCACAACAAAGCTAGATGGACATTATAGTTGACCACATATTATCTGTGAGTACCCCAGGGTATTCTCAACCATACTTTTTTGCTCAGCAGTCATCAAGAAATTATTCAGAGGTATGTGAAAGTCAAAAGTATGGTGAACTGTGGGTCAATGGAGATCATACTGATCTGGTTTCTTTTTGCTGATTGTTTTTTTTTTTAATTAAAAATAAAAAGTGTATTGTTGCCACTGCACTCTTAAGATGTTTGCTTTTGCTGCTATTCCTTTGACTAAGTGTTTGAGGGAAGCAAACACAAGTGGACACTCCTGAACTCATTACCCATTTAACAGAGCAACTGGGGTAGTTTCCAGTGTGTTTTCACTGCCAGCTGAATGCAAGTGAGACTCTTGCCCATTTCTGGTTGTCCTGTTGATTAATGGGACCTTCTTTTTTTGCTGCAACACTTCTTGGACTTTTTTTCTCGCAAGCTTCTCCAAAGTACAGCTGCTGCTAGAGCACCACATTTTTACACTTACAGTCCATAACCCCTCAGGAGCACTGGAGCCATTGCAGAAGAATAACTTGTATGCCGAGGTAAGCTGCATAACTTGGAGCTGGATCCTGAAAATGTGCAAAATGTGCTGTGGGAGATCTTATGCTGGGGTCTTACCAGGTAAAAGAAATTAGGCTGTGGGGCTTGGAGGCAGGGAGGTTGCTGGGAAAAGGGCACTGGAGTAAGTGCCCCTAGCATCACACACACGTGCATGTAACCTAAACTGAATTGCTGGGATTTCTTACAGTATAGCAAGTTATGTGTCATATCTTTTGTTATTCTCTCTGTGGGTCTTTAACTTTTTTCCCCCTCACCTGCAGTGTGATGGTTCATTTTTCTATGCTTATGGTTGCCACTTCATGCAGGAGAAGAAAATACATTATTTCCAGGGTAATCCTGCCCATGGAGTTTTGGCGCCCATGCAAAACAGTCCAGGTCCAGACTGAAAAACACCCGTAAGCTAGAGGATGGGCTTCCTTCCACTGACATTTCCCAGAACAGAGGTTGTCAACTGGAAAAGTGCTATGCAGCTGTGTTTGTTCCTTGGAAGGGTTGGGGCAGAGTCCTGAAAGCATCCACGGCTGTGGGGTGGGAGTGAACGAACATGGGGCTTCTCCAAAGCACTGCAGTGCTACGGGGCTTATTCGGGCTGTGCTTGCAGCCTGTATGGTTTCGCCCCTGCCAGCTGGAGCTGCACGGCTTGTTTTCAGCCACAGGCACCAGGGCTCTGCTCCTTTTGTAGTTTGCACAGAGGAGCTGTGCTTACGGCCCATCCAGAAAGCCCGAGGATCAAATAACACCTCTCTCATTCCTTACTCGTAAATCATCCAGGAGAGATAGTGTTTACCTCCAGATTTAAGAACTGTTCTTATTACAGTGTCTGCAGATCGGACTGATTGTGAAAATAAGCTGGATGTAGAAAAACAAAGACACCCCTCTGGCCTTTCAAAGCAGCAGAGAAGCTGCCACCTAGAAACCGTCAGGGATGTACACCTTTCTCTCCTGTTCTCAGCCAAAGGGCAGTTACTCACCTATTAGCTTTTCCGTGAGCTGACTTTCTGTGTATTGATTTTATGACCTTTCAACTGCTGTCTGTCAGTCTTCTGCACTGACAGCTTTACGAGGATCAGTTGTATGGTCAGAGCTCAGAAAATGTTTATATCTTTGGTTCTTTCAGTCAGATGGGTTCACAAAATCCTTGGGGTTGGATGATGATATCATTCCTCACCTCCAGCAGCACTGTACTTCACAGGTCAAATCAATGCAGCTGCTCAGAGAATTGGAGGAATTCAGGCCACAGAATTAGCCTTTAGTGTTCATTTCTGCTCTTAGCGAAGTTAGGGGGAAATTCCTCCAGGATCTGAGTGGCTACCTGTGCGTGTGCGTTTGTTTATGCACTCATCTACTGCAATCTGGCTGTATGCCACTTATGTTGAATTCTGCACCTAAAAATAGCTTTCTTTGTGGAAATGAGAAGTTTGCTTTGTTCGTGTTTGTTCCTTTACCCCTGACTGATTGTTTCTGTCTGTCAGCAGCAACAAAGCCTCATTGTTTTGGTGCTCTGACTGGGATGCCTTAAATGGACCCTATTTTCAGAAACTGCTGAGCCTCCAAGCCCTTGAGATGTCTGCCCATTAAAGTGCTTTACCTTGGCTAGCCCAAAGTGGTGGCAGTTGGACCCTCTCCCCATAGTAATATTGGCCTTAGATGCAGCTTTCTGCAACTTAATAATTTAAGCCCACCTAGTTTGTGATTGTTGGGGAGAAGAGATATTAGATTGCTCTTCGGATATTCATCTTGGCTTTTTGTAGAATACAATGCCAGTTCTTTGCCAAGTGATCTCTCACTTTTGTTCATTCTCATCCTGCTGACCATTCATCCTCCATTTACCAGGCTCGCAAACAACCTAATTTTTCATACCTACTTCTCCATTTGTTGACACTTCAGGCTCCTGCCCATTGCTCTCCCTCAGCAACAAGCTCATTCACATTCCATATTCAAAACCCACAATGTGATTCATTGAACGGAAAAGTGCTTTTGCTTTGCACTGTTTGTCTGAGACTGACCTGGAGGATGACATTATAAATGAGCTCTTGTATCTGAATTGCTTTGTCCTGCTTAGCAAAGTCAGTAGAAAAGGGCAAGGAGCTTTTGGTCTTGAGGGGGGACAGCTGCTTCTCTGAAGTCTCTCTTCTCACTGATCTGATGTCTTTGCTTCGTTCTGTTGCATGGGGTGTACCAGTTTCAGTTTTTAGGCTCATGAGGGAGATTTTTTAAAAGGACAGTTTGCTACAGACAACTTTCACAAAAAAAAACCTCCAAGAGAATGGAGGTGGTATTCACGTATGAAAAGAGGGGGATGAGCTGGATGCTGGAAATGTTGTAAACCATGAGAACACTGCCACTCTAATGTTGCTGATTCAAGAGGTTCCAGACTGTGCATTATTCAGATCATTAAAATTAATGGGAAAATTAACTCCTCAATGGTAGAATTCAACTTATAAACTTCATAATATTATCTAAATTCTTTGTTGTTCATTCAGACCAAAATTCCAAATCCAGATACGTGACTATTTTTGACGCATATCACCAAAAGGGAATAACCAAAGATAAGTCTGATTTTTGTCTTCCACCTATTAATGTGAAAATATTGCCCCAGTGTGCCATCTGTTTTTCCAGATTTACTCAGCTTTCCTTTAATTTCAGTCATATTCTGTATCCATGCAATCACGGCCTCAGTCAAGCCCATTGACTACTGCTGATGACAGCATCAAGATTTATAGAGCTGCAAAACACTACTGTGAGGGCTAAGACCTTATTTTGAGATATAATGATTCTCAATAGATATCATAATAGAGATTTTAAAGTGCTTTATTACATACAGTGGTTATTGTTGTCATACAGAACATCCCAGCTCATGACATAAAAATGGCTTTTTTTCAGTGTAATATTCAGGAAAAGGAGTTTAAATTTGAGATCTAGAAGAAAACTGTCCTCAGAAGCATGATCAGAAAAGCTCGTGAGCTTTCCTAGCACCCAGTACAGTTCACTGATATGAATATAAGTCCAGAGTAATACAATTGGCTGATAAAGAGCAAAGTTTGTTCTATTACAGAAAAAAGTGAAAGATGGGAGTGGAAGTGGCTAACAAACACAAACATAGGTGAGACAGGTGTCAAACTTGTGGTGTCTTAACACTCTTGAAAATTGGGACTTTTTTGGGTTTAGTAAGTTATAGTTAAGGGTATAAACAGGCTTTGGTGGAGTGGGGTACTAATCTCGAAAAACCACTGGAATTCAGAAATCAGAACTTCTTTCAAAGCAGGTGAGGAGAGAGAGAGAAAAAGAGGATATAGAGGAAGCAGGAGTTGTTTTTACTTCAGGAGTGGTGAAATATAGATAATACTTGTGACTAATTTACTGATTAGGTACTAGTTTGTGACCTGTGCCATGTCTGGCCACAGTGAGATTGTTACAGCGTCTTCTGGTGTCTGCCATTTTGAAAGGATTTTGTAAAACTAAAGAGGAAACATAAAGGAGGTGAGAGTGAATGTTTTTTGAGGGCTTGGGAATCTGGTGTTGAAACGAGACTTAAGCATCTCAGTTTATTTTATCAGCAATGAGAATCAAGAGGTGACAGGTTTACAGTGCAGAAGCTCCTTCAAGGAGAGAGAATAATGAGGTCTAGACAAGCGTGTGACATGATCTTGTAGCTGGAAGCTAAAATTACACTAGTGGAGACAGCAAATAAAGCACAGATTTTGAACTAGGAGCTCTGCGTAACAACAGAACAAAAACCCCACAGATTTTTTTCCCCTCCTCCCGATGTTCATGTCACCTCTTTGGGAAGTGTACTTCAAGTACAAGATACGGGTTCCAGTACAAGACTAGGCAGGTGAGCATTAACCACTTTTAAAATACAGAGAGCCATGCTGGATCAATTAATTACTGCTTTTTGTGGCTTTCAGCTCTGTGAATGTATTACGCTCACTCTTTTCAGTCACAAAGTATACAGAGATCAGGACCATTCTGTGTTATTTGTTCAGATGTAGTATCTTCCCTCTATGTCATGACTGTAGGATATAAAAGTGATAGATACTCTTCTTGTTCCTGTAGCATTCAGGACTGAGATTGCAGATGCTGCTTTGTCATGCAGTCTATAACTTTCATCACTATCTTATTTAAATGTAGGATTTTAGTTTCAGATGTGGATGTTATCACAGGATTTGGACATAATACCATCATTCCTGCCATGCAGACATAGGCAGCATGTCAAACAGTGCTTAACCGAGTGTGGTCTTTTTCATGGCTCACGCATTTGCTGTCACCTAAATTCTAAACTCCTAGTCCTTGGGCACTAACCTTGAGGCATCATTGTCCTGTGGTTAATGAATATAATGTGATCATTTCTGGCACAAAATGACCAGTCACTTTCTGTACGATACAAACTCACTTCTATATTACAGTTTCTCTTAGAGGGGAAAAAAAAAAAACAACCTCACTTCAGAACTGAATTCCCTCATTGTTATTATTTACTTGTTTATGAGGAGTGATACAGTAAAGACTGGGAAAAAGCATCTGAAATTCTAGATATAAGGTTAAAAGATGCAAACAGTGGCTAAGAGTGTAAGTGGAACACAAAATAGGTATTACACTTCCTTAGCTGTTCTTTGGTTTTGGAATTTCGAGTGGAGTCTGGAAGCTTTCCTCCTAGATGTGTGCGGGATGGAGCTGCTCTTTCCCTGGTACACAGGAGGTTAATCGCAGGGACAAAGGTGTCCTGGTCTCAGGCTTGGCCGTTTATCATGTTCTACCCCAAAGTGAAATCCAGTAATTTATTTCATCCTCGCAGAGGAACATGTGGAGGAATTAGTGTAGCAGGGTTTTCTGATCAGGATGCTGCAGGAGAAGTCTTGGCCAGAGGGAGGTAGAGCAAACAGGCATTTTGGCAGCGGGAAGTAAGTGGGAAGAGAATACAAGCATGAAGAGAAAGATGTGAGGAATGAAGTCAGAACAGGGGACAGCTGATTTGGGGTGTCAGGGCATTTCATAGAGCCGCTTTTTCTTGCCTGCTGAGCTGAACCTAGCACTGGCCATGCATCAAAGGGAAAGAGCTGCTAAGTCAGTTCAAGCTGTGTCTGTATAAAGAAGGAGCCTTGTGAAGGTAGCCCGGCTGTGAAGCCATTGCTCTCGCAGTCATCGCACGCACCAGGAGGTGCAGGCAGACATCAGCTGCCTGGGTCGAAGCCTTGAGCTGGAAGCGCAAGGAGGAGTGGGCAGAGAGCCCTGAGCTGTGTGGGTGGAGCTGGACTCACTCAGGGTGCAGAGCAGTGCTGCGAACATGGTGGCACCGAGCTGACGAAGCCCACTGTGAGGATGCGCAAGCTCTCCCAGGTCCGTCATGGGCTGTTTTGGCTGCTTAGTTTTACAGCCTGATAGCAGCTCTTTTAAAACAGTCTGTATATGTGGGATATACACGTTTTCTCCATTTCTGTGTGCCCTTTTCCCAGAGAGTAGGCATCTGCAACTTTATGGGACTGTACTGCTTGAGTCGTGCCACTTCCATCTCCCTTCTTTGAACTGGGAAGCTATAGCAAGTGGTGTAACAGGGCTCATATGTTTCACCTGAGAGATTTCTGATGTACTGGGGAGGAGGAGAGAATCTCTGTGTGTCTTGATATGGAGCCAATTTAAGCCCAAAGGAAAGATTTCCATTGATTATAACACAGTTTAAATCTGGTCTGTAATACCTACTAAACAACAAATCATGTTGTGATCCTTTTAAGTCATCACTGTTATATGAAATCAGAGGAATTATTCTTATTTATTAACCCTTCCACTTAAACATTTTGGGGATAGTAATCCATTCAGCTTTAGTGATAAAGAAAATACTGCACTCAACAGCTTTGGAAAACCACTAGAAAAAAAGAGTTTCTGTATGGGATTGGCTTGGTTTATGTCCTGCTAAGTAGCTATTGTGGAACAGGAGTGATTTACTGAAAAGTTGTGGAGAAAACCAGATCACCGTAGACTTGGTATTTCATAGCTAAATCATAGAGAAAGAGTTTTAAAAATAATACAACGATGTCAGGAGGCTTTTTGTAGCTTGTAGGGTTTCCCCCACTACAACTCAATTTCAACATGAACACAGTTACCTGGAGTAGGCCACTCTGGGGAGCAGAGGGGGAAATCCTTTAGTGTTTTCAAAACTGGTGATGGAAAGAAAGTAGCTGCACTTTAGCTAAGACTGAAGCTTGTTTTTTCTTCAAGCCCAGATTTTACCTTCTCCACTAAGACTACAACATACTTGAGGCTGGTACTCTGCAGTCTCATTTGCATTGTCAACTGTCTAAAGCTGCCTCTAACATTTGAATGAAGAAACACAGGAACAAATCGCACAGCAGAGTTCCTTGTGTCTTTCTCAGTATGTTCTATTTTTAGTATACACTATTATCTGAAATACTATGAATCATAGAAATATTTGTTGTGTTACAGTTAGTGCTCAGTACAGTTACGAAAGTAAACTAACCTGTGTATTATGGAACAGTAGAGTCATCCTACAATATGAAGGCCTTGGCCATGTATCCTCAGCCTTGCAGGACAGCTTGGGAGTAGATGACCAATGAGTTTCTTTTTTGAACAGTATTGTTTAAAACCCACAGGCATCAGAAATACTGAGATTACTGCAGCTAGCCTCCCTGTATGGGCCTCATGCCACAGTAGCTAAGCACCCCATATGTTTTCCCCCCCCCAAGAGATGTGTTTTGTCCTCACAGCAAACTCAGAAGTTCCCTGCTCTCACTCACAGAGACTGGGATACTGCATGGAAGTCAGCCCAGAAAGTCCTGGGTAAGTGGACGGCCCTTTGTCTCCCTGTTGGCTAAATGTAGATTTGTATCTCGATTATTTGTTGCTCAGCCTCCTTCAATACTGAGCTTAAAGCATGCTCTGGATAGGTAGCTATCTTTGGGGGGCAGCAGAAATATATTTTTCTGTGGAATGGTCTTTCTCACTGAATTGTTTTCCAAATTGAGCACGCAGAAGGTGCCTCCCAGTTCAATAGCAGTGTGTATCGGCTCTGTCAGTTCCTGCAAGTCGATGCAGGTAGTGGAGCAAGAAGCACTTTCCATGACGTAAAACCTCTCTCTGAGGTCAGAAGGACCTAGCTTTTTCTAGAAAGCTAGTACTCATACCTAATTTTTTGTAGGTTCATTAAAGACAGTTTCACTATTGTACACATCCACACATAGTCTGTAAATTGGAAGTCTTCTTTTTGCACAGGCTTATATGGTTGGGAAGGGGTCAGGTGAACAGCACTTTTGCTCTTCTTCGAGTGGCTGCTTCCTAACTTCTCTGAGGATAAAGGCAAAAGCATTTGTACTCACACACTTTGACCAGATTTGGTAGATACCTCTTTTGGCCGCTCAATAGATTGCCAACAGGGGACATCACAGCTACTTCTGGAGAGTTTAAGCCCATGCTGACTTGGAGTGTTGATAGGTGACCCTGGCACGCAAATCATCTGCCCTCAGGCAAATCCATTCTCCTCAGCAGAACCTATTTTATAGTTTTGAGTGATTACATTTCAAGGGTCCATGAAGGCAGCAACCCCACGCTGTTAGTCATGTGTGAACGCTCCTTATGAATTACCTTTCAAAACAAAGTTTGAAAAGGGTGCTTAGGCAAAGCGGAGTCTTACAGTTAAAGTGGAGTTTGGACTGTGACAGAGGAAAATCCCCTTCTCAGACTCCAGTCAGCGTGCAGATGCATCTCCAAAATGGCTTTGCTTACTCCTTGCTCAGAAATCCCGTGATATTCACACTTCAGAAGCGTATCAGCTCACCAAATGCCAGGCTTTTACTGCCTGAGGAGAGGGCAATATTTCCCCCTTACAATCCAATCTTGAAGGCTTCAAGGCAAAGCTTTTCCTTGACAAAGGCAAAATATTTTATTTTGCCTAAGGGACCAGGACATTAATATATGCAATCTTTTAAGCTGGCGCAGGTTTTAACGCTCACAGAACTGAAGTGCCTTATGAATTACAGACTGACATCTCCTTTATCAAATGAAATGACTATGTTGGACTCATTCATGGAATGTTTCCCAGCACAAAACTCACTCTGCTTTATATTTCTATTAAGAGCTGATCCATAGTATTCTGCTTTATACTCACTGGTAGCAACTTAACTCTTTTTATTATAAAAACTTTGCATGATGCCATGTGTGGTTCAGTAGAAACATTCTCTCCTGTGCTATAGTGATAGCTTTAAGATAAATAACAGTATTTTCACAATTATTTGAATTTTGTTTATAGCTTCATCTACCACCTTAGTAGTAATGCACAGTGCTTTAAGATACATGAAATTATCTTTAGGTTCCTGGAGGGATGGATTTAGAGAGTACTTTGAAAACTCATCTGACAATTTACTAGTAGCAAGAAAGTAAAGCAGATAAAAAACATCATAAGAAAATCCATCCTCTTATTAAGGAGGTTCATCTTTCAAATCCTTTTGTGAAATTACTTTGCAGACCTTCAGTCCAAAATTCAGCTGATGTAAATGAACACCTTACTATTGATACACAAGAAGATGTGTGGTTTTTATACCAAGCCTATTCCCACATATCAATTACACAGTCTTTCTTCAGAGCATGCATATGTAATTCCATTAATTTTGGAGGGAGATCCTTGCAGCCCCACATCAGAAATGACATCTTCATGTTTTGGTTAAAAATATCACTCATCAGAAGCAATTGGGGTTTAATGTGTTACCTCTTTCCAGTTCATCTAGGGTCACTGAATTCTGAGTCCGTTCTAGTTACAAAATAAATATATGAGCTTGCAATACTCCTAAAATGACTCTTTCTTAGACGCATACAGAGCTCACCTGACATTGACCTGACTTGCCACCAGGGTGTCCATTAGATTTTACTGCATTTTAATTTCCAGGATTTTATCCATAACATAGCTAATCTCAGCACTGATCTGAAGAAGTAATTTCCTTGCATTTTGTGTTTTGACAGTGACTAGAAGTGCAACTATCTTGGCACTGATGGTGAAAATTTGTCATTGTGATTCTTCTTTAAGGTCACTTTCTGCAACTCCTACGGCTCGCCAGGAAAGACTCCCCAGGTTTCCGAAACAGTTGATAGCATAAGAGATTTACTGCACAGGTGAGGAAGAGCCCTGCTCATTGTAAGCTGTGCTCCAGTCTCCCCTCAGCAGCTCATGTGTTTTTTTCCAGACCAATTACTTCAGGTCTACAATTTTCCACATTTGGGCTCAGACCATTTACCATTTTGAGCAGGGTTCACTTCAGCTTGTTTGAATTCCAGGAACTCATACCCAAACCAAGGAAATAATTCTGCTTTCAATACCTTTCCCTATCTGCACCTCAGATTTTTTTTTTTTGTTGCAGACAAAGATATAATTCAAGATTGTAGGAGCAATTTTTTTTTCCACGGTTGGTGTGGTTTGTGAAAATAAGAGCCAGAAACAGAAGGCACTCATAGACTGAGCGCAGTCTCCTGCTATTCCAGCACCTGCAGCCAATAGTTGCAATCAGAAAATTTTCAATTTCCATAGTATTCCATTAAGAGATAAGTCTTGAAGTAAATTGGTTCAGCAGGTAGGCATTGAAAATGGAAAATTGTCTTAATCTGGCAGTTCCAGTTCAATTACAGTGTGAATTGCTGTGATACTTTCATATGGTTATGAAAAATCTCTCAAACAACACCACAAAGCATAGGATTATTCATAAATGCCACATGGCTATTTTTTGCCTTATGAACGCTGGACTACACTGTAATCAGAAGTATTTTTAAAGCAAATAAAAATGTTGCTTCTGCAAACATAGGTGCTTAAATATTAATCAGAGCTCTACCACCATCCTGCTGAAATACTTAATGATTTTCTGGCTGTCTCTCACTGTAATTCTGACAGTGGTAATGAAATGCTGGTGTCAGCCCTGCTTGTCAGTGGCCTGGGAGACTGCAGCAGGTGTTGTTCCCTTTTAAAAAAAAACCCGATGCACCGGCAACCGATTTATTCCCATCTGGAAGTGTGGCGAGTCCTGTGTAAATGTAAAGAGCAAAGTACAAAGAGCCAACGTGACCCACCCTTTGCAGGCATGGTGTGTAACCCCCTCTCTCCCTCTGCTCGAGGCAGCCACTAGAAATACCGATGTGTGGTCTGAAACCGCCTTGCAAGCCCACTGCCACAGGAAGGGCCCAGTCTGAGAACATTTGATGTCTGAACTCTGGGATTTTCCCTTTAAGGTAAAAAGATGGGCCACAGGCCATTGGTATGGGGTCTGGGTAGGAAGAGTGTATTTTCTATAATTAAATGACACTTGAATATAACTACTTCTGCAGCCCGTCTAGACTTATTGAAAGTGTGTGAAACTTTTAGCTCTGAAACTTTATCTAGAGATCATTTTATAGACTTGCCAGAGATGAGAAACAAGCATAAAAATGATATTTACCTCCAATTCTATTTATATTATTAGGCCTTGAGCACAGAGAGAGGAAGCAAGAACGTCATTTAGGTGTACCGCCCTAGCCAAAGGAATACATGTGTGTATAAACAATAACAATTCCTCAAATGGCAAGCCCTTAACCTTTCACTGGGTGGGTACCAACTTCCTGTGTTTTTTTTTTTTTCCCCTGCTGAAAAAGTCTTCTTTTTACAATGCCATACTCCCTTTAATATTTTTGGTACATTTTAGACTGTGTTAATGTAAAAAAAAAAATATGTATAATTCAATTTTGTATGGATTAAAAATCAAACTAAAAAACACCTATAAAAGGATAGATGGCTCTTTCTTTTTTTCAGGTCTTAATGATAAATTTTCTGGGAAAAGCACTGCAGTTTTTTGACCAAGATTTCCAGTATACTAAGATACAAAAATATCCAAAGGTTTTTCCATACTGCCTGTAGTATTACTTCTGTCTTAGAGGTGCCCAAATACTTGTATGCATTTAACATATGAGCGTTTCTTTTCCTCAGCTACCTCCATTTTGAAAGCCTATTCAATTTATTATTATGAACTAGAAGGTATATTTTAAAAGTAATGATGAAATATTGGCTGGAAGATTGGGTGTGCCAGCTGTGGGGTCTTGTTCTCTCAGCAGAAGGAGCTAATTTATTAGGTGGCTTAAGCATGGCTGGCATGAAAGATCTGTGTTTGTCAGTTGTTTCAATGCTGGTGTAGCATTCAGAAACCATAAGTGAAATGGGACCACCAGCTACGATGACACTAATCAGTGAATTTTACCTTCTCTCCCACTGACCCCGTCTGGAGGTTGGCCAAGCATGTTGCAAGTCCTCTGGGGCCTCCTGCCAGGAGAAATGCAGGCACGAGGAAGGTCCTCTGTGCTCAGCTCTCGCTCGGATATGAAGGCAAGATGCAGCTGGAGCAAGGTCCCATGTGCTCCAGCTGAGATGTGGCCTCTGTGTAAGGTGCAATGCAGACGCAGCCTGTTATCTCTGTTTTAAAGACAGGCAAGGGCAGTATCACAGAATCACAGCATGGCTGAGTTGGAAGGGACCTCTGGAGGTCATGTTGGCCAGCATCCCCTTCTCAAGCAGGGCCACCTACAGCTGGTTGCCCAGGACCATGTCCAGATGGCTTTTGAATATCTCTAAGGATGGAGACTCTACCACCCCACTGGGCAACCTGTGCCAGTGCTTGGGCAACCTGTGCCAGTGCTCACTCACCCTCACAGTGAAAAAGTGTTTCTTGATGTTCAGGAGGAACCTTCTGTGTTTCAGTTTGTGCCCACTGCCTCTGGTCCTGTCAGTGGGCACCACTGAGAAGAGCCCGGCTACATCCTCTTTGCACCTTCATGTATTTATGTACATTCATGAGATTCCCCCCTGAGCCTACTCTTCTCCAGGCTGAACAGCCCCAGCTCTCTGACTTCCCTTGCAGAAGAGGTGTTCCAGTCCCTTCATCACCTTGGTGACCCTTCACTGGACTCTCTCTGGTATGTCCATATTTCTCTTGGACTGGGGAGCCCAGAGCTGGCCCTAACTTAGTGCTATCCCTGTTACAGCACCTTAGGCCAAAACTGGTGGGAGTGATTCAGACGACCAGCCCTCTGGGGCTCCTTGGCCTCAGTGCTGGTGAGCCACCAGCGAGGAGGCCTGGTGCTGATTCTCTCCCATGGCCACGGGGAGATGAGGTTGGAGAGCAGTTTGTGGCGCTCGTGCTGGCTGCTGTGTGGGGCAGGATGGCCCAGGAAGCGCGCTCTGCTCATGTCCTGCCCCAGAGGAGATGCAGGCTGGCTCTCTGAGCAGTGCATGGTGCTTGCCAACCCATGGCTGCTTGCCACCGGACGGCCTAGTGCGGTGCTGGGCTTTCTGCTGCCACCCTTTCTGAGCAAGGGCATGTGCCATGGTGACACTGCAGGGAAGCAGCTGTGTTTACTCTTTTCCTTTTTTCTCCCTTCTTCCAACCTCTGAAAGTATCAAGAGCTGTTTGACCCTCCATGCAGCTCCATTTCTCCATTCTTCCTCCCCTTCTGTCCAGCCTCCTGAGATGTCTTTGCTCCTCCATTTTCCCAGAAAAGCAGTTGCCACTCCTCCTCGCCCCAGTCCTCTCCTTCCCTCTCTCCCTGGGACCCTAGATTTTTTTTTTTAAGGATGAGAAAGATATTATCTAAAATTAAGTTAGCACAAGGATTCTACCTTTATATATATTTCTGAAATAACAAATAATGTTTGAAACAACAAATAAAGTTAATGCATACAAATAAAATTAGTACATTGGGCTTCGGATGAAGCTGATCTGCATACTAAGGTATGTTTGTGCATTTTTTCTCTCTCAATATAGCATTAAAATAAGCAGAAAAACAAAATGTTGAAATTAGAATTAATATCATATTGTTATTCTGTAAACAAGAACCTACATAATCTTAAGGATCAGAAATGGTATACAGCCATATTGGAAGGATAAAAGAAATATACACATTTCTAGGGAAACAAACTTTCAAAAATAAATGCAACAGCATATTTTATCTTAATGCACTAACATGGTATTATGTTGAGGAACAGAAATAACCTTGGATATATGTTCAAGTTTAACAATTAACAGCTGCTTTTGAAATTATAATTTGCTGATAATAAAATGTCTTTTATAAAATAAGTTTATTTTAAAAACTTATATATTCCCCTTAAAGTGTATATGAAGTATATAGACCTTATTAGTTGTAGAAAATACTCTTTCCCCAGTCAATCTCAGAGAAAGTGTTTCAAATAAAAAGCTTTCTATTTTCAATTGAAACTCAACATTGATTTTTTTTTCCATACTAGGTTTCAGAAAACAAAGGAAAGAGATTTTTCTGAGTAACCTGATTGATTGCTCTTCCCCCTCCCCGCCCCACTCTTCAGATCTCCTTCAGGTGAGAGCTGCTGCTGCTGAGACTTCTTTCAGGGGCTGCACCAAGAAGCTGATGCTGGGGGTGAGTAAACAAGGGGCAGAGGTAGGGGAAGAGGTGGAGAGCCTTAGGAGATGGGGAGCAGAGCATGTCTTGACATTCTGAAGTTGATTGGTAGGGATCATTACTCTGTGGGATGTGGGGAATATGGATTTCCATGTGGAAAAAATGGGAATAATAATGGTGTGTTACCTGAATCTGGGAACAGGAGGGTCAGAGGCAGTGCTCAGAGGTGTCTGGTCAAAACACAGCTTTGTCTCTGAACCTCCTGGCTTCTTATGAGCGGTATCACCTGGCTTTTCAGAACTGTGGGGGTGTTAAAACTTTCAGCTCTGTTCACCCACCGCAGGTATCCACTGTTCACCATCCACCAGCATGGTCAGTGCTTCTTCTGAGCTTGATGAAAAGCACAGCCCTGGCTCCCCAGCCCTGAGCTCTCAGAAAGGGGAGAAATGCTCAGGACCTTCTGACTGAGGGTGAAGGGGAGGCATGAAGGGTCAGGCCTTGGGGCAGCATGAGCAGGCTGGTGGAACGGGGAGCGCATCTCAAAATCCAGATTTTCATCCTCAGAATTGGAGGCATCCTGGCCTTGCAGCATTGCTGGCAGGAAGAGGTAATAAGGATTAGTAAGGCCTGGTGCTCGCATGCCCTTCTCCAAGCAGGGAGTAGTGATGTGGAAAGTCCTGGGATGTTTCTTAGCAGTATTATGAACTCCTGACAGCCTGGTGCTGAGGTGGAGCCTGCTCAGAAAGCTCCTGTGCTGCAGAGCTGGTTGTGTCTCCTGCCAGGAGAAACCTGGAGTCATGGATGGAGCAGTGGAAAGAGATGTAAAGAGGCAGGAAAAAACCCATGGACAGATCTTAAGGTAGGTGGTTGCCCAGGATGGAGCAATTTCTACTCTGCCCCATGTGCTGGGTGGTCTCTTCTGCAGAGACTCCCTGCTTCATCTGGCGCATGAGTGGCAGGGCAGCTGCGGGGAGGGAAAGGGACTTGCTTTTTTATGTGAGATTAGGGAAAGAAAACAACTATAAAAGCAATTGAAAACTGCAATGAGTGAGGAGATGGTTTGTGTCCCACTGTATGCTCTGCTCTTCCAGGAACTGCTCCGCTGCCTTTCAGAAGAGAGGCAGAGTTTATGCTTTTAAAGAGGAGGAACACGAGAATGAGGCTGATAGCTTAATTTCTCAGACAGTATCGTATTTTTGGATGCTGACAGGTTTTAACGTGAATTATTGTCATTCAAGTTCACTGCTTGGTTGAGTTGTTTTGTCTGCCCCAAATGTCCCTCAAATGTACTTGTTCCACAAGGCTTGTCACCTAAGCACCACTGCAATAACAGAAATCTCTTGTCATATACTCTTTGTTCGTAGTCAAGACTTGGCACTGCTCTTACTCATCAATTTGGTGGCTTCAGAACAGCTTCTAAGTACACTCAGGAAGGACTTTTCTCAAGGTGCACCTGAGCCAAGAAATATAACAATGAGAAAAGTTGTTACATCAGTTTCAGTCACTCACCTTTAGTGGGGATGCAGTCGCAATGCTCTTGCGTTATATTAGTCAATATTTATCTACAGAAAGAATCAAAACAAAACAGAAGAGCCTCGCTTTTTGCCTAATCGTGTTATTTCATCAGTCATTCTGCCTTTGGGCATTTCTATTTATGTGTGGATTTACTGTGCATTATCGTAGATCTGTTTAGAATTCTGCTAAGACATCTGTGTTGTATTTTAAAAATAGTATTTCCTTTTAATGAGAGCTACATCCTGTGGTGCCAACAGACCTGCCATTCTAAGTCTCAAGTGTTTTCCTTGGTGACAGTAGGACGCAAATAAGACCAGATCTTCCCAACTTGCCATTTTCCCCTGGATGAGCTTTTCTTTCTGTGTTTGTTTAGTGTGTAATATTAAAGTGGTATTTAGCTTGTAATCTCCTATTAAATCAAATGAGACGGGAGAGCTGATTTTGTTTAAATCTGTGCTGGTGAGAGCTGCTTGCAGGAAGATATTTCTTTGCAAAAGGGACATGACTAAATAATTAATTAAATGATGATTAATTATTTTTTTCAGGCAACAAGAGAAGGAGCTCAATAGGATAAACACTCAGGGTATTTCTCATTAATTTATAAGTCACTTTTATGAGAACAATAAAGAAATCACTTGTCAGATGATAATCCAAAGTTAGCTAAGCCTTCATTCTGTAGTGATGGATTTGCTGTCTCTGGTGGTTTATATTATGGCTTTAGATTAACAGCATTGTTCTTTAAAGTTTGGTCTTGGAGTTTGATTGAATAAGAATTAAACTTTCATTTAAAAAAAAAAAAAGGAGCTTTCTGCAGTCTAGAGGAGGACTTGGACTTGAAAACGCCACCTGAGCCAACTGTGATTAGGATGAAGTTACTTTGTGTAAAGGGGGGTGAAAGGACCTAAGGAGTATTTACGATGTGGATGATAATCCGTTGGCCACTGCTGGTGGTGATCCATGTAGGCACGCAGATGCACAGCAGAACTGGCAGCTGAATGTGTGCTGTCTGTGTCTGAAACCACACTCCTAAATCATGGGTGGGCTTGTGTGTGGGCATGGGTCATATCATATTGAATTAGACCTTTATTTAACCTGGTGGGAAGACATTACAACCTTTGTTCAGTATGATTGACCACAAATTATAGCATCCCCTCTGTCTGCTACTGTGTTTTGTCTGATGTTGCAGTGCAAGAAGACTGTCTGGATACTGAGAGTGCAAACTTCTATATTAGTTTTGTTGCCAAAAAGGTGGATTATTCCCAATGATACAAAAATCCACGGATGCTTCTCCTCACAGTCCGAATCTCCCCAAGGGAGAAACGGAGTACTCAGAGAGTCCCTGAAATGAAACTCAATAGCAACGAAGTTACTATTAAGCAGGTATTCTTTATTGCAGCGCTGGGCAGCACTGGGGATTCTCCACCATAAGTGCTCCAATGAATTACTGAACTTTTAGAGAATATATACTACACAATCATGCATATTCATAGGATTTCCGAGAATTGCTATGCATAAACATGAGATTTCCAGGAACTTATTAACATATGTAAATATCTGATTTGCATGCGCAGTCATCTCTTGTGGTGGTCTTTGGGGGTCTTCAGATGAAGGCTCGTAGTCTTCCTCACTGTGTTCGCTGATTGACCTTTGCTTCTGCGCAAACTCAGTCCTAGGATCACGTAGATGTTGTCCTTCAAGACTGTTGTTGCCATTCTTCTGTTTCTTCCTATCTTCCTGGTTCCGTGCATCTGTTCTCCCAAGGCCGAGTTGTCTGTAAAGAAATTATCCCAGAGCCCCCCTTATCTTATAACTGTTCTTCTAGCTACTCCCTAAATCACATCAGACTGCCCTCAAGTCTAACAAGGTATTCACAACATCCTTAAATCACAACAGGGTGTCTTCTGATCTAATTGAGTGACTAAGGTATTTACAACATCTTTCTTGCTCTTGTGGTTTTTAACCCTTTCACCAATGGATAGCTAACATGGGATACTTATCGTGCTCTAAAGCCCTAGTTGAAACAAGGCATTTGTATTTCTTATCCTGTAGTAGCAAGATGAGCTCAGCATTTTACCCCATACCTGTGGGGTAAACTTCTAACTCGCATAGAAGTAGAAAACTATAGGAGCTTTGTCTTCACTAAAATTTTATTCAGGATAGCAATTACCAGCTTTTAAACTGTATTTTCTTTAGTAGCGAAGAGAATACCAGTCTCTAAGTACCACCTGAATACTCTGAGTATCCTTTTCCACTGTGGTGACCATATCCTTCCCTGAGCAGTTTTGTGTCAAGTTATTGCTCCTATGCCAGTACCACCAGTGCTTATCCTAAGATCGTACCACAGTGTGCGAGAGGGAGAAATTCATACCTCTAAGGAAACCAGGAGAGTTAATGTCTGTATAGGAAATTTTTTAAGACATTACATCACTGCTAGTGTTCAAAAGTAGGGAAGGGGAGTAAGCAATGGGAGGGAATTCACAGCAGAAGCAGTGAATTGCAATATTTGCTTAATGAGACTAGAAAAAGAATTACGAGGAAGCATTGCCTGACAGGGAATAGCTTCCCTCCTGTGTGAGGAGGTTTTAAAAATAAACAAAGCTAAGGTGTGTCCATGAACTGTCATGCTATCATTACTTCAGTGGGGATATAGCAGTTGTTGGGAGAAGGGATGGAAAGTGGGGGTTTGCAAGCATCTAGTGTCCCATTGACACTAGGAGATTTCTACCCGGATACCCTGCTGCTCTCTGCTAATTATATACACTTGACTTTATACCTCAAAAATACCTTAACCTCTGTGATAAGAAGTTTCAGTCACTCTCTGTCTTTCCAAGCAGAGCTTTTATTCAAACATGCAAATAAAAGCTCACATTCTCTCCCACACAGAGGTAGAGTTGTGCTCATCTCCTTGTCATGGTTTTCATTACATGACTGTAAACAAGATAATGAACAATGAAAAATATTTAGGCAGAGTTACAAAAGGGTAAAAAGATAAACCAACAGATATTTTGAAAATGGATATTTATAGTTATATTAATCTCTGGTCTATGCAGATTGCATGCTATAGAATTCGGTGCAATTATACTCTCTTGTACCAGCACTGAATATGACCCAAGAGCAAAAAGAAAAGAAACAAAAACATTTCTGGTGTGTTTGAATCAGGTTTATTTTGGTGATGACTTCTTGCTCAGCTGTGCACATCAAAACAAAGCGATTGTTATGCTCTTGGTGAGAATTGTATTTATATGCCATGACACTACCAGTACTGAATCATGGTGTTCTTCCAACTCTCCCCAAAACAACGGTCTGCCTAGAAGTATTTAAGAAAATACAGCTATTATTGTTTTCTTACATGTTTTCATACACTGAATATGGGAAGTCCAAAAACACAGCCAGAGTCTTGCTGACACTTTTGTTTTCAAACAAGTGAAATTTACTGTAATTTGTTATGAAAGGAGGGTCACTCTCCCATCAGGGAAAATCAGAGGCATCTCAGGAATATCAGTAAAAAAATAAGATTTCCATTCCTGTGGTCAGTTGGTGGGTTGAGGGCACTTTGGGCTTGCTTGGAAAGATATTCAAGGCCATGATCTGCTATCTTCTTCTGACAGTAAAACAGTTAGCAGCACGCTGTGTTCCCTGCAGGGCTTTTGCTGAGTTCTGCCTCCACCAGAGCTGTCTGTGGATGCTTTCATGACTGCTTTTGTGTGACCTTATAGCTTTCCTGACTCATCAGAACTTGTTTCATGTCAGGAGGCCACTTTTTTGGCATCTTGCCTGCATCCAAATAACTCCTTTCAAGGTCTTGTCAGAGTACTTTAGGGATATGACATTTTTGTTGGTGACCTCTCTTAGGATATGTATGTATCTCTGCGTTTAACCAATTAAAGGCTGTTCATACTCTTTAAATCTAGACAAGTGCCTATTTCTTACCAGGTGGGCTTTTGAAGACTTTTCTTTCTGCTGGACAGCTGTTTCTGCCTAATGTCCCAGGCCCCACAGAAGGAACTAATCTCCCATTGCAGTGTCTACAACTGCAGTGGGGTATATAGTTTTGTAATGAAGGGGAGGAAAACCTATTGTTGTAACTATCTAGTAGGAAGCTACCCAGCAGCCTCTCAAGAGTAATAGATATTTGCTGAGCAGAAACTTGCTTCTGTTTGCAACACTCTGCAAATGGTCATAATGCTAAGGTAGGAGTAGCTTGACTGAACCTTTTATGCTGAAGTGAAAGAAAGAAGTGAAGAAGGGGTAGGGGGAAGTCTGCCCCAATTCCCATACTTTCTGGGAAGTACTAATCTTGGCTTTTCCAGTGAGTAACATCCCAGCCTCCTTCATAAGCCAGAGCAGTGCCTTTGGATGGGCAAGCCCAACGACCAAGTAACTGGTCAAAGGAGGTGGAGAGTGTCTGCCTTACTTCTCTCCTACTTCATGTGCTATGAACCCGTACTTAGAGCTACAGATCTGCTAAGCATCACCGCCCCAGTGGAGGGTGCTGTTGTCTATGTATTGTACTTTCTCCTTCAGACAAGAGCCAGATGATGTGCCCATCACCATTGCTGCATTGCTTAATGTAGAGAGTAAGTATAAGCAGCCCTTCATTTCATTATTACTAGTTTTGCTGATCCAGCAGATACTGATTCCTGGATCTTCTTCACAATCCAGTCCAGGACCTCACCCTGACTGTGGTATGACCCCATCTCCTTGAAGAACTGTGAATCTTCCACTGAATTGTGCCCTATCCTGCTGCCAATCTCTGTTTCCCCTGGGGTTCACAAGCCACACAGGTCCTGTGTCCCTCTTCTCTTACATCAAAGGTACTGGTGCATTTTAACCATCCCCTGGCAAAGCAGTTGAGTAGTAGTCTCTCTTTCTCTTCCTGGACTTCATTGCTTGCAAAATAGAATTACATTGCTGTGGATCACAAGCACTACTCTGGATCTGGTCTCTGTTGTGGTGGTGCAGGTACTACACAGAAGAGCCTGATTTTTTTCACTGTAAATTTTTTTCATAGCTTCCTGTTTCCCATCAGTTTTAATGGCTGCGGGTGCAGTCTGGAGCATTGGTGTTTGCTGTGCTGACTGACAGCCTGCACTGATGTTTACCCATTCTTAGCAGGGCTGAGTTGTAATAGGTAGCTGCCCACTAACATCTTGGATAAAATTTCCTATGTGTCTCTACTGCTGACCATTGCCGTATGGGGGCAGAGCTTTGTAACTAATTAGCGGGCCAGAGCAGATTAGTTTGGAGGAATCCTGAGCAGATGTGCAGTGGTAAGTGAGGGTGAAATAACACTATGGATCATGATCCAGTGGCTCAGTGTATAAATCGTTAGTCAAGGGTTGTGAGGCAAGTCTGCTTTGTGGGAAATTGCTCGTGACACCCCGGGTACTCTGGTTGCTCATACCAAGACAAGGGTGCTGCAGCAACACCTGAGTGGAATACCTGTAGGGACAATATCAGCTCCAGTTAATGAGACGCTAATCCTCGTTAATATATGATCTATATCCCAAAGAGCCAGAGAAAGCGGCAGCAACTTCTGTGGCTAATTTTGTGATGCCAAATAATATAGACAACTGTTGTTCTGGGTTTGAGATGCAGTCTACAACAGATAAGGTTTCCCTTTAAACAGGTAACCCACAGGTTTCACCTTTAAACAGTAATAGTGATTGGGGAAGTGTAACAGATCACCCGCTAACTGTGAAAGCTAGAAGTCACCTTTCCCATTTGTTCAGCCTTCGTTGATGAAAGGAGATGGACTTTGCCCCAGCAAACTCAGCAGTTTAGTCTTGCTTTGCTCTGGGTAAGAGAATCTTGTTTTGTTGAACATTATAAATAGAAACACACTTTTCTATCTCTTGTGGAATCTCTCTGGCCCCCACTTGTACACAGTGGCAAGCTACTTATCTTGGGGGATCTAAAAAGCAACAGCACAAATCTAGGCTTTTATCTTTCCTCTCTGTGTGAAGGGAAGAGCAACTTTTTCTAAGCGTACTGTTCCTGGCCCTGCTGAGTTGCAGAGAATGGGCCCATGTTGTTGTACATCTTTACTGTAGATGTTGACGTGTTGTTGACACTTATCTGTACAGCACTCTGCTCTCTCTGATAAGTTTTAATTAAAGAGAGAAACTGCTGAGGTATATGTCTGAGTTCCTGAATCCATTCACAATGGCATGAGAAGGAGTGATTTAGCAGGAAAGCATGGAGCCTGTCAGAAAAGTGTTTTGCTCAACTGTTTCTGACAAGAATTAGAAATTACAGTAGAAAATCCCCTGGCATAAGGGTCAGCCCAGTCCCCTGAGCCTGCCTCTGAAGCTTGACCTTTCCAGTGGCATTCTCCTACCTTCTGGCCACTCCATTAGCTCTTCTGAACAGGATACAAGTGGAAAGAAGAACAGACCTGGATTTAACCCCTTGTTCACAGACAAGCGCATGCTGGATCACAAACCATGATTGCTGTGTCAGGCATGGTTTTTCATTTACAGCTCTGTGTCATAACACAGCGCTCAAATTCCATCCCAGTTCCTGTGGCTTA
This sequence comes from Theristicus caerulescens, assembly GCA_020745775.1. Lineage (NCBI taxonomy): Eukaryota > Metazoa > Chordata > Aves > Pelecaniformes > Threskiornithidae > Theristicus > Theristicus caerulescens. The sequence continues at coordinate 77,311,342 of CM036558.1, forward strand.
AACTGGGTAAGGTCACAGGAGACTCCTTTCTGCCCCAGGTCATGAAGTTCTGCTCTTGGGGTGCAAACACATCACACAGCCTCTTCCACAGACTAATCAATCTCCATTTAAAAGCAGCTAGATCCTCCTGCTCTCTTTCTTCTGTCTCCCATTAGAAGGCTGGTCGTGAATCAAATTGCATTGCCAGGCCTAATTTGCAGGCTAAGTTTATTCATTACCTGTCTTTATCCTCTGGCTCTTTGGCTTGAATAGTTCTTTTCCCTGCCTCATGTTCAGAATGTTTCATGCGTTCATAAAAAACAGGTCTGACACCTGCCAACCTTTTTCTTCCTTTCTTCTTTTCTAGGCGAAACAAGGCAATTTTGGTGTCCTCTTGTAACATAGGGCTTCCACTTTCTCTGATAATTTTGGTAGCTGATATCTGAGCATCTTGTAGATCACTGATGCTTGGTTTCTTAACCTGTGCTATAGTCCCCTCAGAATTCCCCAGCTTCAGATCCTGTTCCTGATCACATTAATCCAGTGGTATTCAGAGACTGCTTAAGAACAGTTTAAGGCTGTACAGAAAGCTGGCTGCGTGTTGAGTACCACAGGTTGCTGTGAATTCAAAAAGTCATTCTGTCTTTTCATGGTAATGCCAATGAACATCATTTAGAAGTTATAACCCCTGAAGAACAGCATTGTTATTGGTACTGATGGCTAGCCATGGAAATAGGTAATACAACAGACCAACACAAATAGCTTAATTTCTTTCAACCAAAAAGCTATTAAAAAGCTGTTAAAGATTTTTTAAATGTGTCAAGCACAGAGACACTGCTTATAAAGTTCTTCCGTTATTTATACGGATTATCAGGTGCAGTTTGTAGGCTGATATCTGAAAATGTGCATGTGGAAATGCTAATTTGAAAACACTAGGCCTTGTACAATATTCAGTAAAATAACCTCTGGGCTCTCCATGCATGTGTAACACCAGTCTCTATACGTGGTGATGCTGCCCATGTGAAACTGAGACTGCTAGCAGTGTCGCTTCGAGATTAGATTAAAATCTCAAGGGCAGGGACTTTCTTCTTTATTTGTGTGTAAAGCTTTGTGCATCTTTTTGACACCTTGTAAATAATGTAACAGGGCTTTGCTCATTTTCTTCCTCATATATGAGCAGTTTCTGTCACAGCAATAGATGAGGATAAACTCAATAATATATGAAGATTAAGGTTGGATGTTGGGGTTGACTGATGCAGACCTTTTACTCTGCACAAGCTCTAGCTGAGAGTTGCAGGTGAAGCAGCTATTTAGACTTTGAAAATGCTTACCTGTTTATATTTGCTCTTCCCACCCACTAGAAATCATTTAAAATGAGCCGGGAGATGGAATTAACAAGAAAAATATGACTATAACCATAGAATGAACGCAGCTACTTGAGAAAATACAGATGACTTGTTCAGGATGGAGGAAAAGATACTGAATGATAATTGGAGTGTTATCTTTGAAGGTCAGTTGTTTTCTCATTGCTGGGCCAGCTGTTCAGGCAATCTTCCTACAGTTGCCTCGTGGCTGGGGACATAAATCTACCTGTGTAGCTCACACCATTCTTAGTTTTTTTCTCATTGACAAGAACAGAGTAGCCTACCAACCTTTATTGTTCTTGTCAGCCCAGGAATACTGACTATGGCATTATAGATATTCTCAAGAAACAGAATTTCAGGGCCCCTGCGATATGTTTTCTGCTCTAGTGGTTTTCACCCTTGGGGTAATTATGATGTATGATGCTGATGTATTGGGCATAACTGTTACCTCAGCATGTTGCTAGCTATGCTCTGTGTGGAATTTAAGATCCTCTCTCATCTGCACTGTCAGATCAAGTCTTCTCTTCCAACATCTTGGCATTTAGTTTTTTTATCAACCATGAGCCAATGGTGGAAGAAACTGATTGCAGAGGTACGAGGGTGCTTCTCTGCCTCTTTGTACTGGTGATCCTCAACCAGTGCTGTGAGGCGAGATGCTATACTCCAACATGTTTAACTATAGAGCATCTGACTATAAGGGAAGGCTTGACTTTTGACTGCTTTTCTTTTGTGTCATTTACATTGGCTTTTAACCTGTTTCACTCTTCCTGGCATACTGTAGCAGCAGTAAAGCCAAGATGAAAAAAAAAATTTAAAAAGACCCAGTCTGTCAGGAGGGTATAGTGCTGTCACAGTTGCTGTCCCAGTTTCATGAAGCTTATTGTCACCTGGGTGAAATGCAAAGTCTCTGTTCTCAGAAGGAGCATATGTCCTCAGACAGTGCTGTGGGGAGGCCAGGGGAGACAGCCACTGCTTTGCTGGAATGTGGCTGTGCTGGATCAGAAGAAAAGTCCATGTGGGTCAGTGTCCCCAGCTCTGGCAGTGCCCAGTGGCAGACTCTCAGGAAAAGATTATAAGGAGCAGGGCAAGCCCAGAGGGATACCTCCTTGAGAAATCTTCCCTGCTGCCAGCCGTAGGAACTTCTCTCATCAGAGCTTATATTGGCCTCTTTTATGTTTTATAAGTGATTGAGATAGCCCAATTTTAAACACAGCAAGAGCTGTCATGAATTCTGCTACCAAATTATAGAGGAGATTTAAAGCAGAGCCTCCTGCTTCCTCTGTGTCCTGTCTCTTGCTTCTGCTCCGCAGCAGTTACATGCTGTCTGTAGGGGTTCCCCCACTCTCAAGATCTGACTTCTGTCTAGCAGGCAAAAATACTGAGTGTGCCTGACATGCAAGCTATGCTGATGCATTTGCAACACTAACTACATGTCAGATGCTTTCCTTAAGGGGTTGTGGGAAGTGGAATTTACTGGAGAGAATGAAAGCCCACCACGAAGATTAGTGGAAACCTTTCTCTGCAGCTTTGAGGTTCCTTTAGGCGCCTCTTCTCTTTACAACTTCAGTTGCTATGTCCCTTGTAGTGCTGGGTGCTGATGGTACTGGTGCAATGGAGATGAAAGATGGAAGAAGTAACCAGAGATTGCTTGGCCCTGTGTCAGCTGTTTCTTTTCACTGGTATGGGGATTTTCCCCCTCCGTAAAAGGAAATGCTTTTAAAAGGGTCATCTGGTCTGAGTGTATCCTCAGTGACTAAAGCAGTCCAGCTATTGACTACTGAGGTTCTGCTTCCTTCCCATAACCCCCAGCTGCTAATTTCTAAATACCATCAGCATCTGCATTAAGCCATGCTCTTCACATGATGGATGTAAATCAGAATAGCACCTGCACTGTGGCATTTAATCAGCAGCAGTCATTTAGCACAGCAACTTAATTGTCATTACATAAGTCAGGTCATCACAGACTAGCACCTAATAGCTGACTGCTTGCTACACAAAGCTATGTGCTCTGGCTATGATTTTTATGCCCAACTGTTGCTAAAACGAAATCAAAGAGAGTGATCCTGGCTAATGCTGTGCTGCATTTCCTCTTTTTCTTCACCGTATTCAATATACCCCTTCCCACCCACTGCTTTTTCCTATCAGGGTCTGTCACATGATAAATCTACTGAAAGTCTTGCATTAATCATGCCCTTGTGAATTATCCAGCAACATATTTCCTCTGTCAGTCAGCCTCCAATTTGAAATGATAAAGCCTGCTTGCTTGTGACTACTGCATTATCACTGGTTGCCTTCTTACTGACTTTAGTAGCAGAATAAATGGATTTAGACTGGTTCATTTGTAAATCCACAGCACATATATCTGCCTGTCTCCAATTCTTGAAAGCTGGAAGTCCAGATGAAGCATAGGCAAGGTTTTCCAAGAGCTCATTTAGAAAAGCCTGCTTTTGGTTATAGCTTTGTAGCAGTGTCCTGCCCTCAGAATCACTCAGGATCCAGATGAAGTTCAGCCTTACAGTATGACACCAGTGCTGTAATATTCTCATTAAAGAATCCCAGATATGTTTGTTTTTTTTTTTTAAGAAACTGTCCTGAATTTATTGAATTAAATCAGAGAAATTACACATCAGCTGTGTTGCATGTGCAGAGATTTCTGTTGTTAGTTCAATTAGTTCGTCTCTGTAAAGAACAAGTGGAATGCCTAGCCTTTAAGTAAAGAAGAAATATGGTAAGGTAAAGAGAAAAAGAAAAAAGTTAGGTAACAGATCATTTTAATGAAAACAGTGTTTTGTATGTAGATTAAGGAGATAATTTAGGCTCTCAGATACCCTGATGCATGGTGCCAGATTAAAAAAAAAATCACACTTCTGTCTGCGTGACTGTGCCTATTAATGTTACAGATTATCCAAGAGACTGCAATTCTTTTATTACATTCCTCTTGTGTATTTCAAAGCACTTTTGCATGGAATAATTTCACTCTTTCCCTGATGTACTGTTGAATTATTCCCCTGTTGCTTATGCGGATTTTTCCCACAACGATGAAGGAGGAAAAATAATTTCAAAGGCAAGTGTAATTACAAAAACAGTAAGTGTTGCCAGGGGAATCTGGGATGGGGGCAGTGCTATTATAGTCTCTTTGATAGACTGAAGACAGTAAGTGTCTTTACTTTCCCTTTATAAATCTCTCTTCTTTCCTCTCCCTCTCCTTTACCTATATTTTCCTGTGTATGAGACTGATCCATAATCTGTTGAAGTGAAAGTTCCCCTATTTCGTTTAAAGGAAAATGCCCTGCAAATGCTAGTCACAGGCTTGCTTCTGAACACTGTTAACTTGAGGGAGTGGAGGAATACCTAGATCCTCTTTTGGGGAGTTGTACTGAAATACTGGATATTGTAAAGCTTTTTGAAGGCAATGATCTTGGACACAGAAAAGCCTTTTAGATACCTAGTGGTTTATATTTATAAGGGGCAAAACTCAAAACCTCCTAAGATTCAGGCAGCAGTGCAGCCGGGGAGCAAAAATGAAAGTTTTGTTTGTTGGCTTAGGGTTCAGTCATTTAGTGGTAGACTACAAATTGCTAATAGCTTTCAATCCTGTTGAGATCAGCTGGAAAGGAGTACCGTGTGGAAGTCCATAGCACCTGGTAGCACTGATCTTCATTACGAAAACACAGATGTAAGAAATGAGCAGTGATGCTGGCTGAGGGCTCACTTTCTGCTAGTCCTGCCTATTTCTCAAAGCTGGAAATGGGAAGCGTAGTAATACTGACACAAGGCTGTCCTTGTTTTCCCATTGACATTAGAGCTGGAAGACAACATTTATTCCCCACACACTACTGCCATCTTAATGGCAGGCTACTGTTTTCTCTTAACTAATTCATTCCCTTCAAAGTTTCAACACAGCAGATCAGGCCATTTTTCTGACACTCCATTTCCTTATGCGTGTGCCAAAATTTGAAACTAGTAAATATACCTTTTCTTTCTAAATGGACAACTTCTGTTACTGCTGTTAATCTCCTGTTACTCTGGAATTGCTTTGTGGTGAGCATTTCACTGGGTAGCAGTAGCCCTCTTGTCCACGCTGGACACACATTGCTACCTCTTCTAATATGTTTATGATCTGTTGTAGTTAGGTTTTTTTTCCAAGTTCTGGTCCTTGTCTTAGGTTGTGCTTTTTGTTAACTCTGAGGGTAGCAGCTTCCTGTGTTGTAGGGCTTCTCATTTTCTTGAATTTTGCAAGTTTTCACTGAGTGTCAGGGCCCTGAGGGTGCTATCAGGCCTTGCTGTGTCTGACCCCAGTTCCCCTCACAGGGCCTGACCCCCCACCCGCAGGCCCACCTCCTGTCCCAGCCTCCATCCCTCCCCCTCCCCACGGAGGTGCCCGATGCCCGGGGCTGGGGCTGCCCCCGAGCCCCTGACCTCCTGGCTGGGGCGCTGGGACAGGCCCTGGCTGCCAGGCCCTGCCATTACCCACCTGGGGGAGCCCCCAGTACTCCCGGTGCCCAGCCCCAGGGAGCCACCGGCCCCTGCAGTGCCCTGATATTGAGCTTTGTGTGGCCTTTGTTTTCCAGTTTTATTTTAAGTAGTATCTTGTTGTTTCTATCATGTTCACAGTGTGAAGCCATTGTCCACGTTTCCTAAGCTCAACTTTGCTTTGGGTTGCGTTCCTGTGTTTTCACAACTCCTCCAGAAATTTGTTTCCCTGTGCTTGGTCCCGAGACACAAACATGATCCGAAAAGTGCTCCTGTTCTTTGCATTAAAATATGCACAAAGCTTTCAGTTTCCCTGCCTCGTGCTTGAAAGCATCTCTGCCAGGTTTTTATCTGGTGTGCAGGCCTCCTCCAGCTCCTATAATTGCATTTCATAACCTCCCATACCTGAAACAACTAAAAGCTCTTTAAAATGTCAAATGATCAGAGTCAAAGCCTGTCAGGAATGGAGCTTGTCAGAGACAGAGCTATCTTCTGATTGCCCTCTGCTTTGCTGGCACCCGTTTCTTGCTGATTCATAACAAAGCTCTGTTTAAATCCTTGGCAGTAGCCTCCTATCTTTCTTTCCATTTCTCACAAGTTTGGGCTCTGGCTGGGGCTTGAATCGCTCCATTCTCTTAAGGTGTTTTCTGAGTTTGCTCACAGGACCACATGTTATTCAGGAATCTCTCACAGCCAAGGAGGCCAACAACAGCCTGGGCCATCCAGGGTGTGAACCCATCATCCCAGCCTCGTGCGTGACCGAACACCTCCTTCCTCTGGCTGCCTCTTCCCAGAGCACGTACGGTTCCTCACAATCCCATTGATTCTGCTTAATGAGGACAGGTGGTTGTCAGGAAAGTCAGAGGATCTGCTAAGAGAAGGCTGACCTTTGTGTCTGTTATTTACCCTTGTATGGAGGTTACTTCTGTACCATTCCCACAACTCATTTCTCTTTCTGTTGCTTGATAGCAAACAGTCCTCTTACAGTTCTTAGTCCCAGGGCCTCAGTTCCCTAAGTAATGTCAGTTTTATATGCATGCAGTTTCTTTGCTGGTTTTACATGTGAGTTACCCACGTTAAGAGGAGGATCTGAACCAAGAGCTCCTTCCCACAAGTTTCTCTGTGCCTCTGGGGGAGTAATATCTGGGTCACTCTGAGCACAAAGCCCTTCCTTATGCCTCTGATAAAAGGAACAGGCAGATTGAGCTCTACAAGATCAAATGAGAGAGAACAACCGCTATCAATCACTTTCCTTTTCCTAGAAATAGCAATTAATCTAACCTGTCTAGGGCTATCTCAAGACAGAAAAGTTGTGAGAAACAGACCCAGCTTCTGCCCAAATCTCAAGACAAAACATGAACCATGTCAATAAATGTTTCAAAACTTAGTGTCTCACTCCGGACTGCTCTGCTGGCTGTTCCTGTGTAGTGTGGTAGTTTTTATACATCTTTGTAATATTCTGACTGGGAGTTTTTGCTCTAAGAAATTTACTGCCCTTTGCAAGCCAAGCCTTTCAGAGGGCCTGTGTCCTGCTACTTTAAGCCAGCACTGCCCTCTTCTGGAGATGACACTAGGCCTTTTCAGTAGGAATTAGGGTCTTTCTCAAGCATCAGCTTCATCCAGGACCTGGCACTGAGTCAGCAAAACACTTGTTCAACTTGTGTATGTAATGTAAACCATGTGAGTAGTCCTGCTTAGGTGCTTAAGCACATCAGCACATCAAACAGAAACCATTAATACTCTGACATAATAGCTTCAGTGGAAACAGTTGTGTGTAAAATCACATGTATTTATGCCGCGCTGAACTGTGTCTCTGAATCTTAAATTTTGGGAGCAGCTCCTTATCTGAGCCTTGCCAGAGGGTCAAAAATTTCACTGGACTGTGATAATTTGCCCACGCTGAGCATCTGCTCTTCAGCTGCCTTCCCGCCACACCTCTAATCTAGTGTCTGTAAATGTTTCATAAGCCTTACTTCTTTCTGGCAAGGTCCCTTTGACAAAAGGGAATAGGCCCTTGTAGTTGCTGGAGAAGGTGGCTATGAATCTCAGCTGCCTTGCCAGGAGGAAGCCCAGGTGGCCACAACATCTATGCCTGTTTCGTGTGGGCTGGATGCATGCTCTAAGCCGCTGTGATGTCCTGGCCTCTTGGCTATGGCCATGAAGGGCTGGGTGTGCCTGGGATGTGCACATGGACCTGGCAGCTGGCAGAAAGTGCGTGAGTTACACGATACTTTGTATAGGTGGTTCTTGTGAATGCCTTGAATTTAAGTTACCTATCAAATTGCACAGCCTTTTTGAGAGTAGCTTATCTTATGGGTTGTGATGTGCTCAAGCGGTTGTAAAGGCTGAGAAGCAGAGCTAGATTAACTTTATGACTGTCACATAGCCCAGATTTCACTTTAAATATTTTATGTGGTGCATTTGCAGCCCAGAGAAATTTGTACCTTCCTGACAGTATTGAGTTTCCTGAAAAATATGATGTGGGGGGATGAAAAAGGAAACCCCAAACCAAAACTCATTCAAGTAAAATGAAAAGTACGGTGCTATATCACTCTCTAGCAATTTCAGCCAAGAATTAGTGCTTTTCAAGTATCAATGACAAATGATTTACAATATCCTTGCAACATCTAATGTATGTTATAATGACAGAGCCACTTTAAGTGACTTACACCCAGTCATTCAGTACCTCATCTATAATTGAGGATACCTGATGTCTAATTGTATCAGACAACGTGGTTGTTTTGGTTTGATTGTCTACCAGGATTGCTAAACAAATAAGACCTAAACTTTGTTTATGTTCAATAGAGTTTGAAATAGACATTTTGCATCCTTTCTTTCTGTGAACTTCCTAAATTTGGACACTTCAAGAAGGAGGGGGGGGGCGGGGGGAAGAAAGAAAAAAAGAGTGGGCTAATTGATCTTTGAAACATTATTATGCCACTGGCATAGGAAGACATTTCATACAAGACTTTCTTTTGTAAGTTTTACTTTCTGATTGGTAACACTTGGGAATTCTGAGGAATTATGCAAAAGATTGAAAGTGGATATTTATCCAAACCAGTGCTCCAAGTTCTGAATATTTCAGTCACTTTCACTAATTATCAGTAACTCTTTGTCCAGCAAGACCTTGACGTTGATGTACTCTGATCTTTTCCTTTCAACTTGGCCACATTTTTAAGAGAGAAGAGTCTTTCACAATATATTTTGGACATGTTCAGCACAAGGTGATTGCCTTTCTGATTTTCCCCACAGACAACAAATGTTTATTTGTCTTTTCATTATCTGTTGTATGAAAAGATATGTGCAAGGCTTCTCACATTCACCAACAGAAATCTCTACTGCCAGTGTAAATTAGGAGTAACTCAGTTAAAAGCTATGAAGCCTAACTGGTGTGAAACTGCTCTGAAGAATTGATTCAAGGGCAATTGGAGTTAATGGGAAGGTTCCCATTGACTTCCATGTGCTTTGAAGTATGTCATATGTCATGCAAAATAAGTAATGGACTTGTGGGCTGATGGCGGTGGTGAGGAGAAATGCTCAGAGATTAACTTTAGCACGGGGAGAGCAGTTATCCTTAGTCTTCCTGTAGAGTAAAAAGGGAAAAGGTGTTTTCTCTTCAGGGCTGTTTCTTCCTTGTCACAGCTCATTGAGTTAATAATTTGCATTCACTCCTGCTCCAATCCTGCTGTCTGATGCCTTCAAAACTCCACTGAATCAGTAATTCCCCACCCTTATTAGTAGCGTCGATTAGTTTGAATTATGTTTTAATGGTTTTGCTGGCAATACTTTAATTGAAATGACTGAAAATCCCATGTAAATGGTACCCAAGTATGTTTTATATAGGATTAGTCATACTGGATATAATCAGGTACCCATTTCTTATAGTAGGGTCTACAATATTTTCAGTAGAATTTTCCTTATTTAGGGATTTGGAAAAGCTATGAACATACAGAAGGAGTCAAGGACAATGCTCCTGAGCACATAGAGTCTTCACATAGAATCTTGTTACTGAGGTACCTGCAAGAGCATTAGATTTTGAAATAAAATAATGTCTTTCAGGATTGGAGGTCTCTCTCTCTGTGTCTCTCTCCCCCCGCTCCCCCAGCTTTCCTTAACAGTAGGTTGTCTGGTAAAAATCTACAACAAGCTTCAGCAACAAAATGGTTGCTCAACTCTGAGCTAAGGGAGACCTCTTGAAAAAAAGAGCAAGGTGATGCTTCATGGAGCCTGTGCTCTGCACACTGCATCTCTGCTCTGCCTTGGCAGTCTTTTTTGTGAGTTGTTGCGATGTAACTGCATCGCAACATTTTTCTTTTCATCTGACAGAATAGCGTTAATTTCTCCTGCAGTAGCATGTTGGAAGATGAAAAGTTTTTTGGCTCCCATGCGGTATATTATAATACAGGCAAAAGCTGTGCAGGTTTTTAAAATTATGTTTGGCCTTCATTATGTCAAGATTTCATAGTGTTTCATAGAGATTTTATAATATTTCTGTGGTTATTACAAGCAGTCAATTACTATGGAAATTACAGACTGTGCTTGAATGTTTGGAGGGAGAAATTATAGATAATTTCTCGTATGTTGGTCCAGTTTCTATGGTAATCTGAATAAGTGTGAATTAATTGCCTGTTGTTGCCATGGTTCTATATGGTAATTCCAGACTCTTAATGTTTGAAATATACCAGGTTACATTTTATGCATGTCTTTAGTACTTGTTAACATACTTCTTAGGACGTTCCAAAGATTACTGTAATCTCATTTCCTGTTTTTGACTATCTGAGGATGAAGAGTTGGAAGATAATCTTCTTTAAGAAAATCCCTCTAGCCACACTGGCTTTAACTTTGCAGTCCAAGAAGTCGTCTATTAAGGCCAATTTCCCATTACTACTTTTAGGCTCTGGTTTGGGCCCATAATCTTTCTTGTGCAGCAGTGATTGGCAGGCCATTATTTTTGACTTACCTTTCTCTCCTGCTGTTGTTAATAGATGGAACTGCTGCTAGCTTCAAAAATGTCTTGGGCAAAGTAATGACCAAGTCATCACAAAAGCAACATTCAGATCCTTCTAAACAGGGATTTGGGGGAAAAAAAAAAAGAAGGACAAAAAGAGAAGAAGAAAATGCTGAAAAAATGAGAACACAGAAAAATAAAAGTGTTCACACCAAAAGAAAATTATTCTCCCACTAGTGTTCACCTCATGTCTGGTGGATCCACACTGGTGGATGATGACAAAGAATCACTGCACCCTGAATGGGGTGGTACAGCAGTGAAAAATTGCAATGGTCTTTCTTAGGGGCAATCACTGTGTTCAATATAAGAATTCATGGGGAGTGTAAGGTATCATCAAGGGGTGAAACCTATACTCCTTTTTGTGTTTGGCAATATGTGGTGTTTAGGTATGTGCTATTGTGTAAATTACAAGAACATGCAGACTGCTATCCAACATGTTATTAACTCCAAGCCCTGTGAGCTTCAAAACAGACTCAGGCTCTGCTTTATTTGTTATTCAGATGAAATTATGTGAAAAACTTGGCTATCTAAGCATCTGTCTTTCCCACCATGATAGGTAGATGATTATGGGTCTGTCATATTAGTCATCATTAGTTACACACAACCTCTAAATTAATTAACACTATTGAGATTGCAAAGTCAAGTGTTCAGGAAATGCCAGTTGAGTTTATAAATTACAGAATTAAGGTATTTGCCTGTGCAGACTTAACTCAATCCCCTTGTGCAGGGACTTTTTGATCCAGCCTTTGATTACATGATCACATACTGTTTTTCCCACATTCAGTGCCAGGATGGCCAGTGCTGTCTTTATAAGCCAGCTAATTGATATTTTGCACTCATACTTTCTTAGTGGGTGGTGCCAGGATTATTTATGATATTCCAGTCAGACACTGTAAATGTGTTAAATTCCCTATTATCTACAAAGAGAGTGAGGACACTGATCACCAGACCACTTTGAGAAAAATGACATTTAAGGGAAAAAGAGAAAATTTGGGAAAGCTGACAAATTCCCTATAGTTATCCTTCCACATCCCCATTGTTTTGAAAAATGCAGAGCAAGGGGAAATTTAAAAATGTAAAAAAAAAAGAAAAAATATTTCAGCATTCTGGAAATACTGAAATGGATGGGTTCAACATTTCAACACAAGCCTGTGAATCTTTTTTGTTTGAGAGCAGCGTAGCTTTAGACACTGTTTTAAAAAGAAACAAGAAACCCCAGAAAAACACTGAAATGGTTAAATAACACCAAAAACTGCACCAGGCAGTCATCTTAGATTGAACAAAATGGTTTGGGTTTACCTTAAGTAAAATATGTTGATGCTTGTGATTGTTTGGAAAATGGATTGTTTTTGGAAAATTGTTTGGAAAATTGTTTTGACTGGATCTGAAACAGGTTTTTGTTGTATTCTTTGTTTTAGCTGGTGTGTTAAAAAAATCAATTATTTTTGCAGTAAAATGAGAGAGTAACTGATAGCAGTAGCAGCTTCTCCATTAATCAAAATGAAATTACGAAGTGATCTTATCACTGGGCATAGGTATTTATTGATGGGAAATAGCTCATCTCAGGGTAGGAGAGCATTACAACTTTGCTAACAAAGGTGTGAAAAGATCCAAAGATGAAATTAGATAAGTTTTATCTTGAAGTAAAAGGCAATGGCTTAGCACTGAGCAGAAATTATTATAAAAGCTGCCATAAGAAATGGTAGATTCACTATTCTTTGTGACTTTTCAAAGTGAAGTTGTGGTTTTGTTTATTTGTTAGTGTTTTTTGGTGGTTTTTTTGGTGTTGCTTTTTTTGAAACATGAATTAAAGTAATTTCTGAGGAAAAAATTATAATTATCAATCTAATCCACATATTTGGGAAGAGTGCTGGAATGGCTGAATGCAGAGTTTCTGGCTGGTTTAGCAGTTTGCAGATCTCCCATATTTATCCTTTTCTTCTTGGGTCTTGAGAACAATGTTTTGCCTGTTGATCTTCAACATAATCCTCATATTCGCAGCTCTCCTGCAGTGCTCTCTCTTTGACACTGATTTGAATCATAGTTTATGTTTCAGGATAGCAGCTGTTTGCTTGCATTGGTCAGGAAGGATTTCTGTTTTCTCAGCGTGCAGCCAGTCAACTCTATCCTACTTTTTTCCTTTCTTCCTGAAACAGTTGGAAGATGGGATGGGTTGACACAGAGCGTGCTTTTCCTAAGCCGTCTGGCTGGTGTGTCTCGCTCACCTACTTGGGGTCATATTGATCTCTGTGTTTTGAGCAAGACATAATTTCTCTGTGTCAGATGGGCTGAGAACTTGGGAGTTTTAATCTTTCCCCCACATGCTTAGTCTGACAGGGTCATCTTGTAGAAATCTCAATCACAAGTAGCACTTTGACTTCACCTGTGATTTCACAGTAACACTCTGTGGACTGAAAAGCATCCTTCTAGCTAAAATATTTAGCTTTGGTATATGTGCTATTTCAATACAGGAGAGAATGTAGTGGTCCTCTCTTGCCTTGAGTTCTGCTTTGAATAGCACTAGAGTAAGATGGGGAAAATACCTTTTGTCAGAGGGTTTCAGAAATGTTTGCTAATAGCAGGGCTCAATGAACTTGCTTTTGGGTTGAGGCATGAATGCTTCAGTGAACACAGACTCATTTCTTCTTTTTCTGTCTTCTTGCTCCTTCTCTTCAAATCTGCCTGAAAGGGGGCCAGTGAATGCTTGACACAATATGGCAAATCAAGCAACTGAGCCCTGGGAGTGATTTGTGAACTGAAGTTGAGAGACAGTCTCCAGGCATCCTGTGAGAAAACTTTGGGGTCTGGAGAAGGGCTTTCTGGATCCTCAGATCATAAAGACATGGAGGCCACTGCAGCCTGATTTGTTTCCTTGTGTGACCAGGGTTACAAGGCCTTTCTTGTGTCACTGTACTTCCTTGGCTCTTTCTGATGCTTCATTCAAAAAGATAACAAGAATTTAAAATTATTGTCATCTGAGGAATTTGTCCAAACAGTAGAGATGCTTGCAGCCAGTATGAAACACTTCAAGTTCTGTTGTGTTTCTACATACTTTCCCAGCTTTGAGTGTTTTAATGTAGAGAGATGCATTAAATACTCTGTGGTAAAAGAATGTTCTTATTTCTTCTTTGTTTCTTGACTCCTAGATATCTGCTCTAAATTTTCCTCTGTCAACCACCTTGAAAGATTACTCAAATGAATAGATATTTTGAGCTGATAATGTCCTATCACATGACAACAGTTTACATGTCATGTCATTATGTACCATTTCTACTGACATAATAGAATAAAGTGTAATGAAGACAGACAAATAGAAATTTGTCCATTTGTATAGACAAATAACACATTTTTTTTTTAAAATTCTTAAAGAGAAGAAAGAAAATGAGGGCTCCAAAATGTACTGGTGAGGGCTAAGAGGAAAGGCCAGAAGGAGATGGCTCACCCAGTTTCACCTAGTGTTTTTATTCCCAAAGACCAGCTGGTAGAAGATGAATGCAATCAACAGTTTCCAAACCATCTCTGAAGCTCTTACCTTCTATGTGGTGGAAGTCTCATTCTACCCTGTGAACAGACAGATGCCTGGGAGGCATCTTCTCTGCTGGGTGAATTCAGAGGGGCTGTAAATCTGTTAAGGAAAGATCATGAAAGGGAGGTGTGTAAAAGGCCACAGCCACCTCTGGGATTACCTTCTGCTGTGTGCTCCTGACTCCCCATCTGGGAGTATCTATGAGGCCACCAAGTACCAACCGCATCTGCCAGATGGGGTGAGACTCTGCAGAAAGTTATTACTACACCCACCTCTCCTCTGCAAAAGAATTGTTGTGGCCCTGGCTGCTCATTTTGATGATCTTTGAAGATAACTAACATGCATAGTCCTAACACTCATCTAGTCCTCCTAACTTTGTGAGAAAAATAAAATGGTTATTTAGCACCACTATAAAAAGAAAACCAACAATAAATCTTGTACCTAATTTTTGGTTTAAATTTGTATTCAGCTACTGGTCAGCATTCTACCTTTCTCTTCTCTTTTAAGGGATTGCCAATATTTTCTGTTTAGGATGCCTCTTCCTCACCATCACAATTACTTCTGTACTTCTTGTTAAAGGCATTGCACTCATTGCCTTTGTCCCTGTAAAGCTCTCAGATTATATTTTTTAATAGGTTTTATTTTTCACACCCATTTTTCAGCATCCTTCAGGAAAAACGGCCAAAAGAACTGCATATGTTTGTCTGGGTTTAGTATAAAGTGCATGAAATACAGAGGCAATGTCACCTCCTTTTCCTCCTAATGACTCTTCTTTATGGATCAAGGCATCTCATCAACTGCTTTTATTACAGCATGGGAGTCTGCATGGAATTGTTTGTTCGCTGTGGCCATGAGATTTCCCCCCCCGCCCCCAGTTCTTCAACTGTGTGAGGCACAGGTTGTTCTGACAGGAGGACATGACACTGTACTTTATTTTATTGTGCCACTTACCAAATTTTATATGCAGTGACTATTTAATATTTATTTCTGAATAGTTGATAAAAGTATTTGTAGGAAGAGGTGGTTGTTAAGACGACACTCAGACCACAAATACCATAAATGTGATCTTCTCTGCAGGGTGGGGAAGGCCTCCCTTGAGTCTGCAACTCAAAAGATGTGCACGCTTGGGAGCTCTTTAGTATGGGGCTCTAAGCTACCTATAAAACATTGCAAATTTGTTTCAAATTTTCATTGTAAAAAATTACTGTATTATTATATTCCATCTCTCTGTCTTTTAAAGAAGAGAATATACATCTAGCTTTGATTCATATTTTATTTTTCATATTTAATAGTTAGGAGAAACTGAGTCAAATAAATATAGAGTGAGTTGAAAATATTTTTAAGGTGCCAAAGCCATGAGAAACTGCAGGCCCTTTGATTCCTAATCTCAGGTTTCGTTGCCTTATCTTCCTTGTCTCTATTTTCTACTTTAGGCATAATTCAGCTAGAAATTTCTGCATGTTCTTTCATCATCTTTCATGATCCTCCAAAGAGAGGATTTTCTGTGATCTGCTGTCTGTGAATTTTGTTATGGTCTGGCTGAGCCTCCATAGTGGATGGTGACCAGATTGTGTTATTTGGACCTAGTGTTTAAATTCTGTAGTAGAGCTGTCTTCTTTGAGCTGAATTCATTCCTCTCTTCATGATGTGGAGCTCCTCAAATGCTCTTTCTGGGGCAGATCTCTTTTTCCAGTCCCTTTCCTGCATCTCAAAGACAGTGTTGATACATCCTAAAGTATATACATCCTGGCTTACAATTTAACCCCTTTGGGGATCTTCAAGGCTGCTGAAATAAAGAACATAGCATTTGCAAAGGAACTTCCCAAGCACAGATACATGACTTTAAACAGTGCAGGAGAACTACAAGTCCACAGAAATTAATACCTGTCTGGATGCGGTGCTCTCTTCATCCTCCTGAAACAATTTGTCCTGACATTCAATGGATTAAGTCAGTGTCCTTCAGTTCTTTGTCTGAGAGTCCACTTTCTTTAATGTTTACTTAACAGTTAGTGCTACTTTTCCTCTTTCTTAGCATTTTCTGGATATTTTTCATGCCTTGAATCACTGTGGGATTACTATGGCAAAAAGTCATTTAAAGTCAATGATTTTGTTAAAACAGCTGGCTGTCTGCTAGGATAATACTGTTACAGTTAGATGACCCCAAGAGGACCCCATTCAGCTTTCTGGACAGGCTTTATTCTTGTTTTTAAGCTGAGAGCCTAAGTGATACTGAAGGTTGAAATGAGAAAATTACTGTATTTACTTGAATAAGAACTATATTCCAAGGACGTACATATCCATGGACTACTAGCAAGTGGTGCACTTATCACAGTTATAAATAGCTAACTTTTAAAGAAAATCCTGAGAGAAAACATCCTGATTATTATTTATGTACTTTATTCAATTCATTAAAGTAATAAACATAATGTGATGTTTATTCTGCAATCTGTCACAGGTGTTTCCTAGACAGATGCTATAGCTCAATCAGATGTTACCTACTCAACTGAGAAATGACATCTTCCTCCTTTTCCACAGCCTGGCAGTCACAGTGGCTCAGTGGAGTCTTCTGACTCTTGTGATCTTGCAGTGTCACTTAGAAAATGTGTATCTATCTGTGGTGTCTTAGCTCAGACTTATCAGAGAGTTATATTTTTGACTGTAGAACAGCAGCAAAAAATACTGGAAAAACAGTCCATTCTTATTAAAAGACAAATGCGTGAAATAAATCTGCACTCCCAACAAACTAAACAAAATTGCTGTGTAAAACCACCAGAACCTCCCCAGGCTGGTGTAGACCTTCTGAGTCATGGACTGCAGTCACTTTGCAGCAGACTTTGCACTGATGTTAATGGGAATCACACGGCTGGCAGGAAGGCAGACATGTGGTCCTGGAAAACAGCTTCTTGGACAGACACCGTTCTGGCAGTGTCTTTGTGTTGCTGTGAAATGTTGTGTCATAGTTTGGGGGGTTGGAAAAGAGCATCAAAGAGGTTGTATAGAGGTGGAAGATGAGAAACAAGGAAAAAGGCCACGATGAAGGTAAAAACGAGAGAATGTTTTAATAACTTTTGTCAGGAGAGAAAAGAAATGCTCTCTAGTGTTTGACTCACTATGTGTGTAGCCCTGAAAAATACTGGCGGTGTTATGGAATCAGAAATGAGGATGCCTACGGGTGAAAACTCCACACTTCTGAGGGTGAGCAAAAACTGAAAGAATTTTTGGATGAAGTGAACAGACTCTAAAAGTGCACGGAGGCAGGACCTGGTTGAAGACCTGCATGACCCTCTGCAGTGCCAGCCCTGATGGGTGCTATCGCTGCATCTGGGCGTAGCTCTGCATTGCCCATTCTCAGGATTCCCTCTATAACATTGGATGTTCATGGCGTAGGTTCATGGCTCAGAACTGGGAGGGGCTGGGAGCGTAAGGATGAGTAAGAGAGAAGAGAGCCCATTACTGTCCACCATCCATTGAGGGGATCTGCTCAGAAGCTCACCCAGCTAATTCAGGGGTTTCCAGAAAGGTCAATATTCTCAGCAAGGGGTTGGCATACTGGGACCTGGTGCCAAGAGAAATGCAGGGCATCATGTTGCATGTGGTAGTGTGGAAGTACGAGTATAACAGATCACTGAGGGAGAGGGTAGGGTAAGCAGATAAATCTATTTTTTATTCTTTTCCTGCTGGGAAAATGTGAAGGAAACGATGACCAACTTCACTTCCACTGTGGCCTCTTTCCATGGGCTTTACATGGGAGGTGTTGCAGAAAAGAAATGCTGAACAATTCAGCATTGTTTTATTCTATCTTCCAATATTTTATGAGGTGATGTATACACCATGTAAAGCACTGTATGCAATAAATAATGTGTTGAATATGATTATAGGTATTGTGGCATGGCAGATACATGAGAAATGTCATGTCATGTAAACACTGATAGAGGGAGATGTAAAATGGGAGAATTTATTATAGCAAAGTTAGGTATTGGTCCCCAGGAAGGAATGAAAGCACAATAACTAACTGCTGTTCCTCCCATAAAAATCGATTTTCCTGTCTTTCTGTTTTAGGTGTTCTTATGTGGTATTATAGATTTTAAAATATCATCCAAGGAGTAAAAGAAGAATGAGGATGTGAGCACTTCACATATAATCCAAAATTCTTGATATAGAGGCAGTGGCTCAACTTTGATTTTCTGAGATTTGTGCTTTCTTTGGACTGCCATATTTTTTTTTTCCCAATGAGATTACCTCAAAAACATGTATTAGAAGTATCTGGTGTTGACGTAAGGATGGTGGTTACAGTGGCAATAGCATAAAGACTAATGACAAACTGGATTACTGGAAACCTTGCTGATGCTAAAAAATGCTAAATGAAAGCCAGGATGGAAAACAATACATGGACCATAATTTTATTTGAGTAAATAATTTTTCCCAACATTATTTTTGCATTTAATCTCTGGACACTGTGGATCAGAATTGTTGCTGATTTCCTACCGGTGTGAGAAGATGAGTAAGAGGTCTCTGGTGTTCGTGCTTCTCTAGGAGGAAGCTGGCTGAGCTCTAGAGAAACCAGTGGAGAGTCACTGGCCCCAGTTAACTGGCTGAAGGAACTGGTACAAGGTGGACTGCTCTGAAAAGCAGCTGGGTCTGCTGGGACTGCATGTGTTCCCAATGACTGTGCTGTTACTAGTAATTTCATTCCAGGCTTTTTATCATTCTGTGATGCCAAGTTATTAGGGCTTTTCCCCTTCCCAATGCTCTTTCAAGCTGATCAATGAAATGAAAATGTTTCTTTTAGGGTACTAAAGTCCAGCAAAGACGAGCCTGAGAGGCCAGCAATAGCTTCTTCCATCCTTCGCTGGATGGCATTTGTGGGTAGTTAGAAGGGAGCCCTTCCAGTTCATCTAATCTTTTCACAGAGATTTTACTTCTTAGGCAGCTGCGAAGAGGCAGCTTCATATATTTATCTACCTGTTCCCAGGCTCTCAAAGGTGATTTGCCACTTTCCATCAAGGGAGGGAGTGAGTACATCCAGACCTCTGTTATTTCTCTGTAAGAACAAGGCAACAGAATTGAAGAGAAAGCTCTCTTGTAACATTGTACTATTGCAGGACTAATGAGCACAGCACAGCCATCCCAGGAATATAAAGCCACTTTGAAGCAGGTGATAACTTTTTTTTTTATAACTTTCTTGTCCTCCAACAGAATTTTAACCCCTGCTAAACTTGTTCAATGCTTTGGCTGTTCACTCCAGCCACTCTTTAATCTCAAAGAGCCCTGGCAGTGGCTTCCTTGCAGAAAGAAAAAAAAAATTGGAATTGTTTCATTGTTACCTATTTTTATTTTGCCAACACCCTATATTCTGCATTGAAGTCACCGGAGTCTCATTTTCTGTGAGCACAAGAACACATCTGGGATAAAAGCATCCATAATCTCTGATAGATGAGAGGGTAGCTAAATGGCATGAAATTATTTAAAAAAGATAGTATTAAAGATGCAAAGCCAAGTACCGAGAAACAAAGAAATGCTGGAATTCATGCTCAGCTGAAGCCTTAATTTGGTTTCTTTCCATGCAATATGCCTTTTGTTTACTATTTGGTCATGGTTTTTCCACAGGCCTCCTGTCTCACCCAGCACACAGGACACTTGGTGCTCATTCACCAAGTATCTTTTAAAATATTTTTTCCACTCTTCCTCGATATGGGCTTGTATACTCTCCCATAAACATGGACTTCTTCATTTCATCTTGGGCTTTTCTAAGGTGCTTGTGCTGGAATAACTTTCTAGCTTTCAAATATTAAAGAGTTCTTAACATCTTTTAAGTAGAGGGGATAATATCATCCACTTTTTACTGACTGCAGACCGAGACCTGAAGATTAAAGCCAATAGCACCAAAAGAAAATCCAGCTGCAGAGATAGAGATTGGATACTGTTCTTCAGGTTGACTTTCAGTTTCTTTAGCTATGAAATCTTTTTGCTCCTCCTGCAGTTTCCTGCCTCCTTACTATTAACTCTTCTTATGTCAGTAACAGATGACCTTTGGTCTTACAGACAAATGCTCTTTCCACCACAAAAAAACCAGTTCATCCCCAAAACAGGTTTATTCTGTAAAATTAACAGAAAAAAGTGAATTGGGAAGGTTACATCCAAGGAAGATCCCAGCTAGCCACTACTGCATGTGGAAACCTTGTGGGATGTGGGAGACTGCAGACATTTCAGGAAACACAGCAGTTAGCACATTTGAGAAGTGTTGTGTACTGCCCTCGCATGAGCTGGTGGCTGTAGAATGAAGAAAGTCAATAAAATCTGCAGAAATTAGATGATTAAATGGAATAGTGAGAGCTTTGAAACGGCAGAAAACATAGGAGAAAGAACTGAAAACTAAATGGCTAGTACAAGGCTGCGGTAGGAGATTCAAGGAGGACTGCTAAGAGGGCTTAGCAATGCATCAGGAATGGACCCAGAAAAGATCCCTGCAGTATACACCCATATAAAAGCAACAAAAAGCAAAAGAAATCTGAATGGTGTATCAGTGAAAACTGGTGTGGAACAGAGAAGCCGTGAAATGAGTACAGACAGAAAGCAGATGCTCTGCTTCCTTCTGAAGCTGGAAACAGAATTAGGCAATTGCAAAGGAAGATGAGGAATGCCTCTGCATGACTTCTGTAGCTCCTTTGTGTAGGCCTGCATTATTCAAGACCTATCTGATGTGCTGGTACATCTATAGGAGACTGGGGGTAGCGCAGCATGCTGAAACACACTGTAAGTTCCTAAAACTGAAATCTACCTATGACAGGACAATTAAAATAGGCTTAATGAACTTGCAAGTCTCTGCAGTCATTTGAGGGATGCAGACTTCTCCATAAATGTGGTAAGACTACAGACGCTGAAGGTGGAAACAAGAGTTTTCCTTATTAAGAGATGGAGAATGGCAGTGCACTTTCATAATGATGTTTCATCTCCATGTTACAATGATGCTGATATAGACTAAAAAGGTGCAGCTGCTAGATTCTCAGGTGATTTACACAACTGAAAGCAAATTGCAGCACTTTCACAGACATATGCATGATTTATTCTCCCTGTGTTTCGTTACCATGCAACAGGGTGAGCTCTTACAGCCTTTCTGATGTGAAGTTTAGCTTGTCAGAGCTCCTTTCCTAGACCTTGTTGAAGAAAACTTTTTAAAGTATAGCCTTTAATCTGAAACCTATTCTTTACTGTCACACACCCCCCCCCCCCCTCTATTCTATAGGCATATATATAACTTTGGATGTGGCTTTGGCTTGTTAGTCTTGAAGAATACTCAGAACACATTAATAGCTTTTGCAGTTGGTTATTATGTTTTTGTGGGTCATCTTATAATGAAATGGCGTAGAATCATTTTGTTTATTTCCCTATCATTGGATTGCAGAATCACAACTCAGCTGATTCTTTACCATTATGAGGACAACATGTAAGACTAGCCAAAACCATACATAGATACCTGTAATGCTCTGAAACACTGCCATCTTTTGGTCACTGGAAAATGTATTGCATGATTTGTTTCGGGTTCTTCGCAGGTATCTGGCAGGAGAGAAAAGTATTTGTACGCCCCAATGATTTTACCCTATGGAGCAATGCATTACATCAAGGAGCCTGGAGAATCACATCTCCATGTTTTGGCGGGAACTTCAGTGCTTGGAAGGTGCTGCATTATTTTCCTTCCTGCCCCTGCCCAGGAAATGCACACCCAGCTCTCTCCTTAGGCAAAAGGAAGAAGGGACTGCACATAGAAGAGTTGTTTGATGCTCTGCTGAAAAATGCTTACGCAGTCAATTAATGATGGCGTTATGAGACCCTGTATTTGAGATCCTTTAGGATATGAAGGATAGGAGGTTAATGAGCATGATCTAGAAATCATACTTGATGTTGTGTATTTTTGGGAAATATGCATCTAATTCCCTCTTTGAAGTTACCCATATCCTCCAATTCATAAGATTTCCATCCTGTTTCTATTTATTGTACATTTATGAAAAGTTTTGAGGCCTGCCTAGCTTTCTGCCCAAAATGTTTGTCAGTACTGCTAGGGACCTTTGGCTTTAGATTGGGCAATTTAGGAATGAAACCTGGAAATAGGGAGAATGGAGAAAGAAAATGTGGATGTTCTCCAGGGGCAAGTCCCTGGCATGCGGAGACCAGACAGAGGATTCACAGGCTGTTCTCTCCGAGCTTAAGGTGAATACAGTCAAGGAAACTGCGACGGTGGTCCAAATCCTTCACGAAGGCTCTGTTGTTTCTTTACCTGACTGCCTTACCTGATAACTGTAGTGTTTTGGGAGATGATTAAGGTGATTATAAAGTAGGACTGTAATCAGGAAAAAAAGGATAAGGTATTGAAGTTATATTGGCTAGGCTTGACTTTCTTTTCCCCTATGCAGCTTTTTATATGGAGTTAACTCTGTTACTGAAGATTTACATCAGTGCAAGGAAAAGCAGAATTAGGCGCTCTCATGCAGATGCCACATGCTTTGATAGCACCTCTCTGGCAGCAGACTGAAATATGTGAAAGAAGAATTAGATGCCCAGACTTACTAATAGATGCTTACTGATATGTGATTGTACAAGAATGCAAGTTGGTACAATTTTTCTTGGCAGAGAGCCATGAGAAATTGTCACATTAAATTAGGAGGATCTATTTTAATTTTCTCCTTCCGACATCATCCTATTGATTTGGTCCAAGTGCCTTTATTCAATAATTCTACTAAATGAATACCAAGCAATCTAGTTGCTTAAATAGCATTTATTTATCAATACAAATTTTAATACACAGAATTTCAGTCTGTCAGGACCCAGCTTATTTATGAAAGTGTGTAATTTTAAAAAAAAAAAAAGCAACCCAACACAAAAGTATATTTTAGCACGTAACCTGGCTGGGAATTAGCTTTAGCACAGAAACACTCTGTTCTCAGGAGCAGCCACATTGCAGCTTTTCAGCAATAGTACTGTCAAATACACATTGTCTTTCAGACAGGATCTAGCTCCTTGATTATTTGGTGTAATAGAAATAAAGTAAATAAATGTTACATGGCAGGAGTGGACTGTTACCCTATGACAACATTCTAGTCCGATGAGATTATCATTTAGTCACAGAAATAATTGGAAGTGAAGAGGTCATTTGTGAAGCTGGTTGGAGGCATCATGTAAAAAAAAAAATGAGTGATGTGAATATTTTCTGAGTGGGGTGACATCATATCTAAATCTTTTGTGATGAAGGAAAGGTATCTCCTCGTGAGGATTGATTACAATATCAGCAAAGCTTTAGTATGTGTATTTTATTGCACTATGTTTGGAAAATGTAGCTTGTGATTGTAATATCTTCTTTGGAGGAGAAGCAAAACTGAAGTCTTGGTAATTTGTGCCGCTGAATTTGTGAGGAAAGTAAGAAGTTGGTTCTCCTCCCAAGCTTGTCAATTCTATTTTGTAAAATAGCATTTAGTCTACTTCAACACCTCCAGCAGGAGCAGTTGGCAATGACACTTTTGTTCACTTCCTTGTCTTAACGGCCGTGTTTTGTTACTTCTCTCTGCTCCTACAGTTTCTAAAAACAGTGACAGCATTTCAGGGGTTGTTGTATCTGTGTTTGCATGTGTATGTGAACATAACTATTAATAATATTATAGGGTTTTGCAGAATTAATAAGAAATTAATTCAAGTGCACACTGTGTATCACTTTCTGGCTGAGTTTCTCTACCGCTGTAGAGAAGAACTGGTGTGAATATGCACAGCTTACGTGTGAATGTGTAATAATTACTGTCAGGCCCCAAATTGTGGAACCTCATCTAGTCAATGAACAATTATAGTGGTTCAGTATTGATAATATCCAGAAAGTTGGCCATTAAATATTCATCAATAGGCTGCCTAGTATACAGAACTGTCTGTGAGGAAGGGAATATTTGGATGAAGGCATGGCACAATAAAGAGAACCTTTAGCAGAGTTCAAAGAAATGTGGTCTCTCTTGTGCAATTTGCACACTTTCTCACATATGCATTACTGTACCCAACGAACTTCAGAAAGAAACCTCTAGCTCAGCCTGCTAGACACCAGAAGATACTATATGAAGAACTTAACTACAAAATTTAAGACTAATTAGCTCTTCTGTTACCTTAGTAGTGCTAATTCATTTAAATGGATTTGATGGAGTACCGCTGATCAAACGAGGATCAGAGAGAGGCAGTCATTGACAGCGGCTGATGGGAGGAACAGACGTCAGGAGATTTGTTCCTTTCTTCCCCCATCCCGTTGGCTCTCTGAGAATTACTGTTTGTAATGATAGCAGGCTTCAGAAGAGGCTTGCTGCAGTAGCTAACTTATGATCCTGATTAATTTTCTATAACTCAGTAAACTGTAAATAAATGGATTAAAGAGACATTTGATCTTCAAGAAGAGATTTAAAGTGGCTTTGATGACTAAGTACCTGGGGGACTACAATGGATTATCATGGATAATTGATTAAAGAAGAGAGGACATTAAATTGATGTATATGTGAATACATATAATCTACAGTTTGTGCATGTGAGCTCTGTGTGTCTGCATGCGTCTGCGTAAATGCAGACACATATATGAGAGAGCGGAGTGGGTGTATAGAAGTATACATGTTACTATTTACTTTGTCTTCTTTCTAGTTAGGAAATGAGAGATGAGACATTACTCCGTTAGGCCATAACTGCATTTGGAGATATAGCTGCATGCTACTAAACTCCAGGTCAAGTTCAGGCACCAGGCAAATTTCTATCAATTAGACATGCTATCCATTAGTAAAACTGTCTGAATGTAAAGGGCAGCACCATAACCATAAGCTTGTGTGAGCTGAAACATTCAATGATGACTGAGAAGGTAGACGGGTGGTGTAAACACTAAAATACATCAGAAATCATCTCCCCATAAATAAGAGCACAAGAAAGCATGCTTGCTCTTGCTGTCTTCCCCAGTGCGTCTTAGCTTGGATACCGACACCTCTTTCTACTACAGGTATGTGCTCAAAAAGAGGACTGCGAGGAAAGCTTAAAAACATGTAGGACAAATAGTAAGGGGATGAAAAGATCAAGGAGCCACCCCCCTCCAGCTTTCTTAATGGAAGAACGTAAAGACTTGTCTCAGCTTTTAAAAGACTGAATTTTAAAGTCCCATGTGGCCAGAAACGAAAATAATGTAAGGTAATCCTGAGACTAGCTTTCTGACCTCGTCAGATTAAACAATTGGCTCTCCTGCTTTGTAAACTGGATTTCAGTCTGCAGTATATTAAGTCAGCAGAGCTGTATAAACCTGCTAAAAATAAGAAGTGAAATGGAAACAAGAAGTCAGTCTTGACCTTAGTCCTGTGAAGGCTAGCTTGCAGGAACTGAAGCAAATATACATATATATATATATATACATATATACACACACACACACTGTTTGCTCTCAATTTCTTCCTTTCTCTTGGATGAAATATGTTTCATTTTCAGATTCATTTTTCTTTCAGTTTATTTTAGTAAAGACTTTGTGGAACAGGGAAGGGTGACTATAGCTCGGGAGGGGAAGAGAGAGGTGATGTTTGTACCTTGTGGCAGTTAATCTCTTGCACCTGAGATGGTACTTTTATTTTTGTCATTTTTGTAGTTTAAATGATAACTTTACAGATAATGCAAAAGCAAAATGATAAAAACAATTCATTCCTTGCTTTTGGTCCTCTTCTGCATATATTCCTTGCCCACTCATTGTTGCTCTTTAAAATTAAGTGGAGAGAGAAGGATTTATTTTGCACTAGGGCTTTGGGAAATCTAGAAAGCAGCTGTTCACTTCCACTAGAGCAACAGAGACGGCACAGACTGTCCTCTGGGAACTGACATCGAGTATGAGTACTGCATTATAAATACCATTTCCTAAATACAGACTAGGCTCCCTGTGGCTGATGAATAGACCCATGATGTCTTAGTACAGGGAGTTAAAGAACAACATTTTCCTCCCTTTCAGAGCAGGGGGAGGAGTCTCACAGCATTTCTTTTACTCCATCAATTGTGTGTGTGATTGGATAGACCTTTAATAATCCTTTACGGACTGACCTTCACACTGGCTCTGGTATCATCCTCTCCCACTGAGGTGAGCTGCGATTAGGGGTGCAGATCCTTCCCAGCAGAGTGAGAAGAAAGACCCAAGTTCGGCCGCTTCTGCACTTCTGGGCTCAGGCACTGGTTTGATGCGTAGCCCTTGATGAATGGCTTCACAGCATCTTTGCATTACATTGCTGGTCTGTGAACTGAAGCCTAAACTTCCTCATAGTACTGTGGGGATATAATAAGCCACACTAAATGACTGTCGGCTTTACTGGGTGCCTCTCTTTTCTTACTCATCTGAATAACTTTCTAGTCTCATTTGGAGAGTTAATCTCATCTTGCATGATGCCAAAGCAAACTAAAAGAGACAGTAAGTAACTGTGTAAGGTCCCACTGAATAACTGCTGGAAATGCTCCTCATTAGTGAATACTCATCTCTTTGGGTGCTTTTTTCCCCTTTTGTGTTCCCTTTTCTGCAGGAAGATGTGACTCTTCCTATATTTCATATTCTCATGCACCTGTTCACCCTGAGGTATTGTCTGAGGAAATAAGAAAGTGAAGTAGAAAGCACTTTACAGCTCCCTGTGAAAAGCCTCCTGTGAATTACAGTTGAACAGACATGTCCTCTATTCCTTAGAGAAAGCAGCCTAAGACAAGACTGTGCTGTTAGGAAACAAAGAAGCTGCAGAGGGGGGTGATTTTTTTTTTTTTTTTAAATAACTATTAAGTAAGTCTTTACTACTCTGAGGGCTTCTTAATTAATCACCAGAACGCAAATGATTGTCAGCATTCAATATGCTCAGGTGCACGATCATTTTGTTTCTGAAGATTTGAAATTGCAGTAGCTGGTAATATCTTAGCCTTCATTAGAGCTGAATTGCAACTGAAACTTAGGAACCTCCTGTCAAGGTCACTTCCATGCTGCGACACCAGCCCAAGAGCTAGAGTTTGTCACACACAGCAGCAATACGAGTAGTAATGCAAGAAATAAGAAAGAATCCAGATTTTGCCCTCTGTGCAAGGGAAAAATGAAGCTGGAATAGGTAAATACAATTTTTCACAGGGTGGAGCGGCATTGAGTTATAACTTCAAAGAAGACATTGTTTTGGGAACAGAAGAAGAGTTATGTTCTCTTGATACACCCCATCGGTTAAAGATTAACAAGTGAATTCCTGAAGTTCATTCTTTCCATTTTATTTTTCATTGAGTTGCCTGGTTATCAGAAAGACAGAACCTACCAGCTGCTATTGAAGGCAATAAAACCAACCATAATGTTTGCCTTTTATTAATTGCTTCTGTGCAGGGGATTCTCCCCTGTGAATCTGTCCCTTTCTTTTTTGATTAGAAAAACGGATATTTAGAGCAGTGCTATTTGCACATACTGTAAGAACCAATCAACCAAATTAAACTTGTGTTTAAAAACTGATTCCCAACATTGAAGAAACTGTAGTGTAGATGAAACGTTAGGAGGAACCAGCTGGAAACTGGGTGAGGTTTTTCTCATGAAGAATTTAAATAATTTTTAATAATTTGTCAAATTGTCTTGGTTTTTCATTGAAAAAGTGAATAGTTCATTTTTTCCTATCGTGACAGAGCAGTATTCAAGGAAAGAATACACTTTATGTAATGACAACGTTATTGTAATAATAATAATACGCAACAAGTTTGAGTTGATGGAAAGGATGCTGGAACAGGATGAGTTGGATGGAAAGGAGGCTGGAACAGGAGTGAAGGCAAAACTGATGGGTAGCTCTGTGCACTGAGGTTCCCAGGACCTGTGTCACCAAATAGCATTGCCACAGCAATTAAAATTAAAAAGAATCACAGAACTCTTCCCATTCATCTTTCATTTGCAGATGTTGCCCCTTCTCCCTGCGTACAACCGGGCATCTTATGTTTTCTGATTAGCAAAGAAGTTATTTTAGGGTAGATTTCATTATTTATATTTTATATTTATATTTAGTTATTTTAGATAGATACCTTCTTTTCCTTTTGACTGCAGCCAGCTGAGCTGATGGGACACAGAACTGATTGCATCAGTACATCCAGTAAGGTCACTTTAACTGTTACCGAACATGAATTTTTCAGGTTACTGTACTATCCACATTCCCTGTTGGAGTCTGCTGTTTAATGCATCATAGCCGTTTGCCTTGGAAATAAAACCAGAAATGATGATTCAAGTTATGTTTAAAAAATGCTGATATTGTGTTTGTGGCTTTGCTACTTCCCTTGAGTGTAGGCAGAGCAGAGCTCTTAACCAGCGCATGGTGGTACAGCCCGTAACGCACAGCAGAAACGGTGCCTTGCCCCAAGGCAAATTCAGGACAAGGAAGCCCGAGTGCTGCCTTTCCTTTCTTGTGTGTCCTGTCTCCTTGGAGCAAAAGTATTTCTGGTGTAACGATGGCACTAAATGAAAGTAAACAGGGCTGATGGGCAAATTGCAAGGAGTTTAGCTCAGCTAAGCATTCCAGTGTTATTTCTTATTAATTATTGAGAGCAGCTGTGTGCTGGAAATGGTGGAATACACGGAGGATAACGTGAACTAGAGAACACATTGTAACTGAGTCACTATATTGCTCTTCCACCAAATGCAGTTTACTGAGGAAGGGTGAGAAGGGAGAAACGGTTTTAGAGTTGTCATGCCTGTGGGTCAGGCACGTGTAGACACGATGACTTTCTGGAGCATCCAGAGCACACACTTAGGTTGAATTCTTACATCAGAAAGCCCGTGCTTTCTTGCCCTTGCTAATACCTCACTGTCAGGTGGCATGGAGAAGCACAGGCTCACCCTGGCCCCTTCTATGCCTGGTCCTCCTGGTGTTGGTAGTAATGGTGTCAGTCTGCTTAAGAAAAAACTTGTTCTGGATTCTGTTTTTTCCAGTCTATTCCAGTACATAGCCCTGACTGTGAGAATTTGTTCAGGACTGAGCCATGCCATCCTCTCAAGCTGAATGGGATTCCAGCTGATGACTTAAAAGGGAAAAAACATATAGGTTATTGGCAGTGCCATGTGCCTTCAAGCTCTCTATGCACCTGTGAGAATGAGTCTTCTGAATTTTTGTCCTTGGAAAAGTAGTGGATGAAGTTAATAATTCTTTCATAGTAGAGTCAAAAGATCCTTTCACAGGACTGTTTCATCTGGACTAAAAATTCCCATATTACAAAATCAGGGCAGACAGAACTGTTAAAGTGATGCAGTCAGAGAGTGCATGATGTGAATCACACATACAGCAGCAAGCGAATGTGCTCTGAGTAAATTGCATTTGAAAGGAGGCTTAAAAGACAGGGAATGGGACCCAGGTTTCAAAACCGAGGTGTCATAGTGTCCTTTCAGATGCCCTCCATCTCCTACACTCTAGCTGCTTCTCCAGAAGGTTGTTGATTTGCAGTGTCATGTCATGTCATGTGTCAGCCCCACGTGGATGTCTCACATACTTAAGGGCATCTAAAATGGCACTTCATGCCTATGTTCAGGCAGTCGAAACCCCTCTGAATGACTATTCCAGAAAGTGCTTGGGTGGAACTGTGGGGCCTGATACTGATTTTTGCTCTGTGTTGTAAACCCTATTGACATTTGGTTGTTCTGCATCACTGTTGAGACTGAAAATAAAGTAAAAGCAGCCTTTATCCAGGGTATTGCACATTTATTTCTGCCTCACTGCAGGGCAGAGGTAGCTGCAGTAACCTCTCCTAACTGAGGTTTGGAAAGTGAATAACTCTTATTGCCACATTAGGAGCGGGTGTTTTAAATCTCTGCTTGAACTGCAGATTAGAACCTTTGACTGAGTCAAAGGGTAACATCATTTATCTTGCTAAATTAGGTTTCAAAAAGAACCCAAAACCGAATGTTCCAGATCATATAAAACCGAACATAGTATTTTCAGTCATTAAATTTTTTTCCAGACAGTTAAAAGAAGAGCTGTATTAGCCAGCTGTGTACTAATTAGTGGCTACTTAGGACAGTGATTCACATTACCATAAATGCTTGATAGTTCTTGGACTTGAATTTGAATACTGGAATGTTTATGTGCCATATTTGTATGGTGTCATTCTCTCTTTTTCTCTTACTCTCTTTTTTCTTTTCCTAACAAGATAATAAATTCAGTTCTTTGACAACTGTTCTAATTCTTTTCTTCCAAAACTGTTCAGGTTCCTGTCTGTGAATAGTAATTACTTTTTAAAACAGTTGTGCGTGCAGTGGAGGGCAATGTGTTTGTGTTTAGAGACTCCAAAGTTTTCATATAATTAGATTGAGAGAGGGATCTTGTCTTTTTTGTATGTCCATAAAGCACTGTTATTCTATTCTGTACAGGGCCATACGTCATTCTAGCATCTGAGTTCCTTCTGGCACTGCAGTAAGCAGTGTGATCAGTGTTTTGCGGTCCCTGAATTCCTCTAGACCAAAAGCAGAGCCAGAGATTGCATTTCCTTTGTTTTTCCAGCTACACTAGGGAGCAGCGAGCACACTTTGTATTTGATACTTCTACCTGACCTTGGAAACACCAGAGTTACAAACCCTTCTTTACATTGGCTTTGCTGTACTGTATGTTTCCTTGGAGCTCAGACAATCCCAGTTTTGCAAATGATTTGGACATCCTCTGAGATTTTAATGCAATTTAGCTTTCCCTGGAACAAAATTATGATATCTTTGGGTGTTATAAGGACTGCTATTTCCAGCTAAATGAGTTAATCTGATAATAACTATGTGCCTAGAGTTTGTCGGTGATCCAAAATTTGCAGGTTTACGTACAGAACTATTTTTTTGCTGAGGAAGCAACGTATAATAAGCTCTGAGATCTGCCAGCTAGTGTCTGCAGCTTTCACTTGTGCAGCTAAAAAGTAAATGCCTCCCTGTAAATTGTGAACAGCTCCATGGGAATCTTTTTAATATGTGTAAAGTACAGTGTGCATAGCAATAGCAAATGCACTGATATCACAGTGCAAACACTTTGGAGCAGGAAAACAATGTTTTTCACACTGTTTTATTTCTTTCAACTAACTCATGTGCAGCATCAAAAATTATATCCAAGACTAACTTTGAATTCTTGAAAAGTCCCTGTACTGTGTTAAACTGCATCAGTGGGATGATGAAGCAGTGTGAGAGCGAAGGAAATATGGCCCTGTGCATTACGCTTTGCTGTGCTTTGTGTCAGGTAGGCCTTCGAGACTTGTCATGGGTTATTGACTACTTGGGGAGAACAAAGAGGTTCTGCAATGATTGCTTGCACCAATAAGTTGTCATACTGGCGTTCTTATCAGGGCAAATTGCGAAGGCAGGAAGGTATGTCAGAGACTGCTAACTAACAAGTTACCGTGCTTGGGTAGCAAATTACCCAGTTTTACTGGGCCTCCTTGAGAAAAAGCTTCAATGAAGCATCTCTCACTTTTTGACTGCAGTTCATCAGCCGGCCAGCTGCAGCACGATGTACCTGCTGGTGGGACGCTAGCTGCCTCTCCTGTGTCAGTGCTTGCAGGACACTGCGCATCCTGGTGAAAGCTGAAGGTCAGAACTGCCAAGACTGGAATATGACACTTCCACAAATGCTTCACTGCAAATGTAGCTTTGGTATCAAACATTGAGATAGGTTTGCAGCCTTTCTTTTCCAGTTAAGCTTTGGGCAATGATGAGTCTTTAAAGCTTTTAGTTGCTGAGGTTGTACAAAAGCCTAGCCTTTCAGTGACTGCCATGTTGCCTCTTGGCACTTGTGGACTCTGTGCCTTCTTTGTTTTGTTTACTTTATTGCTTCTGCTGTTTTCTCATAGAATTTGGTAGGCATGCACTGTACTGGCTGAATAATTTTTAGGTATGTGATGTATCTTCTACGATATCCTAGTTCTTCAAAAACATCCTGGTAAACTTTCAGCAGTTTCGCTTCAGGTGTTCTTGCACTGTAAGCAGCCTTAGCTAGATGCTTTTCAATGTTCTTATTTTCTTATTCCACCTACCTGCAGGATGTGATTGCCTTCTGGCATGCTGATCAGTCTTCAAGCAGAAAAAGAAGAAAAGAGAAGACAGTGTAACATCCAGGCTTTTTTCTCTTTCTGCCCATATATTATTCTCTGTTACTAGGTGAAGCAGAACTCTCTTAGTTCGTAGGCATAGCATTCCCTCTATAGAAGAGCTCTTTTTGTCATCTGGATCATGTTAATTTTTCACCATTCTTTGAACATAAACTATGAAAATTGTCCCTTTGCTTCCTCCCTACCTTATGAACCCCAATTATAAATTGTGGGAGGGTCACGATCAAGATGTACAGAATACAAAATGTTGCATTATAAAGGTTTTACTGACACTCATTTGGGATGACCTACTTAAGTCACTGGTCATGTTAATGCTTTAGAAAATTAGAAAGAATTAATTTATAAATGAAATTAATGGAAAAAATGACCATGAATTTTAATAGAAATGTAATATTAACAGGAATGGAACTCATTAAACTTTGAAATATGAGGCAGCCTCTTCATCCACTCAACTCCACAGCTGTGATTATAACTGATGGGGATTCAGAGGTGTTAAACTGGCTGCATGAAGGCTTTCTAACTGGCCCATAAAGAGCATAAGAGTAAGGAAAAAGGAGGGAGATAGTTGCAGGGGAATAGCAAAGAAAATCAAGAGTGAGGGCAAAAAATATTGAGCTTACACGATGCCTGTTCTCTGGTCCATGGTGTTCATCATCTGCACTACCCGGGGGTTTGGTTTCCCCAGTAAGAAAGCTGGAAGAGTTTTTCTCACTTCTTGCATCCTACTTGTGTGTGTTCCCCAGTTAGAAGTACTTTTCTGCTCTGAGCATGCACGCTTTTTCTCTCTCCTGCCCCATAAGGAACAGCCTCTGTGCAACCTGATGCTCCTCTCTGGCTACAAATGCTTCACACCACTGAGAGTGGACACAGAAGCAGCACCTTGTTCAGTTTGGCTTGCTTCAGACTGAACCACAGCTCTGTACCTTGAATCTCTTGATTTCTTTTGGTTTCTTTCCTGCCAGGCAATGTTAAGGTGTCCTATGAATACCTGATTATAAGTTTTCAAAAATGTTTTCCTAGGTAAAAAGCATTCCTCTGTAGGCAGATGCTACCTGACACATGCAACTGAAATGTATGTGCATGTGTTGTCTGTCTGCCCGTCTAGCTACTAATAATTCTCTATTTTTTTTTGAAAATTAAAGCTCATCTATGTTTTGCTAATTTCTTCAACTTGGTGTCTGAAGTTGGTTTCTTTTCTGCTTGTGCTTTTCTAGTATGTCTGATTGGTGCTTAGTTCTGGTTCACTTAATATGCATTTATACACCTTACTTTTCAATTGAACTTTTACCTGTCACGGGCTGAGAGGCAAGTTATATTGCCAGGCCTCAGTTAATTACCAGTGCCATTATTTTTTTATTTGCAGTGCCTGAGCAAGCAAGAGAACAGCAGGTTAAGTCACATTTGCAAAGAGATCATGACTCAATTAGTGCTTATGAGTAAAAAAGAAAAAAAGGAATAATTAAGGGTATGGCAGTAACAGCATTATATTAAGTGTTAAGGACCCTGCTCAAAATAGAAACCCAATAAAAGAATGATTAGAAAGGATGTGTATAAAGCCTGAATGCAATAGGGAATTTCTGTAAGAGAGTCTTCACACAGAGGAATTAGAGGAGCTTGTTAAAGCAGGACACAAAACCTTGGCTCTGGTTTTGCAAAATCAGTGGACCCAAATGCCTTGGTTTTGGAAGGTTTGCTGCCTGGCTAGTTTAATTTTGGTTGTGAAAGCAAAAATAAAAAGCACCAGATATTCAAGATCATCCCTGCCCACTACAATCAGAAAGACCCAAAAATGTCAAAGTTTTGCTTATAGGATCTGCTGTCTTTCACTAGGAAAACAGTTTTTCCCTTTAGGTTCAGCTATGCTTCTGGTACCTCCTGTGATTTACAGTTATACTAATTCATGTTATTGTTAACTACTTGCCTCAAAAAGTGCTGAACTGCAAACTCAAGAACCAAATGGATAGCTGTGTGGGACTGGAAGGGCTGTCTGTAATTTTGTTCTTCACTGGATGTACTTATAACCTGGTGGTGCTGACAGTCTGGACTGTGATGTAAAGCTAGCTACGGGCAAAGAGGTGCAGCTCCCCTCGAAGCAGGAGAGCTATGGCAGTTGGAGCCAGCTGAAGAGCTAGCTTTTTGGGTTACAGGTCCTCTCCTGAAAACTAACTTGAGGAACATCACATACGTGCTATTTGTTAGCTAAGTGAAGTCTTTGTGAATGAAGTGGCAGTTAAAGGATTTTTAAAGCAATTCTGGGGAAGAAATTATTGTACACAGTAGCAGGGATATGCCATGAAAAGTTCTCTAGCTTTTAAAATGTAAGGTCCAAGCGTGTGCCCTTGAGAGCAGGCGCTCTCACCATGAACATGTCACCAGATCCAGCCAGTGCCTGGAGCTGCAGCGATGGAGCCACCAGCTCCATGCCCTGAAAAATTCTCCAAGGATCACCCAAGCCCACAAAACATGTACGAGCACAAAACATGTGAGACCACAGCCTAAAAAAAAAAAAAAATGCCTCCAAAACTGTCGACCTTCTCTTCCACTGAAGAGGCTGCTCTGGCTTGTCCTCTGCTTCCAGGCTGAGAGGAAACAGCCCCTTGGCTGTGGTCTGCTCCTCCTCACACTATGTATTTGTCTTCCAAGGCTGTCAGCTTGCTCACTCATTGGGGCAATCTGTCTCCTTGTGCAATATACAGCTGCTTGCCTTTCCTGCAGGCTGCTGGCTGGGAAGAGAAGATGCCCTGCATGAAGGGAATCCAGCCACTCAAACCTGGGTGCCTTCGGCTCACTTCTTTGTGGCACTGTTTTACCCTTCCTTCTTAGTTTTTTAAAAACTTCTGTACAGCCCCTGTGATGTGAGTCTGAGTAATTGGACTGGCAGCAATACACAGTTGGATAGGGAAGTAGATGATTTTGGACTTTCCAGGAAAAACCGACAGAATATAATTTATAAACATCTTGCTTGTCTTTCTCAGGCCCTCTCTCTTCTTGTTTGCAGCAGCTGTGCTTAAACTGCAAGATCGGGCCCACCTTTAGGTTTGGACTTGATGATCTACAGTTGGACTCGATGACCTCAAAGGTCTTTTCCAACCTAAATGATTCTATGATTCTATGATCTAGTGCAGTAAAATATAATATTGGCATCACCCCAGTCTGTGGCAATGACTAGATGGTGATTTCTTTTAAGCATGGATACATTACAGTGACAGAGGTTGGTTTTTTTTTTTTCCCCCCTCTGTGTGTGTGTTGTACAGATTATCACAAAAGGCAGATGATGGTGAATGTGATTTTTTCGACGAGTGACAGATCCATCCAATGATAAGACCCTAGAGGAAATTGATTCTGCAGTGGAGAATGGCCACTCTGCTGTTGCCATTTAAATATACAAGTGCTAAGATGTTTATACCCCACAATGCTGTGTAGCATACATAGGGAGTATGCTTCTCCTACTGGGGAAGTGCAGTGTGGTATTGTGGTGTTCTGTCCTAGCACTGCTATGAAGCAGGAATTAATATTTTAAGAAAAATGAAATATTTATGCAGCCAGATTGCAGCTAATTAGCATGTGAACTTTTTCTATGGGACAGGAGTATCCAGTAACCCACGGGGCCTCTGAAAGCTCATGCAAGGGAAGAATCATCAAACAATTTTTTTTTTTTTTTTAGGGGTGTGTGTGTGTTTAAAATTGCATGTGTCTTTGCAAATGTTTGCAAATATTTTCTGAATCTGGAAAACTGATTAGGAAGCACATTCCTTCACACAGCCTGCAACCCTTCAGCTGGTGAGCTCAGCGCAACCTTAACCAGCTGAGAGCTGCAGTGGCTGCACTTAGTGCAGACATTTGATGTGGATCTAAACAGTCCTGAGGGTTTGATTACATTTGCTTTTCTTATAGAGGCATTGGCACCGATCTCTTCCCTTGATGGATAAAACAGAAGTGGACTAACCATACACAGAATTAGCCATTGCTCAATGTAGGACTTGGAGCAGAGGGTAAATTATTTTCTAAAAGGACATGGTGCTGAGTCAGTGGGTGCTGAGCGTGATCTTTCCTCTGATACATATTTTAGTTGATGAGGATAAAGAGTTTTACTTACTGTGTGTGGGAAATGGAGTAGAGAGTTGTCTAGCAAGAGTGCTGAAAAGTGCATTTTCTCATTGTCTGTTTCTTTAAATGAGCAGCAGGGTGCTCTTATGCCTCCTAGCTGGCCTTTGGTAGAGGTGAAGCATTAATACTGAAGAGCAAAGGAGGAATATCAGTGTCCCAGAGTCATGGTACGCATGATAGAGAGCCCTATCAGAAATGTTTGCTAGTGGAAATCCAGGTAATGAGATGGGAGATGCTGCATTTCCCGCTGCTCCCGAAGAGCAGGAGCCTGCTGACCTTCAAGGGCAGGCTGCCAGGTTAGTTATGCTCCTTCACCCTTGAGATGCAGATTACGAGCTAGAGATTAACGGCTTCGAGGGACTGGGTAGGTCAGCTGGCTTTTGTTACTTGTACGAGGGGTTGTGCTAAGGGTATGTTCACGACCAGAGAATTAGGGGTTAATAGGGCACTGAGAGATGTTTTAATATATGGTTAATTAGTTATCATGCAGGCTGATTGATTGCCTATCTATTAAATCTTCTGCTGATGGACTTATAAAATGTATTACTCATCTGTAAAATGGTTATAACAGCTATAAATCATTTAAGAAACCTTATAATTCATTTATGAACATATTCTTTAGAGTAAAGTGGCAGTGGTCTTCATCTTCATGCTCAGTATTTTTAAATTACACATATGATGGCAGAGCCTCATGAGAGCATGTCTGTCATACTGGGCAATTGAATAGAAAGGATCCCATGTGTTTCATAGTGACTGCTTATTTTCCTCTCCAAGTTTTGGTCCTTGTCTTTGTGAAAGTTATCACGCTGCCTTCAGAGATGCTCTACAGGGTCTGATGCAAACCCCTGTACAGCTATTGGAGCTGACAGGAACACAGCCATTTGCTCAGTCTGTGGGAAGTACTGCGTTTCGGGCTGTTACGCCACTGTGAGAACCGAAGCATGTCTGCCAAATGCCAGGTGGTCCTTTCCAGTAGAAGCTGGTGGGGTTCTCAGTGGCTCATGAGGAATAACCTAAGCTCTTGGCCAACATTGCTTTGGTTTGGTCAAGTTGTGGGTAGCCTGGTTTAACCTGGCGGTCCTTTAGAGCATTTCTGGGGTGTGCTCACTTATCCCTATTTGTGGTGCTGAGGAATGATTCCAGGGACTGTGGAGACCTGGGAGTGGAACATGTTCCCAAACCCTCTTTTTCACAGTAAAACCCTCTCTGTCTGAAAGGGCGAAGGCTATGCAAGCTTTGGACCGTGCCATCATTTCCCTGCTTTTGGAGAGACCCTGCGGAGGACTTGCAGACCATTTTGCCTGACTTGGAAGCTGTGTGGCTAGGCTGACGGTATAATTCTGGCTACTTTTACGGCCACAGTTTCTGGCACAATTTAGTTCTTTGTTCATGCACTGGGACTTGTAATCTGTAACAGAGATGTCACCTGCTGAAGACGGCGGGTGCTGCCGCTAGGTGCCAGTGTGTCTCGGCAGGAGACTGCCAGGGCATTTCTTTAAATGAAATATTCAAACGCTTCCCTCCCACCCCTTTACTTTTTATATTAGCCTCTTGGAAATCGGAAATTGAAATCTGTTTCCTCCTTCAGGTTTTCTTTTTCCTTTTTTTTTTTTTCTTTTCTCACTTATATTGCTTGAGCATTTGATGTCTGCTTTTTAAAGGCAGCCTGTAAGTTCATGAAAACAAGCAAGCCAAGAAACAAACGGTACTGTATCAAGATGGGGAGGATGTTAATACATTTTGCAGAAAGGCTTTGCAGACTTCAGTCAGAGACAGGAAAGCAAGGACACTATAGGTAATATTAGTATTGACTGCATCCCATAAATACCTCTGTGCCGCTCTAGCACAGATGTGGGTTGCCAATAAGCAGCTGGTGCCAGACAATGAAGTCTATAGACCCTATGTAATTCCATCCAAGTCTCTATGTTGTGTGATGAAGACGTTTATAGCTGCTGGAGTGCCTCATGTCTGATACATCTTTCAGGAGGTTATTCACATAGGTCTGTCCTATGTCCTGGAGACCTTTCTCACTTGCAGAACAATTAAGAGTCCCAAATGAAATGTGTCTCATTTGGGCATATACTACATCATGCCTCAGGACATGTTGTCATGGAGGCTGGACGTCAGAACATTGGTCCATCAAACGATGCCAGTTTCTCTCCGTGTCCTGTTAGTGCAGTGCGGTGTGATGCTATGCAGCCGGCTGGAGGTGACGCTGACTCAGCCTGGGCTCCTTGGCACCATGCCCCTGAAACCCATCGCCCCTCAGGAAGCATCAGCACCACAAAGTGGGCGATGAGCCTGTGCTTGTCATATTTCCATGGTCCCTTCCCTCCTGTCAAGGGATTAATTTTAGGTATGAGATACTAAGAAAATCAGTCCCTTCTTTTATAATAAAAACCTGACTCCAGGAGTCCTGGTCAGTGTTGCTGGCTTTGGGGATTTCATCACAAAATTCAAGCAATTTGTGTGTTTTCATTAAAAAAACCCCACCCTCCTAAAAAAGCAGCTCAGCTTTTCAATTATTTAGAGAGGCAAGGTTTTCATGACTGGGAGCTCTGGGATGTGAGCTCCAAAGTTGCCGGTGTTAGTGGCAAATTGTTAAAAACAAAATGCAATTTTTTCTTAAAAGAAAAACATATTACAATGAAGGAAAGAAACTTTAATACTTTGGGGATAGCTGACTTGTGTTTTTTTGAATGCTTGTAACTGATATAACTGTTCCCCCCTACAACAGCAACCATAGGGGTACAGCAGGATTAACTGTCCTCCATGTCCCCTTCTAATTTCAGTATGACTTACCCTTCATCTGGATACTTGGTATTAATGACGCTAAAAATATAAATCAAGGACTTTTTTTTGTTGTTGTTGTTGTGCAACTTTTAGCTTCGTTATTGAACACTAACCAGAAAAGGGCTTCTGGAAATGTTCAAGTTAGCAAGCACAGGTATAAGGATAGGGGGGCCTTTTTCTCTTGGCCCATGGCTTTGCATGACTGTCTAACCACCTCACCTCCATCAGAAATTCCAGCATGAAGTAGCTGCTGCAGCCGTCGCTTTCTGTTCGTCCTCAGATATTTGTTCAGGCATTTCTAACATGGGCCTTACTTACTGTCTGCCCCTTTTCCTCTTCAGCTAAAAGGATGTGAAGTGGGATCAATACTTTCCTGTTATTGTTGTCCTGTCCTCATGTTCTGAA
The DNA here is from genome assembly GCA_020745775.1 of Theristicus caerulescens. NCBI lineage: Eukaryota > Metazoa > Chordata > Aves > Pelecaniformes > Threskiornithidae > Theristicus > Theristicus caerulescens. Next base: position 77,351,081 of record CM036558.1, read on the forward strand.
TGTGCTCGTTGCAGGGATAAACTGAACATCCTCACAGCTGAATACCTCCAGCTTCTCTCCTCTGTCTGATTCCCAGCCCTTTTAAGTAGTACTTTCTGTCCAATGTGCCCCAAATCTCATGATCACACAGCAGCTTCCCTCCTGCTTCCTGCTGCTCTTGGATCTGCACACTCCTCAGCCCTGAGATGCTATGTCCTCCCTTTTCATGTGAGCTGCGCTGCCCCTTAATACGAGTCCACTCGCACATCTCAGCCGTGCGCCCTTGTGCCTTGGCTGACCCATTGCGTGGGTCCCACGGGCCTGCGTGAAGCCACAGGGAGAGGCTGGTTGCACCCGGCGACAGTCTGGGATATGTGCAGCCTCCCTGGGGTCTCAGTTCATGATCAGATGTGTTTTGACCCCCTCTGATGTTGGCATTTCTAGATGGAACCCACCCACTCCAGTGCAAGCCTCAGGATTTGATTACCCTTTGCCAGGGCTATCATGAATGCAAAGCAGTTGTTATTCACTGTGAACTGTCTTGCCTGTCCTCTGCACAACATGACCCCCTTATAAGTCATGCTTGAAGCAGCTCAGCACTGAGGGAAATCCTGAGCACAGTTAAAACAAATAAATGAGCCCTGAAGGCAGGAGCTTCCAGCCACAAAAGACTTCAGTTATAAACTCAGCTCATCCAAACACCTTAAAAACATCGCCAGGCTCCACAAACACTGCTGCAGTGTGTCAACCCCGATTGTTTGTTGCAGGGAAAGCAAAGCTTTTCTCATTTTCAGAGTGATGCTGTTGGAGCCATTGTAAGGTCGGGGTGGGCTTCATTAGCTACGTGGAGCACCAGGGAAGTCAAAAGGGATGAGGCGAGGCAGGAGGCCAGCAGGTGCAATGGTGCACTTGGCTCGCAAGAAGTTGCATTAGAGCCCGACCATACTGTGGCTCCTGATCCCTTGCCTCATTTTCAGCGAAGGAAGACACTCCAGCTTTTGTAATGTATTGATTAGCATGGAAAATAATGTGCGTGGCGATGCTGTCTGTAGGCTCTCTCTGCGAAACTTTCCAGCCAAAACTAGGTCAGGTTTAAAAGCCTAACGTGTGCACTGAAGTGCAAAGGCAGCGAGAGAGATGACTTGTTCCCAGTAATGATATTTTAAACAAAAGGAAAGAACCGGCATTCTGTTTGTTTAATGGCTGCATGCTGATCAGATATTTCACTACAGCTGTGTTTTGCTTTTAGACACCATCACAGTATTTACTTGCAGAGACAGGACAATGAGTTGCAGACAGAGGCTGGCAGGGAGGATGTTACAGCAAAAGTAGCTAAATAGAGTGATTTTTCTTGTTATAATTCTGATACATTGCAGTAGCCATTATCCACACACAAAATGAGAGATGCTCCCCTGGCTTTACAGGCAGAGTAGCTAAAGCGGAGGAGACCATTATCTCTGTTTTGTGGACAGGGATCTGATACTAATAGAATAAATGACTTGCTACAGGTCCAAAGAAAGTCTTTACCACAACTATGTACAAAACCAGTGCCATGTTCTTGCATCTTGTCTTCAGTACAAACGTCCTTTATTTAAAAGGGAGGTTGGCCCCCTTGTTTCTGCCACATGTCAGTTTGAGCAGCAGAGGTGGTGGTAACTGGTGCTGACAGCAGGTATATCCACCAGCAGTAGCAGGTCTCACTCACCTCCTTTCTGGGCTGTACATCCTTGTGAAGCAGCGTGTGCATCACTGCAGGTACCCAAACCAGCAATTTGGGTTCCTCTGAGATTTTGCTCTTCACTAGTGTCTCTTGCACTAATGTCTCAGTGAAACCCCTCTTCAACCCTGTTGGAGATATGCAGTCAGAAGTCAGGATGCCCTCAGCAGTCCCCTGGGCACCTCTAGCCCATGTGAACACCTCCTGTGTGGTCAGCAGCCGATGACCTGGGAAGAGAGAAACAGTCTTCCAGGGGCCAACTCTTCCACTCCTGAGAAGGGTGTCTAAGGTAATATGGTTTTCTTGCTGGGGAATCCATCTCTGTCTCTATTGTCTATAGAAAGAGCTTAGATGTTTAATTTTTGTTCTACATTTTTCTGGAAAAACAGTATCTGCTGTATTATTGGTCTCAAATCCTGCTGGGCTGCACCAAGACACTCAGCTGTTTTTCTTTAGCAATAGTATTAACATGTAATACCCTCCAAGGGCTACTGATAACAGAGTCACCATACGCATCAAGGATGCTGTGCTGCTTCAGTAATTCATATTTGCTGTGTGCTTTGATGTTTTTGGAGAAAAGGTCTGACAAAGAAGCAAAATATTGTGACTACAGCTGATAAAGTGAGACAAAGGGAATGGATTAGGATCTGGCTTGCTACAGCATTTTGCTCAAGTCTATTCCAGGTAGGCTTTAAAGGAGCCTGCATCACTACAATTTCTGAGGGCCTTCCAGTAGCACATTAAGAGATGCTACTAACATCTGCTACTTGTGAGTCATCCTTATTTCCCTCATTTCCCAGAGCTAGAAGAGTATGTGCTTTTTGAAAAGAAATCTGCAGCTTTATATCCTATCTAGCACGTGCCTGGGGCCCTAAAATGCTTAGCAGTCTGCTTAAATAAATACTAAAACTCTTCACATTGTTATGCTACTTTAGAGTGGGTAGCAAAGATGGTTATCCCTGTGGTATGCCGGGTGGAAAGCCACAGCACAGAGAGACCTTGAAAATTCATCATACTCACATGTAGCATCAACATCAGAGTCAAAACCATACCCCAAGTCTCGTAGTGCCTTGGTGTTGCTTGTTAGGGATGAGCTCGGAGAGCACATGTGGCAATATGTGACTTACTTATACAGGGTTATGGCTGTTCACCAAAGTGTTGGTGGGAGATGTCTTGCTTTCTGTGAGCCCAGATATAAAGATATGATACTAGGATCATTGGGGAAGGTTTCCAGCCTTCCTTTCTCCTTCATCAGCCATGTTATTGGGGTGGCTGCTGAACTGGTTTATACAGTCTAACTCTACCTGTGGGATGGAACCATCTTCCTTACTGACATTAGTTTCTCTTGTGCCAACCTGCAAATGAAGACAGGGCTGGCAAGGCACTGAGCCTAGCCCCCATCAGAAAATGCTGACAGAAAATGCTTGTTTTATTTGGTCTTTTTCTAAGCAAAGCTGACAGTTTACCACAACTTTGAATGTGCTGTTTGTTTATCAAGCAGATCTATGGGATGGCTGAAATTTTTCAGGGAAGGTGAAGGAGGCTCAGTATCTTATAAATTGGTCAGTCTGGAGATCTCACTTGTGAGTGATATTTCTAAAATGCTAACATAATCTCTCTCAAAATTACACATAATTTATGTTGTGGTTGTTCACTACTTTAACAGTTTAGGAAAATACTTTACAATTAACTCTGGATGATAAGATTTAATAAGAGCTTTCACACATTTTTATCCTGCTCATCTGTTTTGAGTTGTAAATGCAACATTGACTTTTGATTTCTTTAGTGTTTGGACAGCTGGCTGAATAGTAGTTGAGAGTTTCAAACATACAGGAATCATGAAATGAAGTTTCCTTGGATTAGTAGCAGAGATAATTTTCTGTTGTGGGACTACATTTATCATTTAACCCATAGACATGTTTATATTATCAGTAAAAAATAACTTTGCATGTGAGCTATAGCTCAAAATTCCATTGCCCACCTGCCACCTATGCCATAGGCATAATTTACGAAGTTATAAGAGGAGGTCTGCTTAGATCAACAGACTGTTGGGACAAGTTATCATTTCTACAATGATTTCCTCTGAAATCTTCATAATTTTTTAAACTGCTCTGTGTTTCCATTTATTTGTCTGTAAAAACCCCTATGACTATTCTGCACCAGATATGAGGGCCTTAACTGCAGGTCGCAAAACACTGCAATCTCAGGACAAGAGCATACAGTCTAAAGGCAGAATATGCACGTTTTTCCTTACTTCTAGTGGACATCTTAAATGCAAGACCGTGGACAGTAGGCACAATATTGAGGCTATTGAAAGTATGTACCTCAACTAGTTAGTTTTCTTTTTGAGAACCTGGCTCCAAGCTGCAAGTGAACAAGAGTTTTCTAAACCAAAAGGATGCCCTAAGGTTGGAAGAGATCACATGGAGGCTGGGGCTCTGTTTCTGTTGCCATTAAAAAATCACTTGGTTGCTTTTTGTACCTCTTTTTTTTTCTACCTTTCCCATCCATGATATCTATGACCTAATAGAATAGTTGGTTGAGGTCCTTCAAAAAGAAGTGGCCATGCTGGGCAGGTTGTCTCCCTTTGACTGCTCTGAAAAGAATCCACACAAAAAGGAAAACAAATAAGCCCAAACAACTCATCCTGTGTTAGCATTACTGCTTGGGAGAAGAGCAGCTTTTCTCCTCTGAGCTTGGAAACACTTTTCCTGTAAGTTCATGGTGATACATGTTGTATCACAGGTAGGGAACATGAAGGTTAAGAAGCTGTTAAAAATTCGCTTGTTCTGAACTACATCCTGGGCAGATACCTCCACACCTTCCCTGATTTCTCCCTCATAACTGATTTGAATGAGGACCAGGTTAAGACAATCTGGGGCACTTGGAGACCCACTGGGGACCAGCAGTGCCTCTGATGCTCTGCAGTGATCCCGGCAGTGAACCCTCTTCCCATTGTAAAGGGGGAACAAGAGGTGCAGGGAAGTTTCACTGTACCCATAACAGTGGCAGCAAGGAAAGTGGGAGCAAAAGGGAGGACAGGTTTCCTTGCCATGGGCTATCTTCACTACTGGTTTCAAGAGGATCCCTCTTTCCTTTCCTTTGCCCTTCCTACCTGGGAGGGGTGGCTTTTGTGTTGAAGGACTGGTGTCAGTGGAGCACAAGAGCATTAAGCTGTGCTGGGAGGAACACGGCACTGCACACTGCTCCAGGCTCTCTGTGTCCTCCAGACAACATCCAAATGAGATTTTCCAGATTCTTCTGTTTCTAGACTTGGTGGAAAAGGCAAATCTCCTATTCTACACTCATCATGGTACTCTGATGCTTAGGAGGATCATGTTGTACTCTGACTTGCCCATGTTTGCTTGGCAGGATGAACATCTGGAAATAATAAGCCTTTAACCAGGGGTTCAGCTTCCCGAGTCCCATGATGAGTCTGGGAACTTTCACCCTTCCCACAAAACAGGACACCCCCGTTGCGATAGACGTTGTCATTATTATTATTTTTTGTTATATGGCATGGCAAGCACTTCTGCCTCTAGTATTAAATGTTGTAGCTCACGCACCTTTCAGAAAAAAATTATAGGATTAGTCATCATGGGACTGGCCTTATAGAGGTTAAGATGCTAGCTTGAAAATTCATGTTACCCAAGAGGCCCATTCCTTAATAGTGCGCTTAATAACAAATGAGGTCTGAAAATGGTATTCAGACAGTGTACTGTCTTCCACATCAGCTCTTAAAAACATAACATGATTTTTTAAAGTAATTGTAAAGTGACTCTCTTCCACCTCCTCTACCATATTACTCTAATATCTCTTGGGAAATACAGTATCAGTATTGCACTGCTGCCTCTCCTCAGAGCCAGTGATGCAGGTGGCCTGGTTTGCCACCTCTGAGGCCAACAGCAAAATATCTTGCATGTCTGTGGGGACAGGATCTTTAGAAGGTTGATATAGGAAAGCAAAACTGAAAATTTGTCCCTAAAGCTTTGGTTTGGCAGTGAGATTCCCCAGCCGTTATTGTTTTCCTTGAATCATAGCTCCGACTCCACCTCAGGTTCACTGCTGTCCCTGCTAATTTTCCTCTGTCTGTTTAAAGAGGATGCACTGATACAGATTATTACTGCATTACAGTCCAAACGAGAGGCAAATCACTGACCTCTATGCATAAGAACGAATCCCTTAGGTGATACAGCTGTTTTGTAGCAGTGGCTACCTTGGAGCACTCTGGCATATGCATTGCCCTGAGAGAGGCAGGGCACTACTGAGTGAAAGGCAGCTCCTCCTCTTCTGAGTGCTGCAGATCTCGGCAGGCACAAATTAGGATGTCTTGGACAGACCCACTCCCTGTTCACGCCAGCTGCATGTGAAGAGAATACATTAAGGGCTATTTCTTGAGCAGGATGCAACAGGCTGCCTCACATCCTGACAGACAGGAGGAGGGACAGCAGCAACATATTTAGCCTTCAACAATACGGATTTCCTCATGTGCTGTCCTCACTTGTTATTGAACCCACCTTCTCTGCTGGGGAGCAGCAGCCTCTCCTGGGTTTGGTCTAACTGATAGCTAAGCTAGCATAAACCAAAGTGATCACATCTGACAGCACCTTAGTAATAAGACCCTGGCAGCACAAAGGCAAAAGCAACTGTATCTACTCATCTTGGAATCTGTCCAGGTAACAACTTTTCTGGAGTCTGTCAGGCATCATCAGTGCCTCTTTTACGTGCCTCATTTCTCTTACTCATGGCCAGGACAGGTAAGATGTGGTGCATACACAGGGCAGACCTCTGCGACCCGTCTGTCCCTCTGGTTTGATGGTTCCTGGGAGCTGTGGTCAGGCTGCAGGCAATGAAGCAGGTTCTAGTTTGTGCTATATGACAGTTGCACCAAGCAAAACCCAGGCACAGGCTAGTAAATCATATTTCAAGTTGACCAAAATATAACTTCTGGGTCCCTCAAGGATCTGTGTCACTATTGGTTTTAATGAATGGTCTAAAAGGGGATCGTAGGCAGCAAATGTGGCAGTGGCATAAAATGATCAAGAGCAATAAAAGCTGGAGGAGAAATGACAGAATCAAGAGGGACCTAATAAAGCTGGATAAATGGGCAATGCAGCAGCAAATGAAATGCAGCATTGCAAGAAAATTTAAGCTAGAAAGAATGATGTTAACTCTTTTTGTGCATTCTTGAGTTCTGCATTTTGCTCTGAAGAGATCTGGGCTCTTGACAGACAGCTTAAAGAGAGCTGCTACTCAGAGCCTAGATGTGACAACCAATGCGGTATAAGAGATGGCAGGGCATGTAATCTACCTAGACAAGACAAAGATGGGTGGTAGGAAGGGGAAAGGAAAACATCAGAGACTGTAGAGTTTGCCCATGGTCACTCATAAAACCAAATGTAGAGCAGAGGACTTGAGAATGTCATGCCTAGGGCCAGACTCTGAACCACATGGATAAATCCTGAGAGTCCAGGCCATTAACTGAGAGAGAAGCACCTCCAGAGGGCCATAGCATCATAGAGATGGCCAAGACAGGGGGAATGAATCACTCTTTGTCTAGCTCTGTTAGTTAGAGAGCGAGCTTGGGTGCATTGCTTAGGCCATATGCTCAATTTTTAAGTGGCGGGAATTAGCAAAATGACTTACACCCTCTGTTATTTTTTCCTCTGAATCATTTCTTTTCAGCCACAGCTGAGACTAGGGGATTGTTCCTGGATGGTAAGTACTTTTGTTTTTTCCTGAGAACTGGCACCTGTGGAAAAGAAAATGTTGTCAGAGGAACCAAATGAAAGGAATAGTGATAAAAGGTCTATGCACTCAGACCGGCCTTGGAGCACAGCGGGGCTGGGGACACTGGTAAGTGCACATGGTATCTTGTCCTGGCCCTCTGACATTTCTGCCCTTACACCAGGGCAGTGGGTAGAGTGTGAGTCTCACGCAGGACTGGGGCTGTCACTTGGAGATGTCTGCTGGTGTGGAGAAGCCCAGTCCGTCCACCATGGCAGGCTGAGCTCCCTGGCTGTAAACCACTGGCAGATTTTATGTAGTGCTGCAAATGTTCATGCACACTGCTGGGCCTGGCCTTGAGGAGCCCCAGGGCAGGAGACTGAGGACCTGTGTGATCAGCACATTTGTTTCATTGCCAGCCTGTGGCACCATGCATTTCCTTTGGGCTTAGAGTCTTCTCCCCTCTTCTACTTTGGGCCAGGCCTGCTGAGCCCTAATGTGTCCGTAAATGGATCCTTTTTACATCTCATCAGTAAAAACAGAGTGTTCTTCAGTTTTGTTTGTGGGAGGGTGATAGATGTAAGTGTTGGTTGTTTGCATAGAGATTCCCCAGACTGCAAAAACAGTCACCTGTTCCATAAAACAGAAAAAAAAAGCTAGGCTGTTTGAGAAGTCACTAAAACTTTTTTCTTTGCTGGCTGCCTTGCTCTCCGGGGTTGCATGACTTTGTATGAGTCTGTGGAAACAAGGCTCCTGTCTTAAATTGGTACAGCCTAAGATTAGGCAAAGTAGAGACAGCAACAGAAAATGAGCACAGTATGCACACGGTAAAACTGTGGTAACTGGGTGGTTATGTCTGCACATCTATTTTCTGGGCAATTTGAGATGGAGAGAGTCCTTAGCTAGAAAGTAAATTGCAAATGTCATTGCACACTCTTCTGCTTTCAGAAGCCTTTTGCCACCTTCCACGAAACTTATGTTAGTGTAATTTCCCTGGCCCTTCCCATTTACACATGCAAATAAGATAAGATCCAGGCTCAAAACTTTGATTGCAGAGTAAGAATGACCATAAATGGATATTGCATGTTACAGTGTGTTGTGTCTCCGAAGGCATGAGATTCTGTCAGGGCTGTGTAACTTGCTTCCAAGCTTCTCAGTGCCCCAGCCATAACCTTTCAAAAAGGTTATGCCAAAAAGCCGAATCTTGGCTGACTAGCCAAGACTTTCTTTTGACTTCAGCATGGTTGGGATAGAAAAGTGACTAGTCTGGTGGGCTGCACTTGGGCTGATTCACTGCTAAGGACAATGTCCAAGTGAACACCAATAAAAGAAGCAGACAATCTGCTCGAACCTGCAAACTGAAGGCTTGTCTCCTTGACATGATGCTGATGAACCATTTTTTCTTGATGCTCAAGGCATGTAAAGCCACAGACAAGCACTAACTGCTGTGTGCAAAGTAGTAAAAAAATTGCCATCAGACTTTGCCTTCTGTTTAACTTTTATTAAAAGAGGTGCTAAGGTACTGTACTGTATGCAGTACATCATATTTATTACCAAAATTAACAAATATACAAAACTTATACATGTAATTTTCTTACATCCATTTATTGGTCTATAATACTGCATTTGTTCAAGTAGGTTATCTACAGTATGTAAACATCCCTTGGATTGACCTCACACAGATTAGGAAAGCCCATCTAACCCATGTAGTTACCAAATATAGCTTTTTCTTTTTTTAAAATTTATTTGGCTTTCATTGGTAGAATCTAATCTTCACATTTGGCACATGGAAGAGACATCTACAGTGCAAAAGAGGCAGATTTTCTGGTTTTGTTCTGAGCAGTTTAGCGGAGTCATGGTTTTAAAGAGACGAGAATAAATTTACACAAACTTGATAGGAGATGGATTAGTGTTAATGCTCATAGATCAGCCATTAAACTGGAGCAGAAATTCAAAGCCTCTTCCCCGGCCCACTCGGACAGGTGGAAAAAAACCCTCAGTCTTGTTTCTAAAGGATTAAAAAAGGACTCTGTTAGCAACAGAGAGAGGAGATTTAGTTTACAAAGAGCCCTCTGAGATTCCAGTTTCAATTTTCTGCTTTGTGGGATTTTTTTTTCCTCTTGTTAGCAAGCAATTTTTTTTCCTTTTTAATGGGGGAAAATAACCAGTGGGGAACCACTTTTCTATGCTGGCAATTTCTCAGTGAGTTGGAGATTACAGTTGGAGTTTACAGATCTTTGAATCCAGATGTATAGAGCTCAGTAAGCTGCCGTGTACAAGGGAGAGAGAGAAACAGGGAGGGAGAGAGAAAGAGAGTAATGTCATTATATTCCAGTCATGGAGCTTTCCAATTTTGCTGTAAAAAACAGGAAAAAACTTTCTTCCTTCTGCTTCTCACTGTTTCAAAAACATGACTTAATTTAACTGAGTAAAGCTGATCCAGAGCGACCTTCATTCGCACCCTTCTTCCCATTCTCATCCAAGCACCGTATTGCTATTTTTTAGGAGGCCTCACCCATGTCCATGGAAGCATCTGATGAGAATGGACCTAACCGGACACTGTTTCGCATGGAAACCCCTCTGCTATTCCTTGTCCATTACCACAGAGCCCCGCTGCTGTCCGTGGCACCGTACATCTCGGCCAGCTTTTTGAAGCGCGGCCCCCAGTCCGTCAGGTAGTCGTAGCTCTGGTCTGAGTCTGTCGTCACCGACTGTAGGGAGCTGAGCGACTCCGCCACTGAGCCGTTCCCTTCAAACATGTACGTCTGGAGGGAGTCGAAGGGAGGCGCCCACAGGTCCATATCAGCTTCGTACAGCTTGGCGAGCACGTAGTTGTGGACGTTGTTGTCCATGACGCACGCCTGAGGCACGTATCGGGAGAGGCTCTCTATTTCAGGGAGCATGTCCTGCCGATTTTTCACCACCAGCTGGGCCTCCCGCGGGTTCCACATGGCAGCGATGTCGAAGGCCTCCGTGTCCTCCTCCCCGCCACCCTCGTCGTCGTACCTGACGATGTTCTCGTGGATGTTCTCCTCCTCGTCAATGATGTATGGCTGCTTCCGCTGGCGCCGCATGGAGAGGATGAGGAGCACAAGCACTGTGGGAGGTAACCAAGACACAGCACCATCAGCGAGGGAGCAGATCTTGCAAGGGCTTCAGACTCTCTGCTGCCCTCTTTTCCCCTTTGTGAGCCCAGCCAGCCCCTTGGATTTAAATAGCTGTTGTGTTTGCAGGTAGAGGGGTGCAGAAATCCCCTCTCCCAGTCAAAATTAGTAGCTTGAGGTCCTGCTAATCTGTCCCTTTTCTCACCTTAATTCTTAACTCTTGGTGACACTTAGGACCTGTCTATCCAGCGATGCTTCCCAATGCACTGTAGCGACACTTGAGCTACTTTTAAGCTAGCCAGATCAGGTATCAGTAATGGTTTATCTACAGTGGCACACAGCTCCATAGAGATAAAATTCTCCTGCTGTGTAGCTGGGTTTTGCAGCCTGCTTTTGGGGATGCCTCTCAGGCTAGGTGCTGCCTGTGACATAGGTGGATGCTGCCAAGGCACTGTGGTGATACGTCTGCCTACATGGCAAAAGGCAGAGCTAGCCCCTTAGTCTGCTCCAAAGCATTTTTTGTGTTTATCTGCAAGGCACCGCCTTGGGCTGGGTGAACTACTGTCAGTTGCCCTGCGCTAACGAGACGCGGATGCTTCTTAGCATGGGGAGAAGTGGTCATATAGGCACCAGAGGCCTTTACTATTGAAAATGTGCCATCACCTGGTGACAGTATTTCCAGAGCTGGAACTCAGCAAAGGTTTTGAATGCTGAAATTTCGGACTGAGGTATCTAGGCTCCTTTGCAGGGCCAGAATTGAGGCACTTTTAAAGAATTTTTCCTGTATTCTACTCCACTGCTCCTCAAACTGTTTCATCTGAAATTTCAGGGAACATGTGTTTTGAACTAATATCTCATGACTCAAGAGAGTGAATGAGGGAATTTAAGTTCTTTTGATCCCTACAGCTAACAGGGGACATAGAAGGCCTGGGCAAGGAAAGGATGGAATTTATTTGTGGAGACAGAACACACGCAAGGTGCTCAGCCCCTTTCTAGCAGCACAGGCATCATTTAAATGTAGTGTCCCAAGGAAAAATGAAGCAGGTGGGGATATCTCCTGCTAAAAGACAAGAGGTGGAACTGGACTTACCACTCCTGTTTCCTGTGAGACCATATGATCAGAAACTGCTGAGGATGAGAAAGTAACTTGTCCCCAGCCACAGGTCTCAGTACTTCCTCCTGGCATACCCCTTCCAGGAAAGTAGGGCCATACCAGACACCCTAGCACTTTGGGGATCTGGCAGAAATATTTGCAGGCCATATTTTTCCCCCATTCCTACACTCCAGGGTCTGAAGCCATATGCAGCTGACTATACCATCTGGTCCTTGATTTGGCCCTTTAAGTATGTGTGTGTCTACAAATAATATATACATATACATAGATCTGTGTGTGTGTGCTTGTGTCCTTCAGCTTCAGTGGATCAGAAACCCCCTGGCCAGAATGGAAGAGTTTGTCCCCTTCCAAGAAGAAGCCAAGGGCTTACCTAGCAGGACAAAGATGCAGGCGAGGATCGCAATGAGTGCCCCTCTGCTCAGGCTGACAGGGAGGACGTAGGCCTCCACGTTGCAGGACATCACCATGCCGTCATCATCGCAGCTGCACACGTGCACAGTTAGCGTACCCGTGCTGCTCAGCACAGGGCGGCCGTTGTCACTAATCAGGATGGGGAGGTAAAATGTGTTCTGCTCATGTTGTCTGAAGCCAGAGCGCCTTGTCAAAATCCACGCCGTATTGTCTAGGGATAGAAAATAAATGAAGGGAAGAGCTTATATGCTGAGCAAATATATTCAGCAGAGAAGGAAGGTTAAAACAATCAGCCCTAGACCCACATCCATTTGTCTTCTCTCTTTTTTTTCTTTGTATTTTTATCATTTTGTCATTAATCAGCATTTTGCCTCTGCCTCCCCTATTCCAGTATCTTCTCAGGTCATAGCTCCAAACCTGCAAGGCATACACACCTTATGAATTGCCTTTACCCCTTATGACATAAAGTGCCCTGAGCAAACTCACAGCCTTCAGATTTAGCTAAAAGAGTTTTCAGAAGGCAAGACAGAAACAAACAGTTGAAGGCAACTTCTAGTCCCTGTTTGTTCATGCTCAGCAGCTTTTCTAGACCTCACTCTTAAGCGCTGCCACCATTTTGGAGATGCTAGCGTATAACCCTTATGGACATGTTAAGGTTCTCTTTATCTTTTTTGATACATGGCACGGCCATCTGCTTCAGGCAACAAGGAGACAAAGGAAAAAACCAGCTTGCTATCCTAGAGCAGCAATGAGTTGAAAATCTGCAACTAAACATTTTTCAGTGAAACGCATGCAATTTCATTGGCACTTTTGCCATTGAAAAAAGTCAGAATGCTTCATGTCATCATTGTCAGAATTATTCTGCTTTGATCTGACCATTCTGCTTCATTTAGTGTGACCGCCTGTTTTTTATAAGAACTTGAATCAAAATGAATCAAAATGATGCTTCTGAAACAAAATGGTAAGAGAGTGACCTAACAGCCACTTGCTGTTGGTCATTTCAAGGGAAATTCCTACCTTTGGGGCTTTTTCCTCCATATTCAGCATGTTTTTTAAAATGTCAGAATTTCCCAGTGGTATCTGAATTCCTGTCTACCCCCTCCCTCAAATTCCTCAGACTGTGCACCAAGTTTCCTAATCAGAAAGAAATTGGATTCAGGAATTTGTTCTGCATCTCAGGAATGCCAAGGCAAAATCTTTGGAGATCAGTGATGATTTTGTCAGTGCTGACTTTCAAGGTTTTGGCCTAAGAGACTTTTGGAAAGCATGAGACTGAATGAATGTCTCCAATGTGATCTGGGCCACCAGGGAGTCTAAAGGAATCTGCAGTAAAATCGGCCCTTCTTACAAACATGTCTGGAAGTCTTGGGCCACCTAAGACACATGGGGAGCACAGGTAATTTTTCTCTTTGGAAATCTTGACCCCATGCAGTGATGCTGTGGGATTTTTGGGAGATGAGCTTCATGCAGTTTCTTTTACTGCTTCGTTTTGTTTCTTGTTCCTTTGGTTCAAAGAGGTCACAGTCTGGCCATCTGCATCTCCAGGTTGTTACCAGTGTACATTTGCCATGCTTGGAGATGCAGGATGCCAATCAGCTCTTCCTAGGTGGATTAGCACAATGGAGCTGCTGCCTGGAAATGGCAAGAAACCCTCTGATCACAAGTAGACTGTGAAAAAAACCAAAATACCAACAAGGGATTGTTCCATTCCTTTATTATTTCCCTGTCAATTCACTGCTAAAATTTAAATCTCAGGTGATTTTCTTCAGTGCAGGGACTCAGGTTGCATGCAGGTAAATCAGCTGTATTATCTGCTATAGTCTGAACATCAGAAATGATTTGATGTCTTTTAGGAGTGAAATCAGGAGTGTTATATACAGCCAGCTATGGAATATATCCAAACTCAAGCTAGACTTGCTAGACTTGCCTGCTAGACTTAAATTATGCTCCAAATCCCATACTTTGTGCTGCAAATCTCTTATGGCATCAGACAGTACTGGAACACAGTACTGAGTATTGAGATGTCAGGCTCCACAGTTCATGAGATTAGTTTGAATTTGTGACTTTTTAAAAGGAATCTCAGGGTCTTTTATTTCTTGCATGTCAATGAAATGTCAAGCTTTTACTCTCAAAGCGTAAAATTCTGAAGTGTGTATGCATGTCTATATGTGAATATATAGTGAAATTGTAGTGTCTGGTTAAATCCTGTGATCCCAAGAGCTGGAGCTTTGAGGAAAAGCCACCAGGTACAAGATGAAACCCCCAAAGTTGCTTAAAACTGATTATGTGTCAGTGCTTACTGATTTCACCACCCTTTGATATGCCACACAGCTCTGAGTATGGGCAGCAGGTGTGGACAGACATAGATGATTTTCAGGAATGTGTCCCAAAACCCAGCAGAGAGCAGCACCCTGTGGCTACCATGGCTCCTGGGCAAGGGGTCTGCTGCGGATGGGAGCCCTCGCCTCCTGCAAACCTCCCCCTCCTCTCTCCTGGGACACACGCAAGTGCTTTCTCTCCCTCGGGCTGTTTATGTGACCTCTAGTATGTGCTCCCCAGCTATTAATACCACATCTTTTCATCACTGGGCCAGTTTTAGCATGAGAAAAAGCAGTCCAAAGGGCAGAAAATGGCAAAATGCCTGGATTTATGCTGTGTCAATGGAAATGTCTGAGTCATCTTAACAGTGTAGTAATTTGGTTGCATTTCTCTTTCCTGGGTGAAAGACTCACTCTCTTTAAACTAACTTACAATATAGGTTACAAATTCTATTCAGGTGACAGCAAACCTTCATTTTATGTAAAATTGCTCTTTGTCAGGGAAAAAGACTTCATTATTCTGAGCTGGTCTTACTTTGCCTGTAATAGAAGTCACAGGCAGTGAACCTGACTGAAGCTGTGCAAAATAAGCTAGTGAAAGATCTCAAGTGTTTTTAACCATAATTCTTTTTTCAGGCCAAAACCAAGTTTCTATAATTAAACACTGAAAGATATGTATGTGTATATATATATTTTTGCTGTGATGTGGTGACTATATCACCCAGGTCTTAAATGTTCTTTATGATAACATTCTCTTGGTGACTCTTGGCATTACATTTCAGCCCTTTTGTTTTGTTTTGCTTTGTACTAGGCAGGCATCCAAATCATCCCTAAAGAATCTCTCTACCTGTTACTCTGCAACTGCAATACGTTGGTGCCAAAGCTTGTTGTGTGACTCATCAAAAGCCAATGTGATTTGACGTGCTACTGCAGTGCGAAGGACGTGCTGGAATGTGATGCAGCATGGCAGAAACTGGAATATGCAATTTTCTTCCAAATTTGATGTCTGCTAAGCCCCAGCCATCAAGAGAAGAGGGCTTGTGAGGACATGAAAGCCCCATTATACTAAAAAAAAAAGCAAGCATGACAAGAATGCACAATATTTTTTGCAACACAACTTCCAACACAGCGTTTTTGGCTCACAGAGGGCTGGTTGGTAGCACTTAGCTACAGCGCTGAGCAGAGATACTGAAGAGTGCAGTACGGCGGGTCCTGTGCCTGTGTGATCAGCAGGAGGCGAAAGCTGTACTTCCCACAGACGTATAGGGTGGTGTCTTCATGTGGTTGTGAGAGCAAGCCATGGAGCATTTCCTTCCTGCAGTTTTCTGCCCCACTGGAAACGATGCACCTCCCTGGAGAGGTCAGGGGAATTAACCACTGTGTCGGTCCAAACCCTGAGATTGGATCTAACCACCGCTCTTCTCACAGGAAAGGCTTGGTTTCTTTCTGCATGCATCTGTACAAGAACTGGGGATGATTAGCCCAGAACTTCTGCGTAGTTTTCAAAAACTAATTGTAATAATTATGAAGAGTTAGGAATAATATAAAGAAATATTTCACCGCGAGTGGGAGAAAGGCTCAAGGAAGCAGGCATTACAGACACCACCAGCTTGAGGAAGGGCTCACATTTTTTCTTGGGGATTTTCAGCTCACTGCTTTTGTGCTCTGCCAAAGCATGATGTAGATCACAGATTTAGGCAAGGAAGAAATAGATAAACATTTTCCTAGGACAAATTTAAACGCAATGAGGAGGACTGCCAGAGACTTCCATTGACAGGCCTGGTGGTGGTATAACACTGACGCCTGCACCCATTAAAATGGCTACTCTCTTCATCAGTTCCTGGTACCCAAAGATGGAGGGCAGCAGTTAAGGGTCAACAGAAGATCAGCTCAGAGTTTAAACTGGAAATGCAGTAAGCTTTTTTCGTTGTTTGTCCCATTCTTACAGCAAGCCTCTTTTGCCAACTTTTTCTCAGCATAATCTCACCTGGATTTAGAAGCAGGGGAAGATGGCTTGCCAATGCCCTACCTCAGTAACCGAAGAGATTGGAGACCCCAGCTCAATTCCCTGCTGCATCACATGTCCTATGTGGTCTTGGGAGGTCATTTAGGCCCAGATCTTTGCAGATACTTACACGTCTATCTCCCATTGATTTTACTGAACTCAAAGGCAACCAAGCGTCTAAGTAGCTTAATTTCTTCTTGCCCCGGATCCCTGTCTATAAAGTGGAGAACAATAAGATTTCTCTGTCTGCCAGAGATATGTGGAGAATGAATAGACTGAAGAAGTTCTCAGAGACTAAAATGACAAGGGCCAAAGAAATATGTAAAACAGCTCATCAGAATGCAAACTGTGATCTATCTGTTGCTCAGTATAAATCAAGGTTTTAATTGTTGCCAGGAAGGCTGCATGTCTTGCAGTTCCTTTTACTGCTATATTGGACAACCAAGTAATCATCACAATTGCTAATTTTAATAGTACCTTCCCACAGCCTGGGAAGTGTTGCTGTCTCGTGTTTATGTGCACAGGCTGTGACTATAGCAAGGTGGGTTCTGTTTCGTGTCTTGCCACCCTGTGACATACAGTATAGCTACCCCCTCTGTGACTAAGTTGTGTAATTTATATAGTCCTTAGTGGTCCCTAGATGAAAATATAAATATAAATTATTGTTACTGAAATCACTACTGCACTCCAAATTGCTGAGGCAGTAAATTGAT
The DNA here is from genome assembly GCA_020745775.1 of Theristicus caerulescens. NCBI lineage: Eukaryota > Metazoa > Chordata > Aves > Pelecaniformes > Threskiornithidae > Theristicus > Theristicus caerulescens. Next base: position 77,368,169 of record CM036558.1, read on the forward strand.
CGTTAATGTGTATATTTCAAATAGTCAGTGGTTTGATACTTAACATTTTTATTTCAAATTTGTAACCAATAGTACCCTAAGCTTCTTGTGATATATATCTCTGGAAAACTCATATTTTACAGAGGGTGGGAGGCACAGCCATTCAGTCACTGCTGTCACTATAAATTATCACAAGTGTGGCCTTAGACAGAAAAAGTGCATCTGATGCTGGGAATTTTGTGAGTTTTTTTTTTAGAGCACTGCCTTGAGGATGAAATGAGCCTAGTTTGCCAAATGTTTTAGCAATAGGTGTGTTTTATTTCTTCACTTATTTTGGCAACATGTATTAAAAAATAAAAAAGAGGGAGACAATGGGAGAGAGAAGGGGATAAAAATGCAAGAAATTGTGTGAGGACACTTCAGGGACACTATAGAAAAAAAATTATTTTGGGATGAAAAAGCATTAGCATGCTGTGGAGGAGGGCTCCAGACTCTGTGAGTAGCATGTTTTAAGACGTGTTTGGTTAGTGAAGGCAGGGGCTTCTTTATTAGCCTCTATGTTGCTCTTTCATATGTCTGCAGAGGCACAGATAGGGACTTATGGAAGTAAGTATGACGAGAAGGCATGTGTGGGAACAGGGGCAGGCACTCTGCTTGGAGACTGGCCACAGATGCTGCAGGTGGCCAGTCTTTCTCCCCATTTATTCTGGAATTGCTTGCTGATTTGTGGTACTTTACACACTGAACTCCTACTGAAATCCAGCCCCTTCATATTGACTTTCAAAGCTCTGCACCAGGTCACTCAAGGTTGTCCCTCTTTCCCGATGAAGGCTGGTGTGGACCTGACCTCAGCACTGGTGTCTGCCCATGGAGATCCTCTATCAGCAGCAGGCATGCAAAGGCCTGCCACGGCGGGGCTTTCCTGCAGGCTCCAAAACCACCAAAGCTTCCCCAAAAGAAGCAAATTCCACTGGCTAGGATACTCAAATGCCAGTGCTTTGCCATAAGTCTTCCCACTGGTGTTTCAGTTTCTACTTAGCGCGTCTCACACAGACTTTTAGCTGTATACCAAGTTATCCCCCTAAGGCTCTGCATCTCCTCCCTCCCTTCCTCCCTTTCCTAGGGAAACCAGGATGTGCAGAGGAAGAAAAAAAGTGCTTGGGGGAAAAGACTGGAACAGTACAAGAACCTTCCCTTTCTGTGCCCGGGAGAAAACATGCAGAGTACAAAAAAAGAGCAATGTAATTCCCTACAGATTTGTCTCCTAGTTCCAGTTGCTATCCTACCTTTAAGCATCTCCTTTTGAACGAATGCAATTTCCACTCCGGTAATCCAAGATGCCTGCAGCCTGACCACAAGACCTGAATTTGCACAAAACACTGGCACATTTCCTCGAAGAAGAAAAAGGGGCCTATTGCTAGAGAATATTTATAGAGAAGAAAATATCATATAACCTTCAAGTGTATTAAGTAATATGTCATTTTATCACTGCCTTTAAGGAGCAGGTGTCACTTGGTATTATTTGAAATGGGAGTCTTATCACACACTGTAAGTCACAGCCTCTCAAGTCCAACTCAGGCATTAGAAATTAGAGTAGCTAACTGTCTGTGTCCACTCCAATTACCTTGATTGTCCCTTAGAGTAAAGTTGGGGTTGTTGGCTGCCTCCGGAGCCAGGCTGTAGTAGAAGTGCTGACCCTCCTGTGGGTCATCCCTGTCGATGGCGCTCACTGTCTGGATCAGCTACGGAATATGAGAACAAAGCAGAAACAGGTAAGAAGCAAAATATATATAATATATATAAACAAACAGATAACATATTTTTATATATATATAAATATAAGCAACTGGAGCATTTGAATAAAACTGTCTTGCAGAGGTACAATAGATAAATCAAGAAGAGACTCAAAACCTTGCAGGCTTCATTTATTTTGCTATGATCATGCACATCACTTAAACAAAGGAGGAGATAGTCAGTTTGCTGCAAATAACAGACACTTTTCTCTCATGCATCCCTATCTTCTGTTGCATGTTTCTTTTTTCTGTTGAGGGCCCCGGGTATTCAGAAGATTCACTGTGCATTAGAGAGCTTGTAAGAAAGCCCATACTTTTTTTCAGCTTCCTTTTGCAGGTAGAAAAGGACTTCAGGTTGATTATTTTATCACTCTCTTAATTTAAATCAATTAAATTCTTCCCAAGATGTCAGTGCAAAAGAAAGAGAGAAACGGCAACCATGCAGACACTCTGCATATGCAATAAATAACACCATAGAAAGGAACTAAGACAATGCTAAATCCAGAAAGAGATTTGTCACCTCACCTATAGAGGCTTAAGTAAAGTAGGTCTAACAGCTGGAAGCACAGTGAGCTATAGCTCTGTCTGAATAAACATTCTGACATCTTTTTAGACAAGGAGTAAATCTTCACCTGGATTTTTGCATTCAAAAGTTATTTTTGGATTCAAAGGCAAATGACAGACCCATAAAGCCTTATTCACCACCTTAAAACCGGTTTCAGAACTTTTCAAATTGTGGCAACAGAATTTGGCTTTCTCTAATTTGGAAGTAGTCCAAATTAGCGTGCATTTCATGGAAAGCTTACTATTTAGGACACTCACCCTTCAAAACCAGGAAAAAGGCTAGGCAATGATTTCTGTTCCCTATATTAAGGACCACTGTGAATTAGTGAGGTGAAATTATTCTGTATATGATAGTTGTGAGGACAGTTGTCCCAGCAGAGAGTAGCTATTTCATTCTGCTTCACAGAAAGCTGGGAGAAGCTTCAGTGAACACACAGTGATATTGCTAGCATAATTTTTCCTTCACAAATCATGAGTGGTGCATCTATGTGTTTCAACTATGGTAGTCAGCTTTGCATTAGGAGACACAAGTCCCCACTCTGGACCCTTGGTGGTGAAGCATCAGGTTGCCTCCCCACAAGCGACCAGCAGTCGAGCTTGCACCAGCTCCAGCGAGGGAGAGCTCATGCCCATCTGTGACACAGGCAGACCTTGTTCAAGGGCTTTGATGGGGTTTTGGAAGGCAGAGGAGCAAAGAGGCTTCACCACTTGCTTGGAGGTGCTGATTTACACTGTGCGGAGCAGGAAGTCCTGTGCTGTGCATGACTCTCTGTCATCTCCAGTTCACAGCAGAACAGATTCAGTTTGGCACCCCTTTGAAGCTGATGTAGTATGTTATGTCCAGCTCCCCTAAGTCCAGGGGTGCTTAAGGCTCTTATAAATAGGGTCTTTTAACAGTAAGCCTTTTCTGTCACACGTGGGCTGGGCTGACTCCGTGGCACTTCTCATCACATTTCTCCTCTCTTTGTTGCTGCTACAGGACACACCAGGTGTTTGCTTGCTGGCACCTGCCCAAGGGAAGGCTTCATTTCAGCCCTGAAGTATTGTGTGGTGAGCCTGGAAACTACTGCAGGAGGAAAAAGAGGTGCTATATACAACACTAATCCCTGTGCGATGTGCTTGCCTTTGGAAAGCAGCACAGGCAGCTGCTGATGAGAGTTCAGATGAAACGTGTGGTTAGCTGAGCCCTCTTTCCAATGCTCACCCTTGCTGGAACGCTGTCTCTGCATAGGACAGCATCCCTTCCCAACCCCTGGCGTTACTAGCATTTCTCACCTGCCCCGCTTTGGCGTTTTCACAAACAAAAGCTTCATAAAACCTTGCAAACTCCGGCGCGTTGTCATTCACGTCCAGGACTTTCACTGTCACGGAGACGCTGCCCACCTGCGAGGGGTTGTCTGGAAGGAGGATGCACAACGTAAAGAAAGGCAATATACAGGAAGGTGAAGGGGCTGCTCCTCACTCTGCTCAAGAGGTAAGGCAGCTTTTTTGCTACTGACTCACGTAAAATGACATTTTCCCATCTGGAACTGCGGTTGCTTGTAGGTTGTGTGACTCGGAGTGAAGTTGCAAATGCTGCTCTCTGTCTATCCTGGCTTCCCCTCTAATCACATCTTTTTCAAACAAATTCCATGAAAGACTTCAACCTCGTTCAGTCCAATGGGGCTATTTCTATAACAAAAGTTTTAGACAATACCCTGTATTTTTTTTATTGCCCTTTGACTGGGCAATACTGTTTGTTGAGCCTCTGTACTGCTGGCACAAATTAGGAAGGGACTCTTTTAAGGATAGGCTTGTTATTTAAAGCTTGTTGGACGTAGTAATTCTGCAGTTCAGATACGTTTTTGCTCAGAATTTATGTTCCTTGAACTCAAAAATAGTGTCAAGTCTTTGATACTTTGTACAGGGGGGGGTTAAAATGTAATAACACATGAAATTGTACAGAAAAGCTTTCACTGAAGCTTAAAATTGCAATGAAAATTTTACATTCTGCATGACATCATTTGTGATATTTCTGTCCCACTGGTTCATTAGCTTTCTTTGCCAGTAAATCCATACATCATTTCACATAACTTCACAATTTCCAAACTAAGTAGCCACAGAATAATTTTTTTTGTACTGTGTTTTTCTGCCCCAAAACATCTTTTTTTTCCCTTAGTTAATGATAAAATGAAACTCTAAGCAGAAAAAAAAAAAAAAAGAAATTTATTATTAAGAGGTCAGAAAAGGTGCAAAAATCTAGAAAATTCTTAAAAATTAGTGTTCTCATATTTTTAGCCATGCTTCTTGGTGCATTTATCTCCAAATATATCTCCCTTTATAGCAAGAAATGATATGTTCATATAAACAATAGAAAATTTTCTTATACTCTGGAATTTTCTTAAATATTCAATATGTGCTGTATCCATAACGTGTCACATTGTATCATTGAGATAATACTCTTAAACTATATTGTTTCTCCCTAATTTATAATTTAATCCCTCAGCTTCCCACATATCTTGCTAACACAGCTGTCATTGTGGCAGATGAATGTCTGCATTTACACTCTTAGTAATATTGATTTAACTTTTAAAACTAGGAGCTTTATTCAGGAGTGCACAACTACAGTTTTTAAACTATTCACTAAATTAAAATATTGTGCTGCACATGTACAGAGCAAAACTGACAGAGGATTGACAGAGGATGAGCCAAAGGAAGACGTGCCTTCATATTGCTCTCATCCTCGAGCGCTGCTACAGGGGCAGCTTTTACAGACTCCTGGGTGTATGTGGATTTACATGGAATTGCAATGGCCATTGGTGCCTGAAAATAAAATTAGCATCAAAATAGATGGGGGTGAGATCCCATCGTGCCACCAACCCCTCTCACTACTAAAAAAGGGACAGAAAGGCATCGTGTTCTGGAACAGCCTGCAAATACATGGCAGAGTCACCCTGACTCTTGTGAAATATTCCCTCTGCTAACTTCAAGTTGGCTGATTGCATTTTGGGCAAGCTTCTTGAAACTTTTTTCCTCTCAAATTGTGCCATATCTCTGGTACAACCTGGATGTGCAGGGAGCTCTCTCAGACATGAGGAATGACTCAGCTATTGGCAGCAAGCTTCTGAAAAACTGCTGCCCCTCAGCAGATGAACTGAGATCCTGAGCAAAAAGCTCTGTGGACCAAAGAGATTTCAGGTGGAGGTTGGGTGAACCTTTTATTTTATTTGCTTATATATCCCAAGCTTCTTTATGAAGCTCACATCTGTTAGTATTTCCAACTCAGCTAAATTTTTCATACTGACACTATGAAATGATCAGCATCTCCTTGTTCTCATAGCCTCGGTAAATACCTGGCACGGATGAATCCTGAGCTGAGTTTTAGCTCATTGTAAAACCCAAAAGCATAACGAGTTCAGCATACTAGAAGATCCCAAAGCACTCTGGCCCAAATTATTTATGCAGCAAGCAGATGGTGATGACGTTTACTTGCTGCTAAACCAGAGCAGATTTCAACTAGTGACCTAGCAGTGTAGGATCATTGCTGCCTACCAGTCCCTGCACCACTCAATCCTCCCAGGTAGGACTGGCAGCTCTGGCAGCTGTGCAACCTTTGCAGCATCTGCTTTAACGGCCTAGCCCTTCTGAAGAGATAGAGCTCTTGCAGAAACACATCGGGAAGAGTTTTAAATAAATCCCTGGAATACTAATGAATTGAAAAAGCAGCACTCTGCCAGCCTCTACTCATCCCTCCACCCTGTGAAAAAGAGCATAAAAAATAAATAGAATGCAGTATTCGCTTGTTCATGTCAGAAGAGTAATTCAGTTGATACGGCTTCCCACTCAGTGCATAAGAACGTGTGAATTGCTGAATTCAGGTCTCTCAACCTGCTTTGTCTATTGTATCTCTTTAATCTATGTACAGTCTGCATTCTCCTTACTCAGCTCCACGGCCAGCACAGTGATGTTGTGCCAAGAAACATCCTCCCGGTCAAGAGGTCTTGCAGTCATCAGTGCTCCTGATGTAATGTCGACATAAAAGAACCGCCCCGGATCACTGCTCCTGTCAATCGAGTATCTGCAAGAGTACATATTAAAAATATCATGCAACCCTTGTGAAAACTGGGTGTTATAGCCAAAGAAGTACCCCAGCAATATGAAGAGGTACCCCAGCAATGGGAATACTGTCATACACAGAAGATCCACATTCTTCCACAACCTAGTTATGTGCTCCATTGACTTGTATAGGTACAGAGTGGGATGCTCGAAAAACTAGGAGTTCATGTGGCTAACAGCATTTAACAGTGAGTATTGCTTGGATGGAGCTGGAAGACAGGAAGATTTAGAGGAAGAAGCCTCAAAGCAAGGCACAGCTCAGCACAGGAACATCTGCTTTACAGAGAAAATCTGTCAGTGAGGAGTGTGATTGCTTTTTTCTAAGCCAAATAATTATGCCCTTTCCTTGGGCACAGTTCAGACAGGATGAAAATGACTTTACATCAGCTCGTTCTCTGGGCACTTAGGATGACGAGGAGGAACCATTCCCTTCCTTGTGCCTTTGTATTCTCTCCTCCTTCAGGGGAATAAACTATACCTGCATCCTGGACTGTCCTACTGATTGAGCCATGTCAACGCAAGGGGGATGATGACTGGCTTTCTCACATCATCCAGCCAGAAAAACAGCTCCCTCTGCGAGGCTGATTCATCATAATTACTGAACCTGCCTGGCCAGTATGTCAGTTGAGTGCTGGGAACAAGCTTCTCACGCTCATGAGCAGGGGAGTGTGGTGGTACCTGCAGGCCAGAAAACTTGGGCAAGGAAACAGCTGATTGACAGCTGTCACTGCTGTACTCGGTCAGAGGGACCGTTTCGCAGGGTGTGTAAAATAATCAATACCCTTTGTATGCATCACCTTGCTCTTAACATCAGTTTGTACAAGTCACCTTCCTAGCTAGCTGTGTTAGCATGGTAAGAGATCCTTTGGCAAAAGCCACGCATGCGCCTATGTAAATGCCACAGCCTACAACAGAGCCCAGACTTATTCTCATTTTTGTTGGTTCTTTCTTCGAAGTTGATGGGAATTGAAAACATCGGTCATAACAGATGCTGAATGGGGCTCGTTCTTCTGAATTTTCTCCTTTCAACACAAATGCATTTACTGGAACGAGCATGCCAGCCTGATCTCTATATAGGCACTTATTAAACTGGGATATAAAATAACGTTGAGCTATGTTATTGGGAAATTCTTTTACACTTTTTTCCAGAAAAATCAAAGAGGGTGGGATGGCAGGTTTTCTTCCCTTTCCTTCCCAGTCCGTCCCATCTCTTCTTAAATAAAGAGATTTCTGAGGCATTTGATTTATTTAGGAAATAAGTACAAGTGTTGCTATATTTTGCTATGATAATTATTCTTGTATGAGGCCTATAAAAAGAATTTCTGACAGTTTAAGGACAACGAGTATCTGAAATTCAATACGGCCTTGTGATTAGTGGTGCGGTATTAATCACTGGTGTCAAGAGGCACAGGTGGAGTCTTTGTCTGGATTCTCCACATATAAGTTCTCCTGTTAATAATACCGGCTCCTTCACACTCGTTTCCACTGTACTCTCTAGGTAATGTTCCTGAATTGCTTAACAACAATCATGGCATATTTCCAGCAATCAGAATTTCACAGTGTGGGAGTCCAGATACAGGATGCTGGGAAAATGAGGATTTGAGAGTTGCCTGTGTTTAGTGAGCCCTTCTGAAATGTGTCCTGGCTTTTCCATACTTGAAAAAATGGCAAAAGGAGGGGGTCAGATCACAGTTTTAATTTCAGTTGGATTTCATCTTGTGTAAACAAAATATGTATCTGGGATTTTGTTTTTCTTATCTTGCCTTGCCCTGTGCAAAGTGAATGCAGAGCAAACCTAAAGCATTGCCAGACTGATACTGCACAGAGCTGGCATGGATGGAGGAGACCACATAAGAGGCAAGCAGAACCAATTCGTAACATTTGCATTTTAGATAGCATTGCAAATGGTATTTATTCTTTTTTTTTCCTGTTTCCTCTACCCCAATCATTTACGTTTGTACATACAAGGTGTGGGGGAGGCAGGAGGGAAGGAGGGGGGAAAGAATGGAAAATGGGAAGGGAGGAAGATGGGAAGAAAAAGAGGAAGAAAGTTGGGAAGGAACAGAGTTACAAAGGAGTTGTTTGTGCATAGTTGCAACTTTTTTTAATATAACTTTGGTGATGCATTCTGTGCTTTGTAGAGTGCTATTTCATCAAGGGTAGTCACTGGAAAGCTCTGAAGAAAACTAAGAAAAACCTCATTAAAAATAACAATGAACACTTCTACCCTCTGATAGTCTGCAGAATTATTCTTATACTATTTTAAGGAGATTAGCACAAAGCTGTTTGCACTGCAGTGTTTGGATAATGCTAGACAGTAATCAGCAAAATAGGATGCAAGTGGAAAAAAGTTTAAGGTAATGAAATTGTGATGCAGACAGTATAATACTTAGTTTTATGGAAGAATTTGAGACAATGTCATGAGAAGTATGATAACCTTATAATGTAGGTAGAAAAGACAGGTATATTAAGGTAGCAGAGATGAAAAAAAATAATTAGAGCAGCAACACAGAAAGCAATATCATTAAGAAGAACAGGCTTTGTGTCTGCCTAGATCTCCTAGCTGAAGCCCACAGAGTTGCTCATATAGATTTAATTTTCTTCAAAAACTCAAAATACTCGACATTTTGACTCACTCCTGTATTTCCCAGGACTGTTCCCAAACACAGGCAATTCAGAAGCTGGACTGACACAAGGTTAGGCAAACAGCAGCTCAACACCCAAAGCATTTCTCAGATGAGAGAAGGAGCTGAACTGCTGGGATTATTAACTTGCAGTCACCTGGAGCTTGTGCAGGTTGTGGGCTGGCCTCAGAGAAAAACAGTCTTTTCTGATAAGCTGGGCTGACTTGGCAGCCACTATGGAAAACAGCGCTGTGATCACGCAAATCTACTCCTTTGGCTCCTTGCTGAGTTGCAGCTATGAAGCTCCCATGGCTGTAAATACAGCTTCACCTTTCTTAAATCCTTATGGGAATATGTAGTCCTGCAGCTTTGACCAGACACTATATAATTTAGTGGTTCATGAATATTTATTAGTCTGCATTCAATCTACTCCAAAAGTAGCTATGTATTTGAGCTGTTGACAAAGGCAGGCTTTGAAACAGAAGGGAGAGAGGAGAAGTGAGTTGATTACCTTCCCCTCAGTATGGCAGCAGATTCTTAGCAATGCTGTCAGGTTTTGTGCCAGCAAAGGCACGAAAGTCTGGGGTTTGTTTTTAATGTACGCTATCAGGACATGCCTGACCAGTTCATAGCAATGCTAGATGCAGATGTCCTCCATACCACAGGAAAGGCAAGGGTGAGCTCCTGCATTGCTTTGGCAGTCGTAAGCAGAGCCCCTCAGTGTGTGAGATCTGGTTTGACTAAACCCGCTGATGACTACTACGGGCTAAAAAGAAAGAGAGTTTCTCCTGTTTCAGCCCCATCGCTGCCACACCAGCCAAAAGTACCAGGGAGCGCTCCTGGGGGAACACGCAAAGAAAGGACAGACCTGATTGAGTTGTTGGTCACATCCGGGTCCTTGGCAGAAATGATCTGTATGGTGGTTCCAATCTCCACGTCCTCGGGCACTTCCACGAAGTAGAAGCTGGGCTCGAACACAGGAGGTTCGTCCACATCCTCCACGCTGATGTGGACGGTGGTGGTGTCGCGGAAGGGACCCAGGTTCAGGAACCGCATTTCCAGGTGGGGGTTGGCACCCTCTACTTTCAAGGTGTAGCTTTTCTTGCTCTCAAAACTTAAAGGCTGAGGAGAAAAAATAGATCTAGCATTAGGCACACTGAGCCTAATAATTTAGGCCATATATTTTTAATTTTCAGAAGTAAATATGCCCTCTAATATAAACCGATGCTTCTTTTTTTAAAATAAATCTTTACCGTGATTTTTAATCATAAGAGTAACAAAGATAAATATTTGCAGATGGAGACAAAGCATCGAGTGACAGTAGGATTAGGAATGACACTGTCTACATCTTTTATTTTTTCTTTTTTAATTTGACAGTTGAACTGAAAAAGCCAGGACAGATATTTGAAGATCACTTCAGAATACATATTCTTTCTTTCTTCTTGCTGAAATAACAATAAAAGCGGATGCACCACCACTGAGTTGTGATTCACACAGTGTGTTTCATTCTACTCTGGGGAAAAAAAAGGCAGAAACAGACAGTATGGGAGCACCCAAAAATAAGGTAAAGATACGAAGAGTCGGTTCCTCAAAACTGGGTCCTGGTGGCAGGGACAAGGATGCTCACACGTGAGGCAGAGGTCCCAGTTAGGATCCTCTTTTCTCCCTGGTGAGATCAGGCTCTTGGCTCCAGAGCACCTGTCTGCCAACCTGCTAAAGGGCTCCAGTGGGAGCAGGGGACATGGTCAGCCTCTCTTGCGGGATCCTGCTCCAGTTTGTATCAGTAATCCATCCTTTCTAGAAGTGGGATTTTTCACCTCCTCAGTGTCCTAAACACAGGTTCACAGTCTAGGTGTGCTGGGTGCTAGGATTTGAATCTCCTCCCTGCCTAGAGAATAGTTTAATTTCAAAGCACTATGAGCTACCCCTGACCTCTTCCCGCAGCAGCCCTTCCACTTTGTATAAAATACTCAAGTATTATTTGAAACAAGGAGTGGGCATGACTTTTTTTTTTTCTTTTCTTTCCTGGGATAATGGATTAAGGGGGACAGCTTCCTCTGTTAGTAGTTTCATGAATTTGATTTCCTTTCTAGATGAAACGACTTATTTGATGAACATGGATATAGAAATAATTGATGCTGGCACTGAACTTTTCAATAAATTAATTTTTCATCTCCCTTCCCTCTTCTTTTCACAGATCCCTGAAGAAAATAGGGCATCTCCAAAACCTGCTTTGACCTAAGTGGAGAATTCCATATTTAACGTGCCATTTACCAGTCTTGATAAGAGATGACTAAAAGCATCTGACAATGACAGCATGGAAGGATCATTCCAAAACATACAAAAAATTTTCACCAGATGAAGTACACCTTACAGAGGACACAGTCATACTTCCCAAGTTGCAGTTAGAAGTTGCAAGCAATCCCGCTGTGGTTAAATGGTCACAACCCTTTACTTGTATCATCTGGGGAGTTCTAATGCTGAAAACCAGCACAACTGGATCCCCTTAGCTGGCACAGATCCTGAGCAAGACAAACCAGGAAAGAAATGTCCCTCAGTTCCCAGTGGGACATTCTCCTTTTTATTACATGAATGGCTTTCAAAACGTGTGGTTTTATTTGTACATAGGGATTTGAGTGTCATGTGTGGAAGTACCACGCATGGCCTCGGTTCATTCAGATTCCAGCCAGATCACTGCTGTTCCCATCCAACGCCTTTGTTTTTCCTATTCAGCTCTTTCTTTTTGAAGACCTACCACCAGACTGGGCCACGGAGATGGGCAGGAACACAGAGAAGGAGGAGGATGCCAAAGCAACCGGAAGACAAAGGTAGAAAGGTCATTACTGTAGCAGTGAAGTCCTCCTTGGCCAGTCATAACCCATCTCTTTTCTGCCCTGCTCAACAGCGCAGCCGGGAAATTCTGCATCCATGAGATGTGTATTAGTTTAAGCAACATCAGCAGAAATTTCACATGTTCAGGCATGGCAGGAGTATATATTATAGGCCTCAAAACACCCCCTGAATTCAGTGGAGGCTTCAGTACCTGTCTACTGCCACAACTGCTTCTTTCTTCAGAAGTGGAAACATTGCAGTGACATACAAAAGCTCACTCTGTCACAGCAAAATTACCAGTACGGAGGTCCTGCATAGGAATGTCTGACGAAAGACTGGAGTTCTTGGAATTATAAAAACTAGAACTCACTCAGCTTTTAGTACATGGGGTTAAGGAATGAAGTCTGTAATGGGAACTGGTTTTTTTGCACTGGGGGAGGTGATGGTCCAGTATTACTGGTGATGCTGTCCAGCGATACAGTAAGAACTGTGCAACCTGTAGCAGCAGGTACAGATGATCTGAAACTTGCTCCTGCTGCCCTTAGTTTCACCTGTCAGTGACTACTGCAGGCATAGCACTTGTCAGCAAGGATTTACCTAGGTCTACAAACATATTACCCATTACTGCAGAGGCATTATGGTCTACCAGTTGCATATTTATGAATTGTAAAAATAGCAATAAAATATATTCACATGACCAAGCAACACTTACCGTCCATCTGGCAAGGAATGTGCAATGCCAAGCTGCCTAAACGTATACTAAGAAAAAGGCCATTATATTACATGGTTTCTCATGTGAAGATAACTGCATGAGAAACATTGCATGTACACTAAAAAGCTAAGGTATAAAAAGAGCAGTTAAATCACAGAAACACTTAATAGCTATAAAACCCAACTACATTAGGAAAAGACATAATCACCTAGAACGATCAAGTTAGAAAAATGAGAAAAATCAGACAATCATGCTAACCCATCACATTTTTGATGCTCCTGGGTTCAGACCCCCCTTAGTTTGCCTTGGACTCCTTCATCATCAACCATGGCTTTCCCTCCTGATCCTCTCACATGCCAATGCCTCAACACCACTGCCCCCTCATCAGATTTGTCTTCCATGGCTGCATTCAAACCTCTTTCCAACACTGGTCCCGTGGGGAGGGCAAGCAGGTTGCCTTCTCCTGCGAACTGAGCATGCTGCAAAACACAGCCGAGAGGAGTGCTGAGGCAGGCACGGAGCGGTGCTCCAGGCAGGTGGGATTTAGCAGGAGCCGCTGTAAGAAGGCGATGGAGTGGGCAGCGGCTGCAGAGGAGGGCAGCGTGGGGCTCCCCGGGTGCTGGGCTCCGTGCTGGCTGGGTGACCCACCACCCTGCCTCCCAGGGGCAGAAAGCAAAAAGCAAAGGCAGGGGGAAGGGAGAGGCCGTCACTGGGGTGAGTATCAGCCTCACAGGCAGGGAGCCTGGAAGGAGCTGTAATTCCTCAGGAGGCACTCAACATTTTGCAGGATTCGTGGGCTGGGATAAGTGGCCACAAGATCGCAAGCAGTGGTCTTGTCTGTAACTGTAAATTCTGACTTTTTGATGCCCATGATAGAAGTGCTAGTTATTTTGTTTGGTAAATCTGCCTAGAAAAAGGAAAAGTTAAGTTTTGCTTTCTCTCTGGGTTTAGAAATTCTCTCTCTCTCTTTCTCCTTCCCCCCATTTTGTTATCCTTTTCTATCTACACCAGTTGATTTTTTTTTTTCTGTTGAGTAGATCCAAAGGATAACTTTCCTAATGTTTGACTACTGATAATCATAACATTACAAAAAGCTACAGGCATATATAGAATTTTACAAACATTTATGTACAGTAGATGGATTGAGCAGTATGTACCTGATGCCAGTACATATCTGGTATGATCGATGCCACAAATGTTTATAACTCCTCCTCCTGACATACATGAACATCTAGAAAAACTGTATTCATAACAACAAAAGTCAAGCTTATAGACACATTTACTCCAAAGAAACTATTTTCTTTCATCAATAAATGTGTGAAAAATTACATTAGAGTTTGCATTCAACATCTATTTCATTTCAGCAAAGCACTTAAGCACATGCTTAACTTTAGGGACTAGTGCGCATAAAAAAGAGTTGGAGAAAGGTGACCATAAATACATGCTTAAATGCTTTGCTGTAGGGCATAGAGGCTTGCAGGGTCAAATCTCTCCCATGTGTTGTTCCATTTTAGTGCACAATTTAGTCCCAGACTATTTAAATGAAGACTATACTTCCTTATTAGTACACTAGATATGCTTAGGCAGAAATACGGTTACAATTTCATAACCTAGAAACAGAGTTGAACTTCTAGCATTTATGTAAGATTGTAGAATAAATATCCTATAGCAGGGAGTCTAAGCAAAATACTTTAGTTCTTTCTGCATAGCCTGCGGTACAGAGTACTAGCAGTTTCACAGCTGCCATTTTAGAGACAGCTTCTTCTTGCCTAATTAGCATTTATGGATCTTCAAGCAGCAATTAAAAAAAAAACTGCCTGGGTTTTATTGGTTTATAAATAATTCTAAGGCATGCTTTATTATTGTTTGTGGGACAGCGGAGTGAAAAATGTGTACAGTTCAAATGCAAATATTGATCTAATTTCTTGCATTGTAGGATAATTAAGCTACAGAGAATATTTAAATAGATAAATAGTGAATCAGAACATTCCTTCGGTGGGAAAAGACATGTTTATGCTAATGCTGTCCCCACTTTTTAAAGGTTGCTCCTAGGAACACAGTCTGCTTTCATATTTCAGCAATGAATGTTAAAGAAATTGTGTTTTATAGCAAGAAAGGGGCTACTGTCATGTAATGGGAACCAAGTTACTACAGGCATAAGGGAATATTGCACACATAAAATGTAACCGGGACTGTTAGCCATATAAATTACTATAAAAAGGAAACTTTACTACCTTTCTCACAGTTATGATGCCAACTTGGTAATTAGGATCAGTGTTAATATCAAAGACATCCAGTCCGTCTCCATCCACAAGGCTGTATTTCATCTCCGCATTAATGCCTTCGTCCAGGTCTTTAGCAACCACGCGGCCCACAGTGGAGCTGACAGGAGCGGATTCCAGCACACTCATCTGATAATGCTCTGGCAAAAGCAGCAGAGAGGGCGAGGGGAGCAAAAAAACAAGCTGTGAAACAGAACCAAACACTGCACAGCGATGCAAAGAGTAGATCAGGGCAGGCCACAATACTGCATAGGCTGCAGGGAGTCTCTAGTACCTTTCCCAAAGCTGCAACAGCGGTGTGATTTCCTTTAAAAAGCCACGGCCAGACTGAATTGCTTGGGAAAATTTTATTTAGGTGTTTATCATATCAACAGGTTTGTTCAACAGCTTCTTTTCATAACAGCAATATACCTGAAAACGGGAACTTCAACTAGAAAAACAGGGCAATTAACACCAGTGCTGCTGCAGCCATGATATAAAGCAGGATATGAAACAGACTTAATAGGACAAGCATCTTTTATTAGATCAGCTTGTACAGTGGGAATAAACACACGTTTTGACTGCCGCAAATCTGTTCTCAAGTCTGTATAAACTTCTTTTCCACCCCAAACAAGGCTTTGAGAGCTCAGAAGCTCACCTGTTTCTTCCAGATTTACCAGTTACTCTATTAAAATATAATACCTCTCCCTACAAACCCTGTCTTGAGCACATTTGGTGCATCGCTAATTTGCTTAGCAGCTATTTTAAAAAAGTGTTTTAAAAATGTAAATGTTACATCTAAAATAATTCTCTGCCATCATACTTTATGTTCAGACGTTCCTTGCAGCAGTCTCCCTGTTAACTAACTCCACCAATTATTGAAGTTTACAAGGCAGAATAACACCAAGGATGAGGTTTGATCTATTCTCATTTTTCTTAATCAAGAGTTTGATATCAGACAGTTAGAATTCATGCCACTTTCAAAACAGGATTGGCAATGCTGCGTTCCACAAATTGCTCTGAAAGAAGAAGAAAAGTGGAAGTTGATGCTTCTTGCTGATCTTAGTGGAATGCTTTGATTTAGCAAGGCAACATGCAGAAACAGATGGAGAAGAATAGCAACAAAAAGAACTGCAGGAGTTTTCATTTCTCAGCTAGATGAGAAAAATGGCAAAACCAAAATGGCTTGAGGCTGATCTACACCACCAAAAGAATCAGCTTTCTTTAAAAAAAGGAAAAAAAAAAAAAGCAGATTCCTTAAAAGATTTAGTTCAATCAAACCTGAAAATCTTCTTTCACATTTTTAACAGTAATACAGAATTATGTAGGTAAATTTGATCTAAAAGAATTTTAAAAAGAAAGATCAAAATATTGCAAATCTTGCTTTGAGATTCGCTTCTGTAAATGCAAGGTAACATTTCTGATAAGAGTGGAGCTGCCTGTTTTTTCATTGCTTTGACTGTGGTTGTTACATATCTTAGGGTTTAACTGTATAATTGTCAAGGCTAAGATGAACCTGTGCTGGAGAGCAGCCTGTATGATGGCACACTCTACACCGGCAGCACAGCTACCAGACGCTCCCCCGCAGCAGCCTGGCTGGAGCGTTGAATGAATTCTCTTTCAACTTCCAGCACTGCCACATGTCCCTGATTTGACAGACATCCTTTTGGAGATGATAGGATGAAAAGAGAATCAGGGCAGCAATTAGCAGCCAAAGGCAACGGCCATGAGCAGTCTAGGAACACAAAAGATGTCCTTCTTTCCTTTTTCTGTAAATTAATTTCCCACCCTTTAAAAAAAGTGTTATTTTTGATGATTTTGGAGGTCAGAAACCTTTTCTGAAAGACAGGCTGGTGAATGCTCCATTTTGACATTTTCTGAAGGAAAGTTCCTTCTTCGATCCAAAATTCTGCCCATCTCTAATTGTCGCTATCCTGAGTTTGAAAATGGCTGCAGTGAGAGCAAACGGCAGCCCTGTAACTCAGCTGCCCCTTTTTGCCCGTCCTGACGTGGCGGGTACTCACTCTGTGGAAACCTGGGTGGGTTGTCATTGACATCAGAGAGGGTGATGTTGACTGTGGTTGTTCCAGCTAATCCTCCCAGCTGTCCACCCATATCCTTGGCCTGGATAATCACTTCATAATATTCTTTTGCTTCTCGGTCCATGTTCATCAGAGCTGTTCTAATTAAGCCTGAGATTGAAGGGGGAAAAAGGGGTTTGGGGAACAAAAGAAATGGCAGTTAAAGAGCACACAAACAAGGTGGGATGCTCTTGCTCCTGCGTCGTACTCCCCGTGTCAAGGACGAGACCAGACTCTGCGTTCGGTCTCACCTTTCCTGGCAGAGGAAAACTCACCCAAATTAAATCTAGGTTAACTGAAGGTGTGAATTTTAAAGAAGCCCAGTTAAAATGCATCGGCTGTGGGGCAGGCTGGCTGTTCAAAACTAAAACGTTGCCTTCCAAGGGAGCTGGAAAAAATATTTCAGGAGCAGAGTGCGCGACGCTGAATTAAGGCCCTGCTCAGGACAACTACGTCCACACAAAAGGTGGAAGGGATGCGATCAGTTAAAAGATACATCAAGACGAGTTTTCCAGAGTGCCCTTGCACATGCGGTCCTGGAGACACCCTGACACGAGCCCAGGGGCTTTGCTCGGGTCCCTGGGGACCCCGGCTGGGGGCTACGAGAGTGGAATTGGGGGAGATGATAGGTAACCGCCGGCTCGGGCCGGCGCTCCTGCGGGGTGACACTGCTGCCGGAGGACATCAGGTGGCAGCAGCGCTTCTCTGATGGAGGCTGCGAGCCCGGGGAGGCGGCTCCCGCCGCCGGCGCCGCCGCGCCGCTGGGCGCTGCGGCCTCCTCCCGCCGCCCGCGGGCACCGTGCCCCCAGCCCCCGGCCTCTGCCTGCGGCCTGGCCTGGCCTCGCCCGAGCTTGAGGCGTCTGCCTCGGGGCTTGGATGCTCCTCTTTTCCCTTGGGAGTCAGCTCTGCTGGGGACCGCGCTCCTTTCCTTTTCACCCCCTGCTGAAACCTGCCCTTCCCCGGGGCCGCTTTCCAGGGCGCTGACGGCCCTGGCTGGGCTGTGACACATTTGGGGTTCCCTGCTGTCTGGGGTCAAACATGTGTCAGCCCCAGGCGCTATCAACATGCAGTACTTGCACATCAGGACACTCTCAACTTCAGTGATCTGCATGTAGTCTTTATTTTTAGCAGAAAGACAATGTACGGGTTTAATAAAAAAAGCAGTAAAAAGATATTGCATTGGCAATTATCGCTGTATGTGGAACAGAAGAAATAGTGACCGGTACTGAGCAATTCACAGTGCACTATTTTAATCTTGCTACATGGAGTCCTTAAGAGTCTCCTCCTGCAAAGTTGAGTGGCTCCTGTGAAGTGCTGTAGCTCCTCAACTCCCATGGATATAAATAAGGTATGAAAATGCTTAGCATTTTGGGAAGTATTTTCTCCATATATGAATACTTTGAAGGGAATTTCCACTCTTGGCTTGTCCTTAATACAGAACAGGCTAGATCTAAAACAGTACATGGGCACCTAACAGCCAGGCTCTGCCGTGCCTATGTTTGGGGCCTCGGGTCCCTAGAGGATGGCCAGTCCAGGACCCCTCAGAGCCAGGTCAGGGTTCATACTCCTCCAAATGGGACCCAGAGGAGCAGCTGTGCTAAGCAGGGAGCCTCCGATGCTGCTGTACGCGACTGGTCAGCAAGGAAATATTGAGGATGGTGATGAATCTCAAACTGTTCCTTAGGGCTATGAGAAAGGCTCAGATCCTCAGATCTTCCAAAATAAAGGTGCTGGTACCATTTCTTTCACCAAACTGAGTGAGGTTCGCTCTCTTAAAAAAAGTAGTAAAGAGCAGAGGTGATGTCCTTTCTTTTCTATAACAGCCAGATGGTTTCTTGGGAAGTAGGAGACTCAGGGGCCTTTGCCTACTCCACCTGAGGGGATTTAAATCCACAGTTTTTTACCTTCTAGGGGAATATGATCATGGACAGGCTGTAAAAGTACTCTGGAAAAAGGGAGGAGGAGGCGCTCAGCTTTCCTTTGAAGTTGTGCCTTCACATAGCACATTCGTTCGACACCCATGAGGCCAGTGACAGAACAGGAACAGCAGCCCGCTTCTGGAACCAAGAGGTTGTGTCGGGAGGTGAAGGATAAGGACCCCAAATGATCCTGGCAGGGGAGTGTATTGGAACGGGTTGCCCACTATTGGGTGCTTTAATTACTACCCATCAATACAAAGGAGCTGGTGATCGCTTATGCTCTAGCTCTGTTTTAGAAGAACGTGAGCTGCAATTGCATTTTGTGGGTTACCGAATCATGCAGGTGGGTTTGCACTGGGGAAGCTGGTTTGAGTCCTGTGCCTGTGATGGGGAAACGGTTTCTGGCTCACAACTGTGCTTAGCCTAAACGGGTACACTGTTGCCCACTTGTAAACGCTGAGGCAGCTCTGGACATGTCCAGAGATGCAGGTCTAAGTGACTGGGAAATTAATAAGTGGAGAAAAAGACCTTTTCTGGGTTAAATACCAATCAAGTACATGATTTTGGACTTAAGGGCCTATCTTCTGTATAAGTTGCACTCTAGCAGTTAAATCTGTACTGGATCTGACCCTGAATATTGCTGCTTTGCTTTCTTTCTTAGAAAACATTCAGTAGTTAGCAAATCTATGATTGTGCCCTTATTTGTCTGTGGTTAATAACCTGATTACAAAATGAACATTACTGTTTTATTTATACTGTAAAGAGCTGAGGAAATAACATGCCATATACAAGTTTGTCTGTGGCTAGAGCACCTACTCCATAAACTGCTAACTTTCAGAACTGGCTTATGCAGTGGTTTTTCTATTTTGTCCCCTAGGGCTCAGCAGTGACTATCATCTCATGAGTTTCTGACCTTAGCACTAGAGATGCCCTTTAGAAACTGTCAAAACCTGTCAGATTCCTCTTTTGGATATAAACCTTGGATATACACAGGAAAAGAGAGAGAAAAAGCAAGGAAAACAGAGAGGGTGTCCTATAGATAAATTTAAGGTTATTAACAAGAACACCCTTAGGTAAAACTACTCCAGATAACTGCATCCTTTAGCCTGCACTTTCCAGTCCTGGTTGGTTCATAGATTGCTTTTTTCCACTAAGCCTTGTTACCAACTAGACATTGTCGCAATGATAGAAGCCAACAAGAATATTTACAGCACCGAACCCACCCAGCTCCCGAGCTGCGGAATATGGTCATTCAGATGAATATATCACCGCAGAAAGCACGTCCTTCTCCTGGAGCTCATTACCACAGCCTTGCTTTAACCCTCACACAGTGCTGTTCTGTCTTGGCTCCAAGCCATAAAAATATGTTTCTCTGACCACAGTCATGATGCACTGCCTTTTCTTTCTGCTTGAAACTTTTTCTTTCAGTTTTCACACTGCCTCATTCCCTGATGAAACAACATACCTGTCCGAGAGTCCACAGAGAAATATGGTTGTCCTTGGAGAATACTGTACACTACTCTTGCACTGTTCCCATAGGTTGGGTCATCAGCATCTGTCGCTGTCACCTGGATAACAGAGGTGCCTGACAAAAAAAACCCATCAGGTAAGACCTTGTGGGATAAAGAGCTGGCATGAAAAGTACACAGTTCAAAATAAATTGAGATGCCTAACAAGAGCTTTCCCACACCAAACTTCTTCATTTGATGCTCATAGTGCTTGTACTTATTGCTCATACTTGTATCTCATTAGCACTAAAGGAATTAATAGGCATAAATTCATCATGCATCTATATGAAGATATAAAAGAGCAAGTACTCTATGGACCACAGTTACAGAACTGCTGATCTAACAGTACTTCGTTATGGTTTGCAGAGAGCTGGTAGTTATATACTGCTTGCTTCTTTTCCCCTTCTCTTGATTTTAAATGTTATTTAAAGGCAGCTCAAATAAGATCTATAGCTATGCTGACATAAATCACGAACTGCTGCAGTGGGCCCACAGATGCTGTATGTTGACTAAGGGATGGAAATTGTACACAAATAGTGAGCATGAAGGGATATATCTCTGAGATAATCTCTCTGTGGGATTGCAGTTTACATTGCATGGCCTAAAGATTATACCCTGCTGAAGTGCCTTTTGGAACCCACACAGGTGGATATATATTTCTTTTCTTCAATTGGTTTTCAAGGTCTGCTTCCTCTGAAGCTAATAATGGCTTGCAGGTGATGTAATTTATCAAGAACAAGGAGAGGGTAAGGCATAACTGTTTGAAATATATGTGAGTTTTGACTCCTTAAAATGTCAGACAATGCCTTTATGAATGTATCTAGCCTTCTACATAATGTTTTGTGTTAGAAACAAATCCAGTGTTACTCAATGCACATTGGAAAATAAATCCGAATTCAAGCTAGCCGTTACCATTAAGAAACATTATTTCCGAATGGAACTTTTGTATTTGGTGCTTGTCTCTAGCTTTATGTCAACATAATATTGAAGAATGAGAAGTTGAAGCATATCTGTAACTTCAGGACATGTGATTTATATGGTATTATCTCTGTAATGATGTCACAGAGTCAAAAAGCAATAAGCATCTTCAAAAGAATGAAAAAAGTCCAGAAAAACAGTATTTTATGTGGCTGTTGGATTTATTAAATGGAAATGGTTTCTCCTGACTTGTGTAGGTAGGAAGGCTGCTGTTTGTCTTCTGGCTGCATTGCAATAACAGGACTGTCTTTGATATGACCCCACTCTCTAAAAGAGGAGAGCAAACAGTACCAAACTGTGGGATCCACTGAACTGTGTTTAGTGCAGGCTTACTCGGATTAGAAGGAGCCAAGCTAATAATTGTTGTCATGTCTCCATGATTTCAAGGGCTCCTGGACAGTATTTCAGCACTCAGTATGAACTAGAATAGGTTCCTAAAATTGTGTGATTTTCTGGATGGTAATGGATGTCTAGTGGTCATTACTGTTGCTACCATCTCATGGCAGGGGAGAAGGGGCACTCCGTTACTGCAAGTTGTCTGAGGATGGCGTGTTCAAATTACACCTTTTTTCAGCTCTCCTGCTTCCCTT
Organism: Theristicus caerulescens; assembly: GCA_020745775.1. NCBI lineage: Eukaryota > Metazoa > Chordata > Aves > Pelecaniformes > Threskiornithidae > Theristicus > Theristicus caerulescens. Next base: position 77,390,105 of record CM036558.1, read on the forward strand.
GGCACGCTTTCTTTCAGAGGGCCCAGCTGACAGTGCTGTAAAGCCTGCTATCCCTCTTCTGCGGCAGTCAGGCACCCTGGGGGAAGCTCTCCTGCCTTGCAGCTCCTGTGCAAGAGGCAAAAGCTGAGTCCAAGGAGTCAGGGAATTTATGTTTTAGTGACCATCTCCAATTTGCTTATAGGGAGAAGAGACTCCACAAAATCTGCCTTACCCACAGGTGACATTTCTGGAACAGAGGCTACATAAGGTCCATCCAGGAACTTGGGTTCATTGTCATTGATGTCTTGGATTTTGATGATGAACTCCGACTCCGGTTCCATCGGCCGGCCTGTTCGCCTGTCCAGAGCCTGCGCCCGCAGGGTGTACTGCGACCTTTCTTCCCGGTCCAGTCGCTGAATGGCATGAATGTCCCCTGTGGTATCGTCAATTGTAAACACAATGCCAGCTCCCTCTCCCGAGAGGATGTATTTTATTGAACCATCGCCCCTGTCCATGTCAGAGTGGAGCTGCAGAAAAGAACAGGATTCAATTAGACCACGAGCTGAGCAAGCAGCTGCTGAGAAACAGTAAGCATGTGAGCATCCTGAGCATTTTGGTCTCACTGTTGGGACTCACAAGCTGGTTTTAATGAACTTGTTTTGCTGAAAGAGGCAAATACTCAGTAAAGTCTATATCACAGAGTTGCAATTAAAAACCCGCTCCTGTCTTCCCATTTCTGCACCCACAGCTGTGCCAGAAGCAAAGGCAGAGACACCCAAACAGGAACAGGCTCTGGGCCTTTTTGAAATCTCACTCAACTCAATAATTATCTTTTGCCTGGTTGCAACGACCATTGAGAAGGACTTACTGCCAGGCTTGGCATAAGGTGAGGTCAGCAAAGCCGCAGACTGTGCTTGCTCACATGGGTTAAGAAGAGTCAGATATTCCAGGGGCAGCATAATGTTGGGGCAGATAAGGCAAATCTGCGATCAAGGGGAAAGCAGGATGGGAAAGCTACTCAGTAACTATCATGATTCAGAAATATTTTAATTTTTTTTTTTTCCATGACAATTTTAGCAATAAAAATTAGGCTGGATCCTTACATATTCAGGAAAGAATTACTGTCAAACAGTAGGCAAAGTAAGCAGCAAGGAACATTTGATTGTGTCCATGACAGGCTATAGAGATGAGAGACATCCCAGATTTTCTAGGGAATTAGCAAATGGATTTATTGCATGACTGCTAATTAGTTCTGAGCAGCCACAGATAGCTGTGAATGCAACAGAATAGAAGAAAAGTAAATGCAGTGCTAATTATCATCTAAACCAGAGAAACAAATCATCCTGGGGACTACCATTCTGTTAAACACCTGGTTCCCATGAAATACTGGAATGGCTATCAAAAGACAAACAAATCACTTAATTTCACTCACACTATGAAGATGCTTAACAGTATGCTCATACTTCCGTGCTTTTGAGGAATAGAGCATAAAGACCAATGCCCAGAGATGGTATTGGTTCAGTCCCAAAAGACAGGAAGGCAATAGACTTGCAGCGCAATAATCAAAATGGGATTTTCAAGAATGGCTCAGGTGTGAATACCATTTTCCACCGTGATTATCATTTTGAGAGATGAATAAAGAACAGACAAATAATTAAAAAAAAAGTGGTCAAAGTGGGCTGGTTTCAGTTAAGCACATTTTAAAATGCATGTGTGAGCTAATTATCTCAAGAAAGATGGTCAGAATTAAGTGTGTGTTTAATGCTTTGGTGAGCTCAAAGGACATATGGGAATAATTGTGGAGGATGGGGCCAAACATAGGCAAATATTTGTACTGAAGAGAAAAATCGTGGAATAATAAACTGAATAGCTGAACACAGGATTGGTAGGATTTGAAGAAAGAATCCAAATAGAAATGGATAATTTCTGTGGAAAAGCAGAAGTCAAACTTGATGCATTTGATTACAGGCTATTCTCTCAAGAAAGAAAGAAGAAATCTCATCTCTGAGCTATTTAAAAACACACTGAAAACTCTAGTTTCAGTTAACCTGTCACATAGGAAAAAGTTTTATAGGGATGTGGGCAAATTGGCTTCTCTGACCTAAACATTTCTAATGCCAGTGGGCCAGCTCTTCAGCTGTTTTAGGGCACATGGTCCCATTGACTTTGGAGCTGAAAGACCATTTCCCCTGGCGAAGGCTTTGGTTGGAAGATGCTCATTCTCTGGAGGTTGTTTTCATTACTAGCTTCTCAGAGTGCAGCACACGATCTACAGAAAACTTGGAACTACTCCTGATTTTAGGGTAAGACTGATTTCAGCTGAGGTGGGATCTGTATGGTCTTCTACGGTACATCCCACCCTGCAGACAGGTCTGTTTGTAGGTGGCCCATCGACTCTTAATGACTGCTGGGACAATGAATGTTAATGGCAGGTATCCGTCTCCCGCAGCAGCACTGCAAAGTGGCTGCAAGAGCTAAAGGTGCAGATGGTGATAACTGCCGTGTCAGGTCACTGATATTTCATTTCATCGCTTTGCCATTGGACTCTGCAGTGGCTACTGCATCCGAGAGACCTCAGTCTTCCGGAGGAATGCTGGCAACTCTCAGGTGATGTATCAGCTAAATGGAGGAAGAACAAACCCAGAAAAATTTGGCAGTGGCAAACAGTTAAATTTAGATGACTGCCATGTGTATTAATTCACATGCAGGCACCAGGACTGCAAACTGGTGTATCTTCAGGAAACACCATCGTGTGATTAATTTAAAAAAAGACAGTGGTTGTCATTATTTACCCTAAACACCCATAACTCAGAGATTATCACTGTAGGAGCTAGTAAACAGGATGCTTCCAGAAGGAGGACACTATTATAGCTTTTTGAATTGGTTCAGAACCACTAAGCTGTATCTTGAGCATTTGTTTTAGTGCATCAGTGCATCAGTGAAAGAATGCAGCTGCTGAGACAGATACAGATGTTAGACCTGTTTGGGGAATTAGAGCTGGGCCTGATGGAAGAAAATGTGTTTTGGGACATCAAGTAGTCCTCATTAAATAGGAAAAAGGAAAGAAAAGATAAAAAGAAGTCAGATTCAAAGTCAAAGAAAAGTCAAAGGAAAAAAATTATAAAAGAAAGAGGGAAAGGCAAAGAAAATTGAAAATGAAAAAGAAAAGGAAAAAGAAAAAAGAGAAAGAAAAAAGAAAAAGAAAAAAGGAAAAGGAAGAGAAAAAGAAAAAGAAAAAAGAAAAAGAAAAAAAGAAAAAGAAAAAGAAAAGAAAAAGAAAAAGAAAAAGAAAAAGAAAAAGAAAAAGAAAAAGAAAAAGAAAAAGAAAAAGAAAAAGAAAAAGAAAGAAAAGAAAAGCAAAAGAAAAAAGAAAAAGAAAAAGAAAAAAGGAAAAGAAAAAAGAACAAAAGAAAAAAAGAAAAAGAAAAAGAAAAAGAAAAAGAAAAAGAAAAAGAAAAAGAAAAAGAAAAAGAAAAAGAAAAAGAAAAAGAAAAAGAAAAAGAAAAAGAAGAAAAAAAGAAAAAGAGGAAAAGGGAAAGAAAAAAGAACAAAAGAAAGAAGAAAGCATGTTTTAAAATAGCAGAAGGTGTTCTGGAAAGTTCAAAAGACTTAGAAGAAGATGTTACTGAATCAAATTCATGGGTTAAATTACACCTTCTGTCCAAAGTCCTATTTGGAATGAATGCAGCTGTGTAGTGAGCAAACAAGGAATGAACATGGCACTCTAATAAGAATTTGGAAGTACAAGAGGATCTCTATCTCACTGTGATTTGTTAAAAGCATTGGGTCTCAACCAAGGCTAGACAGTAAGAAATGCTAGCAGCACTTTTGCCATTTCTTGTATAACTTGCTCTTTCTAGACAAAGCAAAAAAAGAGCATAAAGACTTAATACTTCCAGACTGCAATAAATCTGAAAGAATTTGGTGTCTGAAGGGACTGAAGCTCACACTGTTGCAATGACAAACCTAATATCAGGATGCCGCAGTTTGGGGTGTATGTAGAAGTCACTGTGTTGGAAAGGTGATTTAGGTTTCATTTGGCTCTGTTTTATGGGTGGTGCAATAAATTGTGCTGCCATGTGGCTGACAGAAGTAGAAGGAATTCATTTGTACTTTCTCCTCCATATTAAAGAAGGGACTATGGGAGGAATGAAGCTGATAACTCCTGAGAAATTGTTAACTGTGCCAATCTGGGTTTCTTCTTTTGATGAGGATAGTACAAAAGATTAAGGAGGCTATATCTGCATCTGAATGACACATTTTTGGCAAAGGGCACATGGAAGAGAGTGGTGCTGCTGGGGGCATCTCAGGGAAGGACTTGCACAGCTCTGCTAACTGGGCTATGACTCCGTCCTCGCCATGCTCTCCTTTCTCCAACTACAGGGAGATAGTACCTGCAGGGGATTTTTGTGAGGATGTGTGAGTGAGTTTGGTTGATCTGTGGTGATAGTCTGTTGAAAGGATGCACTTTATTCACTCATTCAGCTGCTGTTGTTCAAATGCCTCTTTCCTTCGAAACAGGGTTAGGGAGTCTCCGACAGGGCAAAGTGGTGAAGTCTGTCCCCAGTTCAATTACTGACACAGTTTAGGCTGCTGAATGTGGAAAATACCTGCTGCAGCAAACGTGGGGGCTTTGGTTTCCCTAGTTCATCCTATTAGCAAATAATGGCTACCTCTAGGAAAGTTGGAGCCTCATATTTATCTGTGACAGGACCAGGAACCCTCTGAAGCTAAAATACTTTGAATTAGGATCATGAGCACTGGAGAAAAGCAAAAATTGTACTGACTTCACCTCAGGAAGTTTCTTCTCATTTCCCTGTCCAGAAGATATTTTGCCCCTTGACTTACAGTTACCTAGAAAAGTACATTTTTCATAGCAGCCTTGAAAATCATATTAGGCAAGCCATGGTTCAAGTCAAGGTGCTTTTTGGGTTGCTTCAGTCATACATAGCTAGCCAGAAACAGCTGTACAAGAGCATCAGAAAAGCCCCTCTCTTATGGGAAGCCTTTAGAGTATAAAGTAAATACAACTGGATCTATGCTGTGCGCTCTTTCTCCTTGTGACACGGGCTTGGAGAGAGCAGATGGATAAAAGCAAGGTCTGGCTGGCAAGATGTTTCAGAGTGTCATGAGTGGTATCAGTTAGGAGAAGCTCTGCCTGGCCAGGTGTGGGACCCAGGGCTGTTTGGAGGGCTGGAGCTAGCAGCAAGCGGTAGGCTGGGAGTCCTTCTGCACCTCCACCCTGCTCTGTGCAAGCCCTTCCAGAGTTATTTCTGAGTCAGCCTGGGGTGACTGGGGCTGACAAATTTCTGGCCTGCCAGAACAATTAATTCAGCCCACAGTCTATTCCCCGCTGACCCCTTTCCTAAGGATCCCTAAGACACAGGCAACACGAACGCAGGCAGGGTGATGAATCATGGTGTGCTGCAGCTTCTTCCGAGAGCCTGTGCCTCTGGCTGTATAAGACGAGGGGAAGCCTTTCTCTCATGGCAGCCCCCAGAGCATTCATCCCACTGCTTGGCTGGCTGCTCTGCACCCAGTTCAGGGGTGGGAGAAGATGAAATGTTTGATCCCCAGAGGCCCATTTTGGCAGCAGGGTTCCCTGGTGTCTGATCTCCACAGAGCAGTGCAGGGCGAGGAGACCTTCAGAGCGACGCAACCATGTCAGCTCAGCAGTGTGTGGGGCTAATTGGCCCTGTTAACCGTGGGAGCTAATTGGCCCTTGCCCACCCCTGTGCTAACACAGCCATGGCGTAGGCGGTCCTGGAGAGAGCTCATTCACGGCAGCTTGGGCCTTTGTGTGGTGGGCACAGACCATGAAGAGCCATCTCTGCTTTCCCCTGTTCAGTGGAGCTAAGCAGCAGCAAGCTCAAGAGCACTGCCAACCGTGCCAAGTTTTTGTGCTCCTAATGACACAATCAAGTCTAAAACAAAGATGAGTCGGTTTCTTCCAGTACTTGTTTTAGCTCAAATTCAGCTCACAGTGGAAGTCTGGAGTACGTGAAATAATATGCCTGGCCCTTGTTCCAAAGCTGGGAATTGCATGAAACCAAATATTAATTTCTTTAATCAATAGAGATATCAAGAGCTGAAAAGCTAGGTGCAGAGATGAATGAAGACTAATGAGGTCTCATTTGGCAGCAATCACTAGTAATGCCATTGCTGTGGGAGGAAGGAGAGCACATCTTGCTGCCAGTCACACAGGGATAAATCAGGAAGAGGTCTTTTGGAGCCCATGGATTCATTTTGATTTACACTGGTGTGACTGAGGGCACAGTTTAGCTCTATGGGGTTGTAGAATGAGAAATACAAGTCCAAAATGGGCCTCTGGTTATGTGATTCTTTTTTTTTTTTTCTGCATATGGATAGCTTGGAAGGAAAGAAGGAGCCTTGATCATGTAAAAATAAGCAATGAAATCTGAAGGAATTGTTTTCTGACATCCTTTCTTAGTTCTTAGTTTTTCATATCTACCTATATGTAGTCTGCATTCATCATAGCGGTATCTGATATTCTAGGCATGTAAAATCTTAATTGTGTTGTTCAAACACTTAAGCACACTAACTCTCTCCCTCTCCACTTTTTCTAGATTTGTCACCTTGCTGTAGACTAGAAGCAGACTTGGTACTGACCATAACTCTTTGAATAACAGGGTCAATACTTTAAACAATTCAGAGTCTTTAAAAACAGTCAGAAAACAGAAAAAGGAGGATGGTTATAGTGAGGCAGATTGTAATGGCAGACATCACTGGACTGATTTCCATCAGCTTATTCCTCAAGGAGCTACAGAAAAGTGAATGCAAAATACTACCAAGTAGATGGGGTGAGCTAGGGGATCCATTTTACACTTATCTGTATTCATGTGTAGGTTCTTGGGGTATAAGGGATCCAAAAATAGGACCCTCACGGCTGGATTTAATGGGCTGTCCCTCTACCCTTCTAGACCTGGAGCAACTTCTCTGTGGTCTACAGAATTAACCTGCAGTCAAGCTGTGGTAAGCAAGAAGATACTCTGACCCTAGAGATTTGCAGAAAACAAAAACTGAAATATCAGTTTTCAAGAAACTGGCAATTTAATTTGATTGTGAATTTCAGCTTCCAGCTGACTTGATCACATACAGAAGCATGATCACAAACTCTTCCTTTCTTTCCTAATCCTCATATGTCAATATAACCTTGCTTTGCCTTGACATTGTAGGAGTCCCTGGAAAGATCCCTGCAGATTTTCTAACACTACCTCAATTACAGATGACGATTGGTGCAGCAGATCTCTTTGAAACAGGCAAATATATTGTCAGCCCCTTGAAACAGAAATTCTTCCCAAACGAAAGTGACACTGGTCAAAAGCTCTTGGGAGCAGAAGTGAAATTAATGTGGATAAATTCACTGCCAGAAAGAAGGTAAAGGCACTTAGGGAAACTTAGGTCCGCAGATACACAGATGTATACACCCTGCCAGATATCCTCCTGGTGCGGATCTTACCTTCCCGACGTAGAGAGGGTCAGTTCCTGTGTACTCCTCCAGAACGAAGAACTGGTTCCACACCCAGCTCCGCTTCATGCGCTGATGCAGCTTGTCTGACAGGTTCTCTTCTTGCCCTTCAGTGAGGGGCCTGGCACTTCCTGACAGCACAGTGGTAGTAAGGTCCATCAGTCCCCAAAAATACAAGGAGACGCTAAGTCCAAGCAAGTTCTTTGCATTGCTCATTCTACCTGAAGTCCACATCCGTATACTAGGGATGACTTAAAAGTCAAACCACGGTATCTTAGGTCCCTTGAGAAGAAAGTAGGTCCTATGTGTAGTCCTTTGAAATGTCCAAGGGAGATCCTGGTTCTGAGAATGGCAGTCTCCTGTAAAGTTAAAGGAAGTTCATAGGAGGATGTTTTTTTTCCCCAAGGAAAAAGAGTTTCCTCAATAGGCAAATACGCTATAAAATATTTAATGTTCTATATAAAAATATAATATCAGAATGCACACCTTCTGAAACTAGGAATACTATTACCATATAAGCTGCAGAACTGGAGCCTTAGATACAAGAATTGTCAGGGTTTAGTCAATAAGTAAGAGTTCTCTACTTTGCTAAATTAGCTGTGGTGTTGCTTTATGGTATTGATTGGCATGAGTTAAGTGCATACTCTTTAGAAATGTTTATGACCAGAAGTCCTTAGAGAATATTTAAAAACGGTTCACTCTGGAAAATTATAATAGCTGGTGAACACTTTTTGGCAACCGTCTTTCTGTTTGGAAACTACGTCATTGTCATTACACACACGTGCACGCACACACGTCTACATAAATACAGATATTATTGCTATATTGCAGACCTTGAATATAATTTCTAGCAGCTCCAAGTTATTTCTAATTTTAATTATTCTTTCAACCTCCCCATTGCTTGAATTCAGGTTTCACACTCTGCTGCCTCCTCTCTGAGGAGCTGATTGCTGCTACAAATGCAACATTTCTAGAATTTGAATGGTCAGTTAATCATTTTATAACCCACAAAAGGTTTCACAGTGCTGATGGTCACACGCTATTGTGTGATATGTCCAAGCAAGTCAGGCTAACACATTTTTTCCTCCACAAACCTGAAAGACCTGTTTAGGCACAGGAATGCTGACCTCTATCAGAGGACACTTTCTCATCAGTCTAGGATCTTTTGTTGTCATGAAATCAGTTTAGTTGGTGACCTCACTCCAGGCTATGGATTGCAGCAAACCTTCCCTTCACCATTTTGCTGAGTTTAATGCTGTGGTGCTGCACTCAAGTTACTCTGTCAAAACACTCCATACATCCTCTGTGGGCCTAGTATTTTTGCTGTTCTTTTTAAGAACTCTTCTTTCTCTTTTCAGGACAAATAGACTCATTAGGAAAGGCGTATGGGGCTCTGAGGCTTAAGCAAGTAGTTCACACTTCATTTTACTGCTGTTCTATACTTAAGTCTTTAGGCTTAATTAATTGTTTTATCTTGTGGAAATAAAATGTAGCAGGAGATGTCTGTCAAATATTTCTGATTTAAATTCTTGAAAGATTTTGAAATCATAAAAAAATATTTTAAAGAATTGAATGAAGTGAAGACTGAGACAATACAATGTTTTCAACAGAGAAGAAGAGAGTGTTTGAAAAGTCCCCAGCATCCAAGCTGGTACAACCGGAGGACTGGGTACACTTAGAAATCTACTGAAACAGAAATTCAGAATTTAATCCAAAAGTTGGCTGAAATCCGAAAAAGGCAGCTTAAGTCTGAAATAGATGTCCACAGGGGAAGTAAAGACAAAATAACTATCTATCTTAGACTAATTTCTACACAAAATAATGTTTCCAAGTATATTATAAAGCCCAGAAGGAATATGACGACACAATGCTGCTAGTCTATACAGTTGTGAAGTATAGCAAACAACTAACAGGTCCTTTACCTTGAAAAGTTTACAACCTAAGGCTCAATAGATAGATACAACAAAGAAAGGACAAACTGTAAGCACAGAACACAGTAAATGTCTTCTAAGCAGAGCAATGTACAGAACTGCTGGTTATTTAGACACTGGCTACATAATGTGCTAGGGCTTATTGTCTGGAAAGCCCAAGAATGGGGATTTATCTAAGCAGTGTAAGCCCAGAAGGACCACAGTAATCTCTGTGTGTCTGTCACTTCATGAAGAAGCTGGCAGATGTTTGTGAGAGTCAGGGACAAGGCTCAGCTTGCTGGATACCCACAGTCAAAGGAGTCCAAGAGCTGTGTGTGCAGTGCTTGTCTCTGTCCTGTGAGTCCTTAGCTCCCACTAGCCAATATGCGTTTACACTGGGGAAAGGAGACTGAAGTCCTCTTCACACGAGGTATGTCCACGTTGCTCTGGACATGACCCGGCAATGTGTGCTCACAGCCCAGAAAGCCAACCGTATCCTGGGCTGCATCAAAAGAAGCGTGGCCAGCAGGTCGAGGGAGGTGATTCTGCCCCTCTACTCTGCTCTGGTGAGACCCCACCTGGAGTACTGCGTCCAGCTCTGGAGTCCTCAGCACAGGAAGGACATGGACCTGTTGGAGCGGGTCCAGAGGAGGGCCACAAAAATGATCAGAGGGATGGAACACCTCTGCTGGGAGGAAAGGCTGAAAGAGCTGGGGTTGTTCAGCCTGGAGAAGAGAAGGTTCCAGGGAGACCTTATTGCAGCCTTTCAGTGCTTGAAGGGGGCTTATAAGAAAGATGGACACAAACTTTTTAGCAGGGCCTGTTGCGATAGGACAGGGGGTGATGGTTTTAAACTAAAAGAGGGGAGATTTAGACTAGATATGAGGAAGAAATTTTTTATGATGAGGGTGGTGAAACACTGGAACAGGTTGCCCAGAGAGGTGGTAGATGCCCCATCCCTGGAAACAGTCAAGGACAGGCTGGACGGGGGTCTGAGCAACCTGATCTAGTTGAAGATGTCCCTGCCTATTGCAAGGGGGTTGGACTATACGACTTTTACAGGTCCTTTCCAACTCAAATTATTCTATGATTCTATGTTGTCAATAGCAAGTTTTTCTCAGCAAAGTCAGGGGGACATTATTGACAATCCGTGTTTTGCTGGTGAGTAAATGTGGAGAAGGGCCTCCCACCATCCCTCAGCGTGACTTGAGGGAACCCAGCACTGCCTCTGCCATGCAACAGGAAGGGAAAGAAGAGGCAGGCAGCTGCAAAGGTCCCACCTGGAGTTTTTACTTTAAGAAATCCCATCTACTCTACAAGTCAGTTACATTTTTGTCCACGTGACAAAAGAGGTGATACAACAACCAATTTCTGTGGCAATGAGAATTGTGTTTGTAGGTGAACTCCCAAACCACAAATTCAAAACTAATGGTGCCAGATGTCTCCTGCAATTAAGCTCAGCCAACAAGCATCAACAGTGCTTAGGCAAGATAGTATCAAGACATGGTTAAATAAACTTGCAGAGTTACCAGTATACCTATAATGAGGCAACAGCAAAAGAAATCTGATCATCAGGATGCTTTTTCTGCACATGTGCATTATATCAGCAGAAAGCAAAGTAAGTAGAGGCAGTGAAATAAAGGTCAAGAGTAGAGACATACATGCCTCAGGCTGTCTGTGATAACAGCTTTTGTCATTTGAATGTCACTTGGCATTGCAATGCAGTTCCACGAGGAACCTTTCTTGAAAATAGTGTGTAACTCAGTGGCCCCCAGGAGGAACATCCCTATGAGCACTTCCTATTCCCAATGCAATCTCATTTTAGGGTGTAGCAACTATCAGGAAACTTCCCATTAAGTAATGTAAAGTCTTGTAAAAGGATGTTCCTTCCCTGAGTACCAGTAATTTCTCCATTTAATGCCAGCCCATGGTGACACGGTCATATATTTTTGTAGGAATGGAAGAAAGCAGTAGTGGCACACAATATTTTTATGTGAGGTGGCACACAATATTTTTATGTTAATACCAGGGTTTCTGGTGTCTCATGCTTTTCAAAAACTGTGAGCAAGCAGGCTCAAACTTGTCACATTTTGCTTCTTGCCTAAAGGAAAATTGCTACTATTAATAACAGTGTTTAATCAAGAATGGTTCCTCTGTCTCTGAGGCTGAAGGAGAATGAATTTTTTTTTTTTCTGTCTCAGTGCCTCAGCTGGTATTAAAAGAATGAAAAACACCTTTGTTAACTTCTGGCCTGTGGCGCTGCTGATCTCTCTGGGGCTCCTTTCCTGCAGCTTCACCAGCCCCAGGTGTGTACTATTGGCCCCTGGACCTGCAAGGCCTACTGGTCAAGCAAGGTATTTCTCAGCAGTATAGAAGGCACTCATGTACATTTAGGGTTTGAATTGTGTGGTAGCACAAGTGACGACTGAGCTACAGTTAAGGTCATGGACGACTGAGTCTTTCAGAGAATTCATGCAGATGGCTTCTTCACCAGCTGACTGTGATGGATGAGTTTGGGGTCACTTAGACTGTAGAAGCGACAGTTGGTTAGGATGATAGCCATATGCTTTGACTGTGCTAGCTTGGTGGGATCTCTAGCCTCAAATGGACCTTAGTGGTTTTTGCCACAGATGCATGACACAGATTTTGAGGCGGAGTCTGTTCTTCTGCCTCAGGCTGGGTAGTTCCTTGCAGGGAGATCAGGGGGACCAGACATACAGGAAGGCACTTGTTGGCATGACTGAGTGAGGCAGAACTGCACTTTTAATGTTCTCTTAATGCAAGTTGTTTCTTGGAGATCTCAAAACAGTTTCTTAAGGACATCTGCAAAGATGGAATTGATGAGACTCTGCTTGTCATATGAAATACATTATAGAAACACATTTCATGGCTCAGCATGGGGATGTGCAAAGGATTTGAAGGCACTAAAGGGAGGGAAATCTTGTTTTCCTTGCTCACACAAAAAAATTATTGAGCCCAGGAAGACAGCATGACCAAAACCTGTGAGATTTCTGCAGAGGGTATTTTATTTTTCGAGAACAATTTAATAGTTCAGAACCCAGTTCATTACCCACAGTTGAGTACTCCATTATAATAGGCTTAGCTGCATCTGTGCAGTTTAGATCCCTGACCCAAAGTGAATGCCTTTCTTGCCCCTGCTTTTGTTATGAATATTTGATTACCAGCTCCGTTGTTTAGGTTACTTTCTCTGTTCTTGCCTTGCAGACATTGCTGGAAATCCTTTTTCTTGTTGCTCAAGAGTTACAAATATGGCTTTTGGCTTCATAAAGACCCGTGAAGATCTGATTGAACTCTGTGCAACTGGTGGTCTATGCATGATACAAAGGAACTACCTAATTGTTCTACACAAAAGAGTCACAATAATGCACTTTCCACCATTGCAAATAAAAACTTCTCTTTTAGCCCATATTCTGAATTAAATTAGGCATATTCCAAGTGTGAGCTACTCTTCATGCTCCAATTTTAAAGATCCCTCCAACACATATTTGTACTGTAATTAAACTATTCTTAATTGAATATCTAATTCTGGGCAAAGATGAAAGGAAAAAAGAAATATCAGCTAGAACCAACTTCTAGCATTTCTCGCAAGTGACCCATTTATCTTGTTAATTCTGAAGAGAACGGCACTTCCAAAGAAAGGATAAAAATATTAATAGTTTGGATGACCATATGGGCATCCAGAGAGTTCCACTGGGATTGAAATATACTGTGCTCAATACATATTTACATAAATGCCGAGGATTTTATAGTCAAAAGACTCAGGCTTGAAAAGGTTTATACACAAGCTTAGTGTATTTGTCATGTTGAGCAAGTCGTCTCCCAGAAAGTCAGTGGACTATTTGCATTCATAAAATTAATTACATGCTTACATCTTTTATGCCTGGTCCTTCCAGTGGATTTTTGCTGTGTGGACCCAGCACTCATGTAGAATACTACAGACCCTAGTGGATCCCATGCAGGCACATCGCCTGAGCAGAGGCAATTCATTTGCAGGAGACATATTACACTGAGAAGGTGGGGAAGAAAGAAGCAATCACTTTTAAACTCCTTCATCCACTTTCTCTGTACATAAATACACAAATACACATGATATTTCTAATATACATATGTAAATGTTTCTTAGCAGCACATACACTGCACTAGGAATTTGTTAATGGAAAATTATTTCTGTGTTTAATGACACATTTAAAGAGTTTTCCCCTACTATTTTGCCAAAAGAAACCAAACAACTCAGTAATGAATGGAGTAGGAAGAAATTAAATTTGAGTGAAAAGAATTCTCCAAGTGAGCTCTTTACTTTATTCCTTGAATTTCTTGTGATATTTTAAACCCAAGGTGGAGGGTGTGAGTATTGCGCAGTTTTTTACCCCCCATTAAATAGATTATTCTTTTATGTTTTCACAGATTACTTCTTAGGTTTCCCATACCCTTAGTTGCTCACAGTTTTGTCATAAAATGTCTTTTCAATGACCCCGCAGGAGCACCAGTCCTGTAAGAAAGTGCAGGCTGTATTCTGCATGAGGCAGACCACCCACAACACCAGCATCCAGGGCTGGAGGCTCCACTGAGCCAGGATCTAAAATCTCTTAAGCAATTTATGCAATCCTTGTCTTGTTTTAGAAATCCTAATGCTTGCAGTACCTAAGTTAGGTACCTCTAAACAGGTTGTCTGAATATAGTCCTAAATGTTTTTGTACTACTTCCAGAACTTCATATGTATTATCTCTGGCCCAGGCCAGTCCTACTGTTATTATTACCTATTGGTATACTTACTGGGCAAGTTTAAATTAACAGGAAAAATCTGGAGGCATTTGTTACTGTTCTTGAAAATAGACTGGGCCTGAACATGCATTTTTGTTTTTACTTCATTTTATTGAGATCTTCATAAATACGATGAAACTTGACAACATACCATATGGTGCATAAACATTAACTCAGAATACAATCCATTGTCATAAAATTACATCTACAGACCAGTCAACAATATCTCCTGGGACACATCAGCGAACTCATTTTACTCAAGATCTGAAGTCCTTCAAAGCTACAGAGTGCCTGCAGAGCAAAAAATCCCACAGAACGACAGAGGGAGTCCCATTGTATAAATCCCAGCCCTATGGTTATAGATGCATAAAAAGATCAAAAAGAATGAAACACAATCACAAAGTAAACATTTCCAAATAAAATGATGCCCATAATGTACATCAGGGGAGGATCTGATCCACAGCTTTTACTCAGTGTGAGGTACTGTAAATACTACTGTGAAAGAGTGGAACAGAAGGAAAAAAGGGTTTCAAAAGCTCCATGCTCATCTAGCTAACTCTGCTGAAGTCAGCCTCAATACAAACTAGTGGGGCAAAACTCTTTAAATGTGTCATTAAACACAGAAATAATTTTCCATTAACAGTATATGTGCTACTAAGAAATATTTACATGTATATACTTTAAGGCATTGCAAATACATTGGAAAATCCAAATAAATGCCAGATAAAGCAAACCCTATCCAATCAAGTGCAAAAATGTATAATACATATGAAAATCATACTAATTAAGCTTTTGTTATTAAGGAAAAAGTCCTTTTAGTTCTCATAGTCTTCTGACTACTTTTGCCACCCTGTCAAGAAAAAAAACCTGTAAAAGTGACTCTAAATTGTGACTTGATGGTCATGTAAACTGTGATAACCCTCTCAATCCAGTATCTTTTTTTTAAAACATAAACTCCCTCCTCTTCCCCCGCAGTGTGACCTTTCTTGCTTGCTTTGCAGCTGTACCAGGAGCCTTTGCTCAGACCTGTCTCAAAGCTTCTAAGCAGTATAGGCAAAATCTGTAGTGTCCTGCCAAGAATGAGAGGGCTGGATGGGAATGGTGAAATTTCCTATGCTATAAAAAAGGAAGAAGGAGACGGGTGGGTCAGGTGTGGGGTGAAGCACTGGTGCCTGTCAGAGAACGAGGGTTTCTGCGAAGGCAATGAGAAGATGAGATGGTGAATACTGCTGTGACCACCTAAGCTCTGCAAGCTGAGACGCCAGCAGGGATAAAGCTCAGGGATGCAGCCTGCTGCGCTAGGCAGTGGAGTACTTATGCCCTGAACAGGACCTACTCACAACTGTTACAGTCCTCTTTGAGAAAAATGTACTAATGCCTTCCCTCTATTTTTCATTTGCTTCTCTCTGCCGATGTCCCTCCCATCTTCCAGATCCTCAGCAGATGCCTTGCCTGATCTGCCATTCCCCTGCAATGGGATAGAACTCATTCCTGTTGCACACCTGGAAGGCATTTTGAACCTGAGGTGTCCCTGTCTATGCTGCATGGTGCTATGGTAGCAAATCATGTTCTTTAGCTACTAAACATTGCGTTTGGGGTATGCTAGTCCCCAGAATATGACATATTTCCACGTACCAGTGAAAACTGGACTCTTTCTTATCCCATGGCTGCTGGATAGATGATAAGGCTCTCTGATACCCCTTAAATGCCAAAGATGGAAAAGGTGTTATCTCCTATCTGGAGACAGATATGAGAAGCAGCTGTCTGCCTGGAGCAGATAGAGGTAATATTTCTTCTCATGCATGAAGATCAAAAATAATGACAGGTAAGGGCCTCTGTGCTGTCACTAGTGAAGACAACTTCCTAGTTTCATTATGACTGTGTTCCTGGTTACCTTAGCATTTCATACAATGTTTTCACATATTAGAAATGCACCCAAAACAAGAAGGCAAAGAAGTCAATGGGTAATTTCTTCTTCCAACCAGAAAACAACATTTGGCCCTCTCTCATAATACTTGTATGCACCCACTGGCACATAGTGGTTTTTTTTGTCTGTTTTGTTTTATTTTGGTTAAAGTTGTGTCTGTATTCACAGAGAAAGGATTGTCTTGAACCTACAAAATAGCTGTAGGAGCAGTAAGAGGTGAAAGTCTTTCCTCTAATTCATATTTCTTGAGTCTGATGTTGATTCAGCTGTACAACACTGGCATCTGTACCTTGTCTTGACTTCACTGATTGCCTTGTCTGAGCATGAAGACATGCTACTAACCAACAGGATGAACATTTTCAAGCCAACTTCAAGCTGCTGTCTGTGAAATCAAACCAGCAAAACAAACAGAAGTCTTACAGCCTCTTTCTCTATCTGAACTGTTACAGTCTAACTTGTTCTTATCACCTAGCTTCAAAGTGTTTCTAGAAATACAGAATATGAGTGCCTGGCCTTCACAGGACACTTTCAAGCTGAAAGAATAAGGCAAGAAGGAATAAAGACGTGCTGACCTCATTTGTCCCAGAACTGTTCTAATACAGCAAGCATAAGGTTTATAAAGCCTGATAAACAATCTCAGATGTTCTGCATGCCAGCCTCTAGATTTTGGTCTTCAAACTCAGTTGTTGCAGTCTCCACAGGGAACGGATGGGAGGTATTCTCTGATTGTCCTCTATAAATGTGACATGCACTAACAATACCCCTCATGAAGAGGACTCCATTATCTATTTTCCATCTTCTTCATAATCCACTGCTGGGACATGTTTTCAGCTTCCCCAGCCCCCTTCCATTTCAGAAGGTGAGTATTCTAGATGAAGCATTTCCCCTGCCTGGATTACTTAATGGCTAAGAAGAACTAGCATTTACTAGAATATAAAAGATTTCTTAGGCTTCATCTTGCTGGCAAGCTCTTGGCTTGGCAATTTGTAACAGGTGACTCTTTCAGAGGAGACTCTAAAACCCAGTGCTCCATCTGTCTTAGTATTCCATATGTAATGGTGATGTAATAGCTTTTGTAAGAGCTGAGGTATTCTTGGCCAAAATTCCCATCCTTCCATTATCTGCTGTGAGCCATATGGTTGCTGTTGTTCACCGGGTGCAGCTGTTTTGAGTCTGATTTCCCAATGAAATGAGTTTATGCAGTGATATAATTGCACTGACATTCTATTAATATTGTGAAAAACAGATAGAGATCCCAAGGATTACGGTATTTCTATCTGCTTCCTAGGAATTAGCAGTACAGTAGGGAAGAGAGATCCAGATTAATGTCTCCACTGAGAAAAGGACGGCCAGTTATACAATCTCTTTGGCCAAGTGGTCATCTTGCATGTGGTTCCAGTAACTGAGGTGTTTTAGCTGGTATGCTAAGGGAGATGGAAGCAGCTGGAATTATTGTGTTCATGAAGGAAGAGTTATGGGGAAAAGACATAACCACAATAAACCAGGCTTTGTAGTTCTGCTCCTCTTCGCTTGTTTGTTAGTAGACTTATAGGAAAATTTTATCCATATATAAATCCCAGGGACCACCTCACTGCTGAAAGCCTTCTTAGTGATCCAGTGGTGCACACCAGTGCAAACTCTGAGCATGGACCTGAGAGTAAGGTATGGCTTCCATTCACGGTTCTTCACTGGTGGTCACCAGCAGGTCATATGGGGCCTCTTTAATATCTAAGCATACCTTCTCTTTAGGTAGGGAGACAACAGCCAGTGTATGAAGAATTAATGACCCTGACCACAGCATGTAAACACAGGAAGACCCTACTCACAGCAACTGCATAGGGCATCAAGGCCCATTTCTCACACGGTCGGTAGTCACTTCATGTAGTCCCTCAAATAGTTTGAAGATCCTTTTCTTCTCAAGAATTCAGACACAGAATTGCAAATATGCAATCAAAAGAGAGCAAGGAAATGCAGAAAATGCAGGAGGGATAAAGGAAAACAAATTAAAATACATTCCAGAAGAACTTCTCAAATGAGCTTGCAGCTTTGCTGTTAGCCTGTCTGTGTGTGCATTGCAGCAAAAAGATTTTTCTTTTTTTCTGCTAAATCTGTTCTTTCTTACTTGTGCATCTGCATTTTTATTAGCAAGTTCTGTGCTGTACCTTTTCGAGATAGCAGGATTGCCCTGCCAAACCAGATCTTTGTTCTAATGTTGAGATTTTTGCTTTTGGAAATTGCCAATAACTGGTACTTCCACATAGTTAAACTCCCTCTCAGTATGCTTTGGGGGTGATAGTTCAGAAATGAAGGAAACTCTGAAAAAGAAACTTGACATCAGAATAGCTGTGATTAATAGCAGCAAAGAGGATTATACCAAGAAACTAGAAAGTACTTCCCAAGTGGAAATGGAGTGGGCTTCTAGTCTGACACAGTGAAATCCTAACCAGAGAAGGTGTAAGAAAAGGAGAAAAAGTGGTATTTTTCTGAGATATTGCTATGGGTTGCTAGGAAAATGTACGAGACTTGAAAGACATGTGCATGCAAACTTAAATAATTTGCCTGAAAGATGGTTGCTCAAGGAAACTTTGCTTCCAGGTGAAGCTGAAAAAAACCAGCCTGGATGTAACTCTGTTCCTTTCTCTTTGTGGGAGAATTTTGATGAATTAAATATTTTGTATTTGAAGTTTCAGAGAGGGGAAGGAGAAGCGGAAAATAAAGAACAATGGGAATAAGCACCAGTGCTCAATGTTGAGGTCAATAATGTGATACTTCTTGATACATAATCTTTAGTTAATCATAAAAAATAAGACTGTACTGTTGTCTGATGCTGGAAATAGTGAGAAGAATTCCTTGCTGACCCTTGTGATCAGTTTATGCACTGAAGCATGAGTTTTGTTTTCTTCCTTTTGACTGAAGAATCATTTTGTCTCTTTAAAAAACCTAGCAGTATAAATATCACCTTCAGTTTCTCTCAGATTTTCAGACTTTTACTACCTCTTCTCTTTTTAAATTTGGGGGAAGCATGAAGAAATAGGATGGATCCATTTTTACTTCATCAACTTAGCTTGATCTCAGCCAAAAGCCTGATCTAGTGCCCAGTGAACACTGATGGGATATTTAGATATTATGTTCTGTCTTCTCTCAAGTTGTATAACCTACATTTTTGAAATCTCTTGCCAAATTAATCAGTCCATACAGAATGTACCCTCAGGTACTTCAGAAAACAGATAAAGCAATAGCCAAAACGTTATTGATTATCTTCACAAGCTTATAGAAGATGAGTGAGTTTCCTGGCAGAGGAAAACCATTATACCTATATTTAAAGAGCGAGGGGGCAGTGGGAAGGAGGAACCAGTGAATTATAGAGCCTTCATTCCAACTTCAATATGTGGAAAGTTACTGGAAAAAACAACCAATTTTTCAGCACCTAGGGGATAATGAGGTGCTAAGGAATAGCTAACATGGATTTGTGAAGAACACAGTGACGACAAAACAGCCTGATTTTCCTCTCTTTGGTACGATAACTGACCTAGCAGATGCAAGATGAGAAAAATGCAATACATCTTGACCTTCGTAAAATGTTTCACACAACTCCACAACTCATTGTCAAAGGCAACATAGGGCAATACGGCCCAGGCGAAATGAGAGTAAGACAGACTGGAAAACAACTCAAAGAACCACTATCAGTAGCTCAGTGTCAAACTGGGAGTCAAAATCAAGTGGTCCTGCAGGATTTTGCTTCATGACCAGTACTATTCAATGTTTATGCTAACAGTTTGGATGATGCAGTACAGTTACAAAACGTGAGGATGACATCAGGCTGGGAGATGTTGTAAGCACTTGGGAATATGGGGTTAGAATTCAAAATGATCTTGATAAATTGGAGAAATGGTAGGAAATCAATACCAGAAAATTCAATAAGGACAAGTAGAAAGCACAAGCCTTGGAACGGCAAAATCAAATGCCCCGGCACAGAGAGGTGAATAATGGCCTAGGACTCAGCATTGTAGGAAAGTAGCTGACCACAAACTGAATAGGAGCCAACACTTTGATGCATGGGTTGTTGCAAAGGAGGAAAATGCCACTCTGTGCTGTGTCAACAGGATGTTGGGCAAGTTGCACATGTCACGTATGTGAAGCACTTTTACTGGCATCCTCAGCACAGAAAGGCAGTGCATCACAGCTTAAAGGAGATATGGACAGACTCCCAACCTGCTGCCAGGAAGAAAGCAAGAAATTTGAGCCAGATGTCTGGAAGAACAGGACTTGTAAAAAGGTTAAAAAAATTGTATTTTCTGAGTCTAGAAAAATGAGATTTGGTGTAGGGCATAAACCCAGACTTTAAAAAAGTGTAATATTTACTAACAGGTATAATAGGAAGAGTGGTGATCTACTTTTCTTCTTAGTTTCCAGGGACAGATGAAGGTGCAATAAACCTAATTTGAAGCAAGAGGAATTTAGGTTACAAGCAAATCAAACCTCTGAGGATAAGGTGGGTGAAGTATTGGAACAGATGACTGACAGAAACTGTGGAATCTCAATTTTTTTAGCTTTTAAGAAAAGGCTAGAGAGTAGTCTATTGGAAGTTGTTTAGGTGACCTCTGATCTTGTATCAGAAGCAAAAGACAGAAGGAATTTAGAAATATAGGAAAGTCCCACATTTCTATAACCCTGAAACGCATATAAAATCACATCTTATAATGTAGAACAAAAGGTTTGAGTGCTCATCATGTCTAGTCTTCCTCTATCATTTCTTTGGGTCTTTTCACCTCTTCCCCTCCTCCTCTGTTGGGCTGAATCCACACATGCTGTGAATTGCCTCTACTGTGTAAGTACTCAAATAAACCAGTCAGCTTTACTAAATGGTAGAGAGAAACCTTATCAGGCATGGATAATATTTTTAAGCTTATGTGAACATACCAAATGAACCCTAGAATGATCAGTGCTTCTCATGATAGGAAAAAAACATGAAGAAAAAAACTCATGGTTTTCTTGATCATCATAAGAAGTTAGTCTTTCCAGGAAAGAGGTGATCAGAAGGTGCTTGGCTGTGATTGCCGTACTGTGGGGCTAACCAGGAATAAAGCATTCACTAGAGCTGCACTTTGATTGCCCTCGTGGGTCCCCAGTTCTATAACAGCAATAATTTCATGACAGGTAAATCAGATCCAGAGCCTTGCATGCTTAAATGGCGTTCTTTTAGATTATCCCCTCAAGCAGGAGGCTGTACCCTTGATCTCAGCATAAGGACTTTTGTGGTGCAAACTACTCTGTAATCTCCCTAACCACACTGAACTGTCACCTTATTTCATAAAATGACCATCAAACAATGTTCTATTGATTCAGAAGGGGTTTCTGTTTCTGCATGTGCTAATTGATACTTTATTAAAGTCTAAGTTACCATACAAAAGTGCTAACTAGGCCAAACTCCCTGCAGCTTTGTAAAAGGCTATTGTTCCCCATTACCTTTCAAATACCTATATGAGAAGATAAGGACTGGCTACTCACTTTTCTCATTGATTCCTGCCTCAGAGTATAGGTTCACAGTCTATGTATCCAAGCAAAAATAATTAACTGACCCTTCCTATTAAGTACAACATATTTTCAATAAAACAAAGTTTGAACCCTGGTGACTTCATCATAACTTGCTGTACAACATCATGGTACACAGTAAGACACTCCTCTTTGCATTAGTCTACTAACATATAAAAGAGTCCCTAGCTATTTCTGCCTTTTAAAAATCGATTGACACTTACTGTAAGAGTAGAAGTGTTCTTTTTCATGTCCTGTAAACTCCCTGTCCTGGTTTCAGCTGGGATAGAGTTAATTTTCTTCTTAGTAGCTAGTAGAGTGCTGTGTTTTGGATTTAGGATGAGAATAATGTTGATAACACACTGATGTTTTGGTTCTTGCTGAGTAGAGTTTACACTAGTCAAGGACTTTTTCAGCTTCCCATGCTCTGCCAGGTGCACAAGAAGCTGGGAGGGGGCACAGCCAGGACAGCTGACCCAGACCAGCCAAAGGGCTATTCCATACCGTATGACATCATGCTCAGTATATAAACTGGGGGAGTTGGCCGGGGGGGGCAGCGATCGCTGCTCGGGGACGTGCTAGGCATCGGTCGGCGGGTGGTGAGCCAATTGTATAGTGTATCCCTTGCTCTGTATATTATTATTGTATTATTATTATATTATTATTATTATTACTACTATTCTATTTCATTTTACTTCAATTATTAAACTGTTCTTATCTCAATCCACGAGTTTTCTGACTGTAACCCTCCCAATTCTCTTCCCCATCCCACTGGGGTGGGGGGAGTGAGCGAGCGGCTGCGTGGTGCTTAGCTGCTGGCTGGGGTTAAACCACGACACTCCCTTTTCTGTTTATCTAAATCCACTTAAAGCTGGCATTGATTCTCTCACTTTTGGCCTATGCAATGTTACAGCAATGCTCTACATTATTGCATTTGATGTTGGATTTGCCATGTTTCAATGTGAAGCAAAGTGTTGCAATGTGCATAAGACCAAATTTTCCCAAAAAAGCTTCTGGCCTAGTCTCTAGATTTGTACAGATTTTGCACAGGGCAAATCTTACTTGCTTTGCTCATTTGCACCTTCCAGTTGACTTCAGTAAGAATATTCAGGTGAACAGAGCCATGAAGATATGACCTGCAGTTCTGCAGAGGCGCATAAAAGACACATAAAAGAATTACAACACCTAACTATATACTTTGTAGGTACCAATGTAGCTTTGGCATTCAGATGGCAGAGTTAAATGCCTATATTATATCATTTGTGCCCGTTAGCCTATTAATTGTCTCATTAACAACAATGAATAACTGCAGGCACAAAATATGTCTGAAGAAACTAAAATTTTATTCAGATACTATTTATATTACTGTGACATTCCTTGGGATGAAAATGCAATATAAATTCATGGTATTACCTGTCAAAAATCTATCACCTCTTCTCCAGCCACTAGAATATCTTTCCTTCAAGAAATATTTTTCCTGCCAATCACATGATAATAAGCAAAATACAGCTTAAATGAAATTTTCTACCTTTTAATGTCAGAATGATCTCTACTTGCATAATATAAGGAGACTGGGTTTCTTAATCAATATTTCTCTGACCTAAAATAAAGTAGTATAATATAATGTAATATAATATACTATAAAGTGATAGAATATAATGCAATATAATATGACACATATGGAAAGCATGGTGTCCATTCTCCCTAGAAGATATGACATGCTCATGAATATGCATCATTTGATAATACAAGGAAGGGCAAACCCAACACACATGCAGCTCACATCCAGAAGTACTTGGACAGCTTTACAGCAGGGAGAGTATTAGCCACCTTTAAGTCCACAGTTCGAGATGCACTGAAGAAATGATCGGATTTGATTAAAGTCAGTTGCTGCTAATTTCTGGTTAAATATTGAAGGCAGAGTAGTAAACTAGTGAATGTGACTGACCCAGCAAACAGTTGCATTTTTCAGGAGGATTTAACTAGGGAAGTGGTATCTTGCAAAACTCATATAAGGAGAGCATTGCAGGCTGCTGGAGTGACACGGAGCTGTGGAGGGCTGGGCTATCCCAGTTCGGCACAGAGGCAGCCTCAAGCACCATCGGCCAAGGATGGAACAAGGTCTTGTCCTGAGGTTTGTCCACTACACTTGATCTGCCCACCTGCATCTCCTACCTGCCCCAGTTGGCAGAGACAGTACCTGGGACCTCGGCTTTGAGAGGCACCTAAAAATGGCTATGGGCAATCAGTGGGTGCCTGAGTTACCCCCTTCTCCTGCCATTTTGAAACGGAGATGAAAGAGCCTCTTGTCGCTGCCCTGGGCAGAAGCTGCGCACCCTGAGGAGTTTGTACACTTAAAATTCAGGCAGAGGAAAGCCATCCTCTCCAGGAGCTGCCCCAAGGGCTGCGGGTTCCTACCTGCTCTTCCCCAGAGAGGTCTCACAGCCCCGCTGTGACAGTGCCACCCCAGCACGTGGGCAATGTAGCTGGCTGGGAAACTGGAGGGATGGCCTCGTCAGAGCAGCAAAATAATCACTGCTCCTCGTGCTGTCAGAGGCAGCGAAGGAGGAAAGCAAGCATTTCCCTGTGTGCAGGAGCCAGACTGCTCCGCTTGCAGAGGGTTTTAACAGGCATTCACCTGTCTCTGCAGCTTTTTTTAAAAAATGCAGTTTTTTCTTTGATGATAATCCCCACACGCCATTAATTTCAGAGCGTGGACTCTGTAGCAGTAGTTCCTAGTCATTTTGCTATGAAGAAAAACTGAATAAACTAGAAAAATGTGAACAGTGAATTGGAAAGAAATATGTCAAGGACAATAAAACTTTTGATTTCTGGTTTACCATTCATTCACTATTTCAAGAAAAGCTGTAGTGTCTGTCCAATGTTATTAATTAGCATGAGTTTTCTTCACTGTAACTCTTCTTTCTCTTCAAAGAAACACATATATTGTTATATACCCCCCATTTTGTTTTCCCACAAGGCACATTTCAAAACAACATGTGCTGTTTCTGATGCAATACCATATCAATCTGATTATATTGTACATAAGATATGCCCTAAGATAGAGCACTGCACAGATATTTATTTAGAAGGACACCTTTGATGTTGCGTGAACTAAAGAAATCTTTAAATTCTACTGAAATAAAAGGGAAATTCTGTGTCACTGTAATCACTCTTGATCCATTGTAGAAGTCTGGGCTCTGCACAAGTGCCATTCTGATCTACTTCCAGATACAAGCTTCCAACTAGACAGTCAAGACATACGGATTAGCTCTTTGAACAGGAATTTTCTGAAAGCACAAATAGAAATGTATGTGCCTAATGCCTATTTTGCAAATCAACTTTTTGATTAGAAGAGTTTTACAACTTGTTTAACATGTCCATGTCACTGTCACTCTCAGCTAACACACGGGTTTAAACTTACGGACTCCTTGAACAGACCTTGAGGAGCAAATAATGGAGGTATTCTCGTGCCTTTTATATGGATACCAATGGCTGCAACAGCCAGCTACCTGTTTCTGAAGCACTGCTTCAGACAGATTGTCCACATCTTACAGAACACAGCATATTCATTTGTTTCTTACCAACACAAAACCACTAATTTTTCCTGTTTTCGAGCAATCCACTGTATTCAGCAAGAGGCAATATAGAAAATATAGTTTATACCACTGAGAAAAAAAATAGTAGCATTACAACATACCTTTCACTATGTTTGCACTTCTCTGTTCTCCTGTCATTTGCTACAGCAGCTCAGTTTACATACTGCCTTTCTCTTGTGCGCTTCTGGGTAGTACGTGCAACAGGCGCTTCAGCAGCTCTGTCCTCTTTTTAACACAACCCGCTCTAAAGAAAAGGTTTCATTTGTATTATAGCATGCGGCAAATTTCAGGAAAAAAAAAAGACATCACCCCAAACCAATCAGAACACTCTTTGTCTGACGATCTAGCCTTTTTCTCAACTGATGCACCAGTGTGTGAATGGGTCCAGTAATCCATGAGGTGAGGTATACAGACGCCGTTCACTAGAAAGGATGCCAGGAGAACATAAGCTACATGGGTGGATGGTGGGAACAATAGCAAACATTTCATGTTGAGGTGGCTGGGAATGAATAATGCATGTGTTGGGGAAACAGTTGCCCCATTCTGGTGTGGAGGGGGTGGAAAAGTGGGCGTGGGAGGTACTTTCCTGATCAAGTTAGCATTTCTAATTAATATCATCGTCTGCATAGACCTAGAAGACACCGCATGACAAGGAAACAATGTGCAAATATCCAAGGGGGAACCAGTTACCGTTATATGGACTCACAAAAAAAGCAGCTTGGATGTAAAAATAATATTTTATGTAGGCAGGCACGCAGACAAACACAAATGAAACCAAAGGACCAAGAGAAATGTTAGCAGGCTACATGTTCTTTTGATCTGGTATTGTTTAGATATGCCATATAAATGAATGCTTCATCTCAGCTGAACCACCCTTTCAAATTATTGTTAATTAAGTAATAATCCCTGAGAAATCTGTCATTACGAACAGTTAGGAACTGGTTTATTATGTTTGCCCCAGGCTATTAATGCTGAAACACAATGGCCACTAATTGCAATAAGAACTAATTTCCCTGGAATTACACATGCATTTTCTAACTATCTGGCAGCATATTTTTTGGTTTTAAACTTTAGTTTTTAACTTGTCTAACTAGAGCATTGGTCAGCCAGAAAAACTATTCTCTATTCATCCCGCACAGAAATCACCATTAACAAAAAGAAAAATGATTTTTGTTAGCTTTGTAAATTATTAAATTTTTGTTGCAGACAACACAACAGCAGAGGTTATAATCCCTACAAACAATGCATCAGCTCCAAATTCAGCCAAGCTAGCAAAAACATTTTCAATTAATGCAATGAGCTTTGGATCAGTCCCGACAGTTTCTTTAAAAACAAGGCGGGGGCGGGAGGGAGTCTGTTGTTTTCTAAGTTTACATTACGACTCTTCTTCTGTAACACGTTCTTAAAGTAATGACAAATCATTTCTGGGATGTCAATGACCAAGCTTTGACATTTATTCCTGTGAGCTGTTTTGAGTGTAGACAAGTTAGATGGCCATAAGAATTATTATTAAGTATTGTTAAAGGGAAAAATTGAGAAAATTAAGCCAGACACAGGGAAAAAAATCTACCTGGAATTTAAAGTGATTTGCTCTGCAAACACTTTTTCCCTTGGCTCAGGAGCAGAGTATGAGGAAAAAGCCTTAAAGAATAGCTGCCATTGTCGTTGCATTTTAAAAGCATCGACATGACAATTTAAAAAGAACTGCGATTTCAGCTATTTCTTAAATAACCTCTTTCTTCCTCCATAATCATGTAACATATTTCTTTCACCTTTTGACTAGCACTTTGGGTTTTTTAATAAACTTACATGCTCATTTTGCAGGAAATTATATTTTAAAATGCTTCTCAGAGGTGTTTTATCCTAACAGTTTCATTTGGGTTGAATTAATGTTGAATCCTGATTTGCAGAAATAGAGGGAGAGGAAGAGAGGGAGAGAAGGAGGAAAATAAAAGAAGCTTAGCTTGTACCCCAGCTCCAAAACACACTTATCTTCAATTCACATTTCCAAATCAATCTTACAGTAACCTTTATCTGTAATAACAGAATTATTCTGATACTTCTAAAGCACATGCAGCAGTAGTGTAGTTATCTACTAGACTAGATAGTCAAAAGATTTTCCTCCCCCTCTCTTCACCAGTGCATAGTTTGTTTTCAAGCCGTCAATGCCATTTCTTACTTGATAGTTTTTATTCTTTTCTTTTTTTTTTTTTTTGTAGGTCCTCGTCTCTCTTTTTTCCCCATTAAGATGCGAATGGGCTGGTACCTCATCCAATATGTCTATACATGCCTGAATAGACTTGCAGAAAAGCAGGGTCTCCTTTTGTCTGGGCCCGTATGGCTGTATGTCATTCCGCACCGATAGGCAAGGGCTCCTCTCTCTGTGGGAGATTTCCAATAATTGCCAGAACAAATTAAACTGGGGCTTATCTGTTCCTCTCTCTTTTCAGCTTGAAAATGGAGGAACAAGACCAATTTTAACTGGTGACAATGCAGTGTAGAAATAGATTGGATACAGCTTGTGTGAAGTCATGTTGTAGACAGCAGTGGCAGGACACCGCTTTGAGGAGCGAGGTGATGTTGTGCTACATGGACTCAGCCGACTCTTCTGATCTGACAAAGAATAAAAAATGAGTTGGGAGGTTAAAAGCAGTCCATCTAGTCACCATTGTCACAGGTGGAGACAAATATTAAGGAGTATTTCTGATCATACTGGAGTGGACTGGGCAGCCCAGAAAAGCAGAGTGGACTGCAGTGTGTGAAAAGGACAGATGTGACATATTTTGAAAAATAGAAATGAAGTGTACAATGAATTTTGGATATTCCCCCCACATGTACACAGCTCCTTCCCCCTCCTCATCCCCAACTGTGTACACCTTGTGCCTTAGTTTATGGGCAAGCATCACGAAGTACAGTCTTAACCCTCGACAGAGCAATGGGAAGAGTTTTGCCCTGTCTCTGCAGTGAGTATTTGGCAGTCTGGGGCTGAAAAGAGTATATTAAGAGATAATATAGTTATCAGACACATATTTTCTATAGCAAAGAGCTGTCATCTTCCTTTGCAGATGAGATAAAATGAGTTCAAAGTGCTTTCTCCAGGCAAAGACAGACTCGAAACCATGCAAAGGAAATGAATTCTTTGACAGTGTCTGACAGACAGAAATGTGAGCCATCAGATTTGAAAGGGACCCTTAATTCTTGGGGCTGCTGAATGCCAATGAGAAATATTAGGATCTTCTCTTGACCAACATGATTACTGCTATCAAACGAGAATATGTCAAACACCTTTCAACATACTGTTGTCAGCCAAGCTCTAAAAAACCATCATTCACTGTAAACTATCTTCTCAACTACCACTGTGCTTCAGTTAGGCTCTTCCAGCCTCACAGTCAGTCAGAAACTAAGAGTGAAAAAAAAGTCCAGCATTACTTAGTGCTGTTGGCTTTCCTTCTCTTTTTCTTTCAAGCTCTTGTGTTCCTGCTCCCTGTCAGAACACCAAGAAGGAAGTTGTGATACAGTTATTAATGAAGACCAGAGGATGTAACTTCAGGTTACTGGAACTGGATGTAAGATGTATTGGTAAGGTCACCCTCACCTCCTATCACAGGACACCAGAGCGAAGACATCACCGCCTCCCTCTCCATTCCTCCTCATGAGGAAGCTGTAAACAGCAATGAGGTCACCTCTTCTCTAAGCTGAACAAACCTAGTATTCTCAGCCGCTCCTCATAAGTCATGCCCTCTAGTCCTTTCACCATCTTTATTGCCCTCCTTCGGACACATTCTAATATTTTTATACCCTTATATTGTGGAGCCCCAAACTGCACACCGCACTGGAGGTGAGGCCATGCCAATGTTGAGGTGTAGAATATTTGGTGTAGAACTTGGGACAAATGTTCGCCTACTGCAATAAAGTACTAGGATCTTGCTTTTGTCTTTTATACAGATGAGTTCATTTTAACGTTACATACAAAAAGTAAAAATATAGTAAAAGAGGTGAAAACATAAGAGAAAAAACAGATGTATTGAAAAAAAGTAAAATGCAAAGTCACATTTTCAATTTATAATGTCAATCCTGAGAGCGCCCCTTTGACCTTAATAACTTCTGTAACTTGTGAATATTAAATAAGCAATTGTGTTTCTTAAACAGCCCATAACTAAACTAATTACCTAAAGAGATGGTATAATTTTAGATCATTTTTAAATGTCTCTGGAGGAAGCTATGCAAAATTCACAATAGGTTCATTTTCCATTAGGTACTCAAGAAAAAAAAATTAGCAAAGTGCAAATTTTACAGCGCAATCTTCAGTTCTAAAAATTGTGAACAGTCAGCAAAACTGGAATGGCAAATCCATTCTGAATTGACTTTTTTATAGCCATAAGCTTGTGAATTCAACTTTTTCAGAAGTATGCGCTTCAGAGACTCTGCAGTATTTTAGTCCCATACATTCTCGTTACTAGCTCTTCTTTCTGATCAGGGCAGATATGAGCTAATCACCACCCAATGGACAAATGCTCACATGTGAAAGGGGTATTTTTAGAGGCCAGACAGAACTCAGCTTCTCTGTTTCTGACTTGAAAACACAGCAAAGTCAATAAAACCTATATTCCTGCAAAGAAAATATGAACTATTTCAGTCATTATTTATAGACTAGAAACCTTCCTTACTTAGGAGGAGTCAGTAAAGGGGATTCCATGTCTATAAAGTGGGCTAGGTTGTCATTGGCACTTAATTAGTGCCATGCTGGAGAAATCTGAATATGGAATAAAATTGTGCATTCTTTTTACAAATAGACAAATACAAAAATAGAAAATAAACTTTTGCAGAAAGATAAAGATAGAAGAGTAATTGCATGTGAGGATGAAGTTACGGATGACCTCTGAAGCAATTGCCAACAAAAAGCAAAGAAGATGCAGTGCTCACGGGAGGAATTAGCACCCATCTGCCTGCCCACTGGTGACCTCTCTTCAGAGCCTCAGGAAAAGAGGACTGACTTTGCTCCTTGTGTCACTGAATCTGCCTGGCCTGCTACTTTAAACAGGAACAAAACCGACTGCTTCAAAAGGCACAGGGTGCCTTGCCAACCGGCCACATGGCTGGGCAGAGGACAAAACTTTCTGAAACCAGTCACAGCAGAACTGACGTCTGTTAGTCCTTTATTGTCTCACTGTGGCTGTCATTAAAGGCTTAAAAAGCCTTGCTGTGTTCATAGTGAGTGCAGCAGGGGCCAAAAGCAGGTTTGTGCTGGTGAGGCAGTTGCTGTCCTGTTGCTCCTCATCCTTGGAGGTGGACAGTCCTACAGGAGGGCTCCCTGTCCAAGGGCTTTCCTCCATCCTGGCAGTCCTGGGAGAATGTGTAGGGTGCCCCTGCAACGAGGCAGCATCACCAGCCATGCCAGGGGAGATGAGAGGGAGAGCAGTCAGTGCCTGGCTCACCCCTTTCACCCTTCCCCTCGTTACTGGTGCCCCAGATCATTTCTTGTACAGTCTCTCCCATCAAAAGCTGGAGGCAATGGTGAATGCAGAGGTAAAGGGGCCTCCATTTGGATTGGAGCAGGGGATCCTGACTGGATGAAGAGCCCCAACCTTCAGTGCAAGAGTACCTAAGGGTGGGAGCTCTCCTGTTCCTGTGACCGTGCGGCTTGTCTCAGTCAGCTGCTCCATGCAATTACTTAATTTATCAGCCCTGTGGGCTGGCCTCGGTTGCAAATGAATTCAAAATCTCCTTCACTTCTGCAACTCTAAATTAATTCTTTTTGAACATCAGGCCAAAGAGGCTTGGCTTTCCCTTCACAGGACAACCTAATCCCCTCTCCCGTCTGTTGAGAACCACCTGTTTTGCTGTTTGATGTATTGAGGCAGAAATGACACCTAGTTGACCTTGACAGCCTTTGTGGCTGCTACCCTCGTGCTCAGAGCACTGAGCTCCCCGAAGGCCACTGCGGCTGCTCAGGTTTTCTCTTCATACACTCATAACATTTTTTTTCCTGATTCAGCAAACCTACAGTACCCAAATAGAAATCGACCCCTCTCTAGATGCATCCTGCTGTAGCTTTTGAGCACTCATGTCACTCTGCATTATGATTCCCAGGGCTTTTGAAAGCTAGGGAAGGGCTGGAAAATGTCGTGAGTGGGAAATCCCTGAGGAACGCCCACTTGCCACAGATACTTCTTGCTAATTCTGCAGATGGCATGTTCTTTCTTCTGAACAGGACATTAAAATAAGCTCTTGCTTACATGAGGCTATTAAAAGATGCAGCAGTCCTTTCAATAAGGGTAGTGGTGAAGTCTTCTGTGTCCTTTCCAAATTTCAATTCAGTTAATTACATGTGTAAGGCACTGTGCAAACCCCCATCACTAGATGCTTGACTCCTGCTAATACTTGTTTCATCTGCTAATACTTGTTTCATCTGTGCGTAGCAGTCATCTTCAGTTCCTACCCTGGACTATTTGAGAGTGCACATCCTCTTTCATTGCTGCTCTGTTTTATTCCAGATGTGATCTGGGGAAAAACGAAGTGATTCTTGCACATATAAAATCCATAAAGATGAAAGTTGTTATAACTGTATGTTAATTATTCATCACTAGTAGTATTACACGTCCTAAAGTTTTCCTCAAATTATAGTGTACCCCACTGAGCTGTAAACATGTTAAAGTGCTGTATTTTTTCATATAAATTTGGCACAGAACTCAAATGAATTTCACAAAGATCAGATTTTGTGAATATAAAATCCCTTCCTCACTTAGGGATGAGTTTAGAGAAGGAAGCGAAAGAGTTCAAAGATATGCATTGTTGATAACTTATAGTGTGCCATGAAGTCTTTGCATCAGATAGAGCACAATTCAAAGCCAGCCACTAAAGCACATCACCATATGCACAGTAAGGATACTGAGATCTCTACTGAGCACAGAACTGCTTAACACTGGCTTCACAATTACCCTGTAGACTGTCCAGCCTGATTAACTACTGACGTCAACAAAAACAGTGACTGGAAATTCCTGCAGCTAAATATATTTTAGCCCTATAAAGCTGTTTTGGGTCTAAACATAAAGATTTCTGCACAACTGTGTGAAACAATCAACTACCAGCAGTAACACTTAATGGCTCTGTTCAATGTAAACTGTGCACTTAGGAGTGATAATAGTATAATTATAGAAAAATGCATCAACAAATAAAGCTTTAAAGAAAAAAAGTACTCAAAATCAGATAGTAAGTCAGAAATGATGTTGTGAATCTCAGGTAAATTCAATACAAACTGCAGTCATTTTAAATAGGGATAGCAATAAAAAAGCATTGACATTAGGTTGTTATGCATGTGTTGGTGAGCGTTCTGCTGTTGTTTCACTTTTTCTAAATTCTACCAACAGACACTATTAAAAGGAAATAAGATTAAGTTGTAAAATGGAATCTTCTGCAGTGGTAATCACAACAGACTAAACGACTGCCTGTTCCCAGTTTCAAGTGGGAGGCAGCTAGGAGCCTTCCACTCAATAAAGGGGTATTAAAGCTGGAATTTTCTTTCCTTGCAAGCCTGACAAAGCCCAGGGTTGGAGTGAAACAAGGGACTACAGGCTGTGAGCAGTGAGGTGAGAATGGGTGTTGGCTGCGATCCAATTGCTAGGTGGAAATGTGTGTGTGTATATGCATGTGTGCTTGTGTACCTGGATGTACACGGGTATGTATTTTTAGCTGCCCCAACATCTTTGTATCAAAGAGGAAAGCTGTTTCCCAAACACACGTGGCAGAAAAGGCAGAGCAGGAAGCTTCTGCCGGCCAGAGGGGAAGCCTTACCTATAGTACCCTGTATAAATCCAACATTTACCTTGCTGGCCTTTTCATTAGCGGTGACTGGAAAACACAATGATCACTGCAAGTGGGAGGTGAGTGTGGGAAATTCAAAACCATTTTCTGTTTTGGATGTGGCACTGCATTAACATGAAGAAAATCAGAGGTGCTCATGCTCAATTATTTAGATTTGTCTCATCTGTCCAGACTGAAGAACTATGCAGGGTCACAGAGCTGTTATGTCTTTTATGTCAACAGATGACAGGATTTTTGTTACACAGGAAGATTGTAGATATGTACATCCTCAGGGGTTTGATCACTACACAGCCTGCCTGCACTCTCCAGCAGTACATGAAATATGCAGCCCATGTCAGCTTCTCAAAAGGCATGTCCCTGGCACTTGTGAGCTCCAGTCTCATCAGGAGATAAGATGCTATACATCGTTAAATCAGCCACCTATTACTGGTGCTGGAGAAAGGCCTATTCGACAAGTGTTTCCAGTAAGGAATAATCACTAATAATGATTGCACTAGTTTCTACATCATCTGTTGAAACACAGGCTACAGTACCAAAAAAAACCCCATCTCCAATGCTACTGAAACTTGAGCACAAGCACTAGAGTAACATACTGAAAGCTGTTTGCAATTAGATATTTGGATTAATAATTGTGCATTTATTTAAGGGCCCTCAGCACTTGCACCTCCCAAATGAAGAATCCATAGACACATTCAGTGGCCACATTTCAGGCTGTGACATGCTTAGGATGGTACAGTAGCAGACAACTTGGTTGTGAAAAAGTTCGCATGCATCTTAGGGCATTTTACTCTCCAGTTAATGTGACTGGAAAACATAATTTTCCCATAGTATAACATATATTTGTGGGAGTAATTCTCAGTTGAAACAAACACTTTCCTTCAGGCTTCCCATTATACATGAAGCATTTTTTTCTTTCTTTTTTTTTTGTCTTTTTGTTTTCCTTTTCTCTTGGCTATTGGGGAGGTGGGCAGGATAAACAGAGGGCAAGGATAAGGAAAGGTTAAAGAATAGCAGGTTTCTCAGGCTATCTTGCAAACACTAGACACGGCCGACTCTGGTCTGTGCAAGCACAAAGTTGCTGTTCTGAAGAGCTAGCCATATGGAAAATTTCTCTCTTTGACCAAGGAAAGAAGGAAGCTCTGTGCTAATCTTCCACCCTCTGGGGCCACTTCTGCCGTCTACCATCTCACTAGGGTGGACTCTTGCATCTCCGTTTAATTCTCACTCCAAGCAAGACAAGGTTTTTATGCAGCTTTTTTGCACCTTCCTCTGGACTCCCAAACCTTCAGCACCTCTTCAATGCAGACATAAATGTCCCTTTCTTTTGCCTTTGGTAAGTCTCAGAGTTCACTTGACTTACAGTGTAACAGGGGCACTGGTTGACTATAAGGATGGCACACAGTGTTTGCTGGCACCCATTGTGCCCATTTACAACCTCTCTAGGCTCTGCAGATGTTCAAAGGGCTCAGGGATGCCCAGGACTTACTCAGCCAGCAGAAAAGCAGCCTCTGATACACAGCATCTGTGTAGCCGGCCTTTTTGCAGCCTCAAAATACAACTGCATATTGCATTGCTGGGAGTAATACCATGTATCACCAACCTTGAGAATAAAGGATTTTTAGCTGGATTTCCCAAAGAAATGGGTGTACAGCAGTTTCTTTCTGCCTGTTAGTCCTCATCTAATAAAATTGGAATCCATTTAGCCAATTTCAACCCTATTTGACAGAGAAGATGTTACAGTGTATAAGGAAGAGGATTATGTGTGATATACCCAAAGGACTTATTTTTCACAGAAACTTTGTATATGCATGCATTTGGGTTGAGAGCAAGCTCTTCAAGTATATCTGCTTCTCTAATGTGCCACATATATGCTGCTTGCATGGTTGTGTAATGGATGTCATCTTTTTAATGTGTATTTACAGACAGTTTAAAATATGCACTGGGATCTTAATTTGGAATGAGAATGATAGCATGCAATTAAAATCTGAAATGAAATATAGCAAGAACATTGTAGGTTGTAATTGCAATTATTACCAGTAAAAAGATGACGTGCCTGAGATATGGTCTGTCTATCATGTTGTGAGTGAAAGTTCTTCAGGGAAAGAACTGCTATTTGTTATGAGGTTGTACACTGCCAGTCCCAGTAGTCACCTTGATCCTCTCTACTAACATAATAAAGATGAGTTGAGTTGAGTTGAGTTTGAGTTGAGTTGAATTAAATTAAGGGAAGATAAAACCAGGCAGTATCACAAATGACCATGAGTGACATTAGAGTACTTCCCCTAGTTTTAGAAGATGGCGGCAATGCTGCATCTTCAGCAATCCCTGTGTGGTAAAAGTTAGTGACCTTTTAATGGTGACAGTTATATGAAGTGGTTTGAATAATTACCCATGAAAAGATCTTTTTATATATCTTTACAGACATCCTGCAATGATATGCTCTTTTGTGGCATTTTCATTTCCATTCTAAACCGTATTAATGATTCACTGAGTTGGAGAATCAGATGGGGGAAAAAAAACCCAAAACAATTTGCTGCTTCCAGTGCTATTGCCTGGAGGCTCTGCCTGACAAGCAGCTGAGCACTCTCTGAAGCCATGGTGGGTGGGGGTCCCTCCAATGGAGCAAGGAATTTGGGGTGCTCCACCTCTCACAGGACCATCTCATTCCACTGCAACCGTTCCCACGCAGATGATGGGGAAAGATCATCTGAAACAGCTGCAAACAGCAGTAAACAAGCTGCAAACAAACCTACTTAGGGAAATTCCCATATGGTGTTGCTGGCTTTATCACTTCCATCTATGAGTTTGCAAATAATTGCTTTTATTTAATTTAGCATATAGCATACTGCAACAGAAAAACAAAATGGGAGAGGAGGGAGGAGATGAAAATTGGAGAAGAGGAGACTGCAACAAGCAAAAGGAGAGACCTTAAAAGCTATAAAGCAGTTTGAAACATTAGGGTTTTTTTTTTTTGTTACAGCTGTTTTCTTTTTTCTCACAGATGTTCAAGGAAATATCTACAGAGTAAGAAATATCCTGACCATATAGGAGAGGAATATGAGCTTAATTATATCTGTGTGCTTTTGCAGGAAATCACTGAGGTGATGGACCCACTTGTATTAATTTCATCAAACTCTTCTGCATTATTATCATCCTGCAGGAAAGTTAAGCCTACATAGATCTAAACCTCCTTCATTCAAAAGATAGATTACAAATCAGTATTTCTTTTCTGTTTTGCATTTTCAGCATGATAGACAGAATAAAAAATATGTTTAGAGAATGGAAGCAGGCCCCACAATGCCCACACAGATCTGTACAGGATATGAAATGGAATTTAGAAGCATTTTATGCCAGGTTCTTTTAGCCTGCCAGTGAAGCTTAAAAGAGCAGTGATGACAACTGATAACAAATAACAATATTCATCTTTTCAGGGAAAACTAACCTCAGATAATTCTGAGGCTGAAACTCTGTTTTGTGAGATTCAGAGGTGGCATCCTCAGAAGACTGAAGGAGTCTCAATCAACACTAATTTTTCTCTGCAGTTTGTTCATGGCTACATATTATTAGACAAGTTCTCTAAGCTCCGTTGCAGGTGGAGATGGTTCCACTCCCTTGAGGGTCCTTACATAAAGTGGTGTAGGGCACCTCAAAAAATAAACCTAAGTAGCAATCAGACGATCATAGTTTTCCCAAGAGTTGACATAATCTTTTAAAAAGCACCCCAAGTGAGAACAGTACTTCAACATCAACTTTCCGAATATTTCAATTGGCTCATTCTTGTGAGAAACAAACAGGTGGGGTAGAAGGAGTGAAGGCAGATTTTTCCAAGGTCTAAGCAGCTGTTGCAGAGAACATGAGAAGCACACAGTCTAGGACCTCATAAGGAAATGAACACCATGAGGTTCTTTCCTGACATTTTTTGCTCACAGTCAATATTTTCACAAATTCACTTGATCTGATACCTTCTGTCTTTAATTAAGATGTTGGCAGGTATGGTTTGCTTGAATTTATGCCAGAGGATTTATTCTAATCTCCTCCTTTTATGACATGCTCATCTGGAGGAGCAGAAAAAATGATTCACCAGTTCTTGTGAAGGGGACTCACATACTCCCATAATTGTGTTGGAAATCCCTGTGAATCTGGGCAGAAGAGAAATATCACTCAGACATGTCACCTCTAAAGTAATTAGTGCTTGCTGTCTGCCATGTGCTCTGACTCCCCGGCTTGCAGCGAGCGGGAGTGAAGTCAGTGAGCAGTCCCATGGAAGTCAGGGTTGTGATAGCTGGAGCCGAGGGAGATCGCTTTGGAAGGTCTGAGGCAAGAGGGCAGAACTGGTCTACAAGTCATGGGTCATGTTCATCAGAAAGTCAGAAGTGGAAAAAAGCATCAGTCTAGACCATTCCTAACACAGTTACTCAACCAGGACCGAATTTGCTGTTGATGCATATTAAGAAAGTACTTCATGAATAGCTTGCAGAATAAGGTAGCCCTCAGCATGAATACATGTATTGCAAACCAGCCACAAGCAGGGAAAAGTGCTGCTTGAACAATATCCAGTGAATACGCTATTCAGCTGATCTGTATGGTTGTTGTTTAAAAAAAATCAACAAACACTCCCCCTCTCTTCCCACTATTCAGATTGCTCTGTTCGCCAGAAATGGTACAATATGTCCCTGCCATTGTAAGCAACCAGCAGCCCAACCCACGCCAACAGTACATCTGGTGCACAGCACGTCCTATAATGAAGGGCTCCCGGTGTCCACGTACTCCCTTTCAGTGCTCTCTGTACCTGCTATTGATACAAAGGACTCAGAGGAGACTCCCCTCTCCCTCACCCAGCTCTCCATCCTTCATGCCCTGCTTCCCACTGCCCCTTCGAGCAGATCACAAAGTTGTTCAGGATTTTTCTTTCACATTTTGATGGCCGCAACAATTTTCTGTCCTCCTCTCCTTTGCTCCAGCTCCATAGGCCATTTGTTAGCAGCCTGGTTTATTTTTGCAAGCTAAATGGAAGGCGCTGTTGGTGCATTCAGCTGGGGATGGGCAGAAAGAGTCAGCCGCAGCCTAACAGCGTCAACATTGTGCATGAAGCTGGTCCGTGTTCTCGCCACCCCCAAACAGTCTCAGGGCTGAAATACCTGCTTTTATCAGAAGCTGTGAATGTTTGGCTTTAATTAAGTCCAACAATGATACATTGGGGCTAGTAGACTTGTGTTATAGATGCTAAGGTAAGAAGGTAAGGCATCGTTCCATTCCAGTCCTCTTTAAAATGAGGATTCAGCATGAACTGTGTAATTAAGGACTGAAAGGAGAAAAAAATGCCATTGAATTAAACCTGACAGCATATTGCAAGGAATCAATAGCTTTATTTGCTGTTTAGTGATGATGATACTGTTTTCATTTCATTATATGTGAGTCACAACCAGCTTTGTGTTGACTTATTTGTATTCTTTAGCAAGTAAACTGAGGCATATGATTTACAGGAGCAACACCTGTTAAAGAAAGCTTACTTAAGACTATCATAAATTGGTCCTGAGCAATGAAATAATTTTGCTTCCAATCCAGCACACTGGATTATTAAGATATGACATTCTGTTTTCTTTTTTTTTTTTTTAAATTAAGCATAACACAATAAAAATTTGTTTTCACTGACAGGACAGAAAACCCAAACAAGCTGTAGCAATGCATCTTGTGATCTGAGCTCCACAATGACCTGTTTCAGTTTTCACATGGTCGGGATTACACAGTAAACCCTAGATCCCTCTGTCTCTGTGAAGTGACTCCAGCTTTTGGCAATGGTTGAACACACTGTATTTATTGCCTTTCCTTTTCATGGCCTCTCTACCAAAAATATCACAGAAAAGAAGCAGAAAGAGGAACAGAAGTGGGTGAGAAAAGAACTCAAAGGAGCCAGCTGAGGAAGGAATGACTGTCACAAGACTAAAGTTATTGTAGGTGTTTTTGTTAAGCAAAGTAGCGATGGGGAACACTCATTCATTTTTTTCTGAAGTCTTACAGAGTGGTTCAGCTTTAAAGACGTTTAGCTATGGTGTATCTGGGAAGGGACAAAGCTGAAAATGAGTTACAGTAGACTGCAGATGCAAGGAGGCACTGGCAAAATGAGAAACAGGTCTGGGGTAGCCACCCATGACCAGTTCTTTTGTCTTTATTTCTCCTCTTCTTCTGGTCTGTTTTGTCCATGGTTCCTCTTTCTCCTCACTATCTGCCTCTCTGTTGGTCTGGGACTTTTTAGCAGCCTCCCCTTTTCCCCAGCATCCTGGTGAGGTCCCGGGGGCTGTGTTTGTCACGGCCCAGGTGTGCAAGTTCAGCGGTGTAGAGCCCTCCAGGCACCTGGTATGCTCCGTGACCCCTCCAGGACCCAGCTGAATGCCTCGAGTCGGGTGAAGGTGCAGGCACAGCCACGTCCATCCCAGGCTGAGCTGAGCCCTGAAGTGCAGGTAAAACGGGCAGGTGCCAAGGACCATTTTGGCACACATCCTGCTGTGAGGACAAGGGATGCCAAGTGCTGTTTCTGCTCCTCAGCTTTGGGCTGAAGTGGCAGCTCTCTCTGATTGAAATAGATTTAGTTTGCTTTTGCCCAAATGCTCTCTTTTCCCTTCCTCTTCTGCATCCTGCAGTGCCTATGCCACCGCTGGATGTTCAGTAGTTCATGTTTTGGGGAAGCAGGGGGACTCATAATTATTACTGCCATTCCCAAGTTGCCTTTGCTTTACAGGTCTGCCCTTAATTCTGGTCTCAATTACCAAGGATTGCACATTTTAATATTGCTCTGAATTGCCAAAGTGAGGAGCTTTAAACAGCTCAACAGCCACACCACAGCTGAGACCTAATATTGTTTTCTTCTAATCAAGAGATGTTAGCTGTGGAGGGGTGTTGAAGTGGGCCTGACAATAGGGTGTCTGCATGGAAAAGGCAGATTTTCACGGCTTTGTGTAGAACCTGCAGATTTCCTTGGGGACCTAATGAATTAAACATTAAGCTTACGTATACTATGGTAGATATAATTCCATGATTAAATTCAGGAAAAAAAAAGTAAAAAGGCATCTATATGTGAAGACCTCCAAGACCTCTATGTCCTACAGTGCAATTGGGAGTGTTAAAATGCAGTGTTATCCTAGAAAGTTCTGCTACAGCAAAAATCACATCATGGGTGTCTATATTATCTCATGTTGATTTTCTGCATAAAACACATTCAGCTTGAGAGTAAAGTGCATATTTGTTTCCTGACTGCAGACCTTGCAAACCGTATGTAGATCTGGACCGGCAATGTCTTTTACACAGCTACCAAGCATGAATGGCTAATTGACCAAACTGTGCCGCTGTTGAATCTCGTGCAGTTCTATTGGCCTCACTGCAATTAGGCGAGATGCAACTAATTAGCCCTCTGTAAATAATTCTGAGGATGATGCATATGATAGAATAGAAACCTCAGCTTCTGTTTGCCTCTGCATCGAGTCTGCAGGGCAAAATAAAGGGAAAAGCAGCAGAAGACACTCATAGAGTTTTGTTAGACCCTCTGAGCAAGATGCTCTTTTTATGTGGTAATTTTTCAAAGTAAAGTTACATACAAATGGAAAAAAATCCCCCTCCTTCCATGCCTTTGGGCTACTGAATGCCTTATTAGATGCTTTTCTCCCAGTGTCAGAGGAATCCCTGACAGAAGACCATCAGCCTCTCAGAATGATAATTCGGGATCTTCACTCCAAGCATTCATGAGCCCTTTTCTCATACACAAGGCCAGGAAGGATTTTAAGGGAGCTGTGGATTAAAATGCATTGCCTAATTCTTCCCATGATAGCTTCTGGGAGTAACCAAGGAAAGTGCTTTGTGAGCAATTGACGTCCATTCCCTTCCATTCCTGTGTATTCAGAGGAGCATACACAGCCTGAAGAACAAAACATGGTGATGGACACCTTTAGAAAATAACACGCCTTCTCTTCAAGTTGCTTATCGCTGACATTTGCTACTTTCCTTATATGAAGGCAGAAAATGTGGGTAAGGGCATCATCCATATTCCTAAGGAGGCTGTGAAGATAAATACACCCAAAGCTTGTCAACAGCTTGGATAACAGGAGACCAGAGAGGTGGAGAACACAGACCTCTGTGCTGTTTACCTAGAGTTGATATTTCAGTGCTGGCACGTGCTAATCTTTCGCTGCCTAGAGGGGTATCTGACTCTTTAGCAGCCAGGATGTTTTACTTCTGAAGGCCTGTCTAGCCCAGAGAATCACAGGTATTTTCTTTAAGTGGAGGCCTAACATCTGACTAAGTAATATGGCAGGTTTTGCAGGGATTTCTGTTTTGCAAGTTGTATTGCTTTAAATACAA
Source organism: Theristicus caerulescens (assembly GCA_020745775.1). Classification (NCBI taxonomy): domain Eukaryota; kingdom Metazoa; phylum Chordata; class Aves; order Pelecaniformes; family Threskiornithidae; genus Theristicus; species Theristicus caerulescens. The sequence goes on from CM036558.1 coordinate 77,431,493, forward strand.
AGGAAACTAAAGGTTAGTTTTGTTTTGTTTTTCTTCTTCTGAATTTTAAATAAACAAAGAAGGAATTGCAGAATTAGAAAGAACCTTTATGTTCAAAACAAGAGACTTGACTCACTTTGAATAAATAATAACACTTTCCTGTGCTTAAAGATCCATTAAGTAAAATCAAGCTGCCAGGTCCTGATTGTGATCAGATAGCTGTGGTATGTTAATAGCCTTCGTCTGTACATGAGTGGGAGTACGGAGAGGAAAAACGCTGTCATAAAAAATAAAGCAAACAGCACTGTTGTGTTTGCAAGGATATTAGGAGTCTGCAGATGAGCAAGGTAAACAATTGCTTTTATTAATAGCAACAGATCAATGCCACTAGATTAGCAGAAACTGAGAATAAAGCAGAAAAAAGAAAATCTCTGTCTAGTCACACCTCCGCTGCTGAGCACACTCCCTAGTTATGAACTGTAGCAGCAACATACCCTGCCAAGTATGGGCTCAAATTTTAAGACCCAATAAAAAATTTCCCCAAATTTAAAACCTAAATGGAAATGTAGCCATCTGCCTACACCGAGGAAGGGCACATTATCTGTGCTGATGTAAGAGCAGATGAACAAGTGAATGACTCAGAAAGGGGTACGGCTCCTCTTTGGCTCTCCACTTTTCTTTCTGGGAGGAATAAGCTAATCCCTCCCGAGAGAGGTTGACTGTCTGTCTTTTCTTGGCTAGGGAATAGTTGCCCAGCTCCAGCTGCTTCACCTGTACCTGTGGCAGGAGGCAGCAGGTGGGAGGCAGGAGCTCCTGCTCTTCCTCCCATGCCAGAGCCAGAAAATGATCAGAGCTGACTGAGAAGAAAAGGCGCGGAGGCAAGATGTGCGGCTGGGAGTTTTGAAGGGGTCCTGGGAGCTAATTACCAGGCTGGTTAGCACTGAAAGTCAGTGAGTGTGTGGGTTCTCTTTGGGCTTGTCTCTTCATTGGGGTTGGAGATCTTTAACGCTCACAGGCTAGAAAAGGCTGTATGAACCCCTGTCCTTCTGCTGGCATGTCAGTATAAAAGCTTCCACATAAAAAGGAAAACAAGAGTTACTTACGTAGGCAGTTTAATATGAATACAGTGTGGCTATACCAGAAATTTTGCCAGCATATCTACCTAAGTTGCACACTCTTCATGGCTTACACAATTGTGTCATTTGGAAAGCAAAGGTGCAATTTAGGCATCTTTTCTTTACAGATATCTGAAAACTTCTCTCTATAGAATTAGCAAGAAGAATCAAATTTGGAAATTATAAATAATAACTGAATGCTGTAACTTCTGAAAAATTTAGTTCAAGACATTAAACTAATAATTACCAAATTATTCTCTTGATAGTCCCTTCATTATGTTTGGAATATTTGTTTTTTACTCTCAGCATCTATTATGAGATTAACATATCTGGGATTTTCCATTTATTGTTCTGTACCTCACTGTAATATCAATGACAAAACTTCTGCTCATATTTGGGTCAAAACACTCACTTAATGATTTGATACATTTCTGTAGTTTATCTTTCCTAGAAGATCAATAATCATCAACTCCTGAGGGAAGTTAACTAGTCAGATCACATATTTCCATAAGACTATTGCTGACTTCTGTGAAAACTGAAAAAGGGTTTCTGTTGCAAATCCACACACGATTGAATTTTTCAATACTGCTAAATGTTGTCATGAGATTCACAGTCACAGAGAATTCAGACTTCGGCACGGGATGTTGCAAGTAGATAATTTGCTATTGTAATAAATAATGAAAGCTAAATTACACTTAGCAAATGAATGAACCCATTATCCTCTTTATATTATCTTGTTCACGTGGTATATTACAAAATTTAGTCATTCAAAATGGGTACCCCATTTCTTATTTTACACTGGATGTAATTTGAGAGGGGAAAAGTAAGGTATAAACTTTCTTTGGGTTAATCAGCTGTACATGTCCAGGGGGAAATTTGCAATTTGCAGTTCTAGGGAAAAAGCTCAGAGGTTGTAATGGATCACACACCGAACAAAACTCAAAAATGTCCTGCACGTACAAGAAAAGGAAACGCCGTAGTGGGATGTATGAACAGGGAAAAAGCAAGACATCTGAAACAGCCCTTCTCATTACACTTGGCACTGAGAAGGCTTCACGTGGGACTGCATCAAGGTTTGGGCACTATGCTTCAACCAGTGTGTGGCTTAACTGGAGAGAGGGCAGAGGCAAGCACTGAGCAGATTAGAGGTCTGGAAAACGTGACTTCAGAGGAAAGCCTGCAGTTAATTAGCCTGAAGAGAAAGAACTGAGAAGGCAGCGTCGTAACAGTCATCAAACACATAAAAGCGTCTTGTGAAGAAGAAAGGCACAACCCACGCTCTGTGCCCATGGTGGACAGCCAACGCAGGAAGCCTCCCTGCCAGAGAGGAAGAATCAGGTCAGATGTGAGGGAGACCTTGCAAGGAAAAGGCTCATCAAGCATAGCAGCAGGCTGCATGGGGAGGCTCTTGTACCTCTATTCCCAAACATCTTTAAAACCAGGCTAAACTGGCAGTACAATTGATGCTGTGTTCGGGTAGGGGTGACCTCTTGACCCCGCAGCCCTGCTTTATTTCCATTATAGAGATGTACCAATGCTGCTAAGCCAGCACAGAGCACTGGCACCCTGCTCCCAGGCTCCTGCCTCTGCCAGTGGCTGGTAATAGAGGTTTCAGAAGGCATGCAAAAACCCTGTAACACACAATAGCGGAACAAACTGGATGTCAGAAACATATTAGTGTTTGGCTTCCTCTTGGAAGAATATGGCTTTATGACCTGCGATATTTTTAAGCTGACTCAGGGTAACAATAGACAGTCTCAATGTACATATACATTTCTAACCTTTTAACATTTTTTACTAGACTCTTGGCCTCAGTGATAGCTAGTGGCAATGAATATCACATTTAACTGTGCTTTCGGGTAAAATATATCTCATCTTAGCAGTTAGTTATATGTTATACAGAAAAGGTAATTAGGAGTTCCCAAGTTGCCTCCTCTATAGTATTCATTACTTGGTATAACTCTACCATGCTCCATGTTATTTTTTTAATCTCCAGACTAAACAGCTTCAAGATTTTCACTGTCTCTTCATATGGAAGTCTTTTTGTGTCTGTAGTAATTTTCATCACTGATCCCTGAATCATCTCTGCTGGACTAAACAGTATATGCAAATATCTTTTTTCTGACTGAAGCATGAGAGGAAAATGCATGGGTGGGGTTTTTTTTTGAGGGGAGGGAGAATTTTATGTTCATGTTTGTTTTTAGAACATTTTTTGCATGGCTGATTTTCCACAGCTTTCAAAATATATGGCTATGGTGGAGGAATCACAGACAGTTCTGAGAGTTTGTTCTGAACTTAGGAAACAGTGCATGCAAGGCATGTTGATTTCTTTGTCTATATTGATCCTTCTTCATTACTTAACTCATTACTTAATTAACTTCATTACTTAACTCATTACTTAATTAACTTCATTACTTAAGCCCATAAAATCTTACGGTTAGAAAAAAATCCTGATAACTTATTATTAGCTTATTAGAATTTCTATTACAGGTGGTATGTGTTCTTCCATTTTAAAAGAAGAGCAAAAAACTGAATTCAAGATTATTCTTTTCTGTCATAGAACTAAAAGTTAATCTAAATAAACAAAAAGAAATAAGGAACAGCATCCAAAATACTGTATGCTCTGCTCTGCTTGTCCGCTATATATGAATAGGAGCCTTGTATTTCTTGTCCTTGCTCTGTCTTTTTAAGAACTGTGTAGATTTTTCAACCAGTATGTGTTGCATGATGATAATTTGCACATTTGCTTCAACACTGCATTTCTGCTCCAAAGCAAATTGCTAGCATAAGTACAGTCCTAACCCATAACACAGCCAGACAGAGGCTGAGAAGACATGACTGCAGTCCCAACTCAACGCCACCTCCGTACCCTTGCTAGAGGAGCTGACTGGCAATGTAAGAAGTACAAAACTGCCCCCATCAGCAGAAGTAATAGTGGCAGGAGGGTTTGATAATGTCAAGGAGGTGAGGAAGGTTCCCACAGGGCAGAACATCCCAAGGCCATCTTCGGGGGGAAAGTGAATCTCAAGCTTTCTTAGTGCATGGATGTGTCTCCAAGAGGTATCAAACCCTGCCTTATGAGGTAACAAATCATGGCATTTAAAAAATATTTCAATGACAATGTTACTGTTGTGAAAAGTGATCAGCTGGGCATACTCACTTTGTCTGCTTTCAGGTCCTTTTGTCACAGAATTATAGCATAAAAGATGACATTTTGCTGGAACTTTTTACTGATTTGCATTAGGGCTAGAGGTAGACACAGAATTCTAATATTGTCTACGGGTTGCTTGGCATTTGAGGGCTTATGTCAGATCTTTTGGGTTATATGAATATTTCCTTTGATGTAATGATATTCTTTATTCTTACAGGAGCTATTTAAAAGACAAAGAAAAATCTCTTTTCAAAACATATAGTTAATGAAATAGCAGCCCATATCACCTAATACATTGTGCATTTCATAAATATATATTGCAAGTGAGGACAGGCAGCTTTTAACATTTCCCATGCTCATCTCAATCTAATTCTTTGAGATCTTCTGGGTCATGGTAGCTTTCTTTGAGAAATACAGACATAGTGTTGCAGCTGATCTGCCTTTTGGATATTACATCAATGCAGATAACACATAAAGAGACTACATGGACTCAGAGCTCCCAACCTTTGAGTATTGGAAGTATATAAGTATATGTTTTATTTACTTGATAATTCGTGTATCAAACTACAGTTTAGAAGAGATTCATGTATCACTGGCTGCTCCTTCTAAACCTCTATAGACCCATTATGACTGTGTGCATGTTGGATTGCAACTTGTGAATATTCTGATCTGTTAGGGCTGTTTTTCTTCACTTTATGGTCTTTTATACAGTAATTGAGTGGTTGTGAGTAAGAAACTACTTTTTTCTAAAGTACCGTGAATCCAATTCAGCCTGTTGCACAAAATTGACCATAAGAGTCAGTAAAAGTCATGGAGAACAATGAGGTGTCCAACTGATAAGAATGGGAACTCTGCTGAAGTCTGAGCAATAGGCATGAGAAAATAAGACCAGAAGTGGATGGTATAAAAACAGTGTGCTGGGAAATAAGCTCACAAAATAAAGAGTGGACATGCTACCTACCGTTTCCTTTGAGAGGGCTATATTTGGAAAGCTGCTTGGAAGGAAGTATAATTAGTATAATACAAGTAAGCAGATAGTAGTGTGCGTGATGGGGACACCTCCTCTGAACACAGGATGCACCCTAACACTGTACGACCTTACTTTCCCTGATCCTGGAAAATGATGAGATTGAACCAAGGAAGCCTCAGAGGGACCTAGAGGACATCAACAGCTCTTTTGCCTCAGGACAGCTTCTGGCGAAGATCTATTGTGTAATGAATGAATTCCTAGTTCTTGTCTTTTTATGCTCTTTTCCACCACCATTCCTATTTGTTCTTTTTCCATACTCTTTTTTTTCTTTTTGCCATTTGGATGTTCTTCCATACATTTGTGTGCTTTTTGATGTGCCTGTGTCTTTTTGTGTGAATCTGATGTGCTTGGCTAAGATGGCAGCTTTTGTTGCTACATTGAACATACGATCAAAAAGGGAGCTACCAGCAAGTCAGCCAATGCTAGTCCAAAGACACTGGCTTTTGAAAGGGCCAAGAAGAGTGTGTGCAGTGCCTGCCATTCTCTAGAAACACCATTGCAAGTCAGAGCCAGCCTCAGAGACCAAAGCCAATTTTTTTCTGTCCTTGATGCTCTTTGTTCTTTCTTTGGTGCACATTTTGTCCTTTTTTTCTTGTCTTCAGGGAACCAAGATGTGACAAAACAGCTCCAACTCAGCTCAATGACATTCTGTCTTTTCTTTAACAAGAACAATTAATAATCTCTAATATCAGCCAAATGGTTGCCAAATGGTCTCTCTACAGCTAAAGTCTGTGGTATATTGCTAAAAAGAAGTTACTTTGCTGCTTATATGTCGGATAGATTAATCTTTTTCTTTTCTTATTCTGCATCTTTAATAAAGGATGAGAGATTTTTAAGCTAGTTGTTTACCATTAAGCAGACTGAGATTTCTCTGTCAAAATCACGAATGTATTTAATTGTCTAATGTTCTGCAGTGACAAGGTCGCGTTAACACCACTGAGCCTCTAGACCGATTAACCCATTGAAACCAATACAGAATTCAGTTGTTTTTCCCTTCCTGCCAGGCTGTGTCCCAGTAGGCAGAGAGGGTATTTTACATAAAATCAGGCAGTGATTTTTTAGCAAATTTTCCATTTCCTAATACCTCACAGTGCTCACACCCAGATAACTTTCCCCATCTTTCCCCATCTCCCCTCAGATTGCATCTTAATTACGTTTTCCCACAGGTGGATTGAGTATTGCCATCCTTCTCTCCAGCAAAGCAGACTTTGGGCATGACATTAAGGCTACTCCTCCTCACCAGGTCCCAGGCAGAGCTTCCAATGGCTGCCTGTTCTGCCAGAGGGACAGATGTTTCATCTTTAGAAGTCCGGCCCATCCACTCATTCCTGGACCATGCTCTGCTCTTCTTTCTCCCAGGCTGCACGTGGGAAGCTGCCTTTGATACTGTAGAGCTGGCTCCCCATCAGCCTCCAACATGGGGAACTGAGACTCAGAAATAAGGCCATGCCTGCACCCTGGATGAGCTGAGCTGCTCCTGTGCGTGATGCCCAGGACAGCTGGGGTGCAGGACGGTGCAGTGCAAGGACTCCGGGCACAGTCCAGCTGCAGCCAGGGGCTGCACTGCCACCTCCACTGGGAAGGGAGCTGCAGGGGAATGGCAGCTACTAATCCAAGAGCCTTTATATTGCTTCTGGAAACAAGCAGGTAAGTCTGCATGGCACCATGTGCTAACATTGGAGTTTTGGGTATGCCCTGAGAAAGTTAGCTCTGGATGTGAACTATTAGGCTATCTTTACCTTAGTAAATTAAATAATGATGCCTAGGCAGTGGATGGCGGTTATCTGTCTTTCAAGATTGTCAGAATAGTCTCCAGTCTCATGGGTTGTTTCATGCATACTGGCCTCAGTGCCGGAAAGCAGACCTAGGCATGTTTAATTAACTAGGATAGATGAAACCTCAGGTTGCTTTTATCATTTGCCCAGATCCTGATTGGCAGCATTTCTCCCTCTCCTCCCAGATTCTGCTGCTGTTGAGCAGCTGAATATTTTCATTGGCTTTCTGCTGTTGTTCCTCACAGGAAAAAACCACTCAGCAGTACCTGAACTGACAATAAATTACAAACTGATGGAAAGAAATATGCAAATATGACACAGTAACTTACTCATTGAGTAGGAGCGTGTGTGTATGTGTGTGTCTATGTGTAGCGTCTTCTGAAACCCCCTAAGCTCTTTAAAAACCCATGCAATCTCCCTATGGTTTTGTTAAAGTATTACTTTAAATAAAATGTGTCTGATATTGTAAACCTGAGTTTATGCAAATCTAGAAAGTTATGCAAATGTGAAACCTACTTCTTGTTTTTACAGATGATGTTGGCAGGTATATATAACCTATCAGTTCTTAATGTGAAGCCATTGTAGTGATAATACTTCTGTGTGTATTAAATGGTTCAGAAATGAAAGCAGCTAATGTGTGCTCTAGCCAACATTCAAATGTTCACAACTCAGAAATTTTAATTTGAAGAGAACAAAAAAAAGAGCTCATCTACACAATTAACTGTTACACATTTCATTTTGAAGAACAAAACTGTTTTTAAATTATAAGAGTCTTGAAAAATAGCCAAAACTCTAACCAATTCCTACTTTCACACATTATAACCAACCTGAGAAGTAATTTAGCTGAGATTTTTTTTGCTTTGGATTGCAATGTATTAACAGTATGTGCAAAATTAGCACTCTCTGAAGGACAGGAAATAACTGCTGTGAGGAGAGGTCTTACTAAAAAGCATCAACAATGTTGCAAGCAGTCGTCTGACAATAACCTAATCTTTTTTCCTTTAATCTCATTAAAAATACCGAATCAATAACAACAGAAGCAGAGCACCTCTGGTCATTTATACAAACCAGACATCAGAAAAAATGTCTTTCCCTATCTACCATAAAAATGTGTCACCTGTACATCACATTGCAACCATTCAGTACTTTTTCTCTCTTATAAGATTACAAAGAAAGTCATGCCAGCTGAAAAACTGGAGATTTTGTTCTTCTACTTTTATATAAAACACCAGCTACAAAACATTAAGTCTTTCTAAGAGGGTTTTTCTCAACAGCTAAACCAAAACAAAAAGAGAACTACTTCAAGCCACATTTATTTTTCTGCTCCTCACCACTGAAATGGACAAAAATCAATCAAAACATCCCACTTCACTCTTCCTCCTCCTGTTCTCTTCACTTTCACTGAAGAGAGATTTCTGTGCTGCTTGAACACTTTGGGAAAAATAAAAGCAATCAATAAAAATTAAACCTCTAATAATACACTTTGGAGCATTCTAAGAGTACTTGAAGAAGTGGGAAAACGGGCTTCAAATCTCCGCTTTGAAACAGGGAAAGATTGGACTCCCAAAGCCAGAGGGTCATAAGAAATTTGGTTATGCATCGCCTTTAATCTCTCATGTTTATTTTATGCCAATTCGCATAAATAATTAAGCATCCATGAGTACAAAAGAGAAATGAGAGGGACTTTATAGTTCTGTGGTTAGGATACTCACCTGAGAGTCTGGAAACCTGCTTACAATCTTCATTCCAAATAATATTTGTCTAGTCTACACAGTGGGGCAACAGTGCTAGGATGCAGAGCAAAGACGCTGCTTCCTGAAATATCCAGTACCCTTTTTCAGGGTTCAGAGCATGCGGGTTTTCTCACGGAGGAGAGAATTGACTGAGATCACAGGGATCCTCTCACTGGACAACAGTGGTGATTGCAGACCCCCTTCCCTTTTAGCTAACACACCGCCACATGTCAACATCTCATTTCTGTCTGTCCAAGCTGTTCCACAAATACAATCTAGATTCACAGTTACATTTGGAAATGGCATGTTTTGCAAAGGAGGGCATTATTTTATATATCTAAATATATAGACAGGCAGACAGGTAGGTTTTCATCCTAATTTTCAACAAACATTTTTGAAGACAGACAAAAATATGTTTCTGAGGTTAGCTGGCCTATATACTATATTCAGCACAGGGTAACCATTTGCCATTTTCTAAGTCATGCAGTAGACTTGGTTAAACTTTAGGCAAGTTATGAATAGCCTTATGCACAGAGACTTACTTTCAAACTGCTGACACATTGTGAACTGCAAAAGCACCAGTAAAAAAAAAATTACCATTTCTCAGTACAGGTCTCTCAAACACACACATAGTTTAAAATAAATTGACTGAACATTTAAACCTGCTTAATTTTGGAATCAATTCCACGTTTGAAATAATCTACAAGTTGAAGCAGCTGAAGCATAAAATGTGTTTGAAACTGAACAAGTTTAAATATTGAATCAATTTTGACATAAATGTGTTTGCATATTAAGGCATTAAAAATGAATCCAGTTTAAATATTAAGCTGATGAGAGAAAAAGCTGTGTTAGGGAAAAAAGATTAAGGATGACCACTAAAATTACAACACACTCAAATATTAGAAAATCCCGGAGTTTGTTATTTAATCTTAGTGAAACAGCTATGGCTAAAGGAAAAAGAAAAATCCTGTAAGCATCGGTATGTAAAAGAGTTAGTAAGGCATTTTAAAGCGCAGAATGGTGATGGGTGAAGAGTTTCTTACTCAGATTTTCCTCAGTATTTACCTGATTTCATGGGCCATCCTACAAAATCCTCTTCCACTTGCAGCTCTGGTCTGTTTTTTTCCCTTTAGCTTTCCTCGGGAGTGAAGGAAGGGCCCACAAAGTCACCGTTCCACCCCACACATACTCTTGTCTCTTTCTGCCCCTTTCCTTCCCCGCAATGCCACTGCACTCACAAGCCATCATCTTTCAAAATAAGTTAGCTGTAATTGATTCGGACTCAAAACAAGGTTTTTGTCATATATTCAAACACGCCACATAACGCTCTCCACAGTCTGCTTCAGTCTGAAAGGGAATTGCCTGCCCCTTCCACCTCCCTTTCCAAGTAGAGAATAAACTGCAGGTCATAGCATGGGCTTGGTCATCCCTTGCCTATGCCCGTGGATGCAGGATGCACGCTGGGGCAGGCAGGATGGGAAGGAAAGGGAAGCAACAGTAGGGTACAAAGTTCTGCATGTAGAAGGAAAATAAAGTTCAGGCAGTGGGGCAAATGTGCTCAGGCAGAAAAAATCACATGCTGCCGTAAGCAATTTCCTAAAGTCAGCCTAGATTAGGGGCCTCTGCCTTGGACCCATCCAGCTGCAAGTAGCTGGTCAGCCTGGCATCAGGGAGAGCGCATTACGGCTTCTCAGCTTAGAGCAGCAGCAGGTTCAGTAACTCAGCCTACTTTTTTCACCTGAATTCAGATGACTGAGTATTGCCAGATTTCATGCTATTTAGCCGATTACTCACTTGGGCTGCTCATCCTCTGTTGGGAAAGCTGCACCCACCTTGCTCTGTGTCTTGTTCTGAAAGTCCACATGGCTAGAGACACTCCTTGCCCTCGCAAAGCATTCAGCTGCATCTGACTGAGCCACCAATGTTTTCCAGAGGCAACTTATACACACCTGAAGCCTAAGCCTTCCTTCACAACCCCTGCAACAAGCTGGCTCTATGTCAACATTCATCAATCAGTTTACTTTCTGCCTCCAATTTTAATTCCACAGCCAGAGGGAGATGACTATTGCTTAATCATTTTAACTGTGAAATTGTCCCTTTCTCCACCTCACTACCCGGCACTGTTCCTCCTGCAGAGGAGAGCAGAGCTTAAATAGCACGGGTGCTCCAAGAGTACGCATAAAAGGCAGCAACACAGCCTCTGGGAAAACACCATGTAATCATTAGCCAATAGCACTAAACCGTCACTGTTGTGAGTTTTGGTACTCACAAGCAAAATTACAGAAGGATCAGTCTCTCAATACCTGGTTGGCATTCCTGCTAGACTTCACAGTGCTGATGTTTACTAACCTCAGCAGCAAAGCCCATACACCACCTCAACATCTCTCCCTGCCACCCCCAGTACAAGAAGGTGGCACTTTTGTAAGAATGAATGAAACCTGCATCCAAAGCCTTGAACATCTGGAATGCTCAGGTCCATATTCACCAAAATAACCATCATTGCAAATACTAACAGCCCATGGGCTAAATTGTTCCCTAAGGAGAATGTCAAACACTTAGACTTCTGGAATGGAGTCTGCTTGCTGTTGAAGTTTCAAAGAGGACAGCAGTTTTAGCTCTTTGTACTCTCTTTGTGGAAATCTCACAGAAGTTATTTTTTACCGGAATTTTATTTTAATAATAGAAAAGTTTATGCATGACAAGAACTATTGTCTGACTATGTGAATTTGAAGACCATTAAGCTGTGGTTATCAAAAGATAATGTTAAAGACGTGTTGCCTGTAGTTGTGCAATGCACATTAAAAATGTAGTCTTCATGGAAAAGCAAACAGTGATGCTTGATGGTAGGAGGTACAGAATCAGCCTCCTGCCTCACAGCTGTGCAATTCCTCGCTGTAAGAGCAAGGCACACCAATGCTGTCACACCCACCTGTATTTTTTATATTTGCCTGCACCTTTTAAAAAACAAATAAGGGAACCTGAATACACAGTATCTCCCACTCCTCCTCTTCTTTTCTTATATAGATTCTCCTCTTGCTCGTGAGGATGGCAGTCAGTTTTACTCTGTGACATGTTGTGTGTCCCTTGAACACGCTGACTGGAATTTACTCACTCAGTTTTATTGGTTTCAGGGTAACAACTCAGAGAGATAAATATTAAGGAGTGTGAACAGGAGCTCAATAATTTTATCAACTGCTTGTTAGTCTTTTTTGTTTAAATGACCCATGATCCATGAAAATGGATGATCCATGAAGTTGTTCCCAAAGTCTTATGAGTGCATTTGCATCACTTGACAGCAACGCACTGAAGTGCTCCGCGGCCCTGGGTGCACAGGGGTGCAGGGATTCTGGTGAGCAGTGAGACTGTTACGCCTGTTTTGCACATCAGATAGCAGATGTGGACACTTTGCACATGCTGAAGAAAACTCCTCCAGTGTCCTTTATTGTTTCCTTCTGAGATGAAGGCCATTCTGAACCACATGCTGGTGAGCTGTGTCTCTCTATACACTTCTGTGAGAGAATTCCCTCACAGAGCTCGTCTTGGTGATGTAAAGCGAAATCCTTTCTTCTTTCAGGTCAGGGTGGGTTTTATCATTAACTTTATTGGGGGTAAAATCTAACACAGCATTTTTGTCAGCCCAAGCTGCGAGGACAGGCTGAGTCGAACACATCCCCAGCAGCTCTGGAGCACAGGACAGCCCCCTGCCGCATGGATTTTATTTAATTTCCTTTATTCATTTGCTGACAACCTTTCCTTCATCCTTTATCGTACATGAAGCATTTTCTGTATAAAAGGACCGAAGGAACTCTATCCCGCTTCTTCCTATCTCAGCCTGAATAGGTTAAATTGCCATGGTTACCCCTCCTGTGCTGCTAGACCTTGAAATACATCTCTATTTCGCTTCACCTTTCCAAGCTCAAAGCTGAGCTCTAGACAAATTTAGGAAGACTTTTCATCAGGATATTAGCTCCCCTCCCAGAAGTCCCCTTTTGGGTTTTGTTCATGCCTCCAGCTTCCTTCTGTGCCTGTTTAAACCAACAGTTGCAGCAAACCTCCAAATCAACAGCCTTGTCAGGATGAATAATCTAAAATTAATGTGCACTTGTCGACACGCATTACTGTTCCTGACAGAGATGCGTTGCCTGCGCTGGCTACAAACCGACAATCCTTCAGAAGAAGTTTGCTCACTGCAGTCCAAGGGCTGATGGAGAGCCGGGATACGGCTGGGAGTCGGATTTCAGATGATAAGTACAATGGTTCCTGACACATAAGACTCAGAGTGAATTCACCAAAGACCAAGCTGCTTACTTTTTTCCTGCAGTGTGCTTTAGTCTCACTGGTGATGGTGATTGCATTTATACAGCACCCCCTGAGAAATCATCTAGATCGGTTTTGAACATCTTGTTTTTACCACCCTCAATTTCAAGTTGTGGAGCAGGAGCATGAATAATCCAGCGCACCGCTGATACATTACAAACACACACTTGAACTCAACTTTGTGCCTGGCACTCCCACTCCCCCCTTGTTTCTTCTCCTGTCCTTAGCTCTTACAAGCCTTTCTCTGCAACCAAGTGTGCTCTTTTGCGGTGTTGTGGGCAAACTGCAGAGGGAGATGGGGGCTTTGGAGCCATAGAAATGCACTTCATGAGAGCAGTATAGGGTTGCAGCTGTTAGCACTGCACCCACTGAAGTAATGAAATCAACTTGGAATTAAAATAACAGTATAAAATACTGCTCTGATTTTTTTTTTCCCTTTTTTACACATCTCAGTAATCAGCATTCAGCATATTGCTGCATTTTTAAAGTTAACTGTTATGGAATTCATGAATTCGTCTTCATGAATACCGAAGGACTCCATCTTTTGCAATTTAATAGGTAACAGTCACTTTAAATAAAGTCGCTAAGCTTTCGTATATCAACACAGTTATATGAAAATTGAGAGAGGCTTTTATTTTTGGTTTTGCTTAAACTTCATCACTCCCTCACCCTCTCTGCTCAGCCACAGCTTGGGCCAGACTCCTCCGTCTCCAGATCTTTCCGTTCTGGATGACCTGGCAATGGCGGGGTGGCACCCTGCACAAGGATCCCCTCATGGGGGGACACAGAGAGCTTCTAGACACTTGGAGGCAAGTGGTGTCTCCGGGTAGGGGGATGTATTTGGGGAGAGAACACATGCACTGCCTGTGCTGAAGGCAGCTGCAGCCTGGGTGCTTCGCTCCCTTCGAGTAAAGGACAGCCACAAGTGCTCACCCCATCAGCACCCTGCCTCACCCAAATCAGGGCTAATCCCTCACCCTTTGAGACAGAGCTGACTTGTGAGGATCTGAGTGCTACAGCCCTTGTCTCCACACCTTACACGGGCTCCCACCCAGCTCTCGTCCCCTGGCAAGGCCACCACGGGGAGGAAAACAGCCTTTTCCTCCTCTGTGCCGGCGTGCACCAGGGAGGTGACACAGCTGCGGACATTTTAGTGTCTAACTTCCTGGCTGCTCGAGGCACCGAGGCTTTCGCCCTGGGAAATACCAGCCAGCTGCCCTGATTTGGCCAGACAAATCCTTGGCTGGGAAAAGCCTGGCCCCAGGAAGGGCCGCTCTCCTTTCTTGATGCCACCCTCGAAGTGATGTGGCAGGCTGCCTGCCCGCTCCTGCGCCTGTCCAGCCACCGGCAGGCTGGAAGCGCATCTCTCTGGGCAGCTGATCCGGGGGCGGCGGCAGGGGCAAGACATAGGAGAGGCAGCTTCTGGCAGTCAGAAAGGAGCAGCCCGCTCCTTGGGAAAGTGCAGCCTGCGTGCAGAGAGAGACGTGACTGAAGGATGAAGGGAGAGAGTGAGCAGAGAGGGAGGCTGCAGAGGTTGGGGCAAAGCGTGAAAATGCCACAGGGCAGCGGCGGCATGTGAACAGCTTTGCAGGCAGGAGGGGAAAGAGCATCCCCTGATGCATCACTTGATGCTCTTCCTACGGGATGATTCTAGGTAATTTCTGGGGAACTGTAGATTATTTTTCTTTATTGTTTTCCTCTACTCTCTTTCCACTTTTCTAAGAAGAAAATTACCTAAAATTTACTAAGCTGCACAAACAGCTAGTTGGCAGCTTTCAGCATATTTGGAAAAACATTTCCTTGGCAGAACAGCATACAGGTTTGTAACTCTGGGATGATATTGTCATAATACGTCATGGGGCTCAGACTAGCATCCCAGCAGATTAAACGTAAAGAGTTACCAGCAGTGTTTTCTCACAAGGGACTTATTGCCTTAGAAATACATGTCCCTGGCTGGTGCTAAAGATCAAACACCTCAGCGGCCTTTGGCTAATGCTGCGTGGCCCATCTATTCATCCTTTGCTGACTGCAGACAAAACTGAGGTCTGGATGTGAGGCATGCCTTTATTTCTTGATCTTGCTTTTGGACTCTTGTCTACCCAGGGAGATCTGAATTTGAGCTAAGAGAGTTTTAGGGGTTGGAGGAAGGAGAGATCATGTGTGGGGAAAATGGGAGCAAGAAATTAAACTGCAGAAATTAGGTCCTAAGTGGAGTTTCATGGCTAGGCACTCTCATTTCTATTGCAGAAGTTCCTACAAAAGTGCTGGAAAGTAAAAAGGTATCTGCCTTTTAATAATGAAAATGGCCAACTTGTGGGCTGGTTTCAGCAGAGGGTTGACACAAAGGGAACAAGGTTCAGGGAACCCTGTTTACACAAAAAGGGAAAAGAGTCAATTTAAACCCAGGTGGAGTTTGAGTGCTGGCTTTAGGGGGCTTCTGAGCCTCCAAATCATTGTCTTCAGCACCCAGTTAACACTCACTGCTCTGGAAATAAGCTCTGGGTGGGCTGTAGGCTCAGATGTTGCCCTGTGCTATCTGTTAACTGTCCTGCAGGTCTTGGGGACATGCTAATGGGGGAGAGCAAAGCAAAAGTGGTCTCTGACAATTATTTTCCATAGAGAGCATCAGGCTCTTAATGACACACATCTCAGCGGAGGTAGTGTTGGTTTTGTGCACCTTTCCATAGGAGCTAGGTGAGCCAACCTGTCCTTTCTCTCTTTTTTTCCCTTTTGCAAGGCTCTCTGAAGACAGGCTGCTGGGAGGTATCGTCAGCGCGCTGACTCCCCGCTGCCTATTAGCGTACAGGCTACATCTCATCAGGTTATGCTATGGCACGTGTCTATGAAGACAACATGAGGTGAGATCATGCCACAGAAATTAACAATGCAGAAAGATATTTTCTTGATTCACAGCATGGCATCAACTTATACATCTGAGTAGTGGATTAAGGGCTTCCAGCAGTGAGGTGGGGAGGAAGTAAGAGAACAAGCTGCCAACTGGTAAATATCCACACTAATTTTGCAAATGCAGGTATTTCATGTCTTTCCTAATCTAATCATGAATGCAAACTGGATTACTGCATCTGACATGACAAGAATAAAACAGCACCAACAGACTCTTGACATTAGCAGAGTAAGTTTGCTGGAGGAATTACATTGCTGATACAAGTCACTCTTATAATAAAGGGCACTCCTAAAAGGGGGAAGAAAGAAAGGGGGAAGGGTAGAAAAAAGCAGAAGTAGGCAGCCTTTATCCCTAAATCGGAGGCACAATTAAAAAGCTAAGTCTTTTTGCACTAAGAACAGAAGATTTTCCCTTCTGATGCTCACTGCAGCATGGAAATTAGTGACAACATCTATGCTCACCTGACAGGAGAATTTAGGGAAGGATATGGCAAATACCAAGGGCAGTGGTAGCACATTCACAGGGATTGGCAAAGATGGGCCACTGGAGATGCCTAGAGATTCAGGGGAGAAATCTGTGAAAGTGCAGAGGGTAAGAAGAGCTGTAACCAGGCGCACCTCCTCAGAGAGGTGCTAAGAGGGCTCTCACCTACCTTTCCAGTGCCATCCGCTTTAGGCAGCCCTTTAAATTACTACAAAGTTACTGTAAAGAGAAAGCACTCAAAACTGGTTTTACTTCTGATATCATGTACTATACAGAAGTGCAGAGCAGTAGACAGTCTTGGTCTGAAATCTGCTTCTTTCTTGTGTCATTTTCAGATTATTATTAACAGAGCCCTTACAACTAGCAAAGCCGCACTGTTTCTCCAAGCTCCTATCTTCTGTATGTAGCATAGCTGAGGTGGTCTCCAAACTACCTTAATCTTGTGTCTGGAAGAAGAGGAGTTGCACCTCACCCTAAGCTGCAGGCTGTTTCCTGGCTGCTGCAAGTGTAAAAGATGACAAAAGAGCGAAAACATGCAAAGAGAATGGTTGCAAAAAGAAAAGCTCTAAATCAGAGAGGGAACAAGAAAAAAAACCAAGCAGGACAAAGAAAGTTAAAGTAATAATAAAAAAATAATATCTCCTTTTACAGGTGTCTTCTGTGGAGAAACTGGGATGCAAGCCAAAATGAAAAAGGTGCGACAGCAAGGAGGAGCAAATCCCACAGAGACAAAATGGGAGAGGGAACTGTCTCTGCCGAAGTGGTGAGAAGAAAAACAAACCACTAACATTGCTATGGAAAAGACCAAAATAAAGTGAAGAATTAAAGGAGCAGAAGTTATTTTTCACAGGCATTGGAATTAATGGGTCTCATAATCCCTTTCCCCCCCTCCCCTGCCCCAAATAAGGAAGCTTTGCCTTTGCTGATAAATGAGCATGGCTGGGATGGAGAGGCTGCTTTCAGGGAGCTTTGTGCAGTACCAAGACTTCCTAGAGAAAAGCCAGTCTTGTCCCCTGTGGCAGGCAGCAGGAGGGCACTGCCTACAAGCCCTTCCACTGGGGAAGGTGGGACCAGCTGCTATAGGATGGCAAAAGAAAATGGTAGGACACTGAGCACAGTCTGGGGAGGTGAGGAATGGGGAACAGCAGTGATGGAGGACTTGGGGATAGGAAGTAGACAGTGGCAAACACTGTGAAATCACCACCCCCAACCTGTGCTGCACCCTGGAAAACCTGCGTCAGGAGTGCAGTGTTAAACAAAATGTTAAAAGAACAAACTAGTCAGGCCTGAAGCAAAGAGAAAAGAAAACGCCAGAGTCAAAGAGAAGGAGATGGAAAAAACCAAGCCTCAAGCCAGAAATGAATAAGCTTAAAGCTACTGAAGAAAAAAATTAAGGCAGGAAACAGTAAAGCACAGAATATAACAAGAGAGAGCCAAGTGACCATGGAGGCAGGCTACTCTCTGTTCAGTTTAGCTGGTCTTCTGCAATAAAGTTTACCATGAGGCCCAGCAGGACACTTCAGTGTTAAGAACTCTTTCTGGAATTAAAAAGCAAAGGTGTTTTGAGAGGAAAGCCAAAGCATTAATGCTGGTTGTCTCACTACACCCAGAGGTTCTGGCCATCTCCCGTGTTATCCCTAATCAAGGATTTACTTCTGTTGTGTCTGTCTCTGCCTCTCTGCACCAGAACACAACAGCACCAAGGTAGAGTAGGTATTCTTGTGTTCAGGTACCACAAGGGCTAATTTGTCTTGGCTGAAAATGTTACTGCTTACGTCTGGTTCTCTCTCCACTGGCAATTGCTTAAGTAACTACATTTTTAGCTTGGCTGCAGCAAGCCTCCAGTTACAAACTTCTCATCCTAATATGTCATTGGCATTAATAATGTCTCTGTCTACTGCTGTGATGGGGATAGATTATACTTTTGGGCATTTTTTCTCAGAAATAAAGCCTTAACCCATTTCATTTCAGTCATACAATTGATTCTTAAATCTCTCTCCTCTGATGTCTTCTATCAAACTGATAGGTTGTTTTGGGGAGATGTAAGGGAAGCCGGGTCTGACCTTTTAGCCTCCCATTTTCCCAGCAAGAGAGGTCTGACTTAACTAATGAGAGGACTGAAGGAACCAAAGTACAAGGAAATAAACCAATAACAACCATGAATGTAAAGCAACCTGGCTTTAGCTCAGTTTAATAACAAAACTTGCCCCTAAGCTTTCAAGGTGTTGCATAGGCTCAAAACACAACTCTTCCCTAGGTTTTTCCAGACATTAATAGAGCTAGGATTTTGCCCTACTTAGAAATTGTAGAGGCAAGAGACAGGAGGCTGCTTGAGCAGTAATAGAGCTTCAGTTCCTGGAAATCGAATGCTGGTTTTGTTGGTATTCAAATAATACCCAAATGCAATGTCTTATTTAAATCCTAGGAGCCCAGAAGAGCAAAAACAAAATGACTTTGCCTACATATGAAGAAAATACTTCCTAGTCCATGCCTGCTGCCACAGAATCGGTCTGAAGAATTACTGAATGCTCTCCAGCGCAAATCTTCCCAAATCCTGATTTTGTCCTCTCGTGCATCACATTCCCAATCACAGAGAATGAGCAATGCCTTTCCTTTTGACCTTTTCCTTCTGGACTGATGAGAAGCCAGACTTGGCTAGGATCACTGATAAGCTGGCAAGTGGGTCTTGGGTTCTGTCCCACCTGACTATGTTTTCCATGACTCTACAGAAGATGGTTATGCTCATCTCCATGGTCCTGCCAGCACCCTTCATCTTCACAGAGACTGAGAAGGTAGTTTGGCCAGTAGATTTCTCCAGTTAACTCTTCACTAATGAAAAAACTAATGACAAAACACATCACACAAAGGCAACCTCAATTTTCTGACCTTTCTGTAGTCTGCCTTTGAACCCCTGGCCATTAGGTAAAAGGCTTTATGTTTTCTAGCAATCTCTAAAATAATTTAGCTACCCATATAGATGTACTGAACACTTGGTTTTGTCTTATAGGGAAAAAAAAGGAAAATATAAGAGAAGGGGAGGGGAGGGGAAGGAAGGGGAAGGGAAAAAGGTAAAAGGAGAAGGGGGAGGGAAGGGGAGAAATTCAATCAAAACTAACCAAGTTAAAGTTTGCTGGATGGAGCCTGCACTCTGCAAATATAGGTGCTGCAATATGATGATTTCATGCTATCATCTTAGTGTGAATTTAAAATACTGTTCTAGAAAAACTTTAGCTCAGTGCTTAGTGCCCATCCCAGTACCAGAACTGCACCCATCTCCAGCGAAATCCATCTCTCTGCCCTGGCAGCCCGTCCATAAGGAAGGGGAAGGAGAAGGACAATCCTTTGTCTTTCCAGCTGGCTGCTCCTGCCCATCACATGCTGGGTTTGTAACATGGTGGCATTTTGCAAAGCGGTATTGCCTGATGATGCCAGATGGAAGCATTACGAGGGGAGGATGTAGCTCAGGTTGGGGTTGCCTAATAGTGTTGGCTGCAATTCAAATGCAAGCACTGTCTAGCTAAATCACTCATCCCAATTAAAGGTCAAGGCCTTACATGGCACTGCCCCCACTGATACATACGTCGCACAGTCACCAGAGAAGCACAGTCAGCTCACACAACAGTCCTTGAAGAAGCACTGGTGCAGAAGAAGCTCCTGTGATAAAACTTAAAGGAGACTGAGGAACACACGACTGATTAGACAAAGCAAGTTAATAGAACTGATTTAAAACACTCTTAATTGTATTATTCCTGGCTAATTATTTTTTTCTAGTAGGAAAGAGAAAAAACAAAAAGTCAAGCAGCCAGAACTAATGAAGAAATATTTTATGGTAACTGTTTGCATTAATAATCATATTGAGTGTTATGATTAATCGGAAGGGTACAAACACAGTGAGTAAATTGCAGGTTGCTGATTACAGATTCTGAGACTCAGATTAATGCGCTAAGTGGACACAGAGCTGGATTTAAATACAAAGTAGCATTACTGATTACCCTGAAGTTTTCAGCAGCGTAACACAGATCCATGGTTGTCTTTTTCTACTTGGTTTTCTACCTGTTTGGACAGGTAATTAGATCAGCTGAATACCCTATTCTTTGACTTTAGTGCATAAATGGAAAAGCTTTGTTCACTAGCTCATTGTGAGCCTCTCCCCACCGAAGCAAGGGCGCATTGAGTCATTGACTCCAAGAAGTTAATGACTCAGCCTTATGTTTTCTGGAGACAGAAGGTGGATGTTCATTTGAGGGGCGAGGCAAGTTCCTAAAAAGAAGGAAAAGGAGGGTCACTAAAAGGGACAAGCTAAAGTGAGAAGTCTGAAAAATTTTCTGTTGGTTTTGGATTATGGGCGTTATGTGGGTTGCATCATTTCTAGGCAAATGCAAAAGCAAATGCTATTTAAACAACCATTAAATCCAATTCAGGGACTTTGGGTTTCACCTCCGGGCCAAACAACTAATTACCGCAAGGGTTAGAAAGAATTTCTTCTTCTCCTCCCGCATCTCCTCCACATTATTTCATAACTGAATGAGCCCATTGGAAAGGTTTTGCTTTCCTGTTTACTATTTTGCCAGTTTTTGGAAGAGGGATAACAGACTTCAGGATTGTTCAAGTTTTGGCAATGCACACATGTCATTACAAAAGCTTTTCCAGCAGCACCAATGTATAGCGCAACCCTAATCAACACAGATTTTAATTGCAGGTAAACATTAGCTATATTGTTATCCAACAGCTATTAATAATTTTTTAAATAATAGTGTATTACCCTGTTAACTTCATAACAATTAAACCTCCTAAATACCTGTAATGAAATGAACAGTTCAATGAACGTTCATTTCTAGGCAGATGTCTTTGTACTTGAGATGATCATCTGCTTCAGGAGTGGATTACAGCAGGTACTTAGGGACTTTCTGAAAGTTAAGCAGGTACTTAACTGCTGCTCTGCAGTGGGATGGACTTCAGCACCATTAAATTCACCAAGGCAGAAACGTGCATCTTTTCTTAAGCGTGTCCTTAACTGAATAGAGACAGTGCCAGAGGATGGGGTGCTACTGAAAAACAAGGTCAGGCTTATGTCTTGGTTTTACTGCATACAAGAGAGTTGCATCACATTCATTTTTAAACTGGCCAGTCCCAAATTCACTCCATTTTACAACAAAAAAGAGGAATATTCATCTGCAGTTTAGGCAGGGTTTTTCCTGCCTTGATGATATCTCTCTGCTCTCTCGTCCTTTAGTGACTGCATCATTTCAAGCACGGTCTCATAAAGAAGTGACACAATTTTGCCATCCCTCTGTCTGTGGCAGAGCCACCATATGAATATTGAAGGACAGTGCGGACTGGGGACCTTGGCGATTCTGGATAAATACGTGTTACATGAGAAGAATGACTCTCCGTGCCTGTGGAGCAGGGTCTGGGCAGGCATGCTGCCCATGGGAGGTACAGCCTCCCTGCAGATGCAGTCCAGTACATCAGATTTACAGCCCACATCTGACTTATCTGCAAGCAAACAGCAGTCAGTTTCTGGACATGCAGCAGCCCAGGGTGCTGAGCATCTTGTTGCCACAAAAATAGAGAAAATACCTGTCCCCTCAAAAGGTTTCCCCATCTGAGATCTGGGATTGGATCATCTATACAGGACTGCATAATACGGGATCATCTCTATTATCAAGCACAATCCTAGCACTGACTGATGGGTCTCCAGGGCCTTTTCAAAGTTGGGGCCGTGGGAGCTCACGCACTCAGCGCCTGCTCCTTAAGACAGGGCTCTCTATCTATGCCTGCCCATCCAGGCTGCCCATAATTAGTTTGCAACCTGTTGGCTTATTTCAGTTTCAGTTATTTCAGCCAGTTTTAGCTGGCTTAATTCAGAGCTGACAGCACCAGAAACCATTAGGGCCCTACACATATTATATAAAATTGCAACAAAGAGAAGAAACACCCAAATGAATGTCCCACAGAGAGAAAACCTATAGCAAATTCTACATAGTTAATTGTGGTTTTGGGCTTGGCCTATGCTGGGCAGCCTGCAGATCTGGTTGGCCAGCTAGCACGTGGGTGGCTTGGACCTTGTCATGGAGCAGGTCCCTGGGGCTTTGAAAGAGTCTGGAGTTTTGTGTGGACAATCATGGGGCACAGGGAGGCAAACTGGAGATGTCGTTGGGGTGTCTCAGACTATAGGAGCCAGAACAGAGGCAATTAGGCTACTCCAGAGGAAGGACAGGCGTCTATAGGTATAGAAAACAAATCTATAGGACTCCAGGCTTTTTTAATTGCACTGCTCCTGGAGCAACTTGTTAAATTTCCTTATACCAACTGTTGCTCTGTTTACTTCTCACCTGGAAGTTATATGAAACAAATTCCTGATGAGCTCTCACATCTCACTATGGGATAGACCTCAGCATGTAAGAGCCAGGAATTTATTTTACCTTCACAGTCCTTAGTGACTTCATTCACTATTCTTGTAAGCCTGATCTCTGCTGCCTAAAATATTCCATGGTAATTTGTCACCATTATCTATTGCTTTATTAATGTTACTTAGGTAAATTATTATAATCTCAGCAAAAATATTCTAGTATTTCCTTTGCAACTTTGTTCAAAGTAGTCTAACCAGAATTAGATTAATAAAACATTTGTCTTTCAATACAGTTCAAAGTAGCCTATAGCAAGATATGTGCATGCCCATTAATTCTGCAGTAACAAATAGAGTGTATAAAGGCTGATTTTAGCTATCAGGAAAAGTAGCCACATCTTCTATTTTTCTTGAAAATCTGCCTGTAATGTAGGGGATTCAGTTCAGCCTCAAAATCAAACATTTTGGTCTCAGTTAACAACATATTTCACTAGGCAAAAGTACCAACACTCAAGGTATGTTGGGATCAAGAGTCATCTTTTGCTTTAAAGATCCTAAACTGTTCTGCTTTCTTATATAACTTCCCATTTTCTGCATCTGCACTGCCCCTATTTCTCTGCTAGCCTGGGACTGTACATGCTCTGGTCCCCCCAAAGCTGTCTCCATGGCCTGTATAAGAAATGTCTTCCCAAGAAATCCTCTAGTTTACAGTCAGATAACTCCTGAAGGCTCACTTCCAATTGCTCATTGGCATCTAATAATGCTGAGGTTAATGGGCAAATAACTGTAATCTATTTATTCTCAGGTGACTACCTTCAAGAGAAAAGCCATTATGTTATCAAGAACTACATTACCAATATTACAATACCATTACCATGACCTCTTGCTGCCTTAACTCTTCTCTTTCCAGTATACCTTGTCTGAACATAGCATCTACTCAGGTTCTCAAGTCACAGGAACATCAACCTTGCTTTTTCCATTTGTTCCTCCAGCACTCACAGCAGTCTGAATCCTATCTGAATTTAATAACAACAGTAATACAGCACTGCAGTGGAAAACTAAGTGAAGATACAAGAATAAGATTGTGTCCTCTGCAGCAGTTCAAAAGCAGTGTTATTTTAAATTGATCTATAGTATTTATTAAGAACAGTTCCTATGTCATTATTAAAAACAAAATAATATAATACACCATACTTTAATGGCACTTTAAATAAAATTTACTGTCAATAGTGTAAAAAAAAGTGGAGAAAAAAAATACTACCTTTTGTCTACTCTATGTGTGGGATATGGAGCTTTTGGAAAAAAGAATGCACTGCATCCACCCTGTGACACACAGAACCTAACAAGAGGATCTGTAACTATTTGTTGGCCAGGTCAAATATAAGGGGAAAAAAAAAAAAGCTCATAAGTCTTTGAAAAAGCTTTCCACAGGGACCTAGACCTGGTGCTTTAGAGTTTGAAGCTCTCTGCTACAGGGGTTGAGTCTTCCTACATGTTTCTGTGGAGTGTGTCATTCCAGTACCCAGCACTCCTTGAGAGATGGCCCTTAATAATAAATAATAGTAGTATAGGATGTAGGGTAGTTCCTTTTCCTCCAGGGTCTATTGCTATTGTCTACCCTTTCCTACATGCATTAGTGAGCCTAATATTTCAATGGAATTCAGTGCTAAAATTCTCATTAAACTCAATGGAGTTGGATTCAGACCTGATGCTTAAGATATGTTTGATAATTTTCAATTCTACCTTTATATGCAAATATTTAATGTTTGAAGACTGACGTCAACAATGACTGAAGTCTGCTGTCAGAAGAGACATCTCTGCACTTCCACTATCACAGTCTTTCCCCATAACCTTTTCAAGACATTCCCAGTCCAGACCAGGGGAGAGGCAAAGGGCACTGCGAAGAAGAAACATGATTGCTACAGGTTCCCACTGTTACCCTTCTGCAGCAAACATTGCCCATTGGTCTGAACTGCAACAGGTTACCTTTGCTGGTACAATGAACAAGTTAGGGTATCTAACTATCTCATTTAGCCAGATGAAAAAGGACTTTCTTTTCCTTGCAGTCTACCAGTCACTTTCATGAAATAATTGGTTTTACTAGCATCCACTGCAATGCGCTCCATAAATTGGGAAGAAATACTCCTGAAAGCTTGAAGCAAGACTGAACACAATTTTAGAGACCCTTTTCATAAGTGAAATCATCAATCCATGATAAGCTATTATTAGAAGTTCAAGGTGGAATTTCTATCCTGGAAAAAAAATTATTTCAAACACCCTAGATTCAAAGTCTGCAGTTGCTCTTGGAAGGGAAAAAGGACCACATCACTTAAAAAAGCCCTATTTTTATTTTTTTGCTGCTCTGCCTTCCTAACCTGACATATCCGTACCAGCTCCCCAGAGAGGGATTTCAGTGTTGTTGCAGGAACTCGTCAGAAGAGTGCAGTGTATAGTAAGAGAGAGTAGTCCTGGTGCCATGCAACAAGTCTTGTGAACAGAACTAATATCCCTCATTAGATAGACTGATATAGCTGAATCAAAGTTATGGGTCCAAAAGCTCACCCAACTTTATCATCTGGCCCAACAACGGTTACTACCTCTTCTTACAAAGGTCCCTTTGCTAGTCAGAGGTGAAATAGCACCTTCCAGTAAAAGGCTGGACTAGGTGTCCTCTGTCATGCACGGTGTGCAGACTGCCTACAGTGCTTGATGAGATGACACCACATAAAATTATCTCCATCTCAAGAACTCAGTGGAAGTTTTACAGCAGAGTACATCTAATGGATGCTAGTAAAAACAAACTCCACTTATTTTGCCACAAGAAGTATATAGGGTGAGAACATTTCCTACTATATTTAGGTACTTACATTCTGCTCTAATTCTAAACTAATGTACTTAGTATATAATTTTGCAACCAAGAAGTGTAATAGAATCTAATGTACTAATGCATAACACTTTTCATCCCGTATACTGTAGCCAGACAGCTTTTTACAATTAGTACTACTTTTTTTTTAAAGTAATACTCGTATAGTCATTAAGAATTGCAATGCAATACACAGGGTGTCCACACTTCTCCTCCTCCTTTATCTTCTGCATGAAGAAAAAGGAAAGAAAAAAAGTTCACCGAATGTGACTAGAAGATGCATGCATAGCTAAGAACGAATACAGTGTAAAAAAAGCATTAAAGCATTAATACAGGCATTAGTAATCCCACACTATGTACTTTAGAACAACTCACTGCCAGAAAGAAAGATAGTGAGGACAAAAATAAAATAAAACAAACAAGTAAGGAAAAAAAAAGGAATTTTATGATTTCTTTGTACAAGCTAACTGAAATATTTGTAGCAACAATGTGGGGATGTTTCAGTCAGTCACAAAACAGCCTGATTGAATGATAATCAAATTAATTATCTGCATTAACTGAACAGTTGAGAGCCCAGGTTGAAATGTAGTAAACCACACTGCATGAGGATGCTTAAAGATAAATCATAGCTTGTGACTCTGTGAGCATCATTTATTTTAAAACACAGTACTGTTTCTGCAAATTGCATTTATTAAAGCTATGCAAAAGCTTCAAGTCTTTTCAAAGGTGAGTACACTTTGATTGTGCTGGTTCTTGTTATTTAAGATGTACCTATCCAGTTACTTACATTTCTGCACCCTCCCCAGTAATTCTTGGTCAAATGTGTTTGGCACGGACATGCTGTGGGGAAAAACGTTGATCCAGCTATTTGCCCAACTTGATACTGCCTTTCTCTATCTTCTCTCTTCAGCTTGCGGCCCCATGTGTGTTTGCACCATTTATCCCTCCAACAGATATGCCAATGTCCCAGACACATGACACTCTGTGTATATGAGGCTACTCCTCATTTTTATTTGCCTTCCCTATGCTAAGATGTCCAGGACACAGTCAGCATGGTTTCAGCTGTCCATGGGACTGGAGGAGGGGTGGCCACAGGGTTGTGTCTTATACAGAGACACCCAGCTCCTGCCCCAAGGATGGGAAGGAGCGTGCCAAAACCCCTTAACAAGCCGGGTCCTACCAGCCCTTTAATAATAGCCCAGGCAACAAGGAGAAGCGAGGCTGAGCAGACTGCAGCACAGCTTCCCCCTCCTCTCCCAGCTGGCAAGACCCCAGGCACCGGGATCGTGCCAGGGCGAGGGGGAGTGGGAAGTCGTGGGGTGTGAGAAAGCAGCTTCCCAACCGCTATTTCAACAGGGTTTGCAAGAGAGCACAGTGCTACCCGACAGCACAACCTCAGCTTTGGGGACCCATGCCGTGCCCCAAGCAGCCACCCTCCACCTCGGCCACCGGGTGTGTGGGGGACATGGGGCAACGCTGCCCCTGGCGGCTCTGTGATGAGGAAGGGTGGCCTGGGGCCACCGCCACAGCCTCAACCCCCACCTGGGACCAACCCTGAGCCCCTGGGGCAGCCCGGTGGCTCCCGGTGGTCCTGGCATGGGAACTGTTCTCCTGTCCCATACCGGGATGTGGCACGTGTGCACGCTTGACTGACATGTGTGCTCAGGACCCACAAGGTTAATTATAATGCCACTTGTAGGAGGTACTTTCCTGCAAATATTAACCTTCTGGTTTTTCCATATGCTCCCATATGGTCCAATTTTTCTTCATAAGCAGAGCTGTACTAGAGCTAAGAAGTGACAGCTAAGCTTTACTTTTTTGCCTGTAATGTCAAAACCAGAAGTCACCTGACTTTGATAAATCCAGGGTTTTTAAAAAAAATTAATTTTAATTTAAATAAATTTCACCTTTTCCTCCCATACTGTAACTTCTTAGGAATAATTTGCATTCACAAGATAAATGCAATTTGATAGACTTTGTCATGAAACATTTTCATCTGTGCCTGGCAGGAGTTCAGTGAGAAGACTCAGATTGCCTTATCTCAGCGTCCTTTCTGCAGCCTTCTCACTTCGCATCCTCGTTGCAGTCCAAATATGCCCAGTTCTACAAATGTAGAAAACATTACAGAAATCAGATACAATCTCTGTTAATCTTGCAAGGAGCGGAAGAACCAGCTGTATTGTGATGTAATGCAAAACATAGTATTAATCACTCAAATAATAGGCTAAATAAGCACACGTGTTCTTAATCAATTGCTATTAATTTTTATCAAGAATAAAAAAAAATCAGACAATTAAAATGCTTGAAGCTTCTCAGGTTTCCCTACATGGTGTCTGAAAACAGACTTTGTTAGCAGATTGACTGAAATCTTGCTGGTCTTAGAGATGTGCAAATGGTTGTGAGAGGAATGCCCGAAACAAATCACTTCTAGAGGAGCTTTGAACAATAAAGGGCCTCTCTTTTCCAGTGAATCGTGCATATGCACACAAACGCTCATCCATAATGTGAATTTAAAATAATCCTGATGGGAGTGAGGGAAGGGGAGGGAAGGTACACATGGAAATAACGAGTCAGACTTTGACCCTTTGTGTCAGAAAACAAAGCCTTCTAGTTTGAATCCGAGATAGCTGTTCCCATTTGACATGGTTTCAACAGACGTACGCGCATTCTGGCTTAAGCCTGTCCCTAGAGGATACTAAGACCAAGCAAAGCTTGCTTACAAGTCACCCAAGCGCAACATGATGGTTTTAAGTGGAAACAAATTAATGGAATAGATGTAATTAAAAATCCAAACTGAATTAGCTGAAATTGCTACAGCTTCACTTCACAAAGTCAGTGAAGGGCAGGAATGGAGCATCTGAAATAGCTATTTGGCATAGGGTCACTATGAAGATGAATTAGGGTTAATTTTCTACTGGAGTGTAGGTCAGGCGCTGTGCTGTGGCAGAATGCTCATTTTACTGGGTATATTTTGGCCTACTTAGAACTTTAGAAAATAAATATTACAATGTTAAATTAAATATGCTCTGTGACAAGGACTTGCAAGATTGGGAAAATGTGATTTATATGCAATTGGCTCATATATACTATCTAATATGATATGCACAGTGTAACGAAAGCTCAAGGGTCTGATCTGCAGTGCAGAAATACTTTACAATCCTCTTTCAGGTTGCATGTTGTTTTTTCTTCCTCTTCCTCCTCTTCTTCTTCTTCTTTTTTTTTTTAATGACTACATGAGTTAATTAGTGGTTATGTACTCTGTCTCTTTGCCTGCCCTAGCTTATCCCTACTGCAATAAATCTCTTTTCTTTCCCTCTCCCAAGGATCATTACAACATTAGCCAGCACTGTCAACAAAACTAATTGAAAGCCACCTGCTTTTAGGATCACCCTAATGAAAAACAGCGAAGTTAAGAAACAAAATTCAATCAACTTTCTAATAGTCTGTAATTTCCTATTAATTTACACAAATGCAGAGGTAGAAAAAAACCACACAAGATTCTTTTTTCCCACTGCTGGCCTTATCATCCACTCCTCCTTACATCTGTATAATTAGAAATGATTATTTTTGTAACCTAAATCTCTCATCACTCCTTAAAGTGGAACTAATAGTATTACATTTTGTCTTTTCAACTGCAGCTGTATAAAAAAGGAAAGTACTTGCAAATAGCCTTCCTATTATAAATTGATCTGTTCTTTTTGCTAAATGTTTGAGTCCTTTTAATCAGGTAGGCCCAGATTCAGCAGAACTTTTAAAGATGTCAAAGTCCACCTTAGTGCTTACACAAATTATCTAAATCTCATTGCCTTTGATGAAATTCAAGCACCTGCAGAAACCTGGGGAAAGGCTGAATGCGCAGGACTGAATAGGTATGGGTTTCCTGAGGCGGGCCTTGGTACCCAAACATGCAAAGCCCTTCAGCACATGCTGAACCTCAGGCAGGTGATTAAGTACTATTGAAGTCGATAGGAGCTAAGCATGTGCTTCAAGATAAGTACT
This sequence comes from Theristicus caerulescens, assembly GCA_020745775.1. Lineage (NCBI taxonomy): Eukaryota > Metazoa > Chordata > Aves > Pelecaniformes > Threskiornithidae > Theristicus > Theristicus caerulescens. Next base: position 77,461,192 of record CM036558.1, read on the forward strand.
TTGCTACCACTGCACAGAAGCACACAATTTAGTCAAGTGAGCATGGGTAAAGAAAACATTCTTGAGATAGCTTGAGATGGCTAAACTGTTTCCTGTAAGTAGTTTCCCAGCTCGTCCTTAATTGTGGAGAAATAAGCCTGGAAAAGGATAAAAGCAGCTGATTTATTTCCGTTAGGCCAACTGAAGTAAAATACTGAGAAAAGGAAAAAAAAAAAGGAAAACACGAGACAGATGGTACTAATGACTATTTGTGTTACAGCAGGGCTTAGATGTCCCAGTAAAGCCTGAGTTCCCACTGTGCTAGACGCTGTGCAAACATGTCAGTGAGGGTGTTCAGTAAAGGAGAGCTGCCTGTAAACACGACATGTGGAAGTCCCTTTGAAGTCAGCCAGAACCCAAGCATGCAAGCGGTTTGTACTGTCGGGGCATACATTTCAAGCTAGGTGATTAATTGTTATCAAGTGTGCTGAAGCAGAAGACAGGGTCTCTCACGCTATGGCCACCAAAGATATAATGAGCTGAGGAAAAAAATAAGGTCACGGATAATATATTGGTTGTATTTAATAGTCCACCGTTTACTTCCTGGGAGTGTAAATATATCATTATTTTTCCTACTTCAAAAGAATAAAACCTCTATTTAGATGAAATACATTTAAAACAGTGCAGGTGACATGCAATATGGGATAAATGCTACCTTCATGCAAATGTAGGCATCTCTTATCGATTACAGTAATGAGATATGCAAAGAAAGATCAGAGGAATATAATTTGATCCTTTTTGGAAGCTGCTCCGAAATTCATGTTGGATGTAGTACGTGTGCATGCACAGAAGAGGAAGAAGAGTGAGGAGTCAAAGTATTGCAGAGCCTTCCCAAAGAGGGCAAATTCCTGCTGCTTCAGAAGCAGACTGATGCCTCCAGGTCAGGGGACCTAGAAACAAGGTGAGCCCCCCAGTCTGTGAACCTGCAGTTTCAATGGTGCAATCATTACTACAACATGCAGAAAAGGCTTAAAAATAAAGGCATACAGAAGAACGAAAGGAAGGAAAAAATACCAGTCAGGAATAATTATCACAGTGTATAAAACTTTCCATTCCTTTATTATCATAAATTGCAAAGTTTTATTGATGCATATTTTATCACAGCACTCTTGCCATATGTGATCTGAAGATTCAGAGCCTGTCCCTGGGGACAACGGTACTGATATAGATAATCAAGAATTCCTTTTATGCTCTTCTCAACACAGCTACAGCTCAGATTGAAATTAACATCTTTTACAATGAAACACCAGTTTGCTGCCACAACTAGACATGACCGCTGGAGAGAGAGGCCTGCTTATCCAGTTATTCCTTCAAGTCTCAGTTTCATTACAGCCTGTGAAGATGTAAACTACGTACAAAGCAATGCGGATGGTCACTGAATACCAGAAAAACATATCTGCATGCAACCTGCCACATGAAGAAACGGGGGAGAAATGCTTCCAAGTAAATCCAGGGATGGAAAGCAAAGATAAGAGGCAGCCCCTAAAAAAGCAATGAAGGGGAGTCCAAGAGCTTTGAACTCTTGCAGCGTGCACTGCCTGGGTTAGACTGGGTGATGCTGGCGCACGCGCATGCACGTGCCTGCCCACGCTCACAGGAGAGGAACCCACGCCCAAAGAAACCCAGCACAGGGCTCTGTCCCACTTAAATCCTCCAAAACAAGGACTTTACCTAGCGGAACCACTAAGGCTGCTTTCTTTTTAGGTTGGCTGCTTCCACGCGTACATCGGCCCTGTTTCTCACGCTGCTGAGAAGGGGGGCACAGAAGTTATTTTGCTTTGCTCCCCAAGGGGTCGTACATCACTGTAGCATCTGAGTGCCTTCCTGTAGACCATTAAACGACCAACATCTGCCATGTGTGGTTCAGTCTCCTTCTCATCCTACTCCCAAGGGAGAACGGGGTATGCAGTGTAGTGTTTTGTTTTGGCAGGGCTTTGTTTTTGTTGCTTTAAATCTACATGCTGCCATATGTTGGGAAGAAAAAAAAAAAGAAGCACTTTGCTTGTGAGGGAGAAGGTGGTGGGGTTTGCGATGGTCATTAGTTTCTGAGGGAGCTAGTGCCAAGGTCTCAGCCTGGCTTCCCAGAAGGCGCAGCTTCCCGCTGCCTGCTAGAAAGGTGCAAACTTCACAGACTCTCACAGGGAGCTGGAGATCATAATGCACTAGAACTGCATCTCTTTTATGTGTGAAAGTGGTTCGAGTCCAGCTCTAAGCACATGCCTACCTACCACAACATTTCTTAAGAGCCCGATGCTTTGGTATATTACATGCTGGGACAATACATAGTAAAAGCTACTCTATCGATCATTGGCTTTTTTTCTTTTCTTTTCTTTTCTGAACAATGTCATGTCATCAGAAGTTATCTCCAAACAGTCACTAGGGAAGTATAGAAAAGAGGATATCAATGTAAGTTTTGAAACATGTAAGTGGGCAAATGCGGTTAGAGATGCAAGGATGTTCAGGAAACATTTAAAGTATATTACATGCTTTCAGTATAGATCAGGAAAGAAGTACACAAAGGAAGGCAGATGCCTGACTTTTCTAGCCTTGTTTCTTTGTCTTTCTACAGGTTGCACAAAACAGTACTTCTACAGTTCAATACTATGGATGAGCTCAGGATAAAAACACGCGTAATAGCAAGCCCACTTTAGGGTCATTTTCAAGTAAGACAAGGAAACAGAAGGCTATGAAAAGATAGGTATATGGCAGAACTACAGTGTAAGGATCTAATTTATATCAGCAGCAGAACAAATAGCACTAACACATTAGCTGGATGAGTCTTCAGTGGATAAAAAGGACAGGGCAGGACCTCTCACCCTGCATTAAGAGACTGTCACTTTTCGCTTTCATGAAGCCAAGGAATTTTTGGAATTTCCTGCTCCTTACCCCACTGGAAGGGCTCATCTCACTGGGAAGGGCTGATTCCCAAACCCTTAAAACTTTTTGCATTTGTGAAGAAGATTCTCTTGGGGGTTACTCATTCTCTCATTCTCTCTTCCATTATGTTTTTAATTGACACATTTCCCAGAGTTCCAGAGTAGGATGCTGATATTGGAGGGATTTAATATTGAAGATATTCTTCTGCATGAAGGAAACTTTGGAGCATAGGTCGAGATGACCAGGATTTCTCCAGTCTTGCACACACACACAGAGTGATGGCTGCAACCTCACTCCAACTATAAAGTTTAGATTAGCTAAGGATCATTTGAAGAGAAATGTAGCAGTACCTATTATTCTTCCTTTTACAAGAGATTTAAGATAGAATATTTACTATGATCATACAATTTTTATATCAGATTGAAAACCCAAATTTCCATCTTGCAAGAAGTTATAGTATTTGGCATTTCTCCTGAGTCAGGCTAAAAAGCCAAAATAATGCAATTTATCTCTCCATAAAGTTTTTAAAAATCAGTTTAAAAAGGCAAAAATGTTAACTTCTATGTTATGAAATGAGTCATCTTGAAGTTTCACAAATAAAATATTTAGTGTTGGGCGGCAGGAGGCATGTGGTGACATTGCTCCTTGACTCCACCTAAATGGCCACAACTGGGAGCTGATATTCTTGGCCCACTCGTCTCTATCTGCCCCATGGATCCTTCTCCCCAGTCAGGCTTAGAACCCCACCAGGCATGACAGTTTCATGGTGCTGCTGTTCTCAAGATGCTTCACACCACTGCAAAATACTATATATATATATATATATATATATAAAATAATATATATCCAAATGCAAAATATGTCAGCCAGATTTTCCTCTGTGGAGCATTTTGCCCAAAAGTCTATTCTCCTTATGAATATTTTCAAATTTAATGAACTCCCTTTTCCAACAGGAAAATACTTAATTTGACACTTTTGTGATCAAACCTAGTTGGTTTATTACAACTTGCCTTTTGAATCCTTTGAGTGGGACTATCAAGGCAGAATACCAGGTAAGAACACTAGTATCAAGCTGGAGTCTCAGTGTGATGTGTAGATAAAGAAGGACTTTGAAAAGCATTTTAGATTAATCTTTCTTCACAACCACAAGTTTTAAAAGTACTATTTATAAGCAACCCTTTTCATCATTCTTTTCATAGTAACGTTGGTTTTAAAAATTATTTTACACCTGGGAATCAAGAAGCGCACTGGAAATAAACACGTTTCTATAAAACTCTTAATAAGGTAGAGACCTCATCAGGAATCTGTACAAGGTCTACCATGATGGATAGAATGACCAAGCCAAAGGGGAGGTCATCACTGTAATACAACAACAACAATAAATTAATTAAAAAATAGAGACCATCAAGCAATCAAAAATCAGTTGCTTACTACCAACAAAACTCAGACCCTCTTTGAGTGAAACCTCATTCTAGTTTCACCAGCATAACCCCAGGGAAACCAGTGAGCTTGCAGTACTGTATTAAAGAGCAGAATAACATAGAGACATGCTATGTTGTAAAGATTTTTTTTTACATCTTTCTTTGAAATACTGACATGGGTCATTTTCCCAGACGCCAGTCTGTCCTGAGATAGTAAATCCTGAATCTTTAAGATAGATAGGGTGTAATTAAAACTGGAATATGCCCTATGGGGAAAGATCTCGCCCCACTTAAATGACATTGTTTTCATTGCTGTACTGGTGTAAATGGTATTTTTATGTATATGTCCAGAAGAGAACTCAACTGCAATATTTCTTTTCTACTGCTGAAATATTAGCATTAAAAAAGCACTATTTTACGAATGTCACATAAACATAGTGCCTATAACACAATCAATTTTGTTGGAATTATTTTATACCAGCCTTCATCCCTGAAATGATATCCCTTCCTTTGTGGAATGTTTTAAAACTTAAAAATGTTATTTGAAGTAAGATTTAACAGTACATTAAATGGTAAAAATCAAAGTACTCCTTTTCTTCCCCAAGCCCAGAGGAATTAATTTTGCTGTCACTAAAGAAGAACAACACACAGCTTTTGAACAGGAACTGACCTAATATTTCTGAAAACCATGCATGCGATTAGCTTCTTGTAAGAGTGTCCTGGTTTCGGGTGGGATAGAGTTAACTTTCTTCTTAGGAGCTGGTATAGTGCTGTGTGTTGGATTTAGGATGAGAATAATATCGATAACACACTGATGGTTTAGTTGTTGCTAAGTAGTGCTTACACTAAGTCAAGGACTTTTCAGCTTCCCATGCTCTGCCAGGTGCACCAGAAGCTGGGAGGGAGCACAGCCAGGACAGCTGACCCAGACTGGCCAAAGGGCTATTCCATACCATGTGACGTCATGCTCAGTGTATAAACTGCGGGGAGTTGGCCAGGGGGCAGCAATCACGGCTTGGGGACTGGCTGGGCATTGGTCAGCAGGTGGTGAGCAATTGCATTGTGCATCACTTGCTTTGCATATTCTACTGTTGTTGTTGTTGTTCTTGTTGTTATTATTATTTTACTTTATTTGATTTCAATTATTAAACTGTTGTTAACCCACGAGTTTTCTCACTTTTACTCTTCCAATTCTCTTCCCCATCCCACTGGGACGGGGGGAGTGAGCGAGAAGCAGTGTGGTGCTTAGTTGCTGGCTAGGGTTAAATGATGACAGTCCTTTTTGGCACCCAATGTGGGGCACAAAGGGTTTGAGATAATAACAGATTAACCAGAGCGTATTAAGGAATTTATATCTGTTAACAGTTGCCGGTCACAATATTGATTCATCTGTTCTTGATGTTGGTTTATCTGATCTACACCATGCTCTTTTTTTGGGGGTACATGTTAAGGATTGGTGTTGGGTTTTGCAGTTTGCTGTGCTCTGCAGTGATTGGTGATGTTTTGCCTGGGAGATTTGGTAGAAAACACTGGCCTTGAGCTTTATCTGGTGTCTGGGCTTTGTACTGAAGCCATTATTGTACTTTGGGTACCACCTCATGGAGACACTTGGCAATTATACCTCTTCCTCTGAGAGGCTTTTTATGGAAGACATACAGAATGGCACCATCACTACCTTCTTCTATGACATTTCTTCCTTCATTACAACAACTTTTCAGTACCCTGAACACCCTTGGGTAGTTAAGATATATCCATTGGTATTTCTTGGGAATATTGTTTTGGTTTTGTCTAAGGTTAACAAGCAGTTTAAGAATAACATCCAGAGATCTGCCCCAAGGCTGGATAGTTAGGAGTGGCAGGCTATATGGGATAGTATGGGCAAGTACCTAGGACAGTGGGCACCTCCACTGTTTTGAAACTTCACCCCTGAACAAGTGCAGAATCCTGAAAAACTAGTAAAGTATTTGGAAAAAGTACGTTGTCACCCTGGCAACTCCAAAGACACAAATCACTGCAACATGCTGGGGCCTGGCCCATGCCTACCAAGCCCTGTTCGACGCTATTCAGAACCCACAAGAGGAAGAGAAGGTCTCCGAATCTGATGACAAAGCGACAGGCACTGTGGCTACTCCAACCCCCGCGACAGGCACTGTGGATACTCCAACCCCCGCAACAGGTACTGCAGCTGAACCAGAGAACCAACCTGTGCTGGTACCAGTCACCCCTATACACAAGAAAAAATACACAAGAAAATCAGTGTGTTTAGTAAGGGATGAAGATGAACCAGGGACATCATGAGAACAGGAGGAGGAAGAGGCAGAACCCATAAATGAGATGGTAACCACCCGATCCCTATCCCTGAGTGAGCTGCAAGATATGCAAAAAGATTTTAGTTGTCGTCCAGGCGAGTACATTGTCACCTGGCTGCTCTAATGCTGGGATAATGGGGCCAGTAGCCTGGAATTAGAGGGTAGGGAAGCCAAGCAGCTGGGATCCCTTTCTAGGGAAGGGGCCATTGACAAAATGATTGGAAAAGGGGCACAAGCCCTCAACCTCTGGAGGTGACTCCTGTCAGGTGTGAAAGAAAGGTACCCCTTCGAGGAAGATGTTATATGTCACCCAGGCAAGTGGCCCACCATGGAGACAGGTATCCAGTACCTGAGGGAATTAGCCATGCTGGAGGTGAGTTACGGTGACCTGAACAACGAGCAGTTATCCAAAGATCCGGGTGAAGTCAGGTGCACACAAACCATGTGGCGGAAGTTTGTACGGAGTGCACCATCGTTGCATGCAAACTCATTGGCAGTAATGACCTGGAAAGATGGAGAGGAACAAATGGTGGATGAATTGGCTGGCTAAATCCAGCAATACGAAGAAAGACTCTCTTCCTCCGTCGTCTCAGCTGTGGAGAAACTGTCCCGGAAGGTCCATCAACTCGAAGAGGATATGTCCTACTCCCCACCCATATGGACCAGTATCTCAGTCATTAGGAGTAAGCGTCCCTCTGCTCAAGAGAGAGGATATAGTGGATACACACCACGGGGCACCCTGTGGTTTTACCTTCGTGACCACGGAGAGGACATGAGGAAGTGGGATGGAAAATCTGCCTCGACCCCAGAGGCATGGGTACGTGAGTTGCAAGGAAAAACAATCACAAGGCAGGGTTCTTCCACGAAAATTGCTGCTCTGGTTTCCAGTGGGCAGTTCCCCAGACAGAGTAGAAGGGCTGATCTTACTTCCAATATCAATAAAGGGACTTCTGATTCATATTTACAAGAAGTAAGTAATGAATACTATGACCAGGACTAGAGGGACCCTGCCTCCAGTCAGGTGGAGGAAAGGGGCAACCGGTTTTACTGGACTGTGTGGATTCGATGGCCAGGTACATCAGACCCACAGGAGTATAAGGCTCTTGTGGATACCAGTGCACAGTGTACCCTAATGCCACCAAGCTATACAGGGGCAGAACTCATGTATATTTCTGGAGTGACAGGGGGATCCCAACAGCTGGCTGAAGTGAGTCTAACTGGAAATGAGTGGCAGAAGCACTGCATTGTGACTGGCCCAGAGGCTCCATGCATCCTTGGCATAGACTACCTCAGCAGAGGGTATTTCAAGGATCCAAAAGGGCTTTTGGTATAGCTGTCTTGGAGACGGAGAATATTAAACAGCTGTCTACCCTGGCCAGTTTCTTGGAGGACCCTTCTATTGTGGGGTTGCTGAGGGTCAAAGAACAACAGGTGCCAATTGCTACCACAACAGTGCACCAGTGGCAATATCGCACCAACTGAGACTCCCTGATTCCTGTCCGTAAGCCGATTCATTGACTGGAGAGCCAAGGAGTGATCAGCAAGATTTGCTCGCTCTTTAACAGTTCCATATGGCCAGTGTGAAAGTCTAATGGAGAGTGGAGACTAACAGTAGACTATTGTGACTTAAATGAAGTCACACCACTGCTGAGTGCTGCCGTGCCAGACATGCTAGAACTTCAATACAAACTGGAGTCAAAGGCAGCCAAGTGGTATGCCACAATTGATATCGCTAATGCATTTTTCTCAATCCCTTTGGCAGCAGAGTGCAGGCCACAGTTTGCTTTCACTTGGAGGGGCATCCAGTACACCTGGAATTGACTGCCCCAGGGGTGGAAACACAGTCCCACCATTTGCCATGGACTGATCCAGACTGCACTGGAACAGGGTGAAGCTGCAGAACACCTGCAATGCATTGATGACATCATCATATGGGGCAACACAGCAGAAGTTGTTTTTGAGAAAGGGAAGAAAATAGTTCAAATCCCTCTGAAAGATGGTTTTGCCATAAAACAAAGTAAGGTCAAGGAACCTGCACAGGAGATCCAGTTTTTAGGAATAAAATGTCAAGATGGACGTCGTCAGATCCCAATGGATGTGATCAACAAAATAATAGCCATGTCTCCACCAGCTAGCAAAAAGGAAACACAAGCTTTCTTAGGCATTGTGGGTTTGTGGAGAATGCATATTCCAAATTATAGTCTGATCGTAAGCCTTCTCTATCAAGTGATCCGGAAGAAGAACGATTTCAAATGGGCCCCTGAGCAATGACAAACCTTTGAACAAATTAAACAGGAGATAGTTCACACAGTGGCCCTTGGACCAGTCTGGGCAGGACAAGATGTAAGAAATGTGCTCTGCACCACAGCCAGGGAGAATGGCCCTACCTGGAGCCTCTGGCAGAAAGCACCAGGGGAGACTCGAGGTTGAACCCTAGGGTTTTGGAGTTAGGGATACAGAGGATCCGAGGCTGGCTATACTCCAACTGAAAAAGCAATATTGGCAGCATATGAAGGAGTTCGAGCGGCTTCAGAAGTGATTGGTACTGAAGCACAGCTCCTCCTGGCACCCCAACTGCCAGTGGATGTTCAAAGGGAGGATCCCCTGTACACATCATGCAACTGATGTTACATGGAATAAGTGGGTCGCACTGATCACACAACAGACTTGAATAGGAAGCCCCAGTTGCCCAGGAATCTTGGAAGTGATCATGGACTGGCCAGAAGGCAAAGATTTCAGAATATCACCAGAGGAGGAGGTGACGCATGCTAAAGAGGCCCCACTGTGTAATGAACTACCAGAAAATGAGAAGCAATATGCTCTGTTCACTGATGGGTCCTGTCGTCTTGTGGGAAAGCGTCGGAGGTGGAAGGCTGCTGTATGGAGTCCTGTACGACAAGTTGCAGAAACTGCTGAAGGAGAAGGAGAATCTAGTCAGTTTGCAGAGGTGAAAGCCATCCATCTGGCTTTAGATATTGCTGACCGAGAAAAATGGCCAGTGCTATATCTCTATACTGACTCATGGATGGTGGCAAATGCCCGGTGGGGGTGGTTACAGCAATGGAAGCAGAACAACTGGCAGCACAGAGGCAAACCCATCTGGGCTGCCGCATTGTCGCAAGGTATTGCTGCCTGGGTAGAGAACCTTGTTGTAGACGTACATCACATAGATGCTCACGTACACAAGAGCCGGGCCACTGAAGAACATAAAACAACCAGCAGGTGGATCAGGCTGCTAAGATTGAAGCGGCTCAGGTGGACCTGGACTGGCAACAAAAGGGTTATTTATTTCTAGCTCAGTGGGCCCAAGACACCTCCGGCCATCAAGGAAGAGATGCAACATATAGATGGGCTCATGACCGAGGGGTGGACTTGACCATGGACACTATTGCACAGGTTATCCGTGAGTGTGAAACATGCACAGCAATCAAGCAAGCCAAGCAGTTAAAGCCCCTCTGGTATGGAGGACAATGGCTGAAATACAAATACGGGGAGGCCTGGCAGATTGATTATATCACACTCCCACAAACACCCCAAGGCAAGTGCTATGAGCTCACCATGGTGGAAGCAACCATCTGATGGCTGGAAACATATCCCGTGCCCCATGCCACTGCCCGGAACACTATCCTGGGCCTTGAAAAGCAAGTCTTATGGTGACATGGCACCCCAGAAAGAATTGAGTCAGACAACGGGACCCATTTCCAAAACAACCTCATAGACACCTGGGCCAAAGAACATGGCATTGGGTGGGCATAATCACATCCCCTATCATGCACCAGCCTCTGGGAAAACTGAACGATACAATGGACTGTTAAAGACTACACTAAAAGCAATGGGTGGTGGGACATTCAAACACTGGGACACATATTTAGCAAAGGCCACCTGGTTAGTCAACACTGGGGGATCTGCTAATCAAGCTAGCCCTGCCCAGTCAAAACTCCTGTGTACTGTAGAAGGGAATAAGGTCCCTGTAGTGCATGTAAAAAATATGCTGGGGAGGACAGTCTGGGTTATTCCTGCCTCGGGCAAAGGCAAACCCATTCATGGGATTGCTTTTGCTCAAGAACCTGGGTACACTTGGTGGGTGATGTGGGAGGATGGGGAAGTCTGATGTGTATCTCAAGGGGATTTGATTTTGGATGAGAATAGCCAATATGAATTAAATAGTACGATGTTAATTACTATACAAACACTTCTACAGTGGCTGCATGCCATGTCAATGGTATTACAGTAAGAATCACCTAGATTAACGAAGAATGAATTTTGATGAAACTGAGCAAAGTGCAGCGATGATAGAACTGGACAAGTGCAGTGATAATGGAAGCAGACAAGGCTTCATCATCCAACAATCCAACACCACACACCACCTCTCCTGCCCTGGAGGACTGTTATGACAGATGGAGCCCAAAGTCATGGACTAAATGAACTCAACGGACATTTTAGAGGGATGGCCCATAGACTAAGGGAATGATATCTGTGTGTATATATCAAAAGACAGGAGAAGTGGTGGTGATTAATTGGAATGTATTGGAAAGTGTAGGACCTGGGCATGGCATAGACGGTATGGAATAAGGGGTGGATACTGTCCTGGTTTCAGCTGGGATAGAGTTAATTTTCTTCTTAGGAGCTGGTAGAGTGCTGTGTTTTGGATTTAGTATGAGAATAATGTTGATACCACACTGACGGTTTAGTTGTTGCTAAGTAGTGCTTACACTAGTCAAGGACTTTTCAGCTTCCCATGCTCTGCCAGGTGCACCAGAAGCTGGGAGGGAGCACAGCCAGGACAGCTGACCCAGACTGGCCAAAGGGCTATTCCATACCATATGACGTCATGCTCAGTGTATAAACTGGGGGGAGTTGGCTGGGGGGGCAGTGACCACTGCTTGGGGACTGGCTGGGCATTGGTCAGCAGGTGGTGAGCAATTGCATTGTGCATCACTTGCTTTGCATATTTATTATACGGGGGATGGACTAGATGACCTTTAAAGGTCCCTTCCATCCCAAAGCATTCTATGATTCCACGATTATTATTATTATTATTATTATACTTTATTTGATTTCAATTATTAAACTGTTCTTATCTCAACCCATGAGTTTTCTCACTTTTACTCTTCCAATTCTCTCCCCCATCCCACTGCGGGGAAGGGTGTAAGCGAGCAGCTGTGTGGTGCTTAGTTGCTGGCTAGGGTTAAACCATGACAAAGAGCCATCTTTCAAGCAGTCTTTTTCTGCCTCTGAAGTCCGAAAGCTGCTCGTCAGATCCAGCAAAATTAGAGTATTAATAGAGAACAACTTATCAAGCTCAATAGGTTTGTTAGAGGCACACTTGTCTAGTTAACCAACGTTGTCAGAGTATCTTTTAAAGCAGAAAGATATTGTTAAGGCCCTTCTGAAGTGTTTATTTCTGCTCCAGGTTTTCCACACCAGTGTTTCTCCATCAGTGGGCTGGAAGCAGTGCTGCCCTAGGAAGTGGTGCTCAGACAGCAGAGGGTCTCCCCAGAAAGGTAGCCCTCCTTGGCTATGGGGTGGTAAGACGGCCTCATCCCAAGATGTCAAGATGTCAAAAGGGATGCCTGTTACAGCAGGGTTTATGCTGGCACCCCTTAGTTCTTTGCGCACATGGCGTTACTGATGGGTATCAAAAGCAAAGAGCGCTGCTGTCCTCCCGACCCCAGGGCTTGCAACCCATGGGTCAGAAACCCTGGCCTCGGCTGAGAAGAGGAAAACGTCTGGTGAATTGGGAAGGCAACTTGGTGGTACAGGATTGGGAAACAGGGGGCTGACTCCAGTGTTTGGCTTCTCCTCCACCTTGTTCCTTGATGGCCCATACTGTTCTCTGGGCTGGTCCTACCTTCACTCTGCCTTGTGTTTTAAGTCCACTGGTCAGAACTTGTTCAGCAACATTTTGATTTTCTAGATATATTCTCCTTCAAGTAAAAAAAGCATTTTTTTTTTTACCGTAAACATATGAACTTCAACATTTTCCAGGGAAAGATTTCTCAGATTGGGGCTCTTTCTTGTGACTTTCTGAGAGACACAAGTCAAAATCTTGACCTATTCATTCCTAAATGTGATTGCTCTGATAGCTCTTATGTCTGAGCATTTTCTAAAGGCTTTGGTTTCCTTCTAAAAGATGATGATTTTGAAATCTAAGCTTTGGCAAAAAAGAACTGTGATCTCCCAGCTCTGGTATCTGGATTGGAAGTGCTTCAATGCAGTGCTATGTCCTATGTGTTTGTACAGCACAGGGTTCTACATCATACCTAACACCTGCAGGCACCTCTAAAACACAAATTGTATCTACTAATAGAAGTTTTACCTTTGCCTGGTGCTTTGGTCTGAGACTGTTGTTGACAATACCCCACACATGGCAGAGGACAAGAGGATAAAGCACTGGGAATGCTGCCTCTTCCCCCTCTCCCTCTTTTTTTACTTCCTGTAAACATTACTGGAGAAGATTGTACTGCAAAGTCATAAATAACGTATACTTGTCAGAAGCTACGGTCTTAAAATATTCTAAAGGTTTGTTTGTGTTCTCTCCATAAATTGTTTATTGGTCAATATGGCCAGAACTTTCAAATGTAACCTCCTTTGCAGTTTGCTGATATTATCTCTGTTCTAAATACTTTCAGCTAGTATTGAGCTTTCAAAAAAACCCACTTTCTACCTTTTTTTCATTGATGAGAGATTTTTTTAATGCTGAACATTCAGATTATGCAGCATGACATTACCCTGTGTTTCTTATCCTTACGGAGATTGCTAGCATTAAAGGAGAACTGTATGATTGTTACTAAAGTTACTATTGGAAGTAGGGTTATGCAGCAGGGGGATGCTTTTTGAGTGGTCTCTATCTATGCAGTAAAGCAAATCAGAAAAGAAAAATCTCTGTGTAAAATATTGCTCTAATTTGTATTCTACTTCTCTACGTCATGTAAATGTTCTTCAAGTAACAGATTGACATTGTGAAATGGTACCCTGACGAGTAAATTATCACAGAAAGAAGTTCATCAAAGCAATGATTTCAGATGTGTCTGAATAGCCCGTGAGCATACAGAACCGAAGATATCTCTTTAGCCAGAGATGACACCAATCATTAACATAGAAAACAGACTTTCTTCTAACTCTCCTGGAGCCCTGCAGTGCAGGGGGTCTTCCAATAAAACAATCATCCTGCATAGGATGATACTTTAAATCAGAAGTTAAGTGGTTCAGTCCCCTCTTGATAATTCCTAAAGAGGCTACAGAAAGACCAATGGACTTAAAAACACTTTTAAATGGACATAATGGTTGATAGATTGGATATTTACAGCTAGTAAGTCAAATATGTTATGACATTTGGTAATTGCTTCTTCAATAAATAACTTGATAAGTTCCTGGAGAAAAGAAGGTAATTTATCTCAGAATAAAAACAGTTTTGGTCCACCAACTCTTTGAGGACAATTTGGTAGTTAACTGTAACTACATGGGGAATTTGGATGCTCAGCGATCATTAAAAATAATGGGAACTTAAGTGTCTGGATCCTACAGTAGCTTCAAAAATCCTAGCCACGCACTCCTGGGACAATCACTTTTTGCCCACTGCAAAAGTATTAACACTGAAGCACTCATATCTTAGAAAAGAAAGAGAACAAATTGCATCAAAAACTATTTCAAATGGTTATCTATGAGCATTTTACTGATGTTTTACTAAATTGATGCATGAATAAGAAAACAAATAGAACACCCTATAAGTTATTTTTATACTATAATTATTGATGTTTCAACAAAACAAAGACCTGATAGTCAAAGGGTTCATTGGCAACAGGATTAAAGTGGCAACAGATTTTAATCAAAACGCATTTTTCGAGGCTAGGAATTTGTAGTAAAAAATAAACACCTACCTGCCACACATCATTATATATGTTTATTCTGCATAAACACCTGTACAACCCAGTAAGGGATTACAGAGGTAGTGCAATGGAGCACCTTCTCCCAAAGGTGAGAATAAATGAATGGGACGGAGACAGCAGTTAGTACAGAACAGTTAATAGCTATACTGGGTATCACTACTGTTAGCCATGGCTCATTCATTGCCTCACTACTAGTCATGTACTTAGCAGTCATCATAACACAAATGAATCTTAATGGGAGCTCCTTCCATTGCCCCAGAGCAGCATGACAGCAAGCAAGAGGGCACCTGAAGAGCTATATGGGGCAAACAGGCAAGGAAAACAGACAGGCAGAAACTGACAATTCAGGGTTGAGCTGCTCTTTTTTATCTTTCCTTTCTTTTTTTTTTTTTTTGCCATTAAGTCTTCTACACATTTGAATCTAACATCCAGTTCCCTAGTCCTCGACTTCGTGTTGAGATGTACCATGCACACCAGTCAGCATAACTAGCCCACCTAAAACAGTGGATCCTCAACCACAGCATATTTAACACAGCACCCTTAGCAATGCCTCTGAACTCACCCTAATGAGGATCAACCTTTCCAAAGTCTATACTACACAAGAAAGGTTTAGCCATGATTCAGTCCAGCATTTCTATATAATGGTTCCATTATGTATATAATCCTAGTAACTATGATACATTGCTGACAGACGCCTTTCTCTTGGCATATTGATGAGCTATAACCTGAAACTCCACGCACAACTCTAGGAATCTCATTTTTTTACAAAACCCCTCCAATACCCTGTACTCACCCCAGAGACTTCTTGTGGGATCCAGATGCTGTTATTCCAATCTCTGTCTGTTACCACAAACTGCTCCACTTTCTACCATGCTCATTCACGAGCCTGTGAAACAGTTATTTGTCTTCTTTTTGTATTAGTCCCTCTCCAAGCCAGAGCCAAATTCTATACCTGCCACCGATCAGATCCGTCCTTTTTTGTCTGTGCTATTTTATGAAGACATTTGTAATTTCTTTCTCTCTGCCTCACTATACAAATCCTCTGTTTTCTTGCCCTCCTGCAGCTTCTTCCTCTGTTCAGTCTCTGCAAGGTTTTGTTGCTATTATCATAATTTTCTCTCAACATGCTCTCTGTCCTCTTGAAGGCTGGTTTGACAGATCCTCTCTTGTCATCTGCTTGAAGGCTGATTTCAGCTCTTCCTTACAGCACTGTGCCTGTGTGCCTCCTCCGCTACAAGTGCTTAGCATGGAGCTTGTTCTACCAGGGCAATGGGTCTGCTCCTCGTGGCCCTCCCTCCCAAGGAGGGTCACAGGGATGTAAGGTGTGCAGGGCTGTGGGCCACAGGTGTTAGTCTGATAATGTCAATAGTTGACTGCTGCCTTTCCAATAGGCCTGGTAGCTCTTCCCCTTCTCATTACCAAGGATGTGCACTAGTCATTTGATGGGATCTCCCCTGGGTGTCCATGGGGTGCCCAGAAAAGAGGATGTTTAGGCTTGCTATCAGAGTAAATTTACCAGCCTGTGCCCACTCCCCCTTGCCTTAGAGAGATGTTCACGAGGAGCAGGCACCCCCTAATTGTTTTCATGGTGCCTGCCCACTTCCATATCACTTTCTGAAGGAGACACAAGACTACAGCAAATCCATATGGGAAGCATGAACCAAACAAGCAAGTGCAATGGTTCCTCTCAGGGGATACGGTAGCTGGTTCATGCATGCAGCCCTCCTCTGACACTGAAAGAAACTGAGTGTCCAACTAAAACAGACATGCACCACTGATACACACTCTTCCCAAACTTCCCTTTCTGGGGAGGCATTTGCCTGCCCTTCACATGTCCTTCATGAAGCATACTGATTTCCTTCTTATTTCTTCATTTTGTCCCTTATAAAATCTATTTTTGCTGTGAAGCCTTAATATATTATACCTGCAGGTCAAGCAACACATAATATATACTTGAATGGGTAATGCCCTCCAGATTATGCGTGGGTTGGAGGATGCTTGGGGCAAAACTTCGAATTTTTTTTGCAGGGAAATGCTTCTTTTCATTTAGGAAGCTCCCCTTTCCAGAAGTCAGTCTCCTAATTCTCACTGAGAGTCAGCAGATCTTCACCTGGCAAAGCACTTCTCTCCTCTTCAAAAGTATCTTAAAATTATAAATAGACTAATTTCAACAGTGGGCTAAGCACACAGAAGGCACTCCATATATAATAATCTAGTGAGGTACCTATATTACTCTTAAGAGATTTGCCAACTAGTGATCTACTACTGCTATTTTAATTTACGTTACATCATGATTGCAATTCTAAATTAAACTCATACAAGCAAGGAAATTTATAGTCAAGCCTTTCATTCAATCCTTAACTTGCTTTGCTGTAACTAAGTTACATATCGCAAGGGCTCTTAACTGCGTCTCACAATACCTAGGCATGGAGAAAGGTTAATTACTGTATTGGGTTTGCGTGGCAAGGTTTTGGTAGCGGGGGGGCTACAGGGGTGGCTTCTGTGAGAAGGTGCTGGAAGCTTCCCCCGTGTCCAATAGAGCCAATGCCAGCCGGCTCCAAGATGGACCCGCCACTGGCCAAGGCCGAGCCCATCAGCGATGGTGGTAGCGCCTCTGGGATAACATATTTAACAAGGGGAGAAAAAAACCCCTGCACAATGGCAATTGCAGCTAGAGAGAGGAGTGAGAATACGTGAGAGGAAGAACTCTGCAGACACCAAGGTCAGTGAAGAAGGAAGGGGAGGAGGTGCTCCAGGAGCTGGAGCAGAGATTCTTCTGCAGCCCATGGTGAAGACCATGGTGAGGCAGGCTGTCCCCTGCAGCCCATGGAGGTTAACGGTGGAGCAGATACCCACAGATATCCCACTTGCAGCCCGTGGAGGACCCCACACTGGAGCAGGTGGATGCGCCCAAAGGAAGCTGTGACCCTGTGGGAAGCCCGCACTGGAGCAGGCTCCTGGCAGGACTTGTGGACCTGTGGAGAGAGGAACCCACGCTGAAGCAGGTTTGCTGGCAGGGTTTGTGATCCCACGGGGGACCCACGCTGGAGCAGTCTGTTCCTGAAGGACTGCACCCCGAGGAAAGGACCCACGCTGGAGCAGTTCATGAAGAACTGCAGCCCGTGGGAAGAACTCACATTGGAGAAGTTCATGGAGGACTGTCTCCTGTGGGAGGGACCCCATGCTGGAGCAGGGGAAGAGTGTGAGGAGTCCTCCCCCTGAGGAGGAAGGAGCGGCAGAGACAACGTGGGATGAACTGACTGCAACCCCCATTCCCTGTTCCCCTGCGCTGCTTGTGGTGGGACGAGGTAGGGAAATCGGGGATAAAGTTAAGCCTGGGAAGATGGGAGGGGTTGGGGGAAGGTGTTTTAAGATTTAGTTTTTATTTTCTCATTACCCTACTCTGATTTTGATTGGTAATAACTTAAGCTAATTTTCCCCAAGTCAAGTCTGTTTTGCCCATGATGGCAACTGGTGAGTGATCTCTCCCTGTCCTTACCTTGACCCACAAGCCTTTCATTAT
This sequence comes from Theristicus caerulescens, assembly GCA_020745775.1. Lineage (NCBI taxonomy): Eukaryota > Metazoa > Chordata > Aves > Pelecaniformes > Threskiornithidae > Theristicus > Theristicus caerulescens. Next base: position 77,479,250 of record CM036558.1, read on the forward strand.
ATTTTCTCTCCCCTGTCCAGCTGAGGAGGGGGAGTGATAGAGCGGCTTTAGTGGGCACCCAAGTGTCCAGCCAGGGTCAACCCACCACAATTACACAGACTCATTTTTTACCTTTGATTTGCTTCTGTAGTAGGCTAAAAGGAATCTTGTAGAAGAATTCAGCCCCAATATGCCCTCAACTTGAAAACTGTTAGCACCTCTTGGGCTACGTTGTCGGGTGCTGGGTAGTTCAGCAGGGCAAACCCTACACAGTTTGGTGAGTGCTTGCTCCATTGGGTATCTACACAGAAGCATGAAGGGCTTCAGTCCTTCTGAAAAAAGTGAAATAATTTACAGAAAAGCCCTACTGAGAAACAAATCCACATGTTCTCCCCAGGGGCCCCATGGCAGCCCTAACCAGCCCTATTCCTTCCCTCTTTGGTGAGGACATGGACATGAACTAACAACATAGGCCCATGAGAGCTGTTAGAAAAACCAGGAGGCGACACAAACGGCAAAAAGCAGAAAATCAATAGAGAAATTCAGAAGGCAGTCTTGTAACCTGAACACCTCGGTGTTTCACTGATACCAGCTTAACCTTGGACTGGTTACAGTTTGGGGTATCAACCCCCGCATGCTCAGGCTTTTGAAGAGCTATTACAAAAACAACAAACATTTTAAACATACAGAATGCTTTTGACAGTGTACCTTCACCTTGAGTATCTGAAATCCCTTTAATTTATTTCTTAGCATATGAACTATATGCTTTTCAAAGCAAAACAAGTAGTTTAAAAATTGGAACCCCCTGTGACTGCATGAAATGGTCCTTTCATCCATTCATTCTTTAAATGAGGACCCAAATCAATTCCTTCACAACAGTTACGGTTTCTCAAGTCTGCAAACACTTTTCAAAGGTGGGCTCTATCTTTTGGAGTACCATCGTGACATGCTTGGTAGTGTTGTAGCTGGTGAATTTTAAGTGTTTAACTTTCAGATGAAATGTATGCAACTATGTTAAAAATTCCTGTGAAAAAGTAGGTCTTATACATGCGTTGCAGTCAGTTTTCACAGTTCTATCCTTTTTTAATTACCCAAGGCATTCTGATTACAGAGCTACAAAGTAATCTATTTAAAACTGGGTTTTACAGTGATTTAATGGGCACAAAAAGCATACGGAATTAGGAAACATTTACTTCTCTTCCCCTTCTTCTTACATTGCCAAATATATTTAAATCAAACTTGTTTTAAAAACAAATATTCCCAGGGTAAGGACTTTCATATCAACTTCTAGTTAGGTTGTTTCTGCTGAATTAGAAACCTCTGGCAATTTTTTCCCAATGAAATGTAAATGATGACATATCGTTAACTAGCAGCATTACACTACTAAAATACTAAGACGTGTCTTGCTTGCCTCAAACTTCCCTTTCCTTAAGTGCAATGCCTTAGAGGCAGCAGTGTTTAAATGGTACAAAGTACTCTACTACCACGAGCCTGAATCTTTATTTAGGAGAACAAGCTTCACATTCTTCCCTGCTAATGCAGTATATGGGCATGTTCAGCTCCTCCATAAAACACACTCATACACTATTACTGTCTAAAACAAGGTACAGTACTGACATGACAGATTCATGTTCCCAGCTGTGACATAAGGGCTCTTTGACAATATGACAGTGAAAGCCCTATTAAGAAAACATGTGCCGGACAGTGCATCTGATGCAGTTAAATGCCATAAAAGATTTTCCAGGTGTTAATGAGTTACATGAGTAGAATGAAAATGAGATGGATCCGTGCGCTTGGAAATTCTCAAGAAGCAGGACTCAGGCTCTCAGAGAGACAGACAAACAGCGCTTTATAAGCATCACTGGCCACGCTCTGCACCTGACTGCTCGAGGTGATGAGCGACCCTGAATATTCACTGGGGGAACTGTTCATTGAGGATCGTTTGCATGGGAAAAGACAGACTTTCATGTCTTCCTGCAGTTTACTGCATCCTTTTTACTTTGCTCTATTTGTGAAAAAGCACTAGCTATTTTCCCCTTTTTATGTTTTTGGATTTTTTCCCCCTAAGAGAAGGAAAACATTATGCCTGTTACTTCATTTTTTGTTCTTAGTTTTACGAGTGATTCAGGTTGACCCAGTACAGGCAAGGAACTGTCATTTAACCCATGTTAAAGTACCACTTCTTACAGTTTATGCTTTTAAAGGACAGAAATACACTCTTTTGCATACTTTGAAACAGCAGTGGTTGAAATTTTTCAAGGCAATGTTGGGGTTTAAGATATAGTCCCTTAAGCTATGTGTAAAATAATATGTACAGGCTGCCCTGAAAATTTCAACCACTGATATTCAGAGTATGTGCATACCTTATCTTATACATCAGGTATCTACAGTAGAATTGTTTATTCATATCATCTGTTGACTTGATAAAAGATTGTTTCATTTCCTTAGCATGTGTGAATTTTCAGGTTACTGTCCTTGAAGAGCTAAGTTTTGTTTTATCTACATATGACAGGTACAGTGTGGGAAGGCTGCAATGCAGATTTTTCCATGCTGTTGTGACCACAACGTCAGTCTTAATCCTGACATACAATTGTATCTAGGAAAAAAAGATAATTTTGTCTTCATCCTAATTCCAGCCTGATTTTCCTTAAAGGGGAAGCTCCCAGTAATACGAGAACCAATGGAGAGTCTCCTGTCAGAAATTAATTTAGACCCACCTATTTTATTTCCCACAATGACAAGTCAGTACTATTTTATCTTTCGTTTCCAATCTCATATCCCAAGTCCTCTTCCCACTCTTCCCCCACCCCAAGAGAGTTACTTAAATTAACTTGAAGAACTAAATTTTCTTAAATGCGTAAGAAGACTAGGTGGAGAGACTGAGCAAACCAGTCTAATAGCACATTGACACAGATTCTTGAAATTCATGTCTTAAGGGTTAAAATTCCTCTGGCTTGCCAGGTGTTCTGTACAAATGTTGCATTCATACAATGTAGTATCTGACCATTTAACCATATGTCAAACAATCTCTGCTATGACAACCAGATGTAGACATTGCCATGGAATGAAATTATCATTTTATTAATTACCCTTTAATTAGTTGATACAGCAGAGAACATGCAGTAATTTAGTCATAATTGGCCTGACTGAGACTCAATACTTACAGGGATGGAATCTGTTTGTGAGACTACTTGTTATGAATAACAATTATGTCTGTGACAATGCAATTTTATTATGAAGATGTACTGTGCATTTCAAACAACTTTTAGGTATAAGATAGTATTCAGGATTTAACTACAATTTGATGGCAAATGTTTTCCTTGAATAGAAGTGTATAATCCTCTGCGTATTTTGCTAAACATAACAATGCAAGAAAGACCTCTTCCCAAACCTACTGTGATGGCCAAAGTGTGTTTTCGATGCATTTTATTATAGAAATGAGGAGCCACTTGGTAAATTTTGTATTTGAAAATGGAGGAAAAAACACTTCAGACTTCTCTCAAAATCTTGTTACTGGTCTTCAAATTATTCTAGAGTTTAATGTGGTGTTTGTGTAAGGAGTACACTATGGAGATTTTTAGAAATATTCTCTGTCAGAACATCATAAGCAGAAACTTGAGCAGTGTCTCTTACGTGATCACTACACTTTTTAGATTTCTGTAAGAAGAGTAGAAGAACATTCTTAGGTTTCTCAGACTGGATGGCTGCAATTAAAGTTAGCAACATCCTCCTCTAGACTGTACTAGTAAGTAAAATGCCTTGAAGACATCCTTTCAATACAGCTTGCCATTAAATCAGAAACACCCTTCATAGACAGAATACTGGGTATCACTGGTAGGACAAAGCACATTCAACAGCTTAATAAAAATGCTTGTAAAGTAGATCTTAACATTGGTCCTTACATACGCAGTTGTTACGAGGTTTTTCTACCGTCACTTTGGACAAAACTCTGGAGTTACCATTCTGTCCTTGCTCTTCTAAACTCTGTGACCTGAGCGAAGACTGCAGTGTTTTATATTAGTTTTATTCTGTTAGATAGACAACATGCCTCATGTTTTCTCCACTTGTCTTTCCACAAAAATCTCACAAAGTGCAGGTCAAAGCCTTCAACAAACTCAGCTTCAACAAAATATAACAAATTGCTTTACTTTTCAGCGTTGAATGAAAGCTCCTTTTTTTTTTCCCCCTGTAATGGGTAGCTCCTACCTTTCTGCAGGTGCAGTGACAGAAAATTATGGTTAACTGAACTTCTTTTTAAACCTTGTCCAATTCCAGCACATTTATTTATTTATTTATTTATTTATGATGGACAGGCAGGCTACATGGATGTCTCCAAGCCAAATGAATCTTCCATGTAACTACTCTAAAGTCAAGGAAGTTATGTGAAGGATGAGTCTGTTTCCTTCACAATTAGACTTTGAGTAATTCTTTAACTTTGTTCAAATGACCATGGACGACTTTGTAAGTTTTCCTTGTTTTAAACATAAAATTCTTCCATCCTTTCTGATCATTAATCCACTGTTATGCTTCCTCATCACAAATTTATATATATGGAAAAACATCCTATATAGGAAAGAAAAACATTTTTTGCCTATGGTGCCATCTTCCAGTTAGTATCAGTAAGTCATATTCTATTGCTTGTAAGTGCATCTTCCTTGACAACTTATAACCACCTCCAGTACAAATACACACAGGTTGTATTTTCCTGCTGTGTCACAGGGAATAGCTAACACAGTGTAACAAGAGATCATTTCATTAGATTACCATGAAAGAGTCATTGCTGCAAGGAACTCGAGTTGAACGGGGACACAATCACAGTGTTAAAAACTCGAAACAGTTTACCATTAAAACCTTGTGTGCCTGCTTGAAAAATGTCTTAGAGCAGCACAAAAGCTGGCACCATTAGCTTTCATCCCTGCTGAGTTGGCAATAAAGTGCACACATAAGTAAAATGCATTAATTGGTATTAGTCAATCTAGTTAAGATGTTCATTCTCCAGGCATCTTCAGATTTCATTTCCATAAAATAGGATTTCTTTAAGTCTCACAATTTGATTTTGTCCAGCCCGAAATGATGTTGACACAGTGGCAGCAAAAGCACAATTACACCCCAGCTTTACAAAGGTGGTCTCTATCTAAATAGACCGGGACCCACGTGCTCCTACTCTCACCAAAAAAAAAAAAAAGAAAAGAAAACCTGTGGAAGAGGAAAAAGTGATACATTTTCCTATCATTTTCCTATTGCTATTTTTCCTCCCTTTCCCTCGTATTTTTCCTACTGTGCACTACTGATTACTGCACTTTAAGATCAGAATGAACAATTAACTGCCTAATTATTCCAGTCACACCAAGCCACAATGAAATCTTTATTCAGTGTTTACAGCAATCTTTGGCAGAGACTGTCTTGCTGTTTTTAAACCAAGAAGAACTGCTCCCTTTGGCTCCCCTCAGCATCAGCTGCCTGGGTTTCAGAGCTGGATGCCAATAATCAGCCTCCTTTTTCTCTTCCAAAGTGGCTATTTTTTTTTTAAGGGTGAAAAGACCTATTCTCATCAACTCCCCATATATTCTGCCTGATTTATGTCCCAGCCACTGGGTCTCTTCCTTCCGTATCTTTTACCATTTGTGTGTGTGTGTGTGTGTCCCGCACCCCCTCCGCAGCGCCCGCCGAGCCCCGGAGCCCCCGGACCCCCGGCGGGGCGGGGAGGGGGGGCTTCTTTCTCGGGATCCCCGGCGAGGCGAGAGGCGAGGGGGCGAGGAGGGGGTAGTTTCCAGCTCCTGCTGTGCAGCACCCCCCTCCCATACATGCGCACCTTTTCCTACAGGTTTTCCGCTTTCTGCAGAAAGCCCCCGCCGAGCCTCCCCGCCGTCTCCGCCCCGGGAAAGTTGGAGGGAGCCGCTCCGTGCGGCTCCTTCTGCCCCCGCTCCCTCTCTCCGAGCGGCTCCCGGGTCCCGGCGGCGAGCAGCGACGCCGGGACATCGGGACACCGGGACACCCCCCGCCCTGCCCTGCTCGGCCCTGCCCGCCGCGGGAGCGCTCCTGCGGGGGGGTGTTGGAAATTGTCCCAGGCGAACTCCAGAGCGATGCGGTGTGGGTTTGCTCCGTCCCCCACCGCCTCCTCCTCCTCGCCCTCTGGTTGCGGCTGGGCAGCTAGGGGGCCGGGGAAAGAAGAAAGGGAAAAGAAAAAAAGGAGCAAAGAAAAAAAAAAAGAAAAAAGGGGGGAGAAAAGAAGAAAAAGAAGAGAAGGAAGAAAAAAAAGAAAAATGAAGAAAAAAGAAAAGGGGGAAAGAAACAAGAAAAGAAAGAAACAAAAATAAGAAGAGAAAAAGGGGGGGAAAGGAGGGGAGAAAAGAAAAAGCAGCAGCAGAAGTCTCCGGAGGACAGGACGGGTTACCTTGCAGTGCGGAGGAGCTCCCGGCCGCCTTCCTGGCGCTGGGACTTCCCTCCCTCGCCGGGTGCGCCCCTCACATCACCGCGCCCCCCGCCGCTCCTTCCGCAGGGGCCGCGCCGGCCGCCTTCGCCCAGCGCTGCCGCTCGCTCCCGCCTCCGCCTGCGGGGGGGCGGCTCCGCGGGGCTGCGCGGCGGCGGCGGGCGGAGGAGGAGGAGGCGGAGGCGGAGGAGGAGGAGGAGGAGGGAGCCCCGCGGCCGCCCCGCTCCCCGCAGCTGCCCCCGGCTCCGCTGCCCGCGAATATCGCGGCGGGTCTAACGCTACCGCGGGGACCCGCGGGAGGCGATTGGCGCCGGGGAGCTGCGCCCTCCTCCGCCGCCCTCCTCCCCCGCCCCGCTTGCCGGGGAACCCCCCCAGCTGCTGCCCACCGGGTCCCACGCAGCTCCCCGGCGGTGGGAAAAGCAGCCCCGCGTCTCCGCTCTGCAGGGCTCTCTGCGTCTCGGGAGGATTCAGAAAGGCACCGCACGGGCTGTGAGAAAATGGGCTGCTGAGGCAGAGCAAAAGCAACGCTGGGGAGGAGAAGCGCTGCTTTTTTTAACGAAGAGGGTGCGGAGATGAAAGCTGAATTTCTTTAGAAGGCTCAATTTTAGTTAATAAACATCCTGAGACTAATGTCAGAGCTACTTTTATGAGGGTAAACAGTACAGTTTCCTGGAGGGTTTGTGTAAGACTTTGGAAAAACAACCAAATAATAAAGGGGTTTTACATCCACTTTTAAGATCATTTTAGTGTTCATAAAAGCTGCCAGGCTTGCTGAAATACTCCCTACCCACAGAACGACAGCAGCAAAGGCAGCGGCAGGACAAGGCATCCTCTCTGCCTACCAATTTGCCTCAGTCTCGACCTGAAATAACTAGGAGGGCAGATATTTCTCCCACCGCCCCTGCGCTAGCCTTCATCTTTCTGCGCAGTGTGGGAAGGAGGCAAACTTGTACCAACTTTGATGACATGTACGTGTGAAAGAGATAGGGCAACTTGTCCACTTGGGTACGAGAAGGTTATTACCTCTGTAATAGCTCCCTGTAGTAATAACTTCTTTTTGCTGCCAGCGCAGAGCCCATTCCCCGTCTCAGTTAAATCGGTAAATCTCGAGCAACTCCACTAAGCTCGGAGCAGAGCTGTGTCCTGGCAGTCTGTGGCCAAGCCAGGGACTGGCACTGGGAGACTCTAAATCTCGTTATCGATTGCTTGGGATGCTGCCAGTCCCTCAACAATTAGATCTTGAGATGAAGATTCAGATTGTACAGTCAAGATTTGGGATTTTTTTTTTTTTCTCTCCAGATTTGCACTGATGATTATTTGCAGAACTAAGGTCACACTGGCTAGTTTTCTGGCCCTGCATTTTTCATATTGATCATAACATAGTCATTTCAGTATTACAAAAGAAAAAGGGCAGTCAAATCTCTGGAGAGAAGTTGTTGGAAGTTTGTATGCTGGCAAAGTGCCCCAAACAAATGACGGATTATAGCTATGATAAATGAATACTTTGATGTGTTGGGAAGCAATATGATGTTTTCCCTGTTTCCTCTATTGCATGTTCATCTTCGGGCTCCTCGGGCTGATTGAACATTTTTAGCGTAACTGTTCAAGAAGGCAGAAATGCCTTTCGTCAGCATCACTGGTCAGCGTCAGAGACTCGGTGCACTTCTCATAATGATAAAGCAAAACATACCCCTCAGTACCACTTTTCCCCAATATTAGGACAGAATACTTGCAATAACATCCTGGAAAGTTATCAGTACACCATTACTGCTGGGAGGCTGATTACAAGACCAACGACCTCTTGCTAGAATTGAGCAGGTTCTTGAGTCAATGTGTAATTTTTTCCAGACTAGGATTTTATTCACAATACTTCTTGCAACATATACACACATCTCTATTTCTCTACTTCAATATAGTATACTCAGAATATGTCTGATTATAATTTAAAAGGCTAAACAGATGCCACTTGAAAAGTTTGCATCTCAGTTTAAGTGTAGTCTGTGAGTTTGTTTTTTTTCCCCCAAGTTGGACTGCAGTAAGGGAAAAAAATTAGAATAAAATACATACGACAACTTTAATGGAATGGCGGCTGCAGTGGATGCTCTTTGATTATTGCATATACCACAGCACCATGAAAATAAAATGCAGATACTGTCAATTGCTTAAGGTTATAATTTAGGATTAATATATAGTACATAATGCAGCACTCATATATGACACAGAAAACCCAAGAGAATTCTATGATATACAGAATGACCACTGGAAAAAATCCACACATTTAATAAACGAGCTCCTCAGTTTCACATATACAGCCAAATGGGTTATCCAAACATGTTTACTAAAGCAGATATGGCTGCATACTCTAATTTCTGCCTTGTGTGTTGTCTTCCTTCACAGGGACATATTTCAGTAATGTGCCTGTGACTTATCTTTTCTGAGAGCTGTTATGTGATGTACAGTAAAATATGAGGAACTTAGATTTTCACTGAGTGTCTCATGCTCCCCCCGAGTACAGGGCTGAATCATGCAATCTGAAGAGTGCTCTCTTGTGCCTCTGAAATCAGAGTTGAGAGTACATTGCAAAGAATGTGTCCATCAACTCATCTGTCTCAACACTACATGGTTTCAATCACCAGGCTTTTTCAGGAAAAATGAGAGAAGGTTTCAAACATTCACACACAGAATGCACGTATTATGTACAGAAGAGGTGGGTGAAGATCTATGTCACCTCCTTCCTCAAAAACAAAAAATAGAATTACAATTTTAGATTAAATAAACTGAGCCTAACTCTCAAACCTGACATGACCCATAAAAATCAATTCTTGAATATAGAGCATTTTATTAAGCACAATTGTGATTAAATGTCCTTACATGAAAGGACTGACTCTTTTCTCTCCATTACTTGATGTTCTCCCTGCCACCATACTATACATAATGCTAAACCCATGCAAAACAGAGTAAAAAATACTAAAGAATGCAGCACGCTGAGTAGTTTTAAAATTTAGAGGCTTTCCAAGAGATGAAAGAAACATTTTGCTATCACTGTTTGAACAAGAGAATTTTGTATGCTGAAAGCTATTTACACTGTTCTCCTACAAGGAAAACTTGGAAGAAGCAGCATTATATACGGATATTGCTTATGTGTTCATACAGTTTTCTGTCTTGCACGACTGAAATGAGGAATGAGTTACAAGTTACCTGAATGACAGAGGTGAGGGAACAAGAGAGGAGAAAGCTGAAAAACAACTATTTTCCACTTTTGTATTGTCACTTCATGTCATACAACAGCTTTTATGTTTCTGTCTTATACCCCTGACTCAATTTATTCAGGTCTGTTCATGATTCTTCCGACAAAAAAAAAGTTTTGGGATTTTGCAGATGTGGGCTGTGTTGTGGCATCACTTTACAGGTGGCTAACATGAAACTCTCATTCTTTGCCAATACTAGAACTGGATATTTGCACCAGGAAGTGTTGGAGGAATTGATACGATGTAGATTTTGTAGCACCTTCATGGCTTTTTCAAATACGGGGTGTTCCTTTAGCTGTTGATTTGCTTTTGCAGTTAATCATAACTAAAACTTCATTGGTTTTTTTTGTGCAATAAATCACGGCTTTTCAAAATGCAACAATTTTTAAGGGTGCTACAGAGTCTATTTGAGCAAAGGAAAAGCTGAATGTTAACTAAAAAGAATTCCATATCCCAAATGGTAAAACGAGGCCATCACCCAAAAGCAAGAAGTTTCCAAAGCAATAAAACAAAACTGCACATTGCTGAAGAAGTGACATATAAAGACAAAGCATATATAACAAGAATGGTGAAAGGAACATGTACGGTCATAAAATCACATCCACCTTTGTAAAATGTTACTAAACCAGTAACAGGAACAGCTTTCAAGTTGTCATGTCCACAGGCAAGAATACCAGCTCTACTTGTATCCAAGAAAGCCCAAAATGTCACATGCTACAACTGAACACTACACAGTCTGTTTAAAAAATGTGCGTGCATACAAAATCCAGTGAAGAACTTAAAATGACAACAGCACAGCACAAGCAAAGACACGCATATATGGATGTACCTTGGAACCTGTCATTCAACAGGCTCCAAGACACTACCTTCTCAGTCACATGCCTTTCTTTTTGCCTCCACTGTCCCTTTCTTCCAAGTAATCACTGATGAGTCCCCAGGCCTAGCTCAGGACTAGGGCCTGAGTTTTCACCCTTTTCAGGGGGCTACCTGAGCTTACCACTGTCAGGCAAACTTTTTAAAGGTCTTCTCCCTCAGAACTGTGTCTTTGCTCTGCTTCCTTCCTTGTTTTGTGTTACTCAGTCGCTTAATACAGTGAGTTATCTTCTACATTGCTTATGTAGGGTAGGGGAAGGCCAATCATAGAATCATAGAATCGTTAAGGTTGGAAAAGACCCTTAAGATCATCGAGTCCAACCATTAACCTAACACTGCCAACTCCACCACTAAACCATGTCCTTAAGCACCCCGTCTACTGTTCTTTTAAATACCTCCAGGGATGGAGACTCAACCACTGCCCTGGGCAGCCTGTTCCAATGCCTGACTACCCTTTTAGTGAAGAAATTTTTCCTAATATCCAACCTAAATATCCTCTGGCGCAGCTTGAGGCCATTTCCTCTCGTCTTATCACTTGTTACTGGGGAGAAGAGACCGACCCCCCACCTCACTACAACCTCCCTTCAGGTAGTTGTAGAGAGCGAGAAGGTCTCCTCTCCACCTCCTTTTCTCCAGACTAAACAACCCCAGCTCCCTCAGCCGCTCCTCATAAGACTTGTTCTCTAGACCCTTCACCAGCTTCATTGCCCTTCTTTGGACACACTCCAGTACCTTTATGTCCTTCTTGTAGTGAGGGGCCCAAAACTGCACACAGTATTCGAGGTACAGCCTCACCAGTGCCGAATACAGGGGCACTATCACCTCCCTGGTCCTGCTGGCCACACTATTCCTGATACAAGCCAGGATGCCATTGGCCCTCTTGGCCACCTGAGCACACTGCTGGCTCATGTTTAGGTGGCTGTCAACCAACACTCTCAGGTCCTTTTCCACCAGGCAGCTCTCCAGCCACTCCTCCCCAAGCCTGTAGCGTTGCCTGGGGTTGTTGTGACCGAAGTGCAGGACCCGGCACTTGGCCTTGTTGAATCTCATATGATTGGCCTCGGCCCATCGATCCAGCCTGTCCAGGTCCCTCTGCAGGCCTTTCCTACCCTCCAGCAGATCAACTCTTCCACCCAACTTGGTGTCATCTGCAAACTTACTGAAAGTGCACTTAATCCCCTCATCCACATCATCGATAAAGGACTGGCCCCAATACTGAGCCCTGGGGAAAACCACTTGTGACCGGCTGCCAACTGAATTTGATTCTGTTCACCACCACTCTCTGGGCTCGGCCGTCCAGCCAGTTTTTAACCCAGCGCAGAGTGCACTTATCCAAGCCGTGAGCAGCCAGTTTCTCCAGGAGAATGCTGTGGGAGACAGTGTCAAAGGCCTTACTAAAGTCCAGGTAGACAACATCCACAGCCTTCCCCTCATCCACTAAGCAGGTCACCTTGTCATAGAAGGGGATCAGGTTAGTGAAGCAGGACCTCCCTTTCATAAACCCATGCTGGCTGGGCTTTCTTCTTAGTCACCTTTTCTTCTGCCTTAGTTAAAGAAAACCTTATTCAAACATATATTCAAACCTACTGGCCATTTGGCAGTATAGCCTTGTCTTGGGCTATGTCCTGCTCTTTAAAATAAAGCCTTTGTTTGTCTCTACACCTCTTCTTAAACCTAATTCTCAGTTTATCATTTTAGTCTTGTTTTCATCTATTGTCTCTTGGAAGGAATGTAGGTTTCAGCATCTTCTTTCTCAACGCCTGTCCTTAGGGAAGACACTGAATTGAACACGGGTTTCTATTTGTGCCTTTTGCGAAAAGGCCATCACCGTGGTCTACTCCATCAGTATCTTCAGGAGAGTAATTTGCTACCCCCATTTGTCTGGAGCCACTGAGGGAAACAGTGCCAGATGCATTAGCTTTTCCTTCACACTGAGGCTTTAAAACTCCACAGCAGTGCCAGGGAATCCCAAGAGTAGGAGTCAGCTTTAAAGCTCTGGACTTTATTAGTTTAGTTTGAAACCTGATTTGGTTTCAAGACAGCAGCAAAAAAGTTCACAGAGTCCTACCCACATCTGAAAATTTCACCCCAGATGGAGGGCATGATGAGGCTTGCATGGCTGAAAGTCTCAGAGGGAGCTGCCAAGGAATTGCCATGGCACCTTGGCCTCTCCCTGACTGCACCATTTCAGTTTGCTTACTTTTATCATATGGCATGTGGAATTTCAAAATGCAAAATACACGCAACCTATTATTACAATTTTATTTACTTTTAAAAATTTTTCTCCAACAACATTTCTCATGGAATGCTGACGAGCAGCTTTTCTGCTCTTCCAGCCATTTAGTAAAACACCTCTGAATATCTCTAACTGCACCAGTTAGGCAAAAGGAGTGAATCGCTTGCTGTGGTATATCTACCACAGGATATGGTGTGTGTACAATGGACAAACTACAGGTAGTATACTGGCTGGTATACAAGCAATTGTCAAATCGCTAGCTACGCCCTTGTCTGCCATGAGAGAACTGTAGGTAATGAAGGATTGCCTTCTCCCCATGCATGATGATAGGAGCTAATGGGAAAGGAATAAGGTGAAGAAGCAAAAACACCTCAGGTCTCTCGATATGAATGTTAAAAGGAGCAGGCTTCTATTGTCAGAACATAAGTCAGTGACGCCTGTGCTTGGGCTGCTTTTCCTGATTGCACTGAAAGCCACAGTACAAAATACAGCATAACTCTGATTGCCCAGCACTGTTCATGTTCTCTCTATGGGAACTGGGCAGTGATTTTTCTTTGAATACATCATTTACAGCTTGCTACAGTGATTCTGCAAAGTCAATACATATCCTTAGCACAAAGCAAAGAATGAAGGGCATTATGGAAAAAGAGAGAAAGATACTACAGTGACAGAGAAAGACGAATTCCATTGCACAAGCATATTACAGGTTCCATTCATAGGAATAAAATTATTTTTTTTTTCAAACACAAAGCATTTTTCAAAATACATGCAATATGGTTATATTTAAAAGGATCTTGTGTATAGCTTACATGTCACTACTGACATAAACTCTCTGGCAGTGAATTATCATATGATTATTTACTGTGCAAAGAAGATCTATTTATTCATTCAAGTCACATATATTTGCAAGGCAAGGTTTGTAGACACAGGTAATATTTTTTATTAGACCAACTATTAGAATGGAAAGATGGATCAGGCACACAAGCCCTTCCCAGAGCAGAAACTGGTCTGTTTTTTTCCCTAGGTACTCAAGCTGGCTTCATAAAAGATGTTATTTCTCCTCTCAAACTTAGCTTCTGTTACAGCCTTAGATCACTGTGACTGTTACAATGCTGCTACTTATGTAATTATAAAATACCTATCTGGGAACCTGGTTACTCCTCTGCATTATTAATAGTGTCTGACATGTTTTCACTATTGTATTGGGAATACACTTAGACAAAATCTTCTCCTGACCACCCCAAATATTCAAATTGCAGCCTACAAGTGTTGAGGAAGTTTATGGAAAGCAATTTTCAGCCACGGGGTATTAAGCTGTGCTAGAAGTAGCTTGCTAGAAAGCAGTTACATCCCTTGGACTTGCAGTAGGTATACCCTGTCCCTCCTCTGTCTTACTTCCACAGGTAACAAAAAAAGTTAGCAGGTGATCTACCAGCCTTATATTTGCCTCTTCCTTGAAATCACTGCTGTTGCAGGGAATGGATTGGAGTCTGTGTTTTCTAAGTGGACTTTAGGACTAAATAGGGAATAAATGAAAGATAAGCCAGACAGGGTCCTCAGTTTCTTGTCCTGACTCAGGTAAGATTTAGGATTTTCAATGGCTGCTTGGCTTGAGCTCCAGAAATCTACCTCGTTTTTGGAGAAACATAGCATCTTTTTCCTCTTGAAATCTACATAATAACCTCTAAGTAATTTCATTGCAGTTTAGAGGGATCTCATTAACTGCGCTCCTTCCCCGTTTTTCACGTGTGTTGCTTCTGGACTTAGGTTCTGCTGAGGGCCAGAGGCAAAGAGCTCAGGGATCTCCTGAACAGAGCCATCTGCAAGTCCTGCCTGGCCGAGAGCAAATGGTCTCACAGTGTGGATACCCATCGGTAAAGAGTGCAGACATCCCGTGGTGCCCCTGGAGCCTCAGCGGTGGCTCTGAGGGCAAAGCTCTGCACCAGAGCTTGTCAGTTTTCTCTGAGCATGGAACAGAGCATGGGAGATTGGTGGGCGACAGAAATGGGTGGGCTGGACTTCTCTGCAGAAATCCCTCTGGGTGGTTTGAAGAACACTTGCTGACCTGCTGTAAGCAGTGTCGTGCAAACAACGCCAAACTGCCAACTAGGTCAACCAGGAGAAGTTTTAGTCTCATCTCACCCCTTCACAGTCCCCACTGACAGGCAAAAATTGAATGTCCTTAACACTAGAAGAGAGGAATCTATTTTGTAGTGTGCTACAGGCATGATCTAGACAAATTGCACCTATGTTTTTTTTGAACCCATCACAATACAACATAACAAGGCATTTCAATTACCTCAACAAGCTACCAATACAACTTTATCATTTCAATTTTTCATCCCTTTTCTCCAACTTGGCGTTTCCTCTATATATCACTCTTAATCTCATCAGTTCCAGCCCAGTTTAGGCTAATAAATGTCAGTCACCATCTCAACCTCAATGAAAAGGGGAAGCTTGCAGTGAAGAAAGCCAAAGGGCCCAGTTATTGCCTTGGGCCTGGAGCTCACCCCTCTGAACGGGGAAGTGGACAGGCTCATTCAGCCCTGCTAGCTCCGAGACAGGGATGGCGCAGAGAGAGGCGGAGCCATTGAGCCCCACTGCAGTAAGCAGGGCTGCAGGATCGGGCCGCCCCCAGGAACAGACCCATATGTTCACCAGAAGTAAAATTTAGGCAATGGTTTGAAACACACCATGCCAGAGCACAGTCTTAGCTGGCACATGTAGGGCCCAAAGACAGACCAGAGCTGTGCACGCAGGTCTGGGACAACGTATTTAACCACAGGAACTTTTATGGTCTTTGGGCATGCTATTCGTGTCTTCAAGGAGGGGAACAAGTTAAGCAGCAAAACAGTTATTTACATATTAGCTGGAAATGCACTGAGATCCCAAGAGACAGAGCGTGACAAAATACTTTTGTACCTTAATTATGTTTTTTTCTAAAAGACAGTGATAAAGCTTAAGGTTTTCAAAGATTTTATGGATACACAGAAGAGGCAAACAAGTTAAAATAATACTGCAAATCAACATACTTAGATGGTTGTTAATTCTGACTAAAATTTGCCATCTGTGACTGAGAATTTTACTAAATAAACCCCACAAATTATATATTATTGTAGCTAAGAATCTTCATGGCACTGTTTCTTAAGCTCTGGTACTGAAATAGGTCCACTGTAAATGAATATTTACAATAAAAGTATGCTCATAAAAGTTCCAAAGCATTTTCTAGTGACAGTCTGTTCAACTATTTAGTGATTCGAAAGAAAACTCTCCAAGAAAAGCTCCATGTCACTGCAGTACGTATAGAAATGTATGCAAAATGACAAAGGCAGTATGTTACTGCTGAGGTGCCTCTAACTTGATTGCTAAGCCAGTTGAAGTAACTTTTCATAAATGGAATACGTCCTCAGTTTTCCTCGAGTAGATAGAATAAGAGCAAAGTCAACAAAAAGTCTCTTCTTTATTTTTCTTTGAAGATATTATTTTCTCTGGAATATAGTAAAAATCTGTGTTCAGGGCACGTTAGCTAATTCTGAGGCATGTGTTCACAAGCAGACACATAAGAGGCTAATTTACATGCTTAAAGGCAATTGAAACTTTGTTTTGCATATGTAAATGTACCTGCCCAGCGTAAGAAGTGGGCTTTCCAGTACGCCCATGCATGAGGTGGGTTTACAGGCTTTAAAAAAAAAAAGTCTGATCCACTACTGCTGTCACTGTAGCTTGTCATCACAGCACAATTCAGGCAGAAAACCTCAAGACACCTATCAGACCAAATCCTGTGGACCTTACTCAAGCAAAAAATCTTGTTGATGTCAACAAACATTTTCTCCAAAGAATTTGTACACAATTGAGCCTTTTTTATACATTCATATTTTAGTATCATTGAATATCTGAAACAAAAACAAACCAGGTTTTCTTCTTTAACTCAGGGATCAAGGTATTGGGGAATGAAAATGAAAAAATGCCCTCCTTTAAATCCAGATAGGGACTACTTTTAGAATTTTAGGATACCTTGGAAGGATCTGAGTTTTTAGGTTAGTATAGAGAACTGTTTGAAGAGCAAGTTCCTTTAAAGACAAGTCATGATGGCCAGATATGTGAGTATTAACTACTCAGAATATGTTTTTTCCTATGAAGCAATAATTTTAATATGAGAAGCGTGCACTTAATGTCCAAAGGGTTCAAAATAGTAACTGTTAGTCAACAATCCTGCATTTTGGGTGCTTTTTTTAGTATTGCTTAGGACTGTACCCAGATCATGGCCCATTCTGTCGAAGATATTATGTCCTCAGGCTGAAATTCCAGCTGGGGTCTGTTTGCTGGAAATGACACACACTTCAGTTTCCAGGTCTGACCACCTCCCTACCACAGACTCCAAGTTTAGAGTTTTAAGGTAAACAAACCATGATAAACTATCAGTGGAACAGAGAGTTTCGCCCTCAATAGCACCTTTGGGTCCAAGAGCTAGAGAGAGGAGAGAAGACCCCAGTCATCTTCTCTGGAGGAAGGGTACCTGCTAGAGAGAAATCTAAGAGGAGCAAAGAGAACATTTTCAGGAAGCACCTTACTGGTTGTGATAGTCAGAGCATTGCTGAAAAATCATAAAAAAGAAAGAGTTTCCAGAGAGCTCAACCTACTTTCAAATTCAGCAGACATTTTTAGCAACAATAAAGAAGAGGCAGGTCTGGACGTTTTCAAATGGTTTCAGAAATGCTGAAATAGTCCCCAGTCCAAAACAGCACTGCACATCTGAAGGTAAGATTTGTGTTTGTTTGAAAATGAAAGACTATTAAGAAAGAAAATTAAACGATAAAAGATTAAAAAATGTCCAACAACTTATAAATGGAATAAGACATTTATTTTTAAAATATCTGTAGAAGAGACATCACTCTCTACGAAACTCTACCAGCTATTAATTTATCATAATGTAAATGGTTTAATTAATGTTTAATGATACAGCACTTTCCACAGGAACTGATCTCCAAATACACTGCTTTAGAAAAGGGATTTGGTACCCTAAGAAACACATTTACGTGAGATGGGATAAATGCGTGGTTCATGTAAATCATTTTAGCTCCAACAAAGGCAAGAGAACGATGTTGATTTCCACAGGTTTACTACTTGCAAATGATGTTACAAATAACATGTATCATCTTAGTGCTTGCCTCATACCTCTGTGTGTGTACGTCTTCGTAGCTCTTTTTGTTTTCTGATAACACAAATGAACCTTGTGAAATCACTGAATTACGTTGCTTGAGACAAGTACGTGTAAACTACAATTTTTGCAGTGCCACCCTCTAATGCTATGTACTCCGATGGCAAATATCACCAGTCTACTAGTTGCTAAGTTATGTAGCAACACTCACACTTAGATAAAATGAAGAGACTATACAAGAAAAATCACAGTATTCAATAACGTTACTTAATAAGGTAACTTACTAAAGTAACCCCAAAACGCCAACCACTAAACTCCCTGTAGACATAGTAAGAGGAAATTCAAAATTATGCAAAAGGTTCATATCAAGACAGATCTCCTCTAATCATACAGTACTGTAAACATTGAGTGTATCACAGAAACTAAATGAAAGATTTCAGTAGAATTTACAGCTTTTCTTGCTTGATTTAGTATTTTTCCTTCTCTCAGATGATTTTTCAAGTTTCCTTCTTCCACACAATAAGGAAACAAAACAAAAGACATTTTCATTTCTAAAGTTCTCCAAAGTGTGGAGTATCAAGCAGATATAATTTTCCAAGTGCTTTGGAGACTGTGTCAGTTGCAAGGCTATTCTTGGTATAGCCACTGGCAATCCAAGAGCAAAGCAGAATGAATTCTGGAGCAAGACGAAGACCAAATACCTCCAAGTCAAATTCTAACTAGGTGGAATTATCTGTAGGAAAGAATTACTAAATCAAACTATAATATTGTTTGGCGCAGGACTGTCTGGGAAGTGGAGAGATACAAGTTAATCTAGGTGCTAGGACTTTATTTTCTTGAGGTATACCGTTAAATATCAAAAGTTTCTGACTTCTTACAGTGCTCTGTTTCATTTGTTAGCTTTTGGAAATGTAGGGATGTTGTTTTCAGCTATAGTAAATTTGCTGCTCCTACAGCTTTAGCTCAACCCTTACCTATATGGGCACTACTATAATTCAACAAAACACTGAAGTTCAACATCAGCGTAACTGTTTTCTGGATTAGGTACCTACAAGCAAATTTATAATTTGCTTTCAATTTCTTCACTGGTTCCATCACATGGTACATGTACTCCAGACAATTTAAGCTAACTCAGCCAGTTCGTCTCCTGCAATGAAGGGACCATTTCCTTCAGTGACAATTTATGTTAATGATAATCAGATGCTTTTTTAATTAACAATGACCTACAAGCATCCTAATATATTTCTCTCTCTCCCTGATGGTAGTTTTTTACAAGACTATGTCACTCCATTTCATTTGAAACTGGGGGGCTTTTATATTTGTTCAGACAGCATAGGTCCCACAGCCCCTTCATTTTTGCTTTCGCAGCATTTATGTTCATATTTCCCTGTCAGTGCGTGTAGCTCTAGAAACAGTAGCACGGTGCAGGGCTGGGGGGAGGCTGCGTTGCTCCAGCAGTGCAGAATTGATCTTCACACGTGCAACAGCTCTGAAATTGCCCAGGTTCGCTAGACTTCCTACACATACCTAGGGTGGCTCCATGTTACGCATACAGGGTTGCCTTGGACACACTACCAAAATGACAAGATTATATGCTATCAGTAATAGCCGTGGCGTAGAAGACAACCAGTAAAAGTAGGCAGTAGAGACGGTAGACATGTATATATACAAAAGACTGCAATGTAAAATGCAATTCCTTTTATTCTATGTCATATGTATTTCTAAGTGTCCTGGTTTCAGCTGGGATAGAGTTAATTTTCTTCTTGGTAGCCAGTATGGGGCTGTGTTTTGGGTTTAGGACGAGAACAATGTCGATGCTAAGTACCACTAAATAGTCGCTAAGTAGCGCTTACACTGGTCAAGGACTTTTCAGCTTCCCGTGCTCTGCCCGGTGCACGGGTGGGGGCTGGGAGGGAGCCCAGCCAGGGGCGCTGACCCAGACTGGCCAAAGAGTTATCCCATACCACATGACGTCATGCTCAGTATATAAGCTGGGGGAAGAAGAAGGAAGGGGGGGACATCTGGCGTGATGGCGTTTGTCTTCCCAAGTAACCGTTATGTGTGATGGAGCCCTGCTTTCCTGGGGATGGCCGAACACCTGCCTGCCGATGGGAAGTAGCGAATTAATTCCTTGTTTTGCTTTGTTTGTGTGCGCAGCCTTTGCTTTACCTCTTTAACTGTTCTATTTTATTTTACTTCAATTATTAAACTGTTCTTATCTCAACCCACGAGTTCTCTCCCTTTTACCCTTCCGATTCTCTCCCCCATCCCACCGGGGAGGAGTGAGCGAGCGGCTGCGTGGTGCTTAGTTGCTGGCTGGGGTTAAACCACGACAGTCCTTTTTGGCGCCCAATGTGGGGCTTGAAGGGTTCGAGATAACGACAGATTTAATTGGAATGTGCTAGATAGAATTTATAGCTGTTATTGCTGTTTAGTTGTTAATCGGCAGGCTTCTGTGTTTGCCACGGGGCTTGCTTGCCTTACTGTATATTAGAGCCTAGTGCTCGTTAGTGGCTGTTTTTTGCTTTTCTGCTTGCTGTACTGCTCATCACCTTACTCTGCTGTACCTGGGACATTTTGATAACAGCAATGGCCATGCGCCTGGGCTGGCAGATGGCCAGGGCATCTCTGCTGTTTTTCTGTACTGCTGTACTGGACAGGCTGGAACTCCAGTGTGAACTCGAGTCGAAGGGACTGTGACCTGTGTTTGAGTCCCTGCGGGAGCACGACACCCCAAAGCATCTGTGAACGTGGATAATCCCATGCCAGAGCAGCCCATGGAAGTTAAGTGTGGAGCAGAGATCTACCTGCAGCCCATGGAGGACCCCATGCTGGAGCAGGTGGATGCCCGAAGGAGGCTGTGACCCTGTGGGAAGCCCGCGCTGGAGCAGGCTGCTGGCAGGACCTGTGGACCCGTGGAGAGAGGAGCCCACGCTGGAGCAGGTTTGCTGGCAGGACTTGTGACCCCACAGGGGACCCACGCTGGAGCAGTTTGTGAAGAACTGCAGCCCGTGGGAAGGACTCATGTTAGAGAAGTTAATGGAGGACTGTCTGCCATGGGAGGAACCCCACGCCAGAGCAGGGGCAAGGGGAGGAGTCCATTGCAGTGTTAAATCCTATAACCTGGCCCAAAGGGGCCAGGGGTGGAGATTGTAATGGAAATACCTTTAAATTGTTGTAACCCATGATCTGAGTTGCATGTTATAGGAATTACCATAGCAGGAACTACCTGAGCCAATGGAGGAGAAGCCTTACAAGAAGCAGTGCAAGTGCAGCAGTGACCCGACCTGAGCCGGCTTTGGTGCCCAATAAATCCGCACAACACGCTGCCTCTCCTGTCCTGAGTGACCACCGTCACCGATGGAGCCCCAAGTCATGGACTAAATGAACTACAAACATTTCCCAGGGGTGGTCCATAGACAAAAGGACTGTCGTGGTTTAACCCCAGCCAGCAACTAAGCACCACGCAGCCGCTTGCTCACTCCTCCCCGGTGGGATGGGGGAGAGAATCGGAAGGGTAAAAGGGAGAGAACTCGTGGGTTGAGATAAGAACAGTTTAATAATTGAAGTAAAATAAAATAGAACAGTTAAATAGGTAAAGCAAAAGCTGCGCACACAAACAAAGCAAAACAAGGAATTAATTCACTACTTCCCATCGGCAGGCAGGTGTTCGGCCATCCCCAGGAAAGCAGGGCTCCATCACACGTAACGGTTACTTGGGAAGACAAATGCCATCACACCAGATGTCCCCCCCTTCCTTCTTCTTCCCCCAGCTTATATACTGAGCATGACGTCATGTGGTATGGGATAACTCTTTGGCCAGTCTGGGTCAGCGCCCCTGGCTGGGCTCCCTCCCAGCCCCCACCCGTGCACCGGGCAGAGCACGGGAAGCTGAAAAGTCCTTGACCAGTGTAAGCGCTACTTAGCGACTATTTAGTGGTACTTAGCATCGACATTGTTCTCGTCCTAAACCCAAAACACAGCCCCATACTGGCTACCAAGAAGAAAATTAACTCTATCCCAGCTGAAACCAGGGCACTAAGAAATACTACTATTTATAAATTGCTTCAATGCAGAAGGATATAGGCCCTAATCTTGTCTCCTCCACAGAAAAACAACCAGCTAGGCTTATAGTTCAGAATTGTTATAGTTTCTTTTCCAGAGCCTTTTTCTGCACTTGTTTGTCAGGGCTATGGCTACCTAAGAGACAGTGCAGGCAGCTGCCTAGGACAGCAGACTGCAGAGGGCAGCAAAAATGTGCCCATATCTCAGCTGTCCTGTGTCACACTCTAGCATGTTAATACAAATCTGCTTTCCTCTTTGACTTCTGGTAATAATGCAGGAGTGTGGCCTGTGACGGCTGAGGCACTGTGCATGTTGTGCTCCCTGCCTTCCCTTCTACAAATGCAACAGCCTCCCACAGAGAGCAGGACACACGTCTGGCTAATGCAAGTGGGATTTGGATGTCTGCTTCAGGTCAGGAGTATCGAGCTGGTGTCAGCATCTTTCTATGCTGTCTGATTGTAGCCTGATCACGTATCTAGAAGTCTTGTTCTGAAGTCTCTTGAAAACAATGTTTCCAGTCGATGCTGTTTCCAAGCCATGGCTATGTGGATGCAACAGTTTTCCTTTAGTAGCGCGGGAAGGGATGTGAGTTCATTCATGTCCTAATACACTTTTTAAGAGGAGAAAGGGTGACACAACTGGATGCTACGGTATGCTGAGGACTCAAATTTGGGAGAGTCAAACCTCTTCTCGGATCCATGTATTCTTACTCTAGCCTGTAGGTATTCACTATTGGTTTTAGGGTTTTGGACTGCTGTTTAGATAACTGGGGCTCTTTCAATACAACTCCTGGAACTTAACCTACAATAAGAAAGGTCCCAGTTGATGTCATACAATCCTTGCCATGGTCACTATAATAGAAAAACCTTTAATTAGCAAAGAGATTTTGGACTATTTCCAGGCAGTGACCAGGCTCTGGAGGCAGCAGAAAGATGACTTTTGTGGCTGCTGGAGCTGATGCATTGTTTTAGGTAGAGGGAATTTTGTTAACCCATTCAGGAGCTGATAAATACCTGATCTGGATCACAGGAACCAGAGACACACTCAGGAGAAAGGATCAGCATTTCCTTGAATTCTGAAGCTGAAATACAGTGTCGGGGTGCAGAGAGGGGTGTTTTGTTTTGTAATCATTGGCACTAGCTGGTCATCCCAGCTCAGTTGATGATTCAGATAGCACCCCAAGGTTTTATCCCATTTTGTCAAATTCAGCAGTATCCTTCACAGACTGGTGGTGTACACGATGCTGTTTATTCTTTTAATTTGCCTTGGTGATCATGGACAAACTTGCATAATTTGTGAATTTGCAAATAAGAGTCGTCTTCCTGGTTTTTTAAAGGCAAGGTACACAAACACAGACTTAATGTACCAGTCTGACAATAATTTCATACGAAGCGTATCAGAAACTCTGATTATGGACGATCGGCTGTAATTGAAACAGAATTACTGCAGAGAATTCCTGGTGCTAGGACTCAGGAGGAGGTATTAAGAATCAGAGAAGGGGCAATCAGAGAACCATAAGGACTGAAGATTAAGGACTTCAGACTGTCAAATGGATGCACTAGCTGGTATGTTATCATTTATTCTGAGTGTTGGGGCTGTTACGTGACATGAATAGACCACAGATTTTTATTTTATTTAAATTCACCCAAGAAATACTTTACATTTTGCCAAATCAGAATAAATTATTCAGCTTTCACTTGTTTTCTGCCAAATCTGTTACCTGAAACCTGTATAAAATAAAGCCATTCCTGACAAAATAATTGGGTGCTAGACAGCTACCAGCAACTTCAGTGTTTCTTTCCTGGCAGCACATTTGCTTGCCAGCCTGCAGGGCAGGCGTTGCTGATGGGGAAGGGAAAGGAAGGAGACTATGGGCAGGCAGTCCTCAGAAGCAAAAAAGGAAATCCAGCAAATTGCACTGTAGTTTTTTGCTGGCCCTCCAAAATGACAGCACCCGGGCTAGTAATGGACGTCTACTCTATTTAACATATCGGCCTTCTCTATTTGCCTGCATTTAGCCATACTGAAGGTAAGTAGAAGGAAGACATGGGGATAGAGGCTGCCAGAAGCTTGGCTTTGTCTTTGTATTTTTCCTTGAATTGGGCAACATCGAGAGGCATACATGGGCCTGGAGTATTTACACACTTAAATGTATTCTCTAGACTTTCCTCAAGCTCACCTTTCATCCTACACAGTGTTCAAACTTTCACTTCAGCTCCATTAACAGCCAAACACCTGTTTTGGCTGACACATGAGTGTTTGAGTTCTGTTTTGATAAAGGGTGCCAGAGTGAACACGCTGGATAAAAATGTCCTTCATGCATTTACACTCCTGCAGTTGCAAATAGATCTGGTACAGACGTCAAAACCATGTTTCAGTTCACATGCACAAGCATCACTACTCCTACGGAGTGGTTCTCATTCACTCATATTATTTCATGCCTCAAATTACTCAAGACTTAACATAATCTAACTCTGGTTTAACTGATTTCCTGAACAACAGCACTTCACTGAGCTGAGATGTCCATTCACAGCCATTAGGAGTCTATGACATTGGCAGTTGTTGTTTTTGTTGCAATAATAAAGTTTATTAAGGATACTAAAACCAGCAAATGGAATCCAGCTAGGCAGGTAAATATTACACATGAATGTGAAGACATATGAATGTGAAGCAAATTTAAACAATTGACTTGATACAGCAAAGTGAATGTAAGATTTCAAGTTTCTGCCCTTCTGTCCTGCCTGCCTTCCTACTTTTCTGCCTGCCTTCCCACCTTACTAAGCAGCCAGCTAGGCCAAGTGGCTTGCACCATTTATGATCTTGCCTTCCATAAAGAAATTAACTGAAACATCCAACTTCTTTCATAGCTGCAACATGGCGTTCCTTCTTCACCTGATTGGCTACGCACACACTCTAATGAGAAGCTTTGACTTTCAAACTGGAAAAGTTTCTTTCCCTTCCTCATGACAAACAAAAATAAAACACACCAGTATATACATCAGCCTTTTTCCTTCTGCACTTGCAGAAATTTTTGCAAATTAGGGTTTCTAGGAAGTGTTACTGTCCCTTTCCTTTAAAAGAGTAAGCAGCATAGTAGCATTCTTTCGTAGAGACCAATTTGCAGGTAGATGCCAATTTGTAGGATCTGATCCTCAGAAATGTCCTTTTCCACAGCTAAGAAAAATGTAGTTTTCAAAAGCTTATCAAAATAATTTTATCTGGTATTGGGGTTGGTTTTTTTTTTTTTCCCCTTCTTAATTCCAATAGGCACTACTCGATGTTTCCCAAGTGCCCTTACCAGGCAATATTTCCCTATTCAGAAATAACAAATGGGCTTACAAGACTGAGGAAACCATAAGGAGAAGGGGACATGCAAAAGGCAGAAAAATTGGGTATTATTATACCTTCCTTGACAATCAGTGAATCTCACTCCCAGAGTAACTTTACCTGTTGTTCATTACCTTTTTTCGATGTGCTGGTGTGAACACACAAAAGACAAGGGTAATTTATTGTATCCCAGTTCTCATGCAGTAAACATTATTCATGGTTTGATAGCACCCTCCTCCCTTGGGAAATACTATCTAGTTTTGCTTTGAGGCTCCTGCAATTAACACATCTCTGATGATTTCTGGGGTTTTTTTTTGCAAGAACAGGCAGGAAGAGCATCATAAGAATTCACTAAGGTCTGCTCTCATCCTCTGCAGTTTGCAATGTGTCTCACTGGGAGGACAACTTAAGTCATCCTTGACTGAGTTGTTGTCCTTGGTCATCTTACACTAAACAGTGCTCCTAGCTGTTCAGTCTTTCCATGGGAAACAGCTGCCCTGCCAGGAACATTGGAGAATAAAAGTCTTTCTCTTGCTCTCAGTTTAGCTCAATTCCTCAGCCAATTCTGTTTTTGTTTGTAGCTGTGGTGGCTGCCACAATATCATCAGTGGAAACTCGGAAGGAAGTTGATACAGAGGAGACACTTTGTGTACTGAGTCCTCTAATCTCTTAATAGGAATAAGCAAAGAATTCCTCCATTCCTGAATTTTCTGCTCATTTCAAGTTCTGGGTAAATAAGCTGAGGAATTGACTCTCCACATGTTCTTTCACCTGCCCAGCAAGTCATAGGAGCAGAGAGATTGTTATCCTCCAGATCACATTTATACCTGGCATCCTGAAGATCACAAGGTGAGGAGCAAGAAAGTCACCTGTAAAGATAGCTTCCAATTTTGAAGATCCTATGGGTCTAACAATTGCCCATAGATGAACATGTGTGACTTAAGGTGCAGCGACCATCTCCATGGTTTTATTGTGTTTTTTCCCCTCTCTTCTTGTTATCTTGTTATGAATTCTGCCACTTCCACAGTATGAG
This sequence comes from Theristicus caerulescens, assembly GCA_020745775.1. Taxonomy (NCBI): domain Eukaryota; kingdom Metazoa; phylum Chordata; class Aves; order Pelecaniformes; family Threskiornithidae; genus Theristicus; species Theristicus caerulescens. The sequence goes on from CM036558.1 coordinate 77,505,599, forward strand.
CCTTCCATTGCCTCTCCCCAGCTTTCCTGGCTATGATGGTTTTAATTTATTTCATCTCAAACATCACAGACTCAAAAGCCTATCAACTGAAAGGAAGGCTTCTCTATATTTTGACCAGTTACCCTTATCAGGCTAGTGCTAAACAAAGAACAAAAGAACTTCCATTCTTAGCACCAAGGTCTGTGGGGTCTGAATGTGGTTCAGTAGATAGTACGAGTGCACGAAAGACTGAGTCACTTCACCGATAGAGTTCCCAGGGACCTGTGGAAGAACACTGTATTTTTTCTCATGGAAACTCCCCCATGAGTTTGGGTACTGAGAGGACTGAAAACATGGGAGAACTGAGCCAAGGACACTAGCAGATGTTACAGTTGATTCTCAAAGTCATTGAGGTTTAGCTGCCTGTTTCTGAGGAGCGAAGCCCCTGTCTCTATTCCTGCAGCAAGCAGTAGGTGATGTGCACTTCTGCTCTCATGGAGGCCATGGGCTCATGTGGGATGCCACAGAGATGTCTCATTGCACACTTCTGAGGGCAGGATAAAGCCCTCTGGAAAGTGCTTCATGTTAATATTTTTTGGGGGGACTCCTTTAAAGATTATATCAAAATGCGAAACAGAAGAATCTAAACCAGAGTGTTTACTGTGTTTCAAGATGCAAGGTTTTCATATTATTATTAGTATTCACAAACATTGCTACAACTAAGTTGATACTGTCCACATCCAGACTGTTTTGAAATAAAGTACCAGAAAATTAAATGGCAGAATTTACATAACTCTGGGGCATTTATCATACTACATTATTACGCCCTTCAATTGCCAAATACATGCCACTTGTCTGAGACAGTTTAATGTGACCTGGAATAGTTTTGCATTAATATCCTCTTAGGCTTGGTCTACGTTAGCAAATAGTGCTGCACGATAGGAGGGGATCTGTAGAGTGAAACAGCTGATACAGAGGAGCTGCCATGAACACTGTACACATTTTGGACAGGTTTACTTTGGACTGGGTCTAGTTTGATCCTGCGAACTGAACGCCTGTTAGTGTTTGGAGCATATCAGTGTGCACCCAGAGTGTATCTTTTGGTTTATTTTCATCCAGAAGTTAGCATATTTTCAATACAAATATGAAACAGAGCAGAGTAAGGGTGACAACCAAGAAGTTTGCTTAAAAAACTCATTCCTCAGCTGAACTAAAACTCTTATGTAGAAGCACCTTAGAGACCAATTGTTTTTCCACGTAAGATATCAAAAGAAATCTTAAAGTCAGAGAATTCATACCATGAGGCCTTAGCTGATGAATTTTAATGCTGAAAACAACTGACAGGGTTCCATGTGAATTTTAGTACATGTCTTAAGTGGCTGTGTCTACACTCAGCTCTGGCATCCAGCTGTGCACCTTCTAGAAGGAAAGGGGATGTGGTCAGATAGTGTGGACAATGGGGAGATAGGGCCCATACGGTGCAAGACAGAGCGCACCTACACCTCACAGCTTACCTCAGAGAGGACAGATCTGGTCAAGGCCAAGGTGTTTCATGAGGAAGAGAGAAATCTGGATTTAACACTGATCATGTCAGCTTCATAGGCTGTAAGTAAGGACAGGCTGTGACCGTCTGTCTAAATGAGATATACTAATGTACACTTCTGAATAGGTGAGAGCTGCCTGAAATATTCCAGCTTGTGAAGCATTTGGAATTTGGCTGACAGACTGCAGGAAATAAAACTTTTAAAAAATGTAGCACAAAAAGAGGAGAAAATAAAAATGCTCTTAGTCATTCCCTGGAGCAAACAGCCATTCAAACAGTATTCTGAGTAAATATGAGATTTAAAGCTCAGTGTATGGGCCAGACATTGTAAAAATCAAGGAGAAATTCCTATTTCCATCTATTTCCGTTGCTAGAACCTTGCTGTTGACTGGCGTAAAACCTCATCAGCAGAGGATAACTGAGGCTTCTGGATTCTCTGACACAAATAAACTTTAATAGGTGTAATAAAACATGTCACTATTACAGCAACATTGAAACTGACATACTTGGTCAGATCATTTCTGAGGTGAAGACCACCAGAACCAGAGATAATACTGAGGGTGAAGGCATGCTACAAATACCTACATCATCAGTAAAGTATTTTCAGGTTTATTCTCCTGACATTTCTTAATGCAGTCAGTTTTGGTTTTATGCTTTTTTTTTTTTTTAAATCTTGTGCACTTACTTTTTGGCTGAGGTTTTTCACTCAGCAGATGTTTTCACTGAGCTGGCCACTGTGACACATAGGTTTTCTAGGATTCACCTATCTAGAGTCCAGCAGAGGCTACGTGTTGTATAAATTACATCCTTTTCATCTGTTTTCATCAGACAACACGTTGTTACCCAAATGTTTACCTCTGGCTTGGATTAGTTTATTCAAATTTGTATTGAGATCTCTACAAAGAACCTTCCCTTCTGGATTCTCGTGTCCAGTTATCCTGGTTGCATGAGTGTAAAGGGCAACATGAGGGCCTGATTCAGAGACAGTGGGGCTCTTTATATTGACTTCGACAGCCTTTGGATCATAAACCAAGCAATAAATTCCCGCAACATTTAAACTGTGTCAGGCACATCATGTAAGCTTGATGTACGCACACCAAGCTGCACCCCATGTCCTTTCTGGAGAGGCAGACTTCTTTAACCCATGTAATATAAAGACATAGCCAAGTAGACACAAAATAAAGCAGCCAGATACTGGTTTCCTCACTCTCCAAGGACAGAAAGAAAGAAAGAACTATAAAAAACAAGGTACTGGCTGCATCACATAAACCACTGCTGGACGCTATCATATTCCACAAATGAGATATTGTGAGGCTGAATGTAGCCTTGACAAGGATAAGAGGGAGAGGAAACATGCATAATATCTCCCACAACACCAGAATCAGAGCATTCTCCCGCAGGGCTAATGACATTAGCACCTTATTCCTCTATCTAAAGCCACTGCTAAGCAGAAGGCAAACTAGAACTGGTTGTCTTAACATTCACATCTGGGACCTTGCACAGCCAGAAGGCTACCCATTGGAGATGCTCTTGCCATTCTCACCAACAGGTGAAAACACAAGCAAGTGCAACATGCTGCTATCAGCTGCGCTGGAGCTAAGCCCAGATCAGCTCTTGCATGTCAGTATAGTTACTTCAGATGTATATCAACTTGGCTGAGAACAATATCTGAACAGTACTTTATGTTAAAAAGAATGCAGCTGTAGTAATTGCAGTTACATGGATATACTAAAAAGGAAAGGTTTCTAACAGACCGCCATGCTGTGAGTGTTACTGGTGGCTCAAACCCTTACTTTTTAATCTGTGGCAAAACTTTCAATTACTCCCTTCCTGTCTGAATCTCACAATGTTAAGCTGCTTTTCTACTCACTGAAAATGTCACATTATCAATCTTCTGTTTCACTGAATTTGCACCTTTGTTACATCTCTTCTCCATTATTAACTCACTTCACAGACATGGCAGTCTTAATCTTGACCTTTTCATCACTGAACCTCAGGGGCGCTACCTTATTTGTAAAAATCAGCTGGTGAGTTACATTAAATAAAACAAAACAAAACAGAGACAAACAAACAAACAGGCAAAACTGATGGTGGAACACAGTTTTCATCTTTTTCTGCACCATCCAGTGACTTAGGAAAAAGTTTGAAGAAAATAGGCGAGAGAGTGTCTAAAATGATATGCCTTGTTCTATAGCACCTGCTTTACTGAAGTTCTGCTCCTTGGCCTTTGCCATTTGCAAACGCCTTTGTATCTCCTCAGTTGAGGTAACTCATTTCCCTTTGGCTCCTGATTCATGTTCAGCATTTTAAAAATCTGATGGTCAGGTATACTTGCACACTTTTTTCATTTCAGTCCCCAAACAGCAGTCTGGAATCTCCTTATGTATGTGTTTATATGCTGCTCTTCCTTTTTCCTCTCCATCCCTCCACTCCTCTGGGCCCCCAACATCTGAGTGCTGCCTAGCATGCTTGCTCCCTGCTCTGCAGAGGTGGAGGAGGCACGCGAGCAGAGTGCGATGTTCATTAGACATTCAGGATTTAAGACTCCTGAGCCAACTCCTGGGTCTGTGGCCAGAACCAACCAGCTCTGCTTAACTTCGTCAGATCCTCAGTACTCTGCACAAGGTCTGTCTTGGGAGCTGAACACACCCCTCAGCTTTTCTTCCTTTACAACAACAGGGCTTACCATTAAAACACCCAGCTACAATACTTTTAACACCCAGCTCTACACAATTGCAGCCAGACTAATACCTACACCAGGGGCTCAGACAGTGTGCTGCAACTGTTACTCAGGCTCACAGACTTCCCCTCCAACCTCAATGTCGCTTGCGTAGGGAGGCAGTAAATGTCACGATATGACTCTGACATCTGTGTCCTGGAAGTGCCCTGTCTCAGCCTGGCTGAGGACCCTCAGAGAGAGCTGGCTGACCTCAGGCAGCCCCATCCTCCCTCCTCTCTGAGGCTCTGAGAAGGTGACACTCCTGTCTGGGTTGACAATTTCAGGCAACCGCAGATAACCACTACCTCTGGTGATACCATGGCAATTCACAGCCAGCATTTACTGACATGGGTAGGTACAGTTTCTTTTTACATAGTAGCAGCGGTGGCCCTGGGGGCCCCAACTCACATCAATCAGGGGGGTTGTTTTGCTTTAACTGTCGCTTTGCATAAATGTAATTCCCCAGAGACTCTGGCATCTGTTCCCAACAGCCCAGGCATTCTTGTTTTCAGCAGAACAAAATGTTATGCCTACGGACTAGCCACTGTCAAAACCAGTTACCTTCTGAACATCTCCCTTCTTAATGTACCTGTGGACGCTGTTTGCAGGTAGAGTCAAAAGCCGTCTCACTTTCTTCTCCTTGCTTTCTACAATTCCAGGCAATCTCAGGACTCTCATTTTTGCTTCCTCAGCTTCTTCCACTCAGCACAACATATATTTTGATTGCCTTTTACTTCTGGAACCATGGGGCTCTCAGAGCTCACTTAATGCTCAAACTACTTCAGGATGACTGGCTCCAGCCTTTGCTATTTAGGTTGCTCATTATATCTACAAGAGTTTATGAGTTCCTGGCTCAGGCTTACTGGATTCATCCTGCTTAGCTGAAACATCTTCAGGAAAAACTTTGTCTCTTCACACTTCTTATAGCTAATGGGGAAGGAGAGGAAGATGGGAGCTGTTCTGTGGAATTGCCTCTCCCTCATTCTCCCCCCTTCATTAGCTGCAGGAGGAGATAATGAACGTAACGAGATAGGGTCCTCCTGGAGGTGTCTCAGAGAAGCAAGATGGAGTTGGGACTGTGAACAGTCCAGATTTTGGAGTGTTTTTTTTTGTAGAACTTCTCTTCAACTGAGTAAATGTAACCGGAAACAAGTCAAGCCTGACTGACACAGCTAAACACCTTGCCACATCAACCCTTTATAAAAAAAACTTCATTAGGCAATTGAATTACTTAGGGTTGGGGGATGAGAGGTGTTTTTTCAGTTTCTCAGGGGCAGTCAGATCTTTCCCAATGAAAAAGTTATAAATCACAGTGAGCAGAAGGTACACAGGGTCTGTTATCTTAGCAACCATATTGCTACCTTCAGTTAGACTAGGCAACGTATCAGACCTAGCTTTTCGGGAAAAAAAAAAAAAGAAGTTTCCTTTGGATGGAGATAAATTCAAAGAGCTATGCATTCCCTGTAGCAGAGAGGACTAAGACTCAATTACACTCTAATTCTGCTTTTATCCCTGATGTCTTAAGAGAGCAGGAGTCTGGCATATGGAACCTCCTTGTGCCTTCACAATATACAACAATTGGAGAGGAGAAAGGTACATCCCACTAACTGCATGCACATCAGGACACTGAGAAACCAGAACGCTGAATGCTGGTAAATCCTTGTATTTTCTCAAAATAAAATAACAAACCTAACAAGTACTTCCTGGTAGTGTCCCTGCCTTGTCAGAGAAGCGTATTCTTCTTGCCCAATGGATGTACGCTGGACTCTGCAGCCTGCCGGGCAAGAAGCACTGCTTTTTTGTAGCTGTCTTCTTGTGGACACTCACAGAGGGACAAGAACAAGTCTTCACCTGACACCTCCCACTCTAGGTTGAGAAAACTGCCTCCTCAGAGCAGTGCCTCTGTGACAGTGTCAGGCAAGAGCATTCCTGTTTTCTCCCATGTTATTCGGCAGGTTTCAGAAGAGCTCACTTTTCAGGGAGCTGTTGATGTTCTGCATCTGATGCCTCTCCGGCTCATAAATGCTGAATGTTGTACCATAATCAAATTCTCATAGGTAATTTGAGACAATAAGCAGCTTTTTCCTCTGTGGTTAAATACTACAGTCAACAATGTACACACTGGGGCCCTGGCAATTCATTTGCTGCTGTGAGATCATGGTGGGTTGGCCTTGGCTGGCTGGCTGCCAGACACCCACCCAGCTGCTCTCTCAGTCCCCCCACAACAGGACAGGGGGGAGAAAGTAAGATGGAAAAGCTCATGGGTCAATGTAAAGACAGGGAGTTCCCTTGCCAATTATTGTCATGAGCAAAACAGATTTGACGTGGGTAAATTTAATTTGTTGCCAATTAAAATAAAGTTGGGTTGAGAAACAAAGACAAAAACTAAAGCACCCTCCCCGTTTTCCAAGGTTCAGCTTTACTCCTTCAGTCCCAACTCCTCTACCACCTCCCCTGCCAAGTGGTGCAGGAGGATGGGGAATGGGGGCTGCGGTCAGTCCATAACAGCTCCTCTCTGCTTCTTCTTCCTCCTCACGCTGTTCTCCTGCTCCAGTGTGGGGCCTTCCCATGGGCTGCAGTCCTTCAGGATAAGCTTGTTCCAGTGTGGGCTCTCCAGGGGCTGCAGCTTCCTTCAGGGCGTGTGCACCTGCCCCCGTGGGGTCTCTCCCGGGGCCGCAGGGGAATCTCTGCCGGGGCGCCTGGAGCACCTCCTCCCCTCCTCCTGCTCTCCCCTCGGGGCTCGCAGGGCTCTTTCTCACCCTGGCTCCCTCAGCCCCGGCTGCCGGGCAGCGTTTGGCCCTTCCTTACCCAGGCTTTCCCTGAGGCGCCCGCCTGGGGCTGAGGGGCTTGGCTCTGCCCTGCGCTGGGGCCCTTGGAGCCGGCGGGAACCGGCTGTGGCCGGCGAGGGGCAGCCCTGGCTGCTCCTCACCCACACCCAGTACAGAGATTTCCAAATATTTCCTCTTACACGTTAAATATATATATGCAGTGTACACATGTATTTTACATATGTGTAATTCAAATACACATGTAAATACATACATATGGCTTAATTATGGGGTACAGTACAGCCGTTCATCTCTGTAAACCCTTTGTTTGCTTAGGGAGCTAAAAGGCATCGTTGCTCTCTTCCACACCAGCCCTGCTTTAAGCCATCAGCCAGACCCCCAGCTCTCACAGACCGGGCACCAGCACAATCATGTGCATTTCACTGCACAATAACCACGAAAGAGACCTCTACAAGTAGTGCTTGAGCGAGGAGCCAAATCAGGATGAAGTACCCTTCTTCTTTATACTGACTACTTAGGTAGCTTGTCTAAGGATTATTTGATCTACAGATGTTCACTTAAATCTTTTATTTTGGGATATCAGTTGTTATTTAAGACGGTATGATCTCTGGAAACTGTGAGTGGAATATTGGTATTTCTGTACTAACTCTCCTATCAATACCCCATATTACCAGATTATTATTTTTATGTACAGTTTAGCTCCATGCAATTTAGAGGTGGAAAAAATATGTTAGCTAATCCAGTACATTTCCTATAATTGTGCCATTGCTCCCTGAAGTGCCTTATATAGGCTTTTTTATCTTTAAACACACACAAAACAGAAACATTTTCAATGTGGACAGTTGAGGAGCTTTCGGACTGTTTAATATTTTTGATGAGATTTTTTTTTCCCAGTTTCAAAACTGCTTTGTGCCTGATGTCCATTTCATCTGGGCAACACCTACATTGCAGGCAAGATGCTGTCTACATCAAGCTCCAGGTTCCTGCTTTCCTTGTTGCCTATGCTGGGACCAGTTTAGAGAAGACGGCAGCTCTCTGCATACCTAGGTTGCCTTCCCAGTGTGGTTCACATTGGGTCCCATTCTTCTGGCATCAAGGCACAGCAGCAAAGTGCCACAGAAAATGAGAAGCATCATAGGGTCCGGAGCTTAGAGTTAGCCCTGGTGGACTTAGGATCCAGCCCTTTACATCCCATTTAAAAGTATTTATCTGATAAGTTTTTTAGTGCCAAGACCTACCCCTTTTCAGGATCATGATATCTTGAAGGATGAAGGGGGCACCTGAATGTAGAAAAATATTGTGTTTTTATTATGCACAAATAAGAAGACCTTTTTTTTTCTTAAAATCATCAGTTATCTTTCTTTTTCAGTTGAGAAACGCAGCAAGAATTAAGGTTCACAATATCTGCTTGAGAACTGAGAGTGCTGATGTGCAGCATACTCTTGTTTTTCATGCTTAAACTGCTGTAATTCTCTTTTAACTGGTCTTCCCACTAGGCAAATTTAACACCTTCAAGCTGCACAAAACTATGCAGCTCATCTTCCCATTGGGAGTAAGCCAAATCTACATATTTTTCCTTCATGGCAGTAAAGTTCCGCAGTGATTTCAAAATGTTATCACTCACATTTTTTAAAGCTCTCTGTGGTCTGTCTCCAGGACCTGCTGATAGCATATTCCCAACAGTTCAAGCAAGAAGAATCTCTCAAGTATCCTCAGACTTAATCAGAAAGACTTGTCAAAGTTTCCTCATTTGATACACAGACTCAGGAATATTATTTAAACCATATAATATTTGACAGTCAATTTCCTCTTTGCATTCCACACTTAGATGAAAGGACTTTTTTATTATTGTTATTTAGCCTTGAGTATTTTAACTTATGAGTTATAAGTTATTATATTTTTAAATGTGGTTTAAAACATACTTCAGGGCTGAGAACGCCTCTGCCAACTTTTAGCCCAGATTAAATTTTTATGGCTTGATGGGGTTTATAAGGGAGACGTTGACACAATCTTAACTTGGTAGCACGAATAAGCCTCTTATATCTTTTCCCCCATAAAAGTGAATTTGGGGCTTGTGAAAAGATGCTGGATCAAAAACATATGAAAATTCTGCCCTCTCTTTATTCATGGGCAGGAGCAAACTGCAAGCACTAACACTTCAGTATTCCTCAAACTGCCTGAATAATCTGTTTTATCTCTGTTTTGGAAGGACCAACTATAGTTCTTTCATAAGAGATTAATTCCACCCTCTGTGCCCAGTCTGTCTTTGGCTTCTATGTTGAGGTTTATGTGAAGAATGCCAAATGTAATGCTGGAATTTTTTTGATGGCACAGACATCTGTCAACTAGAAATTAGGCTAGAACCACCATTTGTTTTACATAGGCCACCCAAAGGGAATAACTCAGTTAGTATTGATTTGGAATACGTTTGAACCCTTGACCTCTGAGATGAGAGTCCTCATACCAAATCCCAGCCCACTTAGGCGTCTATTCAATCATCTGTAAAATGAGACATCTTCACTATTTTTAACCATGATATTCATGTCATGTGTAGTATAGGGGTATATTTTATGTATAAACAGTGTATACAGACATCTTGGAAATACTGGAAGCTTAGACTACAGTCAGGAGCATTCAGAGTTTAAGCAACTTCATTGCTACATTCAGTGCGAAGATAAATCACTACAGCAGATGAAATGACTCCATTAATGCCTGTGTGTACTGAATGGGATTATCTCATTTTAAACAAGTTGGTCAAAATAAGTAAAGACCAGGTCACTCCATGGCTCATCCTTCTGGATGGATCTGAACCTTTGCAGAAGTCTACAACATGTTTTCTGTGGTATTGAGGCTGGCAGAAGAGTTGTCTCTGTTCCACATTGCTTTTGCTCCCGCCTACCCGCCACCACTGGTCTCTGCCTCTCCTGCAGGGACTGCCAGCTTGCACCGACAGCTTTTTTACAGTTACATTACAAGCATAATCATCAAAATGATCTGCATTAAAAAACACTACTTTAAATAGATTTAAAAAAACAAACAAAAAACCTTTTGTGTTCTGATTAAACCCCCAAATTACTTTTGTGCTCTGATTTAGATTACAAGGGACAGGTGGGGAAGGTGCAGAAATGCAGGGACAATGAGAAAAGAAGGGGAGGAAATCTCTTAAATGAAGAAGTTTCAGTTTGAAAGACGAACCTTTCAAAGAAAAAAAATACACATCATCTTTGGTCTCCTTTATGTCACCTCTTGAGAGAAGTGCGAACCCACCTGAAGTAAATAAAGGGGCAAAAGATATGAACAGATGTTAAGTAAAGCCCCATGAAATTTGAAACTTCAGTCCTTTAAGAATTTTGAGCTGAGACATTTTTGTCCTAAATTATAACATAATTTTCCAAAATGTAATTTTGAAGACAAAGGAAGTGAAATAAATTAAAATTTAAAAAATGCTTTTAGAAAGGCTGGAAAGACCCATTTTATAGCGCTTGAATGTTTTATTCCAATCTTCACTTTTAAACCAGACTATAAAATTATTGTAATTAAAAGAAACACCATGCTGATAATGTTCAGAAACACTTCAAAATAGACTGTTTTGATACCACTAAAAGGATTCATTTACTGTCCCTCCCCCCCATTTTGTCATAATTGACATATTCCCGCAGAGGTTGTTTTGTTCTGATGAAATACCATTTCTGACAGGAAATGTTGCAGTAAAAAGTTTCTGACCAGCTCTAGCACTGAGAGGAAAAACTCTATGAATATTTAAGTTTCACTTTTAATTTTCAGTCCACCTGATCTATCCTTTTTTATCCATGTTGTCCATAGTTATTTTTAAATAACTCATTTAATATTAAACAAGTACTTTAAGAAAAAAAAGTGCTGCAATTTAATTTAATTAGCTTTGCCTTTTTTCCCAGCCCATTACTGACTTTCAGAATGTTGTATTTAAAAATAATTTTTAAAAGTACCTGAATGCCCAACTTCTTAATTTTTTAATGAGAAATACCACAGCACCAAGTAATATGTTGCACTATCTCATGCAGGGTTCCCTGGGATGACTTTTTCTTGTGCAGATGCGTTAGTTAAGTTTTGGCTTCAGCTCATGTGATAAGACCACTGACTAGACAGGAGGCAAAACTTTGTGACATATAATGATGTCAAAGATCAGATATTGCCCACAGTTTTTCTCCTTACTATGTAACTTGTAAAAGATAGCAGAAAACAATGTCAACTGCCTCTGGGGTCCATTGGGGAACTCTGTGCAGACCTGCATTAACAGGGATGAGCAGTGTTGCGTGCATTAGTTCCATATAGTGCACTCTGCGCTGGGTTAAAAACTGGCTGGACGGCCGAGCCCAAAGAGTGGTGATGAATGGAGCCAAATCCAGTTGGCGACCGGTCACGAGTGGTGTTCCCCAGGGCTCAGTATTGGGACCGGTGCTGTTCAATATCTTTATCGATGATCTGGATGAGGGGATTAAGTGCACTTTCAGTAAGTTTGCAGATGACACCAAGTTGGGTGGGAGTGTCGATCTGCTGGAGGGTAGGAAGGCCCTGCAGAGGGACCTGGACAGGCTGGATCGATGGGCCGAGGCCAATCATATGAGATTCAACAAGGCCAAGTGCCGGGTCCTGCACTTGGGTCACAACAACCCCAGAAAAGGCTACAGGCTTGGGGAGGAGTGGCTGGAAAGCAGCCTGGCTGAAAAGGACCTGGGGGTGATGGTTGACAGCCACCTAACCATGAGCCAGCAGTGTACCCAGGTGGCCAAGAGGGCCAATGGCATCCTGGCTTGTATCAGGAATAGTGTGGCCAGCAGGACCAGGGAGGTGATAGTGCCCCTGTATTCGGCACTGGTGAGGCTGTACCTCGAATACTGTGTGCAGTTTTGGGCCCCTCACTACAAGAAGGACATTGAGGTGCTGGAGCATGTCCAAAGAAGGGGAACGAGGTTGGTGAAGGGTCTAGCGAATAAGTCTTATGAGGAATGGCTGAGGGAGCTGGGGTTTAGTTTGGAGAAGAGGAGGCTGAGGGGAGACCTTATCACTCTCTACAGCTACCTGAAAGGAGGTTGTAGCAAGGTGGGGGTTGGTCTCTTCTCCCCAGTAACAAGTGATAGGACGAGAGGAAATGGCCTCAAGCTGCGCCAGAGGATATTTAGGTTGGATATTAGGAAAAATTTCTTCACCAAAAGGGTAGTCAGGCATTGGAACAGGCTGCCCAGGGCAGTGGTTGAGTCTCCATCCCTGGAGGTATTTAAAAGAACAGTAGACGGGGTGCTTAAGGACATGGTTTAGTGGCGGACTTGGCGGTGGTAGGTTAACAGTTGGACTCGATGATCTTAAGGGTCTTTTCCAACCTTAACAATTCTATGATTCTATGATTCATATGCACAAACCTTTGCCCCTGCTTGCTGCCTCATTGACTTCCCTGGAATTTTACATAGTCATGGGCTTCCTCCTTACATCCTCTTTGGCCACCTGCCCTATCCTACCAGGAGCCTTCTCATTCCTGGATAGAAAGGGCTACACAGCCATCAGCAAAAACTGACCTTTGGCTCCAAGAATCAAAGGTCTTTGCCTCACTTGAGCTGAGGACAACTTCCACTGACTGTGTATCTGACTAGAGCATCTTAATTAGGGTCTGCTGAGTCACTCTCCAGAAAAAAAGATGACATTTTACAGGCAGGTTAAACAGGTCTAGTTCTAAATCATGCATAGCTCTATGTTCATTGAGGCTGTTTAAAATATAATTAAGAGGAAGAAATCCAATGAAGCCATTTGCCCAAGCCCTATTTTGAAACGTGAGGAATGGCCCAGATATGTGATGTGCATATAGAGAGATTTGACCTCCCAGTTCTTGCCAGTAGCCCTGAGAAAGCTCTGAGTGCTCTTCCATAGTTAGTCTTCTGTGCACTTGACTGAACAGGCTGGGTACAACCAGAACCAGTACAGTATTTCTCGTGCTACATTTCCCACATGTTGGGCAGAGATCCCAGACTTGATGGAGGAAGATCATAGAGGACTGCCACATTCTGGTCACAAAATCAGAAAATACTATTTGTAATGGCGGGGGAAAGAGGGGAGAAGAACATCAACGGTGCTGTTTCCTTGGAAGAGAAGCACAAAGTGAATTGAGGAGATGTTGCTTTTTTGTACTACTTGGTCTTGAGTATGAACTCACAAAGTCACTTGTGTTGTGAGATTGAAGTAAACAAAGGGTAACTATTATTTCAATATCATGGGGTTTATTTTCCAGAATAAAAAGGCAAGATGTTTCATACAGATGTTACAATGGAGTGTTTAATCTTTGCTCTGGAGGAAATAGTCTTTGATTTGCCCAAATAATGTCCAGCATCTGATGTTTTTTCTGTGGCATCTTAAGGCATCTGAGGTAACTCTTCACTATCCAGGCTAATGTGGGAGGGAAAATGGGAGTGTGTTAACTTGGATAAAGCAAAACTCCAGACAAATTTAGTATAAGTGAGGTTTCAGAGATATACAGTGAAGTAGCAAGAGAAACAAGAAAGGATAGTGATGTTGCTGCCATGGAGGACAGAGGCCTTTAGGCTAGCAATGACTTAAGCAGGTTAGTCCACTTAATCTGCCTAATACTACTTCCAGACCTAGCCTGCTGGGTAGAGACAGCTAGGGATCATAGAGCTTAAAGGATAGACTATCTGCAATATGAATAACCCCTCCTTAGAGAATTCATAGGTAATGGACAGACCAAATGATTCTTTTTTTTTTTTTAAAATCTTTAGATGACACCCCCAAACCCACCTGTCTGGAAGCTTTTGAAAGATCTGTGGGACATTTTGTACCACCAGTCAGCATGGGCTAATATAACAATAATCTCAACCATTCCTCTTACCTCTTGAGGCTGATTTTATGATAGATCATTAGATTTTAGCTCCTTGCACTGGCCCCATGTCTACGGCAAGACATAGGAAACACTGTAAGGAATGTAAACATAGAGAAAACTTGCAGATGGGCATCATTTTCTGAATGGTCTTTAAATGGTAGGCATAAATAAGAATAATAGATATCTATCTGATTTGTGGATGCAAACAAGAACTGTGTTGACAAATCAGACATTTAAATAAGACATTTGCTTCTGCCACTTACTCTGCCTGCATAATTGAGGTCCATTTAAAAATCTGCTTCAAGAGGTACATTAATGAAGAAAGTACATTGGAAATTTATTGTAATACTTTTTTGCTCATTTAAAAAGTATTTTTCAATAGATCTGCCTTTAAATGGGTTCTATGTAGTATAGTTCTCTTGGGCTGATTAGCTCTAAGAAGGCTGCTAATAAACAAAATCCTGACTCTTCTGATTTGTGTCACATGCACTGGTATTGGTAAGGACTTGTGCTTTCTTCCTTTTTAAAAATGCCAGGTATCTCTAGGGATAAAATCTATGGCTTTTGTAGATGTTGACTGAAGATAAGCAATACACAGACATGTTTCTGTAGGGCACATTTCACAAATGGTCCCAAAGGACTGAATCAAGAATACCTATAATAGACAAGATTTGGTTCAATGAGACTAGAAATCTTTTCATCAGCTTCCTATGCTCATTTAAGTACTTCTGTTAAGAACTGCAATTCATGGCAATATTTGCTTTATAAGAGTATACATATGGCTTTTTATATAGAAGGTACTCATCAGACTTTGCTCAAATTCTTGTGACTTGGTTGTACCTGTACCTATGCTTTCTTTCTCACCAGGTCCAAATATGATTTGCCATCTAGCCACAGAAATCACTTGAACCCTTCTGCCTTACAATATGGAAAGACACCATTCTCTAATACAAAACCTTGGATGAATATCAGCTCCTAAAATAAAGGAACAAATACTTCCTTGCCTACCTCTATAAGCCTTACAAAAAATGCTGAACTTGGAAAAGCTCAAGCCCTCTTACAACCTTTTGTTTTAAACAATTACCTGGACACTGAAGGTAAATGTCTGCAGACAACTTTCTTTTAAAATTATGCTATTAAGCAGAAGCATAATATCGATAGCTGACTGATTTATGTAGTGCCATTTCCTGACTTCCTAGTGCATCATTGATTTCAAATTACAACACACACTGCATCCTTTACCAAACATGCAGCCCTTTCTGGAGAAAAAACTGGTCCCTTCCTAGCTGGCTGGAAGCAAAGCACCAGCAAAAAAATGTTGGGGCAGGAAACTGGAGGGGAATATCAGTGAGCTGAATTATATGTCTGTTGAGAGCTCAAGTGTGGCTGTCACCAGCCCTGTGCAAAACAGAAACAAACTGGAGTAAACTCAAGTCACAGAGAGACAGACAGTATTTGTTCTTCCTGGCTCCCACCCGCTGTGTTTCGGCATTAATGCGTGCCACTCTCTCCTCTCCCAGCGCTGCGTCTCTCCTCCCCGGGTTGCTGGCAGGTGAAGCTGAGGCTCCCTTGCTTCCCGAAGCTGTCTTGCCCCTTCACTGCACTGCCCAGGTGCATCGGGTGCATCACTGCTCAGCCTGCAGCCACGGCAAGGTCACGCAGGCATCCCATACCTGTCTGCGTCCTGCTGGAAAGAGCCCCAAGGAAACTGTCTCATTCATGCCCACATACAGACCAGGAACTCCCCACGTTTTGGCCAACCGTGGCATTACAGTCTTTTGTTTGCCTTTTCTAGCCTTAATACTAGTTTTCTGTTGCTAATCAACACTCTATTAGGTTACTCTGCCAGTAACTTTCACTGAATAACATCTCATCTAAGACAGAGCCCATTTTTGCTGGGCTTAGAAGAAGCAAATACAGGAGGACACACCTGGCTGATCACCAGGAGTGCAAACCCCTGGCTCTGTTACGGCTCTTCAAAATATGGTACCCTCTGCACAAACCAGTAAATGAAGTCTGGTGTGCTAGTCCTCAGCTTGTGACCCTGTAGTTACTAACATTGCTGCAGTCTTTGTCCTATAGCCACCTTGCATCCAATAAATAATACGTGGAGAGGTGATTAGCATTAATTTTATACTGTTATCAGTTTATTTAACAAATGACTGAAATTCTGCCTTGGAGAAAGGTTAGGAAAACAGAATTCTGTTCAATATTACCTGCCACTCTGTAATTCACCATTCTAATAAGAAAGGCAGGGCTTTCACATTAAAAACACATTGATAATTCCTAATTTCACATAGAAGACAAATGGGCATAAAATCATAACACAAGCAAGAAATATAGAAAACACAAGTAGTTTCATGGCAAATATTCCTGAGAAGGAGGGTGAGTTGGAAGAACAAAGCCCAGAAGGGAAAATCTTTTCAGATAATACTCCCTTTCACCTTGCTTTTCCTTAGTCTCCTGATTTTCTCAAATTTGGCACAAACAGGAAAGTGCTGTTATTATAGGTGGCGATGCTGATAACTTTAATAAATCATCTCTTTAAGGTTGAAGGCACAACTGGTATGTTCCTTTTACAGCAAATAGTAGTTAACTTTTGACCATGTGTTGTCTGAGAACATCTAACCATCTGCCTGCCTTTGCCATGCCTAGTTAGCTTGAATCAGATAATCAGAAAGTTACTAAGAACATCTAATGAGTGGTTTTCAGTTAATTTTTGTCATATCTGTCAAAAGGGAAGATAATCAGAATAAATTTATAATGTATATATTTATAAGAAACATTCTATGCATGTGTGCGTGAGTGTGTGTGAGTGCGTGTGTGCATGTGTGTACATCTCTAACACAGGTTTGCATTTTGGCATACTCGTAGCCCAGGAAAACAAAAAAGATACAATTTACTTTTGTTTGTGACAGTATTTATTCAATTATTAGCTGATTTATGGAGATAATTCAATAAGCATATTAAAAAAATAAAAATCAATGCTGCATTTTGTGCCTGAATAAAGAAAAGTCAGTGATAAATAATTACATAATGATTTGCAGGAAAAGCCAGATACTAGACCAAACCAGACTGAGTTGGAATGATCCAGGTCACTGTTTTCCCTTAAAATGAACAACAAAAATTTTAACACAGAGCATTATGCTCTGCTATCATTAATATGAGACTAATCAAAGCCAATATTGTGCTTGTTTCAATATTGGATTGCTTTTTATGGAGCATGATTAAAAGGTTCCTTCTAATGCACAGCACTCTTCACTCCAAATGATTGTCTAAGATCAGTAAAATGATCTCTACCAGTTAGTATCACTTTTTCTCTGCTTTGAGTGTAACTGGCAAACAACATTTTGTTTGCAACACCCATCATACTATGAGAGAAACAAGAGGCAGGAGAAAGCTGTTAATTCCACCTCATCTCAGATCCCGTGGGTGTAAATTGTATGGCAAATGAGTCAAATATGGCTGTGACTGGCAAATGCAGCAACATCTTTCAAATTGCACAAGCAAGCATGGTAGTTACTCTGCTTTTTGCTTTATCTATAGACAGTGTTCACAAAAGAGTGCCCTAATTTACCTTACTAGAAGTTGTAACTACTGTGCATTACTTTAGCAGGAGGCACAGATACCTTTCTGGCTGTCACTATTTGTAAAAGGCCAGAACTTCTGTAAACCATCATTTGCAGGCATCAGAGCAGCCTAAATTGACAAAACTACCTAAACACCAAAAAAAGTCTTTGTACGAAAATTTTGCTAGGAAGAATGACTGTTTTTACTGTATTAGGCAGCACTTGTTTAGGCTTCCATCCTCATCAGTCTGACTACTGATGTATGTAAACTGTTGCACACGCTTTACTCTTTTCAGGCTCAAAGAAACTTGGTTAGAAGGTAAGATTAAATATATAGAAGAGCTTCAGTCTGGAAACTCCAGGGCCTACTCTGCAAGACACTTGGGCTTAAATAGCAACGAGGGAGATTCAAGTTAGAAGTTATGAAAATATTTCTAACAGCAAGGATTGTAACTGATTTTCCTGGGGGAGGAATTGTCAACACTGGCGGTTTTCAAGAAGCAGTAAGAGACACTTCTGCCAGGGATGGCTGAGGCATCACTGTTCTTGTCTTGGGACGGACAGATGTATAGGAGAACTTCTTGAGGTTTCTTTCAGCCCAATTTTCTCCAGTTCTGTTGCATTAAAGCAGCACCATGTCAACAGAAAAAATCACACAGGAGACTGATAAACATTGAGGGGAAACATCTCACAAGAGTTCATTATGCACCTCACTAACCACTTTAATTACGCATTAAGTTATTATAGATGAAAAAGATCACTATTATGTCTCAGCATCTTTTCTGACAGAGAGGGCTATATAAAATGCCTCCAAGCCTAAAATAGATGGTATAACTAGCACTTTTTTTTTTTTCTCAGCAAAGATAAAGCATCTCATCATTATCAATTAAAGAACTAGGGAAGTCTTTGAAAAGAGGACTTGTTTGCTTAAAGTACGTGAAGGTCATATTCACCCTGTAATAGTCGATGAAGAGCAGTCATTTGTTATTTTTAAGCAGGCTGTCATTTAGCCATTATGAAGATGAATAACATTTGTTATTATCTAATAATCCTCCTGTTGATTACAGAGGAAAGACACTTGCAGACACCTTATGTACCTTGCTTAGATTTTGTAGATTATTAATGTATTTTGATTAAATTTTGTAAACAAAAATTTATGATCGCAGTTCTCTGGATAGAGTGACTGGCGTGTAACGCAAGATGCAAGAACATGTCCAATATTTTGCTCTGCATATGTTATTGGCCTAATACTCATGTAACATAGTAAAAACAAAGTTCATTTTTTAATATCAAACAGATTGTCAATGGATCATATGCTGCTCTATTAAGGTTAGTTTTTGGATGCCTGCCTTCCCGAGGAGAGTTAATGAAGCTATAAGTTACCTGTGTGGCTTCATTTGGAGTCAGGCCTAATTATCTGGATCATGGCCACATTCTGGAAAGTCCGAGCCTCATTTCCAAAGCAGATGGAGTCACTCAGGAATGACTTCATTTGTATTAATTTGTTACACTGTCTTCTGCTATTCATCTCAGGGAATGTTGCTGCCTTTGCAGTCTAGCAGGAACGGAATTTAAAAGTTTTAATTTGGGAATTTTTACTTTATTTTTAAAAAATAAATCCATTATCTTCCTCCACAATTACCAATGGTGAAGCGCAAAGGCAATTAAGTGGGGTCCAACCCATGGCCATCACATGCTGCAAGATGGTGATTATGTCACCAAAGATTTATGAGGCTCTCGCTTCTTGGAACAAGTGAAATGACCAAACCAGTGACCCAGCAGCTTTATCAAGATAACCTATGGAGCACTTCAGATTGGGCTTCATAAGTGGAAGCTTTTTGATGTCAACGTCACCACAGCAAGATAATCAAAAGAGGGGAAAAAAGAGAGATGGTTAAGCGCATAGGAACGAGGGTAGTTTTACGGATGTTTTAATATATTTGTCTAAGAGAAAGGTTAAATTACTCGAGTAGGACAACTATATCAGGATTTCTGATTTGATACAGTTGTTTATGTATTGAGCAATGGAATTATATGAAATAGAGATTGGATGACTCCAAAGTCATTGCAGTACATTTCTAAGGTTAGGAGCATAATGCAGACTAAAGCCAGGGGAGTTTAAAGGTGTCTGTGGCACAATTACTGTGCTGTATCATAGCTGACATATTCTGGCCTGTCCCCTTATTAAATGAGGGCAATACTCAGCACTGTTAATCCTTGAAATACTTTACCAATGAGCATTACTGTTACCGTTTTGTGCAATTTGTGAAGAGCAAAAGGAGCAAGGACAAATGAAAACAGGGTCAAAGGGAAAAATAAAGAGACTCTTAGTATCCTATCATCACATCTTTATCACAGCACCTCTAGCTAATCAAATTATTACTTGCTGATTATTTTCTGCAGAGAATATGAATGCTAGTCTACTTTCCTTAAGCTCAGAAAGTGGACAGGTATATTTATATGTTGTAAATTGCAGCCAAATAATTAATTTTAGGTTTCTCTCATTCTGGCCTTGTGGTGGTGACTTCTAGTGACTAATTGTGATTGAAGACCCAGTGGTATCTGGGATGCTCCCAGGCTACAGCAGGCTGCTGCTACCAGCTCAGGAGCCATCTGAGTGATTCACATGTGGTGCTCTGCTAGATGCCAGCAGGGCTACTTCGGTGGCTGTGATGAGAAGTGAAGGAAAAACTCACCCAAGCAAAATGCAAATAGCCAAGTCTGTCACTTGCAGGCTTTTTTGAAGTTCATGAACACTCTGGGAGCAGGGGGAGGGATGGTAGGACTGAGCGTGCCCTAAGCATGCTCACTTGCATAGCACTGATATCTGAGGGAAAGGAAAGGCAGGAGTAGAGGAAGAACATCTTCTTCATCAGAAGGATTGTTGATAGAAAGAAAAGGTAAGGTTTCTTATGGGAGGCTAAAAATTTCAGTGATTAAAATGTACACTCTGACTATGGCACAGTAATATGAAGTAAGGGATCCAAAAGAACGGAATCATCTGGGTGGGAAGATGAAAGAGGCACTTGCAGGGAAATTGAGCCCCAAAGTTGTTGCAGGCTCATTTATGACTCCAGGAAAGGTCAGCTGTCATTTCTACTCCTTTATATCATAAACATCCTGTGCCTATTGGCACTAAGTACCTCCTGCAGGTTTTTAATCACACAGAAACAGAGTTATAAGCCTCCAGCTCTTTGTGTTTGCACATCAATAATATTATTCATGTCTCCTGACTATCAAGGCAACAAGCAGAGGGCATTCCTTTGGTCTGGCATCATCTTTCTGAAATGAAATATTAAAGCTTTGATTTCCATAGGAATCAAAAATCAACCATATGTCTTTCCCTGTTTCTGACACTATTAATTACACACATACACTTCAAATTGTTGCCTATTGGAAGTACAAGGCATAACATGTTTCAAAGTGTTCAGAAATGCCCTAGTATGTCGAAGAACAAAAAAACTTTCTGTCCTGAACAGTAGCCAGTCCAAACCGTAGAAAATGTTAATGCACGTAAATAATTATCATCTTCCCTATCTGTGGCAATAAAGGCCAGATTCCTCAGCTGGAATCAACACGTTAAATATTACTCTGATGGGAATCAGCTACCAAAACGCTTTTTGTGAGCCAGGCCCTAAACTCTAATTTAAAGATGTGGTAGGAGCAAAAGAATCAAAGGAAATGTTCGGTGGTTAAATGGGGAAAGGAGTACTACAAGAATAAGATCATACATCCTGAAGACTGCTAAAAATATCATACATACAGAAATAAACACTGTTCTCAAGTATTCCTGGACTGCCCATCAGAAGGAATATGGACTTTGATATAAACAAACCTAGGATGAAATTAGGTAAGCTCCATTCTGAGTATTTGAATGAGACTCACAGGAAAACAAGTTAGTTTCACCAAAGAAACTAATCCTGTCTTTCTAAAGTACTGGAATTTACTTTGTGGTCTTTGAGGTCGCTTTCTTAGTGTTCTTTTTATTTTATGAATTGATATGTTGAAGTCTCAGATGCTTCCCAAAGAACAACAACTTCATTTTACTGACTACTATACAACCTAGGACACTACTTATACTACATAGCCAGTAATTATTTATAGGCTGAGACCTTGATCCTGCAAAGGATTTATAAAGTATTTGTAAAGTATTTCTGCTATATGAATAGACCCACTGGCCAAGGGACTGATGTCTAAAGAAGCATAAGATAATATCTGAAGAGAGTTTAGAGTCTACTTGATTATGGGAACAATGGAAGAAGATGACAGTAATAGTAATTGAAGACATAAGCTTCAACAGGTTTTGGTGAAATGAATAAGGTAAATGTCTACAAATTTTTAACTTTTTTTTTTTTTTTTTTTTTTTTTGTAATTGGATCAAAACGACAGATTCCTAGTGGGAGACATAAGACAGAGGAATTGGAAAACTTCTATGTGTTGGGATTTTTTTTTCCAATACTGGGGTGATGTCTGAGCATTAGGATTTTTATGTAGCCAGGTACATGAAACTTAAGTTTTGCATTTCAGAGTTCCTCAACAGCTATGAACAGGTCAATCAGTATCTGAATTGGAACTTCAAACTCATTTATACATTAGTTACCTCATCTAGAGCCTTTCAATACAGGCACTTTTCAATGAAAAAGTTTGTTGACTCACTTCCAATTTTTCAGAGCCAAAGCAAGTAAGTGAATGAATGAGTTAAATGGCCATTTAATGTAATATCTGTTTCAATATTGTCTTAATGATGCATTCTACTTTTTGGTTCAAAATGTCCCCAATTTAAAATTTAAGATAATTTATGTTAAAGGACAGCCAAACATAGAAAGTACTTCAAAAAGGTCAAAACCAACCTAAACATTTAACAACATTAAAACAAATTAATTTAATTTACAAATTTTATTGGACTTTTTACTTATGGATGTTGTCACTTTTTGACATTTTGTAGAAATTCAAGAGAGGAAACATTTCCTCAACATAGAAGAAATGCTTCACTGAGTTCAGTCTTCAGGAGACAGTCATTCTGCCACTGGACAAAGCAGGTTTCTATTTCATGTGGACAGGAAGTCTTTCAATATTTTTTTCTTTTCCAAATGAATAATGGAATACAGTTCTTGAGGGGTGTGAGAACAGGTTGTATTAGCTAACACTTTTTATTTGGAGACAAAAATCACCTAATCTGAACCTAGATGTTAGGCATTCCTTGTAATACATTTTCTCCAAGTCTCTCAAAGCAGAATTGAGAAATGTGGATCAGGCAAAAGGAGAGTGGGAGTAAAATCTTTCATAAATGTGACCTTTGGTGTCAAGAAAGACTGAGGATGGTAGTATTTCAGCTATTATATTATACTGTAACAGTAAACTCCTCATATCGCTACATTGGTTGAGTATTGATTTTAAAGGACGATTGCTTATTAAAGTTATGAAGTTCAGCAGAAATTGGGCTAACTCTCTTTTGGATAGGCTTGTTTCCTCTTATATGGGAAAAATGGAGTCTGGAGAAATTATTTTGGACTTGCTTTTTTTTTTTCTTTTTTTCTTTTTTTTCTGTTTCCCTTAGTTGAGTAACACTTGACTACTTTTTTAATTCCAGAACCCAGTACAAACTTAACTTGAATTTAGGACTTGGTAACTGGTTTATTTCAGCTTTTTATTAAAGGCTTGATGTTCCTTCTCACAGGCCTTGCACACATTACTCTGTCCCTCAGAGAATGACTGCATAAGGTTATTAGATGTTTAGCACAACAGAAGAAGTAGGATGAAAGGAGTAAGAAGAAGGGAGATGTCAGGACCTTCCTAAAGCACATGTGTTGATGCTGGAGTAGAAACTCCCTCCTTTGTTACAGCTTGACTACTGGCTGTTCCCTCCCTCCCTCTCTCCACTGGTGACACTTCCAGCTGCCCTTTTGCACCCACTGTGGTTTCTGCCAGGGGAGATCTCCACCTCCTTATGTGCCAAATGCCAGATCTGCTATTGGTGCATGGAGATGTTCTAAGTGGACAACAATTTCCTGCAGGTGCTGGTTGGGAATTACGACCTTATTACATATTTTTCTTTCTTTCCAACTCAGTGACTGGTTGCAATTGCAAGGCAAAATTAACATCTATACTCCTATCATCACAAGTAATCTCAGAGCATTAATTTCATCAATGTTCAGACACAGGGTAAATTTACACAGGTGCAGACCAACTGTGTGCTTGCTCTGGGCACGGCAGAAGTGAGCTATTTCCATCTGGAAGTCACATATCTATCTAAGCAAGGTGTTGAGTTCAACCCTAGTGACCAAATTTAGGTCCAGTGTCTTGTTAACATAGTTATATGAGTCTTGAACTGACTTGGAATAGAGCTGGGTATTTCTTCTAGCTCTTAGATGTCTATGAAAATATGATGTAGGTTCTTATATGCTTTTAAAGAGATCTGTTTCTGCAGTACGTGGATAATGTCACAGTTTTTGGACACTTGCTCAGGTGACTAGTTACTTTACTGTCATGCTTGCAGAAAACCAGTATAGCCCAGACCTATTTTAATTTTTACTTATCTGTTCACCTCAACAGATGAACAGAAACAGAGGTGGAGGGAGAAAGTATAGGTTGTGAAAAAATCCCATAATTTTAGAAGCTACTCCATGGAAAAAGAAATTGATTCCCCTAATTTTGTCTGAAATGAGTGTTCCATAGAAATCAAGACAGATGATATGTGCTAAATAGCCTTTTAGCTGTTTTTGAATTGTGGAGCTCTTTCTTATGCGTTGTATCACCAAGGGGCAAAAAACACATTACATTCAAGGAATATTGCCTGAATGATATACGTATGTAGATGTACACAGATCATGTGTATTATTACAGCAGAAACTGTAGGAGAAATCCAGTGCTGTATTGTATGGCAAGGCCCTTCCAAATAACTTGGAAACTGG
This sequence comes from Theristicus caerulescens, assembly GCA_020745775.1. Lineage (NCBI taxonomy): Eukaryota > Metazoa > Chordata > Aves > Pelecaniformes > Threskiornithidae > Theristicus > Theristicus caerulescens. The sequence goes on from CM036558.1 coordinate 77,529,971, forward strand.
ACATAGAAAGATCCTCATTTGTACTTATTTGGAAGTCCTTCATTCATCTTTCTTCGTGCTACTTTCACGCACAAAGCTATTTGAGCATTCATGATGAATGAAGATCAAAATGATTCTGTACAGCACCTTGTTGGGCATGTTCTAATTACCTAGGGACACGGATTAGCATTGCAATAGCTGTAAGTGCCAAATGTATTTACTGTGGGAGCACTCAAATACACAGTAGTTTGTCAGCACATCACTACATGGCTCTTTCTTGAAACTGCTTACGTGATTATTTCTTATGTTGCATTTTTATCAGAGTATAGTGCAATTGTTTACACGATTCTACATAACTCATAAGAAGTCAAGAAACAGCAAAAAGATCTAGTCTGACATCACAAGACTAGTCTAAAAATTATGAGAAAAGTAGCTACCAGACCAGACTTAATCTCTCTCATCCAGCCTCCTCTCTCAGACAACACCCAGTACTAGGTGTTTCAGGAGAAGGTATGCGATATTTATGGCTTAACATGCTCACAGCTCAGCTTGCTTCCTACCTACCTGTTTTGGCTTTACGTTGGCACATGCCCTGAAGCATGAGATTGTATTTCCCTAATTTAATGTTATCCTATCTAATATTGGATTATCAGTTTTTAAAACCTCAGGGGAAATCCTGGCTTGCAGAACTCTACTGCAAATAATTGACTTGGTTCAGCAAATACTAGGCACCACAGAAAGCAAATGGTGTTTGGGATTCTGACAGGTGAACTCCCACAAACAGGGCTGGAGTGGTTTGCAGGGTTATTACCCAGACTCTCTCTGCTAGAGGCTCCCACCCTCCTGCTGCATTGAATGTGTACTGGTGTGCCAGCTGCACCCCTTCACTAACTGATTTCTCAGCCCAAACCTCATTAACAAAACCCGGGTCTTCTGAGCTGTTACTCTAGACTGTGATGTGAAGCTTTCTGCTGATTCCTCTACCAGGCTTGTAATATGTCGTGGGAAATGGAAAGGTAACATCTACACTGTCCCCCTGGAGCTTGCCTCTAGGAACTCTTCAGCTTCTGTAACTCAGCATCCTTAACAAGGAAGATCCCAATCCAAAAACCTAATTTGAGATAATCATTAGAGTTTGCAAGTCACGTCTAAGCAAAAGACTGGCAAATTGTGGCTATTGTGTTGCCTGTATGGCACAGATGTGCAGGGAATGACTGTGCTTATGGATGTGTTATGTCCCAGGTATAACAAGACTGGACTAGGAACAGCAGTGAAATGTTGTCCCCTGCTCACCCAACAGCCAGCACTCTCTCCACTGGCTCCATTTTTACAGCCCCGTTTTTGGGCCCCACATTGCCTGGCACACTTGTATCTCCTGCACACATGAGTTGCTGCCCCTTGTTGCTCTGTGGTTGCATAGTGCTGTGCTGGGGTGGTTCTCAGGGGCAACACCAGCTCAGCAGTGCTCCTGCAGTGCAAGTCGTAACAGCAACACAGTGCTGACACAGTGTTGCCTACATAACCAAGACAGGTTTTGAGATATTTGCAGGAAAATCTTTATAAGAGTGTTCCAATTTTTTAATAATGATTTTCATTTTTTTTTCTAGTCCAGAAAATCAAGGGCTTACACAGGTCACTAAATATAACTTCCGCCTTGTTAATTAACTGTTCCATTCCTTCTCTGTTTTACACATCTTTAGCCTCTATTAATGGCATATGAGTACTGGCAATGCCATTGATAGAGATCCAGTTGCAGTGGTTTGGGTGTTTTCTGTCAGTGGTCTAGGCTGGAGTTTTCTCCAGCTGGCTATTGCATGTAGACTGTCTGCCAAGTAGGCTTGGATCACTTGAAAACCATATTGATTTTAATATAGACAAAAACTGTTGATTATCGTGTTTTCCATCAAATAGAGGTAGGCACCTTCTGAATTTGCCTCCTAGAGAGGAAAACGAATTTTGAGGCCATCCCCTAGCACAGCTGTGATGGTTATGCTGTCTGTGGTTACTTCTAATATGTACATTTTGCCAGTGGTTTCCTTGACGCAGAATTAAGGAATTCTGCAATATGGGAAGTAAAATATGCAATGTCTTTATCACTCTCTTTTTTGTATTGCTCAAAAGTATATTAGTCACACTGCACACTGGAAGATATGCCCTTCCTTGGGGAACTTATAACTTAACTGAAGGACAGAACAAATACATATAGGCAAAGGAAGAAGTGGAATACAAGAGGAAGGATACAGTCTAGGTAGACAGATTGATAAATATTTCATAGCATAAGCATAGGCTGGAACTTCTGTTATCAGCTGGTGGAGATTTATAGATAAGATTATAAAAACATAAGGGTGGGTTTTTTTGTGTTTTATAAAAACATAAGGGGTCTTACTGGGTCAGATCAATGGTCCATTTAGCCCAGGATTCTATTTCAGCAGTGGAAATACACATTACTACTTAAAGAAAGGACATAAGCTTGGTCAGTTTCTGCAGTCTATATATAAAACCACAGGGTACCACAGTGCTCATCTAGTCTGACCTACATGACACAAACCTACAGAGCCTCACTGAATTAATTTCTCTTTGAACTAGAAGAAGACGTCATGCACCTCAGTGACACTCTGCTGCTTAACAACAGCTGCGGATTTACCCAGAGATCTTTGTGGCTTTGTTTTCCCTTCGTTTAATGTGTTTGAAATGTTAATATGCTTCCTTTTTTTTTAATAAGTTATCATCACCAACATCAGCACTTTTTTTTTTTTTTGCCTTGCTAGCTTTCACAACCCAGCAATAGAAAGAAGAAAAAGAGCTACCATAAAACTCCATGTATCAAATGATAGAGGCTAGTTCCCTGATAGCAAAAGTTGGGAGAGGGAAGGGCACAGATTCCCTGCACCTGGAACATTTTCTGTTTACAGCCCAATGTCCATCATACTCCTAGTATCATAGGATAAAGTCACTCCTATCTGTCAGATTGGAGGAGGGGTGTTTCACCCATGTTTCTGTATGCCCAGGTTTTATATATTTTGTATTTCAGTTTTTTTAATCTGTGTCTATGTCTGTGCCTGTATATCTGTTTTTGTTGTTGTTGTTATTGTTTTTTTTTTTAAATTTGTGTTTTATGCCAACAGTTACTTAAATACTTATGTGGTGGTTTGCCAACAAAAGTATGTAACATTAAATCCTTAGGGAAGTTTTCTGCTTCTACTAACCCCACAGAAAAGGGCTATGCATTTCTTAACTCTGAGAATTGTGTGCCAGATCCTTGTTTGATGTAAACTGGCTTAGCTCCACTGAGGTAAATGAAGCCTGCTGAATAATGGCAGCTGAGGCACTTAAGACATATCAAATGAAGTGTTACACAGAAATGCACAGTGCACAGAAGCATTGCAATCCCCGTACGAAAGGGTAATAAACATCTGAAAGGGTTTTCTGCAGATATCTGTGATTATCTTGGGGAAATTCTTCACCCTGCAGTTTGTAGAACTTCTCTAAGTTTTCCCTCTTTCTTTCTTGTTTTTGTACTCCAATACTGAATACAGCCACTAGACAGAAAGAGGGAGATTTTGCACAATTTCCTCATCAATCTGTAAAGTAAGTGAAAGGTAAGATAACCTTTGCTCTCTCAGTGACTTTCCAAAACAGCTGCCTAGCATAAACAACTCGAGAAATATTATTTTGTCCCCAGCAAAGTAAATCACCTGATGTGAGAAACTGTTATAATATTTCAGTTCTGTCATGATTTACTAGATGCAAACCGAAAATATTTATAGTTTCCTTGATGGGTTTACATCTCTTTTCTTGATGCTAGGGGAAAAACTTCCTGTAAATAATATAATTTAAACTACTGTTCAACTATATCTGAACACCATTGCTCAGAATTTCCAATAGTCTTTGCACTTTGCATACATGCTTTCATTTATACTTTGACATAAAGGAATATATTTCCAAATTTATGCAGTACATTAGGTTTACTGTTGTTATATTTTTACTTTGCATATTTTCAACATTTATAGTAAAAATATCTACATATTTATTTTAATTATGGAAGTGCTTAGAGGCCATACAAATCATAAAGCTGTTGTGTAATTACTTGTACACAAAACTGTCAGAGTTTCTAGTCTATGTAGAAACTACTTGCAAACTTAACTTTGAGCAGATACTTAAGTAACATCCTGAAGAGATGGCAGGGCCCTTCCTCTTGAGCCAGGCCACAGCAGAGGTGGGTAGAGGGATTGCTGCATGGCCCACTCTACAGGAGAGCTGGGGAAGGGGGACCCCAAATGGGGCGCACGTGGCCCAAGCACTGAGGGCGGCTGCCCTCCTCCATCTGCCAAGGAGAGCATCTCAAAGACCCTGGCAGCAGCCAGCTGATGAAAGCCCAGCTGGAAGGAGGAGGTTCAAGTGCCAAAATGTCTTTCTATGGCTTGGGCAACCCAGACTGCCTTTCTTCTTTCTTTTCTAGATGGTTTAATTAGAAATGTGTGTGGATATGGAGGAGATTTGTTGTTGTTTTTATTTTACAAGATGGCAGCACTCGTATGAGGTCCTGCTATTAATTTTATTGTTCATGTCATCCCTGTATTTATGGTTGCTGAATCTGGAACACTTCACCGTTCAGATTTTAGCCTTCTGTTCAAAATAAAATAGATGTTGGGGGCTTTGGCTCAGGGTTTACATAATCTGTGCTAACTGTAGAAAAGCCGCTGTGACTTCAGCATTTGGATCTTTGCAGCTGTCTCCCTCACGGGGAGGGTGTACCCAATTATTAGCTCTTGCCTCTTACAAGGCTGCAATGTATCACTTGGGATGCAGTGCCATGGTCCCTTGGAGCTCAGCATTACATGTCAAGTCCTTGTGGAAACCCATTAATAAGCAGTAGGGCCCTTCGTTTAGCTACAAGCCAGGCTGGCGCTGAGTTTCATCTCAGTTTTTCTCATGCAGTGGCTGTGGAGACATTCTCGTCACACAATTAATCTACAAAGATAAAGGCTGTGAAAAGCAATTGGGCTGAAAGGTCTGAATGAGAACACTGCAATCTGTTGTTCACCAGTAGATCTGCACACAGGTGGCATCCTATGGCAAGACCCTGCTGTACCGCAGCAGTGTGACATGAGAATGAGAAGGAAACCATGAGCGAGTGTCCTTCAGGCTTCACTCTCCCTGGGAACAGGTCTGGGGAAGGCTCCAGATGGGTCTGGAGAAGGCCACAACAACCTCAGAGTGCCTAAATGGCAGCCAGTGGGGCTGGGGGACTGCTGGTCACATCCCTGACACCAGCAGGAAAGCAGATATGACATGGTGGCTTGTATGCTGCCTCTTGGCTCCAGTGATTCGCCCAGGATTGGTGATGGCACGTTTCTCAGCAGAAACGGCTGGCAATGCAGTGGGAAACAGCCACCTCGGCTGCTGGAGCTGGTCCTGCTTTTAAACTGACTGTTATCTGTGGCCAAATGTCTTCTCTGTTGACCGGAGCACAATAGAATTTCTCTAATGAGAATATATTAATGTTAGCAATTTCCCATCTAGTCAGCCATGCTCAGAAATTGGCTATTAGCTTTTTATTTAGATTTCTTTTTAAAAAAATGAAAATGCAATACCCCCGTCTAAAACTTGGGGCATGAACAAACAAGACATTTTAATAAGTGTGCTAATGTTCTTATTACAAGCCTCTTGGTGCACCAAAATGAAAACCTTTCCTCACAACTCAATTATTTCCATTCACTCCATCTGCACAGAAAGCCCAGAAAAAAAGATGAGCTTAAGCACATTTGAAAAATCAGCGATTTTGAGTACTGCCAGATCAGGGTTGGGCGAGTGAATCTCTGAAGACATTTCGTAGATTATGCCCTCCACAGTCTGTCCCAGCTTTCTTTCTAAAGCTTGGGCTGTTAGTTAAAGCAGCTCTGCCAATTTTCTTTCCAATAGTGGTAGACAGAAGAAGAGAGAGGGAAGGTCTCTGTGACATCCAAGACTCAGGCAAGCCGTAACTGTATATGCACTTATTTGCTGTACGGACGACCGCTCAGCCTAGAAACAAAATGGAAGGCAAAGCAAGATCTGCGTCTCATGACAGCTTTATTGCTTTTCTCCCCTGGAGACATTACGACACTTATTGTAGCATTTTTGGGAGACTTTGAAGTTCCTTTACTTCTAATTGCAGAACTCATGTCATTTGGGGAATTTGAAAATAGCCTCTTTTCATCTTTTCCAACAGTCAAATGTTACATGTTAACGTTTTATTCCACACATTATGAATTCAGAGATATAGAAATGACTGGCATTTCACTCCAAATCTTGCCGTGATTTTCTCAGCTGAAAAATGCCTATTCGAACCCAGCCACCACCACTCCACCAGGAGACGTCTATTAGAGAAGCGCCCTTCGGAGTCAAACTCCTGCCCCATCGGTGGCAGCCTTGCTGCCCCCAGACACAGCACAGTGTTTGGACCTGCTCCTCCAGACCTCTGCACTTGTGTGTGGTCCTCATGCCAGGCACTCGCAGGAATAGGCTGGGGGAAGATGCCTGGAACTGCCATCCCTATGCAGGATTTGCCACTGAACAAAGCATAGACTGGGTCGTGATAGCTGGTGTGGGATCCCTGGGGTGGGGATGTGTGTCTTCTGCCAAGTTTGGGCCATAGCAGAGCAAAACGTGGGTATCAGTAGAATGTAAATAATAAAAAGAATAATAAATTGCAAAATCAAGCCCTGTAATGAAAAAATAAATAATCTAGATAGAATGTCTTAGAGTGTCTAAGCCTGATTTATTAGCAATTCTGGCTGACCGTTATTATTATTAGGTGAGCAACTTGCAGTGATTTTTCACCTGATGCTCTGCAAATTAACTATGCTACAGGATGAGTGCAGGAGATTTGTGTTTATTGTTTTATGAAATTATACAGTAGGTAAAAATTCACTTGGAACATCACCACCATCACTTTGCAATTTTATGACCTATAGCGCACCTGACACACAGTAGTACTGCTGCTCAACACAGATGAACAACAACATCAGTATCACTGGTCATCTGGGGCAGTGAATAACAGCAACGGGAGCAGAGCCAACGCTTGTTTGAGGCTGGCACAGAAATCCACTCACCTGCAGGTTATTCTCATGTTTATTCCACGCGAAAGAGCAGAGGGAGGCTTTAGCTTTTCTGACACATTATACGCTAAAGTTTTTCAGGCCAAAATTCTGTGCCAGGTATCCTAATTATGTACAAATTTCCTCTCATCCACACCCTTTGCAGTGACAGGTGAAGCACTGGCTCTGTTTATTTGCCTTCCTCAAACAGGCTGCAACTATGACCCTGAGGAAAAGAATGCATTTGCATATGCAGAAGAAGCTGGTGGCAATTTGTATTCTAGTTTAGCTCTTATTGTAGTAAATGACATTACCGTAGAGCCCAAATATTTCTTTTATGTCAGGTTCTACTTACTAGTTTCCATTTCCTGGAGTCAATACAGAAATCAATCATGTCAAAAGGAAAATTCAATAAGAAAATCCTTTATGGCATAAGCTTAATTATAGATATGTTTTCTTTTGTAAAAACAAAAGAAATTCAAGCACCAGAGCCCTTTACAGATCTTTCTACACAATATGAAGTAGCTGTATTTATATATAAAAAATTACGAGTGAACTTTTATTATTCCTTACATAGAAAACCCCCTGGGAAAAGGCCTGAAAACATTTTGTTCTTGACTAAATCACTGCACGATGCCATCTTAACTGCGCTGACAAAAAATGAGAAGCATTGCAAATTAAGTATGATACAGCAATATTTTAAAATCTTGATGTCCTTCCTGCAATACATTGATTCAGTCATTAAAGCTCACATATCGAAACCTGTTGAGAAAAATACTGGGAACTGAGCTGCCCCTGGTGTCCTCGGATCTATAGAAACTATGTTTTCAGTCTCTTAATTATCTAGCTAACAAACTGGACTTAAGAATAATGTTTCATATGAGTTTTGCTGGAATATACTGCAAGTGCTGGTGGCTTTTATACCAGGAGAGATGAGGGGCTCACCTTGAGCTGGTTTCTAATATCTTATTATTTAATGAGTTTTTTTGTGTTTCTCAGTGAACTAAGTGCATGTGAACAAATACTGGCATGAGTAGAGCATCAGAATCTAGTCCAGCATGAGATACGTATTTTATATGATACCAAGATAGTTTCCCTAGGAGAATTTAGATCTCAAGAAAAATAAACAAAAAATGATGTAACTCAATATGCTGTATAAGAGTGGAATGGCAGATTTTAAGGGCTGAAAACAAAATCTTTACAATAGATCTAGATTCTAACCTCATACATGCATGTTTTTAGAGTCATCTTTGCTTTTGAAAATATCAGAAAGTTCAGATTTAATTTAATCTCAAGAACAAGACCTACTATATGAATTCCTCTACACCTTTTCCCCTCCTTTTTGTGTAATTTCCCCCACCGTTTATATTATTATATTGTTAAGAATTCCCCTTACCATTTTCAAAGCAGTAACCCAACCCTAAATAATTTCCTCCTCATAGCATGTAGATAGCAGTGATGGAATATGAACTTATATCTCCACTCTTTTGCATTGTCCTTTGTAGGATTTTATGTGGAATAGCTAGTTCAGTGAAAAGCATGCTTTCCCTATTCACTGAAGACACAGTGCAAGATTTTAATATCTTAATTTCAAAACTGCACATCCATCCTAGAAAAAGCACAGAATGAGCGCTGTGCCTGCTGTGTGCAGATCTATGCTAGAGGCAGTAAGTTAGACTTGGTAGAACAGGCTCTTAAAATTATAGCTTGTTCCCAGAGCAGTGCTTAATTTTCCCCTCCAGCAAGCTCTGGCGCTGATGCTCAGCTGTGTTACAGCGTCTGCCTCTTCCTTCTCTCCTTGCCCAGACTCAGGGTGTGAGGTTCCCACCCCACCTCACCTAAGGTACTAGCTGCTGTTCAATCAGCACAGCCCTGGCTACGATGGTAGGCAAATATATCCCAGATTTATTTGGCTAAACCCGCTCCTGAGAGCAGGAGCAGAAAGAAGGCAAATGCGGTAGCCCTTTTTATCTTCTCTACAAAGTTACTGTCAGTAAGGAACAGAGCAAAAATCAATGATTTTTCTTAACGGAAATTGGAGGAACTCAATACCTAATTAATTTGTGCCTTTCAGTTCCTGTAACTGCTAACAATGCTGGATGCAACATTGCCAGCATTTGTTACTGTGCTTTTTTTCTATGTCTCTTGTCTCCTACATCATACTACTTGTAACATCTTTTTGGTATTTCTTTTTATACTTAAGGCTTTCCCATCACTACCTTTCTCATGAACCTCCAGAGATAATTCCCAGAGGACAAAAGGCTGCCAAACTTTACGTTGACTAATCATCACCATGACTTCATGCAAAGTATGAAACTATCAGCCACATCTGTGCCCAGATGCAGATTAGTCACTACGATCAGAGAGCACCTTCATAAATAAAGACATTATAGCATTTTTGAAAAGCCAAACTTGATGTCTCTCAGGTCAAAACATAAGAGTGTATCCTACGGGGTATTACCACTAGTGGTTTTTTTTCTCCTGTTTCCATTTTGGTACTGTATTGATACATAATGCACTATTTAAAACTATTACACTGCATCTAAATACACTGCATTTTCAGCTCAAAAGTGCTGACAGCCATATAATTTTAGTAATTCACCTAGTCAACTCCAGAAGGTAATCTCTGAGGGTCTATTGAAAACCCATTAGCTTCATCAATACCCTTCTGGGTCCTGTACTGGGAGCTGGTGAGCTACAACACTGTTTAAGTGGCTCTATTGAAAAAAAAAAAAGCCACTTTTATTCTGATTTTGAAACACAATAGTAAACATTTTATTCCTTGACACAGATGGGATCAGTTTTCTTTGCACTAAAATGAGTTAACTAACTTCCTCTAAGAGGCTTTGATTGAGTGTGACTTAGTTTTTAATACTTGAAGTGTACTAGATAGGTTACTTAATCAGTTTTCCTGATAAACTGTGCTGGCCAGTGTTTCTTGATTATTAGAGTGCTTGAAAAAAAGAATTTTATGCACATGCACACTGAAAGCAAGACTGAATTTGTGCATTTGCATATTACTGAATAAGACACTACCTTGACAACCAATTTAAGGGCTCTGAAGAAAGTTTGATCTCATCAAAAACCAATAAAGAAGCTTCCAGAAACTAAAAAAAAAAATAAAGAGAACTTTGTCTGATGGAAGAAGCAAATTCTGCTCTTTCAAAAATGATAAACCACAAACGAAAAGAAAAATAATAAGTCCTAGGAGTAAATTCTTGGCTCGACAATCTGTCTGCTAACATTTGCACAGCTCTGACAACACCTGCTGAAGCAAGTTGGAATGTGACAACAGTCCTGAACAATACTACTAACACATGCCACATGCCTTTACTAAAGATAATGTATATGCAGAATACATCGTTAATCTTCTTTTAAAGCCTCTTTGAGAGCAAATATAAAGCAAACATAAGGTATTTAACTGGAACCACTGAATTATCACTTTTAGAAATTCGGTTAAGTGGGAAAGGACTTGGTTATTAGCACTCTGGGCTGCTCATTGCCCAAGCTGCAGCTGCTCTAGCAGTGTGTAGGATAACACCAGGCAGTAGGGAGGCTGGAATATGAGCCCTTCCTGCAGGCCATTCCAATGCTTGCACACCGTTTCCATCCGGAATTACAATGCAAAGTCAAAATAGAGATTAAAAAGGAAAGTGAGGAACTCCACAAGATTTCTTTCATTTAAATATGTCAAGGAACTCGGCTTTTGTGTGGAGCAACAACTTAACTGTTCCTCTGAGTTGTCACAGAGGTTTGTGCAAATCGTAATCCTAAATCATGCAATCCTATTTTCTTGGATGTGTTGGTTTCTCTGGCTTAACTACATCTCCTGTGCTACATTTTAGTCAGGGATTACACTGATTCATTATAGCGAGGAAACAGAACAGAGCAAAGGGAATTGTAGCTGTTCAGTGCAGAGATGAACTGAATTTCCGCTGAATGTGTTAATTTGGCTTAAGTGCATGGTAGAATTGGGTAACTGCAATTCAGTCTCTTTGATTTACAAAAACTGTTTGGAGCCCTGTTTACCAGTAGGGTGATGGGGCAAATCACGCTGCAAGAGACAGTTCAAGCTTCTGAGCTCCTCTCAGGTCACACTACAACCAAAATAAATTCTGTGGATTTTTTTTCTTGGACTTCTGTCACCAGACTGTGTTCAGAGAGGTGTTTTCCTCCTTCCATGCACCTGCCTCTGGGATGGTGTCTTACTGTGGCTCTTTCACTTCCTTTCTCCTATGTGTTCAATTCCCCTCTGCCCACACCAGCAACACATCCCTCTATCTACATGTGATTCCTTCTTGGGTGCTAGCACGGTGTCTCTCTGCTTTTCAGCAGCTGAGCTACTTCTTACGGCTATGTCAAGAGAAGAAACATTCACTGTGGATGTTTTGGCCGAGTCATAAACCCTTAAAAGATGTTAATATGTCATCCAAATTATTATGTATTTTTGTAAAAATGCTTTGAAAGAAAGAAAGGAAAAAAAAAAGTAAAAGAAGAAAAAAGAGGTGAAAATCCAGTAAGGTGAAGTAGTTTGGGAGCTGGCTATATATGCTCACAGAAAACTATAACGGAGCCTAAAAAGCTTGTTGTTGTCACTGCAGCAGCAGAAGGGTGAGCTGTGCAACCCCAGCATTGCGACAGTGACACTTGATGCACAGCTGGCCCATTCCTACTTCGAATGATCAGACTTCGGAGAGGATGGAGCAACCCCCTTCACAGGCACTTAAAATATGCCGTTGCAGAAGCAGCAAGGGAGCCATGGTCCTTGCAGAGAAGGAAACGGGAGGGAATGCTTGGAGGCTATCTGCCCTGGACAGCAGAGGTATGGACAAGGTATGGTGAAGGGGGAAGCAGGATGGAGGGTACCAGGAAATAAGTGAGATGGAGAGCTGTCCAGAGCTCATAGGCCATAAATAGCTTGAAATTTTCCAGATACGCTATTTTTTTCTTTCTTTTTTTTTTTTTTTAAGAGGAAAGGCTGATGAAAGAGATGAGCTGACATAAAAATATCTTGCAAAAAGCATCACATTTCCCTTATTTCTAAATCACCCGAGTCCTTTTTTACTATTATGGAGATAGGAATAAAGCCTATTATGGCAAGTGGTATGATTTCTGTTATATCTTAACAGGGTTTTATTTTGTTTGGCATAACTTTATTGATCTGTGCTTCATTTCAAGTAGCATGGGCCTTAGTCACCTTTTTCAGTCATGGAAGAAATGTTATTTATTTCTCAATTACTGCTGTTGTATGAATGCAGAACTTGAGTTCCACATAATTACACAGGGCAGGCATGTTTGGCTGTGTCTACTAGTAAATTAAACATGCCCAGGATTGTGCCTAGGCACTGAATCCAGCTATATGACATGTCACAGATTTATGCTACTAAATTCTCTTCATCTCTGAGATGTAATGGCCACAAATTACCTGTTAGGAATAGGTTCTGGTAAATTCCAACTCCCAAAGCTTGACTGGGAATGGTATGGGAGGACTGGATATGGGGCAAAAGCATATAAGGCAATGTCCTAACAATTCAGGGGTACAGATGATTGCTTTCCAGTGCTCAGAAACATCCCTGGGCAGTATTTTACTAATGTAAACATAGACTGTGCTTAGTTGTCTTCCAGGTCAGTGAAGCAGACTCCACCACTGCTGCATCTTTGGCCATTTACACAGATTTAAGTCTATTCAAAACAGGACAAGAATCTGTTCTATTCCTTGCACTCTTATCATGCTAATCCCTTCACAGTATGGTTCTTGTTGTTGGTGTCCTAAAATAAGGAAATGATTTATAGTTTATTTAATCTGTATATTAAAATAGCAATAGAAAGTAAAACCTTGCCATTTTATGAGTAAGTATAAATATAAGTAAGCTTATGGGACCCCACTGTACTGAGTGCTGTGCAAACATATAGTGTGAGATAGTCTCCTGCAGGTTACACAGAGCTCTCGCTTCTCATTGACAGAGACCCTGAAGCAGCAGAGATGAGGGGCACGTGCAAATAGAATTAATGACTCAAGAAAGAGCAAGCAACAAGTTAGTAGCAGGGAGATGGGACAAAGACAATGATTTGGGGGATACGGTGGATGTCAAGTTGAGGATGAGCCAATGAAGTACTGTCATTGTAAACCAGGCACTGGGCTCCTTTAGGAGGAGGGTGGCCATCAGGCTGAAGAAAGCCCTCATCGCCTTCTGCTTGGCATTGGTGAGGTTGCCCTGGCACGCTGCCTCCAGTCCTGGGCTTCCCAGCTTGAAAGGGATGTGGAGAAATTGGAGAGGGTCCTGCAGAGAATTACCATGATTGGCAGGGGCCATGAGGACGTGCCCTACAAGGAGAGGTGGAGGGAGCTGGTACAAAGGCTGGTGAAGAAGAGGGTAAGAAGCAATATGGTAGGAGCATATGTATACTTGAAGAGAAGGTACAAAGATGTCTGACCCAAACTTCTCTCATTGTCAGCAGATGGTATAACAGGAGGTGGCAGTCCCAGATTGTGGCTGGGAGAGTTGGGTTAGGGCAATTTAGGAAAAAAACCCTTCTTCACTAGGAGAGTAGTGCAGCAGAGGAACAGGCTAGCAGGAGAGACTGCTGAATCTCTGGCCCTGGAGGTTTGCAAGGCTTAGCTAGACAAAGCAACAGCTGAGCTGATCTAGTACTGGCAGTTGTCTGGCTTTGAGTGGCAGTGAGCTGAATGGACTTGGTGATCTGCAGCCAGCACTGCTGTTTCTGTGAGGGAGAACCCATGTGCACTGATGCTGGGCATAAGCCTCGTCCAGAAAACAATCACGTCAACCGCAAGTTGTGCAGGAGCTTCTACTCTATTCTAGTTCAGTGTATGATATTTTTGATAAACAAGGGTAACTATTCTTATAATTGCTTTCTCTCCTTTGTTTTTTCCTCTGCCCTGGCAGACCAGCAGTGGTGTTTACATTTTGGAGAATTATACTCTGGTTATTAGTAGAGATGATTTCCTTCATATGATGGGAAATTTACTTAATCTGCAGACTAGATACTGAAGGTCATCATATATTTCAGCTATTTCTTCTTTCTAATAAATGGTATGCAATTGCACTTTTCATCTTTACAGGCTTTTTTTACATTCCTATTATGAAATGTGAATATGACCTCAAGGAGATCCAAATTTTGCCTATGTACACAGAAAATACTTGAATCTGCTGACAAATATATGTCAGTACTTTATGAGAACTTGGTATGCACTGATGATAGGATATATTTGACAAGATTAATCAGAGACCAGCTTATGGAGACATTAGCCAGACTGCACAAGTATGAGTGAAAACCACTCAAACCCAAATTAACTTAATAGAAACACTGTTGCTAGCACAGCACAGTGCACTAAAGATAAAATACAGGGACTGGTCAAAGAGGAGAGCACAGCTAAGCATTTAGTCCATTAACTATGCAACTTCCAGTCTGGTCACACAATGTGACAGACAACAGTTGTTTCTAAGTATGAAGCAACGGTACAACAGCATGACCCAGTACTAAAACTACAGTCCTGTTTTGCTGAAGACTTGTGCACCCGGTGTTGAGTATGCAAGGCATGCAAAACCTGCTTGGTATTATTAAATTGGAAAGGTGCACCACAAAACCATTGGCCTCTTTCACACCCCCCGTGCAGGATGTTCCCCATTACACTCATGTAAACTCCTGGTCTGTGAACATCATCTTACTATACTGCATACCAGCTTTGCTGATATGGCCATTCTAGAAAATCCTAAATTGCACTTAGGGCCATTTTAAAATGTGCTCAGATTTAGTCTCTGCTCCCATTTGAATCAATATTAAAGTTAGAATTGACTGGGAGTTATTTTACATATTTGTGAAAATGCTCTCATTCTCTCTCAAATCTTTTGCTTTTTAGTTAAAAATAATAATTTTTAAAATTCTTCAAACTGAAAATTTTTCTCTCCTTCAGCTTTTGGCCACTGAAAAAAGCCTCAGTGTTTGGGGAGTCTCAAAACCTAGTTTGAACTGGTTAACATGTTGTTGACACAGTCTTCACTTTTCCCTTAAAAAAAAAGAAAAGAAGAAAACAGACATTTCATAAAGAAACAAATTAGAAAAACAATGAAAATATGCCAGTGGAAACTATTTCATAACCCTAAAACTTTCATTGGCTTAAAAAAATGCAGTGCTAGGCCAACCCTGAGCCAACCCTGTAAGAAGTGGAGATAGGTTTTGTTTCATTGGTGTTGCATGCTGTTCTGCATGTTTGTTTCATTCTGTCTTACATAAGCATATACTTTTGTTTTCGTAAATAATAATCTTGTTACTATAAGCTTTGCTTCGTTCCCCATGGAAACAGAGGTTATGCATTCACCTAAGTGTGTGCTCTGTGTCCATCTCCCCCATACTTTCTGAAACCACTGGTCTGTCAAATCAAGTCGAAACTGCTTTCAAAGATATTAAGCTCCTGCAAGTTACATGAAAACAGGTGACTGGGACAAGAACGATCCTATTAGCATCCTCACAGAAGGGAAAGTTGCAAGGTAACTTCACCTTTTATTCAACATTGGAATTTAACAAGACAGAAACATTTGATTGAAAAATGGCTCCTTCCATTGAAGAGATATCTTCAAATGGTCCCCACATCTTATTAAACGCTGAGGAACGTGACCATGAGATGTGACACCATGGGAAAGTAGGCTCCACTTTGTTCACTGAGTTTCTTGTTAAGGGACGCATTTGTTCGATGAGGTTGCTCTTTGTTTAACATCTCCCTGCATGTTCAGAAAGCCTGACACATGGAGCAGTGCGACTGCAGCTGTGTGTCAAAGAGCTTTTGGAAGAAAAATGACAACTAAATATCTAAAGCGCTAGATACATTTGGCTGTGGGGAGACAACTGTAAAAGAAAGAAGGCAATCTTGGCAGAAAGCATGCAGATATGACACAGGGTCTGTCTGTGGAGTGGGCTGAGCAGGCAATTGCCGAGAGCAGTAAAACACCCTTGGTGAGAGTGGGCATCACTGTGCTGGAAAATAGGCTTGTCCTACTGTGACAACCAA
Source organism: Theristicus caerulescens (assembly GCA_020745775.1). Classification (NCBI taxonomy): domain Eukaryota; kingdom Metazoa; phylum Chordata; class Aves; order Pelecaniformes; family Threskiornithidae; genus Theristicus; species Theristicus caerulescens. Next base: position 77,546,057 of record CM036558.1, read on the forward strand.
GGGCATTGGTGGACAAGGGACAGCTACTATCAGAAACCCATTCTCTCCTCACCCATGGTGGGACCAACAAGTCTCGCTCCTTCCCCAGCTCTCCAAACCATCGCCGTTTCTCTCACCCTCACTTTTTGTGGAAGCAGCAGATTAACCTTAACTTCCTCTTCAGTTCCCCCCGCACCTCACAGCAGCTGATCTTCCCCACACCTTTGAAAAACCTTGAGCTGGCTCAAGACAGTGCAACGGAGATGACCTGGTTTCAATGGGAGGAGTACAGCACACTGGGAACGCTGGGAGCTGTGTTTTCTCTTGACAAGTTGCACTAAAAAGCTTACATGCCATTTTTAACAACCCTAAAGTCATGCTAGTGCTGCAGCAGTATTAAAACATGGGACCTGATCCTATACCAATGACATCAGAGAAAGTTTTGCCACTGCATTGCATGGGGATGGTTTAAAAGCACATGCATTTAAGACAGATTATGCTTTGCAACTTTAGACTGTAAATACATAAACTCTGTGGACATTTAAGTTTATTTCTTATACCTGTTGCAATATTAAGGCTTCAGTAGTTAAAACTATTATTATTTGTCTCTGTTGTTAGACTGTTTCAAGCTTCACAGCCTGATACTTGTGCAAAAGTTGAGAAGAGGTATTGCAGAAAGTTGGCTGTTAAGTGAAGGAATCATTCTGATTGCACTTAAAAAGTCCATGCTCATTCTAGAGATGTTACTCGTCCTCCTGGCACTCCAATTTTATGCACCGGTACCTTCAGCAGAATCAGTCATCTCTCTGAAACTGGAACAAGCAACGCAAGTAAACCTCATGGGAGAACTATGCAGTAATGTGGCCTTGGGGAAAAACTGCAGAGATGAACCAGCCAGGATTCATCCAGTATAAGCAGTTTGCAAAACAGGAGCCTCCTCCTCAAAAAGGCAGGAATAAAACAATGTCCCTTGAAAGGAGCCTCTCCTTCGCCTCTGCCTCCCCAGGTGTGTGGAGAAGAGCCTTCTCTTATGGCAAGAGGGGCTTTCTCCTGCTGAACACAAGCAGCGAGGGGATGAAGCTGAGGAGAGGAGCTGGCTGGACTCCATCTGTGAGAGCAGTTACAGAAGCCACCCAAGCACTTGTGGAGCTTCCCACAACCCTGGCCAGCCCCTCGCTGCCCTGAGTCCTCCACCTCTGCTCCCAGACTCAGCCTTCCTCGCCCTCCCTGCCCCGGGGCTGCATAGAGATGCTCAATGTGTTACCACGTATTACCTCTTTGACTAAGAGCTGGACTTGCAGATTAATTAATTTCTACACAAGAAGAACATGCTTGATGCAGAAAAGTGAATTTTCTCTGAGAGGAGAGGACTTTTTGGCTAAAAGTCAGAACAGTTACATTTTTAGCTCTTCAGTGAAGTATTTTAGGGTGAGGGGGACAGTGAGAGGGTGGTAGTGTGGGGGAAAGGACTACTACTTCACCAGCAACATATCTGGAGCATAATCCTTCATTTCAAACTCCAGGAAGAGAGACATGTTTTAAAGACGGAAAGACTGATTGTCTTTCCTAATTATGGTATGCACCAGAATCACTATAGTGTTAAAATTCAATTGATGAAGTGTGAAAAATTGATAGAATTAGGCAATCTGTTTTCCACTGAGTCTTGCCTTTATGCTTAGCTGCATATGAGATATACGCAAGGTATATATTATCAAATAATGCTTGTAAGACTGGTTATTATCGGCAGCTAATAACACACTTATTTAATGATCCCAAGCAAATGCCGAGTGTGCTAATGTGCTAATGTTACATCAAATCAGTCATTAAATGCTGTAATGACCACTTTTGTAGAGTTTACTGGTACCATACTAAATCCTATATTTAATGGTTTAACAGTTTTATTTTTTACAGGAAAAAGCTTCTGCTGTCTACTTGCTGCAGAATATCAATCGAGATTTAGTTTCCTTTCCTGTATGAAATACAGGTTTTCACTTTTCTCAAAAATGTTATAAACTACAATATATAATTTCCTATCAGCTCATTAGCATCAGCATACAGACAGGATGTGGGTAGGCACTTAGTAGCTCATGATTAACACTTATGCAGCTACAAATTTTCATTTACTAATAAAAAGAGAGAAAAAGAAAAATACATCCCCTGCTGTAACTTAAGTGAAGCCAAATTTTATTATTAATTTAATAACATAGCATATTCATTCAGACACAGGGGGAATTACAGAATGCATGATGGCTGAGAGCTGTAAAGACGTTTACATTCATCTTCATGAGTGATAACTCATAACTGGTAGAGCCAAGAGTGAGGTATTAGATCACTCCTCACAGATAAAAGGTTAGAGCAGATTGCAGCCATCAGATCTTTTAATGCCTCTGTGTACATTCAACAGTGAATATGAAAAGATAGATCATTTTTTTGCTTCATGTTCTAGCAAACTGCTCTTCAACTTTTCCACAATTGCCTTTGGTTCTCCCTATATTTTCCACCCAAGTTGTGCTGACTTTGCTGCTCAGAGCTTTGTCTTCTACATCTCGACATCTGTATGAACTAGTTATTCAACTGAGTAGAAGATCAACAGCTGTTTTTTTCAGAGACGGATTAATAGCTTGATTTTTAGTGGCACCAAAGAACACACATCTAGGGAAACTTCTTATTGGCTTAAGCCTGTTGTTCATGGAAAGGGTAATTTACATGTGCATTTAGCCTGACCCTTTCACTTTAACGTGACCTTTTTATTCCAACTGCACGGTGGCTCTTGAATAAAGGCAGCAAGCAAAGCTCGTTTTGTCACATAGCACGGTGGCTGTGAGCACTCACTGGACTCGGGGCACTCAGGCAGGACCAAACAGCCCGGCAGGGTACAGATTTGCAGCATCTATATTAAACTGCTAAACTCATTTGCTATTCTGCCTAAAGTCATGGGGTTGATTATAGATGTCCAAAGATAACGTCAATGATGCAGACATTTGCAGTAGTTGTTATTTTGGCTGGCTTGCCACAGGCTGACCAAAGGGGAAAGCAAAATCTGCTGCAGCTGAAGCAACATACCTTTCTTGTAGGCATTGCAGGCAACTCCACTGAGCTGTCCTGGAGCTCAAGCACTGACAGTGATCTGATGTGCTCATAAGCACATTGCACAATCAAGAAATCATCTAGCTTTCTCAGGTCTTATTACTTTGTATTAAATCAGTTGTTTACATGTATTTCTTTATCATATTTTTAAATTACAGAATCTATTACTGCAGCATGTGCAATGCTGCCTGTAAGTGCAGCCCTGTTATTTGCACGTGTTGTATTTATGGTACTTATTAATAAAATCCAGGTAAAACTGTTATCTCAACTGGAGTGTGTATATAAAGACACACAGGTTACTTCCTTATGTCATTAACTTTGATTAATATAAGGAAGATTTCCCAGGGTTTAAAGAAGGGGACTAGAACATGGACTCCTGATTTGCATGTAATGATAACTAACATCGTTGGATTGATTGCAGCTATATTGATTTCTGCTAGTGAACTTTCTAAACCACAGAATGTAATCCTCCAACTTGTCAGGGCTCATGCTGGCTGCGTCCTGAGCAGCAGTTAGACAAAATTGGGTGCATCTGTTCTTTATTAAAAGCAACAATCTGCTTTTGAAAATATTTTTGTATCTATGACAAATAAGCTTTGGTTTCCACTTGTGAAAACAGGGCAATGCTTTACAGTAAAGCCTTCCTGGAAAAAAAAGAAGTATGTACTGTAAATGAAGAAAATACTGGTGGAAGCACATTTCACCTTTCTGCAAGTGATGCATGTGCATGCATTTCCCATCAAGGGCTTTCAGTCATAAAGTTAAAAATACAGGCAGAGTGAGAGAGGAGAGAACAGATGAGATTAAAAACTAAACCAAACACACTGTAAGATGTGATTAGAAGAACGAGGCAGGGTTGACAAGGTTTATTAACTATCAGCCTTCCTGCAACAATACTTCAGCCCCAGAGGCTTTGTCAAAATTTCTTATAAAAAGGTGGGGGAGGGGCTGTCATTTTCAGAAATTGCCAACATGCACAACTTCAACAGGAGCTGCAAGTCCTCAGAAAATGAAGTTCATGGTCTAATAGGTTCCAGTTGCCTCTGTTCCTGTCTGCAGGTCATGTTGTAAAATTACAGCATTCATGCATAGCAGGTATAACGCTCAGAGGAATTGACAGTGGAGCACAAAAGCTGTCTGAGGTTAGGGACCCAAACAGGTTTCTGTAAAGCACCAGATTATCTGCTATTCACAGGGAAAAATGAAAGGAGAGAGGAAATCTTATCTCCAGGATTTGGCATCGGTCAATAAGAAATCTTAAGCTGGAATACAAAAACCCAATGGTGAATAAATTGTTAGCAGTCTTATTACACGTATCCATTCTGGGTAGATTTTTCACACAGGACCAAAGCAAACTATTTCTTCTACTATGCTCTTCTATAATGCCCTATACTGGACCTAAACCCTGCAAGAGAACTAGGGGGCTTTCAAATAAATTTGTTTCAAAATCTCTGGGAGGATTTACTGCATCAGTTTTTCCACCATGATGTTCTGCACAGTGGCCACACAGTTATAGGTATATACACTTGAGACTGGTGTTTGGTATAAAAAACTTAACCCACAGCCAAAAGAAATTAAAAAACTTCTACCCCAGAAGAAAATATAACAGGGCCCGAGCAATGGAAGGTAACCTGGTGTTACCTTTGGTTCTGGGAAAGGATTGTTCAGACCTTACCCCTCTTGGATATGTGTGCTTTGAGTGGAGCAGAACCAGCTAGGAAATTTCCAATTAAAAAAAACAACTGCAAATTTATTGTTTTTAAATGTTATAATTTTTAAAATTTTTAAAAAACGTTTTAAAAAATTTATTGATTTTTTTAAGTGTTGAGAGGATTGATTTTTCAGACCCAATGTAGAACCTCTTGTCAATGAAGGATGTTGTTTTTTGCTTTTTTTGAAAACCAGTCAGTAACTTGGTGGCTAATGAATACACTTAGGAGCCAGAACAAATCATTGCCCTTTCTGGGTCAGGCCAGAGGTTTGAGCTGAAGTTATTGACCTCCCAAGATGAATGCCCAAGTCATTGGGTTATGATGCTCTAGTCCTCTGCTCCAGGTGCCTTCATCGGAACTTCTTATGGGATAGCAACCCCACTTTCAAGCCTAACACCTTGGCTTTCCACACTGCATGTGCACAGCATAAGTGCTGGGCTGAGGAGCCAGGCTCTGCTTCACTGAGCATTTCAGTAATACAAAACAAAGGAGCCTTGACAGTAACAAGCAAGAGCTCTTCACTGCTCAACAGTCAATAGCCTGATTGCTATCATCAGCATCAGTGAGTGATGGATCACCTAAGAAAGAGTATATTTTTCTTCTCCCACCTGAGAAATAGAAATAATAGAGCTTCTTTTCCTGGTGTTCAGGGTATTAGGATAAATGCAGCCAGGTTGAGAAGATGCTTAGGAAGGTGGCTAGCCACACACACAATTAAAATGACTTTTGAAGCAGCGGTGTCACCAAGATGCAGCTATAAAGCAGTATGCTGGCCAAGAGCTAGCCAAAAATCTATGGTAGCAGTTGCATTATGCATAAACAAGAACCTGCTGATCAATTAGCAGAGAATCAAAGAAGAATTGTTGTAATCAGACTCCAAGGTCACAGAACATAAACTCTAATCTCTAAATTACCCTTTTCTAAAGACCATATTTACCAATATTTCTAAATGATAGAAATAATACCTTGTAGACATTCATCCAGGAGTCTAAAGTGAGAATAGAGCCCCAGTTTCCCTCTATAACAATTTTCTGCCAACGTAATGATTTCAATAATATTACTCCTGATTTTCCCTGGCACAAAGATGATCAGAGCTCTAAAAAGGGAAATTGTCATATTACCATAGTTGTCAAGAAGAAAATGGGAAAGCAGTTGGGAATTTTCCAATGAGACATGCTTGCGTCAGAAGTTGTCAGTTCTTTGAAACAGAAATATCTTACAGAAATACCATTTAATGAGCTGCCAATGAGCCACAGAAAGGATTTCTGTCAGAAATCTGCCTGACTTTTTGCCAGCTCATCTAAAGAGTTGCTGGGAGGCCTGGGTTTCTTGGGTTTACAAATGTAGGATGGTCGTTCTGTGCAGCATCATAAATGTATGGCCATTGGGCTTTCTGCACAGAGCTTGAAAGTCTTGAGAAGACCACGTCTAGCTTGTCTTGAAGCTCACAGCTTCTGTAGAAGGTGTGTTGCTGCACATGTTTTCTGCAAATGATGGGAAACCGGAACCCTAGAATACCTTGTTACTGCAGCAAAAGAAAAGATTCTACTAGCTCTGGCTGCCAGACTCTTAAATTTTGACATTTTCTGAAGAGTACTTTCCGTTCCCTGCCCTGATGACAGTTTAAAGTTTAAAAACAGCAAATTTTTGCTTCTTGCTCCATAAAACCCATTTGTCCCCTCTTTGCCACATTTTCCCTTGATTTCTGGCAAACTCAAGAAAATGGACCAACAATGCTAAACTCAAATATTTGAGTACTCCACTCACTGTACAGCACTTAAATGTACCTCCCTTGCCAGCAAAATATATACCAAATAATTCATATGTATATATAAATATATATATGTGTGTGTATCTGTATTTATATGATGCATATGAGTTTGCATATGTCTATATATGTCCATATACTATACACATATTCCTCCCAGTATCTTGTATATACTTCTATTTGTAAGTTTTCAGTTGAAATTTAGCTTGCTGCTGGATTTAGAGGAAGTAATCAAAGAAGGAAAAATGCAATCTAAGGTAGCACAATTTTTCCATCATTGCAGTCTTAATATTGAAAGAGGGTGGCACTTTTCAGAAAGGAGACTTTAGGTAACCAATTGGTGGGTGTATCTGTGGTCTAGTTATCCACCAGATATAAGACTGAGGCTATTTCTCCCATATATTTCACACACCTACACAGACTGAGGCTTTGTCTCCCACACATTTCATATGCCTACACATAGGGGTTTCTGTCCTCCGTGGGTCCTTTGTCCCCCAGACAGTTCACTTGCAAGCACTCTTGAGTGAGGCTGTTGCTAAATGAACCAGACAGTGCTGCAGTGCAGGAGTTAATTTCCTCATTTATGGCTACAGTCCATCATTCAAGGATTTAAATATGCATTGTTCAATAGCTGTGATGTGCTATTTAATTTCCAAAGTAGGTGCATATCAGTGTTAGGTAAATTGATCCCTTTATCACCTAATTTGCAGTACCTCAATGAGATATTTTGAGGCTTAATTGATAAGTGCTTTAAAATACATTCAAGTCCTTTGGAAAGGATAGAGTGGGTGATAATATATGATCAGGATGAGTATGTACAAGGACTCAGAATGGCAACTAGGGTTTTGTTGATGCTCAGCTGTAATTCATGTGTGACCTCTGCCAGGTTTCTACTGAGAAAGAGGCCAGGCCACAGTCTCTCACTTAGGTTGCATTGTCCGTAAGAGGCAGAATAACTGAGCTGCAGCTACATAGCACTGAACACGAGAAAGTGCAGCAATTGAAAACAACACCCCAAAGCAGTGTATTTAAAGCTATTAAACAGCATGGGGCCCAAGAATAGATGCTCACCCCAAAGAGTTTAAATAACTACAGCAATGACATGCCAAAATGTGCAAACCTTTAGACAAAAACATGACTGAGGAGGCTGACATTCAAAACCCTTCACAAACGGCACCAGATCTGCATGAGTCACCGAATGATCAGAGCGAAGTTGCCCAGCCCCTGTGTCAAGAGCAGTGGAGGAGTCCAAGGGAATTACAAGTGAGTTGCGGCTTTCCAGCAGGGAGGAAACAGCTGGCGAAGCAGTTTTGGAGCTGGGAAAGGTTTCCAAAGCCCTCTCTGAAATGCATTGAAACTGGCATTCCCACTGAGGTGTGACTGCAGCCAAAGTGCAATTTTCCAGGATCTTGGACAGAAACAGTAAATTAGACTTAAGGTTACATTTTAAAGACCTTTTGGGGGTGGGGGGCTTGCCATTCCTCAAACCTGGAGTGACAATGCTGTGTAAGAAAAGGCGGGGAATCTCCCTAATGTACAAGAGCATTACATTAAAATAATGCAAAGTGGAAAAGAGAAATGCTGAAAACAGCTTTAGTATGCCAGAAATAAGATCGCCAGCTGCTGGCCCAGGGGGTATTTTCCATGTCTGATTTGGATGAGCAGCGTTCTGCAGGAAAAACAGCAGATGATCCTGCGATGAAAGATCACCTCAAAGTCCCTGCTCACAGCTGAGCAGAAATAAGGGGGTGCAAGCAAACTTTACTTTGTTGTGGAACTTCTTGATTTGAGCTTATGGCCCAGCGACCTCAATTTGGGTGGTGGCTGGTGGCTTTTTAACACACCAGCTTTCTTCTCGTGTACTTCATTATAGGAAGATGAAAAGAGAGTAATACAAAAAGGCTTTAATACCTGAAAACCTGTCTAAGCATACCAGTTAGGATAATAAGAAGGTATCTTTTCTTTCCACGGCCTTAGTCATGAGAGCCCCAGGATATAGACTAGAAAAAAGCAGCACAGCTATTAATACTCTAACATTCATAAACCAGCATAAATTGCGGATACCTACCATCCTACACACCTTCATGATACTTCTCCTTTTCTTTATCATAAATAAATACTAGAGACTGTATCAGCTGCTCTGTTAATGTGCAGGACTGTCCTTCGTCCCAAAACCTAGGACTTTGTACCATGTAGACCAGGCAACTTTCTACTGTGGCTCAGTGCTTTGAGAAAAGCTCAGGCTGGCCTTGGAAAAGGCATGAAATCCTTTATGTTAGTTAACAACTGAGGAACTCCAGGGGGGAAGGTATCTTTTATTTCTTTTCGGACAAAAGGGATAATTTTAATGAACAATAATGCTCTACTGTAAAACACTAATGGAGACCTACCAATTGCGATTTCAGCCCATGTCACTTGGCTGATAGCAGCACATGGTCACAGTGGGATACCACTGAGCAGAGTCTCTTGTTAATGCTAACAGAGAAGTTTATTTTGTAGTTCAGGCCTGAGACAGTAGCACCTTGCATTTACTCCAGTCTGGAGATGATTAACTACAGACCTCTGAAGTTCATCATACTCCACCTGTGAGATAGTATTGTGTGACAGGGACATGGTCTGGCCAGTCCAGATAGCTGGCAGGACAGCAGCTGGAGACTTTGACTTCAGTGGAGGAGTCTTCGAGCATAAGGTCTCCCTCAGTGGCACCCTTCCCCAGTGGAGATCTCCCTCCAGCTGTGTGGCCACATATACCAAGCTCAGCTGGATGACGGATCAGATGAAGCTGGGCTGGCCCGTTACAGCGGGTGCACAGGGGTGCGCAACTGGGCACAGGCTCTGATGCTGCACTGCAGTGCGTGAAGTACCAACCTAATCTGAGAAGTGAGTACAAGTTGTCAGAAGGCTGTGCAGGTTTCAGACAGGTGTGTGACATTTAAAGGCTTTTTGGTCAGAATGGCAGGATAAGCTCTAATTTCAAGTAATAGATATTTTAAAAAAATGTTCTAAATTTCATGTGCTTAGAAATAGCAATTGAAAAATTAATAGGCCTATTCACACAGGAGGGAAGATGTATCTTTTTCCCAAGAATGAAATTCTTTTGGCGACGGTTCTAATTTCTATATATGCCCATGGTATGACTCCTATAGAAGACACGACTGAGAGTAAAAATAACTCATGAATGTCTCCTACAAATGTCTCAGTGCCCAAGTCTGTCCCTTAGCTGAGTACGGAAAGCAAAAGAAAGAAGGAAAAATTATCATGCTTTACAGCACTTGCAAACTTCTAGGTCTGGGCTGGACAGCATAGAGTAAACAAAGCCTGAGTCATACCTTATAATCTATTTTGTTTCTGTCCATAGCGTCTGAAAGATAAGGACAGAAAAGGGCATGTAATAGTTGCCTCTCTCAATAAGTCCCATCTGTCGCTTGCATCGAGTGAGATAACAGAACCAGGGAAGAAGCTGCTGATACCTGTCCAGTGAGGGACAACTTCTCTCCCCAACATATTTTGTCATGGCAGATGACCCCACATTGCTTTGATAGCAGCTGGTTGTGCCCAGCTGCAGCCCAGCATCATCTTGCCATGATGGTATCAGCTACCAGAAAGGGCAGGTGAGCTTGATGAGAGCTCGCACAAGCTTGTTCCAAAACTACATCAGTTTGCAGGAAAAGGCCTGCTGAGAAATATGAACTTGGCAATGGAGGAGGGGACCGTGGGGAACTACAGACGTAATGGGCACTCTGAGGGGTCAGCGCTGGGGAAGACAGGAGGAAGGACAACTGCCAAGGATAGTCACCAGCAATGAGAACAGTGAGGACCAGCACAAAGCATGGGTGAAGGGAACTGTGAGCCTAAGGAGTGGGTGGCAGCTGTGAAAAAATTCTGCCCAGGTAAAGATATGAAGGGAAGACAACCTTGAAAGGACAGCTGCTGGGAGCAATACCGAGGGAGCAAAGAGAGGAAGAGGATGGTTGTTACGGTGGACACCAACAAGGGAAGTTAACTTGAAGGGTTGCTTCAAGGGAAAGTTTCCTCTTGGAGGGCAAACTAAGGAAGAACATGAGGTCACAAGAAAGAAGATAAAGCAAGAATGAGAATGACTAATCCCTCATCAAGGGATGAGAATAATTGAGCACACAGAAATGGTGAAGATAAGGCAAGATTTCCAAACAAATTACTACAGTTATGAACAGACCGTCCCAAGAGGCACATGTGGCTTTCTCTCCCTTTGTGTATCAGATGAAGTCCTTTGGACTTCATGGGAAGAAAGAAGATTAAATCTTATTGCTTGTATTACTCATCATGGATGTCACAGCTGGTGGAAGTAATGACCATTTCTTTGTGTGGGAGCCAGGGACACTGCCTGTGCTCTTCCCTTGCCAGCCTGGGGCATTACTTTGCACTAGAGAGTAGGCTTCTCTGCTGTTTTGCTCCTAAGAGAAATGGCACTGAAAACTTCCTCTTTCAGCTGTGGTTTTGTGGACAGCTCTCCTGCTAGATTTTACAAATCCAACCTTTTTCTGCAGTGGGTAAAATTTATTTTACACACACTAATCCAGGGGCTGCATGCAGAAGAACATCTCTATGCCCTTGAACATCACTGCCTTTTGTTGTGTGCAGACACGTAGCTGCACATTGCTTACCCACTCCTGGGCAATGTTTACATTGCAACTGTAAAATGAAACAAAAGCGGTGTGGAAAGTCTTTATGGAGTCCAAATCACACTGGAAACAGCCTACGGCATGCACTCTTATGTGCAGAAAATCTGTCTTTACAGGATAATAAGAACAAAGAGGAAATGCTGATCTTTCAAAAATATTTTCCACCCTACATCGTAAATAAATATTTAAATATCATAATTCTTTGTAAATGAGAAGTTTCAAATATTTTCAGCTCATGAATCATTTCAGTGTCCTCACAGCAAAATGTTCCAGTGTGATGTGTTTACACAAATTGGTCTTGCCTCTTTTTTTTCTCTCACCCCTCAGAAAAATGTTACCTACATTAAAACGTATTACCCTGCAGTGGTTTGCTATGTCATGAGAGTCATATTCAAGTTTCACACCCCCTGAATAAGTGGTATTTTCCATGGTATACTCCATATAGCCATATTCCATTGGATCTCATAACACAACAACGTGCTTAGGTAGAAGGAAAAATGAACAATATTTTTGGATAGGTAATCTGACCTTGGACCCTGGATCTCATGGCTACATTTATACTTGTAAACTAACTGGGCCAAAATTACTGTCTGTTACTGAGACCAACAGGCACAGAATGGCATACAAGCATGCTGTTAAACTCTCTTATCCTTCAGAACAGGATCACCACACACTGACTGCCTACTAGGGATGGTCCCTGGCCCATGTACTTGTTCTGGAAAAGTGCTAATTGACTCAGGCCAAAGTCATGCCAAGAAATATTTTTTACAATTTTATGATACAGACAATAGCATTTTAATGTCTGGGAACATTCCTGGCAGCTGCTTAATTTATTAGTATAGGACCATATGCAGCCCCAAATTACAATTCCTTTAAGACAGCATTCCACATTATGCAGTTTAAAGCTGAAGGGATATATTGTTTAGATTTTCCCTGAGAAACAATTGAAAAATGTTGAAGTAATGGATATTTTTCTCATAGAGAACACTGATTCTGCAGATGCTGCACTTTTTCTTTGAAAATCATGAATGAGCAACTCGTACTTAACGAGACCCAAATTTTAATTGAACAATGAATTCTTTAGGCCTTTTTCTATGTCAGCTTTGTTACAGCTTTTTTTTTTTTTTTTTAGTGTTTCATAAATAATCATTCTCAACACTTCTGTGCGTTCAGAGTAGTATTTCATAAGTGGGAGAATGAGTTTCAACAAGATCAAAGTAAGAAGCATGCAGTGTTGTGCAGGCTAACTTCTACTTAGCCAGATAGCAGCTCTTCTACTGATAAGATTCCAGGACCAAAACTTAAAACGCCACCATCCCAAAAAAATGGGATATCAAGAGAGGCAAATATTTCTGGTGACTTGACAAATATCATGCTGGGACTCTGGGCAGAAGCGGGAAGACATTAAAATCTCTACATGCCCTTCATCTTCCTTAATCACAAGACTATCTCATTTTAGTTTGTTCCCCTATTTCATTAAGGTCACGCTTCTGATTTCCCACAACAAATGAGCAAGGATGCTGGGAGAAAAGAGGCAATTCCACTATGGAGTTCCAGTTCGTTTCCAGAGCACGCTGCAGCCTACATGTAAGTGGAGCAGGAGTCCTATGGAAACTCCACTTGGTGATAATGTGAAAGGATATCACTACACATAGCAGTTAATTCACAAGACTAAATAAAGTTGAGGGTAACATAATTTTTGGTACCTTCTCAATTCTGAGTGAGTGACTTTGCAACGCTAACTTTCCTTTAGCATGATTTTATGCATGTAAAATAATTCACATTGGGGTGTGACTGTGTAAGAAGCATTTGGCATACTAGTTCAGATTTCTTCTGTTAAGAAGGTGTGATTACTTAGGAATAAACTATGTGGCCAAAGGTTCTAAACAAAATAAAGTATATAAAATATAAATTTATAAGCCTATATTTAAAACAAAAAAAAAAAAGAAAGAATAAGACTAAGGTAAGGAAACCAGGTTATCAAGTTGGGATATTGTCTGAACACACAGTAGAGCAGACAGCTAATGATTCAAAGGTTACTGGAGCAGGGATATCTCAACTAGATTTCTGATGTAATGAAAGTATGCATTTCATGTTTGAACTCTGAAGAGCAGAGTTGACCATATAGCCCAAAGTATCACTGACTTCCTATGAAGATTCTGAATCTTTGTCACAGCCTCTACCAGGATATAACAGTTGTTTCTTTTCTATTGCAAGTTGGTTGTAGCACTCAGAAATATCCATTTAGTGCTTAGAAAGAATATTTCAGATTTGAGAGGTATATGAAGGCTGCTAAAATATTGCTGGGGATTTTTGCAGGCTTTTAAAAATTTTATTTCTATTTACATGGCTTTCACATTATACTGCCCAAAGGGGAGAAGAGAAGGGGAAAATCTGATGTGAATGAACTTTGCCTGCTGCTAGTGCATGGGAGAGCTCTGAATACTCCATCTATTTTCAGAACCCAATAAATACAGATCGAGCAAACCAGGATTGGTTTTGTCAGTACAATTTTCTTGTCTGTTGTTTTTTTTTTTCTTTTTTTTTTTTTTCTTGGTCGAACCAAAAGGAAAGGTGACCTGAATTTGGATACTATTTTTTTCTTCAAACTGCCTATGTTCTGTAAAGAGGCTCAAAGTTAGTGATAGTTCCAAGCAGGAACTGTTTGTCCATAAGTAATCTGCCTCAATTGCACACCATCTGTAGACATCTAGCAGTGATCTAATTTACATACTGAGGATATGGAGAGAGAAGAAACACTCCCTGGAGGCTGTCAGCACTGGTTATCCCTATATAGTGTGGGGTGGTTTGCACTGGTACACACACAGAAAATCTAGAAGCTCAAATGGTCGTGCAACCCTGTCAAAACTATCATCAGAAATGAAAGACATTGAATAACAGGGAGAGGTAAAGGGACGGAGTCAGCCATGAAGTGTCTATTCTGTATAGTTTTCCTTATCACCATCTATAGCCCTAAAAGGGGGACCCTGACCATGAAGGAAATCTTTCAAAGACAGGGAATGCTTTATTTTATTTAACACAGACGCATGCACATACACAGGTGTATAAGCAAAATGATTTATATTTTCCATTCAGCTGTATCAGAAATACATGTAATCATCTTGTTTTCCTCATTTTTATCATTTCAGTTTCTTACATACTCTCCCTGCCATGCATCAGTGAGAGCTTTTCAATCTCATTTCCTCTTATCACTTTCTGTTGTACTTCTTGCTGCCCTGAGTAGGTTTAACTACCTTCCTGCTTCCCAAATTCTCATTATCTTTCCATCTCTCTCCTTTCCACTACAGTTCCTCTTCCTTTTCCCAGTGTTTCTGTCAGGGCTCCCAAAACATCTCTCTCCACTCACAATACTCCAGGCTCTCTTCCCCCATCACCTTCCTCAACCCATCACCCTTTATAGTCTCTTGTCTATTACCAGTTACTACTATACACAGCTGCACATTTATTTAAGGATTGTAAATAGCTCCATTCCTTGTTGTTCCCAGTACGTAAAAAAAGGAAAAAAAAACCACCAACCCTTAATCCCTTCCCCCTTTCCTCGCTCCTGTCTCATCCTAGAGAAGAAATAAATCGCTTTAATTTTTTTGTTTGTTTGTTGGGTGGTTTTTGTTTGTTTGTTTTTTAAGATCTAGTTTAGCAGTTAGCATGTGAGAGTCACTGTATGTTTCTTGAGAGAAAGTGTCGCTAAGAAATGTTTTGTAGAAATGTTGTGTGTTCACCTTTCAAAGGAGCGAGCCCCGCTTGGTGTTCTCCTTCTGGGGAGCGGGAGTATATGCATCTACTGTGGTGAAAGCTCTGCCACTACACAAGTCTCTTCTTATCTGGTTCATGTTTTAGCATGGGAAAGTGGGAGCTGGGGAAAGAAATCTCTGTGACCATCAGGGCAGTCTCACGGGTTTTCTTGACTGCTGGCAGTAAACGCAGAGCATGTGGAGAGCCAAGGCAGAGCAGTGGGCTGGTGTGACCACCATAGCCAGGGGCTACTGACTTCACATGGGTGAGACTAACCAGGCTGAGGGCTGCTTTGTTCAGTAGACCCTGATATTTGCTCAGCCTAGCACTCTGTGTTGCTGTTCATACCAATTTGGCTTGCACTGTCATAAATATTTACTACAAAATTAATGAAGTTGCTCTAGTACACCTTCCCCATTATTCAATACGATAAGCTTTCCTGATCATGATATTTGGTGACTGACATATGCAACTAAATACTCTTTGGCTCTGTTTGGCCTCCTATATTTGCAGTACTGCAGTTCAGTAAAATGTACTTTATTGCTCATGTTAGGGGACAGAATGAAGAGGCAGGACTGATTAATTTTTACAGGGACCTTATTAATTTTCAATACTTCAGCCAAGCCTTCTATCCCTTTTTCCTTCTTTGGCAGGATAATCTGAGGCTATTTCTCATCACATGCAAATCCCACCAACTCTCTGGAGACAACTCATGGAAAGCACAACAGCATCACTTTTGTGCTAATCCAAACCTTTTCCCAGAAGGGCTGAACATATTTTTTGGCAGATCAGCACTAGTTATTGTGCAGTTTTGCATTCTGTTGTCCTGTCCTTCTTCCTTGCCTTTTGGCAGATTGTCAGATATCATTAAGATGATCTTAGTGATGTAGCAGTGTACATTTAGTTTTATTTATTCTTTGCTTAAGAATAAAGTTGCAGCAGGACATAAGTTGTGCATGGAGGGGACTGAAGAGCATTAGCCTTTTCTTCTCCATTCAATCGAATTATATTTTCGTGTGTGTACCTGTGACGTACAAACGTGAATGAATATATGTGCCAGCACCAAGGTGGAAAGACCCAGGGAATCCTAAGGTACCATCTGATCTTCCTGAATCTTTGGCTGTTTGTGCTAGGAAAGTCCTAAGAAATCTGCTAGTGAGCTAAAGAGGTCACAATTTCAAGTAAACTAATCAATTTTCTGTGACACTGGTTTTATAGGAAAGTAACTCTACTTCTGTAGGGCTGACCTTCTTCAGAAACAGAAACCGATGAAACTTCCCATAGCATTAAGTATGCAATCTGACAGATCAGTCAGGATGGCTAGGAATGCTTCAAGTGAGAGCTATAGCTACTGGCTACTGTAATTAATTGTAGTAAACACATTTGCAGTTTATTGAAATAATGTTTCTTTAATTTAAATAATTTGCTTAAGTATGGATTTGGGAATTTTACAATTTAAATTCATTTTTAGCAAATAGAAGAGCTCAAAAATAGTCAGATGAAATGAAAGATTTCATTTTGAGGCAATACATTCCTTTCACTCTTGTATATTACACCATTTAAAACACACTTGGAAGTTTTCTAATGGAACTGAAGGAAAATATGAAAAGAGTTTTTTAAAATACAAAACTATTTGTTCAGAAAGTGTCAGAACAAAATGTTGCTTCATTTTCTGCTGTACTTTTAAAGTATTTTCACCCTATTGAACAACTAAAAAACAAACTTGTATAGCTTCATGAAAGGTTTTAGCATCACAAAATCCATATTGTTTTGCCCTCAAGCTCTCTATTATGAACATATTTGCGAGAGTCTGCCTCTTACTAGACAGAAGACTTCAGTTCTCTCCTGTCTATCCCACATCCATTTCCTCCGTAGAGGAGCTCAGTCTGTGCAAAACTTTTCTTTTTGACTGCTAGTTAATTAGATACACATTTACAAACTTCTTTTTTGTCCCTGAATCTCATTACCCACATTACACTACAAGACCTTTATAATAGACTCAGTTCAAGGAGCTATACTCGTTGTCACCTTGCATACAGCACAACATCACTGGCGCCTCATCAGCCTTCAAGTTTATTGGCAAATGAAGTGACCCTTGCAATTAGACCATGACATTACAAAACGCTTTTGTCAAAGGGGACCTCTACCCCACCACTGTGCTCCCATGAAGGTCACAGACTCTGTTGTGTGGGCAGCTTCAAACACGACCTGAATACGGTTAAAGGACAATCCTTTCTACTGTGTGAAAAGCCTCAATCATATTCCCAAACCATGCTATAACCTTGAATAAAGAGGCTTTAGCATGGTTGAAGGCAGAGTTTAGGTCCCTGCTACACTGCAGAAATGGAGTCATGCTTTAATTGTATTGCAGGAATAAAGATATTGTAATTAGGTCCCTGGAATATATTTTTCTTTAGATATAGCTAAACATAAGGCCTTAAATCTCTCAAGGACATGAGATGTCATTCTATCTTTTTCAGTACTGGTATGAGACTAAAGAGTTGTGAAAAATGAAGCGGGAAGGCACAAGAATGACTTCCGCAGAAGTATATTGATTTATACAAGTTGAAAAATTGACCCCAGCCTAGACAGTAAGGTCATTTTATCCAACCAAACAGAATAAAGTGGTTTTTGGCAAAATAATTTTTCCTTAAGCCTTAAGATTAATGTTTGTCCTTTACCTTCAGACAACTACAGAAACAAACACATATAAATATGTATATAGATACAAAACCAAAAGATTTAACTTAGGCTATATCCTAGCTCTGTTAGTTGCTAGTAGAGAGGATTTGTCATCTTTGGACTCTGAGGAATCTGTTTTAATAAGGGTTTTTTTTTTTTCCAGATTTCCATAGTGTCTCCAGCTGGTCTCCCCACCTCAGGCTTTCAGTTCAGGCTTGACAGTTCTTCCTGGTCCCTCTGTATCTCAACACAAAGACCACCCAGAACTTCTCCATGGCATTCACCACCTCAGCATCTGACCCAGCTGAGAAATAGACTCCAAGATCTTTATTTTTCTCTTGTAGAAAACATACTGAAACAAAAATTATAGGACTGTCCATGTGTCTATTTCAGAAGTCTTCACTCTTTCATAAGAACATTTTTGCAACTGCCTATCCAACAGAAAAAAAATCCAGGGGGCTATAAATCAAGTTATGCTCTATGCTTCTGGTTAATGATGGAATTTGTCTCACCTAACCTTAGTCGTCTAGTAACTAAACATTTAGCTTAATCTAGTTGCCAGGCCTCCTGTTTTCACTAGAGGACAGATATATGAACTTTCTGGAAACTAGTAATCTCAGTAACTGAGACACTTAAGGTGGGAAGAAATGCCTTTTGGAGATGCCTTTCTCTCTGAAGCAACCACAAAGGAAGCTTGGATAACTAGCTTATACTAGATGCTTTTTTTTTAAGGTGTCTCAGCTAGGCAAGCAGAACCCTGTCCTCACGTCTGCAACCAGGCCCTTACTCTGAAACAAACTTTTCTCAGTCCTACTTCCATTAAAAGCTGAGCCCTAAACAAGAACAAGAGCCTTCTGACAGAAGCCAGAGCCTTGACGCTGTTTGTTTTGCATTAGAAATGCCACTTCTATGGAGCTAAAAATAGGAATGAACTTCCTAATCTCTTCCCCTCCACCAACACAGCAGTGAACAAAAAGATAGGTCAGTAAAAAGAACAGCTAGAGCTTGAAAATTGAGAGATAGGATCTTCAGGAAGTCATGTTTTTAAAGAGTCACTTTTCTACTCATAAATTTATCCAATCCTTCATTTTTCTAAGATGTTTTTTAACCTGATTCTTTGTATTACTTCCCTACTTGCTACAAGTGTGATGGACTATCTCTTTTTCCTCTTTTCCATTTCACTTCTGATTTTTATTTTGATGTTGTAGGCAAGTCACAGCTATGTGAATCTCTGGGATTCTGAGGTGGCTTTTTACTCCTTCCTTCAGGCAGCAAAATGCCTGGCAACTCTTTGTGTTCAACCCCAGACTGTGAGGGATGCATACTCTCCAGTTTGCCTAGAGTATAAACATGAAACAAAACATACTGGAGCCAATGCTGTCAAATAAAACCAACTGGGTCATAACTAGCTGTACTGTGTCTTTCCACAGCAGGACCATGGAAAGATTTGAAATGGGGAAAACGTGATGGGGACAAATCATTGCTGGCAGTCACATATATGCTACCGCCTGCAGTTGCAGTAAGAGGCATGCTCTTGTGTGATTTTTCTTGCCCCTCCTCTAACTCAAAGTAGTTAAGCTCTGAGGTGGCTGGCAGAAGTTTCCTATCTACTCTCCAGACTACAAAGTTGTCACATACGTTTCCTGAGAACATTGTAGGAAGACTTCTGGCAAGCAATCCAAAGACTCCCATGCATGCCAGCAGTCCAGATATCAACAGCACTACACCTCAAGTGCCAAGAGAGAATCCATTCATCCAGCAGTGACTGTATCTGTTTGGAAATTCATTTCCTTGAATATATTCCCATTATGCAAAGAAAACAAATTCACTGAGAAATGTGTGCCCTGTAGATAATCCAAACAAAGCATGTTTTACAGATGGGAGATTAGCTAACAAAATCTGAGATAATGCTGTCTCAGCTCAGTGCTAGATTACTTGTGTGCATCCCCTTCTTACAAATTAACACAAGAAACAATTACAAGATTTAAAGTGTGCCGCCTTTTTTTCCCACTCTATCCTTGGCAGATTTTGTAAACCGGCTCTTTAGTTGGTATAAATCTGTACATCTGCACTGAGAGCATCATCCTTGCTTGTACTCTCTCAGAAGCTGAGTATAAGTTTTTAGTCAAGTCTTCATTGCAGAGCTATGTACAGAATTGTAAAGCTCTTCACAGGAGGATACCTAGTTTAGCCATCGAAGCACTAAGTTGACTGTCAGAAGGCTAGTCTCCATCTGAACACAAACTTGGATGCATCACTTGATCTTCTTGTGCCTCTATTTCCTTCCTGAGAACTGAAACTAATTTTACCTCTTAGTACTTGTTTCATTGCTTTTTAAAGCCAAAAAAGGTCTGACAGAATTCAAAGAACTCTTTGCTGTCACACAAGGAAGTCTGCATTAAAAAACCCTACATCAAATATTTAACTTCCAGTTGAGTAGCATTGCATCTTTGTAAAAAATGCCCAATCTTGCTATTAAAATTTAATTGAGGATCCAATATGTTAATAAGTTAGTAATTTCATTGTTTAGTTACCCCCCAAAAATACCCCCATACCTCTTTTGTGATCTGAATTTCATTTATATCAACTTCGTGTCATCAGACCTCATCAATTCCTTGGAAATTTATTGCTGTTCTTTACTGTATCATACAGGCACTTATGTAAAGCACAAATAAGTACTTCTTTTTTATAAGTAAATAGGTTAAGTATCTTAGAGTAGGACTGGAGAGAAAAAGTCAATTGCATATTTGCTCACACACCATCTATTTTACCTGACGAGAAAAAGGGTATGATAGCTTTGACTCAGTGTCTTCATAACAAGAGTGCTATACCTTACCCATTTGACTAGTAGTAAATACAACACACCACAATCCTGTCAAGAATATAAACACAGTCATATAACATCAGACCAATGGTCCACTCAACCCACTGTATTTGCCATACTGGCTGAAAGAAAACGCTCAAAGTATAAAAATAAGGAACCTATACATACTACTTTCTGAAATACTGTTTCAGCCTTCAGCAGCTTGCAGCTACAAATTACCTAAGAAAAATGTAGTTTTATACATATGTAAAATTTCTCCTTCCATAAGCTTATCCTCTTCTTGAACTCATGCCGACTTTTAGCTACCATAACTGCTGTGGCAAAGAATTGTCCAGCTAACCTCACATGTTGAGAAGAACCACCTTCTTGTGTTTGTTTTGAACCAGACACTTGGTGTTTTCATTTGATGGCCCCTAGGTCATGTGTTGGAAGATACTGAGCAATCAACTGTACTCAAATGGTCTGTGATTTTATAGACATTTACTCTCACATCAATCAGCTGTCTCAGGCTGAACCAGCTGTCCTGTATTCCAGGCTGAAGAATTCCAAGCTACTAAGTAGTTCCTTGTATGGAAGCCACTTGATGCTTTTCATCAGAGAAAGCCTCAATGACTTGTCACCTAACTTCTAGATGGCAAAAGTTAGGAGAGTCAAGTACCACCTTTTATGTTCAGAGTTTCCAGCCCAGGTGAGTGCCTCATTGCATTATGCGGGGAGAGTTACTGAACAACAAAGTTTGAGCTTTAAATGGACAAGGCACATACAAATAGACAACACGAGGCTTTGTTCGTTGAGAAATTTTTAAGATATACAATGGCAAGAGCTCTGGGAACAGATATGTGAACTGCTTCTATTTTTATTCATGACAGTGTGCGTTTGTTTTTCCCCTAAGATGTCAGCAGTGGTGCAGTGCCATAAATGACAGCAGAATCAAGCTTATAAAGTTTATATTTTATAACCTTGCAAGAACATGCATGCAAGTCCCAATGCTATAAACATTTCTAGAAAGCATGTTTTGAAAAGCATTTGATCTCCCTAACTCCTTCCCTCCAGCAGATAGCACTGCATGATGCATACCTACAAAGTCCCATCAGCCAAGCCATTCCTCCTCTGGTGAAGACTTAACCACCAGTTGCCAGATAAGGATCCAGAAACTATTTTCTTTAAACACAAATATCATGTCACAGACACAAAGAAGAAAGCAACTGTTTTTTCTTGATTTTCCTTTGAAATGAATGGGAGGAAAGAAACAAAGATAATTAGACTGTTTAACGTATTTAAATAGAAATTTTGCATTGCTCTAGTAAGTGACATATAAATAAAATCAGGCAAAAGGCCTAGCAAAAGACAAAAACTAGGATTATGCTATGGCAAAGCCAGAAGGTTACTCAATATATGGGCATTGTATATTCTAAAGATGCTGAACTTTGGTCAATGTATCAAGTGATTTAATCTGTTCCTCTGGCTTCCAGCCACCACTGTCTTATTTGGACATGACTAAAGGAAAGAGTTAGAAGCAGGCGAAGAAAGAGCTCCAAGTGGTAGAAAAATTTTGGAATATCACCTTCCCAAATGGAATAGGTTATGGAATAGGCTATAGAAATTGCCAGAGACACAGCTATATAAAATCTACTGGGTTGAGTCAGCTAGCTCCTGAAAAATAGGTCTGATCAGTCCTGCTTTAACTACACATTCTGGATGTAAACAAGTGTACATAGTTATATTGGTATTCATCCCTTGCTGAAATCCTCACTCACTGTATCTGTGGCCAAAAAAGCCCCCCAAAGCCATTACCTGGGTGCAGAATTTCTTTCTGCTACTTATTTTTCCCTTGTTTTCTTGCACATTAATCAAATCTTAGAACTGACTGTGACAACTGGTATAAAGGATGACAAGGTCTTTGAGAAGGAAAATATCTGGTGCACAATGCCCTACATGAGCATTTTTTGGTAGACTTTTTTTTTTTTTCTAAAGAGGTACGCTATTTGATTACTGTAATCTAGTAAATGTGTGTCTTGGCCATGTTAAAAGATACAATTAATGTCTCTCTTTTTTGTTCAATGGCCTAAAGCATGCAGCTGCAGCAATATTTACTGAAGCTCAGGGGATAAATCGCACTGAAATTTTACCCAAGTGAATTCTGTTGTCAGATGCTATAGGTAAATAAACATTTTATTTCAATAGATTGCTGTATTAGTGCTTTATTAAATGGCACAAGATTTGTATTCTTGAGAGAGCTTACAGATATTATGTGATTGAAAATTTATTAAAAAAATAAATAATGTGGGGAAAAACTATCAAGGCTGGCAATTTTTTAGAAAAAAAATATATTTTTAATTAAGAAAATATTAAAATAATTCCTTTTCCAAAATAGGTTAGAAATAATTTACTGCGCCTTTCCCCCTGCCTCTAAATCCTTCAAATGAAATATCGCTCTAGAATTTATTTTTTTTTTTAAATAAACCAGCGATAGTCTCTGCATTTTCCATATTGTTGAATTTCTGAGCAAGCATCTATTCGCCAGATGTTTAAGATACTGGAAATCACATATGCAAAACCACATTGGTTCAGATGGAAAGCCTGGAATTCTCCAGGGACAAAATTCTCCAATTGCTGTTTTATTTTCATGCCAAGTGCATGTTCTCCCAATATAATCCTCTGATTAGGCCACATAAAATGGTCTTTAGTTTCTACTGCTTGTTGTCTCCTTGCCCTACTAACAGCATTAGGTTTGCAGAGAAAAAGGCCTCAAGCTAATATAAATCAGTAAATTTCATTTCAAGCCATTGTCCTTTATCTTTCCACACTGGGCATACACAACGAGGACAACTCAAAAGGCTGGATAATTGCCTTAGGAATTGCAAGGTCAAAGTCAGGCTCAGAGAACACAGCATTTCAGGAAGAAGAAAATCTATAGTTGAAAGGCAAGACTTTTTTACAAACCCTTGACTATCCTGGGCTGAGATTGCTCTTATGATCTTTCTTCAGTTTACTGTTGCTGATGCACTGCTACTGCTGCTAGTGAGAGATGAAATTCTAATGTCATCCAGGGATCTTGTTCCCCTGTCACGTACATTATTCTGTGCAGGTCCAGAAAATGGAGACTTAAAAATGCCAAGAACTTGCTTCAGTTGGACACTCATGAAATCATAGAAAAAATTGATGACGAGAGGAAATGGCCTCAAGCTGCGCCAGGGAAAGTTTAGGTTGGATATCAGGAAAAACTTCTTTACTGAAAGAGTAGTCAGGCACTGGAACAGGCTGCCCAGGGAAGTGGTTGAGTCCCCATCCCTGGAGGTATTTAAAAGATGGGTAGATGTGTTGCTTGAGGACATGGTTTAGTGGTGGACTTGTCAGTGATAGGTTAACGGTTGGACTCGATGATCTTAAGGGTCTTTTCCAACCTTAACAATTCTATGATTCTAAGTGTGGATTGGTCTTCTCTATGATATTCCTTCTGGTAGTAGAAGACTGAAATTAGGTTCCCCAGTGGTTTTCTCTTCAAGGGTAAAAAAATCCATCTGGGGGCCCAAAACTGGGTACGGTGCTCCAGCTGTGGCCTCACAAGTGCCTAGTAAAGGAGAATGACCCCTTTGCTAGACCTGCAGGTTGTGCGCTTGCTGAGGCTGCCCAGGTTGCCATTAGCCACCGGATCTGCCAGGGCACTCTGCAGGCCTGGGTTCTCAAAGTGCAAAGCTGCTCCATAACCAGTCCGTACCCAGCCTGTACTGCTGGGGATCCTTCTGCCCTCTATGTGGCGCATGGCTTTTGGCACTTTTGAATACTTTGAGGTACCAGAACTGGGACATGAAGCTTCTCATGATTGTTCTAACAAGCATCTGGCATCTGCTGCCAAAACTTGGAACAAAGCCTTCTTTGCCTTTCACAGTCAAAGTCAATCCAAATATACAGAGAATAACGTTGTTAATATTCATTAAGAGCACATAATCCACACACAGGAAAACTTTATATGCAGTGACTTGGAAGTTCAAATAAGCAACTCAAAAGCTCAGCCTGTTCTGTACCCATGAAAAAAAATGTTAACTAAAGCTTTAATATTTTTCTTGTCATCAGCAACAAACTGCATAAATCCAGTTAATGAACTCATCACGTTTATGCTTGACATTAATAGGAAGTGAAAATTACCTCTAGACCTATCAATATTTACAATAGAGCACTATGAATCTTAAGTATTGTTAATGATCATTTCTTTAAACAGAAGAACAGCATAAACATCAGCTTTATAGCTGGCACCACGAAACAGCTGAGTCTCACAGACAAGAGTCAGCATCAATAAGCAAATATCATTCCACAAAGCAGGTGGTGGGCACCTCTCTGCACTGCCTGAGACCAAGCCTGTATCTGCATGAATATTAACATTATTGATATTCACAATCATATCACAAAGTCCATTCAGCTCACTCAGGGCTTGGGCAAGATTCCCAGGGTCAACACAGCATTGCTATAAGAAGACAATACAAATATGTAGTAGTAAGTGCAATAAGATTTCAAGTATAGAGCAGGGTGGAAATGCGCAGTGCTGTAAAGGAAATTGTAGTGGAGCACTAAGATTGTAAAACTCTTTGGCAAACCAATCATTTCAAGGAAGCTGCAAGGTGAGAAAGGAGTTTTTTGTAGAGTCATTGCAGCATCAAGTCCCTTTTGGGTAATCCCATTTCTGTTTCTTGAATGTGTAATACCAAACAAAGGAACCTCATGTTCATAGACACATTTAAGAGCGATCACTGGTGCATCCTGACACTGGTAATCCTCTCTCTAACCACACAGAGATAAATTAGTTATCGCTGCACTGTTTGCGGAAATCACTTTTTTTCCTTAATGTACAGCTGATAACTATTTTGTGGAGCCTCCATGAATAAAAATGTGCTCTTGGACATACATCTTTTTTTACAACATGGAAGCATAATTTGGAAGTAAGAAAGAATTGCAGCTATTCCCTCTCATCAAGTTGTTGTAGTCATAACTGTAGCCTACTCTGGCAGAAAGGTGGGGCCAACTCCTCAATGAATGGGATTCAGGTAAGCTTCATGCTGGAGTTAAGTCAGCTGGCACCAGCTACAGCTGAAGGTCTCATTTAAGGAATCTTTCTGGGAAGCAGAGCAATGGTCATCCCGTAATGATTCATACATGCAAATCAAAGTAGTGAGGTCTGTTACTGAGTAAATAAAGGTTAAATGCTCCCATCTATCGGAGCACGTTTGCAACAAGAAGCAGCCTTCAGGAGAATGAGAGATATTCAAGCAAATACACTGCACTACAGGATATGGAGCTTGTATCTTAAGCTCGGTGTTGTAAACCTTCTCAGATGACTGAGCTCCATGCTGAGCAGCAAGCCCTTAGGCCTTATTAGCCCTTTCTATATAGTACATCTTATTTATGCAGACTATGAGCTTTTTTCCATGACTTTTAAGTTATGGTAAAGTAGTAAGATATCGCAGCTCTTGTGAGCTCACAGAGGGGGTAACCAAGAAAATGGATTTCAATCTTCTTTCATTTGCATGACCATAAAAATTTCAGTACAATTGTGGGTACCTGAATAGTAAGTATAACCCTACCAACAGCCTCTTTACAAGAGCAGCACAAGTAGAAAACCGATGAGGTAGGTCAAATGCCTCCTGAGGTGCTGGAATCCACCTTGCCTGCTGAAACATACTTACAGTGATTTTCAGAAGTTAAACATTTCCAAGGCAACATGAAATCTTAGACAAAGCTATGACTGAGGTTATGCACACACAAGTAGATTTGTGGTACTCAAGTTAGCTGGCCATCACAAAGCAGAACGGGCATACGGGGAAGCATAGAAAGATGGTGCCACACGTTCAAGAGCTCTCCAAGCATCAGTTTCAGGAGTAGCAGCCCTGGCAGCAGGCTGTTCACACAGCACTGCTTCAGGAGCTTGCCTATAGAGTTTATATTTGCAAATTCCTGACTGCAAGCAGCAGGCTGCTTTTGTGATTAAAAAGGTAAGCATTAGCACAAATGACACATCGCATTCTATATGTATGCTTCCAAGAAAGGGGATTTTCTGTGAAAAAAATTAATTTATCTTCTAAATTTCTTTCTCCTCCCCTCCAACCTCACTCTTACCATCATGGAATTCCCAAGAAATGCATCCCAACAGGCCTCAGAGAGCGTTGTTTTGATGCTTGATGGATGTTTCCACTTTCTGGCACCATGGGAACCACTTTCCTCTCCCTGTGGATAATCTCCTGAGAAGACCTGGTGTGAAGAACGTTTCTCATAGCAGCAGGAGCATGGCAAATGGTCCCAATCTGAGAGATAAATGACTCTCTTGTTTTGCTTTCCCAAAAAGCTTGTTTTATCTCAGAACTCTCTCCTTTTATAGTCTAGGCGCAGCCTTGACATCTTAAACACAAGCATTTGTAGGGGGAGCAATGCAACAAAATGAGATCTTCAGCCGTTCAATTTAGTTATAATGTGCTTAAAGTGATCAGTTGCTTGAGCTTTCTCACAAGGCTCTTGTTCAGCTGGAATTCTCCCAGAGGAACAGAAAGCACAATTAAAAGACATTTGCAACCTTAAATGGTTTTTCTTAGTTCTTCAGAGACATTTAATTGGAATTATGCTGCTATCTCTAAGAGATTTGGAAGATGGAGTTTTATTTCAGGTCTTGATTTCACAGAATTGTTAATACTATTTTTCAACTCATACGCTTAGGTCCAAATTTCCTAGCCAAAAAGGTCAATAGCCTATAAATCAGGGCTGTAACTCAACTGGAATCAGCAGACTTTATGACAGTTTTCACTACTTTAGGATCCAGCCCAAAGTCACAAACATAGGAAGTGCTCACCGTCTTCCAGAGGAGAACAATGGCTGTGGAAACACTAAACCAGAGCATGAGTGCAGTAATTGTAGCAAGACTTCCTCCTGTCAGCAGGGTAGGTTTGCTCTTGGTTGTATTTATATAATCCATTAAAGGCAGGATGAGGCTTAATGGGTTAATTAAGGACAGAATTAGCACACGCTCCCATAACAGGATTTTGAATTCAAGGCCTTTGTAGAAAGCAGCCAGGATAATGCAGAGGATTTTAATATCTATTTCTCAACATGAATAAACTATGCTTAGAGTAGTTCTGACCCAAATTTGCTAATGTGGGTTTGGATTTAGGGCACTTCACTGAAGCTTACAGCAATGACTTTTTCAAAGGTTTTAGCCTTCCCAAACCTAGCCCATCTTGTGCCAGTTACTCCAGAAAACCAGAGCTTCTGCTTCTAAAGCCATCCACCAGTAATTAGAAGATAAGATTTGAAAACTGGGCACAATTCAAATTAATTAAGATTCTGCAATGAGCTCATAGCTCCTTAACCTCAGTGTTTCCAGGACTGCAATAACAGGAAGCAAACGGAAATGATTAAGATGGGAAGAGGGCATAAATTAATAGTATTGAGATGTAGTTAAAAAGGCTACATTTAAGCAGGAAAAGGAGCAGGATCCATTAAGATAGGAGTTATTTCCCAGAGGAAATGGTGGAAATTCCATGGCTTGAGAAAGTAAAAAATTTAGAATAGGTAAAGTTTTAGAAAAGACCCTACAGAGACCATCTTCCATTGCACTGAGGAGGGCTGCAGTGTATACATACAATCTTAAAGTCTTTTCTGTCTACAGCTATAAGGCTTGTGCATGAATGATTGCTTTACCACTAGACTAGGCAACAGTACATCTCACGTATTTTTCCCCAAAAAGAAGACAGACACTTCTTGCTAGACAGGTCACTATTCACAGATTTTTTGGAAGAAGGGCAGGACTGAAAAACAGGCCAGCAAGGAACAATGAAAACATAATGAAAATGTAAAATTCAAGCCCTTGGCTCCATTACACTTTGCTACCTTGCAGCTGCTCTTCAAACCCCCCCCGCTCAACTCTCTTCCTCCAACTCCATGTGCTGGGCTGGAAACATGGAGTTCAGCAGCCTTGCAAGCTACTGTCCTCTGTACGCATGCCAAGACTGCCCCAAAGCCACTTCCCACTCAGCCTTCTCATGTGTGCCCTGCCCAGGGAGAAACATGGCTAATCCCATACTTAATGGGATCAACAGTAGGACTCCCACTGATGGAAAATACTGGCTTTCACAGTGGCTCTCTATCTTCAAATGATCACACCAAGAAAGCTAGAGAGGAAGCTGGTTTCAGATGTTTGGGATTACTGTGCAGAGATAGGGGGAAAACGTGTGCAAAGCGAGAACCGATTCTTGCTTCAAACCTCATTTCTAGATTACAAACAAAGCCCAACTCATTAGCCATATACATGTGGAGTCATACGTGTTCATTGAGTAAAATCCTCTATGTGAATCATACCCTAATTCCACCTTAAGATGAAAAGCTTACTTGAGTAAAATGATCATAAACTAACTCCAGAATATTACGAAGAACTACTTTCTGATTTCTCTGCTTTAGAAGCAGAAATGAGGCACTTTAAAGAAATATGTAGATGCCATATGCTAATGCAGAGCTGCCGTATTATAAAAATACATTTATAACAAGATTGCAATGTTGTCATCATATTTGTGGCTCTAACATTTGGTTATTGTACCTCTACTGACTTATTAACTCTTTTGTGCTCTCATCTCTAGAAATCTGGGGTAGGTTGCATGTTTGCTTAAGATGTGGGCTTTACAAGAAGAGTTTGCAAATAGTTCATAGCCAAAAAAAGAAAGAAAAATCCTCCAACATTTGCATTCCTTCCATACAGATGCAATTTGTAAAACAAGAAAGAAAAAGAACAGGTTTAAAAAACAAACAAACAAAAAACCCAAAAAACCCACCACAATATCTATATTCTATATGTAGACAGTGGGGATTCATGGCATCATTTAAAACAAAAAGGATTGGCTTGAATGTTTGAGTTTCTACCTGAACTAGGTATAATATAAACAGTTGAAAATTCAGTTACTGTCTTTCTTCCTCTCTGGAAGAACCTATATTTAAACACTATTATGCAAGTCACCTCTGTTTGGCATTACTGCGAGAAGAATAGGGTACACATTCTCTTATGTTTTAGTGATCAATAGAGATGACTGCCTATTTCCAAAGAAACCTTAGTATTAAAACTAAACCGTAATAAAAGAAACTGAAAAAATGGGGCTTAGCCCCATCTGGAACTAATTTTTGTTATAATAAGACACATCCACATTTATTGTTTTTTTTTCTTTAAAGGACAACATATATTTCAACATAGTTTTAATCAAGCTGCAACAGGTGTCTCAAAATACGTCCATAATGCAGCATTTTGGAATTATGTCATCCATTCAAGCTGTTTTCCTTGGAAGAAGAGCAGGTAACTCAGGTACTCTTGCCATTTATGTAGTTCCTCCTCTTCCTGCATAGCTTCCTGGACTGGATCTTACAGTACTCCTGCTCTCCAGACCACAGGAGTCTAAGGAAAAATCTCACACTAATTTCAACCAATATTAGACCAATCTATGGTAAGCAGCTCTATTTATAACCTGTGCCAGAAACAGCTGCACAGTATAATCTCGATGCCAGGCTTGTAAAGATCTTCTTCCTTCTCTGTCTATGACAATAAACTTTATTTTTGACCAGCAATGAAAGTGTCACTGGGGTTTTGTTTTCCCATTTCTGAACAGCTTCAGGAAAGGTAAGAGTAGAAGAAAAATGAACGCTACTGTTTCCTGCTAGCCTTGCACAGATTGCTGCAGCTTGCTTATGTGGTTTAGAGTTTACTCAGAGGACAGGAATAGAAGCTGTTCTGAAATGTTCATTCAATAAAAGCAGACAGCCTTGTGCAAAATATGTTTCCGTGGTACGGGGCTAAGGAGGATTACCCACTTTCCTGGGAAAAAATCTCCTCTTGCTTTTTTTCCATACACATCTTAAAAATGTTTCCTTGGCATTTAAAGTTCTCCCATCCGCCATAATTAAACAAAGCAAACCCTAGTGGTTTTCTGCCACTTTTTCCTCCTCCTCTGTTGGAGTCAGCTGTGGAAAGGCCCATATGCTTGCTGCTCTATGGAAGACACAGGACTCCCCTAGCAGCATGCAGACCAGCAATTGGCTGGAGCCACAGGCAGCTGTGTAGATGGCTTGTGTCCAGTCTGTCCAAAGTGGCCAGCTTGTTCTCTGGGAAGTCATTTCCTCTGGATCCATTTTTAATTTTAGGGAACTGGCACACAAGCCCTCTATTTAAAAGTTAAACTCCAAGAAGAGCCGGTTGTCACACTGATGCAAGCCCTATTTACCACAAGTTTCTCTTCTTCTCTATCTCCTCCCCAGTAATGCTACTTTGTTTTGTGAGGGTTATTGGAAAATGCTGTCTACAAGGTAGTCTCTAGGTCTTTAGAATGCAATTCTTAGTTAAAAAAAAAAATTACATTTTATTGTTGAGTTGCTCCGTAAAATTAAGTCACCCTGTTATTAGAAACTGCTGCTGATAATAATAAAGTCCTCAGGTTTCCTTCCTCTTCAGTTAACTCAGTCTTTAGGCAGTGCCTGACTCTTCCTTAAGCTGCTATCTTCCCTTCCAAAACTTAGTGACACTGGTCCTTAAGTGGCCTGCAGAGACACTCAGTCTTAAAATACAGCCTCCTCCTTCTAAAACCTCATCGATTTGCGAAGATTTTACAAGAACTGCAGTGTACATACAGCTTCATTTATGAAAAAGTGAACATGAGAGCTAGGCACATGCACAATTACTAATTAACACACAGAACTTACTGAAAAATAGGGGAGAAATATAGAATTAATGGGTAGTATGTGCATATCTGTGTGTGTGTATGCACCTGTGCGAGATGGGGAAGTGCGGGTGGGAAGGGATGCCAAGAGGTTTTTTTTTTTTGCTCTATTACCCGTGGCCATTTTCCATGAAAGCTGTTTGTTACCTGTTCATGCCAGTATCAGGGAAGGAAGAAAAAAAAAAAAAAAAAAAACCATCAGGAACTCTTCCACTCAATTGATTCATTGAACTAGGGAGGAAAAGAATTTGGACTGAATTTTTGTATTGACTTTGTGAGAACTGTGGCTATGCCAAGGGCAATGTACTCTAAGTAAGTTTATAGGCACAGTGGAGGGTTTCTTTCTATTCATGCACTTTTCCCTATTCATACCAAAGTCATTCAAATAAACAGGGCAAAACTTTCCCAATAATTAAAGAGAGAGGAAAACTTATATCATTATTCTTACTGCAACAGCTTGGAAATTGACTTTATTATACACTCTCATTGGGTGATATTTGGGAGACTATAGGGAACTAGAATGCCTGCTAAAAATCTTGTCAACATTGAAATGTTTGATTTATATGGCTCTTTCCATAACAATTACATGATTTTTAAATTAAACCACATTTCCCCCACCAAGTAGACTGCAATCTTTTTTAGTCTTCTTCCATATCATTTTTCTCCAAAGTGCCTGTCTTTGTAATGTGTCGATCATTAGAATAATGCATATTTGATGAAAACTTGCAATAAATAACATTTCGGACACTGTTTCCAGTCACTGATTGATGTGCATATTATTTTGTCTGCTGTATTTAACTGACATGTCTCAATTTTTCCAATATCCGAGGGGCACGCACATTATAGTAATGGAGAATTCAGATGACCTATTTTCAGTTTCTCTTATGGAAATAAAAGATTCACTAAGTTGTAATTCTATACAAGGAAAAACAGTGTAACTCACCTGAAAATCCAAGCTCACCAACTTTCACACATGCTCACACAGACCAGAACATACAGTATATTAAAGAATCTGGCTGTTTTCCATGTTTTTAGAAACACGGCCATTTATGGGAACACATAAGAGAAACTGAAAACAGCATCACTTTGTTTGCAACAGTAGATGCATAAATACATGTGGTGACTTTGAGATTTATTGGTCACCAAGAGGTTTGTCTCCAACCTGAGCTGTCAGATGCCTCACCAGCAGAACAACCTTTGTTTGCTGTAAAGTGACAGACTGAAGTTAAATATACAGGATGGTGGATATTTTAACTTCTAGTGTACCATTGAGGTGACTTTAATTATGTTTCCTCTGAAATTAGTTAGAGCACCTTTTGTCCATCTTCCTGTGAAAGTCACTTCTGCAACTTCGATTTTCTTTGAGTTTTCTTTGAAAAGTGACTGGTAACTGAGTGAAATGGGCTCCTCCCTTAAGGGCACAGAAAGAGTATTGTGTGGTGGGTTGACCCTGGCTGGATGCCAGGTGCCCACCAAAGCTGCTCTGTCACTCCCCTCCTCAGCTAGACAGGGGAGAAAAAATATAGCGAAAGACTCATGGGTCAAGATAAGGACAGGGAGAGATCACTCACCAATTACCATCATGGGCAAAACAAGACTCGACTCGAGGAAATTAGCTTAATTTATTACCAATCAGATCAGAGTAAGATAATGAGAAAATAAAAGCTAAATCTTAAAACACCTTCCCCCCCACACACTTCTTCCCAGGCTTAACTTTATCCCCGATTTCCCTACCTCTTCCCCCTCAGTGGCGCAGTGGGACGGGGAATGGGGGTTGTGGTCAGTTCATCACACCTTGTCTCTGCCACTCCTTCCTCCTCAGGAGAAGGACTCCTCACACTCTTCCCCTGTTCCAGTGTGGGATTCCTCCCATGGGAGACAGTCCCCCATGAAATTCTCCAACGTGAGTTGGAGTTCTTCACGAACTGCTCCAGCGTGGGTCCTTTCCTCGGGGTGCAGTCCTTCAGGAACAGACTGCTCCAGCGTGGGTCCCATGCAGGGTCACAAGTCCTGCCAGCAAACCTGCTCCAGCATGGGCTCCTCTCTCCACGGGTCCACAGGTCCTGCCAGGAGCCTGCTCCAGCACAGGCTTCCCATGGGGGTGACAGCCTCCTTTGGGCATCCCCCTGCTCTGTCTTAGGGTCCTCCATGGGCTGCAGGTGGATATCTGCTCCACCATTAACCTCCATGGGCTGCAGGGGGACAGCCTGCCTCACCATAGTCTTCACCAGGGGCTGCAGGGGAATCTCTGCTCCGGCACCTGGAGCACCTCCTCCCTCTCCATCTTCACTGACCTTGGTGTCTGCAGAGTTGTGCCTCTCACATATTCTCACTCATCTCTCCAGCTGCAATTGCACAGGTTTTTTTCCCCCCTTCTTAAATATGTTATCCCAGAGACGCTACCACCATTGCTGATGGGCTCGACCTTGGCCAGTGGCGGGTCCATCTTGGAGCCAGCTGGCCTTGGCTCTATTGGACACAGGAGAAGCTTCTAGCAGCTTCTCACAGAAGCCACCCCTGTAGCCCCCCTGCTACCAAAACCTTGCCACGTAAACCCAGTACATGTGGGTAGAGGTTTGTAAGTCTTATGTTTTGCAGAAGAAAATTGCAAAGAGAGGGGAAAGGAAGAATTGGGGGGGGTGAGGAAAGTATGTTATTGTATGACAGGACTTCTACAACTCTGCATACTTTGCATCCAGTTTCAAGAGCTGCCTAAAACATAGGACTGCTTGCAGCATCTCCCCAATCCAGTTCATTTCAAAATGGTGACTATTTAGGACAAAAGCTTTTATAATTCAGGCTGTTATGTATGGGGTAAAAGGGATTTAAACAAAAAAACCTGTCTGATTTATTCTTTTACCTACCATCCAGAGCAGCTATTGTACCTGACTGATATTCTAGATCTTTCCCAGACAACTCTTGTAACAAAAAATAAACTTCAAGCCGCATATTGCTTTTTTTTCCCTGTCCATCTAGTATTTTGTACCTGATCATTTTAGTATGGGGCTTTTAGTGCAAGTAAATCAATACTGACAAACTTTTGAGAACATGCATTAAATGACTCAGCTGAGCACTGAACATATCAGCCCTTTTTCTGCTAAGGCTTCTCTCACTCAACAGGATGAAGAGTGCCTGGATTAAAAGCATGACTAAGTTACATTTATTTTGTTATACCAAGAACTGGTTTTGTAGCACAAACATCAAAGACTTAATTGACATGCTCCATTTTTTTTTGGAGCTTGTATATTAAAAAAATCTAATACTTCTGGATATTAAATTATCTTTGTAACTTGCAAATGAACAGTAGTATAGTCCTTAAAAACATTTGCATCCCTAAAAAGCTGCATTTACCCAGACACTCTGCAAGTATGAATCAGAGCAACTATTCAGTTATAGAACACAGGGGAAAGCAGGGGCACAGGAATGCCTTGTTTGAAAGGGAATGAGAAAAATGGTGTGTGTTTTCTCATTAGAAAGAAGTAAAATTATCTGTTTTGGAGTAGAAAATCTATATTGTCTGAACTTCATGCTATAGATGCTCAGGCAAGTCTCAGACCTGATCCTACAGCTGAAGGGCTGTAGAAAGAACATGTAGTCCTTACACTGTTGAAGTAACAGCCTAAGGAGGCTTATTAGGTGATCTTGATAGAAAGATGTTTTCAGTTGTTTTATTTTGTTGGGTTTTTTTTTTTTGCGGTATGTTTTTTTTCCTCCCCCCAAAGGAACGTGAAGTGTAGAGGGCAAGAAAAGCTAATGCCCAACATGAGACTGCAGCTAGGGATCAATACATTAGCAGGATCTCACAGACCTACTCAGTGCAGAAAAAAAACAGATGATTTGTCTAGGACTCCCCTGCAAAAAAAGCTTAAGTCAGGTGTCCAAGTAGAGATCTTCATGTCATTATAACATGGTTTAGTAACAACATTCTCCTAGGATCTCTACCCTTAAATCAATTTTACTAGGTCATTGATTGATGACTGTCCAGAAAGCTTCCAATTTCTTGCCTACTTCAACCAAGGCACTGTCAAAAAAAAAAAGAATCTTTTTTATTTTAGTCTATTTAATTTCAGCGTACACACATGCAGAGTAAGTCCCTAAAACCAGGCCACAGAAATTGAGTTGTTGATGTGTCTTTATGGAATATTTTGCAAAAGTGATGGCAATCGTTATATTTTCAATGTATGTACCAGTCCAAACAGCTAAATAGTTTGAGGGAAAATACTGTGAGAAAGACTAATTTTGAACAAATTCAGTCACTGCCCCGAGTAGCAAAGGTCTTAAAGTAAACCATAACTTTCAGGTTTGGCCATAATGAAACATCATGCCTCAGGCCATCGTGAGCCACAAAACCTCAGCTGAGGTTGTGATACTCTAGGGTGTGCCTACAGAGCACAGATTTGTTAACTCATGTTACGATAACCATTACTTGGAAGAATTTTATTTCTAGTGATGACAGACTTTATAGAAGATGGAAAAGAGAGATAAGTATGTATATACTTACGTGAAGAAAAATGAAAAATTAAGTTAGCTAAGACTTCTGCTGACTAATGAACATTATAAAGAAAGAGACTAATATGCCCCAAGTGCTCTGTTAATAGGAAAAGGTTTGTTTCTCAATTACTGCACAATAGTGTCTACATTACCCAACTAAACAAAAAATGCTTAGCCTCTGATTTCAGAAATTTCACAGAAGTGCTGAACATCCGTGTCAGATATTAATTCCTTGCACCCACCAGCATGTCAGGATTAAATATTTCTTCCAAGCTGTTTATCAAGTGCCTAATCATCTGAATAGGGAGAAAAAAAGAAGGCAAAGAGACTTCAAAGATAAACATCTGTGATAGGCACCTTTCTCAGGCCCCTGAAAGTACATTTTGTGTGACCTTGCCTCTACCCTGAAAAACTAAGTGCTCAAGTCAAAGCATCAGGCCTAACACCCTCAAGCAGAGCCTATTCAATGAACCACTGGGTTCACTTTAAAGCAAAGAAATGAACATCATTGGGCATAGCCAGCACGGGTTCACGAGGAGAAAGTCCTGCTTAACTGGCTTAATTTCCTTTTATGACAAGGTCACCCATCTAGTTGACCAAGGGAAGCCAGTAGATGTGGTGGCTTTGGATTTGAGCAAAGCTTGTGATACTGTCTCTCACAGTATCCTTCTGGACAAAGTGTCCAGCACACAGCTAGACAAGTCCATAATATGCTGGGTGACCAATTGGCTGACAAGTCGGGCTCAAAGAGCTGTAGTAAATGGGGTTACATCAGCTGGCAGCCAGTCACCAGTGGGGTTCCCAAGGGCTCAATTTTAAGGCCAGTGCTCTTTAATGTTTTTATA
This sequence comes from Theristicus caerulescens, assembly GCA_020745775.1. NCBI lineage: Eukaryota > Metazoa > Chordata > Aves > Pelecaniformes > Threskiornithidae > Theristicus > Theristicus caerulescens. The sequence continues at coordinate 77,582,589 of CM036558.1, forward strand.
AATGACCTGGACACAGGAACTGAACGTACATTAAGTAAGTTTGCCGATGATGTTAAACTAGGAGGAGCTGTGGAGTCCCTTGAGGGTAGAGGTGCCTTACAGGGAAATCTGGATGGACTAGAGAGCTGGGCAATCACCAACCATATGAAATTTAAAAAGAGCAAGTGCTGGATTCTCCACCTGGGGTGGGGTAATCCTGGTTATACATACAAACTGGGGGACAAGAGGCTGGAGAGCAGCTCCACGGAAAGAGATCTGGGAGTTTGGGTTGATGGCAAGTTGAATATGAGTCAACAGTATGCCCTGGTGGCCAAAAGGGCCAACCATGCCCTGGGGTGCATCAAGCACAGCATAGCTAGCCAGTTGAGGGAGGCAATTGTCCCACTCTACTCAAGGTGGGGCTGCACCACTGCAGTGTACTATGTGCAGTTTTGCACACCTCAATATAGGAAGGACATTAAACTAGTAGAGTGTGTCCAGAGGACCAAGATGGTGAAAGGCCTTGAGGGCAAGACTTACGAGGAGCAGCTGAGGTCACTTGGTCAGTTCATCTTGGAGAAGAGAAGGCTGAGGGGTGACCTCATCGTAGTCTACAACTTCCTCAAAGGGGGCAGTGGAGGGGAAGGTGCTGATCTCCTCTCTCTGGTGACCAACCATAGGATACGAGGAAATGGCATGAAGCTGCGTCAGGGGAAGTTCAGATTGGACATTAGGAAGAGGTTCTTCATGGAGAGAATGGTTGGTCACTGGAACAGGCTCCCCAGAGAAATGGTCACAGCACCAAGTCTGTCAGAGTTCAAGGAGTATCTGGATGATGCTCTTAGTCATATGGTTTAGTTTTAGGTAGTCCTGTGAGAAGCAGGGAGTTGGACTTCATGATCCTCATGGGTCCCTTGCAACTTGAGGTGTTCTAGGATTCTGTTGCTAAGACAGAATAGCACGTTTTTCTATCTTGAATAACAGAGCTACCCTGGGGGAGAGGGATGACAAAAGGAAGGTGTGGGGGGAAAATGGCAAAAGAGGGGTTGATTTCCCACCAAAATCCACATGGCCTGCTTGGTTTAAATGGCTTCTTGTTTCCTGCACTCCAAGCAGGTGCTTCAATTACCCTGCTATTTGTGTAGCTGAGGGCAAGGATAAGGAGGAGAAGACGCAAGCAACATTCCTTCTCTCTCTGTGAGAAACTTAAGGAAACATTTTTGAAAATCCTGAAAAAGTTTCCCAAGACAGAGACACTGCTTCCAGCACTAGTCTACATCTCAGTTCAATATTCATTGTTTAATCTCACTGCAACCAAGGCTCAAAGAAATAAAGCAGACATTTTACTTCACAGCCAAAGGAAGTTTAGAAATAATTGGGCTATTGAAATTGCTGCTTATTAGGATTTTTTTTTTTTTGACTGGTTGGAGGTTGTGTGTACATCTTCAATTTGTGTAATATATTCAAGAGCTATGCAAAAAATAAGGATTTGTTCAGGATAAAAATATTTTCCTCTGGGAAATTTAGAAGACCTGATATTTAGCTTTCTGTTGGAAGTTTTATAATGATGGATTTTTGCTCAGAATTATGCAAAAAAGAGAGGAAGAATAGTTTTTTGTCACATTTCAACATATATTAGGAATGGAGCAGTGGTTGTCTTTGATTATGTAAAGAAAGAAGACAAAGGAGCAGATGAAGAAGAACTGTCAAAACCATAGTAAAAGTACCTACCATATAGAAATATTTAATCATAAATGAAGGAGGTCCTGCATTACATTTAATGCACAGCATTTGGGAAGCATATCAACCATGCATCTGTTCCAAGCATTAAGCACCAGAACAAAACAAATGCATACTTCCAGACTTTTTTTTTTTTTTTTGAGGAGCTGGGCACCTTACTACAGATGATGTATCAAAATGTCTTCTGACATAGACTTGCACCAGTTCTCTTCCTTTAGTCTTTAAGGATCAGCTAAGACATTAGTAGATATGACTTTTGCAGGTTAAGCATTGCATATATACTGTCAGAGAGCTGAAGACTGTCAGAAAAAGCTTTAGACAAATTTATTAGCCTTGTCCAATAACATAGCTTCTTCAGCAGAGAATGCCAAATCTATTTCTTAGAGTACTTGAAACATCATACATTTGTCATAGTTCTCCTCTGTTTTCTGTTTAATGAAACAGCCTCCGCTTCTAGATGGAAACAAGCAAAAAAAATCCGACATAGCTTTGTAGGCTTTCAGTTCATGGGTTGTGTACTACTTTGTATTTTCAAGTTCCCCCTGCAGAACAATGAACCATAAAACCAAGTAATACCTTTCCTTCTCCCTCAAGGTACTTCCTATCCTGCTGTTTCAACTAGAAGTGGAATAAAATATTTAAACAAGAAAATGAACAGAGAAGGAGGAAGCACAACAAGGCTAAACATGAGAGCTCCTCTTACAGCAATTTCAACATTACCAAATGGTCCAAGCTTCCCCCATACATCAGAGTTCTCCATTGCATATCCACCTACATGCATGCACATATGAAACCAGAAGGCATTGCCTTTTTAGGAATGAAAGCTGGTCTCAGCCCATGAGACAGAGGTATAGAGCAATGCTGGTACTCAGCAGAAAAATAGCTGGAAGCAGACAAAGTCTACTCTACATATCAGAATTCCTTTTGAGGAGTGCAAAAAGGACTAGATAAATAACATTACAGTGGTATTATAATTCTTATTTTAAAATGGGAGGGGAAACATAGGTACAAAAGGCTGCATGATCTTCTCAATGTTGTGTAGAAGCCAATCTAAATAAATATCTGTATTAAAATAAGCGTATATCCATGTATAAATTGCCAGAAGTGAGGGACTTTTGGAAGAGAGCGCTTCAAAGACCCCCGAGGTCCTGCGTAATGTCAGTGCTGGCTAAACCTGCCTGTGTGCAAGTCAATGGCAGCAGGCACAGTCCACTTCCCCTAGTGAGCCCTACAGTTACTCTAAATCATAGAATCGTTAACGTTGGAAAAGACCCTTAAGATCATCAGGTCCAACCGTTAACCTACCACCGCCAAGTCCGCCACTAGTCCATGCAACTTTAGCTAGAGATTTTAAACTAAAAGCATTAGCACCAAATGACTTTGTTACTCCCCAGGTCATGAAGATGCAAGAACTAGACGGAGGAAGAAAAAATTTTTTTCTCAAATTTCCAGTTCAGTCAACATGTCCTTTACAAACCTACACTGTTGGAGCTTTTTTTTTAGTTATGTTTTATCTCAACACTTATTTTCTCCACCCTTTTTGGATGATTTCTCTATGTCAGATATCAAATACAAACATTTGCCTGTCAAGGTTGGTCTCCATCCTTCTAAGGCTCCGTTGTTCAGCTAGAAAACAGTCCGGTTCTTACAGCCCACCTAAGTCTAGTGAGATGACTCAGGGGGTAGAAAAAAAATAGCATGAAGCACCAGACTTTTAGTGCACTTCAGTGCAACAAACATTTAAATAGTGGGAAGAGACAGGATGAGAGAACAATGTACCCAGCACTCTGAACTTCTTTGTTGACATTTGTGTTTTCCAGTGATCAGAGATCTTCATGATAAAGGACAATTTCTTTTAGCACTTTCAGTTTCCCACTGAATACTTCAAAGTCTAGGCTTGATGGTGCCTACACCATGCATTTTATCCCTGAGAGACACAGATCTCAAACTGGAGATACGAGCTAGCACAGCCTCTTCAGAACAGCAATGTTTCTGCCACGTTGGCAGTGTCCAAGCCAGAAAGACCTGAAAGGGAGATGCAATTCTCCACCTGCCAAAAACTAAAACTGATGTGGCATCTGTGGATGGATCTCACTTTTTTATCTTGAAACCAGCAAATTAAGAGCATTTCAGGAGCTCAAAAAGAGAAAAGATTTAAGGACTGGATGTATCAGAACGTTGGGAACAGTACTCAAAACCTTTCACCCCCACTTAGGTCTGTCTGCTGCTGATCTGGAAAATGCTGTATGTATTTTGACTTCACACAGAACACCAGTTTTGGCTAAACTTGCAGTCAAACCTCCTGCCCAGCTGATATTTGCCTTTTGCACATTCTGCCAGTGATACATTTGCACATTCTGCCATCGCAGTGCTACGTGAGCTTGCTGTACCTTTGCTATCTCCTGCCTATGTTAAAGTCGCCTCGAAAGATTAATAGGGCTCCATTCTTCACCACTGTCATTTCAGCACCTTTTATAAAGGTCATTCGCACTTAAAAATGAGGCAGTTAGAAAACAGTTAAGCATCTCTGGCAGAATGACTTTTAGGTCACAGGATACAGAGGGCCTCAGCTTCGGTGTGCGTCACTCCCATTAAAAAAAATAGTAATTTACTGATAACCAAAATTGGTATAATAATTCATGCATGCAAACTAACTAGAAAACAGAAGTATTTTAGGAGAATAACATCCATTATTACAACACTGTATATGCCTGAGACAAAGCTGACAAGTTTCATGGCCTTTTTCACCATAATCATGGCAAATATTACATTTTATGGTTTGTTACAGATTAATGAGAAAATACTTTTAAGTGCAATTTTAATATTAAGAAATTAGCAGAGATTTAACAGTCCTTATTTAGTTGAGTTAAGCAAAAGAAAAAAGCCCTTGAACAACTAAAAACTTAAGCTTGTGATATGTGCCTCATTAATTCCTTTCACACAGCTAGAAAGCGGGTGAAGCAAAGACAGCATCCAGCAACAACTGCCTTTGTGTGAAGATTGATTTTTTTCTTTTTTGTTTTGTTCTTAATGCAGAATGTGAATAGAATGCACAGAACCAGAATCCCAATAACTTGAATTGACCCAACCTAGGTTCTGTTCTGGAGGAGGAAAAAAAAAAAAAAAGCCTGCCACCCAAAGTGAAACACAAAGATGCAATGCAGAGTGCGCAGAAAGCAGACAAGCCCCAATTCATTGTGGTAACTGTTAACACTTTTTCCATCTTCAGAAGATCATGTTGGTGTCATTCACAAGGAAATAGTAGAAAATTGTTGATATGAAATATAAATTTTGCCTCCCTCAACACTGAAGTGTCATTTACAACTATAAACTTGACAGTGCAGCATTCCTATCTGTCAGCTGAAAGAATTATGCCAAGTTGCAGCTTCAGGGTTTAGCTTTGCCTACCAACAATCCGGTGAAAAAGTATGTGGCTCCTTTTCACAAAGGGTAACAAAATATCCTCCACAGAGTGTAACATGGAGGTTTCCACCTCAAAGGCCACGTGATTTCTGAAGGCAGCAACTTCCCTGTGACTGCATGGACCAGCCATTGAATTGGTGACTGCCTGCATAGCTATCACATTTAGGACTTCCAGAGATTTGGCAGCTCTGTTTGGAGACATGGAAGCCACAGCATTGTACCATATCCTTTGAGCACAATTGTAGCTGTGAGAATCATGTAGAACGGATGTTTGCAAGTCCTAAACCTGCATAGGAAATCCCTTGTGTCTTCCCCTATAGCCTCTAGAAGTACAACACTCCAAAAATAACATGAATTTACATCTTTCAATGCCTTATGTATTAAGACAACCTCTATGTTTCTGGATAAACGAAGGCAGGAGGAGATTCAGGTCATTCAAATCTGTGTCTTATACATCCCAGTTAAGACAAACCATATTAGAGTTTACCTTAAGTGTCTATTTTAATGCTGCTGCTTTTGATTCAGCATGAAAGAGGTGCCTGATGGCACGTGAATTCTTCCATCATTAGAAAAATATTGATTTGCTGAGGAGGGAGGAGGAAGAAGACATCTCCTTTGGATCAGGCTTCCAACAAGGAGGAACCTACCACAGAAGGGACCACAAAGGGCTCAGAAAAGTTCCTCACTCTGCAGGTGGATTTTTACAGCAAAGCTACAGAGGCAAAACAACCAGCTTGACATCCTCTCCTGACTCCAAGCAAGGGGCTGAACCTGATCCTCCCACAACCTTACTGCCTGCTTTAGCAGCAGGGTCTTGATTGCTTATATAGAAATTTGTAGAGACAAGTGCAGCAGTTAAGCAGTTCCACATCCATCTGAGTTGCAGGACAGTGACTACAGATGGATTTATACATCCCAAATGATTAATACAACCCATACACTAACAGCTATTCTAGCACACGCGCTTCTCTATCATCCCTGTTTTACAGGCTTTAGGATTTTAGGAATTCTGCTCACAGCAGCCATTTTTACTGTAACAATTTAAAATCTAACCAAATATTTGCATGTATGTGTTGCCACTGTATTATGGAAGTGCTTAATATGAAGATTTATGAACTTGGATATTGTAGTATGCATCCTTCATAAGGTGCTTTCAACCTGCCTAAGCACTCTGGATAAGATTGAGTCTAGTGGGACACATTATAATTAAACAAATCTATCATTTTTGCAGCTATACTTATGTTCTTAAGCTAGATTAAAACACAGTTCAACAGATTCTTATCATGGACATCACTGAAGTACAGCCAGGTCAGTTCCCTGCTGCTGTACTTTTCCCCATCATTGATTTTTTCCCAGAGAAGAGAGAAATAAATAAAAATACAGTACTTGAACAGAGCTCTTAGTCTGAGTGAACACAGGGATGCACTGGATGGAGGGAAGCAAAAGAAGGCCAGGATGAAAATTAAGGAAGAGGGACATATAATGAGTAACAGGCAAGGCCACAAATTATTTTGTTATATATTGATTTAAGCCACCCTAAACCAGTACTTCCATTCTGAAATTCACTTCTTATGTACAGCACTACTAGTAAATCAAATAATTCAAGTGTTTGCACAAAAGGGACTTGCAAAAGGATTGAAGGCATCAGCAGGCATAAATCCAGATATTCTAACACACAGACAAAGAATATCCTGCCACGCACACAATCTTTGCTTACTCCAGACAGGAACGTGACACCTGCTCCATGAGAAAGCTCTGCATCAGCCCCTGTATTTCAAGGCAAATGTTGTGGGTCAGCCAGCAAGCAGTGAAAGTGCTGTAAATCCTCAAATAGGTCCATAATAATTTATCTCCCCTCTTCACACAGAAGATGGTTCAGAAGTTACCGAGGCTAAGGTTTCAAAAGCTTTCTCTTTTTTTGAAAAAAGGGAAAAAAAGAACACCCCACAAACTGAAGAGCTAAAGTGAAACACTAAAAATTGAAACCCAGTTTTCAGAGGCTGAATGCTTAGGACTTTTGGAAGATTCAGCCCACTTATGAGACTCAAGCTGGGTGTTTTGAAGCAGCTAAAGTCACTAGTTATTTTGGAATTTTTATGCTCAGAGGCTGCAATCAGCATGGCTGTGCCACAGCCTCCTGAGTCTGGTCAGGTCAAAGCATCAACTGAAGTCACAGCTGGTTCTTGAACTGTCCATTACAGCTTGTCCTCAGAAGCCCTGACCCCAAGCCACTGCTTCCAAGAAACCCTGCTACCCAAAAGCCCCCTGCCTGCTACCCTGGCTCCCTTCTCAGTCCTACAATGACTGTGTTCATCTTTGCAGAAAGGTTTTCCTCCTCCAAGTCATAGAATCATAGAATAGTTTAGACTGGAAGGGACCTTTAAAGATCATCTAGTCCATCCTCCCTGCAATGGGCAGGGACATCTACAACTAGATCAGGTTGCTCAGAGCCCCATCCAGCCTGTCCGTGAATGTTTCCAGGGACGGGGCATTTACCACCTCTCTGGGCAACCCATTTCAATGTTTCACCACCCTCATCATAAAAAACTTCTTCCTCATATCTAGTCTATATCTCCCCTCTTTTAGTTTAAAACCATCACCCCCTGTCCTATTGCAACAGGCCCTGCTAAAAAGCCTGTCCCCATCTTTCTTATAAGCCCCCTTTAAGTACAGAAAGGTCACAATAAGGTCTCCCCGCAGCCTTCTCTTCTCCAGGCTGAACAACCCCCAGCTCTTCCAGCCTTTCCTCATAGCAGAGGTGTTCCAGCCCTCTTATCATTTTTGCAGCCCTCCTCTGGACCCGCTCCAGCAGGTCCATGTCCTTCCTGTGCTGAGGACCCCAGAGCTGGACGCAGCACTCCAGGTGGGGTCTCACCAGAGCAGAGTAGAAGGGCAGAATCACCTCCCTTGACCTGCTGGCCACGCTTCTTTTGATGCAGCCCAGGATACGGTTGGCTTTCTGGGCTGTGAGAGCATGTTGCTGGCTCATGTCCAGCTTTTCATCCACCAGTACCCCCATGTCCTTCTCTGCAGGGCTGCACTCAATCCCTTCATCCCCCAGCCTGTATTGATATTGGGGGAGTTGCCCAGACCCAGGTGCAGGACCTTGCACTTGGTCTTGTTGAACCTAATGAAATTCACATGGGCCCACTTCTCAAGCTTGTCCAGGTCCCTCTGGATGGCATTCCATTCCTCAGGTGTGTCAACTGCACCACTCAGCTTGGTATCACCTGCAAACTTGCTGAGGGTGTACTTGATCCCACAGTCTGTGTCATTGATGAAGATATTAAACAGTATTAGTCTCAATATGAACCCCTGAGGGACATCACTCATCACTGATCTCCATCTGGACATTGAGCTGTTGACCACTACTCTCTGGATGTGACCATCCAACCAGTTCCTCGTCCACCAAACAGTCCATTCATCAAATCCATTCAGCCTCAGACCCAGCAGTCTGCACCCAGACTTCCCACCAGTGTTGTTTTTTTTTTTTTTTTTTTTTTTTGCTGCTTGCTCCTAAATTGGAGGATTTTGAAAGGATTAGACAGCTCTGGATGCCAGTCACACACTCATTGGAAAAATGCAGATGCTGCTACCAAGGTCTTGGTGATGATCTATGAATGCCTTTATAAACACAGCATGCTGAGGTAGAAATGAATGCCCTGGTAACTTAAAGAGAGGTAACACCACCAACTGCAGAAATATTACAGCACCACATTATTTAGGTTATATCAATCAATCAATATATCAATTTGATCGAATAAAGCCTTCAGAGTCATTAAAAAAAAAAAAAGATTTTCCACATGTCACTTAACAGACAAACAGCTTCTTCTCCTGTTTATACTCCCAAAAGACCAAGCAGAACAGGTTATCAGTTTCAGCTATCTCTGCCAGGCTGTAGTAGCACACCAAGAGTGTTCTACACTCAGCACTTTACTAAGAACTGCAGGGGATTTTATGTGGAGCACGTCTAATGTATCCATGTGCCGCAGGTAACAAACATGCCTCTACCTGTCCCTCATTCATATGGAAACACCAGAGGGTTTGGTAGATGAACCACTAGCACAGATCACATCCCAGACTTATCAGGCACATGCTAGGATCTCTTTCAAACAACAATATTGGGGGGTCTTCCATCATATACCCAGGCCAGCCACCGAAATGCAATATCCCTCCAGGAAACACATGCAGAGTTAGTGTTACATATAACCTATTCTGAGAAAAGTGTTCTTTCTACCCTGTCATCTCTTCTTCAAGACAGGAAGACTTCAGTAGTCTTAGTCCTCTTTGCCTGCCCTTTTCCCCCTCACAAGGTCTTCCATGTATACTTTTAGTTAAAAGACAGGACATGTTACTCATTAAAAAAACTCCAGAGTACTATCTTGTTGAGCAGAAAACATATGCATGTAAAAAAGTGATGGTCGATTATGAAAAAAACCAGCAAAAGCCAAATGCACTTGATGCACTTACCACAAACATGAAGAATCCCACACTGTTGGGTTTTGCTGCTTTCCTCAAAAGTGTTAGTACTCCTTAACACTCACAGTAGGTCTACAGTACCTCTCAGTCAGTCAGTCTTAGCATCTACTGCATCAGGAATAATACGGCATAGAAGCAGGTGAATGGTTTGATTGTGATTATAAACAGCTGCCTTTAGCAGAGAGGCGTGGTGAAGTACCAGCTTTCTGGAATTAAGAGAGCAACCATAATGCTTCAGTGTACGGTTTGCATTGATAAACACAAGTCTACCTGTTTTGGGGATAAGGAGATGAATATGGTGTCCCTTTCCTGTGCAGAAAACAAGTGTTGACTTAAACATAGTACACATACCCTCTTCCATAGCATCAAGAGGCAAGACATGAAAGTTGTGTTGTGCTTCTTTGGGGTCTTACAGTGAACAGGTAGGATGACTCAAGTGTGACAATAGCGTCAAACAATACCAGCATTATAGATCCGAAATTAGGTGTTTCAGCTACCAGGGTAATATATTTCTGCCTTAGATTCTGATCTTGTAAAGACTTATGCAGGTACTTAGCTTTAAGCACAGACAAAGTGCCACTGCTTTCAATAGAGCTATTAATGTGTTTAAAGGCCTGGAGCTTGAGAGTGCTGACTCTTTGGGTCTGGGATTAACTAAAATTTATAGCACCACTAATTCTCAAGAAAGGCACAATCACTTTTCTGGTCTTATTTATACCAACATTTCCTCCAGGTGGAGGGAATTCCTTTAGAACAGAAATTACCTATACTGAAAAGCCAAATGATCTTTTTGTAATACTGCAATACCCTGCAACCAAAATGAGACTCTTAAGCTGACAAAAGATCAAGACTACTGACATAAAATTGGATTAACGTGAAAGAATATTCGCTTGGTTTCATTTCCCCATTTCTTCCCATAAAGACCCATTATAACTAATAATTTAAAAGGATGGTTAGCATTTCAAAATGCTAACAGAAAAAAAACATGCAACAAATAAAATACAGAAACATTTAATTCCAACATGGTAAGAAGGACTCCGGTGACAAGATTACTTCAGTAGTTTTCTGATTTACTATATTATCTACATCTGCATTGACAGTTATTGCTGCGGACCTAGGAGGTAAAAGGATACAAATCAATCTATTTTTGCTTTTTTACTTCACTTTATTGAGTTTAAAATTCACAGGAAGTTCATCCACCTACTGGTTTTCTTGAAAATTAACAAGTTTTTTTTGAAGCAAACTCCTCTAATTTTTGGGGAGTATTTGAGAGGCAGTGCCCACTAAACAGGTTTGCTGCCATTTTCCTTCTATCTTCAGGATGTAGCTAATTTTGGGGGGGGGGTGGATGATAAGGGGCTGATTTTGCAACTCTCTGTACTGTTACTCCATCCGCATGGCTAAAATCGATGCCTTATTTCAGCCATCTCCAGGCTGGAGCATGCAGCTCCCCTCTTTTCCAACCTTAACGATTCTACGATTCTATATCCCACAGTGGTTGCCTACTCAAACTTCATAGCGTAAGCCAGACTGTGGAAACACATATGTTGTTGGGTATCACACCATGTTTTACTCTTTCAGGACTGACTGCATGAATTGCTGAATCCAGTAAAAATTTTGTCTGCGTAAGGTCTACAGTATTCCTGTCTTGGGCTCATATGCGCCAATTCATGTGGATATGTGAAAAAGAATGTGGCGGCTAGTATTTTACCCCAGCTGCAGCAAAAAACCAAATTGCATTAACAATTTATGGATAACCCATTTTTCATTTGTTGTTCTAGCAGAAATATATCCGAAAACTGGAAAGAAGACAATCGCTTCTGCCCATTGTATTTTCCAGTAACTTTAATATTTCTATTAAAAAGAAACCTGAGGTAAGAATTACTTTATAAGCAAATGCCAAGTCACAGAAACCAACAATACTGCATAATTTGTGCTGATAAAATCTGATGGTAGTTTATTGACTCCAGAAGGCTTCATCATGGAAATTAACATTTAATTCTCAGAGGACAAAATATTTCTAATTTCTCAAAATATCTCCTTTTACACTTTAACTTGAAGAAACCAATCCTCAAACTCTGTTCTCAACAACTTTTGTGTCAGACACAGAGTGATAGCCGTTGAAAGCTCTGTTCCTTGCTCTAACAAGGTTAATCACTTTAACAACTTCCATGACATTTGCCAGTGCTAGTACCTTCCCACATGAGGCTTTTCGGTACCTCATTCATTGAAAAGGTAGGAAGTTCATTCCATATTTCTTTTTAAGTAAACTAATAAAATTGTTGACTCCCCCGCCGCCCCACGGCTAGAGAACCGTCCGTCACCACAGCTGTTATTTTGTCAAAGCCACCAAAGCAATTCACAGTGCCCTTCACAGGATTAAAAATAAAATCTTTTTTATGGTGCTGTGCAGGGATAACAGCCTCAGCTATTCCTCATGAACCTTAAAATCCTTGTTAATCATATAAAAAATATCAACAGTTGATTTAAAGTACAGCAGTTACGTCTGCACTTTTCACCAAGTGCCAAAGAATAAACAACTCCATTATCCATTTCCAGTTTCAGATTTTCAGTCAAAATCACACATATAGCTAACTCAGGTGACATTTGTTATGAAAGGGACACAGATTCAATTTCTGTTGTTGTTACTAGTACTTTCTCATCTTCAGGCGCTGTGACAGATGCTACAGCATTGCTATATGACAAACTCTGCATCAGCTAAATCTAGTCTTTGGCTATGTGACTGATATACTTTACAACATTAGATGCACTAGTTTTCTGGCATGAAATCCTGGCTTCATTGAAGTCAAAGGCAAAAATCCCATATCCTTCAAATCTTGAACAGAGCCAGGGTTTCACCTCTGGCTTATGCCATCGCCATATTTTTGAAACCCCCACTCCCAAGCGAGAGCACCTCTGTCACTGACAAACAAGCTCCGCTTCCTCTACATTCATTAGATTTCTTCAGTCTTAATGAAAATAACCTGGCACAGTGTGTTGGGGACCTTCTGTCCATGAGTAACAGGTCCAGTAGATCTGTGCTACAGCAGTTCAAGATGTATGTTTTTTCCTGTCTTGGTGCTACAGCTGTCTAAAAGCTCTTATTTTACTTTATGCTTTCGATAGCTGTGACTCACTCCACCCTGTCTATTATAACTGCTCTCTCGTAAAGCAATGATGGACATTCGGCTGTTAAATGACCTTGCCCACAGCTACTCTCTATTGGGTTATTAGAAACCAACCTTAGGAGCAAACCCACATTTCCCTCAGATTTAACTGGGAGAATGACGGCCGAGTTATCAGACTGTCTGAATTCTTACTGCAACCCGGAAAATGCCTTCTTAGCATACATCATAACCATAGATGTCTTAGTGAGTAGGGAAATGAGCTCTAGAGTAAACACTCTTGCTGAAGTTTGCCCACCCCTGTCAACATTTGTTTAAAAATATGTCAACATTTTGGACAAGGTTATAAAGATTTCCCCTATGAACAGAAAAAATGTGCTGGATGAAACTGTGAGTGCCAATTCTGTTTCCATTTTCATCCTCCCCCATTTTTTTGGCCTGTAGCTCACTTCTGAGAAAGCTGGAGAAGAAGAGGAAAGGTCACCAGAACGGCAATAGGTTACAAAAAGAGGGAAGCAGCGTGAGGCGCTGCACACCAGCAGCCAGCAAAGGATGTGAAAGGGAGCAAGGACTTTCTTTGAGAGTCCAGACATGTACTGTGAATCCTTGAACCTTGGCTGAGGAATGCCCAGGCAGGATAGTTTAAAGAAAGAGAGGGGACAAAGCTCTCCTCCCCCTTCCAAGTACCCGGCATTTTTTTTTTTTTGTAACTTAAACACAACACTTGATAAAGTATAAATATCTCAGTGCAGTCTTTTTTATTATTACTTCAGTGGTGATTAAAGTGAATAAACAAATATGCTGCATCCTCGCCTGTAGCACTTGAAATCCAAACCCTGCCAGTATATGAAAACTTGGAGCTAGAAATGATAGAGAATCATATGTAGTAAATTCATCAATCTTGATTAGCCAGCATAAAGCAAAGAAAAATAAGTAAACCAGAAAAAACAGAAATGAATTTAAATTGTTTCTTATAATTATCTAAGCAATCTAAGGTTTTCATAATAACATACGTAAGAACATTTTGTTTTTAACAATGTGATTTTTTTAAACCCAAGACTGTAACTCTTTTTTCCTCAGAACAGTACTTTGAAATAGCAAAAGATGAGAGGTACACCTTTCAGCATTAATAAACTGAGGAATATTTATGAGAATTAGCTTGGCATCTTCTTTGAAGCACCAGACCCCTGAGAGGAATACAATGGGTACAAGGCATACCTATCACCGGTGTGAGAGATGCTTCAGAATTTGTGATGTGGCATCCCTCCAAGGGCATGCGGGCACACAGGAACACACTGGCTCACTGCAGTTCAAGACACGCCTGACATTAATCCTCACAGCAAGAGTAGCCCAAATGAGGATGCCAAAGGCAAGACAGGGTTCTAGGGCAGGCGCCTGTGTCTGTGCAGGCACATTAGCTTTGGAAGCCACATATTGTTATTTGATGGCTTTATAGTGCTCCAACAAAGGAAGAAGAATGAAACAGAAACTCACTTTTTTAGCAAGTAGGAGAGATAAAGAATGAAGAATAAAGTATATAATTAAACTGATTAAAATTATTACATTTCCATTGCATTATCCATGATAATAAGAAAGAAAACAGAAAATAGAGGAAATGCTATGAATACTGCCTGTGATTAAAAAGAAAAATGGACTGTCCTTGTCTGACTTCCATTTAGTATGAGAGATGAGCTGTTTGGCTTGTAGTATATTGGGCTCTTTTTCTGTACCGCACCACGGAGTGCTAAGAACACTAAGAAGAAATCTAAATAACCTGTTCATAAGAAAAAGAAAAGAAAATGCTGATGACCTTTCAGTATTTGTTGGGAATGAACTGTAAGCAGCAGTATGAAGATGAAAAGTAATTGGCATTGAGCCTTCTTAATTATTTTTTCCAGTTTCAGGCCTTTAATATAGTTCTGACTCTTGTTGACACACCTAAATGAGGTTTACAGAACCCAGAGCACGAATTTTGTGCTCATTAATGGAGAGGCAGCAGGACAAAGGCTGTAGGTATTATTTTATTTTTTCACCTAGTTTAAATCACCACCCACCCATGATTCAGACTTCATGCATGCCGGTGGGCCACTGAAATGGAAATCCTTTAATGCAGCTCCAGACAAATGTGGTCCTGGCAGAAAGAAGGCAGGCAAGACGACCCCTCTGAAACATCTTGATTAACTAATATGTAAAAAGCTGCAATCTCAACGTCCATCAGAGCATGATAAAATAAACAACACCACCAGAAGAAAACAAATGATGCAGTTTCCAGGGGAAAAAAACCAAAAAACAAAAAAACAAAGCAGAAATTACAAAACCAGGCCAGTCTTCTGAGCACTGTGTTTACAGACCTGCACCGTCTTTGTGTGGAACAGAAAAAAGATATCTTGGCTAAAAAAACAGCTGTTGGCAAACAAACTGGCTTATTTAGGACAGAAACAGTAATGACAGACAGGGGAGGAGTGGAATGACTTGTGCTTCTACCTATTATGTAAAGATGTTGGAGGTCAATAATCACCTTGTACATTTCTGATGCTCCAGTGGAGTCCTTAGAGTGCCCAGCTGGCCTCCAAAGATGCTCCTGCTGCTAGAAAAGGAGATACCTTCCTCCTCCAAAGCCCGTCACCTCTGGGTGGTACTCATACTGCCTCGACATGGGAGAACGCTGTGCATCTGCTGCGACACCAGCTGTGACTGCGACTGATGGCTGTGAGATCTTCGTGCTCAGAAGCACCCTTCAAGAGGAACTTCTCCCCATGGGCTACATAGGGGACTCAGGGGAATTAGCCTCAACTGCCTGACTAAATTATTTCTATTACTTGAGCTGGGTGCCTAAAATTAGATTGTGCAAGTACCAGCCTCTCTCTTTCCTTTATGTAAGTAGTTATAGCTGCTACTGCAGCACAGGCATTCATGTCCAAATTACTGTCAGTTTATTTGGTTTGAGTGCCAGTGGCAATGTACCTAGGGCAGCAGAGACCCAAGCACTGACTATTGAGAGCAACAGTGAAAACCATGCTATATACTCCAGTGGTCAGCTTGAGATAGGGCTCAATTGCCCTGGTTTCACTCTGCTTGTGCTGGAGCCAGCTGGACTACACCTTGCTCAGCTGTGCTGGAATATGAAGCCCTCATACCTTCAGTTACAGTATAGATGGACCATCGCTGCCTTTCCTGAGTACTGTGGCTCAGTGATGGGCTGCAAGCAGCTCTGAGCCCACCCAGAAGCAACAACAACCTGCTCTTGCTGGAAGTAAGGAGGAGAGCAGAATGGGGCTGACAGTGGTGGCAACAGGAACAAGCAGGATATCTCAGTGTAGTAAGTGTGTGGGGGTAACACCTGGGAAGTGTTATCCAACTTTTCCCACCTTTATCAAACTTCTTCTGATCGTTCCATCCCTTTCTGAGGAAACAAGAGTTGAAGGCTTAGTGCCATTTTGCTCTCTAGGGATGTCAGGGCAGACCATACCCTTCCGTGATGGAGTGCCCAGCTCTGGTCAGGGAAAGCAGGAAGAAAGCTGCATCTAAACAAGGGGGTAGGTGTCTCATCGTAAAACCAAATAGGGCTAAGGTATGACAAGGCTACCATAGTTAAAACATAAGTGCTTAAACCAAATTTTTTATCATCCCTCCAAATACTTGGAAGACATATAAGAAGTGCCTGGAAAACAGTAATACATTACCATCACAACATGCAACAGGACTCTAGTAGATGAAATGCTAGAAGAAATAATATAGCCGTGAAATTTAGAAAAGAAAATAATGGTTTCCTATCACCTGCCCTTTATGATGGGTAACATAGGTTTGAATTCCTTTCAATTTTTTTTCTTATTCTATTTGTTAACAGGGAGGTGGGGGAAAGAAGGCAAGAGTACACATGCAGCAGGCAGCCTTCAAAAGTTTCTTACATTTTGAATAACTGCTTGTTTAGAAGATGCTAGAAAAAAAACTCATAAGAGATTGCATTATCAACTGAACTCTTTCATTGCATTTGTGACAAAATATGGTGTATGTACCATAAGGAAATAATGTTGAATATACTCTGCTTGGTTGAGTGCTCCAGTATATTCTCGTTCACAGAAAATGACTGGGAACAACTGACATCTCACTACATCTTGCCAAAAGCCTGAAGGGAGCTTCTGCAATGAACTCCCTGCCTTTAGCTTTCCTTAGCATTGAAATGTCAGTGCTGAAAGTGCTACTGTTAACAGCACGTGTAGGAATAGCATCCTCCAGGATGATGGCAGGCATTATTTGGAAGAAGATTATGTCATATGAAAAAATAAACCTAAACAAATAGCCAGTCTGATGATGCCTGAACATTCCTGTGCTCTGAAACACAAACTTATCATTGCCCAAATCTGTTTGGGCTGAATCAAGAACAATTCTGCCTCTGAGCAAAAGCAGTTTTGTAGAGTGAGCTGGCGCAATGGAGATTAAGTCTTTTATCCCCCTCCTTCATGTGTGGAAAACTAGAGAAAAGGGAAAGCAAAAGATAATGGAAGTTAAACACTGGGTTTTTTGCTTCTTATCATTACTTGTTTGGCGATGTGAATGTAGCGTGATCCATAGTTGTGAGAGGCTGGTAGAGCAAAGGTGACCAGGTGGTTAGATGCCAGGAGCTGGCTGGTCATGGTCTGGTTTTGGGTCATTGTTGTTCCCAAGGTGGGTAGAATACCGGCAACACGGTATTCATGCTGCACACCCTGCAGAGCACTGCATCTTTAAAGGCTCAGTGGCTGAGGGGCAGTCTTCAGCCTTAAACCAGCAGATGCTAGTGGACCTGTGAAGAAAGTGCTTTTCAGTGTGACCCACAGAAAGAATGAGGATATGAGCTATGGCAGCCCAGCAGGGGAGAGGGCTCAGGGAACAGTGAATACTCGTCTGCTGCTTGAGTCCAAGAGAGTAAATATTTATTCTAAAAATCTGAATCTAACTTAGCTGGCCGAGGGCTTCTTTGGTTGTCTTCCTTGTACTATTTTTTTAGACATTATTCCCAGGAAGAATTAAACAGAATTAAATAGATTGTTTTGGTATACATTGGTGTCATCCCTGGAAGGAAAAAAATCTCATACTATGGCAAAGACCATACATTTATTTTTCTTGTATTTAATGTCTACTGTAGTGCTACATCTTAAAAAGCATGCTGCTAAACTGTGCAGCCTGTAAAACAGACATCGGGAGTTATGTGCACAGTGTGAAATATCCCACGATTTAATTTGAATTTGCACCATGACTGAGACACTTGTGCAATTATGTGCTGCATTACATTTCTAGCTGGAGACCAGAGATAAGAGGGATGGTGTTTCAGAAATACCTATAGACCAACCACAGTCTTTAAAAACGGATTAGTGATTGGAGGTCCTTGACTTCAGAGCCTTGAAAGGGCTCTGTTCAAGGGGAGGCAGGGAAAGAGGGAAAAAGAAAAGTTGTGTTCAGCACCTTCTGAGAGCCAGCCCTTCTAACTGATCTCAAGCTGGGCATCCTGATGTAACAGGCATTTCTGAGAGTCTGGGTCCACAGAAGAATATGGGCCTCAGTCTGACTGCAGACCTTGCAATGATGCCTGAATGAGGGGCAGCGTATGACTGCACTGCTGCCAGAGCTGATTTTTTTTTTTTTAATATTACAGGGACCATATCATTTATCCTGTGTGGAGAAAAGGAAGGTTTAGGTGCAAAGGAGAGATATTTAATAACTCCCATGACTTGGACAGCCTCTTCTATTATGGCATCTTTTTGTTTGAACTGTGGGGCCAGAGTGCAGCAAAAAGATGTCTGCTGCTTGACTGACAAACGGCTGGCATAAAAAACATCCAGTGCGTTGTGAACGATCGTTCCTTCTAAGGGCAATGTGGACTCTTTCTCTCTGACTCAGTTTTATCTCTGAAGGTGAATGCCTACTCACCTGCAATATATTCTGCCTGCAAAGTGGCAAATGCCATTGTAATGGTTCTCATTTTATCTTTTTCTATTAAGCCTGAGGAAAGAGGTTATGAGGAAGAGAGAGAGACATTTTTGTTTTCTCTTCAGAATCTCCTATATAAGCAAAACTTATCAAAGGGCACTCTTTATCATTTGATTTGGAAATAATTTTGCCTTTCAACATTCCCTGCGTACGTCAAGAGGAACAGAGGCTTGCAGGAAAAGGAGATGAAATATCCTCTTGTTATTTATTGATTTTGTACAGCTCAGCATGGAAGCTTCATATAACAAAACCAGCAGCTTAAGAAAGATGACCAAGTCATCAAGAACCACTTAGGTACACAACTACTGAAACAAAAAAAGCACACAAGGTTATTGCCTGTGAGAGGAATACATTCCTGCATGCACACAAACACCCTCGTAAACACACGTGCAGTTCTGTGGAAAGGGTGAGCTTAAATTTACCCGTGATGCAACAGGCAACTAGGCAGCCTGTGGGGGCTTTGCCCAGACCTCAGCAGTGGCAGAAATCACAGATACCCATCCCAAATAAGCACAGTGAATATTGCCTCCGGCAGTTGATACACCGTTCCCCCCAAGTTGTACCAGCCCCAGGTACTCACCACACCGTGCAGAGGGTGGTGAGCAACCTCTCTGGTCACAGTGCATGTCCGCACTGGCTGATCCTATGCTGAGCCTTAGCTAGTACTGTTTCACTTTTTAATATTAAAATTAGAACCTGGCATAAACCCACAATTAGGCAAACCAAAAACAAAGCAAAAGGAGTTCAGTCTAGCGGTGCATTGCTTTGCAGGCCACATTCCTTAATGTTGCCTACCTACACACAATATTCAAACACATTTCCATTAGATGTTTGTATTGTCTACAAGTATCTTTTCTTTGCAAGCTATTTTAAACACACAATGAGGTTAAACCCAAATCCATAGAGGTTTTAATTTATTTTTGGTAGTTGAGTAAAGGTACATTGAAACACTTAAAAAACCCCACAAACCACAGCATAAAAAAAAAAAAAATCCCTACCCCAAGCACAGAAAAGTGGCGATAGTACCATCATGCTGCTTTACTTGGTGATAATATAGTTCCCTCATCAAGATAAACTACTCAGCCTTCAGCCTTGTAGTTTATCTGCTCAGGAACTGGATTACTGCCTCATAAAACAGTGCAATGGTGCAATTATCACTTCAGTGTTAGGTAGGTACTGCAAGGTGCTCTCGTTCTTTGCTGTGTGGGACACTTTATAGTAGCCATAAAGCCGATGTGGCTTCAAGCATTTGCTATAATGATAAATTAATGAATCATACTGTGGGCTGTGTCTTTAACAAAGCGGAATAGCTTCTTTTCTTGCAACAGGCACTGGAGGTATGTGAGGCTGTACGCAAGTAATACGGATGTCAAACTGGAGGGGAAGGGTTGAGATGAAGATGCGTGATGCTGAGACGGAGGCATATGTTTGAGACTTCACTAATGTGCATTTCTACTGAACTCTACATCTCAAAATATTTTCCCTGTGTTTCCCCTATGCTTTCATTTGGGAATGATCAGGTGCTAACTTTTGTACAACACCATGTGGGACTCCTTGGACAAGGTAGCACTTACCAGTTTCTTTCATTAGATGCTCACAGGCAGTAGGAGCAGATCTGTGAGGAGAGCAAGAGAGTGCTTCCACGTCCTGGGATGTAGCTGGGCTGGGAACAAACATGAACATGTCCCAGTTTTGATGCTAGAATTGCTTGTGGGAAAAAGGAGTGGTACTCACTGCAAAAAAACCTGTGTCATTCCTTGCAGACTGGGTGGATCCAGAGGGGTGGGGAAGCGCAGGGAAAATGTCACACAATATACAATATTTTCAAAGTCCAGAAGGAATGGTGGTAGAGACCTTTTCTGTGCATGGGCTGGCTAGTTGCTGCAGTGGAAAGAATATCAGTACTGCAGATAAAAGTGTTTCTGGGTTGAAATGTAATAACATCACATGCTGAAGGGAGAGGTAAAATATATTTGAAGCAGGTAAATGGAAAATAGACTAAGGTAAACTAGAAACCTCCCTACTGTGTTTGGTTTGGTTGTCAAGGATATCAGCTGCTTTCATGGACATGCAGAAAGTGATTATTTGGGGTTCTCCTTCACATTTTCCTCCCACACAGTTCTGAAATGTTCTGGAAGCAAGTTGTTGTTTTTTTTTTTTTTCAAAATGAAATTTCAGATTAAAATATTTTCATGATCATCCATTTTAAAAATTTCCTTAAGAATTAGCTTTTAATCTCACACTATCTGAATGGGCATTAAAACAACACTTATCAAAACCTGATGTTTGTTTCAGGGTAAATAGAAAACAATATCAAATAAACTGGGAATAATTTTAAGAATTTTGCTGACTAAAAAAAAAAATTGAGAGAGAGTGATCAAAACCACCCTCAAGATTTTTAAGCAAACATAAAAGGGTCAATTTTTAATAGCCTAAAGCAAGAAAATGCAATATGCCTTATGTTTTCAATAAATTTTTGTTTTCTATTTTAATAAGTCAAAATAAGTCAGAGAATAAAAATACAGGTGTTTTAGATGAACGAGTAACTAAACCATCTTTGAGATCTGGCCTTCACAACTATAGTTTAAAACGAATGCTTGTCAACTTGATACGCTCACTTAACTTGAGACTTATTCAAACACTCCCAATCTCTTAGCTATACAATGTGCATAAAGATTTTAATGGCATTTGTCGATCCTGGATACATTACACCTGGAGATGTCACTACTCATAAGGAATGTAAGAAGATACTGTAAATATGCAAAATACACATATATCAGACAAGGCTGGCTTGAAGCTCCTCAGAAATGTAAGCAAATGCAGCTTTGCTGCCAAATGGATGATGATGAGATGGGACCAGGCTAAAAATAAGCTTCCCCTGCTAAAAGGAAGGGAGACAAGAGGGCAAAGGGCTGCATCTGGGATGTTGAGGTAGAGTCAGGTACCCAAAAAGCTGGATCTGTCATGCCAGCCACTGCCTGAGGAGTGGTGCAGAGACAGCAGCTGACATTTTGGGAGGATCGCTCTCCTCCCACACATGCACGTGCCCCTCCATGGCCCCCCTGCTGCAGCGGGAACCCCAGTCCCCAGCTGCCTCTGAGTCGTGCACAGCCTGGCTTTCCAAGGAGGCAACGGGGCAGGAGCCTTGGACTGGTCCCAATGTGAAACACAGACAAAACACATAGCATTTCCAGCAACATACGGACTGGGTTAGTGTTTTGAAAGATGGGAGAATCCTGTATGACATTTGAGGACAAACAAATGGCAATTTCGCAATTTGCTTTCCAGTTTTCTTTTGTAGGACACAGGTAAGTGATCTCTCAATACCCTATGACCCACAAGCTGAAATATACTCAGCCGTGAGACAGACCTCCCATTAGTTTAAACACCGTATAAGCCTCTCCTCTCTCCATAGTTCTTACGTACAAATCCTCTGAGAGGAAACACGCTGCTCAGGCATTTTAAAAACCACAGTGAACTTGACCCTGTGATCTGATTGGTGTGATTCCCACCACATGTAAGTGGGTGGGAATCACAGGACTTAGACCTAAGTTTTAAACTGCCTAAAACACTTCCTAAAACACTTCCTAAAATCAAGCAATACAAGGCAATCATTATTTGCATTCAGCTACAAGCTTCCACTTGGACATGGGCTTCTGCTCGCACATGGTGCCTCATTCTCAGGTGGTCTAAGGCAATGGTGCAGGGGCAGTATGCTGGGTCAATGCACCTTCACGTTCCTCCAACGTGTCCAAGCAGCACTGTAGCATCACTGAGAAATGAGCTGATGGGCAGCGTGTGAAACCTTGCAGAGCAAGACGGACCCATTGCACTGTGGAAATGACTGTCCTCCACACTGGAAGTGGAAAAGCAGCATCTGTGGAACGTTTTCCTGATGGATATTTTTTCCTTTTTTTTTTTTCAGGAGCAGCTAGTTACCACAGAAATTGCTCCATGGTTTGTTCTTTTAAAGTAATTTGAAAAACTGGTGGCCCTCTCTGCATCCATCATTTCCAAGAAATGGACTTGTGTAATTATACTAAATTAAGTTTCAACTATGCAATTACCTCCTTCACTAATTAGTGGCTGGAAATATCAGACTCTTAAGGTCAATTTACCTCAGTTTTTACACTTGCCCATCTTCCTTTCTCATTCCTACTAACCCCACAATATCCTTCTGGCAATCACTCTCTGTGGTTGCCCTTGCTGTGTGCATGCTTTCTCTGCCTCAGAAAATAACAGCACCAGAAAGCCCTATCACAAATTAAAAACCAATCTTTTGAGATGAGCTAAATTTGGTAAATGCTGAATAAGCAGAAGTAGACAAGCTTTATTTTTGCTGTTATGTATGTTTGATTGTTATCATAACTGATTAAAAGAAACATACAGATCATGGAGCTGAAAATGACCTTTTTGATTGCTTCCCCAGGCATGAATCTTCACATGCTTTCTTTTTCCGTCTCTTTCTCTTTGTTGCCAAACCCATGGCTGAGGAAGAGGTATTAACGTAGCTCACCTCACTCCTCTATTCTGACCTTTGGGTAGATACTATCCATGCATGCAAATTGGGAACAGAACATTAATCAGCTGAAGGCATTGAGGTTTACTCTTTGCAGTAAAATCAATGCTTAGACACTAGAGGTAAATCTGATGAGAATAATAATCTAATGTAACTTTTCATTTATTTCAGGTCAATTCCTAATATTGCCAATGAGAAAACACTGTCTCAAATTGAAGGAGAGTCCATTCAGAAATTCAGTTTTTCTGTTGATCAGAATGGAGCCACAAAATATTACTAGCTCTGCCATGCAGTATTTATCATTGAAAACCAAAAGAATAGAAAGGTTTGGATAAGAAATAAACTCTTTAATGTTCACACTGACTCATGTCTATACCAAATACTACAAAGCCAAAAGATGCTATGAAAACTGCCAGGCTAGATGGGATTTATTCACCATTAAAAAAAAAAAAAAAAGAAAAAAAGAAAGAACAAACAAGCCCCCAAAGTGATAGTGTTCAGCAAAGCACTTAAAAGTAATGGGTCAAATTCACTAGCTTGTTCTAGTTGCTGTAGGCTTTTCCAACAGAGCAAAGCAGTTGGGCACATGGTCAAAACCACTGACATCAGTGCAGTTGTGCTTTCTTCGACCCCGTCCCAATTTGGACCAGAGACTGATGTCAAATGCTGGTGATAGAAATTCTGTTCCCATCTGCTGCTTTGTAATTCTGCTCCTTTTACAAATTTCCAAACAGTCTTGTTACAACCTAGCTGTACCTGCAGCTCTAATTCACACAAGCTCATTTAATGGCTAGTAAAGTCTTGACCTAGATGTAAGTCCTTTGGTGGCAGAAACAAACTTTCATTTGTAAAGTGCCAAGCACAGCATGGATAATGTAAATGAAACTCTCCTAATCCCATCATATGGGCTAGAGATGAACAAAACCTGAACACCACCTTCCACATACAGTCTGCACAAGACCCTACTGCCATCCTTTGCAAAGTTGTATATACTGCTCTTCCCTCTTTACTCTTCTAACTGAAAATCCTACAGTCTCCAGTCTCTTAAGCAAGGAGATTTCAAATCATCTATATTTCATATTATATTACACTGTATGCAACCAACAGAAAGGAAACTGTGAAAGACTCCTATGCAAGAGCTCTGAGTTGGCTGCAGACGTTACACACAGCCCTCCCTCTCTCTCTCTTCTCATATCAATGTGATTTATTTACACAACAGATAATAAATCATGCAGCAACACGTAGGTTTTTAATGAATGGAACAGCTTTAGAGTTCACACTTCCAGAATGAATTGTGTGTTTTCTGCTTATTTTCAAATGCATCTCTACCTAGCTACTTCAATTTCTAATCTCACAAATGTTGTTATCAAGGCATTATAATTGGGGTTATGAAAGTCTGTTTCCAACCTATTCAGAGCAGACAATCTGTCTTAAAATATTTCTGTTTGGAAACAGACAATGCTTTTAAGCAACAGGCAAGATCTCTTTCAAGAGATGCCATTCTTTTCATTGCCTGCTTTGTGTAGGAACATGATCTGCTTGGGCTTCAGGAAAAATGACAGACAAAAGGGAGAGATATAATTATACGCATACTTCCTATCAAATTAAACCAAAGGAAAACAAAGCAAATAAGTGGGTTTGGTTTCCAGTGTGTGAAGAAAACTACTATCATATTCATATGTTTTAAGAACAGCAATAAAAATGTCTTCAAAGTTATCATATGTTATTTGATCTAGACTTAAAGCTTGAAAAATAGAATCATTATATAATGCCACTTTATTACTGAAGAGTGTGCACCACAATTCACTTGTTAACTTAATTAGGAACATAAATGCAAAAGCTTAACAAAATGGATAGCAGCGGAGATGTGAGTGAGAAGAAAGAGGTTAAACTTTGTGTTTTCTTACAGGAGTTTGGAGAAACTTTCATTGGCAGGATAGTACCCTGCGCTCTGTGAGGCCCACCTCCATCTCCTATGAGGGCTATTCATGAAATCAGCATGTGAGAGTCATCTCCTTCTGGGCTATGATAGTTATGGTTCAGCCCCCTTTCTCCATCAACAGGAAAAACTGCAAATTATTTAATTAGCATATTCTTGTGAATTAATGCCATTTATCAGAAAAGGCACAAGTGATAATCACACTGCTTGAGAGCTAATTGAATGCAGAAATCTTGAGTACAAGCTCGATGTGAACTCAGTTCAGTGTGAAAGTTTGGTGCGCACTGTCATAGACTCTTCCCTGCTTGGCAAGGAAGTGGAGGCAACTCAGAAGGAGCAGGACCACCGCACCAGACCCCTCTGGAGAAGGGGCATCCTTCAGCTGGGGTGGACCACATGGGCTTGAAGTCAGGCTCGCAGTCCAAATGTCCATCCTTCGTGTCTCATGATAAGTAGACCTCTGGGCACAGCATGGGAGCACCCAGAAAACTGCCAGGAGGAAGGAGACACCTGCGCAGCCTTATCCCTGACCACATCTGACTGAAAAGGAGGGCTTGTGTGGGTAAGAGTGATACAGCAGCTGAACCTGTGGAAGCCAGCACAAGGCCATCCCAGACAAATCTTTTCATGCAGGTAGGGCAGAGGCTTTTGTCCTCTATATCCCCTCTCCTCCCTTCTCCTTAAACCTACACCCTCTCTCTGCTATGAAGCTGTGAAGCCAGACCTTCAGGGCAGCAATAGCACTGTGCTGTTTTGTTTTCTTGCGGACAACTGCTGGCTTGCCTGCAGAATACATCCAGGTGAACACAGTGCGCTCAGGAAGGACTTTTCAAGGGGGATTGCATGGTACTTTAAAAAAAGAGAGAAAAATAGGCTGGCGGTATCTGTGTGCTGGTCTGAGTTTGTCTCTGAGTGGCTGGTGCCAGTCTAAGAAACTGCATCTTCTGGAGCAAAAAAGTAAAAGCCAGCATTTACTCTTTAACTTCCTCACTGCTTCCTGCTGTCCAGTGCAGAAGGCATTAATGAGGACCCCAGGAACTGGATGATAGCCTTCATGCTGGCTGATAGAAACAGGAATCGGGAAACTGGAGCCTGTGGACGCCACAGCACGCCAGAGCTTCTCTTCACCCTCATTTACTGAAATACCAAGCCTCACAGCGTTTATTCATTTGTAATCTGTGCACGTGAGCTGAGACATATTCTGGATAGAGGCAGGTGTAAGGACACATTTTGGCAGAAGTGATTTCTGGTCATGTTTCTTCTGATGGAAAGAGAGAGAAATGTATCCAGAAACATGGCAATCACCAATATGCGTGCTTCTCTGCTACCCACAGGCAATCTGGAAGTCAGGGTTTCTTGGCTGTTGCTGGTTAACAGAGACGTTTAAAATGTTAAAGACTGTGTGATTAAATAAGCATGGAGTCCAACAACTACTGCTCTGGATCAAGAGTAAAGTTCATTGGAAACGGTTGGTTTACTTCAAGCTTCTGAACAGTGCAGCCGTAGACACATGCAGACAGCTTTGGTGCATCTGGCGTGGCGTCCTACCCTGAGAGTCCTCCCATCAGGAGAACAAAAACCTTTGACTGCTTCACCCCATGGCAGCTCATCTTTGTACTCCCAGGAAGAAAAGCTCATCTTGTAGATGCAGAACTTCTGGAACAGTCCCAAACCGAGTCAGCATACCAGCCTTTGGAAAAACAGAAACATTTCTAGTTTTCAAACATCAACCATGTATCCAAGGGCAAGTGTTGTCCACTTCTTACATGCTACGAGAAACCCCTGGGTGGTATAGCTGCAGACCCTAGGGATGATGAAAGAAAGAGTTCCCTGAAACTGACTGTATGAAACAGCCAGATGCTCATATGCTTTATTGTCTCAATGTTTGCCTGCAGCAGACTGCGAGTTTCCCTCTCCTCAAAGTGTTGTGCTGCACTGCCAGAAAAACACATTGTGAGTTCTCCTCAAATTTGAATATAGTGAGAGAGTCTGGAGGAAGGGAGTGAGTCACTTTTCTACATTATTTCTTTAAGGGTTGTTTTATGCAAATCTTCTCCCTTCCTCTAACCTTTGAAATAACATCGCTGGTGAAAAGCAAGGAATACTGAAAGTTTTCCTCCATTTGGAAAGAGAGCCTTTAGGCATCAAGGATGTGAAGGCAGAAGGACTACCAAGCAATGAGGCAGTGAGAAGACAGACTTACTTTTTCCTCTCTTTCCTAAGGTAAGCCTTAGCTAGAGAAGGCTATTCAGTCACTAATCTAAAACCGTGCTCCTTATTTAACAATTAGACAAAACACAGGCTGAAAATGTGATGGCTGAAACTGCTCAGAGAAAGGTGTTCCCTGTAATTTATCTGTGTTAATAATGTCCCTTTATCTTGTCTTTGGCATTTGCTTTAAAAGCAAACTGCAGGAATACAAAACTGTACTGAGCTACTTAATACAATTAATGACATTAGCTGTGGAGATGTATTTCTTCCACTCTGTTGGAATTTTTCTCAATCTGTGTCCACCAAAAGTATTTTAAAAACTGAAAAATCACCTTTTCATACAAAGAAATGTTCATAAACACAATAAATGAAGGTAATTATATCCTGCAGTCAGCTAAATTCAAAGTGATTCACATATGATAGTCACTTGACTTCTCTCTGGATTTGCTCTGAATGACACATCTCTGACTTGAAATCATTTTTGTTCCAAGCTGTTATGAAACCATTTACACTAAATGATGGCAGCACTTAGAAGGGTGGCTAAGAGTGAGTTTCTACTGCAAATAGTGCTCTCATTAAGTAAAATCGTGGCTTGTGGCTATGTATGCGGCAGCTCCTTTTCTTTTCTTTTCTTTTCTTTTCTTTTCTTTTCTTTTCTTTTCTTTTCTTTTCTTTTCTTTTCTTTTCTTTTCTTTTCTTTTCTTTTCTTTTCTTTTCTTTTCTTTTCTTTTCTTTTCTTTTCTTTTTCTTTTTCTTTTTCTTTTTCTTTTCTTTCATATCTAGAGGGAGAATAGCTCAGCTTAGATACCATTGTGGAAAGCTTTCAGTTCTCCAGAAGGTCACTGGCATGTCATTATTTGACCCCAAATCTACGGCCTCTGAATGTACGTTTTTAAACCTCCCGCTCCCAACAGCAGCAATGAATTACTTGACAGACACCCACATGGCCTGCAAGCCACCTCTACAACAACAACTAGTGCAGCTCTGGGACCTGCTGCACACACGCCTGAATCTCTCACTTGCGCATCTTAGGACCCCGCTGCTTTGCCCATATCCTCCCACCTCTACCAGTTTCCCACCCTCCACACTCATGCAGAGAAATTAATCCATCTGCGTTCCCCATCCTCCCAGCCTATTCAGCATTTACCCTTATCCCCCTGCAGCTATGAGGTGCTTCCTCCCTGGGCCAGTGGATCCTGTCACAGCAGCACCCTGCATGAGGCATGCACGGCCTGCCTGCAAATGCTTGCCTGAGCAACCATCTCAGGACTTCACACAAGCTGAGCAACAGGTGATGCTGAGGAGCCTTACAACACCTGAGGCTGGTTCTTGGACCAAAATGAAAATCAGAATCTTTTCCCAACTTCTTTGTGCATCCAGAGTAGGATAAGAGAGCTGCAGAAAGATTCTGAATAGAAAAATACTTGATGTATTCTCATTATGGCTTCCCTTTTTTTTGCAAAACAAATTCACAGAGAAGAAAATGGGTAAACCGAATATTCATCAACCACCATTTGTAATTCTTCAAGAACATCAATGCCTGTTTACAGTATTGAAATAAGACTGGCTTGTCCTATAGTACACTAGTTTATCAGATGATACTCAAATGATAAGGGTTTCCTTTTGTTTCTAAATTCAAAAATAAAAGCTACCCAACACTTGGGATGAAGCACAATGTAGCAACAAAAAAAATTGTTGTGACTCTCTCTCTCTTCTCCTTTGAGAGTGTGAGTTTCTGGCATATTTAAAGTTGTTGGGATTGTCTTTAATGATTGAAAGAGTCTATAAATTTTCATGAGAAGTGAGCGATGTTGCAGTTACAGCAAGAACTGTACATGTATTGTATGTGTGTTAAAGGTATCCGAATGCACTAACAATAAACAGAAAATAAACTCTTTGTGTAAAACATGTCTTCCCCTTATCCCCATCTTGTTGTCATCAGTAGGATATTGGAGGCTGTAATTAATTAAAAAAAAAAGGAGTGGGAAAGGAGACAAAAGGAAGAGTTCAAGAGAAATCTAGCCAGAATTCTTCTGAAGCTGGCACCAGCTGCTGAGGGTGGCCGACTGGCTCTGCTCTTCTGAGATTGATGGCCACCCTCTGCTCTCCGCTTTTCAAAGTAATGGTGAGGAGCTCGGCACAACTCCATTTGAGCACAGCAAGGAGGTAGGAGCACTCCTTAAAGTCTTTTCTGTGCTCCTGAGAAACAACACTAGAACTCTGCATAAGCCCTCTCTTGCTGGAAAGTCCCCAGTTAGCACAGAGGCTCAAGTGGGGTCTGTGGGTCATGCTAAAATCTGCAGCTGTGAGATGAACAACTGTCAGAGAGCACAAGAGAGTTTCCAGCCCCAGCAGGATCAGTCAGAAACACCTGCCAATTCTGTGGAGAGTATTTTAAAAGAAGATCTGTGCATTACTCATTGAACACACATTTAACTTTTTTACGAGTTTATGTGAGAAGATCACAACACACAAGCATTTTATCTTGAATCTACCTTGACTGCCACCTGTGTCTCCTTTGAAATGGCATGAGTCCTTGGGCCAAGATAACAATTAAACAGTGAACTGATAATTATACACTCACTTCTGCTAAGATGTATGTTCACTTCAGCTGCGGTGTTGGGTTTTTATTATGGTGTTAATGATGTCCTTATCATGGCTTCACACAGTGAAAGTGCAGTGGATTATTTTTTACTTCTTTTTTTTTTTTTTTTTTTTAAGATGGGACTTGTGACTCCTTGGACACAGAGTGGCTAAATAGCATCCACTGTTTTCTTTCAACATTAAAGCAGTGTTGATAGGGGGAAAGTGAAGGGATCACATACATACTTAGTTTCCCTCCTCCCATATATTCTAACACATCCTTAACATTAGGGATTCAAACTGTCCCACTGAAGTCAATGCTATTCTTTGCAGGCTTAAGAGTGCAGAAAAACTATTGATTCAGATTAAGGCAACCTAGTTTAATATCAGGATATTGCGCTGTTGAGTGTGACTGAATTCTAACGCTGCTCTCTATGCCTATTCACAGTTCTTTTCTTCTAGATCTTGTACTATCCCCTAAACACAATAATATAATGAGAGCATCCTAAACCATGTCCACTATTGATCTTGTGCTTTCTTAAAAAAAAACCCCAAAACTCTGACAAAAGAATGCAAAGGAATTTGACAAGCAGTTACACTTGGATAAATGGTTACTCTGGCTGGCCTTCTCTTCTGGGCTACCTTTGTGAAGGTGCTGGCCTTTACAAAATTCATCATAAAGGACACAAAGTGGGGCTGCAATCCCACTGTGAGCTTCATCTCGCATGGCCTAAGAGCTGAGTATATTTTCTACTTGGGCAGAAGAGCTCTTGCCTGTGTAGAACTCATTGCAAAACAAGGGCATCAAAGAATTTCAAATACCCACCTTAGCAAGTTAGTACCACAGTACTGATGATGGAGCCTCGTGGGCTTTACCTCAAGAATCCATCAGTTCCCAGCAAAGGAAAAAGCTATGCCACAGGGGTGTAAGCCCAAGTTGCTTTCCAGGGTGTACAGATGGACACTTCAGAGTTACCTAGGCTGGGCTCTGCCAAATTCCCAGTCTCTCTTGGGAGGTGATGGCTTTCCTTCCTTCTCCTGGAAAAGCTGGTCTCAGCAAAGGCTGGATTGCAATGAGGGTTCATCACTTTGACCCTGAGAGGGATGGATAGGACTCGGCCACCTGCATACAAGCAGCACCCAAACTCATACCCGCAGTGGGAAAAGGGTAATCCCCTTTAAAGTGGCCAAAGGGATTTCACCAAGTTTCTCAAATAGAAATATAAATAATCAACCCAT
Organism: Theristicus caerulescens; assembly: GCA_020745775.1. Classification (NCBI taxonomy): domain Eukaryota; kingdom Metazoa; phylum Chordata; class Aves; order Pelecaniformes; family Threskiornithidae; genus Theristicus; species Theristicus caerulescens. Next base: position 77,613,793 of record CM036558.1, read on the forward strand.
CTAAGAACAGATCGGTTTTGCCAGAAATGATTTTTTCCCCTCCTTCGGTAAAAAGTAAGTCTATTAGCAGGATGATAAAAGCTCCAAAAGTAATCTCAGCTTTCAGAGATGTGCTGGAACACCATCATAAGCCATAAAATGTTTTGTGTTTGCTCTGGGACTAGTTTGATTAGTTTTTGTTTTACCTTGACTCAAAATCAAGACTTTTTATACTCCCTCTCCTACAAAAAACATTGCTTTCAGCTATTCCTAGATGCATATTTATTTCCTTTTACATGGCTACTCAGGTTTTAGGCTGATAAAGGATTTTTAAGAACACATTCAAAATGTATAAAAATGGCATTAGCTAAACTATTCCTCCGTACCTAAAGTGTCCTAGTCCACAGGCTCCAAAACCACCACATCTTCTTGTCTATTGTTATCTTTGCCTTGTAAGCACAAGGAGGCTGACAGCCTTTGCAGAGCTCTTAGGTTAATAAAAGCCACCCAAACCACCCAAGTTAGAAATGCATTTCTCACTGGAGTGGTGTCACTTAACCAGTTAATGTTTAGAAAGCCTTTTGATATCCACAGATGAAAGGCACTGTAACAGTGCAAGACATAGCTGTTATTACTTACAGATAGTAAGTTCTCCCACAGCCAGTATGTGTATATCATGAAAATCTGAAGGATGCCAAAGTTTCTGTAACATCACAAAAGGAACCGTGATGGTCTTCTACTTAGTCCAGCTCTGTACAGTGAGCATTTTAAAGGGCCTTGAAAAACTGCAATAAGCAGCAGTTTCCCAGCAGATCCAGAGAAATCTACATAATCTGTCTTGCTTTGTTAATTGTGTTAGTGCCAGACCTTCAGCTAGTGGTTTCAAAACCTCTGTGCTGCTAAGTCATGCTTCTCATGCTCCAAATACTTTTTTTTCCACAACTACTGTGAAAAAACTCTAATCTTTCCGTTTGCCATGCCATCATCATCCCAAATCTCTCTGCAAGGGATGACCCCCAAACCTCACCCCTTGGATGTCACGGCAGGGAAGCCTGTGCTTGGATCAGGACAGATGCACAGCCCAACACACGGCACAAGGCAGTGCGGCATCAGTATTCCTGCCGGTGCAAGGCTTTGGGGGGTGGTATGCTGCCAGCTGCAGCACAGCTCTGAAACTCCTCTTTCATAGCCTGCACCTCACATGTCAGCCAGTGAGTCAATGAGTCCTGGAGCAGGCTGGAAGGCTACGTGCAACATGTCCTGTCCTGGAGCATAGCAGAAGCCAGACGAAGCGGGAAAGAAAGAGGAAGGAGCCAAATTCTGGGGCTGGACCCTGGCTGGAAACAGATTTCCACTGCTCCTTAAGGAGCATGATATAGCCGGGAATACAAACACCATCTGGTTTGCACAGCTCTTGAGACAAGGAGAAAGGACAGAATATTTTCTCTGGATAGTAAGTTTTGTGGTCCAGGGATGCCTGAAATGATAACAAAGAAGCAATGTTGAAGCTTTCATTGAATTCACAATCTTTTACCCTGAGTTATTTCTTCCTACTGTGAATGCCACCCACACGACTTCTGGAGCTAGCCAAATGGAAAAGGGAAATCCGGTCCAAATGTAAAGATGAAGTGATGAGTACAAGACAGTGGACCAGAAGCCTTGGAACTTTAAGTGCCTCAGGGTTTTTTTAGTAAAGTGTATCGAACAGGTGTGATTTAATTCCATCACACACAAAATAAAAAACAAAAAGAAGAAAAGGTTATGCCCTCTATTGGTATAGAAAAGTATTATTTTTGTTTCTCAGGCAGTTAGGATACACATGTTTTTAAAGACCAACCCCATGTAGAAACTGATCAGACTGATCTGGCCTGGAGAGCTCCGATGGCAGTGTGAGAGGCAGCTTGGTCTAGTGGACTGAAAGGCAACAATTCCTGAGGTCTAATCCTGGCTGACACAGAGCCACTGTGTGGCCTTGGGCAAGCTCCTTAAAAAGACATGTCAGGTCAACTTAGGCCTAAAATTAAAGTTTCACAAATATACGGATTTGCAAATACTTACATCAGTAGAAATGAATGTCACCTTTTTTTTTTTATTTTCCATTCCAGTGGGGAAGGGTGAAGAAAAGAAGCAGTATTTCCAGTTACAGGTCTTGGAGATCTTGTTTTCTGCACTGTTTTCAGCCTCAGTGCTCTGCTAGAGACAGAGTGTGAAAGTAAAACTGGTCAAAAATTGCTTCTACAAAGAAGAAAAATCCTCTGGCTATGAGAAAGCACAACCTTGATCCAGAGAGCTCCAGAGCAGTGGGTGCTTGTAAGTGTTAAAAACTCATTATCATTCAAGGAAGGCTAAGTATTAATTAAGTATATGCTAAGTAATAACTACAGTTCAAGAACCAGACTCTGCCCTCTGGTGAGTGCTTTCCATCACTCTTGCGAGTCTGAATTACAAGTAAACTTTAAGACCCGCATAGCTACCCATGCCGTTAAACCCAAGGGCAGGCACAGGCAGTGTTTTAGAGCTGATAGAAATGTGTAGGATGATTTATGCCCTGTGTGATACTAACTTGTTAATATTTATCAAGTCGCTACAGCTTCCTATGATTCCGGTTTTCCTCAAACTGCTTCATCATAATGACCACTACTGTTAGACCAGCCAGCAATGAATTATGAATGGCCCTTATTTAGAGAGAGTTTAGATCTGTGTGACATCTCTATTTGTGTGGTGATATTACTGCAATGTTACTGCACTCCCTTAATTGATGAGACTGCCTCAGATAAAACCACTTTGTTCAGCAGATTTTGGGACACTCTGGAGGGAAGCCTTCCTCTCCTACCAGGAAGGCAGCTTCTTGTTATTGTTTTATACAACTCTGTGTAGCTCATGATCTTTCCAGAGGGACCTAGGAATTTGGGGGAAGGATTTCCCCTGGGAAAGAGGACAAGCCTACCACCTTGCAGGAGTCAGGAACAACTGAGGGTGGCCTGGTATCCATAGCTAATATAACAAGAGAAAATTAGCTGCCAGACAGGGCAGCATTAAAGGAATTAATACCTCTCTATGGCTTAAAGGTAGAGTGGGAAACACAAAACCAGAGCTAAAGCCCCGTTATTGGATAGAAACTGGCTGCAAAACAGAAATTAAAGAGGAGGAATAATAGTAAAATTAAAATGTGTCAAAAGTTGTCAGTGGTTGCCCCAGAGCCCCACAGTGAGGTTGGTTTGTTCATATTATCCATGGGAGATCTAAAAATAAGTTGCAAGGTGGCAAAAAACTGCAGATGCCACAAAGTTATACAGGATAATTAAGACTATAGAGACTGTATGGCATTCCAGTGGGATACAATAAAGCTGGGTGAACTGAGAGCACAACAACACATAAAATGCAAGGTAACACAAATTGTGACAAAGCGTTTGACGTTGTACGCTGTTGACTTTGAAATGAATGGTGGTGATTCTAGAAGATGATCCAGACATAAAGAAAAATGAATGATAAACAGAAACCCCACTGCTCAGTGCACAGTGGTGACACACCATGCCAAGAAAGTTCTTGAGAAAAAAAGTACTTCAGAAGTGGGGACATGGGTACCAAAGGCTCAAAAAAAACTTTTGTAGGATGAGAGCAAAGATGGCATATTTCAAAAGAACAAAGGTAACAAGTAATATGTGATGACTAATGGCTTACAGAAATTAAATCACGTAAATCTTCAGAAATTAAATCATGTAAATCTTATTTTCTTAGACAAAAGAACCTGACAGTGAAACTGAAAACAATGCAGCAATTTGATCTCTTCAGTGGAGAACTCATTGCTGAAAAGAAATCATTGAGGCAAAGAACTGATTGGCTCTTTTTTTTTTTAAGTTGAACATGATTCTATGGATAATGAGATCCTTTTGCAATTGTATTAGCATCTCTAACAAGGAGATACAAGACACATACCACAGGACATAACCTAACCACTAAAATGTCAAATATTAGGAGAGAATTTCCCAATGAACAAGTTGTTCCTAAGTTGTCCACGACTCTGTTTCTTGCATTTCCCTTTGGAAAATAAACTGTTGGCCACTTTCTTGTTATCTGGACAATGAGGATTGCTATATTGGGTCAGAGCACGTCCTGCTGGTTTAATGCCTGAAAGCTGCTATTAAAAAAGCAAGCAGAACCAGATTGAAATGTACTACTTTAAAGCCACTGAATACCCTAACGGCGCCTCTATTTAGCCAATTATCATCTCCCACTAAAGAGCTGTTGTTAAATATCAATAGATTTGAATCTATTTGTTCAGAAAAAAGAGACAGAAATGCTATTATGAGACTTGTACTGTTTAAATGCAATGGGACAGATAGGGGACAGGTGTGCAGCACATCAAAAAAAAAAAAAAGGCAGTTAAAGGGTGTTGCTCTAGGCATAGTTTCATCTGTCTGACTTAGCATAAATGCCCAAGTATGAAGGAGAAATGAACCAGAAGAATCAGCTCTGTGCTGCCTGGAGTCTGTTCACAGGGCTGTAAGTATTAAGCTGCCTCTTTTTTTAATTAATGCTTTCCCTTTCTACATTACACTGGAGACTGTGACTGAACTATATTCCTCAACAGCAGCCTATGGCAACTGACAAAGTCCTCTGGGAAAACAGCCTGCCCAGAAGTGCTGAGCAGAAACCAGAAGAAAAATGGATGGAGAAGAAAAGCAACAGCAACAGAACAGCAAATTATTTACTGCAGATATTCCTTGAATTTAGCCCCTTCTCCTGACTGTGGATAGCCCACAGGAAGATGACGTGATATGTATGAACTGATCTGCCATTCAAATATTGCCCTACAGATGCCTGGTGAGAACACATCTCAGCCAGGCAGTTTTTTATCAGCTAATGTACCTGAGCTTTTGGGGTTCATTACTGAACTGCCTCAGTTAGTCATTAAAACCATGTGGTGCCATTTTTGCTCTTTGACTGGCTCATCTATACAACAGAGACAAGAAGGGCTCCTGGAAAGCCAACGGACAACAGTGAAACAGCACTGGGACTTTCGTTCTCTTTGGAAGGAGGGGGCTGAGGAGAAAAAAAAGGCCACATAACAAGAAAACAAGGAAAACCAAAGGCCAGGCACAAGTAATTTGAAATCTTGTCTTGCTCCTTTATGTAAGAGGATCCCACCCAACTGGAGTTCTGCCATACGGCATTAAGTGTCTGTCCTTGATGTACATGCTTTTCAGATGGTGCCTACTCTCTATTCCTACATGCTCTGATGAGCGGCAATTTGTTTCACATTTTTGACATCTGAAGCATCATTCAGATTGGAGGGTATGTCCACCGAGAGCAGCACAGAGAGTCACACACGAGCGCTGTCTGTGCTCCAGACTGGCAGACTGTGCACCAGCACAGGTCTAGAAGCTATTTGAGTTAAGGTCAGAGTGGACACAACTAACAACTGGATGCACTGAACCACAGACATGTATCCTGTTGGATGGCATGAAGGAAACAGTTCACGTCTCTAATTTATTTTTGGGCAAAACCAAACAGCCTGAAACAACATTCAAAAGAAAAAAGACAAAGGGAGGACTCCTGACAAGTCCTTTACCTTTTCCAGACAAGATCAGTTCACAATTAGGGTCATTCTGCATTGTATCCCTTCTCCTTCTGCTCATGGTATTCGTGGAAGGGGTTGGGAATGCAAGTCTTTGCAGCAGTCTTCCTGATCTTCAATTGCTCTGAACTTTTATGTTAGAAATCCTTCATCATGCAAGAGCTGAAAAATAAAATCTCTTGTTCGTGCTGAAGATCTGGTTTGCTGTCTTGTATCTCCCAGAGTGTCCTTTGATCATGTAGCCCACAGGTGTTCCAGTGAATAGCTGTCCCCTTTGTCCTAGTTTGGTCTTAACTCTTCCTTTGAACAACAAGCTCTGAACACAGTTTTGACACAAACACAGGACACCTGTCTCACTGAATTCACACAATTGCACAGCATGAAAGCAGGTTATCTGTTATTGTTAAAGATCAGGCAGGCCATTACCTTGGCATTTGCCACCAGAACCCCGAAAAGGGCCTGTCTTTCACACACACTCTTCTCCCCACCGTGAGGCAAGTTAAATCTGTACTGCTATCTCCAATACAAAGTGGCTCAAGACACCCATCATTTGCTGTGTTGTTTAACATGTGACTTAGGACTGCAAAGCAGAACCAATTTTAAAATTAGACCCAAGCGTGTGTCACTTTGGCCTGCGTACTCTATTTCAGAAGGATTGCTTTGGTATCTGTGAAGCAATAATGAAGTAAAAGTTTTACACAAAAAATATCAAACAATTCTAATTCTAAGTTAGATATAAAAGTAAGAGATTTTAATCTCTTATCCCCACCACCCATCCTTCATAGCTTCAAAGCCAGTAAAATATTAAAAGTCATAGAAAAATTAACTTTTGGTTAACATGACCTATGTTCTAAGGAAGATTATGATTATCTACCAAATGTTGTGTTCAAAGTTCAGCTTCAAACTTCCTTAAAGGATAAGAATTTCTTACTTACTATTTTATATCTTTGATATATTTAAAAATATAAAATCATATAATATGTGATTCACAGCATAGTGCTTCCCTCCCCTTCTCTCCCTCTACCCCATCAAACACAGATGAACCATTTGGCTCCCAATCTGAATTTAAGTTCTGGGTGTTCATACATTAGGTATAGGTTTTGACCCTGTCCTTACTTTCTACAGTACTATCTACAGCTTGCACTCCCTTGCCATTTCAACTTTACAGTCCTTCTGTCCTTCCTCTCCTTCCTATCCTCACCTGAAAGTGGTACATTTGTGTGCATGGGAAGAATGTCAGCTGAAGCGTTAGGGTGAAACTTAAGAATTGTGTTGAAATAGTATTGCAAATTCCCCAAGCAAAGCATAGAAATGCAGCAAAAGCTGGGCCTGAGCCTGCTTCTGTTGAAAGGAAAGAAAAAATTCTTAAAGAAGGAGAAGGACAAAGAGAAGCAAAGGGTCCACTACAAACAAATCACAGATTAAAATACTGTAGTTTCTATGAGTTCATTTACATACATGCATTAAGACTGGACCAGCATCACATTGAAAATATAACTTTCACCCAGCAGTTTTACATTTAAGTTTGTGACATCTATTACATCTGGACCTAGCTAAAAGACATTGACATTTCTTGAGGGAATAAGCACCAAGGTAATGAACTGGGTCGCTGTTGAACGAGCATCTATGTTTTGCACATAGGATTGTGAATTTTGCCCTTAGTGCCTCAGTGAATCAATGTTACATGTTAGCAGTAGCTAAATGCACCCATGTTCATTTGGTTGAACACTGGTAATTTTATATTACCTATTTATGGAGTTATTTTTAATTTCCAGCAGTTTTGTGGTTGCATAGTCCCCTCTATCACAGCGAATAGCTCACTAAAACCACCAAGAGCCAAGAAATGACTGTCAGCTATTTTTTACTTCCATAACTAACAGCAGGGTTCTTTTTATTTTTCAGATAAAGTTAATGGATGCAGCTATTCCACTGCCACATTTATAAACAATTTGGTTTAGGGGCTGCTAAAGAATACTTGCAAAACATCATTTAGGGAGTGAAAGTATAGTATTTATGCAATATAGTGTTTATATCTGTGGAATGATGGACATGCTGTTTAAGGAGATGTTGCTTTTCTGTCAAAAATTAAGCACTTGGTTATACTCTACAGTTATTCACTCACTTGGTGGTAGTTGTTACTTAAGTACCTCCTGTCTAATCTCTGTATACAGACCTGTAGGCTTGGTAACCAGCAGAGATGCCTGGTATCATTTGCTGAGAAGTAATAGCAGCTCCTGGCTCACTCCACTGCCAGGGCAACCCAAATATCATATTGATGTGCTTTTTTATGTATTAATAATCAGCCCTCTTTCCTTTGCTTATTCTTTCCTTATTGAATCATTCTCGCAGTTTTGTTTTATGTCTTGTTCATTTAGTTTTACAATCACATGTATACATGTATCCACCTCTATTAACACATATTTTATAAACACGTATAATTAATGGTAGGGGAGTAATAAATGTCCATTAGGCTTTTACATGTTATCTATAAGGTTGCATCTGCTGTCGTGGTTTAACCCCAGCTAGCAACTAAGCACCACACAGCCGCTCGCTCACTCCCCCCGGTGGGATGGGGGAGAGAATCAGAAGGGTAAAAGGGAGAGAACTCGTGGGTTGAGATAAGAACAGTTTAATAATTGAAGTAAAATAAAAGAGAACAGTTAAATAGGTAAAGCAAAAGCTGCGCACACAAACAAAGCAAAACAAGGAATTAATTCGCTACTTCCCATGGGCAGGCAGGTGCTCGGCCATCCCCAGGAAAGCAGGGCTCCATCACGTGTAACAGTTACTTGGGAAGACAAACGCCATCACACCAGATGTCCCCCCCTTCCTTCTTCTTCCCCCAGCTTATATACTGAGCACGACGTCATATGGTATGGAATAGCCCTTTGGCCAGTCTGGGTCATCGCCCCTGGCTGGGCTCCCTCCCAGCCCCCCCCCCCCCCCCCCCCCCCCCCCCCCCCCCGTGCACCTGGCAGAGCACGGGAAGCTGAAAAGTCCTTGACCAATGTAAGCGCTACTCAGCGACTATTTAGCGGTACTTAGCATCGACATTGTTCTCAATCTAAACCCAAAACACAGCCCCATACCGGCTACCAGGAAGAAAATTAACTCTATCCCAGCTGAAACCAGGACACTGCCAAAGTCTGTCTTATTACACTCAAGAAAGCATCAGTTCAGTGTAAATAAAGAGGAGTTTTATTGCCCTTATTGTTGATTAAATCACTAGTAGCTAGGGTGGAAGGGATGTTTGTGAAAAGGCTGTTGTTTAAGAAGAAAACAGTTGCACCTCTGGTAAATTGCATTTGTTCCAAAATACCCAAGTAGGTCCTCAGTTAACCACATCAAAGGTTGCAGAGAGAGAGAGATGGGGATAGAAGAGCAAATAGGGATGTGGGGGGAAGGTTGGGGTAACTGGGCTATCAAGTTAAAAAGGAGCAAACAGTTGAGAGGATGAGGGGTAAAATATGGATAGATCACCTGAACAGGGCTGCTGAGATACAGATTTTTTTTTCTTTTGCTTTTGATAGTTAATTCAGAGGGTAACCACATGAAAATACAAAACTTTCTTCTGAGGCATAATCTCCTTTTACTAAGAAGACAAATCAAACCCCTGAGTACTGAATCATTTAACAAAACACCATGATTTCCATGGGTTGTTTTCAGGATAGTAAAACATTTTGGCCATTTGAAATCAGATCAAGTTGCATCTTAGTTTACAAGCTGTCAGTCCAGATCCATATTCTTTTTAATAACAATAAAAAACATGTTCAGTTTGTCTAGCTTTTACTTTTTATTTTTGTTGTGTCATAAAGACTCAATTTGGACTAGGTTTTGGATGTTTTCTTTCCCCTTAAGCGCTTCTACAGAAAAAAATGTTTTCGATTTAACAACAACAACATGTTAATATACGCAGTTTGCCTGCTGTCCATACAACAGCTTTAATGCATAGCTGCAGAGCTGTCTCTGAGACACAAACTTAAAAATCAGAAACTATATGGCACCCAAGATCCTCATCTGGTGTAAACTAGCACCCAAAGAGTACGCTGATTCATGCGAATTAAGATTTTCCCTTCCTCATCCTGCATGTTAGACTCAGAAAGAGAATTTCAAAATAAAGGATCTGAAATTCTGCTCCTCCTTCATTTACCTGCTGGTTGCTTAATTGTTGATTAAGTGTGCAGAGAAATAGACTGAAAAATGGTAGTGATCTGTAATATATGGGAGTATTGGAACAGAAAGTAAACCCCATAAAATTCTAATGGTCTCTAATACTGGAGATTATCACTTCTCACTGTTGGTACCTAACAACTTTGCTGATGGAGGACACCAAGGGGAGGGCATGCAGTAACACACTACTTGGTGGCCTGGAGAGGACAAAAGCAATAGCAGAAAAGAGAAAAGCTCCTAGAGGAGGAAATTTTCATCATAGTTAGCTTTGCTGAAGGAACGTTTTGGAAATAGCAAATGCAGAACCTTTGCCCAGCATTTATACCTGTAGGAAGGAGACCAGTCTAAAGAAAAGTAAAAGTGGAGGTTATCTATTTTTCTGGGGAACTCCTCTGTGCTTGGAACAAACCAACTGGGAAACGGGATTTCACTGTAAACAGCTGTTCTCAGCGTCTGCATTTCAATCACTCTCCTGTTGGGACTACGATACATTCATATGCCAGCTGCAAAAATTAACTAGTAGCACAGTGTGCTTCGGTGTTTTTGCAAAATGGAAACAAGTACTGCAAAATACATGCTTTAAGGTCCCTGCAGCAACCCAAATACCAGAGCACATGTACCACAGAAGAATAGCATAAGAACAGGATCTTGCAGCAAAAGCCAGTATTAGAAAAGCAAAGAAGAGGTTCATGGCAAAGCAGCAAACTGACATTTCTCAATAACAGGGAGGATTACCTTTGTCTGCAAAACCCAGCTAAAGTTGAGTGAGGATGAGAGAAAAATTCCCACAGTTCCATCTCTCCACCCTCCATCCCTGTTATTTATACTTACTAAAAGGAAGTTTGTAGAAAGTTATAATGTTCATTAAAAAATATGGCTCTCAAACATCCACGAAACATCTAGCCCCAAGTATGCACAAGCATGCTGACTGCATACTTGTCTGTTTTAATGTTGTAGAAGATCAAATTTTCTAGGAAAAAGCAAACAACTTTAGCAGCAGGTGGCTGAAGCATAGCCTTCAGAAAGCTGTTAAGAAGCATTTTTGTCTCGGAAATAAAACATGGTTGCAAGCTATGTTATTTGCACTTATTGATTCAGTGAAAGGAGTCACCTTATGTTTAATTCAAATTGTAGTCCTGACTTGGACAGGCTGAGAACAATCGAGTTTTACAAATCCATTTGTTTAAGTGACTCTCATGGTGGTTGTTCACACTGTTCCCTATGTTGTTTTTAGATTAACTCTCTTCTTACTGACAGAGGCAAGAGCTGAAACAGAGGAGGGAGTGGGTGAGGGGGGAAGAGGGAGAGAAAGGTACTGGTATCCATAGGAGAGGGCCACATACGGCAGCAGGAATGTAGGGCTATGGATAAGCGGCATATCAGGCAACCAGAAGACTCGAGAGGCAGCACCATGCTTTTCAACCATGCAGCTCCACTTAAGGATACATTCAGCATTACATGCAATACCAATACCCTCATTGCAGTCTGTATTACATCTCAATAAATATTTCTTTCTGCCTCATTGGTTGAATAGTTTAAAAAAAAAAAAACCTTCCATTCCTAGGCTTCTTCCCCAACCCTTTTTTTTTTTTTTTTAAGGAAAATCACCACAACTCCTAGGCAGCCAGAAGAAATTACATCCCTCAAACAGAAGGCTGTTCCTTTTACAGGTTGGTGAGTGCACTCATTAGGTGATCAGCTTTCAATCATCAGAGTGGTGACGTTCTTGCCAGTTACTGACATCTGTCAAATGTGGGCACTGATGATTCATCAGAATGGGTTAATTTCACAGGAAAAGGTCACTCTGAGAATGCTACAACATTAATTCACTAATCTGGTTGGGTCAAGAGCCCTTGGAAACAAGGAGTCTGCTTTGTCATTATTAGAGAAACACAATTCTGTGTCAAGGCTTCAGGTGTATTTTTGTTCCAAGGAAGAAATACTTTATAAATAAACCAAAATCATGGTACGTACCCATTACAGTATTTACACTTAAAAATGAATGCAAAATCCCATCCAGAGTTTCCTGCAGAAATTTGCATCAAAACATACATTCTCCCCAGACATCTTTCCTTTGCTAAAATCAGCTGTACCTTTTCAAACTTTCCACAAGACTTTGTACAGAGAGGGATTTCTATGGTTGTGGTCATGTTTTAGTTTGTTTTGGTTTATTTTCTCACTTTAATTACTTTGATCATGGAGGAAAGAGACAAGGTGGGTTATGAACAGGCAGGACCTCTGCCCCCACCCAGATCCTAGGTAGAACATGAGCACTGTGCTGGACAGAGGATGTCTGCTCTGCTCCTGAACCAGGGCAGCAGATACTCTCCTTTTCAGGATCCTCACAAAAACTCAGGGCAAACTTCAAACTTCTTCATACATTTTCTAATACCTCCCTCACCATCATTTTAGTGGAGTAAGTGACAAACAGTATACTTTCATGACACTATCAACTAAAATAAACACTGTGTTATCACTTGGTGTTTCACCGGCCTCCCTTGGGAATACAATGTTGGCAGTTACATAGTAAAAAGGCAGGCTCAGCTGTTCACACAAAAACACAAAACATTTCAAAACCAAACCCAGCACAGTGTTCCAGGGTTTTAATGCTGACAAAAGAATATGGAGTGAAAGACTGGAGACCAAGATGAAAACCATGTTGAGATTTCACTCCACGATACAAAATTATTTGAGGTACTCTGAAAAAACCACTAGATAATGGCAACAGTGCAGATATGCAGCAATTACAAATTATGGCGAGGACTTCTGCTCAGCCTTTCACCCTCCACACAGGTTGGGACTGAAGCGACGGTGCAAATAAAGACCATGCATTTAAACTCAAATGTGGAATGAGACAACTTTCATCTGTTAATTTAGCTAGATGCACATATATATGCACACACACATGTGAGACAGCTCACAAACAGTCCCCCTCTCCCCTGCCCCTGCCCTCGCGTCACCACCCGGCTGCTGAAAATGTTCCCTGCCCAGGCTTGTGGCAGAGCATGCAGAGCTCTCGATATTAACAAACAATTATTTTAAGCAGCAGCCTTGGTCTTAGCAGTGGGGTTAGTACTTAGTCTTCCCTACAAGTGCTGTAAGATGCTTAATATCCTCCAGGGAAGGCAATGCTGCTGTCAGTTACATAATTCACTCCAAGCATGGCATTTCTAACTATAGACTAATGTGGTGCAAAGTCAGCTGTGGGTGGGGAGAGCTCAGAACAGAGCAAAGATGTAGATATTACCCTGAGAGGCACCACAATAAAGCACCAGGTTTTGTCATGTTTTCTTTTATGAGGATTGGGTCAGAATATCAAGCTGAAGCATTGAAGGTTATACATGTTACTGCCCTAGACACACCAAACCACGCCATCACAGATACACTGCCAGGCAAGGAAGAAGAGTGACTGGGGCTGCAGACTCCCTTTGCTTTTTTAAGGCCTTTTATAGCCCCCTTGGAAAACCATGGAGACTCAGATCTCACAAGACACCATGAGTCACAAAACATGCTCTGATGTGGATCCTGTGTGCTGTGCTCAGCTTCTGTACCTGAAAGCTCTGTGGACTGCAGGCAAATGGTCACGGTTTTCTGTGACAGGCTGTGAAATATTCCAGGCTTGATCCACTTACCAACAGATCAAGCCACCATAACTTGGAACCAGGCATGGAAGTTCACCTAAAGTGTGACCCCTGAAAAGTCCGTAAAAATAATCTTTTTGGAGACAGTCCACTGGTAAAAAATGACTGGGCACCTGATCAATTCTAAATTACGAAGTGGGTAATAGTAACAGTGTTTTAACTAGGGCATTTTCATTCCTCATGTAACTATTCTGTAAAAGGTACATTTTCTTTGTTATTAGCCATGACCTTTTTAGATGTATGCTACCCAGCTGATTCATGCATCTTGGTACACTTGTAACTATAGAGCTTTTGTGCCTTTTATTCTGGCAAATGGACAGAATCAACCAATGTGGAGAGAAGTGCTAAGGCTACATGGCTACAATTTTCAAAAATAATTTCTGGATGTCACTGATGATGGCTTGTCAAGAGTCACATAGCTGAATTTTGAAAAAGCTATCTAGGCACTCTGAATCCAAATCCATATATTGTATCCAAATATATTCTAAGTCTGATTTTGCATCAGCTCAATCAAAACCAGTCAGAATTTAACAGATTAAACAGGTATAGAAGCTGAAAATACTGGAACACATTTCAAGATAAAGATCATGGGAATTTTAATCCCAACCACATACCAGCGGATGTTCCACTCAAATTATGCTGCAAGGCATAAGTAGCATCTACAGGAATAAACTGTTCAGAGATAGGAACAAGACAGCAGGGAAATAATCCTTCTAACCACATACTTTACATTCTGTTATTATCCTCAGAAATCCTCCCTTCTTTCTTGAGTTGGAGGGAAAACGCATGCTGGACTAAGACACTTTTGTCTCAAAGATTATTTCAACAAAGAAGGTGAAACAAAAGTACAATAGCAGTATCTCAACAAAACAGGTTTCAAGTTAGACTGATTTTCTTCTACAGTGGTTTGAAGGGTCTATTAAAGCTGTTTTGGGGGGATAGCTAACTGATAGGCCACTAGCACCGCAAAACCTGAAGGTAAAATTATCTCCCCATTTAAATGAACCCAGAGAATCTCAGAGTCCTTAGAGAAAAAAGCAGGTACTATTATAGCTTTACTTCAAGCAGTCTAGTAATGCTGCTCAAAAAATTTTTTAAAAATGTTCTGTTATACATAGCATGGGTCAGTACATGTTCAAGAGTAATCCAATTCGACTAGACTTCTCTGATGGGTGATCAAAGCATCAAGGTATAAACTCCATGCCCTCCCTATCATACCCCACCCCACACGAATGGATGCTGTACTAGGACGAGGCTCTGTAATGTGTCCAGAAAGGCCGTAAGATAGACTAATAATAGTTTAACCCGATCAGACTCCAGCTAAGATTATGATCAAAGGTAAAATTCTTATCAACTGATAAGAATTTACTTCACTGTAGCACAAGTCGTAAAATCAGACAGCCACTAATTAAGTGCCATGACTAGAAGGAAGAACATTGCAGCAAGTCTTTATTTATCAAATAAAAAGGGTGAAAAATCAGGCAGATTTGGTTTGGGCTTGGCAGCAGGATAAAAACTGAGCTCATGCTGGAAGTACAGTTCAAAATTGAGCTCTAATTGAAATGTTTCCAAAATAGAATCATAGAATCCTAGAATACCAGGTTGGAAGGGACCTCAAGGATCATCTGGTCCAACCTTTCTAGGCAAGAGCACAGTCTAGACGAGATGGCCCAGCACGCTGTCCAGCTGAGTCTTAAACGTGTCCAGTGTAGCAGAGTCAACCACTTCCCTGGGGAGATTATTCCAATGGTTGACTGTTCTCAATGTGAAAAATTTTCCACTCATGTCCAATTGGAATCTCCCTAGGAGTAATTTGTACCCATTACCTCTTGTCCTCACCATCTGACTCCTTGTAAAAAGGGAGTCTCCATCTTCTTTGTAGAAACAAGTTAGTTTGTATTTAGACAGTGGTCATCATATAACTCAAAGATACAGCAGTGCAGTTTTTCCAGGTTAAAAATGTTTTACTGAAATCCTATGTCTGTCTGTACAATATACACACAAAAAGAAAAAAACCCAGCAAGAGCACAAAATGTTAATTTTAGAAGATGCAAAAGACAGGACTTGATTAAGTTCAATTTCTAACAACACTTCATCCATTCACTTGGGTGCAAGTATTGGGATACCATCTCCTCTTAGGCACCTACTTTTGTATTTAAGAGATAAAAAGATCTCATAGATCACACAAGAAAAGATGTGAGCAGCTGCCCATTCTTCTCCATAGAGAGTAACAGCCTCTTACTAGCTGTGCATGAGTTCTCAAAGCAAACTAGTTTCTTCCAGTTTCTCCAAGGCCAAAGGAACCCCTCTTTCAGCTGTGCCCCCACTAGGGTAGTTTAGTGGCAAACTTAAAATTTGTGGTACTCATATGTACTTATAGATCAGCCTTGTTGGTTTGTGCAGTTTGTGAGTGAATGGGAGAAAGAAGAGGAATCTATTTTATATTCTCAAAAATCAATTTTTAACTGCTAAAATTGGCCAAATTAAAACTAATCTCCTTCCTATTCCCTTCAGTAAGGGTAATTTCTGTAAGAAATGTCAGCTTTCAAAATTCAGTAATTTCTCTGATTTAAAACACCCCCTTTTTGTTACAGAGTATATATTTTCCTTCCCAGTTTTCTCCAACTTACAGAGAAATGACTGTTTTCTGCTCAAATACTAGAAGCAAAGTATTTATATTCAGACAGAGCTGAAGAATGAAGTTTCAGTCAAGAAGGTGCAAATTTCAGAAAAGTTGCAAGTGATTGAAAACCAGAGGCTAGGAAATTGTTGCTCAGAGCTAATGATAGCAGATAGTTGCTTTGGTAGGTCTTGCCTCAAAGAACATCTGTATTTCCTTAGCAAGAGTTTCTGTATTTGCATACTCTTCCTAGAACAGGTCAGAGCCATAGGGCCATGTCTCACGTCTTCCACAAGACAGGATTTTCCTTTCCCTTCTCTTGGTCCTCCTGCTCTGTGCGATTGCAGGCCTAAAGACAACTTCCATAATTCACAAGCAGATTAATCCATTTGCAAATAAGCTGTGCCCTGGATGCAGCAGTGTCATGAGAGGCGGCTCAGTGTGGAGCTGTCTTCAGTCCAGCAGGACATAGCAAATCACATGCAATCCAGTGCAAGCAAGGCTATACTGTTTCCACAGTACACTGCTTTTAAGTTACGCATGATATGCCAGTTACCTCACCCATCTTCTATTATTCCAGCTTGTAGAAAATTTACTGCAAAAACTGTATATTTTAAAAAGAAACAGACTATAAGTAATTTTCATGTACCACTCCATTATAGTAGATAATGAGATTTCACATTTTATTTTACTGATCGTAGAATCAGGGATTTAAGTGCCCTTGTCAGAGCACACAATGAAGCTTTGTGAAAATAGGTACAGTTTTATTATTAAAAACATAAATCAGAATATTTTTTCTCAAAAAGTTCTGCCACAAACATATGACAACATGCCAGGCAAGACAATTCATTTCCTTGCGCCTTAGTTTGCACTCATCTTCAACTAAAAATTAATGGCATGTGACTGCCTGATAGCTACCACAGCATTTCTTTGCCACACAGTAAGCATTAAAATCAGATAATCCTTAACACCGGAGCTTACAGAAACATCATGAAGGAGTTCTCGTGCCCTGCCTCTTGCTCACCCCCTTGGTAGGAAATGCAGAACACAGGACATGTTTTCAAACGAACCTCCCATTTCCCAAATTATTTTGTAAGTGATCCTGGATAGTTCAGAGTCATTCAGCAGATAAAGGAAATTGAGAGATTTCATGTTCTGCTCTCAAGTAAAGTGAGTACCTACCTCCCTTAATGACCCTAATCTTAATGAAGAGGTAAATGAGACTTTCAGAATTGGATACCTTTAAATATCTTGAAGAGCTTTTCATGGTCTGGTTTGGGAACATTTCCTTGTCCTGAGAAGCCACCAGTCTGTAGAAGTAGCACTGTTCACACAGATAACAAAGTTTGACTTAATTTGATTTCCTTACCTTTCTTATATTTCACAGAGAGCAGGACACCACAGTTAATTATATACATAACCATGGCTGTTTTTCTTAAAATGTGCACTAAAGGCTACTGTCTTCAGGGGAACTAAAGATGTTTTACAGCATGGACAACTGGGCCTTCACCAGTGCTAGGAGGACAGGAGACTGCACGCTCTCAAGACTTCAAAACTCCAATAAATGAAAATAATTTTTCTCTGGAACAAGACCTACTTCTTTCCAAACTTCAGCTTTTAATCCCATCAATAGAACTGTTCAACAGAAAAGGGAAGGAGAGAGTATTAAAAAAAAAGTGTATATTTTTCTCTTTTTATTCAGAAATATCTAATTTTTTTAATTTAAACTAAAGAATAAGGCAAACACCTTTGGGCGAGGGAGAAAAAGCATGCATGGAAAGGGATGAAAACTTTCAGTCTGCAAAATCTAAGATTCTAGATAAGAGGGAACAACCTAAGACATGCATTTATGATTGAAATCATCATGAAACTCTACCTACATCTTTTGCATCCAGCACTGTCTTCGTGAATGTAGTGTTTAAATAAGTCTGCAGAGCTGCACGATGTATTATGTGTCTTTATTCCTTTACCTTCCATCCTGTTCCCTCCCTCATCTAAATTTAGCCTTTGTTTTTAAAAAAAAAAACAAACACTACATACAGAACTCAATATTGGAAGGAATCTTCTGCACAGAAATGCAGTGTCAGTGCATTCAGTCGTCAACGAAAAACATCCCTTTAGCCGTGGCTAAAACTTTGTCACATTTTGTCTCATTTTCCAGTTACTTCACTATGCAACTAATTGGTCTGTCAAAGTATGTTATAAAGCCTACTAAAGCTGGAGAAATGTACCAGGTGGGGAAAGCTGGAACAACTTTCTAAAGTATAGATACTTTCTTTGCTATTCTGTCTTTCTAATGATACCATTCCTAAAATGATCAGTTAATTAAAACCCCCAACTATTAAAAAGTAATTTTATATATTACTTTTTTTTAAGCAACCAGATATCTGGTCGTCCAACTTGAAAACATGGGGGGCAGGTTGCATCAAGGGAAGCTCCCTTCCAAACTACATGTGGAAGTTCACATTCCTATACACTCAGTCTTACCTCCTGGCTTAGGAGTAAAGTTTCAGATACTTTTATTTTTAAATTAAAGGGTCAAAACCTAAATTTAAAACCTCCTCCAGAATCAAGGCTACAACTATGTATTCCATTTCTTTTATTTTAAAGAAAACACATCTAAACTAATGAAACACCTTTTCCTCTGTTAGTTACAGATCTACTTTTAATTATTGTGCTGTAGAACTAATGCTTGCAATCAACTCTCACTCACTTGGAAATTTTCTAATACTAGTTTCTTTAATATTATGCTCAGTATTGATTAAAAAAAAAAGTACTTAGGTTTTGGTTTTTTTTTTTAAATAAAAAAATCTGGCATTTACATATGTAGACACTAGACTATTAGCAGTATTTGTTCTGTAATATCTGGTCCCCAATGGTCATAAAGGCTTACAGCAATCTCTCCAATTAATATAAGAGAAATCTTTGTCCACATCTGTTTTTACGTAAGAGATAAATAATCAAGGCGAATTTAGTGCTAAAGACAAAAGAAAGGATAGGATGATTCAGCATACACTCATATAATTGCTGCAGTCATTTAAAATAAAAACTAAAAAATTAAATACTCCAAACATTTTTAATGCTGAACTGATACAGCTCCAAATAATAGAAGCATTACACTTGTTACAATTTCTCTTTACTTCAGTTGAACATCATGGAGAAGTAACTGTATGAGAAGTCACATATGGGATCGCATCTCATTGATGAACTGTAAAGGTAAAGACTATTAAACGAGACAAATTCAGCTGCCAACACTAAGAACATCAAAGTATTTAAATGACAGCAGAGCTGGAGTTAAAATAGCTGAGTCACAAGAATTTAAGAGATGATCTTCTCTTGAATGGTGACATGATTTGCCAATTATCCATCAAGCTCTGTGTGGGTATTTGATATGTTTATCACATATGAAACAATTCATTTTAATATGGTGCAGAGCAAGGTTTTATTCATTGTGAGGTAGCCTCATTATCCCATTGTGCATTATTATAGAGACAGCACAGCCACCTTTTAATGCTTCACATCTCATGGCCTTTAAGAGTGAAGGATGCTAACCTGTCCTAGCTAACACTTTCATAAAAAAAGATACCCGTTTATAGTAGAGGATTAACTGCATACCAAACCGAACATATTGTTAGTCATTATGACCATTACACCCATCCCAATTACACTTGCACTTCTGGACACAGTACACACCTCTAGCTTAGCGGCAAGAGACATGGCTTCTCCACTACAGGTTCTCTGGGTGATCACTAGCCTCTGAGATTTGTTTCTGTCTGCAGACTGGCTTGATTTTCCTTGCCTTAAGTGAATAGCCATAGTGCATTGTGGTAAATGCATTGTAAATGTGTCTGTAAGGAGCTGGTGTAGACGCAGGAAACAAACTACAAGGGACTGCCGTCATGGAGACAGACTGATCTGCTCTACGCAGATGGAGCAAAAAAAGTAGAAATGAAACAACAGGTAGCACACTCTGTGACTGCTTCTGGGAAGAAGACGTGAATTTTAGCTCCTCATTTTACAATAACCTCTAAAATAAGTGAGCGTCCTTAAAAAATGAAAGATACGTTTGCTTCGTAAATTTCTCTAAAGAATAACTATTTATATATGACTGATAAGGAAAAAAGAGATAATTCAGACTAACAGAACTGCTGAACATTGGCTAGATAACCACTGTCTTATGCAAACGCAGTCTGACTATAATCAATACAAACACTGAAGGGCTCTCCTGAAGGTGATGGAGATGAGGGGAGGGAGGAGGATAAATGTTGAAAGAAGGGAGGATACAAGAAGCATTGTTAAGATGTGAGAAGGAGGCCAAATGTCAGGAAGACATGGAGGGTTTCTGGATCTTGGAAGGAGAATAAGGATGAGAATGCACAGGTAAAATGGGATTATGTAATAGGAACCATATGAACAGTTATAGTCCCACCTCATTATACTCAAGTTTACACAGTTACATTCTGTGATCATAGGCAAACCCTGTCCAAGGAGCTGTTGTCTCTAGAGAAAAGTAAGAATTGAAGTGATGAGAAGAAAGGCCAAAAATCTTAATCAAGTGATTGAACAACAACAAGAAAACCAACATAAAACTCAGTTTGCATAACTTTGACTTTATCGCCTGTTACCAAGCTTAGCTAAAATTTTAACATCCTGAGGTTTGCAGATTGCCTTAGGAAAACTGGGAGAAAAATAAGGTATTCCAAGGACAAGTGAGATGGAAAAAAAGAATGTATAAAGGGCCCAAAATACAGAGGGTGTACCTGACAGAAGAGCAGATATTACAAAAATGTTGAAAAAGGACAAGGTATATCTCACATGGCAAATTTAAACAGTGGCATAGAAGGCAGTGAAGGGAGAATTGGATGCAAGTAAAAATACCACGTTATTTCAGGGACCTGAAGAGGAAACAAACATCTCCTTTATCCTGAATACACTAAACAGCTTTCTCCATTCATTTTCAAATTGTTAACTCAATAGGTAGAGAGAATCCAACAAGAACAACTCTTCCAAAACAGTGTCTCAAGGTTTGCAGGACACGAAAGGCCATGTGATTTTGAAGGCTAATATATTCATAAAAGTATATCTCGCTTTTAAACTGTACCAGGTTCATCAGGAACTTACAGGAGGAAAAGATATGATGGATAGTAATTGCAAGAGAAGGATCCAGGCCACCTCCCTTGATCGACCACAGCCACAAACATACCATCTAAGATGACATGTGAAAATACTTAAGAGGCTGACAAGCACTTTCCAAAACTTCTGGAAACTCTGTAAACTTCTGACTTCCTTAGACAAACTTTCCTGGAAGCTGGGAAGCAATCATGTGTTGCCTCTGTCTTTGCTTCTCTGGCTGTGGATCTGCAAGATATCTCTCTTGCCAGACTTTACAAGGACCTTGAAACTAGCTCATTCTGAATTGCATTTAAAGAAAATCTCTGCTATTCAAAACCTTTCCATAATACAGCCTGCTGACTTAATGTTGTTACCTCCATATTTGTTCACATTTTCACCTTTTTATTTCATTACATACATATAATGTGCTGGGAACACTGCTAATCAATAGTGGCCCAGAATTGCAGCACCATTATTTGAGGTGTTAGGTTGGGTACAAATTAAAATTCTGTCAGATTTTGGAAGTGTCTGGCTCAGAAATTTTATTTCAAATCCCTCTCCAGTTGCTAATTTTATCACACTGTAGGAGCACACAGACATTGATCAAATTCTTACCTTGCTTGGCATAAGGTGGTCCACTGATACTTGCTTTCCTGACTTCATTGTTACTCATGTTCCTAGTAGTCAAGTTCAGTGGCTTGGTGAAAATGCCTGTATTTTCACTTGGCAACATTTCCTTACTGAAACTGGAAAAAAAAAAAAAAAAGTATAGTAACGTATCACATGGAAATTTCTGAGTTGCAGCCTAAAATATGAAAGCCTGACAAAAATGGAATGCTTAACAAGAGTAAAGGAAAGCAAGAGAAAGAGGCAAGAATAATAATGAGCATTATTAAAAAGAAGAAATGCAGAGTCCCTCTCTTTTCTCCTCACAGAACTGTAGTCACAGCTATTGAAAACAATTAAAGGCTTCAGTTCAGATAAAAGTCCCCAAACACTAAATGCTATACACACTCAGAGAGGATGAGAAATGATTGCTGCCTCAAGCACTTGTGCTCTAAGAGGACAGGACAAAGGACAGAAGATGAAATAGGGGCACAGAGGGCTTCCTCTTGAAGGATGCTGTATTCTTCAGGTGCTGAATCAACAAAGCTCTTTAATATGCATACTTTTTCTTTGAAGGCATAGTTGAACACAACTGTTTCAAGATAAGTACGTGCTTAAGTGTTTTGGTGGACCAGGGCCAGGTTGCTTGGCAGCTGGCAGGACTGAGCCCAGATGATGTCTTCTCCATGGCTGTGTTGAGGATGGGCAAAGCAACAATTACAGCCCATTGATCTTACTGATGTGAGCCCTAGTATTTCTGCTACACTCTCTCTTCTCAGAGCCACTCATAGGCACATGCAGAGCATCAGGTGCACACAGGGCAACTCCTTTTAATAAACTTAAAAAATGGCCAAGAAATATGGAACTACCTTATGAAATATGGAAAACCTCACCTTCCAAAAACACTTTTGTGCTGTGCATGTGGTAGAGCATAGAAAAATAGCCCAAATATATATAATTTCCCTGAGAAGTCTGGACACTTGAAATCACTAAATTGTTAGGTTCCACCATCCAATCTTACAAACATAGTTGTGTGGGGCAACAGGAAAGATGGCAGAGAGCCAAGCTGCCCAGTGGGTGGCATAAATTAGCAAAGAAACATTTCAAAGAGACATAAATATAGAAAACATTCCACAGTTTTCTTACTTAACTCAAAACTGTCACAAATACTGTTGTATACTTACATGTTTTTTTTAGCTGCACCAGCTGAGCAGTTTGAAGAATTCAAGTTACATCCAGGATGCTGAATATATCTGGATAAAACAGAACACAGAGACAAAAGATTTGAGGTACCTTTGGTGAGCAGAGATTTCTTAATGATGACACAAACTCCACTGAATACAGGGCCCTGACAAAACCTGCCCTGTAACGTGCTTGTCCCATCACTGGGGGGAAAAAACATGGGTGGGGGGATAGGGAGGGAAATCAGTTACTTGCAAATGAGTTCACTAACATAGAGAAAACACTGAATTTTCATCTGCAGAGAGTAGATGAAAATCAGCAACCATTAATGGCTGGGGACACAACTTTCCGTGTGAAGTCAGAGTCTCCTCAGGTTGGGCAGAAATACTTTTCTTAAATAAACTCTGAGATTAGTGCAAAACAAAATGAGTTCTGGGTTGCTTGGCTATATTGAACCATGTATATTTTCTCCTCAGGTATTTGGCCCTTTGAAACCATATCTTTCAGAAGTCCCTAAGTACAATACATCTGCGTGAAATAATAAAATGGTTTCTGCTATATCATAGCAAATAAAGGCTAGGTAGTCTACCTCTGTGTCACTCTGCCATACGATTTGTTCTCTCTTGGGGCACCTGGAGCCACAGAGGTCTTTCAGAGGAGAGGACCTATAAATAGTTGAGTGCTGATAGGAGCTTTCAGAAGCTCTTAACTCAAACAGTAGGCAACACCTTTGAAAAGCTGGTCAGCAGCATTTCTCACTCTGGAAAGCACCTCTTCATGTAGGAAAAGTTTCATTTTTCAGCTTCTTTCGTGGCTACCTGATGAACTTAGTACCTCTCCTAGCTTAGCAGATTTCAGAAGTGGTACCAGCCACTTTATTGACAGGAGATATTTAGAAAGAACTGTGTAAGGAGTTGAAGGACTTGCAGTGTTTCCTTATTACTTGAGAGAATTCCATGATTACATGATAGAATGAAAAAAAAAATGGGCACAAACAAAATAAATAGCTGATGGGAAACTTAAGTATCAAGAGGAAACAAAGTCTTAGCCTTAAGTTTGCCTGAATACTACTGCCCATATAATTTCCAGACGTTCTTTTTCTTTTCTTTCTTCTGAATAACAATGATGCTACAGACCAGTAATAATGGACTGAGAGGACTGAGATTCCTCCTTTTATAGTTGTTCCCTGGGACATTACATGATTGGCATTGCTTCTAGTTTTTAAGAGCGGCTTTGTATAACTATCAGTTTGTAAGAAGCACACTTCTCTTTGCCTCCCTGCACACTTCGCTTTGGGACAGGAAAAGAAAAGAACAAAAAGCATTGTGAGACCCATTAGCACTAAGAAAGAGGAGGTGAAAAGAATAATATATATGTGTCCCTGAAGGAAAGAACATCATTAAAAATAAAGATGAATAACCAGAGTAGGTTTCAAAACTACCCAAACATACAAGGCTGCTTGTATTAAAAATGAGAAGGTACACATCCCTAGGTTTTCATACTTAGTTTTACTTCCTCTTTCAACTTTGCGAAGTCCTCTGCTAGTAGAAGTATACATTTCTAATAAAAAAATTACATTAACATTAACAATGTGCCTTTCACCCATGGCCCTCAAATTGCTTTACAGAATGTAATTCTCACAGTTTGTAGTCAGATGAACAAGGCAGTTTAATAAGGTCCATCTCACACTAGTGAAAAAGAGGAAGGGAGGCTGAACAAGCCATATTCCAAACGCTTGTGTTAAGACTTGACTTTGAACTCATTACTACACACGCATAAGGTGGTGCAGTTCAAATTCCTGGCATGAGCAGGGAACCAGAAGTGGAAAAGAGAGTAAATACTGATTTGTGTAGAGACATCAGACTCAGGAAATCCAAATTCAGTTTGTTATTTTGCTCTAGGTGTTCAAATATCTCAGGCAAGGTACTCTCTGGGCTTATGGCTGTTTTAAGTCTGGTAGCATTATGAGCATGATTACATTAAAGATTATGAGTTCCTTAGGTACTTCTACAACTCTAGGCTCAATTAAAGGGACTTTAACTGTAGGGACCCTCTAACAATCCTCACCAATGACATAGTGACAAAGAGGGTAACATGCAAGGCTCTTGACCGTTGGTCCTTCACTCTACATGAGGCAATCTTTCAATAATTACTTTCTCTAGGCTTCTGACCCCCATTGAATCCCACATGTCAAACAAACAATCAGCCTGGGATAATTTAGCTCACCAGGCTCAACTGACAAAGCTAACTACCATTCCTCAAGACCATAGCTCTCACTCTGCCATCCTTCTGTTGATGTTACCTGTAAGCAATGCAGCAGAGTTTCAAGATCACCATGCTTTAATTTTAGCCTTCTCTTCTGACTTGCTACTACAGCTTCCTGCTCTGACAAAACGCTCCTGGCTCCACTGTGCATTACTTGGTCACTGAAGAGCAAGCAGCCAAGAAGCCTTGGATACATCTTTCTTTCTTGCGGGCAATGCTACTCTGACCACTTGAGCAGGGAAATGCCATGGTGTGATCACAAAGGATAGCGCGCTCTTCCATATTCATTATTTTAGTCAAGCCAGTTTAAGATGAACATGAGTCTCAAAAATACCTCTCTGCCAAATCTTCAACAGCTTCCACAGACTTCAGGAAAAGCTTCAGAGGCTGTCCTAAGACTCATGAAGTAATGCAAAATAAATAGCCCCCCCCCCCCCAAAAAAACAACCTGAAAGAAAATCGAAACTCCACGACACACTTCTTCAATCACACATTATATTGATTTTTTTTTTTTAATAATGACTGTCAATAAAGAGGTCTAGGAAAAATATCCCAAGAAACACTACCAAAATTTAGATGAGATACATTTATGTTAGGACAAGTTTATTTACAAAAATAAGAAAAATAAAATCACTCATGGTTATCCTGTTGAATCTGACTAGGAATTTTTCACAATCCTTATGCAAGTACCGAAGAAGGTGAGAGACATGATCTTAACATTGGTCCCATCCTCTGACACAAGAGATTTGGATTTTTATTGCCTCTAATAATTACACAGGCAGAGGAAGAAGAGGCAGAGTGAGAATTTCAGTGTACAAATATTCATATTCACAAGCCAAAATCATATAGTCATCTATGACACAAGGCATTAGCTTACACTGCATTTCATTGTCTAAACATCCAGAAACTGAGATCAGATTTCCCACAGGATTAAAAGTATGCATTGAATTTGTCCATATTTAAAGTACCAGAAAGGCAGATAAAAGTTTGTAATGCCATAAGACTGTAAAGGGAAAAGAAAATCAGAGAAAGGTCATTGGAGGCCAGCAAGCGAGAGACTAAAGACAGCTTGCAGAACAAGAAGTTCATTTAAACACAGTAATTTGAAAACAGGCACAACAGGAGACGATCAATATTATCTTTTATTTGCTGAATCTTTTTGCTTTTACTACTGCCAATTCCACCCCTGCAGTTTAGACCTGGCAGCTAAATCTCTGTTGCTTTCCAGCAGCTTTCAGAAAACAGATAAGGAACCAAACTAGCAAAGAAATAGGCTAAAGTACTCTCACTTTCTCTCTTACTCTGTGTTCAAGTACAGTGAGTCAATCTTTCTTTACAGCATCATCTAGAGGCTTCGGAACTCTTGACAGCAGAAATCTTACACTGACCTAGAAACATCTGAGTCTATGACTACCATAAACTTCTTGTTAATGGTTTCCTAAGTTATTATATGCTTTTCAGCAGTATTGTGTATATCTTGGCAAAATAATGAGAGTCAGTTCATGCTCGGGCCCCACAAAGGTGATACTGTCTTGATATGTGAGACTCCAGAGTGGTTTGGCTCCTGCAGAGAGAAGAAGGACGAAAGACCTCTAGCTGTTATCTAGATGGCACAATCATTCTACAAAGACCCATCATATTTTACAAGAGAAATTATACACAAAAGATAGTTTAAAAAAGAAAGCATATGGACTATTCTGTTGCTGTGCATTTGTTGACAGACTTTTATTTTTCATAGAAATGAATATCTACAGAGCCCAAATGTTCTCAACTTATTTAGAAATATTTTCCTCACATCCTTTTTACAAGCAGCTGTGGCATTCTA
The DNA here is from genome assembly GCA_020745775.1 of Theristicus caerulescens. Taxonomy (NCBI): domain Eukaryota; kingdom Metazoa; phylum Chordata; class Aves; order Pelecaniformes; family Threskiornithidae; genus Theristicus; species Theristicus caerulescens. Next base: position 77,640,771 of record CM036558.1, read on the forward strand.
TGTGGACTACAAAACCAATCTTTTTAAGCTATCAGTGTCTGTGCTTGAATCTAGTTATTTTTGTACTTTGTTGACTCTGCTTTAGAGTCTTAAAAATAAATCAGTAATTCATTCTGTACATCTTTACACCTTAGAAAATAGTTGAAATGCTATAATGAGGAGACAGAAGTGGAGAACGTGTGCTGTGTTATACGTACTGTGTGATGACTGACTTCAACAGGATTGCTACGCATTGTCCTCACTTTATACAAAACTAAACTTTGAGCTCGCATCCCACTGCCTAACATAGCGCAACACTGCAAAGCAAAACCTTGCTTAAAACTCTGGACACTTTGTCTCTTCTTTTCTTCTCCAGTGGTAAGTTACACTCTGTTACTAAAACTACTGAACTTTACAGTTCTCCCAAGGCAAAGTCGAAAATGAGATCCAGCTTCGATCCTCTCACCAGTGTTTCTTGATGGTGCCTCACAATTGAAGTTCTCTAATTTCAAGAACTCTGGTCTCAGACTCTGGCTGATGAATGGGCATGAGCCCTGCTTGCTTCTTTTCCTTCAAGAATTTCCTCCTATACTGTTACAGTCTGATACCTTTCTTACCAATAATGATATGCCTATGACTTTCTATTCAAATGCTACCCTTTCTTGTTGAGGTAGTTCCACCCAACCATCAAAATAAAATTTACAGGCAGCTTTTCAGCTCCTGTGATCAGAGAGTCCTAGACTTCCATCTCTCTCCTTGGTTTCTCCAGCACAAATAAAAAGAAGGGTTTCTAGAATGCCTTTGCCATCACTACTCACAATTTCACCGTCCTTGAAAAGGAAGTCTCAGAATTCCTTATTCCCAAGCACAGTCCTCTGTGTTCATTTATCCTGAAACACGACCCATTTTCCAGCTTTACTGATTTTGCTAGGTATCTTTATACAGTCCATCCTGCTAAACTTACTGATTATTTTGGTAAAACAGTGGGATAGGACCTCTGACCTACAGAACTGACCAGTCATTTGTGTCAGAGGAGACCTGGAACTGGAGATGATTAATCATTACTCAAGAAGAGTTTAATTCACTAAGACAGAAAATTGCTCTCGAACACAAATCTCAAGCTGTTCTCTCAAACAGGAGAGGCTAGACAAGAAATATCTGCTATTTGGCACACTTAAAAAAAACCCAACAAAAACCAAAAACCAAACAACAAACAACTTAAAAGGCTCTCGCCTGACCCAAAAGGCACAAACAGTACAGCTCTTTTAATCAAAGCATGTAAAAATCTCTTCACATTCAAAGTGTCAAATCATGATCCCATTAACAGTAAAACTTCCAGAACCTCTAATGAGAGAGGGTGATTTGGTTTTGTTCAGCATTGCTGGAATGGGCATGTAATCAACTTCAAAACAAATTTAATTCAAAGACTAATTCTGGAAACACATTGATACAAAGGGACCAATGCAAACACCTACTGAAGTTTGTAGGAGCCTTTTAATCGCATAATTTTTAAAGACCATGACTTGATGAGAATTCATTACAGGCTTTGGTCTTAACTTAGGACAAACTTCATGAATTGATCGAAGAATAACTTAATGTCATAGTAATAGGGACATAAAATCTGAATGAGACTTAAGATGGCCCAAATCTTCCTGAGTCAATATAATCATAATCCAAATAAAACTGATGATGATACTGGTATCAGTCTAGGGGAAAAATGACATAAGATTATACCAGTATAACCAAAACATTACAAAATTAATTTCATTATGTGATATTGAAATGTAAAAGGCTGATTTCACTTGATTCATTGGAATTTAAGAAGAGAAGACTCAAAACATTTTATATGTTTGTTATGATAGAAAGTGGAAAGTTAAAACAGTATCACCTGGAGAATAAGGTTTCCTAAGCTCATACTCTAAAAGTCAACTGGGCAGATGTACATTGATCAGTTACTTCACTTCAGTGTTGAGAAGGAATAAGCAAAGATAGCAATAATAGGCAGCTATTGAACCATTTCACATTTTCTTGTGATATAAATTTCTTAAGTAAATCAGCAAATTTTTGCTGCATTGTGGTGGGTATAAATCTCAGAAAAACATTTTGTGAATGGGTCAAGCTCAGTTAGCTACACTACCACCAGGCTGTGAAAATCTACAATAAAAATAAAACAGCTCTAGCCCATTAGATTAAAAGTGACTATAAATATTAAGTGTTGTTGTAAATGGATTCAACTTTTGGATACGTCATCTAATTTTTGAAGCCTCATTTAAGATTTAATTCTTAAAGGACCTTAGCATGTTTTCTTTCTACAGAGTATTAATACCTCATGAGAAAGCATTTAAAACATGAATTGAGGGAGCATCTATTAGTAATAAAATACAACTTTGTTCACACTCTACTTGCATTTTGTTTTACTTCATTTTTCATTGTGTTTCTCAAAAACTTATTTGTTCTGAAAAACAAAGTAGTCAAACTTGGAAACTAACAGATATGGTTTCAGTAACCAAATGTAGCACTTTAGATGGGATGCTTATAAAGCCAACTTAGACCGAAATAAGCATTAATAAGACAATTTTGATTAGTAAATAACCTTTTTCAAACACATGCTTCAGATTTGAATATAAGACATTACTGTAAACTAAGATGAAATAAAAGATGAAAAGAAAATTGTGTTGTTCCCCCATTCCCATGCCCCCAGTGATTCCGCAGCCCCGGAACCTGTTGCCTTTGTGGAAATCTCTTAGGGAATAAGCAGTATTTCTTAATGAACCAGAATCAGCTTCTCAGTGTGGTTCTGGGTAGGCTGAAAGAAGGGGAATTCATTTATATTCACAGAGACCCAATTTACCCGAATTCCCACTGCCGTAATCCCAATTACAAAGTTGTGAACTTCCATCCCAGAAGTTTACTAAGAACCAGGAAAGCCAGCCTGTTACATTTGCTGGATTTACTCATGAACATAAAGGTCAGCATACGTATATTTAATCATATGTAAACTGGAGACCTACCTGAAGAAATGGGTATACCTCGTGTGAAGTCCAACCCTGTGTAAAGGGCTAATCCTCAGTGTGTAGTACTCATATTTACCTGTGAGCAGAGGTGCAAGAAGACGCCCAGACAAATCTGAAAGCACTGCTTCATGGTCCATGACAGTGCAATGCAAGCCAGCTTCAGTCCAGCTGTGACATAGCCTTGTTAGCAAAAAGGGGCATTTTAGCATGGACGATGACTCTTGCAACAATATATTTTCCAGACACTGACTAGCTCCAACCCAGCCGATTCATATGGGAACTCTGTGCCTGCTTTGATGTGCCCTTTACCAATTTCACAGACTTGTGAGGACTGCTTATCTATTTGTCTAAATCCTTGTACTGTGCCCATCACTGAGGTGGCCAACATATTCCCCTGCTATGGACAGCTATTCTGTGGCATGTGTGGTTCTAATTCACCTATTTTGTACATGATATTTAAACAGCTCTGTCTCAAAGCTTCAAAACTTGCATGCACATCCCTTTAAGTCATGTTACAGAGGAGGAACTGGTAAAGATTTTTTTCCTCTCTGTTCTTCTCTCATGATTAATAGTGACAGCTGAAAGCAAGTGGCAGAAGGCCAAACAATCAAAGGGCATAGCAATAACAGTTCTGTTTCCCTGCAATTCACAAATTATTTCATTATCTTTTGACATTGCAATCAGGGTGCAAATCCAATAGTGTATCAGCTGCCTGGGTTACAGACATTCAGGTAGGTTTGATCTGATTGAGTAACACCCACTCTCCAAAAAACTTTCTCTAGTTCTAAGAGTAGACAGACCACTGGAAAAATTTGATATTTTATCTTCAAAGATCATGTCAATGTACTTGACTGCAAAGAAATAATTTCTGCATAAGCATTGCAGTCTGTTCAGTTTGAAAGATCTGAATGCTCATGTTTTGCATCTGTTAAAAAATGAAATGCCTTTTTCTACCTACTTTATAAGCTGATTGTCAATGTACTTCAAAAACGACAAGTGGAAAAATATATTTCATGATGTTTTTAAATCATCTTCTTATGGGCTTGCTGAGATTGACAGCTCTGCAGAAAAAGAAAGATTCTTCACTTGAAATTAAAAAGAATAACTTGGAATATCTGAAATTGTCAGGAGGCTTTTTGAAAAGATGTCCTTATGCACATAACTGCAAGTCCATCTGTTGTTTTAATTTGTCTCTCTAATAATTCCCTGGAGTTCCACTAGGTTTGAATGTTAGAATAAATAGAAAGGAATCAAACCATGCATTCTTTAAACAAAATTTATCCAAAAATACAGTTCTGTGCATTAACTCTTGCCTGTGCCAGCCTCATTTCAAGTTTCACTGTTTTCATTAACATTTACTGAATGCCTATTTAAAGTAAATGTATTCATTCCAACAGTTGCTCTGCCTTAAACAGAACTTTATACAGTTTAGAACTTAAAAATAATTAAAGTATGCAGCTTAGTTAAAACAGATAGCTGTATTAACCATATCACCTGTTTGTACTTCCAGATGTTCTTAAATTCTCAAATTTTCACTAAACTGTATGTCAAGTTTCCAAGTGGTTGGCAACAAGAATAATATGTTACTAGTTCTGGGGGGGGGGGAAAAGTAATTTGTTTACCTGATTTCAAGTAATTTTTATTTAGATAAACAAAGAATAACACACTGCATATTAACAATCTTGCTAGCACTGATTTTTCATCGTGCTGTGTACAAACTAGTGAAATGTGAAACTTGCTACATCTTTTTCAAAGTTTTAGAAAATATTACTTATTCTACTTCAGCGCTAGTAACACTCAGGATCCAGGCCACTTCTTGACTGTTTTAAGGGAAACAACCATGGTCTTCGATTACATTTAAATGGCAATTAAAAGGACAGTATAAACTGAATATTTACATTACATAAACTGATTGTTACCATTATTCTGCAGCTAGAAAAAAAATCAAATCATTGCTTCCAAACTACTGACAGCATAACAGTCTAAAGAGGCAGTCTGCTAAATTCTAAACTTTTCCCTCAAGCCTAAATCCTAGTATTTGTGTAGATGAATTGGATGTTTCAGGCTGAAGCCAAATCCTGATCTTTAAAATTGATAGAAATGCATTGGAACCAATATGTCCGAGGCCATTATACATGCAAATACTTGCATTGAGTACCATCTCACTCTGTTAAAATTGACATTTGGAGTGAATATATTGGAATTGGTCCCTAAAATTGTGTAATAAAACATAATTTGCCATTTTTTTCATATATTAAGGTCAATTGTTTCTGTAACTGACTAGAAAAATCCTACAGAATGCAATGAAGGAGACTTTGTCTCACTCAAACATCATATGGAATTTACTAGCACTTACAGATCTGCCATTAAAATCTTAAAATGGCTAAAAAAGAATAAAATGTAATGACTGGACACCCTTATTTATGTTTATTTTTAAGCCCATTTTAAAACCCAGGCTAATTTCTGAGGAGTCATTCTGGATATTACCTGCCCACTTCCAGAAGTGATGTTGCTGACTTGCATATGCCCCCGTTGCTTTTATCCGGTGTCCACATGAGTTAATGATGAATCTCCCATTACATTTAGATGAATTTAGATTGGCTCCCCGGAGGCCTCCGCATGTGCGTGTTTGGTCTCACCTGAACATGGACAGCAGGAAAAGGGGGCATTCTTTGGGAAACTCAAAACATGTAACAGACTCTCAGGAATGCCTGTGCTGCGATTGCTTCCATGATCTACTTCAGAGTCAGATCTTCATCTGGTGTAAACTGGCACAGCTTTAGAATAAACTGCAGATTAAAAGATTGAAGGACACAGAAAGGAGGAGAGAAAAAAAATAAGCCTCTGACTTGAGTTTCTATTAAATCTCCTCAGTTACCTAAACCACACAGTGATGGGGTTGTTATTAGTTTTATTCTATATATGAGGGAGGACAGAAACGCATTTACTGTGCACTGAAGAGCACTTCCTCCTCCAGGTTCTCCTTGCAGGTTTCGTGAGCTCAGAAATTGCCTTCCTCTCACTTCTGGGGAGACCATGGACAAACTGATTCTCCAGTCTTCACCTGCACTTGCTAAAGAGCTCCCCCATCTCTCTCCCCCCTACAATACTCACGGCAGGCTACAGAGTCCCACTGTTTTGCCCTGTTCAGTAAACAAAAGCCATGACCTACTACCTGGAACTGTTTTAACAAGCCCAGAACTTTTTAACCCAAAGGGGAGAGTGAAACAGCTCAGCTGGCACGTGAGCAGTGCTGCTAACATCTCACAAGACTAAGGCAAAGAAGGGTCACAGAAGCTGGATGTGACCCTGTGGACAACAGCTTCTTTTGATGGTGCAGCTATTTGGAAAAGAAATCCTAGGGAGTATCTTAGTATAAAATGCAAGCCAGGGAGAGATTATTATTTTTGCATTACCTATTTTTCCAAAACTCATCCAGCAATGCATAGTTATGTCTGAATTTTGACTCCTTTCTACTGAAGCCTTCCTTATCAATGCCATTATGACTAAAACACATCATTTCATATTGTTTTTACAGTACATTGACAACCTAAGCACCTCACTCTCCAAAGGCATCACTCAGAACTGCATTAGTTTTTCCATCCAGGATCACCATATTCCACTGGCTTTGCTTAAATCAGCAGGTTATAAATGGATAATATCTCTCTCCTAACACCCATGAGGTAAAACTGTTACAAAAAACGTGAACAGCGAAGTATGTCAAAAAGGCAGGCAGTCAAGCATGGTGTGCTTACTCCAGCGGAGAAGCCAGAGTGAAGTCAAGCTAGGTTTCTGCTTTGAAAGGCACAGACGCTGTAGCCTCAGCCAAGTGATGCCAAAAACTGCATACTGATGTCCAAAGACAAAATTTCTTCCCTTCCTCCCCTACCAGCCCTTGGTCACCTGTGGACCTGCTCCATTTGCAGCTATCAAACCAATAAGGCTTTTACATGATACCTGGAGTAACATGCTATACACCACTGGGTGCATAAACACATACAGAAGAATTAACATTCAGCTGCCCTAGAGAGAGAAAAATGATTCCTGAAGGCAAAAGGGTACTAAGTGGGACTGCCACCAACATGGCTGCTTTAGGTTGCCAGAGGAAATAAAAGAGGCTTCAATTCATCCTGAGGCTAATATAGATGTGGGAAAGGCAACATGAAATGCTGAAATAGTGAGGGGGGGAAAAAGGAATCATGCTTCTTCCATCATAAGGGTCCACTCAACAGTAACCTGTGTAAAGTTTCACTGCACTAGATCACCTCCATAAAAAAATCACCGGTTGCTCCTTGCCAGGGAGAAATAATCAGGGAGTGCAAGAGGGGAAGGCTGAATTTAAGTTCTATATTTTCCCTGCTTCCTTTTGAAGCTGCATGCTTATTTGGTGGCTCTTATGGGCTACTGTGACTAATACCATAGTCAAGTATGCAAAGTTCTTCGAAGACCTAAAACCAGCATGGATCCTGCTAAAAGCACATACCTCTCTCCCTCTCTGGTAGGGTCTCTGGGAGCATGCTACATCCTGCACATCCCTAAGGCAAACGAACACTCAGGTTTTAACAACGGCAACATATTAATTTTAAAAACCACTGAAGTGCCCCTGGCTGGAGGGAACACAGCCTAATCATTAACACTTAATGCCTCAGGGAGGGCTGAAGAGACTGCTTCCTCAATATTTCTGTATTAAGTCTTTTAAAAAATATAAGCCCTACCCAAAAGCAAAACACATCTCTAAGTCACTCGAATATTCTCCCAGAGATGCAAAATCCCTGCAGCAAGAAATATCCTTTAGTTGTTAGTTCTGCTATTAACTATGAAAACACCCTCCGAATAAGCAGTAGGTGGCAGACAGTTCTGACAGAAGAGACAAAAGCTTGCTATACATAGGCGCTACCAAGTAAAAATCTTCAGCATGGTGCATGAACATTAAATTCTACCTAATTCCCCCGTTAAAAATGTTTCTCTTTTGTTTCATTGGTTTCATTCATTAAGAATGTTTTGCCAGACTTTCGTGTTCTTTTGGGAGAAATTCCAGGACTCCGTCAGCTGCTGTGCTGATGGGGACCCGGCAGACCAACAAGTTATGCTGCATCATGCACAGAGAGTACTTAAAGGGAATTTAAGACCAAATAAACTTTGCAAATATCATCACTGGGTTTAAATTACATGCTTGGTGAATTTGGCTCTTTTTGTTAGATCTAATCTAAAGAGGATTTTTCTCTCTCTCCTTCCTGAAGGATTCATTTACCCCTGCTGCTTATTACTCATCAAAAGTCATCATTTTCTATCTGTGACATCCTGATAGGCCGTTGCCGTGGAAAAGATTATGAAGCTGAAAACAAGCAAGCTGATTTGCATTAAGAAGTGAGTTTCAAAGTGTGCAACTTTTGTTCGCAGAGGGACTTAAGACACTTTTGATCAGGCAAAGATAATGTTACAGGGGAAAAAGAAAAGATTTACTTGAGAGAGACCTTTTGCTTTTTTAAATAGTGTGATGATTGGTATCACTAAGCAAATTGTAAAATCAAATTATTGAAACTATTCTTTTCTAACGCTCCTCTCCTGGATTTCTTCTTCAGTTTATCTTTGTCTTCTACTGAGCTCTGGAATAACAAATTTCCTACTGGCCAAATATCCAGCTGATGTGGCTCACCATAACTCTGTGAACTTCAGGGTAGCTATACCACTTTATCAGCAAAGGATCTGAATCTCTCCTTCAGAACAGAAATAACATGGCACAACAGGAAAAGGAACCTCTGTGTGCAAAAAGGATCATTTGAGGAAAATCAGCCCTTGGTGTACTAACAACTAAGTGTAGCTGAGTGTAGCTAACAACTGCACTGCTTCATGGCATTTACAGCCTACCAAATATCAACTGTTAATTGACTGGAGCACGAGATAAAAGTCTGTTTATAATTAGACCTAACAACATTCACACACCTTGATTTGGGATGAAAGCATCGTCTTACCTCTGAGCTCTCTTTCAGCAATATACAGCACTCCAGATGTCAGGCTTAGCAATAGAAAATTCTGCTGCAGTGAGGAAGGGAACAATTTATTACCCCTTAACATAGGAATTGCATGGGGATGCTCTGCTGCTTTCCTTTTTGTGCTTTTCTTAGGTGAGAAAAGAAAGAAAACCTAGTTACCTTTAGAGCCTACTTGGACAGCTGGATTTCTATTCTTTGATCTACCACAGGTTTTTCTTCCTGATATTGAGTACATCACTCAGGCCCAGAATACCCAAAGATGCCTCCAGAAGTCAAAGGGGCAAACCCTATGATGGGTCCTTCTGCCTCTAAAGTTAACAGTTTGTCTGCAAGATGATGTTGGATAACTGCCTGTGTATTAAAAGGGGTACCTATATAGATGAGTGGCTGCACCCTACTATATGTTTGATTGATAACAACTTACATTGTCCTACTTTTGTGGTGAATATGCTGGTCTCCAGCAGCATAGGCTGCTGTCTTAGCCGAGATCCCCCCTCTGGGCAAATATCACCTACCAGTTAGATCAGGGAGGACGAAGTCCAGGAAGATGCAGGTAGCTCTGCTAACCTACCTTTTCCAGCAGCTGCCTCTCTGAGGCTTCAGGAGGAGTTTGCAGAGTTTCTTAATTCAGCATTAGTTTTTGTTGTGACTTTAGCTCATACAGAGCAGTGCAGTAATCAACTCTGCCACTTACTTATTCATTCACAGAACACTAAAAAGTGATGAATTTCAAAACTCAGTAGCTTAATTATTTTATTTGCTCCTGCTTCCCCCCCTTCTTTCATTATCTGTGTTCATTAAAACTACTATTCCTTGATGATCATATTAAAGCACGACACAATATTAATTTTACAGCAGTTTCCCTATGAATATAATAAATTAGCTCATAACAGACCCAGACCATTTTCATTTTAAAAAGCTTATTACAACACATCTTACTGAATTCATCATTTTATTACTGTTAATCAGTTAACATAAAGTAGTGTTGAGTTTGCTTCTTAAGCTTAAATAATAACCTTTATCTATACTGTTAACCTTATCTTATGATGTCTTATAACCTTGCATTTGTTCCACCGTTTTGGGGGGATCTTCCTAGAATGCTTACATTGCCAGGTCAGTGGCTATATTTCTTCAAGAGGCTTTAATCTATGCTCTGAAATACTTCATTGAGCATGGAGGAGATGGACAATATTTCCCAGGGATTTTAGAACTGTTTCAATAAATTGAATATTTTGGTGTATTAATTAAATAGTGGAAAGCTGTAGATTCTGGGCTTATAGATTTTGCCACTGAATTCAAAGGAACAGTCAAGCAAATCAAATTAACATTACACCCAAGAGCAAAGGGATTGAAACTCAAGAGAGGAAAGTCCCCATGGCCTTGAATCAGTACCAAGTACATGCCTGTTGACTGTTCCTCATTACCTGTGAGACTCGTGTGACTCCTTAACTCTGCTGAGTCCACTCCCTCCTCAGAGCTAGAAAGCAGGGCATCACCTGTATCCAGTGTATTTTGTTGCATGCTGTCACACAGCTGCATGTCATGATGTGTCTACTGGCACATACAAGCTGCATTAGAAAAGAGGAATCTTAAGACATCTAAAATCAGTGGCTGTTTTTTACCTGCTTTGCATTGGGCCAGAGGAGCATGGTCTTCAGTGCAGTCACCTGACAGTAGAAACACCTTTCAAAGGATGGGCTCAGATTGGAAGCCGTTAATAAAGCAAGCCGCCTGTTCACTTGTGTAAGGATTTGCAGTAGGGAAAAAGACATATGCAACACTAAGTAAATATTTTTTAATATAAATAAAACATTTTACCCTCTCTGCTAAGCCTGTCCTAGTCCTGAAAGCTAACCATCATGCAATGTGACACATCGTGAAAAGGAAAAAATCCCTCCAAGCTGAAAGAGGTGCTAAAGAGAAGGAGGATAGGAAGAGAAGTCAAGACCTTGAAAGTGTCTTTTGCTTTCTCTATCTTGACTACAATTTTCTGCTACAAGTATCACAAGAATGGCAGATAAAGGTCTATAATAAAATTCAAAGTGCCTTTTTGATCTGCTATCACCTGCTTAATGCTTGTACCTATCTTGCCAAAGCAAAGAAATTGAACCTCCACTATTCAAGTTCTTAATTCCTTCACTGCCTGCAACGGCAATGTTGCTATTGCATTCCCTACCCCTAGGAGTGCGATTATAAAGTCTAATCTCCTCCTACTAAAGTCAATGCAAGTAGGGATTTGACCTGCTGGTTTTTTAGCCTCTCATCTCCATAAGAGAGAGGCATAGATAACCACAAATCTAAAAGTTGGATTGCTTCCTGAATATTTTTTGCTATGCTTCATTTAAAAGTGTTTTGAGAGTATTCTGTCTGGTTAGTCCTTGCAACAAGTTGGAATATTTGCCTGAATATTATACTTTAACTTCATTTCACTTACAAGCCCTCCAACAAGAGTTTGGTACTATTTTTCTAGTTAGTCCTTTCATCAAGCATTAAGATTGTCAATGGTTCTAATATGCTACAAAGTCACTCTACTCCAACCTGCTCCAATACTGTAGGTCTCTGTGTGCGGCTTAGTTTCAGACTATATCCACATCTCACCTACTTAATTTAGGTTGGAATAGCTGCAAATTATTTTGGTTTTGTGCTGGTGTGGGCCAAAAATGTGTATGTCATTAAAAGGAAAAAAAAAATGGATCAACTGCAAAATTTTAAAAAATACTTCTTCCCATATTTTAAAACTCAGGTCAGTTTTCCAATGAGAAACCAAAACATTTTTTGTAACAACAACAAAAAAACCCCCTCAAAATGCAATGTATAGTCTTAAACATTTTACTGCTTTTGGCTCAATGTATTTGCTGAATTTGATGGGAGCTTGTGGAGTTTTTATCACATTGAAACAGCATTTTACATAAATAAAAATCTATCATTCTACGTGTAATTATATGAAACTGTAGAAATGAGTTCCAAGTTGTTGTTCCTTTAGAAAACAAAGGGGTAGTGAGTAGGACCCAGAAAATAATTTTGCCTTTGTATATTTCGTTTGTGAAACCTATACAAGAATACTCCAAATGGCTCTGGCATTGTCATTTCTTAAAAGTTGTTGACAAATTGAAAAACTTGTGAAAAGAAGCCAGACAAATTAGTTTAGGTTTGGAGAAAGTGCCTTACATTGAGAAGCATAAAGATCTCAGTCTGTTTAGCTTACCAGAAAAAAGACTGAAAGGTAGTTTGATTACAGTTTACAAATATCTTAAATAGGGGAAAAAACTAGGTTGCACAAAGCTGTTTAATCTAGCAGGAAAAGGCAAAACCAAAGTCAAAACGGGAACTTAAAACCAAATTGAAATAAAAAAAAAAGGGGGGGGCGGAAATGAATATAATAAAAAGTAGCAAAAGACGACCTGGATTCTCCACATCTTTTTAACTCTATATCAAAACCAGATGCTCTTTCAGAAGACAAGCTTTAGCTAAGACAAATTGTTTTAAACCCCAACAAATTATTAGGGTCAATATTGACATAACTGATTGAAAGTTACAGGCCAGTAGTATTCAAGAAATCAGACTTGGAGAAAGTATGCTGGTTCTCAGGTAATGAAGTATGTCTTACCAGTAGAGCAGAAAGCAAGACTAGACTGAAAAGCCCGGAGGGGGCATTAGCCTGGGCTTTGTGCCAGTGTGGCAGAGGTAGCGACAGGGATGGGGAAGGCAAAGGGCTTACAAAGGATTGGGCTGCAGCTTGCCCCAAGATCCTTGGTCTGAGCGCCTCTTGGCCTCAACCTCTACAGAAGACAGGCCAAAATACTGCTAATTTATGAAGTTAGTGCATAACAGCTTTGGCTGTAATAAAAATGTTTAATAACGACAACTTCAGCACTTTGAATGAATTTCATCAGCATCCCTGTGGACAACTCAAGGGTTAAGTGCATCAAGAAATGGCACTTAAATTGCTAAGTCATCAAAAATCTACTGTTGACTTCAGTTCCTCCAGGAATATCAGCAATCCCAACTGAAGGCCTCTCCAGCTGATTGCAGGTACCAACAGTGAATATATATAAAAAAATATATAAAAATAGATAATAGGCATTTTAAACACTTTTTTTCTCATTTATCCTTTTCACTTCTTCCACTCCAATCCTGCCAACCAAAAAACCATCAACAGCCACGTGTTATGCTGTGTGCAAGATTTTGTGCAGCTTGCTCCCAGAGAAGAACATCAAGGCTGGCAGATTAGAGATGGTTTAGTGGTGGACTTGGCAGTGCTAGGTTAACGGTTGGACTTGATGATCTTAAAGGTCTTTTCCAACCTAAACAATTCTATGATTCTATGATATTTTAAATGGTTGGAGGCAGGCCCTAATTAAAAATACCAAGAGAAACAGGATCATGTTGCAAAGTACACCAAGAGAGTCAAGTCTTTCAAAGATCCCACCTATGTCTAGCTGCGTGTGGGCCAGAGGAAGGGGAAACATCAAAGGTAAGGTTACTGATTTCTTCAGATCAATCTCTGTCATAGAACTTGGTAGAAAAAAGTTGTAAAACTAGGTTCTCCTTTACACAAAACACATGCCCACTTACAGAAAAAAAAGTTTCAGCATCTAGCAATAATGAATTACTTACAGAGAGAGATTTTATTCGTACAGAGGACTTTGATTAGAATGAAAATAAAATAAGATGTAAATAATTGGAATGATATGGCATTGAAATCAACATTCCCAACATTAAAAGAAGTTAACTGTTAGTCACTTTATACCGGAATATACTGGACAGTTGATGAACTGCAGAAATAACTAAGCTTGTACCAATCTTTTCAAACATGAAAAGCCATTTAGTACTTTAAAAGAAACCTCAAAAAGGTTTTTTTTGTTTGTTTGGTGTTTTTTTTTTTGTTGTGGGCTTTTTTTTGGTTTGTTTGGGTTTTTTTTCACTGGATCTTTTAGGCCTTCCAGTGGTAAAAGCTATCAAGGCAGGAGAGAATATGAGATCATGATTCCCAGCCCTTCAGAAACTGGAGACGCAGAGTAAGACTATTGGATATTAGATTAATGACATCTATCAAAAAAGGCTTCATTGGCCCTGATACATAGACAAGGCAGAAAAAAAAAAAACGAGTAAGAACCTAAATGATATATATGGAACTTTTTGATTCTTGAACACATCTGTTATTAGCTCTGAATATTAGTATTTGCATTAGGCATTTCTAAGACTTGAAAAATGAAAGCCAACTGATACAAAAATTCAGGGATGCTTCTCCTCACAGCCCGAATCACCCCAAGGGAGAAATGGAAGGGAGAAACGGAGTATTCAGAGTCACTGAAATGAAACTCAATAGCAACAAAGTTACTATTAAGCAGGTATTCTTTATTGCAGCGCTGGGCAGCGCTGGGGATTCTCCACCATAAGTGCTCCAACGAATTACTGAACTTTTAGAGAATATATACTACACAATCATACATATTCATAGGATTTCCAAGAATTTGTATACATAAACATGAGATTTCCAGGAACTTATTAACATATGTAAATATCCAATTCGCATGCACAGTCATCTCTCGTGGTGGTCTTCAAGTGGTCTTTGGGGGTCTTCAGATGAAGGCTCATAGTCTTCTTCACTGTGTTTGCTGATTGACCCTTGCTTCTGTGCAAACTCAGTCCTAGGATCATGTAGACGTTGTCCTTCAAGACTATTGTTGCCATTCTTCTGTTTCTTCCTGTCTTCATGGCTCTGTGCATCTGTTCTCCCAAGGCTGAGTTGGAGCCCCCCTTATCTTATAGCTGTTCTTCTAGCTACTCCCTAAATCACATCAGATCACCCTCAAGTCTAACAAGGTATTCACAACATCCTTAAATCACAACAGGGTGTCTTCTGATCTAATTAAGTGACTAAGGTATTTACAACATCTTTCTTGCTCTTGTGGTTTTTAACCCTTTCACAACTGCAAAAATGATAAAAAGGGCTTCTTTCTCTCCCGGCAAAGCTCGTAAGCGCCACACAAAAACTTTTAACTAAACATATTGAAAAATATGAAAATAAATTAAAATGACACCTTTACATACTTTGCCTTGGCAAAAAATGTTGCTATTTATGCCAAAATAATTAAAACTAGTTTACTAGAATTGAGAACAAAACTTTTTATTTATTAGTTTAATAAAAAGGAAGTTTGTAGATATTCTTCAAAGCCCATATCTGTTATCAAAAATTGATGACAAAAGTATACATCTATCACGGTTATGAAAATTCTCATTCCGATATTTGCAAAGTTTTTAAAAATTATTTTTACCCTAAGGTTGAATTTGTCCATCATCTTCCTGCAAAAACAAAGAACGTTGTAAATGTTAGGTATATGGCTACATGTCAAATCTATGAAAAAAAAAATTCTAGTTCATCCTCAGGATTAGAAAAAAGCTTTGAAATATACATACATATGGTAAGGATATCATACAAAATGTATATATACCATAAATATACTCTTTTATGCACACAATGTGTGCATTACATATATGTTAGTGAAGAAGAAACCATTCATCCCTATTTTGTTCTACTTGCAGGCCCTTCAATGTGCTAGATACAGCATAGCCTGTTGAGGCCACCCTAATTTTAGCTAAGTACCATTCCAGTTTTAGAAAATAACTTAAACATATGTCCAACTGCTTTCACAAAATCAGAATTTTGTGAAAAGATAAGATACTTCTGTATCTTATCTCTTATGGAAATATGTTGATTTGCTGCAGCTGAAGATCTTGCCCATTGCCTTTAGACTCTCATTCATCCATCTCTAGCATGTAGGAACATGTTTAGTTTTAATTCTTTTGATTGGAGCTGATTGTTTAGCATGCTTTCCTTCATCAAATGTCTATCGGAGATATCAAGTATCTAAATGACATCATAGTTTTTGTAGATGAATCAGATATATACCTACATCTCTAGTCTTTTTCCCTTCCTCCCTCTTAGTCCTTGACAGAAGTCTTATGTTTGCTAAAGACCTGTTAGAACTACCGTTCCCATTGAAACAGAAATAGCAAAGTGTCTTCAGAGGATGACAACATAAGAACAACAAAGGAAATTTTTTTTCCAAAATGCAGTGTATTTCCATTTGGAAGCCCCAGGATCTGTACTTGTATTTTCATTTCTTACAGGAGGATATACAAAGCCTGTTACTATTTTACTGTTGTTTTTTAAACACAAATTCAACAGAAACTTTTCATTTTGCACGCAGAAGAGAAACCTTTGCTTTTCAGTTACATTTTAGAAGAGCTTGATTTTGATAAGTTCATTTTATTGTTTTCCCACAGCTTTTAGGTAAACTCTTTTTCATTTTGCTGCTTGATTTATCTAAGATGCGACAATGTCATTTCTCAGCAGTGTTTCTGAAAAAAGGATTTTAGAGAGGATTTGGATTAGTCCCAGTTTTTGCAGAGCTACCCCAGTTTTGGCAGTTCTATCTCATGTACACTTAAATTACACTACCAGGACATTAAAGAAAAAAAGAATAGTAGCTGTATTGCTGGTGCATTGCGCACATACAATTCATTGTCTATAACCACTACCACAGCAATGAAAAGTACATTTCAGCCACGTGGGGTTTATGACTGACAGATAAGTTGTTTTTATAACACATCCAATATTTCCCATAAGTGTTGGGTGTGAAAACTCAGAGAGACAGACTACCTTTTCACTAAGGACTTCAATACCATTGCTTTCACGCTTTCACTTCCAGTGAAATCAGGAATTAGTTATGAAAAAGTAGACTATCTGAAGACAATACCACCTGAATTTGCACCATCTTTAAACTTTATACCATCCTCTTAAGATGCCCGTTTCTTCTCTGTCTTGCACTGTTGCATAGTGCAAACAGAAGCAGCTCAGACATAGGAGGTAAAGGAGCTACAGAAATGCCATCATGCATGGGCTACAGGCTTCTCTACACCTATTGCATCACCTCTCTGCCCACAAGTCTCCTGAAGTCTGAACCTTGTGCAATGAATGCTAAAATAGCCTAGAAAGAAGGTACAAATAGTTTAATCCCTATAATCATTATTTATAATTTATCTATGAAGTCAGTTCATAAGATTCAAAGCATTCTTGAAAAGGTCTAGTATTTTTCAGATTTTTCATATCACATTTATTTTAATTTTTCAGCATGAAATTTTACAAATCATCTACAGTACATATGCCCATCTATGGCTCTTAAAAACAAGAGAAAATTAACAGGTCGTAATAAACTTTATGCATGACTCACTATTGACACTGACTAAAGGAAAACAAATATTGTAATCAGTTCTCCTTAGGAAAGCATCTCTAAGTTAGTGTTGCATGAAATAAGACTTGCTTATATTGTAATAGATAGAGCTGTGAAAAATATTCCCTTTAATTCAAAACCAGGCCAGTTTCAGCACCTCAGGTTTTCAAAAAATACTATACTTTTGGCACTAAACTTTGCACATCTGAAAAATTCAAATTTATATTCTAATTTTTTATTTGCTTTCCATTTGACAATGTGGGGAAGGTGGAATGCAGCCAAAGCACTGATTTCTCGAGTTGATATTTTAGTTCTCTTTGAACACAACAAATCATAGTGTATAAATGAGACAAACCTCTCAGGACATGAATTCAATTTCACCTCTTGTGTTGGGCATCATTGTAATTACTCAAATGATTAAAGTTATACACGACTTTAAGCACTTCACTGCATTAAAGCTTTAAAATACCAGGATTGAATCAGGCAGCACCAGTATGATCATGATCAAGGGAGGAAGATATGTTTCTGGTCTCCTGTTTTCTTCCCACGTAATTGGGTAGCATCACAATCAGGTGGTTAGCCTGGTGAACCCAGAAACATAACATAGGAACATGAATTCAGTTTATCAGAATTTGTGGAGCCTTTGTGAGAAATTAAATTAATACCAAATCAACTTAAATAAAAATATCTTGGCTGTTTTTGGCTCAATATCCTGGCTAAAAGAAATTAAGACAAACTGTCACAGAAAAAATAACCAGTCTTCTGAAATTAAGAATAAGTTCTCAACAAATCCAGGCTCACCCTTCATAATATAATAGCTTACAAAAACTCATGACATTATATTAAACACATTTCTTATGCCTCTGGTAGTTCAAGTAGCACTTGCTATAGGTATTATCGACAAAATCAAATGGGTAAATATGTGGCTTTTCATATTTGAGGGGTTATTGGTATTTTTCACTTAAAATGTGTTTTCTGGTGAAAACCAAGAAAAAAAATTCTACTTAATAAGCCTGAGACATAGGCAGAGAAACTCCATCCATAAAAATCCTCTTAGCAGGAAAAACACTCTCTAAATAAACAAACAATAACTCAGTACTGGCAGACAACATAACAAGGGACACCAGCCATAAATTGCAACCTGGAAGGCTCAGATTGGACAACACCAAAAACTATTCCACCATGAGAGCAGTAAGTACTGGAATAGTTTGTCCTAGGAGACAAGCATTTTTTTGTCTTTTTTATGTAATTAAATGATGACCTGTGGAATATCTTGTTCATCCCTGGGAGGGTGGGTGAGGTACAGGAAGACTAGATGAGGGGAAATACAGTAAATATCCTTAAAAAGCAAAGAGGAAAAAAGGATGAGTCAAGCTTGATTCCAATTTCCATTCAACTACTTAGACAAACACATTATTTAAGAACACCTGGAGGAAAAAAATAGGGACATGAATGACATGCTCTGGATATATCATAAGCAAATTAGACCAAACCAATTTATTTTCCTTCTCGGACAGAGAAACAGATTTTGTGGATAGATGAAGTGGTCTGTTGTACATCTTAGCTTTAGTAAGGATTTACCTCAAATGCCATTTTTGTTAGCCAACTGAGGAAGTATTAAAATGTCTAGAGAAATATACTGAAGCTGCAAAGTTGGTTAGAAAACAATTCTCAAAGTAGTTATCAACAACTTAATGTTAAAATTGAGGGCATCATTACAGGATTCCTCCTTAGCTATAGTATCATTCTATACTTTCAATAATAGCTTGATGACTGAATATAGCATATGCTTATTACACACCATTCATGGCACCAGACTGGGAGGGACACAGTGCACAGTGAAGAGTGCAGAATTCAAAAGGATCCTGGCAAATTAGGTGTGCGATTTTGAGGGTAAAGAGAGGTTACAATTCAACAGGAGCAAGTGAAAATCAATTGTAACAGAACTATAAGAAGATTATTACAACAGAGTTATAAAAATCACAAACTCCCTACCCATCAACAATGTCATGCTATTGCAATATGGTGTAAAGACCTCACGTACTGGGAGGCATTAATAGGCATACAGCCTGCAAGATACAGAATACAGCCCTCCAGTCTTATCCAACCTTGGAACGGCCTCAAAGTATTGTGTCTACAAATACACTTCAATAAAAGGTATAACTAACTGGAAAGGTCAGGAAATGAGTAAGAAGACTCAAAGATGTAAGAATAAGAACTTAATGGCAGGTTAAAGAAATTAGTGTTGGTTTTAGTCTAATTGAGGGGAAAAAAAAAGCCAGGTTGAACGAGTGGTTAAATAGTGCTCTTAAAATATTAAAAAGCTATTGTTCTCTTCATCTTCTTTACAATACATTCCTCATGTTCATGGTCATTAGAAGCAGAAATAATAGACTTGAAGTGATCCATGGGCATTTCAGATTAGGCTGCAGAGAAGACTTTGTAAAGGTAAGGATGGCAAAGTACAAGAGGCTGCCTGCAGAAGCTGTGGAGGAAACACCATTACGAAACATTTTAGCGCAAAACAGAGAAGCAGCCATCAGGACTGACATAGATAACTGATTCTGCCTTAGAGTAAGAGGATGAACTTAATGACCTCTCCAGATCCTTTCCAGTCATCTGATGACACAAGCAATCACACAGGTCAGAAGAGACCCAAGGAATAGATATCAAAACTAGAGTTCTCAAGAAATTACTTTAGAAAACAAGCTGTGGCAGGCACAAGGTTGCTTTCAATGTCATAGTAACCAGGTTATATTTGGATGTTTATAGGGATGAATGGTCAGGCAGAGGGAATTAAACTTATGGAGAAATACACTGGACAAAAAATAGTATAGTATAGGATATTTTCTTCTTGCTACTGAGATGGGAAAGTCTAGGAGAAATGGCTGACAAACTATTGTCCATCACTTGATGAGGCTACAAAGACCTACTACATAAGTTGAAAAAAAACAAACAAACAAAACAAAACAAAACAACCAAACCACCCAAAACCCAAAAAGCACTCCAGCTGGTTGGAAACTTCCTTTCCTTTTACTGCAGCCTATAGTGTGATCGGTAATAGTTTTATTAGAAAACAATCCATATTTTATGATGTAAAGGGATATTACCTGGATGAGATTCTCATCTGGAGGAGCAAAAGAAGAACATAATCAAGTATTTTAGGTAGCTCAAACAGGAGAGAGAAAGAGGGTGGAAAACAAAGAAGAACAAAATATAGTAAGAAAGAAATCTAATGGGCAGAAGAACAAACAAACAAAGAACAAACAATTTAATTACCTGTAACAGAAGCAATATAAGAGGGAGAGAAGATAACTCAACAAAAATGCACAGTATTTGGTAGCCAGTGCTGGACATGTGTTTCCCAATAAGAGCAGTTACAAGGAAGCAATGAAGAGATTCCTTTGAGTGTAAATTCAATTTGGTACCTTAGCATCTCATTTATCTATCTAAACCAGTACTAAGGGTGTGTTAACCCCCAGGTTCAATGAACAAGACAACCTTGAGTTAAGATCTCATTCAGTTTCTCAGATTCTAAGAGTTTCCCAGACAGCCCAAAGGTACAACAAACAGGGAGGTAAACTGTCTATGGTCATGTCCACAGAAGAAGTTAGTGTCAGAGTATAGGCTTTTAGCAGCATAGCCAGAACTGGAGACTGATATCTTCTTTTTCTTTTAGTGTCTGAAATAGATAAGTGTTGATGTGTGCAAAAAGAAAAAGCTTCTTTGGCCTTAGTCTAGGAGTGTAAAAGTTTTCACATCTTTATTTATGGGAGGCCAGTGTTAGATGAAATTGACCATAAACTACTTATTGCTGTTGCCAAAAAAGGTCTGACAAACACTCCCACTGAGAACAGAGCACGCTTTTTTCTGCTACAAATATAGGATTTGCAAATTGAACACAAACCTGGAAAGATTTGTGGCTGTAAGCTCACCCTCTAGAGCATTTCAGCAAAACAAAGCAGCTGAACAAAGTCCAGAACTAAATTAAATACACGTCAGTCCGAGGAAAAGGAAACATGTACACATCAAACACCACCTGTCCAATCTCAGATAAAATACAAATGGCAATTGTCAGAGCTATGGCTAAGAATGCAGAGAGTAATGAAGGCTATGATCACAGTCCTGTTATCAATTTGAAGGACAGCAGTTGGCAGTAAATGAGGTTTCATTTAGGGGCACAAGATGGCAATTCCTAAAGGGAAAATGTTTAAAGACCTACAGGAACATAAGAAGGTAGTGAGGAAGACCAAAAGCTCCATTAACCTATGTCTAAAAATGGTCGCTAGTACTTGTTTAAGCAAAGAGTAGGGACACTCTACCTTGGTGTTGTCAAATCTGAAATAGTTTAGGGACCTGTGGAGCCAGAGGCTGTAACTAGACCATCATGTTTGATTCCAGCCAATGATTCTATTCACCATTAATTTATCCATTTCATTTTCATGTTGTTCATACTTTTCAACTTACTTTACATGCTGAGTTCTGTTTGTTTGGTTTTTTTTTAAAGCTGATAATTTTAAGCCTGATAACTTCATTTGTTACCCCCAGCCTGTTGTATTATAAAGTTCATTGAATAACCACTCCTTATGTATCACCATATCAGCTTTCAACATACTGCATCTTAACATATCCCTCCTTAGTCATACGCTAATGATGAAGTGTCATACATCATCTGTGATGAAGCGTAATAGTCTATTCAATTCATCTCACACCTCTGATCATCTCTGCTGCTCTTATCTGTGCCTTTTTTATTCCATTAGCTCCTTTCTGAGGTGGGATAACATGGATGCCATATTGTGTTCAAGATGTGAGAAACATCATTATTTATACAGTGGCATACTGCTTTCAGTTCTGCTCACTGTTCCTTTACTAACGGTCTCTCACAGTTTATGTGCTTTTCATTACTGTATTTGAGCACTGACTGGCTCTCATTCCTGCATGATGACAAGTCATTCAAATGCCATCACTGAGGACACAGAATTACTTTGCATTTCCTCATTTACTTTGTATGAAAGTAATTTACAAATTAAAAAAAAAAAATCTAAAACAAACAAACAAGATGATAGAAGAAAGGTCAGTCCTCCTCCCTTGTTGGCCAAAAAAATACTATGGTGGTCTCAAAGTTGAATAACTGAAGAAACTGAGTGCCTGATATCTTCCAAAAAATAACCAAATAGACACAGCTGAAATAGCGTGGTTACCTCAAGACTAAAAATACCTGAAACAAAGTAGATTTATAGTTTGGGCTGAAGTAACTGCATCTCAAAATGAAAGCAGCCCTTAGATCATTATTTGAACTCTCCCAACATAACCTTACCAGAAAATGCTATGTCTAAATGAGTACGTGGTCATATAAAATCCATTTTCTGTAGACAAGGCTCTTTCTGACAGCGGGTACTACTTTGTTGAGGACAGTGAGAACTCGGACGTGTAAAGTTCTCTTTGCTTCAGGTAGGTTCATCCCTGAACAATACAATCTGCTGAGGTCTCTTAACATGGCATGAACATACTTGTTTCATAGCTTGTTCACAGAGTTAGTAACCTAATCTTAAATTATTTTGCCATTGAGGAATGTGTATCTGAGTTGCATTTTAATGTTCTGTTTTCCTACCATGTATTTAGAAGTTTTAATTTTTCATCATGCTTGGGTTTCTTTTTTTTTTTTTGGTTTCCTTTTTCCCTCCCCCCCCCTTCCACCTAACAATGATCCAAACTCTTTTCTATAGGCAGAAAAATACAATGTGATCCCCTTAGAATTCCAGTCTTCATACTTAGTGGTAAAAAGAGAAGATATGGAACTCATTTTCAGACACCAAAAATAGTCACAGATCATCTAAATTCTTAAAGAAGGTTAAAAGGAAACCTGAACTGAAAACCTGCTCGTCAGAAAAGAAAATGGAGTCAGATACCAGCTGTAATGAATATTCTGATTTATAATTTCTGGACTCTTTGCTAGGGCATGGGTAATTGCAATTCTTTGGTTTCGTTCTGATGTTTAATATGAACCCCACCTCCCTAGCCCATCAGCTATCCTCTCACAGCAGATCCTATATCAGAGTGTAAAACAGGCTCTGGATCCTGTAAGCAATGTAAACCTCTCTGCTGTGAATTTGTGACTTCACACAACCAACAAGAGAAAAGAGCAGCATGTTCTCATCTCCTCAAAGAATTAGTTACTTACAAATTCAGTGCATTAAGAAAGGACCCATCTAAGGCACAACTTCGGTGTATCAGCTGCATGAAAACATAATTTCAGAGAAAGGTACAAAAGAGATGAAGATTTGAGACACACATAATAGCCTTGTAAATTTTCAAAATGAATAAGAAATGTTTTTATGTACCTCCCATACAGTGTTTTGTAAATGGGTTGTTGAATGTCTTTGAATTCTACATTCTGCGCAAGTTAAATTGAAACCTCCCACGGAAAAGAGACACACAATCTAGGAACTACAGAAAAAAGTAGTAACACTAAAAATCTGCACTAATAATCATAGTGATAACTCTAAGAGAAACAGAAGAATCAGGTTAGATAATGCCTAGGTTAGACATAAAATTGTTGTCTTACTGTAAGTATTAAAATAACTGGCTAAGTTGTTTCATATCAAAGATATAAAGTAAACTTTTATATAATTCCACATACCTTTTAAATTCATATTTTAAGAACAAGTATTTTGGCCTATATACTTGTCCAAGTTTTTTTCCCTGTCTTTACAAGTCTAATACATTCAAGGCTATCAGATGCTGAAAAATTAGCATGGTAACGTTCTTTGTCTGCCACAGAGACCTCTAGAGTGAATAATCAAGAATTTTAAAAAATATTATATTGCAAAACAGTGCACATATGGTCAAGTAATACACTGTGCTTAAACTGTAACTACAGCACTCAGTGTACACATACCTCATAATCTGTTGCAGGTTCTTAAATCAGCCCTCACTACTTCTTTCCCAGCTACCCCATATGGCAAAAAGATTTAAAAAAGAGACATTTGTCAGAATTCACTACTGTTAGAGGAAATATTTAGAAACAGTGGTAAAACAGACTAAATATTCACACAAGCTAATAAACTGATTTACACCAAACTAACTGCAGATCACAGCCTCAGAAACTGCTGTGTGCTAACAATTGGCAGGTGAATGATTTCCTAATCTGATTTAATCTGTTTCTTTGAGCATTCATCCCCTAGGATATCAAATTACATCAGGGAGTACTATCAATATACAACTGCTAATCAAAGCAATTGCTCAACATTTTAGATAAGTGTAGCTAATACAGCAATGTTTTGAACACTTTGGGATAAATAACCTTTTGATAAAGTAATAACAGTGACCTTTAAGTACAACCTTCTATTAAAGATGTGCACTAAAATTATTTAAGCAGTTTTGACAACATTACATGCTTAAAATATTCTTTCTCTAACCCACCCATAAAATTTTCAATATTGAAAAAATATCTGCTTATGACTGCATTTTAATCAAATTAATCTTGAAAATTTATGTTATATATTTCAATGCCATTTGAAGGTGAAACTTCTGGTGGATTTTAAATTGTCTTTAGGTAGTTTTACATCCTTTTTATTGTCACCATTATAAATATTAAATTACAGTAAAATACAACAGTATGCTATTTTCCTCTAAATGTTTACCTTATTTTCCAAAATGTTTATAAGAAAAAAATATTTGCTAGATAATCTCTACAAAGCACTCTGGGAAGATAAACTCTGGTTGCATATACTTTAGATAAACACTATTCAAAATATGAGGGACTGAATGTCTCAGAGATAAATAGGTTATAGGTGATTTTGATGTTAGATTCCAAATTCAAATACTCTCCTTTTCAACTTTAGTGACTGTTTGAATGCCAGAGAGGCCTGCTCAGAGACCAAGACCCATTGCGCTAGAAAACATTAGGCAAAATCAAGGCCTTTGCTCCAGAAGCGCAGGCCATACACTGAGCTTCCTCATGATAATAAGAGCATTTCAGTTCTTCTGACCCTTACAGGAGAACAAGTCTGAGGTAGAACAATTACAGAAGAAACCACCACCACTTCCCAGTTCCACTCAAATGAAATCTGCTTTAAAACACCACTTGTAACACACTTTCTATTGAAAAAAAAAATTACAAATATATGAATGGAAGTTAAGGAAAAAAAGCATAAGTGATGATCATGATATGGAAGGAAAGACCTTCAAAAGGCAGTTAAAGCCACCACTGAAAACCTGTCTAAGGACTTTTATTTGTATTGAAACGTAAGAAGTAGTTATGCTAGTCTTTCATCATGGAGGTGTGCGGCGAAGACAATAAGCACTCTAGTACATTATATTTTACTTTTAAGCTCTGTGTTTATAGAAAAAATTATTAATAATATTATCTCAAGTATGGCATTTCGTCAACATTTACTTGGCTACAATGAGGCTGTCAGTTTATGGTGCATGTGGATAAGCCCTTCTACTCTTCATGGTAAAGTATTTGCTTTGCTTTTTTTGTAAACATATATTAAAAATGTCAATAATGAAACAGAAAGGCAAAAAAAACCACCAGAAGAAATGAAAAGCCTTCCCACGGCATAGTTGAAATTTCAACTGATAGCAAAACAATGTAGACGGAAGAATGAGACTGTAAATTGTGCTCTACTTTTGGGCAAAATTATGATAGAAAAAAAAAAAGATTGTTCACCAATAGGTAATTTAAGAGTAGCCTGTGTACAATTTGCCTCATTATCTTGGCAGGCAAAGCTGTAATAGACATGCAATTAGCAATATTAGTGAGGTACATTTTTCTTCAAAAGACAGTCACATTATATTTGCTCATGAATATGTTCAATAATTTTCCAGTAGGTTTTGGCAATTATACAATACAGAGTGTTAAGGATTCAATGCAAATAAGCAATTACTATTTAGAAAGAACATTTTTTTGAAGGTAGTAGACTGTCATCCCTTTTCAAGGGCTGTAATAATAGTGAAGAGGAAATTACAATTTGAAAAAATACACCATAGTCACATTAATTGTTTACGTGATTCCAAAATCACAACTGGCTTACATGAGCTGCCTATTCTGGGTTTTTTTTGTGTGTGATGCTTTTGGTCCCTTAAGTCAGTATCTGAAGCACTACCCTTTGTGTACTGTTAATCAGCCCCTTAGACCAGTGTAATGTGAATTCAGAGCATTAGGGATTCTGCACTGGCATAAGTGACTGCACAAATTGCCCAATAGGGCCTTATCCATAAGATACTGCACACCTGTAATTTCTGTGCACTTCATTGGAGCTGGGGGAGGTGCTCAGTAGTCCACTCAGAGCTTCAGCATACTTAGGAGATCCACCTGATTCTTTGGGTGGTCACAGCTGGCTGTACATTAAAATAACAGGAGCCTCACAGCATCTTGCTGAAAATGGCTGGGATGCTCCGTTTTCACAGTCCCAGTCTCAAATACTCTCCCAAAGCCTCCCAGGAACAATACACCTGCATCCATTTATCTTCGTATTTCAGCACGGAGTGGAACCAAAATAGCACCTCGGACACCTCCAGCACTTTGAGGACACTGATACGTTTCCCAGCTTCCAGGACAGTAAGCAACTGGTACCAAACCAAACATCTGAACACCACCAAATGGACTTTGGCGGCTGCAACAGCGTACCTACAGCCTGTGGTTGAGATTCTAATCCTGGATAGGTATAAAGTATAAGACTTCTCAGAAAATTTTCATCAGCGAAAAATGAATACCTTGGGAAATGGAAGGCAACCAATTTCTTTCTCATTATGTGTTCATTTCTTAATTTGCAAGGGATGAGTTTTGTTTTCTTTGTAAAGCCTTGGTGAATATAACAGGATTTGCCCAGGTGTAAATGAGGGCAAGATGTGTCCAATTATTTTAGGTTTTGAAATTAAAAAAAAGGAATTACTACTAGATTGCTGTGACCCACCATTTTGCATAACCACCAGCTTATAATCTATTTTGTTTAAGAGAGTTTTTGTACTTTCATTGTAAGTACTTACCATTGATTTGCAGCCAAATAACTAGAAAAGCATAATTTTCATTCTGGAGGGAGACTCCGCACTCTTTCAACTTATGTACCACTTCGTAAAGACAAGGAGAATTAAAGATATGTACATTCCATTTAACACAGTTTACCTTCCATTTTCCTAAGAGCATTTACTTTTTTGTTTAGTTCAGGATGATAACAAAGCCTCAGAAGACACAGGTCAGCTGTGATCAGAACCCCCTGCTCCTTCCACACTCCTGGCCTTAGGTAGAATCTCAGATTTCATGGAACTGGCATCATCTAATACAAAAAAAAAAAGAAGAAAAGAAAGTTAGATGGAATAACTGGTAAAGGAGTCAACAGTGTGCAAAGATTACTTTAAAGAGCTGGTATATATTATGCAAACATCCCCACCTTGAAACTTTTCTAATCAAGTTCTGAAGCTTTCTAAAGCTACTTAGCTCTGATTAAAACAGAAACATTTTTGGCAAGAATGCCAAAACCCTGATGATTATTTATGGCAAGAGCCTTTTATAGTATCTTAGATACACAAACTAGCCTAAAATATTCAAAAAGGCAAACAGTCCCATCTTAGAAGATCTAATGAGGAAATGCAATACTAGTATGTTTCTAGATCCTACCTTAAAGAACACGGCAAAAGCTTGATCACAAAACATTATGCTATTGATTATTTACCTTGTAGACTCTGGAAAGCAGAGCATCTTACCCTTTCTTCTGTCACTGAGGGGTTTTAGACTTTCATCTAAGCTGCCACTATTGATTGATGTTCAACTAATGTCCCTATTTTCTATGCCTCAATCCTCTCATGTCATCCTCCTAATCCTCTGGAGTCTGCTTGCACAGACAGCATCAACTTTATGGACTTCATCCAGCTGGGAAACAATTTGGGAACTAGAAGAAGTGGAAAAGCCCTTTTTATCAAACACCCTTGAGATCAGGGATCTTATGAGGGATCAGCTCACATCTTATATTCTCCAGACAGAGCCCTAAATTCCTCAGTAGACTATTTTGGAGGGGTTGTTCAATTCATAGGTAAGCATTGTAAGCAAAGTGGAGAAGCCACAGACAGAAGAGAGAGGGGGAAGGGGCAGGCACCCAGGTGGGCCATTGTACACCACCCCACCGCCACTGTGATGCTGTGGCATCTGAGTGTTTAAGGACTGCATACAAGGTGGGTGAATGAGAAAGCTGTCCCAGACCACTCTCTAGCTGGGTGGCTCATATGCTCACTTGCAAAATAGGTAATAAGGGCTCAAATCCCTCCAGGCAAAATAAAAACCCAACAGTATGGGTGGGATTCGTCCCACCCGGTCTCTGACTGTTGTTTAGGACCAGTATTATGGTCAGCAGAGATCTTAGCCAAACTAGCAATGGAGTTAGGGTCACTGATTTGACCAAGTGCGCTTTGCCTTCTACTGTATTAACTACTTACCCACTGATTAGAAAAGGATTCCAGGGGATTTCCTCTGATACATTTGCCCACACTGTAGACACCCATAGTCATTTTGAAAAACCCATCTCACTTTCCCACATGTTGATTGAATTCCTTACCCATGTAGCTGGTGGTGACAACACAACATTCCTCATCCTTGTATTTCGTGCAAACAATTCTTAATTTTCTCTAACTTCTTTACAAAGATGCCAAAAATAATTTTTGTTGGTTCCAGTGAAACTTATTATCTTGGTAAGAAAATTATTTCAGATGTCTGAAAGGAAATGGTTACATCTAGACTGAGACAAATAATCTTGATATCGGGAATTACAGAGTTTGACTCACAAACCAATACTGTTGAAGAAAGAAATCACTGAACAGTAGTATGCCTCTTGGTTAGACTCCTTTCACACCTTATCTTTACCACATACCATCATGGAGAAAGAAACGTCTTGAACATTACCGTAAGACAGGTAAAGCTAAGCGAATTATCATCACACATTAAACTTCATCAAAATCATTAGGAAAAACCACTGACTATTAATTGACTTGACTGGCCTGTTCAGGCTACTCTCCATCTTGCCAATCTGACACTCTCCCTTGATCTGCTCCTACAGTTTATCTTCTAACTCTCATTTTGGCGTCTTGTTTGGTTTCCATTCTCCCTTTCTGTTGAAACCGCAGTTAATTATCAGTAGCCACCTGTCACACATCGTCCTTTATTCTATTTATTTTATTCTCCTATTTTATCTTTGTTTTCCTTCTACTATGCTAGCTATTCCTGTACAATCTCCTCTGCTTCCCTAGATTTCCCAGAAATGTGTAGGTATTCCCCTCAGTAAACACCACTCTGTGTCCATTCCCAAGGAACAGCAAACAGACATCCGTTAAACTCCAAGCTTCTGCATCTGCTGCCTTTTGAATAACAGGCATTAATAAGACAAAAACCCAAAGGTTGGTGATGTTTTCTGGAAGCTGGCATATCCAGATTTGTCTGAGCTATTATTCCAGGTATGCCAACAACAAAAATAGCTGGAAAAACACAGAAATAAAAGCAGGTACCTTATCCTTCCATTTCACCTTCTTCCTTTCTGTAACACCCATTAATTTCTTTCGTTACATCTCACTGCTTCCCAATACAAACATTATTCGTGATATCACCTGTCTTCATTCACCTTCTTAATACAGTGAAGCCAATTAAATGATGATCCCCAAGGAAAATAAAAGATAGGGCATCTGAAGCTGACAGCACTATCTATACCATTTGGATCTTCGTCTTGTATCAGCTATAACTGAGGTACTTTTGTACTCTTTATGTGCCTGTTTCGTCAAGGTTATAGACCCCTCCAGTAAAGCCTGCATCTTCATCTATGCCTTGAATTGGGTGAACTGGATTGAGCATACTAAAAAGCACTCAAACAACAGTAGCACCCATTTCAATTATTATTTGAAAGTTACAAGTGGTTATTGTAGTTCTGAATCAAGTTCAGCAGACAATACAAAAAGCAAGTACTCACCACTTTTCGTCAAAGGCGGGCAGATAAAAATCTAGTGATGCCTTGAACAGTGATCAGAGGAACGCAAGTTTGAGACATTCTGGGTTTGTTTTCTGAAGAAAGCAAGCTTATTCTGAAACAGTATAAGAAGCACCACTGAAGAAATTAAATGGCCAGACGGGGTGACAATTCCTTCTCTCATGATTTGTTTGTACTGTTTCATTTGGTGCTTTAAAAGTACTTTCCTGTAATTATATCTAGAAGAAAGATTAAAAAATTTATTAGGCATTTAAGCTGTGCGGGTAAGGTCAACAATACGTCAGGACCTGCAAAGAGAACTCCAACAGGGATAAAAGAAATTTTGTAGGAAGCCAAGAAAAGCTACATTAAGGATGTGAGTTCCCGTTTGTCACGATTGCCTCCCCACCACCCCCACAGTGACATAGCTCTGCAGGACTTAGTTTTACAGAGTTTGTATGCTTTCAGGCTATACCTGTGTCTGTCTCTCCCTACATACACCCCCCTGACACAGTTGTTCGTCCTCCTGCATGTGTCAGAGACCACAGGGAGTAATTCAGACACCTCCCAGAGGCTCTGTGAGGGACGTACTTTACAGGACTACTGTGGAATGCTATCTTCTATCAGTTCTGGTGGCTCTCCAGGCTGCTGACTCTCCTTGGCTTTTCCTACCCACCCTGCATGTCTACACCCCTGCTCCACCGACCAATGCCTCTTTGAACAGGGGTAGAAGAAAAGAAAATACCATGACGGTGTCTAATCAATACCCTCTCTGTTCATTTTCTTCATAGGATGAGAGTACTCCACACGTAGGAAATGTTCCACTAACCTGTGTGTAATATTAAATCTATACTATTTGTTACCTGCACCTCAACTGAAACGTTCAGAAACGTAAAGTCAGAAGTAAGACACTTGTGGCAAAGATGCTCACATTTTTCTTTCAAATTACTTGTTTCTTCTCCCTGAAAATAGAAGAAAGAAGGAAAGCTGGACAACTGCAGAGAAATAAAGGACCAATTGTGCCCTTCTTAACTGTTGAACCCAAAGGATTACATTCTGTGCAGTTAGAAGGGAAAAATCATGCACTTGGCACAGGTAGAGGTGACAAAATTAACATATACAAATTTCTGATCTCTGCTACTGAAGCTCCTGCAGATCAACACTGTCATTTATATTGAATTACCCTTAATCCAGCCCTTTCTTTTCCTAGTGGACTATTGTCGTGGTTTAACCCCAGTCAGCAACTAAGCACCACGCAGCCGCTCGCTCACTCCCCCCCCCGGTGGGATGGGGGAGAGAATCGGAGGAGTAAAAGTGAGAAAACTCATGGGTCGAGATAAAGACAGTTTAACAGGGAAAGCAAAAGCCGCATGCACAAGCAAAGCAAAGCAAGGAATTCATTCACTACTTCCCATGGGCAGGCAGGTGTTCAGCCATCCCCAGGAAAGCAGGGCTCCATCACACATAACAGTTACTTGGGAAGACAAACGCCATCATGCTGAATGTCCCTCACTTCCTTCTTCTTCCCCCAGCTTATATACTGAGCATGATGTCATATGGTATGGAATAGCCCTTTGGCCAGTCTGGGTCAGCTGTCCTGGCTGTGCTCCCTCCCAGCTTCTTGTGCACCTGGCAGAGCATGGGAAGCTGAAAGTCCTTGACCAGTGTAAACTCTACTCGGCAAGAACCAAAACATCAGTGTGTTATCAACATTATTCTTATCCTAAATCCAAAACACAGCACTGTACTAGCTACTAAGAAGAAAATTAACTCTATCTCAGCTGAAACCAGGACAACTATCCAGAAATTTTTAGGGACATTACTGGAGATATCAAAAACAAATTCAGAAATAACACAACAGGAGAAAAGGATTTTATTTTTTGCATATAACTTTAACCAGATAAAGAACTGTTGAACCCCATGCTGTTGCAGTTGCCTCCATTTGATCTAATGGACTCTCTTGTACCTAGTACAGCAAAGAGGTAAGATTTTCAGCAGGAGGATTGTATGCACACAGAGCAAATACGCTGATTGACGTAATAACTGCTAAAGAATGGTCTTATTTAATTGAGGTCTTGAAACAAAAAAATCATTTGAACTTTCTGGACAGCACTGCATCACCTTTTGAAATGCACATCCTGGGCTTGTTCTCTGCACAACGACATGAAAGGCCTGGGCCTGATTCTCATTATAGTCAACCTAGAAGTTCCAGACCAGACACCAGCTAGCCTGGCTCACCCTGAGCAGGACTTTGAAGAAAGAAATTACTAGAAAAAAACAAAACTGAAACCCTTCCATAGGCAAGTCTTTCACCCTTAAATGCAGCAATTAGAGAGAGTTTGTTTCAAATCAAATTGAGAACAGAAGCAAATCCCAGATTTTGCTAACTTCAGTCATATGAGCTGCTCTTTCACGGGGCTCAGCCTGGCCCTTGGTCCCCAGACCAACTATGGATTTTTTGCTTCTGTACCTCTGCTTCCATATCAGCATTTCCTAAGGGCCTGCAAAACTGTTTTATTTCATCAGAACATATCACGTTCCCTTTTTTTCTCTTGAACTGTTCACATAGCACTGCTGGAGATAGCGATAACTGCTGCCATTCTCTTAGACAAAGAAAAATATATATTTAGTTTCATTAATATTTGAAGCAGAAAAAGCAGAAAGTTGGTTTTCCTACGCCTGATGAGGGCTGTGCATGTCTTGTAATTTTACAGTAAGACAGCTTTTATACCCCATGTGTTCTTCCACTTCTAAGGATTACAACAGTTTAAACACAACAGGAAGCTTTACAGGAAAAAATAAATAAAATGACAAGCTACCATCTATGCATGGTAATTTGTAATTCCAAACAGCAACCCTAACTACTGCTAGCAGCTCATAATTTGGAATAGATTACTAAAGTTCACTTTTTCACTTGTGAATTGTTGTTTTTTGGGGAGTGAGGGGAATCGGAAAGGCAATATTTGTTATTATGAAACTCATAAAAGACTGTGCATACTTTTTACCATGCCACTAATATAACTGAGTGTACTAAATTATGCCACATAGTAAACTGATAAACAGTAGCATTGCCTAAAATTGCTAGAAGCTCATGCCTGAAAGCTACGAGTTATCAGTGGTCACTAAGTATGAACATACAAAACTGGGCGTCAGAGCTGATGCTGCACAAATGCAGACATACTGTTGTGGATTGAGCTTGGCTGGCTGCCAGACACCCACCCAGTTGCTCACTCACTCCCCCTCCTCAACAAGACGGGGGAGAAAATAAGATGGAAAAGCTCGTGGGTTGAGGTAAAGACAGGGAGTTCCCTTGGAAGTTACCGTCACAGACAAAACAGACTTGACTTGCGGAAAATTAACTTTCTTGCCAATTGAAGTAGAGTTAGATGGTGAGACACAAAGACAAAAATCTAAAACACTTTCCCCCCCATCCAACCCTTTTCGCAGGCTCACCTTCACTCTTTCATTGCTCCTCTCTGCCACTCCCTCCTCACACCTTTTCCCTGCCCCCACGGGGTCTCTTCCCTCTCCCGGGGCTGCAGGGGAATCTCTGCCGGGGCGCCGGGAGCACCTCCTCCCCTCCTCCCGCTCTCCCCTCGGGGCTCGCAGGGCTCTTTCGCACCCTGGCTCCCTCAGCCCCGGCTGCCGGGCAGCCTTTTGCCCTTCCTTACCCAGGCTTTCCCCGAGGCGCCCGCCCGGGGCTGAGGGGCTCAGCTCTGCCCTGCGCTGGGGCCCTTGGAGCCGGCTGCAACCGGCTGTGGCCGGTGTGGGGCAGCCCCGGCCGCTCCTCACAGGGGCCCCCCTGGAGCTCCCGCTGCTGCTGCTGCCAGCACCTGGGCACCTGCACCCAAGTACACATGTTCAAAACTAGTGCTTTATTTTAGCAGCAAAAGAATTATCACCCAACAGAACAATTTACCTATGGGCAAAATAGCAAATCCCATGCATCAACCCTTTAAATCAACGTGGGTGAACAGCTACAGATAAACTCTGATCCTACTGTTTATTGGTTTGATGCTGAGTGAAAAATCTTTGCCTGCCTTATACATAACGTCTAGTTGCATTATGGCTTCTAGCCTTAAAAGTCTGTGAACTTATCATCCTTTAGAGCAGAAACATGGTGGTCTGGCAAGCAGCTAGAAAGGGGTGGCTGCTCTTGTCACGAGGCTCCCGCTGCTGCCCTTGCAGATCAGAGGTTGCACTTGTTGGCAGTCAATGGCAGCATAACATCCAACCCAGTTAACATCAGATGGGAATTGGGCAGTGGGCTTGGGCAGAGCACTACGGAGCTCAGGAACACCAATAGATAATCGCATCCTTCTCCGGAGCCAATTGTATTAGCGTGTGAATAAATGAAGTGGCTTCATCAGCTCAGCAGGCAAGTAATGCATAAATAGGGCAAGTATCCAAAGTTGTTATTGCTGTATGTAGTATTTGTGTAAATCTCCCTCCTCTTACAGGAATGGAAGTCGCATGATAATTTTGAGAAGTGGAAGTGCAATTGTGGTGGGTAGCATGTAATAGAGCATCATCATCAAATCTGTTTGCATTTTAAAGAGCTTCTAAACAAGTCATTATGAAAGACAAACATCGTCTTGTTCTAGTAGTAAAGCAAGCTGTATTTGAAAAAAGACGATAGTAAAGTTTTTGACAATAACACAGCACATTAGTCAAGAATATTTATCCAGCTTCAAATATTTCAGACTTCTAAAATTTAAACTAATAATTATTGCAATGAATTAGGCCTGTTTCTCAAACTATTCTGCTATTAATTTGTTATTTTCTCCCAATGCAGCTGCAAATGTCATGTTATACATGGATAAAATGTTTTAAATTGCTCTCCTTCAGATCAAATCTCTAGATTTTCATTTTGGCTGCTCCTAATGGAGTATACTAAGTAAAAACTTAGAACCGTGTTTTCAATCTACTAACAAATTCTAGTCAAGACTAATCAGAATTCAGATATCATGCTTAAAAACAATGGCTTCATGGCCCAGATCCCATAGGCATCTTGAATTTTGATTTTCAGGTTCTCCAGGTAGGTGTTTAAACCTGTGCTTCTGTCTGTGGCGGGTGGCACTCTGGCCTTGAATACATAGCAAAATTTGTTATCCATCTTGTGCTTTTATCCTTTATCAGACTCAAGAAACGGTATGCTCCTGTTCCTAGATGTTCTGAAGGAGTTAATCCAAGATTCCCTCTCAAAAGATGCCTTATGGATCAGACTGTCACAGATACCACAGTGATTGCCACTGCTTTAAAACAAAAGCAAGCAAGAACACTACGGAAAAGAAAAGCTATTTTACTTAAAAGGCCTGTGATTAGAACATTTCCTTGGGAGAAGTAGGACCTGGAATAAACTTCTTTCTCTGCTTGCAGACAAGACACATACTTCTTTCAAGGTCCACTAGACTGGCTGTATTGTCTAGTGGATATACACGTTGACGGCACACAATCTATCCCATTGAAGATATTCTAACAAACAGAAGAGAATTCATAATATCTTGTGCTACAGAGAGTAGAAGAGCGAGCTTGACAGTGTAGCCTAGGGATTAGGATAGTCATCTGGAAAGGAAAGTTTGTGGTTGAAATTCCTGCTCCAAAGACCAGCGTTTTAGTCAGTGACTATTTCATGTAATAGGGAAGATATGGAGAGAAGTGGAATGCGGTTTCCCTTCCTTTTCCTTCCACATCTTGCCGGAACCAGAACTCTGCAGTTTTGACTATGAATCAAGTCAAACTAGATTTGTAGCCAACAGACTAAGTCTCTACTTGACTAGAAAAGTTAAATATTATCAGTTTCAAAGAACCAGTGAGGTCCCATTATAGGATCCAAGATTGTTTTCCTGTCTGCCTACCCTTAGAGATGGCTGCCAAGAGTACTAGAGTATTAAAAAGGGGAATTTGTATGGCAAATATACATAAGACATACTTTCATGAGCTAAATGTAAATAAAATAAATCATGTGTTTTGAAAGACTGAAGGCTTCCTCAGATTTGCACAGTTCTAAGATCTGTGAAATCTCCTAATCTCCAAGGAAACAAAAAGATTTATTCTAATCTTTCTTATTTCTAATATAGTTGCGAGAATTTCGGAAGAAGGCCTAGCTTTAGCTGAACATATGGTCCAGTTATACAGATTATATCATAATGAAACACAAATAGAAATGCTTGTGTGACACTTTTAAGAACAACTGGCTTGAAAATTTTGAGTGCAGCATTTTTATTGATTGAATGACACAATGAATTCTACATCCCTCTGCATTGCCAATGGATAATTATGATTATTACGAGGAGCATGCTTTGACTGAAAAGTTAAGCAAGTCTCAATTTTCTATAGCTCTGAAAGACTACTGCACTCAAGAGGCCACATGTGGAAGCACAAAGCAATTTTATATTACAATTTTCATTTTGCCTTTTTAAAAAAAAATAATTAAAATGAATATGAATTACATCTTTCACCCTAGAATGTAATTAAGAGGGCACAGCATCCCTAGAATTAAGAAGTACTTCAAGTGAAATGTGGGATTCATACAGCCAGGTACATCCATTTTAAAATCACTGGACCAAAATCTTAAACAACAGCTAGATGCAAAGAAAACCCACTCTCCCACTCTGCCAAACTTGTATGCTGAACTCCACAGATCATTATCCACTATTGCAAAAACAGAAAAAAGAAAGAGTTGAAAGAGTTGAAATCATGTGCATATACTAGTTCTAAATTACATACTATGTCAATTCCATTACTTTCAGGGGGGGGGAAAAAAAAAAAAAAGAGAAAAATCATGTTACTTTTATGCAGTCAGGTTTTCTCAAACGATTTTCACTGAAATAAGCAGGGATGTTTCCAGGGATGGGGCACCTACCACCTTCTCTGGGCAACCTGTTCCAGTGTTGCACCACTCTCATCGTAAAAAAATCTTTCATTATATCTAGTCTGAATCTACCCTCTTTTAGTTTAAAACCATTATCCCTTGTCCTATCACAACAGGCCCTACTAAAAAGTCTGTCCTCATCTTTCTTATAAGCCCCCTTTAAGTACTAAAAGGCCAGAATAAGGTCTTCCTGGAGCCTTCTCTTGTCCAGGCTGAACAACCCCTGCTTCTTAAGGCTCCCCCGTGCACCTTACCAAAGTCTTTTCCCCTTCTGTAAATATAAGCTTTCTGGTTTAAACTTTTCTAGATATGCAAGAGAAAAGATTCATACAGGGATAAAGAGAGGCAACACACACAGTTTCTGAACACACAATCAGTTTCTCCCTAAAGTTAGACATTAAGATGATTAGGTAAACTCACTCATTGCTTAAAATTAGCTCCCCTTCTGTCAGACATTCATGGGTGGAGGTGGGAGACCCAGACTTATTTAAGAGGAAGGATTCCCCTTAATTCATTTCATATATATAAATCTCCCTTCAGTTTCCTCAGGAAAATGAAAGGCTCCTCAAGGTAGACCCAGGTCATTTGGGTTGATCCAAGACCTCTCTTCTATAACATTTATTTCTTTATTATTGTCTTTCAGCTCAGTGTTTTGTTCTAAAGTGTCCTTTGACAAAATTTCTCCTCCAGCTTAGCACCTTGTACACCTAGCCACACTTTCTTACCATTATTCCAGTCTAGATTCCAAGGTGTCATCTGTGTTTTTTCTGTTTGTCGTGGTTTAAGCCCAGCCAGCAACTAAGCACCATGCAGCCACTCGTTCACTCCCCCCCGGTGGGATGGAGGAGAGAATCGGAATGGTGGAAGTGAGAAAACTCATGGGTTGAGATAAAGACAGTTCAATATGTAAAGCAAAAGCCACACACACAAGCAAAGCAGAACAAGGAATTAATTCACTACTTCCCATGGGCAGGCAGGTGTTCAGCCATCTCCAGGAAAGCAGGGCTCCATCACACGTAACGGTTACTTGGGAAGACAAATGCCATCACTCCGAATGTCCCCCCCTTTCTTTTTCCCCCAGCTTTAAATGCTGGGCATAACATCATATGGTATGAAATATCCCTTTGGTCCGTTGGGGTCAGCTATCCCAGCTGTGTCCCCTCCAAACTTCTTGTTCACCCCCAGCCTACTCACTGGTGGGGTGGTGTGAGAAGCAGAAAAGGCCTTGACACTGTGTAAGCACTGCTCAGCAATAGCTAAAACATCCTTGTATTATCAGCACTGTTTTCAGCAAAAATCCAAAACATAGCCTCATACTAGCTGCTATGAAGAAAATTAACTCTATCCCAGCCAAAACCAGCACACTGGTGACTATCCATATTCCTTTTTTCTCCCTTTCATGTGAAAGGTAGGACAAACCAACTTCCCACTTCCAGTGGTCTCCTTACAAAATTTATTGCTGACAAAAGTCTTTTCATTAAAACCAAGCATGATAACACTGCCATAGTCTAAAATTATGTATTGAAAGGCCAGGAACATATACTGACAGAAGCATTTTTAACAGTCATTTCAATAGCACCACTATAGAAAGCTTGCAGTAAAAGCAAACGGTACAGACATAAATTATGCAGAAAACCTTGCCAAATCACCATGCTGGTTTATTCTAGTTTTTCCACCTGCATGGGGAATTCTGTTCCATTTTGAAATCTTGGCCTGAGGCCTCATGGCATGAGGATAGTATATCCCCAGCAAGCAGTAGGGGAGGGATCATGCTCAGTGGAGGCAAAACACCAAGAAATTAGTTTTCTAAGTCTACTAAGAAAAGAGTTTATCAGCAAACTATAACTCAACAGCACCTAAGCAAACTATGACAGAAACAAGTAAACACCTTGGCAAGCATGCTAAATTTGCTTCTGAAAAGTACGTATGTATTAAAATTTTTCAGTGAAGTAGCTGTGACAACTCATCATGGGTATGATGAGTTATTCTAATCTTGCTGTCAAAAACAAACCAAAAAGTTGACAGTGGAACTGTTCAGACAGCATGAAAAACCCAACCTAATAGTTACAGTTTGTTAAAATAATACTGTTAAAAGTTTGCTGTTTTCCATGGGCAACTGCAGACTTTACCACCTGTGCAATAACCTTGCTTTAGACCATCACATCTGTGAATGTGCATATGTGACCCAGATCATAGTTTGCTAGAGCCCAATATATAAACTAGCTGAAATGTGTCCACTTCAACTGGCAACACTTGAAGCATTTAGTTAATAAGCAGTATGAATCATACTGACAATTTATGCAATTCCCTTCAGCACCCAGGAAGCATTCTCATGAAAGTCGAGTGGGGCAATGTGTGTTGTGTTGTATTAAGAGTCCTCAGTGAGGGGTCTGGGCCTCTTTACACCAAGTACCTTAAATAGCAGTGGTGATAAAAACATATTCTGAATAAAAAGAAGCACCTATTTACTAAACCCACAGAGAGGTTATGCCTTAAAGCAATCCCTAGTATTATTTTTTCCCCTCCCTCCTGCATTTGCTACAATGTATACCATAAAGATTCACTTTATTTAATTTACTAGATAAGTAGCTAATTAGAAGCTGCTCTTCAGCAAACTGAGAAGAGACTGAAACAGCTTTTACAGCTTGCTACATATGCCTAGGTGGGTCACAGCGAAAGCCGTACACTCATTTTCAATTGCTTCCTTTCCATTTTCAGGGCTACGTTAATTCAACTCACAGAGAAAGAAAATGAGACACGTACAGAACATTACTCACTATTTTGTTCCTCTTGTGGGTCGTCTTTGGTACCAAGGACACCGAGAAGGACAAGGTAGTCTTCACATGACACTATTGTTTCATGGGCCATGGCACTATAAAGGCAGTAGTGTCTTCTAATTGATCACTGGTAGCACATCTTTCCAACTGCAGTGTTAAAAACAGGATTGATGACAGCACGGGTGATTTAAGTTGGCTCTCACCACAACTTATGGAGAAAAGGTCACCAAGAAATTATTTGAGGTGTAGAAGGCTGAACTCAATCAGACAGTTTTGTTTTCTTGCTATTTGCTTTGACAGCTGTAGCTCAGTTTTCTAGTTTGAATTGTTCATTATTTATTTCTTTGTCCTTCTAACTTCTTTGTCATTAATACCTTTATGATCTACAAATACTGCCTTGATTTTTTTTCCACATAAAAGTATATTCTTTTTCAAAACAAACATTCCAACAGACTCTCACCCCACTTCTATAGAAAAGTATACATGAAAACTGCTGTTACTCTTGTGAGACAGGTTTAACCTTTGCATTTATCACGATACATCTGAAATGGAAACAAATGTCTTTGTCCAACTGTGCTCTGGCTGGAGATCCAGTAGCCTGATTATTAAAAAGGCAAGGAGTGGGTGGGGGTTTTTTGTTTATTTGTTTTAGGGGTTTTTTTTTTTTTTTTACATTAACTGTTCTTACACAGCAAGGCAATTGCACTTCATTGACTCAGTCCCTTAACAAGTCCTGACACATCAAAATGAAATTCAGATGATCTTTCACAGGAAGCTGTGACACATAGTAACTGGTGTCCCAGTCTGGATGACTGGTGATCAGAAATACAGGGTACAAAGAGAAGTGAACCTGCCCTACGAGTGAACGTGACCACTAAGACTGCCACTGCCCACTTGCCATGAACTGAAGTCGAAGGTACAGCTCAGTCACACAGGCAGCACTGAGGCAGCAGAAATCCCCTTGCTGGGTGTTTTCTGGCAATGGGGTGCTGTCTGGGGTGCTCTGCTCAATAACTCTTTCTGGTGCTCTTACAAGCAATTTTTGAGCTCTCAGCTATCGCTTTTGCCCCACTGGTTGGTTTTCCCTTAGAACCAATTGTCCATCCCTGAGTTTCTTTTTCCTCCCAGGAGACCTGTGTTTGTTGAGGGATGGACAAACATATAGCTCACACAGTAAAACACAAGATCCAAGCTTGAAGGACTTGAACCATCCAATAGTAGTTTTAACTTACTTTTTGCAAGGCACAGGGATTTCAGTATGCTACCTGTTGTTTTCCTTGGTCTCAGTTCTCATGGTTTGTCACCTACACATTTTATGGAGTGTTTCAGATGCAATTTAAAGGTGAAATTCTTCTCTGTCCAGAGCTACCTAATTCTTGAAAAGAAGTTATGATGGAGAAATGCATGAAAGCCGAGTATGACCTTTCAGATTTGAACACAGGGTTTTGTTCTTCCTCTCCCTCCTGCTTGCTGTCTTATACTTCAGTCTAGGAAAAAATGGACATTCACAACACAGAAAGGAATGACAAAGAAGAACTGAATTGCATATTGCGATTTTAATTTTATTTAACTAAATCAAAGAATGGTTATTTTTTTAACCTTTCTGTCTTTTATTCATGGAATACCAGTTATCTTTAAATCCTTCAATTAATTTAACAATTTAAAGTGGTTCAATTGAACTTTCCAGATTTATTAAAAGAAGCTATTTTCTTCTAAGAAATTACCCCAGGATGACCTAATGCTATAATTACATGTGAAGAAAGTAAAATACAAAATACTGTTAGAGTTTCAGTAATTCAGTTATGAAAGGAATGACAGATGCATTAAAAGCTACCTTAAAAATTCTTTGTAATTCTTTCACTCTGTTATAATTTAGGTATCCTGGCTGAGTGAAAATAATTCATCTTCACTGTATGAGGCTAAGATTAAACTTCAGCTTGTTTGGGGGTCTTTTTTGAAGCCTGAAGCTGGAGTCAGTATCCCTAAGAGAAGTAACTGATGTTTTGAATATTTCAGTCATGATAAGGAGAGATAGCACCTTGTTTTAAACCTGCCCAGGATATTGTGGGTTTGTAGGCCCAACAGAAACTCTACTGGTTATTTTGGAAAGACTAGAAATGGAGAAGTGAGAGGAAGAGAGCCACATGTAATAGCCAAGACCAATGGCACATGTGTACAGTGTTACAGAGGCAGAGAAGCTGAACACAGGAAAAGAGACGTACCAACATGGCTCTACCATCTGAGAGAAAGGAACAATACAGTTAGCTGGTAGACGCAGTAGCCTGATTTCTTCTGTAAGTGAAACCACCAGTGGGGAAACAAGCCATTTCAAACAGGAATTTAGATATAAGTTTTGTAGTTTTACCACCTTGTTAAAAAGCATACAAGAGATCTAGTTAGATCCTACTCCCTCTCTTAAAAGGTGTCAAGGATCTCTGTGGAGACCTCCACCTCTGACATAAAAGATCACAGCCTTTTGCCTATGAAAAAGGGGAGCTAGTAAGTATTAATTGCCTTGGCCTCCAGGGAGGGGAATATTAGCTTGAACAACAGATAATAGGGCATATCCCTTCAAATTAAATGTATGGATATAAACATCTCTGTAGCATCTTCTCCCAGTCCATAAACATAGCATAAATCAGCTTGAATTTCAGTAGGTAGCCTTCATCCAAGCTCTCATCTCCATTATGCACTAGGTAAATCACTAAGCTGTGTAATGCAGACAACACAGCAATCTCTCTTCATTATGCCTTCTAACAGTACCATATAGGCATTGGCCAGGACATGTGATAGAATAAGATCCATCAGGATCCTATCCAAGAGTCTCCTTGGAACAAAAGAGCAGTCACTGAAGATGACCCTGACAGGATCAGTGTAATATTAATTATCCCGCCTAGTCTAATTAAACACCAAAATATGGTCATAGTTATTAAGAGAAAGATGACAGATGTTCCTCAAACAGCGTAATGAAATAACATACAAAAAGAGGTCTTTAGCAGCCTTAGCCTTTAGCATTTCCAGCTTTGAATGTAGAAATACTCTCTTCTTTAGTGTGTTGATGTGGAAGCAAGAACTATCCCATTGCTCCAGAAACACCAGCCCCAGCAAATCTAGGTCTCTCCTCTCAAAGGCATGGCTAGACTTAACTGAAAGCAACAGAACTGTCCATTTGACTTCTCTCTCTTGTGCAGTCCTTCTGGCAGGTATGAAATACTGGACAATTACAACAAGTAACATTTTAAAGCCAATGTGCACAGATATAAATGGCTACCCCATGTACAAAACAGTGATCCATTTTGCACATCCAAGGTGATGCTGCCTGGGCTAGAAGAGAAACAATTCTTTTTCCATGCAATTCAAGGTGAAACAGAAAAAAGCAACCCCTAAAATGTCTGTTCTCAGATGTGTAATCTGCTTGCATTTTTAAATAATCAACCTGCATTTTGAAAATTTAAAAAAGCCCTTTAGGCTATTAAAAGCTGACTGCACAGTTCCTTGGCTCCAGATGCTGCTAATATAAGCAAACAAGTTTAAGAGGTTCATCTTTGACAGAGTTATAAAGGATGAACACTGTATGCTTCTCCATAATTCAGCTCATTCTTGGCACTACACATTGGCTCTTCAGCAACTAGTCAATGGGGCAAGGCTGGTGAAGAAAGCTTCATTAGTTGCTTTGTCTATATAATAGTTAATTAATTAGCCTGAAAGAGTGTGTGTGTAGGAGAACAGAACAGGGCAAGCAAAGCACTCACGGTGGAGATTTTCACCACATTATTATGCTTTGTTGGTGTTGCTTTGTTTTTCAAACCAGGGTGGCTGCAATATTACTTCTGAAAAAGTCAAGGGTATATCAGGATGGAGTCACTGAACATATGCATAACCAGAATCTGATCAATCTCACAAGGATAAGTACATAAAAACTGTCAAAACTTCTCTCCAGACCATGAGATGTAGTATATAAAATTTAGTTATTTTTCTTAGCAGAGAAAATTCACAGCATAGGATCAGATACAAAAGGTCTGAATTTAAACAAAAACATCTAGGCAATGAGACAAGCTCTTCAAGAAGTGACACAATTAATTGCAATTGAGACGAATATCACAGGGCAGCTCCTCACACTCTAATGACATTGCATAGAAGGGCTATGCTGAGTTTATGGCTGACTCATGGTCAAAGTGGTATGCACCACATGCCTCTGGAGAGCATAACTTGTACAAAGTACAGCTACAGGTAAAACTTGCCACATACATTATGTCTCAACAGCAAAATTAGTTGTGTCACTTACACTGTGTTACAGGCTGCCAATAGCCTTGTTATAATTACCCGTACAGCATTTTACTTAATCTTCCTGTCACTTGTAAAAGGTGACATTCACATAGCAGGAGGAATCCTCCTTCAAGAAATATAACAAAGCAACTAGAATCATAAATTTAAGTGCATATGTAATATAGGGAGGAGGGGAAAAAAGCTTACTTGCTTCATGAATATCTATGATTTTTGTATCACAAGTGCTTACTGAAGCATTTCACTGGATTGAATGGGTTAAACAAGGAACAGGTTTCCTTGTTATTTATTATTAATGATGTGTTATATTGACTACATATCTCTGCTAGAGAGCCCTTAGTTTCCCTCTGCAATAAAAGCATTAATTCCCAAAAAGGGAAAGTTATCATTGCATGTGGCGAGAGAGAGCAAA
Organism: Theristicus caerulescens; assembly: GCA_020745775.1. Classification (NCBI taxonomy): domain Eukaryota; kingdom Metazoa; phylum Chordata; class Aves; order Pelecaniformes; family Threskiornithidae; genus Theristicus; species Theristicus caerulescens. Next base: position 77,685,288 of record CM036558.1, read on the forward strand.
ACATAAAATTAGATTTTGTCATTTCAAATCATAAAAGTATCAAGCTTTACTGCCTCCTCTAAAGTTTCCTAACACCAAGTCCACTGCTGTTACTGCTAGTCCACGAGACATGCATCTATGTTTCACTAAAGAGTGTGCTCTCCAAGTGCAGGTATGCAGGTGAATATCTTCAAGAACATCAGAGGTACAGATGCATAGTGGGTTTACCTAGTTATACAGTGTCATCACTAAGGATAATGTACCATCTTTGCCTGCCCTGGAACCAGATATGAGTTATTCCTAGTGTTTTAAAATGGCCTGAAATATCTCAGAAGCTTTTCAGAGTGAAGAGCCCCATACACAACTCATCTTCTAAGAAAGCACCTGTCTGCATATGGCAGGCATTCTTAGCCAGTGCTGCAGCTGGTGTTAGCTCTCTGACTTAATACAAAACTTTCAACTTATTCTATATTCCTGACAAGTAAAAGAAGTCACAACACCAAGAAAAGAGAACTTGTCTATCTGTTCATCAGCCCACGCTCCCTATGCAGTATCCACATCCCTCCCAAGCATCCATTTTATGTCAGAGCACCACGGTCAGGCAGGAAAGTGATTTGTTTAAAATCACAAAACCCTGCAGGAGAATCAGGAACTGACCCTGAGTCCCTGACTCCCAATTTAATGCCTTACCTACAGACACTCTTCTTCCTCTGTAAAAGTAGAGGGAATATTGCTCCTTTCAGACATGCTTGGTGCTAAATTTGTGATTTGGATTACTCCCCCACTCCATGCATAATAGTCAGATATTAGCAACTCTACAACCGAGGCAGTAAATAACCTATTTTTCCATTGTTTCATATCCATGTAACACATGAAGAACAGGATGCACATTAATTTCCTGTGCTCCCAGGATCTAGAAGTGAGCTGCTTAACTGTCTCTCTTGTCCATGTTCAAGGCAATCTTTCATAATAAATAAAAGGGAAATCTATGACATTCACAGTGACTGGAAAAGAATTGTGTGGCAGCCCATAAATCAGCAAGAAGATTCTCCCAGAACAACTTGTTAGCTACGGACGTGGCATTTGTAGGAAGATGACTGTGACAGTGTTCTTTCTGAAAGCTAAATAACTGCTAACTATTCGCTAGAGTTTTCTCCTCCCTGCTAGGTAAAGCATCAATTAGATCAGCACCATTTAGAGTTACACGGTTTGACACTTCTAATCCCTTGATGGCTGCTCTTGGGCCTTCCCTGCTTGCTTGTGTAAGAATTACAGGTTGCTTGTCAGCTTGAACAATTATTTTCCTATTCAAAAAAACCCAAAAAACAACAACAACAACAACAAAACCCCAACAAAACGAAACAGAAAGGAAAAGAAAGGTTTCACTATGGGATACATAGAAATTGTTCTGGAGGTAATGAAGAAGGACAAGTTTATCCTTCCAAATCACCCTGAATCCGAATTGTATCTGATTAGAGTCAACACCCTATCTACTGTCATAACATGGTCTTTCTGTAATCTTTCCAGCAGCTGATTCTGTTAGTTTATTTGGTAAGTGACTAAAAAGTGGAGGGCTGTGATCTCAACAGGGAAAGTCTGTCTCTGCAAAACAAATTGCTCCCAAAAAGAGCCACTGAAAGATGCTCAGGGAACTGCATGAGAGCGAGCATGTGGGGAAAAACAAGATTCCTAGAAGAACCTTCCAAGGCTCTGAGCTCCCTTGCACCTCTCCAACATCAGTTGACATCACTGGTGGAGCTCAGCAAGATGAGACTTAAAGGGACTTAAGAGATTATTGAAGAAGTATTAGGTATTTTTTCAATTTTATGATCTAAGGGCACAACACATTCATATCTTGTTTAGATACTCATAGCTGTTCCTAGCTGTATTTTTGGCCTCTACATCTGTAACATGGGTTGCATAACCTGTTACTTCCCCTCCAAGCCATTTCTACATCAGATAACACTGTTGTTACAGATGGGGACAATCAAAGAGGAAAATTAATGTGGAATCAATTATGCCACAGATGTTACTGGGGCTACAACATAGCATCAATTGACTCTTGATAAATTTTGGGGTTTGGGGGACACACCAAATGCCCTGCACATTCAGAATGCCCATTTACCCAATGTGAAAGAAAGGAAATTTTTCTTGGAGACCGACAACTCACTTTTCTGCTAGCTTTCAAAAGGCTTATAGATCAATTTGAACAAGATCTTCTAAAGCTACCTGCTGCATCCAAGGGGCCAGAAAATCCCTATAGAAAGAACAGACATACAAACTGTGCAACTTGTCTGTATTATCAGAGTTCTGAGAAAGAAAAAAATACAGATTTGTACACCTGTTTTAAACACCTGCCTAAATGCAAAGCTGTAGTAAACCAGGTCACAGCAATACGCATGCTAATAAGCATCCTGTTGTGCTATCAAGGGGTTCAGGAGGAACCATGAAAAGCATTTAATGTTCTCTTTTCTATCCCTTCACAGCTTGTGATTATAGCTAAACCTTCCTTGTTTTTTGCTTTTTTTTTTCCCCCCTCAATAGAAGAATGCAAATGGTCTTTTTAATTGTTCATGAGATGTCATTAAATTTTCCTTTTACACTTAGAGTTCATTCTTTTAATCAGCTGTTTGGTCCCTTCCAGACAAATGTAAGAGGCTGCACAGTGGTTTTTTGTTTTTTTTTTGTTTTTTTTGTTCCCTGTAATAGAAAATGGAACTTTAAAGTGAAATGATTAGAGGTTTTAATTTTTTTTAAAAGTGTACACTTGGGGGGTTAATTAACATTTAAAAATGGACTTTTGTTATCAAAGCTAAACTATCTGACCTCGGCTTTATATATTCATTGTGAATTCAGATTCTCCTGAAAGAGACTGATTTATGGTAAATTATTAATTTTTTCCACCTTCCTTTTGCTGCCTGCAGACCACCACCATGGATCAACACTTAAAAAACCAGGAGAATTAATGAGACTATTCCCAGAAGCAATGGATACATTTCAATAGACAAGGTGATACGAACCCTTTTTCTTCCTTCTCTGGGTAGGAAAGCTCTTCTCAAACTCTTTTTAGAGTGGGAAAAAGATACTCAAAAGTCAGCTTTAAAACAGTAACTGTACAAATGTTATGTTTGAGTACAAATGGTTGCAGGAATTAGTAGGAAGACTCTTGGCAAATATAACACAATGTGTCTTCAGAATATTAGACACCAGCTTTATGAAGAGTCCTCCCAAACATTCATCAGACTTGAGAACAACAGGAGAGACAGCACTTCTCTGAAGACAGGCAAAGGCTAAAAGTACCTGTCAGTTTAAATGGCAAGGTTATGAATACTATAAAAACAAATATTTAACTCCAGTGGAACAAGCAATGTCCATGTATGTGCATGCCTGTGTTTTCAGTGATTGGATTAGACTCTTAGGGGACTCCATTTTAGATGCAGTTTCAGTCTTGTAAATACGAGCCTGGTGGCCTTATCCCAGTTCTTACTTGTTGACATCATAGGGTACAACATAATCAAAAACCAGGCCCAGAAAACAGCTTAATTGTGCTTTGGTGTTTCTAACATGCACGAGCCCTTGCAAAATGACTAGTCATGCAATATTTGCTGAAAACTGATCTGGTCAGCCTCAAAGATAAATGAAAGCCAGATGAGCTTAGCTAGACACCACTGTCATAATGATCATACACATTTATTTTTTTAAGCTTTCTTCTCTGCTTCTTCATGTTGTTGTGGGGTTTTTTGTTTGTTTGTTTAGGGTTTGGTTGTTTTTTTGGGATTTTTTTGAGGAAGCTTGTTCCAAAACTCCTTTGAACAGTTTGAAAAGTCTTGCACTCCAGAGACTTTGAAGTCATCCTGCCTGTTAGGGATCTATGAATGATGGTGAATTTGGCAGCATTTTTTCTTCTCTTTCAAAGGTAATTAAGATTAAAAATTCAAAAAAAAAGACTTTCCCATGCTACAGGACTAGAGGGTTGGTAGAGAAACTGAGTGGATTGTAGTAGTACACATATTTGATACAGTAAAGGATATCATCTCTGCTGGTGAATTTCTACTAGCAGGTTAAGCATTGGGCAGGCATCTTGTTATTGTTTCCATAGAGGCAGGTCAGCTGAGAGATGGTATTAAAGGTTAAACCCCCAAAACACTGAAGTGACCAAGGTCCAGTGGCATAAACAGACACCTACAGATAGGCCTCACAAGGTCCCTAAAGACATCAGCAGGTGTGCAGGAATACATTTCTATTAGTGGAAATCACTATAGCCTGAAACAGACATAGGATTTAATCACATGAGGATTACCTTAAAGATACAGTTTCTGCTGGGAGAAAAAAAAAAGAGGGTGCAAATCACAAACTATTGCCGCTCCATGTTGGTTTGGCTGACATCTTCAGTAATCATCCTGAAGACAAATAAATCAAAGACATATACTACATTTCTTGCTCTAATTGATACTTGATATCAATTATAACCTTGATATTATTTTTTTTATATATATACAGCATATTTCTTATTTTGACACATTTTTATCATACAACAGAGGGAATGCTGGTTCCAAGAATAGTACACCTATTCGCAAAATTCTTATCTATAGATTAAACTTGCATGCCTGATCCAGAAGCATTCACTTAGATTAGTTACATTGGCTGAAGTAAGACAAAACATATCAGTATGGCTGTTTTTACAGCATTTTGTGCATAAACACGATGTTAATGGAGTCACTATAATACAGGAAGTATCAGGCAAGTTCCTGCAGGGTTCATAAGTACATAGAAATATTCCTTATAGTATTTATAAAATCTGTAAGGGTCTGTCCATTTCTACAAAGAATATTAAAACCCCATCTATATCAAACTCCCATATTTTTAGCACTGTAGCATATCTGAGGTGTTTCATAGAAACTGCTCACTGGTGTTCTACCTGTGATTTCAGACCTCTTAAATTCTGCTACCTAGGGGCAGCAGAAATGTATAAACTGCTCAGGGTGCCTATAAAGAAACCTACACATTGCTTAACAACAAAATTAATCTCAAACCTTACTGAAAAGAATAAGACACACCCCATGTTTCAGTCATCTTTTTTAAGTTAAAAAAAAAAAAAATATTTCCCAACTACCAGTGCAGCAGACAGCTTTCCAATATATGCTCCCCCACCCCCTCACCCCGCAGGCCACAAATGCAAAAACTGGGAGCAGAAATACAGTTTCCCACATCGAGACCATGCTCTCCCTGCAAAGCCACAGGCTCTGAGTCAGCTTAGTCCATCCAGAGCCACAGGAACCTACAGCTCTGACTCAGCTGTGGGACACAGGAGCTGTTCTGGGCTCTGCAGACCATGGAATTGTCCTGTCCAAGCCTCACTCCACAACAGGATGACACTCAGAAACACACCCTTCCTCCCCAAACTATGCTTTCCATCGCACGGGAAGACAGGCATGCAAGCCAGAGCACAGTATATTAAGGACCATTACACAATCAAGCAGGTCAGAAAACCTTAAAATGCTGAAGTTTTCATAGTATAATGAGGAACTTCTGTCTTTCAAGATCAGACATGCTAACGAACCTTTCATGATTTCATGTGATAGTTTTAGTATGTCTATTACAACATCCGAAGTAAGTGCTGCAGGCAACAAAGTTATGACTCAACCCTTCAGACACTAACCTATAGAAGTGATTTCTGAACCCCTGCCTTGGCAAATGTAGGATGCATTTTCCTCATCAGTTCTACTGAGTTAACTAATATGAATGACAAGGTCTGCTGGGAGAGAGACACTTGTAGTGTTATCACTTGTGCTTTATTTAGGTGACTGACAAAGAGTACAGCTTTTCGCATGTGGTTTACATCATTTGAAATCAGCCTCAAACATCTTAATATTCACACTTTGTTAACCTTAGAGATAATCTGTTTTCAGTATCACAAAATCCAAAGCTCAGACCATATGTGGAGAATATAATATCTTCCCAAGAGAGAAATCTCTTGTTTCAGTATCTCCAGGCTCATGTAGTCATGAGCCCATTAGTCATTAATTGCATATTTTATAATTAAATTGGACATATTGGCAGATAGCAAAATCTGAATTAAGACAGCCTGTAATTACTACAACAACAAAACCACAAAACTTATCAGAAAACCAGGCAAAGCAGCAGCCTATTCTAACCTGTTTTGAAACTACTCAGTAATAACTTGTAAGTATTTTTGTACAGAGATTTAGTAATTCACATAAGAAACAATGATTAAAGCTTTAGCAATTATTACTTAGAAAGGAATGAAAATTTTATGGTGCACCATGTTACTGTTAAAAAAGAGAAAGCACAGATTTTTCTTTGAAAAGTTAAAGTAATTTTCATTTTATAGTTTTTAAACCAAATTATTTTGGAGAAACCCATCCCTTGCATTATATCATTGTCTGCTAGTAATGTTAAGGGATAAATAGCGTTTTCCAACTCAATAATACCTCCTATATAACAGCATCACATTCAAATCTTCTTGTCTCTTTCTGTTCTCCTTTCCTGCCCCCCCCCCCCCCCGCCCCCCATTAAACTTTAAGCTTTTTACTGGCTCTCACTGAGCATTTGTATAATGCCTTCCAGCAGGAGGTTGCAGGCTTGACTGGGGTTGTCAGGTATTATCACAATAGTAGCAAAGCTTACTCGACCATGTATCTCTACTCTTCCCTTCCCACTCTCGCCTCCTACGATGGTATATAAGTATTCCCACTCATTTTACAGACAAGAAGACACTACAAAGGCAGCTTATTTGAAGGAGGTCATGGAAGAAACCTCTGAGAGAGGGAGACAGAAAACAGAGATCACCTGACTTCCAGATGTGCAGGACTGCCACAGCACTAACATCCCACCCCTGCAGACTCACCTACTATCTGTATGCTTTATCCTCATTGATACAAACAAACTTTAAGTACTTGACTCAAGGTCTTTCTGAGATTCAGCTCCCTTGGGAATGAGAAAAGACAGATGCCACAGGGGGTGGAAGAAAAGTAATGCAAGCCAAGTAAATCTCAACACAAAGACAGAAAATAATTACCAGATGACAGACAGAAAAGAACTTTCTGGAACAGTCTGGTGCCAAACGGACATATTAGGACTGCAGCTGTTTTCCAGATTTAATAGGCCAGTTCCCATGTAGAAGCATTCTAGGAAAAGCTAAGCCTAAATGAGTTAAGATAGGCTGGCAGATGGTGAAGAACTGCATCTAGAATTATTAACAAAAAGGTTAATTTGCAACAGTCTGAGTATTAGCAATTGACACCTCAAATAGCTGGAATCATGGCCATTTCTGGTATGGTACCCATTTCAGTAATGTCCTGTTAGACTTGAAAAAAAAGTCTTATACGTATGTATACGTTTAAACCAGGAAAAAATAAATAAGAGGAAGAAAGAAAAAATGTCTCCACTATGCCTTTAAAACCAAGAACAATCTACTCAGCCTGCACTTTGCCAAAGACCATAAATATCCAAGATCCTGACTGATCTTCTAACAGCAATGTCAGTTCTTTATACGTACTGAATTGCACATGTGATTTTGTAGATTGTTTTCAAGCATGAAGTTTATGGTACAGAGTAGGCCTGAAGTTTCTAATGAGCAAAATTTGCAAAAGGGAGAGGGGGATACCACTGAAAATCAATTTTGATGCTCAGTTATTGGTCATCACAGAGCCAGATTTTGACATATAGGCATAAATTGTCAATAAGTGAAAGAAACAGAATTCAGGCTGTTTAGAGGAAAAAAAACCCACCACCACATCTCACTGGTCTTTGAGAAGTTTTCTACTTGAACAGATATCTTGAATGGGATTTGGAATTAGATTATGCAAGGGTGTGGAAAGCCCCATTCTGTACATGTTTAATTTGTGAGAGAGTAGGCTAGTTTCAAGTGAAGTATATTGCATAGGAAGTCGCTGCCTGGATTTTCCTAGATATCCTGGAGAAGGTTGCATATCACCACTCCAGCCAACTAATTAGGACAATCTTAATGAAAGACTTTTGGCATTGTTTTCTGGCTCCTGTGTAGAGCAGAGAGCAGACCCAGCTCCTCAAATGAAGTTGTTGAAGCAAGTCACGCTGAGGCTCACCTCTGCCAAGGATCTGGAGTCCTGTGCTAGGCACTGGTAAAGCATTTGTAAGTGGGAGATCTTGGCTTTCAGGCTTACATTAGCTTGAAGAGGTTCAGGCTCCACAAGTTCTCCTTCCTGAAAGGCTGTTGTAACCACTGTTTAGCCTCAGAATTGTCTTTCCTCCTTCAGGGAAGGTCCCTGAGCAAAACAGCTCCAGGTTAACTGGATCACAGACAGTGCTCGCACTCCAAAACTCGACTTCCCCACTTCTTATGGTTCTTGTGGGAAAAGGGGGCTTGAATCAGCTCACAATGAGAAAGAAACCGAATATCATCTATCCACTAACTCAGCAGCAATCTAGGTGCTCAGCTGTTTTGTAAGATGATCTGTCATATGCTCTTTCTCACCAAAATCCATTTTAGAAGCAAGTCGTAAGCACAAGTATGTTTTATAGGTAATTCTTATCTGTCAGTGTGTCTTAGGTACCAATAAAACTAAACCACTTCAGGAGTCTGGCAGAATAACACCTGAAAATATTCACACCACAGATTATTCTAATAATTCTGATTATTGTTGCATCATATTTTTCTGTTGGAAGGAAAAACTGAATTTCCAGGCAGCTTTGATCTATAGTTAAGTTTGGTTCTCTGAAGGGTCCAATCCATTCAAATGTCTCTGGAAGGCAAATCTATCCTTTCTGAAGAACTAAAGTTTTATCAGTTTTTGAAGACACTTTCAGAACAACCCTAGCAGTTAAGCACTCAAATTTCTACTGGTCTTATACAAGGTCTTGTTTGTTTTCATCTAGACTAATCTAAAAAGCAGTCTAATACTTGTTTCACTAATCCTCCCAAATCAGTGTAACACAATATAATTTGGCTTTTTCAGTCTCCAGCAATCTAGCCTTACAATCACCACATTTAAAGAATCTCATTGCTAGCAGGCAAACTTTTGAAAGCAAGCAAACAATGCCATGGTTCTGATTTTGCACATCAATCTGATTTTGCTAATGTTCAAAGACAAAAGTGGTTCAGATCCGAGTTCAAGTGAATCCCTCCTTGCCCTTAAAGTTCGGAGGCAAAAAATCCAGAGGAGAATGCAGCTAGAAAGTTTCTAGCTTGTTTCAAACCATGAATTATTAGTGACTAAATATACTAGGCATCAGATCTGCATCAGACATGAATGCAATTCTGTTGAAATAATGAAAACACGATACAGTTTAGGACTACTTTCTGTTTTTATTCTAGATTTATGAAACTTATGGAAAGGCATGCAATACTTGGCCTGATACAAAGCTAAACTGTACATTCAACTCAATTAAAAAAACCCCTAATTTTAATCAATAATTTGACTTAACACCAATGCAACGTGATTGAGATGTTTTGGATGTTTTTAACTGATAACTGTAAGGCCTCAGCTAGATTTATTGTATCATCAAGCCACAATCTTTGATCTATTTTTGTGAATATGTGATTTCACAACCAGTTAATTTCCCAATCCTGGGAAGAATCTGTAGAGAATACAAATAGTTTAAAAGGTAGTTTTGAGGACATAATCCCTCCCATTCTGCATAAATATTATACAACATGATGTTGTTGTAATGAATAGGACTATAACAAAATGGAACTTACAATAAATACAGATTGTTTACATTACTATTCTTTCCAGCACTCACATATCAGAAAAGCAAATAACAACAACCGTAAGTGTTGCTGGAAGAGTGTTCGACCTGTGTAAATGGATAGCACTCTATCGACTTCAGCAGAGTTTTATCATTTACATCAAAACACCATTTGAGATGATTGTGAGCAGCTGTCAGTTACACGCATAACGAGAAGGGAATTATACATGAAATATGGAGAGGTTTTTGTAAAAAAAAAAAATAATTCTACATTTATGTACCTGAAAACTAAAGTGCATATAACAGATTATATGGGAAAGAAAGATGCAGTCATGGCTTTCTTCACACTCTGTCTTGTAAAGTAACTTCTCAAGAACATTAGTTGAGTTTCAGCATATATTGTGCAGTTTTTGAACAGGATCTTTTCTTCTCTGTGGATTCCCTGGTTCAGCACCTTTTAGTGGGATCTGAATACATTTAGGGTCTCTAATGGATTTCCTCAGAGTTGGCTACACTTCTGTCTTGTTCATGAAGCCTCACATATTCACAGGGCAGGTGAGCAAGAGAAATCATTATAAATATATTCACAATGTATCATAGGTTCTGCACAGTAAACCCTCATAAATTACTATATTCCATGATCAATGATGAGTAAAATGTTGATCTTCAAAATAGCAGCACTAGGTATCCCCCATGAGCTGGTATCCCAGTAAAAGTAGAACTACTATTTATTACACTACATTTGCAATGCCTGATTCATATTCTCGGGCATTTGTAGTCTGGGGGAAATAAGAAATCAGTGATTCAGAAACAGCAGCAGAGCTGTAGTGAGTTTCTTTCAGCTTCACACAGACTGCCAAGGGCAACTATATCACAATGTTGTTTTCAGCTCTAGTATCTGGTGGTAGCAGTTCCAAGTATCCAGCGGTGGCTTTTTCTGGCCACCAGACCCATGCATCCTACCCACTGAAGGCTGGTGCGCACCTACACAATAACTCTAACTCCACTTGCAGGTGGCATGGACGTACACACAGTGATTGGGAAGGGCTCTTCTGTCCTCTTTCTTTGGCAAGAATTCTTGAGGAAGCCAGAGCTTGTGGTAATCTGGATCTGTGGCACTTACTCATCTTTTTTGCCTCTACCGCCACTTTCCCCTGGAGCCTCGTGTAACAGACTTACCACAGCTAGCTGAAACAGATCAGGTTTCCAACAGCAAATGCTAGCTTGCCACCTTAGGGTCCCCAGGTACCAGGACAGGGGCTGTAAGTCTCCCTGGGTCACTCAGCAGCCTGCCTTGGCAGGCAGCCAAACAGCTGCGCAATTTGGGCAGCAGTGAAACTCTGAGAGCTAGGCAGCTAACTGGGGCAGCGACAGAAGGGCTTTCCAAAATGCTCAGCGGCAGGTTTTCAGCCACAAGCACTCAAATAGTTTTCCTACCCAAGTAAATAAATTAGTAAATTGCACTCATTTTCTGACAACCCTGGAATGCTTTTTGCTTTCCTAAAAATCACGATTTTTGAATTTTTTTTAAACACTGAAAATTTTGTTCCCTGATCAGCTCTATTCACTTCCCTGTATCCTCTCTGATGTGTATTTCCCACTCCCAGCTTGTTTGTGTACTGCCTAACAGACTGAAGCATTAATCTTAACTGGGAGATGCAGGAAGTATTGTAATGTGAACAAGTAATTACTATTATGAATATTTAATCAGTAATAGGATGAGCCTTGTCTAATATACATGGCCATGTCTTAATCCCTGTGTAAGAAGACATGAGGTCAGAATCCATATTCACTGTGGCTTCTTGTTCTTGGAAGCAATTTGGAAAAAGAACAAACCAGAGCTGTAGCAGGCCAGATAACTTCCTTCTGGCTAGATGTGGAGTCATTAACAAATGGAGCATCTGCAAGACGCAAGCACATCCTTCAGTTCCTTCAGGGAGCTGCAAGAGTGGGCTGCTCTTTACGGAGAAGCGAGCCAGGGGCTGAGGATGACAGCAAGGCAGGCATGGACAGTGCCCTCATTGACAAGGGGCACAGTACTGTGGGATGCTGAACACAGAAAACAGAGGGGGTCTGATCAGTGGCAGTAGGCAGGGTCAGCCAAGAGTCCAGATCACCAGGCAAGACCATAGGGATGAGGCAGGCCTGAGGTTAAGCCAGGAAGTCAGCAAGTCAGATGAGGTCAGGATCAGCAAAGTCCATGGCCAGCCAGAGGCACAGCTGCAAAGTAGCTGAGGCGAGGGGCAAGGGGCTGAGCATAACCATAACTCCTGAGTAAGAGAGGGGCTAGGGGAAAGGCATCTCACAGCCTGTTCTCACACAGCTCTTTTCCAAGGTAACACCGCTGCACTGCATCAGAGCTAGTCTTGAGCACAACTGGCTAAACACTGATGAGAGCCCCAAGAAACTCTGTGACTGTTTTCTGTATCTATACAAAGCTGAATGCTCCCACCCTTTTGTGGTCTCAGCATTACTGAGGGAGAGCACCCACCAGGAAAGATGTTTGTTCAAATTAGGCACTGAAAGTATTTTGCAGCCCTGTGTACATCTGTAGAGATGTGTTTAACACATCTCCAGGGATATGAGCAGTTTAGCACAATATACTTCAAGGTAAGAATTTTTTTTATTTTAAATTTTCTCCTTCAGTTTTAATTAACCTGCACATGGTGTTCTAATGAGCTTTGATGCCATAGGGTCAGCCATGGGCTCTGGAGCATCATTTACAAGAGAGGTTTTGTATCACAATGAAAAACCACCATCTTAACACAAAAGCACTAACAAAAGTAGCAAGATAGAAGGAAAAATGGAGCCATTTACTTAGCTGCAAGAGATCAGGCCCTTTTGGAGGTTATGATGAACTTCTAGCCTCTTCTTAAAAACAAGATATGGTAGTTTGTTTTGGTAGCAAAAATACCATAGGCAGACTGAAAATACTGCGGACTACCAGCTCTTGTGTAGAGAGCAGTAAACATCTGTGCTCTACTTATGCAGCTTCTGCCTATTAACTGTTTAGTTCAGAGCCTAACAAAAAAAACTCCACACATGTGAGGCACCTACTTCCCAATTCCCCTCTGGTACTTCTAGTCTCCAGCATTCTTATGAAAGAGCAAAAGAAAGAATTTAATAGAGCTCCAATGAATAATTTATTACAGAAATTCAATAGGATTTACAAAAAGTGCTTGTAAATAAATGACATTTACTAACAAATGAAAACCCATACATATGACACTTCCTGTGCTAGATCCCAGTCCAATTTAAACTCTGCAAATCAAGAGAGCTAAACTAGTACCTGCTGAGGCTCTAAACCCACAGAATTCTATCTTTATTGCAAGACTGTTTCAAAATCTCCACATGGGTAGAACTTTTTTTTTAACACACTCTGTATGATCTTGCTTTTCTCCCAACTTAATATGATTGTATTAAATAAAAGAATGATCAAGATTGAAGCTGAACAATCATCACCAAAAGTTTCCTTTCATGATGTAACTGAGGCTGAGAGGTTAAGTTTTTAAAACACTTAAGATTCAGGTACATCATTTGATTAATGTTCAAATTTTTAGTTGATTTTGCAGCTGCCCAAAGCTTTGTAGCAAACGCCCATCAGATAATGGATTAAAAGTCATGTGTTCCTAGTGACAATAACCAGCAACCCAAACAGTTCACTACTTTTATGTCAGCTGATTTCCCTTTCCACACCATCCCCAAGGTAAAACTTACTACCAGTGAGGTCAATGCAAAAATGCTCATTGAATTTGAAGAGGTAAGGACTTCTCCTCTCACTTTGTTTCTTAGAGAGGGAAAAAGTGCCAAATTAGAGTTTGCTTCCCTTCCCCCCAGATATTTTCACAATCCAGGAATAAAACCACTACAGAGATGGGGAGGTCTCATACCATTTGCAGAAAAAAAAATCCAAAATGCATGAAAAAGTCTTTTACAAATGGAGATACCAAGATAGATAGAAAATCCTTTTATAAGTAGAAATCACAGAATGGTTTGGGTTGAAAAGGACCTTTAAAAAAATCATCTAATCCACCCCCACTACCATTGGCCCCTTCCACTAGATCAGGTTGCTCAAAACCCCATCCAACCTGACCTTGAACACTTCCAACGATGGGACATCCATAACTTCTCTGCACAACCTGTTCCAGTGTCTCACCACCCTCATCGTAAAAAATGTCTTGCTTATGTCCAATCTAAACCTACCCTCTTCCAGTTTAAAGCTGTTGCCCCTTGTCCTGTCACTACAGGCCTTGGTAAAAGTCTCTCTTCATCTTTCTCATAAGCCCCCTTTGTATATTGAAAGGCTGCAATAAGGTCTGCCCGGAGCAGTCTCTTCTCCAGGCTGAACAATCCCAACTCTCTCACCCTTTCCTTATAGGAGTGGTATTCCAGCCCTATGATCATTTTCGTGATAACTAAACCTAAGCATCACAAGAATTTTGGCAAAGCTTCTGCTACTGTACAGAATGTATAAGCTGATCTCGTTCTGATGTTGAAGTGATACTTTTGTGATGGCATAGTGAAAATAACTATGAGACGTTATTTGCAATGCATACAAGAATTAGAACACATTAGGGTTGCCATGGATTTAAATCACTCACTCCCTTACTTTTACCTTCCTGAACTGTGTTTTCCTGCATATAGAAAATTCTCTAGCTTCTGCCACATACCAGTAGTCTTTGTATCTCAGAATGTGGTATAGTACTCCTGCTCATTAAGGAACTGAAAATGAAAGCCATAGAATTTAAAGGGGACAAAGAATAAATGCTTTTCTCTATCCATAGCCACAAATCTCAACCTGCCTTCAGGTGCACCCATCCACTATATGGGAGGGTATGCACTCATATGTCAAACTCCCTTGTTTTACACTTACAAAAGAGGGGTGTCTTTATCAACTTTATAACTAATCTATAGGTACAATCATGATAATGCCAAGCATATGCAGTGTTTTGAACTTTTCTTATCTAAAGTCTGTAAAAAGACTTTTTTTTTTTTTTTACCACTGATGCTCTTTGATCCTTCCAGGACATCTTGAGAGTAATGCCAGGGAAGCAAGCACAGGCTGCCTGGTCCTTATAGCACTCTGGAGTAACACTACACACCTTCAGGACCACAAATCACTTTGGTGAACCAGTGATTCTGCAGTACAGCCATAAATGCAGTAGTCTGCAGGTGACATAAGAGCTTGCACATTAGCTGCAGATGGAAACGTCAGCATGTGGTGCCTTCATTATAGCTCCATCTGGACCTATAGCGGAGAAAGATAGAATTGATTGTGTCCTGGTTTCAGCTGGGATAGAGTTAATTTTCTTCTTAGCAGCTGGTAGAGTGCTGTGTTTTGGATTTAGGATGAGAATAATGTTGATAACACAGTGATGTTTTGTTTCTTGCCGAGTAGAGTTTACACTGGTCAAGGACTTTCAGCTTCCCATGCTCTGCCAGGTGCATGAGAAGCTGGGAGGGGGCACAGCCAGGACAGCTGACCCAGACTGGCCAACGGGCTATTCCATACCATATGACATCATGCTCAGTATATAAACTGGGGGAAGAAGAAGGAAGAGGGGGACATTCAGCATGATGGCGTTTGTCTTCCCAGGTAACCGTTACGCGTGATGGAGCCCTGCTTTCCTGGGGATGGCCGAACACCTGCCTGCCCATGGGAAGTAGCGAATTAATTCCTTGCTTTGCTTTGCTTGTGCGCGCGGCTTTTGCTTTCCCTGTTAAACTGTCTTTATCTCGACCCATGAGTTTTCTCACTTTTACTCCTCCGATTCTCTCCCCCATCCCACCGTGGGGGGGGTGAGTGAGCGGCTGCGTGGTGCTTAGTTGCCGACTGGGGTTAAACCACGACAGTCCTTTTTGGCGCCCAACGTGGGGCTCGAAGGGTTCAAGATAACGACAGATTTAATTGGAATATGCTAGATTGATTTTATAGCTGTTATTGCTGTTTAGCTATTAATCGGCAGGCTTCTGTGCTTGCCATGGGGCTTGCTTGCCTTATTGTATATTAGAGCTTAGTGCTCGTTAGTGGCTGCTTTTTGCTTTTGCTGCTCACCATACTGCTTATCATCTTACTCTGCTGTGCCTGGGAACATTTTGATAACAGCAATGGCCATGCGCCTGGGCTGGCAGATGGCCAGGGCATCGCTGCTGTTTTTCTGTGCTGCTGTACTGGACAGGCTGGAACTCCAGTGTGAACTCGAGTCAAAGGGACTGTGACCTGTGGATGAGTCCATGAGGGAGCAGGACACCCCGAAGCGTCTGTGGATGTGGATAAGCCCATGCCAGAGCAGGTATGTCTCGAAGCGTCTGTGGCCATGGTTATGTCTGTGCCGCAGCAGGTGTACCTCTTGAAGGCATTGTGGCCCAAGGATAAGTCCGCGCTGGGGAAGGTACACCTCGAAGCATCTGTGGCTGTGGATAAGTCCGTGCTGCAGCAGGGACACCTTGAAGCATCAGTGGCTGTGCATGAGGTCATGCTGGAGCACCTCAAAGCACGTGGCCATGGGTAAGGCCATGCTGGAGCAAGTTTACTTCTGAAGAGACTGTGGCTGTGGGCAAGGCCACGCTGGAGCAGGTATATCTCCGAAGGCATTGCGGCCCATGGAGAAGGCCATGTTGGAACAGGTGCACCTCTAAGTGACTGTGGCTGTGGATAAGTCTATGCCGCAGCAGGTATACCCCCGGAGAGACTGTGGCTCATAGATAAGGCTCCACTTGGAGCAGGTAAACCCCTAGGGGCCTGCAGTCTGTGGATAAGTCCAAGCCGGGGCAGGGGCAAGGGGAGGACTCCATTGCAGTGTTAAATCCTATAACCTGGCCCAAAGGGGCCAGGGGTGGAGACTGTAATGGAAATACCTTTAAATTGTTGTAACCCAGGATTTGAGTTGCATGTTATGGGAATTACTATAGCAGGAACCCCTTGTTGTTAGCCAGGCTAGGAGCAAGGGGAGGAGTTCATTGCGATGTTAAACCCTATAACCTGGCCCAAAGGGGCCAGGGGGGGAGATTGTAATGGAAATACCTTTAAATTGTTGTAACCCATGATCTGAGTTGCATGTTATAGGAATTACCATAGCAGGAAACACCTGAGCCAATGGAGGAGAAGCCTTACAAGAAGCAGTGCAAGTGCAGCAGTGACCTGACCTGAGCTGGCTTGGTGTCCAATAACTCCACACAACACACCACCTCTCCTGTCCTGAGTGACCACCATCACAGATGGAGCCCAAAGTCATGGACTAAATGAACTCAATGGACATTATGTGGACATTTGTGGATGCTTATGGACATTTTACAGACATTTCCCAGGGGTGGTCCATAGACTAAGGGAATGATACCTGTGTATTGTATCAAAGGATCGGAAGGGGTGGGGGGTGGTGGTTAATGAGGATGTATTGGATAATGTAGGACCTGAGCATGAAGTAAATGGTATGGAATAAGGGGTGGATACTGTCCTGGTTTCAGCTGGGATAGAGTTAATTTTCTTCTTAGTAGCTAGTAGAGTGCTGTGTTTTGGGTTTAGATTGAGAATAATGTTGATAACACAGTGATGTTTTGTTTCTTGTTGAGTAGAGTTTACACTGGTCAAGGACTTTCAGCTTCCCGTGCTCTGCCAGGTGCATGAGAAGCTGGGAGGGGGCACAGCCAGGACAGCTGACCCAGACTGGCCAACGGGCTATTCCATACCATATGACATCATGCTCAGTATATAAACTGGGGGAAGAAGAAGGAAGAGGGGGACATTCAGCATGATGGCGTTTGTCTTCCCAGGTAACCGTTACGCGTGATGGAGCCCTGCTTTCCTGGGGATGGCTGAACACCTGCCTGCCCATGGGAAGTAGTGAATGAATTCCTTGCTTTGCTTTGCTTGTGCGCACGGCTTTTGCTTTCCCTGTTAAACTGTCTTTATCTCGACCCATGAGTTTTCTCACTTTTACTCCTCCGATTCTCTCCCCCATCCCACCGTGGGGGGAGTGAGCGAGCGGCTGCGTGGTGCTTAGTTGCCGACTGGGGTTAAACCACGACAGATTGTCATTCTTTTCCCTAAAGTGCTTGGGATTTGATTTTCCTTCCTTTTACACTGGTGTAAACTAAGGGTAAATCTATTAATGTTATTGGGTTTTCATTAACATAAAACATGTGTAATGAATGGAAAAAATTACCCTGTGGCTCAGTGTTTTCATTTTGAAGAGTTCCACTGGCAACTTGATCCAAATACACATACAGGTTGGGCTTTACTCACTGATACTGCCTTTCAAAGTAATTTCATTCCTTAATTGCAGAGTCCAGAACATTATACTACTTATACGTGAGAACATACTGTGAAAATCTAACACAACACTAGAAGTAGTAGTACAGTTACAAACTGATCTTTTTATAGAGAAAAAAAGAAAATATGGTTTAATTGCAATTAAACAGAATGCTAGTGTTTCATTTTCTCCTTAATAAAGTAAAAAACCATGGAGCAAGACTCAAGAGTTTTTACATATTGCATTCACAAAAGTACAAGTAGAGCTGGCTGGAATATTTAGTCTCACAGAAGTATGAATCATGGCAATATAGGGTCTTAAAGACTGTGTAAAAAAAAATCAGGTTGGCTTTGTTGAAATTTTACTTTAGAAGACACTTTGTAAATAACTAATAATGCCAGGAGGACTGTTCTGCCACTTGCAGAATGAGATATTTTAGTTTGAATTTACTTTGTTTAAAAGCTGTAAAACAAAAGAAAGCAAACAGAAAACAGCCAATTGTTTCATCTGACCCAGACCAGTCTTCCAGATTTCATTCCAATTTGTAATGACAGGAAGTTTATAAATCCTTGACTAATACTTCTGCAGAATTACTGTTTTTACTTGATTTGCTTTTTTTGATTGCCTGACACAAATACTTTGCAAGAAAAAAAAACCTTAGAAGTGTTAAGATTTGGGGCTTGCATAGATTTGCAGGACAAAAGACAGCACTGTGGATATTTTGATTGATATCCTCCTTAACACAAAGCCCTATGCAGTTATTTCTACATCAGGCCCATGCCAAAATTCCTTCTTGAATAACAGGCTCTCTTCCAGAAAGGTTTAGAATCTTCAAGGGATGGAGAATCAAGATCTTTCTAGACAATTTTTTTCCAACACAAACTATTACTCTCACCATCAAAAAGCATACTTAGCTTTTATATTGATGTATCCTTGTTGACCTGTTTTGGAATAGCATCTCATTGACCTCTTGTATTGCAGGGTTTTTGCCATTTATCTCATCACGTCTCCAAAGTCTTTCAGTTTTAATAAAGACTAGAATAATGTTACCAAACCTTATATTTGAGCTATGTCCTTTCCCTCAATTGCAGGCATTACATTTGGCAGAGTCAAAATTCATGCCGTTCAAAGCCGACCCTTTGTCCACTTGCTTTGGATGGGTTTGTACGAGTACTTGTCATTTACTACTTCACATAATGTGACATCAGCAAATTTTACAGGCAGTGTTTCTACATCCAATTTCCAAGCATTAAACATCTATGCAGTTGTTTACTGAAAACATGTTCTCCTTTAAAGTCACAATCAAAGTCCCCCTATAAAATCACTCTTTGATAATGCCTCAGTTGACAAGCTACTTATTATTCACCTTTTAATATGGACCACATTCATCAGAAAATTTAGCAACCTAAAAAATGAGACTGCCATGTCAGACAATGTCAGAAACATCTTACAAAATTCTATAACGAAATTTATATCTAATGTCTGTTTCTCTGCCTTGGCTAAAACCAGTAATTTACAAGGAAGGTGTAAGCACTTGTTTCCCCACAGAAGTCTGTGCGAGTTGAGACATTCATCTTAGTATAGAATCATAGAATTGTTTAGGTTGGAAAAGACCTTTAAGATCATCAAGTCCAACTGTTAACCTAGCACTGCCAAGTCCACCACTAAACCATGTCCCTAAACACCACATCCATGTCTTTTACATACCTCCAGGGATGGGGACTCAACTACTTTCCTGGGCAGCCTGTTCCAATGTTTGACGACACTTTCAGTGAAGAATTTTTTCCTAATATCCAACCTAAACCTCTCCTGGCACAACCTGAAACCATTTCCTCTTGTCCTATTGCTTGTTACTTGGGAGAAGAGACTGACACCCACCTCACCACAACCTCCCTTCAGGTAGCTGTAGAGAGCAATAAGGTCTCCCCTGAGTCTCTTTCTCCAGGCTAAACAACCCCAGCTCCCTCAGCCATTCCTCATAAGACATGTTCTCTAGGCCCTTCACCAGCCTCGTTACCCTTCTTTGGGCATGCTCCAGCACCTCAATGTCCTTCTTGTAGTGAAGGGCCCAAAACTGAACACAGTATTTGAGGTGTGGCCTCACCAATGCTGAGTACAAGGGGACAATCACTTCCCTAGTCCTATTGGCCATGCTCTTTCTGATACAAGCCAGGATGCCATTGGCCTTCTTGGCCACACTGCTGGCTCATATCCAGCCAACTGTTGACCACCACCCCCAGGTCCTTTTCAACCAGGCAGCTCTCCAGCCACTCTTCCCCAAGCCTGTAGCGTTGCATGGGGTTATTGTAACCCAAGTGCAGGACCCGGCACTGAGCCTTGTTGAACCTTATACAGTTGGCCTCGGCCCATCAATCCAGCCTGTCCAGGTCCCTCTGTAGAGCCTTTTTACCTTCCAGCAGATCAACACTCTCGCCCAACTTGTTGTTGTCTGCAAACTTGCTGAGGGTGCACTCGATTCCCTCATCCAGATTGTTGATAAAGATATTCAACAGAACTGGCCCCAATGCTGAGCCCTGAGGAACACCAATTGTGACTGGCTGCCAACTGGATTTAAGTCCATTCACCACAGCTCTTTGGGCCTGGCCACCCAGCCAGTTTTTTACACAGTGAAGAGTATGCCTGTCCAAGCCATGAGCAGCCAGTTTCTTCAGGAGGATGCTGTGGGAAATAATGCCAAAGGCTTTACTAAAGTCCAGGTAGACAACATCCACAGCCGTTCCCTCATCCACTAAGCAGGTCACCTTGTCATAGAAGGGGATCAGGTTGGTCAAGCAGGACCTGCCTTTCATAAACCCATGCTAACTGGGCCTGATCACCTTGTTGTCCTATGATGTGTATAAGTTCAAGCCCTTAATAATATCACATGAAGACACAGTGACTTCAGCGTATTCCAAAAGTTTCAGTACATTTTGGAATTTGTTTAGAAATTCATCCATCTGTTACAGATTATTTTCTGCAGCCCATATATCTTGCTTTCAAATCTCAGCTACAGACTTAAACTTGACCTAGCATCATTCTTGCGCTGCTCCATGATGACGTAGCAACTTTGCACTATGGCTGATAGTGCTGAGATACCACAGACCTCAGAGGCATGAGTCAGCAGGCCTAATGGCTGTCCAGATGGGTTACTAGACAGTAGCCAAGAGGAAAGTTTACTCAAATAATATTTCATGTAGGTTTTATGTTCATAGGTTTATTAATTGATCTCTATTAAAAATATATATAGTTTGGAATTTAGTTTCAGAGGCACAGGGATTAGGATGGATGCAAGTGAGATGCATACAGTTTATTCTCATTTATTTTATTTCAGGCATTTCACTTGTATAAAAATTCTTTTTCTTAGCATTTCTATGTTTTAAATATACCTATATTTTGTCAGTATTGAGTGACTTCTTCCTAGGTAGTTAGAGAAAAAGTTTAAATTATGTGAGAAATCAAAGATATTAGACCAATTTACACAGTTTGGTTCACAAATATTAACAATTTATGGGAAATGTCTATTCTAAGATTAGGCTCTTAACACTCTCTCAAAAGGTGAAAATTGCTCTGTAATTTAACATCAAAACAGGTGACCTAGCACAGAAGAAAAACCTCACTGGTTCCCATGCCAGCTGCTTGTTCAACTTGTTCAGCCTAAGGTGTTCTGTAGAAGCTGATTGCCATTACCTGTTTTCAGACAACAAGCTTGAGTCCCTAGGCTCTCAGAGCCTGCAGGGTCTGGACGCATCAGGACAGCCTTCCTACACATACTGCTGACCTAGTGGTGGCCATCTCCAAACTTTCACAGCCCTGGGTTCCTGCACCAGCCCTTCCAGGCTGCAGGTCCAAGATCCCACCATTCAATCATCTTGGGTCATAGTAGCAGCACACTGCTCTTGAAACCAGGAAACCACCTCCCGAGGACTCCAAAGTCTCTGGTTTAAACTGAGGCTTTCGAAACATCCTAGGTACCTCTCATAGAAACCTCCCCAAGATGACTAGCCACCAGGATGGGCACTCAGGCAGCCAGCTGTGCAGGAGCCACCACAGTTGCAGCCAGCCTCCAGCCTCTGCTGGCCAGGGTGCACTCATATGCCTAATGAACTTTAAAGTCTAGCAAACTGAGCAACCAGTGTTCACACTCTTCTCAGTTTCACTCCTGTTGGTTTTGGCCAGCAGACAGGGGAGGTGTCCTTCATGTGGGGAAAGGAAACGGGAATGCAAGGGAAATGATTGAGAGTGTCACGGTTCACGCAGGGAGTTGATTCACTCTGAACCCAAGCAAAGCCAGCGCCACAGGCTGAACAGTCTCCAGCTCCAGGAATTTTACTTAACTCCTTGCCAATTAACACCAACTTTTACTTACAGCTTTGGGCACTGGGGAAAAAAAAAACAAAACAAACCAACCAAACACCATTAAAAAAAAAGGCTTCTGGAAACACCTTTCCTTCTCCTTCCTGAGGCTCAGTTTAAGTCCACCTCCTCTCCTTACCACCCTCCTAGTGTCATATTGCCTCAGTTTCGCCCTGCACTGCACTCAATCCTTGGATGTGGCAGTGGGTGGTATGGGAGGTTTGTAGTTGTTTTCTGCCTGCCTCTCCTCCGTGCCTCTTGCTTTCCTCCATAACTCCTTGCTTCTCCCTGCTCCTCTGCCCCAGTGTGGGTCACCTGCATGCTGCAGTCCCTCAGGGGTACTTGCTCCCAGGACTGCATCCCCACCCACATCCCCACAATGTCACTTTCCACATGTCCTTGCTGCCACCAGCTGCCACTCTCAAACATGTCTACACAGAGGTTCCATGCAGCCCCTGCCCCCTCAGCTGCAGGTTTGGCACACAACAGACCCTTCACCACAGTGCCAGAGCTGGCCAGAACCAGCTGGA
Organism: Theristicus caerulescens; assembly: GCA_020745775.1. Classification (NCBI taxonomy): domain Eukaryota; kingdom Metazoa; phylum Chordata; class Aves; order Pelecaniformes; family Threskiornithidae; genus Theristicus; species Theristicus caerulescens. The sequence continues at coordinate 77,708,089 of CM036558.1, forward strand.
CTGACTGGGGGCAGCCCCTGTGGCCTTGGGTTTGACACTGCCAGCCATGCCCAGCTCCCTTACCTGAAGTTTCACTTGGGCCAGAAGGCAGGCGCTCAGTTGACCCATCCTGCTCAACGCGAGACAGGTAGAAGGCAGGGTCTCTGTCAGTGAAGCTGCTCTGTGTTTGCCCAGCCCCCCGAAGGGCTGGTGTGAGCATTTGGCCTGAAAGCACTTGGTACGGCAAAGCTGATGGCCAGACGTAGAGAAATGACATTGGGTTCAAGCACATCCTACTCTTACAGAAGTAAAAATCACAATATATAGTTTTCCTGTTGCTGCAGCAATGCACATCAAAACCTGGGATTTCTCCCCTCTCCAGCTTGTTTTTAAGATTAAATTTTAAATGAGAAATGCAGCTATAACAATTGTATTTAATTTGGATACGTGGTATTATTTACACTGTTCAATAAAACAACTGATTTCAATCAATTGCACTTAGGCTTCCTCTGTGTTTTAAAAGAAACGGATAATTCATCATAACCAGGTCAATTGTGGAATTCAGTAGGGGTGGGAAAACACATTTCCACCAGCATTGAACCCTCCCAGCGCATGAGAGGCATTCACACAGCTAAATGTCTTCATGGGGAGCTGCTCCAGACCACTCTGCAACTCCAGAGGGGCTGGTTCAGTGTAACGAGGCACGAGCAAACAGCATTGTATAGCCTTGGGATAAATTCTGGTGGCCCTAAGCAGAGAGGTGAGGAAAGAAGAGTTAAGACGGGAAGGAGCCTTCCCTTCCCACTGTTTAAGTGTTGAGAAAAGTGCAGTGATCTTCCCCAAAAGGGTAAAAAATGTACAGGGTTTTGCCTTCAATATATACGCCTCATTCTTTCTAAAAGGGCAAGTGGACATAGTGGTTTTTAAGCTACATATGCCCAGGCCCTGCACAGCACATGCGAGGGGGAAAAAAAGCAAACAATCCCCCTCCCTTCAATTCAACAGATCTTTCACCTCTTTTCCCTTTTGAGGAAAAAAAAAACACCACATAAGTTTGCCTGTATTTAATTTCTACCAGTACTTAAAAGAGAACACAACTGCCATACTCACATTGAATCTCTACCTTAGTTCAGTATCCTCTGTACAATACTGGTTATTAACAGAAGATTAGAAGAGAGATCATGTGAAATATTTCAAGGTGATTCTTCCTTTGGTATACCATTGCTACTCTGAGTAGCAAGATGGGGCCACACATCAGCTCCGGAGATCTGAAAGCTAACTCAATGCTGTCAGAAAGCTGAAATGGCCGCATGGCTCTGACACCGAGCTGGAACCAGGCAGTGTGACAGAGTTTTGGAAGACTTGCAAAGAGCAACTTGAGACTAGAGCTGCTCTACAGGTGACTATGAACAAATACATCCCAAAATGTGTGAGCCAAAAGCAGGAGTATAAAGGGGAAACTGAACCAACAGAGGGCAATTACTGTTTGGGGTTTTTTTGTTTGTTTTTGTTGCTGTTGTTTGGGGTTTTTTTTCTGATTGTTTGTTGAACTCTGCTATGTTAATTTGGAATGGCTGTTGCTTCTACAGAACTGAAACAGCTAGATCTACTAAAGTCAAGTGATACTTCCTATGGGCTTCAATAATATTTCCGTCAAGGTTCAAAATAAATAAAACAAAAAAATCTGTGAAATCCCCTATCTTTCTGAATACAAGGATCTATATTAGAGTCACATACAATCAGGTGATGCCCCTGGGATTTGGGTTACAAGCCCATCCAGCCCAATATTTAGCCTCCAACAATGGCTGTTAGAGAAACTTCAGGAAAAAGAGTATGAGAAATGGGATAAACATAGGATGACTTTCCCTCTGATAGCCTTTGAGTATCTGTCAAACACCATACTTCCATAAAAGCCTTGAAATAATTTGATCTTAAGTTTATACCAGCATCCATCTTCCAGGAAATTCTGTTTTCCATTATTTATTCATTCAGTGTGTTTCCTGCCCATTGAATCCATCAGGTCCAAATGAGAGACATTTAGGTAGGGCAATATGCAGATTCGAGCATGAAATAGTCATGTACTCTTCAGGGGCTTTTCCTTTTATTTCTGCTTTTGTTCCGTGTCTGGGACTCCCAACCTGGAGGTGCTGTATTACTTCCCTCTCCTTTATCTCACCAAGAAAGGAAAAGGAGAGCCTCCCCAAAGCCACCACAGCCTCTTTACTCTTCACAAAAAAATGTCTTGTACCTACCACTGTCAACTACATCGCCTGTATACTTGGATTCTTTCAATATGTTAGTGTTGCCATAAAAGTGTAAATATAGAAGCAGGGGTTCTGCTATATTTTCTATATTTTCAGAGTGCATAATTCGGAACTGAATATAATTTTCAAAGCAGAGTCCTTTAATTGGCATAATATATAATTAAACAACTGGAGTTACCTTTTTTGTGTTACAAGTATAAGCTAAGATTTGGCTTGCATCTAGAAAGACAAAGTGGAGTTCAAGTGTTCATGTCTTTGAAATAGTTTAATGGACAATGTAATTTTTCAATGTAATTAATCTAGCTTTCTTAAAGACAGTGTAAGGTAGTACAGGAAAAAACCTCAGCTGAAATACATTGGTGTAAGTTGAGTAAAGCCAGTGCTCTCAGATTAAATAATTGCAGAGGTGCGGAAAAACTAAAGAATATTTATAGATGGTACCCATAGGGACATGGATGCATACACAGCTGAAACTAGTAATTAAAAAGCATATAAATCTCTATAGTTTGTACTCCAGTTTTGTGAGGAGGAATACATAACTAGAGAAACAAGTCACAGGCATCCTTTTTGTCTTACATGCTAATCATCTTAGCTCAGATTCTTTCACAATGTGTGAGCTTCCTCTCATCCCTTTCCCAAAATAATATTATAGTGCAAATCACCTCTGATTTTGCCTGAGTGAATTGGCAAGATTAAAAAGTGTGTGTAAGATAAATTCAGAGTCACCATTCTGAGAATCCTTAACCCAACCCAAGAGACTCCCAAGTCCTAAAATTGGGACAGCCCCAAAACCTGTTAACTTAAAGTGTTCTATAAACGTGCGCTCCTTTAAAGCTCTATATTTGACTACCTGTTTCAAAGTTCACTTTATACAGAGGAGAGAGATTTGTTTGTAGGAATGTTTTACGTGAACACACTTTTGCCCCTGCTCACATGGGAACAAGGATATTTGCTACTCACATTATCTACCACCAATTGTTCTGCTTTAGAAATTTGAGACATCCAAGCTGAACCAACAATAAACACTGGATGCAAAGAAAAGCCAGCAATCAGATTAAACAGACTGAAGAGAATTGTCTCACTGAAAATTGTTTGATCAGACTATTTGGTAAAGTCTTGTAAACAGTGGAAGAATCCAAAATGTTAATCAACTTGCAACCAGAAAAGAATTTCCATCCACTTACTGGTAACCAACAAATTGACCAGATTTCATTACCAGGTTTCAGAAGTATCCTTACTTAATAAGTACTGTGGCAACCCTAAAGAGATATGACCTCTCCACAATCCCTGTTTGGATTGGATCACCACCACCTTTTATCTTCCTTGTTTCTCATCTGAAATCTGAGCTCAGCACAGCAGGATAGAGAGCTCCTATTAACAAAGCAAGTTCTCTTTCTTCTACTGCTCCCTGGGATATTAACATGCCTTAACACAAGAGGAGAGCTTGCTCTCCTCTTTTACTAGATCTACTTTCTCCATACATACAGGACTTGCACAAGTCAGTCCACAGATGAAAATACCAACTTCACCTTCAGTCTCTCTGATTTCTGCTTCAGCTGACTGACCAGACTAAAACCAACAGCTCTGTAGTAGTTAAACACTGGAAGAATACCTCATCTTTTATCTTTTATGGAAGCAAAGATTTGGAAGCAAACATCTGCTTCAGTGTGGAAATGTAGACTAAACTGAATGTTTCAGATTCCATTTTTTTTTTTTAAACTGTGTCTTTCTTGAAGTTATCCTCCATGCTGGAAATATATTTTTTTTCTTTAATGAAGCCAGTCATGGTAATTGTTTACTACTTAATAATAAGTCTTATTCCTCTATAACTTGACATGTAGAAAATGTTGTAGCAAATAATACTTTATTTGCATGATATTAACTGAAGCATTAAGTCAATCTATTTAAATTGGAATGCTGTCTTATTGTGTAAATTAACTTTGGTAAAAACCTGGGTAAAAATTTCAAAGGTTACCTACCTAATGTTAAGCACATGCAACCATGCATTTGATCCCTGGTGGAAGCACCCTCTGTTCATTCTGGCATGGATCCGTAACATCAAACATACCCACAAAATTAAGGAGAATTGTAGCTGTTCAGTACGTTGGGGCAGGAACCAACATACAGGGATACAATCCACAGGACATGTGGAAACACAGCTTTTAGGCATAGATTCTTGGAATCAGTGGAGTGAGACATTCATATGCTTTTTTGTATCTGGGCCTTACTTCAGTTGGGCAACTTTGATTTAGGTGAGGACCTATACTAAATAGCCTATTTTTGCAAATGTGGTTAACTAACATGATCCAGAGTGGGGCAAGCCAACTCAAAAGTAAACTATTTCTGGTATTTTACTCATTCCATATGAAACTGTCTTTCAATTTGTATCTTATCTGCCACGCTAAAATATATATGTCTAGTGTTTAAGACATTCTTTTCTCCTCCTTATGAGCATCATCTCCCACTATACCTGTTTACATGCCTACACTGCACCAAAAAAACCCCAGGCACCTGAGGATTAAAATGTGTATTCCCACATTTGGCAGTAACCACTGCAGTAGGAATGGAATTGACATTTTGCTGTAATTGGAATGTCCCACTCTAAATATTTATCATTTATTATATCTACCTCCACCCCAACAGTTAAGCAGTATGGGTCAGACTAATCTGCAGATTATTATATCATTATGGCATTGATTTGCATTTTAATTACAAGATTCAATTTTCAAGAGAAAAAATAGGGGACAATTCCACAATTATTATGGAGGGAAACTGCTTCTTTCAGGTATGACAGGTGTTGCCGTTGGCCTTGCTCATTTCAAACACGAGGCAAAAAGGTCTCTGTGCACTAAAACACGGAAATATAGAACTGTGTTTTATTCTGTCCCCTCCAACCCTAGGAAATGTTTGGAGTATATGTTGATGCCCACAATGGACAAGTAAAAACATTCTCCTTGTGGTCTGCTACACACAATAGTTATTCCTTGCTGTCACCCTCAGACTAGTGCATAAGTCAGGAGGAGGAAAAAGAACAGAGAAGTTAAAGGACAGTTCTAGTAAGGACTTCAGGGAAGATGAAGACCACACAGAGTTATTTATTTCCACACTGCTTTTTTGCAGATGGGACCTTTGTGACTGGACATGGAGCAAACCTTAATTTTGGCCTTCCAGATATCAAGTGAGGGCTCTGAAAATTCTGGCTACGAGCTGTTCTGGTCCTTCTTCCCATGTCTTCAAGTCTTGTATAAGATTCTGGTATTTATGACCTGGCATTTTCTAGTCTTATGTTAGTTCACAAGCAATTCCCTACCCAACATAAAATACATCAATAAAAATGGGATGCTAAGGATGCTAGAGGGTTGTACCTTGATTAAGGCAACTCAGCTCTATTTGTATTCTCATATATTAATTAGGTCATATAACATCTGTGTTCCTCGTATCATCCACATCAGGATTTCACTCAGCTCTGGTCTGATTGGCACACTGTCAGTAAACAAGGGATTTAAGGGGAGATGGGTCCTTGGCATAGGGGATAAGAACTCCAGTATTTGGCAACAGAATTCGGACACATTTAGTCCACAGGACAAAAGTTCAGATGTAAAGAAGGAAAGACATCTAATAGACCATCTGCACCTTAAAAAGGTTTAAATAATATACGCTCTAAGCTATTGCTCAAGAAAAAAAAAAAAAGGCGGATACAGGCAGAAGGGGAAAGGATATTATAATATGGGAGACAGCTGGCAGGGAGGCTTCACCTGACAGGGGTCAGGAGACTCCTCATGTAAACAGTGAGCATGCAGAGCCAGACCTCAGGGGGATGGAAAGTAAGGCTTTTCCTGGGGACTCAGCCTAGATTGTATAGCAATTGCTGTGATTTAGGAAGCCACCAACTTACTGGGTTGAAAGTAAGACTAGAGAAAGGGACTCACCATGAAAGAACACAGAACTGGAGAAAGATACAGGTTTATAAGCCTATTTTATTTCCACCTCACTTTGTATTTTCTCTACCCTTTAAGAAGTTTGCTTTTCTAGTTTATATTTGATCTCAATGACTAGAAACCTCACTTTTAAAAAGGTACAGGAAATCTAGCTCAAAGCTCTGGGCTCCTGGAGGATCATAGCAGTGACACCTTTCTTTACTTCAAAGAAAATACCTATAAGCCAGTGCTATTTATTCCAAACAAATCTGAACCACTACGGAAGGGTGCCTGTGTTCTTTCTGCTTATTACTGTGCAAGCTTCTTTCAGTTACAATATATTTACTTTATTACAGAATATTCTAGACCAGGAGTTGAACCTAATAAAAAAAAAAAAATAAAAATCCTTGTTTTACTTGGCCCTGAATTTTGAGATTAAGATCTGAGTCTCAGAAATGGATCATATTCAGTGGATCAATATATATTTATCTTCATGTATACTTTAATTAATGGATAAGAATAACACTGAAACTTTAAGAAATAAACAATCTAGCTTTTACTGTAGATAGTATGTGTCTTTAAATCAGACAAAGCCATAAACAGAATAAAGTTAAAGGCTTGTTCTTTTCCTCAGATCACTTATATAAACTGGTTCTCATGAAACAAAGTAATACTAATATTCAAATCAGCAGACTTACCTAATATGAACAAGAATCTATAAACAGGGTCACAATGCATAAACCAGGAATGTTAATTCATTATAAAATAGATCAGTAATACAGGACATATATGCAAGATACCATACAATGACAGTAAATGAGTAAATAAGCAAGTTACAGCTATTAAGAGCCAAATATGTATGAACTACTGGATCACTGAAAACTAATATCTTCTGGATAAAGCTTCCTACTCAGATTGACAGGAGCTACCCAAACTCCTGTACTGTCTTACCAACCTGGAATTCTGCATCGGGGGTGGCACAGACTATGGGTGCAAAGCACTGAAACTATGAGAAGAAAGTTGTCCTCCATTATTTTTCTAGTTGTTTTGAAATTGCCAGGCCAAAGTCCTTCTCAGGGACATGTGCAGGTATGCAGGATCCAACCTTGAATTTGTGAAGTGAAGCACCAAGAGGAGCATCTCACTTCTACTATGCTATGGACAGAGACAGAGTGCTTTACTGTCCCACCCTCCCCCCCGATGCTGGCCTATGGAAAAACTACATAGCATACTAAGAAATTGGAAGATGACTGTCCTGGTTTCAGCTGGGATAGAGTTAATTTTCTTCCTGGTAGCCGGTATGGGGCTGTGTTTTGGGTTTAGATTGAGAACAATGTCGATGCTAAGTACCGCTAAATAGTCGCTGAGTAGCGCTTACATTGGTCAAGGACTTTTCAGCTTCCCCTGCTCTGCCAGGTGCACGGGGGGGGGGGGGGGGGGGGGGGGCGGGGGGCTGGGAGGGAGCCCAGCCAGGGGCGCTGACCCAGACTGGCCAAAGGGCTATTCCATACCATATGACATCATGCTCAGTATATAAGCTGGGGGAAGAAGAAGGAAGGGGGGGACATCTGGTGTGATGGCGTTTGTCTTCCCAAGTAACCGTTCCACGTGATGGAGCCCTGCTTTCCTGGGGATGGCCGAACACCCGCCTGCCGATGGGAAGTAGTGAATGAATTCCTTGCTTTGCCTTGTTTGCGTGCGCAGCTTTTGCTTTACCTATTTAACCGTTCTCTTTTATTTTACTTCAACTATTAAACTGTTCTTATCTCAACCCGCGAGTTCTCTCCCTTTTACCCTTCCAATTCTCTCCCCCATCCCACCGGGGGGAGTGAGCGAGCGGCTGCGTGGTGCTTAGTTGCTGGCTGGGGTTAAACCACGACAGTCCTGTTTGGCGCCCAATGTGGGGCTTGAAGGGTTCGAGATAACGACAGATTTAATTGGAATGTGCTAGATAGAATTTATAGCTGTTATTGCTATTTAGCTATTAATCGGCAGGCTTCTGTGCTTGCCATGGGGCTTGCTTGCCTTACTGTATATTAGAGCTTAGTGCTCGTTAGTGGCTGCTTTTTGCTTTTCTGCTTGCTGTACTGCTCATCATCTTACTCTGCTGTACCTGGGAACATTTTGATAACAGCAATGGCCATGCGCCTGGGCTGGCAGATGGCCAGGGCATCGCTGCTGTTTTTCTGTGCTGCTGTACTGGACAGGCTGGAACTCCAGTGTGAACTCGAGTCGAAGGGACTGTGACCTGTGTTTGAGTCCCTGCGGGAGCACGACACCCCAAAGCATCTGTGAACGTGGATAATCCCATGCCAGAGCAGCCCATGGAAGTTAAGTGTGGAGCAGAGATCTACCTGCAGCCCATGGAGGACCCCATGCTGGAGCAGGTAGATGCCCGAAGGAGGCTGTGACCCTGTGGGAAGCCTGCGCTGGAGCAGGCTGCTGGCAGGACCTGTGGACCCGTGGAGAGAGGAGCCCACGCTGGAGCAGGTTTGCTGGCAGGACTTGTGATCCCACAGGGGACCCACGCTGGAGCAGTTTGTGAAGAACTGCAGCCCGTGGGAAGGACTCATGTTAGAGAAGTTAATGGAGGACTGTCTGCCATGGGAGGAACCCCACGCCAGAGCAGGGGCAAGGGGAGGACTCCATTGCAGTGTTAAATCCTATAACCTGGCCCAAAGGGGCCAGGGGTGGAGATTGTAGTGGATATACCTTTAAATTGTTATGACCCGGGATTTGAGTTGCATGCTGTGGGAATTACTATAGCAGGAACCCCTTGTTGCTAGCCAGGCTAGGAGCAAGGGGAGGAGTTCATTGCGATGTTAAACCCTATAACCTGGCCCAAAGGGGCCAGGGGGGGAGATTGTAATGGAAATACCTTTAAATTGTTGTAACCCATGATCTGAGTTGCATGTTATAGGAATTACCATAGCAGGAACTACCTGAGCCAATGGAGGAGAAGCCTTACAAGAAGCAGTGCAAGTGCAGCAGTGACCCGACCTGAGCCAGCTTTGGTGCCCAATAAATCCGCACAACACGCCGCCTCTCCTGTCCTGAGTGACCACCATCACCGATGGAGCCCAAAGTCATGGACTAAATGAACTACAAACATTTCCCAGGGGTGGTCCATAGACTAAGGGAATGATACCTGTGTATTGTATCAAAGGATGGGAAGAGGGGTGGTGGTTAAAGAGGATGTATTGGATAATGTGGGACCTGTGCATGACGTAAATGGTATGGAATAAGGGGTGGATACTGTCCTGGTTTCAGCTGGGATAGAGTTAATTTTCTTCCTGGTAGCCGGTATGGGGCTGTGTTTTGGGTTTAGATTGAGAACAATGTCGATGCTAAGTACCGCTAAATAGTCGCTGAGTAGCGCTTACATTGGTCAAGGACTTTTCAGCTTCCCGTGCTCTGCCAGGTGCACGGGGGGGGGGGGGGGGGGGGGGGGGCGGGCTGGGAGGGAGCCCAGCCAGGGGCGCTGACCCAGACTGGCCAAAGGGCTATTCCATACCATATGACATCATGCTCAGTATATAAGCTGGGGGAAGAAGAAGGAAGGGGGGGACATCTGGTGTGATGGCATTTGTCTTCCCAAGTAACTGTTACACGTGATGGAGCCCTGCTTTCCTGGGGATGGCCGAACACCTGCCTGCCCATGGGAAGTAGTGAATGAATTCCTTGCTTTGCCTTGTTTGCGTGCGCAGCTTTTGCTTTACCTATTTAACCGTTCTCTTTTATTTTACTTCAACTATTAAACTGTTCTTATCTCAACCCACGAGTTCTCTCCCTTTTACCATTCCAATTCTCTCCCCCATCCCACTGGGGGGGAGTGAGCGAGCGGCTGCGTGGTGCTTAGTTGCTGGCTGGGGTTAAACCACGACAATGACATAGAAAATTACAGTGTTCAAGGAAAAGTAAAAAATGTCCTGCAAGTTTCAGACTAGTGTAACAGCACCTCTCAGATTTTGTCTATGCACACAAATTGGCACTAAATCAATTGAAAGTGGAAAGTTTTAAGCATTGATTTAAACTGGAATAAATCCCTAGAAATGCATTGTTTGAAACTGGAATATACTAATTCAGTTTAATTCAGTGAGCTACTGAGTTCAGCTTAGTCAATATTTTATTTATTTTGATTTAAATACCTGAAGACACTTCTCCAGCATGTTCAGCACCTAATATACTATTAACAGTGCATTTTAAAATTCAACAGCATAAAACAATCGATTCAAGGGGAACTCACCCAGCTGCCTACTGAAAACTCCTTTTTCCTTTTTGTCATTTCAGAAGCAGACCTTAGCTTGCCTAAGAAAGAGATTTTGCAGCGGGTCAGAAGCTCAGTGAAACCAACTCTAAGACAGATGTGCCAGCAGCAATTTAATTCAAGTTAATTAGGAAATCGAAAAACAAAATGGTCTCAGCTGATCTAGTTAAACTTGTGTATTAAGCTTTTGAGAGCAGATGTATCTAGGATAGGATAATATTCCAACTTTGTTACTGGGATACAAGTGGCTTTTAGATAATGTGCAGCCAACTAATGAATAGTTGTGATTATCAGAGAATTTAATTTGGCTCTAGTGATATCATTCCAACTAAATAGATAATTTGCTTTACATATGAGCTTGATATTGTAAAACACTATAGCTACTACTGCATGAATGTGTTACTAGGAAACACAGGGTTTGTAATTACCCATCTTAATTATGTCTCTACAATCAAAGTGAATGCATAAGTTAGAAGAATGAATTAAAAACCTGCAGTTTATCTCTTGGCTTATTAATAATACAATATAAGCACTTGTTTTAACATCTTTAGAATTTTCTTCATATAATATTATCTTAACATTAACCTAAATCTTAACAGCATCTTGAAACATCTGGAAACAGAAGGAATAACTGCTTCCTTGTCAGTAGTCATGGCAGAGGACAGTTTTGCTATTGTCTTGTGTGCCATCAGACCTCACATAGGACAGTTCCTTCCCTACCCTACAAGATTAGCTATATGAAGATGATAAAAAAAAGGAGCCCCAAAGCAGTTATAATTCACTCAGCTATTGCTCCACAAGGCAATTTCGCTCCCTGCACAACTGTCCTACATTACCTCAGCATCTTCTGCAGATTCCAGTGGAGGAAAGCTTTCTGTCCTCACATCAAACATGAAGTGCTGCAAGTCTGGTTTTCCTTATTAAGAAAGCTGAGATATAGATGGGCCAAGGCTGAAATTTTCCATGTCACCTCAAGGATTTGGAGACCGAGGTGCCATTTATTTTAACCAAGTCTCCAAGTCCCTTAGGCAGCTGTGAAAGAGTCCCAACCTACATAGCAGAAATAGTGACAACTGTTCCTGGTCTGCAGAAAATAAATGAGTCCTGAGCACACCAAAATCATCAGTCTCCTTTCCATTGCCACATATTGTAATTTTAATCTTGCTGTCTAAGGTAAGCAAGAGGCAGTGCTTGTTTGTACAGCCCAGGGAGAACAGCAATAAACAAACTGTTACTCAGACAATTCAGTCAGGCTTCTCCAGAGCTCTGTGGGGTAAATAACCAGTAGCACTCTTCTTTGTGTGCACTGCTAGTGGAAGGCCAAGGCTCTTCATACATACTAAATAAAATTATTTACATCAAAGAGAAGTATCCCAGTACAGTGTTAGTTTTCTTCCTGAACGCTATTACACTTCTTCAACATGTGATCTTTCGCTTTTTCAATCCATCTCGCTCACAGCGATATGAAAGATATATTCATTCAAGAGACAAGCTCAACAGCCAATAAACCATTCTAAGCAGACATTTCTTACAGAAAATATTAGATGTTGAGTTCCTAATGCTCTTGTACCCCTCCCATTGTGACCATCCCTATCACCAGATGCAACACATTCCCATCATCTTCATGGCTCAAAAACATGTAATAGAGTGCTATTACTAATGAAATAAAGTAAAATAACACTCCCCAGATTCTAGAGTCAGCATTAGGCCTGAAGGGGAAGATCATGTGTGGTCATTTCACCTCCAAGTTCTCTGCCATAGTTTGTCTACTCTGCCTGATGGAGTTTTTACATTATGCTATGTTTTAACTGGCAGTGCTTAGCCCTGGTTGTCAGCCTTTCAAGCTGCTACTTTATTTTTTATTCTTTCTGAATTCTGCTCTGGGATGTGGTATACAGAAGTCTTTTACTTCCATTTTAAATTTTGTATTTCCTCTGATTGTCTACTACCACTCCTAATTCTTGTTTTTCAGTGGTCAGAGAGTATACATCTCAGTGGCAGAGCTGCATCTTAAACTTCTCTAGATTAGACAGGTTACATACATACATTTCCCACTTCCAATGCACTTTATTTCAGAGAGCTCCGTGGTTTTGAACCAGACCAACACAAACTGAAGAAGTTCATTATTGATCTAATGTTGAGCTGGTAAAGTGAAAGGCGTACTGATGAAAAAAGGTACTCTTAGCACAAACTCCACAGAGCAGACTACTTTGAAGGGCTGAGCACCAGGGCAGCAGGATACACTGAAGTATGAGGAAATGAGTGTGTGTGGGGGGGAAATCTATACACACCTCCTCCACACTCTTTGAAAACACCAGTTCAAGTTCATTTGTGGGACACATTGAAGTCTTCCATCTTATCTTGAGAAACAAACTTTAGGAGTTATGACTCAGACTCCTGGTATATGTTAAAATTCTTCAATTTAAAGGTAACTTCACAATTCAAGTGTTTTAATAAAGAGGACTGAAACCATGGAAAACGTTACCTTGCTGTTGAACAAGGGAACTTCACTAAGGGTTTTGAGCTGGTACCTTTTCTGACCAAGAAGACATACCACAGGTCAAAAAACTGTAAAAACGGGCAGTAGAAATGATTTGTTGCAGAACTACTAGCATGTCATTAGAGAAGGCCTTAGCAGGACTGAGTATTGAGTAAAAACTGGAGCAGGAATTTTACCATAAGGCTGCTTAAAAAAAAAAAAAAAAAAGAATGGCAGAGGCAAATCCTTTTCTTCTGCAATACTGGTAAATGTAAGTTATTAACCTTGAATTATATTTACAAGAGTTAAAAAAATATTTACCTAACTCATATCTAGTTGCAGAATTCTTTTAAGTAGGAGTACTCTGTGAGGATGTTAAGAGGGACTTAACAATTAGGTGATCTCATTAATGCCACACAGAGGTTTGCAAACAAAATCTTTTCATACCACAGTTGAAAGCATCAACAGATTGCCTGTTGAGACAGCAAAAAACATTGCTCCTTGTCTTCAGAAAGCATAAGCAGGTTCAGTACCTTTTTAAAGCATTCTCCAAACGTAACAAGGACAGCATGACACATTATTTTGCTGAACAGCTCTACAGAATGAGGCCAACTTTTAGAATTATAGAAAGGCTTGGGCTGGAAGGGACCTTAAAGATCATCTAACTCCAACTCCCCTGCTATGGGCAGGGATGCCACCCACCAGACCGGGTCACGCAGGGCCCCGTCCAACCTAGCCTTGAACACTGCCACGGACAGGGCATCTGCAACCTCTCTGGGCAACCTGTTCCAGTGCCTCACCACCCTCCAAGTAATGAATTTTTTCCTAACATCTAATCTAAATCTCCCCTATTTCAGTTTGAAACCATTCCCCCTTATCCTATCGCTATCTGCCCTTATAAAGAGTCTCTCCCCCTCTTTTATATAAGCCCCCTTTAAGTATTGGAAGGCCACTATAAGGTCTCCCCAGAACCTTCTCTTCTCCAGGCTGAACAACCCCAACTCTCTCCACCTGTCTTCACAGGAGAGGTGTTCCATCCCTTTGATCATCTTCATGTCCCTCCTCTGGATCTGTTCTAAAAGGTCCACATCTTTCTTGTGCTGAGGGCTCCAGAGCTGGATGCAGTACTCTAGATAGGGTCTCATGAGGGCAGAGCAGATGGGGAGAATCACTTCCCTCAGCCTGCTGGCCATGCCTCTTCTGATGCAGCCCAGGATACGGTTGGCTTTCTGGGCTGCTAGTGCACATTGCTGGCTCATATCCAGCTTTCACCCACCAGGACCCCCAAGTACTTATCTGTGTGGCTGCTCTCAATGAGTTCTTCTCCCAGTCTGTACTCATGCCTGGGATTGCCTTGACCCAGGTGCAAGACCTTACATTTGGACTTGTTGAACCTCATTCTGTTCATATGGGCCCACTTCTCAAGCTTGTCCAGGTCCCCCTGGATGGCATTCCGTCATTCAGGTATGTCAACTGCACCGCTCAGCTTTGTGTCATCCGCAAACTTGCTTGAGGGTGCACTCTATCCCACTGTCTATGTCATTGATAAAGATACTGAAAAGCACTGGTCCCAAGACAGAGCCCTGAGGGACACCACTCATCACCGGTCTCCACCTGAACATAGAGCCATTGACCACAACTCTCTGGATGTGTCAATCCAGCCAATTTCTTATCCATCAAATAGTCCACCCTTCAAATCCATATCTCTCTAATTTAGAAATAAGGATGTCATGTGGGACTGTGACAAAGGCTTTACAGAAGTCTAAGTAGATGACATCAATCGGTCTTCCCTTGTCGACTGTTGCAGTGACTCCATCACAGAAGGCTACGATTGGTCAGGCACGATTTTCCCTTAGTGAATCCATGCTGGCTTACTCTGATCACCTCCTTGTCTTGCATGTGCCTTAACATTGTGTAAGAGTCTGAAGTGTTAAGAACAATTGTCTCAAAGCTTGCTTGGGTGTGTTTATCTGATAAGACCGGACAGCAGACCACTCTTCTGTCTGATAAGGCCCAAGGGCGGACCATTCTTTGGCTTATCAAGTGCCACTATCTTGCAAAGAGATGCACAAACTTGCTGAAGCTGCAGGCCATTCTTTGGCTTATCAGGTACCATTAACTTGCAAGGAAATGTGCGAACTTGCTGGAGCAGCAGGCCATTCTTTGGCTTATCAGGTACCATTAACTTGCAAGGGAACATGCAAGCTTGCTGAAGCAGCCGGGCATTCTTTAGCTTATCAGGCACCACCAAGAATGGGACACCAATTGATATCCGGGCCAGGCCACTTGCCCACCAGCAATACATATTGTGTGACTGGATGTGCAGGTGTGGCATACGTGATGTTCCTCTGGGTAACCAAATGGAAATGAGAGGGGAAACTCCCTCTCCAACATGGGATAAAAGACGGTACAATGAAACCAGAAGAGGCTGAAAGAAGAAAGCACAACGAAAGCAGAAAGAAGGCAGAAAGAAGAAAGCACAACGAAAGCAGAAAGAAGGCAGAAATGGAAGAAGAAGCTTTTCCACCCCTGAAGAACTGAAAGAAGAAGCCGCCTTTCCACCACCGGAGAACTGAAGACTGTGGACCAACGGGACGCCGCTGGATCCAGGGTGGTGACTATCCTTTGCTTACCTCTCTGATCGCTCGCTTAATTTCCTCCTAATATTTCCTGCCTTTCCTATCGCTTTACTCTTTTATATTTACCTAATAAAACATCTGATTGGCGGCATATGACCTCGTTTGTGTCTTAATTTCGCCCTTGGGATCATCACGAACCTTCCCCGAGCCTGACAATCAGGCTGGGTCGTAACACATTGCTTCCATGAGGATCCATTCCATGGTCTTCCCAGGTACAGAGGTGAGGCTCACTGGTCTGTAATTCCCTGAGTCCTCCTTCCTACCCTTTATAAAAATAGGGGTGATGTTACCCTTTTCCAGTCACCGGGGACCTCACCTGACCATAACTTTTCAAATATTATGGAGAGCGGTCTTGCAACTACATCAGCCAGTTCCCTTAGGACACTGGTATGTATTTCGTCAGGTCCCATAGACTTCTGTTGTTGTGTTTAGTTTATGTTTATGTTTTAGTTTATGTTTAGTTGGTTTAGGTATCCTTTGGAATTGTGCCATTTAAACTCATCCTCAGAGGACATGCATATCACCAATAGGGTTAATCACCACAATTTTTTTTTTTTTGTCCTGATTTAGCAAAATCCCTTGAATGAGCAGAACCATTGAGAATACCATGTTTGTTTGCTACAACCATTTTCTACAATACCCACGTGCAATATGATAGTCAATTGGTAGGAAGCTCAGATATAAGCAGGTAGTATGTCCTATTTAAAGTCAGCTCTTGTCATGCAAGCAGGTTTGCCAGTGAAAGTTCTGCCATCAGATTCACCTAAAACCAGTAGTTAGCACAGAAGCTTATCACCAGTATCATCAGCTTTCATTTTCAAGAAGCCTGGTGTTTCCCTTGAGCCACTGCCCTCTTCCCCACCCTCCAGCTGATTTCTTAATAGGAGAAGTTTCTTCAGATCCTCACACGACCTATTTATACCATTGAGAAATGTCAGCAATTTCACTGATCATGACAGGGACTTAAAAATTCAAATTAAACTATGTGTCAACAAGTATGGATCAAGAAAGTTAAATTAGATCAACCTGATATGATAAAGACTGCATCTGGAGAGCAATTTACTGGCCTCTCCATGAAAGCATGAGGTTTTGTAAAACAGCTTCTCAAATGCAGGAGAGAACAGTCATATGGAGCCTAAATATTTTGTAAGTTACATATTTAAGATTTACACCAGAAAGCTGGACTACACTGACACAATCAGCAAAGTCAGTTGTTTGTTTCAGAATTCTCTGCGCAATAGCACAGTGGCAGAGAACAAAGTTTGCCAGTGCTCTCAACTCCCACTGAACTGCAGGTGACATTAAAAAGTGTCACAAATCACCATTCACCTTGTGTCTTCAAACCTGAACTTTACTTCATAGAAAGAAGACATTAGAAACAACAGAGTTGGCGAGCCCCCCCAAAAAAAACCCAAACCCCACACCTGTAATAAACAAAGGGACAGTGGTTTAAAGAGTCAGGTACTTGCTTGTGCTATTAGCCAAGGGGGCATTACAGAGTCTTCACTACTAAAAAGCTCAAGTTCCTCTGGGAGTAGATAAGAAGCTTGAAACATTTAGGCACCTAAAAATCCCATCTTCGATTTGTACACTCAAAGGTTCAGAGGGGGTGATGCTGTTAAACAGTCACTATAACCTCCCAGTCTCAAAACTGCCAAGCCTTTGGGAAGCCCTGTCTGCCCTAGTTGTGTTAGTTACCAAAGAGTAATTTCCAGCAGAAATTTCAAATTACTCAGGAAAATCATGGTTAAGACCCTTTCCTTGAAACATTCTCTGTTCCACAGGCAGAATGAAAGGTTGGGTTAAGTCACTCTTAACAGCTCTGTATCACATGAGGACTTTCTCTACATAGTAGAAAGAAAAAATAAAAATTTTCAACTATCTAAGTATGTGAGTTATAAAGAAGATTTGCACTCTATTTTTGGGAGCAAAGTGAAAACTTCATGCAGTTGATACATTTACTCTGCATACACAAATGAGCTAAAGCAAATTGGGTAATGGTATATACAAAAAGCACAAGCATTTAATTAGTTTTAAATAAGCTCATTCATGTGCAAAAGCAAGGATGACAGTTACAAATCAAGCACATGTTGCATACCTAAATTTCAAAAATCTGTGTATAGAGAGTCACATGCACACATATGGACAACATCAGAAGCAGAAAATCCAGCCATAAGGAGGCATAAAACTGTAAGGAGCAGGTTAATTAGACATGTGGGAGTGATAAATAGCAGATCACACATGATTACTAGATGAATGAAAGAGGACTAGTGTCCAACTGGAAAAAGACCAAATGGAAGTGAAGACAATTTAAATACTAAAAGAATGAAGAGCAACTACACAGCCATAAGCTATGGCTAAGGAAGGGAGGAAAAAAACCTAGATGAGTACTTCAGCTACAATCATGGTAAGAAATTATAAAAGTTTCTTTATGCCAGAATTTTCGAAGACAAAACATATCAGCTGAGCTGTCTAAAAGAAGAGTGTGCACTGTTAAAGAATGCTATGCAAGTGAATGTTGGTATGAGAGGTATAACATGTTCCGATTTTGATACGGAACAAGAAAAAGAAAAGGGATAATAATGGGGGAAAATATATATCTAGGAAGAGAATAAAATCAGAGAAACCAGACTGTGAGGTAAAAAAAAAGAAAAATTACAATATAACCGATGACAAATTAAGCAAAGGAGGAATAAAAAATTATCAGTGTGATTAGCCAAAATGCCAAGTCCTAAGATATCTTCAAAGATAAGTCAGGTGATTAATGGAAGAAGCAACTTAGGGGATATATAGTACTTGCATAAATATATTTATCTGAGCTAAGCAAAGAAAGGTGCACAAAATGTAAGTCTCCACTGATTACAAAGCCTCCACACAATAAAAGGAAAGAATAATACCTTGGCTGTGAATGTGTCTAGGGCAGTTGTTCAACCAGATCAACATGTGAAGAAACTACATGGATAAAGTTTCCCTCCAGTGTGGAACAGGGATGGGAAAATCCATTCCAGTCTTGTTCAATATCTCCCACGTACAGCCAAGTAAAGAGGTACTTAATTACACCCTGTTGAAATATCAACCAGAAAAAGAAAAAAAAAATCAAGTTTTCTTTGAAGACAAACATTATCACCTCAGACAAAATGATCATTACCTGTTTTTTGTTGGGGTTGTGGGTTGGTTTTTGGTTTTTTTTTTTTTTTTTTTTTTTATTTAAATCAGCATCAGATCACGGTAAGTCACAGAGTATGTTTCTACAGGAAACCTTGCAGAAAAGTCTTCTCAAGCAATGCAAGTTATTGCTCATTAATACAGCTTTCCCAGGTCAAGTCCACTTATCAGATTAGCATTCTGGGTTTTTTGGTGTTTTTCGTTTGTTTTTTTTTTTCTTCCTCACTGTATTTTCCTTCCAGAAGCTGCTTCAATTACCATGGTCGATTGGATGAACAGGTCATCATCAGCAATTTACCACAGTTCAAATGACTGTTTCCTAATGTGCCTTAAGTAGTTGCTAATATTTATGATATATATTCCTGCTCTAAAATAGTAGCACAACTTCTGTGCAAGTTCTCCAAATGCAGTACGCTTTTCTTTCCTTTCCACACCCACAACACTCCCTTCTCTTTCTTGCCACCAGGTGTCTTCCTGAACCTAACTCCAGGCAGATTTGCTTCAAATTTCCTCCTGCACGTTAGTTCCATTATCTCTATTATCTTTTCAGTCAAATCCTTTCTAGGCTTTGTGCTACACCTAAAGCAAATGCTGGTGCCGGTATTTGACTTCACAAACCTGGTTAAGTGACATATAATACCTATTTCCCCATAACATACTAACCTTGTGACAGACACAGCTGTGATTTATAAGGAACAATTCTAGTTTTTTTTTTTTTAAAGCAAAAAAATGTGCACCCCACTCCTTGTGGCTTTCCTTAACCTCAGTGTAACATTCATGCCTCCATTTTTCTTCACCTTATCACCTTCCAGTATGATTAGACACATGCTCACTGAAGAAGCAAGATTATGAAATTGTAATCCTGCTTTTGGTTCTTTGATGGAGTTCATCTGGTTTAGCTTTTACTCCACATGGAACAGTCAAATGTTCCATATTTTTTACCCTGACAGCTGACCTACATCTCTTCCAGGGGATGAAAGTTTTAAAGGTATTTTTACTGTCCTTTGTAGGACCCCAAAACAGTTAAAGAAGGTAGAAAATGTTTTAAAGCATGATTAACTCCAACTTTGTAATCTTTATTATCAAAGAGTAATTTGTCGACTCTTTGAGAAGTGCAGAGTAAGACGCAAACAGTGAATCCAGCAAGAAGGAAGTACCACCAGTATCTGCTGTGGTACACAGTGTGGATGCTCCCTCCACACTTTTGAAGATATGAAAAATAGGAAAACCCAGTCTAAAACTAGAAGGTATGCATTGGTAATGAACACAATGGAATTTAGAAAGATCAATGCAGAGAGAAGAGAAACAATACAAATCCAGGAAACAAAAGAAAGGTGAAGAGAGTCCTAATTTGTGACAGTTATTGCTATAGTGTATCCTAGGGTCCAACGGAACAAAGCCATGAACTGATCTAAAATAATGGAAGGATGTCAAAGACAGGGATTTCACATGTAACTTAGGACTTTCTTTCAGTCTCATCAGGAAAAAAGGGACATGAGCTTCTCTTAAACCAGAGAAGCAGTAAAGCTTCAGGACAAACCAACTCCAGAGTTTAAAAACCCAAAAGTTTAATCTATCAGTACCCCAATACAACTAATATATTAGAATATTTTTAACAAGAACTAATTCAATGAGAGATGGTGCCAACTGGCCATTTTTGTCACTTTGGGATTATCAGAAACTTTATTTAAGGGATTGATTATAAAATGCCATTTCAGGAAGTAGAGAAAATTAGTTGAAAAAAAATCTTTCACTATCGCAGAATCCAGGATGCAGATCAGTTTTAGCTCTGGGTGAACTGATGGAGCATTTGACCCTGCTACATCAGAGATTCTCTGTGTTAAATATATCAAGGAAATTGTGCCTTTGCTTAGCAGTCATTCAAAGAAGGTCCATATTTTCTCTGTCTCTCTCTGCTAATACACTCTTACATTCCTCTCTGCAGAACAATCTGCTTTAACTCAAGCTTTGTTATGCTTGTTTTGTAGTAGCTGAATTAAAAAAAACAAAACACAAAACAAAAAACCAACACCCAACAGTAATACAGTGAAACAGAACACTCAAATAAGGTTGACTGTCAGTCATTTTTAGAAGAGAGAGTTACACGTAAACAATTTCATTACTTGCAGTAATTTTTTTTATTTATTATGGTGCTGTATGGTCTCTTGATCCATGTGAAATGCAATATAGAAGTCAAAATAGTAATAATTAGCATTTAATAGTAATTTTCCTTATTTCAGTATACTTTCAATGGTATTTTGTACAGCAGATTATTTTACCACAGTGAAAAAAATTTCTATGCAAGTATATGTGTATACAGAACAGTTAGAGGCAACGGAGGATTTGCTGTCTGCACGCAGTGTAACGTATTTTGTTAAAAGTTTGAAGTACCATTATGTGAAGCAAAATGTAGTATGATGCAGAGATTAAAATGCATTTTCAATTGATTCACATTTCCAATTAAATTTATGGGCAGCAGAGACATAATGATATTATCCACAAAATTGTACCAGATATGATAATAGCACCCGACTGCATCTGTGCTGTAAAAAGTATAACAATAGTGCACTATCACTGGTTCTGATTACCTCCTATCCTTTAGAGAGTGGCAGGTGGCCAATGAAATGTGGATATAAAACCAGAATATAATCAGATGAAGGGAGATGAAGCTGTTATTGGCTTTTAGTTATGTAAATTAAGAATTTTACTCAACAAGTTATTTAGTCATCCTGATGAGTGGAAACATTCATTTGGAAGACTAATTATACAGTACTTACTATGATTAGAACACTCAATTGTACTTTATACTCTTTGCAATAGAAACATCTTGTATTATATTAAGTTAGCAGTGAGAATGAATTTTGTTTATTTCTTTTACAGGAAATCTCCAACAAAACCTAGTACAGACAAAAGCAATTGGCACAGTGATGAACCTGTAGGAAATGCTCTCTCCTCTAAATTGGTTCTCTTTTGCTCTGCCTTTCAGACCTGCTTTGAGTCAGTATCTTGCACACAGATGTACTCAGCTACTAGAAACCATCTTTCAGATGAAGCACAAACAGAGGTCCTGATCACTTCCAGTCTCTTGAGATGGCACAGTACATTTGAAAGGATAGCAGTGTTAGCTTGTATCCTACCAGGATTCCTTAGCTGCTAGGCTAAGCAAATAGCAGACCTATTTCCTCCACAAATATTTGACTGAAGTATAAAATAAACTGACTTGTACTGTGCTTGCAACCATATCACATTTACTTCATACAAACATAGTTATTTCCTACCACAAATACCCACTGAAAGGACAATTTTCACTCGGGTTTTGCCAAAGGGAAAAAAGCCTCCATTATGCTAATTTCTAAAAGGCTGTGTTACTTATCTACATGAGTCACTCAAACAAGAATAATAGCATTTCATGATTTATTTGATGTCATGAACTGTGACTTACACAGGTGTGTAATCTACATGCAAGCCACACAACAAGAATAATTCACTAAGATATTTGTGTAGATTTCGTATGACAAAACCCCAAAATTATTGTGTTAGTTTGTGTTCATTCCAAAGTGGAAGGAATTAAACTTCTGACATAACTGCCTCTAACACTGAACATTGTGGAATAAGGAAAACAAGGGCACAAGCAGAGGGCTTTATCTCCCAAAGACATAACAAAGTTCACTGTGTAAGTTTCCATTGATTGTGCAAATAAAGTGCTAAAATACTGTAGGTAGTAGCATTAAAAAAAATCCTAACAAAGTAAGAAAGTTTGTTACTATTCATTCCTTGGCTACTGCAAGTACAATTATCCTCCTTCACAGTCCCACTGACAAACACAAACCTCAAAAAGGAAGCATTACTTTTCATCTTTAGGATTCTATACCATCATATTATGGTTTTGTGCAATAATAAACACGACTACCTTTTCTTTTTACCTTGTTAGTCTTTGTCTTTTCAGAATTGCTTAACTGAATTAACACTTTACTCAATTTCCAAATTTTTTTTTTCTTTTCTAATTTTAACTCTGCTTCTTTGTGCAAATAAACAAGCAAGTTTCCAGATAGCTACTGTCTGTTGACTATCAAGCTTCCAAATTTACAGGGATAATCTCAGCAAAGGTGAGATAGAAAGGGTCCCGATTTACAGGTATTCTTTCTTCTCTGTCTTTTGTATACAAAAAAAAGATGACAGGATTTGAAGTCCTCCACCCTACCTCTTATTTGTTTAGAATAAAGAAAACCTGCTTCAGAGCTACGACACTGTTCATGCTCTCTTCATTGGGAAAGAATTTCCACCTGCTCACTCTGAGTTGGGACTGTGTTGGATACAAGGTGCTACAGAGGTAGAGGTGTCACCTTAATCCCCTGGCTCCAGCAACTATTCCAGGACACCCTCAATGAATCAATGCCTGACATCCAATGTCTCCTTTCTCTGAGGAAAAAGGCAAAGAGCACGACCCTCTGGGAGTCCTCGTTGCTGAGGTGGTGTTCATCAGACATAGGTTTTGGGCCCAGAAGTTGAGCCTCGGGTGGACTCCTTGGGATGCACGATATCACCAAATTTTACACCTAGAGTTGGCTGTGGCAGGCCCTTGCCTTTGCCATCCTCCTATGAAATTTCAGGACCCCCTACCTGCATTTAGGAGAACGGCTGTTGTCCTGTGCAGCCCATGTCTCCCAACTCCTACCACTCAGGCCACCTTCTCAGCCACAGTCTGCCTTGCATCCCTCTACCTCGTCACTCTTATTGTTTGAGGGCCAGAGACGGGATCTGCAATACTTTTTTTTGGTGACCACGTAATCAGCTCATTAGCCACTGCATTCAGGGAAGGGAAAAGGGGTGCACAGCAGAATTGCGGCAGAAAAGCCTAAGAGGGTTCTGCTACTACGGCAAGACTGCATGTGCAGCTGATATGGTAGCAGGGACTAAGAGTACAGGGTGGAAGTTGGATGGGTAGTTTTTGATTTGGTTAGTCACCATGCAGGAGATCATTCTTAGAGTCCCAGGGGAACAGCTTTAGTAAGTATAACAGCCCTTTCAGTCAGCAGACCAGTGGTACATATCATCTCTCCTCTAAGTCCAATGCCCTAATGCCACAAGAAGCCTCACACACATCCTTCTTTTTGCCCATAAGAACATTTAAAGAAAAACATTGCACTTACCAGGATGACAATGTAGGACATTTCCACAGGAAGCTCCCAGTGTTGAGTGGGCAAGGGAACAGACTGGAGGATTGTCTCTGGATGTATCTGCATAGGGTTCTTTTGCCGGGTCCCAGCATGCAGACCTTAGAAAGACACCAGCACATGCAGGCTCCTCTAAACTGTTCAATAGAGTGGTCCTGGGGTCCAGGTCATCTAAGCATCTGGCGGGCTTGGTGGTATGTTTTCATCTAAAGATCTGTTGTAGAGGTCTATAATGGAGCATGCCTACTGAGTCTCACACAAAGAGCAGCTGTAAGAGGTCTCCAGAAACATGACCTTCACCTCCTTGAGCGCCTAGCATTGCTCATCAGTCTTCTCATGCCCAGTGGCAGTGATAAGATTAACAGCCTTCCAACTCTCTCAAGTCCTCTAGAGAAAATTTTTGTTCAAATCCTTTTGCTAGTGTCAGCAGGAGACAGGGCTACAATACAAATCCAAGGTCAGTCTTGGAAGGAAGGACAGGCACACCTACACTGTAGCTTAGGCCAAGACTACTGCTCCCTGGCTGAGCTGAAATAGGGCTCCTAGGCTCAGGTGGAGAGGTGGGTGGAGGCCCCAGGTGAGGATGATCAGGGCCATTAAGATCAGTTAGTACTCTCAGGGCCCTGACAAACAGAGGCTTAGCCTCAAAACCATACTACTGCTTTTAAAAAAAACACTAATGTAAATACAGCCACTATGGACATCAGGGAGGAGAGCTACTTATAAAGGAAGGGCAAAACAGTGTAGTCACAGTCTGTCTCACAGCTCTGGCAAAAAAATCCTTTAGCCTTAATCTATTACTTTTATGTAGAACTGAAAAAAAGACATGAATAACTCACAAAACCCTCTGTAGAATCATGTCATTTAATAATAATCCTATCAGGCACAACAAGCACAATACTTATCTATTGAACTCACATTCTGCCTGCAAACAGTAACTTTAGGGGGAAGAGGCTAGAACTGAATCTCAGAGATTTTCTAGCCCAATAGGACAAGACATGCATTGAAATTGCATCCCTGAACTTACATGTTGCTCCTCACAGTAACGACCAGGCCACCTGCTTGCTAAGACTCCCTCTTTGTCTCCTGAAACAACAGAAAACAGTTTTGAAGCTGCCTAAAAATCATGCCCTTTTCAAATCAAATACACAAAGGACATAAACAAACTGACATATCATTTTTGCTATTCATTTCTTCCTTGGCAATTTAATTTTTTTATGTAACAAAGAAGAAAATTGGAAGCCAATCTAAGAAACTATTTGATTTTTCAAATCAGAAGAATATTTAAATTATTAGAACTGGGTCAAACTAAGATTTTGTTTCTGAACTCTCAAAATCTATGGGAAAGGCCAGATTCAGACCCCATATTTGGAGGAGGTCTCTAGGTCTTCAGCAGGACAGAGAAAACAATCTAATATTATTGTAGCTAAACATTGGTATGTTTGGATTCAAATTAAGACCAAAACGTTGCAGTCCAGGTTATAGTCTATGATCACTCAGGAAGATTTTACTGTGATCTACAAAATCTGAGAGATGTATTTTGTAGCGACAGGATAATACATTCCTTATCTGAAGTACCATCTATTTGAAACACTATTCCTGCTCTCTCCCTTTCAGGTTAGTAAAATGGGTGTTTTGCTGACACCAAAAGGTAGAAATAAGAAAGGAACCATGTATCCTTGTGCAAGCAGAGAACAGCAAAGTGATTTGCAACCTGCTTCTTATTTATATATTTGTTTGAATCTGTGTGCATAGTTTTTATCTGATTGGTAAGCAAAAGGGAAGAAAAAAAGTATAAGCTTCAGTAGGTCAACTATTGATATAAGAGTCTGAGCAAGCAACTGCAAAATTCACTACGGTAATTTATCTGCATGGGTCAATGGCTATTGACTGCCTGAAAATAAAGGTCAATCGCAGTGATAGATTTCAATGCCATAGCTATGAACATATATTAATAAACACAGCACAGAAGTGATTTTTGACTCTGGTGGAAAGGACAGATAATCAATATCCTTGTGTCCTTGCCCAGGCTGAACTTTGTACTTGGATTATGTTAATTAAAGACTAAATAAAGTGCTGATGTTTTCATATAATTAAGATATGGAGGAAAATAATAAAGTGGTAAGTGGCTTTTGTTGGTTGTTTCATGCTGAAATGAGCAAACAGAGCACCTAAGCCATTTGAGAAAAGCCAAACTTGTTTTTTGCAAGCAACCTCTCCTGTCCCAGAAATAATTTCTACTATATGCTTGCCACAAGGCCAGATTCAGCACTTTACGCTGCAAACAAACATGGACAAGCAGTTTGGACCATTTTTTGTACAAGACCCCAGAAGGTCTGGACTGTTGTTTTTTTCAGACAGGTGGCTAAGTCATAAAGGTCCACTCACCCCAGGATGTTTCATCCAGGCTGAGCATTGTTTTCCCAGGCATTTGAAGCTCCCCTTCAGATAGAAGCAAAAGCACAGCTTCCTGGCAGCCTGACCCTACCTGAACGCTACAATTCCCCTTCCCCTTGTTTGTTCCCTTCCCTCTCTCCCTGCCTGGCACTTGGACTTGTGCAGCTGAGCTGGGTGAGGGAGCTAATCCAGCTGAAAACTAATCACTTGATGTGATAGGAGTAGGGTGCAGATGGAGCAGCTCCCCTCTCCCCATGTGCTCTTGAACATGTCAGGAGGCTGGAAACAGGACCATGAAACTGAGGCAGGGCTCAGCTGTCTGGCCTTAAGCAACCATAAACTGTGGTGGATGCACCTTGAGATGTAAACTGCAAAGAAGTGAGGCTAAATATGCATCTTAGCATGTGTAACCTGTTGGTCTGTGAAACGAATCACTCAGCGCAATGACTGGCACAACAAGTATTCTATTATGCCGTTTGACTGCTCTGTCTGGTCATTGCAAGAAATGCCTACAGTAGTCAGGTATTTCATGAAATACCTGGCATTAATATTACAGCCATACCGTGAAACAGTCATTGAGTGAAACAACTAAAATTTCCATTCTTATAGAGAATAGATGCATTGTAAATATAAGTATTAATTTTCTGAAATCATATGTAGAACTGTATGGGTCCGGGGGTGAGTATAAAAGACTACACAGTGCTATAAATATGTATACTAGAAATAGTTTTACTTCTCTTTTTGAGTTAGCAATTTCAAATAATCAGGAACTAGGTATTTTACATATTATCTACCTATTATTTTCCATATTTTCCTGTTATGAATAAAAACCTTTGCCAATTGTCAAACTGCTTAGGTGCTTCAGTTTATATCAGAACAGTAACACAGTTCTTTTTTAAATATTTAAAATTACATTGCATGCAGAATAAGCAGTTTGATTACATATAAATATCTAAACTTCAGATTCCTAGATGATCCCAGATGAACCAGGCTTTCAAAATTGTAATCTCAGTTCTATACCTATGCATGAAAGCACACAGAAAATGGCAGGTGCTATTAAATTTTTGTCTCCTTTCAAACCCGCTGTTTGAAATGTGGATGCACTTGGATAAGCCTGCATCTAGGTGGTAGCCACATACCACTTGACAATAACCAGGCAGTTAATGTGCTCAAACTCTTATTTGTTACACAGAACAAGGCCATTTTACACTTGTATTATGTTCCCTCTTGGTTTTATCCCCTTTTTCTTTCACTGACAAAAGTTGGTATCTTTTTCTGAGGCACAGAACAATGCTTATAATAAAGAAAATATCTGCATAAAAATTACTGTCAGAGACACGTAAATGATAGTGAACATGAAACAAATGAGAAGCATATCAGTTAACAATTTCTCTTTAATCCTTTTCTTCTCCCTTCATCTCTCTATTTTAACGTTTTTAACTTCCTTTGTTTCCCCTCTGAATTGAACC
The DNA here is from genome assembly GCA_020745775.1 of Theristicus caerulescens. NCBI lineage: Eukaryota > Metazoa > Chordata > Aves > Pelecaniformes > Threskiornithidae > Theristicus > Theristicus caerulescens. The sequence goes on from CM036558.1 coordinate 77,735,839, forward strand.
GCAGCACCAGTTAATTGTCTTCCTAGTGGCTCTATCAGTAAATAAGTATTAATTCAGTTTCTTAAACAAAAAGCAATTCTTAACAACTTATTCAGCATATTCTTTTCCTTTCAAAAAGGATTGAATTTTTACTAAACCATAAACCTGGATACTATTACTTAAGTTGAATGTAACAGGACAAAATGTTTTTCTGCTGTAATTTGTCTGTGTTAAGTTTAGCTGAATTTGACTTTTAAGCTCAGTTTAAAATTAAAAATTCAGATTTTCCAAACATTTTTCAATTTTCTTTTTCATTGGAACTAGAGGTGAAGTTTAAACCGCGTTTATTAGTAGTTTACTTTGTTTCTGAAAGGAACATAGTAGTCTCAAAAGACTTCCCTACACAAGCAGTATTTTCTATTTTCAAATGAACATTTTAATCTTTGCCACTTTGTAACTATTTCCCCTAAAGCAGTAAGATGACTGAGGTTTTGCAAACACCTACATTGCACATAAGCTGTAAACCCTTTAGTTTCTTTGCATTAACCTGTAAGGTTAGATTTAAGTCTGTGCTTAGAGACTTAAACAAATTCTTAATTACTTGTCTTTACAGTTACCTGAATTAAAAATTCAAAATTTATTTAGGTGGTCTTTAATATTTGCTGTTTCTTACTCCTGTCAAGTGACTGTACATATTTTAAGGTACGTTAAAGCCTGAGTACAACATAGCATTATCTATATGTATGCAAAGTACCTCGTACTTCATCATTTCCATATTTCCATCAAGTAGACTGGCAGCATTCACAATAGCTAAAGCTGTAGAAGCATAATAGATTTCTTAGTTCTCTGACCAGTTTTCCCACCCACTCACTCAAGAAAAGGAGATTTCTTATCAGCTAAACCACTTACACCTCCCACCTTCTCATCCATCTGCTGAATTGGAAAAGAATTCAAATCAATTGAACCATTTAATTTCACTGTAAATAAAGGTTTTTAGGAGTCTTAATAGTTTCCCCTCCTTTCCCTCCTCTGCCTCTTCACATACATTTCCCAAGTTTCCTTTTGAAGGTGTCAAAAAAAAAGTTGAGACCTTTCAAGTATTTTCATCTTTAAATAGCCCAAACTACCTTTGAGCTGCAACACTGATCTGTGGGTTGCACTGGCTTCCTGGCAATCACTGTAAGTTGGTACATATATTTCATTTAAATAAATATATCTGCAGCCTTGAATGTTGCATAGTCATTACATGGTATAAAATCATATTAAAGGAAATTCTACTGACTTATCCCAGTGGTAGACTTTCCACCAGATAATACTTAGGTGTCACATTGGTATTAAGACCAGTTGCAGTAGAAAGACTGGCTGTTAATCTGCCGGTCATTTAGATCAGGCACCTGGCTGCAGAGCACTCTGGAGCCCTCCTGGCCCACATACCTAGCCCTCTTTCCCATGGGGGAGACATTTTGGAGATCATTCAGCTCTCATTCAGGTGTGGGGTCAGATCCCAGCTAGGGCACATAGCCAGGGCCTCAGGTACCTCAGTTTAGAAGAAAGTTACCTTTGTGTACTCTTTGTAAATCAAGTATTAAAAGTTGCAGAGATTTAAGTATAGTTTTAATCTAAAAGCACTTTCCTCTTTAAAATGACTTGACTTTTTTTAAGGCTAATTAAGTAGAATTACATCATAGATTATTTTACTCTTCTTAATATATATAGCCCAGCTTGCTCTTCAAATGTACGTGGTCTCTTAACTGATTATATGACTTGAAATGTGAATAGACAGGTAGGGTGATTCTACCTACATCTCCGTCATAATGACTCCAAACCAAACAATGTTATCGTAACTCTCATAGCTAAATTCACCACAATGGTAATTTCAAGTGGTATATGCAGACACTCTGGAGATTGCAATTATATTACTATTCTCTTTATCATTAAACCTTCCACCTGTTTAATACTGAGTACTTTTTTTTCACAAGGCACAATGGAGCTCCACTGCCATTAGTTTTGTTAGGTAGAATGAGCATGAATTCATGCTGAAAGGATTCAAGTTAACAGCTCTAAACACTGCAGTTTTCATAATCTCTTAATTAATTTCCACAATAACATGTGGATTAAAATTTACTGAGAGTTGTTACAACCTATCCCTTGAAATTTCCCCCAAGATGGAGTGGCATACATTGAGAGCTGTAATTTCAGTGCAGAGATGCTGCCTCAGACATCAATGGGAAAGCAGTGACGTTTGCAGCATGCTCCTAGCAACACATCTCTGCAAGGGTGCTTCAGGATTGAGATGGGATTTGAATGGGTTATTTTGATGGTGGAAACCTGCTCCACACTTATCACACAAACCTCTTCACTCTGCTCTAATTCAATTTTTGCATTATTTCCTTTGAGTTTCTTTTCAGACTTTCTGAGCAGTCATGGCAGGGCAATACCCACAGCCTGGGACGTGTGTTCAGCCTCTCTTGGGGGTCAGGCAGACAGTCAGCCTGGGAGCAGGGTCCAGTTCCTTGGGCAGGGCAGCCAGAGGCTTATCACTTCCCATGTGTCTTTGGCTAGGGGAGACAGCTTTCATCGGGTTTTGAGCTAGCCTCTTTTTTTTATTATTTTTTAATGCCTTCTGCTTAACTATATTATGTTTGTGCATTTCAGTTTGTGCTCACCAGATTTTATACAAGTACTGAAATTAGAATCGTAGAATGCTTTGGGATGGAAGGGACCTTTAAAGGTCATCTAGTCCATCCTCCCTCCAATTGGCAGGGACATCTACAACTCGATCAGGTTGCTCAGAGCCCCATCCAACCTGACCTTGAATGTTTCCAAGGATGGGGCACCTACCACCTCTCTGGGCAACCTGTTCCAGTGTTTCACTACCCTCATTGTAAAATATTTCTTCCTTATATCTAGCCTGAATCTATCCTCTTTTAGTTTAAAACCATTATCCCCTGTCGTATTGCTATTGGCTCTGTTAAAAAGTCTGTCCCCATCTTTCTAATAAGCCCCCTTTAAGTACTGAAAGGCTGCTATAAGGTCTCCCTGCAGCTGTCTCTTCTCCAGGCTGAACAACCCCAGCTCTTTCAGCCTTTCCTCTTAGCAGAGGTGTTCCAGCCCTCTGATCATTTTTGTGGCCCTCCTCTGGACCTGCTCCAACAGGTCCATGTCCTTCTTGTACTGATGACCCCAGAGGTCGATGCAGTACTCCAGGCAGGGTCTCACCAGAGCAGAGTAGAGGGGCAGAATCACCTCCCTTGACCTGCTGGCCACGCTTCTTTTGATGCAGCCCAGGATACAGTTGGCTTTCTGGGCTGTGACCGCACATTGACAGCTCACGTCCAGCTTTTCATCCACCAGTACCCCCATGTCCTTCTCGGCAGGGCTGCTCTCAATCCCTTCATCCCCCAGCCTGTATTGATACTGGGGGTTGCCCATACCCAGGTGCAGGACCCTGCACTTGTCCTTGTTGAACCTCATGAGGTTCACACAGGCCCATTTCTCCAGCCTGTCCAGGTCCCTCTGGATGGCATCCCATCCCTCAGGCGTGTCGACTGCACCACTCAGCTTGGTGTCATCTGCAAACTTGCTGAGGGTGCACTCGATGCTGCTGTCTATGTCATTGATGCAGATATTGAACAGCACTGGCCCCAGTACGGACCCCTGAGGGACACCACTCGTCACTGTTCTCCATCTGGACATAGAGCCATTGACTACCCTCTGGATGCGACCATCCAGCCAATTCCTTATCCACCGAACAGTCCACCCATCAAATCCATATCCTTCCAATTTAGAGAGGAGGATATTGTGGGGGACCGTGTCAAAGGCCTTACAGAAGTCCAGATAGATGACATCCGTAGCTCTTCCCTCGTCCACTGATGTAGTTACTGCATCATAGAAGGCCACTATGTTGGTCAGGCAGGACTTGCCCTTGGTGAAGCTGTGCTGGCTGTTTCGAATCATCTCCCTGTCCTCCATGTGCCTTAGCATAGCTTCTAGGAGGATCTGTTCCATGATCTTCCCAGGCACAGAGGTGAGGCTGACAGGTCGGTAGTTCCCAGGGTCCTCCTTTTTACCCTTTTTAAAAATGGCTGCAATATTTCCCTTTTTCCAGTCACCGGGGACTTCACCTGACTGCCATGACTTTTCAAATATGATGGAGAGTGGCTTAGCAACTACATCAGCCAATTCCCTCAGGACTCTGGGATGCATCTCATTGGCACCCGTAGACTTATGTACGTTCAGGTTCCTCAGGTGGTCGTGAACCTGATCTTCTCTTACAGTGGGAGGACCTCTGCCCCCCAATCCCCATCAAATGGCCCATTGACTTGGGAGGTGTGAGGAGAGAGGTTGCTAGTGAAGACTGAGGCAAAAAAGTTGTTGAGTACCTCAGCCTTCTCCTCGTCTGTTGTTACCAGCTCGCCACTTCTGCTCATCAGAGGGGGTACGCTTTCTTTAACCTTCCTTTTCTGGTTAATGTACCTATAGAAGCCCTTCTTATTATTCTTTGCGTCCCTTGCCAGGTTCAGCTCCAGCCGAGCCTTGGACTTCCGAGAGGAAATGGCCTCAAACTGCGCCAGGGAAAGTTTAGGTTGGATATTAGGAAAAACTTCTTTACTGAAAGAGTAGTCAGGCATTGGAACAGGCTGCCCAGGGAAGTGGTTGAGTCCCCATCCCTGGAGGTATTTAAAAGATGTGTAGATGTGGTGCTTAGGGACATGGTTTAGTGGTGGACTTGTCAGTGATAGGTTAACGGTTGGACTCGATGATCTTAAGGGTCTTTTCCAACCTTAACAATTCTATGATTCTATGATTCCTGATCCCATCTTTATACAACTGGGCAGCATCCCTGTACTCTTCCCAAGATACCAGTCCCTTCTTCCACTGCCTGTGCAATCTCTTCTTGCCCTTTAGTTTGACCCACAGATCATGGCTCAGCCATGCCGGCCTATTCCCTTCCTTGCCTGATTTCCTGCACCTAGGGATCGAGAGTTCTTGTGCCCTATGGAAAGCATCCTTGAAGACTTGCCAGCTCTGTTCTGGTCCCATCCAGGCATTAATTCAGCCAACCAGTGTATTACTTTAGTGCCTCTCAAATGGTTAGAAGCGTTAACACCAATACTGGTGTTTAGCTTCTTCCACAGCAGGGGAAGGAACAGGGCAGTTACTTCCTGCATGACTGTACATAAGTTAAAGGGAAAAAAGGTATCTCAAGGCCTTAGTTTAAGACAGGTTTTGCTTTAGCAAAGATGGTGTTGTTCTTCCCCAGAACAGCAGGCATGGCCAGCTCTCCACTGTGGAAAGTCACAAGGTTGTTTCGTCACTCCCCTTTTTGGAGGCAAACCTGCCCCCATGAGAGTTCAAGGAGTAAGATTTTTATTGAGCCTTAGATTGGGCAAAGTGGACAAGTGCCTCAGTCTCCCCCTTTAGTCCTGGATACCTCCACTGGGCACAGTGAGACCACATTATCTCCAAAGACATTCTTTGAGAAGATAAAATATGAATCTAAAAAGAAAATATAACAATCAGCTGGATTTTCTTAACTCAATGCAAGAAGTTCATAGTGATTTTTCATATAGAATGTTTGCTTGATCCCTTCCAGTAGCAGCTCAACTGCCCAATGTTCATTAAATCACAGCATTTGTTCAAATGCACTTCCCCTCTTGTCAACTACTCTCTGTATCTGAGTCCAGAGACTTCCCATTTATCAAGTACTAATATGTCTCTATAAAGTGGACATACGCTGTAGGTGAAAAGATATCACCCATCAGCCTGCCAGCCAAACAAACCATACCTGGCATACAAGTCCAGGTGACTTGTGATTCCTTCTTGGTACAAAGGTGTTCAGCAGAGTAGGGCACTCTGAAGGAGCCACATGTCCCACTCAGAGAGGTGCCAGAAATAAGTGTGCTTTTTAAGGCTCTATGGGCATAAAAAATACAGGGGAATCTTAAACTGACTCATAGTGTTAATTAAGTAGAGCTGGTCAGGTATTTGCTGTCAAAACATTTTTGACAGAGTTGACAGAATTGGTGATGGGAAAAGATGACTTTTAACGAGTCTCTAGATTATACAGGGATTTAAAAAAAGGAAAAAACAAAAAATCAAAAAAAACCAGTTTATATATCCCAGTATCTCAGTTTCAAAAGGAAATATTTTATTTTCCTATGACCTCTTGTCTAAAAGGAAATATTTTATTTTCCTGTGACTTCTTGTCTAGACATTTCAGCACATTAATACTGGAAAAAAAATGCAATGGAAAAATATTTCAAAATCAGAACAGTTTGATTGATTCAACTTTTTTTTTTTCTTAGCAGTTTAGAAACATTTTCAAGTTCTTAACCCTTAAAAGACTCTCCTGGAAGGAAAAATAGCTCCTTAGCCACCAATAAGCCACATTATTAGGCACATGAATATTTCACATGAAATGAAACTACATGAAGGATGCCAAAAATCTCACAAGAACAAAGATTCTCCTTAGCCTCTCTGTTGTGTCATGGTAATGTTTTGATGGTGGTGGGGTTTTTTGTACTCTGCCTTTTTGTAGTCATTTTTGCTCAAGTGTTTGATCTTTCTTCTTTCTCCTATTTCACCATCCCTGTTCTCCTCAGCCTTTTCCCTCTATCATTGCTACGATGTGGAACAAGGATGACCCTCCCAACGGCCTGTATGGCAGTGGGCTCAGTAGGATGGATGGAAATGTGTCCTCACCTTCCTGATGGAGGGACAAGTGGCAGGAACAAGGAGGCAGGAGCATTAACACATCTTTCTCTTGAAGGAGAGATGGGGTGGGGGACGACAGAGCAAAGCTGGTACAAAACCCCTACCAGGTCGAGATTCTGCTCTTGGTGACTTCACAGGTGTAGAGAAGAACCCAACAGCAAGGCCAGACCTTCTTCCCTCATAATGTACTAGAGTTCAAAGAGATCTTTCTGGACAAGATCCAACTGATGCTTATTTCCTTAAGATAAGGACTACAGAGAGAAGAGGAGATGCAGGAAAAGGATGGGGCATTTCCCACGCCAAGAAGAGATCCTGAAATTTTCAGTCTTTTTTTACTGGCACTTCATACAGCACAAGACAATGTCATAAGTTTCACAACCTATTCTCAAACTGTCCTCATAGGTACATTGGTGGAAACCAGGCCTGTGGACTCAGATCATAAAGTCCAAAAGGAAGTCCCTTAGGAGCTCCAGTTTTACTTCTTAGTGACTTTCTTTTTCTCTTTCTGTACATCAATCCTTCTTTTCCTGCTGCTGAGAATGATACAGAAAATGAATTTATATATTCTCAAGCCTTAAGATCTTCACCACTGAGGGATGGCTGCAGACAGACCCACAAAATACACTTAGCATGCAGGATTGGCAACATGCAATGTTTGCTTCATGCCATAGCACCAGTACACAGCGACATTGCAAAGGAGAAAATCAATGCCAGCTCCTATTGATGTGAGGTCTTTTGAGACCACATTCAATGCATTCATGCCTTCCCTACATCCCAGCTTTTAGAGGAATAGATGTAAATTTTCTCTTCCTCTGCTAGAAACTTAGAGGTGAAGTTCCTTTTCTCAGTTCTTTTCCAGGTTGCTTGCAGACATTATTCACAGAGCAAAACAGCAAACTGTGAGAAAACAGCTAAGATTTAAAAAATTTAAGAAGAAGAAAGGAAAATTTGGTGCTGTATAGAAAGCAATGGTAACATTTCATTTCTGAAACCAAATTTGCCCCAAGAAAGCTAGCATTGGCATTATGTACCTGCAAGGAGAAGCTGGAGTGACCAGAAGGCACAGAGAGGAGGGTATTCAAAGGCAGCGCCCCTGCACGTTCCCCAATCCCATAGCTAGTTAGTAGGACGTTTCCAGTTTTAATATTGCCAGGTTTTCTTCCACCTGCAGCTGGATGAAGATGTTTGTTAGCGTGAAGTGCCTCTGCCACCATGTGGGAGCTCGCAGGAAGTGCAGGAGTGCCCTGTAACCAGCCACCAGCATTCCTGCACCAAGCCTTTCCTGTCAAATAAAGAAACTGGCCAGTATTGCAGTTCTCTGCCAGCCCGGCTGCCTGTAGGGAATCACCCCAATTGACATACGATCAAAGAAGCTTAATCTCTTCAGTTTTATTTGCCAATGGATTAGAGTAAAAAAAAAAATGCATCTCCAAATTCCCCAAACTCCTGAATTTCAGTATGCACAAACTTTGTGGCAATCTGGAGCTGTGTATTTGTCACAGACACTCACGTCCTTCATAAATCACTGTTGACTAATGAACAGCAAGGAGAGCGTTTTTCCAATAAAATACACATAACTTTAAATGGTGAAGGAGGAACTGTCAGCAGACACCGCTCAAATGCATTAACTAAAAGCTGTTTAGCTGCTGGGAAACCCTGTGTTTTGATGCAGGCAGTTGCAGGCAATCCCAGGACCATGAGCATGCATTTTTAAACCATTCAAGGACAAGATGTAGTCAGAGTTACAGAACTAAAATGCAGACACCAAAAAAAAGTTGAATATTTTGTATGGACTAGAATATTCATGCAAAAAAGAAAAGAGCATCTTGGCACCGAGTATGCTGTGAACCCTTTCAGCCACCTATTTCCTACGCACGGTTGTGGACATGCAACTTACCTAAGCGATGCTAACACATAATTTAAAAAGAGAAAAAAAAAAATTCTTGCCATCTGTTAGTTTAAGCTATCAGCAAGGTTTCTGCACCGATCACATACTCAGTAGTGGAGCTAGTTGGAAAAGAAGCGAGTGTAGAGGGGAGATATGTGCATGTTAGTATTGCCATTGTTTAGTTTTGATCCTTTCTCTTTTTTCTCCTCATGCTCATTCAAAATTCAGACCATTTTTATGCCTTAGGACAAAGCAAAGAAGATCTCAAGCCCTTCATAAAGACTAATGCAGTTACCTAAAAGAGGGAAAAACAGTAACTGGTTGTGTTAATTATTGCTTCTGGTTCTTTATAGTCATTATAGGCACATATACAAATGTGTATATATATAAATGAATATATATTTTATATATACTGCTCCTTACACTCATGAGAAAGGGAAACTGAATTCCAAGGTCGTCTTAGCTCCCTGCAGGAAAAACAGTTATTGTAATATCTACTAATAGGACAGCAGTGGGTTCCCAGGAAGGTCAAGGGTTAAAGACTTTTGACAGTATTGGCTGATGCAGATGAAGTCTTCAATTCCCAGCCTCGTCCTGCAGAAGACAAGGGAGGGTGGAACGAGGGACAGCAGACAGCATTACTGTTCTGAAGTTTTCCAGCATCATCTGAGGGCAAATATTTTGATCCAGTTGTGTCCAGACCTAGGGCGAATGAGGTCCTGTGAAATTTAATCTGATTATAATTGAAATAATAGGCTCGCTCTCCCTGTATGAATTATGTATATTTTACAAAAGTTGAGAGGTGCACGATTATCACTACCTTGTAGCCATCATTATGTCTTACTCAACTTGGATGACATTAAAATAATACTGTTAACCTTCTTCTAAGTCTGACTTCTTATGCAATAGCCCATCTTTATCTGGCTAACCTTTATGTGTTGACTGGGCATTTTCTGTGTAGCATTTGAGGATATCTGATTAGATACATACAGACATAGAGACCATAATTAAAAATTAATCTAGAAAACTGACATTAAACTTGCCTATCCTTCCCACGCTGTAGGGAAAAAATGTCAGCTGTGGGGGTTAATGGCTGTAAGCACCTTGCAGAGAAAACTGAACCTCTTGAAGGACTGAGATCCTGTACATTCTCTGGTATGAACTTAGGTTGTCCAAGTCAGGGAGTGCCACAGGAAGCTGAGCCACAGGTCCTGCAGCAACTACAGTGTTATGAGACCCTGGAAATATAAGGAGCTCTGGTGCCTGGCACACTGAGCTAGTGGCCAGGAGGATCCAGATCTTACTCCTTGATCAGCCAAAGACTGATGCTGGTTCTGCATCCAACCCTTTTTACTACCCGTTTTGTTTGTAAGCCACACGGAGCAAAGACTATCCCCCTAGCCTGGGCTTGCACCAAGCTGAGTAAACCAAGTCAGGCTTGGTGCCATGCCTCAATGTGCTGATACAAAGCACTCAGAAGTGAGTTGCCTATAGCATGACAGCCGTCTATCACCTCTTTTATCCTTTCTGTCTACAGCAGAGGCCAAAAGGGTCCTTCAGGCCTCTCCATACGAATGTTTGCTGCTGTGGCCCAAGCTCCAGCTCCATACAAAATGTCGCCACTACTTTGTCCCTGCTGAGATTGGGGCTGGGTCTGCCCATGCTATTCAGCACGCAGGCCCTGCTTCTTGGCTGCACATCTTCCAACCCCTGCTTTGTCATGCTGGCACTGGTGGGAGCTGAGAGTGCTCAGTCTCAGCTTACGTTGCGAAAACAAAAGTGAGAGCCTGGTCCAGGGTGAGGCAGAGCCTAAAGATCATCTTCCTGTCCCCCTTTTCTGGCAAAAAGCCAGAGACCATCTCTGCTTTAGGCAGGCTGTTCCCCACATCCGAGGGCAGAGCACGAGCACCATGCCGGGGACACCCCCAACACCTTGCTCACCCCAAACAGATCCTGCGCACCCCCAGCCAGACTCTGCAGGAGCATCGTGAGGAAATGGAGGAGTGGACAATGTCATGGCAAACTCGCAAGCATACAGTATATCATAGCATCTGCTGGTGGTTAGCATCATTTTTATCCCAACATTGCACTGCATTCTTCTAGGCATGGACACTGATCTTTCTTTGATTCCCTTGTGCACTAAGGGGACTGGGGACACAGAATAGGGAAAGATTCTTCACCTCTCCTGTATTGTCCCACAAAGTAGATGGAGGCATGATGCAAGATATCATACGTGATCTCTCAAATATGAGATTTCTGGAAGAAACAAGGGTTGTCACAAACACCACTTTAATGGCCCAGTCATGCCCTGAATGAGGTGGGAGTCTGGCAGAAGTAGCAGTTGCTAAATAAGGGCAGTAAAACGACATCTGCACATACAGAAATAGACTTGGGAGTTCAGAGCACCACATCTTTTCTTTTTAAGATAATTCTAGCAAGAATGAAATAAAGTAGAAGAGGTTTAATGCTAAGGAATCTAATTACATTGCTTTTTTATTATTATTTAAACAACACGTCTACTAAAATAGACTCAATGAAAGTTAAAAAAAACTCACTAACAACTTAATTTTCATTTGGTAATCCAAGGTCTTTCTGGAGATGTATGAGAAACACAAGAGAAAAGCTCTCTGCCTCCATTAATGTTTTATGTCAGAGTTATAATTTTATTCCAGGACTGCCTTGTTTCAGCCTCTGAGAGTAGTATTGTAACATCTTAGTGACTGCTATGTAGAGCAGTTTAATTACTATCAGATGGTTAGATCAACAGTGTGAAAGCACAGAACTTTGTTATTGATGAACAAGCCAGCAAAATTAAACCACTCACTGGAAATTATTCCTTCTGCATTACCATTGGGAACTGTATTCCTAGATTAAAATTCCAAATAATGCTCACTATCTATTTCTTTAAGGTGTTTTGTTTGTTTGGTTTTTTGGCTAGTGACAATATGTGGGATTTTCAGAATTACTTCAGCAACTAGGATTCCTACACTCCATTGCCAGAAAGGCCTGCAAGCTTCCAACACCTCCAAAAGTAGAAGTATCCAAAGCTATCACTTGGTTTTGAAATCTGAGCTGAAATCTAGTTTTATGACCACTTTTGGTGTTTGAGCACAAAAGTGTCCCTATTCATCTCAGTCATAGCAGGTACTCTGGAAATTGCTTCATTCCATTTTTTTTTTTTTAAAATTGAAATGTGCACTGTAAGTTAGATGTTCAGAATTTTATTATTGAAATAATTTAAGTGAGGAGAAAATCATACTGTAAATTTAAGATATTACTGAAAGTGCAGACTTTTGAAAAAAAAAATGTTTTTGATTTGATGCACTGAATTACAGAAGAGCTGAATTAGTTTGCTCAAAAGTAGCATTGTAACATTTCACATAAATGGCCAAAAAGAAGAATTATGTTGACTCCCAGTAGGTAGCCAAAACCTTTCACATGTTTTTAACAGCATGTATCATTCCTTTGAACAGGCCCTTCTTTAGTTCTACCCTGCTGAAATTAATGAGCCTAGTTACAGGCAGAGAGAAGAAGGAATCCACTTTTTGTTTCACAATTGGCATTTAGGAGCAAATGAAATCTACTTGGATGCTAATTCAAGTAATAATGTAATGGTTTGCCAGCTTTTCTCACATCTTATTGATGTACAGGAATAAAATCCACTATGATGATGACAGGGTTCATTGGGTAGTTTTTTGAATGGCTAATTTTGTCTTGTGTATTCCAGGGTACCCAACACTGGTGACTTAGAGTATGGGGAGGGCCTAACAGCATTAAAAAGCTTTTCAAGGACAGAATACAAATGAGCACTGAAATCAGAAAGAAAAAATATCAGTTGAAAACCCAAACCAAAACAAAACAAAAGGTGGCTAGGACCAGAAGAAAACCTCTGATTATTTCAATCCATTGCAAATCAGGAAAGACTGAAAGTTAGCAGTCAGCCTGATGTGCAGTGACTAACCAAAAGGCATAAACATTAACTAATAAAACAGATTTTACATAGCTTATTTAAAAAAAAAAAAAAACAAAAAAAACCAAAACCCCCCAAAAAAACCCCAAACAGAAATCAAGCATCTAGAAGAAATTTCCGGGATTTACAGACATTCTTAGCACATTTTCCTTCCACACACTCTATTTTTTTTTTTTTAAATAAAGAAACTGATATATACACTTCATACCACCCTTCATATCAGCATTCCCAGGCAAAACTTTGCTCTTTGCCAGCAGTTCCAGTGATCTTTGCAAATTGCATTGAAGCAAATGCTGAGCATACACATGCAAGGCACATGGCCCCACTTCTCACATATTTCTGAGGAATCATGAATGAGTGTGGTGGAATATGGCTGTACTGAAGCCTGACACCAGTCTTCAGTGGCACCTCTTTTTCTCTGCCTAGATTAGCAGTCTGCACACAGCATAACATACTTACGTGTACTGCAGCCTTCTGCCAACAGCCATAATCAGATGGCTATCAATCAGATTATTAAAAAGCCAAAGCAACAGGGTCCCATTAATAGGATTTTAAAGAATTTGGCTATGGTCAGAAGAGGGTTATTCTTCTGCCTGGCCTCTGGGTTAGCCAGCTGTGTAACTACCAAAATAATTTCTCTGCTTAAAGTCTGTTTTCTTCTGATCAACAGCCTGACTTACCTCTGTTACTTTACTTTTTGCATCCCCATTTCTCCTGTCACTTTTTACTGTAGTTATTTCAACTGCTAGCTGCTCTGGCCAATGCAACCTCAATTCCTGTTGGATTTACTGGATGCTGTTATAACCAAGAAAATAAATAGTCAGGAGCAATGTCTCCCTGAGCAGACTGACTCTTGCAGGAGACTAGACTTCCCTCCAAGGATGTCCAGTTGCTTTCTGTCTTGGTGCTAGCTCTTTATCTGGCTACATGTGTTTTTTCATACCTGAGCTGACTTGGTCAGGAGATATTCTAAGGAGCTAGATTTCCTCTCAGAAATTTTAACAACCAGAAAGATTTCTCACGTCTGGAGAAAGATCTGTGCTATGCAGAACTATCCCAGGAGTGTTGGTAGCCCAGCACCTATGGTACATGAGCAAGAGCGTGGATACACTGGAGAACCAGATGAGGTTGAAGCCCCTAAAGCTACTGCTCCAAGAGTGGTCTCCCCTGTCCTGCTCATGCAGCTCTGCCATTGGCTACAGGGTTTTCGGGTGGCTCCCACTACGTCTCTTTTTTGTTGCTGCACTTTGAATGGTAAAACAAACACCCTTCAATACGGCAACCTCCTCCCGCAGGGTGCCTGACAGATCATGACCTTGTCAAAGCCCTAAGTGAAATGAGAGGATCTTTATGGGGCAGCCGGGGTCTGCCTTCCATGAGGGCAAAGAGAGGGGCGCTGGGGTTTAACTGAAGCATGGACACATGCGTTACATGGAAAAGGTGGGAAAGAAAGGACAGAAACTGGAGACAGAGAGGGATGGAAACCCCTCAGTGGTGCTGAGGGGGAGATGCAAGCTGCTGAAAGAGATGGGAAGCTGATAGCATCCTGACAGAGATGAAGCTGGGTCAAGATACAACTGACATTCAAAGCCCATACAACTCTCTATGCAAGCTGTATTTAAAATTGCCATAGGGCTGTAAAGCCTCTCTTCTTTCCCTTTTACTGTTCTCTACTGCAGTTTGAAGAACTTCAGTGTAAGAGAGAGGCACAGCCTGGCAGGCTTGAGAACACATCCACATCAACATCCTTAAAAAGGCAGGTGGACATTCAGATTGAAAGCAAGATACTAAACAAGGTTTTCACTGGTGCCTAAGAATGACAGATGAGAGTCTGCTAGAAAGACTTTGCTTAATATTACCCCTTGATACAATTTTCAGAAATCATTACACATTTTACAAAAGAGTCAGCAGTTTTAAAAGAACCCCACTGGTGTTTCATCATTGTCGTTAACCCACATCATACAAACAGTATTTTCCTTTGTATTCTAAATGCACATATTAACCAGCAAGTGGTCCCGTAGAAATTGAAATGACCCCTTGAAGATCTTTTGCCTCTTTAACAAGAAAGAGCATTTTGCTGGGAGATCTGTCCAAGTTAAGAGAATCATGGATTTAACAGCGCAGGAAAAAAACCAAACCTTTACTTGAAAACCAGTTTAAAAATGATTTACCGTTTGTAGGTCTGTAAGAGATGTGATAAGTTTTTTCCAGGCCCTGTGTGATCTGTCCCCTTGATCTTTCAGGCATCTCCTATTAAGAATCTAAATTAAATTAGCTGTTAAAACACAAGGTTCATTTTCTATGTCTATTTCAGTAAATTGAATTTGCTCTCTTGCTGTTAAAGCACAAGTAACTAGGTTAGTAAAAAGAAGGTAGAGGTAGTACTAGGAGTTGTACGGATCACAGGAAGAGGATCAGGAGAAAAAGCACCTAAGAGGTGAGAACCATATCATTCTGGTATCATGTCCCAAAGGATGTAGTTGAAACTGTATTGATGGAATAAATTAAAATGAACCTGAAAACCTTATTTGAAGAGTATAGTTTGAACAGTGCTCAGTGGATGAAGTAGGTCTTTCCAGGTCACAATTCTGTTAGCGTTAATTTCTATCATTCAGTTCTACTGTTTTTTTGCTTACAACACAAATTTTGTAATTTAAACTAACTGTGTCTGCATGCTGCATATTATGCATGTACCACTACTTAAGAGGATTGCGAGTAACAGTCCAAAAAGAAACAATGGCAGCCCTAACTTTCATATTTACAAGGAGACTTAACGAAGCAATCCAACAGCCATATCGTTCTACAATAGAGAGAGCTGTACTCCAATACCTTTCTGCCAAATGTAATGGGAAATGACAATGTTTTGGAACTCTTCAGTGGGTCAATATTGGAAATACACAGACTGGCCTACAGGGCTGCTGCTGCATTCTCCTCAGATGAGCCTGCAGCAGTGAAACATGAACTTGAAGAGAAATATTTGGATATATATTGCAAGAGAAAGAAAGGAAACAAAGTTTTCCTGGCAGATAACTTTGTGTGTGTTGTGTAAAAGACAGCTAACATTTCTAGTTTTGCAGAAGTTCTTTTGAAGAGAGACTAGGAACGAACAGTGAGTACACCTGCAGGAGGCTGGGTTCTCAAGGGCAGCAAAGCACTGATATCACAGTTATTCCAGAAAATAATTGGAAAAGCAAGAAAGAAATTAAAGCACCTGCTACTGCTCCTGTCACCATAATGAATTTTGTCCAGTTGAAAATAAAGAGACAGAAAAAACACCCCCTCCTGCCCCCAAAACCTCCAATATGCTGCTTTCAGTCTTGGATCAGCAAAGTTTGATTTTGCCCATACCACTGAGAACTCTTGAACCAATTCTGGCAATATAAGTCCAACTATGAGAGGGAACATGAGCAGCCCTGTAAGTTGATTTCCTTGAAATATGTTCATGGTCCTCATTCTTGAACAGGAGGCAGGCTGACAAGATTGAAAGGAAACTGGCACTTACCAGCTTGTCATGCCTGCTTTAGATTTTGCCACAGCTTTAGGGTAAGAATATCCTTGCCCGCCCAAAGGTCTCCTGCCATGTCCTCCTCAGAGTGACCTATTCAAGTCTCAGATCTCTGTAGGACTCATGGAAGAGGAGGAGGGTAGTTCTCTCTAGACTAGAATTAGTTTGCTGCATGCTCTGTAGGAAGCATAATTTTATTTTTCACATTTGCTATGAGCAAATCAGTCACCAGCTAGTCACAGCAAAGCCTATTGACATGCATTTCAGAACAAATGCATGTCAACAGAAACATAATAAAAAACAGTAAAAAATCTAGTTTATTGCTAGTTTTCTAGTCATAACTCAAAGCCACATAAGGCTCCAGTAAGCACAGACAAAAATTCCGATACCCTTATTTTGATATTTTTCTTCCTTGAATATTCATTTGACACTTGATTAAAGTAATCTTTTTAAAACACCATCAGGTCTTTGTTTCTTCAGCTTTTTGATCCTGAAACAGAAGAGAATACACAATTTTCTCAAGTAGGAGAAGCAGAGACTTATCTGCCAATAGCTATCTGACAACTAATGAACATGTATCACATTTATAGCACTACTGCATAAGGCTCCTTTGAAAATTTGTGTCCATAAGGTTTAGCAAATTGAAACAACAATCTTTGGAACTGCCTCATTCCTGAGGTATCAGTAACGATGACATATTTGGGTCTCCCTACCAGCAGATAGCGAAAAAGTGACAGGAAAAGAGTTGGAACTGAAAGCTTCCTCCTGTTAAGAGAAGGGAATCATTCAGCAATCCCATTCCTGGTGATGGTCCTTGGGTTGAAAGAGGAGTCACAGCAGCTCTCGCAGCTGCTACAATTTCTGAATTTCTCAGAAGAGGCTTCATCCCTTCTTTTTCAATGGTGCAGGGAAAATGAGAAGCTAATAGTCACCACTTGCTGCAGTAGTGTCTTTTGGCATTCACGTGGACTGTTTTGTCTACTCCTGTTTTCTATTTTGCCATAGCAAAGTTGCAGCAGATAGCACATACCACAGAAAAAACTTGTCATTGCAGTCCATTGCTTTTACGTTTTTTGTTTAATGAACTAAAGTGTGAAACTGAGATGCACAAAAATTTCAGATACAGATGTGATTTTTCTGATGTGCTTCATCATTTATTAGATTCTCTTTTGTCTATGTGTACATGAAATGCTCAAGGCTCAGAGAAAAGAGAGTAGTTTAGTATTAGGCAAAATTATGTAGGTGTTCTACAAACCTTACAGACATTAAACCACTACAATGGGAAAATACTTAAATAGGAGAAAAAAAAACACTTTAGAAATTATCTACTTCAATCTTACTGCCTTGTACAATTAATTGGACTCAATTTGCTTCCAGTGTCACAACTTAATAAAAATTAGAAAGGAGAACACCCATTTCAGGTCAATTAGCCCACATACTGGAAAAGTGTAAGATATCCTTCTATAGTATATTTTATAGCAATTCTCCCAGTAATTGCTAAAAGATACACACACTGGTCTTAACTGATCTAATCACACACAACATGTACAGTGAGTGGGGGCAATTTCATTTTTACATATAATTTCCAAGTTACTTCTAGGTCTGCGCAACTCTATGCTCTGACTTGTGTGTGCGTTATGACACACTCAGAAATCCGGGCCTTTGTTGGTGACTATGGACCAATCAGGGAAGCTTCCCTCCAATTCCAGCAACCTGGTCACCCATCCTTTCTTTTCCTTGCTTGAGACTGGTAAGCGCATATGCAACATAATGCTAGAGGAACCTCAAGATGGCATCTAATGTGCTTGCTCACCGCTGGACAAGATCAAGTACAGCTACATAATTACTGGAAAATATTAGCTAAACTGGTTTTAAAAACCTTAAATGGCACATGATGATTCTGTTTATAAACTAACCTGTTCCAGTACTCAGTTGTCCCTGCCATCAGGAAGCTGCTTCTTAATTTCGAACCCAAAACCTCCTTGACTGATGTATAAACCTATTATTTTTTGTCCTATCCACCATGAACATGAAGGGAATATATTCTAGTTCGTTTTTGCAGAAGCTTTATAGTTATTTCAAGATCATCATGATGCCTTTTCCCAGTTTTCTTTTTCCTAAAGAACTCAAATTATTTCAGTGTTTTCTGGTAAATCATATGTTCAAGATTTCTAACTATTCTCAGGCCTTCCTTGATTTGCCTCCAGGTCACCCACATTTTTCTTGAAAGGAAATACCCA
Source organism: Theristicus caerulescens (assembly GCA_020745775.1). Lineage (NCBI taxonomy): Eukaryota > Metazoa > Chordata > Aves > Pelecaniformes > Threskiornithidae > Theristicus > Theristicus caerulescens. The sequence continues at coordinate 77,754,138 of CM036558.1, forward strand.
AAAGTGGACATGAAACTCAACATGAAACTCTGAGACATTTCTAATGCTACATAAAGAGAAAAGTAATCTCTCTAATCCCTGTGCAGTGAGTCCCTCCCTGCCCCTTAGTAGCTTTAAACTGATATACCTTTGCTCATCTACATAGTAGATACAGCAGGGACCCACTGGAAAAAAAAACCCATCATTTGAATAACAATGGAGGGAAGTCTTAAGCCTTCTTATGCTGGAACACAGACATACAAGACAAGTTAAAAGACTCAGCCTGTGTTGCAGACATAAATTGCAGATGAGAGTAAAACACAGACTGAGTATATCACAAAACACAGCAGAACTGAAGGATTCAAACTGAGAGATTGTCCTGGTTTTGGCTGGGATGGAGTTGGTTTTCTTCCTGGTAGCCGGTATGGGGCTGTGTTTTGGGTCTAGGTTGAGAACAATGTCGATGATACACTGATGTTTTGGTTCTTGTTAAGTAGTGCTAAGTACTTGCTAAGTGGTGCTCACACTGGTCAAGGACTTTTCAGCTTCCCATGCTCTGCCAGGGGCACGGGAGGCTGGGAGGGGGCACAGCTGGGGCAGCTGACTCAGACTGGGCGGGGGCTATTCCATACCATGTGACATCATGCTCAGTATATAAGCAGGGAGTTGGCCGGGGAGGGGTTCGGTCGCTGCTTGGGGGACGTGCTGGGCATCGGTCGGCGGGTGGTGAGCAATTGTACAGTGTACCGCTTGCTTTGTATGACTACTGTTCTATTTTTTTTTTTTATTTTACTTTAGTTATTAAACTGTTTTTATCTCAACCCACGAGTTTTTCCCCTTTTGCCCTTCCGATCCTCTTCCCCATCCCGCCGGTGGGGGGTGAGCGAGCAGCTGCGTGGTGCTTAGCTGCTGGCTGGGGTTAAACCACGACAGAGATGCAACAACATTTCCTACAAAGACATGATGCAGTGCAAAAGAAAGCATCCAAGAGCACTCTAAAACAATCAGATGGCCAAACAGCTTCAAAATTTCAGCTTGACTGTAAGGAAGAAAGCTGCAAGTAAAGGTCTCTCAAGCTATGACTTTCTATTCTATTTCTATTTCTCCCTCTGCTCTATACCTGACTTTGCAATATAAGCTAGCATGCTGTTCAACCCAGATCAAAACACTTCATAGGGATGTGTCTAACTGAAGAAAGAATTTGTCAGGAGAAGGAGAACAATTAATTATTTTGACTGCATAGTTTCAAGTGTCATATGGCCTTTACTAAAGCCAGAAAGAATTTTGTCTGAAGAAACAAGGAGGAAAAAAGTAAATTCAAAACAAGGAAAGACAGTAAGTCCCGGGATTTGAAATAATTTGATAGAGGATAATTTTAGAGATAATTTTTTTCATTCTGGGGATTATCTGAGGAGTATTTGATGTGACTAATGCTTTCAGTAGTCATACTTTAATATTACAGCTCTACAACTAGTTAGATTACTGTTTGTTTTCTTACCAGGCAGTTCCAAACCCCAAGAAGTTTTCATAATTGCTAAACAAACAAGGGAGGCACTACAGTCATAGGGATGCTATCCTACCCCACTGCAGTAAGGGACCACCTCCTCCAGTACCATCCTTCCTCCCCCACTTCTCTGCCTGGTCTTGCAGCCCCCTGCTGATCCCATGAATGCAGAAGCTATGTACTTCCTTCTACTTCCCTCCTGACTCCACTAAAACACAACAGAAAGTGATCATAAATTGCCTTTAGTCCCTCATTTGCAGCCCACTGCAGGGAGAAAAACTCATTCAGGCATCATTATGACTGCCTTGGGAATAGGGATAGTGGTAGAGACTCAGCAGGGCTGGGTCATTCAGACTGCAACACAGGGCAAAAGTCAGAGGACTGTAGTTATATTAACACATCATGATTTTGTTAATGTTGGTATAACATGCATTCACAATTGTGTTAGTCCTGTGGTATTAATTCAAACCTCTCCACTATCACAAACAATTCAAAAAATATTTTATTATTTCCTTTAGAATATACATGTATGAAGTTTTATTTCATTTGGATTTGTCCAGTTCTAATTCTGACACTTGTTCTTTGCACATCAGTCAAACTTTGATGCTTGAATCCTTGTTACACTCAAACAAACAGAAGAGATTAGACTATTGAGAATTACCGCTAAATGCCTTAGTAACCTCCAGATTGACTGAATGATGTTAGAAAAATTACCTGATGAAGTAATTTATCCCATTTTGGTCCAATTGGTCTTCCTTTCAGACTTGGTGGGATGTACCAGAAGCACACATTGGTGTGTTCAGGCTTCAAAACCAAAATAAGTTTATTTCTCTGCTTAGGAAACCCCAAATCACAACAGAAACTGCTCCTGCTCTTTGGTCTGAAGTCAGAGGACTTGACACATATTGAGCAGTACCTGCATGATTTGTACTCCAAGTAACTTGCATTTTTCATGAATTCTAACCTGTATCTAGAGAACTATTGTTCTGACCAAGGCTGATAACTACTGCAAATCAATATTACTTGTTACCCTCCTCATCATGCTTGCTTTCTACAGAAATCCACATCTATTAGAACTTTTCCCTGGAAAATGCTGAGTACTCTGGTCCTTATAAAGCAGAACATTAAAGTAGATGTTTAACGTTAAACTGTTGAGATGTTCTGTCATTATGTGGACCTGAGAGCACGATGCCACACAGACATCAATCTGAATCTCTATTACGCATGCAATGCTGCCATTTTAAAATGTTACCATTTTAAAAACAAATTATTCAGAACAGCAACAAAAGCAAAGCCATATTTCTAAGTTTCACCTAGAATAAAAATAGTAGAAAAAAATCACTAGGGTTAAACGGAAGTGTTTCGTTTCAGTAATCCTGACTTTTACATTTTAAGCATATATTGCTACACAAGCAGTGAAACAAAAAGAGTCAAAACACAAAAGGAATTTACCTTTTGAAACTACCTCAACATTATGAAAATAAGTCTAATCAACATAATAGTTCTTGCGCCTTCCTGCTCACCCATTGAAACCATTACAAATAAGCACAACACTATGAAATTATTTGATTTTTTTTACTGCTTTGACAGAATACGATGATAAGTTTTAGTCACCTTCTTGCAGGATCAATACCTTACCCATCCCCAGCCAATTACCTTCATCCAGTTGAGCACTAAAAATAATTCTAATCTGATTCACTACTCTCTGTTGCAATACCAGCAGTGTTTGCTGAATAAGAGGAAGAAGGGTTAAAAATGCTTTGTTTCTTCAAGAAATACATCTTACCATAAGGACTCTCAACAGTACACTATGGTACGTATCTGGAAAATGCCTGTTTCAATAAAACAAAGAAGAAACAACAAAACCGAAGTACAATGTTACATTAGCAATGAATACTGAGTATGTGAGAAGTAGAAGGCAATATGTAGAGAACAGAGATCAGAAAGATATTCCATTCATCCATACTTACCTCATCATCAAATACAAGCCCAAAGTTTTCTCTTGAACTCAGTTCCTTGTAAAGGTACTCAACAAGTTCACAGAATCTGTTGATAAGAGTCTCAAAAAGCCTGGTGTTCCCTGTTGAGTATCAACACATTTAGAGAACTGGTCATAGCAATGTTAGACATTTGCTATATATTACACAGAGATAAACATGATGACAGAAAATTACAGGTTACACTGACCTGATAACTTTGTGTTGTGTAGAATATACCAGTCTAGAATATGCCAACAATAGCTTTATACAAGTAAGAAACTGTTATGAAATAATGCCATTTCTGGAATAAGCATTGGTTCTTGTCATTGTTTTTTGTGATTAAAGTATGAAAAAGTAAGTGTGCACATTTTATATCCTATGTTTACAATGGCAGCCTTTTATGCAGTGTACACTATTTCATACAGGACATAATTTTGTTTATCTAACTCAAAGAATGGATCAGCTGGGTCTGCCTGTTTCTTCCAACATCATTCCCTGAAACTGAAAGGATAGAGAGAAACATTACTTGTGCTCCTCATCCCTTAACCAGTTGCCCCAAGGCCCTGAAGTCTCTTTTGATCACTCGTGGACTTCTTATTGCAACTTTGTCGCTGCCTACATGAAAAAGCACTAATGGATAATAAACTGAGGGCTGTACCAGGGTAGGAAGTTTTCTCATCCCATCTTTAACCTGGGCCCCAGGGAGGCAGCAGACTTCCCTGAGAAGTGGGCCTGATCAGCACATTGGGCCTTCTGTTCCCCTCAGAAGAGAGACTCCTGTGACAATGACCTGTCTTTTATTCTTTATGGAAGTGGTTTTGATATGGGGCATAGGCCAACTTAACCTTGGTGACACCTACAACCTAGATGGACCATCACCCTCATCGTTGTTTGTTTCCACTTCTGGAGCCTCATATCTGTTGTACGAGGGCACCTGGGAAGGTGAGGGAGTCACAGACGAGATTTGCCTGCTGCGCTGGGCAGGAACTTATTGCCATTGCCCCCCTATCATTTAGGTCACTCTGTTCTACTGGGTGGAGAGAGGATAGGGATTCCTCCCTGTCATGTGCCCTGTCTGCCTGACAGACCTCTTTCCAGGGATGGTAGGGTGCAGTTCCAGTAGAGTCTCTCTCTCAGACTGCCTGATACTTCTTGAACTACTCACCTTCTCCCAGAGCTCTGTCACTAAGCAGAGGAGCTCCTCTACCTGGGTGCACCTCCCACAGGTGTGCTCACTTATACCAGTACCAGATGGCAGCAGAGTAGGGCACACCCTGCAGTCTGACACCTGGGTGGCAGCGTGTTCCCACCGGCACTCTGTCTGGGAAGCTGCATCAGTGATTTCAGTGGAATAAGTTCATTATACTTCAATTATACTGACATTGTACTATGGAAGAAATCAATGCTATGCACATCAGCATTCAACTGTTTTTATGTGTAACAGCCAACATTTCCTTAAAATAGTTTTGTAATATTAGGCATGCAAGCCTATTTATAGCATCTATCTAGTAGTCTTCAGGAGGGGCTGATGAACTAGAGCTCCTATAAACTTCAAAATCTGAAAAAAAGATTCAGACTATTTAGTAAACACCATACCAAAGCTGGCTAAAGATATAAACCATAATTATTCATACCTCTTCACAACAGCAGCAAAACCCCCAAACCAAAACTAGCTACTTTTCCCTCTACACCCACATACTTATACCAGAGCTGAGAATTTTGTTTAGGAAGCATAATCAACCTTACTTTCTTACAAGCCAAGTATCCTGAAATAGGAGGGGAAACTGAATGACAACTCTGAAGACAGACAGTAACTCAGGAGCTCAAATGTCATATGTTGCACAGGTGGCGTGTTTAATTTTTGGAGCTGGCTTAGCTGATGCAAGAAGAACCATCTTAGAAGTGGTATGTGCTATATTACTGCATGAGTGCAGGCGACCATTTTTGTAAACAAGCACAACCTATACTGAAAGATTAAATCCTCTTCTATATTTTTTCTGATAGCATCCATTCAGGCAAATAGGCCATTAATTTCATAATCTCAGGAAAGCTGTACCTACAGAACTAATTCCAGTTTTTAAGCTTATGAGAACACCAAGCGTTATTTCCACAAAGCCTTATATCCACATGGATCCAGAGCTTGTGCTTCTCACATACATCAGCAATGTCACAAAGGGGATCAAAGCCTCCATAAACAGTGGAACCAGCAGTGGCACTGATAAAATAGGCTGTGACCCTGAAAGTGACAGAAGATTTTGCAAGTCCACAGGAGCTCAAAAACATCTCAGAAAACCTATTATGCTTTCCTCATATCTCTAGCAGAACTTCTCTCTCTAATTAATAATGAAGAACAGCCTTCTTTAATATCCCATCTCTTCCCATTTCTTAAATTCCTATTGCATTTCAGGGTGAACTGGAAAAAAGAGCGCTCTTCCAAAAAAGAAAAAACCAAAAAATCTAATAGCACTGTTTCTGTAGGACTGTTTCTATTTGTGTGTGAAAAAATCTTATATATCCATGACACAACATAAGCCAAGTATTGTTGCCCATCAGAAAACTTCCATTACTTTTAATCAGAAGCTATCCAAAGACACCACAAGCTCTTAAATGCTTTTGCAAATGTAGATCCTATTCCTGCTGTGATGGTAATGTCTCTGAAGAACATTTCTGAGCTTTCTTGGCTCTCCCCCCAAACACATCTGCAGGTGTTTCAGCAATGTGAAAAACAATTGAACAATAATGATAACAAAAGTCCCCATTTCAGATCAACCTGAAATGAAATCTTTACACATCGAATACCACAATAATTTTAAGTTATTTTTTAAAATAGCTTAGCTGTGAGCCAACAGAGAGTCAACATGTTTCATTTAAAAATATATCAAAGCGAAGCATTTCAAATTTTCCTCCATTTGGAGAAAACTGGCTGAAACAGCAGGCCAGAATTTGACACAAATTAACAGACAGTTCTCATTCTCTTCAAAACCAGATTTTTCAGCTATTTTATTATTTCCTGGGGGGTGAAAATAAAAATATATCCTGCTCTGTCTTTTACGATCAGTATCAATGACAATTTTATGTGAGTTAATGCTGCCAGATTTCACATAGCATTGTTGGATTCAACTCCACATTATGTTAAAAATGAGAGTGAAAACAACAACCTGTATTTTGGTTTTCAGTATTTCAGCCTCCAAATCAGCTGGAATAATTTTCCCAGTGTCAAATATTGAGAGAAAAAAAAAAAACCAAACCGAAACCCAAAGAGAATAATGTCATTTATTCTTCTGGTTAGTCTCTAAATGTACAGGAAATCAGGTATCAGAGTCTGCTTCTAAGACTATTCACAGTGCTCTTAACTACGTTCCTTATTATTTATCATGCTACTAAGTTCATGTCATCTGCAAATTTTACCAGCCATAATTTCATGTCATCAACAAAACAGCTGAGAAAAATGAAAAACAGCACTAGAGGAAGAACCGATTCCCAGGTCCACCTTCCTCAGCCCCTCTTCATCCAAGAGCTACCTATACTTTTGTAAAAAGCGATCATAAGCCGTTTGCGCATAGAGATCCTTACAATCCTTTTGCAGGCTTTTGGTGGCTCGCTTGGTGCCTTTGATCGCGTACAGCCACAGCCCCAGCCCCACGCGCGGGCGAGACCAGGGCACGCAGCAGCTGTCCTCGCCTCCTCACTGAGGTGAGTTGGGTCGGCAGGAAGAAGCTGGAGCACCAGTTTGGTGATCAACACTGCCTCACAGGACCATAGCCAACCTTTTCCTTAATGTTTACTCTGTGGACAACTACATTTACTAAGGAACTGCCTTTTAAAGCCAGTTATGGTCCAGGGAGCTTCTTCCACAAACTAGGAGAAGTCGGCTGTCATGCCCAAGCCTCTTTCAGGGCAAAACTTTCCAAAACCAGTATTTTCTGCTTTTTGAGTGTCCTTAAAATTTCAATGCGATTACATTAATTCATTTTTTAATTTTGCGCTTGGTGCAGGTGCCCAGGTGCTGGCAGCAGCAGCGGGAGCTGCAGGGGGGCCCCTGTGAGGAGCGGCCGGGGCTGCCCCGCGCCGGCCACAGCCGGTTGCAGCCGGCTCCAAGGGCCCCAGCGCAGGGCAGAGCTGAGCCCCTCAGCCCCGGGCGGGCGCCTCGGGGAAAGCCTGGGTAAGGAAGGGCCAAACGATGCCCGGCAGCCGGGGCTGAGGGAGCCAGGGTGCGAAAGAGCCCTGCGAGCCCCGAGGGGAGAGCGGGAGGAGGGGAGGAGGTGCTCCAGGCGCCCCGGCAGAGATTCCCCTGCGGCCCCGGGAGAGGGAAGAGTTCATCTTGGTTTTGAGTTATCAGTCAAGAAAAGTTACAGACATGAGAATATGCTAAGTTTCTGAATTGCCTGTCACATTTCAGAGTACATATTCAGATACAGTCAACAGATTCAGTCATTGAAGCAACAGGGAGTGGAGACATCAGATATTTTAACCTTTCAAAAATAACAATGGTAGACAGCAATATGAAAATAAAGCACTAGAGGGAATACTACATTTTTTTCCAGACATCTTAGTGATGCTTATCCCCCTTCACCTCATGCTTTCATGATATGACCACACATCATAACTGCGGCCATCCTCCATGTTTCAGAGCAGCAAAACGGAGAAATACACCACCTGGAAATGCTTTAGTTTGCCCTGCTCTCTCAAAAGTGCATGGGGTCAAGGAACCAAGGAGAACCGACAGCAATGCCTTGAAATTCTGGGATTCACGGCACGGGGAGCGGGGAACATGTTCGTGTGTTGAGTGGTGGGAGGTGCCCTCTCAAATGCCTAGGACATCTCAACCTTAATAATCTGATTGTGCAAAAGAGGATAAACCTTGAAGTAGAGAGCACCACAGAAAGGAATGTTGCTTTTTAAATACAGGTACTACAAACTGAGTTCCATGTAATGTTCACAAGATGCTGCATTAAGCAGAGAAGAAAATGTGAAGAAAGATATCGAAGTTTAAACACAAACAGTTGGTTCTCATCTGTTAGGTAAGATCTAGGAAACAAACAGACCTCCCCTCATCCCATGCCCTAATTTTGTTTCATGATGCTTCTCACCAGAATTTGACAGCACACTGGGCATTACACAGTTTGTAATGAGAGCAGGGTGAATGGTTTCCCCCCTGCCCCCCTGCAAGACTCCCAGTTTGCATTTTGACAATGCCAGGAAATAATGAGGATAATAATAGTAATATTAGTAATAGGTGGTGTGGGTGGTTTGTTGTTTTGGTTTTTTTTTTCCCCCCAGTGAAATGCAACTTAAATATTGTTTTGACAAGAAAAAGCCTGAAGCAAAACTAAAAAGCCTAAAGCCCTGCATATATTCCAAGAGCAAGGAATAGAAAAGACATATGTCTGTAAACCTCTCCTTGAAACCACTACTGCTTCTGTTCCACTGGTCTTATGTAGAGGGCAGAAGGTCACATTCCAGTGAGAAGAAAAAACCTTCTACACAAAACGGTAGAGGTCTAAAATGAAAGTAATTCAGACAGACTGAAAATGGTAGTGGGTGCTTGGACAGAAGCTCAGAAGATACACTCCAGCCAAGGCTGCCCTAGCTTAAGAGCCCAGTTCCCCACCATCTGTTCCAGTGCACCCAAATCCCTGTGGGCAAATCCTTTCATTTGGAAAACAAAGGCAGGTCTCTTGCCCTCCCACCTGCACCCCAAGGAGGCACCCTGATATGAGCAAGGGCCTCCCACCCCACCCCAAGCTCCTGGGCTGCTACTTCCCCAAGGAGACAAACGTGTTACAGGTAGGAGCACCTGGAAAATTATCACAACCCTGGAAAGGTTGAGTTAAGAGAAGAGGAATCTATCTTATCCCACATCAGTTTTCTTCCCCATGTTTCCTGAAATGGCTGAGCAACGCATTGCTCTTTGCACAGAAGAAGGTGGCAAGAATACCCAGTCCCATTCTCTGCCTGAAACACTTTCTTGACTTACACCAAAGAGCACCATCTCCTAGAGGCAAATAAGTAATGAGATTGTGGAATATATCTAGGAGAGTGCAATAATTTTTACTCCATTTTTTTCCTCAGGCACAACAGCCACTTTTTACTTAAACTGAACAGGGTAAGACCTGAATAAGACCTACAAAAATCAACTTGTAAAACTGAACTCTGTTTTTACGAACAGTGAATTTTGTTGAAGACAGTCAGAGTTCATTTTATAAAATGGGATTCCCGCTAGAAAACATAACCAAAGGCACACTGCATCAGAGGAAGTTAAGCGCAACAAAATATTCATGATAGGCATGTCATGTCTTAACTTTTATCACAGTTCACTGTAATTACATTATCTGTCCCAATTCCAAGAACAGCTACTGCTTTCTTCAGTGAATAATGGCTCTTAAATATGAAGAACAAAAAGTTTGAGGAAGCTTTAAGCATGTTCATGCACACATGAAATATGAATGGTGTATGTACATATATATATTTATATATGGCATGTGTTCCTCTTCATTCTTTCTGTCCTAAAGAAATACACTGTGTGTGACTCAGCTATGTTAAAATGCCAGCATTAAAGAGGAGCCCTGTTAAAGTTCACCAGTGTTCTGTTGGTTTGTGTCCTCAGCAGGAGCAGCAACACATCCTTCAGAAGAAGCTGTCTGTCTTCTGTAATGCATTCAGTGGTGCTACACTGTACCATGCCATATAGGAAACTAACAGTTTTTCCTCAGATGGTTTCATAATGGATTCTAATAAGAAGGTCACATATGTGTGTGTGTGTGTGTGTGTATATATATTTAATCATAGATAAATTAACTTAAGCAAGGTACTTAGCAATATACTAAACAATTTCACTCAGTAATAAGTGAGAAGCAATTTTGAAATGCTCCTTGTAATTTATGATGGCATTATTATTGAGCAAGACTGTCATATAACCATGCAATATCATTAACCATTTAAATTAAAGTAGTAACACATTTGTATAATGAATACTAAGTGGCATGATGAATACTTACTAAGTGGTTGGTTACTTGAGCATTGCTTAGTGCAGTTAATCCTAAAGCCATAGGTGAAAGCACTAAGATATATAACTACTTCAAATTTCTCAAGTCAAACATTACAGGATTTGCATAATATAAAGGGATAAATTTAACCTGAACTATTCTTCACTGCTTTTGTTTAGGTATTAATATTCTTGACTTTAAAGTGGAAAACTAAAGCCATTAAAAACTTTGCTAACTGTTTTATCACATGCCTTCACAGTGACAAAACGAAAAGCAAGCAAGGAGCATTGTCCTCTGAAGTGACATCCCAAAACACAGCTGAGGCAGGAGCATCAGGGTGACGCTCACTGTCATCCCACCCTGTGCATGCACAGCTACAAGGTCATACTGTTCCTCTCCAAACACCTGCAGGGAGACAGCCAGTCCCCACAGAGGGCTGTCGCGGTCTGTTTGGATCTCTCAAATTTACAGGACAATGTACTCTGTGATTTAAACTTTATTTCATGAGCTCGTTAAGAATTACGACAAACGGGGTTAACCTCCTTTTGCCCAGACTAATCCGTCACATGAATTCACTTATTCATCATTCAAGTCATAAGGTTTGATAACTTATAACCCATAACTCTTAACTCGGGCACCTATGAGGGGGAAAAAAAAAAAGAATTAGTTACCTAGCTGACGGTGAGAGTGCTTATCCTTCCTGGTCCGTCATGGTGCTGCCGTCCCCTGTATCACACCGGGAAGCATGAAAGCTTCAGCAGTCCAGCTGCTCTTGGATCCACTTCAAAAGCATTTTGGGTAAGCTGATGTTTTATACCTTCCAGCTTGGAGGTTTGGTCTATACCATTTCCATAAGTTAGTGGATTCTAAGTAAACAGCCAGACAAAGGCGATGGCTGCAGGAGACAGCGATTTGCAGGTGATAATGGGTACATCATGGCCCTTTAGCTTTTTCTGGCCACCTGTCCTGCCTACCTGGTGCTTTTGCCTTGACCTAATGGCACTGCTCCCAGCATACATCAGGCCTTAGCGTGAGCTGGGTCAGTCAAAATCTAAGCAGGAGTTGAGTGAATAGCCACAAGTGCACAGCCAGAGCACCGAGCGGCACGTCCATCCCACCTACTTTGCTGCTGCACGGTGTCCTGGGAGAGTCTCTGAGGCAGGGGAAGCAGGAGAAGGGAGCACAGCTACAGCTTGGCCATCCAGCTGGCCGTGAAGCACCCTGGTCCTACCAGGCAGATTCTCACACTTGAGGAAGAAATGCTCAGTTTTTCTGATGCTTTTGAGACCCCAGTGTCAGCTTTTACACCCAGAGGGTGTTGCTTTCTTCCTCTCACAAATCCCTCCACTCCCTAACCTCTGGTGAAGGTCAGGCCCAAACATCTCTGTGCCAAGCCCGTTCAACTTGGCACACAATCCACCCAACTTCCTTGGCTTGGTATCAAAGCCTGGAAAACTTTTCAGTGCTTATCACAGCTCTTTTAAAGGTATTTGCAGCAGCAACACAAGGCGAGCACCCAGTGGCTTAGCAAAAGCGGCTGCAGGGCAGAGCAGTGTCACCCAGATACCCTCTGTGTGCATTACCAGTACTTTCTTTGTGCCACACAGCTACGAGTGGGAGTAGCCTGATCACCTGCTCACCCATCTTTGCCCCTGATGCAGGTGAACTGTGCGCCTCATGCTTCTCCCTAACAAAGGGCTGAGTGCTACTCTTGCTAAATGATCAGAGTTCAAGGAGCATCTGGACAATGCTCTTAGTCATATGGTTTAGTGTTATGTAGTCCTGCAGGGAGTTGGACTCAATGATCCTTATGGGTCCCTTCCGACCTGAGTTCTATGATTCTATGACCAGAGCAAAATTATTTTTTTTTTTTTTAAATAAAAAGGGACCAAAAAAAAAAAAAGACTTAGTGATACCATGGAGTTCGTGACCATCTGACAGTTTTGGCAGTTGTTTATTATCAGCAGGGGAAAAAAAAAAAAATCCTGAAAAGAACACCCCTACACTTAATTCTGATATTCATATTCCATATCAAGTTCTTTCAGCTGAGAATGATTTTACTTTTGAAATGTCTTTAGATCTTTGTACTGTAAAAAAAAAATTAAATTCAATATTAGCAGGTTTGGTTTTTTTTTTTAAATAAAATGTTTAATTCAAACAAAAGGCTGTTTGATATTCTTATTTGTAATGGAAATGAACATACTTGGTTTTGGCTAATGAATAACCATTTCTTTTCCCCTACTCTTTGAAACTTAAAATTACAATGACTAGGTAAAAAAAGAAAGGAAAAAAATTAAAAATTGCTTGTGCTCTTGAAGCTAATTTGCTAATACAGGTCAGCAAGATATTATTACTCTTTCCATTCCCTGCAGTAGCAAGCAGGAAAAAAGGCTCAATTAAGGGGTCTGCCTTCAGGTAACAGTGATTTCTAGACTATGTGCTTGTGCAGACCATGCGCTCCCATGCAGACCATCATACGATTTAAAGATCATCTAAGGTTCAAATACTTGTAGGATGTGGATTCTTCATTAAACATCACAAGCCAAGGGACTCAGAAGCACATAGCACCACAGGCTCAAATCTAGGACCAGAGGTTCCTAAATCACTAAGAATATTTCCCCCGCACACTACAAAACATTTGGGATTTTCAGAAACCACAGTCTGTGCACACTAGCACAGGCATTACAGCACTCCCCACTGATGATGTGCCATGGGCAGGCAGTTTATGGAGCCTTACTGTGGTGAGATACTTAAGTGTTCAGAAACAAGCAGCACAAGATGTGGAAGTGCAGCCATGCCTTTAGTTCTAACCTCGGGGAAAGACTTGTAGCAAGCCAGCAAAACACTGTAGAGGTTTGACATGGTCCCACCTAATGGCATGGAAATGACAGGAGTTTGAGTAGTTTATTCCTTTGCAGAATTTGGACATTACATTCTTTGAGATCTTGGGCCAGGATCCTCAGTTAGTGTGAGCCATCATCATTCTTCCAACCATATATTAATTCCTTGAGAGGCAAGAGACTAACTCTCCAAACACTTCCCATGCTGCCTGCTTGCATAATCTGCCACCTGACATCAGAGCAGAGTATTTCCTCTCCACTCTAGCCCATTTTGTACTTCCTCAGTTTTGTTAATGTTAGAAAACTTAGACTGGGACATGGTAAGGAAATGATTTTTTTTTTTTCCTAATTATTATTTAAACAGTTGTACTTCCTAGGCCCATTTGACCTTCTTCCTTCACCCATCAAGTCCTATGCTTTAGCAGAACACCAAAGCACTGAGTAGGATGAATTAGTTGCACCCAAGTTGTTGTCACTGCAGTTAATGTCTTTTTAAAAGTTTATTATTTTGTTTTATTGAGGCTGATTTCTGCTATCTAATTGAAGAAAAATTTAATTCTAGTACCTCCAAATCTGGAGGTGCTTCTATCAGGATTTTTTAGGCTGACAATGTATTTTTACCACATTTTTACAGTATCTGCCTTCAAAGCAGTTCCACTGCTGTTTGCTTCCAGGTTAAAATGAAAGTACAAGTTATTGCGTATCTTACTGGAAGCTCTTCTGCCCTCTCGAAAACTCATCCTCCTCTAGAGTCTGATCTAAATACAAAGTCTCTCTCAATTTAGTGGGGCTAGAAGACTTCACAGGCTGATACAACCCATAAACAGGGTTAATTACCTTGCTCTACTTACCTGGAGAAAATATGCCATCTGCTTAAAATTCCCTCCATCCAATAATTTAATGCGTTTTCTTCAGAAAAATCTGCTCCATGATAGTGAACAAATGAGCCATTTCATATGTAAACCTATATATACACTTTTTTTTTTTAACACAAAAGTAACAGCTTATTTTAAGAATAGTTCATGATGCAGGAGAAACATAATCAAATGGAGGTTTTGGTTTAGCAAGACCAGAGAGCACTAATATTTGCCTTTCTGCAGAGGAGAAAGATGATGCATTTCTGATAGACAGACATATTAAGGGGTCACCATACAGTCTGTGATTGTACCTACTGCTTCTAAAAACTGTAGTTCACAATCAGGTTTTTGCTACAAAATTTACTTAATTTATGTGTGAGCTGTGAACTAGAGCTCCCTGGACTGAAACATTCCAGCATTTCAGAGTCATTTCAAGTTATTTTTGCTGAAAATTAACACTGGATCGTGTAGCACAGTCTTTGTGCCCCACCATCACATTTGAGACATTCTGTGTGGGATCTGTAGTGATGTTGGGTGGCTATGATAACCCCAAAACATCAAGTACTGATTTAAGGTAAAATTACAGTTCTGTCAATTTATGTGTCATGGAGTGAGGGGGTTTGACAGCTACATGACGCATGTTGTAGAGGGAGTTAAAAATTCTTTAAGGGAAATTGACCTGTAAGACAGACAGTCAGGAAACCAATACTGCCTCATAAGGTCCATTTAGTATATGGACATTATCATGCATATCGGCCCACTTCACCATACAACTCCAAACAAGTCTGAAGATAGACACAACTCCTAGCCAGTAACATAAGTATTTGCACAGGCTTGGTGAAAGGCTTGCAGGCTGTTTTCTGTTACCTGTAATGCAGAGGTCAATGCATTGTGTATGACAAAAGTAAATTACATAACATGCAAAAATACTGCACTATTTGATGACCTGCATGTAACCGAAATCAGTTTTACTTAGTTTACACTGTTCTATTAGATTAAAGCCATACAGATTTTTCCCTGAAAACAGATTTTTGAGAGGTGCTTATAGTTATGCACTATTGCCCAGTACTAGAGCCCAAGGGAATGCTTTCTGCTTTTCCTTTAATTGAACTTTCCTATAAACTTTCTGCCTTTCAATTACTTTAAAATAAGTGGCTACAACCAACCTGATATAATAAATTTATTCAATACAGACTTACCATACATGACACTGAAGCACTGGTATTTTATAGTTAAACCAAAATCTATAACACAACAGTCCTATAAATTTAGCTTAGAATGTCAAAGAAAATAATTATAATCTAACCAGCCCAGATTAATATATCACACCATCACCTGAACTGAAAACCAGACCAGGATAACCTCAACCATTAGGTGACAAGTAGCAATAGGAATTTTCATTGGAGGACAAAAATCAGAAGCTGAGTTTTAAAGCAAGCAAGAAAAACCTCTGAAACTTCAAGCAGAATTCTGGGTGGCTTTTTGGCCTTCCGCGTGCAATTTTTTTTCATATGGCCAAGTTTGCTTGGAGTGCAGAAATTTAGGCTAATAAGCAATAAGCTATGTTTGCATGCCAGATTGTCAGAATGATGCTCAAATTAATTCTAAACAATGGCTTTACTATCACCAATGAAGCCAAATGCATGCTTAATTTAATTGCAAACATCAGGAATGAAAAATGGTGGCTCGCACATTTCATGACACCAGCCCCTTTTTTCCCCCCCCTGCAAATTATACTATAGTCTGTCAGAGGGGACTGAGAGATTTTTTCAGTCCTTTGCAAAAAAGTTCACTATTCAAAGAAGTAGTTCAACTCAGAAGGAGGACTACTTACATGTTCAAAACATATGATGGAATAAAATTAGTAGACTGGGTCTACAGTCCTTATCTGATATTAATCAAGAATTAGCGGCTGGAAAGCGGCCTGGCTGAAAAGGACCTGGGGGTGTTGGTTGACAGCCACCTGAACATGAGCCAGCAGTGTGCCCAGGTGGCCAGGAGGGCCAATGGCATCCTGGCTTGTATCAGGAATAGTGTGGCCAGCAGGACCAGGGAGGTGATAGTGCCCCCGTATTCAGCACTGGTGAGGCCGCACCTCGAGTACTGTGTTCAGTTTTGGGCCCCTCACTTCAAGAAGGACATCGAGATGCTGGAGCACGTCCAGAGAAGGGCAACGAGGTTGGTGAAGGGTCTAGAGAATAAGTCTTATGAGGAGCGGCTGAGGGAGCTGGGGTTGTTTAGTTTGGAGAAGAGGAGGCTGAGGGGAGACCTTATTGCTCTCTACAATTACCTGAAAGGAGGTTGTAGCGAGGTGGGGGTTGGTCTCTTCACCCCAGTAACAAGTGATAGGATGAGAGGAAATGGCCTCAAGCTGCGCGAGGGCAAGTTTAGGTTAGATATTAGGAAAAACTTCTTCACTGAAAGAGTAGTCAGGCACTGGAACAGGCTGCCCAGGGAAGTGGTTGAGTCCCCATCCCTGGAGGTATTTAAAAGACAGGTAGATGCGGTGCTTGAGGACATGGTTTAGTGGCGGACTTGGCGGTGGTAGGTTAACGGTTGGACCTGATGATCCTAAGGGTCTTTTCCAACCTTAACAATTCTATGATTCTAAGAAATGCAGTATAGATGAGAAGCCTCATAAACCCTTTTCAAAGGCTATCAGACAAGGTAACACTGCTAGTTAAAAATAACCGCATCCACAGTCTTAAAGACGATAAAAATGTTATCACATGGATACACCCTGTATACTTCTTTCTCCACCTACCCTTTCCAAAGGGAATCATGTATACTATAAGTATCTAAATTTCTCTACTCTGATTTGTTCAATTTTTTGTACACACACCAAAGAGCTAAAAGGATATTCTGATTAGGAAAAAGAGGTAGGAGCATTGTTTATCAAAACCTGAAAACCACTGGTTACTTCCATCAATAAAAAACCTCATTCCAGCGTCTCCAAAAATAATTAAAACAAACAAATAAACACACAAAACCAAAAAACCTTTCCTCACAGGCAAGTATACATTGTCTTCCCCTCCAATACATTACAAGCTACTCTTGAGTTACGTGCCCAAGTACCTAAGATATAATTCTAGGAGGGACAGAATATCCTGTTGGTACCTCAGCTACGCCTACAACCATCAGTTCTTTCTTCTGTTTCCCTTAGCAACTGTGGAAGTACATCTCATTAACCCTGTGATTTCTTTTCTTATATAAACTCACTTTGGTCTTTTACTCCTTCGTATTTGTCCTATCTCTTAGCACTATTCATTTTCTGCAAGTAGAACATATTTGCTAATGCTCTCAAGGCCATTCCTGCTCCATTCTTACCCATTCCCTACTTCTGAAAAGCTATATTTTCAGTCCTGAAACCTATTAAAATGTCTTTGACAAAGGCCTGCCTTTTATTCATTATTATTTCATGGAGGTTAAAAAAAAAAGAAAATTAGTTTAGGGCAAATATCTCACAAGCATTATACTGAAAATATTATTATTCTGATAAACCAGAAACTAATATTACAAAGACTTTTTTTTTGGGCGTGGGGGGGGGGCGGGATGTGGGAATTGTATGTATACCTATATACACACACATGTATGTGGGGCTTTTACCAGGAATTCATTAAACAAAGATTTTTAGGGTACACATAAATATAGCAGAACCAGTCACATACACACTGTAGTTTAGATTTCTTAGGAGATTCTTTGGGCAAAGCTATGGCAAGAGGTCAATTCAGCCTTAGCTGAACCTGCTCTGTTCCCTCCTATATGGGTCTATAGTGCTCCCCAGTCAATAAAATCTCGCATACAGATATCCAGTCCTGGTCAAACATCCTAAAATATTAATTCCTCATGTATTAGTCCTCCACCTACAGTTTCAGAGGGCAGAGCACAGAGACATTAGAAGTTTTGATGTGCATCAACAGCAGATTTTAATTCTATGTATTTGCAAAGGAGTACAGCAATTCTTCTGGTTAGCACACCCAAGTCAAACATGTAAGATTAGTTGCTATTAATCAAAATGTAAGAGATGAGTATTTTAAATCTAATTGTCTACAAGTGTTCTGCCAACACTCACTGATGCCGTGAGCAGACGTCCTGGGGAGCACTTTCAGAGTGCTCTCAACTAAAAGTCTCAGCTAAGGCTGGCTGCCCTGCACTGGCAGAGCCAAGGTCTGTCCTGTACTGTTTTGCCATGCCCTTTGCTGAGCAGGGGAGAATTGAGAATGTAGTCAGGAAAGGAATGCTTTAAACAGATGCTGTCCACCACTGTTGAGAAACAAATGTATGACCACATCTTGGGTTTATCTGCGCTAGAAGGTCACGATATAGGAATAATTGCCATAATTTCACGTGCTACAAAAGGCTGGTATTTACAGTACATACATGTTAGTATTCACTGTAGCTGTGAGCCATTCCCCAGCTAGACGAATAATGTCAAGGCCACTAGAAAGTTGATTGAAGTAGCAAGAATGTCCTGAAATGATAGGCAAGTAAACCGGATTCTATGTAATAGATAGTTTTCTCAGCAGAGTCTCTACTATCTTTTGTGAAGTGATTAGTTAAAAGTACGTGGAAATCAATATGGGACACAAGAAAGAGTGTGTTTCATGGTAATGTTAGGAAAGACAAACATCCCTGAGAAAAGGTATAATGGAGGTTGTAAAGCATTCGGCACCATTAAAAAAAATAAAATTAATCAACTAAATTTACTATCTACACCAGGATGAGATATAAATGCTTTCTGAAGTTATTAATTTTGGCAGATGTTCAGAAGCATCCTATCATCTTTAGAGCTAGAACTCCATATGTCCTTGAATATCTGAACAAAACCAAATGGTTTTACATCTTTCTGCTACTTCCTGGACAGTAGCGTTAAGTGCTGTGCTCTGCTTAACACCTCTGTAAATACAGCAAACAAAAGTTAGCTGAAGGTATAGAGGAAAGAAAGGGACATGGAAGTCAGCAATCGTGTCATAAACAATGCCTTAATGAAGAGGGGAAAAAAGAAACAGTGCAAAAAACCAATCCAGTCCTGCAAAAGCATTACTGTTTCAAATATTATTATCATTAATGAGGGCATAAGAGGGGCATTTTCCTCTTGCATGTATAGGTACATATCACTTTAGTATCTAAGTAAGTAAGTAATACTTAGAGTACCCAATATAGGAGGCTATTTTTTTTCACTGACCATGCAGAGACCCCTAAATGAGACAGCATAAATAACTCTTTGCATCTGTTAACTGGTCCAAGAGTAGTATATCTCTTCTCACCAAATGTCTTCTGGAATAGCAAAACCTTTTCAGAGCATTATGAACATTACTGGAAATATAGAATTACCACAAAATATATACCACACATTTGATAAAACCCAGATTTTCATATAAATCCAGTCCAATCCATGAATCAAATAATAGTTCATGCACCATGTGATGTGACAATGTGAGGCATGTATGTTTTTGCTATTTTACCTGTTTTAAAAAAGAGAGTTGCATCTTGGACATTGATGAGGCAAAGAATCAAATAGTGTGCTATCAAAAGAAACGTATGCCACTTTCTCTTGAGGAGTATGATTAGTTTTTTACAAATTCAAAATAAGGACTATATTGATTCATTTAGTTCTGTTTCACTCCTTATTCATGAAAAGGAGAAGAGACTTGAAAAAAAGGTTTCACTTGCTTCCCGTTTTTTTTCCCCCCAGCCTCTTTCAGTGAGCCATATTCCTCACTGAAAAAATGCAAAAATATCTGTCGTCATTTACATCTCACTGATTTCTAGATATTTTATAGATGTTCTGTTTACTTTCCCATTGTTTTGTCAGATGTTATTAACCTCTTAATTTTTGTTTTTTTAAACTTACTGCAGAGAGGAGAGAAAAGTTTGCAGACTTCTACCTTGGCTGTGCAACTTATAATATATGAACGGACAAAATCATAGCTTTTAGGTCCTAACTGTTTCTTTAACTATTTTCTATCTTGTAGAGATATCTGTATGCCAGTATCATAATGCTTATTAGGTATGCTTGGGTTTTTGAATGGAAGATAGTAACAAACTGACTCTCACATGCAGTTTTAATTTTCTTGTTCTCTTGTCCATTATAATTGAGGATTACAGATGTTTAGAAAAGTGGGGTTTTCCCCACTAGAAGTTTCAGAGAAAGTACATATGTTACTTTAAAGCAAACTTTTCCCTACAACCCAAAACATTTCTTTTTTTTCCCTGAAGTATCTTACAGTTTGCTTAAGCTCCCACTCCCCTCCACGTGCAGGCTCTTTGTCTAAACTCCAGCTCTTCAAAGATATCACTCTCCTGCCTCATCTTTCCTTGTCTGCATTATGGGAAGCGTAGTTATGAGCAGCACCTGTCCTACAGAGGACTTCAGGGAGATGAGAAAGGCAAAGTACAGTTTCAGAGAGGCACAACAATATTTTGAAGGTAAGCAATTTGGATTTTCAGCAGAAACATTTCAAGTTCAGGATCAAAAAAAAAAAATAAAATCTAGGTTTTCTGTGAAAAGCAGCTCTCTACAGGAAAAGCCATACCACTTTACTGTGGATGAAACAGACTACATGGACTAAACTACAGAGATCCCTTGGGCCAGCCAGCATTGTAGCAATACCTAAAAGCCCTCAGATAATTCCCTAATTAAGCCACAAAGCTTGTTTCACAAGAGTTCTAGCTACCTTCCTATGAGCAATTACATAGCTCCATGAAGTTTCCCTTATCAAATCATGGGTTGAAAAAGGTAGTGTTGGGATCTAGATGTAGCTTGAGTGACAGGGGCACCAGGAGAGGCTGCTTTAGCACATTTGCTGGGGTAGGTCTTGTTGATATGCCCCATTCTAGGTTCAGGCTTATTTTCCAAATGTAAGCTGATGAAATGGAACCAAAACCCCATATTTTGCATTAACCAATCAGCAAGTTGGCAGCACTCTTTTTCTGATGGTTTTACTGCAGTAAGAAAGAGGTCCTCCATCGTTATGCAAAAATAAATGAAATGAACATCTTCACATATGCATTCAATTATTTATTTCATCTTCACGTTATCTGTTGGCATCAATTGCCATCTACATACCAATGTGCCTACAGATGCATTTTTTGCATGATTTTGCAATTTTCCTTCCAGAGTTGGCTTGGAAGGGAACTGTTTTAAGAAGGTTCAAAAATATAACTAGAAAAAAACCCCCAAACCTACATGCTTCCTGTTGCATGTGCAGTGAAAAAGTATGCTGTCTGGCAGAAGTCGCCCATGCATTTTCAAGCCCATGGATTCTACACATGCAGGTTTTATAGAATTTTCTTTTTTAAATTTCATCCTTCAGCTAGCTCTACCTAATTTCCATTAATTTTAGCAGAAAATAGGTTCACAAATCTAAAGATGAAATGTTTGCCTTTAATGACTAAAATTAAAACCATTAAAATTTACTAAAATTTAACTACTAGCCTTTTCTTTCATTAACTTTGCTCTCAGTTATTTCTTCTAATAGAAATTTTATATTACAACAAAACCAAGTCTTTCTGACCTTCACATTTGTTTTTTAATTGTTTCCTTGAAAAAGGCATATGAAAAGCCAACTACTTTTCAGCAAGAAATATTGCATTAAGATTATGAATACCAATTTTAATATTAAACATGGCTAACATGAATTTAAAACAACTGTGGGAAAGGACCCAGAAGTATTAAGTGTCAGGTTTTTGATGCCTAGATTATAATTGCTAAACCTTTTGCAAAACTTTTTTGCAAACATTTTATAACTTTATAAGCGAAATGATCACATAGATTATCAGCAGTTGAAATTACATGTCATGTCATCAGAAGTGCAGCTAATTCTCTCTGAATTTGCAATATCATTTTGGATCTTACTATTGCTTTTGGAATTTGACAAAACTTGAAGAGATCAGACCAGAATCTCCTGAAAGATTTACTCCATTTTCCTCTGTAAAGTTTATTTTCACTGCATTTACATCCCTTCTCTCAGCCAGTATATTTACCAACCTAGAGATGTGACAGCACAGTCAGTAGTCCACCTGGTCCTACACTGGTGTGTTGGGTGCTACACAGCCCTTTCTTTACACGTCAGAGCAAAACACCAAGCAAACAGATGCCTTTAATTCCCCTGAGCACAAGAATACTGCCAAGTTAGCATGTCTGGTCTCTCTAACACAGATAAAGAACAAGGAAAACAGGCATAACAAGAAGCATTTGCTGTTCTCACGACACCGTTTTAAAGTGGGATGAAGCTTCTCTTTCATTCACTTTCAACATAAGGTCCTTTCTTCACAGCTTAGGGGATCCTGCTATCTTTACAACTGGAATAAAGCATCAGTAGCCTACCTGCCTGTGTGAAAGACAAATGCAGGATAACATCAAGAAGCTTTCTTCCCTCTGAATTCATTTGTACAGAAGGAGCTTAGAGAGTTAAGAGGAAAGCACTTAGCTCAAAACACTCCTCAGATTAGACATCATTCTTGAGGAACAAACTAGCATCCCATTTAACGTGAGGCTGGGAGGACAGAAAAGAAGTTTTTAAAGTGGCTGCTCACTTTCAATTTCCTCAGAAAAAGAGAAGACAAGGACCACAATAAAGCCTGTCACAACAATTTTGGAAGCTGTAAAAGCTACGTTTTCCTTTTAAACAACTCCTTTGAGCACTCCGTGTTCTCAACAAGGGTAATTGAAAGACAAAGCTTTTACAGCTTCTGAAATGCTTGTCCCTGTTCCCTCTTTACATAGATCAAGGGCAGTAAGAGGGTAATTACTGACTCTCTGGCAATATACAGTCTACCAAAAGCTTGAAAATTACTAGGTATGCCCTTTTTCTGTCCTTACCTCCTTCCTTAATTTGCTAAAACAAATGGACTGAAGAGGGCTTTTGAAGACATTGGCTCTTCACCTTTGTCAAACACTTATTTACAAAAGTTATTTTTTCCCCCGATCCTCCTTTTTAGATTAGCTACCTGCAATGCCCTATAAGGATCTAAAATTGACCTACTTGACCACAGGAGGATCATCCTTGCTTAGATATCTTCTCCGGTTCTGCAAAAGTTATTGTAATTGCATCTACATTGTCTTTTCACTAGGTACCAAGGAGTGGACTCCTTCATGCCTGCAGTGGCTCAGGCTTCTGTCTTGCCAGATCTTCAATTCTCCCTCAGACAAGGTCAAACAGTACCCATACTGCAAACTGGCTGCTTTGCTTCCTAACCCAATGCCCATCCACAAGTTCTCCAGCTGGGAAGTGGGGTCTCACCCTGCAACACCCACCGCATCTATCACTTCTCTCATTACACCACTGCCCCAGCACTCTTCGCAGAAGGCCATGACAGATGCTTGATCTAAATTACTGCCCAAATCCTGCCAACTCCTCCCTCTCTTCCTATTGCTGACAGGGATGTTATAACACCATGAATGGGTTCCTTTTTGGGACAGAGACAGGACACTGGCAAGGCTGCTCCCTCAGCTCTAGCAGCAATGTGTGTTGCTTTAAAATGACCATGCAACTACGGCCTAAGATTATTTAAGATTTGTGTGTAAAAGATGAACGTCCCATACATGCACGTACACAGAAGTGTCTAGAGAGCACATGGTTGTAAGCAATGTGATCTACAGCAGGTTTCTCTGTGTGGTGATGCCCACACAACTTAGGATAGCCTGATGCACAGATTATTAGGGACAATGGGAAACTCAGTCCTGTTCTGGATGAAGGCCTAAAACCCCCTGGAGACCACTCTGTCTTCAGTGTGGGCTGAGGCTCATATGCATATAGCTTCACCATCACCAGGGCACCATGAAGGCCGTTTAACAGCCAGCCCAGGCAAACTCCTCCACTTTCTCTCCATGTTGCTCTATTCAGTTCTTACCCTCAAACCTGGAATTAGCTGCAGGACAGGGCTCCCTTTTCCAGCTGGTTAGTTGGCTTCATCTGTTAAACTGCCTCATTTGGAAGATGTCATGATACTTGCAAAGCCATCACTTGTTGCATCTGTCATTTTGTGTAAGCAATGCCCGCACAAATAAATAGATGCAATCAGACATAATATACCATACTACTTTCTTTGTCTTAACTTACAGCCCCTTAGAAACCTTACTTTTTTTTTTAATCTAATCTGAGGCTAGGACTGCCACTAGATACGAATAATTAAATATTCAAAGCCTATTAGCAGAAAACAGCCTCTGACTTGAAATTTACAATCTGCAATACAGAAAAAGTTGAAATTTTTAGAAAGTCATTTGAGTGATGTACATATACAGGTTCAGTTATGATTCATGCCTGCAGATCAAGCCTATATGAGATACCTTGCTGTATTGCCTATTATGCTAGTATCCAAACTGTGTCATTAATATCAGATTGCAAAAAACCAGATGATAGAAAGGTTCCTTTCATTACTTTAAATATGAACCTCAAGCTTTGAGATAATCAAACCTCTTCACACAATTATGTCCTTGATAAAAACACCGGAGTCATTTTTGAACTGATACCGGAAATGCTATTTCAATAAATCACAAAAAGGAAGTTCTCATTTTTGCATTACAACAAGCTATTTCAAAACCAACTGAAACCAAACAACAATAAGCATCCAGTGAAAGGCTGAAATATAGAAAACAAAAGGAAGGAAGCTATAATTAATGGTGCCCATAGCATACAACTCACAGTCAATGCCCCAAAGCCACCCATTCTCCAGAGAATGCTGAACAATTCTTAATATCTTTCCACTGAGGTCAAGCATTTATCCCATCTGTGTGATAGATCAGTCCTGAGGCTAATAAGTATTTGCCTCACCCAGAAATTAAATAGCTTTTGTTATAATCACTGGGAAATGTTCCAGAAACAAAATAAAGGTTTTCAAATGGCAGGGGCGGGGGAGGGGGCAGATAGGAGGAGGGGAGGTGGAAGGGAGGAAGAGAGAAATCTGGGAGAAATTCAAACAAAGCTCCAGACCCAAATAATCAGAGAGTAACGTGGAAATTTGGTTGGCTAAGTGAATACTAAAAGGCAAGACACAAAACAGGGTGCAGATTCAAACAATAGCGTGTACAGAAGAAATAAAGCAAGCCCCAACCTTCATAAAGGCAGGAGGATCATGTCTAGGGTTAAATGCATGTCAGAGATTTTAAAGCACCAGTGGGTTAGCAATAAGACTGGCCAACAAAAGGATTATTAAGTCAAATAATTATGGTTTGTAGACTAGGAACCAAAAGCAGACCTGGCTTCACCTGATAAGTCTTACACCCAAGGGACTTTTCTGCCCCTTATTCATTCTGTGTCCACTTCTCCAAAAGGAAAGCAGCTGTCATGAGTCCTTGCTGGTAGCAGCAGGGGACGGGGCACTGGGGGCCCTCCTCCCCCAGGGATACATCTTCTTTATTCCCAGGGTGTTCCTGGGGCACAGCCTGACTCCCCCCACAATCAGCTCCCTAGCTGATGCCATGGGTCACGCAGAGAAGTGAAAATACTACAGAGCTGCTCTCTCATTGATGCACTGAACTATTGATTCACACATTTCTGGAGTTTTAAATGATGCAAATCAATAATTGGCCTATACTTGAATTAGGTGTGACAGAGGCAGCACATCTTCAGAAAGTCCATTGGATACTGACACTGTTAACACAGTGAATTTAAACCAGTACTGCTTAAAAACAGCATGCATACTGCATGTCAGCATACAGTATTTTTCTCCTTGGTGTATGAATTAAGCCAATTCAATCAGCACATACCTACAAGCAGCTGGAAACAACAAATCAAAGCCACTAATTAGACATTAACAGAAGCTAAATTAAAAAAAAAGTGTGCTTTATAAAAATACAAACTTAGCAACACCACCAGTCAGAGAGACATAAAATAACTAATAAATAAAGCATTTCCGCTAGGGAAAATTGCACATTTTCCTGTGGTGCTCATAGCACTCAGACATTTAGGAAAATTTATATGTTTTAAATAAGTCACTTATGCCCCCAAGTTCTTATAACTACAATAATTTAATTTAACACTTTTTTTTCTCTAATGATTGCGATGATATAGCTATACTTCAAATTGTAGGTTTTTAAAAAAGTAAAATCCAAGTAACATTGTGAACCATTTTTCATGCTTAGACTAAAAATGCAACATGTGTTGCACCTAGAAATATTCCCCACTCAATCCCACTAAGTCACGCAGTTAAACAGCTTTCTGTAATACAGCAATAGCCATAATACTTTTGCTTAAAATATGCTTTGAAAAGACACCTGAAACTAAACAAGTATCAGGCAATCTACACGCGTCACAGAACAATGAGTTTCTCAAGTTGTGTAAGGTGGCAATTAGTTTGACTAATGAAAAAATGAGGTTGTAAAATAAAAATACTAGTATTCTGATATTCAGATAAACATGTTTTTAATTTAAAAATTTAGTAAAAATATAAGTGTTTTAAAACTGATTTTTTAATGAAGTGCTTTATTGTTTTGTTTGATTTTAACTTTTATAGAAAATTGGGAAAATACAATGAATGAATTTTTCTTAGCTGAATTTTTATAATAAAATTGAAATAATTTATTATTTAAAAGATCATGATTGAAATTTAAAAGATTGCACTTTAAATAAAAGTATTTTTTCCTATTCCGGGAATGGTATTAGAACAAATACAACAGAAAAAGTATAACAGAAGTCAGAATGAAAAAGTAAAATATCACTTTTTTTTCATAAAGCCTTATTTAGAACAATTAACTAAAGTTGTTTACATATTTTGACCAATTTCAGTCATTTTATGGTTACAATATATTTCATTGGGCAATTTCTAAAGACAAAGTAATTTTAAAGGAGATTTATCTTTTAGTATTTCTTTTTTAAAGTGTTAATTCCCCCCTTATCAAAAACTGATTGTAATGATTCTCATGTGTTTTATCTTTGGTCAACAGCTCTAGTGTTTTCATTGATTGTTCTTACTGAAGTGTACTCAAAGTACATGAAGGTATCTCTGCAAGGCTGTTTAAAAAAAACCCATATCCAACTGATATTAGAACATATTCATGGACTGTTTAAAAACTGGTTTATATGATGTTTTAGGCTGGCACTACTCCTCTAAGTAATATTGGCTCCAAAAGGGCACTCCAGATTTCATTTTGCAACTATAACCTGTAGTTCGCTCAGAGAGTATTCATTTTTAAAAGGATATTGCCTCTGAACATTCCTTCAGGGCCTTTTATCTTTATTGAGTGACAAAATTAAATCAACAGTTACTTATTGTAGCCCAAAGCAAAGATGACTTCTTAACTTTTCTTAATTACTCTGTTTAATAATTCAAGACAAGTGGAAGTATTTGGCTAGTGGTCCAAATAGGGATCGGCACAGAACTGCAATGCCTCCAGAAAAGACTGCAAGCTGATTTACCATGGTCTTGTCTCTGCTTTATTCCCCTCCCCATTTTCCTTGCTGAGCTCTGCCTCTAGGGTAGACTGAAGGAATAAGTGTCTCACATAAGGCTTTCTGAGGGTTATCTGAGAAATAATATAGCAGGTAAAAAAAAAGCAACGGAGAAAGAAAACTGGAAATCAAGACCACAATGAGTTGTTATTTTGTGGCTTCTCTGTGATCTCCATCAAAGCCTTTGAGATGCATTTAAAACATGATTAGAATCAATTAGGACTTAGAAAAATAATCTTTTCAAGCCTAAAGTTTCCCCCCCTTCCATTTTTGGAGGATGCCGATTCTTGGAAGAAGGGTTCTTGGAACTGAAAATTGCTGGGAAGGCTTCTCAGAGCTAGGCTTGCATTTCTCCAAAAGACAAGAGACAGAAGCACAGCCCCCAACAGGTGAAGGCATTCCTTGTGACTGTACCTATCCTGGGGAACCTGTTAGAAATACAGGTGTTCTTCAGGCACATTTTTGCCCAGTGATGCTGGATAGGTAGTTTTTCCTAAGAACAGGCATGCCTGTTGGAGGACACAGATGCTGTAAGCAGCACAAAACGCTGAGTGCAAATTGCTGAACGATTGGGCACGAAGAGGAATAATCCTCTCTCCCACACATATATCTCAATCTCCATAAGTCAGAGTGTTTAGGAATGTAAAAGATGCCACCCAGGCCTAGGTATTACACAGCTGTAAAGATCATCCTTTAAAAAGCAACATAGCCCTGATCTTGGGAAAAAAAAAAGAAAAAAAAAATCTATATCCATGGGAACACTTATGTGATCAACCTCAAACACATCCACAACCTTTTCTAACCAATCTGTCCCAAATAAGGGTCCAATCTGGTCTGATGCTGTGTTGGTATCAACACAGAAATGCATGCATTGATGGAAGAGGTTTTGTTGTTCTTATAAAAAATACAGATAAAACCAGTTCTTCTTCCCTTATATATTCTTGGAGGGGGTGGTGGAGGTGGAGGGGGTGATGGGGAACAACCACATTTTGTACACAGATGATGTTCCAAAAGGAGATGCAATTTAAAACAAAGCATTTTGTATATTCGGTTGGACAGCAGAGCTGTCAATGTGCAAGTTCTTTCCACACCTCTTAAGGAGTGTGCCACACAGCATCTCCAGGCTGGCAGGACATTTGTCAGTCATTGCTGCTTTAGTGAGCACAGAGCACTCAACACCTTTGACTGCTTCTTCTTATTTGCATATTTAGAAAAGAATGAGGCCAGAGACTTTTCTGGGCTCACTTGCTTCATTTTCTAAAGAGTTTACAAAGCATAGTTTCCCTACCATGCTGTTTGGCTACTGTAACTATAACCTCATAAAATGAAAGCGTAAAATATGACATAAGATGTAATATAACTATACTTATATTAATACAATATTAATTATAAATATATAATGTCCTCTCTATCTGAAAGTATGTATGGCCTCTTCCCTTCTTTAATGGGCAAAGTGTGCCTCACTCTCATAATACTAGAACTACCTTATTTCAAAATGCTTGTTAGCAGACAACAAATCAGATGAGCTGGAGGGCATGGTGGCGGTGGTGAGAAAATGATAAAAGAAGTTAAAGTGTATGAAATTAACCCATGGAGTGAAACAGTTAAAAAATAACTAAGGAGAGAGGAAAGGGAAACATTTCTCAAAATATGAATGTCTTGCAGGGAATTAAATCTTTTGCTCTTGCTTTCCCTATGACCCAGGTGGTCAGAGCTTCCAAATTCTTTGCTTCCTCACTTAAATGTATTGGGCTTATCCCAGTGTTTTCTAGGACTTTAACCTGAAATCTGTCGACATTTTTTTTCCCCCCCTATAAAATTTCAACCCTAAAGCCATCCAAAAGTGCAGAGCATTTTTGATTGGCTGGATTGTTGCGGCTTTCTGGCTGTTTCTGGCTTTCTGTTGTGCAGTTAATCAATATAATACTTCCCTTCTTCAAAGTAACACTAATAAGCAAGTACTAAGTATGTATTTGGGAGCATGCCTAGAGAGCAGAAATCAGTTTTCTGGGTGTATGCCAAACACAATCTGATTTAGTTTTTCTTATACACCACTTCAGAGGTTATCAAAGAGTTGACCCCTTTCCTCATAGATCTGTACCAACAAACAATTCCCAGAGGCTTCCGCTCCAACAAAAAGAAAAAAAAAATCAAAATCAAAACAAACCCTAATAGCAACATCAGAGAAACACAGGTAGGCAGAAAACAGCCTTGGAGGCAGAATCTGGTCTACTGAAATTTAAAGTGTCATGGAGTAGTTATCCCAGCTCTGATATGGAAAACGATACAGCACCACCTTGTGAGTTTCCCCTAAAAATACTCTTGAAGAGACTGTAAAGATACAGTCGGAAGAACACTGATCAGACTTAGAGCATGACTAGTAAAATGAGCAAAGGCTCTGAAGCGTGGATTCAAAACACATAAGGTATATAAAGTCAGCTTAAAAAAAAATATGATGTCATTCAAAAAAGAATGCAGGAATTAATGAAGACCAGAAAAATCATCTCTATGTGTATTGAACAGGCAAACAAATACTGTGAGTGTTACCAAAGTCCTCCACCATAGGGTCTGCCAACAGTTCTTCTAAATAATAGCCATACCTTCAAAACTGCTGTATTTCTGACCTCATTGGGAATGGAGCAACCCTGCAGCAGTGGAGACATTGACAGCACTGACATCCAGCTCTGAATGAAATGACAAAACTTTTCTGACAGCTTCTGCTACTTCAGTCCAAGAAAAAGTACATCCCATTTGGAGACTGGCAAAGAAATAAAGTGTAAAGCCACTGTATCCCTCATACACACACAGAGGGCACCATCACCAAAATGCAGTTTATATAGAGAAATTTTGTACATTGAAATAATTAAATTGTGAGAAGCCCTGATGTGACTGCAAATACACAAGTGTAAAAGTTCCTCAGAATAACGTAGCTTACATCCTTCCCTTTCAATAAAGTTATGCCAATACAAGCCCATATACCAGTGAAATACCAAGGCTAGAGCAGTAGAACTTTAAGCCCAATACCTTTTTTAGTTATGTCCACAAAGATGAAAATAGAAGCAACTAATTTTCGTAGAGCTGGATCACTTCATAAAACCACTGGTCACAGAATGTTGCTTTACCAAAGAGGAAGCCTTGCTATTTACCCTTCAATAAAAAAAACTCCACTCATGGTAAAGGTATCACCTGAGAAGCAACCACTGGCAACAGCTACAGATGCTCTTCTACTACCTATAAGCAAAAATCAGTGGGTCAAAAAAATAAGTTGACAACTTCCCTTTTTATGGCCATGAGGTTTTGCTCTTTACTCTCCCCACCAAAGATGCAGAGTAAGCGAAACACTAACTTTACTAAGAGGGAGTAACAATTAAGTTGATTTCCTTCGCATTCACTTAATGGTAAATTTTGAAGATTCTTATTCAGAGCAGTTCAGAATAAAGTCAAAAGAAAGTGTCTGCTGGTTTAAAAAAATTCCCAAAGAGCTTGTGGTAAGTAGGATAATTTATTTAAATATGAAGATTTACATTTTATAATTAATCAAAAACTGAGACAACAAGCGTGTCTTTGCTCCCCTCTCAGAAAACAAGTTTGCTATTTTTCCTCTTTTCCCACTATACGTTTTCTTTCATTGTTCTAGTTTGATTTTGCACTGTTACTTAAAAAAAAAAATACACTGTATGCCAGAGAAGGTTTTAACAATGTTTTGTACAAGGGCAAAGCACTTTAGTGTTCTATATTTCTGCAGAAATAATGTTTCATATAGCCTAGAACTACATTTGCTTCGCCTCTGTGGGCCTCCTGTGTCCCTGTCTTGCAAATGACTACTATACACAATTAATTTCTCAAGTAACTGTCCTCCAGCATGCTATTTTCATTTCAGCAAAAACCACTGTTGTGTCTCCTTTGACCCTTTGTCCAAGTGCCCATACTACTCCCCATCTTCTGTAAATTAGTAACTTTTCACAAAACATCATGCCAAATCCTTTACTAAAGTAATCATGAATTATATTGCCTCAGTTCCTTTGCCTGGATTATTGTTTTTCCAAAACAAAGAAAGAGAACAGGCTCCTGGTGGTGAACTCATGCTCCTTTTTATTCTGTTCTCCATGCCTTTACTCTTATGTTTATAATTTGCTTTTAATCTTTGTGTGCCATTGAGGTCAGACTAAAAGGCCAGTAGATGCCCAGAATGTCTATCAATAAAATTGTCACCTGACACAGCTCACCTTAGAGCGACGGATGTATTTAGATGCGCTTAAAGTCATAGGATGTAGAGGGTGCTGTTGCACTGAGCATCTAACAGTGGTCTTCGTACAGCTCTGAAATCGGGCATCGTCCGTGCATTTTTACTGGGTCTTACAGCTGAAACTCAGGATATTTACTGTCATTTTCTAAAAAACAAATACTATTAAAAAAACCATAACTCACTTTCAGTCTTGTAAAAGTGAAAATGAGATGATGGCAGCTTCATGGTCTTAATAGCAATCCAATTTCTATTTTATAAGCCTTAAAAAAAGCATTCATTTCACTGCCTGATACCAGCTGTAAGTTTTAAGCATCCTGTGAATTATAAGATCAACTCTTGTTGTAACAGTCTAGCATGAAGACTTTTTGTTGGTCTCATTTTTTTAACCATGAAGCATAAAGAACAAAGTTTGGCATTTTCCATTTCTCTTGCAGGGGTCAATATTAATACTGCCCTCAAAGCAGGGAAAAGTGACAGGGGAAAGTAGTCAGATTCATAGATAGGTGACTGAAAGGGAAGAAACACTTTAAAAATATTTTCCAATACTTATTTTGCCCTAAATTTTCAAGAGAGTCTAATTTTGGCTTGAGTCTTTCAATAAGCAAGTTACTACTTTTATACTGTCTTGCTCAGGTTTCCGATATATTTCTTCTATATCAGTATCCCAGTGAAGAGGTACAAAGGGAGCCAGTCAGCTTCTGCTAGTGAAAGGCTTTTCTCTGTTTCTAACTGTTGTGGGTGGAAGGTGGCTTAAGAAGCAGAAGAAAGAAATACTCTAAGTCCAAGCACCTGTGCAATTTTTAGAAGCCCCAGTTCTTGGAAGCTTTTTTCTGGAGGGAGAGGAGAACAGGAAGCAATAGGTTCCCCTTTCTTCTCCCCTTCCCTGCCCAAATAACATGGCTGTGAAAGAGCATTTTTCAAATGCTAGTATACAGCTGGTGTATCTTGAAGACTGAAAACAAGGTAGCAAGTCAAAAACTCATTTGAAAATATACCCTTCCCTCCTCCCCTCCTAATTATTCTTGGGTTGGCTTTATGACAGTCAGGTAGGAACACCTGCTATCTGAACATTAGAATGACAAGACTGAAAATCCAACCCTCACGCTATTAATGGATTTACATATTTTGTTTAAGAACAAAAGATTCCATCTCATATGTAAGCATTTTCTTTTTTTTAAAAAAAAGGTGTTCCCATCCCCTGAGTAATGAAAGCTTATGCTGTCTTTACATGATGTTTTACAAATTTTATCTTATCCTGTTTTGACATTGAAGATTTGCAGCACATACATGAGTTCAAAAGAGAAAGGTGAAGACTGCGCTATGGTGCTCACAGCTCTTCTCTTAGGAGCTCTTAGTGCAGTGATGAGACAGCTGAGAACACTCTAGCTGGATAAATTATCACACATGCTCCCTTGGTAGAGATTTTTGCCATGAAGACATGCTAGGATTTGTGGGTTGTTGTTTGTTTGGGGTTGTTTTCGGGTTTTTTTTTTTGCCTTCCCCCCCCCCCCCCAAGAAATGGTAGACGAACACTAGATGAAAAACAGAACAAAACCATTTTTTAAGTGGCAGTTTCATATTCTCTTCTGTATCGGTGTAGATATAAAGGAACAACAAAGAGTCCTGACTGACTGATGGTAAGAAAGATGAAGTATGTGAATTGACTACAGTAGTCACTGAGAAACTTCAACAACCATTGCCTTCACACTTTTCTGAAAGGAAACAGGAAGAGAGCTTGCCTACCAGCTGGCTAACTCAATCTGAGAAGAACAGAGAAGGTTACTCTCTTTTGCACACTTTTCAGTAGGCCCATACTTCAAGCATAGAGCATTTTATACTCATTTATTTGTATCCCTGTTGAATGTGGTAATTTAGATCACAAGCTCTGTGGGACATGAACTGCACCTGTTTGAGTGTCCAGCCCCTTGCATCACACATGCCTTGATGATGACAGAAATCCTTTGCAAACCACGCTGAAGAGAAAAAAAACAACCAAACAAAAAAAAGAGTCGATACAACAGATTCAGTTCAGTGGATTCAGGACCAGCACAGTCATAATACAAATACAATGCTTAAGTTAGTACAAATGCAATGTCTAAACCTAAAAGCAAATGTTTTAAAATGTTGAAAAATTGATTATTTGATTGGCTCAGCTTGGTGAAAGGAAAAAGAAAGGAAATGTCTGGCAATGCAAAGTTCATCAGTGAAGGCAGAAGGACAGCAATTTCCTTTAAGACTTTTTGAAGTATACATTTTGATGTCTGGTTGCTGGGAACAAGGGAAAGTGAAAGATGATTCAACTCTAGAGAACTAGTTGATTATTAGTTTATATAAGGACAGCTGAAATGATGGGCTGTAAGATCAGAATATTGAGGTTTGTCCATCAAGGCAAAGGACCAATTTTCAGTGTAATGTAAGAACACAGATGGCGGTACAGATGACAACTCAGTAGTAGTTTGTTACTGAGGAACAGCAGTTCAACACACCGAGACTAGCATTTATGAGCTTACAGATGCTTTAACTGCAATAAGCTGACTCACTAGCACCTATGCATTCTCATCTAAAACAAATCAGACAACAAAGGTCAGGCTAATATAAGGTGCTCTGAAGTTCAGCCAAAGGCTTTGAACCATGGCAGAACTATGTTATCCTGCAGTTCTTCCTTTGACAAAACTTTAGGCTCCTAAATGGCTCCGTTTATAACCACCTCTTTTCACTGATGCATAACTTTACCACAGACAATTCTCCAAGAGCAAGTCAATCCAACCAGTATACTCTTCTGGAGCTCAGCCTGACCTGTGCTGGAGAGTGAGCCAGCAAGCTGACCCAGGTCACCAGCTTGTCTTTGCCTCCATGGTGAGATAGGTCTGCTTTATCTATCTGAGCTGGGACAACAGCCAGCCTTGCTTTACATTCTCTCCTCTTTTCAATGAGTCCTTCCAGACTGTCAGTCTCTCCCTAACCTTTTAGCTGATCATTGTCTTTTGACCTTGGCTTTGGTGAATTATCAGGTCTGCACTGATGTGTCTGACATCCTGTTTTGTTTGAAATGGTGGACCTTGCCAGCACCTTAACTTTCCATTGAATTTCTTCAGCATCTTCTGATTGACATAGCTGCATTTCACATAGTCTACAATCATACCCCAGGTCCCTGGAACTTGTATCTGTGATATAAGCAGTTTCCTCTCATGTTTTTATCCCCTTCTACTTTATTTCAGTACATTTTTATATATTTATGCTAGCTATACTTGTAGGATGAAATCAAAGCACGCATATAGCTATGACCCATGATAAAATGTTTTAAGCTACTAACAGAGACACCTACAAAGAAGAAACAGCAGAAGGTACTACACAAGTGGATGTTCCCTTCTCCTTGATCCCCACACTCTGGGATTTGACAAGGAAAAATGTTGTGGATGGGTCTTTCAATGTCCATGAGAAACCACAAAGGTAGGATATCTGGAACAATGCCTGCAGAGAGTTTTGTCCTAGTATTACATTGCTATGGTAACAAAACCGGTTATAGACCTAATTTGAAGCACATGTCTTTGTTCTGAGAAAACTTGCTCATCTTCTACTTGTCTTCCCAGCTCCCTGAGATTTATTATATAGTGCTTCTGACCAAAGACGATTTCACTAACTTAAAGAAACCTTCCAATAATAGTGTATGAAATTGAAATGGGAGGTCATATTTAATCACTAGACCTCAAGAATGAGGTCCAAAATGAACTAATGACTTAAGAACAGAAGGAGGAGGCACACTGCGCTTCAGAGGGTGCCCATATAGCACACAAAATAATCGCCACAATGCTGAAGCTAGAACATTTGCTACTGTAAAAGACAAGTATTTCCAACAATGAGGGTGGATAAACATGAGAACAGATTATGGCAAGAGCTTTACCATCACTTGAAATCTTTTTATTTCAACAGAATGTCTTTGTAAGACATACGCTGTAGCAAAGTGACAAGGTAGTCAGCCCAAAACTGAGTTTATAATTTAAATTTTATACTGGCTCTATTGAGGTAGGAGATTTTTAAGGTTTATTATTAGCTGTCTGATTTTTCTGAAACATCTCGTGATTTCCCAGCTATAACAGGAAAGGACTCACTATGCTGGCTTAGAAATAGTAAACTGTTTCCTCAGCTCTTACCAAGCTCAGGAATAGAAGGAAAAGTTTTAGAATGGAAGGGAGCACATTTAATTCTCAAAAAAAAAAGTAAAAGAAACTACCTTCTTGCTTGCAGAAGGGAAGAAGCACAGAGAGGGGCTATTTTTTGCTGAGATATCATCACTATGAGCTTGTGCTGGAAGGGCACATCAGACTGAACAGATTGCTTCCCAATACAGATGGCTACATCTGCTGCTGCTTCTCCCAACGCCTGCAGTTCACTTGCCAGAGCATACAGATTTCATACACCAGTAAGCCCAGGAGTGTTCCTAGCGTGAGGACGGCATGTGAATTTTTACAGCTGTAAAATGAGATACTTTTGTTTCCCCTCACTTAAGGGCAGCTCAGCAGAGGCACCTGGAAATAATCCTGTGTTAAGCACCTTCCAGTAGCTCTAAGCATTCTTTAACTGTATATGCCTTATTGGAACAGGCAAGCAAAGTAAACATAATTCTCCATATTAAACCCTCCAGTGATTTTTATTCTGGGTGCAGAAGCTGGTTTGGATAAAAGAAAGAGAGGAGAGATATCAAAGGGAAAAAACAGAACAGGAAGGCAAGGATAAGAGGAGAGAAGAGCAGGCAACCCAAGCAGAGAAAAAAAAGACAGTCCAGACTTCAAAGCTGATATTAACAGCTTGATATCACGAGCTACAGACGCTAGTTTATGTGAGGATGGCTCTGTCACTCAAAATTGCTCATCTTTCTTCCTAGCAATTCTTTGTGGGGAGAGGTGGTTTGCTAAGGAGGGAGGATGAGGGAGTAGTGTGCTGGTGGTGTCCTGAATACTACCTTCTTGAACAGTACGCTCCTCATGAGCCTGGGTTACCATACAACTGAGGGCAGTAACTCAAGCAAGGGCTCAGTGATAACCCAGGTCCCTACCTGGGGGAAGAAGCAAGTTGATGGGAGCTGCTGCAGCCATGGTCACGATGTCACCCTGGGACCACCTGCTTGTCTCAGCCCAGGCTTCTCTAGCAGCAGGAACAGGGGGATCCCTGGCTAGCTGTAACCACCCTCACCCCGTATGCTTCCCTCAAAGCCTCTCTCCCCAGGTTTCTCTGGGGCTTGTGGTCTACAATCCCATTGGCCAGGATGGCAGCTCAGGGAGAGACGATTCAAGCACAGGCAGCAGTAGAGGGTAATTTGATGTGCCTAGGAAGAGACCAGGATGAGCAAAGCAGATGCCAACTCCCACTCCCAGCAGGTACATCCCTACTTTCCTACTCTATACAAGATCCTTTTGTTGCTTAGAGCAGCCACCACAGCCTTCACATCTTTTCTGGGTGGCAGCAACAACAGCAACTGGCTGTGAAGATCTGGTGAAGGGGTCCATGCTACACATGGAGTTCCTTAAGACAACCAGAAAATAGTTTTCTGCGAAAAAGTGGAGGTTCCTGATATTTCGTAAAATTCCGTATCAGTTTACCTACCTCCTGCTGATTCTCCTCAAAATTATGGGATATCATCTCCTTCTTTCTTCTACAGAGAATCAAAGCTGTGTTGATACATTGAAGCTCTCTCTTTATAACTTATTGTCAACGAGTCTTAGCAGCACTAGATCACCCATTTTTGATGGCCCGTCAGATGCAGCCTTCTTCAGTTTGCAGGATAAGGTCTAATGAGAAGGAAGAGGAAGGCCTGAGAATTATAACGAGCCTCATGGTGCAATCAAATAGTCTCTCTCCACACATTTGTACCAGGGCAGCATCTACTTGTGTTTTTCAATCTGGTACTGAAACAGGGATGCATAGAATGGTCTCAGCTACTAACCAGCGATAAGTATCCCTTCTTGCCATCGCCTGAGAGTTTATAAACAGGCTAAATCTGTTAAATGTGTAAATAGGCTGTCATTGCCACACATCTGCAGAGCAAGCTGTCATCACTTGAGCTGCTAGGAGTTCTGCAGGCTGCTGGCCTCCACCCCATTCCCGGGCTGCACTTGCTTCTCCCAGTAAGATTCAAAGCAAAAACAACTAAACCCCACAAAGACTGTTGATGAGAGAACAGAAATAATTTACTAAATCACACATTCTTTGGGGCTATCTGGCTCTTTATTGCAAACGGCTCATTTTGAGAAAATTCAGCCCTCTGCATCCCCCCCGCCCTGCCAAGAGCAGTGCCTAAGGAACTCAAACGACAGCCTGCAGTTTTCCTGCTGTAAACAGAGTTTACTTTCCCATTTACATTACTATAGTGTGTGCTACAATAAGCAACTAGAAGTCTTCTCAGAAAAGTGCCCTTCACATGATCCTGTCTCTAGGTCTGCCCCTTTCTTATAAATAATGCTGCTAAATCCCATCTAAGTCAATACAGTTACATTTTTAAGTGTGTTTCTGCACCCAAAAGCACTTCCATTTTTTTTCTGCTGTATCACTGGTACACTAGAGAAATTATCTTCTCACCCTACAAATTTTACTTCCTGGCTGCAAGAAAACCCCTAGTATACTTATATGTACCAACAAGCAGAAAGTGAGTCTTGCCATATACAAGGCTGTTTAGCTCACCAGTACTGATCACAGAACACAGCGAAGGCACCTTGGCTGGCCACCCTCATTATAGTCATTAGACAAGCATGTTCTGTGTGTGCTCAGTAGGAGACACACAGCAGCACGCAGATAGTTATGGAAATGAAACACTCTGCCAAAGACTTCAACGTGCTGTCAGCTCTGGCAAGATAAAGCATAAGCGTAATTAGATTTTCAGTGGCACAATCTAGTTAGCTCTCAAACTACCATACTCCTTCTCAAGCAGAAAGGGCATCTGATAGTAACTATGTCAGCACCCAGCAGGGTGTGAAGTGCAGCATTGCATTTTAAGGATCAAGCAGAGCAGGGGATGGATATGCCTTTCACGTATGGTATTGAATGCTCACAACATCCTTCCGATGTGATGGAGAATTATTTACAACAGAATTAACTCCCATGGTTTATGAAGTGAAATCTGCTACTAAGCATTGGCAAGTATTCTCTGCAACTTCAAAGACTCTGGTAAGGTCAGAGAGGTAGAGGGCATGTGTTTTCCTTAGTCATAGATCATCAGGATTGCTTCATTCCTCTCTGCAGACCTTATTTCACCACTGCGTTGCCCCTCCAGGTCACTGCTAGGGTGCAGGCTGCTTTGCTTAGGTGCACTGCAGCTCAGGATGCAGCTCACTCGTTCTTCAGCTTGTTGCAGGAGATGCAGACCAGTGGGAAGCCAGCTGTACCACCAGCTTCTCTCTGAAAGGGGGTTTGTTCATCAGCAGAGGGGCTTTACCCCCACCCCAGGTCTCCCTTCCTGCAACCTTGGCTTCTTTCAACTGGAACTGAGTGGAGAAAGAGAGTACAATGTTGTCAGCCTCTCTTTCTGGCTGTTGGTCTCCAAGTCTATGAAGTTGTGCTGTCCAGTATATTTCATTAGATCATTTGTCTGACAAGTGATACATTTTATTTTTGTACCTGACATGAAGCAGACACTACAGTCTTCATATGAATGGAACAGGATGCCAATTTCTTTTCCTTAGGAATGTTACAAAAGCCTCCATTACTTTCATATCATGGATAAATTAGTACTGACTTTTAAACCATTTTCTTTGGATGCTGCATCATTAAAACCAAGGCATTGGTAAACCATTTTTTCCCAAAGTATTTGAACAGCTAGTTTTGATTCAGATAAGGAAATGGGACACAATAGTGCATTCTTGCCATTTACATCTGAGCACACATAATAAGAAGCAAGACTAATCGCATTTCCTAAATATGTAGAAATGCATTGATAAAAGAACTTCATGAAGCCTGAGATTTACTTGCCTTGTATTAGACCATTCACATCACAGTATATTGTAAAACAAGCATGCTCTTAGTTTTTTAACTATATTTCTCTTCAAACACCTTTTAAAATTCGGTGTAAATGCAATTTCCTTATTATGTGTTTCCTTACTGCCATTTTTAACTATCTAGGCAACTGAGAAAGATGCAGAAATTATGGATAAAGTGATCTGACTGGTGGTAAAGAATTCTTACAGAGAAAGCTTCATAGATTGTACTCCTAAAGTTTAGCAAAGAGAAATCAAAGAGTAATTTTAAGTATTCAGTATCTAATTCTACAGCATGAAAATGCTAAGGAATTTAGACTACTAAAAATTTTCAAGAGTTCTTCAGTCTAGCATAGAAGAAATACAAGGAATAAATGGACTTCAATAGCACCCACTGGAGTGAAGTTTCATTGAAGCTGACTGACTAATTTGCTTAAATGACTAATCAGTGTAATAATGATAGCACCAAATCTGACATCTCTTGGTGTTTTCACATCAGATGAGATGCCTTTTTTGGAAGCCATTTAGTTAAGCAAGTTGTTGTGCTGAGCCCAAGTGTAATCAAATTACAGTTTAGAACCAAAGCCGCTCAGGAGGTCAGTACCTATTGATTCTTTTTGCGGAAAAAAATCCCAAACATACAGCTCAGACTTCACTGATTTTATTTCTGCTTGTATGTCCCTGTTGTGGTGGTACATACAGAACTAAGACCAGGTTCCTGTGCCCTGGCTCTAACAATCAGCTCAGGGGGAACCACACTTCTCTTACACAGGCACCATTTACATCTGTCAGAAG
Source organism: Theristicus caerulescens (assembly GCA_020745775.1). Classification (NCBI taxonomy): domain Eukaryota; kingdom Metazoa; phylum Chordata; class Aves; order Pelecaniformes; family Threskiornithidae; genus Theristicus; species Theristicus caerulescens. Next base: position 77,794,679 of record CM036558.1, read on the forward strand.
CATGCTGAGATTTTTTGCAACTACAGCTAGCTCCAGCCTGCTCTTTGATGGTAACTGTCTACCTATATAATCAAAAGGACAGACCAGGTAATCAAATAAGTATTAAAATACAAACATACCATCCATTCATTCAAAGCAAATGGGTCAAATGCCAATTAGTCTCCCCAGACTCCAGAATCCTAGGTTTCACACTCAGGTTGACTTTGAGTTAGTGAATTCTTGCAAGTTTAAACATGGAAAACACATACTCAGAGTGATATGGACCTGGTAACAGTACCTATCCTCTTATTTGGAAGAAACCAAATGTGCCCTTCTGCTGGCGGCAACTCTGCAGGTAGGTTTTTTGCCTGTTTTACTCTGAACCTTTCCCACTGGGGATGTAACAAAGGTTCTGTGGGGACAGAAGTATCCTTTTAAATTTATCATAAAAATACTGTAGATTACAAATTCCTCTGGCACAGTATTAGAGGGTTTCTTTCTCTGTGAAGAAAAGCAAAATAAAAATATTTTGAAATAATTTACCTCAAAATCAGACCAGGCTTTTCATTAGCTAAGGTTATATGAAACTATATGGTTATATGAAACTATGGTTCATATGCTAACATCTGTCATTTTTTACATTCATGGCTACATTGATTTCAGCAAGATGATGAAAACTCAAGAAACAAATTGTCTTTAGATGAATATATACATAGTTTTTTATTTGTTACTAACCACTGATTAGTGTAGATACCTGAATCCTTCTGAAAAATGAAAATGAGAACATCCTAGCTCTTAGAAAGCACCTTTTTTAGGCAGATATCTGAGTTTTTCTCCTGAAGAAATTTAATACATCACAGAAAGGCTTTTACAGGTACTGAGTTGCATTTTCCAACAAGGAGAGGAAAGCAGTGAGGGGACGGCCACACATCCCACTGTAGCTAAAGCTCAGGCAGGGGAACCATCCCCACCACCCCATCCTAGTCTCAGGCCCTTCGACATTGGTTTTCCCCTAGATCTGCTGTGTGAATCATTTTCCTTAATGGTGTGGACCAGCTGTGATATATTTGCTATTTTCTCAGAGTCAGGAAAGCCAGGAGGGAAAGGCTCATTGCCCAGCAGGACATGCTTGTTATTGCTGGTCCTGCCTGCGGTGAAGCAAAGGCAGAGCTATTTACAGCTTGACATTCTTTCCTGGCAATATCTGTATTTTTTAGATATTACTGTGTTATTAAATCTCACCAAGAATTTTTAGCCAGTGCAAGTAATGTAGTCTGGCTGGTAGACAGAACTCAGGAATGGGAAAGTGGCCTAAAGCACTTGAATTATGGCTTTTACTAATGTGGACATGTAAGGCAGGTTTTGGGTGGTTAGGGCACATTCTACCAAACCCAGGCACAAAAAAGAGTCTCCTTTTACTTCAGTAAATCCGGATGAGACATTTCAAGGCCAGCTTTTCACACTGTGAACCATATGTTTTCCAGAAGCTTCCATTCCACCCGTGCATTCAGTATATTAATTTCTTCTGTCACCATTTGGGGAAAAAATAACAGTCTTCGAAAACACTGAAAATATTTTTGGAGTGGAAATTCTAGATATTTAAATAGCTCTCGCAACTGGAATTGTTTTACCCTGTGCCATGTGGTCCAACTTCATATTTGAAAGGGTATTTATTCTGAGCGCCACTTGCACCTAAATAAAAGACAGAGCAGAAAATAGAATCAAATGTGATCAAAGGCTGGTAAAACTGGGAACATTCAGTCTACAGAAAAGACAGGCATGATATTAGTCTACAAGCATATAAAAAGGCAGTTAATCATAGATTATGATTGCAATTAGTCACTGCAGGCAGAACAAAGCCATGAAGTGAAGTTCCTGCAAGGAATGCTGAAGTTAAACATTAGGGAGGGAACTTTACCCACTGAAAAAGAAATGGAGCTGCCAAGTTGAATTGCAGACTTGTGATAATTGAGGATATTTTAAGCTGGACCAGACATCCAAAGGTGGATGAGGAATAATGAAATCAACATCCCCCACTACCACCCACATACAAAATAGGAGGAAAGAATAAGTCACCTATTTGCAACTTCAGAATGTCAGAGTCAAGATAAGTCACAAAAAAAAAAAAATCTTCCCCAAAATGAAAAAAAAACCCAAACAAATCCACCCAAACCCACTTATATAGGTAAATTGTTTTCCTAGAGCAACAAGGATGGAGAGAAAACACAAATGAGGCATGACTCATGTTGTATACTGAACACAATGGTAGTGAAAGATACTCAGATAATTCCCTGATGAAATATCAACCTGGCTTCAGGCTTGTGAGGGAAGTTTTCACAGTTATGGTTTGCTTTAAGCTAAAGAATCACAAAATAAGTGACTTATGACACTTTCAAAGAGGAGAGACGTATCTGCACTTCTAATATTGCAAAATGTGATATGCATATTCAGGTAAATATTTAAGTCCCATTTTAAGAAAGAAAACCCCAAGACACATTTTTTTCCAAAACAATGTTTGTCGCTTTCAAAATATTCTGATAGTTTCTTGCAGAAGTTAACAAATCAGTAGTTCCTATGGAATACTATGATTTATTCAAATTAACATTTTGTGACTGAAACCTTCCACTGAAAATTTTAGCTTCATTCTAACAGCACCAAAGTCCACAGAAATAAATTTGCAACATCAAACGAAGAATTTTTTTTTGGGGGGGGGAGCAGTCACAGAGAAAATAAGAAAGTGTTTTTAACTTGTGAAAGGATTAAACTCAGCGTTTTGGGAAAAATCCATATGACAAGAAGGAAAAGGGTTAAAGAACAACTCAGAACTGTTAGCATTAACAACTGGAGGTGTGTAAAGTGGACAGATGCAGAAAAGAGAGGCTACTTTAATGCAACATTTAAGACATTGCTTGGAATGAGAGCTTCCAGAGAGTGGGGAGTATGCTAAATTAAAAATATTGCTGTAAGATATGACAGCATTCAAGAACTTTACATATCTTCATAAAAGCAACTTAGAGACCTTCATCAAGACAGAAAAGGTGCACTAAAGATGGCCTAGCCACGTACTGAAGTGCTATCAGTGTTAAAACTTTTGATAGAAGCAAGAATTAAACATTTGTAAGAGTGATCATGTTAATGAAGCTGAAGACATAAACAGGATATAAAAAAAATCAGGAAATAAATATATATTCAACTAAACCACACTGGATCAGTTTGACACAGTGAACCTTTCTGGAATTAAACTTTTCTGAGCGACATTTTCTGTAAAAGATTCAAGCCACACCTATAGGGTTCTTCAGGGTTCTAGATCATGGCCCAAAAATGGAGACAGAATTTCTCTCATGGAGATTGCAGCTAGTATAAAGAAAGCTTGAGATTTTAAAAATGCTACATATTGAAATAGAATCCCAGTTTAAAAAAAAAAAAAGAAAAGGATGTGAGCAATGAATTTTTTCATGTACATTCTCACTGCTTCATAATCTGTTGCCATTACCATCCCACCAACTTTGCAGCAGGAACTTGATCTTCATAGTTTATCTTAGAATTAAGTGGAAACTCATGTAATCATTCTAAATTTAACCTTATATTCTCAGTCTACATTACTTTGCGTGTCCCTTTTAGTTGTTATACCAAATGGTTAAAAATATCGATTAGTAAGACCCGACAATGCCTAGAATCATAGAATCATAGAATATCCTGAGTTGGAAGGGACCCACAGGGATCATCGAGTCCAACTCCTGTCCCTGCATAGGACAACCCCAAAAATCATACTGTATGTCTGAGGGCATTGTCCAATTGCTTCTTGAATATTGTCACGCTTAGCGCCATGACTACCTCCCAGGGGAGCTTGTTCCAATGCTCCACTACCCTTTGGGTGAAGAACCTTTTCCTAATGTCCAACCTAAACTGCCCCTGGCATATCTTCCTGCCGTTCCCTCAGGTCCTATCATTGGTCATCAGGGAGAAGAGATCAGTACCTGCCCCTCTTCCTTCTCTGTCACTCCGTCCCTGTAGACTGCGATGACATCTCCCCTCAGTCTCCTCTTCTCCAGGCTGAACAGACCAAGCGACTTCAGCCGCTCCTCGTACGGCTTCCCCTCTAAACCCTTCACCATCTTTCTGGCTCTCCTCTGGACACTCTCTAGTGGCTTTGTATCCTTTTTGTACTGTGGCACTGAAAACTGCACACAGTACTCAAGATGAGGCCACACCAGTGCAGAGTAGAGCGGCACAATCACCTCCCTCCACCGGCTGGCAATACAGTGCTTGAGGCACCCCAGGACATGGTTGGCCCTCCTGGCTGCCAGGGCACACTGTTGGCTCATGCTCAACTTGCTGTTGACCAGAACCCCCAGATCCATCTCTGCGGGGCTGCTCTCCAGCCTCTCATTCCCCAGTCTGTATGTACATCTGTCCTGGTTTTGGCTGGGATGGAGTTGGTTTTCTTCCTGGTAGCCGGTATGGGGCTGTGTTTTGGGTCTAGGTTGAGAACAATGTCGATGATACACTGATGTTTTGGTTCTTGTTAAGTAGTGCTAAGTACTTGCTAAGTGGTGCTCACACTGGTCAAGGACTTTTCAGCTTCCCATGCTCTGCCAGGGGCACGGGAGGCTGGGAGGGGGCACAGCTGGGGCAGCTGACTCAGACTGGGCGGGGGCTATTCCATACCATGTGACATCATGCTCAGTATATAAGCAGGGGAGTTGGCCGGGGAGGGGTTCGGTCGCTGCTTGGGGGACGTGCTGGGCATCGGTTGGCGGGTGGTGAGCAATTGTACAGTGTACCGCTTGCTTTGTATGACTACTGTTCTATTTTTTTTTTTTTTATTTATTTTACTTTAGTTATTAAACTGTTTTTATCTCAACCCACGAGTTTTTCCCCTTTTGCCCTTCCGATCCTCTTCCCCATCCCGCCGGTGGGGGGTGAGCGAGCGGCTGCGTGGTGCTTAGCTGCTGGCTGGGGTTAAACCACGACAACATCCAAGGTTGCAATGTCCCAGGTGCAAAATCTGGCACTTGCCCTTGTTAAACTTCATACAATTGGTGATTGCCCAGCTCTCTAATTTGTCCAGATCTCTCTGCAGGGCCTCTCTGCCCTCGAGAGTGTCAACGGCTCCTGCCAGTTTTGTGTCATCAGCAAACTTTGATAACAAACCATCCAGTCCTGCATCCCAGTCATTTATGAAGATATTGAAGAGCACTGGCCCCAAGATGGATTCCTGCGGAACCCGGCTAGTGACTGGTGACCAGCCCAGTATCGAAGGTATTGAAGGCTTTACTGAGGTCCAAAAAGATTACATCGACTGGCTTCCCTCGGTCAACTAGGTGGGTAATCTTGTCATAGAAGGAAATCAAGTTAGTCAAGCAGGACTTTGCCCTCGTGAATCTGTGCTGGCTGGGACCAATGACTGCGTTGTCTTTCAGGTGTTTTTCAATAACTCCCAGAATAATCTTCTCCATGATTCTGCCAGGCACAGAGGTGAGACTGACAGGCCTGTAGTTACCAGGGTCATCCCTGTTGCCCTTCTTGAAGACTGGGACAACGTTTGCCAGCTTCCAGCCAACTGGGACCTCCCCAGATTCCCAAGAGCATTGAAAAATCATTGAGAGAGGTCTCGCTATGACATCAGCCAGCTCTTTCAGTACCCTGGGATGAATCCCATCAGGCCCCATTGACTTATAGGGATCCAGCTGGAGCAGCAAATGCCGCACAAGTTTGGGGTTGGTTGGGAGTTTGTTGTTCTCGCAGTCATGGTTCTCTAGCCCAGGACTATGGGGGTCCCAGAGCCCATCATCGGTGTTGAAGACCGAGGTGAAGAAAGCATTAAACATCTCTGCTTTGTCTATATCCCTGTTTGTGAGGTGACCATGTTCATCAAGTAATGGGCCAATGTTATTTCTCGCCTGCCTTTTGCTATTTATATATTTTAAAAAGCCATTTTTATTGCCCTTCATAGTACTGGCCAGCTTCAGCTCCAATTGAGCTCTGGCCACACGTATTTCCTCCCTGCAGTGGTGAACAGCATCCCTGTAGTCCTCCCATGTCGCCTGACCTTGCTTCCACTGCTCATACATTTTCTTTTTTTGTGTTAGTTCTAGCATAAGATCCCTACTCAGCCAAGCTGGCCTTCTACCTCTCCTGCTTGACTTCTGACATTTTGGAATTGGGATTTGCCTTTATAAGTCTGGACCACTACTCACCAAAAATATTTGATAATTTATCTCAAGTGCATTTTTATGTTGATAGGAACCTGAGATTTTGGCATTTATCTTCTACAACCTTTGATGAGGCTTTTAGTTCTTTACGAATCTTGTTTTTCACTTTAATGCATATGGTTGACTGTACCCATCAACAGTATATTTCTATTAACAGATCTGATCAGAGGGAAAAAATAAAATTTAGTAGACATTAACACTCTATGATTAAAGACAGCATAAGAAAGAGAGGTGACATTCACAGTCTCGAGACAAATTTTAGTGGTTATTTTATAAACAGCACGATGGTTTTGAAATAACTTAATGATAAATGCTCTGTAGTATTTCTTGGCTCTTCTCAACTATTCAGTCAGTCTCAGATGTTTTAACTACTTTTGCTTATGACCATGGGCAGGATTTCTTAGAAAATGTCGGTTATCTCAAGGGAAAGAGAGCTAGGATTGCATAGGTTGGTCTCTACAATTAAGGTAAATGTTTCCTTCCCACAGGAATTGTTAATATGTGCTTTTACCCACAGCAGCAGACCATGTCTTTGGTCTTCAGAACATCAGTTCTGTACAGAAACTCATTCCTGAAAAGCAGCATAATGCAATGAAGGATGAGCACACATTTGTAGCAAAGACAGGCAATACCTGGAACTTGGGAGACAACAGCTAACTGACAGAAGATCAAGCAAATAAAAGAAAAAGAGTCAGACAACACCTTATGCTTAGGAGCCCCTTATTTGACAACACAGCTAGAAGAAGAGAGAATTGTGGGATCCCCTAGCACTGGCTGAAGAGGACCTCCCCATCACGGCACAACTCTCCCAGCTGGGTGAGGTGGCTGGAGTGGGATGGGAGGTGAGGACAAGGGCTGCACACAGTGGTGAGAGAACAGGGACACACAGTGCAGCAGCTGGGCCTCAGCCTCGACCTCTGAGGATGTGGCAGGGTCCCATCTGCTAGGACTTGCTATCAGTTGCAGAGATCCCATCAGCTATAAGAGCTTCCTAGAACTGTGGGCTAAATCACGACCTAGACCTGAGCAGTCAGCTTTTAGCCACTCTATGTTTTGTTCAGGCTGCTGGGAGCAGCATCTCATATCCTTGTAATCTGATAGCTGTCAGCAATATGATTTAGATCTAGTGTCCATTATATCAGGTAAAAATGTCTTTTATTATGTTTAGGAGCACAGGAACTGAAGGAGGAGTCCTGAGTCACTGAACAATATCCTGTAACATCTTTGCACTGCTTTATGTGCACCTTTTCATCAGCTAATCAAATTATATTCTGAAGTTAATTGTATTTTTTTGGGGTTTTTTGTTTTTTTTTTCTGCCTCAAAGACTGTTTAAACCATGATGCTTCTGTTTTCCAGTCTTAACCTATAGATGGCCTATTTATAGCCATTTGTTCCTGTGGTGACATTGTCCTTCAGTTCAGCTAAAACCTGATGTTTAATCTCATTTTTGCATTACAATCATATTCCCTCTCAGCCCTTATTATACTAGCTAAGCCAAAGCATCCTAGCTTCCCCTAACAAAATGGGCTCATTGCTCCTCTGACATTTCTAGCAGCCCTTTTCATAGCTGAACAAAAGAGTTGTATACAAATGAGGCCTCAGCAAAGCTGTTTATGATGATGTCAGTAACCCCTCTTCTATTAGAAATACTTCTTTTCACACATTTTGAGACTGTACTGGCATTTTTCACGTCTGTGTTAGTTGGCCAATGTGTCATGAAGGCCATGCGCCCACGTCTTTTCCACCTCAGGTGCTTCTAGCTGAGGTCCTCATAGCTTATAAGGAGGCTTAGATCACAAACATACAACCTTCTGGTTTTGTACTGCTGATCCGACTTCTGCCTTCATAAGCCAATCTTCAGCCCAGTCTACTGCTTCCTATTCAGTACCTCGATACTCTCACATATTGACCATACTTCTTTGGCATCAGCACATGACAAGTTCACCACTTTTAACCTGACTAAGACATACCATTTATGTCCTGTGCTTGAAAGACAACTGATTTATATTATCTCTATAAACCAGAATTGAACACTTCATCCCAGTAGTCCAGATTCCTCCATTTTTTGTCTATTCCCTTGGCTTCTGTATGAAAATATTTCAGAGTTCATTTTTACTGACCACATCTATATCCTAACCAGATGAAGAACTATCATTAGTACTGTGAGTTCTAAAAAAAAAAAAAGTCTGGTAAAACTACGCTTGCATCTTCATTTGCACAATTTTAACCCTTCTGTATACTAACACCAAATAGCAGAAGTTGCATTGCTTTGTTCTAGCCCTCTCCTACTTTACTCTAGCCCTCTCCTATTTTAAAATGGACCTCTGGGCCTCTCATGGTCTAGCTGTCAAAATAAACACAAGATGATTAGAGAGAGTTTCCATTCACCTACTGAATGACAATATTTACCCTAAATGATAAAGGGCAGATCTAGACATGCACACACCTTCACCAGAGTCCAGGGTCGGTCAGTCCTTGATATAACTCTACTGGCAGGAGCTTTGCCAGAGTTGATAGTTAGAAATTTTGTAAGAAGAGGCCTAGCAAGAACAGGGAAGGAGGCACTCACCTCTGCAGAGAGAGCATGAAATGGGGCAAATATATCAACAACTCCAGTGGCAGGAGGGCAGGAGCAAGTTTCAGGAAGTACAAGGTAGAGATGCCAAGAACACATGATCTCTCTGGACTTCAAATGTCAGTGCATGCTCGGCAACATGTTCCATTTTACTTTCAGCCATTGATCAGAAATAAGAGCAATTTTTCTTTGTATAAGAAAAACCCAGCACACATGACTGTACTTAAGGGTTGTAGCTTCAGAAACTGAGCCAACCAGAGACAGTTTTCATGTTTTGGCATTCTTTCTAGAATGACCAAGACAAGGAAGTAGCTCTCCAAAAGCTTACCTGGAAGGAAAACGAACTGCCAAAGACAAACAAAAAACCCTGAAGCAAATCCCAATAATGGAGGATTTTGGAAAGGACATCCAATAGACAGGGACATTCTCATCAGATTTGGAAGAAAGTTGAAGGACTTCTCGCACATTCATGTCTAAGAAAATTAACTTATTTCTAAGGCAGAACCTAAACAAAGAAGTAGATAGATAGGCTTACTGCTCAGAGCTCATAGCAATAGCAAGGGAACGCCAAGATGGTAACTGCCCTGCAATATAGTCTCATTCATGGTTTCTGCTAATCTGGGGATCAGCCACATCAAATATATTGTAGATGCATAAAACAGACACAACACAGCAACATGCACGTGTCAGCAACAGTTTTGTGGGCATGAGTCATAGATATGTCATCTCTGGTACCCTGATAAAAAAGAGGTGGTGGAAATGTCAAAGTCCAGACTGTATTAAACCATCTCATGTCACCATACATACATACAAGGAAACCAGCCTCTGTGGTTAGTAGCACTAAGTTGCAAAACAGAACCAATGAAACATGATTGTCACTTTCTGGCATTTATTCAACCAAAAACTGAAAATTAAAATGCTTCTAGGGCTAACGAATGATGAAGGAGTTACTGGGAACCGATGGATCTATTAAAAGACAACATAGTCAAAAAATAAGCAAACAAAACAAAACCTGCTTTGGGATCTCAGGATCCATAAGGAATCTGCCCTACTTTTCTACTGTAGGGGGAAAAGAAGGAGAGAAGAAAAAGTAGCCACTTGAGGTTTGTCACCCTGAAGACAAACAAAACGAGGTACCTTGGCAAGGCAAGCCATGTTTCTCTCCCCTCCCTGATACTGAAAACACCTGAAACATTTTTTTTTCTTATCTGCTTAGCCTTAACTGGAACTTCTATAGTTAAAAAAGGGGGTGGGGATTTTTTTTTTTTTAACGCTCTGTATTTTAAAAGCTACTTTACGGGGTGGAAAGGAGTGAGAGAAGGTGTGCTAATTTATAAATAACTCCCTGGCTTGTCCATCCCCAGAACAGAAGATATTTGGAGGTAAGACATTGTCTAGATTACTGATCAGCACACATTCAATTCACTTTCTCAGTCACTCTGGCACAGGATGGAAATTAAATTCAAGTAGGTGGGTAATGACTCAAGATTACCCTTTCTGAATTTCATCACAGTTTTCCAAGTGCCAGCTCACTACAATGTAATCATACTTGATTTGATTCTGGGTACGTTCAATTGGGTTGTGCAATAATATTTGGGTTTATTTATAAAATGATATTTCTGTTGCAGTTTATTACGGTACAAACTCTTGGGTAAAAAACAATTAAAGTCTGCAAAAAAGTTCCTCAAATCTGACAGGGATAAAAATCTCCTTTTTCTCCAGTAGAGATGATTCAATCAGAGCAATCAGGGAATCATGATGAACAAGCCTTTCCAAAGAGACACTTCTCCAGAATGAACTGAAGCTTTGTACAGAGATAGTAGTGGAAACAACCACAGCATCAATCAAAACATGCTCATAATCGTGGGGAACTCTCATCCAAGTAAACTAATACAAGCTGGAGTCTGGGAGTGCTCTAGTTGTGATATGTCACATGGCAAAGCAACTGTGCTGGTGTGGAGCTGGAGTCTGTCGCTCTGTAATCTGATTGTAGGGCTCCTGCAAAGGTTAAAAATGAAACACAATGTTGAAAACTTTGGGAAAGTACTGCTGCATCAGCCAGTGTTTCACAAAGGATCCAAGTAGCAGAGAACAAGGAAGACAATTTTGTTGGAAATACATTCTACAATAGTTAATATCTGAGATCAGGAAAACAAATTCAGAACAAATGGAAACAATAACCTACTGTGTGGAGAAGAAATACAGGATGACAGTGGTTCCAAAAGCAGAACAATTTCTAGAGTGAATAAGGCTGGATTTGTATATCCTCTCACAGGGACTGATGGCAAAGGGAAATGTGCTTAATTTTCATATGCTGTAGCTGGCATTTAAAGGCTCACTACAGAAACATACAATATCTGAAACTTCAATGCCTGCTCAAGCTGAGAAGCTAGACATTACTTTTTTAAAAAAAGCCTGGAGTTAGACTCTCCTGAAAAAATACCCCTCAATTTATGACATGCTGTAGCAATTCCCAGAATATAGACATGTTTGCTAAGACCTGGCTATCTCACACCAAAATCTTATCTGAGAGATGCAGAGTGAGGTGCCTCTGACAGGAGATCAATTTTACAGATATCAGCTAAATGACATCAATGTTTTCTCAATATGAATAGCTGAACATAGTTGACTTTTATGACATTTGTGTCGAATGTACAATCCCTTCTTTTGCTTAGCTCTTACCAGAGTCAGCCAAAAGATGAAGAAAAAAATCTGCTAGGAATTGATGCTTAAATAGGCATCTAGGATGAGAGTGGAAATGCTGTTAGAAGAGTGCAAACTCTACACGGAGTTTCAATTAACATGAACCGAAGTAGAATTGCTTCAGTCAGAAGTAAAAACTAATCAAGCTACAATCATTGTAAGACATGCGCAGTATCACAAGTTCACAAGGTGAATCACAAATTCTTGTTAGATGTTCAGCCTGAAGAGCAACATACCTGCCTGCTGAAGGAAATGAGGGGACTGAAAGTGGTGGGACCAGTTGTGATTTTATCCAAGCCTCATCTCTGAAAGAAACATGTGCCAAAGTACCGAGAGTGACATAGAATTTTTATGCCAAGCTTTATCAAGTGACCGAAACTCTCCTGGCAGTTCCAGCAGCACAGATGAGGGCTGAAAGAATATCAGAGCTTAGATTTGCTGTTTCATTACAGAGCTCCAGTGTGACAAAAAGAGTGTTAGGAACTGTGATTTAGTTCAGTCAAGCAAGTTGTCTGTCATAAGATTGTGCTTGGCAGCAGGAACATTTTGGGAACATTCAAATAAAGTAAGAAACATGAAATTTAAAGAGCTGAAATCTGAAAACCGCAAGCAATCGAAACAGAATGTGGTTTGACTATTTTCTAACCAATAATGCTATCATGTCTGTGTTGGGTGGGAAGTCGGGGGGGATCCTGAACTGAGCAATCTGAGTAAATAAATAATTAAAACCCCTCCAAACTCAAATGGGCCAAAATGCTTATCAAATCAATTTGTTGTGTACCACAGGAAGTATTTTTTAAGTCAAGCAGACACATATTACAGAAGAATAAGACATCATCTTCTCAAAGTTCAAGAAGAGGTGAAGGCAATAAGTGAGTCAACCATTTTGCCCATTGAGGCTTGAGACTAACGGTGCAACCAGAATGTACTGGGAAAGGAAAGTCCCAGGGCATGAGACGACCAGCTGATTATTATTCTGCTTTTATATATCTTAAGAAACTCTATTTTGTACTGACTATTAGTTGTTCCTGGAAGAAATTTGGAGGTCACTACACCTTCAATACCCATTGCTGCATTGTGCAGAGGCTCACAGTTCACCATCGCAGTCACATACAGCCAAGGCAGGGAGCAGCCCAGACTGAGTGACTGCAGAGCAGCTCGTTAGTTCAGCACAACTCCCACTAGAGCTGGGCTCTGCCTCAGCTACAATAGCAGACATGAAGAACATTTTCATAGGTGCTATTTGGTTTGTAACATTAATTTACTGCTAGCTTGATCTTTCAATTTTTTATTTTAAAACACAAATTTGGGTAGTAGCTGGCAAGCTTCTTAAATTATTCTTCCTTTTTTTCTCCTTCAATTCCATGATCCCACAATTGCCTCTCCCACTTAAGCCAATGACAGCTTGACTTTGCAATGATAACTTTCTCCAAAAAACTTTCAAAGTCTCCACAAGCTTGTCTGACATACAGATTAATTCCTTCTTTCCTGTCCCAAATTAAATAAACCACAGTGGCTTAACCAAAAAGAAGAAAAGACTTGCACTTTCTTCTTCATAGTTTCCCCATTATTTCTCCCGGTTTGCTCCCTTTCCCACATATGCCCTTCCCAACTGCACCTCTCCTTGCTCTTAATAAGATGCACCATATGGGCTAAGGATCGCTGGAGCGACAAAAAGACTGGGAGAAGTTTGCACAGCAGCAAGCTGAATGGACATCTTACCATCTAGATCCTGCCCTGGTTTCTTCTCCCCTTGTCTGTGTTTGAAATCCCACTTCACAAAGTCCCCTAGGAGGAAATTTTAAAAAGACTACCCACAATATAAAGCATTTGTTTGCCTTTTGTGTGTGCTGCACAGGGGAAAGAACTGTTCAGTTACTTTGTATATTAAACAGCTGGGTTCATCCTATTTACTGATGACAGGATGAGATGTCATAGGCCTATAAAATGGGCATGATGGAGGATAAAAGATGCTGTTAAAAGGTTTTTATGTATGTATATATTTAATATCTTGGTAGGCTTGCTAATGCAGAAGGAGAAAACAACTATTTACCTCTGTTTATTTCAAAGTAAATTATAGGAGACTATGATAAAATAGCAACAAAGACACACAGTGAGTAATTCTCCCTCAACATCAAATCCAATCAATAAGAAATCGGGTTTGTATCATAGGAAACAAAAGCCTATGGAAGCAACATAAGTGCATAGAAGGACCACAGATGAGATGGCACTAAGCTCTTTTTCGTTGGAGTAAACAGAGAAAACACAAACAGTGCTCTTAGAGTCAGAGACAAAAACATTTCCCAGAAATTGCTATTAGATCCTGACCTTCCACTAGGACAAGCCAGCATGTGATTCTGTGCTCAGAAGACCATATAACAATCAGATTAAGCAATACAGAAAGTTCAGGCTTTTGAAAAAAAAGAGATGTTAGTACTCAGTAATCCACCCACATTCAAAAGCCTGGCTAGACTGCATGCAGAAAGTACCTGGTGGTGCACGTGGGCAGCCAGCCTGACCTGCTGGCTCCTGAAAGGCTGCAAGCAGCGCACTGCATGAGAGGAAACCCAAAACCTTAGGTACTTGCCTGCACTGGTCTGCAAGAAGCAGATTTTGGGGACTATATTTGTTTCTAAGTTGTTTCAAAATTTACTTTCTTTTCTCCTTAAATTAAAAAAGAAAACCTCTAAAATTGTAAATACCCTTCGCTTTGAGTTGTGATTACAATGAAAAAGAGAAGTCCTTTTTTGTGTAAGACCTAAATAAAAAGATGTCTGTACTGGTTCTCAGTTTGGCAGGCCAAGCTGAACTTATAACTGTAGAGCTTACTCTGAGACAATGCAGATTAAACAAAATAGAATAAGGAGACATAAATTCAAAGCACTGAAGCCTATGCTAAACTCACAGGTAGTCCTGTGCTTTTACAAATAATGCATACTTTAGTTTAAGCATGCGTTTAACTGATTAATTTCTCATAAAACACATATGTCTCATTTCACATTTTAACTTTTTTTTAAAAATAGCATGTTAAAATTATTGCTATTTTGAATGATTTATTTATCCAAAACTAGCATTTTTTTACACTGCAGTACTTACAGAATTTATTGTAGGTCAGAGTGTTTCATTGTCTCTGGCTGGATCAACCTTAATGATCTCTGATCAACCTTAATGATCTCTGATCAACCTTAATGATCCCTGATCAACCTTAATGATCCTTCTTACATGCATGTCCCAACTGCAGACTTCACGAATCTAAGGACATATTTTTATGGAAAAAACAGGTATTTAAATGTATAAATGACAAATTGTTATGCTTTCAACTGACAAGCAGAAAAATTTATGCCAGGAAACTTTTTTGTTTTAATTCACCTTTCTTTTTCTGCACACAGTCTTGTGAAACCTAATAATATAACAGAATTTGGTCACATTAATTGAAATGAGGTAACAGCAAGATAAGTTAGCATGAAATTATGCCTGTAGAGTTGCAGCAAACAATAATCACAAAAGTATGTCTCATTTTCTGATGGCCTTTGCAATCGCTCAGATTGCACTGACTTTAATAAGGAAGTAAGTCTGATAGATATCTCAAGTGTACCTGTATGAAGACACGAGTTTCTTATTTATTTTTAAGAAGCTATGTATTGTCTCTATATCCATGATTTTCATTCTTTAAATTGTCCATCGTGTTCCTGGCAGGGATTCTTTCCCTCCTATTTAAAAGAATAAATAAAATAGATGTCTAAAAAGACATTAATAATAGGGCAAGACTAGCCGTAAGATATCTGCAAAAGTCTGACTGTGGTTTTAGCTACTAGCCAAAGATGAAGACAAAAGAAAGGCTGGAGTTTACCTGTCTGCTGAAGGTAAGCCATGCATATCAACAAAATAATACCCCTATCACACTGAGATGATTAGCTGCTGGAAAGGGAGACGGGCTATGTGTGGTTAAAATGCTCAGCCAGCTAGGATGTATACATAGATGCATGCTATAGAGAGCCAAGAGCTATAAGGTAACAGCATATACCTCACAAGAGTCAATTTAACACATTCAAGGACAGCCAGAGGTCACAGTCACTGGAACGCACTGCTGCATTGCTGGTTCCCACTTTGTCCTTTATGGACATCTATACCTGATATCACACTTCACACTTGCCATAGGGCCTTGTGTCCTGGTTTTGTCTGGGATAGAGTGAATTTTCTTCATAGTAGCTAGTATGGGGCTATGTTTTGGGTTTGTGCTGAAAACAGTGTTGATAATACAGAGGTGTTTCACTTATTGCTGAGCGGTGCTTACACAGAGTCAAGGCCTTTTCTGCTTCTCACCCCATCCCACCAGTGAGGAGGCTGGGGGTGCACAAGAAGATGGGAGGGAGCACAGCCAGGACAGCTGACCCAGACTGGTCAAAGGGCTATTCCATGCCATATGACATCATGCTCAGCATATAAAGCTGGGGGAAGAAGAAGGAAGGGGGGGACATTCAGAGTGGTGGCATTTGTCTTCCCAAGTAACCGTTATGTGTGATGGAGCCCTGCTTTCCTGGAGATGGCTGAACACCTGCCTGCCCATGGGAAGTAGTGAATGAATTCCTTGTTTTGCTTTGCTTGTGCACATGGCTTTTGCTTTACCTGTTAAACTGTCTTTATCTCAACCCATGAGTTTTCTCACTTTTACCCTTCCAATTCTCTCCACCATGCCACTGGGGTGGGAGTGAGCGAGCAGCTGTGTGGGGCTTAGTTGCTGGCTGGGGTTAAACCACGACAGGCCTGAAGACAGGAAACTAAACAGTACATCTCACAGTGAGGAGAGCTCTGTAGGTAGGCAAGGCTGAGACAGGCGGGGCCCTGGAGTCACAGGCCATGTCTGGAGCAGTGATTTGCAGTCAGTGGGCACAGAGCTCCCCTTGGGGTCAGGACGGAGGGTGAGAGCGGCAGTGCCCTGGGACAGCACATAGTGACAGGTGAGAGAGATTGTCTGGACAGGAAGATTTTGAAAGCAGCAGCTCTGCAATCTCCTCTACAAGAAAAAATTAGTCAGAAGGACACAATGTACTCAGAACTATAATACAGGGGAAGTGGAAGCTATAGAGGGAGAGAGGTTTTTTTCTTCTTTTTTATTGTGTCCAGGACCAGCCAAAAAACAAGCCTCACTTAGAGAAAGGCAACAGAAAACAGCTTAATCATAATCTCTCTGCCTTTCCATTATGCACTATTTCAGGGTGTCATTCACTTTGAAATACATCAACCTCTCATTATATCAAGCAATCCAGGCCGAGTGCCATACTGTGTCACATCCACTTTTGCCCAGGACTGATGGTTCTTCCACAACCAGTGGATTATAGCAGGATATTTCTTTGACACCTTGTATTTTAATAATTCCTGCTATCACCTCAGAAGCATTAGAAGGTTAGGGAGAGACTGTGACAGGAAGTATTAATGCTATACTAAGTATTCACTCCTAAAGTTTAATCCATCATGCATGATTTTCAGTTTTACCTTGGCTGTGAAGTATCATCACCTCACCTTGATTATTTCCCAGTTTAGTTTTCACAGTTTCCTTTCCAGGTGTGTTCCTGGTGCTGGACTGGGCTGAAAAAGGGAGGAAGAAGAATGACCATTTTGGCCCAGAATGCCTGGATAGAAAAGATACTTCAGAAGTCCAGCAGGAAGAGAGATGCTCCAAGGAAAAACTATGGCTCCATGACATTTTTCTCTGGTCAGGCTTCCTGGTGCCTCTAACCTGCAGAAGCTCTACCTAGCAATAAATCTCAGTGGTCCAAACAAACCTTGAGCATCCTCATCACATCTCTTCTCCACTCCTGTGCAGTGTTGGCAATTATGTGGGAAATATGGCTATAAAGCCCCTTTATCCACCACTCAGGGACACTACTGTCTTTTGGAAATACTCAGGGAAGCAGTCTGGGTCAATTGTTATCTCCCCTTTTATCAGCAGAAAGAAAAAAGAGCATGGGACAGAATCACAGCCTTCATCTATTGATAAATTGGAGACCAAAATTATCCCCAAACTGATTTCTGAATCTACAGCTACAAAATTGTTTTACTGGAATACACAGGATATTAGCCATTAATCACAATGACTTTACCCATCAGATTCAATGTCATCCTTGCTCCCCTTCAAGATGAGAGAGGAGCCGTAGACCTCTGCCGAGATCTTTCATTCTCCCACGGCAGTTTTACATCTCAAGCCGCAGGTGTGAGCTGGCACATTCAGTAACAGAGTTGTCCTGGTTTCAGCATTCTACACTGAAAGCAATGGGTGGTGGGACATTCAAACACTGGGATACACATTTAGCAAAGGCCACCTGGTTAGTCAACACTAGGGGATCTACCAATCAAGCTGGCCCTGCCCAATCAAGACTTTTACGTACTGTAGAGGGTGATAAAGTCCCTGTAGTGCACATAAAAAATATGACGGGGAAGACAGTCTGGGTTACTCCTGTCTCAGGCAGAGGTAGACCGGTTCGTGGGATTGCTTTTGCTAGAGGACCTGGGTACACTTGGTGGGTGATGCAGGAGGATGGGGAAGTCCGATGTGTACCTCAAGGGGATTTGATTTTGGGTGAAAATAGCCAATGAACTGAATTGTATGTTAATTGCTATATAATACTGGATGTCATCACTTCAGTGATTACTATGTGCCATATCAACAGTATACAGTAAGAATCACCCGAATTAATGAAGAATGAACTTTGAGGAAACCAAGCAAAGTGCAGTGGTGATGGAACCAGAACTGACTACAGCAGGTAACAATCCAACACCATACACCATCTCTCCTGCCCTGAAAGACTGTTATGATGGATGAAGCCCAAAGTCATAGACTAAATGAACTCAAAAAATGTTTTAGAGATAGCCTATAGACTAAGGAAATTATATCTATGTGTGTGTGTACATCTATCTATATCTATCTGTATCTATCTCAAAAGACTGGAAAAGTGGTGGTGATTAATTGGAATGTATTGGAAAGTGTAAGACCTGGGCGTGATGTATATTGTATGGAATAAGGGAATATTGTATGGAATATTGTCCTGGTTTCAGATGGGATAGCGTTGATTTTTCTTCCTAGTGGCTGGTATAGTGCTGTGTTTTGGATTTAGTATGGGAATAATGTTGGTAACACACTGATGTTTTAGTTGTTGCTAAGTAGTGCTTACACTGGTCAAGGACTTTTCAGCTTCCCATGCTCTGCCAGGTGCACAAGAAGCTGGGAAGGGGCGCTGCCAGGACAGCTGACCCAGACTGGCCAAAGGGCTATTCCATACCGTATGACGTCATGCTCAGTATATAAACTGGGGGGAGTTGGCCAGGGGGCAGCGATCGCGGCTCGGGGACTGGCTGGGCACCGGTCGGTGGGTGTTGAGCCAATTGTATAGTGTATCACTTGCTTTGTACATTATTATTGTATTATTATATTATTATTATTACCATTACTACTATTCTATTTCATTTTACTTCAATTATTAAACTGTTCTTATCTCAACCCATGAGTTTTCTGACTTTCACGCTTCCAATTCTCTTCCCCATCCCACTGGGACGGGGGGAGTGAGCGAGCGGCTGCGTGGTGCTTAGTTGCTGGCTGGGGTTGAACCACGACAAGAGTATACAAAATACTCCTGAGAACCACCATGCTGTATCTTTTTTTGGCTTTTTTAATTCTTGAACACTTACACATTCTTACTCACATTCATGCAAGTGGGCAAGTTTTAGAGGAAAAACATATTGAAAGAACCAACAAGTGTTATATTAGTATAAAGTCCAGTCACACAGCAGCAGCTTCTCCAGAAACGGAGACCCACCTAATGATAGAAAGAGAGGAACAGCAAACCTGTTGCTCTGATACAGAGCTCATCCATGCCAATAGATGAGCAAAAGCTTGGAGCACTACTGACAGAAAAATCCCTAGCAAGGGGCACAGGGATGGCCCTGGAAGACCTGGGATAAGAAAAACCTTCTCACCGCATCTACCAGAATATCCCACTTCCCAGAAAGGAAGTGTATGAGAGAAAGATGATGCAGAAGAGACAGTGATTGCATTAGCTAGCAGATGTAAGAGTGGAGCCATCAAAGGTTTTAGCATAATAGTCACTTCTCACCTGAGTTGGAGAGTGACATGCACTGTGGTGCCAGAAGTACCATCAATGACCCTAAAATAAAAAGCTGCAGCACTCCAGAAAAGCAGGAAGCACAAGCATAGACGAAGTATCAAAATGGAAACTGAAGGCAAGACTGCAATTAGCCTCTTTTCTGTCCCCACTCTCAAAGAAATTTGCTATTTTGGAAGCCCAGGGACTACCTGAATAGTTCGATATAATGATTTCAAGTAAAAGAGAGGTAAAAACACCCCACCAAAAATCCAAACGAAATTTTATTTATTAAGGGTGCTCATGATAGCCATTTATTTCCATAAAGTACTTTCAACGCTTGTCTTCAGAGCCTCTCCACAGCTATTTGCCTGTACTCGTTTCTCTCCTATGTATCACTAGCATTTCAGACCTCCTCATGTTCATAAAAAAAACCTGTACTTGCAATAGCTTCTGGGTGTTTTTTTCTTGCTTTCTGGTCAGCAGGAAATTTAGCTTGATTAGTTTATATATCTCTTTTCATGAAAGTAGAAGCAAACAGGAAAATTATCTTCATTTTACATTAAGGTCTGTAAATACTTAGTTCAATGATTACTCTTAATCTTTCACTGAAAGATGGAGTCTAGATAAACTTCCTCTGAAACTGCTGTCTCCTGCACTAAGTGTATCCTTACCTTAGATTATTGCAGTAAGACTTGATGACCCCAAAAGTCCTGGTCACAGCTGGAGCACAGCCTTCTGAGGTTGTTCATATCAGTCGCAGGGAGTCTCACAGCAAACACTTTGTGATACCTCTGTGTCCAGAGAGATGCCAGCGCAAAACTTTCCTGTGGGATGTGATTATAGCTACCAACCATCTGCTGTATTTTGTGCCAAATGGAGCTTTGTGTATGCTGTTTCAACCCCATATGAAGTAGCTTTAAATGCATCTCTGTGCCTGTGCATTATGACCATTAGGTTGAAACTTTCAAACAGTAATGTCCCATTCCCAGAATACAGAGATACTCTACTGTTTGACTATCATGCTTTGCTGCTGCTCTCTTTATTATGTTTGTCCCTCCAGTTAAAGCATGAGTATGAACCACATAATACCTATCTAGAAAATACTGCTTTTGCTTTTCTACCAATGAAAAACTAATCCCACCTCCCCTTTTGGTGTTCAGCCAAATTCTATATGAAGCTAAATCAATGGTGAGACATGGCACAAATATTCTGGTTTGCCTTTTTGCACACATTCTTTTGGGGACTTCAGCACATTCAGTGGAACAGAGACTAAAGTTTTCAGTGATGCAGATTTTTGTTTATCAAGTGGCAATGATGTTCAGAAAGACATCAGAAAGACTCACTTTCTCGTTCATCTGACATAATATGTGTCTGAACTCAAAAGCTGATGACAAAAAAATTCAAAAAAATAAAATAATTCCAGAGTCATTTCACTCCCACTCATCACATCTGGGAAGCTTTGCTCTGTATGGAGTTTCTAGTCTGATTCTTCTGCTCCTTCACTGCATATGGAATATTTGAAATTAAATTTTGCTCATTTGAAAGCTGATGAAGCTCAGGCTGTGTTCAGCAGATAATTAAATTCCTTGGCTTTCAGACTACAGAAGGCCCTTAGGAGATCAACACAGTAGAGGACTGTATCATCCTACTTTAAGGTACCTGGCCTCTAATGCAAAATCCAAAACCCAATGGTCATATTCTTTAGCTCCATACACAGCTTACTGGGAGACACAGGCCATGTAAAAAAGCATCCCAAATATCCTGTAGGTTGAGCAGAGCAGCATGTGGACTTCCATCTAGACAAAGAAGTAAGTATATCTGAATTCTTGCTCCTTCACTCAACCCTCTGACAGAGTTTATAATTTTTGTTTCATAATACTGAGAGGACCCAGCTCTGGGTGACTTTTTTTTTTAGAGCATGGCTGCATTTCAGATGACCAGTTCTGAATTCAGATAAACAGTGGGCATTGCAACTCATAGCTTGTGCCTGCTTGCCAGTGATACCTGTTCTGTTTACTGGAACTGAGTCATGAACTTCTCGGCTTTCAGGCAGGTTGACTATAGAGGGAGCCTGAGACTAGGTAATGAAGTCAGACTGGGATTTCGAGATAACATCTACAGAAGTCTATCTGAAAATGGGATCAGTTACCCTTCAGAGGCACCTTTCTCTCTTCTGCCTGAAGAGGGAACTGCAGATGAGTAATTTAGTCTACAGACGTAACTTTTAAAAGTCTAAAGTTAGGACAGCTGAATGTCCACTGTTAGTCATTAGCTTTACACACTGTGCAACTGCCCTCTGGCTTACTTTTTCTTGTTAAAAGAACATTATAAATAGTCAAGCAGACACCCAAAAAGTCAGCAGACCTATATGCTTCTTTTAATGCAAAGTATTATTTGAAACCTTTAAGATAGATAATTATTAAGATAGTAAAAGACAAACATTTATTAAAAGATTTGTCATGATCTCAGTTCTTTCCCTGGGAACTGAATATTAATTAATTGCCCATAGTCTTTTGATTTTTAAAGTGCTTTCCAATATATTCAGCAGATGATTCAGAGTTGCTTCTTCAAACATCTCTTCCTCTCCCAGCCCCTCCAGCAAGATCTCTGCTTAACACCCCAGTCGTCAAATTGCCAGTCACTTTGCTGTGTGCTGTTCTGTTTTCAGAAATAAATGAAATAATAAGTCTCCTTAGAGTACAAAGCAGCACATTTTCAGAGAGCATGCATGAAACTTAGAGCAGCTGTGCTGTCAGACAGTCTATAGATTTGAGAACCAGTAGCAAGAACCACTTGAAAGATAACATATAAAGACATTTGGAAGTCATAGACAGGAAAACTTTGATCAAAGAGGAGGATCGGGAAAATAATAGGTAGGATCAGCTCTGCGTAGAAGGATCTGACAAGATTGCAAGGCAAAAAGAAAAAAGAAAAAAGAAAAATTAAAAAGGCTTCAATGAAAGTCTGAGTTCAGATTAGGAAGACTAAAACAAACTTCTGCAACATGCTTAAGATTACCCAAAAACACTTCAAATGTCATTACTCCATCTTGATTCCTCCTTTGTGCAAGTAATATGAACAATACCCGGTTCATATGTTTGTGAATTTTGTTCTAAATATAAAGCAATTGTCAAATCTCTACAATAAGTTAGTGAACCTGTAGCAAGCTAGAAAATGAATTAGCACCCAAAACAAAGAGGTCTCAAACATCCCAGTTACATGCAGACAGACTTTGGTATCTGGTCCTAAACTCTAGTAACACACCTAAGCTTTCCTACTTGAGATTGACACAAAAGAATTATTGCTGTTATAAGAACAAAATGATTTGTGGGACTGTATTTCACTTACCTAGAGCTATATCCATTTTCAGGGTATAATTTGAACCTTTTGAATCCTTATTTTCATTTTAATTTAAAGATCTCAGATTATTCAGTTTGTAATAAATAAAAATTTACATATGAGAGACACTTGCCTAGAACAGAAGTTGCTTATCGTTCCTTAGTACTGTCACGAAAGGGTCATTCTGTTTCACATTTATCTTAAGTTTAGCGGTACTGTAGACCTCTCTTTTAAAAGCAGTAGATCTTAGAGCCCATTTTACTACACTTAAGACAGGCCATGCCTTGCCTGGGCAGTTGTTTCCACCTCCCTCATGGCCAAGTCTAAGAAGCTACACTTGCAATCATCATTAATTAGCCAGTAAAGCCAAGAGAGTTCAAACAGTTGACGGGAAGATAAGAAAAAGAAGAGAAGCCTTTCCCTTGCGGTACATTTCAGTGACACCTTACACATAATATTAATTCTTGTACATACTCACAAATTACCTGTTTCCACCAAACTTGTTTCTTGTGTACTTACACATTAAAAGCACAATGAACAATGCCTTAAATGACTGTTACATTTTTGTTGCAAAGCTTTTGCCCAGTCTAGAAAACTCTTAAATATTTCCTTTATTTATATATTGTCATCGTAATAAACTAAGCTAATATAGGGAACCTAATGGATAGTATTAATTTTCTTTCAGCATCAATTTTCTGTTATCTCAGAAGTATTATAAGTAAAAAAAAGAAAGCAACTTTTTTTTCAATGCAGAGATACTGAGATAAATTAACCCTCGTAAAGTCAGCATATTCAAATCAAGCGGTAATTTAGCCCATTTATGAGAAACCCAGACATTTTTAGAAGTGGTTCTAAATTATATAGCAAGACTATGTAACACAGGATTCCCTTAATAGAAAATGTGTTCAAAATCTAATAATTCACCTGTTTGAAATAATAATATTATTGAAACTATTTGAAAGAACCTCCCAACTGGCCAAAGACGATCTGCATTTGTCATATTTCATATTCATTTGTGCTGTCTTAAGATTCAGCTTTGAATTCTGAAAAATTGTTTAATGTTTTGTTTTCTAATATCATAGGAAACTCTGCTTTGAAAAATAAGCCTGTCTTTTCTGGCAAGCACTGGAAATTCTTTTTCCAGAAACTTCAGATAAACCTCAGAGCATAAAAAGCAGTGAAAGTAGAACATTAATGTAGGTACAGAACTTAACAGAGAAAAACATATATTTTTTAACTAAAGAACAAGAATTCATAAAAAATCTAGTTAGCTATAACTGTGAAAATTTCTCCCCACACTTGGGCTTATGCAGTTGCAAGTGGACCGTGGTGGGCAGCCTTGTGTGAACACCTAGCCAGAGCTTTGAAGTGATGCTGTCTGCACCTTTCTTTATGGGAAGCCCATGGAAACACTGAAGAAGCTTTCACTTTCTGAAGATAGTGTTCCATTTATGACATTTTCAAACAATGAACTTTTGGTATAGAGAATGTAGAGCTCTGTTACACAAGACGCATTAAAGTAAAAGAATTTGCAAGGCAGTGCCTCCAACTTTTTCCCATACTTGCTCTCATTTCCAGCAACTTTCTATACCTTCCTGAGCTACAACAGTTTGCACTATTCCCTCTGCATCTTTAAGGAAAGAGATTCAAACAAACAAAAAACAACCCACCCCTCTTTCCATCACACTCGAGCTGTATCAGATCCCTCCTCTTCCTATGACACTTCCAAGCCTTACGTTCCTCTAGCTGCAACGTTTCCCTCCTGCCCACCCCATCATGCTTTCCAGCTAAGCCTGTTCAGCTCCTCCGAGGTAAGGAAACATCTGAGGGAATGCACGGGAAAATGGGAGAAAATTTTCGAGGAAGAATTATTGAGGAAAGAACAATATACAGCCTAACTTATTGGGGAAGAAAAAATCATGGGAAGAAAAAGAGATAAAGAAAGGTTAAGGCAGAGCTTTCTGATGAGTGTTTAGAATCTGATTTTTATGATCATGTCGAAAATTGTGCAAATAGCACCTGGACCTTTGGGGTCTTTCAAGTGGTCACTCTGACATTAAGAAGAAAAGAAAAAACAATGGGATGTCATCAGAGAATATCGCAATTGGCATAAAAACCTTGGTGCAAAGGTTATTCTCATTTCATAATGCGCTTTCTGTATTCCCAGTAACTTTTTGTGAACAACAGTGGCATTTAAATGTCAGAGGTGAAATCCAGACTTCACTGAAGTCAGCTCAGGTTTCCTATCCACTTCAAAGGGACCAGAACTGGACCAGAGAGTTCTGCAAGGAGGTTTATAGTCTCTAAATATATATCAGTATTCCTACTACTGCTCCTCTACTAGTATTGCATAAATGTCCTCAAACACTGAAGATAAGCAGAGAGCAATATTCCTTCTCATCAGTTTCCACAATGCATTGGAATGAAAAGATGAAGCATTCTGACTTTTATCATTAAAAAAAGAAGTCTTCGTAGGGTTTCCCTGCCAATGCTTTAATGAACTGCTCCCACCCCCAAAGCCACAGAGATTCCTGAGACAGGAAGAGGGAGAGGTGAGAGGGAGATAATCACCTTTCAGAGAAATTACTTTCATTTCCTGGGAAATGATTGCAATAGCATATCACATACAAAAGATATTCAGCTTCCACTGTTTCAGCAACTGTAATAATAACTACTTTGCATTTATATAGACTCTTTCACCAAATGATCTAGGTATTATTTAGTCTAGCAACTCTTTGAGATGGCATCTGTCTATCATATCTTTGTAAAGCATTTAGTACAGTGGGTTCTAATATGGTTGCAGGATTTAGGAGCTAATGTAACATAAATATTTCCTCTCACTCCTCTGGGGCTGGGCAGGGAGGATAAGTTTGTATTAAACCAAAACAAACTCAGATATGCTTGAAAATTGTCAAAGACTTCACTACCCCAAAACAGATGAGAACAGATTTAAATTGATGCTTTTGGGACAATCCAAGATTCATGCAATATACTTAAAATAATCTATTGCAGACTTGTTCTAGTTAACAATGCATCTCCACAGGGAAGTTTTAGCAAAAGTTCCAAATTTCACTGATTTTCTGGCCAAAAATCTAAGAAATAAAGGACATGCCTGAGAGCTGAAATGTATTTCCTGCTTTTGCACTTCTGGCTCTATTGATATTCTTGTGGTTAGCACCTGGGGGGTATATTGGGAAGGTTTTACACTAAAATGCTACCTTGAAATGCTGCAGATAGAGTAACAAAGAAAACATGGATACTAATGACAGTCAAGTGAATTAACCAGTAAAAGCAGTGCAAATGACATCCTAAAAAAAAAAAAAAATGGTACTGCTTCCTGAATCAAGTGGCATTATAATCTTTCTCTTAAAATTCGTTTTGAGGGCAGATTTCAGTGAAGTACATTTTTAGTGTAATTAGAAGCCAGGTTCTGTTTAGAAGCAATCATTAAACTATCTATATCTAGAGAAGTTGCTGCTTTGCTGCTTATTTCTAATGTTCTATTGTTCTGTACTTATCCAAGTTAACACCTGTTAAATATCAGTACTTTTTAAACAAGAAACTCTAAGTAAATTCTTTTAAATTGAATCTCTCTTGCTAGCACAAGAGATTAACATCTCCATGCTCATACTGCTTTAATTGTTCAACATATTTATGTATCAACCCTTTCAGAAGTTGAAATTCTTACTAACTTCAGGCCATTTAATCTTAGAATTCACTTTGGAACTAAATTTTCTCCGCATTTTCTATTATAAAGCAACAATAAATGGGAGCTCAGAAGCTCATCTTAAGCTATTTGGACTGGTAATGTCAAAGCATTATGTGACCTCTGAAGCATAGTAATAGCCTGGAAGAACTACTGAAAGGTCCCTCAGGAGCTGATAAACCTACCCAATTTCAGAGACAAAAGCTCTGTGTATTATACTTCATGGGACAGGAAGCTGTGAAAATCATTCATCACCTAAATCACCAAACTGCAGTTCCTTTCAGTCACTTAGAAATGCCAGCTAAGATTGCCAGAAGGAGCACATTTTCAGAAGGAACTGCACAGTTTCTTCTGGAAGGATTGCTTTAAAACCAGCCTATTCATTTGGTTACTGGGCTGTGCAAAAAAAAAAAGGATCCTCCCACATTTTCTTTCTCAAACTAATTTTAAAAATCAGTTTCTTTGCTAAAAAAATGTTGGTAGTTCTCGTTATTTCATTTGAATTGCAGAGTTATAATAAGAAGAGGAATTAACCCCTGACCTAAACTGCAAACTCAATAAACTACTACTGTGTCTGTGGCACATAAAACAGTATCTACAGCTGCATCAAGCATCAAGGGTCATGCTTGAGAACTTCTCTGTTGTGAGTCAGGAAACACAGCAAGAGCACACAGTCTTTCCAATGTTACCTACTGAGGATGTGGCCACCTTTCCTTTTCTGACAGATGTAGTTGGAGAGGGCAACATAAGTTGAATGATGGAAGAGTCTGGAGACGTCACCCAATAAACTAAGCATGTGAGCCAAAAGATACGCTGTCTTTGTAATAAGACCTTTTAGAAGTGCAGCTGTTTAGTATTACCAGAATGAAATTCCTCACCTAGCACAAAATATAGGAATGCCCTCCTTCGTCTGACATTGTGGCCCCTTAGTAATTAAAATGCTGAAACTGCATGGCAAAAAATTGCCATATAAATGCATGTGTGACAGACAGGATTGTTTTTGTTTTTTTCTCCTTGGTAGGTGTTATGTGTCAGATGGAGGGATTTGTAACTTATAGAGCTTTGTAGTTCTAAGGTCAAAGAGCTGCTTCAGCTCTGCTTCTCAGGCACTGAACTTATGACCGTGGATGCTCTTTAGTAACCACAGCTCTTTACATTCAGCTACCTCGAGGGTGTATCATATGTTGCAGTTAACATCTAATGTAAAAAAATTTGGCATTTCTAAATCAACTCCTTTCCCCTGTGACTGCTGTTACTCACATTAATGCTCCAGAACACCCATTTTGAACAAGTGAGAGTAAAACATCTAGAAAAATTCATTATTAGGTAAGATTTATCAGGTACAAAGATTTTCTACTCAACAGGTACAAAGATTTTCTACTCAACACTTCAAGAGTTCCAAGGTAGAGCTACCTGGCTTACAAAAATGCTTCCCTTGCAGATCTTTCTTTGCCTTTCTAATTAGAAGATTCCAGGATATTTAAAGCCTTTTAAGACCCTCAGCTAATAAAAGGAAAAAGAGAGAAAAAACAAATGCAAAAGTGCAGAACCTGCATTCTGCAGTCCCAGCATCTAATATGGAAAAAAGACTTTCTCTGTTTTGAAAGATATGACAAGTATTACCTCCTTGTGTCACCTTCAAGTTTTCCTTCATGATATTATATCAGAGAATGTCACCTCCTCAAAATGGTGTTATAAGCTAAAGTTGGAGCCATCTGGTCACTACTTACTGTACAGCTAGCAGTTCACTTTGAGCCTGAGTAGCTGTCAGATTTAAATAAGCAATATTATTGTGCTGAGTTGGGGTTAGTTGATTTTTTCCCTAAATTGGATCCAATCTTTTGGGGGCTGGTCCTTTGTTAAAAAAGAGGCTATAAAGTCTGTATTACAAGAAGATGTGTGATGCCTATAAACCAGAAAATGAGGGGAAAAGTGCATACAAATGAGTCTTTTGTTGTCCCTGTTGTCATCATTAGGAAATTAATGTTTACAGTTGAGATTTCCCTGTCATCAGTAAAGGCACTGCAACAGAACAGAGGAATGCCAAAGACACATCATACTTTTTGTCTGAATTTTTAATTCCTGTATTAGACAGCAGATACGGCAAATCAGGAAGTTTAACTGATATTCTTTAGGGGAATGAGGATAAGAAAATATGATGAGTACAACATTCAGGTTAAGAAACTAAATCTCAGAAGGCAAGAGATACAGCCCAACAGGAGCTCAAAACTCCTCTACCTTAAATATGGTCTGAATGATTTTGTAGTAAATTATATTTTTCCACAAGAAAATTAGTTCCTTATTTCTTAGGGTAACACAGAAAGGTAAGAAATACTGTGAATGTGTTCTATCTCTTCTTTCTAAGGCCTGCAGGAAAGCTGAGGCCCTGTGAAGACACATTTTCACAGTGTCTCGCAAGGCACTCACTGGCTACACTGCTGCATCCACAATACTGTGTGGGAGGGGAAGGCTGTACCTCAGAAGGAGACAAATTCAAAACTCTGCTTTTCTTTGTATACCCAGATGCACAGAGAAGCGCTCATCTCCCTGAGCATCTCTCCTTGGGACTTCCTGAGCTCAGACCATCCTTCTAAATGACAGTTAACAACCAAACTCAGTTTGGAATGAACTAAACTTTTCCATTGAGCATCTAAAGCTGTATCCCTTGAGCATCCCAACCTTTGAATAGCAATCTCAAGGTTGAAGCAAAAGATGGATGAAGATGGCAGGTGAGCTGAGCCTTCCATGTTTAAGATCAAGTTCCATGATTGATGAAACATCAAAACCATTCACCAAATGCAGTTAATTCAGTGACAGGTGGCTATGCTGGCAGTGTTTGAATATATAAATTTGAAGTGGTAGCTCTTCCCAGTGTACCTCTGTCGCTGCAAACTCAAATGCCCAGTGATAATACTGATAAAAGAAAGTGTCACTAACTGCTTTAATATTTCTAGCATGTAAAAAAGTACTGCCATGGTTGTGAATTATTTATTGGGAAATGACAGCTCATTTGGATCAGAAGTCAACTTGAGAGAGGAGATGTGCATATACCCCAGTTAGGAAGCAGATAAACCTAGAGTCTGGGAGGCCTAGGAAGAGAAGAGAAGGTGGTCAGGTAGCCCAGGATACAAGTGAGCTCTCCCCAGGAGCAGCGACGTCCAGGGAGAAGAGCAGAAGTGGCAACGAGTCTAGATCTCACTGGAGTGCAGGCAGCCACAGGGGAAACCCACAGCAATGCTTTGGGCGTCTGGTTACTTCCAGGCAGCAGCACTTCCTGTTATAGACCACCCAACCAGGATGAGGAAGCAGATGAAGTTTTTTACAAGCGGCTGGCTGAAGTCTCAGAGTCTCTAGCCCTTGTTCTTGTGGGAGACTTCAACTTACCAGGTATCTGCTGGAAATACAACACGGCAGAGAGAAAGCCGTCTAGGAGGTTCCTGGAGTGCGTGGAGGATAACTTCCT
Source organism: Theristicus caerulescens (assembly GCA_020745775.1). Lineage (NCBI taxonomy): Eukaryota > Metazoa > Chordata > Aves > Pelecaniformes > Threskiornithidae > Theristicus > Theristicus caerulescens. The sequence goes on from CM036558.1 coordinate 77,824,759, forward strand.
GACGCAGCTGTAAGCGAGCCAACCAGGGGAGGTGCCCCGCTGGACCTGCTGTTCACGAACAGAGAAGGTCTGGTGGGTGATGTGGTGGTCGGAGGCTGTCTTGGGCACAGCGACCATGAAATGGTAGAGTTTTCGATTTTTGGAGAAGTAAGGAGGGGGGCCAGCAAAACCACAACCCTAAACTTCAGAAGGGCAGACTTTGGCCTGTTTAGCAGTTTGGTTAACAGAGTCCCTTGGGAGGCAGTCCTGAAGGGCAAGGGAGTCCAGGAAGGCTGGATGTTATTCAAGAGGGAAGTCTTAAAGGCACAGGAGCAGGCTGTCCCCATGTGCTGCAAGTCGAGCAGGTGGGGGAGAAGACCAGCCTGGCTGAACAGAGAGCTCTGTCTGGAGCTCAGGAAGAAAAGGAGAACCTACCACCTTTGGAAGAAGGGGCAGGTGACTCAGGGGGACTACAAGGATGTGGTGAGGATATGCAGGGAGAAGATTAGAAAGGCGAAGGCCCAGCTAGAACTTAAACTGGCCACTGCTGTCAAGGACAACAAAAAATGTTTCTACAAGTATATCAGCGACAAAAGGAGGGCTAAGGAAAATCTCCCTCCTTTGTTGGATGCAGAGGGAAACCTGGCCACGAAGGATGAGGAGAAGGCTGAGGTACTTAATGCCTTCTTTGCCTCAGTCTTTAATAGTCGGACTGATCATCCTCAAGGTTTTCATGCCCCTGAGCTGGGAGATGGAGATAGGACACAGAATGTAGTCCCAGCTGTCGAAGAGGTGGCAGTCACCGATCTGCTCCTCCACCTGGATGCCCACAAGTCAATGGGGCCAGACGGGATCCACCCGAGGATACTGAGGGAGCTGGCGGAGGAGCTTGCCAAGCCACTCTCCATCATTTATCAGCAGTCCTGGTCAACCGGGGAGGTCCCAGATGACTGGAAGTTAGCTAATGTGACACCCATCTACAAGAAGGGCCGGAAGGAGGATCCGGGGAACTACAGGCCTGTCAGCCTGACCTCGGTGCCAGGGAAGGTCATGGAACAGATCATCCTGAGTGCCATTATGCGGCATGTGCGGGACAACCGGGGGATCAGGCTCAGCCAGCATGGGTTTATGAAAGGCAGGTCCTGCTTCACGAACCTGGTCTCCTTCTATGACAAGGTGACCTGCTTAGTGGATGAGGGGAAGGCTGTGGATGTTGTCTACTTGGACTTCAGTAAGGCCTTTGACACCGTCTCCCACAGCATTCTCCTGCAGAAGCTGGCTGCTCATGGCTTGGACAAGTGCACTCTGAGCTGGGTTAAAAACTGGCTGGACGGCCGAGCCCAGAGAGTGGTGGTGAATGGAGCCAAATCCAGTTGGTGACCGGTCACAAGTGGTGTTCCCCAGGGCTCGGTGTTGGGACCGGTCCTGTTCAATATCTTTATCGATGATCTGGATGAGGGGATTGAGTGCACCCTCAGTAAGTTTGCAGATGACACCAAGTTGGGTGGGAGTGTCGATCTGCTGGAGGGTAGGAAGGCCCTGCAGAGGGACCTGGACAGGCTGGATTGTTGGGCCGGGGCCAACTGTATGAGGTTCAACAAGGCCAAGTGCCGGGTCCTGCACTTCGGTCATAACAACGCCAGACAACGCTACAGGCTTGGGGAGGAGTGGCTGGAAAGCAGCCTGGCTGAAAAGGACCTGGGGGTGATGGGTGACAGCCGCCTAAACATGAGCCAGCAGTGTGCCCAGGTGGCCAAGAGGGCCAATGGCATCCTGGCTTGTATCAGGAATAGTGTGGCCAGCAGGACCAGGGAGGTGATAGTGCCCCTGTACTCGGCACTGGTGAGGCCGCACCTCGAGTACTGTGTTCAGTTTTGGGCCCCTCACTTCAAGAAGGACATTGAGGTGCTGAGCGTGTCCAGAGAAGGGCAACGAGGTTGGTGAAGGGTCTAGAGCACAAGTCTTATGAGGAGCGGCTGAGGGAGCTGGGGTTGTTTAGTTTGGAGAAGAGGAGGCTGAGGGGAGACCTTATTGCCCTCTACAACTACCTGAAAGGAGGTTGTAGCGAGGTGGGGGTTGGTCTCTTCACCCCAGTAACAAGTGATAGGACGAGAGGAAATGGCCTCAAGCTGCGCCAGGGTAAGTTTAGGTTAGATATTAGGAAAAACTTCTTTACTGACAGAGTAGTCAGGCACTGGAACAGGCTGCCCAGGGAAGTGGTTGAGTCCCCATCCCTGGAGGTATTTAAAAGGCGGGTAGATGCAGTACTTGAGGACATGGTTTAGTGGTGGACTTGGCAGTGGTAGGTTAACGGTTGGACCTGATGATCCTAAGGGTCTTTTCCAACCTTAACAATTCTATGATTCTATGATTCCTCCAGGAGAAGCTGGGGAGGGGGTTACCAACCAAAGACATACACACACATACACACACATGTGTTTATGCATTTTATGCTGCTTACATAAAATATGCCTGCATACCTTAAGACATATGTAAGCAAACTGGCCACTGGCCTCATCTCCCAAGCAGCTCCATATCAGGACATCAGGTGGATTCCTGTAGGAAAGCAGCTTCTGAGAACAGCCATTGTTGTCCTATATCAGGGCATAACATTGTCCATATGGGGTTAATGTGAAGCTATCCTACCTCAAGCAGTGGCTATTCAAGTCCCCACAAGCCACGTTCCTGCCCATCTTCTCACCATGCTGGTTATCCTCAGCACTAGAGGAAGAAGCCTGATGGAGGTGACCTGGTGATGGTGTAACCTGTTTCTGTTCCCTCCCCTAGTCACATCTCTGGCTAAAACATCATTTGGCACCATCCTTAACTACACTGGATAACCTAAGGGAGTGGTAGGCACAGTCAGGACACTCTGCTTTGTGTCTCTCTCTAGTCCCATATAATTTACATTTCGATCCATTGGTCCTCACCCTTTCACCATTCTTTATTTGTTATGTCCAACAATTATTTGGCTTTCCCCAGGCCTGTGTCTTTACACCTCCACCTCGTCTTTTCTTGTTATTCTTTCCTTTTTTTTTTTTTTAAGGTGATGGGAAGTGACATTTTGTTTAATTACGAATGCTTCTCTAACTGGGAAACCAACAGGAAGACTATGCCCTTAAACTGGCTAGGGAAGGCAGTACATGTGTATGATACTGCTCCACAATATTTCTCCCATCTCTAGTTATTTACGGCTCATAGCCTTTCTGAGCTCTTCGTGGATGTGTGCCGTTAGTAACACTCACTGGATTTCTCTCCCAACAGTTTGGGCAGTCCTTCCTTGAAACCATGTACACTTTTAGCATCCACAGCTCGCTCTGGCAGTAAGTTCCCCAAGTCTACAGCCAGCTTCTCTCATATCTTCTGAACCCTGCTTGAGTCAGCTCCATGAAGTGTCCCCTATTGTTTCCATTGGGAGAAAGTTTGCTCCTTATCTCCCTTTACCCTGGCATGCATCTTTTTATGGATGTCCCTCTTAAATTGTTAGGGACAGGGTTAATTCACTAGTCACAGTATTTGAAAAGAATGAAAAAGCAGAAGTCCAGGTCTGAAGCACAATATTCAGCAGGTACTTATATCTATTAATTTTATAGTAAGACAGTACAAACATAACACTGCTCTATGACCTGTTTGCAGCTTTTTATGTCTGAGAAATTGGTATTTTCTTCAGAAAATGTTTGGCTTATTAAAACTAAAACAACAATCCTACACCCTGCCTCAAAAAGCCTCTTTCTAACTAAATTTAATTTAATAAGACAGCATCTTATTCACCTCATTGATTTTACTCCCTCAGACAAAATAAAAAATTATAATTATTTGAAGGAAAAAATGAACTCTTAGTCCTATTATAATCCATGGTCTTGTTTTTCAATATCTACATGCAGTCAATTTATATGGTCTAAAGCATTGTGACCATTTCAGTTCTATGCAGTCAATCACAACATTTCTTTCAGAAATTTGTGTTTGTCTTCATGCATAGCCAGGCTTTTTTTCCAGTTTTACTGTGGCTGTATGTGTATCCAGATAATTAGAAGCATCAGTGTATGGCATACACTGTAAGAAGCCTTTCAGTGCTTTGATACAAAAACCCGCTAGTCAATCAGAACTTGGCAGGTTTATGCACAGACAGTTTAACCTATGGACAGATATCTGCACAATTCCTGCCTTCCAGAAAGCTTTCAGACTCCCTTGGCACAGCCAAAATTGGGAAAGTGTGGAAAGTGATTACCTCAATAGTAGCAATTTAATTTTGCTTCTTTTTTTTTTTTAAATTCAGACTCTTTCTTTTGTCTCCCATTTCAAGGGGAAAACCAAGTTTGATTGTTTTTTTTGATAAATCAGCCTGCAGGCTGTACTGAATACAACTTTAGAAAGCTTGCTGATTTTTTTTTATCTTGTACTTGGGGGGAGTATGTTGAACTCTGCATGACCTGTGTTAGCATGAGAAGAAATCTCCGAACTGCACAGAGATGTTATCTCAATATTTTTATAGCAAAAATTATCTTCATAATATGTTTTAATTCCTCTGCACTTCAAAATCATTGCTGCAGATTATTGCATGAATAAAGTGTTTTGTTTATGCTCTGCTGATACTGGCTCCAAATGTATTTGGACTTCTGTTTGTTTCCTCACCCACTGCCTTTTACAAAGAATAAAGCTAATAAGCTATAATTTGTTTATTTCAAAAATAGTTAAGTATGGCAAATTGCATACCTATATGCTTTTCAGTTTTCTTTTTGCCACCTGGAAACATATATAAATTATTTTTTATTGATGCATGGCACAACGTATGCAAGATTTACAATGGATCCCTGCTTACATGGCCAGCAGAGGCTGCAGCCTGACCTGTGGGTCCTGCAGGGCTGTGTCAAGAGGGATGTGCCATGGTGAGATCTCGGTGGTAAAAGGCTGGCTGCAATTTCCACAGAAAGGACTATCTGAAAATCAGTTAGGGAAAGTGGATCATTGTGGGGATTGAGATAATAGAAATAGGATGGGCTTCAACAGTACGTTGTTCAAAGTCATTAATTCAGAAGCTAATAACAGGTTTTGAAGCTGCACAGTGAGAGCACTTCAGCAGGAAAGAGCCCAAGAGGGGAACACTTTGGGTTGATTAGTTCATCACAAGGGAAAAAAAAACATAAGAGACGCTGGAGCTGTGGACATGAAAGAGGTAAATAATTTAGGTGAGGAGTTTTCTGTGGAACTGAACTAAAATGTACAGAGCAATAGGACTTCACCTGAAATGCTGCTTACAGTATTGTTGCCTACCGCGTTGTACCCAGTGCAGGTGCCCCGGTGCTGGCAGCAGCAGCAGCAGCAGCAGCGGGGGCTGCAGGGGGGCCCCTGTGAGGAGCGGCCGGGGCTGCCCGGTTCTGGCCACAGCCGGTTGCAGCCGGCTCCAAGGGCCCCAGCGCAGGGCAGAGCTGAGCCCCTCAGCCCCGGGCGGGCGCCTCAGGGAAAGCCTGGGTAAGGAAGGGCAAAACGCTGCCCTAGTGTTTGTCTGATTCCCAGTAGCTGAATCAGCAAGTAAATATTTATTTTCATTACCCATAAATTAAGTTCATTAACCCCAAATCAAGACTGTTTCACCTGTGATGGTAGTTGGTCAGTGGTACCCTCGTCTTCATCCAGAGCCATGAGCTTTCTCGTGCCTGTTCTTCCTATTTTCTCCCCTTGTCCCACGAAGGTGGGGATTGAGCGAGCAGCTGGGTGGGGATTTTGCTGTTGTCCAAAGGCAAACCCACCACACAGGCAGGGGGTGACTCAGAGAACTCAGCTTGATGGCAGTCCAGAAATACACAAATACAGGAATATACCAAACGTGAAGGAGAACAATTGAAACAAATGAACAATGTTTGCAAGGGAACAAATGGGTAAAAGTGGAACGGATGAATACATTTACACTACAAACTCGAAGGGGGTGATTTTTAATCCACAAATCTGTAAATCTCTTCTTCTATGAACAGAGTGGACAAAAATATGAAAAACAGCTAGCACAACAGTACCATTTGAAACAAAAAAAACCCCACCAAACATGGTCAATTCATAACCTGGCTTATATGACAGTGAGTATCTGCAGTAGCAGTATACAGGTCCTGTGACATGTGAAGTCTCCTTTTTTAATAAGTGAGAGAAGTATTTCATCCAAAGAGACAACCCTAGGATACCTGAGATACGATTAAAGGGATCGGAATATTAATTTAAAATCTGAAGTAATGTCTGGACAAACAATGAAGATTTCATCCCTAAAGGTACATTTTCTGAGAGCTCCTTCCAGTGGGACTAAGACTGCAATTTTTATTCAAGCCTATAAGCAATACAGTATATTATAAATAACATCAGGACCAAAGTTCTTCACCAGAATTCAGCTTGAGAATGAAGGAGCCCTCAGTGAATATGTTGTAGAAGAGGATCAGTTTAACAACAACAAAGTCATTTTAGAATTACACCAATAATGTCTACTCTGCACGTTTATTAAAGGTGTAACTGAAGGCATTGTTGTTGCTGCTCATTCAATAACATGTGAGTCCCTCAGTGCATTTCTCCTTGCTTCCAGATGACACCTTGTTTCAGCTGTAAAGGGGATCTTGGATCATCATTCAAAATCCACTCTACTGAGACCAACTACAGCCTCCTAAGTGCTTTTCGGAGTTCTTTGCTTTGTTCAAAAACTACTTCAAAGCTAAAGAAATGTCCCTCTTGAAGAAAGACATTTGCTTCAAAAGTTTAGAGTGTTATATCACAGCCAGTTATTGGGAAAAGGCGGAGAACACTACCATCAGTTCCCAGCTCAAGCAAAGACTGCCTTCTAGGAGGTTGAGCAAATCCATTAGCCCCTTTTCTCCAGCAGAAGTGAAAATACAAATCCTTACACCGGTAAAGTGGAGACAAAACCAGTTCCTTGCCACAGAGGAATGCGCCATGGTTACATAACATGACTACAATGCTAAGTGTTAAAGTGATTAGGGTCCCAGATATTTAATGGAAGAAATCTCATTTTCTTAGAAGATTTTCAAATAGAAGAACAAAGCTTCAGCAAAGAGAGTGTGGAAAATAATCCTCCACTGTCCCCACTCTCCAGCAAGCTAGAGGAACTTATTCATCTTTCACACCACCAATTTCTATGGCTCTCTGCTGGAAAGCTGCCAGAGCTATAGGCAAACAGAAACTGATTCAGCTACTAGAAGGAACAGAGTATCTGAGAATAGGAAAATTATCTATGTAGGAGGTTTGCCAGCAATTTCAATAAATTACACTCTAAAAGATAATACCATGAAATGAAAAAGTCCTCTTTAATTAGAAACTCCATTAAAAAAGTATGTCTATACATTTAGCTTTATAAAATAAAGACAGAAGAGCTGCTAAGCAGGCTCAGAGCTGCTAAAACTCTGGAATAAGCTAGTCTTAAAAATTAGATTTCTAAATGAGATTTAGAGCTTAATGGGGTGACAGCTGTCTTGACTAGTCTTAGTCCAAATAAGCACAAAAGAGATACACACTGTTTTTGGAAACTACAAGAAAACCATTGATGAAAACCTCCACACTGGCATGATACAAATTAATTGTTATTTCTCTTCCCCTTGGGTTGCAAAAAGATGTGAGACTGTTAGTTTTAAGAATCAACCGGGATTTCAGGAAGTAATTTACAAAAGCACAGCCTCTTAAGATTTCAGATGTGTTTAAATTAGCTGTCTGGTCCTTGTATAGACTAAGGGAAGAAAGAGAGAGTTTCAAGGTAATGTTCAGAGCACCTAAGGTAGTATCTTGCTCTTGTGCCACTTTCCACTGGACCCTCTCTGCATCCATGGACTACAAAGGTAATATCTGGAGCTCAATATCATAATTTACGGTCCTAAAATAGCTAAAGAAAGTGAGACAAAACAAAGAACAAGTGAGGTTTTTGTCTTGTTCAAACTATCATCAGCAATTTCTGGTGTTATTGCCAGAGCATTTTTGCATAGCTAGCATCATGTCTTGTGGGAGAGGGAAAGGCCTCTAATAAAGTCCACTGGATTTTTGGATAGACGATTAATTTAAATACATTCATTTTTTTCTGCCCTTGAGCTTTAATCCTCCTTCTTTGGCATTTTTTATTCTCTACCCAGTGGAACCAGGTAGGGATATATTATTGAAATATTTATAGTTTCCTCCAGAAGAAAATAAGTAGAGTTAATGTAGTAGATATATTTCAACATCTTCCACACAGCAATCATTATGATGTGGCAATATCGTTTACTAAAGCTGAGAGAAGGTAACAGGGGTGTGTTGCAAACAATGTGGTAGATGGAGTGGCCCAAGTGCAAGAGGAGGGTGTAGGAGACCTGATTTTTCTGCTGCTGGTCTACCAAGGGACTTTGATGCACAAAGTCAAATTACTTTCTTACTCTCTCTGTAAGTAAATTTAAGTTAAAGATACTGAGACCCACCTTAAGTCCTTCATGCTCTGTGACAGAGGGCCAAATGTCACAGTTTTACGACATCCTGAAAAGTTATGCACAACTGAAAGATCAGCTTCTGTCTGGAGAAGATTCCAAGGTAGAAAACATTGGGCTCTCCTGAGTAGCTTTTCATTGTATGTCTTTCTTTAACAAGGGAAGAAGCACCTTGAGGTAACAAGGCATTTCCAAGAAAATTAATAGGACTGCTCATCCAACTAACTCACTACTCATCTTGGTAAAATCAGGCATCCAGGATTAAAACCTAAATTATTCTTTACATTCAATTTTGACTTTTTAAATCAGAACTTTCCAAGTCTTCTACCAGTTACTATTATGTTTTTATACTTTCTGTGAATAAATAATTTTTCTATGCCCTTACATAGAAGATGATATTGTTGAGGTGTTAAGGGACACCTTCATAGAATCTTGTGTACTCACATTTATACTTTAAACACTTCCAAAGGTGCTAAAATCAGGGACCTAAGGTCCCTATTATAATCTGTGGAAAAAGAGTGGAGTTTTAGCACGAAACTGAGAACACACCAATTAGATGCCTGAAAAGGTGAACGGACTTCAAGCACCAGTAACACACAGGGCTGCCAGGTACAGAGCATGGGTTCACAGACTCGTCAGCCAGCATCCCTTCCACATGATAGCATTGCCCCCACAAAGCTCATATGCTCCACAGTACGGTCTGAGGTGCTCAAGCCAAATAAACATATGCCTTGACGCCTCTGTAAGGATCCTGGCAATGGATCCCATCGGCTAACACTACACTTCAGAATAAAGGGCAGCTTGTTTCTAATAAGAATGTATTTTCTTCTGATGCACAAAGTCCATGTTCTCCACAGCACCTCAGAACAACGAAGGACTGAATGTCCAAACTGAAGTTCCCTCTTCATCTTCAGCAGATAAATCTCCCGATGATTCTGTACATTGGTGCTGGCACTGTCATTGTTAATGCTGTACCTGCTTCATGGCTGAATGGAGGGTGCTAGTGTAGCTGGATGCCAGTCTAGCAAATATATCCAGGGCTAAGTGATGTTACAGGGAGCAATTTCAACTTTGCAAAAAGGTACTCTCAGACATATAGCAATCATCATCTTGAAAAAAAACCCAAAACCCAAGCATACAATTGTCTGGGTAGCAGGCGTTTGAAAAATCTTGTTGTTGTAGGCAATAACTGTAACAAAGAACAGAATTGCTGCCTGTGGAGTAGGAGGAAAAGAGTTCAAAATGAATGAACACAACTCACTGGTTGCAGTACCCTTATGAAAAATCTGCTAAATCTAATTCCAGAGAACCTCTAATCCACTAATAGAGAAGTATATGCCATATTTTAAGCTGTATATAATGTAATGGATAGCTATAATTGCTTCAACAGAATAAGGAATAGTATAGCCAATATATACTGTAAGCCAGGCTAGTTATTTATTTTGTCAGCAGTTGGAACATACAGCTGCTCATGTTTGTTAGTATTTCACATTCATCATTACATTTATTTGCTTACTTACAAATTGGTATGAAGTGCTACTTCTCTTTTCCAGCCAAATAAGTTACAAACTGTAGATATCACAGACATTATACAGAAATCTGAATTACATGTGAATGGGATACAAGGATGAGAGGGAGGAGAGACAGAAAGAGGTGCTCACTCTTACAGATTTAACCCAAATTCTGCTGAGAAAGAGGATCTGAAGGCTTGGAAGTCTGTGCTGCATGCTGTGTACACAGTAACATATCCACTGGATTTAATATTTGCCAGGCAAATCACAAAGCCCTCTCAGGCTACAGCAGCATATAATCTCCTTGAATGTTTTCCTGAGCTCCTGACTCCGGAATGCATAGATGAGTGGATCAATGATGGAATTGCACATGATGAGGATGAGGTAGAAGTTAAAGTGGGACATGAAGCACACACAGTAAGGGTTGTAGGGGCAGGAGATGTAGAAAATGAGGTGCAGGAAAAATGGAGCCCAGCACACAACAAAAACTCCTATCAGGATGGTGAGAGTGATGGCCCCTTTCATGTTGGCCCCTTGGCGAATAGGGCCAGTCCCTGGAAGAACAGCAATCTTTTTGATATGCATCCGAGCCATCATGAACATGTGGACGTAGAGGGATGCCATGAGAATGAGCATAGTGAAGAACATGCTAATAAGGCAGATGATGACAACACTGCTGTCAGAGTAAATGATGAACAAAATGCCTGAGACTGTGCAAGCAGCCCAGATGCATGTAATGATGACCCCTACGCGCTTCACCGTCATGATATTATGGTACTGGAGGGCGTAAAATATAGTAAAGTACCTGTCCACTGCTATTGAGAGGAGACTGCAAATTGATGCAAGCAAGGAACTGCAAATCACTGAATCAATGACATTGTCAATGTTTATGGTAAAGCTCTGTGCGTCTGTGTCTGTATTGTTTAGCAGCGTGATGACAATAGTTTCTGATCCATTAGATACACTCACTAGCATGTCAGCCACTGCCAAGCTACAGATGAAGAAGTACATGGGCGAATGGAGGTTCTTGTTCTTGGCTATCGCCACAATGACCAAGACATTCTCTAGCAAGCTGATGATGCCCAGAGTCACAAACACTTCGGGGGATACAAAGAGTTGCTCGTAGCAGCCTCCCGAGGAGTGGCCCTTTGCGCTGGGCTCGCTGGCACCTCCATGCAGTCCGTAGCTGTGGTTCCAGAAGTGGAGAGGCTGGAGTGTCCCACGGTGCTGGGTGAAATTCATCTTATGGAGATCCCCTTTCAGCTTCCCGCTTTTAAAACTCCTGTTCCTTTTTCATTCCTTTGAAAACCTTCTTTGGCTTTTCAGCTTGGGAAGAAAAGAAAAATAAGCCAGCACCAAGGCAGGCAGCAGTTCAGAACACTTTGACTGCTGTTACAAAATAAGGTTTCAAACTCAGAAATACTGGTTTACTCTCTCACAGATGCAGTTTCTGATCATCATCACATTTACCTTGGTGATCTATTTCACAGAGTCCCAACAGTCTGTAAGTTTGCATCACATTCTCCCCTATGGCAGTTCCTGTTCAGTTCACTGGTATGCTGAAAGGCTTTTTTGTTCCCTTCCATTAAGAGAGGCAAACATAAAACGCGCAAGTGACTGCTGCGGAGCAGAAACTAATTTCAAACTGCAAGCACCGGTGTCTCTGTCAGACAGTGCATGCTGGCTGCCTGTTTTATGGTGTGTGGAGGAGAAAAATATTCAGGGCACTCTCCGCCTCTGCTTTGCCTTCCAGCCAATGGGGCTCAGGAGCTGCAGAAAGTCGAGGGGCTGCTGGTTCTGAGCCTCTCTGAAACATCACGCGGCACAGTAGATTCAGATGCAGCGTGAGCTACCAGTAGCTACAGGAAAGCGGATGGGCTACCAGAGATTTGTTTCCCCTCTTTAACTTCTCAGAATAGTATTTTAACACTGATTTTTAATCAGCAATCTTACAGAACTGCACTAGCAATCTTACAAAATTCCTGCAGGTGAAGTGATGACTTTTAATTTTTCAGACTGATTTACTGTGATTTACTCTTGCCCCTTCTGTGGCAGAAAGTTGCTCTGCCTTGTATATGTGGCAAAATAGGAAAAGGACAAGGAAGCAAGAGAATACTTACTTGCTCTTAGTTCTCTCTCCCAGATCTCCCTTGCATTGCTAACTTTTCTATGCCTTAGTTGTCCATTTGCAAGATGTGTTGTTGCAAGGTTGCATTATATTCTCTAAGCTTCTCATAATTTTTAAGAAATGGAGACCATCTAGGGACCAAAAACAGAACAAGGAGCCAAAGTCACAAATGGCTTAATAAATTGTCCTAAAGAAAGTAGTTTTTCCCAGGTAGTAGCCTTCTTCATTGTCTTATTTCCAGGAAGGAAAAGATGATAGAGTTGATTGAATTAGGGTGTTGGGCAGAAAAAGAAAAGTCAGTATTTAGAATAGATGAACGAAAGTAACAAGAGACAAAGTTGCAACCTGTAAGAAATGGGCCTCATACAATGGTAATGACACAAAGGCATTCATAAATCTCCTAAATGTCCATCCAGAGGCATGTCCTTGTGCTCACCTGGCATGAGCTGAAAGTCACCTTGTGAAAGCCCTTGAGAAGAAGGAGGAAAAGAATGCCAAATGAATATGCAGAGACAGGGACAAAAGTTGTTTTGCTGTTTCCTCTTCAAGCATTGCAATTGAAGATTGAAAAACAAATATACTGAATAAAGCCTAAAGTACAGGTGGATTTTAAAGCTATGGAAGCTACAGGAAAGTCAGTCACTACACCTGAGAGTAATGTTTGCAAGAAAGTTGTCTGAATGAGCATTTCCAGTCAACTACCAGGAAGGCTATGGAGGGGTCTGTATCTGATGCAAGAGTCTATTTTCTTCAACCTCTCAAACTTTTTTCATCTTCTATGCATTACCTGGTTTTAAAATGAACAGCTATAAAGAGATACAGGAATACAACATGCGTGTAAATGCATAACTGTCTGTATTCAATATCCCAGCACCAGGGTGAAGCATGATTTTACTTTCACATTTGGGTTTGCTATAGATCTATGGTTATAAAGACCTATATCAGAAGAAAAGCCTCAGCCAATTATTTCTGTGCCTGTCCCCAGACAGATTGCTTCATAAAGCTGAAACATAAACATCCAAGACAAACAAAATAACTTGTGGCATAGGAAATCCCACATTTATCAGTCTGGAAAACATCATTCACCAGCAGCATCCTTACAATGAAGCAATAGCTTGCTGCTGAGAGAGCAAGATTTACTTTCCTATCAAGACATAATGCAAGCCAGGATTCAAAAAGATTTATTATCTAGTTACTGATCCCTGTGCCAGTCTACACTAACTCCTGCCACAGACAGGACTTGCATACCTAACCCTTGAGGACATAGCTACAATGTGACAGTAGTGAGAAAATTTATATAAAGACTGTCATGGGAGAGCAGTGTCTCCCCAGACAAGGTATTTTTCTACACCTGCAGCCAGAAATGTATAATCTTCAAGTTATCCCAGGGAAGCAGCCACTCAGCATCCCTTCCTTCATCACCCCCCTCCATGACGGAATGGTCCTTGGCACAGGGATCACTCCCCTTCACCTGCTTAGGTGGAGCCAGAGCAAGACAGGCTGGCAAGAATAGAGAGAAGCTGCCTCCAGAGAATACTGCCCCATTTGCTCCAGCTGTCTGTCCCTCTTCTGGCTCCTCCCTTTCTCTGCACATTATCTCTGTTCTCACCCCCATTTATCTTTCCATATACTATCTCTCTTCACGCAGAAGCTATCCAGACAATGCTCCATGCTTGACTTTTCTCTGGATGTGGTCATAAGAATGCAACATTGGTTATAACAAAGGAAAGAAAAGGATGCCTCTCTCCCACCCACAGCCATCACTCACCTCAAAATTTCTACTTACGCTCTGCATTCTTGGTGCGAAGTTGTTTTGGTGCATTAGCCATCCATATTTGTGGAATGAAGGTACATGACTGGAAGCAGTAGACTTATGGTAGCTTAGCAACTCGGTTGAAGCACTGAAGAGGTGATGTACCATTAGAAGGTAAAACAAGTTATATGAGCATTTTTTTAAATGAGAGAAGATGTATGTACGTCTAAATACTTCTACGGTAGAAGATGGATACATGCTTCTGGCTCCCACTTAACAAAAACCAAACCATATAATGTTAAAATCATTCAAAGAACCCTAGCTCTCTCATACCTGAAAATATGTCAATATTTCAATTTTTTTAGTCATAGATGACAGGAGTATTGCATAATATACATTGCCTAAACTGTTTCTTAAATTTTAAAAACCAAAGCTGAGCTAATATTTCTTTCGAAAGTGGTCACTGGCAAGCTTTTCAGCACCATGGAAAAACAACCATGGCTGCAGAAAACTATAAACTGGTAACAGTGATATGCTAATATGAGATCCAGCTCTTAAGGGAATTAAAACATCAACAAAGATTTGATTCCAGCCTCACCTTTTAACATAATGAGGACTTACATGATAAAAAATATTATTTTGACCTGTCTTTTAAAATGTCCATTTTAAGACTTCCTCCTATACAGTTCCCCCATGTCCTACACTCTGTTTCCAACTACTCGCTGATGTCCACCCTCCAGGTAGGGTTACAGCCATCTCCACCTCACAACATTTTGAAGAGCTGAATTATCCTCTGACAGTTCCTTTTGAAAGTCAGAAGAAAGCATTCACTGGAATCAATAATAAGCAGATAAAATCCCAATAGTGGTACAGGAAGACAGGCGGAGGGATGAGCAGGCTGTATAGGTCCAATATGGGAGAAAAAGAAAGGTAGAGAGAGTTAGCACAGGCACTTCTCTGCTCAAATGTACAGTCTGAGACCTCTTTGAATCCCATGTCCATGTTGCTCAAGCACAGAGATGATATTTACCACTTCAACAACTGTCAGTGGAAACAGAGGAGGGGTTGTGAGAAGCTGGGTAGAAGGAGGAGCCAAAGAAGTAGATTATTAACAATCAGTCCCTCAGACTTGTGCGAGTGTGCCAGTACTGTGCACAGGGCGCTGCTGCTTTTACATGGACAAGCATAATTGAAAGAAGTTTTTGATACATGTGCTCAGATCCAGTTTTTCAGCACCTTCAAAACCTCAGGTCCATAACACAGTAAAAAGACTGTACTATATTTTTGTGTGCTGATTTTGAAATATAAAAGGAGCCAGGCAATTAAACTTTGGAAGCTTCTATGGGATTGTAGCCTGCATCACATCTTTATATTACAGCAAAAGCAAATTCTGCCTAACACTCAAAATACTCACCAAAAATGGTTCAAATAATGCAACATACTTTTCCATCCTACCCACAGATGTCATTGGAAGAAGCATTTCTTTGATTCTTTCTAGCTCCAGTAAATTAGCATATGAGCAACATGGAGACACTTGTTTGTTCCTGTATTTGGACGGGTAGTTTTTTAATTTGGTCCTTGAACCTATTGTTTTATTTGCCAGCAACTCTGATACAAGCATGAAGAGACATGTCAATACAGACCTGACTGTCATAAACTTCAGATGCTACCCTAGGATATGTAGGAATACAGAGGAGAACTGGCATCGGCTTTGTATGAAGTAAAGGTGATGTCTGTTGCAGATAGCAAAGAAAATCCACATGGTAGAAGGTCATTAGTTCTGCAGTATAGAACTTGAAATGTCTATGTGTAATGTTACTTCACAGGAAAAGATATGATTGTAGACCAAATCAATTATTATTCTTTGTGCTTGTACAAACAAGTTCAAAGAAGAAGTAATGAATCAGTGGGGGGGTCTTAGTCAATCAAGAATAAATAGTGTAGTCAAGCTTCTATTCAGAGTCACAGAAATGTTGGTTGGATTAGACCTCGGAAGTCATCTCATCCAGCTTCTGCTTTGAATGGAATTGCCACCAATATTGGATCAGATCAGCTGTGGCTTTGTCTAGCCAAGTCTTGAAAACTTCCAAGAATGGAGATCCCACACCCTCCCTGGATAACCTGTTCCTGTTCTGCATTGTTTTTCTAGTTAAAAAGTTTTTCCTAATCTGAATCCCCCAAGACTAGGTTACATGCACTACAGGAGAGGCAGAGGGAGCTGGACTGGTAAAGGCTATTGAAGAGGAGGCTAAGGGGTGATCTAATAGCAGATGAAGCTCCTCTTGACAGTGCCAGGGAATATAACAAGAAGCAGCAGTCACAGATTGTGGCTTGGGTGTGTAAACTAAGCTCCTGCCCATAGTGACAGCCCTTCAATGAACCATCTTCAGTTTCTCCACATCTCTCTTGAACTGTGGGGGCACAAAGCTGAATGCTGTTCTGGGTACAGCCTCACCCGTGCCAAGTAGAGGGGGATAATAACCTACTTCAATCTGTCAGCTGTGCTTCTCCTAATGCAGCTGAGTGCCTGCTTTGCCCCATTTGCAGTGATAGTGGACTTTTGGCTTATATTCAGGTTGACATTCAACATAACCCCTTTGCTGTCCTTTTCAGCAAAGCTGCTACTCAGGCAGTCAGTGCCTGTACTGATGCATGGGACTCTTCTACCCCATGCAAAGAACTTTGTACTTCTTGTTCACCTTCATAAATTTTCTGTTGACCCAATACTCATGTCTCCCAATGTCCCTCTGGATCAAATCTCTGTTGTTTAGTATGTTCACCATTCACCCCCTCAACTTACCACAATCTGCAAATTTGTGGATGGTGCATTCTGTATTAATATCCTTGTTAATGATGGAGATATGAAACAATCATTCCCAGTAAAGCCCCCAGGGTACTCCATTTGTTCCCAGCTATCAACTGGACTGTTGCCCAGTGTACAATACATTGATCATTACCTTTTGAGATCATCAGTCCAAGTAGTTTTCAACCCACCTGTGACATGCAAATGAAAACACTGGTCAGTGGAAAACTAGTCTAATGCATTTTCATATAGTCTCTTATTTTGGAGTGCTGATTGCCTTGTAATCTTTGTAATTTATTTTTAGCCTTGCTCACTTGAGGTGAAAGCAGTTTTTAAGTCAAGGAGCTTCAGTGTTGAGAGCAGGAGTCTCTGTAGCTTGCCTCTCTTCCTCATGTCTGTTAGTTAGAAGAGCAGGAGAACTCTTTAGCCAATCTGGCCACTGAAAAGCACAGAAATGTATATTCTGCTGGCAAATGATGCATTTGCACTTACTTGAAGATGCTGTAAATGTGCAGAAGTGGAATGTTTTCCGTTAAAATGACACGAGTGCAGAAGCTTTAAGCACTTAACCGTTTAAATCTGACCTCATTTCTATTTTAGGTGATCTCTGTTGTGATCATGGAGATCATTAATTTGCAGTCAATGCAGCAATCACCATCCTTGTCCTAGTCTTTTCTCCTCCATTCCATCTGTCTCAAATAATAAATTTTCTTTTACTTGCTTGTAGATTTAGGTGCTTGTCTGCTCAGACTCATCTGAAGCACTTTGTTCAAATGGAGTCATTTGAATCCACAATCTCCTTAGTGTTGATATCCCTCTCCAAATACCTCTCCAAAAGACACACAGCAGCATTCAGGATTAAGTACAAATTAAACATTGCCATTCATCCAGATCAGCAAACCAAAAAAACAATAATCCTGAATTTGTGACTTCTTCGGTTTGTTCTGTGCCAAAAATAAGCTGTTAACCTGGCCATTTCCTTCGTTCATGACCTTTGTATACAAATACAGCAGAGGAAATACTTCTAACAACTACACGCTTTTCTCCACTCCCTATACACTCCCGAACAGAGCAGTTTTCAGCACTACCCTTGCTTCTCTCACTTTAGATCATGAGATCATTTTATATTATGAAGTTTAGAATGATCTTCACTTTTCCAGTTTATCATATTCAGTTTTCTTCCATAATGATATTCAGTGTTTTTCTGTGTGAGAGTTGCAGTAGCATTTTATTCTAGCAGAAAAACGATCTAGTCAGTCCAGCTGTCAAACTATGAAAGCTTGAAAAATGGTATGTCTCATTATAGTTGAATGAGAAGTAGAGAACCAAGGCAGAAAAACTGACAGATCATCATTTAGTCACAGCCCAAGGTTGCATTGTGGCAAAAAAGCAGCTGTTTCGGATGACGTCAAGTCACTTCAGTTTTTCAGAAAAGTCTCCAGAGTAGGGGTGTAACCTACAGTTATTTGTGAGATGGAAAGTTACTAACTAGCTTGAGTTTCCTTTTCCAGTCCATTCACTTCTGAGGTTGATTGTTGTTATTCCAATGGAAAAGTCATACAGCCACTTTGACTCATACTGCAAAGTGACTGGTGCTACACGTGCAAAAAGATTAGCAGGTTTGAGATCCATTGATTAGGAGCCTCTGTAAATCAGGATTATTTATTATCTAAGTTAAGAAAGATACCAGCAGCTGTGGTCAAGGCCCTGTCTCCAGTGTGTGTGCCATCCTATAGTGCTGGATGGCACATGCCCTAAAAGGCTTATGCTTGCAGAGTTTTGGGGGCTAAAACTCTTTGGTGATGCAGGTGCTGGGGGCAGTGACATGCAGTTAGATCCGAATATGTCTGATAAAATAAGAGGGAACATTAATCCTACAGAAACCATAGTCTGATAGCAACTTGATGCAGAAAAAAAAATAAGGAAATACAGTCCATTCACTCCAAAATAAACTCAAAAAACCCCAGCATTTAGTAGTTCAGTATTGTAAATTTATACTCTCAATGGTTTACAGTTATGGGAGCTATGTTTGCATCCAACTGGTTTGTGTTTAATGTCTATGGTTATAAGAATGCCAGTCTTTATTTCTGTACCAAATTCCTTGTATTGTTTCACTTATACCTTGATTCTCTGATTATGCATTTTGTGCATGTGACAAGTTCACAAATTACTAGGCTACTGCTGTTACCATGACATCATTTCTTTAGTACCTTTACAGAGAGAATTGTGTGCTTAGTAGCCACTGTTCAAGATGCATAATTTATGTCTGGAGGGGCTTACATATATACAGTTACTGAAAACCAGATTATTTTAACACTTCCTGAATGTTCTGCACACACACACACATATATATATAAACACTTACTTCCATCTCAGTTCCATATGGTGCAGTCATATTCTGTATTGCCCTGTGCTCTCCCATGTAATTCCATGTACAGGAGGTAGGAGCTACTCCTCAAGAAAGCCCAAAGCAGCTTGAGCTCTGTTAACAGAGGTAGTCTCCAATTGTGTAGCTGCATAGTGGACTTTCATGGCTTCCATCCATTTTGATAACTTCCCAAAGCACTCTGTTTTTTAGCAGAGATATTGGACAAATCCTGGACAGAGTCTGCCAGTTCAGCAGGGAGTGCTTAACCTCCCTGTGAATTGTTTTCCTCCATAGGAATGAAATTATTTGAAAACAACTAGAAATACTGGAGTCATAATCTGGTATAAGACATAAAGTAGATGCATCGAGTCATATGACAAATGAGTGAGTTAGCCAGCAGTGGTGTCAGGATAAGACTGTAGATTAAAGGACAAACCTGAGTGTGCTGTCTTGTGGTAAGCACATCTTCACTGACACACAATCCAAAATCATCACAGTTTTCTCTAAGAACTGGGCACAGAAAGGGAAAATACAAAATGTCTAGACTTTTGAAGAACCAAAATGTGTCTGCAGTCATTTGGTTTCTTGACAATCTCATTACATCAGTCATCAACATATGGTGACAAGAATACCCCATTTCATCTTGTGACAACTGCTGCAGCTGCTGGTACTCTTTCGAAGATCTCTGGTACTTTAAAAAGCCTGAATTAGGAGACTGTATTGATAGTGAAGCTGACTCACTGGAAAGCAGAAATATTTCAGTTGCAAAGCTCTTACAGAAAAAGTCGTCTTAGAAAATTCAGGGGCATGAACCAATTCCTTTTTTGAATAGCAGAGATGGTCTGTGCTAGGTCATTACTCAGAACTTCTAGTCCTCACTGAAGGGTCATTTTTATTAAACTCAGAAAGACTGCCCTTTCTTTTCTTTTCAGGATGAGGAAGTATGCACTATAAATCCTTTTCCTCTCTACTGCTGGGGTACAGATTTTATGGCTGCCTGTGACAGAGGCTGATAATTTTCTGTCATAGCAGACTTTCATGAAAAAGAAAGGATGAATGGGTATATGAGAGCAGTTCAATAAATTTAATGGAGTAGCTCTTGCCTTTATGGTGTTCAAAACTCCATATTCTAAGGTTGTTAGAAAAAGAATAGGAGGGAGAGGACATAGCCATGGTAGAAAAGTAACATAACACGTGAATCACCTTGTCATGATATGATGCAGAGCCGGATGGCTGTGAAATCAACCTGGGCTAGAAGACGTTTTTTCTTCAACAGAATAGATAGAACTGGTGGGGGTCTAAATCCTGAAAGTGAATTAAAGATTGATAAGGGCTCAGAGGCAGTCTTTTATGTAGAGAATTGTGGGTGAAAGTACCTCGTCTTTGAGAAGTGACAAAGAAAATCCCCAGAGGCCTCAGGTTACACCTGAAATCCTTTAACATATTAGTAATATTTCATCTGTCTTTGTACTGAAAAGAAAGATTTTGTTGAAGCTAAATGTTTAATTGAGAGATTAGAGGGTTAATTGAAACCTTTGAGAGTTAAACAGGAATGGCCAGAGTAGTGGATGCTGTGCCCAAACAAACATTTCACTGTTGTTTTTTTTCTTTCCAAAAACACTTCACTGTTGGTTTTTTTTTTTTTTCTTTTCTGGGTCCAAGACCCAGAAATCATAGAAAGAGATCTTAGAGTTTATAGGTGGGAGACAAATTAATGTAGGCTACCCAAGAGCTTATACTTGAAATAGGAGAAGACGACCTTCTAGTTATATAGGGAAAAAAATATCTGTAAAATGAAAAGGAAAACCTAGGGATATCTTCACTTGTCTATGAGATCCAGTTTGCTTAGACTTTTCTTAGACATCTGTTGTAAGTGGGGAAGAAGAGGTTAGAATAGTAGGAAGATTTCCGCACCCCTTGCTGAAGCCAACACTTTCTGGGAGAACAGGGAAAAAGAAAGTACCAAAGGATCCTGACATGCAGTATGGCAGACTCTTAAATGAGAAAGGGAGTCTCTGCAGCTGTGTAAACTAGGATGTCAAATGGCTCGTGGGCAGGCTCATTCAGTTAGCCCCATACTCCAGAGTGAATTTTACTCTGACACTGCGTGAACAAGAGAGATGAGATTTCTTCCTCACATAATGATGTGCAAGAACGAGGTAGGGAATTGTAAACATGGGATGCCAGGGAAACAAAGACAATTTAAAAGCACATTACATTTCTCTTCCAGTAAAGGAAAACAGAAAACAAGCTAAAATCACTCCAGGGACTATTAGCCTGAACAAACATGTACTGGTAAGGCAGTGTGCTACACCTTAAGATACTGTGCATTGCTGCAGATAACTCAAAAAGTATCAAAAGAAAAAAATGGAAGACTTCAGAAATTAGCTAGGTAAAGAACATCAGAGAAAAATGAAAAAACTTGTAAAAAAACCCACAACCAACCAAAGCGATTTTTCATCACCCTGGGAAACTTTTAAAAGCTTACTCAAAAAGAACATAGTGGAGAACTACCTCCTGGTGAGAACTGCCTGATCTAGATTTCTTTTTGAGAAAGGCAACAATTTCCAACAATTAACACTGCTAATATTAAATAGGACTTCCTTAGCATCTTATTTTAAGAGCTCTGAGTGTTTTATCTGGTTGTCTTCAGTCAGATACACTATCTAAGTAAACTCAGATCACATATTACATGTTTTCCTAAAAAATGCTGTTTCATCCTTCTTTCTTTAATAAAGGGAATTCAGAACTCCTCTGAAAATAATAAAGCAAGTAACTTTTTTCTCTGCCTATGAGGAGGTTTTCTTTGTGATTTTAGAAAATGCTTATCAAAACAGGAGGAGAATAGTAAAATACAGTTACAGGAGTGAACTAGCTTATTTGTGTTAATAAAACTATATGCATTATCACATGCTTAGTGACAGACTAATTCAGTTATAAGCATAACTCCACATCATGGCCAAAAGTACTGAGAAAGAGAAAGTTGCAACACTCACCTAAAACAAGGTCATAGTCTCCTTAACACAACTCTTCAGCAAAACAGAGTACCTCTGCTTACTTCAGATTATAAAGGGACATTCTTGTAGCTGGTAGAGTAGCTAAGATCCCCTGTCAAATCCACAGAGGCTCCAAGAAGCAAGGAAAATCAGACAGGGAAGGAAAGCAGCCCTAGCTTCAGCTGAGAAGCTGCTGATGGGAAGGCCGCAACTTTCCGCCTCAAATTTTTCAGGTGTAGTTATGTGTGTGGCTCTCATCTACTGGGAAGAGCAAGCACTGCTAAGTCCTGGAAGACTTTTATTTAAAAATAGTTCTTATAAGCATCTCTCTATATGGGTAACTAGTAGTATGAAAAGGATTTTCATCAATGAAGTATAACAAGCTCCTTGTGAGGGCCATCAGCTTCTTTTCCACCTCACCTAGTACAAAGTCCACACAAATGAGAGTTAGCAAGGTCATTAAAATTCAAGCAAGTGATTTTCTGCATTAAAGTTATTCAAATCACTCTGAGCCAGAAGAGAGTAGTTTTCTGTGCTAGGGTCATGGATGTAATTACATTCAAATTAATTTAAAGCACAGAAAAGAGAAACAACGATGAAGTATTATAGGTCTGTTTTAACTATCAGATACGAGATGCGCTCCCACTGCTTGTTATATGAGGATATCTAAGTATTTTGTATTAAGCAAGCAAGCAATTTAAAGGCCTGTGATGTTATAGTTCAGTTGAACAGCAGAAATTTTTCTCTTGTTTGAAAAAAGATATTATGTTCTTTACATTTGCCCTACCTCCCCAGAGACAATTTTCCACACGTAGCAGCACAGAATTAATGAAAGTAGCAAGTTGAAACCTTTCTAATGCTTTTAGAAAGTCAGTGGCATGAAGGGCAATTTTGTTTAAAGGTATATGATTTCCAAACAGTCTGTTGCTGTCTGCAGAGCAAGTATCTGCAGAATTAGTGGTCTGTTACTTTTAATCACTGACTTTGTTTATATCAAGTGTTTGATATATTTATGTGAAGGAACCAAATGAGCATGGGACCCCATCGTCCTAGACACTGCGCAAAATACAATCTCTCTCTTCCTCAGAGGACAATTGGCATCTCAGAGTGGATTGGTTTTAACACAGGAAAGTAATCCCTGCCTGGCCTCTACAATCTCCACCTAAACTAGACATTTATACTGCACCCAATCTCACAAAATACTCAATATGGTACAGTTCTCACTATTCCTATTAATTCAGAGCACTTCCCAGGACTAGAGACCAACTGGAATCAAAATTCAAAAAGACAAGCCATTTAAATAAAAGGTCAAACTTCATAGGAGGCTTAACTCTGTATTGTCTTTTATTAGCTGCATCACATGGCATTTTCTATCCAAAACAGGGTTTCCAAGCCAAGACTGCAGAGGTTAATGGCAGATACAATTAATAAGCTACAGTTTGGAACAAGAATTTTCTTGAAAAAAAACTACATGTGCTTTTAGAAAGCTACCAAACTCTCATGAATATTCTAGTCTAACTCAGGGCTTTTTATCGATTTCTTTTCATGCTTTCTAGCCTAAGGGGGTGTCCTCTTTTCTGCATTTGTATGGTAGGTTTCTTATCTTCAGTGGGGGTTATTATGCAGACTGCTTCTTTGAATTCAGACAGTAAATACACTTTACCTTTTTCACGTCTGAATTTCATTCATTTGTTATTTTGAAATGAAATAAAAATGGTGATAAGACTTATTACCTTATGGCTGGATAGAGACATCAGCATTTCTCACTCTCCCATTGCTATATTCATGCAAGAGTTGTACATTCTCCTCTTAAGTTATTTCATACACAGTAGGGATCATATTTTTGTCTGACACTACCTAGTTTCTCAGGCAGAGACACTTTCTGCAACCTGTTAGAAGTTTTACTTTTAAACCTTCATTTGAATCAGCTCATTTTCTGAAATACCAATTCAGTTCCCTAAGTTCTTCTCAAGGTCTTGGCAAGCTTATCCTAAGAAATGAAAGGGAAAAAAAAAAAAAAAAGAGTATAAAAGTTTATTTGTATTTAATTACCAATAGCCATGCTCTGAAACTTTTTAATTATATCATTTTTAGAGCTGTAGTGTCTTCTATTTTATGTATTGCTAAAATTCACCTGGTATATGGCAAATACATTGTAAGTGTATGAACATTCAGTCATTCCTCTGCTGTGGAAGCTCTCTTGAAATCAATGGCAAAATTCTTACAAATTCATTAAAATCCTGCCTTTTAGAAGTCTATCTTAGTTACAAATCAATTATCCAAAGTCTGCCTTTGACTGCCATCTTTCATTTAAGCTAGGACATACAAAACAAAAAAGAGAAAGTTAACTCTGAAGTGTATGTTCCTATTCAATTTTGCAAATAGCTGAGAAACCAGTAATTCATCCTTAGTGAAAAGGACTATCATTAATCCCTTTTTTATAAAAACATTAATTTACAGTGAACATGACAAACTTTTGCCAGATGTAGGATTGCACTCTTCAAAGCAGCACAGAATAAATGGACTGAAATTATGTGTCCCAAGAAACTGTTAAAGACTGAGAAAGCCTAGCTTTACATAATTACTGTGTGATTGATGGTTTGGGATGAACACAAAAAATTCAACTAATGTGCAAATTATTCCCTTTGAACCAGAACTTCAGAGCAATACACTCTATGATATTTAATCTCTTGGCATAAAGCTGGAATTGTGCACATAAAATGGAAGCTTTGTGTTTGTTAGCTTTTGTCTCTCAAGGTAAGAGTTTTCTTAACTTGTTTTTGAACTGATTTAATATCATTCTTTACAAGCTTTTCTACTGCAAATTCAGATAATATGGAAAAGTATATGAGATTATTCAGGAAGGATGAATATTATTTCATAAAATATACTAATCACTGAAAAATGCTATCTCAAATTGGCCAAAATTACCCACAAAACTAACGAAGTATCATTAATACTTCCAGTCAAAAATACTTTGTAACAAAAAAATGCATTTAAATGTATTTTCATTTCCCACTTCAAAATTTTCGTATTAAAATTTAGCAAATTTTATTCTAAAACAGGAAATTAAATTAAAAAACAAAAAGCTTTCTTCTTCATCACTTATACTGTTTTGGGCAAATCCCAATTCTTTTTTTCTGCCCTGAAGTTCTGGTTCAGCCAAAACAACCATCAAACCCCCATAATTATTCACTGTATTACTTTGAGCTGATCAGGAAAAAGGGTGAAAAGTAGTATAATGTACCTGCATGTTGGTATTTCTTTAACTTGCACGTTTGAGTGTGCAAACTTAGTGTGCAAAATATACATCTGGGGGCATTCCGCAGAAATTTCTGAAGTGGGCCATATCAGCTAACCCAGAGGGCATCTCTGAAAGGAGGGAAACTAATCTGCTGTGGTTGTGCTTCACTAGACAGTAGCAGGAGACTCACCGACCAGGGCACAGCATCTGTAACACCAGCTAAAGCAACAGGCTGCACATGCAGCAATAGAAAGATCCCAGGTTTTTTGCTGGGTGTATGCTCATGCTGAATGCGCTGAATGCTCTCTTTTTCTCTTTTAAAGTACCTGAATTCCAAATACAGACATGTCCTGGTTTCAGCTGGGATAGAGTTAATTTTCTTCTTAGGAGCTAGTAGAGTGCTGTGTTTTGGGTTTAGATTGAGAATAATGTTGATAACACAGTGATGTTTTGTTTCTTGCTGAGTAGAGTTTACACTGGTCAAGGACTTTTCAGCTTCCCGTGCTCTGTCAGGTGCACAAGAAGCTGGGAGGGAGCACAGCCAGGACAGCTGACCCAGACTGGCCAAAGGGCTATTCCATACCATATGATGTCATGCTCAGCGTATAAGCTGGGGGAAGAAGAAGGAAGGGGGGGACATTCAGCATGATGGCGTTTGTCTTCCCAAGTAACTGTTACGCATGATGGAGCCCTGCTTTCCTCAGGATGGCTGAACACCTGCCTGCGCACGGGAAGTAGGGAATGAATTCCTTGCTTTGCTTTGCTTGTGCGCATGGCTTTTGCTTTACCCATTAAATTGTCTTTATCTCAACCCATGAGTTTTCTCACTTTTACCTCCCGATTCTCTCTCCCATCCCACCGGGGGGGGGGTGAGCGAGCGGCTGCATGGTGCTTAGTTGCCAGCTGGGGTTAAACCACGACAAGACAGAATAGCTGGTTATGGCTGAGGGAAAAGGTTCAGTCTCAGAATGCATTCCTGAACAAAATCATCAGTGTTTTTTTCAGGATTAAGGTGTTTCTCTGCTAAATACCACCACAGACAAATACATATGCCCATCCCAGGAATGGATGTAGAGTACAGGAGAAAAAAAAAAAGAAAAAAAATTGAATGCATTAGCCCCACAACAAAAAGATTTGCAAATAGTTGAGCATGGCCATTATTGTCAGACTGTGTCTTGTACTGGAAAGGAGGTGACAAAATAAGGAGAAAAAAATGGACCTTCCCTCCCAGTGCAAGGGCACAGTCTAGCACAGCCAGCTTTCTCAATAAGATGGCTACCACCTCTTTGCCCCAGGTCTGCAGTGTGTTGCCCATGGAGCAGAGGACCCATTACCCTAGCAACAGCAATAAAGACCTGTAGAAGAATTTGGCTATCAATCACCTTACCCTCACAGTAAATTTACTTCTCCATCTGGGTCCTATGGTTTCCCTCTCTGCGTGCATCTGCCATGGCCTCTTAGGATGTGGAAAAAAATATCTCTGCTGCCTTTTTGCCGGAGGCAGTGCATGAGAACAAGGTGTAGACTTCAGGTATTCTTTTTGTTTACTATAGGTTAAGCTACTTTAAAAAGCAGACTGCATGTTTATATCCCACTGCAAGATTTTCTTTAAAATTGCTAGCACAGAATCTCCGATAAAAGTATTTTGTATAACACCATGAGCTAGGCTGGATGTCACAAAAGCTTCCAGCAGAAGCTGATTCTTTAGTGATAATTAACAATAGTCTTATGAAGGCTCAGCTATCAATTTCAAATGCAATTCTCACACAGAAAACATTGCCTGGTGGTATTCAGTCATCGCTGTAAATGTGGAGTCCCAGCTGTTCACAGACTGAGGCAAGTGGTTGGGATCAAAACAAAAACAGTCATTAGATTTCTAACTTCTTGAGGGGAAATTAATCCATGACCAGAAAATTCAAGATTTCTTCGGACCTTTCTCTGAATATCAAATACTGATCACCATTGATGGAGAGCCATTGCACTAAACAGCCTTAGATCATAGAATCATAGAATATTTCAAGTTGGAAAGGAACCCATAAGGATCATCGAGTCCAACTCCCTGCTCCTCACAGGACTACCTAAAACTAAACCATATGACTAAGAGCATTGTCCAGATGTTCCTTGAACTCTGACAGACTTGGTGCTGTGACCACTTCCCTGAGCAGCTTGATCCAGTGACCAACCACCCTCTCAGTGAAGAACCTTTTCCTAATGTCCAATCTGAACTTCCCCTGACGCAGCTTCATTCCATTTCCTCATGTCCTATGGTTGGTCACCAGAGAGAGGAGATCAGCACCTCCCCCTCCACTGCCCTCTTGAGGAAGTTGTAGACTGCGATGAGGTCACCCCTCAGCCTTCTCTTCTCCAAGATGAACTGACCAAGTGACCTCAGCCGCTCCTCGTAAGTCTTGCCCTCGAGACCTTTCACCATCTTGGTCACCCTCCTCTGGACACACTCTACTAGTCTGATGTCCTTCTTATATTGAGGTGCCCACAACTGCAGACAGTACCCGAGGCACCAGTGCAGTGCGGAGTGCGACAATCGCCTCCCTCAATTGGCCCGCTATGCTGTGCTTGATGCACCCCAGGGCACGCTTGGCCCTTTTGGCTGCCAGGGCACACTGTTGGCTCATATTCAACTTGCCATCAACCCAAACTCCCAAATCTCTTGCCATGGAGCTGCTCTCCAGCCTCTTGTCCCCCAATTTGTATGTATAACCAGGATTACTCCATCCCAGGAGGAAAATCCAGCACTTGTTCTTTTTAAATTTCATATGGTTGGTGATTGCTCAGCTCTCTAGTCTATCCAGATCTCCCTGTAAGGCACCTCTACCCTCAAGGGACTCCACAGCTCCTCCTAGTTTAACATCATCGGCAAACTTACTTAATGTACATTTGATTCCTGCATCCAGGTCATTTATAAAAACATTAAAGAGCACTGGCCCTAAAGTTGAGCCCTTGGGAACCCCACTGGTGACTGGCCACCAGCCTGATCTAACCCCATTTACTATAGCTCTTTGAGCCCGACCCATCAGCCAATTGGTCACCCAACATATTATGGACTTGTCTAGCTGTGTGCTGGACATTTTGTCCAGAAGGATACTGTGAGAGACAGTATCACAAGCTTTGCTCAAATCCAAAGCCACCACATCTACTGGCTTCCCTTGGTCAACTAGATGGGTGACCTTGTCATAAAAGGAAATTAAGCCAGTTAAGCAGGACTTTCTCCTCGTGAACCCATGCTGGCAATGACCAATGACTGCCTTGTCTCTCAAGTGGTTTTCAGTAACTCCCAGAATAACCTTCTCCATAATTTTGCCAGGCACTGAAGTGAGACAGGCCTGTAACTACCAGGGTCTTCCTTCTTACCCTTCTTGGAAATTCCAACAACATTTGCCTCCAGTCGACTGGGACTTCTCCAGACTCCCAAGACCATTGAAAAATAGTGGAGAGAGGTCCCACAATAACATCAGCCAGCTGTTTCAGTACCCTGGGATGAATCCCATTGGGCCCCATAGACTTGTGTGCATCCAGCTGGAGCAGCAAGACTCGAACAAGTTCAGAGTCAGCTGGGAGTTTATCATCCCCTCAGTCACGGTCTTCCAACACAGGGCTCCAGGGGTCCCAGGGCCCATCAGTGGTGTTAAAGACAGAGCTGAAGAAGGCATTAAATGTCTCTGCTTTGTCTACGTCCCTATTTGTGAAGCGGCCCACCTCATCAAGTAACAGACCAATGTTACCTCTGATCCTCCTTTTGCTGTTAACATATTTAAAAAAGCCCTTTTTGTTGTCCTTCACAGTGCTGGCCAGCTTGAACTCTAACTGAGCTTTGGCCACACGAATTTGCTCCCTATAGCGGCAAACAGCATCTCTGTAGTCCTCCCGTGTCGCCTCTCCTTGCTTCCAATGTCCATACACTTTCCTTTTCCACCTAAGTTCTAGAAGATCTCCACTCAGCCAAGACGGCCTTCTGCACTGCTTGCTTGACTTCTGACACTTTGGAAGGGCTTGCTCTGCGCTCTGAAGAGATGACTCTTAAGAAGTGACCAGCATTCGTGGACCCCAATACCTTCAAAAGCATGTTCCCAGGGGACCTTACTAACAAGCTCCTTCAGCAGCCCCAAGTCTGCTCTCCCCATATGCAGGGTCAAAGTTTTGCTGGCAGTTTTCCTCCTAACAAACACCAACGATTTGAAACTCAGCTACTTCGTGGTCACTGTGACCAAGACAGCCACCAATCACCACTTTGTCCACGAGACCCTCCCTGTTTACAAAGAACAAATCTAGGAGGGCACCTTTCTTAGTCGGCTCCCTTAGTACCTGTGCCAAGCAGTTATCTTCTATGATGTGCCTCAGGAATTTCCTGGACCTGTTTGTGTCTGCTGTATGATATTCTCAGTCAATGCCTGGGAAGTTAAAATCACCCATAAGGACAAGGGCAGCTCATCTAGAGATATCCCTTAATTCCTTATAGAATAATGCATCGGTGTTGTCATCCTGGCTGGATAGTTGATAGTAGACTCTAACAACAACATCCACTTTATTTGCTTTCTTCATTCAGCCTTATCCAGAGGCTCTCAACCGTGTCGTCGCCAACCACCAGCGCCACACAATCCAACCCCTGTCTTACATACAGCACCGCGCTCCCACCTCACCTGCCCTGCCTGTCCCTCCTGAAGAGCCTCTAATCATCCATCAGGGCACACCAGTCACAGGACTCACCAGGTTTCATTTATGCCAATGATGATGTAGCTCTGGGACTGGGCCAAAACTTCTAGCTCCTCTTGTTTATTCCTCGTGCTATGCGCATTAGTATAGAGACATTTCAAATGTGCTCCAGTGTACTCAGCACATCGTGGAGCAGACTGAAGGACCTCACTAGCACATCGTCCCTCAAACACTGGCGTGCCACCCCATGGCTTATCACTAGCGAGTCTGGTTTTATCCCTTTCCCCCTTCAAATCTAGTTTAAAGCTCTTTCAATGAGCCCTGCTAACTCTTGCGCAAGGATCCTTTTCCCCCTTTGAGAAAGGTGTACTCCATCTGTCACTAGTAGGCCTGATGCTGTGTAGACCATCCTGTGATCAAAAAACCCCAAATTTGGCCGATAACACCAGTCATGAAGCCAGATATGGGTCAGCTGGGTCTGCCTGTTTCTTCCAACATCATTCCCTGAAACTGAAAGGATAGAGAGAAACATTACTTGTGCTCCTCATCCCTTAACCAGTTGCCCCAAGGCCCTGAAGTCTCTTTTGATCACTCATGGACTTCTTATTGCAACTTTGTCGCTGCCTACATGAAAAAGCACTAATGGATAATAAACTGAGGGCTGTACCAGGGTAGGAAGTTTTCTCATCCCATCTTTAACCTGGGCCCCAGGGAGGCAGCAGACTTCCCTGAGAAGTGGGCCTGATCAGCACATTGGGCCTTCTGTTCCCCTCAGAAGAGAGACTCCTGTGACAACTTTATTCTTTATGGAAGTGGTTTTGATATGGGGCATAGGCCGACTTAACCTTGGTGACACCTACAACCTAGATGGACCATCACCCTCATTGTTGTTTGCTTCCACTTCCAAAGCCTCGTACCTGTTGTACGAGGGCACCTGGGAAGGTGAGGGAGTTGTAGAGGAGATTTGCCTGCTGCGCTGGGCAGGAACTTGTTGCCATTCCCCCTATCCCTTAAGTCACCACGTTCTGCTGGGTGGAGAGAGGATAGGGGATCCTCCCTATCATGTGCCCTGTCTGCCTGACAGGCCTGTCCCAGGGAAGGTAGGGTGCAGTTCCACAAGTCTCTCCCTCTCTCTCGGACTGCCCGATGCTCCTCAACCTGCTCACCTCCTCCCGGAGCTCTGTCACTAAGCAGAGGAGCTCCTCTACCTGGGTGCACCTCCCACAGGTGTGCTCACTGCTGCTGTCAGGTACTGGCAGGAGAGTAGGGCAACACCCTGCAGCCTGACACCTGGGTGGCAGCATGTTTGGACATAGACTTCTGCCGGGTAGATACCACTGCTCCCTGATCGAGCTGGCAGAGTTACAGCACCCTTCCTGCATGAACTGCCATGCCCTGCCCTGGCTGCCACACCACACCCTGGTCACTAGCGCTCCCCAGGGGCTTCTTTTATAGGTGTGGGAGGTTTTCCCGGTTCAGGAAACCCCCCTGTGCACCGTGCTGGAGCACTCCACTGAGGATCGTGCCGGCACTGGAGCTGCTCGCCTCAGCAGCTGAATGTGCCAAGATCTAGATCTAGAGCTATTCTACTGTTCTTCTTCTGCAATTCCCCCTCCTCCCCCACCAAGATGCTCTCTTGATCTCTCTCATCAGTATATAATTCTTTCTTCCTGCATGACTTCCTGCTAGAGATTTAGGAAGCAAGTTTTTTTTCTCATGTCTTCCTCCTCTGTGTGAATAAGCTTAAACTGCATACTTAATACCAATGTTTAGACCCTAACTAGCCATTGCATAACCATGCCCTTTTGTCTGGGGGAAAGTCTGTGCTGCACAAGATTTTGAATATCAGGCTACAAGACTTTTATATCAGTACCACAGAACAATGAAATGGCAGCTAACAGACTTTTCCAAGCTGAAACAAAGATAATTTAATTCAAATCCCTCTGAAAAGAAATGAATGTGAACATCTCCTTCTGCTCATCTGCCAGAAGAGGATTAAAAAGCAAGTAGCAACGAACTAGTCTTGACCCATCTTCAGTAAAAGAGTGTAAATGCCCAACTCCCTTTGATGACTTTCTAATCAGCAAATTTCTCCAGTCATCACGTTTCCTTCTGCTGCACTCACCTGAAAAAAGCTGTATCTTAATAGCAATGGTGGATATGCAAATAGCAACTCTAGATCATTTTATGGAAGTAAAGCCAAGTAATAGAGAATTTAATTAGAAAATTTTCAAGTTAAAGTTCAGTGAAGCTTCTGAAATTAAACTCTAAACATTGCAAGGTATGCTGATCATTAAAATCTTGATTTTAGTAAGCTGAAGATAGATTGCTGATTTTGTAAATGCTTTAGATAATCCTACTGTTCAGGGTAATGGAGTCTGTATGCGGCAGAGAGAAACAGACTGGAGCTGAAATGAACTACAAACCACTGAATTGATAAAATGATATCTAGATTCATAATTTATTGAAACAAAAAACTGCAAAAAAACTGTTTTCTTTTTTTCACAGAGATTACCAGAAGTGATATAGATGCCAATGACCAAGCATAAGCAGTGCTATAGATCTGGGTAAAAAACATGCTTTGTGATATTCTTCAACCAAATAACACTAAAATTATTCCAGTGTGAATAATCTCTTACTCTGGCAGTATGCAGTGCACAAGAAAAACAGGAAGATTCTGATCTTCACCTCAACACATCAAGTATATGCCTTTTCATTACTTTAGCCAGTTAGCATGTTTATAGGTGACTACTACATAAAATGAAATATGCTAAGTTTTCTGTGATGATCAAAGGAAGTGGTGCTCATTGCAGCTCTGGCCACTTTTGTACTGCCCATGGATAATGTCTCTGCACATTGTCCCACCGGGGAAAGACTCTGTAGGAATATGAGAGTGGTTATGGAAGTGTGAAGCTGAAGACAAACACTCCAAACTCTTGTGGTTGACAAAAAAGCAACGTAGCAAAAGAGCAGACTCTACCTTCTTTCCAAGACCCAAGATAGTGTTAACAACAGCAGGGTTCCTGAGAGAGAGGGAGAAAGAGAAGTATCAACAAGTTATATTTTCTGATCTTCAGACTCCCTGCGGTTTTTTATCTTTTTTTTTTTTTAACAGGCATTAACAAGGAGCATAGCAGTCACTTCCTCCAGGTTCTATGTATGTTTTGATACCTTAATATAGGAGGTGTTGATACCCTTCACTGATTTATTCTAGGCTAGACACATAAACCCAGAGTTTACTCCCCTGAGGAGCCATGAGGTAGGAAGGGCCCTCAGGCACCTTCAACTCTTTCTATGCATCTATATTGTCCCTGACAGACAACTCTCCAACCTGTGTTTAGATGGCTGACAGTGACTGATTCTCTATTCTTATGCATGAATGTTATTCTCACAATGATTTTCCTAAATCTTTGCTGCTGTAATTTATGGCCACTGTTTTTTTCTCACCTTGGACCTGAAAAACAACTGGTTTTATCCCTGTGCAATTGCCTAATATGTATTATGTTTACCTACTGGATTTATATCCCTCATTAACTTTTCTTCTTTAGTTAATTCATTCAGTGTTTCCTCATGGGTCATGTTTTCTGGACCTCTGGTCATTCTCATTGCTGTCTTCTGGACTTTCTCCAACCGGTCTGCATCTCTTTTGTAGTATGAGTCAGTAAGGTTAATGGAATTTGGATTTATACTATTGCATGACTGATGCTTAGTTCTCTGAGCTTATTTTGCTGATGCTATTACACTGTATTACACTATTCAAAACAATATGAAAGGTTTGGCTAAGAAGCTTATGTTTCTTTTTTATTTGTCTGGTGAATCTTCTGCATAATATTTAGAAATTACCTACAACAATCATAAGCAATAGCCATTCATTAAAAATTAATCAGGAAGCATTTGGATAGCTCTTTTTGCAGCTGCAAAATTCAGTAGTTTGCAAAAATGGTCAATTACTCACTTCCTATGTGCTTTCATTTCAGACAGCCAGGAAAACAGAAACACGGTCCTGACTATTCTACTTTTCATCCATGTATAATATATTCCTGCATGCCAACAGAAACAGAATAATTCTCAGAATATTTTCCCAAATGTCTCCTTCCAAGTCGCACAGAGGCAGCTATTGAAAATATTTTTCTGCAAAACTGTAGCTGTTGGCCTAGTCCCTGGGAGCAGTAATTTGCATACTATTGAGTTCTGCACCTTTAATAGGTCAGAAGCTCTTGTATCAGAAAAAAAGACACTTTTTACAATGGCAACTTTACCCTACCCCATAGGATTCACATATGCTACAGATCTGGATGAGTCTCACTGAAAATGTGTAGCTATTTGTTTTCTTTGCAAACACTGCTATGTTCCAGAGACTTTCCTCTAACTACGAGAAAAAATGTGGATTTTTTTCTAATCTGAAGTTCTTGTATAACTTATCAATTCATTGCAGCAGGCAGACTCTTTTTTCATGTGTGACAACAGCAGGAGAGAACCCTTTTCTGTGAGTTACTGTGTGCCATTTAAAGAAATCAGATGAATTTTTAGCACATTAAACTCTCCTCCAGATTGAAATAATGTCAAAAGACATTCTTTTTCCAGGCTTTCTCAAAGCTTCTCTGTTCCAGATTTAACCTAGCATGTTCTTGTTTTCACCTATGTTCTTTATAATTTGCAGTTACCTGAAGTCTATCTGCTTAACATAGGAAACCCAACTAAAAAGAGGATTAAGCCCAACCAAGAACAATTGCAGACAGTTGCTTTCTTGTCAATGTTACTAGTTATAGAATAGGGATGGCCATGCACAAAAACAAGTCCTATGTCAGTTGGCATGGATAAAATAAGGATCATCTTTTCTTTGGAGAGCTTCTTTTCTTTCCAAACAGACATATTAGTTGCTCATGGGTACTGCTGATGAGTGCTAACTGTTCAAGGGGTAGTGCTGGACAGAACTGCACAAATAATGTTGCAGAATGAGAAGAGGGTACAGTTGGGTCTCCACTGGATGATAGACCCTCTGCTACAGCTTTTCTTTCTTCTCCTCTGCTCCCGCTATGAATAAGCATTACTTCAAAGTCAAATGACAGCTGGCTGCTTCTCAGCATCATTCTGTCTTTAAAGCTGAATTTCCCTAGAGGATGATGCAGTAAAAGCAAAGGGGAAAAAAAGGATAAAATGTATCGGGGGCAGCACAGGGTTACATTAGAAAGAGGAAGAAAAGTTATGCTTCTTGGTAGTCTGTTCCTCCAAATCATAGTAACATCTTCTCTCACTGCTCTGCTATATCTTCAAAAGAATGGAAGTTTCCTAACACCTTGGATATCACTTTCAACCTCCCTAACATACCCCGGTCAACAAGAAACTGTTTTAGATACTATCATGCTGAAGATGCCTACATTTCCCAAATACAGGTTCTGATAAAGAAGGCTTTTAAGTAAGCAGGAGGAATGTTAAGTTCTAGATGTGTTGTTTTGTTGAAAAGATTCTTCTGCAGTTAGATAGCTCCTCTGCAATAGATTTCCCATGGTAATTAGCACAGACCAGTTGTTTCTTTCCTCTCTCCACCCACCCTCACAAGGCTGAGTAAGGAATATCCAGCTGGCCTAGTTTCTCAGTTTCATAGCTTTGAACATCTAAGTAAATAAGAGAAAGGTGCTACCTTTGTATTCCTATTGGTTGACATACTACAGGGAGAGATGGACATCCCCATCCTCTTTCCAATCCGTATTTACAGCAGAGTCAGTTATATAGGGCAGCAAAGCTAAAATATTAATCAGAAAAATAATATGGGTCCTGATTCTCTTCCTCACAAAACAGACAGTAATTTTTCCACTGAACTTGGGAAGAGGAAAACCTCCACTCCAAATATACACTTTCAGTTTTAACACAAAACCACCCTGACTATTTTTTGTTATTTAACTTTTGTGTGCCTGCAGTTCTTATAACACATCATGTGGGCCTAACCTTGGCCTAAGGAAAAAGCAGAAAGAAAGTCATATTTCCTTCATAAAGGAAATATGCTCACTAATGAGTATATTTTACCATTATAAATACCTGTTAAGAATTTGAGACTGAGAAGTATCTTTACTCTCTTCAAGAGAGAAAACATTTTTTTTAAAGTTCCAAATTGCTTTTTAGCATATGAATAAAGTGATGCCAGACTAGTTTTTTCCTTTAGTTCACATATTGAGCGTTTTCAGAGTGCTTAGCAGATGTGAACTAGATGCTTTTGGACACTAACAGTTTCAGAAATACTGTGCTCACTCCCTTAATAGAAGCAATTTACTTCCTCTCTGCTCTATCAAGTATTACAGGATATTACAGAATCAGTTCCTTCTTACTTTCACTGTGGTTAATGAAAGATTTGTCAAAGTTATATGATCTCTGAAATCTCTTTAAAAGAAATTCAAAACATTTCTGGGGTAAGCTCTAAGAAAGCAAGGCAAGCTGCCCCCATCCTTTCTGCATGTGCGTGCACAAACACACACACATCGGCAAACGGATTCAGTATTTTATATGGAATACTATACTGTAGTGCAAGGAACTCCATTGCAATTTTGATACACAGTCAGATAAACCTACTGATACTTGCAATCTGCAGAGGTCATACAAACTTGAAGTAACTTTCAGGCAATAGACATATGTGCACTGAAGGAGAACATGTCAGCCCCTTGGAAAACTCAATTTACTCAGTTTCATACTGCCCTGGCAAAAGCAAAAATATACTAAACCACAAAGTGAATAAGATAGCTCATTCAAACATTTGTTAGGAGTGAACAAAAGAGAAAATCAGCAGGAGGGAATCATTAATATTTTACATTCACCAGATTCAGCACCCAATAACTACTGAAATGAATGACTCGTGTTCCAGTTTCCATCAAAAGCATATTGGTTTGGTGTCACAAGAGTCACCGAATCACAAACTTCTATTAGTTATGACCCTACATACTGGTAGTAATTGAAGCCATACCTGCAAATATGCAAAAGTATTCTCTGGATAGAACTGGAGCACTAATGAACAGAGGCAAAATACATTCTAGAAATGTTTCAAAGCTATCTCATGGTTCTGTGTTATTAAAGCATACAATAAACCTGACTAATCAACATCTGTCCTGGATTTATGATTATAGTTCCCATAAAGATCTTCTGCATACACTTATGCAAACCTCTAGCATGAAAATTTACAATGCAGCTATGAGCACCACTATCTTAACAGCTTCATGATCTGCAAGAAGCACAAATCTTATTCCCAATATCTTCTTCAGTAATACATAATATCACCAGAACAAAAGTGAGCAAAACCAGAGAGGCATATTTTCTATTTGGGGGTGAAAAGTCAGGGAAATTAACTTAGTGCTACAGAGTTGTTCAGTCCAAGTAAGAAAATTAGAACAGGGAGAATTCCCAGGGAGATCTAAGAGCTTGCTTCTTGCTATTGCGTACTTGCAAGACTTGAAGCCTCTAATGCGCCAAACCAAACTGTGTGATCTTGCTGAGGTTTTGCTTTACTTGAAATGGGTAGGTGCAAGTATAAAACAAAGCATGCATTCACTTTTTTTACCATAACGGATTGGAACCACTGCAAGTCTATCCAAACTCTATATGCATTTGTCAAAACTTGCAGAATAGCATACTCCAAAACTCTAGGAACAGAAAAGCTGTTGTGAAGAGAGCCTAAATTCTGCTTGTGTTCCTGTGTCTAACATTACCCATCAGCTAGGTGCAAAAAAAGATTTAAAAAAAAAAAAAAGAAGAAGAAGAAAAGAAGAAAAAGCCTTCAAGCCAACGGAGAACACCAGACCTGGGGATGCATGTGGAATTTGAGCCACCTGAATATAACCAGAATTATGCAGGTCCATGAAAGAGGGCATACATGTT
Organism: Theristicus caerulescens; assembly: GCA_020745775.1. Taxonomy (NCBI): domain Eukaryota; kingdom Metazoa; phylum Chordata; class Aves; order Pelecaniformes; family Threskiornithidae; genus Theristicus; species Theristicus caerulescens. The sequence goes on from CM036558.1 coordinate 77,862,504, forward strand.
AGATAAGAGATGAGTAAATACAAGTGATTTAAATAGGAAAGCTGGATCTTGCTGCTGCATGTTCTGTTTCAGGACTTGAGGCTTGTAATACAATACAGTGGGTCACCAGAATTAACGTACAGAAAAAGCCTTGAAGAAATGTAGCTTATACAGAGTTCAACAACTATCTCCATTTTCTCTAACAACTCTGTCAAGTCTTTTAGACTGTTTCTGCATTTAATTAAAGCACAGAGAAAGAGCCAAAGGGGAGGATTTTCCTTCAGTGTAAATGATGTTAACTTATAAGAACCTTCCAGAGGAAAGACTAATATTATGAATCACCATTATACAGACAGACAAGTTCATACAGAAAATAACTGGCAGGTGTTAACACATACATATTCAAGAATGTGCACCCTTGCTACAAAACTCATGCATCTCCTCCCAGTGGGCCCAATTCTTCCTTCTACAGTCAGAATTCAGGGAGCTAAACAAAAACCTAATCTTAAAACCCTATGGTATTCCAACTCCTAAAGGGCAAATTTATTTTTATTTCAGGAAGGAGCTGCAGGTGACGTTATTAAGATGCGAGTTCAAGGTGTGAAAGAAATTTACTCCTTTATATTAACTCATTTCCTTTGTTTGTTAAAAAAAACAACCAAACAACTATAATGACACCTGAATACTGGGACAAATGTTTTAACCACTGTTTATCTGAGTACCTTAGTTGGGTATTAAGATCATTAGGTAGATGCAAGAAGTCATCTCTCCATGCGGCAGTGTCTGAGACCCTGCACTTGCATATTTTCCAGTCTCACTGTATAACAACCCACTGATGCTCCCCCAAGAAACTCTCTCGTTGCAGCTTTGGTCACTCCAACATGGTTGCCTATTGGACATACTGCAACAAACGCTCAACTTCTGTAAATCAGCCAAGTTCCACCAACATCACTAGAATTACTCTGGTACCAACGTTATAGGCTTGGCTTTATGGTCCCGACTAAAAGAAAAAGAGAATTGAGGAATAGTGTTGAGCTTTGCAATATCAATCTTTTAAACCTTCACAATGAAATGTGTAGTTCCCAGGGATGGCATTCACAGTCCTGAGCTGCATGTGGTGTTTTTAGGCTAAGAACTGAGGCACCTTCAGGGCTGGGTGGCAGCTATGCCAGGATTTTGAGGACGGTAATTTTAGAGGTTGCACTCATAGCTTGCTGTGAGTGGGGGCTAGTCTGTACGTCTCATATGTTTGCCTAATAGTAGTAAGTTAATGTATTATTCATAAAATGCCTTCATGCTTCTTTTTATCAAGTTTTGGTGCTGCTTTTAAGCAGACTTTTTGTTGTTCTCTAATCTTTGCGTAATTTAAGTATACTGAGCAGAAATCCTGTATGTGTATCCTCATAGCATCTGTCAGCACTGCAGCTCTAGGGAAAAAAAGAAATTGAAGCTATGTATCGCTAGTACTTTTTAACATGCCATAACTTTCATCAGCCTAAATTTGAGCTTGCTCTTCAGGGAAATTACATTAGCCTTCCAAAAACACAGATTAAAGAGCTTAGAAAGCTTCTGTGTACTTGCCAGAGACATCCCACCGGCATTGCTGTGGGTTGTCTCCTCTCATTCCTCACTCATTGCAGCAGAGATCACAGCCTCCCTGTGAACTGCTCCGGCCAAGGTGCTGCCTCCGCACTTCACAGGAACGAGCCAGCTACCTGCACGCTGCATCCACTCACACCGGCTGCAGCCTGGGGGCCCTGAAAAATAGAGGGATCAGTAAACCACTGCAAGAATTACTCCTGCTCCGGAAAAAAAACCAACCAAACAAACAGCTTTTCTTTCACTGAGACACTGAAGGAGCTCACAACATCATGTTTATAAGTAAGGAAGGTTAAGAGGTTACAGAATCACAGAATATAACTACTGTCATGTAAGAGGACATTTATATAACTGTGCAGAAAGGACGTAAGTCACAGAGCCAATTTGGCAGGTTAGCTGACAGCATGTAACAAATGTCAGGGACCTGCCATCCAAATGCTGAAGCTGAGAAAGCTCAAACTTTTAGATGTGAAATGTTATTGATAATAACATGTCCTGACAGAATGATATGGGAAATTATCTACCACTGTGTCACAGCATCACTTCTGAGTGTCTTTTGAAAAGAGATAATATTTTTCATAAATTAAAATATTTACTTCACAAAAGGAATTTTTGGGTGAAGTATCTGTCACAAAGATATCAAAGAGGTCAGACTGGAGCACCAACATCAAGGTTTTCCCAGCCTCAAAAACAGTAACTGAGAGTTTAATAATTAACTCTGGGGTACCCATACTATTAAATTTTATGGGGAATTGGCAGCAGCACACACTGAATAGCTTTGAAAACACTAACCCATTTATGCATGCAAAATCTGGACAGTCTGTTGGAATTCCTATTGCAGATAACAAGTACTCACCAACTCACATACTGAATAATACATGTCAGCATACCATCCATGTCAACTAAAGAAGCTGCTTCCATTTTTTTTTTTTTTAATGCTGCACCTTTCTCCATATGAGTGCATGTGGACAACACTCAGCCAAACAATTGCATAGCACCAAAACATCCTTAAAGGGTTCCGTAGTTATTCCCCAAAGTTATTTTTAGCACAAGGGGAATAACAGAAGCAGTTACCAGGGTGATTTCTGTTGGCCGCCTTCTTTCCTCTCTGTTTCTCTTTAGGAGAAAAGAATTCAGATGCCTCCAGTTTGGAAGAAAAAAATATATTTGAATTTATTTTGGTAACATTTTCCATGAAAGTCAATTTGCATTTTTATAAACAATTCTTTTCCTAGTCACAAAATGGGCATGACATTTCTGGAAATTGTATGTTCATCTGTCCTGACTTCATGCTGTTGTTGCTGTTCAGAGATGCTTATGATCATCTCAAAGCCAATGGGGTTTGTTTTCGTTTTTACTTCTGATCTCTCTCTGATGAGTTCAGTCTTTACTGCCTTAGAAATTAGCCAAATGAGATGTGTGAAAAATATTTTATTTCTTGTCTATATCCTGATTAAGGATAGAGCTGCTTGTTCTTCTCTGACTCAATTTACCCAGATGGTCCACTGCTTGTCTGCCTTACAGGTTTGTGTTTATAAACAAGTTAGATGATGTAAGCAAAGTAAATAGCATTAAGTTCTCAACTGCAACAGTAACCAGACTTTCAAAAAGATGTAAGTAGTGTTGATTTGCAATTTTTCTGTGCGTTAGACTGGACTGTCATCACAGTCTTGCCTAGAAGTATTTTTGAACACATTTTTCAAAGCCACTTCATAACTTAATGTAGCCATCACATAATCTGGAAGAGAGAATGAATGTTGTTCACTAGAAGATACATGAAAAGCTGTACTTTTCATAAAATTGTCAGAATCTTTATTTTTCACTTCAACTAGTACAGTTCATCTTCACCCATGTCCCTGATTTGATCCTTTTGTACGAATCTTCTAACTTACTTTTACCATTTACCAAATAATCACGTGCTTGAAAAATTCTTGTCCTTTCTTAGAACTCTAAGCTCATCTTATGTCAGACAGGCAAATCTGTATCAGTTAAAGGTAAAGCAGCTTCACCATTTATTCTGTTTTTGACAACGCAAACCCAAAGAAACTTGCAGCTGTATAATCAAAATCAACCGTTCTGTAGTTGCAGGTCAATGAAACTGGCTAGAGAACATGTAAGAACTTGGCATGCCATGTAATGGGGTCTTGTGACCCTTTAACAGGCAAAATAAACCAAAACCATAAAATGGGAATGTATTCTAAGAATACTCATGTGGGGCACAAGGCAACTCTATTTTGCATCTTTATTAAGCCATTTCACAGACGCTCCACTCACTTCTTTTCATGAAGACAGTGCAGTGTAGTTTTCTTGCACCTGAATTGCTTGGAATATGTTAAAGCTTCCAAGGAAATCAGTAAGAAAGAACACTTAGTGCATGATATTCAGCCGTAATTCCTTTGGGTCATGCTCATTTCCAGCTCTCATTATGACTGTAAATAGCTGGTTAAAAAGGTGCAGACTGGCATCTTTAATAAACTTCTATTTATAGCAGTCAACGTTAAAAGGCAAACAAAAAAAAAAAGGAAAATTTCATTAATTCAATTTGTTCTGTTAGAAAGAAAAAGGAATGAAAATTTCATGATACAAAGTGCTTTAGCTTACTTTTAGAGGTTACATAGGAAGATTGTGATGGGTTATTTATTTGCAGGATAGTTATTGCTGAAGGGTCCAAAGAGAAATAGGCATAGCCCATTCTGGTGGGGCTGCTGAGTCACTGGAGAAAAGGAGATCTATGCCTAAAATGGCAAATAAATTTTTAACCAACAAAATGTAAATAATGAGGGAAAGGTCTGCAAAAAACTGTCAGTGATTAAAAAAAAAAGATAAAATTTTCTTACAGATCTCTTCTAGAACATAGATAACAAACTGGGTGATATTTTATAAGATTAAATTTCCTTTCTCCTTTTCTCTTTGTCCCTTTCTTATTGTGTGAAGATTAATTTATTATGGTTTATACCAGGAATTCCCAAGACATGAAAGAAAAAGGCAAGTGGTGATAATCTGTTATTGACTACCTTAGAGAACTCTAACAAATTATCCAATTCTATGAGGCCCTGAAACATACGTTTTCTAACGTGGTTTCCAGTATCCTTCCATTATTTAGCTTCCTGACTTAAATCACAAAAGTAATGAAGACTATGAAATTTCTAATGCAAATCAAAACACAACTGAAATGTTACAAGTAACTATTACGAAGATGGCATTGCTCAGTTTGTGCATGTTCCCATCGTTCTATTATTTCTTTTTTGCACGACTCTGCATTAAATTTCATTTTTGTCAGAGAATCAGACTAAATCAGACATTATGAAAAAGTAACAAAAGAAATTAGTTCCTCCTTATCTAAAGGTCACAGATGAATTCCTTTTAAATAAATATGAATTCTAAAGACTGCCTGTTCTTTTTATAAAGTTCACATTGTGACAGATGAAACAAAAGAGAAATAATTTGATGATATAAGAATGCAGGGTTTCCTGATAGTAATTCAATGCTTTAGTATTTTCTGTTTTCATTGAGGATGCCATAAAAAGCAATATCAAATGAGTCCTGCATGGCTTTGCTTCATTCTTTTTCCTCTTGAAATGTAAAAATGCCTTTTTCTTACTCTGGGGATTAGTGCTTTCTCTTTACTTAAAATTATAACTAACATGTTCTCGTTGATCTTGAGGATACACAAAAGAGAATAGTCCAATGCAAGTCTCAAGTTTCAGAATAAATAAGTGCAAACATAAAGTAGCAAATCTTCACAAAATTAATATATCAAAATTTTAAATGACTGCTAGATTTGCCTACAGTTCGCATGCAAATTGAGTGTAGGGCCATACATTACATTAAATAGCAAGAGCAGAACCTTGATTTTCTTGTACTACAAAAGCAGGACTAGGGCTTTTGAGACACAGACTCTACTTAAAGGGCCTAGACAAATTTCTTCAGCAAATGATTCCTTTTTCACTTCCCTTTGATGTTTTGCTAGTCCTGCCTATTTTGACTATATGGGCTTTATGAGGCAAAGACCATCATTTATTCAATTTTTGCATGGGACCTAGAACAACTGTTTCTTGAGTGAACTGAGTGCTTTAAATAATACAGATATTTCTTATTCTGTGCACTGAGCTAGCAAAGCTGTCATTCGTCTGTCTGTTCACCTCTCTTCTACACGCATTTTGGTGTTTGGACTGGGAAAATCAAGGGTACAGAAACATAAGCAGAAGGAAGGCTTTGCCTGTAACATTTCTTCGTGGCTACTACAGAAATAAGAGTGAAAGGTGCCTTTGTAGTCTGCAACCCTCCCTGAACTTCTGAGTTAATAAAACTACAGTCTCTGCCATTGTAGCCAGTTTGGGGGTCATGAGAAAGGATCATAACAGTGCTTTCATTTGTTGTGGGATGCTCAGACACTCTGTTATCTTATAGAACACAATGAGATACTACTGCTCATGCGTGGGACCACCATGTTCTCCATAGCTATACAAGTCCAGACCCATAAAAACTTGCGTAGGAAACAGAGGATGCAGCAATTCATGAAAGAATAACAACAGCCTCCAGCACTATCCTATTTAGAAAGAAGAGAGATTTGCTTGTATACAGGCATCTTTGAGGAGGTAAATGTGGGGTCTGGAATCCCTGCTCTCCCAGACAAGGGAAATAGGTTCAGCTTGCCTCTTGGAACTAATCTATTCTATCTAAAGGCTGAACCTTATATAATAACTACTTTGTGGGGGTTTGTCCTACGGCAAATGTACTTTCAGCATCAGGAAACGAGGATGATGCTTTCTGAGACATTCTCCCAGCTGGATCATGTCTAGATCATGTTGTCAATAGTAATTTTAAAATACTCCCCTTCCCGCTCCTAATCCACCACCACCAGCAGCACGAGACATGAGCATTCAAACAAAATGCAAACAACAGATAACTAGCTGGTTTGGTTCTGTACATTCTTCTGCCTTCACTTCCAAAACAGACAAGAAACATAACTGCTAAGTGGTTCATTATTTCTTTTTTTTCTTTTATACAAAGCAAGAAAATAATTTGAAAACAAGCACTTGAAAGCAAGCAAGAAATCTAAGATGACAGTTTATCTCTGTATTAAGAAAAAAACAACCCTGCACACAAAAATGAAGAATAAATAATGCCCACCATAAGACTGTCCTCTTGGGATAGCTTCATAGTGTGCTCTAGCACTGAGGCTTGACAGAAGTTCAGGGCTGTCACTGCTGAGTAATGCTATTAGTTCATAAAACCTCCTTAGACCTGGGGCAGGAAGTTCAAATCCATTTATAACATCACTGCTGCCAGAAGGGAGCTGGGGTGTATTTTTAATACTAGTTCTGAGGCACAGAGTAGACATGAAAGTGAAGGACTGTGAATTTATCATCACAGTCAAATCACATAAGTCTGTTAACCACACAGAGGGTGTAATTTGAAATGGTATGTTTACTGCATGGGAATCTCAAACAAGGATAAGTATTTATGAGAGATGTGACAGGCCCATGTACCTGACGTGAAGGCTCTGTACCTCACACATGCTAATTCAGGGCCAGCGCATCTTGCTGTGATGCCAGCAGCTACATTCACCTACATTTCCCTCATTTCGTCCTCACCAATGAAGCTGAGTGAGGGGACTGAGCAGAGAGTACCACTGGCCCCCAGAACAGCCCATTTAAACCTTGTGCCTGACTTTCCAGAATCCTTTCTTTACAATGGCTTTGGGTCTGTGTGGTATCAACCTCAGAGGAGCAGGTCCATGGCACAAACAGAGAGGACACCTCTGCTGACACCACGCTGCAGCGTTCAGTCCTTCGTACCTGGAAGTCCTGTGCAGTTTGTTTCTAATTCTGTGCTATGGGATGTGAAATAAATGGCTCAGCTCCTTGAACTCATTCCTGAGCAGCCCTCTTGAAGCAACCAGAGCTGCTCACTGTACTGGGTGCACGTGTCAAAGCTCTGTGCCCAATAAATAGAATTAACCTATTGAGTTAAAGGAAGGGATGATCTTCATGAAAAATGTTGTAGCAAAATATTACTGTCCATTTTCTTCATATGCTGGATATTCACAAAACAGAATATAAAAAAGTCACAGAATAATGTAACTATACCTTCTCTCAAATAATTCATCTTATGAAACAGCTGCATAATTACTCTAACTTACAGCATAAATTCATACGGAATGGGGAAAAGGGAAAAATATACAATAAAGACTACTGTTTCTTAATCACATGGAAATTATTTCTTAAACTTGCTATATGCACAGTAAACAGAAACAAAAGTGTAGCCATCAAGGCCCAGCCAGGAATTATGCACAAAAATCTGAGAAGGACCTTCACTGGTTCTCCTGCTCCTCTATGGTAAGCTGCTCATTACAAGCTGTTCTTGTTCCTTTCCCACTATTTTTCTTCCAAAATTTTTCTGGATCTGACTACATAATTCAAATGCATTTTTGGCTAAGACAAGAAAGACAAGAAGGAGAAAGGCTCACTTTCCGTAGCCATGATGCATACCTGTATTTTAGAAATGCTCTTGAAGAATTATGCATCATGTCAGACTTATCTATAATTTGATAGCTATTGTTCATTGCATAACTTATATTTTAGATTTCACCCAAGTGTTAAAAAAAGGAGAGGGTGTCTTATTCGGATTTGGTTCCTGTCGTGGTTTAACCCCAGCCAGGAGCTAAGCACCACGCAGCCGCTCGCTCACCCCCCCCACCGGCGGGATGGGGAAGAGGATCAGAAGGGCAAAAGGGGAAAACTCGTGGGTTGAGATAAAAACAGTTTAATAACTAAAGTAAAATAAAAAATAGAACAGTAGTCATACAAAGCAAGCGGTACACTGTACAATTGCTCACCACCCGCCGACCGATGCCCAGCACGTCCCCCAAGCAGCGATCGAACCCCTCCCCGGCCAACTCCCCTGCTTATATACTGAGCATGACGTCACGTGGTATGGAATAGCCCCCGCCCAGTCTGAGTCAGCTGCCCCAGCTGTGCCCCTCCCAGCCGCCCATGCCCCTGGCAGAGCATGGGAAGCTGAAAAGTCCTTGACCAGTGTGAGCACCACTTAGCAAGTACTTAGCAAGAACCAAAACGTCAGTGTATCATCGACATTGTTCTCAACCTAAACCCAGAACACAGCCCCATACCGGCTACCAGGAAGAAAACCAACTCCATCCCAGCCAAAACCAGGACAGTTCCTTACCTGTCCTTGAGCAAGTCTATCTTGTAGACTCAGTTACCCTCTTTATCCTTGAGAGTAAAATTATCAAAGGAACAACTCCAACTTCACACATGGAAAGAGCCAATTGTGTGCATTCTGTTCAAAGTAAAGTTTTATTATTACATGATAATTTAATCTTCCTTACTTAGAAGCATTTACCACCTTAATTCTGGCTGCTTACTTCCTGGATATTTCAGGTGACTGTGACTTTGAAAGACATGATGAGATGTGCTAGGCTATCTGTTGACAGATAAGATTCAGTAAATAAACAAGTCTGAAATAGGAAGAAGGAGTGCTGGTGAAAATCAAAATGAAAGTATATGCTGTTTCCCACAGTGAAAACACTTTGCCTATCACAACTAATGAAAATGCAATCAAACTTTCTTAAAGCTTATTTACACCCATATACAACTTGTACCTAAATAAATATTTGAGACAGGTACAGTCAAGTTAAAATTCACAGCTGATTGCTGTAATTGATTTGACTGCAATCATTTAGGTCTTATTTATTCACCCCCTGCCTAGTGGTTGAACAAGCCTTGTGATCAATACTACACAATGTGGTTTCTCAGCATAGATAAGCCTGTGGTGATTTGAAGCCTTCAACATGTTTATGCATAAGTGTATACATTATCAATGTGCAATGATACGTTGCATTCTCCCGTGTGCAAAATTCTTTGAACCTTTCTGTTCCTTTTAGCATCAACGTATTTGCATCATCTTCAGTATAGGAGGAATTTTTGTTCCCAGGAAGATTTCACACTGAAGGAGGAAAACAGAGTGCTAGCCTGCTTGAAGAAAATGTGGGTTACTCAATCAAAAAAAAAAGAACATACTTCTTTTTTTTCCCCTGTGTGTGTGAAGTTAACTGCTGGAGTACGTGCAGGCTGTCAAAAAATTCTGGCTGCTTGTGATATCAGTAAGCTATGCGCTGCTTATATTGTTCCATCAATGTACATGTATACTGTGGATTTCAAAAGCACATAACTGAGGGAACACAAATACTGCGCTAGCATGCCATGCTGTGCTGCCTATGTCTATCTGTTGTATATGTTGGTCTAGCTGCTTTAAGACTGCCATAGAAATAGGTACAAATAAACAAGGGAATAAAACAGATTTCATCCATTCAAGTGAAAAAGTTCACATATACTGCTGCTTTGCTGAAAAATTAAGAGGATAGCTTCCAGTGGTTCATCTGAAGTAACATAAATAGAAGGTAGCTTTGGCACTGGGGACCTGCTATCTTGTATCCACATGATTGTACTGTTACTTACAGCTGAAGGTTTAAATTTGACCATTTCAGTTTCAAGAGAGATCAGATGACAGCCCACGTGCTAAGACAGAGATCACTAAGCAGAATATAAATGAGATCTGGACAGCCAGTTCCATAATTACCCAGTGATTACTCATTGTTGATCATCACTTCTTAGGTCAGATGGCAGGACCATTGCTGGCTAGGTGGAGACTGAAGTTCTGTCTTTGCCCACTCCTTTTTCCTGCTGTTGAGGTGAAACCAGAGATCCTGACTTGCCCTTCCTTATTTATAAGTATGGATGCATATGTTGAGTCCCTATAGCTTACTTACTGGCTTCAGTTTTAAGACTGTTAAATACAGATAATTGCACAATAGCTGCAACAATCTAAACACAAAACACACCTAAAAAGGTTTGTGAAGTTCAGCAGTCTGCTTTTCTCTATAATCCACATGCCACAAACAGGCTTGGTATTTTCGCGTAGTTAGCCAGCATTTTCTTCAATTTTGTCTCCATTTCAAAAGCAAACCAAGATTTATCCAAGGGGGTTCCAAGGCTTTTTCTTATATGGCCATGGATAACGTTTTCTAAACCAATTACACGGGCAGAGAAGATGTTTCTAATGTTTTCCCCAGCTAAACATACTCGCTGACATGCTAAATTTTAAAAATGGAACTGTAACTCCATTGAGACAGCAGAGCTTTTCCCTGCTGCGTACAGCAGTGAAGAGATGGCAAGAAACTCTACAACAATCACTTCAGTGAATATAAACGTAAGGACGTGCATCTTGGGAGAAGTCATCCACACACAGAATATAGAATTCACAACTGGTAGTTGCAGCTGAGAAAGGGGAGCTTTGACACAGACCACTGGGCTAGATGGACCTCTGCTCTGATCCAGCAGGGCATTTCTTCTGTTCCTAAGTCTTCATGAAATGAGGGAAAGTGCTTCCTCACAAAATTTAAAATGCCATCTCAGTCCAATGATCTTCTAAGATATTTTTAGTGAGTGGATGCCAGAAGTAAATTAATGCAATCTTCCCCTATAGAATAGTCAAATAGTCATTCATAGCAGCAAGGAGGCTAGGAAGGTAGATTTGCGAATAAGTGCAGACCTGGCATTTCATATAGGGGATTAATGGATATATATGGAACTGCCTATTGCTATTATTAGTTATCCTTACATATGATTTTGCAAAACAACACCAGCTTGAATGTTACTGTGTTTTCACTAGCACAGGATTACTTCAGGTTTAACGTAGCATAGTCAGCTGCAATTTGTCACACCAGCTATTACAATTAATCTGGAAGTAGAACGTAAAATAGCTGATATGCTTTTAAATGTGACCTTCCTATATCAAATGTTAAATGTCATTTTATGTCTGAGGAACATACAACCTATTTTTTTCTGTTCACATATGTTCTAAAATTATGATGCCAAAACTGAAATAAAACTAATGAATCAGGAAAAATTTCCATTGTCTCTGTTCTGCAAAGTTGTTGGGATTACTCCAAGTAGTTTGTCTTTCAGAGAAACTGATAGCATACATTTCCAGAGCACGTTTTTTCATTAGGAAATTTATGAATTCCTTCTTTTAAGAAAAAACATCCCTGCATGCTAAGAAGAGATTACTATTTTAGTCAAAAACATCCTATTCAAATTGATAGTAGGAAAAAAGTCCAACCTGAAATTAATAAAACCACGTAATCTACCTTCTCCAATGTTTGTCTTTCACAAGAGGCCTATAGACGTTACATCACAGAAGGACAACCTGGTTATGACTTTGCTCAAAGGACAACTGGTCTTTGATGGCTTGTAATTTGGAATGGAAACAATAGATAAGACAGAATTTCACAGTGTGGGATGCTGTTACTTGAAGTAACTAGCTATGAATACTGAAACAAATTGTCATGACTATAAAATGCTCTGAAGCACCATTTTGCTCTGTAATATACTAAAGCTTTCTATCTTCTGCAATAAATTTTAACTATTGTTCTCTTAATCAGATTTAATTAGGCAAAGATTTTTTGAAAACCTCATTGTATGGGTTTGTTAGTGAATTAAGTATTCCTTTGAATAGTGCTGTATAAAAATGAAGGTAATGAATTCATCTTTTTCAGCAATCAGATATAGGATAAAAGTTGCTGGTGTGCTCCACAGAGTGAATCATTAATCATTTTTACCAAACATAGATTTGGAACACACCTTCTGGGATTTCTTTTATGCAGCCTACATATTTGATTACATCTGCCATAATTAATTACACAAGCAAACAGAACCATTTAACAAGTCGAGAATGTGGATATACATAGCACAAATAGTTCCTTTGAATCCTTAATGACATGGACTTTCAAGTTCAGGATTAGAGCCAGAAGTCTTTCCATCAAGTTCAGTGTCTGGAACAGATCCAGAAACTCTAACCTCTAAGTCAAAGAGCAGCGTGAGTGAGTCTTACCAGCTTTGCAGCAATGCAGCAGAACACAGACCCTGCCGAATTCTGGAGCCTGGCTTATCTCATGTTCTGGAGACTGCTGGAAGCACTAAACACATTGTCTGCTCAGTTTCCAGTCAGGAATGCTACTGGCATGCTCTTTAAACAGTTTGTAAAGGCAAGTCTCATGTTTTTTCACTCCTCTTTAGAAAAAAATGGAGGTGAGTCAGTTGAAACCACAAATGCCAGAAACACACAAGAGGAAGACACCACCCTGCACTGGTGAGGAGATGAACAGACCAGCTCACGCTGTCACATCTTAATGGAAATCTAAGATTAAACAAAAGGGTTGTGCCAGCCCTGCTGACATGCTAATTCCAGGCACCACCAGAGAACAGCGGACAGGTACGTAAGTGACCAGGAAAGGCTGTGGAAATACCAGCTAACCAGGTTTTGATAAGCATTCATAGCCAACACAACTGGGCTCAACTGCACCGTTTAACTTATCTGCCAAAGGCCTGATGTTATTCAGTGCATCTTTCACTATGGCCAGGCTTTAACTTTTCTTGATTTTCCTCCTCCTGATATTCTTGCTTACTTTTTTCCTGGCACTGTGTTAGCCCTTCTTAAATGTAGTTCCTCCTCTGTCCTCCAAACAACACTACCTAAATACTGATGAAACATTTGTTTTGTCTGTTTTAACCAGTTAACTTCAGTGCTGCTTATTCCCACTTGCCCTCTTTTTTGTACACAAGTAAACATTAGAGAAACACATTGCTTCTCTTGTAGAGGACAAGATTTAAATGGGCTTCTCATGGGCTTCCGTACCCGAAAGCTCATTAAAAAGTAGTCCAATGGGAATACATCAAGAGAAGCACATGATGTGCAACAACAGCAGAATTTCAAGTGTTGGGCTGCAAAATATATTAGTTAAAAGCATCTACCACATGATAACACCTGAAGTCAAGTATTTCTGAACAGAAAGCAGATAAAAAAACACATAAGAATAAAAGTTTTGGAGGGATATTCCTCTGAAGACACAGGATCTTGACTCATTAGTTTAAAGGTCAGTAATCTGCCCTAGCACACTCTTCCTGGGTGACCATGGCCGAGTTAAGACACATCACATGCCCACAGCTCACTCCATTCGTGTTCCCAACAGTGTGAGCTACTTCTGTGCTGGACACTGTATGAACAACTATATTAGCGTTATGCTGTGCTGAAGCTGAAAATCTCAGCTTTGAAGCTGAGCTTGGGCAGAGCACCGTATCAGCACAACTATGTAATTTGCAGTTTGTATCAGATCACTTTGTAGTGTAGGCGGAGAAAGTCAGGGGTGACTACACGTATCTGTGCAGAAATAACTCTTTTCTTGGGAGTACAGGGTGAGTTCCCCTTTGAGGGTTTGTTATTGGAGAGGGAGAGATGGAAGATTCAGATCCGTGTTTCAGGAGTTTAGGAGGTGTGTGCTTTTAGCAGAGCTGAGTGTCTCTGGTCTTGACCTGCAAAGCTCATGTCTCAGGCATCTCATATGTCGCTGTTTATACCACTGAGATTAGCAGGCAGAACACCACATACTTCTTGTGAAAATCTGCAGCAGTGTTTCCTGTTGGGCTGTAGTCCTTATAATCAGCTTTGAAGACATATTCCTATATATTATTGAAAAGCCATGGAGGCTTGGGGGGTGGTGCTGTTTTTTTCCAGTTTACTCTTTATCTCCCTTCTTAACCATATTGATTTTGGTTGCCCTTTTATTTTGCTAGAAGGCACCTTGGACTGTAGCCTCATGAAAGAAAGATATTTTAATAACCTCACATTTTTTTCCATTGTGAATCCTTCAAGCATTATTGAGCCCAAGTCGGTTTTAATTTATTCTATACTCTTTCAAAGTCTGTTTTCTCAGAAATCAGTATTTGATCTCGTAGCCCCATTTAAACTGTGTTTGGTTCACAGACATTCAAAGTTATGCCCTGTGAAGGACATATTAACATGAAACAAGCACTGGACAAGCCTTGAGATGAAACTTTGGATTTTGACAGGATTGCATAAAGATGCACGGAGCTAAATTGCAGGGTCAAAGCTATGCACTAAAGTTACCTTAATTTCGTTTGTTGTAACATTGTTAATACTATAATCCTCCACATTTCTTAATTCCTGAGCTTTCAGTCCAGATTTGGACTCAGGTTTAAAAAAAAAAAAAACAACCTGAATTCAGACTAATTACTCACCATGTTGAGAGCTTTTTCCTCACTCCATCCATCCGAAATAGTCTGCACTTTTCTAGAACAGAAAAATACTATGCAATTGCTATAATAAATAGCTGTTGTTTTCTCATTTGGCCTGTGCAACAAAGCCTCGAGTCCTGAAAATAACACAAATATTGAGTGGAAAAAGGTGAAGAGGGAACAAACCTATCCATTTTTCACTGACATTTTTAAAACTTTCTCTAGTGCTGCACTTCACCTGCAATTTGAGTTCCACAATTAAATATTGTTCTCGAAATTTTAGTGCTTTTTTCTGTAAACAGCAGCATTTTACATTCAGATTGCAGAGTGTAATTTACAAACAGATATGCATGGTAGGGTAAGACCTTGCTGTCTATTAAGCTTGGACTTGGAGCCTGTGAAGTTCAAGGAAGACTTGCTACTGTTGTGCCCAGAGCCAGGCAGCATCCTCAGCACCAAATGTCTGTCTGCCAAGTCGTCTTTGTTCTTTCCTTTTTGTATCTCTGGGATCAGTGTCAGTGCCAGACTCCTGGAGTTGAATGCACCACAGAGAAAGAAGAGAAAAAGAAAAATTCTCCATCTTCCTGGATTCTTCTATGCACCCTAAAGGGGCCCAACACCACATAGGTGGTGTTATTAGAATAAGTTTTCTTATCAGATTCTACTTAAATAGTCTGAGACAGACAAACCAGATCAGTCTGTGCTATTCATACTAAGGCTTTGGTCTCAGCTTAACATAAGATATAATCAACCCATTGAGCTTTTGCTTAAGAACCTTTGAGCTACATTTTCAGAAAATTAGCAGAAATTTGGATTCCCTGAGGTTTTGAATGACTACTGTCAAACAAAGGACAATGAAGGGTTTTTAGAAAATGCCACCAAACCCACAGTCTAAAGCCAGGAATCTCTGAAAAATTCTACAAAATTAAAGTCAAATTTGAGAATTTAAGCAAGATAATAATTCATTTAAGACTCCACCCACCCTGGATTTAATAGTTGTAGCTAAATCTAAATCTAAATATTTTGTCTAGACAAACAGAACAACTTCTCAGCAAGGGTGGTTTATTGAGTCTCAGATAGTAAAACACTACAAAGAAAATGAACAGCAAATACTACCATTTTAACTTTGAATCTTACCAGAAAAGAATTATCAACTACTTTCATGGAGACTAGTAACAACTTATTTAAGCACAATTTTAAATCTGTTGCAAATGTGACAATAGGGTCCCCTTGAACGCTATTAGCTTGAGCAGAGCAGCATATAATATGCTTGCTAGCTCAGATGTTTTATGGAACACCATTATGCATTCCTACATAAATGTGCTTTCTATTGTGTATTATTCAGTGTTCTGCAGCAGTGCTTCTGTGACAACTTGTCTAGAAAAAAAATACTTATCTGATTACATTAGTACAATGGCTTTTTTGCCAATTTATTGTGTTTAAGAGCTTACTGAGACTTTCAGAGTTCCCCATTTCCTCAGTTGTCTGTTTGCTTTAATTATCACATTTTTTTACCATACTCAAAACAATAAAAGGCATCTGAATTTGTGAAAATTGCCTGCAGTTTGGGAGAAAGTGTTGAGTTTATTGTTCTGATACACAGAAAATTCCTTTCAAAGCTGACTTCAGTTTCTTTAACCCTTTGCTTTTAGAAGTCGCTTTATTAAGAAGTGCCTTGGGAGTTCATATGCATGTTAGTTGCACTGTTAATTCTAGTTTTTCACCTCTTTCAGTGTATTCACCTAACATGAGCAAGGTTGCATCAAACTCATACGGGAAACCACTGTACACTGATTCTATATTATCACCATACATCAGAAACAACACAGTAAGAATAACACTTAGTACTTGTCCAACAGACCTCATTAAAGAAAATTCTTTCAATTACTGGAAATTTGGACATGTTTAAAGTTTTCAATGATCTTGACATTTTCAATTTTTAGCTTTTCTACTAAGCACATAAAGCATGTAGTACCGCAGTGGCGCCAGGTATATAAAACTGTTCAAAGCCACTACATAGTCTACTACAGTGAAAAAGAAATTTGCTGCTCCTTAGAAAAGTAGCTTTGCTACAAAATTCAGAGAAATTCATTTATAGTTTCAGAACAGACTATGCATTCCCATAAAGGATACTACGTTCTGCAACCTGTGCAATCAAGCTGAAATACCTCCTGACCCTCATTTCTACTCCTCTTTAATGTTTTGTTATCTTCTTCACTGGAAATGGCTGTGCAATTATTTGTCGTCTCATGTTGTAGCCTATGTCCAAACATATATTATGTGAGACACAATCTTGTGACATTGATCCTGCCTTACTGAAAAAAAAAATTGTTGTGGAGCTATGGCTACCCCTACTAGTTTGTAAGTGAGGGAGCCCAGAGGGTACTACATCAGGCAAGATGAGAAAGAAAAAAGAACACAGAGTACAGGAGTGAGTGTGCTGAATTAATAACAAGTTAGTAACTCAAGCATTCAGAAGTGAAACACCCACATGAAAAGATATAAAAACTAACAAGAAAGTGAGAGGTCAGAGGATGGCAACTCAGGGAGATCAAGCATCAGCTGGTTCCCGGGAACAAAGGCTGACACATCTTTATCTACGTGATGACAGCTTGGACAGCAGATACTGGGGGAGGTAAGCATACAAATGCCTGGCCTTGAGGCATGCTGCTCCCAACACATTACTATGAGCATTAGCCATGAATAAGAAAATTGTTGGATACAAACAGGCTGTGGGTATAATTCTGTTTTTACGTTTCCATCCACAGTAAACAGACGCCCAAGCAAAAGTGACTCAGAGATCTGAGGATTTACAATATTATTTGTAAACAATAATAATTTGCCCCTTGACTACGTATAATATCCAAAACCAGGAGTGATGTACAGCAATCTAAATAGATATTCATGCCAAGGAAACAAAAAAGAAAACCTAAAGCCAAAATAGGCACCCCTGTCAATACTTCAAGAACCAACTTAGGACACAATCAAATCAAGCAAAATGTTTCCAATGACTCCATAGGCCCTAATGTTTTTCAGGACCTGTTCGCATATGGAGAAATATATTGTGCAGGTGATGCACTGAGCTGATACGAATTTGGGATACAATAGCTATGAATGGTCATAATGACCTTCCAGCTAGCAGAAGCCTTAAGTCCTAGTGGCATAAATATAATTACACATATGATAAAGTTTTCCCAGTCATATATTGATAAAGTGGTGCTGTAGCTCCTCAGAGGAAAGACATTAAAGAAAAAATCACGGTGGCATATTTCTAAAACAGTAGTGTACAGAAACCTTCTCACAATGGACATGAGAAACACTAGGACAGCTCTCTCAAGATCTATCCGTTTGGGATTTATTGTATGCTTTTAAGCTGTATCTTCTTTATAATTTCATCTGTAATGAAACTGAAGCCAGTTTAGCAAACAGCCTACTGGTGACCGACAGTCCAATGAAACAGCTATTAATATGGAAGACATTGAACTCCTCTTAAGTGGATGTACTTTGCAACCATAATCAGGATAGGAGATGGTACTGCTCAACAGCAAGATGATGATTTAGTTGTTGTTTCTGTTTAAACATTATACAGCACTTGTGCAGTTCACTTCACTACTGATGGGATTTAGAAATGAGCAGGACTGAATGCCATGGACACCAAAGATAGAATAGAGGACAAAGTTATCCTCCAGGACATTTGAAGTAAGTATCTTGGGAGAAAATAGTTTGTCAAGTCAGTTTTATTCCATACAGTTAAATTCCCAAATCCCAGCCACAGACACCACTCACGTAGCCATTCCATTCCAAATTAAATGGGAGCTTTGAAGGGAATCCTCAATGACATCTTAAGTCAATGTCCCTCTTCCTGGCTCTTAACACTTTTATCTCAGGTGTGGAGTGCCATAGGGATTTAGTGGGATGTCATTTCAGACGCAAAGTGAGGGCGAGACAAGTTCTTGTAGAGATTTCAGAACTGTGAGGGAAATACTAAAAATGGAAGAAAAAGATGGAAGTTACAGTGATTGAGGCTTGATGGGGACAATTTATGTGGAGTGAGAGAACAGTTAGGTGAGAGCATTCCTTTATCACTGAAATTCAAAAGGCAGACTTTTTGCAATGCAATGGGAAGGGACTTAGTAACAGTAGTTAAGATGAGAAGTAATAAAGTTGTGAATAAGGGACAGGCATAATTCACTTGAGAACCGATTCTTGCATGCAATGCTACAAAACCACCAACAGGCAGCGATACAGAAAATGCATAGTGGAAGAAGCTCAGAGTTGAATCTTAATGCTATGAACATATAAAGCACCAGCACAGGGAGAAAGAATAAATGTTTAAAAAGATTATTAGTGACCGCACTTAACAGAACACTGGTGGTACTTATGCCATTGCATTAAGAGGTGAACAAGCCTCACAGAAATTGTTTCTCTCTGGTTTTGCAGTGCTGAGAACCCAATGCAACTCCTATTATTACTAATGCATTTGGGAGGTCAAATACCAAGATCAGAATATGTATCATGAAGTTTGAAATGTGACATGAAAAATGAAAGAGAATAAGATAAAGACTGTTAGAAGTTACTAACAAAGAATCATTGGAGTGGGTCAAAATTGACTAAATAAGCTCCATATATTGACAATCTGTCAGACTTCGTGGAGAATACATTTTAAATATAAACTTATTTCATTTAAACAGGATAGAAGCAATCATAGAGCACCTATAACAATACATATGAGAATAAAAAATAGTGCATTCCTATTTGCTTGCTGGTGGAAGTTATCAACAATGAAAATTAGAATGTCAGCTAGCAAATGATCAATTGCCCTCTGATCCTTCAAGTTAATTTTTTCTTTTAAAACTGCACAAAGAAACCTTTCATCTTAATTTCTGTTCAGAATGATGAGAGACAATTCTTTGTCATTGTGTAGGCATTTATACACCTAAAAGGCAGTTGTAGTAAAACCAGTTGTGCTTCTTAATATTACCTGGACTACCTAGGAGACTCAACTCACTGATTCTGTGCTCCCTGTCCTCTGGGGTTAAACAATAGATATGGTGATCATTTAAAAACAGCTTCAGAACATGATGTATAATGTCTTTTTATGTTTAAGCTAAGAAAAGTACAGAAGGATAAACAACAATATCAGAAAAAGCTTACCACTTTAAAAAATTTCAATGATGTAAATTGAAACTTGCACCTGTTTTAAGCTGCTGCTGAGCTTTCATTGTAAATATATGGCCTTGTACTGTTACAAACCTAACCATTAATCTCTATCTGTCTCTTGAGGAGCTAATCTGCATGATTGTTCTTTAATTTTAATGCAGCTGTGACTAGATTAGGAATGATTATTCTTTTCTTTACCTCTTCTTTTTAGTGCACTGCTTCTAATTTACAGATACAAGTAAGCAAGAAATTGATTAATTATAAAGTAGAAAGTGAACCAGGGAGAGGAAGACAAGAAATAGCTAGTGTTTTTATTAGTCCTGATAGAGCTAGATTGATCCTAGCTGGTTGACTGAAGACTCAGGTTATGTTCTTGCATTCATTTTACTAAATACAGTAAGTAGCTAATCAGAAGCAAATTATGCCACTGCCATAATTTTCCACTAAAGGGGCAGCCTTCATATGGTAGCCTGCAGTAATTTCAGGAGGAAAAAAGTATTCATGCTGAACACATAACAATGGAGCAAAACCTTTAATTTAAAGTCTGATTTGATTTAAATACAGATCTGTCTGTATTTGTTTTCTATCCCTAGCTGGAACTAGTAAACTACTTTCTCTTAAACTCAAGCGTTAAATGCTCTACCAACTCTGGTGAATGCAGAATTGAGTAGGGAGAGGTGATTCTGTCACAGGGAATTTTGCTATGTCAGAAATCATGTTCAGCTGGAGGAAGAAGACCCAGTGGCCAAGCCCACAGCTACAGCTCCTGAAAAGCTTTAAGTCACTAACTTAAGAGGACTCTGATGAGCTAAAGGATGTTGACCTGCAGGTTTCTCTACTGCTCTTTAGGCAGGTTGTTGGAGAGTCAAATAAGCATGCTGGCTTGCATCACAGAACACGATCTGTTGCTCCTCTCCCTACTTTCTGGTCAGACTTCCTTAGATTTTGCAGTTCCTGCAAAGTGTTGGAGTTTTTTTGGTTTCTTAAATAATGATTTCTGATGGAATAATGACTTTTTTTTTTTCCCCTCTTATATTGGTTGCTGGTGGTCTATACATGCCTGGTTAATCACAGTGTCTGCTTTGTGTTTCCAGTTCTGGAAAGAGCACATTTCTGAAGCGCTCCAATTTGTCTTAAAGTGGACCAAGTGACCCAGCCTGATTCCCACTGTGGTCCATGAGTATCTGAAGAGCTCCAGATCCATTTGTGCTAGGTTGTGCCAGGCACTTAATGTGATTGCAAAGGGAAGGGTGGGGATCTGCCTGGAGAACAAAATGTGAAGTGTCTGTAAAACCATCTATGGGTTCACTGAGGAACCCATACACAAGGTAAGACACTTTAACAGGTAGGTGTTTATATATGTGAGCATTTTCAGTTAGATTCCACTCCTCATATGACTTAAATATGGGCTCTAGGCAATTGTATTTAATCTAGAGGACTGAAATTTAGGGTGCCATCTTCCATTGTAAAATATTGGTGTGTTCATAAGTGACATCATATTTTGCAAAAGCAAATAATAGCTCTGTGAGTGAGGAGGAAGCAAATCCTTATTGGAAGGAGCCGGCTTTTAATGAGTCATTGCCCAAACATGCCCATAGGACACTGGAATTGATGGGAAGCTCTTCATAGCTTCTAATCCTGTCCCACTCACTAAGTCTAACAGCATTTTCAGCGTATTCTATTCTTCCCGGGAAGCTGTGCTTAGAAAATTATTTTCCACTTCCTTTTCCCTCTTCTTCCTCCTCATTTCTCCTCTGCATACTGGGATATTTTTTATTAGTTTTTCTTTTGGCTAGAAGGTATCCTTTAGGACAAGTAACTGAAATTGAGTACTTCCTACCAATTTAGTTCTCTTAATGCAAAACTACAAAATCCTGCAGCCTCAAGAAAACAACTGCTTCCTTTCATCTCGGATGAGACACCCAATAATGTAACTGCTAAGGGCTTGGATGGGTTCCTGCAAAATTACAGTTTATGTAGCTACATTTTCCTCTTAATCAGTCACTCATCTAGCGGTATTTACCCAGTGCCATAGATTTAATGCCACATATTTGGAGTTCATATTAGTTACTGGTATCTGTACCTTAGAAGACTGAAATGCTTCCCCTCAAACTGGACTGAACTGCAAGAGTTTTGATTTCAATGATTCACATGAAGAGACTTTTAATTTGGATTTATGGAAAAAAAACCCAACCAAACCACAAACCAAAACAACTCAAAACACACCTTTCCAACAAGATTACAAGAGACAAGATGTTGGCTTTTCTAGCTCAGTGATTTCACTCTGTCAGCTTAGCAACTCTCCAGCTCAGTGATTTCAGTCTCATGATTCAGCCTTGCTGGGTTGCTGGTACTGTTGCAAATGATCTAAGAAAATGCTTAGGTACAGGCTCTGCCAAAACATACAAACACACTTTAACTGTAGTATATGGGATACTGGTTAGTAAAACTAGTGAATAGGATATAAACTCAGGAGCAGATTGTCACAGGTGGATTACCTTAGATCTGTTTGTCTCTTGCATCATAGTAAATCTCTTTAACTTGCAACTCCAACTTACATTGCAGAATCAAGATGGCAATTTACCTTCATATTTTAGGCAGGTAGTTATGACTTTCTTTCTTGACCAAGAGGAAGAAATCTGTCCCATACCTCAAGAATAATGAGTGCATCCAGCCCTAAAATTCTTCTTACACCTATGTACAATATTTCAAAGTGTTATTACTACCCTGACAAAAGATAAAGAAACACGTTTTCTTTGAAAAATTCTATCCATTTGATGCAAAGGTATAATCATGCAGTACATCACAAATATCAAAAGCATCACTTTCCCTTCCTTCTCCTGCCCCACATCATTTTTACCTAAAAAATATCATTAAATATTTATTGACTGGTCTAAATCACTGATTGTAAAATGCAGTCAATTACCTCACAGTTCATTGATTTCTGTAACTCTGGCTTATCTTGCTATCAGATTTTTCTCAATGCTTTTATCAAAGTAGGGGGGGAAAGAGACACCTTTAAGTAAAGCATAAAGGATATATAAATTCCCTCCAGACTCTGTGCTATTAATCAGTCTGGTGGGAAAGCCTCTGTTGGAAGAAAATCTCTGAAGACTAAGGTGAAGAAACCAAAAAGGAGTGGGACATATTCAGCAGTCATTCTTCTGTGGCTCTCCGTTAGTGTGTTAGTGATTAAAAGTGCCAAATCAAATGGGCAGTTCTAATCTGGCAAGTAACTACACTCAATGAAATTGGTGATTGTGAAGTTGTTTCTCATCCCTGTTACCTTTTTTGGAGGTTTTGAACAAAGTCCTTCTGGGTAGGGGTCTGTGTCACAGGAATTAAGGGGAGATAGGGGAAGGCTAAAATGATCTACAGAATTCATTATATCAGACAGTGAGAGAAACACCTGGGTTCCTGACAGGACCAGGACATGTACCAGATTTGTTTTTTTCCCTCCATAAAATCAATTTTGCACATTTTAATAGGTATTCTCAGCTTTTTGTTTAAATTGATTGTATTTGTTTTTT
Source organism: Theristicus caerulescens (assembly GCA_020745775.1). Taxonomy (NCBI): domain Eukaryota; kingdom Metazoa; phylum Chordata; class Aves; order Pelecaniformes; family Threskiornithidae; genus Theristicus; species Theristicus caerulescens. Next base: position 77,885,890 of record CM036558.1, read on the forward strand.
GTAACATGTAGAGTTTTTCATTAGGTTTTGGCCTAGATCTTTAATTCTTGTCACTCCAGACCTCTCAGAGGTGTCAAAGAGCAATTACTTTCTTTTCAATACAGAACTAGCCTGGATTACAATCATTGACCTAAACTTAAAAGGCCTAGTAACTCATTTACAACTTCTTGAATTCCTCTTTTGCTACCCTTCAGTTGTTTAGTTCTTTCTCCAATAACATTTTATTTTCCAGAGTAGTGAGTCTGTCTGTTAACAATGGTACTTGTCTCCTAAGTTCAAATACACAGTAAAATTTTATGCCTCTTCCTCTCCTCAGCATATTTTCCTGAATAAATGACTTAAAAGATGTTCTGAATATTTGTTATTTCAAAAGGTTATATAATGACATTACATCTCTGAGGCACAGAAGCCATGCACACCCCAAACCGATAACACTGTTTATTTGACATTTTGACCATATATAATGACTTGGAGGTCTTCTGGGCCTGTCCATGGCTGTAGTATTTACTTGTATCTCTGGAAAAGTTTGGTATTTAAGAGTCTAACATTAACATGTGAAATAGATTTGTGCAATTGTTATCATGCTCACTAGACTCTTATTACAACAATTGCCTCTTCCAGCAGCAGTTTGGCTATCACAGCATATAGCTTAGAAGTGGTTGCAAAACTTCTTCAAGCAGCAGGGTAGTAGTTGGGTAATTAGCTCCACCAGGTGCACCACATTTACTAGTGTTTCAGCTAGCCCACGTACGTTTTGATCGCATTTTTGTGATCACAGAGTAGATGCATCCTTTGTCCTTCAGTTTTAAATGTTGTGTAAAGAACTATGGAACTTAATTTAAAAGTGTGCAGTAAGTATGAAAATCAGGTTTGTTCCTTAGTTATACTTCCAATGTAGCTGAGTATCACAGCTGTGACTGTGTGCAGACCTAATATACTTCAGCCCTTAATTCCCTGGGTGGTTCAGTGACTCCCCAGCCACTTCTTTGCATAGATGAAATACCGGACGGACTCCAAACTAGGTCATAGACTGAACATTCGCAATTGAGTATTTGACCAACTGTTACAGGCTGTTCCCAGCTGGAAATTGTAGATAGTTCTAGAAGCTCCCCTTAGCAGCTCCTGCTGCACCTAGTCCAGTTTGTATGTTTAAATGTGTTGATTAACAACCCAGGTGGAGTATCCCAAAAACTCCCCTACATGGTTTCCCTTGAAATATCGATTGAATTGTATATAGATAAGACATTTGTAAACAGTCAATGGAAACTGTTTCTGCAGAAATGATCGCATAGGACAGTCTTTTGTGTATAGGTATGATATTTGAGATGTTTTGCATTCAGTACTTAAGAAACAGCAACAGTGATGAATTATGCATGTGCTGGGTTGGTCAAATAGGGCTACTGCCAGCTGGATTATCAAAATTGAGCAGAACAGTACTTCAGGGAGTCCCTCCTGATTTAGTTGAGAATGATGCTACAAGTACCCTTCCTAGGGGAGTACTGGACAGTGACTGAATGCCCTATTTGGGAAATTTGATTCCCCATGAGAGTGTTACCCTAGACCAAGATCCCAATAAATTAGTTTTCCCTTTTAACTAACACCCCGTCTTTTAGTGTCTGTGAAATATCACGTTTTTCTTCTGTAGCTAAATCAAACATAATCTTTTGTTAATAGGGATAAAGCACCTGACATTTGTAGAGTGTCATGCTGGAAGGAAAATTGCCAAGAACCAATCATAAGTAAAGTAGATTCAGTATTATATATCTCTTCTTCATAAGTCTTTCATTTCCTCATACAGCTCTAGGTCCCTCTATTTACTTTGAACAGTGTATTTTCATGGTACACTGAGGGAGATGCTACAAAAAATAGGTGGAATATGTACAAACAAAAGTTATTTTACAGTCAAACTCCAATCTTTGAACCCCCATGGGTAAATAGAACATGCTGAGATGGAATTTGATGAAACTCATTAATTTTAAGGAAAGCATTCACAAAATAATCCACTGGCTCCTTGATATTGAAATTAATAAGTTAAAGGAACAACAAAGGCAATATTGAACATTTCAAAAATTCAAATACTTAGGTTTAAAAGAGTAGCTTGAAAGAGAATTCAAGTAAGTTTGGACAAAAACGCTATTTTGCTATAGCAAAAAATGCTATACGTGGACAGAAATCTAGCTAAAAAGACTAAGAAACTGAGGGCAGCTGACTTAAATTTTGTGGAGGAGTACTCTGCTGTGATAGATAGCCGCCTTTGACATTTTTATTAATGACCTGCAAAGCTAATTAATAGGATGCTAGAGAAATAGAACTTTTCTAAGCTTGGAGAAGCTGTGCTTCTACTGTGACAGTGAAAATGCTAGTGGGCATAGATTAGGACAGTCAGAAGCACTTACAAAATGGTGTAAAACATTAGTGCCAATTAACTGTATACCTGGAAAGCATATCTGTAGGTCAAGCCAGGCAATATGAGCAATGTTAAAAATTAATCAATCAATCAGGCTTATATTTGTAATGTGATGCAGTGATGTAATAGACCAAGGCGTCCAAAAATAAAGCCCAGTGCCCTTAAACTGAGGAGGTGTCCTTCTAGAGGGCTCTGCCAGGACCGAGGAGGCCTTCAGATTCCATTCTTGGCTGCTTGTACCTAGGGAGTTACTTGCAGACTAGAAGGAATATGGAAAGAACAAGAAAAGCTGATAAAAACAGTTTATTCATGAGAACAGAGGTGAAAAATATGAGGGCAGGTCATGGCTGGCCCTCTAAAACTGTGTAGAGAGTGATGATATGACACGTTGGTACATTCGTACATAACCTACTGAGGGTTTTAGCTTTCCTAACTACAGGAGAGCAACGTGACGCCCTTTCTATGAGATAGATGGCTGCTTAGGAGAATGATGCTGAATACATAAGAATACAGAATGTCTGGGAGAAGTTCTTCAACACATCTTCCAGGGCCTCCTTTTTCACCCAGGTTTCCTTTATTTCCAGTGCAGGTTTGGGCCCCAGCAGCATCTTGCAGCTAAAAATTTAATCAGATCCTGACTGACTAAAGGTTATCGTAAATGTCTGCAAATACTTGAAAGTTGCAGATAGAATGGCGAGAGATACTAATAAGGGATTGTACCAAAACAAGGTTTTCCCAAAATAGACAGGCAGTCTCAAAAAGCACAATAACAATATTTAGCCTATTGTTCTGGGGATAATGGAGTCGCTGACACCAAAAAGCCCCTCCGTATGCACCAGGACTCTCCTATGCTAGATGAAGAGAAGTACAGAACTTGGAAAGCTTGTCAGTATCTTTAAGAGCCTTCAACTATTGCATGAGATAACTCAAGTAGTTACAGTCAGAAGATGGAAGTTCAGAGTTAAATTATAGACTATTGTTCTGAACAAACATTTTCAGACATCTCAAAGGAAGCGTGCTGAGTAACTGTCTGGAAAAATATCTTTGCAAAAGTGTTACAGTTAGGTATTCATGAAGCAAGACTATCTTTTTTTTTAAGGCTTTTTTTTTTTTACACTAAAGCAGATGGTGTTGCAGTAATTGAGACATGATACAAGAGCACAGACAAGAGTTTTAGTGTTTGTGACAAACACTGTCAATTCAGACACAGTGTATCAAGATTTCAGTTGCTTTATAGAAAGGAAAGATTCTCTAAAATGAAAAATAACTGCCCAGCAAGTGTCTTTCCTGTAATGCTTGCTCACTTTGAAAAACCACTTTGCTTTCATTGAGAAACAGAATGTCATGGAAAGGAAATGTCTGGCAAAGACAAGAGCAAGCAACAGTTGTTGCAATGCAATCCCCACCCACTGGAAACAAGAGGATGACCAATATTAGCCACACAACAAAGATATAAAAGCTATCAGTCGCCTTATAAATTTGTGATTTTTGTAGCCCTGGTAGTCCATCTCAGACCTGAAGTGAACTGATACTGTCAAACCAATTCCCAATTTATGCATCCATGTTAGTCTTTAAAAAGCAAACAAATCTGAAACAAAATCAGTCTCCTCTATCAAAAGAGAAATGAGCATGACAGTGGTTCAGCTGAGTAACCATAGTTTGAATACACTGTGAAGCTAGGTCATCCTGTTTCCTCCGATCTTCTGTAATCTAGTGAGACTCCTTCACCAGTCACAAACCTGCAAAATCTGTAAAACAATAAGCGAAATGGTTGTGTGGAGTTCAGTTGTTAGAAAAAACTCTGATGAAGATACCAGGGCACCTTATTGCACACTCTGTGCCCACCACCACCCAGAGAGTATCTTCACCTCAATTAAAAGGTGCTGTTGAGAGCAAAAGTAGACATACCCACAAGTAAGTTTGGGTGCTTACTTTATGCAGCGAATTCATGGTGGCACACAGTTCTGCACAAGCCAGCCAGCAAGGCGTGCTGCCAGGGTTGCTGGCAGATTTGTGTACCGGGTACTGAAAGGTTTGCTGTTAACTCATGTTAGCAAGATTAGAGCTAGCTTGAAAATGTCTACCCATACTACAGTTACACTGCTGAAAATCAGTGTGTCCTTGTTCTAAAGCCCTTACAAATGCAACAGAAGATCTCTACGTAAACAACATCATATCAAGTTTTTTCCTCATGCCGTACTGCACATAAAACAGTCACACTTGACCTATGTGATAATGTAATAAAACTTATTCTATGGAAGCTGTTGTCCTGGTTTTGGCTGGGATAGAGTGAATTTTCTTCATAGTAGCTAGTATGGGGCTATGTTTTGGGTTTGTGCTGAAAACAATATTGATAATACAGAGATGTTTTCATTATGGCTGAGCAGTGCTTACACAGAGTCAAGGCCTTTTCTGCCTCTCACCCCACCCCACCAGTGAGTAGGCTGGGGGTGCACAAGAAGTTGGGAGGGGACACAGCTGGGATAGCTGACCCCAACAGACCAAAGGGATATTCCATACGATATGACATCATGCTCAGCATATAAAGCTGGGGGAAGAAGAAGGAAGGGGGGGACATTCGGAGTGATGGCGTTTGTCTTCCCAAGTAACCATTACGCATGATGGAGCCCTGCTTTCCTGGAGATGGCTGAACACCTGCCTGCTGATGAGAAATAGTGAATGAATTCCTTGTTTTGCTTTGCTTGCATGCGTGGCTTTTGCTTTACCTATTAAACTATCTTTATCTCAACCCATGAGTTTTCTCACTTTTACCCTTCCGATTCTCTCCCCCATCCCGCTGGGGCGGAGTGAGCAAATGGCTGTGTGGGGCTTAGTTGCCATCTGGGGTTAAACCACGACAGCTGTCAAGTGAAAACACAATTTCTCCCCGCCTCCCCACGCATAAGGTAAGAGAAAAACGTATAGCATTTGTGTTATACATAGATATGAAACTGAACTCTGGCTTTTTTCTCCTCAACCAGGGTATCATAATAGTTCTTTTGAACGTAGAATGAAACTGCAGTATTCCAGTGGAGCAAGGAGGAGTTAAGTAAATGCTAAGTGGATAAAATGAGTGAAGGACTTTGGAGAAAGTAGCAAATATGCCCTTCTCAGTCAGTCATTCCAGAAGCTGAGCTGCTGGGCCTGCACGTTCATTTCAGAACTGCTTCTATTGTGGATTAAAGGCTGAGCAACCAAGGCAGTTCTCTTAAGTATGGTGAGTTGGCTGGTGAGGACAACAGGAAGCATCCTTCTTCCCACTCATATATTCTCAACCCTCATTAATGCCAGCACTTTGAAGCAGACAAGCCACTAATTCAATTAATCCTAAAGAAGTGTTTCCATTTTTGCTTTAAACTGACATTGACTGGAGCTTCAGTGAAGGGATAAAGTATCTGTTATTAAATCCAGCCCACATCTGGTGAAGATGCTGAGAAGTGGGAAAGAAGACAATTCTAGAGTATTTATGGTGTGAAAGAGGGGAATAGCATTCTGTGTAGAAAACAATCTTTATTTTCTGAGTATCTGTTTCAGCTTTGTTTACGTGGATATGTTTAATATAGGTTTATTTGGGGATATTTTATCTCACATTAAAGATCATTGGATTTGCTGCTCATACTGCAAGATTTTCCAGAAACATCTAACTTTACCCATGCATTGTACCAGGTGAGGAGTGTAGACAAGTAACACCAGGATTTAGAGACTGAGGTTTTTACTGAATTCAGTAGGAATCATCCTAATGACTGGGCTCTGGAGTAGGTATGAAGGATACTCCACCAACCGGTACTTCAAGATGAGGTCCCTTCATTCAGTTTTACCCCAGAAATGGTATGTTTTAAAGCATTTGAACTGCTCAAATAAACCACTTATTTTTCCCATTTGCCAAAAAAAAAACCCCAACCCAACAAATGAAGCACTTTCTGGTCTCTTCCTTCAGTTGCTGTGCTGCGACCTTGTTATCATAGCATCACTGAACACACTAATAACATTTCTTATCTCTCTGCTGGTGGAAGAATCCTGACATAGGTTAAAGCACCAATGTCTCCACCAGTGCAAGAACTGCTATTATTTCAGAGAAGCGCAAGAGAAAGTGTGGAAAGCTCAGATCTAACACATACCTCATTTGATCTAAACATTAGGCAACTAACAGAACAGGAAATAGAGTCTGGCCCTGGTGTCCCCTGAAGTACGGAGCCTCATATTTTGAAATCGAAAACCTTGCTCCCTGCTGCCACAGCCTCCTTACAAATCAACTGCAGACACTACATATGCTTGCAACAGTTCGTATAACTCTTCGCAGTCTTGTACTTAACAGTCTGCTACTCTCCAAGGCTTAGTCAAATGTGGATTTCTGCTTTCCTGCTGCTGTCATGCTTTTGGAGTCAGTGCTTCTACATTAGATTAAAACTGGAAGAATATATTTCTTTCAAAAGCTGATGTCCACCTTTGAACCCAATTAATCAGGTGCTGTTTAAAAAGCTTTTGCATGGAGTTTTAAAAGCCTCTTTTCTTTAATGAGGATGGAAACATATATAAAATTTCTGGTCTAGCTATTACCTCTATATATTTAGATTTCATCTTGAAGTCATGGATGGTGAAAGAGGGTAACATCTTCAACTAGCAAAGGAATCTGCAAAGTCAAGATTTGCTCAAGAGCCTGACATCTGAGTTCCTGATACAAGAGCAGAGGTATTACACAAGTCAATCAGAAGTACTGACTTTTAATATTAATTCTGAGCTGGAGAGGTCTCATTTCTTTCTAGATTAACAATTCTGACCCCCCTCTTTCCCCTTTCCACATTAGGTGCCTTCTTGCTGATGGGCATTTTAAATAGAAGGAAAAAGGTGTGGCTGATTAATCAGCAGACACTTGTGTTTTTCAATTTCCTCTTATTTTGATGGAGATCTCCAAACATCACACTAAGGGAATACGCTAGACTGAGAAAATTGTTTTCAGGAGTATAGTCAAACTACCTCAAATATTTAATTTTTCCGGTGAGCCAGGCAGATGAGCTCCCTAGAGAGCAGCACAGCCTTTCTGCATGAAGGCATTTGGGGCATCCTCAGAAGCAGGAGGGGCCGCTGTGCTAGACAGGGAAAAAGTGGATTTGCATCAATGCTGCTGCATAAATAAGGCTGCAAATCTTCATCTATTTAGGCATTTACAAAATACAGGCTTTAACAGTCCTTAAGTTTCTCTGGGATTAGGTGATGGCTTAGCAAGGTCACAGGGCTCTCAACTGCTTTTGCAGGTGTCTGAGTTTGAAGTCTGGTAGCCCTAACATGCCCAAGCCCATCTTGGATCATATCAAGGGGCCAATTTTTTTTTGAGCCTGCTGCTGAACAAGAACAACCAAATCCATCTCCTTCCCCTCCAAAACACTGAGTAATTTAAGAGATGCCAGTGGGAGGAACTAGTGAATTCTTCATTTTGAGTTGTTGCTATAGCAATGCACTCAACATTTACACCAATGAGCTGAGGGTAAGCTCTGTTATGTTGTTTATCCCCTTGTAGTTTGGCCAGCCATCACAAAGCAATATCTCATCCACTGGAGTGTAAAGAAAATAATCTTGTTTACTACCTGAAGAGTTAAGGACACTTTACAAAAAGCCGAAGAAGGCTATCATGTTTGTAAAGTGTTCTTTTGTATACAGCAGCTGAAAACAGTCCATGATGAATATGAACAAAAAATAATTTGTTTGTACTTTAATTACATAAATTTTATGCCAAAGAATGAATGACAGTAGGAGTTAATAATGCAGAAACTTCCAACTATGTATGCACAGAGTGTCCACAAACCTGACTGACTTTTTTTCAGTATAGCTTTATGTTTTACCTCCACTGAGGTAGCTCTATTGATAGCTTATGTGTTAGTGATACAATAGCTACAAAACTGCATGCAGTTCTGCAGACAGTTGAAAATTATTTTGCTTTACTCCCTTTAGACTTCTCATCTTACTGAAGAATATCTATACGTAGTAATTACACGTATGATGGAGTGCAGTACTGGTGCAACTAAGCAGACTTGTTTTCAATTCCTGCTATTTATCTGGAGAAATATTTCATTCTGGCTTGAATTTTATTATGAAACTTGGCTGGAAAGTCAGTGGTAGAATGAGAAACAATGCAAATTATTTCAAAGACAGTAAAATGGAATAAGATGGGAGGAGACTATTTCAAAATGAAATAGCACATGAGTCTCACCCCTGAAAAAATAAAAGTTCTCAGCATGTTTCTCTCAGAATATACACTGGAGCACTGTTACAGCCTTATTGCGAAAAGAAGCTTAAATGAAAATAGTTGGGTTTGCTGTACACTAGTGTGAGGGATGCGCTCAACCCCTTGAACAGACTGGCAGTGGCTTGGTGCAGGCTCCAAAAGAGATAAAGGCCTGAGCTGTAGACAGGCTGTGAAGTCCTCTATTTTTAACCTGTTTTCTGCAAACCCACAAAGGAACAGAGCGATTCCTTTACAACAACAAAGGAAGTTGTGGGTACAAGGAATCCCCTGCATACCTTTTCTCTCTCTCATATTTTGACTACAAGTCAACCACTTTATCCTATAAATATGACAGCCTAAGGGAGCATTTTTTTTGGAGCTCCCCCTGCTAGGCAATGAAGCTGCATGGCAGTCATCTTCCCATCCTGGGAGGACACCTCTCAAGGCTGCTTCTCAAGGCAGAGAGACCTTTTTCCGACGACAGATCTTTAGTAAGTGACTGATATCACGCATAACTTCTTTCCTTAGTAACTTTGCATGCTGAATTGATGCTAATGAAACATATAATCTTTGCATTTATAATTCTTTAGGCATAAACCATTGTCCAAGTCTGAGACTAGGATTGGATCCAGCCACACCTAGACTCCTCTCTGAGGAAGGAGTTTAGAAAGCAAGGGGGTCCTTTTTGAACCTCGTGACTCAACGGGAGGGTCCTCTTTATTCTCTGCATCTTCAATATCCCTGTAAATCATTCTAGTTCAAGTGTAACTCAATTTCCTTTTGTATGATTTTTCCATGCAGTAATTAACAAAGTGAACCTTACCATCGAACTTCGTTAAGTCGCACTTTCACATCTTCGTATTAAAACCACTTTTGCTAATACCTCTGTTGGTGATTCCTTAAGCATTATAAATCACCCCTCACCCATTCGCGACAACTCGTAAATGGTACATCGCAAACTCTGCTGCAGAATGTTTGTAGAGAAGATCACTTCACACACACTCCTTTAGGGATATAGACCCAATTCATATACTTCATATCTTGTTTCCATCAGTGAGAATAAGCACTCTGTCCATTCCTGTTTGAGAGCCTCTGAAACTCTTTCACAATACCAGGAAACAGAGCCTACTTTCAGATCTGAAAGACTGAAGAGCAGGTCTTATTTGGTCTAGTAAGGTGGCAGCAAAAAGGTAACTTTGTCTTAATACTCAAAGGTAAGTAATACAATGAGCCACAGTTACCCACTCTTTGTAGATAACTTTTTTTGGGGGCCAGGAATGGAAATTCATCCCTGGGATACAGGCAAGTTTGAATCCCATGGCCTGATGCTCTAGTGTCTGTGTTATGCTTAACAAAGTTATCAGTGCCTGTGGTTTTAAAAGGAACTAGCCACAGCTGCATTTTATGAGCTGTGTATTCTAGTTGGTATCTTAGATACAGTAAAAATAATGTCCAGACAGGGACCCTGAGGGAGATACAGAGGAGCATATAGGGCCTGTACTAGGACCACTACACCTGGGACTAAATCTTGAGAGCATCAAGTGACTCTCAGTGGGGCAGCTCTGGACATGCCATGCTTACAAGGACTTTGGTACCTAGGGAATACCCTCATCCAGCTGGCTTTGGGTTCCCTGGGTTAGGCAGCAGTTGAGAAAACACCTTCTGCCAGTTTGGGGATAACAGCGTAGATACATCCTCTTCTCGGCAAGGATGTGCCAGTGAACACAGCTTTGACTCTAGTGTGCCAGCAGCTGCTCACCAGTTTCCCCACCCGAGAGACCATTGCTCTCCACAGGCTGAGCTCATCGCTCCCCTAAACTAGCCCAGTCAGGAAGAACCACATCACCAGAGACTTCTCATTTGAATCAATCCTGATGGTTTTTGCTTAGATGGGTTAGGACAGGCTTGCACAAATAACTCTGCTATCAGGCAGGTGTCAGGGGCCAGGTGGGGCAGTGGGTGCTCACAAGCCAGCAGGACTTTATTCTCCACTCTCCTCTCCCATGAGGCACAGCCTCACTGCGCCACAGTAAGCCAAGATTAAGGAGGGCTGGTACCAGGACTGAGGCCCAGGGTTGGTCACAGTCCAGCAATCACCAGGTGAAGCTGCAGCCATGAGAGAGTTCTCGAGGCAGGATGAGAAATTAAGATGGCAAGACAAAGTCTGGGTGAGCAATGCAAAGGCAGGGCACAGACATACCTGCAACAAAGCATGGGGAAGGGCTGCTGACAAGCAGCGGAGAGAGCAGCTCATTCTGCTGGTGTAGCTGCAACAAGAACTGGCCATGGTCAAACTAACAGGTCTTGAACTAACCTGACCTTCCTTCCCAAGCAGATACAGCCTGAGGGATGCATATCTTTTTCTTGTTAGAGCACTCTGATGAGTAAGCAGAAGGCAAAAGGACTCTGCTGTGCAGCAGGATCCATTACAGAATGGATTTCCTTTGCCCGACTCTGCTCCTCCCTGGTAAATTCTCCCCTAGATTGAGCTCTCGGTTAGGAAGCAAAGTGAGAAACTTACAGTGTTCCCTATAATAGTGAGGAGTGGAGGGTTTAACTTCTACCTCGACAGGGTATGTAGAGGAGCGTTTTCACATATGGAAAATTGTTCTCCAAGTGAGAAGAGTTTCAAAGATTAATAGCTGATTTTTGCTGATTGCCTGTTCCACTAGGCAGACTCCTGATCTCCTATTTAAGAACACGTTAGCTACTGCTTTATTGCAGACTTCTTCCCACACAGTGAATTCTCATCAGCTCACAGAAGCAATATGTTCCTCATCGAGTCTGTTCATTTTAATGATTTTTAATAGGCTTTTCTTCTCTGCCCAAACCTCATCCCCAGTGCGTCCTCAGCAAGCTGTATCAAGGTAAAAAGGAGTTTCCCTTTCAAATTAATTGTTAGCACAAACTCCTGAAAACTGGAAGTACCAAAATCAATTTGGACTTTATACAGCATTTACAGTATTAGATACGGTGTGTGGTTTGTCAACAATGCTCAGACATGTATTTCCATGCCTCTGCACACAGACCATAATCCTTGTAGAAGTACAGATGAGATCCTGTCCTGGAACACTACCATCCATATTACTCTCTGGAAGAGAATATGAAACTGTAAAGGATTGAGTGCTGTTTTATGTGCAGCAAGCCTCTGCTGAATTACAACTCATTACAACATACCCTCAGTCTGTGCCATTTAGATGAAATGCACTTGCTGTTCCTGTGCCTCTATATATTCATTTTTATCCTTGCTCTTGCTTCATTTTCAGTAATGATACATTACTATCCACTTATGTGTTCTTCTTCTATTGAAAAAGAAGTATTGAACTTCATAAGGTCTGACTTAGATAAACACTCTGTTATACTTTATATAACAGCCCAAAGACACAGGCTAACTTAAGCGGGTGTAATGGTATATAGTCTTGCTGGACAGAAAAAGATTAAAAATTACCCAGTCTTCTGTTCCACCAGGAAGGCTGTTGACACCAAATCTGCTTCATTTTCAATCTTCTATCTCTTGGCGCAGTCCACTGGCCCCATGGAGGAGCAGGAGCTCTCTAAGCCTCTAATCCCACCTCACTGGCCTAACTCAAATCCTGCCTCATAATTCCCCTCGGAAGCAGTGGCCCTTCCATACACAAGTGGGGATGAAGCTTTTGCCTTTTCTACTACTGTCTCAATTTTTCTGATTAACCTTCTTCAACGTATTTATTTGTTATCTTGTCTTTGTCTCTGCACATGAATTTTCAACTAGCTTTTGTGATGGCATTTTGCATACAGAGGTCTTGATCATGATGAAGATTCAGACAGTACCAAAAGAAAAAAAAATCGCAATAAGAGGAAGCAAAATAAAGCATCTCTACCTGAGTGACTCCGGCTGTTGTCAGTATAGGATAACTCTTTAGCTCCAAAGTATGATATTTGGTAGAAACATCTAGCTATTTGGTTCACATTTTGTAAACATGATGCCAGCAACTAAGCACCACAGCCACTCACTTACTCCCCCCTGGTGGGGTGGGAAGAGAATCAGAGGGGCAAAAGTGAGAAAATTCATGGGTTGAGATAAAGACAATTTAATAGGTAAAGCAAAAGCCACGCATGCAAGCAAAGCAAAACAAGGAATTCATTCCCTACTTCCCATGGGCAGGCAGGTGTTCAGCCATCTCCAGGAAAGGAGGGCTTCAACATGCATAACGGTTACTTGGGAAGACAAATGCCACCACTCTGAATGTCCCCCCCTTCCTTCTTCTTCCCCCAGCTTTATATGCTGAGCATGATGTCATATCGTATGGAATATCCCTTTGGTCTGTTGGGGTCAGCTATCCCAGCTGCGTCCCCTCCCAGCTTCTTGTGCACCCCCAGCCTACTCACTGGTGGGGTGGGGTGAGAGGCAGAAAAGGCCTTGACTCTGTGTAAGCACTGCTCAACAATAAGTGAAACATCTCTGTATTATCAATATTGTTTTCAGCACAAACCCAAAACATAGCCCCATACTAGCTACTATGAAGAAAATTCACTCTATGCCAGCCAAAACCAGCACATTCTCCACCCCTCATTCCATACCATTTATGTCATGCTTAGGTTCCACACTATCCAATACATCCTCATTAACCACCACCCCCTTTCCATCCTTTGATACAATACACAGGTATCATTCCCTTAGTCTATGGACCACCCTTGTAAAATGTCCATAAAATGTCCATAAATGTCCACAAATGTCCACAAAATGTCCACTGAGTTCATTTAGTCCATGATTTTGGACTCCATCTCTTACTCTCTCTCTCACACCACTCAGGACAGGAGAGGTGGTGTGTTGCACGAAGTTACTGGGCACCAAAGCCAGCTCAGGTTGGGTCACGGCTGCGCTTGCACTGCTTCTTGTAAGGCTTGTCCTCCATTGGTTCAGGTGGTTCCTGCTGTAGTAATTCCTACAACATGCAACTCAGATCATGGGTTACAACAATTTCAAGGTATTTCCATTACAATCTCCACCTCTGGTCCCTTTGGGCCAGGTTATAGGGTTTGACATTGCAGTGAACATAGCCTGGCTAGCAACAAGGGGTTCCTGCTATAGTAATTCCCATAACATGCAACTCAAATCCTGGGTTACAACAATTTAAAGGTATTTCCATTACACATGAATTAATGAGCTCACTGCCACAGTCACTATTAACTGCAGCTCTTGGCTAGATGTGAATAGAGATTAATCATGTTCTGTATACCCAGCTCAAACAGCTCAACACACTGAGTTATCAAGCAAAAGCACCCGATTAATATTCAAGAGGCTTCAGGTGGGTGAAGACACTAGTACAATAACAACAACAACAAAGCAAAAATGGAAACAATTTTGTGTTAGCAACTCCCACACTGGTTGGAGCACTCCGTGGGACCAAGCTACTCACGGTGTCAAGGACTGCTTATTCAAATGTTTTTCTCATATGGGATAACTAGTTCTGTAAATATTGATCTGTCAAGAGAGTATAGGTGCATGGGGAAGTATAATCCAGAGACCATCTTCTACACTTGTCTGTTAGAAGAACCGTTGATCCTTCAGTACAGTTAAACAGAACACATGCTTGTACTAATACCTGTATCATCTATGGAAACGGTAAAAAAGAGTCAGTATAGTTAGGTGCTTGGGTTTTGTCTTGAATCTGCCACTAATTTTCTCTGTTGTCTAAGAAAAAGAGCAATCATTTCTTCAGTTTTAAGGAGAGCACCCAAGATGTACCATATTTCTGTTTTCTCTGTTTTGAAGCGGTCAGTTTTAAAATGTCATCTTACCAGCTTTCAAATGAAAAAATACCATGCAATTTTAGTGATTTAACATTGAATGTCCACATTAAGACAACTAGACCTGGCTTTTGAGATGCCGCAGATTTAAGTTCCCACTGATCTGAGAGGCTTTCTGCCCAACACAAGCCTCAGGCATAATGCTAAACAGGAACTACAGATAAGCAATCATCCCACATCCAAATCTCAAGGGTTCAGATTTGTCCCTCTCCCCTTTTCCTGACTGCTATTAGTCTGCATGTTGCTTATTTAATCTTTGGTTAGGTAGAAATGCAAAAGGGAAAAAAGAGAGAGGGAGCAGATCTTTTTATATATTATGTTACTTTTACATAAATTTATGCCTCACTCTAGCTTTGCAGTCTTCAGCTTGCAAGAAACAAAGAGTTTCCTTATCAGAACTGTAATTTCTCATCTGTCATTACCAGTGAGAATTGAATCTCCCAGTACCAAGTGAAAAAAACAGAGATTTCTAACTCAGATGTGTGATCTTTTACATCATAAATGCTTCATCACATATATCAAAACTCCCTGGTACAAGAAACATATGATCTGGAGAGACGTCACCAGACCACAACTATGACACCACATGCTCCTGCACCAGCACCTTAGCTGTCTGTCTTTGACATATGCCTCTTGCTACAGATTTACATTACTAGATTCCAATTTGATTTCACTATCATTTCCACAAATACATCACAGGAGAATGCAGAAATAGAAGATGTCAAAATGGAGACCTACCTAAAACCAGCTCATTATGCAGTTGGTGGCCTTACAGAATGGCATAATATTAAAAGCTTTTATTTCATAGAATCATAGAATCATAGAATTGTTAAGGTTGGAAAAGACCCTTAGGATCATCAGGTCCAACCGTTAACCTACCACTGCCAAGTCCACCGCTAAACCATGTCCTCAAGCACTGCATCTACCCGTCTTTTAAATACCTCCAGGGATGGGGACTCAACCACTTCCCTGGGCAGCCTGTTCCAGTGCCTGACTACTCTTTCAGTAAAGAAGTTTTTCCTAATATCCAACCTAAACTTACCCTGGCGCAGCTTGAGGCCATTTCCTCTCGTCCTATCGCTTGTTACTGGGGTGAAGAGACTGACCCCCACCTCGCTACAACCTCCTTTCAGGTAATTGTAGAGGGCAATAAGGTCTCCCCTCAGCCTCCTCTTCTCCAAACTAAACAACCCCAGCTCCCTCAGCCGCTCCTCATAAGACTTGTGCTCTAGACCCTTCACCAACCTCGTTGCCCTTTTCTGGACACGCTCCAGCACCTCGATGTCCTTCTTGAAGTGAGGGGCCCAAAACTGAACACAGTACTCGAGGTGCGGCCTCACCAGTGCCGAGTACAGGGGCACTATCACCTCCCTGGTCCTGCTGGCCACACTATTCCTGATACAAGCCAGGATGCCATTGGCCCTCTTGGCCACCTGGGCACACTGCTGGCTCATGTTTAGGCGGCTGTCACCCATCACCCCCAGGTCCTTTTCAGCCAGGCTGCTTTCCAGTCACTCCTCCCCAAGCCGGTAGCGTTGCCTGGGGTTGTTATGACCGAAGTGCAGGACCCGGCACTTGGCCTTGTTGAACCTCATACAGTTGGCCCCGGCCCAACAATCCAGCCTGTCCAGGTCCCTCTGCAGGGCCTTCCTACCCTCCAGCAGATCAACACTTCCACCCAACTTGGTGTCATCTGCAAACTTACTGAGGGTGCACTCAATCCCCTCATCCAGATCATCGATGGATATTAAAGATATTAAATATTTTTAATATTAATTAATACTAATATCTTTCAAGATATTAAACAGTTTATATATATAATTATTTAAATAATACTAATATCTTTCAAGATATTAAACAGGACCGGTCCCAACACTGAGCCTTGGGGAACACCACTCGTGACCGGTCGCCAACTGGATTTGGCTCCATTCACCACAACTCTCTGGGCTCGGCCGTCCAGCCAGTTTTTAACCCAGCTCAGAGTGCACTTGTCCAAGCCGTGAGCAGCCAGCTTCTGCAGGAGAATGCTGTGGGAGACGGTGTCAAAGGCCTTACCGAAGTCCAAGTAGACAACATCCACAGCCTTCCCCTCATCCACTAAGCGGGTCACCTTGTCATAGAAGGAGACCAGGTTCGTGAAGCAGGACCTGCCTTTCATAAACCCATGCTGGCTGAGCCTGATCCCCCGGTTGTCCCGCACATGCCGCATAATGGCACTCAGGATGATCTGTTCCATGACCTTCCCCGGCACCGAGGTCAGGCTGACAGGCCTGTAGTTCCCCGGATCCTCCTTCCGGCCCTTCTTGTAGATGGGTGTCACATTAGCTAACTTCCAGTCATCTGGGACCTCCCCAGTTGACCAGGACTGCTGATAAATGATGGAGAGTAGCTTGGCAAGCTCCTCCGCCAGCTCCCTCAGTATCCTCGGGTGGATCCCGTCTGGCCCCATTGACTTGTGGGCATCCAGGTGGAGGAGCAGATCGGCGACTGCCACCTCTTCGACAGCTGGGACTACATTCTGTGTCCTATTTCCATCTCCCAGCTCAGGGGCATGAAAACCTTGAGGATGATCAGTCCGACTATTAAAGACTGAGGCAAAGAAGGCATTAAGTACCTCAGCCTTCTCCTCATCCTTCGTGGCCAGGTTTCCCTCTGCATCCAACAAAGGAGGGAGATTTTCCTTAGCCCTCCTTTTGTCGCTGATATACTTGTAGAAACATTTTTTGTTGTCCTTGACAGCAGTGGCCAGTTTAAGTTCTAGCTGGGCCTTCGCCTTTCTAATCTTCTCCCTGCATATCCTCACCACATCCTTGTAGTCCCCCTGAGTCACCTGCCCCTTCTTCCAAGGGTGGTAGGTTCTCCTTTTCTTCCTGAGCTCCAGACAGAGCTCTCTGTTCAGCCAGGCCGGTCTTCTCCCCCACCTGCTCGACTTGCGGCACATGGGGACAGCCTGCTCCTGTGCCTTTAAGACTTCCCTCTTGAATAACATCCAGCCTTCCTGGACTCCCTTGCCCTTCAGGACCGCCTCCCAAGGGACTCTGTTAACCAAACTGCTAAACAGGCCAAAGTCTGCCCTTCTGAAGTTTAGGGTTGTGGTTTTGCTGGCCCCCCTCCTTACTTCTCCAAAAATCGAAAACTCTACCATTTCATGGTCGCTGTGCCCAAGACAGCCTCCGACCACCACAGTGGTGGTGATTTGTCAGTGATTTGTCTTCAGGTAAAAAAGCTGAACCTCCCATACTGACTTTTCAATGTAAGAATGCTTTGGCTAATCTAGTTTATTTTATTTGCACTTTCATGATATGAACAGAAGTCTGAAGTTAAATAGCAGCCTTGTGCAAATTTTGACTGAAGGAGCACTAATAATGGTGAATTCCTCAGTCTCCTCACTTCTGTTTCATACATTCCCTGTCCCTGTAACCTTCTGACCACAGATGCCACTCTTCCTCCATCTAGCTGAAACTCCTGCCAATCCCATCTCTTGTCCCCAGCCTGACATCCCAGTTATTGTTCACTCAGCTGCTTAGAGTTCTTTTCTTGTTATCCGTACCCAATTTCTTCTGAATCTATTCAATCTACTATTTATTAAATTAAGCTCTTATTGCAAATTAGGTAAACTAAACGCTGGGCTGCATTAGGGGAAAGATGGCCAGCAGACTTAGGAAAGCTATCATCCCTGCTCTGCTCAGCACCGGTGAGGCTGCCCTGGGATACTGTGTCCAGTCCTGCGCCTCTCAGTTGGAAAGGGATGTGGAGAAATGGGAAAAGGTCCTGCAGAGAACAGCCATGATGGACAGAAACTGTGGGCAGGTGCCACAAAGTCAATGGAAGGAAACAGCAGAACAGAGAGAATTAAGGTAGAAAAATATTCGTGGAGTTACCAAACATTTTTTTTTTTTTAGTTCCTTTTTCCAGTTCTTTTAAGTTTTGACTTGTGACTCATTTGTCTTTGCCAACAGGCTGCCTAGCTCAGTTCTTGTTGATGTAGATATTAGGGTGACTAAATACTTCTTTGTAGTGATTTAAGCTCTGTTTTGTTTTGAGATCAGGCAAGCAAACACATTGTAGTATAAGTTATAGACAAAAGAAAAAAAAATCTTTTTTTATAGGATGTGTGGCTGGATTTACTGGGGAACATAGCTCTTTCTCCATTAGCAGAGGCTGATACAACACATACTCTGGATTATTCAATGGAAATTATGCTGCAGTGCTTTCCCCTAAATTCTTCAGCTTTTAGTTGGATTTCAGCCCTGACATACAGTCTTAACCTTCATTTTGCTGTAGTCAAAGGGAATTCGGTCACTAGCCAGAAACTGTGAACAAAAGAGGAGAATACAAGAAGCTTGATCAACATTGAAACAGTAAATAGAATTAAAACATATTCAACACATTCTGTAGGTTAATATACATAATAAATCACAAATGGACTGCCTTTGTGCCCTCCTAACAACAGGACTGTATTGGAGAACACTGTAAAAGAGTAAATTGTTTCCAATAAGTAAGGGTTGTTTTCAAGCGCCATGACTAAGTGCTCAGAGAATAGATTATATGTTGAGAGATTAGCAGGGGTCTAGTGTACCAGCTAAGATAATGTTAAAGGAGAGATACTCAACACCTTCCAAAGATAAGTGAACATGAGTAAATTTTCTGAATGACACATGAGAAATGGGATACACCAGCACCACTCAAAATTGCCTTTTTCAGCAACATTTTTATGGAGTGGTTTTTTAGGTGTGTCTTAACTTAGGTCCATTTTCAAAGTTCCCTTAAACTCGCAGTGGAGTTATCTCAAAGTACCTAGAAGCCTAACTCTTACTGTGTTTCTGAAGAAAATATGCCAAGTATACTTCTGCACCTTTAGCTATATAATACTCTGTTCCTTTTCAGCTTAAATTTAATTTAGCTCAAGTATTAGGTCTCCAGAACATTAAGACACTACTGAAATATACACTTCCGATATCAAAGCTGACTGCTTTATGACGAAATCATGAAGAGATGGAATCAAATGACAAAACCCACCTTTCTCTCCTCTCATATGTATGTTGTCCGCCTGAATACTTTGCCAATTATATTGGCATTTCATGTTGTTTTTCCTACGTGATTTGGCATTGCACTTTTCTGTTCGAGTGGTTTTTCCTATTTGGTCTAAATGTGAGCCTTTGCCTGGGATCCATTTTATAGAATGAGCTCGATTTTATAGACAGTTGGTGGATTATTGCCACTTTATCCTGCTACTGGGGCTAACCATGAAATGGTTATTGTCTGGATTTACAGTCTTGCAAAGAAGGAGGTTAGCATTGTAAAAGTTATTTCCATCTATGTTGAGAGAGTTAATTCCCTCTCTGCAGTTGAGTTTTCGCTCTCAGGTATGCTTCCATGGTAACACACACACAGTCACTGCGATGGTGAAGTTAATCTCAGAAGTTAAGCTTTCCAGTTGCTAATGTTCTGCACCAAATATTAGTTCTAGCCAACAAAGTCACAATCAATAATGCTACTTGGACCTCCACTCAACCTGGGCATGACTAGAGATTTAAGTCAAGATGCTCTTCTGCTCTACAAGCTGGGTAAAGAAAATGAACCTGAGATTGTAGTTAATATACATAAATAAAAAGAAGCAAATTAGAAAAGCTGCACGGTGTGGAGGCTAATTTTAACAGTTAAAAAGCTATTATACATTTGAAGAATACAGGGCTCAAAACAGCTAAAATAATTTTCCTTGTTTGTTTTTTTCATTTATTTAAGCAAAGCTGGTATAACACACATTTAGCAAACAGAAAAGATGAGTCTTTAAATTGTGTTTCTGTCTTTGATTTTCACAGAGCTGACTACATGCTCTGAATTGACACGTGTGTTCAATTTTCACTTGAAACAGAATTCTACTGAGGTTTTGCTTAGGGTATTGTGAAAGAAGCCTGGGCTATTGATAGAAATACTTGGGACGTAGTTCCTTTCTGACATGCAGTAACTTCCTCTCTGACTTGGTTATTCCAGTGGTGTGGCTGCCACAAATAGCATACAACCTCCCCAACCATGCGGTGTGTTGGCAAAACCAGGGAATCCCAGTCCTTTAGAGACCTCCTCCCTGACACCACTTTGGAGTAACCTGGAACCACAGGGCCAAATGCATCCTCGAGCTGTTGCCCAGTCCCTGCTCCTGCTGCTGCAGGACTACTTTGATCGTGCCACTCCAAACTTGTGAGGCCCTCTTGCGCCCTGGGGTTTCATGTAGGAAACTTCAAAAGCTCTCCAGCCAGTTGTTTCAGTGTTTCTATATACTACTGTTAGAAAAATGTTTAATCCAGGCCTCCTGTAAGAGACTGAAGTGTTAAGAACAATTGTCTCCAAGCTTGCTTGGGTGTGTTTATCTGATAAGACCAGACAGCAGACCACTCTTTTGTCTGGGAAGACCCGAGGGCAGCCACCAGCTTGCAAGGAAATTTGTGCAAACTTGCTGAAGCAGCAGGCCATTCTTTGGCTTATCAGGCACCACCAAAAACAGGACACCAACTGGTATCCGGACCAGGCCACTTGTCCACCAGCAATGCATATTGTGTGGTTGGGTGTGCATGCGTGGCGTACGTGATGTTGCCCTGGGAAACCAAGCCGAACCAAGGAGGCAAACTCCCTCTCCAACACTGGATAAAAGACGGCACAACGAAGCCTGAGTGTGGCCATCCACCACCGAAGAACTGAAGACTGAGGACCAACGGGACACTGCTGGATCCATGGTGGTGACTATCCTTTGCTTACCTCTCTCAACGCTTGCTTAATTTCCTCCTAATATTTCCTGTCTTTCCTATTGCTTTACTCTTTTATATTTACCCAATAAAACGTCTGATTGGCAGCATATGACCTTGTTTGTGTCTTAATTTCGCCCTTGGGATCATTAAGAACCTTCCCCGAGCCTGACAATCAGACCGGGACTTAACACCTCCCTTGCCACAATTCAGACCCATTTCTCCTTTCCTAGCTTTTGTGGATATGCAGAACATATTTTTTCCAGTTTGACCTGTCTCTTTGACAGTTGTTATGTCACTTCTCAGTCTTCTCTTCTTAATGCCAACAGCTGTAGCTTTCTTCTTTTATACAGAGGGACATGCAATCACATCTAACAAACAAGCTCTCTGTTCTACATATACTTGCAAAAAAAATGTCAGGATATCCAAATACATAGAATAAGTATATAACACAACACATCCAGCATACAATATGTCTACATTTACATTTTCTTGAAAATAACAGCCAAATAGAAAACTAGGAAAAAATCAAGGTTGCTTAGTGGGAAAGGTTTCCCTCTGAAGAAAAATTAAAGATTAAGGGGCTCACTCAGCATGATAATTTTACATATCATCCTTGAAGATTCAATGGAAGTGAAAAGTTTTTATCCCTGATGTATTTTTTTCACAACTTTGTTTTTAATTTAGCAGACTTCACACCTGAATTCAAAGGAAAAATAAAAAAAAAAAAAAGGAAATACTTTCATACATTATTAAAGAAGGTGGGTTTTAAGATGTTGAGATCCTAGTAGCACATAATAGAAATAATATTTGGCAGTCTTTGTGTTACTTTTACTTTCTGATCTATTTCCAATTATCTTCTGTTTCAAGTAGTACTTTTACAAAAGACCACAGTACAAAAGAGACTAGTATAAAGAAAAATATAGATTTCTAAAGAATATGAACTTAAAGGTAAATACTCTAAGGGAAATTAGAATAAATCATACTTTCTAGCTAATGCACCACAGAAATTTAATAAATATTCCAGGGGAGGGGCAGTAGTTCCAAAATTTGAGTTACAGTAGCTGGATAATATCTTGAAAGAAGAAACTCTTGGTATCCTCAGTGCTGTGCACAATCAGATGTTAAAACACATTCTGATATCAGCATTTGTGGAAAATTTCAGCCAACATCAGGGTCATTCCTTTATACCGGGAGGACACCCACCAGTTCTTTGTTGAACAGCTTTGATAATAAGCATTCTCCCAGGTAGCAAGCAACAGGACAAGAGGAAACGGCCTCAAGCTGTGCCAGGGGAGATTTAGATTAGCTATTAGGAAAAATTTCTTCATGGAGAGAGTGGTTAGGCATTGGAACAGGCTGCCTAGGGAAGTGGTGCAATCACGGTCCCTAGAAGTGTTCAGAAAATGTGTGGATGTGGTGCTTAGGGACATGGTTTAGAGGTGGACCTGGCAGTTGGGTTAATGGTTGGACTTGATCTCAGAGGTCTTTTCCAACCTTAGTGATTCTATGATTCTACGATTCTATAAGTGAGCTATATGATTTTAGTATTGAAAACAGAATACTATGTGAGGTCCCCCCTTGAGCATCAGTGTTGATGTAGAACATCCAGAAACAGCTGGATAGAATAATACTTATTAAAAGCATTGGAGATGTTTTATAACTATCAGTGAAAAATCCAATTTGTTAGACTATTTGCACATTTTATGTATTTAACATGCACTGTAGGTGGAGTCTATGATCTATTACAACTGCTTTCCAGCTAAGGAACTATATTCCCAGTACTAGTATGAATGCTTGTATTATGCAAAATGCATTTTTAGGTTGCTCAAAAGCTTCCTAATTCTGGAGAATCTCAAGTTAACATTAATGTTGTTAGATCAGTTTAGGCTTGTAGAATATAGGGAACATGCTGTTAGTGAATATTGATGAAAACCTTATCCTTGAGGAAATTTCCCAACACTTTATAGGAACTCTGCTGCAGAATGAGAATCTCCAGATGGGCATTTAGCAGCCTCTTTAACCAAAAAAAGCCTTTTCCTTCTTGCCTTACTGTAGATGGATTCCAAACAGCAAATAGGAACTGCAGCTGACAGATTTTTTTCATTGCAACTCACTTTTTCATATTGTAAAGAAGTGCACAATGAGCCTGTCGTACTACTAAAAGTAGGATATGACCAGGTTGTTTTAAGAACTTAAAATAAGGATGAATTGGATTTGAGTTGACAATCTTTTTTCTGTTACTCTTAACTTATAAGTGCCTGATGCTATATAAATATTGCCACTTCTTAATACGTAAGTATGAGAGAGAAAACCATTTGTCTGTTTTGGTTGCAAAGACAACCTTCCAAACATGAACAGCTGCTATTTTGTCTTGGCCTGAAAAGCTCAGCTTTGCGCTGCATGAACTTTTCCCGTTAACATCAGTGTGGCATTAACCTGCAAGTAAAGTCATAGCTAAGGGTCACATTTGCAAACAGATGAGACGTACACTTAAATGACCACTTCTGTTTGCAAGCAATATGAGTGTGAATCAGACAGTTGCATGTGTAGCAAGCCAAATGAGCAAATGCTAGAAAACTTCCAGCACAGTTTCCCTCCCCAAACAGAGATTCTGAATGAAACACTAAGTATACTAATAGATGAAAATCACTAATGCTTTATCATGTCCAGCTTCCCATTGGCAGTGACTGGAATCAGCTATGAATTAAGTTATTGCTATTCATATTGCTGTTTATGTGCTTCAGTCTCTACAAATGCCTAAAGGGGCATAAGAGGGTAAGGTGCTCTGCTGCCATGGTTGGGAAAGTGGAACTGCAGAGCCCTTTGAGAGTCTTTGTTTAAAGTAAAATGTTGATATATTCAGCCTGAAGTCATCCTTCACCATTACATTTGCTAGTTAAGATGCTTTGTAAACAGTCTAAACTGACGTGCTAGTCTTCAATATGATGCAGAAGTTTATTAAAAGTACATTTTGATGCATGAAAGTAATTAAAGAAATCAGACTGAAACATAAGACTTGTAGTACCATGTAGGGTCAGTTTAGCTTTAGCTGGTACAAGGACTGCATAAAAAAAGAACATTTTATTCCTGACCTAGCATATAGGAATAAATAAAGATCATTACTGAGCTAACTTTGGTTTAAAACTGTTAGAAACAGGTATTTACAAACCTTTTAAAATGATATGGTAGCTTATTCCTCCTTTTTTAAAATGTAACTGAAAAAGGACAGAAGACTAGGGAAGATTACAAAAGAGTCCAGGCTGGTTGACAGAAGCATCTGTACCTTTAAAAAATCTGTTATATGCAGTCCAGTAAAGATCAAATGATGGTAATAAAGGACAGGGGACATTGTTTTCCCAAAGTTTCAGTAAATGGGACCCATGCTTTTATCATCAAGTGATCTTCTTTCTCTAGATTTTCATATTTCAGCATCATCAAAAAAGGCTGTAGAATAACTACACATTAGCTGTACACATGATAGTAATTTTTTCTATGAACAGTAGTAAATACATAATGTTAATAGAGGCTGTACAGTCGACAATTTTTCTACATGTAGCTGTACAAACCACTAGTAAACATTGAAGTCCATTTATTTAAAGAATCAGTCTCCTCCCATCCCCTCACTTCAGTTCACCATATATTGCCTTCTTGGATAATCTCAGATTGTGCATTACGATTACAAAGGTAACTCATTTCAGCCATATTTAACAGCTAAGCAGAAAAGCAATTTTTAAGGCTCTTGGTACATTATACTACTAATGGATTTTCATGATCATAGGTAGAAGTAATTGAATTTCCCAGTACAATTTAGAATTATAATAACCATATCAAAGAATAAATACCTAAAAATGAACAAAAATACATCACACACACACTCTTTTCATTTTTACAGCTTTGATTAAGCCTTCTCCCTGCCTCTCCATTTATTTGGTCACTTAAAATTGTATGCTTAGGTAAAAAAAGTCTATATCCACTTACTGTAGCTAAATCTGTGTCAACTGTATAGAAGTGCTTAATAAAGGAAAGAAAAATAATACCTGTGAAGTCATTATAAATTCCAGTAAGGAAACAGATATATTTAATTTCTCCCCTTTTGCTTCCTTCCCTCCTTCCCAACCTTTCCTCCAGCATCAACACTCCAAAACACATTTCAGACCCAAGAGAAAACATCATAGTTTCCAGAACCATTTGATGTAATTTGATGGAATAAGAAGAGAAGCATACAATTTAATGCAGCTCTGACCAGCAAAGTGTCATAGTAGAAGCTTGGAGGCTTACCAGTAATAAGAGTGGGAAGTTCTAGAACTGTTTAGTTCTCACACAACCCTCACGTTGACCTTTACTATATGAGAGGCCCAGGAGGCCATGGGCTGGCCATGTCCAGGCGAGGTGCTGGGGTGGTGTGCTGGGGCAGGCTGGGCAGTTGGGGAGGCCGGTGGCCAGGACAGGACCAGGGCTGGGGCTCCAAGGCAGCTCTCAAGCATGAGGTGAGACCCCCACCAAGGCCTCTCCCGGCTACTTTTCACCTGGCTCCTGCCTGGCAGCTACAGCCCAGGTGCTGCCACGGTGGGAAGACAGCCCGCTGCTGCCTGCAGGGCCCTTCCCTGCCTCGGGAAGTCCAACCAACAGCACGGTCACCTCCATGCTGCTGCTGGTCCCTCCTGGGTGAGTGCCTGTAGGAGCTGCCAGTGCGTAGCTCAGCTAGGGAAAAGAAATGTCACAGTACTGTCAATGTAACACCATGCCTTATGTCCAGCTAGAGCTAGAGAATTAAACGACAACTGCTCCGAGGGACTGAGAGAAAGGAGGAACAGTTTTATATTTAACTGAGACCCTAAAGAAAACAGGCTTGAAAAAGCTGTTTGGCAGGTGTCGTTGAGCACTGCAGTTTGTGGCGTGTTAGCTAGACCCATATATGCTAGCCTGTAACAGGCTCAAGACAAGGGTGCACATCCAGAACAACGCCAGATGGAGACAAGTGGGCCCTGTCCTGCTATGGATGTTCTGCCACCCCAGGGACGTGCTGGAGGTCTGCAGCACCGGGGTGAAGCAGCAGCTGGAAAGCAAAATACCAGGATGCTTCGGCTATGCCCTCGCATTTCACAGTTAGGACTGTGGCCAGCAGTGTAACTGTGATCCCTGTGGACATAAAACACAGAGCTTCTATTCCTTTCAAAACAAGGCCTGTTAATTTAAGCTGTTACCAAAAAAAAAAAACCAAAACAACAACCAAAACCCCCAAAAACCAAACCACATATACAAAAAAACCCTTCCTTTTTTAAGAGCAGTCTCTATTTCTGTTTGCTGAGATGATTTTAAGCTAGCCAGTTTAGGAAATGTGGGCACTTCAGCTGCAAACTTTGTTGACCA
This sequence comes from Theristicus caerulescens, assembly GCA_020745775.1. Taxonomy (NCBI): domain Eukaryota; kingdom Metazoa; phylum Chordata; class Aves; order Pelecaniformes; family Threskiornithidae; genus Theristicus; species Theristicus caerulescens. The sequence continues at coordinate 77,912,420 of CM036558.1, forward strand.
GCTTGTTGCCACAAAATCCATTGGAGATTTAGCCAGCTTGCACTGAGCCTCAGCAGTCACTGGGCGAGTGACTTGTGTGAAGGCTGTTGGAACTCCAGTGGTCTCTTTGGTGCAGGAAGAACATGCAAAGGACAGGAGTCTCACAGCAAGATTAAAATTTCATAGATTTAATTGTAGCTTCTGGGTGACACTTCAGAAGAATTTATCAATTCAGTTGCTGATGGATTCATAGAATCATAGAATCATAGAATCATAGAATTGTTAAGGTTGGAAAAGACCCTTAGGATCATCAGGTCCAACCGTTAACCTACCGCTGCCAAGTCCACCACTAAACCATGTCCTCAAGTACTGCATCTACCCGTCTTTTAAATACCTCCAGGGATGGGGACTCAACCACTTCCCTGGGCAGCCTGTTCCAGTGCCTGACTACTCTTTCAGTAAAGAAGTTTTTCCTAATATCTAACCTAAACTTACCCTGGCGCAGCTTGAGGCCATTTCCTCTCGTCCTATCGCTTGTTACTGGGGTGAAGAGACCAACCCCCACCTCTCTACAACCTCCTTTCAGGTAATTGTAGAGGGCAATAAGGTCTCCCCTCAGCCTCCTCTTCTCCAAACTAAACAACCCCAGCTCCCTCAGCCGCTCCTCATAAGACTTGTTCTCTAGACCCTTCACCAACCTCGTTGCCCTTCTCTGGACACGCTCCAGCACCTCGATGTCCTTCTTGAAGTGAGGGGCCCAAAACTGAACACAGTACTCGAGTACTCGAGTTCATTTTAATCTCCCCTCCTGCTTTTTGACCTATGTGATAAGGAGTAAATAATCCGTAGCCCTGAATGACAATTGACACCTTGCAGCCACTGAACCTGAAATAATTAGCTTTTGTGAACTGACCTATGTTGCCATGCGAACAGGTATACAGATTCAAACTATAATGCAGGCAAGAGGATTTAGCTGGTAGAACTAAACTCCATCAAATGTTGGTCTCAATGAGAATTCCCAACAAACACCAGTTTGTCAACAGCAGCCAGATTAATTTTGACTGCCAGAAAGAAAAGAAATAGTTGGAATCACCCATGCTGCAGTGCAAAGAAGATGCACAGTAACAAAGCTGATAGCGTTCATGGTTAGTAAAGGCAGCTTTTGCTCCTAGAGCTTCACATTTACTAACAGGTCATTACAATGCACCCAAGAGATAACCCACCTGTTCCAGAGACTGAAAGGTGAACTACAGGCTGGGTCTCCAGTTCTCTATTTAGACAAATCCCTAACCTGAATTTACTGAGGTTCACCTAGAACATCTATTCAAGGTAAATATGTAGCACTAACTTGGAGAACGAACACCATTTTTTACCTTTGATCATCCAGATTTTAAAGTTATGTCCATCTTACTGAACATCATTTCTTTCCTCCACAATGCAGCCTTTCTGGTGTTATACCTTCCCACACACAGCTGCATTTCCAGAACTGCTCTGTGACTACCCAGTTTAATTTTTATTCATCATGAGAAAAGCTTTGTGCTTGCCTGATATGCCTAAATCTGCTTCACAGGCTTGAAAAATTCCCAAATATATTCCTTATCCATTCTGAGAGGGATGGGATACTTGGTATCTCAGCTCAGCATGTTTAAGCCATAGCTAGGCAATTCTTTTGAAACTCATTAGATAATTGGCTAACCCAAATTTTTTAGACATTTGAAGAAAATTCTCATAGCTTAGCATTCAGGGTGGTGTTTGAAGTTTGAGTAGAAAGTATTTTTCTCTCCCCTGTGCTACCTGTCATCCTGCTCCACAAGTAAGAACATACAGGACAGAATAATAATGGAAATTCTGTTTCCTGAAGATTTTATATAAAACTTTCCTTGAACAATGTAAAGTCTTTTAAAATGAAAAAAAAAAAAAACCAAAAACCAAAACTACCTAGCATTCCTAGCTGTGTCAGACAGTTATAGGCTACACTTATTTACACATCCATAAGTTTTAGCTCTACAAAACGAAAACAGATAATAGGCTGAGATTAAACATTTGGATCAACAGTTGTCAGCCCTTGTCAAATGCTAAGGTTTACATGGGGCATGGACATACCGAGTAAATTTACAGATTTTTGAAGTCATAACGTAGCCCAAATGTTATACCTGCTGGCTATGACTATGTGATTTAGAATGCCAAAGGATTATGATTTGGAGACTTAAAGTCATTTTAGTTCAAGTTAGTTTCAGCTATCAAACAAGCATGTTTCCTACAGAATATTTTTCTGATCCACATGTTTGTGCCTTTGGAGCCTGAGCAGGCAGACAGCTAGAAGCTGATAATGACAAGGAACATCATCACTTTTTGATTTATTAATATCTGTGGCTTTATGATACAGATTACCTGGATTAATCTGGGAGATGTACATCCAGTGGAAGAACTCAGAGAAAGCATTTATGCAGTGGGTGTTGACACATGCACAACCTATAGCAGAGTCCTGAAAGTCATTGGCTCCCCTGTTACCATGTGACTGAGTGCCTCTATCCTTGAAAAATAATATTTAATGAAATCCATAAATCTTCAATGTAGTTTAATCTAGTTTGCACTATACACCATTGCTCATCTTCTTTTGCCAATTCTTCTGCGTTATTGCCACCACTTGAGTATTTAACTAAAGTGGTAGTTAATATTAAACTAGAGGGTTCATCACTTTCCTTGTTATCATATCCTTCAGCACTCAAAAATATATTTTCATTAGAATTAACACTAACAGTTCCTTTAATTGATGTTAGGTATGCTAGGTCACTAATCTAGTGGCCTTTGCATTGTCTTCTCAGTATGGGTTAGCTTCATGTATTAACACAAACTCTTTTTGAACTGAAGACGTGGGGGTTCACAGTTACAGGACATTAACTGTGTAGCATTTACTGATTTGTTAGGACCATTATGCATTCATCTTTTGTCAGTGAAGTAATGTTGAAAGAGCTTTTTAAAATTGACCTATCGTACACATATAAAGGCAAATCTGTACACAAAAATGAAACATGATAACCTGCTTTTAATTCTACTAAAACCAAGAAAATAGGTTCTTACAGCTGTACAGAAGGTGTATTCAAATGTATCAGCACACAGATTCAGCTGAATTTAAACCCATTGTGTTAATTTGCAGTTAAGAAATTTTGTAGTCTATAGATGATCTGGGTCTTAACAGCAAAGTTAAATCTTGACAGAAGCTATTTGTTGTGGTAAACTGACAGATCTATATTCAGCTTTATTGGGCTTCTATTTTTCTGTTACAGAGGTGTGACATTTAAACACTACTTAAGAGCTTGTTACCTTTCACTAAGGTGCTCTGAACTGTCAAGAAAGACCTGCAAAGATATCTAGATTTGCAGACTACAGCTGCCAAAAATCTCCTGGCTGGTAGAATTTGCAGTAGCACAACGCTTCACTATGAAGCACAATCAATTGATTCTTAAGTGGCCATTATTTGCGAAGTAGGCAGTCTGTTCATTAGTGGAACTGATGAAGAGTGAGATGTTAACAGAGAGTATTTTACTGCCAGCTTTCAGAGCTGGAAGGGGAATATGCAGAAGGAAAGTGAGCCTTCAGAATCTCCATTCCTCATCATTACAGCTACCTCCTTAGAAATGCAAAGAAAGCAGAGGAACAGCTTTGATGACTTGCCAACGGTTGCCTTTTACAGCAATTCATGCCTCGGATAGTTTAATCATATCGTGGTGCTTTTCTTCAGATATCAGTTTGAGAGAAGTCTAGTCACTAGGCTCTTATGCCCCTATTTAGCCTTGATTTATCAGAAGTTTGTGATTCTTTCTCATGTGGCAAAAATCCTAGTCTTTTCAAAAGTGCAGAACTACGAACACATGCAGCACTGCTGCCTTCAAGTGGTGGAAGGTACACGTCCTTCTTTCACAGCCCTACACAAAGTGGACTTGATACTACTTGTGAAGAGTTCTCAGGGTGTATAAGACGCAGCCATCTTCTCCTTTCCGCTTCTCAGAGGTTAGCCCGTGTAATGCAGAGATATAACCTCTTCCCTCACTGCAAAACTCCATTGCAATCAGGTTTCAGCCCTGAACCTTTAGAAGTATGGTATGGACAGTTACACTTTAGGAGAAGGACTAGTTACGAAAGATGGTAACAGTAAGACTTACTTTTAAAATGCCAATAATTGGTCTTAAAGGCTTTATTTTAAAGCTGTTGGTCAGAGAGAAGAAAACAGCCAGGTATGGCTTCATTTCTATCACCACTGCTCAGAAACTGGCAAATACAAAGGACAGGGTGATGGACCTCTCCATGTTTAATGGATGACAGGGTGAATTCTTAGTCACACTTTTGTTCCCCAGCCTTGGAAGGGCAGTTTCAGCTCAAGCAGAAGGATCACTAGACCTAAGTGTTTGGCAAGGAGATATCAACACAGGATTTTTCTCTGTTCCACAAGGCTCTAGAAATTCCTAGTGCTTTTGGATATTATGTTGACAACATGAGCCAAACTGTGGCATTTGTTTAATCATTTGACAGACTGCCACATATCTCAGGAGTTCAGGCAGGAAGTTAGAAACAACAATTAAGATCCCCTGCCTCAGTAAATTTGAGATATTTGAGGAATGGATCTTTCGAGGTGAGCTTTTGTCCCTTGCTGACCACAGCCTGCCATGTGAATACATTTAGAAAAGGCTCCAACAATCTTTTAATATTGAAAATATTAGGTAACTGAGCTGTTAAGCTCTCAGTCCAAACAAACCTTACCTTTTCAAGCCTGATGTACCTCCACTTACAGACAATAAATTTCAAACTCCATTGTGACATTTTGACAATCATAATAATTTCTTCTAGTTACATCTTTCTGTTAACATGCCATGTGATTTGCAGAATTTACACTACTGCCACAGGACCTGTAGCACACTTGTTTTCATTAATATTTCAGGTTCTCAGAGACCAATGAGGGATACTATTAGCTCCAAGTACCATATGACATTGAAAAAGAAGCTCTAACATATCTAAATATGATCTCTGGCAATCTGCATTTTAGATATCAGTTGTGATTTCTGCTATGTTTTGCATCTGTTCATAGTTTTGGCTTGTATCTGTTCCATGCTGTAGTTTACTTTGTTTTTATGCCAAGCAGTATATGTCTGAATATGCTTACAGTTTATTATTTATTTAAGGAATCTTGGCAAGAGAAGTATTTTTTTTTCAGTTCAACAACATATCACAAGCCTTCCCTCTGTTCTTGGAACAGACAGTTTGAAATGTGAGAATTTGGTTAGAACTGAACAGTTTCTTCCATTTTCTCTTAATGACTCTTTCCAGTATATAGCCAGAGGTAGCTGTAAAAATACATTACAAGTGGAAGCAAGTATGTTCAGAATAATTTGTTTTGTCTGAAACTGGACATGCTAAATGCATTGTAATAACACAGTTTCCTTTTTGATGTAGATTGTGTACAATGATGAAGTACATATTGCATCTGATGATCCCTAAACAGTTAAGCAATTGTCACAGCACTGACAAATCACCGCATAGCACATTTAATGCAGCTGCTGGGAGTCCATATTTTCCTGCAGAAATAATAAATAGGTTGCAGATTCATCAACTCAATAAGCCTCAGGTTTTTATTCCTAAGCAGTTTCTTTTAGTAAGAAGTCAGATCATCCATTGCTCAAATATATTGACTTACAGTTATTACTTCTCCATTAAAAAAAATATCAATCACATGACCTGTCTCAGTCTCTTCACACTGAAGTACTGTAATGTAAAGTCTTCTGAATCAATCGATTGTACTAATGTACATGAGAATCTCTTGCTTTAGGCTTGTGACACCTGACGCAGTAAAGACAACAGAACTCTTTCTGTCAAGGACAATGGGTGAAAAATTAGGTTCCATTATGCATGAGTAGCTCAATCAATTTATTATTTTCTAAACACAGGCTCTTGAACCTATGCCACCATCTTCTCGCAAAAGAAGTACAAGTTGGTACTCAGCTGCCTTTGAGGATTATTGCTAATTTTGTTTCTGATGAGTATATGTAGTTCTCCTTTTATAAATCAAGTGACAGTACTGCATGACAATTGTAGCATGACCTGTACATTTCAAGGGAATGCACTGTCTACAAAATGGAGTAACTTCTTCTGCCTGGAGGTTTGAAGTGCCACTTGATTAAATCAGCCTCAGGCAGACTTGGAGGCTGGTGTTCTACTCCCTCCAAAGCAACTAACGATGCTAAGTCTGCAACCACAAAACTTAAAGCAAAGCATTACATAGCACAGTAATTTCAAAGGGAATGCATATCTTGCAAGACAGATGCTCTGTAACTTATGTCTTGTTTAACGAAATTAAATATCTTCTGCATATAAATGTGTGCTGAAGAACACATACTCCAGCTCAGCAAAATCACATCCACGTTTGCTGTTCAAACAGCTCCATGTTAGGGCAGATTAATGTCATCAAAGGAAAGAGGTTATGCAGTCTCTTCACTACACATACCAACTTGGTCAGAAAGTTTATAATGTTATCGGGCCTGCGGAAGGATATACAATGTTACTGTGTTCTTGACAGAAAGAGCAAATACATGGATTATCCTTTCAGTCAGTATGTTCCTATGACTTTCTCTGGAGGAGGTGGTGTTGCTGTAGCAGGACTGCAGTCTACAGCCTTCTCTTTTGAAGCTGCTTTTTGAAGGTAATGGGCTATCCCAGCCTCCTCCATGTCATCACAGTCTTCCCACAAATCTCACAGAAGCTTGGCTGCCCGTCCCACATCACCTCTGTGCTGCCCCTTGAACACTGCTACCAACAGACTTTCTTTGAACACAAAAGCATGTTTCACCCCAATGCTCCCTTCTCCAGCTTTCATACTCTGACTCCTCTCTTTCAGTACCTCCAGCTTATGTATCTTGAAACCTCCCTCACCTCCTCGCAAGCCCTCAACCCTGTCCCCAACCTCTCTCTCAAGGACCTCTGGGAAAGGAATTTCTAAGCTTAACACACTTGGACCCTTATTACCCAACACCTGACAATATAGTCCCTTCCCTAGATGCCTTTTCCTTTCTCCAGTCCTGGAGTTCCCATATATTCCCAGTGTAGCAACCACCACTTTCTCAATAATCACAGTCATGCTGCTACAGGAGCAATAAGGAAGTAGTATCACCTGCTTGTCCTTGAAGCCTCAAGTTGTTCCGGCAGTAGCCTAACCCCCTACTTTCTCCATCTGTGCACAGAAGACTACTTTCCTTCCTTGGCTATGGCAATTTTGGAACCAATGGCAGTCCTTGATCTAAAAGATCTCAGTTGTAGGATCAACACTCCTATAGAAGTCCTGCACTTATTTGGCTTGGGAGTTCTACTCAAGAGACTAACACTGTCACTCCTCCTTAATGTTCACCACAACTAGTGCTTTTCTTTCCCTTAAAAGCACATGTAGGCATAAAACAAGATACAGAACCTTAAAGATTTAGATGTTTTCTCAATTGCTGTAAGCACACAAGTTGAACTACAACATCAATATTTAGATAAAGCCATGCACTTTTTATGCTCTTTGTGGTGAAGTAAATCCCCTGATGATATTGAGAAATTCTGCTCTGTAATTTCTAGTTATGAATCAGAATTCATAATACTCTATTTTTAAATGGAGATGAACAAGAGTTTTGACAACTTTGATCGTTTCTCTAGGTATACCACTACTTTTTATGCAGAGCCAAAAATGTGAAATAACTTTCAATCATAGGCAACTGCCCTAGGCAAGAGAACTTTTGAGGTGTGCTTGTACATCATTTCTTGATACATGGAAAGAACTGGAAGTTAAGTGGCAACAATCAATTCCTCCCAACACTGTTTCACATGTATTTTAACTACCCTCAGGTTTAAAACCTGACTGAACATTTGCTAAGATAACGAAAAAAGAAACTTTGCAGATATTTTTATTTTATGAGATCAACAGAAGCAAGGACACATTTTAGAATTATAACTGAAATACACTGACATTTTTTTTCCCTGCCCCTTCCAACCTAATAAAAACTGCAGCATCCCAAAGGTATATGTTCTCTCTTGCAAGAAGACCCCTATTCAGATGGATTCTGTAGAGTATAAATAACCTTTTCCAAACTGTGGTGTTTGTCTCTGACATGAGGCCTGTCACCTACCATAAAGAATAGTCTGCTCTTAATGTCTGCTTTATAGCTTCATCAGGGCTTGCAGCATGGTTTTGTTCAGTCTTTGAAGAATCTTCTGTAAAAGGTGATCAGTTTTTCCCCCTGGTTCACATGTTACGATTTAAAATGTATTGTGGCGAACTTTAAATAAGAGCATAACAAATTAAACTAGAGGAGTCCCTAGGCATTTATAATGTTAACAGCTGGAGCACTGTAAGAAATATTTTTCCAATTTAAAAAGCTCTAGCTCATTAAGTGTGAAGGAAACTTCATTTCAGATCTTCAAATGCAACAGGCTACTAAATTTTTGAGTCAATTAACTTTTGAGTCTTGTCTTGTTCTCCAACCTGAATGTTAATAGAACTCTATTAATTGAACATTATACCTAAGAGAGAACAAACAATCCATTTCATATCTAGTAATTGTTTAAATGAGCCCAATTATAGGCCACCTTTAATGCCACATGTATTACATTCCTAAGTTCAGCACATGTACTCTCTGCAATGCTGACTTGAAATTCCTGTGCAGTAATCAAAATAATGATTATGCTGCAATGGTGAGAGTGACGGTTACAGACAGTCAAGGCTACATTTCCTTTCACTTTCATATCAGCAATTTTAGCATTTCACCACTTTTATCCATTGCTTACTGTTTTCAATCCCGCATATTGTAGTTGGTGTACATGTGGCTATCTTGATTTTTAAGGATATCTTAACATGCACAGAGTCCACATCTTAAAAAAATGCACTTGGGGAAAAGAACCACAGGTTGAGCTACAGCTTGAAGTACAGAATGTTTTTTACTCTGCCGAACCACATGCTTCACTGTAAGGAATAGCATTAGAGATGGCAGAAAAAATTTCTAGAAGTTACTCAGAAAAAAAAAAGAAATTCCCATAAGTAGGAGGAGGGAGATGATGATTTGCAAAGAAGCTTTTAAACAGAAAGGCACCATGGGTGGAGTTTCAGCTCAGATAAACCACTACAAAGCAGGGAGTAGCTCCTTGTTGACACAGTATAAAATTAGATGAAGTGACATGACGCTGTGTCTAACTGTATGCTAGAGATCTACACAGCCAAGCTCAGGGGCTGAGTTTGTAGAAACAGAGTTTTCTGCACTCCATCATTTCCCCTTACTTATAAAAGAAGGAATATTAACTTTAATTAAAAAGATATACTGAAGAGGGAAACTCCATAGATTTGAGGGAGGAAGAGACTTGCACTAAAGAAAGGGCGTGCACAGAAATGTTCAGATTCCAGACATATATACCATGATATCTTCAAGAGCAACAGCTACTGCTTAGTTTTTAAACCAAGATAATGTTTATCACAGGTGCTTCATGGATATGCAACAGGGGACAGATATATTTTGAAGAAAAACTTCTTAAGCAGAAAGTAAAGAAAAAAGCCCTGTTCACCAAAGATAACTGCAGCCAGTTATCATAACCCTCCTGTGAGGTGGGAGACAGGCAGATCTGAGCCTGAACAGGGATTCTGTTGAACATCTTTCCTCGGGCACAGGGGGACTGAACCAACTTCAAAAGATCTTGTTTTCATACTCCTTAGTTTCATTTTTTCTGTTCTTAGAGAAGTTTTACTTGCGTGTAACTGACTCCTCGAGAATTAGTTTCATGAAACAAGAAGCCCCAGGTCAGAAATCCCCCAGATCACTCAAGGTGCAAGGATCCAGATCAGGACCACCCTGAGGACTTAACATGCAAGCATGATGCTTAGGAGCTGCATCTAGCCTGAGAAATAGCCTCCAGCTCCAGTATGTTTAACTGCTTTTCCTCTGAAGCTAGTCACACTATACCTAGAGTCAACTTCTATCCATGTGGTAGTGAATTCTGATTTAGATGACATTGCTCCTACTCACTGTCCTGCCCCAGACTTCAGAAAGCATATCACATTTTGAGACAGCATGCAAACCACGTAGAGAGACAACAGAATCCACAAAGCTATATTGTCCGGGACAAGAGCCATGCTAATTTATGCCTTGGAGAAATCAAATGCCAGTAGCTTGACAATTTACATACACCACCAGCTTTTACAAAAAGAAAGAAAGGGGAAAAAAGGGCAGTAGCCCATTTTTCATTTTTGTCTGCAGTACACTTCCCTCCCTCTATTTCTACAGAGCAAAAGCACATCTTCAAAATGTTATTCCCTTCCATATCTCTTCCTGAAAAACCTCTATTTTTATTCTAATATTTAATTGCTATAGCTTCTCACTGAATGCTGTGTCCCTTGAAGTAAGCAATACAGGCCTGCATTTCTGTTTCTCTTGTGAAAGTCTAATCCCACTCTGTAAGGTTTATAGATTACACTAGCATTTTTATATCTTTTCTGTTTCAGAAAATCAGAATGCAAAGACAGTTTTAAATACCTTTTACTTGAAACTGAATAAGAATCAGTGAGCATTAAAGGCAGCTTCTTCTTCATCCTGAAGAATGATTTACATCAGAGAAGAGAATAAGCTGGTACAATAACTGTAGTATTAAGAAATACAGTTTCATTCAACCTGTCTCCGCAGGAGAGATTCAGTACAGATGGATTTCAAAACAACAATGAAAATGAAATGAATGTAAAAGAGCAATTCAGTTCCTGTGTGTAATCTCAAGCTACTACACTCTTCACATTCCAATGTGAATGCAATTTGCTGCTATTATTCTAGCGTAATTCAATTGTCTTAAGAACTAAGATCACAACCTCTTGAGCAGTGAATGAAGATAACAAGAGCTGTTTAACCTGGAATACTAAAATTATATCTGAAGCCATTACCTTCTGAGGAGACAACTGCCTCAATAAGGAGGTACCATGAGAAATGTTTCCTAGCAAAATGTTTTTACATCATGACCATTCTTTCCCAATTCTTGAGCTATTTCTGCTGAACAAAGTCTGAACCAGTACTTACATGTATTTAAAAAGATAAGAATGCTACCATTTTTCCTGATGAGTTTCCTTCTCTGTTTTGGTAGGTTTAAAGCTCTCAAAATTTCACCATTTTATACAAGATGGACCAGGATGGATTAGTGCAAGATAAAATTTCTTTAAGACAATTAAGCATCTCCTGGGATCTTTTAAAGATCTCTTGTCTACATTATGAGAGAAAATGCTTTCCAAAAATATCCTGAAGTTTCACTCAGAATAATCTCCCCTGAATGCATTACGCTGCCATTCACATCCAGAGGGAAACTTGAGCAACGTGAGAAAACAGGAGGAATACACATTGTCTCAAGGAAAGAGTCTTAATGTTCAAGAAATTCAAGAAATTCCAAACCCAGTAAAAAAGTCGATTATAAGACCTCATAAGTAAAGACTTGACAGAGCAATAGATCTTCACAAATCTGTAGAGGTGTCTGCTTTGAAATAGATATTCTTAACAACCCCCTGCCACTTTACCGTCATTTCCATCCACAGCTTAGGAGCACCTCCTGGACAGCTCTCAGCAGAGGGAAGTAAGACACAGGACTTACCTGGGATGTTCCCTGAGCAGATCATTTCACAGTCTATTAAAGGCTAATATTCGCAAGTCCCCAGAGAGGTGTTTTTGACAGGACAAGAGGCAATGGGTGCAAACTGAAACAGAGGATGTTCTCTCTGAACATTAGGAAACACATTTTTACTGTGAAGGTGACCAACCACTGCACAGGTTGCCCGGAAGGGTGTTGGAGTTCCCATCCTTGGAGATACTCAAAAGCCATCTGGGCATGGTCCTGGGCAACTGGCTCTAGTTGGCCCTGCTTGAGCAAGGGGGTCAGACCAGGTGACTTCCAGAGGTTCCTTCCAACCTCAGCCATTCTGTGATTCTGTTTTTACTATTTTCGGGGCAGGTCCTGTGCCAGGAATGCACCTGGAGAGAACCTGGCTTGCATTCCCAGATCCTTAAACTTTATGCAGAGGATGTAAGCCTTTATGGAGCCTGTAGTTTTCCAGGCTGAGCACTTCCAAACCCCAGGGTTCACAACACAGAAGAATAAATACCCGTTTTCATGTAAAAGATTGGCTCAAATCCTAAAGGCTTAGTAAATAGCAAAACAGAAATTCTAACTCATCATTTATTTCTGTAGGATCTGGCTGGAGTGAGTAACTTCTTTTGAGCTCTTATGCAAGGTGACAAATTCTTAAGTCTGAACGTTTACAAAGATGAATTGCTAATGTCTTCCTATAGAAGCTTGAATCAATTAACACTTCGCAAGGCTTAGGCCCTGATTGCTTTCAGGTTTGTGAAGTCTGCAGGCTGAATATTCAAGCAGTCAGGCCCTCTGACCCTTCTTTTGAGCCTCTCTGTTCAAAAGCAATAAAGATCCCAGGTAAGTAGCTTCATTCAGAGTAGAACATCACCCACTCTTTCAGCAATTTTGTTATCACCACTTCCCTGTAACTCCTGTGACATCTTGAAAATGTACTTCTCTGAGCCTTTTAATTACTCATGTGAAAGCTGAAGTACTTCTCCTCCCAATAAGGCACTTTTGGTTGCAAAACATGAGACAGAAAAGTGACTAAGACCCATTTTTGTGGTCAGTCAATAGAAAGCATGGATCAAGATGTTCCAGGCAGCATCAGAGCTTGCTTAGCCTAAGAAAAGCTCAGGGCCTTATGCATCAGATGCAAGGAAACAGTCACCTCCATGTCTAGCTGGGGTCATCACAGAATCATAGAATCACAGAATGCTTTGGGATGGAAGGAACCTTTAAAGGTCATCTAGTCCATCCTCCCTCCAATTGGCGGGGACATCTACAACTCGATCAGGTTGCTCAGAGCCCCATCCAGCCTGTCCTTGAATGTGTCCAAGGATGGGGCATCTACCACCTCTCTGGGCAACCTGTTCCAGTGTTTCACTACCCTCATTGTAAAAAATTTCTTCCTTATATCCAGTCTGAATCTACCTTCTTTTAGTTTAAAACCATTACCCCTTGTCTTATCGCTACTGGCCCTCCTAAAAAGTCTGTCCCCATCATCCTCTGTCAAGGCTGAGTTGCAAGAAAAAGAAGTACAACTGAAGAGACAAGTAGCCTGAAGGAAGGTTTTTTTCCAGCTGAAGTCCAACTTTCTCAAGACCAACTTTCTCAATTGCTAGGGGGGGATGCATGTACAAAGAAAAAGTGGCAGCAGCAGCATATACTTCCACTTGACAGTACATGCATAGTCAGGCCTACTTTCATAGAAGTGAATGTGTTTAGCTTAGAACAGTCCAGCACGTTTCTGGCAAATATTTATAGGTTAGTCTGCAATAAATGGTGTTTAGTCAGAGAAACAATTACTATTCCAAGTACAAAATGAGGAGGAAACATTATTCAGTAACTATGTGAAAAAATGAATCATATTTATGCCTCCTCTTATGGGCACTTACGTAGCAGTATCAGAATAAAATGTTATTTTAACTTATACTAACATATTATTTCAATAGGCATCTTTATTACACAAAATATGCATCACAGATCAATGTGAAGTGAATTTTATTTTAATTAAAACTTTCTTTGTATTTATTATGAAATCCAGCTCATGAACACTACTCACTACTTCTCATTCACTACACCCTTCTCAGTGACTCCACTGAGTACATGCCCTAACAAAGGGAATACCATCAGTCAGGAGCTCACAGATCAAGGATACCTGCTTATAGGACAGTACTTCTTTGGGCTTCATACAAGAAAGACTTGAAGTTTGTTAATGTTGAAGTTTTCCAAAGCCTAAAGTACTTCCAAACGTACGACCCATGATGATGCCAGCTGCACTTTTTTGTTCTCATTGGAGGACACCACTTTGAAGTGATCAAGTAAAGATACAAGATGAAAACATCACGCTGTTCCAGCAGTTGTGTTCGGGGGTGGAGGAAGGCAGGGACAGCCTACTTTCCCACTGTTTTTTACAGAAGGAAGCAGAATCAAATTTGCTTGCTTTTTGCAAGAATTATTCTCTTACAAGAACCACAACAGACTCTAGATGTTGTTTTAGTCATTGCATGATTTCAGAAGAGCAGCAAGACTGAAATCTGAAACAATCCTGTGGATCTTCTGAAGACAATGCACAAAAATGCTTTGGCTTTGGCAACCAAGGAAGTCAACACTGGCAATCAAGGAGTTAGGCTAGAAGTAAGCTAGTCCCCCAAGAAAGGTTGGGTTAGAGGACCTACAGTTCTCTCTCAACTCTTCTGGAGGTCAGCAAAACACCCTGATTCTTCTTATCCTGTGTTTGGGATGTCCTTGTTCCTGAATCCAAGGCTCCTGCAGTGAGATGCTGGAGTCAGACTGGGCTTCCAGTCTGTACTATCCTAGTGTAACCTATACACTAAAGCATTTCTGCCTGAGAAGACAGCCATCAAGCACCATTTTACCTCATCAGAAAGCAGCAGATTTCACATGCAAGGCTTTGCATTATTGAAGAGTTCTCTTACTTTAGGAATACTGGCTGGTCCCCTAACTAATAAGAAGCAGTAACAGTGAAGAGTATATGCCATTGACTAAGGAGATGAATAGCAGGCAGAGCAATTTATGACCACCAATGCTGAAGTATTACAGGAAATAAAACCTCACTTAAATACAGTTAGTATTAGGAAGATCTCAATGACAAGGTCTCAATGCACACATTTTGCAACCAATAGCTCAACTTTCCTTTTTATCAGGAATTTAGATGACAAAGGCTATCATTCAGCGGCTTAACTATCAAATATATGAAAAAGCCTTTGCAGAACAATCTCTTGTTAATTCCACTCACAGAATAGAATCATAGAATAGTTTGGGTTGGAAGGGACCTTTAAAGGTCACCTAGTCCAACTGCCTCTGCAATGAGCAGGGACTTCTTCAACTAGATCAGGCTGCTCAGAGCCCCGTCCAACCTGACCTTGAATGTTTCCAGGGATGGGGCATTTACCGTCTCTCCAAGCAATCTGTTCCAGTGTTTCACTACTCTCATTGTAAAGAAATCCTTCATTATATTTAGTCTGAATCTGCCCTCTTTTAGTTTAAAACCATTACCCCTTGTCCTATTGCAACAGGCCCTGCTAAAAAATCTGTCCCCATCTTTCTAATAAGCCCCCCTTAAGTACTGAAAGGCCATAATAAGGTTTCCCTGGAGCCTTCTCTTCTCCAGGCTGAACAACCCCCAGCTCTTTCAGCCATTCCTCATAGCAGAGGTGTTCCAGCCCTCTGATCATTTTTGCAGCCCTCCTCTGGACCCGCTCCAACAGGTCCATGTCCTTCCTGTGCTGAGGACCCCAGAGCTGGATGCAGTACTCCAGGTCGGGTCTCACCAGAGCAGAGTAGAGGGGCAGAATCACTTCCCTCGACCTGCTGGCCATGCTTCTTTTGATGCAGCCCAGAACATGGTTGACCTTCCGGGCTGCAAGTGCACATTGCCGGCCCATGTCCAGCTTTTCATCCACCAGTACCCCCAAGTCCTTCTCCTCAGGGCTGCTCTCAATCCCTTCATTGCCCAGCCTCTCCCTTTATTTCAGTTGACCACTACATTAAGTGGTATTCTTTAATAACAATTAGTTTCCCAATATTTCTAGCTATTTCTCCTTCATCTCAAGGATTCCACTATCTTACAAATCCAACATGTTTTTAAAAAAGTGAAAGTTACTGCCATTTTATTTCATGCTTTCTCATTCTGAGGGAAAAAAGGGATATAATGCATGCAACCCCTGGCTACATACATTACAATATTACACAGTTCCCATCCTCAGCAATAAGAGAAATCCCTGGGTGACCTTTTCATTATAAGGGCAGCTCAAGAAATGAGGTATCAGCCTAAATTAATTTGGTGAACCAATGCTGTTTACCCAAGGCTACTGAGGCTAAACAGTACACACTGCTCCAGGTTATTTTGGCAGTCCTTCCTAGTTTAACCTGTATAATCCAGCAAAGAGCTGGGACTGGGGCAGCTAATTTAATCAATAGAGTAGTTTTCTTTCATGAGCAGAAAGCTAACTCCATGTCTCACTCAACACCACCAGTGTTTTGAAAGATCCAGGTTTCCAGGAAACACTGTTCCCCATGCACACACAACCCCAGGCATGCTTCCCAAACTCACCCTCCAGTTATTCTCTCTAGTTTCAACAGTCTTCTCCCACCCACTAGCTGATTAATGAGAATAAACGCAGTGGTCCCCAGTCCCTACTCGTTATAAATATGCACATCACAGACCACTTTCCAACACAGCCTAACTTTCAAGCAGCTCCTCAGATCCACCCCACAGCTTCTTCACCCTCCTCTGCTTTTCCCTTCTCACCATATCACACATCCTCTTCACCAGCTACCATCTGCTACAGCCACTAAACACCACTTCAGCCTCATTACAGCTACCGATTCATCCTCTGAACTCCCTGGCTTCTCAATTATATGATTTCCCCAGCAGAAGTAGAGCTGTGGCATCTCCTTTTAAAGGTCTGTCACCATTCTTAACATGCTTTCTATCTCCTTTATATCTGAGGAATGTTAAAATTGAAGTACAAACACATTTGATGAAGTGTAAAAATCTAAAAAGAGAGCTATAATGAGTTACATTGAGTTGGGGAAAACTGGAAAAAGCCTGAGGGTCTCATACTCTCTGGGTGAAGCAGCTGTTGCCCTTACAGCAGGTAATTTAAAGATCAGAATTACCAAGTACCTAGACATCTCTAAATGGCATATTGAGCACTGCAAGTAAAAGTAAATGAAGCGTTAAGCTACCCATGAAAGCCTTTCATTTTCCCACAACAACAAAGGAGTATATGACTATATAAGACCAAAGCAACTAATTTTATTTACAGATCTAGAACCTTCCAGGTGACTGAAAGTGGAAAGCCTGTCAGTAAAGGCCTAAGATAAGCTACTACAGCAATTACATACTCCAGGAGAAGAAAGAAAAAAAAAATTATGTAATTTTTGTGTAATTATTTCCCAAGTCTTGTGTCTCAGTGTGCAGTTAGCACACTAGCAGACTAGTAGGAATGAAATTTGCTGTACACATATACTACTGATTACTTAATTTTTATAAGAGGTAACGTCCAGCCCTTTTAAATGCCTTGAGGTCCCAGGTTTCACTTTGCAAGATGAGGTGGTGAGACAAACTTTAGCAGCTGTTTTATTTTCCAAGAAAGAATCCTTCTAAAGTATCAAAAGGGCTCAACTTTCAAAAGGGTCAAAATTGTTATAACCTTCCTTTAACCCACAGAAAAGGGAGTAACTATTATCTGCAGTAAAGGGCTGATTCAGATGTTTTCATCTTTGATGCTGCTGTTGCTACTGCCCAAGATGCATACTTTTGTGATTCTCCTTGGACTGTCAGGACTGTAGATGTCTACTCAGTCTCCAGCAATGTGAAACTCATCAGTTTCAGATCACCTGGAAAACACTGTGTAAGAGCCCACATTTTGTTCTAGCAACCCCCTATCCCATTGTTAGAAAAACCTCCAAAACTAGTAAAAGTACATTCAAGATAAGTGTCATCAGAGTCAAAGTACTTCTTTCTCCCAGGCTCAGTGTTGCACAAGAGTTTCTTATCTTGGGCAAACTGTGGTGCAGCGAACAGCTGTATCCATTATACTCTGAGTTACTGGCCTTAATTTTAACTGTTTTCCTGCTGCAGATGTTCTGGAGCTGTCTTTGCTCCCAGCAAACCTCTGGTTTGCTGATTCATGAGTTTCCTCTTCACCTCTGACTGCTGCACTGTTTCTGATGGTTGTGTCCACACTTGCTGTGTTTGACCCTAGACGCACAAGAGGTGATCCCTGGGATGGACAGCTTTAGCCCAGACCATGGCAGGCTGGGAGAAGATCAAAGAGACTCAGCTCGACCAGAATTAAGGGGGCTTCTTTCCTTGCGCAGTTGTGTCTTCTGCATGATGCCATTGTGTCAAAGAGACTGAGCAGCTACCAGACTTCTCTCCACCACTGGGAGGTCCAGAAGGGTTGTGTGGGTGTGGGTGTGAGCCTGTGCCTGCATGCATGTGTGTGTCTGTGTACTCTCTAGTGTCTAATAAAGAGTCGGCTCATGCTGTTGCCTCGCAGGGAGCACTTGTAATGTCTCTTCCCAATTCCTGGTTTGCTCTTTATACGAAGCTTATGGGAGGGTGAGGCTGACAAGTCTGAGACACTAATCATCTGCAGAGTTTGCTTGAAGCAGATCAACAGAATCTGCACTTATTTGGGGGAAAGGGAAGATGGATGACAACAGTCACACTTCCACAAAGTGGTGATAGATGTCTCATTTCTTTAGGAGGCTACAGATTTTTGAGAACTTCTCCAGCTCTCCTCCAGACCAAATTGTTTCTCTGTCCTCCATTCCACAGAATGGATAGGGCTTAAAGTGTTAATTCAGGTCTTTCTGCTTGATAGCTTATTACAGAGTGCAGATAAGTAGGTCTGTCACTGTCCCTTCCTTCCAGGACTGGAGAACCATCACCAGCATCCTTTGTTGTCCTGAAATCTTCCTCAGCTTATGAAGTAATTAAAGCTTCTAAACCATAGCTGGGAGTATTTTTCTGCCCTATCAAATACCCACGTTACTTGTGTGTGAGCATATAAGATTTCTGTTTCTGGAACTAAAAATAGAAAATTGTTTTGTCCATAGATTTCATCTCAGGTTTATGTTTTGCAACTGGAAGATCAATTTTCCAAATGTGGCAAATACAAACAATACATTATTTTCCTTGTATGTTACATTCTTATTTTTAAAGGAAAAAAAAAAAATCCTTCTCTCTAGCTATCATTGTTTCAAAATCATATATACAACTTGACCTTTACCAGCAGACGGCTCATATCTAATGCTATTCCATCCTTAGGAAAGATATAATTCTGAAAATCAAAACTATATCATCAAAACATAGCCACAGTATTAATCCTGCTGGCGACAGGGAGAACTCTCAGAGAATAAACATATTTGAGATAATGTCAAAGGTAATGTCAATAACAACTTACTAGTTCCTGTGTTTTCACTGGTTAGTCAGAAATACACAGAGAATGAGGGAGATAAAAATTCTGCAGTAATAAATATGACAAATGATGGAATAACATTTTCTTCTTCCTTTTCTCCTTTATTCAGCGGAACATTCACTGTGATTGACAAGGTTGAAGAAAGTGTAGGTTATTAAGATTGATGTATGTCTAACATAAGTTTTAATAAAAGATGAAATGCTATACACTGTATAGTGTAGTAGGTTCTTCTAAGACCAGAGACCAACAAGCTGTTTATAACTCTGTGTAATGCTTTCTACGGGTAAATCTCTAAAGCCATTGATGACATACACTATATGATGACATATACTATATGATGACATTGATGACATATATGCCCTATATTTACAAGTTAAATCATGTATTAACTTGTCGTAAGTGATTCTTAATATGCCATGTTGCAAAGTGTGATCAATACAATGATCACTTTCTTTTTATACCTAGGTAAGAAGCTGAACATAGGATGTCATATTTACATGACAAAATAACTTTCTGTTGGGAACAAATAAGTACTGGCCTGGTTTGAAAATCATCAAAGCTAAGAAAAGGGCACAGACCGTGGAAGAAAGTTTTCAGAAAAAATAGATAAATATTATCAGGAATAAATAAACTCTTTGGTACAAAAAATAAACATTCTGGAAAGCTATCTTTTATTCATGCAAAAAAGCAAAAAAGTGCACATAGTAAACCAATTTGTAAAATCCAGAAGTAGGTCATGCTTTTTACTAACAGGGAAGAAAGCTAAATGTAGTAAATAAAGTATTTACAATAAATAATCTAGCTGTTAAAACCCTTTCATCAATTTTATCGATTACTCCTGTGGAACTATGGACGCCACTAAAAGGGAGGTCTTAGAAGCAGACTTGGAAGCTGCTGTGACTTGCACACAACTGTGGTGGGTTTTTTGAAATGATTTTTTTTCTTTTACATTAGATAATGTGACATAAAATATGACAAGGACTGCTTCTGGAAGAAAAATACAGAAGAAATTAAGTACAATTAATCTCCACCCCATAACTGTTAAGTTTTAGACAGTATTTTAGCATCTTGGTTGACAAGATTTTTCTTGTTCTTAGCTACTGTTAGTAATTTTTTTTTATCAGAAAAATGTATTTTTCTTCTGAAATATATAAGTTGGAACACTTTGATATTATTTCAATTAAAACTTTTCATTTTTCAGGTGAAATTATTTTTATTCATACATTTCCTTAATCTTAAAAAAGTATTTCAAAGACACCACATTGAAGCAAACACATTAAAAACATAAGTAATTTTGACCAACTCAGTATGAAAAATTTTTACAAACTAGTAAAATTACAGGTAAAAATGCTGAAGTTTCACTATTGCCAGTGAATGATAAGGGAGGTGGATTTTTTTTTTAATGACCTAACCGATATTTACCAACTGCGAGTTATAAAATTAGGCATCAAAAATTAGACATCAAAACACAAAAGGGAAAAATGGAAATTGAGGGAGTATCTTTGGCAGGGTAGGGAAGGACATAAGACACAAAAGAAGGGGATAATACAGCATATTTCTATTTGGAAATTTCTCCTAAAAATACCTTTAAGTGAGCAGCCTCTCTTCTGTTTCCAGTCACTTTGTAAAAGGTTATTGACCTGTGTCAGGTACATACCAGGGTTTCCTCAGAAACCTGAAGGATCACAAGCAGCACCAAAAATAAACACATTAGTGGGAAGTTGTCCCCAATAGCTTTTAGTGCTTTAAAAGTGTTTCTTCTCCGTGGGGCCAGTCCCAGGCATTTTGTTCACTGACCAGTCTTCCTTTTCAGCTGTTGGACCTAATTATGAGGACATTTTGGAAAAGGGCTTAAGCAGCATGACTGTATAACTAGCTACCCTCTCTTTAGTCAGATGTCTAGTATGATGATCTTAGTGTTACTCTGCATTGCGCACAGGGTTGTGACTTAAAGTAGGATAATTAATACTATGGCATTAGAGCTGGCTAAAGTAGGATATTTAATACTACGGCATTCAGGGCTTAGAGGTGACTTGTGCCTTATGTGTTTTTAAGGCTCAGTGTTGGACACAGCTCGCAGCTCCAGCACACCTGCATCTCTTCCTGTAACACAGAACCCAGGACCAGCAAGGGCAAAAGAAAGAGCCTGAAAGTCCAAGGCAGTAAGAGTAGCTTTCTGTTCTCCTCTTGCCTGAATTGAATGAACGAAGCGGTGTAATTGATTAATACAAAGGCAAATTAATAAGAAAGGTGTTTTTCAGAGTGTATGAGGCATGAATGACTATTGCCCAGAGTCAGAAAATGCCAACTGAATTAAAGGCTCAGAAGCAAAGAGGAGAGAACCAAGGGAAAGGAATTAGGTTAAAAAAAAAGGATGAGCAGGTGGGAGGGGAAGGAGCAGAGGTTTTGCTGTTGGGATTGATTGCCTCCTTGAAATCTGAGAAACAAAGGAAAAAAAGGGAACTACTTCTATTCCTCTGCACTGTCTAATGATACATGAAGTGACTTGTTAGAAAAGAAGGAGCAGTATCCATAACCTCACAAAAGGCAGGCATTTTAATCCACAGATTTTATTCTGTGAAACCTCCAAGAACAGCATCTCTTTCCTAGGGACTGAAGAGCTGAGCAATTTGGGTTTTTTGCTGCCAAGCACCTTATGAAAACTGTGGTGTATCATATATATTTTATAAACATATTTCTGTTCTTCTTGCAATTTAGAAACAAGGAAACAAAAAATCCTATTAGTGAACTATTTCTGTCTGACATTATATTGGTGCCTGCATTGAAACTTTTGGACTGTCTGGGAAATGGAAGTCACTAATGCATCAGCTTTTGATTTGTACTTCTCAGGAACTTTAATGAGCTGGCTGTGAGCAGTCCCCTATTTACTTGAAATAAAATAGCACTTAGAGGCATGGAAACAGAATCCATCCAAGATCTGGTTTTAGTTGCAGGAACTTACAAAATGACACACTTAAAAAAAAAAAAAAAAAAGAGTTGTCTTTCTTTTTCAGTGTTCAAGGTGTGAGGAAGGACTGAAATTTTTGACATCAGAGTTGCTTTTTGAGAAGAATTAGCCCTGTGGGCTGATTGAGGAGGACCAGCCACCTCTCAGTTTAATGACCAGCCTAGAGCCAAGGTAGGGAGGGACTCAGAGAAGCAGTGGGCTGCCTGAAAGAAGGGGCCATTCAAGTTTGGGCAATTGGAATTACACAGTTGACAGCAGAAATTCAGTGTTAATGGGAACTGGGTAGCTGGTGACCTGTACTACCTTTAAGTGAAAAAATAAATAAAGCTGAAGTAAAGAGAAGAAAGTCCCAAGGCAGGCTTTGATGCACTGAAGTCGGGTATTTGAGCTAGCTTGGACGTTAGCATTCAGAGCTGAGCGAAATCAAGCAGCGGGGAAGGACCACCTTGTGCAGGGCAGAGCATTCCAGAAGGCTTTCATACACCTTGGAGTCTTATTAAATTTGTGTTTTCCAAACCAAGTTTATGGCAATAACAAAAATGGCTGGAAGAGATGCTGGGTAGCAAGCAGAGTACAAAGGACATAAACATCAGAATGGAACACAGTACAGTGAGATTCAGCATATTATCTCAGCTTCGTATTGATAACACTGCTGTGAGATGTTTCTGGACTGACTGATACTGTACATTGAATAAATCTAAGATTTAATATCACTTAGGGCAGGTGAGGGATGGACATGTGTTAGACTTGTTTTAGGAGGTCTAACCCTAAGTTTGCACATAACAGACCTCATTGTGTAGTGAAAGACAAACACAAATGTAGTATTATTTTTCTTTGTTTTGCCAGGGGCCTTGAGTAAATTTATACGCTAACGATTCTGCTAAAGGTAAGCAATCCCATAAGAAAGCTCCCTACCAGACAATGCAGTCCCCTGTGGTAGAAGATGTGCAAAACCATCAGGACATTTATGAAAACTGATGAGAATATGTAACTGGCATTTAGCGAGGGAGGGCTGGAATGATTTGTCTCTCTCCAGTGAGGTGGCTCCTTCCTTGAGAGGGCTAAATATCCTTATTTGAAATGATGTATGCCCAAAGTGAATTGCAATTAAACTGTAAAAAAAAAAACAACCACAAAACAGAAACAGATGAAAATTCAGACCAGAGCCATTTCTTGAATGTTTGGGGATACAGTGAGCAGCAGCTTTTCCTTGCAGAAGAGAGTTCCCTTATCTGAGAGAGGAGGGAGTTGGGAGTCCCTGCGAGGCTGCAGGGAGCACCAGTGAAGGGATCCAGCACCTTCACAAGCTGTGCTTGTGACAGAGAAGCAGGGCAGCCAAGGACCCACAGACTGAAAGAAAGGTAAGGAATTAATCTGCCTTTGTGGGGGTGTTAGGGTACTCCCCTGTGGTCATTGTGGACCTAGCCAGACTGCCTCTCTCCTGAGATGGGTCTGCGGCTGAAGCTGATGAGGGTGAGGGAGGAGGGCTGTCCCAAGGCAGGAGCTGGAACTGGGTTTGCTGGGTCCCTGACTTCCAATCTGCATTGGGGTGTGGGAACTGCACCTCTGGTGTGGGGACAGAGGAGTTCCTCCTGCAAGAGACACTGAAAGCTGAAGACAGAAAACTGATGGCTTTCCTCTCATCTTCCCTCCTGAGAGTGGATGGGGCATGCAAAGGATCTGTGGCACTGATGGGGCCAGCAGGGGCCAGCAGGCAGGCCAGGAGGGGCCCTTCCAGGTCCTGCCCACTGGAAGCATAAGGAGACAGGACCGTTATCCTGGGTCTCCTAGAAATGGGTCTCTTCCCCAAGACTGACCTTGCTGGAGAGTGATTTTCTTCCTCAACAGCAGTGGCAGAAGGAAAATATTCACGCAGTTGACTCTTTGACCCCCACAGTCCCACTCTGTCTGTGGCTAGGGAGATCAACTCACAGTGCAGTCATAAGGGAAAGGACAGAGCTGCCAGAGGCAGAGACAGAAAGCCTGCAATGAGGGGAAGAAATAGTAACAGAGGGCATGGTAACCTCAGCCATCTGACTCATCCCCTGTCCATTTTTCATTAAAAAGCTCATTTCATTTCACAGTGACAAGCAGGGAAAACTGCAGTGTGGCTGGGGTGGAGAGCTAGTGATGCACAGGGAAGACAGTCGCTGCTCAGTATATCTGGTTTAAGACCCTATTTTGTATTGCACACAAATGCGTGATAGTTTTACTGTTTGTACCAAAATGCTCAGGCTGATGGTCCATCTTGGAAGCTGAGTCACAATTAAGATAGAGCTATCTCTGCGTACCTCTGCTGCTGAGGAATATCTGTAAATGCCCTCCAAAGTGAGCATCCTCACTCCTCAGTGATACCAAAGGGAGCAGCAGGGCTGGCAAGGGCATCTAGCTACAAAAGACAATGTGGAGCTGCTGTCTTATATGGCGCTGCTATGCCGATATCCCCAAGGGAGTTTATTTCTAATGGGCCTTCATGGCTGTCCTGGTTTCAGCTGGGATAGAGTTAATTTTCTTCTTAGGAGCTGGTATAGTGCTGTGTTTTGGATTTAGGATGAGAATAATGTTGATACCACACTGATGTTTTGGTTGTTGTTGGGTAGTGTTTATACTAGTCAAGGACTTTTCAGCTTCCCATGCTCTGCCGGGTGCACGAGAAGCTGGGAGGGAGCACAGCCAGGACAGCTGACCCAGACTGGTCAAAGGGCTATTCCATACCATATGATGTCATGCTCAGCATATAAAGCTGGGGGAAGAAGAAGGAAGGGGGAGGACGTTTGGCGTGATGGCGTTTGTCTTCCCAAGTAACCGTTATGCGTGATGGAGCCCTGCTTTCCTGGGGATGGCTGAACACCTGCCTGCCGATGGGAAGTAGTGAATGAATTCCTTGTTTTGCTTTGCTTGTGCTCGCAGCTTTTGCTTTCCCTATTAAACTGTCTTTATCTCAACCTACGAGTTTTCTCACTTTTACTCTTCGGATTCTCTCCCCCATCCCACTAGGGGGGAGTGAGCAAGCGGCTGTGTGGGGCTTAGTTGCTGGCTGGGGTTAAACCACAACAATGTCCCATCCTTACAGCACTGATTAGAGGTGTTATCATTACAATTTCGTTGTCTTGCTCTGCATAATAGATATTGAAATAAGCTGAGAGGAAATTGAGGCAGACACAGGTAATGGAGGATTTGTATATGTGGTCAATAAATAAGCCATATCCAGCAGAAGCAAGAAACAGAGATATCTGTTTCTGGTTTTGTTTGATTACTTTTTGCCAAACTAGAAAATAACTTCGCAAATGTCCTCTTAATGTCGAAATTAATGTCTTTGTAATTACGTAAGACTGGCATTTTCTGGAACACATTGCACAGTTTGTGTTAGTCATAGATTTCAGATGAAACCAATTTGACATTCATAAACAAAAACTGTGCCTACAAGGCACAAATAACTTGGCTAACGCATAGACAATTCATGATTTTACTTTAATTCTGCGGAACCATAGTGAACGTGTGTGTGTGAGTCAGCACAGACAGGACGCAGGAACAACCACAAAACCACGGACGAAATGCAAAGAGTAAATTTATTTCTGTTACCTCGCCAATCAGGGGATCCTCCAAGCAGCACCTGGGCAGAGGCACACAGGCACCACTGAGCTCCGTCCATGCTTGTGTGCCTCTGCCCGGGTGCTGCTTTGAGGATCCCCCAGTTGGCGAGGTAATGAAAATAAATCTGCTCTTTGCATTTCGTCTGTGGTTTTATGGTTGTTCCTGCGTCCTGTCTGTGCTGACTCACACATTTGGTGTAGTTGCAAGATCCAGGAATAGCTATGCCATGGCTGGCAAAAAAGTCAGGGACTCAGGAGGTGACTCCCAGTATTCCAGGACGGCCCAGTAGGGAGTGCCGGACCCTCGTGGCCACTTTCCTGGCTATATTGGCTCCGCTGGAAGCACGGCCTGAAATAGATGGTGGGGTGGTGGTTACCCCCCAGACAACTGAAACAGCTATACGCGAATTGCCATGAAAAGAGGCATAGTAGTCTTCTTGCAAGTTAGCAGGGAGATTGGGATGGTTATTAGTTACCGGTCCTAGAGCTCTTGATGGTGAAGTTGTAGCATTACGGAGTAAAATGAGAGAGTTGGAAAGGGAAGTCGAGACTTTATAAGATGCAAAGGCAAACACACAACAAGTAATTCCTACTCAAGCAGAACGGTGCCATGGGCTGCAAGGTACTGTAGAGTGGTTGGTAGTGAGTATTGCTAATAAATGAAGGGACAGATCTAGAAAAAGTAAGGTTTCAATTTCCTGAGTTTGTGCTCTCACCACAAAACCTTCATGGGATCCTGAGGAATGGGATAGAAATGTCTGGAGTGAATCCTCAGACTCCAAGGTTGAATTTGAGTCGGATTTAGAAGGCAGGGAGGTGGTGGAAGCACGACCCCTCATACAAATGAGGTGGAAGCAGGAACAAGTGAATGAGGGAGTGCAGATCTCTGCACCCTGAAAGGGTTAAGGGAATTTTTAGAGATCTAACAGCAAAACATCAGGGGCAGCGATTCTCTAGCATGGATTGAGCTCAGTGGTGCGGGTGTCCCCTCTTGTGTGCCTCTGCCCAGGTGCTGCTTTGGGGATCCCTTGGTTGGCAAGGTAATGAAAATAAATCTACTCTTTGCATTTCATGTGTTTTTGTGGTTGTTCCTGCGTCCTGTCTGTGCTGACTCACAGAGTGTGCTCCTGTTGAGACACGCTACCAGTGATTTTAACAAAGAAACATCCAGACATAACTAAAGACAGACAAATGAGTATGTAAGAAACAAATGGGAATTTTATTGAAGTAAGACAGTCATGTACTGTAACAGTAGTATTTACAGTCTTAAGATTTTTACCCAGCGCATTACAGTAGGCCCTGTACCTTTGCAGGGAAAATATCTATACCATGCTTGGGTCAAAACTGTTACTAAAAAAATGATATTCATAAGATTAGGAAGGGTTTTTTTCCTTAAAAATTAGGTACCTTAAGACACTTTGTCAGTGCATCCTTCATATTTTCTTATTTTACTTGGAACTATCCTATTTCTTTGCAAGTTTTTCTGGAGATGCATCAGCTATTAAAATGGTAAAAAGTAGTGCTGAGCTTTCAATATAATAAAAAATCCTTGAATACCCAGGAGGGAATTATCCCATTGCTTTTTCATGATCACAGTTTAGTCAGGGGATGAACTTGCAAAGGTTCCAGGTTTCTTACACTTTACTTCCAGGCCTCCAAGAAGCTTTCAAATGATGCATTTATTGCTCCACCTAGTGACCATAACAAATATCTCCACGGTCAGGAAGGATTCCTCAGTTCAGGAAACAATTGCAGCTCATGGGGCTCCAGGAACTGGAGGGTCACAAGAGGATGGTTAGCTGTTTAGATGCTCTGAGCTGCAGAGAACCACAAAGCAAGATGATTTACTTTTCCAAACATCACTTTTGGATGACATAGAAAGTGTCTGCACAAAGGATAGTGGTGAGCGATGAAGCTATTGCTAAGCTGCACAAAGTAGAAGAGTCTTCGTTTCATCCCAATGTGGGATGAGAGTGAGTTCTGAGGTTTTTAAAAGACAGAGAATTGTCTCCAGTGCAGTTTCTAACGCAGGGACTGGATTAGACTTGGCTTGCTGTCTGAGCTTCTTCTAGAGTTTCTTTCTGGACATCCTTCCCTCCAACCCTAAGACAACTCTTCTGACTAATAACAGCTAAGTCAAAGCCTATCACTTGCAAGTCTCATTGCCTATTACAGCATGGTTAAACTAGCAGAGCCCTAAATGTTTGTTTACCCTTGGGGTGACTTTTGACTCCTTCTAGCGCCTTCAGTTTCCTCAAGCGAATGGTGAATGTTAACTAAATGTGATGAGCTCCTACATGAAGTGGGATTCCAGCCTTTCTGGGGTTTTAATAGACCTCTTTTTCTTCAGGCAGAAATCTGATGGCTGTGTCTATCCCAGAATGGAGTGGAATGTCTCCACATGCTGTTTTTTTTCTGTTGTTTGAAAACAACAGAAAATTGTAAAATTCAGTTTCACTTCAGTGATTCCAGAGGCATGTGTGCATCCATAAAATAAGATCTAGCCGCAAGAAATACATTTTTAAAAATTTGTCCTCTTGCACATGAAGATGATAATAGGGATGAAGTAGGTGACATTTTTAGTTTGTGTGTCCAAGAAATTATTGCCTATTTCTGGATGGCTCTGTGGCTTTGCATCAGTTACACAATCCTCCATCTGTGCACAGTTGCAAATGCAATCATTGCCTATCCCCAGTTCATAAGGCTGCACCAAATACTATGTTTTAAAACATAAATATCATATTCAAGCATCACTAGCTATTCTGTGTTTCAAAGCAGTAGTGGATAAATGCAGTTTTAAAAGGCTTTCCTTCTTAAAACTGGGAAAAAAAAGGCTTGTATGGCAAACAGGCCCATCTTAAGTGACTCCTGTGTCAATGTCTCAGAGAAGAGAAAAAAGCATCTTCTACTGCAGTGCTGAAAAATATCAGTTTTATTCCATTTCTTGATGTAGAAGAAAATCAGTGCTGATGGATTTAAGAATAAAAATGGAAATGAAGTGTCATTTTAAACAGTAATTTGAATTCTAATTGTAAGAGAAACCCCACAACATTCTCAAACTTGTACTTCATTGTAATACGCTGCTGCTGTTCCAGACTAATTAGTCCAAGTCAGTTATCTAATTACAATGAACAAAGAATATCATTACGTGTTGAAAAGATCATGTATAACTGCTATGAAAGTCTCAGAGCAAACACTAGGTCTAAGATTAATGTTTCCAGGGAGACAACCATCTCGATGTGCAGACATCTTGAGAACTACCTAACATAAAAATTTTCTGAATGTTCCCAGTTCTGTTCCCAGAGTCATCCTGGCAATGTCTTGGTTAAGGTCAAGTAAATGCAGAAAAGTAATGGTAAAATTTCAAAAAGCAAAAGCAGACGAAGATGCAGAAATTTGTTTTTGCAGTGATACCCAAATTGGGGGTGGGCTATTCCATTTAGTTGGCAAAGACCCTCCACAAAAGTCAGCAAAGCAAAGGGCAAATTAAAAATCTCATCACTCAAGCTGCAGCGAAGGGTTCCCTCTCCTTTATTCCCCTTCTAGATGAATTTCGGCCAGTGAGCACAACTTACTTTCCCTACATTTTTAATCTTTGCCCCTCCATAGGAGGTGTAGACCACCAAGGAGTTAATCTTGACTCTTTTTGCTTCTGAAGCTGGAAATCCACCCTGACAGAACAGTAGATTTCCTTGGCAAGATCCAAATCTTGATACCTCTAACATCCAGTGTAGCTGATGCTT
The DNA here is from genome assembly GCA_020745775.1 of Theristicus caerulescens. Lineage (NCBI taxonomy): Eukaryota > Metazoa > Chordata > Aves > Pelecaniformes > Threskiornithidae > Theristicus > Theristicus caerulescens. Next base: position 77,941,773 of record CM036558.1, read on the forward strand.
CCAGGGGCCTGAGGGGTAGCTGAGGCAGGGATGACCTGAGTGCATGGTGGTACGTATCAGCCAGGATGAGGGACTGCCAGATGTCCCCGAGCCCTGGTGTAAGCCCAGGGTTGTTGTGCTTTTTCCCCTGTGACTTTGAATGTGCTGGGGCACCAAGGGGGCTCAGCACATCTCCCAGGTCATTTCAAGAGCATGGCAGGCTACGTGTTGGTGACTGCGTTAGAGTGGCCAGTCATTGCCCTGTTGTCCTAAGTCCCAGTTAAGGGGCTTTATACGGAGCAGAACATGGCAAATTTTATCAATAATTTAATTATTACTCTTTCTTCTGCACTAAAGGCTGGAGATTTCTGGAGTTGTTCTGTATGCTGCCTGGGGTTTGCACAGGCTCTCAAATTTTGGAGGTTGATGGAGTAATGAATACCTATGTTAGTCACTCTGCTGTTAGAGGTGTTATTTAAAATCAAATCCACTCTTCTCTTAAAATTGGCAGCTGCTCATTCCTTGCAAATAAATGTTATTGTATTCTTTATTTAAACTGAGTAAATTATAATCCTGGTGCCTTCATGGTGGTGTTTAAAAGCACTATTCTGATCAAATTTCTTTAATAGCATATCTATACAAAACAGTAAATGGCTTAAGCTTGTTTCTAATAATTTCATTTTTCCAAACACAAGGCTATAACAGACTTTAACTATATTACTTAAGTAAGTAATGCATGCTTCCAGTTCATTTAATTACAACCTTTTCCTTTACCCTGAGGAAGTTCTTTACAATGTACCTTATTTTTTTCTTTTCTTTTCTGGATGAAATATGTGAAACGTTAAATGCAAAAGTGTCCATTGGTATTGGGATGAATAAAAACTTATATTGCACTGATGCCTATTGCAAGAAACAGAAAAAAACACAGCTGGATCTAGGTCACTGAAAACATTCCTCATAAAGAAAACTGTTACTTTGAGTACTCATTGCATTTGTTCAGACAAAGGTCCTGACTGCTGAAGTGTTTGCATTAATATGTTCACAGTAAATTGGGTCAGAGGAATTTCTCACCTATACGTGTTCTTCAAGTGTCATCCTGTGGCAAAACAAGCTACAGGAGTTAGGCAAAAAATTAATTGTTGGTCATCTGGAGGGACTTGCAGAGAAAGGTGGAGTGGGAATTTAAAAAATATATTCTAAAGTACAGGTATGATCTTCTACAAGTAGCCAGTAAGTGAAAGCAAGATGAAAATGTTGCATTATGCCAGGCAAAAAAACCCAATGAAGACAGAGTTCCTGTTGTCTGACAGAATAAAGTTTGGATAGGAATGCTTTTCTGGTAAAAAATTTACTCTTGACAAGTAAATTATATGTTGTAAAACCCATTTGCTATGTAGTTGCCAGATATCTCATGACAAGCAAATTGAACCAGGCTCAGCAAAGGTTCTTTAAAAGTCGCCAACACATGTTATAATAAAAATTAATCCCTCAGACTCAAATTCAGTTTTACCTACCCTAGGCTGAATTCAATAGGTGATGAACCATGCAGTTTTTCATCATTGCTATGGACAGACAGGTTCTCGGGAAGGCTTTTGTTTGCTTTCCAATCTTTCCTCTAAAGCCCTGCAAGTTGGCTATTGCATAATCGTATGCGCAAAAAGCAACCCCACCTGAAGGTGGCTGGGTGACGTCCACATAAAAGACAAATAGCCACAAAGGAAGTGAAGGAAACATTAAATTATGTCGTATTTGTGGGAAACTGTGGTATAAACAGACCAGGTGTAACTATGAACCTGAACTGGAGCTTGAGCTAGACTTTAATTTGGCATAGAGCATCTGTCACAGGAGTGTATGCTGGTTTATATATTCAGCCCTTTCCAGATGGATCACAGTAAGTCTTTTCAGCCAGAAACACAGGCAGCAAGGTGCTCGGCAGCACCCACTTCTCACCAGTTCTGTCCTCTTTCTGGATGATTGCCTTCCTGGATGCCTGCTTCCAGACTGGACATGAGCTCTGAGTTTCCCTTCCCTTTGTCCTCTTTGGGAAAAAATGAAGAGTTAATCCTTTCTCGCCAGGTCAGCAGCCTGTCTATTAATTTATCACAGCATCTCCAAAATGAATTCGTTTGTACACCATTTTCTAATATGAATTTCAGGGTACTCAGAGACTTTGCACTCATACTTTATTAGAGAAGGGTAATTTTCACGGGTATAAGAATTATCTTGTCTTACTGACAGGTGCTTCTGAGAATGGAAATTAGTGCAGTGCTGATTGCAGAGAGAAATGAATATACTTCATTCAAGCAGGAAGCTGTTTCTGCAGCAAGGAAAATATTTAATCCCTGAAAAGGCAAGTCTAGCTGTCCATCAGCAATGAACTTTCATGTTTCTTGTGGCTATGTAGGAGGAAGGACACAAATGGCAGAAACTTCGGTAGAATTTTTTGGTACAGCCAAATTCACTTAGCAGCCAATCTCAGACAAGAAAGGCATATAGAAACGCTGTTAATTTTGCCTTGTTGGCCTTCCTTAATGCTTTTGACCTGACGACAGCAGAAGGGAAGGCTACAGACTGCACAATATGCTTAGAAATGCCCCAGAAGTGTACTTTGGTGTCTGCCTGGACTCTAATACCATCACAGGAGGTACCAGCTGTTGCAGAACCCTTCTTGACCTGAGGGCAGATTCCTCCTGTCAGATCTTCTGAGAAGGACCAGCCTGATCCAGTGCCCCTCAACAGGCTGGGGACCAGCTAAAGGCCCTTCTTTCAGATAACTTTATGACAATATTGAAATTAAAGGTCTTTTTCCATCAGAAAGTAATTTTAATATCTAATAGCTTCATTTTGAAAGCTTTTTTAACTCTCAAGGTACTATTAAGAATGTCTCAAGTTTCTACATTGTTTAAAAAATCTATAACAGAATAATGCAAAGACACTTGCTTTGCCCTTTCTCGATCTCCTTCCAGACCTTAACTATAGATTTCCTCTCCTTTTAAGTGTTTTTAGTAACGTGTGTGCCTTTTGGCTATGAAAGAAAAGCAAGCTGTGAACTGAAGAGATGACATTACAACCTGTGGTCCTGAAGTAGAACTGGACTAGCTGATGTTAGTGTGCAACACAACGTAAGTGTGTAAGAGAAAACTGGTAACAACGGTGTAAGCTTTTCCTTTATTTCCTAATATTGCATTTAAAACTAACTTTTTTTCTGTAAAGGTGCCATTGATGAAGGTGACTGTTGTGACAAAATCACAAGTATGCTGGTGGAAATAGGAGGCAGATTTGTGATTTTTGTTAGCCTTTCTGAACATCTATAATTGAATTTGGATCTCTAACACTACTGCAAGGGCACTTTTCTCCCCACACTCCTTCCCATTGCACTAAAGTGCTAGTCGTTGGTAAAAACTACTCCAAAGAGGCAAATTTTCCTGCCACTCAAGTAGCTATTACGCCATAATTTGTTTCTGACTCCCAAATGACCCAACTTTCTATATAAAGAATAGGAACCAGTTTCAGAGACTAAATTCATCCCTCTGTCTACCCACTAGGTGAGGACACATCATAGGGAGATGGATGCCACGGATACCCTATGCTGATCTTGCTACTTGTCCTGTGATGGGATTAGAAACTGAGGAAACAAGAGGAAGGAAGGTTTTGCATGCTTCAGAGACACATAGAATCATAGAGTCACAGAATATCTCAATTTGAAGGGACCCATAAGGATCATGAAGTCCAACTCCCTGCTCCTCACAGGACTACCTAAAACTAATCTATATGACTAAGAGCACTGTCCAGATGTTCCTTGAAGTCTGACAGACTTGGTGCTGTGACCACTTCCCTGGGGATCCTGATCCAGTGACCAACCACCCTCTCAGTGAAGAACCTTTTCCTAATGTCCAATCTGAACTTCCCCTGACGCAGCTTCATTCCATTTCCTCATGTCCTATGGTTGGTCACCAGAGAGAGGAGATCAGCACCTCCCCCTCCACTGCCCCCTTGAGGAAGTTGTAGACTGCGATGAGGTCACCCCTCAGCCTTCTCTTCTCCAAGATGAACAAACCAAGTGACCTCAGCCGCTCCTCGTAAGTCTTGCCCTCGAGACCTTTCACCATCTTGGTCACCCTCCTCTGGACACACTCAACTAGTTTGATGTCCTTCTTATATTGAGGTGCCCAAAACTGCAGACAGTACTCGAGGTGGGGCTGCACCAGTGCAGTGCGGAGTGCGACAATCGCCTCCCTTGACCGGCTCGCTATGCTGTGCTTGACGCACCCCAGGGCACGCTTGGCCCTTTTGGCTGCCGGGGCACACTGTTGGCTCATACTCAACTTGCCATCAACCCAAACCCCCAGATCTCTTGCCATCAACCCAAACCTCCATATCTCTTTCTGTGGAACTGCTCTCCAGCCTCTTGTCCCCCAATTTGTATGTATAACCAGGATTACTCCATCCCAGGAGGAAAATCCAGCACTTGTTCTTTTTAAATTTCATATGGTTGGTGATTGCTCAGATCTCCTTGTTAAGGCCTCTCTACCCTCAAGGGACTCCACAGCTCCTCCTAATTTAACATCATCGGCAAACTTACTTAATGTACATTTGATTCCTGCATCCAGGTCATTTATAAAAACATTAAAAAGCACTGGCCCTAAAGTTGAGCCCTTGGGAACCCCACTGGTGACTGGCCACCAGCCTGATCTAACCCCATTTACTATAGCTCTTTGAGCCCGACCCATCAGCCAATTGGTCACCCAACATATTATGGACTTGTCTAGCTGTGTGCTGGACATTTTGTCCAGAAGGATACTGTGAGAGACAGTATCACAAGCTTTGCTCAAATCCAAAGCCACCACATCTACTGGCTTCCCTTGGTCAACTAGATGGGTGACCTTGTCATAAAAGGAAATTAAGCCAGTTAAGCAGGACTTTCTCCTCGTGAACCCATGCTGGCAATGACCAATGACTGCCTTGTCTCTCAAGTGGTTTTCAGTAACTCCCAGAATAACCTTCTCCATAATTTTGCCAGGCACTGAAGTGAGACAGGCCTGTAACTACCAGGGTCTTCCTTCTTACCCTTCTTGGAAATTCCAACAACATTTGCCTCCAGTCGACTGGGACTTCTCCAGACTCCCAAGACCATTGAAAAATAGTGGAGAGAGGTCCCACAATAACATCAGCCAGCTGTTTCAGTACCCTGGGATGAATCCCATTGGGCCCCATAGACTTGTGTGCATCCAGCTGGAGCAGCAAGACTCGAACAAGTTCAGAGTCAGCTGGGAGTTTATCATCCCCTCAGTCACGGTCTTCCAACACAGGGCTCCAGGGGTCCCAGGGCCCATCAGTGGTGTTAAAGACAGAGCTGAAGAAGGCATTAAATGTCTCTGCTTTGTCTACGTCCCTATTTGTGAAGCGGCCCACCTCATCAAGTAACAGACCAATGTTACCTCTGATCCTCCTTTTGCTGTTAACATATTTAAAAAAGCCCTTTTTGTTGTCCTTCACAGTGCTGGCCAGCTTGAACTCTAACTGAGCTTTGGCCACACGAATTTGCTCCCTATAGCGGCAAACAGCATCTCTGTAGTCCTCCCGTGTCGCCTCTCCTTGCTTCCAATGTCCATACACTTTCCTTTTCCACCTAAGTTCTAGAAGATCTCCACTCAGCCAAGACGGCCTTCTGCACTGCTTGCTTGACTTCTGACACTTTGGAAGGGCTTGCTCTGCGCTCTGAAGAGATGACTCTTAAGAAGTGACCAGCATTCGTGGACCCCAATACCTTCAAAAGCATGTTCCCAGGGGACCTTACTAACAAGCTCCTTCAGCAGCCCCAAGTCTGCTCTCCCCATATGCAGGGTCAAAGTTTTGCTGGCAGTTTTCCTCCTAACAAACACCAATGATTTGAAACTCAGCTACTTCGTGGTCACTGTGACCAAGACAGCCACCAATCACCACTTTGTCCACGAGACCCTCCCTGTTTACAAAGAACAAATCTAGGAGGGCACCTTTCTTAGTCGGCTCCCTTAGTACCTGTGCCAAGCAGTTATCTTCTATGATGTGCCTCAGGAATTTCCTGGACCTGTTTGTGTCTGCTGTATGATATTCTCAGTCAATGCCTGGGAAGTTAAAATCACCCATAAGGACAAGGGCAGCTCATCTAGAGATATCCCTTAATTCCTTATAGAATAATTCATTGGTGTCGTTGTCCGGGCTAGGAGGTTGTGACAGGTACAGTGTGTGTCCCCCTCGCACCCCCCCCCCGCCCCGAAGATCGGGGCTTTTGACACGGCGATCACCGACGTTTCGCGCCGCCTGTTCGGGCCTTTTGTGCTCTGCCGCGCCCCCAGGCCCGCGCCCCGCTCGGCAGGGGGGGTGGGAGGGGCGGGGCCTCTCTGTCTCCAGGCGGGGCCCGCGGCCAGTGAGGTGCCCTGGCTCCGGGAAGCTTCTGGATCACGGCCAGGGATGGGCACAGCTCAGATCGACCCAGGGTATAAATGGGGCGCCGCCGGGAACCCCCTTGGAGTGGTCTTCTCAGAGCAGAGGGGCTGTGTTTGAAACCTCTCCCGTTGGGTTGGGACGCCGCCTGAGGAAACTTCCTGGGACTGAGTGCCCTCACCTCCTTCTGGTGAGTGACTTCTTCTGGATACCCTTGGGTGAGCCCTCACCACCACCACTCCCCCCCGGGGTGAGCCATTGCATCCTCTGGGTACCCAGGGGAGGGAGAGAGTTCCCCCCCTTTGTGAGCAAGTGTGTGTGTGCACACGCAGTTTGGATCATCATTGCCCTGTGTATTGACGTGTAGTAACAATACCCCGACTGACACCTCAAACCTGTTAAGTGTTATTAGAGTGTTGATTGATTTTGGTTTACCCCTGTTTCTCATTGGTTTCTGTTGTGCGGTTTTGGTTGTTTTGTGCAATAAAGTTGTTTGAGTTTGTCCTTCGTTTCGGTTAGTCTTAGCGTACCTCCATGACAGTGGTCGATAGTAGACTCCCACAGCAACATCTGCTTTATTTGCTTTCCCCATTCATCCTTACCCAGAGGCTCTCAACTGTGTCGTCACCAACTGTAAGCGCCGTACAGTCCAACCCCTCCCTTACACACAGCGCCAACTGAACATGGACCGTGAGATCTTTCCCTAAGAAAGGGCAGCAGCCTTACTGGCTTCGTGGTTGTGAGGGCATTGCCCGAGTGGACGCTAGCATGCCAGGTTCATGGAAGCAGCTGGCAGTTTTTTGTCGGTGTGGAAAGATTTCAGACCCCTGTTTTCTCTGGGTGCTGATCTGTGATGATGCTAACCGATTAGTGTATCGAGCCAAAAGTTGCTTTGACTGATGTTTTATTTTGAAAGGGGGGGTTGGGGAAGAGAAAAAGAGGAAAGACAGAAGTGGGGGTTTTGTGTTTGTTCTGAAGTGCAGATGAAATGTTGTTGAAATACTGCAATGAAAACGTGGCATGGTGTTGTGCCACACAGAGGTCAAGCCATCCTTCTTCCTTCATTCAGAAGAGCCCAGAAGAGGGGGGCTGATTTGACACTAAATATTGCAAGGCATGTGATTTTTTCGATAAGAATCTTTCCTTGAGACAAGTAAATTACACACTGTAAAAAGCAATGGGCCGACACTCTTGTCAAATCTCATAATGTAATTAGGGCTGGTTTCTTGAAAACTGTTCCCCCCCCCCAACTTTTAAAGAAAGTGACCCAAACAGCTTGGGTAAACAGGAACTCCCTTGATCTACGTGCAGTTTTACCTTCTCAGCCTGCGTTTGGAGAGGCTAAGCAGTCTTGTAGCAATTCTATCAGGAGAGAGATTCTTGAGGGACAGTATAACTTCTACAAGAACTGCCCTGTGGGATAGCAGTCAAGGAACAGGACTGCAGGTCAGGAATTCTGAGCCAAGAAACTGATTTGATTCCATATTGTAAATAAAGTCCATACTGTCGTGGTTTAACCCCAGTCCGCAACCAAGCACCACACAGCTGCTCGCTCACGCTCCCCACCCCGCCCCGGTGGGATGAGGAAGAGACTCAGGGGGGAAAAAAAAGTAAAACCCATGGGTTGAGATAAAGACAGTTTAATAGGACAGCAGAGGAAGAGAAAATAATAATAATCATGATAAAAGAATATACAAAACAAGTGATGCACAATGCAATTGCTCACTACCCGCTGACTGATGCCCAGCTCGTTCCCAAGCAGCGGTCACTGCCCGCCAGCCAACTCCCCCCTGCTTATATACTGAGCATGATGCTATATGGTATGGAATATCCCTTTGGCCAGTCTGGGTCAGCTGTCCTGGCTGTGTTCCCTCCCAGCTTCTTGTGCACCTGGCAGAGCATGGGAAGCTGAAAAGTCCCTGACTAGCATAAGCACTACTTAACAACAACTAAAACATCAGTGTGTTATCAACATTATTCTCATCCTAAATCCAAAACACAGCACTATACCAGCTGCTAGGAAGAAAATTAACTGTGTCCCAGCTGAAACCAGGACACATACCTATATATCTAGATCTAAATCTAGATCATCTGGATTAGATGGTGGGGTTAACCCACCACACTCATAAATGAAGAACTCATTAGAGGACCGACAGGAATCTTTCCTCTTGTAGTTAGAAACATGAGCCAGACAACCAGCTCAGCAGCACCAACTCTGTTCCTTCCCTCCAGCTATCCTGTGAGGGTTGTCTGCCTCATTGCATTGTCCTGTATGGCCAAGGACCTCCCCTTTTCCACTGTTACTCCCTTTGGAAACAACTGGAGCATTAGAGAGTCGGTGGCAGGGCTGCATCCCTGGGACTGGGTTGACTTGAGAGCCTGGGTACATCCCAGCAGTGAAAAAAGCTAGGGCAGGACAGACCCGAGGGAGGGTGGGGAGAAGTCACCCTGGCTACAGCCATGGCTCCGAGGGGCTGTGTTGTCTGGGCCAGCCCCTGGATATCTGAGCCCCCAAGAAACGCTCAGGACAGCTTCAAGGACCGTGATGGGATGGGACAGGTAACAGCTCCTCCCTCCTTCCTCCTCACGCTTCTCCTCTGCTCCAACGTGGGGTGCTCCATGGGCTGCTGTTCCTTCAGGAAATATCCACCTCCTCTGGTATGGTCCTCTCCCAGGGGCTGCAGGGAAACACCTGCCCCAGTGGGGTCCTTCCCAGGGTTGCAGGGGAACCTCTGCCAGGGTGCCTGGAGCTCCTCCTCCTGCTCTCCTCGCGAGGCTGTTTCTCACCCTGGTTCCCTCAGCCCTGGCTGCCCATGCAGCAGCCCCGGCCGCTTCTCACAGGGGCCACCCCTACAGGCCCCACTGCTGCTGCCAGCACCTGGGCACCTGCACCCGGTACAAGCTGATGTGCTGCAGGTGCTCTGGTTTTGGAACACAGAAGCAGAGTATCAGTTGGCCAGGCAGAACTGTGCTATCGCACCCTGTGAACTTCTCTTTCTGTGGCTAACATAATTCTCTACAGCACAGAAGCACCCCTGGCACGTTTGATACTTTTTTTTTGTTTGTTTTCTACAACCTTATTCCAAGCCCAGCAAAGAGCATCTCTTACTTTAAAAAAACCAAAAAACTTTACACAAGCTGTATGTGATCTGACTCCACTTAGTTTCTGTATGCAATGTATGACTGGTTATGATGTATTAAGGATCTTGGATCCAAGGCTAGGCATGTCTTTGACAGAATGCATAAGCACAAAGAAAATGGGTCCATGGTCATGGAATTTATTCTACTTGAAGAAATATTTTAAAATAATTACGTATTTACAATTTATAATACAGTCATTTATACCAACAGCAGAAGTAGTAAAAAACTGTAGAAGTGCACACAGTCTCTGTAGAGCAAATACTAATGTTAACAAATGAAATTAACTATTTCAGAAGAAATGACAAGCAAAATTTATTCATAATAAAATACAATATTCTAGGTGGTATTTTCTCTTTCCCATTTCAGTTTAATTCCCAAATAAATCCCGTGGGTTTTTGTTCCTCTGGAAGTGGCGGTTTTCTCTAGAACCAGATTGCTTTCTAAATTAAATGGTTCTAAAACTGTTATTTTCCAAATAGCAATACCGAAATGAGTGAAAACCTGGTAGAGAAGGTTTCACTGCTGACTTCAGTGAAGTTAAATCTTTGTTTCTGAAGAAAACATCAATTCAACTCCTTACAGGATTCAACAGATAAAAGCATGCACATGCATGCATACTTTTTATCCTTAGAAATATGTAAAAATGAAAATACCAAGCCAATATCTGTACATTAGGGATGTTATCTGAGTCACCAATGAAATACCCTAAGGCAAAAGAAGACAATATTCATGCAATTGTGTATAAATATAAATGATATTCTGTGGATGGGGCAGAAGCCATAAGCTGCTCTAGAGAAATGATAGGGGGATGCCTGATCATGTCGAGCACAGCAGTTAAGAAAAATCACTATGTAAACCTAATGTCTTAATGGCATTATTGAGATGATTTTTTAAAAGATAACAATGCAACTCAGGAACATGTCTGTTACTCACCAAACTCCATCAAAAAAAAGTTTAATTACATAAAAGAAATACATTTATTTTAAGAAGTTACAATTATTTTTTTTTTTTACAGACACTTAAAGAAATCACGTGAAAAAATACATTTATGGACAAAAAATAGTTTCTCTTGCACCGATTTTAAGAAGCAAGTCAGTAAAAATAATAATCACAGAACTAATCTGAACAGAGCCAAACAGGTAACAGTTCAGATGCAATTGACTTGGAGAAAGCAATGCAACTCAAAACTAGCTCTTGGTCAGCTTGGGTTCTAGTGCCACCTGCTGAAATAACAGTATTTTTCCCCTTGCAACCATAGCTAATATGCGATTTAAATTAATCCACTGCATTAGAAGCAATAGATGAAGAAAGGTCACAAAGAAGATGAGGTGCTTGAGTAATCTAAGTGCACATCCAGAGTGCCATACACCGAACCTAGTAAATTGAGAACCTTCTCTTGAATGATGTCAACCTGCTCTGAAGGGCAATAATCATCCAAACTTGATCTGTAACAAGGAATTGAAAAAAGCATGAGAGAGTACAGATATCACCACCATCACCACATTTTGTATTCTTGTACTGCTCTGTGTCTAGGCTGAAGCTACTTTCAAACTGTGGTGAGTTCTGCCTCCCAGCATCCCTGCAAAGGATAGTGCTGTGCTTCTCCTTGCTACTTTCAATGGTAACAGTTTGCCTGAAGTTGAACAGAAAGTCTGGAGCAGATTCAGAATGTGACCTATTCATCCTTCCAATTCTACTCTCTTCCCGACTCTGACACAGAGCATGTTCAGTTGAATGATGTTCGTGTTCAGAACAGTCAAAGTTCAAGCAAATGATCTAATCAAAGACTGGTGGAAAGTTAAGATTCAAAAACTCAAATGGTACTAGTAAAAAAAAAAAATAGGTAGGAAAACTTGAAAAACAAATCTTCACAATCCCTGGAATACAATATTATTTACAGTATCTATTAATGAACTGCAAACAGATACTAGTAAAAAAGCAGAGGTGACACTTCTTGGATTTTATATCTGTCAAGATCTACATAAATGATTCTGTATTTTCTCTGCAACAGTGGATGATAACCCTGCAGCTGGCACAGGAAATACAGCTTTCTTTTATTAGAGGTATTAGCCATACTATTTCTTGTTGACAAAAACAATTTCATGTCAGCTTCTGCTATTGTTGCCTGCCCTCTATGGGCACACTTAGTATTTTTGAAGTGATAAAATTACAACAATTTGTCAACAGATAAACTGTGGTCTTCAAATTAAGTTTTCCCAGGACAGATCCCTGGTTCTCCCAGGTACCTGGCCTCAAACTCCATCCTGTTCTCCCAAATAATACCCGTACAGTCCTGGAAGCATAACTTTTACCCCATACAAAGCTTTACTAGAGCTTTCTAGAATATAAATCCCTTTCAGCCAATTAGATGAAAACCACTTCCATCAGAAGTTTCACTGAAAACAAGAAATCCTATCTATAGTACAATGAACCCTAGAACAAAAGAGTAAGGAAGGTGTGATTTCAGCCCATGCAGGCTTGTCTGAGCTAGCTTTGCTCTAACTAGCACAAGTAATAAAAGTAGTGGAGATGCATGAACCCTAGTGACAGGTATCAATCTCAACACACACAAGGCATCATCACAGCCTTTGTGTAGCCTCTGCTGAAGCTCATTAAGTCAGCATGTTTTCACTGCTTTTGAAATCGGTGCTAGCTACTCTAAAGCCCAGTAAAACTGGCCATCAGCACAGAACCTTCCCTTAGCTGTGTGGATACTGTCACTGCCTTATGATCAACATTTTCAAACGTCAATTTTCAGTACACTGTAAGGCTTCCAGTTGAAGACAGAATTTAAGAAGTGCCAACCAGTGCTATGTTGATAGAATCATTTAGCTTCATAAGCACAGTCTGAGTGTTTTAAAGTAAAAATATCTACATAGTCTTACCGAGCAACTGTCACAAGTGTGGGCTTAGGCATATCTTTTAGTAGAACTTTAATGGATTGTATGAGACCTTCGATCTCCTCTTCAGTGCTAACATGGTGAGGAAGCTCCATATAATCACAGGTCAGACCAGCCTGATGGACCTACATGGAAATTAAACAGAGATATAATTTCTATTGATGAATTATTGATATAGCTTATCTTTGTAAAAAGTCTCTAAGATACCATCCCTAGCCCTGTAGGTAGCTTACACCTCTTCAGGCAGTAAGAGTTGGGTTTTTTTCCCCCCAATTTGTTCTTTAAACAAAAAGAATAAAATTCTGGAGGTTGTATGGATTGTTTCAGTATCTCTAGTACACCATACCTCTCCTATGAGTTCAGAGTATGCTGCAGCCCTTGAAGATGATAGGTACCTTAACTTAAGTTCTATAAAGTATATCAACAGACCCTGGTGAAATGAAACCTTCCTTCACAGGAAGCAGCCTGAGACCTCACAGTCCTGAAAGATGACATTAATGTTGCCTAAATATAGACAAGCAGAGTAGACTTTCAGAAGCTTTAAAAAGAAAAGCTGCCCTAAGTAAAAAGATATAAAAAAAAGGAAAACTACCAAAATCTCACAAAGTCCTGAACCAAGAAGCACATCTGAAATGAAGCATGATCTTTTCCCTCCCTGTTGAAGCTATGCTTTTGAAATCTGTCTATTTTCTGCTCTTTTACTTAGTCACCTACCATTTCATAGTCTGGGCTTTCCATCCTGGTTTTCAAACTATGAACTAGTTGAACAAGTGACTTCATTCTGGAGATAAAACAAAACCAAAACTTGTTACATAAACAGCTGGAAACACTTATATTTACCTTAAGCGGTTAAAAAAAAAAAAAACAGAGGAAAAAAAAAGAAGAAAGTAGAAGTTATCATGGGCTAGGATTTGAAAATGAAATTTGCCCCTCTGTGTCATTTTGCACCTAATAAATATGGAAATTATCAGTACTATTGTACTGTTTCACCAGGTCTTTCTTAGAAAGCCCCTATACTCATACCTGCCTCTGGCAAGACCTCTTTGCGCTTCTTTTAGGGCAGACCTGGAGAGAAGCTGTTGTAGCTCAAAGTTGTATGAACTAGATAGGAAATGCTTGTGGTCACTGTTACACACGTCTGGCAGTAACTGCTGCATTTGATGGGGAAAATGAGTGATTTTCCTGTCAAGGGAAAGATCGGACTTTTGCTGTTTCTTTTCAGCTGAAAACATTTAGTTTAAAAGCATATCAGATGCTGCTGAGATGTTTTGTGGACACTGTTGCTCAGGTACAGCCTCTCATTCACTTCCATTTTTCCACAGAAAGCAGAAGCTTCGGGAGCACCAAAGAAGTCCTTCTCCATATCCCCTGCAGTTTGTTCCTTTTTTGAGAACTCTGCTTCACACAGATCACTAAATTTTTAGTCACCAAACATGCTTCCCTCCACAGACAACAGAATTTGCATGAAGCTGTACAAGGCTGATCTTGGAAGGCTTACTATGGCACTGAAGACAGCAGACTGCCTTTTCTTTTGTTTTGTCTGACTCTTTCTCCTCAAGAACTAAAGGAAAAATGGTAGCCTTGCATAGATCTTATTCAGCCTCTCTCCTCTTCTGTTAGCAAAGTGCTGGGTTAATCGGTTCCCAAACTACTGTTTGCATTTTAAGCCATTTAGAAGTCTCCTACCCAGGATATGAAGCCCACTTCTGTAGGGTGTCTTCATCATCATTGTCACACAAATCTGCAAATGCTGCTTCCAGATCTTCTAGCTGATGAACACGGTTTTCAACACAATCCAGCAAGCTCTCCTTTAAATAAGCACATATAAAAGTATGTTAGGAAAAAAAGAGGTAAGAATGTCACGTCTTACCCTATGATTTAAATTCTGAAATGACTCATCTACTGGAAGTGGGGAGTCAGAAACAACTGATTCATTACTACAGTACATCTTTGCAAGAGGATCAGAATGAATGCCTGCAGAAGCTGTTATACCTTCAGAATAAATCACCTCTCTTTGCTCTGTCTTTCCCACAACAAATAAAAAAAAAAAAGCCATATCTACATTCTGGCAGAATACACCGGGGAGAGCTAAGAAACTTTTTCTATATTTGTTTCTATAGCACTGAAATGCTCAGATGAGTACAAGCTTTACATTTTTATAACAAAAGGAGAATTTAATTTTTTAAGTTTAAAAAAAAAATTATTAAATGTTTTTTTCAGAAAAACAAAACAAAATTTGATGCTTTGAGGTTGTTTCAACTCTGTGTGCCTGAAAAAAACATGGAATTATTTTAAAATGTCAGTAATTGCTCTAAGGTCTATGCCCTTTCTTAAAAAGTTCAGAATACATAAAGAGGCAATCTTCTTGCAGCGAGGCTACATACATTAATATAGTTGTACATGCAAACATTTGCAGAAAGAGATCCTACATAACATATCAAATGAAAAGCAATGCTTGGCATATTTGGTATTAAAAATGCAGTGGTGTGTGAAGTAAAATTATTAAAAAGCACATTGGAATAGATGGGTAACAATTAAGAACATAACAATTCCCTCTTAAGATTCTGCTGGCTGTATCATATAACAGATGCTGCTTCTTTTGGCCAGTGATGTCAGCTTTGGGCTAACTTTTAAGAGGAGCTGAATGTATCAACCATTCATGAAGTATAGCTTTATGATCATATCCTGGGGTATGAGTAAGATACTTCTCCAAGCAGCACCAGTAACTAACCTTAAAGAAACATCCAATCCCCCTCTATATTACTTAAAAAACAAAGCCAAACAAACAAACCCCAAATGACACTATTTTTATCTTGTAGAATTATAGAAATGTACATCTAACCGTACTCTGGAACTATGAGAACAGATTTTAAGAAACTAGACATCTAGCTTTTGTAACTAACTTATGCCTGAAATCATATTGGGCACTTAAATCACAAGTGCTTACCCCTTTTATATTTAACTACCTTTTAAATAGGTACCTGGTTTTATTGCTGATTGACTAAGAAATATAAAAATCAATTTGACAATCTTCCACATATCTCAATTTCTTTATACACACATATTAATTAGGATTCATTAATCTGTGATAATTATATGTGTTGACTCTCTCTGTAATAGTGTTCAGATGAGATTACAAAAGCAAAGACAAGATCTTGTTTAGAAATTACTTGGTGTAATGACCATTAATATGGCTGTCTCCATGGTTTGGGCTCAGGGCTGAATGACTATTTTGGCAGCTACAGCAGGCTTACATTTCCATGACTCAGAAGCACACAACACATATAATGAAAAGTACATTATAGTGGTATAATATCATCCTTTCCATATCTAAATAAATAGGTAAAATACCAGTTAGGCATTCAGCACAGCTCTGACTATGAAGGAAGAGCAACTAGGGCAAGGAAGGGAAGAGCCTGGAGGAGGGAAAAAAAGAACAAGCCACAAAAAAAAAAAAAAACCCCACAAACCAAACACACAAAACCAAAGCCCTGTTGAGCCATAAAAAGAAGGAGACTGGAGATGACTATGTTTTCATTTCTTCCTTGTCAATTACCACTTGTTTACAGAAATTAATTTTCACACGCTAAATATTTATGCAATTCACATGTTTAACCAAAACGTTTAATAGGAAAGAATTCCTAAGATGCTGCTGATTAGCATTCAGCATGCTGCATAGCTTAATTGGAGACCACTTCATTAAGCACCTTTCATAGGTTCCTTCCTTGTTGTAACTCGTTTTTATTGGGTAAATCAAAAGAATCATTCCCTCATACGTCCCACAAGGAAATACCATACCTCTGTTGCATTTCTATGAGGCTTCTTGAAATTGTACAACTCTTGCAAAAGCTTGTATTCTGTCTGTGAAAAAGAAAAAAGAGGCAAAAAATTAGACTCTTCAAATGAGAAACAAAATCCTCAAAGCCTTCCTTCTTCAAAAAAAGAATGTGATCACCAAGATCATTCCTCTAGTACTGCAGACAACGCTATAAATGCAGGTGAGGAAGATGCTGTGAGGCTTGAGAAAGCAATCCTTCATGGCCTCAGCCAAACATTTTGGAATTGTTTAACTTTAAACCTGACTTCAAAAACACAGCTTTAAAAGCTAAGTATTGACAGTCTGTTAGTTAAAGAGTCTCTGAAATTAAACGTACATGTTGCTGAACTAAGGTCCCAATGAGATGCTGATTAAAACTGAGAGGCAGATTTAGGTAGACAAAACCAACAGGACAGTATGACTGTAAAGGAAAACAGGACAAGCAAAGGCTTCAGGCTGGCTGGCCAACAAGTTCACAAGTAAACTAACACAGGGGCTTGTCAGCCCTACTCCTTGATAATATTCAGGTTTAATTAATCAAGGATAAACAGATCTCATTATTTACTTAACAGCATTAAAAAGGTCAACGCATGAATTTTTCAGAGCAGAGGGAGAAAGGAAGGGTAGACTCTTTGATTTTAAAGAAATACAAGGCATCTTTAGGGCAATGTTTTGGATTTTAGACTGTTTTGGTGGAAAGACAATCCTCTTCTGGATTTGTGAACTATATTTGCTTTTTAGCTTTTCCTTGGATTCTTACATTTCAAGTGTTAACTTGGGAAAAATTTTTGGATGGAATTATCGTAATTTGCAACAGAGGGAACACAGTTAAGAAATATTAACTGCAAATGAAATTGTTATATCAAAAAAGGTACGCTGGGTGCTCTGTGCAAGACCATTTTCGAAAGTGGTTGCTAGAACTGAGAACCTATCACAGCACAAAACCGAAAAAAAAAAAGCTCAAGAAACAAAACAACCCCCATCCCCAAAAACCAACCAACCAACCCTCTTCAAAAAACTCCTCCATTATTTTATTCAGAATGTATTTCAAGCCCTAAGAGGGGTATTGAATTTTATTCTTACATGGCAAGACCCCCACAGTGTTTTCCCTTTGCTGTATGCTTCTTTTTGTGATTCAGAACAACTGTCATTGCACATTGTCTGAAGATACTGTGATCATAAATATTGAATGTCAGAAGCTAACAGAGGTCGGGGCACTCTATTCACTTCTTTACGGTGAACAAAGAAGCAGTGGTCTAGCTGAAACTCAAAAGATGTCAGATGTTCTCCAGCATAGTCTGAAGTTAAAACAATGTTAAAAAGAGATTTAAATGCTAAAAACAGTCAGCATATTGCAGAAGAATTTGTAAACCGAAATGCCACACCCAATTTTTAGGGCACATTAGTTAATTCCTAAAAATCCTGTTCACATCAAGAAAAGGTGCTAACTGCTTTGCACCTTTGAGATTCTATGTATTTATGACTCTATACAGGTGAGCTACCTTTGCTGTGCAGCCAAGTTATCAATGGAATACAAGGCGGAGTCTTAAGCTCAAAGCCATGGCATCAGAGACAACAGCTGCTTGCTCATCCTTATACTCAGCAGTCCAGACAAAGGAAATTAGAGTAACAGTCTCTCATCAGGACAAGTTACCACTCTTTGGATAATCACCACCACCACGCCTTTTTGAAAGGCAGAGTCTCCCGATACCATTGTGGCTTCCCAGTATAATAAAAAATGATACAATCTGTCATCCCTCCCTGATGAATCTTTCTGTGGGTATTTGGAACATTACCTTTGGAAACCCAAGCACAGCTTTTATGTCCCAAGGAACAAGCAGAAGTGAGCCGTACACCTCTGAGCTTGAATGTGCACTCAATACCCATTTCAAATGTAAGGATCTACCCCTATTAGATTGTTGTAATTCTTTGGAGTGTACACTCCCTTAGAATGTCTCTCCTTCAAATATTACCATGAATCATTAATCATCATCAGCTGATCTGCTAATTTACCTTAGATGAAAGTTTCTCCATAGACATAAATGCTAGGACTGGTACCCTTTTGTGAATGGTGAGAGGCCTCTCCATTGTCATGCTTACCTGTGTGTACATTTCTTTGAATGGATTTTTAACTGAAAAAAAATCTAAGTCAATGTCTAAAACATATGCATCCCCTTTCTGCAGTACTTGGCAGACATCTTTAACAACTTCCCTTATTGGGCATTCACTGTTTCTGAGAGAGGTTGCAGCTGAGCATTTTGACAGTGTTTCTGCCTTGTTTGGGGCACTTGCATTTTGTACTTCCTTTTTCTTCAGACTTGGGGTGCTGTGATCAAGGTCACCAGGAACCACTGATGAAGAGGGAGAAGCGGTGCTTGCTGTGTCATCTGTATTTAGCTTCAGTCTCTTAGCAGATGCTACTTCACCATTTTCTTCCTGGCTGTTTGATGCTTCAGTAGGATTGATGAGAATGACGTGTAAGTTTAAAGGCTTCTGGTTTTCTAGCTGATCAGCAGGAACATAAAGACCATCACTTAAAAAGTAATGATCTGTACCTGTAACCCTACAATTGACAATAACTCACAGTTAATATACATCTTTGCAAAGAGCTTAGGAAAAAGCATGTACACTTAAGGGATCCTGAGAAGAATGAATAGATGTTTGATGGATAACAAAAGCAATAAAACTGTATACACAAAATTATTTATTTTAATCCACAGTTTTTTAAATTGAAGTTTTTTTCTACTTATTTATTGCTGAATCAATACATTAAAATTCACTCTGTATTTTTTATGATAGCCCTACAAGGTTTTTAATGGATAAGAAAAAGATTATACATTATGTACTACTAAGGTTAATTTGCCATTGAATTGCATTTTAAAGACAACACCCAGAATTTAACAAGATATTGTCAATATTATGGCGTACAAGACTGCAAAGCTATGGGTATTTTGTCTTGGATTGCCTGCTTTTTAAGAAAAACTCTGTTAGTTGTGTTTGAGAAATGCCCTGAAACCCATGGATATTGATTTAGTTAAATATTATCAATTAATAGGTAGCATTTAACTTTTCTTTACCACCAATAGGGACTCCCTATTCTAAGTGGAGGAGAGCAGGTAACTTGAGGATGAATAGCTACATATCAATGGTATCCACTTAATTAAAAACAAACAAACAAACAAACCCAACAATGCTAAAAACTCTGCTTACAGTGAAAATTTAAAGAATATTAATTTCAAGCCATATTTCAGTACATTAAGCCTTAAGCATCATAAATTCAGATTAAAAAATAAGCTTAAGAAGAAGCGTGAACTGCTGCTCACTTGTGTTAAGGCCTTATTTGATTACAGGCTATCATCATCAATCAACCACAAAGACAAATAATTTCATGAGCAGGAGAAATTTGAAGCTTAGTTCCCCTGTGTCTTCTGGCTGGATTATCCTAGGCCTGCTGAGAGCCTGGATCACAACTTCATCTTGTTGACGGGGCGTTCACAGGGCCTCTTCTCAGAAATTCTCCAGGGTTCAACATGAGCTCATGCTACAGCCTTTCTCTTAGTGGGACAGTAACGTAGCTATTGCCTATCCAGCCACCTGTTGTCAACAAAACTTCTAGGAAGTTCATATTTCTGAGGACTCTTTCCCTTTCTTCCTTCATGATTTTTGTAAGCCTGGAACCTGAAGAAAAGGTACCTGACCATCTTCAAAACACAGCTGGAAATGTTGTTTTCAAGGTTGCTAAGGCGACCAGAGGATCTGTGGGAGAGCTATTCAGCCATCATTAAGTATTTCTATATGTGTGTTAGTTCTCATGGTTAAATGTAACTGAAAGCACCAGCTTTTGTCTTATTACTTAGGTTTACTTTAGGCCTCAGATTCAGAATTGTAGAGCTTTTGTGTTTTATTTTAGGTGGTAAACCAAAGCATTTATCTGCTGCCTTCTGTTAAACTTGCTTCAAAAGATTTATTCTGATATGCTGCCAAGAGACATGATTTGTAAACGTCCATTCAAGCTGTACAAAATCACAGTGCAGTGAATACGGTGAACGCAAAATTGTCATTGACTGCATCCCACAGAATGATGAGGGGCTCTGACTGGAACTTGAATCACAGAAGGATTAAGATTGGAAAGGACATCTGGAAGTCTCTCATCAATAATCTGATTGAAGCAGAACTAACTTCAAAGCTAGATGAGGCTGACCAGGGCCTCGTCCAGTTGAGTTTTGACTTTATCAAAGAACGGAGAATTCACCATCTGCCTGTGTACCTGTCTCAGTGCTTAACGAGTATATTAACTTAAAAAAACAACAGAAACAAACAAACAAAAAAAAACCCAAAACCACACACGAGAAAAACAGAATCATCAAGGCAAGGGAAGAGATTTCTCCTCTTATTCAGCGCTAGTGAGGTCACATTTGACATACTCTGCCCAGGTTTGGGCCTCCAGGACAAGAGAGACGACAACAAACTGAAGAAGGGCCACTAAGGTGATCAGAGGGCTGGAGCACATGATGGGGAAGCTGGGGGAACTGGGTTTGTTTTGTCCTGATAAGGGAGGACTGAGGAGGATCTAACTGCTGCCCTCTGTTACCCATATTCTCTGTTTAAAATTACTGCTTTCTGAGATTTTGACTTTAATGAAGAGAACTAATTTAAAACTTGGGTAGCTGAAATGAAATGTGAATGGCTAGAATTACCTGTAAAAAAAAGAATTTAAGGCACAATTTTAACTGCACCCACTCACACAAATAGTCACATTAGGTCCTAAGGAACTCACAAATACAAATTAAATTTTCAAATTTTTGTAAAAAAAAACCACCCCTGAAAAGCTATAGAGATAGCCTTTATATTATCGGCATATGACAGACAATTTACCTGATTGTAGTTGTTGATAAGTCTTTCCCAATTAAAAAATGGTGTTTTCCTTCTGAGATCTGCTGAGCCCAGGGTGGGTGAAGCCATACTACTTGAGAAATATGTCCAGCATAAACAGCAGGCATAATCCAGTTCTCAATACTTAATTCACTGTAATGAATGGAGAAAGGCTGGAGATAATACTGCTACTTTCCCTGTAAGTAAAACATGGTCAAGAACACAACAAACATATTCCACATCTTGAAAGCCCCCATGCAAATCATCTGAAATTAGTACTCTCTGTAACATTCACATCATCAAAGAAAGAAAAAGAGGGAAATCTTTATTCATAAGACAGACCAAAAAACGTCTACAGTAGAATTTTAAAAGTTAGGATCATAGAGTGCCATCAGCTTCACTCTTAGTATGGCAACTTGATTATAAACTACATGGATTTGTTGTCCTTTTTCTCTTGATAGATCACACAGACGAAAGTACAAGGAGCATCATCAACACTCTTCTAAATAACTTCAAACTGACCTCAAGGAGTATTTTATTGTAAACTGCTCTAAGTAGATTTTAAAAATAATCTCAGTAATTAAAGTGAGTCAGTCAGCACGTACAGAATAGCAACTTTCCTGATTATCAATACCCTCTTTTTTATGTGTATGATATAGCCCACAAAACTTCTTATTGATCCAACAAAGAAAACAAAATATTGACTATGGCTAGCATGATACAATTACTTACACACCAATTACATCATCTTGTCATTGCTGTAAATCACCATAACACTGAAGCAATCAATACTTATTTTAAAACAGGAAAAGAAAAAAAAAAACCAGCAAAGATCACTCTGTGGCTTGTTACCTACCTAAGAAGTTGGGGGAAAATATTGGTCTTAATGATCTTAATAGGAAAATCTTGTTCAAATTCATATATTCACCATGTCAACATAGGAGATGTTATTTCAATCTCAAAGTCAGTTTTTCAGTATGAAGAGAGAAAGGCTGTTTTAAAACCGCAGCTCTTCAGACATAAAGCATCCACTCAGGGTGCTGTCCTGTTCCTCAGAGGAACTAATTGACCTAATAACATTATATACTACTGAAAAACTGAACAAAGCAAATTTGTAAGTCTTAAATTGCTTGATATGCAACTTAAATATTTGACCACATTCAAAAAACACAAACATAACTTCTTCTGTCCAAAAAAATAAAGTTTTCAGCAAAAATGAAAAGACAGAAGATACAACTTGAGGCTGACTTACACCTCTCTTTTTCACACATCCTACACAGTTGGATACCAATATTCACTGTAAATCAAAGGCAGCAGGAAGCAGACTTAAAGTATTCTGATGCAGTACCCAGGACTTACCTAAAAAGAGCTTCTTTGTCAAATACAGTGTCTGCAGGCATATTCACAGGAATAAGAAGGTCTGGATGGGAATCAAGATGAACAAAGCTGACGTTACTGGCAGGAAGATGCTTTGAACCAATGGCACGATAGATGAAAGGCAGCACCTAAAACAACACAAATAAAAATATTTCCATTGTAACCAGTGAGCTGAAAAATGCAATGGCTTTAAGAGCAAAAACACTAGTTCCACTCTTATTCCTTTAGAATTTGGGTTAGAGGGAGGAGGAGATGGAAAACAATACAAAGGGGAAACAACTCCAGCAGCAAGACAGCTCGTGAACCATTATCATTATGAGCCCAAGAGTTCCACACAATAGAAGCTGCTGAAGAATCATAGTTTTACTCCCTCTTTCCTTCTTTATAGGAAGTCTTGTTTGCAGAAGCTCTTCTCACTAATCACTCAATTCCTAGTTTTTTTCATTTGCAACTAAACCCCAGGAATGCCTTTCCTCTTCTGCAGAACATTGCCCCCGCATTGCCTTCTCCATGCTATAAAGCTTCCTCACCATGCATGGGTGCTGTGGAGATAAAAACATCTCATTACGTGTGCTTTATAATAGAGAGTGAAAACTGACCCCACCATCATTTAAACTTTAGCTGATCTTTTAACCTATCCCCCTTGAAGAAAGGGCTTAATTCCTAATCCCCGCATGATTTAGTGGCTGCAATAGAGAGACTACCTTTCTGAACTGCCCAACTTTATCCCCTGCTGAAGGTCTTCACTCATAGGTGGGAAAAACAGGAGATGAGGCAACTCATCAGTTTATAGTGTAGTGAACCACTGAAATGCAATAATGTAGGGTGGCAAAATGAGAAAAGTGATGGCTGATTCATGATGCCTTTTACACTGAAATGCAGTACATGAAGTCTTTCCCACAGTTATGGGAGAGTAACTGTCTTAGCTCCCAGAACAAATCCAGCTTGGACTGTGAATCATGTTCCTATTATACAGGGAATGTGAAGACTGTAAAAGGACTGGGCAATAAAAATTACATGATCTCTATATTACAACAGAAACTGAGCTAATTTTTTGGCATAAAACTAATTAAGATGACAAATCCTGTGTATTGCATGGGCATAACCATAAAACATGACTGACAGCTGAAATTTGGACTGTATTCAATCTGTCTAGTAATAAATTCCTCAGTTTACTCACTATATATGCAGTAATATGTATACTACTGTAGTAGTAGATAAATCAAGGTTAAAAATAACAAGGGTTCCCTGATCTGTGACTTAATACTTCTTTGGAAAAAGGAAATTATCTGGCCTACCTGAAAAACCTACAGTCTTTGCAATTAAAGTTAAAAAGTTCTTCTACTTTGGATGAAGAACAAAAATTCCTTTATACTAGCTGTTATTATTAATCAAAGTATGATGCATCGATGCATCCAGTGACACCTTGCCCTAAAGAAACATCAGTGTCAGCAAAGGACTATATAAAGTTTCTGTGAAGTTCTTACACTTTGGAATGAAAGGCCATATATGCTTTATGCAAGATAGACCAATGCATGTACACACATATACTGAAAACACAGCGTATATATTTAGTATGAATAGACTTTGTTAATTGAAAACAGAAGTATAGAGAGTAAAACAAAGACAAATCATTAATAGTCATTATCTCAGTCCTCCTGTCACAGTGACACTCTTAGTCCTTGGTTACCACGGAAAAATAGCTATCACAGCATCCTATATTTCAGTGAGTCTCAGCAAAAATGACCTGCATTAAACTATTTACTTACAAGTTCAGAACATTATTTTCTTTAATAAACTTTATTACACTAAAATTTTCTGTTTGCAAAACACTGATAAATATTTTTCCCTTTTTCCTCCACAAGGTTTTCATGCCCCCAGCAATCCTCACTGAAATCAGCAGCTTTCTGTACCACTGGGTGAAGAATGTGCTTAAGATTAAGGCCTCATCTTATGCCACTATAAACAAACCATATGAGAAAACAGAAACAGCCGTTCAAAAGCAACTTCTTCTTCACCCCCTTACTTAATTACTTAACTAAAAAAGCAGAGTTCCAAATTTGACATTTCTCATCAAGTAGCAGTCAATCTGCTTGTTAGGATGTGATTATATTTACCAATTTGCTGCTGACATGCCATATACTGTGTAGGGTTGAGTTTCGAAGTACTGCACTAATGCCTAGCTAACTCTAAGAGCAGCGTAATGTAGGTATTATTTCCTTTTAACTACAGCAACTACGACTCAAAGAAGGAGAAAAAAAAAGTCAGCAATAATTGCTTACAAAGATGCCAAAATCCGACCACGGCATTAATAAACTTAATCACTGAATCGGGAAGGAAATTCAGGTCACCTGGGCATTGAATGTCATTTATGTCTCATGAGTGAAAGAGGACGCAGGTTTAAGGTCTGTGCACGGCCACGGAGGCGGGGTCTATTCCCAAGGAAGCGCCGGCAGCGGGGAGAAGCCGGTTACACAGCGGGCAAGGCGCGTCCTGCCGGGAGGCGGCCGGCGACCGCACAGGGGCACCACCGGGCACCTTCCTTCGCCTCCACCTGCCGGCCTGAGCCGCCGCGCCGCGCAGACAGACAGACAGAAACGAAGCTACTCCCCATGGGGCACCCGAGGGACTCCCCATTCCACCGCCCGGCCCGGCCCAGCCCCGCCGCCCCGCGCCGGGCACTCACGTCCTGGTGGTCCTCCACCACCCACACCGGCAGCGCCGGGTAGGCCCGCAGGCGGCCTCCGCGGGACCGGTCCCCGCCGCCAGCCGCCGGGCCGCTCATGCCGCAGCGGCCACAGGCCGGGCAGGGCGAAGCCCGGCCCCAGCCTCCTTCCCTCCTAGCGGGCGGTGCTTCCGCCCGCAGCGCCCTCCCACCGCTTTCCTCTTCCGGAGCCGGCGCGCTGCGGCCCGGGCTGGCCTCGGTGGCGGGTCGCCAGGTGGGCTCGGCGGGCCCGGCTGCCCGCTGGGGGGGCGGCGGGGCGGGCTAGGCCGGGTCTTCACTTGGGCCGCTCCGCTCTGCTCGCTGTGCCGCGGTTCCCCGGTGCGGTTGGCGGCCAGGGCGGGCGGCGGGGGCAGATCCCTGGGGCGCTGGGGGGGGCGCGGTGGCGCCTGTGCTGGCGAGCTCCTGGGCGCTGGTGCGGGTCGGGGCGGCGGGGTCCAAGCGGCCCCTGCCGGCAGCGCCTCCCGCGGCGGCCGGCCTGCGGCTGAGGAGGCCTCTCCGTGTGGGGAGCGGGGCCGTGCGGCGGGAAGGCAGCGCGGCAGAGCCTGCCCGACCGGCTGCCGGTCTCCTCGCTGGGTTTGTCTGCGCCGACCCTTCGGTGGCCGTTGGAGGCCGTTACAGACCGCTGGGAGCCGGTGGCTGGATGTGGCCTGGTCTCGGTGCCCTGTTGCTCTCAGCTGTGTGTCTGCAGGCAGAGAAGAGTTTTCGGTGCTTTTTAAAGAACTGATGTTAATTTTCCGTGTGGTGGCTGCAACCAGCACAATAAATTTCCTCTTCTGGGTGACAGGAAAAGGAGAGTTTGTCCTTTACAGTGTTTTTGAACTTACTTAAATTTAAATGAAAATTGAACGTGACCAAAGTTTGCAGCAGAGGGAGCTTTAAAATAATTTGGGCGTTTGAAATAATTTCATGTATTTTTTTTATTTTTTTCAGCTCTGATTCTGTGCATTCTGAAGCAGTGAAATTAAGGTGGTAGGACCAGAGCGGTTCTCTGGTGTTGGGGAAATCTTAGAGCTCTATTTAAGAGAGAGCTGATAAACAACACTTTTTGTTTGAATTGTATGTCATGTTAAAAAGAAATGTGCTTTAAGGCAAGGCACTGTGTTATACTGACCTTTGCCTTAATTTGTTTAAAGCAATAAGAGTTTAGCTCAGCCTGTTTAAATAAAATGTGTATGTAAATGTCAGCAAAGTATAAAACAGTTTTCCGTTACAAGCCTGAGCTGTGCAAGATCATGACTGGAGAACTAAAGCAAAATTGATTCAGTTATCTAATGGATTAGAATTAATAATGACAAAAGGTTGCACTATTGCCAGACAAAATAATGGAAAGGGACTTCTTCCCTCCTCCCTTATTTCTTTTTGAGAGCCTTTACAAGGTTGGATGGTACTGAGCAGGCACAGACTGACTGGAAGGAACAAGTGGCTTTACCATCATGGCCGCTACCTCCTAGAAATGCAGGATTCTCACTTGCTTTGGCCTTTGTCTGGTTGCTCTGGAGAGGGAATGAATGCCACCACCACCAATTCCAGTGGCTTCCACTAAGCCTTGTGCATGTAAGGAGAGACTTAGGGTCCTCTTGGTTCCTCCTCCTTGATATCTGTGCTTTCCTCCTTCATTTCTTTTCCTTACTCCCTCTGGTTCACCAGAAGTTGTCTGCTGTCTCTCAGCAAGCTACAACTTTTGCAGCACTCGCACCAGAATGCAACTGAAAGCAGTGCTCTGAGCTGTCCAGGTTGGCCATGTTGTATGGTAGCAGGTGGGAGAATATAAAAAGGAGGCTTTTTCTTTATCTGGTGATCTTTCCAATTATGTGTCTCTTGCCTTTCTTTCTCTCCCTTCCCCTTATGGAAAACAGGATTTACGTTCTGTGACTGCGTAACAAATTTTTTTCCTCTCCCTCCATTCCAGCCAAGACACAATGAATGATTTTTAAATTTTATTTTAAATGTGTTTTTTTTCCTTTTTTCGAGTTTTTGAAACTTAACATTGTAATTAAAGAATGAATTTTATCTTTAATGAAGCACAGTTGTTTTCATTTATAAATATTAATACAATGCATTAAATACATGCATAGTTTTGAGCAAGACTTAAGGCTGCTTGGAGCAGTGGCAATTGCTGGAAAGGTAACAGGGCCAAGCTGGCAGCTCAGGGTGTTTTTTTAGTCACCATTTATTTCAGTGAAATTGGAGTAACAGCACAGTCTACATAAAATTCTTTCTGCAACCTGTAAGTTTCTCAGTCTACAAAAATATACCTACCTAACTTAAAATACTTTGAAATATCTGTTGAACTTGGTCCTTTGCTAAATTGGGGTCTCAATGTTAATTGCTACTATCATTTAAAATTTACATGATTTGTTGGACCAGGTAACTTGCAATGAGGTGTTAGTAAAGTCATTCTGCCTGAAGTTTAGAATCATGTTCTAGAAAGGACTCCTCGTTATGGGACTAGGGATGACAACTGCAGTTGTTAAAATGAGTGGTTTCTTTGGTGTGGGGTATCTGAAGGCTTTATGTCAAAGTGCCTAGCAAGTACTAGGAGAGGCGCTTGTATTCTTGGCCAGTCATATTGATCATTTGTTGAAGTTAAAGTTGTCCTAACTCGGAGAACGTGGTCCAGTTTGGGTTCTGGGTTAAAGACAGTAGAGTGCTTTCATGGATGAGAGGTTTAAGGAATCAAAGGGGCATAAATGACCTGTACTAGAGGTCCGAGGAGCACAAAGCTCCCAGTGAAAGACAGTGGACATCATTCACTGCTTCTGTTAAAGGAAATTGCAGAAACTATAATTTCAGCACTTCAGGAGTAGTTCCTGCAAATGCATTAAGGACATCCTACAAGCCTTGTGTGACACTGGACTTTTGTTTTCCTCATTAAAGGTGAGCCATGTCTTTCCATTCCGGGCGAGGATGTCCCCGTGGTCAGGGGGGACCAGGAGCAAGAACTTCAACACAGACCTACCGCCCTCAGAACCTACGGCAGCTTCACCCACAACAGCCCTCTGTACAATACCAGTATGACCAGCAAACTGCCCCTCCAACAACCTATTCAAACCCTCCAACCACAGGTTACATGCCTCCCAGGCCAGACTTTGTGCCCTACCCTCCGCCAGTGCCCCCTTCCACGCAAAATCCCATCAGCCAATGTCCCATGAGGCCACCATTTCCAAACCACCAGATGAGGCAGAGCTTCCCGGTGCCTCCGTGCTTCCCTCCCGCTCCTCCACCTGTGCCAAATCCTAGTAATGCTCCTGTGCCAGGAACTCCTGCTGGGCAAAGCACCTTTCCTTACATGATGCCTCCTCCCACAGTACCGCATCCTCCCCCCCCACCAGTCATACCACAGCAAGTCAACTACCAGCCTGTGTACTCCGCAGGGTATTCACAGCAATCGTTCCCACCACCTAACTTCAATAGCTATCAGCACAACTCTGGCTCCTTTCAGAGCGGTGCTACCAACAGCAGTGGCGGCAGCAGCCATTTTCGGCACACGGGTCAGTACCAGGGAGAGAAGTCGCAAAGTGACCGACGGTCTCCAGAGAGGAGCAAGCACTATGATGAGCACAGACATCGTGAACATGGTCACATCCACAGTGACAGGCATCGGTCCACAAACCATGGGGATCGTCGGGATCGAGGCCGGAGTCCAGATAGGAGGAGGCAGGAAAGCAGTCGGCACCGGACAGATTATGACAGAGGAAGGATATCACCTCATCACAGAAGTTATGAGCGTAACAGGTAACTTGAGGTATCTTCTACCTGCCAAAGGAGAACTGTCATCATTGTCCCATAGTATTTGTTTGCGTTGATGTTCTTCCCTCACCCTTGTTTTTCCCTCGAGCTCAGGAGGTAGCCAGTACTCAGATCTGATGGAGAGAGCTATTATTTTGACATCTTTCAGGTATGCTGCTTCTGCCTCACCTTTGCAAGCTTGGCAGACTTGTTGCCCTTGTCCATGGGGATAGCTGGAAGCAAAGAAGATCTCATTTGAAAACTGAGTGGATTGCTGAGTAATGCTCTACCCTCATGGGTATTTACTGTAGAAACTTACGCACATGTGGCATGAAAGTAGAATTGGCACAACTTTGTGCAAAAGACTGTGTTCGGAGTTGAGCCTTACAAACCGTTAAGTCTCAGCACTTCAAAATTCAAGATTTAGGTACCAGAGTTAGGGTTCCAGGTGTTACTTGAATTTGGTCTTTCTTTGAGTAAGCTCTGTATTTGTAGAAAACCAGCACTTGGAAGGGTTTATGGTCTGATAGGTGCATGTATCTAATCCTTGCAGTGAGGTGTTTTAGTGAAAAGCATGTTGCGCAGCGTTCTTTATCCTGCTCTGTCCTCATCCTCATGGGACACCAGTACAGATGTGTGCAGGCTTCACGGGACCTCCCAGTGGGTGCTTAGACCTGCCCGTGTGATTCTGTTCAGGATGAAGACTTCAGCAAGCCAGCCTGTGATCTCAAGAGAGGACTGAGGTGAAAATTAGCATACACCAGTTAATGGAAATGGGCAAGTTGTAGGCTGTGTTGACATGTTATGATTCAGATGGATGTGTGGACTGCTTATTTTGGGATGTATCATGAAGTTTCTGTCCCTCTGCTTCATAGACACAAACAACTTGCAAATTGTGAGCTGACCTGATGCGGTTTGCTGCGTGGTGTTTTAGAGCAAACCATCACCAGCTAAAACTTTCACGTGTCTTAGATTTGCTCTCTTAGTGGCTCTTTTTGTGTCTAATGATCTAGGTCAGAATACTCAAAGAGAGATACTGGAAAGTTAAGTATCTAAATTAATTTAACAGGGCCCCTGGATCACATGCTCTAATTTTAGAAGCTCTGAGCTTTCTCATGTCACATGTGAAACATGAATTTATGCATTGTTCCTGTGGAAATGAAGCTACTTTCATTTAGATATGCAGAGATTTAATTGCAGAACCTTAGACAGCTGTATTAAAAAAAAACAAACCCAAACTTCACATTCAGTAAGTTTACTTTGATTTCCAAAAGAGGATTTTCCTAAAACCGAATGCAACTGGCATTAAGGCACTGGCCTTTTCTGTATGCTGAGCTTGTAGAATTTTCTGCCCTTTGTAGGTGACTCAAATATTTGCAACATAATTTCACAATTTATTGTTTATATTTTAAATTTCAGTTTTAAGTTTTTAAAATGCATGTTTTCAGCAGCATCTTTCTCAAACACTTGTGGATTACTGCTTGAGGCCAACTGCTTCCCGATCTACTTGACAATGTATCTGCTTATTTTAATGAGAACTGTTCGCCGCCCTTGGTGTGTTTTTTGCACAGCATCTCTCAAGCAAATCAGATGACGTGAATATGCTCTCTCTGAAGACTGAAATCCGTGCTTGAACAAGGCACAGGCAGAGAAGGATGAATGGGTGTGGGGAGGAACAATAGATAATTTGTATGAACTTTGTGCTTTGTAAATTTGCATTCTATTTCATGTTATGCATATGGAAACATACATATATATATTCATAAATAATCTTGACTCATTCTGTTAGCCTACCAAACCACCTGAGGCACATATTTACAATTCCTTATGTATCAGCAGACTGATTTACTAGGAGATTGGAGAGATTCACAAATGCTTGTGGACTAACGAGTTGTCAGCTGTTAGCAGAGTATGAAAACTACCTGTGTGATCTTTGTTGCTTCATGTACACAGTAATTTCATAGAATCATTTAAGTTGGAAAGGACCCATAGCACAAGGCCAGCCATAAACCTAACATGGCCAAGTTCACCGCTAAACTATGTCCCTAACTGCTGTGTCTTTTAAATACCTCCAGGGATGGTAACTCAGCCACTGTTCCAGTGCTTGATAACCCTTTTGGTGAAGAAATTTTTCCTAATACCCAATCTAAACCTCCCCTGGTGCAACTTGAGGCTGTTTCCTCTCAGCCTATCGCTTGCTACTTGGGAGAAGAGACCGACACCCACCTCGCTACAGCCTCCTTTCAGGTCTTCTACGAAGAAAGCAATAAGGTCTCCCCTGAGCCTCCTTTTCTCCAGGCTAAAGAACCCTAGTTCCCTCAGCTGCACCTCATAAGACTTGTTCTCTAGACCCTTCACCAGCTTCGTTGCCCTTCTTTGGACATGCTCCAGCACCTCAACGTCCTTCTTGTAGTGAGAGGACTGAACACAGTATTTGAGGTGTGGCCTCACTGGTGCCGAGTACAGGGGGGTGATCACTTCTCTAGTCCTGCTGGCCACGCTATTTCTGACACAAGCCAGGATGCTTTTGGCCTTCTTGGCCACCTGGGCACACTGCCAGCTCATATTCAGCTGGCTGTTGACCAACACCCCTATGTCCTTTTCCCCAAGCCTTTAGTTAATTTAAAGCTCTTTTGCCCCAGAAATATGTTTGGGTTGTCAAGTTCTTTATGTGTATGTGCAAGCTGAGTCTTGTAGATGAGACTCAGTTTCAGCATGATGCAGATTTTCTGTGTTTATCAGGTTTTTTTGTGTGTGCTTGAGGTGGCTGTCAGGAAGAGAGGGCTTGCCTGAAACACTTGAATGACTGCTGTGCTTACAAAGCTTTTGTGCATGGAATAGATTTTCTTTCTCTTTATTGAGACATTAAGAATAGTTAAAGGTATCTTACCCTTTGCTATTCATAATAGAAGAGGAAGAATGGCAACAAGTCCTGCGGTGAATTTATAGAAGTTACCTCTGTATGGTACGAATTAACCGTCATATCGAGATAGATGGCTTTATGACAAAGGCAGAAAAGATAGGTGATTGCCTTTTACAAATTTCGTGAAGGTCAGCATTAAGAATGTCTAGGGTTTTAGCAGTCAGCACATGTATATCATTTTGCATAACATGACCTCAGTCTGCTTCTGTGCTCCTTTCAGGTGTGTAATGTATCAAATGCCAGATTTCTCATTTAACTTATGTTTTGAACTCTCCAAGGGAACGGGAGAGGGAGAGGCATAGGCACCGTGACAGCAGAAGATCACCATCACCAGACAGATCCTACAAAAAAGATTATAAGAGAGCAGGAAGGTAAGGAAGGTTACATTCACTCTCTTGTATATTTGAGGTTCTGTGTATCCATGCATGTGAGTTTTTGTATATGTATATGTGCATACGTGCCTGGGTTGAACCTAAGAAAAGATGAGTGTCTTAAATTTATAACCATCTGCGTACACATGCAAATGTCAGTTATCTCAAGACCTTGTAGAGTTAGAAACAGGATTAATCTCTGGAGAGAGGGCTTTGCTCCTGTGTCCTAAAGACTTCCTGTTACACCTGCTTCCAGTCTGTAAAGTACCAAGATTATTTAAAGTCATTCTATGTATTCTATGTTTAGATCATCTTTTAAGAGCTTTTTTTTTATATTTATATATATAAAAAAAAAATTCCTTTTGAATCCTGGATAGTTGAAATCAGTGCAACATTATTGGCTTTGTAGGCAGAGGAGACTAAAAAAAAAAAAAAAAGTTGCTTTCCTACATTCAGCTTCTGAAAGCATTACTCTTGTAATACATAAGGAATATCACAGGTTTTGTTGTTCAAAGGAGTGCCTGAGTTAGAGTAACACAAGCAGTGTGGCTTATAGAATCATAGAATCATTAAGGTTGGAAAAGACCTCTGAGATCATCGAGTCTAACTGTTAACCTAACTGCCAGGTCCACCTCTAAACCATGTCCCTAAGCACCACATCCGCATGTTTTCTGAACACTTCCAGGGACCACGATTGCACCACTTCCCTAGGCAGCCTGTTCCAATGCCTAACCACTCTCTCCATGAAGAAATTTTTCCTAATAGCTAATCTAAATCTCCCATGGCACAATTAGAGCCCATTTCCTCTTGTCCCGTTGCTTGCTACCTGGAAGAAGAGACCAACCCCCACCTCACTACAGCCTCCTTTCAGGTAGTTGTAGGAAGTGATAAGGTCTCCCCTCAGCCTCCTCTTCTCCAAACTAAACAACCCCAGCCCCCTCAGCTGCACCTCATAAGACTTGTGCTCTAGACCCTTCACCAGCTTTGTGGCCCTTCTCTGGACGCACTCCAGCACCTCAATGTCCTTCTTGTAGTGAGGGGCCCAAAACTGAACACAGTATTCGAGGTATAGCCTCACCAGTGCTGAGTACAGGGGCACTATCACCTCCCTGGTCCTGCTGGCCACACTATTCCTGATACAAGCCAGGATGCCATTGGTCCTCTTGGCCACTTGAGCACACTGCTGGCTCGTGTTCAGGTGGCTGTTGACCAACACCCCCAGGTCCTTTTCAGCCAGGCAGCTCTCCAGCCACTCTTCCCCAAGCCTGTAGTGTTGCATGGGGTTGTTGTGACCCAAGTGCATGACCCAGCACTCAGCCTTGATGATCCTCACACAGTTGGCCTCAGCTCATGGATCCAGCCTGTCCAGATCCCTCTGTAGAGCCTTCCCACCCTCCAGCAGATCAACACTCCCACCCAACTTGGTGTCATCTGCAAACTTACTGAGGGTGCACTCAATCCCCTCATCCAGATCATCGATAAAGATATTGAACAGAACTGGCCCCAATACTGAGTCCTGGGGAACACCACTTGTGACCGATCGCCAACTGGATTTGACTCCATTCACCACCACTCTCTGGGCTCGGCCATCCAACCAGTTTTTAACCCAGCAGAGAGTGCACTTATCCAAGCCCTGAGCAGTCAGTTTCTCCAGGAGAATGCTGTGGGAGACAGTGTCAAAGGCCTTACTAAAGTCCAGGTAGACAAAGTCCAAGTAGCTTCTGTATAATCCTTCTGATAAAACCCTAATTCTTTTCTCATGCAAATAGTTTGTGGGCTATGTATTAAAACTTCTTTATATTGTAACTTTCAGTTGTGAGTGATGTTACTTTTAGTTTTTAGTGATGAGTTTCTAACTTTGGAACAAAATTAAAAGAAAGTCATCTAGAATGCAAGTAGGAGTTTTAATCTAAAAGAGCATATATTTTTTCATTCTAATTCTTGAATAAAGTTTAAAATACAAAACCACTTTAAGTAATTTTTTGTAGTAGGTCAGAACTACAAAGTACTCTTTATGTTGCAAGTTAAAAGCAGGAAGAGGCAATTGGATATTGCTGTAGCTTATATGGTAGAATGATGTACTGATCTGAAGCAAACTATTTATTTTTCATTATAAAACTGTCACTGTTAAAATAATAAAGAGAATTGCTTTTGTTTGCTTTCTCCCACTAAGCCGGTCCCCAAGCAGAGAGAGAAAGAG
Organism: Theristicus caerulescens; assembly: GCA_020745775.1. Lineage (NCBI taxonomy): Eukaryota > Metazoa > Chordata > Aves > Pelecaniformes > Threskiornithidae > Theristicus > Theristicus caerulescens. Next base: position 77,976,230 of record CM036558.1, read on the forward strand.
ACCCCGATGGGAGGAGGACAGAGAAAGGTGGTCTGAGAACCAGAATTCCAGCAAAGAGAAAAATTATACTGCTGTCAAAGACAAAGAATCAGAGGAGAATGCATCTGAAAAAAATGAAGAGGAAGATGAGGAATTACTTAAGCCAGTATGGGTTCGCTGTACCCATTCTGAAAGCTATTATTCCAATGACCCTATGGATCAAGTGGTATGTTTGTGAGAGAACTCTAAAATTACTGTACACAGTCCTTTATTGATTGTTTGATTACTTGATTAATATGAACCCTTCAGCAGGATCATGTTTTGTGTCACTTAATCCTTCTCTCCTCCCAACCATCTCAGCCTTTTAACCCTGTTAAGGGCTTTATTTGTTGGTATTCTCTATTTTCATCAGTTTGTTCTGTCTGTTTTCATTCAGATTAGTGATACATGGAAGACAGGTACTTTTTTTGTCACCAGGAGGGAAGGGTGGTTTTTTTTTTTTCATTATACCTGTATTTGAGCAAAGATGCCTCAATCACCATATATTCCCACAACCTTGGAGAAGTTTTGTACAGAGGCAGGAAGTCAGGATTCTTTGTACTTGACAATGACACTTGCTGGTGGAGTAGTGATAGAGGAGGGGTGCTTTCTGTTTTTTTATTTTTTTTGTGGTTGGTTGGTTGTGGGTTTTGTTTTTTGAGAATGACATGGAGAGTGAATTCATGGTGATTCAAAGCAGGCAACAAAATGAGCTGAGCTTTGTGTTTGATAAAATTCTTCTTAATTGCAAAATACTTCCACAGGTCTCCTGTTCCTTCTGAACCTGTTGAAAATCAATGCTGAGCTATACTAAATATGCTTAGCCATAGTTCTGCTTTGTTAGGCCAAAGGTTTGATGATAATGCACCGGCAAATGAAGTAATTTCTCTGCGAATTCATCTGACTGAGCAATGTAATGGTATGCTAAAGCCTTAACAAGTATTTCCATGTTTAATTGAACTACACTGAGATCTGTCTTTCCCCCGCCTTGCTTTTCATTGTGAAATGCTGGTGCATGTTGTGTTCATGTTTCACCACTGTCTTTTTGTTGTTGTTGTTGTTCTGTTTTTTAATTAACAGGGGGACTCTACTGTGGTAGGAACAAGCAAGCTCCGAGATCTGTATGAAAAATTTGACGAGGAGTTAGGAAGGCGACAGGCAAAGGCCAAAGCAGCCAGGCCACCGTGGGAGCCACCAAAGACCAAGCTGGATGAAGATTTAGGTAGGCAGAAATGCTGACAAAGCTCTGAAATAGAATAATCTGTAGTTAACCTGTTGTTGGCAGTTGTTTGTATTTAATAATGTCAGTAGGTTAATATGTGTTTTTTAAATCCTTCCTTTCTATTGCATATCCGTAGGAGTTTTACTGTTGCTTTTGACTGAAGTAGAGCTAGATTCTTTACCTAGAAAGCGTAAGGGTATCGAGCACTGCCTTACGCTAAAGTCTCTTCCATGGCATGAAAGCACCCTGAGCATGATCAGATAGGCCAAAGCATGGTGCACAAGAGGCTTTGAGGAGCTCCTGGTCTTATATTTCTAAAAAGGAAGCAAGAGTAGTGGTGATAAACTCATATGGCTGCTTGTTATGGCACTGAGTTCATCTTTCTTCTGGATTGTATTTTGGTTATGCAGCTCTACTTACTATGATCTTATGCAGAAGTATCAGTTTTCAAAACATAGTTTGTCTGCATTGTCATGCACCACCCATATGGATCTTCTTGCAGTGAAATAAGTCTGCTAGCTCTATCAGTTATTGGGGAAATACTGGTTGAATTAGCAGGGCATAGTTTTTGATAGCAATTTGTCTACTCAGAAGTCAGTGAAAGCTGTTTTTCTTATTTTGTTTTGTGAGAACCATTAGCTGTTCTTATTATACTTCCAGCATTTCAGTGTTTCATAGTGTGTTTTTCAGTCAGTTGCATTAGTTCAAGAAATTCTTAGGCATATAACATTAATTTAGGTACTCCACTGGGCTTGCTTTTTAACTGATGCTTCATGTCTGCCCATTGAGCTGCTTCAGACTCTCATATCTGAACCTAGTAACTCTTTAAAAATCACATATCGAAAATTTTAAAGTTGAAATGCAGGTATATAATGACACGGTCAGTTACGTGTGGGCAGTATAAAAAGATACAAGAAAGATGAAAGAAAAATAATAAACATAGATTGAATAAAATGTGAATTCACTTCTGTAAAGGAAACACCTTTTTCACCTTTTTTTGAACAGCAGATTTGCACATATTTAAATTCACTGAAGAATCACTATCAGATTTAACTGCAAGGTTTTTCAGGAGGTATATTTTCATGTGAATGAAGCAAGGACAAAACTACTACATTCTGCATACCTGTGTAAAACTTCACTTCCTCAGATCTCTGCAGTAAGAGTTCCTTTGCTGCTCCAGGCTAAAATATAGGGCCAAGAGCAACTTCTCTTGTGTTTTTTTCCAGTCTTTCTGGAGGACCCGAAGGTTCTGTGTTTGCACTGGTCCCCTGGGCTGACTTGGTGTCTCTGCTGGCTTCTCCTATAGTAATGCTTCTGTAGTGTCTATTAGTTTGTCTTATTTTGTACTTAAGTAAATGTTGTCTCTGTTCTGTCTTGCGTTAGCAGTACTTGTGTACTGTAGTGAGATAGCGATGCACTTGAAGAGCGCTTTTAGGTCATGAAAGGCTGATTTCAGTACATGAAATCCAAAAGTTCTGCATTGGTCTTTCAGAATTCCAGCTTACTCTCACAGGTCCCACACTCATTTTGCACCTAAAATTAGACTTATACAACTAATTAATGTTTATCAGAGAACTTCTAAAACTCAAGTGTTTGTGGATATTTGTAGAAATATATGTGTATGCACATTCAGACAAAGCTTAATTGCAACTGAGCATATATGACCTATGTAAACTGTATGTCCCAAGGACATATTTTAACAACACCTTATGCTGAATTATGGAGTGTATAAAAATATGTGTTGATTTTAAAAAGGAAAAAAGGGAAGCATATTTTACTGGTAATATTCTCTCATTTTCTGTCTCTTTTCTTTTAACTAAGGAGAGTCTTGTATTCAATACATACACATATTTTAAACCACAGTTTCACAGTATTTCAAAGCGCTGGCAGTGTAGTAATATCTTTCCTCTTAAGTCAAAACTTAGAAATGGAAGAAATGTTGCATCCCTCCTTCCAAGAATAATAAACCTTACTTGCTTCATGCTATATGTCTTGGCTATGAAGGCATTTATTTAATTGGGAGCTGAGATCATCTGTGGAAATGACTGACATTACATATGTAATAAAGGGGTCACTTGTAAGTACCACAGGAGGTTAGAGATATGTGAGATTGGGCTCTGGGATGTTTGTGGGTTTGGTGGTTTTTTTATTAAGTCCAGACACTTATTAACATTACTTTGACAAGACCACAAAGGAGATGTTTTAACAAGTCTAAGACCATCTTCTGTGGTTTTTTTTTTTCTTTAACATTGTTCTCCCCTCTGATATATGAGAAAAATTGTTTTAGTTAATACAAAGAAATATGTCTTTTTTAAAAAAAAAAAAGTAAGGAGGAAAACTCACAGAACAGGGCTTCCAAAAAACTTATGGCTGGATTCACTCAGCTAGTAGTTCCAGGTTTTCTTCTTGTCTGTGCTTTCTGATATGTGATAATGAATTTATTAGAAATAATTGATTTTGAAAAATGAGTCTAACAGTACATGTTCTATAATAATACTATCCATATGTGCTGTTTTGTAACTCTTAAATAGACAATATCTTGCTACAGACAGAAGCATTTGTAGGTAAAATAAGACTAGGCACAAGCACTTTGCTCATAGCAAGCAGAATTAACTTTTAAACAAGAGGTTCTGTTTAGCTCATACTAATGACCTTATGTGTATTCTTCTTTTCTCTCTCTTTTTTTGTTTTGCTTTTTCTTTTTTTCTTTTAACTTTACAGTCACACTTGTGTTTGTTATAGCTCTATAATCTTTGATGTCAAGTGAATGAAATTGCTCTTCTACAAGTGATCAATGGTGCTCCTGGACAGCCAAACAGCAATCTGATGCATGCAAACAGATGCAGTTGTTGTAGGCATTTAATATCCATAGCATTTGCTGTCATTTTTAATTAAAAATGCAGTTGCTGTCCCTCTTTTCGTTAGTATGAACGTCATGCACAACTTTAATAACTTTCAGTATGCCACAGCTAGATGTGTTGTGTCAGAAAATGCATTGCTACTGGGGAGGAGAGTGTGTGGAAGTGTTTTTCAGCTGACTTTATTTTCCCTGTGTGAATCAGAGAGCTCCAGTGACTCAGACTGTGACTCCGAAGATGACAGCAGCTGCTCTAGCAGTTCAGATTCTGAAGTTTTTGACGTCATTGCAGAAATTAAGCGTAAAAAAGCACACCCTGATCGTCTTCATGAAGAACTGTGGTACAATGATCCAGGACAGGTATGGTGAAAAAGTACTGTGTGTCTGAATGTCAGTCTTCCCCGTAGACCTAAAATTCTACATTGTTGTCAAACATGCTGAGTTATGTTTATCGATACGCATTTTTTTTACCCCCCTTTTCTCTCTCATCTTCTTCAAAGCACTTCACTTTTGATTTCAAGAGTGTGGTTCCAGCTCATGAATCCTGGGGATTATTCAGATGGAATCACGTCTGAATGTGTTAATAAAACCTGAATTGCTAACAGCGTACTAATGCTGTCCTCTTAGCCCTGAGATAAAAGTACACAGATGAATTCTGGGATGGAGAAAAGGCAGCATGTTTACCTCCTTTACAAATTTTTCACCTAAAAGCTTTCAGCTCATAATGATAAATAATGTTTTAAATACGCGGTTAATGCTCCTAATTTCTTGTCTAATGGTTCTTTTGTAATTGCATGGAGATTATAGTTCTCATTAAATGTAATTGCTGAGCTCATGAAGTGTTGTTTTGAATGTATACATTGCACAGAAGACTAGTTTTTGTTTGCAAATTTGCCATCTTAATCTTTCTTACTTAAATATTTTACAGTCTATTCTAACTCATTGTCAAATGGCATGTCAGTAAATTTATTTTTCTGGCACTTTGTGTGATGCATGAGTTTAGCATGCAACAAATCATAATGTGAAGAGATACTGCAATGATTATTGCCACTGTGGTAATTCAAAGGTCTGTTGAATATTCTATCTCTGACTCATATTTATGCTTCTAGTTTAAAAAAAAAAAATAATAATTTGACTGAGCATAGCTAGCTGTTTTTATTTATATGGAAAAGAAAATTAGCAAACTGTTCAGATATTTAACTGAAAAAATTGTGTAGCTCTTGGGCACACTTCAAAGTAATGTTCTAGGCCAGAATATTAGCTAAATAGAAAGAAGTGGAGTAACTATAGGATGAATAGATTAAGGGATGTGTGGTTTATGAGTTTCCTGCTGAAAAACTTTCTTTCCCAAAAACTTTCTTGAGACTGACTCTTCATCTTTCCTGAAAGGGCTGAAATCAGACCATGGTGAGCTTGTCAGTGCTGTACTACTTTTGAGTAGATTTTATTTGAAAATGTTTTCCTAGGTATTTATCTGGTATGCCAGAATGCTTTCTAGCTATCACTACATAAAACAGGAGTGATTGCCGTGCACAGTGGCACATATGAGTACACCGTCTGACATGGAACTAAATTTTTAGGATGGAGCTTCCCAACCCTTTAGTCTGAGCAGTGTGTTTGTTACTTTGGATAATCTCCAGCAGTGCTGGCAGTTGCCAGAAAATAAATTGTTAAAGCTGATGCCACCACAGTGGCCTTTTGCTTACAAGTGTTACCTGCTTGTTTGTGTTGCCCTGTTGGCCAGAGGAAGTTAGAAGCCATTGCCTTAGTTTATGTAAACTTGTGATCATTCATCATCATTTTATCATCACTTCATGATTGCTCTTCTGCATTTTTTTCCATGAGCTGTGTCATTAGGAACAAGATAGATATGTATCTGACTTGCTTCTCAAGTTCTGGGCTTTACAGGTACTTCACATCTCCCTCAGTTTCAGTCTGTGCATTTAATGTAACAGAGGCAGTGCTGGTGCTGAACAGCTCTTAAGAATTAAGGATGAGATTTTCAAAAATAAGTGGTGATTATTTTAATATCCTTAGTAGGCCCTTATTTTTGGGGGAGTGATGAGTGATTTGCTGTTGACTACATTTTTTAACTCCCTTCCATTTTGTGGCTGTGCAAGCCAGTGAGGAAGTATGCTTTTATCTATAAGCATGATTCAGTTCCATTGAGCCTGTACATTCTTCAGGGGTCTCAGAGTGTGGAGAAAAAATGTGTGAACAAAAAGCTGTCATGTCACTCTGTTAAGATTGCATGACTAAGTTCCCAAAAGAGTAGAGAAGTGCTCTACTACTTATGTTCCTTTGCATGTGTGCACGGTGCCAGTCTGAAGAAATTAAACTGAGATTAACATTCAGAGAATTAACATCAAAACTAAAAAGTTGCATCCCTCTCCCAACTGTCTGAAGGCTACATTAACAGCAATTTGGGGGTTCTTGCTTCCTGAGGTATCATCACATTGATATCTATTTGCTGATGATAGTATTTAGCCCCATCATGGATGCTGTTTCCAGTTTCAGACTGCTTATAATGGCATGGAAAGTTCTGCTGGTTTTTGTATTGCACTGCAAGGTTGTTGGGGTTTTTCTAAGTCTAAAAAGAATGATTCAGTTCTTGGATTAACTTTGAAAAACTGCATTAAAGCCTGGGGTTGGGAACTTCATGTGTTTCTCCCGTTCGGTTCTGGGTTTTTTCTGTTGGATCTCCTCAATGGGCATGATGTTAAGAGCAGAAAGCTTTAGGGTGTTGCCGTAATTAATAGTCTGCATTGAACTTGGTCATAAAAGTGAGAAGAAAGACACTAGCTGTATACTGTGTGCAGTGGCCCTTTTTGATAGAGCTACTTGATACACTCATACAGAATACTGAAGCGGATATTTTTTCCCCCCTTCCTCTTTTTTACTGACCTGTTTGCAGGATGCATTTGAAGTGCTCCCATTACTTTAAAGTAACAAGTAAAATCTTCAAATGGTCTGCTTTGCACACTTTTGGTGATAGCCTTGCCACGTTGCAGAGGGGTTAATCAAGGATGGGATTTCAGTCAGTGAGCTGAGTGGAACTGTTTGAACATGGATATTTCGGCATGTAAATATTTGCATGTGCATGTTTAGGACCTGAATCTCATTTTAGACAGGCAGTGTGCTGTTTGTATGTATAAGAAATGGAAAAGATGTATATGATAGTAGAGTAGTACAATTCTGCTGAGAGCATTTTTCCATCTTGTGCTTCTGAAACAGTGATGAAGTTCTAATGCTATTGTGCAGTTTCCTTACATTAGTCTATACTGTTTTCAGTTTTATTGGCTTAAGAACATCCACTTAATCTAAGCCTGACAGGCTTTTAGAAGCATCAGCACTCCGGGCATTAAAACCAACATACTTTTCCAAAACCATTTTTCAATAAAAGCAGAATCCTATTTTGGTTTTGACAGATGAATGATGGACCCTTGTGCAAGTGCAGTGCTAAAGCCCGACGAACAGGAATAAGACATGGCATTTATCCTGGCGAAGAGGTAAGTAATTCTAAGAATTGCAATTATGAATACAAACTTGCTGCTGTAAACTCATACTTGGGTTGATTTAAGTTTTTTTTTTTCCCATGATTTACAGGCTTAGTAAAAACTCCTGTGCAACTTTAAATCACTTAGTTGTGTAACCTTATATTTAAAGCTTAATACTGGTAATGAAATCTACCTGAAAACTATGGAAACTTTTGCTTGTATTTGTTTAGTTCTAGTTTTTTTTTTTTTAAGTTTCTGAAACACAATTATGTTAATAAAAAAGAACTTGTGGTCAAAGATCTACCATCTTCAAGTGGATGAGTATGTTATGAGGGCCCTCTTTGTGAAGGGATTGCTTGAAAAGTAAAAGTAAATAAAATAGTTATTCTGCTGCTGGCATGTGCTTGAAGCTTGTCAGGAGGTGTTCTTACCTTAGCACTAGAGCATGTCTGCACTGTAAACATTCCTCCCAGCATTGTCTCTAGCGTTTTTCTTGCAGAGAAGGAGGGAGAAAATTTTAGCAGGAGAAAACACATATATAAAACTTGCTGCATGAAGGCCGCTGCTCCCTGGAGCAAGGCCAGCTGGCAATGTGACGTTTCAGAAAATCTCCTAGGATATGCTAGTTTTTACAGTGTCCTGTAGATAAAGCTGCCTAGCTTTAAACCGGCTGGTTTGTAACTGTCTTGTCACAGCAGTGAGAAGCTTAATTTGGGGCTGAACATACAGAGTAATTACCCTACTTATTGGATGGGTTTTGCAAAGTGCACAGAGCTGCATAGTGGTGTAGCTATCTTGCCATTGCCATCAGACCAACTTTTGTAATGCTCTTTAGAGTAGTACCCTGCTTGCTGAAGTGATTTTTGTTTTTTTTCTTTGCCATGCAGACAGATGTATTCTGAACAGGCTGGTGGCAGCCTCTGAACTGCAGAAAATTGGATATAGGGCATATGAGAAACTGATTTTGTCTGACTGCTGAGGATTTTTAGGTCTTTAAACTGGACTGCTTCAGAACAAGCTGGAAGAAAACATGAATCTCAGGCATCTGGTGTTGCATCAGAGTGCACAGAGGGCTGGCTGCCTTTGAGCCTCACAGGCAGGCTTTACAACCTAGCAGACAGAGCAGGGTTACCAGAGCTGCCTCTTGGTGATAGACTAATCCCTTCTCTTCAGGCCCCAGATTTGCCCCAAGCAGATGAGCTGATACCTGTCTATCTTGATAACATACTTTGAGATCTTCTCATGTGAGGTCCAGGTTCCTTTTCATAAGCTTTTAAAATCAGTTTCCTGAAACACATTCATATAAAAGAGGAAATTAGTCTGGTATGTAAATAACTTAACTGCTGTCTGTAAGAAAGATGGAGAGTCAAATGGAAAATGAAAAAAATTACAGCAATGTTTTTCACCTTTTTTTTCCTTTTGAATAGCTTTAAAAATATTTCTGAAAGTGAAAATGTAGATAAGACCCCACTTTCCCTCTTCCCAGAATACTTAATTATGACTACCTGCTTTTATTTAATTTTTCCTAGTGCACATTTCATGGATATTAGAAATGCTTTATTCTCTCTTTTAATCTAAATTTGCCTTGACTCTACACATAATTCTACTTATCTCTTTCTTTAAGCCCATTAAACCATGTCGCCCCATGACCAACAATGCTGGAAGACTATACCACTATCGAATTACTGTGTCACCTCCCACAAACTTCTTAGTAAGTACTTTATAAATAATTCTAACTAGGATTCTAATTTTGTTTTCAGTGATGGAAGTAGTACTACTTCTTGTTTACTCCGTGGTGGTTTTGTTTGCTTTTTTCAGACAGACAGACCTACTGTTATCGAGTATGATGACCATGAATATATCTTTGAAGGGTTCTCAATGTTTGCACATGCCCCACTAACAAACGTAAGTATGGTCATTGCTACATACACAGGATTTTTTTGGAACGCGAGCTGTTTCTGCCCTGAAGTAGAACTTCTCTAAAACAATGGTACATATATGTTACAAACATCTCGCCAGCACTGGGGACATGGGAAAGACATTTGTGCTAATGAGTCTCAGGTTTTGTCTTGACTAATTGTGGTAAGCATTGTCTTCAAACTGTGACTGAGACTGTGATGTGCATCAGAGTAACTTTTTTACATGTTTCACAGTTTGGAAGTGAAGTAAACCATGGAATAAATTGTTAAAACTGTTAATTGGATTTAAATTGGATGACGAGGTTTGTTAAGTTGAAAAAGTTTAAAAAAACAGCAACAACAACAAAAAAAAGGTTTTCCCTTTATTAAGTGACAAAAGGACGTTTTTCAGAGATCCACTCGAAAGGGATTTCTCTCTTCTAAAAACTTACCTGGACCTACCACTTTGTAGCATCTGTTCAGCTTCTTCAGGAGCTAGGCAAGTTATGACTTTTATTAAAAGTTGTAAGTATTTAAAGGCAATTAATTTTATGTTTTGAAAGCAAATATAACAAAAAAAGCACGATTGGTACTTGACTGCCCTGCTTTTCCAATATAAGCTGTTAGCTGTATCTGAATGAAAAAATATGCAAATACTTAATTTCTGTACATTTGAAGATTTTTTTTTTGTTATCTTGATATTTCAAGAACTGGTTTTTTAAAATGTTGTAGGGTTTGTTTCTTTCCTTGGTTTTATACCTATTACTAGCTACACCACCAACGCCAAAACCCAGTGTAAGAATGGTTATCAGTACAGGACTGGGATGTAAGAATACTGGAACTGAGAGGCACTGAGAAGAAAGCATTTTTTCGTGACAGTTTGCTTGCATAATATATATGACAACACGACTTTTGGTAAGGAGGGGAAGGGACTGTAATCTTGATGAGAAGTCAGTAAGAGAGTAGAGTTCAGCCTGTGGGATTGCAGTGTGAAGCAATCCCTGCCAGGTAGCATTAACGGCCTTGGGGTTCAAGGCAGATTTGTCCCGAGGCTTTACATTTTCACTTTGTAAACAAGCAAAAAGGAACAGTTTTGTTTTACTCCCATTAGAAGGGAAAAAAGACCACCTTATTTTTATAATTTTTTTGTGTACTGCATGACAGGAAGGCAGAGTTATGGAAATCTTTAACATATGGAGAACAAGGAAAACTTTTCTTGTCTGACATGTGTAGTTAGTGAAGACATTGAGCTTACACTTACTGTGAAGTACATGTGTGGTTTCTTTCTCATTCCAAATAGGGGAAGTGATCAGCAGCAAATTATTACTTTTTTACAGAGTTGAATACAAAACACCACCACATTGTCAGTTCCTGTTACTAGCAGGTATAAAGCCCTTTGGAAGGAGTCTCTTGCTGTCTTGAGATGATTTTTGGCAACATAAAAACTGCTGTTTGAGAAACATTTTGGAACATATGTGATAAAAGGGAGGTGACAAAGGGTAGCAAAAATAGAGATCCGAACACCAACATCTTTGAATGAACCAAATTTCTGTAACTTGAAGTCTTAGCTTTGCACCCGGTTAGAAGTCTTACTACTGTTATTACTGTTACTCAGTAATAATTGAGCAGGTCAGATATTAGGGAAAATGGTTAGTATGGTCATATGAGAAATTATAATTTTCTTAATATAACTACCAAAACAATTTTGTAGTGCTAGCCACATGTACCTTTGCTATGTATTTGCTTGTGTATGTGGAACTCTAATTCCTGGAGATTTTGGTCGTGGTCACTTCTCTAAAGAATTCGTTTTCTATTCAATACAAAGAAAAATACCCTAGGCTACCGGTTTTCTGAATCAGAATATGCTCTCCTGGTTGAACTTACTTGTTAGAAAGTAAGCAAACACTCTCTGTGTTTTCATCTTTTTTAAAAAGCCCTGCTCACTTAAATGTGACAGGTTTTCTTCTCGGATTCTAAATGGGACATTTGACTTCCAAGGTTTTTTATTTTTGTATTCACATTTAATATTGTATCAAATTCAGGAAATGCAGTTTTTTATTTGGTGGTTTGGTGTAGCTCCTTAGTTTATCATGCAGATATCAACAGATTTTTGTAGACAAAATAGTCAAATGTTTGACAGTGGGCTGCAAGAAGAATATTGCACCTCTGCTAAGTCCATTGATTTCAGTGCAACCCCAGCACCATTCAGATATTTATTTGTGTGCTTATCAATGCAAAATAACCTTGAGTTGCCTCACTTTCACAGACCATTGAATTGTTCTAAGATTCTTTTATGCTTGCAAGGGCAGTGAATATTAAAACTTGCTAAGAGCTGTAGGTGTGTAGGGTAGGATTAGGCATTTCTGTAGTCTTTTAGAAATTTAGCATTTTTGCTTTTAAAAATCCCATTTATAAAACCGACCAACCAAACACCTTCAGCAGTCCATGGACTTTGCAAACAAAGGAACCTTTTTTCGAAGGTGAAAAAAAAAGGAATTAGATGTTTGTCTTACTAGTTAGTTGAGTGAACTTCTGAGAATATTTATAGGATGAAATTAGTATAAACCTATAAATTTATCCTGAAGTTCTTATATTGTGTTGCTATGACTTAAAGCTATATTTTAAGACAGTATAGCTAACAGAATTGGCAGTGTGCTAAAAACACCTCCCCTTCAGGTCACTGTATCAATGTGACATGTTGTGTCACCAACAATAAATTCACTTCCAAATATACAAGTGAGAGAAGATACGGGTTTACTGAGCTTTGCTTTTTCTTCTGAACAAAATTTCATCTCCAGTAGATGGCATTATTTAATCTTCCTTTACCATCCCTCCGGTCAGCTCTGTGTTATTACAGAGGTGTTATTACAGAGGTGGTGGTTAGAACTGTTACTTCTCTTGCACACGCTTGTGTTCCAGTCTTTGCATGATCCCCAGAGCAGCTGTTTTAGTAAGTGCCCTTTTCAGCAGACAGTAATACCTTTGCATACAAATTGTATTAACTATACATTTGATGCTGTATAGTTTTTCATGCTGAATTTCTATTTTCATTCCAGATTCCTCTATGTAAAGTAATCAGATTTAACATTGACTATACAATTCATTTCATTGAGGAGATGATGCCTGAGGTAAGAAGGATAATTAGTCAAAAAGTCAGAGTGGTTTATGAGTTGTTGATATGCTTAATGGATTAAACTCTTTAGAATCCCATCTCGTGAAGTCTCTAGAGACAGGCTGTGTTCTGAACGAATGGCTGAAACGGAACTTGTACTCACAGGTACTAACATAAATTCGTCTACCTAGGCTATCATATATTAAAATCAAATAGTAAGAAGTGCTTATATCCATAGCTTCTTTTCATTTTAAGTTATATACAATATATGTCAGGTACTCTTATCTGTAAGCCGAGTTAGGCATATCCTTCTTTTATGGATGACAAAAATAAGGCATATGGAGGTGCTGGTTTGCCAGGATCACATAAGGCAATGGCAGAGCTGAAACTTAATCATGAGTTTGAAGCTCTGAAGATTGCTTATCAGTACTTAATATAAGCTGTTGCCAAAACAAATTTCCGGTGGATACAAACAAAGCACATCCAGTTCATAATCTTTTTTTTTATTACAAATTAATCCCTGGTGAAGCCAGTTTGTGAAGTAAATTGCTGCAGTGGAACAGCATGTGTAGGTACAGAAACACCCCTGCATATTAACTACAAAGATAGGATCAGTGTTTAATTTAGTCACATATATTTACATTTTTCTTTCTAGTTATCTCTTTTTGTTGCTCAACAGCATATAAATATATGCAAGAGCCCTGAAATTCCTCAGCAAGATTAATGTGATCAAAGCAATTCATTGTCACTGAATCTGCTGTGTTGTCTCCAAATCTTGTTCTAAAACAACAAATGGCCACCAAGCAAAATAGGGAATTTGACATTCTTTTGGACTCCTGGTCAATTGGCTACAGCATTGTTTGCAGACCATCTGTACTAATGCGTTCTTGTGAATGAGATTCTCTTGTTGGGTTTAAAATTTATGGCTGGTATCATACATAAACAGTTTATATAAACCTGGCCTGATTCTGTTTGTTAAGGAAGTTTCTTCATTTCTGAATGAAAACTCTTTGCTTTGGAGGAGCTGCTTCCCCACTTGATGAGAAGAATCTCTTTTTTTTTTTTTTTTCTTTTTTTTTTCCTTCTCTCCTTTCCTGATGGCTCTTGAGGTTCAAAATCCTCAATTTGCATTGTTCTGATGTGTTGCTATGGAAGTAATCATGATATCACAAATGGTGATTTCTAAACTTTTAATATGAACATGTAGAAAAAAGTGAATTATGAAAAAGATTCTTCTCAGAAATATGTCATCTGCTTAGCTTACTCAGGTGAAAGGGTTTTAGTGCATGGCAAATTATTGCAGATTCATAATTTCTGCCTATAGTGTTGATTTGGACATTGACTAAAGAGTCTTCATTACAATGCTTTCTTGACAATCCTTTCTGAAGAGATCACTGTGTTATGTTACGGTAGATGATTACAGATATATCAGTACTGTTTCCAAAGCCCAGTGTCTAGCAGTTGGCAAATATGAAGACATTGGTTTTTTAATTGTTTTATTTAAATATATGTGAGTGGCATTATTTATATTACAGTTATATATATTATTATAATATAATTATAATTCTGGTTTATTTTTTTCTTTCCCCAGAATTTTTGTGTGAGAGGTCTTGAGCTGTTCTCTTCATATCTATTCAAAGATATTTTGGAGCTCTATGACTGGAATCTTAAAGGTAACTTTTATTTAGGGGAAAAAACCCATAAAAAAAACCCAATTAATTGCAGCTTTTGTAAACAGAACTCTATTTTGTTATGTTCTTTGGTTTAAAAAGGAAAAAGTGGGGAGAGGCCTCAAAAGAACGAAGTCAAATGGTGGTTTACGTGAGAGGGACAAACTTCCACTTTGTTCTTCAAGAAGATGAAATATATTAGAGTTCATTAGTGTGGGCTGTAGCAATTAAAATGCACAAATTTGGCACTGTATTCTTGCAGATAAACTAAATTTCTTCCTTGGTCCAAAACTGTTCTTTTTAATCAAACAGTAAATATTATTGTATGTTTAATGTTGCACAGTATCGTGTGCATGGTATTTTGAAAGCCAAGATGTCAGGTAAACTATTGTCCCTCTTTTTACAAGCTAACAAACAAGTTACTCGTACAGTATTTCTCTACAGTCAGCTTAGAAAGCAGTGTCATACAGACAGCCGTAGAGGGATAACGTATCATTATAGCTGAATGTTTTTGACTTCACAAGATGAAAATATATGTTTCTGTGAAGACTGCGACAAAGGAGAATTTCAGGGATGATCCTTCGCTTGCTCTAAAAGAAAACCAAGAATATCAAAGGAATTTCATTTCAGAATCTGTAGGTGTGTTTCGGTGTCTTGACTTTGTCTATGGAGATGCACTCTGCACTTATTGCAGTTAAACAGAGGAGCATACAAGTTTCATACATTTTCTGTAGCCTTCTTTGGTTTGATACTAAATGTATTCTAATATCAATGTTGTATTTCGTATCACTGGTTCCAATTGTTCTTTCCTTTTCAACACCAGGTACTTACTGGTTTTGTTTTTATTTTCATGTAAAGCTTTGGGTGATTAAATAGGAAATGAAAAAACCCCAAAAGATTCCATCATGGAAATTTCCTCGTTATCTTTGTTACTATAACCAAAAAACACCCCACTAATTGGGAGGGACTAAAACTGGTGCTTGTGTCTGTAAGGCTTAAGTGAATTAATTATATGAAACAATTTTTTTCTATATCACTTTTAAATAAAACTACTATGTTTTTCTTAGATTCTTTTTATTTTTAAGTTATTGTAGCTTTCTTTGAAATTGTCCATGTGAAAGCTTTCTGTTCCTCTCTGCTGTGCATTTTGTTACTTTTCTGATTGAAACTTAGGTCCTATCAAATGTAATCACTGTTCATTGATTTCATCTGTGGCAAGGTTGCCTTCTTTTTTTTCTTCTTTTGCAGATATGTTGCTGTTCATAAATTTTCCTTATTTTTTTCATATTTAAGGTCCTTCACCTGAAAATGATTCTATTTGCTGTCCCAGATTTCACTTCATGCCGCGATTTGTGAGATTTCTTCCAGGTAATGTTTGTATTATGTAGCTTTATGGAAATTAGATCTAAAAAACAAAAAAAAACCCCACCCCAACAAGCCCCCCCCAAAGACACTCCCCCCCCCCCCCAAAAAAAAAAAACCACAAAAAAAATTATTGCAAGTCAAATGGTTCAGTCAGTGTAGAGATCTGGTGCTTCCATCTGCACCTGGCAGTGCTTGCTGGCAGCGTGGATGGTTTACTCAGACCTGGGATTCAAATGGGCAGGCCAAGTCTCGCTTCTAGCTTTTGTCTCTGTCATGGTGATTTTAGGCAGTGCTGGGTCATCCTTGTGTTCCCCTGTGATGGAGCTGTGGCATTTGAAGAGTGAAACTGAAATTAATGTACCTTCTGCTCTTCAGGATACCATGTGATTATATTAAAATTCTTGATGTGCAGTTGCACCCCTGAGCACATGTTGTTCCGGTTGTTTCTTTCCTTATCTTAATGCAAGCTTAGACATTGCAGCAAATGGTGAAAGACAGAAAAACACCGTTCCAATGCAATCCAACCCTAGCCTGCCAGGTAAGGACAAGCTTCAGTGTGGAGTGTTACACTCCTTTTGAGTGAACAGCTTACACAGGTATTTAGCACATCCTAAGATACTAGGGCAGACTTTCAGTTGGTATAAATGTCGTAGCTCCATTGAAAATGCATCCTGCTGAGATCCTGCAAGTGATTGCTTCAGAAGGGATGTGTGGACAGGAGGATGCGTTTCGGCTGCTGGACTGAGGATGCAGATGAGACATGGAACAATCTTCATCAAGAGGGCTGTGGCCTGGAGGTGCTCTCTGCTCTGGGCTTTGAAACTTAGTTGGGATATTAATTATAGCTGTGGCTAAATGAGGTTTGGCTTGTTACTGTGGAGAGTACTGATGGCTAGATGTCTGTAGTTCTAATTTTTGTTCCTTCCTGGATACACAACACTGTTCAATCAGAAGCAGAGCTCTGAGCCTTGCTAGCAAACATTGATTTGGTTCTGCTGAAGCAATTTACAAAATAAGCCATCAAGCCACATGTGGCTGATTAACTTGACCTCATCACAAAATGAGAACAAGTTTGACCTGCCTGGTTTGTGTAGCTTGAGGGTGTTTTCCTGTTAGTTTGGGGGTTTTATATTCTGATTTGTTTTATTTTAGTTTAGAATTCAGCTCTTTCTGCGCTGTTGGATTGTTTACTGATAGGGAGAGATAAGTCTACAACATGTATTTCTATGTGCTTCCTCTTTAAGGTTCCCAGCCTTCTAACTCTTTATAAAAATGTCTTTTTCCTGATATTTCTGCATATATAGTTGCCTTTTGGCATCTTTATGACAGATCACTTTTTTAATCAAGTTTGCATTTTGTATTGATTATTTTTTGAGACATCCTTGGAGATTTTTAATTTCCAGAGAGTGGGAATCTATTTCCTTCAGGTATGTTTGCAGAACATTATTTATCTATGCCTAATCAAAGAAGATATATTGGTGCAACAGATCTCCACACATCCATCAACTGTCTCTTTAAAGATAGAAATGAATTGCTGATTTCCTATCCTCTCTACTTTTCTTTCTTTCTTATTTTTTTAACATGGTCTAAAAATATGAGGTTTGGGATGTCAGGTTTTCTGTGTGGATTACTTAGAGACAGGCCTTGGGGTAGCTCTAAGCTTTGAGCTAATTGTACTCGGTTTACTGAGTGCCAGAGATGCATAGCATGCGGAATAGTTGCTGTATTGTATTCATTGTCATAGATCTTTATGATGATAAATATATTAAGAGAGTAGAAGACTAGAAAAAAACATTTGAGGTCCCAAGTACTGCATGTTCTGATTCAGGAAAGCTGGGTCTCCAACTACTGTTTAGCACGGCTATCTGTAGCAACCTGTACATGATCTTCAGTGAGTAGGGCTACGCTTTTTTTTAGCGATTGTTGGACATGAGCTACCTCTTGCCTAACAGTATAATCTAGTTGTTGACAAAGACAAAAGTCTTGTAAACTGAGTCCCCCTTTAATTTGAAGGAAAACATTGCACATTTAAAAATCTGCTTCTGTAGCTATTTAGAAGTATTTTCTGTTTCTAGTGAGGTTTGGGGTGTATTTTCCCTATTTAAGATTCCCTCTTGGAGTTTGAATGAGGTTAATTGGTCTAAGAGGCCAAGTTATATCATTCTCTTTCATCTTTTCTGTACCATTGTGCTGTAATCCCAGCTGAAGTAGGAGACGCACTTGTTCCCTCACATGTCTTGTAGAGGACATCATCTTATGCAGCACTGCTGGTTGTGCAGCAGTACTGCAAGGCTTTTCCTGTGTGCTTGGGATCACATTCCTTCTGCTGTGGCATCATCCCCCATATTGCTCTAAGGCTTTACTTCTGGTTTTTCTTCATTCCTTTTTTTGTGTGTGTAGTGATAGAGAGAATGTACTCAGTGGCAGGACCAGATTGCTTGTGCTCCCTGGGGAAGGGAAATCAATGTTTGTGCTCTCTGCAGATGAAACTTGAAGATGCCTCCATACCTACAAATTAACACCCTGTTGTTGAAGGAAGGGGTCAGAGAGATGTGTGTCAAAATTAAAGCACTGTAGTAAGATGTCTCTCTTTTTACTCATATGAGCAGACATACTGAATTCGAATAGTCAGTGTCTTCTGAGTGGTGGTCTGCCAGGACTGTCGCTCACTTGTCTTTCCTGTTTGCATCCTCACATCTGTAACTGGCTACCTGGAGCCAGTCAGATGTTTATTATACTGTCTTACTTTGTTACAAGCAGCCTTTGCTGTGCATGTTTCCTGGGGTCTCGGAAGTATTTAGCAGTTTTCATGTGCCCTTGATTCATTTAATGACAGAAGATAGCATGAGGCTCTTTAGTCTTCATTACCGCAGGTACAGCATGTAAGCACTACAGATGAGTTTAAAATGCAAGGATAACTTGCTACATTCATCCAGAAGTATCCTGTAAAATTTTGAGTGCTCTTTAAAAAAGCTGCATAAATGGCTAAAGGCTTTTTAACTACCATTGTAAAAAGAATGATAAAAGTGTGAAAAGGAAGACATAACTGGACAATGTAACTGATTGTTCTGCCTACTCATTTTAAAGTTTTTTCAGGCTAGTTAGAAACTTCAGCTTTACAGTATGATGAAACTGTTACTCTTGCTACTATTACCGTTATTGCTTCCTGTTTAGCAAAGTGTTTATGCGCGTGCAGTATCCATCAATAAAACATTTGCCTTCGTATTTGTCAAGTCACTTAAGCATTTTGCATTCTATTTTGCTCATCCAAGTATTTTATGTGTTCTGCATATTTTCTCTTTTGCTCATGCTTTAGGAGTGAGTATCTGAAATGTGTTTTGTTTTATTTATTTATGTTTTTAAGATGGAGGAAAAGAAGTACTCTCGATGCATCAGATTCTTCTCTACTTGTTACGATGCAATAAAGCTCTGGTGCCTGAAGAGGAGATTGCCAACATGCTTCAGTGGGAAGAACTGGAATGGCAGAAATATGCAGAGGAATGCAAAGGGATGATCGTTACCAGCCCTGGCATGGTAGAGCAAATAATTCTGATTTATGAACAACCCAATGATATGTACATGTCTTGTTTCAGAGAGTCTGCTACAGGCTGAATTGGAAAGGGAAAAGATGACCAGTGACAGTTGCAGATTGCTATAGGAACAGTTCATGGACTTGTTCCAACCCTGGGAAGAATTGCACCTTCTGCTGCTCTGCTGAAGGGCAGATTTCCAGATGAGCAATGTTTCAACATGCGTGTTAAAAGGAATGGCTATATTTTATGTATGTGAAACTGTAGTTTGCTCCTCTGCTTTCTTATTTTCTCAGACAGTCTTTATGTGCATGATCTCATTCTCTTTTCCCTGACACAGGACCAGAGAATTAGTAGCTATTTGCTATTTTCTTTCATCTTCCTCTTTTGACCCCCTAGCTCTATTTAAAGTGCTCTATCCAGATTCTGCCCTGAATACGGAAAAGGTGTTTTCTGCCTATGTGTTTTTTTCCACATTGTTTCTGTGTTGCTCTCACTCACACTGAGGAATTTTGTGTACGTTAATGAATGATCCATTAATTTTCAGTTCCAAGCTTAAAACCCCTATGGCCTTGTTATTTTTGGAACAATTAGTATTTTAAAGCATATGTTCTCTGAACACAGCTCCTTTCAACTCCAGTGTTTATGTGAATTTAGCCTGTTTTTCTGACTGTCACACTTAAGAAATGTGGGTCACAAGAATAGATGATGTCCACTAAAAGCTGCAGGGTTCTGTTTGCGTGGTTTGATCAGTATCGCGAAGTGGTATCTCAGTAGTAGAGGCATGTTTTGGACCTGATATTTTAGATTGCCGTGCAGCTTTCTCAGTTGTAATACCTTTCTTTCTCTGACTTAATTTTCCTCCTTTGCTCATAGCTCAACTTCTTAGCTTCTCCAGAAAAAGTGTGACTTGGTATCACGCCTAAGGGGAAATTTAGTTTGCTAACTGAAAAACCTGTCCCCAAACTGCAGCCAAGGTGACTTCCTAAATATATTTTTCAACTTCATATTTTTATGTATGGCAACATTACATTTACTAAACTACTTTATAACTTGGGCAGGATAATTTATTTGTCCCTTGATTTCATTCTGAGTGGTTTTGTTCTGGCTAAAACTTTCTAGACCAAAAGGAAAATAAGATCATCTGTGGGAACATGAAATACAGAATACACGTGAACTCTCAATATGGAAAATTCTACCTGAGCTGGTTAAAACTGAGTGCAAAATCAGAATCTCATAATAGAAATTGTTAGACAGCCGTAACTGTGTAACTTAACATTGCCTGTGGTTTCTGTGATACAAGAGACATGCTAGCGCACAAGTCATCAGCATCTGAATGGTATACACTGACATAACTTCAGTGGTTTTGCTGAAGATGTGCTGATTTCAGCTAGCTGAAAACTTGCTTTTTTGTTTGGCGTGAAGGAATGGATATATGCTCCTTCCTTGTGTCACTGAACTGTAAATGTCTGTATGCACAAGGAAATGCAGTTTGTGAGTGGTAGTGTTAATTTTGAGATTTTGTGTGATTTTTACTGACAAGCTTTGCATTCTACAAGACAGTGTTTTGAGAGGTGCGTGTGGACATCAAAATATGTAAGCATAAAAGAAATCTGCAGCACTTTGAAACGTTGTCATGTTATAATGCCATCATTAGAACATGTTTTTTCTCTCAAGAAGATTGCAATGACTTTCTTCTTAGTTTGTGGATTTTTTCTGTTCATTGCAGCATATTCTATTGAGTATGAAAGTAAGTGAAAAATAGAGTATGAAAGTATTTTCTATGCATTTTACAACGTTAGAAGGTAAAACATTCTGTTATAGAGACAATGTGAAACCATTTTAGAAAATGACAGCTCTTCAATTCAGTTTTATCCACTTGACACAACAAAGTAAAAACACTAAATTTTATTTTGCTGCTTTCCTCCACAACATCACTTCAGAAATAATAATTCGTCTTGTGAGCAGATGTAGGTTTTATATATGTATTTTATTTTTTTAAAAGTGAGGTGTATATATATATGCATGATGGAGAAGGGAAAAAATTTTGATAAGCATATAAATCCCATTTACTTAAACAACTAACAATAGTTCAGCATTGTTTAAAACCATTTCATTTATTCATGGTGTTTCATTAGTTCACTGAAACTTTGTGTCAGAATAGATTTAAAGGTTCACAAATTTTAATCCTCTTTAATACTTCACTATTTCTAAAATATTGCTGCTTTTCTCACTAGTACAAATATGTATGTATTTTATCATACTTTTGTACTGCATCTGCATGCAATCTCATCACGTCTTCTAATTCAGCAAAGACTTGATTGATGAGGTTTGGAGTAGGAAACAAAGATATTGGGCCCCTGTTCTGTTAGAAATTGTTTTCGATGAGATTTTAAAAGCAAGGTTATGATTATTAGATGGTCTCTCACAGCACTTTCAAAAGAACACAGGGATAAAAATCTGGAAGAATAACATCTAATTTGCTTGCGTCCTGTCTGCTGGTGTGCAATTTATACTGTATGTTTCTGTGTGATGCTGTGTGTTCATTTAACCTTCATAAACAGCACCAGAGAGGAAGCTAGTGTTCACCCTGCTGAAGGAAAAAAGCGTAGCCTAGCTACTCCCCTCCCATAACCGTCAGTGAAGGAACAATTGTGGTTAAGTCTTAAGGACAAGTTCTTTTGTCCTGGTTGTTATCAGGCATCTGTGAACAGCTGTGTAACTGAGTGACAAAACTCAAAGGCAGTGGCATATAAATAGAGAGTCTGGTTTTGAGTGATCCCGCGGCCACGCGTTTCACACAGACCCTGCTACAGGCGTATTGAAAGCTCTTCTCCCTTTCACACTTTTGAGGATCAGGTTGCTTCTATTTAAGTGTAATTTTTTAAAATATATTGATTATAATTGGTGTATTGAGTATAATAATTGTTTCATAGTCTGTTAATCACGTTTTGCTGCCTTGGTTCTCAGAGGAGTTGTTGTCTACCAAGGCTGCTTTTTTGAGGGGGACGGGGATGGGCGAAGTTCCTCATTTTTAATGTTAAGAGAGGCAAGAACCAATGAACAGCTTTTGTGAAGATAAAAAACTTTTCAAATTGGCTTTGTGCAAACCCTACAAAAACAGATAAACTTGAATTTCAGGACTTTAAGCTGTGGTTTAGAGAACAATGTTCTGCCTGCTACAAATCCTCCCCATGTTTTTCATTAGACTTTGTTGTCCTAATCCTTTTTTATTGGAAGTCCTGTGGGGAAAACCTTTTCTCTTCTTTTTTCTTTTTATTTTTTTTTCTTTTTTTAAACCTGGCAGCATGAGCTAACTAACTTAAAAATTTTTATTTTTGTCTTTTTTTGGCTGGGGAGATGTAACTTTATGTTTAGTCATCATGTCCAAAGGGAAGCTGATAAGCGTTTTTTCCCTTGGAGAATGTTTTTCTATCTGAATGTCAAAGTTTTTAAGTAAGTTTTTGCTTTTCTAGAATAGATTGGAAATGTGGCCACCTGATGAGGCTTACCTTTATTTCTAGAATTGGCTTTGCTTATCCATGCAGAAAATTATTCGTTTGAACAATTCTACCAAGGTGGTTTGAAGGGTAAAAGCTTTGTTCTTGACACAGTTTTTATTGTTTTGTGAAGAGAATGGTGGGAGCTGTTTCTGTAACTCTGAAACTCATCTTCGAGAAATTCACAGTGCTAAATTAGAAGTTTTGAGATGCAGGTAACTAGAAGTAATGCCCTTTTTCTGAAACCTTAGACAAGCAGAAAATATTGGCCTCATCCAGCTGATTGCAAAGTGGGGAGTAAGCAGGCACATAACAAAGCAGCTTGCCAGGTAATGGAGAAAATGTTTACTTGGAGACAAACTCTGCACATTCAACTGAGTTTTTAAATATGTTAGATAAGTGATCGAGAGCTCTGTAAGCAGCATGTCTTCTACAGTGATGTGCAATTACTAATTTTCTGCATTTTTAGAGGTGAAGTGAAAGTTGCCTCCTTCTACACTGTCCTTTTTAACTATAAAAAGAACTTCTGTTTTGAAGTGTAAAAGAGACAAAAGTCTCCTCATTATACTATAGGAGTGTATTCCTCATTGTGCACATCAGCCTAGGAGCCTTTTCTAAGAGTAGCATGGCAGATTTTTTTTAATGTTGTTTAGTTGGTGTGATTGAATGGATCTAATAATGGCTTCACTTGCTTTCGGAAATCAGGAACAGAACTAAAATTAGAGAGGTAACCTGATCTTAGTGAACTGCTCAGGCATGTGGGAGCTTGGATGCCAGAATGCTAATCCTGATTTTATTTCCAGTGTGGTGTTCAACCATAGAAAGTTGCTTTAAGTTCTCGGAAACAAAGTGCTTTAAGTTCTCAGAAACAATCAAACAGTAAATTTCCTGACTTGTAAAATGAAAATAAAAAACTTTTTTTTTTTCTCTGGAAGAGCTAAGTCAATTAACTTTGTTTCGGTCATTGTCATTGCCAAATATTTATTATAATATTAATGATTATTTTATCTGTATTTTAATAAGCTTGGAATATTGCTGCTTTGTGGTTCCTGGATAGTGTGGGTTAGAGGCAATTAATTTTCCATGTAGCTGTTGTTAATTAGATATATTTTGTTTTTTCTTCTAGAAACCCAGCTCAGTTCGTATTGATCAACTGGACCGCGAACAGTTCAATCCTGATGTAATTACTTTTCCCATTATTGTCCACTTTGGGATACGACCTGCTCAGCTCAGTTATGCCGGAGATCCTCAGTAAGATGCTTTTCCTTCCATCTTTTGTTCAGAAACTCATTACTGTTGTCATTTGTGGCTTAAATAGAGCTTGTTTATGTGCTTAATTGAGTCCAATGTAAAGCTTAGTGCTTATGGCAGTGAACACCAGCTCTTGTAAATTAGAGAATATAAGGTATAACTTCTTTTTTTGGCATAATTCAGGATCTGCTGAAGTAAATGTGCATGCATGTGCAGTATGAAATTTCTCAAACTGAGAACACCTCTTCTAGGTCAGACCAAAGGTTCTTCAAGCTCCACATTATTTCTCTGAGAGGTCAGTTGCGGGTTTTTAGAGAGAGAATAGTGTAACAGGAAGGCAGAGGGGGAAAAATACTTACCCAGGCTTCCAGAGGTCCATAGCATATGAACTTCTGAGCTAGAGGATGTATTTAGATCATTTTGTTTAACAGCCCTGAATGGACCTTCCATCTCTAAATTTCTCAAATCACTGTTTGAATCTTTTTGTGCTACTGACAGGGAGAAGATTCCAGGTAATCACTTCCCCAGTACTATTGTGCATCATATGAAAAAGGACTGACTTTTGTTTCAGAGCTGCTACTTGATTATTTAGTTAAATGGTCTTCAGGTCTTATATCCAATAATGAAGAATATGGCCATTTTCTGTTTGCTTTATTCATGCCATTTATGTTTCTTGCACCCTGCCATATCCTACTTAGTTGTCTCTTTCTGTGCCTTGAAGGATCAAGTCTACGTACTGTTGCCTAGCTTGGAAGCAGTTGCGTTCATGCCACTTTTCTCTGTAACTTTTATATCCTTCTAGGGATTGGGAGCAATGTAGTGAAGGAGTGGAGAGGGAATCAGAACTTCAGGCAGAGCAAGAAATAGTGTTTCACTGTGGATTCCTGTAGTGGCATAAAAGTGATTGCTGGATTTTGTTCACAATTCTTTTCTTAATTTCTGACAATTTCAGGGAACTTTTTCAATGATTTGGAGATCTGTTTTCTGATTGATGACAGACAGTATAGAGTCCATCTCTTGTGCATGTATAGTTAAGGTTGTCTTTTTCCTCATGCATTTTCCTCTAGTGTTTTTTAAGGACATTGAATTTCACCTGCAGTTTTGAGGCCCAGTCACTCATATGTGCATGTATGACAGACATATTCTTCTACAACTCCTTGCTGAGAATTTTAGATTTAATATGGTGGGAAGTGGGAAGAGTGAGTGCTTATCCAGATAATAACATATTTTCTTTTCGCTTTGAGCATGACTTTTATCCCTCATCATCTTTTAGTTTTCTTATCCATAAAAAGAAAATAATTAGACCAAAGAATGTAAGAACCACGTCTATTTTGATGCTGAATTTCTTAATATTTGTAAAGTTCTAGTACCTTGCATTGAAAGCAGTAAAAAGATACAAAAATTATTCTTCCCACACTTTTTTATTTCAATTTTCTTTAGCGTTTCCATGGCTTTTTTTTTTTCCCCAGAGCTGCTTACAGAATTTAGGCATGCTTCTTTTTATCAAAGTAACAAAGCAGTTTTTGTGAAAGACCTCTGTGGTGCCATCATAAATCTCAGAATTAACTTTGGTGTACGTGTGAAATAGATAATGCCCAGAAAAGATTTTCCTCTAGTGTGTCTTTTCTTTATGAGGTCCTAATACAGAGTTTTTGTTACTGTAATCTGTTCACTAATTCTCAGACTTAACTGCAATAACAGAGCTTGTTCCACCCGTATTAATAGTAGTAGTAAAACATGTATTGTTTCAGGTTCTTGTTTTTGGGTTGAAACCTCCTCATGGCATTTGTTTGTTTTTTGGTTTGTTGATTTGTTCTTTAACCCATTTTTCTTGTTCAGAAGGGGATTTGTCAGAAATAGATGGGCTGTTTTGCAGAGTGCAGAAATGTGGAGAACAGAGCATAAGAAAAAATCTATGGATTGACCATTTCAGATATGCTTATAGACTCAAAAAATATCAGCATCTCTAGAGGCAGAGAGTATGCATTCAAGAATGCTGCAGAGAAATAGCTATGGAGAAGATGCCAATAAGGAAAGATCTGTTTGTGTGCCTGTGAATGTGGGATGCTGGGAAGATTATGAAATAGTAAAAGAGCTGCTGCTTCATTTACTGCTTTGCCACTAGTGTGGTAACTTCCTACTAAAACCACTGCTTTAAGTTGGTGCTGAGGAGGATCTTCTTTTACAATGTAAATATAAAAGAAAATAAATGACTTGGGTAAACTTCTCTCTCTGCCCTCCAATTCTCTGCTTCATATTAAAAGTATAGTTTTACGGGTTTTCTTAAAAAAACTCTACAGAGGTGATACGATTTTGAAGATAGCATTGTTTCCTAAGGACACAAGGTCCATGTAATGATTCTCTTGGTTGCTTCTCCCATAGTAACTTTTGAACCTGTTGGTCAATTGCAGCTAAGTATAATGGTGGGATGTTGTCTACAAATGGACTAAGTTCTACAGGTTTTGTGAAAATACATGCTAGATTGCAGAGAGACTCCCACTGAGGAAGAAGTTCTGTTATTGAAGTTTATGTGTAATTAGACAGCCCCAAAACACGAAACGGCTAGACGGTTGGAGAAAACCAGAAACCTTAAGTATATGCTAACCACAGAGAAAACTTGACTTGCTGTTTCCATTCAGCACAAACCCATAGGGAATGAAACTTTTATTTCACTGTTCACAGAATGACTTCGTGTTGCACGTGACTTGTAGAGCTTTTCCTCATGTGCTTCACTGAAATGTTTCAGCCAGTGTAAGGACAGACAGTTCTTGGGAAAGGTTACTACTGCTTTTCAGTGAGTGATAGGTAAACCCTGTGGAGAAGAGGGAGTTTCACCTGCTTGAATTGAGATGACATGCCACGGGCAAGTCTTTTCAGCATGTGGAAGTGGCCCTTTGGAGAGGATGGGTGGGTATCTGGGAGACCTGGGTTCTGCCCTGAGCTTTGCTGTTCACCTCA
Source organism: Theristicus caerulescens (assembly GCA_020745775.1). NCBI lineage: Eukaryota > Metazoa > Chordata > Aves > Pelecaniformes > Threskiornithidae > Theristicus > Theristicus caerulescens. The sequence continues at coordinate 78,003,108 of CM036558.1, forward strand.
CACTGTACACTAATGTCTTCTCTCTGCTGCTGTGTCCACCCCGCTGGAACAACTGCAGAGACACTGTCACCTCTCTTAGAAAATGCTTTGAGATTTTCTTTCTGGAGCAAGAAGGTGCTTATAAGCAATCTGCACGTGTATGGGTGCATTATTAGCAGCTGGTGTGTTCCTAAGGACAAACGGTGAGAAACTTCTGTTGTATTGACCAAAATATTTGTTTTCTGGTTTTGTCCTTCAGATACCAAAAGCTCTGGAAGAGTTATGTGAAGCTGCGTCACCTGCTGGCTAATAGTCCCAAAGTCAAACAGGCTGATAAACAGAAGTTATCGCAAAGAGAGGTATGCTGGGCCTTCCTATAACTGATACTTAAGCACAGTCATTCAGGATGAAATAAAGCCATGTGACTACTCTGTTTATGGAAACAATAGAAATTCTTTACAAAAGATTTTCTTTTCAGGCTGTTAACGCTGATTTTATTTTTATCTTTGCTTGTTAGTGAATGGATTTTTTTTTCCTTTTTTCAGCTGTCAAACTACTGCAAGTTTTTTACCCAGTTATAGAAATGATCATTATAGAACCATAACTTCTTTATAGCCGTTGCCATTAATGGTTTCAAGAATTAGCATAGAGAAGGACTTTTTATTTCGGAGTGCACTTTTAACTGGCTCATAATTTTAAACATTTTTCTTCTGAGATAAAAACAGCCACACTTGTGCATGGTTTTAAACCGTAATTTATTAGGCAGTCTTAGTGATATTCCTTAAGATCTTTGAGTCTAAATCATCTGGTGGTTGTTATTTTCAGTAATCTTTAATGACAAATGAGGTACTTGTTGAATTTTTGTCTTTTCTCTCTTTTTTTTTTCCCCTGAAGTGATGAGCAATAAGCATTTCCTAAATGCAGATATTCAACCAATTGGAAATTAAAATCAGAAAAATAAAGTCACCTAAATATAGACTAAAGCAGCCTGCTCTCAGGTATTTATTTTTTTAAGATCTTGGACTGAAGCTTTGAATTTTCCTGGTGCATGTCTACCAGGCACTCTTAATTGGACAGCTTACATAAAGAATATATGGAGGAGAAATTAACTTCTTTGGTACTGGATGGAATTTAATTAAGTGGTAGTGTATTTTTTATTTATTGATTAGAAACCCTGATGATTCATAGAATGATACACTATCCTGAGTGGGAAGGTACCCATGAGGATCATTGAGTCCAATTCCTGAGTCTTCCCCAGTTTACTAACTGTGTAGTGTTGGTTGCAGTAAATGTTTGATACATTTGACATTGCACCTGATTTTTATTATTACTGCAAAGCATAGTATGCTGTTGCGTGAACAAGGGTCTTAGTTAACATTTTATATATGCTGATATTAAATAAGCCCTTAGCTTCCTTACTTGTAAATGGGAAAAAACATGATGTTGTGACTTAACTGTGCCACAGTTGTAAGGAAAAAAAAATTTTTTCCCTGTAGGAGATGATTTTGTTTGCTTCTGCTTTCTACAGTCAGAGCAAGTAGAAGGGAAGACAATTGTTTTATGGGCATCCTTTCATGAGGGGCTAATGGATAACTTATTTTTAAAATTGTAGTGGATTGGATATAGGGGGGTGATTATGTTTTGCTTCAAAAGATAAAATGCTCCTTTGGTATTTATTGCTTACTGTGTGGTGTGCTGATTTTTGTTTCTAGACCATATTATCTAGTATAATGGGTTTATCAAGTATTTGTCTGCCATCTGAGAGGCATACAGGGCTGAAGCAGAAGCTTTGTGTGAGGATAACCTATGCATTTTGCCAATGGATGTGTCAGTAACTTTGAAGGAGCTGTAGGGCTGCACCTGACTGGTACATGGGCTTTTAAAGATTATGAATCATATATTATGCATAACACTGGAGTGCTCCTGAGCCGGTCAGCCTGAAATTACAGCTAGGTCTAGCAAACACTGTAGCACCTGTCTCAGAAAATACCCAATGACACAGCCTTGAAATGCAAATTTTAGACAATGCGCAAGGGGTGCAGTGCTGTAAGCATCTCTGTTCCCTCTGCCATCGGTCATTCACTACTACAAGATTGTATGATGTTATTATTTGTGACAAGGTCGTGCCAGGGGGCTTTATTCTTCTAACCTAACTCCGAGCATTTACAGCAGGTGCATAAATTGGGACCTGAAGGCTCACTTTGAAGTCAATGGAGAGAGAAATGTATTTTTTGAAGCCATTTATCCCCCTTCATTGAATATAAAAGGAGCCAGGGCTAAGTAGCCTCCTACCCTAGATGCCTCAGTATTGAATTTGATGAATCTGCAACTGGATAGATTCGCCTCTTGGAACCACTCTGTGAGTCTCTGCAGAACAGAAGACAGAGCCCGTTCCTGCCCAGAGATGCTCACAGGCTTCAGACTGGAAGCTGGGAAGAGATGGTTTTGAGCAAGTGCCCTGTAGTGAAAAAGAGGAGGAGAGGGAGGATGGGTTGCAGTTTTGAAAAGTTTTGTGTTCTGAAAAAGGAAGAGCACTGAGGAAATCCTTACCATTAGTGCATGCTGTGTGGGCAGCTTGCACACCCTGGGGGCTTTGTAGTGTTGGAACCAGGAGATCCTGATCCAGGGGTGATTTATTTTAGCTGATTTTCTTTCATTCCATTTTTACACAGAAATATTTTCTTTTAATGATTCTGTCAGAATCTTTTAACGTTCATAGTTTCTAGAGGCAAGTAAACTGTTTGCACAAGACCAAACAGCCAGTGGTCAAGGCAAAACAGATTTTTTTTTTTTTTTTTAAATTGAAATAACATTGTTAGATTTCATCATAATAGGCTCCAGGACTAGTGAACGCTGACCCTTTTCCCAGACTGGGAGTACTGACAATGTTGCACAGGAACTATTATGAAGTAGCCGAGATCACAAAACAAAACCTTTCTTCTACTTAGTCTGTTTTACTCCTACTGAATGCTTCAAACCCAGGATACTCATGGTGACAGACTTGAATGAAGAAGTTGTTTTGCATGCAGGGGTAAAGAAGGTGCTTTCATTATAAGGACCTTAACTTGCTTACTTACATATCATCTTGGATGTATGAGTTGGACTGGTTTGTTCCGTCATTTGAAGTAAAAAATGTAGTCATCTCTGTTCTCAGTCTACCAAAATCCTCTGTCTACACACTACTCTAGCACATCCACCACAGTCTGTGGCTTGGCAGTTACAAGATTTGGACTAGTCTTAGAAACTGCTCACCAAAAGTGAACCTTAAAACGGGTATTGTGAGCACACTCATGTGCATTGTTGTTGTAGAAAGTTCTTCACAGGAGCTCCGTTCTCTCCCTGTCTAGGAAGCACTGCAGAAAATTCGTCAGAAGAACACAATGAGACGCGAAGTGACCGTTGAGTTGAGTAGCCAGGGATTCTGGAAAACAGGGATACGCTCTGACGTCTGCCAGGTGACTAAACTGCAGAGATATCTGATGTATTTTCTTTCTTGATAGCTGACATTTACCTCTTGCAAGGGTTTGCAGTGATTCTAGGCTGACGAACCAAATGGAAATTAATACCTTTGCTTCAATAAGATCTACTGATTTAGGGAACTGTTCTAGTGTCCTGCCCACCCCCTCCCCACAAAAAAAGTTATTTTAAAACTTTAATTTTCTTGCCACTGGTTGATTAGTGCAAGGGAGAGGGGGTAGGAATGGCCAGCTTGAGGCTGCAGGTTAGCCAAATGTTGAGTCTAGTGTGGAACTCCAAGGGCTTCTTCATCCATCAATTGGGTTGGTTTTAGATATTTTTATTTTAATATGTTTTTCTAGATATTTTAAAAAAAAAATTACAGTGAAGCTTGAAGAAATATCTTTTTACCTGAAGGAAAAGAGCAAAAAAAAAAAAAACCCACCACAGCTAACTTCTGGATTAAAACAGGTGACCTTCAGTAGATAAATACCTTTAGAAAGATACCTGTCAGATACTCTGTTTCATATGCGTGACATCTCCAAGGTACAGATCTCTGCCAGATCCTATTCTGAAGCAGTTGACAGCCACCAGTTTTGTGATATGATAAAAATAAGTGCAATTTTTATATAATATTGTATCAGTAAAATTCAAGTAGTCATAACAGCCAAATAAATATACTAGAGGTATACTTGCATCATTTTTTTAGCTGTTGTTTTGGAAATGTTATTTAAGAATTAAATGCTTACAATTTAATATTAACAGTGTGAAGTATAAACTTTGGAGGTTGCTAGGCAAAGGTAAAGGTAGAAATCTCATTGTTATCTTAGAGGTCTGGTAAGGCCAAAGGGGAAATTCTAACGGGAGAGAAATGCTAATAACTAAAATTGCTTTTCTTCTGTCTGAAACATTTCTTGTGATTCTACTATTGCTTCTGAAGTCGAAGAAAGAGAATAGTGGGACAGTATCTTCCCACACAGCTGAGGAAAATTACAGCCCTTTTCTAATTTTTTATTGTGAACTGTATCTATTTTTACAAGTTAAGTAAACTGTAAATTTCTAATTTAGGAGCTTTGAAACAGTTCTGTGTTATTCATAATATCTTCTGTGATTCATCTTTTAATGTCTTGGAGATTCCTGTTTCGTTTTGTTGTTGAAGGACAGCAAAACACCAAAGAATGATGAAAGTAAAGCTATTTCATGTTTTTGTGCCCATCTGAAGCCATAACATCTAAATCAGCCAGTTCTGATATTAAGGTCCTTTGATTTGATTTCTTTGAGAGGCCAGGGGTAGGCAAACCGTATGTCTGTAAAATGAAAGATTGCTGCTGTTGCTACATGCTTTTTCCCAGATTAAAGCAGACTAAAACTAAATACACATAAATCAACTCTGTGGGCAGAGCTAAAGTGCACTGATTTTAAAATTAAAGCTTTTAAAAGCATTGCCGTTTAGAAGATTGAAACTCTTTTAAGTCACTCTGATAGCTTGTAGTTGCTCTAAGTTCCACATAGCAGTAATGACATTGGTCTTTGCAGTCTCAGAAGTTAACTGCTTGGAGGGGGAGGAAAAACGGTGAGTGAAATGTTCCAGAAATGTAAAATGGCTGTTTTCTGCCCAGCTCACTTGAAGTTTATCCAGCAGATGAAGTGCACTACTTGGCCACTAAGCTGTGCAGGATTTACTACGCAGTCTGGCAGGATGGGGCTGTGCTGAGAAGATACCACATCCCACACACACACCCCCTCATCGTTGCCTGTATTGTTGCTGCTGTGCCTTGAACAGCTGTGTTAAGTGTTCAGGGAGAGGAGAGAAATGATGCATTTCAAAATATTTCAGCTCACCTGGTTCTTCTTAGTAGCTTCAGGTCAGGAGTGTCTGCCAGCTTGGGGGATGGTGGCACTATCTGGGGGCACCTGAGAGAGTCCCTGCCTTGCCATGCCAGCTGCAGCAAGAAAAGAACATGCAGCATTGTTAAAATCATACATATTTAAAAACAAAAAAAGAAGTTACTTGTATGTTTATAACCAGATGCAAGTACCAAGGCTATGGGATAACTCTTGTGGCCATATGGTTTCAGGAGACTTCTTTTTTAATCACTATCCATTCTTTAGCCTAATACAATTTTTAAAGCATATATTTTATTTTCTTGTAAAGATATAGATATATAAACCACCAGAAACATCAAATAGCTATAATGCAACATGACGCACATTAATTGAATCAATCAAGTATTTAGTGCCATGAAAGCAGCACTTTGTCAGTATAACTGCAAGAGTCAAATTAAAGGCCTTCTGTGTGCTCCCAGGGAGATGTCAATTCTTCATTCACTGCACCACAGCTGATAAAAATCTAAAACTTTATATTTCAGTCCTCAAACAGGGCCACATGTATTGGTATAAATAATATTAAACCTTGCTTTAGGGACTCTTTCTGCCTAGTGCAGTGGAACGTACAGGCAGGGAAGCAGAGTTGTTCTATGAAACAAGTTTTGGAGGGGTTTTTTTGTTGTTTTTTTTTTGTTTGTGGTTTTTTTTTTTTGTCACGAATTCCTTCTATGAAGGAAGACATAGGAAGCACACCTGTACAGTTTATGTGGAGATAAGAGGGGTGTTCCCCTTGTAAATTACCCTAAGAAAACTCTAAATGAGTGACATGGTAACAAAATAAAATTTCACTTACACTTACTCAGTTTGCTTGGAGTGGTTTTGCATTTTTCTGCCATTCAGAGATCCAGAGAGTCTTTTTCTTGCTGTTCACTAGTTACTTCCATCCAGCGGAAAAGGACCTGGGGGTGTTGCTTGACAGCCGGCTGAATATGAGCTGGCAGTGTGCCCAGGTGGCCAAGAAGGCCAACAGCATCCTGGCTTGTATCAGAAATAGTGTGGCCAGCAGGAGGTTGTAGCAAGGTGGGTGTTGGTCTCTTCTCCCAAGTAGCAAGTGATAGGCTGAGAGGAAACAGCCTCAAGTTGTGCACCAGGGGAGGTTTAGATTAGATATTAGGAAAAACTTCTTCACTGAAAGGGTAGTCAGGCACTGGAACAGGCTGCCCAGGGAAGCGGTTGAGTACCCATCCCTGGAGGTATTTAAAAGACGGGTAGACGTGACACTTGGGATATGGTTTAGTGGTGGAGTTGGCAGTGTTAGGTTAATGGTTGGACTCGATAATCTTAAGGGTCTTTTCCAACCTAAAAGATTCTATGATTGCCTTCCAGCTATGTGTTCAGTTTTCAAGAATTTCGCAGTCTTTTCATTAAACAGAAAGCATTGCCATTGGTTATTCTTAATTTCTCAATCTTGTAACATTCACCAGTTTGTATTTTCTGCTGTTCTTTCTTTAATAACATGCAGAAATCCATAACATCATTTATTCTGTAATTTATACATCATCTGCTTTGTATGTTTGTTTTTCGTGCATCTCTCCACACTATATGTTCATCTTCTGTAATCATACACATTCCTCTTTTTGAAATTAATAGTGATAGCCCTCAGATTTTGATTCCCTTAAAACACGTCATTCTTTTGAATATATTCATGTAATGTCACTAATAGGAATGATTAGAAGAACTGAAATTTGATATCAGTGTCACAAAAATGGTCACATGCATAAAATTCTTTAAATACTGACATTTCTCCTGTAGCTCTTACTTTTCACTCTTATGCAAGAATTTTGATGTTGATATCGTGCTTGCTGTACTACTGTACTGATAAACTGTGCTACTTGCTTATTTCAACCCAGATCCATCTGAAGTCAATATTAGTGTAGAATTCCTGCTTTACAACACTTAAAGAAGGAGCCTTTCATTTCACAACATAGTTAGTTAAATTTTTATTGAAATTTTCCCCAACAGAAAAACATTATCTGTTTCCTAGACGATCAAATGGCAAATTTCCTGATATTTTTTAGCACATTAAGCCAGGAAATGCCAGACTACAGCATTTCAAAAAGCCCTTAATTCTTCCTCAGAAGGAAATGAAGCAAGACACTAATAACTGTGCCTGAAAAGCAAGTAGCTACTGTTGTTTGGTGAAAGCTGGTTAAAGTGGTATAAAGTGCTTCTTCCCTAATGTTATGAGGCAGAGGGGAAATGGTCTTTCTTCATCTTTGGTACTAACCTAAAACTGCAGGGTGTTAAATGAGAAGGTACAAACGTATAGCATCGTATTCAGTCACAGCTTATTGAAATTTGATGTTACTGGTGGCCAGACATTTTTTTACCTCTTTCAAATTACTTAAGTAGAAGACTGGTTTTATGTATTTATTTATTTAGTCTGGGTGGGGCTGTGTCCCCAGTGTGATTATGCAGATGGACAAATCTGATTTAATTAAGCACTCTGATGATAAAGGTTGGGAAACCAAGGTGGTTTTTTTCTCATTTAAACCAAAACAGTAAAACTCAATGTTGTGACAAATGGAAAGTGTTTGTATTTATAGCTTAGTCAGCTGAGTACTCTGTACACTGAAGTTGAATGCTTTCCCTTATTGCAATTGTTTTTTAGCACGCAATGATGCTTCCTGTCCTCACCCACCATGTCCGCTACCATCAGTGTCTGATGCATTTGGACAAATTGATAGGCTACACTTTTCGAGATAGGTGCTTGCTGCAGGTAAGATATGAATAATATAAGCTACTTGATCATTTGTCTTCCTAATATTATTGAGTTTATCCATAATCCTGCCTGCTGTACAAACTTGAGAAATGAACTGCATTGCCACAGCTTGGACATCCTTGATTACTTGTGCTGCAGATCTTTCAAAAGTTTCAGCTATCCCAAAAGATTCCTAAATAGAGACATCTATTGTGCATGTAGGCATACACTTACCATTGCTCCAGTGATAGGTCTGGATTTGCTTGTAATGTGTAGAAAGACAAAAATATGCTTACTGAAAAGACTGTCAGGTACATTACTCATTATTTCCATATAAGTTCTTTTTTTTAGATATTTGTGAAGAATACGATGTTACTCTGCAGATGAGCGTACATGCCTTGCTTCTTCCATTTATAGTCTGTTGTTCCAAAAAAGAATAACTTAAGTGTTGCCTTTTTATTTTGCATTTATAGCTAGTGAAAAGGAATTTGCAAACTTCTGTTCAGCTCTTGATTTCTACAAGTACATGATGAAATTTTTGCATTTACAAACAAGGGCAGGAACTGGAGAGGAGAATTTCTTATTTGTTTTAAATGCATCCATGTCACATGACCAGTCATTTATGTAAACGCATATTTGGAATTGGTCAGCTCCGGAAGGCTGACTCTTGGCATGGTGTCCCCTTTCCCCTTATGTTTTTTCTGGAGGGAAATGGAGACTCCTGTTCAGGATTTCCCCCTGAAGTAAACATCCTCTCTCTCCACTGACTGGGGCTGAGAAAGGTGAATTTTCTCTAAGTTCAAAACATGCAGTTTCTGTATGTGTATGGAGATGTTACTCCCAAACTACTTTAAGCAGAGGCTTACAGAGAAATCTTTTCTCATAGCTTCTCTGTTTTCTAGAAGTTGGTTTCCAGGGCTTGTCCTACTGAAAGTTACATTAAACATTGAGCATCTTGTAGGATTTGGTTGTTCGCAGGCTGCCTATAGTTTTAATATGAAAGATAAAAATGCAATGATGGAAATCTTCAAAATGTTGAGACCAAACACACAAACCAAAAAGCAAATTGCAATCGAAAGGGGAGAAAGGAGAAAATCAAGTGCATCAGCATTAGTCAAATTAATGTTTAGTTATAACAAAAGTACTTTTTAATGCTTGATCCCTAAGCAAATTTATTTAAAACCTACAAACTTGTTCCAGAAAAGAAAGAGCTTTCTAAAAATGCATATTGCACCAGTCACCTACTTAAGCATAGGCAATATTAGATGTATAATTTTGCATTGAATTTTACCTGTTTCATTATGATGTATTCTTTTTAAAGTACAGACTGGGCAAGAAAGATTACACTAATTTAACAATTTAGAGAAGTTGTAATGTGTCATCCAGTTCAGATGGAGCAGAAGTTGAGAATGTGCAATTATGAAAAACTTATTAATATTAGCAAGGAATTAAAAAGGACTTGGAGAAAGTTCTTATTGTTGATTAAATATAATTTTACTCTCTAAAATAATTAAAATAAACTTCTTTAAGTCTTGCGTTTGGAAAGCCATAGACAATGTTTGAATGTACTATTGGAATGCCTTTGCTCACAGCCTGCAGCACCAGTCCTGCAAGTGTTTCATAAGTAACTTTCTGCAGCTTGAATTTGCCAATGTATCTCTTGTTTTATATACAAGGTATGTGTACACATACATTTATACATGCATAATATTTTTAGGTGTGTATGTGTAAAGAAAGAGAAAATGTGTGAGTTTGCAGGATGGAGTCATGAAAGCCAGCTGTAGTTCTGTTTACTGCGGCCATTTTTGTAGTGGTGGTGTCAGCAGCAGAGTAAGCTTTTGATAATGCTAGATGGTACAAATGTAAAACAGAAGACCAATCCTGCCATTGCTGTTCACTTCCAATTGAAGAGTGGCCCTGTATAGTCATGAGAGAAAGGGTGCTTCTGTGAATAACCATGCCAGAGATAATATACTTTTTTGTTATTGTTTGTTTTTTTGAAGTAGGAAAGCTTTATAGATATTTAAATAACCTAAATAAAATATGTGAATGGTTGAGAAATTCTTTTAATTGTTCATATTTTTAATATGAATACTTACACTGCAATGTTAGAGTGAGTATATGTTTAAATAAGCAAATGTATTGAAATCAGGTCAGCAAAGCTGGTAAGCAAAACTCTTAGGGCAAATTGACAGTTCATGCTTTTTCTCTTCTACCCTAATTTTTCTTTAAAGAAAAAAAAACTGTTGAAAGTTAATTAGTTAAACTGATGATTGGGCATAAATGTTGCTTCTTTCTGACATCTGAAATAGTATATCCTACAAATACAGGATGTACTATTGCTGGAACCAAGCTGCTAATGGACGACATCACTTTCTAGCCTTTCTTCAAAGTAAAAAATAATAGTTATTAGCTACCAGTCTTAAGATTTTTTTTTTTCTTATATTCGCAAAAATACATCTAAGACTTTTTTTTCCTGTATGTGCTACATTACAGCTTGCCATGACTCATCCAAGCCATCACTTAAACTTTGGAATGAATCCGGATCATGCCAGAAATTCCTTATCCAATTGTGGGATTCGACAGCCGAAGTATGGAGATAGAAAAGTTCACCATATGCACATGAGAAAAAAAGGTATGCTGTTACACCATACCATTTTTCTCTCACCTCAGACTTAATCAGTAAGAAAACCTTTTGTCCATTATTATTTTGTTGGCCATTTTTCTCCTGAGAGATCCCTTCAGTGGAGGATTTCAATGGTTATACACTGACACCAATGAGATCTTTCTAAAAGACTGGATTTTGCAAATTAGTCAACAAGTACAGAGCCGAGAAAAAGCAAGGATAATAAATGGGACGATGTATTTTCTTTGATTTTTTTGGGGAAGTATTGTTTTCTTCGTTTGCTGCTCAACATGGTGAGCAAGCTGGAGAATATTTTGTAAAAATGTCTTATTAATATGAAAATATGTGGTCTGTCTGCTGCAGAATATTCCTTACCCCTTAAAAGTACATTCAGCTGTAATGAAGTAAATTGTTTATTTTTTCTGTAACGTTTGGAATGTCTTTTTCATGCAAAGGTGGTATTTTTATCTGGCTGAATGCAAAAATACAGTAGTGTTGTAATGGGACTGGGGTCAGTTAGGCAGGGAGCATCTGTAAGGATTATACTTGCTGTGAGTAAACCCTGTAAATAACAGGATGATCTGGTGTACATCAATTACAAAGTAACATTTTGAGTAATTATTTTCTAAGCCTATTAAAATTGAATTAGTGGTTGCTTATTTTTATGCATTGTTTATGTTTCTAGGGATAAACACCCTGATAAATATTATGTCCCGTTTGGGACAGGATGATCCAGCTCCTTCCAGGTAATGAAAATAATTGTTTGCAAGTAGGGAAGCTGTTGCAGAGGGAGATGTTTAACAGAAACAACCAACTTACTGTCAGCAACAGCTTTGGCAAATAGTTGAAATGAAAAGTCATTTTGAATTGACTTTTATATCATGAAGATGTGCTGAACCTCCATTAGCAGTGACATAGTGAACGTTTGGTCATGTCTGCAGAAAACTCCTGAGGAAGGTTTTAACAGATAACTCTATCATTTTTGTTTGTCCTTGAAATGAGGAGGGCTAAAAGGCTATCTTTTTGCTTTTTGCAGACTGAAAAATAAGATTTGTTGTTATCATTGCTATAAATTGGATTCTCCATCACATTTCCTCACAGTAGTACCTTCCTGGCATGGCACCTTGTTAACATGAGTGTGATACTGAACGTGGGCTTTGCTGATTTACTGGTCCAGTTTAAAGACACATGCAAAACCCATTAATGTTGTAATGTAATAATCCTTAAATGACCACTAAGAATTCTGTGAAAATAAGTAATGTTTAAGATATGCTTTATAGACACAGGCACCATATTTAGCGAAAGTGAATAAACAAAGCTCCTAGGGCTAATGCAAGAAAGTTACATGTGAAATCTCCTAAATGCATTAACTAGAGGGCAGAGTGTATTTTAGTTAACTAGTGCTATAACTGGGCCTCTTAAGCGTCATCATTTTGGAGGAAGCTCGGGAATGGGAGAAGTTGAATTCTGAATACATTATTGCTGCAGTGTTTCCCAAATGCTGTTTCAGCTAGACCATGCCCTTTTCTTTGACAGTCAGCCTCAATCTTATTTCAGCCCTCTTAAGGCAACATGAGATAAGGCTAAATTGCATTAATTCTCACAAAATAACACACAAATATATAATCCCACTTCGGAGAGATCTGCGTTTTCCGCTATGGTGCTACACAGAGGAGTTGTAGTTTTGCTCACACTTTATTGTTTTACACAGCAGAGGTACTTGAATTCTTTCAGCCCATAACAAAGGCCTGCTATTTCAGAAATTAGACTAACTATATAATTGTTGGGGGAGTACAAATTACAATAAAGGCTGTCAGACACTTGAGAAGGATCTTCTGGATTAAAAAAAAAAAATCCTGTTGCAGTGGCCTTGATTCTGTTACAATCATGTGTAAAGTCAAAATGATGCTCCATATATGCTTTGATGTGTAGAGCAAAAATTTGTATATATTTGAAGACAAACTCCTGTTCTTTTTCAGCTGCTGTGTCCTGTTAGTCCTTTGTTATATAAGCAGGCAGAGAGCTTGGAGGAAACAAAACTTTATGCAAAACAAAGGAAGATCAGGAGCAGTGATAGAAGAAAAGGAAAAGACAGGAAATATAAGATTCTACTAGCTTAATGGCATCCTTGAATGCATCTTCTTGTACAGCCATTTTTTTCTTTCGAGCTCAAAGGAAGTTACAGAAAGCAGGGCATTTAAAGGTGCTATGAAAAATGGAAGTACTCCCATGTAGCTCTGCCATACCAACGAATCTGTTGCAGTCATCACACCCTGCAGGTGTTGATGTTAATTACGTACACTTCCCTAGTTGCATGCACAAGACTGAAGACAGGCCATTTGTTTCAATCAGCTGGTGCCCTCTGATGGACAAAGAAACCTGACCTCAGTGCCAATCAACGGTACTGTCTCCTTTCTCCATTTGTTAAGCTCTGACAATATCTCAGAATGGAACACATGAAAATTTCAAAGGCAGTGGTGTCAGTCCTGAGTTTCAAGATTCATGTAGTTGTTATTCCATTTTGGAAAGGATTGTAACCCAGAGAGGGTGGGGGAGGCTGCAAGGATGTCTATCATGGCTGATTAGCAATCAACTCTGATTTGTTCTATTTTAATTTTATTGTGTAAATAACCAGCATGTGTTACTTAGCTGATAGTAAACCTTAAAATGCCTTTTTCAGGATTAACCACAACGAACGTTTAGAATTTCTGGGAGATGCTGTGGTGGAGTTCTTAACAAGGTAAATGGGGAATTCTTCAACAGTCCTCACCTTTGTATGTTATTGTCATACCGCTGGGCTTATTAAGCTTTGCAGTGTTTACTTTATGACTGTGTGTGTTTGCAGTCCTGCCTGATATTTAGAGCTGCACATCTGCACATAGCTCTCTTGAAAATTCCTTCAGTGCTGATGATACAACAAGGAAGATTACAAAATGAAAAACTAGAGTTTCTGTTTCATGAAGTGCAATTTTAAGTTGATTGGGGTTAGAGGTTATTCAGCTACAGACAAGTTGAACTTTGTACCCTTTTTTTAAAGGCAGGATATTTTTCTTAGCATGCCATTTTGTTTCCATGGGTTCTTTTTCTCTAGTTGCAAGTGAAAAGCATTTATTGGTAATATTGAATGCATTGCAGTTCTTGTATTTCTAGTTATTAGGGCTGTAGTTTGCATAATGTCTGTATGTAAATAAAATAGTTGAGCACAAATGCAATTTATTTAGAATTAATAACAAAAAACCATGGTTCATCAAAAATGTTTCACTTTTGGTCTGAGTATTCTGAAATCGGTGAACAGTACAGGGATATTATCAATTACCTCCATTGGCCTCTTATCGGAGTACTAGAGGCAGGCAGTTTGCACAAAATAAAGATTATAATCCATTTTCAGCTGCTTTGTTCTACTGTTCTTAATAGGGGAGTAGTCTTGTTTACTGTAAAGCTTCTTTTGAAGCAAGTTTGTTGTATGAATAACAAAACTGCCCTTGTATCTCCATTCTACTAGCCATTAGCTACTCAGTATTAAAAGCTATTAGTCTATAAAGGTCTCCACTGCCCTTAAAACCCATGGCCTTTTCTCTTATACAGCAGTACAGGCTGATAAGATGGAAGACTTGTTGATTAAAATGTCTTGCATTTTTCATTGTCATTGTTCATCAACCATCAATTGACTTTCTGAGCTAACTTCTGTCTCAATTCAGAAAAAAAACTGAGCTACATTTCTCTTCAGTAGAGCATGTAAGCACCTATTTAAGTCTGAATTTTTTTTTCTAACCCTTTACTTCAGGTCTCTGCTTTTGTGAATTATAATGCTTGATTAGATTGCCTCTAAGTTTAATAGTAATTTTTGTCCTTAAATCATCTTGCATCCATCTGCACTTTTCTCCCTGTGTACTGGGTTAATAAAATATTTTAATAATTAGTGCCATCCACTGTCTTTGTGGGATGTTGAAAACCCTCTCTGTATTAACTTCTTTCTGACATGGTTAGATAGTCATATATGAAGATACTCAGAACCTCTTATCTGTTACTCAGATCTTGGTTGGATCACTGAATTACTTTTTTGTTTTGTTTCTGTTCTATGAATTATCTTACTTGCATGATGACAAATATCATTAAAAGCAATTGAAAGCCTGTCATTTTTACTCCTTTTTTTTATGTGATATTAATGACTTCACACATCTGATAAATACAGACTATTGAGTTCTGTTCTTTGGCTCCATTAGCGTCTGTTAAAGTACTGTAAGAAACTTGTAAAACAAATATCCTGAGTGGTGGTCCAGCCTGAATCACTAGGATTATCTTAAAGCCCTGCATACCTGCGGCATGGAGTTTCTCAAGGCTGGCTGACAGTTCCGTTGTGCTTTATTACTCAGCATCCTCTAGGTGTCAACCTTGCTGAATCCACTGCTACTGATAGATAGAAACCTTCAGTTGAGGGACGTGCATGTCCTTGCTGGGATTTAGAGATTATGTGCTGCCCAGTAGAGAAACAGCACTCTTCCTCCCCTGCTGCCAATGCTATCCAGTCGAATATTATTGAGCATTGTTTTAATGTTTGTTTCTTTACCTTACTTCGAGCTGAGTTGCCGACTTTGGAAGGGACCTCTGTTACCAGCTAGGATCTGAGAGACAGGCACTGTTCCCTAGAGGCACACGTGGTTCATCTTTAACCAAATGCTGACAGCATCTGATTTGATTTTTGTCTTGCCAGTGTCCACTTGTACTACCTGTTTCCCACTCTGGAAGAAGGAGGATTAGCTACATACCGCACTGCCATCGTACAGAACCAACACTTGGCCATGTTGGCTAAGGTACAGTTTTCTACGTCTCTGTATTTGACACCCATAGGTAGGATACTATTAGTGTGTGGATTGCCTCTTGAGGGATCTGCCTGCTTTAAACATCAGTGTCTTTACTGTGTTTTGTGTACAAGATTTGGGATACAGGAACTCTTTTTAGTTTGAAAGTAGATTTTAAAGATGAAGTAGGACCTAGTTTTTTCTCCAAAGCATGTTTTTAGGAGGAGTAAATTTTGCAGGCAGAAGAATAAGTTTTTAGGATGCCTGTGTTGAAGGTGTGTCTATATTTACCTTTAAATCGCACAGGTAATGAAGCTGATAGTAGAAATTTAGTGAAGAAAAAGAAACAAACTGGTTGTTTATAAAAGGACTTCCTGATAGAATATGTAGAGAGAACATGGCAGCAGGTAGAGAAAGTGGTGAAAAAATTATTTTGTCTGCTCCCTAACCTACACAGTCATTTTCAGATTTGCTGTGAACTGTGGAAGAGAAATATGTTAAAAAGGCTTTTGGTGAAAAGTTTTATTACCTCATGGGAAAAATTGAGGTGCCTCTGAATTTTATTTCATTTAATTCTGTGAATGACAAGAGCTTTTTAGATTTCTACATGATACTGGGGGTCGGGAATATGATATAGAAAGTTGATTAAGTCTCTATTTGTAGATAATTTGATATTCCCTTAGTCAGATTTGATTTTGTTAGCATGTTTTTTAAAAAACAGTCTGAGACTTACTGATGTAACCTATGAAGCTGTGCATGCATGCATGCATGCTCCCACACATGTCCACTGTGTATTGCTGATAGTTTTCAAGTGCTCTTTTAATCTTCTCTGTTCATATTCACGCAGTAATTTAAACAAGCATAACCAATCTTGAGATTTTGGCAAAAACTGCATGATTTCTAACATGTCATCTTTTTGCTCAGTTGTCAGGAGAGGCATAGGGTAGGGAGTGAACACAATCTTTTTCCTTCAAAGCTTTAATGATTTACATGAGCATGAATTGATTTAAATGTTTCAAATCAGGGTTTTGCTTACAAATACGTTATTGAACTGCCTGACATTGGAATTCATGTTATTATTTTAAAACCTGCATCAGGAAAGCTCATATACTCTTAAAGGTCTGTTCACAGCCTTTATCATTGTACATGGACAACTTTTGAAAATTTTTATTGAAAAATTTTTTAAACTGTATTTATTTTTATTAGATGCAACTGTAAATATTAGATATCTATACATTACTGTTTTCCCAAATTACCCTTTTTTCCTCTTGTATATCCTATATGACCTTCCTGGTTTCATTCCTTTTAATTATCCCCTGCAGTGTCACATTGCATTCAGTTTACTTCCTCAGTATAATTCTCAGCTCCTCAATTTCTCTTGTGCTTGTGGAATGCAGTTTTAATTGAGGATCAAATGATAAATTTCTGTAGCTTCTAAGGGTCATTGTAGCAGGAATTTTAGAAATTATCTGAAACATGTTATGATCAAAATTGAGAAGCAAAACACATGCAAAATATGTTGAATGCAAGCTCCAAAAATGGAGATAAGCCATTGGAGAGAGGGGACAGAGACCAACACCCAAACACCACCAGTTAACATGAACAAATGACAATAATCTGTAAGAAGTTTAAATTTTATATAAAACAGTTAATGTTCCACTTTTATGTTGACTCTAATGAGTGCTCCCTGCATGTTAGAAAGTGCAGTGGAACATCGTAAGTGGTAATTCCCTGGGTTCTAGAGCAGTGAATAGGCTCTCATTCATTGAAAATGGAAGACTCCTTTTTTCCAATTGAAATGTGTCTAAACCACGCACCTCAAGCAACTTAGTCTCCACTTTTACATCTTAAACTTACTCTAGGAGGAAGAAGTTGAAAGTTAAAGAGATATTAGTCAGTAGACACCCAGTTGGGAAGAACTTATTCTCATACAGACTTTGCAAGATGCACAAATCTCTTTAAAAATCTCAATAATGGTTTTGTGTCAAAAAGATGAATATGTAAAGAGAACCTAGTAGCTCTTGCCTGCATTTCTATAGCAGAATTATCATATATTATATAAGATATCTGACTTGCTACCTGAGATTCTGACTGGCAAGCAGAACTATGGTTTAGGCAACAGATGGATGTCAATGATGCACATTTGAAAGGAAAAAGAAAGATAGGTGGCACTGTGGATTAAAATATCAGTCTTCTGCTTGCAGTGCCCGGAAGCTTTTGTTACTGCCACCTGTTGACACTGTTAAAGAAAAAAGTCAGATGTTCACTGGATTGTGTCCACCAGAGTTCCTGTTCCTCACTGTTGTACTTTATCTTCTTGTAGGCAAAATCTTTTTCCTCAGTGTTATCTCCTCAACCTTTGAATGTCTCTTCGACATTTCTGAAGGCAAATCACATGAGGGCAAACTACCAGCAAGAAACACAGCACATTGCACCATCCAGCCAGTATCAGGCTGTTTTTCTGTCACACCCTCAGCCTACCTCTTGAACTAATTCCTAAATCTCACTAGTAACATGTTTTGATCTGGCTTCCCTTGACAATTTCGTTTGTTAATTCCTAGCTTTCCCACACTATCACACTCTAGTTGCTTGCCTCTGATAAACAAATATGAAGTCTGCTAATTTTAGCCTATGTCTGAACTGAATCATAGAATCATAGAATTGTTAAGTTTGGAAAAGACCCTTAAGATCATCAGGTCCAACCGTTAACCTACCACTACCAAGTCCACCACTAAACCATGTCCTCAAGCACTGCATCTACCCATCTTTTAAATACCTCCAGGGATGGGGACTCAACCACTTCCCTGGGCAGCCTGTTCCAGTGCCTGACTACTCTTTCAGTAAAGAAGTTTTTCCTAATATCCAACCTAAACTTTCCCTGGCGCAGCTTGAGGCCATTTCCTCTCGTCCTATCGCTTGTTACTGGGGTGAAGAGACTGACCCCCACCTCACTACAACCTCCTTTCAGGTAGTTGTAGAGAGCAATAAGGTCTCCCCTCAGCCTCCTCTTCTCCAAACTAAACAACCCCAGCCCCCTTAGCCGCTCCTCATAAGACTTGTTCTCTAGACCCTTCACCAACCTTGTTGCCCTTCTCTGGACACGCTCCAGCACCTCGATGTCCTTCTTGTAGTGAGGGGCCCAAAACTGGACACAGTATTCGAGGTGCAGCCTCACCAGTGCCGAGTACAGGGGCACTCTCACCTCCCTGGTCCTGCTGGCCACACTATTCCTGATACAAGCCAGGATGCCATTGGCCCTCTTGGCCACCTGGGCACACTGCTGGCTCATGTTTAGGCGGCTGTCAACCATCACCCCCAGGTCCTTTTCAGCCAGGCTGCTTTCCAGCCACTCTCCCCCAAGCCGATAGTGTTGCCTGGGGTTGTTGTGACCGAAGTGCAGGACCCGGCACTTGGCCTTGTTGAACCTCATACAGTTGGCCCCAGCCCAACAATCCAGCCTGTCCAGGTCCCTCTGTAGAGCCTTCCTACCCTCCAGCAGATCGACACTTCCACCCAACTTGGTGTCATCTGCAAACTTACTGAGGGTGCACTCAATCCCCTCATCCAGATCGTTGATAAAGATATTGAACAGGACCGGTCCCAACACCGAGCCTTGGGGAACACCACTCGTGACCGGTCGCCAACTATGAAAACTATGAAACTATGGAGAAATGCTTTAAAGTTCCCTCAAACCCAGTTGCTGCATAATAATAGTGTAGATGTACTCTAGTGACTGGAACTGGTACTCTTGTACTTCTAAAGCTATGGTTTTAACTCTTTCCACATATTCTGCAGAAACTGGAACTAGATCGATTTATGCTTTATGCTCATGGTCCAGACCTTTGCAGGGAATCAGATCTCCGCCATGCCATGGCCAACTGCTTTGAAGCGCTAATAGGTAAAGCATGTGTATTTTTGTGTGCAGACAGTTATGTTTTAATATGTCTATATGCTATATTGACTGTGATGGAGGAGACATGGGTCTGTGTTGAGTAGCATTAGTAAGGGCAGGCGACAGTAAAGCTTCTTAAATCTTCTTCATCTCTTCTCATCTCCTGCACGCATGCCGTGTGTATAACATGATGATGAGTGTGCAGTATTATGGTGAAAATCTCATCTTCCGTATCCTGCCTCCCACGCACTGAAGATGCGCTCATTTCATACTGTTGGGGCACAGCGCTTCTGTCCGTCACCACAGAACTCCACCTCTCATGCACCGCCATGGCCTGCCCCCCTGTCTGGGGGGAGTAGTTCAGTCACCATGGCCTGGCAGGAAAAGTGCAGGTTCACTGCTTCCTATAGTACTTGCAGAGACCTGCAAAATGTGGAGTTGCACTTTAGCCCTGAATTTTCAACTCTGCAGCTTGCTTTCTGAATGCACCAGGCACTCCCAACCAAGTCACCAGCCCGCTTCCTCTGTGCCCTGCTAACCTCCTGTGAATCAAACATGACATTTGCCAAGTAAATATTTTTTGGTCTGCATTTTCCTTACAAATAAAAAGCATGGCAATATGCCATGGCTGGTGTAATAAAGCTACCAAAACCCCCTAGCTGAGGATGAAGGGGAGTTGTGTCAAATTTGCTGTTGAGCACTAAGATGCTGATTAGTGATTGGCTGCGCTAGTCGATAAATTTATGTTGAAGAAGAAATCAGGACAGCCTGACCATAGTTACCAAATAAGCAAGCATTAAGGAGGAAATCTGATCCGTTTATCCACACAAGCTCTATTTTATAAAGTAGCGTAGTTTTATAAAACATTACTTGTTTGAGTACACAAAGTAAGCTGAATCTCACTGATTGGGCTTCATATTCATCCAAATGTACTGTACACGATATTAGCTATGGGAATGGTTTAACCCTGATCCAAGTCTTTACGTACTACACAAGCTCCTAAAGCATTTTGTCCTGCTTTGAAAAATAGATTGTTGTTGGCTTAGATGTCAACAGTTCTGTGCATTCTGCCTTGGGCCAAATTGCATTTCATCTTATCAAGAAATAAGAGTTTTCTTTTAACTCTATTTTGCTTTCCATGAGTGCTTTGATCTTTAATTTAAAAATAAAAAACAAACAGAAAAGGAACACTAGATATGTATCTGTGGCTTTGTTCATATACTTCAGTTTGTCTAGGATGTAATGATAAGGACTATTTGGCAAGCATTGAGATTTGCTAAGAGAGCAGGCTTGCTGTTTAACCTCCAATACAAAGTTGTTCGCAAAGTTAATTGAGCAATAAGATTTTGTCAGGGCCATAGCTAAAATCTGGGAGCTTATTAAGGGACTACAAAAGTATATGTGGGGTCTGGAGCTCCTACTTGAGAACCTTTGTAAAAGTCTGGTGCTTATTCCCTGTGATGAAAATAATAACCAAAAGTATAAGCAGGCTGCCTAGGGCCTGTTTGAAATTCTGTGCTCTCATAATATGCCTCTGGCAAGGTAGTCTTATCCCCAAACTTTTCTCCAAAGAGTCCAAAGACAGTAGTTGACCTAGTGAGGAATTAAAAGGAAAGATGGGCGGAAAGACACAGCAAGGCTCACCGTGTTCTCCCTGTATGTGGGAACATCAACTCTCTTTCTCTGTGTTCTTCATGTAGCTGTGTATTCCCTTTGCTTTTGTAAAGATGTGTTTACAAGAACTAGTTTGAGGTTTTCAGAAGCCCTCCTGTGAAGAGTACCAAAGGACAAGATGTTGATACTGAATTATAAAGTACCAGTGCAGATAGAGTGTGTAAGGTACACACAAAAAATATAGTAGCACAAGTTTTGCAGAGCTTGTTACTAATGGGCATGTGGAGGGCTAGTGAGGGCTGTATATGCAGTTTTAAAAAAAACAACCAAACAAAAAAATACCCCAAGTACCATAATCTCCAGAAATTGAGAGATGCAGAGGTGCAGTTTCCAGTTCAGACAATGTATTAGGGTGATACTGGGGAGGCATTGAGGTCTGGAATAGTCCTGACACATCATTTATATTGCTGAATGTAATGTTGTTGAAAGTACAGAATAAATGAAAATTATTTGCTAGCTATTGAAATGTATTTCATGGCTTTCACTGTCTACATATATGGTATAGTTAGCTGATTACTGGAAACTATGTTTAGAAATAAATTGCTTCTAGCCTAATTTGTTTAAACTTTGCTCTTTGGATGTATCATTTTCTATCACTGATTTAACTATTTCAGGTTTTTCTATGCATTTTATGACCATTGATTTATATTGGTGTTTTACATGCTTTAAATTTCTCAGAAAATTAGGATTTACTACAGAAAGCATGCTTTTAAAAAATGTATTGGAGATGAAGAAAGCAGAGATCTTTGACTTTCCTGTGCTTAGTACTAATGCATTATTGACTTTTGATGTATTGGTCCCCTTATGCAGGAGCTGTTTATCTAGAGGGGAGTCTAGAAGAAGCAAAACAATTATTTGGACGTTTACTCTTCAATGACAAGGTATTTATGTATTTATATGATTTGATTTCCATTTTAAAAATAACTGAAGACATGCTTTCATGTCCATTGTTTTACTTGAGAATCAAAAATGAACAGGAATACACCTGTAATACTTAGTTCCTGGAAAGTGAGTATGGCATAGTGTGTTTAGGACAGCAAGCTGCACTGGTTCAGGCAAAAAAATTATGGCATTTCATCAGGTGTGCTGTTTGTTGGTTGGCTTAGGGAAGGGTGGGTGGTGTGGGAAACCTCCAGACTTCCATTCAAAGTGTTGCTCTAACAACAGAGATGGGTGCTGTGGAACCAGGAGGCACGCTTTGAGGAAATGATGCACATGTAGAGCGACTATTCCTGTTTATTCAATTAAATCCTCCCACCCCTAAAAGTTTTAAACATATCTTTGAAAAAAATACAGAGGATTTCATCCAACATTTACCCAGTTGCATAATTAAAGTCTGATCTATTCTTGCATACTGTATCTTAGATCACTGTTGGTTGGAATTTATCCCATATAACGGCTAAGGAAAGTAACCAGTACATGCTGCTGGGACAAGACGTGTGGCAGTGGTGAGGGGATGAATTATACAGTCTTTCCTTCTTGAAAGTCTCTGAGTCTGTGAAATGACAAAGCTTATTAGAAATAAAAGTATTTTGAAGCCTATTGTAACTCAGTGTTTTTCTGCTGCTCAGTGCCTGTAGTGAAGGAAGCCTATATGAAATAGAAGAAAATAAACGTTTTTTTTCTTTTTTAGTCCTTGCCTTTGGTGAAGTCAAACTTGCTACTGAGGAGTACTTGCAAATAAAGTTAGTCCTGAGGCTTAAACAAACCTTTTTCTTCCTTTGACCACTTTTTATTTGGTTCAAGGATTTTTCCACCTCTTTGACACAAGCTAATTGGGAGAACTACAGGCAGTTTGAACAGCAAATACATGATTTTAAAAATTAGTTTGCCAGCACTATTGAATTTGCAATAAGCAGAGCCAGCATCTGAAATAGTTCAGTATTTCAAGTAATGACATTTTATTTAGTACTGTGGAATTTGTTAAATGATTCCCTTGAGCATTAAAGGCATCTCTCAATGTTTGCAGGACCTGCGGGATGTATGGCTTAATTATCCACTACATCCACTCCAAGTAAGTGTATCCCTTTCTGTAATAAATTTCATAGCTCTGTTTTATTTTCGGGATGCTTTTCCATAGGTTTCTATTGTAATGACATCTCAGAAATTGTGCTAAAAAGTAGCCAAAGGAGTGTATATATTTGCCTTTGTGTTTGATTTTAGGTTTTTTTTTTTTATAAATAATGAGCCTCTGCCTCTCTGAGGATTAATCATACACCTTTCCTTGGCTCATGTTTGATATATAACTGTGCTTCTCGTACAATAAATCTAGTGAGAGGTAACATTTTGGTGGCTTCTTGTTCATCTTCTAGAAGTTGGGGGAAAAAGCGTACAAAACCAATCTATGTACATATTTTGTTAACCTGAAATTAAGACTGAAACTTTAATGGTAGGAAGGCACATTAGTTGAATGGAATAAGAGTGGGATTCTGATTTTTTTTTTTGTGTCTGTGTGCGTGTGCGCAATGATAGCATGGTTGTTTTGGTGACTCCAGTAGCTTTAATACCAAGTAAACACTGAAATTATGAGGATGTCTGAAGGCTAATTTATCCTTCGTGTATTGGAGGATACACGTTCACAAGTTGTTAGTTTACAAGGCTGGAAGTTGGGAGAATGGTTTCCTAGTCCTTGTTCCCTGACTGAATTCTGGGGGAGACCTAAAGGAAGTCACAGAGCCCCTCTGCACTGTAGCTCCTTGTCTTCACAGCAAACATAGTAGCATTTTCCAAGTGTGCAGGGGTGCTGCAAGAATAGCTCTATTCAAATTGTCATCCAGTCAGTGAGTAAGGTGTTTAGGATCATATGAACATCTGAGAAGTTTCTTTTGTCCAACCAATTCTCTGATGTTTTGTTCAGTCGGTTTGACTCCTTTGAAACTATGAGCACACCCTTCCAGCAGAAGGTCACTTTGAGGCCTTCATCTGAAATGTCTCATATTTGTATGTATTTTGCAATGGGTACATAGACAAAATCTTCAGCAACAAATAGTGCACATGAAGCATTTTTTACGACCAACTCTCTGTGAGTGTAAATAGAAAAGAGTCTTAATGGGGAGATAAACTTTGGAGATTCAGCACTAGCTATCCTGCATGGTGGCACAAGCTCCCAAGAAAATTCTTACCCCAGATTTCTTTCTTTTCTCTTACTTTATTTTATTTTAACCTCTTTATCTCTGCTTTCACAAAGAAGACTTGGACTCTGCTTAGAGATTGGAGACAGTCAGTATATGCAACTTATCCTTTCTTGCGACTACCTTAATGAAAATTTATTTTCTTCCACGTCCCAGAAGCCATCCTAGCTCTCTGCTTACCAGTAGAGGAAACACAGGCTGCTCAGGTTGGCCTTTGGGCACAGCTAGCCTGAAAAATGGCATTTTAAAAATTATTAAAAGTCACCATAATAATATGGCAAATAAGATGCCAATTTAAAAAAAAAAAAAAAAAAAAACCTCTGGGTAAAATACACAGAACCAAAGGCCTGTAACCCTGTTATTTAGTAGTAGTCCAGTCAGTAGAAATAGTGATGAAAAAAAAAATTAACGGTCACCTGGATAAATGTCGTCTCTTTAGAAGAGTCAACATGTAAAGGCAAATCCTGTCTCACAAATGAATAGGAGATTTTAGAGGAGAGAACAAAGCATGTGATGATGCAGATGATACTGTCTGCTGGGTTTCCTAAAAGGCTGTTGGAAAAGTACTCATTAAAGGCTTTTAAAAATGTGTTTAAAAAAAACAAAAGAAAGGAAGGAGAAAAAAAAAAAACCACAACCCCAGTGAATACTGTCAGTCTTTACAAGATTTAAAGGAATGGCTGAAACATAAATGGAGAACAGGAGTGAAATGACCACATCTTACAAGGGATGGAGATTGCTGGCAGATTTCCCTAGGGATCTTTGCTGAAGAACAGGCTGTTCATATCGACAGCTTAGGGAAGAGGATGAGCAGTGAGGTGGCAATTTGTTAACAATACCAACTTATTCAGGCTAGCAGGGACAACAGCAGAGTGAAGAATTGCAGTCTGATTGTGAGAATGCAAGAGTGACTAACTGTGGAGTAAAAAAGCAGATGAAATTCTGTGTAGGTAAATATAAAGGACTGTGCATGAGGAAGCAAAAAGCCGTCTCAGCTCCACATGCAACTGAACTCCACACTGACCATTATCACCCAAGCATGGGATTTTGGTGCCAGGATATGTAGTTATATGAAAATGTCAGCTGAAAGCTCAGTTGTGTTTAAGGAAAAAAGTTAAATTTAATTTAATCAGTTAATAGAAAAGGGACAGGCAACAAACCAAAAAATATCTTAATGCCACTTTAAAAAACTATGGCTACTCTTACTTTTCCTTTAGGCATCCTCAGCTGGATGAATCCTTCTCTGAGGCATTCCTATACAAGAGGGATGCCCAGAGTGGCTGGAGGAAAAGCCTAAGCCATTTCCCAACTCCAGAAAGTCATTTAACAGTATCACCACATCAAGGATATCAGACAAGAAACTGATAAGAAAAGATACTGACACAAAGTGATAATTTTCATTTTCTTGTGTTATTGTGCCCTTTTGAATTTTATATACTAAGTATTTATTCTTGATTTTTGATACTGAAGGAAAGTGGGAGAAATAGATTTGGGTTTTGTCTCATCTTGACATGCTGTCAGTCTGCCAGCCCTATTCTAATAATTTTTGAATCTGTTGCTCTGTTGCAAGCAATGTGATAATATTAGAAAACTGAGACATGTACAATTATGCAGGTTTTGTGAAAATAAGTAGCCCATGCTATCCACATGTAGAGCTAGGACCGTATAAGCAATGTGTTATGAATGCCTCAACTGTTAAAAAGGCATACATCAGAGCTCATACCTTCTTTGAGTGGTAATTATCCAAGACAAAAAGCCAGAGGAAACTGGGTTTTCTCAGTTCAGCTGTGCACAGAACGACTTGTTCCCTGTATTCTTTGCCCTTCTGGTTTACAGAAGGCTTGCTTTTCTCTGAAAAGTTATAAAACAGTGTCAGTTTGTCATTGTTTTGCACTTCATTTTATTTACAGCTGCAAGAGTCAAATACTGACAGGCAACTCATTGAGACCTCTCCAGTTCTTCAAAAGCTTACGGAGTTTGAGGACGCAATTGGAGTCATCTTTACTCACGTTCGGCTTCTAGCACGTGCATTCACTCTGAGGACAGTAGGCTTTAACCATCTGACTCTGTGAGTACACAGCAAGAGTCCTCGTGTAGCTCTGTTGGTCCTTCTGTTAGTATCCCACATTGCTTTATTTTTAAACAAACCCTAGATGTTGTATCTGTTCTCCAGAAGAGAATAGAGCAGGTATGTTCACAAGCCCACCTGGCTCAGTATCCCATCAGTAGTCAGTAGTGGATACCTTGGGAAAGACTAGAGATGATGTTAGAGAGCCATCCTGGTGTTTCTTCTGAGCTTCCTGCATCATTGATATTTGCACATCACTCCTGAGACAGTAGCAAAACATACTTGGAGGTACATTTGGCAGAGGAAAGTAAAATCGTGCTCTTTGGTCCAAGTGCAGCCCTTGTGTTCTGTGGTGTGCAGAGCTGCCAGGCCTCGTTTTAAAGCAAACAGTAGAGCCATACCAGTGGTTGCGCAGTCCAGGATCTCGCATGGATTTAAACCCTGATCCTTTTATTTCTTGTGAATGGACAGACCTTTTTCTCTATTGAAGTCGTTGCAGTCATTAGTTCACTTTCTTATAAGAAGTTGCAGGTACAGACCTTATCCCATTACAAACTTGATGTCAACTGCTTTTCTCCTTCAATGAGTCCCAGATCTGTGATCTAATAAGTGTGTTTATATGTAGCTACCCTGATTTGCTTTCTCCCTGAAAGTTGGGGTTACAACAGTAATGAACTGTGTTTTCATCTCACCTGGTTAACGCTGGAAAATTGTCTTAAATGCATTTGGAAATGAGCGAGGCTTACTCTCAGATCACTCTTAATTTTAATTTGTGTGTGCATGCTGGTTTTGTTTTTTCCTCACTGAGTGCTTATTGATTTTGCTGCATTGATGTCTCATTTTTCAGAGGCCACAACCAGAGGATGGAATTCCTGGGTGACTCCATAATGCAGTTGGTAGCCACAGAGTATTTATTCATACATTTCCCCGATCATCATGAAGGGCACTTAACGGTGAGTCTGCCATCAGTCATGCTCTCTGGAAGAGCAAGAGTGGGATGGAGACTGAAATTATGGAAGCAGCTAGTGAATTATTCTGGATTTGATGAATAAAAGAAGCCTCAGCAACCACTGCTCTTAATAAGGCTTTGTTAATTTTAAGTCATGAGCGCTGCAATGAATAGGAAATGGTGATTTATGAGCCCAGTGCAATAATTTTTGTTCTGTCTATGAAATGGATCAATAATTTTAAGGATGTCAGTGATGAAATTGGGAGATAAGACTAGTTCTTGTTTAAAGATGGGTATCTTAAACCATTTATTTAAATAGGCACATCACATGACTTTTTTTATTCCTGACTTCTAGCCTGTTGAACCTGCAACTGGGCAGAGTTTTGTTTCCTGATAAGTTTTTACAATCTATTGTAGTCTGGTTTTCCTGTTGTCTTCAATCTGGAGCTCTTGTGGTAGCTTTTGAATTTAATTTTACTGTTGTTATAGTCATCTGTTGTTGATTACTGTAGCCTTTCAGCCTCTCTTATCTGGGCTCTGAACAACCCAGTTTGGGGATCTTTCAACAATTTACAGTACTTTAAACATAGAGTGGTAGTAGATGTAGTTTTTTTCCTGATTGATTCATTTAGTACTGCACCTAGACAGCTGTGGCTTTACTTGTGAGGAAGAAATTTTCTTAGGCTTACTAAATTTTTCTTAGTTTTCAAGTCTTGAATAAAAAAGCAATACATGTATCAGGAATATGAGTCAAGTCTTCTAGTTAAAATTACAAAGTAGCACTGTAGGTTTCTTAGCTACTTGGAGTGGTTTTCTCAAATCAATAAAGGGATGGCAATGCTAAGTCTCTAGCAGGCAATGTGTTTTCAAGAATATGCTTCTTGGGTCTTTTGGGCTAAAGCTGTTTACAAGAAAAAAAAGTACATGCTCTGACTAAAAGTTATTTTAATTTTTCTTCACCAGTTCTTAAGTTTCATTTACATTTATATGGATTCTTCTGCACCATTCAGGAGACAGAGAGGACAAAGCCTGAAATTTTGAAGTAAAAATTAAAAGGGGAAGAGCCTTGTCATATTAATTCTTCAGAGAAACAAAAACATAAGGCAGAAATACAAGACTAGTGGTATTTTTTTGCTTTGTGGGTGACTTTTAAGAATGTAGGCATCAGTGTTACAGTAAGATAAATCTTTCAAGAACTATTTGGCGGGAAGGATATGAAGTGTTGCTATTAATGGGTGTAAATACTCAGAACAATGATCAGAATGTCTCTGTGTTGCTTAATTTAATGATTAGTGAGTTGGCAAGTAGAACAAGTTGCACAGTCCAAGTTTGTAGGGGGAACTACAAAGTTAGAGTGGAATGGATGCTGAAAACACATTAAGATATGGAGAAGTAAGCAATGCCTAGAATAAAATTTCAACTTTGGGGATGAACATGAAGTGAAAAAGAAAATTGTCTTAGAATATTTTTAAATTTGAGGACAAATCAAATGAGACGTGAGAAAGGAGACTGATGATGTGGGATCTGAAGAGAAACAGCAAACACTGAGCTCTTTCTTCTCTTATCTGGGAACATACTTAGATTTGAAGTAATAACAGGACATCAGCTGAATGGTGTCTGTAGTGTTGAGGACAATTTTGGTCAAGGACGCGAAGACTCCACTTGACTGGCAACGCAGTGGCTTCCCAGTGTGTAGTGATTACTTGTGGAGAGATGTCTGTAAATTAACTATATTTAAGAAAAAGAAAGGAGAACATAGTCTTGTCTATATATTTTGAGATAGCCAAGTGATCTGCCAAAAAAGAGGATGAAATTTTGTTGGCTATTGGAAGATACAGCTTCTCCAGTACTGGCTACAGTCTGGGTAGTAGTATGCTGTGTGAAGATGGAAGAATAAAAAAAAAAAAAAAGCTTTGTAATTAGATTTAAGCTCCAGTTGAGCATCTGTCACATGTTACAGCATCTGCAATGATGCAGGCTGTGTGTTGCCAGAGTGGAGACTAGCTCTAAAAAAGTTGCTGGGTAGGCACAGGTACCGTATCTTCCCCCTATCATTAAGGGGAATTGAGTTTCTTGCTAGATCACACTTGTAGAGGAGGAAAATTCAAGTTGATAACTGCAGTGCTAGAAGGATAACTGTTTTTTCCCATCCTTAATTCACTGTGTAGTGTATATGTTGCTCTTTGTTTTATGATACTACTAATCGTGATTACGGGTCCCATCAAAATAAATATTCTGCAAACACAGCAAAAGAGATCCTCCTTCTCCCATTACAAGAAACAGATTTTTGTCACATGATACTGCACTTCTGTCTTGTAGGTTGCATGTGGTACTTAGGATTTTGTTGGGGAAAGTATTGTTTATTTGTCTTAGGGACATAAAAGGGAAGAATTTTGGAAAGGAACAAGTAGAAGATGAGTTTAAGCAGAGGTTAGGGAGGCAGGTAATAATCCTATCTGCAGTCTGCCTAGTTTACGAAGATCAAATTGTGAGTATCTGCTTCATACATCATTGCCAAACAAATTATGAACATACTGTTCTTTATTTATCTGTTGTCAGAGATGAAGTACCAAGTGCAGCAAATAAATCTTGATTTTCATAAGCTCAGTTGACATGCTGGAGCCAGGTAGCATATAACTTGGTTCTAATAAGCTGAGCAAATGTGACATGGAAGACAAAGAGAGAAAAAATGTGTATGCAGCTTCTCAACTCTAGATTACATATGAACAGTGGAAAAGAGAGACATTCTTTCCCTCCCACCCCCACCTCCCATAATATCCCTAACTTCTTAAATTAAATCTGTTCCATTTAAAGCAGAAAAGCAAACAAACAGGAAAAAAGCACACCTTAACCATGGGTTCAGAAAATTGTATGGAACTCTAAAATTCCAAAATACTCCTTTAAGCTGTATGAGATTGTGTCTTTGGCGGAGCTCTGTTTATTTAAGCAATTCTGCCTAGAGCCTAGGTCAAGCACGTCAAGGACCTCTGCTGGAGAACCAGGTGTCCTGGACATCGTCATCCACTGAAAATGTTAGAGCCGGATCTTTGTCAGGGATGTATCGGCTCAGCTATACTGCCTTCAGTGGAGCAAAGAGTACATACAGGCTGTCCAGCTACGCGTATTCTTCTCTGGACAAATGAATGGAGCAGCTTCCTCATCTGTGCATTTGTTTTACTTACTGCGTATTTATTTCTTATTTGGTGGACACTGGGAACTGCTCTATAGACTCCAGAATATTGTATGTTTATACTTTATGTGGAAAAACGTATATAACTGTATTACTTAAACTAGAAAAATGCAGATTAGCTGAAAAAGTGTAGGACTGATGAAGAGATGGTATATGATTGTAAAGAAGCTCACAAACAAGCATTTTAAATGCAAGACATATCTACAGAAGTAATGTGTCCATAGAATAGATAAAATTTGGTGAGAAGAATTGAAACAGAAGGAAAAATCAGCAGTAGAAAGAATGAGAATGTGTGTTTATGTAAATCATTTGAGGTCCGCTGAAACAAAATGTCAATAAACTGAGAGAAGTGAGAGGCTACAAGGATAAAAGTAACTTTTTTTCCCCAGCTCTCCCTACCTTTTATAGTTCGGTGTCACTACTCGTTACCATTGAGTGGAACTTCTTTCTGTTGCAGTTGTTGAGAAGTTCTTTGGTGAACAACAGGACACAGGCCAAGGTGGCAGAAGAGCTGGGTATGCAAGAATTTGCCATCACTAATGACAAGACAAAAAGACCTGTAGCTCTTCGAACTAAGACTTTGGCTGATCTCTTGGAATGTGAGTTAATTTGGTTATAACAGCTTAGTACTTACGTAACTTCTTTTTCCTTGGGGCTTGTTTAAGAAAGCCATTAGATATCCCCCAAATCACCATTAAAATGTATGTTCAGGTTTTCAAATAAATTATGCCTATAACTCTGAAAGCCAGATTTTTGAACACTAGCCTACATTTTTGAAGTCTGTATGAAAGCAGGAGGGAGGCATAACTGCAGATACAAAGTTGTAGGCTTAGAAATTGAGGGATCACGATGGGCAGGTCAAAAGCATGTCTAGAAAGTAAAAGCTTGTATTCCAAGTTGAGCTATTCAATAGCAGTTTCAATGTTTCATTAATATGTTCTTGTCACTGTTGGAAGATAAAGTAGTTTGTTCAGCAGGTGAATGTTTCTGTGGCTCATTTGACTGCATTTTAGGAGGTTTCAAAATGGTCATGCCACAAGAGGGAAAGTGACATTGAAATTAAATTATTTTTAGTCCATTTATGAAAGTTTGTGCTACTGTCTTTCCAAAGAAAGTGGGAACAGGGATAAATATTCTGCAAAGAAAGTTAATCTGTATCTTGTGTATTTTGATGTATTTTGTGAGCCATTCAGACCCCTTGGCTTTTGCCAAATCCTCTTAACAAATGGAAATTGCACACAAACAGGAGTGATTTATTTCTAAAACTTTTTTATGGTACCCAGTAGTGATTTATTGTAAGTATCCATGGTCTCCTGGTTAAAATGTGAGATTAGGAGCTGAGTGTTGTTGCTAGCTCTTTAAATGACTGAGTGGATTTGGGTAAGTCACTTAATCTCTTGGTCAACTTTATTTTTTCCTGTGTGTGCAGGATAATAATACCCTCATCAGATCACTGTTGTCAAACATAATTGAGTATGGCTTTAGAGTACTCACAGATACTTGTTTCTGAAAGTGCAAGCCATTAATGTTCTCCTTGGATGAGTGACAGTACCTTTTTTTTTTTTTCCCCCTAGCCTTTATTGCTGCCCTGTACATTGATAAAGATTTGGAATACGTTCACACTTTCATGAACGTATGCTTTTTTCCACGGCTAAAGGTAACACCAGTCAGGTTCCTACTTTGCTGCCATTATGTTTTAACACATTATTGTGTTTTGGACTCTTACCACAACCTCTCAATCATAAAAGCATCTTTGTGAACTTACAGGAGTTTATTTTAAATCAAGATTGGAATGATCCTAAATCTCAGCTTCAACAGTGCTGCTTGACTCTCAGGACAGAAGGAAAAGAGCCAGACATTCCTCTTTACAAGTAAGAATGGGCATCTTATGGATACAAGCTGTTGTCAGTTGTTTATAGAGGAAGATGTGATCAGTCACCCTACGTTTTTCCCATAGTTTGGTTTTATTGTAGTTGTCCAAGCCCTCCAGTCTCTCTTTGTCTGAAGATGGAAGATGTTGAACCAATGTTTTCCAAGCTTTAGGTGTTTTAAGCCATTGCAAGGAAGAATTAGTAAGCATTTTACCTTGTACGGTTTCAAGGGACAATGTATTTTTTTATGTTGGAATGGAGTATTTCATTGGCATCATTCTATATTTGTTCTTCTTTTAACATAAGGAATGGCAGTATTTTGAATGAAATGAATGGAACGATGGCTGTTTGGATATGAAGTCGATACCTCCATTCTTTTTTCAGTCATAGTATGAAGATTCTCTACACTCTACATTATTATGCAAACACAATAAATGCCTTGTGTTACACATCCTGGTTGTAGGCTCTGTTTCTAATCCACAGAGTCAGGCACTGAAGGGCAACACAAGTTTTGACATTTTCGCTGCGCAGTTCAGCCCACGTGTGTCCTCGTGTTTAGTGACAGAAGAGCTCAGGGCAGTGAACCTCTTAACTTGTACATCTCAGTTAGATACCTGAAACTGGATGGGATGGATGTCCCTTCTCTCTTTCAGTTTTAAAATAGCATAATAGCTGCCTCAAAGAGGCAATAATAAACTGAAGATTGTATATTGCATCCATACCCATTCAATTAATGTAGGGATGGGTGCACTCTTAGCCACCAAAAGAAGAGATAAAGGCTATGAAAGTTCAAGGCATGTGCTGTTGGGATTATTACATCAAAAAAGTATGAAGATTGAAAGTCTAAGTGCATTTGTCACATTTACTGAAATAAAGTTTTCAATGAAATGTAGCAGTTCAGTTATAGTGACAAACAGTGCACTTCAGAAATACGATCGCTTTAACACTGCAACTGATGCTCTGCAGATCTGACTCCTCAGTGTCTTTGTATGAGGGCTCACAGCTTTGTCTTGAGTGAGGGAGATGAATACAGAAGAAACAATTCCCGATTCTCGTAAAACCCACTGCGTATCAAGTACCAAATGTTTGTTTTGTTTTGCTGTGATGATAAATTGATTTTTATAGTACAGCTTAGAGCTAGTAATATGCTGTTATCTTCCTATTATCTTGTTAAATTCCTTTTCTTGGAGTTATCTGTTTCACTGCAGTCAGTACTATTGCTTTTAAATTTGGGGTGGGTTTTATTTGCTCTTGTCACAGCTCACAGAGACTGAGTACTATAGTTAGGTACTTTAAAAATTGATGTGAAATTGGTGCTCCTTCCAAAAAGAAACAAGGTAGTGGACAGAACTCAAGCTGACAGTGGGGAGAGATTTGGGACAGCAGGAAGAAACAGCAGAAGCAGCAATTCATTGCGTGTCTAGGAGTTATCTTCTTTTCCCTTTAGATAGTTGTTGATGCATGTCCTAGACTTTAGCTCAAATGGAAAGCTTGTTTTGTGACAAACTGTAACTTTTCAAAGCTGATGGAAAATTTCTTTGTACTGTGATAATTCAGTATTGCAGAGAGCTACCATGTCCAACATAAAGTCCTTTTAAAACCTTGCTAACTGCACAACTCTCAGGGACTAAAATTTTAGTGCACACAATAATCATATTGGTGTGATTATTTGCAATTGCACAGCTATGCATAATTTATGACTATTACAAGTGTTTTCACAGTGTTTAACCACTTCATGTTATAGTTTGCATTTTTGCTTATAGGCTAAAGTTTTAATTTTCATATGGTGCTCCTGAGTGAACCTGGAGGAATAAATATAACCAATATATAAACAAGGTGCATTTTATGTAAATTTCTCCTTTTTATTGTGTGCCGTACTGGTAATCTCTGGGTTAATGTGATTTATATAGGCATCTTTCAACCCTTGCTCCATGCTTTGCACTAATTCCACTATATGTATTGACCAGACTGAAAGCTTGGTGATGTACGTGCCACTGACAGTTTCTGGTTTTTAATACTTCCTGCTTGAATAAATCATATCTTTCCTATTTCAGGACTTTGCAGACAGTGGGACCATCTCATGCCAGGACATACACAGTAGCTGTTTACTTCAAAGGGGAACGAATAGGATGCGGTAAAGGCCCAAGGTATAGTGAAAAATTATCCCATCCTGTTAAAGTTTAAGTGTGGCAGTGTCCAAAATGACTAGCCATGAAGATAGACAAGTGTGTGGTTGGCCTTAGAAAAGGAAAGCTATAGAGCCTTCTTCAAGCTATTCTGAGTTTCTGCCTCAGGAATACCTGAAGGGTTCAATGTCTGTATAGTTTTGGGTCTTAAGCTTTTTTGGTGAACTTGCCTACAAGGTGGCTAGCAATGCTAACCCATTTGTGGTTCTCAGACTAGAAACTGCAGAACAGCTTCCAGGAAATAGTGACTTTATCTTTGGCTTTGCAACTGGATTACTGCCCAACTTAAGCTGGCAAGTTAAGGATGCAAGGCTCTCAGGTTTTTTTTCTGATGTTATTACTTCTAGGCATTTTAAAATGGTTTCTAAAGTTGCAAAGACTTCAACCATGAACCCCAAAGACCTCATCTTATTTTCTGCTACCAAATCTGGTGGTGGTTATAAAAATATCATTGGTTTTATAGCATTCACACCTCTGTGTTTTTGTTCCTTCTTTTCCTCTCAAGTAAAAGCAAACGCTTCAGTGAAGAATGAACTAGAATATTCTGTTAGCATTATTGATCTAAGTTTAAAAATATTCTACTGGAGCCGTAGTGCTATTGCTCACATATTTATGGAAAGCCTGATATATCATACACTCTGGGAATTACTAGCTACTGGTTATCCAAAGAGTTTTATTACAAAAGATTAGCTAGTGTTCCACTTTGTCAGAAGCTTTAGTTTATTCTGTACAACGTATATCTCATGTAACATGTTTTTGTTTGGCTTTCGCAGTATTCAGCAAGCGGAAATGGGAGCTGCAATGGACGCACTTGAAAAATGTAAGATATGTGGGCAACAAAGAAAAGAATTTATAGTTTACATCCTTGGTCTTTAGCAAGGTGAGGTGCAGGTTTTGTGGGGGATAAGATTTGAACAGAACGTGTATGCTGAATCCTGTCAGCTTCTGAGCAGTGGGTTTTCCCTTTTAAGACTTTGAAGACAATTTTGTAACAGGTGAAGTTGATATGATACCAACAGATATTTTTTAAGGGGAGTCGATCAGCTACAGAGGATGCAACTTACAGGGAACCCTGTGCAGTGAAGTCTCATTGAGATTTTCCATGCTTAAATATGCAGTGGGATAAGACTGCTTAGTCTTGGACAGTGTCATCTTATCCTCCAATTTAGGGGAGGAGGAAAATTACTTTTCAGTTGCCAATTTAGAAAATAAAATTTCATCTCATATTATACAGTAGAATAGGTTAAAATCTAACAGGCAGATCCCCAGCCAATGTAAGTCAATATTTATCTGTTAAGAACAGCTTGTATCAGCTGAGGATCCAGTGATCTGTGTATGCATCTCTTACAATTATGCACGGGATAGCCAGCGTGGGAGCAGTCCTTCATTGCAATGGAGTCTCAGATATGAAAGGAATGAGTGCATGTAAACATCTTATATGAAAGAACTTCAGTCGGTTGAGTTAAAGCGCCAGGTGTGGACGTACTGTAAGCAAATAGATTACATACATTTTGTGCAGCAGAAGCTCTCTATTCAGAAGAATATGGGGAGGTACATTTTTTTGCATTTGATTCAAAGGAAAGACATGCAGTTCCTCAGATGCCAAAGATTTTTAATCTGTTATCTCTGCATCTGGAAATCCCAGGACTTAAAAATCTCAGAAAACAGTGAATCCCTGTAATTCGGAATTTTTTTTATATCCCTCTGCTGGGCATGTACTTCTCACCACCAGTAAATTTGACAAGCAGGAAAATGTAACTTCCCTTCTCTGCTGAATATCTACAAAATGTTACTAAAGTTTTCTTTGAGTCGTTTTTCTTGTGATGGTATCGCCGCTCAGAGCGCTGTGAGCTTCATCTCCTATCAGTCCAAGGACTTCACAGCTCTTTTCTGACATGTATTTGTTTGAATACCATAGACCTAGAGGTCTCTACTGCAAGCACCCCTCAAAACAGAGCCAACTTTCAAGTTAGGTCATGTTTCTCAGTGCCTTGCCAGTCAAGTTTTGACCATCTTTAGGGATGCAGACTCCGCAGCCCTTATGGGCAACTGTTGTAGTACGCACGTATTTGTGGAGTGGAGTTTTTTGTTTTTTTTTTTTTTTTTTTAGTGCATAAGTAGCTTTTTAGTGCATACGTGGCTTCAAGTAAAAGTAATTTTCATGTACCTGTTTATATATATGATAGCCATGATGAGTTTATTACATAAATTTCCTTCTCAAGATATTAAATGGATTATAAACAAACAGGTTGCTACCAAGCTGAGTTCTTCAGGGTTCTTAAAGAATCACATTACAGGCACAGTGCTGAAAGTGCGATTTTCATTTTATGGTGCACATGAACAACAAAATATCCCAGAACTCCATTAAACAAAGCACTAGTGTTTTTAAAAACAGCAGCAATTTAAAAACAATTTGCTTTTGTTTAGATTGCTTTCTGGTTTAAATAAATATACCCTCCTATGCCCAAGTTGTAAATAACTGATGAATAAACCTTTTATTCCTGTAGTATATAATAAAAGGCACAAATTTCACCAGCCAATAAAACAAAGCAGTAGAAAGTCGTTCTGCTCTACCACAAACTCCTGCAGATTACGTGGCTTCTGCAACGTGTTCTCTAGCTGAACAAATCTGTGCTGCCTGGGACCCAGAAAGAGGAGAAAAACACTTGGTGCCGAGGGACTCCTCCCTGAGGAGCCTCAGCTGAATTCTCTTGGTAGCCAACTAGAGAGAGGGCAGTCCTTTGCTGAGACATCTCCCAGATTTTTTTATGGCTTTAAAGGTCAGTGTAGTAACCTTTTGCGTTCATCTCAGACACAGACAGGTAGCCAGTGCTGATCCCAGAGCTCTGTGTGATCCCAGCAGGATTTACCACCAACTGCAGGCTGCCACATACTCTACCACCTCTTTGTTTTCTGACCAACTGGAGGGTGTGGGTCTCTGCAGCACAGAGACGCAGATGAATGGCAGCACCCTGGTCATGCAGAAAACGTTATATTCTGTCAGCTGTGCACTAAACTGAGAGCAATTATCTAAGCTGGTTTTACAGCCTCAGTTCTAACTACTGTACATATGTACCAGCCAATGGACAAATGTCTGAAGTCAGAAGCATCCGTCCCCCTAGCTATTTCTCCATTGCCTCAGCCTTGTCTATTCTGTTTTAGCTAGTCTTCACTCATCCATGCTCTTAGACTACGCTAAGGCTGTATTCTGGTACGTAGCCAAGCATTAACTTTTTCAGGAACAGATTTTACTGCATTCCATTTTGCTACACTATTACTTTCCCATTAGGAACCCTGCCATAATGTGGGGCATATAGTGGATTCTGTACGGTATAAAATAATAATAATAATAATGGAAACATCTGTACAATGCTTGGAACCCAGTGGCTCATACTTTTTGGAGTGAGAACAAGACAAAAAAGCCCTGACAGCATTAACAGTAGCCTCACATTCATTTTTCAGTATCGACTACCTGTTGCTAAGGGAACAGAATGTAAAATCCAGGTAATACCTGGCCATGTTGCTAGACCAGGATTTGATATTTTATTTTTGTGAGTGTATTGTATTTGGCAGTGCTTTGTAGCAGGAGAAACGGATGTGGAAATCATAAAGAAACCAAAGTCTTGTGACACACAGCCCTGGTTTACTATGGATTATTAGAAATAAATGAGTAAAAATGGTAATAACATTATTCCCCCACCACCACTAATCTCATCAAAGTTTTTTTAAAAAAAAAAAAAAAAAGAGCTGAGGCTTTCTGTGTTACCAGTTTGTTTATTAATGTAAAATATTTTTCCTTGTGTCAGATAACTTTCCCCAGATGGCCCATCAGAAACGGTTCATTGAACGGAAGTACAGACAAGAGTTGAAAGAAATGAGGTGGGAAAGAGAGCATCAAGAGAGAGAGCCAGATGAGACTGAAGAAGCAAGGAAATAAAGGAGGGCACAGAAGCAGTGGCATATTTACTTACTTAATAACTCTGACTGTGGCCTATGGAGACCTAACCTAGTTTCTTGCAGATGATGAATGAAGAGTGCTTGTTGATATCAAATAGAAAATCATAATCTCTTCTTAAAAAAATGTGTGTGTGTATATAGTATTTCTTTAGTTTGGTTTTAAGTGCAAAGTTTGTTTGGCTTTTTAATAAGATTTTTTTTTAAAATCCTTTTAATTTTTATGAAAACTTGTGGGATTATTTTTATTATTTTTACTGTCTTGTATGAAGTAATAAAGTATTAATTTCAAAAGCCTGTAGGAGGAAAAGCTGTTTAACAATTGTCTCCTATGTCCAAACGCTATTTTGTCAGTGACCAGCAAAGTTATTGCATGACCTCTGCTGTGGAGGAGGAGAATATTATGAGAAACTAATTCAGCAGAGCACTTAAGCATGTACCTAACTTAAGTTTTGCAGCTAAATGTACTTCTTGACTCTGCTAAACCAGAGCCATAAAATTAAGGTTCTTTTACAGAAATGGTACAGTAATTTAAGCAAAGGAGATATTTGGTTTTGTTTTAAACAGTGGATTCCACATGTGGAATATGACACAGGTGTGTGTGGAAGGTTGGGGGTTTTTGTCTCTAAATCAGTATTATAAAACTCTAAGAAAAAGAAAAAAAGGTAATTATGAAGCAAGAGAATAACAACTTTTTTCATAGAGAATGTACTGAGTTTACATTTACAAGTTTAGTTTCATTCTCTTGCTCTATCAAACTGACGTCTACTTTAATTCATTTCTTCGCCCAGAAGATATCAGTGTGACCATAATAGTCAAATGGTGTATTAGAAACTCTATATAGGTGCTGTTCCAGGTAGGTTCATTGAAAACTGGTTGTATCCAAAGGAGGGCAGAATTTCTCTCCATGGTGTAGTTCAAAGGTGGCATACAGTTTTAAGTCACCCAGTTTCCTTGATTTTGGGTGTCTGTGGGTTGTATTAGATAGATATTTCTTCTATAAAAGCTCTGAATGGTACCAAAAGTGGAACATCCACTGTTGTCTGTTGGTGGTTTTTCCCCACTGACTACCAGCTTCATTGTAGATGTTGATGCATTGTTCATACTTTTAATTTGCCTGCTTCAAGCCATTCATTTTTGTTGTGCCGATTTCTGAGTTATAACAGTCCCTTAGTACATATTGTGTAGTAATTTCTCCATCTTTCTTTTCTGATAAGTGAAACAGATACAACCCTCATTTTCCTTAACTGTGCATTTTCTTTCTGCTTCAGATCCTTTTTGGTGACTGTTATGCATCTTTTCTGATGTAAGTAACACAGATGCATGTGATAAGATACCATGCAGCTTTGTGAGTGTGGATGCATGAGTCTGGCCCAAAGAATTCATACAGACTCCTGAAAGAAAACTTTTGCCCAATGGCCACACTGCGCTGAGCAACTAATTCAACGGTTGTCTGAAGCACCTTTCTGTAGGTGTGCGATGGGCATCCATGAAAGCACTTTATTGCAGGTGCCAAAGTAAACACAATTGTAGCTGAAAAGTTCAGAATGTCTTCCCGAAGTTTCACTTCTGAGCTAATCAATGTGTGTATTTTCATAAGCACATTTTTGTACGCATGCAATGTGAGACGCACTTAAATGCGTGTCTTTTTTTTTTAAAAAACTTGACCCCACAGCACTACCTCACTTCTTCCAGCTTCTGTGATTGCCTTTTCTTAATGGATTGATGCTTTAAATCCATTTCAGAGGATGAGAGAAAAAAAAACAGCAAACACATTCTGTAATTTAGAGAGTGATAATAAACGATTAAAACATAAAGGAGGGGATAAAAACAACAAGATAAAGGCAAGGAGCTTCTCTCTGCTGGATGCTGCTGTTCTTTGACTTTTGAGAAGTGATTGTAACTCCTTATAGCTTCAGTCTGTAAATAAAAAGCGGAAATGCCTCTGAACAACAGCAGGCTTGAAAAGCAAGCAGCAACAACTCCTCTGCCCTTAATCTTTTCTGTTGCAAATTCTTTTGTAGAATTGCCCATCTGCTTCTAGCAGTAAGTTGAAATGGTGCATTGGCAGAGGGTTAAGGGTAATTGTGTACACCATTATTTTATTTTTCCCTCTTAACTGTGACCAGGTTCATGTGTTTTAACAGGTAGAACATGCAGTGACTTCATTTTCAGGTGTGTGGTTACTTTGCAAATTCCTCTCATAGTATTTGATATAGCCAGAGTACCCCACTGGAATTGCTAGCTCATAGTTTAACATTACTTTCGGTCTTCCTGTACATCATTTCATTTTTCAGCTGTAAGAAGACCGTGAGCTTCTTCATAAACATTTGCATAAAAATAGATTGAAGTTATCAGATATGCTGTTTGTGGGGAGGAACCCCGAACTGTTCTCTTTTCTTCTTTGACCCAGAAATTGCTTGAAAACAAACTTTTAAAATGATTTCTGCATTCCATTACTACAGTTAATGAATTTTAGGTCTTCCTCAATAAAATGTAGAAGATAACCATTTTTTTCATGAGCAGACTGTTTCCCCTTTTTTCACTGTATATGCATGGGCTAGGAAGATTGCCTGAAGAAATTTTGTTTTCCTTGTCTTGAGGGCAGAAAACGAAAGGTAAAGAAATTTGTTTCCTTTGTCTATGTCAAAACCTCAGTGTTTTTCTGTGTACGCACTGTCTAAAAACAGTGGCTGTGAATGTTTCTGATAATATAAGGAGTTGCACAGAATGTGTAATGAGAGCACAGTCCTTTATAACACACACTGAGGAGAGAGTTTTTTCTTTAAGTTGCCTGAAATTTGGGAAAAATTACTGAGCTCATGTTAATCAGTGGAACAGCTGTATTCTATAAGTCGGAAACTTTGGCTGCTTTTTTGGAAATGTGAAGGTGTCTCTGGCTTACTGATAAAGGTCCATTTTAAATTGCTCCAGAGCCTGATCTGTTCTGATCTAGAGGTTCTCATGCAAGATCCATTGACTTGATTTGGGTACAAGTAGGTGAATGAAGAACAAGACTTGAGATCTGTGTGGATCCAGCAGATCCTATGAAACCACATCTTTCTTTTTTTTTTTCTCTTTGTTTTTTTTCTTTTTTTTTTTTAATAGGTATATATACAGAGCATTGAATAAAAATGTAGGTCATTTGATTAGGAATTTTAATTGAATTTACATAAAATTTATCATTGTTATTTGCAGAGCCTAAGTTTGCTTTGTAAGATTTCAGTTTCTGTAAGACTATTTAACAGCGATACTAAGAGAACCTTGATCTCTAAGACTGTTGTAAATATTGTTGCTAATAAAATTTTCCAGAAGAGACTTCAGGCATAGTTGTTACTTGCTAAAACAATTTGGAAAGATCAAAAGGCTAATCCTGATCATTTGTCTCCCTACTTCAAAGACTGATTATACAGGCTATGTATTTAAATGAAGTAAGCGGTTCACTTGTAAAAAGTTTCTGTCTGGTGGAAGTTTGTGAAGCCCTATAAGATCTTAGGGAGTTGATCATCTACACTGTACCATTCTGCATTGTCTTTGGTGGGGATGGTATTGTGATAGAAATTTCTGTGACCCGTACATCCCACCCTGCTTCTTCCCTCTCCCCGACATGGGTCATATATTTGTCATTGAGCATGTAAGCCATGGTGTCCGAGGACGGGCGTTCTGGATTTTGCTGTCTGTTCTTTCATTCATAGTTAAGTAAATAACGGTGAATAGCCTGGAAAGCAGCTGCAAAATAAACTGGTGGCTGCATAATGAACTTGCATTGACTTATTACACTAACAAAAAGAAAAAAATTGCCATAACAATATGGTAGGTGGAGCAGGGAACTGGATCTCTCATCTGTCATGGACACATCTCAATACCATTTATTCTTGTTGCAGAGCTGCTCGTTAGACCATCTACCACTGAAAAATAGATTAACTCCTTGTATTTTGAAGACATAATTTCTCTTTGTATGAAGATGCTGACAAAAATGGATTGCAAATCTGGAGGTGTACCGGTCACTTTAAATTACAAGCAAAGTGGAGATTTTTATTTCAGTAAGAATGGTCTCTTTAAAATACTTCATGACTTTTTCTTCCTTCATATTCTGATGTATTTTGTGTTCCCAGCTTCAGTTACAGATGGTGTATTTCTTAGCAAATTGTTCATGTAAATGGACATACTATGTCTCCCTAGCAATGAAATGCTAGGTAAGACCATTGATTGCATCTCAGTGTTTCTCTGGATTCCTCTTTTAAAGCAATTCTCTGTAGAAGGAAACTTTGCACTGGTCTTGTTTTGTTTTCCTTATTTTCTTCTCTTCATGGTAGCCTACCTTGTTGCTTTTTCAGTGAGTTGCTCAGCTAGAACAGCTCTCTGAAGCTTGCAGAAGAGAAGACCATCTTAGGCTCTTTTGTCTGTACTTTCTGCTCGTAGGCACTTTGTTGACCTGGAAGGTAATGAGCTGAGGGAAAGGAGCATTGCTGACTGGATTGTATTGGCTGGTATCAGCATGCTGGAAGTCACGAAAAGGGAGTCACAAAAGCAGTGCAATCAGAGAGGCTGATCCCGCAGCTGCAGCCAAGTGCACTGGCCAGAACAGGTAGGCTGAGTCTGTGAAGAAAAATTAAAGGAAATATCTCCCTTGTTTTTAAGAAGTCAAAAGGCAAGGGCTGCTCAAAGACAAGAAAGAAAAGACCGACTGTCTTCTCAAACTCCCCTGGATTTTTTGTT
Source organism: Theristicus caerulescens (assembly GCA_020745775.1). Lineage (NCBI taxonomy): Eukaryota > Metazoa > Chordata > Aves > Pelecaniformes > Threskiornithidae > Theristicus > Theristicus caerulescens. The sequence goes on from CM036558.1 coordinate 78,046,190, forward strand.
TCCATGCCTGTTCAGGTACCCTCAAATTTCACAGATTCTTTCTGGTGTCCTAAGATTAAACAGGTTATGTGCTCAGATTTCCCTATTCATCAGGGAGCAGGTTTACCTCAGAGGCCCTTTTCTTCACCTGCTTGCTACAGAGAACAAAGGGAGCAACGAGCTACACTCAAAACCTTGCTAACTAGGTATATTTTCCTTTGTCTAAATCCTCACTGCATTCCTCAAAAGGATTCCAAAATCTTTCATGAATACGGGTGTTAATTGTATACCTGTGACTTACAACACAATCATACCTCAATGCCTCAAGCATGTGATTCTGTTGCTCTTCACAGCACCTGTGTGGGGGGAATAAGGGACTATTTACTCTGTTGCTGAGACATGAAACAAGGATGAAATTGTCACTTGGGTCCAGGACTCGGGAGGTCTGTGTTGGGGCAATGATGCCTTATCCAGTGGATGCCTCAGGCTGTCGATTAAGTATCTTTTTTTTCTTTGAAAACCTGCTACATCTCTCTTCCCATGCCTGAGAGTGTCTTTGAGGGAGAAAAAGAGAACTTGGCCGTGCAAGCTGGGCGCTGTCACCCTCATCCCTTTTTCCTGTAGACTCTTGGGAAACAATGATCAAGAAGGTCACTAAAATTGGGGACTCTGCTACAAGAAGCCAGAGCCCAAACAGTGTGTTGCTTGTACACATTTTTAGAAAAAGTAAATAAATAAATAAAAACTTCCACTTACAGCACACATTTCAAAAGTAATCCATTAGCAAAGGACAGACTCTTGAGCTGACAAGGTGGCAGAAGCAGCTCATACATTGGTGGTCCAGAAGTGATGCAGCAGTGATGGGTGAGTGTTTGTCATTGGAGGTAGCTTGTTACTTTATTTAAAGATGGAAATGATGGTCATGGGAACCCATGGGACCCCACTGATACAAGCTGAGCCACCATTTATAAAAAAAAAAATTAAAAAAACATTACTTCCCTGCAGATTTCCTCCTGTCATTAATTCAGCAATTTACTGTGTCAGAACAGTTCTGACATGGTGACCAGTTTTTGCTGCCAACTAGAATTACAATTCAAATGTTGCAGCTCTGTTTCCAGAGGGATACTTGAACTGGCAAACAAAAAGCAGACATCTCCCAGTCGAGCAGCACTTGAAAATGCTAATGTTTTTCAATATCCAATTATAAAGTCTTTTTTTTTAAAGAAAAAAATCCAATTAAAATTCTCTAAGATAAGAATTTTTAATAACCTCATTGGACAAGTCATCCAAAATTGCTGCTCTTACCTTCTGTTCTTGTGATAATAAACATTGTCAAATACATGAGAATCTTTTAGTTTTGTCATCATTAAGAAAAAATAAATATCATGACATCCAAAGAAAAAAAAAATAAGAAAAAAAACTGTTTTAATCTTTGATGTTTAAAATTTGTCATTCAGTACTGTTGTTTTCTTCCTTCTTCCAAAAACCAAGCCAAATATTTTAAACATGTTTTCCACCTGTCGGAATGTGTCAGATTTTACAACCAACATCCTGGCTCAGGTGTCTGTACACTAACAATTGAAAGCAATCTATGTGTTATTGCTTACTGTTTTTTGAATTGGGGCTTGACCAGCCATCCAAAATGGTGGGACACTGCCAACCTTATAAGCTCTCAAAACTTTCAGAGAACTCAATGGCTTTACCCAGCAACTGGTTTTCAAGAGTTTGTATTCCTTTTGCTCCCACTGCTATCAATGTTTTTTTTTTATTATTTTAGTTTCCAATGTTTCCATTGTTTGTTTATTTGGTTTTTAATGTGGTCCATAGCACTACTGTCTGCTATTTCAAAGTTCCCTGATCACTACTTTTGGTTAGCAGATACAGCATCAATTCTTTGCCCACTGTGAGAAAAGAAGATAAATGACCTTGAAGTCTTTGCCCTTGCAAGTCATACCTCAACATTTATATCGGAAATCAAGTGCCAACAGCAAGAACAAAAGCCTCACTGTGCACCCATGCAAATAAAATACTGAATCTTTCCAGTATAATTTTGGGGGCATTCTGTCGGGCATTTTAAGAGAGATTGTGAAGTCTTCAGGCATGTAGTGACGTACTTTTTGCAGCTTTTGTTGTGAATTTATGCAATTGGATTAAGTTCGGCATCTATTTCAGCTGGCAGCTTATAAATGGACATTTATACATGTAAGCAAGGAGAGAGAGGTAAGAAAAGGCAGAACTGATACCTAAAACACTAGAAAAAGGCCTATTTCAACACTGACTGCTGAGAAGCAGATTGATTTGGATAGAAAAATGTTAACCGCTTTCAAATACATACTGAAAAATATGAGGTTTCATTGTAACATAAATACAATTCTGTGCCATGTGCTTGAGATAATGATGGCTTTAAAAAAAAAATGCATTGAGTTTTATGTGAAGCCAGAGTATAAATCTTAAAGATAAGATATAGAAAATCAATACTTTTTAATAGAAGTAGAAGTGAGGTGATAAAACTTTAATATCTTAAGATACAGAGGTGGGAAATAATCTAGCAAAACTGTAATAGGTATCTGGAGTTTAATTAGGAACATATTTGAATAAATGTGTTTGGGGTAAATGCAGATATATATGTATATATTTATTTATGAAACATCTGAAGTTTTCACTCCTTACAACATGATACTTTCTTACCAAGGAAAAAAATTCTCCTCCACGTTCATTGTGTGTTTAACAGGTATTTAAATATTGTTTGTATTGTAATAGTATCCAGAGATCTTCACTAGCACTGGGGCTTTTCATGCCAGCCACTATATGAACACAAAATGACAGGCAGTCCCTGACCCAGAAAGAAATAGAAAGCAAGCATTGCCTTACTCAAAGTCACCAAACAGGTCAAGGATAGAAACGAGAACAAAACCTGAGTCTGTCAAGTCCCAGCTGAGATTCGTCCTCTCTTCATACCATATAGCTACTTGTTTACAGCATTTAGCTTTAGGTATAGTAGTTGTTTTATTTCTGTATTAATGTGGGCATTTTAAATTTCATGCACAGCAGATTAGGATGCAGTTTTACAAAATCTCTTTCAGACTGAAAGCTTATAAAAGTAATTTAAAAAAGTGAAAGAAAATTCAAGTGGCTGGTGCTACATGGTCAAAATCTCTCTCCGCAGGCAGCACGGTTGCGTTTGCCTGCCTTTGCTGTTGAGCTCCTGCTGTGGCAGCTCGGGCTCGTAGCTCCAAGGTCCACTGTTCAGCCTGTTGTGACGGGCCATGTGACAAGCGTCGCTCGGGTAGTAACAAGCAGTGTCACTTGTGCTGTGGCGGAGCTGGCGTCAGCTCCGTTACACGCGCGCAGGACAAGGCAGGTCTCTGTTCTGGATTCATGGGCAGGCGTTATGGCTGTTGGTTTTTTTAAGTCTGATCGTATCCTCACCAAACCCGTTAGAGGTTAGTATGGCTCTAAGCACATGTGATATACTTCCAGCATGGTTACAAAAGAATATAATCATGCAAACAGCTGTGCTCTCGTTTATGCAAAGTACTCGATTTCAAAGTGCCTAAGCAATTTCCTTGGTTCCTTGAAAAGAAATTGTTTGAGAACTGTGTGCCTTCCAGTAATGGCCACAGCTAGGCAGAGGGGGCCATGGATTAACGTCACTGAAAGAGAAGACTTCCCCCCTTCTTAGTCTTATGCTGCCATGGGTAGTGGCTCCTGCAGGAGGACTTGCAGCCACCAACCCCTGTGGCAGTAATGGAAGGTGGAGGTGGGGCAAGAGCACTCATCGCGTGCTTGAGCACGGTCCCTGAGCTGGGATCGTCGGGTGCCAGTGCTGAGGCAGACTAGTGGGAATGCATCCAGTGCCTTTTCAGATGGTAAGAAGGCAGACAGAGGAATAAGCATGGGTTTTAGCCTAGCTTTGACTGGCAGAAATTGGTGAGACAGGAGTGAGAGCTGAAGGTGGAAGTAGGACCTCTTTCCTTACGAGCTGTGGTTATTCTCTGACCGAAATAGTGTTTTCTGTGAGGAGGAAGACTAGAGGTCCAGAGGACAGTGCCCGTGCAGAAGAGCTCAGTGCGATCAGCTCTTGCTTCCGTACTGTTTGGTAACGCCTTATCTCACGGCTTCCCCCATTTTGAGGGGATTTTTGCCTGGTCCTACATGCGCACGCATTGTACAGACATACGTATGCGTACATGTGCATGGAGTTAAAGAGACGAGAGTGTGTGTGTGTGTGTGTGTGTATAAAGAAGTTTGGGACTGTGCAAGTGTGGGAGTGAAGGAGGAGCAGAGAGACAGGACTCCTTCGCCTCCTAGGCAGATCTGTCATTTCTGGCTATAGGATTGGTTTGTTTATTCTGTTTAATGATACTGACCTTTGTGTTGAATAGGTTGGTCTGTTGCAAAGCTAGGATTTGTGGCCTTTTGGGACTTTAGCTGTTTGGAAGACTGAGGATATTTTTTACCACATCAGGTCCAAAGAGAACGACTACTGATGACCCAGCTGCCCTTATAACTCATTTGCCCTTTACCTTTTGACAGACAAAGTGACTTCAGATTTAGTCATATGTTAGAGACTGTCTAAACTTGAAGAACATTCTGGTAATAAATGATGTCTTATGGCAAAGAGAAATTGAAAGTGGTTTTGAAAATTCCTGGTTTTATTATGTATTGCATGTACTTTCTTGGGGGAAACTAATCCTGAATTTGTAGTGTGAGTTTTAGAAAGGACTTACCTTGAAAAGTAGAAAAAAAAAAAAAAATTTGGATACATTGGAGGGAGTATTGCTTCAAACTGTATTGTCTTCCACAAGACATCTTACGCCAATATTGCTTTACCCGTCTCTGAAAGAGCAATCAGTTTCTCTCTTACAATGTAATAAATTGTGCCCAAATCTTATTTGATTTTGGGACCCCCAATCTGATTCCACAAGTGAATCCCTCAGGATTGGTGCAGAAGGGTTCACACCTGAGATGTTTTACAGCACATCAACAGATAGCCTCATTTGGTTTTTAGTCCGTAGACTTGTAGTGGCCCTGATCCTGCAATGCTTATGCCTAAGATTAATTTTAAGCATGTGACTGCCTCTGTTGAATTGAGCAAGTCAGCTAGGATTGGGAACTTGCGTTGTTTTGACTTGCATGTCACCAGTGACAACAGCTCTACAAGCTCTGCTTGTACGTACAGCCCTCCGCTGTCTGCAGCGGGAGTCTAACGGTGGTCACAATCCAGAGACCTGGAGGCTGCCCAAGTGGCCCTGCAGTTCAGTTAACAGTCTCATAAATACACGAGCTAAAAATCCTGTCCTGTTTGCTTCCCCTCAGCTGTATTGGTTCTGCTGGGTGAAAAGCAGGGAAGGGGGGGAAAAAAAGATTTTAGTACTTTTTATGGTAAGTTAAGCAGCACTCTTTCTGACTTCACGCAGGAAAGGGATCTGCTGAGTAAGAAAGTGCTAATTTCACATCATTGTTTTTCGTGGTAGAGCTACACTGTAAGTACCAAGCCCGAGAGGAACGAGAGCATAGTCAAATTAATGAAAAATAGGTTATGATGATAAATTATTCAAGTGGATAAAATTACTTTGGATTCGGAAGGTGCTGAAACTTAAGGGCCAGATCCTTTTCTGGTATAAAAAGATACAGCTTCGTCACTTTCAGGGAAGCAGTGGGAACTTACATCGTTCAGTTGAGAATCTGACTATGATTGGCAGCATGAGCAATCATTTAAAACTTGGTGGCACATATTTCATCTACTTTGGGTGACAGCCATAAGGTGAATGTTTTAAATTCTGACATGGCATAGCCTTTCTTTTGAGATCTGTGGTGTGATTTTAAAGAAGATGAGATAAAAGCTGTGCCTCTCCAAAGGCACCTTTTCTCTGATGTTAAAGGAAACAATGTAAAAATATGCCCACTAAATAAATCATCAGGGACTTTCAGAATAGATCACATCCTTCTGTCTTAAAACTTGTAATACAACTCAAGATGTTCACCTTAACTCAGTTTCTTTTGTTCAGCAATTTTTTCGTACAAGGAGGCATATGTAGAGAAGGCAAGTCTGGAGGAGACACTCCATCAGAAGAGGTTCCAGTGAACAGAGATAAGAAGCTCCTCTCTTGACTTCTGGCATGGCACTTTCAGAATTTTAATCCTCATTGATCCCCCTCACATTTCCAAGGAGGGGATAGTGGAGAAAAGACTGAGGGCTGTTATTTTGCTGAAGGTGAATACCAGCAATGTGTGAACATACCTGGCTCTGCAGAATAGCCTCCGTTTTTTTAAGTACCTTAGCCAGTACAGTGGAGGAAGTGTGCTGGTTTGGCTTCTGCTCTAGGATGAATTTTCAGTAACGTTTGTCTTCAGCTTGTATGCATGTAAGCACACAGAGCGGTGGAGGGAAGCATAGGCTGGCACAACAGGCTTTTAAGGACCATGTCTGAAGTTAGATCTTGCAGCAAGTAGCATCTATAGAAAAAGAAAATGCCCCAAACTCAAGAACTCCTGGCAAGTTCATCTACTGTACTAAATTCCAAGGCTGAAACGCATGCTACCAAATAGGAGACACTGAAGTCATAGCTACGGCCCCTAGGCCCCTGCTGTCATAAGTGGAGAGAGAAAGCAACACCTCCAGAGACTACTTCATGGCTTAGGCAGGATGAATCACCCACTCTTGTCTGAGAACTGAAGGGTGACAGCTCTTTCATCTTTCTGATCGGTCCAATGCCTGTAGTTAGATGAGTTGAATCTAGGCTCTAAACATTTGTGGCATGCAGCTGTAACAAGACACAAGTGCTCAAATTGAGCCAGCATGGCATAGCCTCCTTAACACTTTGCATAGCCATTGCTGTGAGGAGGACGCTTCTTTATCCCCCGATGACTCCTTCAGCCATCCCATTACATGCAGATGTGAGGAGGAGTGACAGTTTGTCCAAAGTGAGAGTGTTTTCAAATGTCAAGAGGCTTTATTTTTTAATGTGTTAAACCATATAAAATCCCCAGATAATACTTCTCATAAATGAAATGAGACTAATTAGTAGGAAGGTAATGAGAGAACATTAACAGAGGTTACATCCCAAAATCCGGTCACTGCTATGGAAAACGTGGGAGAGAGGTAATAACTGCAGTCTACTTTGTTCCTCTAGTACTGTCATGCATAGTTGTTAATTAACCCCAGCAAGGGCAACTTTAGAATGGCAAAATGAGGAGAAAAATGTTAAGGGACTATGAACTTCGTCATTCCTTTCTCTCCCCTTTGCCTCCCGTCAGTGTCCCTGGGCTGGCATGAGCCTGCCATACTGCTACACCAACCTGCCCTTGCATCCATAGCAGTGCTTTGGCTCCATCCAGCTTTCCCTGTGTTGCAGTCACACACTGGGAAACTCGGGTTCAAGTGCTTTTTCCAGGAAAAGCTTAAGGGCTACTGGAACACCACAGAAATCCTTTTGGCATAGGTCATCAAGGTTATGTAGGCACCCAACTCCTTTTTAACTGAGAGTCAATTGCCCATCTGCAAAAGCAGAAAACAGCACTTCTTGACCTTATGGTATTGGAAGTGTAAGTCTGTTGTGGGTTTTTGAGCACTTGCATAAAAAGGTATGGAGAGCTGTGTGAGGACTTAAAACAGATCGTTGAATTAGAATGCCGTCTGTGATAGCAGAAGCAGAAGCTATTGTACTGACTGCACAGTAAAGGATCCAAATGGCAAATTTATGTTCTGGGTTACTTAAGCTTGAGCAGAAGCATAAGGTCTCATTCTAAACTCATCTGACTTGATAGGGTCCTTCCCTTGACTTTAAAAAGCATCTATATTGAGCTGAAAGTTGAACCTTGAAATGAAACCTTGGCATGTGAGTAACTGAGACTTTAAAAGCATGAATTTACAGTTTGTCAAAATATCAAGGAGATACTGCTGATGAAACAACATCTATGCTGTGTAATAAATCATAATGTACTTAGTGAAACACAGATGTCTCTTGAAAGACCTACTGAAAACCAGCCTCATGTTAAACAAGGGTCATCCATTTGCACAGCTTTTAACAGTCCCCACTTACACCTGAACAGCTACAGGCTCTCTTGGAACATGACAGAATTCACAACGCCTGAGGCAAATGCAACTGAAGGAACACACAGTCAAATCAGTGCTCACCGCAAAAGAAGCATCTGTGTCTACATACTGATTGAAGGAGCTGGATGGAAAGGGAACAAAATGATGAGCTGAGGAGATGCGGTGACTGAAGTATAACTGATGAGAAGTCAAATAAGATAAAAAAGAGAGAAAAGAATAGCACTGATGTCAGCTGCCACAAAAGAAAAAAAAATTACGAACAAGCAGGTGTAATGAGAAAACAGGTATGTTGCAAGTAACAGAATTTGAACACTGTGCCAATCTGAAGTTGATCAGACCATTGTGGAGAAAAATCATAGACAGGGTGCCAGGGAAGACTTTCTTCTTTGTTTCCTCTCAAAACTTAAATTTTACAGATCTTATCTCTTCATCATTTTATTCTTGGTCCAGTGTTCTTAAATATGTGCATTAATTGCACCTCAGCTACCTTTGAATTTTTCTCTAGCCTAATTACTCTTAGATTTCTGTTCATGTTTAGCCTAAACTTTTCCTTCCTTTGCTTATGGCCATTACTTCTTTTTCTGTTTTCTTCTGAGACGTGTAGATGCCTTCCTTCATGTACATTGTTACCTTGCAGGTATTTACAGGCTGTGTTCATTTTCCTCCTGAGGTTTCTCTATTCTCCTGTGTTGCTCTTTTCAGTGCCTTTCTTTTTTCTTCTCTTTCCCTAATTTCTATGCTCCCCATCTCCTTTTATCGCCAGTACAGCTAAGCATCTTGACTAATTTTACATGTGATCTTTTTCTCATATGTTTAAGACTAATAGTTAAGTAGCAGAACTGACCTTAAAATGCTGTGAGGGACATTTCCACAAAAATACTGCATAATATTCTCTCTTTTATCATGCTGTTTTGTGCTTTTAATGTACATTAGCAGCAAACTTCTTGTATTGCTAAGCCAGCTGCTGCAGGTATGCAAAAAAAACCCCCAAACCTATAGCCTTCATTTTTTTCAAGTGAGACTTTATATTCCCATAGCTTTAATTTCTCACTGGCGCATATCTCATTTGCAAGCTGCCCAGACTTGCATAGGTTCTGCATAACTTGTCGTACGTACGTGAGTCTGGTGCATGCATTGAACAAGTAGGCAGAGTCTGCTCTGCAATGAAAATGCAAGAATGGCATTCAGTGTGCATGCCTTGCTTTGGATGCTTTTCCATTTAAGAAAGGCAGGCCAGGTTTACGGCTATATTTAAGCACATTGACCTGCATGTAGATGTCTAACAGGATTTCCAGAAGTGACTAGGCAGTCCGAGTTCCTAATCCTTAATTTCCTGATTTTACTGGTTTACACCTGAATTCTTTCAGACATCTGCTGCCTGTTCTTGGTAAGGCTGCTGGGGTGGGGACTGCCATTTTCTCCGTGCAGTGCTGAGAACAGAAGAGCCCTTCCCTTACCAGTTCCTCATCAACCTGAAAATGCCTAACAGCAGCTAAAGAAAACCAGAGTGATGCCAAGGGGCCATGCCCTGGGAATTAATATGAAGTAGAAGGAGCCAAGCAAAAAGACACCATGCAATCAGTTCATCTGATGACAAGAGAGTGAAGAACTGGTGATCAGAAACATCTTGCTTACCAGTTCAAGATAAGGCATTGTCTTTCTATTCTTTGCAGATAGACTGATTAAAAATATCATCAAATAAAGAAATAGATTGGATGTATAAAAAGTGCAAGAATATACTTTTCCCTGCAATCTCTGGCCTCATATTTGTTTGTAAAGATTATCTAATCCCTAAAGAGGGACAGCTGCAATCTGAGAATGTGCCTGTGCTGGCAATACAGTGCCAAGGAATGGGAATCTCAAGTCTGTCAGAAAAAGAAATGTGTATAGCAACTCATGAGCTCAAGAAGATAGAGCTCCTTTGCCCTGAACCCCCTGTTGTCATTGCCTGCTGTCAACCGGAGGGTTTGGTTTCAATGTTGTGAGAAAGCTTAGGCAATCTCACACAATGCAAGTGAGAAAATGACAGCCCTCTGATGATGCAGCCAGTTTTCCTGATCAGCGTGATTGTATGAGAGTGCTGTACTTAGTTATATCGATTTGTCTCTGAGAGCTCTTTCTGCCACATAAATCTCATCGAAAATCTTTAAAGATCTTGCCCCAGAAGGCCACTATGTTTTCTTTCTCAGTAAAAAGAAGCAGAGCCAGGAATTCATTTTTCAAAGTTTCAACTAGAATGGTCCATTTATGAGGCAGGTCTGAATGCATCTCTATTTTACATTTTGAAACATTTAAAAACAGTGCTGCACTTTATGATTAACCTTCACATCTAAGCAGTACTACAAAGAGCCGTGTCTATCTCCTCTCCCTTTCTTTCTTAGTTCGAGAGGCTTGAATAAAGAAAATCACCTTTCTTTTAGATGGGGGAATTTGAAGGAGCATTGTGCTTATTGTAGCTCAAGCCTTAAGTACAATAGGCACCACATTATAAAGATACTATTTGTGCCACTGTAGTTAAAAAGACTGATAGTGCTTCCCTGATGAAATTTTTCTTCTAGAGTAATTAAAATTCTTTTTTAAATAAATAAATAAATATTTTAAATTAAGAATCAAGTCTTTCAACTCAGCCAGAGCTAAGAAAGCACAAAATACAAGTTCGTACTAATTCTCCATAGAATTATCAACAAGTCATAAACTGTGTCTTTATGCCTGGCAGATTCATTTCTTCTAGCATATGTAGAAGTAAATATGAGAAAACACAAGAAGTTTGACCTTTTTTTTCCCTGACAAAAATACTTTTTTGAAAAAAGCAATTATTGAGTCTGAATTATCTGTAACACAGAAAGAGTCTGTTTGTGTAAACACATACACGTGTGTGAGTTTTAGGCTGTTCAGGTACAGAATAGCCGGTATGATGAGGCTATAAATGTTTCAGTAACGCTAAATGTTTGGTAACATTATTATTTTTTCCTCTTTAATGGCCTGGTAGATTATTCCTTGGCTTACTCTGTCACTCTGCACAGATGCAGCAGTCTGTCCACACACTGTAATAGGAGACTGGGGACTTCATTTCCTTCTCCTCTTTTTTTTTTTTCTTCTAAACAAACTAAGTCCAAGACCTTTTACAACCAATATATGCCAAAGTGTCATTTATTCATTTAAACTGTGCAGCCCAGTGCAACTTAAATATAATTACCACACAGCAAAACAAAGCTAACTTCATAAAACCAGGACATGGCAAGCAACATCTGATTAGACAAGCATCCTCCTACAGGTGCAGAACCATTGGCAACAAAGGAGGGCATTGTGTTAATCTGGGACATAATAGGAAATTAAACAGGCCATCATTTTGTCATTTATTGCAGAGGGATACACCAGTACATGCATATAGAGCCAATTTCAAAGAAGTGAGCACTGTGGCAGTCCCCCCAAATGGAGAAAGTTTGTGGATATGGCATTAATTGTGTTAATGAATCCTGGCCTAGAGTATATTCACATATTTGTGAGTTCTCTCCAAAGCTTCTTTGTCTAAGTATTCTTATTCTGACTTCATGGTAAATGACTTGAAGTTGCTACACCAAATGGATGAGACATCTCATGCAGTAAAGCAGCAGGGTTTTTGAGGACTGGAACAGACAGTGCCTAGCAGTACATGTGATGATTTTGTCATGAGTATAAACTCTCATACCTGTAGCATATCAGCATGTCTTCACAAGCATGGAAGTGTTTTTTCAAATAACAGTCCAGACTGGTTAGAGTTTGAATCCTTGTCCCAGAGCTGAAGAAAATAAGGCACCAGCCTTGCCCAGATTTATGCATATTTTTAATTTTATGCACCAAGACTAGTGCCTTTAGTTTCAGTGAACTGACAGGCTGAATAATCATAAAATACAAAAAAATTCAACATCAGTTTCTCAACCCCCATCAGGTTCTAGGAACCAACTCCGTATTTTTTGGAGTAGTGTTTGGATTTCCAAGTTCCCCTTGATCAGCTCTCATATGCCTGCCATATTAATGGTTCAGGTTTATGAGAGAGATGTAAATATGTCCACTAACACTTTATGAAAGTCCAAGTTATATTTCTGTCAGGGACAACATTTCTCCAGCTGACCCTTAGCACTCCTTTACATTTCCTGCAGTGTCAACCCCTTTTGTCCTTAGGTGAGACAAACCGACAGACTCTTGTCTCCCTTTTCCGTGGCTGGTACTAAGGGGATGGAGGGGTAGGAAGAGAGCACTAGCTGGCCACTGTTTTCATAGGAAAAAGGACTTCCTAAAGCTACTTTCTGGGCCTTCCTTTCAGTGTTGGAGGAATGATCCTTCTGTCTCCCTTTCCTGTACCCAACAGCCCTCACACCAAATAAAAAATGTGCCGTATTTGCTAAGGAGCTTAGAAGAAGTTCTGGTGGCCTCTAACTCACTGCTGTCCCAAAGAGACTGGACAGTGGGAAGGCAGTCTAAGTGGAAAGCATTTCCCTTGAGTAATCAAAGTATCTTCTGGAGTTTGCGTTTTCTCACAATACTAGCTCCAGCGATGACAGGAATAACTCGTGTGCTGGCAGTACTGCACATACAGAAAAGGTCTTTTGGACTTTACCAACAATTAAAAGGCACCTAGTGAGTGCCCAGAACTATGTGCATCAGTGAAATGTGAATAGTCCATTCACACTTGTAGGGATAAACCAGAGCGTGGGCTAAGTAACCAGCAGGGTTTCGAAAGACAGGATGGAGTAAGGTGATAAGACTGAGTAATCATTAGCGTAACAGCTTTATATGTATATAGTTAGTACATAGTGTAAATGTTTATGAATGTATGTAGGCTATAAGGATAAAAGAAAGGAGATGCAAGAACAAGAGCTGAATGAAAGAAAAGTTTGCAGTTCAGCTTTGGTCCAGTTGGTCTAGAGGCTGGGTATGCAGGAGGGGTGGCCAGAACTGGCACAAAGCAAACACTGCCTGCAGCAGGGACACGACCTTCCAGTGGAGAGGAACTGAGAGAGAGAAGGGAGACAGATGGCAGGATTTGGTGATGTCTCAGCTGACATACAATGAGGGTTTTTTTTGGTTTTGCAAGGTAATCGTTAATGGGCAATAAAATGAAATGCCGAAGTCTAGGCACAATGTTTTATATCTCCTCCTGCCGGAGATCTTTGTTTGCATGTGGTTCTTGTAATTCATAGTCCTCAGGAACAACATCTATAATCTGAGTCCCTTTGTCCTCTGCTGCACTTCATGCTGGTCATCAAACAGTTAACCTGTGTTGTCTTTCAGCAGTCCCATTTCACTCCTGCCAGAATCAATGATAAAATTCTGACTGCGCCAGCGAGTGAGCCCATGGGCCAGATGGATATTTGGTATCAAAACATTTGAAAAGCTCTTTCTGCAATAAAGAGCTATATGAAGTATTTGCTCTAAAGGAAAGTACCAATCTCTTGTCTCCAGGGCATTTGTAATCAATATTATATTACAGGTTGATTAAATACCAAGATATTAGAACGGTGAATCTCCAAGTGTAGTTTTGACTTTTCTTTGTTTCTCAAAAACAACTGTAAAAATTGTTTAGAGAAATGTTGACAACACCAGAAAACAACAAAATCAAAATAGCATCATAGTCACTATTTCTGAATGTACAAACTTGGCAAGGGGGAAACACTAGTCATTGGATCAGTACCTGGCAGATGCTGGAGGTGGGCAGAATATTATAACCCTGTGGGCTAAATATTTTTCCCGTTTTTCCTGCACTCTGTGCAAGTAGATAGTAGAACATGTGGAATGATTTCTACTCGTAGCTTCTTAGACTAGTATCCAGCATGTGCATAAAAAGTGGGTGACTCTCAAAAAGCTGGTGGCATCCACAGGAAGTCAAATAGAAAGGTTGAAATCTGTTGTCTTCACAGATATGTAATATGGGGTGTGTCTGGTCCGGGAAACTCTAAATTTGATGCATTTGACAGTGACAAAAAATGGGTAAGCAAGAGAATGAAGGCCATGTAAAGAGGCGTGGCTAACCCAGACATAATTTGGAGCAGTAACAGGTGGCTTAGTCCTCTTGTCACTGGATTACTTTTATTCCTTTAGACTTTCTGTCTTTGGCAATAGGTATTAGGTTCATGTCCATCTGAACATGAATGATAAAGTCTGGGACTGGTGTGAGAAGGAGGAGGCAGAGAGAACCTGGCTCTGTAACTATAAAAAAAGTTAGGCCATCAAAATGCCCAGCGGTGGCAAAACAAAGGTGCACCTAGCTCTGTTTTTTGCTTCTGACAGGGACGCCTTGGTACATGGGGGAGAAAAGTACATGAAAGGAGTAACAGGGTGAAGAGTGCACCCTCTGCGAGCGAACAATAAGCAGACTTATAGGAATGCTGTGTCAGAGACCGAGCCAGTTGGACCCCGACGACTCCTCTCCCCTACCCCGTCTTCCTCACTCTTTCACTTACCAGAGCTCATGTATTCAGTTCTCTTTTCCATGTCTTGTTACCAAAGTTTAGGTTTGTTCCTTGGGGGCGTTTTTGGTTTTATTTTATTTTATTAAAGGAGGTTTGAGAGTTTGTTTTTTCTAGTAAGCTGGAGCTGTAATTGGGAAATGGGTTAAGCTTGCTTCCAATTAAGATAATTGACGTGAAATACCCGATTGAATCCTGAGAGAGAAAGAGAAATAAGTTCCCCAGCTGAGTTGTAGAAGAGAGCAGCTTTGTCTAACAATGTAGGTAGAAGCAGATGTTTAGAAAAACATGCAAAAGCAATCAGGAGGGGATTTATTCATTTATTTATTAATTAAGATGCATGCATGAGCAGACAGCTAGCATATTTCCGACTTAAGAAAGGCAAAGTTCCAGCAGGGGGTACAAGGAAAGCTGTATACAGGTGATTCTTGGTTTTTGAGTTTTGTTTTTGGGGTTTTGTTTGTTTGTTTTTTGTTTTGTTTTTCTTTTTATAAAGGAGGAACCACCCCAAAGCTTTTTGGAAGAGTCAGGTCAGCATGTCCCCTTGCATACGGTCTTCCTGACTCTGTTCCCCTGATCCTAGTAAGTTTTTTCTCTTTTGCTTAAATAAAGTAAGATATATGATAAGGTCCTATTAGATTAGGCTATGAGTATCTCCACCGCCATAAAAATATACATGGTTTTGTGCACTCTATTGTTTGCCAAGGTTAAAAAATGCATAATGAGTATTAGAGTAATTCTGAAATAGTGACTGAGGACTTCTGATAATGCTTGTGTTTGCTTTCTAATTTGTGGGGAATAAGGAAAGTGAAATCAGCTTTTCTGATTGGAGGGACAGAGATGCTTGGGGAACTGATGTGGGGACAGTCATCTGCTGAGAACCTGTTAGTTGGTGTGGTCAGATTGGAGAAAAGAAAATGTGGAGGATGGGTATTTGCTAGACAGTTGGCCGTGCTAAAAACAGAAAGATGCTCTAGTGCTGGTAAGAAAGAGGAAAGGCTTCAAAGGCTTTGGATAAGAATATGTACTTTTTTTTTTTAAAATGTCTGTACCTTATCCAACAAACTTGGATTTCATTTACAGCATCAAAAGTAACATTATCTGAGATTAAAATTGGAAGGACCAACACTGAACTCACTTGGCTGCTCATGTAAGTGATCATTCCTGCAATTTTTATGCAAGTATTAAAGCATCAGTTAAATGTATTGCTGTTTTCTTTGGTTTCCTTGTTTGAGCTGTCCTTGAAATTCAACAAGGACGGGTTAAACTTTTTTTTAAAGTAAGAGACTGTAGGCTTTAATGGCTTGTCTGGCTAACTTGTCTCTGTGATGACTTTGGTAGTATTAATGAAAGACAAATATTGGGGGGGTTGTGGTTTGTGTGTTGCTTGTTGGCGGGGGAGTTATTTTACATAGATAAACCTGGTAAATTAATGTCTGAGAATCAAATGTGTTTTCTGGCTGAAATACTAGCCTTTAGTTGCCTTTTCTTTGTGATTGATGTGCTCTTTGGTATAGTAAATCAAATAAGAAGATAAGAAATATGGCAAATTCCTCTTTCATGTAAATAAAAGTGGTAGGGTCCTTCTGTTCTGCTTTTGGCACTCAGAGCCTCAGTGCACATGGAGGGCTGCAGAGCCTGGACCACCTCTCAGCAGGTGGACAACCAGGATTGCTGCTGCTGCTGCTGTCTTCGTTTAGGAGATGAAAAACTCAAGCTGATGTTTTGTGAAATCTTGTCCAAAAAGTAACAGGGCCAAGAAGACGGGGTAATTGCAGCTTCTCTGTGCTTGCTCCTGCAAGTGTGTGCCCTTACTGGAGGGTGTGGAGGGGAAGTAGATACATCCTCCATGCACAGTGCCATGCTTAGTTTCTGTGATTTGGTCTCCAGATAATGAGATGATAGTTAAAAATAAACACTTTCAATTACTATGTATACCTATGTATTTATAGCCTTATGATCTACTATTGCGTGTCTAAGAAAGCTGGTTTCTTGGGCTGTTCATACAGAAGTTTTCTTCTGGAGGTCCACCAAAGATTGCAGGTGGATGTTTAGGCTAATTACTCTCATCGGTTACAAAAGTTACTCAGTTCTTTCATAAACCGCATCCGGGTTTCAGTGTTAAACTGGTTGCTTTTTGTGGTTCGTTCTAATGCTTTTGGTGAAGTACTACTTTGCTGTGACCTTTCCCACTCTTTTCTTTGTCCTTGTATTTAGGAAGAAATTTAAACATGATGGAATTTCTGGAGATGTAGACAGATCTTTTATTAAGGAAGTGTTAAAATGAATAATTTTCTCTGGAGGTTGTTCTCCTTATGTAAAAAGATATTGCAAATGACATTTGGACTCTCCGTAAGTGACCTGAGCCTTTAAGTCTTTTTTGGACCTCATACAATGAAAGGCAAATAACTGAACAGTGCTACTATAAATTCTATGATCTTTATATGCTTCAAGGATGGTATTCCACATGCTTTACTTGGGTAAAACTCCTGCTGACTTCCTGGGAAACCTTGGCTAGTCAAAATTTGGCATTTGATCATAGACTAATATCCTCCTCATAGTAAGCATCACTAAATGATGCCTTCTGAAATTATATCACTCTTTTGGGAGGCCTCACTGATCCCAGGATAGTGATTTGCCGCTCTTACAGTGTGTTGCAAGCCAGACACTTACAAATGGCATTTGAAAAACTGAACCAATTTACCCCTGTGTCTTAAAGTGATTGCAGAATCTTTTTGAAGGCTTATCTTTATGACAGCTTTGTAAATTCAAACCATAGATTGAGAGAATTAGGAAAAAAAAAAAAAACAAGTTAGAAAAAACAATTTATTAAGTAGTATCATATAAATAACTTGTTACAAAAATCAATTTGCAAAAAGGCAAATTCACTCTGTCTGTGAGAAATTGTTGTTCAAATTGGTTTCTCATTAAATCCTTAAATTTTATTTCCCCCTGCTCCCCACCCCCCAAAAAGAAGCCAGTACAGTGAACAGGAAATATAAGGGAGAGAGTGCACATTTGCCATCTGACCATAACAAATTGCTCATCCACGCTGCAGAAGAGAGAATCATTCCAGCATGGGTGCCTTTGCAACACAGGAAAGCTTCTAGGTGTAAATCTCTTGGGTGACAAAAATCTTATCACCTGCAAATGTCCCTCTGTGCTGAGCAGTGACCAGATCCATCTGATGCTGAGGCTCCCTTGGCACAACCAGGGGATGACATCGCGAGAGACTGTGTGGCTGGAGCAAGCTAGCAAGTAAATCTTCACAGATGGTGGCATCAGGTTCAATTTATGCTTGGAAGTATTTTTAATTAAAAAAAAATCAATACCGAAAAGCATTTATTTTAAGGGTTTAAAAATCACAAATCGCAATAGGAGTTTGCCAGATTGATTTCTCTCAGTAACACAGTTAAGATGCACATAGCATTTATTATAAGGCCTTTCTTTTAAGTTTAATTTTTCAAAGCAATGAAATTCACAGAAGTAAAACAGTACAGTGATTCTGAAGAGTTTTTTGTGTGTCAAAATCCAGAACAATTTTGTGTTTGCAGTGTTGTTTCTTTATGTTCACCTGAATGCTTAATAATTCTATACATTTGTTTCTTTAATAAACACTAAACTAACAGATTGTAGAAAACTAAAAGCTTATAGAAAGAGTCTCCAAGTATATTTACATAAATAGTGCAGTCACATAGGAAAGGTCAAAAGCCCATGGGAGTGGAAAGGATTTCTCTATATGCTGGACATATACCTTATTTGTCAAATCGCCTTGTGGAAGGAAAAATTTGAAGTTAGTAGCTCCTTTTTTTTTTTTTTTCTTTCTTCTTTTTTTTTTTTTGGTAAAGAAAGAAAAAGACACATAAAAAAAAAAAGAGAAGGTTCTGTAAAAGCTCCTTTGAAATCCAGTGTCTCTATGCATAATATGACAGCTTTGTGGCTTTTAAGTGCCATGGGCCTGCCTTGCATATGACATTACCTTCCCCCACCCTGCCCCCCCCCATGCAATTCACTTTCTGTTCTCTGTTCTTCCTGAAACTCCCAGTTCTCTGAATCTCGTACTCCCTGTAACCCCAGTCATGGCTTTTGGATACCTACTGCTGAATTTTAAGAACTCTTCAGGAAAGCGTTTAGTGTATGACAAACACAGGTCTGGTCTGAAAAGTGTAATATTGCAAAATGATGGGCAGGATCAAGATTGTCTCAGCTGTGCCTAAATAAAACTATTGAGGAGAGAGATTGCCATTAAAACATTGTGTTGGGTGCTGTGGTTTTTTCCCTCCTTCTGGAACAATGCATGAGGCTGTAGACGTTAAATATGCTTTTGTTCATCTTCTTTCTTAAGTACAGAAACAATCTCTAAGAAAACAAGCCTTTCTGAAGACTAAACTGAAAATAAAGAAGTTGTGGCTTTGACATTTATTGGAGGTGGCTGCTGTTTCACAGGTCTAGAGGGGCTGGAAAAAACACTGGCTTTCACAGCTTACGTCATAGTTCATACGCATTGGAAGTAGCATAATAACTGTTAATTTGTCAGCTCTCATTTGACAAGGGACCTCAGACTGCAGTGTTAATTGAAACTCAAATGGGCAGGGGATGGTAGCATCCAGGTGGGACAGTGGTCTTCTGAAACCCTTCAATACTACTTATCGCCAAAGGAAACACGGAGAGATTTAAAACAGATGGCGGCAGGAAGGCTAACATGGTGGTGTTAGCAGTGAGTTACCTGCTCAGAATCACTGTCCATAATTCACCCTGCAGAAGGCCGCCCAGATAGATCTGCCGCAGAAAGTTAACACGTTTTAGTAATAATCATGACAAAGGGACTTTCTTTTCTAGAGATTTGCATGGAAATGGCCTGGATTTAATTTGCTTGGTCTGAAAAAGATGATGTCTTTCTTCTTATCCCTGCAAATCTCCCCTTGGTTGCTCTAGGAAACCTGGAAGTGTGAGAAGTGACTATGCACTGTTGCCCCTGCTCAACATGGATAAGTCTGGTTTTGAGACACGACTAGCTTCCAGTGGTCATTATTTCCCTTCTTTTTATTCATACTGTACATGTGCAGACACACATTCCCAAAGCTGTTTCTCCCTGCTCTACTTCTTTATGACTGTTCTGCTTTATATGGTACTACAGATATTCAGTTAGTTGATTTTTGTGGGATTTTTTTGCTTGTTTTGTGACAGAGAAATGGAAATGTTGTGCCTTGTAATGTAGCCTGCTACTTCCAAAACTGGCTTATTTGAAGGTTGCCTCTCCCATTCACATTTCACAGCTGGGAAATACCTATCCATAGAATGAAGTAAGACCTGACAACTAATGAAATAAAAAATATCAGTAAAATATGTCTGTTTCTTAGGACAAATTTAGAAAATATTGTTGTTGGTAGAGGTGGAATGTTCTTCTTCTACTTGTAATCTTTCCCAGCAATTTTTTTACCAGCAATAACAGAAACACCTAGACAACTTGTTTTTCTCATGGTTAGACAGTGCCTTCATCTACGTCAGGTTTGGACGGTCCTGTGGTACTGTCAGCAGAGCCCTGTGGAAACCCCCGAATTCCCTTGTTCAGAGCTTGCTGCAAGTTACTGCCTCAGCTCTCTTCCAAGCGCTTGTCTACACAGACAGATGTCCTGGTACAACTGCATTGGAGGCATGTGCTTGTGCATCTCCCCTGCTGCATCTCCCCATACTGGTACTGCTGTAGGATAGAATAATTTTTAACCTGAAATAATCATTCTTCTGGAGTAAAAAATCCTTTTCCTGGGATAAAGTGGCTGGTTTGGGAGCTGAGATGGAATAGCTATACTAGAAACCTTACTCCATTTCAAGTGTAGAGATGTTATTGTTCTGCAGTAGCAAGGCTGGAAATGTCTCCCATGTAAACACACCCCTGTTTCGTGTTAAGTCCGCTGAATTCCTTGGTATCTTTTAATAGGTCCCCTGTCATTAGGTTAGACGCTTTTCCAAATTAAAAGCCATCTGCACTGCTCATATCTCTACCTGGTTTAGCTAAACTTCCTAATAATATTTCGTCTTCTCAAATAGGTGCAGTTGTAAGAAGAGCAGGCTTAAAACAGCCTTGAAACTCACTTCATAGCCCATAGTCTAACACTTGTTTATCTATAAATGACAATTATAGAATTGTGTGAAAGCATTGTTAAATACTCACTTCTATCATCTAGCACGCCGGCATGCAACAAGGTGCAAAGAAATACTACTGCAAAGTTTTGTATTCACTGCAATATGGCACTTTCAATATTTAAAATGCAGTACTGATTTTATAAATTGCACTTTGTGGTACTGCCAAGTAAGAAGACAAGACAGAATTGAGCTGCTCTTGCTGTGTGAGAGATGCTAAATCTGTCTAATTTGCAGGAAAAAATAGACCTTAAAACCTAGATGCATAAATAATAATTTGGATACGAGTTTGCCTTGAATTTTCATAGAAGAATCCATTTGCTATTGAGGCACCATATTTGTGATGACATAACATAATTTTATACATAATATATTTACACAACAGGCATGAGTAGCCATTCTATTATTTACTATGTCACTCAGTGGACAAGATAAAATCAGCTCTCAATTCAAAGGAAAAAAAAAAAACAAACCCAAACTTGAGCTTGGACTGCTACTGACAATCACTAAATCGGACAAAATCACTGTACAAACATAGGAAAGTAGTTACAAGGTGATCAGTGATCCTCCTGTCTTGTTATTCCACCCCAAGGAGTGACTAATGCAAGCTGACCTGCAGGGTGGCTCAGCCCTTTCAGGGCACAAGGTCTGTCTTCAGTCAAGCGATGGTGACTCTTCCCTGTGAGCCGGGGATGGCTCGCAGGGCCAAATATGTGTGTGGTTTCACAGCCACCTCTGCCATCCCCTCCTCACACAAATTGGTTTCCTTGGAGCCTGAGGATGGGAAGGAACAGCTCGCTGGCTCACTTTGGGCATCCAGCTGGTCTCTGAGCTTGAGGTGATTTGCTCAAGGCAACCCCGTACGGTGAAGGGTAAGACACAGGCGTGCCTTAGGGAGCCATTTGGAAGAGCCCCCTGAGGGGTATGCTGTCTCCACTGACTGTACGAGGAGAGCAGCCCAAGGTGGGGGACCTGTGGCAGGTGGTGCTGAGCATCTGCTGCTCCTCCATGTATCTGAAATCCAGATGGTCCCTCCTGTGTGCCAGAGCCAGGTTTTGGACAGGTTGCCTCCTGGATGTTCTGACTTCAAGGGAGCCATGAGGGGCTAGACTTTCAAAGGCTTTTATCATCTTAAATTACGGAGGGGCCCTCAGGAGGACATAATCAGGGCCTAGTGGTGCCATTGCCACTGTGACGGGTGCAACAGGTTCAGTCCCCCTAAACGATGGAGTTGGGCACCTCACTCTGCTGGACTGTGAGAGGCCTCCATCAGTGAGACCGGGGCCTCAGGACCCTTTGAAACTCTGGGCTCCTCCACTGTGAAAACCCATTTAATTGATCATGCTGGGTATCTGCGAGCCATTAGCTGCCTTGCCATAAACCTGTAAATGTGCAGTGCTCCCCACTGCAAAGGAGTCCTTCTCAGTCCCAGCTGGGCACTGCAGCCTGGCTGGCTCATCCTCTCTGCTGTGAGCCAGTTCGCAAAACCTGAAATTATGTCTAATACTCAGGAATCTTACTGCTCTCTTTATTTAACTGTCTAGGAGTAATGAATTCCAGGGATTAATTTTTAATCCCTTTTAATTTTCTGTTTATTAACTTTGTTCCCTTCTCTCTTTATTTTTAGAGCAAATTGGAGCTGTTGTTTAGTTTTCAAACTGATTCACTTAAGAATAGGGGGAAAATAGATCCTTGCCTGTAATTCCGGTATTAAATACTGTTTCAAAATGAAATAAATGAGATTAATTATGTATGAGGTATATTTAAAAAAAAAATAAAATTCTTTCTTTCCTTGACCCAGTGCCATGGGCTGTGTCCCTACGTTAGGACACCAGGTGGCTTTTAGCTCCTGGAATTGGATATGTCCCATGGCAGCCCCTTGGAGTTTTTTCCAGATGGCCTCTCCTAGATGGCTGGATTTGAAGAACAGCAACTGCATGCATTTGACAAACCAACAGAAATACTGAGTGGTGCACAAGCTGTAAAGAAAATTGTTTTGGCCTGAGACTATGGCATCTTCCCCCACCCTGCCCCTGGACAAAAATTACTTAGCTTGGCAAAGCAGATAAACACACATAGAGAAACTTGTGATTAAAATTTTACCTTTTGGTGAAGTCTTTAACGACCCTGGCTGAGTAGTTTATTTAAAAAAATGAGTTATAGTTATAAACCCTATTTTTCAGGCCACTGGAATGACAATTGATTCTTGCTTACTTGTGCATTCAGGGCTTGAATCTGGAGAAAAAAAACCAAAAAAACCCAAAAAAAACCCAAAAAAACCACCACCCAAAAGCATGAGAAATTACCTCCTCTGGCAGAATGCCAGCATTTTCCATCTTTAAAGCATTTTCCAAATGACTTATATAATTCTTGCAATATCCTGATGAGGTAGGCATTATTTCCCCGCTTTACAGATAGCAAAACTGGGCAGAAAGTCAGTTGGGAAGCCACCCGGGGCATCCAGGCAGAGAAGGTCAGGACAAAAAAAGCACTCTTTCCTCCTTTGCAGTTGCTCCTTTTGCCCCAGTGGGTGGCAGTCACCTTGAGGCTCTCCTGCACATGAGAACAGGCAGAAGTAGATGGATATGAAAAGTCTGGCTCCCACCTCCCCAGTGCAGTGACCATCACTGAGCTGATGTGCAGGTAGAGGCCAACCGAAGAAGTACGAAGAAAAGCACAGTTATGATCTGCTCCTTCCTCCAAGTCATGATCTAATCTGGAGTTGGATTAGATGACTTTCCCCGTATCACAAAGCAAGTCTGGGTTAGAACTGGGAAACCATCTAAGAATTAGATATTGGGGCTACTGACCGCACGCACATGCACGCGCACACATCTCTCCAGCAATGCTAGGTCAGAAGAATATATACATAGCAGTCAATGAACTATATATATGTGTGTGTTAGTATGATTCAGTGTGTTGGGGGCAAGTTCTAGAAAAACACTTAGATTTAAATGACTATTAGGCCTTTCTATCCTCCTCATGAGTAAAATGCATGTTTGATGTTTTTTTCTCAGCTTACTCATATAATAAACCTTCATTCCATCACCACTACTTTTGACTATAATACATAGGGTAAACTAGGGTACCTCATTACATTGGGATGTGCAATACACAATTGACAGAGTAGTCATCTGAGCTGAATAGTCTGACTACAAGTAAAAAGAGCAAGTGAGCTTAAACAATAATATACTCCAATCTACAATATAAGCAGAACAAGTAAAAATATTGCTCCCCATCTGATCTTTTTTTCCCCCTCCACTACTGCCGTGCCTGTAAGATTGGCTTGGTAAACTGGATGCACTAAAAAATAAGAATTTTGCCTCTTGGAAGCTCATAAAATGATACTAGAAAAAGTTTTCTGACGGCTGATCCATACAGACTGCAGTCATTAGACAATTAGAACGGGTAGAACAGAGAACCCTTTCAGACAGCTGTGGAGAAACAGAAAGAAATAACCACTTCACATATCTCAATGCTGTTTCTGAAAACGAGAAGGAAAAAAAAAAAAGAAAAAAAAGGCAACATATTAAGAGTCTTTGTCACTGTCCATTGCGCCATACATATCTGCCAGCTTTTTAAACCGAGGCCCCCAGTCACTGAGGTAATCGTAGTCCTGATCTCCATCCGTAGTCACCGACTCCAAGGAGCTGAGGGACTCGGCCACCGAACCATTACCTTCATACGCATAGGTTGCTAACGAGTCATATGGGGGTGCCGTTGGATCTGTATCATTTTCCTTTAACCTTTGGTTAATGAAATCTCTGACATCTGTGTTATCTCGTGCTGTTGCAGTCCGCCGTGGCATAAAAAGTGTTTCCGGCACAATGTCTCTGCGTAATTTATTATCGTCTATGGCTTCGGGATTCCTCAGCGTGCCGATATCAAAGGCCTGGGTGTCTTCCTCTCCACCACCTTCATCATTATAACTGACAATGTTGTCTCTGATGTCTTCTTTGGAAATAATCAAAGGCTCTTTTTTCCGCTGCCGTCTCAGTGCTGCAAACAGCACCACTGTAACTGGAAACAAAAATAACAGGGGAAGAGAAAGGGAAAGGTTAATCCCCAACTCCATTAAAACCCAGAAGAAATGCTGTGCCTCTGCCCGAATTCGAAGTTTTAAAAGATGTTTTGCAAAACTGCAAATGCGCACGTCAGGTTTTCGAGCTGTGCTTGCTCTGCCTCTGAGTACCTTGGGAGATGAAATGGCATGAATATGCACTAGAAGAAAGGAGATGTCAAGCTTTTAAGAAGCCAAGTGGAGTATTTTTTTGTCAGTAGGCACATTTTTACCTAGAGTCATACAGCAATTTTGTTGCCTTGAGAACACAACTAGTTTCATGAGAGTTGGGAAGGGAGAAACACTTTCTCCAAAGTAAGTAACATCAGGTGTTATTTGCCTTGAACCCCTGGGATGAGATGCAACTTGTGCTATGGACAAGGCTAGTAGGTACTGGGCCATGATGACAGGTTAGCAAAGCTGCATTTCAAGATAAGTAAATCTATCCTCCTCTGGAAAAAAGCTTGGAATATCGAGTGGCTTTTCAGTCAGCACAAAGTCCAAGTTTTATAAACTTCCCTGGCATGTTTTTACAATGTACATCCCCTTAAAAAAGTACATGGCTTAAATCTTAGACTGATGAGATATGGTAATGGTATTACTTAATCTGTCAAAGGCATGAAATTTCTCAAACAGCTAATTTTATGCCTTTCATTCTAAAGTGTGTGTGTGTGTGTGTATATATATATATAATTTATTTGGAGGGCAGGAACTCTTTCCAAAGCCCTGATCAAAAATTTAAATATTTGTACTCAATAATGATCCCCAGTACTGTTGGAGAAGTGGGCACAGAGGGTAGGAGGGGATATGTTCAACATGTTATTTCCTTTAGAAGCTAATTTCAGACTTCTTAGCTAGATTCTACCTTAAGATGGAAAATGACTGAATATTTACAAATGAACAGCCGCAAGGAGCCGGGATGCATTACTACTATCATTGTTGCTTACATAGTCTGAGGTCCACAGTGCCCAGTATTTCAGCTCTGCTGTGCAAATTCTGAGAAAAGACACATCTTCCTGTCTTTATAGTTCTTTCATAACAAAGCAAAGCAAATCAGAAAATGCCTAAACTCATTGATATGAGACGATAAGGTGGTTCGAAATTATCGTTCATGTCACCTGTGTTTCTAAAATGGTGTGTGAGTCAAAGCACAATAACTGTTAAAGACTTTTTTTTTTACAGTCCCTTCCTCATTTGTAACCCTGTTAAGGGCAATGCCAAAGAGTAAGGACATCCCCAAACCAAAATTTTAGGCTATTGAAACTAGTCTTTCTTAGCTTCCTTCAACAGACAAATTTTTTTTTTTTTTTTTTTTTTTAAATGATGGGCTCCCCTGCAGGATTGCTTAGAGCAAGATGGTATCCGTAGGTGTGCTCAGGCATGTTGTGGAAGAGTCTCGTGCTCTTTCTCTCCATTGACTATAGAGGGATCCCAAGAAGATCGGATAAAGTAGGAAAATGCTCTAATTCCTGTTGTATCTTTACCATAGGAATAGCGTGAGTAAGGGAGAACATCTGTTAATATGTGCTGCAAGGAAATAAGCGAGGTGGTGAAACTGAAGGAATTAAGACGGCTGGTTCAGATGGTGAAAGCTTCAGGCTCTCACCGTAATGATGAGGATTTACTTACGGTGTCACGTAAGAGTCCTGATCTGAGTGATGCTTCTTTGTGCTGCTGTGCAAAAATGCAGTAAGAGAGAATTCTCTTCCTTAAAAGCATAAAGCTGTGACACTACGTGGGCGGACTGGGGAAAGGTCTATGTGAGAGAACAGAAATAGCTAGAGAAAAATTTGGAGAACCTGAAAAACAGTGTCAATTTTGAATGGGCTTCCAGAATAGCAAGCAGTAGAACGATCTGAGAAAGCATAGGAATGATAGTTTTTACATGGAAGGGTTGCTGAAGTATCTCATTAACAAAAAAGGTGTTACACAGCATATGCAAGGATGAGACTTTGATAATTATGTCACATCTCTGATATTTGGGTTTTCTTATTTTGTGCTGAACTTGCAGGCAGAAAAACCCATTAGAAAATATATGTTAAAGTACATCACCTTTATTTGCATGACAGTGTTCAGCAGTATCTGAGGCCTCCTGATAAGCTGCTAGACTTAGTCAAACTGCAAATAAACCTAGCAAATTACAGGCACTTTTTGTTGCTGCTAAACTTTAAGTTGTGGTTCAGGTCTGCCCAGAGTATTGTTTTTCACTCAGTAGTGGTTGCACATGCAAACCTGCAACCAGCCTGAAAATAGAAAATTATATAGCTGAGTTAATTGAAAATCTGCTTATGGTGCATGGTGGCGTGAGCAGTAATTGACATAAAGTGCTGCTTAGCACACAGAATCAATTATTTTCGATTGACATAAAGCAGGAAATCGTTTAATGTCAGATTTATATTAATGAGCACAGTTGTACTAACGAGTGCAAGACTACCTGCAGCATTAGATTTCTTTTTCTGGTAAGGAACTTGATACAAGTGAGCTCAGCCCTTAGAGGCAATGATACCATGTTTTGAAAAATGAATTTAATGGCAAATTAAGAGTAAGATTGCTATTGTGGGAATCTTTTCTGAAAATGGGATAGTGCTTATTTGGCCAAGCCATGACCATATTGTTAAAGTCTGAGAATCACAACATGGTCTTTGACTCATCCAGGAAAAGGAAATGTTGTTAATAGTAAAGATCAGGATAATTCTGCAGCGGTGATGAGCATGTCCAAGGAAGATACGAGTATGATAGAAAGAAATGGAATCACTGAGGAAACATTTTCTCCCCTGCTTGACCCTACTGCTAGAAAATTGGTCTGACTGCCTTCTTTCCTGGCCAAATACTAAAGGTGACTAATAACATCTCCCTGAGAACTGCCTGTGTTGTATTGTACAGATCTCCCCAGATGAATAGACTATGGCTAATGGCTGAGGGACCAATTGTCTCTGCTGTACAAGAGGGGTGGAATCTGAGTGAGAGGAATGTGAGAGATGTTGCAAACTGTCATTTTTATAAAAAAATAAATGTTGACCACCTGTAAGTGCTGTAGCCAGAGATCCGTACATCCTCCACACTCAGGACCCAACCTCTTCATATTCACAGGTGCCTGAAAGGGAGGACCCTGCAGCTTTTGAGAGAGTGCTTTAGTAGCCACCCCATTTCAGCATCCTTTTCCAGCAGAACAGAAGCACTGAAACTTGTTTCTCCTCAGTTTAGACATGGGAAGTTAAATGTTTAAAATTAAGTTATCATCTGGCCTCGTTCTATGGTCAACAGAAAGAGACAGACACCTGCAGAGGGTGATTACTCTGGTCCATCTCAAATACCAATAATGGGATGGGATGAATGTCTCTCTACAGGTGCCTGTCTCTTTCCATTGACCAGAGGGTGGAGCCCAGCTGTCTCCTCTTGCTTGGTCATTGCTAACTTTTAGATAACTAAGATTAGATAGGATATGTTCTATACATCATATCTGCAGCAGCCCTCAGAAGGGGAAATAGAGTAATACAAATGCAGGATAAGACAAGGATGTCTTTGCTTTGCTCTTGTCCTAGCCTTAGTATAATCACTTGTAGCAATGCAAAATAACCATGAAAGGAACAAAATACCTCTGAGCTACTTACCAAGTAATATAATAATACAGAGAAGAATAGCAATAAGAGCCCCAGTGCTAAGACCAGTAGGATGAACCAAGGCTTCAGCATTGCAGGACAGCATCTTTCCTCGATGGTCACAAGCACATACTCGAATAGTCACCGTTTCAGTGCTGCTCTGGATAGGGTAGTCATTGTCTGATATTACCACTGGCAAGAAGTAGGTACTCATTTCATGCCGGTTATATCTGGTTTTTCGGGTGAAAATCCCTGCTGTGTTGTCTGGAAACACAAAGCACGCATTAGATCTTCATCTGAAGACTGAATGCAAGGATGAGATAATAAAGAAAAGTCTTCCTAGAAATTCACCTCTGTTGTCCTGTAGTGTAAAGTTTGAACTGCTGGCTGCCTCGGGAGCTAAGGAGAATGAAAACTGATGTCCATTGTAAGAGTCGTCTTTATCAACAGCACTTAATGTTTGTATCAGCTGAAACAATAAGAACAAAATTATCTTCAAAGTCAGTGGACCTTACGCTTATTTATTTACTCTAGGATTGTAAAGCAATCTTATTGTATTCATTTTTTTCTTCTGCTTTAAGGTAGCTGATGCTGCTATGGCGAGCTTAAGAAAAGTGATCCATGTGCTGCTGATGCTGTTTAGAATCACCATGTATCCCATGCCATCAGTGAGTAACATAATGAATTTGAAAGTTGGCAGGAAAATTATGTTGAATTCAAGAGCAGGCTTGGGTTGATGCCACTCCAGACGGGTAGGAAACCTTTGCATGTGACAAGCAATAGAGATGAAAGGTGAGACAGTCCAAGCTGACTGTATATTTATCTACCGAAATCTCATGTCACAAAATTACCCAATTATTCCAAATTATCTGCTACTTTGAACCAGTTAGTAACAGGACTGGTAGAGTGAGAGCTATCGGGCGGGAAATAGTTCTATCACAGACAGGACCTGTAACAGTTACAGACCTGAAACTGTTTTTGAAGGAGACAGTGGAGGTGCCCAAATAAAGCAGAGAATCACAGAATGAAAATGGATCAGGGATAACAAGGTGCAGTACAGAAAACAACAGTGTAAAACAGACTGTCACATTAGCTGCAAGAATACTAAGCATAATCAGAAACTGTGCAGCCACTGTTTAATTTAATTTTGCAAAACTGACAGTTTGATGCAATGCGAAGTATACCTCTTGATGAGGTGATGCAAGAATAGTAGCAAAACTCAATTAATTTGGAATATTTTCTTAGCACAGACAACACACCTGTTCTGCCTTTGCATTTTCACAGACGAAGGTCTCATAAAACATGGCAAACTCTGGAGCATTGTCATTTACATCCAAAACCTTAATGAACACTGGGACACGGCTGCTTTGTTTTGGGTTGTCTGAAATGATAAAACCAGAAAGAACAGAGATTTTATTTAGCCCAGCTACTGACTCAGTGCAGGAGAAGAAAAGGACAGACTTAGGGGCACATTGCCTTAATTCTTCTCACTCACAACACGCCACTTATATTCTGTTTATTTCTGGGGAATGCGTTATGGGGGAATCCACAAAATCGTGCTGTGTTATCATTACTCTGATTCTGTATAAGCTATACAGATAAGATCGGGTAAGAGTCCAGCATTTACAAATTCCTTTGAACACTCCAAGTATGATTATGAATGTATGTGTGATATATATATATACATAAAAATATGATACTGGAATTAAATGAAATCTATTTATTAACATAACTGATACAGTTTGGTGGTAACAAAGTTTCTAGAACATATTCTTTTCCTTAACTCTGAAACAGAAAGACTGAAGAGTCTTGAGGATGGGATTGAGTGGTGTTTTTCCTCTTCACCTGTAATAGATAATATTCTGTCCCCTACAAATCTCGTGACACAGTTCCTTAAGCTACCATGATTACCATTATGTTATATAAATAGTAACTGTGGCTGTGATCACAGATATTTTCTAATCTGTTGTGAATTGACTTGGCTGATATTCTAGAGTTAACACTAAAATGTATCAGCTGAAGAACATAAGCACTATATAGAATCATAGAATCATAGAATCATAGAATCATAGAATTGTTAAGGTTGGAAAAGACCCTTAGGATCATCAGGTCCAACCGTTAACCTACCACCGCCAAGTCCACCACTAAACCATGTCCTCAAGCACTGCATCTACCCGTCTTTTAAATACCTCCAGGGATGGGGACTCAACCACTTCCCTGGGCAACCTGTTCCAGTGCCTGACTACTCTTTCAGTAAAGAAGTTTTTCCTAATATCTAACCTAAACTTACCCTGGCGCAGCTTGAGGCCATCTCCTCTCGTCCTATCACTTGTTACTGGGGTGAAGAGACCGACCCCCACCTCGCTACAACCTCCTTTCAGGTAGTTGTAGAGAGCAATAAGGTCTCCCCTCAGCCTCCTCTTCTCCAAACTAAACAACCCCAGCTCCCTCAGCCGCTCCTCATAAGACTTGTTCTCTAGACCCTTCACCAACCTTGTTGCCCTTCTCTGGACACGCTCCAGCACCTCAATGTCCTTCTTGTAGTGAGCGGCCCAAAACTGAACACAGTACTCGAGGTGCAGCCTCACCAGTGCCGAGTACAGGGGCACTATCACCTCCCTGGTCCTGCTGGCCACACTATTCCTGATACAAGCCAGGATGCCATTGGCCCTCTTGGCCACCTGGGCACACTGCTGGCTCATGTTTAGGTGGCTGTCACCCATCACCCCCAGGTCCTTTTCAGCCAGGCTGCTTTCCAGCCACTCTCCCCCAAGCTGGTAGCGTTGCCTGGGGTTGTTGTGACCGAAGTGCAGGACCCGGCACTTGGCCTTGTTGAACCTCATACAGTTGGCCTCGGCCCAACAATCCAGCCTGTCCAGGTCCCTCTGCAGGGCCTTCCTACCCTCCAGCAGATCGACACTCCCACCCAACTTGGTGTCATCTGCAAACTTACTGAGGGTGCACTCAATCCCCTCATCCAAATCATCGATAAAGATATTGAACAGGACCGGTCCCAACACCGAGCCTTGGGGAACACCACTCGTGACCGGTCGCCAACTGGATTTGGCTCCATTCACCACAACTCTCTGGGCTCGGCCGTCCAGCCAGTTTTTAACCCAGCGCAGAGTGCACTTGTCCAAGCCATGAGCAGCCAGCTTCTGCAGGAGAATGCTGTGGGAGACGGTGTCAAAGGCCTTACTGAAGTCCAAGTAGACAATATCCACAGCCTTCCCCTCATCCACTAAGCGGGTCACCTTGTCATAGAAGGAGACCAGGTTCGTGAAGCAGGACCTGCCTTTCATAAACCCATGCTGGCTGAGCCTGATCCCCCGGTTGTCCCGCACATGCCGCATAATGGCACTCAGGATGATCTGTTCCATGACCTTCCCCGGCACCAAGGTCAGGCTGACAGGCCTGTAGTTCCCCGGATCCTCCTTCCGACCCTTCTTGTAGATGGGTGTCACATTAGCTAACTTCCAGTCATCTGGGACCTCCCCAGTTGACCAGGACTGCTGATAAATGATGGAGAGTGGCTTGGCAAGCTCCTCCGCCAGCTCCCTCAGTATCCTCGAGTGGATCCCATCTGGCCCCATAGACTTGTGGGGATCTGCAGATCCCCATATGTAAACATGTTTTTTTCCCTATAAGGACTGTATAGTGCCAAGAGATTGAATTTGGCAAGGATGTTCCCGAGCACAAAATACTGATGAAAATATTGTCGTCTTTCTAGATAAAAATGAAAATATTTGGAAATGTATCACATCGTATATACCATTCCCTTTCCTGTCGGACTATTGGTCCTATTGGACCATTCCTTTTCCTGTTGGGGGGAGACAGGCTTTAGTCATGAAGATACACAAAATAAGGAAGAATGGCAACAGGCAGCAACCTTGCCTAGGAGCCATGAATGGTGAAACAGGCAAGACTGCAAAGCAAAAAGTCACATCACAATAACCATCGACTCCTAAAAGGTATGAGACCTGTCCCCAAACCAATTTGTCATCACCAGTCAAAAGGAAACCAAGAGACATTTCCAGGACTTCATCTGTGTCCTTTGTGCTCCATATCACACAAAAAATGATCTAGACCAGGTCACCCAGACATACCCACCTCAGCACCTGGGAGTATGTGGGTGTGGGAATGTGAGAGAGTGAAATCTATGAGGGAATGAGTGTGATGATTGAAATTAGTTTCATTTAAAATAAATACCTTCCCCCTCCCTTTCATGAGGGCTCACACTGAGTTTTGCTATGTTAATTTTCTACCCATGTTAATATAATTTATTAATGCATTTTAACCTATGATTCAAGTGAAAAAAATGGTGCGATAAAATATAGCAGCTCTAAGACTCTCTATGCTTCTACAAGCATTCATTATAGTAGCTTGTTGGGTTAGGCTTTAATAAAAGTCCCATTACTGTGTTTATCATACTATTATAAATTTGAAAATGCTTTCTCCAAAATTGGCACTGTATATTTATATTACAGAGCTCAGTCATTTGGACAAAATATTGTACTTTAAAGCTCCACAGTCCCACTGAAGTTAATATGATTCCATTAAGCATAAACCACTTTCTAATATGAACCATTGGGCTAAATTCATTCAATGTATAAAAAACAGTTTATGTATAATATAGACTAGACTGAATTCTTTGCTAAAATACATCGATACAAATGTTGAGTTTTTATAATAGGCAGAAATCAAAGGTATTCATTTGAAGTCGCAGGACTATTGGCAAGACTATTTTATAAAGGCATACCTTTCTAACAAATACATTCAAATATATTGGCAAATGTATTTCTTCTCTCAAGAATTACAATTGTTTTCTTTCCTGCTATTTGAACCATGAACTAGATATTTTCATTTTATTTCTAGGTACTTAAAATTCTCAGATTTTCAAATGATACTGTAATAAATAGAAGCTTCATAAGAACTCTATGCTCTATGGACATGGGCCTTTTTCTGATTTAATGGAAATGTAAGTTGAAATATATGTATATATCTTTAAGTCTTTTTTGTCATCTTTCAAATTATTTTTGTAAATTAATTGATGTGGGTTAATTTGTTTGCATTAACCTTTAATTACTTCTGGCTCCATCTCCAAAAAAAGCTCCACAGACCCAACAAACTGCTTGAATCTATTCATCTGTACAGTGGTATGTTTTCTGTTGAGCCAGCAACAAAACCGTTAACATTTTTTTTTCTGAATACAGTCTCAAAGTCCTGCCAATGTTTGATTTACCCTTAAGTGTTAAGTAAAGAATATTTAAAAACACTCTGGGAATTCTCTCGGGTAAATCAGCTGTAATTCTGCAGCTGCGAATCAGTAGCCCTGTGTACTGAGTTTTACTGCCAGTTTGCCTGCTCACTATGGCAGATGTACTGACCCAGTGTTTCACCAACTATTTGTTTGCAACATTCACAGCATGATTCTCTGGGCTGCTGAGCAACTGCAGCTCATAATGGTGAAAAAGAAGAACATTAAAAAATGGAGCTATCTACACTTACTGACAATTCTAGACAATTAAAGGCAAAACAACTTCTGTATTTTCATTTTTTTTTCTACTGTAAAATGAAATCAAGAGCAGTCATCACTGAAAGGTGTTTCTCTTTATGATTTTATCTTTTTTTTTTTACTTTTTTTATATCAAAGGGAACACCCATCCATCTGAAAGTGCATCCTGCCTATAACTTGACTGGATATTTCTTTTAGATTACTTCAGTGAAATATACCTGGAGTTTGATGTGATGGTATGTCACTGAGAGCAGCAGTGATTAGCTGGAATTTAGTGGAATGGGACTTTAGCTAGCCTTGCTAGAAATTACTGCTTTTGGCTAGGAGCATTAAGCAGTGGTGCTTTCCAGTCTAGTCTCTTGAGACTAAAATTAGTGAGGTAGCCTGGATCAGACCAAGGCTTGTTTAAACAGTAGCTGCATTTCAACCAAGAAAATTGCCTTTGGAAGGCATCTACCCCAGTTATGCCAAATTTGGTCTAGGCTCAGTGAAGCACAGCCGGGGAAGTAGCTTGTTGCAGCCTGGAAGGATTTGGACTAAAGAGGAACAGTAATGAAGACAGAAGCCTGTGTCAGACACAAAAGGTTTAGTTAAGAGGGTATGGGCCAGTAGAAGGCCTGTCCTTAGGGGAGGAGGCAAGGAACTAAACGAGTATTTCATATAGATGCTAAGTTAGTTTTCAGAGACCATTCAATTTTCTATACTGTATATTATTTCAGCTCTGCTGGGATCAATGCAAGTGTGCTTCCTAAATGTTCTTGCTATTCTTTCCTTTTCAGCTGTTTATTTTTCCCCTCCTCCTCTACCCAGGAGCTCAGTCTGCAATGTACAACTCTTGACCCTAGATTACTCCTTCAAAGACTTAATAGAAACACAAACACCTGACTAACAGTCAGCCAGAAGTCAGTGTTCGGTATGCTGAAACCACATATCTAGCATTAAAAGGTGCAAACTTTCAAGAGAGGGAGAAAACTATTAAGAAACGTAATTCCTGTAGCCTCTAGCCCACTACTCTTTTACATAACCCCATCTGCTTTCCTCAATAGAATTGTTTCACATCAGTTTTCAGTTTTAAAAAGACCTACAGAATAAAGAAAGCTGGAGTCAAGTACTCCTTAGGTACACTCTTCTCACCATTCAGCAGCTGATTGAGCCATCTACACATACATACAACATAAGAAAGTAGAGCTTATATCGTCTCAGATTATGTTTAAAAAAAAAAAAACAAACCCAAAACATTTAGCCTCTGAGTTAGATCTATCTACCATTCCACCATGCTTCACAATCGTAGTCACTGTGAGTCTGCAAAAGTGAATAGAATTGCATTCCCTAATATTTCGGCATGACACATGCTTATAGTTAATGTATTAAAATAAAGAGGACTGTTTATTAAGGCCACCTAGCATACATGTCTTTATCTAGATCCCTGGCATTTCTGCTCCTAAAATCAACACGACTAGTATTATCACAAGATTACTTCTTCTGAGCAACCCTAAACTGACAGACTGATTTGTAACTATAGCTCATAATTTCAAAGGACGTGAAAGACGTTAAAAATGGAAATCCTTAAAACTGATTAAGATCTGGGCACCTAGCTCAGCCCAGTCACCTCAGTCTTACTTGAAAACATCCAGCCTGTGCTATATTCGATCTGGATCACACTGAATTCAGCCATGGAATGCAGTTTGGCTTTAAACCATCTTGTTTGCTGCATGCCAATTTCAGAATTCAACAATCAATCATGTTCAAAATTAAAAATGGCTATTACTGATTAGAATTGTTACTTTTCCTCCCTGCTCAGCTAAGTTACCTCTTCATGAACTGTGTCCCTAGTAAGCACAAAACTGCAGACCACCTCTTGCAGAGTTTCTGCTTCTTCGTTAGTATTGAGCGGACTATCCATATAACCTGACATCTGTCCAGCCGTGCTTTTCACATGCTCAGCTAGAAGGCTAAATTCATTACATCAGGGACAGCAGTGGTATTTAGGTTTGACTTACTGATCTCTGCTGCTATTACTGTAATGTTGTGCCATAGCAGTGTTTCCCGGTCAAGGGGTTTTGAAGTAAATATCGAACCATTTCCTGAATTGATGTTGAATACTCTGTCCATATCAGTGTGTCGATCTACAGAGTACCTGCAAACACAGAGACAGGGGTTAGGATAATGCTTTCCTTTTAGTTTCTATGTTCTTAAACCATTTTCTAAGACTAGACATCAAACAGCTATTAAATGGGGTTGCCTTTTGTTTTCAGCAGAGCCTTCAGAGTCTTTATATACACACACAAAGAGCTAGTTCTGAGCTACTGGATAATGACACATTTGATTTAGAAGGTGGAGCATTGTCACTGAATAAATGAATTACCGCAGAATTTACATACCTCTGAGAATCATCAAAGCTTTGTTTTTAGTGAGAAATGTGAAGTCTGTATCCTGAAAGATACGAAGTTTATTTTAAGGCTGAGTTGGCTTTCCCATTATAAAACCCTCTTTTTATGGTTTGATATCTCAACTGTTCCAAATAATTTCTGATATAAAATTTGTCAGCTGGGGTGCATTTCTGCCTTTCACTTCCCAGTGTTTAAAAAGACTGCCCCTCAAAACCAAGTCAGCCCAGAACAGAAATTCATTATTCCATAGCACATATCACATAAAGGTTTGCTTTAATTGTAGTTTTAATAACTAACATGCCCAGCCCTGCTTGATGGTATCTAGATGTGAAAATGAATGCTAACAGGCTCTGGAGGAGCTCAGAGTCTACATACAGATTCAAATTTCCAATCTGAACCTTTTCTTTTTCTGCTGAACTGAATCCAACTTTAAAAGCGGAGCTCTCCAGTTCACAGGAGAGGGTGCTACCACCCTGATCCAAATGCTGTGACTTGGTCTCATCTCTCATGAAGAGAAAATTCTTGCATAAATTACGGAGGTTTTGACAGAAATATGTCTCTGATTTTGCTAAAGCAAGAATGCAATTGCATTATTCTGCTCTGCTTTCAAGCCCAAATGTGTGCTCATGTACAGTCCAGGACAGAGCCTTAGGAAGCCCAGTGTGGTCCCTTGGTCTCCTTGCAGGCCACGTCGATGGAGACAAGGCAGCTACTGCTGTCCCTTGTGTCCAGACAAGGGTTAAGATACAGCTGAGCTGGTATGCAGTCAGATGAAAACTGGGCCAGGAGAATGACTGGCAGAGTTTACTGCCACTACAGAATTAAAGGGGAAGCAGAGGCTGAAGAAAAATCTCTGTTCCCTGCTCTGCCCTAGGAGCAGCTGTGTGGCATGTTCTTTATTCTGCACAGATTTCCCAACGCCTGTGCAGTGTCTCTTAACTTCCGAGAAAGATCTTGCATGGCAGAAGGAGGGAATAGAAATGTCCAGTTGAAACATGTGATTCTGACAAAGGTTTAAAGTGAACTAACTTGCTCATTATCTTGTAACTATATTTTTTTTTTCTTCTTTGCAAGTAAAAAAATGGGATATAATGTCCACAGCAAATTAGACTGGTCTTATTCTAAAATAAGAATTTTAGTGTAGCCTACCTTCCGAAACAAAACTGTAGCAAGTATTAATTATTTGCACTAAACTGTTTTTCTTTTTCCACATTAAATTCCTATGGAAACAACCACAGGAGATTCAAAGGTACTCGCACAAAAAGCTAACTTTTTTTGGTAGGACTTGCATAGGCACACCTTGCTAGTTTTTCAAGAGCTGATTTAGTTTTTATTCATTGCTCTCACTTGACTAACAGTACCGCAATTTCAGCTGCATGAAGTCAGCTGTGGTGTCACTAATCTAGTTCCTTTATGCAGCACTGTAACATTACCATCAGCTTGAAAAGAGTATGTGAGAAGGTATGTAATAGGCAGCGCTGACTGATGGGACAGCTCCAGCAAGCTGTGTTGTTTTGTCCAAATCTAAATAGTACATGTGAATTTGTTGACTTAGCTGAAATGTTTGATGGAAACAAGTTTATACAAACCAGTCTGACTCTCTTATATTTTGACAAAGTAAGTATTTGATATGGTAAACATTTCATTTTAACTTTCATTCATTCAGGCTTTTATATGATATTATGTTGGTATTTTGTGAATTCAATTATTTTTCAGATATTCTGTAGCTCATTTCCATATCTTTCAGCTGAAATACTTTGGTATTTCCATTTTGCAGTAAACCTAGGTTTTGCATTCCTATTTGAAATTAAATATCAGGATTTTCCATAGATTAGCTGTTCCAGCCAACCGTAATAGTATGTTTCAGGCTCTTATTCAGCAAGATATTTATATAAGCAACTAGCTTTAGGCATGAGTTGTCCATTCGTTGTTTTTTTTTCTTCAATTATGCTTTCACTCATGCTTCATATTATGAATGGACTTAAAATATCTTACTGCCTTAGCACACTTTAATGCCTTGGCATATTGTAATCATTATCTTTACTTTGTAAGATTTCGCAAATTCAATCTGTGGTACAGTATCTGGAACAAATGAAAAAAAAAATTGTTCTGGACTTTTTCTAAGGTTACCAGAGCTGTAACATTGAGGACTTCAAGATACTAAGGATTTTAAAATATAAGTCCTTGTAAAACCATATGTATATTCAGTCATTTGTACAGTGGAAAGTTAAGCCCACAAAAAAAAACCCAAAACAAAACAAAAAACAAACCACATCCAGAGAACAGCTTCTTAATGAAATGTTGATTTTATTTCTTCATATCCAAAAGAAAATACATACAAGGTCAATGCAGTTAAAGTATATTCTAATTGTACCATTAACCCTGGTCTAGAAAGATGATTTTAATAAGCTACACTGTCATTTCTGTTTCTCAGTTTGTATAATCAGTCTCTTTTGATCAAGGACTGTTAATTATGTTGAATTGGTGGTGATTCTGACTTATGGATCATAACCTAGTAAGGATTAAGCAGACAACATCAAACTCATTTTTACATTTATTTAATGAAATTACTGGTGTGTATTTGTCAGATTTCAGGACTTCATCCCTTTCAAACCTTGAGGAATTGACAAGCTAGGAAGTTAAAAGGTATCTATGTAGATTCCAGTCTCTCCCTGTACATAAGAGGAAGAAGGGGAGGGTGAAAGAGAGAATCTAATACATGCAAATATGTTGTCAGTAAGATACACAAACAAAATTAAGCCTTACATTTGTTTGCAGATCATTTTCATCTGGGATACTTTAGTAAATCAAATCACAGCAGGGAGACAGTTCCAGTGACTGATGAACTTCATTATGCCTCTGAGGAGTTACTATAGCAAAAAAAACTCAACTAGCAATTTAAAAAGATCTGATGTACAATACAGCAGTGCCAGTTGCAGAATTATTTTTTGCAGTATGCAGCAGTTCATATTTCTGTTTAGATCAAACACAAGCAGAATGCAAAACTTTTTTTTATAACACAGCTGGACAGTGGAGTGTTACTCAGGAGTATATTAATGTCGTTATGCATGGATGCATATTCAAATATAGCCAAACATCTATTGGTGTATTTTTGTATTTTCTTAATGTCATGTCATAGCAAAGTTTATTTATAAGGGCTGGACTGATGAAATGTAGCTCTACCAATATAGAGGTCATGAACGATTATGTACTCTTACAACCAGGGCAGATATCCGCTTCATATTTTGCTATTGCTTCATTGTCTTCTGATGTTCAGCAGGTTGCTGTCTAATGTAACCACAAGTCAGGAAGATTTGTGGGTCAGGAAGGGATATGTGTGTGAATTTTTCATAATGCATTTTCATAATGATATTGTGAAGGTTTCCTTTAATGGAAGATCAAAGGGGCTTTCATCTAACAGAGTTAGGGCTCAGTTTGTTTAAAAAGAGAAATCTTCACTCGAGTAGAGGAGAAAATGGAAGATTTTCATTGTAATATCAAGTGTCTAAAGATTTTATTTTTAACCGTCAAGAAAAATTGACAAGCAAGTGACAAGTCATATATATACAGTCTAATTGCATCTTCCCTGAAGCTCAGAGTGAAAATCAGATTTAGCATCTCTATTGCATGATGGAAAAAAAAAATCACCCTGTCAAAAAGATGCAGACTCAACCCGTGCCCCTAAATTCTAGGAGATACCCAAGATATTAGCACCATAAAATTACATTTATTGCAAGCTAATGTCTCAGTCTACTGCTCTCTGCTGATTTCCTTCCCCTCTTACTGATTTTCATGTTTCTTCTTGCTGTGTTTATTTCTATTACTCTAACCTCTTCCTCATTTTTCTTTTTCTTCTCCTTTCACCTTGACTGCTGTATGCTATTAGAGTATAAAGGAGACAAGTTTTCTGCTGCACTGCATCAATTTTGAAACCTCTGCTAAATTTTGCTCAATAATTATCTGATACTTTAATACGCAAAGTACCTGTACTGTATTAAAGAACTGCCCTTTGAAAGATAGGTAAGTTTTAGCACACACATTCAATTAATAGAAAAGAGCCAGTAGGCAGTACTCAACAATGAACAGCATAATCCCTATCCACTGTAAATCACTTATAATTAGGAGCTGGTGCTGGTGTGAAATGTAAATGGTTGTAGTTATCACCACAGGGAAGCAGGGAAGCACTCCCCTCACTCTCCAGTGCTGTTAGATATAAAAAAGCAGGTTCATATGAAGACTGCAAGAGGCCTGGGTGTCACCCCAACCAATTTTTCATCTTCATGCTAGCATGCCCATGAAGACATGCTATAGAAGGTGTTCATCCTGTCCCTGGGCTTCACCAAAGTCAGCAAAACATGTTGCTCTTTAAGTTACTATGCTCTGCTAGTCTAGAACTCCATATAATTGTTGCATGTCATGATATAAATGAAAGCAAACCTTAATTAAAATTAGAAGGCTTAGTCTTGAGCAAGAGTTCATGTGCAGGGCATTACATGTAAACTGAAGACAGAGAGGGTTTGTGCCAGAAATGTTTTAGATTTAGTTTCTTTATCTAGGAAATTAAGATGATAATATTTACCCCTCTCACAAGATGAGCTGAGAGCTTAAAACTTACTCATGCCTCATAAACATTGTAAGATATCTTGATGAAAGCTAGTTGTTTGCAGAAGTGCAAAGTATTGATGGATTGGATTTTTATTAAACCTGCATTGTTCTATTTTGGTCTTAAGACTACTATAGCATTTCCAAGGTGCCCAACCCAGAGACATGCTGAAAATTGACCTGGATTTAATATTGTTGTATTTTTCATTTCCTCCTCTTACTGCCTTGTCAGTAGCAATGAAATTTAATTAAAGCACACAACTATTTAAAAGTTCTTTTATACTCTATCCAATATGACTTAAGTACTCCAGTATGTTTTGAAATGTGCTGAAACAATGTACCTGTTAATTTACAAAAAATGAAGGCTTAGGTTTAGCTACTCCAACCTTAACGTTTCCTCCACTTCCTCTAAGATTGGTTTATTGATTCATGGCAAGCGTAATTTATGAAGTCCATGAGACCGATTCTTGTCTTATTAACCTTACACCGATACAAGTGAGATCAGAGTCTGTGTGCACACAAGAGCTGCTTTTAAGGCATTTATACTTGCCGTTTAGAGGAGGTAAATGTGACCTCTGTTAAGCAGGTCTGGACGGATGGGAGAAGAAAGGGCTGCTGAATCACGCCCCTGTCATATAGCCAAGAGGATGCACCGCACTGTACTGGAAAATGTTAAAGGTGGAAGGAGAACACTAACATCTTCTTAGTGCTCTTTTTGCAGTAAATTGTTCCATGGTAGAAATAACCACAAACATTAGTTACTGAAGAGGATAGGATGTAATTCAAGATGCAAGGGCCATGCCAACACAATCACAGATACCTAAATATGCTCGAGTGTGAGAGACCATTTACTATCTACAATACTCCATATTTAAGCATACTTGAACAATTTCATTGTTAAAAGAGATTTTTTTGTGTGCTGACATGAAAAAAGCAAAATTAAAGCTATAAAGATTTACGCACAAGCTGAAATAGTCTAGGCTTACTTGACAGGGTTCTTGGCAGCATCTGGATCCTGAGCGGTTACTGTTCCTATTACACTGTTTATTGGAACATCTTCTTTCACTTCCATTATGTATGCTGGTCTGCTGAACACAGGGGGTTCATCTACATCCTCCACCTGAATTCTGACTGTAGCTGAGTCCTTGAATGGCCCCAGGTAGAGGAATCGAGGGTCCACGTGAGTATTGGTAGCTTCCACTTTCAGAATATACAGGTTTTTATTTTCGAAATCCAATGCCTGGGAAGAGGGAAAAAAAAAAGTTTGAGAGGTCTGTGGGGATTGCTGTGGCTTGCAGCTGGATGAGACAAATAAATACGGGGATGTCAGGGAGAGGCCAGTGCTAGATAACAGGAGACTGAACCAGAATTAAAATGCCAGCAGAAAGGAGAAAGACAGGGCTCTATGCTACTGATGATACAGTATAGAAAAAAACACTTTTTCAGGAAATTCTATGCCTTGAACTCCTAAACATCAATTAATCTTTCCTTCTCAAATAGTCTTAACTCTTCATGCTTTTTATTCTGTCATTTTTGGCATTTTGATGTTTTCTTGTCTATTCCTTGCCCCTAAGCACCACACACTAAAGGGGGGAAGATTTTCTAGGAGCTGCTTGTTTGAATATTGGCATTCCATCGCTGAAACAAACCACTGTGACATGTTGTGTCTGGACATCCAGGACCACCCATCAAGGAAAATATGATTTTATGATAGGCTATGACTATATTACACTCTGTTAAAAGTAAGAAGCAGCAGCATTTAGTGACTCTGTTACAGTACTTAGAGAAATGTGGGGAGA
The DNA here is from genome assembly GCA_020745775.1 of Theristicus caerulescens. NCBI lineage: Eukaryota > Metazoa > Chordata > Aves > Pelecaniformes > Threskiornithidae > Theristicus > Theristicus caerulescens. Next base: position 78,088,780 of record CM036558.1, read on the forward strand.
GAGTTGTCACCCCGTTTTTCCATTATGTTGTAGAAGATTCACAGCTACTGTCAGCAACAGACAGAAATTCAGAGTTAGACTGATATCATAATCAGCCCCTGGAAGGCATCTCCTAAAAAACAAGTAATGACAGGTGTCGTACTGATATCAACAAGCAAGTGCATGTTTGGAAAATCTACACAGTGTCTATCTAGTGATGACTGAACTTGAACTGATGGAGGATGATATCTGTAACCTTATCAAGCTTGCCTGATAACCCACTGTAAACAATATTTCTCAAACCTTTTCTGACAGCCAATGTGCAACCTAGTAGGTGATGTCCATTGTGATCCAGCAAGGTGCTGTGATTTTTTTTTTTCTAAAGCAAAAGCATGCTGATGGATTTATTAATTACATTTTTACAAAATGTGAGTCAAAAGAAATTTATCTATGTACTTTAATACATTATAGCTATACAATTCAAGACCTTCAGATAGTGCAAAATAGGCAATGTGACACTGATTATTTCTGTGGTCTTAACACAGCACCTTCTAGTGAGTGAGCAAATCCTGTAAGCATCATAGGGAAAAAATCACAGCTGGATGGTGGTGCCTTCTTGAGCTATTTTGTGGATATGTTTAGACTGTAGAAATTTTTCTCAGTCCTATCCCACTCCCTAGGTTATTTGCTCTCTCAGGTCTTTCAAACTATGTGCATTGGTTTAGTAAAGAGGATATAAGAGGAAGGACCTCAATTGGTTGTGTAAAAGAAAATTTACATAGGTAATGTAGAGATTCCTAAAAGATAGCATTCAAATTAATAAATGACACATTACACTAAAAATGGGAAACAAATATGTGCTAGATAAAGTCGACTGGTATTTCAGAGGCTGGGATTAAGCGTGTTAAGATGTGTACCTTCTTGACAGTAATAATTCCTTCCTGTGTATCCTTGTCTGTGGTAATTCCAAACATGCCATATCCATCCCCCTCAGTGATGCTGTATTCAATCTCTGCATTTTCATCCACATCAGCATCATTAGCTTTTATCCTGCCAACCGGTGAGCCAGGTGGCGTAGACTCAGGAGCTCTGAACTGGTATGTGCCTACAGCAGAGAGAGAAGGAAATTTTGTCAGTCAGGCTCATGGTACTTTGGACACCATCTCTCAGCCCACTGTCCTAGCTACGCATGCACAGATGAGTTAGCGAGTTGCTGTGTCTTCGGGCCTTCCTGGGGCAATAGCCTTCAGCTTCTGCCTTACTTTCATGTGGATAAAAGTAATTTATTTTTCGATTTTCTAGTATGAAGGATGGGCATTTTGTTTTCCTACATACATGTAGCTTTAGCAACATATGTCGCTTTCTAGACAGTATCAGGGTCTTTGTTGGCCATATCAAAATTGTGTATGAAAAATGTCTTGAGGCCAAAAGACAAATATTAAGAACTGCCAGAGGCCAATGCAGCTTAGTAACACTAAAACCAAATCCAGCCAAATGTCTGTTAATAATGTGCTACATTGAATTGTCCTCTGAAAAAAGTCTACTTGGGGAATGTTGGCATTATGAAGCTGTATCTTTGGCTTTTATATTGAAGACACTTATGTCCAGAGATGTATAATTAATTCATTGGAGGCAGAGTGCTATATTTTCTCTTAAGTTGCCCTAATTTAAATGGAAATGCTTTGCCCACAGCTAAGAACAGACTTTGAACTTAAATGACAAGTTGCTTCCAAGAACTTTCCCAGTGACTTAACCGCCAAAGCTTGCCGATTTGTCTGATAGTATCTGCAATTATTTTCTCTAACAGCTGTGCTTGACTTTGACACACACTGACACTGTGATACACACACATCACACAGAGAGCAGTGGTTAGACAAAGCAAAAAAGAAGAAAGAGAGAGAGAGAAAGAAGGGAGCAAAGAAAGACAGAGAGAAGGAAGGAAAGAGAAGGAAAGAGAAGTGGATGAAAGCTGAATCATTTTGAATCACTTATGGCCATGAGTGGTCATTAATAGAAATTATTTTCTAAGAGATTTGGCTCAAGTGATTCCCTTAAATGTCACAGAGATATCTACCAAATGATCTGAGACAGGGGAAGGAAAATAGGCAGAAATATCTGGTATATTTATGTACGTGCTTTTGTTTCTGTATGCAAAGAATATAGAAAAATCCATTGAGGCAAATACTTCCTGGGTGTAAGTATTCATTTTGATAGAATTACTCTTGGGATCATTTTATATACTTAAATAAATATGTTTCAAAACTTAAATATGTTAGATTAGAACAGATATCTTAAAATGCAGTCAATGACAAGGTCTAATAGAAATAATATCGATCAAGAAATGTAGATTATATCAGTTAAAGTTGTTTAATGGGTAGGAAAAATAATGTTTCTGTACATTAATTCACCTCTCAGACTATCTACTGCAACTGGAGTAAAAATATTAAAGATATGTTTCCCAGTTATTGCAATTAACCTTAGCATGATCCTATTGCTGGCTTGTGTGTTGTCTTTTTCTTTCTTAAAGGAAGTCTGACACTCAGTAAGTTCATGACAGCAGAAACAATATCTGAGGTGGAAAAAAAAAACAAAACAATTTTTATCCATTTTACTGTAAAGGCACAGAATGTAAATATTCCATACTCTGGGGGAAGCGAGGTGGATTGTCGTTTACGTCAGTCAATGTGATGTTTACGGTGGTGGTTCCTGATAATCCACCCATCTGGCCTCCCATGTCCTTAGCCTGGATGACCACTTGGTATTGCTCCCTGTTTTCACGATCCATGTTTAGCAAAGCAGTTTTAATAATGCCTGAAAACATGAAAATTAAAGAGGGGGAATTCATGAGTAAGGTACTGACTTTGATGGAAATTCTTATTACAAAAAACTCACAGCCTAAAGAACAAAACAATCTCTGTGTAATAACTAAACTTTGCCCAGTACAAATATTTACTGTTATGAGATGGCACATTAAATTACAGACTTGTCATATCATATCTCAGGCTGCTGCCTATGTGACAGACACAATGTTAGTGCCATCCCCAGAAAGATGTTCTACCTATTTCTGAGCAGTGTTATTTTACATTACTATTTACCCCCTTTCAGTTCCATGCTAAAGTCTCTTACTGAACTGGAAAAAGGCTCTTTGTTCATTATAATGTGCTCCATCCTCTCTCGCCTGTTCTGTCAATATTTTTATTTTGACAGACGTGGTAAAAAAAAAAAAGCTAACTTCAGCAACACATCGTTAAAGAGGCAATACAACAACATTAAATGGGAGAAGAGAAATTAATTAAGAAAATTGTGAGCATCCAAGCATGCCCAAGTATATATATTTCTATTTATACATTGATTGAAATGATTTTGCCAGTCACTTCCTTCTTCAAAGGCACAAATATCAGTTATGAGGCCAACTCCTATTGAAATTCAATCATTCAGATTTACCATGAAGCAAAATGTTTGCATTCTCACTGGGTCTCTTAAGGCTAAGAACTAACTCCTTTATAGGCAAAAGGGGTGAAATTCAAGTACTGAAATCCATGGCAAAATTCACAGCAGCTTCGACAGAGACTTATTTCACTCTAGGAGTTTTGCAATTGATTTCCATGGCAGGAAGATCAAGCCTGTGGTTTACCTTGCTTCCCCTCTGTGCCCCATACAACCCTCTTGCTAAAAGATTATTACTGGTGAACTCCCAGCTACATTATCCTTATTATAACTCTAGATAGAAGAGCACATAGTGTGCTGTCCAAGTCAGAATGAGTGCATCAGTGCAAAGATCCTTGCTTGTAGTATCTAATACCTTATGCTTGAAGGGAAGCTTCCTTTGATCTTAGCTCTCCCTCTTTTCAGAATTATGTACATTTTTTGACCTCAGGTTTTGCTTTGAGCCATCTAATCTCTTCTTCTTTTTCCCTGCCTGAGTGTCTAAGATTTATTTAAGAAACAATGCTAAAACCTGATTAATTGTCTAGGATAATCCATTCCTTTCCTGTAAGGATGCTGAGGAGAACCATTTTCTCTAGCTTCCAGCAACCTATCACAATGGATGTTCCCATTTAAGGAGTTTCTTGAGTTCCTTTGTTTCTTGTTGGAGAATTTTGTTATAAATCTTGAGAAGAGATTATCTATGTAGTCAGACAGTCAATGGTACAGCAAATTCAGTCAGCCAGAATTCATATGTTTTATACGCACAGGTTCCAAAGCTGTCTGTTATTCAGCCCATAAAAAATTCCAGTCACCATGTAGAATTTAAATGTCTTCCAAAAAGAGAACTCAGAAGTTTTGGATTCTATTTGTGATCTTCTAGTGTAGTGCAACAGCCAATTTTACTTCTTCTATCATTATTCTTAATTAAGATTTCTTTCATAAAATTAGCATTGAAGTGATATGTTGCAGATGTACAGAAATTATAATTACTTTAAACAAGTTTTGAAGAAGCAGAAGGAGAAAAAAAAAACAAACACCTGAACAAACCTTCAGTCTTAATTTAGCCATTATGAAGATCTATGAGGGTTAAGCACTTTTTTCCACACCCACCTGTTTCTCGTTTTCTTCTAAAAGCCAACCTATTTGGTTTAATTTAAGCATGCATGGCAGTCTTTGTACCCACTGCTTGTTAAAAATGATTGAAAACTGGTTCACATCCAGTACTAATTGTATTTATTAGACTTTGCTGGTAAGATTAAAATAATGTAGGTGTCATGTTTACAGATGTATCGCTCTATTAAGTTTGTCAGATTTTGCACTGAGTAAGATGTAATCTCTTTGAAGTTTTTATCTAATATGTCCTAGCTTGGCTTAGTATGTCATTTTAAATTACAGACATTGTCATAGAATGACAGATAAGGTCCCCTGACCTGTCTCAGATTCAACGGAGAAATATGGTTGTCCCTGGAGAATGCTGTAGACAACTTTAGCACTGTTCCCATATGTAGGATCATCAGCATCAGTTGCAGTGACTTGCACAACAAAGGTACCTGCAATGATAAATTAAAGAAAATTTATTCACAGGTTTTTTTCATGGCCAAGACAGTTTATGAGGTAGAAAAAAACATGGTTCAGGTTCAGGTCAAACTTGTGGCAAAAAGTTAGAGACATTCCTTATTTTGTAGAAGTTTCTCTGTTCATGAAGGATATGCATACATACAAAACCAAAATGATAGTCGGCTTATTCTCAGTTCATTAAAATACACAGTTATTGATTGGATATGTAGAACCTTCATCATATTTATTATGAAGAAACCAGAAACGTACCCTTCCCCAGATATTGAAGGCATTCAGAATTTGAATCTAGGTCAAGTATATACTTTTGCAAATTTACTCATGCTTGTAAGGTGTTTGACATCATAGGAATGTAAATCTGTTTTTTTCATGTGTCTTCTAGAGAAAGAAATGGTGTTGAATCCTAGGCAAAGTGTTAACAAACATAAAAAATGAGCTTAGGTTTTGGCATATAAAACAGATTTGTGAATAAAATATTCACTTCACATATTAAAACGTGAATATTAGATTCTTTCTTCACCAGATGAGGTTTCATCCATGTGACAAGTCCCATGAATGAGAGGAGAGAGTATGCCCCAAAGTCTTTATTTTCATATTGCTTGAGCTTTATTTTAATCTCGTTCTTGATTATGATTAATTAATGCTTCTCTCCCTGGATATTATTTCAGATTAGAAATGTTCTCCTTGCAGTTTAACCATCCATCGCTCTCTGACAAAGAAATCGAAATGACCTCCCTAAGAATCAGAGACAAAGAATCAAAACCTGTCAACTTCTCTGGAAAAGGTCCAATCTTAAAATCATATTTCAAGGAAGTTATTTTCTTTTCTTTTATTGATTGATTCTTACAGCTTGATACATTTTAATTCAATAGAAAGATTTCAGTACACTTCAATGGACTTCTTTGGAGCTTTTTTCTTTTGCATGAAAAGAGCAACAAAGGTCATAGGAAGTTAATGGTATATCTCAGAATCAGTGATGAGTTGACTCGGGTGACAGTTTTCGCTCCTGAAGTGTGTACAACCACTTCTGCACCTGCCCTTTTCCATTTTTTTTACCCTTTTGATCTAAAGAAGGGTTGCTGAGCAGATCTAGGGGCGGTATGGACATCCTTAGGTGACCATGGATTTCGATATTATTACACTGCTACTAAATCATGTTAACAAAGCATATTCAGCTCTTTCAGGTGTCATGTAACACAGCTTAGCTCAGCTCACTTTCACTGTTAGCTAAACTAGATTGTATTAACTTGCATTTTTTGTGGTATAACCGAAGGGAGTGAGTTTCACTCAGCTGACACCTCTGATTCTAGCAAACTGTTGTCACTATTTTCCTAGAGTTAGAATTTTTCTTTTAAATGGCTGAGGTGATTTTACTCCAGACTCAAACAGCAGATGTCTATATTCAGTGCCTGTAAACTTTTGGCCCTTAAGTCCACAGAAGTCAATTATTAGTTAGCACCTACCAACATCTGACATTTCCGGAATGCTGGCATTGTAAACGTCCTTTGTAAACATTGGCTCATTGTCATTGATATCATGGATCTTAATGATGAACTCAGATTCTGGTTCCACTGGTCTTCCAGTCCTTCTGTTTATAGCCTGGGCACGGAGTATGTATACAGGCTTTTCTTCCCTGTCTAGTCTTTTTGTGGCCTGGATGTCACCAGTGTTTTCATTGATAATGAAGAGGTCTCCTGCTCCATCTCCAGAAAGGATGTACTTAAGTGATCCATCTCCTTTATCCTGGTCTGAATGCAGCTGGTGGTGAAATGGGAATAAAAAAAAGAAAGGAAAATAAATAACTGGGACACAATTCTAGATACTTTAACTGATACCACGATATGTGCTTTACTATTATTAATACCCAGCCAAAAGGCTGTACACTGCTTTTGGGAAATGAGATGACACCACAGTAGAAGCAGTGAATTGATAGTTGTCTTGATGTTGGAATTGAAATGGTCTGCAATGTTGTAAGAAATTGCCTGAGGAAAACCATGAACTGAAGCTGCAGATCACTTTCCCAAGCTAAGCATACATCAATCAGATGTAAATGCTAGTGGCTTAGGTGGAATCCTAGGAATATGTAGGACAGTGAGATTCTACAGTGCAAAACCATTGGATTCAGGAATTGCGGTAAGCAAAGCATTAAAAAGTGGCCAGGCCAGCCACTCCTTGAGTTTAAATTCTGGATGGTCTACTCTTACTCCCCATGGACATTATGTAATATACCACACAGTGCACAACATAATAACATACTAAATACATACACAAATAGCAGACAAATACATGCATTCACAGATGTGGCAAACTAAGAGCAGAGGCAGGCAGGCATACTAGACCATTCCAGCACTGGCAATGAAGAGATCAATTGCCTTATCCAAAGGGACATGGACCAAGCAGAGACATGGTGGGGTCAGGGGAAAGAAGAGAATGATGGTAATTAGCATACAAAGCATGAACTGCCCAAACAATCACCTTTTTTTCCCAGGAGATTTCTGCATCTCTTGAAATGTTGCTTAGCACACACGCAAGGTATGACTGATTAAATCATACTCTCATGGCTGTTCCTTTGATAAAGGCTTATTCATTCCTCCTGGCCTTAAAATCAAGGCTAATCAACTACAAGTTATTTTGTTGTTACATTAGAGAAAATAAAAATTAAAAAACAAATGAAACATTAAAATGGCCTAAAGTCAGGGCACAGGCGATGATATTCATGGGAAAAAATGAGTCTATTAGGTAGCAGATTCCTGGAAATTGTTGATTTCATAGAAAAGACATGTTTATGAGTCAGGAGAGCTGGACTTTCTCAACCAGCTCTTTGCTTCTCTTTTCCTGCATACAAGTTAGAAAAAAAGTACCTAGTTGATTATCTGGCAAAGTATTTTTAGCATTGCTGGATGGCATGCTTTGTAGAAGAGAAAGATTTGTTCATTGAAAGAATATCAAAAATTTTTCACATAGACTTTACCAATGCCTGGTTATGCCCCTATCATGCTGGAAGGGCAGCATCCAGCATGACCATATGGTCAATGTTTTGGGCTTCCTCCGGCTTTCTGCCCAGATCAGTGCTATGCTGCCAGCCTACTGACAATCCACTTGGTGGCACGGTGCTCCACCATGTGTGCTTATGCCTATGGTCCCTACAGAAAGCATGCTCCATGCAACAAGTCTGCCTTTAAGGGCAAAACTCTTTGTTACCACACATTCCAAAAGTGTCCAAAATACCAGAACTGTATCATGTTTAATCATTAGCAGATGTGCTGAGGCACTCTTCTTAATTTTCTCCTTCAGGGAGAAAATGGGCATCCCCTGTCATTTTGCACAGAGCCCTTTCTCTTGATAATAAGAATACCAATAAGTAGCTTGCATGCAGCATTTTTCATAAGCACATTTCAAAAACCTTCACAAAAGCAGTCAATACCATTTGCTCTGTATTTTGGATGAAAAAGCATGGAAACTTGAAGTTTCTCAGAAGGCTAGTCTTGGAACCTGGAATGGAGTTCAGGTCTCCTGAGTCCCATTCAGTTGGCCAATATACTCAGCCACAGGGCCTAGAGGAATTACATGATTTACTAGATATAACCGCAGCCTCTGATGAATATCTGTTAGACCTTCTTGTTAAGAAGTCAGACTAGAAGTCTACTGTGGGAAGTAATTTCAATAGGATATTTGAGTATAATTTTTCTCAAAGGCAACCTGCACAGAAAAGGCATGAAAAGAATTTGGTCTTTAAAATTGTGTATTTTTCATGACTCTTTCACATCAAAAATTCAACTTCTGTTTGCCTTGAAAGCCTCTTTAACTTTGTTTGTATCACATTGGGACAAAAACAGCCCTCAGTAACGACTATCATGAATTCATATGAATCATGGAATAGTGCTGTTGTGAGACTTGCTACAGGCTGAACTCCCAAACTTATTTTTATCATCAATTTAATTAAACCTGGCTTCAGTGAACAAGGTAGCAAAAAAAATGTCAAGCTAGAAAAGGTTTTGGAACTACTGGGAATTGTCTTCCATAATATTCTTTACCTAGCCCAGACCACCTAAAGAGCTAAAAGTGGAAACTTGTGTGATTTTTTCAAGTCCATAGTTTGTGAAATTTCCACACCTCCACAATTAATCCACCTGTGTAAGATCGACTGTGACTCTGGATATCAAGACAAAGTATATCTCAGTGTAATGACTCAGCAATATTGAGAATGAGGTGATCTTCATCAAAGGTTCAATGTCTAGCCCTTCAGCAAAAGCACTCAGTTTTGAAAATAAACATTCCCTCTGACAAGATCCTTTCCAACTTCAATACCTTTAGTTTTACAACTTTCCTAAGACATGGCAGAAAAAACTAAGTGTTCAGTTGTCCAGGCTGTATGTGGTTTATTTACTGTGAGAGTGAGACCTGGGGAGGTCATGTCCTATGTACCTGTATTGGGTTTGTGTGGCAAGGTTTTGGTAGTAGGGGGGCTACAGGGGTGGCTTCTGTGAGAAGCTGCTAGAAGCTTCCCTTATGTCCGACAGAGACAATGCCAGCCAGCTCCGAGACGGACCCGCCGCTGGCCAAGGCCGAGCTAATTGGTGACGGTGGTAGCGCCTCTGGGATAACATATTTAAGAAGGGGAAAAAAGTTCTGCGCAATGGCAATTGCAGCCGGAGTGAGAATATGTGAGAGGAACAGCCCTGCAGACACCAAGGTCAGTGAAGAAGGAGGGGGAGGAGGTGCTCCAGGTGCCAGAGAAGAGATTCCCCTGCAGCCTGTGGTGAAGATCATGATGAGGCAGGCTGTCCCCCTGCAGCCCATGGAGGTTAACAGTGGACCAGATGATATCCACCTGCAGCTCGTGGAGGACCCCATTCTGGAGCAGGTGGGTGCCTGAAGGAGGCTGTGACCCCATGGGAAGCCAACGCTAGAGCAGGCTCCTGGCAGGACTTGTGGCCCCATGCAGAGAGGAGCCCACACTGGAGCAGGTTTGCTGGCAGGACTTGTGACCCCCCCCAGAGGACCCACGCTGGAGCAGTCTGTTCCTGAAGGACTGCACCCTGTGGGAGGGACCCACACTGGAGCAGTTTGTGAAGAACTGCAGCCTGTGGGAAGGACTCACATTGGAGAAGTTCATGGAGGACTGTCTCTTGTGGGAGGGACCCCATGCTGGAGCCAGGGAAGAGTGTGAGGAGTCCTCCCCCTGAGGAGGAAGGAGCAGCAGGGACAACATGTGACGAACTGACCACAACCCCCATTCCCCATCCCCCTGTGCCGCTCAGGGGGAGGAGGTAGAGAAATTGGGAATAAAGTTAAGCCCAAGAGGAAGGGAGGTATGGTGGGAAGGTGTTTTAAGACTTAGGTTTTATTTCTCATTATCCTACTCAAATTTGATCAGTAATAAACAAACTCATTTCCTCACATTGAGTCTGTTTTGCTCGCGGTGAACAATCTCTCCCTGTCCCTCCCATGAGCTTTTCGTTATATTTTCTCTCCCTTGTCCAGCTGGGAAGGGGGAGTGATAGAACAGCTTTGGTGGGCACCTGGCATCCAGCCAGGGTCAACCCACCACAGCACCTGTGTATATTACGTAGAGCTAAGGCTGGCTGTGTACCGGAACTTACAGTGTGTCACCATGTGTGGCCTCAAGAACCTGGTTCACAAAGGGTCTCAAAAGGTATGATTACACTCAGTTTCATTTCAGTAAACTGGGATAGTCCTCTAACTGCTTGTCATCAGGGGTTTTGTGGGATAGGATTATATCACAACACCAGCATCAACTACTTAATAGCTGGGCCAAAATAGTTTGGATTTTGTTCCCTTTTTTTCAGAAAAAAATTTGCTTTTATATATTGGAAAAAACAAGCAGGTCTCTAGAAAAGTTTCTCTTAGATGATAAATTTGTAACATTCACTTGTGAGGAAAATATATAAAAAAAATTATTTATTATTTTAGATTATGTTATCTGTCCTTGACCATTTGCTTGGTCGAAAAATTTTATCCAGGTAAAGACAATCATCTGTTTTATTTTTTCTTAAGTGTCAGTTTATCTTGGAAGCAATATTTTGTCTGTGTGACCTATATGAAGGGGGAAATTGCTACTGTAACCAGGTTAAAAAAAAAAAAAAAGAATAAAATTAAAAGAGAAACAAATGGTGCAAGTTGAGGCCAAAAAAAGGGCCTGGAGGTGAGATGCACTTAAAAATACAGTTGATGATGGTTTTGTATATAAATCTTAACACCATTGTTAGGTTTTGAGGATGAAACGAGTAGTAATAACAACCCCCCCCTTTCCTTTTAAGTTGTTTTTCACTACCCAGACACCTCATTGCAAAGGAATTTTGCTGTGATGAGAGATGCGTATAAATTATACTGCAGATGGTTTTAGCAGGACTGATCCTAGCCAATGCAAGATATTATAACTTCACTGTTAACCCATGTTGCAAGTGTCCATTATCCTCTGCATAAAGTTGGTCAGATAAATGACCCATGGCAGATAGTCATGGGATAGAATAAAATGTCTTAGGACACAGTGCTCATGTCATCTGGGCTGTATCATATTACCATTCCTCAAGACAAAATTACTTCAGCGAAAGGTTTTTAGGATTCCACGTAGGTAGATTTTTCATTTCCATAGGAATTCAGTGGTGACTGAACTGAGCAATACCCCAAAGGTAAGCAAAATTACTAAGTCTACGCAATAAAAAGTAAATGCACCAGCAATTGCACTCTATTAATATTAGAGTAAATTGATTCATTCAGAATCTAATCTGGACACTTCTGTGAAATCGTCCATCAATCACTGGCTAAGGCTAAGGATGAACGACAAATTAAAGATTTTACTATGCCCTAGGCATACTTTTACGCATTTTACTTTAATACCACTGTTAAGTGAACCATCTGGTTTGCTTTTAATGACTTACAGTCAGATAAAAACTGTCCAGCCTCTGTCTTTCTTCTGCCCCCCTGCCAATGTTCTGGCCCAAAACATTCAAATACAGCTGCCTGAAAACAGGGAAGGCTTCATGCCTCCAGGAAGAAGTGTTTAAAGTACATGCAGGCCTGCAGCATTAGCTGCCTGTATTTGACATTCTGCTTGTTGTCACATACATAATTACTTTAAAAGGAGGGTTGTTGTTTTTATTTTCAAGTTAGCCGCAATCTGGAGTAGCCTCCTTCTCTTCAGTATCTTTGGCAGAGCCCTCCGAAAGCACCAAGGGCGGTGGCAATAGAGTGTCTTCAGCACAACGGAAAGGAAAAGGCAAGTGAAAGCTGTGCTCAAAGTATTTGTACCATGAGCATTTTTTTTTTTTTTTTTTTATTTCTGGAGTGAATATATTTACAGCATTTGTGTTCATCTCCAATAGATAGTATTGCTTCACTTTAAAACAGTATTTCAGGAAAATTTTGCTAGGGTTTTAAAAATTGAGTTAGACCCATGCAGGAATTCCACACAGGAATTATTTCAGCAAAGCATGTGGGAAGAATTTAAGGGCATCTTTCATGTGCTTTTGCAATAAGACTATAAACTGATACGGCATGAAAACAGCAGATCCAGTTGGCATTAAGTTGTACAATTCATTATTGCCCATCTCTGGTATTATAAAGTGATGAGCTATACTCCAACATGTTGGCAGCACTTCCAAAAGAAGCAGTGTCAGTGTGTTTGAACAGAGGTGAGAGACGGCGGCTCCCCGGGTGGGTCATGGCAGGGCCTGGCAGCCAGGGCCCGGCAGCCAGGACCCGTCCCACCGCCCCAGCCAGGAGCAGGGCAGCCGGGGGCACCGGGGCAGCTCCAGGCATCAGGCACCTCCCTGGGGACGGGCCAAGGCCAGGCCAGGACATGGGCCCACAGGCAGGCCCAGCTCGGCAGGGCCTACAGCCGGGCAGGGCAGGGCTGTGGGGAGCTGGAGACTGGCCCTGCTGTGGCATCACTGGGGCAGGGGCTGATGGCCCTGGGAGGCTGAAATGGGGTCCTGGGCTTTGGGCAGGGCGGGGGGAGCCCTGGGGGTCTGACATGGGGTCCTGGGCCATGGGCAGCCGGGGGGAGCCCTGGGGGCTGGGCAGGGACAGTCAGGGCTGGCGGTGCGTCAGGGCCCTTTTCTAACCATGCTGAATTCACCTTGATGTGAAACTGTGTGAAACAGCAGAACCAAAACTGTATAATGAAGGTGAGATCCCATATATTTTAATAGGTTAAGGCTAAGCGCTAACTTTTTTGTGTTTTTAAATAGAATACACTAGAGAGAAGCAGCTTTCTAGCATGCGTATTTGTAACAAGGTTGTACTGAAAATGTACTTTCATAGCTGTGGTAATTAAATTCCAAAAAATTGAAATTGCAGGCCGTGGATATTCTCCAGAATAAAATAACATTCCTCTTCTACCTCACTCTATAACACAGATTTAAACAGCATAGTTAATCTCATTTATGAAGTGGCTTTAGGTTATGCAAGACGGCTGTAAATTGCAGTTTAGCTCCCACTAATGTCATATTGCTGGTTATAATACCCGGCAATTCGGTGGGTAAGATGGTTTTCCATCCATCCTACAGATCACGTTCTGTTTCCTGTTGTGAGTATAACACCCTGCTCGCTGAATTTCAGACTGGTTACTGAGCCTCGGCAAAGATCGAAGTCAATTGACCTTGGGATGTACACACTGAACCATCAACATACAATTATCCAGAAATAAGATGCCTGTTGTGTCTTATTATTTGTTTGTATTTATAAGAGGAACTTGTTATTTTGGATTTGCTGTGGTCACAGTTTTTTGTTTCCTAACAATAATGAAATAGAGACCAATTATTAAAATAGTAAGTAGGCAGTTGGTAGGTACCTAACAAAGACAAGCATGTGTTTACTCTTGGCAGTATTCATAGCACATGATTTTGCTCCAAATTGAACAGATCGAAACAGCAGACTTCTGTCTAGTAATGAACAAATTCAACCACATATATTGCTTGAGGTTACACATGTAATGCTATGGCATTCAGAAAAACTAAAGCACTCAAAATGAAACTGCTAATACTATGATATTGCACACAGTTTCTATTTCAGAATAATAACAACCTTGCACTCTTCCCTGTCTCTTCTGGTGCTCTGTATCCCTATAGCATCAACCAACCTCCTCAATTAATATCATAATCAACACCATTTATATCATCAAATAATCAGCACTAAAGTTTTTACGCCACTTGGTGACTCTGTGTGAAAAGGAAAATGGCATTGGTTTTGCACATTAAGTAATAAGTATTTATTTATAAGTATATTTTGCTGAAGTTTAAGTATAGACTTCTTAATGCACAAAAAATACCCCCAAAACACTATATATATGTTCCATATACCTATGTATATACACACTATATCATGTATCATCAGGGCAAATACCTACACAAATAATTTATTTCAAGCCATAAAAGATCCTTTGTTCTAAAAAGATATTCCACAAGATCCACAGCAAGACCCAGCATCACCAGAAATGACAGATTTCCTATGGACGTGTGCGCCATGTTCTTATGGCCTCAATTATGTTAAGGTCTGGTTCCTTCCATGCTCCACATAACCTATCTGCCTCACCCCTAAGGCAAAGCATCCTACTCTCCCTCATATCACTTAGCCCACTGCATGGTATTTTATACTTCCTGCTCCAGCCCGCGTCCTCAACCTCTTGACTGCAAAATGCTGCTATTTCTTGTGTTCCCTAAATACTGGCTGGAGAAGAGACAGCATGGGCTGTGGTTGGTGGTGGCTTATATGTGTATTTATAGAACAACCGGCTGACCAAACAGTCAAGGCACAATGCAGGTTTATTTGCCTTCTTCGGCGACTGTTCTTCCAAACTGTATATGAAATAAATGGTTTTGACCCCTTTATGCCTCTATAAAATTTAATTTAAAAGTGGTTAATGGACTTAAAAATTATTTAGAGGAGGCCAATGGAGAGAGATAGAGGCTAGAGCGCTGAAGCTAGTTATCTGCTCAGGTCGGATATCTGGAACGTTATGTCAAGACTTAGGTACCTACCCTTAGGGACCACTATTTCAAAAAATGTAGCTTAAATTTCTGTTAAAAATGGGAGGATAGGTGCTAAAGAAGAATTTGGAAGACAATGGGAGAAAGATGCTACAGTGCTTCCAGCTTTTCTTGGTGTTCAGAGAAACTAGAAGAGGTGATTCCTTTCCATTCTTACATAAAGGATTTTGAAGGGGAAGATTTATACTCTATATCCTCAAAAGAGCTGGAGAGCCAGAGTTTGAAGGAAGATTCAAGCACTGTCATTTTCAAAGAAAATAAAACAACAAAAAAATATTTGACAAGATTAAAAAAAAGAGATGCAAACAGACCCAGCCTTACCAGATGACAGCAGCGTGATTCTAGATGTACAGCTGTCAGAAACAGCACTCCCACACAGGGGCTGTTAGGCTGCTACAACAGATGCTTAAAGTAGATTCCTACTTTTTTGTATCTCCTCACTAACCCAAGATCTGCTGTCCTAAGCAATCAGCAGTCTTCATTGTTCATCACTTTCTTGACCTTACACATGTCACAGTTTATAGAATTAGTTAACTATAGTAAGTGATTAGTTTACTATAGTAAGTATAGTTACTATACTATAGTTAATACAGTAAATGTGAATATGGCTCAGTGGAACTGATTCCTGAGTGTTTCAGTTTGTTGATGCAGTTTTAACTTGCTTGCTTCCCACTATGCCTAGTGAAGAAAAAGGTGCCACAGGTACACAGTTCCTATTTGAAGAAATCGCCCCTCTGGTGATTAGAAAGAATCTCGTTTCCCAGATTAGATGTGCTGTTCTTGTGCCAGCATTGTTTTTCTGTTTTAAGAACCTCCTCCCACATATATGCATTCTTCCTCAACCAACATTTATAGATAATAATTCCATATGTTCTCATTATTTTTCTTTGCTAGGCTACCAGCCTATATCTAGTCTTCGCTTGCAAAATAGGCACTTCTGAGTCCTCAGCTGGAATCCTGTTTGCAACCCCAGTCTCTCATTTTCAAGTCAAGTGGATTCCAAAAAGAGCCAGTGAAGAGAAGGCGAAATATGAAGGGCTGATGATCCTAGTCATTTTTCTGTAATTGCTGCATTTTGATTGGCCTTCCTTCTGTATGAATGGACACAGGTCTTTGAACAATGATGTTAATATTTTCCTATCTCTATTAGAAATGAGTACAAACATTTACCATTTTCATATCAAACTAGCTTCTTCCTGTCATCCCATCGCTGACTAAAACACTCAAGTTTTTCTCCTTCTCTTGCTTTTTTAAATTTATGACCATTCATTGTGTATTGGATTTTTTTTTAATAACTCCTATTTCAAGAACATTGCATTTTTATCCTGTTTCTATTCCTTCCATTTTGAAGAGCATCCTTTTCTTCCTGTAGGATATTCTGGTCAGCAATAAAGGATAAGATTCAGTGCTGAAATCAGGCATGCAAACATTAAATCTGTAGTAAATTAATGAAATAGAGCACTGAAAAATTACTGAGGTTGTACAAGATTTCTAGATTTTGGGGTGTGGGTTTCTTTGAGCTATTGGAAAATATACTATGTACTATTTGCATTGTGCTTACTTTTTTGAGTGTTGTTTATAAGAGGTTGTATAGCAGAAGCAGAAATACTTTAAACCCTGGCTCATTCAACTGTGGAATCCTATTAATATAATAATACATATCAGACTATGGTTCTTTTATAAAATTCGTATCTGCTACTTTTTTTAAGGAAACCATATCAGCCCTGATTGCATGGAATCAGGTATATTAGAAGAAAAACTCAGCAAAAATAAAAAAAAATTCGTAAAGTATACAGGGATCAAATACTTGGACTATTAAAATGCAAATGAATTTTTTTATTAAGATAACCACCTCAGAATATACCAGGGAAAGGGTAAAACAATAATCTCTAAGGGCCCCCTTTAACCTAAGTACTGGTTCTTAGCTCTAACTCTGAGGTCTTTACCAAAAAAATTCCATGAGATTCAAAAAAATGAAGAAAATGCTAAAATTGCACCCACTGCAAATGGTGAAAAAAGCTAGATGTCACATAGAAGTGTTCAGTAACAGCAGTGTCATCTGCAAAAAAGACTGTCCTGATATCAAGAACTATAAGAGGAATAAAAAAACACCTAGGAAAAAAGCCCACCAAGGTGACGCTATCTTTTTGTTTCCTGAGAATATCAAAATGTCAGTGATCTTTCTCATTCACTCTCAAAAGCAGGAGTGCCAATCTATGCCCTGTAAATGAATGACACTAAGAGAAGCTAAAAAACAGTTTTGTGCTGCTGAACAACTTCAGGAAATGAATGGACCAAAAAGCACTAAGAACATTTCAAGATTCAGAAGCAACCGGGTACTCAAAAGGCAAACTGAGCATAAAAGATGGTGGCATCTGATTTCAAAATATACAAACAAAACATAGAAAAAGCACTATAATAAGAGTATAGGGCTCTGGAGTGGAAAAAAAAAAAAAGGAGTAAGAAATAGAGTATAAAGGGCACTAGAATAAAAATTTGTCATTAGGCCAGGGACAAGAGGCAAAGTGCTCTCACTTTGGAGCCTCCAGGCTCACACCCTCCAGGCAGGCTGGAAGGCTCCTTTCGTTTGTGAGGGCTGTATGTGAGGCCACATGGTCTGAGATAGACAGGGACAACAGTTTGGCTGATGTTGTGATCCTTGGTTTATGGAGTAGGCTGCCCAAACAGTAGTTGGGAGCCTGTTGTTCTATTTTAAATGTATGAAGCTAAGAATAAACATTCATTCTCTGGTGACTCACACTTTCATTACACACCCTTCAAAATCACAAATGGGTTTTCTAACCTGAAGTGCAAACATGCAGCCACAGCTAATCAGCTTTGCAAAAAATCAATTGGAAAGTGTCAATCCTTTCAACATTGCCTAGGGCCTATCAACTCTTTTCCCTGTTGGGTTCCCCAACTGCTGCTGCTCTTCATTGTGATTAAACGGGGACAATGGCACAAGAGCTTTTGTCCTGCACTACAGTGCATCAAACTAGAAAGGTCCCTTATTCTGTTGGCCCTTCTCTCTAGGGGCAATTCATTATCAAATCTTAATGAATATTTAGCAAAGCTGCGAACTAGGTAAAGGTGTCTCTATGTTCTCCTGAGTGTTGCTCAGCTCTTCTGTGGTAATGTAGTTTTATTTGTTCCTCTTCCTATTATCTCTAAGCACAATTATAGCAGGAATTTAAAAGTTTTCCTTTACAAAGCACAATTATAGCAGGAATTTACAAAGTTTTCCTTTACAAAGACAAATAGTTCTTTAATTTATAAGGCACAAGAGACTGTGGTGTCAAGTCTGATCTCTATACATATGGGCCCTTGAATTCATGTTCTTTTATCAAACTTCTTGCATTTCTTTGAACTACTGTATAACAGTAAGAAAGAAAGATAGCCAATCTTCCTTTGAGACTCTAAGGAACTCAAAACAATTCTGCCTCTGAGTAACAACTGACCTCTCACTTAAAAAAAAAAAAAATCCTTGGTCATAAACTGAATTTTCCCAGTTTTACTTAGAGCGGCTGGGTTTCATTATGCCTTTGTCTGAAAGATTAAGGAGCCCTCTGCAACTAAACAGTAGTGATGGTAACAAGAGAGTATAGTACAGACTTCTGCAATTACCTTCACAAAAACATGGAGCACTGGTTGTTCTCTTAAGGAAGGCCAAGGCAGTTTAAAAAAAGACTGGTTTATGCTTTTATGTCCATCTATTTCAGCATTTGGCATTTCTTTGTCATGCTGACATCATCCCTTTTTGCCAGTGTTTTTAAACTGTGTGGTAGCATCAGTACCTGGTAGACAGGAATGGTTTTAGTTGAGGCATCAGCATTCACTTACTAAAAAGCATAAAGGACTTAGCCACCCCCAGATTTGTCATACCCTAGCTCAGGTACTAAGAAAACTCTCTTACATGAATATCTGAGCAGAAGATTAGGAGAGATTAAAAGTTATTTTCTTACTTAGTGAATACACTTCAGCGATCAGGAATAAAAATTCAAGCCTTTGAATCCTTGAAAGCCATAAAGAGCTGTACAAGTAATTTTGTTTTAGGAGACAGACTTTCTCATCACTGCAAATATACCACTATAACTGAATAGTCAGTCATTGGATTCAAGTGTGAGTCTTAAAGACTAAATAGGAAAATTAGTTTGAGGCATCACTGATGATTTCCTTGGTATAAAAAAAATACAAACAAGGAGTGAAGCACATTTAAGTGCATCTCTGACAAAACACAAGATACATAAGGGAAAGATAGGCTTGTAGCCACAAATACAGGACTGGCAGGTTTTAATATTGTCTCTGTCACAGTCTTCCTGTCTAATCCTAGACAGATCACTTGTTGATACTTCTACATTATCCCTGCAGTGAAAACTGGGTTGTTATGTCCAGTTCTGTATGTAACGATTATAACATGATTTGAGAGCCTTGAGTGTAATTTGTTTTGTGTTAGTTTGTGGAAAGACTGAGGATTGTTTAACTGCAGTAAAGATTAGCAATACTGTAGCTTTGCCACAGCCTGTTGCATTTAGAGGGTGAGGGGATGGCCTATTCCTCGTGCAGCTGCAATGCTAGAAAATCTAATTGCTCTCAGGTGTTTGTTATTGTCCACCAGCTGAAGGTTACTGTCACCACAGGTTAGCTAAGGGATGGAGTAGATAGGGGAGTTTCTGCACTCTGGAGCTGGCTGTATTAGCTCAAATAACATTTCAAGGTATCTTAAGACTTTGTGGTAAAGTGAAAAGGAATATACATGCTTTCATTTCTACTGGGTGAGCTGTAGGGTTAGGGAAAATTAAGTGCCTAACTTGTAATGACTTTCAATGGGAATATAATGAGTCCCTAAAGGGAAGCATGCCTCCCTGGGAAATCTCTCCCCTAACCCCCCATTTTTTAATGAGAATTGTGCATACAATTCAAGGGAACCAACTTTTGTTATAGCTTTTTTCCAAGTCAAAGCAAAATAGTTCCAATATTCTGATATCCTTGTAAATCTAAAAGACAGGTATGTGCATAGGAAAAGGTACCTACAGCATAGTTAATGTATCTCCACTGTTTAAGCTTACTAATTAATGTATAAACTATGTTGTGTTTTCCTTTTTTGCAAGAAAAGATACTCACTGAGCCAAAAGGCCTGGATATATATCTCTCTCATCTTTTAAAAATCCACAGGGGAAAAAAAAATCTTATGAGTTTTTTTGTGTACCCAGCCATTTTATGGTAGAATACTTTCATGGGTTTGATCCAAATATTCTTCAGTTAATTTGAAGGTGTTCAACTGACTATAGTGGGACTTCTGTCCTGTACTGCATTACTCAATCAAAAAGGGAACACACATAGTAGTAGATGACAACAGGTATTTTACTGAGATTAGGAGAATTTTTTTTCTCACAAAAGAGTACATTCAACAAACATGCACTTCTATAATTAATAATTTGTTTTAGTGTATGTCCCTTAATCTCTAAATTATGTGATGTGTATAGTTAGTGAAATCAGTCTGTATTATATGCCCAGCTTTGATTGCCTTTGATTTCTCAGGGAATTTACCCAGGGACAGTTGTTTACCTTTTTCAGTGGTCAGAATTATTTGTTTCATCACTGAGAAAATGTTTTCTTTGGACTTATGAACTTTCAAAAATGCCTCAAAATTATATGGTAGGCAAATACAGCGCCTTAATTAAGGTATATGAACAAGTACATTTCTAATTCAGTGAAAAGCTCTGTTCTCCTGTGGGGGTAGGGTAGAATATATCTTAAAGATGAACTAGGAAAAAAACAAAACAAAACAAAAACCCCCTTGGCCTAATATCCAGAAATGTTTTTACTGGGATATAGTTGAATAAAACATCAGGCTTCTTCAGGAACTAACAGTTTCTGACTACTCCCTGATGGATGCAGTTGAAAGCAAATGCTCATCCTTTGCTTACTGACAAAGGTGACCCTTTGATATTCTGAGCACTTGATGCTGACAATCAAATACTGAAATATGTGTATGAATTTTATATGGTCTATAAAAGTGTGTGTGGCAGGGAGGAAAGTAGGGGGATGGAGAAGGGAGGATATAGACAAACACTAAAACAAATGACAACCTACATTCAGATTTAAATAAAGAGTTAACAAGAAGGAAATTAATTCATATCAACAGGTTTAGTTGAGTCTTTAATCTATTTGCATGCCTGGATCATCTAGTTCTGCAGTTTAGAAGCTGGGGAAAGGAAAAATATCTCCATGTTGTCATGTTCCCCAACTTTGTTTCTAAAGAAAAGTTTGTGTTGTGTAAACAGATAATTAAGGATTTGTGTGAGATGGCAGGTACAGTCTAAAAGGCTGCACATTCAAATCTCAACAGGACCCTCTTGAGGAAGGCTGTTCAACTAGGAATATGTTTATGGGAAACCATAGCCAAGGCTTCCATTGAGTAGATTCTTCTTTCAAATGAGTGTTCCTCAAAGTGCATTAGTCTGGATGTGAAGGGATAGCTCACATGACTTGAATGCTGCCACAGAAGGATGTAGGCCTTTTAGAAAGGCCAGGCCAGGAAGTCAAGGAGGTGGATTAGCAAAAGATCAGCTCAGGTCCATGGAGCTTTGCTTTGGAACAGGTGACAAATTGGTCAAGAGCTTGTGGGTAAGAGGACAGACCAACACAAGACATCATGGTAGGCATCTGCTACGGACTGCCTGCTGAAAGAGATGAAGTAGATGAAGCCTTCTTTAGACAGATGGAGGAAAGCCTATGATTGCAGGCCATAGTACTCAAGGGGGACTTTAATCATTTTGATGTTTTCTGGAAGGGCAATGTGTCTGTGTGCAAGCAACCCAAGTTTCTGCAGAATGTCATAAGACAATTTCTTGACCCAGGTGATTGACGAGTTGACCAGAGGATGCATTGTGTTGGACCCGTTACTCAAGAATAAAGAAGAACTGCTCAGGGATGTGAAAGTGCAATTTGCCCACAGGCCCCAAAGATCCCTGACCTTAGCAGAAAATTCTGGTGGAGTAAAGCATTTTCCACAGCAGACAAAACCCAATAAATTAGGAGCCTTTTAAGTAAATTGGACAAACTCAGTTCCTTAGGACAACACTGGATGCATCTAAGGATGGTGATGAAATGTTTTCTTTCTATAATGTCTGAAAAGTCATAGTGTTGGGGAAGGTTCTTAAATTCTGAAAATAGAGAAAGTCACACCTGTTCCAAATAAGGCCAAGAAGGATCTGGGAACTAGAGACTGGCCAGATACACTTCAGCTCCAGGGAAGGTTATAAACCAAATCCGCTTGGAAGCTAAATCCAGGTACATGAAAAAAAAAGAAGATAATTTGGAACAACCAACATGGATTTAGTAGTGGAAAATCATGCTTAACTAACCTGATTGATTGCGTTCCGTGATGGCATGGATGGCACTGTGGACAAGTACTGAGCAGTGGATATTGCATGACTTTAGCAAGGTCTTTGACACAGTCTCCCATAGTATCCTGACAGACAAATCAGTGAGATATGGACTGGAAAAATGTCCAATAAGGTGGGTGGAAAATTGGCTGGATAGCCAAGCTCAAAGGGTTGTGATCTGTGGTATGAAGTCCAGCTGGTGGCTGATTACTAGTGATGTTCCTCAGAGGCTGATACTGGGGGTCAATGCTGCTTAATGTCTTTATTAATGACTCAAATGATGGAATGCATCCTCAGCAGTTTGGCAAATCATAAAAAAATGGAGGTTGGTTGGGTGAAGCACTCTCAATATTGAGAAGGTAGAGCTGCTATCTGCAGGGACCTCAACAACCTGGAGAAATGGACTGACGGAAAACTCATGAAATTCAGCACAGGCAAATGCAAAGTCCTGCATCTATGCTGGAATAATCCCTTGCAGCAGTACAGGCTGGATAGAAAACAGTTTTGCAGTGAAGTATCTCGTCATTCTGGTAGACAAGAAATTGAACATGAATCAGCAGTGTGTCCTTGCTGAGAAGAACGCCAACTAGTTTGTTTTAGCGAAAGTGTAGCCTGTTGATTGAGGGCATTGATCATTCTCCTCCATTCCGAGTTTGTGAGAATAAAACTGGAGTACTGCATCTAGTTTTGCCCCTTCTCTGTACAAGAAAGACATTAACACATTGCAGTGAGTTTACAGAAGGGTCACCAAGAGGCTTGGGGGGGGCTGGAGCATATGATGTATGAGGAGAGAGAAATGTTTTTATTTAGAATTAAGAAGAGAAAACTTATTGTTGTTTACAGTTACCTAATGGGAGGGTGTAGAGAAGGCTGAGCTAGAGAAGGCAGTGACAGGATGAGAGGCAATAGACACAAGTTGCAAGGAGGGAAATTCTGATTAGATATTAGGAGGAAAAAAAAAAGAAAGGAGATGGTTAAGCACTGAGAGACATGCCCAGAGAAGTTGTGGAATCTTCATCCTTGGAAATACACAAAACTTGACCAGATGCTGCCCCGAGTAACCTGCTGTAATTGGACCTGCTTTTAGGAGGGGGTTAGACCAGATAGCCTCTAGGGGTTTCTTCCAGCCTTAATTATTCTGTGATTCTACCTGGCAGGAGTGATATTCTCTCCCTGGCTTCAGGTAATAGTTCAAGATCCAACATTGCCTGTCTAGGAATGCGGGTTCATTTTGACTGGAAAGCCTGGAATTCTTTTGGTGAGAATACTGGTGTCTATGCTCTCCCAATTATATCATACGTAGTATTCATGAAAGAAAAGAATTCTCTCTGAAGCACATATAATTGGTGTGTTCCTATCAGTCTAAATAATCTAAAAGGAATTTTTCATAAAATATTTTCTGTAGGTAAAATAATAGATATTTGCATGAGGTGGGTTTATCAGATGAATAGTGTAGATCCTGACAGGCTTTGTTACTTGGAAGTAGCATGAGGCTCAGGCTCACCAGTTTACAATTACCATGAATATACATGCAAGGGTTTTCATCCACAGGGCGTTAACTCTTTGCCCGCAGCCCCCTTGGCAGGTGTTATTCCCTATGTGTACAGGACATTCTGTGAGGAATTTTAGCAGTTGTAAGGAGCATTAACTCTGCGTTAAGCAACTGACCTGAAATGTGTAAAACCACAGAAAGAGCATGGAGTGGAAAGAAACTATGAATGCTCTGACATCTCTGTTAGCATGCCATACAGCCAAAAGTACAGTTATACTGTTTGGTTCTGTCTTTTAGGGAGAACTTAACCTTCCATTAATGATAACATGATGCTAAACACAGAAGTTATACAAATGTCTTGACTTAACTTGATGTTGCCTTCCAACATGAAGATATAGTACGGGCAAAGCTGACAAACATGCTAAAGATGACTGAATGATCATTACGTGAGCCTGCGTGGGATAGTAAAACCTTCTTTGTTCCAGTAGACATCTAATGGTGAAATATCACTTGATGTTTCACCAAGAGACAAAGTAAGAAATAGCTCCAGATAGATGATATTCCTATACAGAGAAGCCATTCCAGCTGAGCTCTTCTGGAGCCCTGCTCTGTACAACACAGCATATGCAAGTTGGGGATAGAGGGGCTGCAGTCTTCTTTGGATGATATGACTCCAAAATAAACAACTCTGAAAAGAAGACTGTGGGAATGATAGTTCTAGCATAAACATTTGTTGATCTGTTTTCCCCCTTTTCCTTTAATGTATGCTTTTAACTTGCAGCTCACCCAGTCTTTTATTTCTTTACAACCTTTGTTGTTCTGGGTTTTTTTGTGAAATTAGAAGAGAAGAGAGAAAGGATTGATATTTTTCCTTTCTGCTTTCTTTCCAGAGGGTGACTCTTCCCTTTCCTTCATCTGCCACCTCAGACTTTCATGATAACTACAAGCTTCACTGAATCCTGAAGTAGCTGCAAGTGCATGCTGAGGTTTGTTTCACCCCATTAATGGTGAAAGCAAGCCACAGTCTGCATTAGTGCATATGGATCAACAGTAGGTATTCACATCACAACACATTTTCAGTTTGTGCTTTGAAATGTTACACTAACTGGCCACAGCTCTCAATCTGCTGCTGCCCCACTGTGAGCCTATGTTCACCAGTGAGGGAAACAGCAGCAAAAGCAAAGGGAGTCACAGACAATATGAGTTTCATTTAATAAAGAGATTTCTCTAAGCTTTATGGTTTAATATTTTTGGTGAGACAACTGTAAACAACAAATGGTGGAATAACAATGGTTCTTTCTCTTGAGCCTGAGAGGGATGGTTTTTTTTAATCTGTTGCTAGCCTGCAAGTTCTATATTCATGACATTGCAGCTTTATAGTGAGGACTTTACTGCGCTATAGAAAAAATAAGAAAATGGTAATCACAGCTCCAAAGACCAGTGATCTAAATAACCCAAAATAAAGCACGAACTTCACCCGCAGTCTCTCCTTGGGGAGAAAGATTAATGTGTTCGGCTGTTTTTCTATAGCCGGAAGTCTAGGGGCACACAATTCAGGAAGACATGCAGATTGCTGACAAGGGTAGGACAGGATGATCTCTGAAAAGATGTGGCCCAAAATGTAAGCACTGGTATGAGCGGGTCATTAGCATATAGAAAACAAAATTGTTTAGTTCAAGGTACAAAAAGTGAAAAATAAGGATTAACGGAAATATTGGCTTGAGGGTCCCAGGATTTACTTGCTTCTCTAGGTGGAATGGGAAGAATGGGAGGAGGTTATGTACCGTTACACTGTAAGTACCATCGTGTGCCATAATGCAGGAAATGCGGTATGTTTGAAACAGATGGTTGTAAGGCTCTTATATTGTGTAATACCTTTGGATACAAGGATGATGCCAAGTAGATTCACAATTATGATGATCGTAAACATTAACCATGCTATATTTCCTGCCTTTTCATTTTCTGAATAACATTATTGCCCATCCCACCCATTTCTCATTATCTCCTTTCTTAGCCCCCATATGACAATTTAAAATCTGCAAGCTGTTTCTGGATTGTCGTCCTGGGCCTCTAACCTCTCAACTGTCCCTCATTTCAGAGTTATCTCTATTCCACAGAGACCGACAGTACAGAGAACTTCTATCAGTGCCAGTAAATCTTTCAAAGAGGAATATAAGACAAGTGTGTGTATGTGTGTGCAATTCAATACAGGAATGAAGGGCAGTTGGGAAAGTCAAGTGGTGGAACATAAAATATGAATGATGGATGAGGAATAAAGGAAGTGCAGATGTGCCACGGCATTTGTTCTACCTTTTAAGAGAATGACAAGTATTCGGCCTATTGAAGCGAGAGGCAGGTGACCTAATAATTTAAACAGGGGGGGGAAAGGGGCTAGGAACTCTGATTTTTTTTTTTTTTCCAAATCTCAGTTTAGAAATTTCTGACTTTTAGCTGTGCTTAAGGTCATTTAACCTCCCTGTACATCGGTTTCCTCATGTGTAAAAGGCTGGTCTTCATGCTGCTTTTACCACAGAGTTAAACACATCATTGCAATTAACTAATATTGGTACACGTAAAGGACCCTGTGACTTTCTTGTCAGGAGCAAGGGCAGGAGTGCCATAAATGGCCCACAGAAGCCCTATGCTCTGCTAAGAGAGAAGTTCCTCTGCAGAGAGTAGTGCAGACAGCTGTTAGTGCTCCCCGAGGACCACAGCATCCTCACACAGATGGTGTGCTGGAAGGGGCCTAAATCTGGAAAGGTGCAAAACTTTAGTCCTCCTCCTTTGGCATGGTGAAGGGTGCGGACATCCTCTGAGAGGCACAGTGTAAAGTCAAATTTCATGTGCACATTTAGCTGTGAAAGATCATTGAGGACTTGCCAGGCACAGAGGTCCAGCCCAGAGCCTTGTGTTCAATGTGGGCAGCGCTGCAACCCAGAGAGCACCTCAGATTGACTGATGCAACCTAGATGACTGACAGCTGTCTTCAGTTTTGATGTGAGCCACTTCAAGCCCAGGAATTGTTCAGGACTGAGAGGTCATTCAGAGACTTAAAGCCTGGCTCTTGAGCTGCCAGTTCTCCTGGAAGCAGAGTGCATTATGTAGACCTGGAGAAAGGTTATTCTGAGTGTCAAAATAAATTGAAAACTGTTTTGAGTAGACTCCCTGAGTAAATAGAAGTCACAAGTGAAACTTTTAATTTTAGGCCTTGTAAAGATAATAAAGTCACTGTGTCTGGAACAGGAAACTGAAGGCATCAAGTGTATATCATAGTGCAAGTTACAAGGTAAAGAAAACAAATACTGAGCAAATGTTTGCCAATAGAACTGCATAAAGCATATTAAAAGTGCACATGGGAAGAGTAATTTTAGTTTGCCTTTTCACATCTTGCTTTTTTGGGGGAACAAAAGATTTGATGATAAGTACAGAATGCGAGCATACTAAAGATCTGAGAGAAATTGAAGGTTTCTCTTGCTAGTTATCACGTCATCCAATTAAGATATGATACCTTTTAACCATTGGAGTAATGTGACCCATTACTGCCTCAAGTGCTGAAAATGCATGGATTGTATTACATGACAATAATTTTCCTTGTTTAAATAGCCCCTTGTGTACGCTCACAGCCAGATATTTTTGTCTCAGTATGTGACTTAGTCCCACTACTTGCAATGGTTTGGAGAGATTCTATGTTTTGTTTTATTTGCTTCTGGTGATATACACTGCAAGGAATGGTTCTGCTTGCCTTCAGAATAGTTGTAGCCAGAAGTAAAAATCAGGGAAAAGAAAGAAAAAGAGTACTGAAACTATGTTGTGATACCACTTAGTTCATCCCCTCCTCCTCCAAAGCAGGATCAACGGTACCTTAAACCATTCCTGACAGAGGGGAACTTATCTTTCCCAGTGGTTCTTTCAACACCAAACAAAAGGATTCTGGTTTTGCCTAGAGTAATGCAGTATCCTTTCTGCTTTGCCAAGCCACACAGCAGCAGCACTTTGACTTTATCTGCCTTGAAAAATGGAGTTGTCAGCAGAGGATGATTGTTTATGATGGGTTGTACAGGTAGTAACATCAGATAGCTTCCAGGCGAGCATACTGCTTGAACTATATGAACATCAATAAGATACAGCAAAAATGAAATGTATGTCTGGAAGTTTCCTTTTAGTGCCAGACAGAGTGTGACAAAACCGTTCCACAATTGTTCCTGTTGTTGTTAGGAAAGCAAGTTGCTCCTTTCCATTGCAGGCTGCCAGAAGCTGTTTCTGGGTTAATGAGTTCAGATCTTTCTTTAGTCTAAAAAAAATAAAAGAGGCTTCCTATCCCTTTACATAACAATGACTTGTAGGTTTGTGCTCTAACAAGACCACTCAGTGATGGATGCCAGTACATCGATTTTATGTAGCCAACGAGACAGCTGTGCAAAGACATCAAGGGCATACAAATGGTAACTATACCTTTGAGTATAATCTTGGAACAGGGCAGATTTTTTTTCACTCTTTTGCCCACAAATACCTGAAGACCTCTAGGGAACGTAGCATATATTTGTATATACAGCTGCACTACCACTTCATCGTTTACCTGTGATTTAGAGATGCATTCATCCCAGCCCTTTAAAATTGTACAAAGCAGCCACAGGTACAACTAGATCTCTTTCATAATCCAACTCAAATATTGCAGATTTTGGCGAGGTAGTAGTGCTGGGCACTTCTCTACTTTGACGCTCATGTAATCCTTTTATTTTATTTTGGGATTGAGTCCCTGCCAAGTGCCATAATTTCTGAACCTGAAGAAAAGATATCTTCAGGTTAAAATGTCACTGTGCCTATCAATCACACTTCAATGAATAGCTGTAGTTCACTAGTTATTCAGCAGTGCAATGAATAATTCCAGTCTAGAATTTTTCTGCAAGTTCCTTATATTATTATGTCTGAGACTAACCAAGACTGGAGGTCTGAAATTCTACTCTTTTTAAAAGGCTTTATTTCATGAATATACAGGAATGAAATTCAGGAATACAAGAACTGTATAATAAAATGGTGGATCTGGTGTCAGAGCCACAACATACAATCAACTTGTATTGATAACACTGGGAGCTTCTTGTTGGCAGCTGCATATTCTTGTCCAGTGCGATACAGCAGCATATTTGGGCTGACAGTAAAGTGTGTAGCATACAAAACTGGGGAGCACTTTTTAATAACTGACAGTACCCATGGGTACCAAAAAAAGGCTACTTTGTTTCATATATGCTTAGGCAATTATCTCCTAAAGGATGGAAAGCATTTGGGTTCATTAGATATAGAGTATACGGGGTATGGAGCACAGTAGTGCTCTGGTCCCTGACTCCGCTAATGCTTCAGCACTGCCTTCAGTATTGCCTGGAGCTCTGTCTTCAGAGAGATTACCTTTCTTTTTTATTATCTCAAACCTAAATACATTCCCCTTCACTTTTCTTTCCCTTCTCTCTGAAACTATTATGATATAAATGTGGTTTTTGTAGTATAAACAGTTACAGGATTTTACAACTGTAATTTGGGCAGTTTATAGAAATAATGCTGTTAGAATCTTTCACAACAGAATTCTTATGTCTCAAGTTTTGATGTAGATGTTTGAATTAAACAGATGTTAACAAATGACAAGACAAAAGTAAAACCAGCCCAAGTAAAATAATTTTTTTTTCTTGTAGTTTATGTGGAATAATTTTTTTATAATTATGATGTTAATGCCCATCAGCTTTAACCACTAAACAAAAAAAACCCAGAAGGTCCAGGTCTGACTGCTTATACAGTAAGACATAAGCACAATTCCCCTTTACATACATATATTGCTATTGTTTTAAAAGATTTTCCTGTTCATATTTCTTTATGATATAAGAGAATAAAAAGACTATAATGAAATATTCTTACCATTTTTGGTTCCTATTTAAGGTTAACATTTAGTCCTCTGAGAAAAAAATATGCTTCATAAACATGTTCATTATCCTCATTTGCCCACACCAATCAAGTTTAATTGCTCAGTTAAATTGCCTGGTTACCTCAATTTGGAGACATTCAGCTGTTTCTATCATTTATCCTCACACCAATACTCAACTTTCTCTAATAATAAATGGCTGCTCTTCCATGCCTCTTGGCTAATTGTTCAATTACAAGGGTGTGAGCAGTTCTGGCATTTCAAAGACGTGTGAAAGGCCACTTGTGAACAGCCCAGGGACACAGAATCAATGACATTTATACATTATATGTAGTTTCTATGCTTTGTAGTAGTAAGTGTATTAAAGTACCAACAGGCAGAAGAACAACTTTTAAAAATAGCATCCACATTTTTTTTCTCTCTCAATGACTCCAGTTCAAACTTTCTTGGATTTCTGGTCCAACTAGATCGGTTTTTAACTGTCTCTCAGCAAACTCATCCTGCAGGAATATTGACTCCCCCATCAGTCCCTTTGAAGCCAATAACTTCTACTCTAATTCTGCAGTGGAGAGAACGGGGGACTCGGGGCTGAGCAGGTTTAATGTCAAAATTCACAGTGAAAATGATGGGCTGTAGGACTTCCTCAGCACCACATGCTTTATCTTTGGAGAAAGAGATTCCCATTACCCTGACCCCCCTGAGTAGAGTGTGAAATAGGAGAGTGTGTGGAGGACTTCTGTGTTTCAATTTGTTTCGGTTTTGTTTTTTTTTTTCCTTGACTCCATAATTCTTACCTGTTGGGGTTTTTTTCCTTCACTGTCTCATCTTCTGTTTTTATTTGTGCTCTCTTTAGGTAACCTTTTTCTCCCAACTGCTATCTTCTGCCCCCATTTGACGTCCCCTTCCCCTCCTCTTTGTAAAGTTTCCTCTCCTTCCACCTCTGTCTTTCTAGTTCTTCCCTCTTACTCTCTTCTGGCTTTTTTTCTTACCCTCTGATCTTCCTTCTCTATTTCTCCTCTCTGAGGACTCCCTGGCTTTGGCTTTTTCCTGTAGATTGGGCTTAATGGTATCCTTCATGAATGCTGATTATCCTGGTCAGAGCTCTATGAGTATTACACCAGCTGAGTAGCTCTTCATTTGAATCATGCCTTGCAGCCATTTAGCAGGAAAGGAGTGTCACATCCAACTTTGACTGACAGCTGATTGGCAGGCAAGAAAAGCAGCCATCATCGCTCATGGGACTGCTCAGAATCTTGCAGAGGGAGATAAAATGTCAAACCGCTGTGATCTGCAGCCTTTGCTAAGAGGCTTGAGAGATCAAACTAGATCAGACACAATCCCATTTTTAGTTTGGAAAACTAAGCTGTATTGTTTCTGCTTTGAATGTCATCATCAATAGCATCATTTCTGTATTCTGCAAGAGAGACTCCTATAGACTATGGCACCTTGGGCAGTGTAGACTCTCTCTAGACTTACCACAGGTGCCTTAGTTCTACAATTCATATAAAGGTTGTTACCTACATGGGGGTTTGCTGCTCAGGGAGGTGGATATTCTCAGAGTTAAGTTGTGATTTTTTTTTTTTAATTCTTATTTTTTACTGACTCTTTTCTAACTGTCAGCATGTTTTGAGCTTAGAAATTTTCAGCTGTGTAAGAGTCTGAAGTGTTAAGAACCATTGTCTCAAAGCTTGCTTGGGTGTGTTTATCTGATAAGACTGGACAGCAGACCACTCTTCTGTCTGATAAGGCCCAAGGGCGGACCATTCTTTGGCTTATCAAGTGCCACTATCTTGCAAAGAGATGCACAAACTTGCTGAAGCTGCAGGCCATTCTTTGGCTTATCAGGTACCATTAACTTGCAGGGAAATGTGGGAACTTGCTGGAGCAGCAGGCCATTCTTTGGCTTATCAGGTACCATTAACTTGCAAGGGAACATGCAAGCTTGCTGAAGCTGCAGGCCATTCTTTGGCTTATCAGGCACCACCAAGAATGGGACACCAATTGATATCCGGGCCAGGCCACTTGCCCACCAGCAATACATATTGTGTGACTGGATGTGCAGGTGTGGCATACGTGATAACCAAATGGAAATGAGAGGGGAAACTCCCTCTCCAACATGGGATAAAAGATGGTACTACGAAACCTGAAGTAGGCAAAAAAAAAGAAGGGTCTGAAAAGAAGAAAGTACAACGAGGGCTGAAAGAAGAAAGCACAACGAAAGCAGAAAGAAGGCAGAAAGAAGAAGCCTTTCCACCACCGGAGAACTGAAGACTGAGGACCAACGGGACGTCACTGGATCCAGGGTGGTGACTATCCTTTGCTTACCTCTCTGATCGCTTGCTTATTTTCCTCCTAATATTTCCTGCCTTTCCTATCGCTTTACTCTTTTATATTTACCTAATAAAACATCTGATTGGCGGCATATGACCTCGTTTGTGTCTTAATTTCGCCCTTGGGATCATCTCGAACCTTCCCCGAGCCTGACTATCAGGCCGGGTCGTAACAAGCTGCCTGCTGCTTCTTAGTGTATAATCACAGTGTACTTCAACTTTTTGTAATAGCATGGCTTGTGGTATTACAGTCATGTCACAGAGTTCTCAGTGGCACCACAAAATCTCATGGCTGCAGCACTGTTGTGTGCAGTGGGGAATAAAAAGGGAAATGGTTGCCTTTTGCTGGATAGAGAGAATCCTTACCAAAATATGGGTACTGTGAATCCTAAATATCTCAGACCAAAACCTCTAGCAAAAGGTTTCACTCTAGCAAAATTAATGACCATGAGGGAAAAATGCATATTACATTTTAAAGCTACAAATCTGGCCTAGACAACCCTATAATTAAGCTGCATTATTTCCAGACAAAAATAAAAAGCAAATTCTTTAAGATAATTGTGCATGATTGGCCATGGGACTTGCTGGTTAAATGAGGAACTCCCTGTTGTTGACTACAATTTGCAGCTGAAGCGTACTAACCTTTCTGCTGAATTACTCCTCAGCAGAAGCTAGGCAGACAGGAAGGTAAACTAAAAGTTGTAGCAGGCATTGTTCTTACCTACTTGTTATTGCTAGCTTTCCAGTGCTTCTAAAATCAAAACATAGATGTGTATGAAAGAATCTTACCTTGCCAACATATTGGTAGTCAGTTCCTGTGTATTCCTCCAGTAAAAAGAACTGATTCCACATCCAGCTCCTTTTGGAACGATGGAGGTCTCGCCCGCTGTTTCCAGACAATACTAAAACCTTTTCCTTTTCTGGAAAGCCACTAGTCCTTTTCGATAATGGAGTTAAGAAACTTTGGTGGGGCTGACCAGCCCAAAACAGCAGCCAGAAGCAATGGTAAGTTCTCATCACGGCAACACAAGAAGGTCTAAATAATGACTTTTTTTTCTTGTCCTCAAACTAACCTACTTTACTGCACTGAATCCAGTCTCATGCCGTCTCCTTCTTTAAATAGTCTTTGCAGTCTCAAAGGATCCCTGAAAAGAAAAATAACAACTTTTTGAGCATTTTCAAAGGTACTTAACGTTCATCACTACAGCAAACAAGTCCAAAAAGTAGAAGAGTAATAGTGATTGTTGAAAAGCTGGGCTGTTTCTGGTTTAAAACATTGTAAGTGGTCCTTCAAATAATCTGAGTGAATCTATACTGAGTAGGAGGAAGGAGTCCTGATGTTTGGGTTTGTGGGTTTTTTTTCCCCTTTAACTCCATTTACTTCTATTCATCAACTAAGGCAAACCAGGCATTTCTCTTTTTACTGCCTGGACTTTGGGATGTAACTGATTAGTTTCTGACTGGGGATCTTAATGAGGTTACCTTATTACATCGAAGAAGGGCTAGCAAGAGTGCATACTGTCTTCCCAGGAGGCATTCTGTTGCTATAGTTATGGGCTGAAGAGTCTGGACTTAGATAACTCCAGGATTTTTCCTCCACATTTAAGGAGTTTCGCCTTTTACTTCATTTAGGAAGTGTTAGGCAAACAGGTTAGTGAAATAAATGTTCATATTTGTCAATATCTCCCACATACTAGACCTGATTGATACTGCGTAGGAAGTTAAATGAACATTTTGTTTTTCTCAGTTACCTACCGCCAGAGTTTTAGATCTTTAAATACATAGTTATATACGTAAATGCTTCCATTAATAACTTCTAAAAATAAAAAAAAATATCAGCTAGTTCATCTCTACTTGTGGGTTCTTACTAGTTTCTGCTTTCTACTATTACTAATACTAAATATCTGTGCACCTACAAAATAATTATGAAAATGATCCCTATCTCTGAAGATTGCGTGATTTTAATCACGAAAAAAGCTATACATACAATATCACTGTGTAGTGCAGACAGTCCTGTTTTTAAAAAAAGTTTAAAACTTCTATTCAGGAAGAAGAAATGATACTATGTGTCTCAGGTAACCAGTCATGCAAAATGCCTAATGAGCAGCCTTGGAACATTTTACAGTCTGAAGAAATCAGAATTAGTTGACAGAAACCTTCTACAACATATATTTTTCGTAAACACTTTGTTAAATTTTTAGTCCAAACAGTTCCATACTCTTACAGGAGGATCATTTGATTAATTTTCATTTGGTTTTGAACAGATGGTCTTTGGAAAAGTTTTTTTTTTTTTTCCAATATTCTGATCAAGAAACATTAAATCATTCTGAACCAGCTCACAATTCAACACAGCTGCTCTCAATATTTGTAAATAAATATTGTGGAATGACAGTCTGACTATAGCAAATTGAAAAGAGAATTTTTTTTGTTTTATTTTGTAAGCATTTCACGCAAGACTACTTGGGTCATATTCTGTATCAAAGGTGAATTTTTTCCCTATATTATGTGTGTTTGTTTTTTAAAGGTGTGAATCAGGCAGAGTTTAGCCTTTGAGCTACACTGATGGAGTTAAAGCATTTACAATGCCTCGCGTTAGCCACTTTTCTGGTTGTCATTGTTCTTAGTAATAAATTGTATAAAATAACCTCAAGACTCTTACAGTTCCTCTTAGTAAATAATTTTCGATAAAGAAATACCACTTAGCTTTTAGATGGATAGTAGGTAATGGAACAGGGCTGTTCAAACAATATTGTTTTACTGCTTCACAAGGTAAAATACTGTAAAAAGGTAATTTCTGGGTGAGGAGGAGTCAGTTTTTTAGCATTAAGAAGAAGCATGGAAAAGGTACAATTAATTCTGAAGCAGTGTAGTTTTGTCCGGAGAAGAGGGAACGTCTTTAGTTAGCTCTCATTAATGCCAATGAACTTTCTATAGGTAAAAGCAACCCTGTCCTGCAGGTCATGGGAGCTGTATCCATGTAAGGCTTTGAGTGTTGTGACATAGACACAGACACAGGCGTATACACACATACAGGTAAACACGCACACACACAGAGAGATCTAACAGCAAGAACAGACCCGCTGCCCACCACAAAAAGACCTTCACAGAGGAGGAACAGAAAAAGCCAGTGTGACTAAGCTTTACAAGGTGTTCAACAATTGCCTTCAGTGTGATTCATGGAGCATCGACAAATAAATGTGCAGGTCGCTAGAGGGGGACGCAGGCAGATTCAGGCACCGGGCTAGGGAGAGCTGAGGTGGCTTTAACTCTCTCCCAGTTTTTAGAGTCTCTCTTATCTTCCTCCTGTAGCCTTGTGACCTGTGTAGGGTCTTGTCCTTTATGGCTCTGCCAACATCCACTGCTCTAACCCCTGGCTCTGAGTGGAGTCCGTGCTGGTGGGCATCTTCCCTGACGTGATATGGAAGAGGAGATTGTGTCTCACGCAATGTTTTTGACTTCCATTTTCTTGCCAGGTTGCTTTGTGGGAGGTTGGGGCCTGCCCAGGTGAGTTAATTAGTGCCCTGGGCAGCGGCAGCCCTGGCAAGCTGCCATGTGACAGCATGCCCGTCATGATCTGTGCTTGGAATGCAGATGTGAAAAGACGGATGAGATGGTGGCTCTGGCTGTACGCACGCAGCTTGCCTTATCGGGGAGGCAGGGTCTGAGGTAGGGAGCGCAACATATGAGCAAACCTATTATTTTGCTATTAGTGAAGTCTGCATGGATTGCTGAGGCGTGAGGGAGTGAAAATCATCACCTGACAGGCTCCCCCAGTGCTCGTCTCATTACCCCTACGGCCAAATCCCACAGTGGGGCTCCATACCTCTGCTCCTGCACGTAATGTTTCCTGAGCAGTGCTGCCTGGAGCAGCATTACCTGGACAGGATTTGTGCCAGCCTTTTAAAGGATCAGTCCTTCAAATGCCAACTGCCAGGAAACAATTATTCCTGTGGGGGAATTTTCTGCACTTGAAGTCAGCTATATTTCACAGCTCTGATGTCATGGGAGAGGTTTTATAGTGGCTCATGCTGAAATATAGCTCACGAGAATGATATCATAGCTGTGAAGTACAACCTTTTACTCTTCTCTGCAGAGATGTATCCAAAATGCTGAAATAAGGGCATGATCCCATAATGTCCTTCTTGACTGGGTAGTCTTCATGAAGCAGCAGAGCAGCTAAACCCCAGCAGCTTCACTGTGAGTGGTAAGAGAGGAGACATACAGTTACAGACGTTGGCTTAAGTATGCAATTGGAGTAAGTACCAACTGAAGTCCAGGGTGTCTTTGCCCTATAGGTGCTGATAACTGTTTTACAGGTCATAGTGATAGACTCAGTTGAGTGAATAAAAAGGACGGGAGCACTATGAGCTGAGCCTTTAGCAAAGAGTGAGTTCCTGTGGCTCTTAAATGCCATTTTGTGCTCCAGTCCCAAAGTTTCATGCTCCAGAGAGGTCTCTGCAATGTAATAGTTTTTCTCATGCAATCTCCTTTCTTTATTTTGAAAACAAGTCATTCACCAGGGATATTTTATTTTCTTTAAAGGGAGATGTGCAAATATAACTGATGGGACCTTAGGATGGGGTCTAAACTTACTTTGTTTTCTGCACATCACACAAAGACAGGAAATTATATAAAAGGGCTGCTTTAAACATGGCATTTATCTCAACCATCAGATGGTCAGCTAGTTGGGGAACTCACTGTGTTAATCAGCTGTCAAGAGTGAAAAACGATTTTACTGTACAACAGCCTCAGACAACTGGCTTAGCTCTGTCAGCTCAAATATATAGCAAATCTGGTCTTTTTACGGGAGAAGAAGGAAACTGCATACCCAAGCTTAAAAAAAATCCCAGTCTAACTTTAGGTATGATGATTGTTAACATAAAAGCAATGTCACTTGCAGTCACAGAACTGTCTCCAGTGTGACAAGTCGCAGATTTAAAGTTTATGTTCATGCCTCTTTGAAGGATCAAAACCTCAGACAATTGTTTAATCACTATAAATATCAACTAACTTCAAAATTATTTCCCCTAGGTGATGATATTCATAGTCAGCCTTTCTATTCCCCCTCTCCCCCAATATCTCATTAATGTAGGTAATGTCTTAATGCCACCAATGTGAGAATTCAGTGCAAATTTACACCCTTCCAGAGAAATACTTAATTATTTCAACTATAAATCAAAGAGGAAATGCATCCATTGGAGTCACTGCTATGAATCATAGAATCATAGAATCATAGAATTGTTAAGGTTGGAAAAGACCTTAAGATCATCAGGTCCAACCGTTAACCTGCCACTGCCAAGTCCACCACTAAACCATGTCCTCAAGCGCCGCATCTACATGTCTTTTAAATACCTCCAGGGATGGAGACTCAAGCACTTCCCTGGGCAACCTGTTCCAATGTCTGACTACTCTTTCAGTGAAGAAGTTTTTCCTAATATCTAACCTAAACTTCCCCTGGCGCAGCTTGAGCCCATTTCCTCTCGTCCTATCGCTTGTTACTGGGGTGAAGAGACCAACCCCCACCTCGCTACAACCTCCTTTCAGGTAGTTGTAGAGAGCAATAAGGTCTCCCCTCAGCCTCCTCTTCTCCAAACTAAACAACCCCAGCTCCCTCAGCCGCTCCTCATAAGACTTATTCTCTAGACCCTTCACCAACCTTGTTGCCCTTCTCTGGACACGCTCCAGCACCTCGATGTCCTTCTTGAAGTGAGGGACCCAAAACTGGACACAGTATTCAAGGTGCAGCCTCACCAGTGCCGAATACAGGGGCGCTATCACCTCCCTGGTCCTGCTGGCCACACTATTCCTGATACAAGCCAGGATCAGGGACCTCTGCCCTGGAGATGCCTCTCTGGCACAGTAACAGGCATAGGTGCAGGTTCTTGACATGAGGAACCCCAAAAAGGTTCCACCTCTACTCCCACTCACCACTGTGGGTTGTGCTGCTCTTCCCAGTTGGTGGTTAAATAAACCAGACTAGCAAAGAGCCTTCCCATGAGAGGCATCAGCAAGGAGAGGGAAAACAGTTTTTCTTCACTCATTTTTGTTCAGTTCCATAGTACTCCCCCCTCAAAGGAATATGCTTTATAAAGTGTCCTAGACTGTGGACTTGAGCATAATTTCTTTTCAGGTCCCATGCATTCAATTACATTTCTGTATGTATTTATACATCTCGGACGTTATGGGCTGCTGATTATTACATTTTAAATAGCCTCTAAATATGCCAACAACCATCAGTGTCTCTAAAGTTTCTGACATAACCTTTATTCAAACAGAAGTGCCAGTATAATAGATCTTTTATTCCCTAGTCATATAGATACAGTTTCATTGTTTGAGGGTTGGGTACAAAGCTTCACACATTAGGATTAAGGTCCATTAGTACATTGGAATGAACATTAATTGTATTTTCAAGAATTGATAATGTACTGTTATTCTCACACTGAGACTGAATGAGGAGGTGAAAGTTAATAGATGATGTGGCATAGTAATTTAGGAAACTGAGCATGGGAAATGATACTGATATACCCTGGGTGAGTGTAATATGGATCTGAAAATTCAGCTAACAAGAATACTTAGTTTTAGGTTTTGGTTGGTTTTTTTTTATCTTTTTCATTTATGTGACACAATGAACTGCATCCATCCTCATGAAGATTTCTCAGGTTCTTGGGGAAAAATGCACAAAGGCAGAGAATAGACCCTGCTCTTTCATTCTAGCAGATTATAGTATGAATGCACCAGTGTATGTGCCGTTACTGCCCCAAAATCAGCTCTGATTTATGGTTGTCAGTGGAAAGATGCAGATTAGTCCCTGGCTTCATCAACAGCCATATTATCATAGAATCACAGAATCATTAAGGTTGGAAATGACCTATGAGATCATCCAGTCCAACCGTTAACCTAACTGCCAGGTCCACCTCTAAACCATGTCCCTAAGCACCACGTCCACACGTTTTCTGAACACTTCCAGGGACCATGATTGCACCACTTCCCTAGGCAGTCTGTTCCAATGCCTAACCACTCTCTCCATGAAGAAATTTTTCCTAATATCTAAATCGCCCATGGCACAATTTGAGCCCATTTCCTCTTGTCCTGTTGCTTGCTACCTGGGAGAAGAGACTGACACCCACCTCACTACAACCTCCTTTCAGGTAGTTGTAGGAAGTGATAAGGTCTCCCCTCAGCCTCCTCTTCTCCAGGCTAAACAACCCCAGCCCCCTCAGCTGCACCTCATAAGACTTGTGCTCTAGACCCTTCACCAGCTTTGTTGCCCTTCTTTGGACATGCTCCAGCACCTCAATGTCTTCTAGTGAGGGGCCCAAAACTGAACACAGTATTCGAGGTGCGGCCTCACCAGTGCCAAGTACAGTGGGATGATCACTTCCCTGGTCCTGCTGGCCACACTATTCCTGATACAAGCCAGGATGCCACTGGCCCTCCTGGCCACTTGAGCATACTGCTGGCTCATATTCCGCTGGCTATCAACCAGCGCCCCCAGGTCCTTTTCTGCCAGGCTGCTTTCCAGCCACTCCTCCCCAAGCCTGCAGTGTTGCCTGGGGTTGTTGTGACCCAAGTGCAGGACCTGGCACTTGGCCTTGTTGAACCTCATACAGTTGGCCCCGGCCCATCAATCCAGCCTGTCCAGATCCCTCTGCAGGGCCTTCCTACCCTCCAGCAGATTGACACTCCCACCCAACTTGGTGTCATCTGCAAACTTACTGAGGGTGCACTCAATCCCCTCATCCAGATCATCGATAAAGATATTGAACAGAACTGGCCCCAATACTGAGCCCTGGGGAACACCACTCGTGACCACTCGCCAACTGGATTTGACTCCATTCACCACCACTCTCTGGGCTCGGCCATTCAGCCAGATTTTTACCCAGTGAAGAGTGCACTTATTCAAGCCCTGAGCAGTCAGTTTCTCCAGAAGAATGCTGTGAGAGACTGTCAAAGGCTTTACTAAAGTCCAGGTAGACAACATCCACAGCCTTTCCCTTATCCACCAAGCGGGTCACCTTGTTATAGAAGGAGATCAGGCTGGTCAAGCAGGACCTGCTCTTCATAAACCCGTGCTGGCTGGGCCTGATCCCCTGATTGTCCTGCACTTGCTGTGTGATGGCACTCGAGATGATCTGCTCCATGACCTTTCCTGGCACTGAGGTCAGGATGTCATATTATATGAAGTGTCTACCACTGCCTTTGGAAGAAAAGGAGGATTCTGCCCTGGAAGCTTTAATTTATATTTAATTTTGTAGAATATGTGGGGATGCACTAAAAATATTCTGATATCATATCTCCTAGATGCTTACCCAGCCAGCACCAATTGAGTTTGCCAGGTAAACTGACCCTGCTTAAGTCCCAAACAATTCTACAGAGCAAACTGCCAGCCACAGTAACTGGACCACAGGCTTCAGCTTCACAGTTTCCCTGTGCAGGGGAGTCAGTTGCTAGTCCCCTGGTGAGACCATGCAGTGAGAGATACTGTCCATACTCACATGGTCCTGCTGGAAGGACCTTCCCCTGGCTCAAACATCAGGTGCCCGTGTTTAACCCATCAAGCCTGAGAGAGAGGAAGACATCAACACTTCATTGTCAAAGCCTGAGGAATGAAAGGTGGGGAAAGCATTAATGGGGGAGGAGGATAATGGCTAAATAGTCAGTCCTGTATTTGCTGTGTAAGGTGTGATAGTCTGTAGTATGGAATGAGATGTGCTAGGTAAGGATCTGGTGATTATTTGCTTGGATTTTATCTTGTTGTAAAGCTATGCCAAAGAAGCAATGTCCAAGTCCCTAAGAGAACTTGAATGTCCCAGAGGAGCCAGGACCCCAGGCTGTCCTTGGGGCTGTCCTCACAAATGTGAAGTATGTGGTTCTGCTATCCCGTAGGCAAGACTGCAAGGAAAGGATTAAGGCTGTAAGGAAAATCTGCAGAAAAATTACTTTCTCATAACAGGGGGGGGAAAGGTTAAAGTAGCAATAGCTGCACAGAGAAAAGAAAGTATTCTAGCTAACTTAAAAAAATAGAGGCTTCCAAATTTATCTTATTCACTTATTTTCAGTGTCATATTCATATATATTAATATATAATATTTATACATTTTCATATATAGCAAAGAATTCCTTGCTAGATATTTTCAGTAATAGCTAAGTTTCATGTGCTCAGAAGCTGTAACACTGCAGACTTGTCCATAATTGACTTGGACTTAAAAAGCAGTTGTTGAGTTTGAGCTTACTTTACAATTATGTTTCTCTTATGACCAGTCAGATCTGAAAGTCTCCATCTAATAATTTTCTCAAGTGTGAATTAGCTTTTACAGCTCTGAAATCCAAATGCCCTTTTTTTTCCTTCATTGTCCATGAGGCATTCTTTTGTAAATATCAGTCATAAACAGAAAAATATGTCAAATTTTCAGTGTAAAGATAGCTGATGAAATGTTAATCTTCTGATGTTCACTTTTTCTTATATCTTTGTTACATAAACCCATATACTCCAGAGATCATTCTTGTAAATACACCTCTGAAATAACAAAACAGAACAGAGACAAGAGAGAATTCAAACTGAAAGATTTGTGGTTTTAAACTAGAGGTACTTTCTGGAGACATCAAATATACAATGTAATTGCAGCCAGCAGTAGTTGATTATAGTGTCTTTCAAAGTCATTTTTTAATTCAGTTCTCTCAGCAGGAAAAAAGGTCCAGAGCTATAAAAATAACTAAATGCAGCAGAAATGTTAAGATAACTACTACCTCCATCCTGCATTGGGATCTATTAACATGGCCCTTTTGAACAATGCAACTGCTTTAACACTAGTGGACCTGAATGCACATGAACACCAGCCTTCACAAAACCACACACTGACAAAAGAGGGAAAGTGAGAAGTATATCTCCTTCTTTACTTCATGAATAGTGGTGGCAAAAGATGTCTGTACGACTTTATTCAGTAGCTGGTGACTGAATTGATGATATTGTTTGTCTGCTCTCAGATATTTTGATTTTTTTGCACCTGGCATTTGAAAAAGGCCTTAGTGTCATCTTGTTTCAGAGATGCCCACTCTAAGTCTCTGTATTTAGCCACACTGGGAGCCTATCTTTTATCCACTGTGCGTAAACATTCTCAACACATAAGATAAAGGAATGACACAGAAAAGGAAATCTTGTTTCCATTGTATGGTTGCATTAAGTGACTTTTCTGTGGTGGGGCTGGAACCTGGACTTTTTCCTGAGTCGTACAGCAGCATTTTAATCACAAGGTTATTCTTCCTTTCTGATGGTGTGCCAGCCCAAGACATAATATCTGTGCTTTAACCACCATATGCACCTTTGTTGCACATACCGGCTGGATGTTGGTGTATGCTGGAGGGTGTGTGGATGCTGTAGCTGGAGCACCTGGAAAAGGATTGCAGCACCTGGTTGTGCAGGCAAGAGCAGCAACCTTATGTAGGTGTCACAGGGTAGTCACCTCTGCGAGCAGCTATACGGAGAAGGAAGGACAGGACCCAGCTCTAGCTGATCCTGTCCTCTTTGTGAGCTACCTCTGTGTGGCATTACAGGAAGCAGGAGCTGGTCTTGTGAAAGGCTTCTAGCTTCTTCTGCCTTTTGCAGGTGACATGGGGACAGGCCTCCATGGTATTTCATTGTCCCCCTGCAGAGGGAAGCATTCTGCTAATGCTGCATTATAATCTAAACCGGGGGACAGGTATGTGACTAGCAGGTAATATAGAATAATACTGTAAATTATATTAAGTTGTTCCTTGATGAAGAGAAGACTAAAACAGTTAACCAATCAACTACATTTAGTGGGAGAACAAATTGGTAGCACTCCTACTGCTATGTGTATCCAGTACATGGGTCTTTTATGCCTGATCAATACCTTAATGGCAGAGAGTAGCAGATGTGCATGGAATCATAGCCAAAGGGTTTTCAGCAGTACCAAAAATATCCTTGAAGCCATAAAAATGCTGTAGGAAAGCCTTATTCCTTGTTGCAGTACTTGATGGCAGTCTTCAGTGTTGTCATCCTGTTGTGAAAGTTACTGTTGTTTTCAGACATGCAATAAGCTACTATCAA
Organism: Theristicus caerulescens; assembly: GCA_020745775.1. NCBI lineage: Eukaryota > Metazoa > Chordata > Aves > Pelecaniformes > Threskiornithidae > Theristicus > Theristicus caerulescens. The sequence continues at coordinate 78,131,956 of CM036558.1, forward strand.
AATTGCAGTTGATTTTATAAAGTTGGGGTTTTCCCTAACACTTATTTATTTATTTATTTATTTATTTTAGGATAGGGAACTAGCAAGGTTCTTCAAAGCAGGAGTGTCATCAAAAAGAAATTCAGTCTACTTTATGCATTGAAATTTGATGTCTGAAAAGGAGCCTAGCCTCCCTACCCAGTTAATAGACAGTGAAAGGCTCTTGGGTGACTTGAAGTGCGTAAGTTAAAGCATTTTGTCTCTCCACTGAAAAAGCTGCATGGTTTGAATACCTCTTATTCTCTTTCTTTTTAGACTCTGGTACTTGAAAGTCTCCTAGACAGGCTCTGAGAAGTGATTGGTGACTTTTTAGGCTTTTCCTTGTAAAGCAAAAATGGAGCTATTTTAAACAAGACTCCATTCTGAGAAAGGTATGAGATGCCACCACCCAAAAATCTCTAGTAAGGGAGCTATTCCAAATCTTTAGACACATTACAAAAAAAAAAAAACCCAACCAACCTGGTCAGCTTCTCCCTTAAAATTGTTTTTCTTAATGTAGGTGTGATATCCGGTTTTGCTTTTTCCATGCACACTCAACCTACCATTTATTAGGCACCTACCTCCATGCCATCAGAGGAAAATTATCCACAAGCTCCCATAAATAAGACAGAACCATAGGCAACAGATCCTTTCTGTGATGATCAGCAATTACTCAAAGCCAAGGTGTCAGCAATACTCTCCAAACACAAGAGAAAAATCTGGGCTTGCAGCTGTTTTAGTGTCATTGCGGTTCTCCCTCAAGTATTGTAGTGTGATAATGAAGGCAAAGGCTATACTGCCGCTTGCATAGCCAGGAATAAGAGAAAGCAGGAGGTAAGGTTTATTTTTCAACAAGCACCAGCATATCTTCCTATCAAAGACTGACTATTTTTGACAGTAGTAATTAGGCAGTTCAATAACAGACACAAGTAAAAGAAAATTCTTTGACAGGAATGTTTTGGTTGTGCTTTGGGCAGTGTATATTGTTGCAAACATGATATTAATTGCTAAAATCCTGTTTTATTTCCTACAGAAGAAACTCACAGGCTGAGATAACAGAATTGTTATAGCAAGTGGTACAACTGAGGGCCAACAGGTAAGCAGAGTTCACCTGATTCTAATTTAGGCATATTAGAGCTTATGCACTTTTCATATGTACAAAAGAGACTGTTCTTTTTTTTTTTTTTTTATTTACAACTGTCTGTAACTTCACATTCCTAGGATAGCCACAATCCTATATATGATTGCTACTGTCTTTTTTTTAAGTTGTTTTTTGGTTTGTTTTTTTTTTTATTGACCCTAATCTCTTCTGCCTGGCTTTTGCAGTTCCCCCTTACAGGGACTCTCCTCACTACCCCCATTCCCAGTGTGCCCCATTTCATCTGTGGTAGGGCAAAGCAGTTGTCTGTCTTAAGCAGTTTCCCATTCACCAGCTGCTGTTTGCTTCTTTCTGCTAGAGGCTCAGCGCTCACTATATTTTTCTTTACTTCTTGACAGAAACATATGCTAATTTCTCACTCTAAAGTTAGGCAAAAACAATCGCTAGGTGGGACATAGGGTACTGGACCTGGGGAGGATAGAAACAGCTAAACTTTGGCTTTGTATTTGATTGTCAGGGGCTTTCTTATTTCTCATAGACTTTCATGGTCATTTACCACTGTGCAATGGATGCAGAGTGCTACCAAATCAGAAATGCCTGCAATGCTCGGCTTGTTGTGGGCAAGTGAACTCCATTTGTGCAAATACGCTCCAACAGGAGCAATCAACTGGAAAACAGAGGGATGCCCATTAAGACTCATTTAATTACGAATGTACTATTAAAAGAACTGTAGATTAGTAGGTCATGACTCTTTTCTGATGTACGAGTCTATTATTTCTTTGATCGTGATAGTAACTGGCTATACTAAAACACTATAGCTTCTTTAAAAGCCTCTTAATGCTACCCCTATTAACTGCTCAGCTTAAGAAGCTGTAGCAAAAGACAGGAAAGCTAATGCAGATCTGCTGGCCTCTCTTCTCAGATCTCTTGATCCTACTTGGGATCCTATTAAGGATCTAGGAGATCTTCTCAAGCAGGGCTAGACTGGATGGCAGAGGGTGGAAATACCTGCGGCAAGTCCTCCTGGGCTATTGTCATGGCTAGCATTAAAAAACAGCTGCAGCAGGGAGGGGGACTGACCATGTCTGAGTGACTTCAGAGTTACTAGGACTGGCTAATGACTATTAAAGTGGGAATAAGGCATGCTTGCAGTTCATCCAGGGTGAATAAATACCACGCTATGATGGCAGGATGTTCTAGCAATCTGACTAGTAGGACATTCTTGTCCAGGCAAGATGATATTTATTCATTGTATAACTGCACACCAGAAGCATCTACACTCTGCCTGTGACTTCAGGTGAGGCAATACACTTTACCACTTCAGTGTGTATTTCCAGCCACGATGACTCATTACTTAACTGAGGTTTTGTGAACAGTGAGTGATGTTTCTGAAACTCTTGAAGTTTCTTGAATAGGAAACATGCATACTTGTTTTTCAAATCGCTAATCTGAGAGGTGGCTTTCTTTGAAAAGGGCTTTTTAATATGTTTTTGCTAGTAATTTTATGTTTCTCAGAATATGAAAATTTATAAAAGAATAACGTTACTTGTGACTGAATAGCTTCTGAAGTATTTAATAATGCCACTTATGTCACTAGTTCTTTGAAAAACCTTAATGAGTTTTTTAATTAGGAATATTGAGGAAATTTGAATCACATGATTTTTTTTTTTTCCCTCTCTTGGTTCACACAGCTCTGCATACATACACTGTGAACATCAAATACTATACAGGTGACTAACCCCTTTGCTTGTATTATTAAAGCACACTGCTCTGGGCATTGAAACCAATAAGAAAATTCCTTTCAGTGGTATGTGATCAGATCCCTGTAAACATGTTGCTTCTTAGCAGTAAAAAAAAAAAAGGGAAAGATTCCAGTCTGAGTTAAAACAATAGATGTTCATAGTGTTGTTAAATTCTTTGCAATTATATGTAGAATCTCTTTGGGATATAAACAGGGTTTATATTTTTTGCCAGTGGGGTCTCTAATGGAATTACTGAAATCTTCCCCTTGCGTAATGGAGACTTGAATATGGTGCTTTATTTTTAAAATCTGTTCCAGACAGACTCTTTGTTATTGTTTTCCATGGAAGGGAGTGGGAGCCATGCTGCAACTCTTAACTATATTGTTAATGCTAAATAACTATGTAATCATCATATGCAGCAAATTGGGGATTAGAAGTTTCTAGGACAGCTCTGCTATTATGTTTTAGACAACTGAAGGAGCGAATCCTTAAAATACAAAATGTGTGATGCAAGTGGTTGCTGTCGGTCCAGGATTCAATGGAACATTGCTCTGTGCAAGCCACTGAAGACAGCAAAATTGGCCTTGTTTGCTCAGTGGAGTTTTGGTTTTGATTCTGAATTAATTCCATGGAGTTGCCAATGATTGACAGCCAAGATCAAAACCACTGGATAAGTGGTTTGGGAGGAGCAGAATTAAAAGAAACTATTTTTGCATAGTTTGTGCTTTCATGCCTGTAAATAGATGTCTCTGTTTTAAAAAAAACCAAGCAGATATAATCTGGACAAGAGAGACTTCCTTCTTATTTCAGAAAATCCTTTTCATCCAAAAGTTATTCCCCTGAGCAGCTAATGCTCAAGAAAAATATTTCGTGTAAGAAATGAAACTTGACCAACTGAAGTGTCAGTACAATCTCTGACACTACTCTTCACATCAGAGAGGGGTCAATCTGCTATTCTTCCATTAGTGGAAAAATTACTCCATATGTCTTAAGTACTTTCTTGACCCAAAACTAAACTTTTCTGATGCTCTTACAGAAAGCGGTAAACAGACAAAACCAGCCTCGGTCTTGTTGAAACTGATGAGAATTTCGTGTCATTAGAACCAGCATGTCACTCCTAATTTTTTTTTTAATGTTTTAGTTCTACTAGTGCTTCTTTCAATTGTTGCTATTTTTTTTATTGGCAAAATTTCTGTTAGCTTGATTTTAATGACTACAGCTGAAGACACTGGAGCTTAAATACCACATGTAGTGACCAAATGTTTACTGGTTGTATCTAGAGAAATCCATGCTTTTGCAAGAAAGGATGCACTTAATTAAATCTCAAACATTCCTAAAAATTGCACTTATTTGCGCTCATAGTATGTTCCCCCTGCAGTATCTTAAATATTACATGCACTCCTAGTGCATTGTGACTGTCGTCAGCTTAGGCTGCTTCCTTCTGGAGAGATAAAAGTCTCCTTCCTGTCAAGGTCACTTAGCCTTGATCCTAAAGTCCTCCCGCTTTCTGCTTTCCTGTTTCCTTCTCACCTCTAATTATGGGCAAACTGATGTAAGCTGAAAATTGTCAAATTGCCCTGAAGGCAAACATGAGTGTTTATCCACCTGTCTAAGGTACCTGCATAGTCTCAATTACCAAGGAGCTCGATCACTTAATAATCTTTATTGTATTTATCCTCAGAGTAATTTTGTGAGAATTGCAAAGCTACAATTCCTGAAAATGGAAACAGAGTGAATGTAAAGACCAGACCTTCAAAGGCATTTAGAAACCTAACTCTTACCGCAAGCAGGTCAATGGCATTTAAGCCTCTTATTCCATGACGTTTTAGCACTAATTCAAAACCAGAAGACAATATGGACACCGAAAAATCTGAGGAATCATTATAAACTGAACACCGATAAACTCATAAATAGATACATGTGTATCCTTCTCATTACTCTGTAAGATTTCATGTATTTCTACTCCAATCTTGACAACTTTGTTTTTAATGATCTTTTCTTAAATAAGCTGTAAGACATTTACAGTTTTATGATATTTCTCACTTGCTGGATGAAGACAAGTTTCAAAACAAAATCAAAATTACACCAGCAGTTTATTAGCTCCATCTACACATTATCTGTTGAATTGATTGTCTTGTAATGAAATGTTGTTTCTTCAGTTACATAACCAATCCATAATTTATCTGTTTTAAACCAGAAATTAGATTCTCTTCCCTATTTAAAGCCCTTGCAACTTAGCAACAATGCAGGTGTTAGGTACACGCAGTTAATATGAGGGGAAGTCTGCCCTGGAGTTATCTGCCTCTGCTCGCTCTCTATAATCTCTAACCAATACGCCTTTCTTGTGATTTACTGCAGGTTATTTTACACTGTAGGTTGTAAGAGGACTTATTTTCATGTATGGGCACTTATAAAGCATTAGGGATTATCCAAGATTCAGGCTGTCTATGAAAAATATGGTATTTCATTAAATGGGCAATCTAAGATTTATGATTTTAGATTGTCATTCCTTTCTGTTTATAAATGCCTGAAGTTTGTCAGAAGTGTGATGTATTGTCAGTTAGTACCATAGTCCAAGTGTTAAGCTTACCTGTGTATATATAAATATATATATATAAATATATATATATATTTATGCCTGCACCTGTGTGCTGCATACTACTACCTATACTAGTAATGGCTATGGTAATGCTACTATTGCCAGTGGGAAATGAACTTTGACTTCAGTGCTGAATGGCTAAAGAGTTTCCTTGATGTTAGTATCCGGAGTAAGGTTGAGGCTTAAAACCACAAGCCTCTTTTCCTTGAAATGAAAGTGTGACTCTGAGATGCGAATAGAGATGAGCAACTTCAGCTTGAAAGAAAACCTCAGGTGTTTGGGGGAATAACATCTAACACTGACTGCAGTTCATTTGACTGTAACTGGAAAAAGATCAGGTAAGCAGAGTTTTACTGAAAAAGCATTGACGTAATTGGTACGTGTGAGAGCACGTATGCATCAGCAGTACCAGTGTGAACACAGCTTTTGTAGCTCTACACCTTAGGAAATAAGATGTTGCCATTGCTACTGAAAAATTGCAGATTTTGTTTTACCTTAACACAGGCCGCTTCAGGCCTTGTCTGGTCCTGAGATTATGTTTGTTTTAGCTGAACCAGCAATTGCCCAACAGGTGACTAATGTCCAACTTATTTTTTGTGGTAGCTTAACTCTGTGAAATTGCATGGTTTTATCCTAAAGAAACTATACCATGTATGTTGTTCCAACAACTCCTAAGTGAATATTCTGTAACTAAAGTTGGGCACCAATTAAAAAAGCGATAGTAACAGACTGTGTGAAAACCCCAAGCAGACCAGGCACCAAAGAGGAAGAAACTCTGACCATCAACAGCATACTCCTCCCAGTGAGGAACTTAAGGCGCCAATTATTTGCTGTTACTACTCATAAGAAAGGTGAGTGTGACATGACAAAAAGAGGTAGATACCAGGAAGTTGGTGACTAACAAATTGGATTGTACTATTAATGGGAATTAGCAATAATTAGATAATATGGACTACAAATGTTAGCATCATCGTAACTGGTCTTAGAATAACTGTTTGATTAATTTTGATTTTACTGTTGAAACATTAATTATACTAACAATAAACTCTAATTGTTGGCTCTGCATATAAAGTGTGTTCCCCTGTGCCCATAATGAGATTTTGACTGTAACACTCTTTGTCAGATGGGCAATTTTTATGCAGCAGAAGTGTGGAAAAAGGGAAAATAATGAGAAGTAGCAGCAAGGAGAAAGAGAAGGAGTGGCAGCAGAGAGGCTCCTAGCTTGGCAGTGCTTCAGAGCTGGGACACAGCTGGTTATCCAGCTGTGAGCCTGGGATGCAGCCAGATGAGGAAGACAGGGCACACCCCCCCTAGATGCACCTTTTCACTGCATTTATATTAAGCTCATGCTGGTGGCACTCTGACATGTCGAGCAGCATTGCAGGGGTCAGGTATTTTCTTAGGCTCCAGCCTGGCAAGGAATTTGAGTGGGTGTCCCTTCCCTGGGCTGTCTGCTTGGAGTGGCATTGAAGGCAGGGGACTGCATGCAGTCGCAAGGGCTGTGATTGCCCTCTTGGTCACAGCATCAATTTTGCTCTTGAAGCAGACCCCTATTCTCAGCAGTTTTGCACCGCAGGGACAAGCCCAGTGCCAAAACAGACAGCATCAATTCGTTATTCAAGGCTGACCGAAATTCGGAGCCGCATCTCAGAGGTACAGCCCGTAATTTGGAGGCCTGAGGGAAATGTGGATGAGGGTGACTTTAAGCAGCCTTGCTTTCTGGCATGTTCTGGGGCCTGAAGTGGCCCCTGACAAAGCCTAGGCAGTCCTGGGGAGCTCTGTAGTCGCTACTGCAGCCTGTGCTTTGCTGCTTAGGCTCTACCTCCCCAAATCTCTGCACCTAGAAACTGCAGTCCAAGACCATCCTGGACATGCTCCCTGTGCTGATAATGTACGTGAGCAGAGTTCCTGGAGTTCCATTCCTGTGCAAATGATGAAGTCTAGGGGAATGTGTCTTTCCTGGCAGTGTCTAGTGCTTTTAAGGCTCCTTTAACAGCTCCTTAAACAGACACCTTAGTAAACACAGGTAATCTGGGAGGGTGATGGATGGCTCCCTGTTCGTATCCGATTGCAACATACGGTGTGACACATGGGTTGGTTTTGTCAATCATAAAAAAAGAAAAAAAACAACATGCCTCACTGCTCTTGAAAGCTAAACAGGGAAAGAGAGCATTTCACTTCAGTGGAGTTGCATACCCATTGAGCTGACATGGTGGGGAAAGGGCCGGGATGCGGTTCCTGTGGGGGCTCCCAGTTAAAAGGCATCTGAGCCATGTGTCCTGAATAAGTATATGAAGGAAAATTAGTTGTCTTCAAGGAAAAATGGCAATGTCTGGCCTGCCTTGCCATTCCTTCTCAAATGGGGGAGTACAATATATCATCCCTGTCTGAACTCTGCATATTGAGTTAAGCCTAACATTTGGATTTATTAATAGTACAACTTCCCTCCTCCATTCGCCCAGGATAAGAATTCAATCTTTTTTCCCAGGAGCTGCATTTTTATGCATACTTATGGGCAGGCAAGGTTTGCAGAAGGTGACTCCCTACAGAAAATATGTGGCTTCTTAATGTCAATTTGTTTCTGCATTTGCTGGAGGACCCTGTAGTAAACTGGATGACTACTTGCTGTAAATTGATAACAAAATATGATGTCCTAGAAAGTGTATGCTAGCATGAAACATGAGGGAAAAAGAATCCCCACTCCGTTTAAAATTAACAAAGTTGTTATAAAATGGAGAGATTTCCCTTTATGTTCCAAAGTAATTTATAAGGCTTTTTTTTTTTTTTCATTACAGCTGTTTGGTGAGTGGGATGGGAAAGAGAGATAATTGATGAGTGTGCTTTTTCTGATGTGGGGGGATTTAAGCACAGCTTGTGGCTGAGGAAGAAAGGAAGATTAATTGTCAGTTGGTCTACTGTGCAAAACTTTGACAAAATTCTACAGTGTGGAATCTACACTTTTTAAATATCTGTCTTTTTCTTTCCTTGGATATATGTGAACATAATAGTCCTAGTTCTAGGTGTGGCAGGAAGGATGTTAAAATGCAAAACTGCAGGAAGAAAATCAGAAGTAGAATGGGTCACCGTTTTACTTCTGAACATTTCAGAGCCTGGGAGGGATGGGAAAGGAGCAGCAGACAACTTTGGCTTGGTCAAACAGAATGTCCCCTTGAGTTTAAAAGGGAGCACATGCTGCCATTGCATCTCTTTCAGCCGTTGTGAGGGGATAGTACCCAATGAGCACTCTGAGTACCTAACCCTATTCCTCATACTTTTGGCTGGGTAACAACAACCTTGTGGCTGTGGGTCCTCTTCTGCCTTTTGCTGGCAGCTGCACTTGTTTTAGACATGATTAGTTTTTTTCCTCACTTGCTTCTAATTGCACTTTAAGGCTGCTGTATCCTACTTTATTTTCATCCTCATAGTAGAAGGGCATAATCTATAAATTCTATTTTAGACAAGGAAAAAAGCTCTGAACAATTTTTTAAACTGTTTTTCTTACTTGCTGTTATTTATAGGCTTGATCTCCAACCCCATGCCCCAGCTCACCTCTGTACCAAACCACATTAAGTCTTAACAGGAAAATCTTTAGGGTGAGATCATAACAAATAAATAGCTGTTTACCCATGAGTCCTTTCTATTGTTTCTCTTTTTTTTGTGTGTGTTGTAGTATTTCTGTGGTTTGATAGGATCAAAGTAGTCTGGCTTTTGTATTCCCATAACTGGTCACAGGCTATATGAACATTTTTCAAATTCAACCTTCCACGCAGGACATGTACTAGCTCTCAAGGAGGCATAAAGGAAACATCCCAATCCAATGACTGCTGCAGATGTGTTCAATAAAAGAAGAGCTGTAACTACACAAATTACCTTTGCTAAGCTGCAGGGTGCTGCAGAACTCCTGGAATGAGTTTATCCCTGCCACACTTTTCATTCGCTCTGCTGGCTGTGAATGAATACAAATTAAGAAGAAATCCCTGTAAGAGGTTATAGGCCTATACAAATATCTTACAAGAGAATTGGACTGCTCATGAAGCTTATTTTTTACATTGCAGAAAGTTTTAGGAAGAAAGGGATGCTACCGCTTTAGAAGCCTGCATGAGTAGGGCAGGAATGTGAGATGTTCAGCACAGCTGACTGGCAATTTCATTACAAGTCTTGCAATAATTGATACTTTAATTAAAGCCCCAGCTCCTGGAGACAGGTGGTTGTCAGCGAATCTCCATTTTCATTTAGGAAAGCATGTTTCTAGTCTGATGTTTGCCAAATAATATTTGGAAGTATAACCTGTGTCCTAGCCACTCCAGAGCTGGAATGCAATGAAAGCCAATCTGTACTTACAACGTGTTTTCATTGTTTGAGACAAAATACCTCCTGAGTGGAAAGCCAAACTAGTACATGTTGGGGCCAGGCCCCAGACTTTCAAATGTGGCATGGTAAATTCTGGACGTTTAAATTCAAGATCTGAAATGTGCTGAGACTGAGAACAACAGATGGAATGGGCTGCAGCAGCCTCTTGTGGGGAGGAGGGTGGAGGGGTGTGTGAAATACCTGTTGGGACCAGGAGGAACAGAATAGTTGTAGCGAATTCTATCTATCTGCTAGCTGCATCCCCAGGAGGAGCAAAAGCATGCTCTCTGCCAGGGAATGAAAAGCTAACAGAGAAAAATTGCTGTGTTACCTTCTACTGAGGAAAACAGTTTCTTATAGAGATTGATTTACTTCATCTTTTGGCTCCAAAATGCCATTAAACAGTGTATTCAAAACTGTATGATAAAACCTGGGCCCTGGTTTCAGTCCATAGACAACCCAGACTCTCTCTACACCTCTATACCTGGCTAAGGCTCAGCCCAATACTTTCACCAGTGGTATCCTCAGCTCTGCAGTGTTTTAAGAAATCTTCCTGCTTCTCCTCGTCTGGCAGAGGCACAGAGAAAATGGTTGTATGTTGGCTTTGTAGATGTAAAGGCAGGATTTTAACTGTTATTCCATGCTTACAGGTCTGTTTTATTTCTTCTAGCAACTACTTTGTAGAGTTCTTCCTGCTGCAGAACCCTGGGAAATGAGACCAAGAGTTTACCTACACAAGAGATATATGCTGCCATAGTTTTTTTGCCGTTTGTGAATTTGCTATGCACAACCAATTTCAAAATGCTATAAAAAGAGCCAAGATGAAAGAAATTCAAAACCCTTAGTGGAGCGTTGCCTTTAAAAACAAAAACATTTTGGCTTCAGGCCAACCATGCTGAGAACAAATGGAAGAAAAATTCTCTTAAAATATTTAACATTACACAGTGGATTATACTGGATTACAAATAATCAAACATGTCTGTTTATTTTAAAAAAGACATTCATGTCAAGTGCAGTTCTGTAGCTTTCATGTTTGTTTGCTACTACTCAATAATATTTTAGTAAAAGCCTCTTACCAGCCAGAAAATAATACTTTATTCTTTATTGGGTTTTGCCTTTTTCTTATATCTACTTAAATTCAGAGGATTTCTTGCATGGACTTCAAGAAGTGTAAGGTGGAATCCATTTCCAATTAGCAAATGGTACTTTCTTCTTCCTTTCCTATCTTATGAAATATGTCATGTTACACATACAAGGATGGCCATGGAGTGACCTAGTTTGTTGCACTGAATCATTGGTGTGAAAATAACCAGTTTTACATATAATCTGCTGTGGCATTAGCTGACAGCATAGGTAATTTGATGACTTTTTTGTCCCAAATGTGGCTGATAACAGTCTCCACTTAACATAATTGGGAGAGTTTTGGGAACAAGTTTTATTAATTTGTCCTCCTTTAAAATGATGAATACATCAGGAAGGAAAAAAAATGGGAGAAAGGAATGGAGTAAGGTGCTTATTATGTGAGATTTTTAATGGATTAGTGACATTTGAGGGACAAAGCAGGTTGAGAACTGCAAAAGCAACTTTCAAATTATGGAAGTGATATTTGTCCAATCATTGAAATAAAACAGTCAATAGGATCAATTCTCCTGTCCTGTCTCCTGGACAGAGAACTTGGGCCCTGAAGCTCAGTGTTTAGAGCCTTTGAACCTTTTCTCAGCTGCCAGCTGACCCTGGTGGTGCCAGAATTCCCCAGGCACTCATGCTTCTGCCATCAAAGCCCTCCAGGTGCGTGCACTTCTGCTACTGAGAAAGGTCAAAATTATGCAAATCTGATGCAGGCAGGCAATGTGGCAGCTAATGCTTGGCATGATTCAGAAGCTAGACCCTCCTTTTCCTATTTCCCCTCAGGAGCCTCAGCTGGGACATCAAAACATGTCCACCAAATTGGAACAGCATTCAAGCCCATTTCCCACCTCCAGCCACTGTGCTCCAGTGGGGCTCTCTGAGCTGGATCCTTTTCAATTTATTATGCTAAGGCTGTGTAACATACTCTAATATTCATAGTACCCAGGCCATCCATCTGACTGCCCTAATCACCACATCTAAGCCTCCTCTCCAGCCTTTCTTTGGCCCAGTAGCAAAGGGAAAGTTTTGGCTCAAGTTCCTTCTCCTGGCTGATTGTTTTCCTTTTCCATGCTCCTGCCTAAATGGATAGAGCATAAACTGCAGCTCTACCTTACACAACCAAATACACTCAGATGGGGGAGCGAGGTCTTGTCCACATGTTCTCTCTCAGCTGCAGCTGTGTTGGCTTAAGAGCCTTTTTGTCACCAAGTACTCATCTGTACTACTACACACTGCCAGGAGAGGAGGTTGTTAGCTGTACTACACCTTAACTCATTTCAGTTGAAGTAAGCTCATTGTAGCTTGCAGATTTCTAGTGAGCCTATACAGTCTTGACACAAAGGAGGTGGGGAGGGCTCCCAGGAGTGCGTCTACGTGAACTGCTCTGGGAAGGTGGCCTGCAGGTGGAGGAGTGGTGTCTCCTTCACCAGCACAGCACAGCCAGAAGAGGATGTAGGAAGAACTCATCCGCATCATAAAACAGGGGCTGATGCAGCTTCTGTGCAGAATGGATGAAGGGACTGAACTGTCTCTAAACCCCTGTGCTCGCTTGTATTTCCTGGCCCGCTCTGCAAGATGCCAATTTAGCTATTAAGGTCTAATAACAAAATGGAAAGCTCAATTATAAAAGATGAAATGTTGCATTAGAGGTTAATAGAATGGTCTGATAAACAAATCAGTTGTATTTCATCTCCCTATTACCAAATTACTGTTTTGTCAGTTGTATGCTTCTACCCTTCCCTACTCTCTTTCCATGTGTTTTTTGTTTGTAATGCAGTTAATTTATATATTATCTGTCTTCTCTTTGAAGATAACAAAGTACAACTAAGACTTAGCTACGTTGCTTTAGCTAAAGTATCTCCTGTTCTTTTATCCCTCAAACCATGTCTCTTGCTTCAGTCATGCAGAAATAGATGAAATGGGAATCAGACTTGGGGGATTTAATTGCAGCGCCAAAAGGCACGAAGAACCCTCAGGATTCAGCACCCTCTTTTAGCTGTATGATGTTGATGCAAGGGAAATTTGAGATGAATGTATCTGAAGAAGTTCAACAAGGCCAAATGCAAGGTCCTGCACATGGGTTGGGACAATCCCAAGCACAAATCCAGGCTGGGCGGAGAATGGATTGAGAGCAGCCCTGAGGAGAAGGACTTGGGGGTGATGGTTGATGAAAAGCTCAACATGACCTGGCAACGTGTGCTTGCAGCCCAGAAAGCCAACTGTATCCTGGGCTGCATCAAAAGAAGCATGGCCAGCAGGTCAAGGGAGGTGATTCTCCCCCTCTACTCCACTCTCGTGAGACCCCACCTGGAGTACTGTGTTCAGCTGTGGGGCCCCCAACGTAAGAAGGACATGGACCTGTTGGAGCGGGTCCAGAGGAGGGCCACAAAGATGATCAGAGGGCTGGAGCACCTCTCCTATGAAGACAGGCTGAAAGAGCTGGGGTTGTTCAGTCTGGAGAACAGAAGACTCCAGGGAAACTTTATAGCAGCCTTCCAGTACCTGAAGGGGGCCTACAAGAAAGCTGGAGAGGGACTTTTTATAAGGGCATGTAGTGATAGGACAAGGGGTAATGGCTTTAAACTCAAAGAAGGTAGATTTAGATTAGGTATTAGGAAGAAATTCTTCACCATGAGGGTGGTGAGGCACTGGAACAGGCTTCCCAGAGAAGTTGTGGATGCCCCATCCCTGGAAGTGTTCAAGACCAGGTTGGATGGGGCTTTGAGCAACCTGGTCTAGTGGAAGGTGTCCGTGCCCATGGCAGGGGGGTTGGAACTAGATGATCTTTAAGGTCCCTTCCAACCAAAACCATTCTATGATTATATGATTCTATGATAGAACAGAGCTTGCACATGATCTCCATAAAAGCTCCCACTATTTCCAGTTTCACTGAATACTGTACACTTAGGCACTTCTGCCACAGTTGAAAAGCACTTTATAGGAACTGAGTGGAGCCTTGCAACACACCTTTATGCTAAGTGTTATCTTTATTTAAAAGATTGAAGGGGGGAAGGAGAAGAAGGAAGGGAAGCCAAGAGGGATTAGTGCTAAGAGTGACTTACAAAATACTTGTGTGAGCTAACTTAATGGGAATTAGGCACCCAGCTGACTTCTGTGCATCCTGTGAAGGTATCTAACTCCCATGGATTAACTCCTTCAGGGACTTTTGCAAGTCTCTTGAAGTAACATTAAATTTTCTTTGTAAATCTCATACAGAAAAGTGTGTCAAGCCCAAGCTGATTGTGATTAGGGCTGAATGTTTCTGCCTTTCACTGAAGTAAATGGGACTTGGGGCTATACAAGAGGTCACCCTATACAACTCTGAGGGTATGACAGTGAGCCTGAATAACCCCGGGGGCTTGCCAAACTAGTGTACTAGCTCATTAAGTGTGCTCGGACACAAGAGGCTCCGCATGCTGTGGCTGTGGGTCCAGGATCAGTATTTACCTGGTAACATTCAAGGTCAGGTTGCACGGGGCTCTAAGCAACCTGACCTAGTTGAAGATGTCCCTGCTCATTCCAGGGGGGTTGGACTAGATGATCTTCGGAGGTCCTTTCCAACTCAAACCATTCTATGATTCCATGGTTCTGAGGGTGGCCCTCAGTAGCCCCCAGAAGACTGATACGACTATGGTGACTTGCACATGCCACTCTGTAATGGAGCAGGGAATAAAATCTAGCTCATCTCACACCACCCGTGGAGATGGTGGTGCTTTTTGGTGTAGTTAGCAGCAGGATAGGGAAGGAGCCAAGGCAGTAAAGACTACAAGGAAGCAAGCTGCTCCCCCTGAGGTATTGAGATAATCTGGTGGCTCTTTTGTGGCAGAGTTCAGAAATGCTCAGTATTTGCGATGTAAGGTTTTTTTTCTGCTTCTGATCCTCTGATGTCTATGATTACACACAGGCTCTACAATCCTTTTGAATTAGAGGGTGTGTTTTAAAATCTCATTGTCTTCCTCCCCCAAAATCTCAGCAAGACAACTGACAAATCCATGCTAACAGGCAAAAAAATGTACAGAAACTCAAAAATGTACATGGGCAAGACAAAATAAGGTAGGAATTCAATGATATGTAGTGTACTGCACTCCCTGAGCACAACTATAATGCTAGTTCAGTATAGATGAGACACTGTCAGAGCTTTTGAAACCTCTTCATACATTTTACAGTGTGCTGCAAAACTAGTAGGCTTGGCCCCAGTGCTTCTCTGATCACGAAGCAAAGAGAAAAGCAATAGCAAAAATGAGAGCTACGTCTGCTGATACAGCGAGTGCTATATAACCTGCTGGAGCATTGTTGATACAGGGCTGCATGTAAAAGTGTGTGTGTTTGCTCAGGTGTGAATATATGTATTGCCTCCCTTTGTTTACATGGATGCTTTTGTTTCCTGTGTTTATACAAGCTTGTTTTAAAGGCTGGCACATCTCATCTTTGAAGCTGTGAATCCCTCAAATTCCATCCAAGCACACTGCCAGCAATCCACAGCTGTACACAGCAAGAGCAAGTGAATAAAACAAGTGTGACTGGAAGGAAAGCAATGCTGCTTTGCTCTTGTGTGAGCTTTCTCTTTAGTCCTGTGAAGGACCCAATTTAGCAGAGCACTTTACTTTCAAACTGTGTGCTTTCACTGAAGGCTGCTAGCGGACCTAAAGATAAAGATGTACCTGAATGCTTTGCTGAATCGAGGCCTAAGAAGCAGAGCATAACAGAGAAAATGTTGATCATTATCTAAGAAATGATGGGCTAGCATCATGCTGATAGAAGTACTTTTTCAGTGCACATAAAAACAGTAGGGATTACAGGTGAGGAATGGATATCTGCATCTTATCTCTCACTCATTGAAGTAAATGGTTTTATGTTTCCAGCAAGTTTATTTAACTTATTCCTTCCAAACAGGCATTTTGTGTTTGAGTAGGGTAGGGAAGAAGGTGAATGAACTCTTCTGATTGTTCCGCAAGTTCAGGGCAGCCTTAGTTTTTCTCCAGTGACACATCTGTAAGTGTGGCGGAAGGCTCCGTGTGGGAAGAAGCTTTGTACTGAGACTTTTCCTTTGCCAAACAGCAAAGAACATTTTGTCTTACAACAGGTTGGCAGACCAGGAGCGAGGCGACTCTGTTTATCATCTATGCTGGAGACCACTGCACCTTGCCATTCCCAAAGTACAACAGTGTTTCTGAAACTGGGAAAAGCAAACAATGGTCTGGTAACATAAATGTCTTCCCTGAGTTAACAGTTTGCCTTTCAGGGAAAGAAAAGGGAGAGGAGAATTTGAATTTCAATGTGCTCCCCTCCACACACACACACACACACACGCATGCATATATGCCTCCTGCCAAAAGTTGCATCTGGTTCTATAAAAATCCCGGATCCTCTTGCGTGAATGCAATCTGAAGTCATAGGTTTGCATAAGAACCAAATCCTCAGCCAGAGGGCTGTGAAGTATCTGTCAGCTCGTCAGCTGGATACATACAGAGAGAGCTATTTAGAGCTGATGTTGCTACTTGGAAGACAGGGACTTGGTTCTCTTTTTGCTTCTGTGCACCTGTGGCCTATCTTGCTTATTTCACAATGCTTCTATTTGCTTTTACCTAGCCTTGTTTGAGCTAAGGGCAACTTCAAAGTAAGCAGGTAACGTTTGGGTGCTCTAACACTTGCGTGTGGCAAACCTTTACGCAGGGACACTGAGGCAGTGCAGTGCCGAGGTGCTGTCTTGTGAGCTGGGGAGGGAGAGACCTATGTGGAAGGAGAGTCCGATGAGTGTCAGGGAGAGACGTAGTCAGCAAAGCCGAGGGGAGTGCATCTGACCCATCAGATCTACAGGGAAGTAGCTTGGGGAAGGTCTGCTGTAATGAAGGAAGGAACTGCAGTACAACAAGAGCCATATGAAATAATATTAGGTGAGATTCACCAGAACCTCTCACCCTTGTCTTAGGTGATATATGCTCTGCTTTAATTTCTGGTTCAAGCAAACTACAGGCTTTGAACAAAAATTCAGCCAAAACAGTGCAGGTTAAGCAAATAGGCTTTCAGAAAATCATAGTGCATGGTTGACCATATCATTCTGCAAATAACTGCTTTTGTTACAGAGGGCAATGACACTGACTCTCTACCCTTTTAAAAAATAAAAGGAGGAAAATAAACTATGATTTTGGTCCCATTGTCTCTAGATCAGCTACAGGTCTTTACACACTATCAGGAAGTTACTCAGAGGAGATAGTGCAATGCCTGTAATGCTGGTGCTGTCAGAATCTCCTCCTAAATGCAGGTGCTGGCCAGCCAACTTGAAATTAAATCCCACTGTGATGTTCTTTTTCCTATTCCACTGAAACAAATGGGGTAGTGGTTCACTGCTGACTCCTTCTCAAAGTGTGGTCTGTGGCAGCAATCTTGGAAACTGGTCTGCGAGACAAGCTCTCCCGTTCCTGCTCTGAAGTGCTCTAGCAGATTAAAAACAGTGGGATGGAGAAGGAGAGGTTGCTGAGCAGTTAATGGCACTAGAATGGGGAGATTGCATGTTGTGATGAACATTGCCATAGTTTGTGACCTTGCCTGGTGCATGCGGTGCTGATTATACCGAAGGATCAAGCAGATGCGAAGGAAAATTGAGCTTCATCTCCTCCCAGCTATCACAGGCCCTCTTTGGTAAGTACAGGATTATGATACTTTAGGAAAATAATGTATATATCTGTGTGTGGCTGCAATAATGATGGATTTTTTCCCCCAACCAAAGTAACTGTGATTGATGCAGCTGGCTGCAACCTATAACGAACACTAAGGTTAATTGGAGCCAAGGGCACAGCAGTCCTTAAGTAGCATTATTCTGTGGTGCACTCATGTGCTGTCATTAATTTTCCTATTTGTTTGACTTTACAAAAACACATAGAAAAAAAATCTGAAAAGAACAGAAAAAAGAGCTCAATTATACCTCTTACAAGGTAGCACTGAGGATGGGGAGGAGCTGAATCACCCAAGTGCTTGATGACATTATGCTTTTGTACAGCATAACGCCTCCAGGTAACTGGAGAGCATACTGTGCAGTGGCATTTGCTACATCTGTGCTCTTCTGTCTCTTCTAGCTGGTGCATTAAAAGGTTGGGCATCATAACACTTCCAAGCCACAGCTATTTTATTACAGCAGAGTTCAACCTGAGTCAGAATTTGAACTCCTGAAGCACTGGAAACAGGATTAGAGCCATTGTGCTCTGTGAGAATGAACACACAGCAGATCTAGTCTGATATCTCTTCTCTAAAGGTGACCAGCATCTGGTGGATGGTCAGCATCTAGAGGAATGGTGAAAGATCCCAACAATAGGCTGAGGTGGGGATAATCTGTTTTCCATGTGGGGATCCTAATCTGGTAGAGTTAGAGACTGCTTTGAACTCTGAAAATCTGAGGTATTATGGACTTTACAAAAGCAGTCGTGGGGACCCTGGGGCATTCTCATTCACAGTCTGCTGTTTGTGGCCACACACATGTCCCATTCCCTTTTGGACATTAGTGAAGTTGGGTTTAGCAGGATTATATGTTGCAGTGGTTCCCGCAGTACATATTCCTGTTACATGAAAAAAAAACCAAAACATTTCCTCTCCTCTGTATTTATACATTTAGGGATGGGGCCACAAAGCTTACAGTTGTGGGGTGTACTGTAAAGCAGCCATAAGAGTGGAAGGTACCAGGAATTAGAACAGTGACGTGAATGAGAACTGATAAATCACAGACATCTGACAAATGATGTTTTGTGCCTGCTGATGCCACAGTGTTGCATAAATATGCAAGACGAGTCAAGCCCATACAACATGTGAAACATTCTGTACTTGTCAGAATACTCCAAACAAAAACCTACCAGCCTACTCTCTCCCCTCCCAACAAACAATGCAGTATAAGATCTTTTGCTTTATTATAGAAGTCAACAAGTCAGAAATGATTCATATTCTTGTATAAAATAGATTCTTACAAGGTTTTGTTTGAATGAATAGTGACTGTCAGTATATGGCTATATTAGGATGCGTATAAGGAGAGCTTTCAGTGTAATGTAGTATCAAGGACGTAAACTAAATTTAAATTTCAGGGAAAATTAGGTCCCTATGATCCACCTGAGGTGATACTCTAACTTGTAATACCTTTGCAAGATTTCAGGGCGAACAATAACATGAGAGGTGCAAAACCTGCTGCCCAATTCATTCCATGATAATGGACAAATTATGAAGTTTGGCCATGAAAAATAAATACACACACTAAGAAAAATGACAAGTATCTCTGTACTGCCTACAAGTAACTCTGTATGCATACTTTTTCACACTTGCACCCTAACAACATATTGCAAGTGCATGAGGGAGAGGAGGAAATGGGAGCGGGGGCAGGATTCCTGCATGTTACAGATATTGCTAACAGTTTTTTTTTTAGTCTTTCCCTTTCTGGTTGCTGTATTTCATACATGATAAAATTTCAAGATCCTTCCCTTGTTATCACTTATTCTAACAGCTATGTATGCCCTGATGAGACTACTTTCTTGGACATATTCTTATTAGTGCTCTTAAACATGTATTTTGATATGCCTCTTTTGGCTCAACTGCAGCACAAAACCGTAGATATACTGGAAAATAAGGACATAAACTTTTCCAGACTTTTACAAACAGCTAGACTTCTGAAGAAGAGGAATTATTATTGCTTTTGGACTACTCCTTTCTTGGGAAACATGATGCCCTGCCACTGTGTCCAGTATTGCATAGAAGTTTGTTGGGTGAGCAATAACGTCTCATTGTCAATCTAACTAATAAGCAATGGAAAAGCTGGCAAGTAAAATTCAAGCTCCTGAAAATAATTTCTGAATATATTTCACATTCATATTTTTAATTATTCATTAAAAGAAACCAGAATGACTGACAGGATCACAATCCTTTTCAGTGGGCCCTTAAAATAGTCAAGATACTAACTCTGCCCATGGTGGGTTTCTTAGTGGAAATGTAGCAAGAAAGTAGGAAAAGCAGAGGTGCAGCTTGGACAATGCATTACTTAGTCATTATTTTCATGTATTATAAAGAGAGTAGAACAGTGTTTATGTGCCGTATGAGCCTGTATTTTATACGGGGATATATTGACAGGGACATAAGACTTGGGGCAGTACATTACCACAGTGAGCAAGATCTTGCTTCTGGCCAGTATTGAACAAAACTATTTTATCATGCATTTTTCAGCTCATCAGTATGATGTTACATGATCCAGCAGAAACCATATGGTACAAACTCCTACACAGTTGCAAAGCACTCGGGCTTTAAAATGAGTGCCACAAATCTTTTTGCCAATGCTTTGTACTTCTAGAAAGGATTACAAAGTTAGCATTGCACAAAAGCAGCACAGGGGAGCCTGACTCATTCCAAGCTGTGGCTTAAGAGCAGCTTGGGGAGCAAAGGTAAGGTTAAAGGTGACTTTAAGCCATCCTTATATACTACTAGTCCTCACTCAGTTTCTGCCAGATTATACCCTTGATCTCTTCCTTTTCTTTATTGCAATGTTTTGCCATTTTTAAGCTGCTTCTGCATCTTCTACTTCAAGTCTCAGGTGGGTTACAAGACGTAGTGAAGGGTGAAGTGTGCTGTGCACTCCTGCAAACTAGATGTCTATTTTGTGGAGACTTGTGATTGCGGGAGAGCTGGACTCAGTGCTGCAAATGATTCCTCCTAGTGCTATGTTCCCAGGAAATTCAGCAATATTTAGAGTAGCCTGAAGGCTATTTTAAGTTGTGCCAGCTGCTAAACACAGCAGGGATTCAACAGGGTGATAAAGGACATTTAGACCAAGTCCTGACTTATACTCTCTGCAGGGAGTGTAATACAAAAACTGCTAGGAAAGCTCTGCTCAGTCTGAGAATTCACCTATTTTGGGATAAGTCTTCCAGGGCTGAGGGAGGGCCGATTTATACTAGAGGAATGGTGCCAATTTGCACTAATGCAGACGGGGTCTGACTGTGGAAAGGGAATAACAATAGCAGAATTATTTAAGGCCCAATATTGATATTTGAGACCTAGCTGGCTGGAGGCTGGGCTTTTTGGTATTTGATTGTTCATTCATTAAACCGATAACTTAACCCATTTTCAGTCCCCATTAATGCAACTCAATTGCATGAGTGCTTTACCAAGCCATTAAAGGAACCACCTCATAGAAATAGATGGGCAAAATTGTGTTGATATTACTGCACTGTGACTCTGATCACAGGCATAATGTAGTGAGCATGATACAGTGCTCCTTCAGTATTCTCACTGGGGCTAGTAAAAAGTAAAGGAAGGATGGAATGTGCAAGGGAAAATCGCTAAGCTCCGTGCTTTCACATGTGATTCAAAAGCCGGGATTTTGAAATGACATTAGCTGGGTATAAATTGAAGCTGCAAGAAGCAGCAGTGTTTCCAGATGAAAGCACGCTGCCTTGTTATATGTATCGAAATAAGGATACTGAAAAACTTGAGGAAAAAGTTGATGTTATCAGCCCTTGTGACTTCTTGTGCTTGCTATCTTGGTGAATTTTTGTGCTTGCCAGAAAAAAATATTCATCCTCTGTGGCCTGCATGTTGCTAATATAAGTGGTGGAGAGGGGCCAAAAGCACCCTCTCGCTCCTCACGGAGGGCGCCGGCTGATCCAGTACATAGCCTCCGGAGCTCACTGAGGCAACTACGGAGATAAGGGCTGCAGTCAGATGATGCAGATATCTCTGCAGGGCTCAGACCAAAAGGTCATTCATAGCACCTCAGCTGGAAGTCTTTGTCTTCACACCTAAACACGGAGAGGTCTGCATGGACGCAGTCCTCAGTCAGTCTGGTACAAAGTCTGCACACTTAATTTATACATCAGTGGAGACTGGTTTGAGGAAGTCTAGGCGATTTTGCACTGAACTTAATATTGTACTCTACCAATACTAACTGTTGGTAGTGGCATGGAAACATAGGCTGGTGGCAAAAAAACCTTTTCAACCATTTCTACAGTGCTCATCTGCCCACAGCACCATTCTGTCCCGCGGCCAAATGCCTCCACTGTGAATGCTTAGTGGAAAGATGTGGTATTTTTAGTCCCCCACTCCCTGCCTGTGCATACAGCCTTTGCTGTCTTTACCCTGTCTGTCTGGCAGAACAACACAGCCCTCCTTCATGGAGCTCCTCTTCTTCTGTCAAGGGCCATGACCTGGCCTTGCAATTGCCACGGCATCCATGGCTCCACTGGGGTCACACCAAAGGTCCATGGCACCCAGGGCCTCCCGGGGTGACTCCGGGCTGGAAATGAGCTGCAACTCAAGGGGATGATTCAGGCCACCAAAGTCTTACTAAACCACCCTCTGGAGGAATTTGTTTCCTCCTTCTTCATTGCTGTAGGAGAAAACCTTGCAGCAAAACTACACTCAGTAAAAACAGTGAAAAAAGGTTGAGCTTTTTTTTTTAAATAACTAAAAGCGGTGCTGCAGTGTTGATTGTAACGACGCATCTTTGTATCTGATGGCAGGGCAGAATTCTTGTGCAAAATTCCCAGGCGGGAGGCGCGGGGAAGCCCGCTTCACCGGCGGGCGCAGCCCCCGGCCCCGCTCCCGGCCCCCGCTCCCGGCCCCCGCTCCCGGCTCCCGGCTGCCGGCCCCGCTCCCGGCGCCGGCCGCCACGCGGGGGAGCTGCAGGCTTTGCAGACGGCCGCCGGCCCGGGGCTGAACTTCTCATCGGACTCGGTCCGCTGATACTTGGGAAAAAAAAAAAAAAGAATTCAATCGGTGCTTTGATGGGATATGTAGCTCGGCAAATAATTTAAGGGTGGAAGGGAAAGGACTGCCCGTCTTCAAAAAGAAAAAAAAAAGTATATCTCCTTCACTGATACACATTTTAAAACACAAACGGCTAATCCTTTCGCTGTTTCCTAGTAAAGTACTTAACTCTGAGAAAAAAAGGGGTTTTTCTGAGCACTTTAAACAGCTCAGCTGGAAGCACAGAAATCATCATGAAGTGAAATATTTATGGGAGCTTAATACAGTTTAAGATCGTTATTTTCTCTGCCATAAGACACTAGGGCCAATTACCTATTTCCAATTAAGTAGCCTAAACCAAAATAGCATGCAGCAAGAAATAGTGGCCAAATAGTTATGACTGGACTGTGGAAAGAAGAGAGATTGACCCTGAATGTGAGGTAAATAATTTTCTGATACCAAAACATAAAACTACTGTAGCATGAAAAGGCAACAATTGGATGAAAGAATGAGAAGGGGAAATCATGTTCAGCATTGACGTTATTAAATACCATTCTTTTCAAATCCTATCCGTAAAACATGAAGCCTTTTGTTTGTCTCAATGTGCATCATATTGCATCGCATAATTCTGCTACACAAACATGTAATGGAATGCATTCCTCTCTCCTCATCTGCCAAATTCCAAATTTCAGTCATTTTTGTGAGATTTCTATACAGAACAAAGTTAAACATATACCGTGAGAGAAATGTGTTTAGTTTTGTCTTTGAATGACTCAAAAATTATCTAATCAGCATGTCACCAGGCTGCAGTTAGGTGTGTTTTATTACTCCATATTTTTTAATTTTTTTTATCATGTTTAATGTTTTTGGCATCTAAACAGTTGACATTGGAGCTGGCAGTTTGTATCTCATTGTATGAATGGGGAAGAGAGTTAAAATTTATCTGAAATGGATGAGGTAATGTTTACAGATTCATAACCAAGCTGTTGCTTTTGCTGTTGTTTGCTCTTCAAGGTTGGGTTAACAGTCTAACTGCCATGGTGACTCTCTGGAAACCCAGAAATGCAGAACAGCACTTTAGCAACTGAGAAAGACAGAAACCTACTGTTAGATTACAGGATACTTTGTAGCAAGGGGAAAATTTTGGAAGAAATCTTGCAATCCCAGATGTTGCTTTTATTTTCACATTGATGATTTACAATGACAATTTTCTCACATTTTGTAATGACGCCTCAGGTAAACTGTCTTGCTCACAACACAGAGCTTGGCCACAATGAGGAGAAAAAGTGCACTGCAGCCTCACAGGTAGAGCCTGACAAAAATCTTAAGATGTTCCGATACTTCTGGGTGCTAAAAAAGCAAGCTCAGAGTGGCTTTCCAAATGACAAATGTTTTCCTGGAAGCCTAGGATGAATACATACATCAGCAGTTATTTTTTCACCTGTCATTTTTCACAGTTCAGCCAACTTTGAGTTACTTGCATTGGAATGGTATCTTAAAGAGACCTAAAAAGGTACAGGTTTTCAAGCTACATTGTAATGATGATCTTCCTTGAGATCACTACATGTAATGATTAGATCTTCCTTAAACCTTTCTCAATGATAAGCAAAACTAGGCGAGTGGCTACACATATAAGTGTTTGAGACTGTTTCTCTAAAAATACATCCGTGCATAAGTATTTGCAAGATTGGGCTCATCTGGTCTAACCTACGACCACCAGAGCAAATTTTCATTTTAGCTTAAATTATTTTTTTTGTGCTTGTAACTATCCTTTGTCCAATACACTGATAGCTTTGACTTGCTATTACAAAAAGAAGCAGCTACTTTACTTGCAATTTGGTGTGAAAAAATTTCCAAACTCCAGAGATAAAAGAGACTTGCATTGACCTAGCATCCACATTTCACAGTGCTCGGGAGCTCTTTCTCACACACTCCCATTCTGGTCTGAACCCGGGATAAAGGACAGCACAGCGCTCGCTGCCTGCCTTGTACAAAGTCACGCTCTTTGTCTGCAGCGCTTGTAAGGGCATGCCTACAGGGCTCTGCAGCGGAGTGCGATGCGGAGAGCCCCCAGCCCACCCAGGCGCTGCCAGCAGCCCCACCGTACCAGCAGCGTGCTGCACCTTGCCTCATCCGTCCTGCTGACGGGCAGAGTTAACCAGCCCCGACGCGGCACAGGGCTGGCACAGCTTGCCTGCCGCTGCGGGATCTTTGCCTGGCGCTGGACTTGACCTTTGCGCGGGTACCAGCGAGCTCTGGGACCTGCAGCACAGCGCTGAACCCCTCCATAAAGATGTTCTTATCACTTCGGTATCAAAATCAACAGTACCGCTATCCAACACTGCCTGGGAGAGACATCTGCTATTTAAATGTGTTATAGTGGATGAAAGGAATTGAAACACAGAACCCAAACACTTCCCTTTTTCCTAATATAATCAGTATTTTTAAACAGTTTATCTGCTTATTAATAGGAAGGTTTTAAAACGTTTTGCTTGGGCTGACATTCTTTAATTATAATATTCACACTGCTGAATATGCAGTCACACCAACAGAAGCTCCATTGTGAAAGAAACAGATTGAATCTGTTTCTTTCTCTGAATTTTTCTGACTCGGTCATATTTTTCCATTCATCATTATTTTTTTGTTTGCTTCTCACATTTCTTCTTAAATGTGTGGGTTTTTTTCCTCTTACTCTGTTGTTCCACTTGAAAACACCAGGATTAGCATGCAGATGTTTTTTTGATCAGAGATTTTTTTTTAATCATTCCCATTTTCCACAGTCTATTTGGGTAGCTGGGGATTTTTGTTTATTTCTTTTCGACCCTGTCTTGTTGTTTATTTTTTTTTTTGATAAATGCATTACCCTAGACTTCTGAGTGTAAACACCTTCTGTTTGCTAGTGTTTTCTTAAAACAGCATTTTAGAAAATTAACTATTTCTTCTAGTTAAATAAATCATGGGCTATGCTAATAATGCCAATAATCTAATATCTTCCGTGTTTTTAGTGCTTTGCTAACCATAAAAGCTTAGGTCAGAGATACCGTTTTAGGAAGGTTTTTTTAGGAAAAAAAAAAAGATATGTTTTCAGCATGCCTGTTATCTGTTGTAAAATTGTGCTGTAATACCTTTAAAAA
Organism: Theristicus caerulescens; assembly: GCA_020745775.1. NCBI lineage: Eukaryota > Metazoa > Chordata > Aves > Pelecaniformes > Threskiornithidae > Theristicus > Theristicus caerulescens. The sequence continues at coordinate 78,157,735 of CM036558.1, forward strand.
TTGGTTTTATAATTCACCCAAGTTATAGAATTTACTGAACATAGAGTAGGTGGAGGAGAAAAGTAATCATACTTCTTGCCAATAAGAAAGGACGAACTTTTTCTTTTTATTTATTTAAAAAGAATAATGACCTCTTTAAATGAGCACCAATTGGAATTTTGGCTATCTATCTTGTAATCTGCAGGCTAACGTACACAGGAGTCATACTACACTTAATTTTTAGAAAGCCGAGAGGAGAAAAAGATATTCAGCAGCTTAGCCTAGGGAAACTGCCATCGAATGCCACTGAAGCAATCACCAGCAGAAAGAATACAACCTGAGCTGTTACCATCCATGAAACTGGCAACATCCACCTTCATTAAATCTATATTATAAACACTGAAGAGGTTCAGAAATGCCTTCTCTCTTGCATTAGAACAAATAATCAATGGATTTTACAGGGCTGGTATTTTGATATAAATTTTTAATGTCAAGAAACTAAAGTTGGGGAGAGTGTTATTCCATAACCCTGAACATTGCCAGTAACTAGGGTATCTACCACTGCCATTTAGTGGCTGTATATTTTTTTAAGAAGTTCTGTGCCCGGAGCACCCATGGAGAGGGAAGCTCACCTATACACCATCCCTTACAAGGAAAAGCAAAATTGCCTTCAATGATGTGTGCTGGGCAAGCTCAGAAATTCCATACACTTCAGTTGTTTGGGAGTTTGGCCAAGTCAACAGAACATCCTGCTCATTTCCAAGTTCGTTTAATGCCTAAAACTTTGTCGGTTAATAGTTTCCTCTCATCCAGAATGACTTTGTCTTTCTCTGGTGGGCAACTGCAATTCTGTTTTAAAAAGAATTGCGACACCATATCCTGGCACCCCATGAGGAGCAGCTCTGGGGCAGCCCCACAGAGCCTGGAGAGAGGTCAGTTCAGCAGAGAGAAAGCACCACCCACACAATTTAGTTGCCTCCTAGAAAGCATCTGCCACCACCTCGTCCATGCAGTGGACTTAATTCCTGAAAAGGGTTATCGGCTGAAGTTAACAAACAAGACAACATTGAAATGTGAATTATGCCTTGAAAGTTTTTCTACAAATAAGGAAATGCAAAAATCCATGGATGATGCTTTTTCCTTTTCTTTGTTGCTAGACACCTCGTAAAAAATGGGAAATTTTTTTAGTAGGTTTTTAAAACAAGCTATCTTTTCTCCCACAAGAGAAAGTAGATTATCTATTACCTATAGCTATAATCAGGATAATATTACAAACCTGTTTTTTCCCTGCAATCCTATTTCTTGTTGCTCAAGTAATTAATTTTTTTGTGGCATCACATACTTCAAGGAGAAAACACAAGATGACTTTGCTACAGCAGTACGAGCAGAGCAGCAAAGAGGGGATTTTTTTTCTCTCTTGCTCTGCAATATATAACTGAAAATGCTTTGGGGGTTAGTCAGCTTTCTTTAAACCTGTGGCAGTTAAAAAGTGTTTTCCCAGCCCTTCTTCTGTGTCTTATCATGAATAGACAAAGGCAGAAGTTCCTGTTGCCCTGCAGCCCCTTTGCACCGATAGAGCTGAAGCAAATGCAGGCAAGGTATAAACCTCTCCCCTCAAAAAAAAGAATAGGTCTTTGTGCGGAAGTCTAGATGTGTGCCATCTCCAGTGAGGGACCTGGGTGCACGAGGTTACAGAGGGATTATCCTAAAGCTGCCTCCTTCTATCTTGTAATCTAATGATTTCTTATCCCAGCACAGCAGTTTATTACAGTAAGGACACAATTTAGCATCTCTCTGAACATACCATTATTACTGAATGTATTGTAATTAGTTCCTGCTTGCGAAGCACTTGGACACGGAGGAACATGTAAGTGCTAACTGTTACAGTCATTATCATTCACCTTTACGTGATACGTGTCCATTTTGTTTAGCCACTTGTGACCAAAGCATCTGCATGGCTTTGGCCAGACTCTACACAGGTGAGCCAGTGAGACCACAGGAACTGAGAAGTGGAGTCCTGAAATCTGCCTTGCTCCAGAAAGCTGGGAGATAAGTTTGCTGGCAATGTAATAAGCTACTACTTAGTAAGGAAGTAATAAATTATTGCAATTAAATTAACCGTATTGCCAACCCCGAGGCTCCAAATAAATCCTAAGTTGGACTGACTTAAAAATAAGTTACGATTGTTCTTTTGTCTTTTTTCCCCTTGGTAGACTTCATGTTTTCAAGGCTTTCTTTATATGAAAGAGCTAGGAATTTTACTTTTTTTAGTGAAAATTAAAATCCCTGTATAATAACATCTTTAACTTAACAGGTCAGAGCTTTAAGGAAAATGAATGCTAAGAGTGGGCAACAAGGAATGACATACGCAGTGGGTTTCAAGATGAAATAAACACCACCAAAAACCTAAAATATAAAGGCCTGATTCATTGCTACTAGTAAGTGGCAAGAGAATAAGCTGAGAATAATTTCACCAAAATCTATGGGTAAAATCTCAACCTCACAAACTCGTAGAAATCCATTGAAAATGTTGCCAAGATCTCCAGTGGAGAGGAAAGACCAATAATCCAACATAAGTAAGAGCAAATATAGGTCCTGTCATTAGACCAGACAGTCTAAATGACAGAAAACAGGATCTTGTCCTCAGCTGTTATAAATTTCACATGGTTTTGCTTTGCTCTTCCCTTGGAAGAATACTGATTTGGCTGTCTGATGAACTGAAACTTAAGGCTGAGCTTTAGGTCTGACTTAGGTTTAAGTGGAAGAAAAAGGCGCCTGCATGGGATGAACAGCTATATGTATTTTAGATGCATATACATCTATTCCTATGAGGGCAAAATCTGTCCTATTTATGAATGCGTGCCATATGGTTTCTTTTTGCATGCCCATGCTTCTGTTAAGGTGCATGTCTACAAAGCATGAATGCTCAGAGAATCTTCAGACTCCAGTGTCCAGGTCTGCCAACTCCTATTCAAGGGAGTCACCACTGCCTTTATGAAATAATTTTTCCATTGTCAATTTGCAAATTGTCTGCTCTGGGGTATAAAGACCTTAAAAGGTAGTGATAAAACGCACTTGGTAAAAAAATTTGAACTCAGCATTAGTAACGATTACTCATGAAAGGAGGGGCACTGACATTCAAACCTTGAGTTACCCAATTCCTTTTTAAAAACTGGTCTCTAATGGGTGTTGCAAAACTGTGAGTGTCTTTTGTGCCCTCTTTCCTGTTCCCCCTCCACTGCAGGAGGTATTGCAAGTCAAAGTTTTAAGATTTAAAAATGTGGTCTAAATGCATCGGGTGTACTCACTGCGGGTCTTTCACTGCATGACTCGAGTGTGGGAAAAGTGAATTCCACCCTGAGATAAGAGACTCCCCTGTCTGTAGTTCTCTGCAGATATGAGAAAACACAGGCTATGGGCTTTCTGAGTAACTCAGGGGCCCAAAAGTTCAGGAATCCTTCCTGTGCCTGCCTCCACGGCAAATCAGCTACCTTGGAATGAGTTGTTTGGTTTTTTTCTTTTTTTTTTTTTTTTCTTTTAAATCTCTCTACTGATGCAATGCTTCTGCAGTGTAGATACTGGCAGCTGCGGAAGCTGAAGACCTTTATTTGCCCACAGAACAGATAACGGATAAACAGCGGCAATGAGAGTTTCTTCGGCCCACCTCACTAAGGAGCCTAGAGCTCCTTTTGCAGGGATGTACTCCACGCCACTTCTGCTACTGGTTCACTTAAGTTCTCAACAGATGATGCTATTAATACAATCCCCTACTATTTATTTTTTTTCTGTATGAAAGGGAATGGAAATAGTTGTTTTGCTTAGACAGTCCTCTGAAGAGCCATTAGGTGGTAAGAATAGTGCTTTCAACTGCTGGCTAGATGGGGTTTGAGTACAGGCCTTGAAGGTAAAGGGCTTTCAAAACCTGTTTGCTTGCCAGTCCCCTGAGGAATACCAGCTATGTTGGTATCAACATACTGAAAGATGTGTGATACCAGCCAGCAAGCCAGGTGCTCTTAATGGCAGAGTAATAGTTTATTGAAAGAGACAGGCATGTGAGGGTGAGCCATGAAGTAAAGATGAAAATTTCTCTTGTGAGGCCTTTTAAACACTCTTACTGAACTACCTTATCCAAGTAGCATTAGTTAAAAGCTTTTGGAAAGTGTTCTGTTCTCTTCCCAGATATCCCTCCCCCAGAGACATTTACCAGTCCACTGTATTGTGGGGAAAAGATAAATGCTAGAAGTCTCTCTTGTTGAAAATAGAGAGAATTTTAGAAGGAAAATATGATCATATTCTTTATAAATCCATTTAAAAGGAAGTTTTATCCACAAACACCATTCTACATTTCTTTCCTTGACAGTCTTGTATTTTTTTCCAGTGCCAGTGGCCTGAATAGTAGCGGTGTAGCATGAGCCTGGCTGTCACACGCTACTCGTCCTGAGCAGGAGTCAGATCAAAATGCTCACTCTTGTGTCCAAAAGAACTGGCGTTGTTATTTTAATCTTTTAAGTTTTCTTTTTTCTGATAGAGGAAAAATCCCACAGACAACCAAAATGTCCTTCCTAGTCTGAGACGGTCCCACATCCTTTTCCCTCTTTGCTTACAGCTTTTAAAGAGATCATTTCTGCAGGACCAACGGTTCAGCTTCCTATTTTTGGCACGGTGTCCACGCTTTGACTTTGTATGGGAAGGGTTAGAGCTGAGAAAGCAAAGCTGAGTATTTATATTACAAGGTATGTGAGTTGTGCCTAGAGCCAAGCAGGCAGAAGTGCAGGCGGCTTGCAGTTTGTAGGTATACACCGCAGTGGACAACAACCAGAAGGCTGCCTCCATGAAAATGTACTCCGTCCCTTGGCATCCCTTCAGTCAGGCAGAAACAATGCATAGCCCAAATGCTCCAAAGCATCCTTTGCTTTGCAGTCGCAGAGGCCCGTTCATCAGCTGGTAAAGGCGATGACAGTTCCTTAAAGTTACTAGAGTTACACATGGATTTACTCCAACTAAGGACTTAGCCCAGATTCTTTTGTCTTTTTTTAATGCATTAGCAGATGGCATATATGCACTAAGCACAGACAAACTACTGGTTTTTTTGAGGGCAATGGCTGCTTGTAATGCTAATTTGGGGTTTTATGTTTATGCAAGCTAACCTGGAGGGACACATTTCAGAGCTGGGTTGAAGAAGCAGAAAGACTCAAGCTGCAAAGTGCAGAGATGGGTATCAGTAACCCATTTAAAGCTGGGGTGTGTGGATGCGGGGCTGGGTGTCTGCTCCTCCTGAAGAGATTCAGAAAAAAGGCAGGAGCAGATGTTAAGAGATCACAACTTCATGCATTCCCCTCATTCAGTCATGTCAAGATGAGGTCACTTGCAGAACACGGACCTCAGTTCAGTCTCCAAACATCTTCATCATGTGGAGGTATTTGGCTTTATGGTTTTGATTCAGGCCAGCTGACACTCTACTGGAAGCTGATATCCACACGTTCTCCTGGAAATGACGTCCAAATGAGAAAATTTTAGTGCATTGGTGTGAGGTGGAACTCGATTAGTAATGAGCATCCAAAAGTAGAGGCTGAGAGATGTGTACAAACCAGGTGTTGACAGATTTTTTTCATCTAGCAGTTCTTTTGACACATACACCGTGTCTGTGTCTGCAAACTGTGGCGTGCTGTTGCAGACTCACGTGGAACAAAGCCAACATTTCCCACAAAACTGTTATCCTTGCTGCATAAAGCAACCCAGGATAACCATAAAAAACCTATTGACCGAGGTTGAACAGCTTATATATAACTAGGCACTAGTTAGTGCCTAGTTCAGACCGTGCAGTCACAGAATAGGAATAAAATGAAAAAGCAAAGAGGCCATTTTCCTGGCAACGGTCCTATCCATAAGGAAATATAGTGGAAAGATATATGACACTGAGGGCAGAATTTATCCTGAAGACCACCGAAGACATATATTATGGTCTCCACTGACCTCCAGGAGCTTCCAGAAAATGTTTTGTACCTCACTTTTTATTTCCTAGTTCTTTCTCTTCCTTTCATCAAAGTATTGTGATATCCTTATGTCAGGCCTGATACCATCTTGTTCCTCTACATAAAATACTCTTGTGCATTATGGTCAGACTTACTTTTTTTTTTGTTTCTGATTCATTTAAGGCAATCAAGAAGCCAACATTGTGAGTGAAAATCACGTTAACCTCACCTGAAAATTCTGTACACAGAAGACTTTAAAATCATTCCAGTGGTTACAGAATGAATCATAGTACAGTAGGCATTTAGCTATTTTTTTTTAATAAGTGTGCTTTAATTGGACAACAGTATAGCTGACATGTTTAACTTACACATCTATTACAGGGTAGAACTCACTTGAGTACTCTCTTCTAATAGGATTTGCTGCAAAGTTAGCCACATTTTGGTCAAATAATCCTGCAACCAAGACTGATTTCTCTGAACACATTTGCCAGCTGGGACTCTATTAGGTTAGAGCACCGCTTCATGCAATTAGGACCTGTGGGCACTAATGTAATAGAAATAAATAATCATATGTTGCTGTAGAATAGTTTAGATAAATAATTCATGACACAGATTAAGTATGAACTATTTGCTCGCGCTGTTGTTTGCTGTGTCACTGGTCACAAAAGTCCCATGATATCGCTCCTGCTCTCTGGCTACATGGCTGAGGACTTTTTAATGGGAGAGTGAGAGAGTGGGGGGAGCTGACTACTCTCCGTTTCTGGGCATGTCCACTGTTGATAGTTTATTCACGTGTTTTCTTCTGCTTGCTTGGTCCAGTTTTTCAGCTCATGTTTATCATTACAGATCCCTGGAAGTCAATGGAATAATATTCATTTGTCCTCTTTTGACTGAGAATGTGACTAGATAAAATTTCAGTCAGAACTAAGAATAAGATAGAAACCCTGAGTGTTGCTAATCCCAAATCTAAGGGCCTTATTCCTCGCAGGTACTCCTCAGTCCCTTATTCTGCACAATCTTTTGAGCATTTGCTTAAATCCCACTGACGGTAATGGCCCACAAGCACATGCTGAACGCAAGTGCCACAAGAAAATATCCTGATTGCGGTTCTCAGAGTCCTTCTAACAGCAGATCCTTGAAATGTGGATGCAGCCCTAAAACTAAAATTCAGTTTATCACATCCTGAAAAGCCAGGAAAATGAGAAATCTTCCTCTGAATATGTTAATGCTTGTTTTTGCTTTGAAGAACCAGCAGTTTTCAGATTATGGCTCTAGTATTTTAAAACCTAAAGCCCTCGAGTCCAAGACAAAAACTAAGCTATTGATTAAAAGAAAAGCTATGGAGATGTTGAGAGTCCAAACAAAGCAATGAAGATGCTTAAGTATCAGCATTTTTTTTTGAGCCTTTTAGTGTCTTACTGACTAGGAAAGCTCAAGAGGACAAAAATAACGTCTCCCTTGCTGTGAGCCAGTGGAGCTGACAATCTTTTCCCTTAGCTCTTCAGGCTATGACCACCACATCCAACCCTTGGTGAAATGCATGTTAAATCCACTGAAGAGTATCAGAAATGGAAATACACGGGGGAAAAAAAATATACCATACAATTTTCTGAAGCAACTGAACTTGGAGAAGACAAAGTCAAGGTGGGGCACCAGGTCAATTTGAAAATAGATAACAGAACAGACCATTGTTATTATTTTCTATTTGAACATTAAAAAAAAGTTAAACAATCAAAAATAGCTTTGCCAGAAGTGGAATAAATTCCACTCTGTTCCACTCAGCTGCATGTCTTTGGCCTGATTTTATACTCAGGAGAGTGAGCAAAGTTTGGCCAGCAGATTTACTGGTATCTACTCCCCATGCCCTTCCACCTGGTAGCACAGTCCTTCCTGGGCTGCCTCTGTAATAGCAAAAAGCGACAACTCCTGCTCCATTGCTTCCCAGAATACAGCAGCAGGATCACCCCCTGCCTCCTCTCCTAGCAGAGGCTGCCCAACAGTAACGTAATAAGCGGGGCTGGGGGGGCTTATAGAAAAAACTCGCTGAGACAGAGATGCGACTAGTTGCACAAAGTAAATGTCAAAAAGGAAAATTCCTCTCTAGGAAGGTACATCAGGCAAGCCTTGGTCACGTACTTCTGGATTTCATTCTCTAAAGTAATGTTAGCTGGACAACATTCAGCTCCTGGGCTTGCAGATCTCAGCCTGACTCTGCCAAGTGCCGATCACCCTCCATCCCAATGGACTTTAGGGACAGTGGAGAGCAACTGAGCCCAGGAAGAAACAAAAGCCGTCATTTTGCAGGATCAAGCCCACCGCATGACACAAGAGGCCAGTTTTTCCTCTGACACACGTGAGGGGATGAGGTACTAAAAGATGAGTACAACAAACTGGTGCCTGCAATGTTCACATAAGCAGTGTTTCAGATGCAGCAATAGTAATAATAAAAATAATAAATAATGAAAATGTAAACCTGGATATGGTTTCTCTTAGATGCAAATTAAGATTTAAATATAAAAATGATAGGCTTCTGCTAATCCTTCTTAGGAAGTCATAAATTGTTAATCAGACCTTAGGCAGTGTTGTTTAATACCAACTTTAATAAAACAGCTGCCTGAAGCAGAAAGACAGTTGGGATCCTGACTCTAAAACTTTGGTAGCCTCATCCACATTTTTGTAGCCTGAGGCTCTTACACTACCATTGATAGCAGCTCCTTTGAAATATGCTCATTTTTTAGGCTGCTAAATTATTAAACACCTTATTAGTAGAAAGATTAGATGGAAGAAAAGTCATCTCTGTATGACGGAAAATGGATTGGAAGAGGAAGGAAAAGTTGAGGGAATATTTACATAAAAGATACAGCTCTGTTGTTGATATACAGAGGTAATCCATAATCCATAACTCATTTAAGAAATGAACCCATCAAATTACATCACAATGCATGACAAATTGCTACTGTTGAGCTATCCTACAATAAATTACATAGAATCATTCCTGTCAAGAGCAAAACTTGTTTGAGACTAAAAAAGCAATGTCGCTACAAGGTTATTTTCCCTGTTGTTCCATAGGATTTATCTATCCCACACAATGTCTCACATGTCCATCATATAGTTTAATGGGGGTAGCAAAAGTTCTCTTGTATGGGGTAACCACAAAGTCTGCCAAATTAAAACTGCTTTGAAAATTGCAAGACAGGGGAAAGGAAGAAGAAGGAGAAACGTTTCTTCCTCATTACTCCTTAATAATATTTGTCAGTCAGGTGAGCAGATCTTTAGACTAAAAAAAAAGCAGCAGTCATTTCCTTAAGTGCAATGCCTTTTCACTGTATGTCCAGAGCAGCTTGTTAGCATGCTAATTGTTTAGTTTAATATGCAATACAGAGCACACTTACTACTTTGAAGTGCTTATTCATGATGTCATGGATATTAGTGTATATTTCTTAATTACACAACAGGACAATATTTCCCCCCTTCAACCTACACTTTCTGTTGCTCTGATAGGTTTCTCTAACTAGCCAGAATAATCATTTTGCCACACAGAAGCAGATAAGGGAAAAAAAAAATGTAAACAATTTTAAAAGCCAGTTTAATTTAATAACAAATTGGAGCTGTACTTTGTGTTAAATTAGCACTGCAAGCCTCATATCAATTCAAAGCAAGGTTCCTTGTTTGTTACTGCTTAATTAATCAGTCCTGTTTCCATCTAAATGAAAAGTTTTCTCTCTCTCCTATCATCTCTAATATCTCATTTTAGGCAGCACATCAAGTTAATCTTGCTTACATTAGCAACTTATTTCTAATGGCCCTGCTCAGTTATTTACAATAATTCATCCTATCCCAGCTTGCAGCTGAATCCTGCTTGGTCTCTTTGCTCTGTTTGAACAGTCAGAGTCAATGGTAAAATAGCAAGTGCAGAGCGAGCTCATCCGGCCCCATGACGCACCGACTGAGGACAAAGACCTGCTTCCAACGCACTGATGTCTACTGAACTTTTGGCTTCCTGGCGTGTCTTGTCTTCCCACAGGCAACGTGCACAGAGCTGGGCAAAGGATCGTTATCTTATAAAACACCAGATGAGCATGAAACAGTCCAATGGAAGAAGAGAAATATGTAAGGGAAGGAGAATATACAAGGATGGGTGGTGCCTGAAAACATGTCCTCATTACCCTTTATACAGCACATCCCGTAAATAAAGCTGGGATAACCATGAGTCCTGCGCTACCATCAGTGGTGTATATAAAAAATATCAAACCTTCCACCATGTCACCTTGGAAAGAAGTGAAGAATGGGACTTTAAGCACCAGCTGGCTGAGTATCTCCTCCTTGTGCTCACTCCACCATTCCCAGAGCTGAAAACTGCTGCCACTGCCCTAATCTGGTACTTTCTGTCACTGCGGTAACCAAGCATACTAAGTTTGGGACTTAACAAAAGACCTCTGGTGGTTTGGATTGCACCAACCTGGCCCCAGTCAAACAGTTACTGAAGCTGTGGTAGCTGGTAGCCATCTAGTCTATGTGCTCACCGTTGCTAAGTTCAGCCTCCAGAAGTAAGTTTTCCAGCTGCCTCCTGGAGCTGGGATGCCTGCCCATGTCAGGATGCCTGTTGCTCATCCTCCCTCCCTCTTCAGGCAGCACCACTGCTCCAGCAGCTCCGTCCCGCGGTGACCCACAGCCTCTGAGATGTAACAGATACTTGCTCGGGTCAGGGCTCGAAACTAAATCTGCACCTGAGGTGCTTGCATCACATGAAGGCTGGTTTTAATGCCAGTTTGACCGAACATGAATACCTCTGTAATAAGCACAAAATACACTTAATATTAAATGAGCCATTCCAAGAGGACAAAAACGGTTCCTGAGTAACCCCAGTGTTTACTTTTGCTCAGCCAGGATTCAGGATGGTATTGCAACAGAAAAAAAGGGTGTGCAGTGTATTTTAACCTCCTAGATTTGTTGCAACCAGCTTCTGACCTCACATTTACCAGCCTGGTTGAAATTACAACCTGTTGCTAAGGTAAACTCTGTCATACCTTAAAGTAACTGTGATATCAAGTAGCTTTGAGATATGTGACAAATGAATTACAGTAGATTAATGAGGAGCTTCAGAAATCCTGCAAAAGACACCCTACCATGTTACAATATGATAATACATTTCATTTAATAACAATATAAATTCTGTGCTGAGAAAAATGGGAGCCTGTTTTTGTGTCAGTTTGGGTTTTTTTTCCAAGAGGAAGAGAAATCCTTTCTACAAATCAGAGTGCATGCTTCTGTTTCTGATGGGAAACGCTGCTCTGGAAAGCACTGAATTTCAAAGCTGCTTGAGAATAGATTGTCTGCAGAATTGTGCTGATGGCTGTAAATATTAATAAATAAGATACACTGGGCCAGCTTTTTTCCTCCGATGTTTATGCACTGCTTCTTCTTAAGTGCAGATGACCTGAAGACACAGGCACCAGAAGGAAGAATCTGAGCTAAGAATTAGCTTTAGAGATGTAACACACAGCGACACTTGCACAAAGGAAAGATGCTCCTGCTATGTTCCAGCAGACCCAGCCAGCAACTGACAATCTCAGCCAAGTCCTCTGCACCCCCGCTGCAACTGCCCCCAGCTGCTGATGGGAGCAGAAGGACAGCAGAGAATCCATCTCCATGCTGTAGAAATGAGCCAGGGCTATATTGCTGAAGGGGCTTCAATGGAAAATGATGATCATTCCTTACACAGGTTTTTTTCCATCCCCACTTTCCCTAGTCTACTATTTAGGGACACCAAGTATACAAATTTTTGGAGGTCATGGTTTGGTCACCATGGAAATAATTGCAAAGTTGTAAACACTTCATTACAAGATCCTGACATCCTGATCCAGGAAGGCACTTAAGTATTCAGACAGTCTTGTGGGCTTCAGTGCAGTTTATCGGTATGTTTAAAAGTAAACTGCTCTGGGACCAGGTATGATAAGGCAGAGAGACAAGAACACTGCTTTGTTTATGGCAGAAATAACTTGGTAATTATCATCAGTGAGAAGGGAAATACCATAGCAAGGCATTAATATTATTTAGACTTAAATGGAGTTTAGATGAAATACAGAGTTTTATAAAACTGGTTGGCACAGCGTGGATTGCTTAAAGGGATGTGGCTGGTGGACTTAAAAGTTGCTTCTGCATCTTTTTCCCTTTCAGCAGTGACAGCTAAATTGAGTACCAATTTCACAAAAGGAATTTGCTCCCTGAAAGGGATTCTAGCTCTATATATTCCTGCTCTGTGATCTCCCAGAGCACTCTTCGCGCTGTGAAAATGAGGAAATAGGCTCTCTTGAATTCTTGTAGCGGTCGATCAGTTTGCGAGGCTAGCTCCAAAAGCATTAGGATATAGTAGGTGGGATGCAGCTCAGAACCTGGTACTATTTGGATCTAACCCTGTCATATAACTTTAATGTGTCTTTTTCATGTGTCTTTTCCTGCTTCTCCCTGTTTATTTATACCAGGACCAACACCCATGCCAGAGGTATTGGTGTCTGCCATGTCCTTATTCAAGTAACTTTCCTTTAACTCATCTTCATACCTATGCACCAGAAATTCTACTCCTTAGATGTTTACAAAGCAGGGGTGCTTTGAAATGAATTCATACAGGCATGGAGGTGAACAAGAGAGTGCAACGTGACCTCTGGATGCCCCAAAGCACAGGCAGCAGCATGCAGAAAAGGCAGCCTTTTATGAAACTTTTTTATCCCCAGCTCTCCCACAGGCATAAGCAGGTGGGAATGGACGAGGCATGGAATGATAAAGAAACTCTGCGGCCAGTCCAACTGGGCCAATGCAGAGAGGAAGGTCACTGCCACCTTGCTTGGGGACAGCTCAGATTACTTTCTCCTGGGAATAAGATATTCAGTCTTGTCCCGGACACCTCTGGAGCTACCCAGCCTCCCCCTAGAACACGGCTGAACAAACAAGCAAAAAACATCCAGAAAATCCTTTGGGGAGAGAGTGTCAAAGCGGCTGCAAGGAGTCCTTGAGAAAAATAATTGGCTTTCTTTGGATGAAAAAAGAGACCCAAATCCGATTTTTTTCCCCATCCATTCTTTGATCAGTTCCAACAACTTGAGTGAGCAGCAGAGAGGCAGGAGGGTTGACTGCAAGCTGTACTTGCTGTAGATCCTGGTTCAGCATCCCTGCTGTGCTACAGCCTCCTCGTGTGACCTTGGGCAAGTCACTCACCTCCGTTGTGATTCCCTTCCCTCTGCTGTAAAACAAGGCCAATTATACAGACCAGTCTTGCAGGGGGGCTATGTGGTGAAGATGTATTTTTTAGACATTGTGGAATACTTGAACAGCTTTTGAGTGAAGGCCCCATGTCGATCAACTATGCCTTGTCCCTTACTTGGAGAAAGAGTCCCAAAAGCCCACAGAGCATGATAGTGTTATTTTATTTGGCAGGATACTGTAAGCTATTTTGTTTTCTTTTTGTCCATGAAGATGCTTTTGTCAAATAATGATTGCCAGACTAATGACACCCTAAAGTTACAAACCACCAGGCACTCAAAGAGAATCAATTCAGTGAGGAAACAGATTTCACCTGAATGCTTAGGGCAAAACTAAAAGCAACCGTGCTTTTAATTATTTTTGTTAATGTATTGGAACTGGGGGGGATGAGGGAGGAGAACACATGGATATCTTTCTAAGCAAGAGGGCTTTCCCTTGGGTGAGAGAGTCAGTACAGAGGTTGGCCCCCACACTGCATGGTGTCAGCAACCCAGCTGGGACCCACAGGCATGCGTGGTGCTCCCACCACCCCACCGCCTCACATGCAGGACAGGTCTGGATCCCCACAACCTTCGAGAACGCAAAGCAGAGTTACCGTCAGAGGCAAGTATTTTCTTTGAGTTTGGTCTTACCCTTCACACCAAAGCAGAGCTACATGGTAATGATCGTGTTGATTAAGCAGCCTTTGTGCTTATAAAAGCCGGTAACTGACAACTGAAATGCAGCAGTTAGGGAGTAGGCAGCTCTGCCTTACACCCAGACAAGCACGCACCTGCAGTACCTGGGGACACTCGACTAGTGTTTAATTTCTGTGCTAATTTTCAATTCCTGCTGACCCTTCTCCTAGGTCCTCTGGCTCTGCGATTAGATGCAGAATTGGGAATGCTGGAAAGATACACTACCTATTATCTTCACAGGCAGCTGTAAACATTACAGCAAGATAATGGAATTAGTTTAGCTGAGAGGAATTAAGGTACCTGGATAGTACAGGACCGATCTCATTCATAAAGTGCTCTCTTCTGTGCATTGCGGTGTGTCACTAGGGAAGAGCTGAGGGGTTATGATGGGTATTTATGTTGCAAATCAAATCTAATAGTCACATTCTGTCTAGAACTAGGCACTTTTAGACTATATATAAATGCATATGTATATCCTGACAAGACAGGCTAATTAATCCATAAAATATTTGCCCACAATGCCAGAATAAAGCCATTATTGAACAGGTTACTTAAAACATAGCAAGGTTGGCACTGTTCCTGAATGCGACCAGATGGAAATGTATATGCTCTTTTGTCTCTGTGCTTGGCGAAGAGGAGTATGGAGAGGGTGTCTTGTGGCTGGGTGTGAAGAAAGATAATGCATATCAGTGTAATCTTGGATGTTTCAGCACAGTGCTATCAAGTGCTCTGGCACCATCACAGTTAAGCAATCACTTCTTCGCTTAAAGCTTCTTTTTGGAGGTCCAACACCATAACTCATGAAGGACACCATGCCAGACATGCCTCTTCCATCCTGGCAGGGCTCGCAGGCTCCCCTCACCAGAAAGACGCAGTTTCCCTTCCCCATCAGCATTGCTCCTCACTGCTGCTAAGGGGGTTGCGGCTGCAGGAAAAATTGTCTTTTCTGGTTTGTTCTGAAACAGGAAAATACTTGAGGAGTGGGCAGCTCCACGAGACTGGATGTACCAACCAGTAACATTAATTCACACCACTCTAAACAGTCCTGAACTACAGTTATCCTAGTTTCTTCTGGGAATGCTCCTGTTAACAAACAAACAAAAGCATAAATATAAATATTCACAGTATTTGTCTGGGCCTTTCAGTGCCAAGTGCACAACTGGGAAAATAAATAAAGTGGAAGACAATGTTGGCAACCAGCCACACCTGGAGTAAGTACAGGAGATGGTCACAGGTGCAAGGAGGGATAACGCTGCCTGAAATAGGGAGGGGAAGCTGCTGATGGGTGATCAGGATTAGGACACACAGGAGTGCCCTGGAGAAGCTTAGAAACCTGAGGCTGGATGGACTCCCAACAGATAGCGGCCAGTCATTGGGGAAGGAAGAGAGAGAAGCTCTTAGGCTGAAATTTACGTCAAGAAAAACCCAAATGGATATGAAGTACTCAAACTCAAACTTTAAAAATGCTTTTATCCAGCACTTTCTCCACCTAGTTCCACTGCAGCATCACTCACAACACAGTCTAGAGAGGATGACTTTTTCTGCTGATGTTTCCATTAATTATGCATTCTTCAAGGATGTTTTTAAAACTCAGACAGGGACTAATAATCTGCCCTGTACCTTTTGTTAAGCAATAAAGACAGATAAAATGGGTTTAATCACACTAAACAGTCCCTCTACATCTCATCTCTCCCCATCTCAAATGATACAAGGCAAGATATCATAACACCTCTCTCCTCACAGAGCCCAGTTTCTCCAGACCCGTTGGAAAGGGCTGCTATGACTAAGCAAGCAGCACAAGCAAACCAGCTGCTACTGGATTTTTATCTCAACCAGAACACATTTAAACTTGAGAACCGTGTTTATGCTGCAAGTTGAATCCTGCATAGAGTCAGCAGAAGAGACTGGGTTCGGCGGCACACAGAGTCGTTCACTTCATGTGCAGGATGGGGGACTCACTTTAAAGGTTTATGTTGAAAAGGTCCTGAATTTGGCACCACATAGCAGTCAGGATAATCACGACTAAATTTATCAGCCCTGTTTCTGAGTTGTGAACCCAAGTAATTATTTAGAAAAACAAAAAGGAAAAAGAAGCAAACCTCAAATGACGCAAAGCTTTGAAAAAAATTGGAGGTTACTGCAGCTAACTTGGTCTTTAAGGGGTTAATGAAGAAGTCTCCCTAACACGCAGCTTCCAAGGCACAGCCCCTCCATGGCATTTCCCGCATGCTTATGATAATCAAAAGATACTGAAAACCAATTCTACTTTATTCTGGTATAATTGCAGCAGAGCCACTAGAGGAATTGCAACCATTATGCAAGATGAAGCACCATCACAGTGGGGCCTGCTGTTTCCAATGGATTCTACCCACTCGTTTTTATAGATTTCAGCTACCTTTCATTTTAGTAATTAGCCACCATTTCCAAGGAGATCCATAAGCAATTGCCTGCCCATCTTGAGCCATAATGCTACAAGATTGCACTAGAAAGGGAACATAGTTTGAAAGTAGTAACCGAAGGGCAGACAGCACACTAAAAAGTTCAGTTAAGCAAGAGACGGAGACCACCATTTCATTTAACAACAGATAAATGTTGATGCCCTCTAGATCTGTTTGACCACTACACAGTGCACAGGCATCCATTGGAAAACCCAATAACGATTCCTTCCAAACCCCAAAATACTGCAGGAGTCTATTAACAAGCAGCAGATCAGTGTGCTGAAATGTTTAGTCAAAGCAAAAATTATGTAGGAGACCTGAGGGGACAGAGGACTGGGGAGAGGATCCTGCCCCGAGGAACCCAGTGTGCCCTTGAGTAGAGGGCTGCGCTCAGAGAGAAGGTGCTCTGGCAGGATCTCAACTGGCAAGAAGCACAGGCATTCATAACTGCTATCAAGTTTGCATCAGTTTCGAGATCTTCAGCAGAAAGGAGGGGAAAAAAAAAACCACAACATTTTTTAACGTGTGTGTTTTGCTTTCAAGGAAGTCTCTCAACTAAATATTATTGAAACAGCAGATGGCAAAATGCAAACTTTATGAGGGAAGGCTGCCTTGAGCGGCAGGTTACCGTTTGCATGGGAGAGCTTTGCAAGGGAGGGAGGGAGCGAGAGAAGAGTCAGAAGTTAAAAGATGCATATTTCTAGCTGAACAACTTGGTTAGAAAATGATGACCATGTCTATAAATGTAATCTTTGGAGTGCTGGCATGGAGATATGCAAGAGCTGTGAACTGGTGTGAAAGCTAAAACACCTAGAGGGACTAATAAGTCCCTATGGGGACCCCAGTTCCTTAAATGGCTGCAAAGGATAATTGCAGAGAACTGCAACAGGACTGAATCAATGCCATTTTCTCTGGAAAAAAAAAAAAAAGTATTGCTGCCTCTGATTACGTTATTCTGAAAAGATTGGCTGCTTTCCCCCTCTCTCCCCCAGCAAAAAAGTCAACTGCAAGCCACTAGAAATATGTCCAGAAAGATTATGGTGCAGCTGAAAGCCAGAATCGTATATATTTACCGGTGCTGTGTCAGATAACATCTGAGAGGAGAGCAAAAAAGGGATTCAGCCCTGCAGTCTTTATTAGCATGTTTGGGCTGTTTAAAGGAGCTATCCAATTGTGTCGTTGCTGCCAGGCCTTTAAAACTGTATATATCCACGATAAAGGAATCTACTTGATCTTGATCACAAGCCTCCAAGCCCTACCCAACTCTCCTGTGACATGCAAACTTATTGCCTTTAAACAGGAATTAGAAAAAAAATGAATAGGGATGCACCATTACCCATAGCATTATACTGCTCCGGAACAGATGTTAATCAATTTTATGGAATGCTTTAAGTAATATGCAAGCACTTTTGCACAGAACTGACTGCCTAATAGAGATTTCAGCCCAACAAATACATGAGATAAGCCTTTATCTTGACTGCGAGAGTTACGTTTATTTTGATTAAAACCAAAGAGGTCTGCACGTTCAAGCAAATTTATTCCCTTGGAATTATGTTATTTCCAGGGTGCAATTACATATGGTCCTATGACAAAAGGGAATGGAAATATCCTTGCTCTTGATTGTAGTGTTCTCCTTGCGCATATGTTCATGCGCGTGGCTCATGAAGTACACATGTAGGATGTATGTACCGTCCTCACAGATTCCTGAATAGACAGGAACAACTGTACTCTATTCCAGCTGCACTAGAAGAACAGTAAATTTGGAGAAAGGACTGACCTGACACTCTGTAAGTAATTTTTGCTATGCAATCTCCCATGCAGTGCTAACAGAACTTTAAAATCCCACATCATGCACAAGTACAAGGAAAAAGGTGCCCCATCTTCTCAGTTTATATGAAAGTAGCAGCTGTGCCATCGTGCTGGGAGTAATTTCGGTCATTAAACTTCCTGATCCTTGAATGTCATCAGGAGTTACTTAGGTGACCATCCACTTGCACTTACAAAGTACTGCATTTAACTCTCCATAAAATATGGATTTTATTGCAGCAGTGACAAGACTTCTTTCCACAGCCACTGACCTCTACTGCTATTGCTTATCTCTTGACTCAACCTTTTGCATAAGAATACATATATATAGTATACATGCTGTGCATTGGTTTCCCTGTGTGTGCACGTAGGTGTTATATACATGTGAATATATAAATAGTTCAATCTATCTGACATACTAAGTATGTTACCAGCTCCTTAGAAACATTTACGACATAACCAAATTCAGCACTTTCTTTCTGCAATTATCCAACTTCTCTCCTGTAAAATGCCTGTACGCCTACCCCCTTTCTTCCACCACCTCCATCACTCCCAAACCCATTCCTTTATCAAATAAAAGATTTCACATTTGTCAATTCCTGCAGCGTCCCCGGATCTGCCCCCTCTGCCCCCTTCTTTTTGCTGAGGGAGAGCCTCATTTCAACTGCGCTCTACATTCAGCTCTGCACTTTGCCTCGGATTTTGCTCGTGATCCGAAGGGGTTTGCCCTGTATCCATTTCACAGCAACTAGGCAAGAAACCGAGACAGGTTTTATTATTATTGTTTTCTAGTTATTTATCACGCCTCTCCTGTTATTATTATTGTCGTTGTTGTTATTATTATTCCTTTCCGAACGCATGCGACCCTCCTCCCGCTCTCACCACCTCTCCTCAACCGAAGTCTCTTGCTGGCGGTAACAATTCCCAGGAAAACGCCGCATCCCTTCGCCTGACTTAAAATGACAGCAAACGTGGTCCCCACACGCCCCTGAGCCGCCGGGCACGCCGCGGAGCGCCGGGGAGGGGGGGACACCCCGGCGCGGCGGTGGGGTGCGGAGCCCTCCGCAAGACAGCTGCCAACTTCGCAAAATAAGTGCTCGGCTCCCCCCCCTCCCCCCCTTAATTAGCATTCCCCATAAGCACGGCAAAGAGGAAAAGGGAGGAAGGCAGCTGCCTGGTGACAGTTGAAACTTGCTCCTGAAGAAGTGCGAAGCCGCATCTCCTTACCGACAAGCAGGGACGACGGGGCCGAGCCTCGCCCGGGTCGGCGGCGCGGCGGCAGCGCGGCTCCCCGGCCCCTTCTCCCCGCCGCTCAGCCTCCCCGCCTCTCACTGGGGCTCCCGCTCGGCCAGCAGCACTTTTTAACTCCAGCATGCAGGCAGCCCGAGCCGAGGGGGCTCTCTATCTGATTGGTTTCCATTCACTGCTCCTGATTAATAAAAAAAAAAAAAAAAAAAAGGGGGGGGGCGGAGAGAAAGGGGGGAAAAAAAAAAGCCAAACTCCTCCCTCCCTGCCTGCCTCCCCGGCGAGCGCACACGCACAGGCACAGGCACAGAGACACACACACGCGAGAGCACACACTCGCACACGCACGCACACGCACTCCCGGCGCTGGCGCTGCGGATGCCAGAGCCGCCGGAGCCGCCGCACTGGGGACGGGGAGGCGCGGAGCGGGCGCGCAGCGGGCGCGGGCGCGGGCGCGGAGCGGGCTCCTCCGGGCGGGCAGGGATTTGCAAGTGAATGCGGTGGGAGGGCAGAGGGGGAGGGCTGTGGGAGGGAGCCCCCCTTCCCCCCGAGAGCCGCTCCGTGCTTGAGCTGGAGAGCAGCCAGCTTCTTCCTAATCGCTTGGTAGTGATAGCAAAAGCAGAATAAAATCAGGGGAGGGGGGGATAAAGAGGAGGGAGAGGCGTGCTCCTCTGTTGTGAACCGTGTGTTTGTGCTGTGCGGTTTCTCATCCTCGGAGCCGTTTTTAAGTCCTTCTCTTGACACCAGAGATGCCCGACTGGTCTTTTCCCACACTTCCCGGGAACTTCCTGGACTTGATGAATCAAGAATTTCAGTGAATTATTAATGGAGATGGCACTTTGTGGAGGTGATCACTTGTGGCGGTTTCTGTGTGAATGGGAAACAGTGGAGGAGGATTTTCCAGGTGCCTGCCTTTGCTTGGGCCCCCTCTTCCCAGAGGGCTCCCCACTCACGAGGTTATGACTAATCTTAATGCAGAAAGAACTGAAATCTCGGCTTTTGCCGTGGGACTCGTGGAGCCCCTCCACACACACGCATGTTGTACAGCCTCCCCCCCCCCAAGTCTAGTGTAAAATAAGGCTTCAGGTGTTTTAATCTAAATATTAAATGACAAGATGGAAATTGCCTGCCAGTTTATTATTTACCTGATAAGAGTCCACTCCAATTCAGCTGCATGGTGTCCCCTTAAGATTCATGGCAAATGCTGCAAGAAGTGAAGCTTTCTGCCATTTGCTTCTCACATCTCCACAGTCTTAGGTTTGACCTTTATGATGTATTTTTTTTCCCCTGCTAGTCAATCTTAAGCTGTCTTTTTTTTTTCTTTCTTTCTTTTTTTTTTCCCTTCCCTTCCTCCTACCCACATTTCACAATTTCTGCTTGCTCTATATCTTAAGGATGGGTCTGTGCTGGCTCTAAGCCACCTTTGTGTCCTCCTGTTTCTGGACCATTTCAAAGGTTTTACTATACTTTAAATACTCTGAGCACCAGAAGTTCAGGTATCTTGCTGCTTGTGCTGTAATTTCTGCAGTGCTGCAGCACCATCTCGACAGCATAGCTGTTATCCCTAAAACTGGTACTGGGCTCCTTAAGGAAGCCTTCAAGCTATTCCCTACAGTCACTGTGTTGGCAGAGTCCCTCTTCAGCACAGCTCTGGGTTTTTAAGGACTCTGTATGATACCTACAAAAGCCAAAGCAGTGTAAGGAGGCTTGATTCTGCTTTCCATACTTTTGTGAACTCTACTTAAGCAAATCACTCAGAAAAGCCACTTAGGTACCACTGCCATTATCTAGTCATTTTAGTCTTTCCACACAGCTGAGTTTTTCCAGCCTGCAGATCATTCTGATTGCTCTTCTTTGAACTTCCTCTAGTTCCCTCATTTATTTATTTATTTTTTTTGGCAATGACAGGTCAGGAGCTTAGTGAGTATTTGCAGAGTATTCCCAGGAGAGCCTTCTGGACACAGTCTATCTCTCCTTTATGACAGACCACATTTGCAGGCTTTCTTTTGCCCTGCCATATTGCATTGTCAATGTCTGATTCACCGCCCACTCTGACCCTGAGGTCTCCTTGGGCATTATTCATTCCTGGATGTATCTCATTCTGGTTAGCTCTAATAAGGCTGCTTTAGGCTTTTTTTTTTTGGCATTATTTCCTCAGATGGGACAGGGTTATTTATGTCCAGGAGGGACTTCTGTATTTTTGTCAAAAAGGAAGAGTTAGTGCAGGAACTGTTGTGTTCTCCAGAGCATGTACATGAGATTTTTGTCTTCTCATTAATGATATGATTTTGTGGTTGACAATTTTAAGTCCATAGCTGTGTGAGAAGACATTTTTTCAATTTTAAGGGACATTGTCAAGAGGATGCTCTTCCTCCTCCGCCCTCTTCTGTTGACAGCTATAATGACATTAGAATTCCCAGACTAGATCAGGTCATTAGCCCATGAAGTGTCCTGTACCTGACACATTAGCTGAGTGAAAGGCTCAGCTAGGCTTATGAAAATTAATCAAGATCAGCATTGGTTGAAATCAACTGCCCTGTCATGCGGTGGAGAATTTAAGAAGATTCAAAGAAGGACTGAATGTTTATGCATCTAGCTAAGACTGGGAAGGAGATAAAATTTTTTTTTTCAGCTCTTGAACCAATCTAAAATTTGGAAATTGGGATGACTAGTCTATGTAAAACATACTGTTTCACACCTGTCTTGTCCATGGCTCTTCTCTGAAGCAAGTATTCCTGCCCATGGACAGACACAGCACTGAATTAGCCAGAATGAAGATCCAAAGTGGCAACTTCCGCCTCTGTGGTCTCTGTGGAATGCCCAGACCCTTCAGACTGTGACTGAAATATCCATGAATCTCAGCCCTCAGCGCAAAAACAAAATACAACGTAAGCTAGGAATATGTGATGGTTTTCTCTAAGCTATTCAGGAGAAATCACATTTCCAAACAATGGAAAATGTCTATGTAGGATTTAAGGACTAAGAAGAAAAATCCTGAAGCTGGTGAAAAGCCACCTACAGTTCACTACAAGCTGCAGTGCCTATGAAACAATCTGAAGGTTTCACTTTGTAACTCCTTACGTGAATCAGGCACTTCAGAGTTTTCCCAGCCCTGCTTATTTTCCAAAAATGTGGAGGGACCTTATTCGGAATTTATAAAGGGGAAACCTCAGTCTAAGACAACTTCTCTTCACTCTTTTCTGCCCTTTTTTTTTTTTTTGGGGGGGGGGAGGCACAGGGAGACAGAAAAAATTCAAAAAAAAGAGTATGACTACAATTTTGCATCACTGCAACAGAACGGAAAAAATTTACATTGAACCTGGTAGGCAATCAGATGATGCCAAAATTTTTGAGGTAGAATAATTAACTTCATGTCACATCATTATGGATGCTATGCGTGGTCAGTATCCAGATCTTTAAAAATCCACAGTTTAACACTTCTGACCTTCTGTGATAATGAATTCCACAGGTGAATTGCATACAGTATAAATGTATCTTTGTTTCTTTGTTTGCTTTGTATTTATAGCCTTTTAATTTCAGTGTCAGTTTTGTATTAAGTATCAAGAAAATAATGAGCTCCTGGATAGTTTTAACCATATTTTTCATTTATTTTTCCTAATAGAATTCAAATTGTTTTAATCTTTGCTTTCCCAAGCTTGAGTGCCCTGTCCTCTAAGTCTCTAAACCCAGTCCTGGAGATCTGGGTGCAGCAGTCAAGGATTAGCCAAGCAATTGTAAGGGGCTGAGATGACATGTTGCACTTTACCATTCCTCAAGTGAGATATGCTTCTCATAGCACTGAAGCTGACCCCTTGTGGTTTCCTAGTCCTAATCTGTTGCAAATACAAAAGAAACAGGTTAGCTCCAACCACTTTCCCATCTTCTGTTCATACCTCTGGTCTGCTGGACCACTGGAGGAGTGATGGTTTGCCAGATGGATCCCAGTGACTGCATGCAACCCTGCATTGCATATTTGTTTCCCTCCTCTGAATAGTTTTGTTCTTTGTTGATGTCCTTCTTCCAATGAGGCCCCCAAAACTGGAGAAAGAGGTTATTCCAGCAAATCTGAATGTCTTTTTCTAATTCAAGTTTGTTAGATGTTTTAACCCCTTCTAGAAGTGATGAAGAAAAGCAGGTCGTGGCTTGATTTCTTGCTTCATAAGCCACATGAGGAACTACTCCATTTATGCCTATTCCACAGATATTTTAAGGTGAAAGAGATCCCCGTTGCAAGGTATGAAAGAACAAAGAAGCAAAATTTGCATCAGAGCTTGCTGATTTCGTGGAAACGTTATGAAACCTGCCTGGTTTTTCTTAGCTTGCTGTCTGAACCTCTCAGCTGCCTCCCAAGTAGGGAACCTGGAACTGCAAATTCTTGCAGTTTCATGGCTTCTTGAGAGTCTGTCTTTCGCCATTTCAGTGGTGAAAGTCAGAAAATGAAGGTGGTTAGAAAATAGTAATAACATTTTTGGTTTATCCTTGAAATAGTTGTATTTATTCATTAATAGTGTAGCTCCTCTTAACAATCTGGAACTTCTGTCTTCTTGTCCTACTTGAAGATGAGAATTTATTTTAAAAAATGTTCTGGAAATTCAATATTCCAGTCAATTACCACGCTAAGCATTCCTCTGCTGCTCTGTGTTGATCTGAACTGTTCCAAACAGCACCATTTTTCTTTAAGAAATAGCTATTACTTCTGAATTGAATAATCCTGACCATCATGGCCCTCCCACAGTTTTTCCTCTGGTGCCTAGTCCATGTCTTTTTTGCCTAGGGATGGCAAAACCAAAATCATTTTCAGTTAAACTCATACTGAAACAGATATTTTCAAAGCTGTCATACACCTCTGAATTTCTTACCTCTCCTAATTCCAGTGGTATTGAAATATCACAAGAACAGCTGTTGTTATGTTGCTTCTGGAGTCAGTAATTACAGAATTGCGTTGTGAAAGTAACAAGCTAAAGGGTGGCAGATAAGTTTCACATACATCTAGTTTAGGTATGTTCAGTTGAACTGAACCTTTGCACTTCAGGGGGTTCACCCCTCACTCATTGCAAACTACAAGGAAACTCTGCTGTTAAGAATAACAATAAGGGAGTCCTTCACCTCTGCATTACCAATATGTCTGATTGATCATTCCTGACAGAAGCATAAAAATGTGAGCATAACAAATAAGACATGTAAATAGCAGCTAATGCCTTGGGAGTTTCATTTCCTCAACAGGTACATGAAGTTATAATTGCTCTAATCAGCACTCCCACAAGCAGTTAGCACTTCTACTTGCCATAGAAGAGGCCTGAAAGGACAGAAACACCTTCCATTCAAAACACCATAGAGATCAAATACATCACAACCAGTATGGTCTTTAAAACCAAAAGCTTGCATCATTAGGATAATTGAGGAGCTAACACACATCTACATGCATGGGATGTAAATGGAAAGCAGCAAATGGAAAATCAGATTCTGTCCCTCTAGCTGAATAATCATTATACAATAAAATCAGTTCATGACCAAATTTCACTGTAAGTCATTTGGCTACAGTCAGAAACTTGATAGCTTCCCTGTAACTGATAAATGTTATCAGTGATCCTCTGATGCTCTTGTAGGAGTTGTTAGTCATGGGCACTAGTCAGAATCTGTAGATGTTACTTCTTTCCATGTGAAATGTTATTGCAGTAGAATTAGAAGGCAATGCCATTTTGCCAGCTCTGTCAAAGTTTTGGGTGCTTTGGGAATATTTTACAAAATGCACGTAAGTATTTTTCAAGAAATGCCTCATCTTCTGAAAGAAACTCTCTTTAATTTATTGTGGAACCAGCAGAACTCTTCTGCAGGGTTGCATTTGATATCAAAATGCCCCACTTTGGCCATGAAACCTATTGTTTATTTGTGTGAAGCTGACATTCTTACCAGTCTCCTGTCTGTTTGTATCCATTGATTATCTTTTCTCAGGGCTCAAACTTTCTGTGTAAGTTACCATGGTTTAGCTAGTTCCTCCTCGCTGCCTGAGCCACAGTAACTGTCTGTGTGTACTCTCAGATGGTAGAGAATACCATGTAATTTGACTTTGTCAATCCCTTTTCACTGTGGACTGGACTAAAAAGAATTATCTTCCATTTGTTCCTGGCTAGGAGTGCCTATATGAACAGTTACTATGCTTCAGCTGATGTAGGCTACTCACTGTGCAGTAATAACTTGCTTGTGAGTCTGACATGAACATACTTTATATTTTAATAACCTCTGGAGAATTGACTGTCTTTTCTGCCTCTGCTTGCACAGCACCTAGCACAATGAGAGAAAAAGCACTAAAAAAAAAATGCAAATAATTAATACATCAAAATCACAGTGTATTTTTCAGTAGTACACACACGCACATATCCATTCACAGACTTTGTGGCCCAGAGGGTTTATCACCTAAATAGAGCTGAAAGTCAAATGCTGAAAAGGAAAATGAAGAGGTGAAGTGAGTTAAGCTTCACGCAGCAGGCCGGTTTAGATCTGGGGATAAAATCCAGACCTGATTCCTACTCCACTCTAGTTCACACCAGTGTCTTATCCTCTTATTCACAGTGCCTGCCACGTCTGGTTTCTGCCAAAGGTTTCAATCCAGGCATATCTTTCTCATTTCTCAGATAAGTATTGCTGAGAACCACAGGTCACTCCTTCCCCTCAGCTGATTAGTTCCTCCTTCTCAGGATTATGATTTAGTCCAAATCTTCATCTTTCCTGATAACATTATTGATGCACATACCTGTCTGTATATTAGGTTAGGTCATCTACACAAGAAACAGTAGATAATTTTTGAGCAGTTTTCTAAAAAGTGGTGCTTTGCTTTCCCCCATCTCCTCCACTTTTTGATTCATATAGTCCCAAGTATATTCCGTGCATGGCTGCAATGATCTGTGGGGTTACATCAGGGTTGAATTCTGCAACACACACCTTACACTAAGGTTGCAAATCCACATTGCATTTTTCTTAACAAAGCAGTTTAAGTCATTTTCCCCTCCTCTACCTGTTGGCTAGTCATTCCTGCCTCTGTCCCAGCTCACGTCTCTCCAGAGTTTTTTCATCAAAACCATCTCCGGGATGTGCTGTAACCCGGTCACAGAAATTGATGTTAAAAATGACTGTTGCCAAAGTTAGTTTTGTAACTTAGATCATTTGAGTCATCTGTTGTAGTGGTAAATCTGAGGGAATGGTGAACTACTGCATCTCTGTGTATGTGTGGGAGAGTGGTGGTTGGGGGAAACTTCTTAAATGCCTATGTCATTGGAAAAAATGTAGTGTCACATTACACATTAAAAGATACATTCCCTTTTCAGGAGAAATTATATAGTAGCATAGTAATAAAAATGATGAAAAGTCCCCAGGAGATTTGTGAAAGATACTTCTCTAGCTATATACAGAATTTGCAAAGTGAGCTAGAGTTTTGTATTAGCATTTACTTGACCTAATCAGCAAATCTGCTACTGCCTTTCTACTTGCCAACTGATATTGTCATCCCAGAGAAAACAAACACCCTTCACACCACAGCTTTGTGGGTGCTCTGTATGCCACTCACTTTATCTAAGCAATATAACTTGATATTCCTGATGTTTGCCTGAAGGCAGGGGGCTAGCAAAGTTCTTGATGAGATTTCACATGGGCTATTTTATTCTTCCCCACAATATATCTTATTTTTTTTCTTCCTTCTTTTTCTTTTTTTGTAATTCCTCTCATCTGTTTCCTCACAAAAGCCTTCATCTGAAGAGTGAAAATTGCAGCTCCTTGTGCCTAGCTTTAAAGCTGCTAGGTGTACTAGTCATTAGAGACCTCTTTGCGATCCCAGTTTTTGGAGTCCAGTGGCCAGAATATTTTAATAACTTTCTTGTCCCTACCTCTTGTGGATGTAAAGGTCATATTACTGTAGGAGAGTGACACTAATCTAAGTCTGCATCTTAAGAAGGCAGGGGTATTTTGAATTTAAGTAGATGTCTAGATTTCAGATGAAGGTGTGATTGCAACTGAAAGGGCAGGAATGCCTGTGCAGTGTTTGTAAATACATATATTTTTCCTAGGAGGCTACAGCATTTTTAAAATTTCCAGCTCATCTGCTTCCATGCTGGTTGTTTGTAACCCCTCATCCTAATCCTTCAGGGTTACTCACATGGTTGCCCAGTCATCCTGTATCCTCTATCCCCCAAGCCGTGGCCCTTTCAGGGAACTTGTAGAAACCAGGAGCCAAACTCTTGGCAGAATTTTTTATTACACCCTTCATATGGAGTTGCACAACTACACTTATGGGTGACATTAGGAGTACAGTCCCTAAGGATGTGGCAGCTTGCTGCAGGTTGCCATGAAGTGCAAAGGAAATATTGGAACTTCATAATGCAGCTGGCTACTCAGCCTGGTATTAATATATTTTTGGGTCTTTTTTCCTTAAATGAAGAGAAACATTCTCTCTGCTGTACAGGATTTCCAGTCAGAAGGAGAAGCAGCAACCTTTTATGTTGCATTTAATGAGAATAGCCCCCACTAGAAAAGACCATATTGTCAGGACCTTTTTTATTTACTTTCTCAATTAGTAGCAAACTGTGATACCAATTCACAAGAGAATTAACATACTGGCTTCTGCATTTCACTGTCTCCTCTTCCTGTAGCTATTTTAGGAACTGCAACACTGTGGGATATACCTAGTTCCCATTAATAGGTACTGTATGAAAAGGAGAGCGCTAAACATCCTCTACTTGATCCTCTTTCTAATCTCTTATTCAGTGGACCTTCTAGCAGGGTGGGAAACATTTTAGCAGGAATTAGAGCGATGCAAGTGGGCTTTTGTAAGAAAAGACCATCTTGTAGTTGAATGAAAATAAGTAAACTAGCAAGCACCCATGATAAAACAGGGGAAGACAGTAGCTGCTCTGGGATTCCTGTTGGCAATGTTAGTTTATTGACCTAGGTTGCAGCTCTGCAAGTTAATTAGAAGCAGACTGAACTTTGGGCACCTGAGTAGTCACCCTAAGGCTGGAATGACTGTCTTACGTCTTCGTTGAATCAGGGCTTAAGGTGCCATGGGGGTTAGCACTACAGTAAGCCCCCTGCGGACTGTGGAGAGTTAAAAAATCCTGTTTACATGTTCTCCTTGAATCGGGTGAAGAAATATTTCCTGAACCCACAGGCTTTGTTTCACACTTGAAATACTGTATAGCCCATTTGAATATTTTTGTAGTGCTTAACATTAGCATCTCTCACACAGTTTACATTACTTTGACTTATGGAGGTCCCACTGTGGACGATTGGGAAAAACTAAAGTTCTGTATTAGTAAGCCCGTGACAGAAAAAGAGGCAATTATCTCTTACTTTAAAAGCTCCAAAGTGTAATTCTTGCAATTAATTCCTACAAGGTTCAGAGAATCTAGGCTGGATTTGGTTTGTGGTAGATATTTTCATTCTCTTTGGATCAGCTATATATTTATATATAAGAACAGTGATTTCAATAACAATCTTCTACTTAAACTTGCAAATCAAATAGACCCTATGGGGCATCTGATGTAAATTAGTGAACTGTTGTTAGAGGTCCAGCTGAGTATCTGATGCTATGGATAAAAATAGGTTTCTTGGCATGTCTTTGATTCAAAAAAAAAAAAAAGTTTATAAGGCTCTTTCTTGCTAGATTTAATTCCCTCTTCTGTTTTCTCCCATATGATTAGTTATGTATTAGCTAAACACCACAGTAGGGAAAATACCCAACAACTGTTTGGAGATATAAAAACAGCCTAATGTAATACATCCATTAGGAACATAACCCATAGGAGCTGTTGAGGTGGGGCCTTAGGAAAGAGCCATAATTTATAATTGGACACTGTTCATCTGACAAAAAAGAGAGAAATTCTGAGTTCAAAAGGGACTTCAAAATGTGAACCTGTCAGAGACTGTGCCTTATATTTGCTTTCGATAGTGCATTAACATCTCTAGCAAAGCTTATGCTATTTTGAGTGATGGAGGTCCTACTGTGTAGGGCTGGAGAAAAAAAAAAATAAAGTTCTGTATTAGTAAGCATGTGACTGGGAAAAAAGGCAATTATCTCTTTCTTTAAGAGCTACAAAGTACAGTGGTGGTAGCTTCTGACAAGAGTAAACTAGATGTACATACCTTAAAGGCAAACTGAGGACATGCAGATGAAAAGTTCAGCTCTCTCTTCCTTCCTCCCTCCTTTCCTTACCCACCCTTGTGATCTCTTTGCTACAGTTTGAGAGAAAATCTGGGGCACTTGTTTCTTTTATTTCTTCCAGGTTGTTATTTTATCTTCAATTTTGGTAGAGTGGTAATGATATCCAGTGGCTGCTTAGATGAATCACTGATAGATATTCCTTAGGGATATTCCAGAAAAATGCATCACAGCCAGGACTTATTTCCTAAGTCACAGCATGAATTTGAAACCTATACAGTCTGCCAACAGTAATCAGCTCCTGTCACTGGTCAGATTTCCATTATTTTTTTCCCTGGCACTCTTCTTCAACCCTTCTATTTTCTCCACCCCCACCAGCAATTAAAGGCTGCAATGAATCTCTTATATGCGTAAGAAGGCAAGAACACACACAGGATCCTTTCTTACCTTTGCATTTTATCTCCAGAATATTTCAGCTTTTTTTCTCCCTTTGTACTCACTAGCTTATGCTGGCTTGGTTTGGGATTTACAAGATACTTCCATTTCTTTTCTTGGGTGCTTTGCAAGAGGAAAACTGGTTATACATTTCTCCTCTTGGAAATCTGCAAGGAGTAGAGGCATGATCAACAGAAAAGGAAAGGAATATTATAGTGAAAAGACAGGTGAGATCTATTAATGGATCCGAAACCTTGAAATGAAAAATTATATGGGCAAAGGCTCCGCATCAGTTAAGGAGGTGAACGCTGCAGCTGTATTCAGTGGTGGCTTCTGAAAGTGCAAAGTAATCTCCTCAAAGTGCAGGCTGTGTCACAAAATGACCTAACAGCTATAGAGGGGGTTTGTCCTTTTACTTCTGAGCCAGTCTTCTGAATTTGGACCATGCTGGTAGCAACCAGGATTGGTTTGAAACTGGGAACTGATTGTCGCAGAAGCTGCTCCAGGCACATTAAAACATCTCCCTATAAAATCTCCTAGCTGTGGCATTACCTTTTATGGAAAAGTTCTTCTCCAAGTATGGCTTTTGGAGTGGCAGAGCACATCAGCTCTGCCTCCTCAAGAAAGCCTTTCCAGTTGGCCTTCGCCGGTTGCGTCAGCTGCCTGTTAGAAAGCAATCCGTCACTGCTTTCACTCTGTTATGCAGCGGGCAAATTTCTAAAGAAAAACACCTTTAGACCTGGATGAAAATCATTTCCCAAACTTGCATGACAATTTATCTGTTACCGTAGCAGTACCAAGAGCTTCGGCGGCCGAGCTGACGTGATGTAGAGCGAATGCTGCTGGCTTCCTTGTGTGTGCCCATCCTGCTGTCACAGCTACTTCTGGCACCGGGCTTGGGCAAGCCAGGCGTGAGGCACAGGGAGGGAGCGAGGCTGCCTTCACACCAGCATTACCCAGCCTGTAATTCTGCACTCCTGAGCAGCAGATCTGTGCAGCTGGATTGCTGCACAACAGGCATCTGGCCCGGATCAAGAACAGGCTCACAGTTATGTTTTTTTTTGTTGTTGAACTAGAGCATAGATTCATAGTAATGGATGACGGTGTGTTGGTACAGTGGCTGCCTATTTGCTATAGGGCAACAGACAACTGCTGATGCAGCCAAGTGGTAAAAATTCACCTGTCACAACTGGCAGAGTGAGTTAACCCCCTATCGACTCTCTACATCCAAGAGCTATGATAAACTCTGAAACCAAAGGTACTGTATTGCCAAAACACAGCCTTATTTTTTGTGGGATTCTTGGTAAAAGACACACAGCTTCTAGGGCTGCAGAGGCTAAGGAGGGTGTAATTGCATGTTACGTTTGGAGAGGATGCTTGGGAAGTGCTGAAGACTGCATTGCAGTTCACTGTCCCAACTCCCCTAGATGTGCTGACACAGCTTGATGAGAGCTGAACCAGTGAGCTAGGTTGCTGAAGTTATTTTGCTGTTACTTTTCAGGGTTACTTTTAACCCCAAGCATTTGAGTGATCTGGTTTACAGAGCAGTCAGATAAACAGTTATCTTGGCACACCAGGAAGGGTAAGACTGCAGTGTGAGGTGAGGGGCAGAGTGGGTAACTACGCTGACCCAGCCACTCTGTTTTGAGCTCTCTGGCAATCCCTCCATGTCAGAGTTGAAGAAAATTGTGTATATTTTGCAGCATTGCTCCCAGAGGTATGAGTATCTTAGGAACAGCGTACTATTAAACTGGCATTTCTCACTGTACAGTCTTCATCTTCAAATAGACAGAGCAGGCTAAAAGATGTTT
Source organism: Theristicus caerulescens (assembly GCA_020745775.1). Classification (NCBI taxonomy): domain Eukaryota; kingdom Metazoa; phylum Chordata; class Aves; order Pelecaniformes; family Threskiornithidae; genus Theristicus; species Theristicus caerulescens. The sequence goes on from CM036558.1 coordinate 78,189,502, forward strand.
GTTTACAGTAAAACAAAAGCTCTAGATGCAGTAAATTAGCATTGCAGTATTTAAGTTCTGATTCAGGCTCATCTATGACTCTTCCTGTTTCTCTGCAGTTAAAAGAGCATGTAACTGTATGTAAACATTTAGCCTAGTCAGACTTGTGTGCCAAACTTCTCTTGCTTTTCAATGGCGTTTGGGTGCTAAACTGTTATTTCTTCCTTTAGAAGCAACCCCAGTTGCTTCTAAAGCAACTGTTTTGTTTGTTTGTTTTTTCCCTTTTTTGTGCCTAGTTTTTATATTATAGGGATCAAGTAAATATTATACAATTCTCCCACTAGTACTGCAATAACAACTCCATATAATACTGGCACTTCTGTAGCAAAAAACCCCACACTCATACACAAAATTTTTAGCAGATCCTAGCTAACTAGTATATTTGCAGGGTGCCATGTCATGATCAAAAACTTGCATTATTATCTCTGTAGGAAAGCCCCAATGAGGTCACATTACATTACCACCTGCTGGGGATTTTCTCTCTCATGTCTCCTGCTTGGGGCTAAAAGGATTGAAAGCTGGGTGTTCACTGTCCTATAGAATTAGCCAAAATGCCAGACTAGAAAGCAGTGATTTCTGCTTATTTTAATCAACTTTGTACCAGTTTGGTTCATCATCCTTTCAACAAAAGAATTGTTTATCCCATTTTTGTTACTAGATCTCAAATTAGTATCTTCCAGGGGAGGCACAGAAACTAATTGGAATAATAAATGTACTCATATTTGCTGATATATTTTAGCATACTACAATTCAGATACAGCACATATGAATAGTATTTAATAAAAGTTGCTTAATGGGACATATACTAAAATGATACTTTTTTTTTCTTTGGATCTGACTATAGTGATGTGATTTCTTATGTTATATTTTCCTCTGTCTTTCTAGGCCTTTAGACCGCTGATGAGCAGAAGGCAGAGGAGGTAAGGTCACTCTTCTTTTCCTGTATCACTGTCAGCAGCAGCAACTGATGTAGTTGCAACAGAAATAATACTATTCTTGTTTGTTCTCTCCTCGGAGACCATAGAGAAACTCTTCTTAATGTTAACAAAAAGCTTGAAGTGTCTGTCTGGTATGCACAAAAAGGCCACTGTCATCCTGTTTCCTCCTCCTTAATATTGAAAGTAGCTGCCGGATGCATAAGCCCAGCATGGTGGCAGTCGCCTCGCAGTGACTCCATGGAACTTTGAAATCAGATCCTCATTGTCTTTTAATCAGGAGAAACTCACTGACTTTCTAGACTTCACCTTCAAACACTGAGTTATCCAAGATGTGGGATCAAAGACATGGTGTGGAGCAGGTAAAAGCTGAAAAACACAAATGTGATGTTTCCTAATGGGATGTTTGGATGACTAGAAAGTTGAGAAGTAGACAAACATCCTTTTTCTTTCCTCCTCAGTGCTTTGTCCCCTGCTACTGTGTAGGTGGTAGATACATTGCTAGCCATTCATGACCATGATGTGTGGTGTTGTGGCCAACTAGAAGGTGTTCTTTGGCTGCAAGACACTCTTGCATTATTGGCTTTCTAATCACAGAAAACAAAATTGTCATGACTACTTTGTAGTGGAGAACAAAATCTTTTTCCTTCTGTCTTTCCATATTACCTTACTACAACCTATTTTCAGAAATATGTGCTTTATCTGGAACAGACACACTGATGAGGAGCAAATCCATCTCACTGCTTTGTATCCGTTAATTCCTACTGATATTGTATGGAAGCCCTCAAATCTAGGAAAACAAGCCAACCCAAACCCAGGCTCACTTTGTAAATATACTCACCATACTTCCTTTATTTACAGTTTTTATTGTAGTTTGAAAGACTATCACTTGCATCAGTTATCATGGATCCCATTTTTGCAGATCAGGGCTCCGCCCCCTTAATATGCTCATGGGAGACTACGTTTGTACTGGTTTGCATTGCTTTTTTTCATCTGCACCTATGAATTAAAACAAAGTTCAAGTGTACCAACACATTTTTCTGATACTGGTATGTATGACTGGAATTAATGACTGATGAGTGGAGAGCAACAGGTATTTTCTACTTGGACTTCAGTAAGGCCTTTGACAATGTATCCCATAAGATCCTCATAGAGAAGCTGTTGATGTACAGGCTTGAAGACCAGTGAGGTGGATTGAAAACTGGCTGAACAGACAGGACCAGGGGGTGGTGATCAAGAGAACAAAGTCTAGGTGGAGGCTGGTAACTAGAGGTGTACCCCAGAGGTCAATACTGGCTCCAATCCTGTTCAACATCATCATTAATGATCTTCACGATAGGGCAGAGTGTACCCTCATCATGTTTGCTGATGACACAAAGTTGGGAAGAGTGGCTGATAGGCCAGAGGGTTGTGCTGCCATCCAAAGGGACCTTGATAGGCTGGAGAAATGTTCTGACAGGAATCTCATGAAGTTCAACAAGGGGAAGTATAAGGTTCTGCACCTGGGGAGGAAAAACACCATGCACCAATATATGCTGGGGGCCACCCAGCTGGAAAGCAGCTTTGCAGAAAAGGACCTGAGGGTCCTGGTGAACACCAAGTTGAACATGATCCAGCAGTATGCCCTGGCGGCAAAGAAGGCTAATAGTATCCTGGGCTGTGTTCAGCAAAGAAGTATTGCCAGCAGGTGGAGGGATGTGATCCTTTCCCTTTATTCAGTGCTTGTGAGGCCACACCTGGAGTGCTGTGTTCAGTTCTGGGCTCCTCAGTACAAGAGAGGCATGAACATACTGGAGAGAGTCCAACGAAAGGCCACAAAGATGACTAAGGGACTGGAGCATCTATCCTATAAGGAAAGGTTGAGAGAGCTGGGACTGTTCATCTAGGAGAAGAGCAGGCTCAGCAGAGGTCTTATCAATGTGTATAAATACCTGAAGGAAGGGTGCACAGAAAATGGACCCAGGCTCTTTTCAGTGGTGGCCAGTAACACGACCAGAAGCAATGGTCTGAAACAAACTGAAACACAGGAGTTTCTGTCTGAAAATCAGGAAACACTTTTTCACTGTGAGGGTGACCAAGCACTGACACAAGTTGCCCAGAGAGGTGGTGGAGTCTCCATCCTTGGAGATACTCAAAAGCCATCTGGACATGGTCCTGGGCAACTGGCTCTACATGGCCCTACTTCAGCAGGGGGATTGGATCGGATGACCTCCAGAGGTCCCTTCCAACCTCAACGATTCTGTGATTCTGTGATTATTTGAATGAGTCATTCTCCTAGAAGGTCTACATATCTACTATTTAACCAGGCATGAGCAATCTGTTATTATGCAAATTAGGCTCTTCCAAAACATTGCTCCTGAAAGACCCTCACCTAAGAAACATTTCTGTCATTTGACTGTGGTGGGTTGACCCTGGCTGGATGCCAGGTGCCCACCAAAGCCGCTCTATCACTCCCCTCCTCAGCTGGACAGGGGAGAGAAAATATAATGAAAAGCTCATGAGTCAAGATAAGAACAGGGAGAGATCACTCACCAATTGCCATCACAGGCAAAACTGACTCGACTTTGGGAAATTAGTTTAATTTATTGCCAATTAAATCAGAGTAGGGTAATGAGAAATAAAACTAAATCTTAAAACACCTTCCCCCACCCCTCCCTTCTTCCCAGGCTTAACTTCACTACCAATTTTCTCTACCTCTTCCCCCTCAGCGGCACAGGGGGATGTGGTCAGTTCATCCCACCTTATCTCTGCTGCTCCTTCCTCCTCAGGGGGAGGACTCCTCACACTCTTCCCTGGCTCCAGCATGGGGTCCCTCCCACAAGAGACAGTCCTCCATGAACTTCTCCAATGTGAGTCCTTCCCACAGGCCGCAGTTCTTCACAAACTGCTCCAGCGTGGGTCCCTTCCACAGGGTGCAGTCCTTCAGGAACAGACTGCTCCAGCATGGGTCCTCTGGGGGGTCACAAGTCCTGCCAGCAAACCTGCTCCAGTGTGGGCTCCTCTCTCCGTGGGTCCACAGGTCCTGCCAGGAGCCTGCTCCAGCGTTGGCTTCCCACGGGGTCACAGCCTCCTTCAGGCACCCACCTGCTCCAGAATGGGGTCCTGCATGGGCTGCAGGTGGATATCTGCTCCACTGTTAACTTCCATGGGCTGCAGGGGGACAGCCTGCCTCATCATGGTCTTCACCACAGGCTGCAGGGGAATCTCTTCTCTGGCACCTGGAGCACCTCCTCCCCCTCCTTCTTCACTGACCTTGGTGTCTGCAGAGTTGTTCCTCTCACATATTCTCACTCCTCTTTCCGGCTGCAGTTGCACAGGTCTTTTTTTCTCCCCTTCTTAAATATGTTATCCCAGAGGCACTACCACCGTTGCTGATGGGCTCGGCCTTGGCCAGTGGCGGGTCTGTCTTGGAGCCAGCTGACATTGACTCTATCGGATATAGGGAAGGCTTCTAGCAGCTTCTCACAGAAGCCACCCCTATAGCGCCCCCCCCCCCTTGCCACGCAAACACAGTACACCAGGACAACTCTATGTCTTCACTTCTACCCTGCCACTGCATGAAAATCAAGGGCATTTTAATTCTGCAGTAAAGTTTTAATGAACGTCAAGACTTTTCCAGTTCCATGGGCCATTAGTAGTTCCAGTTCAGGCCGTTACTAGTACTCAAGGTGTATGAGCAAAGGATGAAGTTGCACATTAAAACAGCAAACCTTATTGTTGCGAAGATGCAATTCCACATACTTCTGCAGGGCAGTGGAGTGGAGACAAGGTTACCCAGGTCCGTTTCCCACTCATGGTGCTGCAGGAATGGTTGCTCCACAGTAGAAATAGGAGCTAGCCATGCCTCTGTGGCAGGAGTGGCATCTGCCCAAAGAGTGCAATGCAAAGTACTCCAGTAGTTGCCATTGTCTTTCTGCTGTTGCTAATTCATGGGAAATGGAGAAACGCTTCCCCTGTTCCCCTGTCCCAGGCTCTCTGAGGAATCAGGCTATAGGTTGCCAGTTGGATTATACTGTAGTGAGCTGAACAAGGCAATCTTTTTTTTTTTTTTTTTTTAATACAGCTCTATCATTTCCAACCATAAATTTAAGTGGAAAGTTTAAGGATAGGAGACTGCTAAAGTGAGGTGGTTTTAAAGTTATCAACCGAAGTAAAAGGAACTGTGAACTAAACAGGGATCTCAGCTGTGAAAAAGAAAATTAATCTATCTATTTAATTGTTTGCATGAGTAATATCATCATAATATCTGAGCACTTTACAGGTATTATGAATTTTCTCAGTTCACTGTAGCTTCATCAGAAAAAGTTCATGTTCTGTTCCAAAGTGGGAGCAGTATCAAGCTCACTAAAGGTGTGCAACACTTCTGCCACTGAACTACGTATGAATTTTGCCATCTATGGGAGTTGTCCGTTGCCCCCAACATTATGAGAGTATTAGCTGACAGCCACATATGAGTAGAGATGATGGAACAAAAAAGAGTATGAAAATAATCCACCAACATTTATAATATTTTTAATTTTTGTTCTCAACAGAGTCACTGCAATTGTGCCTTAGAGCCTTTATGGCCCATAGGATCAGCATCTGGACTACAAAAGCTGGGGTGTGGTGCATTTGCTTTATGTTAGGTCATGGTCCTGTATGAAGAGATGTAAGGGACAGAGGAAAGCCTTGGCAGGGGAAAGCAGGAGATTGCTTCTTTCCTGTGAGCAACTGAGGCTATTCAGCCAGAGGAGGCTCTGGAGGATGGGACAAGTACAAGGGACTGGGACACCCCTGAAGAGGAGCAGGGGCAAACACAGTGCCAGGCCTCAGAGGTGGTGGAAAGAAAAAGACTTTTCCTGGGGACCAGAGGGCATGGTATAGCATTTTCTGCATCTCTGAGCAGATGGACTGAAAGCAAGCCTGGAGTCATGGAGCTTTCTTTAAGGACACAGTCAGTGGGATGGAGATTTGACTATAGCCCCCTTCTCTTCTGCCTCACCAATTCTTTTGATAACTGCACTTAACAAGTTCAAATTTATAGCAGGTTTCCTGCATTTTAGAAAGTTGTTTATCTTAGTTTATACTCTAATCAAAATTAGGTTTTAAGCTTACAGGGCATTTTGATTTTGGGGGGAGTTCATCTCAAGTTAAAGGTGTAGGTAGAGCACCCTCAAACCTCTTGCTGATGTGGGTTCCCTCCGCTTTTTTTCACACCGCAGGTATTTGAAACAAACTTTTCCATAAACTACAGTAGCATGGATAAAAACAGGAGAAAAGAAAAAAATTCAAGGAAATTGCATAGGTGTGATACAAGTTTGTGAGCATGCCTGCAATGAGAACAACTGCTTCCAGATAAATTGTTCTGTGCAAACTGTGCTACTTCTGTGCATGTCTGTCAGTTTGTAGTGATACACAAACTGCCGGACTTTCAGTCAGGAAGCAGTTTCCTTTCTGTTGTGTGCTTTTTCCCTACATTTTGTGTTTAAGTACTTTAAACCAAGCAAATTCTGGGTACCAAAATATTATGCATCAGAAATGAGAAAAGGTGAAAAGTGTTTATATAGTGCTTCGATTCTCACTGCTCCCAGTGGTTTCAAATGCGGAAAAAACAAGCAGTTGAAAGGGAGAGGGAAAAGGCACTAGTGGTGGAGGTGGGAGGATGCAGTGGGTAGTCTGGCAGTGCCACTGGAGGTTAGAAGGCATCACTGGTGTTTTGGCAATGCTGCTGCAGGTGTGCTGATTTTGAGTGTTTACAGGTATGTTTAATATAGTGTCACCACCTGAGCTGAACTGAGAATCCAGAACCCAGAGCAGGTGGGAAGCCTACTTTGCTGAAGCCTATCCAGTTGTGTTTTCCTAGCTCATTATATGCAGGCCGGCCCACGTAGGGGTATGTGTGCTGGAGTCGCGCATCTCAGTATCACTAAGCTCTGCAAGGAGGACTGGGATTAGAGAGAATGGATGAGAAACAAAGAGGATGAAAGTATGTGGATTTATATTCAGACTTTATTCAGGACTTCTAGTCCACTAGTACTGTTGCATTGACTATATCAGATACATTATCGTAAAGGTAGTTTATACATTTATACAATCAGATACATTATAGTAAAAAGTTTGGGTTGGAGTCAATTCAGTGTGGATGAATAACCTACACTGACCTCCATGTTATTGTGTCAAGTTTATTATGTCTGGTATTTGTTCTAGTTGGGTGGAAGCTAGATTAAGTATCCCCATACTGTGCTGAAGCCATGTCTGAAGCAGCAATGTCAAGCCATATCTGAAGCTCCCCTAATGACAAGGGGAGGGATTTCAGTGGACCAAGTCCTTGTTATGCAGTAAGCAGTGTAGGGGCCCAATGCTAGCTATAATGTTTGGTATCTACAAAGTCCCAAAGCTTTATAAACACCTTCTAGGAATTTTTTTTAAGAGTAGTTCAGAAGACTATGTTTTGAACTAGTTACAAAGGCATCATAATGCTACCTCAGATCTGGGAATCTTAACTGCTGTTTCTCAGCTGGTAGTTATAGTCTCTTTAAAAAAGACATATCGACGTTTCCCTGTTCTGGAAGGAAGGTTATCCATGAGCGTGGTAAACAAGCCTTCTTTCCTAGGAATGGGTGATTTGAGGTTGGAGAACTGTATCTTATGATTAGGTCACAGCCTTTCAGTGATCCTTTTGGTAGTAGGATCTCCTTCCCCTGTCATCTCTTTTCATCAAGCTCACAGGAATTTAACACTTTTCCAGCCTCTGTCCTTTAGTTAAGCTTGTCTAAATTTGGCCAATGAGTTCAAAAGTCACGGTCAAGGTCTTAGAGAGATGAATATCCACACAAACAGCAAAATCACTTTGGAAAACAGATTTGAAAACAATACCACACTACAACAGAAAAGGCTACCTTGGTTTGTGGAGCACAGTAATGGAGTTACCTGAACATAGAATCATAGGTTGGAAGAGATTTTTAAGATCATCAAGTCCAACTGTTAACCTAACACTGCCAAGTCCATGACTAAACCATGTCCCTAAGTGCCACGTCTTAAATATCTTCAGGGATAGGGACTCAACCAATTACCTGGGCAGCCTGTTCCAGTGCCTGACTACCCTTTCAGTGAAGAAATTTTTCCTAATATCCAACCTAAACCTCTCCTGGAGCAACTTGAGGCCATTTCCTCTCATCCTATCACTTGTTACTTCGGAGAAGAGACTGACCCCCACCTCACTACAGCCTCCTTTCAGGTAGTTGTAGACAGCAATAAGGTCTCCCCTCAGCCTCCTCTTCTCCAGGCTAAACAACCCCAGTTCCCTCAGCTGCTCCTGACAAGACTTGTGTTCTAGACCCTTCACCAGCTTTGTTGCCCTTCTTTGGACACACTCCAGCACCTCAATATCTTTCTTGTAGTGAGAGGCCCAAAACTGAACACAGTATTCGAGGTGCAGCCTCACCAGTGCCGAGTACAGGGGGACAATCAATTCCCTAGTCCTTCTGGCCACACTATTCCTGATACAAGCCAGGATGCCATTGGTCCTCTTGGCCACCTGGGCACACTGCTGGCTCATATTCAGCCGACTGTTGACCAACACCCCCAGGTCCTTTTCAGCCAGGCAGCTCTCCAGCCACTCTTCCCCAAGCCTGTAACATTGCATGGAGTTGTTGTGACCCAAGTGCAGGACCCGGCACTCAGCCTCGTTGAATCTCATAAAATTGGCCTCAGCCCATGGATCCAGCCTATTCAGATCCCTCTGTAGAGTCTTCCCACCCTCCAGCAGATCAACACTTCCACCCAACTTGGTGTCATCTGCAAACTTACTGAGGGTGCACTCAATCCCCTCATCCAGATCATCGATAAAGATATTGAACAGAACTGGTCCCAATACTGAGCCCTGCGGAACACCAGTTGTAACCAGCTACCAACTTGATTTAACTCCGTTCACAGGCACTCTTCGGGCCCGGCCATCCAGACAGATTTTTACCCAACGAAGAGTACGCCCATCCAAGCTGTGAGCAGCCAGTTTCTCCAGGAGAATGCTGTGGGAAATGATGTCAAAGGCTTTACTAAAGTCTAGGTAGACAACATCCACAGCCTTTCTCTCTGCCACTAAGTGGGTCACCTTGTCAAAGAAGGAGATCAGGTTAGTCAAGCAGGACCTGCTCTTCATAAACCCATGCTGGCTGGACCTGATCCTCTGGTTGTCCTGAATGTGCCATGTGATGGCACTCAGGATGAGCTGCTCTATAACCTTCCCTGACACCGAGGTCAGGCTGACAGGCCTGTAGTTCTCCGAATCCTCCTTCCAGCCCTTCTTGAAGATGGACATCACGTTAGCTAACTTCCAGTCCACTGAGACCTCCCTGGTTAGCCAGGACTGCTGATAAATGATTGAAAGTGTCTTGGTGAGCACTTCTGCCAGCTCCCTCAGTACCCTTGGGTGGATCCCATTCGGCCCCATAGACTTGTGTGTGTCTACGTGATGTAGCAGATTTCTAACCATTTCCCCTTGGATTATGGGGGCTTCATTCTGCTCCCTGTCTCTGTCTTCCAGTTCAGGGGGCTGGGTACCACGAGAACAATTGGTCTTACTGTTAAAGACTGAGGCAAAGAAGGCATTAAGTACTTCAGCCTTTTCCTCATCCTTTGTCACTATCTTTCCACCAGCATCCAATAAAGGATGGAGATCGTCCTTAGCCCTCCTTTTGTTGTTAATGTATTTATAGAAACATTTTTTATTGTCTTTTAGGCAGTAGCCAGATTAAGTTCTAGTTGGTCTTTGGCCCTTCTAATTTTCTCCCTGCATAACCTCATTACATCCTTGTAGTCCTCCTGAGTTGCCTGCCCCTTTTTCCAAAGGTTGTAAACTCTTTTTTTTTACTGAGTTTCAGCCAAAGTCATCTGTTCAGCCAGGCTGGTCTTCTCCTCTGCCAGCTTGTCTTTCAGCACATGGGGATGGCCTGCTCCTGTGCCTGTAAGATTTCCTTCTTGAAGAATGTCCAGCCTTCCTGGACTTCTTTGCCCTTCAGGACTGCCTCCCAAGGGACTCTGTCAACCAGGCTCCTAAACAGGCCAAAGTCTCCTCTCCAAAACTCCAAGGTAGCAGTTCTGCTGACTCCCCTTCTTCCTTCTCCAAGAATTAAAAACTCTATCATTTCATGATCGCTATGCCCAAGACGTCCTCCAACCATCACATCACCCACCAGTCCTTCTCTGTTTGTCTGGGCAACAGTTTCACTGAAGTAGGATTTTATGGAGATAGAGCTCATTTATCTGTGATTGGTATAATAACTGAGGCATTTGTTTTAAATTTCCAGAAACTGTAATTCCTAGATATATGAATTCACCTGGCAGTCAGAATAGCTATTGGAAATCCCACCAAAGGCTTGTTCTTTTTAATCCAATATCCAGGAAAGAACCCACACTGTTCAACAGTTTGGACACTGAGCTTTGTGAGCTCAAGAATTGAGTCTATGCCAGGTCCAAATAAGTGGTCTGTTGCTGCTGTTGTTTCATATGGTCAGCTTTAACTGTACATTGCACTCTCCAAGCCCCACAGCTGCTCATTTTAGTGGTACCAGTGCTGACTCAGCAACAGTGATGATGAAGCAGTCCTGCCTTCATAGCAAGGCAAGTAAGCACACAAGCAGAAGGAGTGGGTGTAAAGCAGCTTAATCCACTCTAATCAACAGTGGCCACCAAACTGTACACTATCAAGAAATGATGGGAACATCCCAGCCAAATCTAAAGAACGAATCTAGCAAAAAGTCTCCCAAAGGCTCTTGTGAGTGCTGTGAAATTGTATCAATGAATGGCCTGGGGTGGTCTGTCCAAAGCTGACACATAATGAATCTGACCTGATTTATGTGAATAATTTGAGTAATAACTTCTTCCAACTAATGACTAAGGCTCTGGCAAGAATGATCATGTCGTAATTTATCAATGAAATGGGCTTCCAACGTGCAGAGTCAGCAGGATCTTTTCCTTAGCCTGGGTAACAGATATTGTTACCTCTTGCTCGGTCAGAGGTGAGATACTGCTCTTTTGGCCTCATTAAGCTTATCGGAGAGCCTGCGGGTTATTTAGTTAGAGTTTAAATAAAACTCAACTGGAAATCCATTGCTGCTTTGGGACTTACTGTTTTTCTCACAGTGTGTGAGACTGTGAAATGCAGTCAGATTCCCAGGTGTTCTTTCCAGGCTTTTTTATATGAAAAATCATGAAGGAATTAACTAAGGCTGACCATAGGTTTTTGTTTTAGCCTATGTACTACAAGTTTATCTATCTGCTTCTCTATGCTCTCTATAATTTTTACTTCAGGCAAAATAAAACACAGTCTATTCATTTTCTGCCATGTTTTCTAAGCTATTACCTCATTTGTTTCAGGATTTTTAGTTTGTAGTGTTTTGGCATGATCTTGCTATAAATTTAAATGTTTCAAGTATAGATGCCAATTTTTTATTAGCCTTTATGAAGATTTTTTTTCTGTTACTGAAGAATATGCTATAACTCTGTCATATAAGCATTTACCATATCTTAGAATACTGCAGTTGTCAGGGATGCAAAACTATTTAGTTCAGTAGTCTCCCATTCATCAATGCTGAAAGTCACAAAGGCCACGACCATAAGAAGGAGCTTAGCTTCCCTGCCTGCTTGGGAAACTCACTTCCCAAATAAGAGATGTTCAAATTGCTGTTCTTGCAGTCTCATCTTGAAATTATCTTCATTGCTGCATCATTTGCAATTTCAGCTAACTAGTGATATGTTAGAAGATAATCTCTTCTCAGAGGCTTAAATAAGCCCCCAAAGAGAACAAGTTTTCTTTCTGATAGTAGAATGTGCAAGTCTCCTTGTGTCTACATGGTTGCTTGCCAAGACTGGCTATGGCTTTATTTGGCTCCTATAGTTCAATAATTGTTCGAGCTGTTAATTTCTCCCTGACCAAGCAACAGTTTGGGAACGCAAAGACACCTGTTAGTACTGCAGCTCTAAAGACACAGAGTGATTTGGAGTGTTTCTTTTTACTTCAAACCCGCATAAGAGCTAAAATGAGAATAACATGTAGTTACGAGTACTTTTCTATGCAAGGCTTCTGTATGCTGGTGGGAAGGACTGGTCTTCATGTTTTGTATAGCTTTGATAATTAGGAGATGGTGGGATTGTGCCAGTAAGCACCATGTAAAGCCTAACCACTGGCAGTCTTTAGGGACATGCTTAACAGATGAAAGGAAAACAATGGATGAAAGGAAGACAAACCCAATAATATAGATGGCATTCAGCTATACACTGTGGAGTGTTGCAGGAGGAGGTTTTTTTCTTTCATTCAGGATGCAAAATGCACAGCCAAAAGAAACACTTTTGTGAGCCGTTTCTTCTGACCTCATTAATCATGCAGGCCATAGGACTTTCCTAATTGACTTAATTATCACCTGAGCTTGCCAAAAAAAAACTTAGCCAAAAAAACCCACCTGAAGGCATCCCATCCTTACTGAAACATTTCCAGTGATGGAGATTCCACCCTGTCTTCTTCACTCTAACACTCCGGTGGTTAATTATCCTCACTGTTAAAAATGTCTGCCTTATGGCTAGCTTGAATTTTGTCTAGTTCTGGCTTTCAGACTTTGGCTTTTCTTATGCTTTTGTTTGCTAAGTTGAGATAATGAAAAGACGTTTATAAAAAGTCCTCAGGTAGTGCTGCCCTGCCTTTGATCAAATCATACTTCCATCTCCTTGTCATTAGGCTAAGAAATGTCACCATAGACCATGCGTTTCAGTGCATTTAATCATCCAAGCAGCTCTTCTCATAACCTTTGTCAATTTATTATCATCCCCCCCTGTAGCGTGGACATCTGAACAAGACAGTATTCTGGCCATAGTTTCACACCATGCAAAATACTGATATGCTATACCTTAATCTTGGTTGGGATTCTTCTGCTTATTTACCCAACAACAGCATGAAGAATTGAATTCATTTAAGAGGGGCTTTTGTCAGAGTTGGATCCTGGAAACTGTTAATGTCTATCATGCAGCATGCACAGAGTAGCTAGACATTTCATGAAGCATTTCATGGTTTGTATTTTGCTGTGGCCAGTGCCATGAATAGTACCTATTTTCTTTTCAACACTCTTGGAAAAATTCTATACAGGAATATGTCTTTCCTTTCTAGCTTGCCACATGTTCCAGCTCTCCTGAGTAATTCTTGTACAATTGTACATTGAGAATATGTTAGTAATAATTATCTGAGGTCAATAACCTTGCAGAACCTCATGGGTGCTCTTCCTACTTCCCCCTCAGTGCCATTAATCTCAAGGTCTACTTCAAGGGCTTCAAGCTTGAGATGTCTTCCCCTTTCTAGTCTTCAGGAACACCATCTTAATGTTAACTTTTCCTTATTTGTTTTATAACCTTGTCCTACAAGGTCTTCATTTCTTTGGAATTTTCCCCTGCTTTGCTTCTGTCTTATCAGCTTTAACCTGAAAGCGAGGCATTAATTCCTCTGACTCAGTAATTTACTTTTTAAGTCCAAGTTTGACTGTTTTGGAATAAGAGATGCAGGTGTAGAAAGATGACTCTTATGCATTTAAGCTTTGTTTTATCAACAGCCAGTCATCTCATCTACTCTCTAAGTTAGTCGAGCTCCAAGACAAGGTAGCACTTGTTTTAAAGAGGTGGGGTTTCCTAGGGGTGACATCTACTCTGCTCAGGGGTGTTTAAGCCACTTTGATTTGGGAGGAGAACCACAAGGGAAGTCCTGTCTGTTGTTGTGGTAGGTCTGAGGACTACATGGTGTGTGGATCTGGGCCTTTCTGCATCTAGAGGGCTCTGCAGCATTATCTGGGTAGGGATTGTTAACATCTTAATGAAGAAGAAAGATTATATACATTAGGCTGAGGGAAGTTAGACAGGACAATTTCAGTGCACCAGTAACTTGCCTTTCTTCCTCTCTTTTCCATTACGAGTTTTACAAAGTTTCTTTGAACTATCATGGTGCCCTCAGGGAGTATAAAATTGGTCTGGAAATCTCTATGACTTTTTTTTTTTTTGAGAGATTTCTAGTACTTTCTTTTCCAGCTGAGCATAACAGCAGCTTTTGTCTTCGTATTTTGGCATCTTCACTTCTACTCCCAGCTGGAAGTGGGAAATGCACTAGCAAATGAAATTGAACAATAACAAGGACAAAAAGGGGAAAAAATAATAAAATAAAAAGAGTCACAGAGGGTTCATATGTTGTGTTGTGTGTCTTCCTCCTGAGGTGGGTCTTGATCCTGCCAACTGTTCCCCCTGTAAGAAAATTTATGCCTGTGGGTACTCCTGCTGAGTTCAAAGTTACTCACATGAATAATTGATTGCAGGGTCTGGGACATAGTTTGCAATTCCTTTTTCAAGATAAGTTCATTATCATCAGATTTCATCTTGCTCTGAACATTGCTGGGTTAGGGACAAGTAGGTCAAATGGATACCTGTGTTTTTTGTTTCAGGAAGAGCAAGCAACTGGCAACATGAAATGGTGATTTAATAATAATAATAATAATAATAAAGAAAAAAAAGTCACTGTCACTCTTTTGTAGGGGTAGGTTTTTATCAGAGTGGTGAGCTTTGAACAGCTTGTTCAACAAGAGTTCGAGTCTCAGGGGAAGGAGAAGAGCTGAAAAAAGCTTTAGGTTTTACAAATGTTTAAGTGGTATTATTCATGCCATAATACACTACCCTGGTGTGTGCTTCAGAGCTCTGCCGCTTCCTCTTCTGCCATATAATTTTCCAGAAGTCATACATCTCCAAATTTATGTTCAAGGTAATCAGTGTGACATAGAGAAATTAAGTAATAATTGAAGTGGATTCTAGCTGCTTCAGCACAAAGGGTCTTATTTGGATATATTTTTAGCAGTTGGTGTACAACACTGATACAATAACACTAACTCACTGAAGGGAGAGAGGGGGAAAAAAAGCGCAGAGTTGTAGAGGATGTGAGAAGGAAGAAAAGAACAAAGAGGACTTTTCTCCAATCAAATGCAAATGGAAATGACCCTAAAGATTCTGGGAACACAGGCTTTCTCCTGACAATGAACATTTTCATGCAGTGAAATCCATTTTGGAGACTCATTAGCAAATGCTGTGATCTTGCTTATTTTCTATAGCAGTGTCTAGTTATTTCAAATTGATTAGGAAACCTCTGATGTGAGAGTGTGAATCATGAGCTCTTCCAGGTATTTCTGTAATTGGTTATCATGCTTAATTACAAATGTTTGAGTACAACTAGTGTGTTCTGAACTTGATTTTTCCTGTCTTTCAGTTGCTGCTTAGTGTATGTGTTAGTTTTAAAAAATTAAAAAAGATAAATTAAACTTCCAGAATGCTTCTGTTCTAAAAGAGCTGAAGATTTACAGAATGATGGATTAATTTAAGATGTACTATCAATAATGATTTAAAAACAAAAGAACTAGACTATCTGTCTATCGATCACCTATCCATCTTAAGGGCATCTGTCACTGTCAGTGTTACCAGTCTGTTTTGGGTCTAATTACAGTTCTTTCCACATGGCAACTTCTATTTGCCATTTACTGGTTAAGGTCTTGGTTGCTGAAAACAAAAGTCCTGAATCTCTTCTCAGTTACACTGACATGCCATTTTTGCTCTGCTCTGCATGCTAAGCTGCATAATCCAGAAACTGGAAGATGCAGTAACCTATAATGCTTGTGAGAACTTCATAAAGAAAAATGACTATCAAGAGGATTGTGGTATGTCAGAAAAAAAGCCCGTGTTTTAAAGGGAAACAAGAGACACTTTGAAGAATAGTGGTGTCGCTCGGTGTGGGCATCTGTTTGTTTTGCAAGACTACAGCAGCCATTGACAGCACTCATAAAAAGCGAAACAAGCAAAGCACTAGGGCAATAGAGAACACTTATGGTGACACAAAATCATTGTTTATCACAGGCTGGAGCAAGTTGCTTGATCAAGATGTTTATATTCTTAACTGGTTGCAGTATCCCTGTTAACTGGATACAAAGCACCATTTGGGCTTTTCCTCCTCTAGAGGGGACAACATATCAGGGAACTAGCAGTTATGGGTGTTCACATATATCACTACAGTTCTGTGGTTTGTGATAAATTTAACATTCTAAAAAATAAAAAAAATATCACTCAGCTCTGTCAGGAGACTAAATATTGCTAACGAGGAGACTGTGTAGCAAATGTTTCTTCCAAAACTTACTCAGTTCTATTTAGCTCAGTCATAGCTTTAGGCATCATCACCTGTTCTGCTGAGCAGGGTAGTGCGGTGCCATAAGAACTTTTCATTTTCATTTCTGTAGCAGTGACTGGTAGGCAGAAAGGATCTCTGAAGAATGAGTAAGATTTAATGACCCAATAGCACAAGTGTAGTTAACTTTGTCCAAAATACCTTTTAACACCTGCATCATCACAAATGCTTCTGTGTGCTTGGATGTCCTCTCATTAAATAAGCCATCTAACCAAACTGTGTGTGTTTGGGTTGTAATTCATTGCTCAAAATGAGCTCCACAGGTCTGTTCTTTGGGAGGGAACACTCTCTTGTACCTTCTCCTGAAGGCTTGCTTCAAGGGGCCAGACAAATGAGAAGCTGATATTGTCCTACCAGGTTGCATCTCTGTTGCTTTCGATACGCTCCTGGACCTTATTTTCGGTTTCTTATTTTGGGGAAAGTGTATACAAGACTAGTGTCTGAAGTCCAAGCTTGTCCTTTGTCCTATAGCAATCACTTCTTGCTCTGTGGTGCCGAGACTTTCTGGTGTAACCTCATAGGAAGCTGACTAAGTTCTAGCAAACAGTAATCTTCCACATTTACACAATTCCCAGGTTTGTAAGAATTTAAACGTCAGCTAAATCTGAGGAGACACTAAATGTTTTTCCATTTGATAGTTGGTATTATATGAAAGGAACGTGGGACTTCTGAATTAAAGGGGAAAAAAATCTGTTGTAGTTCATGCAGGCTTTTTTTCATCATTGTGAGTGTGAAGTAGGGAGAAGAAACTGTTAGCTTTTACATTTGATGTTGATGTAGTCACACCAGCATTACTGACTTGCAGACTAGAGAGAACCATAAACCTTTTAAAAATCAAAACTTTAATTTAAGTCTTAGCTAAATGAAAATTTTCATGCGTGCTTTTGAAGAATAAAAGGCAAACTCTGAAGGCTTTTTCTCTCTGTAGCACAACTATCAGTTCTTGCTGTCCAAAGTATTCTCTATCAGCACTTCAGTTAAGCCTCTCTGCTTCTGCTGGAACTAACATTTTTCTTTAGATTTCCCAGCGTTTGCACAGCACTGATTCACCTCTCTTGGTGATAACAAGTCAGAGGGGCTAGCGGGGACTAGCTGCTGGCATTCTAATCTTGCTCAGAGAAAGCAAGAGTGAAAATCCTGTCACTGCTTAGTCTGTGCTTATCCTCCCTGTGGTGAAGCTGTGCTGTTGGTAGGGCTGCAGAAGTTTTGGGAAACTGCTCATGTTGTGAAAGCCTGTTGGCCCTATGACAAAAGGAGAGACCTTCATTTGATAGGTAAAAATGCTTACAAGAGAACACAGGTATAGGTGAGGGAATAAGCAGACCCTGAAGTAGCCTGACCAGGGACAAAGGAGAGTTTTCTACTTATTCCAGCAAAGAATGTATCTGCAAAGTCTCAACTTCGATATTTGTTTTGAGAGCTGAATAGATATTTAAATGGGATAATTTGGCCCTGTGGATTTACTGGAGCATAAGCTAACTATTTGTCACCTTTCTTATTAAAAAAAATACAATTTCCATGGAGATAAAAAGAAAAAAACCCACTTCAGAACTCTTGCCTGAGGATACTTTGCTGAGATTAGTGAAGACTAAAGCACACAATGTGAAAATAGAATCGCTGGAATCTGCTCTCTTCTCAGTGGGGGCCTATTCTCTTCTTTCCCTCAATATGCATACCCCCCATAAATGTTAATGGGAGCTATTCAGGGAAAAGAAGAGGCCCAGAGACTCCAACATATGCAACTCCCATTCACCATAATAAGCAGGGAGGTTTGATTCTCTTGGTGCCAGCCTCAGGTCTCTCTGAGAACTTGTGCAAATAAGCTGTGGGTATGGACACCTAAATAAGTTTCTATAGAGGAAGTGAAGCTGTGAATTTGCAGTGTTTCAGCAGCTCCATGGTAACATTTTTACATGCATACTCTTACCCCTTGGTAAACGTAATCTGAAGTATTTTATCCTTCTATGAACGAAGGAAAAGTATAAGACACAATATATTAATCATAGGTTTAAGAATATGGAGAAGGGAAAGTGACATACTGCAAATTTATACTTTAGCTTACCCTGCAGAAAGCTCTTTGGGTGTCCATGGATTGAGAAGAGGCCTGGGCAGACTTTGGTAAGCCACTGAGATGGAAGGAGGTTCTTGGGGAGGGGGATGATTAGATGATGGGGAGGCCCATTTTTGGAGAGTGTGAAGTTCCAGCAGCTCCTAGATATCAAAACGCTGGTTACAGACTGACTAGTGACTGGAAAATAAGTGTGCCAGCAGCGTGAAGTTTGAAGCAACTGATGTGGATGCTGCAAATGCAGCGTCTTGGAAAACTCAGTTTTTCAATTCATCTTTCCATGCGGGGTGAGACAGAGGGCTGCAGATGCTGTCTGGAAAGGATGCTGACTGGTAGAAACCATGGTGAGCATGGGACCCTGGGCAGCTGCATGAGACACGTTCCTTTGGTTGGCCCTGAATACCAACACAGTTTAGCTGTTGTTGGAAGTTAATAGGAGTCAGGTGCAGGCATAAGGAGAGGTGGGATTCCTGTGTGTGCAGGGTGCTCTGACACTGGATTTGTGGGAGAAGTATAACACATTAAGCATGGCTCTTGTTAGGAAAGATGTCACAGTAGATACAGCAGCAATTTGAGCAGCAGGAGACTGGGATATACTCCTAGCTCTGCCACGGTTTTGCTCCATTACCTCAGGCAAGTTGCTGAAAACTCTCATCGATTTTGGGTCCCTGGGTTTTTGGATGCCTAGGTCAAGTAATCTGGGGTCTGACTTTCAGAAGTGCTTAGCTGCTGCAGTTTTTATTGACCAAGACTGATACCCAGGGCTCGGCACATCTGGCATATAAGCCTTAGCTGGCTCACTTGAGGTATTCTGAGTCCTCTCTAAAAATTTTGTCATGATTTCACAGTGTCTAAGGTCACAATACAAAAGCAGTTGTGGTGGTGATATCTACCAAACACAGGTGTCCCAACATGAAACATAAATAACATTAAACCTATGCATTGGAGATGCTATATGTGCAAAGTATTAATTTCTTGTTTACAGTCTTTAGTAATTTTTTCCACATGAAAGACAGTCTACTTAAAAACAGAATTTCATTTGGTGAAGTGTCTTGATGATGTCCTGTTACAGTTATTAATAACATTGCAAATGGCACCGGGGGGGAGAAAAGAATGGGAAGCCAAATGTCATTAATAATAGCTGCAATAGTCTTAGTGTTAACAAATTATCATCTGTATAAATTTTTAATTAATAGGAGTATGAACAGCAATTTGACTGTCAACAGACATCAGTATTGATGTGTGCGAGTGAAGCATGGCAAGGCAAAGATCAAGGGGGGGAGGATAACTGAAACCAGGCAGCTGTGAATGACAAGTCAGCATTTTCTGAACAAACTTCTGAGAGCATCGCAGTTTCAGGTGTAGCCCTCTATAATGATAAGAAAAATGAATCTTGGTGAGGGCAAGAGAACCTTTTCATAGCAAAGGTGAATTAGTTTTGTTTGGGATTTTCCTGTATTTTAGCTGAGCTGGCTGTTAATTGCAACAGCAAAAAGGCATGTAAGAAGTTGGATGGGAATATGGAGAAAGAATAGTAGATTGGCTGTCTCAGACTAGAGACAACTACTGGACTTTGATTAATAAAAGCCACAACAAGATTTCTAGCAAGTGGGTAGGATACTGTAGTGTAAAGTTGTGCTTCTTTCTGCTCCTTTCACTAAATTTTAGGAGTTTCTAACAAGCAGCTTGAAAAAAACACAAGGCCTGTTGATTAGGTTGAAGCCTAGCATAATGAATCAGAGCCTAGAACAATATTACTTTGTTTAAATGAAATCAGAATATTTTAAACTTATAAAAATTTCAATAACAACTTTAAACGTCCTTCTCCTGCCCAACCTGTCAGTTTCAGAGTTTTCCTTTCCTGTAACTTTCAAAGTGGCTTTGATTTTAAAACTTACATCTCTTATCCGAATTGTACTGTGCAGCATTTTTTGCATTCTCATGCTGTGAATCTGCAGAAACAACTTTTTTCTTTGGAAATCTTAAGGAAAAAGTGTTTTTTTTTCTTTTTTAAAGAAAAGGATTCAGATGTAGGAATAGGGAGGACAAAACAATTTATGTATGTAAAAACACTGCTTCCCCCATTTTTTTTGAAACTTCAGAAGGCATTTTTGGTTTTTTTCTGGAATGTATTTTTGCCTTTATTAGTAGTAGGTATTTATGAATCTATGAAAGATTCAATGTCTAAGCGTATGGACAATATAAATGCACCAATTATAGATAAAAAATATTAATACTAAAGTAAGTCTTTCTGGCTTAGCAAATTATACCAGTTTTTCTGTTATATCATTAATAATCTAAAGATTAAAGCTTTTTTTTACTTTTCATTTGAAGAGATCCAAATGCTTTAAAGACATTAGCAAATTCTTCTACTAATCCTGGGAGATTGGACAGTGTTATGATAATCCTTTCACAGATGAATAAATGGAGATAAGAGGGAGGCTAAGTGACTTTTCAAAGTCACAGATATAATCAGTGGCAGAGTTGGATATATAACCTTGGGGTTCTGATTACTGTTTTTCTCTTACAGACAATATATGTATATATAGTTTTTTTGTTCCGCATTGCTAACAATACACAGTGAAAAACTATTACCATCGGTTATGTTTATAATAATAATGATTTTATTTATTTAGTGCCTCCCTGCCAAGACAGTCAGGGTGCTGCTCCAAAGACAATTAAAATGCAATTACTGTAATAAATAAACAACAATAATTAAAACATCATAAAATAAACAATATCAAAAGCAATCAAAACCACTAAGTAGCCAAAGTTAGTGCAATTAATAATGGATCTGAGTGACTCATTTGAAACAAATTGCATATTAAGTGATTCTTTTTATTTTGTGAAAACAAAATTTTTATTGCAAGATTATTATTTTTCAGCTACATTTTTATATGCAGCCCTTGAATGGAAGTTTTTTTCTTCTTTTTTTTTTAAATACACAGCCTTTTGCAGTTTTAGGATGGTGCTAAATGATCACTGGTCAACTAAATTACATGAATTGCATGAATAACATCAACTAAATAACTATTGCAGTTCAGTGAATGAATTAGCTGTACATAAATGTCTGGACTTCAAGCCGGTCAGTAGGAATGACAAAGCACAGAGGTACAGGTGAAATTTAGACCACTTTGATGTAGCCTATTCTCCTTGACCTACATTTAAAGGGCATTTAAATTGAAAGGCTAGTTGCTTGTTTTTCATATTGACTTCAGTATAGTTTATCTTACACTCTACTGCTCTATCTGCAACAGCTTTTAACGTATGCGTGTTCGATGGCATTACTCAGTTTTAGGGTTGACCAGCCCTTTCCCTGTTCTGTCATTCAGCAGCAGTCACTGAGCATTGCAATGATTTCTGTTTATTGTCTTTTAGCAAAAGGCTAAATTTTTGTAGCATTGAGATGGCTCATCTGGTTTGGAGAAAGGAGCTTGCTAGAAACATTTTGTTTAGACTATACTAAAGCAGTTTTAGAAGGCTCAAAGACTTCAAACTTTGAAATTCATTGGGGATATAGCATTTGTGTCAGGCATGACGTCTACTGTCTTTTCGGCAGAACATCGAAATCTGCCCTTGTTATGAAGCCATGAAAACTGTGGTTTGTGTAAACCTGTCTGAGAGCTGGTGGTGGGGAAGGAGGCAAGACACAAAAGTGAGGCTGGTCTGGGGCTGGAAAACTGAGACTGGGGCTGGGGATGGTGAAGAAGGCCTGGGCAAGGGGGAGGAAGACGAAGCTGCACAGATTGGGAGGGTAGGACACAGATCTGGTGGAGCTGAGAGAAGAAGGTGAGGCAGAAGGGAGGACAGATCTGGCTGAGAGTGTGAAGGAAACAGGTGAGTCATGAGACCAAGGCAAGGAGGATGGAGGTGGGAGGCCTCGTGGAGAGCACATATGGCACTGGGAATGGAGAGGCTGGGTACAGCACAGGAAGAGCAACAAGGCACTGGGTCTGTGCACATCCAGTGAGATGAAGACTTGGTGGGCAAGAAGGCTGAGAAGGGAATGAGAAGCCTGTTGATTATGTGACTGGCTGAGGAGCCAAGGGCAAGGAACAGGCAAGATCAGGCTTCTGTTGTTTGGTTTAATGAGAGAAGAAACCAAGCTTATGAGTAGTAGCAGATGTGTCTGAGCTGCAATGGCAGACTCCCTTCCTGAGTTGGATACCTTATGAACAGATCTGAGCAGATATCTTGAGCCTAGAATCCCTGAATGTCACTGCTCTGCTCTGAACTATCTGCCAGAATAGGGTGTTGCATCCCCCTTCAGCATCTGTCTGCGAGGAGGACAGCAATCTATTAATGCAAACAGTCACTCCATTAGCTCAGTGGCAAAATCTGTGTGTTGGCAGTAAAGCTTTGATCTGATCATGACCTGCATATGTTTTAGGAAGATGCCAAATAATGAAATTTGTGTCTGTGTGTGTTTTGTTGTCTTTTCTTTTGTTTATTTTTAATTTTTTTTTAGATAAATTTGGGAGAGTGCATACACAAAATGATACTAAATATTTTTTTAGTAAACCCATGAAGAACAGTACTCAAACATTAGGAAATGCCAGAATTTAAACCTTTGATATGTATGGTAAGCATTTGCATCAGTTCTGTTTATAAAATGAACATGGTAATATCATGTAAGTTTAGGTCTCCTTTGCACCACTCACCATAAAGTAATGCTCCTATTTCATCTCTTCCCAGTACCTTCTTTCACTTCTCTATCCCCTTGCATCCCACACCAAGTCTGTGTCAGATTTGTCTCCTTTCTCCCCCTTCTCCCCCATCTTCAGCTGGGACAGCTGTATCCACCATGCTGCTTGGATGCCAGCAGAAGGAGCACCAACAGCAAGGGAAAGGCAATCCTGTGTGTTTTTAGCACTCATGTCTGAATCAAAGCAGTCATTACAGGGGAAAACCATACCTATAACCCTTGGCTTGAACACACTCCCTTGTTCTCTGCTTAGTAGTACAGGCACTGCTTCCTCAAGCACAGGAGCTGTGAAAATCTCCAGCATATCCTGTGAAGGCTCTTTGGGGAATTCAGCTGCTAAAATCAAAGCAGCCTATCGTGGATATGCACAAACAGCAATTATTCAGAGGCTTTTAACTTGGCTACATTTGGACTAATTTTCATATAGGGCAAAAGGCACAACCCTGATTCATTCCTTTCTCTCCTCAAACAAATTTCTTGTCTTTGCCTAATGCTCAATTGCAGGAGAGCATTCCAAAGGAAGGATTGTCATGAGGAGGATAATGTATTTTTCTCATTAGCCTTTTTCTTGGAAATGACTGAAAAGCATTGGCTGAAATTTTCCAGGAAAAGCTATAAATAACTGCACAGATAATGGGCAAGTAAAATTTCTGCCAAACAAGTTAAATTGGGTAAAATTAGGAAGTAGCTGAACCGAGGGGCTTGCTCATAGGAGGATATGCAACTAGGCAATATTAATGTGTATAATAAATGGTACCAGCTTGATCACCTGTTAGAGAAATGCAGACATATCTCTATGGATCAGTGGAGCACAATGCAGGGATTTCCAAGCTGGCCCTGGACCAAGCTGGTAATTTTACCTAGTGCTATGTGGATGGATCACTTCTGGTCCTAGGCTCAGTGCTGTATGAACACTGATGGTTTCTGCTACAAGTGGTACTAGCCCAGTTATCATTTGATGTACATGTGTCCTAAGTGATTCAACTAAAGTCAGACAGGACACATGCAGCAGAGCTGAGAAATGAACCCAGTTCTCCTGAGCCCTAGTTTAGTTCATTAACTATGGAAGCTAAATCAGCTCCCTCCAGAGCAGGGACTAGAACGATGTGCTCAACACCATAGCAGATTAGCTTTATTCTTAGAGTCAAATCTGGCCCATCTGATGTGAACTCTTAACCTCCTTGGTATATATATATCTGCTCGTCTTCAGCGGGGCACCACAAAAGGGTTGTACCAAGGTGGGGGGAATAAAAGGTACCTCATGCACCTTGAACTGCTTTGACATATCTCCTAGCCCACCCAGAAGCTTTTTCAGGCAGTCTATAGGGAAATGCTAGCAAAGACTTGATGCCGTATACTCTGTCTTTGTACTGTGTCCTGGGAGGCAAGTAAGCCAAGCTCTGCAAACCCATGCTGTAGGACCCCCAAGGCTCTTCCTTTAGTGTTACCTTAATCTAATTTTCCTTTGTATTTAATAAAAATCTATGGGTCTTGCGTTTTTTATTTCCTTTCAAGAAGCAACACAGAAAAGCTCTCCTATTTGATCCTGCTGATGTTCGCTTTCCAACACCTGCCACCAGCACTGCTTGGACACATCCCTTTTATTTCCCATTCTCTTTTAAGTGTCTAAGCGACTTTGATATATTTCTGTCTCTGTCTGTAATGGCAACAGGATAGGGTGTTATTCTCAACCTGGGCTTGGCATGATGAGCCTTTTATTTCATTAAAGTCACATTCCTTTTCAGGAACCATAGCCTGCATTGGAGTTATTTTGCTTGGACTAAGGATGAGTGTACCAAGGACAGCAGTATAAAGTACAAGCATCTATAAATGCAGCTTTGATTAGATTTTACCCGTCCTCTTTAAAATTCATATATGATAATCAAAATGGTGAGTGGGTGGGGAGCATTGCATCCTCTTCAGTTTACTGTCCTCATGTAAAATCTCAAAATAAGGACTGTAACCAGCAGAATTCCAGCATTTATATTTCATGAGAAGATTGTCCTTGTGTAAATATTGGTTTCTTTAATGCATACACTTCCATCTCTTTTTAAAAACTCCCAACTCAACAGCATCTGACAGCATTACATGTCTCTTTCTGGAGGCAGCAAAGAAAATGTGCTGATAATTTGAGCCCTGGGAAGAAGTCTGTTCCCCCGTGAATTTCACCACAGTCACACTGCTCTGCTATTGTATTAGCTCTCTGCTGCAGTACAAGAATAGCAGCTCTCTCCACATTGTAATAGCACCTCTTTCAGATCACATCTTACTGTCAAATAATCGCCCATTCCCAAATGGCTGGAAATTAATGATGGCCAAACCCATCAGTGTTAGGCTTATGCTAGTTACACAGTCCAGATCCTGAAAAGCCTTTTTGCAGGGAATGACTCTGGATAAACTCCTACAGGCTTGCTTGTAGAGCCTGAACCACTCCTTATCCTCTCCCTCCCATCATCACTGGCCACCCATGGTTCAAAGGATTCTTCCAGTTTACCTCAGTCTTTGGAATTAGAGCCAGAGATTACAAAGTGTACGAGAGAACATCTGTGTAACATCAATCATGAAAGGCAAGATTTTCCTTCCTTGCCCTGAAGATCCCTAAATCCTTTGTATTCTGCTTCCTTCTCTCTCCAGATCTTCCAAAAAATGTAGAAAATTTTCCTATCCCAAACAGTGCCTCTGAAAAAGCTCTAGAAATAGCTGCCCAGATATCACTCCTTATACTACTGAGAGATTTTGATGACCAGGAGAGCAACATGTGGCTACATCTTTTTCCCCTCTGTTAAGGAATATGGATGGCTGAGGTCAGAACCCAGGACCACCTACTACTTAGGAAAAATTGAGGCCTGCATACAATTTCTGTACCTCAGCTCAGTTCAGAATTTTTTGGCAAAACAGATGATGAGGAAAATATCATGATTTTTTTCTGTATGTATTTTTGCATGTAAAGTAAAACTTTATTATCCAGACTCCTGTTCCTCTCCTTCTGGTAGTTCAGTTTTGGGAGAAGAACTTGGTTAACATCAGATTGAAAAAGCACTTTGATTATTGAATAACTTGCTGGGTTTACTATTGATTATTTCCACTTAATATTCAGTGAATTATTTGTATTGTCCTCCCATCTTTTAATCACATCTCGGTAGAGACTTTTCTATAAATATGGTTTCAGGCTTATATGAGTTGTAACACATTGAACATAGACTATGGGAAAGAAGTGGTATTGAAAATTCAAGCTGATCTTTACATGTTCCTGGAATGTAGTTAAACCCTGAACCATAGTTTTTGCATAGTAATTATATTGCATGCAGTTATTTGCATAGTTTGTTTGAGACATAAATATACAGACACATATATAGTGTCATTTTATCACTTATTTATCTATTTATCCTATGCTGCTGATGTATTATATGGTGGCTGAATGCCTTTATTCCAGCTGGGGAAAGATGTAGCATATGGTCAGCTCACAAGGCTCTGGAAATGACTCTTTGGCACCTGTCACAAAGTGATCTCAGATCTGTGTAAATGGTTCCTTCTACTCTGGAGATTAAGTACCAGATGCTGTCCTTTGCAAATAAAAACCAAATAACAAGTTAGCTGAACACACTGGCCAATCTTCTGTGAGTGCAAGAGGACTTGAACTCTACTGTGCCTCTTTGACAAGCAGAAATCTCGTTGTATGGACTATACTGAGAGGAGGGAAAGGCCTGAGAAAGTGTTTTCCGGACTGATTTTCCAAACCACAGTTTTATCTATATTCAAACAACGTCTGAGGCTGTACTTAAAGGATTCTTTGCAAAAGTGGGTATCATTCTTGGGTCAAAACAATGAAATTTCTCCTGTGTGTTTTTCTGTCTGAAATTATACTAAGGAAAGCAGGTGATTTCAATTTATAGAAGTTTTTAGCATCTTAATCTATAGGTACTCTAAGACCTGCAGAGTGTATGGCCTGATTTTTATTTTTCTCAGTCTAAGAAAATTAAGGCTAAAATTCTGAGAGCTTTCACTATGTGTGGTAATAAGCACAATTATTTGGCTGCCTACAGTAATATTCAGAGTTCAGGCACCCAAGTTAATGTATGTTTGGACTGTCATTCTAGTGGGACCTGTACTAAGATGTTCTTATGCTTTGGCTCATGGACTATAGTCTTGGAAGAACCATTGTACAGTTGGACTTGGGTCATATGCTGTGGCAATGTGTCCCATGCTGACCTGTCTTAGTGGGAAAATTAATGCTTTCTTGGCTTCCCTGTGAACTTGCACCTTGGGCCTTCTGTCATCCTGTTTTTCTACCAAACAGAAATATTCCTCAGATGCAGGACTGCAAGATTTCCCTTTTTTTTTTGCTACTCCCCGTACTCATTTGTTCTGCCTGTGCTTTTGAGAGCAGCTCAAAGTGAGGAAAGTCCTGCCAGATGGGAAGAGACATCCAGCCCGTGCTGCCTTGTGCATCGTCAGTCATTTGTTGCTCTGTCTTGAGCATCAGCACAAGAGTACCCCAACCCTGTAGAGAAAATGTAATGGAGAGTTGATGTGTTTACTCAGTCAGAGAAACAGGAATGCTGAAAACAATACTCTCTGGAAGATGCTATCTGAGAACTGTATAGTTGAGGAAGAAAACATTAGAGACATTGATAATAATTAATAAATGTAAATGTGGGAAAATTTTACTGGGAAAACAGGAGAAGAGAGGTGGTGGGGAAAGGGTTATTGCGAGGAGGATTGTGAATGCAAGGTGGGATGGAAGAAGCAAAGACTTAATAAGGCTCAGGACTGGCTGTGGGTCCTGTTGCCTGGCATACTCACGAGCTATGCTCTGTCGCCACAGTCAGCACATCTTTCCTTACATTGTGTTACTTTCCCCCTTAATAATGCAGGGACAGATGATAATGCACATTCCTTTTTTTTCTCCAGCGCAGTGAAGCAGTTTAGATGGAGGATGTTATGTAAGTGTCATGTATAATCACTAATATATTATTACTAGACAAGGAGACAGGTCAAACCAAAAAAGCATTCGTTCTGCTTACTCTCTAGCATCCTTGAAAAATGTCATTTGAGCTACACAGAACTTGGCAGCGGTGCCAGAGAATAACCCACATGCTGGTTCCCATGCAGATTGCCCTAGACAGTATGGCCAAACATGTTATACAGCACGAAGGTGGGCCAAGTACTTACAATGGGGTGCAATGTTCCCTGCCTCAGGCTATCCAAGACCTGGAGAGGTTCTCCCACCATGGCTTCTGACTGTGGCTGTGGCAGGAGCTTTCAGGGGCTGTAAGAGCCCGAATACCAGTTACTGGAGAATTTGCCCTTGGCTGTTTTTGAGCTGCTGCCCCACAGCATCCCCTCAATTTCTGGTGGTGGGGCAGGATGTAGTGGTGGGTCTAGAGCAGTAATGGTGAGGGAGGTTGTGCGATACAGCCTCCAGTGAGGCCATGCCTCCCCAGTTGCCCAGCTGGCTTATATTGGGAGAAATGCGAGCTCCCAGGATCAGGATTGTGAAAGGGGGATTGCTTAGCATTTGTTCCTCTGTTCATTATTATTACCATCAATATTTTGACTAACTACCACTTTGTCAAGGCGGTAAGTTTGATGCCCTGAGTTTCCTGAGCCTCATAACAGACTTTCAGCTTTTGTCCACCCAGCACTGTAATGCCCTGTTTTCTACCTCAAACCATAGGAAGGAGGGGAGGTTTCAAAGGCTGGATGTAAATTGTACCAGCAGTGCAGCATACCTAACCTTTTGCATTGTGGTTTTGTACAATGCTAGGTAATGGTTACTGCTGCAAATGTCAGTGTGTCAATGAAGGGGAAGGAGTGATCACAGACCAGCCTTTTAGCGTCAGTCAGTCAGTGATTGCTAGTTGGGCTACGGCAGTGCAGGTATGGCTGGGAAGTGCCTCGGTAGGAAACACGCGGTGTGCAGCATTGGATCCCTCTGTGC
The DNA here is from genome assembly GCA_020745775.1 of Theristicus caerulescens. Lineage (NCBI taxonomy): Eukaryota > Metazoa > Chordata > Aves > Pelecaniformes > Threskiornithidae > Theristicus > Theristicus caerulescens. Next base: position 78,218,413 of record CM036558.1, read on the forward strand.
AAAAAGATGTGTAAATTGGTACCACTGCATCTGTGCACCTTGTCAGTCAAGCAGAGCAATCTGGAGCATGAGGGCATAAAATCTGTGCATTTTATATTCCAGCAAAACCCAATACAGACTATAATTTTCTCCTTGTCACTGTGCCCCACAGGCAGCAAACATACTTTGCTCAAGTATCTGGATTTATCTATCTGTCACATTGCTTTCTTGTATACACAGTTCATGAAGGGCATTCTTTTCCATAGTCCCTGGCTACTGGTAGACTGAGGAGGCTGAATAAACTGGGATTTGATAATTAGCTGTCTCAATGCTGCAGTGCCCAGCTATTTTCCTTCCCATCATCAAGAGATGGAACATCCCGATTTCCACCCTCAGAGCTATACTGCGCGCATTGCAATACATGGGGCTCAATACAGCTTTGGCTTGCTTGACTTACCCTCCCCAGTCCATTCCTAAGGCAGAACTGTGAATTGGCTACTCAGCAGCACTGCCAAGAGAAAAGGTGGGTTAGAGAAGTATGCTCTAGATCAAACCTGTCTTCTTGGTATCTAAATATACTGCATAGGACTAATTGCATTCTGTTTAGACTTACTTGAGTTTACCTTTGAACCAGCTTGTCTTAACACCAGTAGTGGGGCTTGCAGGGTAGCAGAGAACTCAGGTTTGCTCAGACCATGCAGCCAAAACAGCTGAATGCCTCCACACTGCCAAGGAGCTCCTTCTTCACCCCTTCCTGGTTTTCCCTCCTTTACTACTGCCCACAGGGTCCCATGCTATCCCTGTGCTGGGTCTTCTACTGCCTCAATTCCCTAGTAAGCATGGTTGAAAACTATTCCTCCCTCTTCTTCTTTCCCTACACCTTTTTTTTTTTTTTTTTTGACCTGAGTTAGTTTAGCATGCTGTCTCAGCACATGGAGCAGTGAGAAGGATCGTGCTGAAACAGCTGGGAGCAGAGGGTGAGGAGGGAGACTGAATCTCTGGAGCTGTTAGATCAGCACAGGGACTGTGGCTACAGTCCCCGAGCAGGCTGGCCAGGTGCCCCGAGGAGGTGCCCAGGTAAGCAACTCACAGTGGAACCTCTGCTGCAGTGGCTCCAACTGCTCAGGGTACCCCAGCTCAGGTCAGTTTCCAGCTCAGGCTTTCATAAAAAAACCAACCTTGCAGTCAACTTTAACTGCAGTGCAGACAGCTTGCAGCATAGAGTTAGGTTTGCTAACTTCAGTTGTCTAAAAATTAGATGCCTAATCTAAGCATCCCATTTAGGCATGCTCTGCAAGTCAATGCAGTGTCAGACAGCCCACTAGTAGACAAACATTGATGTCCAAAGCAGATAGGAAGAATCCGCTGCTGGAGTTACTGTTTCTGTTGACTATAGAGGGACCCTACAGAGGTTACTTTTCTGAGCAGCCAAAATTGGATGGGATTAATCCCACCCTTAGTGATGTGCAACTTCATCAGTATCAGAGCATTCTGCATCTCAGATTTGGTTGTAAAACTTGTCCTTAATATGTGCATTGTAACTGCCTCCATGAGCTGGAAATGCATGGGCATATTTACAGCCACTTCCATACAGAATTGTCTTCCCAGAACCTGATTTAAGTAGCAAACAGAAGGCAACAAAAAATCCTCCTCCTATTTACCTCATGGAGCTATAAATTATGTTAGAATGCTATGGGATTTTTTGTTGCGTTTGATACAATTTGACTAGCTTGTAAATGATACAGTTCTAGACTGAAAAATACAAGTTGTTTAATACATCCTAGGCTCCTAAATGTATTATTTGCTACTGGGACATGGAATTATTATTTTTTAAATGTCGTTAGTCCCAAAAGCCACACATTGTTATTTTTTCTAACTTTCAATTTTTTCGTAAAAAGCGAAAACAACTATGGTTCCCTCACTCATACAAGCTTACATTAAACTTCAGAATTGAGAGGCTATTATAGATCTTGATTGCTTTTCAGAACTAAAGGAGTGTATAAAATGTTGGTTATTTTTTCCCTGAGGACTCTAATTAATTATACAAATGTTAATGAAAACAGAAGAATGAGGAGAGTATGTGTAAGTACTGAGACTTCCTAAGCTTTTTCTTTCTGATTTTCAAACAGCCTTCAATTAGGGAATGAATATTTCTTATCACTCCTGCGTCTTTTCTTTTTTTTTTCTAGTGTCTTTATGATTAACATTTTTCTGTATTGTAGTGACATATTAAAATGTGAGACTTTCTAATGTATATCTCTGTGTGGCTGGAGTGTAAAATTGGCGTGGGGATGAGGAGAGATGAAGAAAAGGGGAGAGTGGTGACATTTTAGCTTGTTTGAAGAACCTGAGCCAATTTCTAAGTTTAGTGTTGGGTTCTGGGGTGGGGATGTAGAGAGTTTAAGAAAGCGCTGTTCCTTCGTTATAGTTCAGATTAGAAAAAAAAAGTGATTGTACAAAAAATTTTTAAGCACAGTGACTGGAAGACTCCATTTTAATATTACCCTATAACTGGAAGGTCTCTTACAGGCAAACAGTGAAGCTTTAAGGTTAAAATCAACTACCTTTTAAGGACTTTAGTGGAGTTTAATTAATAGCCAGTTGAAGGTATGCTGCTTTATGATGATAACTGTTTCATCGAGAAGTGAGAACAGACCTAGCTGCCTTTAATCCATGTAACTCCTCTTGATGCTAACTCTAATGATCTTCAAAGCAAGGGCAAAAGAAAATGATAGACAGTGTGTCTTCATGTTAACCCTCCCCACTGCAAATCCAGATGCATTTACGATGAGGCTGCTCCTTAAATGTAGTACTATTCCCTTGTTCCCCCAAAATGTATTACTCTTTTTGCATCTCTGGGGGCAAAGAGATTTGCCTTGAGGTCATGTGCCTTTGTTTGCATAACACATTCCCCGTGTGTTTATTAACATACTGTTAAACTATGTTCTCAACATGAGCAGGCATCCTCTCAGGCCATCGCCTGGGTCCAGGCATGCTCACACAGCAGAGATAATCACTGGAACTGAGCTGACTTCTCACTGGGAATGTGACTCCACTCACAGCACGAGAGCAAATAGGAAATGACTCGGGGTGAGTCTCACTAAGCCGGAAAAATGAATTAGACACACTCCTGTCCTGGTTTCAGCTGGGATAGAGTTAATTTTCTTCTTAGTAGCTAGTAGAGTGCTGTGTTTTGGATTTAGGATGAGAATAATGTCGATAACACAGTGATGTTTTGGTTCTTGCTGAGTAGAGTTTACACTGGTCAAGGACTTTTCAGCTTCCCATGCTCTGCCAGGTGCACAAGAAGCTGGGAGGGAGCAGAGCCAGGACAGCTGACCCAGGCTGGCCAAAGGGCTATTCCATACCACATGACGTCATGCTCAGTATATAAGCCGGGGGAAGAAGAAGGAAGTGGGGGACATTCGGCATGATGGCGTTTGGCTTCCCAAGTAACCGTTACGCGTGATGGAGCCCTGCTTTCCTGGAGATGGCTGAACACCTGCCTGACGATGGGAAGTAGTGAATGAATTCCTTGCTTTGCTTTGCTTGTGCGCGCGGCTTTTGCTTTCCCTATTAAACTGTCTTTATCTCAGCCCATGAGTTTTCTCACTTTTACTCTTCCGATTCTCTCCCCCATCCCACCGGGGGGGGAGTGAGCGAGCGGCTGCGTGGTGCTTAGTTGCCAACTGGGGTTAAACCACGACAGAATCTGAAACATTACATTCAGTGAAGAGAGAGAAAAGGTTAGAGCAAGAGGTTGCTTACCATTCCCACTTTGGAATTGAAACGCATTTATGGTTACATTATACCTCCTTATGATGTGAGGTTTGTCTTTCAATCATATTACCCAGAAAAGAAGCCATTCATTGAGCAGTCCTTCCATTCTTTATATACAGTTCAAGTTTTCAGAGAAGTAGGTTGTGTCAGAGGTAAATCTCAACACTTCCCTGTGAAAAACTTAAAAAAAAAATTTGGAAGTAAAATAGTGGAAATTGCTGTGACCTTTGAGACACCATCCTTTACAATATGCAGTAAAAAAATTGGGCTGCTCAGGCTTACACCAAGTTTACAGGAACATAAATTGCCACAATTGAGCTGCAAGCTTTATGTTCTTAAATCACATCATTATTTTTCGGGATATTGGAAGGGAAGGTAGAAAATAGCAGATTTCCATCCATCTCAAGAAATAATAACAGTCTTACTGATTGCCTTCAGTATTTTGCTGCAGTATATTAGGTCATTTTTAACCCCCTCATTTTAAAGAAAACTTCTTTTAGAAAACATCTGCTATTCAGGATAAATCATGACATTGACAATTTATTTGTCTGATAAGGTGAACCTAGTGCACTAGTTTATTTGTGTCTGGAGTGTAACACACAAAGGCACAAATAGTGGAACTAAACCTAGAGAAGCCCATAGAGTTACAGAATTATGTCAACTTATACCAGTTGAGGATCTAATCAAAACACCTCAATGTCATAAAGTAAAAGCTAGCATTTGATTTAAAATAAAAGTAAGGAAAGCGTTAATAAGGCAAAAAGAAAAACAGCTGTAGGAGACAAACAAAAGGAAGAATAAAAATTGTGTCAACATTAAAGAGATCCTCTAAGATGTACCTTGCCATCTTAACACAGTTACTGGTTTAAAAACAAACAGACCCACCCCAGGATCACATGAAGGAGTAGTCCTTTCCAATTAATGATTAATGCTGTGATACTGCAGATGAATGGTAATGAGTATTTTTTATTTTTGGAGGGGGGGAAAGAGTAAAAACAAAAAGGGAACTTTGTATATTTTGTGCTAATAAAAACTTTATTCTTAGCCTATATCTGCTAGGTTACCGTTGAACTGAATTAAAAGTACCAAAACCGAGGACTGCTAGAAATTCCCCCAATACATATGAGGTCTCTGCACCCGTTGGGCATTGGATTTAAGTAGGGACTAAATGGTACCAGCTGGCCTTCAGCTGCCCAAGTGCTTATGAGGATTCATTCTTTAGTGAGATAGAGAGCACAGTGGGTCCTTCTGAGAAGTGCAAGCTTAGGTTTGTGCTTCTTGTGCGCTACTCGTGGTGAATAACTTGCTCTCTTCACCTTATTCTGTGAGATGCATTTGCTTGTTTAATAAGAGAAAGGGGGAGCAAGATGCTAATAAATAATGTGACATAGATAGCAAAAAATTATTGGAACAATAGAAACTGTAGAAGGAAAACCTGTGTTCCCTAGAGGAGAATTTATTGAAAGTTGAGGTGTAACAATAAGAGGCTACATTCACAAATCTCTAAAGGCAGCTTTGCGCTGCTTCAGCAGTGCAGAGCAACTTAAATCCAGCTTAAATTTCCAGTGGAGTATGCTTTTGTGTAGCTGAGTCCTCTGGCTTCATAATGCTATCATAAGGTATGTGACAAGGCAAGAGCTGTGGCCCAGGTGACCTGTTCCCTCATGATTCATGCAGATGGTTTTGATGCCTCCCCTTGAGTTACTGCAAGCACAGTTCAGATGAGGCCCAGGAATACAGGCCAAAGTTTGTTGTCGGTATTGTCTGTGTTTTCTTGATGAGAAAGGAGAGGAGAGAAACTCCAAATAATCTAGCCATGTATAAAAACAGGTCATGGTACAAACCAGGTTGGTTTCTGGTACTGATTTTGTTTTGACTAAGTGTCTTTTCCTGAGTGAGTGTCTCTAAAGTGTTGCTCAAAGTACACATGAATCAGACTGTCTGCACAAATGAACTTTGTGCTAGATAAAATCTTGAAGGTGTAGAGTTTGCCCTGTTTCCCATTCTCACTCCTTATGAAGAATTTGTTTGTGCCCTGTGTTGCTCCAATGTCTAAATCAGTCTTTAATATGTTTCTGTGCATGGCATCAGTATGATACTAATAGAGTAACACATAACAAGTTGTGACACTGCCTATAGATGTAGGAGAACATTAGTAGAAATTACAACTCTAATCAGAAGCCTTAGAAACAGCAGAATATTTAGGTGCTTTGAAGTAAGACAATGCATTGCCTTGCTTTTAGATGTTGAGTGCCTACAATGGACACCAGAAATCTGGTAGGCGTATATAACCTGTACGGGGCACGTGGTAAGTTAGGCCCTTCTAATGGGATCAGAAACCCCCTAAGTATATGCAGAAGCAAGCTCTCACAGGTAGCAACAAGAAGCACATAGGCAAGTATTGTGCCTGAAATCTTTGATGGACTCTGAGTTTGGACGCTTGCTACCTGGAGCTTCTCCTTGTCTTCTGCTTGTCCTCTGTCCTTCCTCAGCCAAAGGAGTGTGGTTTCTGCTTCTCACTTACATTGCTGCTGGAAGAGGACAAAAAAGAGAGAGGAAGCGGTGGTGGTGAAAGAATCCTGTTCCCCATTCTTACAGCTCAGTGTTTGTAGGTAGCAAGAGAGAGAGATTTAACTTCTTTGCTGGAGATGAATCAAAACCTCATCTCCCAGGAGACTGACTTAGCTACAAAAATCTAAATTGTTTGACTTTGGGGAATTATCCATTTCTCCTGTTGAAAATGTTTCATTGTTGGGGGGGGGGGGGAAGAAGTACAACACTGGCTAACTGATTAAGTGTGGGCTGCAATTTCTCTCTGTCATGGCTAATACAGTGTACAGAAACATTTTTATGAGTAAGAACTGGACTCCACATCTCCCTGCTCCTGGCTGAGCATTCTTAGCCACTGGATTATGTGGCTGCGGGAGGGAACCAGAGAAGGGGAGGAGAGGACTGTTCAGGATGCCAGCTGAAGGTTTAGAATGTTTCTCTTCACTTAAGTCTCTCTTTCATAAGGCTAAGTGATTTGCCTACCATACAGAAACTTGTGGTGAAGTAGAGGCTTGAACCTAGTTCTCCAAGGTCTAGGCTGACTGTTTAACTACTTCCTCTGGGCTCCCTATTTGAGTGTACCTGCTCCTCCTTTTGTCAGTTGTTGGCCTAATTTACAAAGATAGGGTTCCTCTAAACAGTAGATGGACTTGCATGTGTGTTACAGCTTCGTAATGCAGTATGTTTCTTTACAGTAATAAAATCTTCTCAGACAAAAAATAACTGATTCCCCCCCCAACTAAATCAGTCTGATAATACCAAAATGAGGACCTAGCAAACTTGTGGTATGACTGAACTAAATGTGATCAGCTTTGGATATCTTTACAGCCAGGTGTCTTAGCTAAAGACAAATCATAGTAAGAGGAGAGTAAGTAGGGTGTGTACTTCAACGCCAGTTTCCACATAGATATCTCTTACAAGAGAGCAAGTTGCCTTGCAGAGCCTTAGTAAGGGATAGCATCTTTTTGTATGTATCATTAATGATAATCATCCTATCTCAGAAGTTACAGAGTATGAAACACAAGAGTCATATTTCTATAGAGAGAATAACTGTAGATAATCTGAGGTGGAAAAAAAAAAAAGTGAAGTAATGTTTTTATGATGTACATTTACTTCTGGAATCTGCATGCTGGCAGAAACCCCAAAACTATTATAAAGGAAAAAATCCCTTTCATTTCTGTTCATTTCCATTTGCAAGGGCCAGTGAGGTGCTCTATGTTTTGAATGAAGCTGAAATGAACAATGTTTATTATTTGTTTAACAATAGCTGTATATGCAGTGTGCCTTACCTTTTCCCTGCGTATTGGTGCTACTTACCTGAATTTGCAGAGCTGGCAAAAACTGTTATATTTTGTGAACTGTAGCTAAAGAGTGAGGAAGATGGGGGGAGGGGAGGAAAAGGGAAAGAGTTGTTTTGTTTATTTTCTGTTTAAACTTCTGGTGATACAATGAAGAATTTTAAAACACAGTTTCAGTATGACAAGTAGCTGCAAAAAGCCTCATTTTGAGGGTTTGTGCGTTATCACAATAATTTCTATATTGACTCTACGTACTACTCAAGCAAAATCGATGTGTACATACAATTTAAAATATTGATTAACCTTGTAACTATATCCTGGCATCTGAGGTTCAGACTGGTGGATTATTTTTTCTCTATTACCACCAGCAGCAGTAATGGTTCTGTAGATTAGTAGTTGATTCAAATATACCAAATCCAGAACTATCTACAGCTGTAAGTGACTAACTGAAATTGAACTCTGTAATTTGTGTGACTATTTACACTGTCTTAGCTTGATCGTCTCTGCAGCACTAATGGATATTTAAAAAAAAAAAAAAGTAGAGCATTACAACACACAAATCAGAAGATAGAAATGCCCTCACTGAAAGGCAGTTAGCAGCTAAATGCTTAAATAATTTTGGAAAAGAAGTTGTAGGATGTTGTGAGTCACTTCATTTTTTTTTTTTTGAAGCCATTTGCTATTAGACTTTTTTCAGATTAATTTGCATATGGAGTTCAGGCACCTGAAGGCCGGCTGCTAATATGTCCCTTCCAATTCAGGAATTCAGAATATTTCCTTCATCCAGTGTTTCTGAAGGAAACTGCATCTTGTCTACAGCAGCATCTCTTCAATACTGTCAGGAATTATTTCTAAATACTTAGTATGATTTTAGTTTGAGCTATGGTGATCTCTAAAACTTTATTCATCATCATTTAATTCCAAAGAGCAATTGATAGAGCATTCTGTTTACCACATTAACTCTTGCTTTAAGGTTTTATGCTTACCTGACAAAAAAATTGTCTACAGAGAGGCAAGGCCTCTGTCCTGGCATGTGGAGGAACACAAGAGAATGTCCTCACTTTTTTTTTTTCCTGTTAATCATACTTTGGTTCAAAAAAACCAGCTATGCCTAACCAGGGAAGAACCATAAATGATATTTTTAGTTAATAGGCTACATATAGAAATAGGAAAACAAAAAAAAAGCAAAAAAAACCCCCAAACCCATTATGTGAGTAGTGTGATAAGTAGCTAACAAATTAACACTGTGTATGTAGAAATAAAAACATTAATATTAAATGGTACCTAATTTGAGCTTCAATATCTAATTAGACAAAGTGATTCTCTTGGGTTTTCAGGCTTACCCTTAAACTGGGAGCTTCAGTATTAAACACAGAACTCCACCTGCTAGTTATGTGCTGCTGACATTGACCATACTGGGAGAGTCTGAATCTCAAGTCCCAATTTATCTAACATTCATATTGATCATGTGCAAGTGTTTGCTCAGCATAGGGTTTTCTGAAGTGTTCTTGAGGAGGAGAGCTCAAGTGTGCTTACCTCAAGGTCTCCTCTAGGTAAACTGGGAAGGTCTGAAAGAGATGAGGCTGAGAGCAAAACAGTCCTGAGCAGCAATTGTCCCTGGGCTGGCTCTAATGCCTCAGTTGCTCTTAATATTTCAGTGTAGATATAGCCCCTGACTCCTAAAAGACTCCAGTCCTCAATACATTCCTTCTTGAGGCTGAGGTGCAATTTTTCTTTTTTTTCTTTCTGTTTGAGGGGAACAGTTCAGGCAGTCTGTGTAAGCAGGGAGTTAGAAAAATACTGCTTCCATACTGCAAAATTACTGATGCTCCTTGTTATAATTTCTCTAGACAACTGGCATGTGACTAGCAATGTCTTGTAGAATAGCTGTTCTTTATCCTAAACACTTATTCATGTCCCTTCTCAAAACATCATCATTGTTGACTGCTTGTCTTTTATTTTTCAAATAGTGGAAATGTCATCTTCATTTCTAGCAGCCTGGTCTACCTGCTTGTGTGTTGTGGTTTAACCTCAGTTGGCAATTAATTACCACAAAGCCTCTTGCTTGCCCCCCTGCCATGGGGTGGGGGAGGGAAAAAGTAAAACCTGTGGGCTGAGATAAAGACAGTTTAATAGGACAGCAAAGGAAGAAAGAATAATAATATCAGTGATAAAAGAATATACAAAACAAGTGATGCACAATGCAATTGCTCACCACCCACTGACCGATGCCCATCCCATCCCTGAGCATCAGTCGCCGCCCCCCAGCCAACTCCTCCCAGTTTATATACTGAGCAGGATGTCATATGGTATGGAATATCCTTTTGGCCAGTTTGGGTCAGCTGTCCTGGCTGTGCTCCCTCCCAGCTTCTTGTGCACCAGGCAGAGCATGGGAAGCTGAAAAGTCCTTGACTAGTATAAACACTACTTAGCAACAACTAAAACATCAGTGTGTTATCAACATTATTCTCATCCTAAATCCAAAACAGCACTATACCAGTTCCTAAGAAGAAAATTAACTCTATCCCAGCTGAAACCAGGACAGTATCCACCCCTTATTCCATACCATCTATGTCATGCCCAGGTCCTACACTTTCCAATACATTCCAATTAATCACCACCACTTTTCCTGTCTTTTGATATATATACACACAGATATCATTCCCTTAGTCTATGGGCCATCCCTCTAAAATGTCTGTTGAGTTCATTTAGTCCATGACTTTGGGCTCCATCTGTCATAACAGTCCTCCAGGGCAGGAGACATGGTGTGTGGTATTGGATTGTTGCATGCTGAAGCTAGTTCTAGTTCCATCACCACTACACTTCACTTGATTTCATCAAGGTTCATTCTTCATTAATCTGGGGGATTCTTACTGTAATACCATTGATATGGCATATAGCCACTATAGAAGTGATGACATACAGTATTACATAGCAATTAATGTTATACAATTGAGGTCATTGACTATTTTAATCCAAAATCAAATCCCCTTGAGGTACACAATGGACTTCCCCATCCTCCCACATCACCCACCAAGTGTACCCAGGTTCTTGAGCAAAAGCAATCCCATGAATGGGTTTGCCTTTGCCCAAGGCAGGAATAACCCAGACTGTCTTCCCCAGCATATTTTTTATGTGCACTACAGGGACTTTATTCCCTTCTACAGTACGTAAAAGTTTTGACTGGGCAGGGCTAGCTTGATTAGCAGATCCCCCAGTGCTGACTAACCAGGTGGCTTTTGCTAAATGTATATCCCAATGTTTGAATGGCCCACCACCCATTGCTCTCAGTGTAGTCTTTAACAGTCCATTGTATTGTTCAATTTTCCCAGAGGCTGGTGCATGATAGGGAATGTGATTATACCCACCCAATGCCATGTTCTTTGGCCCAGGTGTCTATGAGGTTGTTTTGGAAATGGGTCCTGTTGTCTGACTTAATTCTTTCTGGGGTGCCATGTCACCATAGGATTTGCTTTTCAAGGTCCAGGATAGTGTCCTGGATGGTGGCATGAGGCACGGGATATGTTTCCAGCCATCCGGTGGTTGGTTCCACCATTGCAAGCACATGGAGCTTGCCTTGGGGTGTTTGTGGGAGTGTGATATAATCAATCTGCCAGGCCTCCCCATATTTATATTTCAACCATTTTCCTCCATACCAGAGAGGCTTTAACTGCTTGGCTTGATTGCTGTGCATGTTTCACACTCATGGATAACCTGTGCAATAGTGTCCATGGTCAAGTCCACCCCTCGGTCATGAGCCCATCTATATGTTGCATCTCTTCCTTGATGGCCTGAGGTATCTTGGGCCCACTGAGCTAGAAATAAATAACCCTTTTGTTGCCAGTCCAGGTCCACCTGAGCCGCTTCAATCTTAGCAGCCTGATCCACCTGCTGGTTGTTTTGATGTTCTTCAGTGGCCCGGCTCTTGTGTACGTGAGCATCTACGTGATGTACATCTACAACTAGGTTCTCTACCCAGGCAGCGATATCTTGCCACAATGCAACAACTCTATCCCAGCAAAAATCAGGACATCATGGTTTTGATATTCTTCATTGGCATGGCTCTTGGGCATGTGAGAATCTCCATGGTGTATTTTTACAATAAGGTCCTCTACCTTGGCAGCAATGTCTTGCTACAGTGCAGCAGCCCAGATGGGTTTACCTCTACACTGCCTGTTGATCTGTTTCTATTGCTCTAGCCACCCCCACAACCATTTGCCACCATCCAAGAGTCGGTATAAAGACAGAGTGCTGGCCACTTTTCTCATTCAGCAATATTTGGAGCCAACTGGATGGCTTTCACCTCTGCAAACTGACTCAATCTGCCTTTTTCTTCAACAGTTTGAGACATGTCATGTGGGACTCTACAGAGCAGTTTTCCCCTTCTGATGTTTCCCAAAATATGATGGGACACATCAGTAAACAGAGAATATTGATCCCCATTTTCTGGCATTTTATTATTCAGTGGGGCCTTTTTGACATGAGTCACCTCCTTGGGTGGTGCTCTGAAATCTCTGACTTCTAATCAGTCCATAATCTCTCCTGGAATTTCTGGATGGCTGGGGTTCCCCAGTCATACCCATTACATACTTTCTCCATGTAGCATTGGTGACACTGCAAAAGCCAAAAGCAGCCATTAACGAGTCCTGAAATCTGGTGTACAGCAAGAAAGGTAGCAGGTAAGGGAACAAAGAAACCAACCAGTGTCAAGAGCAAGAATGTCAGCACTGCAACCAGCAACAGCAAGTAGCAACTTGCCAAGAAACAGCTAAACAGGTATAATAGCTGTAGATTTGATCAGAATGTGCTAGACTGAATTTACAGTTATCTCAAGCCCCAGGTTGGGTGCCAAAAAGGACTGTTGTGGGTTGACACCAGCTGACAGGTTAAGTCCCCACCAGTGTCTTGCCCTGCCCAGTTCCACTGCAGTGGGATGGGGGAGAGAATTGGAAAGACAAAAGTGCGGGGGGTGGGGGGGGCGCGGAAACTCATGGGTCAAGATAAAAACAGTTTAATAAGTGTGTGTGTGGGAAATAAACAAGTTATGCAAAAGCAGTCACCACCAGCAGACCAATACCTAGCTGGTCTCCAAGCAATGGCAACTTGGGAACACAGTTGAGCATGATGTTGTATGGTATGGAATATCCCATTGGACAATCTGGGTCAGCTGTCCCGGCTGCATCCCCTCCAAACCTTTTGTCCACCCCTAACCTACTTGCCGGGGAGGGCAGAGTGGGATCAGAAGGTCTTGATGCTGTGCAAGCACTTTTGAGCAATAGCTAAAGCATTAGTGTATTATCAACACTGGTTTGGCCACAAGTCCAAAACACAGCACCACACAGGCTGCTATGAGGAAGGTTAAGTCCATCCCAGCCAGACCTGGTGCAGACTCGTAACGTCTTTTAGAATAACTGCTCTCTATCCTAAGCACTCGTTCACATCCCTTCTCAAAATACCACTACCTCTTCTGACCACCTGCCTTTTATTTTTCAAACTGTGGAAATGTCTATGGTAAAACTAAACTCCTGTAGAGATGAACTCTTTCCTGTTTTGCAAGAAACACAGCAGATGTGTGATACATCTGGAAGAAATTTAGATCAAACCTATGCATTTATCATATGACATGAAGTTAGAGGCTCCAACGGCAGACCATGACTATTGTGTGAGGTGTTGTACAAACATGGGATCAAAACATGGTTTCTACCATGAGAGGAGTCACCATTTCCATATCAGAGTTGATGACAAAGCTATCTGTCTGAATCCAAGCAAACAATGAGACAACATCAGTGTGATAGGCAGCAATTTCATCATCTCAGGAGCTGAACTGCTGTTAATGGGCATTCCTCCAAATATAGGGAAGATTTAACTATGGAGAGCAGGATTTTGTTGTCTGGATGTGTTCTGGAGCAGGGATGGAGAACTCTGCTTCACTCAGTGGTTAAGAGATGGTTTGATCCTGAATATACTTGTGGAGAGGGGAGAAGCTGGTCCTTTCACAGACTTAAGGACGTGATTCACTTCTTGTTTGGGTACTGAGTGCACCTCAGCTTCCAAGCATTTCTCCATGCAAGTGAGAACATGGGTGCTTGGCACCTTTCAGAAAGTCCTTAAATGTGGCAGAATCAGGATCCTTCCAAAAAGTTTAAAGTATGTGATTGGTGTGGTAAAAGTCTGAATTTCCCCTGTAGTCAAATTCTATTTCTAGTTTAGCAAAACAAAAATCCTTCTTTACTGAGGACACAATTTGTAAACTGGTACATGGGGTTTTAAGTCCCTAACAATCACTTTGGAGGCAAGACTCCTAATACAACACCGAAATGGAAATCACAACCTTGTGGGGAAGGGCTTCTCTTGTACTGGTAAGTGCCTATTTGTTTTTCTGTAGAAGTACCTTTTGCCTTTAAATGGAAACATTTGAAATCCAAGAATGACTTTCAGAAGCAAAACACTAAAGTGTTGGGAAATGCCATGTCAGCAGATCTAATGCCTCCAAACCAAATAATTGCAAGTGTTTCTCTGCCTTGAATTCCTCTGATATTTTGGCTGGTTTTTAATATATTTTTAAACCGAGATATAAATATAATCTCTCTGAACTTGACTGCAAAGACTTATTGCCAGCTAAAAAAGAAAGAGATCAGACAAACAAGGGGTTTTTGATGGGCGTTAAAAGCTTGGGCATTCTTTCTCTTCTGAAATATTACGATATTCTCATAAAACCCCTTTTCCCTTTAATGCCAAAGCAATGCTTCTGTTAATAATGTAATGCTGATGGCACCAGCCACCTCTAATCATGAAAGAAACGAGCTGGCCCAAGCAATGTTCTACTTGAGGGATTTGTTCAAGCAAATGTGCTCCTCACCCCTCCACACTAGAAGTTGCTGAAGGTAAGAAATGTGATACCTTAACATGATGCACAGCTGCCACATGTTTTTTTTTTTCTTCTGTGGGTGAAATAAAGGAATTTGATTTGTAAATTAGGATAGCACACCTTGAATACTGCTGTGTAGATATAAGAAAGGCTACTTTGACAGAAGCGAGCTATTCATTAGAAGGGTTTTTGACACTACTACCTTTTAAAAAAGGAGTGAGGGGTTAGAAGTATGTGCAGCAATAAATATGTGATAGACTCCACTTCTCTGGAAATTTTGATAGATTAAAGAAACAGCCTGTCTTGATCTTATCCTTGTGTGTGGGTCTGGATGGAAGGATTTTTGAGATGCCTCTCCACCCTTCATTTCTGTCCCCTTGTATTAATGTGAGTGTCCAGGACATCTTTCACCATGTCAAAAGTAGCTGTTCCTCTTTTATGCTTCACATTGAAAATATGTAACTTGCTTTTAAGCTACCTTAACCCCACAGTGAACTCTGGAGATGAGGCAGCAGTGCTGAATTGGAAAGGATGGGGACTGCAAACAATCAGTTACTTCTCTTAGACAGTCTACTTTTAACCTTACAGCTGAGGTCAGGAATGAGGGTGCTGCTTAGCAATTGCACTTCACAAAATGCTAATAGAGGGTAAATAGATGGAAGAGCCCTTCTGTGGCTGCACATAGTTGCCGGGCCAAATTTCTACTCCACTAGCTGACCTCAGGGACTCAGTGCTGCCATGTGTCCTACCAGGTGTATGGGAACAGGGTCCCTGTGCAACAAGAGTGGAGCCCAGTTTTGTAGGTGATCCAAAACCAGTTACATAGGTTCTTATTCTGGGAACTGAGGAGATATGGATAGGAGGTGGACAGACACACAGGGAATTTTACTGGGTGGTCTTAAAGCAAAGGCCTCACTTAAACATAATGATCCTTAGGACACTGGCTATCTAACCTCATTTTTGAAGCTTGAAACTAGCTATTTTTTTCTGTCATCTGTGTACATGAGTTTCCTGGCTGTTATGGAATAACTTTTGCAAACGAATGCTGAACTAGCCTGTTGGTGCTCCATTGACTGGACGCTTCACCCCTGGCAGAACTAGTAACAAATGACCTAACAGGTTCATTACATGAGGTTGTATATTTTTTTCCAGGTACTTCTAAATAACGCTGCTTATCAGCATTACAGCTGCATAGTGCTCTGCTTTTGGAGGCTGAAGAGGCAAGAGAAGCCTTATTTGGGGTAGCTGAATAAGGCTTACACCTTCTTCAGATGGCTGCAGTGCGAGCTGAAAGCTGAGTAGGTGTGGTGGGACAGGAAGATCAGCCAAGAGTTTTATTTGTGGGATGTGTTCAGGCTCAAGTGAGAAGTGCCTGAGCTGCTGTCTGAGCTGAGAGGTGGAAGAGTGCCAGGAGAGCTGGTATGAGTAGGGGACAGGAGGAGATATGCATGCCAGCGGGAAACTTTCATAAGGGTGAGAAGCTCTGCTGCATGGTCATATTCTTGAATACAAGGAGGGGGAACAGAAAGCAGAAAAAGGTGCAGATTAATGAATGAAGGACCTGTGTGGAGTGTGCTGGGTGGGAAATGAGATGTTCTGTGTGTTCGTCTGTGTGTATAGTGCTCAGCACAGGGGGCTTACAGCTATGTGTTCGTGGGGGAAAGACTTCTCATCTGTGCCATTTCGCAAGGAACCATTAATGTCCAGTGGTGTGAAGGATACAATGGTCTGTGGTTTTAATCACAAATTTATGATAATTGTGCTTTGTTAGTTCTTCAGGGAAACGGATATAGGCCCTGTGATGATTTCATATTTCTTAATGGAGACTTAGCTAACATACAAATAGTGCTGAAAATTGTTGGCCTATTGAATTCAGTGACAGAAATCCTCATGCAGCTCCACGGCAGCACCTAATTCTCTGAAGAACCTTTGAAAAATCTCAGCAGCAGGTATTCCAGCTGCTAGCTTTTTGCCTGTAGTGTGCAGGCGTGCATTGAAGCATCTTCATGTGAAAATCTGATTAGCAATGTGGTCACTTAATTAAGGAGTGAATGATCTATTCTTTTTGTTGCTGGCTTTTTTTTTTTTTTTTAAAGAGGGATGATGCTGCCGTCAGGCCCAATCTTCAGATAGTGTGAATGGGTCCACAACAGTCCATACAGCTGTGCTGGTTAATTTTCACCAGCTGAGACTCTAACCTCCCAAGTGCAAGAGCACTGTGGGGGAAGGGGGGAAATACTGCCTGATATTCTGGTAGAATGAGTAAGACTCAGTCCTGGATCACTGAATTCAGAGAGAGTTTTGCCATTTGACTTCAATCAGATCAGGATCAGAAGCCCTTCATCAGAATATGAGGCTCTGAACAAGGGTGTCCTGAAAATGTACCTTTTGCTCTGGGACTGAGGCTGTTGGCATGACAGTTGTGAGAAGTAGGAAGAATTCTTCTGCAGCATTACATGTTGATATCAATAATTTAATGAAAAAAAATCCGTGATATTTAAAAGGAAGTTCAGATCCTTTGCTTAGAAAATGAGAAAAAAAGGAAATATATGTCTTTGTTTGCTGGTATTGAATGGGATCTGTTGCTGGTAGTTTTGATAAATTCAGAAACAGAAGCCTGGAATAATGGTTTGCTTATTAATATTTTATTTCTTCAGCATGCGGAGAAACCCATTGCACAGGACACTGTACAAACACATATCATGGAATATTCCTTTGCCCTGTACAATTCTCAGCTGAAAAAAAAAAAAAACCAGCCAGGCTAGGAAAATAGAAACCTAAATATACTCAGAGGCTTTCTGCTTTTACAATTGCCGTAAAAGGATAAAGTGAATTTGTGACACTTACTACAGCATTTCGTTCAAATGTTTGGATTATTAAAGAGCTGCAGTCCTTTTAAGAGCTGTGTGGTGAGGACTGCCCAGTACATCTGACCTCATTCTACTCTCTTTAGGGAGGAAGGAATGGAGGAATAAGGGAGAGAAGTGACAAAGCCCCTATTATCTTCAAAGGACAGAAATGTTTATTCATTTAAATAAAGGCAGAACACATGTGTTCTGTCCATAAGCACTGCTTGTCCTGTTTGGGCTGCCCATGTTTGCCAGCCGGAAAGCTTGAAGTAGTTTCGTATGTGGCTCTCTACATCACTTTTTCGAGATATCATATAGTTCCTGATTATTAGATGCAGAGACTTTGGCTGAATTAAAACATTATATGAATGGCTCTGTATTCATCAGCATGGTTGCGGCACTATATTGAGATGTGAATATGTCCTCAAGACTAAGCACTATTCACCTGTCTTGCGTTCTTAAAAGGGGTGTTGCATCATAGATTTCAGGGGAAGTAGGGCTTGAGGTCAAGATTATTGACTGTAGGTAGAATCATTTCAGAGATAATGGTTGTATTATTACTGGAATAACAGAGGCAAAACTGAGCAAAGAAAATGAGTGGGGACTTAATACTGTATTTAGTGAAGAGTAAGCAGAATCAAGCAGGGACTTGACAATATTGGTGGATGATATTAAATTTGTAACGAGGAGTCTTGGAAAATATATTAGCTGACATGGCCAAGGACAGTCTCTGTAGAACTTGAAAGCTGAGGAGGGAGCTTGGTGATTGTTGGAACAGCCAACATCAATGTGGAGTTAGGGGACTGGGAAATGCTTTTTTAAATTAGAGAGGCCTGTAGGAAGGCCAGAAAATTGATCATGCAGGATTTTAATTACCGAGATATCGATTAAGATAATAACTATGCACAAATTAAGAAAGGGTACATAGTACTTCCTTAAGCTGTTTGTGAGCTTGCAGAGTCATGTGTTCTCTTGGATCCAGCCCTGGGGAACTGAGCCAACTATGACAAATGAGGTGGAGAGGATCTATGGAGCACCCTGGTGTCAGGCTGGGGAGAATGAAGAATGCTTAAGGAAGAAGCACAGAGGGTTGGTGAGGGTTTTTTTGAGGTTAGTAAAGGCTAATATTGATGAAATGTGCCTGAGGAATTTCTTCTGATTATGGAAATCTCCATCTGTACAACTGAAAAATAACTGTGATTTCCTCAGAGAGACTGTAATTAAAATGTGTCCTGGTTAAGTCTACACAGGTTAAAGGCTGATGGGGGTAAAGTCAGTATGAAATTAGCATAAAGTATTAAGTAGGTACTTTCTTAAGCTGCAGCATAATCAGTGCAGTAAGGAGCAGGACAGGGTGATGCACAGAAATGAAAAAAAAGATTATAAAATTAAATTTCTTTTCAATTTATCCAAATAATTATTTTTGCATGCTGTTTCTCCTTTACTCACTCCCCTTGCTAGATCATGCATTTAGAGCTAGGGATGTTTTGTCTGTTTAACAGGGTAGGTGAAAGTGGTTATAACAGGATATGTTGAGGATCTGTAACAGAATATTATAGTTTGTGCTGTGTAGTCTATGGATGTATTTTTTCATGAAAAACACTTTGCTCTCTTTTCTGACTTTTGTAATGGTCCAGAGTAGAGGTGTTGGAGGAGCGAGGTGAATTATAGAGAAATAAGAAACAGTCTTGGTTTTACCACTCACTAGCAATAATAACTAGCCAGGCTTGAAGTGAGGAAGCAAGCCATGTCCTTTTAGCATATAAACTATCGTACTTCTTAAGGAGCATACAAAGAATTCCTACTCACAGCAGCTCCTGAAGGAAGGAAGTTGCATTCTCAGGCACAAGGGAACAGTCATTTTATTAGAGGCATTTATTTTGAGGAAGAGAAAAAAAATTTAAACATCATGACTTCCCCCCCACCCCCCCCCATATTCATAGTGCAGAAAGGGCCAGAGAAAATCATTCCAAGAAAAATGAAGTGGATTAGAAAAACAGCTAAGACAGATCTGTTCAGTAATGGTTTTATTATCTATTTTCCATAACTAAAGAATAGAAATAAGCTTTATTTGGAGAATCTTTTTCTTCAGTTGCTGGAATGATCAGATAATTTGCAGTAAAGCATGAAATGGCCTGGCCTGCTTCAAATAAACCACAACTATTCAATATAACCAACATACAAGCCCGTGTTTAGTAAGAAACAAAGCCTGAGTTATTGATGTCTTTGTTCTAGGGGGTCCTTTTTTACAAATGCGTTAAGTCTTCTGATCAGTGAAATGTGATGAATGGGAAGATGCAAGACAGGAGCCATGTATTATATTTTAAAAATACTGTTTAGCTTAATATCATTTTTGAGGAAAATAAAATGGGTCTTTTTACGTAGCACCCATATTCATGGCAGAACCTTAATATAAATTTAATCTCTTTTTAAGGAATATACTTTGGTTGTATTTGCCAAATAACTTGGTCGATGTAAAAATAATCTCCCAAATGGTGGCTGTGGGGTGAGGTGGGAATCAGGGAGGAAGGTTTTTCCCTCAAGCACTGTGGAAGGTGACATTTTAGTTCTGTCATCTGCTGAATGGATTTGAACTCAGGTTTCTACATCTCCATCAAATGATCTCCTTATTATGTTCCCATATGGCTGCTCTTACTGTCTCCTATCAAAACCGTTTCAATTTATAAAATGTACTTTATCCATTCATTGGATTGCTGCCTGAATCCTGAGAGTGTTACCTCCTGTGAGAGTACCTGGGCGCTCTGGATACCCATATACTCAGTCCCCTCGTGTTTTACTCCTGTGCACTGACACGTGAAAAAAACACCTCGCCCTCATACTCCATGACACAACTTTCTGCGTTAATCCAATCCCATGCACCCCCTGCACAGGAAAGGAGAGTAGTGAAGTGTGTTCTTGCAAATCCATCCACTCCTTCCTTCCAAGACTGAACACCTCATGCTGGGTCACCACCTGCCTCCCAAAAGCAGAGGTTAACAAAAGTTGCAGAGGAGCAGGAGAGGGTACTGTACCCTGATGCCTTTCTTGGCTTTCCTTGGTTGGCAACAGTGATCTGTACCCTGTTGTCCAGAGCTCTTCATTTGGCTGAGGCACTTGCTCCCACAGCAACCCGATAGCCCATGCTGTGGGTGAGATTGGGCTGGCCAAACTGAGCACCCTATTTTTATTGTTGCCCAGGTGGTACAAAACAAAACCTTAAAGGGGAGATGTTTTAATTTCTTAATGATCCTTAATTGGTCCTCTTTCTCTGTATGCCTTCTGATTTCATAACTGGCTGGAGCTGCACCTCTATCTTTCCTAGCCTCCTTTCCCCACGCTTGCCAGTCTGTTATGTGTTTCCTTGCCTTCCATCTCCTGGTGAAGAGCAGATATGCTGGGATAGCCCATCTGTAATGTGGGGCCACCTTCACTTACAGCTCTGGTACTAGCTCTTAATTTCCCAAATCCAGGCTGCTGCTGAGGACTGTATTTCATCTCTCAGCCCCACTATGCCAGGTGAAGGTTTTTCAGTCTCTCACTCCAGAAAATTGTAAAGGAAAAGGGGAATTCACTTTAAGAGAGTGGATAGATGTTCAGGGCAGGAATACTAAAATGAAGTAGAGAAAAATATTTCGTGGATATGGATCATGTTTTTGCTATATGAGCCTACTGCTGCCCATCAGTTATTTCTGTTGCACAGTGAGTATAAACCAGAATTAGCATTTTGAAGTTAGGGTAGGGCTGGCAATTTAAACCAGTTGAGGATCTGCTCTCTGTTTTATAACCAACAAAATGTTGACTTGGTGCAGATACACATGCTAAACCCCTCAGCTTTCAACGTGAAGTTCTTGCTGTGGCAGATAATGGCTGGAAGTTTTTGCTGGCTGCCATAAGTGAAAGGGAGTTCTTCTCTTGATCTTTTAAACTTAGCAGATATTCACAGAAGCAGCAGGGTTCAAAGTTATGAAACCTTTCTAATATCCAGCAGCGATGTAATTTTTTCCTTATTAAAGACATTTGCCTAATTTTTATGTAAATAGCCACAGCCTGGTGGCCACTCTAATCCAACAGCATTACTGCTGGCCAACAAGGGATTAAGAAAATGCTGTATTGAAATTAAAGCTGTAGGGCCTGATAGAGCCAGGTTACCATTAAATTCTATAGAAACTGCATCCTTCTTGCCAGCTCCATTGTGCTTTAATCCAGTGCTCAGAGTTTTCTATAACTAAAAGGTACTTCTTTAATCCTTTTCTCACACACTGTAATGCAAACCTTGATGCTGAATAATCCACTGGGGTTTGTGCATTTGTTAGATCTCTGCTTCACTAAATTACCAAATTTTATTGGCAGCAGAGCAGGGTGGAAAAATGTCAACATGGCTTTGCAAAGCCAGTGGTTGCTCATTTCTAAAGATGAATATGATCTCTATTAATGCTTGTTTACTACATTTCAACACTAACCTTTATAAAGTGATGGAGGGATGGGAGGAACTCCAGGGCAGGCTTTCAAAGTGCAGTAACATGTATTTTTCTCAATCAACATTTGATTGGACAAAGAAACCAGAAGATATGTGTTTACAAGGGCATTGAGTCTGAACTCCATTGCTAGACATTTTGGGTTTTGCTTGGTTTGCACTGTGTTAGTGATATCATATGGTCTTTGAACATTCATCAGTATTGTGGCATTTGATACTGCAAACACACGCCAAAAGAAACAGAAGCCCAACATGAAACAGCGGGATCAAAGTTGCATATGTTTTCTAGTGGCTGATAAAACGTCTTCCCCCAGCCATCTGAGTGTCTGATCTGCAGACACTAATCTCTGGAATTTGTGGTGATGTTCCTGGTCCCTAATCAGTGTTATATTTCATGTACATTGTGGTGGGACTTTCTTGGGTTAAGAAGGAAGGGAACTATTATTCAGTGTAATATAATGTCAGTAGCAGTGTTGAGCATCCTGATATTTATTTAGGTTCATCCCTGAGGTGCATTGGTGTAATTCTAATATTGGATGTAGATCATCTGAATTCTTGATTCAAAGCTTTTGCCACTTTTTTTTTTTTTTAAACTGAAATGCCCCACAGTTCATGCCCATTCTTTCAGCAAGATACATTCTTGGTCATGTCTACAGGTCTTTTAGTTTAGAAAGGAAAATAGACTTTTGTCCTTAAGGCAAACAGCCCCCACAGTGCATTCTACTAAACAAAACTGCATGCTGGGAAGTACAAAAGAGAAGCGTTATTAAGGAATCCGTTAAAAGCAATATGGGACCTAAGACCCCATGTTGGGACAAGATTTTTCTGTCTCTAGAATAACTAAAGGAAGTCTAATTTTTAACAGTGCTTAAGAGGTACTGGAGACAAGAATTTAGTCACACTTCACTTGTATTTCTCAGGAATGTCTTTGTTTAATTTAATGCAACTGATTTCAGTTGTGGAGAGGCAGAACCCATACCTGAATGGGACAAAAGAAGTCTCAACAGAAACCTGAAACAGGCTTTACATTTTATAGTTTTTGACCTTATGGCTCCTAGGAGGGAATGAATCATGCTCCTGTGAGGAATGACCTAACCTGATCTCTTCTTTGGTTGGAACTACAGAACTGGAAAGGAATGCAGTGGATACAAAACATAGTCTTTGCAAGTGTGTAGGTTGGGGGTTTTTTTGGTTTTTTTTTTTTTAATTATATACATTATATATACACTTTGAGCTTGTTTCTTGAACAACTTATTCCCATTTACCAGCACCCCCATGCTGTTGCTTGGTGGGAGATACTAGACTGATTTACCATTTTCAAATGCCAGCGTATAAGTAAAGAGCAATGTGTAGAGCTGGGGAAATACACAGAAAACTGCTGTGCAAATTTTTGTCAACTGTGCTGAGATATTTAAGATAAGTTCTGTAAACTGCGTGTTGGTGGGATAAACACCAGGAATGTGAACAATTATGTGCAGGTTACAAAGGAGTTTCTGCTAGAAGGAAAATTGGGTGAACAGATGCTCTCAATATTAAGATGATTATTTTTAATAGTGATGTATGATAGATTGTAACTAGCTAGTTACTTAGGCTACATAAGACATGACACATACATAAAATGCAACTATAATAAGGGAAAGTACTGCAGAAATGGAGGTATAGATTAGATGACTTAAATTATGTATAATTCATCTTACCTTGTGAGGAGATATGAACTAGATGACTTTTTGAAGTCCAAAGTATTTCTGTCTCTGTGAGTCTATGAATTTCCACTATTTTCTGTGCTTTTATGGGGAAGGATAGAAAAGTGCTTTAACTGCAAACTTCTCTTTTTGACTGTGCATATCATGCTACCTTTGTTGAGGAAACCTAATGCTTTCACTGGAGATCAAATCCTATATCTGTTGTTGCTGGTACTTTATGAAGCTCTGAACATAAATGACACTAATGAGTTTAAACGGGATATTATCCATTAATAAATTCAGTAGTAGAGTGAGTATCACAACTATATATAGTGAAAATAACATAACTTTAACAAGGCAAGATAAACGTAGTGGTACTCTTATCCAGTTTGGTGCGATCCAAATGCAATATCCCTATTCCAGCACATTGCCCTGGTCATACCTTGTTAAATGTGCAAATTTGCTACTCAGCACTCTTAAATTATCTGTGTGACTCCTCTGTTTCCTGAGTGGATCCCATGTGAAGCCTCATGGGATTTTCCTGCATTCTGTTTTACTCTTTTTTTTTTTTTCAAGTCAAGAGGGTAGTTCACCAGAAAACTGTACAGTGGTGCATATAATGAGGGGAATTGTCTTGAACAAATTTGATGTTTTTAAATGTCAATACAAAACACAGTGTTGCTACATTTGACATTGTCTTTCCAAGCAGCATATTCTTCCACTCAGTGCTGTCCCACTTATATCTAAAAGAAGGCATGGTCTCTGCACCAAAAAAAAAAACCAACTGTCTGAGGGACTTAACAGCTGAGGCAGTGAATTTAGTACCACAGAAATGAAGATTCAGCCTTGGATGTGACAAATAAAAATACCCCAACTAGCAAAACTGCAGGTAAAAATTCATAAGGGAGATGAGTCCATATGCTCCAATGGCATAAGCCAGTCACTGACTGCCTGAAATTGGCAAGAGATTGCTCACAGTGGGATAATTCTGCCTAATTGTTCACCGAAGGGCTTTTATCCTTTCTTTGGAAGCACTTAGTTCTGTTTACTCTCTGAGTTGGGATAGAAGTCTGTGCTGACCATTGATCTCATCCGCTCTGGCAACTTCTGTGTGGGAGTCATATCTGCTAAAACAATGACACTATGTTTTCAGAGCATGTCAGCTTATATATGTTTTGACTGTGGGGGCTGAGAAGTTCCTCAGGTGATTCATACAAGATTGGACTGAGAGGTGTAAAAATAGCCAGGGCTGGGAATAGCCCTAACAAACAGCAGTTTCTGGGTATGGAGTCATGGGGCACAAACCACAAACTTGGGGGAGGGGGAGTTCCAGGACTCTGGGCTCCTCTATCCCATGTTTTCCTCCCACTTAGTCATGCACGCATGTTACTCCTACTGATTTAAGCATTGAAACAGGTTGACCTGAGAGGTGGTGAAGTCTGCCTCCTTCAAGATATTCAAAAACAATCTGGGTGTTGTCCTGGGCAACCAGCTCTAGGTGACCCTGCTTGAGCTGGGGGGGTTGGACAAGATGACCTCTGGAGATCCCTTCCAACCTCAACCATTCTATGATTCTGTGCCTACATCCAGCCCAGTGCAGCAATAGAAGCTGAAATTTGGCACATAGAAGAAATTCAGAGCTGGATTTCATTTACAGCTTCTCAGATTTTAAAATTGTCAGCAGAAATCTTAACACGGTGTGTTCTCATACTAGTATGGGGTCTAGCAGTAAAACTGACCCTGATTAAGGGGTATTTGCCTAATCACATTCTCCAGGGAGTAGAAAAGAGACAAAATTGGGAAACTTGGGTCTGCTTCCCAATCTCATGATAGTCTGTGAGGAGAGTAATCAGCTCTAGGTCAAAATCATCAGCAGGGTATTTTTCCCTCCATGCTGGCTCAGTTCTGGTGGCTGATCATCAAATGTGCAAAGAGGTGGGATCACATGGGTGTTCTTTTAGCCTGTGCTTTTGTTTCTCTGGCCTGTGTTGCTTTGCAACGGCTCCCTGTTGCAGGCTTCCTCTGTGATAGGGGAAGATATCTTAGGTCCTCAACCCACACTCCTGTCTCCTAGATTGTCCCTGCTTGGCAGAAGGCATGATCCTGCTCTAAAGCAGAGTCTCTTGTCCAGAGATAAATTTAGCTCCTGCCCTTTTACGCACTGCTTATTAAACTCTGTACAGTCTGGTCTTGTCTCTCTGGATTTATATCTGTAAAAAACAGTGTGAAATGATATCAGATCGGGACAATCCAGGCTGTACTCTTGGGAGTCATGCATGGAAGGGACCCTAAAACAACTGTTATCATTGCAAAGAATAAAACAAAATAAATATGTGCTTGCTCTACTGTTAATTATTGGTTTTGGTTTGTGTGTGGGTTTTGTTTTGGTTTTTATCACTGTGAGAGACAAGGTGCTGGGCTGGCTGGATTTTTTGGTCTGATATGATTCTGACCATTTTCAGTAATGTTCTTAATGTGTAAAAACACTGGGGTACAAAGAAAAAAAATGTGTTTGGTTCAGCAGTAACATTTCCTGTCTGTGGTGATCAGCACTAAACAAGTTTTTTATTAACAGATTTCTAAAATCTCAGAGGCAATTTCACATTATGTTCGTGGCTGTAGGAGATGCTCCCCCTTTTCAGGGGGAGAGGGGAATACATGGGGGCCTGCTCTTGATTTCTTTTATGCTGATGTGGCCTTGGAAGAAAATTTTGCACATAAACTTAGGTAATGCTTTGACCACTAGAAGGAAATTATGCATGTTTACTGCTGTCCAGGTTTAAACTGATGGTTTTATTTGTGTATGTAAGGTTAAATGCATACACTACTGCCAAGGTCTAAATTTGCTCCACTTAATATGCATGTAGGGATACTATATGCATACATATATACGTGTATTTTCTCTTATATTAATATGTAGTGTGTGTATCTGTCCTGGTTTCAGCTGGGATAGAGTTAATTTTCTTCTTGGTAGCTGGTATGGAACTGTGTTTTGGGTTTAGGATGAGAACAATGTCGATGATACACTGATGTTTTGGTTCTTGCTAAGTAGTGCTAAGTATTGCTAAACAGTCACTAAGTAGCGCTTACACTGGTCAAGGACTTTTCAGCTTCCCATGCTCTGCCTGGTGCAAGGGGGGCTTGGGAGGGGGCACAGCCAGGACAGCTGACCCAGACTGGCCAAAGAGTTATTCCATACCATATGACATCGTGTTCAGTATATAAGCTGGAAGAAGAAGAAGTAAGGAGGGGGGGACACATTCGGCGCAATGGCGTTTGTCTTCCCAAGTAACTGTTACACATGAAGGAGCCCTGCTTTCCCGGGGATGGCCGAACACCTGCCTGCCCATGGGAAGTAGCGAATTAATTCCTTGTTTTGCTTTGTTTGTGTGCGCAGCTTTTGCTTTACCTATTTAACTGTTCTATTTTATTTTACTTCAACTATTAAACTGTTCTTATCTCAACCCACGAGTTCTCTCCCTTTTACCCTTCCGATTCTCTCCCCCATCCCACTGGGGGGGGAGTGAGCGAGCGGCTGTGTGGTGCTTAGTTGCTAGCTAGGGTTAAACCATGACAGTATCTATACTGTGTAAGTGTGTATATGTGTGTGCATACATTTCTACAATCACATATACACACCCCATATATGCATGTATGTGTAAAGCAATAATTAATTTGTCATTGCCAAGAATATGCAATGCTTAAAAACACATCAATACAGGTATTTGACTTTTTTATCAGTCCTGCCACAGAACCCCTTTCCTGGGTGGGAGGAATAATGAGAGAGAAAAAGGTACTATTCATAGAAAATGGATCACCAAAATGAAGTTTCATAAAACATTTTTTCTCACTTTTCATTAAACTTCTACCATTTAAAAATATACATTTTTTTTCCCCCAGAAAAAGGTGTATATTTCTAAAAGTCCTTTCCAAGCTTCTTAAATGCTACTCTTTCTTATTCTACTCTTCAAAGAACAGCAGCCACATTATCCCTCTTTTCAACTTCAAACTGTGCTGCTCTGTTGGTCCAGCACAGCAAGGGTGCTTTGAACCGGAGAAGAGAATCTAGCTCCTTTTTTTGGAACCTCAAGAAGGACTTTTTGAGAGTGCTGCAATTAACATTTCCCTTACACCCATATCACCTTTCTTGACTTTTGTAAAAGTAAAACAAATAATAATAAATATATATTTACACGTATGGTTCCCTACGGTTTGACAGAAATACTGCTTGTTCATACTTTCCAGGATTTTTTGCATCCTGTTATTTGGACCTTTTAGACAGATGTTGTGATATCTATGAAATTTTGTGCAGGTTGCTGACTTGGTGTGGGGCAAGCGTAAATTGACTTTGGTTTCCTCTCAGGGGTAACTTTATTCTGCACAGAGTGAAAAGATTTGGTGAATGTCAAAGGAAGGAGCCGCAAGTCATTGATCTTGCTCGCTAGACAGCCAGCCCCTCGGTGGCGCTTATTCTTGGTGGCCCACCTTGGCTGCAGCAATGTGAACTCTGAATGCCAACAAGGCACCATGTGAATTCAAGCAAAGCTGAGCTCCACAGTTGCTTCCTGCTCTATACTTGCACTTTGCCCTAGGTGATTTGATGGCAAGGGATCAATGGGTGTAATCTGGATACATTCCTAAATGAGGCCTTAAAGGATCTATATGTTGGAGTGGAAAGTAGAGGAAGTGTGCTGCTGCTTTTCCTGTGACTATAAATAGCCAGGTCATCAGTACAAACGTTGTGGCTGTCTGGCATCAGCATTTCGAACTTATTTGTGGAACACCACTGAGCGCTCGTAAGAGCACTTCTCTTTTTTTTTTCTTTTTTTTGTGCTAGAAATTTGCCCATGCCAGCTCCATGTGAAACATGGGATGCATTGCAGGTAACTTCAACGTCACTGTGTTAGCTTCAATTATCTGAAGTACTTGGTCGGGGTCTTGGCCCAGAGAGAAGCCCTTTCACTGCCTCACTGGGAGGAGAGTCCTGTGGGCTACAGAGAGTGTTTGGGGTGGGGGAAACCACTGCTGAGGTTGCATGTGTGTCCTGTAGGAGGCTTAGACCCTGAACCACCGGGACAGCAGAAGGAATGAGGTGCTGCTTTTGGTGTAAGTGTGGATGCCTGAAATCAGCCAGCCTAAATGGGATGAGGATGTACCATGTTATTGCAGTGCCCCTGTGACTTGTGAAAACATCTGTGGGAAAGAAAGGTACTTAAAATGACCCACCAGGGAAATGTCTATAAATGCAAAAACATTAAGAAATAGACAACTGTAAAGTAAACAGCACCTTCTTTTTCCTTGAAACTGTATCTTTTTATCTGTGTTTCTCCCAGCAATTAAATATTTCCTGGTCTATAAACACCTGATGTTTACAACACAGTTTTTAGGCAGTAACTTGTCCAAATATCCTGCGGTAAGAGAAAACCCTTCAAGTGTAAAGGATTTGTTCATGGAAATTGGTTCAATAAAGCTTCCCTTTCCACCCTTGTCCCCCTCCTCCCCAGCATGTGCACAGACTAAGCGGAGGCTTGCTGCTTCTCTGTAGTAATGGGGATTTTGAGTTGTTGATAAATACAAGCAGGTTAACAACTAACATCAAAGGTTTACCAGATGAAAGTCAAAGGAAGATGAGATTTTCAAGGGCTTGGGTAAACAAAAAGGTTGAGATTCTCAATTATCTTTAAAAGCCTTTAATACAAGCCTCAATAGGCTTAAATGAACAGAGGAACAAACATGTCCATGCTGCGTGCTAACCACAACACTACTGAGTTGCTTACTGTAACTCGGTTAAAAGCTACATAAGGAATGAGAGATAAGGCTCAGGTTTGCCTGTCGAATGAGATCATTAAGAAAAGGTGACTGTTGTGTTTGATGTAGTAAGAGGGGGAGGGAAAACTAACTATAGCTTAATGGGCATAGCAGATTCTGAGACATATATGGCAATTATTAGTCATACTATTTGAATCCAAAAGGGCAGTTCAAAGGACTGCTTAGAAAGGCTTAGGCTGGGAAGAGGAAGCTATTAAATAAGCTGTGCTCCTCTGAATGTGTGTGGGTTGTTTTTTTTTCCTTTCCTGAAGGTCTTAGGGTACTTCTTGAGAAGAGGAGAATGATGAAATTTCCCAAGTGTTGAAAAAAGGATAAGATTTGTATGTATTATTGTTGTAGAGATTTTTAGTCCTCTCTAAAAAGCCAAATTTACCTGCCGTTAGTATGGTTAGATTGACAATAGGATGAATGTACCACCTGCTTCTATGAGATTAAGATAGTTTAAACAAAACAACACAGAATGTGTCATAGATATTTATGAAATGCATAATTTCTAATCTTCTATCCACTGTTGTGCTGTCTCTGAGTAATACAAAGAGGAGCCATAAGAAATTAGAGATGAAGTAAAAAAAGCCCAAGCCCTGAATTTAACCCATCATCACATATTGCTCATGCTTGAATTGAAAACACAAAGGAGGAAAATTGTAATTGCCTTTGCAATTATATGTGAGATGTAAAAGGTATAGATACCTTAAAAAAAAAAAAACAAAAAAACCAAACAACAGACTACTTCAGTTCAAGTTCCGAGTCCTTCATCTAGTTTCTGTGACTGAAAGGGTAACTAGGAATTTCTTTTTTTTATGAATCCTTCATTCTTCATGCATTAAGAATACCCAAGGACATCTTTTATTTCTGTGTCAATAGAATAAGTGCACGTTGGGTGCTAGCTTAGTGTGTATACTCAGACAAAATTTAAAAAGTATTTAAAGCCACATACCATTCAAGACATGATGCTCTAGTGTTATAGTTACAGGTAAACAGGTGTGAGCACCTAATGTTGACTGTGTTATCAGGCCATAAAGAAGTTATTTTATTAAGATAAAATGGCTTTCACTGGTGCTGTCTTGATTGTATGTGAGGTCAGTGGAATTCCATATAAATTGAATATGGAATGATATAAGTACTCGGTATAGAACAATTGCCATGAAGCAAAAATCTCAAGTTTTTCCACTTCCAAGTGTCTCACATGTTACTAAGGTATTTCACTTACCTGCTTAGAGTTGTACTTAGTTTACTCTACAACATTGCATTTATTTTCATTTTTTTTTTCCACTCTTTAGTTTGCTAGAGATTTGTTTTGGTCATCATATTGCTGCCCATCTTCCCTGTTAGTTGAACATGATGAGGGATCTCATACTGCTGTGATGGAACTGATTTGATCTGTTCAGTGACTCGACATTTTGTATTAGTTTATGGTACAATCTTATCACTCTTATTTGTGTTTAATGTTATCTACTTTCAATGGTTTTAGTGGTTCTGAAAGGATATTTTGAGGCATGCAATTTTATAAAAAATAGCACTTGGTTACAGAGGAAAAAAAAAAAAAAGGGTGTTTTTTGGGTGAGACAGAGAGTAGAATATTCTGAGTACTAAATATTTAAGGTGACAGCCTCATACCATTCAAGTGTATGGGCTTGCAACCTGGAATTTCTTCCAGATTTTATATCCACTTTACTCAAGTGATGTAAAGAGGGTTCCATAATTATGTTCATGTGAGAGCACAAAACCTCAGACAGATGTACACCGTGCAAAATGGAGCATGCAGCTGAACATAGGGAAGCATACCATCTTCTGAGATATTTCACAGAGGGCTAGATGTTGGCCAGTTTCTATTGTGTTCTGCCATCCTGCATATTAGCACGAAATCAACTTTTCCATAGCTTTGTTTTCACTTGTAAGGCAATACTTTTTTTTTTTTTTTTTTTTTTTTTTTTTTTTTTGGCTTATCATCTTCATAGATTCTATCCTGTAGCACCAGCTTACTATGAGCTCTGTTACCTAGGTCTCTGGCTGGTTTTGGAGGCAATGTATTCATTTATGTTTCTTGATTCCCTATTTTACATCTTAAGAAAATTCATTGATCTCATAAGAGACTGCAGTGCTATTTCTAGTTGGGATGTTGAAATGCTAAATTTTCACCTGGAGGGCAACTGTAGTGCTCATGAGAGTTGCAAGAACGTGATGTATACTTCTCATAGGTAGTTAGAGGACACTATTGCACACCACATCTTCTTGCTTTTTATCTTTTGCTAATCTTGCACTGGCCACTAGCAAAGCTCTGTGTGCAACAAATATAAAATGTAAGCTGTTGTCTGCTTCATCTACCATCCCCAACACACAGTCTGCTTTACCAGGCTGTTCTCACTCCTTTACCATTATATCATTGTTGCTATGGTGAATTAGGAAAATGTTGGCTATTAATTTGATGCTGAATGAGGCATACTCTTATCTCAATGAGTGGGGATTTACCCACATAACTCCTAATAATATGGAGGTATAGATGCTTTTTTTTCCCCATACAGAAAGCTCTGTATTTTCCAGCAGCCTTTGAAACAGCTGTTGAGAGATCCTGTGTCACTGTCACACAAAGCAAACGGAAGGTTTTTTACTTAATGAGGAGAAATAATTTAGAGACCTGCCCACCTGGAAGAGGAGTGAAAAATAGCTCATTTTGTA
Organism: Theristicus caerulescens; assembly: GCA_020745775.1. Classification (NCBI taxonomy): domain Eukaryota; kingdom Metazoa; phylum Chordata; class Aves; order Pelecaniformes; family Threskiornithidae; genus Theristicus; species Theristicus caerulescens. The sequence goes on from CM036558.1 coordinate 78,250,398, forward strand.
TTTTCATGGTCATTAGGGTTCCATACAATTACTAATGAGAAATGAACTAAAATTACAAAATAAGCAGGTAAACTGGCAACCTGCAAGCAGTAAGCAAATGTGAGGACTCTTTCACAATTTATGCAGAAAAACAATCCTTTCACATGTGCCCCTCTATTTTGTGGAAGAGCAGCTCAGTTATTTCTGTAGCTCTATCCTTCACTTACTGCTGATCACAGGACTCTGGGCATGTAGAATAGGAGACAACTGGATGGGTTAAGAAGGATGAATGCTATGCCCCTTCTGGGGAGAGGAAATTGTGAAGAGATGATGCAGCCCAAGTTCATGTTGTATTCTCAGTGAAGCCCTGCCTACAAGGGGCAGAATATGACCAGGACTGTGGAGCCCAGCTGTGATAGAAATGGGTCTTGGGACACTGTTGGGAATCCAGGCTAGGCAGAAGGGGCAGCTTTTTGTCCATGAGTTTTTTGAAGTTTGGGTGGTGTGATGGTGGAATCTACATTCAGCAGCTCTGTCCTGGAGATCAGACATAGTCCTCCACTAGATTTCTGAGTGCATATCTCCATGGAGGGACAATCACAGCAGTCCTCTCATTTTGCAAGAGAAGGGATGACCTATCCTGAAAGAAATAAAGGTTTATCTGTTGTTAGTGGTTATAACATCTGTTATGAACTGCACACTTCAAATGAGAGCTATGATAAACTGAGTGTGTTTAATAATAATGACAAATAATATTTAGAGGGAAGCTATCAAGAAACAAAGTTAAAACAGAAGAGAAGATGGTGTCTGTTTATACGTGAGTCCAGTGTGTAAACTGTGAGTCTTAATTATCTCTGGCAACATGACTGTTGCTCAAGTTAACAGGAGGTGTAAGGAGCATCTACCTACTGTGTTCTAACTGACACAATGGATATCTTACATTACAAAAGAGATGGTGAAGATGCTTTAAGTTACAGAGCAGAGTCTGCCACTCGGACAGATGTCACCCTTCAGGAAAAGAGAAACTTCAGACATGCCTTCTCTTATAATTGAAAAGCATTGTCAGCTTGGCAGCTTGTGGGACACTGTATGTTTAAGTGACAAATACTCATGCTAGTTGAAAATGAACCGTGCTCAGCAGACACTGGCAATGTTTTGTTCTTTCCCTCTTTCTCATTTCTAAAAGGCTAGTAGATCATTTCTGTTCATTAGGCTTGATAGGAATTAGGCATGGAAAATAAATTCCCTCAGCCCCCTTTCATCTCGGAGCTGTCCCAGGTTTTCTGCCTTAGAGCTCCTTAGTAATGCCAACTGCGGTATGTGAATGCAGTATTGAAAGGTGAAAGAAAGAAAAGCAAATTTTACCCTAGGAATGCAAGCACCGTCTTTTGCCAATTTCTCTTGCTGACATCTTGTTCTTTTTGGTTGTGACTATCCAGCATGTGGGAGCATTCACAGTAATCCAGACAAAATGAAAGTTAGAGTAGCCCTGAAAACTTAGGCTATTCAAATTGTGCTTCTCTCTAGTAGAATGTGCGCTACAGAGGAACGTGCACAGTTACAGTCACCTGTCTTTCAAGGGCCAACAAACTGAAAGTTGTTGGGTTTGGGTTTTTTTTTTTTTTGGCATCATAAAGCAAAGAAATACTTTCTTCCACTCACTCTGTTTCCACATTTGCTTACCTATCATGTCATCAGGTAGATTGCTTTTACCATTATGCATGGCTTCATGAATAATGATTTAGTGCTACAGCCGGCTCAATAAGGAATCTGCAAAGCATTATCTTGCTAATATGTATGGTTCAGAAATATGCTTTCATACCAGTGTGAGAATTTGTTTCGGTTTTGCTATCTCAAGAGTCAGGGTCCTGCGGCATGGTTGTCTGATGAATGATGCTGTGTGCAAATGCAAAATGAGACAACATTTTTATCATATGAAGTTGGATTGTTGTGAGTTTCAATTAACAACATTGTTTTCCTGTTCTGGAATGTGTAGATCTGAAGTTCATGAAGATGAATTTGAATCTTTACAGCATTTGGAAAGCTGAATTGTTTCACCTGCTGTCTGAACATTAAGGATAAAATAATACTGATTTGCTGTCTATGCTGTTACTTAACAGCAAACAGTATAGCAAAAGGGTGAGGTGGGTCTTCAGGATCATTGTGTAAATTTAGTGAAAAGCATTGCAAAGTTAAGCTTCTCATTGTAGTGGTGTAGTTTAATTACATCAATGATATTAAAGACCTTTACTGCAAATCCCAAAGACTCTAAAGCCAGAACACTGTCTTCTTGCATGTCTACGTACATCCAGAAGAGATCAAGCTTGCAAATATTGATGACATCATCTTAACAAAGCAGTTACTAGGGTGTCTTTTTTCAGGGCTCATCCTTCTCAGATTCTAGAGAATGATGTCTTTTTCACCTCACAATTTAGCAAGTTTTGGACTAATTTGTACAGGAAGTTATACCCACATTCTATTTGAACAAATTGCATGAAGTATGAAGAAATTGTAGATAGAAAAATGTCTTTTATTTTAGTCTTGAGAAAATGGATGCAGTGAAAAATATGTGCGCTATGGAAAGGCAGTTTTAACAGCCATACAGTGTTTGTCTTTAGTTAGTACCTTGCCACATTAAAGGGATCATGCTGTTGTCTAAAGGTTTAGCTGCATCATTACCAATAAATGGAAAGTTGGAGTCGACCGTAGGTAAGTGCAGCTAGAGTCTGAGAAGAGTGAGCCCTGAAAGAATACACCCTAAGAATCATCAAGCCTGAAGATAAGGCATTAGGTTTGCATTTCATGTGGTTGTTTCTAGAAAACCATTTTCATAATAAAATTGGCATCAGGGAAGGTATTTTTCTGACTCTGTTTTGTTGAGAACAGGATGAGGACAGCAATATTGCTACAAGTTATGGCAATGTGAATGTGTGCATTGCCAACCTTAAGCTTCAAAAAGCATGAGCCAAGCATCAAAAAAACCCATCATAAAATCCTGACACTACTTCAAATATTCTCAGCTTTTTAAAAAATTCACACATGTTCTGTTCTTAACACTTACTTTCTACTGAAAGTTTTCACTTGACTCTGGGATCTGAGACTTCAGGAAAGATACCAAGGAAAGATTACAAATATTCTTGTGGGAACTGGTAGAGTTGTCTGTAATAAAATAGCTGTGACTGTAGCTAAATACATTAGATTTTTTTCTCCTTTATTTTGGTTCTAACTATTACGTTAGGTCAGAAGATAGCATATGGGAAGGTACTATTGCAAAAGATTTTAATTTTGAAAAGTTCCTGAAAAATCTCAAAACTGCGTAGTATTACAAGGTAAAATGTAGAAACAGAAAGGATTAGGACTAGAAATCCTGTTGTTGCCAGCCTCTGGAAGAGAAAAGTGTATTTAGTCTGAAAAGGAATTCTGAGATAACACAGTTATGATTTTTGCCATTTAGAAATCACAGACTCTGCTTGGCACCTGTCCTCAATTTCCACCTGCAAAACTCGATCAAAGGACTCTGCAAAGCACAGTAACTGTTTAATTTCTAAGTCTTATTGAACAATGTTGAGATTTGCTTTAAACTCCAGCCTTTGGAAATGATTGTGACAGAGAGAATGACAAAAAAATGCAAGTTCTTAGTATATGAAAGTATCCTGCTGCCTACTTTTTTAAATTTACAGATTCACAGGAGTTTTTGTTAAAGCCAAGGCAGATTATTTGGAAGGACATTGGCTAAAGATGTTGTTCTGTAATATGAAGGCGCCTCTTTGTTTTAACTACTTTGGTGTCATCATAGTTCCCTTGTAGTAAGTAATTGTTCTTAGAAATAATCCCAGTTGGCTAAATGAGATATGGTGGCAAGCAAAGCATTTCCTAAGATGAAAACCTTTGCAATCCAAAGATTGGTATTGAGACATTCCTAGGTGAAAGATAAACTTTCAATGGGGAACTTGCATGTCACCTGTGTTTATCATAAACACTATCTGTGTTTACAAATAATCTAAATGAACTCAAAAGGATTCTTCAGCTATAATAAAATTTAAACGTGGGACAGGATGTAGCCTTTAGAACTTGCATAACTTTTTAAACATTGTAGTATTGTTGGGGCAGGGGGGAAAGGATAAAATCCGGGCTCCAGAAAGGTTCATAAGAGTTTTACTTTTGGCTGTAGTGAAATCAAAATTTTTCTCAATTTCTGAAAAATCTTGATATCCCTTCTCCACTCCCCCCCCCCCCCCCCCCCCCGCCATGGTTCGTAATTGTTGAAAATGTGTTATTTGCTTTCTTCTGATTTTTGCAGGGAAATAATTTGTAGCTCAAAATATGGAGTGTGGGAAAAGTAGGTTGTGCACAGTTATATGGATCGTGTGACTAGTTGCAAGTTTTCCTGCAGACTGAGCTTTAACCAGAGACTCCTACTGAGCTCATAGGAAGAAGGACAAGGCCCATATTATCCAGTACATAATGATGCTATTAAACTTGCCTTATAAAGGTAGCCAGACGAAGAATTTACATGTGGTTTTATGGCCTGTAGATAGGTATTATTATCTTGTAGGTCTGTATCCTATTATTATCCTGTATGGCCTGTAGATAGGTATAATACCTATTACTATTATTATTATTATGACCTTCAAGAGCAGCTGGGGCTGCAGTGACCATACAATTGTAGAATTTGACATCTTAAGAGGCAGACAAAGGTAAGTAGGAGAACGAAGACCCAGAACGTCGTGGGAGCAGATTTCAACTTGACTCATGGAGCCGTTAGGAAGGATTCCAGAAGAGTCTGCTTTGGAGGCCAAAGGAGTTTCAGAGTGTTAGAAGACTTTCAGAGACTGCTTTCAAGATATGTTAAGAAAACAAGGAAGGCTTCTATAGGTATGTTAGTAGTAACCAGAAGTATAAGGAAGATTCAGGCCTGCCGCTGAATGGGGTTGGCAAGTTAGGTCACAAATGACACAGAAAAGGCTAACATGCTCAATGCCTTCTTCACCTTGGTCTTAACAGCTAAAATTAGCCCTGAGTTCCTGTGTCAGGAAGCAATGGCAAAGCCAATGGCAAACCACTAATAGTATAGAAGGGTCAAATTAGGGACCTTCTGTAAAAACTGGACATATACAAGTCTATAAGATGTAACAGAATGCACCCAATGCTGTCAAGCTTTCTGACACCTTTGCAAAACTCTTTTCTATCTTTTCAGAAAGGTCCTGGAGATTGTGGGAGTCCTAGATGACAGGAAAAGAGCAAATATTACACCCATCTACGAAATAGGCAAAAAGATGATTTGGGAAAAGATGGACCAGTCAGCCTCATTTCAGTTCCTGGAAAAAAGTGTAGCATGGGTTCTCATAGAAGCTCTTTCTGGGCACATGAAGGACAAGAAGGTGACTGGGAAAAGCTAACACAGACTTACCAAGGGTAAATTGTGCCCCATTTTCTTGTATTATGAAACAACTTGGTTGATGAAGGATGGCAGTATTTTGGACATCATCTACCTTAAATTTAGCAAGGCATTTGGCATGGTCTCCCACAACATCCTTGTTAACAGCCTCATAAGATATGGATTAGATAAGGGCCACAAGTTGCACAGAGAACTGACTAGACTGTTGAACTCAAAGTTGTTGGTGGATAATGGCTTAAAGTAAAATTTGCAGCTGGCCATGTGTAGAGCTCCTCAGGGGTTGACACTGGGTTTGATACTATTCAATATCTTTATAAACAATCTAGATGAAAGGCTCGAATGCATCTGTGCCAAGCTTGCAGGTGATACAAGACTGGGAGGAGAGATAGAATGTGAGAAGGAAAAGCCACCATACAGAGACCTTGACAGGTCAAAATGCTGAGCCAACAAAGTTTTAAAAAAGACAAATGTGAAGTTCTGCACCTGGTATGGAATAATGCCAAGTAGCAATGCAGACTGGGCTCTGACTGGTTGGACCATAGTGCAGCTGAGAAAGATCTGGGAACCTCAGCAGACAGCAAGTTGGACATGACCCAGCAGCGCAGCTTTGCAGCAATGAAAGCAAACTGTCTATTGGGTTGCAGTATAACCAGGAGATCAAAGGGTGTGATTATTTCACACTACTTGGCACTTGATAGGCCACAGCTGGAATATTGTGTCCAGTTTTGATCCTCCAGTTCAGGAGAGACTGAAAAACTAAAGAGGATTCAGTGGAGGTGTCGCCAAGATGATTAGAGCATTAGAAAACTTGATATATGAAGGAAGGATGAAGAAATTGGGTTTGTTCAATCTAGAGAAGTGAAGGCTTTGTGGGGTGCTAATCATTTTCCCAATCTCTAAAAGGTAATTACAGATAAGATGAAGTGCTCTTTTCACAAGTATGTGGTGACAGGACAACAGCAACAGGCATTAACAGTGTCAGGGAACCTCCATCTGAATATGGGGGAAAAAAAAAATATCTGAACCATGAAAACCAATTGGGATGTGTTGCACAGACAAGTGGTAGGATCCTGTTTACTGGAAATATTAGAGACTCTGACAGGTACCTGCATAACTTTATATAAGGCCCTGATTTCAACAGAAGGTTGGATCAGATCAACTCCAGGTGTCTCTCCGACCTATACTGTTCTGTGATTCTGTGACTCTACAAAAAAGAAAAAAAAAGTTTAACTCCTGGAAAAATGTCTATGGACTGAATTTAAGCCTAATATAAGCAGGCTCAGCATCACTCAAACCGGATGAGTTGTGCATACACACACATCCACAAGCAAGAGCCGAATTTACTCTTAAGACTTTGGGATTACAGTCAAAGTAAGTGCATAATATGGGTGTATTATAGTGCAAGCTATGCAAGACTGATACTAAGGCATCTGAAAAGCTGGCTCAGGCCATTTATAAGCTGAGCTAGTAAAGTTATCTGCTTTGTAACAGCGAGCATAACAGTCACTGGTTTTGTACTATTTTTTATCATTAATGATATTTGGACCCGTAATAAAATGTAATGAAAAAATCCCTCATATCCAGCATTCTACAGGAAATTGAAGACTGCAGGATTTGAACTTGTTGGATTTCCTTGATGTTGTTGTCAGAAAGACCCACCTTGTCATTATTGGAAGAGAAGACACTGGTGAGAGATAAAATCCATGGTGTTGATGCCCACTAAAGAAACAGGTTTAGAGATCCAGTATAGAAAAGGCTTTGAGGGACACAGAAGTTGTCTCAAAGCGGTGAATGGGTCAGTGGCTGTCAGAGATCGCTATGACCTAAAAGGGTGGTCCCCTTTATCTGACATTGTGACAGGCGCAGTTTGTTGCAGCGGCTTTATCCTGTTCTTTGGGCACTCAGAACCAGTGAAAATAAACCCTTATTGCATAGCTGGCTTAGTATAGGAAGGAAACCTTTTCTTTGACTCATTTTCAATGCTTCATAACCTGTGAAGAAAGCAAACATTGTAGGTGAAAATTGTTTCACATAGTCTAATAGTTCAGTAGCTGTGTCATGGGTGTGGGTTTTTTTGTTTGTTTGTTTTAAAGTGTACAGTTGAAACATTTATCTCTGCAGAAAGGTGCAGAGCGTATATCTTTAAGTATGGTATTGATATGTCCTGACCCAGCTGAAAGCTTCTTAAGTCAGTTTTTTCCTCAATCTTGTTACTGCACATTAGCTGTGAACAGGATTATTCTTTAGTCTGCCAGTCAAGCTGTTCAGAGAAAGCAAAAAAAAAAAAAAAAGTGAAGGAGAGGGGAAAGAACAGATTCTGAATTTGTCTGTCTGCCATGGGACCAGCAGGACAACAACCCAAACTTCCCACACCATTAAGAACTACAGCTGCTTTTGATATATATTGCAGAGCAGACAGCTGACATACTAGAAAACAGCAAAAACACATTTTTGGATATTTTTTTTTCCCCTTTAGGGAAAATTGAAATACTCATAGGGGTGTAATTGCAACATTATATTTGAAGGCAACTTCTAGAGGAACACTAGCACAGCAGTGCCTTACCCTGATCCCTGTTTCCTGGGGAGGATGCCTGGTAGGCTTGTGTGAAAGGGCTTTCCTAACTCTGCTTGTGAGTACCTAGGCTGTTCCAGTAAGGGAGAACTCAGTGTGAAGTGGTGGATCAATAGCTCTGGAGAGCAAAGAAGGACCTCTGTTTATCCCAGGGATATATTTAGTGCTGGCCCTGGCAGGCCAGATTTCTCCCAGCTATGTCAGTTTGGCTTGGCGGCCATTCTGACATTTGCTTCCTGAAGGGTGAAGGTATTGCTTAGTCCTCTTTAATTTTGGTCTGTGTATGCAGACCGGGACCTGTAGTGAGTTGGAATTAGAGCCAGTTGAGGCAATGGCTTTTATGTTTGTAACAGTAATTTAAGGCTTAGCTCTGCTCTACAGCTGAGGCTCTGAGTTAAGATGAGAGATGAACTTTTGAGGACATACCGTACCTGTTGTACCATGATTCAACTTGCTGCACAGTCAGCAGGGAGGGGAAAGGCTGTGGCTTGGCCTCTGTTTCCCTGTCAGTGGTTGCATCTTCTCGTGGAAAGACCTTCACAGAGATTTAATGGCAGAACTCTACTCAAAGGCCACTATTAGGCCTCGGAGATCACACCATCCCAGCCTTGTACAAAGCCAGCCTCTCCTGCCTTGCAATGATGTCAAATGCATTTTCACTCTGGAAATAGAGTTTATTAATTTCTACTCAGATCTTCAAAATCTGAGGAGCAACAGAGCCTAGTCATAAATCTCTGTTGACTTCACTTATGCTGTATTGGCCTCTTAACATAGGCCTGCAAACAAGTTTGTTGGTTTGGTTTCCCACTCACAACCTTGCCCCTGAGTCCTAAAATGAAAAATATCAAGATGGTTCATTCTTCAAAATGATGGGGCCTTTTCTGGCTTAGAAATGATTAGCAGAGATCTCTGCGCTCACTGAGATGACACTGCCCACAAGCAGCTCTTTTTGTCTTGAGAGCCACACACAGTCGATGCTGAGGAGAGGAACCGTGTGACTCAGCACCAGCAGTGCTGGATGGAGATGTATGTCCTTCGAGTGCTGTGAAGTCAAATGCTGCCAGATCACTCCCCTCCCCTGGCTGCATGGAGGCTCAAGTTATGAGTCCCTTGAAGGCTGCATTATAAACGTGTAATTTGTCTACTGACTATCCTCCAGGAGTCACTTAGGGCTGGTGGCAGGGAGAGAGAAATCAGGGATTTAAGTTATGGATGTTCAGAGATGAAATAAACATGAGTAATGTCCCAGCATCCTTAAAGCTCCAGTAAATATGGGTGAGGACTGAAATAATACTATATATATCAGCCTTTTTAAACACCCTCACTTCTTTTATGCCATGAATTTCTCCAGCTCCTTTCTCTCTATTACCCATTTCTTTTCAGTTGCTACTGTTTCCTGTTTAGCTGGATGATTTCTGCTTATCTGTTTTGGTCTGCCTTTACGACTAGCATTACATGCAATCTGTAATATCTTTGTCTTATTTTTCTCCTCACTGACATGCGTGTTGAAATAAAATTTCTTGCTGTCATTTGCAATCAGACTTTTATTTGGAAATCAGCTCAATGTAATTGTGTTAATGTTTCAATAGCTACAATAATATCACAAAGAAGTGGAAAATAATGATATAGGGGAACACTGGAAAGTGGATGCAGGCTTGAAGCTTTCAACAGCTTAGCATTTGTTTAAAAATGAGCATAATTCCACTTGCTGAGGTAAAGTAACTCTAGGGGAGACCACAAGTGTCCTAGAGTATTTGGAAGTCTACCCTGTTACTGCTAAACAGACCCTTTAGGTATCTGTTAGTGGTATGCATGTTATGGTAGGAAGAACTTTTATCACTTGTGAATAATCAGGTCTATCTGCTACTCGATCCTAGATAACATCCTTTTAGAGGATACTTTTTCTTTTGCATTGAACCTAGTATCTCTGATATCAGATATTTATCATTGCTGTATTTTACTTGCCCTGAAGTGACTTGAGGGTGTTTGTCAGTGTTAACATATGTTACTATGTTGTCTCTGCAAATGCAAACCTGTATTTTCTCTGCTGAAAGATTTTTTTTCTCTTAAAAAAATAAAAAAAATCAAGTATATCTGACACTTAAGAAAATCTATTTTCTGACAAAAAGAATAGAACACTGAATTTTCTTCAGCAGGCTGTGGAGTTTCCCCATCTCATTTTTCTCACTGCAAAGAGTTTGTTTTATTCCTCCTTTGTCTCCAGCACTGACCTTTTTCATCCTGATACGCAGGATGGAAGTATGCATCCTGATTTGTTCAGCTGAAGTAGCAGGGGAATTCAGCATCCTCATTCCGAAATGTATTATGCCTGACTTTTGTTTGGAATTGCGGAAGAGGACATTGCACAAGGGCCCTCTTCTCACCAGGATACTCCATAAGGAGCTTGGTGTAATTGCAGCTCTTAAGTTTCCCTGAGAACAAAGGCTCTTAGCTTCTTCCCCAAATATTCTCTGAAAAGATAAATTTGGGGCAAATTTTCTCACTGCACCAACTAAGAGAATTGTTTAGCTGTGGAAAGAGCCTTGAACAGTGCTCCTGAAGATAGGTCTGTTCTTATTGTACCCCTATTCTGCATGGTTTTGCCTTTAAATTGCTGGGTGAACTGAAGCAATTCTTCATTATTCCAACTCAGGCCAGAATTTCATGGGCTGAATTAATATCAAGCATAGGAAATTCTGAATGACTCTGACATTATATGAAGTATTAAAGCATGATTATTCAGCTTGGTCAATCTTCAAGACTTTAATTTCCTACACAGAAGTAACAGTGATATTAGTTTATTTTCCCCTCATTTATTGCAGTATGGAAAATGCATTTGTCCTAAAAGAATTCCAATTTTTCATCTCAAAATGTAGAACTAAAACTTTTTTATATTTTGAAAGTTGAAAAATCCTCACCCCAAACAAAATTCTGTGACCTTATATTTTTCAGTGAATCTTCTTCCCATGAAAATACTTGTTGAAAGATTTATAGACTGTTCTAGAAATTATGTTGCCAAGTAACTGATTCTAGAATTCTATGTTGTTGCAGTAAAAGTAGAATATTCTCTATTATTTCAGCAGAAGAAAAATTAGTTTTGCACCAAAGGTCTATGAATGACTTGAATATAATACAGAATAATTTATAAATAGTATCTTATAGGGAATTGAAATCCCACCACATCCTGGTATTTAGATTTCCTTTTATTCATCTAACCACTGTCTAATCATTCATAGGCAAAACTTCAAAGCATTTCATGAGCACTTAGTGAGAATCTTTCAGCCAAATTCCCTACCAGCAGTTTGGAAGCTTTTCATAATAGGTCAGAAGAATCTTGTCCAACAGCATCAGAGCTAGTAAAAAAGGTAGAAAGAACATTAATGTCTTTCGCTTTCAGCAAGGAAGTTATATGGTGGGGAACCAGGCTGCAGAGGTGAGCTGGAAGGTTTCATAAAATGATCAGACACCAAGATCCTAACTCAACATAACTAATGTGATTTGGGGCTGATTTTGGAAAATGCTGAGCTTCTGAAGAGCTGTTGGATTTCAGTTGGCATTTTGCTCGTTACTTTTGAAAACTGCAGAAAGCCTGCTAGGACACACAAATATAAAGTAAGGCACCTAAGATCAATTTATAAGGTCATGATTTCAGGAGTACTCACTGGTAGATCCTCGTATCCAAATCTTCTTCTTATGACAATACTCAATAAATAAGCCTATGTTTTGCATAATGTAACACAAGGCCAGAGCATTAGCTTTATAGGTGATGGGGGACTGCAAAATGAACAAATCTTAAGTGAGATTTGCCTTAAAGTATCCTACTGTTTCTCCAGCTAAAAAAAAAACCAAAAAAACCCAAATCAACCAAACAAAAAATCACCCCCAAAATAATAATAAAAAACCCAACCAAGACCCCAGAGCTCTTTCATAGCATTTATGCCACAGGCATCACAACTCAGTATTAAGTGGTGGTACATGGTCTGACATCTTTCTTTTATTCACATGTTCTTCAATAGTGTAAACTGTCAACTAGAATTTTTTTTTCCAAAATATATCAAATTATTTCAGCCCTGGCTCAGTATGAAATGGTATAGTTATCAGTGAGATAAAGGACAAAACTCCAAGAAAAATGTTTGGGAAATTGCAAAATGACAGAAAATATGTCAATTCTGAGGAAATACGGGAACCTGTCAGAACACATACAATTTTCACTGTTTATATTCCTGTCATGCTGTTTTCTATATTTGTGCCTAAAGAAAGTAGTATGTAACTGTTTCATAAAGTTCTAATGCAAGGAAGGGTGAGGGATGAGATTCAAGTCATACCTCAAAAATTCCTTGCTTTTCTGCATTTATGTTGGGCTTTTAACTTTATTATGAAGTCATTACAGTTTATCATGCCAATAGGTATACAGGGAGTGTTAACTGCAGACCATTGACAGGATAAACCATGCATTCACAGTAAGTATGCACTCTAAAAAATTTATGAAAACTGAGCACATGCGTGAAGTGCTTGCTTCTTTAAACAGCAATTCCTGCTTCCTCGGGCTTCTATATCCAAAAGCACACGTACACATACACACACTGGGTTGAATACATTCAAATTACCTTATAACCATGCTGGAAAGAGAGAACCATAGAAAGCAGTTACAAACTGGCTCTGAGGTGTTTCTCAGCTTATTTTGACAGAAGAGAGTGATCAAACTAGGATTAAATCATAGAAAGGCTATGTCTATGTTAGCAAGTGAATCTGCAGAGCAAAACCCTGTGGCCACTCTGTAAGTATTTGTGGGGAGGTTCCTTCATACCAACTCTGAAGTGTGTGTTCTGGTTTAATTTCATCCAAAAGGAATAGATCTGCTCTGAGACTGTCCTGGAATGCAAGCCAAAGTGAGGTAAATAGGGAAGGACTGAGAGGTTCACTTCAAAAGTACACCCTGATCCCCACAGAATCACTGATGTAGACTTACCCAAACTGCACCTGATCCAAAGACCTGCATTCAAAGCAGTAATCCAATGTAATAACTTATTCATTTTAAAAATTAAGACTCCTTAGAATGACATTGACAGAAGGTTAGTATGAATATAACACAGCCTCCTGGGACAGATTTGTAAGACAGAGGAGTTAGGTTAAAGCAGCTGATGTTGTATTTGGTAAATGCAGCAATCATAGTGGTATGGACATTGCTTTGCTGCAATGCACTGGTACGTTCCCTGGCATGGTTAAAGTCTTGTCCAGTGAAAAGTGATTTCCCAGGAAATTGCCACACATTTAGCACACAGTTATTACGGTGTCTTGCAAAATGAAATGGAAGAAATTGCCATACATTCAGCACACAGTTATTATGGTGTCTTGCAAAATGTAATGGAAATGAAGCTAAATAACTGGTCTGTAAAACTACTTCTGAAACATTCAGCGTTTTATAGAGACTGAAATCTTTTCTACAGAAAGATGGGAACTGCTATATTGTATAGAGCAATTAGTATGTCTCTTACAGTCTTTATAATATGTACTTCAGAAGACTAGTTACTATAATAGTAACAAATATTTCCTCTTTCTCTTTTTTTTTTTAACTGTTGTACCTCCCTATTAAGTCAGATTTATGCTTGGACAATGATGATTTATAGCCTTCCTATTGCTCTTGGAACTAGTGCCTCCGCTGGTGTAACATGATATGGTTCTATTGAAGTTATTGGAGCACCTTCTACTTAAACATACTGATTATCTTGCTTTTAAACTCACTTTCTGTTTTGTTCGCTGTCTTGAAAAATTGAGAAATTACAGGATCATAGGATAATTCAGATTGGGAGGGTGCTCTGGAGGTCCAACTTCCTGCTATGTTAGTAGTAATTTTCATAGTGTGGTTTAAAAAATAAGATGGAAGTGTGATACTTTTTCTGTGAAATTCTGCCTAGCTGTATCATAATGTTTCAGAGAAGTTCTATGAAGTAATATCCTCTCTGTTCTGAAGAAAACCATGCTCTTCTAGTAAGGGATTTTAAGAAAATCAATGTGCTTAGCTTATCAAAGTAAAGGTTAATAGGTGACTGGGTCATCATCTGAAAATACCTATGTGGAAAAAAACATTGTTCTTTAATCTTAGCAGAAAAAGGTATAACAAGATCAAATGTCCAGAAGCTGAAACCAGATAAATTCAGATTTTAAAAAGGCAAATTTTAATCATTGAGATATTTAATCATTATAGTAACTTATTAAAGGATACTTTAAATTATATATCAATTGAAGTTTGTAAATCAAGTATGAATATATTTTGAAAACTATGTACTCTAATTCAGAAGTTATGGACTGATGTACAGATTTCTGCACTAAAAATCTATGGCCTGTGTTAAGAAATCAGACTGGATAATCAAAATTGTCTCTTATGTACATCAGTGTTGCATATGCTCTTATTTGTGACTTTTCTGTTTAAATTCTGTATTGTTTCCTACCTGCAAGCTCATTTCAGTATCCTGATAATCATTGTAGAATAATTGCAAATATAGCTGAAATGGTGGGTATGATAAGCAAGGATAAGTGAACTACCAGAGATGTAAAAGATAGTTTGCTAGTTTTTGTGAACTTCAGCAGAGAAGAGCTCTGACGAGGCCCTTGATGATCATAGCCATGTTTTCAGTGTTAGATGGGGTAGTTTCCTTGCATTTCTACTACTGGAGCTGACAAGGCACACCTGGATTAGCAACTGTGGGAGAAAACAGTTATTTGACTCAACAAAGCACATGAAACCACATTTTCACAGAGGCTGTGGCAGTGCAGAACAGCTGATTTAAGTAGCGTGGGCTTAGCGAGACAAGGGCTTTCTTTGTTTAGTCTTTTTGCATTAGAAGAGGTGATATAAGGCTGCTGAGGAGAGAGTTAGGCTCATGGTGCATCTTCGGGCATTTTGGAAATGATTGGAGTACTCAAGGCTCTGCCCAGTCACATTTTCTGCTTTATGAAATAAAAGCAGTTAGAGCTGGGATGGTAATAACTTATTCAAACCTCTCCGTTTGAGGAAAGAATCAAAACTCTGGCCAATTCCATGAATCTGTAAAACAATCTGGGTCAGTTTTTGTGTATGTGTCCATCCTGCACTGTAATGGTGCAAGTCTTGAGGTTAGGTGATTCATAAACCAGGCTGTTTTCCAAGTCCATTGCATGGAGGAAGGTGTGAGTAAGAATGAAGTCTGGTGGCCACAGCCAACCATACCATGGTTACTATTAGTACAAATAAAGATACCTTTAAGTCATAAGTCTTCAGAAGTTTCTGATATTGACTCATATCATATTATAGGCTTTGTCCTGCCAATATTTCTCACATGGTGTGCTGCTGTAAATGCAATGGAGCTGCATGGGAAAATAATGGATCCTTCAGTTTTGTTCCAAGCCTCATTCCCCATCAAAACAGAAGAAACTGATTTTTGGTTATCTGACAGTGAAAAAAATGGAAAATTCTTATCTTAGGTAATAAAAATAGGATTAAATTAGAGAAAGGCTATGTCTGCATTCGCAAGTGACATGGCCCAGTAGAAATAAATCTGCAGAGTAAAACCCTGTGCCCACTCTGCTAGCGTTTGCAGGAAGGTTCCTTCATATCTTTGTTGGAGTGCATTAATTGTGCTCTTGAAGTACATGTTCTGGCTTAATTTCATCCAAAGGGAATTATTTCTGTTTGGTGTCATCAAATGCTTTTTAAAACAACATATATGATTTTAAGAAAAATATCAAAAGGAGGAATTTAGAATTAGTCTGGTCCCCTCCTGTGCCCTAGCAATGTGGACTAGAAGGAAAGGTAAGATGAGCTGGCCCAGCAGAAGTTATTTCACTGAAATAGATAATATTGCTGATGTATTAAATTACTGCTCCGTGTGAGCCCGGATGGGAGCATCTGGCTGTGGCAGGCTGTTGGGCAAGGGGTACAGGTTTTTGTGGTGATGTCTGCCAAGCACTTGTGCCCAGTTCTGATCTGAGCAGGGGTCACTCCTGTAATTCTAAGGACTGGGTTAGAAATGGGATTAGTGCAACGATTTGAAATGCCATGTGCTGCTCATGCCAGACCAAGCCATCAAGCTAGATTTTGTGCTGTCATCAACAGCTGTCATGAATGTTTCCTCAAATCTGTGTTTGGAAGGGGCTTCATGTAGCCTTAGAGATAGATTCATGATTATGCTTAAAATTTGGAGTCAAGCCAACATGGACCAGAGTGAGTTGTAGTGAAAGGGGCCTTAGCACTAGATTTAACTCCATTATTGCAGGAATTATTTTTATTTTATTTCTCTGCAGAAAAGCTATGCTTCAGTGGTTTTAGTGTCTGTTTAATAAATCAAAACAAAACCAGAAGTTATGTCTTTGGAGGGACCAAAGGAAGGGAGCAAATAAATGGTATTTTTCTCATGTGGCTGATAATGACTTGTGCCTGTCATTGCTATTCCCTGTTTATCTGACCTATTAATGGAGGGCAAAATTCCAAAGAAATGTTTAATTAACATTTGTAATTAGTATTACAAAAGACCCTGCTTTATAGAACAGGCAGCCCAGAGAGGAGAGCCAGGAAAAGACAAGCTCTTCACCCTGTAATTACTGCAGCTCTCCGTAGTGCTCTCATTCATCTCATTAACATCACAGTGGGATGGTGCCACTGCAGGCTACTGGCAGGTGTCTAACGGCCTTCCTCCTGGGGAGACTTTTACAAAAGAGGTCCTGATCTGCAAATAAGTTTGAAAGCTTGCCAGTGGAGTACCTCGTTCAAACTTTGCAGTCTCCTGTTTCCAAAATACCCTAAAGACTTTCAATTTCAATAGATAGTGATACTCTGGGGATGTGGTTGCTCTTTAATTGTGGGAAGGAGAGGAAGAGAGAGGGGAAAAATCAAGGTTTGTCTAACAAAATATGCTACTTCATTAACATGTTCCATTAAAAAAAATAAAATAAGCTAGCTAGAAGGGAATTGTGGATGGGTAAACAAAAGGAAAACCTGAGTCATCACTTGAAAAACACTGAAATGCAATCAACCCATAAAAAAGGCTTGTGTTAATTTTCTGTGTGTGAGTAAAGCTTTTCTTCTTCTGGATTGCCTTTCTTCTTCAAATTAAATTGAAACAACTATCATATCAAATAGTCTAATTCAGCAAATGATAGTAGATCTTTTATGGAAGGAAAAAGGAATTTGTTTTTGCTTCCTCATAAAATGCATAAAAACATGGCATTGTATACTCCTGTGATATTTAGTTTTTTCTTAAATCCCCAACTCATGTATTTACACAAGACCCTTTCCTTTAAATGAAAAATAATTAGTGAGTTTCTAGCCATAAAAGCATATAATAAATACCAAGATAACATAAAGTAAGAGAAAAGGACCCATAAACTTTTTCTTTTATGTTAAAGATAATACACGATTTAAAGCCAATCTCATGGGTTTTGAAGATACATTTTATTTTATTTTATTTTTTTTGATATGGTGGAACTGAGCTTTTTTATTACAGCTCTAAGTAATGAGGCAATAAACATTTACAATATATGGCATGAATGGAGCCAGCAAGTACTCAATGTTTGGAAAAGTCCTAAATCGGGTGCACATTCCACTGATTTTACTGGGATTGCTCTTGCAACAGAGTTTGTCAGCCTCGGTGTATTGTTTACAATGATGATTAGAGAACCATTATAAATATGCGTAAAAGCTAAAGTAAACCTACCTCTACTAAAGAGCTTGTATATAAAAGGACACTGAAGGTGATGTTTGGAACAGCAGTACAAGAGTCAGAAAATGTTCATTTCAATCTTGCTGGCTAGATTACCTGTAGTGAATCAGCAAAATCAGATGACCTGTGATTTTAAGAACATATTGTTCAGTTTAGTGAAAGGAATCAATGCTGCATTTATTTATTGCTGTAGAGCACGTATTGCTGTATTTTTAAGAGCTCTAATCATGGCCAAGTAGATTTTGCAGGAGTCTGTTCAAATATTGAATAGAAATGTGGTCTCTGCCTCAAAGAAGCTAAGACAGGAGGCAGTGGACAGATACAGATGGAAAACAAGGAAAAAATGAGTGGGCATAGGTTTGTAAAAAAAATAAGAAATATATATATATATGAACTGGTGTTATACTTTAGGAGCATTTTAAAGGCATCTATGAAACAAAATAATGTGATAGTTTTGCAGATATTTACTGATACTTGTTTTTAAAATAAAATTATTGGATGATGAAAATTCACATCATGGATTGATTGAAGGCACTTGTCAACTTTCTGGCAGTGAATAAGATATTATAATGATAACCAGCATAGTAGAGACTGTGATACTCTAATGTACATTTAAGAAGACAAAATTTAGTACTTGGGCTAGCAATATGAACCTTTAAAGGCTACTTGATGAAGTCCAAAGATTTGCTATTCAGAGTCTGGATTTCCATCCCTTTAAGTAAAGGAGCTTGAGCTCAGGAGTGAAAATAGGCTGTAAAAATAGGCATATCCATGAAATTCTGCCCCAGACTGCAAATAATTAAAAGGCCTCATTTACTAATGAGACACACACTGAGCATACAGCTCCTAAACTCGCCGTCTGACCTCTGTGGTTTTACAGATCTGCCTCCAGGGAACTGCTCTCCCAGTGTGAAAAATCTGTTACATGGGTTATATAGTTGCAGTCCAATGTTTTCTTTTGAGCAAAAATAGGGAAATTGAGGGGAAGGGTCTCACGTGTTTGTGTGAAAGAAACTTTACATTTTTCTAAAAGTCGTTAAAATATCAGGTGCATAATCCTAACCCTATTTCTCATCAAGTATGGGCCAATATACTTTAAAAGTATGGATCAGATCATAATATATACTATATAATTTGTGCTAGTTCCAGCTTTTTTGTAAAAATGGGGACAATGCTACTTGCTTACATTAAAGGCTTTTATGAAGTTTAATTTAAAAGTGTAGAGTGCTTGAGGTTTATTTCTTATGAAGGGAGCTAAATAATATAATCACAGTCTATATTTGTATTAATTGTGTTTCATTTTTAAAGAAATCATACCCTTTTTCTCAAATGGCTCTTAGCTTGTATGTGTAGCTTGGCTTACAGGTTTACCTTGTCCTTACCTTCCAACGCTCCTGGCAAAAACAGGGATCCTTTTGGATGTACATATTCTTAGATTTGTTTTTCTACCTTTCCCTCAGGTATTAGATATATATGGCTTGAATTCTGCCAGCCATAGGCAAAGGCTGAGAAAGGAAAAAGAAAAAAATGAAAAGAAAATGAGATGGTTCTTCGCTTTAAAATTCTGGGCAAAGGAGGAAGAAACCCATATTCATATAATTGGAGAGTATGTGGGAAGGTTCTTTTAACAAAGTGCATTGAAAGAGTTTTGAATAGAGGAGGATTTTAAAGAGGGGATAGAAGATTTTTGTTGATTTTTGTCCATATACTAACTATACTTATTCCAACAGTCTTGATTGTGGTAAGATTTCTCGTTTTCTGTGCGTGTGGATTAATTGCTTATCCTAAACATCAAACTCAAGCTGTTTTTCCTATGTTTTTGTTTGTTTGTTTGTTTGTTTTTTGTTTTTTTTTTTTTAATTTCTTATTAGGAATGCATTTTTATTTTTTTTACTCTAGGTCACCAGGGATGCAGCAAAGTGCCCGGTCACTAGACCCAGTACTGTAACAGCAAACCTTGTAATTGATCCTGGCAGAATGGAAGGACGAGCCCAAAAGTTCAGAGCAAACATGCACGCAGTGCCTTGGCAATGCCCACTAGCTGAAAGCTGACCTGGAAACAGTAAGATATGTGGTATAGCTGTAACAGCTTTTCTACAGCCTACACCTAGAAACCATTCATACACATGGGGAGAGAGCAGAAGTACAGAGATGTTTAAGCAGGAAGAAAAAAAAAATCATAAAAAGCACTAACAATGCTAGTAAAGTAGGGAATATAGGCTAGGACAGGCTTGCTTCTTTTAACTTTTCAAATTGCTTTCCTTTGGCTTATGTGAAAGTACACATTTTCCCTTAACATGTATTGTTTTCAGATACAGCAACAATATAATTAGTCTTGAACTCAAGACCAATATGTAGCTGAGTGTAAAAGCAAACACCACCACTCCCCGCTCCAACCCTCCCAAAACTACAAAAGCAATCAGGCACCTCAGATGACAAATCCATATGATTAGTGCACCAGCTCCTTACCTCTGAAGGCTAGAGCTAAAATCCTTTGTTACGACCCCAGTAAAAACGAATTTGGTGATCTACTGCATGTTGTAAAAGTACAATATTATCTTCAGTTTCTACCGGCTGAAAGCTCCATCAGGGAAAGGCTTTTTTTTCTTTCTGTTTTCTATCTGAGAGTCCTTGAACCAAATACAGATAGTGTATAAATAAGTGTAACCCACTGACCCTCTGTCCCACACTGTGTCCTATATATTTGAGCTTTGCTGTGCTGAAAGGAAGGAATTACGTTCCCAGAGGGATGAGCAGGAAGATTGCTGCTTTTTTTTTTCTTTTTTTTTTTCTTTTTGCCCTTCATATGATAGCACGGCATTGGCTTTCAAAGGATCCTCCTTCATGTTACCTTTGTGTAATCTTATGCGTAGTCTAATTATTGACTATCCCCAGTAGTAATTTGGCTAGTAGCTGAGCTGTCTGTACTGCAGTGCAGCTGGATCTGCATCACAGGTAGGTGTACCTGAACAAGATTTCAAGTGGCTAACATGGATTTCAGTAGGAACATAGTCATGAAAGCACAAGTTTTACTTCAGTCTTTGTAAGCCATGAGTAATTATTTCAGTAACCAAACCCGACATAGATACCATTGTGCTGTTGCCTAATTCCAATTTAATGCTAGCTTGAGTTTACCTAACAAGCTGCAAGCAGACTTCTGGCTCTCAAAGGGGAGGCAATGTAACGTAAGATGTACCCTTGTTTTGATAGTATCTGACGGGACTGCAAAGGTGAAAACTTGCTTTAGTTGGGTGAGAGGCACACTGGCCCAATGCTCAAAGTGACCTCTTCTCCCCACCTTCCCTTAAGGGTTGGCAGTTTATAACTGCCAGCCTGGGCAAGCTGTGCTTTTGCTGAGTGTATCTCTGGGATCTTAACTTGATGTATGATATTTGCCAGCTGTAGGTTTTTAATGCCTGTATTTTTCAGACACTTGAAAAATATGGAGTGAAAAGCTCTCAGTTGAACCCATTGCCAAATGATAGTTGCTCTCAGTTTGGATCAGTGCCCCAGTTTCCAGCTGTCATGATCTTCAGGGGAAAGACTGTGGAAATAGACTGACCTTATAGCACACCTGGAAGGCCAAGAGTCGCTGCCTTTGCCAAGCTATACATAGTCAGGAGGGTTAAGTTATACAGCCAGGTAAATGGTAATGCTAGCTGTTGTCATACTTTATTTGGCTGACTGTGGCTGTTAAAGCAGTCCTTTAGGGGCATTCCTTCGAAGCTGGCAACCTCTGTGTCCTAAAAATAATCAGTGCTGAACAGAGTCAGTGACCAAGGGAAGCAGTAATCTCAAGACATTAAAGCCTCATATCTTCAAGATTTAACTTGTGTGGTTAGGGCTAGACCTGTCAAAATCTCCGTGAGATGGATGCTTGGTGGGTGATCTCTCCTAGAAAGGTGGGATTTTCAAGTTGCTGGTTTTTGTCTCCTCTGTGCAGTCACTCAAAACGCAGGGCTCTGCATTATAAAGCTGGTGATTCAACAGAAGCAATACAGAAAGTAGTTGCCAATCAGTCATTCCTTACAGACATCCCCTCTAGCGTATGCATGCTGGAATTTTTAGGAGGTAAACGTCATTAACCTTTCTTTTTTTAGTTTGGATGCCAAGGTTTTTTTTATTGAAATTCAGTTCACACTTGCAACACGCTCTCCTTTTGGACTGTAAATGCTGTGCAGTATGCAGATCACTCCATCTTCTGCTCCTTGTTGCTCGCTGCTGCAGAGCCAGAACTTTCCAGCCAGCAGCTACTGCAGTGATTTGCCTCCAAGGGCTCAGATGGAAAAAGCCATCCGTGAGGATGGTTCTTGCTGGAGAGGGGCATGAATGCATCCTTCAAGGAGAAATGCCTGGTGGTCCTCTTGAGCACAATATCAGGCAAAATGCCTCTCCGCCTGCTGCTCCAGAGGTGGGAAATGTGTGGTGAGCTTTAGACTGAGGCCAGGGTTTAACCATAATTACAGTCCCTGTCTTTTCTACTTATTTTAATAGAACAGAGGAAGCTACTTTTTGGCCCTTGATCTAGGTGTGCTCTCTTCCGAGCAGTGAATTATGTGACACTGTGCTTCTGTTTTAAATGCTGTGTGAAGGTTGGACATCTGTTTAACCCCCTATCTCCTGAGTCACCACTTCCAGTTCCTCGGTTAAGGGACTGGGAGTAAAAAGAAAAAAGAAAATCATAGTGGCCACAGATAAATCAGGGCTTATGGGTAAGAAGGAGGGTTTGGTAGAAATTTGTACCTTAGTTCTTTCTGTAAGCAGCTTGCAAAAAATTTAATGTGGAAGGGGAGAAGTATTATGCAAAAAACTACCAAAATTTCTAATGTGTCTATAGACTCAAGGTGACTCTCCAACTTGAAATTTAATAGAAGCCAAATTTAATAGAAGTCAACTTCAATGTCTTGGTGATTGGGTATTCAGTCTTTCTTTCACTGAATTCAGTCCTAAATCTCCCATGGCTATCAGCATGGACAGGACTGAGCTCGAGGGTTAAAAATCACCCTCCCAAGTATACAGAAACAACACTGTGATGTATATGAAACTGAAATGAATCCAGTGGAATCTCAGTGAGATTATTGCCAACTTTTGTACCAGGGATTATTCTCGCTGTCTAATATTTGTAGTTGTTACTTTTCAGGTTGTTGTTTCCTGGCACAGTAGTAAGGTCCCCATAGAAAACACTAGCATCCGTGACTTCATTAGGTTGATAATTGGCATTTACCAGTCACAAGCGAAACGTTGAAGCTTTTTTTGGCTCTGTCTCCTGTAATGAGCAGGAGAACCTCTGTGAAAGGTTCTTTTTGCAGTGTTTCACCCAAATTGCTTCTCTATGAGAGCAGAGAGTGAAGTTCACTACTCTAGAGAGTTTTTTTCCAATCCCTTGCTCCATCAAGGATCCCTTATGTCCTGACATTAAGTGTAAGAGAGACCACCCTCCCTGAAGGGACTTTATGCCATCTCTTTGCCAAATAAAACCAGGCTTTCAAGCTCTTTGGATAATTTGACAACCTACCCTTCTTCAAAGTACAGTTTCTCCCAGGTATTGATTCCATAAATCAGAAGCATAAGCCTCATGCTGTATAGATGAATTACATTAATAGCTAGAACATCACTTCCTCCATGAAATCATGTGACCTTCCCCTGGAAAATTTTGCAGGTTTGGACTGTGTGGGTGAGAAGAAGAAAGTGATGAATTTTCTTAAGATTCTCTACAAAATTCTCTGCCCCTGAGTTCTCTTAGTTCCTCAAATCATGTTCCCGAAAGGAATGTAAAGTTGTAGTCTCTGTTTCAATTGTATCTATTTTTATGCCCCTTCTGCAATTTTTCTCTAGTTCCTTCTCTGCCTACTACACTTTACTTACATACATTGATATAAAAGCAACTATGTCTGCATCTTCATTTAGCTCGCTATGGGCAATTCTTTAGATAACAGACTTACTGCTCCCCCTCAAGATATTTTTTCCCAAGTGGGACTGGAGCATCACTGAAGTTTTGATATCATCTGAAAAAGACCCAGTGTAGCTGGGTGACACCAAAGAGGAATGTGTGAAATCAGAGAGGTCTGAGTACCCACCAATTAGCTGCTATGCTGGTGTTACTACAATTCAGGACTGTGATGGCCTGATCCATTCCCTGACCTCTCTGTCCTGGAGGATAGCTGAAGCTCATGATAACTTCTCATATCTTTTGAAAAGATCTTTGTACCAGCAGCAAGAGAGAATGACAGTTCTCTAAGCCATGAGTGGTGACTGGTTTTGTAAGTTGTCTGAGCCAGTTTCTTGTCAAGCTGCCAGAGCTTTCTTTCTGCTCATTGAGCCTTGAATTGTTCTACAATGTTGATGTCACTTGCAAGGTCTGGGTTCTGACTAGATTCACTGAGATTGCTTGTAAATACATACTGATCACTGAATTTGGTATTAATAATAAATAATAATACTGAAATGATAATAATTGTGAGTGAACCTGACTTACCACTTGATTGCTTCCACTTTTCATTGGGAACATTAAGAATGGGAGTTAATTTAAATTGTATGTATTATTCAGGGCATCTCTTTTAAGCATCTGATGGCATCATTAATATACATGTAGAGGGCAATTTTGGAGACACGTGTTTGATATAGAAGGATTTGGAATGTGTAACAAGTAATGATTCTTTCTTTTGTGAAGTTGTAATTAAGTTATTAAAAATTCATCCTTCAAAATATGACAATACATTTTCTTATGCATCAATTTGTTTTAAATATGATGCATATTTTTAAATTTGCATAAAAGATACTGTAGCTTGTCTTATGGATCCTACCAGTCACGGTGCTGATATGGTGAACCGGAGAGCCATGTTTTGATTTTCAGGAACTAACCAAATTTATGAAGAGCTAGATACTATTGCCAGGGATTATTTGATACTCTGCCTATCTCTGACTCTGGCAATACTGTGGCTGAGCTTACATATTTCATAAAATAGTAAGGGTATATCAACCCTCAGCAAAGGTGTAGACCCTGATGTCTCTGGTACTTGTATCTACCGCACTGAACTGCTAAACTCTGATCTGGACAAAGGACCCCCAATCAATTAACGGGAAGAGACTTCTCTCACCCTATTGTTCAGTGTACTGTGTAAAGATGCAATATATGTTGTCTTTTCACCAAGTTCAGACGCCTGGAGGGATTTTAGCATTATACTTAGAACGTAAAGGAAAGATAAAATGGAGCCAATGCACGTGATGTCAACTGTGGCTTCTCTCATTGCCACCTGGGATTTTCCAGACAGGCAGCTAGTCACTGATGTTGAGCAAGGTCCCTGCATTAACAGAGCTTTGTTTCCTAGGGACTCATGGGAATAGTTTTGGTTGAGTGGTTTGATTTGCATGGCTTCACATTCGTTGAGTTTTGTTTTGAATTCTGGACTTGAGTTTATTTAAATTCTCCAAAGTAACGTTCATTGAAGTTGCCAAGTTTCATTTGGTTTTGTGTTGAAAGTGACGGTATTCTGGCAATTTTTCCGGATTAGTAAAAGGATTAAGGTCTGATAACTCATCAGTATTAGAGGCAGGCGCTTCATACTGTTAGAAAGCTGCAAAGACTACTTTTTCTTCTGTCCAATAGGAGAAGGTTTCTGTTTCTAGACATGATAGGTCTTATGACATCAAGTGTTAATCCTGGAATATTATTCAATATGGAAAATTTATTTCTGGTAGTCTTTATACCTTTCCAAAATGCATAAGCTTTTATCTCTCCTTCTGAGGTTTTTAAAATGGGACTTGGATATTAAGGAAACCCTGTTTCTTTGTGAGCAATATATGACACGCAACACCAATAACATTTTTCAGCTTTCAAATTCCGCTAAAAGAATGTGCCTGTGACATGTGTGGTCTTTCACTGCACAGAGATATACTCTGGCATGACATAAAGCTTTTACCTAGGCTGTATGAAATAATTTGCCTAATGTGATTGTGGTTTTGCTACTCATGGGTAATACAGCTACCTTAAACTCATGTTTGTGAAAGACTTACTTATTTTCTACCTCTGAAGTGGGGTGGCTGAACAGCAGAAACCTCTGCAGAGGTTCTTCCTGACTCAGCCATTTCCAGTGGAGATTTCTGCTGGTGAAGCTTCCTGCATGATCCTCATTGAATAGGATGGAGCTGGGAAGCAAATTTTCTGGGCAGTTAAAACAAAACCAGCTTTGCAGCAAGTATTACTGTTTAGTAAATGCATCTGCTAGAATCTTGTTCCTGAACAAACAATAATAATGGGGTAACAATTGGAATAAATTTGTTTAAAATTGCAAGTGAATTTGCATGAGGAGGGAAATATTTACCTCCTCTCTTTCTCACTTCTCCATTTCTACCAGGACTACTTCTGACGCCATTGGCCTTTAAGCATTGATGGTGAATGTCTTTAATAAAAACAAGTCATCACCTACAAATATTTTGCATTTTTCCTCTTAAGTGGGAAGCTCCCTCACAAAATTGCTTGTTAGTCTGCTGCCCAGCACTGAACCAGATGTAACGTCCAATAATCTGTGAAAGCATTGGAGTTAGAGATGCTTGTTTTGTAAGCAGAATTTTCCCATGTTTTCTGTTGGTCCCATTATGTTGTGAGACCACAGGTTACAAGAAATAACTCTTTTTTTTTTTTTTAAAGTGTTTGCTCAGCTCAATTTCCATTAAATTCAATAATTTCCTATAAAATAATCTATTAGAGCATTTTAGACTTATATCAAATGTGGTATTTATAATTTTCCTACCTCGAAAACTGAAAATGTTTCTGTAAGGCCTCTACTTTAAAGACAGAAAGATGAGCAATTGCCATGCTGGAAACAACACAGACAACAGATAAAATTCACATAGCATAAGTGAATTATGACATGGCATAAGTGGATTATCAATGCATTTCATTGCATTGATAATCTCTGAAAGTGTTCTTGGTTTGGTTGAGATCATCTCTACAACACACACAAAAAAAGAATTTGTCACCAACGAGCAGCCCAGACATTTGAAAACTATGTATGTAACACATAACCTTTTCATACCATGTCAGAATACATTCTTCCTATTTTCTAGATCCCTCTTCCCTTAGAGACAGCACAGTTAGCTGTTCCAGGTTAGTTTCTGATGGCCTCTCTAAATTAAGCAGCATGTCTGTGGATACATTCAGGGCTGCAGAACTGTTATGACATGGAAATTTGTGTTTAAGGCTACTAAAAGCTGGTTTCAAGTGGAGAATATATTTAAGATTTGACTTTTTTAAAATACAAATTCCGAGGTTTTTTGGGTGTTCAGAACAAGGAGTCTTTGTCTAATGACAATTTATACTGTGTTACTTGGAACACAGTATTATGAATATTTCAGTGAGGTCTGCAGTCAAATATCCTAAAACATGTTCCATGACCCAATATGCAAATCAGCTGTGGGATTTGAAAGGGCTGTTGGGGCTTACTCTACATAGATTTAGACTGTTTTAACAAAGGTTGTTTATTAAACATTATCGACATTGGTGTTTTCACCACTTTCAGAATTCAGGGGGGTATTTTATTTTCTTTAGGGAAACAGCTAAGAAGTAGGTTGGGAACCATGACTGTGAAGAGGCCACTCCAGGGAAGGGAAAGGTTAGGTTCAGTTCTAATAAGTAAAATAAAAAGGTTGGGAGGCTGCTGTCATTTGTGAAAGAAGAAGCTCTTCTGAGTTATTGTTATAGATTTAACTATTTAATATGTCTCAGTTGTTGTTCTTTGTCAATACTAAGGTTAATGAAGGGAATTCCTACCACTACATGATTCAGGGAGTTGAATTGGAGGCTATTGGAGGAATTATAATTTATATTACATAGACAAGTCCAGAAGCACATTCCATGGATAAAAAGCATCATGTAACAGAATGATTATTACCAAAATTGTATGATACAAATTTGGTGCCTTTGTGAAATCACAAAATCCACATAATACACTAAGTAATCTTGGCATTTGCCACAATAAAAAATGGATGCACATTACTGGACCATATTCTATCCTGTGTTGTACTTTGTGAAATTCCTGCTGGAAATAGGAAATATATTAGATTAAAATTGAACCAAACCATATTGCAAACCTAAACAGAATTTAAAAGCTTAGGTTTCTCCAGGCAGCAACTTGTATTCACAAAAAGTAAGGACATGTATGCAAACATGTGCCCGTTTGTCAGGTGAGGAGAGCAGAGTTTGGGGCGTGGTTTTTGTTGTTTTTTTTTCCTTTCTCCCTCAAATATCATTGAACTCCCATGGAAACAGGGAAATCCCCGTTGACTTAAAATAGAGCAATGGACAAGTTAAACAACTGTGAATGCACACACAAAGTAGTGATGTTGTTTACTTAAGTCTTTAGCCAGCAGGCTCTGTGAGAACCTGGGAGCTGCCAGTCCCTGTGACTGAGGACAGAGACCACGAGATACCACAGTTCCAGCATGTCATCTCACACAGTCAGTGTGTGTGGGAAGGCGATAGCTTGAAAAACCTCTCTTGCAAAGGAAAGAGGGACTAGTGAAGCCAGAGTGCTCCCTCCATCTTAAGGGCTGTTTCTGCTCTGCAGGGCCATGAGCTGTGGCTGTGTGCATGAAGGGAATATACTCTTACAGGAGTCAGCATGTTTCCTCTGCAAAAGCTGGAGAATTGCAGAGGAAAGGTTTGGGCCAATGAAGCAGTGTCATTTTACATCGGTAGAAAATTGGCACCTCTCTCTCTTTCTCCAAAATGCAGCACTTTAGTGCTGACCTCTGCTCAAAATAAAGCGTGGTGAACCTATAATTAGGAGAACTTCAAGTGAATTGCACAACAGAAAAATGAGAGTTGTGGGGTTCACTTACACTGTATTCTTTTAGGCTGCTGTTGAAGTCTCCTGGCATTTCTGTCTTATTCTGTCCTCTTGCCTGTCTCCTCATCTTTTACCCTTAAAGTCCTGGAGCTCAAAGTCACATTGTTTATTTTGACCTTCAGTTTTTACTAAGAAAAAAAAAAAAGTGAATTCCTAGTCCTAAAAGCTGCAGAGATAAGCTTGAAAGTGTGTTCTTTGAAGCCTCAGAATAAGAAAAACTCATGATTTTAAAATATTTGGGAATAGCAGTGCTACTCCAAACAAGAAGCCACAGATGCCTATATCAGCATGTTTCTGAATTAGACAGTAAGCCTGTGCTCAAAATGTAACTATTTCACAATAGTATTAAATATGCTTCGTCCTGTTGGTACCTTATTCTTTTCTGTGTAAACAACTTCTAACAGCTTCTTTTCCATCCTTATTCAAACAAATGATAGCTTTTGTAACCAAAAAGAAAATGAGTAGCAGGTGAAGACTTATTTTTAACGATGCTGAGAACAAATTATTTAACGAAAGATCTCAGGAATTGTTTTCTACTAATCCCTATAATTCCTCACAAATCTTAACAATAGTTTATGAAATCTAGAACTCTGAAATGCTCATTTTTCTGAAAAAGTGACCCTTTGTCATCTTTATTTATTATTATCTTTGTACATGTACATGTGAGTCTGGCAAACATATGCATCTAAGTACACGTGCAAGTATGCCTGCATGTATTAATTACCAAATCATACATTACCAAATCAAGGCCTGTGCCTATTCTGGTGAGCAGGTAAGGGCATGGTCAGAGCACAGAGTTGGAGAAGCTCTGTCTCGTGACACTGCTGACCTGACTGGAGGAATGAGCCAGTGTGGGTGAGGAGCTAATTCTGAACTGATTTAGGCAAGGAAAAGGTAATGACTCTGGAGCACAAAGAAACTATAGTGGTGAGGTAAGTAATGCTATCCTATCAGTAGTTCTTGGAATGAGATCCTAGTTTGGGATAGATGTTAAATTTACAAGACAGACCTTGTTCTGTGTTCATTGTTGTTCAGGTATTTATTTCTGCAGATGCCTTCTTGCTTCTTCAGTTCTGTGCAAGTTTTTTTTTTTGCTTGTTTGTTTGGTTTTTTTTTTTTATATAATGTTTTAGCTTTAATACTAAGCAGCTTTCAAACACAAATCATTCAGTGGTGTGGCTTCCAGTCCATTTCCTGGAAGCCATTACAAACAATATGCTTTTCAGGCATTTAACATTTTCACAAACAGTTTTGTTATTCTTGTCTGGTTTCACAAGTAAATCAGGCTGACAGGGTCGAGAATACCCATGATACAAACCACTCTCTGTAATAAGCAGGCCCTCGCAGGGGAAATTCGAAGTCTGGTGAATGCCAAGAAGAGAGTATGCGGATGGGTTTAACTCTCTGTTCGGCTAAATGGCTGGTCACTGTGGCGATACCAGAGGTGTGACTTAAGTCATCTGTCTTCTCCTAGATCAAAGCACAGCAATTACACGTTACACCTCTCTGCCTTGGCTGCCTTGCAGCTTTGTAAAGCTTTGGCTTTGTGGAGTACCCAAAGATAAACATCGATGCTTGGTGGGCTCTGAGCTGTGGGGGATACTGTGGTCATGGAAGGAGGTGGGAGATGGGGACAGTGGGAGGAGGCACTTTAACAGGTAAACCACATTTATTTTTTTTCTAGGAGTTGGAACTAGGGCTTGCTTCCCCCCCCCCCCCCCCCCCGTAGTTTAATAAATTTGAGAAAAAAACAATTTTTCAGAAATTTTTCAGGGACAAACTTTTTGACAGTTTATTTGCAATTACTTTTTTGTTTAATAAGACCTAACTTGAAAAGAGATATTAAGTATTAGTGTATAAAACAAATTAATTTTTATTATTTTGCATGCACTGTCCTGTAATTTTATACCTTAGTTTTGATATTAGGAGAAGCAGAGGGTTATTTTCAACTCATCTTCCCTATATCTTTCCTCATTTTATAGTTCTCCAATATGTAACATTTTCTTCAGTCTATTAATTCTGTTATTTGTTGCTTGGTTGTTTTTTTTTTTTTCCTCTATCAGTTTGTCCTGAATGAAAGCCAAAACTGGATCCTCCTGAGATTTACATAACCAGATGGTACTATGTTTGGCATCTTTCATTCCTCTGATACCAGGGCTGATCACATGCTACTCTTAGTAGTTCATCAATTTCAGATCTGAACAGTGTTCTTTAGAAATCCTGAGTGAATATCGCTCTGTCCTTGTAATTTGTTATTGCTCATTTATTAATATATTCTAAAAGCTTTCCTACCAAGACTTCTGTTAGAGGCACTTCTAGGACTTTCCTCTGTAAATAAGGACTCTGGTATGAAAACATCCTTTCCTCCAGTGTTAGCTTTATGCAAAACATGTGTTTAGTTCTTCTGCTATTATCACTCCAAAGGAGAGCCCTGTCTTTTTCATCTCTCATTTGGGAGCATGTTAGCTCTGCATTCTTCAAGTCTCTCTCAAAAAATTTCACATGCTCTGGTTCTTGAATAGACACAAATGAATGCTTAATGTAACACATTAGTGTATAAAAGATGGTCCAGTGAGTGTACAGACTGCTTTTACTGGGAAGCTATCTGTTTGGGAAATATCTCATTCAGTACAGGGGCATTCATTTATATCATAAAACTCCATGCTATTTCCCTGTGTGCAAAATATAGTACGTACTTGTTAGTGGCATGGTTAATTCTGCTTTAAGTGAGTCTTCTCTGAAAATAATTGCAGTACATGAGGCCTTGTGTGTAATGCTTACACATCAACAAAAGACTACGTTTTATTCCAAACACAGAACTTGGAGTAGGCTGGGCTACAAAAATCCCTTCTCAGTATATGGTAAGAATATCCATGAGGAAGCTTGGGTATAGTAACTCATGAGCTGTGAATCCTCTGCTAGTTTGAAGTGTATTGACTTCTCAGGATACACAAGCCTAGAACAGGATGGAGCTGATAGAAAGTTTGAAATTAGTAGCATTTTTTTTAAAAAAAACAAAAACTTGTCATATGAGTGAAAGTGTTGGAAAACGCATTGTAGGAGGCAAGTAATATAAACATGGCGGGCGGGTGGAAACTAACCGTAAGCCTCCCGAGGTTTTGTAAAAATGCCATTTAGATATCTCTCAGTAATGCTGATATGTCATTTCACCATTTTTCTGCTGGCTGCATCAGCAAGGCATTGGGATGCTTACAATGAAAGTGTTTCAGCATATTTCTTCAGCTAGAATCTCCTTTTTATTCCAGTCAGGACAGAATAAAACTCATCTGAAAAATCCAAGAGGGGGACAGAAATGCTGACACTTCAAATGCCCAGTTCAAAAAATCTGATGCCCATGCTACTTTT
Organism: Theristicus caerulescens; assembly: GCA_020745775.1. Taxonomy (NCBI): domain Eukaryota; kingdom Metazoa; phylum Chordata; class Aves; order Pelecaniformes; family Threskiornithidae; genus Theristicus; species Theristicus caerulescens. The sequence continues at coordinate 78,282,255 of CM036558.1, forward strand.
CATTCCCACAGCTCCTGAATACATTAAGCATCTTCCCTTTAAGGACAGCTTGTGTCATTGCAAACCACATTCTTGATGTCTAGTTGCACTGTGCCTGTGTTTGTGTAGGGTTTTAATCATTGGTAGTGTACCTGAGCATTCATCGCTTTCTTGTTATTTCTCATGGTTGCTTTTTTTCTGTTGCTATTGGTAAAAATGTTTTAATGGTTTCTGCTGTGTCCATATTTGCTCTTGAATCAAAAGGGAGTAGTTGGTGAAAATATAATTCAGGGAATGTGTTTTAATTTTTTTCAGTCAAGCTCAACACTTTTTGCAGGATTTTTATCCAGTAGAGAAGGGTTACCGCTGAGTAGATTATTACATTCCATTGTTAGCCTGGAAAGAGACAACACAGTCTATGAATAAAGGAATAAATTAATTTAAGTGCTGCAAAGTGCAATAAATTTTATTTTAATTCTAAATTGAATTGTTGTCATTTAACCCTATGTATGATTTTTATTCAGAAGTGGTACTGTTGCTCTGGTATGTCTATTAATACTGTAGCAGTATGGTTTTGTTTCCTTCTTTCTTTCATCTCTTTTACCAATCCTTTTTTTTTCCCTTTTTTTTCCCTTTTTTTTCCTTTTTTTTTTTTCTTTTTTTTTTCCTTGGGATAGGAACAGCAACAGATCCTTTTCCTCTTCTAGTGGCTGATCTTTTCTTTTTTCCGAAACTACCATCCGGCAACGTATGGCTCTCTGAAATTACCATGTTTTGAAGCAAATAACGCAATCCCTTGGAGAAATTTGTCTCTCCCTTTCCTAGTGCTGTAAAACTCCCTTTTCTCCTGGCTAGAAAATGAAAAACCAGCTTGTGAAACCTGATCTGTTTTCTTTCCTGAGCACTCTGCTAATTTACTAGCAAGTTGCATGTTCAGGACAGAATAAATATTTCTTTGCAAAGCTGAACAGAGACTGATGGTTATTCAAAGCTGCTCAGGATTTTAGAACATTAGGAAATACCCTGACTGGTGCAGAGTTAGTGGGCAAGGGTTTAGGTAAGGCAACTTATCATTTTACTATCCAGCTGTACTAAATGTGTTAATATTTCAAATAGTCCTGCAAGATGTATATCTCCTTGTCTACCAGAGTACACTAAATAAATATTCATAATGTAAATATGAAGCATTTAAGGATGTCTTTGTTCCAAAATATATGCCTGTCTCATTCATATAATTAATTCAGATAGGCAGCTACTTGCAGAAGACTTTTATAAAACATCAGCTAGACTTCTGGAATAGTTAACTTTCAAACAATTTGATTTCTGTTTTGATGAAAAAAATTCTCTTCAACCAGTAACTGAAAAAAAAATTGTGCAGATGGAAACCTTAGAAACAGGCTGACTGGCAGTGAAAATATTGTCACCAGGAGTATTCAGCAAGAGTCAAGCAGAGAGTAGCCCTTCTCTGGTCTAAAGTAGATATTTGGTACCTTTCCCTTTATTTCTTAATGTTAGTCCTGGGGAATAAATGGTTGCTGCTCATGGCAAGAAATAAAGAGCTATGAGCTCAGCTGGATGCAAAACAACAAAGAGCTGGTGGAGTCAGTAAAGCAGTACTGATTTAGGCCAGTGGAGGATATATGACTAAACTAAATCACCTGAATGAAATCAGCTGCTTACAAAATCTTGCAACTATAGGTCTGAATAATTTTCAGAGATGATGGTAGTCATAGGTTCTCATGCTATCTAAAGCTGATTTCTTTTTCAGACTTGAGGATTCAAGACCTAATTGATTAACTTTCTCTCAAAGGAAATGTCAGTGGCTGATATGTGGAGAGGAAGATTGTGGGGGCATACAGACGAGGCCAAGGAGGTCTCCAAAAGGAATTTTAAGTGCTGTTACTAAAGAGAATTTCTTTTCTTACCATTTTTTCATTAAAAATCATGTGTTAGAAGAGAAGAAAGAGACAGAGCAACTGTTTAACTAAGCTGTTTTCACAAGTGGGACTTGTGAAAGGGCCAGACCTCTGCAGTGTGTTGTCTCACACAAGCATCGCTGTCAGAGGCTGGAGCATCACTTTCCATTGAAGTGACTGCAGCAGGCAGGATGGTGCATTTTCTGTGCAATGTTTTCATTGCCTCTTTTTCTAACATTTGTTTTTATGGAAATTTAGAACACCTCACACCCTTTTCCATATTAACAGAATGTAACTCCAGGAGAACACATAAATCCAAACCCATTTATTCTTGTCGGAAAACCCTTCTCACTCCCCTCCCATTTTTTTTTGTTTCCTAAGCAAGACATAAGACAATCTCAGAAACACAGCACTAAAACAGCCTGTTAAATTCTGATATATCTCAGCATGTGTCATTTCCTCCTCCTTTACTTTAAAGATAATTTTGGAGGTTAATGAACTTAAACGTAATACTTTAAAATAATCACTAGAGATAACAGAAAAAAATCAAGCAGCTCCCCAGACTAGAAGGAAACGTTTGATCCTAGACTCACAGGCTCATTTAAATTCACTACTGTAAGTCCATCACTTTCAACTATTGATCTATGATAAGACATTTTTATTAATTTTTCCTTAGAAAAATTCACTAGCATTGAAGAAGATTCAGCATGAAGGGGGGGAAGACTTCCTTAATTTGACTGATTAGGCCAATTTACTTAGGCTATCCTAAAAAATAAAAGGATGCACTGTAAATCCTGGACTTCATCTCTGAAATGTTTAGGCAGTCCCTGGCAATTAATCCATACCTTGCTTTCTCAGACTGACATATATCATGCAGTGCTCTTTACAAGAACCACTTGTATCTGTGCACTTTGTTTTCTCACCCAGCCATGACAAATTCAACTAGCTAATGTCTCCCTTACTCCCTTGCCGCAGCTACGCATACTGTGATCATGGACTGGTAGGAGGAGCAGTTCCTATGTATCTCTTACCCCTCTGGCACCTGGGTGAGATGGGACAAGGTTGGGGTGGAGCTTGGCCTAAGGAGGTTTCCTGTCACTTTGTGTCCTCCTGTACAGTCTATTAGGATGGCAGTACATGCACACTACCCGACATCTAACAAATATATCCTAGAGCAATAAGGGTTGAGGAGATGAACTGTTACTTCTTAAGGAAAGACCTGTATTCTGGTTTGCTTTCTCAGCTGGACATACAGCAAAGCCAAGATTTAGCTTTTTCTATGCCATCTTTGGAACCACAGCTTGTAAAAAAGACTTTTTGTATCCTTTCTCAATTACTTTAGACTGCAAAGAGAGTTTTACTTGAAAAATTGTTGCAAGATCAGCCAGGCTGAAGTTGATTATGACTGTCAAGACATTAGGACAGAGGGGTATGCCAGGATTTCTCCCCTCATGTAGTTTCAAGACAAAATTGAACATAGTCTGAGGTTTTATTTAATTAATTAATTAATTCCATTTTTGAAATGTTGGCTCATTAGGGTTCAGATTTTTGAACTCTGGGATTCCCTCAGGTCCCAGAACACCAAATAACATTCCTGAAGTTCTTGAAATTTGCTTGAGATGGGTGGGTCATGCCACATGTACATTCTCTTATCTTTGCTTTTATTAACTGTTATGATCGCTTTGAAATCAACTGATGAAAGTGCTACGTGGATGGTATTATATGAAATGATTGCAGTCCTCTGACTGTTCCTTGAACAACAGGACCAAATACCTGTTCTTGCTGGTAGGCAAGCATCACAATACGTTTCAATGGAATTCCTACTTTTTCTCTGTGTTCCCACTGGTGACCCAAATGTAGCAAGTTTCAAGGCCTAATGCATACTTATTATGGGATTTTTTTACTGCTTCTTGATTTTGTATAGACAGAAGGGAAGGAGATTGTTTGGATTTGAAGATTCAGTTGTTGTGTTTTGAATATTGCTGCAGAGATTTGTAGAGTAGTGTTTTATTGTAATTTTGCTTATTGATGTTCATTTGCTGCAGTAACTGAGATGCAGCTTAAATGCAGGAGGTGGATTTCAGTATACCTGAATTCTGCTTTTCTTGCTTTGAATTTTTAGAAATCAAACTTTGTGTGTCACCCCAGTCACTGCTCCCAGCCCCTGATCTTGTCTTTGTGATTCAAACCTTTGACTTTTACCCATATCAGAGATGTCTACAAATCTTACAGGTTTTCCGCTATTGAAATATAAGAAAGTCTTCACCAGTGACTAAAGCTGGGAAAAAATAAAGGGTTAGCAAGATGTTAGTTGTATTTGTATTTTATTTGTTTTTTTTAATCTTTTCAGAACATACCTAGTAGGCTGTTGAATGATTGTGCTTCACAAATTGCTTGCCCAGCTGTGTAAGTTGTGGAGAAAATAATAAGAATTAAGAACATTGAATAATTTATCATAAAAAGTGAAATTTGTCAAATAAATTATTCAGTGATATTATCTGACAGCTGTAACTGTGGGGCTTAATTAATGAATGTATGCAAAGCACTTTAATCTTCAGTTTATGAAAAGGATTAGTTGACAAAGTTGCATTCAGGAACAGGGACCTGAATCTGAGGGGTCTAAGAAATCTAAGAGATCCTTTCCAGTAGAGTCACATAAAAAATTGTTGTCTACAATACGTTGTAGTAAGTGTCAGATCTTGCCAGCACATTGGATATACGGTAATCTTCTATTATTTGTATTACAAAGAAAAACCTTAAAGCTATTAGATACCACTGACTATACTGTTCTTGGTGGACATGAACTTTTGGTCGTGTCTACCAAATAGACATAATCTGGTCGGAAAGGCTTTGGATTTTGCTTGAGTGTCTAAGAAGGAGTTTCCTTTATCCTCCAGCCCTGTTTCTGTATACAATGCTCACTTCCTTGAAAAGATTACAATTAACTACATTTGTTCACTTCCAGCTTCCCTCTAGCTAGTGCAGGTACCTCACAATTTGCATACATCCTCTTCAAAAGAAATCCTGTAGGTGCTATTCCCTAGAAGAAGCACAAGAGAAATTGTCTGCAGAATCCTCTGAATTCAACTGCAAGCCTCTCAAAAACTTTATGGTGTTTTTAGACCAAACTCGAGTTTCCCCTTCATATGGAATTCTGCTCCTTGCCCACTCTGGCATTAATGGTTCCTTTTGGTGGAGGCCCCAGGGGAGAGGCCAAAGCCAGAACTAGTATGGGTTTTAGTTTATTTTTCCAACTTGTATTCAGTACAAAAGTCTCACCAGTTCAGAATCAGTACACAATCCTAGGCCTAGGCTGTTTGCCATTGCATATTGCTCAGTTAGATAAAACTCGGAAACTTTGATCCTCATTCTTGTAGCGTCCTTGCAAGTGCTCTGTTCACCTACAAACTCTAAAATAAGTTATGTTGCTATGAATTTACTGGCAATGTTTTTGGTTTGCATTTTTCTTTGCAAAATGTGTCATTTACTTCTGAAGCTGCATATATATGTGATGCAAAAATTACTCTGGCAATCACAGATTTTAATTAACAGAAGAATAAGCAGGTGCATAAGAACTCTGAAACAACTTCATCCATTAGCAGCTATTGTTCTGATCACATCAATAACTTACTCTTTTGAAAGTCTGGAACACTTTTTTGCTGAAGTTACTTTCTTTTTTTTTTTGCATTCATTATACCAACTTATCTTAGCAGTGCCAGAGAAATAATCACTTTTTTACCTTTTTATTTCCTTCAAGCTGCTTCCTTGAACTGTGTTCCTCAGGGAACAGTGAGGTTGTAGTAGTATCAATTGCACAAAAGACTGCTTTATGCAGAAACATTACTCTTGCTAAACAAGCTAATGTTTACATTTAAATGGTTGACAGTTAATTATGAATATGTATGACTCCCAAATGGTCATTTAGCTTAAATGCAAAAAAACATTCCTATGGTCCAGAAAAGAAGCCTGGTATCTGTTTTTCTTATAAAGTATGGTGTCACAGCTTTTGGAAAATACTAGACCCCATATATCTGCCCAAAATAGTGTGAATACAGTTTTGTGTGTGTTTTCAGCTTGCAGCAATCAGATAAGCGTATAAAGTAGCACTTGTTTTACTTATCGAGTTGATCTCAATTTTGAACTTTATTTGAGGGAACTAAAAGCTCCTGGGACAGATCTCTTCCCTCCCCTTCCCCTCCAAAGACAATAAAAGTGCAGCCTGAGGTCAGGAAAACTTTGATTCTTAGTGGCCATGTCTAGTCAAAATATTCTAACACCAATGGCTTGCTGCATAAAAAAGGCACTGGAACAGCCTGTAACTTCTGGTATTCAGTAGTGTTCAGCCAGTCACACAGCCTTGGGAGAGTCTAAACGCTTTGCCTGTGAAATAGCATGGTGATGTTTTTTGCAGTGCAATAGAAAAAGAAATAATAGAAGGATTATGTAGAGTGATTAAAAAAACCCCAAAACAATAACACCCCCCCCCCCAATCTATTAACAACAGAAAACATGACAAATCAGAAACAAACATATGGATTAATCTCATTAAGGAGAAACAGTCTGCTTGAAGCCCCCTTTCCTCTCATTTCTTCTTCTTTCCTCTGTTTCTATTTTAGTAGTTTTCGAAGACTGTTGGCAGCACAGAGGTTTTATCTTTTAGAAGGCATATGCAACTTTATCCGTAATAATATATGATAGATGAAGTGATAATGTACAATATGTCTTAAGCACGGCAAAATGAGAGCTGTGAAGAATTTGAAAACTTAACAAGATAGATGGCCTTTCTTGACTTACACAAAATAAGTGGTTCATTCTTAATTTAAAACTTGGTGCCTGATGCATTAAAATTTAAAATGTTTTAAACCCATATGTTTTTAACAGGAGAGAGACTGCTATATCACCAAAGGATGATATTCAAGTCCCTCTTAGCTCTTAGTTACCTAGTGTGAGGTTTATTCTAAGGAGAAATATATATTTTGTTGTTATATCAAGTCCATTTATCATAATTGATAGTGTTGGGTTTACTTTCTCCTTTTTTTTTGTATATAAAATGCTACATAAGACATTAAGACCAGACCTCACTGATTTCTTAAGTGTTTATGTGAGGCAGAGAGTAAGATTACGTATTTTGAAGGTATTCTATAAATGTAAATTGTAACTGACACAAATCAACAGGAACTAGATTATCTAATCAGTTCTCAGCTCATAACCTCCCTCTAAATTTAACTGAAGTGGTAGGGACTATTTTTTTCTGGAGTCTGAATGAGGTGTCATTTTCAATCCACACTTCTTTTTGTTTATGTATTTTTGAATGTCTGGTATCATCTCTTCTTCTGTCAGTACTGAACAGTAAGTTGGTGTTAAAGGTCTAGCAAACTGTACTGGGTAATCTAATCATTGCCCAATATGATAACAGTGCCATGGCTTATCCATTTTGATGGTCATTTTCAGTTGCAGGTCTGCATGCAATAGGAAATAGAGTGAGACACGCAATATATTTTATGCCAGCTGTGAAAGAATGAAGACCTTCTAGCTTCAGTTTAGGGAAGAATTTTAGCAACTGCATATTAATGAAGCCATAGAACATAATCATGTGCTTAGTCTTATGCCAAACGTGGTGAATTGGTAAAATGAGGCCTCAGTCTCCTTGACCTTCACAGGAAATAATCTGGTCAGCCAGAGCTGAAAGTGTCCATAATTAAATCACAAAAATCTTGATAATTCCAATCCCCTTTTAGACACTTCTCTTGTTTTAATTAGCAATCCCTCAAAACTGAAAAGTAAGGCAGGGAGATGTGTTTAGCTCTTTCCTGGGTCTGGGAAGCTAGCTGCTGAATACCTTACTTTAATAAAACCCATGGGAAACTTGGAAGGCTTGGATTTGTTCTGTTGTTATTAAAAGAATGTTTTAGTAGAGTGCATAATTTGATTTTGTTCTGCTTGTCATTTGATCAAGTAAACTTGATTTCCACATATTCAATTGCTTTGCCTGCAAAGCTGCTTCACTCCTTTAAATAATAATTTCATTTTTGTTCAGTTTTTACAGAGAACATTGGATTCTTTTTTGAATTTGAAATCATGGACTAAGCAAAATGTAGGGCTTACATTGCTGGGCCTGATTTCCATTGACATTATGGCCTATTGATGTTAATCAAATTTTGTAACAGGGTCATGTAATTGATGTGAATAGAGTTAAGATCCAGTCTTGGGCTCCTTTGCTCTTCCAGAGTACAGTAGAAGGGTATGATGCAAACTAGAATCAGGTCCTTGTGATACATTTTTGTCTGAAATAACAATACTAGAAACAGCTGAATATCATTTGAAGGGAGTAGTTTGACCTACTGTAGTGTCAGCATGCAAGGGAGATTACACCAAACAGCTGGACAATCCCCAAAATTTTCTAAATCGGACAGATTTTATAGTGAATGATCGGAGCAAAGTGACTATTTGCTATATATTTAAGCACTAATTGTTCAGATCACTACCTGGGCTATTTTACTGTTATTTACTGAAAGCAGTATAAGAATGAAAAAAATTTGAGAGTAAGTTAATCTAGTAGTCATCCATCACTGCATATTTTACATGTTTGGTACTGTGAACATGACAAAATGAGGCACATCTAATGTTTTTATTCACTAGGCTGCTAACAAAATGCAATACTTGACCTTTAGCTTTACTGCTGCTCCTCAAAGCAGAAGGCAGAGGCTGCTAGTCAGCATTCTTGAGTGTCAGCCCAGCTCTGCTCCTATTAGTGTGGCTTGGGGCATGGTGATTGGGAAAATCTCATAAGTTCTCTCTTGTGTTTTCCCACTGAGATATAAAAATTTACATCACACATGGAAAAAGTCCCAGATTTAATGATTACCTCTAGGGAGCCTTGAGGTTCATAAGAACTTACAATTTTTTTTTTTTTTTTAATGTGTTTTCCCTGTGGCTTTTGGTCCTGCTGCCATCATTCAGATTCTGTGACAATATACCTCTGTTGCAGTTGTTCGCCCAGGATTCAACTGTCCTGGTTAGCTCTGCCATCAGTTCCTACACCTTTCTAGCATTTCTTTTTTTTTTTTTTTTTTTTGAAGACAGATAGCTCTTTCCAGGTGGCTCTTAGTTCTACAACATTCATCCCAAACAGCTCCTGTCTGACTTCATTTCCCTTTCTCTGTGTTCCTTTTTGAACAGGTTTTGTCCATTCTTGCAGCTTCTGTTGCACTGTTGATCTGGCATGAATACTACCAATGGTGCGAACACTTGGATAAATCAAGCACACATATTTCCACCTTCATCTTCTCAGTCTATATAATGCAGTAAAGTTAATAGACAAACTATGGAAAGATCTAATGAAAATGCATGTCATGAAAACAATGCCTTTTCAAAGGCAGTTTAACTGAATGAAATATCCACGTTTACAACTTGATCTTTAAGCTTGAATCCCAATTTCAGGTACACAAAAAGTAATGGATGCAATTTGTATTTTGTTTTAACTACAAGAGAACCAGGCACCCCAAATAGCTTGGGGAACACAGTCTCTGTTGTTTTGGAAGCATATACTCATATGTGGTAAAACATAGGTACAAATTGAAAGCATGTCTTTTAAAAGCTGGAATCCAGAATGCTTTGTTTTCACACAGGAAGCATAGAAAATAATTTTGTGAAATGACATTGAAAAGACTAGTAATAAGAGAGAACACTGATAGTGATACATAAAATAATGACTAATTTTAACACATTCTGTGTCACTGTATCAGAGAGGAACAAAAGGAGATTCAATTAATTTGGAAGGAAACAAATTTAAAACCAATAAAATGAATTTCCCTTTAGTACAATGACTAACTGGCATACTTAAGTCATTACCACAAGATACAGTGTCAGAAATAAACATTTCTGTGAATAAGGAGAACAGTTATATTAGGCTGGATAGAAAATTTATGTGGGATATAAACCCTCATGATTCAGGACATAAACCAGCTACTAAATAACAGGGGTTGGCAAGACATGTTCCCTAAGGGCAGAGTAATCTCACATAGTGCTTCTCATGCTTTGCTGTGACACATTTTAAGGTACTAGTAAGTCTTGAAGAAAAGGTACTGAATTAGGTGGAACAGTGACATAATTAAATATGGCAATTCTTTTGCTCAAACATACTGTTTCTGAGCATGAGCTTTCACAGAAAGTATCAGTTATCTCTAATCTTTAGGTTATGCTGAACATAAAAGAAACTTTAAAGCTTTTACCTTAATGTTCTTTTTTAAAAAAAAGATAAAATATAGTTTGATACTCAACCGTCTACTCCAATGTTCCTAGTTTCCTATCTGATGAATTGACTCACTTCAGATAGCCCTGATGATTTCCAACATTAAACTCCTTGCACTTCCTTTTCCTTACTTAACTTCACACCCTGAATATAAAGTAGTGCTCAAGGCAACGGCTTGTGGTTTGTCCTGTCAGTTCCTAAATGGGAAAACATGTGATGTGACAAACTTCTTGTCCTAGTTATCTTCATTCAAAATGTTTTACCCTTTTAATCCTACAGGAACATTTTGCAGAAACTTCACACCTTCATGTCACTTTCTGTTTAGTTTCAAGGTTGCCTGAATTGCAATTAATTGACATCTGGACTTTCATTTGAGACAATGTCACTTCCTGAGAACATTTCCGGATCGCACAAAGTTATCTCTTAGGCTCTGCTGTTTAATTAGAGATTCCAATTAATTATTCTTCATGTCCCTTCATATTTCTTGTGCTCTGTGGAGGAAAGTCCTCTTTACCCTAAGGGTTCAGAGAAGAATTTTGTCAGGATTTGCTGCCTTCTTCCAACTAAGTGGAAAACTGTCCTAGATTAAGCAAACTGCTATCAATATCATCTGTTTGTTTCCTTTCATACTGTGAGAGGCCTTAATTACAGAAATTGGTGTAGAATATATGGATTGTCTTATTTTATATGTGTAGGTGAACAAAGGTCTTAGAAAAACCTAGCTGAAGGAAAAAATGTGGTCTTGAAACTAGACCAAAAGTTAGGAGCAGGAGTCTCCTATGCTGTCATGCTTTCTACTGTTGTTGTGTTTTCTACTTTATCCATACCTGACTCTCTTTAATTCAGCATTCTTCTGCCTCATCTCAGAGAGCACTTGTTTAATCTTACCTTATTTCACAGGTTGGTGGTGTGAACATTGGATAAAAGGAACTGCATATTCAGTGGTAGAAAAGAATCTCTCGCGTCTTGTCTTGTCTTGTCTGTGGGAAGAAGAGAAGAAGAAAAGGTAGAGATTTGTATTACTACCACGAGACGTTAAATGAAAGAATAACAAAAAATGGTAGGACTCAGAAGGTCATATGTAGTCCATCCCCTTACTTTAGAGTGAAATCAGCCATAAGTGTATCTTTCATAGCACGTGATTGTGTAAGTTGCTTTTAAAGCCCTCCAGTGATGGAGGTTCCTCACCTCTCATGGGCATGCTATTCCAGGGCTTTCTTTGTCCTAGTGGTTCTCCTAGTCGCTCACTCACATCTTCCTTGTTGCTGTTCAAGCTCCATAGTTCTTATGTCAGCAATGAACACGAAAAGCACTTGATACCTTTCCTCTTTACTTTCGGCTTTTGCACAGCCAAAGTCTGTTCTGATGTCTTCCCTTCTGCTTGTCTCCTCACCCCTCAAAGCCTCCACTTTGTTTTCTTTAGCCTAACAGTGTCAATTCTTTCAGCCTTTCCTGCGTAATGTTTTATAGATCATTGCTGTTTCAGTCTTCTGGATTGTTTTTGATGTATCTGCCTCTTTCTTGATGTGTAGTCACCAAACAGGACACAGTTTACTGGCTGAGCTGAATGAAAAGACTAATGGGTTAGCTAAATACCACATACTAGAAAACAATCCCGACCCCCATTTTGGTTGCAAGAAAGGTTCTTGTTTTGCAAGGACTTTTTGACTTGTGTGGTGATCACCTGCAGCCCCTGAGTTCTTATTGGAAGGAACACTTCCTAGCGAGCTCTTCCCCACCTTGTAATTCTGTGGTGGTTCCCCAAGTTCGTTTAATCTTTTTCTTTTTCAGACCATTTCTCCAGTTTGGCAGAATCATTTAGAACTTTAATCCTGGTCTCTGCTATACTCACTGTTCCTGCTAGCTTTGTGTCATCTGTAAGTGAAACAGGCATGCTCTCTATTCCCTTTTCCCGGCCGTTAATAAAAACGTTTCATAGAACCAGAACAAGGGCAGACCCCTTCTGCACCCTGCCTGATGTATCCTTGCATTTTGACAATTTCCTAGCAATTAAGGTTCTCTTACAGCTGTTCAAGTAGTCTTTGTCTATTAAGTCTCCCATATTTTCCTAGCTTGGCTCTGAGGATGTCACATAAGACTATGTGAAAAGCCTAAATAATATCAAGATATGACACCTACTGCTTCTCCTTTATTTACAAACCTAATTACCTATTGTATAACAAAATGAGACTTGTTTGACATGATATATTCTTGACAAATCCGTGTTGGCTATCACCTGTTCCCTTGTTATCTTTCAGCAGTTTCAGGACCCATCTTATGCCTCTGTGTTGGGTGCAGGTTCCCAGGTGTTGCTGGTGGTGGGCTGCAGGGGGGCCCCTGTGAGGGGCGGCCGGGGCTGCCCGGTTCTGGCCACAGCCGGTTGCAGCTGGCTCCAAGGGCCCCAGCGCAGGGCAGAGCTGAGCCCCTCAGCCCCGAGCGGGCGCCTCGGGGAAAGCCTGGGTAAGGAAGGGCAAAAGGCTGCCCGGCAGCCGGGGCTGAGGGAGCCAGGGTGAGAAAGAGTCCTGCGAGCCCCGAGGGGAGAGCGGGAGGAGGGGAGGAGGTGCTCCAGGCGCCCCGGCAGAGATTCCCCTGCGGCCCCGGGAGAGACCCCGGTCAGGAATGAAGGGGTGAAGCAGAGCATGGGAAACGGGGTGGAGTGGGGGGAAGGTGTAGTGTTCATTTTGTCTTTGTTTCTCGGTGTCCAAATTTATTTTAATTGGCAATAAATTAAATTAATTTTTCCCAGGTTGAATCAGTTTTGCCCGTGATGGTAACTGGTAGGTGATCTTCTTGTCTTTATCTTGACTCATGAGACTTACTATCTTATTTTCTCCAGCTGCCTTCTTGAAGAGGGGGAGTGAGAGAGTGGCTGGGTGGGCATCTGGCTGATGGCCAAGGTCAACCCATCACAGCAGGCTACAAGTATTTTGATTATTTGTTCTTAGATTTTTTCAAGAATTGCAGTTTCTCTGGCTAGTCTGTAATTTCCTTGTTCCTTTTCAATAATCTTCACTGTTCTCGTCTGTAAAGATATCCACCGTGTTTACCTTTTTTCTGTCTTCTGGTACCTCACCCAGCCCCACAGATTCTCAGAAATAAGTGTCAAGTGTCCTGAAATTATTATTCTCAAAGGATTCTAGGACAGAGTTCAGTTTATTTGAAAATGTCTGATTTACACAAAGTCCCTTAGCCTTAGTTCTTCCCTTAATCTAAACTAACATTTGACCAATTTTGTTACCCATACTAACTGTGATAGCTATCTTAAATGTCCTTCTGGACACATAGAACCTCATCAATGCTTTTACTATGGACCAGTTCAGAACAGTGGGATGTAGATGGGCAGACGACTATTTTTAATTTTAAATACACTTGGTTTATCAAGGTTGAATATCTGAAAGATTTGATGCTCACTTTCCACAGTTGATATAAAAAAATCTTATCACGAAGACTTAAAATTTCAGTTCTAAATTGCTTCTTTGGGTTACATGTTATTTGAGAGTCTGAGCTAGAGGGATAGAATCTGACATTTATATTTTTTTTGTCATCGATATGCCTCTTGTCGTTGACTGCACAAATAGCTAGTCAAAGGGTGATGAAGAAGCCAATATGCTGTGTCAATGCTACCGAGGGATTTCCATGTGCATGGAGAGTGCTCATCACCTAAGCCTTTTTCTGCCTCGCAAAGCATCACAAAGCAGCTGTAAATGAATGGCAGGATCTGGATGTTTGTATAAGTTAGGAGAGCATTATCTCTTCCTTTCTTAAGACACTTTGATCCATAAAGAGCAAGAAAGAGTATAGCTGCAGGCTGTATGAATATCCCAGTACCTTTAAACTGCAAAGTAAAAGGCCTTTGCTAGAGAAATTCTCATGTATTCCATGTGTATACAGCATAAGTTATTGTCTATGGCATTGTTGGAGATTGCAAAATAACACCTCCTGATTGAAACTGTGCAGCCTGATAACTCCATTCTGTTCGGGCTAAACAAGATCAAGTCCTCTGCTTCGTCTAAGCCTCTAAAAAAATTTCTTGCAAATCAGACCTTTGTGTCTCAAGGGACTGGATCTCCAGGGCTCCTCTGAGAGGCTCTGAGGTGAAGGATCAGTTTCATTTCAGCTTTGAGTCAAACCCTGCATAGAAGTTTTAGAACTAAGCAAAGAAACTATTTGGGGAGAAGGAAGTTTTTTACGTGTTAATTACCAATAAACAGTGCTTGTGACAAATGAATACCTGACTCCATTATTCTTAGGAAAGACTACTCCCAAGACTGAATTTGGGCTGTCTGATTTTGCCCCAAAAGGTAACTGTGTGTATGGACGCATATAAGTCAGCACAGAATCTACATAAATATATAAAATATACACATACAGTAAAAACATTAGTCAGAAGCAGCAGATGAGCCAGAGCAAGCACAGTGTGAAACTATTTCAGCAAGGAAAATTCAAAGCAAACACTGAAACAAATGAGGTGGCAGACAACAGTATGAATGTTAATGAACCAAAAGCAATACAGCAGAAAACTATTAAATGCAGTTGTGGTGCATGAACAATATATTGCTTTAAAAGGTGCTTTCCTCTATTGGTGGAATGTAAAGATGTAAAATTTCATGCAATATTTATGAAAAGTTCATTCCAAATATCTCACTGCTCATCAGTGCTATAGGACTGTGTTTGGGATAGCTATGGAAATCTGTAAATCTTTAACTAGAATTTCAGGAATCGCTCAGATGAATTTAAAAAAAAAAGTATCTGGAAACATCAATAGTGATTGTGAATTCTCCGTAGGTTTTGCACCGTTATTATTTCAGTACTCTGGTAATAACATCTATCAAGATCTTTCTTAAACTGGAAGTGTAAAGCACTGTTAATTTCATAGGACATGGCAGTCACAGTGTGTCTTCAACTTGAGTAGTTCGTTTGCAGGTGTGGCAGGCTTTCAAGCCATCAGCAGAATTTTGGAGTCCACAGAGCTCCCAATACTTCCTCTGTGTCTCCTATATGACATCCTATACTGATGAAAACTGGAGCTTTGCTTTGAAATATTACCCAGTGCAGCTATTTTGCCTCAATCTGTTATTCTGACTCGGCTTTTATCTGGTATGTATTTCTAGTTACCTGCACGTACTTTGCTGACCAGCTCTCAGTAGGCTGTTGCCTTAGGCTTTAGGCTGTCAGACTTTTGCACATCCAAGCCCAACTTACAGCAGTGCCCAGCTTACCCAATGCAAGTCCAACTTACCCAATGCAAACTATTTGTGCACTTGATCAGCTCCTTTGGGAAGGGAGAGGCAGATGTCACAACCCTGGTTCTTCTGGACCTCCTCCCTTCTTGCCTGGGTTTGGCTCACAGGTGAAATGCCTGGAAATAAGCCACTTGACAGGGTAAAAACCTCAATCTGAGCAGCCTGTGTTCAGCTGAGCAAGGTAAAAAAAAAGTAGGCAGCTTTATTCCTGGTGACCCATGACATTTGTGAAGCATTTACAGCAGTCTAATCCTATGTCATCACTTGCACATTTTACTAGACACCCAATTTGCTTTGAAAACAGCACCGTTGTGCCATAAAAGTGATATATGCACCTCTTTTGGACATCTTCCTATTTTTGTGTTCATGAAACTTGAAAGAAGTTGAAATGCATGCACTTCTAGCTTTCAGTTATCCCTGTTAAATGTGTTAACCAGAAGCTAAATAAAATAAGCTGGCTTTCAGAGTGCTAAAACCAATTCAGACATGTAGAGCACAAATTATGGATCAGCAATATATGGATCAGGTTTGCAGAACTTCTGCATTACATAATTGCTTTATCTCAGCAGATTTCAGTGGAATAGGTGCTATTCTCTTAATAAAATTAAACTAGTGACATCTGGGGAAGAAATACTGTCCAAAATGGTACAATTCCAGCACAAAATCATGAAGTAAAAGCAAACCCTTTCATTATCACTTCTTGTAACCTAGCCAGCACTATTGCTCAGGAAAACAGAAGCTACCATCCATTTCAGATGCTGTGAGAAGGACCTTGGCATATGCAAGGGCTACTGCAACTTCTCCTATGTTACTTCATTACAGGTGTGCAGTG
This sequence comes from Theristicus caerulescens, assembly GCA_020745775.1. Taxonomy (NCBI): domain Eukaryota; kingdom Metazoa; phylum Chordata; class Aves; order Pelecaniformes; family Threskiornithidae; genus Theristicus; species Theristicus caerulescens. The sequence goes on from CM036558.1 coordinate 78,298,476, forward strand.
TGTATCTATGCAAAGCAGTTTGTTATGGTGCTAAGCAATATTTCTAAGGTGGCCATGGTCCCTCCCCAGCCTTGCGGGCAGGATCCAGAGCTGGTGTCGCCTTGCATCACATTTGCACTCACTGTGGACATTTTTTAAAAATAATGCAAGACATCAGGCAGTGGAGAGTCAGGATTCATCCTCAGAGCTCTTTCATGTGATCCAGGAGGGCTCTTCTGTCACAACAGCTGAGCATCTCTCAGTCCTACAGCAGCAGAGTTTCTTGCTGTTTGCTTATGACAAGTTGTCTCTGATGGCTGCTTCTTGTCTTGCTTTAGTGAAAATCCATCTGCCACCTACTTGGAAGATGAAGCCAGGGAAGAAACAGTGGCAGGAACACAGGAAAATAGAGCTAAGCCAGGAAATAAGTAAAACTGATTATAGCAATAGACTGTGAAGACAACAATGGGTTATTTGATAATAAGAAAAATATATTATAAACCCATGGACCAGAAGAAGTCCTTATTTCAAAATGGGGAATGCTTAAAACAAATGTACCCATTGCTATAAATAAATAAATAAATAAAAATAATTCTTGTCACTTTGTCTTTTACGTTAATTTTTCATACAGTCAAAACTGATAATTGCTTCAAGGAAGATGTAGGTTTAAAAGCATGGGTTAGAAGATGTTGTATTTGAAAACCTCTCTCTTAGCAGGTATGATCTACAATCTAAAAAAGAATTTGAGAGTAGTTGGACTCCACAAGCATTATGTAAAACCAAAAGCTAAGATTTTTTCAGCCACTGACTACAGGGAAAACCATTTGTCATTATGCAAACAAATATACACAGATGCAAGTGCACTCCTTGGTTTGAAGCTGCTACGAATTCTGTTGCATTTCTTTTACTGAGATTAGAAATTGCTGGTGTAATCTTTAAACCTTTTTCAACCAAAACTCTCAGTGAATTTTACAGAATTAAAAGATAAACTGAGGTCGTCCCCAATCATTTTCTCACAGAACGCTTCTTCAGGGCTGTTCTTAGTTACAAAACTGTCATTACAAAATTGCCCTGTCTGAGCATCCCTCCTGGATGCTGATATTTTGAAGGTTTTTGGCTCATAACTCTTCTGCTTCTAATGACTTTACTCTCAATACTCTAATTGACTCAGACTCAGGGCATGACAATAATCAGTGTACCTCCTGACAAGGTAAAAATAGGACCAAAATGCCCAGTAACTTTTCCAGGCTTTCAAAAGAGAAATAGTTCTGTTGATTTTGAGCATAAGGTACTTTAAAGATGAATAATCCTAAGAAATCAAAGGACTTTCTCTCACTTTCTCTTTCTTTCATGCAAGTTTAATATCTATCCTTAATTGGTAGTTGTTGGTTCGGTTGGTTTTTTTGTTTGTTTGTTTGTTTGTTTGGTGTTTTTTAAATTAAAACCACATAGCTTGAAATCACCTACACTAATTGCAGTGTCCAGAAAATGTAATTGTTTGAGTAAAACAAGGGTTGGTTTATGATACCACTAGAAACCTACATGATGTTATTTGCATGTTATTCTCTGAATCTAATTTGCTGTAGGTTTTAAATAGGGATTCAGTTCTTTGGTTTTTCAGACAATTTATTAGTCAACATCTACCATACAATAGGAATTCTCAAAGCTCTGTTATAATGGTAAAACAGGCCAAACCCTAAAACTTGCATCAAAGCCAGAATAAAACAATTTTGCCAAGAGAAGGCTGCAGAAATTGTATTAACCTCAGCTGCAGTTTATGGTCAGGCTGTAGGATGAGAGAGGAATAAATTGTTAGCTGATTGATCTTAGTCTCTTCTGGAGTGCAAGGAGTATTGAGGGCTGCAGCTGTATTGACCTGTTATACATGGGACCGCCGTGTTTTTTGTAGGGCTACAGACGTGTGGGAAAGGGAAGGACCAGTCTCTTTCATCAGTCTTTCTGCCATCTTACTGCACTGCTTTAGAGCAGATAACATGTTCTGATCCTCCTTTGTGGGTACATAAACATTGCATTTCAGCATAATGTAGTGGATACTGTACAGGAGAAAATATCTAATTTAATGAAAACAAACAGGAAACTACTGGAATTTAACAGGCAGAATGAGAATCTAATTAAGTAACAGCAACAACTGGCTCTAGCGTAACTGTTCTTGTCTCAGTGGCATTTCTTGCCGCAGATATCAGTGCCAGAAATGATAAAAAGATGTGGCACAATAAGGAACCATCCCCCCTCTACAAGCGCAGTGATCAGTCCTTTTATATTTGCAAATGAAAACTTCCTGCCAGCAAGCTGGATAAATACACTGTGTGGGACCCAGCCGTTTGTCCCATGCATCTGTCAAGTGCTAGTGTGCTTCTGGTGGTTTTATGCTTACTCAAGTTATCAAACAAGGACCGTTTAGTCTGGCACAAAGGAGCCTATGCACTTTGCAAGTATGAAGCACTAAGACAATGAACAAAGGTGTTGTACCTGATAATGTAAAGAGCCTCCTGATAAATCACAGGCCAGGAATAAGACTGATGTGACAGCTGTAGCATAGGAGGATTTTTTATATGCTATCTTCGATGACATCTATACTAAAAGTTAATGGAAATGCCTATGGGAAAAAAATATTGTTCCACAACAGAGGGACATTATTCCTTAATAGAGTTCTAGCAAAACACTGCCACATTGTTTAAATCCACATGAGCCCAGATTTGAGGATCAGTGCTAGATATGTGATATGCAGATACAGTTGTAGGATCTCTGCAGAAGACCACGTTTCACCCACAAAAAAGCAAAACAATGACAAACTGCTCTTTCTGCCTGCAGGGGGATGTTACCAATGCCAGGATACTCTGGCAGGCAGAAGTTCTGTGCTTATTCTTTGTGTTAATGAGCATCTTTTTTGCTGTAATCCCAGAGCCACATTTCCAGAGAGGCCATCTCGGGTGGACTCATAGAGCATTTGCCCTAACCTACCAATACACAGGCAAAGTAGCTCTCAAGAGGCTTCCTATCTGGTCACACCCATTTCACTCTATATGTTTGTAAATCTCCAGGTCACCCTAGGAGCATCACCTGGTTATTTTCTATTAAGAACATGTGTATGCACAATCGTATGCATATTAATTTATATGTGAACTACATGTATCTCAGTAGCTTCTGTCCATTCTATAGCATAACAGAAAGAGCTTCATAACATCAGGAATATCAAAATGTAATAAAAGTATATACTCTTCAAGTAAAACAAAATAAGTTCTAGGTACTTGTAAAGGGTTCCATACCAATGACTTGAGACATATTTCAGCCACTATATTGTACATATCAGACATGATCAGTAGTCATTGCTGTCACACTTGAGGAATCGGGAAGGGTGAAAGCAGACATCAAAGGAGTCAGAATGGAACAATTACAGAAAACTGTCAAAAATGTATGCAAAAAATAGATTAAGAGCTACCACAGATGTGCGTGACATGCTGAAATGAATGAAAAATCACCACAGTGACCTGAAAGGGATACCTAATCCTATTTACTATTCTAAATGGCTTTGTGAAGCAATGCCCAAAATTTCAGCGTAACCTGGTCACAAACATCGTTGATTAAAAAACGTGAAAAATGAAATCATTTGTCCTCTGGAAGCTGCGGAGGAAATGTACAACAGAGTTGGAGACCTTTATGCAAATGTTTCTGAAAGCCTGTTCTATCCTATATTTGGGTGTGGGGGGGTTTAATTATGAGTAGGATCAAAGACATCTTGAAAAGAGCTATTCCTGTTTTATGTGTATGCAACTGCATCTACATTAATTATATCTCAAGATCATAGAACTTGGTTGCAAGTAATGATAGTGATGAAAATTATATTGTGTCATTGGTAGGATGTTTCACCTCCAGCAGAGAGAGAATGAATTACCTTTCTCTGTGGCCTTTAATTAGGGTATATAGCCTTCTAGAGACTGTCTTCTGTGGCATACATGTAGAACTTTCTCAATTAAAAAACCCTTGTTGTCAAAATATTGCTTTCATATTCATAATGGGACTCTAATGCAAAAATAGTTGGGGTTAAATTATCCGCATTTGAACATCAGCAATGTTCTGTCAGCTTCAATGAAGGTTGGGTACCAGAGAATTTGGTCTTCATAGGAGAGCCATTTTAAGTGTTAGATTTCCAAAGGATTTCATGGCTTTTTTTGTAGGTAATGGAACTGGTTATTTTTCTTCTGGGTGACATTCCATTCTGTTTGGAGTTTTCTTTTATTCTCGATCGGTGAAAAGCAGCATTTCCAAAAGTTCCTGGGAAAACCTTTTCCCAATTTTTCAGTCTTTTGGACACTTTTTTTTCAAATATCTCCAATAGATTTTGAGAGTTCTGTCCCACTTTTACAATTTCTTTTTTCCTAAAGTTACACAATGTTATTTTTGAAAATCGTTTAATATTGCTGCAATATTTCCTGTTTCCAAAGTTTAAAATGTTCCTTATCAGCTTCTCTAGTGCATTTATTACAGTCCTGATAAGAAGCATGTATTTACCTTAGCTATGAAGAACAATACATTTTGTTAGGGGAAGCTAATTTTGGTAAGAAAAATAAGTTTGCTGAGTGGATCTCTTGCTTTTTATTTTCCAGGCTTATTCCTCTCATGTATGCTTTTCCAAATGTGGATAAAGAAGATTTTGTGAAAGGGAAAAGCGCACAAATACTTAGACAGAAGGAACTTTGAATGTGAGGGAAGGTAAAAATCTCAGTAGGTAGGAGACCTACAGAGTGAAAGGATAACTATGGGGAAAAGGAGCAAATGGTCATCTTTCCCTATGCCTTCTTCTAATCCCTGAGGCAGAAGGATCTACCTGCCTTTGTCACACAGTAGGATTGATAACGCAAAGGACAAATATTCTTTTCTGCCACTATGTCTTTATAGGTCTCTTCCTGCTGTGCTTAAGCGGCACAAACTCCCACAGAGTTTTCTTTTGTAAGGATGAAATAATCAGTCCCTGACAGGGTAGAATCAAGAGACAGGGCAGGTAAGGTAGCATTTACCTCACACCTCCTGAAATACATATGGATCTTCTTCCAGGCAAAGAAGTAAAAGTACATTTCTTAAATCTGTAGCAAGTTACTACTGGTTTATGTAAAGGTAGTCAAAGGGTTAGTAGATGGTGCCTGATGCAAATCTGATTAGAATAACTCCATTTAAAGGATGCCTACTGTCTTGTAACAACTGTGTAGAAAAACTGAAGAGAATCACAGGAAATGCATGTAGAGCTGCAAGATTGATGTTGTAGTTTCAAATAAATGTGTACAATATATCCGTACCAACAATTTCAAATACGGTAAATCATGGAAAACTGCTAACTCAAGAGGCAAAAGTTTGGCACTAAATATCTACAGGTTTTAATTATGAAATTCTGAAACCTGATAAGCAGATAGCAAGAGTTAAACATAACCCCTGTCAGAACCCAGATGAGCGTGGAAACTGCAAATGAAAGTGTTACCTTTAAAAAGATCTACCTAGGACTGGCACAATTGCATTGAAAAGGCTGCTTGTTGAGTCTCCAAGATTTAGTGTTTTGCTATTACTTTGTTAAAACCTTGATTGATTGAGACTTGGATTACCTGCAACTCTGGTTCCTTGCCTTCTTTATGTGAGCTTCAAATAGGCTTATTAGCTGGACCTCATATTACAGGTGAAATTCATTCAGGCTCCTCATTTTAGTCGCTTTTGTAAAGGGCTTAATATTTTGTATTTTGGTTGGGCTTTATTAAGACTAACATGAAAGTGAGGCTTCTGCTGAGCCTTTGTGCAGATCTCAACTTTGCCCTAGAGATAGACACAGGAAGGCACTAGTTTCTGGAATACATTTGTCTTTCTGGTCTGTGAGGACTGCCAAGATGCTGAACCTTCAGATGAACTGCTCTGATACCTTCCCTCACAACAGTCTGGGAAGGATGTGCATTACAAGGAAAGGACTTCAGAGCACTATTTTTTCTTTTATGGATGTTAATATGACTGAAGACATTTTTGTGAGGTAGTTACATTTTAAGGTGCATTAGGTGCTCTGTTGCCTCTTTTTACGCATCCATTGTTCATTTTAATATTTTGTAAGAGCATCTGTAGTATGTGATAGGTGTTAATGTCACTTATAAAATTAAATTAACTAGGATGTTCTGAAATTGTCTTTAAAGGTCAAATTATAATAATCTTACCCAGAGTAGTACTTTTACTCAGGGGTAGGTCTAGGTAAATCGATAACACTATAGAAGAAATAAGGTTAGATATATAAAAGGACTTTGGCACAAGATAACCTCCAAAATGTACTTATTGGTCCCTAAAGTCACAGGTTTACATTCTCAGAATTCTTGTTCATTTCCTGACAAACTTGGAGACATTAAAAATTTTACTCCTAAGCTCTCTGTCTAAAATTTTTCACCAGTATGATTTCACAGCAACATAGAGATCTGCTTCTGAGCAGTCAGAAGATTTGATAATATGGAACATACAGGTGTCTGCTTCTTTCCTGTATTTCCCCAGCTACATAAACTACATGTTCCTCTACTTACGTCACAAAACTGGATCCCAAAGATATTCCTAAAATACCTGGAGCAGAGGCAAGTGCTCCAGTCATCAGCCCTGAGAGTACTCTGAACTATAGCTCACTCAGTCTTTCCTATCAACTGTTGTGTTTGACGTAAGCCTTTAAACTTGCTCAAAGTAAGGACTGAAACTTCAATACTCCTCTCCAAAGGCAGTAACCATAATCTATGGTGCTATATTTCACTGACCTAATGTTTGTGTAACTCCTTTTTAGTCAAAGTAAAAAGCTGTCAGTAGAAGGATTGAGAAAGACCCACACCAGCTCATCTGAGAGTTCAAACCACTCAGCTGAAAGATGTATACATATGAGGAAGGATCAGAAGGGAATTTTGGAACTTGTTGCTTCTTTACTCCAAGCAGTTGCTTCTTCACTCCAAGCAGTTGCTGTAACCAGGAACTACTGCATGTTGTGGGGCTGCTGTAGGAATGGAGTGATCCACTGTACAAACCACATTGTGACTGAAAGTCACAAATATGAAGTTGGGCAGCTCCAAGCAATCTAACATTAGATGATTATTTTTGATAATAGTCTTAATGGTGATTCTCTGATCACTCTACTGATTTCTGTTGCTCTCTTTCTTCAGTGCTTAATTCCTCCCAAGAACTCTGTTGGAACACATCTGGTTAATGGATGGGGAACCTATAAGCAGCAGTAGCCCTTAGAGTTTGGCTGGTTTTTCAGAGAAGTTCTTGGAACGGCACAGATAGTATCAGTAAAGAAATGTCTGGAAGCCATAAAGATGCACGTTGACTGTAATATGCTCTAGTAAAAAGCAAGGCATGTAAGGCTTAGGCAGAAATGAGGGAAGGGTACCAAGCTAAAAGCGTTACCCTGAGTTTAGTTCAGGAGTTTAGCTGTCCAATTAATTTCTGAAAGTGAGTCTGAGGTTTTCAATTCACTTGCTGCTTTTGGAAATATTACTGGGAGTGCCTCCCTTTCTCTTTCGTGTACTGCTCAACACACCATGATTTTCATCCAAACAGCCTCCAATACATCTTCTGACATACTCAGTGATGAATTTTGTTGCACTGCCTTGTGCATCGTGCACACATGGTGGTACAGAGACTCTGCCTTGGCAGCCCACCCCAAGGATGGTACAGGGAACCCACAGGCATATAGTGTGGATGATCCCAGCGGAGGAAATCCTAGCAGCCTTCTTTGTTCTTTTCTAGTACAGAAAAAGCATTGTGAAAACGAACTGGAAGGCTTTCCAGTAAAACAGTCTCAGGCAGGTTTTTGATCGTGCATTTGAACATGCATCACCACTCAGCTATGACTGAACCTATCAGGATACCACTCCTCGATGTCGTGTGGCTTCCACTCTTAGTTGTTCGTTTCAGTAGATTTTTTCAGCCTGAATAGAGACAAAGGCAAGTACTTGCTTGTGAGGACACAATGTATTAAGATAGTAATTTTTCATTTTTAATGACTGTCATAACTACCCTTCAGCTGCCGGGTGCATCATTTAGCTCTTTGTTCCCTATGTCATTCATTGAACTCCGAGCATTTGTCATTTACTGTGCACGCAACCCTGTTGCAGATGTTAGTGTTTCTGTTAATGCCCAGCTTTGATGCTTGAAAAAGATGGCTTGTTCCCTGCCTTTTTATAGAGTCATAGAATCGTTTAGGTTGGAAAAGACCTTTAAGATCATCAAGTCCAACTGTAAACCTAACACTGCCAAGTCCACCACTAAACCATGTCCCTAAGCACCGCATCTGCACACCTTTTAAATACCTCCAGGGATGGGGACTCAACCACTTCTCTGGGCAGCCTGTTCCAGTTCCTGACAACCTTTTCGGTGAAGAAATGTTTCCTAATATCCAATCTAAACCTCCCCTGGTGCAACATGAGGCTGTTCCCTCTCATCCTATCACTTGTTACTTGGGAGAAGAGACTGACTCCCACCTTGCTACAATCTCGTTTCAGGTAGTTGTAGGAAGCGATAAAGTCTCCCCCCAGCCTCCTTTTCTCCAGCCTAAACAACCCCAGTTCCCTCAGCTGCTCCTGACAAGACTTGTGCTCTAGACCCTTCACCAGCTTTGTTGCTCTTCTTTGGACATGCTCCAGCACTTCAACATCTTTCTTGTCCTGAGGGGCCCAAAACTGAACACAGGATTTGAGATGTGGCCTCACCAGTGTGGAATACAAAGGGACAATCACTTCCCTAGTCCTGCTGGCCACACTATTCCTGATAAAAGCCACAATTCCATTGGCCTTCTCGGCCACCCGAGCACACTGCTGGACCAACACTCCCAGGTCCTTTTCAGCCAGGCAGCTTTCCAGCCACTCTTCCCCAAGCCTGTAGCGTTGCATGGAGTTGTTGTGACCCAAGTGCAGGACCCGGCACTCAGCCTCGTTGAATCTCATAAAATTGGCCTCAGCCCATGGATCCAGCCTATCCAGATCCCTCTGTAGAGTCTTCCTACCCTCCAGCAGATCAACACTCCCACCCAACTTGGTGTCATCTGCAAGCTTACTGAGAGTGCACTTGATCCCCTCGTCCAGATCATTGATAAAGATATTGAACAGAACTGGCCCCAATACTGAGCCCTGCGGAACACCACTTGTGACTGGCCACCAACTGGATTTAACTCCACCACTCTTTGAACCCGGCTATCCAGCCAGTTTTTTACACAGCAAAGAGTGCACTTATCCAAGCCATGAGCAGCCAGTTTCTCCAGGAGAATGCTGTGGGAAATGGTGTCAAATGCTTTACTAAAGTCTAGGTAAACAACATGCACAGCCTTTCCCTCATCCACTAAGTGGGTCACCTTGTCATAGAAGGAGATCAGGTTAGTCAAGCAGGACCTGCTCTTCATAAACCCATGCTGGCTGGACCTGATCCTCTGGTTGTCCTGAATGTGCCATGTGATGGCACTCAGGATGAGCTGCTCTATAACCTTCCCTGACACCGAGGTCAGGCTGACAGGCCTGTAGTTCTCCGAATCCTCCTTCCAGCCCTTTTTGTAGATGGATGTCACATCTGCTAACTTCCAGTCCACTGGGACCTTCCCGGTCAGCCAGGACTGCTGATAAATGATTGAAAGTGTCTTGGTGAGCACTTCTGTCAGCTCCCTCAGTACCCCTGTGTGGATCCCATCTGGTCACATAGACTTGTGTGTGTCTAAGAGGTGTAGCAGGTCACTAGCCATTTCCCCTTGGATTATGGGGGCTTCATTCTGCTCCCTGTCCTTGTCTTCCAGCTCAGGGGACTGGGTACCCTGAGAACAACTGATCTGACTGTTAAAGACTGAGGCAAAGAAGGCATTAAGTACTTCAGCCTTTTCCTCATCCTTTGTCACTGTTTCTCTCCACATCCAATAAAGGATGGAGATCGTCCTTAGCCCTCCTTTTGTTGTTAATGTATTTATAGAAACATTTTTTGTTGTCTTTTACAGCAGTAGCCAAATTAAGTTCCCGTTGGGCTTTGGCCATTCTAATCCTCTCCCTGCATAGCCTCACGACATCCTTGTAGTCCTCCTGAGTTGCCTGCCCCTTTTTCCAGAGGTCATATACTCTTTCTTTGATCATGCCTTTGCATGATCAGAGAGGCAAACCCTCAGGGCACCAGGGGTATTAAGGTTCCTGCTTCAGCACTCATTTTTCAGACCATAGATGTAACTGAATAAAACCTCTGCTACAAATATTTCCACGATTGGGAAGAGTCTAGACCAAGACCCCTTCTTAATCTTCCTTCTGCAAATGTTCAGAGCCAATCTGTTTTCTCTCAATGCATTGGAGCTTTAAGCCATTTTTCTATGAGCCCAGTTGGTCTTCATTTTGCTATTCAAAGTCTTATACTGAGGTGAATGGGAAGGGAAGTATTTTACAGAGCACTTGCAGCTCTGTTTAGGTATGATGTTAAACAAGTTGCCTGTGGGAACCAGAAGTGTGTATGGCTACTACTTTCCAAGCACAATTTTCTTATCCTTTCCATGTCAAATTACTAGTTTGATCTATGTGCTTGATGCAACAGCAGTATTTGGCCCTCACAAGGAAATTTAGTACATAAGCAAGCTGTTTTCCATAGTCTTACCCACATTTCTCAAAAGTAGAGAAATGCAGCCAGACCGCCATACATCTATAGCACTGCTATGTGGAAAGCATGTTTTCTGTGTGCTCATTCTCATTCCAGAGCCCTTTCTGCAGTAGAAGAGGGGATAGGATCTACTGTCCTTTGGTCTGCTCCTCAAAGTAAAGAGAACAACTGAGTCATAGGAGGTAAAAGTAATACTTTATCATTTATGAAAAAAAAAACCACACAAAAAAAACCCCAAAGGAAAAGCAATATGAAGGACACTTGGTGTGATATGCAATGTTCCTGACTGTACCATCATGTCACTGTGAGGCAAGCCACATACTTTCTTTTCCCAACATACAAAAGCTGGGAATGGAAATGATGTATGTGAAGCTCCTTGAGACCATGGGTGAAAAATGCTAACCGTATGCTGACTATTCTTTTTTTTTTGCTGTTGTAAAAGATGGAAAAGAACAGCGTGCCAAGTAAACTTTGGCAAACCATTTGTTCCCTGCTGTGTTCCCTGTCTCTGCTTGTTCCTGCTATATAATTACTTTCTAAGAAGTCTTAAGTCTCTGGATATACTTTGCTGCTCACTGTTGTGTATCGTATTCATTGTATATCAAGCCCAGTGGAGCCCTCATCCCTGCTAGGTGTTCTAGTGAGCCAAATGAGATGGAGAAGAAAAAACAGGTTTGTATTTTATCTAAAATTTCTGGGATACTTTACCTAGCCACTTTCTTCTGCCTTGCTATTAGCCAGTGACATTATAAACCCTTCTGCTGTCACCAGATTGGCCTGTAAAACACTCTGTCATTTATTGGAAAGGTTTTATGGAGAAAGAAAACAGAACTGTTTAGTTAGGTAATAGTTCAGGGCAGTCTAAATAGGCAAGGAGAATGACAACTGCTGCCTACTGTCCAATACAAACAGTTCTGTCTGCAGGTGCTGTTTCTCCTCCAACTGCTGTTTATTTCCCTATATTCTTTATGGATGGTTTAAATGGAGGGAAATAATTCTAATCATTACATGAATGAGAGCACAGGGCAAGTGTTTGCATTTTGTAGATTCATATCTGCGTGGCAATATATGGTGTATTTTCTGATATTCGGAAACTTCACTGCAGAGTATTACTGGCTGCAAAATGGGAAAAGAGTTTTCCAGAAAATTTCTGAATATATTAGTACTTTTAATCAAATTTTATCTTAACCACAATGGTTTGTTCTGTGTTTTTTTTTTAAAGTTGTTGGTCAGAAAGCTACTGTAACAAACAATTAAAAAATCATGAAATGTAAACTTTTTTGGACATGTTCTACCCGGGCCTAGAACTCACTGACTTCTGGTTGCATTTCCCAAAGCTAGCACTGAAGCTAGAACCCAACTATTAAGTTACCTGACTGGTATGTTCGGAATATAATCTGAACAACAGCAGGGATGTGAAGGAGGAAACTAATTACTCATTTCATTAAAGAACAATGTTGCAGATTCCAGGAAAAGAAGAATTGTAATAACCCTCACTATTGTAAAAGAGTGGCCAGTGTCAACAAAATGAGTGGGATTCTCTCCTTTCCCTCTGCTGCCTTTTGTCCCCAGAAGGGTTTCTTGTCATTTCAGCAATGGCTGACAGGAGTCAGTTGAGTGCTGACACATATTGTGGCACCTGTAAGCATTTTTGACATAATTGACATAGTCCTGCAGGGTTTTGACAAGTTTGTCAGCCTAATGAATGGGCAACTGAGCTTTAAAACCTACACTAAAGGTCATGTAAGTTGTTCAATGGAGGATGAAAAATTCTAGTAACTAAATAATAATTTCTGACTTATTCTGCTTGCGTGAGAAACAGCAAGGGTGGGGGACACTTTACAACCTTCCACCTCCAATATTGCTTATGACACTTAATGGGAAGGGGAGGGGGGAAGCTCTGAAGAATGTTTTTTTCTGTTTTTTTAATAAGCAAAATTTGGGAAGCCTTTATATATAGTAATATATTTAACAGGGAATCGCCCTGCTTAGTTTAGTGTAACTGCAGTTGTCTTCTTATAAAAGCAGAGTAGATCTTGTTTATGAAAGAAAATTACTCACCATAGCAATAAAGCATCTGTAGACTGCTATAGCCACATATATAACCTTGATGTTATAAATGAGTAAAAATATTTGGTTTTAAAAATCATCTACCTTTAACCAAAATAGTTTTACTTTGCAGACAACGTATAGACCAAGCCAAAAGGCTTGTACTAACAGTTAGGTTATAGCAAGTAGACAAGGTATCCACAAATCAGCTGAGCTTTTGTAGCTGTGTAAACAACTAAATTTCATCTCAGAGCAGACTGAAAACCTACCCATGGAAAGTCATCACTGCTCAGCTGACAAGCAGTAGCCTCTTAGATTGCTGCAACTCAATCATGGTTCACATCATAGTGGAGCAGTGGGACCTATCAGAATACTCAGGATTTTTTTTGTAAAAGTCCTGTGTTTTCCTTGCCCATAAGTAGATCTTACAATATTTGAAATAAACATAATTTTGTGTTACATAAGAACTCCATGACTGCACCTTTAACAGTGCCTTCCAAAGGTCAAAGATATACTGGCCAGGGACAACATATATTAACCCTATTTTAGGGAAATACTGGTGTTTTTTCAATTGCAGTTCCACACTCTTGTTTAAGTGGTCCAAAGCACAGAGGACTGTATTTAACTGATATTTCTCCTCTTTGACGAGACAATGAGTCTACGGACTGACCTCACTGAGACTGGGATATTGACTGTGGTGGGGTTCTGTACTCAAATGGCAGAATAAACATCCAATCAATAATATGTTTTCAGAGCAAACCACAGAGTGTTACACTAATTTTATCAGAGTCATCAGATCAGTAACAATAACAACCTGACTAATTTTTACAGGATTAGAATTGCTTAATTGCAGTTAATGACCATTTGTCAAGCATATATTATTATGGACTATACCAAAAACTTCAGCAATGGAGAGGGGAGAGGGAGTAGAAAAGGAGGACCTAAAACTAGTATTTTTTGACTAGATTCCTGGGTTTACTTAACTGCTTTTCCAGCTGCATAAAATTGATGTATTTTCCTTTCAGGGAAAGGTAATATTTGAGATGCAGAAGGCAATTTTCAAGCTGTCTGTGAGGAACTCTGGCCTCCTATTAAGATATCTAAGGAAAATATCTTGCTTTGTATACACTGCCCCGTACTGCACTTCTCTCTGGCTCTGTGGTCATCTGGGGGTCATCATACTGGTGGTTTCCTTGACCGCATTCCTGCAGCCTGGATTCTGCTTTAAACCAAGACAGATGTTAATGAGCACTTATTGACTCTTCACCAGCAGAAGATAGCAAGAGGATTTTGTTCTCTGTTTCTGAGTAGAACTGGCAAATAAGAGATTTTGGGAGTATTCAGTTGCTGAAAGAAGAGGGAAGGGCTGCGACATATGTAGTATATTTTTATGTAGAATGCCAATATTTACAGAAGAAAATCAGCTAGCCTTAATGATATTTGCAATTAGACAAATACTTAAATTGACCCATTGCAAGTTTTTCTGTGCATTTGGAAATTCAAACCTGTATCTACATTCCTGAGAAAGATTGAACTTTTGTAATGTATCAGCCCAGGACCATTGATCCACACGAGGCTGAACTCACTGGTGTCTAAAAACCAGATGAGAACAGAATTTCTGGGGCCTTATCTCATTTCTCTATTTGTAAAAATGAGAAAAAACCCACATAAAAGCACAACTTCTATATTTATTTGTTGAAGTATTTAAATACCAAGTTTTTAAATATCAGTTCTCTCAGGTATTATGAAAATTTTCTCTTGCTTGTTCAGTTTGAGGTGGAAATATTATGCATGTGTCTTTATATCCAGTATTGAGTTTATTGCTGTTTGAGGGTTTTGGAATCTGAGAGGCACAAACCAGACCTTCTGAAATGCAGTAACTCTAGTAATTTTCATGCACTTTAATAGCTGTAAACTAGAAACTACTTTTGCTGTTCTTTTTCACTTTTATGTTTTTAATCACATTTTCCACTCATGCCACTCCAGGCAATATGACTCATGTTTCATCTGTTAGATTTGAACAAAATATTTGATTTTTTATTGTTATGCAGACCATTGATATCATTCTGCCACATCTCCACTGATAATTCAGAAGACATGACGGGACTGAATGTAAGGATAAATGAACATTTACTTTACATCAACTCCCCATGAAGACAATCAGTCGGGCAACGAATGAGAAATTGTTTGTTAGTCTGCAGCAGTCTTAGAAGTAAATATACTGATTCTTTTAAAATGTTATAAACATTGCATGTATAACCTAGGGCAAAAACCTTGAAATAATTGACAACTGAAATGATATTTTTTCTTTCCACCTGTTGTAAATGTTCAGGTGGTCTGGAACATTAAGATATTAGTAAAGAATTTCACCTGAATATCATTGAACTTCAACTTGCCACCTTTAAAATTGAGTGCTGTGGAAACAAAATAAAAATCGTGAATACTTTCAGTTTTTTCAAGTACTACAGTGCAGCCATCTATGAAACCCCTAGCTGGAACTAGGATATTGTGTGTTCAGTCTTCTGTTTGTAAAGTGTATTGGGAGCATGAATGGTTGGGATAAAACCACAGATTAAATAGCTGCATATTTAGTAAGCATCTTCACCTTATGGGCTGAATGAGGGAGGGGTTTGCTTAGAAAAAACACTATGTTATCATGTAATTAAAGATATTTTCAGGGAAGAACATAATGAAGGTTGAAAAGGTGAGCTTAACTCTGCCATTTTCCAACTCCTGAGTATCTGACTTTGCAGTCCTAATATAGTTTTCTTTGTAAGAAACACAAGAGTTCTCATGGCAACTACTTTCTCTAGTGTCTGTTTCAAAACTAAACAAAATTATTCATTTTAGCTAAGCCTTTTCTATCTTTCCAATGCAGATATTAAGTTTGAGAGACCCAAACTGCCATCAGTATTCTGAGTGAAGCTTTAGTAACTGAGGGTACAGGAGAAATATGACCTGAGTTGCCCTGTTAGAGGTTCTTGTGTAGCTTCTGTTCTCTAGAACTTAACTTGTTTTTGGCAAGTGAAATTAATTGGAAATTCATGTTTAGTTTATAGCCAGTGATTTTCAAATTTTACATAATTTGCGTAGGTATGCAGTGTGCATGAGTGTGGAAGACACACATGCAACAGAGATACTGATTTGCTCTCTGGCTTAATTAAAAACAAACAAACAAACAAGCCCCCTTCAAAATTTTCTGCAGAAAGACGCTGAATGAATGCTAAAATATCATTCCTATTGCAACCTCCATGCTAAATGTTACCTAGCCATTTCAGGAGACTGTCTGGTACCAGGTATAGAAAGGAAGGTGTAGGAAGCCTCACAGTAGACAGTTACAGGATCATTTTGCCACAAGAGAATGTTTCTTTTTAATTGCCAATGGTTAATAGCTGACTCAGGTCCAGAAACATGAAGGACTTGCTTTCTGTATTGTTTTTATGCTAATGTAGCTGTCAGTGATCTTGACAACCCCATTACTGTAGGTAATGGAGGTCTGGGGAATCTCATACATTAGAAAAAACATGGAACATGAACAACAGGGAACACAGCGTGGTGACATTTGAGGGCCTTTGCATGAAGCCAGCCTAGAGATAATAAGCCTTTCCAGACCAAGCTGATTCTTGCAGAACTGCTCTGATGCCCATTTACTTGGGCTGAGTGGTTCTGTGCAATGAGCTTTCTTGGATCTCAGAGGATGGGGGAACATGAGATGAAGATAGTGGAGTAGCCAGCCCAAGACTTTGGTTGGCTTTACGGGCCCAGGTTTTGTGCTAGCCACAGCTGGCTGTAAGCAGAGTTGGTTGTTTTCTGTGGATCCCACCTCCTCTACTCTGGGATAGAGCAGGTTGGTGCTGAAGCATCGAGGCTAGCTCCAAATGCTCTTTTGCTTGTATGGCTCTGTTTCATCTAGTACTCTTAGGTATTATTAGTGCCTGGAGATGGCCAGTCTAATTGTCTGGGAACCTGTGGCACATCTGAACACAGGCTGTATATACCATCCACAGATAACTGACGCTTGTCTCCAGTTGTCCAGCTGGTACCTGAATGCTCATAAAATCCTGCTATGAGTGAAAGAAAATGCAACTGGAAAGCAATTAGGTCCCCTGTCATGGTGAACTATGTTAAAAAACACCATCCTACTCTGCAAAAATGCGTCCAGTGAATTTCATGCATATTTTTTCCTGGACTGATGGTATTTGAACCCACGTGGAAAGGAAAACAAGCACATATAGGGAAATCGCTAACTCTGGAGGTGCAGCTGGACAGATCCAAGCCCACCTCTGTGGATTGGCTGCCTTTTCAACCTGTTCGTTGACCCGCTTTCTCTTCCCATGTCCCTCTTCACACAAAGGACCCAGCCTAGGTCAACTTTTATCTGTGCAGATAAATTGGAACACTAAGAAATTAAATGATCCACTAACTTCAGTGGCAGCAAGCCTTATTTTCTTATCCTTTAACATAGCTACACTCTTCCCTGTCCTACTCTCTTTCCCATGGTGGAAGGAGCCTACTCTTATTCCCAGTTATCCTTGGAAGAATAAAATCCAGTATCACCTATGCGTCTGTGACATCCTGAGTTCATTAGACTTGGTGTAGCTACCACAAGATATCCATAAGCTCCCCATTGTGTTCCAAAGGGCAGAACACAATACAGGGCAAATACGCATCCTTCCAAAAATGCTGTCACAAGGAGAGAGTTGTTTGTTCAATCAAAATCTAGAAACTAATGTGCTGCCTTAGTCTCTCATTTCTGCTTCTGGATCTTTGAAAGCTTTTCTTCTGCACTTTTTTTCCCATGCAAATACCTTCCTCTATAGTCATGACAACTAAAGGAAAAGCTATGTTTAAAACAAACAAACAATTAATATTAATCAAATATTTATGAGCATTCATGATGAATATTTATGAAAAATATCTGTCTGCTGAAGATGTAAGATAAGAATAAGTTGTAAACTCGTTGTGTGAAAATAAAAATATACAGTAACTGTTAATTATGTGGCTACTATTATTAGGTACTATTACAGCTGAGTAAACCTTTCAGATTATTTATTGACTTGCAGATAGGCTGACTGAAATGATTCCTAAGTTTGGCAAACTGTTTTGGTCAAGAGCAAACTAGAAATTTCATTCCAAAATTTTCAGAAAAAAATGTGGGTTTTTTAAATTTTCAAATCAGTTCTTTACATCAGATGTGCCAAACTGTAATTAAAAAAAATATATATTTGACCCAGGTTCTTTTTAGAGGCACACCAAAACTAATTTCTGGTTGATATAGAATGCATATTTCCAATATTTTTTTGTTTGCTTGTCAAACTGAAAAATTATTACTGGAACAGAACATAGTTCACCAAATTAGAATGTTTTATATAAAGCTCTGTTGGCTGGATAGGATGATTCTAGTATTTCTGTGGGAAAAGGGGGATTTCTTTTTCTCTTGTGTTTTGTTGCACTTCAAGATGCATCAAGAGCTCTTGAATACAGCAGACCAGCTTTTAATGACAGTAGGCTAGCCTAGTTAAATCCAGACTTGAATTCAAGAGCATGTTTTTAATAGTGAAGGTAATTAACTTTGAAACGATTTACCTACGCATGCAACAGATTCTTCCTATCTTGAATTATATTAATTGAGATGGGATGTCTTTCTAAAAATATGCTTATGGTTACCCAGAAGTTATGGGTGGAATATAAAATTTTTTTGCCCATGATATGTGGGAGGTCAGGCTAGATGAATGTGTGTGGTGTGTGGTTTCTTTTTTTTTCCCCCTGACATTAAAATCTAGGAATCTATGAATAGGAACAATTTAATCTTTGATCTAAACTCTCCTCTTTTGATTTTTTCCCTGGCTAGATAGTAAAGCTGTCAATCAAGCACAGCCTATTTTATAATTTATCTCTATCAAACTGACATACAATCAGCTTGGGAAGATGATCCCCACACACATTGTTATCAGTGTTTGGTCACAAGTTTAAGTGCCCAGTTCTGGAACATTATCTGAGGTGGATATTGTCGTGTGCCAAGTAACTTCAATGCAATCAATGGTGCCATTTATGAACCTGAAGCAAAAATCCTTGACATCTATAGAAAGACAACTGCTGAATTTATGGAGTTTCAGGTCATACCACAAATGCATTGTGATCAGACCTTAGAAACTTGGATTCAGGTGGGTTACTCCAGCCTCTTTTATCTTCTCTGGCAATGTGCTAGTGTACACCAGAACTGCTGAGGTGGTCAATGCTGCATGTGTAGTCTGAACCTGGCAGTGGACAAAACTTGTTGGACCTCTGAGGCCTGCTGCCCTTGTGGGTTGCCTGGGCCAGCAGGAGCCTGCCTTTGCACTGGGACATGTTACAGTGTTCAGGAGGGACATCAGCTGTCTAATCTACCCAGGTCTTTCCCTGGCATAGAGCTGGGAGAAGAGAGGAAGCGACATATGCTGGGCCAGGCATGGAGCCCCAGGCACGGACACAGCAGAGGGAGCTGGGTGCTCTGCACGGAAATCCTTGTTTGTTGGTATGCTGCTGGGAGTGAAGAGTGGGGCCTCATCTCCAGCCGAGCCTTGAGGAGGCACTTGATACGCCAATGGACTTCTGTTTCCTTTGAGTTCCCATGGACTGCATAGGGGAGGTGACTTGGCAGCTGCTCTGAACAGTTAACGAATGGGGAAAGACAGCAGAGTTGAGGCTGCACCACCTTCTGCCCCTCCTCATCTCTCCTTGCTCTGCTATTTGCAGGGGGCTGCCCAGGCTTACCTCTGTGAGCTGGGGAGCTTCTACTCAGCCATGTAATGGTGCGGTCTGCTTGGAAAGTCAGGTACTTGTAATCATAAATACACTGCTTGGATAAGCAACGTAACAATAGTTAATGGGTTTGGAGCTGAGTAGTATTAACAACTGATTAATTTTGTTAGTATCTTCTATATTGGCTTTTTTTTTTTCTTCACTAATTGCTAGGGAGCTGCCATCCGTCAGCTGTCTCATAGCCTGCACAGTTTACCACTTAATTGGGAAGTTGATTCACTTGTATGGTCCATACTGAGATGAAGAAAAGTATCTTGGTAGATGTATACTCATTATATAGTGTGTGAGCACTACTTGTATATGTCAAAAACAGCTCTTTGGTGTCCTCAGGAAATGGTCTCAAACACTAATAAAAAGTTTTCATGTTACCTTTCAACATCAGTTCAAAGAAGTCATTGGTGTCTGCATAAAAATAAGTTTCGTTGCAGAGTGATTGAATTTTAATAATCTCTTAGATTTTTAGGACTTCAGTTCCAGTTTATTCCTGTCATATTTTCTTTCTCTCCCTCCCTCTTTCAGCACTTCCCCCCTTAATCTCTTTCTCTGTAGGAGAAAACCTGCCTCTGGGGTACAAGTAGGAGGAGCAGAGAGCATGAAGGGTCAAGCTAAATTAGGATGTCTTGAAACACAGAAGGTCACAACCCCACATTTTTCTGAGAGCAAATTTCCTGCTATTGACTCTGTAACACTAAGAAGGATTCAAACTGATTTAATTTTCAACCCCCCCTGCCCACTCCCCCCCCTGCATTTTTCTTTTTCTCTCTAGACAACAGATGTCAGTGTCTTTTTAAGTTGTTGATGATTAACTGTGAACACTGTACTGTTAAAAACTCCCAGTCACATTTTTCAAAACCTTCAGAAGTGTAACTGATAAAGTACACACCACAGCAATGAACATGATCTTATTGCAGGTTTTTTGAAGTGAGAAACTTATTTTTCCCCTTTCCCTTCCTGCCTCATTTCAAATACATTTAAATTCCTCCTAAAATGTATGCATCCATTTATTAGGGTAGCATATGTAAAGACTTATCAAATGACCAGAGTTTTTGTTTGTTTGTTTGTTTTCTGGGGGGAAGAGAGTATGCATGTGAATTTGCAGCACAACAGCCTTTGAAGCAATAGCTTTTGTTGTGAGGCTGAGATCTAGCCTTGTTAGTGACTTATTCAGACCAAAGGCATAAATTCTTCGGAGTAAAACTACACAAGCCCTGCCAAGGTGGATATCCTCATATAGGTGGAAAGGCTAATAGAAATGTGAAAGAATAGTTAACGCTGCTTTCTTCTTGTTCTGAGCTTTTCTGAATATTTCCCTCTATTCAATCTTTTGCTGTTGCTGGGGATTTATTTATTTATTTAAGGAGAAAACAAAATAAAGACCCCAAAGGAAGGATAATCATTTATTTCCTTGCCGTGCATGCACATGCATCATGTAATACAGGAAGTATGCATGGGGATGTTCCTATGTAAAGTCATAAAATGTTATTTTTGTACCTTTTTTGGTATTAGTGTGAAAAATGCACAGATTTTTTTTGCGGGGGGGGGAATGATTATTTTTTTCCGTGATTCTAGTGTTTCAATAACCTCCTCTCCTTTTTTTTTTTCTTTTTTTGGTTGGTTGATTTTGAGTTTGTTGTTTTGTTTTTGTTTTTGTTTTTTTTTAATTGCTCTCTTATGTTTTTAACCTTCCTCCACAGCAGATAAAGGATTGCTGCTACCTCCTAAGATAACAGCAATTATATTTCCTCCCCTGTTTGATTCAGAAATAATCTAGATGTTGGAGCTGTCAGAAATCTCCTGACAAGGCTGTCATTGGGCCCATGGCAGATCAGTCAGAGATAATGAAAAGAATTATAGGTGTGGTAATCTGTTGCAAGAGCTGAGGGACTACGATTAATGCTACTGTAAAAGGCTGGGAAAACTAGCTGGAGTGTGGTCTGTCTAAACAGAGATCTTAATCTGGCAAATTCTTAAAACCTAAGCTTAACTTTATGCACCCGTGCAAATCAGTAGGCATGCTTGCACAGCATGCAGAGATAAGCATTTGCATACAGCTTTGCAGGTTGGTATTGTTATGATGTAAAGTCTTCAAAGCTGTTTGGTTTGGGGTTTTTTTCCCTCTCTTGTCTGCAGTGCTAGTAAGCTTTGACTAGCATATGCTCCTTAAAGAGCTGTTAGAAATAGTCATCGTTACTGTCTAGGTAAGAATATTGACTTTTCAAAGCTACAGTTGGACTGATTAGCTGGGCCCTCTTTGTGGGCAGGTGAACTTGATTTCCTCTCCCAGTACTATACCCTGATATCTTGCTGCTCACTAATGGTCTGAGAAATTCCCATTCCTGGGTATTTTTGAGGAGACTATAGAAAGCGATGGTACCACATGTGCCAGTGAATCACTACTTCTGCAGCCAGAGGCATTTCATCTAAGAGGATCCACCAGGATGCCTGCAGGGCTGCTGCTTCTCCTGCCTACCCTTGCTCCCCAGTGGTCACTTACACAGCTCAAGACACAAAAAGTACCACTGGCATGAGGACATTAATGTGGTAGAAGACTGAACAGGTGCTTGAGAGAAGGCAGAGCTTTGAGTAGGACAGGGAAAATGACGGTCCTTTAGAGTGCTCTGTTGCTATTTCAGCAGCAGGTTCTGAGTTTTCAGCTACTTCTAGGGGTCTTGCAGGACTTTTGGTGTTTGTGTTTTTTTTTTTTTTTTTTTTTTTGTCTAACACCA
This sequence comes from Theristicus caerulescens, assembly GCA_020745775.1. Classification (NCBI taxonomy): domain Eukaryota; kingdom Metazoa; phylum Chordata; class Aves; order Pelecaniformes; family Threskiornithidae; genus Theristicus; species Theristicus caerulescens. The sequence continues at coordinate 78,320,663 of CM036558.1, forward strand.
GAAGTGGCTCAGTAATAAAAGTTTAGTCTCATTTTTGCGAAGGAAAATAAATTAAAACTTATTGTTGAGGCCAGTAACTATGGCTAAAAAGACTACTAGCTCCACAGGAACAGAAGAGAATATGAATTTTAGCAAATTTTAAGTAAGCAAATTAGCAAATGCTTATTTGGAATAACACAGAAGGAGGTATGTATAATGTGTCCATTCTTATTTTCTTGACATCTCTTTGCCGAGACCCACTTTTTAGAGTGGAAAGGCACTCTGGGGAAAAAAGCACCATACAACACTGTTTTTAAAAAGAGCTTAAAAAGAACAAAATTAATAGTTTGGTTTTTTTTTAAATAAAAAAAAATCCCACTATACCAGTAATTAGCCTCCTCAGGATGTGTGATATTAAGCTGGCTGCATGCCTCTTAGGTAGCCAAAAGGGAAGGCACTGTGTTTTCATCCTCTTACCTAATGCAACAAATCCAAGGTATACACCAGTCACTTACTAATGTGCACCACGTTGAGGCTTAATGCTATTGTACTCGTTCTTTTTCAGGCTCCAGGCTGGTTGTACAAGGAAATGCTGTAGAACAGCCTTGGGAGCAAAAGTCACAGTTAGGGATTATGTTCAAGCATTGCAGAAATTCTAAAAACTCTTTTGTTGTTTTCCTGGTTTTGTTAATAAAGGACTGTTTTATTGGTTATACATTTTCAAGTAAATTTCTCAGTCATCTTTAGAAAAGCTGGTTTCAGCCACCTACACGTCTCAGAAGGAAAAGTAAATTAGGCTGAATTTTACCTGCTTTTCATATATCACTGTGATGTCAAAGCAGCTGTTTATTCCTTAATGTGCCCTTCATTTTCCTATTGAAACAGCTTAAAGCAATCTAAATTTTTTTTTTAGAAGTTGGAATCTTCGTAACACAGAAGATAGTCCACTCCTGAATAAAGCCTAGAAAGGCACCTCTGATGTTTTCATGATCTTGTACGTCAAGAACGGCCATTAAACAGTCAGTGCTTCCAAAATGGAGGGAGGAGGGGAGGAAACCTCTATGTGTAAAGGGTAGAGAGGCATAGAAGATATATTTTCCATGACATCACTGAACAGAAATGAAAAAACAAAGAGTGAAAAATAAAAGCTCACTGAAAACTGGAATATTTCAAAACAATATTTTCTCCATTATAAAATGTTTCACTTTTGGAAAAAGACTGCCTTTGTTAAAGACCATTTTGTTCTAATCTTTCAACCAGCTCTGGAAAAGATGCACTTCTCCAGTCTGGTGCGTGTGTGAAAATGCAAACGCTTCTGGTTTGAACATTTAGTATTCATTTGGGCAGAGCAGAGAGGCTGGGTAAGGAACAGGGTATTTGTTGTTCCTGACACAACGGTTGGTCCGTCTCCTGTTTGGCACAGAAATAGTCCTTGGCTGAGAGAACGCACAAAAGCACATTACTGGGCACCTCTGTGGTGACTGGCCAGGAGCCCGTTCAAAATCTGTATGCAAGGACTGCTGCTGAATAGAAATGGGGGAAGTGGGGAGGCTCCACCGCTGGGCAGAGAGCTCCGCGGCGCTGACCCTTCCTCTTCCTCGGCTTGCGTCAGGTTCAAGGTACGGCAGTTCCATCACTTCTGGCAGCTTCTCTTCATTGTTTTTTAACCAGCGGTCTCTGTCCTGCCAAAAATTGGAGGTAAAGCAATTAGGAGAATCAAAATGGATGGTTTGTAATGTAAAGAGCTTGGGCTGTTGTTCTGTCTGTACAGCTCTGGGTAATACTGGCTGTATCTCTGGAGGGCAGTGTAATAAACAAACCTGGTGTGGTATTAGGCACATTTTTGTGCCAATCCTTATGACTCTTCTTATTATTATCATCATGCTATTGTTATATCATAAAAGTCAGTAAATTTAATCACCTCCAAAATACCTGTTACCTTAACTGAAATCATGCTGCAAACACACTTTAAAGGTGTACCTCTGCAAATGCTTTTGTTCGATCATTACCTCACAAGACCCCATGGGAAAAGTTTGGAGGATTATGCTCTGAGAGATTATAAATAAAGAAAACAATGACCCAATGCTGTACTTATACTCTGTGAAATATATTTTTAATATATTAAACATTAAATGAAATAGATTAGGAGCCTATGTTGATAGATTCACCTGGGTGGTATTGAAGAAATGTGTATTAACTTGCCTTTTGAGACTTAGGGTTTAGGCCGGTAGTTAGATATTTGCCTTTCCCCCACCTTCATTCATTCCTATAGAAGCACAGTTTTCCGATTACAGGAAGGCCTTAGGATGGGGGTATATGTGTGTGTGTGGCTACTTTTCATAGACACATAAAATTGATGAGTACTTATGCTTGCCTGAATGAAACCAGATTCAAGGAACAAATATCTGCTACACGTCTCTTCCATGGGACAAATAACTTATATCAGCATTCCTACATAAATGTTAATAATGTGTCTGATGTGATTGCTATCAAGCAATTTTTGTGCTGTACCTCAATGACAAGAGTCTGCTAAATGAAGTCTTATCTGCCTTCTTTTTTTCCAGGTTGCAGTTATTATTATTTACTTTTTTGGCTATGAAGTGACAAAAAAGTTGAGACTTTTTGAACTATGGTGAACATCTCTATTTCATAGGCTCATAATTCATGAACTCCTTGTCTGATTTACTGCAAATTTGGTAGAAAAACCCTACCTCAGCTTGAGACCTATACTACAAATCTTGAGGCCAATATGATTTGTGAATCTGGAATTTAGAACTGGGGATAGGAGCCAAATTTTATGTTATAATGGAAATCCATGTTGTAGTCTTAATTAAAGGGACTCTTACTGTTCCTTAATATATCTTTTCCAGCCCTTCATGCCTTCATGCAGACATATAAGTGATGAATATTCCTGTTTGTATCTGGTGCCTATTTAAAGATCCTCAAGTGAAGTAAAGCGACGGAGCTCCGTAGAGATCAGCACACCTGATTTACACAATCTTCACTGTGTGCTCAGTAGTCTGAGGAATACTGTATAGTCATGATGTGCTACCACTCTGTGTTTTGCAGCAGTCCCATCTTTACAGCAAAAAGGGAAAGCTATCAATATGCCCCAAATTGTTGCTTGCATAAAGCCATGTGAAAGCCCTTGGTAGAAATACTTTTCTTGCACTTTCTGTTGAAGCAGAGCTGTAGGGGGGAAGCTGATGTGGAGTGATGCGTCATGAATCTTTCCACTGTTTTATAGGAAATGGTTTCTTCCTTGCTGGGTTACAGCCATTTTGTTCAAATCTTGCAGTTCGTATTCCGTCCTTTTATCAGCCTTTCTTGAGTATGTTAGCTTCCACTTTAACACAGTGGCTTTTATAAGTGAGATGAATAGTTCACTGCTTGGTTGTTGTGTCCTGGGGCATCTTCCAAATATAATTATCAAATGTGAATGTAATGGCTTTCTATTTTTTCTGCACCAGGTCCGTAGAATGATTATTTCAGCATAGGGTACTGTATCAGTTTATTACAATGTCAGATGCCAGTCTTTTGTTTGAGACCTGGAACCACTTATTTTTCTAATAAAATATTGTACACTATTTGCAACTCCAATGTTCTCAGCTTTAGTAATGAATGAAAAACACAATCAAAGCAAGAGTGTTTCAATATATCAAACTCATTCCAGTCATTATCAGAATATGGTGAGATGGGGAAGGACAATTTCACCCTAGAGAAATCACTGTAACCTATACACAGCATAGAATTAAGTACTAAAGAGCAAGTGGATGTACATGATATTTGATTTCTAGATAGATGGTGAAAGTGTTCAGCTCTCCCATCTGCCCAGAAATGAAATGCTTTACCAATGAGTGGTGTTTTACTGCTATTCCAATACAGCTTTTCTGTATGATTCTTTCTTCACATAAAATAAATGTCCTTTATGGAATTTAAAACTTTTCCCCCAGATTTATTAGGATCTTACTTTATCTTCTTTTTTTTTTTTTTTTGTAAGCCTGCTGATTATTCACTGTAAGAGACTTCTTCCAGAAGTGTTGGAGGAGTCCAAGGGAGTTAGGCACCTCAATCCTAATGATTTTCTGTAAGAATGAGGTATTGATCTCTGTAATCTGCTTTGAAAGCAGGAGTTTCTTCATTATTTAATTCAGAATGAGAATTATAATACCGACAATATGCAAGCATTGCTCACAAAACAGTCCTTTGACAGGACAACTCATCTGAAGGGAGCTGGTCATGGTAGGAATGATATTTCATACATTCTAGTTTGGTGTTCAGACCCGCATATGGTTAATCAGCAAATCAAGGTAGTGGAAAATCATAGTCCTGAAATTAAACCAACCACTACAGGATGTATGAAGGAGAAGAGACTTAAAATAGATTGCTTCATCTTTCCTCCCACTTATAAAATACCTGTTTAGTTTGTTTTCCCTGTCCAAGAGATGGAGAGAATGGTTTGGTTTCTATGCTGCAAAGAACCACTTTCACAGGAACTGCCTACATCTAAGATGCTTTATTTTCAAAGGCTTATTTAAGTTTCCCTATTGTTCATTTTTCAGGAATGTACCTAGTTCCTTAAGTGGCACAGTAGAAGCCTCTGTGTTGACAGGAAGCCTTTTCCAAAGGTTAATTATTTTATGAGAAAAGAAATTACTCCTATATTGCCTGTTAACCTTTGTTTTTTCTTTTTTTTTTCTTTTTTTTTTTTTTTTAATTATTTCCTTCAGTTATGTGACTTCTTGGGAGTCACAAGAGCTTTTTTCACTTTCTAATTTAGCTTATCTCTTAAATATTTTTCTCAAATCTGAACCTTATCTTGTTAATCTTGTTTGTTCTAGAGAGAATAGATTAAATTTCTTTAACTGCCCACTTTATTAAATTCCTTGTATAATTTATTAGTCTAACAAAATCAGACAAGTAGGAAATTTAATTGCTTAAAAGTGCATAACCCATTGCTACTGCAGACTTTCTCATAAATGTGTGTTACAGTTATGAAAGATAATTAAAATGAAAATTGTTTTCTTTTAATTAGACTTTCATAATGAGCATTTTTCACTACCAAAATAATTAAGTTTTCAAATGATACACTTTTATTTAAAAATACTAACAATATAAGGTCCTTATCTTCTCCCCAGAAAAGGAATATCTGATTTTGTTTCAATTTATTATGCCTCCATTTTCATCAACATTGGTACAGTAGAAAAGCACTCTGATTCCCATTCTACAGGTAAGAGATGGAGGCAAGGTGACATTAAAGAAGGTGTTCACTCTACCTCCTTCGTGCTATTGCAGATGTTTCACTAGGATCCAAACCACCTGAAATTAGGAGGTAGATTGTCTCAATAGCTACTGAAATAGGCTCTTGGGGCTCCTGTAGCCTCCAAAATGGGGATCCCAGTTACCCTGGGTTAGCCACCTAAGCAGAATGAATATCCTCATTGTCCAAGATAGCACACCAAGTCTTTAGCTGATCCAAAAAAATGCTTCCATGGATTTGGTCAACAGGCTTTTTGTGGCACTCCAGTCTGGTGCAATGTTGGCAGTTCTCAGTGGTTTGTCTACAAGGCTACAATCATGGGCTTTCAAGAGTGTTAGTCACACCCCTTTATAAAGAGCTGGAAAGGACCTCCAGGTACCTGACTAGCATTTTGAAGGCAGCCATTGTACCAATTTCAAAGGCATATTCTATCCCTTGTTTTACACTGAGCCAAGTACATGCCGTGATCTGACTTTAGGGAGTTGAATTGGCAGATATGATTAAAAAAGCTGACAGTGTATACCTCAGTACTGAATCTCTGTATTTGACTCAAGGAGATCCCGATAATTGGAAACACTCATCTTGTCATCAGCTTTATTAATTCAAGTGTTTAGTGTTCCATGCTCCACCATGTTCTCCAGCACTATCAGGCACAGGTTATTTTTACGGTTGTCCATCGCAATAAGACAGCATCAGAATTCCTGGTGAACATACTGTACAATCAAGGGCTAATCTTCAGTCATTTACAAAAGCTGGAGCTCCATTGAAAAACAGAGCTTGTTGCAGATGATTTAAGTTAGAGGGATTTTTATATGCCTTGCATTTTCTGCTCTTTATGCTATATTGTGGTAGCTGTGTTTTATTGGCTTTTATTCTACTATTCCATGCCCAAGTATATTTTCAATGGTAATTTTTTCCTTTTTCGTTTTGTTATTTTTATACTCTTCCTGTTCTCTGAATATTAAAAGGTGTATTTTGACTTTAATTACTTAGTTCATGTTACTAATCATGAGAGAAACTTTCTGAATAACCGCACTGAATTTTCATAAGCCAGCATAGCTCTGGAAAGCTAAGAGATGTAGATGAACATTGACCAAAAGAAACAAAAAAATCTAACAGAGTACATAAGCACAACCCTGGAACTGTTTAATTTATGTGCTGGTTATGAGTTAAAGGCCATTATCATTAGCTTGCTTTTATTAATAACTAAGCAGTGACTATTGTAGATCTTGGTTTTATACAGGATGAGGCGGAAGGATGAATGACTTTAAACACCAAAGAAGCATTTTAACTGAATTTTCTGAGAGGAAAATTTGTATCACTCTAAGGTAAAATTCACTATGAAATATATGGTTTACACTGTGTAAACCTCAAATTAAGAGATTAAGTACAATTCACTCAGTAATGAATGAATTCAGTAAAACACATACAGAGTGTGCCTAACTTTCAGTATTTAACCTTTGAATCTAATCAAATTAGGTGTATAGGACTTTCAATTGGCTTTTGACATTGCAGTATTTTTTACATAGTGATGGGTTGCAAAACCTGTAGACAGGATAATTATGGATGTGTTCAGATGCTCAAGATGAAATTTACCTGGGTTTTCATGAACTCATATAAGAACAGATAGTGCTTTGAGATCATAAATCATGGAATCATAGAATGTTTTGGGATGGAAGGGACCTTTAAAGGTCATCTAGTCCAACACCCCTGCAATTGGCAGGGACATCTTCAACTAGATCAGGTTGCTCAGAGCCCCATCCAGCCTGTCCTTGAATGTTTCCAAGGATGGGGCATCTACCACCTCTCTGGGCAACCTGTTCCAGTGTTTCACTACCCTCATTGTAAAAAATTTCTTCCTTATATCTAGTCTGAATCTACCCTCCTTTAGTTTAAAACCATTACCCCTTGTCTTATCACTACTGGTCCTGCTAAAAAGTCTGTCCCCATCTTCCTTATAAGCCCCCTTTAAGTACTGAAAGGCTGCAATAAGGACTCCTCTCAGCCTTCTCTTCTCTGGGCTGAACAACTCCAGCTCTTTCAGCCTTTCCTCATAGGAGAGGTGTTCCATCCCTCTGATCATTTTTGTGGCCCTCTTCTGGACCCGCTCCAACAGGTCCATGTCTTTCTTGAGCTGAGGACTCCAGAGCAGAATACAGTACTCCAGGTGGGGTCTCACCAGAGCAGAGTAGAGGGGCAGAATCACCACCCTCGACCTGCTGGCCACGCCTCTTCTGATGCAGCCCAGGATATGGTTGGCCTTCTGGGCTGCAAGAGCACGTTGCAGGCTCATGTCCAGCTTTTTGTCTATCAATACCCGCAAGTCCTTCTCAGCAGGGCTGCACACAATCCCTTCATCCCCCAGCCTGTATTGATACTGGGGGTTGCCCATACCCAGGTGCAGGACCCTGCACTTGTCCTTGTTGAACCTCATGAGGTTCACACAGGCCCATTTCTCCAGCCTGTCCAGGTCCCTCTGGATGGCATCCCGTCCCTCAGGCGTGTCGACTGCACCACTCAGCTTGGTGTCATCTGCAAACTTGCTGAGGGTGCACTCGATCCCGCTGTTTGTGTCATTGATGAAGATATTGAACAGCACTGGCCCCAGTACGGACCCCTGAGGAACACCACTCATCACTGTTCTCCGTCTGGACATTGAGCCATTGACTACTACCCTCTGGATGCGACCATCCAGCCAATTCCTTATCCACTGAACAGTCCACCCATCAAATCCATATCCTTCCAATTTAGAGAGGAGGATATTGTGGGGGACCGTGTCAAAGGCCTTACAGAAGTCCAGATAGATGACATCCGTAGCTCTTCCCTCATCCACTGATGTAGTTACTGCATCATAGAAGGCCACTAGGTTGGTCATGCAGGACTTGGTGAAGCCGTGCTGACTGTCCTGAATCACCTCCCTGAGAGATGATTCTTTCTTATTTCTGGCACTTCTAAGTTACAGTGGAGTTGTGATAGTGTTACATGTTCTTACAAGAAAAAGAATAACAATTTAAGGAGGTGAAGAGTCTGACAGCTTTCTTTAGTCTTAGATTTTGAAAAATCTTCACATCTTGAGCCCCAAAATAGGGATTCTTCCTCCTACACACCTAATTTTTCTGCATGTGCAGATTCTTTGCAAATTGTGTCTGTTCACCCCAAGTTTCAGTACAACTGTTGCCTATTTTTTTTCTCTCATCTCGAAAAACATTCTTAAGATCTGTACTGTCACCCACTTTCTCAACAACCAAGTATTTGTGTGACTACGCTTGCCAAAATCCTTATGATTAGGATCCCCACTCCCTGCGTTGTGGTGTTGTCTGTTTTTGCCTTCCAGCTGATATGCTTTTTGTTCCTGTTTGCTATTGTAATCTTCCCTTAAACACAAAACAAAAGCACCTTGCAAAACTCACCTCCATCAAGAAAGGACAGAGCAGATCTTTATTCTGTGGGACCATATGCCTCTTGGAGAAAAGATAACTGTTGGGAATGGTTTTTGCAAGACCTGGTGCTTTCAGAAGCCTATTAGAGGAGAAGAACCCAAATGCCCAACCCATTCCTCTTTTTCAGATTTTGTTCCCAGACAAAAAGGTTTTAATATAACTGTCTGAGTTAGCACAGTATCTTCTAAAGGATCAAGGTCTCATAAAAGTACAGTAACAGCTGTCAGAAAACTCAGTTTGCTACTCAGTAGAATGCTGTGCAGTCCAGTACATAATTAGCAACATATTCCCCATCTGAGAAAGAGAGCTGAATAAAACGGGTTGCCACATTTTCAAAAGAGCTTGAACCCAGCTTGTGATATTCTGCTTACAGTTTTGCACAAGCAGTCATTCTGGCCAGGATTTTTCTCCTTGCCAGAATTTGTGCCTGGGAATTGCAGCTATCAGAGTTGCTTCTTATGAATCCTCTTTGTATATTCCAATTTGTGCTTTCTACAAATGAAATCACCCTTGTGTGACCAAGCGCATTTTTTCTTTCTAACCCTCAGGCTAACGTGTTGTACTTGAGAGATGTGTGGATGGCTCAGCAGCTCTTAACTCTGCCTGGAGAGTTGGTGAACACCCAAGATTTACTCCAGCTATGGACATTGGCTGCAGGTGCTCACAAAGTTTTCAAAACCCGGCTTCTACTCTGTAAAACTCCTTAGTTAGAGGTGTTCTCATGATAATGCTGCTAAGTAGGAAGTCAGAGGAAAACAGTTATTTTTAATATTCCTGCAAGGGAAAGTAGCTTCCAAGGCACAGTGCCTATCAATTATTCCATTCAATATGTTGTGAAAATGTCCTGATAAATGTATCTCCATTTTTGCCTGCCTAGCTCACTCCAGTCTAAGCAAATTCCCAGGTTACAGGTTTCAATGGACTGGTGACACAATATGGATGGAGGGTATTTTTGAGCCACAAATTCCATGGACACTTCCCATGTTGCAGTAATATTAAAGCTTGTTGCCTCATAGGCAAAGTCTCTGGAAGGTACTTGCTTGTTTTCCGCAAATGCCACCAGAACTGGTTGTTCTTCGTTAACTTTTTCACAAGGTGGGAACAAAAAAAGGCCAATAGTTTGTAAAGAAGAGAGTGTGCTTCCCACAGATCCAGCGACTGGCCTAACAGACTTCCTCAGAAAGTAGAAATTACAGTGATTTTCCCTCTTGTTTTAACCAAGTCTAACAAATGGATTATCTGTAATGTCTAATGTTTGATTTTTCTCATTTTTGTACTTGGATTTTATTTCATTTCGTTTCTTTTTTGTTAGGATAGCTTTTCTCTTCCAGCTTTACAGGCACAGCCAGGTAGGAGCCCCAGAGGCCAGAACAAAAAGTTCAAGGGAGGCACTGGGGCCCAAATTCTCCCCTGACTTAAGCTATACCTGACTCCATTGAACTCAGTCAAATGGCACGAGGAATCGAGCAGGCTAGAAGCTGGCTCTTAGTAATGCTGTCAACTCCTACTAACTCTTATCTTTGCTAAATCTTTATGACACTGCAGGAAAGCTCATTTCATCCTCTTTTTAACTGAGCCTCTGATGTAGCCATTTTTCAATGGTGCTTACACACCAATGGGGGGGGTGTCTGCAGGGCTTTTTGGCTGTTGAAAAGGGATTGCTACAGGGTTAGAGCCTCACACTGGGGAGAGCAGTGGTCTTTCCTTAGTGCCAACACTAAACTGGAGTTGTCCAGGGAATTTTGGAAAGTGCTTTCTGGACTTTCCTTCTTTAAAAGAACTCTCAGCCTTTCTGACTGTAGCCTTCTTTGATTTCCGGGAAACGAACCATTTTATTTGGTGTATGGCAGGGTCCCCACCGTTCCTCTCCTCCCCAGTCAGAGAGACTCCTGTATGCCTTCCGTTGTCCATGGTTTGCTCTGAGCATTTGCCATTTTTGTCATCTCACCTAGGGAGATTAAGAATGAGAAAAAGAATGAGAAAGAAACTTTCTCACCTAGGGATTAAGATGACTAAACATCTAAGTTAAGTATCTAAATATCTCAAACCTAGGAAATATAAATCCCTCCCTCCCCTTTTGTACATCATCAAGTTTTTATTTTGATCCTATTCCATAGGCAGGTGGTGACTAAAACTTAATAAGACATATAGCATTATATGCTGTCCTTGGGTGCTTACCTCTCAGCGCAGGAAGTACTTTTTTTAATTGTTCAATTTATACTTTATCAATCTTTTGTTTAATCTTTCAAATTATACTTTTTCCTTGACACACAGCCACCTCAGTACACCAGGTCTATGCTACACTTAAATGAGTGATGGTCATATTAGCTCTGAACTGGAGGAGGTAGAGGTGCACTAGTGTGGCACTGCACTGAAGGAAACACACCCTGCTAAGAGGAAGGCGTATCTCTCAGGAGGACAGGCTGCTACTGCGCTGGTATCAGACACTGAGACCAGAATCACATTAGTATCACCATGACATGTGAACATGCTTGTTCCTATCAGCATTAGCTTTGAAACCTAGATGACACTCCAGTGCACAGGTAATACAAGATCCTACTCTCCTAATACCTAACTGACAGTCTGCTGCATGTGGGTGGACAGGGACACTACTCGGGCATCCACCACACACAAACTTCCAGGCTTACTTTCCAAGGCTAAAAGATTAGCCTCAGAAACTTCACAAACTGCTAACAGCAAAACATTCTGTATAGGTGAATTTCAGATTTTTCTACCAGACACCTCTTATGTGATCTTAGAGCCTATATTAATATATCATTGCAAAACAAGTCATACAATTTTCATTTTTCACTGCTCCAGTACCTGAGCTTTGCATCAGCTTTTGGCACTGAAAATGGGTTTGGATGACAAAGCAATGTCTGCAGTGAAACATGTTTTCCTTCCAGTATGTCATTTTTTGTGTGAATAAAACCTTTGCTATCAGATGCTGGAGCGCTCAGTGTTTAAGGTAGTATTGCTGTGAGCAAGAGTGAATGGAAGCATATGGAGATCAATTGAGTTATTCATAAGGTGCCACCACAACAAACTAAGCAGGCCACCTGCTGTTTCACTGCCTCAAGAGGCTTTTCTCTACAACTCATTCTCAAATAGTTTGGTGGCAAGGCTGGCACTGAGGTCAGATTACAAACTGGAAATTCAGCAAAATCCTCATCAGGGTTGTGCAGGGAGGGATGTTTATGTACATACATGCTTCTGTGTCTTTTTTACATACATGTTGCCTATACAATTCAGCAACACTGCATTACTGCTTTAGAGAAATAGAGTATGCAAAAATCAAATTAGAGTTCCTGCAGCAAAATTACCTCCGTAACTTTGTGAATCCTGCACATTTACAATATGCATTAGACAATAAAGTAAAATAATACAATTAACAAGGGACAAAATATATCTAACAAGGAAAGCAGTAATATATTGTGTTGCATTACATAGGACAGATTTCCTTTAGCTTCTTCACCTAACCCCCATGCGCCATGTATTATCATCCTCTGCCTTTTGTGGGCTAGCTTTACCGTATGCTTGCTTTTGACCTAAGAACTGCTCATTTGATGTAAGACCTTCCCCATTTCCTGAGTCTGTTCGTGGCTGGTCTGGGAGGCTTGGGGCAGAGAAGGGAATTTGACAAAGACTTTAGGGTTTCCTCAGTCCCCTTCCACACCACACTGGTTTCCTCTAAGGTCTCAAACCCCATGTCTGAGCACCTTCTTCCAGGCCTCCAGATTCACCAGTCGAAAGGACACAGAGAGACAGAAAATCCTGCTGTGATATGCATCGGCCTCTCAAAATGCAGCAGAGGCTTACAGATGAACTTAAGCCGTGGTTTACCTTCAGACATGGTTCACTACAATCCCTAGGTATGTCACCAGTGTTAGGTTTTTGCTTGAGTGCCTTGCTTAATGGAGCCCCTGGCCCTTCATTGTGAACTTAAGACTTGAGCATAAAAGACATCTCAGCAGCTGTAGGGAAGCCTGCCCTATTTTTAACCACCCCGATGAAGTCAGCCTCTTCTGCTTCCTCAGCTGCTCTGTTTCCCCATCCATCCTGCCTACCTCACAACACACACATGCTCCACACACCACGCACATTTCCCACCTCTGGCATGCTTTCCTGTCTTTCACTTCCCACCTCTTCCTCCAAGAACCTGCTCCTCAGTCTTATTTATTCTCCCCACTTTCTTTGCTACTTAGGCAATTGTTAAAAAAAAACCCAAACCTGGATTAAGTGCATGGGAGAGCGGGTATTTCTGCTTTCAAGCTTTTGGCCTGCCCCTGTGCCAACACCACGATCCTGTCACACTTGGCACAGGTGGCCTAGAGAGAAACAGGTGGTTTTGGGGGAAAATTAGCTGCTAAATTCTAGCAAATCTGCAGGAAACACACAAACTGCAGACTTCAAAAGGGTTCAAACAGAGCAATGGTGTGGCTGAACTCCTAACTAGTGTACTCTAATAGTATTTTTCCTCTTAATTATTTTCATCCTATAGGAAAACATTGCTGTGTTCATATCTGTGAGAAAGGCTGCTCCACCTAACCAAAGCCAACACCCAGACTCTCCTTTATTTGTGCTGGAGTGTGTTGTATTGTTCAGTGTGGTTATCACTGTCCAAGGAAATGTTTTATTTTCCACCGTGTGTTGTGTTTTTCAGATCTTTAGCTGGACTATTACAGTCTCATGCTGGGCTGTCAAAACAACTCAATCTATGCTGACTAGCTACAGAGAAACATATAGTTTCCATCCAGTGCCTCCAGAGTAACAGTTCAAATAGGGAAGCATCAGGGACTGTGATCTGAATATCAGAGGCTCACCAGGATTAGAAGCCTTAAAAAAGACTTCTATGGGTAATAAATTATTCATAGTTTCAAACTATCTTAGATAATTAAAATTACCTGCTTTCAGCAGATATGCCATCTACTACAATGCCTTCCCCTTCTAACAGATCTGATTGACACTATCTCTTTCAGATAGCTGTATCCACTCTGTGTTTATACACTTGACAGATGCACTATACATACCCTGTGCTGTATTACTTGCTTGTGCGTGTCTGTGCGTGCACGCACGTAAAAACTCATACAAGCAAAGTCTCCTATTGTGCTAGGAGGCTGACAGCAGGTATGCTATAATACAACAGGTTGGGTTTAACCTAACATGCCACAGAAACAGCATATCATGCAGATAAATGTCCATAGTAGCCAGGGTGCAGGGAATAAATAACAAATGCTATGATGGGGAGAAAGAGGCAAGTAAAATCCTCTGTTCCATGAAGAAGCTGACACCAAGTATGCTACAATACCTATCGACAGTAACACGAAGCTAGATTTCTTCATTGAGGTGATGTCAATTTATAGTGAGATTTGGCTTGATGTTCCCTGAAGTCGGCTGAAATATAGGCACTGTGGTTTTATTCTTTCCCCATTCTCTCTGCAAACAGCACACGGAAGACATATTCTTTGCAAATGACTGTGTGCATGGGTGACAGTACTATACCACATTGCTTCTCAGCAATTAGAGATATCATTTACTAACCCATGAAAATGGAGGGAGGGAATATATTTCTCCCAATCATGGTCCTGAACTTTTGACTTGAAGAAAATATTAAAAATTAAGAAGTCTTTTCAATTCCTAAGGGAAGCACAATAATTTAAGTTTGGAAGACTGAAATTTCCTACAGTTAAGAAACAGTCAAATATTTTAATATAATTCTGTACTATGCAACCTTCAAAACTCATATCACTTCCATTCTTAAGCATCTATATAAAGAGAGGCACTACAATAAAATTAAATCACTGTGTGCTATGTGGAGCCAAGCAAATGTATTGGTGGAAGTATGTAGATTATGAGGTGTTTGCAGACAGAAAGAAATCATAATTAATTTAAATTACATGCTTACATCCACTGAAATTACCTGCTTACGTCATATATGCAGTTCTCCTGAATATCTCAAGCAGCTTACGGAGAAGGGTTTTTTTTTTTCTTTTAACCTATTGGCTAAACCTCTTCCATTTGTGACTCATTAGGTTATGCTGGTTTCTTATACAATACAATATGATGATGTTGTAGATCTAAAAAATAGTAATTCATCCCCTTTTGTTGAGATGTTCTACCAGTTCAAGCAAGGTGGCAAAGAAACAACTCAAAAAAGGCAAAACAGAATACCATTCTCAAAAAAGGGGATGCCTTCAGTGTCTATAAACTTTATCTTTCCTAATTCTCTGCCCTTTTGTTTCACAGAAAATAAATAGCTCTTACTTCTAAAGGGAAGAGTAAGCTCTGCTTATTTCTCTTTATTTTCACTTTGCTCTGAAAGTGAATGGATAAAAGACTATCAATAAAGAAGAGCAAAGAACATTGAAAGCTACTTTCCAACCTAACGGGGAAAAAAACAAACCAAACCAAACCAAACCAAAAAACAAAACCCAAGAAAAATATAGAGAAAGAAATATTATTGTCTTGACAAAAATAAGGTACATCAAAGAATTGGCAGTGGGAAGCAGGGAGGTTAGATTTAACCTAACTAGCCAGGGGAACAACATATCACACAGATAAATATCCATAGTGGTCAGGGTCCAGGGGATAAATAACAAATGCTATTATGTGGAGAAAGAAACAAGTTTTTTCTTTGTATTTGAATACAGGACTGGAGAACTGACTGTATTTGAATACTGGACTGCGTACTGCCTACCCCCCTTAGTGTCAAGGCTACATGTTATCCATTATAAACAGAAATCATCTTTATGTAATAGAATAAAAAGGAAAGTCCTCATACAAGTACAGTAATACATCTGAAATGTATTGTCCTTGTGTAAGCTTTAACATTGTTAAGAGGGTCCTCTAAGATCTTTAATGCTGGAAATCAAAAACAGTGGTAAGAGCATCCTTTGAAAGAAATGAAAGACTACACTGAAAGGAACCTTGAGTGTGCTACAAGATGACGACTGTGCTGTTCCGCTAATCTGAACTGTTTGTGTGACAACAGAGAGTGTCAGAAATATTACAAGATGATTTAATTCATGCTACTATAAGTCAAGGTCATGCTTGGTCTCTGTTCCCAGAGGTGCTTACAGACAACTTTCAATGGATTCAAATTATGGGCCAGATCATTAAGTTAGCTGGCTGACTCACCCTTTCTTGCTATTAATACAGAACTCATCTTGGTGATTTTCCGCACGGCTGTATGGATAACCTGAATTTATGTAGACCTCAGCAGTTCAAAGTTGGAATGTGTTGCAAGCGGTGCAACAAGCAGCATCTGAAGCTTATTAGCCTGGAAAAGCGTTCATCTTTCATTGCATATTCTGAAACACTGTCCACTACATAATGCACTGTACATGTGGTACCTGTAAGTTAAAATCTGTTATTTGCATGCAGAGAGATTGAGGGACAGCTAACACTTCATAGGTCTTGGAGAGAAAATTCTTTCCGTGGATGCATACAGCCTGTCTCACCACTGCCTTCTGCTCTGAGCATGAAAAATGATATAAAATAGGCTGAAATACACCTCAAGGAGTCCTTTACCCCACCCTTCTACCCCAAGACAGTTATGAACAATGTCTTTCCCACCAAATGTTTGTCTAATTTGCTCATAAAGACCACCAGTGAAGAAGATTTTCCCCTCTTTCCAGAAAGTTTATTCCAATGCTTAACTATCCTGACCATCTACAAGCCTTGACTGATATATAACCTTAATCTTCCTTGCTGAAAACTAACATCTTATTTCTGACATACTAGGCAGAGAACAGTTCATTCCCTTTCTGTTTATATCAATCCTTTTTTCATGTTTTATGTCATATAAACAGGTGCTTTCCATCCCAGCCCTTCCTTCTCTTGACTGAACTACTCCCACATGTTCTGTCTTTGATCACACAACATGCCCTTCAGTCTCTGGAATCTCTCACGTTGGACCACCTCTTTCTACAAGTACAGTATCTAAAACTGGACACCATATTTCAGTCTGAGGCCCTTTCTGTGATGTGGCAATATTCTAACATTTCATAGGTGACTACATAATCAAGTCCCAATTTGCTTAAGGGACTCCTTACACCAGGTCTGAACTGGATTAAGGGGATTTAAATTCCTTGTGTACCCACTACCTCCCCAAGCTTTATTTAACTCTCCACTCCTTAACTGTAGAGAGGGGATAACAAGTTGTGCAATGATGTAATATGAAGTTACGTCAGTGTAACATACCTAAGCAACAGAAAATGTTAAAAACACCTCTTCTGATTCCCTTTCCAAACTCAGTCAAGCTTCTAAGTAAGGTTGAAGGGACAGTGATCCAGGTTAAGGGACAGGTACAGTAATAGAAAGTGATTCATTATCACAAGGCCAGACAGAGGCAAAATGAGACAATGCAGAAGAATGATAGCAAGAACACTTTTCCAGGTCTTACAGTTGTGTGTGCACTGATGGACTCAGTCTCCTCAAACGGCCTTTTGATGCAGTTGTATGTGTATTCTCTAGAGCTCTGGTAACTTTGGTGTAACCTGAGTGATCTTAGAATGAAAAGAATGAGAAAGAAATTTCCCCAAGAACTGAAGCTTAAGTTTCTGTCTGAAATAATTCTGTGGAGGAGCCTTTCTTTATCTCTGTTGTTAAAGTTGTTTAAATACTCTCCACTCTCATGTGGTGATCCCTCCAGACTATATCCAGCAGTGGCTGCAAACAGCATGGTAGTCCAAAAAGTGGCAAGAGACTCTCAAGTGACATGCGTGGAAAGTAACTATGTTAGGTAAGTACATAGCACGGTGGAATCAGGATCATTCTTTTTTAATTCATAGCACTGGGCACATGTAGGTATCCCCAACCCTTGGATGATAGTTCACACCCAAGAAAACTAAAAATGTATGCACACTGCTTTTGCACTAAGCAGATTAACCTGAATAAAGCCACATGGTACTGTAGCCAAGATGCTTCTGGTATCAGGGATGATTCTGGGCTGTCAATGCATGGTAGTGGAAGTTGCCTGTTGCTTGCACAGAATAGGGCATTGGACCTTGGAAACAGGTGATATTAAAGGTGCAGTCTTGTTCCTGATGTTTCCCTGTTGGCTAGTTTAGCCACAAGTCTTGTCTAACATCTGATTTACATATCATCTTTTTCTTCTTACAAGCTCGGCATTGACAATGTAGGACATAAGTGTGATGGCACAATGGATAGAAAAATAAATCGGCCTCTGCAAGTCCAGTAATCAAATTTCTTGAATAACTCAGTTTAGATCACTGCATGTCTATATTTTTGTTTTCATGCTATCGCTTGTTCTTGAGAAACCCTGTCCGGTGCAGCCTCCTTTAGTGAATGTAGTCACAGGATTATTGCATTGCTCTCTTTCATATGCTACCCTGTTAACTCAAATTAATTCCAGGTACACTTAGAACACTGAATTAAGTATGAAAATATGGTTTTAAGGTGAACAGTCATCACTAGATCGTTTTAATGATCTGCTTATCCTTCAAAATAATCTGCTTAAGTTATTTTTGTCTAGCTATGAAGTAGCTGAGTGATGCAATGAGTCAAGACTGGCCAGTTATTGCTACATATTGCATCTCAGTCTGATTTGTTGATGGGTATGAAAGATGACAGTTTTTAAAGGGAATGTAATACATATATTTAATGGGATTTATATATTTTAGCTTTAGTACATACTTTGGTTTCATGGTATTTTCTGTATTTCTGACATGATTTTTTGTTTCATCTAAAATACTGGTATTGGCCTGCAGTTCAGCTATGATTAATAGTAGCAAAAATATCTATTTTCAGAAGCAAATGTTCTCTAATATTAGTAGGATGTGCTACAGACTATATAATAACATTAGGAGAACAATTCTCAGTATGTATTTAATTGTTCAGTTGAGGTTACTCAGCATGCATGCTCTTTTTTTTTTAATACTCTGCTATATTTTTCTTATATTTTCCCTAAACTATTTCCAATCTAGCCTTCCTTAATGAATCTAGCCTTAGGATTATTGTACTGTATTCTCTGGGGAGACATCTTTCTAGTTTGAATATATACAAGATTACATTTAGAAGACTGTGCTAGGTATGGAAATGTCTTTAAGGGATCTTGTCAGTTTTATATCTGTATCCGTCTACACCTATATTTCTACTAGAAAACAATTAATTCATTCAATATCCCTTATAGAATAAGTACTATGAAAATGCTGAAAATAACAAATACTATTACAAATAATAACTATTGAAAGATAGAGCATTAACAATAATAAGTCAATTCACTCCAAGTAATTTGATGCTTGGCTCCTGGATTCAGAAAATGCATGTCAAGGAAAACTGCTCTGTCCTGATGTAGTTGTCTTGTACATGAGCAGCAGTAATTTCACTTCCACCTTTAATCTGGGTGATGAGGCCCAGTTGTGAGGATCAAGTAATGTTTCTACTGCTTCCCTTCAGATTCTGTAATGAAAGCCACTTTAAAACTTGTCTAAGGCGTCTTGGCAGCCCATCCTACAAATACCACTAGCAGCTGTGCAGAATTGCTATCATGGTTCAGAGCACATACTTTCCTGGCCTATCTCAACAGTTTGCTTTCTTATCCACTTTAGCTACCTAAGGTTGATTTATGTGTTGCTTTTACACATGATTCAGTTGACAAAACTTAGTTGTGTCAATGCAGGGAGTGTGCATGGTTTTTTTTTATTTTCCCTGTATCCTGGATGAGTAGGTTGTAAGACTATATCTTAATGGTGGGTGTGCATGAATCAGGAATTACTGAGTCCCACCACTTCTGGAGACAGATCAATAAGAAGTCTACATTATCTATGTATGTCACCTTGATTCCCCTGTATACTCAGTCACAGCTTCAGTCAGTTGTTGCGGTTAACAGTAAAGTGCAGGAGAAATCCCACATAATTGATAAATCTCATTGACAATTTTATAAACAAATAAGAACTTTAGATTCTAGGTATTTTGACTTTTCTATATATTTGGGGTGGGGGGGAATCTCAAAATTACCAGATCCTTTAGTAGCTGTTAACCCTTTATTTCACCAAAACTCAGATGTGTTGTGAATCTTCCCATGGGAATATATTACTCCATATTATTGGAGGTATGTCAAAGTCCCAATGAAACGGAAAGCTACAGTGTTGAGGTGTTTCCAGATGTCACTATCTCCTGCTTCTCCCACTGCCACAACCCTGCACCTTTTTCAAAGGTATTCAGAGCAACAGCAGCCACTGATAGCCTAAGGCTATTTGCCCCATATAATGCCCATCTTGTCCTGGGCTTGAGTCAAATCCAAAGAAATGCCTACTGTTATTTCCTGTTTTGCTTTAACCTCAGATACAGCCAAGGTGGCTGTAATTCTAGTGTTAGTTCTCCCATCACCTCTTCAGTCAGCTAAAAGACCCAGCTCTTGTAATTTCTGTGAGCTGGGACCACAGTTCAGAGGCTCATTGTCCCTCTCCCCCTCAGTGCCCAACTAATGAGCTGTGCACCTTTATGTTTGCATATAATTTTGCAGAGGTTGATTGTCTATATGCACTTTTAGCCTGGCAAGCAGCTTCCATTCTAACACACTATTTTATCTCTACCTATAGCTTTGTCTTGGAAAATTAGACAGTCAAAGCACTGAAGCACAAGCTTAAATCTGTCTCTATGGAGGAAAGCACTCAGACATGTGCTTAAATGTAAATATGTGCTTAGATCCTATCATTAAGTCAAAGAGGCTCAAGTGCATGCTTCAAGTTAAGCATATGCTTACATCCTTTTTGAATAGTGATGCTTTCCTGAATTGGCACCTTAACTTGGCCAGAAAATTGCCACATTTCCTATGAAAGAAAAGAAATATTTCTGCAAAGTCTAAAGGCCTGTTGTCAGACTTTTTGAGTTATAGGTCATTTTAAAATATGCTGATTTGAAATTTGAATTTCTGTCTTAGCTTTTCTTTTCATCTGCCTAGCATAAAAATGATTTGTTAGCACTCAAGCTTTTGAGACTGGTCATTTACAAGGCTACAGTTAATACCTTGAATGATAAGTAAGTTTCTGGAAAAGCCCTAAAATCTGATTTTCATGTTTGATACCAATTGCTGACTCTTAAAGATCATGTATGAACTCCATGTGGAGGCACAGTTGATCTGACATTTGCTTGCCAGGAGGTACTCATGCATTTAACTGGTGCTGCTCTGTGATGGAGGCATAGGACTGGACTAGACAGAGCTCTTAGCAGATCACATATAACATATTCTCAGTTCCCAGTCAGTTATATCTCCTTCAAAATAAATTAATTATCTATATATGGAGGAAGTGGATGGTGATGAGGTTACAATCATATTAGTACAGATAACTGGGAACAGATCCAATTCTTATGGCTCTATGCTCTTCATATTCATGTTGTCTAATCACTCCTACCAACTTGTAACTGTGTCAAAAGAGTGTTTTTTCTTTAGCACTGAGTTTGATGAGGATCAAAAAAGTCATGTGCTATAAGTGTGAATATGTTGGCTTCTGATAATGGCTGGTATTAGAAGTACTACAAGGATACTTTTATAGTTAAGAACAAAGAAAGCTGAAGGTTGAGCAGGCTGGAGCAAGGTGAGCATGACTCATACATAAGGACCTGTTTTGCTTTGGAGGCATCTCTGTACAAGAAGTCATCAATGATATATGTAGCCTTCATTGTTACATCTTCCCTAGTGAATTTAACAATCCTGGGAAAGTTCTGGACTAATGAGCCCAATCGGTATAGAAAGCTTTGCTTCCACAAAAGGAAACTCTCCTAGGCTCCAAAATCAGGTAGCTACATGTAAACTGCATCTTACGAATGGTCATTTCCTGCGTTTAACTCCTGAACTGTAACTGGGCATCGTTTAAGAAAGTGTTAGTTAGCATAAGCCCGATGTGTGCCAGGCACTGCTCTAACAGTTTAACAGCACAGAGAATCATGTTTCAGTGACTGGGAGTACTGCCTAGTAGGGTTTAGTTTACTAGCATGTTTGTAGCCAGTAGGGCCAATTTTGTTTTCATAGCAATGTGGGAGATAATTCTTGTATTTTCCCAGATTAAATTGAACAGACATTAGACCCTTGGAACAAAAACAAGGAGAAAAAATTTATTTGAAGTCCTATAGACTCCATAATGCTCAGGGCTCTTCCTCTGTGGAGGAAGGGAAGTCATGGCAGCTGATAAAATGTTCCTGTTCCAGAGTAACATTTTCTCCCTTTGCCAAAGGGAAAAAATGCAAGAGTTTTGAGTGTTAGAGCTTAGGATCTTCTATAGGTTGTTCAGGCATGGCAGACTTCCTGCAATCTAGATCTTGGTTTGGTACAATAGCTGAAAAACAAGGGCAAAAGGGAGAAGGTGATTTACATAGTCAGCAGGCCTTCTCTCTTTTAAAGGTTGCATACTATCTTGCCTATACTATATTTTTTCTATCCTCTAGATTATGCTCAGACTGCAGTGACTGACTTTCAGTCCTCTCAGCCCCAAATGACTGGGCTTCAGAGAACTTCTCCCATATTCCCCATTTTCTGCATCCTCAGCATTTTCTCTACAACTGGGGCTCCAAGCGGGAAGCAGGGTAAGGTAGTTTCCCCTTACATTGAAGCTATTCAGCACTGAGGAGTGCATCCCTGACACTGGAGGAGCCACAAAAGGACAGAGGTTTGGATGAAAGGTGGTGGAATAAGATGATAATTGAGTTCCTGAGCTGAGCTGAAAAGTTAGAAATTGCTCCTGAACTCTCTCGGTGAATCAGGAATACTGCTGCTTTGCTAATTCAGAGACTTTATATGAAATGAAGTTCATTAATGCATGAGAAGTGTTTAGACAACACCGGTGAGTGGCAATGTGAAGTCAATGCCTTTATCAATAGTACCTTGTGAACTGTTTTACAGTCTCTCCTATAGTGTTTTCTCTGTCTCAAATTATGTCATTTTTTTTCTTTTAGAGAGATACCATCAGCAGGAGGCTCAGAAATGTCAACTGTAATTAAAAATGTAATTTTCAAAGGCATTTTGCAGTTTATTCACATGGTAAATGGTTTCCTACCCTCTGAACTTTCAGCCTGGTGAGCTGAGTTGAAGAGTTAGACATTTTCTTAAAATCCTTACATTCTCTCACAAGCATAACAAGGCACTTGTCAGCTGAACAAGTTGGCAATGAAGAGTTCAGCTAATAGTGTAGAGCTTGAAAACATAAAAAAAGGGATTTGTTTGTTCACCAGAGTTTTCATGCCTGTCAAATTACTTACTGAAACTTCCATTCTGTTCTATTTTTATATTTTAGTCTTTTGTTTCTTCTCTCACTTCTTTTCTACTTCAGATGTGACTTTCTTTTTTCTCTCTCCAAATATAATCCTATTAACCTCTAGTCCCATCTAAATCTGTCATTTCTCTGGTCTCTGATGGAGATATTGGATAGCTGATTATATTTTAGATGGTTCCCTTTGCCTAGTATCTGAGCGCCTAACCTGTTGGATAGCTGATTATATTTTAGATGGTTCCCTTTGCCTAGTATCTGAGCGCCTAACAATTGAAAATATTTTTATCTCGTGACATCTCTGTGAAGAAAGGAAGTGCTATTATTAAATATTCATTAAACAGAGAGAGGCTGATTCCATAGCCCAGTGATTAGGGCAGTCACCATGTTCATGGTAGCCTCAAGTCACTTGTCTGTCATTACTCATGCAAAGTAATTGAGCAGTTGGGGGAACTGCCCTACTCAAAGAGAAGAGCTTGTTTTGAGCTCTTCTGTGGGATGTGGAAGGTCTCAGTTCCACTTTCTGCCCCACATTGTGGTCTGAATCCTTATTTAAGACCACTCCATCCCTGCCTATTTTCCCTGTACTCACAGCTACCTGCTTGTAGGTTCAATAAGGCTCTGCTCCCTGTTGCTGGCCTCGCCTAGCTCTGCTGCCTAGACTGACACATGGCAAGTTTTAGGATATTCTCCTGAACATTGTGAGAATCCCTCTGTGAAGCTTTAGACTGAGCCAGAACCCTGAGCTGCTTTGGAGTTGTTGGGTGGTGTCAGTGGTTAGGTGGATTTTGCAATGCAGGCTGGCAGCAATGCAGAGGTTTATGAGGTTAGGTAGGAGCTAGGCAATGGTTTTGAGACCTGCCAGGGATTTACATGATAGATGGAGGCGCCTGCTACCTTGGAAGAGCAAGGTAAGTCTATCAGGCTAAATCTCTTACCTATCCTGGGGATTTATCTCATGGTTGAATTGTACAGAGAGAGGGAGTTTAACTTTGGGGGAAGAGAGAAATAAATGCAGTGCATTGTAACTTGGAGTGGCTGTTAAAGACAGTGCATTTAGTGCATTAACTGAATTAACAAATTTTCTAAAAAAGGAGGGTGGCGGGAGAAAGTCTGTAATTAACAAGAGCTACTGGCTATTACCATTAAGATTATTTGTTTATTGTTTCTCTTTTCCAGACTGTAATTTATCTTTGTCTTTTTAGACTTTACATTCTAGAGCAAAATTATCTTCCTCGTGCTTAGAAAATATGCCACTGTAATGTAAATGAATTTCTGTAAAACACAGACCATACACTTCCCCCTTATCTTTATCTTTTACTGTGAAAGGTTAACTAATACTCAAACCTCAGACATATATTTGAGTATTCCCTTCTTTATAGAATTGTTGCCAAAATTGTATCAGGCTGTTCTCATATCTACTAGAAAACTTGGTTCTTATGTGTGAAGCTCAGACTTTATGTGGGAAGACAACCCTGAGACTCTGACCCTGCAGTGTGCTGCAGGTATATACAGTTTTGTACCTGAAGTCACTGGGGCTGCCCACACATACTGGAATATGCACTGAAAGACTGCAGCATCATTGAGGCCTAAAAGACACATTCCTTCAGAAATTCAGTATCCTGAGTTTTTCATATACGTGTGCTTGATTGTCCTCTGGAAGGGCGCAGTGCTTGAGGTTCACATCGATCACAGACTTTGCAGAGTGATTCAGATTTGCTCTGTGGCTATAAATCACTGTGGAGGTACCACTGGGCAGGGGTGGTGCAACCCATCGGTCAATGAACAGCCTCAGTTCATTAATGTACTATGTTAATCTGCTAAGAACAAATGCCAGCTACCACCATATTGTCTATTACCTCAAAAGGTCTGAAATATAGCAGGTCAGCTAATTTTACTTGCTCTTTTTCTCTGGCAGACTTCCTTCTATCCTCCAGAGTAGTTCTGCATGAGAATGCACTCTTGAGTATTGCACTTGGGAACAAACAATGTATCAGCCTGATTTCATGACAGTGCATATTCTAGGTGTTCCACTTTCACTTGCAGTAGCAATAAGCTAGGTTAAAGAAAATGTTGACAGACAATTTTGCCTTGGAAAATACCTTTCCTTCAAATTAATGTATCTAATAATGTTTATTTTCCCAAAGATTAGAGAAAAAAATAATGTATCTTCATAATACTGCAGTGTTTTCTTTTAAGCACAACATTTTAATTTTTCTTTTTGAAATTATTTCTGATTTTAAATGAGAATATAGAATGGGGAAAAACCAAATTCCTGTCAGAATTTTCTTTGGGAGATAATTCTGCAATGTTTGGAGCTTTTTTGCTTGTCAGGATGAATCTAACTTTTAAAATTTTGAAATCCTCCCCAAATTGAATTTGAATTCTCTGTGCAGTTCTTGTTAGCAACAGATAATTGCCTAAAACCACAAAAAGCACAAAAAGAATCACAGTACTAATTGCATTTCAGACACCTCCCCCCCCCCCCCCCCGCCCCGGTTGGCAATGGCAGAGTTCTGCTTTTTCTTCCTCCTCTGCTCAACTCCTTTACCTGC
Organism: Theristicus caerulescens; assembly: GCA_020745775.1. NCBI lineage: Eukaryota > Metazoa > Chordata > Aves > Pelecaniformes > Threskiornithidae > Theristicus > Theristicus caerulescens. The sequence goes on from CM036558.1 coordinate 78,346,122, forward strand.
TGCCTGTATTCACGCTTTACAAACTGTTCTTGTAAACTGCTGAGACTAAGACAACAAAGCTGAAAAAAATGATGCAGTAAATATAAGAACTGACTACAAAAAGGGAACATAAAGGAAAATATTGCCATATATTTAACAATTGTCAATGCAGTTTTAAAGAGCACTGAGACTGATTTAGATTTTGCATTGGTTTTGCACTTCAGTGTTTTATTCTTTATTTACATCAATGTACCAGAGTGAAGAATCTATTCCAGTCTTTCTCCTAATCTGTCTCCTAATAATGACTAGCTAAGAGGGCCTTTGAGGGCTTATCTTACCTCCTGCAATACCTTATATTTGATGCTTCAGAGGTCATGAAATTATTAAAAATTCAGCAAAGTCTGTTGTTTCAATGACACCCTCTGGCAAGCTGACTAAAGTGCTAGGGAAATATTTTATTAATTTTAAGTGAACTGGCAATTAATTTAATATGTAGAACCCTTTTAGTACTGTGTGATAACCCAGAGGCTGGACCAGATAGTTTTTCGATAGACATTCCTAATTTGAGGTATTTTAGTTGAGTCTCTGTAACACCTCTTTCCAGGAGAAACAGTGTTCTGTCTCCCAGTAACCTTGACTTTAGGTATCCATAGCTGTCCTCATCTGGCCACACCAGCAAAGAGTTTGGAGGTTTCCTGTCAAGCATGGGAATCATTCATGATGACTAGGCTCACTAGCTGGGTTGAACTGCTTGATCTCTTTCATGATATTCAGTCTCAATGCATTTACTGCTCAGCAGGATTCCTCTAATTCCAGTGTAGATAGACTGCAATAAACTTCCAGAGGAGAAAGTAATATACTGACTTTTAAAAACAGTATTGATGTTTAAAAATTCATAACTGCAAGGCATTTAGCAGTGTTTGAACAATGAGATTGCTTAATCGACTGATTGTACTGAAACGTGTATTTCTATAGATCTCTCATTCACATTTCAGCTTTAGCAACAGTGAAGTCAGTTGACTTTCAATCATGTAAAGTTCATTTAGGGGTCTAATCTAATGACCACTGCATTCCACTAGGAAGTTTTTTTCCAGATCTTCTTGTTCTTTCAGTAAATTAGAAAAAAAAAAAAAAAGTCTGTGCTAGAGGATGAAAATCTGATTGGATCTACAAAGTGTGCACACTTAATTTCTCAAATCCTGTGTAAAGAGCCATTTCCTCTGTAGATTTTAAGAGTCTGGCCCAACACACAGCATATAAGTGATAGAATCTATCCTGTATTTTTTCATGTTGGTGAGGTCTCTGAATGGCTTGAAATTTTCCTGAGAGGGCAAGAAAATCAAAATAAAACTAAATTTAATTGCATAATTTCTGTTAGTTTGTTAACTCTGCAATTGGAAACACGTTTATACGGTGCTCCAAGGGAACTTTGTTTTGTAATGGGTGTCTTTCTTCATAGTCTATGCTGATTTTTTTTCTTTTTTTTTTTTCCTAATGTGAACCTCTTGCCCAAACAGCTCTTGAGTTCCTGTTTAATTAAAAGAGAGACACCCTTAGGACATCATACAAATTTGTCAGCAATGTATTGTCACTAAAATGCTTCAGCGTTAATCATGCAATCTTTGTCTTGGGTTCGTTCAAATCTAAAAATAATGAGAAGAAAGGTGAGAGTTGTGCTTTTAGTGGCCCTTCAGTGCTGTAGCAAATTGCAGTCTGGCATGTTTCCCCTCAGAGGTCACATCCTTCCTTTAAAAATGTCCTCATCACTGCCATTGTGGGAAATCTTTGAATGTCTCAGCACAGCGTGCCTGTCACTGCAGTGCTTTGCTGGAAGCATTAATTCCCTGAAGAACAGTCAATGATAAATTTGTGCATTTGATGTGGGAAAGGATGAACGAGAGGGAAGGAGCCAAGGAAAGGGGGGAGGCTGTTTTGCTCTGAGAAAATATAGAAATTATGCCTGGGTATTGGTTCATATCCTTTACATCTTGAGGATGTCATCCTACATCAACACAAAGGTTTGTTTACAGCTATTTTCAGTGAGGCATGGCTGTTTTTAAACAGATCGCGGAGGCTGAGAAGTAGTTTGGAAACTGGAATAGGACCAGTGCAAGGAAAGGACTGGTTAGGGTACTGATAGGGGTTCTTGCATCATGGTCATGACAAAATAGCCACGTGGGTGTCCCACAGTGGAGTTCACTGACCTCAGCTTGGCAATTTACCAGAGGAGGAGCTGAATGGACAGTCCTTGACACAAGACTGAGTGACTGTCACTGGCACAACAACTTCTCCTCCTCAAGACCCCATGGGTTAATGTACCAAACTCTTGAGGCTCAGGCTGTCCTTGGAAGAAGAGCACAGCCCCTCTGGCACTGTTAGACTTGTACAGCTGGTGCTGAGGTAACAAGCTATGCCTTGCACAGAAATGGATTAGTGAGAGGCAGTGTCTAGTGACACTGTGCAAGTGTGTACCTGTGAAAGCTCTAGCTCATTAGTCTGTCTCTGCAACAACAATTAGCAATGACTTTGGAGCTGAGCCTCACTTGAAAAAAGTGGTAGTTTTGCATGTCTTTCCAAGCTCATCAGCAGCTGGAAACTGCTTCTGTTGTGACCTTACCTTTCACCTTTGCTTCACCCAGCACCCTCACTCTTTCATTCTGCAGCACTGCAAGCTCCTGGCACATGGTGCAGAGAGCCATGAGCTGGCTGGGAACAGAGCAAGCCCAGGGACAGAAGAGCTGATTTATGTGGGTCCTGTGTGGTCCTTAGGTCCCATACAGGACTCATTTATCTTCCACAAGTGACTGATTTGATGTAATGGCTTTCAAATGTGGTACTTGTGGGTATCACTCCTGTCTACCTGTCGCAACGGTCTCTATTTCTGTCCAGGTGTCCTTGTAAATCTGGAAGTGGGAATTAACTGCTGTAACTTCTCACGGTGCACTTTTCCCAGGAGAGCAGTCGAATGCACAAGGACTCTTTCATGAAAAGTTGCTTCTCCTTTTCCTGTAGAAATGTTGAGACTGTGAACTGTAGATTCTTGTATCTCTGTTGATTGTAAGTGCAGAGAGTTGGTTGAGTATGAGGTACTAGGTCTGCTAAAATGCAACTAAAAATATGCTTTCCCATAAGAGGAATATCTGGAGGGTAACTGTCATTATCTGACTGGGAGCTGAAGGGCAAGTGATCCTTGGGGAGGACAGGGGAGAACAGTGGGGACTTTTCTGAGATGGCCAGCCTGACAAGACATGTTTCACTCTACGAAAAAGAAAAGTTTATGTCCAGTTTTATATGGATATGTGTTATTTTTTTAATACCCTGCCTATGAATCCAGACTGTATACTTCCTTTTCTACATTGCTTTTGCACAAGAAATATTCCTGTAGTTGAAACTGGAATTGACTTGAGTAAACAAGAGCCGCTAAATCATGTTGCCTTCACTTTAAAATACTGCTTCAAAAAACAAGAGGCATCTCTCTTTACAGCTTGCTGTTGTAATCTGGACATCAAAACCTGTCTGAAATTGTTGTCTAAGATTTGCCAAAAAACTGCAATTCTAAACAGAGCTTAGGATTTCTGTCACTCATCTGAAGAGAAAGCCTTGTCCCAGATGCAGTGCATATCCATCTCACTATGTATAGTGAAATGATGTGTGTTTATGGTAGACAGAGAAAAAGAAAGGAAGTGCAAAGGAGTTGTAGTTCTTCAATTATAAAAGTTTTAAAACATATCCATATTTTTTCACATATCATATTTGCTACTTAAAACTGCTCCACTGCACATCAGCACTAAGTTTTACACCTGAATTTCAGATATGGCCAGATAGTCAGCCAGTAAATGACGTAGATTTTTGATTTCAAAGGAATTATGCTGATAAATACAAACAGAGGGTTGCCTGCATAGTATAATATAAAGCCTCTTGCCTTGATTCCTGTATGAACAGTAAAATGCAATGTGTATCACTTTACACAGAAAGTGTGCTGAACGATTAGGAGAAGTAGAGTCAGGGATGCTGAATAGCTCATGCAAAGCAAAAGTGTGAAATGCAATTCCAAAACACCCTGGAAGAAATGTGGGAGAAAAAACTTGTGTGGGTGCTTTTCCACACTCTCAGCTGGTCTTCTTTCAAAAAAAAATATCGCAGCGGGGTCTTTTATGTGGGGCTGGAGCACCCAGCACCTCATCCACCCCTGGTGGGGGGAGAGGAAAACTTCTCTGAATCAGCGTCCATATGTGTGTGGGGGGGAGTATTTTTGCCTTCTGCTACTGGCACTGACCTATTCATTCTGTCCCTGACTAGATGATCAAATGACGGGCATTGAAAACTGCATCCTTCTCATAGTAGTGTTGTCTACTTGTCCAAGCAGCAGGATAGAATAAAATGCTCTTTTAGGGTGGATTTCTTGATGTTAAGCAGTAGAAACTGGGGGGAGGTGAGGAAGTGGGGAGGGCTATGGAGTACTCAAGCAATCATCCTCTGTCTGTGTAACTGTGTGTATGTACATGTAGGCATTCATTCTATCATTCTCCATTATTTTGCCCTATAAGAAGAAAGAGCCTTCCAGGGTGCCTCCCTTGTTAGGCAGAGCTACTTCTGTCTAAGGGTCAGTCTAAGGGTTGGGGGTCTGTGCAAATACAAGTGACTGAGAGAAAACTACTTTACATTTCAGGGATGAGATACAGTATTATCATGTAACTTCCCCTGCTAGAGGGACTAACGTCCATAATTACTCCAGTGAACCACACAGGCTTTTGGGGGTCCTGGCTCCTTTCAAAGCTGGATCTCTTTCTGTAAGTATGGCTTTTGCTGTTGCCTGGGTCAGTTTTAGGTGTTGAGCCACTGGTGCTTTCTCAGAAGTTCTTCCATAAAAGCCAGGAAATTACATGGCCCCTGGGCCAGCCCTTCTAAGCCTCGAATTAATTCACACAATAGGGGAAGGTAGGAGAAATAATAGGGTAGAAGAGAGTAATGTGGGCACTGCCTTTGGCAAAAACATCTCCAGTAGTTTTGATGTGCATTTTCTTCAACAGAACTGATTTTTCTCTTGCTGAATTTATTCTATTGTTGTAGCTCTTTCAAATTAAAAAAAAAAGAGAAAAAAATGAAGCTTTTGATTAATATCTGATTTGATTTGAGCTTTGTCAGTGATGGATGCATTTAAATATTCCTGTCAGGGTGAGCAAGAGTGAGGTATTTCTATTTGGAACACAGCATGCAGCCTTCTAAGGAAACACAAGCCTTGCATCTTGAGTTTTGGAGCTGCTGAACCAACAGTAAGACTGGACGTGAAAGTTTCCATCTGCTGGGAACTGTAAGATGAAGTAAAAAGCAGAAAGAAAATGTTCAACCTCTGACAAACCAAGATCGTATACATTGGGGATATTACAAAACCTTCCCCTACTTAATGTTGCTACTTTTTTTCTTTCATGATAGAAAAAAAAGATCAAACCGAAAACACAAGCAGAACATTACAGAGATAGATTCCTGGATATGGCTCTTTAAAACTTAGGTACTGTAAACAGAACCCCAGATCTACAGGTAGGGAAAATTGAAACAATTCCTCTGAGGGCAAAATCTCTGATAAAAACTGAAGTCAGCTGAGTTACACCAGTGAACTCAACCTGAAGACCTGGCCTAAGGCTTCATTGGCCATTTTAAAATTTATCTTTCTTATGAAAGTAGGTTTTCTTTTTCTTTGTTTTTTTTTTTTCCTACTCATAATACTTTTTTTTAGGCTTCACAGGAGTTGCTCACCATAAATACAAATCACCTATTTGCCCATTCCCAATTTACTCATCCACACACCAGGACAGCAAGTTAATTGCAAGAGTTCCCCATGGGGAATGGTGAACTTAAATAGGCCTGGTGTATATTGTTTAGGCAGCAGAGTGAAGAAAGTCAGAAGTCCTGAAGAAAGGCACAAGAGTGGAGCTGGGAATGAAAAAGGATATAAAAAAAATCCTCCCTGTCACGGGCCAATTGACTTTGTAAATAATTGCCTTGTCCCTCTGGGAGGCTCAGGGGTAGGAAGGAACTTAAAGACTGTTTATTGCTTTAGGGCAGGATCCACAGAGGGGCTCTGGTGTTTTAGTGCTTTTTAGTGGAATCCACAGTCACTTAGGGGTGACACATGAATGGTCTTTATCTCCTAAAATGCCATGCTAGGCTCCCAGATCCAAAATCTATATTCTCATCAATGATTGCAGCTGCACCAGTCTTGGAGGTATCTAAAGAACATAGAAACGAAAATTCCTGCCAGTAAAACTCACATCTGCTCTGCAGCCCGTGCATAAGTGCTTTGGTCTTGACATCACTGAGTGGCCTGGCACTTTTCTCAGGCCTGTTTACCTGATTAGTGTCTTGTCATCTCTGAAGCACAGGGCTTTGATTTCACAGACGCTCTCAAAAGCAGGCCATGCATAAAACATGTCTAACAGAACAGGAGCAGCATGTCCTTTTTAGCCGATGGCATACCAAGTAACATAGCCTCTTTAAGTGCCAAAGACCAACATTTAGCTTCTCCCACCGCCTGAGGGGATTTGAACCCAGCAGAATAATCCTGCTAGTAGCAATGTGATGCTATAGAAGCAAACCTCTCAATCTGTCCTACCAACACACTTCAGCATGGTATGGAGCAATAACTTTGTTGGTCTAGACAGTACCAGCCCTAGTGACAGGGGCACTCAACACAAGGCGGAGGCTTTTTTTCCAGTTTCTACTCTGGGGACTTTTGTATTAAGCACTCAGCGCAGCAAGACCTGGAGAGTCACAGCTTCTCTTGCTTTCCCCCTTCCTTTCTGTTAAATACTCCATTACCACATGCAAGGGACAAGTGTCTCTCTCTTATGTTCTTTTACACATCAAATGGTCTATGTTCTAGTGGCTACGGCACTGTGGAGGAGATGGGTGGTCAAATCTCTTCAGCCAGAGGGTGGACGTCAGCGTCATCCTTCACCTGCTGGACACCAGCTGTGGAGTAGTCAGGATGCGGTAATCATATTCGGATCCGAAATTAAGCTTGGCATATGAGATAGGCAAATCTTACTGTCTGTGTGAGTAGCATAGGCTGAGTGTTGGGATGCTCTCGATGTATTTGTGGTGGGTCTTGCTGCAGACACCTACGAGTCTGTATCAATAATAAATTAGATAGTTTTGAACTGTAGCTAGTTCTAGGGATAGCTGGAAAATAAGTAAGTATTTTCAAGATTTCTGTTCTGACTTTTAAAGCCTAAAGTGATGCTTGGCAGCAGGTGTCATTTCATGCCTCTCTCCTTTACTATATATCTCAGCTCTTGAGCTGTACCCAAATTGTTGGCCTGAACAGGAGATTTGCCTTCTTCATACAATGCTGAGATATGAAATAATGATCATTTACTGTCTTATTGGTATCAAAGCAGTGGGAACTGGATCCTCATTTTGTTAGACAACAGTCAGTAAGGGAACGGCCACCTATGCTGATTGTCAGTAGAGGACAGTTTGTTAGCTGTTATCAAAGCCCTAATGGCATACATTGACATTCAAGCTGTCAATAGAAAGGATACCAGGAATTAGCGATGCTACTGACTAGTCAGTTTCTAAACAAATCAAGGGTTTGCTTTAACAGTCAGGTGTATAAAGGTCTGTATCTTTTTAAAGAAAAACTTTGGGATCTGTGTTTGCATGTTTACCTCCACAAGCACAGGAGGTGCAACACCTAAGATGTTACATAAGAAGGCTTCATCGTGTACCCAGCAGTCTGTAACATCAAATATCAAGAGGCTTTCAATAAAACTACTGAAGCTGATAACACGCAAGGCCAAAAACCCTTCTCCTTCTTGTGCACTTAGTGTTATCCTATCTGCTGCCCTTTGCATTGCATCAGAATCGGGGCATCGTAGCATTAACTTACTCCCTGCCTTACTGAGATCCTGAGTCACAGAGCCAGCAGGGAATCATTTTTACCTCCTCTGTGCAGGGCAGGTCGCAATGAAGGGATGGTCCGCTGCTTTCGGCCCCGTGCCACAGCTGAGCTGCTCCAGGGTCCACTACTCAGACTGTCTGTGCTGAAAGCAGACACTCTGCCTGCCCAGGGTGCCTCCTCTGGGAACGGGAATAACAGTGGCACAAGGACTTTTATGATAAGGTGGAAATCAAATGGGCACTGTGAGGTGGTGGAGAGATATAGCTGCTGAAATTTTTAATGGATCTCATTCCGTATATCTTCATTTCTTCTCTGTAAACCAATGAAAGTGACACTTCCATGGCTCTTCACGGCTCCATGAGGATAGGCAGATTCTATGGCTGTGCTCAGTAAGACTGATAATAAGACAGAGGTACCTAAGATATATAGAGCGTTGCGTCACTGAGTACATTTGGCCTCTTCTATTGATCATGATCTAATTTGGCATTTTTAACTTGTCTTCATAAGTTAGGCAAGGAGTACTTTTTTTAAAAGGAAATTGTATTGGTCAGTTACAGGTATTCTTGGTGTTTTCCTCTGTTCAGGATTTGAGTAGATTCTGAAATTATCAAGGAGAGTCAACACTGTTCTGTAACAGCTATGACTGCCCATACACAGTACCTTCCCCCCCCGCCCTTTTATTCCATGTCTAAATATGGATTTACATGACAAATTGTAATGGTGCACTGCAAGCTGTTATAGCCTGTTGGGTAAATGATTAACATTTCAAATATATTTATAATTTAATTTCTAAATACTTACTCAAAGGACTATAATGGCTCTATTCTAATTTATCTTATATTCAATCCAATTTTTGTAACATTTATTAATTCCTTTTATTTCTGATTCAGAAGTATAACATGCCAATTAGAAACAGATTAAAAAGCCTATTTACTCCAAACCATTGCATGCCATCAAGTAAATAAAACATTGTAAAAAAATCCCTGATTATGCATAGTGTAATAAGCATGCTTACAATTACATATTTCTGTAGTAGACCATAATATTTAGCACATTCTCAGCTGGATTAATCACTCACTGGCTTCAACTGTGTATTTGCACTCTTTTATGCAACTCCAAAACTTTCTCAGGTGTTTCTACCTTAGCTTCCCACAGGTTTTCTAGCAACATAGAACAGCTATAATTTGTGCTACCAGACTCCTGGTAAGGAAATGTGTTGAACAGCAGCTTCTGACAGTGAGAAACTTGCTTACTGTAGCTGCATGGACTTTTTCACATATTCCATTCAGATCAAGAGCTTTCAGCATATTAAAGGACATAGACTTCTTATTTTTGGTAACATCCATAAAGCCTACTGCCAGTTAGATTTCCATATCTTGTTTTTTTTCTCCTTACAATACAAGAGAGGGATAAACAGTTCTTTGGTTTCACCAGAGAACAATATGAGAAGATAGAGGCCTTTAAATCACCCTTGTGTTGGCTCTGCTAAGCCAACAGCTGGAAAAAGATGACTCTTGTTCTGTTGGTTAATTTACAGCAGCTACATGGATGATCCAGTCAATTTACACATGGCTGGGAATGGTCCTATTCTAACATCCAGCAATCAAATTCCAACAATAAGTTCCAGGCATCTCTATTTCAACACCCAGGAGTGCATGCTCTGCTAAGATCTAGGAGCTTGGGGTAATTCTGCATATCATGACTCCAGGATTATGATTAATTTTTACTAAAGTCAGGAGAAGAAATAGCTGCAGCCTTTCCTTCCCCCATAGTGCAGCAGTTGTTGGCAAATGCTTCCTTTTCCTTGTTGTGCTAGTTTTGGCTGAGATAGAGTTAATTTTCTTCATAAGAGCTGGTATGGGGCTGTGTTTTGGATTTGTGCTGAGAACAGTGTTGATAATACAGGGATGTTTCAGTTATTGATGAGCAGTGCTTACACAGAGTCAAGGCCTTTCCTGCTTTTCACCCCACCCCACCAGTGAGTAGGTTGGGGGTGCACAAGAAGTGGGGAGGCGAAACAGCCGTGACCACTGACCCCAACTGCCCAAAGGGCTATTCCATGCCATATGACATCATGCTCAGCATATAAAACTGGAGGAAGAAGAAGGAAGGGGGGGACATTCAGAGTGATGGCATTTGTCTTCCCAAGTAACCGTTATGCGTGATGGAGCCCTGCTTTCCTGGAGATGGCTGAACACCTGCCTGCTGATGGGAAGTAGTGAATGAATTCCTTGTTTTGCTTTGCTTGTGCACATGGCTTTTGCTTTACCTATTAAACTGTCTTTATCTCAGCCCACGAGTTTTCTCACTTTTACCCTTCCAGTTCTCTCCCCCATCCCACTGGGGGGGAGTGAGTGAGTGGCCATGTGGTTCTTAGTTGTCTGCTGGACTTAAACCACAACTCATGTGAGCTAAGGCATGGAAACTCTGCCATAGGATTATATTGCATATCAAGGCTTATACTGAGAAAGTTAGAACGTGCACACTTGTAGAACAGGCACGATCCTCTCCAGAAGGAGAGGAAGGAAGGAGCATGCTTAGATAATTCTGGCTGCTAGCTGTAGTAACCAAGAAGGCAAAAAGAAACCCCTGTAGTTTTGACCAGATGTATCAGAAGCTTCTCTCATGACTCCACACAATCATCTAGCTAGCCCACACGTTCTGCTATGACACACCATAGGATAGCAACCAAGTGGAAATGTGCATTGTTATGACAATACAGGAATATGGAATCATATTGGCTACCAGAAGCATTGGGCAACCCTGTGACCTAAATCAACTCAACCAGAATCCATTAAATGATTTAATTTTTGTCCATCCAGCTATTGATTATACTTATAGTGCAAGAACAGCAGTGACAGCAGCAGTGCTGATAGTCTGAATAGAATTATTAAAAGACACTGCTTGGCAAAGTGAATGGATGTCTGACAGGAAGGACTTAAAACAATAAATCTTTGACAGCACTGATTCAGTCTTTGTGAAATGACTAACTGATTGCCAGAGACTTTTAATGTCAAAACATCAGATTTTGCAGGTGCCTGAAAATAAGCATGCATTGTAATACTGGTGTCTTTTATTTTTTCCCGGCAGTGAAGAAATGCTTTCAGGTGTTACAAAAGAGAATGTGTGATATGAAAAATGGGGATAACACAGGCTACTGCTCAAAGGGGAATGCTAATGTGTTATTACGGGAATGATGATATACTCACTGTGCATTTGTGGTGCAGTGGGTTTCTATACCCAGGTAGATGGCTAATTTATTTCTCTCTCTAACACATGACCTATATTGATGGCACAACAGCCTACTAGCCACTGAGGTTGCTTCTTAAAGGGACACAAATCTCTTTTCAGGAGTCTGGGGCCTGGAAGGTGCACACTTCACTTTTGTCTTCTAAACTTTCTGGAGCATGAGGGCATAAGAGAGTGAGTCTGCCCCCTCCAGGTTTGCCGATGGCATCACAGGGTTTCCAGATATGGTTCAACTACCTGTAAGTAAAGTCTTGCTGGTAGGCAGAAGCAATGAGGTGAATAAAGCACATACTTGTGCTTAATTTCAGTCTAGACATGTAGATAAGTAAGTTCATGTGCCTGCCTTCATGATTCAGAGTGTAGGTGAAGAGCGAAGAGGAATAGATGGAAAATTTGAACTGATCAGAGTCACCGTGTGTGGCCAGCGTAGCTCAACTGGCACAAAGCAAAGCTGACATCCACTGGTGAAAGTCAATTTTATCCTGCAGATAGGGAAGAGGCTAGCAGGACCGACCCACAGAGAACCAGAAGACTTTGTGATGACCCTGAGGGCACCATGACTCTGGCTGCTGGCCCTGACCTGCCTGCACAGTGCCTCCCCCAGCCCTGCCCATGGCCCAAGAGTTGCAGTTCTGCCCAGCCTGGGGTCACCCGTCCTGGTTGCTGTCCCGAGGTGCTCAGGCAGTGCAGGAGGGTGCCCCGGCAGGAACGGCACTACCTGTGCTGTGGTCACTCTCAGCTCTTAGCTCATCCTTCCTTGTGGAGCAGCATTGCTCCTGCTGCTCCCTGGTGCATTTGTTGGAGCAGCCTCATCCTCGACCAGCAGCAGGACTTGCACATGGGCAATACATCAAATCTGGTTGGTGCAGACGGTGGGGAAGAGGAGCTTCGGGCTGTATGCACCTGACTTTCTAAGCATGCAGTAAACCGTGTGCCAAAGTTGCTGCAGCACTGAGACTATCGGATCTCAAGAGCTCAGGTGCCTGTAAGGTGTTCAAGAGTCCTCTAGAAATATTGCAAAGCAGGCTTGCAAAAGGCAGAAATGTTGCAAAGCAGGCTTGCAAAAGGCAGAAGAGAAATGAGCTGAAAGCTAATTTCCAGCTTTTGTTAGGATATAAACAGGGGAATAAAAACAATCACGTTACTGTACAATGTGCCTTTGTCCTTAATGCTCTGTACCAATGCATAAGAAACATGTAGTTGCAGTGTCTTTGAGGTGGATTCTTTGTACTAGACGTTAATGAATTTCAGCGCAGGCTTACACAAAGAGCAGTGCTATAGGCGGCCTGAGAGTTAGTAGTGGGAGTGGGGAAGCCCAAGGAAACGTGGGGCAAGAGAGGGAAGTAATTTGGGAAAGGGTGAGGAGGTAGCTAGTTTTCCAAAGAGGCTCTTCATCAAGCTGAGAAAGACAGAACAGTAAGGGTAAAGTGTAGCGAATGCCAGTAGTAAAACTAACAAGATTCTTTATGAGCATACTTGGACTTTCTCCTGTGCCAGCTTTCACTGCTCCTTAGTAGACTGTCTCTGTGGGACCACGAAGGGTTTGCTTACATCCTAATTTACTACAGGCATTTGGGGCAAAATTCCCAGCTACATTCCTCAGAGGCAGAGGAGAAGAGCAGAGCAAAGAGACAAAGGCAAGTTCACAGTTGACAGAGTGTCCCTCTGGACACCATGCCGATTCAGTCTTGATTGGGCTTTAATTGTCAGTCTTTAAAGGACTCTTTTGTGGTAGTGGGAAAACCACAAGACAGACCTCTCTCTCTTCCCTTACATGCTGCAGTAGCAGAAATGGAGGAAGGAGCATGTTCCTCCTTTTTTGAATCCCTTTTACCACATTCCAGAAACCATTAACAGAAGAGATGTAGACCCTTCTCTTCTCGATACCAGCCCTATTGCATCAGATCCTGCTGCAGTAAGGATCACCTCTCTTGATCCTTGCTAGGTTCAAAGACTGCAAGCAACGGTTGATATTCCTTTTCTACCAAAAGGAAGTCCATGTGGTTAGAGTACATTTTAGTGTACAAACGGTAGTTACAGCACTAATAACTGTTTGAAACAACGTTGTTTTTGCAAGAGGCTTAAAAGGTTTTGCACTGTATTTAGCATGCACAGTTGCCATGTAAAACGTTGCTAGTGATATTTTTATTTTTCTCCTTTGGAAGTGTGGCTTTACAATTTTGAATGCAGAAAGAAAATAAATGTTTCATCACAAGCTGTGGTTTACATTTTGCCAAACATCTTCTTGACAAATTTCATTAAGACATGTTTGTGGAAAAAAAAAAAAATCAAATGTCATGATCACTCCAAGGGAAATGCATAGCACTTATACATTACCTTAATAACAATTTATTTAAGGAAATATACAGGAAAAAATTTTCTGTCACTTGAAGTAAGTTCTTTGCTCAGTTGTTTCATTATCTACTCCCTCCACTGTGCATAAATAAGCCTTGCTGAATAGCCACATCTGGCTCTTGTTGCATTTGCACAGTTATAGCAGTGTGTAAAGCTGGACCCAGACATCACAGATTCTGCTGAAATCTGAGTAGTTAGACTAGGGGGAAAAAAAACTTCTTTTTTTTATGTTACAATACATAAAAGAAAAATATTTGTTAGAGCAGAAAACAAATATGAAAATGAGAATTAAGACTGTGTTTCAAATGCAGGATTTAATGTGTCTAAGAGTTATTACTGAAACTCCCTCTGAAATCAATAGCAAGATTTAGCCATAAGTATCTGCAGCATTCATGTTTGATCAGATGCTGAAGTGGAGCTGTGCCTATTGCAAATTGTTCCTTTTATGCTCTGAAATCCAAGAAGATAAACTCTGTGACACAGAATAATATATGAATGTATGTTTTCTTCCATTGTTAGGGGGCTTCAAAGCAGCACAATACTGCACTGTTTAATCTTGAAATCCTTGTTTTAATGAAAGCTGTTCTGCCCTCTCAAAGATGTGCTCTTGTTAAAAGCACAGAAAAGAATCACAGTCATGAGCTTATGTATATATATATATACACACACACATATATCTGTATGTATGTCTATAGTTATCTGTATGAGGGGCATTGGCTGTGATGGCAAACATACAGTTTTAATCCTTTTCAACTTAGTTTTCATTATATAAAAATTCCAATAGCATGATAATGAGCACCATCTCTGTTCTGTGATAATATCTCACCATTTTACAGTGCTGAGTTCCTTGATGGCGATTGCCTGTGATTTACAGGAAATGAGCAATTCTACCAAACTTACTGTTTAAAATCTTGTAGGTAGTGTGTAGTCCCAGTCTCAGATGTGGTAAACCTGATGAACAGGCTATGATACGTTATGTGGAAAGGTTGATGGAGAAAAGGTGAAGTCATCTTGGTTCCTACCTGCAAGAACTGAACCCTTACATCTTGATAGAGTGATCTTCCAGGTATACTATCAACCCATAGAGAAAAGCATGCCATGCTCTTGTAGCACATTCATACTTGGTACTTAGGAGGACATTAGAGCCAAAAGCTAATAAATGTAATCATTTAATAGAGGAAGTATAACATGTTTTTCTGTCAAATGTCACTTTAGCATTTAGTAACACAGGGATGGCAATCCCAGGTCAGATGGACGGTCCATCTGGTCTGGTTACCCAGAGAAAGCTGAAGAAGTCAGTGAAGCAAAAATACCTGCTTCTGGAGAAGTTCCTCCTTGATTCCTTACCACCTTTTGCCCTTACATGTATTTGCTCCTATTCCTTCTAAAATCCTATGTGTGTGCTTGGTCCAGCTGCTTCCTGAAGGTAGACCCAAGTACACCCTGTGGATGAGACTGACAGGTGACAGCCTGAGATGGCACACATCCTGGGGGTGAGGGGGTCTCCTTCAGCATGACAGGTTTTAGGAGCCCAAGTATGGCCAGCAGATTTGATGTCAATTGACCTTTTCAAATAGACTGCTGAAAGGCAATGCAGTCATCTGCAAAGCAGGCATGCGCACAGGCCATGGCTGGAGGAGAGGATGTAATGGGCTCACAGATGCTCCAGGCTCTGCTGTTTCACCTTATGGGAACTACAAGCATTGTCATTATCTGTGGAAATGTATAATCCCTCCCTGAACCTCAATTTATTCTTGGTCTCCAGTGACCTCCTTTAGCAATAAATTCCACAGGTTATTTATGTACTTTGGTATCTGTGATATATTCATGGTGTATTTCTGAACCTGTTATAGAATATCACTTGGTTCCTTTTTTAAGGAGGATAAATAAGAATTCTTCTTTCTTCACTCCTACTATTATTTCTTTATACACTTACCTAGTCCCTTCTGTAAGACTATTCCAGTCTGATGAATTTGGTGCCAGACTCCCAACAATGTAAATGATGTGAACTTTAAGAAAAGATCAAGTAGGGGATATGGTAAATAAAGGCTGCACATAAGACACCCATAGCATTTTTTGTAAAGCTAAACAGGAACACTAAGGATGTATAATATGTTCCTCCTCCTTTTTTTCTTCTCCACCTCCACTAAGAAGAACTTTGGGAGGAATGAGAATCATTGAGCAGCCAAAACCACCAAACACTGTTGCAGCTCAGGATATCACCTGCTGCCTATGAAATTCTCTATGAAAGACGTTTCATTTCTGAATCACCAGTTGGGAAGAAGCCAAAGTGATAGAATTTAGCACCAATATTTAACTAAAAGATGTTTCCATGCTCAAACAGTGAGAAGCAGCAGTATTTATGTTCTTAATGTATCAGTATGAAATGAATATACTAACTGAAAAGTGGTGGGGTTTTTTTAAAAAACAAAAAGAACAAAAAAAGTCTGCATGTTCGCAGGGCGAACTTTGGTTTCAGAATCAGAATTGAGCTTTATGCCTCGCTTTACCCCTGGTCTGGCTAGCTTCTTAGGCTCAGTCATTTCACATCTTTGTGTCTCAGCCTACCCTTGCACTGGCAGTGTGTGCTGTGGCAAGGTGAGGTAGCTTTCACGTGTGTGTATATATGAAGTCAGAGCTTGATGCTGGGCACTAGTGTAAAACAGTGTACATATTGTCTGAATGTTCTGAACAATCCTGAATCTTCAGGTGCTAGGAAACTACAAGGTTTTCTGTGGACTACTTAAATATTTTGAGGTTCTTTTTTCTTCTGGGTTCTGAGACTTTAGGGTGTGTTTGTTTCTTTTTTTTGTACTCTCCTCCTGAGTGATGAAGATTGGAAAAATACTGAAGAAAATCTGGTATACCCACAGATTTAGTAGTTAAGGATGTAACATAAACCCCAAATATCTCAATGAAATTGTGAGAGTTGCAAACACTACATACAATTAAAATCATACTGAACAGTAGGAATTCAAAGGGTCGTGGCATTAAGGGAACGATCATGAACAAACACACGCTTGCTTTCCAGATGGCTCACCAACACTTAAACATATCACAGGGAAGGGGGTGAGGATTACCTAGTTAAAGTTTTCACAGTGTTTTGAAGAAAAGTGCTAACTAACTTTTAATCTTTATTATTTTATTATGAAGTCCTCCAGATCTCATCTAGTTTGGGACTTAATTACAAACTCCAAATTCAGCCCAGTTTCAGTGAAAGGTTTATGTACCTTTCAAGTGCTAGTAGGTAATTTGCAGTTAGCAAATAATAGAAGCTTTATTAAGAATTTGCTGTGAATCCAATTAGGACTAAATCATGGGAACTGCGATTTGCAAGATATCTAGGTTGCTCTTTTGTGTGTGTGTCTGTTGATTGCACTCAGCTAAACTAAATCTTTCTTTCATATTTCTCATTAAATGGAAATTTCAGCAAATATGTTTTGGAAACAGAAAAACATGAGTTAAAATAAAATATGCTCCCTGGGGCCTTAAAGTTGCTGAGTAAAACAGAGGCATTCTTGCCAGTTCTGCCTCTGACGGCAGATTCTTCCAGCAGCTGGTGAGACCTCTGGATATGGGACAGCACTGTCTTGCTGAGGGCACTGTCCCAAGCCAGGGACTCAGATTCTCCACACTGTCCTTGACTCACTCAGGCCTTGTCAGGACTAACGCTATTTTTTAAAATTTTTTTTTTTAAGAATTCAGGGATGCCTCTTCCCTCATCCCATTGCAAAAAAAAGGAAAGAAAGATGAAGAGTGAGGAAAAGCCTCTGTCAGCTAAAATATCCAACTTGTCTAGGCTCTGAGGCCAGAAGAGACCATTTGGAGGAGCTAGTCTGACCTGTTACATAACATAGGTCAAAAAACCTCCACAAGTAATTTCTGCATTAAGCTTATTATTTCTGCTTGAACTGCACCATGTTCTCCACTCTCATGAGTGGTGTCTCTTCCTAATTATTATAAGAAATGCTTTTATACTAATATTGTTATTTATATAGGTTGTAAATATTCAGTATTTAGCAGGATATAAAATATGATGCCAGCTTTGAACAATTTATAGTCTAACCTTTCTCTGCTATGTTGTCTGACATTCTCTGGACTCTTTTCTGCAGTGTAATACTTTTTATTTAATGAATAACATTTGGCAACAGACTGTGTCTCTTTTTCCTAATTTTTCTTGTTTGGTTGTTTTGTTTTGTTTTTTTTTTTTCCTTTCTCCAAGCTGTCTGGACTCATCTAGTGATTTTTTTTTTGTTTAGGGTTTTTTTTTGGGGGGGTGGGGGCTTGGTTTTTTTTAATATATCTGTGAATATTTGTATTATTTATAAGCTGTTTATCTCTTCCTTAACTTTTAAAATGATCCTTTGCCTTATAATAAGACTCACCTGGGACAGTGAGCCAAACAACTCAGAGCTCTTACACTTAAAAAGAGAAGAAAAGCTCAGCATTTACTCTCTAGGCAGATTTCCTGGAGCTTGTCCAGATCTAGCTTAAATTATCTTCATGAGGCTGTTGTTAGCAGTTGCACTGTTGCATTATGCATGATTCCTGACTGTTTCTAGTATGGACAAACCATACAGTGTTTAGTTAGTGGGTTTCAATTTTATGCTAAGCTGTACAATTTGTTGGTGTTATTTAGGTTAATATGCTATTATTTTGCATATTTATAACTCTCCCATTACATTTTTATTAATAATGATGTCATGTTTGGTAGCAAGGATCAATAAGACTTCTAGTGTGTAATGTTTACATATTTATATTATTACAGTATAATAAGTCTCTTAGGCAGCTCTCTGCATTGGAATCACTTTGTAGATGCATCTTTCAGGTAATTTCATGCCTACAGTGGCTGCCTGAATAGCAGTGATACACTGTACTGAGATGAAATCTAGCCTGCAACTAGTGTGTAGGTATCAGAACAGGCAATCTATCTTCAGTGTCTGTATCAGAAAATAAATGGTGATGCATTACATCCATTTCCACTTCCACTGGATGGATTCTCTTTTATCTGTTGTGTTGCTTTTGCCCTTCCACAAGTAGTATTTTCTTTAGCATAACTCTGAAGAACACTTCTGCACTCTCTCCCCCAGTCATCCCTTCTAGAGAGATATATTGAGCTTGTGGATGCATATAGCACCTCTTGGAGGAAAAACTTCAAGCTCTTCCTTATAAAATTTCCCTTTCTACTCCCCAGATGCTTTGTTTACTTACCTTTGTACTGGCAGAATGTTTCTTTAGTTGGTGCTATACCCTGCAAAACAGCAGCAATACCATGAAGAAAATAAATGTTGCCCCTGTTAGTGAGTAAACCGCTTGCCTGATACTTTTGCACACCAGAAGGCTCATCAGTGACCCTGACCCAGTGGTCAAAGTAAGGGGGTGCACACTGGCAGCTAGCTGTTATGATTGAGACCCTTTGGGCAAAAAGGTTTGCTTGCCAATCTCCCACTACGCTGCTTATTCTCACTAATAATAGTGATCACTGTAGTGTGAATGAGTATCGCTGACTAATTATATAGAGCTAGATTACATCCTGTTAATGAGTTCAAGGAGTGCTCCCTCTCGCCTGTTCATCTGCCTGTGTGTTTGTGCAGGAGCATGCAAAAGTACAGTGGGGCATCAGAGTGTGCAGAGACTTTCCCTGTGGTGCTGGCTAGCTGAAGGTAGCTGGCAAAAGCTGGAATCACCTCTTCTTCGATGGTTCTCTACCTTGCCCTTTCCCCACAGCCACATTCTGCCCCCCTGACCTCCTGAGCCTTCTGAATGGGAGTCCAGCAGGTATGCTCTTTCAGGTTGTGGAGAGGATACACACTGGTATGTTGTGAAGTCTGCAATGGAGTCAAAAGATCACACAATACAGATGACTGGCATTGACAAATCAAGTGTCAGAAAGTGGCAGAATATCACAGGAAGCAGTGTAAGGTTGTAAAACAAAAAATTAAACCACTCAAATGTGACTGATAAAAAAGCAAAATGAAAATAAGTTTTTTATTTAATATTGCAGAATAAGAAATAAATCGATAACATTTCACAAAATTTCACTCTTGTGTTCCTTCCAAAGGCATCTTGCTGGCTCACAATGGACTCCTGTTCCTCTGTGAAAATGCTTCTGTTTTATGATGTTTTACCTCAAAGGATGAAATGTTACACAGAATGTTCTTACTCAGACCCCAGAGCAGGGGTGAAAAGCTGGAGCATGGACAATTTATGTAACCAGATAGACTCTTCTCTTTTCACTCATCATTCTTTAAGTTCTTCTCTTTATTGCACTTAAATTTAAGATCTCATAGCTTGAAAATCATGAGAATAAAAATAATTTTTCCCCCTTTATGATTTTAAGCACTTAGTACTAGCAGTTTCTAGGCTTTTCCCTGTTACCAAAAACTGTCTTTAATAAAGGTAGAAACTATTCCTTGTTTAAGGAAGACAAGTCATAGCACAAGACTTAAAACACAACTTCGAGCAAAGCTGAACTTAGTTCAGTGACCTGGCCCATGGCGAACAGCCTGAGCCACGTCCGACACAAATACAGATCAAAAAAGCCTCCACCACCAGCAAAACTCTATCAGGAATTGTACCTACAGATACATCAATGCCTCCTGGAGCAATAGCCTAAGTATATGCTTGCATCTGCTCTCTCTCCTCTGCCCTTCTTCCTCCCAAAAGTCACCCTCCGATCCGAGCCATGCCCTCTTGCAGAGACCTCACAGGAAGCCAGTGGTACAGAAGGTCTCTGACAGGTCTGGGTGTACATCCTCATCTAACAAATGTCAGTTCAGTGTCTGAAGTCTTTTTTCAATTTCAATTCAAAGAAAAATCAAATGTACATGATGTTCTTAACATTTGTAACTCTAGAGGGAAGAACACTGCACAAATAAACTATTACTGCAGGCTTTTTTTATGATACATTGGTAATCAGTCAAACACTAATGACTAATTCCTGCAAAGATTTAAAAAATGCTTAAATGTGGACTTGCGTAAAGCTGTCCATTCACATGCACAAACTTTGAGTTTGGGTCTAAATTTCATTTCTCTCTTTCATTCCTGAAAAAGACAATGCTGGTTGTATTCAGCTGGTTTACTTCTTTCAAACTGCATTGACATCTACTGGTCCCCAGGGTTTCCCTGACTCTTTCTTGTGGCACTTCACAATGACACTGTTCTTTTGGTTTGGTATGGATACTCACATTTCCATTATTTATTATTAAAAAATGAAGTTTGTGCTTATAGCATTAGGCTAAGGTTTGGTCACTGTTCCCCACCAATGTCATTTCAAGGTGTTGTACACATACTCTTTATGAAATGATGTGGTATCCTTCAGGCTACAAATACATAAAAACAGGCTACAAATTTTTAGGTCTGTTTGGTGCTGCTGAGGAGCAAAGCAGTTTATAATTTTTCTCTGCACCTTTCTGCTTTTAATTACTATACTGTTCGTTTATTTTTCTGCTGTTAGTGTGATTTAGGTAGCACATCACCTAGTATTCATACCAGTATCCTAAATATAAGGGTCTTTAGAGAGCAGCAGGTCACATTTGAATCTGGTGTGTGAATCCTATCTTGAGTTTTAGCTTCATTAGAACCGACAATGCTGCAGCTGTTTGCACCCTTGCTGAAGTTACGTTCCATAAATCATGTGAACTAATTGTTATAATGCTAAAGTCATATGAAGAACTTGAATAAAGTGTTCTTCCAATACCTAATCATGTTCATGTCTGAAGTCTCTGTTTAAGCATTTTCAGTACTGTGTTTCTATTGTGGCTAGTATGCTCCACTCACAGAAGAATACCTACACATGAGCAGCCACAACATACTTTAGTGAATAAAAATAATACATACTGTTTTGCATTTGGATGGTCAAAGAGAAAGCAAAAAACCTTAGATTGCACATAGAGATGAAAAACCCTGCTCTCTGCATTCTCTACAGTTCAGAAATACACTTGCAATACTCAGGAGACATGTACAAGTGAACACCAGAGGCACATACAGAGCCAGTTTCTTATTCTGATGGGGCCAAATGTCATTCTTCTGTATTCAGCCTCTGAGACTGGCTGTGAAAACAGCAGACATTGATTCTGTTCTTATTTTGTTTATGGACCATAAAAGAAGCTTATGAAAATGTCAAGTTCAGATCACTGAAAAATGAAATCCTCTGTTTATTCTAATTTGGGCCTCATCCACACACTTTTACATTGCCTATATCTCCATCTATATGGAAATTTTTTTCCTTATATTGCCATAGAGTGGAATTCAAAATGAAAAAGAGGTCTAGAATACTATTTAAAAACTTGTGCACAGAAAAGTACATACAAAAATTCATACCTGTTTTAACATTCATGTTATAACCTCAGAGATTGTAAGCTAGGTACTTTATTATCAAAAAATCAGTTTACATATCTGATTCTCCTGTCTTTTACATCAGATCTATTTTGCTTCATCTGAGTTGTCTTGACTAGGATATGACTGATGTAAGAGAATGTGAAATCCAGTCAGTCAAACACATAAATACCCACTTTGGAAAGCCATTGTAGCAATTGTGTGTTAAAATTAGGAACTTAAGTACTGTGACATTTTTTGTGTGAGCAATTGGATGACTGACCTTTTAAAAATGTGAGGCTCAGGTTAGCCCATTGTCTTCATCCTGCTTGTGAGACAGAGGTTACTGTTTAAAGTGTATTTATGAATGTCCTGAAATACTAATTTTTCTCATCCTTCGTACTGTTGCCAAATCCTGCCATACTTGGCTGTCCATCACAATCAGTGCAAGCTGGTATCACAGTGCAACTTTGGGGCTTGTGTCTCTGAAGACTCATCCTCTGGGGCTCCCACTATACTGGAAAGGATACTCTGCAGTCTGGACCACAGTATTTAGACAGGTTATTGGTGTCCTGTTTATCCTAATTAAGGCCACCACAGTAATTATTTTCACACTGGGACATTTGGATAAAATAACACATTTGTTTTGAGAGACAAGTCCTGGTTTCGTCTACTCCTCCAAGTCTTGCTTTTCAGCTGGGCTTCTTCACGGCTTTACTTTGGAACCTATGAAAATAATACAAATAGTTGTTTTTATTTTAATGCTATACAGACACACACAAATATATATATTAGATATATATACACTTCTATATATTCACAATATCTATTATACATAAAATATATGCAGTTGCTGGTTCAAGTTCTTATTTGCTGCATGGTCAAGAATCTGGTTAGCAACACAAACTCTAGAGTGATATAATTTCAGTCTACTATTTCAGAAACACTTCAAGATAGTAATTTATAATCTTTTTTCTTTTTCAGGGGTGGGGTGGGGTGAGGTGGGGTGTGTTATTATACTGTATGCAATGAAACGCCTCCTGGTTTAACCAGATTAGCAAAACTGAGGCCACAGTGTCTCCCAGGAAGATATTTAACAAAAATATTATTGGACATAACAGGGAAAGAATAAGAATCAAAGTTATACCCATGAAGATTAGAAATTCTTACTTCTTATTTTTTTTAACAGCACCCATTTTTATTAAAATACCTTGTTAGTTTTACAGGGACAGAGACAATTTCTGATGGATAGCACAGTGGTGTTTGACAGAAAAATCCTGAATGGGTGCTGAACTCTTCCCTCACCTTTCTCAATCACCAGAAAACAAATTGGAAAAGTGGAAATAGCAAGGTCAGGTCAGGTGAGTGCATACTTAAACATTTCATAGGGAGCAGGGTGCAGAGCAGTGATCTGCTCTCATGTTCCATTAATTCAGAGACAGCTGTCATTTATCTTTTGATGGAAGCTAGAGGTTGAAATGCTTGACACAACATATCAGGCCTAATATGGAAAGATAAGAGCAATGTGGGCTCAGTTCTGTAAAAGTGAGTTACTGTGCAAAGAGGTTTCATAATTCCCCTACTGACTTCTAGCAGAGAACTTTGGCCACATTTCAGCAAATACAAATTGCCCAGCTATAGTTAAAAAAAAAAAAGGCAAAGGATTGCATGGGGAATTAACCACATAATTTCTATTAAAGACTATATGAATTGCATGGCTAAATCCTTGTGAAGCTTCTCAAATGCTTAAGAGCTGTATGTCCATAAAAAAGTCTTAAAGATAGCTTTTGAAATGCAAGTAGGTAGGCAAAAAGTTAAATAAATTGGTGGGGAAGCACTCCTTTTTGCCTCTGGAAAAACTGACTACAAGATGACAACTCAGACATACCTGCTTCTTTAGTTGTCAAAGTATTAGCATCTGCAAGTCAATTTGGTGGGAAATACCATTAAAAAGATAAAAGAGAGCAAAACCAAAACCAATTTCAGTAAAGATTCACTCAATAGTGCTGTAGATCCAAGAGAATAAAAGTGCTTTCTCTAAAAACCAAAGTGTGTGTGGGGAGTTGACAGTAAGATGCAAAAGCGAACCTCTAAAAATCACATTTAATACAAGAAACTACACTATATGCAATAGAAATAGCAGAGAAAATCAGCACAGCACACTACTGACTCAAGAAGAGATCTTATATGTGGCAAGGGGTTTAGGAGCTAATGAGCCGATGCTTGTACAGTCCTGTATCTTACCCCTTCCTTGTTTTAAGAATGAAAAGGACTTTCCACCCCCTCTCACAATTCAGATGGGACTATTATGGTGAATGGAGTTAGATCCAGTTGGCGGTCAGTCACAAGTCATGTTCCCCAGGGCTCAGTATTGGGACCAGTTCTGTTCAATATCTCTATCGACGTTCTGGATGAGGGGATCACCTCAGTAAATTTGCAGATGACACCAAGTTGGGTGAGAGTGTTGATCTGCTGGAGGGTAGGAAGGCTCTACAGAGGGATCTGGATAGGCTGGATCCATGGGCTGAGGCCAATTTTATGAGATTCAACAAGGCTAAGTGCCGGGTACTGCACTTGGGTCACAACCACCCCATGCAATGCTACAGGCTTGGGGAAGAGTGGCTGGAGAGCTGCCCGGCGGAAAAGGATCCGGGAGTGGTGGTCAACAGTCGGCTGAATATGAGCCAGCAGTGTGCCAGGTGGCCAAGAGGGCCAATGGCATCCTGGCTTGTATCAGAAATAGTGTGGCCAGCAGGACTAGGGATGTGGTCATCCCCCTGTACTCGGCACTGGTGAGGCTGCACCTTGAATACTGTGTTCAGTTTTGGGCCGCTCACTACAAGAAAGACATTAAGATGCTGGGATGTATCCAAAGAAGAGCAACAAAGCTGGTGAAGGGTCTAGAGCACAAGTCTTGTCAGGAGCAGCTGAGGGAACTGGGCTCGTTTAGCCTGGAGAAGAGGAGGCTGAGGGGAGACCTTATTGCTGTCTACAACTACCTGAAAGGAGGTTGTAACGAGGTGGGAGTCAGTCTCTTCTCCCAAGTAACAAGTGATAGTATGAGAGGGAACAGCCTCAAGTTGCTCCAGGAGAGATTTCAATTGGATATTAGGAAAAACTTCTTTACTGAAAGAGTAGTCAGGCACTGGAACAGGCTGCCCAGGGAAGTGATTGAGTCTCCATCCCTGAAGGTGTTTAAAAGATGTGTAGATGTGGTGCTTAGGGACATGGTTTAGTGGTGGACTTGGCAGTGTTATGTTTGCAGTTGCACTCAATGATCTTAAAGGTCTTTTCCAACTTCTTGATTCTATGAGTCTATGATCCTATGATTCTTCCATTAAGGTTACTGGGGCTAGGCATGTTCTTCATGCTTCCGGATACTCAAACTTTATAGGTTACAGCTCTATGAAGACAGTATCTCACTGACACCTCTACCTTTCTATTTACAGGTGTATGCCTCTTACCGTTGCTCACATGTATGAACAGATAATACTAACAACTGGGAAAAGAGGTGTTGGGAAGATGTGTATGCACCTTTGCATAATTTATGGGTAATAGCAAACAGGCCAAAGCATCACCCTGTATTTCATGGAAGAAAGCTCCAGGGACCACCTGATCTCACTGATCCGATTTTGGGAACCACAACTTTAAATTTACAGGTTGACACTTTGTTCTTGGTAATCTGTAGTGATACAGAGAATAAGTGAGTCCAAATTTTCAGTGGTCAGATATAGGTTGCGAATTATTGGTCCTAACTCCTCCTGCTCATGACTCACACTTACGGTTTGTCCAGCCTGATGTGGGGCATCTATTCTAGTCATGTCATCTTGATGAAGGTCTGAATTTAAATCTGTAATTGCTGCCTCCCGAACTGAAAAGCTCTCAAGATCTAGATATTTTCATTCAGCCTTGTCTCTGGCAGGAGAGCAGGAGCAGCAGAAATTGCTGACATACTTTCAGTTCAGCTTCTCAAGATTTTTAGAAACTTATTTTGTCGTAGCAGAAAAGTTCTGTGCTTGTCATTGTCTAAATGTTGTTGTTGTGTGATTTTTTTTTTAACTTTGTTTGCGTGTAACCATTTTTGAGTCTGAAGAAAATAGAGGTAAAACATTTTTCCCTTGATAAAGAAAAATTGCTTAAAATATTTTCCTGCCAGAGCAAGAAAGACATGAGAGTTGAAAACAAAACAAAAGCTCTGTATCAGGAATTACTTTGACTGCACTAGAGAAAAGTGGTTTTAATTGGTTCAAGATGACTATCTTTTTTTCTTTTTTTTTTTAAGCACATACAGAGGATTAATAGTTTGGTTGGCATTCTGAGAAATTCTTCCCCTTTGGCTTTTTTTATAAGTATTTTGAAATCCATTGTTTCCAAATACTAGGGACATCCAGTGCTGTGGTAAAGTCTCCTGTGACTCTTGTAAGCTGTCAAGGAGCTGTAAGAGAGCTTTGGTATACTCATAAAAAAAAAAAACACCCACCCGTATGATTCAATATCTCATTATTTGAGGAATGTGTCTTACTGGGCTATTTTGATGCTACTCAATGAAATATGTTGTTACTTGGAGTAAGCAAGAGAAATGAATCTGCCCATAATGGCTATTTCCCTTCAGCTGCAAAAAATCCTGGGTGGGTGTCGTGGTTTAACCCCAGCCAGCAACTAAGCACCTCTGGGGGATTCAGATTTTATGAGCTGTTTTCAGATAGAAAAGTAATGTAAGGTGCCAAGAGGGAGGTGAGGGGTGAGGAGCCTCCTTTTCCCTGGGCTCTGCACCTCGTGTAAATGCTGTTATTTTACTCACACGAAAGAAAGGAATATGCATTTATATATTTCAGAGACACAGACAGCACCCTAAAACAAGAAGGGAGAAAGGAGAGAAGCAATTTGTGTTCATTGCCATGTCTCAGTCACACTGGGCTGAGCACAGGGTCCTGGTGCGTTTGAGGGACGTAGCATCCAGCACAGTGTTAGGTGCGTGGAAAGGGCTGGACAGGCTGCTGCTGGGTACCCTTCCAGAAGGTCTGTTCCTCTACACAGCAGTGATGCCTTAGTGGCGTCACTGAATCTCCCTGTCTCTCAGAGCATCAGCCCAACTCTCCTCGCCCCCAAAGCAGCTGCTGCCAGAGGCGCACAGTGTTTTGCGGCACAGTCTGCCTGGTGATTCTGCGTTCACTTGTAACATGCCTCTGCAAAACAAACACAGCTCTGCTCTTGACATCGCTCCAGTTATGGAGTCAGTGTGTTGCAGTCTGAAGTGCTGAGACAACCTGGTGTTTTAATTCAAATTTCATCTGAGATTTCTTTGATCCTTATGTTCTTAAGGAAAATAATCACCATCTTTAGGGTTCCTTTGCACTTCTTGAGAATGTAAATCAAGGCTAGGAAGGCAACGATTTTCTTGAATAAAAATTAAAGTAAAAACATGAAAAATGTAGATTTTCTTGGAACAATCTTAAGCCCTTTATGTAGGTCAAGGTCATGACGTCTAAATAAATGGTATACAAAGTTCCCTGTGCTGTTGTATGCCTTCCTTAGATCTTTCTTAGGTTCACTTCATAGAAGAAAGCAGGAGCTTCCCACCCTGCTGTGAGCAGGAGGGGACTGCAGTGAGTAGGAAGTTACCAAGTGTTAACAACTGAGCTGATGCAGAGGAGGTGGTGTGCATCCCACATTGTAAGGCTGGAACAGATTGTGGCCTTCCTTTTCTAGGGGAAGAGTAATTCCTTCACAACTATATTTGTTGGATAGTAGCAAAACCTTTCTCTAGAGGCATGACCTGTTCCTTAGGGCTTCTACTGAATTCAGTTAGAGATGGGTTGTTGTTTTTTCTGTGTGTTTTTCTAAAGCAAGCACTAAATAATTCTGAGATTATCTCTAGACTGGAGGTTTGACAACATTCCCGTACTTCACTTTGGTAAAATGGGATTGGCACCTGGCACGGGATAGATAAAATAGCTTTGAAACATATATAGTCATATTAGATTGGGTAGAGGGATATGACCTTGCCCTCCCCTTTCCCATACTTCTCTACTTTGCTTACTGCAAGAACAGTTATTTTTATTTCAGATTGTTCAGGTTTATGGAAACCACTAATTTATATAGGGCATGCTCAGAGGCTTAGCATAATCATTCCCAGAGTAACATGACTGTTGCCATTAGCATAATTATGTCCATACTCACTACATAATTCATATTATTATAATTTTTTTAGGAGTCACAATTCCCCAATTTATTAGATTCATCTTTTCTGAAGAATTGTTCAATTTTTTTAATCATGCTTTATTTTTCAATTTACCTTTCAGAGGTGAAATGGGAAATTTGGTTTCCTTCTGAGTAACTTCGCCTAGCTAAGACTGTGACCCGAGTCACTATAAGTTATGCGAGGAGAAACTAGAACTGAAGCTTATGGCTCTTAAAAACTGTGTCCACCTGATTTTCCTATCACGTTTGCCTTTAATTTTGGGTTCCTAAGAGATAGGGCTAGAGTTGCATTCTGATCTGTACTCTCTGCACTCTCACTGTTTCCTTCTAGTTGTTAAAGAATCATATCACCCCTATGCCTTCCTAACTTTCCTGGTTTTGGCTGGAATAGAGTTAATTTTCTTCCTAGTAGCTGGTATAGCGCTGTGTTTTGGATTTAATATGAGAATAATGTTGATAACACACTGATGTTTTAGTTGTTGCTAAGTAGTGCTTACACTAAATCAAGGACTTTTCAGCTTCTCATACTCTACCGACTGAGAAGGCTGGAGACGCACAAGAAGCTAGGAGGGGGCATAGCCAAGACAGCTGACCCCAACTGGCCAAAAGGCTATTCCATACCATACAACATCATGCTCAGTATATCAACTAGGGGAAAGCTGGCCGGGGGGCTGCTACTCGGGGACTGGCTGGGCATTGATCAGCAGGTGGTGAGCAATTACGTTGTGCATCACTTGCTTTGTATATTCTATTATTATTATTGTTGTTGTTGTTGCCATTATTGTTACTAATACTAATACTATTTTATTTATTGTATTGTATTGTATTGTATTGTATTGTATTGTATTGTATTTTATTTTATTTTATTTTATTTTATTTCAATTCAATTATTAAACTGTTCTTATCTCAACCCACAGGTTTTCTCACTTTTCCTCTTCCAATTCTCTCCCTCATCCCACCGTGGAGCGGGGGGAGTAAGCAAGCAGCTGTGTGGTGCTCAGTTGTCAGCTGGGGTTAAACCATGAGACTAACTGAATCAGGAAATAGATATTGTTCCAGTTTCAGATGCTGCAATGTGGGTGAGTGCATATAGACCTAAACAGAAGCTGAATGGACCATTTAGCAGACAGCAGTTTCCTGTATCCAACTGCTTACACATAGAAACCCAATAGGGCTTAGCTGACACAAACTATGATGAGTTTCTTCAGGCTTAAAGAGGTTGCCATATCCTATTTTAGAACAGCTGCTACATAACTCTTGGTCATATGGCAGCATTTAGGAAACTGTCCTGTCAGGGGAAAAGACGCATATTTTAGAAGTCTCGTGTATATATATGTGTGTGTGTGTGTGTGTGTGTGTGTATTTCTTTTTAAAATCATTTGAGCTTTCAGGATGATTTTGCCAAATAAATTCTCTTGATTTGAATGCCAATGAAAATCCTGTGTCCCAAGAAATAAAGTTAAACAATATGATTATTCTTCCTACAGCCAAGACTGTATTTTTAAGGGGGAGGAAAGGAGGAGGCAGACAGTGGAAATGTAAAGCTGCAGTATTTCTTTAATTAGTTTTTACTTCTGGGGAACTGATTCCAGGAAAACAATGTCCCACCTTCTATATTCCATATGCAAAATACTATTATATTTGCAGCTTTGTGTTAGCGAAATATGATTGAACTTCTTTTCCCCAGTGCTAGCACATTTCTGTGTGTTGCTCTCATTTTTACATGGACAGAGACAGGACAGAGTTTTCACCTTCCCAGTTAGAATAATGCATGTTTTCTGGCAGTTCCCTGGTTAGGAGAAGGGGCTGGGAGCTGGATTCCTCTGCTCAGTGTGACTCTCTGAGTGTGTTTTTTGGTCAGAATTGCCAACTGATTTGAACACGGTCTGGAGGACTGGCCTCTGCTCAGTCTCAGGAAGTCCTCCTTAATACTCACTGCTGCTGAATGACTGCCAACACTCAACTACAAGGAGGGAATGAAGATTCACAGTGTCTAACTTCAAACTTCTAAATTAGGTTGGAAATCTATACTCCATACAAAAGGATTCCTTCATCTGGAGCTCTGAATTAACTAACTAAAAGGAGTAGACTTAGGTGGAGTGACTACACTCCTCTGCCAGAACAATCGGTACCTCTGCCTCAGTTGGTGAAAGTTCAAATAGTTCCACTGAAGCCAATGGATCCTCACTCCATCTTCACCATTGAAAAACTCCTTGTGTCCCTTTTTCCAACACATTCAAAAAGCAGAAATACACCTACAAGGGCAAGAAGTGGCTTTTATCAGAAAGGTTGCTGTTTATTCCAGCTCAGTGTGGCAAATTGCTGTGCAGATGTCTTTGAAGAGTTGGGCTTGGAGCTTCAAACTGTTTCATCATCCAGCCATTTATTTATTTTTTTTCTCAGAATTTTTTGAAGTCTGTGAATGCATAATTTATCATGCTTCCCTCTGTCTTGTGACAATGAATGCCAGTCGACTTCTTGAAGTAGAAGCTTATCCTTTGAGAAGCACCTAACTGAAGAGCTCACTTAAACTACAGTCATCCTACCTTCAGGATCCACAAACTTGATGGCTTCAAGCACCTGCAAAAATTTCCTTCATAGTGAAATTTTGGTGAAATACAATCCTAGTGAAGCTGCTGATCTCTCTTTGAGTTCTTAAACTTTCTTACTATACAAGCTATTTCCTCCTGACAATACCATTTTGCTGATGCTATCTTTTTCTTTGATATTCAGACTGGCTACTATTCTTACCCATCAGAGCTAAACAGAGTTCACATGCTGCAGCTGGGGTAACAATGCCTGGTTTTGTTCTTTGTTTCATTTCTTTCTGCCACCATTCTGTAGGATCTTTCCACTCTCATCAGAAGGTCCTTCCCATGTAAAAATGGGGGTGAGAATGTCCCTATATTGGGACATTTATGGCTTTAAAAAATGTTGCGTTGGGAATGAGGTGACTACTACTCTGTGAGAAATTGCCTTGTTAAGTCCTTTGTATTACCTAAGCTTTACCAAGGTTGGGAATGTAGTCTTTCTAAAGTCCCTTCTACTGTCAGCTGAATAGAAACACACTGTTAGATAATGATGTAGTCCACCTAAAGTCTAGGTTTACATCTCTGTCCCTCCATTGATGATAAGAGAGAATACAGTTGTTTCAATTAAGTGAGATAACTCTAGGTCTGAGTATCGAGAACAGAATAAAAATCTGCTGAAGAACTAATACCCATCACTGACTCATACTGCTTCTCAGAAAAGACATTCAAAGTCTGTATGCTTGTTTCTTCTGTCTTGGTTTTTGTTTTGTTTTTTTTTTTAATTCATTGGTTTTTCCAAATAAACCCAAGAGTGCAATGGATTATGCATTATTCTCCCTTTGGAAAAAGAAATAATTGCTGCTTTATTTATCTTCATTTACTGTTATATGGATGTTCAGGACCAGATATGGTTTGATTTTTAAATGTTCTTTATGTTAAGGAGAATATTAGAAGTGGAGCTCCTCACAGAATCAAAGAATAACTTAGGTTGAACTAGAGGTCACCTATCCTATATGCTTGCTCAAAGCAGCTCCAGTCAGATCAGGTACTCAGGGCCATACCTAGTCAGGTTTTGACCATCTCCAAGGATGGAAATTTCACAGCCTGTCTGTGCAACTTGTTCCAGTGTTTGACCACCCTCTTGGTAGTTTGTTTTTTTCCCCTTATACCAAATTGGAATTTCCCATGTTCCAGCTTATATCTGTTGCCTTTCATCCTGCCCCAAGAAGTTGTGGATGCCTCATCACTGGAAGCGTTCAAGGTCAGGTTGGATGGGGCTTTGAGCAGCCTGATCTAGTGAAAGATGTCCCTGTCCATGTCAGGGGATGGTTGGACTAGATGATCTTTAAAGGTCCCTTCCAACCTTTCCATACCATTCAGTGATTCTATGAACCTTCCTCTGTGCACCTCTGAGAAGAGCCTGGCTTAGTCTTCTCTACCCCAACTCGTAATGTTGTACATAGCAATAAGGTGTCTCCCCAGCCTTCCCTTCTTCAGGCTGGACAAATCCAGCTCTCCTAGCCTCTCTTTGCATACTATGGGCTCCAGCCTCCATCTACCTTGGTGGTCCTCTGGTGGACTCTCTCCAAGTCTGTGGACAAGTGTCTGTCTTGTACTCTGGAGCTCAGAACTGGACACAGCAGCCCAGTAAAAAAACCCAGCTGGTTGGACCTCTGCCTGTACTGATGCATGGGGTTATATCTCCCCAACAGAAAGGCTTGGTATTTACTTTTGGTCATCTTAATGAGGTTCCCATCAGCCCATTTTTCCAGCCTGCCTATATCCCTTTGAATAGCAACCCTGTCCTTCAGGGACTGACCAGTTTGATATTGTCTAGAGACTTGCTGAGAGTGTACTTTGTCCCATCATCCAATGTCATTAATAAAGACACTGAATAATACTGGGGCTTGTATTAATCCCAGAAGGACACCACTGGTAACTGACTGCCAGGTGGACTTCATACTGCTTTGTACCATACTTTGAGTCCAGTGATCCAGCCAGCTTTCCATCCATTTTTGTCCACTTTCCCAATCACTTCTTAGGCCCATCTACCTGGAAAAAATATTTTGCACTGGGAAGGGAAAGTCTCTGCTTTGGTCATCTAAAAACTTTATGTACAATCAAAAATTTTATTTGGCTACTATTTCATGCAAAGTTTTCTTTATTAAATGAAAATCAGCATCTGAAATGTTTTTCTTTTGGCTTATTAGTATCTTTGATGCAAAGGGCCCATTGTAATATAGATATTGTTTAACATTTCATGGAAATCCACAATGGGAAGTGGATAAAGTTGAAAACTACATAGGTTAAGCTTATTTTATTTTATTTTATTTTAAAGTTACATTTTTTTTTCATGCATCTCTTGTAATAACATGTGCCATCTCCAGGGTGGAACGTATTTAAGATCTTTGGATGAAAAGTACTCAATAGCAGCAATGACCTGTCTCCAGCATGGTGAAGAAAATGATTTTTTTTTCCTATATTATTCTGATGCTTCTTTAACACAGAGAAAAAAATAAATAAATAACTGGACTTCTGAAAGGTTGCCTCTACTCTCATAAAATGAAAATATCTTATTTCTTTTCTGGGACAAGTGCACTTTAAAGAACATGAGCTACTTTCCCATCCATTTAGCTGTGATCAAGTCCCATGACAAATGACTACCCTAGGGAGACTATGGAGTTAGTCACCAGAGCCCCCTCTGTGACTTCCCTGATGACTTCACTTTTATTATTGCATAGCAGGACTATAATGCCAGAGTGACTGAGTAAAGCACACAACAAATTCTTTACTCCCCATACATACCGAGACAAGGTGTGATATAACTCTGTTACGTATGAGATATCACTTGCTTGTGGCAATGCCGAGCTACCTCCTTGGACTCCAGGCCTCTTATCAAGTAACAGTGCAAGTAAGCCCTTGAATGAAATGAATGAGTAAAATTCAGCCTACATATAAGTAATTGCTTGCAGCATTGGAGCCTGACTCTGTGGTATTTGCAAGGAAGCACTTGTTGACAAAGGTACAGTTCATCTGATACCTGGCTAGGTCAAGGCTAAGCAATGCTGTTATTTGAGTACATTTTGATCACTGCCACGTGCACAGGAAAATATGTGTTGTTGTTGTATGCATGCTTATTGTAACCTAACAAACAGAGTCACCCATTAATCAGCAAAATAGAGATTGCCATACTGAAATAGTTCAGATGTCCTTGTTCCTTGTCCATCTCTTGTGTACGCTAATACCCATTGCTTTGCAGGAAAGCAAAAGTAAGCTTGCAGAACAATTATGCCATACATTGGCCTAGGAAATGTTCCCTCTTAGTGACCACTATATAGCTACATTATGCCCTGAAACATGGGGGGTTAGATCCTAGAAAGCTGAATTTGATCTTAAAAATGTGGATTTGAGTACTGAGCATGTTTTATGCCTACACATTTGTGTAGCTCTTTCTGAGTCCTGTAACCTGCCTTGATGTTGCAACACGCTGATAACGAAAAACGTGGAGGGAACAGAAGGAGAGAGAGTGTATATTCACATCACTTTCCTTCTAACTAGGTAATGGAGCTGTATTGGTTAAGAGTTGTTTTTCCCTGGGCTCCCTGTATTGCTAATGGA
This sequence comes from Theristicus caerulescens, assembly GCA_020745775.1. Taxonomy (NCBI): domain Eukaryota; kingdom Metazoa; phylum Chordata; class Aves; order Pelecaniformes; family Threskiornithidae; genus Theristicus; species Theristicus caerulescens. The sequence goes on from CM036558.1 coordinate 78,380,271, forward strand.
GACAAATGAATTCCTCCAGAGAGAGGCTCAGGGCAGAAGCACCACTTTGATGCTCTGACTCCTTCCAGGGTGGAGTTGTCCTTTCTCTCTCTGCTGATTGCACAACCTGCACAGAAACACTAACCTGCTGCCTGAAGCTGTCACTCCCACAGGTGGCAACAGCTTCCACTGTGCAGTGTCCTTTTCCAGTTTCCTATGTGCCTGTACAAGAACCAGGGCTATGGTCTGAATTTTGTTGATATCCACAAAGGGCCTTTGGAGGATGAGGAGTAAGTATAGCAAGGTGAAGGGTAAATGCTAAGGAAAAACATCTGGAAGTGAAGCCGCGTTGTAGTTATTTGACTTGACTGCTTACATTGCAACTCTGTTTTCCAGGTTTCAATAACAGTCCCATATGGCTGTGGCTGAACCATCTCATGCTATACTTTTACTGACTTTTTAATATCTAACAAAATGCTTTGAATCAATATATCCAATAGGGTGTCTCGGTGATGTTGTATAAAGTAATGAATGATTAAATAAACCTAGAGCTAAAAATGTATTTTTTAAAGATTTTTTAATCTTATCCCCTTTCTGTGGGTAGATTTGTGCTGTTACAGTTAAAGCAGCCAGTGGCCGTTTAGAAGTATGGTGCATACAAGCCCATGTTATAGTGATAGCTGGGTCCACATATCCTTGGCTTCGTGTGTTGGCTTAGTATGATTAATTACAGCACAGAGTACTTCCACAGCTGGAATCCTATGGAGAACCCTGGCTGATTGTATACCTGCCTTAACCTGTTGAAAATGACTGCAGAAAATGTTAGGTAATAGGCTTGTGAGCCCACAGTATTTTGATTCATTTAAATAGTCAGATGTAGAGGGATTGTTAAAAATGAGTTAAGTACAGAAATAAAGTAAACCAGTCTGGGGCAGAGCCATCATTTAATGGTCCTTATCTATATGACCACATAATCGTTGGTGCTAATCTCAGCTTCTGCCCTAAGTAAAAGTGAGCTGTCAGTAATTTTGCAGGGGAAGTAAGCCTGGAAGAATTTATCCATTGCTAGGGGTGAAACTGTTATAAGCTCAGTAATGGTGTGCTCATAGCTGCTTCTCTTAAGACTGATGAAATGTGAAAACCCAAGCTGCAGCTCCTGTGAGAGTTGGAGGCACACAGGGGACCTCAAAGAACCTAAAAGGATGTGTGGTTCCTAACAAACAGCTTTCCCATCACATTGTTTTCATGTTTATTCCTTCAACAGATTTGTATCCTCTTTGTCCATTTGGGGAAATTTGCCTGTTCTAGAGAAGATAAAACCAACCCTACTTGGTCAGTTTGAAAAGTGCTGTTTTGATGGGGGAGTGCAGCCCACCAGCTAAATCAGAACCTCCATACTAAGCTCTGTCTTTCTGTACAGCCTTCTGCTCAGTTTCAGCCAATGCCAACCCAGTTACACTAAACCCCTTAGTGAATCAGTGCTTGATCGTTTTGTTTTCTATTTCTACGTGTGTCTTACTTAAGCAGTGGATGTAGAGAAGTCCAGAGAGCAAAGAAAAACACATATTTATTTGAATGTCTGCTTTTACAGCACACGGTGGCCACCACTCCTTTTTCTGAGCTCCAGAGCCCTCTGCTTTTATCATCTTTCCCACTCCTGCTGCCCTTTTGGAGTGGCCTGCCTAACCAGCCAGCTTCCTCACCCTTCCTATAGCACCAGAATCCCTAGTGTTATCCATGTCATTAGAAAGAAAGCACTCTCACCTTTTTCTCAGCATAAAAGGGGAACCTCTCTGTAGCCAAGCTTATCCTAGAGACCAAAGGCTCCCCACAAAAGCAGAACCATAGAGGGGTTCAGTGGCTATGGTGCCTTATGTCTGCAGCCATTGAATTCCAACCTCCATTTCACCCTGTGAGCAATGCAGGAGAGGGGCTATCTCTGTGCTCTCAAATCTCCATAAGTTAGTTTGGATGGCATTGACTGTGAATATGACTACAAATGGCAGCATTTATGCATTTCTGATTGAACCGTAAGTATATGAGACTGAATCAGAAACATCCTGAGAAAAACGGAGAAATATTTACTTTCAAAGATACACATGAAAGTTCTGTTCTGTAGAGCATTTTATGACTCATTCAGAGAGTTGTTTTTTTCTCACATATCGCCTCATTCTCTAACTTCCCAAGTTGTTTGCCACTGTCTTGTTTTTCAGAAGATTTTCCTCTCTGAATTGCTATAAGGTTCCTCCTCATCATCAGTGCAAGAATCCAGTAATGGTGATGGAATTTTGCACACAGATTTCTGTCTGAACCTTCACATTTTCTATGTTGCATTCAATTTTTTTAATAAAGTGCAAAGAAAAGAAACAGTAGTAAAGAATTTTCTTAAAAGTTGCTTTTGCTTTATCATTGGAAACCTTACTAACATTACTGTTGCCTGTTATACCGGAAAGCATAGTGTTGGGCAAAGACCTGTAAAGTCAGTTGCTCCAGTAACAGATGCTTTCTTCTCTTCAAATTGCCTTGCACTGTATTTGCTCCTACAAATGCAAATCCAAAGCTGTCGGACTACTTTCAAATATGATACGCCAGCACAGTAAGTGATTACTAGAAACTTTCTTCTAGTGAAATGAGGTGAAGAATGAATACCATTTGCCAAAAGTCAGCAGAGGGATTCAGTGATAGAACAAAGTTCAGAAATTTGCAACTTCTAACTTGCATGACTGTGCTCACACCACACCTGTGTCTTAAGTTATGATAATAATAATGCTTTTTTTTTTTCCCCCACAATTTTGCCTTTGAGTAATTGCCAGGAATCTCACTCTGCAGTCTGGAGACAACAGAGACTGTGTTCTGTGATTAAAAGTTAGGGAGTTTTTAATGAGAGCTCCAAGGCTGATTCATAGTTCAAAGTTATGCAGAAGGTTTCTTTTTCTTTCTTTTTTTTTTTTTTAATCAAAAGCAGGTCATTCATTTTTATCTCAGACAAAAATATGATAATGGTTAATTCATTGGGTGGGGAGAAGGAATGTAGGGAGTTACTGATAGAATTTAAATAAAAAATTTTAGAGGTCTAATATTTTATTTCATTTCAAAAAGGTAATAAATCTTATAAAAGGCCTTACACAATTTCTCCTTGAAGATATTGCACTGTGATAATGATACCATGCCCTTGCCAGCCAATTTTGTGATTTGTTCAGGTTATTCCAATAATATCTACATTTCACGGGAGAGTATTTACATTCAAATCTTCCCTGAGATTTGTCATGCCCTGTTGTCATCATGTTTTCTCCTGTGTCACCTTCAAGGACTGATAGGGCATGAGAATCCGTAGGAATAAACAGGACTTGAAATCCCCAGTGAAAGAAGCTGTGCCTCAGCCCTGTGGGGAACTGAGCTTCTTCACTCCCACTGATGTCATTAGTGCTCCAGGAGACTCAGCATTTTGGAGAGGATGCTCAGTGCCTAGCAGAATTAGGATGTAACTGCCAATTTCAAGCCTATGTACAGAACTGTGTCTCAGGCCAGGAGATGGGATGGAAGTAGCAAGCTGGTTACAGAAAGTCATACGTAAACATCACCGGTTGCTTTTGTAGAAGTAGTTGTCCCTTTGGAGAGCAACTTTTTCATTTCTAAAGACTCCTACACTGTAGTAATATACTGAAGGTTACTGAAAAAGCAGCACAGCTAAGCTCTCAGAAACAAGTATACTCTCTATCTAGCGTGTTTGATTCCTGGAAATGGAAAAGAGTGAAGGGAATAAAAATGGCTGTGTTTAATCAGTATAATTGGGTATCTTATTAGTTATTCCACATAATTGGAATCTTTCACAAACTGAAAGAATTGACCTCTAGAATAGCATGGGGAAACTGGGAGTTTGTTGCTGAGACTGGGGCTAGTGGGGAAAATTTAGGTGATAAAGACAGGTTTGGGACAGGTATGAGAGACTAAGAAGACAGTGATTCGAAATTACAGTGTAATGGATCCACTAACAAGAGATAAATAATTTAGGATCTGTCTTTATAGTCAGGGACAGTTACTTTCAGGACAATTTTTGTTTGTTTATTAACCAGCCAGATCAGACCATGGACTGGCAAGATGCCTGAAATATCCTTGAAAGAAACTTTAAGCTTTAAGGAAACTTATTTTGCAACCTGAATACTCAGTTTGTGGGGGCGGGGGATAGGTGCGTAGGTGTGGTAGGCTATGAAAGTGGAGAAATAGATTCTTAAAGGGTTGGGTTTTTTCTGAGTTTTTTGTTTTGTTTTGTTTCAGAATCTTTAAAAATACTTTACATTTGAAAGCAAAACCATTTATGATCAAAGCAAAACATGTGGATATAAAGATATGTAGGATTTTCTCATTCCCTCAAATAATCTTATAAATTTATTATGCTTTCAAAATAACAATAGTATACAGAAGGATGGGGTATGTGCCTAGTTCTGTGGTTAATCAGCATTTTCCATTAGTAATAGTATAATGAATGTGCTAACTTTGTTTATATTTAATGCATGATAAATCACCTTCCCATCTATCACTGAATGAGAGTTGAAACAACTGTTAAAACATATAGTGTTTTAGACACCCAAAGAGTGCTGTCTTCAACAGCAATCCTCATTAGAGCTATGCTATGGCCTACACGTAGCACTGACCTCCATCCATAGCCATAACTCTCACTCACATCACTCTGAGTATTGCTGCATAGTTGAGCATAACCTTACACTGCATGGAGAATGCAAGTGTATTTTTATGCTGAATGTCGGAGTCTATCAGGAAATAACTACATGGGCTTATATGAAATTGTGACAAGTGTATCCACAGGCAAGGAAAGATCCTGAGTAGAGCCCTGTAATTTTTTCCATTCTTAGTTTGCAAGGCTGATTTCCCTGCTGTTCCTCATAAACTGTGCCCAGTGTAAAGTTGTCACTATGAGAAAGGAGGGACTCAGTACCCTACAGACAACATCCACACCTTCCTAGATAGCCCCCATCCCAGAAGGAAAAGCTGTTGTCATTGTAATGTTGTCATGGCAGTGACAAACATTGTGAGTGTAAGTACATCTATATGGGCTGTTCACACTGCCTGCAGCTGTCTGTGCACACATTTGGGCACTAAGGCTGGTCTGTACTGCTAAGTGATGCACGAGTCCTGGGGCAGACTTATGAACATTGAGCCCCTTGATGTGTGCATTTTCCTTCCTTTCTAGACAGCTGGCTGCAGTACAGCTTGATCCAGAAGCATGCTGGAAGTCCTGGCAAAGCCGGGTCCTAAAACTTGAGCTTTCCACCGCAGCAGTGCTCAAGGACAGAGCCCCCCACCTGTGGGCACCTGGGCACCAACACTGAGGGTGGGTGGGAGGCTGAGCCGCTGCACGTACTTGAATGATGCTCATTTCTTGATGCAGGCACGATACAAGATGGTGTTTAAAAGTAGCCTATGGTCAGAATTAGCAAATGCAATTTACACAGCCCTGGCACTTGTCAAAAATTCCCTCTGGCGGGCATTCCTTGCTCAATTTGTTCAAAGAGACAGAGCCAGTCTTTGCCAGCTAGGCAGTGTTACACATCCTAACATTAGCATATTTCTATTAAAATACATGTTATTTTGTTCAATTATGACATGTTTCTTTGTTCTTAACCTGAAGCGATATTTGAGCTATCATCCCAATACTCTGTAATTATAAAGATATATGCTATACATTGCACTGAAAAATTGTAAGGCTTGAAGAGCATATACACTACTCAGGCATTCTATTCTTTGAGTACAGTATAGAGAATAATTATGGTTTCTCATATTCTCAGTGTAATTAATTTGAAGAATTTAATTATATTTTTCATATTAATTATTAATGTATTATTCACCCAGCATAGTCAGTTCATAATTCATAGATGTATTAGTCAAGTAATTTAGTTGATGAATTTCATAGTTTTGAATAAGTTATTCAATTTTTTTTTAATTATTCACTCAGCTCTAAGAGTATCTGTTGACTCCTGAATATTAGCTGTAGTATGGCAACTTCTTTTTTTGCAGGGTCTTGTGAACACCTGATATTAAATCCAAAAGCTAGTGAAATGCTGTCCAGCCCTGAAATGTGTATTTATGTAAAGTTACTTTACAAATAAATGACAGTTTATCTGATTAGCAAATTCAGATTTGAGATCTTTATGCCTATTTAAATTTAAACTTCAGTTTTCTTACAGAATGTTCTCATAAACTACGGGTGTTTTTTGCCACATTTTCCCCTCATTTAAACTTATATAGGAACCCATGGCAAAATCCGGCCCTCACGTTTACCTTTCACTAATGCTAGAATTACACCCATGATGACGTACCCATCCATTAGTCTATGAGTTTTATCACCAGCTTTATGCTCAGATAATTCTGTTTATATCAGGAAACTTCTAACCAGGGTAGAAGAGAATAGAAATAAGGTTTCTACAGTGTGCTGCCAGTTCAGCAGGATACTTTAGTTTTGTAAACAATAAGTATATGAGTGGCCTAGAGAATTTCCAGGGAAAATAATCTCATCACACCGGGAGCAGCACCTCTGGATATATATCAGGTAACAATTTCATTGTGGCAGAGGAGTAACACACAGGATGAATTACCAAATTTTTCCATATCTAGGTTTAGTGGTTGTATCACATAACTGGGGTCCATTATGCTGGTGGAAAACCAGAGGAGAATGTATATACAAATGTGTGGTTTTATGTGGTTTTTTAGGCAGAGAGCATCTTGTGTGTGAGTACATAACATAATACTGGGAAATAACAGAGCAAGTGAAAAACTCTGAGTGAAATATACTTTATTCATAATGTTTCTGGGTCCCTTATTCTGCTACACAAAATGATTTCCATTAATTATAGTTTTTTTCAATCACATCTTTTTGTCTAAGAAAAGTTTGTCCTGTATTCTAAAAATATTGCAATAACTTTAATTACATTCAAATGATGTTTGGAAAGGTTTTAATGGTAAGCATAACACTGTAACGCTGATCCTTGGAATGCAATGCATAGTTTGAGATTTTCGTCCCTGTACAGAGCTCACAGAGGCTTCTTTTTAACAGCTCTAAAGGCAATAAAGCCATTTTTTCAAAAGAACCGTGTATTTAGAATACATTGGTTCCAAGTTCTCTGCGTATTAACGGTAGCACATTTACCATTTGTGTATTGCTGTTTCATACAACCTCAGTGTCTATGTTAAATCAAAAACACGGAGGTATATGCCAAACCTTTCATGATTTCCAAATCCATGATTACAATACAGTATTCTAAAAGAAAAGTCTCCAGCTACAGGTTGCTTCTTTCGCTGCGGAAGGTGTTTGTGTTTTGGGTTGTTACCTCACTAGCAGGCAGTCCATATGGTGCTAAATCCTGTAAACTAACTATAACCAGGTATAAAATTCATAGGAAAAAATGTAATTTATCACAAGTGCACAGCTGGTGTCTGCTTCTAAGTGGTTGTTTCCTAATCTGATACCAACCTGTTCACAACCCTAGTACGTTATCGAGCTATAAAATCAATAACAAATAGCATGCATGATCCCTTGAGAGATTAACCATTTATTCCAGCTGTGAAGAACAAATGAAGGTTAAAGCAAAGGAGCTGTTTTAAGAAAGGTGCATGCATGTTTATAGGTGTGTGCACATGAAATGAAACAAAGTAAGCCTCTTTTCTATTATTGATAATAACTACAGTAACAACATAGGGTGATTTGTTTGGTTTTATTATGTTTTTTTTTTAAGCAGCTGATTTTCAAGCTCAGATTTACATGCAGTTTGCTTTCTGTGTGCTCCCAAAAGTGCTTGATATGTGATTTATATTTGTTCTTTTCCCAAAATGTTTCAGTATTTGCTCTTTTCTTTAATTGCAACTAATATCTCAGGGAGTACTGCCGGGGGCAGACTGAGCATAAGCACCGAAAGCTTCAGTGGTAAAAAAAATACAGTGGAGGAAATTGTCATGCCCTTTCTTCCTGGCTCACAGCTGTAAAAGCTGTGGATGTTCTAATGTGTGCATGTGCAATGGGAAGGAAGTGAGAGATCAGAGTCGTGGTGAGCAGCGGCAAGGGTGAGAAATGAGTGGAAGGAAGGAAAGGGGGGAGCTGACCAGCTCCGGGTGGGAAGAGGGGCACGGAGGGGCTGACCAAGGGACCTGGCAGGGCATCAGGGGAGAGATGCAGGTGGTGTGTGTGGCATGCTGGCCTGTGGAAAGGGGACCGGGGATGAGTGGAACTGCCACAGGATTTTGCAGTATTCCTAGGGATTGATTGTGCTGGCAGCATCTAAAAGCTGATTTTTGAGCAAAATGCAGATCTTAGCCTTAGATGTGGCAGAATCAAACTGAAAGCAGTGGTTCCAAAGGGAAAAAAAAACCCTTCTTTTGAGTCAAATTCCTTGCTGTTTGATGTGCAAAGATATCTGATATAATCTTAACACCAAGACTGTCTGTCTCCCTGCACAGCAGTTAGAAAGATGTTATTACCATTTTAATCAAATTAAGTATTCCTCCTGTGATCCTTGTATTTTTTCAACCCTCTGCCTGACAGTGTTTAGCCCCTTGTACCAGTTGGTCTGCCTCCTTTATCTCTGAGTTGGTTGCAACTCATCGTTTTGCATTGTATGTAGTTTGTAAAGCACTTTACAATGAAAGACACTTGCGGTGATTTTACTTTAGCCTAATTCCATCAGCTGCAGAAGGGCTCTTCCTAGTTTTGCTGAAACAAGATCAGAATTTGACCTCAAAACACCTCAGTGAGAACAGTATTAGTTATACTTATTTTGTAGAAGGATAAATTGAAACACTGGTTTTAAGTGACTTGCCTGAAGGCATGAAGCTTCTCAGTGCCATAGCAGAGACTCGAATGCATGAATCCAGACACCAATGTCCTTGCTCTAAATGACAGATGAACTCTGCAATCAGGACTGTGCTCAGACAGAAAAATCTACTAACATCCATGGACTTAAAAAACCAACTTAAGCCAGGGAAGAGTCAGGCCTCTGCCTATGTTCCAGGAGCAGAAAAGCAGTGCTGAACTGCTTCTTTTCCTGCAAGTGTGACAGCTGCTTACAGGATGGGGAAAATCCTCTTTGAAAAGGTGAGTTCTGCAGGTTTGGAGACTGTCCTGTAACAGAAAGCCGATTCTTTCCTTCCCACCTCTGTGGAGAATACCGTTTAAAAAAAAAAGAAAAAAAAAAGACAACTCCCAAAGAAAAGCATATGCCAAGTTTAATTTCACAATTTTCTTTTTTTCTCTATTTGTAATTTAATGCTTTAATTATAAAGGTTTATTATAACATTGTAATTGTTTATTCATCAATCTGAGACACTCAGTGGAATTCCTTCACTAGGAGCATTGCAGTAAAGTTACAAAACACAGGAGACAGATCAAGCTTGTAACATTGGAGGTCTCGTGGGTACTAAATATCTTCAAAGTCAACACATTTGCTGATGGGCAATAAGAGAGAGGACAAAAAGTAACATCTCCTCCAGTCCTCTTCTATTTTCAGTGCCTCTGTGGTTGTCTACATACTTTTTTTTTGTGTAGTCTGCTCTATCAGTCATGAAGTTAACTCAGCCCAGCTCCAGCCTTGGTGGTATCATCTCAGGCTGTCATATGGATACACTGTCCTCAGAAATGCAGCACACCCATTGTGAATGATGGGCAGCAGAGGCAGAGCAATGCGGGTAATGCCATGTCTGAGTTTAATACTGCCTATTCCCTTTACAGATGTAACGTCAGAACTTTGATCCACTTTAAAGATTATGCTGGATTTTGTGAACTGTTTTGCAGTAAGAAATTTGGCGCAGTGGATACTAAGAAGAGCTGACAAAGAAATTATTTGATGTTCCTTTTAAGCCTGTGGAAAGCCTGCTCTCAGACTGTAATTTCCTGGAATTTATTATTCACAATTATTCACTGTATTTTGTTTTGGCAAATCTTTTTAACTCTGTTTTGATCATGCACAGTCTTCCATGAATAATCATCATTTCAGACTGGAGCTGTTGTGATAGGTCAAAAGAGAGATATGGCACTGTCATGTTTGTGACTTGAAATGGAAGAAACCACTTCTAGTGCAGCATTTGCAAATGTGGATATAAAATTTGGCACCTGTAAATATTCATGTACATACACTTGAAACTATGCTCTGGGCTTGATCCAAAGTCACTAGAGGTAACAGAAAGAATGAATATTCATCTTAGTAAAACTTAATTCCTAGATGGTTCACTGAAAGCAAATGTAAAGAGAAAGCAATATAGGCAAAACTACATTAATGCCACTAAGTATTCACAGTAAAAAAGGTCCTACTTATTACATTCAAATACTAGTGGGGTTTTTTTGCATATATGTTAATATAGTAACACATGCACACAAACATGATTACGGCCTCTCTTATAGCACTACCTTTCCAAACCACAGAAGCTCTGCAGCTTAACAAAGAGAAGCTAGGAAAAAGCTAGAAGTTCAAAATATGTGAAACTGGTCCAGCAGAAAGGAAGCACATTTTTTTTCTGTATGTAACAGCAAACTGAAACACTTGGAAAGTTTTATTTGCTTTAGCATACTTTTCCACAAAGCTCAATACACAATACAAGCAGGAGCTAGCAGTTTCACTATGGTCTTGTGAAGCTTTCATATTCTCTTAGGACATGCACCTAATTTCCCACATATGTGAAATTACCTACATTTCAATCCCCCAAATTGAGCAACAGAGCAGAGCAACACAACCAAAGAAGCGTGTATCTGATAGGTTTGAGTCAGCTGTTACTATTTTTTTATTAATACTTTTTTTTCTCTAACAGAATAGTAGAAAAATTATTTTAAGAGAGAAATGATTTTGAATGAGTCTGAAGAGGCAAATGCATACCTAGAATGCAGAAATTTCCTAGTCAGGCAGAGTCTGAATTTGGGAGATGCAGTCATTTGAAGCTGACATTGGTTTTACTTGAATTGTGTTCATCTGATGGCATGTAGTCAACTTCACACAACAATGTGATGGGGCAGCCTTCAGGTGTCAACCTCTCAAACTCTACCTGTAAGTCAAGCTCAGTTCATTCATGCGAAAATGAGGTACTAAGATAGGATATCACTCGTACTAGACCATAGATCTTTATACTTTACAAAAAAACTATCACCCCTGTGATTAGATAATTAACAGAATTGGTGCTTATAGTGCTGTACATCCTCATAATTTGCACAATATCAAGCTGAATGGAGGGGTTCATGTGTCTGCATTTGCCTGTCTAGCAACACATCACTATGTACAGTTAGGACAATACATTTTTAATGCAGAATAATCTGTTATTCTGCAGTCTAAACATATGGGCTCTATTGTCAGCTGGTATAAATGTCCCACTGCCACTTAAAAAGAACTGTGCTGTCTTGGACTGAGCTCTCATTTCTTTCCAGGTTGCTCAGAGCATGAGAATAACCAGCAAGGTAAGTAACAGGGCACCATTTCATATCCTTTGCTTTCAAAGTCTAAGAGTACTTAATGGTATGCTTGTGTGTACACAGAGGGTTTGCCTGATGTTATAAAATAAGGGACTGAACACTAAATACATCAACAAATTCTACCACAAAAATGAACAATCTCCTGATGTAAGGAAAGGAAGCACCCATGAATGAGGGAAAAAATATGTATAAAACTAATTCTTCTGTCAGTGGGATGGTTTGTACTCAGCCCAGAGTATTCAGAGTCTCTAAGTCAGACTCCACAAGACTGAGCTTTGCACCTGAGCTGCACTGTTTCAACTTCCAGAAGTGTAGGATAATGTCCAAATGTTGCCACAGGATTAGATGGTTGCGATTAGACAGTGACAGTAGCTCTGCAAGTTTGGAGGAACAGTGTCCTCATTTACACTCCAGCTGTAGGGCTCTGGAAGTGTTTAGAGTAGAAAGCAGATGTTTTTTTCCCTGTCACTACCTCCACCACTAGCTTTCTAAATTGAGTGACAGCATTTTTTCAGAATATTTTGGTAGCTTCTCTTCAAACAGGCATTGTTTTGCCTTGGTAAATCTGAAGGTCAGCACTAGGCAGGTGTGAAGCTGCAAGGGGAATAATTGCTGTTAGAGGCAGCAAGGAAAGCAGCTCTTCAGTATGGATCCTGATTAGAAAGAAACATCTTGTATAAACCATGGACAATTGTCTTGCACCCTAAATAACGTGAAATGAATTTTTGGTTCTCCTGAAGTTCTTGGAGTTTGAAGAAGAGCTACCTGGAATTCCTAGTCTTCATTCTAGTTCAGAAGTGCCTCTCATCTCAAATTGGGACAAAAAGATGCAATTTCTTACAAGGTGGCATTTGCAAATCATTTCACTTCAGAAATATCTAAGTATCCCATAACATGCTTCATTTTGTTAAGAGTAAAGCATTTCTTTTTGACTTGTTCTGACTTTTCTATTATTAGCTATGGGATAATAAGTTTTTTGTTGGATGTGATAAATGTTCATAAAATCACAAATCAAAACAGTCACTGAAACAAGGTTCTTTGACCTTGTCAAAATGAAGTATTTCAAAAAACTTGTGTAAAAAATGTTTGTTTATCTGTACATTCCAGAAAATGTTTAATGTAATTGAACCAGCATTCTCTAATGGAAAACTGTTCTATCTGTAAAAATAGTAGATCAGCTTTAATCATAAGGCAAAAGCAAACAAATAAGGAGATGGTGAAAAAAACTGAAGCAAAAAACAGTGGTTGTACAAGATTTTCAGAGGGCCTGAGAGGTACAGAAGGTCAAACTATAAGATCACTGAAGCTGGTGGGAATTCTGTCAATTACTTTAATGTGACTAGTGTTCTACCCTGTATCTTGCAAAAATTCAACATTGTCTATTTGAAGGCCCAGAGAACAGCAGACGTTTCTTGAGACTATAACTGACAGAATCCAGTCCCTTTGATTTCTTTGGTGAATAAATAGGGGTGTGTGTCTGTGTGTTTATATGTATATATAAATGTACATATCAACTGGGGATGCCATACACCAAAGTGTAGCAGCTGAGATATTGTGCATATTGGAGTCCAAATGCATAATGAAGCTCCAGTATTTGTATTTGAAGCCCATCGTGATAAACTACAAACAGCCTGAGGGGTAATGCCCCTTTATGGGTATTTTGGATGCAGCATGGGTGGATCAGAACGAGATGCTGATTTCATTTGGATTTCTGCCCTTACGTCCACAGGACTGCAGTTTTGGCATTGTTTGCCTTTGCTGCAAAGTTCATTTCTGTTTCAGCATCCGTTCATGGACAGGAGTCTGGTTCTGCTTCTTTTATGGTACATCTATTGCTGTTTCACCACTATACATTGCTTGTTTGTTTGTTGCTCCTGCTTGCTTTCTGCAACAGCTATACTCTTTCTTCTCATGTCTGCTGTGCCAAACCCATATCTACATGGAGCCAGGCCTCTGCCTCAAACATTTGATTTGTCCTAGCAAGGGATGATCTTCATTTCGGTTCAAAATTAATCTCCTTCTCACACAGATCTGTTGTGATAATCCTACATTTTCTATTGTAATGTATTTAAATCACAAACGTAGAATGAGGAAAACAAGGTAAGAGGAAAGGTTACATACAATAAAATCAATTAATTTTCTAGCACTTTAAGATTTCTTTTTTTTTTTTTAATGATGTACTTCTGGGGAGAGGTAGGTTGAGGGGGGAATTTTCTTGTTTCCTATTTAATGTCCAGTAATTTGGCATTTGTATGTATTTGTAAAGCTTTTCACAAGGATTTAGCTGCATATCACAAATCCTACTGATATTAATAGGAATTATATAATCAAATCTTTGCACAAATATTTGAAAATATAAGAACAAAATATCTATTTTTCAGTGTCATTTTCCCTCTTTTTTACTCTTTTCTTGTTTTTTTTACTTGTTCATTTTGTGATTAGAAATTATCTCCTACAGCTTCCAGATCAATATCACAGAATTAAGAATCTTTCTGTAGCAAATTTTCTGTAAACTGCTCAAAGACAACTTTTAAGTCTTTCCAGAATACTTTCTCCAGGGTTTTGTTGCTAGAGAAGCTGTTTGTTACTGCAAGGTGCTATGATGTTGAACAGGTAAGCTTTCATCCAGTATTAGATGCTTCAGTGCACCTGTGGCTCCAAGTGCATCTGAGGTTAGCTCCAAGAGATGACAGAAGTGCACTAACCATGATCATCTCTTTCAACAGCCCCTGCTCACAAAGGAAACTATCTGAGATAACAAATCAGTGTCAGAGATCACATTGTAAACCAAAGAAATAGCCTCTTGGGTTGAAAGTTTCTTAGTCATGCCAAGCATGATGTTCAGATAAATTCCTGTGTCATCTGGTGACCTTATTTGCACTAAAAAAAATGCTGGGATGTTGTGGCTACATCTATACTAGCAAACTGAACAGTGCTAGGGCTTGTTTTCTTGTTCTTAGGTTAGCTGGCACAGTCTGAACCCCTTCCTATTGCTAAGTTCTCTTGTCTTCAAGGTAGGCTACTCACACCTAAGCTATGAACTGGGCACAAGTGGAGAACAGTTCTTGCTTTGTGTTGACTCCCAATTTGTGCCCAAGAAATGTTTGGGAAAGGCCTCATTTGCTGGGCCAAAACTATGCTAATGACTGTTCAATTATGAACAGAATATGAACAATGAAATTCCTAAGAGCACTATTTAGTTTACTAGTATATATGTTTCCTATGATTACCTGCTAAAATAAAAAGGTATGTTTTCAGGGAAGAAGGTGTTACTCAGCATAAATGCTGCATTCCAAAACTCACCTTTTACAGTAGCATTTACCTCTTTCTGTGGTGTCTGCGGAGAGCAAATAGCAATAAATTCACTGTGAAGAACATTGTACTTACTATTCCCTATAATATGCTATATGAAATGTGCAATTTTACCTATGCATCTTTAGAGGCTTCTGAAAAAGAAAAGCAGCCAGAAGTCTATGCTGGGAATATACTAATTAAGAGATGTGATTGAAATGTTAATCAAAATAGTCTAAGGCTAACAAAGGAAGGAGATGTCTTAATCCTCCACGTTACCATGAGGTCTCTCATTGCCCAGTCATAGCAGAGAAAAAGCAAAAGAAACTGAGATGGAGGGAGACCCTGCCCACCGTGGGCTAAGAGTCTGCTCTGTGTCTCTAACACTTGCAGTCAACAACAGCAGAAAGCTAAAACAGAGCATGCCAGATCAGGGACAGACTTTTGAGGCTAATTAGTGAACCTCAAGCACTTGCAAAGATGAATTGTTAGCAGCAGCATTAGTAATTTATTTTTCATTTAAGCTGTTTGTAGCTTTGTTCTGTTACTGCAGATCTCTGTTTTAAGTAAACATGCCATTTAAATCTTGTCTAGTATAAAGCAGATGCTGAATAACCTGACAAGACATTGCACTTCTAAAAATATATTGAACTCAAAACTGTCTGAAAGGATTGGACCTCCTTTGCGGTGTGCAGTACCTGAATGCATTTATGCACAGCGCTCAGATGGCAAGAAAGATGCACCTCCACTGAGTTACATGAGTTTAGGAGCTGGTAATGCAGTTTTGTGGTAGAGGATCTGCTTGAAATCAGTGCTAACCAGGCAAGTTTCTTCGGCAGCAGGATCTTAGTGAGAGTGTTTTCAAATGTACTGATGGCTTAAAAAATGCACTTAAGTTAATTTGCCTGTGCAGCAGCTGTTCTTCCAAATATTATGGATTGGGTTACTATGTGGCTTTGGGAGGACTTGCCATTTTGTGTTCATGAAATTTGAGGAAGACAAAATTTTATTTGCTGCTAGTGAGCTCCTAAAGTTGTTCTAAAGATCCTTTTTTTTTTTTTTTTCTCTTTTTTTCTCTGAGCTCTGTTAACAAGTACTTTCCTGTCCTAGCAGTCTGGAACTGCATCTTTATGGATTGGATCTCTGAAGTGAACCTGTTAGCATTGAGAATTTAAGGTCCATACTACACACATTTTTTAGGGAAGGAATGTTATTTCAGACTGCACCTAATGTGGTCCCATGGACTAAAAATCCACTAGCATTTAGACCAGGTTAGTTGTGCTCATGGTGTTCATCTTTCAGTTTAATTTCATCCAAAAGGGATATTGTTCATGCACTGTTTGACTGCTGCGTGTTGTGAAACAAATTATGTGGTACGTGGGAATGATTGAGCTATTTGCTTCAAAAGCACACTCCTGATCTGGACTAAAACACCAATATGAACACATTCTGTTCTTGAATTGTTGTGAAAATACACTTTCAAAACTTATCATCAGAGATATCGGGGTGATTTTGATGGCACTATTCATTGAAATGAATAGAAAGAGGGCATCTAAATCCTTTAGAAAATCATTCTGAACCATAATGTCCTTTGCAGTTTTAAATCTCTCTTTGGAACACTCCAAATACCAAGTAAAATATGAACAGAAAAAGAATCCAATGATGCAGTGCTACAATTACAGAAAAAATATTAAAAACAAATACATTTAAAATTAGTTGGCACTGGTATTTATTTGTTTGGAGCACTGGGATTTTTGGTTGGTTCATTGAGTTGAGAGTAGATTTTTGTTGCTCTTCTTTGCTTTTAATTCTTTATGTAGTTGACCTTTCTGGCACAGCAGATTGGGACCACCACTGATGAATGTTATTAATATCTTAGCACAGCTACATTAATAATCCAAAGGAAACATAGCTAAACATGCTCTTTCCAACTTGCTCAGTGACTTAGCACCAATGGTGTGCACAGCTGGTGTAGGTGACCTGTTTTCAGCAGGAGTCCTGGATACCCTCATTCCCTGTGGTGAAGAGAAGGTGATCCTGTTGGCTGCATCATCTGGGACTGACACTGTATTCAAGGCAGAAGCTGTTTCTCAGTAAAACTTTTGTGAGCTCAGGGTATCTGACTTCGCTGGAACACCAGTTGCAGCAGATGCTTAGTGCCTCTGAAAACTCAGTGTAAGATTTATTTGGACCCCAGAACCAAAACGCAGACATCTGAGTGACTGGGCAGTTTAGAAGATGCAACGAAAAAGATCTGCTTAAAACTGCACGCAGATTCTCTGGCAGAGCCAGGGAGACAATGCTGAGCTTTCTGCTTTCCAGTCCTCTTTCCAGATCGGAGGACGGATTGCTTCATCTTAATATCTCATATGAACTGTTAATATTATTAACATTTATTAACCCCTCCTGCAGACTGTTAATTAAATAATACAGAGTCAAACCTTAATTCCTTTGGTGCTGACTAGATATCTCTTCCACTTGACACAATTTCATTTATCATTACCCTGTGTCCCTTGTGTTTAGTTTTCAGATGAACTAAATGACTACATTTAGTATTTAAGATACCACATTAAAAGTGGCTGCGAACATAACAAACATAAGCAGTCTTACCAGAAGTTGGCACGGTGAAGCCAATAAACAAGCCTGACTGTAGGAAATTGCATCCTCAAAAGTGTGAAGAAAGAACCTTGAGTATGTCTGTCTTTTAATTTAAACTTATGAAGAATAGTAGTTAATAAGCCATTGCTGAAATGTGGCAATGTTCTCCACATGTGACAGCTTTAAGTCTACACATAAATGCTGGAGGGAATGGATGAGCTGATTGCCCAAAATGTGATCCTAAGTTATGGTAACCCTTTACCCCAGCTTGACTTTTTATTATATCATGCGGCTGTGAGCCATACCAGACATAAATGAATGACTTGATGAATGTGCTTTTAAAGTAGTTAAGCTAACGCTCCCATAAAACTTGGGGAAGTATGCAAATTAGTGTCCCCTTCGGGATGCTGATAAAAGGCACTATTTATAAATACAAAATAATAGTTTGGCAAGCAGGATAACCTGTTCCACAGTTTGTGTTATACAATAAACAGTATCAGAGGTTTCAAAATCCTGGTAACAAGAGCACTGGGACAGTGGTGCTTCTCCCACTGGAATTTTGTATTGATTTCCAGAGCTGACTTTAAAGATAGGCTGTGGTTAACAAAGAGAAGACTGATTCCAGGATAAAATCTGCCTCCTAGCTGATCACCCTCACAGTTATCCTTTGGTAGATCTGTCTCTTTCATATCTATTTTGCCCCAGCAGTGGTACCTGGAGCCACAATTTTCTGTACTGAGGGTGGAAGGGGTGGAGAGGAAACAGATAGCAGGTAGTGCTCAGGGCAGAAGGCTGTCACAAAGCAAACATTTACCAAATTTCTTCTTTTCTTTCATGAACATTACTCAGAAAGGCTTCCTCACCCCAGAAGTAAAAATACATGTGGTGAAATATTGAGAAAGGTACTGCACAAGAGCAGAGCTTGGTACGTTGGTGTATCTCACAATTCAAGATGGAAAAGGGCAGAGCAGACTTTCATCATCTCTATAAATAACATGCTGCTTTTTATCTGTGTTAAAAGATTTACAGAATCCTTTCTTTTGGCACTTGATTGCTCTAGCTGGCAGTATAAACATAGGAACTCCATGAACACAGAAAATCAGAGAAGAAAAATGGCTGTGCAATCCTACTGGGATTCCTCAAACCATGGCAGTCGGGCCTCTCACACCTTAGATATTTTTCCTTGATTTTTTTCCCCTTTACTGGCAATACCAGCACAGTGAGGACAGCGTGCAGGAAAGTCAACCAGGTGTTCAGAAATTAAGGCGAAATGAAGTTTTGACCCATGAGTTATCTAGACCTTGGCTTAGCAGTTCTAATCAATCCCAAATTGCTCCAGTTGTCTACACTAAAGCTCTTAAGAGTTACTGAAACATTGGCAAAACAAAACAGATCCTGTGGGCAGAAGAGCAAGTGCACTGCTACATGAATTGCATATTTACTACCAAAGGCACAGATTTTATATTAGTACTGATAGCAACATTTTAAAATAACTCTTATAAAATTTCAAAATGGATTTTTAGATTAAACAATACCTTTCAGAAAGATGCAACAATAAAATCCAAACCATTTTTTAATTTTGCCTTTCATGTTTTTAAATTTTGACTCCTTCCTTCCCTTTACTGAATCCCACACCCTTTTCATTAGCAGAACTTAATAAGGTATACAATACCATGGGAGGGGAAGGGAAGGGAAGGGAAGGGATACTCAAAGGAAGAGTTTCAGCCATCGTAAGGGCTGAAAAAATGCCTGTTATTAAAAAAAAAAAAGTTTTTTTTAAGAGAAATAATGTAAACTTTTCTCAATTACAATGATCCTAGAGTTTTATGAACTTCACTTGCTTCTGTGATCTAAGCTGGCTATCCTGGTTATTCCCAGGATATATCTTAATCAGATATGATACCATTAAAATTTTAATGTTACTTTACTCTCTGCCATAGCTGCTTTCTAACAAATTTTATTGGAAGTCATATTAGCAGATATCCTTTTCCACTATAATTTTTTACATTTAAATATTATATGACAAGCATGCTGGTTCATATGATTGCATACACAGGAAAAGATAGGAAAATGAATGAGACCATGTCTTTATCAATAGCTGAACAGTATTTTTCTCTTACTCAGAATTGATACATGGTATATATTACATATTTTATAATTCATTATGTTCAACTGTATGTTTTCTTATCAAAATCCAGTTGTGAAGGCTGTCCACAGAGTACATGACTGATCCATGCTAACTGGACATGCCTATAAATCTGATGATATAGAGAAGAAATGTATGCCTTAAATAAAACTGACAGCGAAATAATATCTCTTTACCTATAGTGAATGCAATCATGAAGTCTCTGTCTCCATTTCTCTTTCTCAGCTGTCTGAACTTATCTTTGTCTATAGATTTTTGTATTTTCATAAAATAAACTTTATCTAATGTGCACATCAATTTATTGTACAATTTATTTTTTGGTCATTGTATCCAAACACCCCATGTTAGATATGAAAATAAGAAAATTCTGTAGTTCTGTCAATGCATTTTCTAGAAATTCAGTAGACACTGTGTGGTCTCACTGATACTCCACACAGGCTGTACAGCCCTTTACACCAGACGGCAGGTATGTCCCTGTCAGTAAGTAATAACAGGGGACTTCGATGGATGCAGAAAAGGGACTCCCATCTTCACTGTGGACATAGTACTGCATCTTTCACTGCTCCCTTAAGCAGAGCTAACCTGGCAGCAGGGAAGATGAGTTCAGCAGGGATAACATGGAAAATAAGGATAAAACAGAACAGGAGGTATCAGCCAGCAAACATGCCTGGAAAGGGAATGGGGTTGGGAGTGCTAGGAAATGGGACTGCTGCTTACGAGACAGTTTCTGTGTCACTGAATGAAATTATTTCACTTCTATTTGGGCTGAAAGACCTGGTCATCTCTTTTGGAGAAAATATGGTTATCTCAGTGGTTCCATAAAATCTCACTGCTTCCAGCATAACAAGGCACTATTATTTCAGTATTGCGCAGCCAGGACAAAATGCTTTTGAGAAATCATACATTTTTGGACACAAAGTCTTGCTAAGGCTGTCTGGTGTAAATGTTGGAGCTATGCTGATTTACACCAGCTGAGATCTTAGTCTTTTTATTATTATTATTTTTATTTTTTCAAACTAGCAGCACATTTAATTCAAGTATCCTGACAAGAAAACTGAACTTTATCCTTACAATTCTTACTTTTGTAGTCATTGTTATTTCTTAGTTCTCTCTGCACTTGAAGAAACAATGACAAGGTTTACATCACCAAAAATATGATGCTTACTTTGCCAAGATTAGTTAGTCTTTATTGTAAACTTTTAAAATCAAATACCCTGGATTTATTATTTAAGAATGAACATCATTTAATATAAGCAGATGACAAGATTTCAAAAGATTACTGTTAGCAAAAGGAGTAAACAGAATTTTAAAAATTATTAGAAAAATGGCCTTACAAATGTTCTTTTCAAGTACTGTTAACATACTAATGTCACTGGATACATTCCACTGTCTTGAACTAAATCCTTTCAAGTCAATGAAGTATATTCAATTTTTTCATTGATGAAAGTTAAGAGAAATGTACATTTTTTTCAGGTGTTTCTGGTATGATTACAGACTTTTACTGGGTGTCTTGTTTAAACACCTGCTGGTGTGATAACTATCTCATTGCCTATCTGCTAAAGTGATTTTTAATATTACTGACTTCCATTCTGTAGGATTGAGTCAAATGTTAGGTATTAATTTCTGTTGACTTCGTCTCACTGCCTACATTAAAGATAAGTAGAGTACGAAAACTGGCCATTCCAGCTTATAAAAGCAAAACTCGGTTGATCATGACAGTCCAAAAAAAAAAAAAAAAAAAAAGACAGGAGAGAAAGAAAAATAATAAGAAAAATAATTTCAGAAATTTGGTCATAGGTACTGTTTCAGAATAAGTTATGGATGAAAATTCCACAGTTCAAAGAAGAAAACAGAATGTTGACACATTACTGTGCTAGTAACTTTATTGTGCTTATACAATACCCCCAAAATTACCACAGAATTTTACACCATGGTGTTCGAGTAAGCCTGGAACTAGCTGTACAGTGATGAATCAAGTCTCACAAAATGCTTATCTGGAGCCATCCCTTTGCTCATCAGGATTTTGGCAAAATGCTTCTCTGTGGTTTCAAGCAGACGAGAACTATTGTGAAAATCATCTTTCTTTTGCTACTTCAGCATTTCTGTTCTTACAACTGGTAATGAAAATTTACAAGAAATTAAAAAAAAAGAGAAGTAATTAAAAGCTTCCTCATCTTTCCTCGTTGATTCTGAAAGTTGGAAGAAATGAACAAAATATTTGGAGATAATTTTATTTCTATTTATTTTCTATCAGTCACCAAACTTCTTCTGAAAACATGAGGGAAAAGGCCATAGAAAATGTTCATTTTGATCTAGCAGACTGTGATGTTTTTGTGGCATGTTTATTTAAGGAAGAAAGAGAAGGTAATTCTAAGTATTTTGGCTGTATTTTTAAAACAGTTTTTTGTGCTTTGATTTTTGGAGTTTTTTGAGATAATTAGGTGACAAAACATAGCAGTATGATCAAGACATCCATTTGGACTCAGTTAGAGTCTAGTGTAAAGTCTTGTAAAAGTATAGAGAATATGCTTTCCAGAACACAAGTTTATGCAAACAGCACTGTACACATATTTTTTAATGATAAGGCAGTAGGTCTTTAATTTTAGCAGCAGAAATAAGAACTGTACATCTAATGCTAAAGCCACTACCTTTCAAAGATAGTTTCCTTTGGTCCTGAACTCTAAACCTGAAATTGTGCATGTTAAGAGTTTAATATTTAAGGTTTTATTTTTTTTATTTTTAAATTTTCTGGACAGTGTATCTCAGGAGCATGTAACTTTGAAATGTTACATCAATTGATTAACATTAAGTAAAAATACTGAATTATGACATTTAGAAATATAAACAGAAATCTTGATTCCACTTAGCTCACTCTAGCTGGTATCTGAGGGGTACAATACGCTACACAATCAGGCCCTGATGACAGAACTAGAAAGAAATCCTCAAAGCAGTTGTTTTCATTTTTGGTTTTGTTTTTTTTGGGGGGTGGGGGGCAGGGAACAAGTTTCAGCAAAAGTGAAACTTTCCATGTTAAAATGCTTAACATTGTATGTTTTGCTTAACATGTATGATTTTCCATCACAAAAGCCAAACCAAAATGTTTAAGAAAGGTAACATTAATGTGACCCTGAGATCTTGCAGCATCTTACAGGTGTTACAGTTTTTGTATTTAATGCTCCCATTTTCCTCTTTGACTCATGCTTGTGGGTAAGTCCATTTCACCTTTTACAGCTCAGCCTCCTCCCAGGTGGAATGTTGATCCACACTGCAGGGGTGATGGCGGCGCAGACGTCAGCAACCTCACAGCAGTCAGTGACGGGTTGCACATCATAATACACTGGTAGCAAGTATTAGCTGCACCCAAGCCAGTAAGGCAAAGCTGAGTTGCTCTTAGATCTAGAGCTGGTGCAGTCACCAATGTGCAGTGCATGTGCATCTCAAATCACTCCTGTCTGTGAGAGTTCAGGTTAAGGAAAACTATCACTAAAATTTTTAGAAATAAAACACAGCAAATTTTAACCACTGGTTTTGGCTTTCTTCTTATTTATGTACTACATGTGGCTTGCTCATTTTCTCATCAAAATGTTATAATAAGATAAAGGTTGAAATATATATAATTATAATATTTATAATAACTTTGGGATTTTATAATATTTATAATTATAATATTTATAATATTTATAATAACTTCGGGATTTTTGAAGACCTCTAGAATGACACATTGGTGCTACCATACCTTCCAAATTAGAGATGGGCAGGACAAGCACATATGCTGCTTCACAGCCAGTGTAGGAACTCCTGTAGGGCTAAAATATAACTCTCAGAGATTCAGGGCACAGGTTTAAAAATCTGGAATCCTTTTTCTTTGTGCTGTTTTGGAGAAGGTCTAAGTCATTTACCTCAGGTATAAAAAGCCTATTTTTACGTAGACTAAGGGTATTTTTAGTGCTTTCACGTGGAGTAAATAAGCTTTTAAAGAACTGTAAATATAATTTGTTTTCTCATTAAAAACCTTTAATACTACCACACTGAGAAAATGGAAGTCTGAATCCAAGCATGACTCAAGTTAATAGTTTTGCCTTTTCTTCTGCAAATTTTACCCCAAGTCCTTAGCTCCTGACTCTTCAATAACTTTCTGAGCGCTTTTTGTTGCTCTGTGACAAAAAGTGTCTTTTAGGCTGAAAATCCTCTGCTCTGGTAGCTTGTGCATGTTTTTTCTTTTGAG
The DNA here is from genome assembly GCA_020745775.1 of Theristicus caerulescens. Lineage (NCBI taxonomy): Eukaryota > Metazoa > Chordata > Aves > Pelecaniformes > Threskiornithidae > Theristicus > Theristicus caerulescens. The sequence goes on from CM036558.1 coordinate 78,403,965, forward strand.
ACACCAATAAAATATATCTGTGTGCATTCTCTTCAGCTTGCTTGGATACCACACTGAAATGTAAACTTCTATATCTATATAAAAGTTATAGATATGGATTTAGAGATAATTTTTTAATATTTTTCAGAATTTTGTCCCTGTCAGGGAAACCAAGAGTTTATATTCATTTGTACTCTACTTTTCTGATATATTGCCACGTTGATGTGTGTAAAGGTGACTAACATTTACTGAGCAAAAAACTGTTTAGTAGAGGAAAAACTATTTTAATTTTTTTTTAATCATTTTGCCCATATTTAGGCCCTTTTAAAATCTTTTTTTTAATTTCCTTGATAGTGGAAAATGGGAAAAAAAAAGGAGGTGGGAAAAAATAAGGAGGGAGGAAAACTGCAAAGCCAGGGTGTTAAATTTTTTGTAGGATTTTCGGTGAAAGAAGACAGAACTCTTCAAAATTTGCAGATTGAGAACAGCCTCCTACGAAGCATGTTCCTTCCCTTTTAAGCATCTTGTTTGTATTTGCGCACAGTTATGAGCATGTTTCTTCGGTATGTGCTAATACAGAAGATAAAATGGAAGGTGCAGTGTTTGTCGCAATGAGGTACCAGGATTTCCTCCCTCTCCTTGCCAAGCAGAAGCTAGCTGATTATAGTGGCTGTAGCTGCATTCCTCACTGTTTTGACTCTGTCTTCTCTGAGTGACTATTACAGTCTTCCTCCTCTCTCAGTTGGGACTTAATGATTTTCTCACTTAAAGCAGACAAAAATGGGGATCTGTTCTACTGTGTGTGTTTAAACACGGCATGTGTGTGCATGTGGATACAGGGCATAAGGACTCCTTTTCTGGGTTTGTGAGAGATAACACCTGGAAAGAGCTTAGAAAAAAGACAACAGTTTAAATTTCACATCAGGTTTCTGAATATCACTTTCCAATGTCTCTTTTCTGGTCTTCTGTTATCTCCTGTCAGCCTATTTTCTTATCTTCTCATCTGCCAGCCTCTTCACATGCATGTGAATGACGATTCAAATGCTTCAGAAGCTGTTGTTTTCAACTTTTATTAATGTTTCCCAACTCATTCTCTTGTTTTCATGCTGACAGGCTGCCAAAATCACCCTCCGGTGAATTCTAAAAGGGTCTGGGTAGCAGAAATTGGACCCAAAATTTGTTGCAGATAATTACTCGATCAGATCTTTGTCACAGAAAATATTTGACAGCCCACACATCTCTATTTTTAAGCAGTCCATAACACAAAACTATCAGAACTTTTCTTTCTTTAAGTGCAAGAAGCACATTGTTAGATCAAAGATACTACATTTAACTAGGTAGCATACTTGATTCTGCATAATTTTTTATTGATTCTGGAGATTCAGCTTAGGCTGGGATTTTGGCCACGTCCAGGAGTGTACACCATTCTCTCCTGCTTCTGGGAATAATAAACTGTAGTGGTAATCAAATCTGAGTTGTTTCATCCTAGATGTCATTCAACATTAATTCAGCATTACCAGTAATAGCCTGCCAAGGAATATTTCTGCCAAGTTCCAAACCTGGATCTTGAATGAAGCAAAGGAAAAAAAAATAATTCCGAGAAACCGAGAAACCAAGCTAGAGATTGTGTTCTGATTACAATCTATTTTGGGATAGGATTTCAGGAATTTAATAACTGCTGTGTGAATACTCATACATATAGACTTGATCAATAAAGTTCATACTTTATGTTTCCTATTTTTGAAGCTTGGTTGAATTTGATTTATGATTTTTTCCTAGCAGCTTGGGACGCAATATTACAGATTTATGATGGACAGTCAATGTATAGTATTTAATTTAAATGTTGCTGGGACATTGTACAAAAGTTTGAGGCAACTAAAAGAAATCTTAAGTCAGTGTCAGAAAAAAAAAGTTCTTTCTTAAAAAAAAAAATAACCTGACATAGGAAGAAAATAAAACCAGAAAGAATAGGAGAAAAAGGAATAGTTGATCTTAAAAGTATGTAAAAATGAAGTAATAATCATTGCAAAGCCCATCATACAGGAACTGGTTAAGAAAGGGAATACACTGGTGCCTTGCAGAGGAGAATAAGGAAAGAAGAGTGGGGATGAATATCTCTTTGGTGACTTTTGTAAGTAACACCTTACCAAGTTCCTCTGACATTCTTAGAATACAGGGATTTCACTTGGCTGTGGGATTTTGGTTGTTCAGTTAAAACTGGAAGCAAGAAAAATAAAACAAAGACAAAGGAAGAGAAATGAGAAGGGAAGTGAAAGAGGGCAGAGAAAGGGAGGGAAGACCCAGGCAGAGTGAAATTCTGCAGTGCTCATGGAAATATCATCATTTCTTTTGGTAGTTCTTGAAAATGGTACAACTGTGTACTGCTCCACTTGTTCAGCAGGGCTTTACTCCTCACCTTGCTCGTTAACATTCATTAGTTGCTAGTTCTCAGGAAGGAAGGTTGGTTACAGCAACTTGAAATAATGAATCTAATTTATTTGTAAATTTATTGACCACAAATGTTTGGGTAAGTGAACTTCAGGTACAGGTTGCAATAGTCTCACTGATACACAGATTGACATCTATTACATTTTTTAACTCATAAATTTTCTTGTACAAACACCAAATGATCACTACTTACAAGCCTGTCTGTCCTGATCTAGTACCCCCTGAAGTCTTTAATTAGGCCCTACATGCGTACATCTATTAGGGTATTCTTTTAAACTTTGTTTGCACCTAATGACATATGAACCAGTTAAGGCTTAGTGTTAGAGTGCAGGTTAAAGCATACACTGTATGATTACTTTCAACAGCAATGCTAGAGGTCTTGCTGTGAAGGTGAAGAGACTGTGGGTGATTAAGTAGTACCATGTACTCCAGAGGGCACATATTTGCTGGAGAACGTCTTGCGTGAGATATCTCTTCATCTGTTAGTTATTCCACCGATAGGAAATGCAGCAGTGAAACCTAAAGTCCAAATTCACACGTTATTATAGGTTAATGCTATATCATCAGCATGCCTGTCTTCAAACATTAACTGATGAATCCTCACAGCAGCCCTGTTTGTGAAGTACTTATTATCCTTGTTTTATAGGTTGGGAAGACAGGAAGGCTTAAACCAGTCATTTAGGACTCAGACACTGTTGGACTCCCCAGATAGAAGGATCTCTGACCAAACACCAAACCCATAGGTTAATCTCAAAATAAGCCTTATAGAAGGAAAAATAATACTTGATGGTGGGGTAAACACAATCAAAATGAAAAATAATCACTTCAGTGGAAGGCAGTAGAAAAATGATCTGTAAAAGGTTAAAAAAAATAACGAAACACTTTGTTTAGTTTATTAAGAAAACAAAGCCTTATATGTACATAAAATTTCTGTAACCCTTGGTTTAGAAACCTTGTATGTACATAAAATTATTTTAACCCTGGGTTTAGAAATTAACTCCTATCTAGGCTTAGAAACTGCATGGTTCTTTGAAAAGAAGGAAGTCAAAGTATTTGCAAGCCTGTTTGTCTTCTAATAAGTACCTGTGTTTGAGAGAGACCTTGGTCCTAAACTTTAATGTTGCATTTTAGGTCAAATTGCCTTCAATCACACTGAAATCTAGTATTGATTAACAAAATCTGGTACTACACTGAATTCAAGGGCAAATTTTATGTTCATAAGACACTGGAACAGCAAAATAGAAGAATACAAAATTATTCAACTAAACTGCTTATAAAGTATGCAAAATAAGACAGCTGAATCAAGTAGGAAAACACCAAGAAAACTTGCAACATGCTACTCTCACTACTTCAGTCTTGGAGCTTGCAGCAGCCCTATTGATACAACAAGATATCTTAATTTTTCCAGGTTGTTGCAGTGATTTGTAGCTGTGTGTCCTGGTGTCAATACTCAATCTACAAACAGTTGAAACTGCACCCTCCACAGATAAGGGAGGTTGAAGCCTTCATCTTGTCATTGAGAGAATCTGTACGAAAAACAAAAAATATGTGGTGTAGTAAGAGTACCATACCGTGTGTGCAAAATAAGCTTCTGATTGTATTTTGGAAAACTCTTTACCAGGGCTTCAACAACAACTTGTTTTTAATCTTCATTATTTTCAGTCCTTCATTTCTTTTAAAAGGTACAGTGGAAATTGGCTACATCTGGGCTCAAGGTTGCCAAAACCTGTCACATACAAATTACATTCTTTTTTTTTTTAAAAAATCTGCCCAAACCTCCTCAAAATGTTCAGACTCACATTTCTGACATGGATGAGTCAAAATGATTTAGAAATCCCTGTGTGAAAGGTGGAAAGAAGGAAAACAAAAAGTCACGATCCTCAAATGCCATATTTCAATCAATCAGACCAATTCCTGTTTTCATGTTAGACCAAAATGATACAATGGGGGAGCACAGCAAAACAGAAGGATACATCCAAGCATATTTCTTTGTGTGGGGTAGGTTTGCATGGTCTTTTTGTCAAACCAGATTATACAAGGTTCTTAATTTGCAGGACCACAATTTACAGCCATCCCAAATAACTTTTTAACTTGTAGATCCTTAACTTACAAGTCATAAGAAGGCCTGAGGATTAATAATATAATTCCAGCTGGGCAATAAAACAGGAAATAAAATGTAAATCAAAATAATAACTGGTCATTTTTTTCACCTAAAAAAAGTGGTGAATTCTTTAGAAAAATGCTTGTTGTTATTTTGCTTCTCACTTCTTGTTAGCTCTAGCTTTAAATACGGCCAGAAGGCTAAGGCTTGACTTACCACTGTGAGCTTTGTAGACCATAAAACACTGGTTTTGTCACCAGTGGCAACATCCAGAAACAAAGATCTCAAGTATTAATGATGGTAGTTCCCAAAAAGCTGATGCAATGTCTGTCTTAAGGTAGGCCAAGAAACTTTAGTATGAGTGGGAGAGGATTATCAGAGATCTGGTACTGCCAGAGATGTGAGGAAAGTTGGCAATTGAGCAAGGATTGTCAAAGGCTGTGAATGTAAAGAGCATTTTATTATGGCAGAATTATAATTGCAGTGATTTTTCAAATGTGAATAGCAAAACAACCACCTGTTAAATCATATTGATTTAAATCACAGAAGCTATTGAATTTTCCATAAGCAGCTGGATGTTCTGCTGTCATGTATTTTCTACAAGAGAAACTAAAATAAAACTGTAAGAGACAGAAACTGTGAGAGAAACAGCAGGGAAAGAAAGGTCTGGAGTTCCCATTATCTCTTGGGTAGATATGCCTTTGCTGGATAATTGCACTTTGGATTGATTTGCTGCCTCTGGCACTTTGTTTGGAAGATGACTTTTATTTGTCCCTTCTCCCCAACCTCTTCCATCCTATTATTTAAAACCTAATTATCTTATGAAATACTAATTGTCGAGCTGGGCAACTTAATTTTCCAACCTGCAAAGTCTCCATTATTTCCACTTGCCAGTTTTGACCCAGGAGCACTTGCAGGGAACAGTTTTACTTTTATGACTAGTTCTCCAACCCATCATAAGCAGGAGCTCAGACATGCCATAAGATCCCACGTTTTTGCCTAAAGTGGATACCTGTGTTTTACATCCCTTTTTCCTTCTCCCAGGCTTTGATAGAACAAGCAACCTAATATCAGATGATGGTGGGGACTGGGAAAATGCGACAGCTCTAAAATCAATGTGAAGTTTCTAGGCCTTGTTTGAATACAGCAGATGGAGCTGCCTGCCCTGATGCTAAATAGCAACTGCCTGGAACCAAGCAAGTACAACAGACCCTGCATCTCTCTCATTTCCAAGATTTGTGGGACTACATGATGCACAACCTGTGAAACATGAAATGAAACTGTGAGATTTTAATGTCCTTGAGAAGTCAAAGATAGTTTGCTTGTAGGTTGTTTTTCCCCTAGATGTTATATCCTCTCTTTTTCTTTTCTTCACTTCTCCTTCAGTGGCACAAACTGTAACCTTCTGAAGGCAGATAGCCCTTGTATCCTTTTTGCCTTTTAAATAGCAGTGATATAGCCCACATCCCGCACACTTCCAAGATAAGGTTAGCAAGGTAAGACTTAAAAGCACTGCTATATTTTTAGCTTACATCTGCTTTTATGTTAATATTTTGGTGCTGCTATGGAGTAATAAAAAGAAACCACACTAAAACTCCAGAGTGTGGCATGGTTCCCAAGTCTATCTGTGTTATGGGTGGACCTAGACACAAAGATCAGACCAACACAAACATGTTTTTCTAGCTATGTCTGCATAAATCTGGGCAGATAAAGATTATTAAGAGGAATTCATATTGAATTTCCAAACACCACCCTAGATACAGTATAAATGAACCTTTTGTACATATCTCTGCCAATATTATATGCTTGTTTGTTTTTAAACAGCTCCACAGGAAATCCCTTTCCAGTTCAAAGAAAATAACTTTTATCCAAGAAAAAATAAGCCAGCCTGCCTAGGATTACTGAAACTCTAATATGGAGAAATCAAGAGCCAACGGCTTGGTAGGGTCAATGTTCTGATGCTGCGTTCCTGTGCTTAAGGGTGAAGGGTGAAATATCATCTCTTTTGAAAGCCTTATCCAGCACCAGTTATTCACACTCATCTTTGCAGAGTGTATTCTCAAACAGAGAACAGAAGGACTGAAAGGCAGAATGAAGGATGAATAATTCAAAAAGGAGACCATGCCCTCATTGGGGTAAAGTAATTTTAAGGAGAGTTTTACCAGATCACAAATGCTTAAGTTTTCACCTGGAATATTATGTTAAATTTTGTTATATAATATTGTATTACCTTGGACAGTTTTTCACAGTCTATGGGGTACTTCTTATTTACCTTTGGTTTAAACCTGTGCAGCTCTGTAAATTTCATTGGCATTGTTTTACACTGTGTAAATTAAGTTAACATCCGGCATTTGCTTTCTCTGACCTGCTCAGTTATCATATTTTCTCCTTTATGAATCTCTGACTAATGTATTTGCAGCAGCAGTACTCGCAACACCACATGCCTGGTGGTACAGTCTGGTATTGGGTTAATCTGAGGGAGATAGGGAGTTGACAGCACTGCAGAGTGCAGCAGCAAAAGAGGCTTATTAAAAAAAGATAAGCTTATAACTTTGGGGGGATGCTTCAGGATAACGGAACAAAAGCTTTCACATTCAAAATGCAATTGTAAGGAAAGACAACCTTGTGTATCTGCTCTGCCTGACTCTAAACTGGATCTACCAACTGCAAGATGATCTTCCTAACAGACCTGCTTATAAGCTCAGCTGGAAATAGGAAATCCAAACTGCTCTAATGAGAATCAGTAAGAAATACTGCAGCTACAGCTTCTTCTTCTCCAGTGGAATGTGACAGTTTGTCACAATTAAAATGTTTCTCAGGAACACCACAGTTTTAACCAATTTTCCAAGCAGATTTCTTGTTTGTCTTTAAAGTAATTTCCATTGACTGGAAACTCTGGCTCAAGCCCGCTGCTGTCAGGACTCCCAGTTTCCCAAGGGCTCCCCATAGCTATCTTGGGGAGAACAGGTGGGTTAGGCTGTCTGTACATCCAAGTTCTTTATTTATTTACAGCTAACCAAGTGAGCAGACAGATTTTGGTGCTGATTGGGGAACCATGTTAGACTGCCCAGGGAAAACTGACATGTAATGTCTGTGTTTGGACTTCCCTCTTAACTCTAGAGAAATGTAAATAACAAACTAAAAAAGTAAATTTTTTAACAATTTTATATTAAACAAATATAATTTTTTAAATTATTGTGATTGTTTCAATTTTCTTGGCAAATTTTCATTTTGTGTTTCATTAACTCTGAGACTTAATTAGTACTGACTAATAGGTAATCAGAACTTAACCAGCAAGGTGGCAATTCACATGAAAGTCTATAATTCCTTAGAGTTCTCCTCATTCCCCCAAATTTTTATCATTGTGCTCGATGCTTCAGTATTTTCCAGTTAGCCCTGATGAGACATGAAGCAGCAGTGGATGCAGTCTGCTATTTGGATCTCTGCTGCATTAACAGTGTTTCTAGCAATTTTGTTTTGTTTTGGTTTGGTTTGGGTTGGGTTTTTTTAGCAATTAGTTCTGTTTTGAAAATACCACGGTCTGTCTTTAAGTGATTTAATCCTCAGCTAAATCCTAGTGATCCACCATTTATTTTGCAGGCAATTGAGGTACCCGTTACTCCTTGCCTGTTTTTGTCACTCAAAAATAGTGTCACTGGCTTTAGGTAGATACCTTGAACTTTCAGCAGCATGCCAGGTGTCATACTCCAAAGTGAATGAAAATTCTGATACAATTTTGACTATGGGAGATTTCTTTGACCACTTGCGTGTTTTTGTGAGCTTTGTTATATGAAGGTTTTAGCTTGGAAATACCCTAGAGACAGGGTATTTTTCTGGATTAATAAATTTACACAAACTTCTAGAGATGTAATTCTATTATGCTGTGCCTCATTGGTGAAGAAAGCTAGATTCTTCATAGGTGTGATCTTGGTGCTTCTCTTCTGACATCCTATCTGCCTGAACACAGTGCTTTTATTCCTGGACTCTGCTTCCCACAGTCTCCAGCACTTGCCCACATCAGCAATTTTATGATCACTTTTGCCATGTTACACCTGATGAGATAAAGGAAAAATCCTTCCAAACAGGAAAACTCCTTACTTTCCTCATTTACTTTTTGCCAAGTAAAAGTTTACTGAAATTGATTTTATTCAAATAAAGTCACAATAAAAAAAATAAAAAGAGCAAAATACATTGAAGCTTCACATTATTGCGTGGTATTTTTCAATGTCAGAGGCAAGACTTCAGTTTGGGGTCAATGTATTGATTTATATCTACTGAAGATCTGGCCTGAAAAAAATGAATATATAAATATGCCTGTCAAGAAGTGGTGATCTCATAAGAAAATATTCTCTGCTGTTTATCAAGGCTGTAACTGTAGTAGATTCTTAATGTTGCACTTAGGAACCTTGTATTTAACATTTACTTTAATACTTAGGTGCCTTCTGTGCAATAAACCAGCTTGACAGGGGGAAAAAAAGATCTGTGTAGCATATTGGTGATATAATCCTTATAAAGCTAACTTCTGTTAGGCAGAGGCTGCTAAGCACACAACAGGCAAGAAAGGAGGTAAAGAGAAAAGTTGGAAAATGTTGCCAAAATGACAGTAAATGTTAATGATCCGATCACAAAAATTGTCCTTCAAACTGGAGTGTGTAGTAAATAGTAATGAATAAATGTACTTGTCAGGAAGATTTGATTTGTCTAGCAAATCCTTACTGACATATACACTCATCTACTACTATATAGCCTTTTGAAAATGCCATTCCAGCAGAGCATAAAAAAGGTTATTTAGATTAAGTATAGTAACAAGATGAGCAGCATACTGAGTTCATTGGACTATAGGCACACTCATTTAATACCCAGTGCTCCATTACTCTGAATGAAGCTGTCCCTGGAAAAAACAATAGGAAAGAAACAGCATATAAAAACAAGCATAATGGTTTAAAAAGAAAAATATGAGTTCCAGTGCAATGCTGTGTACCATCAGTATTCACATTCAGTCTGTGAATGATAATGCTGGAAATGGCATAAAGGTATTAGATGGTGCAGAAACCATCATCACCACCCCTGCCCCCACCCCGCTTCCTGACAGCAAAATTGTGGAAGCTAAAAATCTGCCTTCATGAGTAATATTTGAAGTTAGAAACTCACATTAAAAGGAAAAAAAAAGTCAAAGCCAACTTTACATGGCACTCAGGTCTATGTTCTTCATTCAGGGGAATTACATGAGGGCCACATTCTGCACTCAGCTGTACTTTGTCTTTCTTGAAAGGATCCTTAGCTGGTAAAAAAGCAGTCTCACTTTTGGGTTCATTAAAGCAACGCTAATATCTCATGACATACTATTGGCTTTGGGTTTAATGCCTACATACCAGCTTGTATTTTTCCCACATCTTCTCTTAATTTTATTGCCATCTCAAGCCAGCTTAGGTCTTTCTATATACAGTTTCTGCTGTTGCAGGTTAACAGCTTCACATTCTCTTCCTTCAACCCAGCCTTTTGTCAGGAGCAGTTCAAGCATGACTGACAGGTCAGTCATTATTATGATTGCTTCCTTGCACAGGGACAGTACAGGTCTGACACAGGAAGAAACAAAGAACATCAGACTAAATCCAAATATAGAGCCGGACAAATGCTTGTGCATATAGACACCTGCACACATGCTCATACATGTACATGTGTGCACACACATGCAGATATAGATATGATATAAAGTATCAGCCCTTTCACATTTGTGAGCAGTACAATTGTACATTGTGATAAAAAAATATGTACAGAATTCTCAGATGGCAGCATATAGATAATATATGGCTATGCCAAGGGCTTTCACTATTATTCTTTATACCAAGGAGTAGTATACAGTGTAAGTATGCCTTATTGTGTTCCTTTCCTGGAAGCGTGTATTACAGTTTTCATTTCTCCAGTGTATGTAGAACAGAGAGAAAGTAAAAAGGGTATTGCACTGAACCGTGTTAGCTGATAAGTAATATACGATCATGTTACTCAGGCCCCTTGGGTCAGACACCAAAGCAAAATCTCTTCTCCCATCCACAGGGCTGGGGGGAAAAATGTTTGAAGCTGCTTAGCTTGTGTGGTCCTTAATATGTTTTCTGCCCCACTCTGCCCAGCAAATTCACAGGTGCTTACTGAGGGCCAGCCTTTTTGCCTAGGTAAACTGAGCATCAGTTTATGCTCAAAGACTTCCCAGAACACCTAGGTAATTGCAGCTGCATATTCTGTTTGTGTCTAGGAGAAATGTGTAATTGTTTGAGCAGAATATGTTATCCAGTTGGCTCATCACTATCTTTTGCCTGTACAGTGGAAAACAGAGAACAACTTTCTGCTTCCACCTTCACAAAAGGCAATTACTGGAATTATTTCAGGGGGTTAAGAAGGATCCCTTAGAAGTTTGCATGGACTCACTAGCTTCACTCTCCTTCTTCTTCTTTCTCTTTCCCCTGAGGTTTTTCCATTTTTTTAATCCAGGCCCACCTTTTTCTCTTTTCTGTAGAAGGAACAGCGCTCGCATGCTTGTGGCAGAGCAGAATAATCAGATCAGTTGAAAGGGCAGGAGAGGTAGAGGGGAGAGGAGGAACAGAGGGACATGCTTTCTTCCTCCAGCTTCCTTTCCCTAGATCCCGCTCTGCTGACATTCCAAGAATGAGGACCAAATAAATTGGCTTATGCTCCTATGAAGCCTTGAATTGGCACCATACTGCAGCAGTAGGACAACATGCATATAATCTTTAACCTATTTTCAAGAGTTCCGAGTGTCTGTAGTTTACCTGCTCACACATTCCCTGTACAATTTATTGAAAAAATAGAGATTGGTTTTCTGTAGGACTTTGTTGTTTTTTTTTTAAACTGACTATGGGATCAGTTATTTAACAAGAAGCTGAAGCTGAATAAATTTCTGAAACCCAAAATCTGTTAATTGTTGGGAATAATAAAAATTATTCATTGAAACATTCTTTTTATTCAAAAACTTATTTATATGAAAAAGGAAAAAAAAGTTTACACAAAAGTACTTTGACTAGTTACAATCATAAACAAAGACTCATAGAAAGCTCTTTTATCTTGTGCATCTTTAAAAGCTAACTTAGGTAGGCTCAGATAAAGTCTCTCCTGGGTACCTGTGTATGTCTGCAGGGGCTGATACATGCCTCCATGCATACTAAATAATCCACAGCAGTGCCTCTATCTCTGTCTGTGTCTCTTTCCTTTTTTTTTTCTCTCTCTGTTCATAGCAGTATGTTTTCCTTGGGTGCTTCACTGTAAAGCTGAACTATGTGCTTATGCACAGCAAAGCATTCTAGGTTCACAATCTGAGCTTAATTGAAGGAATGGAGGTTGGCTGAGCACTCCTGGTATGAAACTTCCTGAAGATCCAAATGCAATTTATTTTGGACTAACAAGGTTACTCAGAATTCTCCCTTTCCCATGACAAAAATGTCAGGTGACACCTTTATCATCTTGCCACTTCTAGCCTGAGCAAGAGAGGCACAGTTAACAGGCGGATCCAAAGACTGCTGAGATAAATAAGAGCTTTTACACTATTCAGAGCCAGTGGGATTGGGCCAATAATTGAAGGACTGCATTTGGGCTCCCTCCTTATCACCCTTATGCAGGACTATAAATCACCATTTCAGGGCCTTCTCCTCTTCAAACCAAAATAGTTGCTATTGGAAAAACTACATACGGCAATAAAGAATCTTGTCCTCATATGTCCCAAATCAATAAATAACTCACTTCTAACTGAAATTATAGAAAAGGTTTTGCTCTTTGACTGCCCATTGTGAGAATACAAAACACAAAATCTTATTAAATTATTAAGCAGAAACAGATCCTTTTAAATTCCCTGCTTAGTACTCACGGTATGATGCAAAAGCCTTATTTCCCTTTAACTGGCTTATCTATAAAAATGATAATTTTCAGACAGTTGGTAGTAAAATCCCTCAGGACTTCAGGAAGCATAATTCCCTTTTTAAAATTCTCTACATTTATTAATGAACTTGAAAAATAACACTTAAAATTGCTCGGTAGGTTTTCCCTCCTGTGCATTCCACTCTCTACAGAGTTTTGTGAACTTCAGGCAGCTCTTCCTAATTTTTACCTTCAGGCTTCTCAAGTGCTAACCTGGATAATCACTGTTAAATCCTGCCCATTAAATGTTTGTGAGAAGATGGAAGGTTGCAGATCACTTGTAGTTCACCAAGGCCAATACATGGGAGGGGAGTGGTATGCTCAAGGGAAAAAGATATCCTCGCCCTGTCTTTCATCACCATGCTTTTCAAGTCTGCACTTTCTTATTTTCATACTAAAAGAGAACAACTGTATTAATTTCAGTCTTTCCAAGCCAGTTTACATTAAGGGAAACAGGAAGGTGCAATAGCAGATTCTCAGTCAACTGTTATCTACTAGGCCCGCCTTTTTTGTTTTGTCATCTCTACAGGATTCAGCAAAGTAGGGTCTAGACCTGTCATTGGACTCTTCAGTATTAGCACAATGCAAATAAAAGATGTTAACAGAAACTTTGAAGGCACAAGCTGGTCATGTATTCTATAAATGATGTAATATTCTGAAGAAAGCCAGCAAGAACTGGGTGTTTTTCTTTGCAAGCTGACAGATCACTGAATCTTGTTCTAGTACAAGAAAGAAGAAAGTATTTTTTGCACACATGGACTCAGCTTAAAACCAACAAATTTAGACTCACTTCTCAACTGAGAGCGTTATTCAGAAACCATTTAATACTTTGGGTACAGAACAGAACACAGGGCATCACAGGACCCAGCTGACTGATAACACAAACTCCTCACACATAAATGCTATTTTTTTTCTGTTATCTTATGTAGAATTTCCTTAAGTTTGACCACCAGAGGAAGTTATCCTAAAGGTTTAGAATAAGCAGCAGTCTACCATTTCAGTCTTTGCTTTCTCATTGAAGACTGTAACAAGGACATCAACTCAACTGAGATCCTTATCCTTTGAAAAGTGATCTAAAACTTCATGTAGGTCCTAAAGCTGAAGTAAAGTTATAGCTTATTTGTCCTCTACCTACTTAGGTCATTTTTTATTTGGTAACCTCGAAACAAAAGGTGCCATGCAATAATTAATAGTTCCTTATTAAACCTTGAGTGTATGGTGACTCGGAGGGCAGGCACCCTCAGTCTTGAGCAAATGAGATCAGAAAATGTTGCCCAAATGTTATCACAGAAATTCTTATCTTCTCAGACATCCTTTTCTTGCTTTTCAGGAGAAGAAGGTGGAACACTAAATATGTATGTGCTTCATAGGAAATTTTCCATTAGAGTAAGGAGGGATTTGTAACATTGACTGGTATGAATGGCATCCAGTAAGGATTTGACTGCTGGCTGGGGGGGGAGACTTGGACCTGTGAAGACTATGGTGAAGATTTGGAAATGCTGGCAGGTGACAAGCGGTTGTGGTAGGCTGGGGCAGGAGAATGCCAGCATGAAGGGAAGAGTGTCTGAGGAAATTTTGCAGTTAGGCTTTGGTTTTTTGGAACATAGTTTTGCAAAGGTGGTTTTAAGGGATGCAGTAGCACTAGTTAGGAATCATTCCAATGTGCTATGTTCAGATGAAACGGTGTTTACAGTTTTCAGCCTGGGTGAGAGTCCTCCTGCCCTATCAGGTCTTGTGAAAAGTAACCGTGCCCCAAGCTGCAGACAGTCCAAATAGGTAAAGGGGAAAGAAGGAGGAGGAAGAGAACTGTAAGATGCTCATGCAGTGACCAGAATGTGAGCCCTTCATCTCAGTCAGATAAGGTTTTTAATGTTAGTTTTACAGATCTGGTCTCACTTTCCTTAGAAGAGCACTCATTCACTTTGCCATGTATCATGCTGAGTTTCATCCTAATTGAATTGGGATCACTTGGTAAAAGCCAAGCCCACAGTCATAGCTGTGTTTGAGGGAGAGGTGAAATATGACAGAGGTGTCATTTGGCGTAACTGGCTTAACTAGCCAATTGTTTGAGAAAAGAAGGAAAAAGTAAAGGGGGAAAAACAAAAAAGCTTTTTACTTGTAATAAACTTCTGCCAAGGTAAATCAAGAGCAACATCACTGCAGCAAATGGAATTATAATGATGTAAAACCAGGAAATGCAAAGGGAGAATAACTCTCAAGTTGTGTTAACAGCCTGGATTTATGGTTTGTGGCTGTAGAAAGAATGCAAATTTGTGATTTTGCTGCTTTTTCTCTAATGGATCAAAACCCAGATATTTATAAATACATCAGGAATTTAAAATGAAACAGGATTTTATTTTATATTATATTATTTTATTTTAATTTAATTTAAATTTTATTTATTTATTTATTTTATTATTGTCATAGTAAATTAGAATGCAAAATTCATATCTTTTGACATCATATATTTCCCTATTGCATTAACTGTTACGGTTTTGATTTTTTTTTAAGTAGTCTATAATTTCTTTTTTTATTCTTCATGTCATATAATCCTTAGACATATTATGAAAGACTTGTGTGGACCTGACCAAGCAGGTGGAAGCTGAAGAAGACTGAAATCTAGAATAAAAATTTTATCTTATTTTGTGTATAGGCAGATACTTCTAAATTACAAAGAGCTTTATTGCAAAACAGGAAATCTGCTCATTTTTTAGATTGCGAAATTGAAGTTAGATACAAAACAGTGATGTTACAGTAATCAAAGCATCTGGTTTTCTAAGTTTGAATACTTTGCCTACCGAATCATACTGATAAATAAATGAGGGCTGATTATCGTCTGCGTTACCACCCTTGTATGATCATCTGTTCTGTGAATTCCATTAAGCAACATTTAACACAGAGAAAAATCAATATCCCTAGTTCTATCTCTATCAAGGATCCAGCATGGAGTTTGAACTGTTACCAGTGTCACTGTTAGGAAATCATCTATACCAACGGATCTAGGCAGTTAGGTGTATCATGACATTTTTTCTGTTCCTTCACTGACTGAATGATCATATTAATATTGCAAGCATAAATACTGTCATTCACTTTTTCCAATATACTGCCAATGCTCATCAAGCTTGAATATAAAATAAGGGGCAAACAAAGCAAAACTGATTTTATTTAAAATGTGGGCAAATATTTGCAGAAACTATTTTGCATTCAGCATTCTCAGTTCCCAGTGGTATGATGAGAGTTTGAAACACAGAATGCCTCCCAGAGGTGCTCAGCAATTTGCAAGAACAGCCCCACAGCTCATATCTCTTTGGTTCAATGGCTTCAAAATAAATTAAAATATTTCTGGTTGCTACTGGCATTGATAGAGATTAATCCATGAATAGGCAGCAGCTATTTGAGCAACTAATTAGGAGGGCCTGTCTTGCTGAGTTTTGTTCCTTTCAGGTGGACAAGTTCATCAATGCATTATTTTTATGGTTGGTATAACTGTCTACTAATGGTTAAAAAAAAAAAGACAAAGAAAGACAAACAAAAAAAAAAAGAAAGGACACTAAATAATCTCTTTGTAGTCTGATTAACTGTAAAAATATTCTGTATAAATTATGACTTGGCTATCTTTAGTATATAGGCCATCAACTTTGTGCAGTGAAGAACACTTTTGTTGCAAAAAAGTGGCATATGTTCCGAGATACTGGCAACCATTGATTATGCTGGTGGACTAGATGTCTAATTCAAGATGTTACAGAGAATGGACATGATTCAGCTGTAAATAAAACTTTATTTTATCAATTGTTTCAGAAAAGTCATGGGGACAAGACTGGGTAGTCAAATACAGGTATGTCAGTATGATTTCTGACACTTAATATGCAAATGATTACAGGCTATGACTTTAAAGGATTAGAGGATGTTCCACAAAGAATTATGCCCTATGACTCATAGCTATCAGAATGAAGGTATCAAGGTGACGCAAGTGGTACTGTAATGCTGAGAAAACAAACTATAGACACATGCTAAGTGAGAAATTTTCAAGCATGTTATAGCAGTGTGATTACTCTACTGCTTTAATAAAAAAAAAAATCTATACCAAATCTTACAGTTTTCCAGACCTTTGTGCATCCCATACAGTCCTTTTCCCCTTTCATTTCATGTTAAACCTGTAGGGATAACAGAGGCCACAACTTTGGAGTTTTCTTTAGAAAAGAGTTAACTTCTGCATGAAATCAATTATCAGTGTAATGTTTCTCTAAACATGCCTCAAACTTCTTTTGGTTGAGCAGTTCATGTGTTTCTGCTGAAAGCTGAAGCAAAATTTACTGTGAATACAATGAGGTAAATACTTTAGCCAACAAATCTATCTGCTGGTTTTACTTACTTCACGCCCGTGGCAACTCAAAGTGTCCTTGTGTTTGTTATCTGAATTTGCCCAACATATTTTTTTCCTGTTTTTGTTTGTTTGTCTGCATTGGGTTTTTGGTGAAAAGATCGATGTTGATATTCAGTCCGCAGTATTCAACATTTAGATGTTGGTTAGTTATGACTGATCAGATAAATTACGTATTTTTCAATTTCTCTGGTGCGATGAGTCACTTTGTATAAAAAATAATAACCAAATTTATTATTATTTATACAAATAACTAATTGACAAATAAAATCTAAGTATAAGCATATGAAATTACTTGCTTTTTTATGATGAAGATCTAGCTCTCTAATTCCAGGCCTGCAAGTACTGAAAGGACCGTATTCCCATTGCAGAATGGACTTTCTTATTGATGCTTTTTTCTTTGGTGTAAATTCTCAAGTCCAGGTGCAGAGTCCTGAAGTATCACAATAATATTTTTATTAACAACCCTTGCAATAGTATCTTCAAAACATCTTCTCCAAAGTGTATTAATAGAGGCCCTAATTTTGACCTACTCAAGAATTAATGCAGCTATTAAAATTACTAAAATGTTTGCCTGTTTAATAAAGCACTCTGGAGGTTAATAACCTGCAAATCTGACTTACTCATCTTTGCTATCACTGCTATTTTTTTAATAAGTTTGCAGAGTCTATTTTTTTCTTCCAGAGGAAACATTTGGTAGTATTTTGTTTACAATACGGGTGCTTTCATGAGCTTCTCTACAGAAATGCATCTTGTATCTATTTAAGGATAATGTTCCGAGTATTGTGATACATGTAAACTTTGCTAGAATATCATATGAGGTATAAAAAACAGATTTTCTGCAGAAAAATGGCTCCCAGAGGGAAGTAGAAATAGCACAGCTTGAAACGCCTTGTGCTTTGTAATGTCCTTAGCCACCAGCAAGGCAAGTGTCCTGTGGAAAAGACAAATGCCCGACTTCACAGTATATACAAGGATGTAGCGCAGGAGAGTTTGCTGGGTAAATATGAAAACACAAGTGGGAATTCATTCTTTTCTCACAGCACCCCTATTGGCACAGGACTTCAGGGGAATGATCCTGACTGAGCTCTGGATAAATAAGAGCAGTGATTTATGTTTTTCCTTAAACCCTTAACCTGAGGGTAGGAGCATGGAGGGAAAGAAAGACCACACTTTGCTCCAGAGGAATTCACAACAAATTTTGCCTACAAAGTCGGGAAACCAGGATTTCACTCTCTAGCTTCTAGAACTGAGGCCAATAGCAAACTCTACCAGAGGCATTATACAGCTTCCCCTGAGGGGTGACCCCTTAAAATTGCACCTTTTTTTTTTCCTCCTTTGCTCTTTCCTCATTTTATTCTGGTGGGATGATCCATAAACAGTAAATCCAGCTACCTTCTCATTTATAGTGAAGGACATTAAAGAAAAATATTCAGTTGTTATTGATCTTTTGACCCAAATTTAGTAAATGACTTGCCAGGAAAGCTTTAACTTGACTCACTTAGAAGCTACAGACCATCTACAAGAACCAAGTTAGATGAGTACTATCTTAATTTTAAACCTTTATTTACTTACATCAGTGAAAACTAGCAACTTCAGAAAAGCAGCATGCTTTGCACAGATGTAAATGGTCAGGAAATTTTCAGGTGAAAACAGGATAAAGGGTTTCTCACATGGCAGCATCCTGCTTTATTCTCTATCACATTCAAAAATTGTACACATTGTAGTAGGATTCGCCCAAATGCTTCATCATTAAAAACTTGCTATTTGCTTAAAATTCTGTTTCAGATAATTATGTGTTATACCAATATGAGAAGTATCTAAGATATACAGTATCTTGGGAATCCACTGAGGGTAGATTAAGTTAAAACATATCATTTTTTAAGAGGACTTGCTCTGTGTGTGCATGTGAGAGAGAGAGAATGTACGTGTTTTGCACAACTATATCCCCCCAGAGATGTAGGACTTGGTTCGTTACTGCTTTTTATTTTGCATGGTATTGTGTTATGGCAGGCTCAATAAGACATAAATTCTACCAAATGCTACCAATTCGAAAAAGTAGTGTTTTACATACTTCACTAGTATACATGTTCTTATGAGCTACAGAGCAATTGTGACTCCAGTCCATTAAATGCATGCCATTAGCCTCACTGTCATAAACCATGCCGAAGAGCAATGAAGCATTATGAATACCTATGATGAAGGAGATAAGAAATACAAATTTCACTATTATTACAAGAAAAGCAGGAGAAAAATTATTGCAAACAAAATGCAAATAAACAAACTCAATCATATCTTTTATAGTCGAAGCAAAAATAAAGTTTTAGGAATTCTTTCTTCCAGGGAAATTGAAATACATGCGACCCAATAACAAGCTGATGAAATTCTTATACAGCAACAGAAGAAGATACTCTGTAATGACTCTAGCCCAACCTCCTAAGCAGGATTTCCAGCTTTGACAGTTTCAAGTCTAAATGTCTCCAGTAATTAAATAAAATTAGTGTCAATTTAATAATGTTAATGTTCAAATGATAGATTACTAGTAGGGTGAGCAAGAAAGAACACATAAGGCTGTTTGCTTGCATTGTTTCAGCATTTTATCGAGTAATTCCAACTGTGCGTATGGAAAGATTTCAACATTAAAAAAGAAATCACAGCATGTTATATGGCTATTACTCGTTGGGTAAAATGAAGAAACCTAACAGGAGCAAATCCTCACGATGTGGCTAAATAAAGTTGCAAAACTTAAGACATTTTATTTTATAGATAGATGGAGGAAATCTCTGGTTTCCCATGAAGGAAGATAGCATTAGTCCTGAAAGATCCTTTTTATAGCTCCTGCATGATTCAATAATAAGAGGGATGGACTTACAAACTGACATTTGGATTTCATTTCATAAGTTTACTTTTGCAGCTATTAATTAAAATGTGTAATATTATGTAATTAAGACATTTGGGGGTCTTAATCTGCAATGTGCAGCAATGTAAACTTTTTCCATTGCATTATGAGTATGGAATGAAGAAAAGAACTTGTAAATCCTACATTTATTTAACGTGTCTATACTCTGTGACATTTAATATATTTAGACTTTAATTTATTCTCCTTTAAAGGCAACATTGCCAGTTTAGGTAATGTTCAATGGGTTTGTATAAAGAAAAGTCAGAGATTAAGATGTCTCAAAGTCAAAAGTTTGCAGAGATAAAGGTAGAAAGAAAGAAAAAGAAAACAGATAGACACAGAGCAGACAAAAAACATAAAAAAAAGAAGGGTGGGTAGATGGAAGAGAGAAAGCTGATGAACAAGGTAATTTTGGAAAGAAAAATACTTTTTTTAAGCTTAGCGTAAATCCCAGTGTCCAGTTGAATAACATCACAGATATTAGGCATGCTAAGGAACTGTGGCAAATGTGAAGTTCATTCACAACGTAGACTTTGAGTAGTGTTTTGCTTTGTTAATGCAATAGGTGAATGGGGCAGACATCTCCACTTCTCTGAGTTTTATTCTCCTCCAGTTTCTGCTGAACTTCATCTGTACAGGTTACAAAAGTCTGGCCCATACCATAGTTCAGGGAGGTTTTCACTGATGGCTTTGAGTGGACCTAGGACATAGAATCATAAAATCATAGAATAGTTTGGGATTAAAGGGACCTTTAAAGGTCATCTAGTCCATCCCCCCTGCAAGTGGCAGGGACATCTACAACTAGATCAGGCTGCTCAGAGCCCCATCCAACCTGACCTTGAATGTTTCCAGGGATGGGGCATCTACCACCTCTCTGGGCAACACATTCCAGTGTTTCACCACCCTCATCATAAAAAATTTCTTCCTTATATCTAGTCTGAATCTACCCTCTTCTAGTTTAAAACCATTACTCCTTGTCCTATCACTATTGGCCTGGCTAAAAAGTTTGTTCCCATCTTTCTTATAAGCCCCCTTTAAGTATTGAAAGGCTGCAATAAGGTCTCCCTGGAACCTTCTCTTCTCCAGGCTGAACAACCCCAGCTCTTTCAGCCTTTCCTCATAGGAGAGGTGTTCCAGACCTCTGATCATTTTTGTGGCCCTCCTCTGGAATACCTATGAATAGCTATTTCATTTCTTATGAAGGTTACAGGGGGTAAATTTTTGTCTAAAATTGAAATTAAATAATTGGGAATTAGGTAATTTCAGATCTATTTCTTTTCAATTCTACTTAAGCTGTCTCCAAATCTTGAGAAAATCAGTTCTTCTGTGGAGTGGCAAAGAGTTTTCACTGTGCTCAGAGGTGGCTGAAGATTAGCCTGGAAGTTACCAAATTATTGGCAGTTGTCTCTGTTATTATTCTTATAACCAATATGAATATTTTAAGAGTTCCAGTTTTAGGCTTGAAGTCTTCTATATGTCAAAATTTAATAGTGCACTTAATTTTTTTCATGTTATTTTTTATACTTTACGTTATTTCTTTAAGTTGTCTAGGAAGATTTGGAATTGAACTCAGTAGAGAATAAAACAAGTCCATACTTACACTTTTTGAAAACAAATCTGTATTAAAAATTAAGAGTGTGAATTTTTGGAAGTCCTTACAGGCTTTAGTTATCTATTATAACTTTAAAAGGAGATGAGTGCCAAAGACTCTCAAACTCCCTTGAAGAACTCACCTTTTAAAATCCTCTTGGAGGTAAGAAATATGTCAGAGAAAATGTTCAACTCCTTTGCCACAGATCTAAACAGATCTGATCATTGACTTCATGCCCATCACGTGCAATAATTTTCACTGCTTTATGCAAGAAACATTGGAAAAAAAGAAAGATGATATATAGCTTTTTGGAGAAAACTTCTCCAGAAAAGGTGTGAATTAGGGACTGTTTATCCATGAATAGGTACAGAATGTTTAAAATATTTCATAAAGTGTGATAAAACATTTCCTAAGTTTTTACAATAGTTGGGAATATATCTGGCCTTCTAGGGCTTTGGTAGCTTGAGCAAAACATGTATCTTCTGCTGAGTTCCATGTATTATAACTCTGACCTACCACTTGCTCTCCTCCATTGCCTTCAGAACATTTTTTGCCTTCCTAGAACAATGCAGCCGATCCTCTAACTACCATGACAGGCTTCACACTCAGATTTGGGCTGTACACCATTCCGTAGTAAAAAGTTCCAAAATGCCAAAAAATGCCATACAATATCTTTAGCTGAGGGAGGAACTTTAGCATGGTCTGGGGTTTTAGGAAAAATGACCACATTAGCTTCTGAATCGGATTCCAGACAGATTTGACAGGCCTACTGATGTCAGTGGAAGGCTGAACCATTTTGTGGTTGTACTTAGCTGGGAATGAAGCCCTCAAACAGAGGCAGTGTGTCCCCTTTGTTCCTTCCAGTACCAAAGCGTTTCCAGTCTACCAACCATAACATATTTAAATGGCTTAAAATCACACCTCCTTAGCATGATAGATAAAGGGTCGTTACTCAAGACTTGATTCCAGTAGTAGCACAAGGATACAGACAGGAAAAGATGCAGGCTACAATAACTAAAGGACTTGCCTGTCCCTCTTCTCTTTCAGATGGACGTGAATAAGATAAAGCTAAGCTGGGGAGCAGGAAATGGAATGAGCAGTACCAGTTCAGTGGGGAAGACAGTGAAACACTTCTATTTGTTTCCACCTTCCCCTAACCAATGCGTATTATTTCCAGGATTATGTACTTGTCTGGACTGTGTAGCTAAACAGCTTTTATGATATGCAGAACTGGCAACCGCAATACATTGACTGACTCATTTTGCAGAAATGTTGTATTGGTTTTTTACCAAAACTTGCATAGACAATTTGCTTAAATACATGTACTCCTTATTTTCAAAGGTAAGTGCTTAAGACTTTAAGGAATGACGCATATCCTACTGTAATGGAGGTCATACTCAATGGGAGTCTTTTCTTTTACTTCAACAGACTTTAGATCAGTGTCTCACATTTTTTGAAGGGGCAAAACAAAAAAAAAAAAGAAGAATTTCTTCCTCTTAAGCCCCAAAGGTCAGTTGTGTTAAAAATGGGATTAAGTCAGCTTCCTTAGGAACATACTTGTGTGTTTTCTGTTCCATCACACACTTCGAGGTTACCATGAGACTTGTTAGACCATTCAAGGATCCAAAATGCCTGTTGTTTGTGGTAGAAAAAAGTGTATTGTGGCTTTTTTTAGCATTGGTTTCTGGATACAGGTGAAACTGGGCACATATTTACCATCAAATGATCTTCTCAGAAGACATATTAATTGGAACCACGAATTTAAGTGAGTGATATAAAGTATATGCTGTGAGCTAAACTTGAATTCATAATAGGAACTATTTTCACTGCAGAAACTGGAACCTAAGGGTGAAGCCAGTTCTGTTAGAGAACAGTTATCAAGCTCTCAGTTCACATAAAGCATTGCAATTTCATAGATTTTAGTGGAGCTATACTACCCAAAGATCTCACTTAGAAGTGTATCCAGTAAAAGCAGCACAGATTTCAAGTACTGAGCACTCTGACAAATAACTCCAAGGAAGTTTTAAGTAATTAATTCAGAATACTGAATGCACCTAAACACCATATTTACCTAGAAAATGAGATAATTTTCCTTTTGCCTGTTGCCTGTATTTATATCGACATGGACTTGTGATTCATTTCTGAAGGCGCTTCAACCCATGTGTCTTAGAGATGTATCTTAGGTGATCTGCTGTCAGGGTTATGCTTGTATCCCTTCAAATGAGATGATATTCTGTAAATATTATGTGTTTGGTACCCATTGTTGTTGTTGCTGTTGTCAGGAGAGCTAACAAAACTGGCAAGTAGGCAGAGCTCAGTCTCTTTGAGCTATTGCTTGTGGAGCACTCACATCCTTTGTTCTTGTCTCGACTTGGACATGCCTTGACAACATGCTCGAAGAGACCATCTTTGATGGGAATACTGGGTGATGATGCCTTGTCCTCAAGGCCCTGTGGGTGCATTTGCAGAGGATGCTGTTAAAGCTCTGCTGTGGTGTATTGAAAGGATGCAACAGCTCAAGTCACAGTGTTCACAGGAACTGGCAGCATTACTGGGTCAGACACCAAATGAGACCCAAACCTCAATAAAGCTGTCATCATGGTAAGGCTTGAGAAAAGGCATCTCTGCTTCATTCTTGCGCCTGGATTTAGAGCTGCTGACCGCCCACAAGGGGTTTGCTGAGTGGAGGCACTTTCTGGTGGGTCCTGCCAGGCGCACTTTGGTTCTGACTGACCATTGAAATCTGGAATATTTTCAGAACCTGAAGTGCCTCTTCTCCCCTGCTGTTGGCCTTCTCAGCAACTTTTCTCTCTCATTTTCAAATGTCTACAGGCCAGGAAAACAATGGCAGGATGCCCTGTCACATCAGAAAGCTTCAGCGGGAGCTACTGAGGTGGATCTGCTCCTCATAATTTTTTCTCTACACAAAATTTTGTTGTGCCTGTGCCACCTGAAGTCTCTTTAATTTCTGTGCATGGGGTGACCACTGGTGTCCTCTGGCTGCACAGTTTTGGGTAGGGGAATAATTCTTAGAATCTACAGAAGGGAGGATGGTTGTTTGTGTCATGATGAATGGCTGTACATCTCCAGCAGTGTGCTGTGCATGCAGGTCCTTCAATGCTGTCATGATGTGCCAACAGAAGGACATGGTGGTTGTTGAAAGACTTTGCATTATGTCATGCAGAGCTACTGGTGGCCTACAGTGCATGTTGATGTTGAGAGCTGTGTTTGGGCTTGTGATGTCTTTGCTTGGGTCAAGAGACCACCACAGAGGCTGCAGGGACTATTACAATCCTTACCAGCTCCTGAGCAGCTATGGCAAATTATTTCAGTTTTTATTATGGACTTACATATGTCCCATGGGCATACAGCAGTGCTTGTTTATGAAAGAAGCAGACTTGTTTATGGCAGACTTGTTTATGAAAGAAGCTATTTTTGTTCCACTAAAGAAGGTGCCCACAGCCCCTCAGACTGCACATTTGTCTTTGCAGTATGTGTTTCACTGCCATGGTCTGCCAGATCATGCAGTGTCAGAGCGAGGGGCCCAGTTCACTGCCTGGTTCTGGAAGGGGCTTATGGGCCTGCTGGGGGTGCAACTCCCTCTTCCCACCCCATATCACCTGCAGTTGAATGGTCAGATGAAGCAGGTGAACCAAATGCTGTAGCAGTATCTCCTGCTTTATCTGCCACCAGGATGACTGGATGTCTCTATTATTGCTGGCAGAATTTGCCTATAACAGCAGTGTCTACTCTTCCTTACAGCAGACCTCTCTTTACGTGCAGTATGGTTTTCATCCCTGTAGCCATCCAGCTACTCTGTCAGCTGTCCAGGGATTTTCCCCTGGGGATTCCTTTGAGTGGTTGCAATGTCTACATTTGTTTGTTCAAGGGCACCTGGAAAAAGCAGGGGTTGTTACAAAGTCTGTCCAGATAGATGTAGGCAACCAGCATGGGACTTTGTGGTTGGGGACTATGTTTGGCTGTCTGGTGAACATGTTCGTTCAGTGCATCCTTCTAAATTGGACCACCATTACCTGGACCCATATAAAATAATGGCCCAGGGTAGTCCAGTTGTGTCTCATTTGTAGCTTACACTGTTGCTCACGTCTCCCTGTTAAACCTGTTCAACCTGATCCCTTCCAGCTGCAGCCTCAACCTCTGCCTCCACTTATGGTCTAAGGCCAGAGGGAATACTGTGTCTGGGCTATTTTGGGTTCTGGGATACCCCTGGATACCCTGTAGTATTTGATTGATTGGGCAGGGTATGGCCTGGAGGCCCATGCCTGTGTTGGAAGTGCATGCCCTGCCGAAGGTTTGAGCTTTTCATACTTGTTATCCTGCTATCCTGTCCACTGGAGGGTGTGGGGAGTTATGCTTGCATCCTTTCAAAGAGGGTGATGTTCTGTAAATATTATATCTTCAGCAGCTGTTGGTGTTGTTGCTGTTGTCAGGAGAGCTAATAAAACTGACAAGTAGGCAAAGCTCAGGCTCTTCAAACTACTGCCTGTTAGATCCTTCACATTCCATGTTCCTGCCCTTTGTCTTGGCACTGCCCTGACTCCTGTCTACTAGGCATGACCATCCCTTAGACTACATGATTTGCCTATAGGCAGCTAAGTAATACAATATCAGTTCTACCCCTGATATGTGGAAACAAACAAATCAACCAACCAACCAACCTTGTTCTTTAGCATTCAGTAACATCACTTAGAACAAAATGGGATCCCAATCTGGCCTTCAGCACTTGCATCTTGCTAGAAGACATGTAGAGACACAGCAATAACTAGGCCACTTTCACATTAAAATCTATGTAGAATAGGGAAAACCATTCTGAATGGAAGATTAGGAAAGTTGTCTGATTTTTTCCTTAGTGGCTTGCTCAACAAAACAGTAAGGCATGCTCAGTAAGCCTTATAATGCATTACTGAATGAGGGTCCATCTGGTTGTTCAAGTGAAGTGGTAGTTTTCATCCCAGACAGATTCCCCAGTGTGGCTGTACCACAAGCCATGCTGCTAAGATAAGCAACAGCAACAGAATGTGTATAATAATAATAATAGTAATAATAATGTGAAGAAAATGTATCTCATAAGTGAATTGGCTGAATGTATAAGCAATGAAGACTCAGTAGACATCCACAGTGTACTGCAGCTTTGCCCTGTGAGAATTTTAGCCACACTTACATAGAGTCAGAGCTATGCTATTATTGCTGTACATCAAGACTTTATAATTTAAAAACAGGTTTTTGTGCTTTGTAATTTTAACTACAGTTTGCTTAGGGGCTGGCAAGAAGGGAGTAAGTTGTTTTGCCGTATTAAGGATCAATATCTGGATCAATAAAATCCCTTTAAAAAACCCCTCACTTGTTTCGTGCATAGGAAAACAATTTATTGTTGACTGTTTGATACCTCACCATGCTTACAATCACCTGGAACAGAAAAATTAGTGGCTTGAATCTCTTCCTGTTTAGTGTCTTTTTAACTGACAGTGCAATGCTACCCCATTCAGTTTTAAAAACACCTGTCACTTTTTTATCTTTTTTTTTTTCCTTGCACCATATTTGTTTTGTAGCTAAATGATTTGACAACAAGTCTGTACCACTGGGAGCTTTACCATTGACTTCAGTGGGAGCACAACTGGGATCTGTACAGATCTTTCTGTTGGCTTGAATACACCTTAGATGATGGTCTGTGCTGGTTTGGGCTGGGATAGAGTTAATTTTCTTTATAGTAGCTAGTATGGGGCTATGTTTTGGATTTTTGCTGAAAACAGTTTTGATAATACAGACATGTTTTTGCTATTGCTGAGCAGTGCTTACCCAGGGTCAAGGCCTTTCATGCTTCTTACACCACCCCGCCAGTGAGTAGGCTGGGGGTGCACAAGAAGTGGGGAGGGGACACAGCCGGGACAGCTGACCCCAACCGACCAAAGGGATATTCCATGCCATATGACATCATGCTCAGCATATAAAGCTGGGGGAAGAAGAAAGAAGGGGGGGATGTTCAGAGTGATGGCATTTGTCTTCCTAAGTAACCATTACACGTGATGGAGCCCTGCTTTCCCGGGGATGGCCAAACAGCTGCCTGCCCATGGGAAACAGTGAATGAATTCCTTGTTTTACTTTGCTTTTGTGTGTGGTTCTTGCTTTACCTATTACACTGTCTTTATCTCAACCCATGAGTTTTCTCACTTTTACTCTTCCAATTCTCTCCCCCGTGCCACCAGTGGGGGTGTGAGAGAACGGCTGTGTGGTGCTTAGCTGCCGGTTGGGGTTAAACCATGACATGGTCCCTGGTTTCAGGTTATACTCAGTGTCAGTCATCAGTTAAAATGAAATAATGCGACTCCCTCAGGTGACAAAGCACAGAATCATGTTTTTCTTGTGTCTGCAGTATACCCATTGACATATTTTTGTAAGTATTTTCAAAGGCAGCCCTTCCATAACCTTGAACTTTCTGTATATCACTTACCCTGTATCAAAACTGTTGTGTCTTAAATTATGAAGAGCTGTAGAACTTCACAGGAGTTGTGCTTTGCATGTCTTGGCAAAGTATAAAGAAAATCAGCTGAGTGCTTTCTTTGTAGAAGGTTCCTTAGCTGCACATCACTTCCCATTCTATAATTCTATAATTCTATTTCTTCTCTTCCTTAGAGAAGAAGGGCATATTTTGCAGTTATCACAAGGGCATCACGAATGGTCTAATCTAGCTCTAGTATTCTACTACTTCGGATCAGCAATAAACTTGAAGTATAACTCACATGAGGAATTTCAGCATTTCATAACAAAATATTCTTACAGTTCTGGTTGAAAAATAAAACAAACCTGTTTCTTACATAGTCAACTCTTGTTTTCCTACAAAAGTGGATAATTTTCCCACATACATACCATATATACATACATTTTTTTAAAAAATCCAAACTTTCATGGAGAAACAGTTTTGAGAAATTAAGTTCAGTTAAAAGTAATGAAAGTAATTAAAAACCAAAGAGGTCTGAGATTCATTAAAAAAAGTTCAGCTAACTTCCTAAGAGTAGGGACATTATAGGCAGTTAACTCTTGAGAATTTTCTCTGTCCTCATCTCAGGATAGAGAATACCTGAGCATAATCAACAGGGACAATTGATCTGATTTTAATTGTCTCAAAAGACCAAAATTGGGAGATAGCCATACACAACTCTCTAGTATAGTATTACTTAGACAATTTAAGTCAATCTTTATGGTTATTGAGATATGTACAATTTCTTTACTGGGCTTTTTTATTTTTGTATTTCTAGAGAGATTATGGCTTCTTTCATTTGTAATTTACAACCTGACAATCCAGGTTCATTTGTTCTGTCAGCTGAATTGTGCTTCAGGAGACTTTCAATATGTCTGGCAAGCTGGACCTTGATAGAGTTAAAACCAAAATAACAAACTTGAAAAATCAGTTCTTGACTGAAACAATCCAGTTCTATTTGCAGCATCTGGAATGAAAATCAAAACCTTCCTGGGAGGAATTAGCACAGCAATAATGAGCGTAACAGTAAAGCATAATGCAAATAAGACATGTTTTGGTCTTGTGTCATTGAGCATTATCTTCACTTCAAAGATAATGTGTAAGTAACAGCATCTTTTTCCACATATCACTAACCTTTAAAAAGTGTGCATGCAACTTTAGATCTTCCCTGACCATCTGGCTACTGAAATCTCTAGTAGTAGAGACAATAAAACTGTAGCCATGGCAAGTTTCCATCTAAAATCTAGTGGGACCAAAACTTAAAAGTTGCTTCATAAATGCTGCCGCTGTTCATATCTGTTTCTTTCAATGACAGCACTGCAGGACTCAGCATTAACCCCTCATTCTTTTTCATTTGTATAAAGGACATTCTGATTGGATTGTTGCTGTTGTTCGATGTATGACAAAGATGACATCTTTTTGGGGAGGGAAAACTTGGTTCAGCTTTTAAAATCAGAAAGAACTCCTTAAATTGAACTTCACATTCATGTTTTTATTTAGATGATCCCAGATGCTGTGAATCACTTCCTATTGTTATGGATAATATGAACATCCAAATTCCTGTGTCATAAAACTTCAAATTCATGCCTTCTACTTCAAGATACCACAGCAAAAATTTAATATCAAGATCTGGCCTAATCCCTTTAAGTTAGTTAGATGAATTAGGACAATCTGTTCAATCTCCAGAGGTATCCTACAGGCCAAATGTCCAGGTGGATGTCAAATAGCAGACAAAAGTCACTGGCTTATGAATAGTTCCTCTCATTCATGAGTCTACAAGCACCTTAAAAAAATAATAAAGGCAAAAATCATTGCCATCATTTTACAGATGGAGAAACTAAAGTCTAAAGGTAAATGCCCTACTCACAGTTACACTACAGGAGAAGTGCAGGCCTGGAAACAGAAACCAGAGCTGGACTTAAGTAATTTCTTGGGTCTCTCATCATAGTTTGTTCAGGCATTTTGTAATCTACTGCAGCTTTTTAGATTTGCTTCTGTTACACCCACTACAGAGTATCCAGTGCAGGGACAAATCACAGCCTCATAAATCACTCCTCAGAAACTCCCCTCATGCCCTGCTGTTTGACAGTCAGCAGAATCCATTACTAAGAGGACAGACTTGTTCATCTACTGTGAAACAAAATAGGAGCCTCAATACTAGGTACCAGGCTAATGAAATAATGAGAAACACAAGAAACTGAGGTGAACTGAAATAAGTTTCTTCAGCCAATAACTAGAACTGACCAGCAAAAATGAGCTCTGAGAAAAAGATTCAAGTCTATGGCTTGATCACTGTTGTGTTTTTTATGTTAGAGTAGATCAAACATCTATATGGTGTTAGATGCTGTATAATCAGAAAAGACCAGCAGCAACCTCTTTCAAACGGTGCTGAATATAGAGAAGTGACCTTGGCTGTGGCAACTGATACACAGATCAAGTCAGACTGTATAAGAGGCTCTCCTGAGGATCCAAATCTTCCAGATTGTCTTCAGTTTATTTCAGATTTCTTTGTAATATGACTCAGTCTAAAAGTTATTTTAAAATGGGTTAATGATTTTGGAATAATTTTGCTTTCAATAGTTCAGAATGCTGTTTCACAAAAGGCCCTGCACAATTATTATTTATATAAATATTTAAAAAAACTAAGTTGTTTTAAAAAAGTAGAAGAGATTTGCTATGATACTAGCCCTGAAAAGACTTTCAGAAATGTATTTGCTTTGATGCAAACCATAGTTGTTTGTCCATTCACTTTCATAGAATCATAGAAAAGGTTGGAAAAGACCTCTGAGATTGAGTCCAACCGTTAACCTAACTGCCAGGTGCACTTCTAAACCATGTCCCTAAGCACCACATCCACACGTTTTTTTGAATACTTTCAAGGACCATGATTGCACCACTTCCCTGGGCAGTCTATTCCAGTGCCTAACCACTCTCTCCATGAAGAAATTTTTCCTAATATCTTATCTAAATCTCCCCTGGCACAATTTGAGCCCATTTCCTCTGTCCTGTTGCTTGCTACCTGGGAGAAGAGACTGACACCCACCTCACTACAACCTCCTTTCAGGTAGCTGTAGGAAGTGATAAGGTCTCCCCTCAGCCTTCTCTTCTCCAAACTAAACAACCCCAGCTCCCTTAGCCGCTCCTCATAAGACTTGTGCTCCAGACCCTTCACCAGCTTTGTTGCCCTTCTTTGGACATGCTCCAGCACCTTAATGTCTTTCTTGTAGTGAAGGGCCCAAAACTGAACACAGTACTCGAGGTGCAGCCTCACCAGTGCCAAGTACAGGGTCACTATCACCTCCCTGGTCCTGCTGGCCATGCTATTTCTGATACAAGCCAGGATGCCATTGGCCCTCTTGGCCACCTGAGCGCACTGCTGGCTCATGTTCAGGCGGCTGTCAACCACCATCCCCAGGTCCTTTTCAGCTAGGCAGCTCTCCAGCCACTTTTCCCCAAGCCTTTAGAGTTGTATGGGGTTGTTGTGACCCAAGTGCAGGACCCGGCACTTAGCCTTGATGATCCTCAAACAGCTGGCCTCAGCCCATGGATCCAGTTGGTCCTTTCCATTTAAAATGAACCCAGGGAGTAAAAAGAAATATTACAAACCAGTAAAGAAACAATGCCAAATGGTAAAGGTCTTACTATGAGTTAATTTGCAGTCTCTGATGACAATTAAAATTGTTTTGACAAGAACCTGAATGAAAGAAACACTTCTAGAATCATAGAATCATAGAATACCAGGTTAGAAGGGACCTCAAGGATCATCTGGTCCAATGGTTCTAGCACAATCTAGACGAGATGGCCCAGCACCATGTCCAGCTGAGTCTTAAACATGTTCAACGTAGTGGAGTCAACCACTTCCTTGGGGAGATTATTCCAATGATTGACTGTTCTCATTGTGAAAAATTTACCTCTCGTGTCCAATCTTCCATGTAGCTTCCATGTCTCCATCTTCCTTGTAGCTCCCCTTTAAGTACTGGAACATGGTAATGAGATCACCTCTAAGCCTCCTTTTCTCAAGGCTGAACAAACCCAGCTCTCTCAGCCTATCCTCATACAGCAGGCTTCCCAGACCCTTGATCATCTTGGTGGCCCTTCTCTGGGCCCCCTCCAGCCTGTCCACATCTCTTTTGTATAGCGGGGACCAGAACTGTACACAGTATTCCAGGTGTGGCCTGACAAGCACTGAGTAGAGTGGGATAATGACTTCTTTATCTCTGCTGGTGATGCCCTTTTTGATGCAACCCAGCATCCTGTTGGCCTTCTATCTAATTGATAACACCGACAGCAAAATTAAATAAATGCCTGCACATAGAATGGTATATCAGCTTTGGAATGACTGTATTTATCAGGATTTATTTTTTCATGACAGATACTGTATTTAGCATGTAGGTTCCCATCATCATGGTGTAGCTCCAGATTGCTGGTCTAGAGAGTATGTTACAGGATGAAGCTATGAATTTATTAAACAAAATGTGTTTTGTGACAAAGTAGATCATCCAATCATGGAAAAGAAACAAGTACTTGGCTTTAGGCAACCAAATGCTGATCCCCAAAGGAATACTTGCAAGCAGTCAGTTTGCAATAACACAGGCTACTAGTTGCTTGTGCAGAATAATCAGCAAGCAGTTGGGAGGAACAAACGGTAGCAATCATTGTCCGCTCATAGGTAATTACCATAAGAAGAAAAAGAGCTAAAGTAATTGAATAAAATGTACATAGATTGTTTACTCAGCTCTATTAGCAGCAAGCAGCACGCTCTCATTAAAACTAAAAGACAAGAAATAAAGCATTGCTTAGAGCTTCAGTGAAACAGTGATATTAGTTTCCACAGCATTACCTGGCATTTTAAAGAACACAAACAGAACACAAGAATTCAAAAGGACCCTATAAATACATTTGCAAGTTAACTTATTCTGTATAGATTATGTACTATGAGTTGAATGCAGTTCCCACTGCCAAAGATTTCACTGGAAATCAGGCAACAATTTAGGAGTTCCTTCTGAAATCAAGAGCAGTTTGCTTTTGTCTTTGATAAACCTTAGCAACTGGTACTGGGAAAAGAGATAAAAATACCAAAATCCAGTCAGAGATGCAAGAATCTTTCAATGGTAACTTTTTAGGAGAAAGTCCTTTTGCAGTCATGTTTATTTTTTGAATGTGCTTCTGCTTCTGTATTTTTGGAAGACTTTTTTGGTGTTGATACTTTCTTTTTGTGGTAGGGGAACTTAATTTTTATCTTCTTTAAAGTAATATTTTTTAGCCCATATGAATCTTCCCTTGCTTGTTTAAAGCAATTTTTCTTGGCCCAAATGAATCTTCACCTCCCCACACTTTGTCAAGAAGCTCAAGTAATGTTTTTTACAGAAAAGATAGAACTGAGAAAGTCAACTTCTCTTTACTCATACAGCAAATCTGTAAAGATTTCACTTCCCTCAGGGCTTTAAGTAAGTAGGCATCAGAGAAGTGATGTGAGAGCTATAAGACTAGTTTTATTGCTACACCATTCATTCTGTTGGACAGACTGCCCTTAATGGAAGTCACACAAGCCAAGTATAGTTATATAGATACTATCTATAGTTTATACACACATATATAAATATGTATGTGTATACATACACACATAGACACATATTTGTATTGATATCCACCTATGTCTACTTATTCTAGTGTGTCTTTGTCTCCTCTCTTACACAATTCTTCCTTCATTTGAGCATTTTAAATATACCCATTATCCTGATGACAAAGCTAAACCCAGGTCCAAAATAAAATAAATTCAAATATTGGCTAAGATTAAATCTGAATTGCAACTTTGCTTTTCAACACAGTCTTTAAATATAAGTCACTTGCCTTTCTTAATTTTTAAACAACTTACACAACAAAGTCATCCTTAAAACCACTTTTACATTAGTAGATCATACAACTGAGTCCACAAGGAGAGAACATTATTTATTATTTATATTCCAGTAGCACACACTGTGTGAGGCTCTGTCCATAGAGACAGACAAACAGGCAGTTCCATTGATTTTCTGCAGCATTTCCAAGTACAGGTTTTTAAAAAAAAAAAAAAAAAAAAAAACAAACAAAAGGCCTGTATGTGGATGTCCAAAATAAAAGAGCAAGGCGATGGCATCTGACCATATATCTTGGTATTACAAGCACTACTTAAGCTATGCAACGTATCACGGGGCAGAATTCCCCAAACTGGCTTGAAAAGTTAGGTCCAGAATTGGAACTAGCTTAAGCGCATCAGTTTAGTGTCCAGGCTAATTAGCTCAAATGATAAGGAAGCCTAATTAGCTAGGACACTACTCCATACTAGTGCTGCTCAGGACGGCTTGGCTCCTGCTATACTGTAGTTGGGCAGGAGAGGGAGGAGAATGGGAAAGAGTCAGGCTGTGACCCTGTGGTGCGTTAACTTTGGCTGGATGCCAGATGCCCACCAAAGCGGCTCTATCAGCCCCCCTCCTCAGCTGGACAGGTGAGATTAAATATACAACAAAAGGCTCTTGGGTCAAGATAAAGACAGGGACATCACTCACCAATTACCATCATGGGCAAAACAGACTCAACATGGGGAAATTAATTTAATTTATTGCCAATCAAAGGTCAGAGTAGGATAATGAGAAATGAAAACTAAATCTTAAAACACCTTTCCCCCACCCCTCCCTTCTTCCTGGGCTCAACTTCACTCCCAAATTCTCCACTTCCTTCCCCCAAACAGTGCAGGGGGATGGGGAATGGGGATTGCGGTCAGTTCATCACACATTGTGTTTTGTCACTCCTTCCTCCTCACTCTCTTCCCCTGCTCCAGTGTGGGGTCCATGTTGGAGCTGTCTGGAACTGGCTCTGTCAGACATGGGGGAAGCTTCTGGCATCTTCTCACAGAAGCCACCCCTGCAACATCTCCATTAACAAAACCTCGCTGTGTAAACCCAATACAGATGCCACAACCATATTATATTATCCAAAGCACACTAGTATGGTGCTTCATCTTTTATTTCTTCCATTTCCCAAGTGTTCTTGTTCCAACCCAAGCACCACCCATATACTCCTGCACTTTGAAAAACCAGTCTGATTCTGGGGTATTAGCTGTATAGCACTGTGGGCATACCAGGTCATTCAGTGCTAACCCAGAACAGACTATTGTGCTGTAGATAGACTGTGAGTCACTTTTACCCATCCCGTCCTCTTGCCTGGATCACATACAGCTCCAGTGTAACTACATCCCTTCCCGCCCCCAACAGAACTTCTATATGCAATCACAATGAATTTGTTTCATCCCTGCAACATGTTAGCCTTGACTAAACATCTGGACTCTTCGAGATCCAAGTATAATGTCAGAAATGCTGGTAGATTCAGGGACCAGCTCTGAATGCAAGTCTTCTCGTAGAGCTGGTCTAGACAGGAACAGTTCTGAAGAAGCAAGACATTCACAGCAAAGACCAAGGAACCTTTGCCCGTGCCCATGTTCATTTCCAGCATAGATCTCCAAGCTTCATTTACCTTCACTGTCCCATGCACTTGTTCTATGATTACAGTCATACATGGGTGGAAAAGTACACATTTAAAAAAATAATTTGGTCACTGGCACATTTTGGTGTCACACTCCAGGTTTGCTTGTGAAGGAACAATCACCAGAGTTATCAGGCCTGCTATTCAAAATACTGGTTGAAATCAAGATTTTTTATTTAGATCTAAGCTCTTTTGTAAGTTGTCTGGATCAAAGCTAAGAAAATGCTTTGAAGTGAACATGCTGTTTGGAACCAATGATCTTAATACTCAGATATTAAAGCCTGAATTCTACATTATTTTTCCTGAATAATAAAGAGTGTCAATGCACACAGAGTTTTTCCTATGGTGATTCCATGTAGATGACTGCTGCTCACAGTTTTCAGATTTAGCCAACTCTTGTTCACAGTGAACACTGTTAAGAGCTTGGATCTGGTGACTCGGACAAAGAAAAAAGCTTTAGTATGTCTGGCTTTTTTTCTGTTTCTACCATAAATATGTTACCTGAATTCAGGAATGTCTTCTTTCTCTGCTTGGTTTATCACATGTGAGTGGATATTAGCACAATTTCTCATTCTCAGAATTAGTATGAGAGACACAATTAATTCATAATTCTAATAGGAGGTTAGAGGAAGAAAAGTGCTATATTGATGTGAAGGTATGCTTCTTTTAAGAGTCAAGTAGATTTCAAACTCTTCATGAATAAAAAGAAAAAACAGCTTATTTTTTTCCTGTCCCACCTCTAGGGACAGAAACATGGGATGTGCCTGAAAAGAACACAAATAAGCACTTAAACATTAGGCACAATAAGCAAAATCATATTGGTGACTGAAGTGGTGTGCTACTTATGCTAATTTGACAAGACAGTGACGTATAAGGCAAAAACAAGCATAAAACATGACAGGAATGAGGAAAATGAAGGAAAGGACAAGGAAGTGCTTTGCCTGCTCCAGGACTTAGGAAAAACGGATTCCACTAGTGAAGCAGCACTGTGCTCAGCAGAGCTAGACTGATTCATATCATCTTAGGATGTGTTTTTCTAAGACTAAGACTCCTATGGCTTTCCTTCAGTAGAGGAGAAAGCCAAAAAAGTGAACTCTCCCTTTTCACTGTATTTTTGCTTGTTTTCTTTGAAGTTAATTTCTTAAAATTCAGAGTTATTTAGCAGCAGCCTCATCTCCACCCTTCTCTGACTCCTCTGCTAACCCATAGCGCTCAGAAGGAGAAAATGACACATGAATAGTAAGATTAAAAAGGCTTCTGGGGGTCGATTCCATAACTAGTAAGGGAGGAGAAGACATGGGTTTATGATCTGAAGGTCAGTTCAACGTATTCTCCAGAGGGGCCATTTCTTGGAATATAAATATGTAATTTAAAGTATACTGTGTCAGCAACATTTTTGGGGCCTGATCCAGCAGCAATAATTACAGTCTTCGAGGTGAGGTAGCCTTTGGGTTCTTATTAGTGCAGTAGGGTTGACATTCGGCACTCATTTGCACTTCTGCTCTGTGCAATCAATCTTTGGCAGCTCACCAATCCAGCAAGAGGCCAGCATGCTGCAAACAGAAACATGTCCTGTCCTTGCCTCCTGCCGTAACTGTAGGCCAAGTTGCTGCCACACTGTTTGAGGAAGAAAACCTTACATGAAAATGGGGTTTCTGCTTTCAGTTTTCTGATACTATCTCTGATGAACTCTTTATTTATCCTTTACCCTGTATGAGGCTGTTGAAGAAAATTACATGGTCAAAAGAGAGAAAGCATTTGATTTGAAGTCTTATCCATTGTATAAGATTACGGGTGAGAGGTGGAAAGAGAAATTAGTGCCATGAAGCCCACAAACAGATAATTGCAAGGTAGGATAAAAAAAGGTTGTAGCCCTTCCCATTTACCATTTTCATCTGTGGGATGCACATTGTTTGCCACGTGGCTTGGAATTGCATTCAGCTGCACAATTCCCTTATTCACAGCATAGCTGCATTCATTTAACAGACTCCATCTTCACTATAAAAAAATTTTTTTAAATCCATCCTCCATCCCCAAATTAAATTTACATCTACATTATTTCTGTGCTTAGTCACATTATTTCAAAGCTTAAAGTATCTGCTGGACCCACATGCCATCAATTGTGTATAAAGAGGGCATGCACATTTATTTAGACACACACATATATATGAAAATACATATTTACACATTCAGATATATCTTTACGCATTAAAATATATCTTTACACATAGGTGTATAAACACAGAATTTATTGTGCCTATATATTTATTTCTAATAAAAGACAAAAAATATCTGACAAACTTTGAGCCTGTTATCAAACCACAGTGTCCAAGAGATATATACTGTATTCAGCTATAGTATATGTGTAGATATGTGCATGTGTGTGTGCATACACACATGCAAACACACTCTCCATACTCTTAATTTGTGAAGCATGCTTTCCTGTTAAGGCACTATGAACAGCAAATGAAGCAGAAAGCACCCAGTACTCCACAAGTCAGATGCTATCTTGAGGCTCCAAGGATTTCTTAATTGACTAGGGTGAGGTCAGGAGCTAAAATGATTGAGCAGAAATGATGTGTGCAAAAACATTTTTTGCTGCTTCAGTTTCCTTTCCTGACATCCAGGAAACTTCTCGCAAAGAAACGAGAAAACCTTTAAAAGGTCACCAGTGCAAGAGGACAGGATTTTACACTGAACATTTGAAAGAATAAAGAATATGCTTGATGTTAAGAATTATGCAAGAGGGCACGGGCAGCATTGATTTGCAATTGTGAAATCAGGATACTGAGCTTTATTTCAACTTCTGCCCCAAATATGCAGTGTAATCACTTCATCTTTCTTTATCCCTGTATCTACCAAGGAAATTGGAAATGCTTTGTTGCAGGTGTTGAACTCTGTACAGCTCCAAAAAAAATCAAGACTCAAGCCAGTAAGGGGGGCAACTGAATTGCATCTGGTTTAGGTAATTATAACAGGTATATTAAAGTACAGTCAAAACTATGGATTTTAAGCCTCATATAGCTATTAATCTAAAATAGGTAGCAATGCTAATTAATTAAGACTAATTTTACATATCAATGACAGTAGTATTCCCCTAGGTTCACATCAGAAAACAAGAGTTGTACTTTCTGTATTCATGTTGATTTTAATTTGACTGCTTGTGTATAAACTATTACATGAATATGTGCAGGAACAGATATATACCATGAGCCGTCATCATGACCTTACTCCATACTCCAGTTTCCTATTAGCTATTATTTAAACGGTCATCTTTTCCTCAGTCTTCAGGACATGTTTTGGATCTGATAACAGAACCTGAATTAGAATTCTGCTTTTAGTTTAAATCTAGGACTGCATACATTTGAAATTACATTTTCTCTGAACTTTGCAAATATTACACTTTCATGATGGATAATGCACTCAATGAATGAAAAATATTTATTTGATTCCTTCTTACAACTGTAAATATCTTGAGGACAAAACAAGATTAACAGGTACCTTGTAAGAATGTAATAGGTAATTTACCTCATAGGATGTGTTCCAGGAGGCTATGATCTCTCCATATTTACCAGAATTACTATAGTTTGCATGGCTCTGCTCTGTTCTTTTTTCCCTGCTTGTAACAGAACTTTCTCTATTGCTCTCTCTATGGTTTTTTTTTCATCAGCAATCGCCTTTCTATATTTTCTATTTCTCACTCTTTCAGGCCTTCCTTTCATTTAATGTCTGGTTCTTTGCTGTCCTACCACCTTTCCTATTCCTCAGTGTCTAGGTCCACATCTACTGCCTCTCTTATCTGCTTTTATTCCCCAAGTCTAAGTTCTCTATTTCTCCATGTCCTTATAAGACTATCAATTCCATCTTGATTTTGCTGATACTTCACAATATCTAATTCCTGCTTCACTGCTTGGCCACCAATGGAAATTTGATTGACTGGCTGGGGACAGATAGGACTGAATAAGCTGCTATTTAAATCTTTTCATGGCCAGCTTTTTAAAGTGCACCAAAAAAATGGAGACCATCAACCTTCAGCACTTGTCAGCAAATTTCAAACTTGCTGTGTTTAACTGGGTTTGGAAAAATAATCCCACAAATCTTGCCTCCTCTATATACTGAGACACTATATCCACAGTCTCACTCCAATCTATTCTGGAGCACTGAACCCTGGCAGTGAATTCTGAATGACGCTCTATGTCTCTGAAATCTTTCCTTATGTAGCAAATTTTCAGTATCATTGAAGTCCTGGCATGCCAGTTTATTTATAATTAATATAGATCACTTAACTTTTCATTGCAGAACACCAAAGAGCCATGGTTTCATGTTATTTGGATGCTACCTTGCCAACAAAGATTAGGAGTTGAAGTTCTGTCAAGCATTGAACTTTTTTTAGGGGACCTGAGTAACCAGATGATGAAAAGCAGATCTTTCCTCCCAGAGAATAAATCTTCAGTGGATTATTCAGACTCTTTGAACACAGAAAAAAAAAATAAAATCAAGACTTGTACCACACACTATGTTTACCCTGAATTAGTACAAAGTAGACAGAAGTTAAATATTTAAGATATGACTCAGCCAGTGGGGAAAGGAATTTTGCTTTTCATAAACACTGTCAGATTTCAAAGAAGTGTTTTCTCAATAAGCCATAAAATTAATATCTGAGAACATTTCCCTGATGAAACTCCCCTCCTAAATGGGACCTCATACTTCTGAATTTTTGTTTGAAAATTCCATTGTAAACCAGGCTCTACAAACCTGTTTAAATTTTTTAAGAAAGAATTAATGACTTCTCCTTTATGAGAAGCTTAGGGCAAACAAAGCAGTATGGATAAAACAAAAATGAGTGAACTTTTTTCTCTTCAGTCAAAGCAAACATGACCTAAACCCCTTTTGAGAACCAGACAGAATAAATAACTGGATTCATTTCATGTAACTTTCTAGCAAGGTCAGGAAGAAACATAAGTAGAAAGGTAAAATTAGTATTACAAAATGGTGTTCAATAACACCATGCCTGTTTTCACCAACCCTGGGTCCAATGGAGTCCTGACAGCACTTTGAGAAAGAATGAAAAGGTACTGTTAGAAAAGGTGAACTTAATATTTCTGGTCCAAAGAAAGGCTATGTTTCCCCCATTCTCACAGAGAGTTTGCTACTTCATTTCCCAGTTTTTCTGTCAGCAGAGGGTTGAGTCCATTATTCATTTCAGAAAAGGAAGACAACTCCAGTCCTCTAGTCAGATGGATTCCCATAGTCCGGCAGCCTCTCAGGCACTATCCCTCATTCACTATGTGAGTTGATTAAAATACCAGTTGATTGCCTTGCATGGTATCCCACTGCAACAGAGCAGACAGCCTTTCACAGCTTCAGGCACATCAGAAAATACAAGTGGCTACTCATACAAATGTAAAAATGAACACAGAGTGTTCAAGCACCCCTTCTTTAACTTGAATTTCAATTTGGCTCATTGTTGTATTGCTAACTAACTTTTGATGTCATGTGTTGTATTCCATGGCTTATATTTCATGTATTATACAAGCTGTCAGGAGAAAGCTGGGGATTTTGGCTGGGGACATTTGGAACATTTGGCAGTCAGCAAGACATGACAGGCAGCTTGGATTTTTGGTATAAGCTTATTAAAGTCATATGTCTAAATAATCAGCACAGAGATTGCTATGCACAATGAGGAAAATGTGCATTCTCAGGTAAGACAGTTAACACCTCATTAGAAGGAAGAGATTACTTGCTTTTGAGCAGGAGATAACATTATTGACTGATGAAAGTGAGAATGATGGAAGATCTTATTTCTGAGGGGTTTTAACTATAAATTTCACTACGAAAACATTAACAGTGATCAGATGTCTGACATAGCCTCATTTACAGTGTGGTAAAGAACTCATTTCAATATAGAAGAACTGCTTAGAGACTGAAACTAAATTGAATGAAGAAACATTTAGTCTAGAATGTCTAAGGAGTGCCTGAAAAATTCTCAAACAGTATTCGGATAATCTATGAGAATTTGTGGAGAACAGGTACATTTTCAGGAGACTCCAAAAAGGCAAAAAGTATTAGTCTTTAAAAGGAGAGGCAGGAGAAAGTATGAACCAGGGAATTATAGATCAGACTTTCAGAGTTCCTAGAAAGATACAGGTAGGTATAGATATAGATATAAAAAATAATATTTAAAAAACCCTACCACTACCAACAAAAAAATCCATTTTAAAGACTCTAAAGAATAATAAGATGGGAAGTAACAGCCAGCACAGATCTGTCAAGAGGAAATGATATCAGACCAGCCTGATTAGGGCTTCTGAGAAAAGGTAGCTGGTAGCGTGTGTGTGGGAGAAGCGGAAAGCATCATAACTGGACAGATTAACAGGTATGCTGTTTATAAATCTGGACAGTACTCAGAATAAAACTATAATTTTCAAAACCTAAAAATATTTGATTAGAATAAACTGTTCCACTTATTTATTGCAGATAAGACATGAAGCAATGGGCTTAAATGATAGCAATAAAGATTTGGGTTGGCAATGGGGTGAAATCTTTCCAACTATAGGCATAGCAGAGCACTAATGTACACTAGCAAGGGAGAACATGCAAACTTCTGCCACTGGAAGTTTTCAAGAATTGGTGAGACAAAAGTCTGTCAAGAATAGTTTAGTCATAGCTGATCTTGCCTTTGGGCAACTAGATGGACTAGATGATCTCTTGGGATCTTATTTACTGTGATTTCTGTGATTCCCATGTAAACATAATACTATTCACTCAAATTCAATTCATGTCTAGAAACTTATATAAACTATTTTAAGGAAAAAAGAAAAAACAAAATTTGCACTTAACACAAAGAGATGTTACCTGTGGAAGTTAGACAGTTTTCATTGTTTTACCAAAATCAGAAGGATGGGGAATTCCCGAATGAAGACACAGCTGCATGATGAACTTCTGCCTCCACGCTGTCAGCTGGCTACAGTTATGTTTCCCAGCACATTTACCTCCTTGCCTTTTGCACTACCCACTATTTATACTGGGGGAAAAATGTAGTGTCCTAGTTGTAGCAGAACTTTCAGCTCAAATGGTTTAGTATCTGGAAAATTGCCCAGAAGTGAAGACTCAAGCTAAATAATTTGTGCACTGATAGTCCTCCAGAATACATCCCCCCTAACCCCAGTGTCCCCCCCAGAAGTACCATCAGGTTTGCCCACAGGATATGAGAAGACACCCAGAAGGCCTGTCTGGAGTGCAGCACTGGCAAGGACAGCCTGACAGATGTATGGCTTCTCATACAGGCTTGGCTAAGCCAGGGACTCAGGCTTGGGAGCTGAGGTTGCTTTAGGAATGGTGTTAAGAGCATGAGAAGTGTGAGGAAAGCCTGTAAAAGCATTTTATTCTACAAAACAGAGGTTGTTAACTGACACTGGACACTGAACAGTGAGGATGACGGCCGGGCTCCAAAGCTTTGATTTAATCCTCCTTACTTAAAGCATTTAACTGAGACACATAAAATAAAGCTTAGCTATCCTAAGCTCCCTCTTTTTCAACTCAATAACAGTGAAAGATTCAGAAAATTTAAGTTACTCTCACTTTTGACTACAGAGGAAGCCTAGGAGGGCCAAGCCCCTCATTCAAGCACATCAGTTAAGTCTCTCAAGGTAGGAGTGATGAAGGTAAAGTTCTGGGCCCAGGTTAGCTGCCTAAGTCAAGAGAGATGAATCTGGGCTAACTCCTCAACACTTCACTCATCACCCAGGACAACTTTGCAGTGTGTAGATCAATTGAAGATTCAACAGAATAGTACAAAGACTCTCATAACAATATACCCTCAAAACCACTCTCCTGTTTCCCTACTCTTAAAAATGTGTGAAAGGAGGTGTTTGACAGCAAGGATATGGCTTTCAAAAATATTAAGAGTTCTATATAGTCAGAATGAGATTTGAGGGTGCAGGGAGTGGGGAAAGTTACAGGCACTGCCCTGATCTCTGCTATTGTTGGATTGTTTTTCTGCACAAGTATCTTTCCATTCAAGAACACTGCATCCCTAAGGCTGGTCCTATTGTTTCATTCTTTGCAGAAGAAAGAATTGTGTGCAGAGGGTCAATTCTCTTTCATGTACAGTTCCCAGGAGGGAATCAGGCCCTATAGCAGGCAGTACTGAACATCTTGCAAGTGATCTTGAGAAAGCTGCAGCCACCTTTTGCAGGCTCCAGAGGCGTGGAAAGTTCAGACTGTGTTTCTGTATTCAGCTGATAAATTGAACACTTACCTGAACTGAAATGAACTTCAAAAGCTATTGGGGATCAGGGATCATTATGGAAGATGTCTGAAAAAGAGACATTATCATAAATTAACTTGTGTGTGTGCATGTATGCACATCTTTGTGCAAACAGACAAACATACAGTTGTTCACTAGAGCATGTGGTATTACCTAACTGTGAAATGGAGCCAGGTGAATTCAATTTTAGTAAAGGACAAAGGTGTTCCATGTCTTCTCCTTTCTAGAGCAATTCAGTTGCTGTTGGTGATTGCTAGACACCACGTCAAATTAACTGTGCATAGTAGCATATGGCTGCTCTGCGGGTATTTTAAAAGACAATCGCCTAACTATGAAAAAAAAAGGCAGAATTAATAAAAGCCAGTGAAGTCCTTGGGTGGTTGAGCTTCTCACAGTGAACACATTACAGTCTCTGAAGGAATCCAAGACATACAATTCTGCATCAAGCAAAGTTTCTTAATTTCCAGTGCAGCAC
The DNA here is from genome assembly GCA_020745775.1 of Theristicus caerulescens. Taxonomy (NCBI): domain Eukaryota; kingdom Metazoa; phylum Chordata; class Aves; order Pelecaniformes; family Threskiornithidae; genus Theristicus; species Theristicus caerulescens. Next base: position 78,448,042 of record CM036558.1, read on the forward strand.
AGAAGTTAATATAATTGAAAATAGAATTTCTTGTCTCATCTTTTCTTATGGTCTGGTAATTTCCAATATTGCACCTTTAAAGTATGGAGGTGAAATGTGATAATCCCAGTGGGATCCAAAATCTAATTATTTCAGTCAAGGAACACAAAATAAAACAAAAGCACCAAGTCCTCATCAGAGTGAACAAGGATGGTACAACTTCAGGTTTACATCAACACAGGGACTCAAAGGGCTAGAAAAGAGCTCATAATGATGTCTACTATGTAAACTATTTTAACACAGTGCTTGCCAGGCTGCACCTGGAGTACTGTGTCCAGTTCTGGTCCCCACAATTCAAAAAAGATGCAGAGAGACTGGAGAGGGTCCATAGCAGGGCCATGAAGATGATCAAAGGGCTGGAGAACCTGCCCTATGACGACAGACTGAAGGAGTTAGGTCCTTTCTCCCTGAAGAAGAGAAGGCTCAGTGGGGACCTCATCACAGTATCCCAGTACATAAAAGGTGACTACAAAGAGGAAGAAGGCTCACTCTTCATAAGGAGCCACATGAACAAGACGAGGTAATGGGTGAAAGTTGCACAAGAAGAGGTTTCATCTGGACATAAGAAAGAAATTTTTTACAGTGAGAACAAACATTCACTGGAACAGCTTCCCCAGTGACGTGGTAGAGTCCTCCCATCGTGGGAGGTTTTCAAGATGTGATTGGACAGATAATATCATCTAGGCTCCCTTTCCCACAAAAGGTTGGACCACATAATCTTTCAAGGTCCCTTCCAACCTGGGCTGTTCTATGATTGATTCTATGAACACAATGAAAGCACAGATCTTTTTCTTCTCTTTTACTGTCTTCATATATTTCTTTTCTTCTTAATAGCAAATGATTCACAGCTTTCTATCAGAAAAAAATAGTCTTTTCCCTCAAAAGAATACGCATGACAAATCCTTTCTGGCAGGAGTGAGGCTTATATATGTGTTGGGTATTCCAGCTTTTACTGCAGGATCTTGTGTCTATCTTTTTACTACCTATTTGTATGACATCATGTTAGGCTATGGTGGTTTCCTGTGTACTGTGGATTATGTACGGATAGCTTATTCTGATAGACAGGCTCCAAACTTACTCAGACTGATCAGAGCTGCCTCCTCCAGGCTTCTCAACTGTGCTTTGTAGTTGCAGTTGCAGTTGTAGTTGTAGCTGTAGCTGTAGTTGTAGTCGGAGTCATTATCTCTGCTTTTGAATGCAGTGTTCTCCAGTTATTTAAGAACAGAGTAATCCCAGAAATGAGTTGCTAAGCATCCAAATGATGAGAAGGTAAATAACTAAGCTCCACTTTGAGTCCCATGGCTCACTCCATTTAGTATGTACTTTGGTGTCTGAATTCAGTTCAAAGAAAGATTTTTTCTACCCCACATTTTTGCATAATGGCTCCCAGGTGGCAGTAATTGCCAGGGAAGATAGGTTCTCCTTACACAAAATGGTTTAATGCTTCATAGCCCACTGCTAAGGAACAGGCTCTTAAGAAAGAGAAAGAAACAAATAGAGGTTTTGGTCTCTGTGTCAAAGACTATGTATGTATTTGACATTAAATGGAGAAGATGCTGAAATGGTGCTGGGAGGAAGGAACCTCCTGGACTGGTTCCTGGACTTTCCTCCCTATCGCTTATGGAAACATAGGTACTTAAGAAGAGAGTTAGATGAGATTTTGGCATATAAGATTTTTAAAAGTTCAGTTCTCAAAGCTCCTCTGCAGTTGAATTCCAGCCTTGGCAGTGCTTGCTTGCTTCTGCTTACTGCTTGCTCATGAGCAGCTTGGTTTTGATAGGGCTGGGCAGTTAGGCTCCCAGAAAATCCATGCCTAAATTCCTTTGAAGCGCGCATGCTAATTTTTCCTTTTGCCTTCGATGCAATGGACATTCATAAAGAGCATCTGACTACTCACAAAAACTATTGAGGCAAGTGAAGAAGCAAAGAAGTTTCCCTAATTTCCTCTGGTAGCTCAGGTTTATGAAGTCTAACACAGGATGCAAGTATATTTTTTTACACATGCCCTGTTGAGGAGCATGTGTAAAAAACTGGAGCCTTTCCTAGACTTATGTAATTTTGAAAAAACAATGGCTTTGAGATAAATTGAATAATATACATTCTCTCTAGATATCATCCTCACAGACCATAAATATATACAATGTGCATCCCAGTTCACCTTTTCCCTTGTAAGAATTTAATGGCAGGTGATATTTAGAAATTACCCTGATCATTCTAAATGGACTGAACAAATGAACAGGACTATGAGGAAGTTACAAAGTATTTTATATTATCCCCATAAAACTGAGAGATCACTGTTATATTCAAAGATAATAACTAAATCTGAAGACTCCACTTTTGCCTTTTATATATTTTTGGTCAATGTTTCCAACATTATCTTCTAGTTATTCTATGTTATTGAGAAATTATAAAAAAGGAGTTCAAAACCATTATAACATACTGATACTGAAATAAGAGTTCAGTATACAGTACATTATGCCAGGGAGAAGAAATAGAAGGATATTTATTGGAAAAATTGCCATATAGCCCATTAATAGAAGATTCTAGGGAAAAAACTCTGAGAATTACACTTACTAATTTGTAACGAGCTATTAGAGAAATAACTGTGGAGGATACGTAAGTGATTTTTTAAACACAAAAAACAGTGAGGCAAGCGAGTCCATCACTTAATGCCCTCAGCTCATTTTAAATGAAAACACTTTCTTTTGATTCTTTCCCCATTCCTGAGCCATTCACTTTCTTTTTTTTCCTCCCAGTTCTTTTTTTTTTTTTTATTTGCACAGCCTGCTCCACAGCAGGCAGATATTCCCTGAAGGAACTGCAGGCCATGGAGAGCCCATGCTGGAACAGGTTTATCCTGAAGGACTGCAGCCCATGGGAAGGCCCCACACTGGAGTGGGGGAAAAACGTGAGGAGGAAGGAGCAGCAGAGAGGAGCTGTTAGGACTGACTGTGGCCCCCCATTCCCCACATCCCTGTGCGGCTCAGGGGAGAGGAGGTAGAAGAGTTAGGGATGAGGGAGTGAAGTTAAGCCAGGAAAAGGCTGGGAGCAGACCTTTAGTTCTTGTCTGTTCTTTAGTTCTTGTCTGTTTCTCACCATCCAACTCTATTTTAATTGGCAATGAATTAAACTAATTGTCCCCCGATTGAATCTGTTTTGTCCATGGCAGTAACTGATAAGTGTCCCTGTCTATATCTCGACCCACGAGCTTTTCCATCTTATTTTCTCCCCCTGTCCTGTTGAGGAGGGGGAGTGAGAGAGCACCTGGGTGGGCATCTGGCAGCTGGCCAAGGTCAACCCACCATAGACTCTCTCATTCTCTGGAGCATACAGCAAAACTTGAAATCTAACAGATTTTATCTAGCAGTCAAATAATATTCTGTGTTTTAAATGCTTCTATTTTGTTGTGAAATTTAATGCTTGTTTCTCTCCTCCAGGTTGAAAGACAGGGTCTGTGGGAAAATACTCAAACAAAACTAGCCTGTCATTTTCTCTAACATAAGGGAAGTCAAAGTGTATCCATAGTCCAATGTCATACATATACACTCTTAAAAATATATGTGCTAACGTGTGGATACATTCCTAAAAATAAAAATTTCTCCCAGTTTTGATAAGAGAGGCCATTTTAGCCCACAGAGATCAGACCCTAATGTGTACATGTCACTGAAGCAGAATGTAAGGCCAGCTTGAAAGACAACAACAACAAAAAAATTATTTGGGTATGTATGGAAAATACAGATCTAATTTGGGCAACAATGAATAACAGAACTCCGTGCCTAATGTTTCATAGGAAACAAAGTACTCCTTTTAAAACAAAATAACAAAGTAATTGCTTCTAATAGGGTAATACTTTGGTCAAGACAAAAGTCACACGCGTTCCTCTTTTCTCCAAATAGTGACACACAACAGTAAATGAGAAAAAACTCCTAAACCAGGCACATTTGTATATGAACATGACCATTCAAAATGTTTTAGAGTAACCCACAAAAGTGGTGACTTTCTGATGAGATAAAACCAATTAGTGAGCGTGGTGCTGCCAGGATGACTTGGGCTTTGGCTCATTTCTCTTTCATTTCAGTGTCTCACTCTTCTGTTTGGAAGTATTAAATGGTGTGGATTCATTAACCAAGGGTGGCAGCTCCATAGGCAGCCAACCAAACCATCCAAAGACTCTTATTTGTTCATTTATTCATTTATTTATTTTACTGAGTGCATTATGTAGCTCAGCTATTGAATGTACAAGTTTCGACAATATAAGTTCAAAGTAAGTGACTGTTTTGTTTGTGTGAGTGTCAGAGAGAATTACATATCTATTTGTTATTCAGAGGCTTCTCTGAGGATTAACAACTCTGTATTGGCTCCAGTTCATACTCTTCTGCAGTAATATTTCCTGTCCATTTGGCTTCAGAGGAATATTTTCTCTCACTGTTTTGGCCATCGTGTGATAGAGAAATCTGCACACTTCTGCAGGCCAGATTCAGACACACAAAGCTGTGTCCAGTAGCACCTTTTTCCCCAGTATAATATGACTGAGAGGAAAGATGATTCTAAGTAAATCCGTCACCATCTAACACTGGCTTATAAAATTTAAAAAATGTCCTTATTTAGGAAGCAACGTACTGAATTAATGGTAATTATTAGAAAAACAATAGTGATCAAATATTTTATGCAAAAGAAGTACCAGAAATGAGAAAACTGTTTAGCTCTGAAGATTTAAATACCTTTGTGACTAGTAATGCCAGAAACAGACAGGTGTAAGGATTATATAATTTAAAAAAATACAAAGAGACAATTATATCTGATACTTTTTTTGTTTTACAGAAGCAATTATTTTAAGGACCAAATTCCTAAGGAAGCTACCCAGTAGCTGTTAAACATTCATGGCCAAGTTATAGACAGAAAGACAACCAGTGCCTAGACAGAAGGAACTATGTTACCAAATATGAAGTAGACAGTTAATGTTTGACTATTTAGCTGACCTGTGTAAGCAAGTGATCATTTAGGTGGAAAATATAGGTAAAAGCAAAAATATTTGTACATTTTGGTCCCCTGTGGTATTGCCATTGCAAATATATAGCCCAAATTATAAAGTGAAAAAATATTTTTCAAGCTGAGGAAATTGAAAAGATCAAAACTTATCTTGTTCTTCTGAAAAAGCTTATCAACAGCACTGCAAATATTTTTAGGAAAAGGCATTCAGTATACCAAAAAAAGTACTTGTGACATTGCATGGCAAAATGTATGAAATGAGACTCAAGAGACATTGAATCTCAGATGTAGAGTACATCTGTTTATGAGTTAGAAATGTGTATTTATGAGAAATTTTGCTATTAGTATACATTTACTGTTTAATAATCTAATATTTTTGTTTATTTGCAGGTCTATGAGAAGCAGAGTAAGCTTCTCTTGGAGAGATCCTGTTGCTGCTATTCACCCAGGCCATTGGTCTTGTTGTCTCTGAATCAACACTCTTCAAGAAAATTAAGAATCATGATTTCTTAAAGAGGTAAATGAATGTGTTCGTGCTATAAAGAGAATCTAGAGACAAAGGCTGTACCAAATATTGTTTCAGGTATTTGAACTTCCCCTTCATTCAGAAAAAGAATTTGGGGTCATTATACTGTGATGCAAGAGTTCCAGGCTCACTGGTCTTTTCCAAATAAAGACTTCTCAGATAAAGTAAATATTTAGGGTTTATCCTTTACAATATATGGAATTTTCATTTGCTTTCCCATTGCACTGTTTGATAGATGAAGGTGAAATTACTCAGTTTTCTTGCAAAGAAATGAAACAATCTGATAACATTATAAAGACTGAGTACACCATTGCAGTGCTTTATAGACAAGGAGAGAAACATATTAGATTATTATTAGGGATATTAATTATTATGTCACTTTGCACATAGCACAGACCACCTTGTGTTTACATGTATTGATCAAAGGTTTCGGATCATTTGTTTATAGAAGTATCCTAAGACACCAGTAACTGCAAGGTTCTGTCATCTTTCTTTATATTATCCCATAGTTCCGTGAATATGAATATCTGAAGATTGTTAATATAATTAAAAATATGCAAGGAATATGATTTCACAAACCATTGAGATTCACTTGCCTTCTATAGACCTTTAGATATGGCTAACATCTAAAGCTAAAGTCTATCTTTACATAGACTTGGATATGGCTAGAAGTATTTGATAAAAAACCGGCCTGGCTATTGTGTCTTCATTGGAAACATAAGAAACTCTATGTTTCCTTAGAGGGATGTGAGAATGAATGCTTCTAGCTTAGCACTGCTGGAAATGAGAATGAAACATTTCTTCATCAGATTGCCTCTCTGTTACTAACAACAAGAGGCAGTGATATAAATGCAGTGATATAAATGTGTATTTCTGAAAAGTAAGGAAGATGCTATGGAAAACTGAACTTGGATTATGGGTTGATTGACTTAAACTAAAAAGAAACATACAAAGTAGTAGAAAACTAATATTCTTTGTATTTGGACAAACTTTGAAAGAATAATGGAAATTATTGACATTGTCCTCCAAAGATCTGTCAGTTTTACTCCAAGTAAGGCAGAAAAGCATTGAGGAAAGAATTCTAGACCTAACTAGACAAATAACTCCTTCAAAAAGACAGTAAGAATAAATAAGGAGTCTACAAGGATTGTAAAAAGAGGGATCAGCAAAGAAAACTCCATCAGGGAGGTGTTAGATCTTGCAAAGGATGTTTTAACAAGTAAAAGCTCCTTCAGCTATATAAAGAGAAAAAGAGCAAGGAAAGCAAAAGTGGGGTCACTATACAATAGGGATATGTTGGAGATTAAAAGTGACCTGGGAATTGCCCTCAAATAAATAAGCATTTTTGCCTCAGTTTCCAGTAGAATAACAGTGTTTGGCAATGTCTGTCCCACAGAGATCATCCCCACTGACACAAAGGACTTTCTTTCCTCCACTAAGTAAGAAAAATGAGTGTGGTAATTATATCACAGATGCTTATTCAAATTTATACCTATTTATGGAAACACATTAAACTAATTTACATTCAAGCAAATTCAGTTTCACCCATTGTTAATAGCCTGGGATTACTGTAGCTGTTGAGAATTCAGATCTCTCCTGGTTCTTTTTTTGGTGGTAAGAATCTCCAAATTCACCCTATTTCTTTTGAGTGGATTATTCCTCGCTTCTTAATCAGTGAAAGTATTAATCAGCTTTTCCAACTGAATGAGTTTGAATTCCTTTGTTTCCTGGCCCCTTAAAAGTCAAGTTAAAAAAAGACCAAGCAGTCTGCTAAATTGGTGATTTGAAACTTTTATCTTTTCCCCATAGAGGAGTGAAAAGGTATATGGGAGGACAGAGCCTTCTCTTTGCACTCTGTATGTTCAGCAATATAAGAGCAAAGCCTCCTGAGAGCTGGAGCCTACTCTCTCAAGCGTACACCTCCTTTTGCCAAAAATACTAGCTCATGTTGTATTAACAAAGGTCATTAGTTATTCTTTTAACTGTTACAGAGTCTTCAGAAAAAAAACCCCAAACCTAACACAGAGAAGTGATTATAACACAGCAGATAATATGCTAAACAAAGACACAAACTTCCATACAGACAGACAGTGTATGTGTATGCATACACGTTACATATTCTAGAAGCCTCTGGATTTAAAAGATTACAGTAGGTCCTTGTTGCTTTGTTTCAGTTTTTTTTCAAAAGGGGCAGTTTGGGTAATAAGAATTTGGATACAGAAATTGCCAATCTAATGTCAAAGCAGAAGCCAAAGAGCATTTTGACTTTCTGAGTGCTTTTTGAATGTTTAAGGAGGAACTAGTTATCTCCACTTCTAAACTGAGGAAAAATGTCATTTACAGTTATATGTCAAGGAAGAAAGGCAGTTTTGCTTTTCCCCATCTATGATCGGGGAAAAATGGACTACAGCATTTTTAGCCTACATTCAATAATAAGTGAAGCATGAGCACAAACTGAAGGAAACGATAACTAAGGAGACGGAAGCAGTGAAAAGTGGCATAAAACCAGGAAAAGTGTTTAGTGGTATATTTTATTAGACTTTTCCTGACAGCTTTTTTTTCATTATTCTTTTTCTTAATTGGCATTCATAAGGTGAAAGAGGGACTAATTGGGAGGAAGGACAATATAATAAATAGAGCAAAAGGTATAAACTGAAGAAATTTAGGATGGAAATTAGAAAGAGGCTTTCTATTGCAAGTAGCAGTTTCTGAGAATACCCCCCCCCAAAAAAAAGTCAACAAAGAAACCTTAATTCATTTTAGGATAGACTTTACTTGATCTATGAAAGGAATTAGGATTGCCTATGATTGCAGAGAATTGACCTTGATAACCCAGGCAACCCTTTCCAGCTCTATTTGGCTAAGACGTGAGATACTTCAGGTGGGGTTATTGAACCAACTATTCACCACAACTTCCCATGGGGATTATGTCACTTGCTTTACCCCAGCAACTCCTCAGTGCTGTCTGCATCATTCAGGAGCTTGTGGAGAGAGGCTCAGCAAGGAAACAATGAAATCTACCATAAGATCTGGCACCAAGTGATATCCCTGACTGAGTCAGGTAAACCGTTATCTTATATGATCCACTTTTTGGTTTGTTAAAGACCCAGCCCCTCACAGAGTTCACTTCTCATGAACTGCTGAGCTCTCTGATAACCCATTGACTTCAGCACAAGTTGAAGGCAATCTTTATACAAGGGCCATACAAGAGCAATCCTAGTCCACAGGGCATCATTTGGTGACATAAATGCATGCTTTTTTGAGATGGCCAGACTTTCTAACACTGCACATCCAAATCCCTGTAAATTCCACCTGCTCTTTACATCTTTCTGAACTATACTAAGTTTCCAGAATGCTTTTAAGGTGAAACCTCTCTACTAGGACAAAAAAATGTCATAACTCTTTTCCCAGAAGCTGCAGTTTATCCCAATTTTCTTGGACCAAATTTGTTCTTCCTCTACAAGACTCTCTTCTATTTACTGTTGGGTTGCTGCTTTCAAGCCCAAAAGCAAATACATTTTTATAGAGCTGTCTATATGCAGTACTGTTTGTGAAAGTTCTTTGGAAACTAGGTACTTGTTGTTGTTGTTGTTGCTGGTACTAGTATTAGTATTAGCATTAACTATTTCTTTGGGTTTGTGAGACACATTAAAAAAAAAAAAATCACATCCAGCATTCATTTCTTTGCCAAAGAAATCAGATAAATACATAGGTGGCATATCATAACATGTGATAGTGATATGATCTTGCCCTAACAGAGAACAAAAAAGAAGGTCTGGTAAAATCTACCCACAAAGAAGACATTTACTGGTTGGTTCCCAGTGTGCAGAAGGAAGCAGTGAGTTTGAGTAGTGCCTGTACACCAGGGATGGGAAGATGCTGAGGCTCTTTCTGTTCCCAGACTTAGATCCCACCTAATGTTTTGACTCCAGTGTAATTCTTTTATTCCCCAGAATCTGGAGTCCCCCAGAAGTAGGCTGGGACAGGTATCTGAGGCCTCATTCCTTACCAATGAGTGGAAAGCAGAGCTCACTGCCTCCTGAGCAGCAGGGTGAGGAGAGAGGGGAGTCCCTTAGTTACCTCCATGGGGAGGTGTTGCCCTGCTTTCACTCCACTGCTGAGACAGGGACAGTGCCCACAACTCCCTCTAAATTCCTATTCTTGGAGTTAAGTGATCATCTATTTTAAAAGAAGAAAACATCAGTAAGGTTCCAGAGTTCCTGGTGTGGAGAAAAATCGGAAGACATAAGCCCTGGGGGTTCAGTAAGAAAGACAATTTTTAAAAACAGCACTATTTTTAAATGCCATGGGTTTTTTTGGGGAGATGAGGGAAGAGGGCAGAACTGAGGACAAGATTGATTTTTTTTTTTTTTAAACAATCTGGGATTGGCACTCCTTCATTGTGCTCCAGAAGGCCAAGATGTATTCAAGAAGCTTCCTCTTGCATGTTGTAGTTTTGTATGTTTAGGATGGAACTACAAATGAAAAAAGATTTCCCCACTGTTAACAGTCTGTATAATGCAAAATAGAGGACTGGCTTTTCCTCCTGTCTTGTGTGCAGAATCAGAGTCAGATGATATGATTTTTTCCCTTATGTATCTAGAAAAACTTCTCTAAAAGACAAGTCAAAACCATCATTTTAGCTGTCCCCTAATGTGCATTTAATAATTGTCTGATAAGGGTCTTTTTCAGTGCTATTAGTTTGTCTGAACACAGTATTTTGAGAGCCCCAGACATTTTTCTCTTTGTTGACTTATTAGCACCAAAATGCCATTTCTAAAAAGCCTTTTACAAAAGCCCAAGAAAAACAGAATTAGTTATCTGCAGACAGTGAAAGCAGATAATTAAGAGGGAATATGGATATGTCAAAGGACATGTTTGGTTACTATGATAGATCTTAAAAAAACAATTAGGAATATGGCTAGAGAGGAAGAAATTATTTCAGATAAGAGAGAAAAAAAAATTAAACTGGCAATAAAAAAAATTGTTACGTTCATCTTTTCTTGAATATAAGAAGAAAATTGCCAGAATTTGTTTATTTGTATTTCTTATGAAAATTTCCTTAAGGTTTCTTTTAGTCCTTGCATTCAAAAAATCATTGAAAATTATGTTGAAAGTGATCAGGTTTTAAACAAACAAACAAACAAAAAAGATAGAGAAAAGAGTTCCAGACTTTAGGATCTCCTCCTCTGTAATACACAAGAAAACTTATAGGATTGCTGAACCCATGATTTTCTTGCTTATATAGGTAGACAAGAGAAAAACAAACAAAGCTTCCAGATGTCTCTGAAGTCCTTTATACAGTCTGTTTCCAGCCAGAGGCTGAATGCTGTACATAGGAAAATATATGAGACTGCAATGGAATGACTTTTGTTTTGGTTATGCAATATCCTCCCAAAACCAATCCCACACTTGATCATCTTTCACATTTGTATGTGTATCTTTGGGACATTTCTACCCATCTAACAGGCCTGACAATACCAATATTTTTAAGGCCAAGGCTTCTGAAAAAAAAAAAAAAAAGACTTCAAAGAAGATGTCAGAAACCTGTTCAGACACCTGATAGGCTTACTGGGGCAAATACAAATGTTTTAGGACAACAATGAGCCATTTAGTGTTCATGATATATCATTATTCACCATTCTGAAATTACAGTTTAGTATAAAATCTGATCAGTTCTTCAGATAAGCTTTATAAAATAAACTGTTATTTGCAGAGCAAGTCTCACATTACATATTGAAGTGACTTCCTCCGTTTGCTACTTCTCTGTGTTTATACATTGCAGAAGAGAAGGAAAAACAGAATATAACAATAAATGCCATTTCTTAAAACAAAACAATTTGGCTGTGTCTTCCTCCATTCTTATGTGGTTAAAGATAGGCTGGGAAAAGACAATTTTTTTTTAAAAAAAAGATATTTAATTTACAATGAATCTTGATAATGCAATATCAAGACTGCAAAATCTCTGTGCAGTCCCTGGAGCTTTGAGAGCTTTGGATAACCTGTATAGTTATGACAACATATATGAGTGAGTTTTAATTAAATTAGTAACAGCACACTCTGTCATGGAATCAAACAAAACAGAACCTTTAAGCCACAATTTTTATCTGCAAGCATGATCACATTCAGCCCTCAGAAGGCAAAGAAAATAAGCACCTTCTCAGCCCTAAACAAAACATAAGATCACTCCAACACTTTGGCTTTTCAGGGGGAAAAAAGAAAGAATTTTCTACTTCAGCGTAGCTGTGCAAGCATATCAGAAAGTAGGATTTCTACAAGGTAGCTTGCCTTTGACACTGAATAATTGATCTACCTGACAAAGTACAGCAGTAGGTGTGATCTGTATGCCAAGCTATTGGGAAATGCATGTCTAATTTTATACCTGTCCTATACTTGGTAAAATATGGCTGGTACAGTTCATATGACCTAAAAGAATATTCACATAGACCCATAACTACATAGTACACAAGTGGTCATGAAACTATTACTACTTGTGTAACCATTCTTCTGGCACTTGTTCCTTTTAAATGAAAGTATGGCACAGAATGGCCATTCTATCTCTTGCATTCTGAAAGTTTATAACAAGGCCGTTCTAGAGGCTGATGGAGAAAGAAGCTGTGATCAGACACTGCCACAGAACCTCAGCCAATAGCACTCAACTTTTTTGCAGTATTAACTTTCCAATAGAAAGGTAGACTTCTTTAGAAATTTAGGATATCCATCGCAATTGCATCAAAACTTACATCTCTGAAATTCCTTTTTTAGTTGCCTTTCTTGGGCTTCATAGGAATGCATGAACTCTGCACATCTTCAGCTAAAAACTTTTCTTCCCATTAAATTCATTTAAAAATATACATATTTTGTTTGGATTTATTAACTAGACCATGAAATTTAGCTGAGAAACAGAAATAAAAAAAAGAATTAGTTCCTTCACTCAGTTCTATATAACTACTCAACTATTAAAGTCCATTTGATTTAAGATCAATATAAATTTTGAATTTAGAGAAAAACTCTCAAAGGTTCACCTCTTTTTGCTGCTATAGGACTATTTGTATGAAAAAACTCCAATACTAAAATACTAATGTCCAGATGTGAAGTCTATTTGCAAAGATTATCTCTGTTCCTAGCAGAAACAGTGATTTGTTCATGTCAGCAGTGCTTGTCAGAAAATAGACATACATTAATATTTTAGAGACCAGCCTACTCCAGAACATAACGCTATTCCTCTTATTCCAACCAGAAAACAATGTTGGCTTATATGCTGTGATTTTATTGCTTTTCTTTTTAAAGAGAAGCATTTTATTCTTCCTTAACTTTGCTGAAAGTAATGGACTTCCTTCCTAGCCTGCACTGTTCAGAAAAAGAGAATTTGAGACTTTAGATATTTGTCATTGAGGGGATATCGTCTAACTAACACCAATTCCTGCAAGAGGTACAATTCTCAACTGTTCTTATGTGCTTAAGCTACTGTTGCAAATGGTGATGTAAAATCCTAAGTCCATTAAAGTAAACGTGTATTTTTCCAACAGCTTTGCACACAGATCACTCTTACTGTGGCATTGTGTGAAGCAGATGAATTATTAGGTGTCAGAATTACACTGTAATGTAGATATTTTGTTTCCTAACATGTTTTCCATAGTTACATTGTAGCAGAAATGCTGTTTTCCTTTTCCTAGAAGTTAGGGAAAGTGTTGGGACTGTATGAGAGTTTTAATCTAAATCTCAGACTATAAATGCTTTGATTCTTGAATACTTGAGTTCTTAGAAACAGTCATTTCAAAGTCCACTACAACACTGTATTTGTTGTTAGTGTTTCATGTTAAATTTTGTATCTAACAATGATCATTCCCTAAGATCAGATGCACAAATCAGATGATCGTTGAAGATGGATTGAACCCAGGCTTTAATAGTAGCCAGCTGTCAAGTCCCCCGAACTGTCTCATTATAAGATCTTTTCTCTCCTTTAGTGCATTGTAATGAGCAACATTTGGAATCATAGAAACAATGTTGGATTAAAGTATAAGAAGAGTCCTGATGTCCCCCTTTTAAACAAAGCACAGCACTTGGGCAAAATTCACACATTGTAATCTTGTAATATTTTACAGTCTCAGACATTTTACTAATGAAAAAAGTAAGTATATCAACAGCAGAAAATAGTTATTTGGGCTGAAATACACACAATAAGCTAAATACACTGTGGCTTGGTGTAGATTTATGCATAAATACTGACCAGACAAGGAACTAGCATTCCTGGATGCTGGTTTGGACATTAATACCTGTTGCTACCGTGTAATGTGTTTGCATTTAAGAAGGCATGCAGGTGTGTGATGATCAGCTTGAAAACAGAAACAGGATTTCAGCTCCACACACATCATAATCCTTGTTCCTTCTTCCTTGGTCTGCCATTTCCTTTTTCCTTCCCTTCTTTTTAAATGCATAAACATATCTTTTTATTTCTTTTATTTTGCTTGAGGGTATAAAGAGGTTCAGGGAAACATTGGCTGCATGTAAACACCAGTAAACTACCCTATAGTTTCTTCCTTCACTGCGGTGCAGATACTTCGTTATTTCACATGCCAGTTTTCATTAGTGCTTCCACTGCTGTGTCCCTTTCCTTAGCTGCTGGAAAAATTCCTTGCAAATAACTGCAGTTGTGCTTGTGATACTATTGAGCACATGGCTCCTCTTACAGACCAAGGATACATGCAGAAGCAAGCTAAAATACTGTAACCTCTGACTTGCAGGTTTAATTGGCTTAAGGAAACCATGTCCTAAACATTTTCATATCCATTTATAATAAGGGAATCACAGGAACAGTGGTTCATGGAAAAATCTAGGCTGGAAGGGACATCTGGAGATCATCTGCCACAACCTTCTGTTGAAAGCAAGGCCTTATTCAAGGTCTTATCAAACACAGTCTTGAATATTTGCAACAGGGAGATTCCTTTGGGCAACCTATCCCAATTCTCAGTTGTTCTCATTGTGAAGAACTTTTTCTTATATACAAACTGAATTTGCCCTGAAGCAACTTATGTCCATTTTCTTTTCTCCTGTTGCCATGCATCCTCATGAAGAGGGTATCTCTACCTCTACAACTATCTTTTAGATATTGGAAAACTGTGATGAGCTCCACCTGAGCCTTCTCTTCACAAACTCGAATCCTTCAACCTTTCCTCACATGTCAAGTTTCTAATCCTCTCAGAACCTTGGTCCTCTGCTGGGCCCTGTCCAATTTTTCAATGTCTCTTTTGAACGGGGGGGATCAAAACTGGACACAGGATTCCAGGTGTGGCCTAACAAGTACCTATGTGGTCAACAAATTAAAATTGTTAGTAATTCTGTCTCCAGGAACAAAAGTGACCAAACAAGAATTAATGCTTGGGGTTTTTTTATTTTTAAATATCATACTATTTTTCAAAACCTGAGGATTAGGGTAGCAACTTGTCAGAAAGAGCAGATCCATCTGCAAACATCACACAGTTAAAAATTCTCATTTATTTAATAACTTTAGCACAGTTTTTGGTTTTTTTTAGTTATAAGTAGCTAAAAAGAGAAAAGCCATAAGGGAGAAAAAGGAGAAAGTTCCAATAAATGCAATAACTTTTGGCTGGTAAATTTTTATTCATGTCTTCCATTTCAGGTGAAGTTCCAATAGGATGCTATTTTACTCAAATCTGGAGAATAACAGCTTGGTCACAAAAGGAAGCCTCTAGTACATATCCTGAAATATATGGCTGGAATATAGCATGTAAAATATATACTGTGGAACAGTTTAGCAATTATGTGAGTGTGATTGTGTACAGACATTTGTGTGTTCACAGAATACACATACAAGTGAGGATGTAAATAAGAAATCTGCAGATTGAAAATTTCAGGTAGGTGTTTAGCTGCTTCTGTACCTGCAGAAATGGTTAATTGTCATGAACATAATAAATATACATCTAAAAAGGTACTCAATGACCAGATCGCTGCTTCCTCTTATGCCTTCCTTAATTTTTTCTGGTTTTGTCTTTCCTTTGCTGTTGGTGCCCATCTTCCACAGCCTACACAATAGAGAAGGAGAGCTTGCCACAGAAAAAACAGAAGAACATAAGGGTTTTCTGTTTTCCAGAGCAGCTATACAACAAGGCCTTTGCTTCAAAAAGTTTAACATAATGTTACTTTGAAGTAGTAGGGAGGTGAAATTTGTGCTGTTTATTTAGTTATGTGTACCCTTTTCCTAAGCTGAACTACTTGAGATATTTTTAGTTTGGATAAAGAGAAAAAAGGAAGCTGAAAATTTAACTCCATGTGAAGTTCTCTTCTTGCTATTTTTTGATTGTTTCGTTAGCAGCATGCTTTGTTATTTTCTTTTCTTCAAGAGATCAGCTACCTTATTAAATAGAGATCTCTATGTCCAAGATGCAGTGAGAGGGTTAATATGCATGTTCCTATGCTCCTCTCTCCTATGTTCATTGATCTTTCAGCTTCTAGAGTCCATTAAACCACTGGTATGGGTTCTTAGCAATAGTTTTGTAGAATAGTCTTGTCTAGAGAAGTCTTATCTTGTGGAAGACTACATTGACAATTGTCTCCTAATGACCTCCAAGAATTTCCTTCAGCCTTCTTGTTTGCAAAGCTGGTATGTTATGTCAAAAGCCCTATTGTTTGTCCTAACACGAACATTTTTGGAAAGATATTTTCTACTGAATGTTTCTGGGTTGGATATTCAGTTTTGCTTGCAGATCTGTATAAGGCAAAGAGATCACATTGATACGAGAGACCAGTAAGTATTTCCAATTTGAGGAGTCCTCATCTTTCTAGCAGATGAGTTTGCATATGTTGGAATTTAGTCTGGAAAGTACTCTGTGGAAAACATGCAAAGGGGACTGATACCTAACCTGTAAATGAATAACTTGTACAAATTTAAGCAAGTGCTGTAGGTTTTGCAAAACTCTATTACACAATTTTGCGATAAAGGAGTACATTTGCTGAGTACCAAAGCTTTCTGTTTAAGAGGTCTCTTCTGTAATTTCCTCTATCTGTTACCTAACTGAAAAGTCAGAAAACAGAAAACAACATTCACTGTTAGTTTATTGCTTTGGCTCAGGGATTCTTGTATTAGCGTTAACTGCCACTGAGAACAGCAGGTGGTAATTTCCAATGGAAACGAGCAGCTACTAGACCAGACAACCCTCATTTACTTACACCCTGTGCAAGGCTTCTCAGGAATATTATAAACTGTGGGCTTTTTCTCATTTGCCCTTGTTTTAGCTGACATTGTCATTCATGACTATACTGTGAGTGTAAATGATGATCTAATGTCACTTCTATAATTACTTGGCACCCTGAATAAACCGTAATCCCTCTGGGTCAATAACTACTCTCAGTTTGACATTCAATAAACAAGTTTTTGAGAATTGCTGTAGTTTCACATTTTTTTTTTTTCTTCTTGATGCTTTCAGTGAATGCTATTCAGGAGTAGTTCAGGACCATTAAGAAAAGAAAGGAAACAACTGTACACAGTGCAAGACTGCTGAAGGGATGCCTCTGATTTTCAACACTTACAAAGGCCTCTCACCTGTAGGGCCCAATTCAGCTCCAAGGGGACTTTTGAGAATGACTTAAGGGGAGTGAGACCCCCAGCCTGGGAGGCCGCTCTCTGCACAGTCATGAACTACAGTTTTAAGGGCACATATTACAGGTATTGTGACTATGTCTGTTGCAGCCCTGCTCTATGCCTCAAGATTTTTGACAGAGCTTGACTTTTGTTGCTGTAGCCTTGAATGTGGCTCCACATAATGCAATCCAGCTAGGTGCAACCAAGCCTTTCAGTCACAAAATAAAACCACTTCTGTTATGCACAAGGACAACATTCAACAAGGACAAATCAAGCGCTGTTGCAACACTTTCTGTGTTGGTTTCTGCTGTTCTTACAATCACATAACAATTGCTGCTCAATGACTGTTCAGAGTCTACCTCTGCACTGACTGCCTAAAGGTCACAGTGACCATGAGTTTCATTCTCAGTTTTCCTATTTCCTTCATCTTCAACATTATGGAAACAACACCATCTTTGCTTGTACAGTACCATGTCCTAACTAAGTGCATGTACCATTGTCTAAGAAAAAGAAAACAACTAGGCCTTCTATTTCTGCCAAACCCAAGAAAGACTTTATTGGCTGGTAGGATTAATCACAGCGCAACTGCAGACACAGCAGTCACTGCAAAAAAATGGTATAAATTATGATTATGATGAGGCTGAGAAGCAAATGATTAATAAATGCAAAAGTAAAGAAATATGCCAAACCTTCCATAAGGTGAGGGCTGAGAAAAGAAAATCTGGAATTGCTTCAGGGACTTAACCTTTCAAAAGAGACTTGCACGACACAGAAGGTCAGAGTCACCTTGACTTCTGATCTGTATGTCTTGTTTTGAAAAAAGAAGAGCAGCTGTATCAATGTATGTGAAGGAGAAGGGAAAGGGAGAAAAGCTGAAGTGGTCCAGCCATTGTGTACAGAATCGAAAAGAACAGCAACAAAGTGATCTTAGGAAGGAAAAAAGTTCTGGTGGATGTAGTAGGGCATGTATTTTCATGTCAGAGACTTTTTGTTCAGTCTGAGACCAATATTCCACCATTTTTTAAGGGCAGAAGAACTTCTTAAGGGACTCATATAAAGGTCCCAGATAAACCATTCATGAACATGCTGAAAAAGAGTGAAAGGTAACATAGTTGGCATAGCAGCAAGGACTGGGAAAGGGAGTTGCTTTTTTGGCTTGTGTTGCTAAGCAGCAGAAACATCCCCAAGTCCTGCGTCAGGGAGCCTGTTGGTGTATAGACAAATGTCCTGGACAGTCTAGCAGATACTCTCAGGATTTTTAGAAAAAATGCATGTGGTTCTTTTGCCTATGATACTTTTCAGTGCTAACATGCAGTGAAATCCATAGAGATCATTTCTGTGCGCAGTTAGGTAGCAGAGGGGCCATAAAAACTCTTTTAACACTTTCACGAGGAAAAATTGCAGCTCTAACCACATCATCTGTAATAAGTTCCTTGAATAGTTCCCTACCAAAATACCCATAGCTTTGGACTCCTCTTATAAGCATCTCTCCCTGTGGCTGAGAACTAAGATTGCCACACAGGCTACAATCCCAGCAGCTTCACACCACTTTCAAAGTAAAAGGAAGACAAAACCTTTGATCTTCTACATATCAGTAAAAGAATCTTTATAGGGGACCAAATATGGAGGGGAAATAGAAATATATATGGCTTTCATCACTATTTTGTCCCCTCGAACAACCATGTTACCTTTCTTGATTGGTGTTTTTGTCAGGAACCTTTCACAGGCATTCAAAGACTGACTCAGATGAGGAAGTGCAAAGAAAAAAACTATGAGTGAGCAATGAGGAACTGGGAGGATCTGACACTGGAGAGGAAACAGAAGACCTGTGGCAGAAGGAGCAGAGGACTGAAGAAGCAGAGGGGACAGTGCCCTAGGACACCATACATCTGCAAAATGCTGCAGATAATTGCATAAAATGGCCCCAAATTATCTCTATCACTTCCAATGCACAACTGGTAATATTCACTCTTTGTGCTGCCATACATGTTTCCTAGGACAATAAACAATACAACCCATGTCTTTAACAACTGCATGCTGAACAAGTGGAGAATAAAATGAAGTATGGGAAATCTCTAAGGACTAAGGGCTCCATAAACAGCTTGCACTCTCCTCACACTTATTTTTTTTTTAAATCCAGGAAAATATTGTTCAATGTTTTTAATAATTTTCAACTTATCAACAAAACATTTTTAGCACAATGATAAATCCCTTTGTTGCTTTTCAAAAGTCTTTCAGTATGTTAATAAAACATTTTTCAAATATTTTTGTCATCAGACTAATAGGTTGCATGGTTCTATATTTGGTTTTCATGGAATGATTGAGTTTCATTCCTTTTACTTGCTTTTTTGCATGCAATAAAAATGTTAAACATACAAAATGCATGCGATGTGTAATGGTATGTGTTAAAATATTACCCGGGTTTTCCTCTCAAAGAACTGTCAACAGTACTGTATATATGACTAATGTTTATCATTCAGGCTGCACAAACAATAAAGATATTTTTTTCATAGCACACTACTTAGTGATTTTTTAAAGCATATCTTGGTCTAACAGCTTGACAGCTGGCTCTAATAAATGCCCTTATTGAAGATCACTCTGTCTATGTCCAACTGTCATCTCCCTGACAAGGCACCCCTCTGAAGACACTGAAGCATGCAGAAATGCCAAAAGTATTGGTCTTCATGAGATCTAGGCTACCACAAGGTCTTTCCCAAAGAAAGATCTTTCTGTACAAGAGCCACACTAAAGATATACTGAGAAAAACTGTTAGGGACTGTGGACTTAAAACCCCACAAAACCTCGGGATCCAGAAAATATTTTTTTCTGGAAGCAAGCAAGTAAGAATATGAGCATAATAGTCAGATTTGCACTATCAGCATGGAGAGATGGCAGGAAGTGTAAGGCTGCAAAACTTGCTGGTGTAGATATAGGCTTAGACAGTGGACACAGCCTAGGCGTTATTCTTTGGGACACCTGCAAATGTAACAGGTTTTTTTGAGTGGAGAGAATGGTGTTAATATTCCTTCTAATGTCTTTACATGTGATCTATAGCTCTGTGTTAGAAGATGCAAAGCACTTCTTCTCAAGCTTGTTTTCAAGTTGAGGTGGTTCAGCAGGGTCCAGAGAAGCAGTCTAATTTTTTGTTCTTGCCCCTAAATCTATTCCCTATAGTGTGATCATGTCATACTGCAGATCTGTGTTAGACATCACTGTCTTTACATCTCTGAAATACTCTGGATGACTTTAACAATTAAAATAAAAAAAAAATTACTTCTGAGTTTTACAATGGCTGTCAGTAAGGGATGGGAGAACGGATGACTGGGCAATGTCCTTCGAAAGTGAACAGTGAGACAGCTTGCTTCCTACATTACACTGAAGGACCCCTGCTCCTGACTATCACATGTTGCAATTTTGATATGCTTAATCCCTATGTGCTAATTGACCTCCTTTCTCAGTGTTTTTTTCTAGGAAGATTATGGCTTTCAGAACAAAAAAAAACCCTACAAACCAAACCAAAACCAAAATAAAATTAAACCATTTATACAGGACATTGACTTTTTTTTTCTCAAATTGCATGGTCATTTCATATCTTCTTCTGATTCCTCCATCCTTTTTTGGCACAATCAGCTGAGTAGTAAAAAGGTTGCTAACTAAGAGCCTGTATTTCATAGTCTCTAGTGTGAAATCAAAGCTTGAAACCAGGGGTGTGTTGCCAGCTGCACCACTAGTTTCTTGCTGTATGCCTCAAGCCAAGGCTGCTGTGAATGTCTGTGGTAACCACTGAACCACTGAGAGCCAGAAACCAGAGATGGAGAACTGTCTTTCTTCAGTTAGTAAATGGCAGCATTTTTCAGGTTTCATATAATTCACACAGAAACTGGTACCCATATGGGAATTATACTGGGGACGGGATATTAAGCATCTTTCCATTGGGTTGAAAAGCTCAGACCTAATTCAGATCTGTGTGGGCCAAAATCTGTCATTATTTATTAGTTGTTCACTGCTCTGTGCAAAGTGAGTTCATAGGTTCATTTAGCTTTTGGAGAAAAGTGACCAGTTTGTTTTTTTTTTTAAGTCCTATTAAAGAAGAACTTTCTCTGGTAGTCTAAGGAGAGAGACCAAAGCTGAGATAAACCTGGTAGCATTTTTTAATTTTTTTTAAAAACAATTGGAAATTGGAAAAGTGTCCTTAATTTTTATGTATAAATTTCAGACTATTACTCTCAATCAAAATTTATTAGTACTTCACTTTATTTAGAAAATTGTCTGTTTTTGATTAAAAATCTTCCTTGAAATATTGAAAATTAATATATTATTTTTCTTTTATGTTTTCTTTTTTCCTTTCCTTTCCTTTCCTTCCTTTCCTTTCCTTTCCTTTCCTTTCCTTTCCTTTCCTTTCCTTTCCTTTCCTTTCCTTTCCTTTCCTTTCCTTTCCTTTCCTTTCCTTTCCTTTCCTTTCCTTTCCTTTCCTTTCCTTTCCTTTCCTTTCCTTTCTTTCCTTTCCTTTCCTTTCCTTTCCTTTCCTTTCCTTTCCTTTCCTTTCCTTTCCTTTCCTTTCCTTTCCTTTCCTTTCCTTTCCTTTCCTTTCCTTTCCTTTCCTTTCCTTTCCTTTCCTTTCCTTTCCTTTCCTTTCCTTTCCTTTCCTTTCCTTTCCTTTCCTTTCCTTTCCTTTCCTTTCCTTTCCTTTCCTTTCCTTTCCTTTCCTTTCCTTTCCTTTCCTTTCCTTTCCTTTCCTTTCCTTTCCTTTCCTTTCCTTTCCTTTCCTTTCCTTTCCTTTCCTTTCCTTCCTTTCCTTTCCTTTCCTTTCCTTTCCTTTCCTTTCCTTTCCTTTCCTTTCCTTTCCTTTCCTTTCCTTTCCTTTCCTTTCCTTTCCTTTCCTTCCTCTCCTTTCCTCTCCTTTCCTTCCTCTCCTTTCCTCTCCTCTCCTCTTCCTCTCCTCTCCTTTCCTCTCCTCTCCTTTCCTCTCCTCTCCTTTCCTCTCCTCTCCTTTCCTCTCCTCTCCTTTCCTCTCCTCTCCTTTCCTCTCCTCTCCTTTCCTCTCCTCTCCTTTCCTCTCCTCTCCTTTCCTCTCCTCTCCTTTCCTCTCCTCTCCTTCCTCTCCTCTCCTTTCCTCTCCTCTCCTTTCCTCTCCTCTCCTCTCCTTTCCTCTCCTCTCCTCTCCTCTCCTCTCCTCTCCTCTCCTTTCCTCTCCTCTCCTTTCCTTTCCTTTCCTTTCTTTCCTTTCCTTTCCTTTCCTTCCTTCCTTTCCTTTCCTTTCCTTCCTTTCCTTTCCTTTCCTTTCCTTTCCTTTCCTTTCCTTTCCTTTCCTTTCCTTTCCTTTCCTTTCCTTTCCTTTCCTTTCCTTCCTTTCCTTTCCTTTCCTTTCCTTTCCTTTCCTTTCCTTTCCTTTCCTTTCCTTTCCTTTCCTTTCCTTTCCTTTCCTTTCCTTTCCTTTCCTTTCCTTTCCTTTCCTTTCCTTTCCTTTCCTTTCCTTTCCTTTCCTTTCCTTTCCTTTCCTTTCCTTTCCTTTCCTTTCCTTTCCTTTCCTTTCCTTTCCTTTCCTTTCCTTTCCTTTCCTTTCCTTTCCTTTCCTTTCCTTTCCTTTCCTTTCCTTTCCTTTCCTTTCCTTTCCTTTCCTTTCCTTTCCTTTCCTTTCCTTTTTTCCTTTCCTTTCCTTTCCTTTCCTTTCCTTTCCTTTCCTTTCCTTTCCTTTCCTTTCCTTTCCTTTCCTTTCCTTTCCTTTCCTTTCCTTTCCTTTCCTTTCCTTTCCTTTCCTTTCCTTTCCTTTCTTTCCTTTCCTTTCCTTTCCTTTCCTTTCCTTTCCTTTCCTTTCCTTTCCTTCCTTTCCTTTCCTTTCCTTTCCTTTCCTTTCCTTTCTTTCCTTTCCTTTCCTTTCCTTTCCTTCCTTCCCTTCCCTTCCTTCCCTTCCCCTTCCCTTCCCTTCCCTTCCCTTCCCTTCCCTTCCCTTCCCTTCCCTTCCCTTCCCTTCCCTTCCCTTCCCTTCCCTTCCCTTCCCTTCCCTTCCCTTCCCTTCCCTTCCCTTCCCTTCCCTTCCCTTCCCTTCCCTTCCCTTCCCTTCCCTTCCCTTCCCTTCCCTTCCCTTCCCTTCCCTTCCCTTCCCTTCCCTTCCCTTCCCTTCCCTTCCCTTCCCTTCCCTTCCCTTCCCTTCCCTTCCCTCCCCTCCCCTCCCCTCCCCTCCCCTCCCCTCCCCTCCCCTCCCCTCCCCTCCCCTCCCCTCCCCTGCCCTCCCTTCCCTTCCCTTCCCTTCCCTTCCCTTCCCTTCCCTTCCCTTCCCTTCCCTTCCCTTCCCTTCCCTTCCCTTCCCTTCCCTTCCCTTCCCTTCCCTTCCCTTCCCTTCCCTTCCCTTCCCTTCCCTTCCCTTCCCTTCCCTTCCCTTCCCTTCCCTTCCCTTCCCTTCCCTTCCCTTCCCTTCCCTTCCCTTCCCTTCCCTTCCCTTCCCTTCCCTCCCCTCCCCTCCCCTCCCCTCCCCTCCCCTCCCCTCCCCTCCCCTCCCCTCCCCTCCCCTCCCCTCTCCTCTCCTCTCCTCTCCTCTCCTCTCCTCTCCATAAAAATCTCCTATAACATTCTTGAGAGAAAGGCAGTTCGTACTTATCTTCTTTCACTGAAAGTCTTGTGCCACAGGTTCTGTATCTGGGTACCAACAGCCTGGTCATGGAAACACTGACAGATCTCTGTTCAATGAGGGAATAGGTTCAGAAAATAAAATTCAAAGGGTAAAGGCCTATATTTTCTCAGGTATCAGTCAAGAAAAGTGACTCTCTTCATCATTTTTACTGTAACTTTTATTATTTTTTTAAATTTAAGTCTCTGTCCACTTTCTCTTCCTTTTCTTCCCCATTTTTTACTGGAGGTAACCATCAAATTCTGCTCCAACTTACAAATAGCTTTGCATCTTTGATAAATTACAGCATTTGTCAAAAAAACTGTCATTGCTTTAAAGCACTAATGCCCCTGTCTTGAGACACTTCCCTTCTGTTTTGCTTATCTAGAGAAGACTTACACTATGTGCTTGGAAGCACAACGTCCTTTTACCTTTCTTTACCTCATGAGACTCTAACTAAACACTTCCAATTACAGTAATTTGAAGTTGCTCTGTTCAGGCCATATGGAGTATTGTGTCTTTCCAGGAGCACATTGTTAATTTTTACATGAGTACTTTTCCTCCATTCCAGCAAGGCAAATACCACAATTTCCTTGCACCATGTAATAAAAGGTTGCTTGTATGACCAAAATCCCTAGTATATCTTCAAGAAAATAACACCATTGGAGATACAGCCTTATATAGAAAGAACATCCACAGTTTTTTTAAAAGTACCATACCATAGCTGACAATATGTGTATTTTTTTTAGAGCTTATGGCTGGTTTTGGTCAGAAAAAAAAGAGCAAGGTAGCCATCTGCAATAGCACCATCTGCCGGTCCTTATAATGTGGTAAAATTTGACAGCTTCTCACTGAAAACCGTACTGCTCATCACGGACACTGTTTATGTACACTTACTTGTAAGGAACTGCCAGTATGAATGGAAAATTTTGCAGTAAAAAGCAGCTTATTCTAGTCCATAATGATTTGCTTTTTGTAGAGTGGCCAAGAGTTGGCAGGAGTTCAAGTTTCTTTTAATACTAAGCTGTAAGCTTTAAAATAGGAATGGCTGTCTCCTGCTTGCATTTTACCTTACCTTAAGGTTAAAAATAAGAAGTTTAATGTATAGTGTGTGATGTATGCAATTTATCTGGAATGGTATTTGTACCATGGAACTTCTTTTCAGAATGTTTTCTCTTAAAATGGAAGATACGTATTATGAAAACAGATATCAGTTCACATTTTGGATTTCATTTCCATTGATTAAACTTAAATGATATTTTCAGGACTCAGTAAGCAAAGACAGAATCAGACTAACAATATAAAGCATGATAGAGAAGAAAATTTTATAAATGGAAAGAAATAGAATGAGGTGAAATCTTAGTGTTACCAACTTTTACTATCAGCATCCTTTAAAAAAAGCAGAGAAGGATGCTGGATTGTCTTCAGACCAATTGCATATCTCCTCAGCTGCTGCTAAAGCTAAGAGAAGGGACCAAACACAGAATGTCTACATTTCAAATAATAAAAGATAGTATATAAAGAATTTGTAAAGCAAAATAGTTTGCAAGTACAACTGTGGGTCAGCCAATATCAACCACTTTGGTCATCAAGCAGTCTTTTTTCAGGACTCTATTCACTTCTTGCAACAAATAAAAAAGCTAATATTTAGTTAGCATTGGATCTTCTACCAATACTCAGACTGTGTGTTTCTAAAATTTTTTTTTTTTTGAAATTTCACAAAAAGAGTTTTCCCACAAGACTTGAAGTATTTCCCAGTTTGTGTCAGATAACCCCCAGAACACTTTCTTGTTCCGTTACGGAATTTTGGATCCTTGCACAGAAGCAAATCAGAATGGAGCTGTATGATGTGTTTCAGACAATTATGTATTCACCAGAAATGTGTTAGCCAAAATGAAGGGCTTCAAGAAGTCCTGTGTGTGAAGTTGAATTATCCAGCAAGGTTTGAACAAAATGAACCAAATGTGGCAGAAATGGTGAAAGTTTGTTTCAGTACTTCTGAAACAATCGTTTTTCACACACTAGTAATAAAAGCCAAGGAAATGAAGGATTAGCTACATCAAATTAGTATCACTGATGACAAAGGGCAAGGAAGCAACCTGCCGAAGGTCTCCAAGGAAACCATTGGCAGAACCAGGAACTGAGGCCAACCCATAGCGTCACACTCCAGTTGCTATTTGTTAGACTATAGAAAAGGTCACTGAATTTCTCAAGGCTTAAATGTTACTTTAATACAGTCTGTAAGAAAAATATGCTTGATTCTTATTAGTAGATGACAGGGTTCTAATAAAACCCTAGTAAAAAGCACAGATATATACTGACCCATGTGCCAAACGGGAACCAGATATTATAGGTTTCCCTTTTTATTAAAAATTAATTGAACTCACTCTCCATTGCACTTAGGACACCCAAATCCATGGAGGGATTTTGCATGCACGAAGGTCCTGCAACTTTTGATATATTTTCATTTGTTAGGAACCCACCTTTATTTGCTATTAGAATATGTAGCACACTTCTAGCACTTCATCAAATTTCTTTAAAGACCACTAGCACAAGAGGAATGTTTCATAGACCTTGTCAAAACAAGTTAAAAATAATTTGTTCTACTAAAAAAATGTCATACTGGAACTACAGCTTTTCTCAGAAACATGCAGTTTTGACTAAAATTTCAAAAGTAAGTATTTTATTTTAACTTTACCTTCTTTTTAAACATATTCGGGCAGAATTTTTAGTCAAAACACAAGAAAGACAAGCCTGAGCAGTCAGTATTGTTGTCATCAAGACTGTAATTTATGTGATCCATGCTCAAGTTCATGCTGTTATTATTATTATTCAAATATTTTTCCAGCGCAGACAGAGCAAAAGGCCATGTAAACATACCCTGTTTCATGTGCATCCTATTCCTAACCACCAAATAATAGAGCTCAATACACTACATGATCATACAAAGTGTAACAGCTGTAGTAGTACAAGTTGAAGAGAGAAGCTGAAGTCTCATTCTGTAGCCAAGTAGGATGCTCAAGTGATTCAAGTAAATCTGAAGCATCCTTCTTCTTCTTCACATTTCTTTCCACAAAGACACAGGGAAAGTTAATTTAAATGAAAATCAGACTAAAGCCAATGCTACAAAGCATAATTTAGTGCACAATTATTTTTCCCTGCCCTCTTGATTTTATACATTAGTTATAGTAAAATAGTGCTTTCATAAAAAGAGGTATGCACACGTAAATTTACCCAGTAAATTTGCCCAGTTTTCTCCATTTCTCCCAACAGTTCACAAAGATTTCTTGGTCCATGTAGCAATTCTTACAATGCAAAACATCATCTAGAAGAAAATAAAGAATAGCTTTACCTAAATGACTTACAGCATAGCTATATTTTGTAATATGTTTAGATTAGCTTAGAATAAGCCTTAATAATTTAAACCATTTAGCTATAACACAGCATACTATTTACATTGCCAGCCAAATAGCCAAGAATGTGTTAAACAACAGATGAGAAAACATTCTTGTGATATTTCTGTCCTACTCAAAAAGTCTTGCCATAAGTATAAATGCTTCACTCTGTTATTCAGTGCCACTGTGTGGTTTATTTTTTGTGACACATATTTCATTTTACGTAAACTAGTTACAACACTGCCTGTAAAAGAAATCAATCTCATCAACTCAGAGGGGGAAATTTTTTCATCTCCAATTTGACAGGAAAGGGTACTACAAAATTAATTACTGGAGGAAAGATGTGAGGATTACTTCTAAGTACTTGCTGACATGTTCCTCCCAGATATCTTTTGGCACAGTTTCACTGGGAACAGACTCAAGCTTTACACAAAAAGTGTTTACAGAGGACCAATAGTTAATGTAACAGATTTTATCAGAGCAACCTGAACCAAACCTATAGTATTGTTGGTCCTACCATATGTAATAATTTACTCTGCCTGTGGGTGCTTCATGACTAATGGAGCCAGAAGAGTATAATGCTTTCACAAATGAAGATATTTAAATATGGGATTTTCATCCCTTTTTGTTTGTTTGAAGCAAAGAAAGTTCAAGGCTGTTGTTAGGTGTTTATGATGTTGAGATGAGCATGTGGGGAATAACTACAAATGCCAATGAGCAATCTTCAGTGTGAAAAGGAGAACTCTGAACTACAGAGGAGTTCCAAAATTCCTAAAATCCATACTCTTCATGTAAACTATGTGCTACTCCCTATAATATGACTGGCTTCTTTGCTCACACTGCAGTTGGGAAATAGGGTCTCTGGTAATTCTCTACTGCTATTTTGTACATGATTGCTTCCTCAATATATGGATTCCTTCTCTGACTGTGTTAACATAGAGAAAAGCAGCTTCCTTCTTTCATGTATGCATGTACATACACATGTCAACATATACACATATGTGTTTCTTATATTATTCAGCAAAACCTCTGATCCTCTGGGTATCTGAAATGCTCCAGTATAATGGATGAGGGCATTAGGGAAAGTCTTTAAGCTTGGTATCATTTAATAGAAATCTTTATATGTTCCATTTATATTGTTTTATCTAGTCTATTTCACTAATTCATGAGGGAGAGTTCTGTTGTTAGGGTTGCTAACACAGAGAATGAGAGAGAAGAAGTACCCCTGAGTAAAAACCTTATTAACAGCTATTCAGTGAATTTAATTCTTTCTGGAATACTGCCACCAATTACTTTTTCACATGCTGACTTACACGGTATTTTATACCAGCAGTTGCCATGTGTACACACCATCACGACTACCCTAATTGGCTGAGCATTTCAGAAGTTTCAGCCTGGCCTGACCTGAGCTCACACAGACTAGAGAAATGAGAAGGAAAAAAAAAAATAAAACTTGTTGTCAACGTTATTGATAAGAAGGGACACACAGTCTGTCCACCCTCCCTGAACTGTGAAGATTTTGTTTCCCTTCTCTCTCTATCATGTTTTATGCCTAGAGATTCTCATTTAATATAAATAAGATTTAGTTTCAAGGAAAATAAAAGGCTCGTCATGGAACATTCTCAACAGCCTTGTAGTGAATGATCTAGTAAAAGCAACATGCTTGTAGAAGGACTGAGGCCTGAAGTACTCATTTTACACATGAAGCATCCACGAACAGATATTTTCATTACTCTAGTGAGACCAGTGAAGCTAAGACCATTTTCATTCAGGAGGGGTCACTTCTGTAACAATTCTTAGCCCACGCCAGCAGGGAAACTGTCGAGTCCCGCCTCCAGTTTTTCTGACAATAACCAATATCATATAGGGAAGAAGCAATAATGTACAATTGTGGACTAAGACAGTGAGGAAGCGTTTCTTTATCCTAAATGTCTGATGACTGGAGTGTGGCCTACTGTTTATAACATTAATTTACATTGACTTTGTGACTTTTCTATTGCAAGCAGAGATATTCTTGTTGTCCATTAATGTATTAGGCTGTTTTGAATCCTATTGAGCACTGACCTAAAAGATAACTTGTGGAACAAATTATCTCAAGCTAATGATGAACTGTGTATAAATTTTTTTCTTTTCTATTCATTTGAAAGGGGTTACCTTTCAGTCTTATAGACTGTCACATCAAGTTATTAGAGAAGTTGATTTTGTTTGCTGTCCTCATGGCATAAATTATTTTGAACACTTCTGTACTTTCCTTTTTATTGTCTTTTTTTCCGATCCTATGAATTTAAAACATTTTTCTCTTTAAATGCTGCTTGATTTTGTTAAGTGTATATATATATATATAAGAATGTATAATGTGCACATTCAAGAGTAGATGAAACATTGAGATCCATATGTCAGTTGCATAACATTATAAAAACAAGGAGCTTGCTCTATTTAATTAAAGGCAAAGCAATTTTCTTTCTCATTAAGATCATTGTCAATTACTTTTATAAAATGTCATCATTAGTCTTAATGTCTAGTTTCTCAAAAATGTTTATGTGAATCAGGCCAAAGTGTGTCAAAATAGTGATTACAAATAAAAATATGTATCAAAAACTCTCTCTCAATTTCCATGATCCATTGTTTCTGATGTGAATTGATTTCAACAATAAAATTGAATGTGTTTCTTGTTTTCCAATGTTAAATTTAGCTGTCTTTCTTAGGTATGCAGGCCATTACAAAAACTGAGACTACAGAGGATTTTATAAAAATGTAAACTAACTGCAATTGTTTGTTTCAATAGTCAGTAACCATAAATGAGAAAAGTCTGTGTCGTCTTTATGCTGGGTACCACAGAGTGCAGTGAAGGCTTTGAAGTGAATTGGATGCAGGTACCCAATTCTTACCCAAGCCATATTTTGTTTATACATTTTTGGCCTATTACTTAACATTTAGAATTCCATGGGTCTAAGAAAGAATACTCTCCTGAGCACTGAACAAATAGTAAAAAAGAACACTTGCCCCAAACTGCTCACAGATTGAAAGGGCTCATGATTGAAAAGCTTTGATTGAGAAACTGAAGTAAAGATACTGACATGCTAACAAAAAATCATCTCATTCAATCAGCTGAAAGGGAAAGAATTTGAGAGAGGGTTTACTGACAAAAAAAAAAGCTACAAAACAATATTGTCTAGAAGAAGTTTTAAATTCAGACATGCATAGACTACACTCATTATTATCAGTGAGAGTTGTCTGCCTATTGCAGAGAGTAGAGTTCATCTTTAGCAACTTAGGCACAGCTCCTAAGTGATGCTTTGTAAGTTGTACAAAGCTTACATTATTCCTCGGTTGACAAAAATAATGGACAAGATTCTCCCCTGTCCTCCTTGGCTTTTTGCCATTATACCCATTACTGAAACAAATTGTCCAATCCTCATTATAAGGATGAGGTCATGTCTTGTGATGGAGTTTTGGGGCTAATTTCCTGAGTGAATCAGGAATGTATAACTCATTTAAGGCATGTTCCAAAATCCAGTGAAATCAGAGGGACTATGTATTGAATGTTGGATTAAGCCCTGTGTCTCTTACCAGTTAAGAAGAAAGAGATATGCTCTTTTAGCCCCATAGTTAAAAGCAGCATCAAATGCCTTACCCATTGAGTTATTGCAAGTAGAGAATATAAGATAATACATAGGAGAACAGAAATCAGAGAACAGAAAATATTTGCTAATTTTATGACAGGGACAACAGTATTGAGTTTTGCCCTCTGTGAGACCCTCTATACTTGCTAACATGCAAAACAATGAAGCATTTTCAAATTAAAGATCAATTAAAAATAAAGCTTTCAGGAACCGAAATGTTGAATATATGTGAAGAGTTGAAAGCCCTATTAACATCTCCACCCTCAGGTAATAATATGTTTTTTGCTTTCAGTTTCAGCAAGAGGAAAAGCTGTCTATCCTACAGACAATACTAAGATAAACAAACATCAAATGTGATGTAACATTTCATACAACAGTGAATTCAGTAAAACAACATGCTAAGATTCAGCAATTTACCTTATGTTCCTAAAAAAGGAACAAATAATGGTAACAATAACAGGCTCAAAGAAGTGGTCTGGAAGTGGGCTATTAAAAAGTTTCTCAGGAAAACTTGGAAGATGGTTATTTGAATTGATAACTGAGTCAGAAACACAAATGCAAAGAAATATTTGTATTCCACTTCTGATGTTTTCTATCTGTGTTTGCACTGACAAAGATAAAGTTCTCAGTGGAAAAAACATGGCTGGTTTGTTGAGCCTGTGTATTTTCTATTTTCAAATGTCCCATCTACAAGACATCAAATAAACAATATATGACACCTACCTTCAATGTAGATGTAAGTCCAGCATTTTACAGCAAGAACAAATTTAGCTGGAAACACTGTCAGATACTTTGGTCAAGACTAAAGCTGACTGAAAGTTGCAAATATATTTTTAAGGGAAAAGAAAGGAAACTTAAAGGTGTCTTCACTTTAAATAGATAGAAATCACTTTTTTTTTTTTTGCAAATGGTATGTAGCATCATAAGAAGATTAATTTAAAATACATCAAATATTTACAGTTAAAATATTAATGTGAGTATACACGTGCATCCATATACATATCCATGCATATATATGTATGCATCTATAGAAATTTATTCTCATTTTCATGCTCACATTCAACATGATAGTGAGATAAATGGGCCTGAGCATAAATGAGAAGGAGATCTTATGTTTTCCAATTGCAGAGAGTGGATCACTACCTTAATGTAACATTTGACATATTGGACAAACTGAAGTGCACAAGAGCACACAGTTAAATTATTCTTTTAGGAAGGAGGAGGCACAAGGGCCAGATCTCAGAAGCGCCTCAGGTCAAAATCCTTAGTCTACATGGAGAATGTAAAGCTCTGCTGTTTCTGTGATGCTACTTTGCACTTGCACTCAGGGCAGGATTTATGAGAAAATGACAGAGTCCTTCAAAGGTTCTGGTTTGCTTTTTAGATTTCTTTCCTTTGGCATTCTCCCGTAAACAACATAACACTGAAAAGACTCTCCCTTCTGACTAAACAGATGAAAGGCCCTTTTCGTGGAGTGGTCTGTTTAAAAACAAAAATAAAATCAATTCTATTTAGAAAGAACAAGTAAAAGGCTTGAATTCCAGGGGGCTTAATCTCCATTTCATCATTTTGTCTGTAAATATTTATTTACGAACTTTTGCCACAGACAGTGGCATTTGGGTGAAGATCAATATTGACTTCTGGTCTATAAACCACTGTATTAGATATGAGAATAGATCTCGAGAATCTCAACTCCAAAATCTTGTGAGATCTTCTACATTTTCACATTGTGAATATAAATCTGACTGGGTACTTTCAATTTATAGTCAGCCTAAGCCTCAGGTGCACTCAATTTATGCTCAGCACAGCCAAAAAAAGCGAGAGAATGAAATCTTTAAGTCATATGTCTGCTTCTCTAACCTTGTGTTATCCAAGACTTGGAAATGCCCTCCTGTATAATCCAGGGCAGCCTAAAGTCTCACCTACTTTCAATTACACAAACTTCAGGGACTGCCTAGAAGCTGGGCAGTATCAAAAATCTTGACCTCTTTCTTCTTGCCACAATAGTTGATAGAAGGGCTGGGAACCACATAAGAAAGGCCATGCAGAAAAAAAAGACACAGATGAGTCAAACCCTTGAATAAAGACTATAAGGTTCAAAGGTTAGAAATGTACAATAAGGTTAAGTAGTCTGCCTGAATCTCATATTTCACTTGATAAGCACTAAGATACTACTAAGAATAAAGATTTATAAAGCAGATTTGATGGCTTATTGGTATAAGCAATCACCAGGACTGAGACTTTGAAAAACATCAGTTAAAATATTACCCTTTCTCTTCAGACTAACCAGACTCATGTGGTCTGTCTCTTAGACAAAACAAAAGATATTAATGGATGAGAATACTCCACAATATTGAACTATACTGTTGATCTCCCTGATATAAATGTGATTCCTTAGAAGAGGGGAGTATTTATATAGCATAGTACTCATGTGAAAATAATTCTACAAAGAAAATTTTGTGGAAAATTTGTGTGAACCAGAGTTTAAAAGTAAAAAAAAGTAGAGAAGCAGCATACAACTTTCATGAAACCTTTCTCACCTTGCTGCCTCCATTACCTGTGGAAATTGAATGACCTTTTTGCCTCATGTTATCCATTTTGCAAAATAATACTCAGTGGTACTTTGTGTAATTTTCATTGTGAATGTGCCAGTCTTCAATGGCTTCTGTTCTGTTCATTCATAGTTGTGATTCTTTCCACTGTAGGCAAGCTGAACTGATAGTCTCCAATACATATACTTTAGCATTTTCTCTTTTGGGGGGAGTTTTGGGTTGTTAGTGGTTTTTTTGGCTCTGTATGTTTGTTGTTAGCTCATTGTTCTACAGTGAACCTGACTATGAACCATCCATTTGTTGTTAGCTGTCATATGGCTCATTATTATGTGTTATTTATGATGTAATGGTGCATAATTTTTATGACAAGGGTACAGAGCATTTTACTGTTATTGCTGCAAATGTCATGATAACAAGCAGATTTTGTTAAAAGTACAGAAAATAAAAACAAATTTCAAATTTTCTAATATCAAGGTTTGCATCTATTTAAAAACAGATGAAGCAAGAAATTGATTTTGTCTGAAAGTTTTGTCAATTGTCTGGAATCTTAATGAGAGCCTGGAATTGAAATTAGGTTAATCTAGAATAAAGGTCTCGTCTAAAGTTCAAGGGAAAAAATGTGAATCTTACTGTTGCCAGGAGAGGTTGCCTTGAGAAAAAATGTTGATGATCATCTCATATAAGTAATTCCAGAGAAAGTAGAAAAGACTAGGGAAACTGCAGTTGCTATTGCTTTTGCTTCTATAGTCCATCACTACACTTGCTCTTTATCTCACAGAAAAAACCATGAAGGTGAAAGATGCAGTTTCTTTAACTGAATAACTTGCTTGTTAGGACAAGTTAATCATTCTCTTCTGAACTGGAATACACATGCCACAGTGATCTATTTGTGCAGTATTGCCCACATTACAATGATATCTGAATATCTCCATGGTATATGAGTAACTTATTTCAACTTCTGGTATGAAATGACAAAATTCCCTGCCCGACTATGTCTACCCAAGTATAATGGAAAAATTATGTCATTTTGTGCAGAAGTTTTCATGTGAATCTATCCGAGTTCAATAAATTTCAAGTAGTGTGTGGTCAGAACCATCAGTAACAATACTAAAAATCATTAAATCATTTAATAGCAACTCTCCCACACGGGTATCCAAGAGCAATCTTCTGTGGGCTTAGGTTCCAGTCACAAAGTTCAAAGTAGCACTAGCTCCTAGCTTGAATGGTAAAGTGTTACACCCTTTCTGTGAAGAAACTGAAGAATAGTTTATGCTGTTAGTTGTAATTGTTTGTGATTAATTCAAAAAGTAATAGTCTCCTGCCTTGCTAGCAAACAAGCTGGTGTCCAATGAGTAAAATTTTATCTTTACATATAAAACAACACCTTCTGAGTGTGCCATCTAATATAAATATACATATATTTTTCCAATTCCAAAGTTTCTTCAAAATTCCCTTGATGATTCAGCCATCAACATCCCTAGGCAAACTTCACATTTCTGCAGCATTGAGCAAGTTTAAGGACTAAATCCTTTTTAATTCAAAACTTCTTTTCTATATAACTTATTTTCAAGGTTTAGGGAGAGTCATCATTTTAGACTACATTTTTTATTCTGAATAATTCAGCCATGGTCCTTTGTGTTTATCAGTAGCTGACTTCAAGTGAATGTGTAAAGTGTAGATACTCAAATGTGTGTGCATGTATAGGATGTGTTCATTACGAACTAATGTTAGAAAATATAAGCACATTCAATTATGTTCTTGATCAACAAAATTTCATTTATAACATTAAGTCCTTTTTTTTTTTCTTTCCATAGAGAAATGCACATTTTCTCATCCAGTACTTAATGGCATAATTCTGACTATCTAGGAGTAGTAACTGTCAGAGAATTATTTTCAAATCCATTTTCAGATTAATCCAGAAGGAATAATTTCTGCTGTAAAATTGTTTGCTCATGCACATTTTGGACATACATGTGTTGTAACATCATACTTCCAGACTGTCAAAAAAGCATAACATCATAAAGAGTAATACCCAATTTATTTTTATTTAAGAAGATGATTTTATGATTCTTTTATTTTTTATAGGTTAGATTTAGAGACACTTGGAAGTATCACCAAGGAAATGTTTCACAGTGGAAACAAAACCAAAAACAATTTAAAGTTTTCTGAAGTTAAAGACATATCAGCATGTCTAATTGTTGGCATACCAATATTAGTTGACTCTTCAATGAAAGGGCAGGTAAGACTGCTGAGGGTAGCTTTAAAATATGCTCTGGTCATCTGTGCAGGTTTCATCTGAACATGCAGTATTAATTCTGCTATTCAATTAAAAAATGAGGATAATTATTATAGCAATTGCAGAAATCTATGTGGTATATAGTATGTTGCCTGCAAGATACAGAAAATTTCCTTGCAGAAATTAATTACTCTCAGTTGGATTTGAAGTGATGTACAATACTCAAATATAATAAGAAAACCCACATATTTTAATTTTTCTCAGCAGATACTGGTTACTATTTCTAACTATACTTAAATAGTAACTGAGCTGGCTCCATTATACTTATGACTGACTATTATATTTTATTGATGAGGATTTTGATGGAGCTTTAAGCTTACCCCTAAAGAAAAACAGACAAAGGTTAATTCATCCCCAAACTAGTCCAGGAGAGAGGAGAAACCTCCATCACAAGGTTATGGGATTCCTTATCAGAAAAATATTTTCATAATCTCTGATTGTTAAAGTCTTTCTTATACTCTGAAGCAAGAGGGTTCTCTATCCTTTCCAAAATTCTCTCCTCTCTAGTCTGGATCTCACACAATTGAAGTCACAGGAAACCCATTCAATTCAATTGGTGCAGGGTCAAACACTTAATCCTTACTATTATACATTTGTATATTCTTGTTATCCGTGTAAATGTTAAATCCTGTTTTCAATCCTGATAAGCTCTTGGCCTCAGTGATACCTTGAGGCAATGAGTTCCCAGAGCTACTTGTGTGAGAATGTACTTCCTTTTATCAGTCATAAAGCTGTTGCATTTCAATTTCCCTGAATGTCTAGTATTGCAAGCGAAGGTAAAGGGACATGTCTGTTTAATTTTTCTCTGCACTACATTAATTTGTCCACTTCTACCTTTTTCAGTTCTATTTGTCCTCTTTCTTAAGTAAACAGTTCAACCTTTTTCAGTCATATGGAGACAGAATTTTGAGTGCCTTTTCTTTCTAATGAAAGTAATACTGAGTGAGTTTGTTCTTGATTTAATTGAACATTAGGTAGCAGGACTGCTACTTCCACATTCCGATCTAGTAATATAGTTTTTCTGACATTACGTTTAATTTGATTTTAAAATAAGTGTTAATTTAACTATTTTGGGAAAGATATTAAATGATTCTGATGAACAGGAAACGTTTTCCACCAGCTAAGCTTCCTAAAACATATGTGAGAAAAATTTATGTAGACAAAAGACTTCAGAGTATAGAAGCAGACAAATAAATCAGAAGCAGTTGTGGACAGATTTATATATTTTATGTATTTTAATTGCACTGGCAATTAAATTTTCTGTAATTGCACTTTAATTGCATATATTTTTCTAAATTTAAAAAAGTAGTTAAAACGACATTGTACTAGATGAAATAATTTCAGGCACTTACTGCAGGTGTTTTAAACAATTCAGGTTTGGAACAATTTCATACTCCTATTAAATAATGCATTTAAAAATTGCACTTGAGTAATTCTGCCTGCAATCAGCAAAGATTTCATAATACTGTTTTTTAGTCACCAAAGAAAACAAAGTTGAAACCTGTGAACTAAAACAGTCTATTCCTTTTGCCTTCTGGGAGGCCTCTTGAGGCTCTGAAGTTTTGAAAATCATTCTTCTTCTGAATTTAGGAGACTAACTCAAGGAATTTTGCTTTCAGATATGTCTCTTACTGTTTGTTACTTTCTGATCCATTTTCATATGGTACCTGTGAATTTTAAGCCCTTGAAACCAGAATTTCTGCCAGGTTTCTGTATGTTAGTGCTTTGGATTCCTTTATGAGAAACACCTTACAACTCATTATTTCTTGAAAATGTTGGACTTTCTTTGAGTATCACTCCCATATGTAACGTGTGTCATGCTTGGCAGTGACTACAGCTAATTTGTGGAACCCAAGATCACATATCATTTTAGAAAATTTCAGCCTTTGAATTCTACATAACTGAAATTATCTAGCACGCTGCTGACACTGTAGCAATTAATATTACAATTAATATTATTTTAGTGGCCAGAAGCCATATCAAAGGTAAAGACTCATTTTGTACAAGGCATTAACATATTCTACAATTACCTTTGAAGGATTTGTTATTTAATTTAAAACTAGAGGTAAATGTGGCCATAACACACAAAGTAGAAAAATTGGACAGTATGAGGTTAAAGGGAAAAGATAGAAGGAAAAGAAAGGAAAATCAAAATATTTCATACTCATTTTTCTCTTTTTTTGATCTAAAATATAATCTGAAAATTAGAGATTTTCACTGTTCTACGTAAAAGTTTTCAGGAATAAGGACATACAGAACACATACAGTGCCTAGTATATTGTTGTGGATGCTAGTGGAAACAAATAATAATTTCATACTTCTGTCAGAAATTGCGTTCCTGATGTTTCTGCCTCATGTCATTTAATGCTCCATCTGATGCCTATATAATTGTTTGATAACAGAAAACAGTCAGGAAAGATCACCTGCAATTTTGCAATTTCACTCTTGTTTCTCTTAAAAAGAAAAAAAAAAAAGCTACATTCTAGGAACTTATGGCACAATTTTCTATAATTTTCACTTGATCTCTCTTTTGAAATACTGCTAGACAGACAGCAGGTTATATATCAATGCTTCTTTGATCTCCTACATTTAATTGGGGACACCAACAAGATCTTTCATGTTTAGAGGCCAGCAATGAGTAAAAAGCAATGTTTCATGTAAAGCCTGACAAATTGTCTTTTCTTTTTTTTCTTTTTTTTTTTCCTTTTTTTTTTCTTTTTCTTCCCTATGGATGGAAGACCAAGCAGTCTCTGCTGTCTTAACACTGCCAACTTCTGTTGAAGAAGAGATTTAAAAAACTGAGATTAATATGAAAAGTAGGACCTTCATTCCTATAGTAGAGTGACTAGCCTGAATCTTTGCTGCTTTTTCTGGTGGAAGCTAGCAAATGTGCTAGTCTGTATATGTACCAAACCCACTCCATCTAATATAAGAGTAAGCAATATATTTTGTGATTAAGGTAAAATGAAATTAAGTCCTATTTCAGAAGGCTACCTCCTTATAAAATGAAATACATTTTATGAAAATCCAGTGCTTGAAAGGCAAGGCTCAGCACACCAAAGATTTCCAAAGAGCCAATGCAATGGAAAGGAAGGCTTTTCCTGTACTAATCACCTGTAAGCAGCTCTGTACTTTAACATTCTTCTTTGTGTTTCAGTTAAAAATGAAATCAGAAGAGGCCTTCTGAGATGAAAAAAAAAAAATATGTATTTAAGTTTAGTTCCATCTGATAAATTAAGATGTTACCAAACCTTTTAGGATTAGATTGTCTTGTATCCTTCAGACTTGTACAAAGGCATAAGAGAAATTAAGGAACTACTTTTCATTATCTCTACTTAGATATTGGCATTGGATCTCTATGATGTTTTATACAGTATTACATCCTAACACCAAGCAAGTGAAGGAGATGGTGTATATGAAAATTAAATGAATAGTCCTTATTTGCAGCAGATGGAGCCTTGCCACATACAGAGGCACTGGGGAAAAAAACCCTGAAGATATACTGTATAGTCGCCTCTTTATTGTGACCTTTTTTCACTTGTGCAACAATTCTCGGCATTTTGCTCTTACTTGAGAGCTATTTTAAATGATTGCTAAAGTGAATGGCATACGTTTAAAGTGAGTGACTGGTTGACTAGGTAATTACCAATGTCTATTTTCCGTCAAGCTCTGAGCTATTGCTGTGCAGTCATTTTGGCTGCACTGGATTGCTCTTCTAGAACGTAAACACAAACTACAGAATTAATTTTTAAAAATATTTTTGTAAAACAAGTTAAAGGAGCACCAGAAAACTAGCTATAATCTCCTCCTTTGGTATGAACTTTTGTTGAACAAGCAAGATGACCACATTGTGCTAGAACAGAATTTAACTCTTGAAGCTGAGTGTTGTTGATTAAGCAATTGTTCCTGCTAAAGCAAAAGGCCTTAGTGGTTGTATGGGCTATTTGGAAATTGACCTTTTTTATCATCAGACCTGATTGATAGCTTGTATTTTCATCTTACCTATTGCTAATAAGCTTCTTTGTATCTGTCTATTTAGAATGATTAAATCTTTAAAGCAAGTTTATTTAAAAGGTCACCTTATCAAACATTTTGCTGTTGACTAAAATCTGTAGACAGCCAATTATGCTTCATTTATGTGGCTGCCTACCTGCTGTCCTGTGATTGCCCATAAGCTTTTGTCTGAAACATCTGATCACATTTAGAAATGTGGCAATATTTAAATATACACAATCCTGAATATCTTTGCTCCTAACTTACATCACATTGACTTCAGGCCATAGGAAGCTGGTATGGTTTGATTTCATATCAAACATAATGGGTGAGACTCTAGAATGACTAAAGTAAAAAAAAATGGATGAAATTCAATGAGATCAAGCATTTACTCACATTTTCAATTTCTAGTAAGAAAACAGACAAACTACCACTTATGGCTATTTGATCTAGCATCAATGAAGTCAACTAGAAAAACTATCACTGACTTCAAAAAAAGTCATGGATTAGTTCCAAAAGGATTTCTTTCAACTGTCTGAAGATTCCCCAGCCTTTCAAACCACTTCAGGCAGAATGCAGGCCAAATCCTAATGATTTAAGAAAAAAATAACTATTGGTATAAAGGCAATGAACCTCATCTCTTTCTCTTTTTTTTGTTTTGTGGCAGGATGGATATCACTGGATGAGTGGGAAAATGAGTGATTTCATGTTACCATGCCCACACTGCAAGCTTTTCCTAACACTTAAGTAATTCATGTGCACTAGATTATCAGAAGTGAAAATTGTCATGCATTTCAGGCTTAGAATGAAAAGCCATTGGGCAACATAACAATCTGTTCAGTTGTTGTTTCTAAGGTTAGAAACCAGACCTGTGAATACTGAGATAAAGATGAAGTGTGGCTATTATATTACTGGTATGCAAAGTTCATCACCTTGCATATGACAATGGTTTGTCATAAGCTAGGACAGTAATAGGAGACAAGAAAACATTTTGTGAGTGTATCGCAAATGAAAGAGTTGCTCATGATGGATGAACAACAAAGAAGCATTAGATTACACTTGTTTAAGGCGTTTAATAGATTCAAAGTTCTTAGAGGAAAGAGATTGCTGTCTGGCTTCCTGTGTATTGCAGTATACAGGACCTTCTTGTACTTCATCTCAGACTGTCTATAGTAATTTACTAACGCTGTGGACAAAATGTGAGATACAGCTGGATGTATTTCACCCATTGCTAAGGCAAGCATGGAAAGAAAACCGTCTGAGAAAGCACTGCAACATTGCATAACAAATTAGCATGAGGTGTGAAGTAATGTAAAACTTCATCAGCAATCTATATATGCAAGTTTAATAACCTGAGTTAGATTTTTTGTTTGTTTGATAACAGAACTGAAATCCAATTTCTTTGAATAACTTCTCTGAGAATCTTTTAAAACTCTGAAAGCAGTTCCATCAGGCACCAGCTTTTGGGAACACAGTCCAGCATGTTCAATGACAGAAGAACACACAGATGATGTGCCAGAAATATTCCCTCTCATATACACTACCCACATTCTTCTACAATCACAGACAATTTATCACCCTGAATCAAATTACAAGTTTTCAATGTATTTTTACACTACCAAATCAAGAATAGCATCTACAGAATGAAACTAAATTACAATATTAAATTTCCTTATTTCCTCTGAGTTTCACATTGTTAAGATTAACTTATTATTATTATTATTTAAAATATACAGCAAGCTCAGTTTTGGAAATAAAACCCAGCACAATCTCCTTGGACTGATGTTTCTTGGGTACTGAAGAGCTCTGGTGCAAATTTACTGTATATTTTATTGTAGTTCCAAAATTTGGAAAGTTGTCAATACTATTAGGTCTTACAGTCAGTTTAAGGAAAGATTGAAATCAGTAATGGAGTAGGAAAAAACCCAAGTCTCTCCCCCCCTGCAATACTGATTTCAACAGAAATCCCACAGTTTTATCAGTATCAATGTGTATTAGTGTCTTGCCCATCTTTCTAAAAAGAGCACACGCAAAATAAATTAACATGACTGAAAATTTGTTCTAATTACTCACAGTACTGCAACACAAAAGTAATTGTCAAAATATTTTTACATACTTTTATCAGAGAAGATTCTTACTTTAAAATAGCATGTGTCGTTCATCAGTTCCTAATACGGCTGCTATGATCAAAGTGTCAATTGCCTCTGGAGGAAAAACAATCCCAAATTAATCAAACATTAGCTGTTGACCACAATTCTTGTTCTGATGTTAAAAAAAAAAAAAAAAAGAGGTGAATTCAATTAGCAAAATTAATGAATAAAAAATGTTTTAGAAAGAGTTCTCTTATACTTCAAAACAGCAATGTACAAATGGATTTGAAAAATCCAAATTTTCTAATGGATTGTAATAATAATAATAAACAAGGAATTCCATTATTTCCTTCTGGAAGCATATTAACATTATGTAGTTTACAGGATGAATTTAAAAACACTTTTCTCAACTGCTCCGTTCATGGCACAATTTGTAATTATAAGTAAAGTTTATAAAATTTTAACTGCTGTTAGCGACTGCTGCCAAGAAACACGTTCCAGCAATTTAAACAATTCAGAGGGCAGAGAAAGAGTCCAAGGAAAGGAAACATATTATGGCATTTTGTCACAGAAATTGGACACAGAGAGAAATTATGCCTGGACAGTAATTGGAGAGAAATTGATAGAGAGGTAATTGAGAAAAAATTAGAGATTGCCTGATAAATTCCTTTTTTATTCTGTGTGCTTACTTAAATAAATAAATAAATAAATAAACCCCAAACCCTGAAAGACTAAAATCACTTGCTCTGAACATTTATAGAATAAAATCTTCTCATATTATTTCTTTCTTCTTCAAGGAAACATGACTGAAACAATGTTTCCATTTAATGAGTTGTCTCAAACCGATACAGATAAGCCAAAAAACTATTTCACTAACATTTGAGCTAAAAAAGAGAGCTCTAAATGGCCTCAACAATGATACAGCATCACAGAAAATATGGTAGACTTCCATTGTAGCTCATTTTAGATGCTGCAGCTTCTGTTGATGACACTGTCTTCTTTTTAAATGAAAACTTGATATAACCTGAGAATAACTCTGGAAAAAAAAATCCTCCATCACCTGATGCTCCAGCCTGTTTTTCTCAGTTTGAAAAATGGACACCTATAGAATAAATTTTGAATTGGATTTCAAAGGCTAGGAACAAACAGGGCTTTTATATTTCTGCTTGTTTTTAGTTTTTTCTCCCCCACTTAGTAGATTTATTTTCAATTGCAATGGTAGGTGCAATTATGAAGGAGACAATACTAGCTAAAGGTGAAGTCAAGTAGGCCAGTCCAGGCACACTGCTGGTCTGATCCAGTAGGGAAGCTCTTACACTGCAAAGAATCAGAACTCCTAGTGTTGTTAGGCTTTTGAGCTCTCATATTAAATAACACCTATTATTAGATCAGACATCCTTTCTGGAGTATGGTTGGTTGTTTTTTGCATATGTAGTTTATATCATGTCTTCTTACATGCCTCTGAAGTGTTAAACATGATGAACCCCCCATTTTTTTGATGGAATCCAGATGTAAATACTGGAAATAAAGTTGAAATTTCAAAGCCTTTTTGCCATAAATAGATGTTAATAAATAAAAAGCCACATTTGTTCTGAGTGTCTCTGGCCAGTGTGCTGATACAGTGTGTTTAATGCAGCAGACAGAAATCACTGAGCATGTTTAGTACAAAGAATGAGCATGAGAGCCATCTCAAAGGCAGTATCTTGATGACCCTTTACAAGAACCTTAGAAAGAAAATTCTTTATCAGCTGTTGCTTGATTGTTAATTTATGGCTCAAACAGCAGGCCATGATACAGTCATTATTCTAGAAACTTTGAAGGTGGAGTAGTTTCAGTTATAGTTACTAACAAATACATAAATATATATGCACACAAACATTTACATACTAATTCATACTGTTAATACATTTTATTCTCATATAGTGATAGCTGGCTAGAAATAAAGGATTCAGAGCTGTTGGCATTTGGGTGCTTTTTTTTTAACCTTCCTGAAATTTGAGGGAAATGTGGATAATAAAACTTGTCTCTTTGCTTCCTCCTCATGTCTGCAACAAACATCAGCTGACCAAGGATTAATCTCTCAGTTAGGATAGGTAGTAGAGTTCTCAGTTTAGGTCATCCAGCCCTTATTACACTAATTCACATGGCTGTGACACCAAACATTTGAGGGTGTTTCACCTTCTTACCAGAAAGTCTTTCAAGGACTTGAGAAAAGTTAAAACAAAGACTTGAACCTCCCACTCATACTGTGCTAACCTCTCATATTTAACCTCATGGTGGTACCATTACAGGAAGAAATTTTAAAATAACTAACCACACGCATACATACATACAAATTTGGACCTAATGCACCCTCTGAATGTGCTTCCAATAAAAAACTGATATGGCTTGGGGACAGCTTAGCAGAAGATCTAGCTGGATGCCCTTCTGAAAGATAAACAGTAATTCAACCAGAAGCTATGGGTTTCATGAGGAAAATAGTGTGACAATTTATGATCTGAATTATGCAGGAGATCATATTGAATTGTCTGGTTTCATTGTATGATGTATTGTATTACATGATTGTATGATTTAAAAGGTATTATTCAAATATCCCCCCACTAGAAAAGTCTGGCATAATGAAAAAATAAGGCAAGTTGCATGCTTCCATGGAGTGAAACTATCACAAAGCTTAATTATACATTTGAGTTGGTGTTACTACCATCTTCATGAACTCAGGTACCAAAAGTAGCAACATTTAGAGTTTTGTCATAGTGATGTTCACTACACACATGCTCCCCTCTTGGTTAGTCTTCACACCTAGATCACATTAGTTCTTCTCTCCACTAAAGTCAACTATTGACATGTTTAATGCTACATGATGCACAAGCAGAAGACTTCACATCAATTTTTCTCATTACCTTGCTCTGCCT
Source organism: Theristicus caerulescens (assembly GCA_020745775.1). NCBI lineage: Eukaryota > Metazoa > Chordata > Aves > Pelecaniformes > Threskiornithidae > Theristicus > Theristicus caerulescens. The sequence goes on from CM036558.1 coordinate 78,492,660, forward strand.
GGTTGGTATTCTTTTGTGTTGGATTAAGTTTGAGTCCATTTCTGCTTCTGACAAGTGTGATCGTTTATTGCATTATATTAAATTCACTGTGGCTGGTTGGGTAACAAATGGACAAGCTATAAACTGGGGCCATAGGGGCTGGCAGTTGTCAACACTGTGATAAGCTAGTGCTTTATCATCAGAAACCCAAAAGTACTTAAATGATACTGGCTATAGTTATGGTCATAATTTATTGGCCTCAAGTGACTGTTTGCTGTATGGTGCCCTGACTTTTCTTTTCTCAATTTCTGTTTTGCTGTAGTTGGCATTATAAAATCTCTGTTCCCTTGTACAAAATCTTTATCGCTGTAATACAAGAGAAAGCAAAAAAGGATATGCAGCAGAGAGCTAGAGAGGCTAATAATACATTGTGAAGTTTTATGTAAGGCCTTTATGGAAAAAAACGACAACCTCTTCAGTCAAAATTGAATGAACATGCTCATCTTTCCTGACATGTCTTCTCTCTTAATGTTTTTTTAAAAGGTTTTAGTTAAACAAGCCATTTTACTGCATTTGCATTTCAATTCTACACTTAGAAAGATAATGACGTGATTTTCCTAAGCACTCCTAAAACTGGTCAAGAAATCATTATTTTGACAAATACGAAACGGTCTTATTTTCTTTTAGGTTTTCTTTCACCATTTTTTTTCTGTGAAAAAACAGTGACATTTATAGTTTTAGAATTTGCTTTCCCCAAAAGGTAAATTTTCTCAAAAATTAACTGTTCTTTGAGCTCAAGTCAATGCCTAGGGACTAAATAAGCAAAGAGATCCATAGAGTTAGGCATTATGAATATGATATGAACTACACAGTTCTGCCTCCAAAAAGATTAGCATCTAAGAGTAAAGGTGGAATAATGCTTGTCACAAATATGTTCTGTTTCTGCTGAACTGTTTTCAGTTGCTTTGTCTTGGTCTGCTCTTAACAACATGGACAAACACCAAAATTTTACATCCATGATGCTATCCCAATATGAACTTTATTGACCAGTGAGTTCAAGTTATCCCATTCCCTCTGAGAGAATTGCCAGCAGTCTTTGTGCCATGGCTGAACTGAGACCCATATCACACAACTCATAGCATATGAGGGCCTGAATGGGGACCTGTAAGCTCAAGGGTGTCTGTCTGCAGGCAGCCAGTGGGAAAAACAGTGCTTAATTCACCCACATATCTATGTCTAGACTATCACTTACCCTGGTAGTCCGCTTAGGCTACTATGTCCTGAGAATAAAATAATTCTGTTACTACCGCTTTTATTAGTTTCTCACATCTATTTATATTTTGGTACTGCATTTTTCAGCACAGGAAACTACCTCTTTTGCCCATCTTTTTCCTTCTACTGACCCTTTCTGTCAGCAGTTGTCAAACAGTGGTCTGTGGTCTAGAAAAGGAAAGAGAAAAATGCCATTGGCTTGGTTTTGTTTCCTAAATAATGGCGTTTAATTGTTTTGTCTCCAAAATTCAAGAACCACTGACCTACCCCATTTCAATATTTCTTTTTAAATTTTCCTATCAGCTCCATTCTCATTCCAGATATTACTGATTCCTAATTTATTCTCATCCGGTTGCTTTTATTCCCACACTCCTGTACAGCTTTGGCTACTGCAGCTATCATTTAACTTCAGAACAGAGGTGACCATAGCTTACTTGGTCCCACAATTGCATACTAATATGTTGTCTTGATCAGGGATTGCCTATCACCTTTTTTTTTTTTTTTTCATGATAATCTTTCCTGGAATCAGAGTTTTCAGGTTCCCAGTTTCCTGGTGGGGGGAATCAAGAGCCTTTGCAGATTGACACAACATTATATTTTCCACAATGTCCAGATATACAAGATACATATATATGTATATGCATATCCTATATATGTTGCTGAAAATAAATTTGATAGATATCCTCAGTTACCAGAAATTTTGAAAGGGATTCTTGTAGGTAAAGAAAAATAGTACTTGAATATGTCCGGCGGCTGCAAGATCAAGCCTTTAGTTTTAACATTCTATTTTGTATATTTAGAAAAAATTGCATACTTGGGGAATCCTATCATTTTCCAAGCTTTCTATGGAAATAACATGTTTAAAACTTTGCATGAAACTCTAGCCTTACCACAGTCAATAGGAGTATTTCATTAGTGATGGCAGGGAGAGATTCTAGCCATACCTACAGATTAAGGTTTTTTGTCAGATAATTTCTATTCTTTTTTCTCACCTCTCTGGTAGAATTCTACAACAAACACAGAATCCCTGAGCAAATTCTGTCAGAAGAATTTTAAAATAGTGTACTTAGAATCTAGAAATGTGTCACAGATTTAATACGTGATGTTAGAAAGGACACGTAAATTCTACACTTTTTTTTTTCTTAAATATAAAGCATGGATTGATTCTAACATTTGATGTTAGTGGAACACCATTGTTCCTTTAAATTTTGAGTTCCCTGGAACAGAACCTCTTTATTGCTATGTGTATTTAATTAAGTGTTGTCATAATGCCAATAAATAGTGAAATCCCACAGGCTTTTTCAAGAATTGAAAGAATTTTTGTATTTTCTTATTTAGATAATTCTATAGAATTAGAGCTGAGCAAAAATGTGTTTCCCTACCATCCATGATGTTCCAAGAAGAACAAAAATAATAATTCTACAACTAAAACCACTACAAATATTTCATAAAATATTACAGGGAATGCTACAAAACTGATTACTGCAAAAGCATTAAACATCTATTCAAAACCCTGCTTTTCCACTTTCCCCCAAGCAAGGACAGTGTTCTAAGTGCTTAAAAACTGACTGTTTGAGGGTCTTCTGCTCTGTTATTGTGGCTGTTCCACTTTAAGTGAACAAATCAGATTAAGGATTTAAACCTAATTTTCTGAAGATCCAAACTGCTCCAAACTGACCCAAACTGCTATTGTGCTTTCTCAGCCAAATGTCCACACTTTGACCAATTCATTCTTTATTTGCATCAGTATGTTCCTTTAAAAAGCTTTGTCTTAGATGAATATACATTCTCTGGAAAAAAAAAAAAAAGGCTGATTCTATAAAGAAAGTGTTAGGAGAGAATCTGTTAACTAGTTGCATTTGTTTGGAATATCATTAAGGAGCTTTGTCATTCAGCATATGATATAAATTTGTATGCAAAAAGACAATAAGCTGCTTCTGCAGAGACTGGGCTTTATGACTGCAAACATCAGATATAAAAGTTCTTATGACCACATTTTAATTTAGATAACCAGTATGGACCTGAAAAATCATGGATCTTTCTAGAAGAAAGAAAAGTCAGAACAGATGTTCTTGAGAAGACCAGCTACCAAAGAGAGTATGTCATTATTCTTTAATGTAATTAAAGATAAAAAGGTAAAATGCAGAATTTCTCTTCTTTTGTAAAAAGTGTCAAGGCTATCTCATATTTCAACAAACATTAAATTAAAGTAATTCTCAAAGTAGTTTCAAGATAAATGAAGAAGACCTGAATATTCCCACTTCTAGGGTTTCATGAATTTTATTCTTCAGCCTTCCTTGCCCACTTGGTTGCCTGACAGCTTGCCTACTAAAACTTCCCTTTAAAGTCCTGAAGTTTTATAAAGTGTAGAATACATTATCTGCTAAACTCCATCTAGAAAGTTATATCAGAATATAATATATCAAGGCATTGCAAGGAGAATGCAGTTCACTAGACTGCAATTAAGCTGACATAAGGTCTAATCCAAGTTACTTCTGCAAGGTGGCTTGGGTAGATTCATTTCTTCGCTGTATTCTCATTCACAAACTGGGCTTTGGTGTTTACTAATGAAAAGGGCTATACAAAATTTGTCTAGCTGTTACAAAGGTGACAATTATCTGACACTTACTAATAGATCTTTTTCTAACTGTGTTTAAATTAAATCTTGATATTAACTCTCTTATTCTGAATTCTAAACTAGATAGAAAGAGAGGACACAGTATTTCACCTTCTATTTATACAGTCCATACACAGACATGTTTTTTTTTATTGTATGTCTGTGGCTCAACAGTAAATACTTTCTTAAGGTGTTAAATCTATGTAATCTTTCTTAAAATATTATATTTAACACTTAAGCTCTGACCTGGACATACCTACAGTATTTCCTTTTTGCATCAAGAAGGTTACACATCCAGCTAATGAAAATTCATTCACTTGAAAGCCAAAGCATGCCTGATTACCCCTAATCAGTTTTTCATCTTTCAGTGACCTTAAATAGGCAAACATTCCTAATAAGTTCAGTGTGGGACCAGGCTTACTACAGGCAAAGACAGAAAAAAGGAAAAGCATTCCTGGCTCACCAGCTGTTTTCTGTCTACTAAGCTAGCTAAGCTACATTTTAAATTTTACATATACAATTTCTAGTGAGAATAGTTTTTGATTTACTACACATTTTCAGCATCTGTCCAACATATCCAGATTTCTTTGGAATCCATGAGGCTGAGAAGGGAAATAACAGCAAGAAAATTCTTGCCAGCCTTTTCTTGTGGCAGTCCTAGAGCTCAAGCGCAGGATGTATATTCTGGTCTGTTCTGCTTGAAGGCTGGTGATTACATGTCCAAGATGAAAAGCTCCTCTGCATTATGAACCTTTTAGTTACAAATGAGCATTTCTTGATGCATATTAAACTTGACACATTAACTCCTGGATGAATTACTTACAAAGGGAGCTGCTTAAGACTATTAAGATATATACAGTGAAATCCTAGGTGCTAAGTAGAGTTAACATTATTCCAAAGTGTATTTGTTTTTAAAGTGTCTGGTTTAGCTTAAATCATGCATACTGCCCCAGGCTGCCAAAAAGGCAGCCATCAGCATTGCTTAGTGAAGGCAGCTTAGTGCTGTCAGCCATCTTATCTCCCCTGCTGCATGGGCGATAGCTTTTATCTGTGAGTATAAACATTAGAATGGAACTATAATCCTACCTTAGTCCTACAGAAGATTTCCAGCTGTTTCTCAGATATGAAGAAACTCCTCCCATTACAGAAAGGCATATATGTCTGTTTGTGTGCTTGTTTGTGCGTATGTGTGTTTGGACAATAAAAATCATGATGAGCAGGTATTTAACTGGAAAAAGAAGCTTTACCTTAGGAACTTTCTGGAAATAGCCAGTTAAGCCAGAGAGCCAGTTTTATATAACAATCCAAATCTAACATATAGAATGCAATTTAAAATATCTAAGCATATTAATAACGTGTCACCACAGCATAATGTGCTTTAAAACTTTTTTCTCTTTAACGCACCATTCAATTTTTATTTCAGGGTTTTCATGCACAGCATCTCAGAGAATCAGTTTAAATAAGGAAATAAAAGGGAGCAAAGGCACTAGCGTATGAAATCCTAAAAGTAAGTTTGTTTCAGCATTATTTATGAAACAGAAAGAAACCATTTTTAGTAAATGGGGAAGATAATTTCACCATTTCTGCAGGGGAACTGAAAGTTCTTTCCTTCTAGGTTGTCAATTGAATGCAATAACATTTTCCAAAGCATGTTAAGATTAAGTATGCAAATCTAGAAAATATTATTTTTTCTAAAATTGGGAAAAACATGCAGGATAGTTTAGAGATATATTGTCTCATCATTCCTTTAACAGATCCCTCTGTCCTCTTGTCACTGGCCTGCAGCCACATCATTATTAGATCCTTTGTGCTGTAGAAACTACGATTTGCAACAACCTTCCTAAATCTTTTTACTGCAACAATACTTTTTTCTGACCTTAAATTATCAGTTTCTTACTCTTAGTTGCTTTCCTCTCCTGTTAATGTTGCATGCAACTTAACTTTGGGAATACAAGGAATGCTGTTTGTTGAGCTAGGGTTGGCAGAAAAGAAGAAAAGATAGATGGTACTGGGCTGTCTCTCTTTCACTGCTACCCTGTTTCCTCAAAATGGAGTGTGGATCAGACCAGGGAATAGAAAGTGTGAAGATCTCATCCATCAAGACACAAAATTCCCATTTTCCCAGTTGACCATTGACTTCCTTTGAAGCTTTTGAAAGATTCCTACTTTATTCAGAGATTCGGAATTAAACCCCAAATTGGATGCAAATGATGAAAAAGGTGGTTATATGTTTAACTCAAAGAGCATAAGTAGTTGTCCTAACGTCAACTCAAATGCTTGAAGTAGCGTTCTTCCCTAAACATTTATAGGAGTCCTTAAAATATTTCTGTTGGGTTATCAAAGCCATACAAAGGGTTTTGATTCCCAATTATAATTAGAAATTAATTGAAACAGGGTATTGAAATCCCTTATGTACAGTTCTGTATATGCAGTTCACGTAATGTGGATAAGCAGAAATTAATAGGAAACGGCTGCCCCCAATGCATTGAAAGCCTTGGCTTTCGGTTATATTGAAAATAAAGTTATTATATTTTTGAAGATTCTAACAATTCCAGTGTTATTCCCTAGCTTTAAAATGAGAATGAAGAACTCAGCAACAAATAATAGAAATTTAAATTGTCACATTTTTAAGTGTCAGATGTATATTTATATAGCAGATAGAGATGGTTACAACAGGGATAACCTCTGCTAATTTAACAAGACAGGAGCACACTTCTAATAAAAAAGGACATAGAAATGCATTATTATGTTTAACAGAATCTCTTTGCTTTTTATTTCTTCTCACTTAATACCTTCCAAGAGACTCTGTTGCAGTTTTTAAGCTTCTGTGGAAGCATTTGACATCCTTACCCTGGGATTTGATCCAGAAATGTGCCCTCAAATCAAGACAAGTCTCATCAGACTGGGATTGTTACTGTCCTCCCTCACTAAAATCAATAGTTTATACCAACTAGATTAGACCAGGCTAGATATATGAACTGTTCCTGGAGCCACTGCTAACTGCATAGAAGTAAACACATTAAAGTAAATAAATAAAAAACTCCCGACTGACCATTTCCACTTGGAATATACTCTCTTGATGAAAAAAAACCCCAACCCACTCTATTTTCACTGCATACTTTATATATATATGAACACAATCACAGAATTATGGAATTATTCTAACCCCTATTAAAATCAGAAGAAAAAATTACCTTTGTCTTTCTGTAGGCATTGGATCAAGCCCCTTACAAGCAGTTCCAGTGAAAACAATGGAATTGCTCATAACAGAATTTGGTCAGAACTTTTAATAATTATTCTGATAACATCTGAAGCAAAAATAATATGGTGGAAATTAAAAAGAGAAAGGTGCTATTTTTAATCAAACTCAGGGTTTTTTTTAATAGAAATTTTTCTCTTGTATAAGATGATTAAAATGGAACAAGTTGTTAAAATAGTTCCCAACTTCCTAGTGATACTGAATGAGGGATAAATTTTACACTGAAGAGACAATTGGCATATTTAGCTAATCTTTTATTAATGTAGCACAATTGTAACATACATCTTGTCTCAGAAAAGAGTATGGAAGTTTTCATGTCATTATGCTGTGACTCCACTTTCAAATAATTCTCTGTAGATTCAGTTTTTTGTAACAAAAAATGAGATTTTTAATTTTTATGTGTGCTGTATACTACACAGTTCTATTCAGTGAAGAGCAAGTTCCTTTCAGTACTAAATCTTTATGCAACACACTCCTATTGTGGGAACTATGCAGAACTTTCACTGATACGTTTTAATCTAAAGAAAAATAATAATAATTACACTTTATGCTTTTGATATATAACATTTTATACAAAAACATATTGTATGGAATGTGTAAAACAATACATTCTGAATCACAAAAAGTCACTAGATTACCATGAGGTTTGTAGTATCTCAAAGAGCTATACAGAAAGGTAGTCAATTATAATTCTCCAGTACATTAATATGAAAAATTAGACTCCTAATTTTGCAATCAGTATTTAGAATAACAGATCTCTCCACGACTGCAGCAGTGCATGCTATAAATTAATGATAGATACATACTTGACAAACCAACACTGGACATAAAGAATAGGCAAGGATTCCTCATTTATGGAAAGACAAAGAAAAATTCCTCTCTCACCCAAGTTTAAAGAGGGAAAGAGTATGTAATGTCCTCGAATGTCCATTCCAATTGCTTAGCAGGATTGCAAACAACTAGAAGTGAAACAGTGTTTACAGAATCCATTCCATATTTTGAATGTAGCCACCTAGGACAGGATTTGGAGAATCTGGTTAGTGCTACATGAATATCCACACAGGAAAGATATGATCGATAACGCCAATACCATTGCACTTCTACACTGATTTTTACTATCATCTGGATTGTAGTACTCTCATTAATTGGGAATCCAATTCTCCAAATCTCTGAGCATCCAGAAAGGACGTATCATCTAGGAACCCAAAACCATAGTGTAGCATATCACTGGTCTTAATAATTAGGTATTATGTGTATGAAATTATATTTTTAGAATCACAGAATGCTTAAGGCTGGAGGAGACCCCCTGAGGTCACCTAGTCCAAACCTCTGCCCGAAGCAGGGTCATGATACTCCAGATGTAGTTGCACAAATGCTGAGAAGAGGGGAAAGATCACCTCCCCACGGCCTGCTTGCTACACTCTTGTAATGCAGCACAAGATGCTGTCAGCCTTCTTTTCTGCAAGGCACATTGCTGACTCCTCTTCAATTTGCTGTTCACCATGCCCCTTCAGTTCTCCTCTGCCAAGTTGTTTTCTAATCAGCCAACCCTCATCTTGTACTGTTGCGTGGGATTATTCTACCCTAGGTGTATGAAATTGCATTTGCCTTTGTTCAATTCCATGAAGTCCCATGATCACACGAGCAGCCCTGCCCTCCAGCATATTGACCATGACCCACAATTCAGTATTTACTGTGACCTTTCTGAGGGTACATTTCATTTCATATTCCATGTCATTAATAAAGTCATTCAATAGTTTTGATGCCAGGATCAGTCCCTGAGGAAAATCACTAAGAGACCAGATGCCAGAGGTCCTTCTAAATTTCCGTTCACTTTGTAGTCCTCTTATCCAGTCCATATCTCACTGATTTGCCTATTATGACAGCATGGCAGATGAGATCAGGAGCCTTGCTGAAGTCAAAGAAAACAAACTCTGCTCTCTCCTTGTTCACAGAGCTGGCCCTCTCATCATGATTTACCAAGAGACTATTTGCCCTTGGTAAATTCCTGATAGCTGTTCCTGATCACTGTCTTGTCATTCATGAATTTGGAAATGGCTTCTATTGGATTTGCTCCATAACATCCTCAAGGACCAAGGTGAGGCTGACTAGTCTGCAGTTCCCTGGTTCCTCCCTCTTACTTTTCTTGAAGATGACTGTGATGTTTGTCTTTTTCCAATTACTAACAAATTCCCTGATTGGTATGACCTTTCAAATATGGTTAAAGTCTTGCAGCGACATTCGTCAGCTACCTCAGTACCCCTGGATGCATTCCATCTCAGCCCATTGACTTCTATATGTCTAGATGGCTCAGGTTCTCTCTAACTGTATCTTTCTCTACTGTGGTTACTGTTTCACTCCCAAAGACTCTACTAGCAGTCTCAAGGAACTGAGTCATCTAAGGGCAGATTTTACCAGTTTAAAAAAAAAGAAAATCAAAAAAGCAAAGAGAACCTTGGCCTTTTCTATGTCCTGTGTCACTAGGTTCCCCACCCCACTGAACAGTGAATCCACCTTTTTCTTAGTTTTTTTGCTGCTGTTGTGTTTATAGAAGTAGGCATCCACTAAAAGTAAGTGATAAGAAGAAATAATTTTCTGTTTTTTTCTTTCTTTACAAGATAGAGGAGAAAAAAAGTTTCAGCCAGCTCTATTTGCAATCAGAAACTAGAGGTGGGGGACAACCATGCAAAAATTACATTTTTCTAGATTGCTGATTTTAAAAAACTAGCAAATACTCAACCAGCTTATTCTTCATTAATCTGAAACCCACATTCCACAATAATTTTGTTCCAGAAAATATTATGTATCAAATACTCATAAATTTAAAAAAACTTAAAAAAGATATGTTAACATGGCTGACATGCATTTTCCATTAAGCATTCTGAACTGTTTACTTTTCTTGGTGAATCAGAAATAATTCTAGACCAGCATAGGTTGATTTAAACTGGGCTATGACAGTTCCCCACTTCCCTCCCTCTTCCTTTGTAGCAGCTCCAACATTCATTTGGCCTTCCAATGAATCAATTCAACTTACTGAGCTTGCAGGAAACTATTTTATTTCTTTCTTGGGTTAGTTTTCTGCTGACTTTGCAAGTGGACTGACACATCAGAGAGCCAAGATAAGCAAAATGCGCCAGAGCAAAGGGTGCACTGACATTTAGGCTTACTTAATCTCTCATGAAGCTGCGACCTGAATTAGTATCCAAAATATAATGCTAGTCTAGATATTTGAAATACTGTGTTTGTATATACATTTTGTTTATTCTTTCTATTTATTATTACAGTAGCAGCTAGAAGTCAATTAGAACTGTCTGTGAGGTATTGTTCAAACACAGAGTAAGAAAAAGTCACCATCCAAATGGAAATAGCAAAGGAGAGACAGAAAATCAGATGTATAGAATCTTCTCCAAAGAGTGTTGGCGTCTGAACCAAAAGCAGAGCTCAGGTCCCCTTCATTTAATTTGATGCCTGTCTGCTAGAGAGAAAACAAGATTATAAGTGCACTTTCTGCTCAGAAACAGTCAGCTCCCCACACAAGAATATTGGACTTGTTGTTCTCCCTGACTAGGAAGTATCTTCTAAATACTGACAAGGTTTGACAGTGAAATCTTAGTCCTCAACCTAAGTCAATAGCAAAACCAGTAATTCACTTCCATCTCCAATTTATTTTAATAAAACAATATCTACTGAAGCTTGGAGTGCAACCAGATTCCGAGATAGGTCTCCCCGTGCATGATCATTGCTGCAAGGCAAAGCTTAAAAGCTAAGGAACAAAGAAAGACCCGCCATTTTATAGATATGATTCAACTTAAAGAGGACTCTGATGAATAATACTTATTTCATCAGAAACAGTAAATGTGGGGGTTTTATTTTTTTCTATTTTCTTTAGCCTATTTTGTTTGCTAAGCTACTAAACTTAGGAAAATGCTGTTTTGTTTTTTAAAACCCTGGCTACATAATACCCCTGTATCAAGAGAAGAATGCATCAGCAAAACTACAGGTAGTTAACTTCAACGCTGGAACAGTATTTTACTGTGTCTCCAGGAGGAAAGATAACCAAAAGTATTGCAATCCATGGTATGCTCTTTATGTGGCAAGGTGTTGAGGCTGCAGGGGGGCCCCTGTGAGGGGCGGCCGGGGCTGCCCGGTTCTGGCCACAGCCGGTTGCAGCCGGCTCCAAGGGCCCCAGCGCAGGGCAGAGCTGAGCCCCTCAGCCCCGGGCGGGCGCCTCGGGGAAAGCCTGGGTAAGGAAGGGCCAAACGCTGCCCAGCAGCCGGGGCTGAGGGAGCCAGGGTGAGAAAGAGCCCTGCGAGCCCCGAGGGGAGAGCGGGAGGAGGGGAGGAGGTGCTCCAGGCGCCCCGGCAGAGATTCCCCTGCGGCCCCGGGAGAGACCCCGCGGGGGCAGGGGTTTCCCTGCAGCCCCTGGGGAGGCCCCGGGCTGGGGCGGGGGAAAGTGTGAGGAGGAAGGGGCGGCAGGGGGGAGCTGCTGTGGGTGACCGCAGCCCCCAATCCCCATCCCTCTGCACCCCTTAGAGAGGAGGTAGAGGAGTCGGGGATGAAGGAGTGAAGTTGACAGTGGGATTGAGTGCACCCTCAGCAAATTTGCAGATGACACCAAGCTGAGTGGTGCAGTCGACACGCCTGAGGGACGGGATGCCATCCAGAGGGACCTGGACAAGCTAAAGAAGTGGGCCCATGCGAACCTCATGAGATTCAGCAAGGACAAGTGCAGGGTCCTGCACCTGGGTATGGGTAACCCCTGGTATCCATGCAGGTTGGGGGATGAAGGGATTGAGAGCAGCCCTGAGGAGAAGGACTTGGGGGTACTGGTGGATGAAAAGCTGGACATAGCCATCAATGTGCTCTCGCAGCCCAGAAAGCCAACCATATCCTGGGCTGCATCAAAAGAAGCGTGGCCAGCAGGTCGAGGGAGGTGATTCTGCCCCTCTACGCTGCTCTGGTGAGACCCCACCTGGAGTACTGCGTCCAGCTCTGGGGTCCTCAGCACAGGAAGGACATGGACCTGTTGGAGTGGGTCCAGAGGAGGGCCACAAAAATGGTCAGAGGTCTGGAACACCTCTCCTGTGAGGAAAAGCTGGAAGAGCTGGGGTTGTTCAGCCTGGAAAAGAGAAGGCTGCAGGGAGACCTTATTGCAGCCTTTCAGTATTTAAAGGGGGCTTATAAGGAAGATGGGGACAGACTTTTTAGCAGGACCAGTAGTGATAAGACAAGGGGTAATTGTTTTAAACTAAAAGAGGGTAGATTCAGACTAGATATAAGGAAGAATTTTTTTATGATGAGGGTGGTGAAACACTGGAATGTGTTGCCCAGAGAGGTGGTAGATGCCCCATCCCTGGAAACATTCAAGGTCAGGTTGGATGGGGCTCTGAGGAGCCTGATCTGGTTGAAGATGTCCCTGCCCATTGCAGGGGGGATGGACTAGATGACCTTTAAAAGTCCCTTCCATCCCAAAGCATTCTATGACTCTTATGATTCTAAGTTGAGCCTGGGAAAAGGGGAGAATGGGGGGAAGGCATTTTAGTTTTTGTCTTTGTTTCTCACTGTCCTACTCTATTTTAATTGGTAATAAATTATATTAATATTTATCAAGCTGAGTCTGTTTTGTCCATGATGGTAATTGTTAAGGGATCTCACTGTCTTTATCTTGACCCACAATCTTTTCCGTCTTATTTTCTCTTTCTGTCTTGCCAAGGAGGGGGAGTGAGAGAGTGGCTGGGTGGGCATCTGTTAGCCAGCCAAGGTCGACCCACCATATGCATCTAATTCAGGAAAGTCTAATCGAGTTTTTCCTTGCAGAACATAAGCAAAATGTAATCCAGAATAAGCAATAAGATTGCTGATTATCTGCTTTTTTAGGCTATCCTAAAAATAAACTAAACGTACTTCCTTACTACACTACATTATTTAAGGTCTTTTTCTGCACCTCTCCCATTCAATTAACTCCTAAGAAAATCAACTGCCATTCTGTATATGTTTAAGTGAAACAATATGAGAAAAGGATGTCTTCTTCACTCGTCTAGTTTCTCATTCCAATTCAGTTCTACTTATCTAAAAAGTAATAATGTAATGAAAATTCATAGAATTACTCTACTACAGTAAAGCTAAAATATAAGCGTCTCTTTCCCACCTCCCACACATTAAGTAACTTGCACTACCACTCACCTGTAGGACTGAACATCCTTCCTTCACCTTACTGACCTTTATGTTTTCCTGAGTGAAGCATATACTTCTGTAGAGCAGAGTGGAGTGAACTCATGGAGCACCCAGCAAGAGGGTTGTAGGAGGTGAAAGGAAGGCCACTTTCTGTGGCCATGCCATACGTCTGCCCAAACTGTTGATCCACAAGGAAAAGGAAGAAGGGATGGGTAACTTTAGAGACACCAGGGGTTCAATCAGGCAATCTAAATCTAAGCAAATATATATCCTGTAGGGATAAGATACCTGGGTGGCAAGTGAAACTGTGGAGTAGTGAGAGAAGCTACAAACAGGCTGTTGAGATGGACACTCACCCGGACAGGAGATAACTTTGGCAAGTATTATTTGAAAAATGGTGAAAATTAATTATGAAATGTCCAGATACTATGGAACATTTAAGTACTCCAACACGATCTATAACCTATAGTTTTTGCTCTTTCTTTGTAAAGATGGTTCAAGAAGCAGAAACTAGAAATGACATTAGAAGTTTAGAGTCCTTAAAACTAATTTCTATTTTGTGTTTATTTTACCATTCAAAACTGAATGATACTGGTTATAAAGTCAATAGGACATAAAAACACTTTTAAGTCTTTGATTGATAGGAATGCATTTAATCATATACTTAAGAGATTAAGCCTATACTTAAGAGATTAAGCTTTCACTGCTGAATTACAGCCCTGTTGGGACTTTATGGCAATAGAAACATCACAGATTTTTGACAGTGACATACATAGTTAATTAATGTCTTAGAGGAGCAGGTGAGTTTTTCAAGCTTATCATAATAGAGCGCTTCCCTTAATTATTTACATCCAAAATGAAAATGCATTGTATTATATTAATTCTTTGAGGTGTACATCTGTAAAGAAAATGGGCCAATCTAGCCAGGTGAGCATTAAGATTAGTTCTCCTTAACAATACCTCTCTGCTTTTCCAAATCTCAGCTTACTAATGATCTTGAAGGAAGTAGAACTACATCAGTGATGCAAGAGAAAGACTGTGTCCTCTTACAAGCTTCTGTAGTCTTTTTCAGGCATACACCCCTGGGCTATCAAGCCAATGGCAGCATATGTACATTGATTTCAAAGGGGCTTAGGTTCACACTGTGCAGCTAGAAATCATTGCCATATATAGAAAAGTTGCATCTGAAAGAGGAAGATTTTACTTTTGACGATTGTCTTCTTATTAGGAAGGACAGTTGGCCTGGATGGTTTATTGGGGAAAGACATACAGGGAAAAGTGCTAGAGAGTCCAGGATTATAGTTGTTGACTGAAGCTTATTTGAGCACTACAGTAATACAGCAATAAACAACAATTAATAAATAAATAGCAAATACTACCTGAACTTTAAAATCAAGGTCTTATGTCTCTCTCAGGCAGATGTTCTAATACCACAGGTTATTTGTTTTGGTGCAGGAATTAGGAGGTATAGCTCTTGAGGCTGAACAATGTCAGAAGGTCAGACTAGTTCATTGCATTGTTCTTACAGCATGTAAAATCTATGAGATCATGAGCTTTGGAGCTGAACTTTGCATACCAAAGTATTTGTTCTCCTACATAAAAAAAAAAGCTCCTTTATGTAGGAGGCTTGACATACAAGAATAAAGTGCATGAGCCTGCTTTCTGTAATATTATCTACCAGATCCATTGTGAGAAAATTACCCTTTACATATCTGGCTATACACACATTGCATAAATTGCCAGGTTTTGCAAAAACTTCTCTACTATTCTTTACTATGATGTAGGCTGCTGTTTTAAAAGATACTGTGCTATTTCATCTGTAAAGCACTGAATTTTAATGCGTATTTGATAAGATTTGGGCTGAAATAACATTTAACACTTTTGTATTTTACAATTATTGCTCCTGAATTTGTACTTGCATATTTTATTAGTTACTGGTTTTTTTTTATCGTTTGGTACTTGCAAGCTGCTAGCAACAGACAGTTTATACTGTATTTGATTACACAGTTAGACAAAACAGTTTAGCACAATATAGTGTAATCAGAACTACTCAAAAAATCAACTTAGCCTTGATCTTGTAAAATCATGAGCGGTCTAAATGTACAGCTTGCCCTTTTCAAGAAGGCATTCTGTAGCAGGAATGTGCGTGAACAGGACTTTTATTTTATTCTTTCCTTCTGTAAAGAGTAAGTAAACTGAAATGACAAGATCAATCCTGTATGAGTGTTCCCTGTGGGACTTTTGAGAGAAGTAAAAAGAAACCCGATTCATTTCTGGTCCAGAGCATAAAAAGTGCCAGCAAGTTTCAGTGCAAAGTTAGAGGTGCGGGACTGGAGACAACTAGATCAGTAGATTGAAAAGGTCCAAATAGAGCTCTGTTTGGAGTTTTATTTTTCAAAAGATTTTTTTTCCCCTCATCAGAAGACATCAGTTCCATAATAGTCAAAACTCTCCATGAAGATACTTCAGGGACATATATCAAAATCATGTATGTTCTTTGGAACTAGGCTAGAACTACTTGGCTTTGGAGTCTGTTTCTTTCTTAGTCCTTACTTATAGCTAAAGGATCAGAGTATCTGACTTTGTATTTCAATGACTGCAAAAGTAACCTGGGATGGAAAAAGAAAAAAAATATTAACAATCGTGAATACTTGATTATTTTAAAGAGGTAGCAAAAGGGCTGACAAGCCTGGCCCATAATAATAAATCACCAAGTGGCTACAGTACTTATGGGGTAATAACTAAGTCTGAGTCTCCCACTTCCTAAATCAAGACCCTCCTTATCAGGATTTTTCATATTTTCACTTCTGCGTAGTAAATCTCTAAACCCTGCAAAATGGATCACTCTTCTGAAGAACTGGAAAAGCTTTCTAAGCTTGAAAATGTACACAGAAACAGGAAACATTTCCAACACAGCTCTAAGGACCTGGATAATAGGGAAAAGAAGTCATGTAATGCTGGACCTGAATCCCTGAAGCTACCATCACATAAGTCCTGAGAAAATTCAAAGTCACATTGCTTTTCATTATCAATAATTTTTGCACTGGTAGTCTTGTCCTGGTTTCAGCTGGGATACAGTTAATTTTTCTCCTAGTAGCTGGTATAGTGCTGTGTTTTGGATTTAGCACCAGAGTAATGTGATAACACACTGATGTTTTAGTTGTTACTAAGTAGTGTTTACACTCAGCTTCCCATGCTCTGGCAGGTGCACAAGAAGCTGGGAGGAAACACAGCCAGGACAGCTGACCCAGACTGGCCAACGGGATATTCCATACCATATGACGTCATGCTCAGTATACAAGCTGGGGGGAGTCGGCCGGGGGGCAGTGATTGCTGCTTGGGGACTGGCTGGGCATCAGTTCGTGGGTGGTGAGTGGTTGCATCACTTGTTTTTCCTGGGTTTTGTTCCTTTCTCTCTCTCTCTCTCGTTGTTTTCCTTTTCATTACAATTAATTGTTGTTGTTCTTGTTGTTATTATTATTATTATTATTATTATTATTTTATTTTAATTATTAAACTGTTCTTATCTCAACCCATAAGTTTTCTTACTTTTGCTCTTCAGGTTCTCTCCCCCATCCCACTGCGGGGCAAGGGTGAGCGAGCAGCTCTGTGGTGCTTGGTTGCCAACTGGGGTTAAACCATGACAAGTCTGAAGCAGCATCTAAAGCTTTGCTTTCCTTTTCAAAGTTTACCTGAGCCTCTTTAATCTGGCTATGTATTTTTCAAAACAGATTTTTTAGTGTTATTTATTGTAATTTCAATACTTCCTGTTTTAAAATAGGTCAAAAGTATATGATCAGAGTTTTCCAACACCTTATTTTCAGATTTTTGCTCGTGATCTCAGGAAATAAAGAGAACTAAATGTAACATGAATGTCTCAGTCTCTAAAAACTTCAGCTTCATTTTGAAGTTCCAACACAATTTCAACCTTACAATATTTGTTTGCTCCTTTTACAAATTTTTCAACATATGTTTTCACAACTTTCAGGCTACTATCAGGGCTACCTACCTACTAACTCTGTTACTAACACCAAGTGAAACCCTGTTACATTAAAACCCTTTTACTTTTTCCTCTCCTGCTTGAGGAAGATTACAGTGTGGAAGAAAAAGCTGACTCTTTTGAAAGATACAGATTAAAGCAACTCTTACATCTCATGGCCACTAATGGCAATTTGTGCTCCTGTTACTCAGGGTCAGAAAATCGCTGAAGTAAGTAGGTGACAATCCTCAATCTTGTCCCTAATGCAAATGTTATATAAAATAGATAGTTTGAATTTTAACTAGTCTGTGCCAACTAGAAATATGAAATCAGAGGGTGGAAAGTCTTACATGAAGTTGCATTCATGAACTACACCAAACTGAGTCCTCACAGTAAGTGTATCTCATTATTTTAGAGGCAGAAAGTACGCAGAACAGTACATTTTACATACAAGTGTTAATGGCCTTTTCAATCTCTCTCTAACCTAGAGCTATAAATACAGACTAACATGAGAAGCTGCCACCTTTTTCTGTAGAGTTATATTGGCATAACTATGCCAGCCTCAGAGCACAGACAGTGCGTACGCTAGCAGAAGGAATTCCTCCCTCAGTAGTTTTGCCACCTCCCTGCGAAATATGCTGTAAGCTGGCAAACCCTCTTCTGCTAGAAAAGCCGCATGTAAGGGTTTTCCCCAGAGAGAATGATTTCAGATGGGGTATGGCTTTCTCACATAATATTTTGACAAAAATAGGCTGCAAAACTTGTGGCTCAAGCTTAGGTATCTGCCCTTGCTCTCTTGGTCCATTCCCATCTATCTGCCATCTTACTGGCAGCTAACTCTGTCTAGCAAATCTCAGTACAAGGAACCTGATTTAAAGTCAATGAAGAAGAACAGAAAAAACATGATCCATAGGCATGGTTCAGCTTTAAGATAGCTGAATGATATGAGTTTCCTAATTTGTATCTCCAGGAAAATGATTTCGCTTCTTCCCATACACTATTGATATGCACTAGCCATGTATATCGATGTTCCCCGATATGCTTCCTAAACAGTAGGTAATCAAAACAATATCTGCCCCAGACTTCAGTTGCTAAACCAGTAAAGGCTACGACTAATGTTTTTTTTTAAAAAAAAAGAAGAACAAAAAACGGGAGGGGGATCATATCTTTGCATTTCTTGCAGCTCTTAGAACTTTGTCTTCAGTACAAAGTTCTGTATCAACAGTAAAAATAAAACAAACACGTACAATAGCATGATTGGTGAATGGGGCTAATCCTTAGCTGGGTTCCTCCAGCAAAGAGCACTGAAATACAGTCTCCACTGTGTTTTCTTGACATTGGTATAAAGAGGAACAGGATTTCACTCAACCCAATCATGGAAAATCTTCATGATTTTAAAGAGCCTTACTTTCTTTATATATCTAGATATATTTTAAATGGAAAATTAAATGTAGCTAGTTAGTTTGCACAGCAGACTGATATTAATATTGTATGATTTTCTGTGTTTATTGCAATGTTCTAGCTACGGTATGTTGACATTTTTGTTGATGTACCCACCTTCTGGGCAGCTAACTCTCTGGTATAACACTCCTCAGAATGGCCTGTTGCATCAAGTGTGAGAAGTTTGTGCAGTTCCAACTTAAAGTGTCTTATCAACTAGCTTCTATTTTGTCTTTGATACATTATTGGAGCTCTCTGATTTGATGGTGTTGTTTCCTCAGGCACAGGACGCCTTTTTTCCAGACTTGTTCCTTTGAGATCTGGGCAGCAAATCTGGGTTTAATCCACTTCCATCTTCATTGCAGTTTTACTGGAAGCAGCTGTTACCCCTTCTTTAACAGTTTGCTTGCTGTCAGGCAGCCTGAGGGACCCACCATATGACATCCGTCCTTGGTTCTAAATATACACCTGCACAACGTGTTTGCTTGGGGCAAGAGTAGAGCAAAGGGACTCTCTCTTCCTTTTGCACAACTGTACTTTCATCTCTTGACTGGAAAACTTTATTTATTCCCTGTAGTTACACTTAGCAAGTTTTCATCTTTTGAATAGAAGGGTTAATTCTACTTTTAGTACAGTCTGAAAGTGTACTAGAGCTTCATTGCCTGTTTTACTAGGCATAAACATCAACACTGCAAAATGCTAATCTGTTCTCCCTTAAATCTCGTTTCAGCTTAATACAGAAAATTCAGTCAGGTTTTGGTTAAGAAAACGGGGGAGCTGACAGACACATCCCGTGAGGCTCGACTTAACTATCATATTATTAGAAGTAGGCTTAGAAAAGATGTGTGTAAAATGGGAACATTTTGCAGAAGAGAACACTAGGATTAAGTGTGATAGCGAACATGTCAGCCATAAATATAAAAATGTCAAAAAGTGAAAGAGAATTCTATAGCATGATAGGGACAAAAAAGACAGTAACAATACAGAAACTTGTTATTACATTTTTAGTTTCCTGGGCTTACATGAGGGCACTGTATGACAACTTAATGGGTCGTAGTAATGGAATCAAGCGTGAAGGCCAGAGAAGTACCTTCCACTAAAAAAAAAAAAAAAGAAAAGAAAAAAAGAAAAGAAAAGAAACAAAAAAGAAAGTAAAAGTCTAGAATAATAGTGCTTGTCAGAGAAAAGATAATTCTGACTAGATATGATACATATTACTACTTGCTAAGCTGAACAATGAATTTACATTTATCTTACTTTTAAAAGGTTGTCTCAGTCTTTTAAGATGCACTCTCAACTCCATAAAGTGCAAAAAATATACAATATTTTAAAGAGGGGGGGGAAAGAATTTCAATTTACTGAACACCTTAATGAAAAAAACAGTAGATATATCAAATTAGCTAACTCTATACTAGCTTATTTAAAACGTCCTTTAGTGCTTTTATTGGGAAAATGCTTACTTATTAAGATGCTGATATTAAATATTGGAGATGAAACTGACCAAAATAATTAATCAGACATCTGTTTTTATCCCTCTATTTTCAGTTGTGACATGCAGACAAAATGGAACTTATACATTCAGGGTTTTTTTTAAAACTTCTCTTTTGTGTTAAAAAATATTTTTATTATTAAAAACAAGAATTTGTTTGCTCAGATAACAGTAAATAATATTAATTTGAATCGTCTAAACTTGGTTTTGGCAAGTATTTCTATGAGCTATCCTCATTAGTTCTTAAGATTGTATATCAGAATCAAAATTAAAAAATGCTGCCAATATCTGCTCTTTATGAGATTGCAGGGGGAAAGTGTTCATATAGCTATCTAGAAATCTCTTTGATGTTTTTCCTCTTGTTTACAAAGATTGTCATCCAGCCAGTAAACAGCAGCAATACCATATGGCTTAGATGACAAGTTGCATACCATAAAAGTAGTCAAAGATAAAGGTGGGGCAAATAATTGTGAACTGCTTGAAAAGATATATTAAGCTGTAGCATAGGTGAGGCCCTGGTCATGCAAAAGTAGAGATCCATTGCTCTATTTTCATGACCAGGCCCAGATATTTACATAGCATGACTGGTGTCAGAGATCTGTAAAAATAGCTCAGATCATACATCTATTCCTGCTTAAGCTCTGACCCCCTTCATGTACACTGCTTATTTTCAAGAGCCTAGTAGAAATCCACTATGATTTCTGAGATCCTGAAGGCACAGAGCAGGTATTACCCTCTTTTTGAAAGTTGATCAAGCACGTTAGGTAACGTAAACAACAACAAGGGGGGAAAAATCCAGCACACACAAATCTATCCAGTTAGCAGTTAAAATAGCCAAAATCCAACCACCAACCCACCTCAAAAGAAAACAAAACCAAACCAAAAGACCTGTAAAAGAACTAAAAGTATTCTTTTAGTCTACAAACTGCTTTAACTGAATGGACAAAAAGTCCTACCTAAACAGCTGTTGCTACATTGGATGATTGGCAGTGAACCTCAAGATACACTGTTCTGCAGGTGTTCTGCATTGGAGGAATGATGTGAAACACCACTCGATTGGGAATAAATGTTTGAACACAGAAAATATATTCACATATGCATAGAAGTCCAGATAAGTCCTATCCAAGAGAACGAGCATATGACCCCCTTGCTACATTTTATGACTGGAACCCTTCTCTCTAAGCCATTGATCTCTTCTACCCTGAAGTCTAAGCAGTTGATTGCACTGCTGCGATTAACATATCCTAGGGTGCCACAAGGCTATTCATCACCTCATTCTAAAACTACAACTCTAAGACAGTCATCTGACATAGTCCAGTGGCAAGTAGATATGAAGGTAGAAAACAGCAAAGTCAGCAGATTTATGAAAAGTGAAGATGCCATTCTGGGTCTGCTAGATTAAGATTGTTCTGTTTCCTGATGAGGATAGTTTCATGCCTTGCTCTGAAGTCACATCTTAAGACTACACATAATCCTTCATGCCTGAATATATTCCAAAATGTTTTTTTAATTTTGTTCAACAAAGGTACATTCCTTCAAAATTATCTTCAAAATACAGGCTACATGTTTCATAAAAATATCAGATATGCTTTTTCAAGACAGACCTATTCTGCTTTATATCTGCAGACATACAGGATAAATCAGATGTTATGTATTCCACTACTTTTTTTTTTCCAAAATATAAACAAAAAACATTTTCAAAAAACCAAAACTTCATAGCATTATATGAAGTGGATTTATAGCATGCCTTGAAAAGAAGTAGAAACACACTAAAAATCCTTGATATTTTTGTTTGGAGAAACCAAATACTTCCAATCAACTAGAAAACATAGCAGCTCCAGTTCATAGCTGAAAAAAACATGTTCCACTGAGCAAGACGCTTTCAAGAATACTGAGGAATTCTCAGTCCTTAGCACCGATTCACCTAAAGAGTATATGATTTGTAGAAGATTTGAAACCTCTAACTTCCTCTACAAGATTGGACCCATTTAAGATAAGTTAAAGTGGGTACCAAAATAAAGAAGCAGCAGCATCTATCTGTAGCCATACTTAAAATGGAGGCCAAAGCAGAAAGAAAGCATCTGCCTTACACAACTTACAATCTAGTTACAAACTGAAAGTACAAGTGCACATCGCTGAAGTATTTCAGGCCCAGAGTCAGATTCCAGGATGGACAAATCAAGGAGTAGAGCTCAGGGCAGCTGGAGTCACACTTCTAATTTGGATTTGTGAACCTAGATGGCTGGGCTGAGGCTGTGGTCTGGAATTTTTCCACAGTTCAGTTCATCTTTTCATTTGGGCTGACTGCTAGCAGAAATAGGAATGCACACAATTGGCTAAATTAACTGTCATTTTCTTGTTTGCCAATACTGCTAGTTTTAATAATGTAGTTTATTTTCAAGACCTATCAGCAGTATATTCATGTACTTTATATCTCTTTACATCAGTCTAAAACTTTCAGTCAATTTGCCCTACCACACGTCAGATATGTAGCTACACTATTTATTGACTCCTAACTTCCACCCACAAATAGCCTATAAAACCTCTCAAAACAAAGTGTATGATTTACAAGGCAATCTCAGCAAGAAGCAGCAAATGGTCTCATACATTCAAATGCCCCTGCAAGATCAAGTAAATACATTGGGTGAAATATAAGTTGTTCTGTATGATGCTGAAGCATGCCTCAAACATTTTTTATGTATAGAGATCATCGAGTGACCTAGTCTCAGATTTAAAACTATTGCCAGGGACTGAATGCTTCATCAGAGTAATGAGTGCTTCTTGAACAAAAAAGGTAAGAGGTTTTTTGTTGTTATATTTTGTTTCCACACAAAAATAATGCAAGGGAAATATGTGATTGGTAAGTTTACCCTTGCCTCAGGTAGGGGCTGCTTCCTGCAAAAGTCATTGTGCTCTAGATGCAAGCTGTCCAAGTCACTTGGAACAACATACTCCACTGTATGTGGCATAGAATAGAAATGTTTACATAGTGCTGTTTTGAACAGCAATATCAGTCCCTCTGTGTTTTGAGATGTATATCAGAGAAGTCACAAGTTGGCACGCAATGTGAGAACCAAAAGTATATGTGATACTCCACTTGTCCTGATAACATTACTTTCATGGCCAACCTGTAGCTCTATATGAAAACAGGGAAAAATTAGACTAAAGACTATGTACATTTTTTACTCATTGTCAAAATTTATGATATCACATCTTTTCCCATGAAATTAAAAAGTAAGTGAGGCCTGCTGCATCATATTCAATATGCAGTATGTCTTGCATAATCACAGCTAACAGAACATCAGGCATTTGAATCTTATAAGAAGCTGCTCAATGGTACTGGTGATTAGGAAATAAAAATTTTAAAGAGTAGGAGTCTGAATTCAAGTTCCTAAATGCATGTTTAGGCATCTATTAAAGGCCTATTGTTTCAACATGATAAGATGTGTAGCTTTCTGTCAGTGGAGGAGGCTTGTGGTTTTTTTTTTCCAAAAAACATTATGTCTAAAAAGGTATTTCAGTCTTTCACTTTCTGTAACATTTTCAGCAGCAAACTTAAAAAAACAGAATATTTCATTTTGCTTCTGTTCAGAGTAACTCCAAGCTTATAAATTCAAATATTATTTTTTAGTGCAATAATCATGAGGTTTTCAAATAAACTCTTTGCTAATTGGATTCTGGAGAAAGTTTCAAAAATGTAGTATTTTTCCCAATTCATAGTAAGTGGACATTTTTATATGTCAGAATTTCTTTAGGAATTACTTTTTTTGTCGTTAAATTTCTGTTCAGTTGTAGCATAAAGCTATGGTGGAATTCTAATTAACACAATGAAGCTTATTAGTACTCCTAAGAATCAGGATATTAAATAAAAGTCAGGCTAGGTGTGTAAATAATGCGCTTACTAACAATAAGTTCAGTTAGTCCTAATAATAATTTTTTTAAAATAGTGGAATGATGCCAAAAAGGTGAAGATATAATGCAGAGGAAGCTTAATGAAAAAGAATGTAAAAAATATGAAGAAAAATAGACATATTAATGCATCATTAAAATTTTCAGATAAAGTATGTTAAACATGTGGCTATAAATACATAAAGTTATATAGCTTAATTTTACATGAGGGACTGGAGAATATTTTCAGATTTTAATTCCTAAACAACAGATATCTTTTTTTTTTTTTTTTTTAATGTCAGGTCTAATCCTGAATGATACCATTTAGGAATCTGTGGCAAAACCAGCAAGATGTATTCAGTGATGCCTATTATACCCCAAAGATTAAATGTGCTGTATAGACAAACATGATGCCTTCATTTATTATATCCTGTGGACACAATTTAATACTTCTTCTCTTTAACTTTCAACACTAAATGGCAAAATAAATTTACAGAAAGAAACCAGCTCTATACAGGGTTACATGTGGATGAAGAGAGTTACAATTCCAGTTACCTTCTTATTTTGGGGGGTTATAAAGGGATAAAAATCAAAGAAAACCTCTCCACACTAATATTATCAGATGATGAAGCTTTTCTGAGAGTGATTACAAATGATTTATAGAGGTCAGCACCAAGTAAAATTTCAAGGAGGATTTAACATTAATCAACTGTCTTAAAACTTTTTGGAAGTATAAAAAATATATGATTTTAACAAATTATTCCCTCTTGCCGAGTCCATCGTTTACTCACTGTTCTATATGATTGCCACTTTGAATTAAACACCTTTTCACACCATTTGCTGTGCAGATGGCAAAGTGCTCTGCGAATGACAGAGCTGAAACCCCAGGAGCTCTGAGCAGTGCACTGGAAATACATCACAATAAGCAGGCACCTATTATCTACTCTTGACTTGGCTGTAATCTCCTCCTCCAAATCCTTGACTCTCTGCTCTTCCCTTTGGCTTTTCTCTTAGAATACACTACCTCTGCACCTTTTTTAGAGATCTCTGGAGAGGAGATCTTTGTCAATGTCTAGACCACCCTCCGTAAAGTTCATTTGACAATTTGCACCTCTCACTGTCCAGCAGCCAGCAGTGGGTATCATCTCTTCTGTGCTCTCAACTATGAACATGTTTGGCAGTAGTGTGAGAGAAAGAGCTGTTTAAAGCAGCTGTAGAGCAAGTCCTGTGATGCTCCCCATGCCCCTCAGCCATCCGGATTCTGCCAATTGCTGCTCGGGAAGGTGGGTGCAGTAGCAGGGACATCGCCCTACCACTCTTCCATGTGTCCTTCTGACCCTGTGGCACTCACACCTCCTTCACACCTGCACTCATTCCTTTCTCAGCTTTCACATCTTGCTCTCAGCTTAAACCCCTGTCACCAGATTTTCAAATGGTCATATCCTAGCCAAATCTCAAGAATTGTACTGTATCCACCCTGCTCTTTCTTCCTGTCAACAGTCTCTGACAGTTAACCATACTCTTCTCCATGAGATATTCTCCTCTGCAGTACATTACCTTCCAAGTCTGAGCCCTTTTCTGTGTCTCCTCCTAGCTTTTTAGTCACTTGTTACCTAGTGTGTCCTTTAAAGGACTTTTTCTTCTTCAAATTCCTATGTGTTTTCTAGGGTTCAGTCACAACTCTTCATTCTCTGTACCTTCTTAGGTTAACTTCAATTGTAGATGCAGATTTAACTGTGAATTTTTTGCAATGTACTGCTTTAATTCCATATTCCAAAAGTATATCTTAAATTCTCAGCTTGTCTCTCTAACATAAATAACGAGCACTTCAGCTTTCCTTCTTTCTCCGAGCCCATTTGCCATCCCTCACCTCACTTCACACTTCAGTGCTTACTTCGGCATCATCAGATTTTGACAAATCTCATCATCCATAAATCAAGGTTATGTTAATACTTGCAGATTTTCTGTATACTGTTTTCAACTTTAGCCTTTGATAAAATGGCAGCTTGCCATGTCCTTGCAACACTTTTCTCAGGTTTAAGAATAGAATAATTTTCAACCATACTTCTTCAGAATGCTGCTTAAGGAAGTTCATCCTGGCTTCCCTTTTGCCCATTTCTCTGCTGGTTATGTTTTCTCCATTATATCAAACATACACTACTTGTTTTCATTCCCAGGCCTCCCCAAGTACCTATCTATTGTCATATTTAAAAGGAAAACTTTGGCTCCTCCTTCTAAAGTTTAATTTTTTATTAGCTCTTATTTTTATTGGAATAAACATCTGGCTTTATTGTCCTTTAAATCCATCTTAAAAATCCTTCTTTAAATCTTTAATGAACAAGGGGCTTATAAGAAAGATGAGGACAGACTTTTTAGCAGGGCCAATAGCGATAGGACAAGGAGTAATGGTTTTAAACTAGAAGAGGGTAGATTCAGACTAGATATAAGGAAGAAATTTTTTATGATGAGGGTGGTGAAACACTGGAATGTGTTGCCCAGAGAGGTGGTAGATGCCCCATCCTTGGAAACATTCAAGGTCAGGTTGGATGGGGCTCTGAGCAACCTGATCTGGTTGAAGATGTCCCTGCCAATCGCAGGGGCGATGGACTAGATGACCTTTAAAGGTCCCTTCCATCCCAAACTATTCTATGATTCTATGATTCTGTAACATGAAAATTTTATATTTCTGCTGTACCAAGATCACTATCTTTCATATTCTTATGCTCTTCCAATTGACTGTCTCCAGCTGTTACTTCTTGTTGTATACTATAAGCTCTTTGAAGCAGGGATGGTCTTTCCATTTGGTTTTCATCAGTATGTTCCTGGTCGATAACAATATTATTGCCCCTTCATGAATTGCCTCTGAAAATTGCTCCTTTTACTGGGCCATTGTTCCAGGAAAAGTCTATAAAATGTTTCTCATTTTTTCAAGGATTTAATTTACTCCTTAGCAATTTTTTTCAATAGAATAACATAATCTAATATAGACTTCTAAAAGTAATGGTAAGGCTTCACATTTATTACATGGGTGTGTTATTATCATGTTATCACAAGGAACTGGAGACAAAAAAGTGAAATGCATAACAGATGTTCCTATGTCTGGATTTCAGAACAGAACTGAACTGGAAGCCAATCTTGGCTTATTGGGGAATTCTCAGAGACAATTCATACAAGCAAGTCACTGCTTATGGGCATAAGTGACTGTTTATGGGCACTTCATGTGGGAGTGGAATACTCTGCTGTGTCCTACAGAAGGGTATGAGCTCAAACAAAATACTAAGGAAGGGGGAGAACTGTATCAAAAGTTAAAAATACCCTGCCACCTTTTTTGCTATGGGGGAAAAAAGACCAATCAACAACACTGAAGAAAGAAAGAAAAGATCCTGTTTACAGATTTTAAGAAATGAAATAGACCTGAGTCCAACTAAATCTACAAGTAGAAGCAATGAGTCAAACCTGTTACTGTGGAAAAATTGTATAAACTTATACAGTTGAAAAAAATGCTCGCAAAAGTATTTCTGTCACATC
Organism: Theristicus caerulescens; assembly: GCA_020745775.1. Classification (NCBI taxonomy): domain Eukaryota; kingdom Metazoa; phylum Chordata; class Aves; order Pelecaniformes; family Threskiornithidae; genus Theristicus; species Theristicus caerulescens. Next base: position 78,520,285 of record CM036558.1, read on the forward strand.
TAAAAAATTAACACAAAAAAACCACCTTCAAAAACACCCTTGTTTGTAAGGACTTACAGTTAATAATGCATTATATCTTTCCAAGAAATTTTTTTGACAAAAGTGGTATGTGATATGAGCATATTGTACTGCACTCCCCTCCTCCAGTATAAATACAGATTCTAAGAATAGGAATCATTAAAAAGTCATTTAAAAGTGTGGATTTTGTTTGTTTTTCAGATCTGAGAGGAAATTATTGACTTCACATTGAAGCAAAAAAAGGAGAGAGAAGTGCAACTCAAATTTGTAGTAAATACTAATATCTGTAGTAAATAGTCTGGAAAAGAAAATTAGAACTGCAACCACAGTAATTAGCAGTGACTTAATTTACAGCTATTGCAGCAATGAGTTAGTGAAGTACCTGGGAGGTTATTTTTATCAGACCCCTATCTCAGTGAGACAGATTTCCTCTTCCTTTGTGTGCCGTACGTGGATCCCTGTTAGGAAGAGAGAACTGCATAAAACTATGCAAATTGTATCTACTTTCTTCATAGGAGTGTCTATGAGGAGTGTCTATGTTTCTGCTGTATTCTACCAACAGGATTCTTTTCCTAAAAAAAAGCCTGAGTAGATTCAATCTGAGGTCTTCTTATGCGTAATGAAACAGTCTTCATCTTCTTTTCAGGAAGTACTGTCTCCTGGTGTGTCACATTGTGTAAGGATATAATTGTCAGAATTGTTTTTACTGTTTGACTGTTTTAAAGAAAGCAGAGGTAGGGAAATCTGATATCTTGTTGGTTTCAAGCCTATCAGCTTTGTTCAAGTCTAAAAATTCATCTGAAGTACTATGCACCATTACCTGCTATCTTAACATGAAGGAAACTCTCTTTTTCTGGAGCCCACATCTGCCTATTCACACACTAGGCAAGACTGATTCGTATTGTATACTTTTTTTCAAGACCAGCACATAGATGGTTTCAGACACAATCTACCAGCCAGTTACAGCTGAGGCCCAAGGACAGGCAGCTTTGTACTGAAACGGCAGCTGCTACAGAGCATGGCTCCATCCACAAAGAAAATCTAATGGGAGAGCAGATTCCCCAGAACAGCAGAGGGCTACAGCTCCCCCCAACCCAGTGCCTGGCACCTCATGCCCTGAGAAACACCAGGTCTCTTCCTCTGGCTGCCAAACAGGTAAGCCTTTCCATGAGTCTCTCTCTCAGATTCCACAACTGGAGTAACATAGATCAAGTAATTTATGCAGCATGGATATGGAACTACACACTGATCTTAAAGTACTGATTTTAGAATGCTAGTAATAATCTGAAAACTAGCACAAGTTTTCATGTGAGATGTGCTATTATTTTTACTGAAATAAGCCATTTTGATGTCAATGAAGAGAAATAATATGATTTATCTGTACCTAGACGTCTACTATAGCATGAAACTGATTATTTCCTGGAAGCATTTATTTCTCTTTACTGATTATAGAAAAGGAGCCTAGGGTGATTCCAATGTAGTAGTCTGGACAACAAATATTATACTTGGATAAATGAATCTTAGAACTGCGAGGCAGTCAACTTCATGTGTTTAGCTATAGCTCACCTGAGACAAGCCCCTTAGTCAGATTAACCATAACTTACAAACTGGTTTAGCAGTGCTTTACCTGTAATCATTCAGCTCACACATCTGTGGCAGTGTCAATAAGAAAGTAAAATAAATAATCCTTGCTCAGCCCAAGACTCCTAGTTGTATCAAGAAGATCTGTGCATTGTAACTGGATCCAGCCAAATCTCTTACCTGGACTCTATCACCAGATAGATAGGAATTACTGTTCAGTCATACACAGCTCTGGAGTGGGAGGTCCTCCAGTATTTATGGCCAGATATGCAGAAACCCCACCTCTTTCCTGTCTTTGGGATGAGCCAGTAGAAGGATGTAGGTATCATAGATCCTACTATGTGGGACCTCGGTATCTAGCTGGGGCATAAAAGGGTCTTACCATTAATTTGATCATGAATGGCAGTAATTTTATTAGCCAATGGCTCAGTGTTTAACAGCATGAACTCGAGAGCAGAATCCCCATCTGTCCGTACCTTGTATTACTGAGATGAAACAGATGGCAAAACTAATGGAATTGAAATTAAACCTCTCAGCCTAGGTTTACACCTAACTGCGTCACCTTTTACTGCCTTATGATTGGCTGCAGAAGGGGAAAAAGCTTGATATTCTGTATCTGTAAAACGCCTAAATACAAGGAATGGGAAGGAATACTACTGCATTCCTCAGGCCACAGGAGAGGAGCCATGGACCTGAGAAGATGCCTGACAACATTGATGAGTTCTCAGCCTTTATTGAAGCGTGAGCCTTTTTTCTTTCTGAGCATGTCTACCCTGAAACAGAAAATTATGTTTCTAACTCAGATAAGCCAGGCTCAGCTGCAAAATGGATAGACACTTTCACCCATTCCTACAGTCTCAGCCATACCATTTTAAAATGATTAATTTTTCATCAGAGCTCAACATTAAACTGGATTGCAGACAACTTTAAAACTAAATAGATTCCTTTTTTTAAAGGGAATGAAGTTATATAAAACAAAAACAAAGGCACTTCCTTCCCCCAATGTAATGGGTTGTTTAATGTGTTTTACTCTGAAAAAACACCTGGCATATGCATTATATTTTTTAACTCCCAACAGTTTGAACAGGTAAAATTAAGTTAATAATTCCTATCAACATGAAAACTTAAATGTTATTTGCAAAGGGTCCTTATCATTCTAATTCCTAAAAGTGTATATAGATGCAAAATTAATTTGTGCCATAGAGATAAATTATGTAAATTTTGAGACTGTGGTATTTCTTACTTTGCAGTGGGAATTAGACATTTCTTTACAGAAACTGAACTCAACATTAATTTCAAGTAATTACTAAGAGCTCTGTATTGAAGTTCAATGTTTGTAAAGATTTGGAATATTTTACCTGTAGTACAATCAGATCTCCAACATTATTAGCACCACAAAAAACTTAAGCATAATAGCATTATATAATTCCCAATTTATAATTAATTTTGTAATTCATGACAGGACATGAGGTTTTTTTTTATAGGTTTAGTCTAGTGTAGGGTAGTCTTGGTTGTCAGAAAATTCAGTGAATCTAGTGTGTGAACTTCCTTGAAAATTTGCTTTATGGAAATTAGTTAATGCAAATTGGGGGGGGGCGGTTAATAGGTTTTGTTTTGTTTTTCTTCCGTCATCACAAAGAATTTACTGTAAAACTTTACACTGGCTAAAAAGTACTAGAAATACCTGGATTTTATTACTCCTGTCACTCTTTAAAATGAGAAATTACAGTTCTTTCTTTACCATCTCCTTCCAACTGAGTACAGCAGTATTGGGAAAAAAAAAACCTGCAGCATGGCCTTTTTTTTAGGTTTCTGGTGGCTAATTCTTTCTTACATCATTGGATCATTCATCTGTGGAATTTTATCATTTCGGTAGTTACTGGAATAGCCTCTGAAATCAAAGACTACTCCCGATAAAGTGATACAAAGGTTTTGGTCTCATATTTCTTCATCGAAAAAGATCCAGTTTCATTTCACCAACTTTAGCTGCTTAAAAGTTAGATTTCTTGCCTGAGTTACTGAGATTCCCTCACTAGTGAAGTCCCAAGATGCCTATCTTCAGCCTAGAAAAAGCTTAGAAAACTAAAATGGTGTAGCCTCCTCATTTTGGAATGGCTAAAGTTAGGGGACAAGACTCCCATCTGGAGTCATAATTTTTTAAAATCACAGTATTGTCATGACTTGAAGTGTAATGTTTTCCTAGTGCAACATTCAAATACACTCTGGACACTACAGAAGAGGGGTTCTGCAGTATTGGATTTAATTAAGAAAACATATGATTTTTTAAAGTTACATAGAGAATATACAAAGGAAAGTATCCAAAATGAGTGAAACATCTTTCTGTATTAATGTTCTGCACTCCTACTCTCCTCTTGGGTGTTTTAGTGTTTCATTTAATTTCTGAATGAAACATGAACTATATTTTACAAAAATTACAGAAAAATCTATTCTGGTGAGAGGTTAAAATGTATTTTAGGCTGCAAGTATTTTAAGGCTGAAAAGATTAATTTAATTTAATTTAATTTAATTCAACTTTGTTTTATTTTATTTTATTTTGCTTTGTTTTAATCATCTGCTATGATACATTGCAGAAAAAGAGGACTTTTAATTTGTCCAGAGTAGTCATACCTCAGGATTTCTAACTCTGCTAAAACTCGTAGTAGAACCTGTTCAGAATTGCAGTGAGAGGATATGGTTCTTCCTGCCTCCTGGCCCAAAGGCCAAGCCATGAGGAAGTTTCTGATAGCACTTACCTTAATTGAAACTGAATCACTGCACTATTTCAGGACTATTTTTGGCTTGCCCATATTCCTTCCTCCTTAACTGCTGTAAAATCACATCCCCCTCCTGATAATCTTTATCTTGAGTTTGTGTGTAAGTCTTGAAGTGAGCTGTTGGTGTGTTACCACCTTTTTATAACTCATCTCTACTTCCTCACAATTTTTTTATCAATGCAATCCCTGTGATGCTACAGAAAGGAAAGACTGATAGATTTTTTTCTTTACAGTCTTCCTATGCTCACCTCAGTCTTCTGCACATATGGGAAAAAATGAGTTCCCTAGAGAGACTTCTGTTCTCTCAAGCATCAGGACAACTCTGCTGTCTCCCAGGAGCAGAGCAGCACCATAGCAATGCAATCTGATCAAGTGTTAGAGCCCTGGATTTTATGCTGGACATGAATTCACTGGCAAAGACCACAGCACACTGAACTGAATACCACCTTGGGGGGGAAAAAAAAAAGAACACAAAAAAAAAAACCCCACTCAAGTACAGTGATGACTTTACATGAGAGTAAACATCAGACTTACTGTTTGACTGTTCCTGATTTAACTTAAAAGGAAGGGGACTGAATTTTCATGGTACTAGCATGCTGGAAAGGAAAACAGGTATCATACTATTAACAACACAGGAAAGTATTCTTATTTCTTTTATTATCCAATAACATTTAAATGTTTACCTCTATTTGATATTTATAATGTCCATAGGACTAAACATTTGTGTTGACATATATCTTTCCTGGAGTCTATGGTTTTTCTGGTAGTTTGGGGTTTTCTGCATATTGAGGTGTTCATTGTACAGTGTCTGTCTGAACAGACACTACAAGTTCACATTGTTAAGCTTTTCTCCACGTGAGGGCTAGAAACTTCCCTTGAAATATAGGCTGAGATTTTGATGTAATCTCATGATCTCAAAATGCAAGTGGGACTCTAGGGTCAGGCCCTTGCTTTTATCTTGTCTTCATCTGGAGGGTGGAAAATTACATTGCCACAACTGAGAATTACTATTTCTACTGCTGTGCTCCTATGCAACTGTCTCATTCAAAGTAATATACATTATTTTGGTTGAGGGTTATGAATTATTTCTCCTACTATTTAGATGAAATTCTAAAAGGTATTGTCTTTCACATTGTGTGCACTTCTCTCTTGTTATCCATATGTACAGAGAATGCACAGCAACATATCCTCTGTAGTAAGAACAAAGTAAGTTCTAAATGGTGTAGTGCAGTAATTGAGTGGAGGATAAAAGAGCCATCCTGAACCCTATTAAAAATAATATGGATTATGCTATACAGAAATACCAGCACAACACACACACAACTATAATATCTGAGCATTTTTTAGAGCAGATCAGTTGAGAAAAGACATATTTGATTCTAGATATTGTTACTTAATGATTTAACCTCTTTCCTGTAAGGAATCATCCATTCACTGGAAGTATATGGCTCATACCCCACTGCTCTTGTATGTAGATAAGAAGGAGGTACTGCAAAGGTGAATTCCAATGGATAAATCATCTCAGCATATTTAAAAAGAAATAAAAATTAATCCTTCCCCCACAGCACACAAACAAATAGAACTCCATTAGCAAGAATGAATTCAAGGATTATTTCATGATGGCATTATTTTTGTACCAGATCTTGGGTTGCTGTATCAATGAAGTTCACCAGTGACTGATGTAAATGGCAGTCGAGTCCTCTGTTTACTCCTGGGGATAACAACAGAACTTATGGCAAGGTATTGTTCCAAGGGACATGTTAACGCAAGATAATGTGATTTATGCTCAATAACTATCATACTGGCAGACTTTGGACAGATGTCATTGTTTGTCAAAACCACAGAGTAAAACAAAGCAGAACATTTTAATCAGAGAAGGATATTTATACTTTTTTCAAGAGAGATACCATGTACAACTCTGTACTACAGCTTATCATGTAGACAGAAGAACAAAGACTGAGAATCACCACTACTCCAGAGAAATCTCAGCAAAACTTGTGTCACATAAAATATTCCATGTGTTAGGACTAAGGGGAACACAGATAGCAAGACAGACCTTAGACTCTTTCTGCAAGAGGGAAATATAGGAGCATCCACTAGCTCTCCATACACTGTGGAGAGAGAGAGACATGTCCCTCCCTGGATGTCATCCGGTGTCTTACATCTGCCTGCTGTGCTGGTTCTCTCTTGCCTACCAGAAACCTAGAAGGAGCTAAAGCTGCTTTAATTCCTAAATAGATTTCTTGAAGGAAAATAAACAAAATTCAGCCAAGAAAGATAGCTCCCTTAGTCTCCCTTTCACTGTCTGCTAATACTTTTTTTGCACACAGTAATATTCTGGTGTTACAAGGAACATTGCTTAGAAACTTTCCAGGGATAGAGAATAGTCAAGATTCTATAAAAATTCCACCACTTTACATTGACACTCTCCAGGAGACTTTAGTATGTTCTCTTCATTGAAGAAAACCTGCAATGATCAATTCAAATGAAAAAAAATTCCACTATGTATGTCTGATATGAAGAGTTTGGGTTTTTTTTCAGATACTGATACTTATTCCCAGAAATTATTCTACTTACTCTGTGAATGGTTCTGCATTTCCCTAAAAAGCAACCCTGCTCCCCCCCAAAAAAAAACACCAACAAAAACAACTCAACAAATATCTTCCTCTATTTCTGAGTTTCAGTCAGGTGAAGCATGGAAAAAAATTCAAATGGGTTAGGGAATCAAAAATTTGACATTGGATAAGAGAAGACAAACTTAGTAATGTAAAAGTAGACATTTTTGCAAATGGGTAAGATATTTCTATATAAATCCTCAGAATCAAAGCACTGCACCCTTCAACTCTTATAATTAAAAGCCTTTTGAATTTCAGAAGTGAGGGGTGCTGACAATCTCATTTACTTCCCCACCAACAGGAAGAGTATTGGTGCTCATGAAAAATTGGAGTTCCCTTTTTAAAAGGCCATTCTTTAGTACGGATTATTGAAAGCAGTGTGGCTTTCCTGATTTAAAAAAAATAAAAATAATTTTGCAATGATAGTGCACTATATAAACAGCACATATATGTTTTTAGACTCTGATATTGCATATATGCCTTGCAATTTAACTATACTTTATTATTCCAGGGAAAACTCAGAGGAGGATGAAAAAGCTATCACAAAATTAAATAGTTCCTTGAATGCGCAGTCTGATATTGCTATGAATCCTGAACTAAACATATTTGTTTCCTTTAACTACTGTTATTTAGTGGGAAGGAGGGTGTCATATATTTATTTTAACAACTGTCTAAAAGTCAGATCAAGCAAACTTGGCTGCCTCAGTACTCGTACACAAACAATTGGAAAAAATCCACAAGGAGGAGGAAAACACAAATGAAAAAGAAAAAAGGCTGTAATGGTCTTGCATTGAGGTAACAATTCTATGCAGCATCTAGATCTGAACAAACTTTCTGGGAACAGGGTAAGTTCTAAGGCTTGAACTTGACAGTTGAATGGGTTTTTTTCCAGCTTTAGATATTTTTATTTCATCTCCCTATCTTGTTTGTTTGTTTTTCTGTTCAATAAAGCTAACATTAGTTTTTGATAAAATGCATGATGGGTCAGAAAACAGAAAAAAGACTTTGGGGCTGGACTGTTTCATAAGTCTGGAAGAGCCCAATCCATTTCCAGAGCAAGCTCGCTATTTCATGTTTCATGGAAGATGCACTCTCTTTCCTTTTTTTTTTTTTTTTTTTGCGTGTTTACAGTACAAGGTATTTGAATTGTTTTTTATCTCTTATAATTTTATTCTTTGTTTTGCAAAATACAAAGTAGTTACAATTAAGTCCTTCCCTGTATAGTTTATAACTACATACCAGGGACAAATCTGCCCATAGCTATGGAAAAGAGAAGGGGACTACAATGCAAAACAATTAAAAGGGTTAATTTACTTCTCATCAGGATTTGAAAGCAGAAATGCCAGATGCTGCTGTTATTGACTAATCTTAGCTTTTGTATCTGTCCATTAGCTCCATGCAGATGTAAGTAACTCATGACCTATTTCAGTAGAAAATTGAGGTTAAAGGCCTTCTTTCTCTTCCCAGTCCCCCACCCACAAAGTTAAACCAATCTTGTCTTGCTATAGCCTTGCTATTGGACTTCCTCATGCCCTGTTCGTCTCTTTGAAGCCTAGCTCTAGGCAATAGCTGATGTTCAGTAAGCAAGGTGGTAGAGAAGCTTCTGTTACTGCAGTCTGCTCTCCTGATAAACAGAACACATAGCTTCTTTACTTATCTAAAGGGGGACCTGGGTTACTTGAAACATATACCTTTTTTTCCTCCTCTCTGATGAGGATTCAATCACCCAGGAAATTTTGCTGAGGAATTGACTTACCAAAATACAGAAAGCTGCTAACAGAAGCTGGGAGGCAGCCAACTGGTTGACACCCAGCTATGACAAAAATTGAAAGCAACATGCAATTCAAATACCAGAAAAGGGCAGAGAAATTTGTTCTATATCAGTGGTGGTTGTTCTTCAAGGAGAACTTGCCATGAATGGTCTTCATCTTCTTGTCGTGTTCAAGCTTCATCTTGAACATCATTACAGTTAGAAAGTTAAAGTTTATAATGGTTTTCAGACATGTCAGTCTCTTAAAAAATGCTTCAGGCTGTTAAATATTCATCCAACTAGAGAGCTGCATGATTAATGGCAATGCTTAAGACTAAGAAAAAAGTACTGCTTATTTGTGATATCCTCTATTATTACCACAGTGGAAAAAGAACTCTGGCAAGATCCAAATCCAAGCAGAATTAAATTTTCAAATGAGGTTGAGGAAACTGGTCATGGTTCTTCAGTTAGTATCTATTCAGAGTTAAAAATATATGCCTAGGAACATTTTTACAGTCTTTTTAACATTGAAACTAAATTTTACTTTTTGATCCTGTTCTATTAATAAAATGGCAATAGCACTGACATATGGCAAGATGGCAAGAGGGAGAACTCGGTAGGTGTAGTTTTCACTAGGTAAATGGTCTCATTAAGAAGGAATTCACCTCTGGCATTGAGGTGTTTGAAACTATGTGCCAGTCGTGGAGCCATGTGGAACTGTGACTTCAGAGGTGCAGAGTTTGGTCATTTTGCTGGATCCTGGGCCACTAGGTTTATACTCAGACTGTGGAACCTCAGTGCATGCCCTGCCTGACTCCATGTCAAGGCAAGGTCTGGATGTACCCCAGATACCTGTCCCCTCCCTTCCATGATTGGGTTCCCATCAAAAGGCAGCCTAGAGGCACAGGCTAGTAGGAAGCTGGGCTTGCTCTGGACAGGTCTAGAAGAGTTCATCAGCATACCAGGGCACTCATATGGCCTGCAAACTAGATACAGTATAAAGACCTTATCAAGAAACATTACGCTTAACAGATACCAAAGCTATTCACAAAGCAAGGAAGCCATATTCTATACAGCAGGCTAGTGTTCTTCTCTGTAATTTGGGATTAACATGAGCAAGCAGAAGAGCTCTTCTAAATTATATTGTGAGGGCTGCCTTGTCCTTGCAGGCTGAACCAAAGCATACATTACAATCCTTCCTAGTCTTTCTCCTAACTCAGGTGTAATACTTATATGAACACTGTAGAGCTACCTGTAATTCCCCAAAAAACTGTATTTGCAAACAGAACTACAACTTGCAACTTGGAGATAGCTCATGGTCACTATTCTCTGGTTACCTGAGACTGGAGAAGCAGAATCCCTGAGTGTGTTTTCCACTCCACCAGCACAGATTGCTCGTCCAAATATAACAATCAAAGTAGTCGCATGAAACTGGCTCAGCTGGTTGTGTTCTCACCCACTTATTCCAAAATGTATAAAAGTGCAGACACAGTGAAGCACAGCACACTTGGGATTACAACAAAATGGTGTGAGATTGCAAGCAAAAAAGTAGTAAAGACAGGAAAGTGAGACGGCTGTCTAACTTTTCAGCGCTATGTTTTTTTTTTGTTAAGGACCAGGTCTATATTTGTTTCCATGCTTACAAAATTATTAGAGTTGAGTACAACTTTTTCTTAAAGAAAATAGTGTAATCAGTACAGATAGTAGAGTAGATGCTGCTGTATTACTATTATAGTTCTTGTACCACAATAATTGAATGTGAATAAGCTATTCCAGTAGAAATGTTTTTATACTAGTTCACCTATATCCACTCTAGACCTTGTACCTTTTTTAACCTTACCAAGTTCAAGCTGATATAGTTAAAGTGGTGCAAACATCACATGTAAACAAACCTTTTAAATTCCATAGGTGAAATCATGACTCACCAACTTCAATTTGACCGGGAATATCCAGCTGTGCTGTTTTCCTGTTCATCAGATAGGATTAACTGTGTTTACTTACCTCATAGCAGTGCAGGGAAGATTAATTATTGTCTGTATATTTTCAATCTTTCGAGGATGAAAAGTGCTACACAGATACTAACCACTACAAAAGATGCTGTAATGTCCTACAGAACAAGGCACTGCTTAGCTATGTGATGCTTTCCTCTGGAACTGGCTGTTCACAGGCATTAATCCCTTCCTGAAATCTAGAAAGTGAATACTTTTCAAAGTTTAGGGGATTTTTAGGTCTGAACAAAAACCACTGCAATGCTACTCAGTATGCAGCGGGTGAAAAAAGTACTTATAAAATCATTCATTGTATCTCTTCCAAGGTGCAACAGTAATTTTGTGAGAAGACAAGTTGCATTGTCTTGCCCTCTCCCAAAGAAACTCCAAGGGCTGCCCCGTGTTAAATATTTTTTACCACACATTGGGCAGGACTTTGTCTTCCCACTGAGAAGCAGTAAGTGCTTCCCCTGTGACTTATAGCAATGATAATTAAGAGCATAAATGTCATTGCTGAGAAATTTGGTCCCCTATGTCAGTAACAACCTTGGGCAAATATTTATTTTTTATCACTCTGCAGTGGACATATCTTTATTTTCTCTTTATTAGGATTTGCCTGTCACATGTATGTTTTCAGATATTTTTACATGACTTAGAAGCAAGGATTCTGTTGATGCACAATGGTTTTTACACAGCAGTACCACCAAAATAATTTAGAAATTATACTCCATCATACTGTAAATCATCAGTACCATTTTCCCAGAAGTTTTACAATAAACAGGCCTGAGAACAAAAATTGCATATGCTCCAGATCTGTCCATGAAAATGCTACTATATATGAACACCCTTCATGCTAATGATAAAGTACAAAGGATACAGATAGAAAATCAGTAAATTAGCGACCTGTGTCAGAAAAGCAAAGGGCTTATGATTCTATTTCTTTCCTAATTTTCTTCTTATTTTTGAAAAGCGAAGGGAAAAGCAAGAGTGACAGGATGTGAGGTTTCCCATGAAACTACAGAAGTATATCACCAAAGCAACTGTTACAGAAGGGAAAAAAATGTTCCTGAAGAACAGTCTACAGAAGGAGAAGTTACGTGTCGTTTGACTCTGACTATCTTCTGCTACTGAGCAGATTTCTGCTGATACTTAGATTTATAGTTCCCTGTTAATTATTTAAAATATACTTGTTTGACTTCAAGAAGAGTCTATTGCTACTTGGCTTCTGCTCCATTTCAAAGGAAAAATAATGTTTCAATTTATTGTTATTATTTTATTGTCTTACTAAATGTGGGGAAAAATATACAGATATTTTTCTCAACATGCTTTTAATAACCATTCCATGCAGCACGAATTTCTTTCAAGTTTTCATTTAAAACTGCTTTTATTAGTTAAGCTCTGCTGCCATTACCTTGCTTAGGGATTTATTCACTATTCTTAGTGTGCACACAAATTCTATTAATGTCAATTAATAAGCATTGATTGAAAAAAAATCATATAATTGTTTCTAATTTTTGTTTTTCACAGAAATTATTTCAGCAACGTATTTGGTATTTTCACAGAGCTAGAAATAAATTTCTGTTAAAAATATGTCAACACCACAAGATTTAGATGTGTATTTTTTTCCTATTTCTTCCCATATTGAGTATACAGAACCTATTAAAACGGGAATGCACAAAAAATGAATGAGGTTGGATTGACCATGGCTTTCACTGGCATCCGTTGAGGTATGAATTGTGTTTATTAGATCTGGTGATATAATAAAACCTGTAATATTCATAGTTTTGACATGTTCTCAAAGAAGCAAGACCAAAGTCCTAGTGAAATATGAATTTCCTTGAATTCTGAGGCAAACTTCAACCAAGACAGGCCTGAATTTCAGCACTTTTCTTTTGAAGCTATCATGCAAAAAAGATGCACTCTGCTCACACATGATAGCACCCCAAAGTGAAAATCTGAGTCCAGCAAAAAAGGCTTCTAGAAAGTAAGAAAATATACAGCTCTGGTATCTGATATTTGACAGCTTTATAGAGAAATTTAATTGTCAATTCCACTTACTTCTGCAAAACAGACCATGTTTGGACTCATCTGAGCAGTAGAGAACAGGTGTTACTTGTACAAAGAACTTCCTCTACTGCTCTTCTGTATGTGCTGTTAGACATATTTATAAATAAGTGCACTGAAATGTATTAAAAATTTCAGATGCTTCTAACAGTTTCACCTTCATATTACTACAGTTTTAATTTTCTCCTATCTCTGAAATAAAAATTGATTGTAAGACATTCAGATTTTATCAGAAATGTGTTTTCTATCTGTTATAAACTATTACACTATATATTTATGTCATATATAGATATATAAAAATATATTTTATAGCACAGATGTTATATTTTACACTGAGTCTAGAAGGAGAACAAGTTAAAGATCATGTGCAAGTTAATTTTTACTGTTTGGTTTAGGTTTTATTTTTCCCCTTTGGGTGTCATAAAACACCACTGATATTTTTTTTTTCCTTAAAGAACTTACTATGTTCTTTTAAACAAATGGAAACGATATTATATTCTGAATATATATGTCTTACAATACTTTACTGACATGTGTATGTATCAATCTTAAAATATCACATATGACTGGACGTATATGCATGTATATTCTGGACATTTCCTGAACTTTCCTTCTTACAATTTTCTACTTTTTACTGAATTTTTTATTGAAAAAAAAGTTTTCATGGATGGAAGAGTTCCATATTAGAGGAGTCTTTTTCTCTAATATATATTTTAGTTTAGAATGTAATTTTTTGGAAGGTTTTTTTTGACAAAAATAAAAACTTTAGGCAGCAAACAAAATTGGTTTAATTTACTCTTTTTGTCACAGAGAAATTATATTGAAAATGCAGGACTAGTATATTATAAAATTATGACTGTTTATAAATGTGGACATCAGTCCCAGTTTGCAGGATAAATTATTTTACTTTTATTATTTCAAAAGTCTTGATAAATAGTCTACACAGATTTGTTGTAAAGCTCCAAAGGTTTGGTTATGAAGCACTATGGCTGGGAGTCTGATTTATCTTAAAAATGCACAGAACTCAGTATACTGCTGATTCTAATCACATATTTCTCTAAAACTGATTTAAGCATCAGTGTGCTTATTCTTCAGAGTAGAAGCTGAAAATCTGTCTCAAACTGGTAGCAGTATGCCAGAGTGACTCAAGGTATGAACCATTACCATAGTATCAATCCACATTTTCAGTGCTTTTTTCAGGTTTTCAGTACTATTCTGGTATAGATGATCTTCACAATGCCACGTCAACAATTTTTAATAACTGCACTTACAAAAAAGCAGAAAAAAACAGAAATGTTTTGCTGTGTAAAAATATAGTAAAATGTAAATTGGACTATACAGGCATGGTAGATTGTTGTTAAAATAGAAAATTAGTTCTTAACACACCCCACCCCCCACCCCCCCATTTTCTATTTTCTATCTGGTCATTGAAGATGTTATAGTTTTACTAAAATCCAATATTATTAAACAAAAGCTTGAATGCAGTTTGTTCATTTATGCAGAGAAAGAGCATAAGGATTCCTTAAAAATACAGTTATTAGCTTTTATGTTGTTAATGTTTGGGTTGAAAAATGCATTAAAAAAAAAGGTGCTTCAGATAGGCAAGTAGGTAAAAAGTACACTATGAGCTGGACCTCTACCCAGGAAAATGAGACCAGTGTCCCATTCCTAGTTGGTCCTTGTCACCCCTCAGAATATACTACCAACTCCGTGACTTTGATCTTCCCATCTGGGTAAACCAAACCAGTGGAAATAAACTAAACCAATAGATCTATAACTGTTCATACAATCCATGAATTTGTCTTGAAGAGGTATCCCTGAACAGAAAATTGCGATGTATACATAAGCCTGGGGGGTTGTGTTTATTCATATCAGCCTTAAGATTATAAAAGTATGTTTTCACTCTTGGTTTTTACCACGGTTTGTTTCTGTACAAATATATAAATTTTATTCTTAAGTATGCATTTTGATTTCTTTCTGTCTTCTCTATGTTAAGCTTTATTTTGCAAAATAAAAAAAAATATAAAGGATATTTGGAAAACAAAACACTTTTTAAGAAAGGATTTTAAAGAACAAAAAGATTCCCAGTTATTCTTCAGCTCATTCTGTGGATCTTAAAATTTTATGCTTTCAAATTAAAAGATGCTGAAAGAAGATGTGAGTGAAATTGAGAATCTGGTTTGTACTAATTTATAAAAAAAGTAAAGAACATATCTTTTGATGTGAATTTTGCTTTCTAACAACAGAATGAAATTTCAATTCATGTTCTTGAATTCACATGTTCCAGATACTTATTCAAATATCTTATATTTTTACTCAGAACCCACCCAACTTTGCTGTTCTTAATCTAACTGCTTTCTGAAAATGCAATTATAAATATTTACACCATTCTGGTAACTATTTCACATGTATTTCAAGAGCCAAATTACATGAATTTTAACATCTTCAAATTAACTGAAGAAGTTCAGTAATAACCAGTTTAATATCTTTTTTTTTTTTTTTCTTTTTTTTTCTTCTCAAGTGAAGCTACCTGGTAGCTATTCTGCTTTTTTTTTTCACCATTATTTGTAAATCAATATTTCAAAGTTTCGAGAAGAAGCATGATAACAATAAGAACAATATGAAAAATAGTATACTGAGGAGGATGAGATAATTCCTAAAGTTATTCAGAATAATCTGTGTCAAAAAAACTATCACATTATTAACAAAATATGGCATATTCAGAAATCATCGATGACCGAGTATTTATATTCTCTAGATTTCATTTGTTCACTTCTAATAATAGTTTGTTTCTTTGCCCTGTAGCCATCGGTTATTTATTTGAAAACCAGAGTAAGAGAAAAGCCAGATTCATGTCAAAGAGATGCTGTCCAAAGCATCTCTTCACCTTTGCGGATGAAGAAAATACACAAGAGCACAGACCTGTATCTCTATGAACGAATCATCTGAACAGCTGAACTGGATGTTCAGTAAGGCTTTGTGTCTAACAGAAGACCTGTTTGTCTCTTAATGTTCTGTGAAAGCACTTCATGACTTCACATTTCTGCAAGGTCTTTTTTTTTTTTCTTTTTTTTTCCCATAATGTTTTTCTAACTAAATTTCCACAGTTTTATTTTTGGAGGAGTGAAAGAGAGAAGAAGTAAGGAATCCCTTTAAAGTGGGCAATTACTTATCTAACCAAGATGGGCAGGCAGGAAAAGAGGTGCAAATAATTGAGTGGCTTTCGAAATGGCATAATCAAACTTTGAATATAAGGTTAACATATAACCCTGAAATATTATGTTATAATAATATGTCCTAATAATATTATGAAATAGTATTATATATATACATATTAACAATTATGTGTGTGCAGGACAGGGGGACCAGAAACCTCCCCTTAGGATACTTTGTCAGCGGATATGAACAATTCTGCAGTATAGTCAGGGATTATGTGCAAGGAAGGGGATGTGCCCTATACATATATGGAGATGGACTTTTCTTTCCCCAAACCCTTGAAGCCTCCTGCCAATCTCTTGATATTTTTTGCAACAGGCAACACTTTGGCTGCAGTTTTGAGTTTGGTGCCAGCTTTCTGAACACACTGGGTATGCCAGCTGTAGGCCAGGCACGTGGTGGAACTAAACTGTCAGATTTTTCTAAACTAATCCCTAAATTAAGACCTCTGCAAAGCATAAAGATAAAAATTACTGAATCATGACAGGTTCAGACCTAAAAACCTCTAGCTGGTTTCCTTTATCTGATTGAAAACCATACCTGGCCCTTTTAAAAACAGAGTAGCAATAACCAATTCAGCCCTCCAGGTTTCTGTGGACCCTGTCAAAACCCACATTTGAAAGCAAGGGTAACATTATCTCTGTGACAAAAAAACCCCCAAACTTCTGCCTCCCCCCCAAATCAAAACAGTGAGGGACAAATTTTTAAACTTAGGAAATAAACATTGGATTTCATTTGCAGGATCCCCACATACTTGCAATTGATAATAAAAGATGGCAATTATGTGGGCAGATGACTTCAGGGATATAACTATAAAAATGGCTGAAGCTGGACATGCTTAAGACTGGAAAGGAAGCCACCCTCAGCAATAACTATAGAACTGGAAAAACTCCTGGTTATAGGACAAATGCTTATGTCTCCCATTTTTCTTTTTCCTGCTGTCCCTCTGTAATGTCCCCCAGAGAGCCAGATTCCTTTCAGATACATAGGATTTCAAACAGTTAAAACAGGGAAAGCAGAGAAAGAAGAAAAAATTATATTTTCAAGATTCAAATGAAGTATTTTAGCTCCAAACCTAAATGAACTATAGTCTTCCTTCTGCACAATTATTTTAAAAAGAGCAAAAGCAACAACAAAAAAAACCCCACCACCAAACCTTTAGTCATGCCCAACTGAGGATATTAACTTTCGAAACCTTTTTAAAGCTGTTTTGCTGGCTTCATAGAAAAGTGCATGGCATGCACTGCGTTGTCCTGGTCTAATCAAAAATAATTTCATTAAAAAGTTGCTGCATAGGTGTATTTTTCCACTAGACTACACACAGCATTTTAAGTTATCTTTCACTTTTTCCCTTTGGACTTTAACGCTTGCAAATGGAGTTTCATGCTTCGTGAAACAAAGACTCTCAGGCTGCTTAGTCAACCACAAGCAACAGGACAGGAGGATGCCAGTCTGGGGTGGAATCTGAAATCCCAGGCAAAACCACACCAGGCTGGGAGTCCACTTAAGATACCTCCGCTGCCCACCCCACAGAGGAGAGGAATAGCAACTTTCATTATTTCATTGTGAGATTCTTTATACAAGTCACTGGCTCTGTATATCATGAAGACCCAGCTCATAGAGTCATGCTACTATAGAAAGATTGGTTCTTTCATACTCTTTTCAGGTATCTTATTGTTCTTTTTCAGGTATTCTATTATTTTTAGAACAAGTTTTGCTATTTCTTGTGTTTGGCAAAACAGTACTCATCCTGGACGCATAGTCCTAACCCCAATGACTAAAAGTTTAGCCCACAGATGACTCCCTTTGAGAGGATAACAAAGAGGGCTTCTAAGAATAACATGAATGAAAAATATTATTTCTGCCCCACTGAGCAGACCATCGCAGACCCTGAGGGCGGTGCACAATTGCTACATTGACTTACTGAAAAGAAGAGAATTCATACTGTCTTGAGGGAATGAACCTCTAGTCTCCCAATATACACATAACACATGCTTACCCCTTTCCTATTCAATCCAGTTCACTGCCTCATTTTTTCCTGGAATGAATATTGAGTAGCAACTTGATTTGCATGTTTTGTTTCTGGTTAAACAATAAAAAAAAAATCCTCTGGACTCATTCAGGTAGAGGAAAAATACCAACTTCCTCACACAGCAACAAAAAGTCTTGAATTAATATTATCCTTTAAATATGCAACTGTGTTCTATAGTCAAGCACAGCCTGTACTACTGAATTGCTTGATATGGCTTTACATTAGAGTGACGCTATTGAGATAGTTGAACCCTTGCACTTCTAAGCTCATGAGGGACCACCCTGGAGCAAAGCTAACAGGATAAATCGGAAATTACTTCAAGATGAGAAGTAATTAAATTCACAGTGCTGGATAATGTAAGAGAAAGAACTGAGCAATTATGCAGCCAGAGCAAAAATAATTGCTCACACAGATGCAGAGCACAGCAAAGAATTCACCTGAAGATACACAAAAAAACTTAAGATCACACAGAAGATAGATATATATGTTTGACATAACATGGTGGTGTTGTATACATCATTGTGAAGGATTCTGTATGAACTATGGGTATACTATGGATTGTGCATTTTACAAAAGATCTATCAATAAGTTGTCTTGACAGTGTTAGTTCTCATCCAAGCACTGGCCTAATGCCTGGTCTCTGGAAAGCAGTTCATAGCTTAGCAATGCTGAGGATAAAACATGGACCAGGCACTGTTTAGGCTGTTCTCCACAGTATTTCTTCTGGCTGCGCCCTATCAGCATAACCATAACCATGTAACCACTCTCTCTTATAAGGGCAATTATTTTATTTATAGATACAGTAATGTGACAGGAGTCAGACTAAACTCTTTTCCATAGTGACATCTTATGTCTGTCTTCCTGTAGGAGTTGTTCGTACCCTTAGAGGTCTCACACTCTGGTGAATTCATATAATTGAAATTGCTCTCTTGACAAAGGTCTCAGATAACACTTTGTATCAGTAGTATTTTCAAACTTTTACTTCTGCCATAGTTTCATGGGTGGCTTAAACTGACCTGTGGACAGCTTCCCCACCACCCTGTATCCTCACACCTTCCGTGTTGACACCTGAGAGCACCATGCCAATAGGGGTCACAGTGTCTGGACCATGTGGCATAGGGGCCCAATGGCACAGGACTCACAGCAGGACTCACCTCAGGTGACATAATTGAGCTTATCCATAACTCTCAGATTTGGGCACGTCACTGGTGATAAAGTTTAATAAATGTTGTTAAAGAAATAAATAAATTAATCAAACCACAATCACAGTTCTGCTATTTAAATATGCCTGTGTCTACAGCAGTGCAGTACAAAACATGGGTATTAGAAGGATTTTCATCTACTTCATTTCTGAGAAAACAGATTCTTTCCTGTGCCCAGCACCAAAAAAAACAGTTAATCGGGCTTTCACAAACTACAGTGCAAATCTTGCATTAAACATGACTGATTTTCTGTCTTACTTCAATGGTACAGATTTCTGGAGATTTCAGTAGGAGACTGCAGCACACATCAAAACATACATATCTACTTGTTTAGATTCCCACAGCCTGACTTAATTCCCACTGAGTGACTAGAAACATTCTGGTTGAGTTAAATAGCTTTTTGATCCATACCAGTCTCCTTTGGAGCAGCCAAATTCTGTTGAATGAGAACTAACCCCCTAAGAGTTATCACTCCATGCATCTATTTCCTTGCTTCATGAAACTTTTTTTTTTTCCCCCTGCCAGCACCATTAACTTTTTGAAATGGTACTAAGAACTCTTGCTAATCATAAACATTAATTTTAAATTCTCTCTGCAGCCATCCAATTCCAAAGACAAATAGATTTTGATTGAAATTATGAGACACTTTGCACAAGAAGATCCATTAGAGAAATACTACACATTCACAAATTCCTCAGTATCTTCTAGTTAACATTATTTTTCTTAATGTTGAGGTTTTTTTCCTTGTCTTTTTTAGCTATTGACTTTACCTACATATTCCTCTCAAACGGAACAAAACATTAGATTATTAAAGAGTAATGACCATCTGTCTGCTACATCCACATGCAAATGCAGTATAAATTGACCCAAACCAGTCTGTACACTGTGCTGTACCTGTGAAATGAAAATCTACTTTAGAAAAAATGGACTTTTTCTATTTTAAAGAACTCAAATCTATTATCGGCACTTGGCTGTTACAAAGCATTACAATCAAGAAATAGATAGGCAAGAAAATTAGTTCCTGTACTGAACAGGATCAACCTTTGCGCTTAGTTTAGTCTGCTTTCTCTGAGCAGAAATTTGCCACATTTCGGGGCATTTCATAGTCTTTAATGACATGGAAAGCAACAGATAATTTTATTCTATCAGATGCTAGCAAAAGAAACAGTTCAAAAATATTATCATTAATATTGTAATCCCTAAACCAATCCTTCACTTTTCAAACATTACAATAATCATATTCAATAATGTGTTAATATTTTAGCATTAACAATTTTATCTATTCAGGATTATCTCCCCTTCTAACAGCAAATTTGATGTCTATTACGATCTTTCTCTTCGTAAGGTCTTTGACACTAGAATCCTCTAAATAACAAGATTAATACATTTTAATTAAAAACCTTCAGAAGATTGCAGCATCCTATAACTGTTGATGATCTGCTCTGTCTAGGCCAAGGTGATGTCACAGTTGTGTCATATTGGATGATATTGCTGTTTTTCATGCAGGATATTGCATCTCCTCCAAAGATGGACCTTTCATATAATGAAAACATGAACTTTGTTACCATTTCAATTATAAGTTTGATATTTTTTCCCTTTTGTAAATTCTCTGTGAACTTGCAGTTTACTGTAAGTAGACTAATTTCTTTCTTAAACACTTCGTCCTCTGAGGCAAACATGGTTAAATTGTCATCTAGTACTTGTTCACAACTTCATTGCAGTTGGAACTGCAAGGCTGTGTTCACAAAATAGTTGTAAATGGGAGAGGAGTTTTTCACTCTCCTGCAAGCATGCAGATGTACTTGATATTCCACATACACAAAAAGCAGCAGCTTCCGCTCAAGGAAAAGAATCCTCTAATGGATTCCCTAGCAGATCCAGATCCCAGCCACATTCAGACTAGAGGCTTAAATGCTAATCCCTAATATGCAGTGAAGTTTTCCATGTAGAAAAGTAATTTATGAAATTTTATACATTTCTATTTAGAGTGTTTGAAATGAACACTTCATTTTTAAATAGTATTTTTAGAATTTAATACAATTTTTTTCAATTGCAAATGAAAAAAATCCCTCTATTGTGTATTTTTAGAGTTTGGTTTTACACTCTACCTTCTTTTTCTTCATTTGACTGGGGGAAAAAAAGAAAAATAACAGACGGCAAAAAAATAGCTCTGTCACACAATCTTTTTACATTTTTTTAAAAAATGTTTTCTGGGTTATCCTAGCTGGAAGCTAAAAAGCATGGAAAGTTGCTCTTTTCATGTTTTTCCCTTTGCCTTGCTCCCTTCAATACTCTTGATTGATGGCGACTGATTTTTCCAAAAGAATTAAAGCAGGGGAGTGCTATCCCTAGTGTGGATAGTCATAACCTGCCCTGTAATCCCTTATGACAACATTTTACAATGGGACAGAACAGGAAACGACAATGCAGAGTGCTCATTGCCATTCCTGGGCAGAATATCTGCCTGACAGCTAAGTATGTGTGGCAAATAATAGCTGGTAGGAGCTGTCATAAGCTTCTTTGAAGTCATCTATAGTCAAGCATATGCATATGATATTCTGCTGAATTATACTATGTGTACTAAACTATGTATAAAAATACAATTGTTATGAGTACACAAGGCAGTCACAGGTAGAAGTAGTGTTGCATTATTATGCAAGGATATAACGGACACTTTATGAAAATTTGGTCCACCAGTCGAGAAAGCTTAAACGTAGGCCCTGCTTTCACATCACAATTGTAAAAACTGTGATGTTAAATGCCAGGTTTTCTTTGTTTAGGTTATAAAATGTTAGTAAAGAATAAGGCAAGGCAAACAATAGGCTAGTTTTAGAGCTGTGTAATGTTTTTCCACAAATAAAATTGTTGCTTATTTGCATACATATTGTATACTGTAGAGCACAGTTGCTTCTAGCGAGTCTCAAATGTGTGTCTCAGTATGCCAAAATATGATGAGCCATGCTTTCAGAATAAAATGCATAATTACAAACAATTGCAACTTGTGGCACACATTTCAATGCATCGCAGCTGAGCTACCTCCTGCACCTACCAGCAAATGTATATCAGTCCCCTGTGCCATTCCAGAGCACAGAAGAGAAAGCCAAAACCCTGTAGTCCATTAGCAATACAAATTCAATATATTTCTCCTAATTACTTTTTAATTTCCATCTCATTTATGTATAGTAGCTGCAGAAGGAGAGAGTTCTATTCCTTCTTCTACCACTGTCTTGCTTACTTGACCTTAGTCATATTACAATTTCTCTGTTGCTTAATTGATTCTTCTGCATCATATGCATAATTAAAGCTCCTTGCCTTTTAGGTGTTAAGTGGACCTGAGCTTACCTTTTACACTCTGGGAGAAATTTTTTAAAGAAAAAGCTCAAATTAATATTATTTTTTAAATTTCATATTATTAATTTACAGTCCTGGGCTCAAAATTAATTCACTAGATTATGTAGTTCTATCCAATAGCTACAAATTACTTTAAATTTTTCAATTCTAATATAATTTAGTTTAAACTTTCTTTTTAATACTGGAAATATTTTTCTCCTTTTGTTCATCCAATGAAAAGAAGGACCCCACGGTCTAAGGAAGAATTTATTTCCTTCTTTCTTAATAGTACTCTGTAGGACCTTACCCTGACTATTGCAAAAAGGACCTCATTCAGAAGTTTTATGTAAGATAAGCAGGATTGCAGAATATAGATCAAAGTGTACAGAGTCTTCCTGAAAATTAAGACAATGGAAATCAATGACCATTATAGGTGTAACTTATATAGAGAAATAATCTTTTTTTCCCACAGATTGGACCTTGCTTTATTAAACGAACCTATTGACTTCTGTGTGATCACCTACAGACTAAGGAAATAGTCAGTGCTGTGGGGATTTTATTGTGCCTCATTGTGCAGTCTTACTACAAATACAGACAGACAAAATATCCAAAACTGCCTGTGACTTGAAAAAAATAGGCAAGTATCTAGAGACTAGATAATAAGTATAGAATATATAAATTTAGGTAGATTGCGTGTGCTGTACTGAATGGTAAGACAGATGAGTAACTAGCACAGTTATTGTTACTTACACTTAACACTTACACTAAATTTCATTTGAAATGCTAAGCTTGCCATTTCTCTTGTGGATAAATTATACCGCATTGTCAGTTCTGTGCTTGTGGCAGTGTAGAAGCAGTGTTCAAAGGAAAATATCATTCAGAAGCACTGTATGTACAACAAAACGTAAATCAAATCTTCTCTTGATTCTCTTGTTTTTCCTCCTTGTGGTCCTGTACAAAGCAGCGATATCTCTTGTCAAGATGTCACTTCTGTCACTCAGCTTTCGTCTTTGTGAAAGCAGTCAAAGAATATCCAAGGGTGAACTCCAGAAGACTGTTCTTCAGACAGGAATACAATATTGGTGTTGTCTGTTCATGTGCTTACTTATCAGCTGACAGAACATTTAATAAACTCAGACAGAGTATGCTGTGTAATAACTATGAAGTTGTGTACAAAAATACCACATGTCAACTGGTCAAAAAGGAGAATTAACACAAGTGTTAATAGCAATTTCGCAGATCTATGCTCCAATTTACGATCACAAATTTTCAATAACTGTTGAAAAGTCTTTGACAGGATATTGCTGAAAACTGTCGTATGAAGAATGGACACTGCTCACATGTTTTAAAGCTATTCTCTGCGGTGTGCTGGAATGCCCACCAGGAATCAGAGGCAATACCTTGCACCTTCATCACTTCTCATGCACGACAAAAGGAACACATTTGGCAAATGAGCCACAAACTGAAAATATCCATTTAAGCCTATTAGCAAAAAAAGCTTCCCACAAATAAATCTGCACAAATTTAATCTGATTTTTAAATAATTATCCTCACCATTGAAAGGGGTACTGAACCTACTTATAATGTATGTCAGTTATCAAAGCAAATCAATATATTTCAGGGAACAGTACTAGTTTTGCTTGTCATAATGACATATGTCATGGTTCCTTTAAGCTTCAGAGCATTGTATAGTGCAGAACTTCATACAGCAACCATGCTGGATCTCCCAAACTGTCAAAGTAAAAAGGATTTCTTCTAGCTATTGATACAGAGATTATAGTTACAGTTCAGTAGCTCTGACTGTATCTTGTAGAAGTGAATGGAACATATCAGTACAAAACAGGGTGGTTTTGTTGCTATACCACAGACAGATTATTTACAGCAAACAGTGAGGTGGCATAATGTGGGAGAATGGCTAAGTGAGAAGGGACATGATCTTTTCAGTGTGAGCAATCCTGCTTTTAGTGTATCAAGAAGCACAGAGGATACTATAAACTGACCTTGAACAGCAACGGACTACTTGGCAAACAACAACTAAGTCCGGAATGTGCTAACGAACCTCTTCGCGTGAACAGCAACACTGTACCAATCATATAACTGTCTTAAGCGCGTGAACACATGTAATGAACCAATCATACAGATATTGCTACCGCGTGCTCTGCTGATTGTCTATATAAACCTGGTAATTGTCTGAAATAAAGGAGAACGATCATACTCGCATCGAGGTTACATCGTTACTCCGGGTCCGAACTCTCCCACTCCGACATCTGGTAGCAGAGGATGGTTACTTCGCCTGCGATCTCCAAGACTGCAGTGAGCAGCAGAGGAGGGTGACATCACTCGCGTTCTCCGTGACTGCTGTAAGCAGCTAGAGGAGGGGAGTGGGAAGTTTCGGCTGAGAGAAGCGCTGCTCGGGTCAAGAAGGCAGAGTAGACGCCGGCGTGAGGTCGCTCCTCACCTCTCAGGATAACGGGCGCTGTTCGGGTCAAAAGGGCAGAGCAGATGCTGGTGTGAGGTTGTTCCTCACTAGGCGCAGCGATGGAAACAGAGGCTGCAGCCACACTGCTAGCTGGAATACTCTCTAAGAGAGGGATAGAGGCACCAGCGAAGCAATTGTGTAAATTAATTACACTTGGACAGCGTTGGGGTCATTTTACTGACACTCATCTGTTATTTTTCGTATCGGAATGGCGGGACTTTGGAGGGACGATGTGGCAAAAAACGATTGAGGGAGATGAAAAAGATGAAAAGGAGATAAAGGCGGTTCGTACACTTTGGAACACCGTGTTAGAGACTTTAAAAGCGATGAAAGCAGAAAGAGAAGTGGCATGCGCTGCTGCTCAAATGCTGGGTCCAGGAAAAGCTATTGATAAACCTCAAAGTAAACCAAGACCTATCGCGCGCTTCTTCGGACTGCCTGCCGTGAGAGGAATGTCTGGGACTATTTGTAAAAACGTAAGTGAACTGCGGAAAAAGGAAAGTCTTAACTTGCTGGGCCAAGTGGAGGGTGTGCCGCCGACCCCGGTGCGGGCACCCGGGGGAGCGGAAGTTTCTCTTAGTAGAGCCGGAATAGGATCTGAGGCAGAGGCGGAAGTGTCTCCACCAGAAACTCCAAAAGGGGTGAGAGCAACGTCAGTTGCTGACCTCATTGATTTAGGTGGAGCACCCTGCTGACCTTCCCCTGCAACGGGAAGAAGGGAGGTGCCGTCAGCACCTCCAGTGCCTTCATCTCCACTGTATCCACCGCTGCCTTCCTCGGGGGAGTCATCAGGGACCATAACCCAACCTTCCGAGAAAGAACAGCAACAGCCCCCAGATGTTACTACAGAGATGTTACAAACGGTTCTAAAACGATTTGAGAAATTGGAAACACAAACAACTACGAAAGAAGAAAGCGTACCTTCATGTTTAATGAAACCATCAGCACATCCTAGAATCACGCGCTGGAGTGGTATTATTAGGGATGCGATTTTAGAAGGACAATGGAAACCCGTTGAGAAAAAAAAAAAAAAAAAAAAAAAAAAACGGGGAATCCTGCAACATTGGCATTCCCGGTCATACAAGAGAACAATCAAGGAAAATGGGAACCTCACGATTGGAAAATTTTCATCATGGTCTTTCCGCCAAATTTTGCAATTACCAATCTCCTTAATCATATGTAACGGGAAAGACTCACCATATGCAGTCATCTGTCAGTGGCAAAACAAGAAAGGGGACTCTACCTCTCCTCTCCCATTGGATGCCACTGCCAAATCCACTGTCAAGAACAAAAGTCCAGGAGATATGTTTAATGTACTAGAATGGGTGTTTTTAAGTGTACAGCCAAAAACGAGTACTCAAACGCGAACTGAGGCAATAGGAGAATTAATACGTAAAGGAAGGTCGCGAATTATAGAAATCAGTGGTCAGGAGGCAGAGAATATCAGTATACCTGTTAGCGCCATGGATATAGAATGGTGGCTCCGTAATGCTGTTGCCATACAGAACGCCTTACTAGGCTATAATGGCAGAATACACTCGCAGCAGCCTCAAGGAAAATTATGGCAAGTATTAAAACGGAATCAATGGATAGAAAAATCCAAAGTAAGTGAAAAACCATTACCAGATGGGGTAGCCATCTACACTGATGCAGGCAAGCGCCTACGGCGCACAGCTTGCGTCTGGAAAGAAGGTGATCAATGGAAACAACATATTATAGAGGGACAACCTCAAGATTCCCTTCAAACTTTAGAATTAACTGCAGTAGTTTGGGCCTTGACTAATTGGCTAAACACTCCTTTAAATGTAGTAACAGATTCAATGTATGTGGCTGGAATAATGCCACGGTTAGAGGATGCCTTACTAAGGGAAACGACCAACCCTAGATTAGGAAGTCTATTTATCAAGTTACGATCCGTATTAAGTCAACGAACAGCAACCTGTTGTATTATCCATATTCGCAGTCATCAGTTAGATCTTGGACTTGGCCATGGTAATCAACTAGCTGACAGCCTAGTTAGTCCTGCATGCCATGCGCCTCCTATGGATAAATTTCAACAGGCCAGACAAAGTCATGAAAATTTTCACCAAAACGCAAAAGGTTTAAAAAGGCAATTTAATTTAACAGAAAATGAAGCCCGAAGCATTATTCAGGCCTGCCCAAAATGCGGAAATCACGGGCCAGGCATAGGAGTAGGAGTAAATCCAAAAGGACTAAAAGCATTAGAATTATGGCAAATGGATGTTACCCATGTTCCAGAATTTGGTAGGTTAAAGTATGTACATGTAACAATTGACACCTTTTCGAAAATGATATGGGCAACTGCGTTGCCTGGAGAAAAGGCACATCATGTATGTAAACATTTGCTTGCTTGCTTCGCTGTATTAGGCGTACCAGAGCGCATTAAGACTGATAGTGGTCCTGCCTATGTTAGTCAAAAGGTGAGAGCATTCTTATTGCGATGGGCGGTCTGATGTGATTTAGGGGGTAGCTAGAAGAACAGTTATAAAATAAGGGGGGCTCTGGGATAATTTCTTTACAGACAACTCGGCCTTGGGAGAACAGGTGCACGGAACTAGGAAGATAGGAAGAAACAGAAGAATGGCAACAACAGTCTTGAAGGACAACATCTACGTGATCCTAGGACTGAGTTTGCGCAGAAGCAAAGGTCGATCGGCAAACACGGTCAGGAAGACTACGAGCCTTCATCTGAAGACCCCCAAAGACCACCACAAGAGATGACTGCGCATGCGAATCAGATATTTACATATGTTAATAAGTTCCTGGAAATCTCATGTTTATGCATAGCAATTCTTGGAAATCCTATGAATATGCATGATTGTATAGTATATATTCTCTAAAAGTTCAGAGATTCGTTGGAGCACTTATGGTGGAGAATCCCCAGTGCTGCCCAGCGCTGCAATAAAGAATACCTGCTTAATAGTAACTTCATTGCTATTGAGTTTCATTTCAGGGACTCTCTGAGTACTCCGTTTCTCCCTTGGGGAGATTCGGACTGTGAGGAGAAGCATCCGTGGATTTTTTGTATCAGTTTTGGCACCCCAGATGGGACCCTCTCTGTTCGGCTGCAGGACCCGTTGAGAACAGGACTCCCTCGGGTACCCCCGGAAAATTTCCAGAGGGACTCCTTGCCTCAATCAGATCACTGCGGGAGCAGACAAGGACCATCTTCGGAAAAAGGTATTCTTTCTCAGGAATGTGGTTAGGACCTGTCCCGGTTATATTTAACGGTCAAGGATATATATGTGTTTCCACAGATCGTGGTCCAGTGTGGGTGCCGAGCAAGAGCGTAAAGCCTGTTTTAGCTCATCATGACTCACCCCACGAGCAAAATGGTCAAGCTCCTGATTCTAGAGATGCTATTCCCAATGGTAGTGACTCTCCACAAGATTGAGCCCAGAGAAAATATGTGGGTTACATGGGCAAACAAGACAGGACAACAAGCCTTTTGTCTATCGCTTGCTTCTGCGACAGAGCCTTTTCAAACATGTTTAATAGGGATACCTGGCTTCAACGTAGGGGAATTTCATAGCTTTGTCACGCAAAATTGTAGTTTGTCTATTTCTGTTAGTAATTATAGTGCCACGCTTATTAATAGCCTGAATGTTACCTGATAAGTTTGCTTACCGAAGGAATACGAACTTTAATCACCATTTCTATTTTAGGATTATGTTTTTGTGTAGCATTTAGCTGTGTTAAACGAGCTTTGTTAAAAGTGGTAAATCACGCCTGGATTGCTCAAAAACAAAAAGGGGGAATTGTGGGAGAATGGCTAAGTGAGAAGGGACATGATCTTTTCAGTGTGAGCAATCCTGCTTTTAGTGTATCAAGAAGCACAGAGGATACTATAAACTGACCTTGAACAGCAAAGGACTACTTGGCAAACAACAACTAAGTCCGGAATGTGCTAACGAACCTCTTCGCGTGAACAGCAACCCTGTACCAATCATATAACTGTCTTAAGCGCGTGAACACATGTAATGAACCAATCATACAGATATTGCTACCGCGTGCTTTGCTGATTGTCTATATAAACCTGGTAATTGTCTGAAATAAAGGAGAACGATCATACTCGCATCGAGGTTACATCATTACTCCGGGTCCGAACTTCCCACTCCGACAGCATAAGAATTCTGGGGGCTTAATTTAAACATGAATTATTTAACATTACAACCCTTAAACTTGCGTTGCTCAGGACTTTATGGTAAAACTCATGTTCAGTCCGATTTGAGCTGCTTGAGCATGTTGAGAGTGATAACGTTGATCTTGCTTACAAGTGAAATTTTTAATGCTGGTATATTAGTGCAACTGTAGGCTTGATCCATATAAAGTGCTGAAACTTTCTAGATTCACTTGGGATTAGGAGTCAAACCCTAAGTAAAACTTTTCTGTAACTGACACTTGTACAGTCACTTGAAACCCAATTAGGCAGTGCTGCTTGAAGGCATGGCTTCTATCGCTAGCATTACCTCTAAATCTATCAGATAAATTACTTAACCTCTCTACGTATTGTTTCCATATTCTTTAGAGAAAGGATATCATCTTCCATCCTGTTGAAAGGCTTTCAGATTTGGGAATGAAAGATTCTATGTAGATGAAAAGCAATTGATAATCATGGCTATCAATTTGAGTTTAATTTAACCAAAGTGGAATATCACCATGTCTGTGTTCCCTTGTATCATTGCATGCCTGTTAAAACTGTTATATAATCTGTTACTGTGATAATTTGAGATCTATCTTGTGACACAGGTTGAAAACATGAAGGAACTCATGTTACGATGTATACTGTGGAATTCATTTTCTGAACACCTTTATCTAAAGTAGCCTCATAAAATAGCCTTTACCTAAAATAGGCCATTTCTTCAAGAGTGTATTCAAGCCTGGATATAGACAAATCTATTAAATTTCACTGCTGTTGGAAAGCCAGGGGAGTTCTGGCAAGTGAGAGAAGAAGACATTAAAAAAACCCAACCACCATCCTAGAGTGGTCCATTCTTCATGTGTTTGGCTACTTACTGAGTTCACGTCCATGCAATGCCTGTGGTGCACCCTGGAGGTTATGAGAAAAATTTTCTAAAACTTATTACTCTCTCTATCTACAAAGAAGACAGAAACCTAAGACCAGTATTTTCTAAGAACATTTACAAGCTGTTTGGAAATTCAACAGGGAGCCTAGCTTGCAAATACCTAGGTTTTTGTACACTGCAAAGGTTGGTGTGGCTGTATTTGAGCCATGCCACGTGGCTATCTCTTATACCACTGCTGACTTGTATTGGAAGTGGTGTGGTGCCTTCCAAGACAACTACTCCCAGAACAATCACATATTCACTCTCTTCAGCACAACTAAGTCAGCTGTTCTACCAGAAGATTGGGATGGACCCCATCACAGTGTGACTGAGATGCTTTCAGAAATGTCAACGGTTGCCTCCTAGACAACAATCCATCTACAATAACAGCAATAGTGTAACTGCCCTTGTCAAAAGATTGGGTCACTAATTGATAACAGTCAAATACGGCCAGTGGATGCCCTCTATTTTTTTTCTCTACCAGGATGCATATTCTCTTAGATGCATGCTACTGATATACTTTAGAGACATAAATCGTGTCTAAATTTATGGCATGGCCATAAATTGTTATGCATGTTCATTCTTTTTTTCTCAAGTTAACTGCCCACAGCTTTTATCTGTCTTCTAAAGACCTACATGATCCCATGATTAAGAGTTGAAAATAGCCAATGAACTGAATTGTATGATGTTAATTACTATATAATACTGTATATCATCACTTCTATCGTGGCTATATGCCATATCAATGGTATTGCAGTAAGAATCACCCAGATTAATGAAGAAAGAACTTCGATGAAAGCGAGAAAAGTGCAGCGGTAATAGAACCAGAACTGGCTTCAGCATGCAACAATCCAACACCACACACCATGTCTCCTGCCCTGGAGGACTGTTATGACAGATGGAGCCCAAAGTCATGGACTAAATGAACTCAACAGACATTTTAGAGGGATGGCCCATAGACTAAGGGAATGATATCTGTGTGCATATATATCAAAAGACAGGAAAAGTGGTGGTGATTACTTGGAATGTATTGGGAAGTATAGGACCTGGGCATGACATAGATGGTATGGAATAAGGGGTGGATACTGTCCTGGTTTCAGCTGGGATAGAGTTAATTTTCTTCCTAGTAGTGAGTATAGTGCTGTGTTTTGGATTTAGGATGAGAATAATGTTGATAACACACTGATGTTTTAGTTGTTGCTAAGTAGTGTTTATACTAGTCAAGGACTTTTCAGTTTTCTGTGCTCTGCCAGGTGCACCAGAAGCTGGGAGGGAGCACAGCCAGGGCAGCTGACCCAGACTGGCCAAAGTGATATGCCATACCATATGACATCCTGCTCAGTATATAAACTGGGAGGAGCTGGCTCGGGGATCATGATCGCTGCTTGGGGACAGGCTGGGCATTGGTCAGCAGGTGGCAAGCAACTGCATTGTGCATCACTTGTTTTGTATATTCTTTTATCATTATTATTATTATTTTCTCTTCCTCTGCTGTCCTATTAAACTATCTTTATCTCAACCCATGGGTTTTACTTTTTTCCCCCAATTCTCTCCATCTCACTTGGAGGGGGAGGGTGAGTGAGCAGCTCTGTGGTGCTTAGTTGCCAACTGGGGTTAAATCACAACAGGGTCAGTCAGCTTTGGATTGCTGTCATGAAGACTACTCTCAAGGGCAGCCTGTAGCTATTACATCTCTATAAAAGCCTGTATGCATAGCCAGAGAAGGCTTGTTGGCATTGTCATGGAGGTACACCAAAACTAACCCAAATGAAGGACAAGCTGAAACAACTTTATTTCACAAAACAGCCAAAACCACATGACAGAAACCAATGAGAAACAGGGGTAAACCAAAATCAATCAACACTCCAATAACATTTAAGACATAACAGGTTTGAGGTGTCAGTAGGGGTATTGTTACTACACACCAATACACACAAGAATGATGATCCAAAGTGTGCACACACACTCACTCACAAGGCGGGGAACCTCTCTCTCTCTCTCTCATGGGTACCCAGAAGAGGTAATCACTCACCCAGGGTGGGTGGGGGGCGATGGCTCACTCAAGGATATCAGAAGAAATCACTCACCAGAAGGAGGAAAGGGCACTCAATCCCGGGAAGCTTCCTCAGGCGGCATCCCAACCCAAGCAGACCCACTGTTCTGAGAAGACCGCTCAAACGGGGTCTACTGGTGGTGCCCCATTTATACCGTGAGTTGGATCTGAGCTGTGGTCATAATCGGTCATGATCCAGAAGCTTCTCTGAGCCAAGGCACTTCACTGGCTGTGGACCCTGCCTGTTGACCAAGGGGCCCCACTTCTCCTGCTCCCCCTGCTGAGCGGTGCACATTCCAGCAGGCACGGTAGAGCATAAAAGGCAGGAAAATGAGGCACGAAAAGCCGGTGATCACCATGTTAAAAGCCCTGATCTTTGGAGGGGGGGCAGACAGTGTACCTGTCACAGACACAATATAAATCTAAAATAATTAATTTCTCCTTTCCTTTTGGTACCAAAGGCAAGTTGTATCATGCTGTCAAGCTGTTTGGCATGTGTCACAGAAAAGCTGGTGAAGCATAATTTTTATGCTTACCTGAATTTCTCTCCTTCTTGTATCCGTTTTTAGCAGGTCCCACTGGGGCCTCAGAAATGGACCTTAGGCCTGGAGGTAGTAGAAACATCAGCCGAAGATAATGAGAAGGGCTGCACCTTTGCTGCTGCTTTGTGTGTACAATGTACAACAGCTGCTCTTGTAACAGCTGGAAGGAAACAATTAGCATACCAAAGAGACATGTTATAGTGTCACATCACAAAGTCTGGAGCAACTGAGACCTTAGGCTTCAAATATCCACACAACTAAATATATTTAAAGAGACACTGTCAAGTTGAAATCTAGTCAGTTAAAAAAAATGAGTTAAATGCAGTTTCAGGTACTCTGTAAGTCCCTGAGTCCTTCAGCAATTTTGTTTTTCATGTTAGTCACCACTTCACTTATTCTTTGGCCAGCAGAGACTAGGAACAATAGAAGGAACAGGGCAAAACACAGGACAGGAAGGAGATGCAATTTACTGTTTCCCTGATTTAGCTGACAATATTCTATGTTTTCTGATCAGTTTGAGGGTCAAGAAAGGGAAGCAGCAAAAAGAAAATCAGATATATGAAATTTAGTAAGTAAAAAAAATTACTTTTCTTTCAATTTATTGGACCTTGTATTAGATCTTTTATGCTCAACATTTTTAAGCTTCTGTCTTTCCCATCAACACACATTAGGATTCTCCTTTTTACTTACTTGTAAAAGCTAGAAAAAACTAGAGACATTTTCCTTTTTCCTTACCATAACTGTCAGTTTCACAAAGTAATCTAAAAACTGTAGAGTGGTAAAAACACATTTTCATTTGATAAGTACCATGTTTGACATCCTCTTTGTAATCATGTCAAAGAAACTAGTTTGAGGCTTAACATTTATTTACTCACTAAGCCACATTTATAATTTAAATGATTAATGATAGCTTTAATTGTACTAGAGCAAGAAAAAACTCCTACAAACATGACAACAAATAGATGGATATAGTGAAGAGGATATTTTCTTACAGCCACTGTATTTCCACTTGATTTCTGGCTTTAAATAACTCTGAGTTCAATAAGTAGCAGCAAAACCACCTTTCAAAACCTGATCTTAAAAGTTACATCTATAACAACTGCTCACTCTCATTATAATGACTGGAAAAATGCCAAAGAGCATTAAATAGTTAAGGAGGGCAGGTAATTTGGGATGTCCGTTTCAGTGAAGTAAGCTGTCTTGTGTTGCTAAAGGCTTTTGGAGACTGAGATCAGTAGTACCAACTGAAGAAACTTTTTTTCTTCTTTTTTTTTTTCTCAAAGATAGAATGATAGTGCCATCCAGACTAGAGTCCAGGTTGGTTGAACAGGATGAGCAAGAGACAACAAAACGTGGGTGATGCAAGTTGGCCTCACAGCAATGCCACCCAGCTGTGCTGAGTCGGTTGGCCCCTTGAGGTCTCTTGACATCAGTGGAGGGGCACAGGATACAGCACCTCTTCATTACTGTGGCATGAGCTCCAGCACACATGGAACAGTCAAGCTGAGCACATCGAGCAGGACAGGAGTGCTGTAGCTATGCTGGAGTTTCAGCACCTGCCACCCAGCGCCTGCTCACCAGCACCCCCAGATGAGTGGGCAGTCGTGGCTGGACTAATGCCACCAGAATAATTCTTACATCTTCCTCCTGACTGCCACTTTCCCCTTTTGCATCCTTGAACCCCTTCCTATGGGACAATAACCACCTCCAGAACAATTAATTCAACTGGCTGCTTACTATCTGTGCAATTCGTAGCTGGCTTCTTTCCTCAGGGTAAAAGGGGTCCCACAAACAGCCACAATCACTGAAGGGGCTGACACTAATGATCCCAGGAACTTTTGCCAGGGACAAATCATAACAAGAGTTTACTGTCACACCTTCTCTTCTCCCTGCTTTAGCCAAACTTTACAGAATTATCAAAAGCTCTTTCCTCAGGCTAATGCCAAAGCAAGAGTAATAGGTTGGTAGTCTTATGTATACCTTTTTTCTCTATGTTAATAATTACATTTAAAAAACAGAATTCTACATTTTTGCTCTGAAATTAACAATGACTCCGAACAGAGGCCATATATATTATTGATGGATTATGTACTTCACTGACCATGATTTAAAGTTTATTGGGAAAAGATCCCCAAAACTATCAAAGCTGAAAAAGAAAAGGTTTCTGAAAAAGATCACAAATCAAAACAGCATATGAAATAAGCAGATAGATAGAAAAAAAGAAGGAAAAACTGGCAGACAGACAGATATTCCATGTAAAGGAAGAGCTAGTAATTGTCTTTTGGCAAATCTGATTTTATTTCCATCCCAAAGATATCACTGCTCTGGAGAATATGTAAGAGAAAGCAGCCAAGGAAGGGTTTGGGTTTTCATAGTATTTGTTCTTGGGGGGGCGGGGGAAGAGGTTAAATTTATTCTCTTTGGAAAAGGAAAGACTTTGAGGTGACCTACTTAGCTTCAGTGGTCTTTGTTACTTGGCAACATATGAAATAAGATGGCAAACAGAATAAATGTGTTTAAGAGCCAGCGAAGACATTTTTATAGACAAAGGGGTTAAACGATATAGATACAAAGCAGAGAGGTGAGGTTAAAATAAATCTAAAGGACATGGTCTTACTGAGGCATGTGGCCTTTTCCTGACCAGCAATCTTTTATGTCCTTATGACAGGTTTATTAACTGAAATAAAAGAGAAAGTTTTACATGTGCTGGTTCCAGTAAGTGTGTAGTAAGTGAAATGTTAGGATTAAGAAAGAAAAATATGAATTTTGCAAAGCATTTTTTTTATTAATTCCTACATTTTGTTTTCAGAAGTAACCATGTGGTTTCCACTGATTAGAGGTGGGGAGGGAGGCATCTTTAAATGTATTAGGGCTGACAGGTCCTTGACTATTTCAGACCCCACCAGTTTCCCATCCCAGTTCTCTGCTGTCCATGAATGTCACTATTCTAATCAAAGGCTTGTGAGTACTACTCTTCAGTAACCGCTAATGGCATCTAGACACAGAACCATGCTTTGGACCTTTAAAACCTCTCAAAATCATGTCAAAAGGCTTTACATCCTGTGAGAAAAACTAAGGAAGATTAAGGTAATTAAACAACAACAACAAAAAAAAACTTTTAAGGCGGAAGAGCAGAGGTGACTGCTCCAATCCTTCTTGACATGTCTTCTACATTTTGGTGTGTTTCACGGTATTTAATTCTACTAATTGTCATCTGGGATTACTCTGCAAAGCATCACTTGTGAAGACCAAGAGAAGATCAACCTCAGTATATTTTATGAAAAGAATTATTGTAAAATATTTCCTGTGGGAGGCTCAAGGTGAGAAGAAAGGAGGTAATTCTGGAGGCAGGACCTGGCAGTCACTGTGGACAATGCAATAAAAACCTTTTCCTGCATACAGGAACGAGGAGGATGCTGCCCTCAGCAAGGTCAGAAGGGCTTTTGGGTGCTTTCTCTGGGAATTTACAGCACAAGGCGACATCAGAGAGCAGATGGTGCAACCCAGAAAGTCATGGTTGTTGCCTGCGATTTAGGCACCTCTGACAAGCATTTGGCTGCTGGCCAGTCTGCCTTATTTCCTCGTACCTGCTCTGAAAATAATTGCCATGTGCCCACACTGGCACAGCTGCTGGGGAAGGCAGGAAGGGTGAGGGCAATATCCATATAGATGAGATTGGTTCCTCATGAGTTTGGAAGATACAGACTCAAAAATGAGAACTACCATGCTTGCATCTAGGTAAAGTCATTCTCTGGATGTACATAAAGGTACAAATATATACACATATACTTAGAGTTGAAACAGCAGTACATTTTGCATTTCTCAGAACTAGTGAAAATGATTCCTTTTTACCTGCAAGGAAGCTTCACCCATTCATAATCCTAAATGAAAGTGACTAGCTTTCAACAAAATGTATTCTCTTTTATTCTAACTTCCTAGTAGAAGGAGAGACAATTGAAATTACAATTCAGTGAAAACACTCAGGTTTTTAGGTGAAATTTGATCAACTTAAGCAAATTAAAAGCCATCGCAACATTTAAATTTAGCAGAAAATTACATTAAAAATTTGTAGTTATACAAAGGTTTTGTTAAGATCTAATGTTTTCATTTAACTCTTTTAGCACTAACTGTTGAGGAGAACAGTTACCTTGGAAAAACTACTACCAGAGTATAATATGAAACAACATGGAGAGATGCTACATCATTGAAATAGAAAATGCCAGCAGAAAAATTAAATCATCAAGTTCTATGCTCATTCCCTTTTACCTCCAAATCATACCAGATTGGTCTGTGATTTTTTTGACTGTTTAAAGCAGATTGCCAATGAAGGAATTGTAGTGAGGAGGATGCAAAACTCTGTTGTCCTGTCACAAGGGAACAGAAAACTGGCAAATCATGACTGCTGTCTTATTGATCAACTATCCAAAAGATGAGAGAAATAATGCAGTGCAATGCTTTTTAAAAACAAACAAACAAGCAAACAGACCAAACGCAACTAGGAGATACAAGCTAATCTCAATTATTTTAGCTTTTATTATCCAAAAGTCAGATTGCTCAAAATTTGGACATATTGTTCCTCTCCCATTTCAAAACTCAAACAGAAACATATTTTGCTTACAATGAACTGTAATTGCCCAAATTTTTCAAAGGACCCTTGAGTCAGCTAGATAATAGGGGTTTAGCTCTATTCAGCAAATATAAGCAGAAAATACACATCCATAGAGAAGCATAATGCAGCTCTTGCTGCCTCAAACAGGAGCAATGCTTCTTTGCTAGATGTCCAAGCTATTATTCCATGAGGGTCTTGCTTTAAATCTCTCCAGGGTAACAGGAGAGATTAGATACTCAGCTGAAGAAAATCATCATAACTTCATGGATTTTAATGAAGGCAATATACACTACCTAAGAATCTGTACCCGTTATGTTAGTAATAACCCACAGTCCAAGAAAATCTCCTTTCTCCACCCAAGTCCACTCTAATGGTTAATTACCAGTCTGCAATATGGCATCTGTGTTGTAAGTGTAAACTAGCTTGAATGGCTTTTTTTTTTCACTGTAGTTCAGATTAACTTTTAGCACACCATTTGTGATAAATATCTTAACTTTTAGCCATTGCAGGAGAGATTGTGTTTGATCCCTGAGCATGATGGTATTTATGATAAAAATGTAAAAAAGACAAAATGTTGAGATGGATCTTAAGTCCGCTGAAGGGTGAATTTGTAGATCAGTAGCAGAAAGCTATGGCAAGAATTGATACAGCTGCGCTGAAAAATCTGACAGATATGATTCATGCTGTCTACCTACAAACTTAAATGTCAAGAGCATTTTATAATATGTTTGGATGATATGTTTTCATCTTAAAACACTAGAAATGTATCTTCTAGCTCACAGGACTTACAGTTAGAAGTGAACATACATTATGCCCCTCCTCTCATGCATTTCCTGGCTACTAGGAATGACATTTTCTTGCACTGCATTGTAAGTTTGTCTGTATCCATTTATGTATAGGTACATACATATTGCCAAAACAACAACAAGCAAAACAAAAAAAACCCCAACTTTCTAGGAATACTTACCTGTACCTAATCTTGTCTTGGAAAAAGGGCAGAGAAAACATTAGTGCAAGGATTCCCAAACTACGTATAAGAAGTTTCACACCATTTCCTTCCCTTTCTCCTTTTCCTCCCAACACCTGCCACTGCTTCTTCACATTGTTTCATTGCTAATAGTTCCTCCTCAATGCTATACTGCTCAGCACTTCAGAGCTATATCAGCCTTTACTTCAGAGCTCAAGCTCTAGCTAAGAAACATGACAGATTTTGTTGCCTTGTTTTCCATCCCGCCTACTGTACATCCTCCCAAAACTTTTGCGTCTTTTTTTGAGCAATTCCAATGGTGAACATGCAACAGCAAAATAAATCTTATAAACAAATAACTCTAATGTGGCAGGAAAAATCTTTGTTCTAGTAGGAAGTTCCCATTCCCAATCAACATCACTTCTCTATAGGGGATGGGGGAGAAAGGAAAGGAGAGGAACAGTTGGCTTTTAAACTTTGGTGCTGTCAACCAAGTCTTTGAGGGTGCATGGGCCTCTCTTTCTGGGTACAGGGATATGTATCAATGATACCTACAGGGAACTGCTGGTCATATTCCTTGTAGACATGTACAACTGAAGATATACAAATATATACAGACTAATTCTATCACTGACTGTGGAAATAGCAAGTATTTGGGGGGAAAGACCTTTAAAAAAAAGCATGGAAATATACCTAACAACCTTACAGATTTATATGTACTGGAGACATAAGCTATTCACTTAACATAAGCTTTTCACTACTTTTTTCTTTCTAATAAGAAAAAAGCGTTATTCAATAGAATGTATCTTGAGAAAAAACATATCCCCTACAGGACAGAAAAACTTAAGGCTCAAGAACCAGAATAGCTGTGAATATTAAAACCTTCTACAATCACATGCAGGAAAACAGAATCCAGTGATTTTTAATGGGAAATGAAATGTGAATTGTCATATGAAAGGATTAAGTTAAATCTTTAATCTCCCCATTTCTCCATAAGAAAATACCACCCAAACAATTTCTCTCAAAAATGATGAAAAACCATCACAACACTTTTCACAGAGGTTACTCTTTTTTATCAGCAGATTTTTTTATGGTTCCATCATCTTTAATCATACATACATTGCTGCTTTAACTCTGTTTAGGCATGGTGGGGGAATGGACAAGGTCTACTATTTTAAAATAGGGTTTCAAAAGTCTTGGTGTTTTAGTACATTCTCAGGTCTTGCTATGCTGTCACAGTACCAAGAGTAAATAAATCACAAATGACCAGAGCCCTGCACCCCCATCCTCCAGAAGGAATTTGGAACTGTATCCATTAATCATATGATACCAATTCTGCTGCAGGTAGTGTCTGGCAGGTGCATGCCAGCACAGTAAAAGTATTTGGCCAAGAAGCTACACTTTAAAATTAAATGATTTTTAGACCCGTGTTTCTCTAGACTGTTTAGGCCTCTGATGTTACAAACAAATAAAAGTCTGATATGAGTTAAGAGGAAAAAGAAGGATGGTCCTCCTGACAGAAATTACTTTGATGAGCACTCATTGCTCCCCATCTATTCTCCAGTCCAAGAAAAAGTAGAAGCCAGGGCCAGAAAACAGAGAGCCAGAGAAAAATGTTCTTTGTAGACTCATTTCTACCACGCAGAGTAGCTCCCAGCAATTGCTCCACATTGACTCTGTGTACTAGAAAAGCTTCATGGAGGAAAAGTTTTAACCGTCGGCCAAGATCTATACAGAATACATGGCTGGATGGAAATCTGTGAAACGGGTATTTCACCTGTTTGTTCCTACATATCCTAAACAATTCCCAATAATTCTTGTCTATTCTTAAAAATGGCCGCTGATGGAAATTTCCAAATCATGACATACTTCAGTTCTCCAAGGCTGTTCTGTTAGGAATTGTGATCTACAACACACAGGCTTGTCCACCCTCTTTTGTCCTTCCTGCTGACAAGGCAGGAGAGATATTTCTTCTGCCTTTGTACAATCCCTTGCATATCAAGGATTACTGTGCCAACCTCTCTCCTTTGCCCAATTTCCCAAGTACTCACTGCTTTGTTTTTTCTGTGACATCTTTAGTTTGTTCATGCATTCTTTGACATCTGCATTGTCCTCATTCAGACCAATAGCCTTAATCAAAATTATTAATAGACAATTAATGCACATATTAAATTAATGCAAAGAGATCACAAACAAGTTCAAGAGCTCTCCTTTGCTATGGTTTGTGCAAATGCTCAGTAACAGGTTATCAGTACTTCCAGCTGCTTAAGATCCGGTAGGTTAGGTGAGATACTATAGACTAAGAACCAGGGCACCTCTTCCAAACTCTACCAGCAAACTTCCAGTAGATACATTATTTCAGAATTGCACTTTCACAAATACATATCTAGATATTTTCTACTCCTTTTTTAAAAATTGGTTTTAGAGCTATAGCTGAAAAGGTACAATTTTCCTATCCAAAAGATTAGGCTATTTTATATACATGGTTGTTATTAGGAGGAAGCTATGTGGTTACTTGTGCCGCTGAGACTGTGTATCATCTTTGGTAGCTTTACTGGACTTCAGGCTTGAGTTTCTAGAACCAAGTGCTTCAGGAATTTGTATCTACAGTGCTTCTAGGGCATAGTTTGAGTGTGAGGCTGTCCTCTTCTGAGCCTGCAGAGGTAGCTGGCTTGCTTCAGGTAGAGTATGGGTATTTATTCACTGGAACGTTATATGAATAATCAAGGACTATGACCTGATGACCCATCATAAAATGTATTTATGACATTTGGACAGCTGAACCTGTTCAGAGAAGTGCTGACTTAGATTAACATGCTCATTAAATCAGTAAAGCTTGTGGCAGTCATTCCTTCTTCCTCCTCCCCCCATTAGTAATTTATCCAGCAGAAGACCTTGACAGGTCAAAAGCCATCTCAACAGTGGGTGAATGAAAGAAAAAGGGAAGGTTCTTATGTCAACAAAACTGCTTCATGTGGTCCGGGTATTAGGTAAACCTCATGTAATGGTAATAGGAAAGATGAAACATTGTTTCTTTTCACATGTGGAGAGTCAGGACAAACTGCAATTCTTCATGCACTTGCCTTAGTGAGGAATTCCTGATACTTTCATTGCAACTGAATCCTTCACCTCCCTTTCCTTCAAGGACATTTGAGCACTTCAGTGACTCCAGTATCCCATAAACCTGTGAGAATTCTCGCCTAATTTCTTATCAGTATAGATAAAGGTTCCAGTAGACATCTGACTTTTAAAAATATATCTGAAGCCTTCAAACTTCCTGAAGTACTTATGCACTACATGTGTTAATGTTAGGAGAAGCCATTGTTTTGTTAACACTTACAGAAAATCTGCTGATGATGAGGATTTGTTATGTTCCTCGTACCATATAACACCGATAAAAGTGACATTCACATCCCAAATCACGCAAGACAAATTATATGAATTATTGTTGAATAAACTTTACAATTTGTACTTTAAACAAAGTGTCTGTTTGCAGAGTGAGGAAGGTGGAGAGGGAGAAGACTAAGAAAACCATCCCCAAAATCATGCAATCTATACCTTTTGTATAAGGGAAAAAGTATTATATTAAATTGTAAGACTACATCAGCAACTGTAGTGCACGTAACATGTCAATGTTACATGAAGACCCCACAATCTTGTCTTTAAAAATGCAATTATAAAAAGGAAAGGAAATGAAGTGATCTCCGAGTCCCGAAGTAAACAGTCTCAAGTAAACCAACAGCTTTCATTTATTTATTTATTTATTTATTTATTTATTTTAAATTTCTACCATGTCACTGTAAATCTAGAGTAATCTGCTAAGGGAAAACAAAACAAAAAAGGTAATCGAATTTCACATTGGATATGTTTCTTCTGCAGTAAGCCGTCATTAAAGTTAATTGCAAGCACTAAATGGAAGACAGGACTGAGTCTGTTTTGCAATTTTGACTACAGCATTAGCATTTATATTTGATTCAGTGTAAATGATTTTTCATTTTCTGTATATGCTCTTCACTTTGAAGCTTTATCCACATGCGTATTGCCAGTGAATCAGATTGTGAACTAAGCAGCAATGGTAAACTGCAATAGCTCAAGAGATTATATCCTATTGTCATCTCAAAGTAGTTGCTGATCGGAAGGTTGGGTAGCTTGTTCACATAATGAGGTTTTGTTTTATTCTTGTAAAGAAATTCCTGGCTTACCTGGTTAACTTTCACTGGGAAAATTCAGGTTTAAATCTCCAGTTTAAAGAAAGCAAGCTGAGAACTGAAATCTCACTTTTACTGGGAGCACAAAACCTTTGGTGATTGCCTGAGCTACTAAGCAAGTCTTCTACTTCACCTTTACTGTGAGAGTGGTTTCACTTTTCATAAGCAATTAATCATTGGAAGAGAGAATCATGAGTAACTCATGGCTCTTATGAGCAGAATTTTTTCTTCCTCATCTCCAACTACATCCCTTCTTTGCTTCAGACCTCTGACCTCTCTGGTGTTATATATGACCAGTCTCCATGGACATATATATGGAGACAATTAAATCTCAGGATTCTTGAATAGTGGGGGGGCATCACAGTAGCTATAGTAAGAAGAGTCTGGATGGCTTCCAATACGTATTTATAATGCTGACAGTGGTAGTGCGTGCTACTTTTCTCAAGACGCATAAATGAGTCATGGAAGAAAAATATATTTTCATAGTCATAGAGGGACCTTACCCAAAACTCAGAATCTAAATTCCCCTGATGTTTGGAATATGCAGAATCTGAATTTAGATCTTCATTTTGCTCAGTGGTTTACAAGTGTTGCCAATTTTAAGTTTCACGTTTGCATTCTGAATAAATGTTTTTAACTGTAAAGCCATCATTTCTCCTTTCAGCATACATACCAGTTCTTAGCAAAACCTGAAGCTCTAAGTTAAATGCAACTGTGCCTTACATGTAGAAGTTATCTTTGGTTTTAAAGAATACTGGATGAGGAGGGCAGACAAGCTCCCATTCCTCTCAGGTGCTGTTGAATCTAGATGTCCTTGGTAATAGCTATGTCTAATTATGTGTTACTGCCTAATCCAATGTGCTGCCCTCATAAGCGCTTCTGGCAGTAGCTTTGTTATTAATTTATATGTTAATTTTCCAGTGATGTTGAAAATTGTAGCCAAAATTTTCTTACAATATATTTCCTTGAGCAATCTTCCAATTTTAGATTCTGTGACTTCATTAAACATGCAATTTACTGTAATCCTATGTAAGACTTGATCTAAAACCATCAAAGTCAATGCATACCTTCATTGTGATAGACACAAGCACACACACATTGAAGCAAGAATTT
This sequence comes from Theristicus caerulescens, assembly GCA_020745775.1. NCBI lineage: Eukaryota > Metazoa > Chordata > Aves > Pelecaniformes > Threskiornithidae > Theristicus > Theristicus caerulescens. Next base: position 78,563,913 of record CM036558.1, read on the forward strand.
TACTATTGGTATGTACTTACTGAAAGAGAGATAAATATGATGATAGGAAGTTTTTGCAACTGCTAGTACTTTATCTTTCATTGACATTTGTCCCAAATTTGAGATTCCTAACCAAATTTTCTTCTGATTCCTAACATGTCAAAGCCATTCAGAAAAATGCTTAATGAGAAACAAACAGAGAAAAAAAGTATCATTTCTAGAAGTCAAATACTGCCAGCCTTACTATTCAGTTTATTACTGAAATCTACATTTTGAAGTTTTGTCTGTAACTCAACTTTGTGTTCTAACTTTGACCTCCATTCTTAATTAAAATCTAAGGGCTCATACGGGAGTTTGGAATGAAAATGAAAGGCAGGTGAGAAAATATAAACACATTAATTATGAGGATGCTGTCATATAGAAAAGTTGGGGCTGAGTAGACAATTCCAGTGTTAATTTAGACTGACTTTGGACTACTTTCTACTTCTTATGGAATACTAAGCAAGGATTAATTTTTTAATATCTCATGTGTTTTCTACAGGAAATTCACTGATATTATAGGGCCAGGTATTGATAGATCTTTCTCCTCCCACACTTATTCTGCATATGCTTAGTGCAGCATTTTCATTATTTCACTTAAAATGTCATTTCTCTATGTATGGTAGCTGTCAGCATTTTATTATGAACTCTGATTTTTGAAGGTTTATAATTATAAGTAATTTTAAAATCTATTTTAAGTGTAGGGTTGAAACATAATGTATGGAATTTAATCACAGAAATATTTTCTGGTGAAATTTCAAAACATCTCTCTAGCCGTTGTACTTAAAAGCCCATATGGTGATATCAAGTGGGCACAAAAAACCTCCAGGTGTCAAGTACAAGTATCTGTTCCTGGGCAGGTATATATTGGTGCGATAAGGCTTTCCCTGTGAAATTACACAATGTCTTTTTAATACTAATATACAATACAAACTCGGTTTCAACATGGTGTCAGAAAATGTAGTGCCGACATCCAACTTTTAACTGGAAGGTGTGGCTTTTGACTCCAGAGGTCCTTCCTTCAACCAATGCAGAAGTCAACCACAAACACATTTTCTCAAAGTGTGAGAAAGGTGAACCAATGATCTACCTGAGCTTGCAATATCTCTGAAAATCTCCCCTGAAGGGAAAAAAAAATATACAAAGAAATCATTCTGATATTCAGATTCAACCCAATGGAAGGTTGACAGTCTAGGGAGCTTAGAAACCACTTGTGCTTTCACTTCCTCTGGCAGAAACCTTCTCTGACCTACCTGCTAGAAGATGCCTTCGTGTAACATCCTGACCATGGCATGGTCTTCCCCACAGACACTGCTCTTCTGCTCTGTCTCCTATTCCAACTGTCAGCACACCTAACTCTCTACAGAAGGAGAAATAATAGACTTAAGCAATATTGCATCATAAATTCTGAGGAGGTGTTGCAACATGATGACCTGAGTCAATTCCTAAAATGAATTTGGAACAGTGGACAAAAACCATAATTATTGTCCATCATGATGCAGAGGAGATACACCATGTCTTGCAAAGAGCGAAGAAAGATGGAAAACATTACTGGTGGGAAACTGTTTTTGGATGGTCCCCAACAGCAACTGGAATTTTGAATTTGATGATACATCCAATTGCAGTTTTGTTGATTTTGACCTTATTGTGTTTATTGCTTATAATTATTCTATCTATCAGAGTTTGGCAAAAAATGAAACAAATTATATCAATCCAGCATGTAAAACATATACAATCAACTGATCCTGTATATAACCTGGTATATAACTAACATTAATTAGAACACTTTAAACTAAGATATTTGGACTCTTACCACTGATGTACAACAAGCCACATATTTCTAACATAGAGGCAAGAGGTAACCGTACTACCACTCTAGGAGTCGATAAAGTGGATTGACTGTTGTCACAGGGTGCAGTGTGACGGACGTGCTCAGCCCCTTGACCAGACTGGCAGTGGTTTGGTGCAGGCTCCAAAAGAGATAAAGGCCTGAGTCGTAGACAGGCTGTGAATTCCTCTAGTTTCGATCTGTTCTCTGAAAACACACAAAGGAACAGAGTGACTCCTTTATCAAGGACAAAGAAAGTTGTGGGTACAAGGAGTGTCCTGCATACCTTTTCTAGTGCATGTAATTTGACTACAAGCCAACCACTTTACCCTGTAAATATGACAGCCTAAGTGAGCCTTTTCGGGAGCTCTCCCTGCTAGGCAGTGTGGCTGCATGGCAGAGATCTCCCCTCCTTGGAACACCTCTCAAGGTTGCTCCTCGAGGCAGAGAGACATTTTACAAACAACAGATCTTTGGTAAGAGACTGCTATCACGCATATGGTAACTTTGATTGCATGCTGAATTGATGCTAATAAAACATTAGATAAACTTTGTATATATAATCCTTTAGACATAAACCACTGACCAAGTCTGAGACTAGGATTGGATCCAGCCCCACCTAGACTCCTCTCTGAGGAAGGAGTTTAGAAAGCAAGGGGGTCCTTTCTGAACCTTGTGACTCAATGGGAGGGTCTTCCTTACTCTCTGCATCTTCGGTCTCTCTGTGAATCATTCTAACTCCAGTGTAACTCAGTTTTCCTTTGTATGATTCTTCCATGCAGTAATTAATAGATTGAACCTTGCCATCGAACTTTGTTAAGTCGCACTTTTACAACATCATATTAAAACCACTTTTGCTAATGCCTCTGTTGGTCATTCCTTAAGCATTGTAAAACACTCCTTTTGTGACAGGAGGTCACTTTTAAATGTTTCGAGGATGTGTCCGTAGTTAGAAAATTATGAAATCCTAACCAGAAAGTAAGTAGCTGTGCCTCACAGGACTCTTACCTCAAATCTCAGTCTGTATTTTTCCATAATAAAAGAAAAAAAAAAGAAGAAAAAAAACCCAGAAAAGTATATATTTGAAAGAGCGTGACACTTTGCAATTTAATATGTGAGCCTGTCTCCATCATTTTGTCTGCCTGTCACATTTGAGGCTTGTTTTTTTCTTTTTTTTTAACACTTTTTCTTTCACTTTATTTGATTGTAAGTATTTAACAGTAAAGTGAATAGTCAACCATGGATCAATGTCACCAGGCAAAAGCTTATTATATTAAATATTACAAACTGTGCAGAAGAGACAGTTAATAAGCAATATCTTGCATATGATCATTACAAAGAAAGTGTATGAAAGAACAATACTATACCAAGAGTGGTCAGAGAATAATGGCCATTTTTCTGTAAATGAAGCAGTATCTTCTTTCATGTGGCACCTTCTTCTGTCACTCAGTACAGCCTACTGCTCAGTATTGACAACAGGCTTCCATTAAGGAACTAATATCTGCTGTCAAAGCTGTAGTTACAGAAGTCCCTTCCCACCTCCACAGAGCCTCCTGCTACAGATTTCTGACAGCAGGTGAGACAAGGAGAAGAAATAGTAATGTCTTAAACACCAAAATGGTGAGTGGGAAATGGGAACAGAAGGCTTAGCGGAACCATGAAACTTCCCCAAACTCCTTTTACTGTGGCTCTCCAGAACAGTACTTTGAGGGTTGCATTGAACCAAGACATGAATATCAGAAAGAAACATCAGTTGTTCAACCCTGGCCTCCTAAAATGCACCTAGGCCTAAGCTGAGAAAAAGCAATAACAGGAAAGATTGCTTTAATGTCAGGAGCCAAATTTAGACCAAGACTCCTAGTCTTCTAAGCAATCTTCAGCCTGTTCCTATATTGTGGATCATTTTCTTTTTATTATTATAGAGGTACTGTGCCAACAGTAACTGTTTCCCCTGTCTGAGTTTGAAAAAACAAGAACTTAAGGCTTTTTTAGTTTTTTTTTTACTTAAGTACACATTTTTACTTAATACTCTGCCATTGTGGATGACCAAAAGCCTAAGCTGAGTAAGGGTTAATAGGACACCACTTTAGACCACAGCTATTTGCATTTTATATGTCTTGTACTCACCTCTTGTCTGTTGGCATCACCAGGAGAGGAGACCTGTGCTTAAATAAAAGAATAAATATGAAATACACCAAATATCAGGGATTTTAAATCTTTTATTCTTCTAGTAAGCGGTCAGTAGTGAATGAGCAGCAGTGAGTAGTGAATGAGCTGTGGAGTAGTTTAGTTTGCTGCTTGTTTCCTGTGAAGTATTCACCAGTCTCTGTCTCTGCACTGCTGCAGCAGTTGTTGGGCTGGCAGGCAGCAAGAAAACTGACAAAGCGATAGGAATCCCCTCTGCTGTTTACCCTGAGGATGTCCGCAGCAAAAGAAAAATGAGGGGTTTGACCTTACTGTTTGACTTGCTTGCTCTGAGCAGGTTGCAATTACAGGCCACCTATTGTTTCTCTATACACAAAAATATAGGGCGCAAGTGCAAATGCAGTTAATGAGAGCTTAGAATCAGATGTTGTCTTTTCCCAGCTAACACACTGATAGAGGTAATACCAAGAGATCTTTATTTTCATGCTAGGGCTGCACAGCATATTCTTTACTAACTTGTGTTTGTGTTGGAGGCATGCCAGGAAAATAAAGTGTTACGAAGGTGAATTTATAAGAAGCAGAGGCATCTTGCCTCTCAGGCAATGGCCACAAAAAAGTAGTTTCTGATCCAGAGTGTGGTGACTTAGATTGGGCCAAGTTTTCATCCTAGATCTTACTAAAGGAGGTAGAGGAGTCCTTCTCAGATATGAGTGTCTTGGAGATTACCACTTCTGAATAGATGAAGTCAGGCTTGGGATTCTGTACTGCTAATAAAGACAGGGCTGTGAAGTGTCTCGATTGCATCTCCCATGTCTTGTTGCAGTAGTATAGTTTAAGATATTTTTTTTTCCTATTCAGAAAAGAAAAATAAATTAATTTCCCAAAAGAAAGGACAAACAGCTTCAACAGTAATGTTTTGATCAAAAATTGTATTCAGACACACAGGCTTATGATAGAGCATTGTCTTATTCAATTGGTCTTTCAAGATGTAAGTGAAGATATTCCATGTCTGGCTTGAGACAGATATTCTAGGGCCTCTACTAAATCAATTTTCCTAATGCATTTGGGTTTCTTTTATACTTCTTTCCCTTTTTATCAGAAAAAAATAGATTAAAAATCTATTTTAAAAATAGTAAAGTAACAAAGTCCTCAAATTGCAGGAAATGACAACAGTGAAGTGATCCATGCAATTATGACATTTTCTATACTCCACATGGCAATCTCTAATTACATGTTATTATTTCCACAGGACATAATGCCTCTGTGAGGGAACTGAACAAATGGAGACAAATTGCATAATTATAGAATTCTGGATTTCAAATAAATTTTGAAGAACATGGTCTATGTCTCATTATCAATGTAAGGAAACAATAGAATTTGGGACCAGGCAGTTTCAGAAATCTCCCTTGTGGAGAGCACGTATGTAACACATTTGATCTTTACATGTAAGCCTTTCTCAAATGAGAGCACACTTTCCAGCTGTTGAGAACAAAATCTGTGTTTACATAAATGTCATAGATAGTCATATAAGACTAGATCACCAACAGAGTAAAAATACATACAAGCAAAATCCAGTCAGATTATGGTCCTGGGTACAGTAGACATGTAGTGGGGGGAATAAAAGAAAGAAAGAAAAAAAGAAATACCACTAACAATTGCATTCTTCTCACTGAGCTGCAATACCTAATAATCTTTGCCTATTTTCTACACTGCAGAAATGATAAGTCCAATATCCCTCCCTTTATGAATATATTTGTGTGAATCATAAATGTGTAACTAATTTACCTACTTCAGAATATTCTACAAAATAAAATTCTATAAAAATAATACTGACTTCGTCAATAGAAATGTATTTGTTGCACTTTTCTGCATGAAAAAAAATTAATGAACTGGAATCTTCCTTTATATCCTAGCTTTGCTATGACCACTTAGCAGTGTTTAGAGTTTGATTGCAAGAAAAAGATGTAAAGCTATTGTGTTCTACTTAGAAGGAGCTCCACTTCTTGAAGAGGGAGTAAACTGTGAGTGGCAAGTAATATCCTCCTAATGTGCTGCTGCTGAGACACTGCAAAACCAAGGTATACTACTGAAGATGTTAGAAAGAAAGACAAGACAAAAAGCAGAAATGTAACTCATGCATGCCCTCTCCAAGAATAACTCTAGGGAAGAGAGTACCTTCTGCACACCAGGCACGAACTGTAAGCATCAGCCCAAGACAGTTGCAGGTCTGTAATATCCCCACTAACTGTAATGCAGGAATGAACTCCCTGGCCTTCACAGCACCTGCTGAAGATGTATCTATGCACTGTGCATAGCACAAGGTTGCATACGGGAGCTCAGTTATGGCTGGCTCCCTCTCCAGAGCATGCAGGGCTCAGTACCTACGCATGCCAAGTGGACTCGCATGCCATGGTGCAGGCTGGGCTGCCTGCCTGCATGCAGAGTGGGGGCAGTCCAGCAGCAAGCTGCAAGGCAGTCGTGCAGAAAAATGACAGAAAGGAGGCAGAGCAGGCTCCGCTTATACTCTGGGGACTGCTGTTTCAGAACCATGTACACATAGCCCTGACAGACTTTGTCTTATGTATGCAATCACCATGTCACAATGCTAATATCTTTCCTTTTCTTTCTCTGTCCCTATCCACAAGCCCTTGACCGTCTTCCTTCATTTTTTCATCTCCCTATTTGATTTTGTTCTGAAATCGTCTTCCTGTTTCTGAAGTTTCCCTTTCTTAACACATAAATACAATAAAAGTGTGCACAAGTAAAGCAGCAAAACAGCTAAGGAAGCAAACGCTATTGTCATTATTTCATATTTCCAATTAATTCAAATGTCAAATTTATTGGAAATCAATACAGTGTATTGGAAATAAATCATTCAAGCAACATGGCAAGCTAGGGAAAATAGCCCTCTTGGTAATTGAAAAGCTAACTGAGCAGGATGTACTGTAATTGATCACATAGGTAGCTTAAAGAACAGATTTATTCTATTCTGCTCTCTGTAGGCTATTTTTTCCCAGTCGGGGGGGCACAGAAAGGATTGGAAACGTATTGCAATGTATATTTACAGTTTTCATTAACAAGATATTGTAAAAAACAAGGTTCAATTATCAAAGACTATGCACAGAGTTTATTTCCATTCTCCTTCAGTCTTTTTTTCTTTATGCAATAGTCCACATGAAATGCATGTAACTTCTTTATTACTATGGCTAGTCTGATCTACCCTCATCTAGGCAGTCAAAACTTACGTAGGTCTACTTAACAAATGTAAATAAATATAAAACTGCCAAATTAAAATTGCTGCAGTACACCCTGCCGGCCATGGACATGAAGATCTCTATTTTCTATAACCTTTTCTATTCACTCTGGGCAGATTTCCATTTTTCTCTGCAGTAATACTTCAGTGGACTGCAGCCTTGTACCTCCTTCTCACCAGCCTTCTCCTGCAATCCCTTCTTGCTTTGAAACATCATCTGTGGGTCACCCTTCATGCCAGATAGGAGGATTAGCATTTCTTTAATCCTATTAACTTTAACATCAATAGGTTATTTTCACAGAGGCGTCTTTTGCTAAATCCTTTCCTGTGCGGTATTTAAAGTTATTCCTTGGCTGTTTGCTTACTGTGTTGCCTGGTAGGTGGACAATCTCCTCAGAGGTAGGAGAAGACCAATCAGATACACTTTCAGCTTGATTTGGAACAGTCATGGGAACCGAAATCTCTGACCTTCCAGAAAGGTACTGTCTGCATCCAACTGTAGAAAGCAGCCTCTTTTAAATACTCCTAATCAAATAGAGGTTCATTGGCAGAACTAAGACCAACCTCTGCTAAGCTCAGCTGGCAATTCAGGCAGGAGGAGTGGAAAGGTAAAAGAGGAGCATGGAGAGTTTGTGTCCTCTCAGGCAGAGGAGAAAACTTCACTGACTGTTATATCCTGGGTGACTGCTTTAATCAGCTCATAGAAAGATTCCTTCTCTTCCTGAAATTTTGCACTCTTAGTTTCATTGGCATTTATTACAAGTAGCCAACTTTCCTGTTTGAACATTAAAAAAAGTTTTTTGCCTAAAATAAACTCATGTTTTTTCAAATGTGATTAAAATAAAAGAATATATTTTGACTTGATTTAAATTTATTTTTATTAATATAATGGCTACTGAATAAATATATTCACCAGTCCTTCCTGCAGTATTTCTTATACCCATATAGCAAATACCCACAGTACCCAAACAGCTTATAGTACATATAGACAAGTACAACCTTTTCATGAGCAGCTTCAGTATGTACCTATGAACTCTGCAGATCTGTGTATGACTTACACCTGGAGCAGTTGTGGGTCATTAGTTCTATCAATAATTCTTTCTTTTGATTTCATTCCAGATGTAATGCAGCTAATTTCTTTCTCAGACCTGAAAACAACCTGCAGCCATTATCCTTTTCTTTGGCATCCAGTCTAATCTGACTAATGACTGAGATGTTCAGACCAGAGACTCTTGCTTCTAACATATCCAATATCCTGGACTTTTGCTTGTTTCTTGAGACCATTTTATCAGTCAGTAAACACATTGATTGTAAAACAAGCAAGATATCAGCCAATATAAACTTTTTTGCATTTCTCTATCAGTACAGCCAACACAATTTTAAGTTCATTTATTTTCCCACACCCCTACTAATATGTGACAAGATATGAGGATAGGATGCATTCTAAATTTAGAATTTTAATTCAGAAATAAGATGCTCCACTCCTAATTCTACTTTAGCACACTAAAGCACTCAATGATAGCTGGCAATCTGTTATAAGTGTAAGGCATAGTGTGAGAAAAAAATACAGAGCGAAAAGTAAACCAAAAAGCCCTCTTTCACCCACAAATATATGAGAGTATATGAGATGAGGGAAGAGTTTGCCATTGACAGGAAAACGAAGTACTATCAGTTTCTAAAGTTTAAAGAAATGTAGGAGGAATATGAAACATGAAATTGTGAAAAGCCTCTTTCAGCAGGTTTCGGGTCAGGAATTGTATTCAATTTTGTGTGTCCCATTTGTTTCTTAGTTTCCTATTCTCTTCTCTTTCTGGCTCAGATCTCCTCTCTTTGTGGCTCAGGACATTAATCATTATAGTTCTAAAACAAAGATTTTAGCTAGATCTGCACAAAACTTTTGTAATGAAACTGAAGAAATTCAGACTAACCTGTTTTGGGGTTTTACTCCTGCAAGCAGGAAGGAGAAATTCAAAAGTAAGAGAAAAAGATTGCAAAAGAAAAGAGAGCTATATGCTTCATTTCTGAGTTTAATAAAAAATTTCCAAGGGTTCAGATATGTGTTCATTCAGCAAATGGCTAAAATTATTTCTGATGCTACTTTTTCATACTGCTGTTACCATTTTCTATTGGAAATTACTGCCCTTATGGCAAGAGAGAGCAAAGCCTGGAACACAGGAGCATGTCCTTTCCTGGTCAGTGCACAGCCAGCCAGTTTGATCTGTAGCCACCAAAAAATTGCCATATGAAACAGCTGAAATAGAGTTGTCTTAACCTCCAGTTGTGGGGTCATAACCTCCCGTTCTTAGGCAGTGTCATTTTAACCTCTCCAGAAAAAGACATGTGCTCATGTCCTCATTCACACCAATCTCATAACAGCTAATGTGGAAAGGCATGATCCTGTGCTAGGCCTGCTGACATGCAGATATTGCATTGAGCTATCATGCTGCAAGAAGCCAAATTTCAGAAAAGAAAACCCTGAACAGTCATAAAATGAGGAACAACTCTGTTGGAAACAGTGACCAAATAAAAAGTGACAGGTTTTGGCAGAGTTCTGCCTTTCTGCAGCTGTTCACATTGTTCCGAGTCCATGTTCTTGGAAATTATCTGACATTACAATTACAATGAAGTTTTCATGGTCAACATTGTAAAACATAATTGGAGTGTAAGCTTCACCACTCCACATTTGTATTGTAGAGGAACATTGTGAAAGCAAAAGTTCATTCCAATTTAGATTTTACTGATAATCTTTTAGATAGACTAGTTCATGGGGCATATAACCTCACAGGTAAGAGAACAACTGTATTTTTTTTAAGTTTACATCTCCTCTTATAGTACAAATACCATCGGTAGTAAGTGATTAGTGAGTTTCAGAAAAAATACTAAGAAATCCAAATAAAATAAAGTTTTTGTCCTGCTAGATATGGGAAAATGGCTGATGGGCCCAGTTGTTCTCTGTGGTGGGACCACTGTGGAGTCAGCTGGCTGCCCGGCTCTCACTTGTCACAGAGGCCAGCCGTGCCAGCATCTTCCCCCTCTCCATCCCCCACCGCCACTGCCAACACCTGGGCACCCAATACAAGTCAATAGAGACAAACAGGTAGGTTTTAAGGTTAAGTTCATTTAACACGTTCATTAACAAGTCTGTATTTGGGTGAGATGAACTGCACTGAAGAGGAATATATTTCTCTTCCCTGCCTTTACAGGGAGACTAGACAATTTGATCAAAGGTAGATTATCACATAGTGGTTGTCTGAAACTAAGTGAGAGGAATGCCATCGAATAAGATCACAATAAATTAAACATCTCAGTATAAACATTCCAGAAGATGAAAATCAATCAAAATCACATTCCTGGGAACCAACGATAATGCTTCTAAACATTATTTGGAAAAGAAAATCCAAATAATTGATACTGGCAGTTGACTTATGTTCCAAGTCAAAAGACTAAAATGGCTTAATTTTGATTTTTTTTTTTTTTTTGTGGCAGTATATTTCATTCAGATGCTAATTTTTTATGTTAAAGGCTATGGTGCATTTTAGTATTTTATTTCTTGCAATATTCTGACAAACGAAAAGACACTGTGTTATTAAGACATAATATCTGATTGTTTCAAATAACTTATTGGTGAAAATTCCCACTTCAAGGGAAATTATAGAAAAGTTGATATTCTGTTCTGATATAGGCTGCTCCCCCAACACCCCTGCAAAATCAGACATACCCAGCTACCTTAACTCTAGATACGAAGTATAACATATGAAAAGAAGTCTGAAGCAACAGCAACAAAAGTGTTTGACAGATCTGAAAACTCATTTACTGTTGTTCCCAAGCATACTTAGGCACATTCTCTATTTATTAATCTGTAGACATGAGAACATATTTGAATGTATATAAAAATTTATTTACTCATACTTAAAAACAATATTTTATCACACATACTGTATCTGCTGTTGTTTTTCAAACAATATTTAAAATGTTGTTTCATACAGATTGCCTCTGTTACATAATTTCACATTTCTCTCTTTATATTACTATTTATTAATGTCTGTTAATAGAGCCAGTGTTCCTACCTGGAATAGTTTGACTGAACCCTCAGCTGATGTCAGCCAAATTGAGCTACACAGTGGACAAATCTTAAATAAATAAATACCTTGCCGTGTTAAAAAATAATGAATTTTAATGATTATTCTAATAAAGCTATGTACAGCAAATTGACTTAATTTATCTGAAATCTAAACCAATTATAAAGTTTGAGGGAACTAATATGCCTAAGGAAAAAAAGCAAAAGAAACAACAATAGGGAAAAATCCATTTGAACAATCTATCCTCAGAAATACTTTAAGTTATATCTTTCTGTAATTCCAGTATTTAAAAGCTCCCTTGTTGACATTCTGACATTAGCACTCTGTAACAAGTATCCTGGGAATAGGATAATATTCTTCAGCAGTCTGATACACACTTTCTTTTTCAGACATACCAGCCTTTGTACACTTTCTGGGCTGAACTAGCATTAAGTAAATTTGATGTCAGCTATGTCAAAATGCTCTGCTTTAACTGCAAGTGATAATGTCATTTATGTCCAAAGGTTAAGGGTGGGGGGAAGCTCAGTGCAAGATTTGACATGCTAGTATTCTCCTTTGTAAATAATTTTATATTTCATCCTGTTCCAACAACATTGATTTGAAGTACTCTCAAAGTATGGATGTGACAGTTGTCCCACAAGACTGGGACAAAAGTCCTAAGACAACACTAAGAACTTTAGTGTTTATGTGCGCAGCACCGAGCTTTAAGTGGAAGTCAGTGTGGCACCATTAGCTTCCCTTCCATCTGATATTTCTGGGATAGAGAAAAGGGAGAGATTGGAGGGTCACGAAAGCTTCTAGCTTTAATTAAACAAAACTTCATTTTAATGGATATGCTCAAGTATGACTGATACTTTCTTCTTTTTTCCCCTCTCTCTTTTTTTTTTTTTAATAAGCAAAGTTTTAACATTTTGCAAAACATGCCTGATATCTAGATGTGTAAAAGATGAAAATATGGCTCCTAACCTTCAACTTCTCTCCTTTTCATGATTTGGGCTTATTTCATTCTCTGTTCATCTTCAGGTATCCAAAGATTTTCCTTAAGCAGAAGAAGGGCTTATAAATTGCAGTCCGGTGTTTCAACTACAATGCAGGTCTGTTGCTTTAGAGGATGCTGTCACCTTAACTCTGTCCACCCTGCCCCTACTGTTAAAACCCTTTATTCTTATATGTCTGCATTGCATATGCATAGCTCTGCAGAGCAGATACTGTTTTCGTTTTGTGTGTTCTTCAGTGTTAAAACACTTTTTAACCTTTTAAAAATAATGACATTAAGGATTAATTCTACATCAATGAAAACCAAGCAACCTGATGAAAAAATCGTGAAAAAACTCTTCAGCCCCAAATTATTAACTATAGACTATGCAGATGGCAGTCTGTTTGTGTGGTTAAAACCAGGAACTAATACTTGCTGTTACTGTTTTCTAATGTAAAAACAGATGCTATTCATACTCATACAAATATGAAATGCTTGGCAAAACCAAAATATTTCATTAATAGTGCTAACAGCAGTGAATTTTCATTGTTAATTATTTGTTGTATACACAGATGTACCTTTCCTTTTTACATTCATAGCCTGTCAATTTTCAACAAAAACTTCTTTTTATAAATTGCTCATTTCATCCTCTCACTTCTGTAAATAATTTTTTTATAACTGAACATATTTTGCATGGTTTATCAAAATACATATTTATAGGAGTGGAAAAAATCTAGTGCACTTAATATGTATCTGTAGGGTGTATGGTTTTGCACTATTTCCATGAAAGTGCCTGACCTGACATCAACACTCTGTGCACATCCATTCCCTCAACATACCTAATCTCTGACTCAGCTTGATGTAATTTCTCTTAGTTGCACATACCATGCAAAAGAATCACTTCTTGCAGTCAGTTAAACAGCTATTAGGTAAACTAAATGTTCTCTCTATTTTTGTATTTCAGACACAACTAATTACAGTATTTCATTACTTGTAACAGGTTAACTTATTTTATTTGGTTAAATCTTCATGGTAATGAATTTGCTTGTGAGCAGATTGTAAATAATCATGACAACCATTACAGAAACACCTTCATTTTAATATTTGACATGAATAGGATGCTTAAACAGTTGCTGCTGCAGGTAAGTGATGCTTTATACAAACACACACATACACGCCAACCACTCTCTTGTTTGCTTGCTGATGCACGAGGATAACTACTTGCTTGCATTTTCCTGTGTGGTACTTTGTTTAGTGCCAGGATTCCTCTCTCTGGGCCCTCTCATTAAGTCTTTTCTTAAGGAAGATTTGCTCCTCATGTGTGGCTCTATATTACTATGAAGATCTCAGTATAAGAACTATGCCTTTTGGTCAGATGAAGTATGTTGCAGTTGACTTCAGTTTAGTAAAACTTCCATCTAACTTCAGTCGTATAAGTAGCTTCTTAGGGACCTGCAGCATACAGAATACCCCTTTTCACCCTTTATTAACAGCATAGCTAAGAGCGTGGTGAATCAATCTGAGTTGGTTATATCATATCAGAGACATAAAGAGGCTTAAGCTTTTTTTCCCAGATCGCTCCATGTACAGATTGTTAGAGTTCTTAAAAAAAGTTTTTTTTAAAAAAATCAAATATATGTGAAGTTGAGGATCTCATTGTTTGAGGTACTAAAAGAGCACACAGAACCAGAAATGGAACTTGAGAGGGAAAATGTTTGCAATGAAATACAGAGCAAGAGAAAGGGATGAGAGGGGAATTAGAGGAGAAATAACAGATGGAACAACAAACACACCTTCATGAACTTGGTCCTTGGGCAGTGGTTGCAATCAGAAAATATTTAAGAAAAAATGTGAGATATGCATAGAGAGACACTAACTAGATTTAATAAGAAGAGAGTCACAAAAATGTTATTTTCCTGATTACTGCAGTGTGTCATGTTATCACATTTTTAATAACATGCAAATAAGTCAGGATGAGAAGATGACCTACAAAAAAATAGTGAAAGAGTTTGAGGAAAGCTGTAATCTCATGAAAAGTGCAATTTCTAGAAGTTTTAGATAGGACTGCAAAAATAGAATCCTTTAACCTTTTTTTGTCACTGACGTGAAATTCAGAAATCAGAAATATAACTGTAGTATTTTGACATCAGAGATCAGATGGTGATCACAGAGGAGACTGATGAAACATGGGGGCTTAAACTTAGAACTATCAGGATGTGTCAAGTTATAAAAAATTACTTAGGACAGAAACCTAGGAAGGCAAATCAGAGGTAGCCATAGGTAAGCTGCTGATCAGCAGGAGAAGAAACTGACAAAAAGTAAATACTTAGAGGAGACTTCAGGAAAAACTGCAAGACGATGCAGAGAAAAGACAGTGCATGAATTGTGGCAACTTACACAGACCCTGGCAAAGCCCAGAGTCTGGAAACATCAACATTCACAAGACATAAAAACATTTTACATTGAGCTGCAATCAAGAAAAGTACAAGAAAAACAGTGGAGCTGCACAGATAGCAAGAGTGAAGTTTTACATAGCAATAGTGAAGTTTTATACAGGTACAATGTCTGAAATTTCAGGAGGAGAAAGTAAATAAATCTCTTGTGAATTTAAGTTTCTTTGCTCTGCTATATAAATTTTAGTTGTCATGAAAATGAGACAAACAAGTGTTATATGATTGTCCTTTACAATTCTACCAAAATAGTTCAGTGCTGGCCAATAATACACTTTTCTGTAGTGTAATAATGAATGTAGCGCTCCTTGTTGAGCTACTCATACAGTATGTTGTTTTTTACTAAGAACAAAAGGAAGCTACTTGGAGACCTTTAATCTTATTTCATGAGAGAACTAACTACGTATTGAGTCCTGATGATCTTTGGAAGCAAAAGCTAATGTATTGAGCCAAGACAACATTCCAATATGCAGAGTACCAGTTTATGATAATTACTTTTGCATCTGCATTTAGAGTACCACATGTAATTACTGAAGTGTATACTTTTCTCTCAGCAATGGCATGCAATTCCCATTAGTGGTCTTGGCAGTCGTGCACAGGCTTTACAAGACCTCTAAGTAATCTGTAGCCCCTTGTAATTAAATGCAAAAAGAATTACAGCCAGTAGAACATAGTGAATAATTCACAACCAATATCTTGCCTGATGAATTTAACTTATTTTTATGTACCAAAACACAATCAGGTATTCTGTCTTTTCTTATGTATTAAGTTACTCATTTATTACTTCATTCATTTGCAGTCCTTTTGCAAGTCTTTGCAAAATACTTCCAAATTGCTACTGGAACAATACTGATTGTTTGCATAATTTCTCACTAAAATTTTACATTAGGGATTTGAAAAAAGATGGTGAAACTTTGAAATTTGAGGCTTTTCTCTATACAAAGCCATCTGTTTGAAAAATTCTTTCTGCAATTAAAGAGGAAACTACTTCATTCAAAAACCCCATATCTTGAAAGAGTTTTCACTAGAATTACTTGAAAAGCATAACTTCTATCCATCAGGAAAGACTCATTGTTTGAAATTCAAAAAGTATACAAGTTGAAGGAGCCTCCTAGGTCTTTGAATCACTTCTCTCGTGTTGAGGGTTACCATATTATCTCTTTAATAACTTACCTAGTACCTTCTTAAATACCAGCTACGTTACTTTCCCACTACAATTTCCCCACAAATATTTTTCCACTGGCTCAGTATGCGAACACGTTTGCTCTTCTGTCAATTCAGTATTTTACTCAAATAAGTCTTCTCTTTCTTTGATGATCATACACCTAAGGCATTTGGAGACAGCGGTCATTTTTCTTCCAGAATTTATTTTGTTAAGTTTAAATAAAGGAAAAAACCAACCCTTCTCATTTCATCTGGAAGATTCATCTTTTATCTAATTGGCTATTTCCCTGTGTGTATGATATCCCTTTTCTTTTAATCTGCATTCATTTTTTTCCTCAAATATGAGTGACTGGAATTTTACACGGTATTATAAATGATGTTTCATGTGTGTCCAAAACAGAAACACATTGTTGACTATAAAACACCATGGAAGAAAATATTTCATAAAATTAATTTTGGAGTAGTTACAACAGTACATCATAATAACTCCTCTGTAGAAACACACCATGACACTGAATTCTATCAAGAAATTTCATCAGCAGAAAGATACAGGGGATGGGAAGAACCTGAATTACAGCTCCAGTGAAATGTTGCAACTGCATAGGAAATCTCAGAGGCCAAAAAATTCTTAGTCATTCAATAGACTAGAAAGCATTTTACAGAGTAGAACAATGTAATTACCCCCATGTAAACCAGGTGTGGTAAAGTGAATTGCCTTAACAGAGATAAAAGAAGGGCCAGAAGCACATATTTTTAAGTCCAGCATTGTGTTTTATGCACAATATTTTTCATCTGGATTTTCTAAAGAGAAAATTTAAATCAGTGGTTTTCACAGAAAGTCTCAATTTTTAAGTCTGCTTTTCTAACATGACATTACTACTGATTAACACATTTTGAAGCATATTAAATCTAGATTACGTATGTTTAGAATTCTGTAATACACTTTTGCCATGAAATTATTAAAATAATTTCCACAAATCAATCAAAAAACCCCTCTTTTTGTTAGAGAATGTTGTAATATCACTATCCATATTTATTAAGATCAATAATAACTAACCTGACATTCACAGACTATCAACTGCTATTAATAAATTTATTTGTTTCAATTCCATTATCCCTGTTGTAGAAACAATGTCCCAAAATAATGAAAATGTGCATTAGTAAAACAATTAAAGTTTGCTGAGTTCTTTTTACTTTTCTTTTAACAAAAAATATGAATATGAACCTGTCTACAGACTGTGTTGTTTTTTTGTTGGTTTTTTTTTTTTTTATGTGAAGCTGTTGGTTCTAGGAATTTCTCAGCTTAAAAAGACTCTGACTGAAGTCTTTTCTAGAAAGAATCTCTTGATTTGTCTAATGATGATCAAATGGGAATTTTAAATTCAAGTTTCATCCTCTATAGTTTTTAATGTAAATAAGCTATGATATATGGCATCATTGGATAATGTAGTGGAAAAAAAAATCTGTGTTTGTCAGACAAAAGTTAAAAATATTGCTATTTTTGAACATCAAAACATTCTTTTCACTGTCACTGCTTTATAAGAAACATTTGTTTAATTGGAATCTGACTGAATTGTTTAATTATTCACAAATCCTCCCATGAAAAATGTATTTGTTATGTAATTCAGAAAAAAATATTTAATTTGGGGTTTTTTTTGTGAACATTTTAATCCAGATGCTTACTAACTAAAATATTAAACAACTGGTCATTTAAGTTACTTGATGTTGCTTGTGTTCTGTGATGAATAAAAATGAAATTCTGTAAACCATGATATAGTAAGGCATCAATAATGTGTCATATGTTCATGGTCTTTCATGAATAACTTTGTTTTCATAAGATATCAAAAAATCACAAACCATAAAGTTAAGGAGTTCTTTTCCATTAGACGAGACATTTTTAATATGTCCAGTGCAATTGCTAAATTAAAGATAACTCACAGTTTCGGTGTACGATTACACACCAACTCAAGGAAACAGAAGACATGCTTACCCTTAAGTATGAGTAATTCCTTCAAAAATCTTATTTTAATTCAAGTGAAAAGAAATCACAAGTGCTTTGTTAGAGCAAGATTTTGTCATATACCCAGAAGGAAGCCACAAATGCAAACCCTTGATCTAGTATTTGAAGTTACACAGGAGATGGAAGGTATTATTGTCAAGGTCTTTCTTGTTTCATTTTCCCTTTTTCTTTTGTTCATTCAGTATGTCTGAAACCAGCCTTGGGATTCTTTCTAATTTATAATTAATTTCTATTATTAGCAAGTCATTTCAACTTGTCTGGAAATTGGAATTTGTTTCTGCACTCTCTGAACCAAACTCCTGGGGTAAGGACTCTCTTCTCATGTCCCCCAAACATCACAGGAATGGTAGCATCTAAAGAACCATTATTTCCCTCATTTCCCTCATTTTAGGAGTCCATTTCCCTCATTTTAGGAGATCACAATCAGATAAGGAAGGCAGGAGTCAGAAAGGAAGGCAGGAATTATACAGAAGCAAGGATTGTACCGCTTTAAGACATAAACAAGGCATTAAGATCAAATCCTAGCAAAGTCTACTGTTTGTTGCAATAACAAAAGAGCAAATTGATTTTAAACCTTTTCCTTACTCAAAAGAACACACAAAGAGCCTATATAGTGAAATATCATTTAAATTATCCTATTACTTTATCCCTCCACCTATCTTTTCATTTTATGTACCATTTGTACATACACAAATGCATAATTAAAGATCAAATGTAGTTGTACACAATTATGTACAAGAATCTTTGACTTACACACATTAAAATATGTAACCACTGCTAAAAAGAAACATGTTGACATACCCATAAAAAAATTCAGAATTCCCAGGGTGTTTTCTGCTCACTTATATTCTTTGCTGGAGAAAATGACAAACCAGGCAGGTTAGGTATTATTATCACACACCACAGTATCCCAGGCCATTTCAACCATTGAATATATCTAAATGAACTGAATTATGGCTTGACTTTAATTGCTTTCAGAACAGAGATGAGAATGGTATGTAAATTTTATATACACTGAATACTTAAATGTGTATGTACATGTATATTAGACACTTTCTACCTCTTATGCATGGTATTTACCTAGGTCAAGGACACAACAAACATGGTCCCATTCATTTTGAGGCACAAAAATATTGACGTATCTATTCTGTAAAACCAAAACACCCAAGTATATGGTTAAAGCATATGGTTAATTGCTCTGATAAAGTAGGAAAAAAATAATAAAAGGATTATATATACTACTTTGCTTCTTTTGACACAAGTGGAAGTAATTATATTATTGCTTTTGAACCTCTACAGGGGTCAAATTTTCCCACTGGCTGTGCATTGGATTATTATTTAGAAAATAATCTCTTAATGTTATTGTAAGTATATGGAAGAAGTTTAAAATAAGCAAATTATTTGCCTGCTTTCAATACCTGTCACAAACTCTATTTTCAATAAACTTAGGAAATGATACATTGAAATTTCATCATCTTCCTGAAACTTTTTGGTGAAATAGTAGTGAAAAAGCAATTATTTTGAAGAATCTGTAAAAAAATAAATCTATAATAAATTATTTTCTTTGAGGAAAAAAGATGTAATGATTAATCAGTTATTTGATTACGAGACAGACTAATTATATTACTAAGATGTCTAGTGGAAACCCATTAGTAACTGAATAAATCTATTGCCATTGGGGAATTTATCAATTGCAACTACATACATATATATTGAATTTTCTTTATTTTTGGCAAGATAGTTTAAGTAATTAGGATCATGAAGAAGATTAACTTTCTACATTTTCTAAATGACAAATTAGATTCCAAAAAGATTACCTGCAACAAATAAAGATTATAGTAATACATGAAATTGCAAAGCAAATGTTGCCAGTCCATATTTAATATACCATAACAGAAGGCAGACTGCATTCTCAGTAACCCAATCGAAAAAATAAGTGCAGACAGCCCAGGTATATGCAGAGATAACTCTAACATTTGAACAGGTACAGATTTGGAATTCTGTGGCAAAAACTGTGTTTTTCTCTCTCTTACAGAGAATAACTATTTACTTTCAAAACCAAACCTGACCAAAGCCTGCTGAAGCTAACAGAATCTCATTGGCTTTGGATCAGACTTTAAGGAATATTACTTTCTTGAATCTCAATGTAAAGCATACATCTTATGTACAAACCTTCACCATGACTGCTCTCAATGGCGGTACTCCTAGTTTCAGGCCTCTGTTTCACTGCAAAAACATCACTTATGAAAATTGAACTAAAGCTGAAACTAGCAATGCATGTGGAAACAAGAGTAAGATATATGGCACAGCACTTTCCCAAAGTATTATTTCTACCATTGTCCATGACTATCACCATTTATGCATTATATCTTGTTTGATTTGAGATTTTTTTGTGGTAAGACCTAGCTGTGTCAGCAATAGGGAAATACTGCACAAGACTTTGGGAATCACTAAATTGCAAATAACAAAGTCCTCACAGAGGACATAGAGTCATTCTGCAAACTTGTCTGGATGAAAAAGATATTTTCCTTGAATTGCTGTTTGAAGACTGACCATGGTGAATCCTTGTCTGCAAGTTGACAAAGTTTGAATTAAAAATAATGTTTCCCTAAACCTCTTTTCCAGCTCTATTCAAAAGTGGAAGCGTAAAATATGGAAAGGATTGTCATAAAATAGTTTCAAATTTATGTGACTTGGCACTATTCCCACTACTATAATGCAAATAATAAGTGTGATAGAATTAGTGTAATAATTTACTCTATTGGGACATCCCAAATCTTTACAAAAGCCTTATCTGCTCTGGGACCATGTGTGTATCATAATATGTCAATGATGTTAAAGAGAGGATTAGAACTGATCATGCAAAAGGCCCAAAGGAATTTTAAGGTTGAACGTAGACTGTTAAAAAGTGTCTACATACAATTTCTATATGCTACAGTGCAGAATCATATTTAATATCATTCTAATTCACTCGCAATTCTAACGTTATGTATTTTCACATATTACAGTGAAATGTAATGCATGCATCGTGAAATTTTCAAAAGTGCCTCTGGTTTAGGAGTCAGTAAACACTTATGTTACTAGGCTCCTAAATTCGAGATCCATTAAGATATACGTTCATCCATCATTAGTAAAGCACAGAATTAAGAGTTAAATGTGTATTATTTTTATGGATTTGGGCTCAAATAAGTTTATCTAAAAAAAGTTGCTCATGGAAGATAATCTCCTGAGGGAATAATAAGAAATATTTGTCATTTTATTTCTTCTTCCTATCCTGAAGGGGTTAAAGTATATCTGAGTCATATGATCTTATGAATCCTTATTGTGTAAAAATGAAGTTTTTCAGCTGGCAATCTGGAAAAGTTGATTTTAATATGAGTATTCACAGTGTCTGATACAAAGTGTTTGATAGATCATTTAAATATTTACATGAACTGTTAAATAGTGCATGGTAAAATGCAAAAATACATCTAATCTTATTTGTTTTTCACACTACAAAATATTTGACACTACTCTTTTTCAATTTCCAATAAAAAATTGCTTATGGGAATCACAATGGCATTTGATAGGGTGCATGGAGAACCAGAACCTGGTTAGGAATTTATTGTAGTTTCCTTACCCTAGTATGTGTGCCAGAAGAAAAATGGATTTCATTTTTCAATCATTTTAATTTGTTCAAATACAGTAGACTTACATAAGATACATTCTTAGGTATCATTATTCTCCCTGGATATCAGTTTCTTTTTTGCTTTACTTCACAAGAATCAGTGTCACTAATTTTACAAAGTAATTCACCCACATGTCTTCTTTCTCAAGTAAGCTTAGTTTGTAGCTGGAGATTAAGCTAAATTTACAGAATATGTTAAATTCATGGTCACTGAGGTATTTGTGAATAGTTGTATTGTCATATGCCTATCAAAAAATGTAGTTTAAGTGCCACATTGATAAGTTTCTGCTTACAAGAATCAAGCTGTTATGGAGAGCTGTGAAAACAGTCTATAGATTTGCTTAGAATGGAAAAGTTAGTAAATCTAAGTCATTCTGATCATCCTTAAATCTAACAAGGTTTGGTATCTCAGCAAAATTTTTAGTTAAAATGTTTGATATCAGGTCTGCCAAACACTGGATTGAGAAGTCTGCAGCTTTTAAAAGCCTTCGGAATATACAAAAGGAATAAATAAGAACTCTGCATATAAGCAGGAAAATTTTCAAAAAGGTACATTTTGCAGAGTTTCTGCATGCAGCTTCCCTGCTGTTCTTAGTAGCATTTCTGTGCGTAAATCCCCATTCCCTGCTTGTGAGTGTACTGCTATAGGGAGCATTAATCCAAGGCAGCGTGGATTCTTCTGAAAAGTGACTCTCTTCTACTGCTTCAGGCAGCAGACAGTGTGAAAGTATCAGCATGCAAGTCTTTGTTTCCTTTTCTCTGAAATAACCAAGCAAATGCCACAGAAAACCAGAAATAAGAGTTACATGAGATTACTGCCCATCATTAAAGCCATGAATTCCACTCTGTAAATCTGACCATCAACTTCAGGATATTTTTATTTCACACCTATGTGGTACTTCTCAGGACCTCAGCAAGCCTTCCTGAGCTGATTAATACTTTGGTGTTGAGAGTGAATTTAT
The DNA here is from genome assembly GCA_020745775.1 of Theristicus caerulescens. Classification (NCBI taxonomy): domain Eukaryota; kingdom Metazoa; phylum Chordata; class Aves; order Pelecaniformes; family Threskiornithidae; genus Theristicus; species Theristicus caerulescens. The sequence goes on from CM036558.1 coordinate 78,586,475, forward strand.
TTTTCTGGACTTAACAACTCCACCTGTCTGCCACTGGTGATATATATGGATGACCGTCATTCAACTAATTAATTGAATGCAAACTTTTTTCTCTGTCATTAATGAATCTTGTATTCTAAGATGAAAGTAAAATTAATCTTCTTGGATTAACTGATTGGATGCTTTTATTAAGGAGTCTAACTAACTAGCACATGGGGACATGTTGTAGGCTGCATCATGATTTACTGCAAAATCTCACTTTAAGAACTATAGAAAACATGTAGACTTATTCATGAAGTATGGCAGATGTTAAAAGATGATAAAGAAATGTTAAAAATCCTTTACATCATAGTAAAATATGAACAGAGCCATAGCTGAGCAGGAAGGACAGAGTACCTACAGTTTTTTTGTGCAGTCTTTCCTAGGATCCCAGTTTAGCAGGACCATTCAAGTACATGCTTAACTCTGTGTGCGTGACTAAATAGCACAGATTTCTATGGACCTGAGAGTCCTGCTTAACTGCTTTTCCAAAAGGAAGGGGCTTAAGCTAATGCTTAAAAGTTGAACTCATTGAAGTGCTTTGCTTAATGCAAGCCTAGGCCAGGATTTGACAGAGAAATTAACAACCATACTGATGCTCTTTTTTCAGTCTTCAAAACTCTTGTCCTGTAGCTTTAGGTAACAAAATAATGCAATACCCTTTTTGTTTATTCATTGTCTGTGTACTAATAGAGGCAGTCAGCAAGTGATGCTTATATATGGATGTAAACAGTTACAATGAGATGATGGCTAGAAAAGTTGTGTGTGCAGCACATATGTATAACTTGCACATACCTTTATTGATTTACAAATTCTTTATCTCTAGCCTTCTGGGAAAAGCGGTAAGGAAATAACAGAATTAATAATAGTTAAAATTATAGTTAAAATAATAACTTAATTGCCTTCAAGATGTGAATTAGTCCAGGGATGCATTTTTTCATGTTAATAAATTGAGTGATGCTCTTTTACCTCACTGTCTTCCATTTTAATTACAATTCCACATAAAGAAGGAAAAGCCAGAGAAAAATATTCAAACTTCACTGGTCATTCTTACATATTAGTTAATCTCCAATGTAAAAGGGACGTACTTCAGACTTCAAAGTCCATCAGGGCTATATAGATCTTATCAGCTTTCTAGAAATTGAAATAAGTTCCTGCTAGCAGTAGTGATTTGATAGGTAGACAGTTTAAAACTGAACTGATTGCAGCTGAAATGATATGGGCAGAAAAATGGGCTTATGTGTGTGGCCAAAATGTTAAAAAAATAACAGTTCCTCCCTAAAAGACACTGCATTTTGCCAGTTTCTAGAGTCTGCACTTGTATTTTTAAATTAAATGAAAAAGCCTAGTATATCTTTAGATCACTAAGTAGCTCTCAAAGAACTTCATACAATTTGATTTTTTTTCTTTATGAAAATAAATTCCTTTAAGAATAAATGCATAATACCTATTTTTGTTCCATTATGCAATGTGTGGATTTAACAAGCCAGCTGGCTTCTGACCACCAACACCTCTAGGTTTTTAGATTGCAAAATAGCACGTTTTGTCATATCCAACTGATTAAATAATCACTTTGTAGTATAGTTTGTGATTATATTTTCATTAAGTGAGTGCTGTGATGCTGCAAAGAAATGACTCCTGTTTGTTTTGTGGGAACCAGCTGCTTTCACAAGAGGAAAAATCAGTGCTATATAGTGCTGCAATTACAATTTAAATAGTACTACATGTCTATTGTACAACTTTATAAATAGAATCATTTTTCAAGGTATATGCCAATTCAAGTAAAATCTGTGGACATACAGTATAAAGAAATGGCTCTTCAAGACTAAACAAAGTCTCTTAATAGTAAAGAATGTGCATGTTTCTTCAGCTCTGGAGAATATTCTTAACATTGGCCACATCGCTGGTGAGTTATGAGCCTTTTATACGCATGGGGGAAAAAAGGGATATAATGGGTACAATAATCCTCCTAATAATACCACAAGCTGAATTTCAACTTTCAAGCCTGCCTTCAAAGTTAAAAGTTAGCTTCCCAAGCTTTTTAAGAGGCTGCTGCCCTTTTCAAACCACATTTCAGGTGCATCATTCTTGCTGATTTATACATACTAAATGCTATGTGCCCTATTCCACCTGTGTAAAGCTGGAGAAGGCTGTGTAATTTCATTCTGCACCCTGGCAACCTCATTCAGCTCAGGCTGGTCGAAAAGTCTTAAGGCTAATTACGAGAATATTGGTTATGGACTGAGCTGGGAATAGATAGGACCTATAGCTGTTGTCTGACACAGACACACAAGATGCCGGCAGACCAGTTCTTTCTCTATAAAATAGTTGAGACTCCCTCCCTTTCATTCAGAACTATTGAGATAACACAGCAGCAAGAAGGCATGGCAATGGTAAAAACCCAGGGCAGCAGTTCAGACAGTTTGAAGTATCACAAGGCGAAGCACCTTTCTTGGATTTCTTTTTTTATAAGAGCAGATTAAAACTGTTTGGGGGTTTGATGACTCTGAATTACACACTGGACACACTAGATAGAAGTAATTGACACTTTACAGAAATATGCATAAAGCCATGTATGTTACCTATGCATGCACACCACGATACAAGCTATGGCTAACAGAAACAAGAAATTGCTTATATCGTAACAAGAACCTCCAGAAAAAAAACCCTAATATCTGACTCTTTGGTGGGCAATACTATGGCTATATATCCATTACTTTTTTGTAAAGAGTGAGTTTGTTGGGCAATATATACTTTGCTTAAACCCTGTTCCTTATACTATTTGCAGAGTGGAATCTGTTACCACATCTCACAGTGTTGTGATAGATTCAGTTTAAATGCCAATTGAAGATAAATTTAAAGGAAATAGCCCTAGTCCTTTCTGGTCACAGTTGAAATAGAGTAATGTGAAAATATTGAGAATCTTCCTTCTGTGGTATTATTGAAAAAAATGCAGATTAAATTGTCAAGAGACTGCACATCCAGTTCACCAAGGTATGTAATTAGAAATGAAACCAATAACTGTTTTAAGTTTATAAGGCAGAGATGTGTGACTCTTTCTTTTCCTGATTCAACTGACTTTCAGTCTCAGGCTTACTAAGACTTTTCATGCAGGTGTTCTGAAAAAAAACTGCTAAAGATACAAAACATTGTATTCCCATCGTTTTCAAAAGGATGACTTCCAGTCATGTTATCACAGAAGAATTAATAAAGAGGAGAATAGCAGAACAGTGTACCTACTCCTGGTCTTTTTACTGAGGAAAGATATGATTCCTTGACTTATATGACATAATTTTTTAGCTCTAACTCTCAATATATAGTTGGCTATGCTGGTCTAAAAGACAGACTGGTTGGAGACATGAAGCTAGATGCTATTGCCAGTTTTGCTACCAGTCTGCTGTATGATCTTGGACAAGTCTTTAAATCTCTCTGCATCTTTCTTTCCTCTTTGACCTTATGATTCTCTCAGGTTTCTTTATTATCAGTTCTTGCCTGGTTTTGACCTGATAAGAGCAGGTAATGCCTACCCAAAGGAATGGCTGTGTTTTCTTGGGGTTTAGTTGGGTTTTTTTCTGGGTTTTTTTGGTTGGTTGGTTTTGCTTTTGTTTTTAAATTTAATGTAAGGACTTGTTGGTTTGATATTATACTGCCTGAAAACATTTTGATGACTAGAAGGAGGCTGGGCACTTGGAAGCAACTGAAGTCATTACTTGCGGTGTTGTAACAAACCTTTTGATTTTTATAGGAAACTGAAGAAGTGATGGCAGTTACTTCAACAAGGCATTAACAGTGCTGCCTAAAGAAAATGTTACCGGATGTATGGATGAAAGAGGAATCTGCAAGCACTTGATAGATTTTGAATCTTTGCTCTGTGTGACTGAGCAGAGGATGTCTGGTTCCTGCAGGTATTTTTGAGTAAAGATGTTCAGCCACAGAGCCAGCAGATTCTCACTGCAGAACATTGTTCTTACAGGCAGTAATGAAAACCATAATAGAAGTTAAGCTCATGGGGAAGGGACCCTTTGGAAACAAAGGAAAAACAAGCTAAGGAGGCAACTACAACATAGGAATTTCTGCGTAGTAATTTATGTATATTCAATGCAGATGTCCCTATGTGACACTAGCTGGGAGATGGTTTGAATGAAATAGGTCATGCTTTACACTCTGCAATCATCTTCCAGCCTCCTTTCATCTGCAAGCAGGGAGAGTTGGCAAATGCCAACGTTTAAGTGCTCAAAAACTACTGCTGCGAATTTTTGCATAACGGAAACCATCCAATGTCAACTCTAATTAGAGTCTCTAGTCATTTCTACAAGGAATATCAGTTAAATTTTGTTCAGCTTGATTGTAATTTGTAGACTTATGGAAGGCAAGACTAGAAGAGGACAAAATAAGGGACTATTTTGGCTGTTTTCTAGTATTAAATTTTTACCAAACAGCTTTCCCCTAGAAGTGATCTGGCTGTTATTTAAATGTCTCTGCGAATTCTGGTAAACTTGCTCTCAAGTATCTGTTTAAGCCACCCACACTCTAAGTAAAAGCAATTACTTAGATACAGGAAAGACAGGGAAAGTTTTTAATGAACACACTGTTGCCCTATCAGAGAAGGTGTTGGCACATTTCATCCCTTTACTGCACAGCACTAAGGTTTTGGAGAAAGGACAGAATGATCCTAACATGATATACATCCTTAGGTACAAAACAAAGTATTGGTAGCATGGATTTCTCTACTTCAGTGAGCTTTGGGTCAGGACATAAGATTGCGCAACACGAGCAATGAACTTTGGAGAAAAGGCTATGAGTGCTGACCTAAAGCACAAGAGGAGAGAAAGTGAAAGATCCCCCCCTCTCCCTGCAAGGCCTGTACAATTTTCTTTCATGTATAAATAATAGCCATACTGCATAAAAGGTGCAAGATAGATCATCTGTAATGGCTTAAAATAGCAGCCAAAAATAGAATCTTGGTATTTTTTTTTTTAAGTCCTTTTAGCACATTCTAGGACAAAGCCCTTGTCAAGAGAAATAGACATTTTTGGACGAGCCAGCACATTTGTTCCCATAACCTCAAATGGAAAATCCCAACCATCCGTGAAATCAAAGAGAAGACAGGTTCCTCCTACAAGAAGACATTTGTAATTATACTGCTTGGGATCAGCATTCTCTCTCTCTTTTATACTCCTACTCCTCCTATTCTTTCTTGTGATCTCTCACCAGATCTCATTAGAGGAAAAAATCAGAACGGGGAAAATAAACAGCAAAAATGCAACACTTACTTAAGCTGACTTACAATATGAGAAATATTTTAGTTGCATAGACAAGAGAGTTCATCTGCACTTACTGAACAAGTAACAAAATAACATTTCCAATAAAGTAAATATTAAAAACCAATTACTATATGCACCAATTAATACAGTAGCAGGCAGCAACCTTGTAACCTGAAACAATACATAGGTCCCACATTCTCTGGACAGTTATAGCTTGTACATATTCTATTATAATTTAAGCACATTTCTTCTTCACTGTAATTTCAGGTGAAATAAAGAAATATGCAGGGCTCTTCCCTGTGGTTGAAATACTATATTTACTGAATGCTGACAAAACTGCTACTGTTAACCATGCTTGGTACATCACAAGCCTTTAACCTTACAAATCAAATTAACTGCATCACACATATTCAGATTGAAGGGACTTCCATGCTGTTTCATATTACCTGAGTAGTTCAAGAGAACATGTACCTATGTCCGGCCAGTGCCACATGAAAGTCATGGCTTCCCTGCATGCACTGAGGACAAAGGTGGAAGAAATGCATTGTGCTCCTGTCTACCTCAGTTACAGGAAGAAAAGCAAACATAATCTGAGTAAATCTGGGTAAAATTCAGAAGTTAAAAACTCTAGAAGACTTTAAAAAGAAAATAAATTACCTGTGCATGAGCTGTCTGAGAAGGAATTGAGCAGTATGGAAAAGAAGCAGCATTGGGAGAACTCAGACTAGGGCAATGATGTAGGTAGATTAATGGTAGAAAAGTAGCTATTGCCTTGTATTCGCCCTTCCTTGTGTGTATATGAAGTTATGCATGGCACCTTGCAAATGCCAGGATACATGTGTTGAAACAGGTCTCTGAAAGACTATAAACTCTATTTCAAATTTACAATCCAGTATATGGCAAGGGCAGGGTAGCTGTTCTGTTAGTGGGATCTGAGTGCCCTTTCAAACCCCTGGGTATGTGATAAGATTTGGAGGGTATGTATTGTACTTTTTACATGGAAAGTTATGCAGCATTCTCCCCACTTTCTGTATGAATCAGACTGCAGAATTTCCAGAGAGTAACCTAAATTAATAGCTCTGAAAAGAGGAAATGCAGACTTAAGGTGATTGTCATCCTGGGAATTACAGGTAAACAACTTCACACAGTTCCCAACACAAGAAAACTTTCTTACCTCTTTACTGCCACAACCTACTCAACAGAGCATGAAATAAGGCCTATCAGGTATCTCAGAGTATGCACATGCTCCTTTCTTTCCCTTTTCTCTTCCCCTCACCTTCCCTCCTGCAGTCCTCCCAGGTTCTTTTTTATCACAAACACAGCTCTGTCAATCTGTTCCAACTAATCCCTGGATCAGTTCAATACAGCTATATCTAACAGGGCATTTGCCTCTGGAGAATTTGCAGATAATTCCCATTGGCTATGGATTGCCCCAGAAAATGCAGAGATCCTGTATTTCCTGGCTTTCAGAAATCAACACCCTGAAGAGATAGAAAATACACCAGGAAACCTTCCATCTGCTAAAGTTTTGAGCTTTTTGTCATTGAATATGTAAGATAAATAAACAGGCTTAACATGGAATCAAGTTGAAATACTAACATCAAACACAGAAGAGGTAGATATGTGTCCAAATCGGCAAAACAGATATCAGAAGGTATGTACGGAGCCAATAGTAACTGCACTGTCAAGCAAAGATAGGCATTCAGAACAGGGCAAACAATGCCAGCTCAGCTGATTAGAAATTGTTTTCCTCTCAACAGATAAAATGGGGGCATAACAATATTCTTTATATTTTTATTACAGGAAAACTAAAAGGCTCCAGGTGAGATAAGAACCTTGCTGTGTTTCCTTATACCTGTGTAGCCCAATTAGGCAAGAAATGGGCAATTATTCTCATTTTACAGATTCAGAACTGAAGTCCAGTGATGAAATCACTTAATTTTTCTGAAAGTCTGCAGCAGAGCTAGGACAAAGAACTGAGACATCTTGAATCCTGGAACTTAATGCATTGCTATCTTCCCCTGCTCTTACAGCAAAAGGAGTAGGCGATTCAATTTGATGTTTCATCCTTCTGTTTCTTCATACAATACAATTAATTCCCATGATGAATTTCTATGTTGATACTCCTACTCCAGGTTTGATACATCTTCAACTTAATCATTTCTCCTCTATGTGTGTTTTACTAGCTGAAAGTGTTTGTGAAATCTCATCTTATTTTCTTGTGTAACATGAAACGCATTCAGGAATCAAAGATCATCCCTTTGTCTTTCTTTTGCCTTTGTGTGATCAATGAACGTCAGGATATGATTTTAAAAATTGATGCTGTGATTCATTTTCACGGCATGATGGAGGAGTAAGTTTTCTAAAGTATTAAGTGACTCCTTAGTGAGGCCCAGATACTTTAAATCTTTCACCATGTTATGAAAACATATCCCCCTTTGACAGAAAAGTTTGTTTAATATATACAAAAGCTTATGGAACCCTGAAGATTTGAATTCTTATAGCCGTACATTTATCAAGCAGGCTTTGTGTGATGATACGTAAAAGTATTTGTGAGAGACAAATTTTTTCAGTATTATGCAGAACAGATACTCTGATGCTTTCCATTACCTTTATGCAGTGGTGGAAAAATCAAAGAATAAAGTTCAATGAGATCACAGTACACGGATTTAATTCCTCTTTCTCAAAGGCAGAACATCTCTAGTTCTGGAGCTAATTCATCCCCTGGACCAGCTTTCTTTGTACACCCTCCAGGGATACCAGGATTAGATCATCTATCATGAAGAAGGTCCACTTATGACCAGGTTGCTTTGTAGACCATGGAAAGAATTAGGTTATTTAGGGCAAATCTGGAATATTTCCACTGAAGTCAATGTGATTTCTCTGATTTTTTTCTTTCCAATGTGAACGAGAGCAGAATATATCTCACTTAAGTAAATTAGGACATCCCTGCATTCCAAGTCTAAGAAGAGCTGAAATGCAAAATTTAAAGGTGAGAGACTTAATGTATCCATGCCTAATGGTCTGTAATACAAATGAGAAACCCCAATAATGCTCTTCTGTGCCTGTTCTCATAGCTATTTGTATCAATTTTATACTGGCTTCTTTCATTTCTTTCACTCCTTATTACGATTTAACCCACTCAAGAAGCAGCCGAGCTGAAACCTGAGAGGCAACAAAAATTATTTGAAGCATAACACTCTTTTGCTCCATGAACAGCAGTCCTCTGTTTTTCCACATTGGAATATGTTAGTGCATCTTAGGGAGAGACCTGGCTCCCTCGTTAACACTGCAAAGCAGGGCTAGGGAAGAAATCATGGCAAGATTGAATCTTGCAGCCCTTATGTGGGAGAGCACTTACATAAGTAATTCCATTTATTTCATTGTGCTGCTGTGCATAATCTGTCAGCCTCTTAAAAGGGGTAGGTTGGGTATTGTTATTAATCAGCTCAGCTGTATTGCCTTGCACCTGGACGGAAAAGCATATACCTTTGTGCCCAGATCCAAATTTTAAGAAGATTGTATAGCATTTATGTTATGAGGTGTGTGTATGTCTGCACAGGGGCACCTTCCTCCCTGGAATGCAAGTGTGTAAGACTAGGATAGAATCTGGCTTTTAGCCTGTTTAATCTGCAGAGAAATGACTGTGTCTTCCAACCCAGAAATAAAGATCATAGCATGAGCTATTCCCAGTCCTTCTAGGAATATTACCAAGGTACATCATAGAGCATTCTTTTTTTTTCCTTTTCTTTCTCTCTTGGATCTATTTATCTTCTAACATTATTATAAATTCTAAGTTGTTTTTTCTATGGTTGACATTCTGGTATTCTGAAAACAAATGTCTCATATTCACATAGCAAAAGAACATTCCACTCCTTCAAACCCTTCACCATTCAAGTAACCCACAGACATTACTAGTCACCTTGATTTCAATGGGCTGAGGTACATCAGCAAGGTAACAAACATCTCCACCTGACTGCAACCAAATTCTTGCTGAGCTATACTTTAACCCATAAATAGTCCCACTGAAGTCAAGAGGAATAATTCTTGTGTAAAGAGCTCCCCATAAGCATAAGTATCAGAGCTGGCCTTACCCAAATAAGCCCCAGCCCTTTAATGAATTTTACACAATTGCTACTCTACAACCACATACAGCCCCATTAGCTTCAACTAGGATCCATTAGGGACTCATTGCAAGACTAGGGCTTAAAGGCAGGCTGCCCAGAATGAATGGTTTAACTAAAGGCATGATGTTAAAATGATTTAGATTGACAGTTAAATTAAGTGAAACTACCTGTGTTGACACACACCAGTTTAGTATGCCCCTGTAATTTACAGTTTAAAACCCCAGGAGCATCCACACACCACCTCACAAGGGCTTAATACTGCAACATAACAGCCTTTGTTTGCTAACAGCACTCAAGAGACACATTCTACCTGACAATTTCTCCCTGCTTTGTGAGTTAAGAAGTCTGCAGCATGACCTATGCCTAATGATGAATTTCTTCTCTTTACCAGGATGCTGCACCCACTTGTCCTGTCCTGTCTGCCCCCCGCACTCCCTGATCACCTTGCACAGCTGTGCAGAATGGCCTGTTCATTTCCAACCATGTTTATTCTTTTCATGATCCCGTTTGATCCATAAGAAATAAGTGAGCGTGTGAGTACTCTTTTTTGAAATCTCATCAGAGTTACTTCTAACAGAAAATAGACTTTTAAAATCTTACGTAAATAAAATAAAAGGTCTTTCCCTGGCCTCTCAATCTTGTACTGTATTCAGTGAACTGTCTTCCATCTCTTGACACAGCATATTCTGAAAACTACTTGAAGAGACCAATGTTGACTTCGAGCCCTGTGCTAGTGATTTTATTGAGCTGTGGAATAAGACCCAATAGCAGACAATTTGTTGCAGATATGACACAATGAACTATTTTTCAAATATCCCTGTTCTCTGGTTGCCTCTTTTGGATTTGGCAACAAATTGTTGGCCCTTGAACTTGTGTTCCTTAATCTGTCACAAGCCTGTGCCAGCTACACACAATATCCATAAACCCAGACTATGGTCTGGTAGGTAGCCCTGTAATATCTGTAACTTGTAGATAACCTAACCTATTGTTTTTTTCTTTTTTTTTTCCCCAATGTAGAAAAGGTTAGGCACTGTTGTGTTGTGTTCTCAGAATGAATAGGAGAAAATGGTGTGGAATAGACAAGGTGTTTTGTTTGCTTTCTTTTCCCAAACCTCCCCTCCCCCCCCCCAAAAAAAAAAACCACAGACAATTTATGGTATATTTCATGTTGATTATAATAAAGATATAGAAAGATTTCAAAGAGTGAAGATAGGACATAGCAAAAATTCTGCAGCATAAACTCAACTCTGTTCTCCCCTTTGGTGGTGTGTATATAAATCGTTTAGTCTCATAGTTAGTTAGCAAGAGTTCAGACTAACTAGAAGTGTCAGCAAAAAGGTTTTTTAAAACAAACAAACAAACAGACAAACCTCTAAACATAGAGAAATAGATGGATATACTTTTCTTTCAACTTTTTCATCTCTTGTTTCTCCTCTTCTTTTGTTTTCTTTAATATGTATTTCCATGTGTGTATTACCTCCCCTTTATTGCTGGGGCACAATGCAAAAATTCTCAGGTAAAACTCTGTGCTATGCAGTATGTCATAAAATATCCATTACCTCCAAATTATATACATTCTTCCAGGGAAAAATGGTTTGTGAAATAATGGCTGGGACCCATGGCCAAAGATAAGTTGAGTTTTTCCCAGAACCAGAGTAAGTAAGTACAATTCCTTTCAGAATCACAACTGGCCCTAACAACTACATAACAGAAGAACACAAATAAGCTAAATGAAAACTCTGTTAATTAAATTGTGTTAGTATTCCATAATCAATTGTCATTCATTTATTTCTCTTAGAAATAGAAATCTATGATCTCTACATTTGCCTTAAACACTTCCCAAAGTGTTTTTCTCACTAGCTGCTCTTAAAAGCCCCAGCTCAAGAGACTATTTACAGGTCTGCTGAGCTATATTAGTAGGCTTAATATCTCCAATCTGTACAAAATTAAGCGCATGTTTAAGAACTTCCCTGAAACAGAGCCAAAGATCCTGAAGCTGGCAGCAGTTTTCAAGTCAACTGCCATTTAACACTATGGAGTCCATGAAAGTCCATGAAGAAAGTGATATATAAGAGAAAAAGAAGAAACCATATATAATATGAGGAAACCACACATAGAAGAAAAATATACATACATATATACATAAAACCTTCTATACACCCTGTAGGAGAGAATTCTTTTTGGGGTACTAAAATCTGTGCAATCAGGTAAAAAAAGAAAAGCTGATCTTAATCTACTTGCTTTATGCAGTTTTAGTATTTATTGAATCAGCTTAGAAAAGCCCAGCAGATAACTCATGGTGTACTATTTATAGTTAGGGATCGAACATCTTATGTTCTAAGACTGTCTAATTTCAAATTTTTATCGACAGGAAAAGTACACAATGTTTATAGTGCTGTATTCTTTCAGGAAAAAAAAAAAAGAAAAGAAAAACATCTCTCTAAACCTGCTCACATCTCATCTCATCAGTCAGAACCTACATGAATGATAATAGGTTCTCAAAGCTCTCTAGTTCTCTGTGACAGTTCTAATAATGCGGTGCCAGATGTTTAAAATGTCTGCAATACCCAGTTGCAGTGCAGTGACCTCCATGGTCTCCCATGCAACGGAAGTGGTTGGTAAATGTAAATATAATTACAGTGCAATCCATTTATAATAGGCATGATTATAATATAGCAAACAAAAACACTTACAAAACTAAATACGTTAAATTAAATGTATTGTTTTCTGATTATAATAGACGCTCTCTGGGTGTCTATTATTAATACCTCCCAAGAAGAGAACAGGGAAGGAGGTTTGAGCATATTTGAGATGGAAGAACATCAAGGAATGTAACCTCTATGCTTTCATTCCCACAAGCTGTGTAAACCGCTGAGTTAAAACAAATATTTCTAAAACACAAAACTGTTATTTTTTTTGCTAAGCCTCTGCAACAGCACATCAGGCATGTTCTTACTGTCCAGAGTCCTTGACGGATAACTGGAAGAGCAACATTCCTCTTATCACATTTCAACAGCAAACTTGCTGTAATAATACTACATTCTTGCTTTCAAAATTAATTTAGTAAGCATGCAGAATTAAAACATATCCCCTTTCAAGCCCCCAAGCCTAACCCAAACCAAAGGAAAAAAATCCCCTTTATTCTGAATAATAATAATTCCTGCAACATAAATAAATAGACCATGTATTGGGCTGTGTAAGTGGATGTTAAGTAAGTATGCAAGTATGTAAGTATGTTAAGTTATGTAAATAACACCACTGGTGTTGCTGAAATGACAACATTAGAGTTGTCTGTTGCAAATTGGTGTGGTTTGTAACAATCATCAGATTACTTTAGTTAGCTGTTGGGTCCATGAAAGTAGTAAAAGCTGTCTTTTGTTATCATTGTTATTATTATTAGGTTATTAAATGATATTACAGAGAGGAACTGAAGAGGCATTCTTTTGATTCAATACTTCATCATACAGAGAAGCAAACAACAGTGCATGTTATGGATTGCATTTCAGGCCTACTGCAGTCACCCCTACAGTCTGACCAGAGTAGAGTTTAGGGGTCCCTCAGACGAGGCAATGATGGTAGTGTAAAACAGAGGACACTGGTAGATTAGGAGGTCGGGGCAGGAATTCCCTGAACTGATTCTTCTTATCCTCCCTTTTCCCTTTATGCCTCATGAAACTTCTATGAAGCTACAAGTCAAGGTGCTTTCCCAAAACAACTCAACAGGTGATTAGCTGTTCAGACACAGCCTGCCCTCTGCCCTGTGAAACACAAGGGGTTAATTTAATATAGCGAAGTTTCTCTTATTTCCTAGAGGCAAAGTTCCCATGACCACACTTCTAAAATGTCGCCCTTTAGTTTTTCAAGGGCTCATATTGTCTTTCACTGTGGGAGTCTTTGTTTCATTTCAGTCCCAGCCAAGGACAGTGTTTAGACCTTTCTCTTCCTCCCTAATTTACTTATATTCCTAATATCATGACTCCAAGGTGCTCAGGAGAGCCCCCTCCCACCTCTGCTGCCTGCCTCACTGCACAAAGCAATCACAGCTGACCTGGTAACCTCTATCTTCCAGACCGTGACTGGCTCTCACTGGCCTGGCTTCCCCAACTCACCATCTTCTTTTAGTTACAGGCGAGCCAGCCTGACTGAACATTCAGAGCTGCCTTCACACATACATTGGCATAGCTGAAAGCAGCATTTTGGCTCTTTCCGCTGTTCAGAGGTATCTAAAGTGCCTATCATAGTACATGCAGAAACAGTGACTCATCCTTTCTCACTGCAAAGTAATTTGATATCGGGGCATTTCTTGGGGCACAAATTTCTGCTCTTTTCACCAAGAAGCAGGTACAGCAGTAGCATTTATTGAGCTTCCTTACCTCAGAAGGAAATTAAAACCCTACTCTGTAGAAACTTTTCAAACAGCACAAAATACTTCAGGCTCCTCAATCATCCTGTGTAGGATCAGGGCCTCATTGATGAGGTTTTCCTACCTCCAGAGATGGCCAAAATATTTTTTTTTTATGGGTAGATGCCCATTTGGGTTCAAGGGCAAGTTCACTGTATCCAAAACCCCATCTGTCTCTCACTGTCCCTTAGGTGGAGTGGCAGGTTTTCAGATACTTGCTATACAGATGAGATATTGTGAACACAATATGTGGATCACTGTAAAGGCAAATAATTTTTACTTTATTTGTAGAGTTACAAACAGTCACACTGTCATAAATCTGGGGCTACAGAAAATGAAACTGAACGTTGTTTTTACATCATTGAACTATTTTGGAAAGATAAAGTTTGAGGAAAAAAAAAAGTGTTGGTTTTTTTTTTCAAATACATCAATAAACTTCCATTTAACTTCTATACCCACAGCTGTCAGCTACCTCCAAACCCTCTTAGTGCAGTGATATGGAAACATTTTTACTGAAAATTTCTTAGGAATACCTCAGAGAGTTCACATTCGTATCTATTTAAGCGAGCAGATGAATAGAATCTACCTAACCTAATTGGGGGAGAGGAAAAAAAAAATCAATAAAGCAAGCTTTCTGCTTATCAACTGTATCCCATTTCTTGTTGCTTATTGCTTGCACTGTGGCTTATTTGGAGGAAATCTTTGTTCAGACATTAATTTGTTCTGCTCATGCCATGGTCATATCCCCTATATATCAGTTTGATAAATAAGGAGTAGCGTATGGGAATAAAACATTATGGAAGACATATGTTGCTGATGCAGTACATCCACCTGGAAAACAGAGTTTCATTTTATTACTGCAGATTCAGAAGTGTTTTGTCATAATGGGAAAAATGTTGACTCTTCTATTTAATTAATTAATGCACATCAGAGGAAATATAACTTTATGTCATACAACAATACTTTATTTTTTTCCAATATTACTACTAAATATGTTTTCCTTTTTCTTTTAATATCCTGCCTAGTGCACCATACCTGCCTACTGAAATTCACAGAATCAGTGAAGCCCCATGCAAACAAATGGGATCCATAGCCACTGGAGCCCACATTTTCCGTAAGGATACATGAGAGGAGGAAGTGTCTTAGCTTTGGTTTTGGCAAAATATGGTTCTCGGTGTTATAAAGTTTCTGGAATAATTCCAACAGGTCTAAGTTACCTGACCCTGTACCAAAAGGCAGGGATTCAGTTCCCTGAAGTCCAAGTTTCCATAGGAACTGAAAGAGACCATCAGCTTCGGTGTTATCACCTACCTTCCCTAGCTTTCTCCTGACACTGTCATTCCGGATTGTGTGCAGATCATATTGTTACAGCATCTTTTTTTGAGGCATTACCTTTGTAAGGCTCCCTGAATAGAGGTGGAAGTCATATAAATGGCAGTAGCAACTCTGTATAAAGTATCCTAGTTTTGAATCATCCTGCCACTGTTTTGAGTATGCAACAACTATCTCATCAGCATCTACTATAGCAAAGGAAAGGAATACCCTGCACTTTAAACTGCAGATCAAATTCTAGGATAATGACAAACAAAGCAGAAAAAGCAGTATTCACCATCCCCTGCTTCCCCAGGCCAGATCCATGATTCAGGGGAAAAAAAAGGAGGAGGGGAAAAAAAAAAAAAAAAAAAAGAAAGAGTAGGGGGTTCAAGCTCAGGAATGTAGTGTGTAAGGGACGAGAGAAAGTGTCCACTTTGTTATTCTGAACTAGACTTCTGCAAGCAGGCTGGTATTCCAAGACTGGTGATGTGCTTGTTCTTGTAGATACTAATTCCCAGGAAAACAAGGACTTTAACTGTGGATGAAACACAGCAGATCATTCCCTAAATGCTCCCAGTTTCCTCTCTTGCAATAAAGTGCATAAGGTTTAGTGTATTTAGATTGTCTGGGAAAATAAAATAAAACAGTGTAAAAAAAAAAAAAGTACACCAAAAACTCTCTCTCCTTGTGCATTACTGGGGGAGAAAACTTGATTAAATGACTTTGAATTGTGGCACTATCAATTTTATGAATGACGTTGAACAATTCCATTTCCTAGGCCTAAATGTTACACATTTAATTACAAAGACACTTATTTGTAGGGATTTTTTCTCTTCAACAAAGAGACTCTTACATCCATTTAAAGGTTTTAAAAAAAGAAATAAGCCATAAAGCCCATATAATAATAATCCCTTGTGTTCCTATTAGGGGAAAGTGTGATGAGTAACGGTGTCTACTTTATTCCCTAATGTGTTGCCATGATACAACTGTCCTTACCTCCATCTTTTTTAACTTTTAATGCAGAAGCAATTCTCTGGTATGAGTTACAATTTAGTTCTTGCAATGATATTTCCTACACTTGAAGAAATGACCCACTCTGCCTGATTTCTATACAATTTTTTTCCATCACTTGTCACTATGCAAAATCATGTAGGCACTTTGGAGAGAAAATAGAAGAATAAAATAACCAACACTGCAGATCTTACAGATTTTCTCCCTAATTTAAGAAATGGGGTATATTACAAACTGTAATTTAACCCTGTGTCTATTATTAAGATAGCTGCTTGTAGTTTATCATAATTTCTAACACAGTGTAGTTAAAAGAACCTAAGGAGATTCTGACACATCAGATTTCTGATAGATCTACATTGTGAATTCATATGAGCCATTGCTTAGAAGTTATCTGAAATGATCTGTTTTTACACTAATTTAATTGTTTTTATGCCAGTCTGAATTCTGCTTCAGAAACAGACTTCATGGCACTTGTAACACTGCTAATTCTTCTAAAGATTTGACTGTTTAATGTTACTTGTTCATGCTATCTGCATAATGAATTGTCCTCTTCAAGATGACAAATTATGTATTAGAGTAATGAACAAATCAATCAGGAGAGCTGGATAACTGAAACACACAACTTTTGGCAAAGTAAGGTCTGAATGTTTACATTTATCAGGGAAAAGCCTTGACTTTGATGCAGACCTTTCAGAGGTGTTTATTAATCATGATCTCATTACAGTTTTGGTGGACTAATAGCTTTTTATTTGTCAGAATTGTTTCTGATGATGTAGTGCTGTTGTCCTAAAAATACAGATCTATTTACAGTATTTAACCTTCTACAAAATTGTTCAAAGGTAGCTTATTTCTAACATCGTGCTTTGTATTAAAACAAATCCAGATTAATAACTTAAGTCAGAATGATTTCAGAGCTGGTGTCTGTGAAATGTTGTGGCTCTCAGGTACAAAACTTGAAAGAACCTCGTGGGTTAGCTGCAGCATATAGCAGTGATTCACTGTAGAATTGAGAGTATTACTCTGGGAACAGGTCCAATACTTTTAGAATACGGCAGGGAGCCTCTAACTGCAGAAAGATACATATTGGGTACATTAAGCATATTTTAGTGTTTATTAGTGAGAGATTTGGGATTTAGACTAGAATGTGCTCTGAAACTAATCTAAATACACATCTGCTGAAGGGCGAAATGGCATATACTGTAACTCACGAAAATAATGAGTGTGAATTAGTTTCTGAACCATAGCTTTACAATTTATTCAGATCAGATTTGTCAGGAACTTGTTAAAAGGGCATATAATGAAGGGGGTGCATTCAGACCTATGTAAGAATTTAGCTACACAATTGCCATTAAATCATTGAGTGTTGTCTGATGAAAAACCCTTTCACTGTTTTGAAGTTTGCAACCAATGAGTCCCATGTTTCTTCTTTTATTGTGGTTTTTTTGTGTGGTTTTTTTTTTAAGTAAATTCGACTAGAGCATGATGTTGAAAAAATTTACTGGAAAATGCTATTTTGTACTGCTATGGCAGAAGATGATCAGGAAAGTGAAGTATGTAGTGGGGGGAACCTTCTAATGTCAGACCTTTAATCTGCCTTATATCAAATATTCAATGTAGAGCAGTTGTACCATGAAATTAAATTATCAGACTGGTTAACTATGAGACCATATATTAGACATGTGAAACTAGAAATGTTAATGGGCACGACTTTTCCAGTGTCTATGTTTAACAGTAAAATTGCTTGGTTTAGCAAAATTGCCTTTGCAAATAAACTCAGATTCACTTAGCTGTACAAATAATTAATTGCAAACATACCAAGTGATTAGAAATTACAGCCCTCAACATCAATTCATCTTGGTGGCACACATTATTGATGATGAAATACTGTTGATATATACCTAGCTTTGACCTGTATTTCGATGAATATATGGAACAATCTGTTTCCTTCATGACATCTTACTGCTGGAGTGGAAATCAAATTTAAGTTTTAAGTTGGAATCAGGACATCTAATGAGAGTTCATGGGCAAAGCTCTATCAAAATGAGAAATGTGGGCATAAAGCATTGATCAATGAACTGTTCCCTCTTGAAAAACTAAATGCTTTAATCCTGAGGCAGAATATGCACTTTGTGTTAGTCTCATGCATATAAATAGCCACTTTTGAGTCTCAGTTTAATCTGAGTGAAAACGTCTCCATATAACTCTGAATGTAAAAATTTCCCACTGCTCCCTTCCCCACTTTAGTGAGATCAATGGGGAATTGACTTGAGTGGAAGAAGGGTCTGACCTACAAATTCAGTTAAGTAAATTCTTGGTTGTTTCGTATCAGGTGCAAGATACCATTTTTATTTCATTTTATTTTAACCCAGTGGTCTAAGTGAACATGTAAACATGTTTCTACAACCTTTGAGCACTAAAGTAAAAGAGGAATAAATTTTTATGTCCATTGGTAATTTAGGGATAAGGTATAAGCAACCTTTTACCTCTCCTGATACTTCTGGCTAAATGTATATTCTTGTCTGACTTCTAATAAATGCTTCATTTTGGTACAACTTTCCTCAGAATTACAAAGTATACAACATATATCATCACTGCTGTCTTATAAGTGCTGGTACAGGGAATAATGAGTTGTGGTCTTCCTTGATTAATGTGTAAAGTTGTTTTAAGAAAAAGAAAGAACTCATTTATAGCACCCTGAATGGCCACAGGAGATAGTCTTGGACTGGAAGAGCTCACATTCATGTGGACAAATAGTGGAAGAGAAACAGCAGGGGAAACTATTTTTTTTTTTAAAGGGAAATCTATGTTAAAGAACTTGCCTGACTCACACGCAGAGTTTGTGGCAGACATGACACAGTAAACACCTTTACTTGACTCTCTGTCCTTTTATTTTGAAATTGCATGCTTTTGTGTCATTTGTATTTTCAGATACATGTAGCTTCCATTCACTCTAGTTGAAATCAGTTGAAGCTGCAATGTCTTCTGAGAATCAAACACCACCAAAAATCAGGCTGACAATGTAGAACTGCAGACTGCAGCATTATCATTTTATTTTCCAATACCTGTGCACCATAGTCTCACTAATTCATTGTAGACAGTAGACAGCTGCTTTGAAAGCCTCACACAAAGCACTATACTGCACTTTAGCCTTTTATTATCTCATGCTGCAGTCACTTTCTCCAATTATCACACCTCTTATTTGCAGACTACTACATGGGTACAAAAAGGATTAAATAAGAGGATACAGGATGGGAGGGAAAAGAACCAGTCATATTCTCGTGCCACCCAGATTCTGGGCTTCACAATTCTTGCTCCCAAATACTACAGATGTAATAAATACTCGTTGTCTTATTAGAATAAACTTTCCCTGATATTTATTCTGCTTTCTTTTTGTCCTTTCTACTGTTTCAATAAAACACTTTGAGTCAGGACAAAATACTGATTTACATACTGCTCAGATTCTCAATCTGCTTATCCAGGAGAACTGAAAAAAAATGGACTTAAAAGGATTTGCTTCTTCCCCTCTCAGCCTCCACCATCTTTGCAGTATAAGTGCTTTTTTTTCCCCTGAGTAATGAGTAGTTTCTTTTTCTCTGCTAGTGATATCTCGCTTAGTAGTTCTTTCATGATTAAACTTGATGCCTACGGAAACACATTGCTCTTTTGCTCACATTGCTCTTGTGTGGAAACACACTGTTCTTTTCCTGAACCATTTTGGAATATCGAATATTACCTGGTCTGAAGTAGGAGAATAGCTACTGAAGTATAACTCAGAATACTGAATATTGAAATATTCTGAGTTATTAGTTAACTTGAATTTTATTAATGAACATATTACATTACTCCATTAGTATCCAAGACTATTTTGGAGAACGGTAAGTGTGTAGTATTCATTTTACAAATGGAGAACCTGAGACACTAACATCCCTTTTTCAAGGTAGAACAGAAAACACAGTGCCTCAGTTTCTCCATTCCTGCCTTAGTTCCCTGCTCACAGAACCACAGTGACAATTCAATTCAGTACAGTTTTGGATGTACAGCCTCTTGAAGACTTAATACAGACAAAATTATTAGTGTTCTCACTGGGAGCCTCATCTATGTAGTAACTTAGCTAAAATTAAATATATTAGCAACAACTAATTCAATAGTGAAATGCAACCACTGTTTCAGTGAAACATGACCTCCCTTTAACTATATGACAAAAATATTTTGGAGTGAGGTTACAAGGATGAACATCCAACTAGCTGACAAGGCAAGGCATGATATTGTGTTACTGCTTTTCAGAGGGGGAAGGGGAAGGGAGAGGAGAGTGCAGAAGAAAACTGATCTTTTAAGTGATTCTACTGCATTAGCTGGCTGCAATGTTGCTTAGAAATGCTGAGGCCATAGAGATAGGTTCATGACACCCATGAAAATGTGTATGAGGTGCCTACAATTAAATCAGACATCTGTTGAGCAATGGTATTGAACTACACATAAGCCAATATATGGGTTGCCATAATTCTGCTTAAGTACTGTCCTGCTGAAAATACTCAGCAATTAAGAAACTACTAACTTCAGACTGAAAAGAAGAACCATATTTTTGGAAGGTTATTATTAAAGTGGTAAACTGGAAGACTACTAATTACACAAGTGCATAAATATTTGCAGGCTCAAGTTTTAATACGTAATGATTTATATATAATACTCTCTGTTGCAATGGAATGAGATATCACAGATGCTTACACTTATGCACATATTATTATCAATATTTTGTTAGAAATGAAATACTGCTAGGATAATCAGAATGAAGGTCTCTGTGTTTCAAATTAATCAGCATTAAAAATGTGTCAAAAAAACTCACTTGAGTGAGACTCTGGTTATTAGAAAGCATAAGTCTGTCCATACCCTTTAGTAAGACACACCTTATGCAAACATATAGGTTGGAAGAGACCACTAGAGATTATCTGGTCCAATCCCTACTGTTTAGATTAGGTCCAGTCAGAGGAGTTGTTCAAGACCATGCTCAGTGAAGTCCGACTGTCTCCAAGCATGGCAATACCACTGTCTCTCTGGGCACCTCTTGCAGTGTCACCACCATGGTGAAAAACATTTTTCTTGTACTTATTCAGAATTTCACATGTTCCAACCTATGCCCATTGCCTCTCATCCTTCTATTGTGCACCTCTAAGATTCTGACTTGGTTTCCTCTACACCCTCCCATTACGTAGTAGTAGACAACAATAAGATCCTCCTCCTCAGTTTTCTCTACCTCAATCTGTATAAACCCGTTTCTCTCAGCATCTCCTCATATGCCATGTGTTTCAGCCTGTTCCCTGGCCAGCTTTGTGGTCTTTCTCTAGTATGTCCATGTCTCTTTTGTACTGGGGAGCCCAGAAATGGGCACAGCACTCTAGATGTGTCTCACCAGGGCTGAGCAGAGGGGAAGGATCACTTCCCTTGACGTGCTGGAAATGCTCTTCCTAATACAGACCAGGATGCTGTTGGCCTGCTTTGCTGGAACAGTGTATTGCTGGCTCAGGGACAGCTTAGGTTTATGGACCCCCAGGCCCTTTTCTACAAAACTGCTTTGCAGCTACTTGGCCCCTAGTATCTGGTGGTGCATGTGGTTGTTCCTCCCCAGGTGGAGATCTTGGCTTTTCCCTTTGAAATTCATGAGGTTCCCATCAGCCCATGTTCCCACCTTATTTAGATCCCTCCTGTCAGCCCTGCCCTCTGGTGATTAGCCAATCTGATATTGTCTGGAAATGTGAGAGTGCACTGTATCCCATCACCCAGTCATTAAGAAAAAAACATTAAACAGAAGTAGCCTCAGTATTTACTGGAGAGAGCACAACTAAGTAACCAGCTGCCAGTTGAATTTTCTACTGCTGATCATCACAGTTTGAGCCCAGAGATACAGCCAGTTTTCAACCCATCTTGTATCTCACAAATTTGACTCTAAGTACACTGTGGAAGGCTATGTTGAAACCCTTTCTTAAACAAATTATTGAAGTAAAGTATTGTCCTGGTTTCGGCTGGGATGGAGTTGGTTTTCTTCCTGGTAGCCGGTATGGGGCTGTGTTTTGGGTTTAGGTTGAGAACAATGTCGATGATACACTGATGTTTTGGTTCTTGCTAAGTAGTGCTAAGTACTTGCTAAGTGGTGCTCACACTGGTCAAGGACTTTTCAGCTTCCCATGCTCTGCCAGGGGCACGGGGGGCTGGGAGGGGGCACAGCCGGGGCAGCTGACTCAGACTGGGCGGGGGCTATTCCATACCACGTGACGTCATGCTCCGTATATAAGCAGGGGAGTTGGCCGGGGAAGGGTTCGATCGCTGCTTGGGGGACATGCTGAGCATCGGTTGGCGGGTGGTGAGCAATTGTACAGTGTACCTCTTGCTTTGTATTACTACTGTTCTATTTTTTTTTTTATTTTACTTTAGTTATTAAACTGTTTTTTATCTCAACCCACGAGTTTTCCCCTTTTGCCCTTCTGATCCTCTTCCCCATCCCGCCGGTGGGGGGTGAGCGAGCGGCTGCGTGGTGCTTAGTTGCTGGCTGGGGTTAAACCACGACAAGTATACAGGCAGAGGGCCAACTCCAGTCCCAAATCAAACGAGTGCGATAGCAATATCCGAAACTGCTGGGCAATGCAAAACCCAAAAATGGGAGAGGGGTTGGTGTACCCCAACTTGAGGCTAAACAAGTAAGAATGAATATAAGAAACTATAACACATTACAAATGGTGAAGGAGGAATACTAGGACAGCTTCTGGGTGAAAGATGTCAAAGACAGGGAAGCACAGGTTTACTAGGGTCAATGTCTAAGACCAAAAATACCATATAAGGGTGGAAAATCTGCAAAACCAGTTGAACAAAGAAAGAGTAAACAGGGCAGATTGTTCTTTGAGAAACAGGAGAAAAAAGGGAATACAGGAAAGGTAAATAATTTGATTGGGCTGTCTGAGAGTGCTGTTAAGGAGAAGCAAGAGTGGTACTGCTGTATAAGGGAAGGGGAACTAGTAGCTGAGACAACAAGGCCAGCAGGGCCATGCCCTTACCAACAAAGGCAGTCCCACAGCACCTGAACAAGAAGAGCAAAGCAGGATTGGGGATGGTAACCAGAGACAGCCAAGGGTCCAGATCACCAGACACGTCCATAGTGACAAGGCAGGTCCAAGGTCAAGCTGGAAAGTCAAGTCTATGGGTCAGTCTCAGGATCAACAGGGTACATGACCAGGCACAAACATATCGACAGTATAGCTTGGGCAAGAACCCTTCAATGCTGCTCTCGAACAAGGGGAGGCCAAGACCTTGCTTCTCCCAAATCTCTGTCATCTAGCTCTTTCCCAGCAGTCTGATCCAAGATTCCACAGCCACATTAAATCAGAGTTGGCCTTGAGCACTGGCAGCCAAAACCCTGGGAAGGAGAGCGGATGGAAAATGTTACAGAGCCTATTGGTGCACTCCAGGTCCTGATGAACCATTGAAGAGCCCTGCACCTGATCAGTGCAACCTACAGTAGGGTAATAAACCTGTTCTGACTATAGCCCATGTGCCCGATGCATTTCCCCAATTGTGGGACCTAGTGCAGTGCCAAAAAGGACAGACCAGATGCCTCTAACACAAGGTAAACAATAGCCAGTGCTCTTTCCTCATCTACATAGTCAGTCATCTCATCAAAGATAATAGTCAGGTTGGCAAGGCACCATTTGCCCTTGGTTAATCCTTGCTAGCTGTTCCAAATCACCACCATATCTTTCATAGGTCTAGACATGGCTTCTGAGAGGATTTTTTCCAGAATCTCACTAGGAACTATGGTTAGCTGACCAGCCTGCAGTTCTCTGGATTCTTCATCTTGCCCTTTTTGAGGATGGGAAGGTATTAGCAAGATTTATTAAAGTGTGCTATATGTTAAAAAAAGAACTAATTCAGAAGCAGTATGCCTTATGTATGTTTGAAAATATCTACAGAAAAAGAAAATGTATCCCAAATTTCCCCTCATCAAATAGTCCTCTTAAATTTTTTTTCCCCTTGCATTCCTCCTCTCTTCCAATAGTCTCATAGACATCCATAGACTTCTCCCTCTATAACAAGGAACCTCGTATCCCCAGTTCTTTGCAGGTGTGGGAGGATACCTATTATCCAAGGACTTGCTTTCAAGTACTGCTTTTTTTAAGGGTTATGTTTTATATCCCTTTTTTCTTTTTTGAGGTTTTGTGTATAAAAAGTATGGTAATTTCATTCTTAACTCACAGGAAGTGTATTGTAATTTTAGTATATTGACCTGAGAATGTCAATGTTGTGAATGTCAATACTACAGATAAGCTGTGAGCCTTTGATAATATTTGCATTATAACCTGATCAGAAGAGATAATGATATTAGCAGTGAACAGAAAGTCTTTCTTTTCACATCAATCCAGTCTACCCAGCATTTTTAGGTATAAATACTGTTCTACAAGTAAGCTCCACAACATGTCCTTCACACCTGCTGGTCTACAAGGAGGGGTTTTATGTGTTCTGAGCACATCAGTAACAGACTTCCTGAGGAGACTGCAGAATCTATACTTTGGTTTACTTTTCTCTTCCTTTAGTGTGAAGAAAAGCATGGTTGCTGAACTTGAATGTCAATGTTCTCCAGAAGTACGATTCCTAGGACTAGAACAAATTTATATAGGCTCGCTAAGTGTGCAGATGGCTGGCTCAGATTCACCATTCCCCAACAAAAAATTAATTGTTGATTAGGTACAAAGAACTAAGTGCAGTGTTTTTTACATAACTTCTTATTTATGGGATTTTGTGTCTCACAAGCACCTTTCTTGAATTTAGACCACCAATATATATGCCAATATCTATGTAGGTCTGTGTATACATAGGTGTATATCTTTGATAGTAGTATTTCTTAAAATTTGAAGATGACAGGTTGTCGTGGTTTAACCCCAGCCAGCAGCTAAGCACCACACAGCCGCTCGCTCACTCCCCCCACCCCAGTGGGATGGGGAAGAGAATTGGGAGGGTTACAGTCAGAAAACTCGTGGATTGAGATAAGAACAGTTTAATAATTGAAGTAAAATGAAATAGAATAGTAGTAATAATAATAATAATATAATAATAATACAATAATAATATACAGAGCAAGGGATACACTATACAATTGGCTCACCACCCGCCGACCAATGCCTAGCACGTCCCCGAGCAGCGATCGCTGCCCCCCCCCCCAGCCAACTCCCCCAGTTTATATACTGAGCATGATGTCATACGGTGTGGAATAGCCCTTTGGCTGGTCTGGGTCAGCTGTCCTGGCTGTGCCCCCTCCCAGCTTCTTGTGCACCTGGCAGAGCATGGGAAGCTGAAAAAGTCCTTGACTAGTGTAAGCACTACTTAGCAAGAACCAAAACATCAGTGTGTTATCAACATTATTCTCATCCTAAATCCAAACCACAGCACTCTACTAGCTACTAAGAAGAAAATTAACTCTATCCCAGCTGAAACCAGGACACAGGTGCATGTATTATACAAATCGATACAAAATGACAGTACTTCCAAATTCTGCTATTACATTACAAACTTTACCCCATCTGTCACCCCTACTCTTCCTACACCAAAAATATTTATGAACACAGTGCTTTGAGATACAAAGTATCTACAGCAACTCAACTGAGGAGAATCTCTTATGGCAGCTGAGGAGAGGAGGGAAGTATGGGATATGCACATTCCTGTTGACATTAATGTTTTTCCAGAGAAACCTGGAGAACCATGAAAAACTAGATCTGTTTGTTGGGCGCCTAGTCTCCTTGGCAATAAGGTTTATCAGAGCTGCATAGTTACATCCATACCTCAAGCTGTCATTTGTTCACCTGAAGATACATAAGCTTTTCTGCAAGATCACAAACATGGGCCAGTTTGGACAGGTTAGTCTCTCTCCCACCTAATTTCTGCAGGGATAAGTACTACATTCTATGCAAATGCCAGACAAGTCTCATTCAAGATTACTCTTGCACAGGTCCTGAGCTGCACAAATTAAATAGAATCATAGAATCAGAGAATGGGTTTGGTTGGAAGGGACGTTTAAAGATCATATAGTCCAAACCCCCTGCTGTGGGCAGGGACATCTTCCACTAGATAAGGTTGCTCAAAGCCCCATCCAGCCTGAACCTTGAACACTTCCAGGGACGGAGCATCCACAACTTCTCTGGGCAAACTGTTCCACTATCTCATGACTCTCATAGTAAAATATCTCTTCTTTATATCTAATAACCTAGGCTGTAGGAATGAATACACAGTGCTGTAAAGGACTCTGCTGAGATCACTTCCATGCTGGTTGAAACAGAATTGCTTGTGGATAGGGAAGACAAAGAGTGCAGAAGGAAGAAACAGGGAGATGAGTGACACAAGCTGATCTAACAAGCCCTATTCATGTAAGCAGCTCTTAATTGGTCAAGTAATCTTAATGAGGACACTGGAAGGGGTGGCATGAATAAAGACCATCTGCATCAGGACTACACACTTGGGTGATGACAAGTGATGAAAGTAATGATTCAGAGCATCAGGCCTTTAAAACATGTGGAGATGGCAAATTAAGAGAGATGTTAACCTGCCATAAATTGACTCTTAATTACTTATAATTTTGAAGAATCATATTGCCTGATGTAAAGGTCTCCAGACTCAAGCTCTGATGTAGAAGAAATAGGAAAATATTTGAGCAATGCAAAAAATAAATTAAAGTTACTATGCATTTTTATTTATCTTTTAATTCAGCCAGGAAGTGCCATCCATAAAGAAACTAAGTCCTGCTAACAACCTGATTCATTTTAACCTGCAATCCACACTACCACAGCAAACAACACGACCCTTCATCAAAGGTTTGAACCAGTATTTGAAGAGCAGACAGCCGTGGTCTTGTAAGCCGCTGAATTTTTTCTTGTCTCAGTGTGCTTAAGTAAACAGAAGCAAACTGTTTGCTTTGTGTAAGAAATAGAAGGATTGTAAAAATGCCTTAGCTCTGCTTGGAATTCATCCAAACTAAAGAAATTAAGTTTCTGTCTGTAGCAAAACTGACATTCCTCCTTCTTCCACCCATCACCCTCCCCCTGAAATCTTAAAATGTCAGCTTGAGCTGCCCACCCCTACTCTTTGGAATTTTATTAGGTTAATTATCAAAACTGCCTTCATTTGTATCCGCTTGATAATTCCTATGAAGTAGGAAAGGAACATATATGCAGTCTCCTGAGCTGCCATTCAGAAGAGATGATGTGTAGTTTATATAAGAAATTATTTTCTTTGCACTCCCACAACCTGAAATATGGTCCTCTTTAATTTTTTTATTACCAACATGTTGCTTCTTCTTTTCAAGCTTTTGTTCCCCATGGGAACACCATACTTTTTTTTTTTTTTTTGCTATAGGGAATTAAAGTAGAAGATCAAACAGAAGCAGCATGAATAGAACAGTCCTTCTTTTAACTTCTCTATTTTAAAATACAAAAAAAACCCAAACCAAAGCAAACAAAACCAGCTTCTTATATTTTCAAGAATATATTTTAAAGTAAGCAAATAAAATGAATAACAAAAAGAAATTCAGCTTTCAAAATTTCTTTAACTGTAATTCTATTGCATTTGAAAGGAGCCCACTATAAACCCCAATGATTTTCAGATTGCTCTGAAGGTGAACTGAGTTAAATTCCCCTTTAAAATGTATAAGAAAATACCACTGATCTGTAGAAACAATGCCACTGTTCTTCCCTAATTATCCCTTCATTTGACAAAGCTGATCTCAGAGGAGCCCTGCCACAGCCCAGTCACAGAGATGAAATCTCGTCTGTACAAGCCTGTGTGTGTTAACATAACTGTCTTGTCACCATGCAAAAGTGTAAGGGGTTGTCAGTGTGTAACGCTTTACCTGTACCACCTGGAAAAGATGAGGTAATAAAATGGAAAAGAGAACATTTTCTCCCACACTAGATCTTTATTTGGCATGAGATGTGAGTGTGTAAAGAAACCAGAAGGGGGTGATCAATTTACTGATTCAGTCTTAGCCCTTATGAAGCTTAGGCTAGCAGTCAGGCTACTGTGAGCTATGCCATGCTTCTGAGTTGTTTTTGTGCTGTCATCAACAGCAAAGGAAGAGTAAGGCACTGCACTGTGTAAAAAAACCCAATCATGTTAAATAATACCCATTAAAAGACACTCCCCATCTTTTCAAGCTGTAGTTTCCTCTGTTTTGCTTTAAAAGGTCTTAGAATACTCTCAGTTTTCCCTACTTTTATTTGTATCATGATTCATGTGCTCTCTGCAGCAAATGCTGTGCCAGCTCTGTCATTTTAAACTACTGCTAGTCAGCCTTGAAAATTCATTTCAGGAGAGGGCTTTGCATAAAGGATCTTAGCCTATGTCGTGGTTTAACCCCAGATGGCAACTAAGCACTACACAGCCACTTGCTCACTTCACCCCAGCGGGATGGGGGAGGGAATTGAAAGAGTAAAAGTGAGAAAACTCGTGGGTTGAGATAAAGACAGTTTAATAGGTAAAGCAAAAGCCGTGCATGCAAGAAAAGTAAAACAAGGAATTCATTCACTACTTCCCATCAGCAGGCAGGTGTTCAGCCATCTCCAGGAAAGCAGGGCTCCATCACGCCTAACAGTTACTTGGGAAGACAAAATGCCATAACTCCGAACTTCCCCTCGCCCCTTCCTTCTTCTTCCCCCAGCTTTATATGCTGAGCATGACATCATATGGTCTGGAATATCCCTTTGGTCAGCTGGGGTCAGCTGTCCCGGCCATGTCCCCTCCCAACTTCTTGTGCACCCCCAGCCTACTCACTGGTGGGGTGGGGTGAGAAGCAGAAAAGGCCTTGACTCTGTGTAAGCACTGCTCAGCAATAACAAAAACATCCCTGTATTATCAACACTGTTTTCAGCACAAATCCAAAACATAACCCCACACTAGCTAATACAGAAAAAATTAGCTCTATCCCAGCCAAAACCAGCACAGCTTAAAAGATCAAAATGAGTTGCCTAATTGTTGCATCCTTTTCCCCCCCCAAGATAAGCAGTCACACACACTTTGCTGATTCAAAGGATTAGGTTTACCATTTTTTCACATTTTACAGCTATAAGGGGGAGGGGGGGGGAATTAAAAACAAAGTTGGACATAAGAACTGCAAAGCTTCCTTCCAACTTTTACGCTTAGCTGTTTCTAATTTTTCCAGTCAAAATATAGGGACTGTAATTTGGCTTTTTTTTGTTAGCAGAATGACTGTTTAATATACTCTCAATCATTTAGCTGAGTATCCGATAATCACTATACTTGCCCCACAGCACTGGCGTCTGTGCTTCTGCAGAACTTTTGCACTACTTTATATTCTGCAGTATATCTTGGCAGTTAAATAATTTCTTGCCAGTGAAACCAACCAACCAACAAACAGAACTTGCCCAAAATAATATTGTGACTACTTCAGTGCCTATGCAACTTTCTTGTTTAAAAGAAAGAAAAAGATACCTGAAAGGAAGTATTAGTAGATTTGCTCGTTAGGCTGAATGTTGCTACAAAACCAGAGTTCTTCCTCACCTAACACCTAGCATAAACAGCAGTGACAAAAGTATTTTCTTCATGATATTCACTAAGCATGTTCTACAGAATGGGCTTGCCTCTTTAGGAAAAGGTAAACTGTGCACATTACTTCATTCTGCTGAGTTTGTGTTCCAGAAGACAGTAAGAAAATAATTTTCTGAATATGTTCATGTCCACAGTGGAATGTATTAGTGGATTTATTTCTTTATTCTCAGTTTGTTCTCAACAGAGTATTTGTAGATGCCCCTGGAGGGAAGCAGTGATGCTGCTGAGGATGGGAGGGTGGGCAAAGGCCCCTCTGGGAGAGGACATTCCAGCTTGGAGGGGTGCTGAGCACAAAAAACCACAGTCTCATCTAGGACCTAGGAGTCTGGTGCCCATAGACAAGGAGCTTGGCAAGGGGATCACAACTGCATCTCAGAGGGGACAAAAAGAGCTTTTTTCTGGGGGTAGAGAGCGCTGGGAAGGTTTGCTGCAATCTGGAAATTCTTACGTATTAAGTCTGAAAGTAAGGACCTGACTTGCAAGGAGATATCAGGAAGAAAAAGAATGGTTTGCAAGTTTACTTTTTTAAATTTTGTGTTCTGCCTCACCTACTCATTTTGAGTTTTCTCAGTGTAAGAATTTAAGTATTCCAGCATATGTTCTAATGAAACCTGGCTTCTTTTTCTTGTTTGTTTACAAGTCTTTGCTGTTCTTTAAGGAAGTTCTTCTAAGGAGAAAGACCAGGAAGATCAATTCCAAAGCCAATTCAATCTTCTGAAGCAATCTGTGTTCATCAGTGCCAATTCTAAATTTACCTAGAAGGTATCTTAACATATTTTACTAGTCTGTACATGTATACATTCAAAGTACTTCATTTGCATGCATGGCCTCTGTAAGAACATACACATTTGGACTAGGTCTGTGTGAACACCTCTACAGGTCTCATTCTGGAAAGAGGGTCTTAAAATTTTCCATTGGAAACATTTGCTTTCTGTATTTTAGATGTTCCCTCCTACACATTTGTTCACATTGCACATTTGTTCAGCACTGAGTGTAACAGGTTCCAAATTTGGACTCTTACAGTCTACTTATATTCTGAAATAACAATAATTATTTTGTTGAAGTTAAAAAAATGTTTAATAAATATTCATATTATTTTATCATTATAATAACTTGTGTTGATGAAAAATCACTTTTCTGCTGCATTTACAAAAAAAAAAAAAATCATCACAGGGCCTCTCACCAGGACTACTCAGTGTTTCATATTTTTTCCAAAATAATAAGATAGGGCACTTGTCATAGTGATGTGAACAGAGAGAGGTCATTCATTACTTCCAACCTTACCATGAGACACAGTCTAGCCATATTAAAAATTATTTCCTTCCTCCACCACATAAATTCTTTGAGCAGTGCTAAAGACACTCCATGACAAAAAGATAGAAAACCATGAATGGAATGATCAAGAATTGCAAGTCCCTGTACTTCAGCTTATGACTATCTAGTCAAGGTTGCACTGGTATTTGCTGGATATGAGTTGGATTGCCTATAAAAGTCACTGTGAAAAGACTGTGGCTACATCTAACTTAGATATGTAAGGTAATGTATTCTTTTTCACAAAAACATGGTTTATACATAATAATTTATTTAAAGTTGCTCTTATTTGACCACTTTCGTATTATTCATAGACCTGTAGAAATGGCTGTGAGGTAAAAGGGCAAGAAATCAGCCATGTTCCCCAGCCACATGCACAACACTGCAAATATGTACAGGAAGCTGCCCAGTTTGTATGAGCAAAATGTTTCAGGCTCACAGCTTCAGTGAATTCATCCTGAATTTGGTATCAGCTTCTGCTTCAAACTCTCCAACAACATTATTTAGCAAACTTTTCACTAATCTGAAATATCTAGCCAAAATGAGTATGGAGCCAAACAAAGAAAATGTCTTTTTCTTTGCCACTCTTTTCTGAATGCAGCCTTTTGCTATGTGATAGAAAATTTAGAGGTTAATTTTGGCTCAGTCTTTTTGCAGAAGCTGTAAGTCCAAAAATACTCAATTTAGAATTATTGTGGCAGGTGAAGAAAATGGCAACAACTATCCTTTTTTCAATTCACCTCTGTCCTTTCCTATAATCAAGAACACGAGTAAAGGTTAGGTTGGATAAAGTAAAAGAGAGCAGAGAGGAAAAATCCACATGATGTAAGTAGAAATAAGCACAGATTAAAAGAAAAAAATAGTCAGCTGTATCCATTTCGTGGCTTTGGACAGCTTTACATCAAGTTAATTCCTTTATTTATACAAGGATGTGAGCTGAATCCAACCAGTTGAAATGTACAGTGCATAATCCAAACATTTCAACTATCTCAGGTCTTCTTTCCTATCCCAAAAGGATTCTAGAGATTCCCTTTCTGCTCTGACAATTTCCAGGAGGAGAGGAATCTTTTGCTCCTTATTTAGCCTGGTATCTTACCTTCTCTCTGTTCCTGACCTTTCTGTGTGCGATGATCTATGGAGCAGAGAGAGGGTAAGAAGAGAATGCCAAGTACTGCTCAAACAACGGAAGCCAACTTCAGCTGACCTTTCCTGTAACTGGGCAATGAAAGCTCCTTGCTTTCAGTTCACATACAAAAAGACTGGTAAAATCTAATTATTTAATAATCTGTCCTCTCCACCATGAAAAGCCCAAAGTTTGGATACACTTTAAGACAGTGAAAATAGCATGTATCTCTGCAGGTGACAGGATTTCGTAGCTACAGAAAATGTAGTTTTAGTTAGATAATGGAAGTTACTTACTTTGTCAAATGCAAAAGCCTAACATACTCTCCACTGTCTCAGCCCAGCATATCACCTGAAATGAACAGCATTGTTACCTTTCTTGCCTAGCTATAATATTCCTGTATGCTGAGGTCTTACATTTGTATGTGGAAGCTGAAGTCATCAGCATCCATTACTACAGTGGATGACATTGAATGATATGATATTTTGCTCTGCCAAAACTTTGGGTTTTTAAACCACGGAAGAGCCTTTGAGAGACAAGGTATGCTGGGGCCTAATGGGATCCACCTGTCCCAATGGGGGCAATGGGTCTTTGGGTGTAAGCTGGAGGGGCTGATCGAGAGAGCTTTAAACTAGAATCAATGGGGAAAGGGGATACCAACAGGATAGCAGTAGGTAAGCCAAGGGTTGGCATGGCGTTGCCTGAGGGTGACAATGTTAGTAGGAACATTTACACTGCTTCTGGGAGCACGGAGGGCTCAGGAACGTATCTGAAATGCTTGTACACCAATGCACGCAGTATGAGAAAAAAACAGGATGAACTGGAAGCATTGGTCAGCTCCTAGAACTACGATATCATTGGTATTAGTCAGACTTGATGGAATGAGTACCATGATTGGAGTGCTGGGATGGAGGGCTATGGGCTGTTGAGGAGGGATAGGCAGGGCAGGCGAGGTGGAGGTGTCACACTATACATAAGGGAGAGGCTTAATTGTACAGCCCTTGCAGTTAGTGATGATGTGGTTGAGAGCCTCTGGGTAAGGATTAGGGGGATGGAAAACAAAGGAGATGATGTAATGGGTGCCTACTACCGATCGCCCAGTCAGGATGTAAGCACTGATGAGTTATTCTATAGGCAATTAGGAGAAATTTCTGGATTGGTAGCCCTTGTCCTTATGGGAGATTTCACCTTCCCAGACATCAACTGAGAATATCATACTGCTATAATGAGCAGGTCTTGGAAATTCTTGACATTTGTAGGAGATGTAGACTTGCTATTTGCGAATAGAGGACTTGTGGGGGATGTGATGGTAGGTGGCTGTCTTGGCCACAGTGGTCATGAAATGGTTGAGTTTAAAATTTTCAGTGTAATGAGAAAAAAGGACAGCAGAGTTGCTACCCTGGACTTCAGGAGAGGAAACTTTAAGCTATTCAGGGAGCTACTTAGCAGAGTACCCTGGGAATCTGCTTTTGAGGGCTTAGGAGTCTATGAGTATTGGGCAGTCTTTAAGAATCATCTTTTAGAAGCACAGGAGCAGGCAATTTCACTGCGTCATAAGTCAAGTAAGCGGGGCAGAAAAACAGCTTGGCTAAACAGGGAACTCCTAGTGGAGCTCAAGAGGAAAAAGAAATTGTATGATCTCTGGAAGCGAGGTCAGGCTTCACAGGAAGAATACAGAGCTGTGGTTTGTTTATGCAGGGAGAAGACATGAAAGGCCAAAGCCCAATTAGAGTTGAAACTGACCAGTGTTGTTTCAGATAACAAGAAGGGTTTTTTTAAGTACATTAATAGCAAGAGGAGGTCTAAAAAAGACATTGGACTGATATTGTAATATGGATGAAGAAAAAGCAAAGGCATTCAATGCAATTTTTGCCTCAGTCTCTAATAATACTGATAGACCTTGGTCTGACCAGTCCCCTGAATTGGAGGACCATGAGTGTCAGAACAGTGACTTTCCATTTGTGGACACTGAAATTGTAAGAGACCAGCTGTATTAGCTGAATGTCCACAAGTCCATGGGGCCTGATGGGATTCATCTCAGAGTTCTGAAGGAGCTAGCAGATGTTACGGCAGGATCCCTTTCAATCATCTACCAAAGATTTTGGGAGTCTGGGGAGGTCCCTGCTGACTGGAAGCTAGCCAATGCTATTCCAATCTACAAAAAGGGCACGAGGGAAGACCCAGGAACTACAGACCTGTTAGTCTGACCTCGGTTCCTGGAAAAATTATGGAGAAGATCATACTGGGTACTACTGAAAGGCATTTAAAGAATTATGTAATCATCAAGCACAGTCAACATCGGCTCACAAACGGAAAGTCCTGTTTAACTAATTTGATATCCTTCTATGATAAGGTCACCTGCCTAGTGGATGAAAGGAAGGTGGTGGATGTACTTTTTCTGGATTTTAGTAAGGCTTTTGATACTGTGCCTCACAGCATCCTTCTGGACAAGTTGTCCAGCTGTGGCGTGAATGCATTCATGGTGCGCTGGGTGAAGAACTGGCTGAAGGGCAGAGCTCTAAGGGTTGCAGTGAATGGGGCTACATCTGGCTGGTGACCAGTCACCAGCAGTGTTCCTCAGGGTTCAATTCTAGGTCCAGTCCTGTTCAATATATTTATCAAGGATCTGGATGCAGGAGTTGAATGCACCATCAGCAAGTTTGCTGATGATGCCAAAATGGGAGGTGCTGTTGACTCTCCCGAGGGACAAGATGCCTTGCAGAGGGATCTAGATAGATTGGAGCATTGGTCTATGATTAATGGAATGAAAATTAACAAGTCAAAATGCCAGATCCTCTACCTAGGATGGAGTAATGCCAGGCACAAGAATAAACTGGGAGCGGAGTGGCTGGAGAGCAGCCCTGCAGAAAGGGATCTGGGGGTGCTGGTCGACAGCAGGCTCAATACGAGTCAGCAGTGTGCCCTGGCAGCCAAGAGGGCAAACTGCATCCTGGGGTTCATCAGACACAATATAACCAGCCAGTCAAAAGAGGTGATTATCCCTCTGTACTCAGCATTGGTGTGGCCTCACCTTGAGTATTATGTGCAGTTCTGGGCCTCACAATTTGAGAAGGATGTGAAGGTCCTTGAATGCATCCAGAGGAGGGCAACAAAGCTGGTGAAAGGGCTGGAAGGAATGCCCTATGGGGAGCAGCTAAGGACTTTGGGCTTGTCTAGTTTGGAGAAAAGGAGGCTAAGGGTGACCTCAGTGCTCTCTACAGCTTCCTGATGAGGTGCTGATCTCCTCTCTCTGGTATCCAGTGATAGGACGCATGGGAGTGGTTCAAAGCTGCACCAGGGGAGGTTTAGACTGGACATTAGGAAGCATTTCTTTACCGAGAGGGTGGTCAAACACTGGAATAGGCTTCCTAGAGAGATGGTTGATGCCCCAAGCCTGTCAGCATTTAAGAGGCATTTGGACAATACCCTTAATAATGTGCTTTAACTTTTGATCAGCCCTGAATTAGTCAGAGAGTTGGACAAGATGATTGTTGTAGGTCCCTTCCAACTGAAATAGTTTATTGTATTCTAACTTTTCTGTTGATATTTAAGTGAAAATATTTTTCCTGGAGTAGCTTATTCCTTATCCCTTCCTTCCAATCCAGTATCCCACTAACTACATTTCCCTGAGTTCTTTTAGTGGGGCAGATGACCACACATGCAGAGCAGGGTGAGAACGTAGTTGCCACAAACATACTGAAGTAATTCATACTCATGCCTTTCCTCCCTTTTACCTTGCCAGCAATAAAGATGGACTTCATTGCTCCAGTTTATATTTTCACCATGTTTGCTGTCCTAAACACAGAAATTCTAGGAAAACAACCTCAGCAAATAAGCAATTTTCCAGCAATAAAGCTAATAGGAGAGGGCAAAAATGGAATGAAGTGAAGACATTGAAAGTCTTCACAAAAACTTGTCTTTAGTGATTTGTGTTCACTGTAACAGGCTAGGGAAATAGATGTGGAAACAGATGAACTGGCTTTGCTGTGTATTCCACTGGTACAAAGTAGGAGCAATGTGGGTGGTCACAAGTTTGCAGAAGAGAGTTCACAGCGGTTCCAGAATTTATGGATACCTACCAAGATATAATAGAACAACCAGTCTTTTTTCATATGATTTACACTGATAAGAGCTGTGGATTTTCTTTTATTTTCAGTTCTCAGGTACATTAACAAATATGCATACCACATATATCAGGTCAATTTTCTGTTGTCTTCTTTATTTTATAATGGGAAAACAACAGAAAAGGAAGAATAATTTGCTCAGATCCATTTCTCTTGATTCGTATGCCTTGACCAATGGATCATTTTGGATCCACATTCAATTACCTAGCATTCTCAAGTTGAATGTTACTATTAGGTCCCCAAAGTTTCATAAATTTCATGCTGGAAATATACAGTTTGCTACTCAATATTGCTTTTTCTTATTCCACTGTTAAAAATTTACTTCTCTAACAAAACAACAAAAACCAGCCAAAAATGACTTGTTGAAGTGAATGGCATGACAGTACACAATGCAACAAACAACAAACATTATCCTGGAAAGAAAATCTGATGATTTTTTTGCAAGTCATTTGTGAGCTAACAGAGAAACACAGATGTGAAAACTTGATTTTGATCAATAACCATACTTATACTAAACATCAACTTTGTCTCTGAATTTGTTGAGTAGAACTGCAGAAGACTAATTTCCTTTCCTTATATAAATTCTAATGAATTTGTTCTGATGGAAAATTGCTAACTTAATACCTTAAGCAAAGGCTGATTCTTTATTTTCCAGCTGCAGTGGAAAGTTTTACACAGTGCTTAAAAATTTATGAAGTATACTTAAAAATTCTGGCAGATTTTGGAAAGCATTAGATATTCAAAGAGAATACCATTTTAAATTTGTAAATTAGACAGACTATGACTTTGAAACTGCTTGGCACTTCTTAGTCTCCCTGACTTCTCCCTTAGTCTCCCTGACTTCTCTCTTAGTCTCCTTGACTTCTCTCTCGGGGCAGGTGCAAGATATCATAGCTCTGTCGTGGGTCTGAGAATCTTTCCCAAAGTATAAAACCTCACCCCTCTCCAGGCATATCAGGATTTAGGGTTGGGAACTTGACCCTTCTCTCTGATATGACACTGTGTTGCATAAAAATGTCTTTTCTAGGTTTTTTTCTTCCCCGCCCCCCCCAGGTTTGTTCCTGTTTAACCTGTCAGATTTAAAGGAGGAGGCAATGAATCAGCTCAGAAAGCATGAAGGAGTAGGAAATTCTTTCCTAAAGTTGTCATATTATCTTTTTGGCCACCTGGCCTGAAATTCCGACACAACAGAGAACATTTGAGTTTGGTATTTTAAAGCTAACCCCATTGCTAGTTCAGGGTAATGTAAGACCTTTTCTGACTTTTGGGGGAGATGGAAAGGAGGAGTAAATTCATCATAGTTAAAATGCAAAAGACAGCATTACTCTGACCTTGACTACACATTTTATTAGCCATGAACTACTTTCAGTTCAGATGCCTTTTCATATCAAAGCAGCAGTTCATAATGAATATGTTTCTTCCTCCCTCCTTTTCTCTGGAAAAAAATTATACACTTGTCATTTCTTACTAAATGTGACTTTAGGGAATCTGTTTTTACATGGAAGAAGATTAAAAGTAAACATGTAGTATTATTAATATCAGCATATGAGAAGAAGAAAAAGGACTTACTTAAACCCCTCCAAATTCTTGCTTTGACAAATTGTAGTTTTGCCATGAGAAATATGAATCTATGATTGTTTAATTACACATGTTACATGGTGTTACTCCTGCTTTGGTTTGGCTGAAAAGACTTCAGCAGTATTAATACGGATTTCACTGCTGTACAGCAAGGGAGAATAGCTCTATAATTACGCTGCTTCTTAGTTGGATTTGGGATTTAGGGAGGGGGTTAATTTCTTCTAAATTTAAACTAAGGCAGAATCATATTTCCTTCCTCTGTGCCTAGATGAGTAAAACATTATACTTAAATAAGTCATATATGAGTCCAAACTGGCATGTGTTGTGGTGTTTAAAATGGAAATTAAAGAATGTAACAAAAAGTATTTTTATCAACTTTGATGGATGTTTTTATCAACTAAACCCCACACAGCTGCTCACTCACTCCTCCCAACAGGATGGGGGAGAGAATCAGAAGGGTAAAAGTGAGAAAACTCATGGATTGAGATAAAGACAGTTTAATAGGTAAAGCAAAAGCTGTGCATGCAAGAAAAGTAAAACAAGGAATTCATTCACTACTTCCCATCAGCAGGCAGGTGTTCAGCCATCTCCAGGAAAGCAGGGCTCCATCACACATAACAATTACTTGGGAAGACAAACACCACAACTCCGAACATCCCCCGCTTCCTTCTTCTTCCCCCAGCTTTATATGCTGAGCATGACATCATATGGTCTGGAATATCCCTTTGGTCAGCTGGGGTCAGCTGTCCCGGCCATGTCCCCTCCCAACTTCTTGTGCACCCCCAGCCTACTCACTGGTGGGGTGGGGTGAGAAGCAGAAAAGGCCTTGACTCTGTGTAAGCACCGCTCAGCAATAACGAAAACATCCCTGTATTATCAACATTGTTTTCAGCACAAATCCAAAACATAGCCCCATACTACCCACTATGAAAAAAATTAGCTCTATCCCAGCCAAAACCAGCACAGCAGTAACAAGTGTATGGTCATAAAAAGATGTATTGATTCAATACTGCTGCCACTGCACACATAACTTACTGGAAAAGAAATATTCAAAACACTGATGAGGTTTATAATGAAGTCTGATAGAAATTGTGTGAAGTTGGAGTGTGATACACTTAAGGTATCTGGCAAAATCAGACAGATTATTCATTGAAATAATTGCCTAATAACATAGGGTATCACTAAAATGCTACAGTATCAATTTGCCAAATGGACTTGGGTAAAACTCTAAACTTTCTTAATAATTGGTTTCTTCAATTTTGATAAATGGGTATGCACAAGATAAATGTAACTGATTGCTAAGAGCCAGAAAAGTGGAGTGGAGAATCTGCTTGTTTGCTTCTTGTAATTTCAAACACTGTTGCTAGTATTTGTGAAACAACACCGCAGAGCTATTACATCTTTTACTGGCCAGAAATACAGGAAAACACGTGGGGATGTGAATCCAACTGGAACTTTTCATTTTGTACCATGAAAATTAAGAAGAAGAAAAAAAATGTAGGCTTAAGAATACCTCTTTGGCAAGATGTGTGTGTCATCAATGATTCTGTACTTTGCTGTACTTTACTTTGATTTGAGTATGTATGACTTGCTTTTATTTTTAGGACACTAGAGGAGGCTCAGGAGTCAGGATTGTTTTTTTTAACAGGCTGAACAAATTAGAAAAGCAACAACTGGATGGTGTGCTATAAGAATGTACCTATTGTTCCCTGATGCAACTTTAGGGCCTTCAGCTGAACTACATCAAGATTAATTCTGATCTTAGAGGACTATGCTTATATACGTGAATTTTTAAGGAATTGAATAATTGCTCTGAAATAATCCTTATTCCCATGAAAAATGCACTCCTTGCCTTTTTCTTTTCCTGCCCCAAAAGGCTTAGGAAGGTGTTTGACATTCGCTAAGGTTTACTTATTTTTTTTTTATTTTAACATTTTTCACTATGGCTCTGTATTTTAGACTTCATTTATCACCCTACTTCCTTGCTATGGTTGTTGCTTGTACATATTTTCAGTAAAACATCATTTAAGACTAGACAGGTAGACCTTCTCTCTTTTTTTCTTCTAATTTTCAATTTCTTAATATTCTGTTTATAGTGTATTTGGTAAAGCTTTATTAAAAAAAAAACACAAAGGGTATTTGAACAAATATATTCTACATGGAAACTAGCTTCTAGATGGCCAGCATTCTGGAAGAGCTTAGCAGACCTTAATGTTATAGAGATTTAATACTATCTAGGAGTTAGAATGATGCATTTTGCTCAAAAGAATTATGATATATTTTCTACTATATATAAAGTAGATAAATTTTACAACAGAATTAAAGCAAATCCGCATCCTTGTCACTATGAGCACAATTCCCCCCACCATTGTTTTCCATAGAATATAAAGTATGTCTTCAGCATTTCTACAGAATCATAGAAAAACATAGGTTGAAAGGGACCTCCAGAGACCATGCAGTCCAACTTCCTACTCAAGGCTGGTTACCCCCACACACTCTGATTAGGTTGCTCAGGACAGTGTCCAGCTGAATTTAAGTATCTCCAAGAGCAGAAATCCCACAGCCTCTCTGGGCACCTGCTCCACCTGTTTGACCACTGTTACGATGAAAATGTTCTCCTTGTGCATAGTCAGAATTTCCCCATGTTCCAGCTCGTGTCCATTGCCTCTCCTGTTTCCACTGTGCACATCTGAGAACAGACTGGCTTCATCTTTCTATATTGTCCCAGTGGTATGTCAATGTTGTACTGGAGAGCCCCAAACTGGATACAGTACTTCATATTTGATCTTGCAAGAGTTGAGTAGGGCACAAGATTCACTTTGCTCAAACTGTTGGCTAATTGCTAATTAGCTAACTATTGCTAATCCAGCCAAGTATGCAGATAACCTTCATTGCTGCAAGTGTGCACTGCTGACTCCTCCAGTTCAACTGGTTTTCCACCTGGAAACCCAGGTCCCGCATTCTGCAAAGCTGCATTCTAGCCAGCTGGCACCAAGACTGTAGTCCTGCATGAGTTTATTCCATCCCAGATGCAGAAGTCTGTATTTACCAAATCTGAACTTCATTCAGTTCTTGTCACCCCTTTTCTCTGGCTTGTGTGGCCTTTTGAACAGCACCCCCACCCTCCAGCCTTTCTTCAGGACACTATTGTCCAGAAATGTACAGAAAGTGCACCCTGTCTAAGAATCCAGTTTGTTAGTGAAGCCTTCCCAGGACACAAGGTGAGGCTGACCATCCTGTAGTTCTGTGGATCCTCCTTCTTCCCCATCTTCAAGATGGTGGTATAATTTCCCTTTTTCAAATTAACAGCAGCCTCACAAAGACAGCAGCTAACTCCCCTGGCACCCTTGTGTGCATTCTGTCTGTCCCCTTTACCTTGTGTATGTCCATATGGATTAAGTGTGCCTTCACTTGATCTTACCTCTATTGTTGGTAATGCTTTTTTCCCACAAAGTGTGCTAAAAGACTTGAGGACCTAGGAGGCATGTGGGCAAACCTAACCAATGAAAGAAAAAGAGGTAAAACAATATTGGGTACCTTGGCTTTCTCCATGTCATTTGTCACTAGCTTTCCAGCCCCACTGAGAAGTGGTCCCACATTTCTTTCACCTTCCTTTGGTGCCAATGTGCTTACAGAAGCTCTTTTGGCTGCCCTTCACATCCCTCACTAGTTCCAACTCCAACCGAGTTTTGGCTTTCCTAGCTCCATCCCTGCACGCTTGGGCAATGCTTCTCTATTCCTACCAGCTACTCCATCCCTGCTTCCACCTTCTGTGTTCTTCCTATATCTAGTTGAGCTCAATCAGAAGTTCCTTGCTGATCCATGCTGGCTTTCTGCCATGCTTGCTATGATAGTCCTTGAAATATCAGTTCTCACATTGGACCAGATTCTCTGCAATTCTTTGAAGTTTTAGCTCTTGATAATATGTTTCAATTTCATTTTTTCTTTTTCCTTTTTTTAATTATTCTTTCATTTTAATTTAAGCTAATTTAATTTAGTTACTGTGATAGCTACACAGAAATCAATGAAGTTACACAACTGTGAAACAGGAGTGACACAGCAACAAATCAGCTTAGGACCACCTCTTATAATTGCCTGACACTTCTCATGGCCTACTGCTTAGTAAAACAGAACTTTGCCAAATCTCCAACATTTCAACCTCTGGTGAAAGTTTTGGGGATGCTTCAGTTTGGCTGTTTCTAAGAATAAGGCGAAGGAAAAAAAAAGAAAAAGAAAAAAAGAAAAAAAAAAACAACCCCCAAACCACTTTTTCTTTCCTGAAAGAGAAACTCACAAGAACTTCTCTTTGAAAAGCTTAGCACCACTATGGTTAGACATACAATTCGTTTGCCAGATGTCAGTTTTACTGCTCCCTCCAAAATCCATTCAGATACTGTAAAGAGTGACAAAAAACAATTGCCAGTGACTGAATGGTACATACTGGAACTCATAATTCAGGCTGTCTCTTCCAGTGTCAATACCAAGCAAAAGTTACATAACTGAGACAAGGAAAAGCTCAAGATAGATATGTTTCTAAACACATGGTTGCTAGCACATTACACAGAAGCAAGGTATAGCTGACGAGCATCTTCTTCTGCAAAGCAAGGGCCTACCGAAGAACATAGTTCCCTGTGGCTAATTTCCCTTGTGGGTGAGATGTGAGATGTGAGCTACCAGCTCTGGTAATGATGCGTCAGTACTCTGTTTCTCACAGATCCTGCTTGCCAGCTGAACTGGCCACTCGGCAGTGCCTGGTGGACCTCAGGAGGAGCACTTGTTTTCCCCTTTGCAAAACTGAGGCTCTGGTTGAATTCCTGTTGGGATTTCAAATATAAACATTTCACAGTAGAAATGGAGAGAGTCTCATATTTATGTTAAAAAACACTAAAAAAATAGTGGCACATAGCCATCACAAGCACCTCCAGTCTCAGCACTGCTGATACTTTTATAATCCATAATTATATACATGTCAAAATGTTTATTCTTATAGAGAATTAAAGTCACCCCAATGTTTCATGATACCATATTTCTTGAATGTGTTAAAATTTGTTTGACTTCTTGAAGTCCACAGCAACACCCCTCTAAAAGAAAATGAAAAGACTCATCTAGTAGCTCCTGGGTACTTTAGTACTCCTAGGCCTTTAAGAGAACAAATAGTTAGGAATATTCTTTTAATATAACAAACCTGAGGAATTTCATTGTAACATGATTGAACCATAGCTCAGCATAAATGCACACAGATGCCTAACTTTAACACAACACAGCTTATTACCGACATCAGTGAGGTATTGCTAAACTACTTCACCACACAGGTGGAGGGTGTAATTTTGAAGGCTACTGAACACTGTGAATCTCCCAATGTATCACAATTACAGAAACACCTGTGTTAAATAACTTTGCGCTGATTCACTATGAAAATGCATGGCGTTCAATAGTCCTTAGAATTAAATACCTTGCCAACAAGCCACAGGTGTACTCCACAGGAGCACATGATAATGTAATTGTGAAGGATGTGATGACAGCTCTCCATCCGTAATACCACCTTCCCAAGATGCACTCATGCATCTATTTTATATTTAGGTATTTTCTAACTGTAGCTTTAGATTCATCTAAGCAAGCAGTATCAATTCCAAAAGAAGCACTAAACAGGAAAGAGAAAAAAAAACCACACATGTAATTCAGGTTTAAAACTGATTGAATCCACTCCAGGAAGAGACAAAATAAAACCACCACTCCTTCAC
This sequence comes from Theristicus caerulescens, assembly GCA_020745775.1. Classification (NCBI taxonomy): domain Eukaryota; kingdom Metazoa; phylum Chordata; class Aves; order Pelecaniformes; family Threskiornithidae; genus Theristicus; species Theristicus caerulescens. The sequence continues at coordinate 78,630,081 of CM036558.1, forward strand.
CCCCCAAAAAGACCCCCACAAAAACCACACCCTAATACTTTAAATAGATAGGATAACTTTGATCTTTAATATTTTTAAATTGAGGGCCTGCCAAATGCTTTCCTTACAGAAAATGCTACTACAGAAACTACTGACAAGATAAATACTTTGAACCTGTTGAACACTATATAGCCGAATTTTATTAATCCATTAAGATCTACAGGTTAGTTTAAAAATTCTATGGCTATTGTACATTTCTGTTGTACAAAGAAATTAAGATTGATTTTTGAAGAAATGTATTCAGGTTCTGTAGACACTGACTGATGTTAGTCCTGTTCTTTGAAACAGAATTTTTGCAAGGACTAATTACCACTTAGGAAATTTTGGAGGAATTACATGATGTGAAAATTCAAAAAAGTTTCTGGAGCTTTTAATCAGAAGTTGGTGAGCAGTCTGAAGAAAATAACCAAGCACAGTTAGTAGAGAACCTTCTTCTGGATTGTTTCACAACTATAAAAAAAATAAATTATATATGTATTATATATGAAGTTTTTCAATCAATAAACAGAAAATTACAGTGTCCTAAAAGATTCTGTAGAACGATAAAGCTGTCAGTAGCAATTGTCAAATCACACATCTATCCATATCCACAAACGTGTACTGCCCTTTGTTTTATCTGGTTTTGTGGAGCACATAGCCTAAAGGTTCAGTCAGGAAGACTTAATTTTCTCATGATTACAATAATGAGATCCTGCACTGCCAGACTGGATTACTGGCTGAAGGTAGGTTGCATAACTATATATGACTCAGGAATGGATTTGAGTTTGGCTAGCACTAGTAAGGGGAAGAGGGAATTCAGATGGACTCTCTGGCTTTGATATGGCTTTCGATCTGAAACTTTTCTACAAGTTTGGGTCAGTTCACGGCTACGTGTACAGGTACAGAAAATTGTATAACATCTAAACTGTGCAAAACATTTTTATTAGTTCATGTATTTTTACTTCATTTTAATTACGGAAATCGAGGGTAGCATCATCCCAAGTAGCTACAAATTTGTGACAAGTTCAGTCCAAGTTCCTTGTATTATAGTTGAAACTTTGCCTTTAGTTCCCTCCCTTGTGTTTGCCTATTTGCAGTAATGATGACATTCACTCACCTTTTACCCATGGCCTAATTATTAAAATGTTGAATAGAAATTCTGTGGGGATAAGAATGAGCAAATCTGTCATCCTCCAATCTGCAAATATGCTAAAAGAGTGAAGAAAGGGGATCATAGAAGAAACTCTTCCCATCCTCAATAGCCACTGTCTGTTGGATTCATGTCATTTAATTACGATAAATGTGAGTCAGTAACTTCTTCCATTAATTTGTATCTAATTGTCCATTTAAACCTGGTGCAAACTCTCCTCAAAGTGCTGAATACTGAGTAGTACTGAGATTTTCCTTCACACTACTGCTTTGCTAATGCTCCCCCTTCTGCCCTTCTGGCTCTCATACATAAAGGACAGCTAGAGACTCAACACTTTTTAACTCCTCCATGCATATATGCGCATACACCCACACCCACACACACACAAACCCCCACACGTTGGGTCTTCTCAATAATAGAGTCTGGAGCATGTTTTAGACACAACTATCTACCACATCAGAGTCTTTAAGGTACTATGGCTGTAATAGTTATCAACTTGACTGATACCAAGGCTTAACAATAGAAGACTTCTATTTGAGAAGACAAACGCCATCATGTCGAAAGTCCCACCCTTCCTTCTTCTTGCCCCAGATTATATACTGAGCATGACGTCATATGGTATGGAATAACTCTTTGGCCAGTCTGGGTCAGCCCCCCTGGCTGTGCTCCCTCCCAGCCCCGCCGTGCACCAGGCAGAGGATGGGAAGCTGAAAAGTCCTTAACCGGTGTAAGCGCTACTTGGCGACTATTTAGCAATACTTAGCACTACTTAGCAAGAACCAAAGCATCAGTGTATCATCGACATTGTTGTCATCCTAAACCCAAAACACAGCCCCATACCGGCTACCAAGAAGAAAATTAACTCTATCCCAGCTGAAACCAGGACATTCCCCCAGCTTTATATACTGAGCATGACATCATATGGTATGGAATAGCGCTTTGGCCAGTCTGGGTCAGCTGTCCTGGCTATGCTACCTACCAGCTTCTTGTGCACCTGGCAGAGCATGGGAAGTTGAAAAGTCCTTGACTAGTATAAACACTACTTAGCAGCAACTAAAACATCAGTGTGTTATCAACATTATTCTCATACTAAATCTAAAACACAGCACTATACCAGCTGCTAGGAATAAAATTAACTCTATCCCAGCTGAAACCAGGATATGCATTCCTTTCCAAGTCATGGAAGAGGATAAGATAGAAGAAACAAATCTTTGCTAAGAAGTAAATAGCTTTGATAACCTAACTGCCAAACATGACAAAAATTAAAAGACACATGGAAATTCATTTAACTAAGCAGTATTTCACTCTTTGCTTGCATGCTTCTGATCAGTGCTTTCATCAGGATATAGACCAAAGTTTCTGTCCTGGATTAGATGAGAAACAAAGCCCAACCACAGGGACAAAAATTCCCATGCTTAAATGCATCTACATTGTAGTCCCACATACTTGAAAGTGCATGGCCATAAAGGAGAAAGTTAAGCATGTGCCTAAGTCCTTTGAGGACCAGGAAATCTAAAAAAAATCAACAGTACTTTGAAGTGAGTGCGGCTGCATCAATTTCTATCCGTATTGTCTAGAACATGGTAGTAAGATATTCTCAAAGAGCAGTAAAGATTTTTAGAGGAATAATGTACAAAATACTATTAAAATTTCAATGGTTACCCTCTACCCTGAAAAAAAAAAACCAACTGTTTTGGGATATAGTTAAAACACACTGAAAAATATAACCTATATTCAAGAATACAGCTGTCATGGAACTAAGTGTACACTTTATAAATTTATGAAAACCATCTACTGGTTAAATTATTGAGGTGGTTTAATTTGAGATGTATGGAAGCTAACAGGAAAAACCTCAATGGTGGTGAGGTAAGCCAGTCTTCAAGCAAATTGAGTTATTCAAACAAAGTTGATTTCTTAGCTTTCATAATTTTAAGTTGTCCCCATCCATCCACCTGTTGTCCCACTTGCTGTCCCAGAACAGTGGAAACAAAAGCACTATTGACATTTAAAGGCATCTCCTTTTTTCTCAAGCAAATGATTAATAGACAGAAATATGGGGGCCCACCCACAAAGGTTTTTAAAGGTTTTTTGAAAATTCTGGTCCACTCTAGTTCACTATAAAAGAATAAACAATTTAAAGAGTCTTGTGTGCTGCCTCCTTCTTTAAAGCAATTTTTATCTGCATTCTTCCTTTACTTAAACAAATACTTTTTGATTACAAAAAGTTGACTGATCACTGTACTCGTTGCTCACAGTCCTCTGCATATAAGTAAGTACAATAGATATGCATGCACTGTGTTTAAGGTAATTTCTGGTTTAGGACTGGTAAAAGCCTGAAAATTGGTACTTCAGTGGATGCACTTACAGAGATCAAAAGGACAACAGCTGTGCAGCTAGACCTGTAATCATGACAACAGTTAAAAATGAATTTATTCTATCTACATGACTGAAATTCATTTTGTGTCCAGGGACAACAGTGTTAAATGAGTTTCACAAGATGGTTACATATTGCACTGTTGAATCATTTTAGGAAGATACTTATCTTAAAGTAGCTGGATAGTTTTGGTAATTTCTCCTGTGCATAGAAAAATAAAAGTAACTAAGATTGTACTCTGTAGTTCATTAGATACTATATCAATTGCTTTGATATTTTCTGAAATATTAGCTGTAGAAAATTAAAGGTTGTTGTTTTCACGTTCCCATTAATCTAAGGCTACATGCAGCTGTTACTTGGAGGAAGAAAACATAAGCACTGCACTGGTGCATAGGCTCTAAATACCTTTATATTGGCAGTACGCCCAATGTCTATCACTAACACCCAAAGCATTGCTTATCATGATCTTCCTTCTTATCTACTTTCCAGATAAATTTATGAATGCTGATATCTAAAAAGAAAGATGCATAAGTACAAGAGTACACACACACAAACACACTGGATGATGCTAAACAGAAGATTAACACATTAGCTGTTACATTCTGGATATCTATGTTCAGTTTCTGCTAGTGAAAATCAGTTTGATGGTTTCATTTTAGTGTTTATTTGCAGCTATCACAAAATATTGTGCTATTGGCTGGTTCCCTTCAACAGATGACCAAGAACATCTTGTGCAGATCAGGATTGAAATATTCATGCAGAACTGTGCAAGAAACTTTTGAATATTGCTATTTCTTCTATTTCATGAACACTAACCCCATGTAAAAAGTTAAATCTCAGTGAAGAAAAAAATTTCTTGCTGCTGCATCTATGGGCAGTTCCACATTCCTGTTCACATAACAAACTCGTAAATTGACAAGAAAGGTGTTTCTTCTGTAGGAAATTCTTTGCACTTTAAGTTAAAATGGTAATCTAGCAGAAAAAACTTAAGTCTGCTCCACTTGTGAATGTATCTTGACACTAAACTAATTTCTGTTATTAGAACATTACACAGAATGACACCAGAGAAGTAGGAAGCCTAGATGTGTAATTGAGACCCATCCAATTTCTCACCAACCTCAACATAGCTTGTGTCATCTGATTTGAATCCCCAAGATTATACATAAGTTTATATCTAAAGTAGGAGCCCAGACATGCAATTCCCCACCCCTCTCCCTCCTCTGTATCCCTCCCTGTAAATTGGTTTTAAAAGCAGAAAGGAAAACCTATCTGTCAAGATTGGAAGGGAACTGCAGCTTGCTCTGACAGCTTCCCAGCATGGATCCTGCAAGAACCAAGGCTCTTGCATGGGCCATGGTACACACCTGGTACTCAGCATAAGTCTAAACTTAATTTTCCTGTAGCTAGGCAACCATTTGCAGACGTTAATACTTGCTGAAGACAGATAAACCAATGACTGTGAAGTGTTCCAACACCACAACAGCACAATATTTGAGCAATCTGGCTTTTCCTGTTATACACTTTTGTTTTGAAATGTGGCATCCAAAGTTAGGTGACCCGGCTCAATGTGCATCCCAGTTGCCCTTTTGTGACAGCAGGTAACATAGAAATTTACAGGTTGTGATGTAGAAGGAGATTTTCATTTTCTCCCCTTTTTGCTTAGTGTAGAAGAAAAGTCCTTCAGAACAAATGTGTATATTTGCCTCTGTCAGTGTGTTTGTGTGTGTGCGTGTTCATAGAAAATTATAATATGCACCTTGGTAACCTTCATATAATCTTTACATGCTGTGAGATTTAATAGGATTTTCATGCTGATCTTGTAATGGTATACTTTTAAGTCTTGCTGTTTTTCTTTGCAAGCAAATGGCCTCTGGCTGCAAGAGCCCAATGTTAATGGCACTAGTTTATCTCTTGACCATCCTCCAAGTTAACTTGGGCCCAGTTATCTGTGCATACCAAAGTAATTCCAAGAACACCACAGCTAAACACTGCGGATTCATTTGTTATGTATAGTACCCTTGAGTTACAGGTCTGTAACATCAATTCAAATGTTTCAGTAGATACTGAAAGACAAAGTAACTATTGCAGACTGGAAAAAATACCTCAGGTTAAGGGTACAACTCAAGTTTTCACTGGAAATTAGGTTAGACTAAACAGAAGACATAAGAATGTTTTACTGTAAACTAAATTGTAATGGGAGTAGACAAGCTAATTAATTTTCATAGTTAATAGTTACAGTACTAAGTCTGATATTTTATCACAGAACCAAAAGCCTATCTATTTTGGTAAGACAAGAAGGAATTTGTTCTTAATATTTCTCAGTTTCTGGATACTTCCTTTTCATTGGATTACTAAAAAAGGATGCTATTATGTCTGGTAACAGTTTGGGAAAATGATTTAGTAGCGAGTGGAAGTTGCAGGACTTTTAAGTCACTTACTTACAGAATTATTTGAAAAATTCAGTGTTCCAAAGACATTTCACTCCTGAGAGCTGATATAACCACTGAGACAGAAAGGACAGCCAATTTAACATAAAACTAGCAGTAGAAGCAGATGGGACAGAGGTCATAGCAAAAAAAAAAAAAAAAAAGGGCCAAGGTGGGAGGGGAGTATACTCTTTTGTAAAGGGGGAAAAAATACTGAACAGCATGTTTGGGAGCCTGAAAGTTAGCTGAAGAGCCTGCAAAGTGACAAAGAAAAGACGCAGCAAAAAATGTTCAACAAGAAACAGCAAGAAGAGAAAATAGGAAAAAAATACAATTAGGAAAAACGATGTCATCATTACTATTCCCCCAATTATTATTGTTGGTTGCTGAAACTTTCCCTGCTTTAAAAAAGTTGGAAGTAGACATTTTCTTCACAGACAAAAGTAGTTCAGGTTTTTGTAGTTCACACTTGCTTTCCTTTTTTACTGTTGACAAGGGCTAGATAACATTTATCAGCTCTCTGAGAGCTTGATCCAGCACCACTTGAGTCAATAGAAGTTTTTCAAGTGACCTCAATAGGCTGAAGATCAAGCAATGAATGAAATGTCTTCTGTGTGTGTGCCAATAATAACAAATTCATCCCATACCCTGGGAGTGCGTCTGATCCAATATCCTTCCCCTCCCCAAAACACAAAGTGAGGTAAAAGAGATTATAAGCACACAGCTGCAGCTGTGACATCTTAATAGATCTCATGTCAGAAGGTAATACAAAGCTATTAAAATGTCCCAGCATAAGTAATTTGTTACTAAAGGAAACAGAACATCACTGCTTATACTTTTACAAAATCCTGTAAACAATAGCGTTCAGTCTGAGACACATGCCTGTCCATTTCAGGGTATTAGAATTACCATTTTCCTTAGGAGCAAGAGAAAGAAAACATTATCGACAGGTAAATGCTTACTAAGTGGAAAACAGCAGCCAACTGCAAAAGGCACTTCTGAGGTAACTGCTGTGAGAGTCTGCCAAATTTAAAGGAGACAATTAGAAAGATGTATTAATAATGGTTAGTTGCTTAAAATGGCAACTCTGTGTTAGTTGGTGCGAATAAGCAAGGTAATTGATTCTGTTCGTCAGTTTTGCACATGATCATTATATTGCAGATGGAAAACAACATTTTGCCCTTTAAATTTTAGAATATGTCTGTAAACAGACAAAGAACTGTTCTTATTCTTTATTCATATAATTCTAATTATATCTTACTTTGGCCATGGATATAATATTTGCATTTCACTTAGGTTTTATATTTAAATTTAACACATATATAAAGAGTTACAGCATCCACTCTGATGTTATTTAATTTTGAGAATTAAAATCTCAATTCAAAGCAAAATATTTTCTAATAAAAAGTATCACATTGTGATAATCTGTGTCTGTTAAGATGCAAGCTGTGTGTTAAGTTCTTCCCAAATATATTTACCCACATAAATTATTTAATGAGTGTCCATGATGCTACTAATATTATTAATAGATACTAATGCATTGCACAACATCTCTCTTTAGTGACCAAGCATAGGATTATAAAAGCCTACTACTTATTTCAGAGATAAGAGTGCTGTATTTTAGCTAAAGAAGAATAAGCTGCTAATGCTGAAGGCCTTAGATCTTCATTAACCATTTAATAGATTATCCTGATTGGCACACTAGGATTTAATCTAAGGCTTTATCTTGGACCCCTTTCTAGTCTTAGATTAATTTAAACGTATAATACTGTTTGAAGCCTATTTGTGAACTTCATATTGACCACATATCAAATGCTAGGTAATGCAGCTGAAAAATTGCTAATGTATCATGACTGTGCTCTTCCTAAATGCTACATTTTTTTACAGTTTTTAGGAATACTTTCAACTGTGAATCTCCTCAACAGCTCCAGGCTCCAGGCAGAGGATCCAGGGTGGGTGTGGAGGGGTGAATACCACTCACTGCTTTCTCTCCATTAGCATACAATAGACTGAAAGGTTCTCACCCTTTCTCTATTTATTGTTAACTTCCTACACAGAAGCTTTCATGCAGGATCCTGTTTAAACAATGTGTCAGGGGACCAACCTGCAGAATTTGTATAAAAATGATAAACTGGCAGTGGTGAAATCTAGAGTTCATGCACCAGTCTTCAGTTGCTCTAGAAGTTCATACATAATTTTAAAAACTCAAGGGGACTTAACTTCATAGATAGTGATCTGAAATATATGAGCTGGTTTTAAGATGTAAGAAATAAAATAAAAATAAAAGAGATTGAAATTATAAAGACAATATGTACATATGCATGCATATGCTCATCTACACATAAGCACACAGGCAAAATAGATATTGTTTTGTTAGAACACTACACTTGAGAGGTTTCACTTCTGCCCAAACCAGTTGTGTGTACAGCAGTCGGATCAAAGCATCAAAATGTCATGCACTTCATGCATGAAGTCTCCAACATGTTTTTCTCTGCTGAGGGTAAACAGGCCAAGGAAGATGATATGCCAGTTAGCTTGGGAAAAAATTTAAAAAAAAAGCTTTTTTTATTCACAGAACCATTGAACTGACACTGCAGTAATTAAAGAAGACAGGGCTACGCAGCATATCCTTGGACTTTACCAGTTTACCTCCTGACTCAGCCTGAGTCCTCGCATGTTAAGGCAGTTTTGTATGAAAGGTCAGAGTCTAACTTGGTTTTTGTTATTAATTTACTTTAATCTGCCATTTGTGACTGTCTCTCCATGATTGATTTGAAAGCTCAGAAAGTATAGGGGTTTTCATGCCCTTTGTTTTGCTGTACTTTTCCCACCACTCTGATCATACACAGAGAGGAGTTATTTCTTGCTAGCATTTCTTACCCAAAATAGACATCCTTATTTAGTTTGCTTTGTATTATTAAAACATCACTGAGGGGGAAAATACATGAAAATCCATCTACTTTTTAATAAAAGTTAATACAAAAGAATAGAGTCCCTGTACAGTTGCTACAACAGGAACACAAGAACACATGGGCTCCGAACAACTCATATCAAAGAATCTGTGTTTTGCTTCAGTTTCTACCATGTCTGTGATTGTATTCACACTAGAGACAGATGTCTCTAGGACTGTAAACTAAAAATTTTACTGATTGCTAGCATCTTCCCTCACAGAATAAAGAATAATGAAAGGGGTCTGATATGAAAATCAACAAGTTGGAAAAACTCTCCCAAATAATCAAAGTCCTGCTGGAATAAGTGGTTATAACTCCAGAAATAAACAGAGGACTTGATCCCTGGTCTTTCATGAAAATAAATATATTTCCTTTTACCATAGTAAATAATTTTTAATACAGATGTGAGTTGAGCTATCTTGTTGGATGAAGTTTTAGGCTTTCGATAGAAAAGAAACTAGTCCAATTTTTGAAGTCTTAAAGATCCTTAAAACAATTGAATTTTGCGGGTTTTATCCATGCTCCCTAGTGGATAGAATTCTATATCTCAAAACTTCATGCATAATCGACAGAAAATTTTCTGTCAAGCTCAATTCTGCAGACTGAATTATCTCTCACTCAGAAAGAAAAGACAATCCCTATAGATCAGGTTTGAATCATGGGTAGGATAGAGATGTTCTGAACCTCCCTGCCATCTCTAGTAAGCCCAGGGATAAATATAAGAGTTCAATGTCCAGTGCTTTTATACTACCAAGAATTTAGCTCTATTCTTTAAGGAGGAGTCAATCACACTTTACAATGATGGAAAAATGTGCTGCAAGGCCTTGGGTGCATAAATGGAGTATGATAGGGAATGAAACAGTTTGCATAAATGATAAAAATACTTTTGGTAGTGTAATAATGTTACTTAAACTGGAATAAATCTTCCTGAATCTGAAAGAAACTCGTTCACTCTAGTGCAGGGTAAACTCTATCCCAGGCAAAGGCACAGGGACAGCTTATCTTTCCTGCAGTTTCCTCTCTATCACAGCAGTTTCATTCACACAGCTGTATACGGTCCTTTACCTGATGTAGACAGCCAGTACAGTTTATTTTGTAGCTAACATCAAAGGGAAGACTCCATTCCATGCGGCAAATGTGCCCACACCCATGATTTACTGAGACCATGCAGGGTTTCATGACAGAGAGGAGCTGGCCAAGACGAAGTGCTGGCATGCTCTTCTCTCAGGTTGCAGGACGCCTGTGTCTTCATTAGGGCACAGTGAATAATCAGATGGATATACTGTGGACCCAGGAATGGAAAAAGCCTGGGGAGCATTGCTTACTGTGCCATACAGTTTTTGTTTTTGGAGTTGTTTTTTGGTTTTGGTTTTGGTTTTTCCATTTATTCTTTTGTTTAGAAAAAGAGGAGAGGTAAAAAATCTACACAAAATAAATAGTTAATTTTCATCAGATGAAAATCTGCTTTGCTATATCTTTATGCTGAAAGGTAAACCCGTTTGTTCAAATATGAAAATACATTGTAAACATACTGATACACATCTTCCTATATATACACACATGAGCACCGATGTTCCTACCTAGTCTCCCAAACCTCTACAAGAAGGTATTAGGAAAATCATTATATACGTACAAAGACATCACCTATTGTCAAACATTATTTTACTATGGTACTAAGTTTCTATCTAGCACAGTAGTTTATCATCCTTTGCCCTTAATACATGATAATTTCAAATCATTTATTATTTTTATCCAAGGCAGTGAAATTACAGAATGGTATTTTTAGAATTCAATATAATGGAAGAAAAGTTCAGAATTAATGAGAATAGCTAAGTGAGATATGGGAAGCAACTGACAGAAGCTCTGTAGTGAGGTAAAAAAAATATGAGTTTAACAAATGAGTGGGGATCCAGAAGAGGAGGACATGTTAATGGGAGCATGCCAAAAAGACATCTGAAAAAATGTTTTAAAATATATTGCAACCCTCTATTAGAAATCTTGAAACTCTTAAAATCTCAAAGTTAGAGGAATTGTAGCATCAGTATAAGCTTTAAGAATGTTTTCGATGAGCATTTTTTCAGAGCACTAAAAACATACACCTATAAGGGGGACCAAAAGAGAACAAAGAAGATGGAAAGAACAGCAAAGGTACCAAGCAGAACAAATGTCAGAAGTAAACGCACAGAAGACAAAATAAAAACCTGAATGACAGTGAAGGTCAAAGAGGCAATACATTTCTTTATGGAGCAAAACTTGAGGGAGAAATAAATATTGAGACACAGATGAGCACAAACTTGCATCAAATTAAAAAAAGAATTCTGTCCCTATTAGACTAACAAGAAGTAACAAATATGATGTGAAAATCACCTGATTACAGAATTGGCATAGCCAGAAGGAAAGAAATTAAATATGTCTATTGTCCATAAATACATGCATTCCTATGTTCAGCTTAAAAAAAATCTAAAAATTAACATAAAAATGGCATGGCCTTTCAAACATTTCACCTACATTCTCTATGGAAGTGAAATGTTGTTGCTAATGATAAAGGCATAGCCAGAGAATCTAATGGCATAGAAATATGGTGCTTGATTATACAAATTTATTATTTTTAAATTACATTAAGCAACATTAACATGCCTGAAATTTCATGACCATTAGCAGAACTGAAGAAAACTTGAAATACTTTTTTAGGTGTTCACTTTTTTGGCAGAACAGTTGTTTTTTTCATTGTGGCACCTCAAACAGTTGAAGATCACGTACAGTGGTGGTAACGGTGTTTATCTTATTCTACCCCTTTCATCATGACAGAAGCACTGCCTGGGGAAAAGAAATCAAACATGGCTTTCAACTGCCTTTGTGTGTGCTCTTTTTTCTGCTGGCATGAGTTCAATATATAGATAACTTTGCATATGTGGAGGGGCTTGACATTATAGCTGTAAATAACAGTACAAAAGAATACGTCTGTGCAGACTCTGTGTGACTACTAGGAGCCATCAGAGGTGAGGAAGCTACCCCTTGTGCTTAATGTTGTAATCACCTAGGAAGAAAAAAACATTGCATTACTCAGTTCACATCTACTTAACATCACATGAGAGAACTGATTTCATGCGCAAACTCAGGCAGCTACAAATCTTAGGCCTTTTCTCAAATGATGAAAACTAGCATTGTTCCTTTAAAGCGAAGTCATTTAAACTTGTTACACCTTATGGGTATTGGCCTCTGTAGGTAGCATTTTTTTCAAAGTCCACATCTGTCTGTTAAAATCTCCAGAACAGTCCAATACGGGCTAGATTTAGTGTCACAGTCCGTCTATGGGCAGGATACAGCTGTCTGGCCTCTGCTGGAGCCATTAAGGAGGAACAATTTCCTTCAGGCTGTTCCAAGCACACAGGAAGCAGGGGAAAAGCAGTGAGTGATTTTTCCTCTTCTTGGATACTCCCCTAAGAAACATAGTCTTAAGAAAGATACTAAAGAGCAAAGAAGGGTTGGAGTGCTCTGATTTATCTCCCCGTTCCCTAATCATCCCCAATGCCCTGCTTCCAGAAAAGACAGAGGGAGTGAGTTGTCTATAGACTCCATAAGCACAAGGTGTCTGGGGATAAACAGCCTGGCTAACCAGGCTGCATCTTTCTAATGATGGTTTATGGCTTTGGATTTTGACTTAGCTCACATTGATCTGCACTGGAAAGCACTAGACTATGTGTATCAGCATGCAAAGAACTGTGCAGATATACCTTTCTTTCTCATTGTTTGGTGGCTTATAACAACCATTCATAGCTAGAATGACTAGAATATTTTTGAGCCCATACGACACTAAAAAAAAAAAGAGCCTTAAAAATCTAATTCACTGAGTGTTCCTGAAGAGTAGATTTACTGGTTGGGTACTCCTAAACATACAAAATTCTTAGTTAATTGTTGACAGCAGAATAAACCTTAACCTTTCCTAAATGCCCCTGTGACATTAATATTTCCTTTCAGTTTTCTCTAGTTCCCTTCAATGTTCCCTTGAACGTTGGTGAAGTTAACTCAGTTTAACTCCATCTTGAAGTTAAAATTAAAGGGTTTTCCTAATGGAGTTGAACTGTTGTAATTATAATATCAGGCTCAGATAGCGTAATTATAGTTTAGTTCAAAAAAAAAGAAAGTCCATTTCAGTATTGGTAGATTTCATATATGTTGGTTTCAGCACAGAGGTTCAAGTGAGTCATAACGCAAAAGTGCAATCAACATGATACATGGCATATACTCCCTTCCCCCTTCTACTTCATTTAGAGCACATATTGCTGACTGGGTTACTGCTGAGAGAGACATTAGTTTTCCACCATTGCTTCAATAATATGAGACAAGGTGTTTCCCACAGGCCAAGCTATTTTCATCCTCAAGTGCTGCTTGTGTGCTTGTACAACTTGAAATATTCTTGAAGGAACAGTTGAACAGTGCAGTTTTATCACATGGAAGCGTTTCTTGGATCATCATCTTGATGAAATCTTTTGTGGGAAAGACTCCAAATGCATAATTATGATTTTTTACTTGATTAGTGCCAAATCTGTTGTGTTAATCCTACAGTTTAGATTACTTATGTTTTAACTTATATTCTAATAAAAGTTTAATGCATTAATATACAACTCTATATAAATAAATAAGAAGGTTTAAGCATGACACAAATTAAATTTTTTCCTGCCTTCAGCAAATGTTTTTTTGAACTTTTTTCTTAACAGATTTTTCCAAATCCTACCTTTTCATTCCAGTTCATAATGAAAATGCGTTTTGAAATGCTGAAATGGAAGCTATGAAAAGACTGAACAACAACAACAGCTAAATGGCTGTACTGCACTGATACTTACTTTTTGCTATTTCTGGTTTTCTTCTTGAACATTTATCAAATGTCTGACCAGCTCTAATAAGCAGTGGCAGAAAGATCTCTAAATGCTCAGAATTTCAATGGTGTTTCTATGAGGAACAAAAGTCAGATTTCCCCCCCCCCCCAGGTATCCCATTTCTGCAAAGAAATGTTACAGGATTAAGCATATTTTCTTAAAGTCTTGTTTCTGTTTGTTTGTTTCAATTAGGCTATAAATAATATAAATACTAGGATATCTGTTTGGATACCAGGGCATAAAATGATCATATTTTTATTAACTGCTGGAGGACATTTTTCCTATTTTATCTAAACCATTTTTCCTGCTTTTTCTCCTGGTCTGAATTTTAGTAAACTCAGAACTTTTAGTAAACTTAGAAGCCTTCTTCACAATGCAATTTAACAAAATTTTAAAGAAAAAGAATGGTGAGTACCACTAAACATTTCCCCAGTCTAAATAAACACAGATTAAGTGCTAAAGTACTAAATTAACATAAACCTTAATGATCTCTGACTTGTATTACACATAGCACCTTCAACTAGAGGAAAGTACTAAAAAGTAAATGTACAGTATTTAGGCTTATTGTCTTGCTCTCCTTTGGCTCTGTTTTCAAAAATTATCAGGCAAAGGAGAACTACAGACGCTTACTTAGAGACCCAGTTGCTTTGAGCTCCTGGAAATTAAATCCACAGTACATCAATGTAAATTATTGCCCAAAAATATGGCACAGTGGGGAATCAGGCTCTATGTTTGGTTTTGCGGGGTTTTTTTGGTTTTGATTTTGATTTTCTGTGTGTTTTATGCTTTGCTTATATGTTACACTTCTGAGGAATACAAAACCAGCCACCTCAGAATTCCTTCTGACAGGACAGGACAAGTTTAATAACTAAAACAAAATATACACATTTGTTCAAGGTAGTAACTGGGTCTCCAACGATGCTACCGCAGTACCAACAAGGCATGCAGGCAGCTCCCCAATGGTATATTCCCTGGCTGCACAAGCTCAGCTCACACAAAAACACAGACTTTTACTTTATTCCTTCAGATGGAGCTCAAGAAGCAAAGACAGGGTTATCTCCCAAATGGCACAGTCCCTGATAGCACAGGTTCTGCTCAAAGAAAAAAATACATATTTTTTCATGTTGCCCTTTCCCCGGGTTGAGATAAAAAGACTTTCACAATGTTAAAACCTTCCACGCAGTAAGATCAAATGAAAAACAGTCAAGAGGAAGAGGAAGAGGACTTGTGTTTTAATAACAGGTCCCAGCAGAAGTAAAAGAAAAAAGACACAGCACAGGTCTCCAAAACCATAGTGTGTTTTGTTATTAAACATAATCAACTCGAACTTGAGCTGCTTATCCAAAGCACGTTGCCAGCCAAGATTGGTTTCCCCCTTTTTTCTGAATCTGACTTTGTACCGGGTGCAGGTGCCCAGGTGCTGGCAGCAGCAGCAGCGGGGGCTGCAGGGGGGCCCCTGTGAGGAGCGGCCGGGGCTGCCCGGTTCTGGCCACAGCCGGTTGCAGCCGGCTCCAAGGGCCCCAGCGCAGGGCAGAGCTGAGCCCCTCAGCCCCGGGCGGGCGCCTCGGGGAAAGCCTGGGTAAGGAAGGGCCAAACGCTGCCCGGCAGCCGGGGCTGAGGGAGCCAGGGTGAGAAAGAGCCCTGTGAGCTGGGAACCTGCGAAAAGGGGGAGGGGAGAGATTTCTTACTATCCAAACTATTTTAATTGGCAAAAAATTAAATTAGTTTTCCCCAAGTCAAGGCCTGGAGGATCAAGCAGGCGGCCTGGTTCAGATATCCACATTCTCTCTCCGTTCCACTGTTTCCTAGCTGTCGGATTTACTGCTAAGAAGTTTAGACAAAAAGAAGCATTAGAGCCATGTATTAGGCTGTCTGAATATAGAAGGAATGGTTCATCCCTGCAAAGTACAAAAGTGAGAGTCACTTCCATGTCCTGTGACAATTTTATTCGATTTATACTGCATTACGAACTGCTACAGGAATTAAGAATTCCTCAGACGGTATTTTACCAGCTAGAGTACAGCTCATACGGCCCTAGTTTTTGCTGATGTCAATCTATTTCCTTTGCTGATGTGCACGAGGTCATTTAGTTCCGGAAAGATTAAATCAAATGATAATATGAACTAGTGAAATGGCTGGTAGGGCTGTAAGTAGGTTTGTATGGCCTGTCTACAGCAATCTCAGGATCCAGTTAAAGTTAGGATAAATTTTAGTTCTAATGAATCAGGAATCAGGCACAGTTCATGAACCAGGGCTGATTATTATTAATTATTGATATTACAGCTCCATATATAGGTCCTAGCTAATAAGAGAGTGTCATTGTGCAGTGTAACTACACCTACCATGAGACACTCCTTCTCCTAAGCCTCACAGTTCAAATGGAAAGATAGAGAAAGGCTGAGAAAAAAAGAAGGGGGAAGAAAACCACTCAGAGGTGAAGGTACTTACACAAGACCATACTCCAAGGTCAGTGGCAGAAACAGGGAGAGAACCAGCTTTTTTAAGTTTTAGCCACGTGAGATTCACGTTGAACCCAAACGCTTTTGCCGCATGTGAACATAAGCCAGAACAGAGATTCCTTCCTGCCTCAACCATTAATTGTATTCTGACCCTGAAATCTCATACGTCTCCAAATGCACCCACAGCTTCTTCAGTTTTCTCCCTCTTCCTCTGCTAACTCCAAATTAGTATGCTGCTGATGGCTTCTTCCAGTAAGAAAGTATTATCCTTCCTCTAAAACAAGATAGGCAAAACAAACACATCACAGCATAAATGGAAAACAATACAAGCGCTTTAGCTGCTCCACTTTCTTCCACTTTCTGTCTCTGTCTATCTGCTCTGGAGAGGGGAAAAAAGCAGGTATGTCCTGTATGTACTCCTGGTAGGGACGGCCAGACATTGGCACAGAGGACAACAGGCGTATCTCTGTATGTCACATTCCTCTTTTTTCCTTGTAGATCCATCTAGCCAGATCTAAAACAAGCCCAGACACATCGTTTTATCCCATTGAGGAAACTACTGTAAAGTCATAAATTTGATCTGTTACCTTCTAGAGTCAGTTTTGCCACTGACTTTCATAGGAAATGGATCTAGTGTGAAGAAGGATGTTTTAGCACATAACATAGTGAATAGCTTTTAACTAGATATTTTGTAATTTAATAAAGTATCTGCACAATATTTCTAAGTTGACGAGGGCAAACCCTGTTAGGATTGAAATTTTAATTAAAATTATTACTGCCTCTTTCCCCTTTTGGTGTCGAATAGATCATTTACATTTTCAACATAATTTCCTTTAAAATCTAAATAAATGTTCCACTTAATGAAAGCATTTAAGTAACTTTTTAATAAAAAGTGAAATATAATATATAGGACTGAGACTAATTTTCTTGAGTTTTAACACACATGTGGAAGATATTATGAACTAAGGAAAATATTTTGAACCTGATGGGCTGTGAATTACAACCCTTGGTGTATATTCAATTTTTAATTAATTTTCTTAGTCATTCTTCATAATCCTTATGGCTGCCTGAAAAAAATTTTAGATGCGTTGGGGCAGGCAGGGGGGTGGGGGGGACTGTACATTTACATTTCTGAGATGTTTAACAAAAGCTTCATAGCAAACAGTAGTAAATACAGAACATAAAATATTTCAAAAGTACTCAGTAGAAAGTCTGTTCAGGCTATACTTTTATGTAAAACAAGTGCCTTTTTTTGACTCCATGCATACAGTTAGAGATTTATTGTTTCTTAACATCCTAAAATAAAACAGTAAAGAAATAGGCACTGTTCCATTGCATTTCTCATGTTAAAAACTCATGTTTAAGAAATATCACTTCAGTGATTAGAGAAAAAATATATTATCTACCAAAACAGTCATATTAAACCACAAGAGCAACTTAGATGTTTAAATGACTTACATACCAAAACATAATTAGGGCTAATGCAAGTCTGTCTTTTTCTGTTCAGAAATTCTACCTCAGCCAGAACCTATGTAAACTCTAAAGCATACTATATAGCTGCCTGATTGTCTGACAAAAAATAGCTTGTGAAAGAATACAGAGGACTTTTTTTTCCACAAAAGTATATATAGCATACAAATATACAAATATACAAGCATACAAATAATAGCAGCAAAGTAAGTTCTCTGTATAGTATAACTTAATGTGATACATGACTTCAACTAATGTTATTTTAGTGATCCAGACCTTGCTAGCTAGAGTTCACAACCTGTACATTTCACCTAGCTTTTCAGGTTCACTTCACACAAATATCATGATTCCAGAGGAACTGCAGTGCAAACAAGTTCCACTTCATCTTGAATAGGGCAATATCACGTGGGGACCAATTAAATTGGCCTCTGTGTGGTAAGACTAAGACCAGAGTTTCCCTTTCCTTTGTAAGATAAAGGTGTGAGTGGTCTAGAACCACGTTGCCATAAAGACATATCCTTTGGGCATACATAGGAACTGTATGCATAATGAATGCAGTTATCAAGAACATCCAGGTCTCTCAAAAGAGCTGAACATTTTATGGAATTTTAATAGGTCTTCATGTTGTGAGTGAAAAAGTGTTTTTCCACCCAGGGGTTCCTAAACATCCTAAGCAAATGAAGCTTTCCAGTTACCCACCCTGGGGTCAGGAGCAAAGAAGTTTGCTTAGCCCACCTCCAGGTGCTCACAAAGTGCCACAACTGCCTGAGAAAAGTTGTTGTGCCTTTACCTTAAAAGGAGTTACCAGCACTGGGCCAGTCTGACTTCTGCACAAAAGTAGCCTTTTGTGCAAGCAATCTGCAGGACGGTTTGTGTCCCTCTGTTTCTCAACACTCAACTGTGCAAAACTGACTAGCCAGGATTTTTAGAGAACAGATCACACTGTGGAGGATATCTTACATTCGGAGAATAAAATGTTTTAGAAAGGGTAGAGAAATTATCTTGGATGTTACGAACTTCTTTATGGAGTATCTGGAACTACAGAACAAATGTTGAAAGAAAGAATCAGTAAATAACAAGCGGAACAAAAAGCAAACATGGTTTTAGCACATGTAGGTTGTGACATTTATCTGATATCTTTCTCTGAAAAATAATCAAGGACATTTCTTTGATGAGGATTTGCTAGAGTAGGAAAATCTATTTAACTTAAGAAGGGAACAAACTGAATGAGAGACCACAATAGCTCACATTAAAAAGTGGCATATCAGGCTCAAAGGCAGTTACAAACAAAGTTTGAAGGGCTGGTCTTAGGTTGTGACTTAAAAATTCTCATTCAGGACCCTGGTACTAAATTCAGCCTGTTAAATCTGTTGATTATGCAAAGTAGAGGTACTGACAGTACAGGAAAAGATCAGAATCTTACTCTGGGGGAAAAAAAAAAGACTTTGAGGACTGGAACAAGGAAATGGCATGAGATTTCATTGCAAAGTGCAAGGTCATGCATTTGGGGATTAATAACAAGAATTTCCTCCTTCACATGGGAAGTCATTAGTTGGAAATGTCAGAGGAAGAGCAAGATCTAGGTGTATTAGTCAATTATAAGATTACTATGAACCATCTCTGTGAAGTAGCCATGAAAATGTCAAAAGCAATCCTAGGATTTTTCAGGCAAGGTATTTCACAAAGAAATATGGAAGTATTAATGTCATTGGAGCAGGCACTCCTAATATATCATCTGGAATGCTGCATATAATACAGGTCCATCATGTTCGAGGAAGATATATTGAATGTCAGGTATATTTGCGCTGAATGTTAAACCTGAGCTCACTGCTAGCAAGCCTACTTAGCACTGCTGTGAAGTCCCCAGTCAGGGACTGATATCAGCTGTGAGGTTGAATTAATTATTCCCAGCATCCTCATCTTCTTTTCCCATTATGGAGATGGTCTGATTGGAGTGTTGTTAACTGCAGTCATTGTTCGGACAACGTTGTGTAAGCACAACCTGGAATGGGAGCAGGGAAGAGCCACACTGATGATCAGCGGAGTAGAGAGCTTCTCTTGCAAGACGAGCCTAAAAGATGCTGGGTCAATTAATCTAGAAAACCTGGTGCTGTGATGGGATCTTAAGTCAGTTCATTCATTCATTCAAAAAAATGAAATCAATATATTTAGGGCAGAAAATAGAGTACATTTCAGTATCACCAGAGGAGGGAGGGAAGCATGTTTTAAATCTGAAAGTGGTCTTCCTTACAGAATTAGACCTTTCTGTTTTCAAACCTCTCTTTCCACATATATTGCCCCCTCTCCCACCCTACCACACACAGTCTTCGTGTGCAGACACCAGGCTGCCTTGTAATTTTGAATTTTAAATTTTTACATTTATAAAGCTTTCAATTGTACAGTTGACTCAATGAAATATGGTAAGAGTTGCATTTTCCAATTGGAGTTAGCTATATCACACTGCATAACAGCTGGCATTAAAATGTGACCAGTTTTCTTTACTTAGTGTCTTCTTCCAGCCTTAAGTCTACTCAAACACCCACACAAAGCAGATAAAGGTAACTGTAAAATATGAAACTTGGTTTAGGTTTTATCTTTGCACATATTATTTCAAAAGAACAATAGCTTCCCCATGGAAGGAATATACAGTGTTTAAGTGTAACATTAGATTAACTTAAAATGTTTGAATACCCACCAACCAAAACGTTTGCCACAGCTGGAGAGGTGGATGATGTCTGGGATGTTAACTTAGAAGGCTAACCTTCACCACAACATAGGCATGGCCCAAATAAAATAACTGGGACTTGTGCCAATGTATTTCAGGAAGAATTTAAGTCAAAATACTTAGTATTTACTAACAGCAGCTGTTAAATTTGAATAATTTGCAGTACCTTAAATGAAAGTTACAAGGCTTCAAGTGAGATACTTGTGAACTGCGCTGCTTTAGTATATGTGTGGCACTAATTAATCACTCAAGACTTTGTTCTTGAGTTCATACAAGGCATTAAAAAACCTCGGTTGAACTGTTTTGGAAGCACTTTTTTACTGCCTCCAAAGTCCTGAGCAGGAATTTGGAAGAAACTTCTCCAGGCTTGCCGACAGGACTGATGGAGGCCAATGCACTAACTGATATTTGCAGGTCCTTGTGTCTCTACACCTGTAAGTGTAGAAGAACAATTTTTCAACATAAGAAAATAACCACACTCCCCATATGCTTCACTTTGAGAAGGGACTGGGAAGACAAGATAATGCTGAATTGGAAATTAATGGTGTTTTCCATGTGGGCTCTAGACTTCTTGAGGAAAATGCAGGTCACTCACTTCTATTCCAGGCCTCAAACTTCTGTTCTTAGGCACAGTTGCTGTTATAGAAAATTACAGCACAAGAGCTTGAAGAAGTAGCAATCGCAACTGTAATTTGCAACATATTTTCATGGTAGATAGACAAAGTAGCCAGAATAACAGAGTTTCACAGGGGTTTATGGAAGAAAAAGGTGAAAAAGAAACCAGATCCTCTGAAACAGAAGGATTCTGCAGACAATCTTACCCTGTAGTCCCATTACATGGGATGCGTACACTCACAGTTCCTCAAGTCAGACACATGCATAGGGTTTAAGTGCCCACATAAGCACGAGTTACCTTGCCGCTAGACTTGGAAGCCTAGCTGGGTCAGCTGTCACTAACATTGCTATTAATAAGCCTAAGAAAAAAAGTGATTATGCACATAAGAACTATTGTAATTGCACAATTGTACTCTTCACTATTGCAGATACATAATTACCAAAAATCCCTTCCATTAATGACTCATGTCAAAGCATTTAGCAGTAGTATTTTCCATATTCTGTTCCTAGCCATTATTTCATAAATACTCTGATTTTCTTCAGTAAACCATTCTGTGAATCTTCAAACCTATTCCACTATTAATACTCCTACATTTTCCATCTGCTAACATTAACTTTACTGCTGATACTAAAGAGACAAAGATAATAAGCTTTCCAATAGAAGAGTGAAGTTAGATTATTTAACTTTCTCATTGATTTTTTTTTAACTGTTCAAATTCAAGAAGGATTGAGGGCTGTGATAAACAATTTACTCTGTGTAATTAGGTTTAGAATTTGCTATGGGAATATTAGATGAAAGGGGATAGGAATGCTTTCAATAGTTTAGCTTGTTCTATTGTAACAGAACAGAAGGTTATACAGAATCTTCACAAAGGTATTCCATGCAGGCTAACGTTTTCTTGTACATAATCACTGCTTCAAACTGATTAAAAAATGATATCAGTAAAAAGTTCTCAACTATTTGTGTTTTCTGCGTTTTGTTTAAATTTATGTAGCATCTTCGTGTCATTAAATGATAGGTCCTGTCTGAGGTTAAATGATTTCTTATTATGATAAAGACAGCTCTGTTTTAAGATACCTAGTGGGATTTTGCCTGAAAAAAATGTGCATGAAGCAATAGCATTCTGATTCTGTTACCTAATCATACTGAATGTAAAACCTATTTCTGTAGACTCTCATTCTGGTCCATTGTCATTCAGGCACTAAACTAATGAAGACTGAGAAAAATAGCTCCATTTTTTTAAACTATGCAATCAAACCAACATATTTTAATGTAGCAAAGGCTTGGAAAGGAAGACATTAAGGAAACATCATCAAAACACAGAATACCTACATCAAAGACTAAGATTTTAGCAAGGCAAAATGAGCATAAAAAAATAGAACAAAACCAAACTTCCCAATAACTAATTAAAATATAGCTGCTATTTCACAGATTATTTTAGTTACAGTTTGATTGTCTTTGTCAAAATTACTGTTGTAATATCAGATGTGCAAAACAAGGAGTGTTTCTTTTTGAAGTGTACTCTTAACGGTTAATTTCAGTTGAGCTCAGATAAGCTTCAGCTAGCCACTTTGGAAAATTTCTATTAAATGTCATGTATAATTACACAAAACTTGTAAAAATTTGTAATGATCATACTTTTGGATGCTTTCAAGATTCTGGAGAACCTCTTAAGCATTACTAGTCTGCTACTCAGCTTTCCTGTTAAGCAGCCAGCTGCCTTGAAATTCAATTAAAAAAATGTTTTTCATTCATTTTCCAAGTAATCAATTTAAACTTGAACAAAAATATTGAATTGACTATGAAGAAATGTGGCTGCTACATTCCATAATAAACTATGGTAATTTGTCATGGCCTGTAATTAAGGTTGGTTTTCTTAAATAACACACTGCAGAATTTTCATTTGAGAAGAGGCTGGTTGTTTTTACTTGCCTTCTGTAGGATTAAGAAAACCACTGTATCTGATTATTAATAAAAAAATATTATTTTCAGAAGAATGACCAACACTGTAAGCAATGTCATCATAGTGATGTCTCTCAATGGCTCTTTTACAAACTAGTTATCCCAAATTTCTCATCTGTCCAAACTGCCCAATGGCTAGTTCCTCTAGTCTCAGCTGACATGTAGTTAATAAGCTGTGTGTATGAAACCCATTTACATGGCTAAATAAAAGGAGATCAGGCTGAATTTTAATTAAAATGTAAGGCTCAGTGTCAGAAAAGAGCTGTACAAAAATTTAAGCATTGCTCTAGAAGGCAAAAAATACTGTTTTGTCTCAAAATAGCTCATCAGCTTCCAATAGATTAGTAATATACTACAGAGCTAATATGCTATTTGGAGTGTGGGTATTACAAAGTCTTAATGAAAAATTAAGAATAAAAAAGAAGTCCTAACAGTTAGGTGAAGAGGATGTTTTAACCTGAGTGAAAACTCAGATTGTATTCAATATAAGTGATTATATGTATGCCTAAATCAATGATCTCTTCAATGACAGGACATCTAAATATGTGATGCTTACATAAAAACTAAATCACTAGTGCTGTAGATATACTAAAAACCACAGAGAGAATGTGTTTTGAATAGTACATAGTGTAAACAGTGTCCTGACTTTTGAGAGAAGGAGCAACAGAGAAGTGTCCTTTTCTTTATTTCTGTGTATCTGTCTCTATAGTATTTTCCATATTTAAATATATTTATTTTATAAATAAACTGTATTTTTACACTTATTTTTTATGTATGCTCCACTTACTTACCATGGCCTTCAAGGTGACAAAAAGTTGTTCTGAGAGAACATACTTACACTAGGCAATGCAGCTGGGAGTACTTTGTCTTCACCCTTCCTCCTTTTCCATTTTATCTCTGGATGGTCTGATATATACTTTGTTGGTGCCCTGCCTTTATCATGAGTTAGAAAGCATAAGAATGTATACTACTCCCAATATGCAGATTTTCACACCAGCTCACGGACTATGAAAAAAATATCCTAAAAGTCAGATCTGGAAGGGAAAACAGTATAACAGGTGATGCCCCCAATTTTCAAGTAGTGGCAGTGGTAAACAAAGCTTTCTTTTACATGGAGAAGTCTTTTAACTCAAGTGTGTCACGGTTTAGCTGTATTCACAAAAAGCCTTGAATATCATGAATTGGCTACACAAGAAATTGTAGTTCTCACTAGGGTTTTTTTGAATTGAAACAGTCTCGTTAGCCACATAATGAAGATCCTCGGGGTCAAGACATGACCCAGTTTGGGAGATTACTGGGGAAAAACAAGGTTTCTGGCTCTACAGCACATGGCCCTATCCTAGCTGCAGGCCAGGACTTTCTTCAGATATTCAGTGCTCAAAGCCACTCTGTGATGCGGGCTGCACCACAGCTTGCTGAGTGCCCAAAGAGAAGGCACGTAACCAGAGCTGAGACTGAGCTCGGAAATAGATCGGACATCGCAGCTCCTTGTTTGAGTAATGTGATCGGGCTCTCTGCTGCTGCCACCTAAAATCATCCCAAGGTATATGTCAAAACATTTTGCCATGTTTTCACTTATCTCAGACTAAATGTGCAATACTGTTTAATCCATCCCCCCCATGTTTGTTTGCCTCGATCATCACCATGCCAAGCTCCTGTGCAGTGATGCAAGTAGCAGGAGTGCTCCTTGTGTGCTAAGCTCTTCAGGCTGAATTCCAGGGGGTCGTCAACTTCCAAATCCTTAAAATATCAGGTCAGAATCAATTCCAACTTCTGTTTCACTAGAATGCCTTCCCTGACTTCAGGAATACAATCAAGTACAGAAACGGAACTTCTGTTTAATTATAATGCATTATCTGGTATATAACATAAAACAACACAAATGTAAACCACAGTAAAAATGTGGGGTTAACGTGGTCTGAGACAGATTAGATAACATCATAGGTGGCACTGTGCTTTTGCTGTCCAAAGGACTGGTTCTCCCCAATCACTGCTCTTCTCCTTTTTCGCTCTCAGACATAGGATGCAGATGTTCCATGAATTTGTCTTAAAATTACAGTAGTCTGTTGCCCAATTCTGATTATGGAAAGTGCCACAACATCTGAGCAGCTGTTACTCAAGGAAACACAGCATTCCAGCTAGCAATGTGTTTTTCAGCAGAAAAGTTAGCTTTAGAAAATGTTTTACTCTGACTAACAAAAGACTTGTACTGAAAAGTATCTTGAATGCCCTGCTAGCTCTAGCAGAGAAAAAGGGATATCTGAACACCTCCCTGCGTACTTTTGTTTTGTGCCCTAGGATATTCCACGCAACTTGCTTCAGATGACTCACTTCTCATACTTTACTAGCTTATTTAGAGAGGTATAATATATCAGCAAGCAAATGCAGTGTCTTCCAAAGCCTGATGTGCAATGATAGGCAATGTGCAATCACAGTATGTCACTTTCTTGTATGATATTATTCTACATAACTATGAACATACTCCCTGATGTCAGCTACAATGTACAGGGAACTGCACTTCTCTTTGAACATCTGCTGACAACTAAAATATTGAATGGAAGCAAAAAACACTGTTGCAGGTTGGAGCTAGTCAAACAAATCAAATGCAAATTGAATATTTCTTGTAATTATCCCTCCTTTCAATATTCAAATGGGGGGAGTGCAAGGGGGATTCATTTAGATTAATGTGGGTTTTTTTTTAAAAAAACAAAATATTCTTCTTCCTGAAGTGGTCTCCCAAGTCACTTAAGTGTTGTTGAAATAGAGATGTCAAAAACTTCTGACAATTTCATTTCCAATAAATATTTCGCCCTCTCCCTGAACCTTTGACTTTCCACCTAATTATGGAAAAGGTGAGGTTGCTTTGCTTCATTTTGTGTTAGAGGCAGCTCAGAAGCAATGAAAGGGGGAGGAGTGGCTGGAAAGCAGCCTGGCTGAAAAGGACCTGGGGCTGATGGTTGACAGCCACCTAAACATGAGCCAGCAGTGTGCCCAGGTGGCCAAGAGGGCCAATGGCATCCTGGCTTGTATCAGGAATAGTGTGGCCAGCAGGACCAGGGAGGTGATAGTGCCCCTGTATTCGGCACTGGTGAGGCCGCACCTTGAATACTGGGTCCAGTTTTGGGCCCCTCACTACAAGAAGGACATTGAGGTGCTGGAGCATGTCCAGAGAAGGGCAACAAGGTTGGTGAAGGGTCTAGAGAACAAGTCTTATGAGGAGCGGCTGAGGGAGCTGGGGTTGTTTAGTTTGGAGAAGAGGAGGCTGAGACCTTATCTCTCTCTACAACTACCTGAAAGGAGGTTGTAGCGAGGTGGGGGTTGGTCTCTTCATCCCAGTAACAAGCGATAGGACGAGAGGAAATGGGCTCAAGCTGCGCCAGGGAAAGTTTAGATTGGATATTAGGAAAAACTTCTTCACTGAAAGAGTAGTCAGGCACTGGAACAGGCTGCCCAGGGAAGTGGTTGAGTCCCCATCCCTGGAGGTATTTAAAAGATGGGTAGATGTGGTGCTCGAGGACATGGTTTAGTGGCAGACTTGGCAGTGGTAGGTTAATGGTTGGATCTGATGATCTTAAGGGTCTTTTCCAACCTTAACAATTCTATGATTCAATGATTCTATAATTCTATTATTCTATTCTGTGAAAGAGGAATAAAGCTTTCTACAAATCATAATGCCTAAAACTGACTCCTGATTGTCCTGGTTTCAGCTGGGATAGAGTTAATTTTCTTCCTGGTAGCCGGTATGGGGCTGTGTTTTGGGTTTAGGTTGAGAACAATGTCGATGATACACTGATGTTTTGGTTCTTGCTGAGTAGTGCTAAGTACCTGCTAAGTGGCGCTCACACTGGTCAAGGATTTTTCAGCTTCCCATGCTCTGCCAGGTGCACAAGAAGCTGGGAGGGGGCACAGCCGGGGCAGCTGACTCAGACTGGCCAAAGGGCTATTCCATACCATATGACGTCATGCTCAGTATATAAGCAGGGGAGTTGGCTGGGGAGGGGTTCGATCGCTGCTTGGGGGACATGCTGAGCATCGGTTGGCGGGTGGTGAGCAATAGTACAGTGTACCACTTGCTTTGTATTACTATCGTACTATTATTATTTGTTATTATTATTATTGTTATTATTACTATTACTACTGTTCTATTTCTATTTTACTTCAGTTATTAAACTGTTCTTATCTCAACCCACGAGTTTTCCCCTTTTGCCCTTCCGATCCTCTCCCCCATCCCAGCGGTGGGGGGTTGTGAGCGAGCGGCTGCGTGGTGCTTAGTTGCTGGCTGGGGTTAAACCACAACACTGATCCATTCAGAAGAATCCAAAAAAAAAAAAAGAACTAGGTGCTGCATTCCCCTTTCAACATAAAGTGAGAGTCCTCTGCCATGATTTGTCTCTGGACATTTTCCTTACCAAAACAGTCGTTCATACCTGGTGCACTATTTCAACATTATTTGAAATATAGAGAGATGAGAAAGGAATAGTGTGAAGAAGGCACAGAGAAAGGATGAAAACTGAGACTCTTTACTTGAAAAACCTAGGGCTGAAGGTACTTAGGTAACTTAGATAACAACCTATAAGCAGATAAATTTTTCTGCTCCATGGACAAGTCAGTGTTGCTGGAAGATTATATTTTGTCAAAATGTGCTAATTCTAAACAAAAAAATGACAATGAGAAAAATCTAACATCTCTCATTTTATATAAGTATTACAACATTTAATTTTCATAATACTGAAATATTCAATTGTACCAATTTGATGGTTTACATTTGACTATAGTTTAAATTTAATGACATATTTTAGCATATTGGAAAAGTTGTGAAGAAATGAAAGGATTTTATTGGAACAAAATGCTGTGACACCGGTACAAAATATCAACATCAATATTGTTTCTCTATTAGCGTTTTCAAATCATGCATGCAGACTTCCTTCTAATTGATGCAACTTGGAAGACTGAATACTGCTATTTGCAGATTTAGCAAGCAAATGTAGTAATTACCTTGAATCTTGCTTAGCGACATCAGCTCCAACACAGAAACAGAACTCAAATCTCCACAAAATGTTGTATTTGATCCTCTTGAAATTTATCTGACTGACCCAGGTTTCTAGTGTGTGCGAGGGTATAATTCAGCTTTATATGAAATGGCAAAGGATTTAAATTTGCTTATAAAATGTGAGAACTATCAATGTTAAACAATCGTAGAGATTGTAACTAGAGATGTAGACTACCTCATTTCCAAAATTTCAACTTACAAAAAACAGGGCTCTGAAATATTTGGCATTACAGATTCCTAAAGTTAACTATTTGAGGCTACATTCTTCTTCTTTTCTGTCTGCTTCACCATGATTTTTAATTATTGCATAAGACCGTATGTAAAAATAGTGTGTTTAATACTTCTATGCATCTAAACATGTAAGAAATAATAATAATAATAATAATAATAATAATAATAATAATAATAATAAAAAAAAAACAAACCACCAACAAAACCAGTATTAAAGCTGGAAGTTATCTTACAATTTGAGGATTGCTAGGTTTAGACAATCATGGGGACAGTATTCAAGTATGAGTATATTTAAGTACAACCAATGACCTGTAACGTCCATGAACCCTTCCGTGTAGCCATGTTTCTTAAACCCTTTGTGCCATTTAATCTGCCTGAGCTCTTCTGCAAAGATTTCCCCTGACAGACTGGCAACAACAGAAACAATGGCCTTTCCCTAAATAAAAAAAGATGCAGCTTTGGGCAGTCTGCCTTTACAAGCGCCAACAACATTTCTTTCAAAGGCACCTGCTGTTACACATCAACCCTAGCCTGCAAAGGACAGCAACAACAACAGCATCCTTTTTTCCGCTGTGTGAAACCGCAGTCATGAATTGTATACTGATGGCTTTAATTTACGGCATGCAAACAAGCCTGGGTTTCCTTAATCTTCAGAGCATGAATTGTAAACATTACCAAAGAAGGTAAGGGGAAACAAGCCACTTCAATAGAAATTAATACACTAAACATTTGTTTTAAAAACATTCACTGCTTTTCCAGTGTATATAACTGAGCTTGAAGCTGCAGGTTAGGCTCCCGCATACAGAAAGCACAGATTAGCAGCCATTAGCATCTTTGCTGCTTTAGTGTTTGTCCAGAACCACTGAGTTTACTTTTACACAGGGATGAACCTAATGAGATGGTAAGAGGAGAAAAGTGCCATCACAATGGCTGCATTTTAACAATGCCAATTCCCATGACAGCATGTCTGAAAAGACACTCTTGGTGAGAACTTAAGGATTCATCACCATTGTGCTGGCAGATTTAGGATTATTACTGGAGCTGTCAGAGAAACTTTCAAGATTTTCTTTCTTTAAAAAGCCTGTCATAATGGGGTCCTCCTTCCTTTTTTTTTCTTCCCCCCTTTTTTTTTTTTACAAAGGCTTTCTTTGCACTAGAATTGTCTTAATAAATCTATTTTCAAATGATAAATGAATAGTGATTTTAAATTTTGATTGGGACTGAGATTCTGATCAAATTTGTCCTGTGTTAGAAGTGACCAGAAACCTGTATCCCAGACTGATACATAAGTATCCTGATAACCACAGTCTGCCTTACAGGGTTACTGAAGTGAAGAGGCTTAACAAAAACTGTGGGGTATCTGAGACCAGAAGAGTAAAGCATTTCAAAAACAAAAGCCTGACATTTAAAGGTCTGATTTTTCTGTTTTCCTAGTGTCAGCCTTTATTGCATGTGTCTCTAGAATATGTTGAAGAACATTGAGGAGCTGCAGTTCTTTAGAGGATAATGGTTTAAAGCCTGAGCCTGCAGCAAGATCCAAACGTTGGGAGACTGTAGTTTGGATGTCTCATTTTCTAGATAGTAATTTTTCTCTTATTCCTTTGTTGATTCCAAGAGCTATATATATTAGCCTGTTTTTCAAAGGACACCTCTTCTAATTTCTTATGGGAGAATTTCTTAGGTTCCCTTTCTAACTGGACCACGATTAGTCCATTTTTTTCCCCTCGTTCATACATCATTTACAAAGAAAGCACATGTAGCAGTCTCTTAAGAGTTCAAACTTTTTTTTGTCCCTTGTGTTTGTGAAAGACATGGAAGATGTCTCCTAAAGCAAGAATGTCTTTCAGTGCAGACCTTAGAAAACACTTTACTTGCCATGGAAAAACTTCAGTGAAAGAGAAAAAAAAGAAAATCAGTAGGCCTGGATACCCAAGCAAAATGTTAGGTGATTCTCTTTTTGGAGCCAAACAAGTTACTGGTTTGATTACTGCATTAAGGAGTTTCTTCAAGGGTCACAATACTTTTCCACAGTTTAGATGGCAGAGGGGCAGAGTAGAGAAGGGAGAGCATAGAAGCCATTATTAGACTTATTCTAATAGTGGTGCTAAGCATCATGGCTGAGGTGACCATTCCCTAGACCATAGGGGTTTCTAGACCAGAACAAAACAGTGGTCCATCTAATTCAGTATAGTATTTCTGGTAGTACATAACCCTGTAAAGCATAGCTTCTACATAATGCTTTTGAGGGTGGTATTCCATGGACAGTAATTTCATCTTGATCCCAGCTCCCAATGAATTTATTCTCTGAAGCAGTAAAATTTGCTGCTATAAACTAGGTAGTGCAGCCACAGGTGTTAATTGGCCTTTATTTTCTTAATTTAAATGTGTTTTTTGTTCATCTGCACTCTCATAGCATGCAAAGAGAAGTTGACATATTCACTGCTCACTCATTATTTGTATTTTCAAATATGTTAATCTATCTTGAGATTTTGAGAAGATTCTAATATTTCATTACATCTAACTAAAGTCCTGTACACTTCAAAGTTATTTGTTTAGCCTTTTTGAGCTGTCTAGTTCCTTCTTAGCAATAGGAATTATAGTAGTAGTAAAATAATACATATATACAAACAACATGCATGCGTACAAATGTCCATTTTAAAACGGTTGACGTATTCTTTCAAAGGAAATAATATTTTTGAAAATTCCCTCCTGTGTTATCAGAAGACAAAAAATGCACTACCTGCACACTTTTTTTTCTCTCTTACTAGTAAATATTAGCACTGTTCCCAAAAGTCAGTGGATTTTTTGCATGTGTTTTCTTTCACTTTCTAGTTAGTGTGTCTTATGTTTTCTAGAGAAAGGCACACAGATAAAAGTATAGGTTTGGGTTGCACAACTACAAACTTTAAAGAAAGCTAGCTCGAAGGCTGATGTTTCAGCATGATTATAAATAAACACAGAAATACACATGCTGAACTATAGGGTTGTTTTCTTTTTCTTTCTAGAGCTAGTGCTGAAATATGTAAATCTTAATCTGTAAGAGCAAGCATCTCAATAAAAATGTTTCAATGACCTGATAAATTTAAAACCACTCTGGAACTTAAAGGAATTCTTTTTGTTTTCTTTGATGAAAAAGAGCAAGTAATTACAAGACAGCAACTATTCAGAGAAGTTCAAATTATATCATTTAACTTGATGTAGATATAAATGTACTGGTTCACAACAACACATCAGCAATATTGAAATACATCTGTCGGTTTTAATGTTTGAAATTCAGATTGTGTGCCTGCATATAAAATAAGGCAAATAAGAGTTATTGTTTACCTTGTATGTTGTCTTCATAGCTTTGGGCATAACATAAATCAGCTTCTGCTCAGATATGTCTTTATTTTCAAAAGATGAAAGTATGAATTTTGCCTCCATTTTGTTGTCCTCTGAAAAAAAGAAATTATAATTGTATTCCTTTTATTTATGAATGAATAATTTGATAAGAAGATCATTCTTGCATTGGGTCTTTTTTTCCCAAATAGACAGAAAGAATTTCTAGTAATAATGATGTACAAACCATATTCAATGTTTAGAATGCTCTGGTATTGTAAAAGGCTGAAATCTAAATCTTCAAAGTACTCAAAAGATGAATTTCAGTAATGGATTATTCTGCTATATCAAAGAACAATTAACTTATTAAAAATTTAGAAACATGTCTAATTTTATTCGTGAACATATCTAACACTTATTAATTAAATTTCTCACTTGAGAAAAAAACGATTCAAGTATGAGCCTAAGTGTTTTCTTACATACTTACATCTCTCTGAAGTTACTGAAATGTACGTGGGTGCTTTCATAACCAGAAATATTACCTTGGCTAGTGAAAATTATTTTTCAGAAGAATGACATGTAAATAACTAGCATATTCAGGGTTAAGTATCTCTAAAAATATGAAAACTTTAACAAGAAAAAAGGTCTGTGCAATTTATTTTGACTTGTATGTCATGACTGTATTCCCTAGACCAGAACATTCATTTGCTTAGTGTGTTCAAGTTGGAATCTGAACTTCATGACTCAAGTTCATCTGAGCAAGTCAGAAAACATTACTTTTCCTTGCTAACATTGCCTCACAGTTCAGCATTAGCACAAGATCATACTTGCCACCAGAGACAGCAAGCAGTGGAAAAATAAGCTGTTACATACTGGAGATTTGTTAGAGTTTCCATTTAGTCCTTAACTCTTTCACAGTCACTTCAACTTCAGTCAGATCTTCTCTGTGAATACTCCCTATCCCCACGCTGTCCAAATTTTCTGTAAGTATTTTCTTCCCAGGCTTTTAGTCAAATGCAAATTATAAGCCTGATATTTAATTGAGACTGACTCCATTGTTTAATCTGCTATGGTTTGCCTGTCAAGTTTTATGCTAGTGTAAAATTTGTATTTATTTTTTTACACAATGGACAAATTTACCTAAGAATTCCATTAAAGAAAAAAAAAAAGTTGTTGTTCTAGTAATATGTACTTACAGAGATATGGTGTATCATATCAGTACCATTTTTTGCCTCTGTTTGTTACTTTGCCTTGGCTGTGCCATCACAGCTTCTGGGGATCTACACAATAAATATGACTACTGAACTGATCTTCATTAAGAATAACTTGTGGTTTTTTGGTTCATTGACCCAGTTTGTTGTGTATCCAATAAGGGGTAACATTCACACAGCAGAGGAGACTGGAACTCTTCAGCTTACCTTGCTACTTTTAACCTAGCTTGTCTGTGAGACTTTTCTGTCTGTCATGCCTGAAGAACGTATGCACTGTTCAGTCTGTCGCCATTTTACTTTAATGTACTTCGTAGTATGTAATAAGAGATATATTGTTTAGGATTAAAAGGTCAAAAGGTGCATTTCCCTGTAAGTTATGGGCCACAATCTGTCTTGACCTGTGTTTGTGGATTGATTTCAGTTGAATTAGGAAGGATGCTCATGTCCTAGAGCAAAGCCCCACAAGTTCTGACTTGCTCCCCTTCCATGTTGTAGCTCTGCATCCCTTCACTTTTGTTTTTGTCTATGGTCTATAAGCATTGGTCATTTGTATCAAGCCTCAGGGGGACACTAATCACAGCACAGGATGAATTTTATCCTGCCCAAAACAAAGAATCCTGCCAGGAAGCATAGATTTGGGAAAAAAAAAAAATAGAGGAAAGGAGAAACAAACAAAGCAAAATAGCTGAAATATGTTTGGGAAGGACTTCAAAATATAATAAACTAATGACATTGCTGTCATGCTCTGGCAATCTAATTTGACTGAAATAGCATTCACAATCAGGATGCTTGAACAGACTCAAAGCTTTTCTTTTACTAGGTGGATTCCATGTATAAAAGTATTTGGCTAAGCCTAGAGGATAAAATAGAAGTGGAAATATGATTAATGACAAAAATCATAAAGTCTGCCATCTCTTCTAGTATTTAATATCAACAACATGACTTTCAATGCAAATTTGTAATACTTAAGAATGATCCAACAGTTTTTTGCATTTACTTGATGAGAACTGAAAAAAAAAAAATTGGGGACAGTTGAATTCAGTCCTTTACTTTAAAATATGTTCCTGTTTTATACAGAACATACTTGCAGCACTTTAAAGTGTTTTGGCAAAACTTCATAATAGGCAAGACTCTCAGTCTGCATCTGAGCTGGCAGAAGTACATCATTTATAAAACCCAATAGAGCAATGTCAGTTGTGTGACAGGATATCTTAGTAGTAGCTTAGCAACTCTACTATATTTTATCTCTGGCATTGCAAGTTTTTCATTTGGACAACAAACTGCTATAATGGAAATTATATCTTGTGTATTTTGTTCTTCACTTACTCAAGAATTGTTTTTCAACAGTTACAGAAGACCACAGGAACACTTGATCCAGTACATCCTCTGTCACAAAACCACTCCTTCTTTCTTCCCTGCAAAGATTGTTCAGTGGTCAGAAGACTAAGAGGTCATTGCTGAGAAATCTTTACTTGCATGTAATGAGGCTCTTATGTACCATATGTGAAAGGAAGTATTCCTGGTCTATTTCTCTAACTATGGATTTGCTGAACCAATTCAGAATGAGACAACTTTTTTTTTCTTTTCATGTAGAGTTTGCATAGCTCTATTCCTTTCCATTTCCTTTCCATTTCCTTTCCATTTCCTTTCCATTTCCTTTTTTTCTTTTCTTTTTTTTTTTAATTGCTGCCATTTATACATACCTTGGACATGATGTTTAAAATTTTGGAAACAGCAGCATTCAATGTCAGCAGTCCATAGGTGTAAACTCTCTAAGAATTTTTTGACATCTTTTCTTTTGGCTACAGATATACCAACTTGAGTAGCTACTGCTATACAGCCCCTTGCTCTTCACTGTCGTGTGGCTAGATGCTACCTCCTCAGAACCTGAAAACATGTTTGTTAACCCTTTTCAGTGAAAATGAGTTGAGCTAGTTTACAATGCTTAAACTGTAGGTCTTTTCATATGAAACAAGTTAACAGTGATCACAAGAGTATCTCAACTGAAAGATCTGAACGAACTGTCACAAGGAGCAGGATGAGGTTAGGTTTGGTGGGATGCAGAGAACTCTCCAGAAGGCACAGGTAGAAAACAACACTCCATCAAGCTCCTTAGCCAAAATTAATTCTTCACTTTCACTAGTTCTCCTTCACTCAAAAAAACCAAGGAAAGATGAGAATCAGGAGAATGTAGAGGAATCTGAGGTTGTGCACAAATTGCTCTATTCATATATATTTGTATAAGCCAGTAACATGTTAAAGAACAGATTAGAGATAATTTTGAGTTCTTCCTTGAAACATTGAAAACGGGAAATTAAAAAGATCCTTAGGAAGCACCCTTTTAATTATGATGATCAGTTATTTATTTAAGGCCCGCAGAGTGCAATGGTTCTTTTTAGCTTAACCAGGTACAAGGCATCGCTTTTATGAATGAAAAAAGGCTTAAAATCACAAAAAGTATTACAGTGAAATTCAAGGAGACATGACCAGATAAATATACCTCCCTGGAAAGAACACTATTGATTTTTATAGTGTTTGTTCTGCAGGGATTTTTTATTCAGTCCTGGCAGTTGTTCAAAATCTGCATTTAAACAAAAATTTTTAAGTGATGATCCTGATCCATTTTCTCAATGTCAGGAAGTAAAAGTGTATTCTTAATGAAAAAGGCACTCCAGATATAAAATATTTAAAAGCTTCATGCTAGAATACTTACTGGTTAAAAAAAATGGGGTGGGGGTACAGAGGACACTTATATTTGATTTTGTGTACCAGTGCCAATAAGCAGTTCAGCCAAGAGGAGACTTAAAACCAGCACTCCATCACCATCCATCAGGCCCACATCTTTTATTGAGGGTGATGTTTGAAAATTATTGATGACTGAAGGTGCAAAGACGTTTCAAGCTTCCAGTTTCCAGCTCATATGTTGAGAATGCCACCACAAAGATGTTTGTTCATTGATTTCCCCCCTGCTCCTTCTTGCTTCCCCCTCCTTCCCCAGGAACTATTCACCTGTTAGTGGGTCTTGCTGTATGTCATGTACTAAACAAGCTATGGTGCCAGGTGGTTATAACTGTAGAACCTTATTGTCAAAAAAAATTTCTTTCTCTCCTTGTCAAATGTTTACACACAGCAAAGATTTCTCCAAATTCTTCAATGTTGAGTTTTATCCTAAAGAAGAAAAAAGGCCAACAAAACCAAATCTTCCTGCCTCTCATGCCTCCCTTCTTTCTGCATATACTCTGCAAATATTTGGTGGGAAAACTACAAGAGGGAGATTTCCCCCTTGTTTTTTTGTTTGTTTACCAATTTGACAAGAGTTCTGAAGCTCAGAATCACATCACATTTGTCCAAATGTTTCAAACAGGTACAGTTACTGCACAAGACCACACTATGGCAATTTAAACATTTGAATTAAATATGAATACACCAAGAACACTTGCATGGTGGTGGAGAAAACACCTGGGTATGGCTGACATCATAGGAGAGACAACAAGGACAGCTGCTGGGAGTGTGGTGAAAGAGAGAAGGAACTCTTTCCCAATAGCAGCAGTCACTACCCTGTCACATTTATAGCCTCTCATTCATGTGCCCCTTTCCCCTTGTCTTCATTGTCATCCACCCCATTCCCCCTTTCTCCCTCCCTCCTTCCTTCCTTCCTTCCTCCCACTCACGCGCAAGCAGCATGGGAGCTTCAGGTACAGACTGCAGTCAGGAACAGATGGGAAAAGAGGACAACCCTGAAGTACACCTTTGAATTACCTCTTCAAAATCAGATCAGTGAAGGGGTTGCAAGCTACATTAGGAAGGGGGTGGGGTGGAGGGAGAATAAACAAACAAAAAAAGACTTCTTACCCTTCTAAATTCTCCATAAGTCCCCCGATTCTCACCCCTTCCTCCCCCCAGCCTCTGCTGATGTCTCTTTCTCCATTTTTCTCAACTACTCACCCCTTTGCCCTACTAGTCTGAAAATCTCCACCCTCTCCCTTACTACTATGTACCACTATGTACTATTGCCATTAAACTGATTTTACACATACTGTTGAATGCCTTGAGCTGCCTCTTTAGGGATCTACCATGAAAAGAGGACTTTAAATCCTGTGTTTAAGGTAGAAGCAGTTTTGCTACTGCCGCCACCTATCCTCAATGCAAGAGGGATCATATTATCATTTTCCTCATTTCCTGCCTTACCACTCTCTTAACTAGGAGCTTACATTTTATCTCACTAATCTTAATTCTAGAGTGCTGTATAAACATATCTGTGTAAGTGTAAAAGGGAGTATGAATTATGCTGTGCTGAAAAAGCAAGAAGACAGTCATAACTAATATTTCATCAAAACCAAAACCACTTCCATGCAAACCAGTTCCTACTATTAAGGAACTGAATGCCCTGTGAGTTTTTTAACTGTTATGTGGAGAGCCAGTTGTGCTCTTTGAGCTGAATTCTACTGAAATTGGAAGATAGGGAAGTGACTCAACATGGAGGAAAGAAGAAAAAGAATTCCTGCAAGACAACAGTGTCATGTTTCCAATTGCTGTATCAAATCTACCTTGCAATGACATTTGCCCCTTGAAAAAACTCTCTCAGGAATTTAGACACATCCATCCCACTGACAAAAAGCTTCAGCCTGAAATACACTATGACATTCAATACAAGTACATTAAAAGCTGATCTGTACTGCAAAAATGTTATGAACAACGACAGCAGCAGCTATAAAAAGAAAACTAAAGATTGTACCTTCCTTAGAGGTATGTATATTTAAAAATAGTTTGGGGTATATTTCTCATTACATTATTACTTAATGTGATATCAGAAATCACACTGGTGGCTGGGCTCTTGCTGTATGCATAAAATTAAATGCATGTGTAGGTTTTTTCCAAGATTAGCATCTTTATCATGTCCAAATATAGGTCTACACTGTTTTAACTGTACAAAGTTAGAAAACATTTTCAGTTGCAATTAGCAGCGGGCAGGGAGATGTTATGTACAGGCAAAGCTTATTAACTTCTTTTTTCCTTGATTAGGGACTCAAGAGTTTTCCTATACTTACTTTAAAAAAGGATATATTAACAGATATTCATGCACACAGTTTGACAATAGAGCTAAAATTCTTATTTCACAATAGAAAAATACTGTCAAATTATACACATCTTTTCCCAGGAGACTTAGAGTTGTAAAGAAATGGTGAAGAAGAGAATTATGCACAGCATATTTTACAGAACACATTCTTAAGCCTGACAGCAAGCTATGGTCGTTTTATTTTCCTTGAGTGCCTTCCTGGAGTACAGCACAGTGGGAGATAGGACCTAAGTTGTTCAGTGT
Source organism: Theristicus caerulescens (assembly GCA_020745775.1). Taxonomy (NCBI): domain Eukaryota; kingdom Metazoa; phylum Chordata; class Aves; order Pelecaniformes; family Threskiornithidae; genus Theristicus; species Theristicus caerulescens. The sequence continues at coordinate 78,668,239 of CM036558.1, forward strand.
CGCTTTGGCAGACAGTGCTGACAATGTGATCTTCCTCTGTGGACAGTGATTTTTATGCTATGTAATCTAATAGCAACAGCAGGCACAGTAACAGCAGGTTTTCTTTCTGGCATGGGGCAATACGAGACAGTTTGTACTGGGGATGTCTGAAGTAGTCCATTAGGTCATTAAAAAGAAATAGTAAAAACATATACAAAAAATTCCAGACATCAAATAATGAAATAGTCTTTAAACTGGTTGGTGTGGATGGAAGCAACAGGTAACATTGTGGACTAGTATTATTAGAGTGATTCCTAAGAGACATGGACATGAGATAATTGTAATTGCCCATGTAAATATAATAAAAAGATAGTTCATTGTTGCAAGCAGTTCAGAGATTATAGTCTACATCAATAACAGTGCTTTCTGAGGAAGAGCTTTGAAAATGTATGTGCTAATCAGTAAGCTTAAATCAAACCTGGAATTAAGGACCTACATTTTTAAAATAATTCAGGAATTCCTTGAGTTACTCCCTGAGTTACTCCCTGAAGAAATGTTATGAATATAAAATTACTCATATCAAGAATGTAAGCCTGATACTATAAAAAATGTGAGGTGTAGGATATAGAAGAAGCAGCAATGTAGTATGAAAATTACAAGATGAAGTGTTATCAAAGGAGACTAAACCTGGACTGGATTTTATTTAGCACCTCTTTCTTTCCTTGTTAACAGGACCTTTGATGAGTACACTTAGTGTGTCATTTCACTGGTACTCTGGACTACATATCCAGGGTAGGAGGTTTTGCCAGACTTACCCAGCGGTACAACATTGGATAGTTAAATCACAGGGATGCACTACCTCAAGGATTAAAGTGCCTGGGTGTCTTTGTAAAATACAAAGCCAAGAAGCATTCCTTTTATTCTAAGTAAAGTTAATAAAGTCCCCAAAGGCTTTTTTAGTCTCCCAGCTGGAAGTTCCTCCTTGAGCTGCAACATTGGAAGCAGCTGAGTCTAGATAAGCTCCAAATCTTAAAAACAGTTTGGTTCCACTCATGAGAGGGGAAAATGGGGGGTTCTGGAGTCACTGGAGCAGCCCTGTTTATGCTTCTTTGACGGTTAAGATGTGTTAAGGGAATATAGCTGGTGACTTTGCTGACTATTTTTCAGCTAATAAGAACCTCGTAAACAGATGAGAAATTCCAGAACTATTTTTTTAGTTAGTACTTACTGTTGCTTAACTTGATTTGTCTGCCTGTGTGACCATGGCATTCTTAAAACTATTTAGTTTTTATATAGCATTATAGAACAAACAGAAATAAGACTAAAAACTTGTGTTTGGGCTCATATTTTATTGAGAAACAGTCTACACTGGGAAATCACCTACTTCACAATAGACAGAACTTAGAACTTAATGATGGGGGGGGAATCATATAAAAACGTATGTCCTTATCAGAAGACTAAATGCAAACACATAAAAAAATATGAATACAGGTTATTAAGAAATCATGCTTCATTTTAGTCTTTGAGTGATAATAGTCTGGATTGCCACCGAGTAACTGTCCTCCAAATACGACAAGTCTCCTATTAACCTTACATTTATTTTTAGGTCAGCTAATCTGAAAGCACTGGAATGACACCACAGAAAAAAGGCTAAGAATGCTACATTTGCACACCGAACTTTAAGTAAATTATTCTGTTGCTGATAGTCCAAAGGGTGAAAATCATTTTGTAGGACAACCTTTGATTGTTAATGGGCAGCCAAATGTTACAAACATGTTCTCTTCCTTCTGGCAGTGTTAAACAGACAGGAAAACGGCCAGGAAGCATACTTTGAAACTTGCATTAATGACTCACCGAAACAGTGCTTAATAGGAAATGAATCTTTATGCTTCTTAATCTGTTAGTCTTAAACAAGCATAATTGAAATCTTCTGTCTGGGATACAAACAGACCATGTTTTACCTCAGTAAGCAGACATGATTACTGCTGCTCTGTCGAAGCCTTGTTGCTTAACTGTCTTGGGCTTTCAAATCAAATTATACATCTTCTCCCTCCACTGCACTGAAAGATGATAAAATAAACAAGGCAGTCACAAAACACACTCTCATTTTTTTCCCATTGGTCTGGCAGAATCCAAAGGAGGATGAGGTTGAAAAAGAGAGTGGATAAATCCCCTCTGGACCCTCTGTATTAGATAAAGCAAGCTAATGGAGAGAGAAGTGATCACTTTACAGCAGAGATGAACTTCTTGCAGGAAGTTTGATAAATTGACATCATTCCAGGCAATTTGAGGTAATACAATCTTCATGTCTGAACAGTGTAATTACTAGATATGTTTCCAGCATTCAGAAACACTCTGTATCAATCACCATGAACAGTTTTAGCAACCATTTCTTTCAAGAAATAAAAGGAAGAAGGCGGGGGGGGGGAAGAGAGAAAGCAAAAGACAGGGGGAAAAATGCTAAACAGTAATTTAGGTTTCTTTTAATGGCAAATAAAATAATACAGCTGGAGGAAACATATGCCACCTCAGTTTGAGGCAATGAAGAGAAGACCTGATGCAAGTGAGATGGCCTCAGCAGGGAGACAGCCTAACTGGTACCAGGTAAAGGCTGTGCTCCAGCATAATCTAACCTCATTTCCTCAGTGAATCTGCAGCACTTTTGATGCTGTCAGTATGATCCTAGACTATTTCTCATATCAATCATCTCTTTAACTCCCAGGCTTGACACATGGGCATTTTGCCCAGTGATGTATGGTGTAACAATAGTGTCCCATTTTTGAGGGAGATGTGGTGGTATGAAAAAAGCAGAACTACACAGAAGCACTAGCTGAAATAAATCCATTGTGTGTATACACCACAATCCAAGTGTGAGAAGGTAATTTCTGACACCTACTCCAGAGAGAGAGGTAAGGCTGCCTGTCAGGTGGAACTGTAATAAATGAAAACAGCTTAGCTATTGGGCTCTTTTTCCCCTCGCCCATACAGGAAACATTTGCCCCACTGACCTGCTAGATTAATTCCCAGCAGCATGTTTTCAAATAACTTTTCTTTATTCAGTTCCATATGGGGGCATGAGGTTAATTTTTCAAGCTACATGTAAGGTTGCAATTATTCATTTTTCATTTATAATGACATTTATCAAAGTGGCAAGAACCGCCACTAAAACATGTACTAATTGACTTTCTTTTATTTATAATGTCAGATAAGAGGCAAGCAACAAAAAATGAATGACTGTTTCATATGGCTCATGCAGAATGTATTTGTAGGAAGACGAATCACTGGAATTGCTCTGAATATTATACTAATTAGTCATGAATATGTTCTGGACAGCTGTCCAAAAATGTTGTCTGGACTGAGCTCCAGCTGTTTTAATTTCTTAACAAATGGAACAGGTCTAAAGTTCTTGTTTCTTCCCATTGCACATTCACAATGCTTCACTTTATTCTCTGATACTTTGTGTACTGTGTGCTGAGGCTGGAGTTTGGCTCGACCATATCTGTAATTTACAAAAAAATTTGCTTTTCAAAATGAATCACTTTTGAGGATAAAGGTACACCATGTGAAAGCCACTGTTTGTTACATTGACAGGTATTTTTCCCTTATATTGCTCTAAAAAGGAAGTTATTTAGCTCATAAACATAGCAGGAATCCATGTCTTGAAAAGTATGTCTTGTCCCTCCATTAAAGACAAAAGCGTAGCTAAGATAAGCAGCTCAGTTCTGGGTTTAGTTTTAAATTCTAAGGTTTACACATAAACAGGTATGGATCGTATTCTTCTGATCAGGATATTATAAAACTGAGATCTAATGCCCAATTTAGGATTTTTTTTTCAGACTTACATCTAGTAACTATGTAACCTTTAGGTCCCAAAGAATAAAGTGAATGGCATTCCTGAATTCAGGGTAGATAGCGTTGATTCTACACAAAATAATATGTAAGCATCTACAACCAACCAGGACAAGTGGAAGGGATGCCCTTTTTTACTGTTCCTTCTTGTAATAAGCATTATTGTCTCTCAAGGAATCAGATAGGGATCACTTTGATTTCTTCAGACTCCTTGCTAAGAGAAAGCAAGCAGGCTTTCTATTGTGTAAAGGATATTCTTTTAGTGCAAACTAATCTAAAGGAACCTTTACTCAATAAAGTGATTGTGTAAGTATTTTTATACATAAAAAATTGGAACAAAAATAAGACTAATCCTTTATTCCAATCTTAAATTTATTATCCAAATGGAATTTATTTATGCTGGTTACACAGACGGTAATGAAGAAGCCCAAAGCTGTGAGCAAGCTTAAAAGAAGGTGACAGGGGCTGCTACTATAGACAGCAGAATTTTGGCTACATTATGGGAGATGAAGCATTGTTTCATTTAAATATCCAACAAGGAATTAAAAAAAAATATATTAAAAGAAAAAAGCAAAAATAGACAGAAGATTCCAGGAAGGAAAAAGTGTCTATGGCTTCAAATACTCACTGAGCTGCATGTTAGTCTGCTGCTGGGCTCATGCAGACAGACTATTTTTCAAAACTTTGATAAAAATATTTTCTGTGGGAGTTCACATAGCTGTTTAGAGATGTAACTTCAAAATGGCTAACAGGCATACCAAGAAAATTAATAAGAATTTTTCTGCAAAAAGTAAAAATATGCTAGAAGGTTCAACAGAGTTATCTCATGACTCATGTACATATAAATTATACATATACATATAAATTATAACAATATATAGGAGAAGGTGTGACCACAGTGAAAACTTTTCTTCACATTTATCCACATCATGCAGGCTGTACCCCTACCTTTATTCTGTCACATACACAGAGTTTCATCTTCATAAAGCTAACCAACAAATTTGGTTTTAGTACAATCTCTGGTTATAAATGCTTTATATATTGCTAGAGAAACTGAGACACCTTGAATCAATATTGCCCTTGATAAGAAAGGATCTTTTAGTAACTCTAGTGTCTTCTAGCTTCTCAGTTAATCTCTGTATTTTAGGCCGTTACATCACTATCTTGTGCATATTGCTCCCTTAAAGTGATCAGAAAATGAGTTGTTTAGGAACAGGGACAGAGCTTTAGCAGAAAACACAGCAACAGCAGATGCAGTTACATTGAACTAAGTATTACACAAAGCACTTTGTATTAGTGCCCAGTAGATATGATAGGCATTGAAGACAGAAAAATCATGACCAAAGTAACTTATTTCACAATCTCCATTATGTATTCACATACAGATATATTTATACCTACACATAATTCTGTGCTCACAGGCATCTGTGTACATGAATATATTCCAACTCTCTAATAGTTCTAAACAACATACAGAAATACATGATAATTCATGAACTAGTAATGTATGTGCTACTTGACAATATATAAATTACAAATATTAAAAAAATTTTGGTTTAATTTTAATTTTTAATTTTACCATTAAAAATAAACATTATTTGCCTTTGGTTATATAAAGACATTAACTGGTGAACATACCTGCTCCAATTTTATCTGAATCTTAGAACAAGCAAAAAAAACCCCCACCTAACAGTAAAATAGATAATAATGTTTCAACAGAACTCACAGGCTGAGATTTTCAAAGCCATGTCAAAGATTAGGATGACCAAATGCTTTAAGAATCTTTCTCCAGTGTCATCTTTTTAAGATGAGATGAGAGCTTTCTTTTGGGAAGACTGTCTTTTTACTGAGAAAGGTCCAACTGCCTCTGCAAAAACACATTTATGTCAAAATTATGGCTAGGTACAATGTAACAGTGTAAACTTCGAGTTATTGGTGAGCCAGAAATAAGGAAGTTTTGCTCTTACTGGTTAAGGATTCTCTTTCCAATATTAAACTGCTTTTGATTTTTGTCCGATTTTGATAAATATCTACACATTTTTGTTGAGATGAAACTCAACAGAGATTGTTATATCACAGATTAATTTTCAGAATAAAATAGTTCACTTTGAAATTCATATTTTGTATCTCTTCTAAATATCAAATTTAATTTTATTTAATTCACCTCAACAGTATCTTTACCTTTTGAAAAGGCTGAATACATTTCTGGATAGACTATAACATAAGTTGCATGTGATTAAACTTTGCATGTGCTTAAACTATGTATTCTGTAAAAATCCTAGAAATATTTTCTATTGTATGAATAATATGACATTTCCTGAGATACTTATATCTGTCTTACAAAAAAGTTTCATTTCAAGAAGAAGAAATTAAGGGAGAAAAACATTTGTGTGTAGGAAAAAAGATAGGGAAAAAATGTCTACAGCATTATAATGCATAGCATCATATATATCTTTATGTATTTTTAATATATATATGTATATTTTGTATATGGCTATTTACATATATTTACATATCTATGCATATGTATATTTTATATATGCACATATATATGTAAATACACATATGTAATGATTGTATACATAACCATATATACTTATATTTTGTCTGTGTCTTGATATACATGCATGTGCACTTTACTGAAATAGTTTTACCAAAAGAGAAAAAGCCATGTCAAAAAAGTGACAGGAATAGAAACTTCAAGTAATGGTAACAAAAAATAATTAAACACATGGGGTTGCTCCAGCAGAGTGAAGGACTGGGGAGGAGTGGCTGGAAAGCAGCCTGGCTGAAAAGGACCTGGGGGTGATGGTTGACAGCCACCTAAACATGAGCCAGCAGTGTGCCCAGGTGGCCAAGAGGGCCAATGGCATCCTGGCTTGTATCAGGAATAGTGTGGCCAGCAGGACCAGGGAGGTGATAGTGCCCCTGTATTCGGCACTGGTGAGGCCGCACCTCGAGTACTGTATTCAGTTTTGGGCCCCTCACTTCAAGAAGGACATCGAGGTGCTGGAGCGTGTCCAGAGAAGGGCAACGAGGTTGGTGAAGGGTCTAGAGAACAAGTCTTATGAGGAGCGGCTGAGGGAGCTGGGGTTGTTTAGTTTGGAGAAGAGGAGGCTGAGGGGAGACCTTATCTCTCTCTACAACTACCTGAAAGGAGGTTGTAGCGAGGTGGGGGTTGGTCTCTTCATCCCAGTAACAAGCGATAGGACGAGAGGAAATGGCCTCAAGCTGCACCAGGGTAAGTTTAGGTTAGATATTAGGAAAAACTTCTTTACTGACAGAGTAGTCAGGCACTGGAACAGGCTGCCCAGGGAAGTGGTTGAGTCCCCATCCCTGGAGGTATTTAAAAGGCGGGTAGATGCAGTGCTTGAGGACATGGTTTAGTGGTGGACTTGGCAGTGGTAGGTTAACGGTTGGACCTGATGATCCTAAGGGTCTTTTCCAACCTTAACAATTCTATGATTCTATGATTCTATGACTGAAAAAATTGCAGAAGGAACAGAAATGGAAGATGACAGAAAAGAGAGTATACCATAATAAAAGATATTAAAAGTTAAATAATGATCAACTCTTCCATTTTCTTGTAATACCAGCACAAGGACCTACTAAATAAAACCAAAGAACCAGATTTAAAATTAATGAAAGAAATCTTTTTGATGTCACAAATAGCCAGGAATAATCCTTGCCTTATATATCACTTAGATCAAGTGATTGGCCAGATAAATTAAAAATAAGAAAAGATGAGGCATTTATATGGTTAGAATAACCACAGTTATGGTATATAAACCATCAGGTAAGATTCATGTATGGGTTTAGAAACCAATATGCTATGACCAAACTCTTCTATAACAGATTATTACATTTGATAATCCTCATTTTCAAATGTATATTTAAAGCTGTACATTTTTTTAGAAATAAAAAACCCCACATTCAGTTACATAGCGTTCATTTTAGTGGTAAGAACACTAACATTTTAGTATAATGACTAATAATAAATTGACCAAGTATGACTGTAAGAGTGTCTACACAAAGATGATTAAGTGAGGCAAACACTGTTCAGAATAATCTCACAATACCAGCACAGCATAAAAGATTAAGCAACTAATCATCTAACCTGTTCATATTGTTGCAAGCTAGGGGATGCAAGCATTTTCCCACTTTCATTCTGAGTTTGAAAATAGGCATATGAGAAGAGATCCATCTAATTTTTAGAAGACATATGAACTGGATATAATTATCTGGTGAAACACCTTGAGAATGCAAATTAACTTCAACACCATTGTTTCTCAGCTTCAGCTTTTACATAGGGGACTAATGACTAAATGCTATCAGGGCAATGGGATTATTATTACTCCCCATTTCTTTAAATCCATGCTTAAACTATGACAGAGCATAGAGCTACTAGTAGCACTGTTAGGTTCTGTGATTTGCTTACAGTTTGCACCATTCTAATAACTGAACCTACATCCTGTGTGACCAAGGAGTGACAGAGTCACATACACAACCCATCAAGCTGCAGACGCCCTCAAGATTTATCCAACCGTGGTTTGCTGTTTGCAGTGTGATCAAAAGATGAGCATACCGAAGCCCAATTAAAGCACACAGCAATTAACTGGAAGCCTTTAGAAATAAAACTTCAAAAATAAATCATCTGAAGTTGGAAAGAACACTGAGTGTAGGAGCTGTTACAATCTACATTATTATTAAACCCTTTAGCATTGAGAGTTTATCAAGATGGCAATGAGATACATAAGATTTACTACTTAGCTTTAATAAACATTTTAAAGGTCCAAGGAGTTAAGAATGGGTCTTTTTCACATCTACCAGCATGCACAGGAATTGAGGAAAGTATCCCATTTCATATAATTCTTTCAAGTTACTTAAAATAGAGTACTTTGATTACTGAAAATGTCATTTATTTTTGCTGCACTTTTTTTTAGAAATATTTGCAGATGACATCTGCTTGAATGAATTCTGTTTCCATAAACCATTTAAAAAGCTGGAGGACATGGACAGGGTTTTCTAGGACCCTGATATTCTGTGTCTGTGCATGCACGTCCGTGTGTATGTGTGTAAGTGGTGGGAGGAGGTCAGCCAGTCTAAGCAGGAACCCATACAATTCACTAGTTCCGGAGATGCTAAAGTTACAGCTATTTAAAAGTTTCCCAGAAAGAAAAATGAACCTTTCCCTGCCTACATCATCCGGCACTAAAGCCTTATTCTTTTTCCTCACCCCCACCTTCCTAGAAGGTAAGAAATATTCCTTACCCCTACAGCAGTAAATAACTGTCACAGAAAGTGACAAACACAACTATTGCCCTCCCTCATCATTCCAAAATATTTTATTTCAGGTTAAAAAAAGAAGTAAAGAAAAAATACATTACAAAGATTTTTAATATTCCTACACTAGGTACATTATTATGTTGTAGGGCCCTCCTTCCTTCCTTTTCCTTTGCTAGCTTGCACCATAATATGCTTCCTCCAATATTTAGATACTAACAGAATCTCACTTGATATCTGCTTCTTAACCCATGCTCCTTTTTACTGAGGAAGAACTGAACTGTCAATAATGTAGATCAAAGAGCTAAAAAAAATTTTCATAAAGTTAGGCTATTAATGTCAAACATTTTCAAACCTTTCTATGAACATTTGCCATTCATAAAAAAATATATATAAATAGAAGTTTGATTCACACCAAAGCCTGAAGAATTATTTTTTTATTTACACATATATTCATCTTTGAATCCTAAATGAAATAATTTAATATTTTTTTGTATGAAATACTCTCCACAGAGTCTTGACAAAGAAAACCAGACAATGGCAGTTAAAAAACAAAACCAAAACAAAAATCATTCAATGCAGGTACTATGGTTACATATCCATATTTAAAGTTTGCCCAAGCAATTCTGTTCTTCAGAAGGAATCACTGCTTCGTAATTAATTTGACTTTCTGTGGCTGCAAAGGGAATATTTCTTCTCATAACAGCTCTAAACACAGCAGGTCTATAGAACATCAGTGGACAATGGTTTTTAGTTTGATTAAACTTTTAAGGCCGTACTGTGTGGGGCTCACTAACGATAAGACTTGTAAAATGTGTATGCATGTAAAATGAAAGCAATGTGATTCGTTTGGAGGCAAACCAGCTTTCAAATGTAAAATGATGAAAGAGCAGTTTTACTCCTTGAAAAGATCATATTTGCTTTTTTTAATGTACGTATACATCCTTAAATCAATTGCTAAAATGCTCAAAAATATATAATTATGTTGTTCAGAGTGTTAAACAACTATTGCCAATTTCAAGGCTTTGCTACTATAACATGCCTAAGGCAAATACTCTGCATTCATGAATATTGGAAAGAGTAAGTCATAAATCTATAATCTGAACATAAATATCTTTCAAGCTGCCTGTAGTCTAGGGGGTTTTACTAGTAGTAACATATATTTCATTTGGAGACTGCTGATTTTATTTGCCTCCCTCTAATTTCATAGTTTGTACAGTATTTCTACCTGAAATCATCCATCCACCCAATACTTTTGAAATTAATAAAGGCTACCAAGGAATGGAGAATGACAAGGACACTGTGTGTCCAGTGTTGTTCACCCTCAGTGATGTAACTGCAATGGAGATTTTGTCTTGCCTTCAAAAGCACACATGGTACAAATCATGCTTTTGGTTGTATTGAGCAACAAATTACCAGGAGAAGAATGGATGTTTCTATACCATTAGAGCAATTTAAGTTTGTCAAACAGAGGTAATATTAGACAAATTTATCCATTCAAATGCTATCCCAAGAACAAATAACAAATCCTAGAGCTCTAGTTTAGAGATGGCTGCATTATACTCTTCCACCGGAAGACAGCACTGATCTTTTCTCATGTAAATTAGCTCTTACAGCTACTCCCTCTTAGCGCCAGTCTTCAGGACATCCTGTATGGACCATCCATCTTGCTTACAGCTTAGAGTTGAAACCAAGCATTTTTTCTTGTGTCCTTCTTGAAGAACTAGTATACAGTATTAATAGTTCATGGAAAAGGAAGAAGAGAAGCAAGGCTGTAAAGAAGGAGGGAAAAAACAAACAAACCAGACAGAACTAACCACTTAACCTTTCCTTTTTTCTGTCAGTGGATATCTTTTTCCCCAGCGACAAAGCAGCCCAGGAAAGGAAGCTGACAGCAACCGGGGGCAATCCACAATTCTTCTGACTGGGAGCCAATATCAAGACAGCATGCCTCATGTGTTTTAGGCTGGTAAACAATACAGTTAGATAGATAGCAATTGCAATCTTTTTCTTATGCTTCTCTCCAAATGATGACACCAAGAACAGAGAGGTTCTCCTGAAGTATTCTTCTGCTCCAAAATCACTCAATTAATGGGAAACTCAAAAAGCCAAGTCCATGTCCTGTCTCAGCCTCAACATAAAGAAATGGGTGCAGGAATTTTCCATTAATATAGTGAATAATGTTGTTAATACTTTGGTAAACAAAGTTAATTACAAAGCAAATAGCTGTGAACTGTCATCTATGTGATCTTCAGGGGACCTAGGAATTGCTTTATATTTCCCAGTTTCTCAGTATATTATTCATGAGGTACTTCCTTCCAAGTAGTCCTGAATGGAATTCTTTAAGCATGAAGGACAGTTATGCCTGAAAGACTCGTCTCTGGTAAGCCAAGGATCAGACACAGTACAAAACACCTAGAGGTTTATCGGAACCTCAATGATTTATAATAATTTCATAGTTATATTTCGTACTGCACACACGAAAATCCTCACTGAACTTGGACAAGCTCAAGAGTTTAACCCAACCAATGACTGTGATACGCTAGATCTTAGTATTTTAGTATCCCAGGGTACTGAAAGAGCTGGCTGATATCATAGTGAGACCTCTCTCAATGATTTTTCAATGCTCTTGGGAATCTGGGGAGGTCCCAGTTGGCTGGAAGCTGGCAAACATTGTCCCAGTCTTCAAGAAGGGCAACAGGGATGACCCTGGTAACTACAGGACTGTCAGTCTCACCTCTGTGCCTGGCAAAATCATGGAGAAGATTATTCTGGGAGTTATTGAAAAACACCTGAAAGACAACAGTCATTGGTCCCAGCCAGCATGGGTTCATGAGGGGAAAGTCCTGCTTGACAAACTTGATTTCCTTCTATGACAAGATTACCCACCTAGTTGACCAAGGGAAGCCAGTTGATGCAATCTTTTTGGACTTCAGTACCATCTCTCACAGTATCCTCCTGGTAAAAATGTCCAGCATACAGCTGGATAAACACATAATGCAATGGGTGTGCAAGTGGCTGATGGATTGGGCTCAAAGGGTTATAGTAAATGAGGTTACATTGGGCTGGTGACCAGTCACTAGCGGGGTTCCGCAAGGATCCATCTTGGGGCCAGTGCTCTTCAATATCTTCATAAACGACTTGGATGCAGGACTGGATGGTTTGTTATCAAAGTTTGCCGATGACACAAAACTGGGAGGAGCTGTTGACACTCTCAAGGGCAGAGAGGCCCTGCAGAGAGATCTGGACAAATTAGAGAGCTGGGCAATCACCAGCCATATGAAGTTTAACAAGGGCAAGTGCCGGATTTTGCACCTGGGACAGGGCAACCCTGGATGTACATACAGACTGGGGAATGAGAGGCTGGAGAGCAGCCCCACGGAGAGGGATCTGGGGGTTCTGGTTGATGGCAAGGTGAACATGAGCCAACAGTGTGCCCTGGCAGCCAGGAGGGCCAACCATGTCCTGGGGTGCATCAAGCACTGTATTGCCAGCCGGTCGAGGGAGGTGATTGTCCTGCTCTACTCTGCACTGGTGCGGCCTCATCTTGAGTGCTGTGTGCAGTTTTGGGCGCTACAGTACAAAAAGGATACAAAGCCACTAGAGAGTGTCCAGAGGAGAGCCACAAAGATGGTGAAGGGTTTAGAGGGGAAGCCGTATGAGGAGCGGCTGAAGTCACTTGGTCTGTTCAGCCTGGAGAAGAGGAGACTGAGGGGAGACCTCATCGCAGTCTACAGCTTCCTCACGAGGGAAGGAGGAGGGGCAGGTACTGATCTCTTCTCCCTGATGACCAATAATAGGACCCAAGGGAACAGCAGGAAGATATGCCAGGGGTGTTTTAAGTTGGACATTAGGAAAAGGTTCTTCACCCAAAGGGTAGTGGAGCATTGGAACAGGCTCCCCCAGGAGGCAATCACGGCACCAAGCCTGACAACATTCAAGAAGCAATTGGACAATGCCCTCAGACATATGGTATGATTTTTGGGGTTGTCCTATGCCAGGACAGGAGTTGGACTCGATGATCCTTGTGGGTCCCTTCCAACTCAGGACATTCTATGATTCTATGATTCTATGATTTTTACCCACCACTGTAAAACAAGCAAGCAAATAAATAAACGAACCCAAAAGCCCAACCTGGAGCTGAGTTTGCTATACCACATACATCATATGGTGCAATCTACTGTCTTGAGGAATTTGCAGATTGAATGGTTGCTATAGCCAGTAAGCCAAAGTACAATTTGAAATAAAAATATCTAACTCATTGAGAGCAGGAATGGATTAATCACCTTTGCTACTTTATGAACACCATGACCTGAGTGAATTAGGTTGCATTTCAGATTCAAAGCAAGAATAAACCACAAATAGAAATGAAAGAAAATCAAAAGCACATAGTAGTTCTCTTCTGTGAGGAGAGTAGTTTTCCTCTGTGTTAAATCTGCTCTGCCACATGTAATTTCAGTTGCCTCTCTAGGCCACGTGTGAATAAATACCTTAAGTTGCAATATACAATAGCTACATATTTCACCCAGTATATGAAAAGCAAAATAAAACAGGACTAGAAGAATTTTCTAATTCTACTTCTTCCATTTACTGATTGTTTTCAAGTGAACAGTAAATACTTTGAAACTAGTATGCTTGGATCCTTATGATCTTTATGAATTTCTTACACATCCACCATTCTCACTATAATGAACAGGAGTTAACAGTATACCTAGAAGGTAAAGATTTATTTATCAAATGGTGTAATACAAAGAAATTCTCGGGCTTCAGAATTCAGAGAAAAATCCCACTATTGAAAACGTGATTTTGACCATTAGTGGTAATGAGGTCCAAGTATATTAAGAAAAAAAAAAAAAGACTGCACAGGGGTGAACAGAGAGCTGATTTTTAAAGATCTGAACAATTCAGGTTAAGAGTTTTGGTTTGGACTCCTCACAACAGAATGTGTTGGTCCTCTGGAATAAATTACATGTTGCCCACTCCTGTTTGTGGATCTGCAGAACTCCAAAAGGTCCCAGAGGGAATGTGTGCTTACAGGCTACAGCAGGAAGTGGTAGAAAATGGGGGATGAGTTAGTAATAAATTGTCATTCAAGTTGGACAGAAGGCAAGCATGGAAGAAAGCAAAGAATGAGTATGTGTTCTTGGGGGTTAAAGAAGTTAAAAAAGAAAAAGTATGTGGCAGAAAACAGAAAAGCTAAGCACACGTGAGAGATAAAGAACTCAGAAGTCTGTTAAGTAGCATTTTTTTATGAAACTGAAGGTTTCAGAAATGAAGAACTATTTAGGATTTACTTCTTACTAATCTAGTATTGAACAAGGACTAATTTCACTAAAAGTTAATAGAGATCCTCAATAATAAAGATGAGGGGATGGAAGGGAAGAGTAATTCTTGATTTCTACATCTATTTTTTTGTGAGTAAAATCTTTCATTAGAATGACAGCCTAGCACAAGAATAATGAAGATGCATTCTTTGTGTATCATAGGGTTAAAATCTGTAAATCTAGTTGTTTGTTGTTTTTTGGGTTTGTTTTTTTTTCTGGATGGCATACACATTTTTAGCTAATACTATTCTATACTTCTTTTATCAGGCTCATTTTAAGCTAAGAAATGTCTGTCCTAGTATATACTATACTCTCAGGTTTAACCTTTTTTTTTTTTTCCCTCCTTGCCAACCTATAGTGTTTTTCTTCTATGGGTTGAGACAGTGTCATACACTGGTTAGAGAACACAATATAATGTCAGTGAAAAGAATGAGAAAACAGAAAGCAATAGAGAAATAATGGAATTTCTCAAAGCAAAAAGACAAAATAACCACAAATATTATGTCTAGTATTCTATAAAGGAAGTCATATTTTTGAAGCCTGATTTCAGTTTTGCTGGGGCACTGATTCCATGATGAATTCTTACAATTAAAAGTTGTATTAGGTCAAATCATTAAACACGCAACATTCCACCTAAACACAACAGGGTATCTTTCAAAACTGGCCTCCATAAGTTAACACAAAGAGTTATAGTCTTCTATTTAAAGACAAATGCACACGATCAACTAGTAGAACAAGCATTGAAAACAAAGCTGTAATTCCAAAAATATATCTAATATATCTAAAAGGCTGTTTTTCCTCATCAGAATTTTCTGTTTAGTCAAGCTTATTTCTTGCCCAATACTTCTAGCTCATTCTCTCTTCTCATTACTGGTTCAATAGCTCCCAACGTACTTTCTCAATACCTTATTAAATAAATGTTTATGGAATTTACAATGCAGTGACCCAAGAGTTACATTCTACATACTGCATACCTCCACAAAAAACCCTCTGAAAGCTTAGGCTAACAAGAACATCTGTTCATTCGACTTGACGTTGTTGAGTGCTTATGGGTAAAGATCAAGGGGAAGGCCAACAAGGCAGATATCCTGGTGGGAGTCTGTTATAGATCACCCAACCATAATGAAGAAACAGATGAAACATTCTGCAAGCGGCTGGGTGAAATCTCACGATCTCTAGCCCTTGTTCTTATGGAAGACCTCAACTTACCAGATATCTGCTGGAAATACAACACAGCAGAAACAGTCTCGGGGGTTCCTGGAGTGCGTGGAAGATAACTTCCTGACGCAGCTGGTAAGCGAGCCAACCAGGGGACGTGCCCCGCTGGACCGGCTGTTCACGAACAGAGAAGGCCTGGTGGGTGATGTGGTGGTCGGAGGCTGTCTTGGGCACAGTGACCATGAAATGATAGAGTTTTCAATTCTTGGAGAAGTAAGGAGGGGGACCAGCAAAACCGATACCCTGGACTCCAGAAAGGCAGACTTTGGCCTGTTTAGGAGTCTGGTTGAGAGAGTCCCTTAGGAGGCAGTCCTGAAGGGCAAAGGAGTCCAGGAAGGCTGGATGTTTTTCAAGAAGGAGGTCTTAAAGGCGCAGGAGCAGGCTGTCCCCATGTGCTGAAAGACGAGCAGGCAGGGAAGAAAACCAGCCTGGCTGAACAGAGAGCTTCGGCCAGAACTCAGGAAAAAAAAGAGAGTTTACCATCTTTGGAAGAAGGGGCAGGAAACTCAGGAAGACTACAAGGATATTGTTAGGTTATGCAGGGAGAAAATTAGAAGGGCAAAGGCCTAGCTAGAACTTCAGCTGGCCACTGCAGTTAAAGATAACAAAAAATGTTTTTCAAATATATCAGCAACAAAAGAAGGGCCAAGGAGAATCTCCATCCTTTATTGGATGCAGAGGGAAACATCACCACAAAGAATGAGGAGAATGCTGAGGTACTTAATGCCTTCTTTGCCTCAGTCTTTAATAGTCAGACTGGTCATCCTTGGGGTATTCAGGCCCCTGAGCTGGGAGATGGAGATGTGAAGCAGAATGAAACCCTAATAATCTAAGAGGTAACAGTTAGTGACCTGCTCCTCCACCTAGATGCCCACAAGTCTATGGGGCCAGATGGGATACACACAAAGATACTGAGGGAGCTGGCAGAGGACCTTGCCAAGCCACTCTCCATCATTTATCAGCAGTCCTGGTCAACCGGGGAGGTCCCAGATGACTGGAAGCTAGCTAATGTGATACCCACCTACAAGAAGGGTCAGAAGGAGGATCTGGGGAAATACAGGCCTGTCAACCTGACCTTGGTGCCAGGGAAGGTCATGGAACAGATCATCTTGAGTGCCACCATGCGGCATGTGCGGGACAACCAGGGGATCAGGCTCAGCCAGCATGGGTTCATGAAAGGCAGGTCCTGCTTGACCAACCTGATCTTATTCTATGACAACGTGACCCACTTGGTCTATGAGGGGAAGGCTGCAGATGTTGTCTACCTGGACTTTAGTAAGGTCTTTCACACTGTGTCCCACAGCATTCTTCTGGAGAAACTGCTCATGGCTTGGATAAGTACACTCTGCACTGGGTTAAAAACTGACTGAGTGGCCGAGCCCAGAGAGTGGTAGCGAATAGAGTCAAATCCAGTTAGCGACCAGTCATGAGTGGTGTTCCCCAGGGCTCAGTACTGGGGCTGGTCCTGTTGAATATCTTTATCAATGATCTTGACGAGGGGATTGAGTGCACCCTCAGTAAGTTTGCAGATGACACCAAGTTGGGTGGAAGTGTTGATCTGCCTGAAGGTAGGAAGGGTCTACAGAGGGATATGGACAGGCTGGATCCATGCGCTGAGGCCAGATGTATGAGGTTCAACAAGGCTAAGTGCTGGGTCCTGCACTTGGGTCACAGCAACCCCATGCAATGCTACAGGCTTGGGGAGGAGTGGCTGGAGAGCTGCCTGGCTGAAAAGGACCTGGGGGTGTTGGTTGACAGCCAGCTGAATACGAGCCAGCAGTGTGCTCAGGTGGCCAAGAGGGCCAATGGCATCCTGGCTTGTATCAGGAATAGTGTGGCCAGCAGGACCAGGGAGGTGATAGTGCCCCTGTACTCAGCACTGGTGAGGCCGCACCTCGAGTACTGTGTTCGGTTTTGGGCTCCTCATTACAAGAAGGACATTGAGGTGCTGGAGCGTGTCCAGAGGAGGGCAACAAAGCTGGTGAAGGGTCTGGAGCACAAGTCTTATGAGGAGCGGCTAAGGGAGCTGGGGTTGTTTAGTTTGGAGAAAAGGAGGCTGAGGGGAGACCTTATCACTCTCTACAGCTAGACCTGAAAGGAGGTTGTAGCAAGGTGGGGGTTGGTCTCTTCTCCCAAGTAACAAGTGATAGGATGAGAGGAAATGGGCTCAAATTTTGCCAGGGAAGATTTGGATTAGATATTAGGAAAAATTTCTTCATGGAGAGAGTGGTTAGGCATTGGAACAGACTGCTCAGGGAAGCTGGTGCAATCACAGTCCCTGGAAGTATTCAAAAAACGTGCAGATGTGGTGCTTAGGGACATGGTTTAGAGGTGGACCAGGCAGTTAGGTTAACAGGTTGGACTCAATGATCTCAGAAGTCCTTTCCAACCATAATGATTCTATGATTCTATGACTTCTGCAGTTATCCACTGTTAACTGTTCTGACAGTCTTCCTTCTGTTATTTTTAACACATCCTACTTACTTTCTGAGCTTGCTGGAATCTATATACATACTGTCCCACGTGCAAGTGAACCACTGTAGAGGAAAATGAAGTATTTCCTCATTCTTCCCAAAACAAAAGCAAAAGCAGGGAGAAAACTAAATATGACCTTCTTTGAGACCACATCTGCTGATATGCAGCTGCTTATTCTCTCATGCACAACTATTTTCAGAGGCAGGGGTTGAATCTCACATTCATCATAATAGCCAAATTCCCTCCTCAGTAACTGTTTTGCAATTCCTGTTACAGCATCTAAGAGTTACACTTGCATATCTGGGTGAAAACTTAGGGCAGAACAAGGGTCCAACCTATAGTAAATTATTTTTTATTTTTATTTGCTCTCCTGCTCATATGCTGTAAGTAGCCACTGAGGGTCAAGAGACAATGCAAAATTCATAACATTTTGATGTGAAATCAAGGGCCAGGGAAATGTAAGAAAAAGAAGAAACAGATATGTGATGAGAAGTTCAATTTAAACTGAGAAATAACACAACACATTCATGAGGCAGCCCAGAATGCCGTAGCTTTAATATCAGCATGGAGTATGTATCCAGAGAAGGCAGGGCATTATGAGAAATTAAATTAATAGGTGTGACATTAAAGAACTGGTTTAGCAAAGTTCAAAGAGAAAGCTAGGTGATTTCAATAGGATTTGAAAAATAAGTCTTAGGAAGTAGATGAAATGACTGAATCTATTTTATAGCTAAGTACAGTTAATTGGTGAATGTTTTCAAAGGATTTGCTATTGCTGCATCTTTCAGATGTAGAGGGGTCACAAGAGGGAGAAAATAAAGTTCTGAGAACATGCTAGGATGTAGGCAACCAGGGTGGTATGGCTTGAAAAGGAGACCTGTGAAAAATATAAAGAAGTGACTTAATGACAATGTAATCAGATTGGAACATTAAGAGAATAAAAATTGTGGGGGGTAATATCTGCTTTCAAAAAGGAGCCAAATGCTTATTAGAGACAAATAAATAAAAACTCCTGCTGAAGAGTTGCAGTCTCAGATAAAGGAGTTTGAATTTCCTTGAGAATAGAATTAAAAGCTGGCAACATCTGTTACTATAATTATTGCTTATTACCTGTATTACAATAATGCCAGAGGCCCCAATTAAAGTTTGTCCCCCATTATGCCAAATACTTATAAATACATGATAAAAATCACAATCCAAAGACTACCGAAGGAAGTAGATAAACAGGGGAAGAATTGTAATCTCTCTTGTATGTTTAGGGAATTAAGAGACAGAGGTTAACTGCTTACTCCATGTTGAAAAGTGGGATTTAGATCCCTAAATTACTGAGGTGCTTAAGAAAATTTTACCTGGGATTGCAAATGGGGAAACAACACAATACAGGGGGAAAATGATTCACTGTGATTTATTTCCCAGCTGTGGAGATTAAATTAATACAGTGGCTGGATTTTTCCCTTTCACTTCAGAAAGCAAAATTACTAAGTATTTCCCTGCTGATTGTGAACTGGCTCACAGGAAGAAGAAGGGGTCAGGTTTAAAATACCCCTGTGTATAGGGGATTAAAATCAGGATATTACCCTTGTGTTTGACAAGCATTCTAGGTACACAAGAGGCAAGTTTGCAACATGACTTTTAGAGAGTGTCCAAAATTTGAGAAAAACTGTCATTTAATAACCAAGTACCTGTAGCTATACAAAGAGGCCTTTATGAAAGCCAACTTGGATAAATTTCAGAAGCCAAGAGAATGAAATTAATCTTCACTCACTCCCTACTACAACAGATCATTATGCAGTGTAACAGGTAATGTAGAAGAGCTCCATCAAGCCAGATAGCAAATAGAAATTATCTAGAAATTACCCACAAATACTGCTATTACTTGGAGGCAGTTGTCAAAACACATATTTTTGAGGAAGTATCACATAGTTCCTAAAAAGGGAGATTTTTTTAGAAGTAGGAAGTAGGAAAAATTAATTTAGGAGAAAAACAAAATGTATGTTTTCTAAAGCAACTAATTTTAATTTCATTTTGGAAGTGTCTAAGTGTTTTTTAAAATTCCTATGCTCTTTGTTAAGCAAAAACACATTGGTAACTAGAAGCCTAAAATATCTTTTAAATGAGGACAGAGCTCCTAACACATGGACTGCTGAAGGTGATTGGGCACTGAGATTTTCAATAAACTATATCTCCTAATTTGATCAGGGACAGTTAGATCCTAAATATATACATATTAAGTCCTGTCTGGACTTCTAACAAGTCAAGTGAAAAATCTCAGATCCTCAAAAGTAACTATATGTAGTGATGATGGGCCAAAAATTTTTTTTTTCCTTCCAGACCTGTGACGGAAGTTCATGAACCAGAGCTGGATGCCTCAGTACAATGTAAAATGAACAGAAATATGGGTGCCCAGGGGTAGGATTCACAGTAATCAGCTTCCTAAACATGGAAATGCGTAGGCCAGCCAACAAACAAATTCAGAGATAGAGATGATCTGCAATGTTGCCTCCCTCTTTTCAGTACCTAAGTGCAGCTCAAATTATGTGCTTATGTGAAAGTGGGATTCACAGCCTGGAATCCCATCTGCACTTAAACTCCTTTGATTATGGAAAATTGGTTCACTCTTTTCACTTAAAACCTGTCTGTCAAAGGAGCAGGAGGAGAAAGGAATGTTAAAATAGGCTAGAGATTACAGCAGTTTCTAAGGAAACCAAAGTCAATGCCCTCGTCATGCAAAATGAGCTGAAATTCATACCTCTCACCTCCCACAGGAGTGCCCCTTCCACTACTCACCTAGGGCTAGGGCTAGGCCTAGGGCTAAGACACACATCAAATATAGCAAGTACAAAGCAGATGCTGTATGGTAACTGTCCAGGTACATACTCTCTAATCCCATTATAAAATCCATTGAGGCTATAATCCTATCGTTTTGAGATAATAATTTGAGAAAAAGCTATATCTGCTACTGTTGTAACACTCAAATTTCAAATGAAAGCAAAGATTAAGGAAAGGTTAACAACACACAGAAATGGATCAAACAGTGGGGAAAAAAATGGGAATGCTGCACACCCCCAATAAAATCACTTAGTAGCACAGGGGCTGTAACTGAAATGTTATTCTTAGAAGATCATGCAGATTAAAAATGAGGAAAAAAAAAAAAACAACCTGGAAGAAAAATTTAAAAAAAAAAAATAGAAGCATGACAAATAAGAATAGGATGTTTTTGCCAGAAACAAAAGTGCTCAAAGCACTGGGACAACAGATAGTTGTGACCCTCTTTTAGAAGAATGTATCCTGATGGAGTTATTTACTGTTAAATTAATAACTGAGAAACTGAAGCTGTAACAAAGCTGAAAAACCTTACATTCTACTGTAGACATATTAAACATTCCCTTATCAAAAACTAAATTGCATATTTAATATGGAAAACCAGTTTTAAAAATAGTTAAAATGAACAGGTCCAGTTTTGAAGAAATGCTTCTGTTAAAATTGCACATACCTTGTGTAGGGTTGTGATCAAAACATTAATTTCTTCAGCTGCAGCAGAAGAAATATACATGCTGAAGTTAAACGAAGCAAAACAAGAACAGATGTTCCAAGATGCCAGGCACACAAAGAAATATGAAGCTGAGAGGGGGACCATGAGGATGTGTGAAGTACCAAAAGCTAGGAGAGAAATAAAATAAAGCATGGTATGAAAGCAGTACAGAATATAGAAAAAAATTTGGAAACAAGAACCTTAAAAGCTAAGCATGATGATAACTAACAGGCCTCTGTGGGCTGCTGGTAAACATCATACCCCTACAAGTATCATTAGCTATGCATTAATAATTGCTGGTCCCAAAAAGCAGGCAAATGCTAATCCACTTACACCAAAACAAATATATGAAAAATGAAATGTTTCAGCCTCAATGAAACTTAGAGCAGATGATTTGCAGCAGCTTGAGGGAAGAGATGGGGACGGGAGCCTGAGGAAGGCGCTCAGTCTCCGTGCATTCACCCAGAATGATAGTTGCACATCTGTAAGTGATTGAAATAAGTGCCAGTTTTGTTCCCAAGTGTGGAGTGTTTGTGTGTTAAACCCAGAACCCAATAACTGAAACAGAATTTGCTGCAAGACAATGACTGTGAAATGCCACAGCATTGCTTAGACATAAGTAGTGTTGCTACTTATGCAGCAGTCACTAAGTTTAGACTAGGACCTACTGAAATTCACTGGACTTTTCCTCACTTTTATATGCCTTTTATCCTATTTTCTGCTGTATGTCAGCCCCAGGTCGATTCTGTTCTTGCCTCTGAAATTTTCTTACATTCCTTGGAAAGCAAGCTACTTCCTTAGAAAGCCAGCTTACTGGTACATGTCTCTTTAATGACTAGACTCTTAGATACAAAACTAGCAGGGACTGCAAATAACACCTGCCAGTCATTGAGCAATAAGATGCTGCACATAAAGCAGAGGAAAGTTCAATGGGAATATGTTCTGAGAGTCAGGAAATACATTTTTTAGCAAGAGAGAAGCATCATTTTCTATTCTCCTAGTATTTGATGCCAGATCTGGCATTTGCTTCGAATGTGTTGAAATATGACAAACTGCCTTATGGAAACAGCCACACATACAGACCTTCAGTAATTATAACACACGACGCGTGCCTAGAAATTTCTGATTAATAATCACATTAGTGTGTTACATTTTGCTTTCAAAGCTAATTTGCCAGCATTGTTACAGCACTTATTGTACATTGTTGAATGCTGATTACTGAGTTAATCCATATCACAGTAACCTGACATCTGAAACGCCCTGACAACGGCTGCACCAATACCCATTAACTAGCTTGCATGTGCAGTTTTCTATAATAACCAGGAAGACACAATTCAAGGTCATTACTATTACAGTTACTGAAACCAGAGGGAAGTAAAAAATAATGTTTCAAAAGCAATGGAGAATGGAATGAATAATATACTTCAATGTAAGCAAGGTTTTACTTCACTCTAAAAGTACATGAAGGTAGTTCATATTGTTAAATATCGTACTTATCTTAATATATGAGTAAATTTCACTCTTATTATTGACTGTGGGTGTCTCAGCTACTGAGTATGTTTAGTCTGGCATTTTTAACCTTAAGGAAGCTTAGAGGTGGTAGCTGATACTTCTACCAGAGAAGAAAGTAGGTGTACAAGATCTGCATGAGCATATTTGCCCATACAAACATAGGAAAGTTTATAAGCTGGCTCCATCTCTACTCTTAGCATGTGGACACGAGGCATATTCAGACTGTGCCAAGCAGTATTAGGTACCCTACCAGTTTGTGTCCTGGCTGTTTGAAATGTTGCTTCTAAGTGGACTACAGCCCTCTTTGCTTCTAGCAGAACAGGTATACCCCTGGGGACACCAAGAGCCTTTGTCACCTGACCTGAAATGAAAGGTTATTTTCTGGTTTGCTTAGAAATAAAACATCAGTGATCCAAATGTTATATAGTGTTGTTTACAGCAAGAAACTACAAGAAACTACTCATTAAATATGATTTTTCACTAAAAACAGGCAGACCTCTCTAGATGTTTACCCCATTGTCTCTGTCCTCACTTATTTTACATGCTCTAAATTTCACAGCATCATAGAATCATAGAATGGTTTAGGTTGGAAGGGACCTTAAAGATCATCTAGTTCCAACCCCCCTGCCATGGGCAGGGACACCTTCCATGAGACCAGGTTGCTCAAAGCCCCATCCAATCAGGCCTTGAACACTTCCAAGGATGGGGCATCCACAACTTCTCTGGGCAACCTGTTCCTGTGCCTCACCACCCTCATAGCGAAGAATTTCTTCCTAAATTATATAATCTAATTATATCTGATAATTATAATCTAATCATATCTAATTATATAGATACAATATATATATATATATATAGTCTTATCACTATGTGCCCTTGTAAAAAGTCCCTCTCCAGCTTTCTTGTAGGCCCCCTTCAGGTACGGAAGGCTGCTATAAGGTCTCCCCGGAGTCTTCTCTTCTCCAGGCTGAACAACCCCAGCTGTTTCAGCCTGTCTTCATAGGAGAGGTGCTCCAGACCTCTGACCATCTTTGTGGCCCTCCTCTGGACCCACTCCAACAGGTCCATGTCCTTCTTACATTGGGGGCCCCACAGCTGAACACAGTACTCCAGGTGGGGTCTCATGAGAGTGGAGTAGAGGGGCAGAATCACTTCCCTCGACCTGCTAGCCACGCTTCTTTGGATGCAACCCAGGATATGGCTGGCTTTCTGGGCTGCAAGCACACGTTGCCAGGTCATGTTGAGCTTTTCATCAACCAACAGCCCCAAGTCCTTCTCCTCAGGGCTGCTCTCAATCCATTCTCCGCCCAGCCTGTATTTGTGCTTGAGATTGCCCCAAACCATGTGCAGGACCTTGCACTTGGCCTTGCTGAACTTCATGAGGTTCACATGGGCCCACCTCTCATGCCTGTCCAGGTCCCTCTGGATGGCATCCCTTCCCTCAGGTGTGTCAACTGCACCACTCAGTTTGGTGTTGTCGACAAACTTGCTGAGGGTGCACTCAATCCCGCTGTCTATGTCACTGACAAAGATGTTGAACAGTGCCGGTCCCAATACCAACCCCTGAGGAACACCACTCGTCGCTGATCTCCACTTGGATATCCAAGTGTGACCATCCAGCCAATTCCTTATTCACTGAGTGGTCCATCCATCAAATCCATGTCTCTCCAATTTAGAGACAAGGATGTTGTGTGGGACAGTGTCAAACGCTTTGCACAAGTCCAGGTAGATGACATCAGTTACTCTTCCCTTATCCACCAACACTGTAACCCCATCGTAGAAGGCCACCAAATTTGTCAGGCATGATTTGCCGTTAGTGAAGCCATGTTGGCTGTCACCAGTCACCTCCTTATTTCCCATGTGCCGTAGCATAGTTTCCAGGAGGATCTGCTCCATGATCTTGCCAGGCACAGAAGTGAGACTGACAGGCCTGTAGTTCCCCAGGTCTTCCTTTTTTCCTTTTTTAAAAATGGGGGTTATGTTTCCCCTTTTCCAGTCAGCGGGAACTTCACTAGACTGCCATGACTTCTCAAATATGATGGATAGTGGCTTAGCAATGTCATCCACCAGTTCCCTCAGGACTCGCGGATGCATCTCATCAGGTCCCATGGACTTGTGCATCTTCAGGTTCTTTAGATGGTCTCGAACCTGATCTTCTCCTACAGTGGGCAGTTCATCCTCCCAGTCTCTGCCTTTGCCTTCTGCGACTTGGGTGCTGTGGCTTGAGCACTTGCCAGTGAAGACTGAGGCAAAAAAGTCATTGACTACCTCAGCCTTCTCCATATCCCAAGTAACCAGATCTCCCCTTTCCTTCTGGAGAGGGCCCACATTTTCCCTAGTCTTCCTTTTATCACCTGTGTAGCTATAGAAGCTTTTCTTGTTGCTCTTGATGTCCATGGCCAGATTTAATTCTATCAGAGCTTTAGCTTTCCTAACCTGATCCCTGGCTGCTCAGACAATTTCTCTGTATTCCTCCCAGGCTGCTTGTCCTTGCTTCCACTCTCCATAGGCTTCCTTTTTGTGTTTGAGTTTGTCCAGGAGTTCCTTGTTCACCCATGAAGACCTCCAGGCATTTTTGCCTGACTTCCTCTTTGTTGGGATGCATCGCTCCAGAGCTTGGAGGGAGTGATCCTTGAATATTAACCAGCTTTCTTGGGCCCCTCTTCCCTGCAGGGCTTTATCTCATGGTACTCTACTGAGCAGATCCCTGAAGAGGCCAAAGCCTGCTCTCCTGAAGGCCAGGGTAGCGAGCTTGCTGTGCACCCTCCTTGGTGCCCTAAGGATCTTGAACTCCGCCATTTCATGGTCACTGCAGCCAAGGCTGCCCTTGAGCTTCACATTCAAATTTATTTAGTAATATCAATAGATAAGAAATCATTAAACCAGAACAAAGATCTTATGTTTGAATATGTATATTTATAAGCTTCTTTCAGAGATGTTAATGCTATAATACTTGGAATATGGATGCTATTCAGTTTCAGGGCATTTTGAAGTTTTTTTTCTCATCTTCACCAATTTAATTTCATTTACAATTAATGTAATTTCTGTGAAATATTTAGATAACAAAATAATTGTTTTGCCCTTTTTAGATCTTATTATGAAATAACATTGCTGAAGAACAAATAGATGGGTCTGCTAAAAGATCCAAATAAAGCAGCAAATCAGACACTGAATCTGCAAGTTTAAAGTCGCCATTTGTTATAATGCTAGTGTAACTGATGAAGCTTCTAAGATCACAATAATAAATACACATTAAAAACCTCCATCTGTTTCAAAATGTTATATAGTACTGTGCAGTATGGAGACAAAAACCTAATTAAATAACTACCAGAAAAAAAGTGAGAGTTTGTAAAAAAAATTAAAAATTAGAAAGTGCATAATCCTTGAAAAAAAATAAGACAAGACATTACACACAAGTATTTAGTTTCCAGCAAGAAACCCAAAAAATAGTTAATATGTTGCAGTGAAAGCTGGCTAATATCTTATCATCAAAACTCTCTTTTGTGAATTATTAATCATTCTTAGCAAAAACTTTTTCAAGAATATTTAATTTTTAACAAAACACCTATCAAGGAAAATTTTGCAAGTTCTCTGAAGTTTTTCCACAAAAAGTTCAGCAATTAAAAACCTTGAATTGCCTGTCAAGCTCTTCAACTGGAATATTTGGGACCTAGTGTGCATGGAACCTGAAAGGTATTTGCAGCTCCCTTTACCACTCACAGGTAAAAGTTGTGAAACTAGAATAGTTATTTTGAGTAGAGCTCTTTTTCTGATAAAATATTTTTAAGGATTTCTCCAAGTAAGGAGGACAAGAAAAAATTAAAATCTCAAAGAGTTTTGATTGATGTGCAAATCAGCTTTTATCCAGTACGAATTGCAACAATAAAAATTTTCATTTGGCTTCTTGAATTCTTTTTTTTTTTCCTCCCAGATAGTTAACAGTTATATCTGTTCTGTTGAACAGGAACCTACTTAATTATTTTTTTATCTCATTTCCATTAGATAGAATTAGAAAAAAACCCAAACCAAAACCTCCGTTACATTGTCCAGTTTTTACTTGATGCAGCATTTTCTGGAAAAAACATTTTTAACAAAAAAAGTTACAAAAATGTCTGGAGTGCTGCGTGTTGAATGATAATACTACCGCCCCCTTGACTCTTCCAACTTTTCATCCTGTGAAATTATCTTACCTGCATTGCACATTATTATCAGTCCTATAGAACACAGCTTTGCTTTGCAAAGAGAAATATCCAAAGGTACTATATTTTCTCACACAGTTGAAAAATCAGCATTCTGAGAGTACACACCAGACCTTACACGCTGCTTCTATAGCACACATTCTCTTTCTGTGCCTTTTTTTCTTCCCTAGTGTTTGATAGATAAGAGGTCCTGCAAAATTTATGACTTAGTCTGCCTCTGAAAGCTGTTGCAGTGGTACCTTACAGATTTATGTCCTGGAAGATCTGCATAGCAGCCTTCCATCCCACTTCGAGAGGACAAAGTCTAGTAAGTTTTCTGCAGCTTCTCTGACCTTCTCTGTCCATTCCTTCTGTGCAAACAATTCATCTTCTTCGGTGCAGTCTGCAAGCAGAGCTCTATTGAGCCAGTTGACTGGTGTCAGGGATTTCCCTAGCTGGCTACCCCTTTGCTCTTTCCTTCGTGCTGTCACAGCAGAGAAATGACTATGTGGCAGGCTAAAGCTGATATTTTGTGATGAAGGGTACAAATTGAGTGGGAAAGAAAAAAAGATAGTGTGTTTGTGTATAGCGTTTGGAGAGGGGAAAACCCTGACTGTAACATATAAAAGACCAATATAAGCTCTCATTTTTGCCTTGTGCAAATTAAATGTTTTGCTATACCCAAAATCATACTATGGCAATGGATTATTGCAAACTTTGAAATAATTTTATATCTTTGTGGGTCTTGCCAGGTTTTAAAAGGATTTTAAAACTGTTTTTTCAACAAAACTAGATTACCTTGTTTGCATAGCCTGGTATTATAGCTGTTGGTGAAATATGCTGCACATAACAAAGACAGAAAATCTTTAGAGAAAGTATATTAGTTACATCAGATATAAAAGGTGATTGAATCTGGGACCAAATCAGCTCTCAGCTTAAAGAGCAATAGACTGAAAGGGTCATGCCACCACAGTTAGGGCTCTATTTTAATTAACTGGAAAGATTAGATATGTTTAAGGTATATATGGTCACTTTTTTGCATGTATGGCAAATTATGGAAAACTTTGAATGATGTGCACATTGTTTACAAAAAAACCAAAACCAACAACACCTCCACAAAAGAGATGTCATACAAGGTGTTTAATGTAAAGAACTAATAAATCACTAGTAACAGCAACATAAAATCTGTAAATCCTTAGGATTACTAATGGTTTTAAATATTTGTCCTGGTTTCGGCTGGGATGGAGTTGGTTTTCTTCCTGGTAGCCAGTATGGGGCTGTGTTTTGGGTTTAGGTTGAGAACAATGTCGATGATACACTGATGTTTTGGTTCTTGTTAAGTAGTGCTAAGTACTTGCTAAGTGGTGCTCACACTGGTCAAGGACTTTTCAGCTTCCCATGCTCTGCCAGGTGCACAAGAAGCTGGGAGGGGGCACAGCCGGGGCAGCTGACTCAGACTGGCCAAAGGGATATTCCATACCATATGACGTCATGCTCAGTATATAAGCAAGGGAGTTGGGCGGGGAGGGGTTCGATCGCTGCTTGGGGGACATGCTGAGCATCGGTTGGCGGGTGGTGAGCAATTGTACAGTGTACCGCTTGCTTTGTATTACTACTGTTCTATTTTTTTATTTTACTTTAGTTATTAAACTGTTTTTATCTCAACCCACGAGTTTTCCCCTTTTGCCCTTCCGATCCTCTTCCCCATCCCACCGGTGGGGGGGAGTGAGCGAGTGGCTGCGTGGTGCTTAGTTGCTGGCTGGGGTTAAACCACGACAATATTCCAAAGACTTCTGTAGGTCAAGGAGTCAGATCCTGCCTATAACATTGCATTGCTTTCTGAAATTAAATAAATCTACACTACAACTACAAAACTGCAGGTCTGAAGTTTTACAGTATTAACAGTGAAAACCCTGCTCAGATATTCCTAACAACCCTCTTCTCTCTAGACCTTCTATACTGTTCCTTATATCTCCCTCCTGTATCTTTTTCTAATATTAAAATTAATGTGCATATACATGCTATTGATATGTATATTAATAGGCATATACCTACCATCCAAATTTAAACTGAGAGTAAATATTATCTAATAATATTAGGTACTGACTTCTAATGATTTAGACCAGAGCAGAACACAGCAGTAATACTGCAGGTGTATGTTGAACATGCTATTGTGTTGACTCGGTATGCTGGAGCTGTATCACACTTCAGCTCTTCTGTATGTGGGATGACAAATATAGGTGGCAAGAAGTGCAGGAGCTGAGGAGGGTCAGGATGGCAGAGCCACAGTCAGCAGCATGGATCAAAAGGACAGTGTCATACAGTAACAGAATGGTAGCAGTCAGATGCAATAGCCCATCAGTCAGCATCAGACAGGATGAAGCATCACTATAGCAAGGTCCCACACAGGACAAGACAGGAAGAACTAGCTGTCAACACTTGCTAAGTTCAGGAACCATGTGCTAATTAAAATGACTAAGGAATGAATCACTATCCATTAAATCCTCCTGGTGATGCTTAAGATTGGAAAAGCAAAACAACAACAACAATGAGCACCCACGTGAATTCAGTATCTTAACCATTGACATTCTGCAGAGAAATCAAAGCAGTTTTCAAACTGATGCAAAATGTAAATCATTTTCCCTCATGTAACTCACATTTATATGGGGATTTATAACATCATATCTATTCTTCTAACGATATGTCCAAATTAGCAAAGCCTAGCAAAACATTTTGTCAAACTGAGCATCAAAAAAAACCTGAAAATGCTAGACAGTTGAATGTGTAAACATACAGCTAATGTGTCTGGAAACTAAGCAAAAATTCCAGGAGATATATTTCAAAAACATTTTTAGCACGAGGAGAATTGCAAATAAAATACAAGGGACAGACACCAGCAAGTCCTCATTCCATGCCCATAACCACTGGAACGGGTATATATTTTCTTCAATGGAACTGCATGAAGATGTCTTTGCCAGCACTCCTTCACTCCCACTTCTGCCTGTGCTTGAGTGCCAGCCATGCAGTTTTCCCAGCACAACAGCTTGTAGAGCACTCTTCAAACACAGCCACTAAAATAATATTGTTGAACTCACACACGCACAGAAACATACTACCAAAAACATTTTGTAGATTTACATTTAACTTGGTTCATTTCAGTGATCTGGTTTGCAGCACAGTCCCACAAACAGCTACAAGGGGAAAAAAACAGAGGGATGGTGAACTGTAAATGTAGCAGGAAAGAGTAGTCCTGAGTCAGAGTCAGGGTAGGAATTCTTTTTTTAAAAAAGAATTTTTTCAACCCAGGTTTATCACCAAAGAAAATGTAATGGATAACTACATTCTGGGAATATATGCTTGTAATCATGAAACAATCAGATATACTAGGGGAAAAATCCACCCACTCTATTGGCCTAGGAAGTGTGACATCAGGTGTTTGAAGAGAGGAATAATGGATTCATATAACTCCCTTCCTCCCCTCTGTTTACCAACTTCTGCAGTATTTTATATAGAAAGTGCATTATTATTATCTTTTGTATTATTTACAGCACTGAATCTTTAAACGCTTATACATTTGTTTAACATTATGTGCTGTGACAAAAAAAACAGTTAATATTTGTGTCATTACATAGACACTAAAATACAATTGAAAGAAAGTTTCTTCAGTAAAGCATTTATAAACACATTCAATCTGTGGGATGAGGCTTCAACCCCTGGACAGCTAACCTTGAACAAAGGACCAGAGCAACATGCAGAGGGCTTTTCTGCTCTAAGTTAAGGAAGACTCCCTGACAAAGAAACTGTGTAGGCAGCTGGAAAGGCTCCTCTGGAAATCCTTGTGCAGCATATATACCATGGATGGTGCCATGTCATATAACACTAAAAAGGTATTAAGTTGTGTCAATTCACCAGGTTAACCTAAAGGGAATGCTACAGCTCAGACTGGCCTTCAGGACCATCTATGTTATCCTTCTGCCCCCAGGCTGTAGACCCCAATTCACTAGTGTTAAAAGTGAACCAAATTCAATTAATTTCAATATATTTGAACCATTTCAGCAGAAAACAGGAAATTAAGGCAAGCTAAAAGATTGAATCACATTTAAAGTAGCACCATCAACTAGATCTTCAAACACATTTATTTACCTACCAGCCAGATTGTTATTACTAGCTCCAGCTGCTTGGCCTTGTCCTGGCAATCACAGGATTACAGAAATAGCATGTCTCATCTCATTTCATCCACCAGATATAAACAACCTAACGCTGTTCATGACCTGGATCTACAACTGTACTAAGAAGTATGGCAAAGGTGAAATGGAAAGCATAAACAGAAACACAGGTTTATAAATAACTAAAACTTAACAATGACAGAACTTTATGGATTTATTAAATATCTGATGAATCCTAGCAGTGTTAACAATAACCTCGGTTATGCACCGCTATTTTCTTAAATGTAATGCCATGTAATAATGACAAAGACTTTCAGAAATATTTTTTATCAAATACACGAAACTTACCTTCAATCTTGGGTTTTTTTGCCAGCTATATATTACTTTTATACTTTAATCTATTAAAGAAACATGAATGGACCACCAGTATGTTGGATCTCTGATGCCATAAAGTATTTTAAATTGATCAAACATTTTCATCCTTCATATGTGCTGCCACAAGCCTTTTATGTGGTTTACTAAGGCAATCCATCTGGAAGTAAGATATTCAATAAATGATTATAATTACATCTCTTTCTTGAAAAGTATTCGTTCTCTTTGTGTAAATATTAGCATGAGATGTCTGTTATATTACCGTCCTCAATTACAACAAAAGTTATTTGAGATGTAAGTTATGTGAAAGAAAACTAGCTACCAGGTACGTTTTAGCAAGAATGTGAAAATGCATGTCTATCTCTTAAAGGGCAAGTAGATAATTTATAGACAATTAATTAGAAAAGAGACAGCAAGGACAAGAGCATAAAATAGCAGAAGAAAGAACTGATAAAATGCCCTTTACTGACAGGAAATTCTTAACGTAACCAGTTTTCCTCTTAAGGTTGAACAACTTGTCCTGGCACTTTTTCAACATACTCACTTTCAATATTTTTGATTTTTAATCTAAAGATTAGAGGACAGAGTAGATGTTTTTTCCTAGTCAATAAATGAATACACATACTGCATTTCATAATGTGTGTAATTTTAAAGTACATGTTTATTTACATTTAAAACAATACAAATCAGAACTTCATGTGTGGATTCAGCTGTTTAATGTATATTATTAATCAATAAGAACAATAAACACATTATAATTTAATGTTATTCTTTTTTAGGTACTTGGATGAAATTTTTCCTTGTTAGACACATGATACATTTGTTAAGTAGCTAGTGTGTAAATAAAACTATGTAATTTTGTCTTATTCTCTGTGCAGCTATTTACATTGTAATTACAATGAAAAATGCAAATAACTTATTTTTAGTCTCTCTCTCCATCTTCAGAACTAGAGCTAATGCACTTGTCTGTCATAGTAGAAGATAATAAGCAACTGACTATCAGACATCCCTTTCTTTAAAATTCTAAAAGGTACAGTGTTATCATATATTCAGTGAAATACTGTCCACTTTTAATGAATCATGCCTTTCTGAAGGAAAACTAGATGTTTCAAGGAAGAGAACAAAACCTTTTTTATATAAGTATGTCATTGTCCCTTAGATTTTTTCTGTCACTTTCTCATCCTCTCTTTTTTCTTTTCTCTTTATTTCAAGCTACACTACTTGCCTTCAAAAATATATTAACAAAGACCAACTGGAGATATCCAAATGCAGTTTTTAAACTGACAATCACCATTTCCTTTTAAAACAGGGGCTAGGGCATTGTTTCCACATAAAGTACATTTAGTAGGCTTGTATATTGTTGTAAGATACAGTCTTGATTCAATGATGACATTTGACTCTCCATATTTTGAGTATAAAACAGACCTCAATTCACCAAGTCCTCAAGCATGCAGTTAAGCACCTTCCCTCATCCCACTGCTTGCCAGTTAAATATGTGATTAGGTAGTTCACTAACTATAGCTAAGGATAGCAGCTGGAAGGTTGCAAATAATTAACAGTTGCCAATGAAACCAAGTATTTTCCAGAGATAAAGCTGATTAATTTCTGCTTCTGACTGCTTCACCAACTACTGTAAGTTGAGTTACTTTACAATATATAAGACACATTAGTTTGGTTTTTTATTCACTGAATGAAAACACTTTGTATGGAATACAGCAGGAAATGCCATGAAAATAAGAATGCCATTTTACGTTAACAACATTAACTTTCAAAATCTTGTTCAGGTTCATTACAACTTTTACCAGACTTCATCTGAGGGATCAAATCTAATTCAAAAGGTATTTGCAAAACTGAATTTTCTCTATGTTAGAATAAGTAAGTTTAATGTATCAGACAAGTCATATTAAGTCATATCAGAGAAGATATGACTGAAAAGACAGGACCATTTTTCATCCAAAACTTCAGTTCTATCAGTATTAAAATATATTTAAACATTGGTTTCTTTAATAGTTTTTTGGACACTAGGAAGATTCTGAAAACATGGAAACAAATCAGTGATATTTTCTGAGAGAAAAAAAATTACTATTTTATATGGTTTTTGCTTTAGATTCATAGCAAAACATTTTAAAAGAAAAAAAAGATTAAAATAAGAAAAACAATACATTTTGGTTGATCCAATATTATCCTTTTCCCACATGACAGGAAATACAGACACATTCAAGTTTATACTCTTATTTAAAACAAAGGCAAGTTTTGAAACCTCAGTATATCTACCTTATTTAAATTTTATTAAACTGCATTTCATGGGTGTCAAACTCAGTTTTTCAGGATGCTTAATCATTCTCTTTTTATGGGTTTGTGGGTTTTTTGGGTAAATTTCTGCAAGTTGTGGAAATTTTCATGTAAAATACTTTTAATTTCTTCTTTTTTGAGGCATCTCCTTACCTGAAGGATTTTCTGATATTACAAGAGATGACTTGCCAGGCAACTTCTTTGTAAACATTTTTTAAGGTTCCTGATCTAATTTTTTCACAGCTCCTAAAACATCTGTCATAAATGATTAAAAAGTGTAAGAATTCATAATGCTCTGTTTGAGAAAAAATAATTAAACCAGCTCCAATAAAATGAGAATTACCTGAACTTGATGAGAGTTTCTTTGATGCTTAAGAAAGTTACAGTCATTTTTTGGTTTTTCCTTTTACATAAGATTACATTTATATTTTCCACTATAATTTCAGGTCCAAGTGGAATAGAAATATCAAATGTAATGATAAAATGTTACTGTGGTGTCTCTGACCTCTGAGAAAGAAAGCCCCAGAAATTTCATTCACCTCTCTGTTCTTGTGAGATTTAAATTCCACATCAAGAGATGTAGATATTTTGGATAATCATCATGTTAGCAAGGTGATATTTGAACTGAAATTCCAACCATTTTGAAGATTATTTTTCACAATGTGAAACATGAAAAACATATTTTCCATGCTGCAAGGTAAATCAAAGTTAGAGTTAGTTTGAGATCTGAGTGGCTGAATATGCAAGCTCTGTGTTATTTACAAATTTTTCTACATTACTTTATCCTTTGAGGAAACAATATATATTTATGGCACTGCAAAAACAGATTCACAAGCAAACCCATGTTCAAAAGTTAGAAGGAAAAGGCTATGAGAGAGCTCACCAAAGCTGTTCTGAAGATGTATACTGGCCACATATCTTGTAACATTTCTACTTATCAATCAGAGGGTTTCTTTGGAGTTTTTGTGTGTGTGGATTTTTGTTGTTGTTGTTTCCCAGCAAGTCTGTTTCAGTCTTTTGGAAAAAAAAGGAAAAAAACGAGTGAATGTAATGTCCCAGTTCTGTCTCGAAGAGCTGGGTTTGCAAAACCAAGCTTGCTTCTAAATTGACCCCCAGGCTATATTTTAACATGCATAATCCTTTTATTTTACAAGTGAAATCAGCAGTCTGTCCTTCAGAATATTTCCCATGTTCAAACTAAATTGTTTCACTTATTTATGTATTTACAGAAACAATCTAACTTGTAAGGATAATATTTTTATGACCTCTATGTATTATTTGATCAGAATTCTGCAAGAAGTGCTACGTGGATATTGGAGCTTACTGGAATAGAGCCGTAAACTGGATCAGGACCCTAACTTCCAATATTCATCCAAATGTACCGCTTTCAACAACAGGAGGCAGTACAAGCTATATTCTCAAAAAAGCAGACAATATTAAATATTATCTTACATTAATGTGGTAATATGCATGGTACAAAGACAAGGGAGTTTCCTTGGTTTGCTCTTTTTTTCAACACATGGAATACCAGCTTTGCAAGAGACACAGTAAATACAAACAGTGTATTTACCAAAAGCAAGGCATAGCCAGTGTTTGACTGTCAAGTTGGACATATGCTCTCTCAAGAAATCTCTACAGTTTTTTATATCAGAAAAGCAGGGAATAAGGATGAGAATATTTTTGTGGGCTCCTGTAATGCTTTATGTCTGATTCAGCTCACACAAACACAAGTTTGATTTACATTAGATTAAAGCCATATAAATTTTTAAGTTATGACATTTATTTAAGACGCATGAAACCTGTATGAGAGCCCTATTACCTTTCTCTATCTTATTTAATTTCCCTTTTTTCTTTTTTTTTTTCTCTTCTGTCCCTATCCACCCAAACTTCAGAAGGCTAGGTTTTCACTCCCTAGCTTCAGTCTCTGGAGCCCATTAGACCTTTCCATCTTCAGCACAAACCGAACTGTCTGAATTTCTAATTTGTTTCCCAGGAAAATCAAAACCCTCATTTCACTTTTCACAAATCTTCACTACTGAGTCCCAAGGAATGTAAATTCGTAATGCTGTACTAGCCTTGCACCAGCAAGGAGAATTTTAACTAGCCGCTTCAGTGAAATCCCACACACTTTAAAGCTCACCTTAAGCAGAATAACGTCTCTTCCTTGGACTGGCAGGAATTGATCTGAAACTGTTTCTAGGATATGTCAAAGGCCTGAAGTTACACTTAATGATATTAGGATGTCTGAAACAAAGGGTTACTCATTTAGGAATTTATTTTCCAAATATCTGGGTATTGAAGGAAAAAACTCTACTTGATAACCTAGTGGGAGTGCAAGTGATTACTTTTATACATATTTCTTTCCATTAATTTATTTTTTTAAGATGCAACAGATATTTCTGATGCATTTAAACTGATTGTTAATTCCTAAAGTGGAAAAAGTGGAAAGCAAAGCAACTGATACTCTGGAGACAGCTTCAGAGAAGAGCCAAGGTAGTAGTAGCTATCCAAGCAGAGACTGTCTACCAAGTAGAACACTGACTATAAAGATGTTTTCCAGTCTAAGTGATCTTGCAGTAAGAAAATAGAATAGTTTATTCCCTCCTCTGTCCCTACACTGCATTCAAGAGTTTATAATTCTTCCTCATATCTAAAGGTATCTTCTCTTTGATACTGTGCAAAACCTGAGTTTAAGAGATACTTGCAGCATTTAAATCATTGATCCATGCTTCCTGGCTGCATGCATGCTACTGCCCTCATCACACTCCCCTGTTCTATGAAACTGCAGGTAAATGTGCAATACCAAAGTCACTAGCAGCCAAGCTATGACAGATTTAGTGTCATGCTACTTTTAGCACATATTTTAAGTCATCTTAGACCTATAGCTATGAAGTACACAGAATGGTTAAGGGAATACAAACAAATATGAGCCTAGTTCATACTATGTTATGCACTACTTCCGAATTTGGACCAGCCTGCTCAGTCTCATTTACGTTAACAAGTTACATACTGGAGTCTTCTTATGTAGTGTGTAATATCTCTTTGTTTCGAGAGTACAAAGAGTGGGAGGAAAATCTTGTAATTCCACAGGTTTGCTCTGTATGAGGCTTGACTACTCTATAATTTATCCTCTAGGTAGACATAAAATCAGAGAATAACACTGCTTCAGTATAGAGCAAAAACCATAATATATTGTATTTTATGAAAACTTGTCAAACAAACAATATATTTGGGAGTTAATGTGGCTTCTATTTGCCCTTTAGGCAACTTTTTTGAGGTAGTTATTAAGATCCAGAGCCTGTTAGAGAAAGGTGATGGAACTTCGCAGAGGGATGAGAAAGGTAAACAAACAATGGGGGATAACAGATAAAAGAAAGATGTTAATTTTTTAAAACTTGCAGATGAGAGTTTTTAGGTATCTGGAATGATGAACTTAAAAGATCAAAAACAATTAGTAAACCAAACCTACAATGTGGTTGAAAGACACTTGAGCCAGAGCTGCTAGAAAGAGCTATAAGACCACTATTTGGCAATAGTGCAGAACATCTGAATGAATGACACCCATGCTGTGTGATACAGAAGAATTCTCTCCTGGTGCTGAAATGAAAAATACACCAAACCAAACCAAACAAAAAAAACCAACCCCGAGCAGCAGATAACAAAAGAATAAGCTGCTGTTCATTGTCCGGAATTATTATTTTAGTATTCTTGTGCACTGGGGAATTAAATTATTATCAAAGAATGTGACAAGAAGTAATCTTAATCTACCCAAATTAGAAATGGTCAGATTTACTACTGACATTTGCTAAATGATGGCTTTATACCCTAGATTGCAGTGCTAGAAGTAACTACCTGTAATAATAATAATTTTACTTAAACACAATTGTGCTTTAATGCTTGTTTAGTTGAGAATGAAATTAAAAACACTGCATCACCAAAATGAAAAGAAACTAAAAAAACCAGTCTAATTGTTATTTATTTAGAAACAACTGTTCAGAACAGATGGAAGCAAGCCTTATAAAGGGGATGTTCTAAACCAGGGAATGAGGGAAAAACCTTAAAAGTTTTTCTGTAGCAAAACATTCTATCTAGAATTAACCAAATATTTCATAGATTAAAGGTATACAACATTTTTATTAATGATGAATACATATCTGGCCAAGCCAAACCAGCATTGTTAATTCCCATAAATGTGGCAATCAGAGGAAATGGATTTGCAGGACTGGAATTGAAAAGCTTTCCTTAGGATGCCAAACAAGTCCTCAGGTTTCTATTTTTTCATGAGTTTCTGCCTGGAACATGATAGTTTTCTTGCATACCTCTCTCTCTCTCAGGTCATGTCACTCATTCTTTATCCGAGGTGGGCAAGAATGACTTCACTGTCACTCATATGACTTGGTGAAGAAGCACAGACATTCTCATCTTGTTTGTTATCTGATGCCATGGATGTCAGCCTGGTTTTGCAATGTTTGAGTCCCTGTGAATAAAAATAATAACAACCCATTCCCCTTATCTTAAAACAACATTAACTACATCTTGGAGAGATTCTTCTCTAGTGCAAGTCCGATCCTCTTGCTGACCTCATCTACAACAGCCTAATTCCCTTCTCACAGTGGTGACAGATAAAAAAGGGTGGAAATAGATGATAGCTAATTTCTTTTTTTTTTTTTTCACCAGGCTTTGCTTAGTATCTTCTCAATGTTTAAGGTATATACTCTGATACATCTGTTTGCCCTAGGTATAATCTGTAATACTATTTGGAAGAAAAAAAAAATTATTTGATAGGAAATTTTGCAATTCTGATATTGGAAGGAGAATGAAGTTGATTTTTCCTCTAGATCAGGCAAAACTTAAAAAGTCAAAGCAATATTGTATACAAAATTATAATTCAGGGAAGAAA
This sequence comes from Theristicus caerulescens, assembly GCA_020745775.1. Taxonomy (NCBI): domain Eukaryota; kingdom Metazoa; phylum Chordata; class Aves; order Pelecaniformes; family Threskiornithidae; genus Theristicus; species Theristicus caerulescens. Next base: position 78,707,319 of record CM036558.1, read on the forward strand.
AAGCCTACCAGTCAAAAATCTCTTTGAAGTCCTTTAACACAGGTCCTGAACTTAATAAAGATAAATAATAAAGAATATTGGTTCAAAATTTTATTTTTGGCAGAAAATATCAACAACTGAAAATGTTACCTCAGAAAAATAATTGACTTTGACCAACCACATTTTTTGTATCAAAAGTTTTTGACTTCCATCTATCACCTGCAGTAGTCAAAGAGGTAATTACAACATAGCCATTTACTACTGCATTTTAATTGTCTTTTCCTTGTATTTTTTTTCATTGTCACAGATCTCCTTTCTGTTGCACTGAGTTTCCAGCCATATAATCTACACTGTAGCATCATTCCCCTTGGTCATTACACGGACCTAGTAATAACAAAGATTCAAGTGGAACCTTTGACATCATGGAGGGTTTAAAAGTTGAAAAGGACTATGTGCATGATCATTCCAAAACTTCTTAAGGGAAAATTAATTGTGAACTGTCAAGAAGCATGTTTATACAATGGAGTTTGATTTATTTATTTATTGGTCAACTTATTTGAAAGCCAAGTCAGTCTTGGTTAGTTTAATAATTAATTAGCTTTACCATCAGTATACCTTCTTTAAATACTACATAGTCTTACCTGTACATTACTTCTTTTTCTGCTAACATCATTAATTTAGACACAGCTTACAACATCCATAAGCTTCTATTTTGGTTCATGTGAAAAACATAATCTCACAGTTGTTTTTATTTTCCACCTGCAGCGCTCTCAAAGTAATTTACTTGCAATTTAACAAGTTTTAAAAAGTAACTACTTAACTACTCAGGGATAGGCATCAATAGCCAAGCATTAAGTTTGAGCTACCCTACTGTCTATAGCAACAAAAAAATCTACTAACAACTTAAAGTATAGGAAAGCTATGGCATGATAATGCTTTTGTGTTCTTTCTCTAAACTATTATTGATTTTTACTATCTATTATATATTTCTTTCTATTTTCAAAAAGAGACAGATAACAAACTATCCATTTATCTCTGCCTGTTAATGTATCAATTAATCAAATATTAATATGCACACATGGATACCCACAAAAGCACAGTGTATACATTAAATCACTGCTGAAATTGTTGATTAAAAAAAAAAAAGGTAACAGACCAGAAAGCTTTCTAAAGTGATCAAGTAGTATCACTTTTTCATTTATCACTGCCAATAAAATTTACTGAAAGTTAATATATTGCAGCTGTTCAAGATTGCTTTCAATTGCTATATAGTGGAGATTACAGTTTGCACAGTTAAAAATACAGAATTATATCATTAAACACTCCATCCCCATTTTTGCTCTGCTGAATAAATTACATAACTGTTAGAAAAGGTGCAAGTTTCACATATAATAATTTTGTCAAATTTATATAAATTGTCAATGTGCATCCAATAACATATAATTCACAGCACATTTCATTCTTAATGTATACATTTTTGCTCACAAATATTAAAACTCACATAGTAGCAATATCATCTACAAATAGTACATCACTATGGGTTGTCATATACATTGGCCATCTTTGGCCAATTTATGCCATGTTACTTCTGAAATCTGGCCCTAAATTTGCCAGTTTAATGAGGCTATCTTTCCAATATCAAGGCAAATAATTCCTTCTCTTGCCTCTTCCTGACTTCCACTACTGGCTGGTTATGAACAGCAGACCTTTCTTCATAATCTTGAAACTATTTGGGCACTTACATAATATTATTGGCTTATTGCCTGTATCCCACTGGAATATACACACAAAGCTCTGGTACTACCCTTTCTGTCAGATGTAATGGGCACAATAAATAGATACTATAGTTAGACTAAATTTTAGATTTTCTTTCAAGTAACATTTCTTTTCCTGTTACTTTTAATCTTCAGAACAAGTTGGGAAAACAAACTTGTTCAGAATTTAGTTTCATTTTTTCATTTGGCTTTCAATTTTTTTCTGCAAATTGACTCAATTATTCAGAAAGAATAATTATCCAAAAAACATTTTCTGTCTATCTGAAATGTTGTGCAGAAACACTTAGTCTAAATAAAATTACTCAGGTTTTGTCTAGTTCTTATACAATCCTAAGGAACTCCACCAGTTTTAAGAAAACTAATTCAGCATTTCTAAATTTAAAAGGATTTACAGAAGAAAAAAAATTTTCTATTAATTTCTCTCTTTCAATTAATCCAATCATTTCAGTCATCAAGTGTTGGACTTTCTCAACTAAATTTGTTGTGTTAATTTGTCAGTCTCAGAAAGATTTTAAAATAAAGCATGTATGAAAAAACACTGAGTAAATTGAATTGTCCATTATAGTCGCACTTATTTTTATCACATATGTTTGATTTAACAGAGTATTACAGCAAATTTAGGGCTTAATCAGAGTATCACTCATGATATGTTTCAAACACAAAAAATCATTGCTCTTACACTATTGGTTTCCAGTCTTCACTAACTGTGTGAGAGAGCACTTCCAATTTGCTTCAAAAGAAATGAAAGAGGTAAGACTAAAACTACTACAATAAAGAACAAGACAATGACGAAGATTGCATGTACAGAGGCTAAATTAGATTGATAAACAGATCGAATCTTTCCCTTAGCACTAATATAATTAACCTGCTAGTGATGGGACACATGAGAAGTATCTCAAACATTCACCCAATGAGGTGGGGAATATATTTATAAGAAGAGAGTGTAAATTTATATACTACTTATTTTGTCACCAGGACTGCGTAGGAAAGCTAGACAAAATCAAAACAATGTATTCTCTCTTATGGATGCCCAACTCAAAAAGTGGAGCCAAAGGCAATATCTTAAAATAAATAAATTAAAAACACCTAAGTGACTTCTTACTGTAGTCGATACTAACCCAGCAGAATTTCTAAAATGTGTTGATTGTAAGTTTTGCCTACTTACAAGTTTATTGCACCAATTCAGCATGATAAACATTTCTTCTGGAGTAAAATTGCTCCATGTAGGTGCTTAGCTCTCCTTTGTCAATGCTGTAATCAGTGAAGGATTTCTTATCATCTTGTAGGATTTATTTTTATCTTTCTTTACCAACACTGTTGGATCCCAGGCATTGGGAAATCCAGGAGGATCCAAACACAGACCCACCATCAGTGATGAAGGAGTTAGTATGTGAATTATTACAGGAGCTTGACCCCTACAAATTGATGGGCCCTGACGCCATCCACCCGAGGGTGTTGAGGGAGCTGGCTGATGTCATTGCGGGGCCACTCTCTATAATCTTTGAGAAGTCGTGGAGATCAGGGGATGTCCCAGAGGACTGGAGGAAGGCAAATGTTACCCCTATCTACAAGAAGGGCTCAAGGGAAGATCCGGGTAATTATAGGCCCATCAGTCTTACTTCAATCCCTGGGAAGGTCATGGAACGGATCCTCTTGGGGGCCATCACGAGTCAAATGAAGCACGTGATTGGGAAAAGCCAACATGGCTTCACAAAAGGCAAATCGTGCCTGACAAATCTGGTGGCCTTCTATGATAAAGTGACCTGCTCGGTTGACATGGGGCGAGCGGTTGACGTTGTCTACTTGGACTTCTCCAAGGCCTTCGATACGGTTCCCCACAGCCTCCTCCTGGAGAAACTGATGCACTATGGCCTGGACAAGTGGTCTGTGCAGTGGGTGAGGAATTGGCTGATGGGCCACACCCAGAGGGTGGTGGTAAATGGCTCTTATTCAAACTGGCAACCTGTCACAAGTGGGGTCCCCCAGGGATCAACATTGGGCCCAACGCTATTCAATATCTTCATAAGTTATCTGGATAACGGGATCAAATGTAGACTGATGAAGTTCGCAGATGACACCAAATTGAGTGGGGAAGTAGACACTCTGGAAGGGAGAGTCACCCTGCAGGAAGATCTGGATAGGCTGGATGAGTGGGCTAACAAGAACCTTATGAAGTTTAGCAAAAAGACAAGTGTAAGGTCTTGCACCTGGGAAAACATAATCCAGGAGTGCAGCTCAGACTGGGATCCACCTGGCTGGAGAGCAGCTCCGTCGAAAGGGACCTGGGGGTCCTGGTGGACAGGAAGCTCAACATGAGTGAGCAGTGCGCTGCTAGGGCCAAGAAGGCCAATAGGATGCTGGGTTGCATCAAAAAGGGCATCACCAGCAGAGATAAAGAAGTCATTATCCCACTCTACTCAGCGCTTGTCAGGCCACACCTGGAATACTGTGTACAGTTCTGGTCCCCGTTGTACAAAAAAGATGTGAACAGGCTGGAGGGGGCCCAGAGAAGGGCCACCAAGATGATCAAGGGTCTAGGAAGCCTGCCATATGAGGATAGGCTGAGAGAGCTGGGTTTGTTCAGCCTTGAGAAAAGGAGGCTTAGAGGTGATCTCATTACCATGTTCCAGTACTTAAAGGGGAGCTACAAAGAAGATGGAGACTCCCTTTTTACAAGGAGTCACATGGTGAGGACAAGGGGTAATGGGTGCAAGTTACTCCCAGGGAGATTCCGATTGGACACGAGAGGTAAATTTTTCACAATGAGAACAGTCAATCATTGGAATAATCTCCCCAAGGAAGTGTTTGACTCCGCTACGTTGAACATGTTTAAGACTCAGCTGGACATGGTGCTGGGCCATCTCATATAGATTGTGCTAGAACCGTTGAACCAGATGATCCTCAAGGTCCCTTCCAACCTGGTATTCCATGATTCTATGATTTGTGCTACTGTTTCTCAGTGATCTCAGCTATTCTAAATAGCTAGTAATAATTTACATTTTCACTGTCTGAATGTGCATAATATGCTGCACCAGATCAAAGGCTCATCCAGCCCTGTACCCTCTTGTCATCAATTAGATTGAGTGCTTCTCTGCTCACTGGCACATGCTGGAGAAAAGAGTACAAGAAAGTGAACAAATAGAGCAATTTAGGAATTATTAATGAACAAACAGAAAACAAAACAGAAGACAGCACTGTTTGCTTACATCTTGAATATTTCTGGTAATTCTTTCTTCCCTATCTGGAAAAAAAAAACAAACAAACCCACAACCAAAAAAATTGGTGCAGTAAACTTGTAAGTAGGGAAAACTTTCATACTGTTTTACAGTTTTATTCATGAAAACATGGGTCAACAGTAGAGTGGCTGAAACAAGGCAAGGTTTTTGTTGCTGTATTTATTACGTCTATCATCCCAAGGATTCCCCAAGACATGACCTTATAAATTGATGCAAGAAGTAAACATGAAATATTTTGGGAGTTAAAGGAATCAACTATCTTTTGTGCATCTTAATTCTGCTATGCAAATAACAGTCTTACCTCTATTCCTTTTTATAGTTACAGGAAGGAGTTTGAGGGAAAAGGTAGGTGAAGAATGGTGAAACCTTAAATAAGTAAAATACATTTTGTTTTTAAATTACCACTAAGAGATAGAGTGAAGAACTTGTTTATTCATTTCTGAGACAAACAGAAAGTCAGGATACACAGAATTCATATGTTCATAGAAATCATGGACAGATATCCATGTGGCATAGGATGTGTAGTTGTGTGAACCATATTTTATAACAGAAAGCAATATTTTCATATCAATAGCTGAGTTGTAGTGGGGTGGAACACCACTGCACTATAACGAAATGACAGACAGTATGTCAGTTACCTGTGAATTGTCTTTTACTGTTATAACTCCATTTTTCAAGATGTACAACTTTGGTTTTGTATAATACTTAATTCTGCACTACCTCAAAGGAAATACTGTTTTAGGCTCTACTGTCAAGTTACCAAAAACCAGGCAGTAATGCTGCCCTGTTAAGATGCCATATCCATTTAAGAAAATTTTCCATGACCAGGCACCCTAAGACATAGCAAACCAGGTTGCATAAGAATGTGCAACCTTCATCCACACAATGATTTTCAGATTTTTTTTCAAATCTTAAGTATTCTGTGTTTGGATCATTGTCAGCCTTGCAAAGAGGCTTGTTGAGATCATATGCCCTAGAAAGCTAAGGTCCTCAATCCCTTTCTGTGCTATGAAGTCAAACAAAGAAATTATCAGGAAAAATGAATGTAAAATGAGGCTGATCTTAGAACATGGTTTGTACTGCAAAGGAAGTGGAGCTGATTTACAAAACTGTTAAATACATACCAGTTCCTAACTTGGTTGTTGTATTTGTTTTTCTTAATTTTTACCTCTACCAAATATTGAGGCTCTTATTACTTATTTAACTTAAATATTTATTTATTAGATGTCTGAAATGAGCTGTAAGAAAAACAACACATTTCAAAGCTTCTGACTTCTGACTACTCTATAGTCATTATTTGTGATTCGAGGTCTATAAGAAATCAGATTTTACAAGGCAAAAATATGATTATTTATTTATTTATTGACTTTGATAACACTTATATTTGTCAAGCATCCTTTTTAGAACATAGACAATAAAACTGAACTTACTATTGCAAAAATTTTCATAGTAATCATAGAATCATAGAATCATTTACGTTGGAAAAGACCCTTAAAATCATTGAGTCCAACCATAAACCTAACAAACACTGCCAACTCCACCACTAAACCATGTCCCTAAGCACCACATCTACACATCTTTTAAATAGCTCCAGGGATGGGGACTCAACCACTTCCCTGGGCAGCCTGTTCCAGTGCCTGACTACTCTTTCAGTGAAGAAGTTTTTTCTAATATCCAATCTAAACCTCCCTTGGCGCAACTTGAGGCCATTTTCTCTTGTCCTGTCACTTGCTATGTGGGAGAAGAGACCGACCCCTGCTTCACTACAACCTCCTTTCAGGTAGCTGTAGAAAGCAATAAGGTCTCCCCTCAGCCTCCTTTTCTCCAGGCTAAACAACCCCAGTTCCCTCAGTGGCTTCTCACAGGACTTGTGCTCTAGACCCTTCACCAGCTTTGTCGCTCTTCTTTGGACACGCTCCAGCACCTCAATGTCCTTCTTGTAGTGAGGGGCCCAAAACTGGACCCAGTATTCAAGGTGCGGCCTCACCAGTGCTGAGTACAGGGGGACGATCACTTCCCTAGTCCTGCTGGCCACACTATTTCTGATACAAACTGTGAAGCTATTGGCCCTCTTGGCCACCTGGGCACACTGACAGCTCATATTCAGCCAGCACTGAAGCTGTAATAATAATAATGCCACAGAAGTTGTAACACCGTTGTCACCTTCTACTTTGTGTTCACACCAAGGATCAGAATTTTTCATTCTCCAATAAGTTATCCAGCATAATACACTAAAAGACACCACATCCCTTTTAAGGCTACAGTTTTCCTGTCCTTCATCCTATAGTCCTTTTCCTAGGCATGACACCTGCAAGAGTATATGAATTTTCACTGGTTTTCTGTAAACTCTGAAAAATAATCTGGGATTTATGAAGATAAAAGTAAGTTAGTTTTTTAAGCGAGATTTCTCTGCAGATTTAGAATCCTACCAATTTCTGTCATCTGTTACTTTTACTGGCAATTATTTTATTTATACTTCCAAACTATTAACAAAAATAACATGCTGGAAATGGATTTCTGATTAGCCTACCAGGATGCTCTGGCTGAATGATGATTCCCTACATGCTTCTATTTTCAGATCTATTTATTAGATTAAAAAATAGCTATTAAACATATATATCATTTTATGGTGATTATATTCATTGCTCTTTTTATCAGAATGCTGCATAGTACTTAACTAAATACTTCATAAACCAAGAAAAGTACATATAAACAAAAACACTGCTGAAAAGATCATAATTCAGTGAAGCAAAGCACCAAATTTGTTCACTGTCCTTAAAAATATGGTGATTGACATTGTGGGATATTATGTTTTAATTCCCTCTGAAAATCAACTTTGTTTTTCATTGGCTCAATATCATGTACATAGATGCTAGTTAAATTATACTGTTAATTGTTTCCCTAGCATTTTGCAGCTCATCATATTCATGTCTCAGTCCCTACATTTGGGAAAAAAACAATCTTTACCTGATTCTCCTAACTGTGGCTGAGGAGCAATTATTTTAATTATTATAATAAAAGTCCATTAAAAGGTAGATGAGCAACAGCTTTTGATGTCTAAAGGAAAGATTTAATATTTTCGGGACTACACAGTTATTATTACTGTGTACACATCATTATTTTTACAGGTCTTTTCTGGGGGTTGCTGAGTATGGAGTAAATTCATCTGATTTACTGTTCACCAACATTCCTATGGAAACAGAGATATTTATTATTCAACATACTTCATGCATATTTCGGCTCTTGGATGCTGTGCTCTGCTAAACCTCTAGAAATCATCTGTCTACCCTTTTCTAAGGAAATCTATCTTCCAACAGGCTGATCACCCACTCTTTAACAGAAGCTGTGTGCTAATCAGCTTATCATTATGAAGGCCAGCAGAGGTTACAGTGCAATTCTCTGCCATTGTTAACATGAGGAACCTCTGCTGGGAAAGGCAGTTGTCACAAGTAGTCACAGTGAAGTGCTGGTTAGGAAGAGGCACAGCAGTGTAAGATACTGGCCAGAAGATGACCACGCTGATAAAGATATTTAACACAGAAAGAGAGCTGGATGAAAAATGACTGACTACATAAACTCCTTTTCATATGGAAAGCAGAGTATGTGTCACATGCCTTACCAACAACACTGAAAATGTTGTAAGGGCACTTCTGGCAAGCTGTTTGCATGACAAAACTTGGAATGATCTCTACAAGTTCTTATCAGGGAGCAGTTAAAGGTGCATATGCATGATACTAACTAGCTGAGCATACAGAATTATGTTCAGTTCCTTTAATCCCTTTTAGGAAATTAGGCAAAACATAGGAATGTATTAGAAAATGTGATAGCTACTACCTCTGAATTGAACTGCGTGTTTTTCTAAACCTTGGCCTTTAAATGCTATTAAATATTGTTATACATTGTTACTAAGCCTTCATGCTTGTGACATTTTGGGATGGCTTGAGGTAGTTAAGACCATAATGTTATACTTTCATTATTTCATCAGTCACCAGGAGTCAAGGCCAAGCAGACAGTCTCCTAACCCAGGAACTGAACTCTGATGATACACGGATGTGGCTCCTTACGTGCTGGGTCCTTGCAGGCTTTTTATATGGAGTGTGTGCTGTATAAAATGCTAGACAGGATGGCTCTATGGATCAGAATGTGGGACCCAACAGGCCAGGGTATCCCCTAGTTGAATCAACCACTTAAGCACTGTGACTCTCTCTCCAGCTGTGTCTTGTGTTCTTCAGAATATTAGAAAATCTATGACAGCCTTAAATAAAGGTAACTCTGGAAGAATCCCACTGCAAAAAATACTGGATGGATGATGCTCACAGCTTTCTGCATATGGACTGCAGAAAATAAGTTTGGATGTGGAGCAATCTGGTTTTGCGAAGTCTATCGAAGTCTTGCGAAGTTAGCTAATGTGACACCCATCTACAAGAAGGGTCAGAAGGAGGATCCGGGGAACTACAGGCCTGTCAACCTGACCTCGGTGCCAGGGAAGGTCATGGAACAGATCATCTTGAGTGCCATCATGCGGCATGTGCGGGACAACCGGGGGATCAGGCTCAGCCAGCAGGGGTTTATGAAAGGCAGGTCCTGCTTCACTAACCTGGTCTCCTTCTATGACAAGGTGACCTGCTTAGTGGATGAGGGGAAGGCTGTGGATGTTATCTACTTGGACTTCAGTAAGGCCTTTGACACCGTCTCCCACAGCATTCTCCTGCAGAAGCTGGCTGCTCATGGCTTGGACAAGTGCACTCTGCGCTGGGTTAAAAACTGGCTGGCTGGCCGAGCCCAGAGAGTGGTGGTGAATGGAGCCAAATCCAGTTGGCGACCGGTCATGAGTGGTGTTCCCCAGGGCTCAGTGTTGGGGCCGGTCCTGTTCAATATCTTTATCGACGATCTGGATGAGGGGATTGAGTGCACCCTCAGTAAGTTTGCAGATGACACCAAGTTGGGTGGGAGTGTCGAGCTGCTGGAGGGCAGGAAGGCCCTGCAGAGGGACCTGGACAGATTGGATTGTTGGGCTGGGGCCAACTGTATGAGGTTCAACAAGGCCAAGTGCTGGGTCCTGCACTTCGGTCACGCAACCCCAGGCAACGCTACAGGCTTGGGGAGGAGTGGCTGGAAAGCAGCCTGGCTGAAAAGGACCTGGGGGTGATGGTTGACAGCCGCCTAAACATGAGCCAGCAGTGTGCCCAGGTGGCCAAGAGGGCCAATGGCATCCTGGCTTGTATCAGGAATAGTGTGGCCAGCAGGACCAGGGAGGTGATAGTGCCCCTGTATTCGGCACTGGTGAGGCCGCACCTCGAATACTGTGTCCAGTTTTGGGCCCCTCACTACAAGAAGGACATCGAGGTGCTGGAGCGTGTCCAGAGAAGGGCAACGAGGTTGGTGAAGGGTCTAGAGAACAAGTCTTATGAGGAGCAGCTGAGGGAGCTGGGGTTGTTTAGTTTGGAGAAGAGGAGGCTGAGGGGAGACCTTATTGCTCTGTACAACTACCTGAAAGGAGGTTGTAGCGAGGTGGGGGTTGGTCTCTTCATCCCAGTAACAAGCGATAGGATGAGAGGAAATGGCCTCAAGCTGCGCCAGGGTAAGTTTAGGTTAGATATTAGGAAAAACTTCTTTACTGACAGAGTAGTCAGGCACTGGAACAGGCTGCCCAGGGAAGTGGTTGAGTCCCCATCCCTGGAGGTATTTAAAAGACGGGTAGATGCAGTGCTTGAGGACATGGTTTAGTGGTGGACTTGGCAGTGGTAGGTTAACGGTTGGACCTGATGATCCTAAGGGTCTTTTCCAACCTTAGCAATTCTATGATTCTATGATTCTATGATTCTATCTCCCTTCCTTGTTATAACTAGACTCTTCCAGGTTGATGCAGATGGAACCAGCCATACCACTGGACAAGGTTTTGCTGTGAGCAAAGAAGCAGTCAGTAACATTGAAATTCAAGTGTTACCAGGCACCGTTAGCAGAAAAATTTTAAATGACTGGGGAGTTTGGGGAAAAAAAAAGGAAATCAACATTGAAGGCAATAGTGTTTGAGAATCTAAAATTTGAATTTAAATGTTTAAACTGTTTCAAAAACAAAACTACACACATGCAACTTGTTCTTGATAACTAAGTGAAGGATGGAACAGATTTCAGATCTCAACTTGGTCCTAAGCCAGAATCCTAATTCTAACCACCCTCAATTAAGCAGTACACTTTGTATTCAGTAGTGATGTTCAGATTTTCATTTGCATAACTCAGTCATAGACATTTATAACCATACCTTCAATACACTGTCTTCGATCTCTATTTTCTTCTGGGGTGGGGAGGCTGAAGTCTGTAGTTCTCATAATATACCATGTTATATATGATTTCTTTTAAAGAGCTGAAGAATGAAAAAGCCTATATATGTTATTTTTTGTATAAAAGCTAAAGAAAAATATTGGTCATTTCTAAATGTTTCTATTTTTTTCCCCTTTTCCCCCTTTTTTCCTTTTTTTCCTTTATTTTTGGTGGTTTTCTTTTTTTTTTTTTTAATTTTGATTTGAACACTACCATAACATCTAAAAATTGCTGCATGATGCAGAGGTTTACCTTTTCCCATAGTGGAATCCAGGTGTTCTTTTGGTACTTTCACATGGTCATGTTTTGACAACAAAAAGAAGAAAGCCATTAAAAGCCATTAAAAGGAAACAAGAAGTAAAAAAAAAAAATAAAAGGCATTTAATCAACATAGTTTTCTGTAAGGAAGTCCCTTAGGAGACTTTATTTCTGTGTTTTTAGTGTAGCATAAATTGAACTGTGTGATGATGGACAATTCTGAACAGGGCTGAGGGCAGATGATGCCTTTGTCTGTCTAAACTTTCACAGCTTCATTGGCTGTGGAAGTTAGCACTGGTCAACATTCTGCTTTTTCCAGTTTAAACCTCCAGAGTAATTTATTCCCAACAAAAATTATACCCATCAGCATTGGAAATGTTCTAATCTCCCCAGTCGGATGTATTGCTGTTTTAAATACTCCCTAACTTTGGAATATATAAAATGTTTTTCTGCTTTGTTTTAGCTAGTGTGTGTTTATATGTGCTTATGCAATATTTGGAGAAGTATATATTTACTTATAGAACCTGTGAACATTGAAAATAAATTGGTGTGTGTGGTAAGTGACAAGAGAAAGGGGTGTAATTACTTATAATATGGATTATTCAAATTATTTCATTAGTTAACCAAGTATTATGATGCTTTCCTTTGGTGAAGAGGAAGACATATTTCCAGTTTCCCCCTATTACATTACTGGTTAGGTAATGCTGGGAATTAAAAATGTGCAGAGGGAGTGATCAGGACGGGGAAGAGTTTTCCTTTCATTCCCTCTCTGAAAGAGAGAAGACAGAGACAACCACTGTTTTAATGTTGTTTATTTGCTTGCTTTACATATTGTAGAAGCAAAAACCATAATGACTTTTAGATGTTAATCATCAAATTTGAAATTACAAAAAAATTTACTGTTTAGGACTCCACAAAGTCAAGTGAATGTATTGCTGCAAGCATGACTATGAATGAACAATTATATGTTTGTTACTATTCTTTCCATTTGGCATTTCATGTACCGATCTCTGAGAAATGATCAGCATCAAAGAAAAAAGCAGACACTACTTGGCATTGTCCTGCTTTCAGCTGGGATAGAGTTAATTTTCTTCTTAGTAGCTAGTAGAGTGCTGTGGTTTGGATTTAGGATGAGAATAATGTTGATAACACACTGATGTTTTGGTTCTTGCTAAGTAGAGTTTACACTAGTCAAGGACTTTTTCAGCTTCCCATGCTCTGCCAGGTGCACAAGAAGCTGGGAGGGGGCACAGCCAGGACAGCTGACCCAGACCAGCCAAAGGGCTATTCCATACCGTATGACATCATGCTCAGCATATAAACTGGGGGAGTTGGCCAGGGGGGCAGTGATCACTGCTCGGGGACGTGCTAGGCATTGGTCGGCGGGTGGTGAGCCAATTGTATAGTGTATCACTTGCTCTGTATATTATTATTGTATTACTATATTATTATTATTATTATTATTACTACTATTCTATTTCATTTTACTTCAATTATTAAACTGTTCTTATCTCAATCCACGAGTTTTCTGACTGTAACCCTCCCAATTCTCTTCCCCATCCCACTGGGGTGGGGGGAGTGAGCGAGCGGCTGCGTGGTGCTTAGCTGCTGGCTGGGGTTAAACCACGACAGGCATATAAACCATAAATACATACTGTAATATACCACTTCATTCCCTGTGCCAAAAGAAAATGGAAAATTATTCCTGTTTTGTATACTACACACATTATTGATAGCAGTATTGCCAATAAAATACTCCAGCTTTAGCAACAGCACACAAATGCAAACACTGTCATCCCAAGGCTGCAGTGCTTTAGAAAGACAGGCAAACACTTATTTCCATTTTGAACACGAACAAGCAAAGACCAAATGTATTAAGCAGTCTGTGTAACGTCACATGAATCAGTCACAGAATCTGGGCTTGTGACGCCTAAACATATACTTATTCATTAGCTCATGGATTTCTTGTCAGTGTCTTGAGCTTCTAAAGTATTCATTCTTTCCCTACCACTCTACACCTCCATCTTTTACGCTGTAATCCTATCAATTTTCATTATCCTGCTGTGTGACCATGTCAACTTTCAGATTAAAACTCTCTAAATACAGGATTATGAAGTAGTTCTTGATGATGTAGCTCTTTTCTGTTCTTTTTAGACTAAAGTTCTTTATCAATATATGCTTGCAGTATATCTTTCTTCTCATAGCTGTGTGTGTTCTTTATGTTTTGTCCTATTCTATGTTAGTATACTGTTGAGGTACCTTCTTCCAGAGGTGGCTGTTTCTCAAATGCTGACCCCATATTTATATGAAGTTTAGCGGTCTTTCAATATGCAACTTGTAATAAGTTACGTTTGAGAAGGGTATTATTTCTCACAGGTAGAGTCATTGCAGCAGAGAATTTTAAAAACTTAAGTGTAACTTGATATTCATCCTTTATTTTATTCTTTGTTCTTCTAAATGAACCTGTAAGAAATTATACCCTCTCAGATCTTAAAGTCCATAGACAACCAAAAACTCAGAAGACCACAAAGTTCATAATTATAATTTTCATCAAATATTAGACATGAAAGAGGGTGGTTATCAATAAAATAAGCAAAAAGGGGTAGCAGTTAGCAGGAAGTGTTTTTAAAGAAAAAGCAAATATAGAACACAGAAAAACAAAGAAATCAAAAAAAGAGAAAATTATTTCTTTAATTTAAAAAAATGAATTACATTAAATGTAACTAAATTTATCTTTTAAAATTAAATTTCTGATAATTATTTTCATCAAGAGAAAACTATTAGTATAATGAAATAGCTTTTCCAGTGCATTTTTAAAAAGGAATCTCAGTATTATGAGTCAGTATATTAATTATGATTGGAACAGATAAAAAGTTTCAAAATAAAGATATTAGCACTCATTATAAGAAGATTCACTACATTTTTTTTCCTAATTATTAGAAAATATATGACATTGCCTGCCCATGAATTTAGGCTTCTAATGAAATGCTTGGCTTACCCTTTGATTTTATGGACACATATATCAGAAGCAACAAGTTTATAAGATGGTGGAAGTTGTACAACTGATTATGCGGACAACTGTTAATCATGATAACATTCAGAACAATTCAGAAAGAAATGGAAATGTAGTCAATAAACCAACACAGAACTGGAAAGACTAGTGTTATTCCAGAGAATTACTAAGTCATAGTCAGCCTCTATAACACTTCTGATGCAAAGCAGCACCTGAACAGGAAATAAACTCTTTGCAAATGTCTATGGGATACATACCTTAAGAAGTGATTTTAAATTCCAGAGTAATTATCAATAAAGTATACCAGTGCTCGGTAACTAACTCACTCTGATGTCTTTTTGTATTACTACACCCATCTCTACTGACCTTTTCTCTTTGTTACATGGAAAATTTAAGATTTTTTTAAAGCCCTTTGTATATTTATAACAATTCAACTCTGAAAAAAAGAAGGGGTCTACACTGACAGGTAGAAATCAATGATGCAAACTAGGCTGTAGATTTGGTCATTATTCTTAGTAGTGAAGGAAAGATGCAGAAAAAAAGAAAATTTTAAATAAAATTGTGGCCTAATTGAGAGAAAAGTTGAGATTTTATGGTAACTTTACCAAGGACGGAATTTTACTACATTCATTCAATTTAGTAATTTGCTTTTGTTAAGATGTATTCCTTAATGTTTATCACTTACATGTCATATACCTTATGAAAACAGTCTTAGCTACGAATCTTCAAAGTGTTGAAATGTTTTCTATGATCACATTTTCAAAGTGCCTTGCAGGTAGTGGAATTTAATACAAACATGCCCCAAAAGTGGACAACAACTGATGTGAAATTTTCAGGAAGAGTCTGGAGAGACACCTGGATTGTTGTGAAAAAGCAGAGCTAATAATCAAGGTTCATGATTAAAGCAAAAGGTTGTGGATAGAAGCAAGTCAATCCTGGTTACTTCATTTCTTTACATAATACAAAATCCTTAATTAGTATGAAATCAAGGAAATATTAGCTGCTGATATTACTGACCAATGCATCTTGCCATAATGTGTAATGAAGATCCATTAGGGTTAATGATCTCTATAGAGCTCACATATTGGAGTTTATAGAAATTCTTCTTAGAAATCATTACCTATTGACAATCATAGACTCACATTGGATTACTGAAGAACAAAGACAAGGAGGTGACCTGTTTTACATGCCCCCACTGGTCTTTCCTGTTTGGCGTCTGCCCCAAGGAGGTTTCATTATCTGCTGCCCAAAGCCTCTATTCTTCTGAATGGGCTCTAACTAACTTATGGTTTCTGCCAGAACGAGAGGTAGGGTCACTGAGCAGACAGTGAGCCTAGGGAAGGATTAGTCTGTTACAGAACACCCTGTGAGAATGCAGGAGCACAAAGTAGAAACCAGTAACCTATCCAGTACAGAAAATTTGGTACCATCTTCACCTTAACATATTGAAGCAAAATGCTCAATTTAGTTTTCAACCTTGTATTGAGAATAATTTTTTCTTTTGTCAACAAGTATTCAATTAAAGAGTAGGTAATAGTTCACAATGTCACATATATATACAGGCATCTACAATGGATTTGAACAGAAATCTAGTACCATTTGGCTTGTTTTTGAATTTCTTTACACTATGGGTTGATATAAAACACTCAAGCACATTCTTTAAACACCTACAAGCTCCCAGTTTCACTGTTGAGAATACTGCCTTGCTTTTACCATGCATTTTCAGAAAACTACACCTTTGACTATAAACTGCACCCTCAAAGAAATGCACTGAATAGGGAATCTCTATTTCAAATGCACTGTGCTGAGGTGCATAGATTTACCTTATTATGGAGCATAAATGATTAAAATTAATTGATTATAAAGCTGCTGCCCATTCTCAGGTTTCAAATGCTTGCAATAAACAGGTTCAATTTTTCTCTGACTTAAAAATTGTTGATAAAGAGTGCACTTGGTAACTTCACCCCGAAGGTAACTTGGAACTTTAAACATAAGAGAGTGACTGAGTAAGAGGGGGTGGACTCAGGAGGACAAAAAAAAGGGAGTTGAGGTGGGATGACTCATTTGCTTCGGGGTCACTCACTCATATTTCAGATTTATTTTATTTATTATTATTAAAATTATTATTTATTATTAAATCCATCCCAAAATAACAAGATACTAGAGACAGCACAGGACTTTTTTAAAAACATGGCTTGATGAACAGGTACCAAGTCTGTCTTTGTGATGTGTGCTGCAGGAGGCCCCTGTTTCCAAGAGGAGTAATAGAAAAGTTTGTGTCTATAAGCTAAAGCAGTGTCATATCTTCTTTTTTTTTACAAAATTGTGAAAATCTTCCTATTTCGCTTTATGCTTTTCCGAAGGAATAAAGCAACAATCCCAAACTCCTTCTCAGCACATAAAATGCTATTCTCAAATATGTCTAATGAATTTAAGGGAGCAAATCCTGGAGCAGTTCAGCAGAACTTATGCTGCTGAGTTAGACATCACTGAAAATCCAATCTCAGCCCATAATTAAGAAAGATGGGAGATTTGAAAGAGAAAGCAAATGGACCTGTTAAAGTTCCTGTCAACTCCAGGACCAAACATGAAGAGAACTGGTCTAACAACAGCAAAAGACTATACCTATTGGAGGTTTTAAAATAGTAAAATACAAACACCAATATATCTCGCATTGAAGACAAACAAAACCATTCAAAGGTAATGACTTCCTAATTTCAAAGGATATGGAGAAACCTATGGTCTAAAGAGCCGTCATGCATTTAATGCCCTTAAAGTAAGCGGACTGAAAACAGCTCTGTCCAAAAAGAGATATAATTGCATCAGTATAATAAGTAAAGACTTATTTATCTCTTTTGTCATTCTACCTAATTTTGTGACCCCTAAAAAAACCCAAACAAACAAAAAAAACCCAAATCCTACCAACAACAGCAACAAAAAAAAAGGAATTAAATGGGAATTTTGTCTGTTCTTGTGTTAAAGGCATACCTAGCAAAATAAGTCTATTTTTTCCAGTCTTAAATAATAAGAACTCTCAGTCGCTACACTAAATATAAATTTAGTGTTTTCCAATGGTGAATCCAGAGGAGGGAAAAGGAAGGCCACCACTGGTAACCTCCGGTCATCCATCTCCTCCAGCAAATGAAAACAGAATTTCCAAATAAAAAGCAAATATATATCAAACACCGGCATTGTAATTCTATAGGGATTCAGGACTATATCCTTAACATCACTAGGTTGAAGGAGCATTCCTAAATTTTGCAGTAATTGCAGGCTTGAAATGCACTTTGCAATACAATGAAAGAATGAGGATGAAGTAATGCTAGAGACGATGTCTCTATCTCGATTGCAATCTAGTTGAGAATACAGATTCTAGTATATTAAAAAAAAAGTCAACACATCAGTCAATGTGGGAGACAAAATAAGGAGATTGCTTTGTGCTGCTACTGGCTAACGTTCAGCTAGTCGCTAAGTGCAAGACCAAAAAGGTCTTACAGTAAATTTGCCTGTGGGAGACTCTGCCTCCTATTATACAACTCAGTGAGTGCATGTCATGACAAAAGAAAGATAATATATCTCTCATTTCTGTTTGGTAGATTCATTCAACCTGGAAAGACAAAATGTTCAATCCACTCTCCGTGTGTCACTGCCAGTGTCATGTGTCATTGTCGTTGCCATGTGTCACCTGCTTAACTTACACAGTAATACCAAAGTGTCCTAGTGACTAGGACACTTTGTTATATTGGATGACTTATATATATGTCACCTGATATAAAAACCATTTACGTTAGGGTTGACTAAAGTTTCTTACTGTGAATTTTAGGCCCTGCTCTGTGGCAATATCTGAACCACTCACATTCTCCTTTAGGAACTACCTTATGTTGCTCAAAACCAGAAAACTCAAGTAACTACTGCTGACAGAAAATGTGGGTTCATGTTTTACCTTAAAGAGGGATGCAATTACTCAGTGAGCTATAGATACTGTTTCTCTCCCTTTCTCCCTCTGAGTCAGTAAATTATTCATACTCAGCCAAGCAGTTCCAATGAGAAAGCTTAGTCCTGTACCTGCACCAGTTAAGAAATCAGGTCCTCACCTGGTATAAGGATTCAACATCCTTTCGACATGTGACAGTTGCATTCCATATCTCAGGCAAGTAGCAACCGCTTGGCAACAAGTAATTTGCAGTTCTAGTCTACCCTGCTTCCCCCTTTCAGCTAGATCACCTCAGCTGTTTTTCTCAGAGAAGGCTCAAAACTCAAATTCCCTGTTAAAAAAGAAAAAAAAAGAGAGAAGTCAGTTTACTCATCTAAATGAATCCAGGCTTGAAATGCAGAGAATAGGAGTGGAATATAAGGTTTTCTTCAGAATGTCTTTTTGGGGATACCTAACTGCCCTAAATCTGGCTTTTTACCTAAAAATCAAGAATTTACTGTTTACCAGTGACTCTGGAAACCACTTGCTGCCCTGCCTCAACACTGAAATGTCCTAGCATTTGGCTTTAGTCTTTTTGCATTTAGGTTTCTGACCTGTGAAATAGAGATTGTAAGACTTTCTAATTTAACTGTTTTGAACAAAGTTAGTTCTCTAAATTTGCATCTCTTGGAGACCCAAACACTGTGGTACAAGCATTATAATAAACAAAGATAGTAACAAGTGTTTTTGTTTCCATTGCATCCAAAATACAGTAAACCAGAAATCTCCACTAATTGGGGATGGGGCTATTAACTGGCACACTAAAACACAGACTGTTGTGATGATTTTCTTTAGGAAGAGAAGGCATGTGGTAAGTGCTTTACTAGATCATAGCCTGTTATCAACAAGCACAACTTCAGAGAATACTGAACAGATAAATTAAAAAGCATCCTTTCCACTGCTCTTTATTGGGAACGTTATGGACCCCCTTACATTACAGCTTCCTCTAAGGTGGCTAACAGTAACCTGCTCAGTAACAGTACTGCTGTTCTTGAAAGAACTTAAGCCATGGACTCTGCAGACTCATTTGGATGTAGCTATGTTGCATGTTTGGAGACACAATTGTCCAATCCTTGTAATGAATTACCACACATTTAACCACTATACAGGGTTTGTTTTGTAGAATCTAATATCTAAAATAATTATCCAAATGACAAATTTTTCAAATTACTCTTTCTATATAGATACTAATAGGTCTAGAGAATGTCTTTGGCAAAGCAGACTGGACATATTTGTTTTTCATGCTGCAGTGCCTGGGCTAAAAACTGTAATTACAGAATGACCTTAATCCACTTCCTCTCCCATTCAGATGAGCAGCTTAAATTCAAAATTATTTCATCTTCCCATAGCAACCAGACAATTGTGCCTGTTGTATCTACTACTTTTTTTGGTTGTGTAATTATATCACTGGCTATTATGCAATACAGCAATTCAAATACACAAAGTGTAAATAGATGGGCATGGTACACAGCACATGTTCATTCCTTGCAGACCACCCACAAATCAATTTGTCTTTAAGGAAAAAGATAAAAAAGCAAATGCTCATGCCTAAAGCACTGTATTCAAGACAAAGAACAGCTAAAAAAAAAAATGTGCTGCCTGAATCACCTTCTGCTATTAAGGATACTAAGTAAGATAAGTCAATAACAGTAAAACAAGCTGTAAAATGTCTTGTGACAGCGGAATTTCTTATAGTGACCTCTTTCCCTTTCCTGAGGGAAATACCTGCCCTTGAAGTCAAACCTGTCTTAGAAACTTCTGTTAGAAACTTACCTGCCTTGTTTAGGTACATCTACATCAAAATGCCCAGTCATCTAGGTCTAAATTATCACTTTTAAAAATTAAGTACATCATGCATACATATCATGTACACAGGTGAACTGGTGGATGAGATAAATATGCTAGCTATCTAGAACTCTTTTTAAAGCCCTAATGTCCCATGGATCCAATCCCAGAGCAAAGCCTTTTTATCCTGTATAACACACAAACAAAATCCATCAGCACTCACAATTTCCATCAGGGACAAACAGCTTAATGTGATCTCTGGCTACAATGTCACTTTTGAACAACGAAGGCCAGCAGGAGTTTTAAGTATTTCATATAAAGTTGAACTGAGCAGAACACAAATATCTACTGGAAAA
Organism: Theristicus caerulescens; assembly: GCA_020745775.1. Lineage (NCBI taxonomy): Eukaryota > Metazoa > Chordata > Aves > Pelecaniformes > Threskiornithidae > Theristicus > Theristicus caerulescens. The sequence goes on from CM036558.1 coordinate 78,728,015, forward strand.
AATATTTTGAACTCTTAAACGGATAAGCAGTTACTATCATGAACCATAAATGACACAGCTGGAACTTTTCAAATGGGTTTCCTACTAAAACCTTTGTGTGCCTTTCAATAGGCTTTTTCCTGTTTTCTATGTGCAAGTCAGTGTAGCAAGAGAAAACAAAGAATAACAGACTTTTGATCAATCGACAAGATCTCCTGGACTAATGGCCTTCAAAATTTTCATCACTGCCCCCTTCACTTCCACAGTGATAATTCTATAATACAGTAATTACAAACAAACTTGAGAGAAGCAGCCATTAATCTTGGAGTCAATATTTTGTCATAAAATTGTTACATATACATAGCACACACTCATAATACACACTCATGCATACACAAACATATATAAAAGGTTTAAGAAAACCTTTCATTTGCATTTGACAAAGTACAGCCATTTCTATTTTGCTAGGTCTCTCTGCCTCTCTCTAAAAAGTTACTTCTTCAACAAGCCATAACACTGCTAAAAAGGTGGATGGGAGGAAAGGTCGTTTTGGAAACTGCATTAAAGCAAGGTCCCCTGAACAAGTACCAGACAGTAAAGAGATAATTCAGGACTTTGGAACCACATGGCAGTACTTAACCTTTGAAATAAAATCAAAATTGAATTTCACCATATTTGGAGCTACTGAGGTTTTAAAAATATTTCATGCCTCATTTGCTATAAAAGTTATTCAATCTCAGTGAAGTATCAAAGAAGAAATCAACATAATGATTTTATGGCAAATTGCCAGAATAATTTGATTTAACTACTTTGCACATGGTTATTTGTCCTTTTTTGGTTGATCACTTTTATAATGACTAGCCAGCCAGCTCTGGAGCTGCAGGTATTTCAGTAACAACATACTCTGATTAAAGCAATTTTCATGCTTTGCTGGCACAAAAAGAAAAAAGAAAAAAAGAAAAATGAAAACAAAAAAAAAACCAAAAAACAACAAACACAAAAAACTCTCCAGTTGTGGGGAACGCAGTGACAGTAATAAAACTCCCCAGACTAACTTTTCAGAAATGCCAAATTCACAACCTCATGTCAGATGGTAGCCTCAGAAAAATTAATCCAGCTGTGATGGACAAGTTTGGTCCAAAATGAAGTTTTCAAACTGAAAAACATGTGCATTAGATTCCTCATAAAACCTGACCAACTAAACTAATATCAAGTTCAGTTGTTTTATTTAATAGATCCTTGAAGAGGCAAGAAATGCAAGAAAAGTTGCACTTGAGAAAGTCCAACTTTGATATAAGGCCTTGAAACCAGTCTTAGAGCTTAAATTTAGCCTTGTAGGTCAGCGCAAGGAGACAATATTACCTAAGTACATTAGTTGTGTGAGTTGTAGCCCAAAGGAATACTTTAGTTCATCACCCACTGGACAACAGTTTCAGAAATATCTATGTAATAATCATATTTATCCTTATTTCCTTCTTTGCTGAGAAAAAAATGGAAAAAGGTCTATATAAAAGACATTAACACAGACAATATAATTAAGCACGTAGTTTTTATAGGGGGTAATTTTTGAAAGACTGCCAAAAATAACATTATTTATGGTATCCTTGCACAATTAACATGCTTTGTGAGTTTATAGAGCCTTCCACTTTTAAAAAGCAGACAATGTGCTAATTCTACTGATTTAAAGTCTAGAGGCTGCCCTGTTTAAACTATGTAAATTACCAACCTAAAGCAATTACTCCATCATATTGTCATCACATCATTAATTCTCTACAGGTTAAACAAATTTGGATTCATATTTGCAATTTCCACATTGCATCAGCAGCTCTTTCAGCATATTATTTTAAGACAAATTAATTAAGACAAACTGGTATTATAATTTTACTAAAATATTCATTTTTGAGAAGAAAAAGAGATTCTGATATTGCTACTGAGTTCTAGTATACTGCCAAAGTTACTAATGTACCTATATTTCATTTTTAAATCATTACATTCAAGCTGGTATCCTTATGAAAAATGCAGAGTGCAAAACATCCAAAGCCATATGATTGCATCAGGAATGTTTCCTAGCCTTACATGCTCTTAGCCTTTACATGCTTATTTAGGATTTTCTGTCCAAGTATTACCTAATGTAAAAATACATGGGCATGTACCATGTTTGCTACAATCCAATCTGCTTGTTTGAAATGCTGACAATTTCTGTCACAAGAAAAAAGTACACAGGTAGAAATGAGATCTAAAATGCTGCAACAAGAGAAGGGACTCTGGATTATAAGGTTGTGATGAGAACTGGATACTGAACTAAGACTTGTTTGTGTATCTTCTTTTGGATAAAGATCTGACAGAAGAACATTTATCCTCTCAGCCCACTCTTAGCAGTTACATGCCACTTCATTTATCCATATTATCTTCACCTCCTCAGATCTACCTTCCAAGCTACTTGTCTGAACACTCTGTAGCTTGTTTTTAACAAAATGAAGTAAGAAAATAGATTACACAGTCTTTACTAGTTCAGTTTATTTTAACTAAATGGGATTAGAGCAAGCTCTAAATTTTGGCAGCAAAACAATGACAAACCGTGCCAGGTGGGCTGAAGTCCATAATCTTTTCAGCTGATACAATGGCTGCCTGAAGAAAACATTGAACCAAACTTTAAGAACACATATACTTCAGAGCAGAAGGAATTATCTGCAGTAACTGTTGGAGAAGTGGAAAATGACATAGCCTTGCCTTACTCTCTAACACTGCAATGCAGCCCAAGGACAAGCACCATTCAAGTACAACACACTGGAAAAGCGACATACTGCAGGATGTGAGCTTACCTCCTAAGGTACTCATGCTCTTCAAGAAATGTGAATAAAGTAATTGTACTATACGGTTACTTGGAGAACTTGTGCCACACACAGTAATATCTATCTGTATTCTGTCTTTCTCATTCCCTCTCTTGAAATATGGAGCATATATTGTAATTGTTAAACTGTCATTGAAAACAATCATAAAAGACTGCTTTCGACTTTCGTGGCTTTTTATTTTTCTCATGCACACCACCCTCACCCATTCTAGCTGCAACAGTACTTCAAAGATTCCATTTAAAATCTGATATTATACTAACATCTTCACAGATAAAGTCCTTTCTAAATTTCTAATATTAAGCAAGGTTTGCTTTGATAAACTGAGTTCATGAAAACATCATTTCTCAATTTAATGAGAAGACTCCTTTATTAGTATTCAGCTTTAGAGCAAAGATATTACATTTCAAAAGGTAGGTCTTTTACAGAATGTGTTTGTACCAGAGACACTTCTTTTGGGTACTGTACTCACAGCTGGTCTGTTTTAGGACACTGCATTTTCTCTAATAGAAGTTTTTGATCCTTGTGTCAAGCAAAGCAGCAATTCCAGAGGCAGAAGGCAGTTCATTCCCTATATCTTGTCTGGCTACATATGACATATTTTTGAGGTTACTAAATGGAAGTAGAAAATATATCTTTTATGATAAAGTGTAAAAATAAACTAAAACAGGGGGCAGGAATGCTCAGAAGTCCACTTAATTCCTAGACGGATGTAAGAAAGTGCCATGTTGAGCTATACGCTGTTTCTGAGATGAGAAACTGAAGGAATCTCGTAGTTATCTGAGGGAATTACCAAAACAAAACATAATAGATATTCCTAGTGCTAGTCTGAAATGCCACTGAATGCTCACTTCATCTTGGTAACGTGGCATTTTATATTCATTTTTATCCTCCTTCAAACACAATATATAACATTTCACATTGGGAATAAAAGTAACTTAAAGGTGCCGCAGCTATTTAAAACAAAAAAATCCACTTCCTTAAACTCTGGGTCACTTGACATAGTTAAGCTTTCATTACAGAAACATTGCCTTTGGTCATCATAGATAACGAGGTTCATCCAGACACAATGATCCACTGAATAACTAATGGCAAAATAGAACAACCAAAAATATTCATGGCTTTGTAGTCCTATAATATTAGATTCCCCCCAAAAAAGAAAAAAAAAGGTTGAAATACATAAATATAATTAAAACAGAAGATGGCATTGTCCCCTCATTCCCTTTCTTTTTTAATCCTATTTTTGACATTTTATAGGCTGCAAGGCTGGAGACAAAAAGACAAGCAATTTGGCCTGCATTCTTCTGCTGAAAATGAGGAGCATTATAAAATTTTATTCAGCCATTCATTCAAGGTGACAATGCACTAGACACAGGACAATAAGAATGTCAATTTAAAATCTTCAGATGATATAAGGACAACTATTTGGTCACTGTACCGCATCAGACTTTTTATAACTACTCAAATTACACGTCCCAGTATGATGCAAGTAAGCAATTTTGGGGTTTTTGTGTCATATAGACCTTCAAATATTCATATATTTGTTCCAACAAAGATTAATTTCAGGAAGAAACCTTATTTGAGCCTCCTTTAAGACTTTTTTTCATCCCAGATTTTTGAAAAATCCTAGAGTGGAGTCTAATTTTGGTTAGCGCAATGAAAATTTAGTAGCCCCAGTGACACTAATTAAAAAAATGGGTGTAACAAAGCTTTAAAACAGCTTATTTCAATTGTTGTAACAAAGTTGAGACCTTTTATTTAATTAACTTCTAAATAAGGTTTTGAGATTTAATATGAATAATTTGGAATTTAAATTTGGCCACTTATATCCCCACAAAAGTATATTGGTATTTGCAAGATCAGCATTCCTTTGTAGCAACTCCCTGCATTTAATTTCAAAGTTCGTACAGGACTGCAAAACAGAAATATTTCTTATTTGTGTTTTCAATTCAAAACCAGAACTTATCCCAGGGCAATAAGCAAATTTTGTATAAGGTCTTAAGATAAAGTTAACATTACATTGCCCATAGAAAGTAAATTTACGCAATGATTTTCAGAAAGCTGTTCAAATAGAGTACATACAATGCTTGTCTACAGCGTTGTCATTTTTTTCCATGACAGGCTTCAGGTACAACCAGATTAACAGCAAAAATATTTTACAAAGTTTCAGATCTTTTGAGATCTTTGGCTCAAAGTATAGTGCATGCTATGCCATGGGTTTTTAAACAGAATTCTTACTGGATGAGGTATGAATTTCATATAATAAATCAGCAACAGAATATGGTTTTAACAATCTCTTTAGATGCATTTTCAGACACAGTTTCTTGGCATAACAGGCTTATGACACTATAAATACATTATCGTTTACCACCTAGCTGTAGATTTTTTGCAAAAATTTACCCTAACAATGAAGCAAACCTACCTACCTATTTCTCCTTCTACCTTCAGTTAATATAATTCCACAATTGACAAAAGGAGAAATGTATCTATTTTATTTAGGAAGCTAATGTGAAAAGTGCAATCAAATTAAAAAGTAGAATGCAGGTGGAACATAAAAAGTCTCTTCAACCACCCACTGATCAAATAATTACTATGCAAGTGGTGTTATTATCGTTGTTGGGTGGGTTTTTTTTAATAAAATAGAAAGCCTCAAACTTCAGGTGATTATTAAAATCTTACCTCTGCAAGCCCTGTAACAAGAGAAGAGACAGATGTATTTCAGACCCACCTTTTGTTACTCTTTAGGTTACAAAGTTCTCTCAGTCTATACAACTTTATAATTTGCGGAGGAAGAGGATCTAAGATATTAAATATTTTCCTTGGGAAGGGAAATTGTTTCAAAGAAAAGAATCTATTGTAATTCAAATGGAAGTATATGTTTCAAAACATCAGGATGAGAGAATTAATTAAGGAAACACAATAAATATCAAACCGGGTTCTCTTCCCACTCACATTAATTTCAGAGCAGTATAATCCCATCATCTTTCATAGAATTTTTCCCAATTTACCATTGTCATAAGAAGTGTGGTGAATATCAATAAGGTACTTCAGTTTAGGCAGCATTATAATAGCAAAAGAATGGGATACTGAGTGATACTGAAAGGATTCACAAAATTATCACCAATGTAGGAAAACACTTTTTACTGTGTTCTCTGGAAACTCTCACTATCAAATATCATTGCAGTTAGGAGACAGATACATTCAAAAAAATCACAGCACTACTAGCTAAAAATATCCAAAGTTTTAATATTAATGTAAAAACCAAAGCTCTGTTTCTTTTTATTTAGTCATTGTTGATATATATAAGCTGAAGAAATTTAATAATTCAAGATTGTAATTCTCCTACTAACTTCTTATTTCCACAGGTATGATACAGTCAACAATAATAACAATATTATATGGTCTATTCTATTCTATATGTAATAACAGTCCTTAATAACCACAGAACGTGTTCTAACGCTGCTTTAGTTGACCTGAAATGGATGGAGGGACTGAGTCTAAACAGAAGCAGTCCACCAAACTCATGACCATGCTGTACCCAAGAAGCACTATATCTGAAAACCAGATAGTTTTGGATTAATCAAGTAAACTATGAACAGACAGAGTTGTTCTTAGTCGTTAGCTATTTAACAAAAGACTTTCTTTTTTCTCAGAATAGAAATTGGTTTGGATTAGATAGCAAAAAGCAATTCAAAGGCAGCTTACGTATGCCTTTCCAGCACATGTAAGTTGTCAGGACTAAGTCATTAGCAAATTTTGCTGCATTGCTGCATATCCTCCTGTCCAGAGTATAAACAAATACATTGAACTACGGCAGAATGTGACACTTGGGAGTGTTAGACCTTCTGCACCAACTTCTTAGAACTAACTCTATATAAAGAAAAATCTCCATTTTCAATGCACACGTTTTCTATTTGAGCAAAAATGAAAATACAAAAATAATATGAAAAGCTGTGAACAGTACAGTGATTTTATGTGCTTATTTATGTTTTCATTTTAGAGGCTAGAGGAAGCTCCATGGGCTTATTTGTAGGTACCTCAGAGCTGGTTATTGTAAAAATAGATGTACAACTGCAACAGGACTCCAAGTTATCGTGAGGGCTACCACGAAGGTCACTGTGTACTCTCTCAAGCAGTGTCCTGTAGGTGACAAGATCCCTGCTTAGAACCTATTCCCAAAAAACTAGTTCAAAAGTGGTAAGGAAAGCTTCCACAAATTAAGGGTAAAGAATTTCTACTCTCTTTTCATGAAAAATCCCGCTGTGAGATGTCTCATTTATTCTGGCTTGTCTGTCTTAGTTTCCTTACATGCAAAACAGAGATAACAATAGCCTCCCCAGGTGCATGAGGGAAGAATATGGTGATAGATAGGCAGTTAGCTAACATTTCTGAAATACTGCCTATATGGTAGAATATTCTAAGATGTATGGATATAAATGGAATAAGCTGTCAATTGTCATCGTAGAAAAATCTCACGGTTTTTAACCCACACTTGAATGTATTTGTTTACAGTTTGGACAGTAGGATATACAGCAATGTAGCAAAATTTGATAATGACACCAGTCTTTTAAATTAGTGAAGTCCAGAGGAACCAAAAAATATTATGCAATTTGTCAGCACAATGGCAGATTAACATTGTGCGAGTCAAGTCACGCTGTGAAAATTTGCATGAGTCATATATATTGTTAGGTTTTAAATTAACTGTGTCTACTCAGGCAAAAGTCTTGACATGTCACTGCAAGTGAGCACAGTGAAAACATTAATAGTGCTGAAATAGCTATAATAGAAGTATCATCAAAATGGTAAGGTGGGTGAAGAGATGGATGGAAAATAATGGAAAATATTTTGCTGAAGGAATATTAATTATATTCTCCCAGATATTATTGTGTTCCATTCTATATACTCCAACTCAAAGTGAAATGCTGCAGAAGTTTGGAGGGCTGCAGGCTGATTTGGAAATACCTCCAGAGGTAACTGAAGAATAATTTAGGAATGAAACAAATTAGAAGGGGCATTATATCCTGACTCTGTGCAGTGTCATTTGAAAAGATTAAAGGCATTTAATGAGTGTCAAAGAAAACAGAGCCAGACCAACTCAACCATCTTCATTCAGAAAACCAAACTCAGTAAAGACTGAATAGAAAGAAATTTAAAATGTATTAATGTAAATAGTTTGCAAAATGTCATTATGAAAGACAGAGTTCAGAGACTCAGGAGAATTCAGAAAAGAAGGAGCATGTAGATAAAGGGATCCACCATAGACACAGTAAATTGGGTATTACAGCAAGGGACACATGTCCCTTCTCCCTCCAACTTTAAATGTTCAACAATTTCTAATTATTAGCAGTAAAAAAGAATTGTATTTTAGTGCTTTTATTTTGTAATTGTTCATTATGTGTTTTAAGAAGCTTTGAAAATACCTTCTCAACCTCACAACCATGGTGATTTGTAATGGTTCTTAATATTTTTATCAAACTCATTTCTGCAAAATGTAAAGCAGTATGTCCTGTCTGAATCTAGATGTTCATTCAAATAAAAAGTTAATCACTCTAGAGCCTCTTTTTTCCAGGTGGTGGAAGAAAATCAAATGAGAGTTAAGAAAAGGTGGGGGAAGAAGATAAAGCAGTCCCTATTGTCAGGGAATCAAGTCTTCTCTCAATGTTGAGAACACAGTGGCTTTGTGTACAATTGTATTGTAAGAGCCGGTCAAGACAATTACTTCATCATTTGCTTCTACCAGCTGTGCACAGGAGTCATAAATTCACCTCTTCAGTACCTTAGAAGAATTGATCTTGCCGTCTCCTAAACCCAAGCAAAATACTGTTACCACACATATTGCCACTCTTGTTGCTTCTGAAAACAGTATCAAGATTAGCTTCAGTCTGTCTAACCACATGGCTCAGGGCTGGCAGCAGCCAGGATCGCCCTTCCCTCCAACTATTATTCTTTCCTGGTCTTTAGAAGTTAATCCTTTTTTGCTTCTCACTGATCATATTAATTTCTTCACTTCATGCAAGCAGTCCTGTTCTTTCTGATTCCTTGGGAAAATGCCATGAGAGAAAGAAATTAAGTGGTGTCAGGTTTTGGAATTGGGAGTGGGCTGGAATATAAAACAGAAATGTAATGACAGAGCTTCTTACACAAAGGAAAGTTTAACAAACCCATATTGTACTTTGGAAGCAGCAGGAACAGAGGGTTATATCTGCAAGGCTGGCACAAATGGACACTTTTCCCCTATATTCCTTCCACATTCTGACGTCTGCCACTTGTTTGATCATACCCCTTCTCCAGTTAATGTAGATGTCCCCAGAACTCCTGCTGTTTTGCCTTGTTTTCCTGCATCCTTATTATAGGTGATTGTCTCCCAGAAGATATGCCATTTTTTGTGTTCCTCATAGCCGGGAAAATAAATAGGATCACAACTCTCTCAAAACAGAGTTTTCCTTTCTTTCATTTTTCATGATATTTTAAGATGGTTTGAGCTTTCCTAGTTAATAAAAATTTATGCTCAGAACATTTGGCAAGAGCACATCCCTCACTGAAATATTCTCTCCTCCTCTGCAGGGGGAAATCAACTGCTTAGGCAGCTTAGAAGTTATTTGCTGTTTAGAGGAGAAACCAAACATCCTTCTAGCAGTTGATACTTTGAAAAAATAAAAATTTGTGTGTAGTGCACTAGCTCACACAACATTGTGCTTTCTTTGGTTTGAAGCACAAAAGGCTTTTAGCCATTCTGTAAAAAGAATCTGTGGGGAAGGTAAAGTGTTAGCCTTAAACAGCATATGCAAATCTCAGACTCCTTTAGAGAAGGAAAAAGACCAGAAGCTGGACAGAAAAGTTAAATCCAAATGTACAACTAACTACATGTCTTCATGCTTTTGAAGCAAGCTTTTCATGCTTCTGCTGTGATATCAATGTGAAAATAAAGCACAGCAGAGATGTTTAGTGGCAAGAAGAGCTGCTGACCAGTATTTGATCAATTCAACTGACGAGATGTTTCAAAAGAGACACCAGGTTAGCTGAGGCATGCTTCTGGTGCAGACTTCACAGCCTGACCCAAGTGAACATCACACTGAACCAACAGATGGAAACAGGTGGGAACAAATGTTAGAGTGTGTTCAAAGAGCAATTGGCTTTGTCAGTCTGTGACTGTAGGGATCTCCTTCAACTGAACTATGAGTCTGAGTTAGAGATATTTGTCCATTTTCACGAAATGCTTTGAGGTTTTCCCCTAAGAGGCTTTGTGTAAAATGTGAAATTCTGTTAGAGGACTGCCTCTCCAAAATGCAAGATGACTTCCTGCCAGGAAGAACTTGGCCATAAAGAGACACCAGCCAATTCTGCAGTCACCAAGGTCTCTAAATTAAGGTAAATCCAAGAGAACCTTCTCTGACAGATGCTGGACCGAAAGAAGAGGACTCATCCTGAATTCATGGTTTCAGCTCAGAATGGCTGGAAAATACACCGCTGACAGTTTTTATTAACAAAGTGTTTAAGTACTTAAGAATACACAAAATTTGCTTATGTTTTATTTTGGGATGCATGCTGACATAAAATGGGAAGAGATGTCGTACTGAGTGAAAGAGACCATTTCTGAAGTAACCACACAAATAAACCAACAGTTTTCATGAAACGCTCTTCTTTGGGGAAAAAGTAGATTAACAAGACTTGGAAAAACTAGGAATATCTAGAAAAAAACTGCTACTTTTAGCATGAGGATGAACCCGCTCCAGCCCATAAAGAATGAGTAATTAAAAGCAAATATCAAAAGGCAAAGGATACAACAGAGGATTACTTAGATTATGAAAGAGCCAGACCAACGCTCAGACACAAAGACAAAAGATTAATACAGAACTATGACACCTGTACACTGCACATGTCACAGACCTATCTACATAGCACACCAATGAGACAGGGAAGTATCGTTCTCCTGTTTTACAGTTGGGACAATCTGAGGTTCAGGGATTAACAAATTTGCTTTGAACTTTGCCTGTGCGCAGCTCACAGTTTGTTTTTTTTTGTTTGTTTGCTTTTTACAAAGGACAGTGTCTCAGAGCCCCATTTGGTGATTTAACAACAGAACCTTTCTTATAATATTATTTAAATATGATTTATTCCAAAAGTACACAGTAAGAATATAAAATAAAAGATATCCATAAAATATCCATTATAATTTTATCCTGCCCAAAGAAAGGTGTCACTACTGCTTCAAACACTCAAGTTGTATCTTACTGCAGCTGAAGAGCCAAGTAAGCATAAAGTAGGATTTGTACTTAGAATAATGGATTAGTTATATAAGCATAACAGCTAATCACGCCTATTCTCAGCTCGGTAAAACAGCTAGGCCAGTGATTAACTAACCAAGATCTAAAATTTGAGAATTAATTGCAATTTCAGATTCCTTGTTTTCATATATTAAATCAAACTTGTTTATATTGTTACACATTATCATATTTTATACATTTTTATGTATGTGCTATTAAATGTTATTATAAATATGTTGCTACGATAACTAATAACTTTGAGGGAACAGATAGCAAATTAGAGCACAATTTAATGATATTTACCTACTTGAGAATCACTTTCAATATATAAATTTTATATGCTAGTACAAGAGCGGTGCAAAGGATAAAAAACATTGATAAGAATTTAAAAAAAAATTAGTCTAAAATGCACATTAATGATGAGTCTAATAAGAACCATCATACATCATCTCTTATGGAAAAAAAATCTCCAAAGGTATTTTATTCAGAAAAGAAAAAGTACACAACTAAACATATATAAATGGATTATAAGCCATGGAAAAGTGCATAACATTTGACCCGGAAAAAGTTTCAAAATGATGATATGAAGCAGAACTTTAAAAAACATTTTTGATTTACTAGTAGTTAAAAGGGAATGTTAGCATTTGTATCAGCTAGAAAAAAATGTATTAAAGCATTACAATTTACATTAGAAATTTACATTAAAAAAATCCTAAATGTTTAACCTGTGAGAACACCATGCAGTAGAGCAGCTTGCATTTTCTTTAAGATTTGATTCTGTAAACAGTACTGAAACAGATAGATACTTAAATTAGGCTAGTTCATGATTTTTCCTAACATAAACGTACCAACTAAATTAAGTTAAACCAGATAAATCACCCACTGCTTAGGGATCAAACTTAGAGCAGAAACATATCGACAAATTGTTTGGAAAAAGATTTACTGCTGTCAGCATTAATGAACCCTTGATGGTTTTACCACTGGCAGTGTCAGAAATCTCATTTAATACAGAGATAATCTTTCCAAACTCTTCAATCCCACGGCTTCAAAACACAGTGGTAATGATCACATTCAAAACTTTCTTGCTATTTTAAAACAGTGAGTTCATCTTGAACTTGTGTAAGTGAGGAAAACAGTGAAAACAGATTCAATCAAATAGCAGTGAGGGGTTTGGGGCAGATTTCACTCCATGCTTGTGCCAACTTCTCTCAGTCCTGATCTCAAAAACACCTGGTTGCCATATCCACAGACTACACAAAGCAAAGGCTGGCAGCCACATCTTTGGTGACATATGTTTGGTTTGCTGTGTGTTCAGGGAGGGAACAGGATGAGATTACTAAGCGTATCATTTGAGCCATTTGGTGCAGTGTTAAGCACTGAATTAGGGACTGGAAGAGGAAAAGGAGTAAAAAACCCAGTATTTTGCCATTTGATTGAAAGTATTTAGTGACAGTGAAATCCACACTATTCAGTAAGGATTTTCAAAGCAGAAGCAATAGTTATCTTTGTTTGCATTGTACATTTGTGAAAATGGTTACTGAGCAAAACAAAAAGCATATAAAGCCCACAGTTTTTCCAGCATTCCCTTTCCTTGTAGAGATTATAATTTAATCCCTAAACATTTATATCTTAAAAACTGAGCATGAATATTCTGTCGGGTTTAGAATTAAACTTAGGGTTTTTGTATTAATTTGAAGTTGGTGTCCACATATTGCCAAAGAAATCTCTTAAATTGCATTTATTCTCAGTAATTTTACTGTGATTTTTTTTCACAGCTGATATTCATCCAGTTCCATTATAATTATTCTGCTTTTGATTCTGATTTTTAATACCAATTCATTTGCTGAAAAAAGAAACTGTCATCTCAACTTGATGACAAAGGTCAACACTTTTTTTTTAAAACAAATAGAGGCTGGGAGAAAAAAAAAAATGTTTCTAACCTCTTGAGTAGTTTTCAGCTTGCACATACTCCTCCTTATAGATATTTTCATTTTTCTACATACAGGTGATAATTGCATACACTATGAATCCAAACAAAATTTAATTGTGATGGGAAGAAACAGCCTGACAGGGAAAGCACAAAAACATCTTGTGCAGAGAACTGATTTATTTTTTTTTTACTCACGGAAGTTAGTGTTCAGATAGCACAAAAGTTACCTGAACTCACTGACATGTAACAATACATGCATAGGTGAAAAAATTTGAAAATCCTTCTTCATCTGCTCTGACCACAAATGACAAATTACTGTAAATATTGGTCTCCTGGTCCTATTACAACGTCCTTTTCTCTCTCACTCTTTTTCGGAAAAAGAAAGGAAAAAAAAGATTATAAATTATATTACCCATAGTGAATTTTTTTTCTCCATAACGACTTTCTGATGCTTTCTGAATAGGAAACCTGTAAGCACCATGCTTTGAGGTGCACTCCATCCTAGCCCCACCTGTAAGGGGGACTGCATTGGTAGGGACCACTGAGAGGGGCACAGCTGGGGAAGCCCCACAGAAAGTCTGCTGCCTCCCTGGGGCCTGGGTTAAGGACATCACTAGGAAAATTCCTAGCGTGGTACAGCCCTTACACTATTACCCATTACTGCTCTTCCGTGTGGGTGGCGATGAAGCCTCAACATGTAGTCCAAGGGTGATGAAAAGAGACTTCAGGGCCTTGGGACAATTGGTAAGGGAATCTGGAGCACAGGTTATTTTTTCTTCTCCTTCCAGTTGCAGGCAGCAACATTGGAAGAAACAAATGGGCCCAGTATATTAATACATGCTCTGTGGCTGGTGTTACCACCACAGTTTTGGGTTTTTCAATAATGGGATGGCCTACATGGCACCAGGCTTGCTGGAGTCAGATGGGATTCACCTTTCTCAAAGGGGGAAGAGGATCTATGCTCACAAGCTAGCGGGGCTCACTGACAGAGTTTTAAAGTAGACTTGACGGGGGAGGGGGATAATATCGGACTTGTCTGTGACAAGTTGCGGGATGAGATACCAAGGTTAGAGGGACAGGATGTTAGCGAGGGCCCTCAGCCTGTTGCTCTGAGATGTTCTGGTTTCACTGCAGCACACTTGAAGTCTTACGGAGATAAGCCAGGGGCTCCTGAGGTAATAGGAGCCAACAGGGAAACACCACTGAAACACCTCAAAGGAATTAAGGCGTGTTCCTCTAAGAAGGTGACATGGCCGACAGCCCAGCTGAAGTGCCCCTACACCAATGCACGCAGCGTAGGCAACAATCAGGCATTGGAAGCCACCGTGCTGCTAGAAAGCTACGACCTGGTTGCCATTACTGAAACTTGGTGGGATGAATTCCATGACTGGAGTGCGGCTATTGATGGCTACAGGATGTTCAGAAGGGACAGGGGAGGAAATAGGGGCAGAGGCGCTGCCCCCTACATCAAGAAATGGATAGGGTGTGAAGAACTGTCTCTGAAGAATAGCCATGAGCAGGTTGAAAGCTTATGGGTAAGAATCAGAGACTGAGGCAACAAAGGGAACCTTGTGGTTGGTGCCTACTGCAGGCTGCCCAATCAAGGGGGGCCTATTGACAAAGCCTTCTTACTCTAGCTACAGGAAGCATCGTGCTTGCAGGCTCTCATCCTGCTGGGGGCTTTCAACCACCCCAACATCTGCTGGAAAAGTAGCATGGCAAGCTATAGGCAGTCCAGGAGACTCCTGGAATATATTGAGGATAAATTCTTAAGCCAAGTAATAGTGCTACCAGAGGGGATGCCATACCTGACCTGTTGGTCAGCAATGCAGGTGAGCTAACTGGTGACATCAAGTTTGGAGGCAGCCTGGGATGCAGCGATCATGCACTGATGGAGTTCACAGTCCTCAGGGCTATGGGTCAGGCAAAGAGTAAAGTCAGGACCCAGAATTTTAGAAAAGCAAAATTCCAGCTCTTCAAGGAGTTAGTCAATGGGATCCCCTGGGAAACTGTCCTCAGGGACAAGGGAGCAGAACAGAGCTGGCAGATCTTTAAGGATGCTTTCCATAAAGCACAAGAGCTCTCGATCCCCAGGTATAAGAAGTCAGGAAAGGAAGGCAAGAGACTAGCATGGATGAGTCAAAGCCTGCTGGTCAAACTAAATGGCAAGAAGGAAATGCACAGGCAGTGGAAAAAGGGACTGGTATCTTGGGAAGAGTATAGGGACGGTGCCTGGTTGTGTAGGGATGGCGTCAGGAAGGCCAAGGCACAGCTGCAGCTGAACTTGGCAAGGGATGCAAAGAATAATAAGAAGGGCTTCTACGGGTATGTCAGCCAGAAAAGGAAGGACAAAAAGTGTACTACTCCTGATAAGCAAGACTGGCAAGCTGGTAACAACGGGGGAGAAGAAGGCTGAGGTTCTCAACAACTTCTTTGCCTCAGTCTTCACTGGCAACCTCTCCTCCCACACCTCTCAAGTGGATGGACCTCAAGACAGGGACTGGGGGAGCAAAATCCCTCCCACTGTAAGAGATCAGGTTCGTGACCACCTGAGGAACCTAAACATACATAAGTCTATGGGATCCAACAGGATGCATCCCAGAGTCCTGAGGGAACTGGTTGCCAAGCCACTCTCCATGATATTTGAAAAGTCATAGCAGTCAGCTGAAGTCCCTGGGAACTGGAAAAAGGGAAACATTGCAGCCATTTTTAAAAAGGGTAGAAAGGAGGACCCTGGGAACTACTGTCCTGTCAGCTTCACCTCTGTGCCTGGGCAGATCATGGAACAGATCCTCCTAGAAGCTATGCTAAGGCACATGGCAGACAGGGAGGTGATTTGAGACAGCCAGCATGGCTTCACCAAGAGCAAGTCCTGCCTGACCAACCTAGTGGCCTTCTATGATGGAGTCACTACATCAGTGGACGAGGGAAGAACTATGGATGTTGTCTCTCTGGATTTCTGTAAGGCCTTTGACACAGTCCCCCACAACATCCTTCTCTCTTAAATTGGACAGATATGGATTTGGTGGATGGACTGTTCACTGGATAAGGAATTGGCTGGACAGCCGCATGCAGAGTGTAGTGGTCAAAACCTCAATGTCCAGATAGAGATCAGTGACAAGTGGTGTCCCTCAGGGGTCCATATTGGGACCAATGCTGTTTAATATCTTCATCAATGACACAGACAGTGGGATTGAGTGCACCCTCAGCAAGTTTGCAGATGACACCAAGCTGAGTGGTGCAGTTGACACGCCTGAGGGACGGGATGCATCCAGAGGGACCTGGACAAGCTCAAGAAGTGGGCCCATGCGAACCTCATGAGATTCAACAAGGACAAGTGCAAGGTCCTGCACCTGGGTATGGGTAACCCCCGGTATCCATGCAGGCTGGAAGATGAAGGGATTGAGAGCAGCCCTGAGGAGAAGAAGGACTTGGGGGTACTGGTGAATGAAAAGCTGGACATGAGCCATCAATGTGCACTTGCAGCCCAGAAAGCCAACTGTATCCTGGGCTGCATCAAAAGAAGCGTGGCCAGCAGGTCGAGGGAAGTGATTCTGCTCCTCTACTCTGCTCTGGTGAGACCCCACCTGGAGTACTGCATCCAGCTCTGGAGCCCTCAGTACAGGAAAGACATGGACCTGTTGGAGTGGGTCAAGAGGAGGGCCACAAAAATGGTCAGAGGGATGGAACACCTCTCCTGTGAAGAAAGGCTGAGAGAGTTGGGGTTATTCAGCCTGGAGAAGAGAAGGCTGCAGGGAGACCTTATTGCGGCCTTTCAGTACTTAAAGGGGGGTTATAAGAAAGATGGGGACAAAGGGCCTGTTGTGATAGGACAAGGGGTAATGCTTTTAAACTGAAAGAGGGTAGGTTTAGATTAGATATAAGGAAGAAATTTTTTATGATGAGGGTGGTGAAACACTGCAACATGTTGCCCAGAGAGGCGGTAGATGCCCCACCCCTGGAAACATTCAAGGTCAGGTTGGACGGGGCTCTGAGCAACCTGATCTAGTTGAAGATGTCCCTGCCCATTGCAGGGGGGTTTGACTAGATGACCTTTAAAGTTCCATTCCAAACTATTCCAAACTATTCTATGATTCACCCCACATCTCTGGGGTGAACAGGCCCACTTCCCAGTGGTTTCCATATGCTCATTCCCACAGAGAGTGATTACAGGCAGTACCTGCCTGGGGATACCTAAAATAAGATTTTGTAGAGCCACTATTTAAGTAAGCATGAGACTTGTGGCCAAACCCCACAAGAGGCGGCAGCTCGGCTCCTTTGTTCCCAGGAAGCTCTGTGGGGAAGTGCTGTTGACATCTGGTAGACAGGAACAGCTATGACTTAATGGCACCATGGGGAAGATCAAAACTGTGACAAATTGGGGGGGGGGGTGTATTGTGTTTGGAAAACATGTCACAAAGTGAGAGAAAGTTTACAGTTGCGGGAACAGGGAAAAGGTTGTGTTGCCATAGAAAGCAACAGGACTAAGTGAGTCCAGGGTAAACAGTCACCCAAAGCAAAGTAAATAGATTGCAGTCCCATGGTTTAAGATTTACGGGTTTAGAGATGATTGAAAAAAAGGAAAAATTTGATTTCAAACATATATTTTTTTTCCTTGACACAAGAAGACTGTATAGCGCTTGAAAAATCTGTAATCAAAATCTATGGAAAGCCTGCATACTACACATACTGTTGCTAGGAATGGAAAAAGCAAATGGACCAAAGCTTTCACAAAGGCCCCATAGTCATCTACAGCATTGACAAAGGACATATAGAGATGGAATAGGTAAGCAAAACCTCTAACAGCCAGTGCAGAGCAAGAGCAGCTCACATCACAAGATCAGCAACCCAACAGAACAGGTGACAGAACTGGGGGATCTGGCAACCACAACCTATAATTGAGGTGTCACTGCAGGAGATGTCTGACATCTTCCTTACCAAAATACAAGATAAGGAAACTAAAGGAATATATGGCACATGGGAGTCACAGGATGTGTGTTGTCAGTGCCAAGAAGTTTAGTGTGCTTTTCCTTTCCTTTAACTGAGCAGAGGAGGTGAGGGTTATGAAATACCAGTGCTGAAGAGGATGATCGGGAGCAGGCCCAAACAAACCTCTCCTGGCTGGACTTGATGGTGCCCAGCAGATTTGCTCTTCCTCCAGATCAAGGGTTTCCATTCCCAGGCAAGCTGCAGCCGGGGAGCTCTGCTTTTCCCACACCAATCTATGAGCAAACACAGGAACTTTGCCAGTTTGGGGAGTGCGGCTGCCCGCTCATTTTGGTTCTGTGTCAGAAAGCTGTGGTAGGGGAATTTAGTGGGGATGCCATCATCTCACAGTCAAAGAATGGGCATTTTTTTTTGCTACCAAGAGCAATGCCATTCTTGCAGAGTTCTGACTTTACTAACCAGATTCAAGGTAAGCCATAGAGCCACTTCTGTGAGTTACTAATATGTATTTTAAGGAGCTGTTTTAAAAAACTCACACTTTTGCATAAGTGAGGAACACAGAAACTGAAAGTATACTAAAAGAAAAGTCTGCAGTAAAATGTAAAGGAAAAAAAATATAGAGCGACTAACATGAACACAAGGAGAAAATTTCACCCCAGGTGAACTGCTGGAAGAAGTTGAGAAGGAAAGCTGATTATTCCCTCCTCTGTTTCACTGTATAAGGCCTTTAAGAGGGGAAAGCCTCTGAGCAAGAGGGGAAAGCCTTTGTCTTTAAGGCAAATACTCTCACTCTTGACAATGCTGCCACAAAGGGACGTAGAGGTAGCTAGTCAAAGGAGAAACATGCTCTGGGGAAAAGAAGAAATGTTTTTCCGTTTATTGTGTTTTTTTTTTCCCACCTCTAACTTCACTTCCAGACTGACAACCGCCCCCAAAAGACAAGCACAGTACTGACACTAAAAAAATTATTTAGAATTCCTTTTGATAATACAGACTAAATTCTCAGCTGAGTTAAATAAGCACAGTAGATCTTTTTCAGATACCCTGTTTCTCTTTAAGAATATTTATCTATGGAATAGTAACTATTATTTTAAAATATATACTCTTTAACGTAAGAGAAAATCCAATTTCCCTAAGGAGTCAATATAGTTTCATTGAATCTGTGGTCAAATTCTTTGCTACTGTCAATGAACTAAATTATTATTATGATTATTATTAAATTATATTATTATCATTTAAACTATGCAATTGCAAGCTCTAAAACTAAGTTGTAGAGTTTTGCCCAGCTGTAGAGTTTTGCTTCAGTCTTGCATCTGGCATGATTGTTAAAGTGAAAGAAGAATGTTCATTCCTTTGAAAGATAAACCTCTGACTTAAATTAGACAGCTTAAACAACACAGAATATAGGAGACATCCTTCATGCTTGGGAAATAAAGTCAGAAAAAATTACCATTATGATCTTTTAGTCATTCTTTTGTGCTTTTGGTGTTACAACTCTTTTAGTGATCATTTCTGTACTCCCCTCTCTAAGGCTTTCACATAAAAAATAAAAATAAGGAGCTTGCACTTTAATGTCTTGGCAATATTCTTGTCACAGAGCAAAAGAAAGATCTAAGTGAATGGTTTCCTTTGATATCTGTCTCTCACACTATTGTGCCACATCTAGCAGTGTGAAAAATAAAATAAATAAAAAGCTGTATGTTAAGGAAAAAAAAAAAAAAGGCTTCTGGTACAGAATAAAAGAAAAGGTGACATTCTTACCCAGTATTTTGGGAAAAAAAATTTTCAACATTAGATTCCAAATTGACTTCCACAGAAAAATTAATCCTGTCTGTTAAGGAAATTTTGGGGGGGGGGGAGGATGGACGGACACTAAAACAGTATTAGGACAACTGAAACTGAAATCAGTATGTCAACAATCAAAACAAACAACACCGTTCAAGAAACCCACCATAATGCAGCACTTTGGCATGACTGTCCAGAGTGCCTGATTTTAATCTCCTGACACAAGAAACAAACTGACTGTTTAAAAATAATGTTGCTCTAAAGTTGCAGGCATCCCAAGATCATGCAGAAGTTATCTGTTTTTCTCTTTTTTTCGAACAGCTATGCTCACATTATTATTAAAAAAACCCAAGCCAAGCCCGATAACTCTTCCATAGACATGCATCTGTTGCATTAAAGCAGTGCTTTCATTGTATGTTAAGAAAACAGAGCTCCAAATTGTTGGGGAAGCAACATACAATGGCATTTTTCCACTCAAGTAAAACTCTTGTTAAGGTTGACTTAATCGGAATAGAAACATTGCTCTACCACTTTTGCAACTTTTTGTTGTCGGAGTTTAGGATTAAACATCCTGAAATGAATCACTTTCTCCCTAAGAGTAGAGCCCTTGTCATTAAAACACCCAAACCAAAACAACCTGAAAAAAAACATCAATCCCAACTTATTTAGAAGTACAGAAAATTGTTTAGGTGTCAGGAATTACTTCAGGGTTAGAGTTGCATCCATGCTTCTATTAATAGCATACCTTATTACCTACTTCATTAATTTTTTGTTAAAGAATTCATCTGAAGAGGAGTAAGATAATGTCCTCACCTCATTCACTTCCATAATCACAATCCTGTCAAACACTTACCTTTCAAATTAGAACTTGATAATGCAACTTTTTATAGAATTGCCATACAGACCAACCATGGTTCTGCCCAGCCTAGAACCTCCAATGGTAACCATTACAAGATACTTGAGGAGAACACAGAAAAAATGCAGTTACAGAATAATATTCCACAGCAGAACTACCTTCATAAAGGCTATAGAATTAGAAAAGAGAGCAAAGTTAATCTGTTAATTGGCAATTATCCTTCTTTCAGGAAAAGTGTTTGTAAAATTTAGTCCAATTCCATCAAAAGACTTTAACTGTTGACACAAAAGCAAGGAGCATTTAAAAAAAAAAAAAAACAGAAAGTACCTTTTGACACGAAAAATGACAGTCTGCTGCCAATGCCACTCATAATAACAAAATGATAATGCTAAATTTATTGGGTTATGATGAGGTAAATAAAGCTTATTTAATTTCTGATTTAACAGTGATAAGAGCATGACCAAAAAAAAGGACACAAGCTAAAAAATTCACACACACACAAAATCTAAATCTATTTAAGAATCCAGTTAAGTGCATTGTTATTTTTAAAACAATGTTTCTTTTCACTGCTGTAAACTATTAATCAGGAATAAAGTATAGTGGAGACAAACTCCTCTATGAACAGGATAAACAGGATTTGTTTTTTTAAATGAAATATTAAATAGTCAAAGCCATTATCAGCATTCTTAATTCTAAGTTAACACAGATCTGGCATATCAACATGACAAGTAGTCTGGTGGAGGAACGATATGAGTAAAATATATTCTTCTACTGCTGTGGGCCACTGGGAGTTGTTCAAAGAAAAGGCAATTTCTCCATAGAAAACATGGTTATTAGGGCAGAATCTAAAGATAGCAGTGCATATTACACATACTTGTTAATACAGAGAATATATGCCCCAGCCCAAATGCGTCAGGTAAATTATGAATGCATATGAATCAACAAAAATAGCAATGTAGGTAAGAGGGATGTGAAATAGTTGTCTTCAGTCTGGCTTTGTTGTCTTCATCATAGCAATAAGCATTTGAGTCACTTCCAGCTAAAGACCAGATAAAGTATAAGAAATATGACTTATTTCACTTTCTTTTGGTCATAATTACTTTTACCACAGAGTTCAGAACTAAAACTGATCAGGAAGCTCTTTTCATACCATCCTTCCCCACCATCCATTAAAATTTTTGAGGTATTGAATACTCTTCTTAGCCTAGATCATGAAGTCATAATCTGAAAAACATTTGGAAATAACACACACATAATTCAAAATTATGTCAGCTTTTCAGAAATGTATGCTTTGACAATATAGGAGCTTTTTATTTTGAAAGCTAAACCCTGTGCAAACTTGTTTAATAAAGACATACAACTTTTTATTTAAAAGCTTTCTAAAATTTTGCAATGAAAAACACTTTTCAACCAGTAGATGAACTAAGTGAGTACCATGAAATATGTAATCTTGGTTATCTGAAAGACTTGGTCATTACTTTGGGTGGAAAAAACTGAATGGAAAAACCTGTCAAAAATGACAAGTTCATTTTTGGTGGATAAGTATCCTGGAAAACAAACAAACAAACAAACAAATAAAAACCTCACCACCTCCTTGGCAGGTCTTACTTGGAATACTGTTATGCTATGCATGTAAACACAAGAAATTACCTGACTAAAGTGGTAGTATCATTGCTGATAAAGAAAAAAAAAATTAGAAATACAAATGGAAGGTGAAGGTAGTAATATTATTTTTCCTAATCATAATGTAACAAACAGCAGTTTTCCTTGTGAAGAGGGAGAGAGACGGAGATGGGAAATGAACAGTTAGTAACTCTTAATGACCCGCCTTTGGCTATCATAGTATTACAGCTAATTCGTTCCAAACCATTGTTCATACCAACATAAAATTCTTTGGAGCAGATATGATTTTTCTTGTATCTGAGAGAGTTTACTTAATACAGGAGTTCAAAACAGATGAGATTGCAATGCAGCCTTCTAATTCTGTACAGTACAGCACCACGTTGCAGTGTGGTAGAAGTCAACCTGGAAAACAGACTGCAGCATATGGAAAGATCTCAGTGAAATTACTTGGACACAGTAACCAACAAGCTAGTAGGTGATGTGGGAAACAGAGCCATAACTCAAAAGTGCATGTTAGGAAGATTTCCCCCATCTTCTTCTTTTTCCCTCTCCAACAGTTTGTGAAGAACTTTTGGACCATCTAGTATAACAGATGCCAGTAAAGTATATAATTAATTCCAATTCATGAAATGAAGCATACATTCATATTTAGGTTTAGATAAAGGAACCTATTCACATGAAAATCCTGAAGTTTTACTGTTAAAAGATAAGATCATCTAATCTATTCTTTTATTTTTATGAAAATTAAATGAACAAAGGAATTTAAGAACAAAGGAATTCAAGATATCAAGCATTTTTTGCTTCATATCTTGAATTCCAGACTATGAAGAGAACCTGAGATTCAAACTAGGAACTTGAATTGACCAGTCACAGCAGGGCAGAAACCAAACATCAGCCTCTTCAAATAACTTCCAGCATTGCTTTTATCAGATGATGCAATATCAGGCATCAACTGCTCCTTATGACATAGAGGATACACAGGACAAAACAGAAAACCAAATCACTGACTGCGTCCTCCTCCAAGAGCCTTCAAGCTTTCTGTATATTTTTTTGATTCCTGAAATTCTCACAGCTTTCCTGAGCTACTAGAACAGGGGCAAAACAATGCCAGTGATCTCATTAAATCCTCCTTTACCCGAGTCATGACAGATCAGCACAATATCTAAATCACTTTAATTCTTCCTACTGAGATTCTGATAATAGAAAACTATGTTCATCTGCAAATTTCCTATACAGATGCAGACACACTGTAATTGACCAGATGACCTCTGAAAAATTATGCTATTTCCACCTCTTACTTGTGACCCTCACAAGTATCTATAATTCTATGGAGCTGTGCTAGCATAAAATGCGTCAGACTATATTTTAAAGCTCTGGCAACTTTCAGCTTTTCTTATGTGATCTATAGCATATTTTTCAAATGAGAATGTATGCATGTAAAGACATACTTATACACTCAAACATTTGCATATGCACATATATAAGTACATACACACATCCATATAACATCCTAAATTACTTTCCTGGGAACAATGAATTTGGCCCAGTAAGAATGCTTGCACCTGAGAAGTGCTAATCACTTGAAACCTGAAAGTATTTGAAGGTATTTCAGGAACTGATCTGAAGGAAACAGACACATAGTTCTTTTGTTCCTAGATAATAGCCAGCCACTCAAGTTCATTATCCATTTAACATTAATGCCCAAAACAAGTTGTGCAACTGAGTTGGCCAGTGTTGCTCTGGAAAGCTGTTAGAAAGTGAAAAATGAAGAATAAAAAGAACTTTTATCTTTAAAAAGAAAAACAAACAAAAAACTTTAGGAAATGGCAAAACTGTGTTTTACTCTATTCATATAAAGAGTAGAATAAATTGCTTCAATTAAGTCTGTGTAGGTTTAGAAATCTACCTCTGCATCCCTGTGTTCCTGTTGTATACCTCATTTAAGGATTTTCACTGCAACCTCATAGGAGTTGAAGGGATAAAACATTTTTACCAGACAGTCTCACAACCTGCCCAGAAGATACCAGTGCCCATCAGCATAATTCTCAGATCAGAAACTGTTAATGCACAACTGCTTGGTGCTGGACAATTATTTTTTTTTTTTGCTGAGCTTGAATTTTTTTCATGGGGCACTTTATGCTGAACAAGGCAAATTACTAATTTAGCAATTATATATGCAATAAGATTGGAATGCCTTACACAAAACAGGCTTAGCTACCAATCTTGGATATTATCTTATATTTAACTTACCATGTAGTAATGACATCTATTGAGATTTTAATGAGAAATTAAATAAAGGTATTTAACACTTTACTGGATGACAGGGAGAGAGTCCTGCGTGAGCATATATATCATGTTATGGTTCTGATAAAAAAAATAGCAATTTGCATCTTTTTATATTTGCCTAAACTTTGGGTCTGAATATTTTTTAAAACTGATCTATACAATGGGTTGAACTGAAAAGCTAGAATTTAATCCCAAAGAAGCTGATATTCATGAAATTCATCACACTCATAAAAATACAGTTTTGTGCAAGCACTGTTCAGTTCAACCAGAACCAACCTACTCACTGTGCTGTAAAGAACTAGGCTTACTTACTTTAAATGTAGCGCTAAAAGCAGATAGTGCACA
Organism: Theristicus caerulescens; assembly: GCA_020745775.1. NCBI lineage: Eukaryota > Metazoa > Chordata > Aves > Pelecaniformes > Threskiornithidae > Theristicus > Theristicus caerulescens. The sequence goes on from CM036558.1 coordinate 78,752,879, forward strand.
GAAGATGGAGGAAAAAAGAAAGGGAAAACACTGTCCCACTACACAGACAAAAGTAAAGAAGGAATTGAAAAGGGCTATAACCCATAATTCTTTGAGTTACTAGCATTTGAAACAAACAAAAAAATTATCTTTCTGGTTTAACAATAATTATGTTCATAAAAATAGCTCAAACATAGCTTTACAATGGATACACCCTCAAACCTATTAAAGCCACAACTATTATAGCTATCTGCTACAAGGGCCTTAGAAGACAGATACTTTATAACTGGAAGCTATAAAAGCATTGAAAAAAAATTAGACTTGTCTTTCATCCTTAATTTTCCCTGAAGACTCTGACATTTACTCTCATAGTAGGAAATACCGAATAAAGATATATGACTCATGATTTCTTGTACATTTGAATATTTTCAAGAATTTAAGAACTAAAATCCCCTATGTTCTTTAATAATACAGTTTAAAATAACACAAAAGTAAGGTACACTTTTATACATGCTTTCTTAGTAAGAAGTTCTTAGACTCTCTCCAAGGGCATACCTGGATGTGACTACGGGATGACTGAACACTGGTATTTTCTGAACATGTTGTGTGTCAAACTGTTGAGCATTTCCTCCTGAAGATCAGCCCAGCACAAACATTGAACCTTAGGTAACCTGAAAACTTCTGAATTCAAGTCCCTGAATGCCTTAAAATTACACACCATTTTTCATGCCATATAAAGGCCATTTATGTTCATCCTTCTAGACCAGAGCCGCACTCACCTTCCCATTATCACTTTAAGCTACACATTCCAAATGGAGATGATCACTTCCTTCCTAGATTGTATTTGAGGAGGGAGAGGGGGGATGCTTCTCCTCCATCATTCCCTTACAGAAAGAAGGCTTAACCACAACCAGAAAAGATCACAACCGTCCACATTCTGAAATCATTAGGCTGTTTCATCACTGAATTTCAACATCTATGACTAATAATTATTTATTATAGTGTGCAGAAGAATATTTGCCAGAATTTCAAACTGCAATGAGTAAAGCCCTAAGGGTCACAAGATTAATGACGTTTGCCTATGCAGCTCACTTTTCATCATGAGATTGAAAGTCCCAGATAGTTTTCTGATGAATAGGAAGCCAGGCAAAAACAGCTGAGGAGGGATAAAAAAACCAAAAGGCAACAAACAAACCACAAGCCTTAGATATGATCAGAGCTGACTCAGAATGAGATTCAAGAGCTACTGAAACATGAGTTAATAAAAGCAACAGGACTAATGCACTTTCTGATGTACAGAGCCTGAAATTGAGACCAGAGTGGGAGGAAGGGAATTGACTGAGCTCAAATGCAACACTCTTTCCCTTTGGGAAAAATATAATTTGAAAGATTAGAACAGGAAGAGAGATGAAGAAGAAGGAAAGCAGTAGAGAAAGATATTCTTGCCAAGAGTGACAAGTATGTTTCCCCACAATAAGAATCGACACTAACACACACACATAAAAAATAATATTCTTTCTAGTTTAGTTTAGTGCCAAAACAGTGCATAAAGACAGCAACTGAATTATGAATAAAGGTCCTCAACAGCATGAAACTGGATTTTCTTGTCTTTTCAAAAAGCTCTCAAGAGACAGCACACAATCTTCTGTAATATTGCCCCAAATGGTGATGTGACTTGTGAACTCAGCAAATGTGCACAGCTTGACCAGGCATGTGATATTTCTTGAAAAAGCAGTCAAAAGAATGGAGAAAATGAAAACAGCTACAGGGATACATACAGATAGGCAATCTGTAAGGACATCAAGAAGCCTAATAGGAGACTTGCAACACAGACAATGAAAAAGCAAGAAACTTCAAGCTCAAAGCATCTTCTTTAGTGAAGCACCACACTTTTTAAATTTTCAGTTGAATTAAAAAGAATCCATGTTACCATCTACCACCATGATTAAAATCAAGTCATATCAAATTAGCAATCCATCATTACAAGCTCCTAAAGGCAGAATAATTTTCAGTATCTTTTTCTTTCAAGAACAAATAAAGAGATTTGGTTCACACTAGTCAAGTAAAGATGAGCATTCTGAGATTATAACTACTCGGACCTCTGAATTGAAGTTTATTGCCAAAGTGAATCTTTAAGTAAAAGCATGGAAGCAGACGGCACACAGGGGAGAAGAACTGTAAATATCTCAACAAAGCTGCTAGCATAGACTAATGACAGATCTGAGGCAGAGCTGCCCAAGCCATGTACAAGACCAGACATATAAGGAGTGTTCACACCACCTCTGGGGCTAGACACTTACTTCAGCTTGTGAATAGAGTTGGAGAAGCCCATTTGCAGCTCGTGATGCACTGGGCTGGACCAGAATTGGAGATATTAGGCCCTCTTCAGGGCTCCCTTGATATGTTACAGTTTTGAGCAAAGGATTTAATTCCTTTATGAATTTCATTCCCTGTTTATGCTGCCTCAAACACACAAACTAAACCCTTCCAGGGCCACTGCTTTATTCTGTTACAACAGTGTCACATGAGCACAATCTTGGTTAAAAAGTTACTGATCAGAATTAGCAATTTTGAGTACAGACACGTTCGGAGCAGAGTAGAAAGAGACACGCAGCATCTAGAGGACAGCAGGGTGCTGTCTTAGAGAGGCTGCAGGCTTAGAGAGATGCAGGACCAAAGAAGACAAAAGATCAACAGAAGAAAGAAAAATCCTTAGTAGTAACATCTTTCCTTTTTGAGGGGTTACACTGTCAGCCCCCAGGGACTTTCAAGTAGCATGCTTACCCTCTACTTTGGGAAAGGAAAATACAAGCCACCACACAACCCTTGAAAGATTTCCAGTGTCTGCTTGAAGTGGTTTCCATAATGCAAATCAATACTCTTTCCCTGTTCCTTTTGTTTCCAGGTTCTTTTTATTCCCCTTAAAACAAATCATGAATTTGATTATTTTAGCAAATTACAACACCAATTTTTATGCAGTTCCCTTCCATCTCCAGTGAAGCATACCATGTCCAAGATTAACACAGCCTGATGCACAATAGAACATTACAAAAATTATGTATCTTTTTTCCCTTAGCAAGACTGCTGCCACCAATAGCAGACTTGAATCTGCCAATTGTAATTACAACTCTAGGATTTTATTGTCAAATACATTTCCCAGATAAATGGTTCTTGCCTTTTCAATGATTTTGACTGATGGGCTGAGCATGGATTTATCTTTTTTTAAAAGCTGGAATGTATGGGGTAATGCAAATTTTCTTGCCTTTTTACAGGCTATACAAAGCCTTTTTAAAAATGTATTTTTATTTTTAGTGCTTGTCTCTTATCTGTATGGCTTATTTTTTGTGAATCTGCACTGCTTTTCAGCAAATCAGATTCAAGTGTATCATTTGTGAGCTACATACAAAGACAGCGGTAAGAGCATTAATCTGTTCTTTTCAGCACACTAGGTCTCAAGAAGCTCCCACAATCCAGCATTAACAAGCTATTTATTTCATTTACCATCTTAATGACTAAAGAAAAAAAAATGAAAATGATGATTGCTTGTTTGTTAATGAAAGGGTGCTGTGGTTAACCACCGGAAAGACTATTAAGCATCATAAAATTGCCCTTGAAATTTGACACTTTTAATATCTCATCTGATGTGCTGTACTAGCAGTGCAAAAGAAATAAAAAGATCGATAAAGGTTTCACCTAACTCCCAATTAGATAATTTCATGGATTTGGGGAAGAAAATAAAAATAAACTAGAAAGGATAAAAATAGAAATATTAAAGTAGATTGGGTTATTGAACAGTGAAAGATGACATGGATTGAGTTTTCACTCTTTTATGATGCTAAGTTAGCTGCCTTACAAAAATGTGGACCTATGTATTTCCTGTATTTTTGTCTACCCATCAGCAAACTTGCAGGTCCTTGCTAGATTAACAATTATGTTAATAAAAATGGAAAGCAAAAGAAAGATTTTTGAGGTTTGCTTGCCACTCTTGGTATTGTCCTTGCTCTCTGTATTGGGACCCTTGCAGAAGACATTGTATTGAGGAGTCAGTGACCTTGAACAGGCCATGTCTGCTCTACTGGGCCTTGTACTTAGGACTTGAGCAGCCCATATGTTAGCATGAGCAGCCGCTGTAGGGGAACATGCTGGCATGCCCCGTGCCAGTCTGTCCTGCGCTGGTGGGTGTTATGACAGAGATAACATCCCAGCCTGTCAGGAAACTTTCTGTTAGCTGAACAGCTTCCTTATATAATCTGCAACTTGTAAAATATTTGGGAACAGTAAAGTCTATGTGGATCAAGGGGTGCAACGTAGTGATTCTGACCATTGTACCTCAAGGAGCTGGTGGTCCCCACCACAGCTAACCTGAGTACACGCAGACCTGTGCTGCGCTGCACAAACCCCTTGGCTGCAAAGCAAACTCAGCCCACTCATCACAACAGAGGGGCCTGCAGGCAGCTCCCACTTCCTACCAGCAATCACACCACCTGCATGGCCTCACCTTTACCAGGGAGGTGATAGTGCCCCTGTATTCGGCACTGGTGAGGCCGCATCTCGAGTACTGTGTTCAGTTTTGGGCCCCTCACTTCAAGAAGGACATCGAGGTGCTGGAGCGTGTCTAAAGATGAGCAACGAGGTTGGTGAAGGGTCTAGAGAACAAGTCTTATGAGGAGCAGCTGAGGGAGCTGGGGTTGTTTAGTTTGGAGAAGAGGAGGCTGAGGGGAGACCTTATTGCCCTCTACAACTACCTGAAAGGAAGTTGTAGAGAGGTGGGGGTCGGTCTCTTCATCCCAGTAACAAGCGATAGGATGAGAGGAAATGGCCTCAAGCTGCGCCAGGGTAAGTTTAGGTTAGATATTAGGAAAAACTTCTTTACTGAAAGAGTAGTCAGGCACTGGAACAGGTTGCCCAGGGAAGTGGTTGAGTCCCCATCCCTGGAGGTATTTAAAAGACGGGTAGATGCAGTACTTGAGGACATGGTTTAGTGGTGGACTTGGCAGTGGTAGGTTAACGGTTGGACCTGATGATCTTAGGGGTCTTTTCCAACCTTAACAATTCTATGATTCTATGATTCTATGATTCTTTATCTAGAAGTGCAGCAAGAAGTCCTCATGAGAACATCCTTTATGAATAGAGTTGTTTTCTCGTAAGAAAATTATATATATGTAATAGTTCAAAGGATCAGAAAGGAGGAACCTCTCTCCTTGGACAGGATCTCCACAGCCTGCCACAGGAAGTCCGTCCATGGTCTGTCTGATGATGCATGAATGTGGGGTGCCCAGCATCTGAAGGGACATAAGATTTATTCCCTATATATAGTCTTCTTTTGTTTCTATCTTATTAAAAAGGCTATTTTATTAAGATATTTGTTCTTGGCCCATCTCTCTCTTACACTGCATTTCACCCCACGGTGCAGGACAGTCTCTGAGGTTAAAAATTCCCTTGCCAGCAGATCACTAGAAGTAGATTACATTTCTGGCTATAGATGTCACTATATTCACCACTGATTTCATCCTGTCCCAAAATCTTGGCTAACTTTTTTTACTCAATTCTCAACTGGTGAACTCTGCAATTAGCATTAGAAACTTATTCCTGCAAAGAAAGAAGGCTAAAGATATAGTATAAACTTACTGTCACAGCAGTCTGGAACATCTGACATTAAGGTATTGGGGATCAAAGTGGGACTCCCAGGTAAGACTTGGGGTTTTGAAGAAGTCACTCGGAAGAGCATCAGCTCTGATAGTTGGCCAGGGGTAATCTAATCTAGCTATAGGAAATGCTCAGGAAAGACAGAGATCTTAAGTGACATCCCTCTCCCAGGCTTGCTCCCCATGTTTTGTAGTACCTATAAACACTTCTGCCATGTAAAAGTGTCAGTGCTGAACTAGCTGTCTTGAAGGTAGAAGCCTACAGCCTGTCTTTCTGCACAGCAGAGAATTAGTTTCTTCTTTTCTAGATAAAACCATATGAGGCTGGAGAGAAGTGGAAAAATATATTTCTGCCCCAATCTAGAGTTTGTGCAGGAAATTGGAGCCAAGCTGCCTGACAGCATCACAACTAAGATGTTTCTAGAGATGCAGAGAAAGAAAACTTTAATTATAAAAATTACTATGGATGTAAGAATGCCCACAGGTTTTCAGTAGTTGGCAAAATTTTGAATATCCAAGTTCTGGACTTAAATAAAATGAAGGCATCTAAAACAGTTCAGACACCCAAGTCCTTTCACAGATTTAGACATACGAGGAGCCGCTGAGGGAACTGGGGTTGTGTTGTTTTGGTTAGTCTGAAGAAAAGGAGGCTCAGGGGAGACCTTATTCCTCTCTACAACTACCTGAAAGGAGGTTGTAGCGAGGTGGGGGTCGATCTCTTCTCCCAAGTAACGAGCAACAGTACGAGAGGAAATGGCTTCAAGTTGCACCAGGGGAGGTTTAGATTGGATATTAGGAAACATTTCTTCACTGAAAAGGTAGTCAGGCACTGGTACAGGCTGCCTAGGGAAGTGGTTGAGTCCCCATCCCTGGAGGTATTTAAAAGATGTGTAGATGTTGTGCTCAGGAACATGGTTTAGTGATGGACTTGGCAGCACTAGGTTAACAGTTGGATTTGATGATCATCTTTTTCAACCTAAACAATTCTATGATTCTACATACATATAGAAAGGAAATACTAGATATGTTGAAAGTACTTTAACAGTTTGACAGTAAATATCAAGGTATTCCTGTACAGATCCTGAGAAGCTCCAGCTCACCCATCTTTTATGTGTTGATTATAATAAAAATAGAAAGCTTACGAAGTCTACATGCACTGGTTCCTGTTACTATAAGGTCTGTAAACAGTAAGACCTATGATTATGCTCACTGATTCCTCTAAGAAGACTGAGATTTTAAATACCACAAAAGCCCAGTTATGACAATAGATACTACAGTTTACATATGAAATATCAATATAAATCAGAATATAGGCTGATTCTGGGAGTTTATGAAGTTTATAAACTCTGCCAATTTATTGAAAGGGTTTATGTTCTCTGTAAGCACTTCATTTCATGGCTCACAATTTTTACAGGGCACTCTGAAAAAAATGTCAGCACTTATATATAGATGTAAGTGAGATATATCTCAGGAACACCATGAACGGTATGTAAGAGATGAAGATGTAACCATAACAATACTTTTTGGTGCTATCCAGACTGTCACCCTGGCATCCCAATTAGGGTTTGGGGTTTTTTCCACCTCTGAGGCATGAACTTATATAAATAAGGCATACAAAAAGACACAGATGACAAATCCTCACTTCTTTGCAAAGCTCAGGTCTATGATTGAGTAACACTCAAGCCACTGAAAAACAATTGATAATTCTGTTATGGAAGATGCTACAGAAGTGAAAAGAAATTCTTGAAGGGACTGAAAAGTCATTTAGGAACCTTTGAAGCTTGTTACAATTTCAAATCCAGAAACCATTGTAAACCAGCATCCATTCTTCTGATTTTCAAAATATTTGCATTATATACATCAACTTTATTCTGCTGTCAGCCTAGCTTTTACAAGAAAGATGAAAACCCCAGTTATTGTTGAAGAAAATTAAGATTTTCTTTTATTTACTTAAACTATTTCAGATGAAAGTTGGTTTCTGTCTAGAAAGTTTTACAGCAGAACAAAGTTGCCCAGTCCAGCAAACATGTCAGCCTATACACCTTTGCTCACATGAATAGTTCTAGTACTGATTTTATTACCAAAAGTAACAAAAGCATGTGGAAACAGAAAGAATACTTGGATAATTGTGGAAGGAGAGGGACTGAACAGAATAAAGTTTAGATCTTCCTCAAAGTCCTTCCTTAGTACAGCAGCCAGACACAAAAATAGATAAAACTGAAAATTGTAATGCAATATATAACCTTCCTGTCTCTGACTAGATCAGGATTTACATTAATCTTTATTAATATAAACAAAATAAATATGTACTATTAGCAAGACAACGTATAATGGTCAGGTTCCCATTCAGTTATAGCAAAATACAAAACCTGAATTAAAAAATACACTGTAGATATATTAGATACACATACAATACATAATAATAATAGAATAACAATAGAAGGTAAAAGAATACTCAAATAATTTAAGGAGTTTAAAATTACTTTGATAAAATAAACAAATGAACCAATAAGTACATTTCCAGTCTTCGGTAAAAACAAAGCAAAATATGTGACACTATTTTCATTCTTTGCTATTCTTGTGTATGATCTTCCTTTACAAAATGGGACTTAAGTCTCAAAGGACAATGAGAAATGTGAAGCTCATTGGTAAGGGTAGCTGGGGCAGAATTTGAAACAAGCAAAAAGAACCCATCATCACAAAACTTGAGACATTTTAATTTTGTTATCTGATGATTTTATTTGATGCCACTGACCTCATCAATGCATTTCTTAAAGGACTGAAACAATGGACAGAAAACATGAAGGAATAATTTTTTTTCATTGTCCTTTAAAACAATACAAAATAGAATATGCAAAATGAGATCATTAGGTATTTTAAAAATTTACACATACTCCAGAATTAAACCTAGACTTTTTTTTTTTTTTTTTTAATTAACTTACTGCAATATGTGATCTACTGTGGACTATAGTGCAAAGGAAGGTACAACTTCTAACTTAGAAAATTCCTAAGTGCAGAGTGCTGAAAGTTGAAATATCAGTATGTAGATTTTTTTTTTTTTTGTCTTATATATTTTCTTCTAGCCCCTGCTGCCAGCCATTCCCACAGCCAGGAGAGTGGGCTGGATGACTTTCAGTTCAAACCAATTTGGCCATTTGGTTTTCTACAAATGTGAAAATTCTAGCCACATTTTCTCATTTAGAAGATTTAAAAGAAAATGTTTTCAATAACGACAGAGAGAAATTCATTATTTATAATTTTTTCAGGAGTAATCATGATGGTCTTAAGGAAAATTATACAGAAAACACCCACGAACTGAATTAAACCAATTTTTTTGAACAAACATTCACATTAGTTTTATTATCCAATAAATCTATTTTTAGTTTTATGAACAGGTGGGTTTTTTTCATTTCTTTGAATGAGTTTTGGTATAATGTAACAATTAATACAACACAGAAACCATGAGGGAGGGGTTAAAAAAAAAATCAGGAGAATGAACATTTTCTTCCTGCTAGATAGTTCTATACAGAAACATATTGCTGTAGTATGGAAGGGACTAACAGTCACCTCTCCCATGCAAACTTTTAAATTTAATCAGGGCATAACATGACCATCTACTAATCTGGTGAAAACTTATGGAAAATATTGCACAGATTGTTTCTCACAAAAATAAAAAAAACCTACAACAGAAGAACAGAGACAATATTTATACTTGCTGTCACTGAAAACGAGATATTTCCTTACAGTATGATTTATGCTTTTAGATTCACTGAGAGACAAATAAATAATACTTCCATGTCCTAGGAAATTCCTTTAAGTGTAATGAGGCAGCAGCCTATCTGAAAAGTCCTCACTCTACCTGTAAGAGATGAACGTCAGCACAGGGAAATGCATGACAGCAGATACGGAAGTTCCACCCTCACCACTGAAAGAGTCAGAGACTGGAGTGTGTGATCCAATGATTAGCTCAGCTTAGACTTTCTTCATTAGTACATGAACTAAACCATAGGCAACTTTTTTGGTTTTCTCTTTCCCTGTTACCAGAGTGGATTAGTATTAGTCAGATGATAGCATTCCTTATTTCAATTTGTTTTTACTGGTCATATTAACATTCACACAAAGAAAAGATTGCAGGTTTACTTAATCAGAAAACCAGAGACAGAACTAACATTCATTCCTTGTCCAAATCAAAACAAATGTACACTTGAACACTGCATGGAAGAAGGGTTGCATGATATCCAGAAACATAACTAAGAAAAGTACCTTTTTTAACAAGTCTTTGTGACTTATTTTATCAATTGCACATATTGATTGTAAAGCATCACTTAACCATATTCATTACGATAGCTAGGTATGATTGTTATTGGTCTCAAATCACTTTGTTGGAATTGCATCAGAAAATTCCATTACTTGTTATAACATTTATTGTTACCAATCTGTCTTAACCTTACTCTTCATTACTAACAAAAAGTAATTGTAGCTTATGACTCTACATTAACAGAAATGTCCCATCTGTAATTTAATTTCTAAACAACAAGGTCAGTATAACCTTTCACATTTAGTTTCTGTGTTGTCAACAATGCAATTTGCTTATGCCAAGCAAGCTGCCTAAGTTTTCCCTACTTACATTTCTGCACAGTTAAAACACTTAAATATAATCAACCCTCCCTTATTCTGACCTTCAGTGGATCCTAATGCTTTAAAGTATCCTTCTAAAGAATACAAATATTTCACCGTTCATTTGCATCAGTGCCAGAGCCAGAGGCTGCAGTGCTTTTCAAACAAGTAAGAGGGTCCCTCCTCCAAAGACCTCACAGTAGGAGAGTAAATATTAAGATAAAAAAAACCCTACAACAGCAGTGGAGCTGATAAAGAGTGCAGGTCCGTTCATTGCCATATTGGGGATTTAAAGCAAAGCCACAATCTACGGTTGAGTATCAGTGGAAGATACAAGATCAAAGAAACAGACAGCTTTGTTAATGGAACTTTGATATTGTGACAGAACTCATGGTGATAAAGGTAGGAAAGTCACAGGCAGAGTGCATGAGGCATTGAATAGAGAGAAAGAGTCATCTGGGGCAATATGATGAAGTCCAACTCAAAAGAAAAAGAGGAACAAGATAGTGTAACAGGAAGGGCTGAAGTAACAGAAGTAGGAGGAAAAGTCAAACACCTTCAACAGTCTTTCAAAGATGCCATAGTCCATTTTCAATTAAAATTATCTTCATGAGGTATAAAGACAAAGCTTGGCAAAGTTTGTCAAAACAGAGATTTTTTTAATATATTATTAATACTTCTATTGATTGCCTGCCTTAAAAAGTGAGAAACGTACCAATAGGACAATCATGAAACTAGAACATCACTAGAGTGAAAAAAAGTGTGACTTGGGAAAAGCCAGTCCCATTTCACTACTGAACTCTGAAAAAATACTTTTAAAAAAGTTTCAATACTTTGTCTCACTGCATGTCCCTAGTCGTTCATTTTGGAGACACTGCTTTTACCCAAGAAGTTTTTCAAAAGTCAGGGAGCGGTACTGGTGTTTCTAAATGCACAAACAGCAAGCAAACTATGAAAACTGTTTCTGAAGGGAAGAAAGCTAACAGCAACCACTGCAATATGAGACTCCTTCAACTCTACACTTCAGAGACTTTCATTATGCTAACAGTACCTTAATCACATGTTTGAATGCAGGCACCTTTCTGATATGCTTTAACATTAGTCATACAGAGTAACAAGGAATGTCTATTTCTACCCTTTTACAGATGAATGTAGGATTTCAACACTTTTGGGAGGAATCATTGACTAAACTATTCTAAATAGGGGTTTTTGACAACAGTTTACAACAAATATCAAATTAGATATATTTAATTAACTCTTCTATGCTGCCTTTATTTCTCAAGTAATGCCACAATACAGCCTCTTGCCTAAAAACAGAATAGGAATAATTCCTTCCACAAAACCATAGAGAAAGCTGAATTTTCCTTCAGAGATTTCAGCAAGAATTTGAAAATGAAACTTTAGTGGAATAAGTACAGTATTCTGATGCTGAGCAAACTGCTTGTTTATAAACAAAAAATTAAAAGAACAAAATGAGAAACCACTGCAAATACTGCAATATCATGATGAAAAAAAATTCTCATAAAATCCTATTACAACTATAGCAAAGATAAAAATATGAAAGTAACAGACTTTTTTTTCTTTTCTATTAAGTACACAGTAGATATTAAACCAATAATTCATAATAAACCTAATAGCTAGTCTCAGGAAAGTGGGAAAATAAAGCAGCAGGAAATAGGAAATTATGCATGAAATAATATTATATAAGCCTCCCAGTGCATCTGGATTTTATACTTAGATTATATGGTATGCTGTAGTAGATATTGTGGGCCTTTGGGCAATTTGCACTGGACCTAACTATGCCTCATCAACAACCATAAGGATGTAAAATTTACCTCTAGTCTATTTATTTTTTCCTACTACTTAGCAAGGAAATAGCACTAAAACTGAGTGTGGTGTTGCAACAGTGTTGCAAAATGCCGCTGAAATATTTTTGTTTACAAAACAACGAGGCTACCTTCCAGCTCCGCTGTCACTGCTCCTGTTGTATATGTGAATGCAAGCACTATAACGTGCTTCATCCAGCTGAGGCTACCTACCCTGCACCTCCTTGGCAGAATGAGGGCTGTATGTAGGATTCAGGTTTAAGGACTGAGCATTCATTCAATTCCTTGTGTGGTGTGTTGACTTTGGATAGTTGTCCTGCACTAATCCAGCCACTCCCTCACTCTGTCCTCAACAGAACTAGGGGGAAATAAGATTCCTCCTTCTCTGACATTGGTGTTCATAGGGTTGTTTCCCCCCCACACTCCTCACTCTCTGTGCAATGCCAATGCATTCAGGCATTGCAGACTTCTCTCTGTTATCTGCTTTAACAGCACTGATCCCCCTTCTTAAATTTCATCACTCATTTTAATCTTCCATTCCAACCTCCCCCTCTCCCCCCCAATTCTTGTGCTTTCTACTTAATTCTTCACATTCAAAAGGTACATGGAGAAGTGCAAAAGGCTTAGACCAAGGGACATGGGCAAGTACATATTTACGTCTAGGAACAGAGTTTGGTGATCATTGTAAAAACACATCATTCAAGTGCAACCTCATTTCTTACATTAAAAAAAAAAAAAATTTAAGTACCATTTGTACACTTAGCCTTTTCTGTGCCTAAAGCTCTCCTTTTCAAAGCAGCCTTCAACATTTCTTTTCTATTCTTGAAAATGACTTTTTTTAAAGTCGGTTCAGGTTTGGACATCAAAGGTTTCCTATCTCAGATGGCACATGTCATAGTTTTTTGACAGCAGTTACAAACTCCTCTTTGCAATTCTTTTCTCCTGACAAATTTCAGCTTTATAAATGCCACTCCATATAGGAAATCTTGGAAGATTACCACTATTCTATTCATTCAGTTTGTTAAGCATGTTTTAAAACAAAGCCAAGTATGTTTCAAGTTAATGTTGTCTTTCATTTTGTCCTGTAAGCAGGACATGATACAATATGAAGCCTATCAGATGGATGAGCCAATGAATTTCAGGAGTCACAGCATCCATATAGCTCTGAATCATTCTGAATTTGTAAGTTATACATGGGTTCCCCAAAGCATCATAATTAGAGCCCCCAAAGTACAAGACAGCTATGGCACACATGTCCATGTTTAAAATCTAGGCTAACAAAATTGCCTGTTGAATTTTCAAAAGAAGTGCTTCAAATTTAGAAGTATCTAAACCTTGAGCTTACTCCTTCCCACATTGAGAAAGGTCAATGTTATAAATTCTGCCCACGTACAAACCCTTAACTCTGATTATTTCTCTACAGGAGAAATTTCCAAAAGCTTAGCTGAAAGTTTACACAAAACATTCCTTACTGTTCAGTGTCTCAGTGTTTGGATTATACAAACCAATTTCTCTACTTTTATTTCTGTAACACAAGGCTGTATGGAACTAGTATATATTCATCAAGTTTTTGCTGATCAAAATTTGTTTTCTTATTTAAAAGCTTTATATAATACTTTTTAAAGCAGGTAAATGTCAACAGTTACAATGCTGAGATACGTAGGAGAGAACAAATTTTAAAAGCAGCTTCCATTATTCAGCATATCTGCAGATAAAGCTAGAGAGTGGACAAGCAGTAGAGAGTTTGAAAGCCTACCCCCTTTAAAGGGTTTGATCAGGTCTCATGACTCCCTGTACCTTCTCAATTCCCCTGCTATTGAACAGGCACTCCAAAAGGTTCTTTCCAGGCAACCTTGTAGTTAACATTATTTTACAGAGAATCTCTTCTATAGTCCTTTGATAAACTGCTCTCTTTTACAGTATTTTTGGGCACTACTATACTCAGGGATATTTCTCCTTTAAAACCTGGAAAGCCAAAAAAGTAGGAACAACAAAAAAAAAAACCCAAACCCAACAGTATAATAAAGTTCTTACCCATCTTCATTTTCTCATTTGGAAAGTAAGAGAAGTATACTTCAGTATGAAGTATCAGTTACCTCACTATTATCTGGACTGAAGTGTAGTGTTGATGGATAAATAGCTCAGGTGTTTAGATGACCACATATGCTATGATATGAAAAAAAATGAGGTGGTATCTCAAACTATGTTAGAAAGTGGCTTAATTTTTAAAGGACGAAACCCAACAACTTCAGTTTCACCAACAGATACATGCAAATGAACAGAGCACTGAACTACTTCTTAACTTATTGTCAAAAATATAATGCAGTTGGTTTAACTAATCCAACTTCAATGTGACAAAAGTATGTCAGGGGAAGAAAAAAGTCTTGCCACACAAAATGACAGAAAGTTCCTTGACAATGTTGCTAGCAAACTATTATGATATTTTCTTCTTCCACAAATATAAGCCTTACTTTAAAGTATCCTAAATTATCTTTCCTCTGGGGGGGTGGGTGGGGAGGGGAAAGAGGGAAGCCTGACTACTATCTCTAGCACATACTCAGACTGTCAAAATACAGAAAAAAAAAAAATATACATATATTTATGAATACTGCCTTTCATATTTCCCTGAGAAAGGACTGGTCAGACACATGAGACGAAATACTTACAAACATCAGCAAAGAAATGGTTCCTCTAATTCATCAAAGATTGTTTGACACCTTCCACAAGACAACTACAGAGAATGCTTTTGGTTCAAGGAATATTGTGTGTTATTTTATTGTCTGTATCTTTGAAAGAGTAAGTAGCTGGAGCTAAATACATGAGGTGAGGTGGCAGTGGTGGGGGTGTTGTGTTAAAAAAAACAGCATTATTCCTAGATTTTGAAAAATCAAGACTCCCTATTGAGTACTGAAAATTGTTTCCTCTGGCACTTCTTGATGTGCCAGCTACAGAATTTCTGACTCTTCAATTTGTTTTGACCCATTCCCAAATTGAATAAATTTGTCATTTATCAGTATTCAATTAATTTCCAGACCATTCTGTTTATCAATATACATGTTTAGTTTTAAATGCTACCTAGACTTCCAAGAGAAATAGCAATCTAGAGGGGAAAAAGCTGATTCTGTGCAATTACAGTAATATTTTGTTTTGGACAGCTGAAAATATTAACATCAAGTTGCGGGCTTATGCTGATGTATCAGAGGTCCATTGGCAAATAAGTTAAAGATGACAGACAGCTTTGGTAAACAAACATGCTTTTTCCAACAGGGGCATGATACCGTGACTGCCAGTGTATCAGAAACAAGTAGGAAGCTGAAGAGAGAAAAACAAAACAAAACAAAATCAAGCTGTGACAATTGTTTCAGCAGAAATACCTCCAGATGAAAATTCTGCAAAAACCTGAACTAACCTTGTCTTCCTGCTACCTCTAATGTCTGGATTTGAATTAAATAAGATGAGCAAAAAAATTGTTTACAGAAACAGCACTAAAGAAAGGATTTTAAAGAATCTTATAATTACTGCCCACATACAGATCTTCGCTAGAGATTACAACACGAAGAATATGATGTTCAAATGCTGAACCCTACTGACTTGAAGTCAGCCTGGTATATGGTCCAGTGTCTTTAGCTAATGATTAAAAACATTACCCCTTCCTGTTTAACTGTAACTAAAAAAAAAAAAAAAAAAATCTTCTCCTTTTAGAAAGTATAGGTGTAATCTCTCTCAACCAGTCATTTTCTTTTTGAATTTCTAAAAAGGCTGGACAATGAAATTTAACATGTTGACTTTGCCAAGAAAACCTATTTTTATATCTTGTTCTCACATTGCAGTACTGTTGTAGCTGAGATCACAGCAACACAGAGAAATTGTAGGGGTCAATATAAATATATAAATAATGCAAATAGCATGCACGAATTTCGCAAAGGTTAAAATAAGTTTCATCTATGGATAGAGCTTAAAACTCCAAATCCTTTTCTAACTTCCAAAGCAGTTCCACTTGTGTATTTCTTGCATTCACTTAGGATCATTTGGGGACACATTTTCTCTGAAATTATTTATGTATATTGAGAGAGATATGTATATAATATATATAAATTATATATTTTTAATATATATATATATAAGAATCCAAAAACCCCAACCAACCCCCATTAAAAAAAAAAAAACCCACACAAAAAAAAAACCCAACACAACCACTTCATGAAATAAATGTAAAGGACTGGCTTCTACAGTTTTCCATAGTAAGAGATTCTTCCTCCAGGTAGTAGTATCTTTGGTCCTCCTACATATACGTATTTCCAGAATCTCCAGAATGAACTTTTGAGTGTCTGTCAATCAAAGAAAAAGAATTTCAAAGAGATTCAATAGCTGGTCAGTTCAGTAGAGTTGAATAAAAAAATAAAACTTTAAATACTCTCTACCAACAACTTGTACTTTGCTCTCTCCCTCCTTCATCTGATTTCTTAACCAAACATTTGTGAAAAATAGGTATATAGAATCCTCTGATGTCTGCTGATTAGCCACAGTTAGTTTTTACATCCAGGTAGTACCGTTACCTTTGTTTGAGATTAAAGAATATGTTAACTTGTATTATCCACTCACTGCACTTTGCCTTCTCTAGTTAACAAATGTAAGTCACGCAGGATGCAGTTTTAAGCGTAGTTCTGCTCAGGCAGTCTTTGTACAAATAGCACCTCCACTTTTAGAGACACGGTTATTAGCAATTTTGCCCAACTTCCTTCTAGGCTATAGTTAGGTAAAATGAATGAATTCTGACTTGTTCAAATTAGTTCTTTAAGTTAAAGACTGGGGGGAAAAGCTAAGGTTAAGGGCAACACACATTTCACTTTATTATACACAGAACAAGTAGCTTTCCTATTGCTGTCTTTGACGCTTTGGGCAAGATTCACCACATTCCACATTAAACAAAACAATAGATTGCAGTTCAAGTCCTTCTGGTTTCCTGTTGCTAATTAGGGTTTTAAACAACCTTTTAGAAGCATAAATATCAAATTTATAACAAAGTGTCCTGGAGGTACAAATAGATTTCATTCCTTTCCTGCTGGTAATCTCTCTCTGTCCTATGTGTGCTGTAGAATAACTCATTTCATCTGATGGTTACTTCACCTCAAAGGTCGGACCCTCACCGGGGTGCCACTGCGCTGCACATTTACTTACAGCACCACAAGTTCCCTGCAGTTTTTGGCTTATAAATCTTTGTCTTCCAGCCATGCATTTCTTTCCTCTGCTTTTGTATTGCAGGGAACAGTCATTCAGCAGCATCTAAACAGAAATTTTTTTAAAAAAATTATATATACAAGTATAAATATATATAATATATACAAGTGTCATACAAAAAAAAATGTTATGGTATTTCCTCCTGGGAAATATCACATTTTCTGGTAACTTTTTCATCTCTCCTCCTCTCTCACACACAGCATCTGAGTGTAATTGGGATGACATGATCTGGTTTATTGGCATCTTCCTCTAGCAATCAGTTGCAAAATAACACAGTATAATTTCATCAGATGCTAAAACAGGGGAACATAAGATGTCAGTATGATATTCTGTGTAAGGAAAGAATATATTTATTCAAACCTTGGTAATTTATTGGAAAATTGTTTTCTGTGGGAAAGATACCCTTACACGTTACCAAACAACTCTTACAGCCACTTAAGTTTTCAAAAGAAGCTCAGAATGTTGAAATATATCTTTACTCATTTAGATACACTCTAAGACATCTAAGACATCTAGTTTGCAACTAACTTGCAAGAAAAAAGGAATCCCGCTAGATCCCAATCACGCAATGTCCTCCCTTTGTGGCTCTGTATACATGTAGGAAATTGTTGATATAGATTTAAAATGTTTGCCAGCATCACCGAGCTCTACTTTATGTTCCAAACAGAAGACTCCTGTGACTACAAAAAACAAGATAGAGCTTCTGGGTGTAACTACTTAAAGTTTAAAATCAGAAAGGAAAGAAACATTGATAATCAGGTTGCTTAGAAGCAGATACTCACAAAAAAATCCATAAGTTTTAAGATACTTATATAAACGTTCTTGTAAGACATTTCCAAATGTCCACTGCCCCCCTCCATTTTTTTTTTCCAGAAAAGTATGCAGGGGAAAGCCAACTGCATGACTTATGCCACTAAGGCTGACCTCTTTCCCAGGAAGGCAGGCACCATAACCTCAAAACTTTTATGAAGCACTGGACCTGTGTCATCCAAGCATTTGCTTTTCACTAGATGTTCTAGGAAAGTTACACAGAAAGCTGCTAGATGCAGCGCTCTCTCACCACTTTACGGAGTTGTGCTCCCTGCTGATGTAAGAGGGCACATGAAATATGCTAACTGTGCTTAGATATTTTTTCTTGATCTGTTCACTTTTGTCCTGTTTAAGATGAAATGGCAGTACTTTCTCTCCTTGGTATTCATATTCTCCCACTAAGCAAGAGAATGCATGTGATTCGTTGCCTGCAGCTGGGGGACATTGGACTCCATAACCAACCAGATTCCTGTAGTCCAATGTTCTGTCTTCTTGCCACTGAACATATCATTAGCTCAACTGCAAGGAAAGTTTACAAGTGTATGTTGGTAAATTTGTTGCTCACTGGACAAAAAAAACCCTGAAGACTGTAATATATTTCACCAGGACAAGGATTTTTGCCTTGAAATCCAAGAACAACAACATTATTTCACTTGACTCTTTTCAACATCATACCTTAATAATATATATACATCTTAACAAGGTTCCTAAAGGACAGAGAGATGAGGGGTTGCTTAGTTTCCTGTCTGCTTTACTCTAAAATGGGTCTAACCCTGATACAGTCTGGAGGCAGATTACCATGTCAAGCCACAATCTTAAATAATGTTCAGCAAAGAATACTAACTGGCAAGAAATCCATGAAGCTCATTGTTTGCCATTCCCTTGCCCATTATAAACACTTCAGGCTTGGAAATGAATATCATAACAAAATTTCATTCTTCACAAGCAGGTTTCCTTAAAAATTAGGATTACATAGTCTTGCTGCATGAAACACACAAGGTAAACACATTAGTCACCCCCCCCCTTTTTATTTTTGAACAATTTTATTTAAGATATACATGTTTTCAGCTCCATCCCTTTATCTCCTGTTCCAACTCTCCAAAATCTCATAACATTAGCATCTGGTAACATAAAATGTTTTGCACAGGCACCAGGGATACCTTGCATAATGAGGCAATGATTTAAAATAAAGTCTGCCAAAATAGCTGCAAAAATTGCAGAAAATCTCAAAATAATCATTCTCAGGAGACCAAGAGAGCAATGAGCTCTGGGAATTGAAGTTTAAATCTGACAGAGGTCAGAAATAAAACAATTTAGTTATGCCTGATTATCATAGGTTCCTTATTACAGCCTACCATGTAAAACATGCTTTATCTTGGCTATGATCAGGCATGCTATTGAATCCAGAAAGACAGACCTCTAGAATTCTCTGGGATTTTTTCCCGTTATGAGTCTCACATCTAAAACTGCTCAAAGTGCCCTGAATTCACCTTAGAAAAAGCACCATCTGGCTATTACTGGCTGCAAATTACCAGCTGTGAAATATTACTATATTAAGAATATCAGCCAAAACAACAACTGACCTTTTGTGCAATAGAAATGCAGTGTATACACTTAGCAAGATTTTTATTCAGATTTCAACTTACAAACAAAACTTAAGCTAATTTTGCCTTTTCTCAGAAGGGTGTATTTTCTTCAATACTTTAAGGGTAAAATACATGTCTTTACAGAGAACCACCAAAAGACTGATTTTTTTGAAAGCTTTATTTTTTTTTTTTCATTTTAAAATAAGGTCTAAAAAGATGGATGTCCTTTGCTAGTTCCTTGCACAGGAAGATATTTCTCCTTTAATAGCACAGCACCAGTTATTTTCTGGGGAAGTTTAACTCCCATGTTTTCTCATTATCACTGAAATTTAGTAGAGGATTTGTCTTCTATAATAAGGTCACCTGCCTAGTGGTTGAAAGGAAGGTGGTGGATGTACTTTTTCTGGATTTTAGTAAGACTTTTGATACTGTGCCTCACAGCATCCTTCTGGACAAGTTGTCCAGCTGTGGCGTGAATGCATTCATGGTGCGCTGGGTGAAGAACTGGCTGAAGGGCAGAGCTCTAAGGGTTGCAGTGAATGGGGCTACATCTGGCTGGTGACTGGTCACCAGCAGTGTTCCTCAGGGTTCAGTTCCAGGGCCAGTCCTGTTCAATATATTTATCAAGGATCTGGATGCAGGTATCGAATGCACCATCAGCAAGTTTGCTGATGATGCCAAAATGGGAGGTGCTGTTGACTCTCCCGAGGGACAAGATGCCTTGCAGAGGGATTTAGATAGATTGGAGCATTGGTCTATGATTAATGGAATGAAAATTAACAAGTCAAAATGCCAGATTCTGCACCTAGGACGGAGTAATGCCGGGCACGAGTATAAACTGGGAGCGGAGTGGCTGGAGAGCAGCCCTGCAGAAAGGGATCTGGGGGTGCTGGTCAACAGCAGGCTCAATACAAGTCAGCAGTGTGCCCTGGCAGCCAAGAGGGCAAAACCTCATCCTGGAGTTCATCAAACACAGTATAACCAGCCAGTCAAAAGAGGTGATTATCCCTCTGTACTCAGCATTGGTGCGGCCTCACCTTGAGTATCATGTGCAGTTATGGTCCCCACAATTTAAGAAGGATGTGAAGGTCTGTTGTGGTTTAACCCCAGCCAGCAACTAAGCACCACACAGCCACTTGCTCACTCCCCCACCCCAGTAGCATGGGGGAAAGAATGGGAAGAGTAAAAGTGAGAAAACTCATGGGTTGAGATAACAACAGTTAAATAACTGAAATAAAGTAATAGTAGTAGTGATAATAATAATAACATACAAAGTAAGTAATGCACAATGCAATTGCTCACCACCCACCAACAGGTGCCCAGCCGGTCCTTGAGCAGCTGTTCCCCCCTCCCAGCCAACTCCCCCAGCTTATATACTGAGCATGACATCATATGGTATGGAATAGCCCTTTGGCCCGTTCGGGTCAGGTGTCCTGGCTGTGTCCCCTCCCAGCTTCTTGTGCACCTGGCAGAGCATGGGAAGCTGAAAAGTTCTTGACTTAGTGTAAGCACTACTTAGCAACAATTAAAACATGAGCATGTTATCAACATTGTTCTCATACTAAATCCAAAACACAGCCCTATACCAGCTACTAGAAAGAAAATTAACTCTATCCCAGCCAAACCCAGGACAAGGTCCTTGAATGCATCCAGAGGAGGGCAACGAAGCTGGTGAAAGGGCTGGAAGGAATGTCCTATGAGGAGTGGCTGAGGACTTTGGGCTTGTCTAGTTTGGAGAAAAGGAGGCTGAGGGGCGACCTCATTGCTTTCTACAGCTTATTGAGAAGGGGAAGTGGAGAGGGAGGTACTGAGCTCTTCTCCCTGGTATCCTGGTATGTAGGACAAGTGGCAACGGTTCAGAGCTGCACCAGGGGAGGTTTAGACTGGACATTAGGAAAGCATTTCTTTACCAAGTGAAAGGGTTAAAAACCACAAGAGCAAGAAAGATGTTGTAAATACCTTAGTCACTCAATTAGATCAGAAGACACCCTGTTGTGATTTAAGGATGTTGTGAATACCTTGTTAGACTTGAGGGCAGTCTGATGTGATTTAGGGAGTAGCTAGAAGAACAGTTATAAAATAAGGGGGGCTCTGGGATAATTTCTTTACAGACAACTTGGCCTTGGGAGAACAGATGCACGGAACCAGGAAGATAGGAAGAAACAGAAGAATGACAACGACAGTCTTGAAGGACAACATCTACGTGATCCTAGGACTGAGTTTGCACAGAAGCAAAGGTCAATCAGCAAACACAGTGAGGAAGACTATGAGCCTTCATCTGAAGACCCCCAAAGACCACCACAAGAGATGACTGCGCATGCAAATCAGATATTTACATATGTTAATAAGTTCCTGGAAATCTCATGTTTATGCATAGCAATTCTTGGAAATCCTATGAATATGTATGATTGTATAGTATATATTCTCTAAAAGTTCAGTAATTCGTTGGAGCACTTATGGTGGAGAATCCCCAGTGCTGCCCAGCGCTGCAATAAAGAATACCTGCTTAATACTAACTTTGTTGCTATTGAGTTTCATTTCAGGGACTCTCTGAGTACTCCGTTTCTCCCTTGGGAGATTCGGACTGTGAGGAGAAGCATCCGTGGATTTTTGTATCACAAGAGGGTGGTCAAACACTGCAACAAGCTTCCTAGAGAGGTGATTGATGCCCCAGGCCTATCAGTGTTTAAGAGGCATTTGGGCAATCTCCTTAATAACATGCTTTAACTTTTAGTCAGTCCTGAATTGGTCAGGCAGTTGGACTAGATGAGTGTTGTAGGTCCCTTCCAACTGAAATATTCCATGCTACCACACATTTGAAGATAGGTACTGTATTGTAATTCAGGGCATTTTCTCAATATTCTTTCCTTTGTATCATTTTTCCTTTCCAGAAAACTTTACTCAGTCATCCTTCAACAAGGACTGTAAATGCTCTGATTTAATTTTTTAAAGGTTTTGGTTTTTTTTTTTTTCTTAATGAAACCAATATTAGCATGAAGGGAACATAGTTTTGGGGGAAGAAAATGTTTTTAACTCATAATCTAGGGGATTTGGGTGTGGAATGCAGTGGAGAGGGGGTGTTGGATTTTTATTTGTTTTCTCCATTCCTCTGTTGAGTACTTCACACAAGTATAGATAAAAACTTTGGGGTAAAAGCTTTGTAAATACTAATATGATTTCCTACAGCAGGAAGAACTGGTATACATGAAAGCTTGCTTCTTTCTGGCTATATTAGCTGGTCCAATAGAAGATGAAATCTTTCACTTCAAACTTTGCCACAATATATCCCTTAGACCTTGACAAATACAGCAACATGAATATGACATAAATGCAAGAAAAAAAAGTGATACTGTGCAACAGCTTAGTCAAATAGGAGATGGGGAAACTCTTGAAGATTTGTCACAATGGAGAGGATATGAACAGTTGTTTAGGACGTTTTGACAGAACTTTTACTTTTATCAGGCTGTTTATCAACTACGAGATTAATTCTCCCATGTATTTTTCTTCATAGGTAGAGTATATTATGAAAAATAGTTGAAAAACCCTCATGTTGAATTCATGAACTTGAATGGTAAAAAAAACATACTATACTGCACATTTCCTTCTCTGTTCTGTAAGTGTTAATTAATAATGAATATTCATGAAATATCACAAAGATTATTAATCCAAAGAAGCAGCTTGGTACTGAGGGCTTAGTACACAACAAAGTAGCCACTCATTAAGTCAACTGCAATAACTGGAAAGTATGCATGCTCTTTGCCCAAGGAAGTGTACAAATGATCTTTTATTCATATTTAAATAAGTACATTCAGAATGGACTAGGAACATTTGGCTAATTGTTATGGTTTCAGATAACAAATGGGAACTCATTTTACACTGTGATAAGACAATTGTCAAGGTGGGCCCACATTTCCTGCTGGTGTTTCTAAAACTGAAAGTGTAATACTACCTGCATGACTTTTTAGTTCAGGTGTAACAACCGTGTTATACCACCTCATCATCCAAGATATGAAGGAACAGCATTGCAAAGTCTGGACTTCTGCCACTGCATAATGAGACTACCATCAGTCTTCTGTTAGTGCCTAACACTGCTCATTATCTGAATGTAATCAAAGACAAGTAAACAAGGGCACATGCTAGTAAGCATCTAGCCCAGCTTCTGTTTCCAAAATGGACATACTGTTTAGGAAAATCATGCAGGCCTGGCCACTTTCTGTCATCCCTTCCATTCCTTCAAACCACCCCAATATTGAGCACTGTTGTAGGGGTAGCAGACAGTACAGTGAACAAAACATTTCACAGAAATGTCAATCCAGAATCTCCTTGCTGTGTTATAAATTCCAGTTTTGAGTTTGGCATCATTTACACATGCTTTAGGTTGGTCTCCCCTGAGTTAAATTGCCTACGTTAATTATCTATGTGGAAGCTTATCTGCTGCTTTTTTCCTTGTTTTTATAAGGTTCTTTTAGACTTCCTTACTATTAGCACACTTTTTGGTTTACTTCAGAGGTTACTTTCTATCATCTGCAAGCTTGGAAGTTTCGTTATTCATTCTTTTTTCTAGGTCACTACTGAAGTTCAATAAAACCAATCTGATCACCAAGCCTGCAGGACTCTACTGCTGTCCCATCCCCCCTCCCTTATCCTGAAAAGCAATTGCTAAACCTTCTCCTTTAACTGGCTTTCAGTAACAAGAAAGGCCTTCCCCCAAATCCATGTGTCAGAGTTCAATATACTCTGACCAGGTCCTTTTAGATATTCCATGTGTGGAGGGTATAATGTTTAATATCAAATTTACCTACCTGAAGATATTTGACTTTACACAGGGTTTCTGATTTAGCAGAATGATACAAAATATACTGAAAACACAATACATGTGGAAGTTACACTTAACAAAATATAGCAATTGCAATATACAATTCAATCGCAATACCCAGTGATTCCCATTACTGGTCTTGTCCCTAAAATTCGCTTACTGTCATGATGCTGGGCATCCCGAGTTACCAGGAAGGAATACATGGTTTGAAACCAGCTCCATACTGTTACTTTTTTCAAAAGACTTTTGCTAGTTTTTATACTCTATGTTGGGCTGAGCCACGTATTCACTCTCCCCATTTCTGGTCTAGCTAACTCAGGGAGACATTTACACCATCAGTTAATCTTCTCAAACTGTTGTTCATCTAAAACAAAAGCCATCCTCCTGTCCCTTTTGAGTGAAGATAGAAGTCAGCTTCTTTGAATCATTCTCTGGGCTTCATGGGTGCATCACCCTTGCCCATGTCCACTGAGCATTCTTCCATCATAGATGTTTATTCATTGAGTCACATTCCACCCCTAGGAGTTTAGTCAGTCGCACCACAGTAATTGACTTTCTTCTTATATCCACTGGATTCCCTTTATCCACATTCTTTCTATCACATTCACAGAAGTGTTACACAGCTAGTTAGCATAAGGTCCTTCCTTTACAGAAACCCACACTGACTCCCAGCCAGCATTTATCCATGTGCTTATATTGTTATTACAGATTCTGCCATCTTACCAGAGATATACACCACCTCATTGCTCTGTCGCTGACAGGATGTCCTCTAGAGCCCCTTTTGCAGATAGGATTGCAGTGGCAATATTCCACTCCTCCAGTATAGCAGCTATTTGTAGCATTGGGCTGCAGACCAAGGTCATAATTTCACATCTGAATTCCTTCAGAGTCCTCTTGTGAATACCATCCTAGCCTACTTGATGCAACTTGTCTATCAGATCTCATATAACCCATATATTTACTTCAAATTGAGCTAGCTTCTCTGTCTGTAAAAAGGATGGGTCACTGGGAGTCTCTCCAATATATACAGCAGCAAGAGCCAGTATAAAGAATTCACCTTACTTCTCTGCTGCATCTCTGGCCTTTTGTCATCAAGCAATACTTACCACTACCTACTTGCTTCCCTGGTTTTGAAGTAATTATAGGAACTTCTTCATATGAGTCTCAAGCATGGCATCTGCCATATTTTGTGGGCTTTCCTGTTCTTTCTCACTTGGAGATTTTTATTCCCCACAACTTTTTTTTTTTCCCCAATGTTGACCTTTTTCCAGTTTTATTTGTTTTCTGTTTGAACTGTGAATTACTTGGTCTTCTAATAAAAGAGATTTTTAACAGTCTCCAGACTGCTTGCATTTTCTTGCACTGCTTCTTTTAGGGGGTATTGTGTTGATTTTTGAAAATTTTCTCATTTTTGTAGTTTCAACTCCTAAAAATTGAATATGCATGCACTGGATTTGTTTTGCCTGTTGCCATCCTGCTACAACATTAAAACCTAATTGTACTATGGTAACTACCACAGAGCACCTTCAGAATTGGGTGTTGAGAAGCACTGAATCTTAATCAGAACAGCATATTTTCTTGTTGTTCCAAGTAGTTTGTCTCAGAAGCAGCTAATTATTGCATCTAAAAATGTAATTGGACCTGTATGCAGTAGATGAAATTTCCCCACTATTGCTACTTGTCTTAAAAATTGCAATTTGACTGATTTTGTTTTAACACTGTGTTCATTATCTTTTCCTAATTGTGGTGTGAACAGTACAATCAATACAATCTTATTATTAAATCCAGGAATTCTATCCCGTCAAGGATTCCATAGTACTTCTCCTTTCAAACTTTTCCCATTACACTTCGCATAATTTATACACACAGAACCACTCCTTTCACCCTCCCACCAGTGTAAAACTACTTTGATTCCTGTAAAGTTGGTAGCCTGGTAACATCACATCCCATTGAATTTCCTCCTTCTGAAATGCCTGCTTGCAAGTGTCACTTAATGCCATATTTTCTAGATTCTCCTATCTTACTTTTCAGAATTTAGGCTGGTATAAAAATACTTCACAAGCTTTTACGCTCACTACTCCATCACTTAATACTGCACATACAAATCAGTTGACATTATAGGTGAACTAATTTACCTCCTTTTATTTTTTTTGTGTGCTGTTTATTTCTCTCAGACTTTCAGGAGCGCATTGGAACATTCTTCACATCAGTTTAAACTAGGTGATCTCTGTGCCTCTAAGCTTTCCCCCAATATCTAGAGTTTCAATATTGCTCTGTAACCTTTCTAATTCAGTGCCATCAGCCTGACTCCATAATGATAAGATGTAGCCCATATTTCCTATACAGTTTCCCCTTGTCCAGAAAGTTTTTCTCAGTTCCTAATATAACTAAATCTTAACATTAGTAATATATACATCTTAATATAATTCTAATATAACTTTATATCATGTGCTCATCTTCATATCATTGCCTCATGCACACATTGTGACTTCAAATCTCTGCCTGGCACTTGCAATAAACACATGAATGATCCTATGGAGGTCCTGGACTCTCGTCTCTGCTAAGCAGGCCAAGTTAGACTCCTAAACACTCTTTCCTACATCTTTGTAATGCCTATGTTGCTGGTACCAACACAGATCATAATTACCGTCTGTTCCCCCACAACAGATGAATAGGCATCTTCTCATGGTCCATTACTTTTGTGGCCTAGCACACAAGTTACCATTGCAGTCCTACTGGATGTCAAGAAAAGCCCATGTATCTATGTATAACTGAATTTCCCCTTACTACCACCTGCCTCTTCCTACTTGTGAACACTCCTCTGCTGTATCTTCAGTATAAGAGGACACCGATCTCAGCTAGAACATGGATCTCATCCCAAAGACTCCTTGTTAGTAGAGTGTTCTCCATCTTGGACACTTGGTCCTTTTCTGTAGCACAGGGACTTCCATAATAGAGGTGAGGCTATCCTGCAGCTTTCTTGCCAGCCACCTGGAAGAGCCTCCCTGTTTGCCTAATTGCTTAAATTCAGCAAATCCCAACTAAAGAGCACAAGCCTGTTCACTTGGGTACTGGGGGATCCTTGCATTGTGTTACAAATACAAAAATCTGCCCCTTGGATCATCATTATACATGCTGCACTTTTGTAACATGACTGGGTAAGCCCTTGCTCTGCTGGGGTCTCCTGCCCTTGATATGTGAATTTTTTTTTAATTTTTTTTTTAAATCTTTGTGGACTAATACTTTTAGTTTCTCTTTTGATGGGGTATTATGATTATTCTCTTAATTTACCACCTGATAGGTGAGAGATATGCAAGCAGCATAAAAATAAAACAAGATTAAAAGGAAGTCTCAACTATGTTTCTGTTCCGCCTGGACCATGTCATGGTTAGATGCTAAAAAGACTGCAGAATTGTTTCTCTTCCTTATGTCTTGGGAGATCAGCTTTATAGACTTTTAACTTACCTAGCTGGGTATCCAGACAGAAGAGATTTCACATTAAAGACTTAGCAGCAACCTGCACCCTGTAGATTGGATATTTATGAGGAAACCTGCTGACTGAGATAGCCACAGCATCCTGTGCCTCGTGATGTTCACATTGATTTTCTATATTTAGAGATACCAAAGAAGAGCAAATAAGTCAACTCAAAAGCCCCGGTTATTAGCTCATACCAACTTAGGTATATACATGCACACAGTAGGTTATCTGAAGCAGATCTAGCTATGTCAGTAATCAGATCACACAAAATGTGCCTACAACACCTTTGTCCCGGGCCTGATCCAGAGCTTTAGCTTGTAAGCATCCTTACCTGTTGCTGTAGCATGCAAATTATCAAGCAGCCATGAACAGCATCTCAGCTGGAGATGGCAACTGACAACACAGTAGCAATAAGAAACAGCTTGTTCAGTCATGTATCAGTTGTATCTGACTGGGTGAATACTTGTCTACTCCAGCAGCTATTTACTTACAATTCATTGAAAGCATCTGGAGCAGTGATTTTTATGGAAAAAGACTAGCTGCAAATTATAGCAGAGAGACTATTCAAGAAGCTACTCTTGCTCAGATGTTTCTTATTGCACCCAGGAATCCATTTCTACCTCCCAGTCCAATGTTTTACATGGCACACCATGTTGAATAAAAGAGAGACCTCAAGCACATTAGGGAGGATAGACTTTTCTTAGGTTTTAGTGTTTTCTGAAGAATGAAATTTAACACAGCCTAGGCTTGCTGGCTTAACAGTGCAGCTAGGCAGTGATTTAACCATAGAGACATGCCTACGGAAAATTCAATAATTAGTACAAGTCAGTCCCTGCAGCTTTCTTTCCAGAAAAAGACAAATAGTTTTTTGCCTCCAGAACTCCACAGATTAAGTTATCCTGTTATTCCCAAAAGGTAGCTTTAAGTAGAGTACTTCAGTAGTCTAGAAGAAAGTTCATAAAGTCTCAGGCAGATATGATGAAGTCTGTGTTCTGATTCTCCACAGAAAGCTTGTGAAGGAGTTGGCTAAAATAGAAGTACAGTGGGGACAGAAAGGGGAATTAATTAATAGTTAAGATTTCAAAGCCAATTAATGAGTTTGAAACAAATCTACTTTCCACTCTATTCTTTTATTCTCCATTTTATTTCATTGCTTTAGTGACTTAAAAAAGGAAAAGAAAAAACACGCAGAAGTTTTATTAAATTATCTGAACTAACTTTGTTAAAATTTTCCTCCACTAAAAGCTAGGCTTCAGTAATAAAAAAGTTTTTAAGCAAACCAACAGACTTGATAGTTCTTCTATTAACCTACCTAAAAATCTTAAAAAACCAAAACAAAACAAAAAAAACCCACAAAACCAAAAAAACCAAAACATTGAAAGGGCTTATTTTGAGAAAAATACCTCTGAAAAGAGATATATTTAAACAAACAAGCAAGCAAAAAAGTGCTGATCATTGTATTTTCATCACTACGTACAAAAGAATGAGAAGCTTGATTGTAGGAGAATCAATAAGAACAGGTGATCGATATAAAACAATAATTTTAAATAGCCAAGGAGTACACAGATATTTATAAATGTCCTCTCTTTTGTGCATCAGTTTCATGACCTCTACTGTTGTGGAGTAGCCATTGCTGGGACAAATGTAGAAGGATATAATTTTTGAACAGCCTGAGTGCTTCACAACTTCTTACCAATAATCAAATAAACAAAACAATTGATATGTACTCCCTTTTCAGTTTTCTCTAAAAGACCTGACTAGTTACTATTGTATCCTGTACTTAACAAAGAGAATGGATACTATGTTTTGCTTTAATAAATAGATCCTATTGTGGAGATGCTTAAAAGGTAAATCATAAACTTTGCATAACTGTGGGAACACAACTGCAGGAATATCAGGAATAACCTATACAGCACCTGCAGTTCAAAAAGCCCTGGAAAGACAGCTTTGTAGCACTAAGAACTGAACTCTATAGCAGATATTAGACCTGGAACCTGCAACAAACACATGCAAACATTCGATCTTTTTTTCATGTGCCTGACTCTTTTCTCGTTACCACATCTTTATTGCTAGCCCTCCCCAACATTTGTTTCCTACTTGCAGACTACTAACAAAGACAGGGAACCAAAGGGACAGTAAAGTGAAAGTCTCCCTCTTCCACTCCATCACAGTCCTAGTCCTTGCCCCATTTTGTTTGGTTTTCTGAACACACCTCACTCCAAATATTAACTTGCTCATTTGATTTTCTCAGTTGGCAGGATCAGAAACTACTCTACAACCCACCTTTTTATCATCTTCTCCATTTCATATTTACCACTTTTTCCCCATGCAAGGCTGTTGTAGCTTGCTACAATTCCTATTATTACCTCTCACTTTGCCTATTTCTCTCTATGCCTTTCCATTCTAAGCTAGCTAACATCTTCCACAGGTTTTTCCACTGGAACAGAAAACTGCAGAATCAAACAGGAACAGCAGTTACTGTGATAGTGTGTTTAAAAGACATCAAACAGCAACCACAAATGCCCATCTTTTACCTCATTTAAGTTTGTAAGTAGAAACAGAAAAATGTCAGTGTGGTTATTGGAAAAATTGCTATGGCTATTGGTAGAAAGACATCTCTGATACGAATCAACATACTCATCTTGGTCCCTATATAATTATTTCAGTTACAGTATATTAGCACACTTTTTCCTATCTTTTCTTTTCCTTCTTTGTAAGGAAGACAAATAAATACGTTTTCTGATGTAAAGAAATATGATTTTGTTAATAAAAAACATCTTTATAAACATTGGTCTGTAACATTAAAACCTCTTTCAGGATTTAAAAAAATAATTAAGATCAGAACATCTCACAAAATAAGTATCTCCTTTAACATGTTTCTAAAAACAGAGGATGAGAGTGAAACAAAACTCTGAAAGATAACAAACAGTAACTGCTCTGAGTCTCCAATATTTACCTACAGACTGAAAGCCTGCAGGAAGGAACGAGCTTAGAAGTGATACTAGGAATGCAGTTTCTGCTAGACAGGAAGAGGAAGCCACTAATAAGTATGGGATTTGCAAGTTAATACAGAGGTTCCTGTTAGATTCCCTTTTAGGAGATAACTGATCCGAAGCTCATCCTAAAATTAAAAGCCCTATCTGAACTGGGAAGATGTGAAAGTACTATAGCACGACGATGTGGGGGGTAACAAAATGAGTAGGGTAACTGTCTAGTGGCTAGAGCTAGATTGGTTGGTTGTTGGGTTTTTTGGGTTTTTTTTTTTTTTTTTTGGTTAGTTGGTTGGTTGGGGCTTTTTGTTGTTTTGTTTTGGTTTTTTTGGGGGGGGTGTGGTTTTTGGGGGTTTTTTTTTGGTTTTTTTTTTTTTAAAGCAGCAATAGGTGTGCTTGAGTCAGTGACACAGCTGGAAGCCAAAATCTCCAAGTCAAGGCTTCTTCTTCCCTTTCTGGCCAGAAGACACTATATCCTCATTAAGGCTTAACAAATACCAATGCTCTAAGCCATAATCTATTGAAATAAAATAGCAAATTAAAAGAGACAGTATTGTTCCCATTCTGATCATGACTGGCAAACAAATCTAACCCAACACAACATGTTCTGTGTCAAGAGAATACTATAATCCTAAGTAAATTCTTGCAAAGATATAATTATGTAAAAAGCCTCAATACGTTTCATGTTAGTGCTTATTATCTTAATCTTAAGTACTACTGCAATTCATTATCAGCTATCAGTTGACCCATCCCTGAACATTTTGTAATAATTAAAGAATATCACCCTCCTCCAGTACGCCTCTTCTCTGTGAGTTGCATAAAATACACTATGTGCCTATTTAAATCTGAAATACCTAGTGGGAGCTATTCAAACTTTAACAAATCAAAACATTTAGGCAAAAAATCCAAAACAGCAATCAAAAAAGCAACCAAGCCAACCTCCTCTCTACCCCTTTTTATATAGTTTCCTTCTACATTCAATAGCAAAAGCCTAGGACACATGCAGGAAATCAATTAATTTGCTACTGCCTCTTTGCAGGGATTCATTAGCAGGCAAAGGAAAAATAGCAGCAGGTATGGGACATACAATTGCTGCCTGAATCTCTAACCAGAGGAATTGAGCTGACAAAGAAAAATCTACTTCTAGCTGGGTTTTCCTATTGGTTTTCTATTCTTGCCTAGTTAACTTTATAATAGCTAACCAATAGGAAAACAAACAGCAGGAGAGGGTATTCCTGAGAGTCAAATCAATCTCCACTGAAGCAGTAGCCACTTCCTGCCCCAGATCCAGGCACCAGAATGCTCAGGGACTGAAAAATAAACACATCAGCAAAGTTAAAAGTCGAATCCAAGCTATATGGCATTACCGAAAGGTTAGTCATGTCTAATCTCTTCTGTTGCTGAAGCATGAGTAATATCCTGATATCAAAGTAACTTTCATAACATGAGTTCTGATTATTTTTAAGTTTCATCCTTTAAATATAGTCTTCAATCCAGCCTCCGGTCGTTACAGCTCTTAAAATAACTGAAGAATCCTGCAAAACTTTCAAACAAAGGAATCTGAGGAATCACAATTCAATCAGCTTCCTCAATGACTCCTGTGTAGCTGAAGTCTCCTGCCAGCTTTGTTTGAAATCTGGTATAACAAGTATCCATTTGGAATATGGGATTGGTGTTCAAAGTTGTGAGGTTTGGTTATTGAGCAGAGAAAGAAAGAACAAAGGAAAACAAAAACAAACCCCCCTCAGAATTATCATCTTGACACACAGGAATAGTTTTATCATTTTACCTTTGGATTAATAGTAATAGAAAACAAAAACAAACCAACCTGTTTTCTTAGCAGAATGAAAAATCTGAGTGAATGCATAAAAGGAAATAAAAAAATCAGAATTAAGAACAATTAAAAACTAGCAGAGGGTGGCTCAAAATCATATCCTACCAAAACTGCTCAAAAACTTATAGTTACATTAACACAAGGGATAGTCACACTGCTAGTGAGGGAGGGACTTTCAAGATGCTATGAGGATACCTTCCCTGCTCCAGGAAAGGGAAAGGTCTTGGCTAGGAGAAACTAAGAAAACATATGCCAAATATCCTGCTTTGCTATCCAGCAACCAGCAGCTGACACTATCTGTTCCAAGCTCTCCTCTTTCTTTCATGCACAGAAATACAAACAATGATGGGTTACATGGTATTTAGAATTAAACTCTGCATCTGGATTCAGATTAAGCTTCTTTTCTTCCTTGCCTCTAAGCATATTTAATATTGTGGGTGGTATGGAACCAAGTGACCAACGATTAGTCAACCTATAGTGATAGGTTATTTCTTTGATATAGTATCTTCTGGCAGCTGCCTATTTCAACTCTGTATTTCAGTTGCTTGGTTGTTTTCACATAAGAAGGTGCTTCACTAACCTCTTGTTTGGATGTCCAGGAAGGATATCTGAGCTAAAGCTGCTGTCAATTTGAATTTAAGTTTAGAGAACTGCACAGAACTAATAGAAAGGAGTGCAGCTTCTTAGACAAGAACACCTGAAGAAGAAAACAGTAATTATCTATATATCCACCACTAGGATTCTGTTGTACTTTGCCTGTAGTAAGGACTTAATGACACTGGATAGGTACCATCAGTTAAAATCTTCACTGAAACAATCTGCTTTTTATTTCTGGTTGGTCTAATCCAGTTAGAAACTACTTATTGTATTATCTTTGGCTTCTACAGTTACTTTCATTATGGTGCCAATATCTGCATTTCTCTGTTTCTAATAAATATAGAGAGCATGCTATCTGTCCTCTTCATGAGGTCCACTAGACAATATTTGTATCCCATTTTCAGTTTGGTTTTCGACTGTGCTAATGTTTCCACTGTTCTGGTGAAATTTTCCATGTTGGCAATGTGCCTCAGAAAAGGTATTTTAGAAGCTTAAGCCAAAAATCAGTCAGTCATGTCTAAGAATGAAAATGGGCACAACTATTTATTTTTCTCATTTAGGAAAAAAGTCTGTTCAAGTGTGCAGCTGATAGTCTTTAGCATCTCTGCACAGATGTGTAGAAAATAAAAATCTATCCAATGGAAAAATAAAAAGAACCCAACAACACTAGTTCTGATATTATCAAAGATTGTATCATAATGTATACATATAACAGGAGAGAATCAGAATCATAGAATCACTTAGGTTGGAAAAGGCCTTTAAGATCATTGAGTCCAACTGTTAACCTAGTGCTGCCAAGTCCACCACTAAACCACGTCCCTAAGCACCACATCCACATGTCTTTTAAATACCTCCAGGGATGGAGACTCAACCACTTCCCTGGGCAGCCTGTTCCAGTGCCTGACTACCCTTTCAGTGAAGAAGTTTTTCCTAATATCCAACCTAAAGCTGCCCTGGTGCAACTTGAGGCCATTTCCTCTTGTCCTATCACTTGTTACTTGGGAGAAGAGACTGACCCCCACCTCACTACAACCTCCTTTCAGGGACTCTGTCAACCAGGCTCCTGATCAGGTCAAAGTCTGCCCTCCAAAAGTTCAAGGTAGCAGTTCTGCTGACCCCCTTCCTTACTTCTCCAAGAATTGAAAACTCTTATCATTTCATGATCACTATGGCCAAGATAGCCTCCAACTGTCACATCACCCACCAGGCCTTCTCTGCTCACAAACAAGAGGTCCAGCGGGGCACCTCCTGTAGTTGGTTCCCTCACCAGCTATGTCAGGAATTATGATTATTTGCATAATGCAACATCACTTTTTAGATTTTTCTGGCCTTTTACTGCTTGGCTTAGCAACTTTACTGTTCTTTTGCATACTGTTTATTTCTAGTAATTACCCCTTGCTACAAAAATGTTATGCTTTTGGGTTGGTTCCATTTGGATTGGAAATTGTGGAAAAAAATTAACAGGGTTATTCTCAGAGCAATTCATTTATTTACTGACACATACTCAAAGTCCCATTTGTCTCAATAGCAGTATAAACATGCAGAATGAATGCACTCACAAGGCTCCCACGTTAACCTTTTCCTCCTTCAGCTAGGCACACAGTTTTCTGCCTCTTCATCTTTGTTTCTTAAAAAAAAATATCTATAATCCTCCATTCTCTTTCTCCCTTCATATAGTTTATTATGCTGAAAATCATTCTCTGGTCACTTTATGCTATGTATACACTCAATTCCTGAAACTGGGAGCTCATCATTTGTAGATCTTACAAATAAAAGATCTATGATTTTGTAGGCAATTTTATGTAAGTAATTTAAAGAACAGTTGGTAATTTTAAGGTGTTTAGCTGCAAATGCATGAATTTTCACTGGATACACAAGAAGCCCACTTTGAAAATGGGGTCTTTTAAGATGTCTCAGGCTGAGCCTTGAAGTTAACCTGTTGTTTTGAAAAAACTTGCCTGCATATAATAGCCTTCAAAGGCTTTGTTACAGTACTAATGCCAACACAATTTTGGAAATTTAGAATGCAGTGAGTTGGAGCAATGGAAGACCCAGAAAGACTCATAAATCTAGAAAAGTTTCTCGGGCATCGAGTGCCCTCACCTTTGCAGGAGGCATACATGAAGATTAACAAGAAAATACATTTTGCCATCTTGGACAGAAGCAGGGAGCAGAATAATGGTTAAAGGGAGCATCAGATGTATTTTTGAAAGGGAAGATGAGAACTGAATAGATACTTCAGGAAGCAGAAACAAGAGATTTAGTGACAAGTTAGAGTTTGTCAAATTCAGTTTATTCCCCTGCCCGAAGAATAAAATGGGAAATAACACTTAAGCTACTTGAAAAATTCTAGTTTCCCTGATAAATCACATATCTAGACAAATACCCAATTAAAGAATTCATTGAAATAAAATATGTCTCTTTTTTCCCCTATTGCTCTAATATTTCATTTTATAGCCTTGGTAACATTTTCAGGTATGTAGTTACTGCAGAAGGATTACACATTTAATCTAAAGTCATAACTGAAAACCCATCACTGGGAACCAAGGCCAGGAGCACTTCTGACTGCCAGGGAGCAGGACAGAGCTTGGATTCTTAAGAGCCTCTAGCAGTATGCATAGACATTACTCTTCTATACAAAGGGAATAGCGGACAAAGGTTCACAATTAAAGCCATCTTCATAACAAGCTTTTTATTTCCTAACCCTCTCATCACCTACCTATCTGGATTCTAAAGACATAATCACTTCTCCATATTATTTTTCCCTGTTCGTTCCTGGTGGCAATGCCTGTATAGTTTGGTAGACTATAGGCATAAAGAAGAAGGCTCAAGAACAGTATTTGGTAGGTCCCACTCTACATATATATTTCTGTGCTTCATTGCTGCGTGACTATCTGATCTCAAGGCAGCTGGAACTTACACACCACACACACCCTTACTGTTGTTGCTCATGACATCAGATCCCTTAAAAAGTTATCATTCAGCCAACTTGCCTCAACTACATCTCCTACATAATGTCTCTGCAAGACACCATACCTGGTGGCAGACTTGGCAGAGCGCATACATCTGTACCTAACATACCTACAAAGCAATCCAAAGCCATGCTGTGGAACAGAACTGACTCAGGCTTTCTTCCTGACACAGCTTGTTTCTTGCATTGAAGCCTGTGGATGCAGATAAGCAGCCTGAACGTCACATAAGGTTCAGCCATAGCAAAGTTGTTCTGGAAATTTTAACTATAACACAGAGGGTGAACAAGTACAGAATGAGCACAGTGAGAATAAGAGAAGAGGAAAAAACAGCATGGAGGGAAAGACGGATAGAAATAAACATATCCTCAGATATGCAGGAACAGAAGAGAAGAATGAAGAGACATCCAAAATACATCTCTGAATTATAACTAGACTATGGAGAGTAATAACACCCGTAGAACCTGATGTCATGATTTTCACAGGTCTGGAGAGGTAGAGCAAACATCTGCAGTTAGAGTTCAGCTCCATGCATTTCCTATGATAATATCAATTATAGCAACTACGTAAATTACTTAGTATGTATATTTATGACAGCATGTGACGAGAAAAAGAACGTTAAGTCTGCACTGAAATGCACATGTATACAAATCTATCTCAAATATTTCAAAGGCTGTTACAGCACTAGACAAACAAGTCTTGCCAAGGAACCACTACCCTAGCTAGAGCTGAACAGATGTGGTTTTGTTGCCACAGACAGATGTAAGTGAACTCCTAGCAGCAGATTACCCATGTTACCTATCAATCAGTCACTTTCCATGAGTTTGAACAAAGGCACCTGGTCTTGTTGTTGTCACTGCATTGTTCCACTCTGTCAAACTATGCTTTCCTGACTGCTTTCAGATCCAAGAGCTATGCAACAGGGCAATATGGAAGAGCAGCAGTGAAGGTATTCTTTGCAAAAATTATTTGCTTGATGTAAACAGATCTGTACTTCAAGCCATGTGCAGTGTCTGTCTTTCCCCCCTCTCCCCAGAGGATTTAACTTTTTTTTTTTTAAATTTTATTTTCCCACTGCAGCACATTACTGAAATGAAGAAGGCAATTATTATATTTAATCCCACACACTCTCCATACAGGACATAGAATCACAAAGAGAAGTGTTCAGAACTTCAAAAACACCAGACAGCTTTTAATCCTTATTTAGTTCCTTCCTGTATGTATGTTATGACTCCATTTTTAATTACAAACTACTTATTTTCCACAAGATCCCCGCTTAAATCAGAAACTCAGAAAGGGTAGCAATTGCTTCCTGGTTGACTAGTCAATATTTTGCTTCCTATTCATTACTCATTTTGTGACCCCAAACTTTATTTACTACCTGCTGTTCAGGCTCTGCTATGAAGACAGACTTATTAATTCCCTTAATATATTTTTCTATAGCTCTCATTATTCTGGCATCCAAGTACTTCAGAAAAAATAATCATAGCCACAAAAACTCATGAGATAAAAAAATATTTATCCCATTTTACAGACATGGAACTGAGGAAAAGAAAAAGTAAGATGTGTAGGACTTCAGACACCTAGAACCAGATTTTTCAGAGTAACCGATTTCAGGTAAGTATTCGTATCTTTACAGAACACTCTGCCTTGTCTCTCCATATGGTTACTAACTTTACTTCTCTAGCTGCAATTAGTATGTAGATGCCTTACACTGGGTTCATCAGACCTCACTGTCTGTAACTAAGTTATCTCACTTAAGTTAATTGTCTAGACTGTACATAATCAAGAACTGTCAGACTCTAGAACTACATACTCGTTAACTACACAGCCTGGATATCTAGGCTTCACACTTAGAACACTGAAGACAGAATAGATAAACATGCCAGCTTACTTTCAAAGCATAAGCAATCAGACCATAGGAAAGTCTAGATTATTAACAACTATATTTCAAGCCAAAAAACCTGGTTAAAAAATGCAGACATACTCACAACTATAAAATGAAGCAGCCTTCTTTAATCCAGGCAAATTGAGAAAAAACAAACACCCCCTAGTTAAATTTTCACAATGCTTTTATAGAAGGTACCCATTTTAAAAGAACAGCTGTTCCTGAATATTTACCTAGTCACAAACAATTCATTTTCCCCACCTTTTAGGTTAACAAATCTTTTCTTCTGCTTATCAAGTCAGTCCCCTCTAGCCTCCTTAAACTAAAGGAGAAAAATACCAATAACAGTAGAGAAATCCTCTAGTCACTACAGCAGCAGCAAATATAATGATTTCCAGGAGCCTGGTCTGAGCAAAGGCCTGTTAAAAACAGGAGAACAGCACAGGTGTGCCAGTAGCCAAGCTAATGAGCAGCACATGTTTTCAGTTAAAACCCTTAATTTGAAGCCTCTTCTGAGCCAAGAAAATCTTGGGAATGGAGATAACAGGCAATCAGTGACCCTGTCAACCTAAGAAAGCAAGATTTGAATTCAGTTTTATTGCCAGTATACTGCCAGGTCAGTACTTACTGGGTATTTTCTATTTATTCCATGGAGAAAAAGTGATGCTTTTATAGTCACATCATCTAGAAAGAATTTCTGAGAGTAACAACAGAATGAAGAAAGGCTTTGAATTGTTGTGCACTGTCATACTGCTTTACCTTATACTATATCTCATTAACTTGCTTTACCTAGAGGCTGAGAACAGCATTAGGGTAATAGTTAGAGACTGAATAAAGTTTATCTTGTACATACCTGTTAATTGTCCCATTGTGGACTTAACCCATGCCATTAAGTTCCATGCCAAAGTGATTACAAGCTTATTCAGGTGATCAGAAGAGATTTGGTCTTATTCCACTGGTGCACAGACAGCTAAAGGTCTAGCAGTTTTCTGCCGTCTTAGCTCATTGCTTTGTGCTCTTATGCAGCAGTTTCTGATAATGAATCATAGAATCATAGAATAGAATCATAGACTTCTTAAGGTCAGAAAAGACCCTTAAGATCATCGAGTCCAACCATTAACCTAGCACTGCCAAGTCTGCCACTAAACCATGTCCTCGAGCACCACATCTACCCATCTTTTAAATACCTCCAGGGATGGAGACTCAACCACTTCCCTAGGCAGCCTGTACCAGTGCCTGACCACTCTTTCAGTAAAGAAGTTTTTCCTAATATCCAACCTAAACTTGCCCTGGCGCAGCTTGAGGCCGTTTCCTCCTTTCAGGTAGTTGTAGAGAGCAATAAGGTCTCCCCTCAGCCTCCTCTTCTCCAAACTAAACAACCCCAGCTCCCTCAGCCGCTCCTCATAAGACTGGTGCTCTAGACCCTTCACCAACCTTGTTGCCCTTCTCTGGACACGCTCCAGCACCTCGATGTCCTTCTTGTAGTGAGGGGCCCAAAACTGAACACAGTATTCAAGGTGCAGCCTCACCAGTGCCAAATACAGGGGCACTATCACCTCCCTGGTCCTGCTGGCCACACTATTCCTGATACAAGCCAGGATGCCATTGGCCCTCTTGGCCACCTGGGCACACTGCTGGCTCATGTTTAGGCGGCTGTCAACCATCACCCCCAGGTCCTTTTCTGCCAGGCTGCTTTCCAGCCACTCCTCCCCAAGCCTGTAGCGTTGCCTGGGGTTGTTGTGACCGAAGTGCAGGACCCAGCACTTGGCCTTGTTGAACCTCATACAGTTGGCCCCGGCCCAACGATCCAGCCTGTCCAGATCCCTCTGAAGGGCCTTCCTACCCTCCAGCAAGGGAAAGCAGGTTGGCAATCCACTGTGACAGAGAACTTTAAACAGTAATTAACAGGCGACTGCTTCCAGCCCCTTCTTCTGGTTTGTCCTTTTAGAGCTGGGGAGGAAAGGATGGATCACAGATTGATGAAGAAACAGGAAAACATGGAGACAGGACAGAAAAAGAGGGACAAATAAAATCTGAGAGCTCTCCTAAAGCAGGAGGAAGTATCCACATATATGATATCTATTATCTTGTCTAAAGCATCTCTGCCCTTCCTTGAGGGCTTTGACAGGACAGAATTAAAGCTTTTTCCTAAAGACACCAGAACTGTTTCTACAAAGGAACAGGTGATATTGGAAGAAGACCTCCACATGACAGAAGAAACATTTTACATCTGCAAATATCTCTATACCTTCCTACTCCTAGCTTCCCCCACTACTGCCAAGTGGAAAGAACCGCAAAAGCCATACTGCAACACGAAGAGCCTCTTGGGCACACGCAAAACCTCCTCCTGATTTGAAGAGGGGGCTCCAGGAAAACTCCGCTCAAACGCCCTTGGCGGGGCTTGCCCGGCCGGCAGCGCCGAGCCGCCCCGCTCTGCAGGCGTTTGCTGCCTCCTGCTGCCCGGCCTTTGGGATGGCTTTCTAATTCCGGAAGGGTGGCTAATTTCCAAGGAACGCAGGGATAAATTTAGTATCTAGTGTCAAAGAGGACGACAAATTACAGGGATTAACACCAAAGTTGTTAACGCTATGTGCTCAAATACTGTATATGATGGTTGAAGAGGTCAAATTGCTGCTTGAATGAGTTTCTGGAACTCGGATTCTGCTAGAATGGAGGCTACGAATGCAGTTTATGTGAAAGAGATTACCTCTCCAGCCCCTGGTTGCTTGACACTCAAGAGATCCCGTATCATGCTATGGTGCTTCCCTGACTGTGTTAAGTTTATTAGGAACTAGAAAAAGCATGGCACTCTAACTAGGCTGAGATGTTGGCAGAGCTGTACTTTGTTTCATCAGAATTCCCCCTCTTCTTCCTTGGTTAAAGGGAGCACTTAAAACATACAAAAATAAGTTGCATTTCTGGATCAGAGAAGTGCAGGTAACAAGCTGATGGTAAGCTTATGTCTCATAAATGTCTACACACTGTTTTGAAAAAATCTAGTAGATTTTAAAGGTCCTGGTTAAGCAAAAATTGCCTTTTCATCAATAGCTACTCTGTTGATAAATATGTAGTTGTTCCTTGATTGCTGTCTAAATTCTTTTTCTCTTTTGCTAAAATTTTTATTAGCAAATGGACTTCGGAGAATCCCCTGTGGTTGTTTGTTTTGGTCCATAGAAATAAATTGGTTTTGTAAAATGGGGCAGAGATGACTCTGTATGGAAAGTGTGGCAAATTCTTTATCTAGCTTTAGTTTTTACATAAACATGCTTTTAGAAAGATGGATTGCTTTTTATGGGATAGCTTTAAAGTGTATTAAATGCTATAAATCTTTGTCTGCAGAGACCATATTCAGAAGAGATAGATTCTAAATGAATAGATTATATTAATATGGAGAAGTTTAAAACAGTCATGACAAAAAGTCTTTTAGAAGTTGCTGCAAATGCAACGTTTATGCTCAACTTTTCTCCTGACCCCCCTACCACACACCCAATCCCTCATTCAACCCCCCTTATTAGAAATTGAAAGGTTTACTTTATCCAAAACAGAAGATTTTCAGATATTAAACTTTCTTGTAGAGTATTAGATTTTTGCTTATCTCATCTGGTCATTTGCCAGAATTCTTAGTGCACGTGTTGCTCTAGATAGATAATGGATAATGACCAATGACTTTAGCTATCAGACTGAAGATCAATGCTCTTAAAAAGCTGTCAGGTAAACAATGAAACACAACACAAACAAATGTCTACAGAAAGTGGGACTAGTGCATAAATCATGCATGCAAGCAAATAATAAATCAGATGGCTATGCATTCTAATAAACAAAGACAGTGGCAACTATAAGACTGTTATAGTCTTTAGCTGGGAACTAATGAACAGAAAACAGACTTTGGTACCAAAAGTATAAAAATAA
The DNA here is from genome assembly GCA_020745775.1 of Theristicus caerulescens. Taxonomy (NCBI): domain Eukaryota; kingdom Metazoa; phylum Chordata; class Aves; order Pelecaniformes; family Threskiornithidae; genus Theristicus; species Theristicus caerulescens. The sequence continues at coordinate 78,795,061 of CM036558.1, forward strand.
CCACCAACTGGCACCACCGTTACAATTATTGTAACTGGACTAATGATAATAAATTTGCTGTGTTTTTTTTATTAGGCTGTTAAAAATAATTAGACAAACACTAAATCCTTAGCTCTACATATACAGCATGTTCCCTTTTGCCCATAAGAAGATTTTTGAGTATAACAGCTTGAGCTGGCCTAAATCTGTGCTGCTGCTGAAAGATTCACTACCTGCCCCTTAAAAAATATAAATACTCATACTACTACTACTAGTACTACTACTACTATTTCCAGTCAGATTGGGTCTATGACTGAGCAGCCATGCTCACTATTGCTAGAGAAAGGAAGAGAGGTGGAGATCAGGGAGACAGGATGCAGGACCATTCCTTGCAGGGCAAAACAAGTCTGGGATGAGTTTAAGCCCATGTCTGAAAACTCAGTGTTTGTGGCTTCTCCAAGTGGTTTTCTGTAAACAGCATATTTTCATGAAAATTCATAAAAACTCAAGACATATTTCCAAAAGTTAAAATAAAGGCACTTATCTGCAGCTGAATGGACTTGGAGAGGGGCTTTCGTAGAACATTTTTGTGTTTGTATTTCATTGTCACTTCTAATTTCTGTTCCATTTACCACATAGTAAAAATCTTAGAAAACAGAGGCATACACAATACTAAAGTCCAAGTTAAACACATTGCATAGTCTTTCATTAAAATAAAAGTCTTTATTCTAAACTATTTTAGGGTTTTCTACAGCCTTGTAGTCTTGTAATTAATGAAATACTATACAGTAAACACAAAGCCCACTGAGAGTCCAATGCCAAATATGGCATAAGTTTTATGTATAAAATAAACAGTATTGTGAATAATCAAAATTCACTGAGTGAACCATAGCAAAGCACAAATCCTTCACTTACAAACACTCCTGCCTCAAAAGTAAAGGAAATGGAGACAAAGGTTTTTAATTTAACATTGATATTAAAAATGATAGTTAAGTATCTGTTGTATTCTTCAAATAATCCACACAGAAGTATTGCTAATGGGTACTAAAGGTACTCTTCTATATAATAGAGGATGATGCTTTGGGATCAGAATTTCAAGCAGTGATCATTTTTCAGTCTTTCTACTTACTGAAAATCAGAGAGTGAGTTTGTTCTCCCAGTCCAAGTGCTGCACGAGACTCTAGTTGCATGGAAATGAAACCACCTGTTGACATGCACACGTGGATTTATTTCTCAAGGAAGACATGATAAACAAGGAGAGAAGAAATAGGGGAAGTCTGATATTTTCTTCTGCTTTACCCTGACAAAAGTCCAGGATATGGCCAGGAAACGTATCTGAGCCTGGTTGTTGGAGGAGTTCTCTGCATCTTCAGTTCAGACAGAGCTTTTAAGCTAGCTGTTTCCACTTGATTTCCCTAGCTCAGGACTTTGGGAAGGAAGCAGCATGAATATTTGCAAGTTCTAGAAACACTACGGAAGTGGACGGGCCAACTATAGAATGGAAGTGTGGGGGTGTGCTGAAGATGTACAGAAGCTGTACAGAAGCACACAGTGTTTTGCATAGATCTTATGAGGTGCTGCCATGGGCTTCCATAACACAGACGGACTAATTTTGCAGTTCATTTATAATGTGAGTAGACCTGATTTATACTGCACTTCAAGTAAGTTTCACCATATCTCAAAGATGAACTTACCAGTTCTGACCTCAGGTTAGAGGAGCTTGTAGTTAGAAATGTTAAAAGCTTTCTTAGTGGCAAGAAATAGAATTTGAACATGGAAAAAAATATTAGAAATGTTTCCCACATCCTTCCACAAACAAACACCACCCAAGCCACTGCTGCTGTGCTACATAAAGGGTAAATTAATATTAGAGATTCTATTCACTAGCATACTTAGATTCCAGCAAACCAGATGTGGTTCCAGTCCTTATGCTGGTGTTATTGGCAAAGTTCACACAGTGGTTTGGAAATCTTTAGAAAGAAATGGCACATGAAGAGCAACGTTATTACTACTATTATGCTTTGTTTGGGAGGTTTGAGCTCTCTTTGTTTATTCTGTTATTTGATTGTTAAAAACCTCAGTTGCATGTACACCAAGCACTGAAAAGATACCAAACAATGCATTTATTATCTGTTATTTATTATCATTGACCAAAGAGACAGATGCTACCTTTTTAAGAAAATAATTCATTGCCTTAAATAACAGTATGACTAACATTTATTCAGAAGAGCCAGTAAGAACATGAAGCTTCTGAATTATTTTTCTTTTAAATACAGAACAGAATTAAGCTTTTGTACTGCAGACAAAAGTGCTTTTATTACCTGACCACCTAAGTGGCAAGCCTTCTACATTATACCATAATTATGTTTCTGGGATGCAAGTGACATACAATATTGCGAACTTTAGTGTTTCTGCTACTGACAATGTTAATGCAGAATAATAAAGACATCTTTCATAATAAAGGCAATTGTAAAACGCTTACAACCAGCTAATAATTTAGAAAAGGTTATTGAATAAGTATACAAAAAATGCATAGCATGGGCTATGCCAAGAAAAAACAATTGCTGAACTGAAAAAAAAAAAAAAGAATGATAGACAGTAGATACTTAGATTCAAACTCATATCAATGCAGATACATCACTTTAATGTGAGATAATTCGTATGTTTGAGAGACTGAGAAATGGAAGTTTCACTGAGACTAAAATGTTTTACTTCCAATGCAATATTTCCCAATGTTTCTCTGAAACAGTCTTACTGGGAGTTTGGTTACTTTGGTCCTAGACATGTTCACAGTGAAATCAGGGTAAAAAACCTCTATTAATAAAATCAGTGTTGGGGTTTTTTTTTTAATTTACTTGCTGACATCAGTAGCAAAACAGATGAAATTTCTCTGGACCTATATATAGGTAGCAGCTGCAATTTTACACCTTTTTAAGTGCAGAAGCTAAATGAATAAGCCCACTCAATTTAGAATATAGCTGAAATGCTTCAAGGCGACCCCAGTTCAACAAAGCAGTTTAGTACATGCTAAAATCGATGTTAAGCAAAGCATTTAAATGCACATTAATCACCAAAGATGTAAATAAATTTGAGCATAAACTTCTAAGCATGTGCCTGAGTACTGCCTTTGAAAAGGTATTTAGATGCCAAAATATTAATATAAACATCTTCTGAGATTTTCAGAAATGGCTAAGTTAGGGAATTAATTCCCAATTAAATTCCAGAAGTAATTTGCACCTGAGTCATAACTAAGTTAATTACTAGACATTTTGCACTATACAAAGCTAAGCCATAGGATCAAAATATAGACCCTTGACCTTCATTTTTGGTACTGGTGAAAGTAAAATAGGTAGTCATTGTTCTCCCTGTAAATGTCTGAGCATTTGGTGTAAAGAATGGTGTTTTGTGTACAACAAATACATTGCTGTGATGCTATGGATCTTCATTCCTGAGGAAGACTTTATTGTTTGGCTGTACCTCATGGTATTCTTTCTAATGTTTGTGTAGAAGGGAGTCGTGGAGCTCAAATTTTTATTCTACAAACTCAGCAATATCCAGAAATTTAAAAGTTAAATCTTTCCTAGGTGAAAGTTTAAGAAAAGAGCAGGGATAGTGAACTAGTAAGTGACGTCTTTTTTAGGTTTAAATACCTTCCATTGGTAGAACATAAAGCCCACATAATTTAGGTAGGTTTTCCTTTCGTGTAATATCTGTAATGAAAGACAAAGTGCTCCTTATATCTTGCCATATCCAAAAAGATGCAGTCTTCAAGATGCTCAGGTCAAAAAAGCAGCATAGTATACAACAGCCATATGGGCATAGTAGGAATCTAGAAGTCATTTTAAAGAATATGGCTCAAAATATCTTCTAAGGAAATAACTTTTTAAAAAGTTGTAGAAAGTAATAATTGTCACAGGAAAATTTGTTGACAAAAATACTATTGTTTTCATTAAGAAAAACGAGAAGGTGGAGGGGAAATAAGACAATTCTATACACAATTAAAAATTAGTCACTACATGTGTATTCCTATAACATTTGTTACACGAAGATGATTAATCCTTACAGTAAATAAATTTTACAGTAAGTAAATTTCCTACCTCCTTTCATCATATCTGTTTCTTTTCTGCTGAATTATCTTACTTTTCTGAATACTGAGAGACACTGAGTAGTAGTAAGGATAAACTTTGTCCCAACCACACAGATGCAACAAATCTATTTCAATATTACCTTAAAGAAAAATATTTCAAGAAGAAAACATTGGAGAAAACATCTCGAAAAAGGAGGAATGTAGCAATATTTAAAAGTGAAGGAGAGTACATAGGAGCAACAGAAAAGTGATGACAGGATTTCAAAAAGCAAATGTTAGATAACAGATTAAGAATGCAGAAACCTGAAGGAAGAGAAGACTGAGATATCCATTAGGAATAGTAGAAATAGCTAGAAAAGATCAGTGATAGTCAAAAAAAGAATGTTTGTTGGGAGATAAATTGAGAAGAGTTGGAGTCAAAGAAGATAAAAAACAACCAAACAACAAAAAAAAACCCACAAAAAGACTAAACCCCAAAAGCAAAGCCCACAACAAAAAAAAATGGAGAGATGAAACTGCAGAATATTTAATGGAGTGAATGACTGTCTCATAGGAAAATGAAAGTAAATCTCAACGAAACTTGGGAACAGTTTGTCATTCTGCTTCCCATTTTGTTCAAAACAGTCTAGTGTAAACTTATATCCCTTCTCAGAAGCCCAGCTAACAATCTGTTTCATGCAAATGAAATAAATCTTCATTATTCCCTACATAAATACCAGAATACACCTACAAGGTGTTGTGTGCAGTGGTTCTCAGAAGTCAGTTCTAGAGAATGATTCTGTGCAAAGAAGTACCTACCTCTTTTTGACATTTTCTTTTTTTTAAAAAAACACTTAATAATAGTAGCAGATTCCAATAAAGGCTCACGAGCCCATTATACCAACAAGAAGACAAGCATGAATTGAAGAAGCCACACCAACAAAATCAGAATTCAGTTTTTTTCATACATCTTTGTGTTGCTCCTCTGTCTGTGCTGTCGTTCAAGAAGAAAAGATAATGCTTAGGAGTATTTACCTCATAGCATGATCTGTCTGTTACAGAAATTGTGCATGAAATTGACAGAGGAAAAGGTCTGAGAGAATGATGTTTTATTCCCATTCTGCCCAGCAAGCACAGCTAGGTTGGCGCATCAGAAAAGAGAGGGTATTTTAGCTTCTACAGTATAGGCCTCAAGGCGTGGATTACTAGAGTTATTCAATACGTGAAACTGAAGCCATCACACTTTAGTGAATTTAAGGGCAATTAAATACCTGTCCCAGGTTCTTTTAAAAGTCTCAATCTGAGAATCAAATAATATTTAACTGTTAGAAATGGATAAACATGTGAGGTATCCTTATGGGTGAACATAATAATAACTGCTTAAAATAATAGTGACATTGATTTTTAATTTTTTTTTCATTTCAATATCACTTACAATTTTTGTTTTCAACTCCAGTATCTCATTCTTTTTTCTTCTTTTTTCTTTTTTATTTTTTTTTTATGTAGACTCCCAAGCCCAAAGAATCATTGAAAAAACTTACTGACTGTGACTGAGACACTTCTACAAATAGCCATGTTCCACTAGGCACTGAATATGCATATAATAAATGGCTATTTCTATATTAAGTAGCTTAACATTCAACATCTACTGAAATTCTACTTGCACTGAAATGTTCAGAAATCAACTTAGACTACGCACTTCAAACAGTGAAGTTACCAAACATACTGCATTTTACTTTTAAATGCTTTACATATTATTTCCTGCACCTAGGAAGGCATACGTCCATTGCCTATCAATTCCTGTGCTGTTTCCTCTGATACAGTGCTTTAAAATAATGATCATCTACCATGTTTTGTATTTAATATTATATCTGTTTTATTTTTCTAGTTATATACAGAGGTTAAATGACATGTTTCTGTTTGGATTAGTACATCTTTCAAAATCTGCATGACTGGAATTATCAGAGATAACAATTTCTGTCTGTAGAATAATACAGATAATCTGCAAAAGAATCCATGTGTTGGAATCACTGTGTGAATCATTGCAGCTATTCTGGAAACTGCCCGCACAGAATAGCCTACACTACTAGGGCGTCACTTTTAATCGGATCTACAACATTTCTTTAAAGTATCCTTCTTTTCAAAGCATTTTTCTTCCTTTAAGACTACTTGCAGTAATATTCATTGAGAATAAGCCCAATTAAGCAACATTAGCCTAAAAAATTAGACTAAAATGTGAAACAGATCACTGTCTGTCTTCTTTTTATTTTATAATATTCATCCAGATTTCTACAATAGTGGAAGTGAGAGTGCTTATCAGAAAGCATGTGTAGTCACAGAAATTATTAGCAGGCAGTTAATTTGCACATCAACATTAAAACTGATTTATTCTATAAGGATGTTTCCATTTTGAGACCTATGCGGTTCCCTTACTGTGACAACGGTGTTGTGTAGATGAAAGTAATTTATCATTCAACTAGTTAGCTGTTTCATTTCCTAGTCCATACTAAATTTCACATTCTCCTAACCTTCTTGATAGCAGTATTTGAACTTGTCCAGGTTTGTCTCCCATCAGCTATACAGTAACATCTGTGTAAGTGTACCTTACCTGAAGAAATTTTTTGCTTGTATAATGAATTCAGCATCTTTTGAACAAAGCACGTATACTAAATAAATGAAGTAATGGTAAATAACAGGTATTTTTTTTTTGTGTTTCTTTTCCCGCTTCCTACAAATGTAATTTAAAAAAATAATGTTTTCCAACATAAGTTTAAGTTTGGAACTTAAAGCATAGCTGTACAGCCAAAAGGACTAACAAACATCTTTTAGATTGTCACTGACAATATGTAAATTAACAACAGACCAGTAACATTAAGAGAAAGAACAGAAAGCATTTTGGTTATTTAGACTCTGAGCCATCAGCATTTCATTATTGTAAGCACCAGACATCATAGTGATTTTTTCATCAAAAATTCCCCAGTTTGGGATGACAAACAAAAACGTTAGCCTGGGCTTTACATGCAACATTGTCAACTTCTTCAGAGGGGGTCTGAATACTTATGAGTTCTGTGGAGTGCTTAATGGCATCTCTTGTTAGTGCTCATGCAGGTGCCTCGCTAGGCACAGCGAAGCTGCTTACAGGACTTAGTCCAACCTTGTGCTGCCTGGGTGGCTTTCAGAAAAAGATGTCATTAAAGGATTTTTATGTTTGTATATTGTTTTCAAGGGGAAGGAAAGTTATTTTTGAAGGTTGAAAGAAAAAGTACTAGTGACTATAACTGTTCTAGACTTTAGCCTCAGAAAGATTTGACAATTAATGACCTATGATACTAGGGTGGGAGGTGAAGCAAGAGCTTTCTCAGTAAGAGGCACAAGATTTTGTCAGATTGATAGAAAACTATTTCCATGCAGGACTGAAAGAGACCTGAATTTCGGAGAAAATTTCCTTACAAAATACCAAGGGACACAATCAAATGGTTTTTGTTACCAAATAGCATCCTCAAAAGGCCCTCAGCAATTAGAGGCAATAAAAGGCCTAGGCACTTGCAAGCACCTTACTGTCTGCTTGGTCCATAAAGAACAATGCAAAACCTGAAGCTACATGCCTGGGTTTACTGCACAGTGTGTGTAAATAATCAGGACCCTTTGCAGAACAGTCTCAAAACCATGTTCACACTGAGTAGAAAGCAGCCAGATAGCTAAGAGGAAATTCTCCTAGACTTTAGGTGCCTAAACCAGGATTGCAGAGACACAATTTTTTCAGTTTAGGATTTCAAGAAATGGAACATAGCTTGAGCTTCTTTTTCATCCATTCCAAAATATGGCTGCTGAAAGAGCCATTATGTCAATGTTCATGGCACCACCTACATTTTATGTAATAGTTCAGAGGTTTTTGAACCCTCTCTGGAAGTTGGAAGTATAAGATCTAGGCTGTTTTCTGCCTGTGAATGTTCAAAGCCATATTTCCTATTTTTCAATTTAGCTTCTATTAAGGAAGTGAGAAACACAGGACTACTTTCAGGATAATTTCTATCTTTTGATTGTTTAACATAAAATTTATAAACTATGATGGAAACAGGAATCTTGGTTTGTCCTTTTTTTTTTTTTAACCCACATTTTAAAATAAAGCCACTGTGACTTTTTGAGGGGTATGTCAATTTTAAAGGAAGTTTCTTATCTTTGTTCTTTTTGTTTTGCAGCAGTAGTGGCTTTGCCTGGAAAACACAAACAACCAAGCTTCAGAAATTTTGTGCTGTATCCATCTAAGCCATATCCATATAGTCCTATATATTTATACAAAATCAGTAAAGGAAAAAATCAATCTAAAGGCTACGAATGAACAAGTTTATTAGCTTGTATAAGTGCAGCAACAGATAAGAAATCTCTGTAGCAAGATAAAGTGAATGAAAATGAAAAACAAAAATGTAAGGCAGGTAGTAATGGAAAAATCTTCATTAAAATAATTAGAGCATGAAGAATCTGGGTTTCTTGTTAAAAAAAGTATGCATTTAATTTCTAAGTTTTACTTAAATAAAAAGAAACTTTGGAAAGAATTACACTGTCCGCTTGATAGCTACCTGTTTAAAAATAAGAAAGATTATTTTGTAAACCCTATATCAATATATTTGCAAGAAGAATATAAAGAAAAGAAAAGAAAAAAAAGAAAAGAAAAGAAAAGAAAAGAAAAGAGAAAGAGAAAAGAGAAAAGAGAAAAGAGAAAGAGAAAAGAAAGAGAAAGAGAGAAAAGGAAAAGAGAAAAGAGAAAAAGGAAAGGAAGAAGGAAAGGAAAGGAAAGGAAAGGAAAGGAAAGGAAAGGAAAGGAAAGGAAAGGAAAAGGAAAGGAAAGGAAAGGAAAGGAAAGGAAAGGAAAGGAAAGGAAAGGAAAGGAAAGGAAAGAAAGGAAAGGAAAGGAAAGGAAAGGAAAGGAAAGGAAAGGAAAGGAAAGGAAAGGAAGGAAAGGAAAGGAAAGGAAAGAAAGGAAAGGAAAGGAAAGGAAAGGAGGAAAGGAAAAAAGAAAGGAAAGGAAAGGAAAGGAAAGGAAAGGAAAGGAAAAGGAAAGGAAAGGAAAGGAAAGGAAAGGAAAGGAAAGGAAAGGAAAGGAAAGGAAAGGAAAAGGAAGGAAAGGAAAGGAAAAAAGGAAAGGAAAGGAAAGGAAAGGAAAGGAAAGGAAAGGAAAGGAAAGGAAAGGAAAGGAAAGGAAAGGAAAGGAAGGAAAGGAAAGGAAAAGGAAAAAAGGAAAGGAAAGGAAAGGAAAAAAGGAAAAAGGAAAGGAAAGGAAAGGAAAAAAAAAAAAAAAAAAAAAAAAAAAAGAAAAGAAAAAAAAAAAAAAAAAAAAAAAAAAGAAAAGAAAAAAAAAAAAGAAAAGAAAAGAAAAGAAAATGAAAGATGTTACATTTTTCTTTCTTTAATGGAATATTTTGTGGAAAAAAGATTTACAAACTGGCATATTTCTTGTAGTTACTTATTTAGAATGGTTTATTAAGAAAATTCATTTGGAGCATACTTCTGTTTATGAAAAGTAGTTCTCTACCAATCCCACAAATTATTTAAGTGTTTGCACACTCTATTTACTTATGAACTTTATGTTAGAAAACACAATAATATATCACAATGCCAGAAAGACTGATAAGTCAGCTTTGGGTTTGGTAGTTCATGAGAAAATAGAATATATTTTAGGATGTTTAGTTTTAAAAGGGCTGTAATTCTAGGAAAAAAAAATATTTTTCTGCGTAAAATTCATAATGCACAAGGCTTACTTTTTCACCAGACTTCCTAATTTGGTACAAAAGAAGAGTAAGATTAAAGTCTTACTTGAATACTAATGTCTTACTTGAGTACTATTTTAAAAGAAAAACCAGGAAGATGGATTTTTATTCACCAAAAATATACATAATCCTGTGTTTGAACTTCAGTCATATGATTCTGCAATCACTCAACAACAGCAGAACTAATCATGAGCTGAAAATTATGCAAGGGATTAAGAGCCTCACTGAACCTGGCTTTAGGAAAGAGATCTCCCTTTTTTAAAATAATACTTTACTTTTAAGCTACAAATCAATTTCCCTACAGATTATTTTTGTCTAACTGTATAGATAGAACTCTCTTTCTTTTCAGAAGTGAACCAAATATTGTCATGAATTCATTATTTTAATGAATTGTTCTTGTTAACAGTCAGCTCTAATATTTTTTTTTTCATTTTCACACATTCTACATTGAAATACCATTGAAAAGCTGAACTAGGCTTATGTGCACAAAAATTCTTACTAGTCTCATTATTTCTGTTGATTTCTATCTCCTTTTTTTTGTTAATTCAGAAAGTGCGGTCTTCTAAAACATAGTTTGACTACATGACTAAAAAGACAAGATCCAAAATGAAGTTAACACCTGAACAAATTCCTCCAGATCACAGCAGTGAATTAGTAAATCTAATGAAGCTTCAAAGTAATAATTGGTAAACATTTGCTTTGTACTAGGCACTTCTCTAAGAATCAAAGCATCAAATCATTAGAGCCACTTAAAAATGGAATTCAAATTTTATTAACTCCTTGGCAGACACAACATCTAATGTTTCTACTCCTGCCAGGACATGCACAGAAAACAGGCTGATTTGAAACATAAAAGCATAAAATAATACTCTTAATCCATATTGTTGCTGTTAATGCAAAAATTAAATAAATCAGGATGCACAGTAGAGTGACACTAAAGGTGGCTTTTGAAAAGCTAGTAGTGATATCCATCTGGCAGAAGTAAAGTAGAGATTTTGGGGAAAAGGAAGGTAAGAGATCTTCAAATAAAACTGATATTAAAGCATTTACATTTTATATCTTTAATAAAAAAATTGGCAAAGATCAGAAATGCTAGAAGAATCAGCATGAAATAACGATTTGTTTTATCAAATATAATGAGAAATATTTTTTTTTCCCATGATGCTTAAGCTATTAACCCTTTAGCTTTTGGGAATGAAGCCAAAAATTAACATGTATCCCATTTTGTATGGTGATAGGTTGTGTTGCTTTTCTGTAGATTTTCATAGGTTAAGAGTATTATGATCAGCATTTTAGCTGACTTGTGATGAATATTTTAGCTGATTTTTTAAAGACATTTTAACTGTACTACCTTAACAGGAAATCGATCAAATTGCACATTTATATAGTTTAAGTTTGCTTAAGTCACTGCAGAAAACAAAGTCAACAGCAATATCTCAGCTGTCATCAACGATGGCTTGGGCCTTCCTGTACAGCAGCTGCTGTTTGAGAATTTTCTGATTTGTTATGTAACTCAATGGTATATCTCTGTTCCACAACATTATTCCCTAATACAAAATTGATCCATTTCTCTCTTTATAACATCTGATCACATTAGGGGTATTTTTTTAAAAATACCTAACTGGCTACTGGGCCCTGTAAGACACAGCCGCATTGGGTTAGAGTAGAGCTATGCATTCAGTATGAAGGCCTTCCTGCCAGTATAAAACTTTTGGTATGAGAGAAGGTGTGAGAGACAATATATTCTAAGGGAGAATGTGATTATGAATATTTACTCACTAAAGGAAGGAAGAAGAGGAAGAGGGGAGAAAAGGGAGGACAGATGGACTTTGTATGTGTATTTGAAGGGAGGACAGACTCTTCAAAGTAAGACATTGCAGCTCTATGTAGGTTTTTGTTACTAGTTCAAAATAGCTTGCCAAAGTTTCACAAGTATCAGATTTCCTAGGTTAGCACTTGGTGAACATAGTTTTTCATCTGACACCAATAATAATTTTCAGTTTGATCTAGTGTACTACCAGTAAGGCCTGCAGAGTTTCTTGCTCCTGGAAAATTAGATACAGAAGTGTCAAAGCAGTACTGTTCCACAGAAGAACAAACCCAGCAATAAAACTCTGCAAAGTTTTAATTGCTAATTTCAAATGTGGGCCAGATTTACCTAATAATATGCCTAAATAACTGATTTATAGTTTGGGGATAAAATAATGGGAAGTTCATAGGCGTTTGTTTTTTTTTTTGTTTAGGTTTGGGTTTTTTTTTTATTTACATTAAACTAGGAACTTAAAATACTAAGAAAATCTCATGGTTGTGTGTTTAACTATATAAATGATTTGGCAGTAGTGTCTGAATAGAAAGTGCTGAGTTTCACACAGCTGTAACCAGTTGTGGGAAATCTAATTTTCTTTTACTGTGAAGGTATTGGAGTTCTATGGAAAATTGTGTATGCTGTAATAATAAAACTGCTGAAGTTGATTCCTGCCCTGAATGAAAAATGCTGTGTGGTGCCACCTACAGTGAAAAAAAATGTTCAAAGGAAAAACTAATTTCTCCTCTGTCACGAGAAACATGACATCATATATTACAGACTAAGTACCTCAAAAGAGGCTAGTCTAAACACTTTTAGGAATTCTTTTGCACATTGCACTGGATTTTGGATTGGGCCTCTAGACAGGGTCATCCTGGTATGTCTGCTGTGGTCTATGTATCACACTGGCAGGTTTACTCATGCAACTTCAAATTACTGTGACAGTGCAGATGAAAGCACTTCAGAACAGAAATAGAAAGCAATCCTGCAATTGATTGAATACATAATGTGGGTGACAGGCCCAAGCCACAGAGATTTTGTTTGTGACTTTCTACATCCTGTTCACCAGTATTTACATTAATATTTACACTGGAGGTTTTATTTATATATATATAAAAATATATATAGTATATTATACATTATAATCCAAAGGGAAATGGTTAGCGACCTGCTACACCACTTAGACATGCACAACTCTATGGGGCCGGATGGGATCCACCCAAGGATACTGAGGGAGCTGGCAGAGGTGTTCACCAAGCCACTCTCCCTCATCTCTCAGCAGTCCTGGCTAACCAGGGAGGTCCCAGTGGACTGGAAGTTAGCAAATGTGACCCATCTACAAGAAGGGTTGGAAGGGAGGATCTGGGGAACTACAGGCCTGTCAGCCTCACCTCAGTGCCAGGGAAGGTTATGGAGTGGCTCATCTTGAGTGCCGTCACTCAGCATGTACAGGACAACCAGGTGATCGGGCCCAGTCAGCATGGGTTTATGAAAGGGAGGTCCTGCTTGACCAACCTGATCCCCTTCTATGACAATTTGACCCGCTTAGTGGGTGAGGGAAAGCCTGTGGATGTTGTCTACCTAGACTTCAGCAAGGCCTTTGGCACCGTTTCCCACAGCATTCTCCTGGAGAAACTGGCTGCTCATGGCTTGGACAGGCGTACTCTTCTCTGGGTAAAAAAACCTGGCTGGATGGCAGGGCCCAAAGAGCTGTGGTGAATGGAGTTGAATCCAGTTGGCAGCCGGTCACAAGTTGTGTTCCCCAGGGCTCAGTATTGGGGCCAGTTCTGTTTAATATCTTTATCAACGATCTAGACGAGGGGATTGAGTGCACTCTCAGTAAGTTTGCAGATGACACCAAGTTGGGTGGGAGTGTTGATCTGCTGGAGGGTAGGAAGACTCTACAGAGGGATCTGGACAGGCTGGATCCATGGGCTGAGGCCAACTGTATGAGGTTCAACAAGGCTCAGTGCCGGGTCCTGCACTTGGGTCACAACAACCCCAGGCAACACTACAGGCTTGGGGAAGAGTGGCTGGAGAGCTGCCCGGTTGAAAAGGACCTGGGAGTGTTGGTTGACAGCCAGCTGAATATGACCTGGCAGTGTGCCCAGGTGGCCAAGAAGGCCGATGGCATCCTGGCTTGTATCAGAAAGAGCATGGCCAATAGGGAAGGGATAGTGCCCCTGTATTCGGCACTGGTGAGGCCGCACCTCGAATCCTGTGTTCAGTTTTGGGCCCCTCACTATAAGAAGGACATTGAGGTGCTGGAGCGTGTCCAAAGAAGAGCAACAAAGCTGGTGAAGGGTCTAGAGCACCAGTCCTGTGAGAAGCCACTGAGAGAACTGGGGTTGTTTAGCCTGGAGAAAAGGAGGCTGAGGGGAGACCTTATTGCTCTCTACAACTACCTGAAAGGAGGTTGGGAGTTGGTCTCTTCTCCCAAGTAACAAGTGATAGGATAAGAGGAAATGGCCTTAAGTTGTGCCAGGGCATGTTTAGGTTGGATATTAGGAAAAATTCCTTCACTGAAAGGGTGAAGGATTGGAACAGGCTGCCCTGGGAAGTGATTGAGTCTCCATGCCTGGAGATGTGTAGATGTGGCACTTAGCAACATGTTTTAGTGGGACTTGGTAGTGCTAGGTTTATGGTTGGACTTGATGATCTTAAAGGTCTTTTCAAACCTAAATGATTCTATGATCCTATATGATAAAGTATATATTATTATGTAATATAGTATAGAATATGTAGTATATAATATATAAAAATGTAAGTGAACTTGAAATTTTAATGAAGTAGGTTTTTTTATCATGCACTTACTCTGCTGTAATTGTGTTTTTATGAAATGCTGCAGTGCCTTGAGCTTTGCAGTAAGGGGGTACTTTGTTTATAAGATCATCATAATAACTTTTATTTAACTGATGTAACTACCAGTTGAATTCATTTTGGTTTCACAGTCACATGGGCAAAAATTTGAAGGTGCTAGATTAATAACTTTGGGGCAATAATGTAAAACCAAGACCTTCACCCATCCCTCATATCAATTCCATCCACCCCCAGCTGAATCACTAGGAATCCTAAATGTTACTTCTCTACAGCAAGAGGCTGGGGACGAACCTGTCACTGTCTCCCATAACATCCTCATTAACAACCTGATAAAGCACAGACTAGATAAGTGGACAATGAGGTGGAATGAAATCTGGCTCAACTGCCATCCTCAAACAGTTGTGAGCAGTGGCACGAAGTCCAGCTGGAGGCTACTCATTAGTGATGTGCTCCAGGGGTTGATATTTGGGCCAATACTATTTAACATCTTCATTAACAACCAGGATGATGGGATAGTGCACCCTCAGCAAGTCTGCAGACAATACAAAACTGGGAGAGGTGGTTGATAATGCCACATGGTTATGCTGCTATCTAGGGCATTGACAGATGGAAGAAAGGGGCAGACAGGAGCCCAAGGACTTGGGGTCACAGTGGCCACCAATGTGGCCATATGCCAGAAATCTGTCCTTGCATTAAAGAAGGCCAACAGCATCCTGAGCTGCATTAGGAAGAGCAATGTCACAAGCAAGTGGAGGGCGGTGATCCTTCCTCTCTGGTGAAACCAGTGGTGTGCCTAGTTCTGCGTTCCTCAGTGCAATAAAGACATAGTCATACTTGAGTGAGTCCAGGGAAGGTCCATGAAGATGATTAAGCGTTTGAAGCACCTGTCATCTGAGGAGTGGCTGAAAAGGTTGGAACTTTCTAGCCTGGAAAAGAGCAGACTTGGGGGCAAAGCTCATCAATGTATATAAATGCCCTGGGGGGAGTGTGTCAAACACTGGAACAGGTTTCCCAGAGAGGCTAGCTGTCTCTGTCCTTGGAGATATTAAAAAACCAACTAGAGCAATCTGCTCTAGTTCACTCTACTTTGAGCAGGAGAGTTGCACTAAATTACCTCCAGAGAAACCTTCCAACCTCAACCATCCTGTGATTCTGTGGAGCTGCAAAGATCAGATATAGATTGAAGCTTCAGGTCTGCAGGCATTAGTTTTTTGTGTCTGGGTTCATTAACCAAAAGATGGTTGGAATAATTAATTTGATTCTTATATTGTATACTCTTTATCTTATCATCTCATGGCTTCAACATCTAAATTGTCTGAGGCAACAACAATTCTGTTTATAGATATTTGAAATGAGTGCCGAAGGAGGAAAGGGTAAAATTTTGTGTAACTACTATCATTTTGACTGTAGCACTGTTCTTAAAGATATCTATCGAAGTCTGCTATGAAGGTAATCCTAGGCATGTCTGCAATGATGAAAATGACATTATAATATTCAGGAAGTGTCAGATGAATTTGAAATGAGGGCTTGTTTCCTCTTTCCCCAACTCCTTGTATGATACAGACAGCACAAAGAAAACATTACAGTGTTTGGGGCTTTTTTTCCCCTTCTGTATTCTCAAGGAATTTAATATTTTATATACTGGCTATTACTTACTTAAGATGTACTTGAACTGTAGCTATAACACTGTATTGGGTATATGTGTCAAGGAGCTGATGGTGGTGGGCTGCAGGGGCGGACCCTGTGAGGAGCGGCCGGGGCTGCCCCGCACCGGCCACAGCCGGTTGCAACCGGCTCCAAGGGCCCCAGCGCAGGGCAGAGCTGAGCCCCTCAGCCCCGGGCGGGCGCCTCGGGGAAAGCCTGGGTAAGGAAGGGCAAAAGGCTGCCCGGCAGCCGGGGCTGAGGGAGCCAGGGTGAGAAAGAGCCCTGCGAGCCCCGAGGGGAGAGCGGGAGGAGGGGAGGAGGTGCTCCAGGCGCCCCGGCAGAGATTCCCCTGCGGCCCCGGGAGAGACCCCGCGGGGGCAGGGGTTTCCCTGCAGCCCCTGGGGAGGCCCCGGGCTGGGGCAGGGGAAAGTGTGAGGAGGAAGGGGCGGCAGGGGGCAGCTGCTGTGGGCTGACCGCATCCCCCCACTCCCCATCCCTCTGCACTGCTTGGGGGAGAGGAGGTAGAGGAGTCAGGGTTGAAGGAATGAAGTTTAACCTGGGAGTGGGCGGAAGGTGCTTTAGGTTTTGTCTTTGTTTCTCACCACCCAACTCAATTTTAATTGGCAATAATTTAATTTTCCCCAAATTGAGTCTGTTTTGCCTGTGACGGTAATTGGTAAGTGATGTCCCAGTTTTTATCTCAACCCACGAGCTTTTCCATCTTATTTTCTCCCCCTGTCCTGCTGAGGAAGGGGAGTGAGAGAGCAGCTGGGTGGGTGCCTGGCAGCCAGCCAACATCAACCCACCACAAACATTAAAATTGCAACTTGAAGAAAACTGCTGATAGATTTACAACTGCACTTTGGGGTTCCCTTACTTTCATTCCTTCTGGTGCATCTGGTGGTTTGAAATGCTATGAAAGGAAATAAAAAAGAAAACATTTTATTTAGGGATAAGCTGAAACTCATTTTCTCACATTTCTCCTTCCTTGGATGTGCAGGTATTCTGCAGACTTAATCACCATCACTGTCTGCCATTGCAGAAGTAGAGCTCTAAAGTAAAATGTAAAAAAGTCTTTACTACAATTAAAAAAAAAATCGTTAGGACTGCCTTGTCATCTCTCAGTGATTGAAAGTTCTAGACTTACATGACAGACTATTGTTCTAATATTTCTAGACTAGATAAAATAAAAATTTATCTGAATATTAATTCAATTTTTAGTCTTCCAGCATAAATTGAGGTAAAAAAGGAGTGGATCTTTCTGTTTCACTGTCATGCCTTAACAGATCAGATCCACAAATTGTGCTGTAGAAATTAAGAACATATCAGTCCAGGATTCTTTTGCACAACTTTGCCTGAAATCATCATCTCCATTCCCCAAAGAATTTTTCAGCAGAGAACATATAGGTGAAAGTCAATCTATAGCTCTACCCCAGAACAGAGTTGATGTCTTAGTCTAATGTGCCAGAAGAGGCAGTTTACTGAAAGATAACAGACTTTACACCAAAGCATCTGAAGAGCACATCTAGTTTGGGGATAGTCACCTCCAGCAAAAATGGTGAACTTAAAAAATGGGTAGATGCAGGAAAATAAAAAAGCAGAAGGCCTTAAATAATTTTCAATAGTTCAATAAAACTAATCTCCCAAATGAGTCTTTCTCATCTCATTAAAGAACAAGAAGATTCACTAAAACTTCTTGCACTCTTTTTAAATAAAAGAAATCTTCTGAAAGAGGCCATAACATAAAAATAGCTGGTAAATATCTGGTGAATACCATAAAATGGAGGTAAGAGAAATATAATACATACCTTGCAAAGATACTTCTTGATATGTGGAAAGCAAATTATTGGATTGAGGGAAGTTAAGAAAGTGCAGATTTAGAAATATGAAGATATAAATGATGATTAAAACTAAAACAGGATGTTGTTTAAAGTTTAAATGGTTTTTGTGCTTTTGTTCTGTTCTCTTTGTCCAGAGTTGAACATTACCTAGGTCCTGAGAAGCCATGAAAAAAACCTTGTCTTGTTTTCAAAGCTTACTTTCTCTGTGATTAAACAATCTGTTGACCCAAATATGTAAGACAGAACATAGGACAATCGGTTATAGCAAGTGTAATTTATCCATTGACCATCTTTATCTACGAGTGTTCACTGTGAACTGTTGATTGAATTTCATTTATGCCAAGTGAAAGGATTTTCTGTAGCAGAAACTTAATCCTTACAGACATGAAAATAGACTAGCAAAGCATGTTGGTTTTTTTTTTCTTTCTTCTTCTTAAATGTACTTATATACTTGGTAGAAAGACAGAATTTGATGGTTTCCATAGTAACATTTTGGGACAGCAGGCCAACCACGAAGGCCTTGTTCACCCACCTATGCTTTTAACACAATTCTACCTTCCACATCACTGGCACAGAATATATACAGACACAGAGATGTGAAATCAAGTTGCAGGTAAGTACATTTGCAAAAAAACCAAACCAAACCAATAAACCCAAAACCCAACTAACTCTAACTTGCTAGATACAGATGATAAATATCCTGTCAAGGCAAAAAATGTTAAGTAAGCTGGATTAATTTCTGAATGACACGTATTCACCCATCATTTAATAGTAAGTGGGAAATTTGGAAGTATTTCCTTTTCCTGATTAAGGGTAACATATAGACTCAACCTTTACACCTTCAGGGAAAGAACTGATACAAAGAGAATGTTGATTCTAATCAGCATTTAAGTGCTTGCTTTTGTTTTATATCTTTATGTTGACACTGGGCAGAAGCTAGCTAGGTCTTTATGTTTGTATGGGGTTTTGCAAAGTCACACTTTCAAATGCTGTCTTCTAGCAGGAGCTAGGAGCTAATCTTTGAGGGACATTTCTCTCCCTACCCTGGCTGCCAGATGTCAAACAGAACCTTTAACCCTGATATCAAGCTTGCCTCTGGGATTCACAAATTTATCTTTGATTGCAAGTATCCAAAGTGTTTTTTTGGATTGATTACCTCTGCAGAAACAAAAGCATCTCATTTTCCAGTTTTATTTGCAATGCTTTGAATGCTAAACAAGGCTAAAAATGAAAACAGTGAATTCATTCTGGCAAAGCAGAGGTTAAACTGTTGTTTACTAAACTGAAAGCTAAGTGGCAAAATAAAGTCACAGAACAAAAACAATGCAGACAAAGGGCATATCTGCCATCAGCCCCTTCTCACTGTCACTTACAGATCTCTGAGGTATATCGTGGAGAATTGTGCAGTGCCCAGCTCCAAAGTGCTGCCTTTTAGAGGATATCTTTGAGGAATCTCTTGGAGGCTGAACTTTCCTGTAGGAAATAATGAACACAACTTAAAACAACTTGCTTCCTCAACTTGAGTTTTATTCTAAAATAATGGAAAAGCTAACAACCTAATACGAGGTCAGTAACTAACTAGGTTTGTAACTAATAAGCTAGAGCTGCTTGCCTGAAGGACCCCTCCAAGACTCCTTTTTTTCCACATGCAATCTCCCTCTCTTTTTAAAACTTGCATCCTAGCTCTTTTATCTAATAAAAATTTAGCTTTGGCAAGCACAGGTGTAAGGATTCACACTCTCTGTGCAACTACATGTGCAAGTGCAAATGTAAATGTACATGGACCCACCTTCCCTATCCCTTGCCCCTCCCCTTTTGCATATTTCCAATCCCACTGCATTGGTTTGTGATGTTACAACAGTAAAGAGTTATTCACTGTACAATCATTAATTAAACATACAATCTTTGGATCACCTTGAATATGTCAGAGTCTGTGCACAGTATGGTAGTAATAGGGATGACAAATTTGTTATCAATTTGTCCCTTCCAACTTGTTAATGTTAGGAGGTTTTGATATCATAGCTTCCTACTTGGTTTTATAACAAATAAACTATTGCAGTATTTATAAACATATCCTGAAAGCAACAGTGTGGAATCTTAAGCTTCATGGTTGATTTTGTTTAAGACTAAGTATCATAATAAGATGTGGATTATTGCACTAAATGGAAGGAAGATGATTAATTTAAAAGCATTTTTTTAATAAATGCAACAAGAGCTGCTACTCTTTAGCATGCAAACATCTTAAATGCTCTGTAATTCAACAGCACAATGAAGTCATGGACAATGATACACAGTATAGGTCCATCATGAATTCGTTGAACTCTCAAAACCTTATCTGTTTTGTTTTTCATTTTGGTTTTGTGTTAAATTATAATTCTGTTGTTACCATTAACAATTTATTCTAATTCATTAAATGACTTTTTCTAATTCTGGGAAGATAATACTGAGATGGGGTAAGAAGAGCTGGAACAGAAGGTAATATGGTATAAAAAGAATTTGGGAGATGGGGAAAGAAACACATTC
Organism: Theristicus caerulescens; assembly: GCA_020745775.1. NCBI lineage: Eukaryota > Metazoa > Chordata > Aves > Pelecaniformes > Threskiornithidae > Theristicus > Theristicus caerulescens. Next base: position 78,815,503 of record CM036558.1, read on the forward strand.
TTTTTTTCCAGGATATCATATTTCTTTGATGTATTTGCAAGCTCACAGCATAAAGGAAATTATCAGAAACAAAATGCTGCAAAAAGGCACCTGTATACTTTGGAGAGTACACTGCTGTTCATATGGTCTTTCTTAATAATAGATTTTAAAGTTGCATAGTCTTTTGTAAGAAGGTTTTTCCTTTGACAAAGAAGAGGTCATGTTTTAAAATCTTATATGATTTTCTAATATCAATTGCCCATTGCTCATCTAAACATTGTTTTTTATTCTTTTTGGTTTCACAACAATAAAATTTCATTCAATTCCTCAATTGTGTAGACATATACTGTTAATGTCAATACGATACCATCCCACATTCTGAACTGTCGATTTCTATTGTTACACTGGACTCCTCTGTGAGATGCAATAAAGAGAAATTATGATATTTATGTTCTTTGTTCGTAATTTTTGGGCAGAGAAAAGGCAGAATATGTCCAAAATGACAATTCATCCATTTGTCATTATTGTTAGTTTTCTAACTCACGCACGTACCCAGTTCACCAAATCTAAATCTGCACAGGCCGTACTAACTCAAAGAACATACTTTAGAAGAGCTGCACTCCCACTTAAAGTGATCTTAGCACATTACTGTAGAACATGAAGAGTGGTCAGTCAGCTCTATAAACTCATACTCCAGGGATTCATACCAACTGTAGAGTGAACACTTCTCTCAGCAGTTTTCTAAACTTAGTTTCACTCAGATCAACAAAATCAAAAGCACAGTGTTGCTAAGAATCATTTATTTCTCTCTCAGAGGTTATTCTACTTGTCAAAAAAAAAGAAGAAATTAATGCAAGGAAGCTCTCTGTCTGACCACAGCATTTTTATAAAATATTGGGTGTGCGCTAATTTTTAAGGTGAAAATAGTCAAGCCTGAGTGCCTCTGGCCAGCTGATTTTCAATGAACTCCCTGGAAAATGTCCAAAATTATATGTAGAGGTAATAGCTCAAAGGTGACTTATTTCTTTCCTTCATAAATATCAGCATTATATTTATATGCCTATGCAGTGAAGTAGAGGACTAGTTTTTCACTATCAGAAAATTTTATAAGGGAAGCACCATGGACAGGGACAGTATTTGCAACTATTCAAATTTTCAGTGCTCAATAAACAACTATATGAAAAATGCTTATAACTTTTTGAATATTTTATCTTTTAATTTACCTTTTATTCAAACAGTGAAGTTGTAGGCAGCACTCTGTACTATATTATTACCATATAATAGACATCATATTCCCTCTCTGTGCATAAATAGATAAAGATGTAGACGTATTCAGAGACACACAAAAAATATGATTAACTGTCATGATTCATTACCCATTGCTGATAAAGCCCAAACTTCAAAAGAGAGCTGAACTCCTGTTTCGCTGCTCTATTAAAGCATATCTTAAAACAATCAAACAGGTCTTCACAACTGAAAACAGTCAAAACCAGAACTGCAGTCAGCTTCCAGTTCAGGAAGAACATGCATGGTTGGAACGTAAAATAAAAATACATAGTCTTTGTCATAAAATTCCTGGTTTTTTTCTATTGGTAGTTTTCATGAGCTTCCAGAACAAGTCTTTTCTCATCAGTTGGGATAAGCATTTGGCCACTAGTTCTTTAGATGTAGTTACATGACTTCTGACTAATTCTAAAATGTTTTGCAATCATAAATTACAGACTTCTTTCTAGAAGTATTAGAAATGATGCTAATGAAAGAGTTCAGAACTTTCTTCAACAGCACGTAAGTGAACCTAAGTGAAGAGAGAAAATGTCACCTAACCAAAAAGCCTGTTACATCTCAGAGAACTCAGCTGTAAAGCTCCTGTGAATTCCTAGAGGCATGGAGACACTACAAAAGATTGATGTTATTCAGATTTTAGACAAAATGATTTTGTTTATTTCAGCAGATAAAAAAGCTGAAATTACAGTATTTTGGTAAGAAAATCTTTATCATCTGAAAAACTATTCTTCTCACTCATCTTTTTCCCATAGTGTTATATTTAGACTGAAGACTTAAGGGTTCTTCTCATTTTTTAAATTCCTTTTCTGATATCTTCACCTATAATTACAGCCCCTATGGTCACTACTAGAAAGCCTCCTTCTGTACTCTATAACTCTTAATTTCAAATTACTTACTCCTTATTTGCATTGTTTTGAAAGAAGGGAGTCTTAGGCTTGATGGGTCTGAAAGGGAGTAAATAGCCTTTAACAAAATTCTCAAAGACATAAAGGATGTAAACAGGAAGTAATGGGAAATTCTTCAGAGTTCTACAGGGCAAGATACTATATCAAGAACACTACAGTAAAGTTAGAAATAGCTTATTTAAGCAAACCAGTTCATCCCCCTCCAAAATAAACCCAAACTCTGAAACCCCAGATACAATTGCAAAACATTCTCCTAAAATGAAAATCTTGGAACATTTAAAACTTCATTACAGTAAGCAATGTGCACTAAGGTGGTCTTTACTACAGCTAATATATATGCAAGCATAACTGCTAAGCTGACTATCTGACATAAATTTTAAGAAGCAATTAGTTGCTATGAGTAACTATGCTTTTTAAGCATTTGCTTTACATTCATAAAGAGAATTCCTTGGGACCCTGGAATTAGTACACATAAAGTTGTTTACTAACACTAATATGACTACGGAGAGCAAATATGTTCCTTATACAAATCTATATAGTTATCTTTATTATCCCTTGCCCGTTCTCTAGTGCTGTCTTTCAAAGTTTCATAGATTAAGATTATTGGTTGAAAAGTAGTCTTTGGTTACAGTATCTGAAATATGTAACTGAAGGTATCTTTACTACACTAAACCTTATCTGTTTACTGAAGTGGTGAGAATTTCACCCTCTCTTCAGTGGATGAACACCCTGCCATTTTAAATACACACTTTGCTATGAAATGGCTGAAATCACATTGATTTATATGAGATAACTCATTTGTTTAAGTACCTTGGTGAGTCTAGGCATCGCCTATATATGGCCTCTTCTTAACACCAATTGAGTTGGGAAAAATTTCAGCTGGACTTGCATCAAGCCCCTAGTTAGGGAGCTTTTCCCTTTTGACTAAGAAGAATTTTGTATCTGCACTTAAGTTGGAAAGAAAGGATAGTTCTCAGTAAGCATGAAAACCAAAAGAATTCTTTATCCATTTCACAACATGGGCAATTACGTTTGTATTTCTGTAGTTAATGGCAATTCCCAGGCTGATTTTGCTTTCAGGTCAGTTTTAGAATTTTTAACTTAACAGTTTTACACTCAAGTTTTTTCCTTGCTGATCCAACTCTTGCCTGATTGGAAGAAAACATTCATATCATTACTAGACACTTCTCTTCCTTCTCCACTAGACCCTGATGGTTATTGCCCTGTCCTGGGGTTTAAAGGATGCAGTTTGAATACACTTGAAAAAGTGGACATTTAAAAGCTGCTCTTATTTCCTAGAAAAAGTCTTTAACAACTATGCTATTACATAAAAGTCCAGAATCACATCTTTCTCTGCCAGTGCCTAAAGGTTAAGACAGATTTAAAATGTTTTTATGAGGAAATCAATCCTGTCAGTCTGTGTTAGAGGTGAATTTATTATCACCTACCACAGACTAAGCCCAAAAACAGAGGACAAAATTAAAAGAATACTATTTTCATATCCAATGATGTGCAAAACACCGATGTCCGTGTCAAGCTTCTTAGTACTGTTGAGGCTGTGGCTTGTTCTGAACACATTCTGAAACGCTGTTAAGCTGAAAAAAGAACTTAGCTATGACATCCAAGTTGTATAAAATTGTATCAGAATAAAGAGTTTGTGAGGGTCATAGTTTGATTATCAGGTACTTGAATCATGTCTCAATCTCACTTTAGGTATTAAAAATCTTTACAGGATGTAGAAACTACCTCAGTCTATTCATTATTCATGATTTAGTTACTTACATTTTTTTCTGTCTTTTGGGGGGTCTTTTCTTACATTTAACTTTCTAGTACCATCACGTTCCTGGTCTTCTAAGTTGTGGCATATTTTCTGAAGAGAGGAATGAAGGTCTACTTAAATTAAAAAGACGACTATAAAAATTCAGTTTCCTTTTCCATAGTAAACGCATTGAGAACCTAATTAACATGAAAATAATCTATTTTCAGGATAAAACAGACAATGTCTTGTGCACCAAAACCATCATTTAGTTAAAATGCAGATTACAAGGGCATGATTTTAAAGATATCTCACTTTTTAATTCCAGAGACCAAAGGTAGAGATTAAATCATAATAAACTGCATAAAAATGTTACAGTGTTCAGTGCTTTCTCCTGTGTTCAGGTCTTTTAATCTGTGCTTATCCTTAAAGATAGTAATAACGAGAAATGTGATATCATAAAACTTACTGTTTAAAAAATTACACCTTCTTATTCAGTGCACCACTTCTGGGTATGATATCTGCTCATTTAATGAGAAACAAAATAAAGCTTTTTACTGCCTTTTAGTCTTTTTAGCACTGAAAAAGTTAGAGCAGAAAAGAGAAATTTAATTTATTCTATCATGGTTATCATAAAAATTGTAACTGAATTTTAGCTACAGATTTGCTTTACTAGTTACCATGGTCACATCAGGAATGGAAAGAAACATAATCCTTTAAAGTTCAATAAAGTGTTTTGATAAAACTAAAGTCAATCAGGGAAGACCTTTTTTGTGAAAATACAGCTCAGGAAACACCAAGTGTCTTCAGATTCTTCCACGTCTACTCTCAGATATCACAGAAGAGCATCTTTCACAACACTGTGTTCCATAAGAATATAATGTTAAATCTTTCATAGTTTGAAGATGGAGTGACAATCAGAAAAAAATCCAATGCTGTACAGAAGGCTACTGAATAATGTTAATAACATACATTAAAGAAAAACTTAAATAAAGCATCAAGCCAGTACTTTTTGCACTTTGAATCTAACAGCGTATAAACAACATAAAGCACCCATTTCCTCTCCAGTGAAATGTGTCATCATTTATGAAATAAGAAAAGGAAAAAACAATGATTAACAATGAGTATCTGTAGACAGAATATGGAAAATAATGAATACTTCATTGCAATTACCTTTTTAGGATGACTGTATATAGGTAGAAAATAGGTTTCAAATTTACTGGAACACACACTGGAGCTGGGAGCTACTATGCTGCTAGAAGGAGCTGGAATCTACCGTGCTGCTAGAAAGTTATGACCTAGTTGCCATGACTGAAACTTGGTGGGATGAATCCCATGCCTGGAGTGCAGCTATCAATGGCTACAGCTGTTCAGGAGGGACAGCCGGGTAGGAGGGGCGGAGGCATTGCCCTCTATGTCAATAAATGGATAGAATGTGAAGAAGTGTCCCTGAAGAATAGCCATGAGCAGGTTGAAAGCTTATGGGTAAGAATCAGAGACGAGGCAACGAAGGAACTTTGTGTTGGGGTCTACTACAGGCCACCTGATCAAGGGGGAGCCTATTGACGAAGTCTTTTTTCTTCAACTACAGGAAGCTTCACGCTCACGGGCTTTTGTCCTGATGGGGAACTTCAACCACCCTGACATCTGCTGGGAAAGTAACACGGCAGGCGGTAGACAATCTAGGAGACTCCTGGAGTGCATGGAGGACAATTTCCTAAGCCAGGTCATAGATAGCCCTACCAGAGGGGATGCAGTACTGGACCTGGTGGTCACCAATGTAAGTGAGCTCACCGGTGATGTCAGGATTGGAGGCAGCCTCAGCTGTAGTGATCAGACATTGGTAGAGTTCACAGTCCGGAAAGGTAAGGGTCAGGTAAAGAGTATAGTCAGGACCCTGAATTTTAGGAAAGCAAACTTCCAGCTCTTCAAGGAGTTAATCAACAGGACCCCCTGGGAAATGGCCCTCAGGGATAAGGGAGCAGAACAGAGCTTGGCAGGTCTTCAAGGATGCTTTCCATAGGGCACAAGAGCTCTCAATCCCTAGGTGCAGGAAATCAGGCAAGGAAAGGGAAGAGGCCAGCATGGCTGAGCCATGACCTGTGGGTCAAACTAAAGGGCAAGAAGAGAATGCACAGACAGTGAAAGCAGGGACTGGTATCTTGGGAAGAGTACAGGGATGTTGCCTGGTTGTGTAAGGATGGGATCAGGAAGGCCAAGGCTCAGCTGGAGCTGAACCTGGAGAAGGATGCAAAGAATAATAAGAAGGGTTTCTATAAGTACATTAATCAGAAAAGGAAGGTTAAAGAAAGCGTGGCCCCTCTGATGAGCAGAAGTGGCAAGCTGGTAACAACAGACAAGGAGAAGGCTGAGGTACCCACAACTTCTTTGCCTCAGTCTTCATGGGCAACCTCTCTCCTCACACCTGCCGAGGCAAGGGGACATTTGACAGGGATCAGGGGGCAGAGGTCCTCCCACTGTAAGAGAAGATCAGGTCACGACCACCTGAGGAACCTGAACGTACGTAAGTCTACAGGTGCCGATGAGATGCATCCCAGCGTTCTGAGGAATTGGCTGATGTAGTTGATAAGCCACTCTCCATGATATTTGAAAAGTCATGGCAGTCAGGTGAAAGTCCCTGGGGACTGGAAAAAGGGAAATATTGCAGCCATTTTTAAAAAGGGTAAAAAGGAGGACCCTGGGAACTACCGACCTGTCAGCCTCACCTCTGTGCCTGGGAAGATCATGGAACAGATCCTCCCAGAAGCTATGCTAAGGCACATTGGCAGACAGGGAGGTGATTCAAAACAGCCAGCATGGCTTCACGAAGGGCAAGTCCTTCCTGACCAACCTAGTGGCCTTCTATGATGGAGTAGCTACATCAGTGGATGAGGGAAGAGCTATGGATGTCGTTTATCTGGACTTCTGTAAGTTTTATTACCACTGAATTTTCTCCAAGGCAAAGATAATCCTGAAAAGCCTTAATTTCTTATGACCTGGCAAAAGATCAGAAGTATTTCTTATCTATCTATTTATGTCTCTGTGTGCATATTTATCACAATGGTATCTGAGTGCCTCAAAAGCATTTAAAAATGTATCAGATCAATTCAATGTATTTGTGTCTTGTCTCATAGTGGTGGGCTGAATTCATCAATCTTATTTAGTTATCAAGAATGGTTTTTGTGTGATACATCTACAGATTCTCTCTAAGATAATAGTAGTAATTCACCAGGGAGTGTGGGTTCCTATCGCTCACTTAATCAGGGAGTTGCTAATAGGCTAGTCAAATAAAAGTAATAGAGACCCTGTTTCCAAAGATGCATTTTCATGAAGAGGCTTTGACAGAGAAAGACTGAATTTGAAAGAAAACCTAGAGGACTCCAAGAAAGAAACAGGATACAAAAATTATCCACCATCTCCACAAGACATTCTTTGAAAAGGTGGAGTGAATGAAGTTGAAGACCCTGAGTAGGCTGCTCAGGAAAGACTCTGAAGTGAATCAGCTAAGGAAAAAAGTTACTGATCTTAGTGTAAGCAGTACAAGTGTTGCTTTCCTTTTTTCCTCATCCATACCTTTTCTAATAAACATTTATACATAGAACAGACTATTATATTATGAGTATATATATCACATACATACATAGGCTTATACAGGTGCATATATATATATATGCATGTATAATCATTACATCACATCATCAGAAGAATCTAAAAACAGGCTACTGAGACATTTTAAAGAAATTCCCTGATTTTTTGCACTGTATGCCAAGCTGCATGAACTGAAAGAGAGCTGTTATTGCAGGGCCATGGGATGAAATGTCTTCCACTGTCAGGATAACCCAGAAAGCTCTCTCACATCCTTCAGGGCAGCGCAGAGCATACCTATAAACCCCAAAGTTCCCAAAGGACTGTATTATTTTTGCCTTACAGGTATATAAGCTTTTTATTTTCTTCAAAAGACTTACTTACACTCTTGGAAAGTAAATTTATTTATCTGGGAAAGAGACAACAGGCTTTCTTACGACTTGGTAGGCTTTCAAAATGAGGATGTTTTTACCTTTCTGAGTGAAAGAGTGGTGAAGTATTAACCTCAGACTCAAAGGAAGACTGTCACTAGCAAAACCACTCCTCCTGACCTTATTTTTTCCTTCACGCAGATCACCCAGTGCTATCATGGCCCAATTACGCTTCACTTGTGAGATCTGACAGAATTACAGCACTTGTGACAAGATTACACTCTGTATTTTTTCTCTAATTAGCATGTATCAAAGCATCCAGAGTCCCTTTTGATTTCATACTTTGACTGATGATAAGTCCATATTTATCCACTTACCTACCTTACTGAGGATCCGTACTTCTTAGTCAGGATGTGAGATCACTAACCATAACCACAAGGTAAGTATTTTTCTACTGCAATGCTCACTGACTTCTTTTCCTTCTGTCCTTGTTTAGAATGAAGGTGATTAGACTGAACACACTTACACAACTTGAACAGTATGGCTTTATATTTTGTTCAAAGACTGTAGGCCATCCCTTTCTTCAGATATGACTGGATAGCAACCTTTTTATTTTTGTATTATATCAAGATTTAAATGAGAGAGAGAAAGAAATAGGAAAAATCCTCAGTTTGTCACTACCTTTGAAATTCCACTAACATTACAGAGGTATCTTCTGATAATTTACCTTATTTAAACCAGATGGAGAAAAAAATTAAAAATCAACCATTCTCTCTTACCTTCTTGATTTTGCATATACCCTTACATATTGAACAGCACTTCAGACAGGAATGATAAGGACCAAATAGATTTATGATCAAATGCAGAATATTCAACATTTATAAAGGATAGGGTCAAAAGGAAAATTTACTTAATTTTTCAGGCCCTTCTTCTTTAAGTACATCTTCTTCTGTACGTGCCTCTGTCAAAATAATTGCAACTGAGTTAAGCCAAAATCACTTATTTGATTTAAAATAAAATAATTTGTTTCTTTTTTTGATTCTTAATTCCTTTATTTAACTTTTATTTGATTCAGATAATATATTTTGGGAAAGCCTAAAAGATCAATTTCAAAAATGAAAAGACAGTACATTTCAAGATACATTTTAAAGTATGTTTTGCAGTGTATGACTGATGTCTAAAAACTTCCAGTTTTAATGAGTAAAAGGGAAAAAATGTGACAGTTTTCACAGTGGGATTGACTACTCACTGCTACACCAGCATGAAGAAGGTAGATAAGGCTTTTTAAAAATAACTAGCAGAATCAGCCAGCAACCATAAATTGGTAGTAACAAGAGAAGCAAATACACAAACACACGGATGTCCCGCAATTCCTTGGAATGTGTTGGGAGCAGCTTCCCCTACATGATATTCCCAAAGCAACAGTCTCTGAAATCTGATTCAGTCACTTTCTCCCTGTTGGTTAGAGAAATGTGAGCTCTTCATTGTGTTTAAGCATAAGCAGGCATACAGGAAGTGGAAATTAGTTGAGGTTACTAATGACATATAGAAAAAAATATACCATGAGCATGTAAGAGCAAAGTCAAAACAGGTGAGCACAAAGTGAAAAACAGTTTACTGTTGCTGCTTATTTCTGAGCCTGTATGGAGGATGAATAATTTCCAAAATACTAGAGAAGGAAAAAATAATACCTTTCTTTTAAAATGGGTAAGGGAGTTGCAAAGAGATTAGAAGGATAAAGATTCTATGGAATTATAATCTAGACAACCAAATTTTGATGCCTAGAAAAATAGAAGCATGATCTATTTCTGTAAATAGCTGTCAGATAACAAGGAGACTAGTCAAAGTCAATATGGATATCAAAAATAAATCAAGTCAGACCAATCTACCTTCTTTTTACAATACCATAACACGAGGGGTTTTGTAGACAGGAAAGATGTCATATATCTTGAATTTAATAAGGTTTTTGACACTGTCTCAGAGACATTCTCATAAACAATCATTGGATGTTTTAAGAACAAGCTAGACAAACATCAGTCAGCGGTGACACAGGTATAGCTCATTTCAGTTTGGGCATGGGCTGATCTTCTGAAGGCACTTCCATTTCTGTGATTTTAAGTAAAATTGGCTTCCCAAGAATTTTATATTTATTACTGCTCCACTAGATTCTTGCACCATTTTTTTCAGTAGTCATGTGTATTTGAAAATCATGATTTCAGCTCCAAAAAATCCTGAGATTTAAGGTCCAATAGATGAAAAAAAAAATGTTTTAAATTGTCTTTTAGTTGCTTAGCCAGACAGAAACACTTGACACAGCAATCAGAAGCGTCAGTATTTTTTTTTCTTTAAATTGATATTTAAAAAAACATGATTCCTTGAAATGGGGCTTTAAAAAACACTTGTATCAAAAGGGGTGCATGAAAATTAGTTTGAGCTTGAAATAGTCTCACATACTAGTGAAACATCAAGGAAACACACATTTTGACCTTTACTTAGAGTAAGAATTTGAGCTTGGAGACATGAAATTCCTCTTCTTTAAAGCATATATTGCTCCTGAGGAGAGGATGGTAGTTAAAAGGCATATGTGACCCTTACAAAAAATTTACTTTTCAACCTGATTTACTTTTCTAATCTCAAGAACTCTTGCTATATTGAAAAATGGTTTCTTATTTGCATCTGCTGCATGCAACAGCTATCATGGCCCACAGATAATCAGAAGGGACTTCTGCACGTTCTGCCTGCATGTGCTGATGCAAAGTCCTGCTTCCTTCAAGGAGCATTTGAAGTACAGGCCTTTATAGCCTTTCAAGAATGCCAAGCACTCTTGTCAGATTGACACTCATTATTTAATTACTACAGAAAGACAGGATATATATATTCGCTTTCTTGTTATTAAGACATAATTATAACTGAATATCTGCAAGGACTATCACTTTAAATGGGATAAAAGTATAGGAGACTACTCTGTTTTAAATTTATTGGGATTGACAAACTGAATGTTATTACAAGTTGAATAATGCATTGCACCGAAGTAAAAGGAGAAAAAACTACACGCAATGGTCTTATCGTACTAAAATGAAAAGGACGTTCCTGAAGTACATTTTGAAATAACATTTAAAAGACAGTTCTGCTATGTTAGTGTTGCCAACTTGTGTTTTAATTGAGATTGATCTTAAATGTAGGTCTATTCAAAGAGAAATATTTCCTGGCCTTGATCTGAACCCCTTTCAACAGATCTAAAAACCTTTTAGGGGAAATGTGTCAAGGAAGACTTACGGAAACCTGATCTCGCTCCTACATCCACCATGGAGGGTGAACCATGAAGAAACTCTGGCAACTAATAGCTCAGATGAGGTGTTTAGTTGCTACTTCCCAAGTACCAAGAGACAAACTCTGTGAGTACTCTCTCTGCATGCTGTTGAAGCACAAAATTAAGTAAGTCGGCTACCTTGAGCTTGTTTTTAAATCAAAATAATAGATGGAAGAGCCCACAGAACCAGATACAACACTCAGCTATTAAACAGATCCAAAAGCATCCTTAAAACCATAGCAAGAGCTAGCTGAAAGAATTAACTTGTTGTATTTTTATTGTCCAACCAGTGGCTGAAAGTAAGCTGGTTGCATGGGGAATGGACAACAGCACCATAGGTGGGGCCTGACCTCAGGCAGAGACTAGTGGCAAGTCTCAGATGTGAAGCAGCAGCTGGGATGAGGGCTTGATTATGTGACAGTTCCCACACTGTTACCATCTGTACACTGCAGGGTAGCTCAGACAAGAAGCACAGACCCTGCCAGGCTGTTTTGGGAGATGCGTGAAGGGCACCAGCAGCCAGTGCTTTCTGGATGGGACGCACTGCTTGCCAGCAGAGGACATATGCTTGTGGTGATTGGCTTCAATCTCAGCTGGGGAGTGACAGGCACCGGCATGTCAGCAGGCCAGTGTCATGAGTTGCCTTTGTGACTAACAGCAAATATGTGCCTGCTGTCCTCTAATTTGAGTATAGGAAGAGTAGTGGTTCAAGATGGTTGCAGAGCCAAGAGTCAAGACTAAGATCTTGGCCAACAAGCAAGGTGAATATAACTTACTTTTATTCTCCACATTGGCCCAAGCCATAGATCATCATGTCATCTTCCAGAAAAAAAAAAAAAAAGTGCTTGATTTGTGTCTTTAAAATTTTATTTTTCTTTGTATTTTTATTTTTCTAAGATTAATTTTAAAACATGTGAATACTAAACCTGGCTGCATCTTTGCATTTACTAGTCCAATGCAGATAGTTGCTTTTTCATTCTGCATTTATCCATCTTCCCCACAACACAATTTTGTCACTGCACAGATATTTAAAAGTGTCAGTCCTTTTCTCTTGCAAAGTTGGACTGTTTTGAGCTGAAGCATCCACATAAATAGGAGCTTGTATCTGAACTTGAACTAATGAGCACTGAACTTGCATATCACTTCTGGAATATGGAGAAACACAAAGAAGCTAAAAAGCTTTCACTGGAAGCTAAAAATGACTATTCTTCCATGTCTATTCCTAAGTAGCTAGTAACTGACTGAGCAGAAAAAGCTGGTGTACTGAATGCAGGCCAAGACAGCTTAAGACTTCTGAAGAGCTGTCATATTTTTGTCCTTTTTAGCAGTGCAAGAATTATTTCAGCTACAGCTCAAAAAAAAATTTTTGGGAAAAAAAACCCAACCACCAAACCCAAAACACTAAAAGCAAAACCAAAAGCTTGGGAGCTACCTAGATTTAAAGTTGCTTGATTTGGAAACTGTGGTGCAGTCTCTGCACAAAAAGTAAATTTTAAGAAATAAGAAGAAACAGGCTTTTTCATAATCTCGGACATTCACAAGATTCATTCCTGAACAAATCAAATTAAAGAAATGTCTGATCATTTAGCAGATCTGGATGGATAATTTTTTTTAGAGAGAGGGAATATAAACATTCCAGAGCATAAATGAGAAAGTTAATTCAGTTGTTATGTGTTGGTTTCTATTTGTTTCTTCCACAACATTTTTCTAGTGGCTGCTTTTTAAGTCCAGTAATAATAGAAGGCTTACAATACCTATGGATTAGATGAAAGAAACAAAAGTACTTTGTAAGAGAAAGGGTGAGAAATAAATACAAAATAATTTTGTAATCCATTTGTTGGCAGGTGTGGTTGCATAAGAAATAGGACTCTGTGCAGTAGCAAAACAGTTTTTTCTTAAAATCCAAGGTCAAAGATTTGGCACGCACTAGATGTATTCAACATTATTTGATAGTTGATCAAATGTGATGGAATTTGGCAAATATCATCAGCATTGAGAATGCCTTCTGTGATGGGGTAGTAGGTAAATGAAAGCATAAACCAGAATGGAAGACAATGAATTTTAATCCAGACTTTTTGCAGGTGCGTTACTGGAAACTCTGTGGAAGACTACAGAGATGCTGAAAACCCTGTAGATGAGTATACCGAAGCTTTCTGAAATTATGTTCATACAGAGCTCTGACACTAAAACAACAAAATATATCAAACTATACTCTAGGTTTTACAAAACAACCACATCTATTTGTATGTTCAAAATCAATACATCTGGAGGCAATACAAATATATATTTTTATAGATAACTTTTGCTGCACAAACAGTTTCTAAATGCCCTAATATGATCTAAATTTCCTGTCTCTCTCTTTGTATTTTAGTTATTTCTGACTGCTTTGAAGCCCCAGAAATACTGCTGTTCGTGCTTCCTACCTATGTTAAATTGAGATATCCAAACCAGGAAACAGGGTGGATCCCCAGTTATTTGTGACTGAGTTACCAATTACAAGCTATTTAATTTTTTAATGTAATTACAGAAAGGAAAATTTCTAGCAGGCTAGGGAAATGTTTGTCAATCACTGAAAAACATCAAGTAATTTCTGGAAAAGATAACTTTTTTAGAAGGTGGTTTTCAAATGATCTATGCTTAGATTCTGCTCAACTGATCCATAAAATCACTGTTCAAGTCCAGGCATCCGTGGTAGTGTGAATTAGATCCCAGTCTATTGTCTCCTTACTCTGCATATGTTAAGCCATATAGGCCTGCAGGCACATCTTCTGTTTCATTAGGATATATTTTAGGATTCTTTCTCAGCTGCATGCATCAAAAAAAGAAGAACTTGTCCACCACTCTGTATGTCCTTTTGAAAAGGCACTGAAAGACTGTCAGAACTCAAGTGACCAAGCCCTCTGACTGCCAATTAGATCACTGCCCAAATCAGCTTAAGTGCAGCTTTTAGTAAGATAAAAGAGTGTCTCTAACTCCAGATAAAGGTTTGGCTCTTTGTACAAAGAGAGGAAGAACAAAGAATAAAAGTTAGTAAAAGAACTGCAGAGACACACAAAATCAGCAAACTGTTCGCATTGCATCCATTAGTATGTGCAGAATACCCGTAATGTACTCACAAATACTGTCTCTGAGGTTGCTTTGGTATATTTCCTTATAAAATTTGTCTTGTTTCCATTGCCTTGGTGAGGGGAAACTCAAATAATGTTGTGTTTCTTTCTTCTTTGTACCCCTGCTAAAGCAAATTCAGAGAAAATAAACCTCACTGGATCCCCATGGGTGCTAATCAGACCTTCACAGGCCTTCTAGAACTGTATTCTAAATAATTTGAGTTCAGCTCTGATTTTATACACTACTTAAATGAAAAGTTAACCAACAACAAAATCATCATCATACTTCTTAAAGCATGAGGGAAAATACGGTTAGCCTGTCAGGAAAATAATCCCTTAGAATATTTAATAGAAGACTCAATGCTTTGGGAGGCAGTTGTATAAAATATTTACAATAAATTGTTTAAATTAAAGATAGAGATGAAAAAAAGTTGCATTCCCCACATATGCAAAGCTTTCTTTTTTTCCCAGCATGTCCAAGACTACTCAACATTTTGTGGGCTTGTGCTTAGAATGAGAAGTGCCTGAATTTACAGGGCAGTTAAGCAGGGTTTCACACATGATTTATATTCAAAGCTTAGCTTTCTTCTTCCAAAACGGGAAGCAGCAGTATCAGAAGAGGGTCAGTTGTCACATAAATATTCCTTTTACAGTACTACTTAACAGCAGAAATGGACCATGAATTAAGTGCTCTTGAGACTCTGATCTCTTTTAAATACTGCCATCTTTTAAAGTAAACAAAGGTTGATATATTTTGTCTGGTAGTGATAAAACATGTTTTATTTCAAATTCAGTGATTACCAGAAGATTACCATTTATTAGCTATGAAAAGAAATCTTGCCTACAGATAAATAATCAGGCATGATAGAAAAGAACTGCCACTCCCTAAAGTTAAACATTATTACAATTATATACTTATTTACATTTGTAATAAAATATTAACTTTAACAACTTTTTCCAAGGATGTCTTTATTTTCACCTAGCAACAGTCTTTATTGCTTTCTTTACAGATCTAAAATAAGCATGATTTTAAAATCTCATGTAGAACACCTGATTTTAAGCAACACAGCAATAAAACCAGCTTAACAATCACATTAGGGCTTCAACCTTTCAAAACTCCAAGCAATCAGATATATCACGTCCACAGCTTCCCGATTTCTTTTTAGAAATAGACAAAGCACCTAACTGAGCCTGAAGAGACCTACCAAGAAATATTAGCTATATGGGGAACCTATGCAGTCATTTTCCTCTTTTGGGCTTCTTTCCCTATAAAACTATGAAAATGCTACTATGTCGTTTGTAAGCTGTTTTAAGATCTTCTTAGGAAATTAGCTATACATGAAATAGGCGTTACTAGCAGATAAGGAATGCCATCAATCTGATTCTGTTGCTGCCTTTTCTGATTAAAATGAAAACAAGCAAGAATAAACTTTTCCAATTATTAGAAAAATGAGAAAACAGCATTAATTTATTACTGGACTATCCAACAATTCAAAGAAAATACTTATCATTTATATAATTCAGGTAGTAGCTTGCTAAAAGTGAGAACAAGGAACATCTAGGAAAAGGTTATCTCTCTTTTCTGTGCTTAGCTGTACAGAAGGTAATTTTACCTTATCACCTCAATGAAATGAAGGCTGACGTAAAGTCTAACGAGATGTTTTAGGAACAACAGGAAGTAAAATTCTAAAAGCAATGCAAGAGAAGTAAATGCAAGTTTATGAAAGTGAATTATATTTGTGCAGTGGTTCATGGTTGATATTACAAATCACCAAACAAAACAAAATGGAAGAAACTAATGTTAAAATATGTAAATTTTCATAATATCTCATTTTCCTGAGCAAGTCAAGTGCCAGAATCAGAACCTGCATTGACTGTAAACTGGTCAAGATTTAGCAAAGTTCAGTGAAGCATGAAAAAAAGTTTTTACCAAAGAGTATATGTTTGCTATAATATAACAAAAAGTTCACACAATTGCCATAAATTTGTTCATTAACCTACAGAGTTTTAATTTGCAGACAATTTATGTATAACTATAAAATGACCTTCTAACTTAGTCCAAGTTTATAGAAATATAAATCATAAAAAGACAGAAAGGTAGTTCACTGCTCAAAGAGCTATGTAAGGACAATACAGATGTATTTCCTCCTTGCTTTACATCTGGACAATCATTATTGTCAAATTTATACTACCTTCAAATTAATGTAGAGGGATATAAATTCAAGATCGTAGCATTTTGCACCTTCTTGCACAGGGCAATGATTACAATCTGTGAAACTGCATTTTTATGAGAATCATAAGCTCCAAATCTTTGTTGTAGGTTCTTGCAACATATAGATATAAATATGTTCCCTTCTGTCAAAAACTTACACTGAGCAAGAAAACAGTCTGAGACACAAATTGTATTTGTAGTGTTATTCAGACAGCTTGGTCACAACAGAAACTACAGGAGGCTTAGAGTCCCTGGGGCATCTCTTCCCTCAGCTATGGGAAGTCAAAATAGTAATGTATATTCTCTTTGTAGTGTAATCTTAACTAGAAACCCATAAAGGAAACAAGAGGTTTTTCTCCTACTGAGGTTCTTAACAAAACAAATAGTGCAGGTATTTTCTTCCTATTTAAACAATAAATCTGACCAAGTCTCCTGCAGCTCTCCTAAAAAAAAAAACCAACCAACCAAAAAAACCCAAACCCCAAACCCTGTGCAGTAATATTTCTGAAAGGATGTGGCTTGAGCCTTCAATTGCTTGCTTTCTATTTACTCTTTCAAACTAATTTCAGATAGAGAATCAAGGACATAACCTGGGTTTTTTCTTCAGCCCTGCTCTGGATCTGTATATCATTCAGAAACCAAATTAGGAATTGAAAGACTGAGCTACTTACTCCAGTGAGAATAGTTTTTCTGAAAGAGTGAAGCCCTGTTGAAAGTCCTCCTAAGAACTGCTCCCCCACTCTTAACTTTTATGTAACTGCTTCATTGATTATATCATATATTAAATTAGTGAATTATTAAATTTGCTTTATCCCCCCATTGACATGCATATAAGCTAGTATTAATGTATTTGTTGAATTTTATGTGTATCTTTGGTATATCAATGTTAAACACATTTATCTTTCATGTAATGATAGACACATGCAATTTCCTCACTAGTGCAAGTCACTGGTTTTTCAGGCTGAAATCTGGGAAAACATGAATGATTTGGATCATGTTTCCAAAACAACAATATCTTTACAATGTAGTTAGATGGTTCAGATTTGGTCTTCACTGAATCTGGAATGGACCTTTGTTCTCTTTAAAGAAACCAGGTGAATGAATGATATTGGATCTGTAATTTTGAATCAGTTTGGAGAATTTGCATAGGACTGAGAAGCCAGTGTGGTAATAATTTTAGTCTGTATTTTGATCACTCTCCACAGAGCAAAAACACTGACTATAAATATGTGAGAAAGATGGCATGGAAAATAATTTTCTTTAATTGGTGTCATTAATGACACATTTGCAAACCTAATTATTCCAGCTCCTTTCTAAGAAAGAAGTTGAACTTGACTCCAGAAAGTAAAAATTGCTAAAGCATGGTTCATGTAAGACTTCTATATATTTACATAAACCATTATTTAACAATGTATTATTATATTATATAATTATATATCATATTTAACATATAAATAAAGTGCAAATTAATTTAAAAATCTTACTTATGCATCATTTTAATGAATGGATTTTAAATGATCTTAAATTTTTGAAAAGCTCTGAGTCCATCATTAAATTTACTTACCAGAGTAAAACTTTTGCGTTACTGATGATGGTGACCCATTCTGTAGCTACACCTGCGACACCCTGTCCCTCCCATCTTGCTAGAGGACTACACTACATATATCCTTCAGTTCTAAATTCTGGTCTAAATTTTCAATTATACTAGCACATGGAATAAGATATTAGCACTATTATTCTTCAGAAATCCAAGCCACAGACTAGTGAGACAAATGAACAGCACCTAGCAGCGTCTGAAATATCCATAAAAAAGATGCAAGCTCTATTGTATTTATTTCTTTATTTATTTTTACAAGTGCTATTTTTGATGCTGGTGAAGAATATGTCCATAAAAGTGATGTTGTATGGTTGGAATTGTGTATTGTGTTCTAGAAAACAAATCAAAGCAAAACAGAGAATGCTCATGAAAATGTAGCCTCATATATGATATAAAATATGTTATTAGATGCTGTATGTTCCAGGACTTGTAGAATAATATTTCGTCCTAAATCAATTTACTCAGTGACAAATTATAAACTGAAACAAATCTTAAACTCTTAAAAATTAAACTCCTAAAAATTAAATGTTTCATTGAGGTTTTCAAATTAGTGTAAGTAATGCAGAACAATTTGCCAATACACTTCTAGTGAAAAGTGGAAAGTTTTATATTGAAAGAATCTAACAGTGGAGAGAAAGGGCTTTACATGTGTTAGGTGGAAAAAGGAAACTAACTGATACAGAAAAAATGCTACCAGAATTAGACCCACATGGCATAACCATTAGTTCAGCTAGGATGAATTAGACATCATCCAGAAAATACCTTAATGTTTCTTTCAAGGATAGAAGTAGGAAAAATACTTGTTACTTAAAACGATTGGTTCCTTCTGGCCTCTTAAGGGGGGGGGGAAATAAAAAGAAAAAAAAGAGAGTACCTTGGACTGCTATGTGTAGTACATGGTTCTTTGCAGTTCAATATGCATTCTTGCAATTAAAATTCAAATTAGAACCAATTCAAGAAATGAGATGAATGTCAGCAGAGTTACTAATATATGTATCAATAAAATGTCTCAATGACTATTCAACATCTGGTTTATGAACACCTAAGACTAAATAATTAGTAGAAATCTATACTCCTCAATGCACATTGCATGAGTAGGGAAAAATCCTGTCTGAGTTTCCCATAAGAGCATTTCCATTGACTAAATAGTTTCTTGGCGATGTCATCCTTAATGTGTCCTCTAAGATGTTATCCTGCCTGTGTTGCACATGGCCAGCTCTTGCAATATTATCAGAAGTCCCAAAGTAATGTAGGTTTTCTTTTTAATACCAGCATCTGGAATCAAGGGATACATGGGTATATTAAGTTACAGGTATTTGGGGGGGGCGGGGAAGAGACAGGAAAGTATTTTTTTTATCTGCAGAGTTGTGCAGAGAATCCCCCAAAATATCAGCTGCATACGTTCAAAAGGCTCAGAAAATATAGGTCAGTCAAAAAAAGGAACACAGACACTTTATGTACAAAAACAACAAAAAAACTGGCAACTTTGTAACTTTGCGTGGATAAACGTTTGCTTTTTGTTACCAGTTTTGATAGACGATGTGCAGATGGATATAGTGAGACTGATAAGAAATGACTCTCCGTGGATCACCTGAGATATCTACGAGTTTGGAAAGAGAATCCTGTTTTTTCAGGAGAAATGATGAAATGCCATTTCTCTGCAAGCATGACCGTGTAAGACAGGCGGCCTTTTGCTGCACCTGAATGCACTGCTACATTTGGGTGGGGGGGGGGGCATTCTCCTCCTGCTCTGCAGCAGAAAAGGTCCCAGCAGTGAAGAGGCGCTGTGTCCCCCCCATGCCTCTGTCAAACAAGAGGCCTGAAGGGCCCAGAAGCACCAAGGGCCACCAGTGTACCCGCCATAAGGCCGCAGAGCCGCCAGCTGGAGAGCAGTGGCAGGGGGTCGCTAGCAGAAGGGAGAGGGTGGCAGCGCAGCTGTGGGAGGCGGTCAGGTCACTCGAGGAAAACAGAGAGCGGATGGGTGCAGCCCCCAGTGGGACAGTGGCCTGTGACAGCCACCGCAGCCGCTGCCCTGAGGAAAGGGCTCCAGTGGCAGCCGGCTGGCCCACCCTGCTGCCGGCTCCAGTAGCGCTTCTGGTTTCCTCAGAGGTCAGGCACAACTAGTTTGACTTGTAACTAGTTGTGATTGGCTTTCCTTAGAATCTCAGTGACTAAGTATTTACTGATCTTTGGTGGTCAATAAAATCTGACACAAGGTTTTGTATCAAAGTTTTCATACAAATGAACGATCTTTATGGAAACATTGACCCCTTAGATGCTACAGGCTAAGTTCTGCCTTCATACTCATTTCAAAAAAGCATCAGTTACATTAATGAGTGTAGAATTTTACCCTGGGATGACCCTATAAGACTATAGTTTCTTAACCATTCTTCCAATTAATTTCTAGAAAGAAGTCAGACAGTGTCCTTCTGTCCTTTCATAAGCACTTAGAGACATAAAATCCATATGCCTTTCACTCTCTCTACTGTCATACATCACCAGGTTTTACACTTCTTTTTACAGTTCCTTTTATACCCAGAACAGCCATTTCACTGTGTGTAAAAGCTTGTGGTGTATGTAATGGTAGGATAAACAATTGCAGAGTATAGATGACATATTGTACAAAAGGAGGGAAGAAACACAGCCTGAATGACTGTACAGAATAAAAAGGATAATAGCAGAGGGGCACAGAGGAGAGAAACAAGGGAAGCAGAAGCAAATGTTAGATTTGGTTTGGCAGTCTATTCTCTAAACAGAGTGAACTGACAGACTAAATTGACAGCACCGTCTTCCCTATTACTTAAACCCTGCCTAAAGATTGAGAGGACAGTTTATTAGGAATTGGCTTAAATTAGACACATAAACCCAGCATCTCAAAAGTATTCATACACTTAATGCTCTGTGAAATAAATTAGTTAGGTTTAAGTCTCCTTATGCCTGAGTTCATCACCTGTGAAACCGGGAGAAAGTATGAGGCATAAAAAATATCAGTGATCAACACTGCATTGCTATGATAGGCAAACTGAAAATTTATGCTAATAGATAGTGAGTATAGAGGGAGGTGTGTATAGCCCCTGAAGGGGGGCAACTGCGACCAAAGGCCAGCACTGACCAAAGGCAGCACTGACCAAAGGCCAGCCAAGGGGAGAAACCAATACGTCTGTCACGTTATATTCCATCTAGCTCCATGGGTTTCAGGATATGCTTTTTGGCAGGACAGGATCCAGAGAAGCTCATGATAGAAAATCCTGTTAGCAAAAGGATAGAATCATAGAATCATAAAATAGTTTGGGTTGAAAGGGACCTTTAGAGTTCACCTAGTCCAACCCCCCCTGCAATAAGCAGGGACATCTTCAACTAGATTAGGTTGCTCAGAGCCCCGTCCAACCTGACGTTGAATGTTTCCAGGGATGGGGCATCTACCACCTCTCTGGGCAATCTGTTCCAGTGTTTCACCACCCTCATTGTAAAAAATTTCTTCCTTGTATCTCGTCTAAAATAGGCTTGCTGTGCTTCAAAATTGTTTACCTCTTGTTTACCCTCCATGTCCCAGGCTTGGCTACTATCCAGTGAAGTGGGATCTAGATGAATTCTTACTTGAAGATGTTTTATTTTCCTGGTGACAAGCAGAAAAACAAACCCTATCCCTCTCCTTTGTGAGCATAGGAAGTAAGATATTTTTTATATTGTTATTATACTATGTCTGTAGCCTGGTTTCCCAGAAAATAACACTTCTGTCAGTTTCTCCCTGAAAACCTTGGAACTTGTTGGTCAATTTTGATCATGTCTAGCAGAGGTCTCAGAGATGTGAAGATCAGGTAAGCATCATAAAAATAGGAAGTTGTATAGAGAGACTTCATTAAAGCCTTCACTGAAGGGAAGAAGGATGAGCTCAAGTTTTTTTAAACATTAGAGACCAACATAGGAGAAAACTATTATAAATGCCCAAACTACAGGAAAATTTCAATAGAAGTTCACTGTATTATATACAACAGTGAACCTACTCACAGGACATGCATATTTAAGGAATCAGGATTCATTACTTCTGCTCAGGATGGAATTACTTGCTTGGTTGTATCTCACTGGTATTTGGTCATCCTCATCATGAGCTAGGCATTGTACAAGACACTCTACAAACACTGAACAAAAATGTGTCCCCTTGCCAGAAAACTCCCTATCTGTCTGGACTAATTACCTGGCTTTGTATGAAGGAAACAGGAAGGAGAGCAGGAGAAAGAAAGGAAGAGAGAAAGAAGAGGTGTACAGGACCCATTACTGTGTTTTTCCAGTTTTATAAATGATTTTTTATGTTGTCCTCTTTTAACAGTTATAAGATCATAAATAGATTTCTTTACAGTCAGTTGATTTTCACCTAGTTTTACTGTGACAACTGTGATTGATTCTTGACAGAACTTGACATACAGGTTTCCAGCTGGATAGAACCACAAAATTCAAAATATTGACAAATTCATCCTAACTGTGTAAACTTCAGCCAAGCACCCCAATTATGCTTATGTGAATAGTCATTTTTAAGTAGTCAAAAAATATTAATACATTCCAATCATAAAAAATAAAATGAGGATTTTGGTTCCTTCTTGTGGAAAACAAATCTATTTAGATTAAAATATTAAAATTTTAAAATAATGCCTAAAAGCACACAGTTTGTTTGAGAAGGATACTTGTTCCTCAAAAGATCCCACTGTGTAAACTGCTGAGAGTTATCAGCTTTTACCCATGCACACACAATCATGCCACTGATTTTGAGAACAACTCCAGGGTCATGTGAATAGGATTTACCCACAGTGGAAGACATTAATTTTCATACATACAGGAGGGAAAGTTAAAATTTCAGATGAAACAATTTGAATTAATGGTTTGCCCAAGTTTGCAACCTCAAAGCTAATGTCATTGTGACTTTATTGTTTCTATCCCTGTATTTTTTGCAGTGCCCTAAAGAGATTTCAATTAATGGTTCAAGCCCTAGCTACATTAAAGATAACATAGAAGTCTTTCAACCAATAAGACAGTTGTAGTCCTTTAGGACAATAAAGATTATAAAACTCAGGAAGAAGAACTTGACAGCTGGGAAAAGAAATCTCAGTGGGCAAGAGGAGATCTAGCTACGCAGTTTCTTAATGGAGCTTATTAAACAAATCCAGTGTGACCATTTTAGAAGACAGCAAAGAGCTGTATGATTCCCATGGACTTTTCCAGCACCACAGGAATGACCTTCAAAGCACTCACCCACTTGTATTTGCCTCACCTGTGTTCTTTCTTCCCTTAAATCAGGTAAGAAGCAAAAGCAAATAGAAAAAGAACAGAAACAAATGAAGCAAAACATTTCCTCCTGCCCCTTGCTCTAGCCTCTGATAGAACTGCTCCATCCTAGCAGGAGAAAATACAGGTCTGTACATTTCACCAGAACCCTGGTTATTTGCCAATTATTTTTATGTATATTTTTACATACTGTGGTGATTGAAAAGATAGATAGGCAAACTAATGGTCCAACTGTAAGTTTTGTCAAAAAATATTAAATTACTCTTCCTAAAAGTTAAAATGGAATAGTTCAAATATTGCTTAGGAATGTTTTGGGTAGTGCCAGGGCTTTTCTTAATATGTTCAAGTGAACAAAATTAATTTCAAAGCAAAAACTTAAAATGGCAGTTTTTCCCTTTGTAAAACAAACTCCTAGAGAGTCATACTGATATTTATTAGTAACTAAAAGACTCAGAAAAATGTTGACAGGTGACTGAACATGGTATTTTTCAAAGCTGTTTCATTAAAGCTGTGTCAATAAAAATCACAAATTTTTAACTGAAGATTATAGAATCCCAAATTCTATACTACCAATTCTGTGCTAATGGAAGTGTGTCACTTGCAACAATAAGTTGCAGTGAAATTACAATAAGTTTAGAGAAGCAGTTAAGTCAAGATTGCTGAATGCTTCAAATCAAGCCCATTGATACTGGAACTGCTTTTCATTGTATGATAATTAATAAACTGCTATGAAAATGCTCAAGTGAAACTTACTGTAGAATTTTACTTTATTCAGTGTAAGCCTGTCATTCACTACTTAGAAAATACCCCTGCTGAAATAATTAGATCAAGAGTTTGACTTAAAACTAAGCCCTGAACCATAGACCAGAAGTGTTGTCATTCAGAGGATGTAATCAAAGAAAATTTTCTGCTTAATTCCATGAATTCTGCATCAGGACTGTGCCAGCATCAGGTACGTTACCAGTGTGTACTGCTGAGGGACAAAATCCAATGGTGTCTTAAAAGACCCTTATATTTACATTAATAATTTTAGTAGTATAATTTTTAAAAATTGCTATGTTTCGGAGATTTTAGTAGATTTCATTTTTTTGCATATAATCCTTCTCATTTAACATCCAGAAAAGTAAGATTTTAGCCAGGTACAAGTAAGTATAACAAGTAGACACTGAAAAAATGAAATGTCATCCCATGAAAAACAATGAGGTCTTAAACTTTATTTTCATGTCAAATCGGAATGAAAGCCAAATTTTGGATTTTTCATGTTACACAAAATATTTTGAACACATTCTGTTTCAAGCTAATGGAAATATTTTACTTTTTACCCTTATAATTCTGAGTGTTATTGCACAGATGTTATTGCAGTAATTTTACAGAAGCATTTAGATGAAACTGATCCTTGCAAAATTTTTAGTCAAACTAGCAGCTTCCAAGGGACTTTTTAAAAACGCATATTTCAAGCATCACTAGTTCTATATAAACAACTTCAAAAAACTCTTTCTGTACTCTATTTTCCATACAGTAAGACCATTAAAACATATATGATATACAGCTATATTTACTTCTCATATATGTAGGATCAAATTGTCTGTTACATTAAGTAGACTCTCAGATTTCTATACAGCTGCATCACTTTGCATCAGGCATCTCCTTCCTTCACAGCCATCACAAACATATGCACACATACCCCTGTAGGTACAAGTCTGCTTCATAGGAGGTATATTTCTAATCCATAGATTCTGATGGAGGTGGCACATATACAACATCAATTTGATCTTAAGTTTTAGTTTGAGGGATTTTAAGGCCTGCATCTTGCATTAAAACTGGCAGAAAGGTGTATTTTCCTGAGTAATGGGCCCACATGTGAGCTAGCAGGTACAGATAAACAAATAGCAACAATGAGACATTAGTTCTGAGCCTTTCTGCTCCTCGTATGGTCCCAGATTATTCACTCTGATCACTCTGCTTTTTTGTATGATGCAGTTTCCTGCAGGGATTTTGAGATGCAGGTCAAAGGGGGAAAAATCTTTGAAGTGTTCAATTTATATGGATGAACCATAGCCAAGCAAAATGATTCTTTGACGAGCTGTGTGTAGAATTCATCCTGAAGTGCAAGCAAATCATTCCAGAGGGGAAGGATGGATAAACTATTCAATTCCCTTCTTGATAAAAAAATGCAGGGGAAAGGGAGAGAAATCACATTTTAATATAACATACTATATCCATATTCTCTATACAAACAATGTATCAACAACAAAACCCTGTAATGGATCTCATAGAATCTACCTGTCTATGAAAACAATAATTCCTTTTTAGGATAAAACCACCTGAGATCAGCATGGAAATGAAAGCAAATAACTCAAGGTAAAAAGGTAAACATAAAATGCGCTTTTAAGATTTTTCACCTTTGCATCATTGTTACCTTAACGTAAGTAAAACCATCTAGAAACTGACTTGTGGTGATCACATGCATACCGAGAATATCCTTGTTTGTTTTTTTTCCTTCTCAAAGTTTTTTTCTGTCTTAATGCCACAGTAGCACCTAGTCATTTACCTTATGAGCATTCCTGAGCAGCACTGAGGACTACAGAACACTGAGGAACTGAAAACACAGATTGGCCATGAGTGCAGAGATGATGTATAACAGATTTTTCAACTACTATTTCCAGTAATCCAGTTTCATGAAAGAAAAGTAGTATAGATATGCCGTCAGGATGATAAGTGCTCCTGCTTCTTCTGTGGAATTGGAAACCAGAGAAGTGCTTGAACCAATATGTTTTATTAATTGAATCAGGAAAGTATCAGGAAATAGTATATTTTAATTTTATATTAAAAATTGTTTCTATATTTATATTTTTTCAAATCAAGGAATTAGTTAAAAAGGAAAAGAGGTTGACAGGAGATGGAGAAATGAGAGTTCAAAGAGCAACAATGGACTTTAGAGATCATCATTCAGAGATGCCATTCAGACCAGATATTTTTATATTCACTGCTTCCATATACTTGGTGACATCCAGTGACTCATTGACACTAGATGGTGACTGATTATGATTAGATGCCATTCTTGCAAGAATCGCCTTTAGAAACTGTTATTTTGCAGATTGATTCTAACGTGTCAGTGAATCGCTGTCTCCCAGAGCTATATTTCATAAACAAGACACTGCTCTCTGGAGATGGAAATGATTATGTGAAGCTGCAGTTGTTGCAGGGAGGGGAAGAAGAATCCCTCTCTAGTGGAACAGAGAAATAAACTTTCTTTTTTTGCAGTTAACCAAGCCTTTACTGAATACACCTAGAATATTGAGTTCTGGGTGGGGTTTTTTAATTCTTTCTTCTTAATTAAGACTTTGAGAGTGATGCTGAAGTGCTTCTAATTTCTGCTATTCCATTCCAATGGAATTCACTGCGTGATGCCCGTTTTTTTCTGAGCTCAGACAGTGGGTAGTTCTGCCTGTAATCTCTGAGGTAGATTTGAGAGTTCCTTGTCATCAGATATGCAAGGAATGAAAAATGTACAATGTGATTTAGACATCAGAACCTGACTATCAATTAAATTTACCTTTGAAAATAGAGTTCATTAATGCATATTCATGTATTTAGATTTTAGATTTTTAAGATGACCGGATGGAATACAGATTATTCATGATACAATTTTCATGTGGTGTTAGTTTCCAAAATCCAATTTCTATTTGATAGTTGGTTAGTTATTCATATTCAATAAGTTGATCTTACCTATACATTAAAAATACAGGCGTAAAAATATCAAAGTCATCATGAATATTGGTACTGAACAATTGCCACTGCTAGCAATCAACAGTGAGAATATTGGGTTGAGTAAGTAACCATTTCCTTAGAAATTAGTGAGAACGCGTGAGAGGCAAGGGATAGTGGAACAGATTGCTGGGGTGTTAAAGAGACTCCTTGTTGGGATTAAGCTTGATTTCATCCTTTGACGTCTATGAAAAAAAAAATATGGATGTATTGGAAAATGTAATAAAAAATATTCAGGACCCTGGACTTGGGTAAAAGTCTGATGCCCCTGGAGTCAATAACACCTATTTAATTTCAAGTAATGGTAATAATTATAAATTATATGAATGTTCTTAACTACCTACAACAAAAGGATGTCCATGATAACAGCCAAAGATGGACAGCAGTCAAATACCGTTCCCCAATGGGTTCAGGTTCTCAGAACTATTATTCTTTTCAATAAAAAAGAATGGTTCTGGTAATTCTTTATTTTATGAATTCAGCTGCATTCTTGAAGGCAACATTTATTGTGTTTGATGGCCATGGCATAAGTCTACAGTAACAATTCACTGAATTACTGATCCAGAACTGGTATTCTCTGTTATTTTGTTAATATGAACAATAAAGGGTATTATCAACAATCTTAAGAACAGCCTCCATTTAGTTTTCTTTTAAAAAAACTGAGGACATTTGCTAACATTGTAAAGCCTAAATGTAGATTGGGGCTTTTCTGTTTGTCTGACTGTCTTCTGTCAAAATATTAATCCATTAATCCATTGAAATAAGGAGTCAATTTAATCCTCCACCTAAACTATTTTTTAAAAAATCTTAAATAACTCAATAAAGTAAAAAAGTGTTGTTTTGACTTCTCCATATTAAAAATGTTTTAAATTTTAGGTTATTTGTGTTTTGAAGTATAAACCAGTAATTTAGATAAAATCTTCTAAATAAAAAAAAAAAAAGAAAATTCTTTTTTCTTAACTTATATTTCAGATAAAATCATATTGAAGTTCAATATTTTGATTTATATGCCCATTAAGGTTAGAGTATTTGAAATTTCAGAAAAATAAGTTCACAGGGTGGATAAACTTTTTTTAACCTACTTTTATCTGTAAATTCAAAATTCTGATGCATTCAATTTTGAAAATTCAAATTCTAAACACTTTTGGTTATCTTTGGTCAGACTGTTAGCATCCATAAAGATTCATCAATACAAGTTGTGCCAAAGCTATGTTTCACATCCCTATACTCACTTTAAAATTTTGCTTCTCAGATGTATACACACTTCTGAACACAACAGAAAAAGTGAAGGAAAGTACTTTCTTGCCCTAGAATTCAAATTTAGTTCTATGGAAAACACACCTGATGAAACAGAGCTAGCTCCATTATTCCATTTATTTTCCACTCCATTATGTAATGCTAGCAAGTGAGAGGAGTAAAGGCAGAAATATGGAGAAAAGTATGAACTAACTTCCCTCTTTTTGAAAAACAGGTAAGCAGCCCCCCTAAAACCTGAGGCAGTGGAAGACTGAGCTTGTCTTGTCTCCAGAACTCTGTCGTACTCCAGGTTTTTCCAGCTTGTAAGAACATTCAAATACAGAACATTTCCTATGTTTTGTAATTTCACAACAATAGCAAAATGTGTAGGCTTCTGTCTTTTTCTTGTTTCTTTGCTAACCTGATCTTGGCTAACCCATTGTCTCTCCACATACAGATCACAGTCTATAAGAAGGTCATGAAAAGCCACTAATGAGGCAGTTGAGAAGCATTAGTCATTGAAACTTTTAGTATAATGTAAGAGGAAGGACACATCTTGCTCTCCCACCCTTTATGTGTACTTCCTCTTCAAAGTCAACCTCTGTCAAGCTCTTCAACTACACAAGTGTATGCATACAGGGTATATAAATGCTTATGATTAACAGATAAACATTTTTACCACTACTTTAATTGAAAGTGCAGTAGCACTTACAAATTATTTCCAAGCCAAGTTAGGGATTACCAGTTGATTAGTTCAGAACACTAAACTAACCTATTTGGCTTCCTGTGGAAGTTAAAAAAAAAAAAAAAAAGTTCCACAATAAAATATTGAATTTAAAAATTGCTGCTTTTTCAAATAATTAATGGTAATGGTTCTTTAACTATTCAAGCAAGTCTACTTACAAGCCACTTTTTGGTAGTTCATACATAAAGTAGACCATTAGCAATTACAGAAACCATTAAGCAGTTACATTCCAAAAGGGGGAGGGAGGAGACATGTATTTTCTCGTTCAATGAATCTTACACAGTAATCTTCTTTACATTCAATAATAGCAACAATCTGAGGAAAAGGTCTTTCTTTTTTGACTGTGATCTTCTGTATTAACTATGATTTATTTGATATGTGCAAGTCCTTGATTTTTCATTCTTCACATGGCACTAGTTGCACCATTTTAAAAATATGATTTCCTTGATCACATTATTATAAAGAAAGAGTCAAAATTGCCAACAAAGTTTTTAAGTCAGAACATTTTGAATATGTTTGAGTTAATGCCACAGACACCCCAACTACCCTTCACAGAGGTGACTGGGACTAAGTAATCTCTGACTACAAAAACTTGCATCCTCAATGCTCTTTAGCCTTTACTCATCAGCCTGCACTCTAAAAAACCAAAGCATACATTTTCACATCTATTGAACATCTGGTTAACTATTTTTCACTAAGCAAATGCATATTTATTAAGTGGAACTTAGGTTGCTGATGCCTTAAGAATGCAGGAGACTACCATTCATCGTCGCATGGCCAAAACACTTTCTTGAAGAAAAGCTCTATAAAACAGCTGTCCCAGCTCAACATGTCTTAATCCAATATAGTGGTCTAATCTTTTTACTTATTCATTTGTCAACATGTGAGAAATTCCTGTAACAACAAACAAACAAAAATAATTCAACAGTAGTTAAAGCTATGTTAATTACATCTACCAGCAACAAGGTCACCTTCAAATCTTTCCTCACACACTAGTGAGTTTACAGATCACAGAATGATTGAGGTTGGAAATGACCTCTGGAGATCATCTGGTCCAACCCCACTGCTCAAGAAGGGCCACCTAAAGCCGGTTGCCCAGGACCATGTCCAGACAGCTTTTGAGGTCCAGAGAGAAATTAGAACATTTCTAGTGTCAGAGGTAGCAGAAGAACCCAAGAAACATGAGTGTTGCCAAGGATGTGAAGAAATCACAGACTAATGTGATGGTTTTTTTGGCATACTTTACATTTTCACACAAAAATTAAATAATTAAAGTGCTATAGAAGTAGATAAGGAGAAGAAAATATGACTTTGATGGGGTTAATCCTCTCTGCAAATTTAAGATTACAAGAAAGCCATCACAAAAGATTTTAGAATTGTTCTTATCTGCTAAATTAACAAAAGATTCAAACCATAAAAATATTTCCTAGATCAATCTAATAACCTGAAGTCACACACACCAGTTTTAGTACTAACTGTAGTCCAAAGTAGACCTTCATGTAAAGGTTTAGAAGATCTTCACATAAAACATCAAATCTTACTGGTTGCAGATGAAAAGAGTATTCTTGTCTTCAGTTGCTATAAGTATAGATATAAACTGGCTGAAAAATCAACCTAAAATCTATGGTGCAACACAGAGAGATTAATGAATAGTTTGGAGTTGTAATTCACAACACTTTTGCAGGTAACTTGCTCTTGGAAGGCTGGCCATTTTCTGCTCTTCATGGAGCTTGTTTCCATATCTCATCAGCTATGGGGTGCTCATCCCCTCCTTGCTGCCATCACTCTTACTCCAGCAAAAACAGTTCTGAGACCAATTATGTAATATTCAAAATAAGATTTGACTCAAAGTCATATAAAAATTATACACAGCTAAAATAAACTATACCTGTGCATGTTTAATTCAAAATGTTGGAATTTGCTAATTAAAGACATTAGTGAATGTCAATACAGCATTATTTTAATGACTCCAAGATAATCCCTGAGCAATCAATTTAGATCAGAACGAGTTTATTGTAAAGTGCCAAAGGTGGGGAAAAAATGTTTCCTTAGCACTACAAAGTAATGATTTCTCAAATGAATAATGCCTGTTCAGAATTTAACTAGATAATTGCTTCATTTGCATTTGCTAAGGTGATAAGAGGAATGGAAAAGACAGCTCAGTGGGAAATGATGTAAGTGTTAAAAGGTGACATGTAAAAGACAGTGTTCCTCAAAGTTCTGACTTAGCAACAGAGCCCATTTTAAAAGGAACACATTTATTAACCTAAGCATCCTGATGGGAAAGAGACAAAGGAGAACAAACATATAATAGAAAAATGCATTACATCACATCACACAAATCTCTGACATGCAGTTCAGAATGACTGGAGGCTGGAGCAACCACATATACTTCTGTACTTGTTTGTATATAATGAATTTGAGGAATGACTAGAAGCCAGAACACAAAACTGCTGAGGTCTATTTCCATAGCTGCTATTGCAGTCTTGCAGAAACAGAAATTGTGCAAGTCGTGGTCAATCCTGCAGAAGTAATACTAATTCAAAGCAAAAAAAAATCATTTCAGCCCTTTATAGTGGCCCTGGAATGACCCTGTGCTTTATCGAAGGTGAAGAGTCCCTCTGTTTTTTCAGGTCCAGGTTATCGTATTTAGTTTTTACAAAGATGATTAAGCACCTGCCTGTCTTTAAGTGTATGACAAACAACTAGACTTTTTACATACTTAAAATTATGTATGTGCTGCGATCAGTTTCACCTCTAATGCTTTCTAGCTGGTGGGGAATATCCACAAAGACGTACAGTATAGTTCTGCTGGTGGTATATACTTTGTGCTGGTATGTTGTGGAGCTGGGCTCAGTGTGCATGTGCACAGCATGTGCTCCATCCTTAGTGTGTGAGGCAAATAAGTTTAGCTTTCTCTGAGGATTAGAGTTCTGGTAAATGTGGACCCTTCTATTTTTATGGTAAGAGCCATCTCTGATTGCAGTATTCACAAACCAAGTCCCATATGTGTTTTAATATGCAAACAACACAAAATACAGATAAGAATTTTGTAGGTTTTAGTTCATTGTCCAATTGTTATGCAGTGGTCTGGCATATTTCATGCTCTAAAACTGGGCAGATTTTTACACTTCAGGATACATGTAAATATCTTAACATTGCAAAATGTTTCTGCTTTGCAACTGAATTAATTTGCCATTCATGTTGGGTTCAGCAGCTTTTGTAGTAGCTAAGGTTCTGACTCCTTTCTAAAAAGGGGGCCAAACATATCTAAATGAAGGGTTCTTGAAACTGGTGGGAAAAAACAAAAAAACTCTTGAGGCTCCAAGTGGACAAAGAGTTGCTCCAGAAGTTCACTCTGCCTCTCCCTCTCCTCTCACCCCCAGCCTTCCCCTGATGTCTATCATTTTAATCAGTTAAGTAATACTGTATTGCAGAAGAGGGTTTTTTGCTTTTATGCTGCTTCTTGTTCTTATCTTCCCCAAGCTTATACGATATTTTAGAAGAAGTGCACTATTTCTGCTGTTTATATGTTGCATTTCTTATCATTATCATTGTCTCAGAACAAGACTCCAGTTCTGAAATGTTAAAAATCCATTGATGAATGCATTAAGGGAAAGTATTTCTGGTTTGGTTTTTTTTTTCCTTTTTCAGAGAGAGGATAGGATAAGGGAAAGAAATATATATATATATTTAAGTAAAATATTATTTCTTTGAAGAAATTTCTGAAAACAACAGTGATAGGGATATATTTCTGAATCCTTCAAAATCATAATGAAAATCTATTTTCTCTCAAGTATGTCCCTCAGAAGGTACCAGAGCTTTTTTGTTTCATTCACTGTGTAAGGAATTCTGAATACTTACCGTTTATTTCCATTTAGATGCTAAAGCGCTACATGATGGAGTATATTAAAGTGACATTTTTGTCATCTGTTTTATTTCCAAAAGTTAAATCTATAAGCAGGGAAAGCAAGAACATTATTCTGAACATGATGAGAACAGATCTTAAACTGTTATCCACATGATGTGTCTACTAGTCTTTAATGAGACAAGATTAGAAGGCCTGAATGAATAACAACTTGGAAGGCTGGTAAGGTCATTTCTGCCTAATTTCTGAGTTGTTTTCACATTATTAAGTGGCATTCAAACTAAACGTTCTGTGTAGACAGTCAAGGAGGAACAAGAACCTTTTTTGGGGGGGAGCGGGTTAATAACATGACATTTTTCTACCAAAGTGGAAGAAAAGACTCAAGGAACTACTCTTAAAGTCAGAAAGCTTTTTTTTTAAAAAAAAAAAAAAAAAAAGAAAGTAAAAGAAAACTCCTCTAAGATTAATTACAATCAATGATGAATTTCAAAGTAATGAAAAAATTCAAGCAGCAAGAAATAATAATGTGAAAGATGAAAAGATGACTAGCTCAGTTGAAAGACAGCCTGGTGGAGGGAGAGACTAATGTTCATTACTGATCAGAGAAGGGAAGCCAAAGGCATGGCATGGCATATCAGAAAGTGACATCGTCTGCACTTAAAAAGAGTATTTTGCAATTTTCTTTTCTGCAATACTCTGTTCTGCAATAATGGTCCAAATGTGATGTAAGAGTATATCAGATGTATGGATTTGCAACATTTTCAAAAATGCTGTGATAATGGGATGTTATAGTGTAAAGAAGGTATAGAAGCAATCTGGATTATAGTACACATCTATCTGTTTCCTCAAAAGTAGTTGTCTGGTTATGATGGCTTCCTTCTGTTTTTTTTTTTTTTTTTTTTTAAATACTGGATGACAGCTGGGATATATGTATATATTGTGCTGATAATTGCTGCGTATAATTTGTGACCATCTCAGGTGTTGACATGTTGACAACTGGAAAATTGAAAGCTAGATTGGTTTCTGTTTCCTAAAGCCCTTCGCTGGGGGACCACAATGTTGATGTTTTCTTCCTCAGTCTAGGTTTCGCTTGGGCTCATTTATATAAGTTTACTAGCAATTTGTACACCTTACTTTCTCTTCACTGGTATGTAGTTTCACCTTAGATCCCAGTTTACTATCTAAGGTGTGTGTTACATATATTGGATATTTGTTTTTGTTCTCTTTGTTACCCCCAAAGCTGTTTTTCCCAGCTCACAAGGATGCACACTTTGACAGCCAGTTATTGACCACTGTCAAGTTATTTGTAGTTCTGGGATTTCCAGCATCATCCTGTATCTATACTTTCAAGGTCTCTGCTGTCATCCTTTGCTTTTACTTCTCCACACTGTATTTTATACTGTGATCATAGATAGGTCATTCTACACAAAATAGCTACTTGCTGAATTTTTTCATCTATAGAAATCGGTAACAGTAGCCATTACACCACGATATTGTTTTAGCTTTTGCTAAGCTCTACACAAAGTAGGTAATTAGTAGGCTCCTGGTCATTAGATAATTGCTGTTTTAAAAAACAAAAAAGCCCCAGGCAGGCCACAACAAGTTCAGAGAAAGCCTGATAGTCCTGTGTTGTTTGCTTAAGTCCATAGCTGGTCACTTGCAATGGTGACTCCATATTTACTGGCTCAGTCTGGTAGTTCAGTATTGATTTCTCTTAAATGGGATATACTGGCTGCTACTGAAGGCAGTTTGCTCCTCTACATACAGCAGTGAATTATTAAGTTCAGAAAGTTGAGGGGGGGTTATGTAAAAGAAAAATAATAATATATTTATTTCAGGATAAATGTGGTTTCTTAGATGCCTCAGCATCTTTAGCATTAACAGCCTTATCTCTCAGATCAAAGGTTATATTTTTTTCAGAATTAGGGCATTAGTGAGTAAATACATACCCAGAGTCACAGAAATATGCTTTCATGTCAGTGAACAAACTGTACTTCAAATGACAAAATATAAGATCTTGGAAATTTTAAACCTTTTCACAAGCTACCGCTCCATAAAGACACCCACTCTTCCTACTTTCTTACTCTCTCTGTCTTTTGTAGGATAAGATTTAAACAGCACCCAAACTTCCTTAATATGAATTGAAGCCAACATTCAAATCACATATGTATGTGTGTGTATGTGCATGCCTGTGTGTGTTTGCATGTATGTGCATGCATATATAAACCCAAGAAAATGTATACATAGCCAACAGATGTCAAGATCAGCCTTGTGGCAGTGGAAGTGGCAATGGCAATACTTTTTTCTGGCTGCCATTATATAAGCAGCTGCCATAATAGGTGGGAGCGAAATCATAGTACATAGTTGCCTGATTCAAGAGCAAGTATCAGCAACATCGAGAGCAAAACAGATGAGATAAGAAAAACAACATTTGCAGTTCCAGCACCATGCCTTTGATCAAAAGTGCTCAGCCACAAGTTACCTCTTATAAATGTTCTCTCTCAACATAAGCAAGATAGCATTTGATCTGTTAACTGCTTATATACAGTTCCAAACCAGGATTCTACCCAAACTTTAATAGTGCATTTGTTCACTTGTAAGTTACGTGCATTGCTCTGCTTTACTAGCATGTTTTATTTAGTCTTTAATTAGAAGGGATCCAGCACTTGCCAGGAAATTCCGAAGGACTTTCCAACATGTGTGCTGTAAGCCTAATCTTGATATTTTCTCCATTATTCTCTAGTGAGAAACTACATTGGGAGAATCATAGAAAAATTGGATGTATCATAGAAAAATTTAGGTTGGAAGGGTCTAACCCCTCTGCTCAAAGTAGGCCTAAACTCAGAAGTTAAATCAGGCAGTTTAGGCCCTTGTCCAGTCAAGTTTTGAAAATCTTTGAGAATGGAGATACAAATCTCTCTGGGAAATTTGCTTTAGTGTTTAACCATCCTCACTGTGATTTTCTTTTTCCTTGTGTCCAGTCAGAATTATCCCTGTTGCAATTTGTGACTATTATTTGTCCTTTCACTAAGCATGTCTGAGAATAGTCAGTCCTCATTTTCTTTATACCAATGCCCCTCCCTTCAAATAGGTGAAGAAAATAATTAATCTCCCTTCTACTATTAGCATTCTCTTCACTAGTCTTAAAAACGCCAGTTCCTTCAGTCTTTCCTTGTATGTCATATGCTTCAGACAGCAAACCATTTTAGTACCCATTTGCTGCACTCTCTCCCGTTTGTCAGTGTCTCTTGTGCTGGGGAGGAGCATGGGAACTGAAAACTGAGCATAGTATTGCAGATGTGGCCTTACCAATGCAAAACAGAGATGAATAATCACTTCCCTTTACCTGCCAATGACACATTTACCAATGCATCAATATGCAATTGCTTTGGCCCTCCTAATTCAATCCCTCTATGGCTGAGTGACACTGGTATATTCCTCTTCAGCAGTCTATTCCTCTTCCCATCTCCAATTCCTTATATTTTTTGTGTTTGAGCTCAGTCAGGAATTTCCTATTCAGCCACTGTGGCCCCAAGCTATGCCTGCCCATTGTCTTGCACAAGGGGATGGATAACTCCTGTGCTTTGAGAAGGTTGTCCTTGAAAATTGGCCTGCTCTCCTGGGCTCTTCTGTCCCCAGGACAGGCACTCAGGGGATCCTGCCTACCCATTCCCTGAACACTGTGAAGTCTTCTGAAGTTCAGGATCTTTGTTCTACTACATGCCTTTCTCTTTTTCTTTAACATCTTAAACCCCACCATCTCATGGTCACAGAAGTCAAACCTACTCTCAGCTTCCACAAAACCAACCAGTTCTTCCTTATTTATTAGTAGTAGATCCAGTAGGGCACCTCCTTTAGTATGCCCATGCATCATCTGCGATGAAATGCCTGCCAAAATTTCCAGGCCTGTTAGCATCTTGCAATGTTGCCCTTCTAGGAAACATTAGGGGTTTTTAAAGTGCTCCATCCTGCAACCATGAAGCTTCTTTCAAAGGTGTTTTTTTTTTTTTTTGCAGAGTTACCCTCCTGTTGGAACTCTAAGAAAACCTTATATCTTTTACAAATACAAAAGAGAACATTTAACAAACCTACTAAGCCAATGCAATTTTTAAGTTTTCTTCTTTAGTAATTAGGTTTAAATAAAGCATGATATATTCATTCTGTGACCCACCAGACAGAGGAGATGGTCAACCTGCCCCACTGCTGAATTGTTTTTCAATACTCTGTCTCCCATTTGGTTGAATAATCACCTTGAAGACTCAATTGTACAAGAGATGGTTTCTGTTTCTTGATGTGGCAATTTAAATTATAATATAAGCATCAGATATTATAAGCTGAATCTTTTGTGACCAGGTGGAGGTACAATAGGCTGTGTTAGGGTCAATGTTTGGTGTTATTCTTCAGATTAAGGCCTATTGGGTATAGGCTGCCATCTCTCCTGGGTAAATTTATTCTCTGGGCATAAACTAACTTCCACTAATGTGGCAGCAGCTGCTGCTTCAACTGTTTGGCTAGAAGCTGGGAGGAGAGCTTCCAACAGTAGACAACTTTGACCTTTCCCAACAGGTTGTATTGAGATCTATATCATACAATGAAGAAAAAGAGTAGTTTGACTAAAAATACTGATAAAAAAGCAGAGGAAAAATAACCTGGTCTGAGACTCAATCTGATAAAAGCTAGGTTTCATTATGTTGATCATCTGTTTGATTCAGGGTATAACAAAGTCATGGTGTTGAGACACTACTCATATAGTGAAAATACAACTACAGAGAGGGGGACAACAGCAACTCCTTTTCTGAAAAACAGAAAGTGAATAACTGGACAGCCAATTCTACCACGTCTGCCCTTTTCAGAATAAGTTTGAGTAAATATGCCTTTCAGTATGCTCTAAATGTCAATGGAGTCTGCTATCCTGGACAAACCAGAAGGTAGTTTGCAAAGTGAGAAGTTTGCAGTGGACTCATGGGGAAACCCACTGGTAGCTTTTTTTTCCTTATCAAAAGATAGGAGAAGAACTGTTGTATTTTGACAGTGTCATCTCTGGCTCTGTGGCATCAGACACTTTTTTTCAGTGTACATCATCAAGATAATTCACTTGTGTATGCATAAGAATAAAAACTGGTAGTAGTGGAAGACTGCACAGCTGTTTGTGAGGATGCCTTTGTGGAATTTTTAACCATGGACTGTACAAAGAACAGGTAAAAGATAAGTTAATAAAAGGGTAGTGGTCTAGACCTCATAAACTTTGATCATTCATTAATTTTCTCTGTGATTTTGGCGATATTATTTTAATCTATACTTCAGCCTTACAAATGCAGTATCAGAGTAAGACAGATGTATCCTTAGCACGCACTTGTCTTTTGCACAAGTATTGTGAAGCTAAAATTCTTTACTGATTGTGTGATGTTCAGCTAATTACAGTGATACATTTGACAGAAGGAATAAATCCTGTTTGAACTGTCAGACCATAAAATTGAGCTTACTCACTGGGCAGTTAGGGGAAAAAAAAAAATCAGTGTTTTTTGTTGGTGGGGGTTCTTGGGGTTTTTTTGGTGTGAAATGATCAGCCTTGGTTCAAAAACAACATAATCTAAATGCACTTCACTTGAGTTTTCCTATAGGAGTTTTCCTGAAAATAATTACAGGGAAGGAACTGTCTATTTCAGACCATAAAATTGGTTTGATTGGGAAGTATGTGTCATAAATGAGAGTGAAGATGATGTTGGCAAAATTGGCCACAGCTGACCGATAAATAATTACCTGAGAGAGAAAGAGCACAATATGACTGACCCTCATCATGCATTTTAATTATGGGGTTTAATTGCCTTTTGAATCCCATAAAAATCAGTGGCCTACAATTCTCTAGCTTTTTTTTTTTCTTAGCTGTACAACTGTGCCAGCATTTGTCTAGTGCCTGTAAAACAGTAGAGGACACATTGTCTTTTAGCAGGGGATGAAAACATTCAGAAAGTTGTATTAGCATATTCTCTTGAATTTTGTCCTATTAAAAAACTCAGCTTGGCAACAAAGTTCTTTAGATTTATCACCTAAGAGAAACATCAGAATGAAGATGAGCTAAAAAACAGGAAAAAAACCTTTTGAAATATAAAAGAATATGTAAAAATACATATGCAGTTCTCCTTATTGCAGCATTTATTTGTCTGTGATGAAAAAAAACTCCACAAACAACAGAAAAACCCACAACCTTAAAAGCTCTAAAGAAAAGCAATTGAGGAGAAGCTTTCTTGTTTTGTAGAACATTCAGTACCTCAAGTGCAATGGCCCCTAAAATTATTTCTAGTCATTTAAGAGACCTTTGATTTCTGAAAGCTCTAGGGAGTTAATTTTGTGATGTCAAAGATACAAGTTAAACTGTGACAACTCAAAGATCCCCTAGGGTCCCACAGATTCATTACCGAACTAATTTCTTATTCATTATGTGAAGGAAATGCAGTAAGAATTTCTTGGGTTTCATAAAAAAAATGCATATGTGTGTTTATATTTGTATTTCTATAAATGCATCTCTATGGCTTAGAATAACTCTTGCAAAAGCTGATGGAAAATGTTTGGAGGGATTGCCAACAATTAATCCAACAATTTAGAATTCAGTTTGTTAATTCTTCCATAAAAAGTTCCCACTCATATCAGAAGCTTGGTTACTGTCCTTTTGCAGCTTGGTCTTAACACAGATCTTCAGTTCTGACCCTCAATGTTCTTTCTTTCTTCTGAAGTTACCAACTGTGCTTCTTAACCTCATGTGTCAAATCTTCAACCTGCATTACTGGAGTAGATGTTATTCATAAATAGTGTTGCTAAGTGTGCTGATGAGGTTAAACTATCTTCAAGAGGTCCTTGAAATTGGAGGAAAGGAATAAATGAAATAATTGAAGGGTGTATATGGTTCAGGTAAGCCATTTTGTTTATAATCCAAAGCAGAGTTGATTATCCAAGGATGTTAAAAACTTTGAGGCTGATATACTGTGAAAAGATAAAATATTCATCTTTATTAAAAAAAAAAAAAAAGACAAAAGGTAAGGTAAAAATGTCTTTTTCATGACCCATCTTTGAATTTATTTTTAAATAGTGGGAGTACACCTGAAATTCTTGTTGAAGGAGTGGAGGGAAAGAAGACTTTCCGAGCCTTATCAGACAGTGCAAGAAAAAGATTAGCTTTCCAGAACCTTCTTACAAGGTTGTTTGGTCTCCATGAAGTTCATTCAGATCCAAGATTGAGGAACTAAAGGAAGTTATGGAGTCAGGCAGAAGACCCACTGTGGTGTAAAGCTGCAGATTACTCCAGGCTGCTTTGTGGCCAGCAGATCTTCTTTTGATGGAGATTCTCTGTTTCCATCTGCTGAGCCCAAGCTATGCATAAACTGTTTCAGACTTCTAACCATTTTATCTGTCTTTGGAGGTCTGATATTTTTATTTATCATGCCTCCATTTTTTCCTCAGGACACCAGTGAATAAGCCAAGAGAATACCTACCACTTTTCCATATCTTCAGTTTGCCGAACCCTAAAAGCATAACCCAGTCCCCTTCTCTCCTCTCCATGCTTGCATTCACAATGTGCAACTTCTCATAAACTGTTGCATTGAGTAATGGTATAGCTAATGTAAATTTTCATATTTTATGCATATAAATATTTTCCCGAACATAGCATAATTGCAAACCATATCTTGACAGAATGATAGAATTTTTAGTTTGGTGTGTGTCCCCACCCCTTGCCCCATTACTACTACAAACAAATCCCAGCCAAAATTAGTATAGTCAAATACCCACTCTATCTGCAAACTAGCTAAGCAGCTGCTCTTTGCTGATTTGGGTAGTTCAGCATATCTGTACAACAGGATGTGCTTCACTCTTCTGCAGTGTCAATCACAGTTTCTAGTTGCTACAACTGAGGGTCACAGAACTATTAATTCATCTCCTCCGATAAGGAAGGGAGGGGGACTTCATTGTAGTAATAATAATTTTTCCATTTTGCCTTACTGTTAAGCCTTTTCGAGATCTAACACAGCAGATTATTGCCAAGAATAAAAATAAAATTAATTTATAACTTCTTTCGCTACATACTTTCCTCCTTTTCTTGGGTGAAGCTACATCGCCATCCTTGCTGCCATGGAATTAATGGTGGATAAGACAAGTACTACTTCCTACTAAAAGGAAGCAATTTTTGTGCAAGTGTGGCAGACCAATAAGAGTATGTTTCCTGTCTGAAGTTCAGTACGAAGTTGAAAGTGGAAACAATATTGCTCTGCTCTAACAGCACAAACTGCAGTTGAATTGTAAACAGTAATGCAAAAATCTGAGGTCTGTGTAGGTTTCCAAGAATACTCTCTTAAAATGAGAAATTTTCACAAGTACAGCTTCAGTAGAAGTAGGGCTTACATTACACTGAAATGGAATTTACAGAAGTTTCCTCTTACTCTGTCAGTATTCAATAAGTATAATAAAGTTATTCATGAATTTGCCCCCCCAAATTTTTCTTTTTAGATTTCTTTGGAAGAAAAAAGGATTTTTAATGGAAAGTATTAATATTTTTTTTTAATTGAATACATTAAACTAAAAAAAAAATCCTGTAATCCTTTTGGGATTCCTTCTTTCATTCTTCTATGCAAATTGAGATTTTGTCCGATATTTATCTCCCATAGTTTATCATGACACAGAGACAAGATATGCAAAAAATTATTCTCACAGTGCAAAATGGAAAGCACAATGGGAAACACAAATAAAGGAACACAAATAAAAGGGGAACAGAAAGAGAAAACTAAGCAACCACCCAGAATTCCTACAAAGTGCCAGGAAATAATTTGCCAAACAGGATTTTTTTATTTTTAGCCAAAGTGTAAGGACAGTAATTTTCATTTTGGGGACAATCATCTTTCACTTCCAAGCTTCTACTGGAAGAAAAATAGAGAAGCCATTTTACTCTGAATGAAACATGAAAAGCAACTAAGGAAGGGTACAAAGTGTCCGCTTATACACTGCTGACTCTTGGTCTCTTGAGCCATATGCTATTATCTGAAAACCTGCCACAATAACATCAGTGGTGAGATCCCCTTTTGCATAGTAGAGAACAGTCACATATAAGTTTCCCTTATAATATAAGGCATGGACCTTCATTGTTTGGACTTTGTTTCTTCAGTTTCTGGAAAGTAAATGTTCATACCCACACCCTGTAGATATACGTACAGATTTCTCATATGAATTATCTACATCTCATATAAACATAAGTAACATTTCTTACGACAAAAGGGTGTTCTGATTTATGTATGCTGTGAGTCAAAACTATAGCTATGGACAGATTATCAGTTGCGAAGATTTCTTACTGGACCTACAATAGTGCAAGCTGGTCCAGACAGTGAGCTGTATTTAGAGCATTAATCCAGTAACAGAATGGTAAAAAGCCTTTTATATTTTTAATAGCTTAAATTCCAGTACTTGTCTTGCAAAGAGAACCTAACCCTCAAATATTTCCTGACCTCCATTGTGTGCAAAGGTGAAAACAAATCTAAGCCGTAGCCAAAATCCTTATGTTTATTCATAACTAAATTACTGACAAACTGCTCATTAAATGACGCCATCACTTATTAGGTTGTGATCCCTGGCTCCTAGGTTGCAGAGTATGTTTTACCTTCCACCCCCTTGTTTTAATTAATCTTGGGGAAAAGATCATAATTTTGTTTAATGCGCCTAAAGGTGAGTAACTGAGAGCACTTCTGAGGCTTGTCAGCACTGAGAAACTTCTACACGGTTTTGTCAACTACTGATCACCAGTATGTCACAAGAAAACCAACTCCCCCTGAAGACCACAACCTTCTATCCCAGTAGTGTCTAAGACCCTCTGAGGCAAGGCAGTCTTAAACGCAGCCATGGATGTATTCACACAAAGTCTTAGTGAGTGTGCACCTACAGAGCACAGAGGAACAGCCTCAAAGACCAGCTTGCATTTATGCTGCCTGTCCATTTAATTTATCTACTCTACTCTTTGTGAATGCCTTTTTGTGTAATCTGAAAGTTCGAACATGTACAAGCACATGCTAAGTAAAGGAGCTCTGGTCTCTCCTGTCAGATGTAGGCTACGCTATGTGGCCTTGAAAAGAGGGCCAACTAGGACAGGTCCATATCCTTCCCACCAGGACCATGACAGATCTGCTAGCGAAGCAGATGGGATTTGTAGGTGGCCTGAATCAAGCTGAATCCTGGCAGCTTGCAGAGTAGACACAGAACCAAGAGATGTACTGGATCATGAGCACACTCCCAGGTCTACCTTGTCAGAGAGCACAATAGTGATTAACATCAGTAGTGTCTCACCTACAAGGAACAAGACCACAGCTGCTAAGACACAGCATATGGAATGAATGCAGAAACAACACATTGGAACTCTATAGCTAGGAAGGTTTTATGGTTAGGGACTTTAACACTCATTCATTACTCTAAGGAAGAAATGTGTATGTTAGCAATATTACCTGGCTTGACTACAGCAGACATGAACTAATTCCCTGTACCTAAACATGCAGTGGAAGAATAAATAGAAAGTTTGAAAAAATGTGGGATGAATGTAAATCAAGGCAGTTTCAGACTTCCACTATGGAGAGAAAAAGGTTTTGCTGCAATCATCAAGATGACTCATTCTCAATCTAAGCAAAAGTCTTGCTCACACCCATCCACCTCTGAAAAGGAAAAAAAAAAAAAAAAAAGAAAGATAAAATCCAAGTGTTGAGTACATGCTAGTGTGGGACTGAACTTACCAGCTGGGACAAAAGCCTTCTCCCAAGAGCATATGTAGAAAAATACAACAATCCTGAAGGTGAATGCTTATGGGAAATACCATTAGTGAAAAAAATACTTTGTCATCTCGTAGTGTGTAAATTGATAGTGCTGGGCTTGACAGATAGCTATGAAATTAACTTGGTACATTATGACAATGGTTCAAATCTTCTTCTCCATCTTATACATTAAACCAGAAGAGTATAATGGTCTTTGCAAATAAATAGAATAGTTTTTATTGAGATTAAAGCAGAAGTGAAAAAGCAGTTGTCTTTACTAATGGCAAATGGGAGGGTTTCCATCATCACAGGGTTTTACATGAGTGAATAGACTTTAAATACACATGAAAGCTTGGCAATATAACCAGTAAGCAGAGCATAATTTTCCTGTTAAAAAAATGCAAACCCAAAATTCTTTTATTCTTGAGCTTTCTCTTTCTGACTGCCTGTACTCAATTTTATATATAGGTTAAATCCTGCACTTTTACTAATACACGTTTTCTGATGAGTAATTATTTAAGTAGCTTCTACTGTCTAAGAATAAGGACAGTGTTAGGGTACCATAAGTTGGCCAATTTAATTCCACACCTAGAGGATGTATTCATGACATAAATGAGAGAAAGAACATGAACATTAGAACAGTAGTAACTTATGAAAGGGTGTTTTTCCTAATCTTTTCAGCAGATGCCTCATGAGAGCCTTGGTGTAGCAGTCTTCTCATTCCA
Organism: Theristicus caerulescens; assembly: GCA_020745775.1. NCBI lineage: Eukaryota > Metazoa > Chordata > Aves > Pelecaniformes > Threskiornithidae > Theristicus > Theristicus caerulescens. Next base: position 78,860,000 of record CM036558.1, read on the forward strand.
TATGACAAAGAGCTCAGGGTTCTGTTTTTCACACTTCCAGCTCAGGTTTTCAGTTTGGTCCTTTTCTGAGTGTGTAGTATATTGAAGCAACCACAACTGAATAAGCAAGGGGGCCTTTTTGTTTGCCTGTTTGTTTTTAAAATGATTGCCAAAATATTTAGAACAGTGTGAAAGGGTTCCCTAAATCGTGCATCCACAGGATGGTTCCCACTCAAAAGCAGGTCATAGCTACTCATAAGGGTTTGTTCAGTGAAATACTGACATGGTGAACTATCATTTCTACTATTTTCTTTATTAATTTAATATTTACAGGTTCTAAAAAATAAATTGACCTCTATAAGGAATAAATAATCATTTGGAAGTTTTATGTGTTTTGGTGTTTTTTATTTAGATTTGCTTATGGAATTCAGATATGCAAAGATTTTCTCAGAGATTACATAGGAAGTGTGAGAATCCCAGTAGAAGCTAATGAGATACAGCAAAATTACAACATAGCATTTAGATGGTGTTTTTAATCTTTAAAATATTTACAGGTCTTAATTAACTAAACAGAAACACACCCAATTACATGTCATTGTTTGTGTTTATCCCCATCATTTTTGACAACTAGGAAAATATATAGGAAAACAATTTTTATGTAGAGTTGTGGAATGTGTCCATGTCAGAGATGAATTTAGAAAACTGATATTATTTTATTTATTCAGGATCCTTGATGTTAATAGAAAGACATTATCTGATGTTAACAAATACAGTTGAAAATGTTCTAGAATAAGAAAATGTAGATCTTTTTACTCTTACAATGTTTCATCCGTCTTCTACACATGGAATATTGCATTCCTAGTGTATTCTCTGGTGCATTAAGTAGTTTGCTATTTGCAAGTAATTTCCAACTCTTCTGTTCCAGGGAGTGGCACAGATATACCAGATAAAAACTAAATGTTTCATTTTGCTTGTTTCATAGTTTTGTCTCTGTGCTTTTTTCCCCACTGGACTTCTTGTTCATCTCTTCCCACAAATACCAAATCACAAGAGATATTTTTTTTATTAGGCTACTTGTTTGTTTAGTCATTATTTATTCTAGCTAAAGGTGTTCTTTCATATTGTGCACCAGCTAGAGCTGATTTTGGTTTTTTATGCATATCTGTATGCCGTCCTTCTGCTAGCTATTTCTTTGGCTTCATTATCCCACTGAAAGATCACAAGCCAAATTTTATATGCAAGCAATGTGATGTAGAAACATGCTTATCACACCTCAAGATCGTGTCTGCCTACTAAAATAGAAAGAGACTTATATATGCTGGATCCAAATCTACTACTTTAGCCTGTTCACACGCCACCTTTCAGAGGACAAAAAAGAACTGTTTTCCTTTCTTAATTCTGAAAACTCACTTTTGTTTTCCTACTGTTCATGAGCAATGAACTGACATTTTAGCAGAACAATCTATCATAACCCAAAATATCAGTCCTGAGTGCTAACAGACAGTGTAGACCCCATCCAAGCATATTGAAGTTAAGATTGCATATTTCCATATGCATGGCTTACATTTGTCCATACTAAACTTCATCTGCATTTCTATCACCCAGGCTGTGCAACTGGCCTTCACCTTTACCACTCTGCAGTACCTGTTAGTACCAACAAGCTTTGTCATCTGACTATTTCTTTGATATTGAGCAAAGACCCTCCAGGGTATACTCCTGTAGTCTCCACTTCAAAAAAAAAGGAAAAAAAGATCATTTATTTCAGTGCTTTGTTTCTTATCTTTTAATAAGTTATTTATCCATATGGAGACTTTCTCTCTTATCTCATGGCAGCTTAGTTTCTTTAAGAGCCTTTGCTGAGGGATTGCGTTGATTGCCTTTGGAAATCAAAGGATGTCATATCAACCTTTGTGCACAGGCTCATTGCTTCCTTCAAAGAACTCCCATACACTTGTGAGCTCTGACTCTAAAGAAGCTACTAGGTCTATTCTTTACACTAATTCTTAGCAATCTTCCCAGAAGAAACAAAGGTGAGCATCACTGCTCTGTGTTATGCAGGTGGAAACTGCCGGGGTCTGCCTTGGAATGCTTTTGAAAATTGGTGGCATATTTGCTATCTTCAAGAGGCTGGACACCACAATCAGTAACTCACGTGTCACCAATTTGAGTTCCTTTAGGTCAGCTAGGTGAATATTTGCTGGTCCTCATTTACTAATATTTAAAAAGACAGGTAGTCAAGAGTCAATTACCTGTGCATATTGCTTAGGCCAATTCACAGACATACTGATAGGAGATGCAACTGGTAAAGATTTAGAGGATGAGAATACACCATTCGGCATGGTTTCTGGAAACATTTGAAAAATAAAACTCATATTGGCTTTAATTGTTTTTGCAAGGTTGATTTATAAAGGTAACTGTTTGGTATAATAGGCTTCTGTGGGGCATTTGACTTAATCCCGCATAACAGCCTGAATGAAATTAGCATCATATAGTATCAGTGGAAACCTTATTAATCATTTTAAAAGCAGTTTAATGTTAGATCTCAATGGTAATTTTAATGAGAAACAAGGATAACATTAACAGAGTTCCACAGGAACCTATTCTTGGCCTCATGTTATTTTTATCTACAGTTTAAGTAAAAATTTGTAGAATACTAAATTTTTAATACTGCCAAAAGCGAGCTCAAATACCTAGGAAGAAAATCCAACTCCTATAGGTAAAGGTGGAAGACAGCATCACTCAGCACCAATGAAAAGACTTTCAAAACCAATTGCTAGCTGATGGTATTACACTTCAGATTAAAGGGTGAATGCAATGCATAGATACCCAAGTAGAGTAGTGTCAAATAAGAAAGAGGAGCTACTTTCTGTGGAAAAGTCTGTGACAAAACCAGCACTGATTAAATTATTTCAGGTTTGACTTCAATCATAAAAAAAGAGGCCTGAATAACTGGAATTTAGAAAAAATGGCAGCAGAGTAACCTGAGAAAGAGAAAATGTGCCTTCTATGAAAAACTTGGAGAATTCTATATGCTTAGCTTACCCATGAGAAGATTAAGAGGTGTTTTTATCTTAGCCTTGAAGTACCAACTCAGGGAACATATTTCTGAAAGTAGACGACTCTTTAATTTGGATGCAGGAAAAAAAATGTAACAAGGCACAATAGCTGGAGGCTGAACACAGTCAGACTAGAAAAAAAGTACATATTTTTAACAGTACAAATAATTAACTGGTAAAAGTTGTTTACACAAATGATTAGATTTTTCGTGACTTGAAGTTACTAGGTCAAGATCAAATGTCTTTTTATAACTCAGAAGCTATGAACTTCAGACAATTTGTTCTGTCTTATGCAGAGGTTCATATGGCCCATTTGGGCTTTAAAATTTATACATTTCCAGATACATTGTGTACCTGAAAAAGAAATTGTAGCATATGGAAATGTAAGCCTTTAAAGTCACAAATTATACCATTTTAATAACTCTTTTCTGTTTGTTTATCATTTCTTTTACTGTTTTCATACCAGAAAAAATATTTAAATTAAATCAGTATTGTTTCACTGGAATATAATAAGAAAATAAGTAAAATATATATCCTGAATAAGTAGAACAATGTGTGTTAAAGTTCAGAAAAAATGTTTAACATTAGAAAAACCCAGTCCTATTTTCATTGTTTGTCTTCTCTATAAGAATTTCTGTTTATGTTATACTATTGCCAATGGATCAGAAAAGGAGCAGAGTGTCATTGTTCTAGGTCCCGGAAGAGCTTACAATTAACAATATAACCCATAAAGAATATTAAACACAAAGCTCTGTGGCTGTTTTTTCATTTGTCTACATTCTTAGCAGTGGTTCCTACGAGCCCAGCTTCAGGAAAAAAAAAGTCTCAAATGTTGGAATTTTTAAGGAAGTTGCACCTGATGAGGAAGGTTATTGTTAGCAGAAATTTTAATGGAAAAAATATGAGGTCAGCACTGTTATAGTGTTAATTACCTTATCCATGGATATCCAGTGCAAGAAATTTTTTTTGCTATACCACAAATTTTTATGCATATTATAAATCTCCTCAACAAGTTGCACAGAAGAAACTAAATTGCAGGGACAGAGAAAACCAGTAAATATTTGTAATAAATCTGTGGTTGTTCTTGCCTACACAAGTATAAAAGTTTTGGCTAAATGCAAGCTGCACTTGCTCTGTCTGTATTGTGTGTGTATGTATGTTCCATGGGTAAGACTGGATCAATTGACAAAACTGTATAGAACAATGAGAGGATTTAATGCTGACAGCTGTTAGGTACCATGACATAAAGAGATCCCAAACTCTAAAGCTGTTGTTATGCATTTCCTGAAGCAGGTTCTGACAATGTCATTCATTCTAAGGAAATGTTACAGCAGCTGTTCAGGATAAGCACGGGGCAAAACCACATAATGATAATTCAGACCAATAAATAGCACTTTCTCACTTAGCAATATTCTCAAATTGATATGATACCTTTTCCTGAAAATCTTGCACCTCCTCATTTTACATACTCTAAAGAAAGTGGCCTGTCTCATCCATAACCAGCTGCTTTATTGGTGGACAGGTTCAACATACCAGAATAAGTGGTGTTTTAACTTTCCAGAGCAAACACTTGAAGGACAAAGTCTGTCAACAAGAAGTGTCAACTCTGAAAGTTAGAGAAGGGTAGCTGACTGCAACTCTACCCCTAAAGAACAGAAAACATTGGGGAAAACAGAACTAGTAACATCATTAGTGTGCTCAAATCAATTTTTTTTTCTTTTGTTGAAATGTTAATTTTAGAGAGTTAAGGCTTTCCATAGATTTTTGCATGTATTTGAGCATTTCCACATTTGCAGATATTGAAGGTAATTATTCAAATGCATGCACAAAAAATTGGGGTGGGGGAAAGACCTCAGCACTGAAGAAGACCAACAAAAGATGGGAAGGTATGAAGGAAAAATAAGAAAAGTTAAAGATCAGTAAGATTTTGTTGTGAAATAACATGAAAATAGAAACCTGAAGAATCTTGAAATACACCATTTATTATACGAACATGCTAGTTACCAGCACAGAAATAGCAGATGTTTTGTGCTTGTGATCTGATAATTTTTATACTATGATATACTTGCAGTTAGAACAAAAAACAACAGCTAGTGGAAAACAAGCTCTTGAATTAAAAGAGATCCCTGAGAAAGGCATAAACGAAGAGCATTATGATATCTCACTCTTATATCAGTCTGTGCTACAGTTTCTGTTTTCATGAGCTCCAAAAATTGTGCTGCTTTTTCTAGTTTTATTACTTGGAAAGCTGATAAGGAAATAGCTGTAAGGTTTATACCCAAAGTGATAACTATGGGTTTATATCTTTCTCTCTTCAATCTGATATTCTTCCTTCTGTCACTTGTGCTACAGAATCTTTTTTTAAGTACAGTACAAATATAATTTTGGGGTTTCACCAGGAGTCATGGCCTCTAACTGCTCTAGGCATTGCAATTACTTGCTGCAGTGTATTTTAGTGCAGGGCAAATGGAGATCCTGTAAAGCTCACTACATTTGATGTTGCACAGCATCCTTCATATGTTATATTCTAGCATAAGATATTACTCAACCAACAGATATACTTAACCAAATATAGGCAAGTTTCTGAATGACAGGTATTTACTTCAATATTCGTGATAAGGTGTTCTATTTGTAGTCCTATTTACATTGGGGCCGATTTTATTCTACAGCATGCTTAAACATATATTTAGATTCTATTGAAGCTAAGCACTCAGATAAACAGCAAACACAATGGTTTAAACATGACCTATCATATTCCAAATTCAACAGGAGTGGAATTAGAAGACAGGACAACTTGGGTGTTCAAGGTCTGTAGGAAAGAGGAAGAACTGATGGGAAAATGCAGATGAATGGGCAACACCTAGGAATTCAGTCTTTTTTTCTGAAACAGAAGAAACAAAATTACCACTGATGTCTAAGGGGGGCTGTGTTGTCCTTTAGTGGCTTTTTTTGTCAGCAGCTGGATAAGTATCCAAGTGAGAAAGTGGGAACATATTGCAGAAACTTGTCTAATATTTTTTCTCATTGTACTGGTTTCAGCTGAGATGGAATTAATTTTCTTCATAGCAGCTCGTATGGTGCTATGTTTTGGATTTGTGACCAAAACAGTGTTGATAACACAGAGATGTTTAGCTATCAGTTTCTTAGGGAAGCACTGATATCCTCTAAATTTGGATGTGTAAATTTAGTTGTATTATTGTAGCTAGTCATTGAAACTCCCTCAGTAACAACTATATGAAGATGACTACCTGTTTTAAAATGAAAAATTAAAGTTAAATTAAATTTAAATTTCATTTAATTTAAATTAAATTTAAAATTTAAAATTAAAAGCCCACCTGTTTTAAAATTCTCTTGTAGATCATAGATGGGATAAGTCACTCCAGAAATGCCAGGCATCTGCATTAGCTTTGGAGACATCCCATAGATCTGGCTTAAATTAAACACCTGGCTTTCACATAACACAATGTAGGCAAGATAAATCTTGATCTTTACGCACTATTTGTAAAACATAATACTACTTCTCTATATTGCAGGCTCAAAACAGTAAAAGTAATGAAGATCTTGGTGCTCAAAATATTATGCAAACTGAAGCCAGAAAAACATTTAAATATGAATTTGCAGATGTGAAAAAATTTTTTATCCCTGTAGGCAATTTTCAGAAAGGAATACCTCTGTTACCTTGCTTGGCCAGATCCAAGAAAGACTTCAATATTAAATGACAGCTATGTTTACCATAACTTTCAAGATTTGGACTCTTGTTTCTGTGTTACTCTAACCGAAATCTAGCCTTGCTAAAATTTAACTCAGGCATACATTTGCACACCAAGTATATAAAACTAAATAGGTATAAAAATGTGCCTTCTAATTGTTCTCTCACCCTGTAGGGTTAAGACTAGATAGTCAGAATTCCTTTGCAATATGAGGTATAGCACGTGTAAGCAACACAAATGGTAGAAATAATCATTTAAACAAAGTCTATAGTACTCTGAACAACTAGGGAGTAAACACATTAACAACAGTCTCAGAGTGAAAGAAACTTTTGAGTGCTGAAAGTACTGAGAGATTGGCACTATACATTATGTCTGAAAATTACTAAGGGAAAGTTTAGAAGTTAACAAATGAACCCATTTTAACGGAAATTGAAGTCTATCTATTTCCTTTCAAATGTTGTAATTTAATGGTTTTATAGTGTGCTTGCATGTATGAGATAGAGAAAGAGGAGGAAAATGTGATCCTTTCAGGAGCAGGACTTGAAAGATGACGCAGAGGTTTATACATTAGCTGCAGTTTACCCTCCAAGCAAATTTTTTTAACTGTAAACAAAGAGTTCCACTTATCTAATTAGGAAGAAACAAATGCATGTAATAAAATCTTAATTAGTAAATGTAATATAATTTGGTTTTGATTAAAAATCTAACATCTAAATCAACTTTTTGTAACCTGGTAGGAGCTCTCCCTCTTTCATTTCTGGTTAATAACATCAGTTTTATGTGGAAGAAGGGTCTCTTTTATCTGTGCATCTTACCATTTCCTGTTTTTCTGACATTTTGTTTGTATTTCTTAGGGAAACAAGTAGAAAATAAAGTCAGTCTAAAATGAGAGATTTGATTTTGAAAATTAACGTATATTATGCAAATTATTAGAAAATACTTAAGTAGGAATTTAATTTACTTTTCACACAGTGAAAATGGGCCTAATTCATGAGAAGCCTGCCAAGAAATTATTAGCTTTTATACCCAGCCAGTGATTCTTTTCTTAATGGACTGACATTGCAGAACCAGCCAAAAGCATTCTTCAACTGAAATGAATCATAGAATCATAGAATTGTTAAGGTTGGAAAAGACACTTAGGATCATCAGGTCCAACTGTTAACCTACCACCGCCAAGTCCACCACTAAACCATGTCCTCAAGCACCACATCTACACATCTTTTAAATACCTCCAGGGATGGGGACTCAACCACTTCCCTGGGCAACCTGTTCCAGTGCCTGACTACTCTGTCAGTAAAGAAGTTTTTCCTAATATCTAACCTAAATTTGCCCTGGCGCAGCTTGAGGCCATTTCCTCTCATCCTATCACTTGTTACTGGGGAGAAGAGACCAACCCCCACCTCACTACAACCTCCTTTCAGGTAGTTGTAGAGAGTGATAAGGTCTCCCCTCAGCCTCCTCTTCTCCAAACTAAACAACTCCAGCTCCCTCAGCCGCTCCTCATAAGACTTATCCTCTAGACCCTTCACCAACCTTGTTGCCCTTCTCTGGACACGCTCCAGCACCTCGATGTCCTTCTTGAATTGAGGGGCCCAAAACTGGACACAGTATTCGAGGTGCAGCCTCACCAGCGCCGAATACAGGGGCACTATCACCTCCCTGGTCCTGCTGGCCACACTATTCCTGATACAAGCCAGGATGCCATTGGCCCTCTTGGCCACCTGGGCACACTGCTGGCTCATGTTTAGGCAGCTGTCAACCATCACCCCCAGGTCCTTTTCAGCCAGGCTGCTTTCCAGCCTGGGGTTGTTGTGACCGAAGTGCAGGACCCGGCACTTGGCCTTGTTGAACCTCATACAGTTGGCCCCAGCCCAACAATCCAGCCTGTCCAGGTCCCTCTGCAGGGCCTTCCTACCCTCCAGCAGATCAACACTCCCACCCAACTTGGTGTCATCTGCAAACTTACTGAGGGTGCACTCAATCCCCTCATCCAGATCATCGATGGATATTAAAGATATTAAATATTTTTAATATTAATTAATATTAATATCTTTCAAGATATTAAACAGTTTATATATATAATTATATAAATATTATTAATATCTTTAAAGATATTAAACAGGACCGGTCCCAACACTGAGCCCTGGGGAACACCACTCATGACCGGTCGCCAACTGGATTTGGCTCCATTCACCACCACTCTCTGGGCTTGGCCATCCAGCCAGTTTTTAACCCAGCGCAGAGTGCACTTGTCCAAGCCGTGAGCAGCCAGTTTCCCCAGGAGAATGCTGTGGGAGACGGTGTCAAAGGCCTTACTGAAGTCCAAGTAGACAATATCCACAGCCTTCCCCTCATCCACTAAGCGGGTCACCTTGTCATAGAAGGAGACCAGGTTCGTGAAGCAGGACCTGCCTTTCATAAACCCATGCTGGCTGAGCCTGATCCCCCAGTTCTCTCGCACATGCCGCATAATGGCACTCAGGATGATCTGTTCCATGACCTTCCCCGGCACTGAAGTCAGGCTGACAGGTCTGTAGTTCCCCGGATCCTCCTTCCAACCCTTCTTGTAGATGGGTGTCACATTAGCTAACTTCCAGTCATCTGGGACCTCCCCGGTTGACCAGGACTGCTGATAAATGATGGAGAGTGGCTTGGCAAGCTCCTCCGCCAGCTCCCTCAGTATCCTCGGGTGGATCCCGTCTGGCCCCATTGACTTGTGGGCATCCAGGTGGAGGAGCAGATCGGTGACTGCCACCTCTTCGACAGCTGGGACTACATTCTGTGTCCTATCTCCATCTCCCAGCTCAGGGGCATGAAAACCTTGAGGATGATCAGTCCGGCTATTAAAGACTGAGGCAAAGGCGGCATTAAGTACCTCAGCATTCTCCTCATCCTTCGTGGCCAAGTTTCCCTCTGCATCCAACAAAGGAGGGAGATTCTCCTTAGCCCTCCTTTTGTCACTGATGTATTTGTAGAAGCATTTTTTGTTATCTTTGACAGTGGTGGCCAGTTTGAGTTCTAGCTGGGCCTTCGCCTTTCTAATCTTTTCCCTGCATAACCTCACAACATCCTTGTAGTCCTCCTTAGTCACCTGCCCCTTCTTCCAAAGGTGGTAGGTTCTCCTTTTCTTCCTGAGTTCCAGACAGAGCTCTCTGTTCAGCCAGGCCGGTCTTCTCCCCCGCCTGCTCGACTTGCAGCACATGGGGACAGCCTGCTCCTGTGCCTTTAAGACTTCCCTCTGGAATAACATCCAGCCTTCCTGGACTACTTTGCCCTTCAGGACTGCCTCCCAAGGGACTCTGCAGTAGCAGTAGGAGTCTGTACACAGATCCAAGGAAGAAAAAAAAACCACAACAGACAAAATAAAGTGACTTGAGCCAACCCTTTGCTCACCTGAAACTTACACCAAGCTTCCTGAAATCAGATGAGCTGTTTATGTGAATAAGGACTTAGCTCTATCTTAAGAGGAGATTGTTCTAGCTTTCTTAAAAAATCCTGCAATGTGTTCTCTAAAATATTGATTGGATATATAAGGATTAGGTTGGTTTTTGTTTATTTTTTTTTCCCCCCCATTTCCCGTGTAGAACAGAGGGGATTCAGACGTCTGGAAAAGCTTCCAAACCTATGAAATGGGAATTTATGTACTGCTTTCACATATGCATCTCTGCAAAGACATTAATGATGGGGCCACGCTGTTACAGCTGCAATGCTCAGAGCTTGGGTAGCAGCTATAATCATTCTGTGGCAACACCTCCTTGGAAAACACAGTGTTAAAATGTAGAGCCCATTGATTATGTTTCCCTCTAAGAACTATGTCTGTCAGGAGAAACAGCAAGTGGCCAGGCCATAGCAATACAGGTCAGCAGTCCTCCTTTTGAAATCTGTACTCACACCTACATGGACAGCAGTATTCTGTGATAGTTTAAAACATACGTAATTAAAAAAAAAGGGAAAAATTAGGTGTTCTCTACGTGATCTTTCCAAATATATAGTTTCAAAAGAAAACTCTGATTTAAGTCTGAATCAAAAGAGTTGTCTCTCTAAGAACATACTGTCTTGTATCAGAGTACTGCCAACATTAAGATCCGGTATAAATCCTGACATCTTTAAGATGTGCTCATGTATGGTAGTGCAACCACATACAGTTACATTGTAGTAGAGATGTAGCACTTCAGTCACCTCGCAGTAATTAATTTTCTATCACAGTTTTTATTGCATATTCTGTTCCCTAAGGATACCTAATATGTCTACTTTAACATTGTTATAACACATTCTGGTGCATAAGCTTTCAAACAGCACAGCAGCAGACAGAAGCTCCAAAATCTTGATTAATAAAAATACATGCCTTTGCTATGTAAGAAAAGAAGTCTTCTAGCAGTGAGGAAGAAATGAAGAATTGATCTGTTTGCCCTGTGAAGCAACAAGGATAAAAAAAATAAGCGTGCATACATTAAGATAGTGTTTGATACCACGCATGCATAGCCCCCTGCACTGGTTTTGGCTGGGATAGAGTTAATTTTCTTCATAGCAGCCCCTAGGGTGCTAAGTTTGGGGTTTGTGACCAAAACCGTGTTGATAACACACCAATATTTTAGCTATTGCTGAGCAGTGCTTACACAGATCAAGGCTTTCTCCATTTCTCACTCTGCCCCCCACAGTGAGTAGGCTGGGGGCAGACAAGAGGCTGAGAAGGAATACAGCCAGGACAGCTGACCCAAATTGACCAAAGGGATAGTCCATCCTCAGCGATAAAACCAGGGGAGGAGTTTATTAGGGGTTGCCATTGCTTAGTGACTGGCTGGGCATCCACCAGCTGCTTTGAGTGACTGCTTTTACATCAGTTGGTTTTCTTTCTTTTATTTTGTGTTGTTTCGTCTTTTTCTCCTTCACCTATTAACTGCCTTTATCTTGACTCACAAGTTTTCTCACTTTGCACTTCCATTTTTCTCCCCCATCCCACTGCAAGGGGAGTGAGTGAGCGGCTGTGTTGTGCTTAGCTCCCTGGGGATAACTCACAGCAGCCGCTAATGCTATTTTGGTTTAAGTTAATAAACCACACATACATCATTACTCTTATTGGTTGGAGAGGAATTTTATTATTTTTAGAAATAATGGTCTATAACAGTGCAAGTACTTTTTCAAAGATCATCAAGTAAGACAGGCAGGGAACATCAAAAGGATACTGGATTCATAAAACCTTTTGTGTTACTCCCTTTGTGGGGAAGGTGCATATGTACAGTGTCTGCTACAAGATGAAGTTGATCTCAGCTGAACTCTTTGAACACTTCTAGAATACTGCTATTGTTATTATAAAAAAGAGGAAAGAGATGCATACCTAATTTGCTCAATTTAGATACAACTGTCAGTAGATCATCAGACAAAGGGTCAAAACTACAGACATCAGAGCAGTTACTTTATCTCAGTTGCAGCATGTGCAATTTAAATACGTATCTGGTAGCACTAGGAAATAGGTAGGTTTAATAATGACTGATAACAGTAGCTGTTAGAGAGACTAGGACTGGACAGAGCATTTTCCTCTGTGATCTGGCTTGTTTGTAACCATTTGCTGTAATTATCTTATGGACATCCAGAAAGCAAGACCTGATATTGACTCTGAAATAATTTCAGTGAACACAGCTTAACCATGTCCTGGCTAGTGACCCCCTACATGATCTAGCAGTAGAACATGGCAAATTCATGTTGTGCATGCACCTGACAGCTCTAAAAGGAAATTTGCCAAGCGTATCAGGTTAGCGAGTGATTGCTTGCAAGCAAGTGATTAAATGGCAGATTATTTTCATTTAGCAAGATGAAGAATAATGAGTCAAAAGTGTTTCAGAGAACTGAGAGCAGTGCAAACTGGCATATTGTGCCTGATGCAAGATGAAGTCACAGGAGCATGATTTCAAGCCAGAATGGACTGGAATAATTACTCCCTGTTTCAAAAAAATAGCTGCTGAGGATTTGAAGGAAATCTCAGCTGCCAAAGGGACCAGCATTTCTGCTATTTGTGCTGTATCTGCCTGCTTCAAAATGTATCGAGTATGCCTGAGTTTCAAAACACAGATATTCACTATTCATGCTCTCAAATGCAGTCTTGGCAGTGATATATGGTAACACCAAGTCTTGAATTGTAACTTTTTGAAAATAAAACAAAAAGTTATTACACTAACGAAAAAGTTTTCCCTTTGGTTTTGTACTGAGAAGGGGGCGGGGGGGAGGTTGAAGAAGTTTATCAAGGAAATATGTAGAGCTTGACAAAAATGTTGACCAAATAAGATTATTATCTAATGGAAATTATTTTCTATTTCATTACATTTTTTTTAGTGGGTATGTTCAGACAGGAATGCCTGATGAAACAGTGAATTCTCACCTAGCATTTTTATGAAGTATCATTAAAAAAATCAGAAAACATAGCTAGTCAGCAAATTAATAGCAAAGATCAAATCAGTACAAATCAGTACAAATCACTTGGTTTTTTAATGACAGTGCCTCAGCGATGTCAGTGATGTGCATGTGAGATACTCAGAGAATGAATGTGTCATCATTTCACAGGATTTTTCCAGTCTCACTATACAAACCTCCCAGTCATGGTGGTTACCTACTGCTTCTGACCTAGATTCCTAATACACAAAGGCCTGTGAGGTTGAGCATATTTTGCCCATCTCAAAGTTCTTTTGAGAAACCATCCAGTGTCACATAAATCAGCAGGTATCCCATAATCACAACAAAACTGCTCACGTACATCAGCTGACTATTAGTTTTAATTAACTTCAAATAGAAAAATACATTCAAAATAAAAGAAAGAGTGGGAATGACGTTTAGCTTCCAGTGCAAATTTCACAAAAGAAAGTCTGAAAAAAAAAGTCCATTATTTGCAACCCTTGCCTGGGTTCCAAAGTATTAAAGAGTATAAGAAGTATTGTAATAAATCACATGTTGTGAATTATTTATCGGTTTGTAGAAATAGATCTGTACTGACTATAGACTGGAAATATTTGAATACTCCAGGTAGCATACATAGAATATATATATATGCACATACATTCTCTCTCCTCTTCTCCCAAGAGGAATTTGACTTGTATCCTTTATGATGATCTAAAGTACATTCAGTGAATTTAATTGTTTTCCAATGGCAACTGTATTGAAAATATCACATGCAATTATTGGACCAGCAGGAGAAATATCTAAAGTATTTTACTCTTTCTCTGTAGTCAGTAACACCACACACTGCACACAAGAAGGTACACAATGCCTTTGTGGGCATATTTGTTTTCAAATAAAGACATAATTTGTAATTCAGCTTAGGGGAATTTGAGTATAATCAAATACGACAGGACAAATATAAAAGTGAATATGTTGGCAAAAATCCATGTTAACGGATCTATGCCTGACTACAAGATTGACTTTCATTTCAAAGCACCTCCTTACTCATTCCTGCATTGCTGGTACTATTATAATTACATGGAATTAAGCTATTTTATATATTCACTCAAAACTATTATTGGTGGTCTACATAAAAGTCAGTCTTGCTTTTATCAATTCTTTGCACATGCTGCATTGTGAGTATGAGAATAATCCCCAAGGCTTTAGTGAGTCTTGCTGCATCTTCATGTTGAGCTGGCTAGCTGTACTGCATTTATCTTTCTTTTTCTTTCCTTTTTACACATAAACACCTGTGCTAGTTGGGGGGGAAATACAGTATGATGTTAAAGGAACGGTGCAGCAGTATGAGATGATGCTGTTATTACCACTACCTTGAATGACACTTGATAATCCAACAGACATGCTCAAGATAGAAGCTCTTTCTTTCCTGATACTCTTGTGCCTTATTTTATTCCATGTTGTTTTCTAGCAATGATTTTTGGCACATTACACCCATTCAAATATTTCTTCTCCTTCTTCAAGCACCTGTTGAAAGAAATCTACTCTGCCTCCTTAACTATGGCATATCTTCACTATCTCTTAGGAAGTCATGTTTACACCTCAAAGATTCGGAAAACAATTAGTTATGGCAAAACTCTCATTTTCTAGCAAGGATATCAAACCAGCAGGGAAAATCCAAACTGAGAATTAGTATTGGAAAAATATCAGACTTTTCACACACTGATATTTCTTCTTTTCCAGAGAAAACTTTCAAGAGTGTGCATTTTCCCATGGAATAAAAACTATAGAAAACAAAACAAAACAAAACCACAAAAACCCAAAACCACACAATATTTTGTTACATCTGAAATGTTTGGTTTTCTTGAAATGAAACGCACTCTGTTGTATCCAGCTACAGAGAAGCACATGGAGTGTTTCAAGCATCCAGTGAGAGAACTGGGCTGCCATGTTCACAGAAAAATCTATTAAGATAAAATATATGTTCAGAAATGTATACAGGTTCTGATGGGTAAAAGGGACAAAAAATTCACCATGTACACAGTCCAGCAGTGGAACAGGCTGCCCAGAGAGATTGCGCAGTCTTCATCCTCCGTGGTTTCTAAGACCCAACTGGATAAAACCCTGAGCAATCTGAGCTGAATTCAGTTTTGACCTGGCATTGAGCAGAGGACAAAGTGACAGCCTCACAAAATCCCTTCTCAACCTGAAGAAATCTGTGATTATCTGACAGAGAAAACTAAAGCCAAAGATGGACACACAAAATTCCCAACAGTATATACAGGCTTGCATTTCTTTCACTTAGGAATGGAGCTTATAATTTAAATATTCAGTCTGTGTTATGGGATGTTATCTTCTAACATCAAAAAGTCAACTATCTAGAGAATCCTAGAGAAAAACCTACCAGTTTTTCTCCTTCTAAAATAATTTTGCCTGAAATGTTCATAAGACATAAATTTAAATCTGTTAACTCCATATATTATCTTATTGTACTTACTAAATATATACTATCTTGTTGCATATCTATAATGTGTGATAGTTAAACTTAATGTACACCTAATAATACCTTAAAAATGCACTATAATAAGTAGATATTTGATAACATTTAATTTTCTATACCCAGATTATATACCCTTGCAGTTAGAGTAAACCATTTCAGAAAAAGCACTGTAAGTCTTTACACTAGCTCTGATCTTACAGCCATGCCAGCTTTCCAGCATTCTGTCCAAGTCTTTCCTACCTCGGCACCACCACCACACACACACAAACTTAGGCTTGATGTTAATTATTCTTCCTGCACAGTGCTGGAAGAAACATTATAGTCATTCATGTTCTGAAAAGTATAAAGAGATTGATGCAAGAGGAGATCGAGATCACGCAGCTAAGATAGAGCATGAATAATAAAGTAGATCCTGTTTGAACAACAACTGCAAAAGACGTTATTAGTTTGACTTGAGCTTAATGCTTTGGAAATAGTTAACTGTGTCAGGAGCAGGATCCAACATGAGACTTGATCTTTTATACATCATTACAAAGAACTTCAGAGGGGCTAGGGAGCCCATGGGTGAGAGCACCTACTGAGCATGTAGGAGTTCTACCTATAATTGCATTTCAGCTCAACTATACAGTTTTATTATTACCTATGCAGAAAGCTGGCAGACATTTTCAATATATGAGTTTAATTCCAGTCTGAAGAACCTCAGACACAGACAATCTGCTCCATAAAGAGTGGATATTCGACAGGTTGTTTTCCTATTTCCTTTTTTTAAATTTTCTCCATTTTGCAGTGAAAACCATGCTCACACCCGAATGCTTTCTCTCACAGCAGGCCCTCACAGAAGATTCCCGTGGAATCAGCTGACCATGATTCTGCAGATAAATGAGAGTGAAAGGTATATGAGCTTTATTTCTTTAAAAGGGTGATTGATGGAGCTGGTACTACATACGAAAACCACCAAAATGGAAATTAATGTGGCTGATTACAGAATGAGCCAACAGTGTAATGCAGTTGTGAGAATGAGAAGGCTGTCTTATATTTTAACTGACATTACGGATATAGTCCTACCAGTGAGTAACGAACTACCAAGATGTTTAAAGTACTCTGTATACATTTGGTCATCTTTTTTTTTTTCAAAAAAAAAAAGGTGACAGGAATTAATAGTTACAAGGTTGAAGAGCCAAATAGGGAGCCTTTCTTAAAAGAGGAAAAATACCTATTGATATCTGGATAAATGACGTAGAACAGCAACGCCATTAAATTCTGAAGATTTATAGTAAAAAATGCTAACAATAAAGCAGTCTTGCAAAGTTTGTAGAAAATATGCATTACTTGGTAACAGAGCCTCAATTGATCTTATGTGTGCCGGTACATATAAAATCACGTTTGAAAACTAAGAATGAAAATTACACTCGCCAGCTAGAGTAGCCTGTATTTTGGAAAGCAGGAAGTCTGAAAAAGCCTTTGGGAAAATGATATATAATTGACCCAAGATGAACTCCTGGTGCAGTATAATGCTAAGGTAGCAGAGTGCTGTGAAAACACAGAGATGTATAAAGGAGGAAATACTCAATGAAAATGAGGACTAGACTTTCACAAAGGTCACAGAGGACAAGCATATAGGACACATTTTATGGCTGCTGAGAGTGCTTTGGCTGCGTGTGTATAACAAAGCTCCTTTCCTGCCCTTACAGCTACTCCAAGAAATGGTATCTCAGACAATTCCCTTGTTGACCAACTGTACCAAACCAGCAGAACCCACTGTGTTTGTCATGTATGCATCCTTGTACCACAAGCATCTCTGAAAGCAGCTGATGTAAGTGATGCAGAAACTGCGTATTGGATACTAGCTTTCAGTTCTCAAAAGGTACACAGCACACTACACAGTGTATATGCAGCACACTACAGAGTCCCAGCTGCATATTTTCCTACCTTTACCTTATATAACTCAGCTATGGCTAAGTTCTCCTCTCTCCATATAGGGAATGAGACTAATGGCTGCAGACCTTGGGTCTCCTGCTCAGTCTCTGCTTCACTCACAGTGTGCTAACAACACGCCACCTTTCCCAACCAACATTTTTAACATTTAAGTCCTCTTTGATTTTAGACTCTGAGCTTTGGAAATAATTAGCCAAATATAAAATATGCCAAGCTATATATAACTATTTTCCATGCTATGGGCATAGACCCTCTTATCTCAAGTAGTTTGCAGATGCTTACTCCATACATCATGTCTTTGCTATTGTTTGCTCCTTATCTCTGAACAGCCACCTTTGGTTTAACTCCTGGCAGTCAGATTAATATAAAATAGATATATTTAGAGACTACTGTATTTATAGAAAAAATTGCTATACTTACTGTCCTTTTTTTTCCCATATCCTGGCATTAAAGATCATGGTCCATCTTTTTTTGGTGTCTGTGCCTTAAAAAAAGCTAGAGACAAACAGAAAGCTTAATAAAAAACACTACTTGAATAACCTGAGGTTTGAAAAAGGTGGTTTGCAGAGTTTCTAGTATATCCAGGGAAAGGGTAAGAGGTGACTTGATTACAGCCTACAATTACTTACAATGAGAAGATTTCTGATTGCAAATAGCCCTTTAATTTAACAAATGAAGCATAACGAGATCCAATATTTGAAGGTAGAAGTTAGATGATTGATATTAGACTAGGTGCATATTTTTATCAGTGAATCTAATCAACTATTTGGACTATTTACCCAGGGAAATACTTGGTTCTTCATCAATGAGAACTTTAAATGAAAATTGTGTGTTCCTGAAAGATATGTAATAGCTCAAGCAGAAATTATAGACTTTATGTAGGAAACACTTGAAGGAATTCTGTCTTGTATTATGCTGTAGTTCTGACTAGATGATTATTATGGCCCCTTCCAGCCCTAAAAGTTGAGTGAAATTTAGTTCCATTAAAATCAGTGTGAATTTTGTCACTGACTGGAATCAGTATTTTACCATCTGAGTTTACACTAGACCACTTTACAGCTTCACTAACACTGTAACGATACCTTCAGATATGCAGAAATGTAATCATATTTAATTCCCCTCAGCACTTCTAGGGTGATGTAAAAAAAGCCTTAAATGTAATGCAAATTGGGCATTCCTAACAACTAGAAATTAGTACTTTTAGCAACTGGGGATGAAAGTTTGTGTTTTAACTGGTCTACTACCATGAAGTTTGAAGAAGCACATACTTAAACTTGCCAGTTGCAATGTTTTGCTGATTACAAGTTAAGGCTGATACAGCTGTAAACCAATAGGAAAAAAGCAACTGCCCCCTCTCCTTTGTGCTTAAACTCGCATTGTCTTTGAGGACAATTGCATTGGACAATAGAGAGGAGCCTTTACATAGCACAAAATTGTTCCTTCCTCATCTGTAATAAAACAGTAAGCCACGGTGTCAGAAGGCTGTAATAAAAAGTTTCTGTGGTACAGTGACATTAATAATAAGATGTATTAAGAAATTTCAGTAGAAGTAAAAATTAGATTTAGATTTAGGATTTTCATTGCTGCAACCAAGACATGATACAATTATAAAAAATAATCAGGGATACAGACAAGCCAGTCTGAGTTATACTACTTACCTTCTCTCTTAGTATGAAAACAAAAGGATATACAGTGGAGTGAAGAGGAAAACCACAGATAATTTCATTTTTTAGAGTTATTAAAAATAAAAAAATGCAAAGAACTCACTCACCACTCATAGATATCAAAGAAACCACAGTGCTTAAAGGCATTAGATATTATGTCCTTTTTGTGTATCTACATTTTCAGTAAGAGGGGGTTAAATTGTTTAAAATTCTATGTTACTAAGTTTACATAGGCTAAATATGTCATTGTTACTGTGGAGCTGGAGCATCATGTTTATCTATACGACACCTCATGGGGTATGGTAGAGCTGTTAACTCCTGTTCTGCAGGTGCAAAGAGCCACAAAACTAGATCCCCCAAGGATTTCAGCACCTGATTGTGGCCTTTGTCAAGGGACACCCGGAAGCATCTGTCAAGATGTCACGTTATGCATCCAACAACTGAGCAAGCAATTCAGCCATAGGGACTGAGAAGCCAAACACTGTAATCGTTCAGCACCAGTGCTGGCTGAATATGACTGCCCTTAAAAAACAGCAAAAGTGTCTCATCTCGGTTGCAGGCATCCTACAGCCAGCAATGTTGACACATGGACTGTAGGATAAAGAACATGTTCTTTAGCCTCCCCTTTCTTTTGGGGTCTGGTAGACAGTAGAGACTCAAACATAGTGGTAGTGAGTCCACCTCTTGCTAAAGGGGTGAGGAGCACTGTGGCTGGTGCAGGAATTCATTCATTAGATGGATTAATTATATCATGCATCTGCATGACCAAGCAGACAGAGGAAAAACAGCTCTCTTATCCACCTTGAATGCCATTAAAAGCTCAGCTACTGAACAGATGCATAATGCAGAAGGATGAGGCATATTTTGTAAGAAAAGCAATGTGGGGGTGCCTGTATCTGAAACAGCTCAGGGACAGGCATCCTGTGTGGGATGAGGCCCCCAGAGTCTAAGAAAGGTACAGTGAGTAAGAACACATCAGTATGGCATTTCCAGCTGCGTAGGTACCACACTATACACAGCACATCAGCTTCCTGCAACCTCCTGTAGTTGCATCCACTTAATCAAGAGAGGAAACAATGCTGTATGGTCAGACCCTTTTTACCTGTTCTTTTGGTGCAAAGTCCATAAATCTCTGTCATAGCAGGAAAGTAAGTGCAGGCTTCCTAAATCTAAGGCTGGCACTCCAGCATTCCAACTTAGGAAACTGAAATCTTTACAGGTAAAAATAACAACTGTCATCATGTCCTTTAGGGACAGATTACATGCTAACGGTCCAGGTGTGATTTCTTGTATTGAATCATCTAATACTGGAAGTATTTTGGTCATGAAGATAGCAGACCAGGGTCTTTTGCCTCTTTGTGAGGATAAGCTAATTTTAAAATAAAAATAAGTCAAAGAAAGACACTTGTATTTATAATCTGTGCATCATTGTAAATGTTACATTATTTAAAAACCCTCAGGTAGGAGAGATTAAAAAGTCCTACTGAACTACTGCAATGAATATGACTTTTATTTATTATTAAATGGATATTAATGGACTAAAGAGATAGTAAATACATTTTACATAAAAATCATTTAGTTCTAATACGGCAAATGGAAAGATGACATGCTAATTTCTAACTTGAAAAATTCTTCCTTTCACATCTTAGCTGCTTCGCTTCCTTTTATATTGATTTTGGGTTTCCAGACAATGAGATTACATTTTGAAGCATTCACACAGCAGAGCATAAGGACAAGGCTATAACAAAACAATTAGATTCATATAAATCAGTCTCTAAAGACCTGAGTAAAGCATTATTCTTTGCCCAGAAAGTGACGAAATTTCTCCTTTCACCCATCCATCACAGCAGGTGGTGAGGAAGGGTTTTAAGAAAGCAGGTAAAGTTTTAATCCATCAGAGAAGAAATAATTCAGACTTCTGATGACCCTGTGCTGAAACACCCTGTTAAAAAGGAAAAAAAAAGTTTCAATTATACTGTCAAACAATTCTTAGACAACTCTGTCATTGGGTTACGCCCGTTATTAACAAAAGATAGAAGAGGTAACATTAAATGTAACAGCAACCTCCGTATCAATTACAAGACCAAGTACACATGGTAAACATTTGTGTCAGTATTTCCCGTAATTTAGTACTCACACACTTGAGCAATAGGAAATGCAGCAAGAATATAAACTCCACAGAGGAACTCATTTAGATAAAAATGAGATCTTGAGTGCTTAGACTCAAAACTGAACCATGTGCAGACTGAATTATTTTTTGAAAAAATCTAATTTTGTCATTGAAGGCAGAGAAGTTTCTTGTATCTCTGCATTTCCTTGTTCTCTGCGAGACAGATCAACAGACAAAGATGGGGTGGGCACAGGAAGGGAAGAGGGAAACAGTAGAAACTGTGACAAAGGCTATTGCCCTGAAACAAAGCCTTGCCTGTGTGAAATGTTTGCTTCAAAACCAAAACATTTCAGAAAGACAGGGTGCACAGAGCACAAACTGAATGCAGGGACAAGCAGAGCCTGAACTACACTATTTCATATACTGGAAAAGCATTAAGGGCAGTCCTGAGGGAGATGCCTCAGTCCGGTTATTTTTTTTTTTACACATTTACAGCCATAGGTGTCTATACAAACAAACAAGTTCAAATGATAGTTTCAAAATCGTTGTCATTTTTCCATCAAAGTATTTTACTCTAGTCAAATTATTCTTTGTGTTGTTTATTAGAATAATAATAAAATATATTGATTTTTAAGTATTCAGTCACCATAGAAATGGTAAGAAAGGTCACAGAAAACATTCCCATTTCCTACATTTGCTTATGCCTTCTCTCAGGTGACTGGTTACAGTTACACTGAGGAAGCAAATCATGAGAAACAGGATCACAGCAGTTCTTAACAGAGGTCAGAACTGTAGCATTTATTTGGACTCCTAAAAGGCAGGCACTACAAAAGCTGAAAAGTGGGTATGTAGTTATACCAGGAATATTAACTGAAGCATAGTCATGCTCCTCAGCTCCATGTAAAATTAATGCTGCCCAAAAAGCCCACATCTAAATGAAAGGAAGAAAGAGCTGACTGGGAGTCTGAAATTTTGTACAAGTACTTGGGACACGTACATAGAGGGGTCTATCAGGTACCTTTGTATGTTTTGAAAGTACCAAATCAAATGCTTCAAGGGAGATAGGTGGCAGAATACATTGTTTTCGGGTCTTGTTATTGGCTAGAAATAAAATAGGTAGGAAGCTATATA
Source organism: Theristicus caerulescens (assembly GCA_020745775.1). Taxonomy (NCBI): domain Eukaryota; kingdom Metazoa; phylum Chordata; class Aves; order Pelecaniformes; family Threskiornithidae; genus Theristicus; species Theristicus caerulescens. The sequence goes on from CM036558.1 coordinate 78,882,469, forward strand.
ATACTGTCAAGATTGAAGCAACCCAGGACGTGTAGGAGCAGAAATGCTGATGTTGGAGGTTATTTGATGTAAAAAGCCCAAGAGGTATTCATTGTTTTCACACATCTATAGGACTGCTGAGCAAGTTAACGAGGATTTGAGAAGCTGGAGAAGGATGTCAGAATTCTGTACATAGGCACTGCATTATATTTTCATCCCAGTTTACTGGGAGGGACACGACTTGCACTCCCTGGTCAAAGAAACTGTGTGTGAGTAGGGCTCATTTATTGTAATTACATCTGCATCACCCTGCCATTTGGTCTTCTATCTAGGGAAATGTTGGCTACTTATCATCAATTTTTGCTTCAGCTCTCCGCTGTATCCCAGCACCACCACTACACCATGCAACAACTAGCTTTGATGTGTAAGCCAACATATGGCCATTAAACTATTGGCTTCAGTTGCGAACATAAGGACTCAAAAATGTGACTTATTAGCATGAAATTATTAAGTTCCTCCTAGAAATGTGGCTTCGTCTTTTCAGTCAAGCAAAAATACACACAGAACTAGACTTACAAGATGCAATTCTCTCAGATGATTCCATTTTTATTTCTTTTATTGTCATATTATGGGCACAGTTTAAAACCCTTCCTTTAATAAAAGTTTTAAAAAAGCTTGTAAATGGCAGCTTCTGAATCTTCATATATATACAAGGTGAGGTTTCATGTCAATTCTCCCCAAAAAATATTGCCATAGAAAGCCCAAAATATTTACCTCTAAACATTATTCTCAAGAAAGAAAATTTGGAAGTACTTTGGTCTCCTGTTGTGGTGAAAACTCACCCAAAGTTTTTGAATTGCTTGTTTAATAGTGATAAACCAAGAATGTTGTTTCCTGTAAGCTCTCATCTTGCTTTCTCTATTCTGTATAATGAATCTTTCCTGTCAAGTTTACCATTTCCCTTTGGTATTCTCATTAACATTAGTCATTAAAACAAGATTGGGCAAAACGCTGGAAAATCTGCTCTAGGGAAAGATATTGGTTGTGCTTTATATCACTTTATTTAGAAAGCATACACTATTCTACCAGAGTAGTTTAAAATGCGGCAGTTATTTCCCTGCAAGCTTTAGTGTTTTTGATAATTAAAATAGATTATCACAGTATTTTTATGACCTGCTATAACTTTTCCTATCTATTCTCTGTCTTTATAAAGATACAAGGACTAGGACACATAGGCATCACCTACTTAGTTCCACAAACTCAGAAGGGCAAATAATGGAGAAAGTGTTACAATGCTCCAGACAGCCCCTGAAGCTCGATTCCAGGTTCCTAAAATCATAGAGAAAGAGGGTGAGAGGGACCAAACAAATCACCTAGTTTCTCTGTGTCCCCAAAGCAGGGTTAAGTACAGTTACATATTTCTGATTGATGTTGTCCAGTCTTCATATATGTTTCAAAATATTTACCTTCTCCCTAATAAATAAAAAGATTACAAACCATAAATTAAATACCTTTTTCTATGTGAAATATTGTCTTTTATTTTGACTTGTAGCTAGTTCTAACCTCTTCCTCAGCTAATGCATCTTGGAAAATAACTACCTGGTCCCTTTTTACAGAACTCAATAAATTCACATGGTGGAGAACATGCTAGCGAAGATAGTTTGGTGGGAGAGTTAGAAGTTAAGAACAACCTGGTTTGGTGCTCTGAAAAGGAAAAGAGAAAGAAGAAAATCTTTTGTGCTTTAATTTTCCACTTTCCTCAGACAACTTCTACACAGATTGTGACTGAACAAACATTAAAACAAAATGGGGTTTGGCATAAGCTTTCCAGTAGCATATATTTATGATAAGTTGATACAAAATTAATTCTAAGCAGAAAATGAATTGATACTAGTAACTTCCAAATACTTCACAGATGTTTCTGTCTCGTAGCCAGGCCTCTCCTCTTTAAAAAATACTTCCCCGACTTAATAATTTTCAATAATGTATCACTTAGAATAGAGGGTTGGTCATACATATGAATGGAAGATGGTTTGTATTGGAAAGAAAATTAAGTGCTGCTTACTTTGCCAGGAGTAACTGCTTCTGCCTTTGCCTCTGCCTCTGCCTCTCCTCCTCTGAAGCAGATTTATTATCACCATTATTCATTCCTGTACGTTGTCTTAGGGAACACTTCTATGTGGAAATGTCACTTATTTTCAGATGCCACTAACTTAAATCGCTTTACAGTTTCATTAAAAGCCACCATTGCTGCTGGCTGCTCAGTAGACATCTCAGTAAGCCCTGATGTGCTCTTTACAGCCAAGTTGTGAAGCAGTTAACTTGTGCTTTCCAGTTTCCCTATAAATAAAACATTTTTAAGAGCTAAATGGTCCTGTCTCCTCTTTTTCATTACTGGGTTATGAGTACTTACCATTTTCAGAACATTGCAGGACTAAGGACCTTTCCAGTTTCTTATGTTTGTAAGCCCCAGCATGACAGCCTGCGGCTGTGAGCACGCAACGTGCTCGCTTTTACTAGACATACTGCTAGTGTGGCTAGTGTCTATCTAGGCCCTTAGACCAGCCAACCTACTAGGGGACAGAGTACTTTTCCATTCTGCTATACCAATGTAAAACATTTTTTTGTCTGTGTTTTAGAGAACAGGGAAGACCAGATATACTTTTGACAGCTAGCTTTTTACTTCACTTGGCTTCTATGCTAAAATTTATATTAAAATAGACAACATACTCATTTGGGTTTCAACTGCAATGAAGGTTTTCTTATTGGTTTATAATTGCCATTCTGGAAATAAAACAAGTCATTTACCTGTTTCCAAATGTAACCCAATCTTACACATTCATGAGTTAGGTTAGACTTCACCCCAAGCTCTACTTAAAGAATTATTTTAGGTTATTAGTTCATGTACTATTGATTTACGAAAAGGGCTATTGACCAAGAGGGAAGAATCCTTCAGGATTATCCAGCACTAATTCCTGTCAGAAATTAAATTGTATTCTTGATGGATTGAAGTCTGGTATAATAGACAAATCGTGCATTTCTATTTCTAGCTGATGAGGGATGCAGGCAATAAGTCCTGTCAGGAAAATTACCTGAGTAAACGGCAGGCTTCCTAAATTCCATCAGTAGATTCTTGATTTGATTCTTAAAAGCATGAGAGTACATACATATAGGAAAAAGGTAGGGAAGTGCATTTTATTTGTTTGTTTATTTTTTAATTTCCTCTTAGTGGCTTTAGATAATCAGATTACCATGGGTTAAGATGGGTGGAGCGCTTTGGGTTTCTTTTTTTCTCCTTATACTGTTCTGTGGACATCATAAGCTGTCAGCAATTCTATTTTTAAAACAAACAAATCCCATATCAAGAAAAAAAATATTATTACTTTCAGATAAAATGTTGCAAGACTGAAACTTTCTGCAATAAAAACATTTCAGCTGTTCTTGCACCTGACTGAGATGAAATCAATTGAGCCTGTGAATCAGCAAACTCTTTATATGCAGAGGCATTGTATGACTTGGTTTGTCATCTCTCCATCTGCTGGCTGGTTAAAACTCTACTAAGCAGCTTGGGTAGTGCAAATAAAGAGGGAATTCAGAGTGTTTACAAAAAACTTTGTTCATGGCATACAGCTTGTATTCAGTGTATGTAAGAAATGAACAAAACTGTTGTATGTGTTCAATATACCATAAATTAAATGTACTTGCTTTGTTAAGTCATATAAAGAATATGATGGTAGATACTGAGCAATGGAAGCAGTAAAGTAACATTGGTCATTGCCTATTTGCCATTAAATATTATGCCATGCTGGGTGATCCTGGTCTTCCAAAGTCTATGTTGAATGGGATACAGTAAGCAAAAAATAAAGGGAACAGCAAGGACAGTGTTACACGAATGTGATCACATATCATATTATGTGATCCAGGGCCTTATGGAAAATAACAATAATAGTAAACTGTTCTTACATATGTTTCATAATATCACTATCATTTTTCCTATTTTATAAGTGGGTAACCTGAGCTACGAAGCACTGAAGTGACAACAGGTCAACAATACTTCATTAGACTGTGCAACCAACAGGAGTTTAGCAGCTAAATCCATTTTAGCTCACATATGTTTATACTGTACTATATTCTAAAACTAAAAAGGGACCATTATTGGTGCATGCTTGTTAACAACATGGAATTAGTTAAACCTGAGTAGGGGTTCAACGGCAAGCCCAAAAGTCCAGAGTTTGGATGACTTTACACCCAGGCAAATCAATGTAACAGCAAGATATTCCTTTTAAAAACACACGAAAGGGATACTGAGTGCGACATCACTGCAGACTGTGAGAGGCAAGAACAGCACAAGTTATGGCAATATTCTCTACCTTCATGTCCCTTTTTTGCTTACAAAGAGCCACTGGCTTACTTCTGCCAGATACACCAGCAGGTGCTGAAAACACATAAGAAATCCTCAAAACAAGAAGATACCCTGTTGAGATTTTAAATTTCCACTACTGTCACTTAAATTGGCACGGCTATAGCCAATATGTCTGATCTGCTGTTGACTACAACTGTGGAAGAACAAGCACTAAGAGAATAAACAGGCATCTTAACCGTATCACACTGCCTTGTGGAAAACTTGTGTCATTATTATTTTTCAGAAAATTTACTGGCATCATTTAGGACTGACAACTGCTGAGAACAAGCCACATAAACAACTCTTTGAATCAGATTTAATTTTATTCATCAGATGCTGTACATTGGCTTTCAGGGCAATTTTAAGCCTCAATGAAGCCATGTTTTCTGTGACTTTAGGACCACTTCTTTCTGTCACCCTATTTTTAATAAAAAACATCATTTCAGTAGACTTCTTGACATGTTTTTGTGGGAATGCCTTTGACATCTCTTCTTAAGTTGAACTGTAGATATATTTTATTCATGTTGGCTTCTTCCTATGAACCCATTTTAAAAACAACTGGCCTCTTTCCTCACCTTTCAGTGCAGTTTCCTAGCACCTGCCATTTTTATAGTGTTGTACAACTTAGGGATTGTCTTTGATTTGTTTGTATACCGCAGACTAAGATCACCTTAGAGTCAGAAACAAGAAATAAGCATGATTATCCTAGGCTTATCCGTTACCTCTTTAAGTAAACAAAAACATGCATGAAATAATTGACCCATTTTTCTTCAAGTGTATTGGGGCAGACCAGGAGTAACTCCACAGAGATTTGTGAAAAGATGTTAACATAAAAGGCTAATGAAGATGGATGCAGTGCAAACTTGGATTTTGAAGCTATTCCACAATGGTTAATAGTAGAGAAGACAATCCCTGAGGACCCTTTTGGATGCTTCTCCAAAGCCAGTATACTCAGTGGATATCACTAAAATGAAACAACTTTTATGTGACAGAAACCTAACAACAGTGCTTTCTGGTGAGTGTACCTTGAGACTGTATGTCAAATAAAACATTGTATCTTCTATACAATCTAGCTATAAACCAGCAAGAGTGTTTGGCTATAGAGAACCTGAACAACTTGATCAACCACAACATATATTTTATTTTTAAAAGTAGGTGTAGGAGATTTGCTAAAAGATTAAGAGCATAATGTACAGTAACTTGAGTGTTTATATCCATAATACTAAAATATGGAAATCAACATTTTAGCAATGGAACTTCTCTGCCAATGTTACATCTACCATTCGTGATATGCCATCAGTATAAAATTCTAGTAATAGCCTCCTATATCATACGTCCTCCTTACCACTGAAGAAAAAAAAAAAGAGTGTGCCATAAATCATAAGTAAAATAAGATCCTTGGGCAAAGCTTGGAATAATAATATTAATGATAATAATGATAAAAACAATAATAACCATAGTAATAATAATAATCATCATCATCATATCATATCATTAGGTCCCTTGCAATGAAATATTCATTTATTCTACCTAGTATATGAACTGTTGCCCTCAGTTGATATCAACAAAATGTGACACTGAAATGCAGTTAACATGCCGCATTTTGTCCAGATTTTAAAGGAACTCTCTTTAGTATTCCTGTGTAAATTCCTGTGGACATAATGTTAAAGAGAGTTTATGTATGACTTATGAGATAGATCATACAGTTTCATTAGAAATCCTTTCACTCTTATTTTTAGACTTCCTGCTTATGGCTTTTGTCGTTCCAAAAGATATGTTGCTAAATGTATCTCTGATTTTTTTTCCCTAACATCATCATTCAAATTCAACCATGTAGTAGATTTTTAATCTACGATAAAATATTATCCAGGTAGAAAATATTAACAGTCAAGAAAAAAATCTGGGTGTTAGTTTGCAGACTTAGATGAGCCTGAGATTCTCAGAAAAATACTGGGAAAAAAAGTACCTCTATCCTTCACATTGATGAGCAAAAAACTGAGTCTTTCAATATGATGTGTGTGATGATCTACATCAAAGAAAATGGGTAGAGAAAGTTGATGTTTGTTTTTAATCTCCTCAAATTACTACTACAGTGCCTAATATTTCCGAGACTGGAACAGGAAAAAAAAAATCATTCTTGATATTTAATTTTTAAAACTCATGTGAAAGAGGAAAAGCTCCCATATAGCTAGAGGACTGAGTTTTCTCCACTTCATTTCTATTCAGGATTACATCAATCTTCCAACATGGCAGAATTTTAGTCCTATTAAATAAAAGTGCCTTTAACTGCACTTGGAATAATACCTTGTATTTCATAAAAGGATGCATGTTTTATACAAATAGTGCCAAACATGGTAGAAACAGAAATTCTTCCTCATTCTAAGAACAGTCTCAGCTCTGATTGGAAGGGGCCACTGGCAGTGAAACAACCATATTTATCATGGCATGCCAGAAGTTGTCATGATATGTATGGAAAACAAAGATTATAAACAGAAATCTGGAAGTGCCCATCTAAGTACAACACCCTATCTGTACCCATAGCAGTCACCAGTGCTTCAGAGGCAAGAAGAAACAAGCACACAAACCCCAAACCAAAGCAATACCTTCTTCCCTAGTTCTCCTGCTTTCTTATACCAAAATGGCATTATGTGTTGAGAAGGAAAAAAAAAAAAGGTTTCCAGGTGATTAGCCAAACCTAAGGCATAAGATCAATGCAGTATTGTTGTGGTTTAACCCCGGCTGGCAACTAAGCACCACACAGCTGCTCGCTCACTCCCCCCTGGTGGGATGGGGGAGAGAATCAGAAGAGTAAAAGTGAGAAACCTCATGGGTTGACATAAAGACAGTTTAATGAGTAAAGCAAAAGCCGTGTGCACAAGCAAAGCAAAGCAAGGAATTCATTCACTACTTCCCATCGGCAGGCAGGTGTTCAGCCATCTCCAGGAAAGGAGGGCTTGAACACGCATAACGGTTACTTGGGAAGACAAACGCCATCACTCCAAACGTCCCCCCTTCCTTCTTCCTCCCCCAGCTTTATATACTGAGCTTGTCATCATCTGGTATGGCATAGCCCTTTGGCCAGTCTGGGTCAGCTGTCCTGGCTGTGCCCCCTCCCAGCTTCTTGTGCACCTGGCAGAGCATGGGAAGCTGAAAAGTCCTTGACTAGTGTAAGCACTACTTAGCAACAACTAAACCATCAGTGTGTTATCAACATTATTCTCATACTAAATCCAAAACACAGCACTATACCAGTTACTAAGAAGAAAATTAACTCTATCCCAGCTGACACCAGGACAAGTATGGATACTGTGTGTCAACATGTTGGATGTTCAAGGATTCAAATCACAGGATTTTCTGTGTCACCTCTTTTGTCTCTGAAGAAAATCCTACTTTCCTCATTCAAGCATTCTCCTCTTTCACCAAACAGTACGTTTCTTTGATTCCTTCTCATCCCTCCACACTGAGACAACATTTGTACTTTTACGTGATTATAACTAAAGATATGATGTCCCAAAGAAGAATGGCATGATTTAGGGAAGGTGAGATAGGCCCCTTTGACAGAGGTCTACCTTTCTACCTCCTCCTTGCCTGCAGGACATCCATACTGGGGAGGTTGTAGGGGAGGGGAAGAGAGAGAACCATGACCTAATGCTGGCAACCTCTCAGTCTTTTTCCATGATGGAATCCTACTTGTTTCCCCTAACAAATATGAAACAAAAATGTTGCTTTTCCCTCTCACCAGGTTGATTTGGGGACCCATAACAAAGATAACTGGGGGGAGTAAGTCATTAAAGTCCTTTTGAATGCTACTGGCATTGGTTCTGAAAATCCTTGTTACAATTGCCCTACAAAAGCAATTAATCTTTTATGAAATGTTCACTGCTTTTCAAAAATTATTACAGTGGTGTAGCAAGTTCCTTACATATGGGCCATCTGCCTTAGTACTTTGTTTGATGGCATGTTGGCATCCTATTATGGAAAATATGAAGTAAGGTAAAATAAAGTTCCCCAAGATTTGATAATTTATTTTGTATAAAAATATCAGCAAGTAAGATATGAAACAGATTGTTTTTCTTTAGAAAGAGATCACATGAGAGAGTGAAGGAACAGGACTTGTACAGAAAATCAATGCAGTAAACTTCTCACTGTTAAAAGACTTTAGGAAAGGAAAGTCCTAGTGATCATGTTCAACAGAATTTCCATTTTAACAGTGAAAAACCTTAAAAGGTGGCTTAAACAGCAACCTGAATTAAACCTCTGGCCCCATCTGACCCTCAGTGGTCATTTCAGCCCACAGCAGGACTAAGAAAGCTTTTTATACTCTTTTTCTTATGATAAAAAAACCCAAAACAACAAGAAAAAAAGACAGTCTGAGGTGGTTATGCAGAAGTAATTGACATGAAAATCTCTGCATAATTTCTATTCTATAATAAATAGAATAATCTTCATTTTCCCTTAAAAGCTTGGATTTCAGTGTTTCTGATACCCTAAGGGACTTGTTTATTTTAACGATTTCCCGTAAGTCATATAGAAAGGTGTTTTGTAGGTTTTTTCTTTTCAAATCCAGTAACATCAACTGTTCTGCTGAAATTAATTGTCAAAACAGAGCCAGTTCACCCCCTGCCAATTAAGAAACAAAGTAAGAAAGTACACAGTGGTTACGTGAATACAGATCAAGAGAAAAAATGTGTAATCCTGTCCTCACAGATTTTCCTCTCCAAGCTCTGGGAGGAGCCAGATAGTTCCCCAGCCAACATCTTAGAGACAAGAGGTTGCCCTGGAGTGGCAGGTCTTTCTGCAAGAAACCAGAGTTTTTGAAGGCCATGTTCAACCTTATGATTGTAGAGTATTGCACAATAGTGCGTATGCAGAGGGATAGCACCTATCAGGATATACCTTGCTATTGTATGTGCACTGTCTGCAGAAAATATGAGAAAGTACTCAGCAGAACATAAACAAAATATACTGAACTGTTACAGGGCAGAGAATTCAAGGTTAAAGGAAGATTTTGATCCAAATATATAAGCAGCATTTAACTAATGTGAGCTGGATGCTGGAGGAGAATCCATAAAAGGATTAGAAACAGCTGGCAAATGACACCTGGGGACCCATTCTGACAGTAGGAGGGTGACACCTACACACAGAAGGGAAGCAGCCCTGAGTCCCACAGGGGAACCTGCAGGACTGCCATGAAGGTTTTGGTCTGAAAAACATGCTATGGGAGGGGTAGGGAAGCACAGACTAATGGTACTGGCTTGCAAATAGCAAGTGTCACAACCTCTCTGTTTAGTCTCAAGTCTGTGTATCTGAGGGGAAGAACAAGTGGAAAGCAACACTGCCACACAGAAAAATGAATATTTAGGAGCCCTGTGGTCTGAAGGGATAGTCACCTTTCATAGGACGGTTTTTACATTTCCAGAGATTTCTGTGCCTGCTGCCTGTTACTGTGTTGTGTATCGCAAAAAGAGTGATTTTCATCTTCAAAGAGAAAATATCAGGAGTATTTATATAGTCTAGTCTTCATTCAGTTCTTAAAATATTAACTGCTGACTCACAAACAGCAAATTGGCAAAACTCAACACTCCTGGAAGAAAATATATTTTCATTGTGAATTTAAAAAAGTATTTAAATTATTAAAGAAGTGTAACTGTTAAGTCATTATGTCATTTCAAACCCTATTCCTGTCTTACCTGCATTCTCACAAGGGGAATACCCACCATCGTCCTGAGAAATCTAACTGTGGTAGGTTGACCTTGTCTGGCTGTCAGCCGCCCACCCAGCCGCTCGCTCACTCACCTGCCTCAAGTGAACAGAATGACAAAAGACAACGGAGAAGCTCATGGGTCAAGATAAAAACTGGGACACTTACCAATCATTGTCAGCCAAAACTGACTCAACATGGAGAAAATTAATTTGATTTATTGCCAAATAAAAAACAGTCAGATGGCGAGAAAAAAAGACAACTGAAACACCTTCCCCCCATTCCCCTTTTTTTCCCAGGCTCACCTTCACTCCTCCATTCTTGACTCCTCTACCTCCTTTCTAAGGGGTGCAGAGGGATGGGGAATGGGGGGCTGCGGTCAGCCCACAGCAGCTCCCCCCTGCCGCCCCTTCCTCCTCACACTTTCCCCTGCCCCAGCCCGGGGCCTCCCCAGGGGCTGCAGGGAAACCCCTGCCCCCGCGGGGTCTCTCCCGGGCCGCAGGGGAATCTCTGCCGGGGCGCCTGGAGCACCTCCTCCCCTCCTCCCGCTCTCCCCTCGGGGCTCGCAGGGCTCTTTCTCACCCTGGCTCCCTCAGCCCCGGCTGCCGGGCAGCCTTTTGCCCTTCCTTACCCAGGCTTTCCCCGAGGTGCCCGCCCGGGGCTGAGGGGCTCAGCTCTGCCCTGCGCTGGGGCCCTTGGAGCCGGCTGCAACCGGCTGTGGCCAGAACCGGGCAGCCCCAGCCGCTCCTCACAGGGGCCCCCCTGCAGCCCCCGCTGCTGCTGCTGCTGCCAGCACCTGGGCACCTGCACCCGGTACAGACACAAAAGCAAGAAATAAGGACACATTTATTATTCTGCTTTGCAGGAGGCAGGTATCTTGGGAGATAGGTAGAGGAAGACTCCAGTATCCAGATTCTAAGAAGATGCAACATCTTGGACCTATTGATAAAATCTGTAAACAAACTTGCTACAGTCAGAATTACAAAGATGTAGTCATTCCTTCTTTCTTTTATAGGCAATATTTTTTATTATTTATTACTCTTATTACGGTATTTTCACTGGAAAATAACAACGGCAATGAAGAGACCACATGAAAGAGGAGATCAATAAAACAGACTCATCATAAAATCTGTAAATAAAACAATGTTGTGAGGAAAATATCCCTGCTTGAAAAAGAAACTGATATAACCATCAACAAAAACAATAGATATATTAGGAACAACAATACTACCGCCTGCAATCAATACGTAAATGCAATTTCTGTGCCCAATCAGAAATAACATGTTGAGCAGAACGCTTATGAACCCACATGATTCGGCACAGCATGCATAAAGCTGACCACGTCTATGACAGGGGCATTATAAAACGACAGCAGGGTACATGCAGGATCCGCCTTTGTCTCTTAAATCCCGAAACTTACATGTATAAATTCAAACTGAAATTGCAAGAAGTCAGACACTGATATTCAAACACCATTGGTGGCAGTTGCCTCAAAAGTCTTTTTATCATCTTACAATCCATGTGATTCTAATACAGTAATATAGTTTTGGGGTTTCTTCTACTTTTTTTTTTTCTTCTTTTCCCTGATGGTTTCTCATTCTCAGCATTCAGTGCACATAGAGGTCAAACTTTGCTCTGTAGACATGAGGACTAAAACCTCTCATAAAGAATTAAAGAAAAAACAAAATAAAAAAAAGGTTAAGATTATTCCACATCACAGTACTTGGGAATTTAAGATAAACATATAACGTCAGGAAGCTTCTAGAAAAATTGAGAGAGCTGAAGACACTGGAAGCTTAGTAGCTTTGAACTGACTCAAACAATACACTTACTAACGGAGGAAAAGAAAAACAACAGACTCTGAATTTCCTTCTGAGCAGGTATTTCTGTCAGTTTTCGCATAAGATCTAAAACATCATGTCATATCAGCGATACCCACTTCACCTTCTGTTTTCACAAAGCTTTTCGCTCAGGCTTCAGCTGGTGTTACATATGAGACACATAAAATTATTTCTTATCTGCCTGGCAGTGACAAGAGACCATTCAACCTAAGATGTCCAGAGCAGAAATTACAGAGTAGAAAACAAATGGAGGTTTTAGAATACTGTGTGTTCTGTGGGAACTAAAGAAAACCTGCCTAAAACTGAAGGTTACCTGCAGATTTCTGTAAACTCACTTCACTCAGACAATTTAATCACCTGATGAGCACATGCCAAGCCAAAAAACCACATTTGATATTCCTTTCCTGATGTCTTTGACAGTACAATCTCATTTTCCCTTATACTAAGACGGTCTGTTGCTCTCTGGGATATTAGGGTCTCCTTCAGTTCTGCATTCATTCCACTCTGGTTTCTGATGTGTTTGCAATTTTACTGTTGTGCAAATGTTATCTTGAAATTCTCTCAAGCAGAAAGTGCAGCACGTGAAGCCTGTAACAGCACCATGGCACGGTAACCTTACAATTCCCATACCCATACCTAAGTAGTTCCATCAACCGAAGTAAAGGATTGTAAAGCAACAAAACCACAAGAAGGATTTCTTCATTAAAAATCCTGTGTTGCATTTTTATTGAAAGAGGGTTTAAGAAAGAGAGGAATGTAAGCTTCTGCTTTCAGAGAAAACAGCTGTATGTTTCTCATTCCAAAGGGTTCCATTAAATGAAAGCTACAAACTTTTGACTGAGGAATAGAAAGTTAGTTCATTGCTGTGTTCTCAATAGTGGTATTAATTATAGCAGAGCTTAAATGTTCTGGTAACATTGGACTGGCAACTTAATATTTATAAAATATAAATATAATTAACAGGTACAAAGTTTATATATATAACATAGCTATAAATATAAATAACACTTCATACAACAGTGCTAGAAGTATTTTCTTTTTTGAAGAGTTATCTAGATACCTGCTTAATAAATACTTTTGGAGAACATACAGAGGAAACAAATTTGACCATCTAGTGTAATTTTCATACCTTTTTCTAACAGATTCTATATTATGCCTGGTTTTTTCGCTGAAGCAGAGCACAATATTTAACATAAATATACAAAAATACTGAAGAAATACTTTCGGGGATAATGGGAGAAACAGGTGTGTTTTGGAGAACATCTTCATTGCCAGCTGTCACAGGCCAATTAATGTGTTTGTATGTAAATTAATGTTCTTGTACCCATTAGGTCACAGCTGTTCAACAAATATTCGACTTCCATGCTCCTGAGGTGAAAGGTAGCTGAGTGTGGCCAGACAGTTTTCCTGAATTCTTACTGCAGCTGCTTTGGTATCATTGCATGGGGTTACCTGATTTTTTTGACTGACGTAGGAATATAAGCAATTGACCGTAGATCCCAGGGACTAGTCTGCTTCCCCTCCCTGCTATAATTTATAGAAAAATAAGTCATAATGGGAAGATAGTGAGCAGAAATTTCTAATCACAATGTTTTGCTTTGGATAACAAGAAGATTTAGGCAGTGAAATCAATAGACTACATCCAATAAAATACAAATTCTGTATCCATGATTATTTCTATTTTTAGCCCTAAATCTCTGAACTCTGATAATTAGTAATTTTAGCTGCTATGTCACAAGAACATAACAGAACAGAGCTGCCCATTCAACCTGTCAAAGCTGCAGAATTTCAGTGTAGCGCAAAGAAGTGGGGAGGGTCGTATTGCAATTAGAGCTAGAAAGGTTCTCACTTTTTAAGAGAGACTGCTTCTACTGAATATAAAATCCTATGCAGTCAACCTGGTAGCCTGTGAATGTATGCGTTCAGTTCAGCTGTGACCCTGTCTTTCCTTATGTCCTCCTACTGACAATAAGAGGCTAAATACTCTCTGTGACATTGGCCTGGCAGCTCTGCTCTTTGGACACACGAGATGGCCACATGATCAGGACACACTTCTAGGCATAGAATCTTAGTTACAGCTGCTCCGGTTTTAAAATCATACATACACTTCAAATTCTGCATTTCACTTTCATCAGGTTATAGTTGTAGATCACCTACACTGGACTGTGACCTAAAATATTTCTTAAATCTGTAGTGGTTTTGGGTATTGGTTATTTTTGCTGTGATTAATCCCATAATATGATGAGTAAAAGATCAAGGCCCTACTGCGCTAGGCACTATGAAGAAGAAAAAAAAAGTATTTCCTTTATTTCTTTATTTCCCCAATAAACTTTTTTTTTAATTAACAACAGTGACTATACTATGTGATAAAAATTTACGCTGCAGCACCCTGAGAGAAAAGGGTTTTAAAATATTTAGAATACTTTAACTCATTCAGAAAGTAAAAACACAAAATCAGAGCTACCTTGATGAATAACGAGTAAACTCACCTACTTCTGTCTAACAAACAGGCAAACTCTGACTACATACGTTCCTGAATTACATCACTGATTAAAACAATTACAGAACCATAGACAGATTTGTGCTGTATCATTCTGGGATTACACAAATCCCTTTTGCAGCAATTTTCCTCCTTCTATCACAGTAGCCACTAGAAACTAATGGATATGGACCTGTGCTACCTCTAACACTACATTATACTTTATTATCACCTGTAACACTGATCTGTGCTTGTTCAAGAATTAAAATCTTCCTTGTAATCCAGAAATTTGCAATGCATGCTCCTCTTGAGGCATTTCCATGCTGCATATGTTATTACCTCATGTTCCAGCATGACGAACTCTAAATTTCATTCATTTTTCCACTTTTTTAAGAACAGAACTAAATGATGCTAAAGAATCAAGAAGTTACAGTTCATATTTGTAAAATTCTGTATTATGACCATGCATGTTTCATGATCCCAACTAGGTGGCTGTTTTCCACAATTCCTGCATTTCTTCAGGGTAAAAGATTGTGGTTTGGAGTGGCAAGGCACCATGTCATTTTGCTGTTCTGTGAGTGCACGGAAGAGTAGCTCTTCTACCTGCCAACTTGCCTTCAAAGTAAAATCCCTCTGGGAAGGAGGTTAGCAGGGGACATCCCTTAGTGCCACAGGAGGCATGCACTTAATTCAGTGGCAGGCATTCATCCGCTGAAAATAGGCACAAACGGGTAGTGAAAAAAGCAAGATCTAGCAAACTTGCAGCTCCCTTGGGCAGGCAGACATGTCGGAGAGCTTTTCACCTTCCTTTGATCCTTTTCATATAGAATGCCCCATGTTTGTATTTGAGTTTATTTCCTAGGATCCAAATCAGTTACTTTTACCCCCATCTCGTAAAGTTTACTACCATTAGTACTACCATATGCAGTGATCCACATTACTATCAATCATGTAAACTACCCGATAACTGCAAAAAATGAATGGGGTGCTACGATAAAACAAGAACTTTTCCAAAGTTAAAAAATAATGACAATAGTTCTCCCACTTCTAGCTATTCACTAAAGGGTCCAAATGCTGTTAAAATTACCTTCATATATCAGGGCTACTGTAGCATTTATTTCAGCCAATTTAAACATCCTGATATTTCTGAAAGAAACTTTCTATTGTTAGTGTTTTAATATTATTTTATTCTCAGAATAAAGAAAATATTATGGACAAAATTACCGCAGTAATTAGCTACAAAAGTATCCAAGTCCTTTAGGAGTCTGAATTTCCATTGACTTCAGGGAAGAGATGTAGAAACTTTTGAAAACACTACCAAAATTATTTTTCTGAAGTCACACAGGATGTGAGTGACAGAACTAGGGTCTCTGGAGTGTCGACACAGTCTCTCAACAACAAGACCATCACTACTGGAACAATCATAATTGAAAACAGATTACATTTCAATTAATTGCAAAAAAAATTTTGCAAAGGAACTGAAGTGTAATGAAGTCTATGTAGAGAACTGCTAATGTAAAACAACAAGATGTCTCAAACAGCCTGGGTGCTAAAACCACAATACAGAGCGACGGTCACTAGGACCCAGGACTGGCCGGTACCCTGGAGTGAGGGTGAGGGATGGAGCCCTGTGCAGACAGGGCGGCCTGGCCTCGGCCCCATTCCCCGTGCTCTGTGAAGCGTCTCATTCCCCCCCACACCTCCTGCCTGGGGGACAGTCCTGGTATCACTCCTCTGGTTTGACTGGTCGCTGATGTAATTCTCCAATTAGCAAAACTACTAACCACTTGTGCCTTGGGAAAGGAATTTGGGAGGGAGCTAAAAGGTAACAAACTGTGGAAAACTACGGCTCTAACCTTGAAGAAGAGCTAACAAGCCGATAAAAGTGAACATCTTGGCACCAAAGACTGGGCGGTGGCCAGAGAAGATAAAACTGCAGAAAGTAGGTGAAAGGTAAATGTGGCGAGGGGAGATCACGACCACCGACTCAATTCAGGACCGAAAAGACTTGCCTCCCACACACCTGAAAGGAGCATGCGTGCTAATTTACATAGCAAGCGAGGCTAATTTAAATACAGTAAACCAATAGTGTATGAAATGTTAATCACTAACCAGTAAGTGTAAATTTAGGTGGGTTTATACTAATCATGTAGCCTGATAAATGTGCTCGTGCTCATGTTCATGTGTGTGTTCGTGTTCATGCTCATGCGTACATGATTTGTGGAATTATCATCACCGAGCATCCTGCGCAGAATCAACATCTCTATAAGAACCTTCACTTCTCCTCACTCTTCTTTTTTCCTCACCGAATACCCTTGTTGGCAGGACCAACGCTGGATCCAGGACTGGTGATTCTCTTTTCCTTCTCTCTCTCTCTCTTTTACTTTTCCTAAGGTGATTAAGTTGTTAAAAGTTGTTAAATTGTAGTCAAGTATTGTATGGCCTATCTTGACTTTCCGTAAAACCATGTAGCTGGAGTGGATATAACTGTGAGAGGGTTGGCGGGTACCGAATATTTGTACTCAATATTTGTCTCTGTAGAAGCTTTCTATTAAAGCTGGTGTTTGTGTACGGACCTTGAGTGTTGGCCCACCTTAATCCACACCGAGAGGATTTGCAAATCTTTGTCATTCCTCCCCCCTCCTCCCCAGGTGGGATGTGACAGTCTACCATATTTTTCTCCTACAAACAATCAGTTGAGGAAAATATCACATTTGTAGAGCATTAGAAAGAGTATCTTCCCTTTCAACAGAGCGCACTATCATTGCCAGCTATGTACTTTTGCCAATAAATAAATAAATAAATAAATAAATTTCTGTGCCTTATCAGGAGGCTACTCCTTTTTTCAGGTGTATTAAAGCATTGAAACACCCATGCTAAGGGAAGCATTCTACCTTTCTATAACATTTTTCAATGTTCTTATCTCCTCAGATGAGTTTCTAAAGAGCAATTCGGATTATGGATGCAGAGATAACATTGGTTTAAGCAAGTGTGGTGCAACATTTCGAAGGATAAGTAAAAGAACAAAAAAATGCAATGTTTCCTTGTAAATTAACTTACTGTGTACAGGAGAAAGTAATAATTGCCAATTATCTACACATATATACTTTTCTGTAAGTTTAGGAAGAGGCACCTGGAAGCATGAGAAGATTTGCACAAATAAATCCAGTTTATAAGTTATTAAGAAATCAAGCAAAATCTTTTAAATGTTGTTTAGTTTTCACTACAATGCCATTAAAATATATCTCCTAACTTCTGGGTTTCTAAATTCATTCTGAACCGTTGTCTCTAAAGGTATGCAGAGGAAACAATTCCCTTGTTTTCTGGAGTATGATTCACGTATGTCGTGGTTTAACCCCAGCCAGCAGCTAAGCACCATGCAGCCGCTCGCTCACCCCCCCCACCGGCGGGATGGGGAAGAGGATCAGAAGGGCAAAAGGGGAAAACTCGTGGGTTGAGATAAAAACAGTTTAATAACTAAAGTAAAATAAAAAATAGAACAGCAGTAATACAAAGCAAGCGGTACACTGTACAATTGCTCACCACCCGCCGACCGATGCCCAGCACGTCCCCCAGGCAGCGATCGAACCCCTCCCCGGCCAACTCCCCTGCTTATATACTGAGCATGACGTCACGTGGTATGGAATAGCCCCCGCCCAGTCTGAGTCAGCTGCCCCAGCTGTGCCCCCTCCCAGCTTCTTGTGCCCCTGGCAGAGCATGGGAAGCTGAAAAGTCCTTGACCAGTGTGAGCACCACTTAGCAAGTACTTAGCACTACTTAGCAAGAACCAAAACATCAGTGTATCATCGACATTGTTCTCAACCTAGACCCAAAACACAGCCCCATACCGGCTACCAGGAAGAAAACCAACTCCATCCCAGCCAAAACCAGGACAACGTAAAGAAAAAATTCCTAAAAGACAGATGTGTTCGAATCAGACTTCTTCTGCAGGCTGAAGTACTTCTATGGCTGCAGTGACAGGACTGATGGCTTCTACCCTCGATCTTCTGCTTTTTTAAAAGCATCCGCTCTGCTTTTGATGAACTACCATTCTCAGTTTGTCAACAAAATCCACCCAGCTATTTCCCAGCTAAATGAAATCCTAATTGCTCTGTGAAGATTTTTGAGCAAGAACTGCCAGCATATTTTGTACTGGCTCCATCGAACTTGACCCTAGAGAAAGCTCTCTGTTTCTGTCTTTCTCTTTTGTCATATAGTCCACTTCTCAAAGACCTCTGATTTTCCAGTATACATATACTCTCCTTTTCCATAGAAACCTGCCTTTTAAGTCCATAGAGAGACAGTACTGGCATCATCATAAGCCAGCCAGCACAATGATTAAAGTACCACTGCTCAGATTGGGCCTCCTCTATTTACTGCTTGGGATAATTATTAACATTGTGAAATATCTAGCTACCTCTAGATACTAGTGTAGTAAGAGGTTTGTGCAGCCTCTCCTGTCCAAATACATCGGTGTCTTGACCTACCTCGAGCTCACTAAGTTAAGCAAAATCCTCTTTTCCTTTTGTTCAGAATTGTGTGGTTTCATGCCAAATATTTGCATGTGGATATTATTACACAACAATAAACTGTTTCAATGTATGTCCTTTCTACTCCCCCAAGAACTAGTAAAAGCCTCTTCAAATTAGGTGAACCTCTCCTATAAACTATGGCTTAGATAGATAGTTTTTTTATTTCTTTAAAGGTTCTCAAATGATGTTTTGCCATTAGCATCCGTAATGATGTAAAAACCTAATTGCACCCTAATTAAGTGTAGCTACTTTATAGATTATGATATACTCTTTATTATTGTAGCGATTTAAAATTAACTTTGCTTTAAAATTTACTTTCTGTTAAGAATATTGTTATTAACTATAACCTTGTACCATTATTTAAATTCTTCTGGCCAGAAAACAAAAAGAAAGCTGAAAAGAAGGGAAAGAAAAAAATAGAAATGGGGCAAGCAGAGGAGATGAAAACATAAAAAACCCCAGCTACTCTCTTGAAAACCTTTTATCTTTAGACTCCAGCATATTGTCTCAATGCCAGTGACACTTGTGATGAATCAGTAAGTGTAAGGTGTACAAACCAAATAAATCTGTTAAATAAATACTGAGCAATGAAAATAGTAGTGGGCAAGCATTGAGAAGTAGAAAGTACAGCCATGGATTTTGTCCATAATAATTTCCTGGAGAGAGCCGACATGCACTGGAACATTATCTTTCTAAGCAGTCTTCCAGACTGCAGCACCATAAAAAAAGAAAGTATTTTCCAACCCTCCAGAAATAAAAGCTGTGGTAATTAAATGACTCTGTGTGCTATGTTCTACCATCTTAAATAACATGGGAGTAACCACTGTAACTTTCAAGGGCAAAACTGACAACTTCATAGCTACACATAAAATATTGTCAACAAATACTTTTTGTTGACAAGAATGATTCATCAGACAAGAAACAGGTTTATAAGCAGACCTTTCACACTTTGAAGACTAGATAAGCATCTGTGGTAACGTGGATCAATCATAACATTCTTTAGTTTTGGAGGTGTTTTTTTTTTTTTAAATATGCACACACAGAGTTACTTGGGTGGCTGAGAGAGCCTTTCAAAGTAATAATGTTTTGGCAAGTTTCTTGACTGATGTGTCTTCAAAACTCTCCAGAGCAGAAGGGGTTGTTGTCTTAAAGACAAAAGATGCTTCAGTGGGATTTCACCTGCCCAAAGAAATGAGCATGTGATTCTTTGTTTCATCTGGACACACAGTGAAGTTTAGTAATACAGATGTTCAGCTGGAGGTTCACTGGGTAAATGTTAAAGCAGGGAACTGTAAAATGCCCTTAGATCTAACAACAAATATCAGTGCTGTTTGATGGCAGAATTCAGTCATGGCCCTGATGCACTTTACTGGTGATGTATTTTACAGTCTAGACAAGTGTCTCAAACTTTTAAAGGCTGAGCCCAGCCTCTGAAGGGGAGTTACATCAACCATGTATGTCATCATTCTATCTCTCTAAAGACCTATCCCTCTGCATTTATCCCTTCCACATTCATCCTCCTTCAACACCATCATTATTCCAGCCAATGTCTGTATAGGATACTTCCTTCTTTCATACTTCAATGAATTGGTGAATATTAATAGTGACATTTTAAGTATTAGCCATCACATCCAAATTAGTGCCTGTTAACTAAGCAGGGAGGTTCACACAGCAGCCCCTCATATAATGAAATTAGATACAATGGTGGTTTCTGGCCTTAAAAAAATCAGTATTGTCATACTTATTAGTTCAGTTATTTATATTATATTGACATTCCAGCAGCTGGTTTTGTTGAGGGAAACAGGACACTAATTAAGAGATGAGAAAAAATATTTGTAGAAATCGTAATTTTCATATGAACATTTTTAAAGGATTTGTGCTAAATTGAAAAGCCAAACTATGGCAGTGAGCAAGGCAAATCAGCAGTTTTGAATTGTAGTGCTTTGCAAAACTCTCAGGGATGACTTGTAGGGGCAACTGAATGAAAAACTCCTTTGGCAGAACACCAGGTGCACCAAATAGGCATAAATGCAGGACCGTTGCTGGCTGCCTCTGGCCTTAGAGTCTTAAGGCCTCCTAACTCCTGTTCATTTTTCATGTTTATTCTTGCTAATAGGTTTTTGTGATGTTTATTAAACAAATAATTGTGTTTATTCCTTTTTTTCCAATCTGCTTTCAGTCTGTTAAAAACGGAAAAAGAATGTTCTATCAGTCTTGTTTTTATTATGGAACCAACACCAAAAGCATTTATTAAGTTTTTGCCCGACTTGCATTCTTGCTCAACTCACATAAACTACAATAAATAAGCCCTGAAAAAGGATGAGCATATACTTCAGAATTTGGCTTCCAATGTAGGACTATTTTGCTGAAGCTACTTCAAACTGATGTGGGTAAACTGTTAAATAATTTTACTGAATGTGAAAAAATCCGTATCTTTTTAAGAAAGTAATCTTTAAAGTGGTAAAATGCTAAGTCCAGACATTGCTCTGAAACAGTCATGTTTACATCATTGTACAAAAATTTTGTCTTGCCAGCTCTGAAAAAAATTATCACTATCGAGTTCCTCGGTGATACTTTGCCTTGGAATTTTATGGTTTGTAAAATATTGCTTTATATAATCACCTACAATTATTTATTATCTTGTAAAAGATAAGTCTTCTGTGGAAAATTACTTCTTGCTCAAAACATGTATTCCTTTTGTGCATGTGGAGTTATGATCATTTTTTAAAGTAAATGTATTTTATTTCTCATCACTGCACACCGAACACAATTCACTTTCAACCTAAGGTTATATTTTATTCGGTAGATGATAGAAGTTGTTTGCTAGATTCATCAGTCCTATCACATAGATTCAGAAACAGTACAGTAGAAGATGACAGTTTTAAACACACGTGGTTAAGAGCAAAGCTGGATTCACAACTAGCACTGTAATGTGATCGTGTATAAAATGAAAAAAACTATAATTAGTTGAAAAATGATTTTCCATTTTAAAACAATCTCAGTTTCCAATAACATTCTAAGCTCGGTCTGTCAAAACTTTCCGGTATTGGCCTGTAATTACTTTCACAGTTATTTTTCTTAATTCTTGTATATTGCCCCTTCAAACTAAAAACCAAACTAAAACAAAACCCCTCAAAAATATCCTAAATAATTTCTTTTATTTTTTTCCTCTCTCTGTGAAAAAGGAGTCTTATTTGAACTGATACATTCCTAGAAGTATTTTATTTTTCTGTGACCTGGTAGTTTCTGACATTCTCAGATTGTAAATGCAGGGCTACAGATATTTAAACTAACATCTTCTGATTGGAAAACTGCATACACAGACACAATAAACAAAGAAACAGAAAAACATGAGACACTTCCTGCTCAGAGCAAACTTTACTTTATCATCTCATGCTGAATTATGCTGAAATAGTTCAGGATTGAAACTGAGGGACAAGTGCCAGTCAAATTAAGGTACAACAGAAAAATATATTAAAATGCTCATTAATTCTAAATTATACATAGACCAAAAATAAAATCTGTATCTGTGAGTTCATCAAAACTGTTAAGTCTCCACCAGTGATAGTAGTAAAAACCCTTTCCTGCTTTCAAGGTAACCAACCAAGATATGGTACCAACCAACACGTAGTTTGGACTAAATACTCACTCAGGCACACAGGCACAAGTTCTAGGTGGACTGCCTGGGGCAGAATCTACAAACATAAGCAGAACTGCCTTCAGGTCAGCTCTGGCAGAGTAACTGTGACATCAGATGCAAGAGCCAGGAAAGAGGGAAGGGGCTTTTCCACTTAAGGGTCCCAAACACTATATTGAACCAAGTGACAAGATAACTATGGTCCTGCTGTGTGGTTTGTATATATCAGAGGTATATAAAGCCAGGCTTACTTTTACCACACAGACAGAAACCAGGGAGCATGGGGGAAAAAATAGAAAAAACTTTTGTTAGAGGGAGGATGAGAATTTGGGATCAGCCAGAAGCAGCAGATGCTATTGCTGGGTTAAGACAAATCCGTTTCTTCAAAATTCTCCCTGATTCACTTTTACCACCTTTCGTTTCTCCTTCTTTCTGATATCAGGACAACC
Organism: Theristicus caerulescens; assembly: GCA_020745775.1. Lineage (NCBI taxonomy): Eukaryota > Metazoa > Chordata > Aves > Pelecaniformes > Threskiornithidae > Theristicus > Theristicus caerulescens. The sequence continues at coordinate 78,905,489 of CM036558.1, forward strand.
CAACCTGCACCCTTCACGTTTGTGGTAGCAACAATTCAATTTTGCTTTTAGTGCAGAGACGTCGTGAGCCAGATCTGGCTACATACTGGCCTACCCCCCTCCTTGGAACAGGTGAGCAGCAAAAGGTGAGACTGAACTTGGCTCTTTTGTGTCCAGAATAATTGATTCAGCTGGGAGAAAGAAGTAGTTCATATACACTTGGCTTTGACAATTAGTAATATTCTCACTCCTATCCACTGATATTAGGAAAGATTTAATTTACTTCAGTGGGCACTGGGTTGACTCCTAACTGTACTTAGCTGAAAAGATTATTTGTCTCTGAGTTGCATGCCTTGCCTTGGCTTGTGCCTAATATAAAACACACTGTGCACCGTCTGCTTTTGAAGACTCCAGGCAGAGATTCAATATAGCATTATGGGTTTATGTTTGTACCACTTCTGTTTTGTGAGGACCCCTCCCTCCACACAGAGAATTAAAAAGAGTCTAATTTTGAAAAGAGGAAGGCAGAAAGTGACAGAAACACTTCCTTATTGTAAAGCAATGAATTTATCAGTGACTCAAATCCACTTCCAATGATCTCTTATTTTTGTTATTTTTTTCTCAGTCACCAGGAGCCTCACATCCTTCTCCACATACAAAATGTCAGTGTCTGTTGCTTTGACTGTCCATTGAGCATTTGAATGATAACCATTCATCTGTCTTTCTGCATGTATTCACAGCTAGGATTGTAATGCAGCAGTCATCTGTGTGGAGCCAATTACTGCAATATGCTACTCAAGAAAGTTGATAATGGAACCGTATTTATTTATTTATTTTCAGCAGGACATTTTAGTGTACGTATCAAAAGAAAGATGCCATCATTAATATTAACCAGGGGCATTTTTAGTTTATTAAACTTTTTGAACGATATTTGCTGGTTCTAATTAACTAACTGTTTTTATCATCATAATTTTTAAGGATTTCTATTAGATCAGGGAAGGAATTTAATTAGAATATGACACTATTTGATACTGCAGGGAGAATTTAGATTCGGTAGGTAAAATTAAATAATGTAGCCTTAGCCTTTGAAATGTTTTTCAAATTATTTAATTTGCCAATTACAGCTTATTTAAGCTGTACATGTTATTTACCTTGAGATACAATTCCCAACGAGGTTTGATTCAGCTGATAGGTTTCGGGTTTGCTCAGGCGGTATTTGGGCTTGGTGACTTTGCCAATCTTTATTGTTAAAAAGGCTTGCTTGAATAACAGATTCTACAATGCCATTGGTTGTTTGTTTTTTTTTTTAATATCCCTGTACTCAAGCTTAAATTCAAAGTTTCACGTGGTTCTCATGAGCATTCTTACTACAGTGCAGTAAAACATATCTGTTGTCTACCTAACTTTTTTTTCTTTCAGTCCATCCATTCTTAAGAGAAATTTCCAAGATGCCATATATACTATCACAAAGAAAATAAATAAAAATAGTATTTGAGATCTGCAGTTCTACTTCAGTGAGTAATTTAGTATACTGTAAAGAGATTGCATTAACTCTCACTTCCCCCTAAAAAAAAAACCAAAAAAAAAAACCTTAACTACAAAGACATGTCTATATTTTTCCTAAAGCATTCAAATGTAGCTCAGTTTAAGTATCAAAAGCCAGGTGAAGAGCCAAAATCACACAGAAAGGCAAAAGTTTTTCCTTGCTTTATATAGATAACAAGAGGCCACGCTCTTTCACCCTTTGAACACTCTAGAGAATGCACAAGGGAGCGAGAGTCCTTATTATGATTCTTCTGTCCTGAAAGGTGTATGAATGTGCTGCACCTCTGTATAGGGAATGTTGTATTGCTTTCCAGTTTCCTTAAGAATCACAGTTAACTCAAGCTGGCTTATAGTATTCCTGCAATTCATAAGATGATGTTTGTCAAGTAATGAAAGCAAAAACATGTTCTTTCATAGTAGGCTGAGACCTTGTTCTACGGTTAAATTGATACCTGAGAAATGTGGATTGAGGCTCCTGGGTGTTCCCCTTTTCCGTTACAAAGCTCTTGAATGCTCCCATTACATAACAAGGGAGAGTCCTTGGGGATAATTAAGTTTTGGGCCCCTGAGCACTCCTGTCTAGACAGCTAGGCGACACAAGAACTGAGTCTGCGCAGAAGCAAAGGTCAGTCAGCGAACACGGTGAGGAAGACTATGAGCCTTCGTCTGAAGACCCCCAAGGACCACCTGAGGACCACCACAGAGGATGACTGCGCATGCGGATCGGACATTTACATATGTTAATAAGTTCCAGGAAATCTCATGTTTATGTAGATGAATTCCCGGAAATCTTATGAATATGTATGTTTTTTATGGTATATAGTTGCTGAAAGTCCGTCAAGCCGGCGGAGCACTTATGGAGGAATTATCCCCAGTGCTGCCCGGCGCCGCAATAAAGAATGCCTGCTTTCTAAAACTCCAAAATAAGTTTTAGGGAGTGAATTATTTTGCCGCTTTCCGGTAACAGATTTTGGCACCCCAGATGGGACACTGCTCTTGAACATCGACGGATCCGAGGGATCGAAGGACCTCCAGCCGGCACCGAGGGATTCTCGGGGAGACCCTCCGATCCCCGGACCGAAGAGTTCTGAGTAAGAACCATTAATTAAGGTAAAGGCATTCTTTCAGTATTTTTTTTTTTTTTTCTCTTTTTCTCTGTCGCCTGCCCGTGAGTCGTGGCGAAAGCTGCGCGGGGTTGGGCTGGATCCCTGAGGCAAAGGGAAAGGACCCTTTGAGTTGTCGCCTGCCCGTGAGTCGTGGCGAAAGCTGCGCGGGGTTGGGCTGGATCCCTGAGGCAAAGGGAAAGGACCCTTTGAGTTGTCGCCTGCCCGTGAGTCGTGGCGAAAGCTGCGCGGGGTTGGGCTGGATCCCTGAGACAAAGGGAAAGGATCCTTTGAGCTGTCGCCTGCCCGTTAGTCGTGGCGAAAGCTGCGCGGGGTTGGGCTGGATCCCTGAGGCAAAGGGAAAGGACCCTTTGAGCTGTCGCCTGCCCGTTAGTCGTGGCGAAAGCTGCGCGGGGTTGGGCTGGATCCCTGAGGCAAAGGGAAAGGACCCTTTGAGCTGTCGCCTGCCCGTTAGTCGTGGCGAAAGCTGCGCGGGGTTGGGCTGGATCCCTGAGGCAAAGGGAAAGGACCCTTTGAGCTGTCGCCTGCCCGTTAGTCGTGGCGAAAGCTGCGCGGGGTTGGGCTGGATCCCTGAGGCAAAGGGAAAGGACCCTTTGAGTTGTCGCCTGCCCGTTAGTCGTGGCGAAAGCTGCGCGGGGTTGGGCTGGATCCCTGGGGCAAAGGGAAAGGACCCTTTGAGCTGTCGCCTGCCCGTTAGTCGTGGCGAAAGCTGCGCGGGGTTGGGCTGGATCCCTGAGGCAAAGGGAAAGGACCCTTTGAGTTGTCGCCTGCCCGTGAGTCGTGGCGAAAGCTGCGCGGGGTTGGGCTGGATCCCTGAGGCAAAGGGAAAGGACCCTTTGAGTTGTCGCCTGCCCGTTAGTCGTGGCGAAAGCTGCGCGGGGTTGGGCTGGATCCCTGAGGCAAAGGGAAAGGACCCTTTGAGTTGTCGCCTGCCCGTTAGTCGTGGCGAAAGCTGCGCGGGGTTGGGCTGGATCCCTGGGGCAAAGGGAAAGGACCCTTTGAGCTGTCGCGACTGTAATTAGGTGTCTTTGTGTGTTTGTTCCCCTAAGTCTTTGTAATGCTTTTGTATGTTTGTTGCGTAATTGTGTGTGTTGTTGTTGTTGTAGAAGCTTGGTTAAATGGTTTTGTGCCTTATTTTAGAATGAGAACTGGAACTTCTAAAGGGGAGACAATATTGGGGAAATCTCCTCTCGGGTGCATTTTATACAATTGGAGGCAAATAGCGGGACCCCCGGGAGGAGTCGCAAAGAAAGCTGATCTAATCAAATATTGTAATCAGTGGTGGCCATTGTATCAGCTGGAGGATGGAGAAAAGTGGCCAGTTAATGGAACATTGAATTATGATACTTTGCTGCAATTGATGATATTTTTAAGACGGGAAGGAAAATGGGATGAAGTATTGTATGCGGATATGTTTTTCACTTTACGCTTGCACCCTGAATGGCAAAAGGAGTGCGGTATAAATTTGGCTCCCTCAGATCCTTTGGTGCTGGCATTGGAAAAAGATAATAAGACTAATGGAAAAGGGAAAGGTTTGAAAAGACATTGTTCTGCTTGTAGTATTGGACAGAGGTGTTTAAAATTAGTTCAGGATGAGCCAGAGGATGACTCAGAAATGTTGGTTGCTCCCGGTTTGAGGCAGAGATTGCAGAATGATAAACCTGAGCCCCTTGGAGCAGGCGACTCTGAGAACAGAAAGCCAGAAGTGGCTCCGGTATCTGGGAGAACTCGCGGTCGGTAGGGAGCAGTGTTGCAAGCTCCATTGAGACAGGCTGTTGGAAATGAAGGACCGGTGATTGTGAGGGTGCCGTTTTCAATTGCTGATTTAAATAATTGGAAGCAGGCGGCGGGCAATTATAGAGATAATGCTGATAAGGTGGCTAAAGCCTTTGATACAATGATCAGGACTACAGACCCTGATTGGAAGGATATTGATGCTATTATGTTGGTATTGTTTGACAGCACAGAAAGAGAAATCAATGTGCTTATTGTAGACAGGAGGGACACTGGAAACGAAACTGCCCTTCCCGACAGGGAATGGAAGGAACAGGTTCTGTTTTGAGAACAATAAATGCAGTTAATGATGAGGAATGAAGGGGACCGGAGGTATCCTCCCCAGCAGAACCTCTGGTTAAAATACAGCTGGGGGGAGATCAAACTGAAATAGAATTCCTGGTAGATACTGGAGCAGCTTATTCGGTTTTGAATGAAAAAGGTTTTGAATTTAGTAATAAGAGAATCAAAGTTGTTGGTGCGACTGGTAATGCTGAAACTAGGCCATTCTTCAAGCCTTTAACATTTAAAATTGGAAAACAATGGGTGACACATCAACCCTTGTATTTACCAGGGTCTCCGAAACCTTTACTAGGGCGAGATTTGTTAGAAAAATTGGAAGCAGAAATACGATTTAAAGATGGGGAAGTCGATGTGTTAATTCCTGAATCTAAACTTGTACAAGCGACTGTGTTCCTATTGCAGGAAGATAAAATTTTAGGAACCTGCATCCCAGCAGAAGTGGAAAATGCAGTGATATCCCTCGTATGGGCCAGAGAAGTCCCTGGTAAAGCTAAGAATGCTGAACGGGTAAAAATTGAACTCAAAGCAGGAGCAAAGCCGGTAAGGCAAAAACAATACCCTTTGAAACTAGAAGTTAGAATCGGGTTAAAGCCCATTATTGAGAAATTTATAAAATATGGTTTGCTGAGGGAATGTGAATCAGAATACAACACCCCCATCTTGCCAGTAAAAAGGCAGATGGAAAAGTTATCGATTGGTCCAAGATTTAAGATTAACCAAATCACTCAGGATATTCATCCAGTAGTTGCAAACCCATACACTTTACTGACAGCAATAAATGAAAACCAAGAATGGTTCACAGTTATAGATTTGAAAGATGCCTTTTTCTGCATACCTCTCGAGCGAAAAAGTCAAAATATATTTGCCTTTGAGTGGGAAAACCCGGACTGGGAGCTATATTCAGACAGGAGCAGCTTTGTGAAAGAAGGGATCCAGATGTCGGGATATGCAGTGACCACAGTGGACACTGTTGTAGAAGCAGAAGCTCTCCAATCAAAAACATCAGCCCAGAAAGCGGAACTGATTGCACTAACCAGAGCTTTAGAATTAAGTGAAGGAAAGCGAGTGAATGTATGGACCAATTCCCAATATGCATTTGGAGTATTACACGCACATGGAGCGATTTGGAAAGAAAGGGGACTATTGTCATCTCAAGGGACCGGAATTAAACATGCGGAGCAGGTTCTCAAGTTACTCGAAAGTGTACAGAAACCAAAAGAAGTGGCTGTTATGCGCTGCAAAGCTCACCGAACTGGCTGCACCCCACAGAAAAGAGGCAATCGATTGGCTGATTTGACCGCTCGTAGGGCTGCAGAAAAGGGTAAAGGAATATTGGCAATAATACCTGAAAAGCAAATAGAATTAGGAGAATCTCCTAACTATGACAGTCAAGACAGAAACTTAGTTGAAACATCAGGAGCTAAGATACAGGAAAATGGATGGGCTGTTACTCCTGTGGGGCAGGTAATTCTAACCCCAATTTTGATGCATGAAATAGTAAAGAAAGAACATAATAGTGTTCATTGGGGAACCGAGAATTTACTAAGACATCTACAAAAGTCGGTGGTGAGTCGTAATATGGTAGAAATTATAAAGTCCGTAGTTAAAAGGTGTGAAACATGTCTTACAAATAATCCAAAGACACAGAATAAATTCAATTTGGATCCACAAAAACAGGAAATACTCCAGGAGAGCACTGGCAGATAGATTTCACTGAACTGCCAAGAAAAGGAGGGTTCAAATACCTGTTAGTATTAGTAGATACCTTTACAGGATGGCCTGAAGCCTTCCCATGTCGTACCAACAAGGCCAGGGAAGTTGTCAAAATCTTACTTAAAGAAATAATACCACGATTTGGTGTTCCTTTAGGGATTTCCTCTGATAGGGGGCCACATTTTGTTGCAGACATTGTTCAACAAGTAAGTAGAGTATTACAAATAACATGGGAGCTGCATGCCCCTTATCGCCCACAATCTAGTGGACGGGTAGAGCGCATGAATCAGACCTTAAAACTGCAATTGAGTAAAATTTGCCAAGAAACTTCAATGGTTTGGATACAAGCACGTCCACTTGCTCTGTTGAGAATTAGAGTTCAGCCTAAGGGAAAACATCGGTTAAGCCCTTATGAGCTGATGTATGGGAGACCGTACCAAATTCCTAAATTACCAGAGGAATTAAACATCAGAGGTGAAACAGATTTACGAAAGTATCTAATATCCCTAGGGACAGTGATATAAGAAATGAAAAAGAATGTGATTGTAAACAAATCTCTGAATCTTGATTCCCCAGTACACCCATTCCAGCCCGGAGATTGGGTATACCTGAAGTCGTGGAATGGAGAACCACTGCAAGAAAAGTGGAAAGGACCATTTCAGGTTTTACTGACAACATACACAGCCGTAAAACTAGATAAGAAAGGGCCCTGGATTCATTACTCAAGAATCAAAAAGGCTCCTAAACCATGGACTTCCGAGGAGACAGCTCCTCTCAAGCTCGTTTTCAAACGACAACTTTAGTTTCTGTGTTATTAATAAATTCAGAAGTGTTTGGGCAGAAACTAGGAAGTCCATGGCCCGAGAATGTTTATGTACAATTAGCAGTGGAAATAGCTTTGGCTATTAATGCAAACAAATGTTGGATTTGTGCTAAATTCCCGAAGCATAGCATTCAGTCCGATGTAACACAAATTGGCCTACCAATTCCTTTGAGTACCACTTGGAGTAAACTTTGGGACAGGTTCTTGTATGGTAGGGGTAGTATCCCCAGTTGGAAAAGAAAGAGCAATGGATAATCTATTGATTACTCGGTCTACTACCTTTCACTCATTTGTGAGATGATTACAATACCTCTTTTGGGTTTGAAGATATTTGGAATACTCTCACTTCTTGGTTACCTGATTGGTTATGGTTGAAGAGACTATTTTTTTTAATGATTTTTTTATTAATGTAGTTTGTATTCTTGCTTGCATAATGATACAGTGTTGTAACTGCTGTACAAGTTTGTATAGTGAGGACTGTAGCATATAAGCTACAAGCCCTCAAAAAGAAAAGGAGGGATTGATACCTGAGAAATGTGGATTGAGGCTCCTGGGTGTTCCCCTTTTCCGTTACAAAGCTCTTGAATGCTCCCATTACATAACAAGGGAGAGTCCTTGGGGATAATTAAGTTTTGGGCCCCTGAGCACTCCTGTCTAGACAGCTAGGCGACACAAGAACTGAGTCTGCGCAGAAGCAAAGGTCAGTCAGCGAACACGGTGAGGAAGACTATGAGCCTTCGTCTGAAGACCCCCAAGGACCACCTGAGGACCACCACAGAGGATGACTGCGCATGCGGATCGGACATTTACATATGTTAATAAGTTCCAGGAAATCTCATGTTTATGTAGATGAATTCCCGGAAATCTTATGAATATGTATGTTTTTTATGGTATATAGTTGCTGAAAGTCCGTCAAGCCGGCGGAGCACTTATGGAGGAATTATCCCCAGTGCTGCCCGGCGCCGCAATAAAGAATGCCTGCTTTCTAAAACTCCAAAATAAGTTTTAGGGAGTGAATTATTTTGCCGCTTTCCGGTAACAAAATAGAAAACATAACAGGCCACTGCTAGAGAAGGCAAGTAGCTCGCTCCCTGCTCACAAATGACTTTCTTGCTAAAAGAGTGAGTTAAAGCTGCAGTTCATGAAGGCTGCTGTTGAAGGTGGGCAGTGGGAGCACACAGCTCTAACTCCCCTCAACCCATAGTGAGGAACTGCATCCTAAGGGTGCCATTTCATGTTCTTTATAGCTTAGCCTAACTCACAGTTTGGTGATAACCAAAAAGGGTGATCCCATAGCCGCCTCTGGCTTAAAATTAACAAGGCTAAGTGTTCTTTCTACTTGACTAACTGCTCCTCATCCCAACGAAGGGTGAAACTTCTCTTCTCCCTTCAGCGAGCCATTGGGTTGTCTCTGTGTGACATGCTCCTAACACTAGACTATGTCTGACACCCAGCTGTGGGCCGATGTCCCAGCCTGGCCTTGGTCTGTCTCCAGGAAGGTGCCCAGTGCCGGGGTCTGGGGCTGCCTTGGTGCCCGCCAGCTGCCCTGCTCCTGGCTAAGGCAGCAGGACGGGCCCTGGCTGGTGAGGCCTGTTATGCACTTAGAAAAATCTATTTACTATGAAGAGTTTTCAGGATGCTATAAGCCTTCGTTCTGAAGTTTCAACCAGTGCAGATAAAAGAGGGGTAGAGGGAAATAATGAAAATAGAACTAGCTTCAGCAGATCTGGAAAGAACATAAGAAAACTTATGAAATGAGAAAAAAAACTAGGTCTTGTTTATCAATAGTGTTACTGAGAAAGAAAACAAGGGATTCCTAAGAAGATTTTTGTTTCAGTCAGTGCCCTAAAGAACTTTAAATCCAAATTCATTAAAAAGAAGTAAGCTATAACTGTAATTTTCCTTTCATTGGAGAAAAAAAGAGGGACATAAATGCAAGGTGTTTAAAGTTGTAAAGAAAACTTCAGGGCAGAGCTCACACTGAGCCAAGGTTTCTCATTGTTTAGAGGTATGATGCAATAATAAGATCATTCTCATCTTTTTGTCCTTTGAACAAAATCAGTCTTTTCTGTTTTACTTTTTCAGGCCTCTTCATTTCAGTGAAAGACACAGATTATTAAAACCTTGCTGTCTGCTGCACACAACACAACCGCTCCACATCCTCCTCCTTTATAGAAACATGCCATGAAAATTATAGGGTACAAAATGTTAATAATAACAACACAAAATCTAGAGTTTCACTAGCAAGTGTCTTAAAGCACTCCAGTTCTATGAATATTTCATATTGTTAATTATCTAGGTAAAACAGAAAGAAACATTTTCGTGCACACATTACAGTCACAATATGCTATTGTATTAAGTTGTAGTGATATTTGCATTGACCTATAATGCCATTCTGTATACAGTACAGCCATCTCAGTCTCCCTGTACATGCTAACAGCTCAGGAAAGTCATGGCCTACAGCTGGAGCTGTACTTCTGGTGCTTCACTGACGTTAATGGCAGGGTTATGTATCAGACACTCCCCAGGATCACAGTACAATTTCTGAATAAGTTTCTTTTTTTCTAACTTGGTATGGAAATAAACAAGAAAAACAGTGAGGATCTGAGCTTGAGGATCATTCTCTAATGTGCTCTTTATCATGAAGATCTGAAGCAAATCAGTGACAGGGTTTTCCCAGCTAGAGTGCTACAATGTGCTTTATCCTTGGGGTTGTGCTTAAGGCTGAAATCATACTGACTACAAAGCTTTCGCCCTTATGGATTTCTCAAAATGGGGCATGCCTCTCTCATGAGGGAAGGTGCAGGAGATGCCTATTGAAGGGCTGTGGAATCAATAAGTAGGTTTGCAATAGCAGAGCATACTGGTTACATTTCGGGGAGGAGAGAGGATGTAGGACTTACTTAGGTGATCCCTTTTCTTAAGGAAATCAGAAGAATGAGGTTCTTCTACAATAAAAAAAAGAATTAGATCAACATGGCTGGTCGCATGACAGATACCAACTACATGTAAATACATATGCACAAAATATATGCAGCATGCCATATCTCATCTTCAACTCTGTGCTGCATGATGTTTCACAGCTTGTGGCAATAACACAAAGTAAAGAAGCCTTTCAGGTAAAATGCAGGTTTGAGTTTCTCTGTAATAGAGTACATTGCATACATAGGAAAAGATCTGAGTCGCCTGCAGATTGGCTTATGCTCTGCAAAAGGGCATTGATGGACTTGCAAAAGGCAATAGACAATTTCCTTATTTCATTCAGCTTAAATTCAAAGAACTCCGAAAAAGACCACTGTAAGAGGTAGTAACACTAAGAGACAAATTTCCCTGCATGTGTAAACGCATGAGCTCAAGTTTTGTGTATACTAATGACTTCTGTTTTATTTTACTGAATTTTTAAATAGTAAAATGAACATTTATGAACCCACCATGAAAGGGCAAGGTAGAAGGAAGCTGCATTATACACTATGAATAACTGCAACTTGGAGGGGTTAATGATTTAGAACTAGCTCTAATAGTCTGTATAAATGCCTACATAGAGAAGGAATTTTTCATGATTTCTAAGAAATTAGATATGCAGTAAAGTGAATTGTATATTAATTTAAACATCTGCCTTTGACATACTTCTGAGATGATGTTCTGCTTATTGGCCTTTCCATACAAGAGTCTTTGCAAAGCAAGAACTCAGGTAAAATCATTTCAAGCAGAAATCATTTGCCACTAGAGCTCAGTAAAACATCTTAACAACATAACTTGCTTTATGAAAATTCTACATAAAAAGATCTACGACATTTTGGGATAGTAGAGCACATTATATAGGAAATATCTGATCTCTTTGCTTATTCATGGCCACACGGACTTTGCTTCTTATTTGCAATTCTGTAGAATTATTATGGCAATGACACCAGTTGCGAATGTGGAACAGTAATCTGAGGATAGCAGTTCGGCAGAATGTGAGGTTAGTCCATTTTTCTCATATGCGTTGTTCAATGACCTTCTCTCCAGAAGTCCAAGACATCCGCATCTCAGATTTTGATCCAAAAACTTTGGTACAGGGAGGTAGGACCAGCACCCTCCCACCTACAGCAGAGGTAGCATCCAGCAGCACAGGTCATTCCCACTCTTTCTTCTATGCTCGCCATGAGAAAGCTAACTTCTTCCCAACCTCTCTCCTGTGTCTTGAAGACAAAAGAAGAGTTTTGCTTTCACTTTGTACATGCTTTAGTAGGCTACTTTTTCTCAGTATGCAGGAAAGCAGAGCAGACAGAAGGCTTTCAGTGCAAGGCTGGATTTTGTGTTACAATTGAAACTACAGGAATCATCATTTTCTCTAGCTTCAATGATTATTAATAAAAACCTATAACAACATTAAGGACTCAAAGCAATATTCATATTACTAAAATGCTAGGAAATCCACGATGACTTCATTTCCCTTGAGATTTCAAGCATATTTAAACAATGCTAGCCCAAATCCTGGCCTGTTGCGCATTTTGAAATGAAATTATTAAATCTCTGAGTTATTTCAGTGGATTTTATGGGGTACAATTAAAGACAGAATTTATGACATTTATAGTTACCCCCAAAAGTCACATTGTTATCTGAAAGTTTAACTTCAGTTGTTGGATTTAGCAGAAATTATCTGGAGGTGTGAGGATATGCATATGTATGCTAAGACAGTGGAGAGACCAGAAACTAAGAATAAAGGAATACATTATATGAAACAGTTATTTTCCTGAATTTTCTAACTGTGGAAGCAAAAGCCTTCTGCAGGGTCACGTATCTCTTAGCAGCCCTCTGCTGGAAAACAGACCCTGATGGAACAGGTTGCACGGGACATTGGTGCGGCTGCCCGTCAATGTGCCTGTGTGAGGTCCTGGGTTGCTGGCTCCGCTGTGAGCTACTCAGGAGGCCAACTGCCCTGGAAGCCTGAAGCCTCGGTTGTCTCCCTCCCTCCCTGCCTTGTAGTTTCTCAGCCGTCTGGGTTTCCAGAGATTACAAGAAACCCTGGCTCCTGGGAAAAAGTGATACAGCGTGATTAATTCTCCCTCACAAAGAATTACAGCATTTGGAAGTTTTGTTGCAAAGTGGAGTAGAATCAATTTGTTATAATCTTGTACACTCTAATAAATATTTCACCTTTTTAATGTGGAACAGAAACACATGCTGTAAAAATACACAGCCACAAATGAAATGTCTTTTGATGTGAATGTACACCAGTCCCTAAGACTGAATTTTTTCTGTATCTTGCCATGCACAAATACTCTGCTAAAGTTAATAAGTACAAATGTATTTTATTATACCTACAGTTTTGTTACGGAACAAGTAAAGGTAAAGATTGGCTATAGACTCCATATTCTGATTTGGAGTTGGAGATACTTGAATAATTTATATTTTCTTATGTATAATTTTCTTTATTCTCAAACACCAGGCATGCATGCTTGAAACACAAATGGCAAAAAAGGATAATTACGTTTCTCACTTTACTATGCATACATATGTATATGCATACCTATATATATGCACACAGACACACACACACGTTATATTTGTATTCTAATTCTTTCCCTTTATGAGCATTTTAAAAGCTTCAATTTTGAAAGGAAGAAGAAATCAAATTTGGTTTTGTGCAGAACATATATCTGTCCTACTCCAGTCCAGTCAAAAACCCCACATCCAACAGCCTAATGAAAGGGTTAAAAACCACAAGAGCAAGAAAGATGTTGTAAATACCTTAGTCACTCAATTAGATCAGAAGACACCCTGTTGTGATTTAAGGATGTTGTGAATACCTTGTTAGACTTGAGGGCAGTCTGATGTGATTTAGGGAGTAGCTAGAAGAACAGTTATAAAATAAGGGGGGCTCTGGGATAATTTCTTTACAGACAACTCGGCCTTGGGAGAACAGATGCACGGAACCAGGAAGATAGGAAGAAACAGAAGAATGGCAACAACAGTCTTGAAGGACAACATCTACGTGATCCTAGGACTGAGTTTGCGCAGAAGCAAAGGTCAATCAGCGAACACAGTGAGGAAGACTACGAGCCTTCATCTGAAGACCCCCAAAGACCACCACAAGAGATGACTGCGCATGCGAATCAGATATTTACATATGTTAATAAGTTCCTGGAAATCTCATGTTTATGCATAGCAATTCTTGGAAATCCTATGAATATGCATGATTGTGTAGTATATATTCTCTAAAAGTTCAGTAATTCGTTGGAGCACTTATGGTGGAGAATCCCCAGTGCTGCCCAGCGCTGCAATAAAGAATACCTGCTTAATACTAACTTTGTTGCTATTGAGTTTCATTTCAGGGACTGTCTGAGTACTCCCTTTCTTCCTTGGGAGATTTAGACTGTGAGGAGAAGCATCCGTGGATTTTTGTATCACTAACATGCTGTCCAGTTTTTAACTGAATTTAAAGTCATCTCTATTTCCACAAGAATACGAAGACAGGCAAACAAGCTGCTCATACAACAGCCACGTAATGGGTTGTTTGCTATTTCTGTTCTGGTTCAGCTACTGTTCTACTAGAACTACTAGAACAGCACTAGAACACTTGTTCTACTTCTGGGAGGAGCTGCAATTCACATTAAAAGTTGTATTATTTCACGTATCACTTCAATAGTACTGTGGGCAGTAATCTCAGAGAAAGGTACCCTTTTATGGGATGTCAATACTTTGACCCTAAAAGAAGAAAGACTCTAAGATCAGATTTAAATTCATATTCTGTGTTTCTACCAACAGTAAAATGGATTCCAGTACAGCTATGAAGACTGAACCCACTTCAGGCTCAGAACAAGCTCTCTGGTTAGGAAGTAGCAGTTGTTTCAAAACAAAATTATCTCTCCATGTTAATTTATTTCATTATGATGATTTATAGTTGATATTGCTTTTGTCTCACCTTGTTGGTTGCAAAGACATTATTCACCATCAGACACTGTGCCTTTTGTCCAATTTTCTAAGTGTCACTACTAAGAGAAACTATGCGAACCATTTTAATTAATACTGAACACAATCAAAGTGAAGAGAAAAAATGTTCATTGCACTGCTTCAGAATAAAAAAAGAGTTATAATAAATGAATCCCTTCATGTTCCCATTTGTAGTATACCAGTGAACTATAGAGGTTATTCAAAAAGGGTAATTTCCATTTCTATCATTTAGAAAGTATCTAATTTTATAACATTTTAGAATATTTTCTGGTCTTTATGATCTAGATGTATAACTTATGCTTATTTTGTTCTGTAAATTCCATACTTCCAGAAGAAAAGGTGAAGGGAAACTACAGAGAAGGAGCACAGGAGAAAATATTAAAAGCTAGTCATGCTATGAATTTTCTAATTATGGTACTAATAAAAAATTATTCAAATGCTGACATTGTAACAGAGAGATCTTCTGACCTTCCTTATCATCATTTTAAGTTCACCTACTATAACTTTCACATAAAGTTTCTGCTAGCACTGTTTATTTTGGTCAGATTATTTTATCTAGGCATTTGTTTGCTGGATTTTGCTAGTAATTTATCTGACAGCTCTGGCATTTATGACTATATACCCAGGGAAGAACTTCAACGTAAGTTTCCCACTATACCAGTGCTACGCTACCTTTGTGATATGACTTTTTATGTTTAGTTCTTTTATCCAAACCTATGCTTCTTACTAGAAAATTGTCAGAGCTGCAACTTGAAATGACCCAAATTTATTGTATAAATACCCTGAGAGGAAAAAACTTGAAGTGCTGCAGCCAGTAATCAGAAGATAAGATTTTTCTCCAGAGTGTCAAAAGTTTTCATTTTCATTCTCTTCACATTCTTACAGTGGAATTATAAAGAATATTGCTACTTTGCAGCTTTCTCAAAAACCTTTCTATGGAATTTCAAAATCTGCAGATGTAATCATGATTGTTATTGCCATTGTTTGTTACACCTATGAAAAGAGGTATCTAAACCTGGTGTATCAACCCTGCATATTAGTCCACAAGATAAAAGTACGTTTTCTTCCTCCCTCTCTTTTTTGGTCTTTTCCCAACTCCATCTTAGAAACAAAGCTCAATGGAGGGACTATTTTGAAAGGATATTTGTAACTCAACTCAGATTTCTTAAAATCACATTTGAAATTTTCAGAGAAATTTGGAACTATTTTAGAGGAGGCCAGATGGGAAAGACCAAGTGAAGATTCACTCTTGATGAACTTGTGAACATTGTGCCTTCACAGTTTTTCATTGAATGCTGAACATCTATTAAACTGACTAGAACTGAGAAATGGACCAAATTTTGCCCTTAGCTACACCTTCTGCAATTCATGGTATTGGAGATTTTTTATATGAAACTGATCCATTCAAACAAAATCAAAAAAAAGCTCTGAGGTTAAGTTTAAAGGTTAAGCAGTCTTTCCTCCTGCTCCTTTGCTTCTTCCTTCAATATTGCCAGCTTCTTTATTTATTCATTTCAATTTCCAAGATGCTTAGCTAGTGGATGGAGCCTCTTAGTCTAGTAATGACATTAGTCTTCATTCCTTGTTGCAAAGAAAATAAATTACCTCTCTGCTGCCATGTCAGCCTCCTAATAATTCTCTTCTGGACCTCTTTGGCAGTGGTACCGAAGTGACATTCCTCAAAGAGTTTCATAATTCCTGTTTGGGAATTGTATACTTTCTCTACAATGCAGGTCAGTCCTTCCCTGTCCCAGAATAAATCACCTCTATATACAGGGGAAATCTGCATAAACACTCACTTCTTATTGTAAATTTTCTCTGTGGAGGAAGACCAAGTCTCAAGCACAATTTGGACTTCTAATTTATGTTTCTGTATGTTTAGGTACTACAATAGGTATATAACACTACCAAAACAAAAAAAAAGAAAAAAAAAGTCCTTTCGCTACTGAGATACTGTACATTCCCTTAGATGCAAATTTAATACAGAGAAAATGGTTAGGATAGTAAGGGTGAGCTGAATCAGGGCAGACAACGGGACTTAGAGATAAACAGAGAAATGGAGCTTGGAGTTATTGAGGAGGATGTGGTATCTCAGCACACCGCAAGAAGGTTATTGCCTATCCAACTGAAGGCACAAAGATAGCATACTGGTAAAAGAGCAAGGAGATGAAAGGATTGAATTTGTGACATCCCCCAGCACAGAGCTTTCCCTGTTACCAAAAGTGAACTGTAAATGGGTTGTACAACAAGCCCCAAAGAGGTAAAGCTGTGATCATGAAACTGTTTTGCTCACATTGACCTCATCAAACAACTGATGCTCATAAGAAGATGGGTTTGTACATGCAGAACAGCAGTTGCAATGTGAAAGGGAAAATATTGCTGAGCTATAAACTCAGGACATACTTAATGAAGAGTCTGAGTTTACCTGGTGCTGAGATAGGCAATGGAAATGAAGGATGATCACTGCTAAGTATTTTATGAGAATCCTATCGAACTGGTGATAATTCTCTTTTGTTGAGAAGGAACTTACCAAGGCTAACTCAGGGCTGTTGGTAAGCCATATAAAGTTTCACTCCAACAGTTTTAGATGTTTTAGTCCAAGTACTCTGATATATATGCTAGGCTTCATATTAAAGCATGTACTAAACAGAAAAACAGTCAATCATTTTTATCATAATAATTTGCTAAGTAGGATTAGGACTATCCAGTTAGAGATACGATATTCACAGATATAAGGGTCTGTGTATTGACTGTGAATTGAAACACATTAAGGCAGGCCAACATTGTGGCTTTCATTTATCTAACTCAAAATTGGAGCACGTATTAAACACTTCAGACTAAGTTAAAGAATGAACTTAGTAAAAGAAAAAAAATAGACTCAAATTTAAAATAGGAACATAATCTAGTAAAAAACCCGAGTTCATTTATTTTAAATGTTCACTAAAACATCAGTAAATGAAGATTTTCATTAAATGTGTAGTACAAAACAGTTTTATAAAAAAATTATACCTTTTCTCCTTTTGACTTAAAATACAGCCAGTAGTGTTCATTATTTATATTTCAGGAAATACGTGAAACACTTGCATATAATTTTGGTCTACAAAGTAGGATTCAGTAATGCAAAAATGAATGTAAGTTCAATATATTATATAGTTTCACATATGTAGGATTTTTTAATGCATAAATAAAACATTCATTTGGTGAGAAAAGAAAGTACATGCTACTATATTTTGGAAAAAAGTATTTGAACCTAACTTCTTAATGCAATAATTCATGCCACAGAAAAACTTTATACCATATTGTTGCATGTTTTTTTCAGAGAGTTAGTGGGGAATAGACAAGGCACAAATAGTTGAGAACAGCAATGTGACAGTGAGTTTTGGGAAGGTTTATGGTGGTGTCTAGTTTTAGGCATTTATTGCAGTGGAGATAAACTCAAGTTATACCTTTAGGGTGCCAGTTGCAATACAGTCAGCCAGAATGTTCCCAGATACCTGATTTAATAAGAACTAGGTAAAGATAAAAACAGAGGGAGGAATAAGAATGACGTTTGAAGACTAGAGGCATAGAACACAAGTGAAACACCATTCAGTATTTGTTCAATATTTGTTCAATTGTTATGACAAACGAGATTAAAACTAAGGCTTTGCTGGCCAGTGATAGTGATAGGAGGAAAAATAATGTTTCAAAGAAAATATTTACTGTAGCAGTCAATAGCTAGAAAAAATAGTCAAGCCTAGATGAGAGGAGGAGAAAGAGGACACAGCATCATGGTAATTAGTAATGCGTATCAGAAATGGTTGCTAATGGAACAAATCTCCAAAGAGAGAAGGAAGATGCGTAATCTAGAGTAGGGTAATTAAGAGGAACCAGGCTGACATTCTTGTTCAGCACACACCTCCTGTTCTAGCTGAGGCAAATCAATATTTATGTGTCTGCCTAAACAACTCCCTCCTCCTCCACCCACAGCGACTCCTCCAGAGACTCCATTAGAGATGATTAAAGAAAAAGGCACATATGACTATAAGAGAGGGAGAGAGAGACTGAGGAAATCCATTTAGAGCAAAGTCATACCTGACTTTGGCAAGAATGTAAAGAGTCTCCTTTTCATATTTATAAAAATTTCTATGGTAGTAACAAGTGAAAGCAGAACAAATTCATTACTGCCATCTTTTGATAACAGATCCACTGATGATAATTTTCCTCAACTGTCCACCAACAAAATCTTGGCCAAAAAGAGATCAAAACAATGAAGTGATTAAAGGAAAAGTACGTATACGTCCAAGATGCCACCATCCATACCGAAAACAAAATCTTTTGTGGACTTGGATTGCCATCTTTTGGTGGAGGTCATAATGGACATGACATTTGCAAGGAGAAGAAGAACAGGTGCAACACACTATCATTTTTCATGTCCTTTTCAAAAGGAAGGCTTTAGGATGGATCATCCTTAAGTTACTCCACTGTTATGGGCAATGACCACATCACTGTATCAGATCAGACAGATATGCTTTTGTTCTGAAAACGTAATATTCTTACAATAAGCATAAAGTTTCTATCAGAAGGTAATAGCGATGTTTGTTTTATACTCATGGTGTGTAGAATACTTCTCTTGAGAATTACGTGGGAGAGTAAGGTAAGGAAAATGCAAAGGAAGCACCACTAGGCTGCAAAGACTTGTACATTTCCAAACAACCATTTTGAGAGGTAGAATGTTACAGTATCCTAAAAATTGTCAATTTATTACAAAAAAACCCCTTTCTCCAATTGGCTTCTGTCTTAAAATACACAGTACAACATAATTTGATTCAGAAGATGATGTGTATTTGTATTTCATTATTAATTAAACATCTAAATTTTCCTAGAATCAGTAGTGTATTTCTCTCTAAACTTTCGTGTCATATTTTTCTGGGTCTTACTTTTCACCTCGATTATTTCAAAAAGGCCAAAGTTCAGACCTGACTCTGACTCTATGGTAATTCATTTAGCTTTAGAAAAGAATGGAAAAGATGTCTGTGGTGGGTTGATCTTGGATGGCCTCCAGGTGCCCACCAAGCTTTTCTATCACTCCCCTTCTCAGCAGGACAGGGGAGAGCAAATATTATGAAAGGCTCGTGGGTCAAGATAAGGACAGGGAGATCACTCAGCAATTACCGTCACGGGCAAAACAGACTCAACTTGGGGAAATTAATTTAATGTATTGCCAATCAAAAGTCAGAGTAGGATAATGAGAAATAAAAACAAATGTTAAAGCACCTTCCCTCCACCCTTCCCTTCTTCCCAGGATCAGCTTCGCTCCCAAACTCTCTACCTCATTCCCCTGATGGGGATGGGGAATGTGGGTTGTGGTCAGTTCATCACATGTTGCCTCTGCCACTCTTTCTTCCTCACACTCTTCCCCTGCTCCAGCCTGGGGTCCTTCTCACAGGAGACAGTCCTCCATGAACTTCTCTGTCCTTGTCTGAACTCCTCTCTTGAACTTGCCTGTCCTTTCCACGGGCTGCAGTTCTTCACAAACTGTTCCAGCATGGGTCCTTTCCATGGGGTACAGTCCTTCAGGAACAGACTGCTCCAGCATGGGTCCCCCACGGGGTCACAAGTCCTGCCAGCAAACCTGCTCCAGAGTGGACTCCTCTCCACAGGGTCACAGCCTCCTTTGGGCGCATCCACCTGCTCCACCATGGGGTTCTCCACAGGCTGCAGGTGGATATCTGCTCCACGGGCTGCAAGGGAATCTCTGCTATGGTGTCTGGATCACTTCCTCCCCCTCCTTCTTCACTAACCTTGGTGTCCACAGAGTTGTTCCTCTCCCATATTCTCAATCCTCTCTTCTGGCTGCTGTTGCACAGCAGTTTTTTTCCCTTCTGTTATCACAGAAGCGCTACCACCATTGCTGATAGGCTTGGCCTTGGCCAGCAGTGGGTCTGTCTTCGACCTGGCTGGCATTAGCTCTATTGGAAATAGGGGAGGCTTCTGGCATCTTCTCACAGAAGCCACCCCTGCAACCCTCCTGCTACCAAAACCTTGCCACGCAAACCCAATACAATCTCTAACATGCTTATCAGCAAATTCTCCAGAATGATAGCAAAATATTTAATGAGAGTTACAGACAAGGTCTATGTATTTATAATTTTTTTCCTGCAAAACAGACTACTAATAATTAGAAAATTAGAGAATGCATTAAAAATAGGATGTTTTGGAGATGCACTCTCCTCACAAATTTATTATAAAATGGTATCCTTAAAAGGAAATAAATCACAACTTAATAATCTAGAAGGTTTTTCAGCTCTATTTTCCACCAATTTTTTTTTTATTACCCCTTTTCAAGTTTATCATTCCATCTTCCCTGTGAATTAAATCATTACCTAATTCAGTATTCTTTAATCAATAGATCTTTTCTAATACAAAAGTCTCTCATATCATAGAACCTTAGACAAACTGCTATTTTTCTATTCACTAGTTAAACAGTTAGTTCAGGAGAAGTCTTTTAAGTATGTTTTCAGGCAAATATATGTTTCTGGATAACCTGACAAGTAAACACAAGCATCTATTGGAAACTATAGGTCTTCCTTTGATGAAAGCCTTAACTGGCCAAAGAACACAGCAAATGGCAAAAGTCCTGCTAAATTCCTTGCAGGAAAACTGTACCTCAGATTGTCTTGATGGCAGGGGGAGGACAGATGCTACACTTTGGCTTCAGATCTACCATTATAAAGCCTGCCCAAGGTGCTCTGAAGGTGCCGTAACTAGAAATCAAGTGTTACATCCCAACAAAAAGAATTTGTATGGGTCTATTCATTACCTGACTTTGAAACCTTGCTAAATTAAATGCCCAAATCATATAAAGTTCTTCCTATATGCACATCTCTATGACTGGTGTTTAAACATTATAATCTGTATGGTAACACAAATATCTTTTTCTAATTTGGGAGTGCATATTAAGCAATATTTTGCACTATGGGCAATTTTAACAACTTCAGTGCAGAGTAATGTTCTTTCCAAGATGAAGGTGCAAAATCTGGTCCTTTTTGAGTGAAAATGAGTACTTGGACAATACTGTGGTAGCATTTTCATGTTCTGCAGAAAACTCCATTATAGTGCCTTAGCTCTGCCCTACTGAACCTGGAGTACTTGCAATAATCAGTGCCCTTTTTAGCCTGTTTTTTCTGCAAATTACATAAAATCAATCTTAAGGGATTCATTTCTACACTTTTATGTAATGTTTACAAACACAGAAATTATATTCAAATTAATGTAAATCACTTATTTATATGCACAGGAGAAACTACCAAAATATCATTTTTCAGGCAGCAGGAGGGAAGAAAGTCACAAAATGGCAGAGTGGTAGCAAGCTGACCTGGAGGCTTACCACTGCAAAATAAGCTATTTGACAATAGGGAAAAAAAAAATAGATCTATAATCTTTGCTTTTACCCAGAACAATAGCAATAAGCAATGAAAAGGCAACCGGCCTATTCCATAGAAAGTGTTAGATATTTCCTAAGTGCATCTTGTTGATACTAGGTACTGAATACAACTTGTCTAAAATCCGTTACATCTCTCCTCTACCTAACTGATTGATTGATTGAATTAATTATACTGGAAGGAAAAAACAGAGGAAAAAATGGTGAATTTTTTTTCCTTTCATATCCAACAGTAAAAGGAAAGAAATGAACAGAATATTACAGATTTCTGTGAGTTTGTCTGGGGACTGCATTTGACATTGTGTTATTAGAACCATTTGTGACTTAAAAAAACTCACTGGCTTTGAGAGGTTTTCATCTTTTGAAAACTGTTTTATACAGTTGGTCAGAAGCTTCCCTCCAGCATGTTAGTTTTTCAAAAAACTGTTTACACATCTTCCTTTATACCACACTGGCAGCACATAGGGGACTTTTTTAAAATGAAATAATTTACCTGCAGGTCTATAACAGATACAAGGCAGATTATAAACCACTACTCAAGAATCTTGGAAGCTCAGGATCAGTATCCATTACCCACTGACTATTTTGGAAAGCATACATAAAGATATAAGGAAACACAAGGAAAATGAGAAGAAAGAATCCTTCACTTATTTAGGTAAAAAGGTTTGAAGTAGACACACTAGGAAGGCAGTGTACAGAAGTTTCAAGATCTTATATAAATGGCATTTTTTCCTATTGAAAAGCAAACACCAGCCCTCTAGCATTGTCTGTGAACAGCTTATGTGCAGATTTGTTAAACTTGGACCTTGTTCCCAAGTGTGTGCACACCCTTCATTTTTTCCTGAGAACATTAGTCTGTTTCTCCATGAAGTAACATCCTTTAAATGCATTCTTGTCTTTCATATGACATTTTCCAAGAACAGGTCCGAAGCTTACTTTCCTTGCTTTCCTCCTACCACCAACCCTCAAAGCATGCTGCAATCAGGGGCAAATGTGCATTCACATGTAAGCATCAGCAAGATTTCCCCAATTTAATTTATTTGCCTGCATAAATAATTTTGATTTTATTCCAAATTCTGATTTTCTCTGTTCCAGAAAAAGGTTGGCAAATGCAAAATATTCCATTAATAGGATAGAAGAGCTATAGGGCCCAAAACTTTGTGCATGAACACAACACCGATTTGTAGGTTTGGAAAAAAACTTTTAACACAAAACACTAAAATAGTTTAATGTAGAAACTGTGTGTTAGTAGAGTTCTTAGTTTTCTTTACTGAAACATCAAGCATTGTAACATAATTCCTACATTATTATTTATTTGGATTGCTCCTGAAGTTTCAAAAATTGAGTTTCTTTGGTGGCTTTCTTCTTTCTTTTCTAAGATCTTACTTTGGAAATGGAAGCAGTTAATAAATAGCTGATCATTGCCCAAGCACACATAAAGAGTAACATACTGGCAAAACATAACATCATAGTTTAAGTCACAAAAATGTTACTGCTAAATAGTACTTGACACTGTTTTAATGATCAGAGTTAATTGTCAGCCACATGTTTGAAGAGGGAGGAGAATGGAAAAGTTGTTGAACTGTTGAATTAAGTTAGACCAGTTCATAAAATCAGCCAGCATTCCAGTAAAGGATGGGCAGCTTGCAAGGAGTTAACATGTTCTTAGCGCTTTGTAGTCTAAATTACTTTTAGAAAGTAATATCCATATTGTACCTTGAAGGAAGGCCTAAGCAGTAAATTTGAATGGCTGCCTGAGTTGGCAATCATTTCATCGAGACAAGACACTGCACGAGAAATTGCTCTATAAATAAGATCCCTTATATAAGAATTAAAATGAAATTCATATTATTGATGTTCACTAGGAGCCATAAAAAACACAAGACAGCCAGGAAGTGGCACTTGTTTCAAATCACTGTCAGAAGCACCTGAAGGACACCCTCAAAGTCAGTTTGATCAATGATAGTGAATACATTGGTCAAGCTTTCTGTGCAACTGTAATGCATTTGGAAGCCTTGAGGAAATACATCTGGCAAAAGGAAATAGGACAGATATGAGATATTCCTACTGCAAAGCTTTTCCTATGACCATTAATCCAGAAATGTGCCCTATCTTACTGAGCAAAGTTTCTCTAAATTCTTCCCTGTCTCCTCCTCAGCTCTGTTTATGGGATTTGGGATCTCCCCTGTCCTCATCTCCTTGATATACGCTCTCCGAAGAGTGACCATCTTTTCATGGTTTGAGGGGAGATCAGCAATCATGCTGTCTGAATGAGACTTATGATCCCCACTGCCAAAGCATACATTTTGCTAGAAGTGTCAAGAAAGAAACCGTTGTGTGATGGTTGCACCAGATCTCTGACTGCTGTGGCTGGACGCTAATATTCTGTGAGCATTTACACAAAGCTGTCAGCACTGGAAAAAAGTCACATGGAAGTTTAAAGGTTTAACCTGTAAATCTGATGGGGATGATAGCTGCATGTAGGTGGAGATGGGAGGGAAAGAGATTGAAAAGTGTATACCACCTGTTTGAATGAAGGCTTCTATATATCATAGAACAGACAGAGATAAATAGCAAAGAAATCAAATTGCTGGAACCAATGTCAGAAGCTTAAAGAATCCAAACCAGAAAGCAAGAAATGTTATATCATTACCTAAGCTGAATTGGATTACTGGAGCCCTTCAATGAAAGTCATGATTTGTTCTCCTCTATAATTTAGTGTTTTCTTCAGACACCACAAACCATGAGCAAAATATTCTGAACTACTACAGCATATGGCACTTTGTAAGGGGGGTGATTTATATTCTGCAGTTAGCAGTGACATTGATGGCACTGCATAGCAACAGGAACCTGCAAATGTTTGAATTTTGTTTAAAATAAAACTTGTTTCTATTTGCTGTTTTTTTGAAAATTAGTTTCAGTCAGTTTCGTACCTTTGAAAAGTGACAGCTTAATGTCACCAGGGCTATCAATCTGCTATTATTGCACACAACAGATATGGCCCCGTCAGCTGCCATAGCTGTGAACTTTACCTATGTTCCTTAGGGGTGATAGGATAGCATTCAAATTGCTTAAGTTCTTTGATACCTGAAGAGTATGTTGGGAAGTGTATTCAGAATACCATACCTGATGAAAGAGACTACAACAATTTGATTAGAAGCAATTTCTGTCTATTCTTCTATTTGCTGATTATTAGAGAAAATAACAGCTAATCAAAATAGCTCAAACAATTTAAATATGTGTGCAAAAAATGGCTCACTGAGATGTTTAATTAAAAATTATGTTTTCACTTGATGTTTTCCAATATCTAAAATGTACTGTAACCACATTTATTATTTATGTTCTTTGTTGGGTTTTTTTAATTATTTTTAAACAACCATGTGCAATTCTGGGAAATGAAGAATTTTTTTTGTAGATTACATTGTATATTTTTGAACCTTGTAGTAACTTACATTTACTGACCATATTTCATGATACTAGATTTTTTTGTTCTTTCCCCAGCAAGTATTTCACGTGAATTCAGGCTCCCTAAGAGCTGCAAAACCCTGCACATGAACTTTTGCTCACAGAGTACACAAAGCATGGATTTCAGCATCATATATCTTCCCTGTACTGCAGGTCCTGTTCCTGAATTTAGCAGGTATAGAGAAAAGCACTGGGTAGCCAACTAAATGCTAACATCTTACTCAATTCTAAAGTGTCTTGGATGGAATTTAAACATACCTTCTAAAGTTTTGTTAAATTAGGGCCTAAAAATCTTAGTCTTACTAATAAGGTTGCTAATAAAAGCATCAATTAGTGTTAATTTCAGCAATGTAGTCCCTGAAAACTGCTTTTTAATTCACACACTCGTAGTATGCCAAACAGACAGTGGGCAGCAATAACTTTCAGTTTCTTTTGCCCTGTAGCCTGATTCTGCACTTTCGCATATACTACCAGCAATGTGCTTACTGTTGTGCATTAAACAGTCTCCAATCAATAGGCTAGATGTGAACTGACAGCTGTGCTAATTATTTCTCCATTAGCTAAGGCTGATTTTAACAGATACATGTACCAGCAAAGGAAACTCAAAACATTTGAACTCTGCAATTTTATGCACCATTGAAACACAAACAAAGAATTATTATTTACCTTAGGCTTTCTAATGTTGGAATTAAATATGTCATTCTGCAACTACATTTTCACTGCTGACACATTGGGAAATGATAGTATTTAAGACTCAAATAAATAACTTAATGATTCAGGGCAAAATCGGTGATTTGTATTGAAAGAGTCAAGCTCACTCATGTTCTCAACATTCTTGCAAGAGCATTTAATTTCTTGATAAGAAAACTTTGACATGAATGACAGAGAGTAGTTAGGATCAAGTATAGATCTCATCATCATGCTTCATTACTTTAAGGATAGTAAGTACTGTATGAGGTTTCCGAAGTTGGTTTGTTTTGCACATTAGTCACAACCATGCTCTTTTTGATAGGACAATTAAATAGACCATTAGTCATTTTATAGGGTATTTATTCACCAGCCAAGAGGAAATTGTTATTTTGCACTGAGATGAGCTTGGTAATTCCTGACAGATAAAATCAAAAACCTTCGAGATGTGTTCATATCCAGATGCCCACCTTCAATTAATTCCAGCAGCAAGGTTTATTACCCTGTCCTTATAGAGTGCTTAAGTACCTACACAGTAAAGTTCCTTTCAGCTCTGTAGCAAATTAGTTGCTGGATCGCAGAACTTGCCTCTCAGGAAAGGCAGTACAAAAGCTAAGGTCAATTAAGTTCAATATGGCTTAGCTTACAGATTCACCTTTAGATCAGTTAAAATGACACCAATTCACAAGCCCAATTCTGATCTCTTTAAAGTATGGTTTGAAAGATGCCTGGCATCCTTATAGAGAGGTAAAATATTCAAGGTCCTCAAATTTATATCTTCTTTGGCCAAGGCAAGCCCCACTGTCTCTTTGCGAGGTCATGACAAGCAGATTGCAACACCTTTAAGCAACACACTCAATATGGAAATATCCATTCATACAGGTAGACTGTACATCTAATTGAAGATGACCATGTTCCACCCTGACACTCAGCACACAAAAACAAGTGCAGTGTCTCCTATAGCTGCTTCTTTTTACTGGAGGAACTGTACTTTACTCCATGATATTAGTGTAACACCAAACATACATTTGGAGGCTTTCAATTGTGTCTGTTATACTCCAGTTTAGACAGCGCTAATCTGAGAGGAAGGGAAAGAAGGGTACTGCTGTGAAAAAATGTAGCAACAAATTTATCTAGTTTATGAACACAAAAACTTTACAGATAAACAGTTTTCCATCAGCCTGCACCTTACATGATACAACAAGGCCTCATAAAATAACTTCTTGTGGTGAGTTGACCTTGGCTGGCTGCCAGATGCCCACCCAGCCGCTCTCTCACTCCCCCTCCTTAACAAGACAGGGAGAGAATATAAGGTGGAAAAGCTCGTGGGTCACGATAAAGACAAAGACACTTACCAATTACTGTCATGGGCAGAACAGACTTAACTTGCGGAAAATTAATTTTATCTATTGCTAAGTAAAATAGAATTGGATGGTGAGAAAAAAAGACAAAAACTAAACCACCTTCCTCTCCATAACCCCTTTTTTACAGGTTCAACTTCACTCCTCCATCCCTGACTCCTCTACTTCTTCCCCTTGAGAGACTGGGGGCAGAAGGATGGGGAATGGGGGCTGTGGTCAGCCCACAGCAGCTCCCCCCTGCCGCCCCTTCCTCCTCACACTTTCCCCTGCCCCAGCCCGGGGCCTCCCCAGGGGCTGCAGGGAAACCCCTGCCCCCGCGGGGTCTCTCCCGGGCCGCAGGGGAATCTCTGCCAGGGCGCCTGGAGCACCTCCTCCCCTCCTCCCGCTCTCCCCTCGGGGCTCGCAGGGCTCTTTCTCACCCTGGCTCCCTCAGCCCCGGCTGCCGGGCAGCCTTTTGCCCTTCCTTACCCAGGCTTTCCCCGAGGGGCCCGCCCGGGGCTGAGGGGCTCAGCTCTGCCCTGCGCTGGGGCCCTTGGAGCCGGCTGCAACCGGCTGTGGCCGGCGCGGGGCAGCCCCGGCCGCTCCTCACAGGGGCCCCCCTGCAGCCCCCGCTGCTGCTGCTGCTGCCAGCACCTGGGCACCTGCACCCGGTTCATTCTGGTCTTTCTAAAGAGAACATGAGGCCTGAGTTTTCACTACTGGCAAAATGAAAACAGACATTGCTTTGGAAAAGTCAAAGGAGGTATGCTGATTATTGTTGACTGTAACTAACGTGATGCTTTGATGTATGCAATGGAGATAGTAAAAAAAACAGGGGAAGGCTATTTTGCTGTGAAATGAGTTGTTTGTATTTTATTGACCTGGGACAATTATTTATGTAAAGTTCAGAGAAATACTGGAAGAAATAAACTTAACAATGGAAATGCTTTTGTTCAGTTTTAAAAGCAGAAAAATATATCTCATTTTTGACAAGATCCTTAAACGTTTCTGGGTATTTCAAACAGGTAGTGCCCTTGATAGTCTTTAATTGGCAGAACTTCTGACACATGAGCATTAGGATGTGTTTGATAACAGGAACCAGCCTCTGCTTATCTCAGCCCAGAATACAGATGCCATATATTCGTGCCTGTGATGTCTGTAGATCCTCATTAAACCCCTTCTTACTTCCAGGACTGAACCAAACACAGAATGGTTGTTACATGAGCACTTTCTTACCCTACTTAGCTATAGACCAAGACACACCACCACCACCTATGACAGAAGTTACCTTAATCTGATTTTGAGACACTGGCTGGCTGTATTTCTAGCTAGCCACTAACTACTTCGACAAGTAACCAAGTCAGATACCACTCCTGGGACTGGTGGCAGCCAGTTCCTTTACCTGGTGTCGGAGTGGGAGAGTTCGGACCCGGAGTAACGATGTAACCTCGATGCGAGTATGATCGTTCTCCTTTATTTCAGATAATTACAAGGCTTATATAGACAATCAGCAGAGCACGCGGAAGCAATATCTATATGATTGGTTCATTACATGTGTTCACGCGCTTAAGACAGTTATATGATTGGTACAGGGTTGCTGTTCACGCGAAGAGGTTCGTTAGCACATTCCGGACTTAGTTGTTGTCTCTTATGTTGTTTGCCAAGTAGTCCGTTGCTGTTCAAGGTCAGTTTATAGTATCCTCTGTGCTTCTTGATACACTAAAAGCAGGATTGCTCACACTGAAAAGATCATGTCCCTTCTCACTTAGCCATTCTCCCACAATTCCCCCTTCTTGTTTTTGAGCAATCCAGGCGTGATTTACCACTTTTAACAAAGCTCGTTTAACACAGCTAAATGCTACACAAAAACATAATCCTAAAATAGAAAGAGTGATTAAAATTCGAATTCCTTCGGTAAGCAAACTTATCAGGTAACATTCAGGCTATTAATAAGCGTGGCACTATAATTACTAACAGAAATAGACAAACTACAATTTTGCGTGGCAAAGCTATGAAATTCCCCTACGTTGAAGCCAGGTATCCCTATTAGACATGTTCGAAAAGGCTCTGTTGCAGAAGCAAGCGACAGACAAAAGGCTTGTTGTCCTGTCTTGTTTGCCCATGTAACCCACATGTTTTCTCTGGGCTCAATCTTGTGGAGAGTCATTACCATTGGGAATAGCATCTCTAGAATCAGGAGCTTGACCATTTTGCTCGTGGGGTGAGTCATGATGAGCTAAAACAGGCTTTACGCTCTTGCTCGGCACCCACACTGGACCACGATCTGTGGAAACACACATATATCCTCGACGGTTAAATATAACCGGAACAGGTCCTAACCACATTCCTGAGATAGGATCTCTATATTTTACTTTAAACTGTGGAAGTGTTGTTGTAGCATTAAACTTAAGGTGTTGATGGTGAATTACAATAGGTGGCTCTTCTCTATCGCCCATAAGGCAAAGAAAATTTAGTGTGAAAAGTACGCGATGCAACCTTCGTTGTGCATCAGTTTCAACACCTTTTTGTTTAGCTAGATAATCTCTTAGAATTTGATGAGTGCGTTCCACTAATCCTTGTCCAGTAGGTGAATGTGGAATCCCTGTCACATGATCGACCCCCCATTGTGATAAAAATGCTCTCACCTTTTGACTAACATAGGCAGGACCATTATCAGTCTTAATGCGCTCTGGTACGCCTAATACAGCGAAGCAAGCAAGCAAATGTTTACATACATGATGTGCCTTTTCTCCAGGCAACGCAGTTGCCCATATCATTTTCGAAAAGGTGTCAATTGTTACATGTACATACTTCAACCTACCAAATTCTGGAACATGGGTAACATCCATTTGCCATAATTCTAATGCTTTTAATCCTTTTGGATTTACTCCTACTCCTATGCCTGGCCCGTGATTTCCGCATTTTGGGCAGGCCTAAATGATGCTTCGGGCTTCATTTTCTGTTAAATTAAATTGCCTTTTTAAACCTTTTGTGTTTTGGTGAAAATTTTCATGACTTTGTCTGGCCTGTTGAAATTTATCCATAGGAGGCGCATGGCATGCAGGACTAACTAGGCTGTCAGCTAGTTGATTACCATGGCCAAGTCCAAGATCTAACTGATGACTGCGAATATGGATAATACAACAGGTTGCTGTTCGTTGACTTAATACGGATCGTAACTTGATAAATAGACTTCCTAATCTAGGGTTGGTCGTTTCCCTTAGTAAGGCATCCTCTAACCGTGGCATTATTCCAGCCACATACATTGAATCTGTTACTACATTTAAAGGAGTGTTTAGCCAATTAGTCAAGGCCCAAACTACTGCAGTTAATTCTAAAGTTTGAAGGGAATCTTGAGGTTGTCCCTCTATAATATGTTGTTTCCATTGATCACCTTCTTTCCAGACGCAAGCTGTGCGCCGTAGGCGCTTGCCTGCATCAGTGTAGATGGCTACCCCATCTGGTAATGGTTTTTCACTTACTTTGGATTTTTCTATCCATTGATTCCGTTTTAATACTTGCCATAATTTTCCTTGAGGCTGCTGCGAATGAATTCTGCCTAATAGCCTAATAAGGCGTTCTGTATGGCAAGAGCATTACGGAGCCACCATTCTAGATCTATGGCGTTAACAGGTATACTGATATTCTCTGCCTCCTGACCACTGATTTCTATAATTCGCGACCTTCCTTTACGTATTAATTCTCCTATTGCCTCAGTTCGCGTTTGAATACTCATTTTTGGCTGCCCGCTTAAAAACACCCATTCTAGTACATTAAACATATCTCCTGGACTTTTGTTCTTGACAGTGGATTTGGCAGTGGCATCCAATGGGAGAGGAGAGGTAGAGTCCCCTTTCTTGTTTTGCCACTGACAGATGACTGCATATGGTGAGTCTTTCCCGTTACATATGATTAAGGAGATTGGTAATTGCAAAATTTGGTGGAAAGACCATGATGAAAATTTTCCAATCGTGAGGTTCCCATTTTCCTTAATTGTTCTCTTGTATGACCGGGAATGCCAATGTTGCAGGACTCCCCGGGTTTTTTTTTCAGTTTTTTTTTTCTTTTTTTTTCTTTTTTTTCTTTTTTTTCTTTTTTTCCTTTTTTTTCTTTTTTTTTCTTTTTTTTCTTTTTTTTTTCTTTTTTTTTTTTCCTCAACGGGTTTCCATTGTCCTTCTAGAATTGCATGTCTAATAATTCCACTCCAGCGCGCAACTCTGGGGTGTGCTGATGGTTTCATTAAACATGAAGGTACGCTTTCTTCTTTCGTAGTTGTTTGTGTTTCCAATTTCTCAAGTCGGTTTAGAACCGTTTGTAAAATTTCTGTAGTAACATCTGGGGGTTGCTGCAATTCTTTCTTGGAAGTTGTAGTTGTAGTTCCCGGTGATTCCCCAAAAGAAGGCAGCGGTGGGTACAGCGGAGATGAAGGCGCTGAGGGTGCTGACGGCGCCTCCCTTCTTCCCGTTGCCAGGGAAAGTCGGCAGGGCGCTCCGCCTAAGTCAATGAGGTCAGCAACTGACGTTGCTCCCGCCCCTTTTGGAGTTTCTGGTGGAGACACTTCCGCCTCTGCCTCAGATCCTATTCCGGCTCTGCTAAGAGAAACTTCCGCTCCCCCTGGTGCCCGCACCGGGGTCGGCGGCACACCTTTTATTTCGCCCGGTGAGTTAAGACTTTCCTTTTCCCGCAGTTCACTTACATTTATACAAATAGTCCCAGACATTCCTCTTATGGCAGGCAGTCCGAAAAAGTGTGTGATAGGTCCTGGTTTACTTTGGGGTTTTTCAATAACTTTTCCTGGACCCAGCATTTGAGCAGCAGCGCATGCCACTTCTCTTTCTGCTTTCATCACTTTTAAAGTCTCTAACACGGTGTTCCAAAGTGTACGAACCGCCTTTATCTCCTTTTCATCTTTTTCATCTCCCTCAATCGTTTTTTGCCACATCGTCCCTCCAAAGTCCCGCCATTCCGATACGGAAAATAACAGATGGGTGTCAGTAAAATGACCCCAACGCTGTCCAAGTGTAATTAATTTACACAATTGCTTCGCTGGTGCCTCTATCCCTCTCTTAGAGAGTATTCCAGCTAGCAGTGTGGCCGCAGCCCCCGTTTCCATTGCTGCGCCTAGTGAGGAACGACCTCACACCAGCGTCTGCTCTGCCCTTTTGACCCGAACAGCGCCCATTATCCTGAGAGGTGAGGAGCGACCTCACGCTGGTGTCTACTCTGCCTTCTTGACCCGAGCAGCGCTCCTCTCAGCCGAAACTTCCCACTCCCCTCCTCTAGCTGCTTACCGCAGTCACGGAGAATGTGAGCGATGTTACCCTCCTCTGCTGCTCACCGCAGTCTCGGAGATCGCGACCAACGTTACCCTCCTCTGCTGCTCACCGCAGTCTCGGAAATCGCAGGCGAAGTAACCATCCTCTGCTACCAGATGTCGGAGTGGGAGAGTTCGGACCCGGAGTAACGATGTAACCTCGATGCGAGTATGATCGTTCTCCTTTATTTCAGATAATTACAAGGCTTATATAGACAATCAGCAGAGCACACGGAAGCAATATCTACATGATTGGTTCATTACATGTGTTCACGCGCTTAAGACAGTTATATGATTGGTACAGGGTTGCTGTTCACGCGAAGAGGTTCGTTAGCACATTCCGGACTTAGTTGTTGTCTCTTATGTTGTTTGCCAAGTAGTCCGTTGCTGTTCAAGGTCAGTTTATAGTATCCTCTGTGCTTCTTGATACACTAAAAGCAGGATTGCTCACACTGAAAAGATCATGTCCCTTCTCACTTAGCCATTCTCCCACAACCTGGAATCCATGAAAAATGCTATGCTGCAGAGGAAATTAAAGAAGACCTTGTCACCCCTTCCCCTTGAACGGTGCTGGAAATGGCAGAAGCAACACTTGGGCAAGAACTATGGTACAAAAGTACTCTGGCAGCCTGGTTTGGTAATTTGAGATAACTGGTTTCAGCCCTCCAGCAAAGCTAAGATTGCACGTGGTTTGAAACAACACACCATGCCAGCCAGATGCAATATTCCTGAGGACCTACAATCTATGCCCAGGTCCACTAGTACACTTACATTAGCAGAACTCAGAAGAATAAATCACACCATTAAAACAAAATTATGAATACGTGATTTGTACTTAATTTCGTAAATTAGGTCCTTTTAAACATGCATATTTCATTTGTCTGAGTCATTAACCCTAAACTAATATTTCAAAACATAATCTCTTAATAAGTTTGATTATCAGGCATGCTTTATTAGAAGGATGCTCAGTTTCTGAATTAACAGCCCTCTCTTCTTCAGAGTACTAGCAACATTTAGCTGAACTTGTGCTTTGAAATGATCAACCGTAGCTCATACGCATGTTGTGAGAAAATTGGCACATACTTCCGCTAACAGTCATAGGAATTAATCCTCAAAATTTCATCTCACTGTCATGAAATTCTACCCTCATGAATCCACTATATTCCTTGCACTATTTCATAGATAATTATTCTTGATCTACTTTCATGACCTACTGAGTTCCATTCCATTAACGTTTTTGGGTTTTTTTCCTTAGACTGTCTGAGTGTCTCAGACATCTCTCTGTGAGACATCTGTCTGTCAGACATCTCTTCCCATATTTGCTGCTCCTTGTGTCCTTCTGTCAATCTGCATTTCATATTTTGTGTGAGCTGTATCCACAAGCTGATTAATAAAGTTTAGAGAAACTTAAAAATACATTCAGGGACACTGAACATTAATGCATTGTTCTTGTGGATTAAAGGATAACATCTGAGAACAGGAGCTGTAATCAAAGTCATGAGGGAAGTCTGCAAAATTGATTGTGATGTTTTAACAATGATGCCTTTACCCAAATCCTTTAATAAAAAGTCAACAGTAAGCTCTTTATTTTCATCAGTGCACTGATGAAACCATTGATGAATCCACCCATTTCAGCTTGTCCTACAGCCAAGTCTATTTGTTTGAATCAGACGGAGAGGCAGGTTCCCTGAACTCTGCTGATGGCCATGTTGTGGATTCACTGTGTTAGTTTCAGCTTCATCCCTTAGGGACCGTCAGAGTAACCATTACATTAAGCAACACTTCATTCTTGGGCTAGTCTTTTTAATTATATTAGCTGATTATAGATGTGAGCAAAAATGGCAGAACTGATGACAAATGGATTTTCCAGCATGCTTCATTAAAATGCAGTTCATTCAAATATCTTGCTAAGGATGTCAAATAGGTGAAAATATGTAAGATAGGCAAATCAAAACTGATTATAAAAGCTGCTGAAGAAATAAGAGTAAGATAAAAGTTGACATGAAAGGTTAACTTAAGCAGTGAGACTGTTTTAAGATCATTGGTCTTAAATGGTTGTGTAAGACCACTGTGCTGAGATAATCTAATAATTGTTTTTTAACGTGCTGCAGTCTGGCCTCTAGTTTATGCAGACTTTGTGAAAATTGCCTTTAGGTAGCTTGGATACCAATGAAAATATCTCTGTATCTCAACTCAGGATGGACCACAAAGCCATTGAAGCAACTGACTGAAAATTGTGTAGCTAAGCTACAGTGACATGAAGTGCATGCAACCGCACTGCACAGAGCCAGAGAGACTGGAGTTTGGGATGGGAGCATGAAGTCATTAAGCAATGTCTCCCTCTTTCCACATACCTGAGCCTGAGTGACAGAAGGCATAGTCACTTCATGAGGTAAGCACAGAGGGCACAGCTCCTGAGAGCAGCACAGCACTATTTGGAAACATATCTTACTTGAGATGCTGTTTGATGAATTAGATCTACCAAATGTGACAACTGCTTCCAGCACTATCAGGGTACTGACGTGGGCAAACTAATCAATACATAATCTAGCTAGCATAAATGTAGGTTAGCTATTTCCATATAGATTAAACCTTTGACTGTACTGTGGACATACCCTAATTTATCCAGTGGTGATGGTAGTAGCAGGTGTGTTTTACTTATAAAGTTCCTTGCACAATCCCACTACTGAAGAAAGTTTTAGATACAGTTTATTGGTATTTTGATGTGGTTTTCTTTATGAATGTTGTCTCACTGAGTGGCTTTGATATAGTTAGAAGGTGTGAAATGGATGTCAGATATTAACCTACCAAAAAGAGATTCATTGCTGTGATGGACAGGGGCAGGGGAATGTTCTGTTGTTTTAAACAATGTGCTTAGTTTGAGGCAAGAAATTGTGTTTTTTTATATTACTAGCAGTATTGTTAGTAGGTTGGACCCACATTGCCTCAACCAATATCCATATAATATATAACTATAGGGAACAATTCTTTACTGGTATCATTAACGTTCTGAGTCAGGAGTTTACAGTATACAATAACACTAAAGCAACTAATAAAAGATGGAATCCGTAGTTTCAGAGTACAAACACAATAACAGATCTTTAATCCAAAGAATTTACAGTCTAAATAGTTAAGAAAAAATGTCCATATATTTTTTGACTCATTCCTACTTGAAAGACCAAAGCTGCAGGAAAATTCATATTCCTGAAGTACATACTCTAGAACAAGTACTTTCTTAACTATATATGTTAATTATGAAACCTGGATTCCTTTGAATTCAGTAGCAAAGCTCCTCCAGATTTCAGTGGGTCCAGAACTGTTCTGACACTATTTTCCTGTTAGTTTTGGAAACTATCAACTCCAGAAGTCCTTCTGCACTTTCTAAAATTGAAAGTTTATATTTGTTCTCTCTTCACTCTCTTCTATAGTATCACCATCTAAGTATCTGTGTGGTACAGAATGAATGTCAAGTGCTCCCCATTTATAAGGGATATAGATTTGAAGTGCTAATATGCCAGCTATTGACATTTCTAAAGAATACTGCTGATTGGTATTGCAGCCCAGAAGCATCTTTTAAACACTAGAGCAAAGGGGATACATCAACAGTAGCAGTACTCAAACATAAAATTTTGACAGCATGGGACAACAGAGATTATTCCTCCAAGTCACAGAAAATTCAGTTTGTAACCGAAGGGTACATGACACCTCTGAAGAGTTACTGTTTCTTAGATTTTAATTTGTCTCACACTTTGTCCTTTTTTCTACCTGCAGGCAAACATCATCAGCACCTTGCTATTTCTGCTTCAGTTACATTGACCCCTCAGTTCTCTGTATTTGCTAATCTATTGATATTTTTCTTAAATACTCTCCAAGTAACTGTTTTGTCAACCTTGTCCTTAAAGGCAGACAAAATCCAAACAAATCATCAAATCAAATCAGCAGAGCTATGGATAATAACAAAGGGAATGAAGCTGACTACAGCTGATTTCTTCTTGCCGCTAGACTGAGCAGACTGCTTCATTGCTCCACACCTCCTAACCATAGGACACATATCTGAGAAGTGCAGATAAGATTACTGCAATAATTTCCTCCTAATCCTGTTTCCTTTGTTCCTATGATGAACTGCCTGGATGCAGTACCTGCCATCACAGACAACCATGTCATATAATCCCTTTCATAAATTTATCAAGCACCATTTTAAAAGTATTTAGGCTTCTTGATCCTGCTATTGCTATTTTGCTCAAAACCATCACAGATCTTTTTGTTAGAAACCATCTTTATTTCTCATCCTTATTTAATTCACAGGGAGTTTTTACCTATTTGATCTCGTGCCCAACATTGTATACTGGTAAACAGGGTGAACTGATAAGCATGAAGTAGGAAAATGGGCTATTTTAATTAAGAACAGTCAGAACCATTTTGTTTGAATTGTGTTAGACTAAAGCCTGCTCCTTGAAAGCCTGCTGGGTGGTGTGTCTATTCTCTTTGTGGGGTACTAGGATTAGCCTATGCGGATCAGTGTGTCCCACATTGATTTTTCAAGTGTAGCCTGTAGAAACATGCATATGACAAGAATCACACACGTTATAGATTAAATCAGCTTAGTGACTTCTAAAGTAGAACTATTTCTTCTTGTTCTAAAGGAACAACTAGACTTCTTGACTCATATCTTACTTTTTCATGGCATTTTCATATAACCATCCTATGGTCAATTAATATATCCAGTTCCTGCTCTTCACATTAACTGAGAATAGCTATCTTTTAATAGAAACATTTTTCCCTAGTTGTTACGTACATGGTGTTGCATTTGTACAGTTGAATTTCATCTCTTTTTTATTACTTACCTCTTCAAGATTGCTCCATTAACATCACTCTGAGTTGATGCTTACATTCAGTGAAACCTGTTGCAATCTTCCTTTTATGTCTGTCTACTTTACAAACTTCTCCTATCCCTCTTCTTGTTTAAAAATAACTTCTTATTCATCATCATGTTGAATACTTTATGGAAGCTGTAACAGATAAGATGACTGTGAAACAGTCCATCTTCTCTAAGAAAGCTGTAAGGTCAATCTAATACTATTTTGCTAATGCGTATCACACACACGTCAAGGCTTTTTCATTTGACTCAATTCCTATAATAATTATTCCCTTTAAGATTTATTCTAATTGCATAGCCAAGGTCATTCTGAAAGTCCTGTAGCTGCCTCAGTCATTTTCCTTCATTTCCATTCAACCAATACGATTACTGAATATCAATACACTTTTTTTTCTTCAAGCCTCTCTTTCTTCCATGATTTAAGTCATAATAACATAACAAATTATCACTATTACGTAAAAGATAGAATAGAATAGAATAGAATAGAATAGAATAGAATAGAATAGAATAGAATAGAATAGAATCATTTAGGTTGGAAAAGACCTTTAGGATCATCAAGTCCAACTGTTAACCTAACACTGCCAAGTCCACCACTAAATCACATCCCTAAGCACCACATCTACACATCTTTTAGATACCTCCAGGGATGGGGACTCAACCACTTCCCTGGGCAGCCTGTTCCAGTGCCTGACTACCCTTTCGGTGAAGAAATTTTTCCTAATATCCAATCTAAAGCTGCCTTAGTGCAACTTGAGGCCATTTCCTGTCGTCCTATCGCTTGTTACTTGGGAGAAGAGACCAACCCCCACCTCACTACAACCTCCTTTCAGGTAGTTGTAGAGAGCGATAAGGTCTCCCCTCAGCCTCCTCTTCTCCAGGCTAAACCATCCCAGTTCCCTCAGCCACACCTCATAAGACTTGTTCTCTAGACCCTTCACCAGCTTCGTTGCCCTTCTTTGCCCATGCACCACCCTCTTGTAGTGAGGGGCCCAAAACTGAACACAGTATTTAAGGTGTAGCCTCACCAGTGCCGAGTACAGGGGGACGATCGCTTTTCTAGTCCTGCTGGCCACACTATTTCTGATACAAACCAGGATGCTATTGGCCTTCTTGGCCACCTGAGCACACTGCTGGACCAATACCCCCAGGTCCTTTTCCGCCAGGCTGATCTCCAGCCACTCTTCCCCAAGTCTGTAACATTGCATGGGATTGTTATGACCCAAGTGCAAGACCCAGCACTTAACCTTGTTCCATCTCATACAGTTGGCCTTGACCCATCGAGATCCCTCTGTAGAGCCTTCCTACCCTCCAGTAGATAAACACTCCTGCCCAACTTGGTGTCATCTGCAAACTTACTGAGGGTGCACTCAATCCCCTCATCCAGAGCATTGATAAAGATATTCAACAGGACCAGCCCCAATACTGAGCCCTGGGGAACACCACTTGTGACTGGCCACCAACTGGATTTAACTCCATTCACCACAGCTCTTTGGGCCCAGCCATCCAGCCAGTCTTTAGCCATCAAAGAGTACACCCATGTAAGCCCTGAGCAGTCAGTTTCTCCAGGAGAATGCTGTGGGAAATGGTGTCAAAGGCTTTACTAAAGTCCAGGTAGACAACATCCACAGCCTTTCTGTCATCCACTAAGTGGGTTATCCTGTCATAGAAGGAGATCAGGTTAGTCAAGCAGGACCTGCCTTTCCTAAACCCATGCTGGCTGGGCCTGATCCCCTGGTTGTCCCGTACATGCCATGTGATGGCACTCAAGATAATCTGCTCCATAACCTTCCCTGGCACCAAGGTCAGGCTGACAGGCCTGTAGTTCCCGGGATCCTTCTTCCAGCCCTTCTTGAAGATGGGCTTCACATGTGCTGTACTCCAGTCAACTGAGACCTCTTTGGTTAGCCAGGACTGTTGACAGATGACAGAAAGTGGCTTGGTGAGCACTTCTGCCAGCTCCCTTTGGGTGGATCCCATCTGGCCCCATAGACTTGTGTGTGTCTATGTGGTGTAGCAGGTCACTAGCCATTTCCCCTTGGATTATGGGGGCTTCGTTCTGCTCCCTGTCCCCGTCTTCCAGCTCAGGGGGCTGGGTACCCCAAGAACAACTGGGCTGACTAATAAAGATTGAGGCAAAGAAGGCATTAAGTACCTCAGCCTTCTCCTCATCCTCTGTCACTATGCTTCCCCCCACCTCCAATAAAGGATGGAGATTCTCCTTAGCCCTCCTTTTGTTACTAATGTATTTGCAGAAATACTTTTTATTGTCTTTTACTTCAGTAGCCAAATTAAGTCCTAGTTGGGCTTTGGCCCTTCTAATTTTCTCCCTTCACAGCCTCACAGCATCTTTGTAGTCCTCCTGAGTGGCCTGCTCCTTCTTCCAAGGGTCATAAACTCTCTTTTTGTTTCCTGAGTTCCAACCTAAGCTGTCTGTTCAACCAGTCCAGTCTTCTTCCCCTCTGACTCATATTTCGGCACACGGGGACGGCCTGCTCCGGCACCTTTAAGATTTCCTTGAAGAATGTCCAGCCTTCCTGGACTCCTTTGCCCTTCAGGACTGCCTCCCAAGGGACTCTGTCAGACAGGCCACTAAACAGGCCAAAGTCTGCCCTCTGAAAGTCCAAGGTAGCAGTTCTGCTAATCACCCTCCTTACTTCTTCAAGAACTGAAAACTATCATTTCATGATCGCTGTACCCAAGACGGCCTCCAACCATCACATCACCCACAAGTCCTTCTGTTTGCAAACAACAGGTCCAGCAGAGCACCTTCCCTAGCTGGCTCGCTCACTAGCTGTGTCAGATGTTTTCCCCTCTTACTTGAAATATGGATTTCTCTGAGTTTTAGGATTTCTGATTTGGAGGAATTCAGGCATCCTTTACAGTTGTTAGTATCTCAGTCAAGATGATTTCACAATAGCTATACACACACAAAATGTTATCAGGGTAAACTTTAATCTGTAGTATAGGGTATTTGTAGGTATACCATGAATACGTATCTTGCTTTATGAAAATATAGCTTTTTTAAATCAAGAACCTCAATTACAACCCACGTTTTCTTATTCTTCCATGTGATCTGCTTGTAAAACTGTTTAACTTTCCCATGTCTGATACAATACCACCACTCATTGTTTTATTAAATTTATCACAAAGAACTTCATTAGTTATGATGACCGAGAATATCCAGACACCACTATTTCTGGCACTTTTTTGTCACCAATATATAGTGGGGAAATAATTGCCAATAATGCAATTTCTAGTAGTATTAATGTCTCTAGTAAAATACAGAACTCTATATTTATCTTCAACCCTTGAGACTTGTGGAGAACTCTCATAAGACCACCAAAATAAAACTGCTTCTATCACCTTTCCTCAAAGTAACTTTGATCAAAACAAGTTTCTGTTTGCTCCATGCTGTCTGATTTTATTTCTTTACAATTTACCTCTTCATTAACCAACAATGCTATCCTACCATCTCAGCTTTCAATATTCATTCCTGAATATCACATAGCTTTAAATAAGAGTGTTCCAGTCATGTTATTAGATACTGTAGTCAGCAGTAAAAAGCACAAAAATTGATGGAAAACACATACAGAAGGAAAGCTTAGTGGTCAGAACTGGTCAAAATTAATAAAACTATAAAGTAGTTGTATGAAACTAGAGTTTAGGGATGTGAAGGTACATATAATCCCAGGTAAAAACAATTTAATAAATAAAAAAGTTGAGGTCATAAAAGGACCACTCAAGCACACCCTATACAATGCATTAAGAAAAACAAATTGAAAAATTATTCCTGTATTGATGTCTAGCAATAGTTTTACAGTTTGTAACGGTAAATAAGTAACTGTTTGTTGCTCACAGACTTTACTTTAAATCTACCCTCAACTATTTTTTAGCCTGGACTTCATAAAGAAAATAGCAGAGAAGTTAAGAAATTAATGGAATTTGCCTGAGGACACAGTAGATTCTTTGATGTAATTTAGACAAGGATGGATTTTTTTTTACCCCAAAATCATGTTTTAAGTCAGAACTAACAGGATCAAAGCAGGAATCACTAGATAAAGTGCATTTGTTTCTGTGATGCTTAGATTAATTACCCTAACAGTCCAATGAATATCTACAGTATCAGTATCCCCAGGGCCTTGGATGGCTCTTCAGACACCTGGCATCATTTCAGACACACATAATTTTCAAAACAGATGTTACCAACATTGCATCATCTAATTTTTTAACACCAAGAATCTAACCCTCAATCTGGGTTGCTCCCTGCTCCTGACAGGTGTATTTCTGCCATGCTTCTTCTACATCTGCTGCCGCTGGCCTGGCAGCTCAGGTGACCTCCTGAACTAACAAGGAAGGGCGGGGGCAATCTTGGCTCACCCAACTTCACCACGTTTCTGGTCTCAGATTTTTAAAGAACAGCTGCTTTTTTCTCCTACATGCCACTGAAAACTAAATTTTCTTAGCTCCCAAATTTCACTCTATTTTCCATCCTCTAGCTACCTCACTGGGTGTTCAGAATGTGCTAATGAACGTTGCATCCTACCTGGTCTAAAATCAATAGATTAGTAACAATTTGCAGGGCTTTTTGACTGGACAATTTATGAGGTAGAGGATTTCTAGCTCTTTGAGGCCTAGTAAGAAGGCATTATGAAATGTTTAACTGTGTATCATCAATGTCTTCGAAATTCTATGTGCTTTAATACATACACACTAGTTTCTACAGTCAAATCAATATAATGCTCAAAATCTCAATGGGAATCTTTCAACATGCTTCATAAGTCTTTTTCTAATTAGAACACTTAACTATTTAAAAAAATGCTTTATTCACCATTTTCATCTTATCCATAAAGCTTTCTTTTCACAGGAGTCAAATAAAAAAAACAAGGTTCAGGTGAGATCCATCCAAACTGATATGCAATGACTACAAACAGGGCTGAACACGCTGTCTCCACCTGCCTTATGGAGGCACTCAGCATTCTTATGCTAAGAACCTAGCGTGGGACAGCCACTGTCCCTAGGACACTCAAGTATGATGGATAGTAGCTTAATTTTATGCATACTGTAATTCTTAGAATAGTCCCCATGTATTCAAAAGTTACTGTTTTGAGGAAGATATCATAAAACTTCTTTATCACTACTTTAAACATAAAGTTCATGCAAATCTATGACTAATAATTCTATAACATCAATAACATTTACATTAATAAAATAATAGGTTAAATAAAGGAAAGTACTGAAGTTTTCCTTTTCCCCCAAATAAATCAAGGTTACATAGCATGTTTCTGAAATCTTGTATCTTCAGTAATGGTTGAAAATAGAAAGTTAATTCCAACTTCATCTATTTACAGAAATAATTTGTGCACTGTGCTAAAATAGACATATTTTCTGAACCACAAAAAGCTTTATAAGTATGCCTATTTTAAATTTTCACATTCTGTTGAGTCAAAATTATAGTTTTCAGTTGAGGTAGGCCTTAAACTGGGCCTTAGCCACCTGTGACCTTTTAAGCACTTATTTACATATCATTTTGTGGCCAAACTCCTTGGTTATTTACCTTATTGTAAGTGCTGCTTATATAGATGGTCCAATAAAG
The DNA here is from genome assembly GCA_020745775.1 of Theristicus caerulescens. Classification (NCBI taxonomy): domain Eukaryota; kingdom Metazoa; phylum Chordata; class Aves; order Pelecaniformes; family Threskiornithidae; genus Theristicus; species Theristicus caerulescens. The sequence continues at coordinate 78,948,383 of CM036558.1, forward strand.
CCATAGAAGAATTTTGTATAGATTTAATGTTGTATAGGTCCTGTATAAAATAATATTTTACAATACTATAGATCTATGTTCTAAATCCCTTACATGCAAAGAAATGGTGGTAGTGGTACTCAGGCTGAGAAATAGATGCATCAAATATATTATAATGAACTAGACTATCAGCCTGCAGGTTGGTGTGGATAGTGGACTGTACACAGTAGTGATGTCCCTGGAGATCAAAGGAAAAATAGGAATCAGAAATAGAGGCAGTATGGCTCCCAAATCCTCCATGCTCCATGGAAGAAATAAACTGAAACTTGCTTTCTCCCTCTCCCTCTCCTAAACAGTAAAATGGTTTTAAAAGCCAACAGAAGCTTCCTCCTCTTTGTTCAAGGAGATACAGATAAGCCCCTTAATTTTCCTATGAAGTGTTCAGTAAGGGTCATTATCTGAACTTGTATAGAGTATGTAAAACATTTCAGAATCATTTAGTTTGAAGAACACTTTATAAGAGCATGATATTGGGTTTTTTTAAGAGATGTTTAAAAGTTTCCTTCTTCTCAGTCATTGCAGCTGCATTTGCAAAGTGAACCAAAGTAGTTTCAAAGAGAGTGAGAAAATATAAGCTCTCTCCTTCCACGTGTAAGATCAGTTATAGCTTGACTACACTGTACTAGAAAAATTAATGTTTGAATGACACTTTCCACATGCAGTACCACTTGTGAACTAATAACTTCTGTGCCAGGAAATATGCATGCATTTAGGGACATAGGAATTTTTACTGGATTAAATTAAGCATACACATAAATTTTAGAATAAGCAGGCCTTTATGTTTGAGGAATGAAGGACTGCAATGAGTAATTCAGGAAATACAAGATAACTTAGTCTTATGATAGTTTTTTCATTTGCTGTTTAGCTTAGGGAATAGAGTTACACTTTGGCCAAAATATATTTGTCTTCGGGTTAATTTGGAAGGTGCATAATTATCTAGCTGGCTTGAGCGCTCAGTACTAGCATGGGAGATGAAAGTGCTTTTCTTTCACTTTGCATTTTGCAGGAAATGATGTGCTTTTGTTATTCATATTAATTTATATGTTACTTTTACAGAGAGCTTCAGGATGTTAGTGGATTATTTTTGTTTCAGCTGTTAACACCGATCATTTAAATAAAAGGTATTACCTAAATTACACTAATCTTAAGTGCTTCTTGTGACACTTTTCTCACATACGGGGAAAAATATAGCTGAACATTTCTATCAGTGCAGGAAAGACACTTCAAGAAAGAGTGTATGGTGAGTCTTCAAATACTTACAATTGACACCATTTAGTGGAAGCTTAGTGCCATGTATCCTTTTAACACCTCATCATTCAGCAGAGTTAATGATATATTCAAAGGCTATTGCAGACCCTTTTTATTGCTTAAACATTCAATGGTGCCGAAAGTACCTTTGGCTTGTTCATGCCATACGCTTAGGAGTAAGACACTTGAGTCATGATTAAATCCACACTATAACCATACAAGATTAAGAAAAGCATGTTGGTTTTCTCAAGACTGTCACTCCTTCAGCTGCCTCTGCTTCTGCCCTTGTCAGTCCTTCTTTCCCTTTCTCATACTTGTTCTTTGTCAAAAGGTAAATTGATATTTATGATACTTAGTCAGTAAACTGAGGGCCCACATTAAAAGCATTACATTTCCATCAGGAAACAAGCAACAACAACCATGAATCATTGCTTGTTCAGTAAAAGCATAACAAAACAAAGCCTAATTTCCAAGGTTTTTTTCTTTTTTCCTATATCCTACTCAAACCATAACCTGCTGCTTTAAGCCCCATATTATGTAGGCTGAATTCTTTGAAGTTCTTAAATATTCCATTTATGTATCACATGAGCTTTGGTGTCCTGGTAGTTTATCTCTCTATCCTTCATTTCAAGGGGTAGTTCTACAAATACCACCACAGGTCTTTAGAGCACAACCAAAATTTTGTCCAGGCAGCCCTTGCCTCGCCTCGCCTCGCCTAGCCTCGCCTCGCCTTGCCTCCCCTCCTTTCCTCTCTCCTCTCCTCTTGAAACTGAAGCTGTATGTCTCCTTCTTTCATTTCTCCAACCTCCAGTCATTCAGCTGTGCTAAAGTTTTAATTTCTGTTTTGAAGCAAAGCATGCTGATTTTTCTTCACTGCTCATGTCGTTGGTCTTACTAACACTCGAAATCCAGCCTGCTCAAATTGCCACTGTCACAGCTGGCTTGAAGAATGACCATTGTGTGCAGATAATGGAATCATGAGACAACACAGGATTTCCAGGTATTTCCTTTCATCTATTCTCCTTTACCACAAAGGCAACACTTGCAAATATAAATGGACTCAAGGCTAGTTCCAGATGCAGTTTAATATTTGTAATGAATTTGCTATAGTAGACTCTTTTATTTTTAACATTTACGCTCTTTTTGTCATTCACATTCTGGATGAAGCTGAGGTAGTGTAACTCTACAATAACTGATAAACATTTTAATATTTTCTTTATATTTAAAATAAAAACAAGAAACCTTTTATGTTAATCATCCAATATTTGACTAAAGTGTATTACTAAGTAGCCTTGCAAACTGTTTGATTCCTTTAATTCCCATGATTTAAATGTGTCTTTGGCATTTCATCTGGGTCAGGTACTTTATATTATTAATCTTCTGAAGTGCTTCTGCAACCTTTTCTCCCTGCATGCAATATAGCATTCTCCAGTATAGCTCACAGGTTCTTAGTACCATTCTCAGGTTATCTTAATTCATCACTTTTTCAAAATACTAATTTTTGAAAATGCATTTAAATTCAATTAATCATTTATTTACAATCTACCATGCTCACTTCTAATGCAGATGAATTCATTCATTTCCCATAGTAACTGGTAGAATTATATTTCTCCTCCTTCAGGTCTTCCTACTTGGTGATTAATTTTATCACTGTCTGCATCTTTTTTCTTCTCCTGAGCATTACTGTATGCCAGTGTAACATTATTCAAGTTACTAGTTGGCTGGGCCTTCACACATTTCACATAAAGGTACTTTTAGTGTGCCCTTTACTCGCTTAGCCTTGATATAACTCCAAGCTCTTTCCACTCTGTGTTTCTACACTTTTCTGAAGATGAGGGTAGATCACCCTTATGCTTTGAGGAGGTTGTCCTCGAAGATCAACAAGCTGTCATGGGCCATTATGCCCTTAAGAATGGGATCCCCTGGGAAGAGATAGTCTTTCAGGGGAAGCTGCCAGCCAGTTGCCTGGGCAATCCTAAGTCTGCTCCCCTGAAGGGTCTTTATCCTGCTATTTACCTTGCCTGTTTCCCTCAGAATTTAAAATTGCACCATCTCATGGTCACAGCGACTAAGGCTGTCACCGATCTTCAACTCCATGACAATTTTCCTTATGCTTGAACAGTAGATGCAGCAAAGCACCTCCTCTAGTTTGGCCATCCAATGCCTGCATCAAAAATTGACCCTGACAGACTCCAGAAATCTGAGCCTCTCCATGTTGTCCTCTCAGCAAATGTCAGGTAGTTAAAGTCCTCTGTGAGATCCAGGACCTGTTATTGTGAGGCTGTTGTAACCTGTAAGGCTGTTTAAAGGAGGCATTGTCCCCCTGTTCTTCTTGACAGGCAGTCTGTAGCTAATGCCCACTGCAATTACCCCCTTTTGGCCTCCTCTTTAATCATGATACATAAGCTCCCAACTTACCTGTTGCCCATTCCACAGAAGAGCTCTCTGCATCTGTGTTGGGTTGACTCTGGCCAGCAGGTAAGTCCCCACCCACTCAGTCACTCACTCGCCCCCAGTAGGACAGGGGAGAGAATTAGAAGGGCAAAAGCAAGAAAACTCATGTGTCGAGATAAAAGCAGATTAACAAGTGAGGCAAAGCTGCACATGCATGCAAAGCAAAACGAGGAATTCATTCACTACTTCACATCGGCAGGCAGATGTCCAGTCACTTCCTAGTTGTGAAGACCAACAACATAACCGTGAATGTCCCACCTTCCTTCTCCATTCCCTGAGCTTTTATTGCTGAGGAATATCCTTTTGGTCAGTTCAGGTCACTTGTCTTGGCTCTGTTGCCTCCCAAATTCTTGTGCACCCCCAGCCTACTCACTGGTGGGACAGTGTGGGAAAAAGAAAAGGCCTTGATGCTGTGCAAATGCTGTTCGGCAACAGCTAAAACATTGGCACGTTATCAACACTGCTTTAGTCACAAATCCAAAACATGGCACCAGACGGGTTGTTATGAAGAAAATTATGTCAGTCAGACTGAGTGTAGCATTTGAGACCACATGAGCTGTGCTGCCACATCTCTCTGATTTTTATGACACCAGAGCCGTACAGCTGTGCACCAACACCTATTTTCTCTTTACTTCCCATGCTGTATGTTTTGTGCACTGATATTTGAGATGTGGCTCCAGTCATGACTTTCTGAAAGGAATTGTGAGAATGTCCCCATCTCCTGTTCTCAGACTTGCATCTACCCTTAGTCTCCATCTGCTGAGGTACCTAGTTCAAAACCTTCCTCAACTGGTAAGCAAGCTTATTTTTGAAGATGTTCTCACCCCACTTTGTCAGAAGGATCCCAACGCTATCCAGTAGTTCTTGTTCCTTGAAGAGGATCACGTGGTCATAAAATCCAAAGCACAGGCTCTAGTACCAGACAGATATTGATGTGCAGGATGCATCCCTTCCTACCTGAGCCTTCCCCACCAGGATCAAGGTGAACACAACCTGGACCCCAGTGTCTTTCATTGTAGCACACCCCTCCCCAAGCCTTTGATCCAATCAAGGTCTTCCTTGGCATTGGTGTCCACATGAATGACCAACAAATCATTATTTATCATTATTACATCATATTAACATAATGTCTATGAACTCCAGTTGTGGATATTGTGCTAGTCAGTGCATATAAAAAGTTCAAAACTGAAAGACTAATCTAAGAGAAGACAATATGAATATAGATAGATGGGAAAATATAAAGATACAATAGAGAATAATTCTTCACCATGATAAATATTGATTGCAGCACATAGAGCAGCCTGAAACATTACAAACTTTTTGTTCATTTGTTTGTATGATGATAAAAGAGTTTTGGGAAAGATTTTGAAGGAGAGTAATTGAAAAAACATATAGATGGGGAAGCCTATTCAAAAGTGGAGGATGGCATGCATGGTAAAAGGCAGGAATTTGCCTGGTTGAAAAGGTAGGCATACTGGAAAAGGGATTCCTCCCTGTGCATGAAAGGGGACTGAGAGATGGGCAAAAAGATGACACTAAGCTAGGAAGAATAAAGCTGAAGCTTTATTGACTATAGAAGAGAAATCAGTGAATGGTTCCAGAGGAAGTTTTAACATGCCCAAAGTAACAGCTCAAGAAAAAATCTTTGCAGCAGCATTCTGAGTGAATGTGCATGGACAAAGTTTTATTTGCTAGGACTGTAGGAAGCATGTTGTAAAAAAGCAAGGTACAATCAGAAGGAGCAGTATGAACAGTAAGTTTAGTTATATGGGTGAACACAAAAGGCTTTAGTGAAGTAATATAACCTTGCTCATCCCTATCCCACTCCCTAAAACTGCAAATCAATGTCTAGGGTGAAACAGCTGCAGGCTGGAGTGACAGATAGTAATTTTTTCTAAGATGTTGTTTGGGTGTAGATGTTGTGATTTAACTAGATAAATCTTTGATTGTAGGGTGGAAAGGCTATAATTGATTGTCGTGGTTTAACCCCAGCTAGCAACTAAGCACCACACAGCCGCTCGCTCACTCCCCCCTTTGGGATGGGGGAGAGAATCGGAAGGGTAAAAGGGAGAGAACTTGTGGGTTGAGATAAGAACAGTTTAATAATTGAAGTAAAATAAAATAGAACAGTTAAATAGGTAAAGCAAAAGCTGTGCACGCAAACAAAGCAAAACAAGAAATTAATTCGCTACTTCCCATGGGCAGGCGGGTGTTCAGCCATCCCCAGGAAAGCAGGGCTCCATCACACGTAACGGTTACTTGGGAAGACAAACGCCATCATGCTGAATGTCCCCCCCCTTCCTTCTTCTTCCCCCAGCTTATATACTGAGCATGACGTCATGTGGTATGGAATAGCCCTTTGGCCAGTCTGGGTCAGCGCCCCTGGCTGTGCCCCCTCCCAGCCCGCCGTGCACCGGGCAGAGCACGGGAAGCTGAAAAGTCCTTGACCAATGTAAGTGCTACTTAGCGACTATTTAGCGGTACTTAGCATCGACATTGTTCTCATCCTAAACCCAAAACACAGCCCCATACCGGCTACCAAGAAGAAAATTAACTCTATCCCAGCTGAAACCAGGACATTGATGCACACGGGCAAAGTAGTTTTAATCACTGTATGCACTAATAGTATCTATTTTATTGACATCTGACAATCCTATTTGTAGCATTTTAAGTATATATCGTAAGACAAAAAAATGGTGGACTAAATACATAAAATGGCCATTTTTTGTGCAATTAATGTAATTCTGTAATTTCTGGTTTTAATCACTTGGAATAAATATTTCATCAAAACAATTATAATCAAGTATCTTGTATTTTTAAGTATTTTTAAGTTTTAACATCAAAGGTCATTTTTTTAGACAAAACATTCTGTAACAGCCTGCAAACTAACACATTTTTACCTCATTATTGAAAATCAGCCTAACTGCCCTTCAAATGAAGTAGATGATACATAGTCCTGGGTTCTTCCAAAAAAAGTAGAGTTTTACTAGTATAATTCATGAATAGTCAATATGATTTTCATCATAATGAAACCTGGGATATGCCAGTTTTTTAAAAGTTTTGGCACAAAGATAACTACCTGTCGGAGGTAGTTGCAAGGAATTACTCCTTTCTGTACAAGTACATTATGATCGAGTTCCAATGGTATGCACAGTAGAGAGTTTATTTTATTCTCATGACAATGATCATTGCTGTAACAGGGACAGCAGAAGTTCCAGTGTGATTTCTACCTATTGTGTATATAGGCTGCTAAGGAAGTCTGTTCATCAGCAGTCAAGACTTTTCACTCTTCCATCCCAGCAATCAACAAACTCTGAATAAGAGGTAACAAAACTCCACACACTACGATATAGAATAGAAAGACTTAATAACATCTCTGTAGACTCTTAAAACCATGGATGTGTGAGGAGTGATTTAGAAGCAACCTATCTAAAGAAAAAGGAAAATGTCTGAGGGAAGTCCAAACTATCAGCTTCCCAGAAGTCAGTGAGCCAGTAAGTATTAGACCTTTGTGGGAAGGGACCTACACTCATCTGCAGATATGTAATTTCAAATACTTGTTTTGGTGTACTTTATCACATTGATAGCATTTTCAGTAGCATTACCTTGTTTATGATCCCTCATGTGACAAGACGCAGCATAGCAGAGGAAGATGAGGTCTCAACAACTTAATTCAGCATGTTTAGAGAGCAGGGAAACAACATTAAAACCTCTATTCTAAAGATAATAATTGCTAGTTCTGTATTCAGAGATGTGGTTTTCAATGTAGCTAGCTGGGTGAGTAAGTTCTGTGCAGATTTTGTATCTTGTGTTTGTACTTTAATTTGGGCAGGGTTTAGGTGTTGCTACATTTAAAGAAAACCTGTGAAATATGTTTATGAATACACTAATTTTTCTAGTGTTCCCGGTGCAGGTGCCCAGGTGCTGGCAGCAGCAGCAGCAGCGGGGGCTGCAGGGGGGCCCCTGTGAGGAGCGGCCGGGGCTGCCCGGTTCTGGCCACAGCCGGTTGCAGCCGGCTCCAAGGGCCCCAGCGCAGGGCAGAGCTGAGCCCCTCAGCCCCGGGCGGGCACCTCGGGGAAAGCCTGGGTAAGGAAGGGCCAAACGCTGCCCGGCAGCCGGGGCTGAGGGAGCCAGGGTGAGAAAGAGCCCTGCGAGCCCCGAGGGGAGAGCGGGAGGAGGGGAGGAGGTGCTCCAGGCGCCCCGGCAGAGATTCCCCTGCGGCCCCGGGAGAGACCCCGCGGGGGCAGGGGTTTCCCTGCAGCCCCTGGGGAGGCCCCGGGCTGGGGCAGGGGAAAGTGTGAGGAGGAAGGGGCGGCAGGGGGGAGCTGCTGTGGGCTGACCGCAGCCCCCCATTCCCCATCCCTCTGCACCCCTTAGAAAGGAGGTAGAGGAGTCAAGAATGGAGGAGTGAAGGTGAGCCTGGGAAAAGAGATGAGGGGAAGGTATTTTAGTTTTTGTCTTTTTTTTCTCAACATATTCCTTTTTTTATACTTGACAGTAGATCAAATTAATTTTCCCCAAGTTGAGTCTGTTTTGCCCATGATGCTAACTGGTAAGTGATGTCCCTGTCTTTATCATGACCCATGAGCTTTTCTGTCCTATTTTCTCACCTGTTCTGTTGAGGAGGGGGAGTGAGAGAGCGGCTGGGTGGGCATCTGGCAGCCAGCCAAGGTCAACCCACCACAATCAGGCTCCAGTTTATCAGGAAAGAGTTTCACTATGAAAATATAATGTATTAAAGAATTACTGGTTAAAACTGATTTCTGATCACACCCTGCCTAAATTCTATTCAGAACTAACATCTGGATTCATCTTCAATTTTTTTTGTTGTCTTGAGTTGCTCATTAATAAACTAGGTAAAACTACCTGTATTACCCACAAAATACAGCCATTTCTTTCTCTAGAAAATACCTAAGAATTCATTTTGTCAGATTTCACTTAACTGATTTGAAGTAAGTTTAGTTTAACACCGGAATAAAATAAATTGCTATGATGAATACTAACTAATCAAAGTATGGGAGGTCATTGTGGTTGGTTGAAGAAAAAACATGATAATGGCATGGAATTGGACAGATTCATTAACATCTGTTCTTGCATCCTGTCTTGCAGCCTTTTTTCCCTTGTTCACCCTTCCAAATTTCCCCTCTGTTTTAAGGTCTCCCCTTATGCATTATTTCTTAGAAAGAGACAGAGAAAACACATGAGACATTTTCTGTACCTAGGGAAGAAGAGACAATCATGGAGTGAGATGTCTTCAGTCTAAAACAGCAGAGTCCCATTTGATGGGGTCTTTCAAGAAAGCTGGGTTCCATAATGCATTTGTGAAAATGGTGAGTTATTGCCCTTGACCAAAAGGAATGTATATTTATTGTAATCTCCATTAAAAAACAAAACAAAACAAAAACCTGAAACACAACAACCCCCCCCCCCCCAAAAAAAACCCACCCAACAATAGTAACAAAAAGACTACCGGAGAAAGCATTCTGCAGCTCTCTGAATGCTGTAAATAATAGAATATATTTGGCCTCCACTATTTTAGTGCTCTGACCTAACTGGAAAAAATCCTAATTTTTCAATCCTGCCTGAGTGAGACTGTCAGCCCTACACTAGTGCGGAAATGTAATGATAGTTCGATTTGAATGGAATTCAGCATTTATAGACCCTATAGGATAGTTCCTTAATATTTTTAATATATGTCAGTGGAGGTTTTTTTATTATTTTTAAGTTGAAGCCTTGTAATATGCTAATGCTGGAACATAATGACAAACGATTCCTGTAGCAGCTGCTTTCCTCAGCAGTTGTTCCAAGCTGTGGAGCTTATTCTGATACAGTTCAGCTCTATGATGTCCTGACTCCACACCCTAGACTAGCAAAACAGTTAAGTATATGCTTGACAATCACCATCTGCTCAAGTCCTGCTGATTTAAATTTAAAAGATTACCCTATGAAAGCTATAGCAAGGACATGATCTGCTTAAGTAACAGTACTAACAAAGATGTTGGTTTTGCCGATGTCTCTGAGTACGGACCAATAATTTTAAACATTTCATGCAGGAGTCTGTGAGCCACATCTTGGCTGCTCCTGACATCAAGGCTAGCTAGATTAAAGCTAAAATGGCTTTGCCTCTACAAGCTAAAAGCAGACCTTTATTTAGCCTTGTTCAAAAGAAACAGAGTATGAACAAGTTCTTTACTGAGTAGGGACTGATAAAAAATGGACTTCAGAATTAAAAATACAGAAATGCAACAGACTCCTCCAGGAGACTGCAAGACAGGTGATTATTTGATTTTCACAAGCAAAAACATATCATTCTATTTCCACAACCATGATTTTACCATTGTAGCTTGGTTTTGCTAGAGAGGTGGCATATGGAAGGTACTCACAATCACATTGGTGGCACAATCAGGCTGTAGCTGAACAACTGATGATGCTACTGCTTGAAGGGACGTAAGCAGCTGTAACTCTCACCCAGCATTGACTTTCTCAATTCTATTTCTGTTTTGGCTGTTACATATCTGTGGGGCTATATAGTAAACTGTCTGGGGAAGGTTATACTGCTGCAAGTATCTAGGCAGCTCTCAGAAAAATATGTTCTCAGAATACTTTGGTAACATAATTTACAATGTTAATTCTAGTAGTAGTGTAGGCAACATTTTTAAAAATTTAATATCCAGCTGCTGAGCCAGTGTATGTCTTGCACCCATGGTCTCTTCTGTCAGACCTACACTACTTTGTACTAGAGACTCAGCACAAGGCATTTTATGGAGTAGCAGTTCACTTTGTCCAGCATTGACTGCGGCAGGTTCCTCCTATCTTAGAAGTATTTGTAATAGATTTTATTGCAGGAGTCCCCCTTCTTACATCCCTGAATAACAGTCAGATAGCCAGTGAAAGACATGTAGAGCTGGCCTCAGCTACCAGCATTGGAATTTAATCAGGGCAGTACATACTGTGTTGTAAAAGGAGCACTGTTTGGTTATAATGTAATGATTTGCAAAGCTACACTGAAGGTTTATATATGGCTTTATGAAACATCTTTAAAAAGCAAAAGCTGAACTCCATGCAATTTAGTTAGAAACTTACCCTTCCCCCGCAAAAATATTAAATTGTTAGGTTACATGAGAGAGGGAGAGAGATGGAATGAGTGTGGGACAGAACACTTATCAAGAAACCGCCAGCCTTAAAAGTGCCCCATGGTATTACAAAACCAAGAAATACTCTTCATAGTATAAGAAACTGTGTTTGCCTAGTCTATAAGTGATTTCAATTTTGTTTGTTTCTTTGTTCTGTAGTAGAATGTAGGTGTCACTACTGCCTCAGTCCAGTATTGGACTCTGATGCACTAGAATAAGATTCTCCAGGGTTGATATGAAAAACCTTGTTATGAATGCACAACTTGCTTATGGCAGAAGCTATATCCTTGCCCTTTCAGTCAGAAGTTAACTTGCTCCTGCATGTAGCACTTCCAATTGAATAACATCCTCAACTTAGGTAAAATATTCAACAGTTTGTTGTATAACGATCTAATATTTTTGCTACCAGTATCTACAAATTGATTGTCATAGTTTTTCTTTTAACATCTACCCAAATGCGACTGTTTGTAATATAAAATTTACACTGAAATGAAGAGAAGGAGCCTAAAGAAATGAGATTACTGACTCACATATTTATCTCCTAGAAATCAAGAAGGTCAAAGTCAGATTAGTATTTAGTATTCAAATTAAATGTCATGAGCATAAATATGTAAACACTGTTAATAAATCTGTGCATTTCATTTCAAGCTGTGGTGTAAGTATTGCTTTGGTTTAACACACTTGATAATTATTTTTTATAATATCATTGAAAATAAGATTACTACTGTATGGGAAAAAAATCCAGATTCCATTTCTGTGTTTTGATTTAACCAGCAGTTTTAAAAATCTCAGCCAACATATACTATTGGGTATTTTAGTATATGCTGGACTAGCTAAGATCTGCCTAGCACCTTGGAATTATGAAGGTTTACTAAGAAGTACATTCTTAAAAAGAAATGTATTGAAATATAACTGTTCAGTGTACCAAGAAAAGTAAGTAGTACAGTAGGTATATATTTGTATATAAGAGCTGAACTTGTATCAAGAACTGATCCCCTGCACCTGACAACAGTACAGGTACTATAAATTTACTTCAACAGGTGTAAAACAGAGTTATGTCGAGTGAAAATTGTTGATGAATATTTAAAGGTCTGATCTGATCTGTGCACTATGTTGTTACATTGAGAAGGCAGAACTCTTTCCTAGCCAGGGTAAAATCTTCACACTCCAGATACGATCATTCCGTGCATGGGTGTATGTAGCCAAAGGGGTCATTATGAGCAGATAATGTAGGTAAAATGATTATCGTGTAGGAACAAGTAGAACTGAGACAATCTAGTACAATTTATCCAAATACAGGACACCTAAAACACCTTTATATTCTGAATGCAAACCAAATCAAATGCAAATGATTGCTCAGTACTAGAATATTTCACAAAAGCCCATTTAGGTCTGTCTAAACAAAAAGGAAGATGATAATATAATTTTGCTCAACTCAAACTACCTTGTTGGTTTTCCTTTTTGTGAAAATACTTAGCAGAGAAATATCATAAAATTTGAAAGTAAAGGATAACAACAGCACAGCCGTGCAAAGAATACATAATGTTTTGCATTAACAATCAAATTAAAAATCAAGACTGAATGTATGACTGTCCAAAACTTTGCTAGTCCCACTATTGTAAACTACTGTTATTCCAGTTGAGTAATGCTTGTCTTCGACATGAAATTAGTTACACATAGTGAATGGCAGATGGAGGACAGACTTGAAATACTGTCCTTAGAAATGGGGAAAATAAATTCAGTCATGCCATACCGATATCAGTCATTAGTAGAAATTAAATGTTAACTCCTCATCACGCAAACAAACTGGCATGAATCCTTTGAAACCTTTGCTCATTCAAAATTATTTTAACATTCAAAATTATTTTAGCATTTATGCTACAGAATACATTTAGGAGACAAAAAAATGTAACATTCCTTGGTCAGATAGGTTTAAGCAGTCAGGAAACGTCAGCTGGACAGTGGGAGATTTCTACATTACTTTTGTTAAATCTTGTGACTTGTTTATCTGTTTAATATAGCTTAATTAATTGTTGCCTTTTATTCTGAAAAGGTCTCTTTTCAGTGTGGAATAGACCAGCAATGGATACTACTGCATGTGTTTTACTGGCATATTTGTGTTGGCACAGCAGACAATCAAAAATCAGTGATAACTACTTAGCCTTTTCTAGCCAAGACTTGAAATAAGTGTATAGTTCCACCTGATTTTCTGTAACTATAACAAGTTGAAATCAATTTTGAAATCCCTCACCCTACTGCATTGTTTTAAATTAAAAAAAAAGTGTTTCACTGTGCAACAACTCGTTCAATTATTATAGAGGGTGAATTGCAACAGGGTTGATTAAAAAAAAGTGATTAGAGCAAAGATGAGTGACTCAGGATTGGAGGAATATCTTAAGCCAGATTTTAGTGCCAGAAAAAATGTTTGTGAAATGACATTTTCTGTATGGCTCAAGGAAGAAAACTCCTTTTGGTGGTGTTTTGGGGAGGTAGGCAACAACTCACCTGGTGACTGGTTCCACTCCTCCAAGTGATGAATCATAAGATAAAACCCAACAGAAGTTTTATGGTAAACAGAGGAATTTTTGCTAAAGGCTAAGGGGGCACTGATGCAGAACAGCAGGAGGAAGCTGTTCACAGAGGCATGAGAGGGAGACTTCCTAGCAAAGCATCCCAGTGTGGAGACCTAGGGTCTTGGGCTCCTGGGGAAATCCACCTGAGCCAAGAGGATCCTGCTGAGCAGTGAAGCAAGAAAGTGTACATGGCATTTATTACTATATATATCTGAGCTAAGCCAAAGTGACATTTTGGATGTACAGGGATTTTAAAAGAGCATGGCTATTTGCTTTCTTTGTTGTATACGCTCAGAGTGACCAGCTTCCTAGTGTAAGGGAAGAAAGGGGGAGAGAGAAAACTAAAGCAAGGCCACAAGACTGCTTGGGCCATAAGGTCTGATTTTTTTTGACAGGGTAACAGAGACATGTTCTTTTTGTATGTTATATCTTTGGCCACAGAGGCCTAAAACAGCCCTGAGGCATATGCAGATTCTGCCCAGAAGTCTGATATTGTGGGATTCAGGAGAGTCAATCTAATGAACATCCACAGTGGGAGCTTTGTCATAACAAGTGGGTCATCGAGGATGCTGTTGTGGATATCCATGCTGACATGAATGGAGACACATGTGATGGCAATCGATAAGAAGTAACATGTTATCATTACATATATATCTCGCTGAAAGACAAGTCTAGATGAATTTGATGTTCAGAACTAAAAGCTGTCTTAAAAACAGAGAAGGTTCAAGGAGGAGCCAAAATGGATGCAGAGAGGGGAAAGAATGTGCTACCATAAGAAGCTGGAGACCTCACTTTACTGAGCCAGAAAGTAGACTACCAAGGAAACAGTGTGAACATTAGATATGAAATCAAAATATTTACAATACTATAATTGCTAGTCTTTTAAAATGCTTCTGGTTTTACCAGATAAGGAATTTGGGTTCTGGCAATACCAGGAGCAGATAAGTGAAAGTCACGTTCAAAGATTACGTTGCAGTTTTAATTTCTGTTAGAACAAAGTTTTCAGCCAATTTTTTCAACGAAGTGCAGCGAAATGACAGAATGTTACCATGGATGCAGAAAATTTTTGTACCTTTTGTATTGGAAGACAATACAGAAAATTGAATTTAAGCTAAGTTGAAGAAAACAGTATAACAAATCAGTCAGTTGTTTTACATTTTGATAAGTGCAAGAGATTCTGCACACTGAGTCATATGACAAGAGGGATTCACAGGTGAGACTGCATGATACGGAGGTTCCCACAGGTCAGGGCACACAGTAGGAAGTGTGACTCATGGCATGGCATGAGCCCAGGTTCTCTATGGAGACTACATTCTCTCCTAGGTGTTACGCACTGCTCTACCTCCATGCGTTAGATTAAATTTCTCAGTACATCACTCTGCTATGTCTGGAGTGGGAGAGAGATTGTAACTGAACTGGAAAAGCATTACCTGCAAACCCTGAAGTTGGCAGTATGAGAGAAACACAGATGTGTGAGTTGTGCGTAATGCTGAAATTTGACAGATCTGAAAATAGGTTTCTGTAGGCATCGGCAACAAAAAAAGGCAATATTGTTGTAGCCTCTGTTTCCCAGTATATAATACAAATAGATTTGGTAATTACATTCTAAATCAGCCAGCTTTGGTGCAGGGAACTGCCTGTTTATTGCTCATTAACAATGGTGCAGGTCAGAGAAAATCTACCAAAAACCATGAAAGTATACATTATAGAGGTAAGTAAAGACTTAGGCTAGTTGAACATAAATTATCTTAAATCTTGCTCCAGCCAGATTTGTTATGCTGAGAAAGTTTCATGTGTTTTCACACACCGAGACTGTGGTTCTGTTTGGAACATTACTTCCAAGAAACTTTGGCCATCCTGCTGGATTTCCTGTTTCTATAAATGTGACCAAGACACTCTGTCATTTTGCAGAATGCTGGATCATAAAGTAGTTTTCACAGAAACTTGGAGTATCGGACCTGTGCAGTACTGATTCAAAAACTAAAGAATAATTATCAACAGTTCAAGCAAAGCTTAAAATATATTTTTAGCCTTTACATACACGTGGAACTTTATAGTTCATAGCTCCTGTATTGTGGTGACCTTTCTGTAAGGAAAAAGATTTTTTCTTTAATGGAAAGCTTGTAGTTTAAATGAAAAATGACCATGAGGAATTCTTAACATTTTCTTTTCCCACCCTTGCTGGGAAAAAGAAAAGGCATCACATTGCAGCAGCAATTGAAATAGAAAGTAAAATATTTTTATAACAGAGTTTTTCTCTACTTGAAAAAAAATGGTTTGTAAAGAGAGCGATACAGAATTGTCCTGTATTTAGTCAGATATCTAAATTTCTTCTAGGGGATTTTGAGAAGAAAACCACTTAAATCAATGGAGATTTTTTTTTGTAGATATAGCTTCAAAAACTCTATTATAATTAGGGAGTACAAGAGATTACTATTGATTGTTGAACACTTAAACTGATGATTTTATCTTCAAAAATGTTGAAGAAAATTGCTGGAAAAGGAAGGAACATAAGTGTTATTTTGTTCCAGCTCTACCAACCTAAAAGTAGATGTCCATTTTGCGGCAGATGTCTGAGTCAATGGAGATAAAACCAATGCAGTCAATGGAGTCTAGAAAACAAGGCAGCTGGCCAAACAGAGATGACTACTTTGAGATGAGCTGAGTATCTCCCCAGACTCCCCTGGTGCTATTGACTAGATCTTCAGTGACTGTCATGGTTGCTTAGTTTTCTACATCTGTGTTATTGAGGAAGTAAATCCCACCTGGTGAGTGTACTCAATGTTTGTGCACAGGGAGAAATGCAGATTGACACAACTTCCTTCAGCTTCCTGCCTGGATCAGTTAACCTCCAGTGTAGAAACATAATTGTGTTTGGAGGCACAGCCCCCAGATAAGGAGCAGGAAATGCTAGCTCATATGGTAGCACTGACTTGTGTTCAGCTGCCTTTGAATGTGGACAGAAAAGCAGGCATCTGTCTGCACTCCATTGAAACATACTCCTAATGAGCTACTCTAGCCTTGCTGTCTAGTAATTCAGCATACATACAAGATTTTATTGCCAGAGACTACATTACAGATTCAGTGTGCTTACCTCACTGGGTCTTCTGAAGATACAATCTTGCAGTGTGGGTCACAGTGAGACAGGACTTTCAGCCACTCATTGAATCCTCTGGTTTATAAAAAAGTTCCTTTTCTCCCTGCTGTTCCTTGGTTCTGGTGTCAGCCTGCTGCTCAGTTGATGCTGAAGCAGAGAAAGTAAAGAGATATCTCTCTTCTAACTATAGGTCTTGATATTTGTACCACCATTTGATAACAGAAACTCGGCTGATGTCAGAGCCTAGGTATGGAAGAGGTCATCAGCTGAAGATCAAAGTTCAAGAATGGAGAATTCAAGGAAAAGAAGTATTTTCACTTCACCTCTCCTCCTCCATTTCACAATGCCAATATAAACTGAGCAGAAATTGCAAATGTCTGAAAGGTAATTATAAAATATTCTCTGTTACTCACCTCTTATTTAAATTGCACAGTAAACATGCATGTGCACAAACACATGCACCAACACTCCTTAGACCTGGCCTGTCCTGGACTTCTGGGTACCCTGAGTTCATATGATTGGTCATTGTATGAGACAACATATATTGTGCAGCATACTTAGTCATTAACACCTTGGGTGACTGATCTTCCAGCTACCTTCAGCCAGAATGCTGCAGAAAAGCATTTGACAAATTTTTAGAGGAGCTCTCCAGGTGGAAATTTCAGACAGTCTCAGAGATTCCTCCAGGCAGCTCATGCTCTGCCTAAACCAACTGTTGGGCATAACTTGTGTGTTTCAACATATGCTTCAACTACCAGCCTGGGTGGAGAATCTGCCCATCCCAGAGACCCCTCTAGGCAGCTCTTTGTGCAGTTTACCAAACTTGTACATAGGTAAGGTGATTGTAAACAGTGCAAAGAAACTGTACCTATAGGTGCAGAAATTATGACATGGCAGTGTCTTTTGTACATAGATAATCAGTAGCAAACAAATTATATATATGCTGAAGTGATCATGTAAGACCATGGGTCAGCTGAATTATCAAAAGTTACTAGAATGGCAGTTCAGGGTGTCTCACCAGGTCCAGCTGAAGATATTGTTCCAAGGACTCTTGCGAGGGAGACTCCCATCATAATCTGGACAGTGACAGACCATCCTGTTCAGGAGACCTGATCTCCCGCGCAAATGGCAAAGATCCAAATAAATTAATCTTTTTTAGCAACAACAACAACAAAAGACCATGGGTATCTGTACAAAAAAAAACTTTGTCAATACCAAGGAAAAAAGCTTCCTATACTACAAATAGTATATAAGATATGTATAACCAAAACCGGAGATTCACCTGTGTAAACAAGGCTTTGCTGAAGGCTGTCTACTGCCTTCCCTTCTCAAGGATTTAAATCATTCAGATGCCTTTTACTGGTTTACTGTGGAAGCCTTAATTTCCTCCTGAAATAAGTGTTTGTTTTAGAATTAATTTATTTTGACTGAAGTTAACAAAGTCCATTTGTAAACTTATACATCTTGAAGTGTTTAATTTTTGTTATGTCTTCTCAAGAACCTTCTGCTATAAAATAATTAGGAAGAACACAGAAAAAAATGTGACAAAACTAGTTGCATTTGTAGTTAAAGGGTGCTGTTTCTCATTCTGAGATTTGCCATTTATACATTTTAAGAGTCAACAGTGATGTGGAAAAACAATAGCTTCTGTGCCAATTTTTACTTGAATGAATTGAGATATGTGCCAGCAGATAGGACACTTTATGAATGTGTCTTTTTATATGCTACAGTATGTGTCTTGGAAATTTTACAAAAATTATGCCATCTGCTTATCCACTTGCTCATTATCAGCCATACAGTGAGGGGAAAAAATGTAGTTTGTTCAGCCTCACTAGATTCAGACTAAATCAAAAGTGCAATTTGTTTGATCTAGTATAGTAAGATATGTCTGCTGGGATTGATTAAAGTAAAAATACCGAGTGCCACAATCCTAGGGTATATTTCATCATCAAAGATGTTTCATTTAGTTCTTTGAATATAATACGAAGATAACAGAAAAGCCATTGTGTCATGTTAAATCCTTCAGACCAATATGTATAAAAACTGATATCAGTGAAAGACATGAAAATGCCTGTAAATTAATTCACACACATAATAAATCCAGTACACTGGAGTGCCTAATATGGTCTAACAGATTTAGGAATTTTTATTTTAAATCATTACTGAAAGAGTGTTCATGATACAAAAGATAGAGAAGGTTTTCCACATCTTTTATATTAATATCATAGAGCAATTACACCACCTATTATCCATGACTAAAAGAGGGTATTTGTTGGAAAAATGATAGATTAATTATCCAGCAGATATAGATTTCTATAATGCCACTGAAAATGAAGTAGCTACAGTAAAACCACTGAAGATCTGATCCACGTCTACCTTTGACATATCAGATTGTTTTCAAATTCTTAAAATTGAAATCCTTTCTTCACATGAGCAGCTTTTTAGAACTGGGAATTTCTGAAGTAGTTAGGCTTTTAAAAACCTAATGAAGTAGTTCTCAGATTTACAAATCTTTGGCAAATATATGTTAGTTAGTATGTATTTATATTCTCACAAACATTTAGCCACCCAAAAGCTGGTGTTGAAACTCAGCTACTTAAATTTTAAAAGCAAACAAACAAACAAAAAAACCCCAGAGAATAAAAATGAGAATGATTATTTTGGGTCACTTGAAACATTTGACCTCAAATTAATTATTTGGGGT
Organism: Theristicus caerulescens; assembly: GCA_020745775.1. Lineage (NCBI taxonomy): Eukaryota > Metazoa > Chordata > Aves > Pelecaniformes > Threskiornithidae > Theristicus > Theristicus caerulescens. The sequence continues at coordinate 78,967,631 of CM036558.1, forward strand.
CTCTTGGTTAGAATCAAATGTATAAACTATGGTTGTGGCAATGTTATTTACCTCCTTCTACTTCTAGCACTGCAGGGAGTACATCCATCTGGAATATCGAAGGCTAAGGGTCAAATTTCTCTTCTGCTTAATTTAGAGAGAAGATAATAAATTCCTGGAAAAGCTTCTTTCATCCAGATACAAAATGAGTTTCTATAAGTTGGACTCTAGGCTATAACTCAGGAGTAACTTTTCTTTTTTTTTTCCTATTTAGCTAATTTTCCTATTCATCAGGCAACAGTTTTGAAATATTGTGAACTCTGTTGAAACCCCTTTTTTACAGGAAATGGCAATAAAGAAAGTGTGCATCAGGCCCTGAAAATCAGAACTACATCACAAACTTTGTGGCAAACTGGGAAATGTGTGAGGCTAAATATATGCTTAACACCTAGTGCCTGCCTATTTCTTGCATCTGTTTTAGTCCAGGCTTTACCTTGTGACGATCACCATGATGTCTGTGCAATAAAGGAAACAATGACTAATTATTTTTCACTCAACAAATCAAGTAATTTTCAGGATTACATGAATCACTACATGTGGATGTTGTTGTATGCCACTGCTTATGAAACTGCACTCGAGGAGAAAAACTGAAGAGAAATGTTTCAAATTTTAGACAGGAAATACTTACGGATTTTGTCAGTGGTCTAGCACAAGGAAGTTCAGAAACAGATGCTCTTTGATTATATTAATTTCCCATTTTCTATGCAAAAGCATAAGATTTTATTTTCATATCATGCCATGAATGTTAGCCGTTAGCCATATTCACCATTATTTTAAAATATGAAAACACTGAAAAATAATTTTAGGGAGGTGCCTTTAAAAGAATATGAGAAATATGTTAATTATGCCTGGCATTGATTACATTTGAAATTAGTGAAACCCTGACCTGTTACAAATCTCTTGTCTCACAGTTTATAAAGATTCCAGTTTGTTTCCTGCCAATACCTGCTTAACAGTGAGCTAACAGAGATGCTGTGTTTGTACCAACCATACTTACAATTTGATTTACATGAAGGTTTTGTCAAATCCTATTCTCAGATTAGTCTTTGCTCTTCACGGTGTTCTGCTACTTCAGTAAGACAATATTATCTTTGAATTCTTTGGTCTTAAGAGATCAAGCCTTTCCCTCCAAGGCCCCCCCCTTCTCCAAATGAAAATAAATTCAAGTGATACTGATTTGTCTCTGTGTCCGTGGCTGAGGAAGGGAATGAAAAATCAACTTGCTGCCACTTGAATTTATTTAAGGCACAGAAGAAATATCCTTACATGCTATTAGCAATATATCTCCAGAAGAATAATTCAGCTGAACAGTTTCTCGTGAAGTCTGGTTTTACATTTTACAGAGGAGGTAATAAAATGATACATCTTTTGTTTTTCACAGCATCTCTCAAAACTTGTAAAAATATTTTAATCTGAAATGAACCAACCAACTCCAAACAAACAAGGAAACAAAATTGCCCACAAGAGAAGGAACTATTCAAGGTTATTGTAAAATATGTATTTTGCTTTTGCTATTCTTTATTTAACTTGCCATTCATATGAGCAGAGCATTGATCCTGTTTTTGTGAGGCTGACTTGCCATAATATCTGTCAGACACTGCCTTACATTTGCTGTTCAGGTACTGCCTGCTGCATGTTAGGCTAGTTAGTTCTGTTGTCTGACATGAAATGGTTTGTATTTTGGTTTTCATTATGTTGCTTGGATGCTTTGTGAGAGACAGCCTAGAAAGGGACAAAACAAACACTACTGCTTTATAGATCAGGGTGTTGTGTTGTAACTGTTTGCTAATGCTGTACAAGGGTAGGTACATCATGTTCCAAAGGGAAACAGAGCTGAAGGCTATAATCTGAAAGACAAAGCAGTGCCAGATGTTGAAGATAGCTGATAAAGGCATCCTGGTTAATGCAGAACTGACCTTGAAAACACTTCAGTTACCTGTACTATTGTATGTTAGTATTAAACAACCTGAAGATGTCATCCAGAAGCCAAATCTCCCTCCATAAATTGGGCAGCAGCAGTCCTATATATAGAGATGCTGGCAGTGCTGTGGGAGGCCCTTCTTACTTCTGGCACCTGGTACTTCTTACTCTGCCAACAGCAGCAACTACTATAATGCTCGTTCCCATACTTTGTGCTGAACTGCCTTTAAAAAAAAATACAATTCCACAGAATTCTCCGCAGCCTGAATTATAAAACTTTCATTACCATCAAAGGTTATTCACTGAAAAGAGAGTCACTAAGTTTATTTAAAATTTATCTTAAGATACTTTTATGTAACTTTTTAGCAAGACAAAATCTATAAATGTGATAAACATCTAAAAATGATACATATTTGAATACTGTTTCTGTTTTGCTATGCACATGTCAACTCCTTTTAACCAAATGGTTCTGCGCCAGCACCATGACAGTTAGAATCTGAGGACGTGGTGGTAAAGCACAAATAAGTAAATAATAGAGGCTAAACTGTTTTGTTATAAGCTCTGGGACATTTAAAAATTATAATCAGAAACAATAGGGTGCATATCTGGCTATGCAATTCCTCCAATATGATTGAATCATATTAGGTGCGCTCTATAACGTGGCAGATATCTTGTCATCCCTTAATGATAGAAACTGCCTACCATTTACCTAGGTAGATTTTTGGGATGAAGATTTTGTACACCACTAACTAATGTACTTGAAGCCAAGTAAAAGACAATCAGAAATGAAAAGGAAATAATTTTACAAACAGCTCTTCAAGAACACTTTTTTCCCCTTCTTGCAACACTCATTTATTTTCAAATATTCCTCTGTATTGCCTTGTACTCTCTATAGGAAAATAATGTAAACACCATTGGGTTATTTTTAAAATCCGCATTTTAAATTTCATTTGCACAGTTCTGTCATTGCTCCTCACATGGTCATATTATGTTTATCAAGAAATCAGTCTGTACAAAGTTGAATCCTGAAATCACAGGAGATATTACTGTGGGAACATAAACTTCATAGAACCAAGCCTCAGTGGAACTCCATTGACTAAGCTAATGTCCATACCTAAGTGGGAATGGGGAAGAAAGCTGGCTGCTAATGGATGAAAAAAATGTGAAACCAGCCAAGTGGACCTTTCTCACAATCCCAGTCCCCTCTTCTCAGGACTACCATATGCTCAGATCTTAATGGCACACTTCCTTATTCCAGAAGCCATTAAAAACTCATTTTATATAGCAGAGGATGAACCAGGTGCAAATGCTCTGTTAATATAACTAGACACAGCACTCTGGACTGTGTCATATTTGGACCAGAATTCCCAGTAAGATCTATTGCTAAATAGCTATATAATAGCTAAATGCCTTCCATATACATAATACCTGAGTTTCTTGAAGATCAGTGTCCAGAAAAGATGATAGCTTGTCCAAAGTTTAAAAAAAAACAAGGAAAAAACCCCCACAAAAGTCAGTTTTTTAAATGAACAAGCAAACATAAAGAATTTTTAAAACACACCACAGCAAAAGACTGGGACTGCTAACAATTGGACATTATGCCTGTGTAACAGCATAAATTCTAAGCAGATATTATGCAGCTTAAAGTAAAAAAAAAATTGTCAATGACAGTAAAAAGCAGACTTCCACACATATGTAATGCAAAGCTGCCTTTCATTAAGAGTTACAATAAACAGGCATGGCACTGATCCACATCAGAGTCATTGTATAAATGTTTGTCTCATAACACTCCTCATTAACAAAGCCTCTTCATGCACAATTAAAAAGTATAAGAAAACTTACTAGTATTCAGTATACCACCATTTTGCTATTTCAGTATCAGAGTTGATAAAGCAGTCTAATACAGAAAAGAAAAAGAAAGCTGTCAAAGGAATATTTCTGTCTTTTACCAGATGGTGCACACCTTGCATGTTTAGTGAACGGAATTTAAATAAAGACTTAGAAAAGAATATCTTTCTAACTACCTGTAGGCTGCAGAATTCTTAAACATATTTGATTTAATATTAATATAGTATGTTTTACCAGATGATTTATTTGATGTCGCAAGTAATTTATTTGATCCAATATCTATCTCCCATGTAATACATGACATACCTGCTGTGACAGACAATATATCTCATTCAGTAAGGCAAAAGTTTATCTCTGCAGCTTCTTTGCTCTTCTGAATCTCTTGAATAAAGATATATTTTTTTAGATTACCGTGTATTAATTTCAGTTTAAACTATGTCAAGTCCAGTATTATGCACATTAAGAAGTAAAGTTATCTCAAGAGTGAAGAAAAAAAATTATAACAGCTTTGCAAATGTGCTTGCATACAAACCACTTGACTTCAATATGCTACTCTTGATAAGTGATATTTGTAATTAGGAATATTTCAACAGCTGTTAGTATTCATGAAAATATCATTTATTTTTAAAATGCCATGAATTCATATTACCATTCTATTACTACTCATTAGTAAAAAATAATGTCATGTAGCTGAGGAACAGAAACATTATCATGTATCCATTCACATGCACTGAATTGTCAAAGATATTTGCAGTTTACCTGTAATCTGAAAATTGGCATCCAAACTGTTTGATGCATAGTTAAGACATAAGTGATACATTTGTAGACATCAGGAATGATCTGAAAAGACACACATAAAATGTTCTGGCTGATAATGCTGTTCAGTGAGATTTTGTCAATATACGCCAGTTCTTTGATGGATTACTTTGAGTGATATACATATTGAAAGCAAAGTTGAATGGAATGGCAAATTTTGAAAGAATTCGTAATCTTTAGATTATGTTTCTTTCTGAATCACAAGGAAAATGAAAAGGTTTGCAGAACAGAATTTTTGAAAAATTTGAGATTGAAAAGTGCCTGTCAAACAACATGTGTTTAGATCATCAAAAACATTCAAGGCAGTGGAAAAGGGAGTCTAAAGAAACTCTAAGTGGAATTGGAAAGTTCAGTTTTGATAAATCACATTTTTCTTTAATGGGGTAGCAAAAATAAAGCCTTCACTGACTTTTTTTTTTTTAATAAGCTCTACTTCAGACTTTGTGTATTGGCCTGAAATATGTTAATAATTGCTGTATTTGTAATTGAGAAAATTGCAGCTCATATTTTTCCCAATTACAATTTCTCCATCAGTAACGACAGTACAGTAGTTCAAATGTGTAGCATCAAATCTATGTATAACTCTAAAAAGCATTGCCCTATAAATCTGGAATTAAGAGGAATGCAGGCTGTCAGATCAATAAACTCATTCCACGTCCACAATTGGATACATGACATTTACTGTATTTCACTTGTGGAACCAGCACATTCAAACTCTCCAGTATCTGTGAATTTATTTCTTCAACTTGATACCATTAAAAGAGAGGTACATGGAAGGCCTAAGCTTCAGTCTCCGTTGATCAGGGCTTACAGCTGAACCACACTAAGAAGAGTGTGTTTATTGAGAAGCAGTTGTTATGCCAACATAGTTATACCTAGAGCTGTTACACCTAGTTATTATACCTAGAGTCAGCAATGAATGTTATACACACAGAAGCAAAAGACTCAAATCCCCCACATACATTCTCTCAAATGAAAACAGAATGAGATTTTATTCACAATAAAACAGGTGTAATTCATAAGTCAGAGAATTTTATTAATTTTATAAGTAAAAAAAGTTAGCAATTACTCAGAAGTCAGGATCTTTCCTGCTGAAGTTGTGCCAAATTATAAATAAAAAAATGAATAAATAGATAAATAGATAAATAAATAAATAAAATCTAGTGCCAAAAGGGGCTCTGAATCTCTGTCATGCTGATTAGGAAACTTTCCTAGAAGTGGTGAGTCTTGGGTGTCAGTCATTCTCCTCACTCCAGATTGTATATGGCACATATTCTGTAATTACTAGATCAGATCTTCTCAGGGGAGAAAGGGAACTGAGTCAGATTTTCCTAATAGCTGAGTAAGTGATTAAACCGCTACATAGAAGAAGGCAAGGGAAATCACAAATGTATCATTGTCATCTCTCTGCACTTGTTTGCAGGAATATTTAAACACTGACATGCTTTAGGCATGACATAATACTTCAGTTACTGAATACAAAAAAAATTCTGGAAGGTAACAGAGGAGTCTAAAAGACCAGAGAAGCCTGGGAAACTTTGGTGATAATAATGAAATAAAATATAGATCTTTCTCAATGGTTGTTGGGCAAGACCTTTTAACATTAATTTTGGACACAAGCAACAGAATTCTTCTAAAAATCCTCTTTGGGCTTCGCTGTTCTTTTTTTGGGCCTCACCATTAGATCTTGTAAAAGAAAGTGATGCAATCAGGCAATAGCATCTTCTGGTTCATTTAAATATAACTGTAGGAGTGATTCTTTAAAACCACTTAAAAGACAAGAAAGTGTCACATAGAAAGTCTTTTGGAAAATGGTGCTTTCTACAGGTCAGTGGGTTAGCCCATCAACTTGCAGTTTCCATCTAATTTAATAATATATATTTTTCATGCAACCCATAATCACAGTCAAATCCACCCAGGCACAGAATCCAGCCAATAGTGAAAAACCCCACCAGCAGGTTTATCACATCCTAGTAAATAGGCGTATGACCACTTGTGTTTTTTACAATGATTGTTAATTCACTAAAACCTCATAAAAAACACCTCCAAACATACTTTTCATTGAACTACAAGAATTGTGTAGAAAAGTCTGCATTTATAATGAAAAGTGGTTTCAATAGTCTCTCAAGACTCCTGTTCTCAGAAGGTCTGTTGTAAAAAAGCTACTCTTTCTTTGCTAGAGAGACTGATCAACTATTAATGGTTCCCAGACTCAGGAAATCTTTTTATAAGATTTATGGGAGTTCAAGAGAAATTAATAACTTTATTCTGCCTGCTTGATGCAGACTGATGATGAAACTAGATATGTGAGGAATCTAGAGAGAGTGAGCAACAATTTATACTACTTTCAAAAAGTAACTTTTTGGATTCCCAGACCAAGTATTTTTTTCTCAACTTCAACAGAACCAAAGAAACAATTAAATATCCTCTTTTTGTGCTGACAATATTAACCTCACTCACAAGTATACAAATGCACCTGGCATATTCATTGAGTACTAAAACTTGACACAAGCTAATAATCTGTGACTGTATTCAAGGCTAAGTTGCTAGCATTCCTGGTTAAGGTAAGAGTAGAGCTGAAATGCTCCAGCTGTCATACAATATCTCCAGACATTACTGTTAAAACATCAGGCTTTTTAATAGTAATCTTCAAGATCTGGGAAGACTGATGAATGCTTTAAATGTTTGAGCAATGCCTGGCTGAGAATTTATGTTACTGAACTTCCCATTGCGTAAGTGAATTATATTTATATTTGCTTATATTACTTACAATAAAAGAATTTAAATCACTTAATTATTAGGGACAGTAAGGAATCAAATACACACATCTTCTCCCTGTGCTTTGTTCCAAAAAACTGACAATCCATTTTTCCTCCTTTCAACTAAAAAAAGACTTCTCTGCATTCAAAAATCTCTTCACTAACTATCTGCAAATTGGGTGTTCCCATGGACTAGTATCAATGAAATAATCCATTTTCCTGTGTAATTCTATTTAATAAGTTATACTTCACACAGATTTTTCTGTCCCTCAAGGAGCAACTTACACTATAGAGTTGTTTTACTGAAATCAATGACTGTATTTGTAACATAAAATAATACTTAACACCAGCAAAGCTTGCAAAAGCTAGCACATCATGACTAATATATTTATTTCTATGTCAATGCCTGTCTAGAATTCATATATTAAAAATTAATAATAAATATTCCAATTTGAAAATTAGTGTGCACTGTGTGCTTACTGCTCCTGGGGGGAAAAAAAAAAAAAAAAAAAAAAGACACTCCTCATTTCTTTATCTTTGTATTTTAAGTAAGTGCTGCAGTCTTCTGATGTGGTCTAAAGAATTATTTTTTCTCTACTGAGAGACAGAGACTGCAGCCTCTAGCTATATAAACTTTTACATTAGTGACATTAATTTTCTGCTACCAATGCAACTAAGAGGGGATATGCTTTCATTGACATTTCCCTTTGAAGTGAAATCCTAAAGCTTTAATTTTTATTAATGCAAATCCCTGCTAAAAAATACCTTATCCCTGGTCACATATGAGGCAATATAAGATCTAAAGGCATCTTTGCTTTCAGACTTCAGTATATAAGAGCTGCTGCCTGCAATCATATAACCTTAGGCTCTGATAATGTCAGCTTTTATAATGTAGAGTAGGCAGGGACAAATTACAACTTGAAAAGGAGACTTCCAAATAAAATCCTAAACTCCTGGAAAACGGTGAAAGGATAATGGAGTGCTTTACAGAATCTGAACCTGCAAAGCACTTAAAAGACAGGAAAAACTCACTAAAATTTTGTGATGGCTGTGATACTGCAAGGTTCACAGAAGAAAATAAGGAAATGGTGGTTTCTAATGAATTTATTCCTTACAAATTCACAATTACATGTCAGAAAGTTGTGATGTCTCCTGTCTATTCTGTACTGCTATAAAATAAAAGAAGTCCTTATGATTTTCATATGGTTACGATAAGAGCAAAGGTCAAAGACTGGTAGCTAAATCATCATTTTCTAAAGAAGTAGTACAGTTGTCAAAAGCAGCATATTGGAGAATGGGGTACAGAACACACTTAGTACAAGATTCTGGCTGGAATTCTGTTTGAGCTGGTTGTGTTATAAAAAAAGTATATAATTGTTCAGTGCATCTTATCACACTTTGCAAAGGCCACTGTCCTGCTACCTAATGACACATGCATAGATACAAGAATCAATGTTGTTACACTGTTTCTCCACATATGCCAGTCTAACCTTAATGCTTTCTACTTCTATGGGACTTTACAAATATTTAAGAATATGAAATAACACATACGTACAAAATAGTAATGGCAGACTGAATTTGGGCCTCTAGAAGTTAAGTTTTCTTACAACTTTATTATATCAGCTGAATTCTGCCATGACTTTTCAGCTGATGAAGACCAGACCAACCCAGAAAAGTTCAGTCACCCTAAAAAGTGATTGCACAGGGCTGGTGGCAACTCAGTAGCAGTCAGCAGCTTCTTTTGTCACAACCATGTACCTTATCAGTCAGCTTGGAATATGGGCAAACCAGACTCTTTCCTAATTACAAAGAACAAAATAGATACACCAGTATTTATCCTTCCAAATGTGCAGTTTTTTCCTCTAGCATCACTGGTATCAAGTGTATCGGAAACAGCAAATACTGGTTTGTGCACATTATGCCTGCAAACCACTAAAAGTTTATACAAAGAAACAGCTTCATTCAGGCCCTCCAAGAGGGCTGAATTTGTTTCTGACAGAATAACTGCATTGTATTGTCAACTATTGCACACGTATGCGCGTTTAGTGTTCAACTGAGCTACACAGTTATTCCACATGAAGAAGAGAGCAATGTGATTTTTATTCTCTCACATATGCTTAGAAGGACTTTTTCCAGTAACTCATAGCTTTCCCACAGATGTTACAGCATTTAATTCCTCTGTGGTATACTTGTGTACAACACTACACAAATGAGAACTTGACTCTTACAGTCTCTGACAGAAGCAAGCTATTTTGAGGTACTTGCTCGTTATCTAGTCGGTGAAAATACATGATTCAGTATTTCTTTTGTAGGACGTATAATGCATGCTAAAATTATCTTTGAAGGAATTGTAATAAATTCAGAATTGTGACAGTAACAAAAACCCTCAAGTGACATATAGTACATACTATTTCATATGTTACTGTTGTCTTTTTTGCTTTTGTTACATATGAATGAAACATGACTTTTGAACTGTGTGGGCTTGATTTGTTTCTTCTTAAAATATAAAGAGCTTTTACTTTTATTTTAGTTAATGTTGGATCAGGAAGAATGGAACAAATCCTTAAATTTTCTCCAAGAAAAAAAAAAAAAAGAGTAAGAACTTAATTTACCATATTGGCAGACACAGACATGAAATTTAACAAAAAAAAACCAAACCAAACAAAAAAAAACACAACAGAGATGTAGCAAAGAGTGGTCAGTAAGCATTTCCTGGATAAGAGAGCCATTATATGTAAGAAAAAGAAAACGCCAGCAGCCACAAGTGCCCAATCATTTCTGTACGTGAAGAGATTCAGACACTTGTGATGACCGCTGACTTGGATATTTCTGCCTTGGCATATTATCCCAGAACTTTATGAAACTACCTTTCTGCAGTGCCAGTTACAGAAATATGCCATAATGGTCCTATTTACAAATTAATCTGCCTCCAGTGAAAACAGAAAGGGTGATTAACAGTGATAGTACCCTCCATTTCTTCATAAATTAAAAAACATAAATCGCACACACTTAAATGTTAAGAGATTTAGTCAAACTTGTTCAAAGCACAAATATGAATGTCACACCAGATTTATACTAAACACAGTGAACAGAAAAGTCTTTGCGTTCTTGTTTTAACAGCTATTTTATGCTGTAGCACTTATCTTGCCACTTCAGTTCTTGTCTTGCTAACATGCTGCCTAGTTCTAAGTGCACAGATGTATAGCTGTGCCTTAAAGACCTGTATCATCGCAAACATTTTCAAATATGGTTTTAAGAAAGGCATTTGACCTTAACACACTTTGCCGACATCATCCAGTGCAGAGGCTGAAGTGGAAGACTAGCTAACCTTCTAGTAACACATGCTGTTCTCGCTGCTGGCAATTTGTTACAGCACTGGCTGGATGCACAGTAAATTTCAGAAGAAAGTCCTATCGAAGAGCTGGGTGTATTGGCATGCTACTGGGAGCTCTGTCCAAATGATACTTTGAGTCATTGGAACAAGCATTACAGAAGCTGATGTAGTGGTAAATACAAGTTAAACGTGCAAATATGCCCTAGCAAGATAGAGAATTACTTTCTACATTTTTTTTTCTAGGGTGACTTTGCAACCCCTGCCGGTAGTCCAGAGCCCTAAGCATCGTTGCATGACATACATGTTATGTCAAAAGCTTTAGCCAGGAAAATACTTGTTGAAATGGCTGCAGTATCTGCAGTGGATAGCAATCTATTCCCTGATAAAATAAGTGCCGCTCACATATATGCAGAAAAGCCTTACAAGAGCAGGAACTTCGTTAAAGTCAACCCAATTTAAACATACACTGTGCTGATGTCTGAACTTTGAAATTTGGAAAGTTACTAACTGTTGTTTTATTACTAAGTGATATATTTTCCATTTTATTCATTTAAATGAAAATAACTTCTGTAGAAACAGCCACCACCAGAGAAATGCATTAGTTTTCATTTAAATTCCATACTGAAAACACAGGTCTGTAAAGGAATTGGGACAGACTTTCAAAGATATTTAGGTAACTACTGATGCAAGTTAGATATCAGGTAGGATATTCAATATACCTAACTAATACAGAAACTTTCAGAAATCCCTTTGCATGCCAGTCTGCTTCACTGGGCAATGTAAATATCTTTTAAAATATTACTGATGGGGTTGTAAGTGTTGCAAAAGTTGTGTATTTTCTGCACAAAAGGGAATTTTACTACTCAGAGTTTATATTATTATTATTATTATTATTATTATTATTATTATTATTATTACTTCTGTAATGTTAGAAATGTGAAAACAGTGGGGGGGGGAGGGTGGAGTGGCAGGTGCAATTTGTCTTTATATATGAGGAAGCCATGACTGAATAGTCATGCCCAGAACCCAATTTTTAAAAAAGCAAAATTACACCTTTAACAACTTGATATTGTTGAATAGAAAAATTATTTTTTATCCCGTGCTACAGAAAATTGGGTTGTACTTTCAGCTGAGTTCCTATGGCTTTTTTTAAATCTTCTTTCCAGCTTTAGTGTTATAATTTAAAAAAAAAAATCAAATTAATACAGACATTAATGATCTATCAAATATATATTAATTGCTCTCAGCAGACAAAGATCATTTTGATCACATCTCTGCCTTCCTGAATATTGTGGAGAAACCTATGAGATTTTCAGGAAGAACAGAAAAATAGAATGTTACCAATCCTTTTTATAGCCCGAGTTACTTTGCTGCCACAAAGAAGAACAGACACATGTTTTCACATGTGTTCGAGTATGCAAAAAGTTGGCTGCATAGTTTAGGAAACTAGGACTACAGAATTCACATATTTCACCCCTTTATGATTCAGTGCTTGATGGTATTGCAGAATTCTAAGCAGAAATTTAAGAATAAAATGACAGTGAATTGGTAAGCCTATGTTACTTCTGTGATATGTATTAGATTAGCCCCACGTATGTTGTCTGTTCCTTAAGAATAAGTAATAAAATGTTTGGGGAGTTTTTGTTTCATTTTAAAAGAATTAGCTTATTTTCCTTTGCAAAACATTACCTCCTGATTATATATCAGACATTATTTGTGAACAGAAAATCAGTTCAAATTGCACATTTCACCTTCCCTCTATATTAAAATTCTTACTCAATATTTTGACTGTTCAAACGCAGCTTCCTGAAAACCTGCATGAATCTGAATAATTATAAATTCATTTCCGTTATTATTCAGAGAAGATTTTCCCAGTTGTTGTGGTTTAACCCTAGCCAGTAACTAAGCACCACACAGCCGCTTGCTCACTTGCTTGCCCCCAATGAGATGGGGGAGAAAATCAGAAGAGTGAAAGTGAGAAAACTCGTGCGTTGCGATAAGAACAGTTTAATAATTGAAATAAAGTATAATAATAATAATAAATATACAAAGCAAGTGATGCACAATGCAATTGCTCACCACCTGTCAAGAGATGCCCAGCCAGTCCCTGAGCAGTGGTCCTTGCCTTCCAGCCAACTCCCCCCAGCTTCTATACTGAGCATGATGTCATACGGTGTGGAATAGCCCTTTGGCCAGTCTGGGTCAGCTGTCCTGGCTGTGCTCCCTCCCAGCTTCTTGTGCACCTGGCAGAGCATGGGAAGCTGAAAAGTCTGTGACCAGTGTAAGCACTACTTAGCAACAACTAAAACATCAGTGTGTTATCAACATTATTCTCATCCTAAATCCAAAACACAGCACTATACCAGCTTCTAGGAAGAAAATTAACTCTATCCTAGCCAAAACAAGGACACTAGTGAAAAAAACACCAAAACCAATCATCCACCATCATGACAGATTGAGTTTATAGTGTTAAGTACTATCCTTCCATCTCTGTCTCAGTCTGTATGTGTTTTTCATTTGAATATGTGTCCCAAATATTTTCTGCTTGTTTTCTAAACTCATTTTTTAGTATCGAAAATACTCTTTCAGCTAGGGAATCCACTGTTTAAAGGCAAGTTTAAATGCAAAATTAAAGTTTATTTAGAGACATTACTGAAAATTGCCAGGCCAACTTTGTACTTTAATCATTAGTGTATATATATATAAAAAAAGAACTGAAGAAGCTTGCAAATAAATAAGGTTTATTTATTTAAGATTATTTGCAAAATGTTTGGCAGAAACTAGAAAAACAAACAACTAAACAATTACAGCTGACTTAAGTCAAACTTTTGGATTAAATTAATAATTTCCTGGAGCTTTCAATAAAAGGAAGGAACTAGAGTGCTTTGACATCTCATCACTGCTTTCCTAAATAATCCTTGAATCAGGAAGAGGAATCCAGATTCCCCTCCTCTGATGCAGGTGTCCAACAAACCAGGCTGCTCTGATGTTATCCCTCTCATTCAGGAATATCTGTTTTATATTAAATTAAGCTGCTTAGGATGTGCTTTGATTAAACTAAATTTGCATTCTTCAGTAAAGTTTTTTGCTGTAAAGTGCCATCCATCTCACTCAAAGTAATTTTCAGCATATTATGGAATTGTAGCCGGTTGATGGCATTAGTTCCCTCTTCCTCTTACCTGGTCCAAGAGCCACATCATCAAAGGCAAAGGCATGTTTTCTTCCATTAATGAGGATTTTTTTTTTTATTTGCATCCAGTATTTTTTTCCTGTTTGATCCGTGTTCATATTAGCTCTCCAGATCCTACATTTTGTGATGCTACATAATCACAGAACACTTCCCATGTTGCTCTTTAAAAATTTTATTTATGTCTATTTATGAAGTGTGATATGAAGTTTTATTTTGTTCTATTTGGTCTCAGCCTCTAACTTTTTTAATATCATGGAAGACTAATGGCAGTTGTAACAAATATATGTTTGCACTTTTGTAAAATGTCAATTGCTTAGTCAACTGAATGTTTTGGGTGTTTATGGATTTGCCATCAATAACACAGAATCCAGTCCAAAGGCTTCATGATACCTCATTATACTTCATAGAACTTGATGTTGTATAAAATGCAGTAAAGAACATTCCCATCATATATTCTCTTCTATGGCAATGCTAAAAATGTTCCTTCAAAATTAAAGTTTTCTGAGGTTAAAAAAGTACAGTGTTGTCAATGTTATTAGAAATGAAAGAATTTTTAACATTTTAGCCATGACTAATATTACATAGAAGTAAGCATTACATCCAAGCAGATACTTCTCCTTTCTTAGGTCAGTCAACAGAGTTTTGTTTGCATTATATTCTAATATGCAGGGGTACAAAAATGAAGTCTGGTGCTAAGTTTTAGTCACGCCTCTTAGTACATAACCAAGGATGGGTATCATCAAAAGCAGTGAGAGGTTAAACAAGACAAGAATACTTTAGATAGCAAATCTTCAATTACAATTTTAATTCCTCATCAGGTGAGAACTTAGATGTGCATTTCTTTAAACAGGCCAGGGAGATTACTAGTTTCTATAATTTTGTCATAGTTTCATTGACATTAATGGAGCTTACAGACATTAAATATCAACTTCAAGCCTCCCTTCATGTTTGGTCACATTGATTTCAGATGTGTGCTCAAATCTTTGCATAGCTAGAAACTTGCACTTTGTTGGTAGGATGTTAAAGATAAATGCTCTTTAATTGTCTAGATTAATCATACAGAAGCTCTATAGATTTTTCTATCTTTTGTAATTGTACATAACACTTTGATATGACCTTAAAACTGATAGAATCCTTCTGTAATCATCTACTTACTGCTGGCATTTAAACAAACACAAAACACTTCACAAAGCTTAGAAGGTTCTGTTGATTTCCTTTCAGAGGTGCAATGGGAATAGTGAAATACTTTTGTGATTTACTTTATACTTAAACTCTCTCCTAACTACTAAATGCAAATCCACTTTATAACACATATTCTGGTTGGATATCTAAGGGATTTTGAAAATTCAGTCACTTGGGGATGGAAATTACAACCAGGACTAGTTCCGGGTGAAAATATTTTAAAAAATGCAGGCAAACCCACCATGTATAGTGTTTTCAAACAATTACCGATTTTATAAATTTGTTTACATCCAATGATTTGTTAATTTTGATACCTCAGTCAAATAAAAATGAACCTCAAAACCAAAATGGCTCAATTCAATATACTAGAAGTAATCTTTTTTTGTTTATTTAATCAGTGAGTGACTGTATTGACATAGCTTTTAATTAAAATGAAGCAACCAAACTATTTCATATTTCATCAAACTATTTCAACTTTAAAACACAAACAATGTAAATGTTTGATGCATTTTGTTTGCCTACAACCTGACACAATTTTTAAATATCCCTCCCCTAAGATATGTTAAATGCTAGCAAATCAGAAAGCCTATTTCTTGCCAGTTTTCAGTTTAGAGATATGACTTATCCCGAATCTGACTGAAGGCAGTAGAACAGGCAATGACTTCAGGCAGTCAGCAGCTATAGTCTATAATATGGTTTTAATATAAAATAAAATAAAATAAAATAAAATAAAATAAAATAAAATAAAATAAAATAAAATAAATTTGGCCCTTCCTCTTTTGTTTTGTTTTGTTGGTTTTTTTTTTACTCATAGGGGCATATGACTGGTTGTGCTCCCTCACATAATGTAAGGAATGCTGCAGAAATGCTTTTTCCAAATATTGGATTCAGATTTTTTTAATGTCGTTACTTTTGACCACTTACAGCTTCATGTTGTAATTTCTGACAAAACCAAAAGAAGCATTCTAAAAGTTTGTCTTATTTGAACCAGATGTTGTAAAACAAAAGATCTTCATAGAGGTAAATGGGTACAACCAATACTAGCAAATGAAGAGCTGTTTCCTGAAATCCAGTGAAAATAATAATGCTAGTATATGGGAAAAGATAATTTAAAACTATTGTTCAAAGATTTGAAACAAAAATGACCAGGCATTCCTGTCCATAGTTTCACAGTTGGTGCCCTATTTCCATATATTAATTTCTCATTTTATGATACCCACTTACAATAGCTGACTTGGCTACCACAGCCCAGAATACACACAGAAATGTTTATTGGCAGAGTTTTATCCATTAAAACCATAGAAAAATATCTTGACCATAAACTTTTTGGTGGGACAATCTAAGAATTTTTCACTGACTGATTCTACATGATTGGAATTTCCATATAAAAGCAAGGAGATTACTATTATCTAAATTGCCATTTTGTGTATATTCAATTGCTTTTACAGCCTTGGAAAGTATGAGGATGTACTCGGTTTTAACACCTTTTAAAAATTAAATTCATCAGCTGTGATAAGGGCATGACTGGAGATTTGTCACAGACCACTGAAGCATTTAACTGATATTCCACTAACCTTTCTGCTCCATCTGAACCGGAACAACCTTCTCACAGTGCAATCAATGAAATGAGCCTTCCCATTCCTAATGACTACTGCAGGGATACAAAGTTCTGAGTCCTGGAAAATTACAGACACTAAAATGTGCCAAGTTTTACCAGATACCTTTGACGACACTTGTAGTATGCCATCATTTGAAATTTCACATTTCTAGCTGGCAAATTGTCTGCTGCAAAGAAATATGGAAGAATGAATGCTAAGTAATTCAATGATCATTAAAATCATGCACCAAATAGATTGATGATGAACTTCAGCATTTTAATTTTTCTCATTTAAAAAAAAAAAGGAATCTAAGAGGATTGTAGAAAGACTGTTGACAGCTTTTGGGTAGGAATTAATTAGAACATTTTATTGATAGCATGCTCAAAACATTTATAACAAAGATCTCATTAACTTTCTGGTTCTATAAATTTTAAAAGTAATTTATATGGCTTCGGTTATGTTTACTTCTCTTCAGCTATGTAAGATTTTTCCATGCACATCATTAGCCAAGCCTCCTTGAGGTCAATCACAAAATTTAGCAGGGTTTAAAGGGAAGAGAACTTGATCCTTCTATGAAGCACAACATGAATAAAACAGAAAAACGAAAAATATGTTTTCATATCATTTGATAAAGTAATAGATGTGAAACTGCAAATACCACAAGATGGAGATAATCTTTACCTACTCCGTCAACAACAGGTTTCACAATCAATAGGGTCATCTAACACTAAGACTGATATTTTGTGCTGATTCTTCCATAGCAGCCTGGGTGACAGGTTTAATGTTATAATAAGATATGCAGTAGCACCAGTAGAAAAGGGTTTACATAAACTTTATTCCTTGGAAAGCAAAGAGGCTAATTTAGTTCAGAAAAAACTGAGTTACATCTTTCTAGTAATTTTTTTTCATATTTCATCAAAAGCCAGACCCCTTAAAATTCGGCATGTTTAGGTTTACATCTTTAATAAATACGCTATTGACATTTTACAATAAGAAAAAAATTACAAGGTATGCTAAAACTCACAAACATTAAAGCATCAAGAAAAACAATAAAACATAGAGAAAAATAATACTGAATCTGATGTTAAATCATTAAATAACTTTTGTAAATTTTTCAAGAGTACCTAAATTATTTTCTAAGTTTAATTCAAAATCAGCATGACTGTTTCTCAATGATTAATCGCTTTTAAAATTGGCGTTCACATCAATGAAGAATAATTGAATATGTTCTAGAAATGAATCACAAGATCTTAAGATGCAAGAGAATCAGCAAATAGCTTAGCCCAGTTTTTTCCACACAGCTTTATATCTGAATTACTGTGGTAAATTCTTTGTGCATGTGTATTTTAGGTTTTTAAAGGGTTAGCCTATTTTCCAGTGTCTACCACATACCTTGGTTTCTGAGCAGTGTTATCTTACAGAGCGGTCCCACAGGATCTGCAACCTAGTTCACAGCTTGAAAGAACCCCAACAGACACAAGGAACTCATCAAAACTGGGACATTTCTTACCTACAGCATCACACAAAATGTCTGAATCACTGGACTTGTGGTGCATGCACAGAGAACTGTGATTTATAAGCTGTGAGACCTAACTCATCATCCATGAGCGTAAGTTGTGCTCAGGGCCTCCAGCATAAGGTAGCTTGTGGCATTTATTTGCACTTCTCAGCTCTGCCCCACTTCTGTTTTCAGAAGGAGCAGCCACAGCTGAGCTCTGTGATCTAAACCAAAGAAAAACTAACGCCTCTGAAAGTTTGGCACACATAAGCCAACATTTCCAAAAGGAAAATATTTTATCCAGTTCCTCACCCTCCTTTCAAACACTTAACATACTTTTAAGTACCAGAAAGACAAATACTGAAACAGTCATATTATGAATGGGGTTTTTTGGTGGTTTTTTTTTTCCCCTAGTACTTATTGCATGAGTCACTAAGTTCATAAATACCACCCTGATGTGTTCTGGTATATTGTTGCAGTATTTTCAGTGATGTGACTACTTAACTTGTCTACCTTTGCAAAGTCTCATCTAGATAGTTGCTGAATAGCATTCACTCTTGTCCCCTTTACCTGAAAATCAAAACAAAAGAAGCAGAATTTTTATAATACTTTTAAAAGAATTTTTTTAGGGAGGGGAAGAAAAGGACACCACAATGAGAAGTTGTTTGTATGCCTGAAAATTGAACCATTGGTCATGTGTTTGTGCAAGCGTACCAGCTTTGAGAAGGTATGTATCTTTGTAACATGGGGACAGGCAGGAAGAGGAGGGAATAGACTATGTTTTCCAAGTGAGAGCAGCTCTGGTAGTGGATGTGGCATTGTAGAGCCACAGCAGGGCAGAGCTAACAGCGAGTTCAGCATGCATTTACCCTGCACAC
This sequence comes from Theristicus caerulescens, assembly GCA_020745775.1. Lineage (NCBI taxonomy): Eukaryota > Metazoa > Chordata > Aves > Pelecaniformes > Threskiornithidae > Theristicus > Theristicus caerulescens. The sequence goes on from CM036558.1 coordinate 78,986,693, forward strand.
TACACACTCCCCCAATAAATTAAACTTCTGTGTTAATATTGTGTGCATCATCTATTTCATCAGTATAGCTGAAAGCTGACAGGACAGCTTATTTTGGTTTATGTGTATTTTCTGCTACATGCCACCTTGTTGAACATGCATGGGTTTGCAGATGAACATTGCCTTGGCCTTTTCATTCTTACCATTCCTCTTTCATTGCTGGTTTTCATTTCACTTTCAGTTTTCTAAAAGAGTTTTTAGTTCAAAAACTCTAGAACAGTAATCTAAGTCTAGCCCAGGCCCCTGCAACAGGAGAGAGTTCCCTACAATTTAACTTCCAATCTTTCCTCTAATTTCAAACTTAAGGAACAAGTTTCAATACCTCTTTTAGAGCACTATGCTTTCTTTATAGATTTTCTTTGAATGTTTAGCCTAATTTTACTTCTGTTCTATCACTTGGTTCTTCACTTATATCACTTCTGTTTTAGCACTTAATTATGTTCTTTTTTGTGATTCTTAAAACAAATCCATGCTTTCATTTGACATTTACACCCTCCTGATACATAAACAGTTATGATATTTCAGTCTAAATCACCATTTTGCAAAGCTTTAAATGTATTTTGTCTTAGCATATCTTCATTTGTCTGCCCTTACAGCACCTTAATTGTCTGTCCTTACAGCACCTTAGTAGTTTTTTGGTGTCCTTTAATTTCCCTGTAATTTACATTAAAAGTATTGAATTGCACATATTTCTCTCCATATACTTTGCTGGTCACTCACATTCACTCCATTAATTTTAGGATAATAACTAGAATTCTAAAGTATAAAGGGAACTTTAAAAGGCAAAGCAAGTTTTTACATGCACTGCTATAAATATTTTCTCTACACATCGGACTTCTCACTTTTTCCTACAAAGCAACAGTCCAGCATGTTTGTACTCTGAAATATCAAGCAACAAAGCTTACTTGTACCTTGGGGACAGTGGGCTTCATCTCCACCATTCACATTTTGAAAATCTTTGTTTTTCTTTCATCTTAATAATGACATGCAATGACCTACGTTAGCAATAGGGTGCAGTGCAACAGCTTTAAACTCATAGAAAATTTTTACAAGTAGCAAGTTTCCATGTATATATATTTTTTCAAACATTTAAACAAATCATAGATTTGTGGTGTATTTGTGGCCTGCAGAGTAGCCTGCAGTGGGTTTTTCACTGAATAGTCTCAGTCTTGCAGGAAAAAGGTGTGCTGTAACTTAGGATGAGGGTGGAAAGGGGAAGATAACAGACAGTTATAAAGTCCTCTATGAGGTAGTGGCCATTTTATCTGTTTTTCAAAATTTAACACCTAAATAGTCTTCTGTCCATGGATTTCACTAGGATTAGATTTGAGACACAAAGAAAAACCAGGGCAAAAGCTGGAGTAGAGCTGGAAACAGACTGTCAAGAGAAATCAAGGGGTATAAAAACTCTCTGCACTAAGGATTTTTAGTGATGAAGGGCTGGGGTGCCTTGCCTGTGAGTCCACCAAGTGTTTGAGTTAAGGCTGAGAGAAATAAAATTTCCACAGATATTGTTATACCAGGTCTGGGAAGCATGCTCCCAGGCCAGGCAAGACTGGTATTCAGGTTCTCCTCTGAGGAATATTTAATCTCTGTAGAGAGCGGGGTCCCCGGCCTGTGGCTCAGCCAAGCTTTATGGCTAGGCTTGAGATGGAGAGCCTGGAGCTATGGTGGGAGGGGGCTGGGAAGAGTCTTCCAAAGTAATCTAAGGCTTGATGCTCATGTCTTGGCTGAGGGATATCAGTTCCAGGTTTGGCTCTTGCTTTGGGGATCAAGGGACCAATCCTGACCAGAAATTTTGTAACCTCATTCATATCTTCCTGTGTGACCCTCTCCCAACAGTGACATGCAGCGGCTGCACAATGAAATGACAGTAACTGGTAATGAGGTACGTTGCATACATTACGCATAGATGTTACATACATACATACTTTGTCCACCATGTAACAACTTTCCACTTACATATTTTTTACTCACACCTGAACACATTGCAGACATCTCATGTGTTCATGCACCTGCATGGTAGCTCTCAGCCCAGATTTTCCTTGATGTGCTCAAGCTGTCAGATTCAGTCATGTGGCAGCTTGGGCTGACAAGGGGCCACAAGACGACAGTGACAAGGCCCTTTAAAAGGTAATAGCTTTTTTTTTTTCCTCTGTTTTTCAGCATACAGTGACTGGGTAGTTTCATCTTGTTAGCAGTATCCTGATAATGACCAACTTCTATTCTTCTTGGTCTTTATGTTCTCTTATGTCTCCTTTATATTATGAGTGCATATATGCCCATGAATGTACACACATCTACTGCCAAAATTTCTGTCAAGATACACACCAGCTAAGATGCATTAAAATTACAGCTGCTTAGCAGATATTTAATTTTTTCCATACTTAAGACCAGATGCTTTCACTGAGCTGCAACTAAGAAGCACTTTTTTCTTTTGATGGTGGAAAATATAACAGGAATTTTAAGAGAATGAGGTGGTGCTCTGTAGTACTAGCAGAGTAGGGTTAAATATCTTTCTTCTCTCCCTGAAACATCAGAAGTAGCACTCATGAGAACTACAAGAAGAATCTGGTAAATTAATCCTCTGTTTAGTATAACTGGAATTGTAAAAAGCCACAAAACATTTAACCTTTGCACTGACAGGAACTATGCCACTCTGCTGTTGAAAAGAAATGCTATATTGTATTGCTTTTTTATTTGTTGTTTGTTTGTTTGTTTGTTTTTAACAAGCTTAGATAAGTTGCACTAAAATTGTCAAAATGTAAAGTTTACCTCTAAAGCAAGCAGAATTTATTCACTCTTTGCTCGTAATCAATACTCAAAGGTTAAAGGGCTTTTTAACACAATGGAAGAAAATTAAAAGCAAACATAAATCTATCATTCCTGCTAAATGTTGCAATTTATAGGGGCTAATGGATTTATTCTTTTTCTCACTGCATAAAATGCTTCTTTTCAGATCACAGTTACCATTCCTTAATTAAGAATTCACAAAAGTGCCATGTAAATGTACATAATTTATTCCCATCATATTGAAGGTCTGGGAATTTTGCCAGTGAATGAAACATTGTATTCCATAGGAAAAACAAAACGAATACTTCTGTGTCTGATATGAGAGATTCATTCATTAAACTGACATAGTCATAAATCTGAATTAGAGCAAACAGTACAGTCAGGGTAATATCTAATTGGTCTTTCAGCTCGGGATTTTGGAGGCTTGAAATGGTGATTACTTAATAAGGCAAAGAATATCCAAACCTTTAAAGGCAGATATGAATGAGCTTTGTTGTCAACCTAGTTTCCTCTTTGGAAAACAGAAGCTGGTGCTGCCACTGATCTTTGCTTTTTTATGAGTACCAGAAGGCAAGTTTGAGGCTTTGATGACTTAAGAGGGTTTTTGTCATGTTAGAGTTGTCAACAGCTGACTTAGTGCAGAGCCAGGGAATGAGGCAGACGTATGACCAGATGGAAGAGTAGTCTCAGGAGGATTGACCTTACAGGGGGAAAAAAAAAAAGTACCTCAATATCTCTGGCTTCTGGCTGTTGGCAGTATGACCAGAGCATCATATGCCTGTGTCCTTCCAAAAAAATCCCATCAAGGTTTCACATACACTTCAATACTGGTAAGTCCATGTCACAGACTGTATTCAGTTCTACCTGGAGAATGACAGCACGTCCCTCTTTATTTAACTGTGACAGAAAAAGCAGTCAGAGCATAATCTGAAATGCTGGGTTCTCACACTTATCCCTTCTTCTGTTTCACACATGCTGTAACATATTGGCTTTCTGTGCTACGCCCCAAGTGCCTAACATAAAGTAGAATCAAACTGAAGCAACTGCATAGGAGACACTGATGCCACAGTCAGAGGCTCATATGTTACAATGATCTTAGTATTCGTAACCTCCCTAATGCTAAAGAAAACCTTGTAGGGACTCTGGAAGCCAAATAGGTAACAGTCAGTATGGAAATCTGGCTTAAATCTGGTGGGGAAAGAAAACATATCAGAGATTCATTTAAATTCTTCCTACCCACTCTAATCTTAAACAAACCCTCCCTCACCTTGCTGATCTTCCCAGTTTGGGATAATTTGCCTTTAAAACTTTCACTATCATCCCTCTGCGTTGTGTCCATGGGTGTACACTAACAGCATGGTTGGTTTTGTAGGATAAATTAATGCACATGAAACATTCAATGAACTCCATAGACAAAGATGTATTCTTATGTATGCCTTCTGAGGTAAAAACCCCTCTGTTTTTAAAGAGAATAGAGATGCTATTCCCAAGATCTTTAAAATGTGGAGAGGGAAAAGCATTTTTCCCCTTCAGATTTTGAAAATTCAAGGTAGACCTTTCAAATTTTTCTCTCTAATCAACATATTTTAATTTAAAGTTAATTGTAAAAAATATTCCCTCTTTTAAATATAATTTAGGAGTTTTGAAATTCATTAGAAAACATGAAAATATGCTAATCCTTGAGATAAAATTGTAAGAATCAGTCATGACAGAGTAAATCAGGTGTCTCTGCTCTGAAAACCTGAAGTGTAGATTACTGCACCCAGGGTTTGCATGTTTCTTGTAAAATGGAATGTACTTTTAAGAAGCTGACTCTCTTAGCAGAGTCTGAGCAGAGCAGTGCAGCAGTGCCTCTTAGTTATGAACAGTCATTGAGAAACTGACACCAAATAAAGCAAAGCTTTCCCAACAACCTTAGGTACTCTGTGATAATTCAGCAGCATACATCTGAAACCAGCTGGGAGCCTAGAGGAAAGTTAATCACCTTAAACCTCTTCTAGTTTTACAGCCGAGTTTTTGTTGTGCCGTGGAGTAAATCCTCCTTAAAAGTGAATGGTCAGTCAGGTTATTCTCATCAACAGAGCGGTAGTTGCAGCAGGGTCTGTGCAGAGCATGCTGTGAATCAATGAAAATGTGCAGAACTGGTCAATTCTTGCTGTACAGCTGTTTGGCAAGGATGTCAGCATGGACTGAAAAAGACAGAGAAATCTTCTAGTTTTAGATTTCAAGGGCATGTTTCTGTACCCTGATGTAGATCAATGGTCTACCGAGAGACGACAGTGAGCTAGGAACAGTCATCTTTTCTGTAACTGGAAGAGAGGGGAAGAATCTGTCCCAGCACACCTCCTGTGTGAAGGTGAGGAAATTAAGCAGGGGAGAGAGAGCTGAGAAGAGGTTTCTCAACTATGGGAGGGATAAATTTGAATAATTAGGCCTTCTGATGGAACATAAGAAATTTACCTTACTATTATTTTGGCATATAGCATGGTCATTCATTTCAAAATCTCTGGTTCACACCTGATCCTTTTTAAGGCAAAACAAAATTTAATATGTCCCACATTTTACTAGATTACCTGAATTTTTTTTGCATATCATAGAGATATCAATGACATAGCTGACACTTTTTCCTTTGATTTGTTCTTTTGGTTCTGGGGTTAATTAAACTCTATGCATTTTTCATCATAAAAAGCAATAATGCCAACATCCACTCACCATTTGAAAATTTCAGTTCAAAATCCGACGTATAAGACACCAGGATCTTTTCCATCTAGCCTGGTGGTATTTAAAGCTTATTTTGACAGTTCCAAAATATTCCAACCATTTGAAATGTCACCTTCTGTTAGACACTGCACAGTATTTAACCACAGTCATTTCCCAATGAACTTAAATCTAAAGAGAATGATAGAAGAAATAGAAATAGAAGTAGAAATAGAAGTAGAAATAGAAACAGAAATAATAGAAATGATAGGAAAAACAGTAGGAAGGAGGTGAGAAAGAAGTAAAAAAAAATAACCCATACATGTCTACTTGGTCTTTTTTATGTTTCTTCTTTCTTTATGTCTGTTTCAAGTCACTAACCAAATCCACTTCCCTACTCGCAAGCTGGAGGAGGAATTTAGTTGTTGCACTATATCTTGAACGTCTGCTGATGCATGATGAATGAGAACTCAATATGAAATATGTTCAGTTACCATCTGCCTTGCATAACAGAAAGGAGCTGCTAACAGCTGCAACATAGCCTTACCTGAAGACTGAGGTTGCTGCTGAAAGAGTCAAGATCCTGCATGAGGTCAGCATTGAAATCTCACCCACAAATCGGGACATAACCAATGCAGATCCAATGTAGAAGACACTTCCTACAAGGAACTGTGCTTTTAACAAGCCACCAGATACAACTTGATGGTGTTTAAAAACCTAGTACAGCATGGTGCAACAACACAACCTTGATTCAACAAAGTCAGGGATGTAGGAAACTTCTAAAAATTTAATAAACTTCCTGCTAACTGAAAATGAAAAAAGCACAACATTTGCAGTGGCTGTCACCAGAATAGCAGCAACTTGATGAGAATCTAATAAAACACACAAATCTAATAGTCTAATAGTCCAGGAGAATGATTTTGTACTTCATACTGACTGGACCTAATACACTTTCTTCTCTCAGTCAAAGAGAGGAGACAAAGCTGTGAGAGCATGCAAATGACACTCCCTACATGAACACAAATGTTTTTTGATATCCAGCTTTTCCTTAGTGGCTGGCAATTTTGGACCCAATTGAACATATTTTTAAATAATTTGATTTTTTGAATAGCCTGAACTTCCAGCATTTAAAAATGCACTGTGAAAATGACGGTTTAATCACCTAACCTAAAATCAACAGTGTCTTCTGAAAATTTACAGTTAAAAAAATTACAAAAGATTAAAAATAAAAATAAAAATTACATTGCATCTGATGATATAAAGACAAAAAAATCTATGAAACAAAAATGTAAGAAATCATTTAGATGTAATTGATTTCAATAGGAATGAACAATACATTCAAATCCCTTTCATTACTAATTCAAATTCATTTTGGATTTCATTTCTAATTCAACAAATAAAACATTTAGAAAGTTAAAATAGACAGTTACACCCATTGTGAAGCAGCTATAACTATTTGTATACCCTCTTCTGACTCCAGCAGTTGAACTGAAGTCAGTGCAGTAGAACACATGTAAGTTATTGTAATCTGAGATTTATAAATGAGAAATCCCAGAGTTGTAAAGATGCCATGATGTCTGTGTGGTCTGTTTGTGCACAAAGATTCTGGATGCTACAATATTAATACATCTCAGTGACCCTTCCTGTCAAAAATTCAGATATGTGGTACTGTCTGGTGAAAAGCCAGTGGAAAGATTGTTTATGTTTTCCAATTTAATTGCTTGTAAAACTGAATCAATATTAATCATACTAGCTGGCAAATAGGTAAGTGAAATCAGGGAAGTCTACTGTAGAAACAGCAATATAGCATTAAATTCATACAGCTGCAAGCTTGACAGCAGTCACTGCATATCTGAAAATCCATTTTACTTCCTCTCATATGCATATGGTTACAGCTTGCTTTTCAAATAAATCTGATCAACATTTTGTGGTATTTGAACATTTTCCCATCTGCTGGATTGTTCATAAAACTCATTTTCCCTGATTTAGTGAGGCTAGGAACACACCAGTCTGAATGGTTTTAGATTTGTATTTGGAACTTCTGGGTTTATGCAATCCCTCATATGTCCCATAATATGTTCCTAATTTTACAACAGATTAATTTATGTTTTAAAGCTAATAAGCCAAGTGTCATGGTGTTTGGCTATTCTTTGCTGCATTACAGTATTTTATTTTAAAGGGTCATGCTCACTGAGTCTCTGTGTATTTTATATCAAAAGATGAAATGGCTTTAATTTTTAGAGGCATTTTACTTCTTTACGATAATGCTCAACCCTCTAAAATGAGTCTGACTATCCCAAGAAGCATTAATTAGTCCACATGCAGCTCTTACTTGCATTGGACAAAATACTGCTTGCAACCAATTACTCTAATGGTCCAAACTAAGTAATATTTTTTAATTAAATTAAGACAGTAGTATTTCCTGTACTGATTTTTACTTCAGCAGTCTTATTGTTTAATGATCCCCAAATGCTGGCACAATGCAGCAATTAAGGCAACATGGGAATATCTTAGTAAATATCTTAGCAAATATCTTAGCACCACACCTGTGATAAATCATGAACACCACTCTTTCCGATCACTAGAAAGTACCGTAATACAAAGCGTGGAAACCAGATATATTCAGTGTGCAGTTCAAACTCTAAATCTGTCCACTAGTTTATAGAAAAAAATAAACTTCTCATCTTGTAATGGGCATATTTGCATGTTACATGTTTCTGCTTCTGATACTTGAATTCAGCCATTTTGGTTAGCCTGCGACTGGTCAACCTGAGCTGTCAGAATGTACCCCATTGTTGCTTTTGTCCTCAGTCATTTTCCTTCTGAGAATTTGGTATATTTCTGAATTTCTTCTTGTCCTGACATTACACAGGCTGACAATACTGCCCATGTTGCCATCTTCCCACATGGCAGCCGGTGATTAGAGCGGATTCAAACAGATATTGAAGTCCCTCATTGGATGGCCTACACTAGGTGCCACCTTCACATTATTAAAACATCAATCATGGTAGAGCCCTCGTGGTGTGCAGGGAGCTGCTGAACTAAATGAAGCAAAATGAACCTCTCTGTCAAGCCAGTAGAAAACATGCTAAGCTTATTTCAGGAGTTTCCCTTTGCTTCTTAGGTATTACTCAGTTCTTCAATACAATTTAAAATGTTTTCCTTATTACATTATGCAGTGTTTAAACCCATCCTCGCATGTAATGTTGGTAATATTTGCTTTAAAAAACCACCACCATCAGACATTTTCAGCTACTGTACATCAGTTCTGTTTAAAAAAATTTAACATTTTAATAGGAAGCATCTCCCTGATCTTTTTGGCAAATGTTCTCTTACTTACTGCTTTCTCTCTCTTCAGATCTATGAATATTGATTGTTCTCTGTATTTTCACCCAATATGGATTCTAGTTTGCTCATGCGGCAGGCCCCAGCAGGTTGGCTGTAGAGAGCAGAAGCTTCATAAGATTAGAAAGGCTTTTGAATACAAGTATCTTGCTCAACAGAAAACTTCTGTAATTGTTCAGCGGCTGTTGATAAAACGCATGACTGATACCACCCCATATTTTTTAATGAAAGCAATAATGGCAACTATGTCCTCTGTTAATCTGAATGTTGCTGGGTTGTATAAAATGTGGTGTCAACATGCAGCAGATTGAGCTTCACAGAAAATGCAGCTGGGAGAGAGGCATAACAAGTGGATCACACACAAGCTGCTGTGTCAGACACTCTGTTTCTCAGATCAAGCAACCTGGACATGTACTCCGTAAGAATTATAAATACCTAGGGAATTAAAAGATTAAAGCATTGATGTGTATGGATGCTCTGAAGGCTAAGCTGTGAGGCAGATTTTGAGCTAGCCTTACATGTCACTTGGACACAGGCATGTAAGTTATACTTTAGACATCAACAGCCTTTGTATCTGTCCCGAAATCTGGTTTTTGAGGGAGTTTGAGCTTCTAGGCAATGTTACTTTGAAAATCCTACTCTGTGGTGCAATTAATTTTATTTCATGGCAATTCTGTATTCTATTTAAGCACCATTTTATTTTTCCAAACTTTAAAAGGGTGGTGATTGTAAGGAGTGTTTAGCTGGATAACAGTTGAAGGACAGCTACATTTAGATCTTAAATCTTGCTTATGAGGCAAGATAAAGCTTTAAAGAAGAGAAATAAATCCAAAAAAAAAGCAATAAAAGGTAATTTAATTAGAGACCTGGCAACAAAAGTATGGTTTTTATAGCATCGTCCATTGATAAGTACTCTTTCACCTTTCTCTGCATGGGAGGTTGCCAGTTTTACATCCAAGAATTTCTTGGCATCACTGAGCAAAAAAGTCACACATTTAATATAGACCAAGGCTGAAGGCAGTTTAGCAGGATTAAGTATCAGCACATCAAAACTGCTTGGAGTATATTTCTTCCTTTCATAAAGCAAATTAATGCAGGTAGTCATTAAAGAAACAGGTATATTAAAACAGAATACATCATACATCAAACCTCATTGAAAATCTTGGGCAATATGCCTTTACAATAATATATGACTTGACCTTCAGCTCCAAATATCCATTAGACATTTCTAGCTGCCATTCATTCCAAATTAGTAAAGTATACAAAGTGATTTACTCCTTTGAATTGGCATGGTCTGGACCATCACCAAAAACATATGCCTGTCTTATTAAGTACCTAATCCACTTTCCCTTGACAATGATTCTTTGCACTTACATTGCACTTTATCTTTTCAAAGAGATCCACAAAGTACTATTCAGTATTCCTCTCTAAATAGAGGAAAAAGTTAATTTTCACTTGGGAGATACTGTACATACAAATTGGACAGGACAGGCAGCTAGGTTCTAGTAGTGGAAGCTAGTTGTTTCTTAAGATATTTTTTGGAAGTTCTTATAATACATGACCTAGGGATTTTGTGCGGGTATTGTAAACTATGAAAACCATTCAGACCAATTGATGACAGGTAGATGGCTGGTGGGGAACAAATGCATCCCCTTCACTTCACCACTGTTTGCCTCACTGGGTTGTTTAGAAGGAAACAAGTGTTGATCTGACATTGTTATTTTGGGGAGGGACAGACTCAAATCCCCAAGTAAATGGCAATATGCAACTTAATTTTTAAGACAGAATCAATACAGGAGAAAAAACACTTTCCTTTCTTATAATTGCAACCATTATTTGATTTGTTTAATACACAGTTTCCCGGAGACACCAGCACAGCAGATAAGCAATATCAGCAATTTATTATTATTAGTTGTCATTTCAGGGGCTTAACTTCTTACTAGAACTTTGTTATGAAGAAAATGTTACCTACCTCACATTTTCCTGAAAACAGCCAAAAAAAGATTATATCAAATAAGGTGATGTAATTGATTAATCCACCCCTAGCTCAGATTCCTTTTCTGAAGATGCACTAGAAATCCCTCCCTGTCTGCAAACCTTAGTTTCCTATGGATTTTTAGGATTAGAGCTTGTATTTTGCTACTGTCTCAGTCCCTGGGCTTCTAGGCCCAGATCTGAGGTAGAACAGCCTGTCAAGTATTAGGCCTTGATATTTGGTTTCCTGCATTGAGTCTCAAATTAGCTATTCATTGCCTCCAATCTTTCACAAGCCCTTTGGGAATTTATCTGAATTTGTGAATACAGTGAATTTGTTTGGCACACAGGGGAATTTTGACAGCTAAAAAAGTAATATCCAGTTCTTCTAAAGGAATTTTAGTTTCACGCACATCTTACTTAGAGACATAGCATACGTTGTGTATAATAGCTCTGCAGGATAAAAACAAATACTTAGACCACATAGCCATGTCTCTGCTTTCCCCCATGATCCAGAAACTGTTTTGTTTTAATCAGCACTGCCAATGATCCTAGGCTCTTCCCCTTTCCAGCCCTCCTTGTGACCACACACTCTAACACCCTACTCTATTATGACTTTTCATGTGGCATTTTTCCACTTTTCCCTCATCAGAAAAATGTCAGCAAATGAACGGTGTTTAGCTTGCTAGTACTCACTTTGGACTTGGCCAATAGCTGAGTATGCCGGTTACCTCATCCATTGTCAACATCCAAAAAGTATGAAAAACTTCCTCAAAGTTGTTGTGCACAAGCCCTTTGAAAAGAAATCATAACAAGTATTTTATCAGATCCATATTACCTGTCACTTTTATTCTCAGTTTAATGACACTTCAAGGCTTCCAATTTCTGGAAAAGTCAGAGTTATATAACCACTATTCCAATACTGGTTTAGGGGTCAACCCATGGGAATATAAATCTCATTCATAATAGTGAAGTAACCATAAAATGTTCAAACTGTGCAGTTTTAAGTAGCAGAACCAAACTGACATTCTTCTCTGGCCCCCACCCACCCCCAAAAAATACATGAATGCAGATTTGGTCATTATCTTCTTGGGTACTTTACTGCGGAAATATCAGTTCTTGGTGTAAGAACACAGGAACCGTGGAGCAGTTGTACTGGATGAGACCAGGACACTCTCGCTCAATATTTTCTCTGCTGGTTTGGCTGTGAATGGGTGCCTAGGCAAGAAGACAAGAACGTGATGACTTTATGCGATACTTCCCCCTAGCATGCTCCCATGCTCCAACCTTGTCTCAGGGACTTCCTAAGCCATCTTTGTAATTCTGCGGATCTTACTGGATTTCTTTTCTGTCCGCTCCTCCTGTCTTCTTTGGGCTCAACAAAAACTTCTAGTGCCTACAGTATATTTGACTAGCAGTTCTCCAGCACTACCTGTGAAAGTCATCAGCAAGAAATGAGATAAAGGTAACCAATAACTTTGTGAGCAATGTCACCACCACGCAGAGTACATCTACACCACAGCTAGATTTTTCTAGGTATCTCTTAAGCTTATTTTCGTCTAGCTACGTGGTTTACCAAGAGGTAAACCAATTCTGCTAAGAAATTCATCCATTAAGTTTTGAGTGTCCCAAATGGGTGTGTACACACAATACTGGATTTGAGACTGTTGTGACTTCTCTATTGTTAATATACAGACTACCTGGATTAAATTCACCCTAACTAACTGGATTAAATTCAATCATGCTTCCTGAATGCTTGCACAATAACAACATTCCCAAAAGGAAAACAAAGCCATCACTGGATGGGAATGGGTTCTGGAAAATAATACAGGGTAGTAGCTGTCCATAATTATGCAAAGCACAGACTGTCATTTGTCCATCCCAGCTTTACAGAATATTATAAAAACATGATTCAAAATTCAGCTTTTATGGCGCATGAGTAAACAACCATTTTTCTTACAAAATCACTGAGTCAATAAGCAAAACTAATTCTTCTGGGAGAGCAGCAAAATCATGAACCAGTCCAAATAATTTCACTCCCAGGAATGTGAAGCTAACATTTTTCTCCCTTTTTAATGTCCAATTCATATGTAGAAACTACTGTGGCTTACCCACAAATATTGGAGTTTAGCCTTAGGACTTTTTTGTTTAGGATAGTCAGCATTTAATTATATTTTTCTTAAAGGATACACAAACATTATCTATAGTTTTTATCATTGCAAGCTTTGACTCTTGTGTTCTATATGATTGAGTGATGAAATCTTTTCAAATGATTTATATACAGTCTGTTTTTGTACTAGCTTTCTGAAATGACACCTGCATATTTTTGCATCTACATATTAAATTCTCACAGAAAATAGCTGTTGTTGTCACACATTTAGCATAGCATAAAAAAGAGTATATTTTGCTAAACCATAAACTGTTGCTGTGTAATCTTGTAATTATATAGCAAAAGTGTAAAGCACTAATAAAAGACAGCTCATTTTCAAAGAATCGAGTTCTAATGTTCAGTAAAACAATTCTCTTCAGATAAATATCAGTATATTATATTGGAAAAACATTTAAAATACAAGAAGCAAAACAATTCCCAATATTTAGAATAAGAGAGCAGCAGATCAAGCTAAATTCCAGTTCTAGATAATCACTACAAAATAGATTTTCTCAAGATGGCTCAGAACACATGAGCGTTTCAATGACTATAGCAAAAGTGTTACTGCTCTGTTTATTTGATGAAGGTGTCAGTCTTGATCAATAAGGACTGTAAGGCTTAGGTAAATACTTGTCAATGAAAATGTCCTTCTGGATGATTATCTCTGTAGAACCAGTACTTCATGTCTCCATAGCACAAAAGCAAAAATGTATATCTGTGGAAAGTACAGGGTGAGAGTAGAAGACATTATCATTATTTACTTCAGAACAGCAGTGGAAGTGCTTCAAGGTTGTTTGCTGCCTGCAGACTTGTTAGTTTCTTCATGCAGTGTGTCACAAGGGAGAGATTTTTGAAGCAATACCAGCACTCAAGAAAAAGAAATATATCAATATGATGTATGACTCTAATCTCTGCTTTGCAGATGTTAATGCCCTGTTTTTGACAATAAGGAAAAAAAAAATACATCAAAACATCTAGAGAAGGCAAAGCTGGTCAGTTCATAGTGCTAAAGCAATAATATTGGTGTTAAAGCAAAACTCTTACATAACTTGGGCCAATGGAGTGCTTTGCCTGAAAAAAAAAAAAAAAAGATGTTGCAAATCTGAAAATTTCCACCAAAGTCAAATCTTCTGAGGCTTCTGCACACAGTCCAAGGGTTGTGTCATATGTGATATGTTCAAAAGGCTGAATACAATAAAAGTGCCTTCCATAAACTGCTAGATGCAGTGTTACCCTTGGAGGTTATCATCTCAGGTTATGCTCATCAGAAGAATGCCTGCACTAATAATGTCATGCTTCTGAACTCTGCTTTCATTCTACAGTGTGTTTCTACATGATGAAGAAGCCTCCAATTAAGCCTTAGAACAACCTGTAGATTGCTACCTTCTGGCACCTATTCTGGCCAGAAACCTCATTTCTGAGGAACCTTTGCTTTAATAAAAAGTAAAGCAGCAGTGTTTCAGGGAACAAAGCATGGCCTCCAAGACCTGAACTCTTGCCAACCAGCCTTGGTATATCATTTTGCAGCTGCTTCTCCCTATACGAAGTGAGGATGACTGGATTCTTGAGTAGTTTCACTGTGCTTTCCCTGCTGCACCCTCTGTGTGAAATTATATTTCACTTAATTGATTAATAAATAAATAAATAAGTGTTCGACAATGAAAATCATGTGGGCTTTTTTTCATTTTGTTTTAGTATAAAAATATTTAGCCCTTTTACTTTTGTTAGCCATTTTAAACAAAACATGAAAATACGCATATGCCAACAAGGACATGTGCTGCATTGAAGAGAGACCATTCATGTTTTTTAAAATGTTATGAAATGGCAGGACAAAGATTGGTCCTCTGTGTTTAACTGGGTCAAGGACTTTATTGTTAAAAATAAAATAAAATGCAAAGGCTATAATAAACATAAAAAAATGACAAATTACTTGAAATGGAAAATGACAGACTACTAACGTTCTTACCGAAGGAAAAGGTTAAAGGGGCAGTATAACACATGCATTATGTAAGCAGGCAGAATGATGGAAGGCCTCTGTCCCTCTATTAGATGAATATAAAATTAGACGTGTATGGAGTAAGAAGAAACAAAAAAAAATGTTATTGTCATGCACTACCTCAGGCTTTTTTCTTTTTTCTTTCTTTCTTTTTTTTTTTTTTATGCCACCAGGTTCAGCTTTTATAGAGTCTGAAATATATTTGTAGAAGTATCAAGTGGGGGCAGTTGTTTGACTTATTTTTCAAGTTGAATGATTTTTTGCTATGGAACAATCTT
This sequence comes from Theristicus caerulescens, assembly GCA_020745775.1. Classification (NCBI taxonomy): domain Eukaryota; kingdom Metazoa; phylum Chordata; class Aves; order Pelecaniformes; family Threskiornithidae; genus Theristicus; species Theristicus caerulescens. Next base: position 79,001,964 of record CM036558.1, read on the forward strand.
TTCAGCTACTCAACACAAAGTTAAAAGTGTTAAATTATCAAGACAAACGTTCACTGGATGGTCACATCCCCAAGCATGCAAAATGTTGGAAACTGAGTCAGCTTTCTTTGCTTTGTACATTTTGGAAGTATTGTACACACCTTAGACCTCTGGCTTAGTGTCATCCCAGAGGTGATTTACAAAACAAACCACTTTACTGCTGAGACTGTGATTAAAAGATAAAACTGCAAGTTAATGCCTGTAGAAATTGGGCTTTGAAAATTTTCTACTGATAAAGAATCAGTGCTTGCCAATTGATACTTTGAATTATGTAGCTTTTCTATCAAATTATACTTTCATGTTTAAAATACTGGAGAACTCTCCACCCATGTGGCAGACATGTAAGCCTTCCTCTGCCAGAGTGCATACTTGCTAGTGTTGTTTTTAATCTTTTACTTGACAAAGGGTATATAATCCTGAAATGGGTGAAATGGACCACATTATGTTACCAGAACTTAGACAATTACTAGACAGTATTTAGCATAGCCCTTCTTTTATACTAACTCTTCATCTTCGCCTAGCTGATTTTCTTTATTTCTGCATTTAGCAACATCAAATACAGGGGAAAATAGGATTTTGACAGATTGAATAACATTGTAAGAAGCCAGTGTGTTATCATCTTGGACAGGGCAGAAAGGAAAGAGGGGAAGACATCTACAAAGTATTTACACATTATATAAACCTTGCTACAACAGCATGTGCCTCCCACAATGAAACACATAGTACAGTGCCAAAAAATCACAGATGTACACTGCAGGTACAGGAAAGCCTGACACTCAAGAACATGAGGGCATTTCTGAATCCTTGACTGCAATGCTGTTACCCTGTAACATATTTCCATATTTTGAGGTACAGTCCTACTCCTATTCGGGAGCTGTGAAAAGTTTGTACATGGAATCAGTTGGCAGAAAAGAGAAAACTGTTGGGACACCAGAGTCTGCATCCCAGTTGTGCTACAAACTTCCTGAGATGGCTTGTACAGCAGTGAAGGTCCACATTCAACACCACTTAATTTTGGATTGCTAACTGAGGGGTTCTGTAGCTGAGGGCTGCTGTTAGTGTCAGCAAAGAGAAACAGGAGCTCCCAGAGCACAGCTCAAACCATCGGCTAAAGACAGAGATTACAGCAGTTGTACTCTTAATGTAGCTGCCTTGGTGAAGATGTATTCATGCCTGAAAACTCAGGCACCACACTGGTAAGCTTTTGGGCATCTGGGCACCACATCGTGCTCAAGAGTTTTTGGCAAAATGCAGAGGTTCTGTCAGCGTGTTGCAAAGGAATTAGTGGCTTCAGAGTGGTGATTCACAGCATCTCAAATGCTGAAAAAAGAGGTGGGTAAAGCAGGGGACAGGAAACACTTCAGACAGGGCTGTGACCTGAAAGGAATGAAACCTATCCTTTCTCTAACTCAACTCAAGCATACGTACCAGGGCTGCAGTGGAGTGCCTCCTTCTACTAGTACTGGAAAAATCCTGAATCCTCCTGGAAAATTAGACAACTAGGTCTTACTTATAAAAGTGAGGAAGACCCTTTTTTTTTTTTTTTATTTCAAAATATAACTGAAATAGAATACAGCAAGAGTAGCTGCCCTCCCGTATTTAATAGTTCAGTGATTACAATACTCCACCAAGACATGGGGTGCTAGAAGTCACAGTCTCCATTTCCTGGAAGGGGGATTTAAGTCCCCATTTCCTGCCTTTCAAGAAAGTTCCTGAACCAACAGTAGACTGTGCTGTTTGGGAAAACGGATGGCAAGAAGTAATTTAACTTTTGCTGTTGAAGCTGTTCCACATTCTGTGGGATAATTAGATGTTTGGAAGGAAAGACGGAGACAAAGCTAGAACAAGAAATAATATGACTCTTTAGCCTAATGGACATACAACCCTCTTGGGACAGTAGAACTGTAGATCATGGTCTCTGCTCCTACATAAATAGTTATTGGAGCATGCCACATTTCAGCCAGCAAAATCACCAAGACAGCAGGACATTTTATTAAGGAGGAGAAAAAAAATGTTTAATCTGTCAAAGTGGAACATCTGGTCACTTTTGCTTATATTTTCTGATGCCGGATTAATATCATCACACATTTAATGTGCGTACATTTAAACTGTAATCTAATTAGATGTTGAAAGTATTCTGGTGCCACTTAGCCAAGATGCCAAAATATTATTTTTGATTGCAGTCAGAAGCTGCTGCGTTTACTGATACTGTGGTGTTGTACAAAGCTTTCCTTCACCAAGGTCGATCATCCTACAGTAAGCAGCAGGGGGGTACTAATCTTCTGCGCTAGCACTTCAATTTTCTCGTTACAAAAATTGGCTTCATCTTCCTGGCTTAGGCAAACCCTGATCAGTGTCGCTCAGACCTTGGGGGCCACAGATTGGGAGCAGCAACAGCAGAAGAAGCGCCAACTGCAACAGCAGATATTTTAGCAACAGCTGCCTGGTTTTGTATGCTCCTCCTGGATATCAGTTTGAATGCTCCAGCTTAGCCAGCTTGAGGTGTTTGTCACCACTGTGTATTTGTCGTGGTTTAACCCCAGCTAGCAACTAAGCACCATGCAGCCGCTCGCTCACTCTCCCCTTGGGATGGGGGAGAGAATCAGAAGGGTAAAAGGGAGAGAACTCGTGGGTTGAGATAAGAACAGTTTAATAGTTGAAGTAAAATAAAATAGAACAGTTAAAGAGGTAAAGCAAAAGCTGCGCACACAAACAAAGCAAAACAAGAAATTAATTCGCTACTTCCCATGGGCAGGCAGGTGTTCGGCCATCCCCAGGAAAGCAGGGCTCCATCACGCGTAACGGTTACTTGGGAAGACAAACGCCATCACGCCAGATGTCCCCCCCTTCCTTCTTCTTCCCCCAGCTTATATACTGAGCATGACGTCATGTGGTATGGGATAACTCTTTGGCCAGTCTGGGTCAGCGCCCCTGGCTGTGCTCCCTCCCAGCCCCCCCCGTGCACCGGGCAGAGCACGGGAAGCTGAAAAGTCCTTGACCAATGTAAGTGCTACTTAGCGACTATTTAGCGGTACTTAGCATCGCCATTGTTCTCGTCCTAAACCCAAAACACAGCCCCATACCGGCTACCAAGAAGAAAATTAACTCTATCCCAGCTGAAACCAGGACAGTATTACAGAGCAAAGTAAGAGTAGGGTGCTCTTTAGAAAGAAGCAACTAGCACCATCATAACAGCTCAGCAGATTGTTAGCATCTTCATATATTCTCAAAAGCTCTGAAAGAGTGGTCAGAGTAATAATAAAAGAGTAACTATATAGGTACACAGTTATATCCCCAAATCATCTTTGCATTTCTATTGAGGCTTGTACACAGTGCATTTCACTATTTTTAAGTTTCATAGCATATCTGAGAGGAGAGCATATTTAATTAGCCCTATTGTGACAATGAGAAAACTGAAACAGAAAAGTCCCTCTTTCATGCAGTGTCAATAAGCAGTAAATGGCACAATGGGAAACAGCAGCCAAGTCTCTTAACTTTCAGCTTCATGCTGTAACCACTGGTTTGTTCAAGGGAGTGAATGGGTCATTTATTCCTGAAGTATAGTTTCCACTTCAGTGTTCACATGCAGCTGCTGTGTAGAGAAGGAAATTGAAAAGATAGGAATTCCTATTAAATTCCTTCATTTGTGTATGTCTAGAAAGGTATAGGGCTCTCTCCGCCCCAAACTATGAGTACTTATGTATAATAGTGACACTCCAGGTAATCAGCCAATAGGTTAGATAATTATTTGATTTCCCTTGGCATCTCCTAGGTCTGCAAAACACGATTGTAACTGTCATGAATAATTAGTATTTCTGCTTTGGAATAAAAAACAAAAAAACAGAACATACATGAAAATAGCAATATATATAAATCTATATAACCATTATTAATAAAGGAAAGAATCACAATAATGCTAATAGTTCTCCTGTAATGGCTGTTGATTTTACCTATGTTTTGTTGCTCTTCAGGCTCTGGTCTTGTTCAGTAAGAGCAGTGGAAATTCTTACAGGTTTCACATGGCATCAACCCCAAATTTATTCATTTTGGCAAGGCTTAACCTTCAAGTATCAACTTTGTCCACGAGCATGCGAAGTGGAACATAAGTATTCATAATAACCAATTTCACCTCTTCAGAATCATGTTGCTTCTTTCCCTGAACAAAATCATTTGTTTTTTCAAAGCTCTACAAATAACTGCCTTTATGTTCTGCAGGAACACAACGTAACAGTGGAGTTCTAAAAATTGGAATAATGTATCTAATAAAATTTCCTAGAGAGGTAAAATGTAATTTCCTGACTTTGAATTTCTTCAAGGTCTAATATTAACACTCTCACGACGGCACCAAGAGTAGTGTTTCAGAATTTCAGTTTTATGTCCCCTTTCAAGCATATGACCCTGATAAATTATAATAATGAACTTTATGTTACTGATTCTTGAAGTTCATCTCTGCAAGAGAGATTCTCTCAAATGGTCACCTGAAGATCTCTTCATCCCTCCCTGGGTTCATTTTCCTGGGAATATTCTCTTGAGACAATGCCTTAAAGACAAGGAGTCACATGTAGGATTCAATGTTGAATGTGCCAAATGTTATTCCTTTATGCTACTAGTAAAGTGCTTGTCATAATGTCACTACTTTCATCATGAACTTAGAAGTGTTCTAGCCAGAGTTCTTGGCTGGAATTGCTCCTGACACCTTAAAAAAGAAAAAAAAATTACAAATAAAAATGTTGAAGCTACAAGGAGCCATGACAAACAATGTCTAGCATTACAAGTTGATGGAAAACAGGGAACTGAGGTACTTGTAGGACTATTCTCCTTTATAGTCTCTCAGGCAAGTAATGTTTAATGTGACTATCATGCAATGCCAACAGATATGTTGGGTTTTTTTTAAAAAATATACAAATTTAGCTTCCCACAACCACTAATCACTCACACACAGGAAAGATGAGCAGTCCTTTGAAAACAGCAACAAACTTTCTTCCCCCCTTTTCCATGTTATCTGTATTGTGTTTTCAACTGTGAAAGAAAAAACAAAAGACAAATCTGAATCAACTTTTGATCTCCTGAAAGAGTATCTACTGACACTCCCCTGATCAAAATGGGTAGTGGTAAAGACACAGCCTTTGAAGAAAGCAAAGGGAAAAGGATATTTATTACATGTCTTCGCATTTGGATTAATGTTAATTGTAAATTTTCAGAAATGCTGTGGATCTAGAGGCCACTAGAAGAGAATTTCATGAGAAGCATGAAGAATGTATTTAACCACCTGTTCGAATCAAACAAAAAACCTGAAATACATTTTATTTTCAAAAGTATCTTTAAATTCTCTTTCTATTAACAAAAAATTATTTATAGGAATTCTGCTGTCCTGATAGTATTTTCAGAACACAAACAAAGCCCTTGGGGATAATAACTACAGATCTGCCTAAAGACACACAGCATGCTTTCTGATTGACTGTCTTGATCTTTTCATTTTACTCTTTTCTGTTTAAAGGATATAGCCAAGGATGGACATGGTACTATATTGTCTTGGTGATCAATCCCAGATGATTAATTAGAAATTTGAAATCATTTTGAAATCACAATATAATTAATAAACAGCTCACAAACAACACCTTTGCTGAAATATGGTCATATTAAAAGCTTCTCAAAGTACACTGAGTAACAATTATGGTCTTTTAAAAAGTCTGTCTGATGAGAATTCCTTAACTAAAAACATGGCCCAGTGCTGCTTTTGAATAGTTTTTAATTACGGAATTTCTTCACAAATCAAAAGGTAGCATACAGCTCTCTGAATTCACTCAGGAACACTGACATCAAATTATTTTATCTTCTATATCACTAACTGGATTTTCTTATGCTACCTCAAGTTCATCTGAGGGGCTCTTCAAATTCTAAGCCAGCCTCACCTTATTAACATGTGTGAAGTCATACCACTGCAGAGATGCTGAGTAGAAAAACAGAAAATCTTTCTGCATAAAATTCTTAAAGATATGATCTCTCTCTACTGCCTGCCCACCATGGTGGAGTTCTTTACAAGTCATGGTGATACCATGTCTCAGTTAAGGTATTGTCCTTTTTTGGAGCTTTGACAAATAGCCTTGCACATACATATCCAGAGCTATAAATGTGCATGCCTTGGCAACTGTATTATCACCCATTTAGTATCCAAGCTACAGCTTCCAAGTGGTCATATTCTAAGCAGACACTTTCCAAACCCAACAGTATTTTTCTTATGCTGCACCAGAACGAACTTCCTGTACACACTGGTAAACCCACCTTTGCCATGATGTACAAGAAAAACAATGACAATTATTAGATTGCTGACATGCTCAGAATACAAAATTACTGATGTGGGGAAAAAGAAAATCCTTTCCCCTATCCTGTTTTTTACTGTTTTCTACCTGCAGTAAAAGCCATCTGAGGTAATAGGCCGGTAAGAAGGAGGAAGCGGGGGTATTCAAATATGGAAATGGTGTATGACATGGCATTGAACCTGTATGATCAGGAGTCAGAGATGCTGTTCCAATACAACTAATCAATAACAGTGCCTGAGACATCCCTCGTCTTCTCAGTGTACTTGTAGCCACAAGCCTACAAAACATTACGTCTCCACATATCCTCACTGGATCAGACAATGACCTTATATCTCCTTCCTGAAATGACAGTATTAATGGCATAAATAGGAAAAATTAACTGGCTAATTTTGTGGAATTAGAAAACTTGATCTCATGTGTGCCAGGAATGTTAACACAGCTATTTCTCTCCTGCCCTCCCTGTTTGGTGTGACATTGCTGTTTGGCGGCTGTTGCGGCATAGCTTACCATCAGGATCAGTTCAGCCAGAGGCACTCAGCTTCTTCTGTGCATCCGACATGTTGTCACGCAAAAGGCAATGCACCGTGCAGGCGACCTAAAAGAGCAGCACAAGGTTGGCTGGCAAAGAAACCTCGCTCAGGAAGGGGAAAACATTCAGAAATCCTGGGACAGCTGGCAGATGGGAGGCAGGGGGTTAGGCAGGACATTTCTTGAGTCCACAACTGCATGTCTGTCAATTTGACATGTATGCACTTAAGGGCAAGCAAAACTTTAACAGATTATAGCCAAAATCAGAAGAGTTGGTTAGGGTTAGAATATGGGCTGCTAGTAGGAACTGATATGGTTTTCAGCTTTGGCTGAATGATAACTATGTGTTTCAGAGTGAATAATAGCCTAGGATTACTGATGTCAACTGAATTCTGTAAGTCAACTGAGCTTAGAAATGAGAACAGTCAGGGAAAGAAAATTTTACTGGAAAACTTTTCTTATTATTCTCTATTCCAAATAAGAATTGGGAGATCATTTGACTATTTTGGCTTCTGTGTGATTATGTTTATTTAAAGAAACAGAACACTATTTAATTATGTATGTGAATACTTGGAACGTATAATTACTACCCAACAGGCAAACTCTATTTGGGTTTGTTGGAATGCCAATGGGCTTTTATTAGTTCAGCCCATCATTCTGTTGTGAAATGGAGACGAAAAGTGGAAAATATGTTTTCCTTCTCTAGGGATCACTTCAGCTCCTTTTTCTCTTTATTTTATCAGACTTCTTGTTGCTATGGGGGTCTTGAAAGCCTATTATTAAAACACCCTGCAGTCCTAAGGGAAGAAAAGCAAGCTGGTGCTGCAGATGGGAACAGTGTGAATGGAATAAACTATAAGCACCAAAAAATTCCAATAAATGCAGTAAAATCTATGTGCTATTCTCTTTTCTTTCCAAAGTTCAGTTGGAGTTTCCACCTTTTACCTTTCATTTTTTTGTGAATATGAGGTAACTCATAGTACCATACAAATATAAAAACACAAAAGTAAAAAACAAGTTAGTTACACTGGATGTTCTTGGGTCTCCTTTTGCACAAAACAAGTTAAATCCAAGTTAATCTGCTTTGTACAGACAGCCAACCTGCAGCAGGACTGGAATTAATATAAAATACTCATCACAGAAATGACATCTTCATAGGTCTTTCAGAAAAAGAAAGCAAAAGATAAAAGAAACGCTTGCCAGTGAAGCGCTAGTTTAACCTACAGGTTAAGCCTATGAAAAACTCACCTGAAAGTAGTTTTTACAATAATTTCATCATTACCTTCAAAAAAATTCTGTAAAATAAGATAGTAATCAGGATCTTTTTTATAATAGGTCTTGCAAAAATTAAAACTTTGATACAGATAACAGATAAGCTTTCTGGAACTTAATTGCAATTGATAGTATGAGTACTTACCGTATCTTTCTTACTTTTCTTTTCTTTAGATGTACGCAGTAAATTTTTAACATGGCCAAAGAATATCCACGCACACTGATTAAGATGATGATGATGATGTTGAACATCAGGTGAGACACAGAATCTTCTAAAAATTGGGTAAAAGGCAAGTCAACTTATACAAGTGGAATGCATTAGAAGGAACAAAGACATTTCTTGTATTTCAAAGACAGCATCTACATCAACAGAGAGTCAAAGATTATTTTAATGATGACCAAATGATTCCTGATCAACTGCAGACCTTCTGGTGACACACTTCTGAAGACTAGGAAAGAAAGCTACAGCACAAATTGGATTTTCTCTGGAACAGAAGGAGCATATTTCCCCCTAGAAAGTCTTATGAACAGTTTTACAGCATTTCCTTTAATTTCAAAATACATGCTGGTTTGAGAAATACTAGCTTTATCTTGGAAATATTTCATTCCTCATTCATGTCACCTCAGCTTTGGTACTGTATTCATTTCAACCTGCTTCACAACTTCATATATCCAGAGAGTGGACCTGCTTTCTATTTTTTTTTTTTCCTTGTTTGACTGATTTTATTCTTTTGATTTCCTTTGATGAGCTTGGCATCTAGTTTTAGGCTATCTTGAACTCCTGTCAAGAGGCTTTACCTGAAATGCATTCACTACCATCAGCTGAAGTGTGTCGGGTCCCTGTAATGAGTTGGAAAAATTTTGTAGAAGCGTCTAGAAGAATTATACAAATGCATGCACATATATATACCTAAGCATAGGATTTTTAAGGTACTACATTATGCATCAACAGAGGCAGTACTGCTCTTAAAGCTGTTCCTATCAAAAACTTTTGCCTGCCTGCACAAAACAGCACCTGTTGCTACCATTTCTATATGATACCATTCATATAAACATACTGGCAAAATGAGTACCTGCTAAACGTGAAAACAGTGGCTACTAGGAAACAAAAGGGAAACAACTATAAAGGACACTGGGCTTACCAAAGTACATACTTATATATTCCTATAGAAGATAAAATATGCTTTTTACACTTCTTTTTCTACAAGCCTCCATTGATTCCATTTTTGAGAGCATTCAACTTGAAAGGCACAATAAGTACAGCTTTGTGGCTCCTCTTCTAAAGTAGTTTTTAATATGGGTGGCCACAAGGACTATGTGAATAATGGAAGCTATGTTTTTGCAGCTGAACTAAAAGACTGGAAGAAAAAAAAAGTAGTTTGTGTCTGGCCAGAATGAGTAGCCTGTCAGAACTTCTTTGTGATTTTAGTTTTTTGAGAGAAACACAGGCACTGGTAAAGTGATACCATAGTGGCTACACAACTGCTTACTCCCAGCTCCATTCAAACTGAGGCCAGATATACTGTTACAGTATTAGGTACAATACTTCCCATCCTACCCACCACATGTCTATATACACTTTATTCATCATCTCCTGATACGGAAATATATTACAGATTTTATTAGAAAGTACCTTATACACACTTATAAGTGAGCTTGTTTCACTCTTCCCTGACCCACAGAGGCCTAAACCTTTACACAGTAGTTTTTGGTTTTGATTTAATTGAAGTACATAAATAACTGCAAAATGCTGTGATCAACGTATTGCTCAGCTCCTTCCTACAGGCATTGTCCAGTTCTGAGGCAGAAAGCTCTTTCCTGGCTGACTGACAAGCACTTGACATGAAATTGGTTTGTGAGCGTCACAAATGCAGTAATCTTGCCCCAGAGTCACATACATTATGTTCATAGTACATACCTGTCATTATATAGCACTAAATGCATCGGAATGAACTGATTTCATTAACTTTCCTGGATCTAGATTGGAATGGATAAAATACTCTGAAGCCTTTATCATCAAAGAAATGTTCTTGAAAGCTAATATTTGCATTATATCTTCACAGTACCAATGCATAGTGCAAGACTTGGGAGCTCCTTAAATTTATCATTAATTTGCACTAGAACTAGATTAACATTTGTTCTAATCTAATTCTAACATAGCTGAAGGGGAAACCTGAATGTGAAGTTGACATTTTGCTTTTTAAAAAAAATGTTATTTAAGAAAGTGGGGGGGAGAGGGAGGTGAGGATGAGGGTGTTAAAGTGTTGTTAGCACCAAAATTTTTACATAACTCTATCTTAAGGCTGAAGGAAATCCAACAATTTCTGCAAGTATGTTGAAAGGAAAGTATTCCAAATATAATTGTAGAAGAGTAGGAAGTCTAGACAAGGTATTACACCCTTCATTATCTTACCATTGTGGACATTTACTTTGATAGTAAGGCAGAATTAAAAAGGTCAATAGAAATAGAAGTCTTGAATATTTCATTCAAATCTGAATTGATAAAGATAAACTCTCCCTGGGTAACATGAATCAGTGATTCCACTGAAGTTGTTTCAACTCCTGCCATCTCCTTTTTCAAAACTTGTGTGGATATTGGGCTGAGTATGGATTGCAAGTTGTGCTAAAATAGTTGAGTCTTTCAGGACTGTGGCTACCAATATAAACACAAGAAAAATAACATTTTTCATTAAATGCTTCAGGACCTCTTCTAGTGCAGGGATATTGTAGGTGGCAACCCTATCAGGGAAATTCTCCAACCTCCATAAACTTATAGGGAAAAACATAATATTCAGATGAATGAAGCGCTATTTTAGGGCTATATACTAAGCCATTGCTACTTTTGCTTAGCATTAATGAATTAAAATAAAAATTAAAAAAGTTAAATAATAAGCCTCATGACATCTCAAAATTCAAAACTAACACAAAAAGAATGATACAAGTGTAAGGAGTCCCTTAATGATACAAGTTTATTTATAGTGTTAATAATAGATCACAGGTACTTTAGAACTGGAGCTGGGCAAAAAGTCTTCTAATATCCATCTGGCAGAAGCGTCTGTGATTTCAAAAGCTACTCTGCTTGTCTCTTTGTGAGGTAACTAACATCTTACAAAGTTTTTTCAGCAGAAAAGTGAAATATATACTAACGGCTTACACACTGGTTCTTACAGCACATCTTTGAAGTGACAGATGGCTGAGTTCGTTTCTAGAAATTGAACCTACATTTCAAATGAATACACTGTCCAGTGCACTAGTGATAATACTGATATGCCTTTTCTTACCTAAGAAACTATCCTAAAGACAGCTTCCTCAGAATCAAGTTTGGCACATTTTGTTGAAAATTGCCAACGCGTACTTCTCAAATAATGTTAAACTTTCCTTGAACTGTCTAACAGAGGTTAACATATTAACAAAAGATATCACAAACCAGAGTTCCTATTCAAAAGGAAATTCCACTATTTCAAAAGCTGCTTCCATTATGATTTAAAAGAAAAATCTGAAACTTTAAACATTTATATTAGAATTATATCAATATGTGTAAAACAACAATTTAGAGAGACTGCAGTTCCATTCAATTTTATTTATGCTGGGAGACTGTGGAATTGCAAAGAAATTAAAACAATAAAGTAAAACTAAAATATTCTTCATTAAAATGGAAAATTTCAGCAATATTGAAACAAGTCAAACAATGCATTTTGAAGATTCAAGTTATAATTTTAGTTATAAGTAATATTTTTCTGTGAAATATTTTTACATGGAAAAAAGTAGTTTTATTAAAGAAAAAGAAGGAAAGATATGCCAATTTTTTTGAGCAATTATTAAGTTTTTCTCATGATTCAAAAACATGTACAGCACCTTACAAATTATATGGGAGCAATATCCCAACGCAGAGAATTTACAATCAGTATTTAACATGAGATACAATGAGAGGTGAGTGCAAAGGAGACTTGCTAGATATCTGTGTATTGTAATTAGAGACCTACATTTTTTTTATTTTTCACCAATGCTTTAAAACAGTCTTTTTATATCTGTCTATTTATATTTCATCCTTGCACTTTTACCTACAAATATCGGTAAGATAATGATGAGTGTGCTTGGGAGACAGTAATTGCTCTTTGCTGGGTAGATTTGGTGACATCACAAGAAATATGTGCACAAGAAGTCAAAAAGACTAGCATAATCTGAAGATCAGAGGTTTTGAAGTAGAAAGTCAGAAAGGAAGGCAAAGGACCCATAAAGCAGGGGATCAGAAAACAGAGATAAGAAATTTGTTGTCATGTGTTTGTGTTGCACAACTGGAGATCAAACAAAGCTAACAAGATGAAATGATAAAATTATCAAAGGTCTCTACTTTTTCGTTTATTAAAAAATGTTTAAATAAAACTATTTTAAACAGCTGTTATTATCCTGTAGGATGTATGGGCTTCATTTCATTTTAATGTAATGCTGCAGCTATTTTTTTTTTCTAATAGGTAACACAAAGTAGAGACTGTTTAGTGTGTCCTCATGCCAATACAAAAGCCTCTCATTATTCCACTTTTCTCCTGCCTAGCACAATAAAACAATTTTATCTTTAGGATGTTTATTTCTATGGATAATGAGGGGAATAAAGTCTTTAGCCCCTTAATAAGCAGCTCAACTACTACTTAAATTCTGCTACTATGCTTCAGAAGTGCTGTTGTCTCTTTGCCTCATTGTCTGAATCTTACAGGTAAGTACATAAAACTCCTAAGAACTGCATGAAGATGCCTGTAGGGAAATAAAGTTCTGTGTGCTAAAACTTTTGAAATGAGCACTTAAAATGTTTCAGGCTGTTGGCCTTCTTTATCAATGCCCTAAGTATCAATTTGAATGGATTTGTGTCTATCATTTGAATCATTACCAGTCTCAGTAACACTGTATTTATGAGTTAGTTGCACTGCATTATAACCACTGCCTAATAAAAACTGATACTCATTAACACAGATCTGAAAAAGAAAAATCAACATTTTTCTTTTTTTCTTTTGCCACTTTTTTGTTAAGAAAAGGGGAGAGGTAACCTGCTTTCTCTCTTTTTTTTTTCTCTTTTTTTTTTTTTTATTTTTTTACATTTCAGTACCTTACTGTGACAGCTGTTGGTTTCACATAACCATTAAAATCTGTGTATCTATTCTTTGTTTCTTCCAATTTTACTGTAACTAAATTTCATTAACACTTTAGGAAATGTGAACATTTTCCTTCCATCTGCTAGATGGCTTTTAAAACCCATTTACTTTGATTTAGCAAATCTGGAAACAGCTGGCAAAAATGTATTTTTATTAAGTTCCTCAGATTCATATTTACAAGATATGTGACTTTTGTAGTCTTTCTTAAGGTCTGTAATTGGTTTCTATTTCTCAACTGTGCAATTTCTTTCTAAATGCTAATCAACCAGGTGGTCAGATGTTTAGTTATCATTCTGCACATTAACCAGTTTAATGCATCTCAGTTTATATATCTAGAGCTGATGATTCAAATGATGTGCTTAAAAACTATAGGAATGGTTATTTAGTTTTCAGCCATTATCTTCTTTTTCTTTTTAATTCTGAAGTTGATTGTGATGATTAAGTAACCTAAAAAAGAACGTGAAAAATAGATTCCCTGCACTGGGTGCCTGTATACAAAAATGTTGATATTTTGCAGGCTCTGATCTACCATCAGGGTAAAAGACTGGGGGATAGAGACTGGTTTATGCCCTTCTCATTACCTCTTTCTGCTTAGTTTTGGATATGAGAGCCTATATACACTACTCTCATTCACCCTTAACTTGCTCCAGTTCTACGACAGGAGGCATTCTGCAGCGAGCAAAACCCACCAATTCATTTCTACAGTGACAAGTCCAGGATTCTGGTCTTTCAGAGCTGCAGAAGATATGTCCATGTGTGTGAATCTATTGACCAAGAAAAGTTATGCTTTTGAGACATATTCTTTGATCTGCTACATCTGCTTCAGGCTGTACCCTATCAGCAGCCTTTAACTATTAAAGAGGGGCTAACCTAGCTAGGGAAAGATGTGATGGTGTGAAAGCAGATTCCCAACAGAATAATGCTTAAAAAAACAAAACCAAAAACTTTAATATCAGTTGCCCACCAAGCTGCATACAGCTGTAGTAAAACAGCATCACTGAGATGCTTTGTATCAAGCCATACCTGATGGGGTTTTCAGCTCCATGAAGATATTTCAGGTTGTCATTTTGAGAACATGCAATGAGGAGAAGATATCCACAGAGCAGTGCCAGGATCTGAGATACCAAAGATGAGGCTTGAGTCACCATTACTAAAAAAATTTCATCTGTGCTTTGTTTAAATCATTCACATTTGTAAATAAGGGCTCTATGTTTTATTTTTATTTTTCCATGACCTGACCCATAAAATACATTTCTGACACCTTCTTAACAACCTTAATTTGTCATCAGGGCTTCAAGAGATAATTGAGTTCCAGGAAAAAAAATAATACTATAAACATTATCATTTGAACAAGCATACATAAATCAGAAATTTGTCATAATATTGTGTCAGTGGTGTATGCATCATCTTCATGCTCAATCTATTCCCATAGATTCTTTCATTATCTCCAGTACGTACCATTGGCATGAGGAGAGTCAAAGACTTCCAACACATTTGGGAATCCAGACAGTACAGATAAATCTTCACTGACTTTCTGCTGATGAGGTTAGCTTCTTTGAAATGAGGGAAATATCTGTGTTCCAAAATAGCCTCTGAAAAATGTCACTAAACACTTTGGCACAGAAGGTTGACTAATTTAAGTGATGTTTCCGAATAAAAGATTGAAAGACTGAGTAATATCAGGCTTATATGACATTTTGCAATATTTCTAAATAGTATACTGATAAACAAGTACAACTTTAGCCATTGGAAAAGTTCCACATAGACACTAAAAGCTCCCTTTGCTTCACTGAACTGCTACCCTCAGATTCTAATGGAGTTTTCAGATAAGAATAAACTCTGTTGAGACACTATTTGGGGTTTATGTGACCTATACAGTGGTGTTCTACCATATCTGTGTTCAAACTATGCACACATGATCACAGTCAACACAAATTGCTAAACATTCATGGACACATCTGTCAACTCATATCCTTATCTTTTTGTGTAATTAGTTCTGATACTCTGAAATGTAGCGGTTAAAATTTCATGCATGCAAAGCTGTATGTTGTAAGTTATGAATACTATAGTTTTTACTGATGCAATGAACTAGAAATACATTTGTCATGAAAAGCTTCATGTAATAGCTTGGCTATATTTGCAGATATCAGTTAGTTGTTGACTAAATGTTGATTAATGGTTGAAAAAAGGTTATGTGCATTTCGCTGAGCTATTGTCAGTAAGGCACGTAGCTTACCCCTGTGGGGTACAAAAAAAGCTACAGTGACAGAGAATGTAAAACTGCCTTGGCCAGTAGCAGTTTAAAAGCGTAGTTTTAACTCTGCATGTTTTGATACACGCAGTCTAGATAACATGCGATATCTCTGTTAATAACAAAGAAGCATAGGAAAGAGATGACTATCTATGACTATGTTGACTATCTATGACTTAAGTTGTACTTAATTACACTAATCATTTCATACTATCAGCTCTCAAGTTTATGCTGGCTTTACATATATGACAGAAGACCAACTGAGGATAGCAGAAGAGCATATGAAACAAAATTTCTCATATTTCTTAAACCAGGAAAAACTTTCCTGTTCAGGGTTCTGAATACAGGCACTGAGTAGAGCAGAGAGAGGGAAATAATCAGCTGCAGTCACACACCTCACAGCTTCTCATTCAGTTTCCCCTCCCCTCCACAAGCTTCTCTTACTGAGAAGTCCCCTGAAAAAGCAGGAGTAGCAGGCAGAAGCATGTGATCAGACACTGCTTGCCTCCACCCAGTGCAGACCAGAAACGGTGCTCCTTTCCACCCCCTGCTCCAGCATAAGGGGAGGCATACCGCTGAGGGCAAAGGTGCCTCACCAATCTGAGATGTACCCGAGTACATCTCTTTGGGCCTGAAGGTGCTCTTGAAATGCAATATACCTCGTGATAGTCCAGGTAATTGAATCAAATGTGGGATCATCTGAGTAAGCATTTCTGAAAGAATATCACACCTTCCTTTTTCCCTCCCTTTAACAACACAAAAGTTGTTCATACTCATTGCAAGGATTCAAACCATGGTCCCAAGCATCTTAGCCTCTCTTAATAGCTAAGGTGTTATCTCTGGGCAAGCAATACCAAACATACTATTCAGAGCTAAGTCTGTTGCTCAGAAACTGGGTGCACATCAGCACCACTCACTCCTGTGTATGAGATGGGAATCAAGAAGCCTGATACTTCGGGGCCAGAAATCTAAGTTTATCTTGCTGCCAGAAATCTTAGCCAAAATCCTTTGCTATTTTACATGGATAGCAACTCTTCTCTCTTCCTGCATGCTTTTATTAAGCTCCCTAATTGGTTCCAAGTTCTTCTCCTTGGCTGCCCTTTCGCACTATTCAGTTGAAAGCTGGACCCAAGGATGGATCAAGATGACTGGGCAAGGCAGAAGCAGAGAAAACAATACTGAGTTTGTGATTGTTCTGGTATCACCGATATCTCGTACTAGATACTCAAGCAAGTATCTTTCTTACATTTTGACAGGCTCTCTTAGACACAAATACAAAGCAGCAGAAGACATCAGAAAGTAAAGAACAAGACTGATGTGGTGCAGTAACATTTGCCCAGTTTTCACAGATCAAAGGAAAACTTCCTTGGAAAGCAGCTGGCACCATCATTCATTGCTCTTGTCACAAGTTGAAGCCCACACAAAAGCACTGTTCAGATAAGTGACACCTAAACTACATCTGTCCAGTTCTGACTAAATTCATCCTATATGCACTGGAAAACAAGGAAGAAAACAAATGAACTTTGCTATATAAGCATTGTCAGCTTCAAACTTTTATAACAAAGTTCAGAAAGGAGACCAAAGGGTGATAAAAATTCCAATGACAACCCTAGATATGGAAAAAGTCAAAGAAATATGGGCAGTCTCCCTGTTTCCTTAGATATGAAGAAAGGCAATGATATTGGTGGCTTGTGGCAACAGTCTAATATAGAAAGCAATAACTAGTGAAAACAAAAGCCCTCAGACATACAGGCTCTTGTTTCCCTTTAGGGATCTCCAGCAACAAGTCAGGGCTGAGCCTGAGATGGAAACACATCAGTAGGGGTTAGACCACCAGCCAGGATTTGGCCACACTGAGTAGTCGGAGTGAGTGTCCAGTTCTCCTGGGTCCCTGGTGCTCGTCTAAACAGGGCTGGGGGACTGAGCCTTGAGAGGTGGGACTGGGAGGTCTGCAGGCGTTGCAGAACAGAAATCACTCTCACCCACTAGTCCTATCCTAAGTCTTATGTGTTACATCACTGAGTGGTATAGTGCTGGTCTTTCAGCTGTTCCACACTAAATTCCCCAATTAACAGATATCTTTGTCATCCTTAATTTTCACTTTTTTTTACTTCCTGTGACCAGAAATGCCAATTTCTTATGGGCTGCATGACGCCTTTTACCTACAGATTTTGCAAGAGTGCACTCTAGACTTCTATAGCATGAACAGCTTGATGGAAGAGAAAGAGGTGATGATAACGTTTCTGGCAAACTGTTCACAGGAGTTATGGGGAATAAAAAAAGGAGAAAACTTCAGGAGAAGAATATAGTTCTCTCTCAGGATGGTTATGGCAATGTTAAATATAATCACATTTTCAGGATGTCTGGAAACAGACAATAGACAATATCTACAATTTTTTCCTACAAACTGTCAGCAACTTTGAATCAAAATATTTCTAAGCATTACCATTTAGAATTGCTCCACATCTTTTACCTTTACCAAAGCATACTAGGAGCTCAATTCAAAATCATGATAATGAGAGCTGTCTACCTTACCACCGATTGTTACAACTAACACTTCCCAAGTGCTAGAAGCAAACCTAACCAAACATAGAAAATCCTGTGATCCCAAAATATTACTTTCCCCTTAAATCTACACAACAACCCCCACCCCACCCAAGGGAATTAAATTTGAAATTTTAAAAATCCTTAAAAACCACAATTCATGGAAGACAGGAAATGCATCTATAATATGCAGGTCTTATTATAACTCAGACCCACTGGGCGCATACGGTCATTCTATCTTTGAAGGAAGCTACTGGCTCTAACACACAGGCTCCTCTGCCAAAACAAGAACAAAACCAAAACCAAACAAACACAAACCCATCACATTTAGGAAGTTATCAATACAATTGACTTTTTTTGTGAGGTTACACTCCATCCCAGGACAGAAGAGAACATATATCAGTGTTGCTAAATACAGTCATTATTTTACTGGCGGATCAAGTGAAGTCCCAAACCTACATATTAGGTTGAGGTGTGGTATAGAAACATTCATGTGTGTTTCTTCTTGTGGTTTACTGCAAACAACTGGCATATTTGTCCCTGGACAAGTCTGGTAAAGGGTCATGCTGACTTTCTCACTCACCACCTAACACAAGCTACACAGTGACAGATAAGTCAAAGGACATTTCTGGCATCCCCGAAGATATACATATGTCTCTTCCTTTGATCAGACATAGTGAACAGACAGAATAGCTCATCCCATTCTCGAAACTGAACTGTGATTGTCCTGTCAGGCTTGTGAAGCACCTCCAGTTAATCCCTCAGTGCTACTGAACACAACCTCATGGAGTGAATGCATTTATGAATATGTCATTTGGAGGTTTGAGCTTCTAAAATAAAACCTAGATTTAGGTACTAGATGTGGGACTTGGTCTCATTGCCATGGAAAGAAGGTAGATTTTTCAGGTCTGACAACCAAATTGTAAAAAAAAAAAACCCAACAAACCCCACACTAAATAAATAAATAAAAATTAAACTACATTCTTTTAAATTCTGTACCATGATCTTTGTGTACACTGTGAACGTTAGTCTCTCACAGTAGAGAGTTAGCTTTACAGAGCAATGAGACAAAACCAGCAGTCTCTAAGGTAGCAAAGGATATAGCAATGTTCGTATTCTCTCTGAATACCGGGAACTCCAGGAGCCAGAAGGCAGAAGCTTTCTATAAAGCTGTCCAGGAGAACAAATGTAGGGCCTTGGAGCATACTTAAGCAAATAACTACTTCTGTTTGACATTCCTCACCAAAGAACGTGTTATGTCCTATGAATTCAAAACATGCAATTAAACAAAACGCATTCCCCCTTCTCCTGTTCCCCATATAAAGTAATCCAGAGATGATCACTTTGAATTGCTGGCTGTATTAGCTAGCACAGCCATCAAATATTCAGCTGGGAGCCTGTCTGAACACAAATGCTTTAAGCTGCACTCCAAAAGTCAACAAACATAAGAAACAAAATACCACTTCATAACTACTATATACATGATTATGAATAATTCCCTGGCAGTTACTTAAAGATGATTATACATCAAACCACCTTCCACTCCATATTTTTATGCTTCCAACTAAAAGTAAAGGACAAACACAGCATTAAGTTGAGTATTTGCTGCATTATAGAGAACTAATATGCATTGTTTGTGGAATATGCATAAAATGAGACCAAACTGAACGCCTTTGCCTTAACTTTGTTAACTTAATATCTAATGGGACAGATGTTTACAAATTGGTATTTATCCTACTCTGTTTAAATCATACTTTGAGTATAAGGGCTGCACACTATCAAATATTCAGCATCAGTCTCAAATTAGTTTCCTTATTATTGCTCCTCAAGGTTACTGCATGAACTGAAGATGTATATTAGTCCTGGTCCTGATACAGAAAACAGGGAGAATGTTTAAAATGCCATTGATTGTGGTTGTTTTGCACAAGAAAAAGAAATACCATATAGCATAAGATGATTCCTACTTCTTCCACCTGCCATCTGATTCACTGACTATGCAGTATAGTAGCAAGAGGGAGAGCAATCTTGGTGAAACACACATCCATAAGGGCCTCCTTGACACTCCCTAATCTCCTAATGGCAAGATCTAGAGCATCAGGTAGGTGTCTAAGATCCCAAACCTCAGGATCAGGAAGGATGAGTGATGAGTCTTGACAGAGCATTTATGAAAATATGCCATTTCAAATTTAGATATTTTATGAATGCCCTCTGAGTCCTCTACTTCTAATTAAGGGATTTCTATTCTTCATCTTGTAACCTGTAATGTGCCATGGCTTTTACCTCCCAACTAGGCACCAATAACTATCTTATTCATATATTGTCATAACTTCCTTTGCCGAAAAGTGCACGTAACCTTCTTAAATTAATATTTTTAAGACAGCACTAAGTATGAAAACTTTCAGAGTCATAATTTCAAATATGCCTGACTAATGTATCTGTATAAAAATGTAAATTTCATTACAAATAAATAAATACTAATTTATACAGTAGTGATGCTCCAAAAGGTCCCTTGATGTAGAAAATTGGAAGACCAGTCATTCAGGGGTGAGAGAAGGAGAGCACCCTAGGAAGCACATCTATTGTGAGTTTCTAGGTAAAAGCTAAGCCAAACCCTTTTTAACACTGTGCTCATGCAGTTTCACAGATATAACAGATGTGTTCACTGAAAGAAGAGAATTTAATCCATACTGTGCATTCGTTGAAGCAAGTTTGCAAATGGAAATTGGAGTTTTAGAACAGAAAAGGCACTTTTGGTAGGTTCAAGCTGAAGGGAGAACATTCTGGTAATTAAAATGACTGTATGTCATTGTTTCTTTGCTCCGTTCTCCATACTGCACTTAATGGGTACATAAAAACAGGCAATATTTTAGACAAAACTGAATAAATTTAGCTTTTTCCTAAACTAGCAAATGCATGTGTTAGCAGTGGATGTCAATAAGAGTACTAACTATTTTATTTCCTGACAATTTTTAGACTTCCTCAAGCATTTTGTGAGAAAGGACATGTTTTCTGTATACAGCTGTTAATAAACAACTTACAACTCTGTTGTTTTATTTTTGCTTTTCCTCCTTTGCTCGGTGGCATAAAATAGCACCGGAAATTTATAACTTGAGTGTCTTCTTAAAATTAACTATGGTATTCACTTCCTCTGAATGCTACAATGCAAAAGCTGTTTAATTTACCAAATCATGTGTAATGTTAATTACCATGATCAAGCAGAAGAATTTTGTGCCAGCCTTCTAAAATTATACTTAGTCATTAAAATAATACTCCAGGTAAAATATATTTTTCCTCTCACTTCAGTGTGAGGCAGACAACTGTATGTCTGGTATTGGGTCTGTGAATTCTTAGGACATCTTTGCAAGGCAGATTAACATTTTAATGCTCTGTCAGTCACTATATGCTCTTTACAGTAGCGTATAAGAAGCCCTATGAAGATCAAGATCCTATTACTGTAGGAACTGTACAAACAAACATTAAGAGAAAAGTCTATAGCATAAAAAGGTAAACAAAGAGGAGGGACACCGTGAGACTAGGTGATCCTTAGCAGATCAACAGAGCAGGTTGCTGGCAGAGACATGGATGGAACTCAGGTTTACGGCCAGAGCCACTGGGGTGATGTTAGCTAAACTTCTACATAACAAAAGCATTGCAGCTATACAGCACCTCACTGAAAAAATCTTAACTAAGCATCAACATCACTGTCTTTTTGTACAGCTTCCAATGGCACTGCACCTCTATACTTACCATCTGATGGCAGTGCATCAGACAGTTTTCTACATTTGGGACCTTCTTGCAGGCAGCTTCAGCATACAAAACAAAATGTAAACTGTGTGATACTCTGGTGCAATTAGTTTGTTGGACTTTCTATAGGCTACCAAAAGTTTGAGTGATCCTTTTCTGTGAAATGACACCAGTCCTTGATAGAACTGAGATAAAGTGGATTGTATTTTCAAACTAGTATTACTTCTTTCTGTTTGACAGGAGGCAAAACCTGTATTTTCTAATCTAGGGGATATGCACACCAATGAATAAAATGTTCTTTCTTATCAAGAGCAAGACAGGAATGATTATGTTAAATACACCCCTATGGCAAATTATTGACCTCAGCCTACAGACACTGCATTTGCAATAATCAGTGCTGCTGCATCTAAAGAACACTCCGAGAAAAAAACAGAAACTGACCATAAGCATCTTTTTTGACCTACTGCAAATTCAAAGTCAAATGGATTTGCTTAAATTGTCTATTTTGGGGGGCATTTGCAATACAACCTAGTTGGTTATCACATTTCACTTGAGATTAATCACCTAAAGTAGAAAGACTGACATTTTAAATTAAATGCTGCTCACAAGACAATGTATTTCTCAATGTATTATCTCATGACCAAACCAATGTATTGAGACCTCCTCATCAGTCATTATTACATCATATAATTAAAAAAGATACTTCATATTCAGTAAACTAGGTAGCATACAATACTTTTCAAATGAGAAACAAGTAATGCTCAAAATCAAATGTCTGTAATAAACTGTAATGTCTGTAATAAACTACTCAGATGATGGTATTTGTTCACCATATTCTTGCAACTTCAATTGACAAAGAATTTAATTAAAATATATTCTCCTTATAGAAAAAAGGGAATGAAAGTGTCATTAAATTGTTTCAGTGAATAGTTTGGTCATATCTACTTCAATCTAATGAGCAATAAAGGAGAATCTTTGTTTATATTTGAAATCTTTATTCAATTACATATCCAAATACAATCCAGATGTCTCTGCACAATACTTTGTGCATATGTTGAATAGTTTGTTTGTTCCTTTTGTTTGCTTACTAAATAATGAGAAATGCTGCTGTCCTTTACTTAAGTATTTCTTTTGGCAATGAGCACTGAATATGCTAACCAACATCTGATATACAGCTTACTAACTTCTGTAGTATTTCTTGGAGAGGATCCATTATTCCTGTCTGGCATTATTGTCAGGAGATTTACCTCACACTCTATTTTTGTAGTTTTATCTGCAGCAGATAATACATTGTGCTCTACTTCTATTCTCCTGAAAAAACAGCATTGGTACAGTCAGTAAAATCAGTGAAATTTAATGGATTGTTCTATGATTTCATTATTTTTCTATAGTGTACCATTCAATTGCTGGCTTTAATCAAATACCCAAGGCAATTATAATATGCATTTGAAATTACTCTGAAAACAAAGATTAGCTTTTACATGAATAATTTACATCAAATATTACACACACACACAAATGTGCTTTGCCAATAGCTCTGTTACCTTGCCTCTTTGTAAGTTTTTTCTGCCTCTACAAAGCCAGTGTAAATTGTTACTACATAAGAGTGTATTGCAGAATATGTGATGGAGGAAAAAATGCATACAGCTTCTGTTGCTTTTAACTAATGTTTTAATACTATTGAGAAATGCAGTAAAAATTCACTTCCTCAAACATGTGAGTGGTCGTATAATTTCGTGTCACTGGAAGTTCATATTAAATTTGTCTTAAAGTGTTAGGTGAACTAATTTGTTTAATCTAAGAATTCAGAAACATTAAAAAATATTGTATATGTGTCACCTTACAGGAAAAGATGTTAACTTTTTGTCTACTTAAATATTCAGAAAACATAGCACAGTAAGACCTCAACTTAATGTAATTTCTCAGCAAAGAAGGCTGGTGCAAAATTTCCATTTTTGTTCATGTTAAAAACCCCCAACACTCTATTGAAAAATTGCCCTTTTCAACAAAGAGGGCCTTACATTCCAGAACTTTAAACATGGCACAGAAAATTCACATTGTGACTCCCAAGAAAATTTGGCTAAAGTGTGGAAAATAAAAGGTCCTGAGAAATAAAAAAATAAAAATATAGCTGCACGTGTTCTATGCAGTCTTGCTTTTGGTCATTCGTCTCTGAGGTTTCCATCTGGACTGAGCTGGCTTTACATCAGTGCTTGCACTACAACTTATGCCAGTTGATGCTGATGGTAGAGTAATATTGGTACAGCACTGGGGAAAAGCAGGACATGGCTTGCACAGCAGAAGAAACTCAGTATAGCAGGGGATTCAGGAATCAATCTAAGTCTGGTAAGAACAGAGTAAAGAAGCAGTTTAAACAGTTTCCCAACTCCAAAACATGTCTTAAATGATCTTAAAAGCCAAACAAATGAAAGGACTTAGTTCTTTGTACACTTGAATCCAATCCCTAGCCTTTGGTTTTTAATAATCTTAGTAGTCCATATAATGCTGCTGGGATAAAAAGTAGCCCTGACCTCGTTATCAAGCACAAACATTTCTTTACCGTCTTCAAGTAAAACAGAAGTTGATTAGCCAAAGAATTGCTGCCATTCTGTTTCTCACTTAAATTCTCTTTATAATTACTGAATGCTTTCATCTTTTCCTTAGCATTTTTTAAAACCATTTTTACCCCTAAAAACTCTTGCACATTACAAAATGTTACTTCAAAGTATCATCGAAGTCTTTCAGCTTGACATTTTAAAATGTAAATATATTTGCAGCTTTCTCATTCCTATGTAATTTTTTTTTTTTTTACTGTTACTGCTGCAAAACTGAATTTTCAAGTTGTCCTATTAATCATCACAAATACATTTTTGGACAACTGCACTGAGAGCTGTAAAAAATCTCTCCATCTCTGCAAGGTGCTGAACGTACAAACTGTTGTATTTTTGTGTGGATGTTTCTGTTCCTTTTTTCCTGCACAAAAGATTCCATTTGAACTTGGCAGAGATATGAAGCTGCACTTCTGAAGCAGACATTTGGCATCTGGTTACTACTTGCTGCACCACTTCCTTACTGCCTTATGAGTACCCCTATTATCCTTTCCCCTTATAATGGAATGGATGATGCAGGGTTATAGTTGTAGCATTTAAATGGAAATAGATCATCATGAGAGACAACCACTGCAAGAGGCATACTGTAACTGAAGTACCTACAGTATAGAACAAACTAGAAACATTTAGCTTGGTGAAGGCAGCCTCAAGCTCTCACAAACTCAAGCCCTAGAATTATGGAAAGAACTTCAAGAAAAAAGTCCATGTATTCTTCCCTACTCTTCTGTGGTAAACTGCTTCAATAATATACAGCAAGATATCACAAGCTTTTCCATTCCATTTCAAAAAGCAATAGAGTCTCAAACTTCCATACTCATTTTCTCAGCCTTAATAACAACCTTAGCAACGTCAAAGTAGGATAAATTCCCAACTGCCTGGAATCAGTGACAGTTAGAAGTGCCAGTCTGTTGACGTAAGCATATGAGGTCAGCATTAATACTCTGTATTAGTGTTGAATCTCTACTTGAAAAAAATCAATTTCAGCACTGTTCTCTGCTAAGTTATTTATGGCTGCAAGCAAAAGATGATTTGAAAATAAAAATCTCCATAGAACCTGATGATGGGCAAGACCTAAGAGAGGCTAAAAAGAGATTCTCAACTCAATCTCTTACATGAAGATAAATTTTAAAATTCCCATTTGACAGAATTAAAGAAAAAAAGCTTTAAGCTGTAACTGTGTTCATTGTATTACTAGTAGTTTTACATCTAAAAATAAAGGAGGATTTTCCTAAAAGACTTCTAAAAGAGAAAGAATAAAGCATATTAATCTGGAGTCAAGGCTGACTAATTTAATTCCTAGATGAATATAGTGAAATAGACAGGAAGTTCTAGGTTAAGTTTCTGGTACAAAAAGGTACAAATCACTTCCTATTTTTCAGACACTAAGTTCTAGGTTAAGTTTCTGGTACAAAAAGGTACAAATCACTTCCTATTTTTCAGACACTATTTAATTCTTCATGTCCATGTATAAGCATAAATAGAGTAAATGATTACTTACTAAAATTATCTCTGTTCTTTACATGATTTTGTCATACATTACTGGTATGTCAGAAATCTACACAGAATCTACTCTTTCAGAATTTCTATAGAACCCTGTAGCCACCAAAAAAAAAACCCCAACAAACCAAACTGCTTATCATTTTTACTTCTATATAATCAGGTCATGGTACCATGATTACTGCTGGTAGATCTTCAGTAAAAAATTGATACTGATGGTTTGCCAGCATTTGTACCATTTGTGTTCGAACAACCTGAAGATGAAATAAAGAGGTTATGTGATGCTGTCCTGGTGCTGCAAGAAGACTGATAGTACCAGAAAGAGCCTGTCAGTGAAAAAGTAACCCATGAATATTTCTAAACATACTTAAACCAGATGGACCATTTCATATGGAATCAGCATTCAGAGCATGTGGCCTCAGATTTTTTTAACTCAGAACTCTGAGGCTTAGAGGTAGGTTTAATGTAGCGTTGAATGATAGTTTCAGATACCTGGCCTCTGCAGATAGCAGCTGGGAAGTTGTGTTTTTTCTCTCATAAATGTTCTCTATTCTCAAATTCTCTACTGTCTTCAGTGGACAACAAAATTAGTAGCAGAAAACAAGGAAATAAACACTAAAATATCCTAATTTCACACGTGGCTAAACTAAAGCCATATAAGCAAAAAGAGCCAGATGAGGAATCAATCTCACAGCCTAGGAAAAGGAAATAATGCTGATGCAGAGACTGCTTAAAACCTTTTCCATATGTGGCCACCAAATTCCATCTCTCTTCTTTCAACAGGTCATTCAGCTGATGATGTATAGTAACTCCAAAATTCACAGGATAATTCAGGTTGGAAGGGACCTCAGGAGGCCTCTAGACCAAACTCCTATTCAAAACACTTCAGCTGTGAGATCAGATCAGACTAATTTCTCTGGGCTTTAACAAGTCTGGTCTTGAGCATATTAAGGAATGGAGATTGCACAACCTTTTCATGCAGCCTTTTTCACTGCTGATTGTCCTCAGGGAGAAAAAGCTTTTCCTTATATTCAGTTGGAACATCCTTCTCCAGGTCACAGAATCACTGAGGTTGGAAAACACCTCTGGAGATCATCTAATCCAACCCCCTGCTCAAAGCATGGTCAGCTAGAGCAGTTTGACCAGGACCATGTCCATTTGGGCTTTGAACATCTTCAAGGACAGATATTCGAATTCCACAAATTCTCTGGGCAACCCGTTGCAATGTTTGACCACTCTCACTCCTATGTTTAAATATAATTTCCTGTATTTTAATTTGTGGCTATTGCCTCTTGTCCTGTCACTGGGCACCACTGCAAAGAGTATGGCTCTGTCTTCTTTACTCTCCCCATCAGGTGTTTATACACATTGATAAGATCCCCCTGACCTTCTTTTTTCCAGGCTGAACAGTCTCAGCTCTCAGCCTCTCCTCACATGTCAGATGTTGCAATCCCTTGGTCATCTTAGTGTCCTTCATTGCTGAAGACATTAAAGTGATCAAGTGCCAGCACAGATCCCTGTGGTACTCCATTTATTACTGATCTCCAGGCAGAGTACAACCCTCTGAGCCCAACTAGGCAACCAGTTTTTTTAACCTATCTGTCTTTTTCTGTCTATCCTGACTGTAACATCCTAAACTGGATACAAGGATACTTGCTAAATCCATGCTGACGGTCCCAATCAAAGTGAAGATGACCTGTAGTCCTGCAGACTGTTCTTTAGCTTTTTTCTTTTGCCTTTTTTTTTTTTTTTGAGAGGAGGTGCAATATTCTCCTTCATCCAGTCACTATCTCCTTGATCTTCATGACTTTTCAAAGAGTATTGAAAGCAGCATCACAAGGATACCTGCCAGATCTTTCAGCACTCTCAGAGGAACACATATGGGTGAAGTTCTCACATGCAGTCTCTGATTTTATCCTTACTCACTGCTGGTATTTCCTTTCCTCCTTCAAACCTTTCACTAAGCATAGAGGCCTGATAGACCACACCAGTGAAGACTGAAGAAGGCACTGAGTAACTCAGCCTTATCTGTGCCCACTGTCCCTAAACCAATCACACTATTCAGCCACTGTCTCATATTTTCCTTATTCAGCTTTTTACCACTAATGTAGCAGTGGAAGTTCTTCTTGTTGCCACTGATGTTTCTTTCAAGTCTCAACTGCATGTAAGCTTTGGTTTTCCTGACAGCAACCCTACATTCCTGGGCAAAATTCTGAATTCCTCATTTGTAATCTGTCCCTGCTTCCACTTAATGTATGCTGGTTTGGGCGTAGGGTGGGGTGTTTGTTTTTTTGGTGGCGTTTTTATTTGCATTGGATCTCTGCCAGGAGTTCCCTGATTAACTAAAGATAGTATTTTGATAAGTCTACTTGTCTTCCTCAGTACTGGTACAGACCATTTTTGTGCTTGTAGGCTGTTACCCTTAAAGCCCTGACAGCTTCCCTCATCTCTTTTTTCCTTTAGAGCTTTTCCCCAAGTGATCCCACCTACCAATTTCCTAAATAAGCTGCAGCCTGCTTGCCTGACACCCAGGGTCTGGACTCTATGACTCTCCTTTCTCCCACAACATCTTCAGCTCCACCATTTCATGGTCACTACAACCCAGGCTGTCATTAATTGCCACATCCCCAATCAGCACCTCTTTCCCTGTGAACAGTAGATCCAGCTGTCTGTCACCCCTGGTTGGGCCAACCAGTATCTCTATCAAGAAGGTATCCTTGTCACCCTCCAGATATCTCCCTGACTGTTCATCATGTTGCCTCTCTAGCAGATATCAAGGATGCCCAGGTCTTCCATGAGCACCAGCATCTGTGATCCCAAGACTTCCTTGAGTCATTTAAAGAAGGCTTTTCACATTTCTTCATTCTGACCCAGTAGTCTGTAACAATCTCCCCCCACACTGTTGCCCTCGCTGGCCTCTTCTTAGATCCTGACCCACAAGTGCTCACCAGACCATCATCCATCCTATAAAAGAGCTCTACGCATCTGAGCTGCTCCTTCGCAAAGAGGGCAGTTCCTTCCTCTTCTTCCCTGCCTGTTTCCCCTACTGAGCTGCTACCTGGCTATCGCAGCCTGCTGTGTTAGGCACTCTCTGTTGGCCCACAATCAACCACAGTCTATAGCTGACTCTTCCTCTTGCAGTTGGGGGTTCAGTCTCTGCAGGGTCTCTGTGAAGACCACATCAATCTCCTTTTTGTGTTCCCTGGAGCTGCTCAATGAGTTCACCTCCTCTTGCAGATCCTTAACCTAGTGACTGCCTCTCAGCCTACACACACTTCCTACAGGCAAGGACACCCCCTCTGTCTGCATGGGCATTCCCTCTGCCTGCACAGACCCTGAGAGCTGCATCCTCTCTGCAGGCCCCCTCTGGGCCCAGACCTTTCATGTGCTGCTCCAGTAAGTGCTTAGGATGGCACTCTGCTGTGGTCCATCATCACTTGTACACCGAATGCAGCAGTTTCTGATCCTTTTCCATGCATGCTCCTGCCCAAACTAATGCATCTGTTAGCTGCTCCTGGGAGCTGCCCTCTGGGCTGGGAGGCAGTACAGGTTTCTCCGTAGCACCAGCTAAATGGGGCTTATCACTGCCTCTTCAGAAGTCAGCTGAAGACAGAAGGTTAAAGTGCCCTTTGATCAGCAATAGCTGACAGACACTATTAGAAACTGCAACTTTGCTAATAGAAGCAAAAGCCTCTAGGAGCTATGCACCAGCAACTGCACCAGTACACACCAGCAGCACCAGCACACACCAGCAGCACCAGCACACACCCTGAGGCTCCCAGAACTTCCCAGAAGATCTGGAATCAGAGCCCACACACTGTTGCACAAACCACAGTGTCTGCTAGCGACATCTGTTTGCACTGCTTGTTTACTGAATAAGCCTACAACTAGGGATGACTAAAAGATGATCAAAATGCTCAACTTTTCATCAAAACAGACAGTGGTATAAAAAATAAAATCTTTGGTGGAAACACTGCAATTTTTCAGTGTTTCAAGATCTAAAGGAAATATGTCTTTTATCTTTTTAACTCCACTGGATTTTGACTTGACTTTCAGGTCAAACATTTATGTGAATAAAATAGTTAATGTTAATGATTTTATTAAATAGGATTATTATATATTTTCTCATCAATAAAATGTGCAGAAACCTTGTAAAAACTTTATGGTGCTGACCTTTTGACATATCTTAATTGAACCTTTTATTACTGTTTCTATTTTGTGAATATTTTAACTCTTTGGCTTGATATTGGACAAAAGGAAATCTTCAAACACTGAACTTTCCTAGGGATCTCTGTGTTACAGAACATAGATCATCTTCGCAAAAGTACAAAGCTTGGAGTAAAGGAAGGAAAATACAAAGAGCATTATCAGAGCCCAGAAAGTCTCCAGAAAAATAATATCACAAAACAACAACTTTGTCCATGTACCCAAGTTGATAACTGCATTGCAAAATGATAAATAAGCACATACAACGTACGGACCCAGTTAGTGGCCCTTTCAGCATGGGAGTACCTTTTTCTTTAATTACAAGACAATATCTTTCATAAATATAGTAAACCATTTTAGTTAACCATTTTGGAATGGATGGTAAGAATGCAGGATTTTTTCATGCTGCAAGAAATGTGTCCAAAGCATGGATAGACGGGGAAGTACATAAGGACAACCTGGAGTTGGTGAAAAAAATATTTTGAAACAAACTACATTTATGTGACTTTGTCATTTTAGAAAGATATATTGAACATTCCACCAATGGTATTTTCAATGACAACATACTCTCAGACTTATCTGAAAAATTTCTGCCTTGCATTCGCTTGTATGTACCCAATCAGGTTAGCTACCGCAAACTAAAAACCTAAACTATAGCGGGAAGTTTGTTCTTTGAAGTTTGTTCAGATAGCCTGTGCTGAAATAACATTTCTATACCTTAAAAAAAATCCCAAATGACAAAAAATGCATTCACATCAGGCAATTTACATCATAAAGGCTATATCGTTTAAGCATTGTTATCCTCTCCAAAGGCTTTAAATTCCACCTTCCTAAAATTCTGCTGAAATTACTTTTTTCCCCCCTAATGTATATTGCCATTCCTTTTCAGATGTTTCACACTGATAGTGAAGGTTTCAGTATGATTTTGCCATAAGTGTTTCTCACACTATTGTGAGATTTTTGCACAAGGAGTTAGTTATAAATAGATCTGCAAAAATGCCAGCTGTATTTTTCTAGAACAAGGTTTGTGTTTTTTTTTTTTCCAGCATCCGCTGCCACAAGTCTACATATAGCCTTTAACACTAGGCTCTTATATTCATGTTTTCTTCCCAATGTTCCTTCCTTTTATCTTTTGCCAGAAGTAATAGGTGTCAGGTGTTATAATAAAGCAGTCTGCAAAAATTATTCTTTTTTTTCTGGTTCCACTTATAAATTGATACCCTGTTCATTTCATACTGGTATACTTAGCTCTTAAGTAATGCTTTCCTTTACAAGACTCAGATGAGATATCTCAGCTCTATAACTTGTATAGTAGTGACACACATATTGCCAGATTTTAGCAAATTAAATACATATAAGATTGTTAACAACAGGATTGAGGTATTTAATGCCAAGTATTTCACTAGATGGCCTTGCATACAACTAAACAGGTAAGTTTAGTTTGTTAATTGGAACAGCATAAGCAGTATTTTTTCTTCTATTAATGGAAATGTTTACTACACATGAAAGAGTCATGCTATATTAATGCAATAAAGGCTGCAGGAATTGGGCCACTAACACTCTCTAAAGTATTACTATATTTTACTATTATAAATCATAATTCAAGACCACCAAATTCAGTTGTACTATACATGTAAACAAGAGTTGAAACTGGCTTTTTAATATACAGGATCTTCTATGCCCATAATTAAGTAAAAACTTGACAATTGCTTTAACATCAATTGTCTTTGCATACACAAATTATACCTTCCCTCCCGCCACATCAAAGCATGGCATAGATTTGTAAGTCTACAGAGATCACTTTACACACTCCAGCTCTCACCCCAGTACCCTTATATTTTGTAAACTTTTGAGACTGAAGCAGAAGTGAGTTTTAATGTACCCTTTTTCTTATGCTTTCATAAAAATAAGAAAAGTTAAGTTCTGTGATTTTCATATACATTATCTTCAAGCTCTGAGCTCGGATTGAATCAATTAGAGTGATGTTCCTAGTCAGAGGTACATATGTGACAACTCTAATCTCTGTTTAATGACATAAATAGCTTATCTTTAGTTCTTCTGAAAATACTTGAGGTTATCCTGGACATAAACGCTCTATTTCAACGGTTCTTTCCACATACCTATGAGATACATTTCCATTACTGCTAGTAAGTTTCAGTCACAGACCCTGTTGTATCAGATGCTCTATGTACTGAGACCAAAAGGAAGGTCCATGTCCCAGACAACTTGCCATTTAAACATAAGGCAAGAGACAATGTGAGCATATGAAATGACAGCAACATATACAGTAACAGTAGAATAATAATTACCAACAAGACAAACTTTGGCCACTTTTTCTGGCAGTGTAAGTCATTTCACAGGTTTTTGCAGACATCAGAGAAATTTTTGACAAGATAGGCTAGTCTACTGTGACAGACTAGGAATGAGGGATGTTTTTAAAAGCAATAAAAGGAGCCTTATACTAATATTCTAGCTAGATGAGATCTACTCTTCTTCCATCATTTTGGCAGCTAAGTTGAATTTGTCAAAAACTTTACTATTTGCAACTCACAGACCTAAGCTTGAGGTAGCAGATGCTGGTCAGTGTAGAGACAAAGAAACGTGTATGCATTTGTGTCACTGACACTTGCTTCTCCTGATCAACAATTTAACACTGTTTGCCTACCCCAAGGGCACAGGTCTTTTGTAACTGCTGCTTGAGATGAAGTTGTAACACTGTAGTTTAGCACTTTTAAGGCCCTCTTCTGTTCTCTGCAGATTAATCCAAGACCTAAAGATAGCAACTAATGAGTCTCTACTGGTGATCTTCATTTAGCGAAATTAGTTGTAGATTTAACTTATAATGATATCCATGCTTAGGTCCTGAATTTTGCCCAGCTAATTTTACATACACTGGTATAAAGTCAGTCATACTGATAAGGTGATTATGTCTTATCAAACTTAATATAAATATTTTTTTTTGCCCAGAAGGATAATATGACCATTAAAATATAGAGAATAATCCTGTGTTTATAATCACTCTTTAGCTACAGCTAAATGATTATTTCATTCACAGTATTTTATTCATATCCTTTTTTTTTTAAATATTGCACACAGGTAATTTGGAGTGAAGTTTAATGAAGTTCATGTTATAAATCCACCTTCATATACACCTTTTATACAAATCTCTTCTTTATTTGAAGTTAAACCAGGGAAAAAGGAAAAAAAGTCCATTTTAATTTTTAATTTGCAATGTTGATCCCAAAGGCTTTCAAACTACAAAAGTAGAGGATAAATTCATGCTGTAGCTTTTGGAATTATAAACGGAATGTTCAAAGAAATGATCCATTGCCAAAGTTGTTAGTAGGGACCTACAATATAACTTTTTGACCAGAAATGCAATAAAAATACTGCCAAAACATTTTATTACCAAATTAAGAGGAGTGCACTCTGTTAGGAGATCTACCAGGACAATTTCTGGGAAGTTGGGAGATTTGCCTAGACAACACCCTGCAAAAAGACATGAAAAAAACGCCAACAACCCTAAACCAAAAAAACATAGAAAAGTTTTCTCAAGGTGCATATACTTCCAAAAAGCCAGAAAAAAATAGCAAAAAACCTTCCCAATAAATAACAAACAAAACAAAAAGTGCCAATCATGTTAAAATTGGAAGAGAACAAAACTGCAAACCCGCAGTGCAGAACTGAAGAATTCAACGTGTATGTTCCCTTAAAGATTAGAGAAAGAAATATTCACTACATAATCTATGCTTGTTTTAGGAAGTCCGCAGTGTTCAGTGGGGTGCAACTGGTGGCCCATAGATCAAATCTGGACACAGAAGATTTCTCTCCTGTCAACATTCTCCCTTCTCTTCAGGAAAGGCAGAAAGTAGATGTTTAAGTTGCCCATGGCATTCAAACATTGAAGATCTGCCTCCTGCACACAGCCTAGTTCCAGTGCCTGAGCTCCTGCAGCCGGCTGAGAGAAGGAACAACTGCAGGCACCTCACTGCCTTCAGATGGCCCTAATACTCAAGGGAGGGGTGGTGGCGTTAGGTGAAGTATTGACATTGAATATGATTTTGCAGAAATTGGACCTCTCAGGTCTATCTACATCTTTTTAGATTTGTTTGTTTGTTTGTTTGAAGGATTTCTGAAGCTGTAACTTCATCCAGACTGTTGTACTGCAGCTCCATAGTCAGAAACACTAGGGAGAAAACATGAGTGTTATGAGAAAGAAGTTTTCTTCTGAACTTTCATATTACACACATTATGTCTTGACTTCAGTTAAGTTTTGAAATAAGGGGTCTAAAATCTAGCAAGTTGCAGTTAGAAGGAATCCCCTTTTACAAGTTTATAATTTGCCATGAATAAGGTATACTCAGAGATGGCTAGGTAGGATCTTCCACCTGTTGTTGACCTCAAGAAATGCATAATGAGAATCATAATGCCTCTTATCCATAGAAAACATCCCTTATAAGTAGAAAATTCTGAAACACCACAAAAATTGTACTTATTATTTATCTGCATTTTCTGTTTGTGTCAGAGAAAGAGAATCCAATATCTCTTCTCCTCCCTCCCTTTCCACATGCCCCTTAAAAACCATCTATTTTTCATCACAGAGCCAAATTGTCATATGCACAGCTCAGAAAAGGAAACAGTCAAATCAAAATGCACACTGAACCCTTAGCAACCTGAAGTGACTGAGAACTGTATTTTCTAGATTAGCTGTAACTGTCTTTTAAACAAAAAGGCATTTTTAAACAAAAAACCACCTGTTTGAGGAGTCAAATAGACTGTTGAAATAAAGCTACAGGCAACACTGCTTTTCCTTAACCCTCCAAATGTTTCTACATCTATTTCTAGCTCTTCTCTTTTTCATGATAAGGGCTTTAAATTATATACTTCTAACATCTTCCTAATTTTCTGCTTTTTTCTTTTTAATTTCCTAAAGCTAAAACTGTTTTTGATCATATCCATCTGGCTTACCTCATTATAACTGTCTGATTGGAATTATCTTCCCCATGGCTTTGCTCAGTCCATATATTACTTTGCCTCCGGGAATCTGCAATCTAGTATCCTCACCTTCATTCTTTCTCAGTTTTTTTAAAATTAGCTGATGAAACGGATTTAGGAATGATATTTTCTTATCATCTGAGAACCAAAGTTGGCTTTAAATACCTCTCACTGAGTTTGCACACAAATGGCATCTTTACAGGCAACAATGAATGTAAATACACTTCTTAAGCACTCTAATCTCTTGCATACTAAAGCAAACAGAACATTGTGGATTTGTTTGTTTTCTAAGTGAATGAAACATCTATAAAAATGACAGCAAATACATAGAGCAGATTTATATAATTATGGCTTGAATGTCAGACAATAATGTAATCTATAGTATTTAAGTAAGATTACCATTAATGCCAATATATTTATCACCCTGTTCCCATAGGACTTCATTCAGCGCTTACAGAAGTCAAGGGAAAGAAATTCATTGACATCAATGAACTTTGAATTAGGTTCAGACTGTTTACTTGTTTTGTCTGCTCTGGTACCTAAGAAAGTACTTTTTCTTATTCAAAGCAGTAAGATCCTTCCTTCATAGGCTCCAATTCTTCATACTGTCAGCATAAAGACTAAGCAGCTGGCAGCACTTCAGAAACCATGATATTATACTAATTTCTGATGCAATTGAAAGTAGACTGCATGAACAGAAGCCAACCAATAAAGCAATAAAATGCAAGAGTTTCGACTGACAAGTTAATATATATATCTGCAAGAGACAGAATGCATGTCACAGATATTAATTGCTGTTCACCATTTACCTATTTCCAGAAATGATAAGCAAAGACCCAACAACTGAATATAAAAAAGAACATGTACATGTATTGCCATTAGAAATGGAAACAACCTGTGTAGAGTCTTGGAGGCATAACTCATATTTTATGGAGCATATCATTGTATTTGGTTGTTTATGAGACACAGAATGGCATGAAAAATGAGGTGTGACACAGCAAGTCAACTTTCAAATAAAACAAAATTCTTCTATTTCTGGATCTGCTACTTTGGATTATGTCTAAACAAAGCATGTACGTAGGAATGGAATGATAAAATGTTCAGTGCATTTGAAATGTCAAGGGTTGTGGCAGGTCAGCTAGAGTTAAAGTGAGATGGAGGGAAATTTGGCGTTCCAACTACAGAACAGAATTTAGCTAGCTCCTCATGCCTAATTACAGTTTAGAATAGCCTTCAGGAAGTTGAAAACAATTACAACAGTTTATGAAAACAGATCTCAGGTCATTTGTGTTCACTGATTTGTCAATACTGAAGGCTAGGAATTATTCTTAAAAATATTCTTTTTGTATAATCAGTTTATATATCAACAACATACAGTAACATTAGAGCTGAGATAAATTCAGTTCTCAGCTACTGAAGTGGTATATTAGAGCAAAAAACATCAGGAACAACCAACTAGTTTTGGGTTTAAATGATCTGATAAACATTGCATGTTATATTTTTTAAATTCTTACAAAAACCATGTCATAAGTGAATGCTACCCCCAAAAAGTTTTTACATGAGTCCCTCTGATAATGGCATAAGATGCAAGTTATTCAATTGAAATTATGACTACACTATTGTAAAACGAATTTAGAACTACAATCATGCTTTAAGAAATCTTAAAGGTATTTTAGGATAGCTCTACTATATTCCATTTGATCTGTGAATAGTAATCAGGGTTAAGGATTTCTTTCTCTGCTCCCTTGTTTTCTTGTATTCATAGAAACAAATATAGAACATAGCAAAAATGAGTATCAAAGCACAATACTACCCTTCAAATATAAAAATGCCACATTTGAAAACTGTTATTTAATTATTAAAAGTAATTGAATCTCTTAGAATCTTACTCTCTGCCATGCTCCTGTGAAAACTGGCTGGGAGTCCTGCCTGTAGGCTATAATACTGCTCTCTCATTAGTAATAGTAGCATCCTAGGAAGTGCTTAAGCAAAAGGATATTCAGTGAGTCAGAGGTGTTCTGTTGAGAAGTCTTGAGTCAAGACTCTGACCATACTGAGAAACTTGAAAACAGATGTCCTAGTTTTGCAGGTAAGTATCCTGGCCTTTGGGGAAGATAGGAACAGGCACACCTGTATGCATGCCCCATATGCTCCAAAGTGGTTTTGGTTTTCTGGGTTTCTTGTTTGTTTTTGTTTTGAGAATAAGGCCAAACTAGCAAGATATCTGAGGGGAAAGTTAGACACATGTCAAAACTTTGGTTGTTTTTAGCTCTTCAGTAGAAATGCAGACTTTGCTAACAGCAGAAATCTTATCACTCCACTTCCAAAATGTGAAAAGTAGTTATAGAGAAGATGGAGATTCCCTTTCCACAAGAATGGACAGTGACAGGACAAGAGGCAATGAGCACAAGTTGATTCAGGGGAAATTCTGATTGCATATAAGAAAAAAAAATCTTCACCATGAGAAAAATTAAACATTAGGATGGGTAGCTGTCACGGTCCACTCAGTGGACTCGTGATGGTTCGTTTACCATGAACTCGAAGCGCAAAAATCAAAGGCGACCACGCCAAGGGGTTATGCTTTGATCAACAGCACAATTTTATTGTTTGCCCGTAAAGCGGCATGCGATAGATGAGAGTGACAGGAAAGGGAGAAAAGGTAAAGTAAAGAAAGAGGATTATAGCTACCACCACGGGTCCAAGGCGTCCCTGTGGCCCCAGGTCCAGGCAGCGTCCCGCCGGTCCTTCCGATCGTCGTGATCCTTGGTGGGGAAGATCTTCAAAGTTCAGTTGCTAAGGAATCATCTTTTCTGCCAAGCAACACACCTTGCTCCTCCTCTGGTCCATGGCGTGTTACCAGTCTCCGCCTTCTTGCGCAAGGTTACCACACATGCCAAAAGAGGAGTGCCTGAGGTGTGGTTTACCTTAGAGGCGGGTAGCTTCAGACCAGGAGGTGTGTTTTTGTATTATAATGATATTACAATGAAGAAAGTTCACCCGAAGTTCAAGTTCTCCGGTTCGTTGTTATGACAGTGGTGGTGATCCATCTTCTGGACAGCAGTTATGCAGCCTTATCTAGGTTGTTCCGTTCAGTCCCAGGTAGCAGGGAGCGGCATAGTACTCCTCGTACCATACAGTTCTCCTTTCCAGGGTACTTGCGTCTTGGTTTCCATGGGGACCACACTCCATCTCCAGGTCTCCGTTGGCAATGTTGAGACAATATTGTCCTCTTAGGACCAACTCTTACAGTAGCCCGGAGGAGTGATTCAATCTTCCCTGCTGGAAATATTCAAGACTTGGCTTGACGGGTTCCTGGATAACCTAATCTAAGGTCCTGCTTTCAAAGGAAGGTTACATTAGATGATATCCAGAGGTCCCTTCCAGCCTAAACCTCCATGTGATGTTAAGAGAGGGAACATTTTTCCAGGTTAACTACGTTCTTCATGATAGTGGCTTTTGTTTTGACATTTCAATAGTGGCTAAACGATCATGGCTACAAGAAACTTCAAGAGTAATCTCGACCACAAACCTGTTTTAAAGCAGCATCAGCTGTACCTGTTATCATACTGATGATCAGAAGCATCATGGCTTAATCTTAAAAACCTTACTTGACCAATGCTTTACAATCATTAAGGCAGCTGTTACACTCCTCATGCCTAACTTAAAGCTTTCTCACTGCATTTTAAGCCTATTACTTCTTTTCCAATAAACCATGGGCACAGTTATTCTTTTCGTTTTCTTAATCAGTTTTGAATGTATTTTATGATGTCCTCCCTCTGACTCTTCTTCAAACTAAGCAACCCCTTCATTCTCCCTTTCCTGCTGGGTGCTGAACCTAGATGTTTAAAATAGAAAAGCTCACAGTTCTCTCTGTGGAGACAGCTATCATAAAAGACTTGGTGCTTAGTGGTTTTCTCCCTGCCCCCACTTTATTGAAATCATTGGGAATTGAGCACATAAATACTGCTGTGGAAGTCTGCCCTAAATTTAGTAATTGTTCAATGCAATGATTGCATTTCTTTGTTAACTCACTCTTTTGCCTTTGATGTCAGAACCTTGCAAAGGGATGTTTTCCTGTAGCAGAATTTGCTTGTTAGTTTTATCTGCATATACCGTAAGCAGCCAAAGCTGGTTTATGAAGGCTCTGGATTCTGAAATAAATATGAACTTTTTAATGATAAGGAAAAAAAGGAAAACTTTAATGAAAGATTACTTGAGTTTTGTTTCAAAATTTTGACACAAATTTACCTTCTTTTCCATTCTTTTTGTTACTTGGGATTGGGAATAAGTGAAAAAAATAACCCAACAGCTCATGAGCATTCATATATGTAAACATTATCTAATGTAGTGTTAGCAAGCCCAGGACAGAAATATTGCATTAAAGTGCTAAGGTTTGCAAATGAGTTAATGTGCTGTAGAACTGAGCCTGAAATCAGAGTCCAAATGTAAAACCTTGCAGGATATTCATAGCTTTAAGCTCAATAACTATTAAAATTATTTCTAGGTATTTTAGCCTATCACTAATTCTAACCTTGTCTAATTTTT
Organism: Theristicus caerulescens; assembly: GCA_020745775.1. Classification (NCBI taxonomy): domain Eukaryota; kingdom Metazoa; phylum Chordata; class Aves; order Pelecaniformes; family Threskiornithidae; genus Theristicus; species Theristicus caerulescens. The sequence continues at coordinate 79,041,658 of CM036558.1, forward strand.
ACTGTGCCATGCAGAAAGGTACAGAAAGTATGACCTAGATTGAAGAGTGCAAAGAGAAAGAACACACAAGGGACACACTGATGTTAGCATCCTAATTAGAAAATGAAACAGTTAATCAGAGAAGAAACATATTTTCCTTCCATAATACAGAAATTGCTCTAAGTACACATAGTAATGTCATCAATCACTGTCTCTTCCATGGAGAAAAAATTATTGGCTTGTAGTTTTCAAAAATGTTGATGTTTTACCCTACTAAAGAGCAACATAGGGACATATCTATTAATTTTATTACAGACCAGAAATGGAGGCAGCACAAAGCAGACATTGAAATAAGATTAAAGGTCTGAGTTAAACTGACAAGAGACAAGAAAAGCAGTTAAAAATGACACTGAATATTCCTATATGCCAATGTAAAATGTAAAAAACAAACACATACAACCATTCTTAATCTTTTGCTTTTGTAATCTAAAAAAATCTGCTTGTATTATATAAACAATATTCTTGTTTATGGAAGATTACAAAAATCCTTTAAATATGTTGTAAATATAAAAAAGTCCATTTATTAAAGTGTAGACATCCTCTAGATATTATTTGCAGTGTGTTTATCAAACTAGTAACCCACGTATGTTTGGCATCCATTAGGAGAACACTCTTGCAGCTTATCTTTAGAAAAAAATATCAAATACATCTCTGTCTCAGCACATAGCTTGTCCTGTGGTGAGATAAATATTTTTGGGGTTCATTCCTGCAAACTGATGAATATTTGATGCAAGTTGATGCAGATTTGAGTGAAACTTGACAATATTAATGGATAACAGAAAATATTTTCCTCCTAACAGTACATTAACAATAGGTGGGAGAATAATTTCCTGTTGCCAGTTGTGACACAGCAGAACATACAAGTATTGTATTATATTATAAATACTGAAGTTTATGGTTTACACACAACAGAAGATTAAGTCAGAGCAATAGCTGCAGATCAAATCAAGGTAACCATTCCCAGCTGACTGTTTTGCTTCTCTTCTGAGATTGTTGCAGTAGGTCAAAATCCTAAAGCAATTACAGTAAAAAGAGCAAAAACAAACAAACAAAAAGGTCTTTTAAAGCAGGTGGAAAGAAGGGCTAATAATAACTAAAAACCAAAACAAAGCCCACCTAAATGATCTACTTCTGTTGCATTATGGCAAATGCTCAAAGCTGTAGCTTGTCATACACCTCTTCTGCAGTGTGCTGTGCAGTACCAATAATACTACTTTAAAGCCTGTTCCAACTGAGATTTCTGTAAAAAGCAAATGAGCATTAGATGATGTTATTAAGTTCTGATAAGCTATCTAATTCTTGGTTTGACCATTAAAAATAAGCCATCACACCTTTTTCATCCACTGACCCTCACTCCCCGTTTCTCTGACCAAGATTTTAACTTATTTTCTTCCCTTAAAACCAGCATACCCAAAATGAGCAACAAAAGATTGAAAATGAGCATAAAAACATACTAGTATATTCTTGAAATCCCTATATTAATACATCAGAAAATTCTAAAGTAACATTTCTCAATTGGAGGTATGGGTAAGTGATATCATACAACATGTTTTTGAAATAAGATAGAAGGGATAATGCTTGAAGATGTACCATATCTTACTTTCTTGAAAATAGGTCAGCATTCAAAAGTTTGGAACAGTTTTGATGATAAACATGGTTCAGTGCTTATAAAGTAATATTTTCTTAACTGCTAAAGCTTACTATGTTTTAAACAGATAAAATCTGATGTTTTAAGTTAAGAACCTTAGACAACTAGGTTTAATTTTAAATTCAAAGTGTTAATTTTCAGTCATTATGAACAAATTCATTCCAAGGAGAGCACATCACATCTAAGCTATTTGTATAGAATTAGGATACCAGTCTGTATGTTTAATGCCTTCCAGAGGGGAAGCAGAAAATAGAGGACACAGAAAGGCCTCCAAAGAGATTGTTTTCCAAGTCATCCAATCCACTAAGAAATATAGTAATCAGGATGGAAGAATCTTGCTATACTTTTGAAATCATTCAAACATCATGCCTCCATTCAGCCATACATTTTACCCTTCCTAGGGTAATAATTTGAATAGTGGAAAAAGCACAATGCACAATGTCACAGAAGTAAATGCAGAGCTGGAGAATATTCAGAGACAGAAACTGATATTTGGCTAAAAAAAAAGCAGTACTGAAACTCAGTAAGAAATGCCAGCTATGACTGTCAAGACTTGTAGGAAGGAATCCTTTCTGCAATCAGAAACAAATAGCCCCCCTATATTCTGCGCAAGTATCTGAGCAAAAGATGCTGACCAGAAGCAAGCTCTAAAACACCTTTGATCAGCCAGTGATGTTACAAGGATTCACGCTATTAAAAAAAAAAAAAAAAACCACCACACAGAAAAAGCAGCATGTTCAAATTGCTCTTCATGATTAGAAGGTGAAAATGGGGTTAGGGAGAAAGGAAAAGGAAAATAAGGTAAACCAGAGAACAATCAAATGACTTATTGGTCCAGCAGTTGTCCCCCAGTTGAAAATTGCATTGTTGCTAGATGCCCAGATACCACACAGTTGAAAAAACACATATTTAATACTCATCAACACATTTTCACAATCTCAATATACTAATCAAATCAATGATTCTCCCTTCCCTAAGCTGAACATATTCTGTGACAATAAACTTTCTTGCTGGCTCACTTCTGCTGCTCTTAATGCATGCACTGATAAAATGCAGCTAATCTCTGGATCTAGCCATCCTGTGATCCTCCAGGTACTGTTGCTTGGAAGTGTTGTGTTAGCAAGTTGCACGGAAAATGCTTTTCCCTCCTCTCTCATGTGTCCAGAAATCTTTACAGGGCAAAGATACACAGTGAGAATGAAACAGAAGTTCATCGCCTGACAAAGACAATAAGAACACTCCCAAACTGATCATGTCTTTTAAGAAGTTTAGAGACAGGTATAGGAAACTTGGAAAGAGGGATAATAACCATGGTAGCTTTCATGAAAAAAAATCAAACCATAAACTGCCCTAATTTTGTGTCTTCTACTTATCTTCTGCTTTATGAATCACTATTTTTGATCAAAGATTAGAATGATCAATCACTATTAAAACCAAATCACTGCTCATAAGAGCATTGGGTAAAGAACGCAAAAAATATTCTGATTTTCACTTGTCTTTCTATCCAAAAGTATTTTAATTTAAGGAATCTTTGGCTTTCTTTTTAAATCCAGTACTTTACTTTTGAGTTGCATTTCCTAATTTTGAACTCTTATCATATGAAGTTTATTAGTGTGGTACATATAACATTAGTGTATTATATGTAAGTTTATTATATGTGGAGTATTAATATTGCATGTATACCACTCTAATATTACTCATTCATCTCTTTTAATCAGAGTAAGTTATGGATACACTTGTTCACTTTGTGTTATTTTGTTGTAAATTATAACAATTAAGTATATCTCCCATAGCCCAGGTTTACCACCCATCCCAGTTAACTGACCACTTGGTAGCTGAATGGACTACTTACAAAAACCATGTCATTAAAGAAATTAAGCCACAAGAGAAAGAATATTGTCTTTGTTCACACATGCAGCTTCACTTGAGATTGCTGGAAGTTATCTGGAAATAACTAAAGGTAGCCTTCAACCCAGCTGTCCCTCATCATCCATCATCTTGTTCCAGCCATATTCAAATTTATGAAAGTCATTCTACTGTTTCACTGGGATTAGGTCTATAAATACCAGAAAGTTACTTTACTTCATAGTATCTGATAAACTCACAGCTACTTGAAGATTCCTGGATTCTTCCTGAAAAGCTGGTGAGCTACCATGTGCAATGCAAATTATTTGAATGATCAACTAATCAGCATTGCATAGTGGTACAGTAGACATTGAATTTGTTACCTGAAATTCAAGAAAAAGGTAGTTACCTTTCTGACCAAAAAAGTCCAGGTACAGAACAACAAAACATAGTTCCAGCATAGAGGTTGCAAAGAAGGAAGGGAAAGAAATAATACTACAACTTGTACACCCATAAGGCACCCAGAACAAAATTGCTTCCATGGACAAAATTAATCACTGCATATTTTGTTGAAAATTACTGTTCTTTAATTACCAATAGTAAACCTATTCTCAGTTTTTATCAAGATGCAATGTACTTTGTATTATGAAACGCAACTGTCATTTCTGGAGTTTCTTCTAAAGTCTCTTATCAGTCTTACTACATCTAATAATTTTTCCTTCTCTGCCCTGATTCATATAATCTTTGTACACTAAACTGCGCATAACACATCATTACTAATAAATAGACCTCAACCTGGAACCAAAGAAACCTGTAACATTCAACACAACAGAAGAATGTGACAGATATCACGCTGTTAGAATATTCATTAAACCTTGTCAAAAAGGGCTCTATACAAAGTCAGCTCTTTTCATTTCTCTCAAAATCCTAATGTCAGGTAATGACCCTGAGAACCTGTGACAAAACTCATCTTCATCAGCCTTTAAGAACAAGTAAACTGCAAATGCATATTCCCAAGGACCTGCTCAGCAGTATTCCCTGGTCACATACAGCAGATGGACTAGTGTTTGGCAGTCATTTTTGGTGTCTGGCAATCATTTCAGGTGTCAAACACAATGTTGTAGTGTAAGAGTATGAGGCCAGTAGGTTCCAAGCTATTTAAAGGTTTGGGTTTTTTTCATGCTTCCATCTACTGGCATCAGTTTTCTATTTCCTTCCTACTAGTCCAAACCAAAATAATCTCTATTACATTTTCTTTTTCCTTTTTTTCAGTGTTATCGTGCTCAGAGCATATGGATTAGATAAGAAAACAAAATGTCAAAATTCCAATAGGTATCTGATTTTTCAGTGAATGTTAAAATAGAGCTTTCAATGCTTTTAACTTCATCCATCATCAATATAACTAATTGCTATTTACTTATTTTTGAAGTTTCAAATTTTTCTTAAAGAACACTGATAGAGCAACATTTTGACCAAGTCTTCATTACACACAAACAGTAATACTGAGCATAGAAAATACTATTATCTTATACTAACAAAAGCTTTTTCCTCACTGTGCTTTTGCTCACCAGAATCAATCACTGATTTATTTTGATCACCGTCTTTATAAATACAAAATACATGCAAGTATTGACCCTGGACAGCTAAAAAAACATCTACTCATGAGAAGCAATGCAAATGACTCTATAGTTTAGAAATCTTTAAAAAGATCAAGAGAAACCACATTTAGTAAGTGAGGTGGTTGAATCACTAGAGAGTTGGGTAGCTGAATGGTTTCTAGCCTTCATTTAACATGGATGAAGCTAGACACAATGTTGAAACTTTAACAATCCCAACTAACATAATGAGAAACAAGATTGTCTCATGTTATATTCATGTTATTCTGTTCAATGAAAAAACCCATACATTAGGAAGGGATCTGCAAGACTGGTACTACTCACTCTCAGTTTAGGTTTCTTGAGTAGGTTGCAGATAAAGAAACAGTTACACACACACACACACAAATAGGGTCTCTTTTTTCATAATTTATTTTCCCAAACATTTATGTGTAAATGCAGCACATACTGAAAAGACCAAACAGTAAAAAATATATCCTGAAATTGTTCATAAGGTACAAATGGTTTAAAAAATAAGAGGAAATTTCTGGATGTGATTCTAAAATAAATATCTCAACAATAGTTTCCATCAATCATCTGCTGTTCCACATAATATTGAATATTTGGAGCCAAGTCTCTTTGGGAAATATCATTTAAGGAATTTGACCCAAGAGTTCCAGACACTTAATATATTTTAAAGTTGTTACCAACACAATGAATAAGGTTCATTTAAAGGTTTATCAAATATGTTAGACACTCCTTCTGCAATCAGAACAAGAAACAGGTGCATTTTTTCTGAAATAATTTGTCTTCCTTCCCCAAGCCTCACTCTGTTTGCAGAGCAGCACTCATTTGATATATGCTGTGGTTTAATAAATTAACTATAGCCTTGTTAACAAAAGGAAGTGAACAAATTTTCCCTTAATAAAGCAGGTCATACATAAGATTTTTCAACGACTGTTTTGGTAATGACAGTCTTTATAGTCCTTGCAAAACTAAACCATTTTGTGGATTTACTGTTCTTCTGAAGGGCCTGTTGGTCATGAAAATTAAAGGCAATTTCCACTGGTAATAAAATTTGCTATAAAAATACATTAGATGTCATTCATGTTTCAAGGTAAGAGCCAATGTCCAGGTTCCAGCACTGTCTTACATAAACTTTCTTGCTCCTCCTTCTGTGGCTTCAGATACTGTGCAGTTTGAGACAAGAGCCTGATAAACAGAAGTACACTATTAATGCTACGTGTTATGGCAACTTGTATGAGCTTTTATTCTTAAAACAACAACAACAAAATCCACCACCAACAAAAAAACTGGTCACCCCAATTAATTTAAGAGCATTTTCAACACCTGCTGAAGGTGACATTCTAATTTGAGGTAACATTGGTGGGATCGTTTGCCTGAACATTAGTACCCAAGTGCCTTTTTAGACACCCTAAAGTAATTGAACATATTCACATTAGACTGACAAGAACTATATTTTCAAGAAGAAATATCTTTTTCTTCATAAACAAAAAAGGAAATAAGATTGTGTGAAATTCAGTTGCCTGAATACAGATGTCTAGCACCACTTCAGGATAACCCACCAGGCCTTCAGTTCTTCCAGAATGGTGCAAGCTGTTTGTCATATATGTCAGCTCATTCAGATGTCTCGGAAGTTTGTCACTAGAAGCCAATATCTCAGTGACATAAGTCTTTTAAATCTTCATGAAAATATATTTTTTGAAAAGTCTTTGAAAAAGATGAAAAGGAACCTTGAATTATTTGAAATATTAACTAGCCAAATATTAGAGCTTAACTGAAATGCATTTAATGAAAAAAAAAGTTTGGAGAGTATTAAATAGGCATAGATTTCATGCTTTCATTCCTTGCAGTTTTGATTATACATTAGCACCAGAAATAAGAAAGGAGAAAGTAAAACTTTAGATCATGCAATTCCAGTTAACCAAAACTGAGAAATTTTGGCCTTGCTATTCTATAGCTCTTTCTTTGAGCCAATGGTTTTCTGAGGAAGTCATAGTGTTGCTTCTTCAAAGCTGTACACCTGAAAATAGAATTTTCTGTTAGTATTTCAATGCTTCCTTCATGCTATCTGTTTTTCTTGCTCATCAACTTAAGCAATATCCCTTACAGCACCTGTCCACTTCCTTTACTGATGGCTAGCTGTAGAATCTAGCACACTTCATTTACCTCACTCCCATATTTCCACCTGTATATTTTTTCACATCTTTCCCACTGTTTTCATGCAAGTAGAAGAGCTGCTATGAGAATCATGAATAAGTAAGCCTATAAGGATGAATAAAAGGTCCTTTTATGGCACTGAGTGGGATGCAATAAAAGATTACTACATGTAAAACCAAAGTAAAGACTGGAGAAAAGCTGATGACATGGATTTGAAAAATGTATATTTAAGACTGACAGAGATTAGGACAGCTTTATCTTTACCTCAGCTTTATTAACTTCATTGAAGTTACATCAGAGACTTGGCTATTGTAACACAAAGAACCCACATTTATTACTTTTTAAATATTTGGGTTCTTTAAAGGTGTCATTATTTTTTAGCCTACTGTGACTGTCAGTCCTGAAAGATGAATCCTTATGGGAATCTACCAGTGATCCATCTACACAACACTGCTTCAGCATGAATCATCCCTAAACTGACAACTCACACTGCTGTCTAGAATTTAGTATACTAATTTCTTTTTCACTTTTGCTGCTATGTTTAAGTAGCTATATAAGTGAAGCAATTTATCTTTTTATAACTTCATGAAAAACTCTTTTGCCTTTTTCTGACTCCCCACAATTCATGAAAGAAAATACTGATAAAAAGATTACTAAAATTCAAAACAATATTCCAGGTACAACTGAAAATGAGCAATGTAAACGAAGCATAAGTACAAAACTTTCTGTTCTCTATTCCAGTCTTTTGTTTAGGTTGACAATGAAAAGGAAGCTTCCAGCCAGTGGAAACACAGGACTCTTCCAAAGCCTTCCAATAGCAAGTAAAAATAAACAACTATCCCACCAGTTCAGAAACAGAACTTGATCATTTAATGGAAAGATTTATGAGACACGGTTGCAAGACCAATCTCCGTAGCGTGGACAACCCTATATAAGCCCCAAATAGTATTGTTTTAAGGCCACTTGAACAGAAAAACAATGACACTCAATCATTGTACAAGAACTAATAAGTAGAGTATAAACAGAAATTGTCTATACCTTTCTCCTTTTTCCACTTCCACTTCAAGGAATGTGACCTGATTACATATCCACATAGTCTTCTAAATATATTATGGTAAAAAATTGTAGGATATACATTGTACATACACAGTGGATCTGTCACAAGTTATAATTTTGTTCTTTGCACTTCTGTTTGCAGAGAAGAATCTCCATAAATAAATATTTCCTAGAATGAAATTACATTACAAAAATCTTTAGCTCATTTAAATTCAGAACCACATCCTAACACTTCAAGCCTGCAGATGTTTAGTTTTGAAATGAAGCCATTTGCCCATATAGTGTGATCAGTTTACTTATGTTGTTATAGTTTAGTCATTGTTTGAGTTGATGTCTGACACAAATGAGTCTTTTTTCCCCCTCTAACACTTAAATTTTCTTTTTTACTATTTATATGATAATACCATCATGACAAGATCATTCCCTGCTCGTGCAATCCTTTCCTTTCATGGTGCTTTGAGAAGCATTAACATCACTTGCATTTTCCTCTTTTTATGTGAAGATTGAATATCCAGCTGTTACCTTAATTAAGTCTGCCACAGGCAAGGATCTGGCTTTACGTACCTGCAGAGAGAACTTTCATGGTGTTTTAATGACTAGCTATAGATTGAGCAAAGTGACTCAAGAGCTAATGCAAGCAAAAGCTTAGCTCAAATGAGTGCCAGAGCTGTCAATTTACAATTAGGAGACTTGTTTGTCTCTCATGACAGTCAACCACCACAAATTACATGCTTTAGCACTGTTGGTTAATCTTTTGCCACCTGACAGATGGAAGTAAATCAGTTGACTTATGTTAATCACTTCCAGGAAGTGAGAATTATTTAAATCTTGGCACAGTTTTGCATCTGTGAGGACAGCATTAGGAGACATCACAACAGCAACCCATTATTTATAGATAAGGTGTCATTTGAAGCGTGTGCGTGGGGTGGAATGAATGGCAGGGAATATGGGGAAAATGAAAGGCATTATTCAACCCTTTCTCAAAAGATCTTCCACTTGAGGAGAAAGCTTCTGATTGTTCATATCTTGCATATTTTATATTTTTACAAAGTTCAATACAATTTTCAGCAAAATCAAGTTGTTATCATGTGTATAAATAGAAGAAATGCATACAGGTCTCCTGAAGAGATGTTTGACAATTTATACCTAGCAACAGTATCAGTAAGTAATAACTAAATGCACCTCTACTAAAAATAAGAAAATAAATTTGGCACTACCAAAAAAACCTGGGATGAATTCTGTGTGGAAAAATGGAGAAAAAGTTTCTTCATAAAAAAAATGACTAATATTTGAAAACTTGTGAAACATCTATTAAGACCTTTGACATGTAGCTCTAAAAAGCCAAGCTGATGGCATGAACCTTGGACTAGTGCCTGGTAACACCTGCCAACATAAGAGCAAACTGCATTTCAAAGCACAAGAAGATTGATTCCCAGTTTGCTTTTTGTAATTTTCCCCTTTTAATACAACTGTATAATAATTTGGCGAATGGATTGGATTTTCATGGTACCTCATTGTTCTCCTAGTGACTGCCCTTTCGACAGGATTAATACTGCCATAATTGCAGTAAGTTATTTGATGGATATGGGCTTTCAAACACTTTTATTTAGTTCAAAATCACATGTGATATCACATAATTTAGCAAAAAAGACAATAGGATAATTATTTAAATTCTTTTTCATTTTAACTCAAAATTCAAACTTCCACAGTTCATGGCAGGACTTCAAAATTTGGTAAGGAAAAATGCTTCAGGATAGAAAGGAACTTTTTCTGGGAAATGCCAACAAGTAGTGCTTCAGAGGCATATTTTTAATTGTAAAAATAGAAAAAAAGTTCTATAGTTATAGAACACAGTTTGCAATTTAGATTACAGGCAAGTAAGCAGGTGCCATTTTACCACTGATCATTAACTTGACTTCCTAATGCTCATGAAGGATGTTACAGTCTTAAACTGTAGAGTCCCATCATATCATCACCACCTTCCTACTTACACATACATTTACTCAGTCCATTTCCCCTATGCTCTTACAAACAGCTCCACTTCAGTGAGATTGCAGGATAGAGGCACTCAGGGGCTGGATTAAGATTACATGGACATTAACAAATTCAAAACCCCTCCTGAACTTTTCTAATTTATTTTAATACACTTATCTTTCTTATTTGGCTCCTGTTAGAGAAGGTTCTTTTCTGTGCTTCATGGCTCTCAATGTTTTTCCATGGGCTTCAGAAATCCATGTGCATATAGGTAGTATTATCGGGGCTGCTAATTAAAAAGATAGCATTATTGCAGTCTGAATTGGATATGAAATTATACTAAGAATTCTTAGACTTCCCCCTGACTCGTAGTTTTTTCTGACAACATTTGCAATCATCTTCAGAAAGGGTGCATTTTACTCTGGCTCACAAGTCTAACTTGCTTGTTTTCCTTCTTCTACATAGTGATTTTGTACTGTGCACTGATTGATCCACTTTCAGAAACACACCAGGTTCATTATCATTCACGCTTGCAACAGCCAGCACACATTCGACTTGAATGGGTAGAGGGGATTCTGCAGTGCTGTTTAACCAAATGAACAGGCCACAGAAAATAACAGTGCTAAATATCACTTTCCAGGTAATTAACTGTGTTTTGGGTGCTCCCTGTCAGCCTTCTTTCATATTTTGTTGATATTTTGCTTTCCTTGCATGCAGAATGTTGTGTCTTTAAAACATAATACATAAAATTTTGTTTTACAGTATTCTTTACACATAGAAACACAAATATATATAAAAGGCTGTTCATTGGCTTTCAGCCTACACAGCTGATTTTTTTTTTTCCCGGCATAGAACATAAGTAAATCTCACATTCTGAGAAATCAGAGTTAAAAGTGAATAACAAAGTTACAAAATAAATTTAGTTATGAGCTTGTTGGCCTTCAATCTGTCCAAAAGCTTACTGCTATATGTAAGCATATACAGCTCATTGCATTTCAATCAACACACATACAAAATTATGTATAACACTATTATTTGAATATGCTAGAGTTGGTCACCTGAGATTAAACACAAAATTCCTCCAGCTGTAAAGAGTTCTTCAAAATTTCCTTCTCTAAAATTGAAAAGATTTCATTAGTTAAAAGGTGATATCTTGTATTTTTTTCCTTCCCATGCATGTCTGCTCTGCCATATTTTCCAAACAAGTTGTGTTGAACTATTACAGGTATCTATATCATACTTATGTGCTTAAAGTCCAGCTCCAGTAATATGGAGAGCTTAGCAGGAAAGATAACACAAAGATCCACCAGTACTGAGCTTTCAGGTGGGGTCACCATATGGCATTCTGCTGCATTATACTCACCTTATAAAGCTGCCATTTAAAAAGAATGTAAGTATATATCTCACTGGAATATCTGATTATTGTGATTCGTGAGTAATTAGGAGAAAAAAATAGCTAAACTGAAACACTGGAAGTCTGCCAAACTGAGAACTATAAAATGACTGAAGTGAAATAAATAAATAAATAAAGCGAAAACCAAGACATCACCTTATTAACATGAATAATACCCTTATAAAACATAATACAAGGGCTTTCTGTGTGTTTATTGAAGTAAAAGCAGCTTGTGTGTTCTATTTTTTCCACTTTATTAATATGTCTATTTGAACATCCAATGGCTATACATACTAATTTTTTCTGAGTATGAATTTTGAGTTTTAACTCGGGTCTTTCAATATACATATAATAAACTACAACCTTAAGTCATTAGAATGTTTATGTCATAGCAAACTATAGAGGGGGCAAACAAGTCCTTTTAAAAATAATAGAAAAACAAGGGAACTAATAATAGAAGCTATGATATCATTTCAGCTTGTTTTTCTCAAAAAAATTTTGCTTGACTTAACAAAAAGGGAATTAAGTTTCCTGGAAAGTAAAATTCACCTGTAAGTAATTCTTGAAGAGCAGAAGGTAAAAGTTTCAAGATTGACAAACCCAGAAATTGAACATATATCAAACTTCAAAAGGGACTGAAGCTCAGAAAATACTTAAAAATTATTACTGATGAATGCAAATACAATATTTGCACTTATCAAAGAGAAGTATAGAGACTGACATATACTAAACTTGGTAGACATAAATATACATATATTTATAAAATATGTATATATTTACAAACATATAAAATATACAAATGAGACTTGGAAAACAAAGTTAAAAGTAATAGAGTTTGGGTCTTCCACCATCTACATTGAGTATGAATTTCTACCCTTAGAAAAGAAACCTTGAAACAAAGCAATAAACAATAATTCAGGAAACCGGCAAAATTTGTATTTCCATACATAGGAAATTTAAAGAACACATATTAATACATACATGAATATACAGCTGATACAGTAGGTTTGGGGGAAAAAATAAGGAAGAGCATTATCAAGCATTTGATATTTGATAATGCTTTTTAATTATTTGTTAAAATGGTAACTGTCAGGGAAAACCTGAGAAATACCTGAGGTTCATGGTCACAGTTCAAACCAAAGACTACAGTCCTACTCCCACAGCATTTGATAAGTGGAAATTCACAAAATCCATGTCACCTCTTGTTGAAATTAATGGCTTGTCAGCAGATGCAGAATTTTAGACTAGCATTGCAGTTAAAAAGGTGAAAATATTGTGAACAAGCTTTTAGGTCAGCTGTTTTTCAACTTAGCTGTTTCCCATTTCATAAGAAATGAGTTTAAACTCTGTTATAATTGCAATTTTGACCTCCATGTGGAGAAAAGTACAACATGAAGTGGAGCACCACAGAGATCAATACTGCGACTTATTTTTATAATTTAATAGTTTCATTAAGAGCATACTGCAAGATATGAAGTCAAGCTTTTTTTTTTTTTTTCACAGCCAGATTTAAAAGAAAAGAAACAGGAAGATGGCAGACCTAACCTACACACATATTTGGGTATTTTGGAATAGCAGATTGCCTTCAATGCAATTGCTTTAATATTAAATAAAGAACAGCTGTATACCAGGAGACAGCTAATAAACACAGCCCAGATAAATATTCCTTGACAGTAATGTATGAAAACAAGATGAAGAAACACCTATGGTGTGTGAAACTAAATAAGAATTTTCTGTATTATTATGTCTGAATAAACAGTCAGTTAACAAGTAACTGGGAAGATCACAAACTAGAGAAGCAGTACTTTTTCTGCATATGCAAAATCAGATATGGCTGCATCTAAAATAAATTTTAATCACAAATAAAAGAACACCAAAAATAGAGGAGACTGTTTTCCCCTTATACTAGTGTATAGACGAATGTAAGATGGTATGATGATTTTTCATAAATACATTCAGCACTGTACAATTGTTTCAAGACAATCACAGAAAACCAAGGCAAGAAAGCTCATTTAACCTCCTTCCTTCATTCCCAAGACCTATACTAATGCCATTCTTAAAGGAAAATTTCTATGACTATTCCAAGGATATTCTAAGACTTCAAAGTACTGGGTTTTTATAATCTCCTTTAACAATCTATTTTAACACTCTGTTCTTTACTAATAGAAATGTTTGCCTCATCCAAAGATTCCTTGCCAAAATTTAGACTCAATACCTCTTGTCCTATTCATCATGGTCATAATAGAAGTTTTTCCAGTTTTTTGGATCAAAACAGTGAAATATTTTTACTTATTTGAAAACCATTTAGGCAATGGGAGGGAAGAAGGAAGGGAGAGAGATGAAAGGACAATCAACTCTTTTTTCAGATAAATAATTGCAATTTATTCAAATCTCTACTTATAAGTCAGTTTATTAGATACCTAATTATATTTTTGTTTCTACCCAAGACTCTTCAGTGTTATATACTTTTCTTGAGATGCCTATGTCTGTAAATAGCAGCCCATACCTATGTTTGCATTAGTGAAATAAATACTTCCACAGAACACTTTCAGGCTGTGAAACTCAATTTCTTATACAGCTAAATTGTTAGAATGGCTCTTTGCCATATTTTGGCCCATACAAATTAGCATTTTCCAAAACAATTCTCAAGGACACAAAAGGAACAATTCCCAGCAGGTGTTCTAGATCCAATCATCCTTTTCTGAAAGGTACGAAGTGGTATAATGGTGTGATACGAGCCATTCTCTGTCAGTTGTTTTTCATGATAGAATCCCTGGCATATTTAATTTACTAGAACACACTTCGCCTGACCAGTGTTGAGTCAAGTGAAAGGATTACTGTATTTCTTTCGTAGATGGAAGTATTGCCTTTTGCATATAAAGCAAACATTAGCATGATGTTATTAGGTCATATCCATCTTGTGATCCTTTGTAGCTCTTCCATCTTTTAAAGATTTCTTACTTATGGAACTGACAAATTAGAGAAGAGACTTTAAAATAATGAAATGCAAGTTTATTTTCAATTTTAACCCAGGCTTCAACGTACCTGATGGTACCAATCATCTTCCCGTTGCCTTGAATTTAATAAACATACCATCTATTCCATCATTCAGTTCCTTAACAAAATTACTCAATACTATTGGATCCAAGATAGATTTCCTGCAGACTTTTACTTGATACAGCCGTTATTTTCGTCATTCAGAATAACATATGTCAAGTCATTTAGAAACTAAAAATATGTAAATGTCTATAATAGTTTGACTAGTAACCATTTTGGGAAAGAAAAGAAAAAAAAAAAGTGGACTTCTATTCCTTTTGTGAAAAGTTAGGGGAATAGAATGAGTTAAATGAGTTTCTAGGGCCCTGTTCACACCTATTCTCTATGAATTTATGCTTCAGATAACCCAGAGGTATTTAGACAAAACAGAATTTCCAGTGCTGTGATGCTAAACACTACATCCAAAGCTGATAAAACAAAAATCTGTACTGTTTTTATGGATGTATTATGTCCTATACTCTTTGGGACCCTGGGACTAGAGAGGTCAGGAAGGATCCAATGTTAGACCAGTCTAGACAGTGACAAACTGGGCACAAAGGCCTTCCCCCACAGAAGGGCTGCTGAAGATAAAACATTACAGATGCTCGATCTTCAAATCCTTTGACTTGCCCCCTAAATTTCTGTTCTTCTGAAATGTACGGGCATCCCTGATGTTTCTTTCCGTGATCCAAAGGCTATACCTTTATAGAACTGATTTTCAAACAGCTGTTGTTAGGATGAAAGCTCTTCTTTAAATGAAATATGTCTTTGTTCTAAAAAAGCTGGATGAACTTCACTCTCATTAACTACTGCAAACTTTATGGATTATAGAAGAGTTTTGTTACTGACTTTTTTCAAGGCCTACTGCTTTGAGCTATGTAATTATCCAGGCTTTCATATTAATCGAAGAAATAGTTCAGACTAGCGTGATCTTTTGAACTTCAGAATCAGTGCTTTCTTGTGGGATTCAGAAAATGTAATCTGAAACTTGTACAACACAGCAAAATTAAGAAAGGCATACTCTTCATACAGATTCTAATGAATAGGGTGTAATTCTAGTGAAATGGAACATCATTTAGTAAATAGTGGTTTATATTTTACATTTAAAATTAACATTTTCTAGTTAGGCAAGTGAAAAACAGTTGCTTTCAATTTTTTTCATTCCGTTTTTCTCTTAAATGCAGTTTACTCATCTGGTTCATTTGGTCCATATTTTTACAATAATTCTATTTATTAGTTTATCTACCCTGTCAATTATCACAGCTTGATTAAGCGAACACTCTAAACTCTTCCCACACTAATGTCCTAAATTTTGGTCTCTTTGTAAACTACAGTAGAAACAGAGAGAACAATAAAGACAGAACATTAGAAGTTGCACCCAGTAGTTAAGATATACATCCCTGAGGCAAGAGAATATGACTTAATATATAATAAGGTCAAATATTTAAAGGAAACAAAAGGAAATTCAAAATATATATCTTGAAACATTCTACACTTGCATAAGTAGAATCCTTTTATGGTTTTGCATATTATAGTTTGAGAACCACATTGAAGAGAAGCTTTCAATTTGATATGTAAAAGAGACACTTTGAATATTATGTAAGACTCACTTAAAAAAAAGAAAATGTTTTATAATTAGGATAAATACGTAAGCAAAGTGATCATTGACATTAAGATTTCTCCACAAGTTGTGAGAGTGTTTCCTTTTGCAGGAGCACAACATATTTCTTGATGCCAACTTAATTTAATTGGATGCTCTTTGATACTGCAGAGCAACTGAAGTGTTCTTAAAATGGTAAGCTGTATCATAAAAGTATAACTAATATGTTTGGGAAGTTGATTCTAGAAAATATACTTTTGAGAAAAGAGAAGAGAAGAGAAGAGAAGAGAAGAGAAGAGAAGAGAAGAGAAGAGAAGAGAAGAGAAGAGAAGAGAAGAGAGAAAAAAACCCTTTCAGTGTCACTGTACCAGGTTAACAAAATAATATGAAGTACAGGTAGGCAGTGGTAATTCAGAATATAAGTAAGCGACCCACAGTAAAACAATAACACCTTTATAATTTTAAAAAAGTATTTCTAATGAAAAATAATACAATTCAGAAGAGAAAAAAAAACCAACAAAAACGCCACAAAATAGAAAAAATCTTTCTTCTGGATTAATATCTGAAGATAGTCACCAATACATGCAATTGTGAATACAACTATAATTCATTTCAATTCACAATGAAATGAAATTATGCTAACATTTACTCAAGGTTTCTCTCTGGAAGAAAAAATACTAAGTGGCAGGAAAACATAGCTTTCGGGCAAAGCACTACTGTCCCTCAGAAACGAAAATGTTCAGGTATGGTTATGCCTCATTCAGTCAAGACAATTTAATTTCATATAAGATAGAAGTATAGTAGAGGAAATACAAAATCTGTAGACCCTTAATGGAAGCCATCACTCACAGTGTCCCATTTTTTAGATATCTATATTGCATAATGCATAATCCAATATGCAAATTTGACAGCCATTCAAAAAGAGGTCCAGGGAATTCATTTCATGATCTAGTGGTGTTGCTGCTGCAGTGGGAAGTGTAGAGTCATTTAGTCTCTGCACAAACTGCAGCTCTTCACCACCCCCAATGCAAGCAGGAGTCCAGTTCAGTTTTTTTTTTCCCCTAGACAGATGCAGGTGGAATGGATGGAATGAGGATGAGGAGGAAATTGCTCCTTCAGGTCAACACGGAGTCATGTACTCAATAAGGACTGTGTATCTCCTTATATTATCTTCTTAAAATCTGAAGTGGAATCTTTAAAATTCCTTCTCAGTTCTGCATTCCTGGTTTCCTTCTCATTAAAATCAATAACCATCATAAAACTCTACATGTATTTCTCATTCTTCTTTTGATAAAAATCATGTACAACATTAAGGTGGCATGAAGGAAAAATGCAGATTTTGGGGTTTTTTTGCACTCCTTGTATTTTTGCTCACAGAAGCATTAATTATTATCTCATAGAAGGGTTCTGTCTCCTAAAGTGACCAGGGAGTTCAGCTTTACAATCACAGAACCATAGAACGCTTTGGGTTGGAAGGGACCTTTAAAGGTCCCTTTAATGAGCAGGGACATCTTCAACTAGATCGGGTTGCTCAGAGTTCCATCCAGCCTGTCCTTGAATGTTTCCAAGGATGGGGCATCTACCACCTCTCTGGGCAACCCGTTCCAGTGTTTCACCACCCTCATCGTAAAATTTTTTTTCCTTGTGTTTAGTCTAAATCTACCCTCCTTTAATTTAAAACCATTACCCCTTGTCCTGTTGCAGCAGGCCCTACTAAAAAGACTATCCCCATCTTTCTTGTAGGCCCCTTTTAAGTACTGAAAGGCTGCAATAAGGTCTCCCTGCAGCCTTCTCTTCTTCAGGCTAAACAACCCCAACTCTGTCAGCCTTTCTTCATAGCAGAGGTGTTCCATCCCTCTGATCATTTTTGTGGCCCTACTCTTCACCCAATCCAACAGGTCCATGTCCTTTCTGTACTGAGGACCCCAGAGCTGGATGCAGTACTCCAGGCAGGGTCTCACCAGAGCAGAGTAGAGGGGCAGAATCACCTCCCTTGACCTGCTGGCCATGCTTCTTTTGATGCAGCCCAGGATACAGTTGGCTTTCTGGGCTGCGAGAGCACGTTGCTGGCTCATGTCCAGCTTTTTGTCTATCAGTACCCCCAAGTCCTTCTCGGCAGGGCTGCTCTCAATCCCTTCATCCCCCAGCCTGTATTGATACCGGGGATTGCCCTGACCCAGGTGCAGGACCTTGCACAGTGTGTCCTCAAAAAGATCAGCATAGTGTGTGAGGGATCCTGACTGCTTTTAAGCCCAACAAAGTCAGAGCTCATTATAACGAACTTATTTAAGAAAGCACCCTTATTCTTGGAGACATAACCCATGGCAGAATTGGATAAGCAAAAAAATTTCAGAATTAAAGAGAATTTATCTGAAAATAATTTGTATGAAACAATTCAGAGCCTTATCAGGGAAGAGGTTTGGAGTGATTTCAAGCAGAAAACAGTTCTTACATAGAAAAGACTCTTGACTGTGAATAAAAGCACACAGAAAACATTCAACATGTAAGATTGAAATCTCTTATCCTTTATGTACAGGACTATATAAGGGTTGGATGTAAGAAGAGATATTTCACAATATAAATGGACTCTTGCATTTAACAGTGGCTAGGACATCTATGAACAAGCAGTTTCCTTATATTTGGAAGCCTATAATAAGTGAGTCTCAACATTATAAAAGCAGTCCAAGTTGTGGAACTATTTCAATGTTCAACTTAACAAATTTCATCAAGATTAAGTCTTCCTACAAAACTGCCTCAGTTAGAGTCTAAAATAAATTGTGTTCATATTTTTCAGTTAAACAACTGAATTTGTCATATGCCCCAATGTAACCCTATTTTGACAGCAACTGCATGGAATTTTACGTATAAGAGGGGACTGTTGCCTTTGGTCTTCAAAGAAAAGGGGAGTAACGAGGATAGATATAGCAAGATGAGTAAATACAGCAGCATCTTCCACAGAACAATTATGGATGTTGTTTTGCATTAACATTTTCTGCTGAAATACTTTAGAGCAAAGAGCATCACTACTGGTTGCTGGAAGCTTTAAATCTACCCCATATATGTGGGCCACAAAATTCACCCGCATACAGAAATAAGATAAGAAATTGTATTTCCCAGCAAAGAAACTGGAAGCTGTAAAAAGAAAAGATGAGAACTCTGTAACGTTACTCTCTGCTTAACATTAATGTTTGCACAAAGCTGAGTTCAGAAACTTTTTTTTACTGTAAGCTACATCACTATCCAACTGAAAACCATCTTTGACCACAGCAAAAAAAAAAAAAGCAAGAAGGAAGCTTGTATTTTTGCATGGTCTAAAATAAAAAAAAAAAAGTCTTTTCTCAGTGTTCCTGAAAGCATAAGACACTGCTACTATCCTATCTATGATGAAATTGCAAAAGAATTTGGAAAAGCATTTGGCCCCATGTTTGTAGTTGAGTGTTCACAGAGATGACTTGGGTTCTTCTCAGAAGCAAAACATTTAAAAAGACTTGTGCTATTCCATGGGAAAAACCTGCATAGATTTGTCACTTTTTTGATGTTAAACAATTTTGAAAGCTGAACATTTTTGTACCTTTTAAAGCATTCAGTTGTAAACTGCAGTAGATTAATCTAAGGTTAATTTGTTAGGAGTTGTGTAAATTAAAGGCTTCAAGAAACTCACACTTTACATTCCTTCAGTAGGTTTTGTCAGACACATTATTGGAGAACTTCTCCCTTCTCCTTATATAAGCTTCTCTTGGGTATATAGTGTAATGCTTAAGTGCCTCCCTACAGCTATTCTCTGAAGCAAATAATATATTTACATTTTCATTCCTGTAAATAATGTTGTGGATTTGTGTGAGCAAACTTGCTTCTATCTTCTCTTATCTCTAAAAAAAGGTATAACAAAACATAAAATATTTTGCATTTTCTCAATTTTCATTTAATTTTTTAACTCTTTCACTACTTCAGGTACATCAAGAAGCCACCTTCAACTCACAGAAAATAGGGAAGGAGTGGTGGAGAGAATTAATATCCTTATTTCATGTATTTCACCAGGTATACAGCTTGAGCATAGGTATATAGTTTATACCTACATATCACATCAGTCGGTATTATATTTAAGTACAGATATACAGTTTATGTTAAGAATAAGTCCCAATTACTTTCATAATCTTAAATTATGTGATTTGCTACAGTTGCCAAGGCTCTAAATGTGTTTTTTAGGCTGTATCTAAAGTCCTGCTCAAACAAAACAAAACAAAACAATCCAAAACCAACCAACCAAAAACCTCCAAAACAAAAAAGCATCCATGATTTATGAAAACATATAATATATTGATAAGCCATTCATGTTGATTCTTGGAATTACACAGGATACATTGTTATTAGCTGCTATATATATATATTTATATATGAAACCATTCCAAATAACACAACTGAATTCAGTAAGCCTAGTTTGTACATGCAATAATTGTTTATAACATATTTTTACTCCAGACAACCTGTATATAAAACTGGTTGCATTCTAGTTTGTGGAAACAGCATTTCTGAGAACTGAAGTATGGACAGCTTTAGAAATGTAAAGAGGTTCTGATATCAACTAGAAGTAGAAAATAATTTCTTGCATGATAGTCTACAAAGAACGTGCAAGATTCTCCTCTTTCAGTGTAACAACTAGTAATACCCTGTCAAAGGAGGACAGACAAAAAAAGATTTCAAAGAGAAGGTGTGAAAGTTTTCTCAGACTTCAAGCACTGTTTTGATTAATTTTAGTATGTATGGATAAATATTTTTCAAATATAAAGTTCAAAATAAAAATCCCCCAGAACTTCTCCCCACACCAATTCACGTCTCCTTGCCCTTTCAAATAAATATTCCCTGTTTTTTGCACAACACCCTTAAGCAACTTATGACTTAGGATTTTGGGAGCAGTGAGGAGTGGTTATTGTTTCTATTTTAACAAGTGGAATATCTGCGTAGTAGATGAAACCAAGGGAACAACATGTGTCACAGGACTACTTCAATATTCCCTGGTGATCCAGCTATCATACAAATGGAAAAGCACAAAAGTTAACTCATCAAAAATAAGTACCAAGCATGCCAAAGATGACCTAATCTTTCCTTTTCTGCTATTGCTCATTTCCTCATTCTGTTAACAAACATTCCCATGATATTGCTATACAATATGACCTATAACAACATAAAAAGTAACAGCATTAGACTCTGTTATACATGAATAAGCCTACAACCTATCATGTACACATGCTAAAAGAATTAACTCTCCACTCTTTCATTGAAATGAAAACTACTAATTTTCCTGTTGAATTGTTTTGCTCCCAAATTCTCTTTCAAATGCCACTCTTTTTCAATGCCAACAGATTATTTGTTTTTAGAAGGAACAAGTATTTAACCATTAAAGCTATTTTGCCACAGTGAAACAAAACAGCTTCAATATATTTGTTCTCCCAATTGATAAGTAAGCCATCTAAACTAACAGTTCAGAACTCTTGAAAATTACAACACACCCTCCTTTGGTGCATTTAATATGTAAAATTTCCTCACACAAAAACTCCAAGCTTATGTGCAAATTATGGAAACCTTTGTTAGGGAAAACATTGAGAACAAGAGGTGCAGGGAAAAGTAGACTAATTGTCCCACAAAAAAACATGTTATGTAATAATTTCAAAAGAGTGTATAAAGGTGAAATATGAACATTTTTCAAAATGTAAATGCTAAAAAGATTTTGAGAGGAAGTGCTGAAAATTTTCAAAGAATATCAACATTTTTGATGATTTCTGACACAGTAATATTTATTTGTTTTCTTCTGATTTCCTCACAATACTTAGAGTAAGATGGTTGTGGAACATTTTTTTGTGATGCATTGCATATACCATGGAATTTCATGTTTCAGAATTACAGCTCTTTTTACTTTTTATTTTAGGTGTGATATTTTGATTCAACTAGCTACTTGGATTGCTCCCAGTTGGAGGCAGTCTAATTCAGTAATTCAGATGCAAGAACAAACTAAGCAGACTGTGCTTCAAGCTGCTTCTACCATCTTTGATATTTCATCACTTTGCATTGTGTTACACACCTTCTACAGAAAAGGTGTGAAGAACATGTTGGTATGTTGAAAAATTTTCCTCCTTTTGAATAAGAAGAGTTGGATTCTTGAAAATCAGTATTTTTTCATAAAATAACATCTCTCTCCCACTTCAAATGTCCCTGGAGACTAAACTGAACTCCATAACCAAGCTGGTTAGGACACTTCCCTGAGTTTCAGTAGAGAAATTTGCCTAACAGATTTCCAAAAAAATGAATATATTAGCTACTCTCAATTTCTTCTATGCAAAATATCTAATTTCTAAGAGTTTAATCTTTCATTCTAGCCCTACATTAATGTAGGCAGTTTGGAAGCTTTCTGAGACAAAGTAAGTTAAATAGATGTTTCTGGGTTAAATATATATTGCAACATTAGCCACAATGGGATCATAGGTTTAGAAAGGACCCTGGACTATTTCACATCACAGGCTGATTTCAGTTTCATACAAGTGCTACATAGAAACCTGTCCAGCTGTGTCCTCAGGGCTTCTATTCTGTCTGTTGACAGGAGCCCAGCCTTCATTAAAAGCAAAGTGATTGCAGCAACTGAAGAGCTGTTGCTCTGGCGAAACAGACTATTCCTGAGTTGCAGAGCTGAAATCTTTTGCCCACCTCCTGTGAGGCCACCTGGCAGTTCTGCCAGAAGCCTGGGTGTCCTTTCACTCTGCAAGTCAACTTTCCCAGTACTGCAGATGCTCAAATATAGGGCTGCTACATCAGCTCCAGAGCTGACAGCTGGAAGCACTGGGTCTGGGCAATGCAGGAGGCATCTGGGGGCAGTTCCCCTGGAAGCTTCCAGCACTCTGGAAAACTGTCTGGGACCTGGAGGAGAAAAAAGTTTCGAACCAGTATTTTGGGATCCAGTACAGATCCCTACATGATACAGGGATAGTAAACTGTCTTTACCTTTGATTTTTGTACTAAGATGAGAAATCTATTGCAGTTATGGTATCCTTCTGAGAGGGTTGCTAACAACTGAATTAAAACCTCCAAATTACAGAAAGCTCGCTACACACTTCCTTGAATTTCCACAACAGTACCATTCCTCCTGACAAATAAAAGTCACGTTGGCTTTGCTACATACACTTCACTTTTTAACAAAATCATGTGATGCTTCTTTCAAATGTGTCCTGGATTCAGCTGGGATAGAGTTAATTTTCTTCTGGTATACACTGGTATAGTGCTGTGTTTTGGGTTTAGTATGAGAATAATGTTAACAACACATTGATGTTTGTTGCTAAGTAATGTTTATACTACTCAAGGACTTCTCAGCTTTCCATGCTCTGTCAGGTGCACAAGAAGCTGGGAAGGAGCACAGCCAGGACAGCTGACCCAGACTGGCCAAAGGGCTATTCCACACCATATGACGTCATGCTCAGTATAGAAGCTGGGGGAAAAAGAAGGAAGGGAGGGACGTTTGGCATGATGGTGTTTGTCTTCCCAAGTAACCATTACATGTGATGGAGCCCTGCTTTCCTGGAGATGGCTGAACACCTGCCTGCCGATGGGAAATAGTGAATGAATTCCTTGTTTTGCTTTGCTTGCATGCGCGGCTTTTGCTTTACCTATTAAACTGTCTTTATCTCAACCCACAAGTTTTCTCACTTTTACTCCTCCGATTCTCTCCCCCATCCCACCAGGGGGGAGCGAGTGAGCGGCTGCGTGGTGCTTAGTTGTCGGCTGGGGTTAAACCACGACAAAATGGGACAATAATGCTGCTTTCCCTCCACTGCCGTTTCAAGTATTAAGTCAACACAGTGTTTGGAGAAAGACTTTCCTTAAAGAACACTAACAGACATTTGTATTCCCAAATGTTAACCCTAGGCAAGTTGCAGTATCATTCTACACCAATAATAAAGCTGAATGTATGTTTATACTATAAGTAATCACTGTAGATTTTCTGTTGACACGCTGGCCCCTTACTTGAAGATGTTTTACACTATGATTATCATAAATATACATTTTTAAGGAACAAAGTTACCAATTTGCATTGGATGAAGAGTTATTTAATAACATTGGCTGCTTTCTGATACCCACTTCCTGATGATATCTGACTTTTAGAATGCAAAGCATTCTTTTTCCCTTGACCCAGAGAGAAATAGGAAAAATAGACTATAAATGTGAAGTAGGAAGAGGCTTGTATCAGATTGTTCCATATTCTTTTCTAATCTCTAGCTGAGGAATGACATTGTGAGATTTGAACTCATAGCCAGACTTTCCAAAATCTGGCCACAGATTTTTAATAAGAGGACAGTTGAAAAAAAATAGGGAGGAGGTTTCTCAAGAGAAAAGGTATCAATCCAGTGTGTATGGAAAGAAATCTCCCTGAAACAAAGGTACATAGTTTCATAAAATATTTCTAACGTATTGCATTTTTGGTTAAAAGCATGCTTAAAATGACAGAATAGTAAAACCAAACTGATTATTTTAAAATACCAAAACAAGTGAAAACTACCTATATAAAAACATTAAAATTTTCCTATAGTAAAAATATACATTTAGCTTTAGTATTGATGTAGAATGATATTGCAGCTTGCCTAGATTCATCATATGGGAATACAACGTGACCATTCCTGAATCTTCTAGAACTGAGCATATAACACAGCTGGTATCAGTGTATACATTATCAATTGCTAATTGCATAAGGTGTTGCCATCACAAGGTCTCTCTGACTCAGTTCCAGTAATTCAGGAATAGTCACTGAACACAAGATATTTCTCCACTATGTGACAATGACATCCTGCTAAGACACATAGTCACCAAACACCTCTCTTGCAGCTGAGCTCTAGACACGACAAATTTAGTCCGAATGACAGTGCCTGCCTTGGAGAGCTTGCCATCTGAATAAGCAAAATTGTACATGTTCTACATATTGCCTGTCTATGATATAGAAAGGTAAAGAGATCTGCACAAATTCATGCAGTAGGTCAATTCTAGGACCATTGTGAGAATCATAGCATCCTAACACTGACTGTGGAGCTCTATCATGCTACGTGTGAAAGATGCCTCTCAGCTCTGGCAGGTTTTACATCAAGCCCTAAGGATTATAGAATGAGGCTGATATGACTGTGATTAGTATTTATTGTTTGTTGTGTACCAACAGCATGCCTGGAGCAAAAAAACAAAATTAAGACAAATGTCTGCTGTAGACAGAGGGGAGGGGAAAAACTAAACGTGGCAGATAAAGAAATGAAAACAATTACAGATCTATCATGCTGGCTTAGAGTCCATGCAGTTACAAAAATAATAAAGTTAAATAATAAAGTTGCCTGCAGGCAATCTAAAAGGGATTTAATTATTTTTGAATTACCCATCTTGGATGAAAAATCATTTCCAGAACCAAGAGAATTAAACATTCTTTTGACCCTTGCATGAACTATATTTTAAAGAACTTTTATGTAGCACAGTTATGTAACCCTGCTTTGTTTATAAAATGTATGACATTGCATCAGCCACAAATTAAATTACATGAAACATATTTGTAAATACAATATGAAGTTGTGATGTATTTAATGGTAAATACAATAAACTGTAACCAACTATTAATTGTGAGCTGTGGTATATGGTGTTTATAGATTTTACAGAAAAATAATTTGTTTCAGTGTTTGCTGCATTAGCACTACTGTATTGCCCTCTGCTTTACAAATGGAACATTTTTCACCATATGCAAGATATAAAATATAATGGGGAAAATCAGACTTTTTTTCTCCTTTTTTGGCTGTAGATAGACAAACTGATGCTATTACACTGAAAAAAGATACACATGTAGGAAGCCATTGCAAGACTGGCTAAAAGTTGCATTAATTCATGTAATTTAACCCTATCTAACAACCGTGTCCTAGGTATGTCTGTTTTTAAAGGTAGCCTCAGATTGACCTCTATAAATGCACACTGCAGTAAATATACGCATTGCTTACTGTAAGGTCCTGAAGACAGCTATCCTTTGCACTAGTAGCTTCCAGAGTCAGGTTGTGTTTGTCATTCCTGTAGCTACAGCATCCTACCTGGAATCCTAATTCCTTGTCCAACAGTAGAAGAGCTTCCATGTCTCTCCTGTAACAAAGATACACTCAGCCTCCCATCACTGCTCACCTCTGTGCCAATTTCACCTAGAATTCTGGATTCACCGACTGATCCAGAACAGAGGACGGGTCATAATCCAGGAGAGGAGGAATTTCAGGCATATTCTAAAGAATGTTTGAAGGAAGTTATTAGTTTATTTCCTAAGGAACAGGGAGCCAAACTATCTTCTTGAGCAAGTCACTACAGCCAGCCTTAGACCCGAAGAGTGACACAGATCATGAAAGTTTTATTTTGGGAAAAATATAATCTTTAAAAGGGACATACAGTAGAAATAACACAGTAATCTGCAAAAACAGTCATTTTTCTGTCATAGTACATGAATGTCATTTTAAGAGGTGTATAAAATACTCTGAGCATATGCAGGTATTCTTAGGTTAAATTACCTAAACATCTGTTTTGGTTAACTATTAATAAATGAATGGCTTAATTGTTTACTTTAAAAATCAATGTTTTTAAATGGGTTACATAATGAAAATACTACCAGAGTGGTTTCCTCTGATAGTTCAGATATTTTAGTAATAAAACTATCCCTGCCTCCAAAACATGGACGTTTAACAGTCAAGAATTACAAAATTGCAAGAAAATCATTCTTCACAGAAACTTAGTTGTTTCAGAGCTGGGCCAAGAATACAATAACAGTAGCCTTTCATGATGGCTTTCATGAACATGGATGATACATGTACATGTATGATGGATGTACATGGATGATACAGAGATATAAAGCTGAAAGGCTATGACAAATAATTTTCCAGCTGTATGAAAGAAGTTTAATAAAAAAAAGTCCAACAAAACATCCCACAACCCTTTAATATTAGATGCATAAACTTAGTTCAGTTCTTCTCTTATTAAATACGATTAATATACCAGTGTTAAAACTACTGATTCAAGCTAACTTTTTTGCAGGAACACCGAAATATTTTTAAGTACTATATAGAGGAATATTTAAGTTACCTCTATATATCATTCCATACAATTATGTTACAGTACAATAACACAGTTACATTTAATTATAGTGTCTAACTTCACACAAGAGGAATCCAAAAATTTTAAAGACACATGTCTTATCTGCCTGCAATAAATACTGTACTGCTAGACAGCTAAATTGCCTGTCAAATATTCTCATGAAGCTTTGATGGGCACTTCTATTTTATGATAGTCTTTTTTTCTTTTTACTTGCATTAGAAATACCTTGGCAGAACATGAAACTACTTTAATGGTCCCTGTCTTTTGCCTCAGAAAACAGTCTGGCATAAAAATTAAGAGCTCATACTTTCTGCAAGCATTCTGAAAAAGTTCTGTTTGCTCCTTCATTTGGAAGAAAGACCTAAATGTATTTGTTATCTTTAAGTTATCTTTAAAAATATGCATGGAAGGCAGCCTTAGAAATGTCTAAAAACAGTTAAGGCTAAAAACTGCCTTTCTGCATTCTTTGACTGAAAAGTTATTATCAACAACATAGAAAATCATATCTTGTTCATAAGGTCCAAAGCTGTTAAGTCTGGAAATAAGATTTACAACACTTTTCCCACTGACCAGCAGCAACATTCACTAGCCTACTATGGCCTTTTGTCAGACAAACAGGAAAAAGCAGCATCTTATGAATTCCCAAGAGCAGAAAATTTAGGGGTCTGTGCCTTTTGCCTCTGCCTCCTTTAGCAAGATGACAGTTCAAAGTGATATAGGAAAGGGAACCATCAATGTAAACCAGAAGCCTTTTCTGAAACTTTTACTATTTTCAGATAATCTACATAAAGAACTTAGCTTTGACTACCTGAAATGTTTAAACATTTGCATTTGAAAGAGCATTACCAGTCAGGGAAGATGGGCGAAATTAATACACGCTATAAAATATTAAGATATTATTTTTCTATATTTTAGTTGATTCATGATTAGTTATTGTCAAAAAAATCAATGTACCTAATGAGGTATTCTTTAATAATGATTATAATTTCCTAAGAAAGGAATGTACTGTTCATATGTAAATGAGTTTTCCGGTTAATGAATAAAGTCAGTCAATCAATCAGCTCTGCAAAAGGAAAAATTATGAATAAGAGATTTTTTTTTAGTCTGTCCTTTGTTCCTTAATTGAAGAAAAAAGCATGGCTATTAATGTCCTATTGAAAAAAAAAAGTTTATATTTTATAAACAATTACTATAAAAATTTAAAAAGTAAATAAATTTATCCAGAGGAACACAAATGAAAAGTGTTTTAAATACTGTTTGAAATTAATAATCTGTAAGATTTTGTGTGGAATGATATACCAGCATCATACCTTAAAATACTAAAACAGCACAGAATGATCACTACACTAAAACATACACTGTTTCCTTCATCATCTCAATGATAAGTAGATAAGGAAAAGATTGCTTGAAAAATGTGTTAGGAGGGAGTAGATATCTTTACATTGAACTTGTAATCAAGCAATAATATAAAAGTGTTACAATGTAGCCCAATTTTCAATTGATGTGTGATTATAATGCCTCTGATAATAAGGGTTAATAGCATTTTCCTATGGCACGTATGTTTCAAGTAGATTTGCAACCATTTGCATACCGGAACAATTTGTTCACAGCTTTAGCAAGTGGTCTAGACAAGTGGTCTGTGTGGTGGGTGGGGAACTGGCTGACAGGCTGCACCCAGGGAGTGGTGGTAAATAGCTCCTGGCAACCTGTCACAAGTGGGGTTCCCCAGGGATTGATACTGGGCCCAACACTATCTAATATCTTCTTAAGTGATCTGGATGATAGGATCAAGTGTACCCTGATGAAGTTCGCTGATGATACCAAACTGAGTGGGGAAGTAGACAGTCTGGAAGGGAGACCCACCCTGCAGGAAGATCTGGATAGGCTGGAAGAGTGGGCTAACAAGAACCTTATGAAGTTCAACAAGGACAGGTGTAAGGTCTTGCACCTGGGAAAACACAATCCAGGAGTGCAGCACAGGTTGGGAGCAGCTCTGTGGAAAGGGACCTGGGAGTTGTGGTAGACAACAAGCTCAATATGAGTGAGCAGTGTGCTGCTGCAGCAAAGAAGGCCAACAGGATGCTGGGTTCCATCAACAAGGGCATTACCGGCAGAGATAAAGAAGTCATCATCCCACTCTATTCAGTGCTTGTCAGGCCACACCTGGAATACTGTGTTCAGTTTTGGTCCCCGCGATGCAAAAAAGGTGCGGACAGGCTGGAGAAGGTCCAGAGAAGGGCCACAAAGGTGATCAAAGGACTGGGAAACCTGTCATATGAAGAAAAGCTGAGAGAACTGGGTTTGTTCAGCCTTGAGAAAAAAAGGCTTAGGGGAGACCTTATCACCATGTTCCAGTGTTTAAAGGGCTACAAAGAAGATGGAAACTCCCTTTTTACAAGGAGTCACATGGAAAAGGGATAATGGGTACAAGTTACTCCTGGGGAGCTTCCAGTTGGACACAAGAGGAAAATATTTCACAATGAGAACCCTCAGCCATTGGAATAATCTCACCAGGGAAGTGGTGGATTGCCCAACACCAGACGCTTTTAAGATTCAGCTGGGTAGGGTGCTGGGCCATCTTGTCTAGATCATGCTTTTACCAAGAAAGGTTGGACCAGATGGCCCTTGAGGTCCCTTCCAACCTGGTATTCTAGGATTAGCAAGTGAATACATTCTTTAGTAAATGTAGATGCAGCTTTGCATTTTTGTCCCTCTCTCTGCACAACGACTTTTGCCTTGTTTCTGGAATCAGTCAGAGGTACAAAAGGAGACTACTCATTAGACTGCAGCAGAACACAACCCATCATCCTCTACAAATCACACTCAACTATAGCCCAGCTTTAGAAGCCTTAGATTACATTTTACCAACAGGATACTGAGTGTAAAGCTCACGTTCAACAAAGCACTTAAAACTATCTTTCTTTTTAAATGCACAAGTAATGCTATTTAGAAGCAGAAGTTTATTGTGTACTGTACTCAGACTGAAAGAGATGCTAGAGGGCCTTGGGGAACAGAAAGCGGAATACTTTGTACTCTGCGAGACCGAATAGTCAGTATAGTTTTCAAATTGGAATGTAGGAAAGTTGAATGTCTTCTTTTTATGCATATATTATTGTAATGACAGGAATTCAAAAAACAGAGAAAGAAAATAAGATCAGAATAGTTCTGATGCCTTAGCTAGCATAATATTTCAGCATGTCAAAGGACATCTGACCTTCTTGGTCATGATCAAATTCTTAAATGCTGACTTAATTTAAAAAAAAAATCACCTTGTGGCCTCAGAATGAACGCTACATTGTTCATTCAAAAGCTTTTCTATTAATATTCAGCTTATCATCACTGCATATGACCATTTCATAATTTAATTACTAAACCTTTTACACATAAAACTATATGTCTATCTAAACATAGATTTAATTACTAAACAAGTTACTAAACTTTTTTCAGATCTGAACAAAGTTGTCATATTTCCACCTAAGATTTGCCTAACAGAAATAATGAGCCTGACACTGAATTAATACCTTGTGCATAAACATATCTTCTGTGCATGCTGAATAAATCATGTGCATTTGGGAAATACCTTACTTTCTGTGATAAATCATAAGCCATAATGACATACTATACCTTCTATAGGCTTTATGCTTTGCTGCAATTCACATGCTATTTTGCTTATGAGTAATGTGTTCAATGCATCCTGGATGCCTCCAGTTTACCATGCACTGTACAGCTATGCAGTTTATGCAGAAATCTCATTACTTCCTTGAATACTTCTGAGCAGAGTTTTCAAGCAAGAAAAGAGATCTTTTGGGGGAAACTTTAAATACAGGTAACTCCAGGTGCAGTGTAATATATCAACAGCCAACATGGATTCACCAAGGGCAAATCGTGCCTGACTAATCTAGTGGCCATCTACGATGGGACATGCTCATGAGAGCATTTCTTAGACATCTCAGCAAACACGTTCCTCTTGCCTAAGTGAAGTTAAGGTAAACATGTGCACTTAATGTGAACTCTGCTGTTAGAAATTATTCATTCTATTAGAAATTATTCATTGGAATTACTTCTTGTTTCATACAGTACTGGATATGCACTGTAATCTGAGTTATAACTATTACAACATGTATTTTGGAAATTGTAATAGCATACTGCTAATTAGCAGTACCAGCTACAGTCACACTTTCTTGCAAAGCACTTCCAGGGAGGGAAGGAGAATGAGACTGATACAACCATTTATAAATTGCAGTACCCAAGTTTTGTCTTCTATTTACTTGTTACTCTCTTTATCTAAATGAAAGAATGGAAAAAATGGAGTAAATGCAAGAAGTGAAAAGGAGCTAGCAACAGTGTTCCGCTGTGATGAGAAACGGATGAGGCTTGATTAGGCATGCTAGTTTTAAAACATTTTCAGAAACAAATTACTCCCAATATTTGAAAATAAATAATTAAATAAACAAATCAGGTGCAGTCTTGCAAGTCAGAGTCATTCTTCTCTTCTCTACTGAAGTAGCTCATCTCTCAGAGTCTGTTCAATGGACTAGTTTGTCACACACTATCCAGAAACTGTGATTTAGATTTTACTTATATGCCTACAGATATCATCTTTATTAAACCAATCAGCCCCTGGAACACGATTTGTACTGCAGATTTACCTTTGATTAGAACAGAGCATCACACAAATTCCAAAATTAAACTAATAATTCCTGCCATGTTCAGCAGTATGAGGGAAAATTTGAAACTTCCCTCAGAGGAAAAAGTTTCAGAAATAACATCACATAACTGGATCAGTTGGGTTCTGATCAAAACTGGTTTAATTTTATACAAAGCTTAAATTCATTCCCAACACCCAAGTTTTCTTCTATGTGATAAGTTATTTTGGCATATATACACGTAGCATTTTGTTATTGTATTTTGCATACTTTCAAACTAAAACTGTAAAAAAAAGTCCAAAGGCTTCTAAGCACGAACAAAATTGCAACAAGGCAGTCTGAAGCATCCTAGCATCCTCATCCTCATTTGGTTTCACATAAAAATGTACAGTTAATAAGTGTGCTTGAGCACTCCAGTTTACAAAGAATAAAATAGAATTAGGTGATTCAGAGGTTGATATGAGATCTAGAGATGCCTACAATGTTTTTTCCACAGAGATACTGAAACTTGATTTCTCCTTGGCAGATAAAAGGAGACATTATTTACATATATATAGTATAGCATTGAGGAATTTGGGATTTTTGTTTACTTTAAGCACTTTTGAAAATACCTTACTTCAGCTCATAAACCAACCAACATCAGAAAGATTAGCAAGGATGTTTCATTCTGTAATGGCCAGCTACACTATGTCCACTGTCCCATTGATACTAATTTTTCTACATGAAACAAAAGTAGCAGGGAAAATGTTTTAATTTTTTTTCCCCTCCCACACCAGCTTCAATGCAAATAAAACACTGGAGAAGTAAAACAACATTGGTTGCTCTTAGACCAGGGCCACTGGTGTGATGCAGTATTCTTCAGGGATTGGAGCAGCAAACTGACCAGAAGGGCAACCTCCACAGGGTTTGGAGTCAAGACCAAAACACTCTGTATTTAGTCCTCAGTTTCCATTCAGGCTCTCTTATCATAATAGATCACAAAACACAGCCTGTTTTATATTTTTGCAATCTATTCACGTCATTCTGATTTCTGCATCAGGATGTTATGGCAGCATTGAAAGTCTTGGCAGGTAGAAAAAAATTCTCTTTTTTTAACCAACTCTCAAATTCCTATGAGTTACCTAATATCAACAGCATGTATTTTTATAAGCCTAAGTTAGATATGTACCCTATTATTAAGAACATTTCACATACTCCAGTTTTCTTCACAAGCATAACTTTTTCTTCTGTTTGAGCAACAAGATGGAGATGGCAAAAACTGACTTGCACTGGAACTAATATTCTGTTTCTGTTTTAAAAAAAAAAAAGAAAGAAAAAAAAAGAAATCTGCTATTTCCTCTATTTGACTTGATATCCTAAGGATCTCCTCTTATATCTTTTGTTCATTTTTCCTTTTACTTGAGTTCTCCACATGGATAATTTAAAGCTTGAAGCTTTCCACTTTTGCCTCTCAACACTACCGGAATCAGACTTGAAGTTGTCTGGATCTAAAACAATGACTCAGACACCATGTTAAATGGATGTAACATAACCAATCCAACTGTATTTAGAAAGTTATTAGACTGCTTCCTCTGCAATATTAACATATGCACACACAAATTATTTTTTATTTAATGGCCAGCAAAATTAGAGGTTTATAAATCAAGTTTATTACACACTTCTGTAGCCTGAAGCTGATGAGCACAAATTAAATTTTACGTTAACCTGCTTGGGTAGTTAGCACACAATTAAGATCTTGAAGAATTGGGCTGCTGGTAATAACAATATATGAGAATTTGATCTAAATCTTGGGATTTAACAGTAGCCTGTGAATGAGTTTCTATGCAGTCTACCACCACTGGAAACCAGCTTAATATAATAAAACCAGACCAGGAGGAAAAATGAGTGAGGCACTGCATAAACTAAACATTTTTCCTTTCTTATTTGTTCATGCAGTTTCTCATCTACTGCCATTTCAGTTAGAAACTACCTATCATCTGCTTTGTTTCACAAAACAAAACAACAACAAAACAAACAGCCCTACAAATGTTAAGAATACCCTAAACAGTCTTGTAGACTGTGAACACATCTAGAGGTAAAGAGACTAAATAAGGAAATCTTTGTTATTACAGCTGTGATTGTTTTATGATCCAGCATTAAAATATTCAGATGAATGATTAAAGATAGAAATGCAGAAATGTTTGTCAGAGAAAATGAACATCTCTTGAATTCAATATATTTCCTTCTTTTTTTTCTTTTTAACTGAAGGCAATGATTTTGGAGATCTTATAAATAAGAATAGTGTAGATGAATTAGTGATAATAAAGGTACAAATAAAAATGATAATTTAAGAATATACGTACAACTTGATCTTCAATTATTCTTTGTTCTTAGGTTAACTCACAAATATAGTATTAAAAAAAAATTAGGCCTTAAATATAACCTTGTTCTGGAATTTTTACTTTCCAACTGCAGCACAATTGTGGGTCTCTGATTGACACATTGATTTATTCCCAGCAAGGGTCCTGTAATTAATGTGACCTTTTGATAAGGTGGGAGATATGGGGTGAGACAAGTGCTCTCATGAGAGCTATTAGCAACTTCTGAGCAATTGCTAATGTTAGAGAGTTATCTTTTTTTAATACAGTTTGGAAGATAATTGACAAACCATGATAATGAGTACGTATAGGGAAGGAAGGAGAACATAAAAGAGGCGCAAGAATTGTTAATTACTCAAAAAGAGGCAAGATTTCACCACTGGATAAACTGTGCATTTTGGGCTGTGGCCTCAGGAATACAATTAATAATTCCAATAAAATGTAAGAAAGAAATCATAGGTCTACATGGGACAGAAAGAAGAAAAGAAAGTAAAAAACTTCATCTATCTTAAGAAGCCTTAACTCTACCTTTACACAGCATAACGGGTGGTTTTATTTCTTCTTGTCAGATGGTATTTGTACCAAGGGAGTTTTCTCATTTCCCTTCCCATCTGGTTCTCCACACAATGATATAACATAATACCAAGATGACAAAGTTCTACTAATGTTATTTGAAGATTAGTTCTATAACAGAGTAACTAACCTGTTATTTCATAATCAAGATCCAGTAACCCATTTGTGACAACAAAACAAGTATTTAAATTACAACTATTTTTGAAACACAAGGTAAGATTAAGCTGACCTATCAGTAAAGAAAATGCATGAAAACCTGTGACTTTGTATTCAAAAGGACTGGGCAGTAAAAAGAAACCTGAATATCCAATGTATGCACATATACATAAAAAAAAAATTTGTTCACAGTTATCAGAAATATATATATATCTAGAATGTGAATTGTCTCGTTACAGATGCAGATAGCAGTTTGTGCAGATCACAAAATGGCAGAAAAGCCTGTAGGAGCATAAGAGAAATGCAAACAAATGGAGAAAAATGTGAGGAAACTCCTTCCAGATCTAAATGAAACAGTATGCTATGACTATAGCTGGGACAAATTTGATCATCTAAAAAGATAACAAAAACCCCTCCACCCTCCACTGTGTATGGATTTTTGAATATTCAGACTGCCTGCACACTTATTTTTTCTCATTTACAAGTTACAGTCTAGATCCCAAAGCAAATCATTTGACAAAGCTTGTCTTTTTGGTTTAACGCATCATCATAAAATTTTGTGGATTGAAGGAACAGCAGAATTTTTCAGCATTTCTCCAACACTAACTTTGACAGCAGTGGTGGGGAACCAGTAGCAAGCGGCAGTAGATTATACACCAGAAACTTATCTGGAGAAAGATTCTTTTGAGCAGTGAGTCTTTATGGAGTTTCTTGCAAAGCTTAGCCAAAGCAGGATGCAGTGAGGGAAATGTAATGGCAGATAATATCTGTATCACTAGACAGAAGAAAGTATGTGATAATTTCAATACCTGTGAAGAAAGGGTGCTGCCGATGAATGAATAGCTTTTTGGAATTCTGAATTTCTCAACTAATTTAGAACAATAATAATCCATGTCACCTCAGAATCTCTGATTAATACTTTCATTTTGAAATGATTTGGCAGACTGCAGTGTATTTCTGTCATTTTAGGAAATTAAAATTGAAGTCATTCTCATAATTTAAAAGTGGCTGTACAAAAACCACTAGTATTTCTGTGTAAGGTATCATTTTACTCTTCAATATTTTAGCTAGGTGTTTTAGACCTCATGCGTTCGTTTGTGCCTACGTATACACACATACACACATGCTTTAATACTTTTTGTTTTTTACCTAAATACATTTAAACAACACAACTGTCATGAGTTAAATAAGAAGGACAGAGATGACGAATGGGAAGAGAGACAAACATAACCATTGTGCCATTACTGATTTCTAAAAATCTGAAACTGGGCCTTTCACATTCTTCTAACAAGAAATTTTAATGATCTGGTTGCCAGCCCCCCTCATCACCCTTCTTCCCCCACCCAATTGCCTTTTCTTGATCTCTTATTTAGAGAGAGTGAGGCTGCAGCCATCAATACTAACAGAAACTGGTTGTTACAATTCTAGCCCTCTGGAACAGGTAAGGTATTTAGCAATTGATTATGGAGGAGTCAGCATTGCACCCAGAATACTAAGTTAAAGAAATGTAATAACCTGCGATAGCTTGAGGAGAACTGCCAAGAAATATATCAGGGATGTGATCATCTACTTTTGTGCAAAATCCTAGACATGACTGAATCTATGTTCCCATGCCAAAGGGAGCAAAACAAAACTCTCTAGTTGCCTGAAAGCAGGCAATTAACATCAGTGCTTCCAAGTAACCTTTTCCACTTTGACCAGAACATGAAAATGATCATGTGTCACTGCACATCACTATTCCTTTTAACTGCTAGTCAGCATTGCACACTGGAGTGCTACATCCAACTGCAACACCAGAGATAGGATTAGTGCATGCTAAAATGCCAAGTACAGATGTAAATATGGCATGCCAACAGTTGTGCCATGCAGGTATGCCCTTTGCAAGCAAATGGGAATGTCAGTCTGTGGCAGGAAAAGAACCTGTGAAACAGAACAGGGATTCCCTGTGCTTTCCACGTCCCTCCTGAGTTTCTCTTCTGCCTTCTCATCAGAAGTTCCTTTCCATGAGAAGTTTTAGGGAATTTGATTGTAAGGCAAGTGAAATAAAGTGAATAAAATAGAGTGAAATAAAGGTCATCAATCCTTACTTATCACCACATGCAGGCCTGAACATATTCTTTGCCTCACATGTTAGTTTTTCAACAGAAAACTAGCACATACTTCCCAGGTGAGCCTGGGAAAATGGAGAGGGCTGGTGGAAGGTGTTCTTTTCATATTTGTCTTTGTTTTTCAGTATCCAACTCCATTTTACAAGACAATAAATTAAATTAATTTTCCCCAGGTCAAGTCTGTTTTCCTGCGACAGTCATTGGTAAAGGATCTCCCTGTCTTTATCTCGACCCACGAGTTTTTCCATCTTATTTCCCCCCCAGTGCTGTTGAGGAGTGGGGGCGAGAAAGCAGCTGGGTGGGCATCTGGCAGCCAGCTAAGGTAAACCCACCACAGTCATTAACTAAAAACTACATGAAAAATGTCCCCAAATGTGTATGAATAGGTGTTTAAACATCAGTATTTTTAGATGCTTTGCTCACTTTTTTTAGCTTGGATACTTGATTACTGCATTTGCTCCTTTGTGGAACACTTCTTTGATGCACATTGCATTAATACAAACATCCCTCTTGGATGTTTCTTTTCCTTCATTTTTCTCTGGGATGAGCATGATGCAGGTAACTCTTCCTTCTCCCAAGACATCCTTAAGTTTTCCTCCCCCAGTAGGCAAGAGTGCTAAGAAACAGGAGATTGTGGATGTCTCTGCTCAGCTCAGCAGGCTGATATAATGTGCACAGCGTGCAGCTGGAGCCACAACTGGTTAACAGTTAGCATGAGTGTCAGAGACCTTGATGTATGTTCACCAGCTAAAAGTCATCACTCATGGATATTGCAGAGTCCAAACCACCAAAATATAAATCAATGCACAACAGCAATAAACAACTGCTTATGAATCACCAGTGGCTACTGAAGTCTTGCATGAAAGACCAAATCACAGAGAAGGTATTTGTTGCAATAGAAGCCACTATGTGTAACTAAGTTGCGGCTGTTTGCAGCCACATGTACATGCGCTGCATTAACAAAGGGTTTTTTTATCCCTTCTTTAATACATTACATTGTATTAAATGTAAGAGGTGCTTTTACAGGGAATAAAGTCTGCATCACTTGATATTTATCATTCTTCAGTAAATATACGTATGTGTTAAATATATATGCAAGTGTTGTTCTGTCATCCTACAACATGAAATAAACTTGCTGTGTCTACAATGTTAAAAAAAAAAAAAAAAAAAAAAAGGCAAAGACGGTAAACCAAAGTTTTAAGATAAATAGTCTAACTGTGTCACTTGGTGCTCATTAGTACTGCTGAGAACTGCCATGCCAGCACAGCCATTTTGCTGTCGGCATTCATATGCTGCTGCACTCTGCCACGCTGATGCTTCAGCCAACTTCGAGCTAGCTGGGGACTGTTTGTGCTGTGCTCTGCTGCACAGTGTAGACATACCCTCAGGGTCCAGTGCTGCTTATTCACGTTTCCTAATAAGTGCTAACCCACTAATAACAACTCTTGCAATTGTTACAGAGCAAGCAGTGCACATCCATTCTGCATATGTTTCCTCACAATTTACCCCATGGCATTCTTAGCTGTATCAAAATCTACTCAAAACAGAATAACAGAACATATTGGAAAAGAGGGAAAGCTAAAGGGTAGAAAGATTTTATTTTATCTTTTTTTTTTCTTCTCCTTAACTGTTTCTTTCTTCTGCCTTAATTGTTTACTTGCAAAACTACATTGCATTATATTTGGGTGAGGATTTTCACCAATAAAAATATCCCACTGAATACTGAGCAAAATGGAAATACATGACAACAAAACAGAGAAGGTTAAAAACCCAAAAGAATCCAACCCCGACCCTTAACTCAGTTCACGCTTCTAGAATCCACACCAATTATATTATCATGCTAACACCATTGCCATTAGTAGTAATGAGAAAACTGCTCTATTTAAAGATCATGAAACATACACAACAAATGTATGAGAATAAGAGCCCTATGGGATTAATGATTTTACTTCCTAATCTGCAACACATCTAAAAGGTATTCTCTCTAGCAAAGGGATACTCATCCTTTTCAAAAAAGGACAAGAAAGAAAAAAAAAAAAGTAACTTCAAAATATTCAGTATTCAGCCACAAACATTAAGCATTAAAACTTTTATGGAAAAGACCAAAGATTTCTGTTATGGATGGTGTAATCCAAATGGAAGGAAAGTGACATGGGAAGAGAGATCATGAGAGCTCTGCTCCTTGCCCCCCCCCCCAAGAATATCAACATCTCCCTAAAAAGTATACACTTACTGCACAGCAGCAGTTTTAGACTCTAAGATTGAGAGAAAAGCATGCAGAGTCAAGAGGAAATAGAAAAATGCCATTTGATAATTGCTAGTCATTTACAGAATACATTCAAATACTAAAGGAATGAGGAATGCATTAGGCACCTAAAATTGTATGAGACATCACTGAAAGTTTCTCACACATGCCTTTTTCCATTCATAATGAGTAACAGATCCATTCCTATGTCTGAAAAGCCAACAGCAGCCTGTTTCATTTTATTATTGTAAAACCAGAAAGGGGAAAAAAAGGAGGAGAGACCATAGAAGAAAGCCACAGGTTTTAAAAGTTTAAGATAGAAAAAAAAGATTTGAAAAAATATGATCGGGGGGGGGGGGGGGTCAACAAAAAAAAAAAATCACAAAATCTAGGTCTACTTACAACTAAGGGCTATAGCTCTGTTATGAGCACCTGAGCAGCCTGTCCCAGGTCTGTGAAACACTCTGTAGAGACCTTCAGGACTAGAGCATTAGGAAATTTCCTGGGGAGGACTGCTACCTCACAGCACATAAAGACACCTAGAATGAAAATGTGGGATTTGAAAGGAGAAGATAGAAAGGGGGATGATGTTTCAATCTTTTGCTTTGTAGACAGGGAACATTCAGGGCCTCCTGACATATCTACAGGCATGAGCCTTTCACACCAGCATCAAGAGGAAAATCTTAAACTGCTATTCATTTGCAGCCAAACTTACATGGGGCTCATTTTGAAGTCTTTTCAAAGTATCTCACTCCAACAGACTTCACATTTCAGACATTAAAGCTCTGCCTTTTATCCCCCCTTGCAATCATGTATTTGAAAAGGCTGTCACCACTTAGGTATATTGCTCTCCCTCCCACCTCTTTCTGCTTGCTCAAATTCTCAAAAACATTCTCACTCCATTTATTCCAATGAACTTATAAATGCATCACTGAGAAACAAGTGCTATGATGTCAGGTTGAGCCTGATATGTTGAATAGGGAGGAGAAGATATCTTAGTGTCTTTCAAAGAGAGGTGGCATTGCTCCTCCCAGATCTGATCACCTCATGGATTGTGGCAGATAGTGCAAAGTCCAAAGTTAAAGTGGTTAATAACACAAAATTTACTCTGGAACACAGTCAGTCCCAGGCAAACTCCACTTTCTGAGAACCTCCTTACACACTTTCCTGACAAGCCTAGAAAGACACTATGACATATTCTCCTTTGTATTCAAGATTACCAGCTTCTCCTGCTACCAGTAAGGTCTGAGGCTAGAAAGGGGCTTGGCTGCTGGGAAATGGAGCATATATAGGCAGGAAGGCATTCTACTACATAGTGTCTCCAGCAGTCTCTAGTGGTACTTAGATATTTTTAACAAGCATTGAGGAAGTGTATTCAGGAGGCAGGCTTAGTAGGTCAGGCTTAATAATGTGGCAAATAATAAAGGAACAGTTAAGGTTATATTAGAGTATTCCTATTCATAGGATTCTTATGACCCTCTAATTACATTCTCGCTTGAATGAATTTTAGGAAAAATAATTCCTATATTCTATTGCATTCCTGTATAATACTGTGTTCTGATTCATTAACAAGTACTGTGTTAGCTTTTGGCACAGGACCATGCAATCCTGCCAGCTTTTAAAAACAGAGGACTATGAAAGAGAACTTGGCTAAAAAGGATCTAGAGGCAGCAGCAGGCTGCAGTCCAAATATTTGGAAATTCTAGGGTTACCGTGATTGTTAAGGAATTAATTTACAATCCTGGACCAGAAAGGCAAACACAAAAAGAAGCTTGGCTTACTTGCATCCACCCATGCTGTTGAAGAAGAAACAGTGAAGAATACACACAGAGACACCAGAACTAAACTGCTTACCAGCCAGCCAGCTAAAGCCTATCCAGCCTAGCTGCAACACATGGCACTGTGCCCACATTAATATTGCTTTGGATCAAAACTACTAAGTCTATTGCACCATGTGGACATGCTGCCTCTGATCTCTGCTACCTTGAAGATTTCTACCCACCTTCCACTACATAATATAAATGTTCATCAGTCTGGCTTCTAACCTTGTTATAAACATTTGTGTGCTACCTTGGAAAAGTGACTGAAACATGCAGTAACAAAAGGATTCAAGACATTGCAGCAGAATACAATGCATTTGCCTTCGGCAAACTCTGCCCAGTTCCTGCTGCTTACTTTTAACTTTTTCTCTCTGTGCCCTCGGAAACTCTGTTCCTCTCTACAATCTCTGAGACTCTCTAGGCAATCCAGGAGGCTCCTAGAGTGCACCAAGGATAACTTCTTAGGCCAGGTAATAGACAGCTCCACCAGAGGGGATGCATTACTGGACCTGTTGGTCACCAATGTAAGTGAGCTAACTGGAGGAAGCCTGGGATGCAGCGATCATGCACTGATGGAGTTCACAGTCCTGAGGACTATGGGTCAGGCAAAGAGTAAAGTCAGGACCCAGAATTTTAGAAAAGCAAAATTCCAGCTCTTCAAGGAGTTAGTTAATGGGATTCCCTGGGAAACTGTCC
Source organism: Theristicus caerulescens (assembly GCA_020745775.1). Classification (NCBI taxonomy): domain Eukaryota; kingdom Metazoa; phylum Chordata; class Aves; order Pelecaniformes; family Threskiornithidae; genus Theristicus; species Theristicus caerulescens. The sequence continues at coordinate 79,083,756 of CM036558.1, forward strand.
TCAGGGACAAGGGAGCAGAACAGAGCTGGCAGATCTTTAAGGACGCTTTCCATAAAGCACAAGAGCTCTCGATCCCCAGGTGTAAGAAGTCACGAAAGGAAGGCAAGAGACTAGCATGGATGAGTCAAAGCCTGCTGGTCAAACTAAAGGGCAAGAAGGAAATGCACAGGCAGTGGAAAAAGGGACTGGTATCTTGGGAAGAGTATAGGGACAGTGCCTGGTTGTGTAGGGATGGCGTCAGGAAGGCCAAGGCACAGCTGCAGCTGAACTTGGCAAGGGATGCAAAGAATAATAAGAAGGGCTTCTACGGGTATGTCAGCCAGAAAAGGAACGACAAAGAAAGCCTACCCCCACCCCGATGAGCAAGACTGGGAAACTGGTAACAACGGGGGAGGAGAAGGCTGAGGTACTCAACAACTTCTTTGCCTCAGTCTTCACTGGCAACCTCTCCTCCCACACCTATCAAGTGGATGGACCTCAAGACAGGGACTGGGGGAGCAAAGTCCTTCCCACTGTAAGAGAAGATCAGGTTTGAGACCACCTGAGGAACCTGAACGTACATAAGTCTATGGGACCCAACAGGATGCATCCCAGAGTCCTGAGGGAATTGGCTGATGTAGTTGACAACCTGCTCTCCATGACATTTGAAAAGTCATAGCAGTCAGCTGAAGTCCCTGGGAACTGGAAAAAGGGAAACATTGCAGCCATTTTTAAAAAGGGTAGAAAGGAGGACCCTGGGAACTACTGTCCTGTCAGCTTCACCTCTGTGCCTGGGCAGATCATGGAACAGATCCTCCTAGAAGCTATGCTAAGGCACATGGCAGACAGGGAGGTGATTTGAGACAGCCAGCATGGCTTCACCAAGGGTAAGTCCTTCCTGACCAACCTAGTGGCCTTCTATGATGGAGTGACTGCATCAGTGGACAAGGGAATCATAGAATCATTTAGGTTGTAAAAAACCTTTAAGATCATTGAGTCCAAAAAAACTACTGATGTCATCTATCTGGACTTCTGTAAGGCCTTTGACACGGTCACCCACAACATCCTTCTCTCTAAATTGGAGAGATACGGATTTGATAGATGGACTGTTCAGTGGATGAAGAATTGGTTGGATGGCCACATGCAGAGGATAGTGGTCAACAGCTTCATGTCCAGATGGAGATCACTGACAAGTGGTGTCCCTCAGGGTCCATACTGGGACCAGTACTGTTTAATATCTTCATCAATGACATAGACAGTGGGATCGAGTGCACCCTCATCAAGTTTGCAGATGACACCAAGCTGAGTGGTGCAGTCAACACGCCTGAGGGACAGGATGCATCCAGAGGGACCTGGACAAGCTCAAGAAGTGGGCCCATGCGAACATCATGAGATTCAACAAGGACAAGTGCAAGGTCCTGCACCTGGGTATGGATAACCCCCGGTATCAATACAGGCTGGGGGATGAAGGGATTGAGAGCAGCCCTGCCGAGAAGGACTTGGGGGTACTGATAGATGAAAAGCTGGACATGAGCCAGCAACATGCTCTCGCAGCCCAGAAAGCCAACCGTATCCTGGGCTGCATCAAAAGAAGCGTGGCCAGCAGGTCGAGGGAGGTGATTCTGCCCCTCTACTCTGCTCTGGTGAGACCCCACCTGGAGTACTGCATCCAGCTCTGGGGTCCTCAGTACAGAAAGGACATGGACCTGTTGGAGTGGGTCAAGAGGAGGGCCACAAAAATGATCAGAGGGCTGGAACACCTCTCCTATGAAGAAAGGCTGAGAGATTTGGGGTTATTCAGCCCGGGGAAGAGAAGACTCCAGGAAGACTTTATTGTGGCTTTTCAATACTAAAAGGAGGCTTATGAGAAAGATGGAGACAAACTTTTTAGCAGGGTCTGTTGTGATAGGACAAGGGGTAATGTTTTTAAACTGAAAGAGGGTAGGTTTAGATCAGATATAAGGAAGAAATTTTTTATGATGAGGGTGGTGAAACACTGGAACAGGTTGTCCAGAGAGGTGGCAGGTGCCCCATCCCTGGAAACATTCAAGGTCATGTTGGATGGAGCTCTGAGCAACCTGATCTAGTTGAAGATGTCCCTGCCCATTGCAGGGGTGTTGGACTAGATGACCTTTAAAGGTCCCTTCCAACCCAAACCATTCTATTATTCATGATTCTATGATTCTAATCAAGTTGCAGGATTAGACTTCATCACTGTGACTCTTCCCACCTTTTACCAACACACCCTCAGGTTGAAACCTCGTCTCTGCCCAGAGAGGTTCAGCTGCTCCCAAAGGACTGAGCAGTCTCTCCCTCCCACAGGGTTTCACCTGACCCAGACACTCTTTTTTTAATGGAAAATCAGTTCTCTGAGAACAAATAGACAGCTACCAGCCATCACCCCACGATATATGAAATATTGCAGATATTATTCATATCAGACATTAATCCTCTTCAGGGTCCCAAAGGAATATTGCCCAAGAAGCTTTAGTGACAGATTGTCAAAAGAGAGAAGGGGGAAGAAGTAATAAGTGTCAAATAGAAAGAGGGGGAGAAGGAATAATCTAACACCCCATCTTATCCGCAGAGTTTGAAGATGACTGTAAAGTATAGCACAGATGAATAACAGCATTGTACTAAAAAATGCTGGTCCCTCCAAGAACTGTGTGTTTAGATATTGCCTCATAGCGGTGATTTCTATTTCTAATCAGCCAATGATTTCAGCCTTCATTATCCATTCATTACATTTTTTAATATGTGATTTTCTACCTTTACCTGGGCTCTCACCCTTGAAAGACCTTTCCATAAAGCCACTTCTCAGTCCTCCTTCAAATCTCTCCATGAGAACTTTTCATGATGTAAAGCTTATAAAAACCTTAGCAACAGCTAAACAGGTGGTAGCTGTGGCTCCAGATGATTATATGGACAAATACTCTCTTTTTATTTCCTTGTGTTTGTCTGTGTCTGACTTTAAAAGGCCACAGGTTGTCTTGGCAAGGATGATATTTTAGACAGTTTGCACACTGTTTAGCACAGTGGGACTGTAATCTCCAGGCTAGAAAAGCTAGGCAACTTTGCAATGCAAACAAGTAATAACCACTACCACAGTACCAAGCACTGGTATGTCAAGTCTCTTTGGCCTCAGTTACACCTGCTTAGGCTGCAGAAGGTGAATGAAATCAGATGGATGTCAACCACGACATGTTATCATCCCACCCTTTGTAAACACTGATAGAGGTAATCACTAAACCTCTGTAGAAATGCATAGTGATTTGTTTCTTTTTTCTTTGAAACAAATAATCTTAATACTTTTTTGGTTTGTAAAATATTACTAGTCCTAAACTGTCTTGTAGCTAGCATACTATAATTAAGAGAAAGGAGCATTTTTCCTCCCCTCCCAGACATTTGACTCTGCTCCTTCTCCAATTAGATATTCAATAAACACATCTCATAAGATTCTTTTTTCCTACTTAGGATTGGATGTGATTAGAAATGACTATTTCTAGTAAGATTTACCTTACTGAAAGTACTAAGCCCCAAACAGTTAGCTGGAAATATCAGTTTACCAATCTGATAACTTTTATAACCTTTGCAACAGACTTTCAATTGGTACTGTTTGAAGAGCTTATTGTAAGCTGAGGATCTCACTCCTATTGTTTTATATTGTTTTTCTTCAGAGTGTCAGCAGCTTAATAAAACGATGAGGGGGGTTAGAACCAAACAGTCTCAGTATCGAGCCCTGTTGATGTAAGTGAGGGTTTCTTGGTTTAACTTAAATGGAAAAGTGAAATTGGCTGTTACCCTTTTAAACTTTGTAGTGAATTTGGGGACATAGCGATCCGAAGCAATAAAGATTATCAAAAGGAATGCAAATGAAAACAATATCACATCATTAGATCTTTAGGTATTAAGTTAAAGTAATTAGTCTTCAACTCATAGTAACTATAATATCACCACACAGCTCTGCTACAATGGTTTAATTAAACCAAATACCCACTAGATTTAAAGTCTTAATAAAGATGAAAAAGATCAAGGCCACAAAGTCTGAAAATTCTGAGAAAAGAATAAAACACAGGTGGACAGTGGTTCAAGTTTAAAAAAATGGTGCAGGAGAAATAAGTGACCAATTTTCTGCATCAGTAACCTATGAATCATGGAAGAGTAGGTATGTTTGAAGAGATGAACCCAATTTATGACCTTGCCTTGCTTCCAGATTCCACAAGAAGGGTTTCACCACACTTTTTATCACAGGAAGAAATTTTTAATTAAAACAAAGCAAAACAAAACCCTAATAACAGCAACAGAAGTGAAAGAATGAAATTACGACCCTTCTTTCAGTTATTTCCTCACTCTTTGTGGTGAACTGCATTGCCAACATTTTTCAGTTTTGTAAACACCACAATTCTTCCACTGGCTTTGCTGGGAAGAGATAAAAACAATCTTTAAAATAAACATTTCACCCCAAGCTAGCCAGGGCAAAAGATAACTTGAGACTTCTTAGACTAAGACAGTAAAAAAGCAGGCAATTATGGAAGTGGCACAAGTTGGAACTGGGAAGCTTGCTGTAAGTACATTGATCAAAAGAGATGTAGCAGCTACAGGGCACAGGCTATTATCTTTTACAGTCTGTTTTGTTTGTTTGTTCTTTTAATAGCAAGTGGATAAAAATCCCACTCATAAGCTCCCATATGTTCAGCCAGAGCAGAGAAATATGCTGCACATAGATCTATTTCTGAAAATGAGGCTTTTATTCTCTACCAAATTTTTACACCTTATCCAACTGTTACGAGCCCTTGTAGATACCTACAGTGACACTTCAGACACAGTCACACAGAACTATATCTATAAGCACAGAGAGTAATATTCATGAACATATAAATGCCAAAAACTCTAAATGCGACCTGAAATTAATTCTCAGGCAACACACGAAGAGAATTTTCTCCATGTGATCAAGTTTCTTTTTATTACTACCTTCAGGAATTCGCAACTTATCCTTGTACAGTTTGTGGAAACCTAACTTTGTCCTCTAAACTCTGAAAAATTCTACTCAGAAAATCAAAGTGTTGTTCTAACATTTAATTCCATATAAAATTATCTATTTCAATGTGCTAAAAATGTTAACATATATTACAAACATACCCATTCGACATCCTACTTATTTTTGACACTATACTCTTAATTAGATATATTCTTTATATAAAGCAGTGGTGCAATGTAATTTCATGCATCATCAAACTACATACGTCCATATTTCTTAATATTTTTTAAATCAATTTTCTCAGTACACTGTTTTGAATGGTTTTGGGTTTTTTGTGGGGGTGGGAGAGTGGGGGTGTAGGGGAGCTGTTTCTTTTCTTTTTTTGTATTCTAACATTATTTCTTTAGAAATCTTTACTACATATTCTGGCAGATTCTGTAACTATCTTCATGGAACTACAACAAAATGAGTAAGTTTCTATGGAGGTGTAAACCTCTATTCAGGTAGAAATTAGCTGTGTTTATACAGGACAATTGTATGTATTGTACATTCTTGTAAGGGAAAGTACAAAGGTAGAAATTAAAAGGCTGTATACATTTTGAAGGAATTATTATACGGAGAATGACAGAAAAAAACCCTCACTACCCAGATTCTTTAAAGTATACATTTAATCTGTTTTAACATTTGGACTTTTACATACAGTAAATTTTTCATAAAGGCCACACTTCTACACCCAGCTAGAAAAACATATCCTCACTATGCATCAATCTAAAGAATGATTTTTTTTGTTTGCAAACAAATTTTAAAAGCACTTGTTCCAGCCCATACCTGGGATGGTCTCAACCAGTGAGATATTACTCTTGGGAAAAATCAATGGATGCTTTTTTTGCCTTAAGACTATGCACGATAATTCATTAAGATTTCAACTAATGACATTCACAGCTACATGCTATGCCATAAAAAGCAACCTTTGTGCAAAAAAAATGAGCAATGCAAATGCTCTGTGTCCCTCTTGTTTCTGTTGTTTGAGAAACCTTTTCTTTTTTTAAAGTATACTGTCTTTTTGCCTCCCTTAGAATTTAATTCTTCACTTTTCTAGACCCCTTTAGTCTACCTCTCCCTAAATAGTTCCTTTAGAAAGGAACACAGTTTGAGGAAAGGCACGTATTAATATCAGTAATACAGAAAACACATTCAAATCAGACTCTTCATGGTATTCAGTAAAGCAGTACTCCTTACTATCAATTGCTTCCCATACAGTAGTTGAAAAAATATTTGAATAATTTTGTCTCCCCAAACTCCCAAAAAGTCTAACTATGCAGATACAGTAAAATTTCCTCTTGCTTTTCTTTTCATGAAGTTTAAGCTAAAAAAGAATACTTTTCATTTCTTTTCCAGAGCATTTAAATAACAGGGATAAGCAATTAATTATGTTTAACTAGTAAGAGAAGTCAGTACTGTGTGTAGACTACAGTTCTGCATGCTGATGAATACTTCATCAAAAGAATTACACTTAGCAAGATGGCAAGAGCAATATATCAATTATCAAAAATATCTGTATTCTAATCTGGTGCTTTGCATTATTTAACATTTTCTGACACAAAATATATCTTAACTCCCTTTTTTATTCTGTGGCCATTAATCCCCTGATGTAGAACACAAATGCCAATGACATAGCAAAACACTGCTGAGATTAAGATTTAAATGAAAATCAATGTTTCAGTTGGCTGAAACGCTAACCTCTCTGACTTGCTGAACAGTAAGATTGAAAATACAGTCCACAATTCTGTGTCATGTATGAAATTGTGTTCTTTTTTTTTTTTTTTTCCCAGTTGTTTCAGAGGATGCTCTGATGAGTTGAAAAAGAAAGGTAAAGGAAAAAAAAAGTGCATGAAAATTGGTTTCAGTTGTACTGAAATAGATTAGAACATCTCTAGGTCAAGCATCACTTGCATTAGCACTACCTGACAAGCTACTTTTGCTGAAACTAACTTTGCATGCATAATTAATTATTCAGACCTCTTTTTTCTTCTTTTTTGAATCTTATTTGGATGCTAAATGGAAGAATTTATTCATGTGTCCTGGTTAACATCTGGGGAATGACTATAAAGCTGCAATTACATTAACTAACTAAAAATCTTATAAATCTCCATGACTGTCACTTACTCCTGATTTTGATATGTCTCATATGACACTTTTTTCACTGGGAAGTGGAAATATATAAAATCTTTTTTAGCCTGTAAGAGCTTTGTGGTCTATGGCTGAAAATCCAGCAATAAATGAGGTGCACATGACCCTTCTCAAAACTCTGCAGAAGCGTCCCTGTAACATCCTTGAATGTAGATGACCTCTTGGGTTTGTACATTAGAGTTCTGTTTGAGTTTGCTTGTTAAAATGGTGCATAGGTTCTCTACACCTATGTATGAGAATTCCTCCTCTATCCTGTCCTCTTAAATTAAAAGAAAAAAATTCTCATCAGATATCTGCAGATGAAGCCTTTGAGACACCATCAACTGAGACAGTTTGAGATAACATCTAGTGGCATGAATTGGAGTGTACACTTATATAGGAATACCCATTACTGTCAAATATGATGAGTTAGTGTGAGTGGCACTAGTTTTAATGTTGCCAAAATTCCCTCTCTTCTGATTTCCTCTTTATCACCTTGTGTCTGGGAACAAACAGTAATAGGAAATATGTTCCATGAATGCACACTACAAGTTGAAAAATTTAGGTTCATTGCAGGCTAGACTAACATTAAACAGCTTTCTGTAAGAGTATATCATCAAACTTTACCATGTTACCTCTGAAAGTAGCCTGTGGCGTAAAGGAAGGGCTCAATTAAAAAGCCAGTTTAGTATATATGTGAATGAGGTAAATTCTACCAGATGGCAGAAAACTTGTTTTTTTTGGCAGCAGTTTAAACTTTTGGATGTAAAACTCTGATGCTGAAATCCTGCCTTTTTTTTAAAATTTGATTTCTAGGACTGTCTGAGGCATTATTTTGAAGCTATGTAAAATTTATATAGTACTGTAGACATGCACAGGAAACAGTTGCTTCAGACCCCTAAACACTGCCAAAACCTTATACTGAACACTGTCTACATGCCTTCACTGCTGCATTCCCTCCTTTATGTGAGACTGAGACCCATGTAAACTACTGTGAAAAGTAATGTTGCATATTTTCCAGACCAAAAAAAGACAACTGGCCTAATCATGCTAAGGCTTGCATAGACACTTGTCTGTCAGAGCTTCTACAGCTTTGGTAGTCACCTGGTAAGTACCCTCACTACCAGCATTATTGAGAAACTGCTGAACATAAGTTTCTATGTCAAATCTGACCATAAATTGCAAGATCAATTTAAATGCAGTGCACCATGAAAGGCATCTCATAGAAGTACTTCTGAAAAGATTTGCTCAGGGAAGCTGTGCTGGAATGTCCTATAAATGCAGGCTCCAACTATTTTGCTTCCACGTAGAGTCTGAGTGGAACCTAAGTTTATCCTTTTCCATTTTAACAATCATTTCTCCTTGCACTAAATCTCTGCTTTCTTCTCAGATAACATGTACTTTATCATAATGTGATTTGCGTAAACATTGGTGAAAAATTCTGCTTTGTTTTCAAGCAGTTTCTGTTTAATCAGGATAACATCACTGGTTTAGGCAGAATTTAGATGCACAGACTACTGACTCTGCCACTTTGCAAGTAAAACTATGTGGATTCAGCAGAATGAAATCCTGCACCAACACATTTCCACAAGAATCACCTAATTTCCCTCCATGCACTAATTTTTGTCCCCTTCCCCATGACATGAAAGCATATTACAAATAATTCCATATGCTTTGAATAATGGAAAGACTGTTTTATCCTTCCCAAGCATATGGAAGTATATATCAAAAGGCTAGCAAAACTATATTATGTTCTTAAGCACCTTTAAGGGAACACAGTGATTTTCTGTAAATCCCATACAGAAAGTATACATGAAATTACATTCTGACCTAAGAATATCACAAGCAAAAACCACCTCTGAAGCTCTGCTGCATTGTTCTATGAAGGACTGGAATCCTTTTGCACAAACAGTATATTGAAGTTGCATAATTTTTAATAAAGCAATAAAGGCATATGGCACATCAATAAAATATTAATAGCTAGATGTGGAAGATAGGCTTATAAATGAATATAAATATTTATGCACTTATAGCTAACTAGAAAGAAAATTGCCAAAGAAATTATTAGGGAAATAAAATTCTATATTTTTTGTGATGTTTAATGTAACACAAAAGGAACAAGAAGAAAAGCAGTACTTCCAGAAACCACTCTGTTGATATTGATATTATCACTTTAGTTGATTTTAAACTATTATCTTTATTATGTTTGTTGTGCTGGAGTACAGAGAACTTGGCTTCTACAGCAAAGCAGCAGCTTTTAATTTTTACATTTTGTCACACAAAAAATGTACGCCCTCTGTAAAGAACTTATTTATTTTATTACCGTTACACTACATGTGAGAGGATGAAGTTACTTAAATAATTTTGTTACACATCTTAATGTGGGTACTGTGGAAGAGTTTATTGAATTAAGCAACTCAGCTTCCCTGGGATGTGCTTTCTTATTTAGTCACATTTTAATAAATGCCCCAGAAAAATTTTGAATTGCAAGGCAGCTCACTAAAGACAACTCTCTATGCATCTTCCTTGGAAAAAATGCTATTTTTTAATGGAAGATTTCCAGATAACAAAGATGGATACTGAAAATAACTCAAATGATGATTTAGAGCATTATTTTAATGCTTGTCAACAATAACTGGGGAACAAAGTGAAGAGGAATCAATAAGATTAATTTCAAGGTTTGTTGTATTAGAATATATACTACCCTTCACACACCCATTCTGCTCATTCATTCATATATATTTTTCTTTATTTTCTGCCCCTACCATTTTCTTCATTTTCAGGCCCTCCATAGAAAGCAATCTTAGCAATATTAGAAAGGAAAATCTCCATCTTCTAGTTAGGAAGCATGTGATTTCCACATTAAGTCCAGCCCTCTGCTATCAGAAGCAAACCCCATTATGTAGTTTCATCTATAGCCAACTACTCCAGTTGCTAGTGGTAAATGCTGGCTTCAAATTTGCAAAATCAGATGCTATTCCAACTCTTTTCTACATAGTATTTAAAATGTTAACTGTGTTTTTAATAGTGCTTTCTACCCCACTTCTAATATGTGAATTTTTTGGTCTCTTTAAGCTCATTTGATTTTAAAAAAAAAAAAGAAAAACTGGAAAAAAAAAGAAAAACATTTTAAGTTCAGCATGTTCTGAAGCTTGAAAAACACAGGTGCAGAATACTAAAGCTGTTGGTGTCATTTTCTCAAATAAAAAGGTAATAGTTAATACTGGAATATTAGTAATACATCCATGGTAAATTAAGGCGCCATGCTCAAGCAGCTTTTTCCTATCAGTTCTTTACTGGAAATGGCACTACGCAGTTCAGCTTAAACTTGCCTGGTCTGCCAGGATCCTGAGGTGAATTTTCTGTCCGAAGTGCTCTGTACTGGGGCTGAGCTCCCACCTTTTAAGAGATCCTGTCAAGAAACTACTGATGCCTTTTCTCCACAACTCCTTACTTCAGCTACTTGCACCACCCCAATCTAGCACACAAAAAGAATGGCACAAACTCTTCTGATTATGCTTTTGGGCAACTTATGTGTGTTGCCTTAAAGAGAAGATGAATTTGGTTTGCAATAACTCATCAGCTTTGCTGTGGAGTACTTGCATAATCCTTTTAGCAACTAGGCTCTGTCAGGGGCTGGAAATGCACCACTGTTCACACTCCTAATCAATGAATTACCATTTATTGATAAGTTTCATGTTGTAAATTCCAGAAGAAGATTCTCTGCTGTCTGAAAGCGTGTGAGCAGACCAGGAGGGTTCCCCCAACCAGGAAGTACAGGTTATAGTACTTTTACTCTAGTTCTTTAAGGGTAATGAATATTTTCTCCAAACTTGGATTACAGAGACTTACTTGGGTCTTAGAGAGACTTAAAAAAGAAAAAAAAATCAAAATATGTAGAGAGATTTTGTGTCAGGAAACATTTCAGGCATGCACAATTTAGAAAGGAAAATCTATTTGAAATACTACTGACTAGATATCCCATGATGACTGACAAAACAGATGGTCAAGAAAGGGCATAGTTAATATCCTTCAAGCTTAAACAAGGTCTTCTTGGCTTCTGGTTATAGTTCTTAACCTTGATATTTTATTAACACATATTTCAGGTGGTTGTGGTTTTGTTTCATTGTTTGGTAAATGTACATACTTAGGTGTGTAGTAAAAAAAAATACCCTTTTCTTCAATATACAAATTATTATACCTTAGTGAATAACATTGTTGGCATTAAAATATAATTCTTCAATAATAACATCATGAAAGATTATGAAAGGATTATGGCTCAGGAGTTAGCAGGCCTCATTGAGAGAGCTTTAAACTAGAACTCGAAGGGGGAAGGGGATAAAACCAGTCCTGCTAGGAATGAGCCCAGGGGTGGCACGCCTGTGTTGGAGAAGAGATTGATAGCCCAACTCAAGTGCATTTACACCAATGCACGCAGCTTGGGCAATAAGCAGGAGGAGCTGGAAGCCATTGCGCGGCAGGGAAACTATGATGTGGTTGCCATTACGGAAACATGGTGGGACGACTCGCACAACTGGAGTGCTGCAATGGATGGCTACAAGCTCTTTAGAAGGGACAGGCAAGGAAGGAGAGGTGGCGGGGTAGCCTTGTACGTCAGAGAGTGTTTTGACTGTCTTGAGCTCAACAAAGGTAACAACAAGGTTGAGTGCTTATGGGTAAAGATCAGGGGGAAGGCCAACAAGGGAGATATCCTGGTGGGAGTCTGTTATAGACCACCCAACCAGGATGAGGAAGCAGATGAAGTTTTTTACAAGCGGCTGGCTGAAGTCTCACAGTCTCTAACCCTTGTTCTTGTGGGAGACTTCAACTTACCAGATATCTGCTGGAAATACAACACAGCAGAGAGAAAGCCGTCTAGGAGGTTCCCGGAGTGCGTGGAGGATAACTTCCTGACGCAGCTGGTAAGTGAGCCAACCAGGGGAGGTGCCCCGCTGGACCTGCTGTTCACGAACAGAGAAGGCCTGGTGGGTGATGTGGTGGTCGGAGGCTGTCTTGGGCACAGCGACCATGAAATGGTAGAGTTTTTGATTCGTGGAGAAGTAAGGGGGGGGCCAGCAAAACCACAACCCTAAACTTCAGAAGGGCAGACTTTGGCCTGTTTAGCAGTTTGGTTAACAGAGTCCCTTGGGAGGCAGTCCTGAAGGGCAAAGGAGTCCAGGAAGGCTGGATGTTATTCAAGAGGGAAGTCTTAAAGGCACAGGAGCAGGCTGTCCCCATGTGCTGCAAGTCGAGCAGGCGGGGGAGAAGACCGGTCTGGCTGAACAGAGAGCTCTGTCTGGAACTCAGGAAGAAAAGGAGAACCTACCACCTTTGGAAGAAGGGGCAGGTGACTAAGGAGGACTACAAGGATGTTGTGAGGTTATGCAGGGAAAAGATTAGAAAGGCGAAGGCCCAGCTAGAACTCAAACTGGCCACCACTGTCAAAGATAATAAAAAATGCTTCTACAAATACATCAGCGACAAAAGGAGGGCTAAGGAGAGTCTCCCTCCTTTGTTGGATGCGGAGGGAAACTTGGCCACGAAGGATGAGGAGAAGGCTGAGGTACTTAATGCCTTCTTTGCCTCAGTCTTTAATAGTCGGACTGATCATCCTCAAGGTTTTCATGCCCCTGAGCTGGGAGATGGAGATAGGACTCAGAATGAAGTCCCAGTTGTCGAAGAGGTGGCAGTCACCGATCTGCTCCTCCACCTGGATGCCCACAAGTCAATGGGGCCAGACGGGATCCACCCGAGGATACTGAGGGAGCTGGCAGAGGAGCTTGCCAAGCCACTCTCCATCATTTATCAGCAGTCCTGGTCAACCGGGGAGGTCCCAGATGACTGGAAGTTAGCTAATGTGACACCCATCTACAAGAAGGGTTGGAAGGAGGATCCGGGGAACTACAGGCCTGTCAGCCTGACCTCGGTGCCAGGGAAGGTCATGGAACAGATCATCTTCACTGCCATTATGCGGCATGTGCGGGACAACCGGGGGATCAGGCTCAGCCAGCATGGGTTTATGAAAGGCAGGTCCTGCTTCACGAACCTGGTCTCCTTCTACGACAAGGTGACCCACTTAGTGGATGAGGGGAAGGCTGTGGATATTGTCTACTTGGACTTCAGTAAGGCCTTTGACACCGTCTCCCACAGCATTCTCCTGCAGAAGCTGGCTGCTCACGGCTTGGACAAGTGCACTCTGCACTGGGTTAAAAACTGGCTGGATGGCCGAGCCCAAAGAGTGGTGGTGAATGGAGCCAAATCCAGTTGGCGAGTGGTCACGAGTGGTGTTCCCCAGGGCTCCGTGTTGGGACCGGTCCTGTTCAATATCTTTATTGACGATCTGGATGAGGGGATCGAGTGCACCCTCAGTAAGTTTGCAGATGACACCAAGTTGGGTGGGAGTGTCGAGCTGCTGGAGGGTAGGAAGGCCCTGCAGAGGGGCCTGGACAGGCTGGATCGATGGGCTGGGGCCAACTGTATGAGACTCAACAAGGCCAAGTGCCGGGTCCTGCACTTCGGTCACAACAACCCCAGGCAACACTACAGGCTTGGGGAGGAGTGGCTGGAAAGCTGCCTGGCTGAAAAGGACATGGGGGTGTTGGTTGACAGCCGCCTAAACATGAGCCAGCAGTGTGCCCAGGTGGCCAAGAAGGCCAATGGCATCCTGGCTTGTATCAGGAATAGTGTGGCCAGCAGGACCAGGGAGGTGATAGTGCCCCTCTACTCAGCACTGCTGAGGCCGCACCTCGAATACTGTGTCCAGTTTTGGGCCCCTCACTTCAAGAAGGACACCGAGGTGTTGGAGCGTGTCCAGAGAAGGGCAACGAGGTTGGTGAAGGGTCTAGAGAACAAGTCTTATGAGGAGCGGCTGAGGGAGCTGGGGTTGTTTAGTTTGGAGGAGGCTGAGGGGAGAGCTTATCACTCTCTACAACTACCTGAAAGGAGGTTGTAGAGAGGTGGGGGTCGGTCTCTTCACCCCAGTAACAAGTGATAGGATGAGAGGAAATGGCCTCAAGCTGCGCCAGGGTAAGTTTAGGTTAGATATTAGGAAAAACTTCTTTACTGAAAGAGTAGTCAGGCACTGGAACAGGCTGCCCAGGGAAGTGGTTGAGTCCCCATCCCTGGAGGTATTTAAAAGATGGGTAGATGCAGTGCTTGAGGACATGGTTTAGTGGCGGACTTGGCAGTGGTAGGTTAATGGTTGGACGTGATGATCTTAGGGGTCTTTTCCAACCTAACAATTCTATGATTCTAAAGGAATTAATTTTAATCTTGTTCCAGAGCATTTCACAAGCAACCTCAAATTAGTTTCACTGCTAAACATCAAATAGACTGGTAACAATTATTATTATTATTTTTAAAAAACAGGTTTATGTTGTTAAAAAGTACACTTTTTGAAGAACTACTACAAAAACAATCATCCCCAGTTGGAATAATTTATATGCCTGAGTTGCTTATATTTCCAGAGCCTTTACTTTAGTTTTGAGCTTGGATTTTTTTTTTTTTCCTGGGGGGGAGGGACATGACGGGAGGGAGGTGATGGTGGTGTGTATTTTGCTTCCTCCTTCCTCAATTGCACCTTCTAATTCCCCTAAGGTGAACAGTGAAAAATGAGTAATTTAAGCACGTAAATATATCTGAAGTCAGACAATACAGAATTTACATAATTTGAAACAACAAATACAATAAGATTATACAGTACATGTATTTTAGATGTCCTCTGAGTCAAGATTATTTTCATTATATTTTTCAAGTTTTCCTTTCAGTTATTTTCAGTTTGTCATCACAATAAAATGTTTCTTAAGGAAGTGCATTAACTGTATGAAATGGAAACATAAAAACCTAAGGGTACAATTCTCTTTTTAATAAATATGACTGCATCGCCAATATGTTGCAGAACATTGTTGCAGCCAGGAGTAATTCAATTTTGATTAATCATGTCCTGGATAAGAAGTTAAGCTAGCTGATTTCAGCCTAACCTTTGGAGGCAAGCAGGCATTTTCAATGACAGTTGCCACCCTGGAGAAGTATGAGTATTTAGCATTTCTCTCTCTCTCTGATTCAAATCCATCTGTTGCTTGTAGAGTACTGAACTCTTGCACTGTAGAGATCTTGATGAAACTCAGCCTAACAAACACTGTCTATAAGGTTGGCATGCATTTTTATTAGCTGAGCTTTTTCATGTTCCCAACAGCCTTCCCAGGCCCAGGTGTA
Source organism: Theristicus caerulescens (assembly GCA_020745775.1). Classification (NCBI taxonomy): domain Eukaryota; kingdom Metazoa; phylum Chordata; class Aves; order Pelecaniformes; family Threskiornithidae; genus Theristicus; species Theristicus caerulescens. Next base: position 79,099,096 of record CM036558.1, read on the forward strand.
ATATGTTAGGAATACAGAATCCCTGTGAATTCCCTGGCTGAAAAAGTGAGGTACCTGGCAGATGATGAGATATCTACTAGAACCCTTATGGATTTATTCAATTAAAAATAATACCATGAGATTCTTACTAAGGTCTGTGAGGAGGAGGGAATTCTATTTGGGATAAGCAACAACATGCCTTAAGTTTAAAAACCTTAATTTGTTCAATACGTGGTAGAACATTAACATCTTTCCTGCAGTACAACTGTTTTATGCTCTTAAGCAAGTGGACTGCAGAAAAAGCAACACCTGCTCTTTGATTATTTGCAGTTAGGGTGACCCTGTCTGTTCAGATAGTGGGAAACCTTTGATAAATTCTAGTTCATATCTTACAAGGTAAAACAAAGATGTAAGCTGGCACTGGAACCTCCTTGCCAGACACTAATTTGAAAGAAATAAAGAGATTTACTAATTCACTCCATGGATTTAATTTTGCAAAGAACCCTAAAAAGTGCCTTTTTAGATCTTTTGATGTGGCTCAAACTCCAGACAATGAGACATGTTGACGTTTACAGTTCAGCAGTGAACGGCCTCCATTACATCTAAGATCAGGAAATTTATCTCAGCCTTGGTTGAAGTACAGGTAGAACAACACAGAAAATTCGTGCCATACCAAAACTAAGGTCCAGTACTGCCCATAAGTAATTTGAGTTCCCAAACCCCTGTGCTTCCCCTGCATCCATAACTCTAGCTGTACTAATTTCAGGAACAGCTTCTGTTAGACAATATGTAAAAGCTTTATGCAATCAACAAAGTAAACATCAACACTATGAAACATTATCCCTTTGTTACATGAGGAAATGAGACCCACAGCATTTTAAGTCATTTAACGTTCACAATTTCACCTGCAGCTGAGGACAAGACTTTGTTACCACATTTTTTCTTCCTTAAGGAACCAAATCATTCCCTCCTAGTGAAAATGCAAGAGAACTCTATGCAGACAACCACTGTGGAATTATCGTTTCTAGGTGGTCAGTATAGCTGCATTGCATAATAAAATCTTAGTGATAGGATCCCAGCTGCTTTCACCACTGCTGTTCTTCCATCTCCTTTACTGAACAAAACAAAACCACACCAGTTCTTCTCCATTTCCGCTACGTCTCAATGCTTTCACACACAGCTTATGTTCTCCCACCCAGAAAGACAGATAAACACAAGCCTCTTATGTTGGTTACACTGTCCTATCTTGTTCTGACAGACATCCATGCACAAACTGCAAGGTCTCCTTCTGCTAGTTCCTGGCCTGAAAGTTGCATTAAGAAATTAAAGAAATTAAATGTAGAAATGAAGAGTATGTTGAGAGTGGCTGAGAATATACAGCCACGTACATCTGTTCCTGGCAAGAGAGGAATATGGTGAGTATTTCCCCCAGCTTCCAGAAACTCTGCTTATCCATTGCAAAACACTGTTGGGAGGCTTAGGCCTTTCCAACTGGTCCACACCGAAATCCCTCCAAAAGGCAGATGGGGTGGGTTTTTTTAACTTCTTAATGAGGAAAAAGCCAAACAAGTGTGAATTTGCCTCAGATATCACATGGAATAAGAATGATAAAACACACACTGATATTGCAGACAGTATGAAAGGCAGATCAATTAATAGCCAGATGCAGACTATTATCATCTACTCACATGGAAATAACGATGTGTAGTCTGACATCTCAAGATGTTTAGCAGATGCCTCTCATCTTTCTGTATTGACGCTGAGAATTAATCCTCCTGCTCTCTAGGAGGAAAGCTACTCTTCCAACAGCAATAACACTGACTGACTGGATATGAAGTCATATGTAATTTATATCATTTTCTCAGGTAAATGTAAAGGCTGGAAAAACTGTAACCTGACTCATCAGAAGGAGCCCTCTTTTTTATCATACAAGTCATCAATTCTGCATGGTACATATACAGTTTGGGGAGTGGAGCTAAGTGTGTGACAGGAAAAGACTATTATACAGCTCCCTTTCCTCTGTGTTGGACTGCTTCATGCTTTGCTATTTTAACTGACTTGCTGTAAACCTGCTCATTAAATGGGGTCAGGTTTATAGATAAAAGGAGAGGCAGAATTGAAAAGAAAGTAGACACCAAATCACTCCCCCCACCCTGCCTTTAGCATTATATGAGGTTGTGTGTGCATCTGCAGCAACACTACTGCATGTCTCCCACATGTCTCTCACTGTTTTTCACTTCTATTTTGTTACAAGTTGCCTGTGGGATCACTTGCATTCAAGTACTCAAGGGTTAAAGGGTGAGGGGCGGGGCGGGGTTGAGAACAAAATAAGAATCTTTGAAATAACTCCAGACAAATTTATTAAGCAATGTCATCAACATTCAAACATAGCCCTGATAGAAGTAACTGTGTTTTCCAAGTGTATTTGTTTGTATTTTTGGCTACATCTCACGTATCTCATAAATCTCTACTAATCTCTTTGATAAAGGATAAGCGATTTTTTTCCAATAGTTGAGATGTTTTCACAGTAAAGTAACAGAGTTACAGAATTTCTTCACTTGAGGAGTTATGGGGGAGGGAAAAGAAACTTTTGGACAAGGGGGACAGAGGACAGTATTACAAAAGAAAACGAAAACACAAATATTGTTTTGATGGATAAAATAACCATCTTATTGAATAGCGTGGAGAACAATACAGCAGTAAAAGTTTCAGAAATAAGTAGAACGCTTATTTTTGCTGTTAGGAAAAATTAAACTAGAAAATGCACAATAATGATGGAGGAAAAAAAGAAAAAATCAAGAAGTGATGAATGAACAAGTTTTATCTCATCTTTTTATTTTTTAAAATTAACTCTTCTTAAAAAAATGGAAAACTAAGGACATTTCTTTTGCATTCAAATACAAATAACATCATTCTATAGCCACAGAGAAAGCATTGTGCTCTTTTTCTCCAGATCTGAATTATAGACATTAATTGAGGGTCACAATAAAGGCTGTTTTGGAAGCCTTTTCTCTAGCTGCAAAATCTGTCTTGGACATTTTAAGAAGTCTTACCTTTCTTTTTTTTACTCCATTGAAAAAATGTATTTAACATATATTACTACTATATTACAAAACTGCACACATCTTCAGATTCCAGTAGATTTTCTGTTTAGATTTGGATATTGAATACAACCTAATTACATGTTGTTAATATTGGTTTACATCAGCAACCTAGAGCTCAGGCCCCTAACTGGTCTGAATATCAACCAGGAAAAATAGTTAACAAGCCTGTTACTATTCCATAATTTATTTTAATTCATTATACACTGTATTATATTATTATATTCTAATTTTATTTTTTGTTTTGAATACAGCCAACTGACATTTTTCTAAACTCAAGGGAAATTTGTCATCTAGCTTTTTTCCTCTTTTTTGATAAAAATTGTCTGAGGTAATTGTATAAATTTCTAGACTTATTTTTTTCCAGTCGGTTTTAAATTACCAGTACCTTGAGTACTTAGATCAGTAGGTGATTACACAAAGATAAGGAAGACAGCACTGCAGGTGATTTCCTGGATCATTACTTCCACAGTTCCGTTATTATTGGCAGAGCTGCTCAACAAATAAAACTGATTATCACACATATATTACACATAGTTATGAGTGCTCAACCATTAAACTTCCAAAAGGAAAAAAAAAAAAAAGTCCTTAAGTGAGACTTGCAAATACGAAGGCTAATATTTTCAAATGAATCCTGCCCACTAAAGACCCCAGGAATTTTTCACTTACTGCCAAGGGATCCAGATTGTATTCTAAACTAGATGATGGCAAAGCACACTCTCCCCATACAGAAAAATTGAGAAATTTTCGTTATGCTTTGTAATAATGTTTCCATACACCTTTGACAGTTTCTATGAGGAAAGTAATAGGGTGCAAATATTAATATATGTTTTGAGCCCAGAAGAATTAGGCAATGAGTTTGCATTAGCATACATCTTGCTGAGCTTCTTATCTCAAACTACAGAATTAAACCTTTTTTTTTTAGAATTAATCTTTTATTGAATCACAGAAAGTGCAAGAACACCAGTTAAAGTGGGATTTCTGATATTTGAATCAATGGCAGCTCTAGTCCAGTTGCCTTTTGTGAAACAGTTAGCATGAGAGCTATCTGCAGAAAGTAAGTTTACATTCCCTTTGTGACTTCTCTGTCCTACCTATGAATTTCAAAGGAAAGTTTATCTTTTTAATTTTATTCTCAGAAATAGGTCACAGTGACTTCTAAAAGGCTTAACATTAAGAAATCACTTTTCCTTTAGGAGATACAAATCTTAATGAAGAGAGCCAAAAATGTCTTACTCTTTAGAATAGGTTTATTACTGATTTATCAGTTCATTATCCTCCTAATTTCCCCATTTATAAATCTGGAAAATCTGATTAACTCTTGGACTATCCTCATGTCACTGTCTACGCGATATTACATTAAATCCTCTGATGACTTACTAAGATCATTTCCCTGACTTTCCTGAACTCTACAGATATTTTGCATGCCCTGAGGAAAAAAAAAAAAAAAAGAATACAATAGTATAGATTCAAGACAAAAGAACCCTAAAACTATTTGACACCGCCAACCAAACTATCCTAAAATCTTTAGAAATTCACTTTACATAACAGCAATCACGATATATTCCTAGAGATGTTCATACACTGGGCCTAAAGCTCCCCATTATGTTGGTATTAATGTCTATTTAAAAGTATGTGTTACCAGAAGGTGCCAAATGCTATTTGTTCTTCTAATTTCACAACTTCTCTAATATCTGTGTTTCAGGAGTGGAAGAAGGGGAGGAGGAAAAGAAATAAAGATAAATTTGCTTCAAAGCCAATGATATTCCTCCCCCCGCCCCCCCCCCCCCTTATTTTACAACACTATTTGTTAAAACAAAACCCCTTCTAAGAGAAGACAAAGGGGTAAAACATCTTGGTGATCCAATACAAATACATTTTAAAAATTCTTTTTAAGAATTCTTTATCATAAATAAGAACATGCATTAGTAGCATACTTTTCACCCTTCAGAATTACATCTAGTTTTTCAACCCAATGACTTAAACTGCTACATTAAGCCTAAACAGCATAAGAAATTAGAGTCTTCTCAATTTATTTAGTTTCACTTCAGGGATGGTAAAGTGCTTTGCCAGCTTTTCCACTTTCACCAGTCTGAATAATTAATTGTTTTAAATGCCATTTACATTTTCTGATGAAAAGCAATACTTAAAATTTCATAAATAATAAGCATGCATAATTTGTGTTTCAATTACTGAATTTATAATCTCTCTGAATGCTATTCAATGCATTGCTAATGTATTTTTGGCCAATAATTTCTAAATAGATGGCTTTCTGATTTATACTTTTTTCCCCTGGAAGTACATATCTCAAGCTTTTCTTCATCCTATAGGTGCAAATAAAAACAAATTCTTCAATGTAGTGACCACATATATTTATATTTCAGGATTTATGACTAGTCTACATTTTTTTAAATGCAATTATAGTCATACTTTCCCCTTTGTCATTCTAGAGCAATTGTTAAATATAAGATAAATTAAACTTTTTTCACTTTCATTTGTTAGAATTACACTGAAACCACCAACCAGAATGGCAATTAGAAACAAAAGTTAAAATTTGTTACAATGAATCTGGAATATTCTACAAATATGATAGTGTTAGTTACTCATGCTTCCTAGCCAAAGATGACATCTCCCATCTTTTGCCTGTGGCTCTAAACCACTTACAGAATTACTGGAAGTAAAACCAGAAAAACTTTTGCAATGATTGTGCAAAAATGCAATGTCCCTACTGACATCCAAAGGTTGAGAATCAATATTTTCTGGGCCAAAGTACGTAAATTGGGAGTTAACAAGGGTTACACTGGAAGCTGTATTGAGTGTTATTGCTAAAAATAATAATTGCTTAAATATTCTTCCGTTACCTCCTTCCCACACCAGTAAGTTCTGCCTGCTTTTGTATTTTTTCTCATGGTTTTAGAAAATATCTGTTTTATGGGGGTCACCAAGGGACATCTAATCAAGGGATCTCCAAGTCCATTACATCTGTTTATAAATATATTAGGACTGATTCAGTAAATTTGGAGAAGGAGTAACTTAAGGTAATTAGAGTTGTACTTATATTGAGGGAGTCACAATTAATAACGGCAGACATTACAGATACTTGACCTTGCGTAGGGACTCCATCAGATGGAAATATTGTAAGATCACATGGGGTCTCTACCTCTAGAGTGTCTGAAAGAAACAACCCCTGAACACCCACCATCTTTTGCCACCAGGTCAAAGCTTAGTAGAACTCAGCCCCTTTTCTTCTTCTTTTTTTTTTTTTGGTTGTTAAATGCTCATTCCAGTATTAGCGAGGAAATGCAAATGTTTATTAGAAATCAGTCAGGAGTCTCCAAAGATCAGGTAGATGAACATTTATAGTGAAAGTACCATCTGATAATTTTAACTGAAGGCCTTTGGCAACTAATGCTTAATTGCTCTGGTCTGTTTGAATCTTCAGTGAACAGTGTTTCCAAGTAATTCTCTCCATTTAAAATAAATGTAATTGCTAACAAAGCCATATGTAACCTGCACAGTGAATGGTTCAGTGATTAGTGACTAGAATTTCACTTAGGCAACAATTTATAGGGAAGCTCAAGCTATCAAAATCATTCTGATTACACTGCTCGCTACAAGGATCAGGCATAGGCTGAGGGAATTAATTTTACTTCTGTGAGACAGAGATTAAAAGCAGTTCTTTTTACTGATGTAGTTTACTATTGTCAGATCATAAATCAAATATCATATAATGTTTTATTTGTGAGATGCAACGCCAGCCTCCTCTTAGAATACTTCCTAAAGAAATACTTTCTTTGTGACAGTGTTACTGAAAATCTAAGAAAGTACGAGGTGGAATTTCATAGTCTTGGCAATCCTACCTTCAGATCACTCTTTGTTGTTATATAGAGAGTCTATGAAAAGTTTATCACAAGTTAAACATTGCAAGTTATAAGAGGCTTTTGTATTGATACCTGAGAATGTGGATTGAGGCTCCTGGGTGTTCCCCTTTTCCGTTACAAAGCTCTTGAATGCTCCCATTACATAACAAGGGAGAGTCCTTGGGGATAATTAAGTTTTGGGCCCCTGAGCACTCCTGTCTAGACAGCTAGGCGACACAAGAACTGAGTCTGCGCAGAAGCAAAGGTCAGTCAGCGAACACGGTGAGGAAGACTATGAGCCTTCGTCTGAAGACCCCCAAAGACCACCTGAGGACCACCACAGAGGATGACTGCGCATGCGGATCGGACATTTACATATGTTAATAAGTTCCAGGAAATCTCATGTTTATGTAGATGAATTCCCGGAAATCTTATGAATATGTATGTTTTTATGGTATATAGTTGCTGAAAGTCCGTCAAGCCGGCGGAGCACTTATGGAGGAATTATCCCCAGTGCTGCCCGGCGCCGCAATAAAGAATGCCTGCTTTCTAAAACTCCAAAATAAGTTTTAGGGAGTGAATTATTTTGCCGCTTTCCGGTAACAGATTTTGGCGACCCAGATGGGACACTGCTCTTGAACATCGACGGATCCGAGGGATCGAAGGACCTCCAGCCGGCACCGAGGGATTCTCGGGGAGACCCTCCGATCCCCGGACCGAAGAGTTCTGAGTAAGAACCATTAATTAAGGTAAAGGCATTCTTTCAGTATTTTTTTTTTTTTTTTCCTTTTTTTCTGTCGCCTGCCCGTCAGTCGTGGCGAAAGCTGCGCGGGGTTGGGCTGGATCCCTGAGGCAAAGGGAAAGGACCCTTTGAGCTGTCGCCTGCCCGTTAGTCGTGGCGAAAGCTGCGCGGGGTTGGGCTGGATCCCTGGGGCAAAGGGAAAGGACCCTTTGAGTTGTCGCGACTGTAATTAGGTGTCTTTGTGTGTTTGTTCCCCTAAGTCTTTGTAATGCTTTTGTATGTTTGTTGCGTAATTGTGTGTGGTGTTGTTGTAGAAGCTTGGTTAAATGGTTTTGTGCCTTATTTTAGAATGAGAACTGGAACTTCTAAAGGGGAGACAATCTTGGGGAAATGTCCTCTTGGGTGCATTTTATACAATTGGAAGCAAATAGCGGGACCCCCGGGAGGAGTTGCAAAGAAAGCTGATCTAATCAAATATTGTAATCAGTGGTGGCCATTGTATCAGCTGGAGGATGGAGAAAAGTGGCCAGTTAATGGAACATTGAATTATGATACTTTGCTGCAATTGATGATATTTTTAAGACGGGAAGGAAAATGGGATGAAGTATTGTATGCGGATATGTTTTTCACTTTACGCTTGCACCCTGAATGGTAAAAGGAGTGCGGTATAAATTTGGCTCCCTCAGATCCTTTGGTGCTGGCATTGGAAAAAGATAATAAGACCAATGGAAAAGGGAAAGGTTTGAAAAGACGTTGTTCTGCTTGTAGTATTGGACAGAGGTGTTTAAAATTAGTTCAGGATGAGCCAGAGGATGACTCAGAAATGTTGGTTGCTCCCGGTTTGAGGCAGAGATTGCAGAATGATAAACCTGAGCCCCTTGGAGCAGGCGACTCTCAGAACAGAAAGCCAGAAGTGGCTCCGGTATCTGGGAAAACTCGCGGTCGGTAGGGAGCAGTGTTGCAAGCTCCATTGAGACAGGCTGTTGGAAATGAAGGACCGGTGATTGTGAGGGTGCCGTTTTCAATTGCTGATTTAAATAATTGGAAGCAGGCGGTGGGCAATTATAGAGATAATGCTGATAAGGTGGCTAAAGCCTTTGATACAATGATCAGGACTACAGACCCTGATTGGAAGGATATTGATGCTATTATGTTGGTATTGTTTGACAGCACAGAAAGAGAAATCAATGTGCTTATTGTAGACAGGAGGGACACTGGAAACGAAACTGCCCTTCCCGACAGGGAATGGAAGGAACAGGTTCTGTTTTGAGAACAATAAATGCAGTTAATGATGAGGAATGAAGGGGACCGGAGGTATCCTCCCCAGCAGAACCTCTGGTTAAAATACAGCTGGGGGAAGATCAAATGGAAATAGAATTCCTGGTAGATACTGGAGCAGCTTATTTGGTTTTGAATGAAAAAGGTTTTGAATTTAGTAATAAGAGAATCAAAGTTGTTGGTGCGACTGGTAATGCTGAAACTAGGCCATTCTTCAAGCCTTTAACATTTAAAATTGGAAAACAATGGGTGACACATCAATTCTTGTATTTACCAGGGTCTCCGAAACCTTTACTAGGGCGAGATTTGTTAGAAAAATTGGAAGCAGAAATACGATTTAAAGATGGGGAAGTCGATGTGTTAATTCCTGAATCTAAACTTGTACAAGCGACTGTGTTCCTATTGCAGGAAGATAAAATTTTAGGAACCTGCATCCCAGCAGAAGTGGAAAATGCAGTGATATCCCTCGTATGGGCCGGAGAAGTCCCTGGTAAAGCTAAGAATGCTGAACGGGTAAAAATTGAACTCAAAGCAGGAGCAAAGCCGGTAAGGCAAAAACAATACCCTTTGAAACTAGAAGTTAGAATCGGGTTAAAGCCCATTATTGAGAAATTTATAAAATATGGTTTGCTGAGGGAATGTGAATCAGAATACAACACCCCCATCTTGCCAGTAAAAAGGCAGATGGAAAAGTTATCGATTGGTCCAAGATTTAAGATTAACCAAATCACTCAGGATATTCATCCAGTAGTTGCAAACCCATACACTTTACTGACAGCAATAAATGAAAACCAAGAATGGTTCACAGTTATAGATTTGAAAGATGCCTTTTTCTGCATACCTCTCGAGCGAAAAAGTCAAAATATATTTGCCTTTGAGTGGGAAAACCCGGACTGGGAGCTATATTCAGACAGGAGCAGCTTTGTGAAAGAAGGGATCCAGATGTCGGGATATGCAGTGACCACAGTGGACACTGTTGTAGAAGCAGAAGCTCTCCAATCAAAAACATCAGCCCAGAAAGCGGAACTGATTGCACTAACCAGAGCTTTAGAATTAAGTGAAGGAAAGCGAGTGAATGTATGGACCGATTCCCAATATGCATTTGGAGTATTACACGCACATGGAGCGATTTGGAAAGAAAGGGGACTATTGTCATCTCAAGGGACCGGAATTAAACATGCGGAGCAGATTCTCAAGTTACTCGAAAGTGTGCAGAAACCAAAAGAAGTGGCTGTTATGCACTGCAAAGCTCACCGAACTGGCTGCACCCCACAGAAAAGAGGCAATCGATTGGCTGATTTGACCGCTCGTAAGGCTGCAGAAAAGAGTAAAGGAATATTGGCAATAATACCTGAAAAGCAAATAGAATTAGGAGAATCTCCTAACTATGACAGTCAAGACAGAAACTTAGTTGAAACATCAGGAGCTAAGATACAGGAAAATGGATGGGCTGTTACTCCTGTGGGGCAAGTAATTCTAACCCCAATTTTGATGCATGAAATAGTAAAGAAAGAACATAATAGTGTTCATTGGGGAACCGAGAATTTACTAAGACATCTACAAAAGTCGGTGGTGAGTCATAATATGGTAGAAATTATAAAGTCCGTAGTTAAAAGGTGTGAAACATGTCTTACAAATAATCCAAAGACACAGAATAAATTCAATTTGGATCCACAAAAACAGGAAATACTCCAGGAGAGCACTGGCAGATAGATTTCACTGAACTGCCAAGAAAAGGAGGGTTCAAATACCTGTTAGTATTAGTAGATACCTTTACAGGATGGCCTGAAGCCTTCCCATGTCGTACCAACAAGGCCAGGGAAGTTGTCAAAATCTTACTTAAAGAAATAATACCACGATTTGGTGTTCCTTTAGGGATTTCCTCTGATAGGGGGCCACATTTTGTTGCAGACATTGTTCAACAAGTAAGTAGAGTATTACAAATAACATGGGAGCTGCATGCCCCTTATCGCCCACAATCTAGTGGACGGGTAGAGCGCATGAATCAGACCTTAAAACTGCAATTGAGTAAAATTTGCCAAGAAACTTCAATGGTTTGGATACAAGCACGTCCACTTGCTCTGTTGAGAATTAGAGTTCAGCCTAAGGGAAAACATCGGTTAAGCCCTTATGAGCTGATGTATGGGAGACCGTACCAAATTCCTAAATTACCAGAGGAATTAAACATCAGAGGTGAAACAGATTTACGAAAGTATCTAATATCCCTAGGGACAGTGATACAAGAAATGAAAAAGAATGTGATTGTAAACAAATCTCTGAATCTTGATTCCCCAGTACACCCATTCCAGCCCGGAGATTGGGTATACCTGAAGTCATGGAATGGAGAACCCCTGCAAGAAAAGTGGAAAGGACCATTTCAGGTTTTACTGACAACATACACAGCTGTAAAACTAGATAAGAAAGGGCCCTGGATTCATTACTCAAGAATCAAAAAGGCTCCTAAACCATGGACTTCCGAGGAGACAGCTCCTCTCAAGCTCGTTTTCAAACGACAACTTTAGTTTCTGTGTTATTAATAAATTCAGAAGTGTTTGGGCAGAAACTAGGAAGTCCATGGCCCGAGAATGTTTATGTACAATTAGCAGTGGAAATAGCTTTGGCTATTAATGCAAGCAAATGTTGGATTTGTGCTAAATTCCCGAAGCATAGCATTCAGTCTGATGTAACACAAATTGGCCTACCAATTCCTTTGAGTACCACTTGGAATAAACTTTGGGACAGGTTCTTGTATGGTAGGGGTAGTATCCCCAGTTGAAAAAGAAAGAACAATGGATAATCTATTGATTACTCGGTCTACTACCTTTCACTCATTTGTGAGATGATTACAATACCTCTTTTGGGTTTGAAGATATTTGGAATACTCTCACTTCTTGGTTACCTGATTGGTTATGGTTGAAGAGACTATTTTTTTTAATGATTTTTTTATTAATGTAGTTTGTATTCTTGCTTGCATAATGATACAGTGTTGTAACTGCTGTACAAGATATAATAAGTTTGTATAGTGAGGACTGTAGCATATAAGCTACAAGCCCTCAAAAAGAAAAGGAGGGATTGATACCTGAGAATGTGGATTGAGGCTCCTGGGTGTTCCCCTTTTCCGTTACAAAGCTCTTGAATGCTCCCATTACATAACAAGGGAGAGTCCTTGGGGATAATTAAGTTTTGGGCCCCTGAGCACTCCTGTCTAGACAGCTAGGCGACACAAGAACTGAGTCTGCGCAGAAGCAAAGGTCAGTCAGCGAACACGGTGAGGAAGACTATGAGCCTTCGTCTGAAGACCCCCAAAGACCACCTGAGGACCACCACAGAGGATGACTGCGCATGCGGATCGGACATTTACATATGTTAATAAGTTCCAGGAAATCTCATGTTTATGTAGATGAATTCCCGGAAATCTTATGAATATGTATGTTTTTATGGTATATAGTTGCTGAAAGTCCGTCAAGCCGGCGGAGCACTTATGGAGGAATTATCCCCAGTGCTGCCCGGCGCCGCAATAAAGAATGCCTGCTTTCTAAAACTCCAAAATAAGTTTTAGGGAGTGAATTATTTTGCCGCTTTCCGGTAACAGTATCATTAACATCTGTCATTCTATATTATTTTTAGACTATATATCACTGTAAGCCTGAACCTTGATAGACCTTGTAATAAATCTATTTCCAGTGGAAACAGTGGGAATTGTGCACTGTTGAGGACTTAAATGTTTTGTGTTTTCATAGATCTGAAAATTGCATATAATCTGTATTTTAGTTATTTATTAACAGCAGGCAAAGGTAGCTTCATTTCCACAAAATACAACCAACTATTAAAAACAAGCCCCCAAACCAATCTACATATCATCTTTGGTTTATATTAATATAAGTTAATCTTCAAAGTAAACCATATCCCATGACTTTTTACCTTAGGGGACCAGCATCCTGTTTCTGTAAACCACCTTATTTTTGCAGTTAATGTTTTAAAAAAACTTTTTAAAATGCTTTGCATCTTCCTATCTCATCAATATCTTGTAGATGTCAACAGCATACCCTTCACTCATATGAGACATCACAATTATGTAAGTCTGAGAGAGACTTACTGTTTTTTTTTCCTTTATTTTTATCCATTAAAAGTATCAACAACATTGAGAAGCCTTAAAAAGGAAGCTGTTAAATGATATATATTGTAATGTACCACAACCTTAACCTGACCCATCCAACTGGAAAATATTAACCTCAAGAACAACAACAATAATAAAGAAAACAATAATAACAAAATATATACTTTGATGTCTCATTTTATCAAGTTTCAGTTATGTAAAAGAATCTGTTGTCCATAACTGTAATATGTCATCCATATTAAGAGAAAAATTGATATTTGTGAACTAATGACATACAGGCTATGTAGTCAAGCTTTTCACCCACATGCATTACCTCATTACTCTGTGAGCATTCAATAACACAGTTGAACATAAAATTCATACAACTATATAAACGTGACAGGAAAAAGAAAAGAATATGAGTATCATACTTACCTATGACCAAATATCTATTTCGACACAGATACCTAAAGCCTACCTTCCATGGTTATGGAAGGGAAACAATTACATATGCACGCTTGGTACGGAAACTTCCCAGCTTTTTGTCTTTCTCAAGTGCAGATTCAAATACACTGCCACATATCTGATATCACTCCCACTAAGGTTTATGCAACTTTTTAGAGTCCTGGAATCACCTGAGTCCATAAACAGGCACTGCATTGTCTTACAGAAGATATCTAAAAACAAACAACTCACAACAAATGTGTACTTGCCAAGCAATGGAAAATGGTGCTTGAACTAACACTGACCCGAATGAAACACTCATCCTCTAAAGCACAGCAGTGTTTGGAGGCAGAGTACGGTGTGTCTGTGTCAGCACATATGTGTATTTAATGAGAAGGATGTAGCTGGGCCAAAGAGCATTCTTTGAGTCACACAAAGCATTAGAAATTGTATAATTGCAGTACATACCCTCCTCACCCCAACTGTGGTGGTTTTAACCATGATTAGTACAGTGACAGAGCTGAGTTCACATGGCCCTGTTTTTCCACCTCCTGAGAAGGCTTGAGCAAGAGCAGCTCAGGCCTCTCTACCTGAACACAGCTGCCATGCATAGCTGTATTAGAGACAGCTGAAAGCTTTTTCACCCCTTCTGCAGTGATGCAGCTGTTTAAAACCAAGCCGAAGTCACAGTTTGCTGATAATGTGCTCAGAAGTACTATCCCCACCTGTTGCCTTGTTAGGAAAGATGTTGAGCACACTGGAAAGGAGTTATTGTCCCTTAATGGTTTTAAGTATAGTTGGTGTTAATTGTAACTATGAGTACAGTTTGTATTTAATACATTTCTATTTCATTATAAAGTTACAACATCAGATAAGCAATGTTCCCTATTTGGGAGCATCTCAATTCTGGTACAGACAGATGACTGCTTGAGAGGAAAATAAATGGATAAGGGAATCAGGCACAAGAAGTAAAACACAGATCAACAAATCATATTTATATAACTGTCAAATCACACAGCTTCTACCAAACAGTTGAGCGGGTGCTTCTTTAAGTAGAACATTGTTTTGGTGTCTTTCACACAGATCCCTGCACCTGCACAGATGTGGTTTAAAAATACCAGGTCCCTTGCACATGCAGGGGATGTGAACATGCAGAGTAAGGTCCAACACAGTGCATGATACATTAAAATGCACAGTTGTCTGAGTGAAACCAAATAAAATTCACTGGCTCCATAATTGCAAATAATTGCCTAATAATAAAACTAAAGTAAATACAGTCATTACCTACTTACACTATTCCACGGTGCATGATACAACTGAGCACAGTGGACATTTTACATTGTCACACAGAATTTCTAAGTACTTTATGTAGTTATATATAAGTATATATAAATGTATAATTTAATTTTATAGTTTTAAATATTATAACTCTTAAGAGTCTTGGGCTGTATTCCTTACAAAAATGAAGGGAAAAGCTGCACCTTCACATCCAGTTGCAGTTTTCCAGTTGCAATTGCAATTTGGCAGATTAGTTCAACCAACAGTTAAAATCCTATTAAAACAAAGGGGACTTAGGTGTATGCTTAGGTAAACCTTAGAAATATGGATTGTGCTGAATAGGAAGTTTTTACTTATTTGGGACTGTACCAGGTGCAGGTGCCCAGGCGCTGGCAGCAGCAGCAGCAGCGGGGGCTGCAGGGGGGCCCCTGTGAGGGGCGGCCGGGGCTGCCCGGTTCTGGCCACAGCCGGTTGCAGCCGGCTCCAAGGGCCCCAGCGCAGGGCAGAGCTGAGCCCCTCAGCCCCGGGCGGGCGCCTCGGGGAAAGCCTGGGTAGGGAAGGGCAAGGACAATGTGCCCATGAAGCCCAGAGAACAAAGCAAAGGAGCCGACTTCTATCTCAACACAAAAGGGAACAAGAGGGCAGCCTTTGTTTTACATGAACAGCTATCAGCAGTTGAATGGATTAACTGGAAGTGTAAATGCCTCCCTGAGTTAGCCAGACCAGTATGGGGAAAATGAACGCTGCTTTTGCCCAACATAGAGTACAAAAACCAGACAATCAGCTAAAGAACTTTGAAGAGAGCAATGAGTTTGAGCTGGTTTCAACCCACATATTTCCTCCTGGCACATGGGGACACCCAGCATCGTGATGGTGAGTGTATCATAGAGACCGGTAATGGGAAATACATTGGTACTGTGTTTAAACTGTGTATTGCAATTGCTATATTTTGCTAAGTGTATGTGGTGGGTTGATGCTGGCTGGACACCAGATGCCCACCAAAGCTGCTCTATCACTCCCCCTCCTCAGCTGGACAGGGGAGACAAAATACAACAAAAGGCTCGTGGGTTAAGACAAGGTCAGGGAGAGATCATTTACCAATTACTGTCACAGGCAAAACAGACTCAACTTGGGGAACTTAATTTATTACCAATCAAATCAGAGTAAGGTACTGAGAAAATAAAAACTAAATCTTAAAACACCTTCCCCTCATCCCTCCCTTCTTCTTGGGCTTAACTTCACTCCCAGTTTTCTCTACCTCCTCCCACCCCAAGCAGTGCAGGGGGACGGGGAATGGGGGTTGCAGTCAGTTCATCACACCTTGTCTCTGCTGCTCCTTCCTCCTCAGGGGAAGGACTCCTCACACTCTTCCCTGGCTCCAGCGTGGGGTCCTTCCCACAGGAGACAGTCCTCCATGAACTTCTCCAATGTGTGTCCTTCCTACGGGCTACAGTTCTTCAAAAACTGTTCCAGTGCGGGCCCCTTCCACGGGGTGCAGTCCTTCAGGAAGAGACTGCTCCAGCATGGGTCCCCCACAGGGTCACAAGTCCTGCCAGCTAACCTGCTCCGGCATGGGCTCCTCTGTCTCCATGGGTCCACAGGTCCTGCCAGGAGCCTGCTCCAGCGTGGGCTTCCCATGGGGTCACAGCCTCCTTCAGGTGCATCCACCTGCTCCGGTGTGGGGTCCTCCATGGGCTGCAGGTGGATATCTGCTCCACTGTTAACCTCCATGGGTTGCAGGGGGACAGCCTGCCTCACCATGGACTTCACCACAGGCTGCCGGGAATGTCTGCTCTGGTGCCTGGAGCACCTCCTCCCCCTCCATCTTCACTGACCTTGGTGTCTGCAGAGTTGTTCCTCGCATATTCTCACTCCTCTCTCCAGCTGCAATTGCGCAGGTTTTTTTTCTCCTTTTTAAATGTGTTATCCCAGGGGTGCTACCACTGTCGCTGAGGGGCTCAGCCTTGGCCAGCGGCGGGTCAGTCTCGGAGCTGGCTGGCATTGGCTCTGTCAGACATGGGGGAAGCTTCCAGCAGCTTCTCACAGAAGCCACCCCTGTAGCCACTCCGCTACCAATACCTTGTCACACAAACCCAATACACATGTATTGTGTTTTCAGTATATTTTGTATCACTCTGCTAAATCAGAAATCCTGTGTAACATCAAATATCTTCAAATAAGTATATTCAGTATTAACCATTATACCCTCCATAAGTGGAATATCTAAAAGAATCTGGTGAGAGTATTTAAGTCTCAGTCTCACCATCCTACTCTATTTTAATTGGTAATAAATTAAGTTAATTTTCCCAGAGTAAAGTGTGTTTTGCCCATGACAGTAATTGGTCAAGGATTTCCCTGTCTTTATCTCAACCCATGAATTTCTCCATTTTATTTCCTCCCCCTGTCCTGTCCAGGAGGAGGAGGAGTGAGAGAAAACCTGAGTGGGCAACCGGTCAGCCAAGGTCAAC
This sequence comes from Theristicus caerulescens, assembly GCA_020745775.1. Taxonomy (NCBI): domain Eukaryota; kingdom Metazoa; phylum Chordata; class Aves; order Pelecaniformes; family Threskiornithidae; genus Theristicus; species Theristicus caerulescens. The sequence continues at coordinate 79,116,342 of CM036558.1, forward strand.
CTTGGGTTGCCCAAAAAGGGCAAGTAACCCCACAAATTAACAGTTCAGTTTTGATTATTTCAAGTTAAGAGTAATGACACAGTTTTCTAGCTACAAAGAGAACAATCTAACTTGCAAACTAATTGTGAGATGAGAGTATAAAACATTCAGCAAGTAGATACAGCACAGACTGTTCTTCTCAGCTGTTGGAAGACGTGTCAAGTGACCTTGTTGCTGTTGAAAATGTTCCACTGTATCAGAGTTCCACTGCTTTGTACTTCAAGTCATACAAAGGAAAATGTACATGAGGCTGTGAGACTGTACCAACTCAAGAAATTAAAAGAGTTAAAAGTGTAATACCACTGCATTTCTTCCTTGCTCAGGACCTAGGGATATTGTATATGACTATTCAAGATAGGATTATAAATCATGCTGTAGAGATTAACTAATCCCCACCAATCATTCACTGCTTTAGAGCATTTGTCTTCTTATGGATAAGATTCTATAAGTAACAAGACTTACTGGGATATACATATATTAAAAAGAAAAATGCATTAATGCATAGGCTAAGGTGAATGTTCACTCTTACACACAATGACATTAATGCTGCAAAATCCATATCGGTCTAGCTTACATCTAAAATTCTATTACTACATTATTGATTAATCACTTGAACTTTAAATTTAGTTGAGAATGATCTGAATGATTCAAGTACTTTATCAATTTATTCTAGAATACCTTGCCTGTCAAAATGAAGGGATTGGAAGGTTCTTTACTTAAGCAGTAAAAATTCTTTTTTTGCCCAGTTGCTCTTGAAAGTATATGGTACAATCTTAATTGTGTGTTAGAAAAATAATATATATTAGAAGTAACAGTGACTAACATTTCAGGTATTTCATATGTCTTTCAAAAATATACTTTCCTATAGCAAACAATTATATATCTATTGGTTTTATTTTACTACTGCAACACACGTTGATGAAAGCCAAAACTTTCTAATGTAGTACTAAATCACATCAGAATCTATATATGTACGTACTAAAACTGAGTACTTGTTGGAGAATACCATGTACCCACCAGAGCATGAACTAACAAGTTGTTCTAGCCACTTTTTTCTAATGTATCTGCCAAAAATCTCAGTCAGAAGGAATTTCTCTGTAGTCTTATGTTTTATGTGGCAGCTCCTCTATCTAGTTAGCAGAACACATGTATCAGCTAGAACCAATTCCTTATATGCCACTGCCTAGATCTGACTGGACTGATGGGGCAGGAAGAATTTCTGTAAGTCATAACACAGGATTTTAGAGCCACAGCCCAAGGTAATCTTTTTATTTTTATAATATTTTTATTGCAAGGTCCAGTTGTTATTTTACTCTTGCGGCTGTCTTTGGAGAGAACAGAAAAAAGTTCTTTAGGCTTAATAAGATTTACATTAATAACATGGCTGTATACAACTCAACACATGATATAAACATTTATCAAGTCATGGAGGAAAAGAAAATATTTCTCTTAACCTGAACCTTACTAGGAAAGTAATATCATATGTATTGATTTCAGTGAGGTCCAAATTTGGCCTGACATGACTCTTCATACAAAAGAAGGATTTGTGTAAAGGATTTTACCAAAACTTCCCTGAGTGAAAAAAACCCGACATCATTCAGAGATGACAGAACAAAATGTAACTCAGAAAAGTAAGGCTACCATTTGAAATACTGTGACACCACGTTGAGTATAGAAGGAACACAATATCATTTTAAGAACATTGTTGAGGAATTTGTTTATAAAGAGAAAAACAAATGAATAAAGAAACTACTTATCTGTGACACAACATCAACCTCTTCCTCTTAGGTGCAAAGAGAAAAGTATCAGCCAAGAGATCTTAACCATTTTACTTGGAAATCATCAAGCTTTGTTAACTTGGTATTCTGTCTTGATGGGTTTAACTTTCTTAGCTTTCACCTGACTTGAGTCAACTGCATAAATTTCCACTTGTGAAAATAATTTATTAAGTTTATTATTCACATGGACATCATTCTTAACTCTACAAACAGTAGAGAAGACAATGAGTTATAACTCCTGCATTTATACAAAGATAAGTCTGCAATGTGCACATGTGTGGGTACACATATGAAAGTGCTTGTGTCTTCTAAGATACTGGATGTATAAACTAAACAGGCTGTAACATTTACATTGAAAAAATTAATTTCATTTTTGATGCCGATCATTTTCAGACACATTTCCAGTTAAAGCTGGGCACATTTTCCACTGAGCATCTCAGAATAGAAAACATTTCAGTCAGTTGACCAGAAAGCACTACAGTTTCTTGTCTAAATGACTTCACCCCAAAATGTGTTTAAGATCAAATGATGTCTCATTTTAATTGAAAAGATTTTTTAATTACACTTATGTCACTGACAACAACCAAAATCAAACTATCTAACCTTTTACGAAGTGCTGGGGTAAAGCTTTTTTGTTTTGTTGCTAAAATATACGTAGCATTTTTGTTGTGGTTGACTAAGTTATTTGCCTGAAAAATATTGTTTCAAATTTATTTTGAATGGACCACTGTCCATACACTTACAAAGCTTTTCTCTGTGTGATAGCCCTCTTGATAATAGATTCACCTAAAGGAATCACACTTCATAACCTTCAGGGAGAGAGGATTTATTATTTTGCCTTCTAGCAGTAACTTTTATATGTACTTCTCTAAAGACCATACCCCATGTATTCTTCCCAATGCATTACAACCAGGACTATTTAAAGATATGGTTATCTTTAATCTTCAATGACTGTATTTTTCCCAACAGATCTACTAAATTACATGACCAGACTTTAATTATCTTTGGGATTAAACACATACAGTGTTTTTTTTTTATTTATAACAGAATGTGATGAAAATGTGTCCAGACATTGCTTTGATTGTATCAGATACATGCTTATTATTCTATTTTCAATGCAGATTTCATTCTCCTTTCAGCCACACTACTGAATATTAAGAGTAACTGGGGGCGGGGGGAAGAGGGAGTGGAGAAAAAAAGTGAAATCAATGTGCTGAAAACAAGAAAGGGACAAAAAGTGTTGCCAATGTAAGCATTTAGGAGCTGAACAATTTGGCACCCCAGGCAATTATACCCCAGGCTCTCACGGACATACAATCACAAAAAACAAGAGCCTGTAGCTGGAAACCAAAGCCAGTCAACTTAATCTACTAACAATGAGTAATTAAACTGAAGAAAGCTGGATTTCACAAGGATTTTGGAACTATCTATAGCATCGCAGCAAGACGAGTCAATATTTCACCAAGAGATAGAAATAAGAAAGCAGCTGCAGTGTTAAGCAGCAGAACACAGTTTGATGATTTGTGCCCCAATTATGTCTCTAGTACCTCCCAAATATGCACAGAGTTGAAACTTAACATTTCTCTCACTTCCTGTATTTTATTTTCTTTTTCTCTTAGCAGAAATCAGTTTATGCTAAACAAAAAATATCATTTAATGTTAAAGCCAGGAAATATGAAAGAGGAAGGGAACTAGCAGAGTAACTGAAAATAGACATAAATGTAATTCACTGCTGTTCTAACAAAGTGACTTATGTTAAAAAAATTAATTCAACATTTCTAGCTTAGATATTAACTCAAATATCTTTTCTCACACAAAAGACGAGTACAGATGTCTTATACAGCTTTTTTGAGGTACAACAAACATTTCAAGCAATGTTGTAACTTACCCTCTCATTATTCTAGCTATCTAACAGAATAAATCTACTGATTTAAAGTATCAGTTGTGAAGTCTTTCTACATGTACCATGTTTTCTACCTAACCAGCTTACCCCCAAGGCCTTTACAAAAATTGTTTTTGTTTTGTAGACAAAACAAACAAACAAAAAAGACTCAAGTCTTATATTGCATAATTTTTGCATGGATATGATAAAAGAAGTGAAGACTAATTAATATAAAATTTATTCTAGTTCTCTCTTCTTTCTGGAATCTTAATAAAACAGAGATAATTTAATCTGTTACATTTGTCAACAGTTGAAAATATGTATCACATGACAAGCTCTGCTGACATTAAATCAGAGGGGAATCCCCCACTGCATTTCAACATACATCTTGATGGAGGTTTTTTGGAAGAAATGCTGTTGCCTTCAGGTTCCATAATTTCCTGTCTTCCTTCTTTTGATAATTATTGGACTGCAAGTTCTTTGTATTTAATATCTTCAAATAAAAATCCTGCACTTCACCAGAATTTTACATATTCCATATTAAGTAGGAGCTGCTTCAGTTTCCTGTTTTCTGTTTCTAAATTGCCCAATAAAAAGAATTCCAGAATCTGTTTTACTGTTTGGCTATGGCTCAGGGTTCAGTGTCTCAGGAAGAAATTTGCAGTGGTGAGACACTTCTTGTGAGATCTCTCTTGTGGTGAGACATTTCTCCAGTAGGCAGCAACTGGTGACCTGTACAGTCAGGGATGTTAGGAACTTCCTCCCAACACCAAGATTTATTATCTGTTGAAAAACCTTAAACATAATGATTAAATAATACATTTATATCCTGTAGGCAAATATAATTCAGGCCCAAATTTCCATAACTGACCCTGGAACTGGCCAATTTTAATTTAATTGGATGTTCTGGACAAAGTTATGACATTCTTAAACTCTTGGCAATACTTGTTCACCATTCAGTGCTTCGAGTCAGAATCTGCAAACGATCTCTTAGTGTATTTTTTTGTTGTCTGTCAAGCAGCAATCAGTTTATAACATATGTACAGAAATATATATTTATCCAAATATGCATTTGTCTATATATACTATTTATTTCTCTTTATTAAAAATTGTATATGGATGTACATGTAAACACCTAACTTACAAAGAAAAAAAAAAAGAGGAAATCTATTTGACAAGGCCTGAAGACGAGAGGGAAACATCTCAAAATAAGTGCAAGGTATGTTTGTTACTAGTTTATCTAACTGGTTGACATTAGATCTATGATAGAAGCAAACCTTTGTTATAATGAAGAAAAACACAGGTGTCTTCCACATGCATTGCTGTATAACCAATATTGTAAGCAATGGACCAGAGTGAATCTTTTTCCTGCTCAGAATCATAAACTTGGAGTTAGTGTCTCCAAAAAAGGAGACATTACTATACAGTGGGATCGTAAGCAAGTTTAAACCTATATTCTGTATATTCCTTTAAAGTGTTTGGATTCATAAAGGATACAGGTTGGTAAAAAGAGACGTTTACTGCTGTTGGTGCTGATGAGAGCAAGGCCAGTCAGAGATGTCTTCCCATGGCTGCTAGCCTGTGTAAGTATATGGACTTCAGTTATTGTCACTTATGCTGAAATGATAAATTTGGTTTTTTGTTTGTTGGTTTGATTTTTTAAACTATTTGTTTAAGCAAGTTTACACAGCTTGGGGGTAATTATTTGCTAGGAAATTAAATCTCTCCAGCTCTTCCATCTTACTTTCATACTTGTCAGCTCTTCCTATCAGCCTCCTTCCACCTTTCAGAACACTGCTAATTCACATTAAACTCAAGCCTGTGTTTATGTTACACAAGGCTTTTGTTCACTACAATTAGAGGAAGTATATATAAATAAATGTTGCATCTAGGATTTTGCTTGTTCTTTGCATTAAGTACTGTCTAATTGAAGAAGACATATAATATTATCTGCAAAAAGTGCTGTTGAAATATTTTAAAATGATAATTATTTTAGTCTTCTGATAAGTTAAAATGTAATTGCCAGGTAATTTACAGAAGTTGTTTTTACATTGCTTTATGGTTGTTAGCCAACTAATCACAGGACAGGAGAACAGTGATTAATAATATGTTAAATAAAACGCCAAGTTTATAAGGTTCCTATAATTAAGAAATCTATTTTTATATAGTTTGAAATGATACTGAAATACTATTAATAATAATGTCACCTGATATCCAAAAACAAATGAAAAAAGAATGTGAGTATTTCCTTAAGGATCTTCAGTGTCACAGAGGACAGAACAAATCCGTCTGCATCAGCAAACCAAGAAAACCACAGTCTTTTTTAAACTAATTCTAGAGAGCGAACAAAGAGAAAAAAGGAACTATAAGAATTCCTCCCTCAAAAAAAAAACCACAACAAAAAACAACAAAAACCTTGTAGTCAATTATGTGGTTTAATAGTAGACCCACTAGAAAATTCTGATCAAGATCAACAGGAAAACGACAAGTTTTTCAGGGGATTTTAAATATTTCCTTGAACACAGAAAACAAAGTATTTAGCAGGGACAGTCCAAAAGGCAAAAAGTATGCAACTCATTAATAGAGAAACAAATCTGAGAATAATGATTTTGGACACTTTGGAAATTGAACAGTAATACATTTTCATTTGTAAGAAAAATAAAATAAGAAATTACTCATAATCCAATTCCTGAAGGTCAAAACTGTTTAAATAGCTACATAAACATAGTAACTTAGTCCAGGATTGGCAATAGCAGTAATTTTCTTAAAGACCCCATTTTAAATTATGATACAATCTTGCTTTTGGACAAAGCCTTACCTTGCAAACTAACTCTAGACCAACAGCAAGCACAAATACTTTATCATCTCGTTTTATTATCTTATAAGAACAGGAAGCTTTACTTTTCAGGAATGCTTCTGTTTAAGCGGCTAAAACTTAAACATTGGCTTTGGGAAGGTAGTTGATTTTATCCAATAAATATTAAATATGTCCAGAAAAATGCTGATCATTCTGTAAAAGCTTGTCTTGTTGGGAAATATCATCAAGGCAAAGGAGATATAAAGGGAGAACATTTGAAACTTATAGAAATGGGAGGTATATTTGGTAACCTATCTGAATACTATTTGGTCTTTTATAAGTTCATCTTTGATTAGAATTCAGCATCAACAACTTAGGTTTAAAATCAAAATTAAAAAAAAAAGCAGGGGAGGAGGTTAAAATGAGCAATAAATATAACCTTTTGAGTTTCATTTATTGCTGACTCACATTTAAGAGAGGACCTCCTACTCTGTAGAAATGAGGTCCACTGTATGTACAGCCAAGATGAACGTTGCATTTTTTCCCTGTGTTCTCAGCAAAAAACTTACCAATTCCATTAAGCACTGCAAAAACGTCACAAGGAACCAGGCCCAAACAAGACGTGGCCCAGGTGAAAAATTCTCAGTAACGTTCCTAGAAGAAACATTAAAGCTTACAACATTTATATTTAAATGAATCTATCCTTTCAAATACAACTTAATTAATCAAAGGTATTCTTCCTACTCTGTAATGTATGATGAGCAAAAAACAAGTGGGAGAATATATCTTATTTGTGTACTACTACATTACTTTGCTAGAATACACATAACTAAAGTTTCTGGTACTGATGGGATAGCTCAAACACAGTGTATGCTCTCCATTCTTATTGAACCTATTTGTTTCTATTTCTAATGATTCTGTTACTTTAAACTCTGGATTCCCTTTCACCAGCTCTTTACAATATCTGATCAGGGTAACCAAGGTATGTACATCTAGGTGGACAATTAGATGCAATCAATAGATGGACAGAGAATTCACTATAAGTTATCTGATTATATCAGTATCAGTCTATTTCTTTATCTTTTTCACCACAGACTTTAAGATATTATTTATTATTTAAAAATATTTATCTCCCAGATGCTACAAGAATAGACTGGCATTCTCAATGTTCTTAAGGGTCTTTGGTGTCCAGAGCTTGACAATGAAACTTTTTCAATACAGTTTTATGTACTACTAAATAAAAAAGGCCCAATTGTACATCGCGGATTCAAATATGGCTTTGGATTCTGGGTCCCACCCCTACATTTCAGTGTATAAAGTTTTGAAGTTTAGTTCACATCTTTCCTTTATAGGTTATATGCAGTGGCAGTAAGGAAAGTGGTGATCTAGTTTTCAGTAAAAGAATCACAAGCATTTAAGCATCTTAATTTTTTTTTTTATACTTGGGTTTTGTTGGACCTTATGGTTTGCTTTCAGGTTGAAGCACCTCATTTCACAGCTTGCTACCTTAATTTTTTTTTTAAAGTAACTGTATTGCTTAATTTATTGTAGTTGGCCAACATTTTACAGTTGGTCAACCCACTTTCTATTGTCTTTTCTAAGTTACTTGTTCAGAGATGGTTATCAAGTCAGGCTAAAAGCAACCAGAGATTTCATTTTTTTCGGTTTTCATTAATTCAACAAGAATTGCCTTTCCCTACTTACAGATTTTTTTTCCACCTTATTTGCCTTACTTGTGAGTTCTGTTATGGGATTTGGAAGGTATCTGTATTGCTTTAAATTCATTTAGTAAACCCCAAGAGGGTTTCAGAGGCAAAGCTTCTTAGCAAAGGATTGCAGACTTATTGATGAGAAAAAGTTCAGCTAAAACTCTCACAACACCTGCAGTTCAATGCAATTCAGTTCTTCAGAGAAGTTAAACTTGTTTATTTGACTTAATATTTATCAATTCATTTAAGTGGCAGTACACACTATGCAGTGAAAACTCTATATGGACACATAGAAATGTATAAAGTACCTTCTGGATTGCCAAAACAAAATAAACTAAACAAGGCAATTAAAGGAGACACGCACACACATATATATAATGCTTTAGTGTGAGAATTTGTTGTGCTGTTTAATAAATAGTTTAGAAACTAATATCCACAGTCATTGCTATAAGAAATATCTTTTTAGCAGAAAACCTCATGCACTCAAAACAATCTAAAAGATGAGACCCATATTTTTTACAATAAACTGAGCAAAAAGTAATTAAAATACACAGCATCAATGTGAAAACCAACAATCTGTCTGTCAGGGTAACAAAATGTTGTTGTTACAAAACCACAAAATTCACCAACGGTATGAAATACAACATTCCTCTTCAGCAAAACGTGCAATTTTGCAATTGTCTAATTAAAGAGAAAACATAAGTCAATATATTTTTTTCTATATTTTAGTTGCTACAGTGGCATGTCAGATTGTTCTACAGTACAAGTGAGGTGGATAAAAAGTCATCAAATATCTTTATTAAATACATAAAGTGAGATTTGAGTAAGTTGCTCAAGATGTCATAGAACATAGGATGAACATCCAAAAAGGTATATCATGTTATATTCCTCTTTGTGCTTAAGAAGGTCTTTCTCAAAGTGCTGTCTTCCACCTTTCAGTCCTTGGGCATATTACTGAAAAATCTTTTTGTATCTCAAGCTGCCTAATCCCATATATATAACTTATGACTGAGAAGTGAATTAAATCCTCATTTTCCAGACCAAGGCCAGCACACTAGAATATCCTTCCTCTCATAGTTGCAGTGAAAAGAATAATAGATCTTAAAAATTGTTTTCCCCAAAACCCAAACAACAATGCTAATGAAAGCGACATAAAAAAATTAAAAATAAGTAAATATTCCTCATGCTTTATTTGAAAACTGAAACGAGTAAAAATCATTCATCAGAAAGGTAGGCAAAATCCCATGAAAACAATGAAAACAGGGTGAGTTGACGTTCAAAACTCTTAAATTTCTGGCAAAGGCCTACTTTTTACCCTGAGGTTTCCATACCTCTGGATATGCCATTACTTCAAAGGCCAATGTTTTAATCATAATAACAGAAACAGAGACTTCACAGTCTCCAAGACTAGAGCTCAGATATGATATCAGACTTGAGGCTCAGTTTGCCTTCTGCCTCACACAGATCACTGATACTGTCAACCTGGAAATGCAGTTGTGCATCTGCAATGAAATGAGTAGTTTTTCTTTTGAACCCAAAACTCTGAAAGTCCATGCAACATGCGCTTTACACAGTATTTCAAACAAAGCATTTTATGCACCTCTGTTCTTTACCCCAGATACAACCAAAAGCCTCAGAATTTAGCAGAAGGACAAAGTATGTGACAGAAAAATTACAAAAAGACTGAGATCAAAACTTGGAGTAAGATTTGCACTTTTTAATTAAATAAAATTATTTTTTAAACATAACTTGATAAAATATATAGAGAGGGGTCTATTCTTAACCCCAGCAAGGGATATTTTGATAAGAGGATGTAACTGAATTTCCTTAAAATTACTGAGGGACTTAGGGACCTGCTTAAATTATCTCTTGTTTAATTTGCCATTTGGACATGAAGAACTGAATATGAGTCTTCATAGAACTGGGGAACTTACTGATGGAAGAAAAAGCCCTTAAGTGATGGCTTCCCTATGGAAAACTAGTCCACAGCCTAATGTATCTTCCTGTCAGAACATTTTTCATGATATTTAGTGTAGGCTTTTCTGTTCCTAATTCCATCATATTATTAATATATATCTTAATGTACAACATTAAAACCACTTCTAGCCTTCTTGACATTTACATAATTATATTCTTATGGACGCCCTTTTGAGTCAAAGCTAAAGTGTCCCTTTTTCACTGCTGAAAAGTTTCCTTCTTTCAGTCTCTTCAGTATTTTTCTCTTCCTTTCTCTTCCCCATTATTAATAAACCATTTCCCAGCATAGGCCTTTCATCCCATTCAATTTCTTCTGATTTTTGTTGCAAGAAATGGAGGTGCTACTTCCCTCACAGATGATGGAACTTTTAAACCATCCCTCCATTTTATAAAGCAAAGATGTAGTTTTGTGGAGGAAACCTCTGCGTAGGAACAGTCCCTTGCATTGGTTACCCATGCTACAAGGCTATGGGTGCAGCAGCCCCCATTGCGACATAACCTTCTCCTTCACCAGCTGCTACTGGAAGCTGACAGCTACAAATATTAGCAGGCAGGCAATCTACATGGTGAGAAACACACATCCTGCACACTTTTCAGCTTTCATTCTCTGATTTTACAAACTTTCCTTCTCTTACTTTGTCACTGCTCCCAAAACAAAACACCAAAACCCACCCAACCAGTCAAATAGCAACCAAAACAGCAGAAGAGGTCTCCATACAGAAATATTTTTTGATATATACTCCATCTTCTGGGATTTTGATTGCTCACTAAAGGTTGCTTACTTTGGTTACTTGCTTAAGATGCCTTCATTTCCTTGCATGCAGTGCACCAAAGAAATGCAGTGAAATTTTCTAATCAAATTGTGATGTCATTTAGATATGGAGCATAGCAAACAAAGTACCTCAAAATCCTCATAATGGACATATAAAGTGAATATAGCATCATGCAAATTCAAATGCAACCCTGAAGCCCTTACCTACATCAGAGACAAGAATCTATGCTTTTCTTTTGAAGGGCTTATCAAAAGATGAGATACAGAGACTTTATACAAAGAAGGTAGCTTATTAAGTGTCAATGAGAAATTCCAGTCACTTATGTCATATATATCTATCAGACATATTTGTATTAGTTGTCCAAGTTACCCTTAACAACTTTGACTTCTTTATTGCCCATTTTATTCCTTATAGATGAACTTGTTAAAATAATGGCTCTTTAATGCAGACTTAAGGGAACTAAGAGGCCATCCCTTAGATAGCCTCACTCTGAAAAATTGATCCTAATAATAAATTTAGGATATTTCTTTACTCTTTGAAATAAATAGGACAAACAAGCTTCTCACTGACCAACACTGAGCCCTGCCAGTTGGTTTGGTATTTGATGTAAAGCATGTACAGAGAAATAAAGACAAGTCTAACACAGTAATCATCATTGCTTATGTCCTCACAAATTAGTTAAACATGGACTACTCTTAGATTTGGAGCACATTTAAAGAGTGTAAAAGGAGCCAGTAGGAAAAAAAAAAAAAAAAAGAAGCCGGTTTAGAGTGCAGAGGGAAAACAGGAAAATAGCTGTGACAAAAAAAAAATATAAGGACGCATGGAATCATCAGGCATATGAAATATATTTCATGGATGGAAATATTCTATGACTGCATGCTAGAAACAATTGCAGGGTCTGTGCTTGATCCATTCTTAAGCTCTTTTGAGAAATTAAAGTGGAGAGTTAAAATACCTAAACAAGAAACAACTAGTTACCAAAATGTGAGTTGAAATTATTAGATGAACTGTTAATATAAATATTTGAAAGAGAGCATAGTAGAAATAGCACATATAGGAATTTGAAGTTCCTGAGGTAGTGGTTAGAGAGCCTTTCATAAATTGCACACTAACACTGCTGGGCCCCTGCTATTGTTCATAGCCCATAGCATTAAATTCATACAAAACAAACAAATTAACTAGCACAAGCATAAAATAAATGAACAACTGTTGTGGGCTAAGTATCAGTACTGGATGATAATAGGCTACATCGAGGGATGGCAGTAACTGCTCGTGAAGCAGCTGAACCATTAGTACTACAGATGTTTCAAATATACCTACATCATGTAGCATATTTGGTACAATTTTACTCCAAACTCTGCTCTGCTGTTTGTTTCTTTTAAAACTGTTATAGAGGCTGAAATTTAGAAGGATTCATTCGGGGGAAAAAGAAAAAGTGTCAGGAGTGTATGAAATATAAATCACACCATAAAAATCTAATTACAGAAATTTACTATAAAACTTTCAATGTAATGTTTGGTTTCATTTTATATTAAGGGTATATTTTTAGATAATTTACATATGGTTGTTAGATTGTTCAATAACTGTTTTGTTAAATTCAGGAGGTAGTAGGTTTCCATATACTTATACATGAACATCATTTAACAAGCATGTACTAATTTACTTATTACCATCAGTAACAAATTCCACTCCATAAATAAATATAACTCAAGTGCGAAACAGGCTTAGGATGTCAATTAATCATTTATTTATTATATGTAAGCTATTAACGTCAATGAAAAATGTTGTTATGTTAGACAGGAAAAAGGAGCTGTAGAATGGACACAAAGCAGTATCTTTTTACTAGATAGAGAACAGTAAATCAGTAATGGAACAGATTCCCCCTGTGCCTAGCTCCCGGATGGAAAGGAGACTCAGACATTGACAGTTACATGGTGCTGCCAACTGGATGCTGAATTGGTCAATGGAGCTGCACTGGGCTGAAGGCAAGAGCCAGGGCACCTCATTTGGTACTCTTTTGGTCCTTGTGTATTCATGCAATACAAATGCTTTACTCAGGGTAGAGCAGGTGGAAGCACAGCAGCTACAGGAGCAAGCTTGCGGAGAGCCCAGAGAGTAAGCTGGCTGATCTCATTTTGAGCAGCTGTAGCTATGAATGCTCTGAACAGCAACAGTAGCGGGAGGGCCAGCTCTGTGTGATCAAAAAGCTTTGGCAGTTGTGATCTCTGAACTAATTCCAAAATGTCAATGAAATGGCACATCAGGACTAAAAAGAGACTGTAAGGAATTTAACAGCTTAGGGAGGACATTGCAACTTTAATTAGGCCCGGAAATAGATTTGGGGAGAAAAGCAAATTAAGCGTTTATGAATATTAAGATAAGTACAAATGTTTTTGGTTTATTTTCCTTCCTCTGTGGAAAACATTCTTTATTAAAAAAAAAAAAAAAGATTTACATGGATTTCACAGAAGTGAGGGTCCCAAAATTAAAAACATTACATGAGAGGAAGAGAAGTTGTGTGCACAAAGAGAGAAAAGGACAAAAAAATCCATAATAATAATTAAACATTTTTTTAAAATCTTTTCAATGAATAGGGCATTAGTACAAAGAAGCTGTGCACATTATCTATCTGTAATTGTGTGAATAAAATGACTATTTCTGAAAAGTCACTGTTGTTTATATTTCCCTCTACATAATTAAATAATACAGCAAAAATGAAAGCCAGAACAGGAGTCCTTGAATTTACGCATTTTATGGGATGGAGAGATGGAATAGTTATTGCAATGCTACCCTTGAACAAAGACAACCTGGATTTGATTTCCTAATTGGCTTCAGGTGGCCTATTTAATCTTAAGCAAATCAAAGCTAGAATTTTAAAGGTATTCAACTACTGATTTGAGTACCTTAGAAAAAACTTCTACTAGTCTCTCTGGAAAGAGAGGTTCAGGTCATCTGATTTTAGGCCTTTAATTTAAGGATATGAGGTTCCTAATCTATGAATTTATGTAGTCGCTGGAAAGAGGCAGGCTCCTAACAGAGGAGCTTTTGACTAAGCAAGGCATCTAGAATAAATCCCACAAAAGTAAGGGATATCTGGCAGATATTACACAGGGTTAAATATTTTTGTACCTGAACTTTTGTCTACTTGTGTTTCTTTCCTGGTTGTTGTGGCTTCCCCATCAGATGAGGATTTCTTTCTCCTATTTAACTTATGGTAGTTTCTTGAGATTTAATCATACAGTGTTTATACAGCTCTTTAAAAGGATGCAAAACTTAATAAAACATTCAGTGAAAAGTTATAGAAATGGTCAAGGATCTGAGAAAAAAAATGATTGAAAAATACAAGGATTGGTTATGCTAAAGAAATGGATGAAAGAGGTGACTTAGTAAATGTAGCTGGCATAAAGAATGGTAATATAATTCAGAGCAAGAGTTTGTGTTCCCTCTGCCTAAGACAAAGAAACATTCAACTATACGAAAAGATGACAAATCGTCCACTGATAAAAGTGTATGTTTTTCATATTGTGATTAAATCATGGAACCCATTGCCAATGAAAGTTGTTAAAAAAAGCAACCATAAACATAGCAGTTGTAAATCATGCTCCTTCGGGGCTTTAGAAAACCTCTAGCTGTGCAGCTATGGGCATATGATCAAACATTGCAACATTGCTGTAGTTTTGACCCTGTCTATGCCTTGAACAATGGTATTTGAGCTTATGCACACCCTAGCCCAGACCAGCTGTGACCAAGTGATATTGGTTCAATAAACCCACCTTATTTTGACTTTATAACAGGCTCAGGCATAGTCATATGTAGCAGCTGGTCATTTATTTATTTGTCTGAGAACATTTAATCTGTACCTATACCTTTAGAAATCAAATTATATTCAAACATTGTCAGTAAAGTATCCCTCTGTCCTTTCTACAAAGTTTATTCACCTTTCTCTGTCAGAGACAGAGTGAACTGTATGACATTTGAAGCCAAAATGATACAGTGTCCTAGATATTAAATACTATGGATATGAATTTTGAAATGTTCAATGTTGACTCTAAACTTAATTCCAGTCTGACTGAGGTTAACATGAGATCTGAAAAGGTAAAACAGGTTTTGATATCAGAATATTGATACATCCTACAGCCTCTTGCCCCAGGCATATTCCTGTGAAGACAAGGGTACCAGACAATAAGATGAGACACAGACACTACTGGGAATCTAGTTATTAAGAACACAGACATGAAAGGTGCAATCAGGAACTACATGAAGACTTGCTTGCTTGCTATATGAAATAACAAAGTTCACAAAGCACTCAGTCACTCAGTCCTTAGCACTTAAAAAGAGAAACTACACAAAAAAGTAACTCAGAAATAAATAAAAAAATGAGCAGTTAAATATGTAAAATGCCTGCAGATGACATGGTGATAATTTAAAGACGTAATACCTAGACACAGGTATTGACTCATGCTTCCCCTTTACCACTTCATTTCACTTCTTCCCCTTCTTCTATTCCCCAGGGAAAAAAAAAAATGTTAAAGATGACACTACTAGATATCAGAAAGATATACTCAAGGAAATATAGGAAAGGAAAATAGTTAACAACTTAATCTCTAACAATTTACATATAATATCAGAACAGGATGGGCCAAAGGGCTAAGGAGCAGCTTACCAGTTTTTATGCTTTCAATAATAAAAGTATCCCATATATCTATAAAACAGAAAGCCAGGAGAGCTGATAGATGATCAAGAGGTAAAAGCACCAATCAGTGAGACTAAGGCTATTGCAGAAAGGCTAAACTAATTACTTGTATTGGTATTCGTATTCCTAGTGATGGTAAGACAGTTCTCACACCAAACGTGGATAGGGATCCAGTGTCAGATAAAATGCTCAGATTTTAAAACAACTAAAACCCATAAAAAATACAAAACAAAACTCAATAAATTGAACAACAGGCAGTCAACGGGATCAGACACTTCTGCAGAATTTGATGTCTGTGTTCACTCGTAACACCTGGTTAAATATCAATTCCTATGTGTAAAGCAAACTCGGTGTCAGAGGAATGAAAGATGGCAAATACCACATTGGTATTTAAGCATAGTTTCAGAGGTGAACCTGCCAAATGCAGGTATGAAAACGTAATTTCCACACCGACCTATCTGATAGGAGTTATAACAGTTAGTACAGACATCCTAGGTAACCAACAGAGTTCTATCATACTAGGGGGAGGTAACGTAGGGATGTGACATTTCACAGTGTATTTCTTCCAGTGTTCCAACAATCATTTTCATCTGGGTTATGGAGTTGATACAACATGCTTGGTCTTCTGAAAGATTTTGGTGAGATACCTCACCAAGACAAATTAAACAATTAAAGTGTCATAAGATATAAAAGAAAGTCAACTTCTAAATGAATACTGATTTAAAAGATAGAAAGCAAAGGACTGGAATAAATGGACAATCTTCACAGTGAAAAGAAATTATTAACTGTGTTGCTATCCTTCCAGGTATTTCTTGTGAAACCCACCAAGTTAAAGAATATCAGAAAGGGATTAGGTAAAGACACAAAACAGATCAAAAATGAATATTGAGAGTAATAGCTCATATGAAATGTATAGCTCAGGAATCCCCTGATAAACTACTGATTGCCAGACACATGTAGTCCTTGCATTAACTGTTTATTCTGTGGTTTTCCTTGGCATTTCCAGTTGTCATTCATGAAGATGAGTTACTGAGATGGACTTTGGCCTGGAGCAGAGTTGCAGTTACATGTTATAAACTGCGTACGGAAAACAAAAACATCACAAATCTAATGTCTAAAACTTTGTATTCATACTTGGTTAATTAAAGAGTAAGAAGAGCTTTCACTTCTGCATGTAACATTAATAAATTCCTCAGATGTATGAGCCCTTGATGTGAGCTTCAGAAAGTATATTAAAAGAACGAAGTTAGCTGGCTCATTGAACTACTAAAAAGGATTTCTTAATTCATGTATATTGTGAAATATCACTGTTATCAGACAGTATCATATAGCACATGCACTGAATTTTTGATGTCTGAAACCTATAGAAGTGCAAAGAATTTTATGTCCCCCACAAAAAATAATTACTTCATTTTAAAAAGTCTGATCTTAATTTTATATCAAGTTAATGTTGTATCAAGTTACATGTTAATGTTACAAGTTAATGTTATATCAAGTCACAAATCCATGTCTTTTGATCTGTAAGGAAAAATTTAAAACATCTCATCAAAACAAAAACATTTCTAGAGATTGCTTCTGTATGCAGATTTGAACAATAGCTAGGTATTTGCTGAATAGAGATGGCAGTGGAGAACAGGTTATAATCAGCTTGTGAATTTATAGCCACAGCTGTAAAATTATTAGTATCACGTACCAAGCAGCTGAGCTGGCCATCCTACACTAATAGTGCGGTATGAGCACTCTAATGCAAATGCAGCCATATCTGTGTAACAGTCCTAATAAGTACCTCATACACATTAACAGCATTTTACCGGTATATTACATTAGAAACATTCACGTTGCTGATCCAAATATATTCTATACACTAAACTTTGTTACAGGAAAGTGGAAAAATACCACTTGTACTTCAGCCTCTGAACCCAATCAATACCTATATTGACAAAATATAAGTTTGCCCAGTGCAACATTCCCCATGCATCTTCCAGCAGAACAGAAATCATACCTTTTGACACCCTGACTTGACTGAAATCACTAGCATAGACATTTGCTGCTGTTGACGCCAGAAAGGAAATAAATTTCCCAGGGTAAGTAGATTTATATAGTTATAAATTAATCATATTATGACTGTATCTGTTCAATCACTTTAATAACTATAAAATATTCAATAACTTCAATAAAACCAAAATCAACAGCAAGAGATTCTTTAGCTAGTTCCAGGCCCACTGAGAACTGTTCAGGTGATTTTAAAAAAATTTTTGTGGCATATCAAGTAAATGTCTGTGCTTTCCTTTCAGTAATCTCTTCAATCTATCTAAGTGGGAGACTCTCCAAATGCCTTCTAAATACACATATTAAGATTGAATTTTTCACTCTGGTCTTCATACACTCTGTCAAAGAAATAAATACCCTCATTCTTTATCATTGAGGCTTTTAGGAGTTGTGGGCCCTGAACTGATTCCCCAGTGCCTCCAGTTTATGACATCATTCTCCACTAGTTTATTGGATACACCTTTCAAATCCAATTTAATTTGATTTTTCCCTCTAGGTTAAGACAGATCTAGATTTTTCTACCACCTGTTCCATAGATGTCTCAAATGACTAAATGTTAGGGAAAATATTGAATCTCTGAACCTTTTCATTTATTTAGGAGGTGCAAGGTATTTAATCTTCCTCGGTATGTTGCAAAGGAGCCAAATCAATCACAAGGATAAACTTCTATGAGTATGAGTAATATATCAAAAAAAGCATTCACTGTCCCTTACTATCTTTAGATGGCAACTTTTGCTAATGTCTTGATGTCGTGGTTTAACCCCAGCTAGCAACTAAGCACCACACAGCCGCTTGCTCACTCCCCCCCGGTGGGATGGGGGAGAGAATTGGAAGGGTAAAAGGGAGAGAACTCATGGGTTGAGATAAGAACAGTTTAATAATTGAAGTAAAATAAAATAGAACAGTTAAATAGGTAAAGCAAAAGCTGCGCACACAAACAAAGCAAAACAAGAAATTAATTCACTACTTCCCATGGGCAGGCAGGTGTTCAGCCATCCCCAGGAAAGCAGGGCTCCATCACACATAACGGTTACTTGGGAAGCCAAACGCCATCATGCTGAATGTCCCCCCCCTTCCTTCTTCTTCCCCCAGCTTATATACTGAGCATGACGTCATGTGGTATGGGATAACTCTTTGGCCAGTCTGGGTCAGCGCCCCTGGCTGTGCTCCCTCCCAGCCCCCCCCCGTGCACCGGGCAGAGCACGGGAAGCTGAAAAGTCCTTGACCAATGTAAGTGCTACTTAGCGACTATTTAGCGGTACTTAGCATCGCCATTGTTCTCGTCCTAAACCCAAAACACAGCCCCATACCGGCTACCAAGAAGCAAATTAACTCTATCCCAGCTGAAACCAGGACACTTGATTTCTTGGGCAACTTTCACTCTGCGGGGCCTTAATTCCAAAGCAGAAAATGCAGGCAAGGGTCTGAAACTGAAAAAACCTCAGCAGTATAAAAATTATTGCATCTTAACTGGAGGAAATAATCACAATTTTGCAATGAAAATAATAGCTTTCAATGAATATTTTCATAGATGATAATGTCCTTATTTCTTTTAGACAAATTGAATACTTACAGAACATCAAGTTTAAAAAAAAAAAACCAAAAAAACCCAAAAAAACCCAAAAAAAACAGACCTTGAAGAGACCATAAATATTTTAGCGTACCTGAACTTGCACATTCTTCACCATGTTAAAGTGCTGTAATGAAACCTCAGTCATTAAAAAGTATTCTGAACAGTGCCTAACAGGTCCCTAGAGGATGCTGACCACGCAGGGATCTCTTGGTGAGGCACAACTGACAGTGGCTTTAAAATATCTTTATTTTGCTGTTCAATGTGTGAGAGAGGAGCGCTGTGGGATGAGGGAAACATCTCACTAAAGTGTTAAGATTTCCTCTAATGCCGATTTTTGACTGCAGTTCAAGGGTTTCTGACTCAGAGTTTTCTTTAAGATATTTGAAAACCTTTCACAAAGAATTAGTGCAGAAAGAGTAAGAATTAAGCTTATGCTTTTTCAATGTATCTGTCAGAATCACTTGGGGAGGAGTTAGCCATAATTGCTTTGAAAAAATATGCACAATATAAGATATTTTGGCAACTGACTTTTTAGTGATTCTTGTGCAGTATTCAGAGCATTTCCAAACTACTTTCACCGACTACAATAGGTTCCAAAATAAGCCAGCTGGAGTAAGCTCTGGAGTTTCCTTTAAAAGACTTCTCATGTAATTAGTGAGATTGAATGTGACTCTTATAAACCACTGCTTATTCCTACACAAAGATCAAGCTTATGATGCCCACGTTTAACAAGAAGTGATTTTGCACAATGTATTGTATTCCTTACTCAGATTTCACTCCATACGGAGTCACAGAAACCCAGAGACAAATGAGTGTATACAACACATTTCAAATTTATTCACATATTTCTTTCCTCAGATCATTGACTGGATGAAGGGTGCACCATCTATCCCATTTATCACTTCTGCTTAATTGATAGGACAGACAAAAAAATCCTGATTGAATGTAGTACTTTAAAAGATGGAGAATCATGCAGTCAATAAGCTTTTCATCCAACTCCAGGCCATATAAAAGAGTGCAGTAAATGCAAGTAAAAAAAAAAAAAAAAGAAACACCTCCATGCTATCAAATCTTAAACTAAGCTTTTACAACTCAGAGGGGTTTTTGTTTTTGTTTTTTTTTTTTCTCTCTAGGTCAGTCTGGTCTTCAGATTTAGTTCAGATGATTGTAGAACTATGATTTTAATATAAGAGTATTGGCAGTTATCTTAACTATTTCTGCATCCAATCCAAATATGAAGTGGAATAATGTGAAACTGGACATGCACATTTTTATTATGGCATTATAATTCCACAAAAAAAAAGCTCCTCCCATTTTACCCCTGTTTTTAAAGGTGCTTTGAAGAAGACCTGCTAGAGCAGCAACTGCTGATGCACTCATTGGCATTCTGGAAAGCAAAACAACCATCCCCTGCTGATGGAAAAAGCATCTCTGTGGATTCTTTCCACTCCAGGCCACCTGATATATTTCACATTTTATATATCCTGTGAAGAATGACATTCATATGAATGATAACTTTACCCTTTGATAGTCTAATCCTTCCAAATACACTCAAGATTTCACACACCTCCGTGATCCCCCAAGGAACAAACTGAAGAATAAAAGATACTGCTTGAACAAGAATGCCAAGTGACAAATATAGCCGTCATTTGTCAGAGCTAGCTATTTCACAATAAGAGATTTCTCAAGAAGCTGTTGTGCCACTCATACGCTTAACATTCTCTAGAAACCTTAGATTTCATTCCTGGATGGACTTAACCCCACCACCATAATCTGCTCTGCTAACTACACAGGCGATATTTCTTTACACCAACAGAATCAGAGAAAAAAAAAAAAATCATTTGTTTCATCTTTGATACTTTATTCATACTATCAAGAAAAACTGTTCTCTATGAAGACCTTACTGCCAAAGCAGCATGTAATTCATAACTGATTGCCTTACAAAACTCAGTTTATTCCTGTATAGAGCCAGGATATGCCTTCCTAGAGCAGTGGCTCACTGTGGAATATATTGGGCTAAATACCTCCAGAGGACATGGAAGCTTTGCTTGTGCTAGTTTGCTCTGGCAGATGGAGCTTTTAAATATTTATTAAACATTCGTTATACCCTTGCTGTGATGAAAGAAATCTTAAGCATTTCACTATGAATGAGCTATTCACCTAATACTGGGGAGAAAAAAATGTAAAAATAGCTCAGAAACAGAGAGTTATTAATCCAAGCATTAAAGAGAGAAGTTTGTGATGCTAAACAACAAAAGCAGTAACATAACATTACAATAGCTTACAAGCTTTTTTTTGCATCTATTCTTTGCACAAGACCTTTGTGATTAGATAACTGCATATCTCAGGCAGCCGTTAAGTGTTTTATGTTGACAGAATTTATGTTGACAGATATATTTTTAATTTGAAGGATCTACAAAAAGGATATGCTAAACCACTTGGCCTTATAAAAGTACAAAACTTCTGAGGCTGGTTATGTTAACTTCAAGTTCATGAAAAACAGAAAAACCTTTGTTAACATTTTTTAAATGTTCACATTTAACAGAGAAAAGTGTGAATAAAATAATATTATAAAATAAGTATGAGTAGTTGCTGCTCCCTAGATGACTCTTACATAGTCAGTAGGCTACCACAAGGGCAGATGGAGTACACTGCAGAACGGTTTCTCTTTCCCACAGCTGAGTGCAGCATATAGCAAAGTTATAACCCAACAAAGGTAAATACGGGTAGGCCCTCAGGCTTAACACATATTTTACTGGAGAAGAAAATATTTCAACTAAAGAGAGATAGATTGGTTAGCAGGTGGCTAACCAGCATGATTCCAAACATAACCACAAACATTTCTTTTTGCAATTTCTATCTCAATTGTAGTTTTAAATACTTTGGAAGTTAAACAAGATGAAGTGATTTTATATTTTATGGGATGGCTATCTCTGGTTCATCACTGTGGCATTACAAAGAATTGGTATATGATCTAGGAACACTGTTATCTATCTTTCCATAGAAATTCTGAAAATTAGAGTGGTGATTCTGTGATTCCTTAGGGGCCTAATTTAGAGTTGCAGATCCAGGCTGACTTGGCAGTGACTTCTTTTTCATTACCGTAGCAGAAATTTATGTAGTAACAGCTGTGGAAGAACAAAAATAAAATAGAAAAGTTTGTAATGAATGTATTTGCACATGTAGGCACATACAAGCTTGTACATAAACCATTACAGCCATCATAATAAGCACTTCTATTAGAGAAATGCTTGACATAAAAACTAGGCCTTCATATGTATCAGTTGATTTTGACCTTTAACTGAGGGCTCACTGGGAAAGTAAAAATTCTGTTGAGTGAAGTATTTTGTAGTTTTGAAATGTAATTTCATTACCCACAGAATAAAGCATTTAGAGTAATGCTAATATACTTTGATATATTTTTTAAGCGCATTACATTAAAAGCATCAGTAGTTTCATAAGTTTTATATGCAAGTTGTTGCCCTAGATGATAGACAGATAATCAGTGTAGTGAACCATTAGAATGTTGTCTGTTATTACGTTGGCATCAGACTGAAAGTATTAAAAACATAGCTTCTCAGTCCCTGAATATGCAACCCATTATAGCTATATTTTATCTGGAGGTAAAAAAAAAAAAAAAAAAACAAACAAACAAAAAAACTTTGAGGACAATTAGAATAAAAATAGATATGGCTATATATGGATCCAACTTGGGTTACTTTCTAATCTATTCAGTAAGGAATTTTAAATCAACTCTTTCTGTGTCAGACAACAATTTTGGATTTAGGCACAGAAAGGCATAGGCTTTTCACAGGAATCATGGCTCTACCAGTTAACTCTTTTGGGATTGTTGGGTAGTTGAATAACCTAGCATTAATACTAAAATACATCTATTAATCCGCTATGTTCCTAAGTCTTAGTGGAAACTCAAGATTCAGTTAAAATGTGGCTTGAACACATGGTCACACAAGTTTTCAACAACTAAACATTATTTAAAATATCTGAAAATGTTTTCCCTAACTTGTACAGTATTTGCAGACTCCTAGAACTTTATTTAGCTTGCACAAGTCCTATAAGTCCATCCTAGCACAAATAATACCAAATACCAGCATAAGGTAGACCTCCACTAACATTAGCAATTCTGTATCACAGTTTATCAACCAGTAGGTAGAACTTTTACAACAAGATGCTGATAGGAACCATATTTATTAAAAGGTACCCTATCATTACTTTCTAAAGATCCAGTAAACAAAACAAGACAAAGAACAAACCACAAGTAAATGTCTGTATGAATGAGCAAATGCATACTGTAATGCAAATAAGTAAAGTCCCAGGTAAAGTAGAATTCAGAGCTTTTTAAAGCGACATTCAATGTCTAATGGAAAATCATGTTAGACAGTGGTTTGACCTGGACCTGTTTCAGGCTTTTTCTTAAAACATAACAAGTTCAGCCTTGATTTCCTATCCAGGAAAGTATGGGGATCTGCGCTCTCATTCATTCTCTGCTGTTGCTTTCAGGCAACACAGCCAAAGTTAGGAATCTCTACAAAGTTCCTGCAGAATGGGGAGAACTTACTGTGGTTTTTGTTGAGTTAATGTGCATTTTAGCAAGAACAGTGAGGGTGGTAGGCAAAGAAGGATGCTGCCTAGTTTGACTTTTATCAGCTGAACAAGGTCTCCTTCCCTGAGTCACTGAGCATGGTGGGAATCACATGGAATTGCAGGGTGGTCTCAGCTAGGGGAGAGGGCACCTGGAACCTGCAGCCAGGGAAAGGCACCTCGAACCAGTAAAGATCAATGCTGGGTCTGAATCATACCTGGAATCATGCTGATTTCCAAGAAATACCAGTGCAACTATTGATTTATGAAGAGCTTCAACAGTTGAAAAGTGGAAGAATCAGACTGATTTTTAATGAACATGATAAAAATGTCCCACAAAATATGGAATGCTAATGGTAAAACATGACTTATTAAAACCAGATATTTCAAAGTCTTCTAGCTTCATGGAATTCTCATCTATAATAAAAAACAAAATTGAATGTCTGTTTAAAATATATACCAAAATGCAGTGAAAGGAGACTGGAAATGTTAGTGATCAATTATGAACTGCATTTCAACAGCTGTTAATTTCAAAGCATTTTGTCTGTGTATTTCTGAGATGATTTCACCATAGTAAATTTTGCACTCCTGGCTTTGTTATCCTTCAAGGATTGAAAGCTGGAAAAGATTAAAATTACCATTGGTATTACAGCTATGCCTTATAGCAAATGCAGCTAAGAAGTTGCAAAATAAATAATAAATAAAATCCACTCAAATGCTAGTATTTTTTCATTTTAATACAACTTGGATATATAAATTCTACCATAAGAATAAGAATATGAAAAAGTCTAAGAAATGCCAAAATTTAAAACATAATTTAATTATTTGGATTTAGTCCAAAGATGTATAAGCCTAAACATTTGAGTAATAAAATATCTTTGAAACTAAGTTTTGAATGTGACATAAAACTAGAGTCGTACCAAACTCTCTCTCTCCATGCTCCTCTTATTGACCTGTTTGAAAAGGCAAAAGACAGCTGCTTGAAATTTACTCTTTGTAAGGGAAACACAGTATTTTGGCACAGGCACCAAAACAAATAGGAATGATATTACTAATGTGAAGAGAGAACAATCTCTGTTCTCTAATATGTGCCTTACTAACACACTATGAACTCATGCCAAGATGCCCAGTTCCTTCTAATTTCAATGGGAATGAGGCACAGCGTGAAAATCTGAGGTACAAATGTGAAAGCATTACCATCTGGCCTGTAAAAGTATTGAAAGTGTCTTTGACCTTCAAAAGTGAACATGGTGATAGTTGTGAAAGGAAGAAACAGTTCTGAAAGGTTTTATGGATATTTTGAGGACTTTCACAATAAAGTAATACTTTTTTAAAAGCTAAATTAAATGTACATTATAAATAAAAGCACTAGATAAAAAAGTAATATTGAATGATGTAATAGAATTGATGTTACAAATCTAATAATACATTACCACTAGTGTGGATTCATATCAGTGACATAAATTTGCAAGATTTGAACCATGATGATGCATTTATTCCTATAAACTCTGCAATACAAAATAATTAATATATTCTGACAAATAACTTTCATAAGAGGGACATGCATGTATTTCTGCATCTAAATGGCTCCCATAAAAAAAAAAAAAAAATTTGTACTCCACTTCTTCAGAGCATCTGTAGAGGCAACACACAAAGTTACCTAAATCTGGCTATGCTAAACTGCCCTTAGACACACAGCACTTGTTACAAACTACTAAAAAATGCTACTAGAAAAAAAAAATATCAGTCAAATGTCTGCTTTTATATCTTTTAAAGTCATCAGCTTATATGCTTTTTTTAGTGTTAAATTGGAACTGCAATTCTGACTACAGACTCATGCTGTCCTTTGCTCATGCCTCAAGCTTTGACATCCTTGACTAGCCCGGCTAGCAGAGTTTATGCCTCTTTCCCTTCCTTTTAGCCTTGCCTCAGAAGAACCTGGTGGTGGACTCTTCTTTGGTGTTCACTTCTACCTTTGCTTCCTCCTGGAAGTTCTGAGGGAAGTCTGGAGTTCATGGTTTCTGCTCTCTAGACTACGCAAGATTGTTTGGTCAGAATTGAACCCTTTATCATAGTTAATTTCAGAATATTTAAAACAACTGGTAATTTGTCTATCTTATCCTTCTAAAAGCCATAGATAGATTTTTTTTTTAATTTTAATTTCTAAAAAAAGACAACTTAATAGAAATATTTTTGACAGCATATATATGGTTCTTTCTGGATCCCTTTGAAGGCTGGCAGAAAACAGGATGTCCTCAGTTGTTCTAACTTATATAACTTTCCATACAACTTCCTGGCAAGTCCAAAAAGAAGTTTTTTCATTTGTCATCCATCTGATTTTTATCTTTCATAATTTCTTAAAATATTTTATAACTATTACTAATGAAGACATTAAACATTGTTTACCTTGTTTACCACTGCCTTGCAAACAGCTGTCTTTAGCCCTAGCAAAAAAAGAATGTAATTTAAAAAAAAAAAACAAACAAAAACTTGACCTTGTACTTAAGAGTCTGAATTAGTTCAAAGTCATCTAACCAACCTGCCTAAGACTTTAGAAACAGCCAAGAGAATACCTGCAGAAAGCAATTCACCCACCATAGTTCTCAGCCTGGCAGTACCTAGATCTCTTCACTGACTAGAGGAAGACCTAGGGTGACTTATCTCCTATCCCGAGTGCCTCAATTCAGCAAGATGAATCTGTGCCTGAATCACGTGTATGTCCCCTGTGGCCTATATATATTTAAAAAAAAAAAAAAAAAGAAGATAAAATCTTTGCCTAGGTTTTCTAATATAGTTCACAGAGTTAGGATGGTAAGCCAAGTCTCCCTAGCTCCTACCTAGCTTTTACATGATTACCAAAGAGTAGTGTTTGGGTTCGTAGTCTAGTCTCAGCTTTTTGCATTGCTTGCTATCTTGATCAGCCAACCTGGCATTACCTAACTGCATAAACAACTTTCTCACATCATTAGGCAGGGTCATGACCCACACACTTCCGAAACCCATCCATATGCTTTGTCCAGCCTGTGCCCTCCCACTTGGCACTTAACGCTGTTAAAGAGCACAAGGTGATCTCAAAAGTCAAGGGCAGAGACGGGGGGGGGGGGGGGAGAAGTGACACACTTGTCTGTTTCTTCCCACAACTAAAATTGCCTTTCTGCCTGCTATCCGTAAGGTGAAGAAACTAATGACATTAGCCCTGTCACTTTGACAGGCAGTACACAGCCAATTATATGTGCAGAAAGCCAAGCAGGCTATCAGAACTAAACCTATTAGACTAAGAAGTCATCCTCATTCCAAATACTGTCTCCTTAATTCACGCTGAGTGCTTAATGGTCACACCTAGTTACAAATTACCTGTATGGTCCAATGAAGACAATTAAATTGCTAAGTAGTATCAGTGTTGCAGCATGTTAAGTCTTTTGGAAACTACAGAAAAGTATTAAAATCCTAGCATCGCATTCCTAAAATAGTTAATTTCCTTCTTTCTGTTTATTTCACTGTTTCCATTTTCTTTACCTATTTATTTTCTTTAAATTACGAATTTTGAATTAAAAATGGTAACACACAAGAGCTAAGAAAAATCACACGAGAATATTCACAGTAGTGTTTTAATTGAATAAGATGGACTTGAATACTAATTACTCTATAGTAAATACAAACCAAGTACAACATCAACCACACCTGAGATGATTTTTAACTGCAAGTGGAAGTCACAGCTCAGTCATACCAGAAGTGTTGAATAGAAACATTAATACTCTTGGCAGAAAGTCTGGAAAGAGATGTGTACGTATGTGTGTCATGGTTTAACTACAGCTGGCAACTAAGCACCACACAGCCACTTGCTCACTCCCCCATAGTGGGATGGGGAACAAAATCAGAAGAATAAAAGTGAGAAAACTTGTGCATTGAGATAAAGACAGTGTAATAGGTAAAGCAAAAGCTGTGCACGCAAGCAGAGCAAAACAAGGAATTCATTCACTACTTCCCATTGGCAGGCAGGTGTTCAGCCATCTCCAGGAAAGCAGGGCTCCATCACGCGTAACAGTTACTTGGGAAGACAAACACCATCACTGTGAATGTCCCCACCTTCCTCATTCTTCCCCTAGCTTTATAAGCTGAGCATGACATCACATGGTATGCAATATCAGTCATATGGTATGGAATATTGATCAGCTGCCCCTGCTGTGTCCCCTCCCAACTTCTTGTGCACCCCCAGCCTACTTGCCGATAGGGCAGTGTGAGAAGCAGAAAAGGCCTTGACTCTGTGTAAGCACTGCTCAGCAACAATGAAAATATCCCTGTATTATCAACACTGTTTTCAGCACAAATCCAAAACATAGCCCCATACTAGCTACTATGAAGAAAATTAACTCTGTCCCAGCCAAAACCAGCACAATGTGGAACAGCAGTCATAGTTTAGAAAAACCCTTGGTGATAAGAAAAAAACAATTCACAGGGACACCTACTACTCTAAAATTTTGTTTAAAAGTAATTGTTCAGAGCATTATATATGTTTCACTAAAGTATTAAGCTTGTTAATGAATATACATGAAAAAATTGCTACATGCCTCTCTTCTCTGCCTTTCATTATATTAGCTTTTGTATGACACTTCTTTCTGGAAACAAAGGAAACTTATAATGAACTGATACACTGAGACTGATAACTATCACTGGAACTTCTAAATGACATACATGTTTGCTATGGTCCCAACAATGTGTAACCTCTGTGCGATAGTGGGATAGCACAGCTGTTTAAACAACAGGCATTTGATGAGCTCTGCCTAAACTAGAGAAACTAACATATAAAAGAAAACAGCTCAGGTCTATCTGCCCTGTCTCATGGATCCAGAGAAGTTTACCTCTAATCTCTCGACCCATAAATGTGATTGAAGCAAATTACATTGTGACACTAATTACCAGAAGAATATGTTCTAAAATTCCTCTTAGACTTGCATGTTTTGCTGCTGTTGGCCAACTACATCATCACATTTTCAGTTTTGGACTCTGAGGAAAAAGTCCCTTAAGTTTTTAATAATTTGGTTTTTTTCTTTGTTGAATTCTAGGAATGAAACATTTATCAGAGTAAGCTTTCAAAACCTTATAAATGCAGTCAATCCTGCTAAGTTTAATATAATTCATAACAATAAGGGTCACAAAACTGTCTCAGTATTGCATGAGAGCTATTCTGATAAGAGGAAGCTACAATTAATTGGCAACAGGGGAAAAAGCAGTCAATGCACATGTTTGGTTCTCAATGCTTTTCCATAGTACAGCAATAGCTGTCTCATTCTTCTGCCATATGGGCATCCTTTTTGAAATGGGCAATCAATCCGGTACACACCGTTCAAAGGAGATTTGACAAGGGCATTTGGTAATGAGGTCACTATGTCCTTCACACTCTACAGCTAGTTTCCCTCAAAAACTATGCCTTTTTCATTCACAGTCACTGACTACAAGGTTGTGTGTAACTCATCTCTTCTGGAAGAGCTCAAAAAAACCCCAAGCAACCACCAACAAAAAACCTTCAAAGTTATACTGCTTTTTATTCTGTAATTAAGTAGTATGTATGATACCAAGACCATAAAGAGGAAGGACGTGTTTCACCTTTCATCTTACATATATTAATAACCTGCCCCAAAGACATTACAGTGAAGAGGAAAGCTATAGCTGCATTTCGAAAAACTATATGATTTTTTTTTTTATTTCTATGTTAGCTATTTGTTGGGGGGAAGAGTAAGGAGAAATCTCCTGCAGTTGTCAATATTAGAAACAGTTTCCAGAAGTTTTTATTGGCAAAGGATTATATATGGTGTGCATCTATTTATGAAATGGAAGCATTAAAAGTGACTCTATAATATACATAAACAAATCTGAAAATACTAAAATCTAATCATAGGAGAGCTACAAAAGCCCAAATAAACATTTCATCTTATGCTAAATATTCTAGTTCATTGTCCTGTAAGTGTTTATCATGTACATGTTTGAAAATCATGCAACCTCCTCCCGCCCCCCCCCCCAAATATTTTATGCAGTGCTGTGACTAAATGACTTCATCTTTGGCAATAGAATAAGCTTCAATAGCTTTCAGAAAATATATCCTACACAGTTTTATTTGTAACTGTCCACAAAAATTCAGTGCACATACATTTCTGGAAATTTTGTTGTGCATCTGGAACAGCCACTGCTGCTACTTAAAGCAGATATCTTTTTACCATGTACAAAAATAACATTTAATTATACTGGTTTTACACTATGCCTACACTGGGAATGTGCAAGATTCTTGCCTCAAAGAGAAATGCCAACATTGCAAATTCATACAAAGGCTGTCTGTATTTCCAATAACATCATGTTTGCTATGAAAAGAACTAAGTGATATCTTACAAATTTGAGATAATCTCTTGACCAGTTAGTGTTGAAACAGGCAAAGCTGATGAAGGAGGAGTCAGTAGTCACCTTCAAAATTCATGTAAGCACACAAATAAGGACTTACCTTTGCATTAGCTGTCATGACAATATTAAGCAACGCTCCTGATTTCTGTGGTTATGGCTCACTATGAGTAAGGTTAATATATGAGCTGGATTCTTCAGGTTTTAGTTTACTTGCTAGCTTCCTCTAGTATTTTTAGATACAACTCTGAATATGTATGTACACACATATGTTTGTGTGACATGTATTGGAAAAGATCACTGATTTATCCCGTAATAAGCTATAGATGTGAGATATATAGCATTCATAATATATTCTAGCAATCATCATTATACATGAATGTCTCAGACTATTTCTAGAAAGGGAGAAGAGAAAGGGATAAGGAAGGAGGGTATAAGTTTATAATTCAAAGGTTTGAGGAAGAGTAGCTAACATCTTTTTAAACTGTTAACGCTTTTAGCAAGTACTGGCATACTACTATGTTAAGTTTTATCGTAGTCATTGTCAAGATGACTAGGATTTATTTCTTCTTCAAAGAAGTGCACATCATGCAGAGAGAGAGTTTTGTGATGCTTTTGATTCCTGCCAGTTTCTTATACTACAGCAGAAAACATATAAGGAGAAACAATATACATTAAATATGATGATACAGTATTGCCACAGGTCAAAATATCAACAGTATTCACTACAAGGATATGCAAATAGGCAAATAAAACTTGATTGTATGGCTTAAACTACCTGAGTTGCAAGTCATCTTTCCAAATCATAAAAATTACTAATCATTCCTTTCAATTAAATATTCAAATGTTCTTCATAATTGAAAAGCAATGAGATCATCACTGGATTTCACCTAAGCAAAATTTAAATACAGTATTACTTCAGCCTTTCCTCCAAATCTGGGTGTGTTCACACAAACATTTAAAACTCAGATGTCAGGGATATTTTGGGTCTTCTGCAACTTTAGTTTCACAGGGACATCGCTTTTGGTTTCTAATTCTGCATCTGCAAGTACATATTGATTACAGGTTGGAAAGAAACAAAAGTAGAGTGTAGTCACCATGCTTATATCAACCACAATACAGAAATCTTCAATTTGGTGTGCCAAACCAAGAACATTTAAATTCATTAGTTAACTTTCTGTTGTGGTTTAACCCCAGCCGACACGTAAGCACCACACAGCCGCTCGCTCACTCCCCCACAATAGGATGGGGGAGAGAATCAGAAGAGTAAAAGTGAGAAACCTTGTGCGTTGAGATAAAGACAGTTTAATAGGTAAAGCAAAAGCCATGTGCACAAGCAAAGCAAGGAATTCATTCACTACTTCTTATCGGCAGGCAGGTGTTCAGCCATCTCCAGGAAAGCAGGGCCCCATCACGCGTGTCCTGGTTTCAGCTGGGATGGAGTTAATTTTCTTCTTAGTAGCTAGTAGAGCACTGTGTTTTGGATTTAGGATGAGAATAATGTTGATAACACACTGATGTTTTGGTTCTTGCTAAGTAGAGTTTACACTGGTCAAGGACTTTTCAGCTTCCCATGCTCTGCCAGGTGCACAAGAAGCTGGGAGGGGGCACAGCCAGGACAGCTGACCCAGACTGGCCAAAGGGCTATGCCATACCATATGACATCATGCTCAGTATAGAAGCTGGGGGAAGAAGGAGGAAGGGGGGGACATTCAGCATGATGGCGTTTGGCTTCCCAAGTAACCGTTATGCATGATGGAGCCCTGCTTTCCTGGAGATGGCTGAACACCTGACTGCCGATGGGAAGTAGTGAATGAATTCCTTGCTGTGCTTTGCTTGTGCGTGCGGCTTTTGCTTTACCTATTAAACTGTCTTTATCTCAACCCATGAGTTTTCTCACTTTTACTCTTCCCATTCTCTCCCCCATCCCACCGTGGGGGGAGTGAGCGAGTGGCTGCATGGTGCTTAGTCGCCGACTGGGGTTAAACCACAACAATGTGTAATGGTTACTTGGGAAGACAAACGCCATCATGCCAAATGTCCCCCCCCTTCCTTCTTCTTGCCCCAGCTTATATACTGAGCATGACGTCATATGATATGGAATATCCCTTTGGCCAGTTCGGGTCAGCTGTCCCGGCTGTGCTCCCTACCAGCTTCCCGTGCATGCAGCAGAGCATGGGAAGCTGAAAAGTCCTTGACTAGTATAAACACTACTCAGCAACAACTAAAACATCAGTGTGTTATCAACACTATTCTCATCCTAAATCCAAAACATAGCACTATACCAGCTACTAAGAAGAAAATTATCTCAGCTGAAACCAGGACACCTTCAATAATATTGGCCAAGAGGGAAAGAGAAATAATTCTTAATGGAGACAACAATTGGGAGGAAATAATTCTTAAACGAAGCAAAGCAAAAAAAGGGAAACATAATGAAGGGGGAGAAAGAACAGACAAACTTAAAATTTGTTTGTTTGTTTTCCCTCAGTCCCTACAAATACTTTAACAAAATAAAAACCCAACAAACAAAAGGTTAAAACAGATCACATCCTTTCTAGTTTCTCTGTCAGTGCAAAAGCATTCTTAAATATTTGTACTGGTTCCTTCACTCTCCTTGCCATACATCATCTCAATTTTCTAAAGGATTCTTCCATTTTCAACAGTCATTCCTGTATCTATCCCTTCCAAAAATCCCCCAACCTCCTAAAAAAAAAAAAAAAAAAACACCACAAAAAAACTCACACTACTTCCCCCAACTTATTTCAAGATTTTTTTTTCAGAAATAATGACCAAATATTTATATTCTTTTTGGTATGCTTTGTGCTCTTAGATTCTTCTATGGTAATCAATGTCCCACTGATTAGCACAACTCTCCTTTCACATATTTCTGTTAATATCAGTGCCATGCTACACAGAGACATATATGTGCCTCCAGAAAATCTAATTCCACTGTTAAAATGTATGGCTGGCAGCACAAAAACTGAAAAGGGGGAAAACCCCATGTCTTTATTAGTGCTATATTGTCAGACTGAATTTCATTAGTGGATAAGGCATGCCATTTATAAGAAATTATATGAAGTAGTTTAGCTACTTTGAGATGGAAGATACTATAAAGATGACAAATATTATTTCCATTAAAAATTAATATTATTGGAAATAGTGTAAAGCTGCACGAATAAAACTTCCCAAAAGCCAGGTGACTTCATTTATTACCAAGTTGCAATGAATCTAATGTAATAATTTAAGTACAAATATTTTAGAAGCTCAAAATATCTTAGAATCATAGAATCATTTAGGTTGGAAAAGACCTTTAGGATCATCAAGTCCAACTGTTAACCCAGCACTGCCAAGTCCACCACTAAACCATGTCCCTAACCACCACATCTGCACATCTTCTAAATACCTCCAGGGATGGAGATTCAACCACTTCCCTGGGCAGCCTGTTCCAGTGCCTGATTACCCTTTCAGTGAAGAAATTTTTCCTAATATCCAAACTAAACCTGCCCTGGCTCAACCTGAGCCCATTTCCTCTTGTCCTATCACTTGTTACTTGGGAGAAGAGACTGACCCCCACCTCACTACAGCCTCCTTTCAGGCAGTTGTAGAGAGTGATAAGCTCTCCCCTCAGCCTCCTTTTCTCCAGGCTAAACCACCCCAGTTCCCTCAGCCGCTCCTCATAGGACCTGTTCTCCAGACCCTTCACCAGCTTTTTTGCCCTTCTCTGGACACGCTCCAGCATCTCAATGTCCTTCTTGTAGTGAGGGGCCCAAAACTGAACACAGTACTCAAGGTGTAGCCTCACCAGTGCTGAGTACAGGGGGACAATCACTTCCCTAGTCCTGCTGGTCACACTATTCCTGATACAAGCCAGGATGCTATTGGCCTTCTTGGCCACCTGGGCACATTGCGGGCTCATACTCAGCCAGCTGACAACCAGCACCCCCAGCTCCTTTTCTGCTGGGCAGCTCTCCAGCCACTCCTCCCCAACGCTGTAGCGTTGCATGCAGTTGTTGTGACCCAAGTGCAGGACCCGGCACTTACCCTTGTTGAACTTCATACAGTTGGCCTCAGCCCATCGATCCAGCCTCTCCAAATCACTCTGTAGAGCCTTCCTGCCCTCCAGCAGATCAACACTCCTGCCCAACTTGGTGTCATCTGCAAACTTACTGAGAGTGCACTCAATCCCCTCATCTAGATTGTTGATAAAGATATTCAACAGAACTGGCCCCTGTACTGAGCCCTGGGGAACACCATGTGTGACCGGCTGCCAACTGGATTTAACTCCATTAACCACAACTCTTTGAGCACAGCCATCCAGCCAGTTTTTTTACCCAGAGAAGAGTACGCCTGTCCAAGCCATAAGCAGCCACTTTCTCCAGGAGAATGCTGTGGGAAACTGTGTCAAAGGCCTTGCTAAAGTCTAGGTAGACAACATCCACACCCTTTCCCTCATCCACTAAGTGGGTCACCTTGTCATAGGAGGAGATCAGGTTAGTAAAGCAGGACCTGCCTGTCATAAACCCATGCTTACTGGGCCTGATCCCCTGGTTGTCCCGTACGTGCTGCATGATGGCACTTAGGATGATCTGCTCCATAACCTTCCCTGGCACCGAGGTCAGGCTGACAAAAGGTTTGGCTTTCTTGACCAAAGGTTTTCTTGACCAAAGCTAACCTTAAGCCTGGTTAAGATGACCTCCATTAGAAGGTCTACAATATGAAACTCTAGAACTGAACATGATGTAAATGTGACAACTGTCATTTGAAATAATTCAGAATGAATTTGACTAAAAGACCTTACAAGTCATACCAACTTAGTTTAAAAGTTAAGGTTTCTCAAGAAGGGTTAAGTCAAATTCTGCCTCTTTGCTTTAGGAGTTCTCCCTTTATAAAGTATTCAGAAAATCACTATCATCTAGACCACACTCACTATTATCAGTGTCTATATTAACTTCAGAAAAATTAGAGTCCAACAAATTGAAGCCTGGTTTCAGACACAGAAGATGTTGGCAAATAATTCAATAAAGTGGCAGCCAGTTTCTTCAGGCCACTAGTCAGAGATTATTTACTGACCTAAAGCCCAGACAGAAACTTTTATAGTGAGCCACCAAGCTCTTGGAATGTGATGTCACAGTGGGAATGCTGACTGATCTTCTAGTACAGCATCTTCAGTGAGGCTGCAAAAATATTAATTTGATGAATAGTGATTAGCTCTGCATAGATATGGAACTGTTCACCACTAAACTGACATGCTTCTGTAGCTGTAATTCACTGTGTTGACTATCATCTATACCATATTTAAAGAATGTTTTTTATCAAACCTCACTCTTGTCAACAAGATCCATTTTGTTGCAAAACAGTCATAATCTGTCAAGCTTTGATTTTTTCCTTCCTCAGCCTTTATCTGTTCAGATGACAAAAATTAATTTCAGAACTTGTGTCAGAAAATTGAGTCACTATAACTGATGTTTTGAAGTACCAACCCACTTCAAGAAGCAAGAGATATTTATAGACAAATATAAGTTATAAAAATGTAGATGATATACAAACCCCAAACTCCTTACTCTGTTTGAGTCCCCAAAATGGACAAGCAGTCTTTGTTAGATTACTTGAAACATCTGCTGTCATATTCATTTTATTTGGTAAATGAAATGAACAGTGTAATAGTGAAAAACATTACCTTGATTTAAGCAACAAATACAGTTATTAAAGATCTTTTCCTTAAGTTACTGAATGTTACTTTTTTGTATTGTATATCCAAAGGTTCAGAATATTAGTCAATACTACACACTGGCAATTTCTATTAACATCCTTGTCCTTCCTCCTTCCTATAGACCTCAGCCAC
Source organism: Theristicus caerulescens (assembly GCA_020745775.1). Classification (NCBI taxonomy): domain Eukaryota; kingdom Metazoa; phylum Chordata; class Aves; order Pelecaniformes; family Threskiornithidae; genus Theristicus; species Theristicus caerulescens. Next base: position 79,152,443 of record CM036558.1, read on the forward strand.
AACCTCCAATTTACTCTAGACTTAAGTCTTAGCAAAGACATCTATGGCAGCCTCAGGCTGAAGACAGCTGTGCGGCAGGCCTACCATGATGCAATCATAACAGACTGCCTGACATAACAGACATCTCAGTCCAGTCCCTAAACTTTTTAACCAGTCTCTACAAAAACTAGGCCTGAAATAAATTACAGGCTTAGCTTTAGTACAGTCATGTCCACAAAGTGTATTAGTGAGCATATCCTGGAGGAAGGTTTCAACACCAACCCAAAAGCTAGTCCAAATGGCCCCCTCAATTCAAACCGTATACATCTTTATAGTCATCTTCTTGTATTACCCAAAAGTCAAGGACACCTACCAGCATCATCTGCTAATACAAACAAATGAGTCATGCTGGTGAAAATCTTCACTTTTTTTTCTTTTTTTTTTTTTTCCCCATTTTTTTTTTTTCCATCTACGTGATTTAGAGTCCATCTGTGTTTCAGGAACAATGTTCTCTAGTTGAACCACGTGTCTAACCTGAACTTGTAGCCTAATCTGGGCTGCAGAATAGAGAACTACATTATGTCAAACAATCCCTACTTACACAGCAACTAACTGCAACCCATGAAACTATCAAACCAGAGCTAAAGCTTCTTTCTGAGTGAAGAAAACCCTTCTGTTTTCTTATTACATCCTAGGGGCCAACCCCAAGCTCAACTCAAATATTCAGGTAAAGTGGACAAGTCGCCTATACCAACACTAAGTTTATGGCTGGAGAAACAGATGGACTAATGTAAAGAGGCTTAAAACAGATCTCTTAAGTTAAGAGTTGGTTCCTTAACAGCTTTCTTAGCTCTGTTTAAGTGTCCTCATGCTAAGGGCCCATTGGTTAGAACAAACCAAAATATTATTGCAGTTGGTGATGCTAAATCACCTGTCTCTTGTGCCAAGAGAACTGATTTTGAGGTTTGAAATACAAGCATGTGACATACAGGAAGACAGATTGAAACAATATCAGATCTTCTGTAAGGTTTGTCTCTTAAAGCTTGTTCAATGTCTAATAACTGCTTAATGTCAGCAACTGAGCAGTCAGTACTGGGCAACAGAACAACAAAAATTAATCCTTCTAAAATGCTAAACAGGTTTAAAAATTGCTAGTTACTACAGCTCTCTTCTGATTAACCAATTATTAATCAAAATATTTAGAACTAACAGTTTACAGTTTGCTTTTTTACATCCTTGTACATGAAGTATTCCACAATGATTAGTATAGAATAATAATTATCCTTTTATCATCTTAAACCTTTCTCACAGATTATGGAACCTGATAGCTTTAAATGAAGGCATATTTCATATTAAGGCATAGGTTAAAAATGTTTAGGAAGTTACTATCAGCTTCCATAATCAAACTTAGCCGAATAGTTCACTGGAATTTATTGTTATAACTATGCACTACATTTTTTTTTAATTCCTAGAATATTCACACAGTAGTAAATTATGTTCTCAGCTATGCAACTAGCAATCCAAAGTAATTTAAGCAACCATATGGCTGCTGGTTTATACCATTATACTATGGACCAAAATCTTTGTCAGTATGTCGAAACATGATCCAATTACCAGATACAAGAGGTAAGAAACCATTTCTTCTAAACAGAAAACTTTTAGCAACCAATAAAACTTCCTCAGGATCCTGCTGTTTTACACAAAGATTTTTCTTAAATTATGTTGGCCCCAGCAGAGTCCCAGTTTTTCAGATAGCTAACTCAACAAATATGAAGTATTAGTAACTCCTTAGAGGGAAAGGGGTGAAAAATAATCAGTATTTAGAACTCATGTTGTTTCTTAATCAGAAGAAAAAAACTGTTAAAGGTGTTTCATTACAACCACCCCCTTAATTACTTTAATTAAAAAAGGATGAAAAATAATGGTTCAGAACAACACATGAAAAAAACCCAAACAACTTTGCTTTTACCAAATTATTATTTACCCTGTTACATGCTGCATTAGTTGACACTTTACATCTTGCCAATCATAACCTGTGAGTGTGGTGGGCTGACCCTGGCTGGACACCAGGTGCCCACCAAAGCCGCTCTATCACTCCCCTTCCTCAGCTGGACAGGGGAGAGAAAATATATCGAAAGTCTCATGGGTCAAGATAAGGTCAGGGAAAGATCATTGACCAGTTACTGTTACAGGCAAAACAGACTCAACTTGGGGAAATTAGGTTAATTTATTAACAATCAAATCAGAGTAAGGTAATGAGAAATGAAACCAAATCTTAAAACACCTTCACCCCACCTCTCCCTTCTTCCCAGGTTCAACTTCACTCCCAGTTTCTCTACCTCGTCCTATCCCAAGTGGCACAGGGGGATGGGGAATGTGGTCAGTTTATCACACGTCTCTGCTGCTCCTTCCTCCTCAGGGGGAGGACTCCTCACACTCTTCCCTGGCTCCAGCATGGGGTCCCTCCCATGGGAGATGGACCTCCGTGAACTTCTCCAACACGAGTCCTTCCCACGGGCTACAGTTCTTCACAAACTGCTCCAGCGGGGGTCCCTGCCACAAGGTGCAGCCCTTCAGGAACAGACTGCTCCAGTGTGGGTCCCCCACAGGGTCACAAGTCCTGCCAGCTAACCTGCTCCGGCATGGGCTCCTCTGTCTCCATGGGTCCACAGGTCCTGCCAGGAGCCTGCTCCAGCGTGGGCTTCCCATGGGGTCACAGCCTCCTTCAGGCGCATCCACCTGCTCCGGTGTGGGGTCCTCCATGGGCTGCAGGTGGATATCTGCTCCACTGTTAACTTCCATGGGCTGCAGGGGGACAGCCTGCCTCACCATGGTCTTCACCACAGGCTGCAGAGGAATCTCTGCTCCGGCACCTGGAGCACCTCCTCCCCCTCCATCTTCACTGACCTTGGTGTCTGCAGAGTTGTTCCTCTCACATATTCTTACTCCTCTCTCCAGCTGCAATTGCACAGGTTTTTTCCCCCCCTTAAGTATGTTATTCCAGAGGCACTACCACTGTCACTGATGGGCTTGGCCTTGGCCAGTGGTGGGTCCGTCTCGGAGCCAGCTGGCATTGGCTCTATTGGACACAGGGGAAAGAAGCTTCTAGCAGCTTCTCAAAGAAGCCACCCATCTAGCCTCCCCTGCTACCAGAACCTTGCCTCCCAAACCTAATGCAGTGAGATTTCCCTGAAGGCTTGAAACCTTAAAGGATTCATAACAAAGGTCTAATCTTTCCACAAGTTTGGAGAGCCAATAGGGAGTTAGAAATCACTCCACATGATCTTTCAGAACCTCAACAACATTGTTTTGACTGACCTAATTAAGTTGTCATACAGTGATACTGTACAGCTGATGCAGAAATATACCATCACAATACATAAACATTTTTGTAGCAGTTTCCTTTAAAGAAAAGTGAAATTTGACAGTAATTTCATAGGGAAATAAAACCAGCTGTTACAGGAATCCATGGTTTCCTTTGAAAAGCCCAACATAAGAAATCAAATCTTCATTTTATGTACACTTTTTGATTCAGGATTACAGCAAGTAAACACATTCTTTTCTAACTTGAAAGTTCCACAACTTCTTACAGATTTTCCTGGCTTTAAAGGACTTCCCCATCCTAGATAGATGTTGATACCTGAATTGTAGTAATTCCCTAGGATCTCAAAGTTTTCAGATGTTCTACGTTTCATTTAGTACTTTTCTGCAGAAAAATTAAATTCAGTCTAAAGCTGAAAGCTCCAGGATGCTATGGAAACTTCAACAGATAACTCATGTTGGATTGAGGTACCAGATGACTGAGAGTCATTAAGGGACATACAAGTGAATTAGAAAGTATTGTTGCAGACACTTTTTTTTGTGAACCAATACTAAATCTTTGAACGTGTTTAATAGAAACTATGCTGCAAGTATTGGCTACCAGATAACTGAGAGAACAAGTCCTTCAACATTTCAAGTCAGAGTTCAAATGGAACTTCCAACAAAATGAAAACAAAGAAAATAGGTTTGAACAGTTATTCTTGTGGGGGATTTTTTTCCTGTCAAAATATAAAACAGGTAAGTCTAATCTGTTTTAGCTTCTACTTCAGTTTCAAGTCAGTGCAGCATTCTTTACTCATCTTAGTAAAATACTGACATTCTCTTTAATTGTAGCACAAAAAGAATAGATGAAGTCTCACCACATATTATAATTTTTTTTTTTTAGGTTATCTTGACTGCAGAACTAGTATAGTTTGGGCTTTTTGTTGCAGTTTTTTTAATGATTGCTTACAGATTTTTCTTGTCCTTTGTCTTTCACTGTATTAGATGCCATATCAGAAGGACTGTAATCTACTTTCCCTTCTGGGCACAGACTTTGAAACTTTTTTAACACTATACTGAAACTCCTCAAATGCATTTGTATCTTCAGTAAACTGAAACTGAAATTGTAAAAAAGGCTTATAGACAAGATTCATTTTCTTGTGATTTAATTTTTCTAGAAAGCCTCTTTACCCTTGTTTCCCTGTGCAAACCATAGAAGTAGTAAAATATTGCATCATTTAAGGGATTTAAAATATTCAAGATATGTTCAAGAAAAATGTTGCCTATGACTGCATTTGACAGATTATGTCCAACTTCAGCAATTAAAAAAAAAGCTGTCAATTTCAAAAGACTTTTATAGAAAACTACTTTATATAGTCTCCCTTAAAGTGGTTGCTGTTTAAACTTTTGTAATACTAGAGGGAGACACAGAAAACAAAACTAAATAAATCCCCCTGTCCCTACAAATCCTTGCAATTTTGTACTTCTATTCACCTAGCAGATTCAATGCCCTTTCTAAAGCATATCAAGGAAAAACTTGAATCACTGGAACAGAGTCACTATTATGACTAAACCATATTTCCCTTATCTCCCCATGCCCAAATCAATGAACAATTGAATACTAAGACTTCTTCAACAATGTTCAGTTAGTACTAACTTATTATTGCAAATCATTTATTTACAGCATTAAAAGTAGGATCTCCAAATCATTTAAATACTGCAGATGTATTAAAGAATAACTTAAGGTGTTCTAACTAGGAAATATGGAAAATTGCCCAAATATATGCTATACATAGGTGTTTAATATTAATTTACTTTTAAAAAAAATTATAATAAAAAGAGTTCTACATTAGTATCTTTTTGTGCCCATCTCAACTTCTGTAGACTTCTTATGGTTTTTCATAGCTATCACAAACCCTACAAGTAGAAATACCTTGTCTATTTCATAGTAAAATGCTATCTTTTCTAAAAACATTCTTTCAAGACAGCAGAGTGCATGAGTCACAGAGCCATAACCACCTGATCTTTCTTTTACTTTTAGTCAGGGACATCTGAATATCATTGCTATGACAATTTTCTTCATCTTGCATATGAGACAGGAAACACTTCATACTTCTGGGCCTGACTAATACCTGGGATAGTTTTATCTTCTCATTGTAACATAAATGGGTAATATGACCTTAAATTAGTAATCACCAGCCAATCATGTTTAACCAGTCATGTGAATAATTTGCTCCTGTTCCACAGAGGACAGAGCCCAGAGAAGAAATCCTTGCCCTTCTGGAGTCAAATGGAGTCCTGCCATTGACTTCACATCTATATGAGAATGGAGGTGGTTACTGGGGGGAGAGGCCAGGAGTGGTGACCTGTAAACATCAAAATAATAAGACGACTTATAAATCCATTTTGTATTTTGGAAAAAAATTGTTACCATTTTCAGAGGCCAATAATTTTGAGTTTTACTAATATTTACAAAAAGATAGTTATTTAAAAAGGCTAAATTCCTGGGTCTCAAGCTGAACTGAGCATCCAAACTGGTAAAGTTTGGATTTCCTAGTCTGTGCCATGATATCCCGATACTAAATCTTCTTGTTATTAGTGTCAGAATTGACCTTTGTCAAATAGTCACAGAAATGCACTGCTAACTTGGATAAAGTAGTTGGAAACAATATTCCTTTTTCTCTCTCTTCTGGAAATAAAATATGTCCTTACTGAAAAATAATAAATGAGATTCTGTATGCTTTATAATGTATTTATAAAGTATGGGGTCTTTTAAGCTCAACTTATGTTGCTTTACATTGTTGGCTTGACCACATTTTGGGAAAGAACATGCTTAGATTTAGAGCTCTGTCAGGCAAACTGCTTTTCGGAGACCAACCAAATATAGCTAATCTTGTTGTGTATATCTTTGTCAAGAAAGCAGGAGACTTAACAGTATGAATACAGGCCAGAATGGGCTCAAAAAACCCTTTCAAATAAATTCCACTGTATGTTCACAGCTAGTATGTAGATATATTTTTTAAATTACAGTGCTAATATTAAAAAAGTTGTATTGTAATCATGTTTTATACTTAGCCAAACTGGTTAATAAACATTAGAACTTTTTGTATCTTTCCAAACTGGGAAAAGAACACAGAACTCACAGTGATATGCTTTTAAGTAGTATTTTCAAGGTTAGCCCAAGAAACTGAATAAAAACACATGATTACATATTTTCACAGGTATTTTTCCAATGTAGTTTATGTGTCCTATATACCAATACACATGGCAGATCCAGGAAAAGAAATTTGTAGCTCTTAACTGTAAAGTTAGCTCTGGTAAGTTAAGCTAGGTGAATAGTTTAGATAAATCCAAATAAGCAGAAGTAATAAACATCATATAATTAATTAAATTAACAGAATTCAGCCTGAAACCAACTGCAGGATCAAGGCTCTCTTAATTAAGTTTTTAAAAGGCTTTTACATCTTTCCCTTCATCTTTCTATTTTAAACTCTCTTGTATTATTCTTTAGCAAAATAAAACAAACCAACACAAATTCTTGACTATATCTGCATATTTAATATATATATTTTACAGAAACATATCTCTAAATTTGTCAGAGGCTAAATACTAACAGACTTTAGAAAAAACAATTCCTCATTCCATGTGACAGCTTATTCTATCCTGGTTTTCCAGTAGGAGTTGCCCTGTCCTTTCCTGTGAAACTTCTGGCACTAAGAATAGGATAATAGATTTGACAGATATTAACAAACACATCAATATCTTAGAGTCACTGCAATGATGTTATTAACTAAACTCTCTTCTATAAATGCACCTGGATCTTATAAACAGTTCAGGGAGAGAGAAGGGTTTACCTTTAAGCTTATAGGTGTTCACAATGCCTTTCTACTGATTTTATCAGTAACTGTTTTTGAAAACTTAAACAAAAATGATTCTTGTTTTTTTATTGAATTGAAAAGTGTTAATTTATTGAGACATGTGAGCATAATGTAAAGTCCAAAAGTCTTTTTAATACACATGATTTCTAGTAAAACAGAAATATGTTCAACAAGAACTACTTTGCAGTTGGCTGATTTTTCAGTCTTTCTTTACTTTTCCAAAATTTGAAAAAAAAAAAAGTGCATGAAAATTCATTTACTGTATGCATTAGCTCACAAAAGTAACATCAGCTTGTATCACTCTGGTAATTACTAATGTGAGGCAGGAAAATTTTATGAAATAGAATAAATAATGTATGTGTGTTTCTATACACTTGAGATTAAGCCAACATACCACAAGATGGCAGATGAAAGCAGCTAAAGTGGCAACTTGCAGAAGAATGTAAGTTTGTGGGTCAGAAAAAACAACTGGTTTTGAAAAGTTTCCTTAACTTTGTATTATAGGAAATAAGTTTTGGAAGCTGTCTTACAAAAAACAGACATTCATGTTCACCTATTAATGTTCTTAAATACTTAGCTGCTAGAACTACAGTCTCTCAAATTCAACATTTAGACTCCAGTTCCAATTCTGGGCAGGCTCCAAATTAGAACTTGCAGTGTTAAGACATTTTACACAAAATCATAGTGGTCTCAATATTTTAGGAACATTCAACAGGACATATTAGCTGAGGTGGCAGTTTTCAGGACTCTTTTTGTGCTTACAATCCTATGTGACTTACCAAAAATCACATATAGATTCTGCAGCATTCAGGTGCAGGCTTGAACTGGACCTGAATTCACTGTTTCTCCTTGATCTTTTCTGCCTGACACTTGATGACTACCTGAATATCTTACTGAAATTATGTTCTGGATCTTTCAAGTTATGCAAAAAAATAACCTTCTGTTGCATCTAGATCATTCAATCTGCATATCCAAGACTGCCCAAAGTCCCTAGCTTACTTAATAGGCAGCACCCAGACCATATTCTCCTCTGTTTTTAAATTCATACCTGTAATTTCTGATGGAAAAATAAATAGGACTGAATCACGAATGAGAAAGGTGAACACTGATGAAACATATCTGTGAAAGTCATATCACACAGCTGACAAGTCACATTCATTCATCCCCTGACCCTGCGACAGGCACACACAGGACAGTTTTCCCATAGGCACTGTGCCCTAAGTATCTCATTGATAGCTTTTTTTTTTTCCCCCTGATTCACTAATCGCACATGGAGAATTTCTTTCATTTGATAACTGTTCACATACATTAGTAAAGAAGCTTCTGAAACTTAAACAGTTGAAAAATCCCAATAAGCCCTTAGGAATTATTATTGAGTCTTCTCAAAAGCTTGAAAAACAGTCCAGCTGTTTCATCTGAAAAGCATACGTGGGATAGCTGATAAGGTGTGCAGCTCAGAAATAGATGATTGGAAGAGAGTTTACTTGCATTCAAGTTACTTTAGAGAGGTTGGCAGCTGAGTCCAGTTTAGTCCTAACAGGATATAGGCAAGTCCAGCCTTTTTTCAGTCAAGCAGATGCTACTGAAAAATGTGTGGAGACCAGGTAAAATCAAATATAAGAATAACCATGAACTGAATGCATAACACTAATAACATTCACAAAAACATAGCAGGTATCTGAGGTTAGGTGTAACAGCTTTTTTTGGCTGTGTAAAAATTACTGAGAAATATATATATATGCAGCAGGAAACACCCAAATACAGCATTAAGCAGGACCTGAGTGTATAATCAATCATCAGTAACATGTGCAGACTTAGCATGATGAAATATTAAAACTCTTATGCAACTTATGGTCATTTTCTTATTGGCTGTTGACTATGATGCAATTCAATGTGCAGAAAACAAGCATACAGAAAGAGAATCACAGCATAGTATCCATGCTGTAAGCTGATTGAGTGAAATATTGGGATGTGCTGATTGTTACCTGATGTAACAGCTGAATGTAGGAACCTGACCGATCAAACCTGTTTGAAGTTGAGCATTATTTTGGGGTAACATGATATGGCTCCTGGAAAAGCAGGATCTGAAACAGGCTCTTACACAACTCTTTGCAGCTAATGGGTAAGAATGGGAGGTTTGGGGTCCTTAGAATAACAACAGTGATGGGACACTGCTTGCTAGTAACACAAGATGGTTACTGGGAAAGGAATACCAAATAAGCAACTACACAGAGCCTAAAATCCTTTTTTGCCCTGACATAAGCCGGTTCTGGTTTCATAACGTTAAGGCTCAAGCACAATGACATAGTAGCACAATGCACTATTTTTTAATTGGGACAGGCTTCCATTCACTAGCCCAGGGCATGGTAGGGCTAAAACTGAAATTTCTGTGCTCCACACCGAGTGCCCCATCCTCCCCCCACCAGCCCTCTGCCCCAACCTATCCCTATAGAAAGATCCTCAAAGTTCTCTCCTGTTGACAGTGAAGGAAACCTGGTAACCACTTGGGTTTCAGAGTCAGAATTTCTTTTTATTTCCAAAAGATGTCATCATTTTATCTTCTTGATTAAATATTTTTTTTAAAGCAAGGATCATAGCCTTCATAGCATTCTAAAGGCAAAAATGCAACTATACTAAACCAAAGAGAAGTGAGACTAGAAAAAGATGATGAAAAACAGAAGAAAGCCTTGTCAACTGAACACAATAGAGGTAGCAGGAAAAAAAATGGATCAAAACTATTGCTGTGCCCTGTAGATTTGTTTTCTTGCAATATTTGCATTAATAAGTTTGTACTGCATGAAGATTCAGTTACTGCACATGTAGATTAATTTATATGGAGAAGCAATAGAGTTTCTTTTACTTGCCAACATCTAGAATGGAGGGGAAGCATCCCATTTTGCAATTGTTCCAACTCATTTCTAAATGTAATGGACTGTTTCCTATTAAAAAAAAAAATCCTGTAAAGAGATATTTCTCTTAATTTTCCATAATATTCTCAAAGTCTTAAAGCAAATAATCATAAATAAAGGCAAAAGAAAAGGCCTTGTACCCTCAAAAGATATACAGACAATGTTTATTGATACAGCTATGAATAGCTAAAGTATTTTAGTCACTTCATCAGATAAGCAGATTACTTTGCAGGATACTTTATAAACTGAGAGATTAGTGCTTAAAATTCTAGGCCATTTTCAGTAAGAATTGAAGTTTTCCCTACTGTTTCCAAACCCAAAGCAGTATTCATTTAAAAAAAAAAAAAAAAAAGAGGATAATTTCCCCTAGCATATCCAATATACAAGTATACTACTCTTTAAAAAATATTATTCAGGAAGTCTTAAGAATTTGTCTTAAGGATAGAATGCAAAGCCTTCATTCATTACGCACTTTCTTGGTTATAACTGCACAACATGTGAATGCTTCAAATACTGACCAATATAGCAATTTTTAGGATGGGTAGAATGTTACCAGTTTGTATATGAACGAAAAAAAGTAAAATAGCAACAGATTGGAAAGCAACAGTTGCAAAAGGCAGAAAATTGAAGGAGTGGGAGGAGGAATAAAAACTTTTAATCTTTTCTTGAAAATTGACAAGAAATCTCAGTCTGAGGCTTTTCACCCAAAATTCAGACAAAATACGAAGTTGGGGGATGGGGGGAGGAAGAAGGCATTAGGCGAAGAAAGAAGGGGGAAGAGGAGGTAATACCAACACAATAATGCTGAAGAACAAAAACATGACAGAAAACTCAACTGAAATGTCAAATTTTGGCAAGAAGTCTTATTTGTCATAACTTCACTTTTCTATCTATTCATGTATTGCTGGTAAGTTTTCACTCAGCTTTAGAAGCTGATATCAAAAAATGTAAGACCTCAGAAAATACCTTTTATCACTTTTGTCTCTAGCAAATATTTTAATACCAAGGAATATACTCACAACAGTTTTCTGACTATGTGAAATACAGCAGAAAACCTGTTTTTTCTCACCCATTTAATACTAATGAGTTCATGAAAAAACATAATTACTCCCATAAAGTTTTAAGAGAGGAAAATTTATTGCTTGCAGGACTTAAATGACAACAACAGATGTAGTTCTCATTATGAATGCAGTTTTAGGAACAGTCATATTGTTTTTGTTGAATAGCGTTTCTCAATGACTCCAACTATATCACATTCTTTCATCCCGTGTGTATCCATGTCTAGGACTGTGTGCCACTCATTATCTCTGAAAACACAGCACTATCATCTGAAATGCCATCATCCGCCAAACTTTAAAGCAACAGGTTTCCATAGAACCTGTCTACTATACTGGTGATGTATTGATTAGAGGATTAACACCAAAGTACTAAACAAAATGCAGTAGGTAATCAGTACTTTTTTCAATGTTAGATTTGTTATTAAACACTCCAAAGTAAGAGCACCTCACTGGTGAGGCTGCACCTTGAATCCTGTGTTCAGTTTTGAGCCCCTCACTACAAGAAAGACATTGAAGTGCTGACCTTGTCCAAAGAAGGGCAACAAAGCTGGTGAAGGGTCTGGAGAACAAGCCCTATGAGGAGCAGCTGAGGGAACTGGGGTTGTTTAGCCTGGAAGAAAAGGATGCTCATGGGAGACTAAACGGAGGTTGTAGTGAGGTGGGGGTCAGTCTCTTCTTCCAAGTAACAAGTGATAGGATGGGAGGAAATGGCCTCAAGTTGAACCAGGGGAGGTTTAGATTGGATATTAGGAAAAACTTCACCAAAAGGGTAGTCAGGCACTGGAACAGGCTGCCCAGGGAAGTGGTTGAGTCCACATCCATGGAGGTATTTAAAAGATGGGTAGATGTGGTTCTTAGGGATATAGTTTAGTGGTGGACTTGGCAGTGTTAGGTTAATGGTTGGACTTGATGATCTTAAAGGTCTTTTCCAACCTAAGCGATTCTATGATTCTAAGAGGGCCCATTCAAGGAGCACAGGCTTTAGGCATGTAATGGCAAGATGGACAGAAACATGTATTGGCTGAAGTTCCAGACTAGGTGATCCTATTAATCAAGTGGCCAAGAGATCAACAATATAAGGAAGAGCAACCTCCTTGGGCTATTGAAGCCCCTGCATATGATGAATTAAATGCTGAAAATAAATTAAGTTTGTCTACTGACAGATCCTGTAAAATCAAAGCAGGAAACAAGGGGTAACAAGATACTGCTTGGAACACCTCCAGAGGGGAAGTTGTCACCTGCAGAGGGCCTGGACACTCCAGTCAGTTTGCAGAAGTAATGATGACCTTGAAAATAGCCTTTAAACATGCTCAGGAGCATGTGTTGCCCTGACTTTGTCTGTACTGACTTCTCGGTGGTGGTTAATACAGTATCAAAATGGCTCAAAGACTGGAATCATGGTAACAGGCAGCAGAGAGAAAAAGCCTTTTGGGAAGCAGAACAATGGAAAATAACAGCTGCTCAGAAGAGACCTACTATAATGTCACGTTAATGCGTATATCCCAAATGCAAAGGGAACTCAAGAACAGAAGCACATCAAGAAGGCTGACCAGCTAGCCTGACTTACCAGCATAGACCTGGGATGGGAGTATAAAGGAAAGCCATTTTTAGCCAGGTGGGCCCAGGAATCTACTGAGCAGTCTGGGAGGAATCAGACTTCCTACTGGGGCAGCAAATGCAACTTGAACTTGTCTCAGAAAGCCATAATACAAGCAGTCAGACAGCACAATTATTTATGGAACAATATAACACATTCAGAAAATACAAGTGAAGCTGGGAGCAGAGCATGATAACACAGCAGGGCAGGACCCCATCCCACAGTACCTGAATGAGGTGAGCAAGGCAGAGCCAGAGATGGTAGCCAGGTTCAACCAAGAGCCCAGATGACCAAGCAAGTTCATAGCAGTAAGGTGGGAAGTCAATCTGAGGGTTACATTCAGGATCAGGTCTAGTGAGAGTAACTGGGATCAGACACAGCCCAGTGATCATTCAGCAAGTCCATGTAAGAAGACAGGTCTGAGGTCAAGTTGGGAAGCCAGTCCACAGGTTAGGGTCACAATCAGCAGGGTCCCCAGCTGGACATAGGTGTGGTTGTGACTGAGCTGGAATCAGAATTACAGCACAGCTGAGGCTAAATAAGACTCCTGGGCCCATGGGCAGGGCATGTGGGTGGAAGGCCCCAGGTGAAGTTGGTCAGGACTATTAAAGTCTATTAGTGCTCTCCGGGCCCTGCCAGAGAGGGAAATAAGTTTGGAGAAATACCTCATAATTATGTTCTCAATTACATGTTTTGCAGGGACGAGGTCTAAGGTTTGTAATGAATACATGTTGAGAGATGGGTATGATGTGAAAGCCTGTAGCCTGGTTCCCAGGGGTGAGGGGTGGTGTTTTCTCCAAGCGTATGTACACATGGTTACAGTGCCAAATCCCCACTGTCTGGGAGGAAGGGCAGAATTTATAATGTGTGTGTATTAAGATTGAGATGATGTTAAAAGTAAGGTTTATAATAGATATATTTTCAAACAGCTCTTAAATATGTTTCACACCAGCTTGAGGAGGAGCATGCTGGCACAGCCGGCAGCGTACCAGTGGGGCAGCAAACTGTCCACAGCCGATCACAGCCAGCTCCAGCCAGCTCTGGCAGCAGTGTGAACCGCCTGCCACCTGCCAAAGCTGCAGCCAGGGCATGTGGCACCTCTGCGCAGGCTCGTTTGAGAGAGAGAGGCATTTGGGAGGAGTAGAAGAGATGTGGAAGGAAAAAGAGACAAGACGCATGAAAGAAGACATTGTTGAGGACACAGCTGGAGGTGTGCTCGTGGAAGGAGGCATTCCATGACAGAGGAGGTGCTGCCCACAGGTGACTCCCACCAGGGCAGGGACACTGGGAAGGACTGCAGCCTGCAGGTGGCCCTTGCCAGGGCTGGGACACCGCCGAGGGACTGCAGCCCATGGAGGACCCATGACAGAGCAGAGGAAAATGAAGTAGCAGTAAGAAGAGGCAAAGAAAAACAAGAAGCAGGGAGTGGCAGACAAAGTATTACATCCATGACCCCAGCCTCCTGCACTGCCGGTCACCTCACTGAAGGGACTGGGAAAGAGTGAGTATAATGCATGGTGAAAAAAAGGGAAACTGAGACTAGGAAGGTGGGAGTAGAGGTGTTGGACTGAACTTGAGCTTTGGGAAGGAGGAGGAAAGCTGTTTTCTAACTGTTTTCTTCTTCTCTTGTGAGTTGATAGGACTTCACTTGAAACTTTTTGCAAAAGCTATTCTCAGGTACTTCTGGGTTGCTGTGGATAAAGCCAATTGGCTGGGCTGTTAAGGTACTTTCCAAAAGACAAAAAAAGAAAAAAAAAAAGATAGTTTGTCAGAATAAGGACATGTAGATTAAGTTCACTGCCTTCCTCCCCAAAAAGCAAAATCTTTCTAGATATTAGGTAAGACATAAAAAAGAGTTTTAAGCAGCTCACTAAGATTTTATTAGGGTCTTATCAAGTGCATAAGCATCCAGATCACAATTGATGCTCATAGCCAGTGTGTGTTATTTGAATTACATTTTCATTTAACATGAAATGAGTTCAGTGATCACTGAAAGTATTCAGTGAGATCACTGAAAGTATTGTCAGACCTATAGCAAACAAACATAAATTTACCCAACAGTTTACCTGCAATCATTAAAAAATATCACACATATTTATGGGCCTCTTTTGCCAGTAATGTATGACAATGTGGAGAGGAGCCTTGTGCATGTGTTTATGTGGAATGGGTCACAGGAGAGTAGACTCAGGTGCTAGAATGAGTCTGTTCATTTATACAAATGCTGCATGAAAAGCATATAAATGGGACTCAGTTTCAAAGAACTTCAGCTTATTCCCTTTCTCCATAATGAAGTATATAAAGGATAAAAAAGAACGCTAAAAGCAATAAATTATGTAAATAGCAGTGCCATTTTACTTCACTGACATTTTCTGAATCAGCTTATAATTAGATTTGTCACTTTCACATCTTAGGTCCTAATTCCCACATATTTCAACTGGCTTTTTTACGAAAAAACCCCAAACAACTCAGAATCAAGAGTCGAAAGGATATTACTATGCCTTATGCGCATTCTTTAGCTCACCCTTGTATTTTTGTTTTAATGAAGAACAGAAACAAAAGCCACACTAGCATTCTTCAAGATATTATGTTAAGTTTTAATCAATATATTTTAATCTATATTTTACATATAATAGTATTACAGAAAAATAAAAACTAAGGTTCCAAATCTGCAGAATCTTTGTGAGCAAGTTGATACATGAAATAGTCTTCAGGTAAAAAATAAAATAAGTAAATAAATTCAGGTACCAAAAACTACATTAGCTTTAGTAAACTTCCCTATGCACTCATTATCTTTTAGCTTCCTCTAAAAAAGAATAAAGAAAAAACCCACCAAACAACCAAACAAAGGAAAAAACAACACCAAAACAACCAGATATTAATGGATCATAATCCCAAGTCTATGTGCTGCAATTCAATTAAAAACTTATTGAAAGAAATGGATATACTTTTTCCACTATGTCAACACAATTATATGACTCACTTTGTATGAGAAATCATCCAGCCATAACCTGCTTTACCAAGGAAGCCTGGAGAACGTAGGTATAGACAACAGGCATTTCTTTTACAAACCATGAGTCTCAATGTTTTGATAATTACTTTTAAAAAAATTATCTTGGAAAAAGTCACAAATACACAGTTTTGTTTGATTGTTTTCTTCTCAGTGATCCACAATCTAGAAAATACACACTTCAAGCAGTCAGAAAGCACTTTTCCCTGCCTATGACATTACTCTTACATTAACAACTGTCAGATTCTAACTGTGAGGTCATCTAGAAGCTCATATAGTCTATCTTATCCTCCCCCTCACCAAAGGACCATCTACTATTCAACATTATCTTCAACCAATATTGGTCTGTCTCAGAGAAAACAGCTTACAGTGATGGATATTCTAAAACCTCCCAAAGTAGTAAGTGTCAGTGTATATATGTCATTGCCATTAGAAAATTCTGTTTATGTCTAATGTGAATCTTCCTTGGTGGTGTTAATTTCACTAGTCCTTGTACATGCGTATAGATAACCTGGTTTATATCCTTGTTTTGCCTGCTGACAGCAGTTTTAAATGCATCCAAAAACTGTCACTAAATTCAGCTCCCCATTCGTAACCCTGCCCTCTCTTCCATCCTGATGCCTGGGCTTCTCTATCTATCCCCAGTTATTTCACATTTTGTAATGTTGCCATATTTTCTAGACCCCTGATTATTCTCCTTGATCTCCCTGGGACTCTCTACAGTTGATCCATATCTTCATCAAAGTGCAGTGTCTCAAAGCAGCAGAGTATTCCATCTGAGGCTTTAACCTTGCTTAGCAGTGTGGAAGAACTACTTCACAAATCCTGCAGACTTTTGCAAAATAAGCCCAAACAGATTTTTTCACACACTGACAATGCACATGCATGTAATGTGCAGCATGCCCTCCAAGCATACTGTATGCCAAGGACACGACTTTAAAATTGTTTAAAAAGAGAGACCTTAACTTAGTCAAGTTTATTTCCAAGCTATATTTAAATTAAAAAAAAAAAATCTGCAATTACTCTACTTCTAAATGAGATTGAGCCAACGTGCTAACAAATGTACTTGAATTATTCTGTTAAGCAAATACCTTCTTACAAACAAAAAACCTCAACCTATTTTCCTCAAACTTGTAAGAAGCTTACATGAGCAGAGACAAGGCATAAAAAGTTTCAGCATACATACATGCACAATTTCCATGTTGTGATCAAACATGTTAGGCTATGATGAAGATCTTTATACAAATTTAACTCCAGAGGCTCTTATAGTTCAGATTTCTTTCCAAATTGCAGCTTCATAGCCTTGCTTGACTTTTCATTTCAACTCTGCATTGTATTGTCTGCCATTGTTAAGTTTCAAAAATAGTATTTTCTCCTCCTTTTCTGAATCTCAGCTTTCTCTTGACATTGTATTCTTCTCTCAATCTGATACATTACCACTGTTGTTTTGACACATCAGACATACAATGCCACGTGAAACAATGAAGTAGTACTGTGCTCCTGCAGCAATAATTTGCCTTTATGGTAAAGGATTGAAGAGGCACTGCATTGCTTGATACAGCATGTGATCCATCAGTGGTTTATGCACTGTTGTTAAAGCATCACATTTACATTTATAAATGTTAACTCAAGTGACCTTATATTTCAGAAGTTATCGATTTCACAAAATTTTTGTGCTTATTAAGTGCACCAAAGCACTCTTCTTAACTCAACAGAGGTAAGTGGGTGTTAAATGCTACTGTTTTTTAATTTTTAATTAAAAGTGAGGAGGAAGGAAAAAAATAAAGAGAAGTAGCCCATTCTTCTGCTCCATTGTCCATGACAACATCTCCTGTTTAAAAAAAAAACAAAAACCACAACTACATGTTACACAAAGCAAAGCTCTCACTATGCTAGGCTGTTATTCTGTCAAGCAGGACCTTTTAGCAGGGCCTGTTGCAATAGGACAAAGGGTAATGGTTTTAAAATAAAAGAGGGTAGATTCAGACTAGATATAAGGAAGACATTTTTTACAATGAGGGTGGTGAAACACTGGAATAGGTTGCCCAGAGAGGTGGTAGGTGCCCCATCCCTGGAAACATTCAAGGTCAGGCTGGAACGGGCTCTGAGCAACCTGATCTAGTTGTAGATGTCCTTGCTCATTGCAGCGGGGGGGTTGGACTAGATGACCTTTAAAGGTCCCTTCCAACCCAAACTATTCTATGATTCTATTCTAAGATTCTGTGATTATTGATTTTAAAATGGGGAGAAATCTATTACATAACCCTCATTACTACCCTGGCAAGATTTAATGCAACTAGCTGGAAAGAGATGGCACTTAGTTCAGCCTTCATTTTAAATCCCTGTTTAGGTAAAACCCACAGAACTATAAAATCACTGTACGTGAAACACCCCCCCCAAAAAAAAAAACCCAACCACACCAAACAAAAACAAACAAACAAACAAACCCCCCGCCCCAACACCAGCATGTTTGAGCAAGGCCACTCAAGCACTGCTAAGTCATGTGGTAGAAAAGCAAGCATGGTCTGTTTGAAATCAATAGCACAACTGGGTGCTAATGATGCAGTCAGTCTTTTGCAGATTATATTCATTCAAAGTCAATGACTCCAAGCCTTTTGCCCTAAAGGAACATTCTCAATCCTGAACATTTTTTGCAGATCACTCTGCATCAAAATTTATTGAAAAAACTGTGTAGCGTTGCTCTGATGTACCATCGACCTCAGCATGGAACAGCACCAGATCACTACAGTCCAGCAGTAGAGCAGAAGTTAAGAAAACCAACATGAATATTACAGAATTTATTTTTCACTAGCCATGTTATTGGTAAACATTTGAAACTCTTTATTTTGTTAAACTATTCCTTTCTTGACCAGTTAGCCGTATTAACATTAATATTCAGGAACAATTCATATATTCTTTTATTTAAATGGTCACATCTTATTTAAGTTAATCATTCTAAGTATTATGACAGCTTTGATCCTTCAGCTCCTAGAAAAGACAGAACATAAAAATTTATCGAGTTTCGTATCCAGCCTTTTTTATGTCACTCCCTGTGGTTAAGGAAACTGCACTGCTCTATTGAGAGTTTCCTTTCCAATTTCAGTCACTACACTTATTTCCTAACAGAATGCCCTAATGCAGTACTCACAGGCACTGGAGGGGCTATTCAAACACAATAAAAATGAAAAAGTGCAAATGTTGTGGCAGAAGCACTTGACAATATCTCCCAAAATAACATTTTATTGTAATGTACAGAAACACTCCAGTACTATGTCAATGACTGTCATTTCCAATATGCTACCTAGCATCAGTGCTGTCAATTCTAGTGACTCTGTCAAGTGTTTCATGGTAATTGGTGTGCTTCCATACGCGTCACATCCTGGAGCAAAGGTATGGAGGAAAAAGAAAATGTGTGATCGACACAATTCTTAAAGTTCAAAAATTGGAAAGGAAGGAGGGAGGGAGGAATGAAGGAAGGAAGAAGGGGAGGAAGGAAAAAAGGAACAGTGAAAGTCCCTCCAAAATATAAAATTTTAAATGACAGAAGGAGGAAAATCTAAAATATATTCATTATTTCATTAATATTTTTAGACTATCCACACAAATGACATTTCTGTTTGTTTTTAAACAATTAATTTCTCATACAAATCTTCAATTTTTTTTTACTGGAAATAGGAATAAAATTAATTTCAGGAAACTACATCCTCCCAAACTTCCCATTTTTTTCCAGAAATATTAACAAGTTTAGGAACAGATTAAAGCAGATTAAACAATACTTTACATATTTTTAGGTTACTATAAACTCCAAATGAGTTTTTAAAAGTCATCTTCACTTCACTGCTTGTTATATGCATCTCAGACAAAAGATTGTAAGAGTGCCTAGAATTACAGGTTCATTTTGTATAAAAGTGGTAGCTGGGCAACAGATTTTTACATCTATCATTTAAATCAAAGTCCCTGGCCCCTAAGAGCATGTAATTTGTTGTATACACATTAAAAACTAATTTAAACAGTCTTTATAGGTAGGTGAGATTTTCCACATGGTTAGCTTGAAAGGTACAACACATACTGCAGGGATCCACTGATCTCTGATCTTTCTTCTTTTTTTTTAAATAAATGACTCTCTGTCAACCACCACTACACCACTTTATTGTGACTGATTCAATAGTATGCAATTAGTTTCAAAATGTATTACATTCTCTTAAAATGTTTTCCCAACTCATGAAATATTCATCTTCAATTTGCAGTTCATCAGTTTATGTTTTAAAATGTCATTTTCAATGAATACAACACACAAACAGAAGAGGCTTCCCTCTTTCTTGCTTCTATACCACCACCATCTTGTTGCACCTTGCCAGTCTTTCTTGTAAGTAAATGAAGTGTTTTTCTCCACATATTCTCTTGATTTTTAGTCTTCCAATTATCCCTGAACCATTTCCTACACAGTACTAAATTGCTCCATTCTCCTGTCAACCATATATAATGTTTTCCATTCCCTCATCTTTCCCTCAGTGCTCTTCCTCCCCAAGTTCCTTGCATATTCCTGCCCAGTAACTGCTGGCCTGCACCATTTATTGTCTGAGCTCCATGGAGAAAGGCAGGAGATGAAGCCACTTACATTAATGACAGTCATCTTGATATCATCAGAAACAAATGGAACTTACACGTATACTGCATATGATACAGACAAAAAGTCCAAATTATTACAAAAAGGAGAAATTAAGTGTCCTTGGAATATCCCAAGGGCAATGGAAAATAAATAACAAGAGGAATTCCTTTTCTACCACTATAAATATGGGAGACATTTCTGCAAACCAGGAAAGTTTTCCAAACAGAAAGCCATATGAGCAAGACTACTTATGAGTGTAAGTAAAGACATAGCAACCGATGTTTTATTGAATATTTGTTGGGTCACATCTTTCCAGAAAGCTTGCCTTGTTTAAAGATTTTAATGCCAAACATTTATTCCATCCTTATTTAAAAGAAATACTTACAGGCATCTACAAAGCAACACTTCTGAGGTGTGTAGTCTAATTATTACGTGGCATGCTTGATGGCTGAAACATCTAAATTCCTAGTTTTATACTAAGTAGCAGAAGCTTAGGAACATACTTAAGTACTTCTCTAAATTAGGACATTTTTTGTCCAAATAATCAGCAAATGATAGTAGTCTTGGGTAAAACATGAAATATTATCATGTTCCTGTGATTACAGGCAGAGTACAAGAAATTAACTCAAAGTCTTTAATGCAATTTATTTCTTAGAATTACTTTGGGAAGATTAGTTCCCTCTTACAAATTCTCATTACTTATCTACTGTACTTTGGGTTTTTAATCTGATTTTAAAAGGTGAAATTACACTTTATTCATTACAGAGCTACCGGTTTTAATTTTTTAAACAACATTAATACTACTGCTAACTAGTTTCTGTAGGAGGAACTTCCAGCATTCTGAGTAGTCATTTGGGACTACATGTTTCCATAATCTGCTGAACAATCACATAGTAAGTATTTGGCCTCTGTTCACACAAAATCAATGTGATGTAGAGTTGTATTAATATGGTAGTACATGAGTTAAGTTATTTTATAGCAGTTATTTATTAATATGAACAGATAAATCTCTATTTCTGCTGTGGCAAAGAGCTTGGTTGTGTTACCGTTGTGTGCTTTTTTTTTATTGACCCATATTATGTCACCTAAATAAACTGCTACAGTGCTTGGGCAATTTTCTTATTATCCTGAAAATAGCTGTTAAAAAATATCACCTTCTTCAGCTTTTCAGGAGATACACCCCAAGCTTTCTGGCTCCCTGTCTTTCCCCCTTCACTGAATGGAAGAAACCAGCACCTTTAGCTATACTTCTGCCCAGCCCTCCTATTCATCTGATCTTGGTTTCTATTCATGCAGACAGCAGGATTAGTAACAGTATTTTTCAGACCCTGATAGAAAGCATCAATAATTTAGGATTTGCCAGGTTACTCAGATGTAATTCACTGCAATGTTTAATGACTTTTTTTATAAGATCATGGTAGGTTAGCTATTCAGCAATATATCAGGCACCCAAGCATTTTAATTCCTTGTACAGTGAATCACAGCAAAATAATTATATGCAGCAAGATAAGTAGAGAATCAAATCTTTTAAAAGTATTTTAAATGCAACCTATGTTGTACAACCCTTTGTTATCTGATATATTCATACATATTAAATAAAGAAACAAATGAAAAGCTCATATTGGCTCTAGGTCTATCGTAGTAAGCTAGTGCTTAATGTCAGTTAGGAAAAATAAATTTATTTTCTTCCTCCCCATTGAAAAGAAATTAACTCCTTAATGATGTTTATCAGTTTTCATAGGAAAATATCAGCGTAAGTGTTTATAGAGGTATCTGACTGGCTAACAGAACTATGACTAATTTCTACAACAGCAGGAACATTTATCTGCTTCCCTCAAAAATACACTTTGAAAGCACATGAGGAAAGTCCTCATTGTTATTTGTACTTATATGTGATAGTAAATTCTTTAGATCTAGAATCCTTTCTGATTAAAGGAAGTGATTCTTCATCTCAGGCTGGCTACTTGCACAGAAAACATAAGTAAATGTGGCAGAGTCATGATTTATTAAACAAGATTCCAATTCATACTGTAGTCACATGAGACTGACAATCAGGCATGCAGCACAGACAAATTCATACTTGGTTGATTTCCAGAGTGATTAAAGAAATTGGCTAAAAATATATAGCAAATCTAAAGAGAATCAGAAAAATAATTTAAGTCTCCTATCTTCTATCTAGTGGCACAATGTTATTTCTTCCTCAGCTTCTGAACAACAGGAAATGAAAACAAAAAAAAGTTTGTCAATATGATTATATTCAGCATGAACATAATAAATATTACCTCTCCTGGTAAGAGAAATTTGTAGTTTAATCCTTTGCTCCACTGTCAAAGAATAGTTCTTCCTCTAACTTAACAGTGCTTGAAAAACTTGTTTCAGGGAAAGAAAGTATATGGAACAGACTAATTTCTGACCAGTTCTTTTAGGTGTTAGTTCATAAATGCATTGCTACCTTGTCTCTCTTTTTGATAAATATAGCCAAAGGCTTCTCTGTTAAATAAAAAAGGCAGAATCTAACTGGATAATGATTGTCTTTAGATTTGGCATCCAGCAGCAGTAAGATGCTTTGAATATCCTTTTTTTTTTAATATGAAAAGAAGAGCCTGCCTTTCAGCTGAAATGGCTCTGAAACATCTATGCAAAGCATAAGAGAGAGTAAGAAATCCAGTTCCCTTTAGAGTCAATGAGAGATCATAGCATCAGAATAGCACATGCTTTTACCAAAAAGGCCCAACCAAAACCACAGTAATTATACTTGAAATCTAGTAACTTCCCTGCAAATTTGTACCGCCTATTGCCACTCCATGGAGTGCAGAACTAAATAAAGCCTAGGGAGATTTGGATTCATATTCATATACGTGTAATATTCCCAGGTTCTTCCTTCAGTTACCATGTGACTTCCAGACCCTGATGGATTTCTCTGTTGCTCAAATTGCTCATCTACTGGATGGGCAAGCAGCAGCCAACTCTGGGGCTAAATTCCATACCAGTATCAGAGAAGTATTTCTACGATGATGGGTTTGTGGCCGGTTATCTGTTAGACTTGCACTGGTGGTACAGATTTCTTTCCTTTTCCTTCCATCTGCTATTTTTGGAGAGCCTGCAGGAACTCCATTAATTGGGACTACTATTCTTCCATCAAATTCCTTTGAAATTAGCCCAAGAGATTCAAAATTTATAGGGCAGAATTATATGATTATATGATTTTTCTAAGCCTCATTTTCTTAAGAAATAGTCTAAAGAACATTTTCTTTCACAGATGAGCTTGCATGCTACACAATTGCCTAAACAGTATAGTGTCTCAGCTTTCCTGTTAGTGTGCCACTATTCCTCACAAAACCAGGCACAGAAGTTTGAATTGAGGGGGCTCAGAGTTCATCTAGTTTCACATTCAAAGATTAATTAAACCTAGTCACTAAATCTTCAGAAAAGGAAGATGAAGATAGTCGTCTGCATATTTAAAGCCCCCAGTGAGGGCAGACAAGAGTAAAGAATTTTCCCTGTTTAACTAGACTAATTCCTAAAGGATAATTACTAATATTACATCTACCACTGTGTGCAGTGACGATCTACCTTTAGAAGACCTACTTGGGCATTTTTTTGCCTAAAGAGAAAGCAGCAAGTTTTAAAATTAGTAGCATACTCTACCGAGACTCAAGTGACAGATTCAAACCTTGAGAATTTCATGCAGCAGAAAGCTTGGTAGTTAGACTGTGACAGCGTGAGATGCTTCCACTGGCAGAAAGTGAAACAGGGCAGCCTTCCCTCAGAAGAGGAAAGAGGAAATTTGTCCTAAGAGTCACAAGTGAACCAGAGTAACAAAGCAGCAATGGGAACACTGCAAAGGTAATAAAAATCTGGTTTGGGGAAAGAACTAGTGTGGAGGAAGAGATGTAATACATGTACAGCAACAGGAATGGCAAGGTAACTACACAGTACAATATCTATGCAAGTTTCTTAAAATATATATATATATATAAATTTTAAGTGTGAAAGAAACCCACAGAGAAAATTATCTTTCTGATTTGTTTTAAAAACCAGTTGAGGAGAAGAATCCATCCACCTGTTTCCTATAGTAGAGGTCATTGCATTATTCTTTCCTGGTGTTTGGATGGTCAGAAACAGTCTTTGTAACTCCATGAACCTTTAAACAGCATTCAAAAAGCTAACTGCTCAAATGCAACAGTCACAGAAGGGCAGCTATTTCTTCTGTTAGCCAGTGCTTTGTGTCCTGGTTTAACCCCAGCTAGCAACTAAGCACCACACAGCCGCTCGTTCACTCCCCCGCTGTGGGATGGGGGAGAGAATCGGAAGGGTAAAAGAGAGAGAACTCATGGGTTGAGATAAGAACAGTTTAATAATTGAAGTAAAATAAAGAGAACAGTTAAATAGGTAAAGCAAAAGCTGCACACGCAAACAAGGCAAAACAAGGAATTCGTTCGCTACTTCCCATGGGCAGGCGGGTGTTCAGCCATCCCCAGGAAAGCAGGGCTCCCTCATGCATAACAGTTACTTGGGAAGACAAATGCCATCACGCCAGATGTCCCCCCCTTCCTTCTTCTTCCCCCAGCTTATATACTGAGCATGACGTCATGTGGTATGGGATAACTCTTTGGCCAGTCTGGGTCAGCGCCCCTGGCTGTGCTCCCTCCCAGCCCGCCGTGCACCGGGCAGAGCACGGGAAGCTGAAAAGTCCTTGACCAGTGTAAGCGCTGCTTAGCAGCTATTTAGCAATACTTAGCATCGACATTGTTCTCATCCTAAACCCAAAACACAGCCCCGTACCGGCTACCAAGAAGCAAATTAACTCTATCCCAGCTGAAACCAGGACATTTGTTACCATCATTTTGAGTTATGACGTCTGCTAAACTGGGAGAGCTCCAACCCTATCAGGTAACCTAACAGTGAAAGATGCCAAATAATTTTTCATTGCTAATAATGTAACAAAAAGTCAAGCCCTTTAGAAATCTTTCAGAATATGGTCCACCCAGTATATATGCACATATTTTACTTCTGTCACATAGCAGGATGGGTGTTCACAAAACAAAATGGATCGCTGATTTGATAGTCAGATGTGATAAAATCATATGTGTATTATTCACCAAGCTCGACTAAATATAAATGGTCAGGCCCGTATTTCTCTACATACTGCACTTCAATATAGGTTTTTAAAATTTTTCTGTAATGATAGCGGATCCATATCTACACTGTCTAAGCCCACTAAGGATCCTTGTTATTTTTGCAGACCTCAAAGAATTTCTACACAGACCACAAGTAGAAAACTCTACAACCACTAAACAATGAAAACATAACTACTCAGTGAATGTAAATCACAGAATCATAGAATCGCTTAGGTTGGAAAAGACCTTTAAGATCATCAAGTCCAACCATTAACCTAACACTGCCAAGTCCACCACTAAACCATATCCCTAAGAACCACATCTACCCATCTTTAATTTAATACCTCCACGGATGTGGACTCAACCACTTCCCTGGGCAGCCTGTTCCAGTGCCTGACTACTCTTTCAGTAAAGAAGTTTTTCCTAATATCCAATCTAAACCTGCCCTGGTTCAACTTGAGGCCATTTCCTCCCATCCTATCACTTGTTACTTGGAAGAAGAGACTGACCCCCACCTCACTACAGCCTCCTTTCAGGCAGTTGTAGAGAGTGATAAGCTCTCCCCTCAGCCTCCTTTTCTCCAGGCTAAACCACCCCAGTTCCCTCAGCCGCTCCTCATAGGACCTGTTCTCCAGACCCTTCACCAGCTTTTTTGCCCTTCTCTGGACACGCTCCAGCATCTCAATGTCCTTCTTGTAGTGAGGGGCCCAAAACTGAACACAGTATTCGAGGTGCGGCCTCACCAGTGCCGAGTATAGGGGGACGATCACTTCCCTAGTCCTGCTGGTCACACTATTCCTGATACAAGCCAGGATGCTATTGGCCTTCTTGGCCACCTGGGCACACTGCTGGCTCGTTTTCAGCCAGCTGACAACCAGCACCCCCAGCTCCTTTTCTGCTGGGCAGCTCTTCAGCCACTCTTCCCCAAGCCTGTAGCGTTGCATGGGGTTGTTGTGACCCAAGTGCAGGATCCAGCACTTACCCTTGTTGAACCTTGTTGAACCTCAAATAAGAATCTTCTTGCAAAAAGACACTCGGATGAATGACTTTGATTCCACACACACTGGAGTGGAAAAACATTTTCAGATTATAATGCACTTCACAAATATATTCTGACTCTATGGTACACGAGTACACACTCAAGAACCAATTCATTTTTGTCACCTCTGGTTTTTAAGTTGCCCATTTTTCCTGTGTAATTTACTTCAGGTTTTGATAGTGGGTCATTATTATTATTATTATTATTATTATTATTATTATTATTATTATTATTTCTTTTGCATTAGTCCTTTCAGAGGAGGTCTTACAGTAATCAGAAAAGAAAAAGTTTTATTGTTTATTTTGACAATAGCAATGTAATTATTTTAATGACATGGTTATTCACTTCCTGAAAATTACATGAAAATTGTATTGGAGAAATCATAAAAATGACCTTCTTGCATCTACCAAGTACCATGTAATTACAAAATAATTGCACATTTCTGTATTCTGTAAACTAGTTTACCAAGATTTCCCCACCTCTCCTTTTCTTTCAGTTAAAGGATATGTAATAAAATGGCTACACTTACAGATCCATTGAAAAGTTAGGCTTATCTGTATGCAAACTGAAAGCAACAGTCACTAGTAACATTTCATATTTATAAAACTCTTTACTGCTAAAAGGGGCTGTAAGTTCTTGCTAGCTATGCATAAACCAATACATCATCAGTGACATTCAGCCACCTCTAAACAGGCTGGGCATTAGTTGATTCATTGAAAAGTATACACAGTTAGAGACAAGAGAGAGTTATGGCCAAGGACTGTGAGACAACTCAGTGAGTGGTCCTATTAAACGCGATGGGACCTTTAGCATCTGCAAAAGAATTTTATTTTCAAGGTCTGACAATAAACCACACTGTATGAATTCCTAAGATCAATGGTGGCAGCTGTTCACAATTTCAGCAGTGCCTGATTGAGACATTCTGAGAACTCAGTATAGCTTTCAAGATGTTGAGACAAGTGAAGCATAGATTAATAGAGTAAGGGTGAAAAACGTGCTGATCTTTGTGTTGATTTAAATGGATCAATCTGTCAGGCTCTGGAGACAAGGAGAAAGCTTCAGTCATTGCTGGTTTTATAGAACAGATAGTAAATGATACCTTCTATGCCCAAGTCTCACATTGCCGGATGAGAAGTTCTAGAGCCAGTAACGAAGTAAAATAGAGAGAGAGACGGTGAAAAATTATTTTCTATAGTTGTACTTGAGGGAAGGGAGGCATTTTTAATAGAAACTGGGATATGATAATCATTCAAAACTTTGAAAAACAGGACACCAATTTAAATGCTTCAGTACCAGCATTTACACTGAAAATCTTGTTGTTAACTGAAAAGCATTAGTACTTGTAAGAAGTGTCTCTCTGTGCAGGCCACTCACAAACATGTTCATGTTACTTAAAGAATAAGGTGCATGACAGTTATGGCAGTTATATTTAAGCTTGTTTCAGTACAGAAGATAAGACCTGCAGATACCTTGAAATGCCCTCCAGGTTTATATTTCCAGAACACTGTAGGAGCTGCCCTCAACTTGGGCCGTTGTAACATTCAAAATGTACTTAATTGGTGAATCTTATTCTGCACTGTCCACCTCTGTTCACTTAATAATTGTTTTCAAGACATTCATCAGCAGGAGCTACTCTTATCTCTTTGAAGAATATAGTTTCACCAAATCCAGTGAACCAACACAGGAAGACCTGTCCCTCCTGGCAGTGCTAAGCTACCCTCCTGCTCCATCTTCACTCTTCATACCTCATGGTATGCTTCCACCGCTTACTTTGTGCTTATTCTTGTGCCCTTAGCAAAGCCCTCTGTAAGGAAATTTAATTCATTAAGATGACAGAAAGTTAAGTGAGCCACAAAAAAGAAAAGAAAGGGGCTACTGCCAATTAAATGAATTAAATACTCTAAATTTTCAAAGTGTTTGGTAAGTTCTTGATCTAACAAAAAGGAAAGGCTCATCAGCATAGGATGCAGAGGGGAAGAAAGAAAATAATATAAAAAGAAAAATAATATAAAAGGAAAAGCCTCTTTCAGCTGCAATGGGCTTTTATATCAATTTGGCTGCTAGGGCTTGATAAAGGGCTTGAGATAATCCTATATTAATGGGACTTATTTCATTCCTCTATAGATATATCCCACCTTAGAAAAGGAGGGAAGTTGTGTAGGTACTATATACACCTGGTATGGATAGTTTAATACATCTTGTACATAGTGTAAATAAATACACGGACTTCAAAACAATCACTGTCTCTGATTGTCCATCCCCCTCACCAAAGACAGCAGACGTCTTCCATCTCTTTGGGAATCAAACCTCAAAAGCCAGGTCTCCTGACTCCTTCCTTTTTTTTTTTTTTTTCTTTTTTTCATGTGTTTTGTTTGTTTGTTTGTTTGTTTTTTCCCCTAGTAAAGCATAAGCTTCTTGCATTTATGGTAAATATTTTGGGCAAGATACTAATAGGAGCCACGTTAAAATGAGGTACTTGGCTCTAGGACCGACATTCTTAAATAGAAGTTTGATGACTAAACTCACTGCCACACTGAGAAGGGGACGTCATGCACCCTTCCCCATCCCCATCCAGCTTCTACCTTGTTGTTTCCTTTTACCTTGTTTTGGATCTCCTATAAGATGCTTCAACAACCTAGTGTGCTGAAAGACTAATGTAGCACAAAGTGGACAGCCAACTGAGGGATCCAGCAAGCTCCAGCGTAGCACAATGAAGGGGTAGGACTATATGGCCAGAAGCAGGGAAGAAAGAGCAAAGAAGAGATAGGGAACAACTATGGAAACCAGCTGTTAGAAAGGCCAGCATACTTCAGTAACTGCAAAATCACAGAATGATTCACAAACAAACCCAAGACCATTCTGTCCACCTCCACACTAGCCGGGCACAAATCAGCTTTGCTCCAAAAGCTGTATTATCATTTTATCCTCCCACCAGAGATTTTCAGTTCCAGTACAGTATAGCTACAACTGACACAGTTATACAGTTTTCCTTTAAGAGCTGGCTTGCATCATGTAGCTTGAAATATAGGCAGAAAATTCTCACCTGTCTGAGAAACACAATCCTAGGTACACCTTTCAATACCTCTGATTAGGATTTTTAACATTCACAGAATATTAAGCAGGGAGGATGCCTGCGCCACCCAATGGATAAAGTTGAAGAAAACATAGACTGAAAAATCTCTCCATCACAGTTAGATGCCTGCCTTAGACATACACCCTGAAACCAGTTAATTTGTTGTCACATTTTTTTTTTGTTAGAGATGGATGACTTAAAAAATAATAAAAAGGAAACCCAAAGGTGCTAGTATTCTTGAATTAGTTTCCTCCTCTTCTTGTGTCTGAATTTATAAATCTTTTGTGCTTTGTGCTGAAGCCAGTGCTACTAATGTTATTAGTACACTTACTGGACTGGGGCCCTTAGACAGCTTGACACCTCCTATTACAAAATAGTAAAAACTTAAGTATCTTAAGTCCTTCTACTGATCATGCTTAGAACTGTCCCCATGAAGGCCAAGATATTTTAATACCTGTTTTCTATCCAAAGCAATTTCAGATTTATAGAGAAAACATATGCACTGAAGGATTTTGTATTTTCTGCTTAAATTGTGCTTAAGATACTCATGTCTTTTCTTCTTGATTTGGCCCTTTGATACGTTTCAATGTAGATTCATGGAAATCAATCTTTTGTATTATTCCACTCTAACAGCATATTGATCCCGACTGAGAAACAGTTGCACTTTTAGCAGGCAGTGATCCACACAAGGATTAACCTGAGCAGGCGCAGGCCTGTACTGTGCTGCCTGTCCAGTGTGGCTTCAGGCTGGGCTGCGCTGCACAATCCCTTGGCTGCAGGACACACTCAGCCCGCTCGTTGTAACCGAGGAGCCTGCAGGCAGCTCCCACTTGGTACCTGCAATTACACCACCTGCCTGGCCTTGTCTTTATCTAACTGTGCAACAGGAAGTTCTCATGAGAGCATCCTTTAGAAACAGAGTTGTTTTCTTGTGAGGATATTACATGATAGCTCAGATGACCAAAAGGGAGAGCTTCTCTCCACGGACAGCATGTGCTCTCCACAGCACCATGGGAAAAATCTATCCAGGCTCCAACTGATGATGCACGAATGCAGGATGCCCGGCATCTGAAAAGATGCAAGACTTTCTCGCTATCTATATTTCTCTTCTCATTCTGTCTTATTAAAGCAGTTATTAAGCCGTTTGTTGTTGGGCTTTCCTTATTGAGATCCAGAAAGAGCCCTGTATCATCTCTCTTGCTTGCTCACTCTCATCACCACCACTGCCACCATCCCTTGCCGCAGTGCAGAACAGACACTCATTTAGTGTTTCCTCTTCAGAGTTTCAAACCAGTACACCTAAATGATTTTGGAAGCAGCTTCAAAGTGATACACAGAAGTGAGAAAGACAGACTTCTATTTTACACAAAGGAGAGAATGGAGGTGGCTTCTCCCAGAAACTGACTGTTATAAAGAGAAGAAAAAAACCCTAGTGACAAACTCTTAGCTGCGTTGTTATCTCTGTCATCCAAGAAAGTTTGTGGAAACACTGTAGACAGTAAACTTTGCATTGTCTCTGCTTGTTAGTAATAGGCAACTATATATAGTCAAAAACTGCTATGATAGTGACAGCTTGATGTCTGAGAATTGTCTTGCTATGGAACATTTCAGCGTGATTTTTGAGACAGTACAAACACACTGCGAAATTATGATCTTCAGTATTTTGTCAGGTCAGAAAAGGTACTTAAATGGCCAGCATAATTCCCCAAAGCAAAAGATGTGAGCATTTTCCCAGTTTATAAACCTCATTTAGCTTTCATTTAGTGACTAGAGTCATCTATTTTCCAGCTCACTTGTTAGAAGCCTTTAAGAAAAAAATGCACTGAAAAGCCACAGGATTTAAAAGATTTAGCTTAGTGACACCTCATGCTTGTTTACAGATCTTCTGCAACAATATTTTTTTGTGTATGTATGTGTTTATCAGGAAGGGAATTGCAGATATGTATACAGATCTTCTTTTAGAATACTGATAAATCACACCAGTTTTAAATTTTAAAACAAAAATTTACTATATTAATTCATTATCAATACACTTCATGCTAATGTTTATTCTTATACATTATCAACACATATTTACTCTCTGTACAAAACTGTTTGTCTTTAACATCTAGAATATAAATTAGCTGTGATGATACAAAGACCACAGAGCTGTTGCTATATAGTTAGCAATGACGGATACTGTCTTTGGTGGCCTCAGCTGCAGAGACTGAGGTGATCAAACTTGAGAGCTCCTGAGCAAGAGAAGTCTGAACTGAAGCAGGCTTGTCTTCTTTCTTCTCTGTTCTCACGCACAATGTTTTTATGCTACTTACCTACCCATCTCCCAAGCCTGCTTCCGATGCTGCTTATCTTATTTATAATTTTGCCAACCATTCTTTTTTTGTATTCAGCAAAATATTCTTCCCATTTCACTTGTGTTTATCTTGTTCTTTATCTTCTGAATTTTTACTTGTTTTCTTTATTTTACTTGCATTCAAGTGCAGCTACATAAGTGTTTGTTTGCCCCTTTCAAGTTCATGTTGCTCATACTTACATAAAATGCTCATACATTGGCATGCTTATGTCATTGTACCAGACATTACAAGCTCTTGGCTTTGTTTTCATATTATTTATGGGATGTCTTACACTAATTCCAATTGGGATTCCAATTTGTGAGGAGGCAAAAATTCCTATGAAACCATCCTCCCTGACATGTACAGTACAGGGCAGGCACAATTAGCCTGTCTTTTACCTTATAGCCCAGTCAAGTTCATCATTAACTAAACAATTGTCTTCTGAGCAGCAATCAAGAAATAGCTCTTCCCTGGCTAGACTGTTATACTCCAAGTGCCAAACATAACATTTTGTTCAAGTGACTGAAAAGTGCAGATGTTTATCAATCTGTAAAAATCTGAGCTTCATTGGAAAGGCTGAGCATTCAAAACTTCACTGTGAGTCATGATGACAAAGATTTGGACCACTGGTATGATATAGTCTAATTGGTAAGCTTATTCCTGTGATAAAAAATGAGGTATAAATCCAAATAAGTTGTAAGTTCTTTAAATTGAAACTATCTTAGCTTGCTGGGAAAGATGATGCCTCAGTTCTAATCAGAAATAGATGTTGGAGTGAGAAGTGGAGTTGTAAAAAGGGAAGAGTAATGATAATAAGAACTTGGTTTCTTTTCAAAGTGGGTCTAAATAGCAATCCTGAGGTGACTTTCCCCATGTATTAGGTCATTGTGAATTAATGATGAAGAAAATCAGAACAGTACTTTTGCTCCCTCCCCTGTTCAGTTAGTAGAGAGAAATTAAATTCTTAACAAAGGTATGAAAAGTTAATACACAGGATTATTAAATGTAATGTTAGTATAAAAAGAAATCACATAATTTGTCAGACTGAAGAGTGAACTTGTCTGGCAAACTCATTTGTGCTGCATCCAAACAATCATTTTCATTTCTCCAGAGCACAAAACAGATCAAACTAAAAGCCTAGGAAATTTGTTAAAAGATTAAAAAAAAAAATTCCTTAAGTCTGGGCAAGTTCACTCCCATAAAGACATGTCCCTGATAATAAAGACAACTCTTTTAAAAGTTTTATTTTAAAATATATTCATAGAAGAAGATCTAAGAAAGTGGAGTGTCACATTTTTCACAGAAACTAGTGAAAACAGGTTGGAGACGTGCTCATTCTGATATGTTTGAAACAGGAAGAGGATGAAAGAAAGCAAGACGAAGCAAAATCTGAAAGGGCTTCTTGGCAGCCAAGTCATTAGATTTCAGGCAGACTCCATGGGGGACGGGCTGCAGAGGCAGCTGTCTCCAGGAATGGCCAGGGAGGACAGGCATCTTCTCCTCCAAGGACATATTTCACAACCCAAGCAACTGAGAAACTGACCAGTAAGTCTATGGGTGAAAATCAAGCCCCACCTATGGACTGGAAAGTTCAAAATGCTCAGTAACAATGGTCAGACACCTGCATCTGGCAAGAAAAGGTATTCCTGATGTACTGGAGAACAGTAATGGAACCAATGGCAAAGCAAATCCAAAGATGCCAAGTAGGATTTCATAAGCAATAAAGCTTTTAATTAAGTTCTACCTAAGCTCTTTCGCTTACTGGAGTTTGTAATACTTACATTTATCAAGATCTTCCCTCATTTTAAAATTAATTTTAGAACTTTCAGTTTAATAGTAACATCCCAAAATAAAAAAAAAATTAAATATTAAGATCAATCATAACTACTGGCAAAGCATGGATAAACCACTATAAACAGTGAATTTGAGATATTTCTAATTTTACATTATTTTAATACTCGGGATTCATACAGTATAGAGCCACCAATAAATCTCAAAGCCTATGCTAACCAAATTTTGAAGACAGTTAAAGTCTATATTTAAAAAACAATTTCCACTTCACTGTTAATCTCTGATTTTATATTCTTGAGAATATCAAAACAGGAAATGTTGACTACTGCAGTCAATGCAATAGTTAGGTAACTGGAATTAAATATGTACTCTCCAGAGACCAGACTGAGATCTTGACTGGAAGAGCCTTTTAGTGCAGATATTAACTCCTGCGCTAAAGAATAAGAAGTTTCTTTTGATAATTATTCTTTTTGTTTCCCTCTTGTTTATTTTTTTAGTGGTGTAAGATATCAACTGAATTTAAGAGAAAAGCAGCATTTTGTTTACATGTTTTTATACTGTGCTAACAAGCAAATCTTATTCTTTTGTCCCATGTAAAATCACCAAAATGTGTGAAAAGTCTGTATTGTGTGGTTGCCTTCACTCTTGCTTCCAGGTGCACTCTTGCAAAGAGTGGTATACCTATATGGTATCAGTGAGGCTGCAGCTTGTTATAAATATGTCTTTTCATTACTTGTCATTAGAATCATGTAAACCAGTGAGATGAACAGAACAAGGAAAAAGGTTTTTTACTCAGATAAAACTGAATGTACTACTTAAGTAATGCAATAGAAGCATCTATTTTATTTCATTGATCTAGACATTAGAAGCATGATTGTCAAGGTGTCTTGTTGCAGGGACTTAAGTTAACTGAAATCACTGCTATCTCTACAATGTCCGTGGGTGAAAAAAAAAATCTATCTTCAGTATATCCATTCATTCATAAAAGCCATACCTTCAGACAATTTCTAAACCAAAGATGGAGAAAAGAAAGCTTACCTAAAAATGTATGGACAAATAGATAAGTTCTTCCTCTCATTTTAATCAACAGTTTAATACTAAAATTAAGATGCCCTAAAAGACAGTCTCACAAATAAGCAGGTCCTTACCCATCCTATTTCACCGTTTGGTAGAAGGATCACAGAAGATTGATAGGTATTCAGGGTGAGACATTTGCATAATAGGGGAACTACCACATCTATACTGCTTTTCATCTGCACATTGATTTAAGTTTAAACTCTACATAAAGGACATTGATGTTCTAATCCCAAGGATGAATATACCAATAACATTACCAAATTCTAAGTAAAAGAAATTTACAGCCCTCTAGTTAAACACAGGTGTGTATCTTGGTCACTGTCTCTCCTGGTAACAACCCCTGAGAACGGAGGAGGAATCGCATTAGATAAACCCAAACTTGACAGAAACTAATGATCTTAAGACTTCACTTATAGGAAAAGATGGAATCCTTCCCTTAACTTTCAAGTATTTAATTTCTTTATTCCATTAGCACCAGTCCATCAGTCCTGTCTGGATTTTGTTTCAGTCAATTAGCCTTCATCATTAGCCCAGCTTGTGATTTAATCAGATGAAACCAACTGTTCAGACTGAACACTTGAGCAGGGTGTTTTGGGCCATAACTGTGAATTCTGAACAATGACAATGAATAGAGCCTGTGAGAGCTGTTCAGGAGAACATCCAGCCCTGCGGCTCAGCACTGTGCTGTTACTGCCTCTACTATACTCACGTTGACCAAAGAGAAAAGTCTTCTGGAACTCCAGCTCCCAGTTTTGCCCTTTCATCCAGTCAAGAGATTTGTCTATCATCACAATAATTTAAGGACTGAGCTGCAATTCAGGTCACATCAGAAGTGGGCCTAGAACTGAGACTTACAATGATATGAGTGGAACACAGACTGAGGTGTAACTTTATCAGTGGTGCAAGCACTGTTTTTAGAATAGAGTCTTGCAGAAAATTTCTTGTGGTATGGACAATTCTGTTGACAGCACAATGTCTAATGTGAGCCCGTAAAATGAACAAACTGATACATCTATTAGGCACCTAAGCTCATATATCTTGGGGAATGCCTAGCTAGCAGTACCTCATTCAGAAAATACTGTCAATACTTTGACAATTTCAAAATCTATGATTTCAGGAGTACAATTAGTTTTATAGTAGCACCTACCCATTAACAAAAGTAATCTTTTGAGTATTTATACAATATGCCGCACTCTGGACACAAGAAAGGCAGGAAAGTTCAAAATAGAAAGCAAGTATGATTTGACAGAGAAGGAATGAGTTGTGTTGTACAGAAACTGGCATTAGTTTCATTCAATCCTTTCCTTCCCAATTTGTCAGAAGAGCCCAGTGTTTTTCAAGCCATCAATCCTATGTAAAAATTCTTGGATA
Source organism: Theristicus caerulescens (assembly GCA_020745775.1). Lineage (NCBI taxonomy): Eukaryota > Metazoa > Chordata > Aves > Pelecaniformes > Threskiornithidae > Theristicus > Theristicus caerulescens. Next base: position 79,188,587 of record CM036558.1, read on the forward strand.
ATCACAGAGTGTAACAAAAGAGGAAATGCAACTAATAGTGCTGGACCTATTTAAACTACTTACACATTCAATTCAGAACGAATGCAGAACTACAGGACTGAGTCCAAGCCAGTGCAAATTAGGACTAAAATAAATAATTTTAAAAATACAATAGTTTAATTGAGACAAATACAACTGAGTGTTCATTGTATAAGACAAAATGGGAATGGCAAAGAAAGAAGAGACGCTATGAACTAAATAAGATCTGATAAACAGTTAAAAGCACAAATTCACAACAAGTGCAAAAACTGTTAGCATGGCTGTGCTACAATTAAGGATAGAGGAAATATGGTCGAATTATAAAGACTACATGAAACTGGTACAAAATGCATGGCTTTCATATCCCTTCACTTTGCTTTTCTCACTGCCTTTTGCCTTTCAGTTAGATTTTTGTGAAGTAGTTTCTTGTAATCCCAGTGTGGGGCAGGAAAACTCAGAAAACTGAATCTAGGTGCTCTTAATGAAAACCACAGCTATAACAACGACTCTCAGACAGATATACAGCTTCTCACTTTCTCGTTTTGGGGCAATTCAACTTCTTGAGCAGAAGGGTATATTTAGAGCATGTACAGCCTACTTCACTAGCTGTCAGTTTCCTATGTACCAGGGACATGTCACAGAAGAAGCAGCTGAGAATTGTACACAAAATTTAAGAAACTGAAATATTCACTGCAAACGCATTGTTACATTTAACTCTCTTCTGCTGAATATACGGTGTCAATAAAGAGATAAAGTTTTTTAATATTCATTGTTAGTTCAACTTTTAATTTATTAAATTTTATTAATCCTTCCCCCCAAAAAATATGTATTTGAACTTGTTGTCTCCTTCCTATAGCCACTCACTATTAGTAGAAAAAGTATTTTGTAAATTTGTACGCAATGGATAAAATGATCCTTTTCATTTTTGTGATAGTTTTCCAGAACACCACTTCTATTCCTTAAGTGAACACAGTAACTTTCAGATAATGACTTATTTGAATGTGTTCACTGGAGGGGGAAGAAAGATGGGAATGAAAGGAGGTGTTTGTATCATTTTCAATCACCCACAGAATGAGCCACAGTGTGTTTCAAGAGAGACAAGGCAGAAAATCAGAATAAGGTATGTTATTGCACCAGCAGCCTAGAAAATAGCTGTATTCTATGACAAATTCTGTTTTGTTTACATATCTACTCCGTGTCTTTCAACTTATGTTAGATCTTCTATTAAAGGGAGAGATGTGTCCAATACTAGAATTTGAGAAAACAGCAGGGGGAAAAAAGTATCTACTATTAAAAAAAGTAAAAGCCCAGCTTCTTTTGCAGAATCAGATACCTGAAAGGAATGATAGGAAAAGCTATTCCTATCAGAAGGCAGGTTTGTTGAAAGGAAATGCCATCTGGAAAATGTAATTATTAAGAATATGGTCTTAAGGAAAATTTTTATTTCCTATCTTAGGTTTGGCAAGTGTATTGAATACCAATAAGAACAATGAAAGTGGAAGTGTCACGTTAGGTGCCAAATATATTTGTTTCAATACAAACTAGAAACTTTGTCTCAGGTTACTGTAAATTAATGGTTTTTTTTCTCTTTCAGGTAATATGTATTTAAACCCTCAGAAAAACAACATTCTTCTGATAAGCAGTAGGCTATTTGATGTAGCTTGGGGCATTCTATCAGGTCCAGGCATTTTCTCAAATACTGATACACATTCCTACAGTGTGTTGATAATAGCAAAAATACAAGCACTTTTTGAACAAAACAGGCTTTTTTGGTCTGATTTTCTTTACTATGAACTATTTTAAAGGACACCAAACAAAGATGATAGCTTCAGCTGAGATGTGTAAACACAGTAAGTTTAGATACCTCCCACTGACATGGAAATGTAGCCAGTCAGTGTATCTCCTTACAGACACTTTATTATTCACTGTTAAATGATAATCATTTGAACAAAGAACATAATTTTGAACCTTAGGAAATCTGCCTGAAAACGACAGCATTGTTGTGATTTAGAGATCTTCAACAGGCAGGCTGTAACGATGAATTTCAGGCATTCTCTAACAAACGTCACCCTTATCTGAGATAACTACGAATGTCTGCATTGGAAAGGATGCTTTCTGCTTACGTTGAGTATGTCTTCAGACCAGGCATAACTCAATACTAGTCAAGTAAGCAGACCTATAAACCCATGCAGACTATTCATCAGTTATATTAATTGCTAATGTTACTTTCTTAAGGTATATATTAACAAAACAAACAAAAAGATGTACCGTATTAGCATTTCACTGAGTAGCATTCAATACCTGGGTATGAGCCATATTCATGTTGCCATTTAAAAATAATTATTATCATAAAATATTATTAGCATTATTATAACACACAATTCTCCAAAACTTCTATGCTTTGCACTACAGTTAGTGCAAAGAAAGAAAATGCTATAAAGAAGAGGTACTGAAGTCCAGTATATGATATGTAAATTATTGTAGCTGTACAACAAAAAGCTCTAGAATATGACTGTACAAAGATACTGTACCAAAATACAATGACTGTAAAATGAAAAGACTAGTGAGGAGAAATATATGTGGTCCATCAAAGGACTGATGAAAACTTGTACGAAATCCCTTTCTACAGACTGGAAAATACTTAAAGAGCCTTTAAAGATAAGTAAAGCAGTAACTGAACATGAGCTTTTCTTAATGACTGGAGTGTGAGAACATGGTGAACCGATGATAATAGATGTTACACTCTTTTTTTAATGGTTATATATATTACAGGGGAAGAAAACCAGTAAGGGAACATGAGAAACAATGTATAAGCACTTATTAAACTCTTGAAAAGGAGAATGATGGCTTTATTTAGAATGAAGCTGCTGGATGATGAGACCACTGTCCTGATCTCCTCTAAATGATAATTTAATACTGTCCTAATTAAGCAGTCTGCATAGTGAAGGGCTGAGAGAGACCATGATCTCTGAGAAAGACTGGAGCAGCTAGAAGTGGACTGAGAGAATAAGCCACTGTACTTTACAATGGCAGTATTGATTCAAGTACATACCTACCACCTGTCCTCACAGTGGCAATGGGGACATAGCAACTAGAGGAACAGTGACATTGAGCAAGCAATTACTGGCATAAGCATGTTCAAGAGGAAAAATATCACGGTATGAACTTTCTCTTTCACTTTTATGGTGAAAAAATTTAATTAGTTCTTACTAAAACACTTCCCTAAAGGGTATCCCTAAAATAATTCTATTCAATATATATTTATTTTTTATTAAATGCAAAGGAAATGGACTGTAATAACAGCTTGAAATAACTGGTGTCAGCCAGACAGATGATCACACCTTAAGGAAGGGTTTGTTTTGAGGGTTGTTTTTTTACTACCACCCAAGATCAAGAGCTGTGATTTTCAAATGAACCAGTCTGATGAAAAGGTTGAAAGATATAGTCAATGGCTGAAATGTGAGATACTTCTATCAACTGTGTAAATGCCATTTCACTCTTCTTAAATTTGTTCTTATAAGACTGTCCTGAATGCCTTAATGTTGTCTATCAAGTCAGTTAGTATAAATACAAACAGAAAACATGTTTCCTTAAGTGCAGGCCCTAAGGAGCATGTATGTCTATATTTAAATCCTGGAACTTTGTCCTTTGTGATATGAGGTTGAGGCTCCTTTCATCCATGAGGGAAGGAATCAAAGTAAGAGCATTTCAATGGTATGTGGAAGTATTTACTAAGAGAGAGGAAGGGAAGGGATCCAAGCTACCTATTTGTCACATTCCTTTTGAAAGGCATTATACCTGAATGGATGAAACTTCAGTTTATTGTATTACAACAATTATATTTTCAGCTCCACTTGAAACAAGCTTCAGTAGCCTCTCAATATTTTTTACATTGGAAGAGAGACTGATACCTACCTTGTGTTGAAGTGGTGCTCAGAAAGAAGGTATGAAATGGACAAACCTGACAATCAGTGGAGGTAACCTTTGAAGAGCTGGTCCCCTACTTTCATTTCTCCTGCTTGCCTCTGGGCAACAGCATAGTGAATAACTTGTTTCTGTGTCCTGGTTCAACAGATCACCATTGCATTGTGAGGGCACACAGGAGTTGTTGCTTGTATTCACCTGAAATGTCCATTACATTTGAGAGGTTACATTGCCTGGCTGTAACCTTTTTAAGGTCAGCAAAAAACCTGTTTATCTGGCGAGCTCCAGAAAAGCAGCAAGAGGTTAGTTTAAAAATAAGCATGTATATACTTGCATCAAACCAAATCCTGGGACAAAATTAAGGACCCTCTGCAAATGTCACTTATAATTTTGCTTGCTGACTTCAATGAAACCACTCCTGATTAGGTCCCCTATGATACAACAGCACTGTGAACTGTAATATATCACTGTGGAAGGTTCTCATTCTCTGTACTAAAATGAATCTCCCCGCAGGCATGCTTAAGGCTCTTTTGGTTTAAGCTTCTCTAGTATTCACCTCAAAAGCTGCAGTGCTTTTACCCATACCAAACTTGCTTCTAAAGCACCACCAGTAAGGCGATAAAAGATAAGGAGACTTAAATACTATCTTGTGTGCACTGGGATCCATCCTTTTCTTTTTAAGAATTTTACCTTTTCCAAAATAAGGTTTGACAGAATAAAAGATCTTTCAAAATGCTAAAACATGGTAAAATATCTGCACTGTGCCTCTGTCTTTAGTTTCTTCACTACTGTGGAAACACTGTAGAACAGAGATTACAGGGTGGCTTTTTGTTTGGTTTGGGGGCTGTTTGGTTGTTTTGGTTTTTTTTTTACATAAATTACTTCTCAGAGATTTTATTTTTTTAATATTTTTTTTTAATGAACCAATTCTACTGATTGATTTTGAGAAACTAGAAGCTGCTTCCAAGGCTTCAAACCGTCATGTCATAAACTGCCTCAATTTTGAGGCAAGTGCACCAAAAAGAAAATCCTTCAGGAAAATAAAACCCATGCTTTTCAGATTGTCTTCTTGGACAACACCAAGCTGTCATATCTGAATAAATAGATTTTGGTATGTAGATCTCTGGTGAGCATTATGATTAGTTGATATCTAACTAATTTTTGTTAGTTATGAAACTCACATATGGCTTCTTTAACTGGATGACAGTGACAAAAAAGGCAACATGGAAGAGCTGTAAATCTTAAGAGGGAAACGCAAAATTCATGTTCAATGTTCAAGACTAAATTTTAAAGTTTTAAAAATATTCAGCCTGGTAAAGTTCAACAACTGAAATATTTGGGAAAGCTAGACTCAACTGTCAAAAGGTTGCCTCCCCTCAATTTTGATTTTTAACTTTTACTGATTCCTTTACCTAAGATAAAGGACTACAAAAGCTCTGTATTACACTTAGGAAAGTTTTCATATGGTAAAGTAGTGAATATAAGCTGTGAGTTCTGGTAGAAGAGTGCAGTTTGACTAATGAAGCTGGTGCACTCACTCTGTGTCAGCTAAGGTCCCGTTCCCTCAATGGAGATGAACAAAATGTAGGGACTGGCACGTTAGGCCCAGGCATCTCAATGGCATTTAGATCACTTGAATATGGCTCACAGTGCCTATACTGTGGAGAAGACAGCTGTGCCAGATACAAACCTTGGAAAATGGTCCAAATGTCTGTATTACATCATTTCAGACACTAATGAAAACTATAACCAGTAGAGACAGTGGAGATTTAAGACTAATTTAGCATTTGAGCAACCAATCTTTAAGAGACATAGCAGCAAACCTTCAACCATTACTCTTACAAGTAGAATAGGCAAAAAGAGACATCCATTTTATGCACAGATTTTTCTACAATACTGTAATTAACATCAAGTCCACTAATGAAAACTAGAATTAAAAATAATGCTTAGTTAAGTATTTGCACAAACAGAGCATACATAAGACTACATATCCCTTTTAGTGTGAAACAGTGATATTGGGTTATATGTATAATAAATAGCTAGAAATATGATACTTTCCAAAGCAAGAAAGATATTATTCTTGATCATAATACATGATACAAATTACTACATAAATTCTGTCTACTGTTTTAGAGTAAAAGCATTTACAGAAAAATTCTACATATCCCCACGACAATCATTTAGTCAGCTAACATATTACACAGTAGCTCAATGCAATAAAGAGTGCTACTTAAGAACCAGTTGACACTGTTGAGAGTTAACTAGAAATTCATTATTAGGAAACAGGATGTACTTAATAGATAGACAGGTAGATTGTAGGAGTGTAGCCTGATAGATGTTGTTCGCATATTAAAAGTTTAAATATAAACAGAATGTCTTTTGAAATGTCAGTAATAATTGATCTTGGATTCTTGGATCTGCTTTTCAGGCAACACCACAAGTAAATTTGAACCCATTCATTCAGTGAGACCATGTCCTTTACTCTCAAAATCTGGTTAAAGTTGATGTTCCTCTCAGTACAGCCAAAAGGTCAAAAAATCTAAAGTAAAGGAGAAAGAATCTATTACCTTTCCAGTTTGGCCTTGAGAGCATTTGTGAAAATCAAGGATGCACATACCCACTAATAAACTCTTATGACAGTATAACACCTATAAAATTAAACTTAGTAGAAAGACTCCTTCTTGATTAATGTGATTTATATACTACAGATTAATCAAGGAAAGATTTCCCGTGTATTAATTAAACTGCAATCTATCATGTATGCTACTTATCACACATTGTAACAGCAGCCAACTCCCTTGATGTTATCAGGAGTTTGACATTTTCTGTAATTGCTTATGAGGTTGATGGAAGTTTCATTTTGATGAAGTCAGTCCCTAGCACATAAAAGTACTATTTGTCTGCAAAATGTTCTATAACTCCGTTTTTCTTACTGAACAGACAGTAGGTGTATTCTGGATCAGTGTTACCTACCTCAAGATCTGTGTTTTGTTTGGGGCATTTGGTGACTTTCTCTACAGACAGTCTATAGCTGCTCTCATCACAAGGCTCTCTGCTGCTTTTCAGTCCAGACAAAGCTTCCAGCTTTCACAGGAATGCCTACCTATAATGGAAGGGTTCCCAGGAAATGAGACAGGCACAGTGACAGCATTAATGTTATTTGTGTGCCATTAGACAAATCTCGCTTGCTTCAATTTGCAAATGTTTCATGTTAGATGAAGATCTACTTTTCCTCATCATGCAAACTCTTTAACAGTGGAAAATATGATTTAGTCATGCATAAGAGCATAAGATTTAAGACCTTAGTTACTTTATTAGAATCAGGGTAGATGCCAGAAAGCCAGAATTTCAATTAAAGTCTACTGTATCAGTCAATTGCATCAAGTTTTTCAACTGTAAAAAAAAATATAATCTTTATATTGGTAATATAACACATGAAATATAATCTCAAAGAAGAATTATCATTACTGTTCATTTCTTGAACAGTAAAAAATAGCATTTGATTAATTTTGATTAAGTAACTGGCCTATGCTCTTTCCTCTGTATACCAGTAGCACATTTTCTCTAACTGTTTTAGCTCTAAATTCAGCTGGCTAGGAGTTTTTCCAGCTGTCTGGAGGATAGGACAACTAGAAATAAATTTCTGATTGGACAAAAGCAAAATAATTTTTTAGAAAGGACTACATTTCTGGCTTAAACTATTGCATCAGAAGAACGTATCTGGCAATAACCCAAGCGACTTGTTTTGACATTTCTTAAAGTAAAAAAAAAAAAATTAAAAAAATCAAATCATTTCAGTGTGACCTTTTCCCTTTAAGTTTCACAGAATTTATATTAAAAGCAATCTGCAAAGGTCGGCATTAAAAAAAACCATTGCAAAAATTTCCAAAATTAAGCATTTCTGCCGACCCAAAGCATTTTATTGCTTTACAGTTCACAAGTACATGCTATTTCAGTTTCGTGCCTCAACTCATGTGACTGACCAATAAAACCCTACAAATGGGAGAAGGCTCAGAGGGGATGGGAAAGGGTAACATGCCCATGAAGCTCAGGGAATAATGTAGGGCGTGACTGACCACAGCTTTTCCAAATAAGCTGACTTTATCTCAACACAAACGGGACCAGAGGGTGGCCTTTGTTTTAGGTAAACACCTATCAACAACTGAGTGGATCAACTGGTGGGTCCTTAGTCTCCCTGAGTTAGCCACGCTACCATGGGGTGAATACATGATTCAGCCCAACATAGAGTATAAAAGCTAGACAACCAGCAAAAGCATTTCAAAGAAAACAATCGGCTTGAGCTGGCTTCAACCCATGTGTTCCTTCCCGGCAGTTGTGGATGCCCAGTATCATGATAGTGAGCATATTATAGAGGCTGATAATGGGATCACATTGGTATTGTGATTGAACAGTATATTGCAATTGCTATATTTTGCTAAGTGTAACTTACATTTGTCATTTGTATTGTGTTTTCAGTATATTTTGTATTGCTCTGCTAAATCAGAAGTCCCATACATCAAGTATCTTCAAATAAGTAAATCTGATATTAAACATTACACCCTCCATGCATGGAGTATCTCAAAGAACTTGGTCAGGAAGTATTGGACTCTGACAACTCAGGACAGGGATATTTTCTTCCCAGAAGCTACAAAAGTTCTCAGTTCTCCAGCCCATCTGTAGGACAAATGTTAGTATATTTGTGGCTTGAGTAACATGCATTGTGAACCCCAGGTCTGCCTTTTAGAGAAACTGCTTTCTTTGCTTTGTAAGACAAAGCCCACTAAGAGGTACAAAATCCCTACAGTTAGGTTTATCAGCTTTCAAACAAGAACGGATCAATCCCACAAATGAAACTTAGCTCTGATATGTCACAGATTACAACAAAAAGTGTTGAAAACAAATCTTTCACTTCACTTCCATTGACACACAGCAGTCCTTTCCTCCAGTCTTGCTGGTAGTACAAAAGCTTTCTAGGACTTCCTGGCTTGCAACTGACGTTAACACAGTCACCCCTTTGGCTTTTTAGGTAAGGTCTCACTGTCCCACTGTCCCCAAAACCTGGTAGTCTTTGCTTCCTACTACTGCTCCTCTCAGGAGTCCACGAGAAGTGACCCCCACCCCAGTATGCTCAGCGGCTCCAAGGGACAGACTCTCCCCAGAGAGTTTCACTCCACCCCAGGTGGACACCTTTGGACAAACCAAGAGGTAGCTTTTCTTCCTATTGTTCAGCCTCTACCTTTTAATAAAACATGGCACACAAGACACAGGTAAACTGTGCGCAAATACCTCATGCAGAAAACATCTTGCAGAGCTATGTAGTGATGCAACAGAGGCAAAGTCCCCAAAACATTTATCTCAAAAAAGATAATCTGGTTGCTTACTCCATATAACACAAAATGAAGACTTCTGCACAAAGTATGCTACAATCCCCACAGTGATTCTCTTCCTTCTTTTGCCTATTTTCTTTGCACAGTGCTAAGTTTTCATCTTGTCTGAACCTTGTTAAGTTTCATACTCCTGAAATGCCGAAGCAGCTTGAAGTTCTTTCACCTCCATCATCTCCCTCTGACTGCCTCTCCAGTTGCAGACTGAAATAGGGAGAAGTCTCTACTATGACATCTCCAGCATTCCATCCTAGTGAGAACGAAGACACATTTAACTCACACTGCTAGGCCTGATTTGTCTTACAAAATAATCTGGCACTTGTTTTTTGCCCCCTGGGTGCCCTTCATTAAAATCGCTCACTTTTTTCCTTCTTGCCTCCTGGCACTCTTACCTAAGTATATCATATCTTACATGGTATCCAGCAAACCGAGTCCTGTTGAGTACTGCTTCTGTCAGTTACATAATTCAGATGGACACACAAGCAGCTTTCTGGGGTGGGGAGTCTTTCTAGAGGTAAAATACTTCAATTAGCTCCCTAGTCTTCTTTGGGTCTGTCATTCAAGGATTTTCTCAGTTCCTGTGCCCCTCAAACACTGCATTTGTTTCTTGAATTTGTAAGTCTTCAGGATGTCTGACTGATTGCCTGCAGTCAGGCTAATTTGTTTTTCCTTCATCCAGGCAAAGTTCCTCAAATTCGTGGTTTGAAACTAGAGGAAATAAAGTTTTTTTTTCTCTATTCTTCCCCACAGTTTAGAACATAGCTTTACTTTATGTGCTGCCTTGTTTATAGCTGGCAGGGATCAGCTTTCCCATGCTTAGGCTAAGCCCCTTTCTTTTCAACTTCAGACAGTGCTTTGTTTTCAAAATGTCTTGGTTGAGGTCCTTCTTTTCCCTATGATCCTTGGTTACTGTTCAGCAAAACTCGCCCTGCACTCACCTATCCATTTTGCTGCTTCTCATACTGTAGGAAGGTGTTCAGACTAACTTTGGACTGACAAAAAAATTTGATTTTTCCAGTGGTTGTTCCAGTTGGGGTTTGAATCTGCCCAGTCTGCCCCTCTCATTGTGCTGTGGAGCTCCACCAGCTGCCTGGTCCCCTTCTGAAAGCAGTGGGTGCTGTCAGGCATACTTTGCTTGGTGCTCTCCTCCAGAACCTTTGTTATTCATTTTTTCAGCCCTTGAACATCACACCCCTTTGTTTTTTATTTGGTTGTCCCACCATTAGTAGTCTGGTCTCTCAAGTTTTTCTCTAACTCTAGCTTTTCCTCATCATGTCAGCTGTCTTGCCAATTTGGTTAGTGTCCAGTCTTAAAATGACAAGAGAATGACAAAAGAACCCTCTTGAATGTCACAGTGTACATCGCTTCTGTTTCTATTCTCAGTAAAAAAAATTATAAGCAAACTTAAGCATTCTGCCCTGCTGAACTCTTAAGACTACAAGAAAATTGAAAGTGTATTAGCTTTCTTTCCAATAAATATTATGCCTAGGTATTTTCAAATGCACAACTTATGGCTTCCCACAGGTAAGGGATCCTCCACCAAGTCACCTGAACTTATGAGATCAGAGAGAAAGAATTTTTAAAGGTATTTTGCAAAGTATGTTTCAAATTGGGAAGCCAGTAACATTTACTGAACTGAACACAAGAGTCAGGAAAAGAATTTATAAAATTACAAAATGGACAATGAAGGAATCTGTTTTCAAACATTTTGTATGAATTTATTAGCTTGTTCTAGTTAAAAAAAAAAAAAAAAAGGCAAACCTCCAGCTTTTCAGTTTAGAAGATGTTTGTATGTTTTGTGGAATTTTCAATTTTGGAAAGGCTGGAACGCATGCTTTTCCAGATTCCAGCCAAGCTGTGGTTCAATCATGCAATGCCATTATGGTACTCTTAAGGAGAAACAGGAAAGTGAGAATGGCCTTCAGGTAACAGACTTAAAGTAACAAGGGTTGCCAGAGTAAACATGAACAAAGCATACTGATTTGAAATTCATGTATTATGAGAAAATGGATAAGTGCTTTTAGTAAATCTAATATCAGTATGATATGTGTGGTTTTCAACCCATTAAACATTTTCCTCCCAGAAGTGCATCTCTTGCTTAGTTCTTGAACAATAAATAGCTGTATATGACTGCTATCTCTATGTTACTGGTTCTGTTTTTGTCGCCTGAAATGACTTGCTTTTATATCTCTTCCAAAAATGGACACAAAGAAAAAGCATTCAAAATTTAAGACAAGTATACTTGTTAGCAGCCAAGAAATTGAGACAGCATATATAAAAACCAGAAGACAAGTATCATTTGCCTAAGGAAAATGTCATCACTTTTTCCGAGTCTCACTATTGCCACAGTACCAATTAATAGAAAATAGTATTGCAGTGAATCACCTTGTTCAAGTATAAGGGCTAAAAGAGTTATTCAGACCGAACAAACAATTTTCAAACACCACAATGCAAAGAAGCCAAGTAGCTGTCAGTCACAAGCAGTGTCAGAAGCCATGATCCACCACTTCTCCCTGTTTCCTTATAGAGCAGCCAAAAGACGTGCCAAGCAGTCAAATGCAGAGGTAAAAAAACACTGTAAGCAAGGGAAGGAAACAGAATCAGAGGAGAAGGAAAAAATAAACAGGTATGATTAAGTAATTCACCTCACCTCATAGCCATCTACTACAATCCTACATCAAACTCAAACTAAATTTAGATATCCAAGAAAAAGAAGGAAAACCTTCAAGGTGGTTGGTTACTGAGAAAAGGTGATAAGGAGAAACCTTACCATATTTTTGGGTCCTCTCCTTGCCCGTTTCCTATATACAAACCCTCACTGCATAATGTAACATGATCTCTGTTGTGCAATTTTAACCTTATCATCTGTCCTGTTCCAATTTATGTCAGCTTATTGATAAAATAAAATGACAGAAGTGAGCAGAAGCAGTGATTCGGGTGTTTTGAAAAACAATTTTGGCCCTGCAGCTGACACACATGATAAACTGACAGTAAGACGCAAATGCTGTCTAGGTGCTAATTCCATTTATATTGAACACTTCAGCAGAAAGTAACTTCAGCACTCATTCTCTCTCTTTAATATAATACTAACAAAATAAGATCCCTCTGAGAAAGGAGAGATCTTGTTTGGAGGCCTAGGTGGAAGTGTCCCAGGAGATCCGTCTGAGGCTTCTCTCTCAGACAAAATTGAGTTGTTAACAAACATTTGTTATTAGCTTTGTCAGCAGTTACCCTGCTCCAACAGAGGCAATAGTAGAGAAGAAAGTTTCTTCAGAATTTCCAGTCCTATCCTCCAATATAAGGCAGGCTTGAAAGTCTTGAAACTTTTCTGCATAGTTAGAGAAAAAAGTGTCTTTTGTCCTATTCCTTTAGATGAATACAATAGGTCACACACTCTAACAGGTAATATCAGTGTAACTGAAACTTGCATATTTATTTTCCCAATTGAATGATGAGAGGTATAGATTAGAACAAGAACCTTATGCTTCGAGTGTGAAATTTGCTACACTGAAAGTAAAATCAGAAATGAAAAGTGATCATTTAAGTGAGGTTTTGCAAGAATAAAATCCATAGCTAACAAATAAAACTTGGTGAAAGTTTTCAGCCTGTACAAACATCACTTTTAATAGGAGAATGCAATTCCCTCCAGTTCAGATCAATGGAATTGCCATTTAAAAGGTCACATCTTTACAGAAAGAAAATATTGGCTATACCTAAACTGCACCCGGATTCCCACTGAACAAAAATCTGACATACAAGCATGAAGTTTAGACATGGCCATAAAGATAAAACATCTTTATGTTTTTCTATGACTCAAAGAAAGATAGAGACACAGTGAAGTAAAAATGGGTGACTATGTATCATAAACTGATTATTTAGTACCTTACACAACACTCAAAATTTAGATTTTCTGAAAACTCTCATCACTTAAATGTCCCTCTCAGGATTCAAAATGAAGTCAGTTCTTAATCAAAAACCTTGCCAAGGCAAACATGGAAACCACTTTTAAAGACCAACTGAAAGCTAATATCTGATAAGCTCAAAGTGACTAGGCCTAAGCCAGCCTGCCTGGCAAAGAAGAAAGCATTCAGAGACTGACCACCGAGTAGCATGAGGAATCTGCTGCTGTCAACAAGATATTCTGACAAGCAATGAGATCATGGCATGAAAAAGCTGCTCTCACCTAGTGAGACCAGAAGCCACGCAATTACTTCTGACAGCTACTTCTCAGTAATTGTCACAGACATGGTTAGGGGGAAAAAAAAAGTTTCCTAATAAGAGAAAGGTCTTCAAAAAAGTTCAATAGGTAGGTGTTGGGCCATTCCCCAGCTCATTTGAAGTACCTCTCATTTTATGATATGCCAAACATGCTCCAAAATCTATTTAATCTGCAGGGATTTTCAAAAAGGCAGACACGTTACTGAGGTAAGAGCTTTTTTTCAGAGATGTATCTGCTTTCATTGTTGGCAGCTGAGAAATTGTTACCACCTTGGTTAGTGGTAGCTACTGGTGTTAATTCACACAGGTGTCAGTAAGTGATGCTTTTCAGTGGTGCTTGAACAGAGTTTTATTATGAATGCTCTTAAAAACCTGAAAGAAATACTCAAACAGTGTGAAAATGGCAAGAGATAGAAGTGATGGTAGAAAACCTATCATTTCAGCGTAAGTCAAGTAAAGGAATACATTAATAAATGGGGAAGTTTGAGTTTTCAAAAGGAAACTGCTGAAAGAGTTACAACATACACCCTGTTCCTCTGGATTTCCAGTGCATAGATCAGTCTACTACATTCAGGTACCAGATCAACCATAAATGGATGAACAAGAAACTTCAGGGACAGTGGAAGAAAGGGAGATAAAATGAGATTGTGGGAGGAGAGCTTATAGCAGCTTCTGACGTAGAAGTATTGAAGAACAGTTGCATCAAATAAACAGGCAGTTTACCTCACTTGAAGGAGAATGTTGGATTTTTTCTAAGAGAGAGGAAACTGAGGTAATATGTAAGAAAGCAATACTGCGGTAGGAAGCTAGTCTGCCCTCATTTTTTGACAATACACAATCACAAAAAGGAAATTCAGAGGTGGGGACAGATATCAGGAACATTTAGTACAGCAGAAGCAGACTGGAAAAATTCTATAAAAACGAGCAACAACAGCATAACCAGCCTGTGCGTTTGGAATATTTATAGAATCAAATGGAGCAGCAAAAGCATTTCTGAAACAAGCAGGAAATGCAGCTTGAAGCACAGTAGCAGCATAGCGAACAGAAGAGACAAAAAGGTCAATATGTCAAAAGTCCCTTTGTCATTCAAGTTCTATAGCTTGCTGGCAGAAATACAAAACAAGACTTTTCAGAAGGGGAAATGAATCAGCAGGATAGCTAACATGCAGTGAAGAGGAAGAGGCCAGTGAGCTGAGACACTTATGAAGGCTGAGGTACTACAGGCTTTCGAAGAGACTGTCAAATAGTACAGGAAGAATATCTTTAAGAAGGTTGTCAGCATGCAACCTAAGGGGGTGGATGGATCACATTCTGCAGATACCAGCACAAATTGAATAGGATCAAAACCCACTTTAAGTAACCCCACATTCAGCATGGTCAGGTAGACTCTCTTCTCCATATTCTTTTTGTTTGATCTTGGCTAGCTTCAAACTTAGACGTACAGTATTCAGACTTGAAAGCATTATGAGAGTTGAACTCCTTTCTAGCTCAGGTTCAGAAAGCTCTCTGGCTTGTGCAGAATTGAGATGTGGAGCTACGGCTAACAAACCTATGAATACAAATCTGCAAGAAACTTCTCTAGCCTACGAAGCACCTCTGTTCTGATGTACACTTGCTTAACCTTCCCTTAGTTACCTACAGCACTTTTGCCATTTTTCACATCTTCATTTAACTTAGTGGCTCATGCTTAAGCTGCCTTGTTATTAACACAGAATGAGTCACTGCAGAGGAGGCCTCACTGACTCATTATAAAATGAAGAAACATCCAACAACTTACCTATGTTGAGAATAGTGTAAACTTTTGACAGTTTACTTGGGCTGGAGTCCAGTGGAAAGTAAATCCACAGGAAATGTAAATAGGATTGTTTATTCAAGCCAATTGCTAATCGGAAGGTCTCCTGACACTGAATTGTGCCTATGTGCTATCAGAAAGCTGAAGATAGGCAATTCCAAAACCTAACTACAAACATAGATTTGTATTTGAAAGATAGGGGCAGAACTTACGATGAATATCTTAGCTTTATCTCCTTTATTTCCTTTAAGCTACTACTGACTATTGCTTTTCAGAAGCATGCCAATGTTGAGATGCCTTCATCTTTGCAAGAGTGTTCACTGTTCCCAAGTATAAGACAACAACCGTCTTCTGAGCAGCGTAAGTTCCCAATTCTGCAAAACAGGTATCATAACACTAATAACTAACTGATTTAACAGAAAAAAATAACAAATTACCCTAGTTTTTAACTTCAAGTGTAGCAATTAACCCACACTAAAAAGTATTTTGTCGTATTCTAAATTTGAAAGTAGTTATTCACGATAGAAAGTCAAGATGTTCCACTGAAAACATGACAAAATGACAGCTCAGTGATTTATAGAGTACTTAGTTTATCACTTGATTGACAGATTAAACTGTGATTCTATGGGGAAACACCTGCCCAGAATTCTTGAGAAATCATCATAACAAAGATAATATTCCTGCCTTTTTTAGGGTCTAAGAATTGTAGAAGGACATTTTAAATCAAACTCTTCAAATTATGACTTGGTGGGAGCTGAAAAATAGTGTGTAGCATCATATTTTATTATTTTGTCTAGTAATAATGGTAGTTTTTACAATGCTGCCACCCTGAAACCAAGCAGTTGTGCTCTGAAGTTCAGTTTAACTACCTGAAAGACTAGAGGACTCAAGTTAGTCCTTTATTATGCATTATCAGTTCCAACATTTATGTTCACGTACATGTCCAAATCAGCAAATGTATTACTTCAGAGAATGAAATAGCCCATTCATACCTACCCATTTCACATTCACAGGCACTGTAATGCTACAGCGCTACAGCACTACAGTAAGACCTCAGACTCTGTCAGGGCACTGAATGCCCCACTGGGCCTTATTTGTCATGACCAGCCTCTTTTGGGACCTTCACCTACACACACACTGCTGTCACCCAGCACTATGGGGACAGGCAGATTGCTTAGGGATCCTTGGTAGAACAATAACACAACAAAGCAGTTATTATAACAAAAACTTTCTTTTAACCTAGACCCTCTACAGATTCAGTCATTTTACAAAACTAGCATCAGAGACCCTCTGCAGATCAGGTAATTTTAACTAACATCCAAACCCCCCTACAGATCGGGTCATTTTTACACATGAATCATAACTTGAGCTCAAAGTACACATACAAAACTCAGTCCTCAGAAGAAACAGCCAACGAGGGCATCCCTGACAGCAGGAGATTATATTCCTGCCATCCCACAGCTCCAGCCTACATCTGACTGGGACTTGCTGCTGCGCGGTTCATAGGCAGGGTGCCCCGTGGTCTTATGCTTCCCTGTTCCACAACGTGTGTCATTCTCACTGGCCCAGGTGCCCAGGCCCCCTTGAAAGGCTAAGTGCATACATGGCCAATGGCCGTCCACCCCACAAGATGGTGCGCCAGCAGCTAGGAGTAGGGGAGCTGGTCACAATGGCCAGTTGCTCCAGAAGCTCTGTTTCAGCTCAGGCCTAGGCTCCCAGCCATTGCTAGCAGCAGGAACCGCTCCATGAGGGAGGACAAGCCAGGAGCCAAGGGTGATCCAGGTGTAGGTAGGGCAGTACCCTCACCAACCAGGCACAATCCTACAGCACTCAAGGAGGGCCAGGCTGGTGATGGGATCCATCAACCATCAGGTGATCATAAGACAGGGTGAACTCATGCCTCAGGTTTGAGGTTAATCTAGGAAGATGACTGAGGAAATAAGGATCAGGAGAGGACAGGGCTGAGACGTACAGTGTAGGGCCAAGGTCCATCTGCAAGACAAAGCTGGAGATCAGGCTACCTATAACATAGGTCTGAGCTGCCTCCAGGACACAGGGCCAGAAGCAGCTATACAACACAGCTCAAGCTGAGACTGAAGGCCCAGGCCTGACCTTACAGCCCCTGGAGCAATGGTCAGAGGGCATACCAGATGAGGCCCCAGGTGATGCCCAGGTACACTCAGTACCAGGACGACTACTTCTGCATCAAATGTACCCAAAAACCACAGTGCTGGTTAGAACTTACATGAAACAGCTGTGATGCAGAAAGTTACTTTTACTACTGCTTCCTGCTATTACAACTACTTCTTGCTGAAAAACAAGGATGTACTTTGGGTTTCATTTTCATTTAATTCATGGAATTAAAATAAGAGATCTTAAAACTCCCTAAGTATAAAACACAAGAATATCATTCACTTCCCTGAGATCATATAGCTCAGTGGATGGGACTTGGAAGGGGGTAAAACTGATTGATGCACAATGGTTGTTAACTATTCTGTCTGTGCCTTCAGTGAATTAAAACAGCCGTTTGCATGCATGGTGCTAGGAAAAAAACACCTGTGTATCTATGTTTTGTATTGCTTCCTTTAGCAACAAGATGAACAAGTTTACTAAAGATTTTCCAATACTTTTCTTCTTTTTTCCTAAGGGAACAGCAACACATCAGGAAAAATAGCCTCTTTGAATGAAAACCCATATTTATTACCCTGATGTGCACATACTTCATAATGCAGCTTTTATAATCCCCCCTTTTTTGCTTTTACTTCCTATAGACTCTGTGCTTTTAAATGTGTAGTAATAGCACTAGCTATTGTGATTTGTGCTTTGTACAACATATTTAATTCTCTAGTTGTTTGTTACAGATAGAGTGAAGGTAGCAGGTCATAAATTCAAAGACTATTTTCATATAAAAATAGAAAAGCCATACAGCTGTCATTTTCAAGAACAAGACAACAGTTTGGTACAAGTATAATCATATCTCTCAAGCCAATTTATAAGGCATTTGTTTTCAGATTGTAAAAATTCACTCGATTCACGATCAAAAAGTAATGATGCTAAGGACCACTTACCAGAGGACAAAAACAGTATCACAAAAGAAGGCCTCATAGATGTCTGCCTCAGATTAACACCCTATAAATGGTTTTATTAAAATTCCTTCTACAAATATTCTAAGCCTTTTTCAAGTAGGAGACAAATTTACTTTTGGAAAATCTTTTATTAAAGGTGTGTGTTGTGTTTGTCTAACTTGGGTTCTTTAGAAGTGGTTCCAATTATCTGTCTTCCTTAGAAGAAAAAACAATGATACCAGGTGCTTTGGAGCATTTGTTTGTCCATTCTTATACTAGCAAAGGGGACCAGGATATCCAAGAAATCCTAAAAATTGAAAATAGGGATAAAAGTATAAGCAAGTAAAGGTAGGTAAAAGTGACTGAGGGTTGCATAATATGATAAAATAATAATACATCATTACAGTATGTATAATCATGAATTAGAAATGGCAGGGTGATTGACAAGCACTTGCATTCTAGTAACATCAAAAGTTTCACAAAGTCATCTTTTTTCTAAACTCCATGTTTTGGAGCATTTATTTTGCTATTTTTAAAAAGAAGGATATATTGCTAATGGAAAGGAAGGCATAGGAAAATGACCTAGGCTGTAGCCCTTACCGCTCTCTCTTTTCCACTCTATTGTATTTGTGTACAAAATGCATAAATTTCTCACTTACTTGGTACATTTTTCTGGCTACATTTCAAGCAGGACACTTGCCTATTTATTTGTTTATTGAGATTTTATTCAAATATTACTGTTAATCACTTTATGTCAACCTGGGTGGTACAGATTTATTTGCATAAATGCAGTGTCCATAGAACAACAAAGGAAATTAAGAGCAATGTGAAGTAGGCTGTTTGGGCAGGACACAATTTAACTGTGTTATCTCCTCAAATGGCAACTTTAAAAATCTTGCACAATATTTTACAGGGCTAGGAGACAGATTGGTCAGCATAAGTTTTCAGTGTTAGTATTTAATGAAGATCAGTCGTACTCGTACTGAGTGTGGCTGGGATGAAATTAATTTTCTTCATGGCAGTCCACATAGTGCTGGGTTTTAGATCGGTGATCAAAACAGCGTTGATGATAACATACCAATGTTTTAGCTATTGCTGAGCAGTGCTTGCACGGCATCAAGGTCGCCTACTTTTCCCACTCCAGGAGGCTGGCGGTGGGCAAGATTTTGGGACAGGACACAGCCAGGACAGCTGACCCAAACTAACGAACGAGATATTCCATACTATACACCACCATGCTCAGGAACAAAACTGAGGCAGAAGCTTTTCCAAAGGAGCCATTGCTTAGGGACGGGATGGGCGTTGGTCTGGTGCTGGTGAGTGACTACTCTAACGCCACTTGTTTCATTTTCTTTTTCCTTCAATCATTAAACTGTTTTTATCTTGACCTATAAGTTTCTTCTTGCTTTTGCCCTTCCCATTCTCTTCCCCATCCTGCTGAGAGGGTGTGAGCAAGCAATTGGGAGGGGGCTTACCTGCCAGCTTGGATCAACCCATGACATGTACAAAAAACGCTTGAATACATGCAGTTTTCATGTCATGGTGATGTGATATGCTGATGTAGTCACCTTCAACTGCTGCAGATCCTTTTATTAATTTGAGTGATTTTAAGGTAATTCTTGATTTTTTTAAAGTATGTTTTAACACACCATTTTAGCTTTCCTTTAAAAATTATTTAAAAAATACTCACTATATCAAAGATAACTGCAGATGTTTAACTTGCAAGTCACTTGTCTCCTCTTCAGATTCATACCTCTGTCTTTTATTGGAATTAAATGAATATTTATTGAATCAATTAAACAATTTCAGGAAAAGAGGCGTTATTCCTCAGAAACCATTAAGAAAGAGACAAGGCTTTCTCAAATGGACATGAAAGATTCTAAGAATATTTTAAGGTCATATTGCAAATTAAAATTGACTCATTTTTTGAAAAGTAATAAGTAGTTCATATTAGTTGAAAATAATAGACTTTTTAACTCTAGTTAAATCCCCAGTGAAACTAAAGGCAGACTGAAGAGAAAGAAGAATTAAAACTTCCTGCTACAGTGAAAGTCAGTGAAACTTAGAAGTAGGTGAAAAAAACGTATATACTAGTGCATGTGCATCTATCAGTAGACTATACATTTGTAAACTTCCTACAGAGATGACTGACAGAGGTCCTGAACAAGTGAAAGAATAACAGCTGGCTTCATATCCAGCTAAGACAAAAAACTGTACGTTTTCCTCCTTTCATGAAATTAGGTGAAAGTGGGATCATAAAAACTTGGTGAATTGAGCTGGCAGCATACTCTACTCCAACTGAACTTCAGAAGCCCTTACACAGGCTTACAGATCTTTTCAACTTCTTTCTTGAAACAGATAGTGAAGAATTCATAGAGAAGTTTCAAAGAGCAGAACTTCTAGTTCAGATTATAACAACTCAACATCTCAGGAAGATGAATTGTAAAGTGCAGCCTAGGAACTAAATTAAAAATCTCTCCCTGTAAAAGAAATAACAAAAGGATTCATCAAGATGGGACTTGCCCAGAGTTCCCTTCAGGTATTGACTTTAAGAGGCGAACATGCCTGACCTCTGTTGCTCTTGCTGCCACCACCAAACAATAGGGATGATGGTAGTAGGGTCAGACTAGAAGTAGCCCAGAGAGTGGAAAGATGAAAGTAGAAGGGTTTCCCACATTCAAAACTGTTCTTGCTACAGTAATGCACACAGTATTTTGAGAAGTTTTTAAGAACTATTTCACCTTCCCGTGCTGAAGCAGTGTCAGGCATATTTAACTGGATTTTTGACTTACTGGGTTGTAAACCTCTGATGACTTGTCTGTAGATGACACCTTCTTATGCTTGCTAGTCTTGTAATGTTGTTTTCTTAATAGACAAACTAAATTTCCTTTATTACAAATTAAGCCAATTATGTTTTATCTTCCGGCAGACAAGAGAAACCTGTTATTGTCATTTGTAATCATTTTGCACAATGGAAAGACTCACATTATACCTTGGTTGTCTCTGTTCTAAGCAGGCCCAGGTATTTAATCTTGGTGGGGAACGTTAACGTCTCTGTCGCCTCTTCAGTTACCTGGCTTCTGTGAGACACTGTTCAAGTTCTGAACTTGTAGGCCCAGGATAGGAAATTTAGCACTCTTGAAAATTGCTTTAGACAGACCAATGCAAAGCGAGAGCAGGCAGTCACCCTGCTGGATCTTTCCTGTGTTTAACTGGTGAAATGAAAGAAATAAAAATCTCATCTAAAATGTGGTTAAATTCGATACAGATCTAAAATTCGAAAGTCATTTGTTAGGGAAATAACAGTAAATGCTTAATTCCAGCAATGTCAAAATACTATTTAGCAAATGCATTTAACATTAAAACTAATAGTTTTATTAGAATGACACAACAATTAAAAAATACCCATGCCAGCGAGAATCTTTTCAAGTTTTTTCCTGTTTTACATGCTGACAAATACTGACAAAACAGCATTTTCCAGCAAAAACGTTGCACCGATTTATTTCAACCATCTTAACATGATTGTGACAGATTGCACAATATAAAAAGCAATTCTATCAGCAAAACAAACTTTACACATTATGCCTACTATTTTCCCCCTTCTAAAGCATCTGTCACTGCTTTTAAAGGTCACATATTTCATGTTTCAATATGTGTGGGAAAAAATAACTCCTCTTAACTTGAGAGATTAGCAAAGATGCTATACCAGCTTTGTTGTGCATCGGATAATTTCATTTATTATTCTTACTATGGTATAGCACCTAGAATTCATTTTTGTGGAAAGAAAGACTTCCATGTGTACCATGTTTATACTGCAATAATGGTAACAAAATAAATAGATTAATTAAATGAATGAGGTCTGATGTTTTGTCTCCACACTGTGTGGTGGTTAGCTGCCTGCCAGGTTAAACCACAACAAATATCTTCCTCCTCTTTCCTATGGTACTACTATGAAGCATGAAGGTACGATAAAAAGATCAAACCCTGTTTCTAATATTGTGAGAAAAATGCCTGTGCCCACTGCCAAGCATTTTAGAATTCATTCAGTCCTTGTATTATAGGCTGTCGTGGTTTAACCCCAGCCAGCAACTGAGCACCACACAGCCACTCAATCATTCCCCCCACAGCAGGATGGGGAAGAGAGTCAGAAGCGTAAAAGTGAGAAAACTCGTGGGTCGAGATAAAGACAGTTTAATAGGTAAAGCAAAAGTCACGCACGCAAGCAAAGCAAAATACGGAATCCATTCACTACTTCCCATCAGCAGGCAGGTGTTCAGCCATCTCCAGGAAAGCAGGGCTCCATCATGCATAACGGTTACTTGGGAAGACAAACGCCATCACTCCAAACGTCTCTTCCTTCCTTCTTCTTCCCCAGCTTTATATGCTGAACATTATGTGACATTGTATGGAATATCCCTTTGGTCAGTTGGGGTCAGCTGTCCCAGCTGTGTCCCCTCCCAGCTTCTTATGCACCCCCAGCCTACTTGCTGGTGGGGTGGTGTGAGAGGCAGAAAAGACCTTGACTCTCTGTAAGCACTGCTCAGCACTAAAGAAAACATCCCTATATTATCAACACTGTTACATAGCCCCATACTAGCTACTATAAAAAAATTTAACTTTATCCCAGCCAAAACCAGCACATAGGCCAAAAAAATAGAGGAGTTAGATGTAGGATAAACTTGCTTATGTCAGACAGAAACAGCAAAGAAAAGATTCAGAAGAGATTTTAGAAGGGAACAGGTTTAGAAAAAAAGAAAAAAAAAAGCCCAAGCAAACAATGTAAACAAGCACAAAAGAAAGAAAAGTATATGGCAACAGCATAGGCCACTACATCTTAGTATATTATTCAATGCTCTGTTTATGGTCAATGAAGAGAAACAGCCGTTTTTAGAGATACTATACATGGCTGATTAATTTGGACAGTCTTACTTTTCAAATCTTCAGTTCTACAGAATTCCAGGCAAGGAATCACTGCTGGAAGGTGAGGGAGACCCAGTGCTTCCTTTTCTTGTTAGGTATATCTGTTTAATAAGCAGTCCTAGTTTTCAGGAAAATTGAGTTCAGGAATCAGAGTTCAAGAAATAAATGTCTGTCTTGGTGTATTTAAGGAGTTAATGATCATGACAAGTTACATGACTTTTGACTGGAAAGACCTAAGATAAAGGGTCTGGTGTCCTCCTAAGTGTGTTAAGAAAGCTACCTTTCTGCTACAGGTCCAGAACAGACTAGGTACCATAGCCTAGTTTTTTCCTTTTGTATGTCAAGTGCTATCAAAGTTGACTGCTGTCATTTTTTTAGTAAAGGAAGTTTTTGCACTTGTATATGTAAGCTTGCCTGAACTACTTCAACAGATTTTCCCAAAATTCAATATAAAGAAATCAGGTAAAGTTTCAAACAAAATATTTTAGATGGTGCACATGGAAATCACTTTTGTTCCTTAACAGAGTGGTATCTTGAGGTTTACTTCTCAGCTCTAGATATGTTTCCTCATGTACTCCCCTCCCCTCTAAACTTTTACTCTTTTGACGTTCTCATGGTTAGGTCCCCAAGGCTCTTCACTGACAAATCAGAAATGTGAAGATTGTGTATGAATCTTAAAACAGGTTAGCACTTATGATGAAAAGTCAGTTTACATGGATTATCAAGTTGAAGACTATAAGCTTTAAGGGTCTTGTTTATTTGAACTTGTGGTGGGTTGGCCTTAGCCAGCTGCCAGATGCCCACCCAGCCACTCTCTCACTCCCCTTCTTCAACAGGACAAGTGGCGAAAATAAGGTAAAAAAGGTCATGAGTCAGGATAGAGACAGGGAGATCCCTTATAAGTTACTGTCATGGGCAAAACAGACTCGACCTGGGGAAACTTATTTTAATTTATTGCCAATTAAAAACAGAGTTGGATGGTGAGAAAAAAAGACAAATGTGAAAACAACACATTCCCCCACACACCCTTCTTCTTCCCAGGCTCACCTTCACTCCTCCATTCTTGACTCCTCTACCTCCTCTCTAAGGGGTGCAGAGGGATGGGGAATGGGGGGCTGCGGTCACCCACAGCAGCTCCCCCCCTGCCGCCCCTTCCTCCTCACACTTTCCCCTGCCCCAGCCCGGGGCCTCCCCAAGGGCTGCAGGGAAACCCCTGCCCCCGCGGGGTCTCTCCCGGGGCCGCAGGGGAATCTCTGCCGGGGCGCCTGGAGCACCTCCTCCCCTCCTCCCGCTCTCCCCTCGGGGCTCGCAGGGCTCTTTCTCACCCTGGCTCCCTCAGCCCCGGCTGCCGGGCAGCCTTTTGCCCTTCCTTACCCAGGCTTTCCCCGAGGCGCCCGCCCGGGGCTGAGGGGCTCAGCTCTGCCCTGTGCTGGGGCCCTTGGAGCCGGCTGCAACCAGCTGTGGCCAGAACCGGGCAGCCCCGGCCGCCCCTCACAGGGGCCCCCCTGCAGCCCCCGCTGCTGCTGCTGCTGCCAGCACCTGGGCACCTGCACTGTTACCGGAAAGCGGCAAAATAATTCACTCCCTAAAACTTATTTTGGAGTTTTAGAAAGCAGGCATTCTTTATTGCGGCGCCGGGCAGCACTGGGGATAGTTCCACCATAAGTGCTCCAAAGGCTTGACGGACTTTCAGCAACTATATACCATGAAAACATGCATATTCATAGGATTTCCGGGAATTCATCTACATAAACATGAGATTTCCTGGAACTTATTAACATATGTAAATGTCCGATCCACATGCACAGTCATCCTCTGTGGTGGTCCTCAGGTGGTCTTTGGGGGTCTTCAGACGAAGGCTCATAGTCTTCCTCACCGTGTTCGCTGATTGACCTTTGCTTCTGCGCAGACTCAGTTCTTGTGTCGCCTAGCTGTCTAGACGGGAGTGTTCAGGAGCCCAAAACTTAATTATCCACAAGGACTCTCCCTTGTTATGTAATGGGAGCATTCAAGAGCTTTGTAATGGAAAAGGGGAACACCCAGGAGCCTCAATCCACATTCTCGGGTATCAGCACCCGGTACAGAAACTATTTGTGAAACAAGGTGCCTGCTGCAGATCAAAAGGTACAGTTTCAGAAAGCCATACCATTTAAAAATTGACTCTTTTAAATGTTTCATTAGCTTGATCTCTTAAAATTTCATTTAATTTGCTTCATTTACCTGCTATTAAAATCCTCTCAGTATGCTTATACCTTATTAAAAGCCCACCATTGGGAAAATGTTCAGTGCATTCTGGAATTCAAAAGGAAGCAGTGAGGCCAACCAGCTTTCAATGTCTATTTTTTAATAATCCGTCTCTCTTAGCCTGGAGAACTTACTGTCAGTCTAAGATGCATTACCTTCCTTTACTCCCTTGGTAAATTCACCGTGATTATAGTTACAGGCCTTGGCAGGGAAGACAGAAAGTTAGTTTCATGAGCATTTTATTTTATAAGCAAAGAGGTCAGAATGTCCTCAGCTTGAACTCAGTCAATACAAACTCATTGCCTAGAATATAGCAATGCAGTGCAGCTTTCATCTCTGATGCATGCCTTTGCTAGTTTAATTTTTCCTTGAACTTAATTTGGCTGGGTACTTCAAAATGTTTTCTGTCTAGTTCTCAGACTGAACTACTATTTCTTTTTAATCTGAAAAAGATGCAGGGGCAGGATGAACCTGTAAAAATTATGCTAGGCCTGTAAGATTTGGGGGTTGATATTGAAATGTTAGGTGTGGGACACTTTAGTAGAACTTGGGTTTACCTAATCAGAGAGGATGTTTACCTGGAAGAACTACTTGTCTCTACTCTGTTCCCTTACCTTCCTGTAATATTGCTACAGTACAATCAGGGAAGCAGATTATAAACATGCTTACTGCCATGCAGCTGGCACAGGAACTATGAACTTCTTTCTGACAGTGAAGCTATAGGTCTCAGAGTAGCACCCTTCCAATGCAACCACGGCCAGAAGCACCTTACTTGCAAAATTTGGTACGTATTAGTTATCCTTGTCCTCTGCAGAGAATATTGAAGGACTTCTCCACCTGCAAGAGCTAGGCAATATTTCTTATCCCAAATGATCAGGAGGACAGTAAGAAAATGTGATTTTTTTCCCACTTATTATTTCTTTTACAAAAACAGAATTAGTTTCAAAGTCATTTTTGTAAGCATAGCTTTTGCTTATAGCAGATTGGTCTTGAATAACTCACAGAGATTGTCCTCAGCTGTCTGACATAAGTTTAACCTCCAGTTTTACTCAGCTGCTTCCACCACCAAATGAGATCTAAGTGTAGATTTATGTGAACGCAACAAGTCATTATTGCTTTCTTCTTAGCCATCTCTAATTTTTGCTGTATGGATAGTCAGTTCATCGTCTGTCATCAGAATAGCTGTCTCATTATCCTATGTTTATTTTACTGCCCATGCCAGAAATTCTTGTATTCATTTTTAAAATACATAAAGACATTTTACATTCACCTTGTAAAACTTCCCACGCATCTTAGTTACAGAGGTCTAATAGTATTTTACTTTCAGCCAGAGGTAGATGGAAACCACAAGATCCCTTCATCTTACTTTTACCCCATCCCCTCACTGAAGCTGCATTTGCTTGTCTTTAACAGATCCCTTTTATTTACCTGTTATGTCCGAGCTGGAACACATATTTACATTTCTGTGCTTCAGGCCTGCCTGAAGGAAGCTGATGTTTTGTGTCAGCCTCCTTTCCCTTCAACTCTTCCTGCCCTCCTACAACCCACACAGCCATCCTGCGATGCTGAGGTAGAGCCCTGCGCTGTCCTGGTTGCCTGCCTTTCCAAGAAAGGAGCTTGTTTACAATCACTCAGTTGCAATGTGGAATTTGAATATAGTCTTGAAGTGTAACCTCTGTTAGACAAGGCCCGCTTGAGTATGTTTCTGGTTGTGCTGGCCCATACTAAGAAATAAAATTTCGCCATAGTCTTTAGCTCAAAATACTGGTGAGGGGTCTGAAAAGCCTCCTTACAGTACAGTTAAATTATATATTCCCTGGAGAAAAAAATCCTTTTTATATTTGTTATATGTTGCTAAAACAAGATAAAAGGATGTCATCTTCCGCCTCTACTCTGGTTACACTGTCAGGAGTTGTAGCAGGGCGCTGTAATCAGCGTATGTTCAGACTGTTATATGCACCGTAGCCTTAAAAACATGTTTTGCAGCAGTGAGGGGTTAAATTTGTAAGGGATGGCGGTCACAGGTGGGGACCAAAAGTGTGCCCAGCGGTGGAGGGCATGCGTGCGCAACAAACCTCCCTGTGCCAGTAGAAGCTCGTCCCAGCCAGCCCTGCGGCGATGGCACCACTGCCAGAAGTACCCTGCCAGGTGCCATGGACTCTATCCGGTCAGAGAAGGAGCCATGCATTTCCAGGCAGGAGCCAGAGCTCCTTGGGGAGTTGCAGTTAGGAGTCGATGCCCTGCCAGCACAGGGTCCATTGGAGAAGGGGGACGGCGGGGGCTATAGTGCTAGGGAGAGCAGTAGCGGTTACGTGGGCCACTCGGCCCGCCGCATTGCCGGTCGCCTCCTGGGAGCAATTTTAACAGCGTTCCCTGCCATGAAAATAAGGGAAGTTCAGACTGGGGAGAGGAAAGCGCAAGTTTTTCTCTCATTGTTTGTGTTCTTGTTTTCCTCAACACTGTGGGAAGTTTTCCTTAATAGTGCTGGGAAGTTTGTGTTGGCTAGCAGCACTGAAGTAAAATTCCCTGACATTAGCCTGTTTTGCCTGTGACAAGTGCTTAGGGAGTGCTTTTCTGAAGGCAAACATGTGTCTGAGCAAGAGTCTGATACTCAGTGGTAACAGCTCAGGAGATTACATTGTGCCATCCCTAAAATGCTTCTATAGTCACTCCAAAATGTTCTGCATGCTTTAGATGCATTTATGTTCCTGTTAGGTTATAGGTCCTATAACCAGGTTATAGATCCTGATTACAGGTCATCCTGGTTATTGTGCATTACAGCAGATTTTGAATGCCAGGATGTTGTTATATGTCAGACTCTTAAGGAAGGTGCTATGAAAAGCTTGAACTTGTCAAGAAAGGATGACTGGAGAGCTGGAAGCAGATCCCAGGTTTAAATTAGAATGAGTAATTTCCTGGAAAGACATTATTCCAGAAACATGGAGATGTCAGCTGCAAAACTAACTAGAGAACTGGAAAGGAATTTCAGAACTGTCAGCTTTGGTAAACTTTCACACCAAAGACTGAAATTGGAAGCATAAGGTCTACATTAAAACTCATCACAGTTTGAATGCTTAGTTTTGTGTGGGTCGTCCTTCCCCTCCCTCCGGCTTTCAGAATCCTATAAGGTATAAGGTATATCTCCTGAAAAATTTAATAATAGTTCTGTGTATTTCATAAGACAGCTGTCTAAATTCTGCACACCTTACCTTGTACCTTGATTAGCAATGGCAACAATTTTACAATCTGAGTTGGTATTTGATAACCAGATGAAATGAGGGAATTATTGATAATAAGACATTATAATACAAGTAAACTATTACTGTATATTACCATTCTGTAATGTACATGGAAAGAAAGAGCTTTAAAAATGACTGTGCATCTGGCAGTTGTGCTTTACACTCACTGGACACTGACACAGTAAGCGCACTTCTTGGTGTTCGAATGGAAATATGGTATGTGGAAGTGACCTAAATATAGCAGACATGGGTAATGAATGTGAAGTATTCAAAGGCATATGTAAATATTAGTGAAGATGGAAAGGCCAGATTCTAAGATGCAATTTTGAAATTAAAAAAGGTATTTTCCAATGGTATTGGAGCAGGTGGAGAGCTCGCAAGAACTCTGGTTTTTAACCTTCTTTCTAGAATTGCTGGGCCGTATCCAAATACCATTGTTATTGATAGGATTCTTTCCCTTAACTGTACTCAGCTTCAAATGAGGTTTGCCTAGGTCTGTCTTGCGTTTCTGCTAGGCATGCCATCCTCCAAGAGATGTAGCAGGAGATTTTAACCCCCTCTGTTGCAAACTTTGAAATATCTTTTCTAGTTTACCTATGCTACGCAATAATTTGTTCTAAGAGTCACTTTAATAAATGTATGGTCTGACAATAGTAGTGTTCTCTATAGAAACTGTATTTGTTTCTACTTGATTTTTTTGCCATAGAAGTATAGGGCACCTGTTCACTAGTTTGAAAATTTTTATATACGTATCTACTTTTCATTAACATTCTTTTTTTTTGACTGACAGGATTTGTTTTTCTTTTTTCTTTCTTGTTCTTCTATGTGAGGCCAATGAAGCTATTGAGCTGTTAGTAGTCATAAATCTCTGCTGAACTAAATCATTCATCTCAGAAGGCTTGTTCTGGTAGCGACGTAACAAGTGTGTGGCTGTTGTGTGGCCATGACAAGGAGTAATGGTGAAGTCTGGGAGAACTTCTAAAGAAATTTTAGCTACTTATTAGTCAGTCTGTGCTTCTTTTCAACTCCTTTGCTTTCTCAACTTTTTGTCTCTTAGAGCTCCCCAAATCATTTGACCTAAGTTTTTAAGATCAATAGTTGCTTAACTGCGGAAACAATGAGGTGCTTTAAAAAAAAACAGCCAAACAACAAAACTGCTGAATTGTAAATGGGGGGAACAAACCTGCACAAAGTCCTGTCATCCTAAGATAGAGACACTATTTACTGAGAGACTGAAAGTGCTGTGTACCAACCAGACTGTTGAAGTAAAAGGAAGTCTATGTAGTCCAAGATGCTTTTAGTGGACTTCCACTGATAGGCCAGGCTTTGGCATAGTGAGAGAGACTCAAAACTTTCAAGAATGTTTGCGTACTCGAGGATACACAAGCTGTGATGTTCCTCAGAAATTTAAGACAGCTATATGAGCAATTTTGGCCACCTCATATATATTTTGTCTTTATGCACGGTCTGCCACACGCTATCAAAAACATATACCCTCCATTTTTAGGAACTTCTGCTGAGCCAAAGTATATTATGAGAAATAAAATATATCCTATCAAAATTATATTTTCCTAAATCTTGTTTATTAATCATAGGAAAAAAATTTCTCTGCAGTACACACTCTTCTGTAGTTCCTGTGTATCCAACAAGCGTACATAAAAAATAACACTAAAACTGAGTAAAACAGATTTTAACTGGTGCTTTACTGATCTTCCCTAGACCATGGATACTGGGTAACTAGCTCGTGCTGAACTCTGTGCTAGTGCTTTTTCACTGTGAAAGCAAGAAATGTACCCACAGTACAATCATACTCTTATTTTGCTACCAGGGGGACTGTTTCTTTTCTTGTGTCCTGACACAAAATTGAAGTTTTTGGTATAAGATGGGTTATCGGAACACTGTTTGAGAATTTAGAACTCCCCTCCAAATTCTTTTGTTTTGAAATAGCCGAAATAGGTTGCTTCATGGCAAGATACTTTCTGTTAACACCTGTGGAGAGAATTATAATATGTTTCTTTTTATTTATATTTAACAGCATGTTTAGGCTGAAATGGACATTGCTGCAAGAAACCCACAGATTTATCAGTTGCTTTCTATTTGAAATTGGAAGTAAGACACTGTAAAATGCTGAACCTGTAAAGATAATGTAAGTACTTAGGTTTTTAATAGTCCAAATGAGAAACTGGGACTCTAGCTGTCCAGTGGGAATTAGGGCTATAAGAAGGAGGTGATCATTGATAAAAATATTTGTGGAGAAATAACTTGTATTTAAATTTAATTATACAGTGGTATCTTTAGCAAATAAAAAAATTAAAGTTACAGAATGAAGAGAATTTATATCCTTCCACAGGAGAAGCAAAGTCAATATACCTTAATTTGAAGGCAATTTACTACTTAGTAATGTACAGTTACTAGCATATAACAGCATCATTCTTATTCTAGGTGTTAGAAGGTGATGATACTTTCCCAAACATTAGTTCCTTAAGTCATTGCCATGGCATTCAAAGATTGTCATCTAAAAGGCGCTAATACATATGGAATGTGATAATATAGAAAAGAGAGCAAACATTTAATTTAGGTTTTTTTATTCAGTTACAGAACACCATTTGGCTGGAATTTCAGTACTATGGTAATGGGAAACATTTCAAAGCTAACTTGTCTTAATTTCTATACCTAATGATCTCTCTCTCCTCTGTTTCCCTTCCTCTCCTCAATATACTCTGTCTCCCATTTAAAGCAGCCATCTGCTAAAATTAGAGATTATATTACTTAATTACACAGCATTTGAATATATTTTTATCATTATGCTGTCTTCCATTAAATACTATGTTTGTGGTTAATGGTGTCTTTTTCTTATGTGTCGACAGCTCATTTTGTCAGATTTATTGTGCAATAACTCAGTATCTTACTACTAATATATCTCTACTACTATGATTAATAATTCTCGTAGAAAGCTGTTCACAGAAACGTAGAAAAATGCCAGTGTTCATAATAGCAAACCCTTAGTTACAGAAGCATCCTAATTATATTTAGTTTCATTAAAGTAATGATGAATAAATTACATGTTCAGGGTGTATCAGAGTTCAAGTATGGCATGAAATTGATTTTATATTCTAGAACGATGTGCTTAGCACTTACAAAGTTCATGCACAGAACTGTTCCTCTGAAAGCAGCAGTAAGAAAACACAAATGTTTTTGTGGGAGTTCACCTACAAATTTGTTAATCTGCAATGTAAATAAGTCCTTTGATAAAAGTCCCTTTTTTTCACTAAATAAATAATACCTATGTCTCATATGCAGTTATGTGTCTCTTCCTTCTACATATTCAAGCATTTCTAAAAATTTTGATGCATTTAAAATGACAGCACATCAGTGTAGTGGGGAAGTACTGTCATATTTTTTTTTTTTTAATGGGTAGGAAAGAAAGCTTGTGGAAGTGAAAGATCTTTGGGCTACAGCAACATCTGAGTCTTAGGTACCAACCTCCAGGATGGACACCTGAAGCATGTGTTAACATAGAGATAGATGTCTCATCATGGATTTCACAAGAAGCAAGAGCCATCTGGTATCTGAACATTCCCCAAGTAATCATTGTTCAGCTGTCTGTAGTTAGTTAATACAGAAATTCTGAAGATTTATCAGGATTCATCTTAAATTTTTAATCTCCCATGCCTCACCAGACACCATGGGGTTGTATCTGCCATGTGGGATGCCTGGCATAGGAGTTGTCTGCTATTTTAATTTCTTCCAAAGAACACACCTGGGCTCATCTTTCTTCAAATATGAAAAAGGAAGTTTTCCCTCCATTTTTTTTAACAGTGTATTGGTCAGAGACTTCGCCAGATGGTAGGAGATCCAAGTTTAATTTCCTGCCTGCCTGAGGAACTTCAAACACATTCTGTTATTTCCCAGGAAAGACACTTACCTTACAACTGTTCAGCCCTGCTGAGGCTGTGTAACTAGGCAGAAGAGAATGAAATATTAATTAGGCCAGAGAGAGAGAAAAATGTTCACAGTGCTCTGGAGTGCTGGTTTGGGCATGCAAAATGAATCCACGGGATGAATGTGAGGAGAGATTTGCATGCAGCTTTCTATTGTGTGAAGTAACCATACTACATAAAATCAGAAATGACATACTGCTCAAGATTTGAGCTGGTGACAGAACTTTGTTTCTATACAACAAGATATATGCTAACATTTTTCCTGCCTTTTAACAAACTCTTTCATCTGTGCTATTCTAAACTCCTCTATTCATGTGTGCTCCCAACTGTATTCCAATAAAGCACAGAGCTTTCATAGGTAAAGATGGCCAGAGAAAAAAAATAAATTGTCTCCCACTCCTGCATTACCAGTTCTCATATTTTCTTTTCTGGATGGATGGAAAGGTATCCACTTACCATTATGATGTTCTGGAGAAAATTACCCACTCCAAGTAGTCAAAAAAGTTACAAAGGGTTTATAAAGATTAACATAATGGAACTGAAAGAAAGGCATGCTTCATCTACTTATACTAAGATCAAATCCAAATCATCTCTTTCCTTTTCTGTCCAGATAACAAGCTTATTTTCCAACATGGTCAGAGATTCAGTACTGTGTTCAGCCCCTGCAGGAGAGAATCCTGGATTACAGAGGAATGTTAGCTTTTATATCCAGTCTTTTCCTTGTATTATATGCGGTTGAGTTCTAGCTTTCTACATAGATTATTGATTCCTGTGGTGGTGCCAATGCTCTCACACCCCCATTATGATCCACCCTCTCCTCTTTACATGTTAGTATTACTTTGGCAGGCCAGGTGCTATCTCCTGCTCTGCTGCTTTTGACAAAACTAACAGTTACTGCTAAGCATTGAGAGGTTTTCACGCCTGGCCCTCCCAAGTGAGACGACATGTAAATCTCAGGATGAAGCTGTTCTATGCAAATAGATAGATTTTTTTTTTCCAATTGTGAAAACCATCACTCATTATTTATACAAACCTGTGTATGGAGTGAATGCATGCAGCTCATTACTAGCTATAGATTGGAACTGGAAAGGATATTAACTGATTTGGCTGCATATGGTGTTTGGGACTGGCTTCCAGTACACCTTTCAGGTATACTGCAGCAGTGAATTTCCCTTCTGGAATTGGAAGAAAAAAATTCAAAAGGATGTAAATTTTTAATTTTTTTTTCTTTAGAAAATCAAAGTTCGTATCAAAAAGATTTTTAGACTTTGATCTTTTGAAAACATTTTTAATTCAGTGACAGATAAGCCTTGAAATAAAACTTTTTTTTTTTTCAAAAAAAATTACAATCATAGAATCATAGAATATCTCAAGCTGGAAGAGACCCATAAGGATCATCGAGTCCAACTCCCTGCTCCTTGCAAGACTGCCTAAAATTAAATCATATGACTAGGAGCATTGTCCAGACAGTCCTTGAACTCTGACAGGCTTGGTGCTGTGACCACTTCCCTTGGGGAGCCTGTTCCAGTGACCGACCACCCTCTCAGTGAAGAACCTTTTCCTAATGTCCAATCTGAACTTCCCCTGACGCAGCTTCATTCCATTTCCTCGCATCCTGTCACAGGTCACCAGAGAGAGAGGAGATGAACACCTCCCCCTCCGCTGCCCACCTTGAGAAAGTTGTAGACTGTGATAAGGTCACCCCTCAGCCTTCTCCAAACTGAACAAACCAAGTGGCCTCAGCCACTCCTCGTAAGTCTTGCCCTCAAGGCTTTTCACCATCTTCGTCACCCTCCTCTGGACACACTCTCAATAGTTTGATGTCCTTCTTTTATTGAGGTGCCCAAAACTGTACACAGTACTCGAGGTGGGGCTGCACCAGTGCAGTGTAGAGTGGGACAATCACCTCCCTCGCCAGCTAGCTATGCTGTGCTTGATGTACCCCAGGGCACGGTTGGCCCTTCTGGCTGCCGGGGCACACTGTTGACTCATATTCATCTTGCCATCAACCCAGACTCCCAGATCTGTTTCCACAGGGCTGCTCTCCAGCCTCGTGTCCCCCAATTTGTACATATAACCAGGATTACCCCATCCCATGTGGAAAATTCAGCACTTGCTCTTTTAAATTTCATCTGGCTGGTGATTGCCCAGCCCTCTAGTCTATCCAGATCTCTCTGTAAGGCCTCTGTACCCTTGAGGGAGTCCACAGATCCTCCTAGTTTAGTATCATTAGCAAACTTACCTAATGTACATTTGATTCCTGTGTACAGATCATTTATAAAAACATTAAAGAGCACTGGCCCTAAAATTGAGCCTTGGGGAACCCTACTGGTGACTGGCCACCAGCCTGATGTAACTCCATTTACTATAACTCTTTGAGCCGAGCCTGACCTGTCAGCCAGTTGCTCACCCAATGCATTATGGACTTGTCTAGATGTATGCTGGACATTTTGTCCAGAAGGATACTGTGAGAGACAGTATAAAAAGCTTTGCTCAAATCCAAACCCACCACATCTACTGTCTTCCTTTGGTCAACTAGATGGGTGACCTTGTCATAAAAGGAAATTAAGTTGATTAAGCAGGACTTTCCCCTTATGATTCCATGCTGGCTATGACCAATGACTGCCTTGTCTCTCAAGTGTTTTTCAGTAACTCCCAGAATAACCTTTTCCATAATTTTACCAGGCACTGAAGTGAGACTGACAGGCCTGTAATTACCAGGATCTTCCTTCTTTCCCTTCTTGAAAATTGGGAAAACATTTGCCAGCTTCCAGTCAACTGGGACCTCTCCAACAGTCCCAAGACTGTTGAAAAATAATGGAGAGAGGTCCTGCGATGACATCAGCCAGTTCTTTCAGTACGCTGGGATGAATCCCGTCAGGCCCCATAGACTTATGTGCATCCAGCTGGAGCAGCAAGTGTCAAACAAGTTCAGGGGCAGCTGGGAGTTTATCATCCCCTCAGTCACAGTCTGCCAACACAGGGCTCCAGGGGTCCCAGGGCCCATCATTGGTGTTAAAGACAGAGGTGAACAAGGCATTAAACCTCTGCTTTGTCTACGTCCCTATTTGTGAGGTGACCCACCTCATCAAATAATGGACCAGTGTTATCTCTGATCCTCCTTTTTCTGTTAACATATTTAAAAAAGCCCTTTTTGTTGTCTTTCACAGTGCTGGCCAGCTTGAACTCTAACTGAGCTTTGGCCACACGAATTTGCTCCCTGCAGTGGCGAACAGCATCTCTGTAGTCCTCCCGTGTCACCTGTCCTTGTTTCCAGTGTCCATACACTTTCCTTTTCCACCTAAGTTCTAGAAGAAGATCCCCATGCATCCAAGCTGGCCTTCTGCACCGCTTGCTTGGCTTCTGACACTTTGGAAGTGCCTGCTCCTGCGCTCTGAAGAGACGGCTCTTAAAAAATGACCAGCATTCATGGACCCCCATACCTTCAAAAACAAATTCCCAGCAGACCTTACTAACAAGCTCCTTCAGCACCCTGAAGTCTGCTCTCCCCAGTTTTTCTCCTATTGCCAGCAGTTTGAAACTCAACTACTTTGTGTTCACTGTGACCAAGACAGACAACTGTAAGCACCATACAATCCAACCCCTCCCTTACACACAGCACCAACCCCCTGCCACACCCGCCCTGCCTATCCCTCCTGAAGAGCCTATAACTGTCCATCAGGGCACACCAGTCACAGGACTCACCAGGTTTCACTTATGCCAATGATGTCGTAGCTCTGAGACTGGGTCAAACCTTCTAGCTCCTCTTGTTTATTCCTCATGATGTGTGCATTAGTATAGAGACATTTCAAATGTGCTCCAGTGTACTCAGCACATCATGGAGGAGACTGAAGGATCTTGCTAGCACATCGTCCCTCCAACATTGGCATGCCGCCCCATCGCTTATCTCTAGCAAGCCTGGTTTTCTCTCTTTCCCTGTTCAAAACTAGTTTAAAGCTCTTTCAATGAGCCCTGCTAATTCTTGTGCAAATATCCTTTTCCTCCTTTGAGACAGGTGTACCCCATCTGTCATCAGCAGGCCTGGTGTCGTGTAGACTGACCCGTAATCAAAAAACCCAAAATTTGGCCAGTGACACCAGTCATGGAGCTAGGTATTGATCAGCTGAGTCTGCCTGTTTCTTCCCTCATCATTCCCTGCAAATGGAAGGATGGAGGAGAACACTATCTGTGCTCCTGACCCCTTAACCAGTCGTCCCAAGGCCCTGAAGTCTCTCTTGATCACCCTCAGACTTCTTAGTGCAACTTCATTGCTGCCTAAATGGAAAAGCACTAATGGATAATAATCTGAGGGCTGTACCAGGGTAGGAAGTTTTCTCGTCACATCTTTAACCCAGGCCCCAGGGAGGCAGCAGACTTCCCTAAGAAGTGGGTTAGGTTGGCACATTGGGCCTTCTGTTCCCCTCAGAAGAGAGTCTCCTGTGACAAAGACCCATCTTTTATTCTTTATGGAAGTGGTTTCGATGCAAGGCATAGGCCAACTTAACCTTGGTGACACTTCCAACCTAGATGTACCATCGTCCTCATCATTGTTTGGTTCCACTTGCAGAGCCTCGTACCTATTATGCAAGGGCACCTGGGAAGGTGCGGTGGTCAGGGAGGAGACGCGCCTGCTGCGCTGGGCAGGAACTTGTCGCCATTGCCCCCTATCTCTTAAGTCACCACGTTCTGCCGGGTGGAGAGAGGATAGGGGATCCTCCATATCATGTGCCCTGTCTGCCAATGGGGCCTGTCCCAGGGAAGGTAGGGTACATTTCCAGTAGTCTCTTCTCTCTCAGACTCCCTGATACTCCTCAACCTACTCACCTCCTCCCAGAGCTCTGCCACTAAGCGGAGGAGCTCCTCTACCTGGGCACACCTCTCACAGGTGTGCTCACTGCTGCTGTCTGGTACTGGCGTAAGAGTAGGGAACCCGAGTGGCAGTGTGTTCCCACCAGAGCCCTGTCTGGGAAGCTGCATCAGTCATGGCAGGTGCAGAAGAGTTTAGAGAGGCCATGGCTTTCTGCCGAGTGGAGACCACTGCTCCCTGGTCGAGCCGGCAGGTTACAGTGCCGTTCCTGCGTGCCCTGCTGCACGAACTGCCGCGCCACAGCCTGGTCACTAGTGCTCCCCAGGGGCTTCTTTTATACGTGCGTGGGAGCTTGCCCGCCATTGCTCCTGGCCTTGCCCAGGTCTCATCAGCCATTGCCAGTGGCGGGTCTCTTCCCAGGTCAGTTTCCGTGTGATTTGAGAAAGTATGGAGGTAGCATCACATTGTGAATGTAACTGCTGAAGATGTTTATGGAAAAGCAGCCTGCTTGCTGTTTATCCTGTAGCATGGCTAAAATCTACAGGTTATGGCTCAGACGGTTTAACAGTTCTCCCCTGCAGAAGGCAACCGCGCCATTTCTGCCATCTCCTTCAGCCTGAACTTGGAACCACGTGAGTCTGCCTTCTTCTTTTGGACTGATGTCTACCAGAATCTTCACTGAACTGTTCAGTTCACTTATCTGATGGAGAACTGCTCTGTGTTGCCAGGTTGCTTTTCTGTCATTTCAAGAAGAGGAAGCAGGTCAGTGCAAGAGAGGGAAGGGCAACGTACATCTGTGATCAGGGAAGAAGCGAAGGCAATGAAACCAGCACGTCTACCTTTTTAAAATGAAAAATCAACTTAGCCTAAGCTGTAATTCCTAACATCGTGCTTAGTGCCTATTGCCACTGAACATCTCTCATCTCTTTAAGCCTAACGTAACCATTTTTAATGGGGCTATTGGTGGGCATCACAGGAAATGAAAGTTCTAAGGAGTATTTTCAGTTTCGTGTTAGAACAACAGGGAAATAAAGCATTTTTTTCCATGAGATTTCATATCAGTAAGCCACATAAAAATCTTAATGTACCTTGCCTTAGTAGTAAAGCCAGCTATGCCCAAGCATTTCAGAAGATGCACAAGTGCAGGGGAATGTGATATTTGAAAATAAATGAACTTCTATGTTGTGAAGACTCCTTAAGGCTTCACAAAGTACTGAACAATCACAGTAGTGTGCACAGGACATTCATGGAACAATGATATTATTAACGCCTAAACTTTTGCTGTTACCTACATCCTTGTTCTTCCCCAGCTTTTTATAATCTTTTTCTCTGTAATTGAAGAATCACAGTACGCACTGTTTTCTCTTGCACAATGACAAGGGGAAACCTGAGTAGCAATACAGAGCTACTTTTCTCCTTTTGCATTTCTATCCAAAACCTCTGTGGCTTCCCCATAGAAACCTGCAGTTTTGTCACACCTATTATTTGTTCATGAAAGACAACTCAGCTTCATTTTGTTTTATGGAAGTGACTTCAAGCAGTTTTGATTATCTCAGGGCTGACAAAGATCACTGAAAAAAGTTACTCTAACAATATTCTCTGGTGTGCTGCAATCCATGCCAGCAAACACATGAATCTTATGGGACAGTCACTTTCAAACCTTACCTTCTAGTTCTAAGTATCATCAAGGAAATTGAAATAAAATACATGCAAATTTTCAAGAAAATGAATACTTTTATAAATTCTGAAAGTGTTTTGTTATAAAACTCGTCTTCATAATGCTAGAGGCATTTTAAACAGTTTTATTTCTATAGCTCCCTGACAGTATTGCTGGGTAATGAATGTCATGATTGGGAAGCAAAAATTGGCTACTGTTCCTACTGTGAGTACCCCAGAGGTTACACATAGTAAGCATCTATGCTATGGCAGCCCATTTTAAAGTCTATAAAACCAGCCCATAGCAACTCCATCCTATTTACACACAATGGATTTTTTGTGATTGTCAACATCTCTAGTTGAAACATTATGCTTATAACTAATGAGTATTTTTGTACACCTCATTCTGAATATCATTCTTTACCCTACAGCAATCATTGGTGAACATTATGTAGCAGATGAAGCAAAAATGCACCTGAAATAGCCAGTTAGAATTGTTTTTCAGATATCGGGAGAAAAAGAAAGTGTTAACTTTTCATTTCCATATCAGTCAGGCAATGCAATATAGTTTAGATTAGTTTTTCATCTTCTTGCTTATTACTCTAGAGTTGCTTTGTAAGTTGGAAGTCCATCTTCAACTGTTCAGTTTTCATCTAAGTAGTCATCTTGAAATTAATTTAATGTGAAATGGGAATTTGAGCACCTACATAGCAGGTTGAAAATCAACGAATGCTGTCTTACATTTTGATCTCAAGTTTGAAACCAGGCATTCAAATACCAGCATAAGAAATGCTAACTTTTGAAATTAAGGTGATCAGCAGTGTTTAGTGCATTGAGGCAATAAGCCCCAGATTTAAATCAAGATATGGAATGGAACAGGTGCTGACCTACATTATAGAAGGAAAATTGAAGTGAAATATGTGGAAGTGAGATGTGACAATTGTTATAAAACAGAGTGTAACAAGCAAAATGCAGACTTCCTGAGGACACTACAGTGACAGCTGTTGAATCTTTTCTTATTTGATATCTTAATTAATGACCTGGAAGAGGTAATAAACAACATTTTTAGCTACTACCTTGTCAACTGATCTAAATACTGATAAGAGTAGAGGAATATCCTGAAGGTAAGTTGAGAATGAGCAAGAAAATAAAAATGAGATGCAGCTTGGTAAAAATGAATACTGGTAGTTTTATGGTAAATAATATGAAACATTTTCCACACAGGTGAGGATCAGGAGGATGACTCTAGAAATGATAATGAAGTTCAAGGTAGCAGTAGACACTTTGTTAAAGGAGGTTTCACATCTGTGGAAAGAAATCTGAAGGTTTTATTTTTTGCCTTCATGGGCATGAAAACATGGTAACAATGCCATTTATGTGACTTTGATACGAACACACCTAGAATATACTGTTTGTTTTGGTTTTTTTTTTTTCTTTGCAAGAGACATATTGACAGATAAGAATCTAAATGGAATAGCAGCAGATTATTTAATAAGGGAGTTAGAGGCATTATCTTACAATGTGTTGCTTGACTAAGCAATGCCTGAAGGCAGGAAAGGGCATAAGAACAGATGTATGTGGGGAAAAAAAAATTAAGAAAAAAAACATCACAGAACAGCATTATATAAAATGTGATAACTAAGAGAAATGGCTGTAAAAAGTAAAGAACTGGCTGGATGATAGACACATTTTTCTGAGAGTGAAAGCAGTTAGCAAAATAATTTCTTAAGAGAAGTGGTGGACTTCCTGTGCTCCAAAACACCCTGAAGTGTGTCATGGAAAAAAAAATCTATATTAGAATTGCAGAATCTAATATTTCCCCTTAAATTCCTGATTTTTATGATTTACATCTGTTCGTATAAGTGACTGTGCCATTTTTTTCACTTATAATTTGAATTAGTATGATGCATGAAACAGTGCTGTTAAATGAAAAGCATACAACATCTTAGGGGAAAAAAGTTATCAAAATTTGTTTTAAAACAGAAGTTTCTGCCAGTCAGATCCAGATCACCGTAATTCAGTGATGGAGTTGATCATAATTGTCATTATTGTGGGCTTTTTAAATACTTCAGACATTTTCAGAACCTCTTTAGGTCAATGAGCATACATTTCTTTAGTACTAAAGTGGCAAAGTCTTTACTATGTTGTTTGGGATATTTGTATAAGGTATTTTAATACTATTCACCTTGAAGGTTACTGGGGAAGAAAATGGGATTGCATGATTAGAACTCTAAAAAGTAACCATAAAGCACGTTGAGTTTGATCCTTAGGCCGTTATTTGTACACTAGAATTGTACAAATTGCGTTTCTTGATACTATTAATACAACTAAAGTGATACAACCACTTCTAGAATGGAGACAACTATCGGTTCACAGTTCCTTCAAGAGTAGTAATTATTTTCCTGTGGAAAACAATTATAGCACTAGAAGAAAATTAAATGTGATTGATGGAGCTGTAACAAAGTTCTTAAGCAATAGGCCATTCAGTGTTGTGCAGGATGAATCCAAACAATCAGGTCCATTGCATTTCGTGGAAGAACATGGAGAATGAGAATGAACATGGACAGAATGACTGAATACTTCACTGTGTGTGTGGTCACAGAACAGGCTGTGTGCCTGAACGAACCGTGAATGAGAAAATGTTTCTGTGTGTGGATGGTGAAGACAGGAAGCTGCAGCCAGTGAGGAACAGAGATGTGCCATGGCAGAAAGCAGGTGAAAAGCCTCAAAATACAACCCTGGTATATGGAGAGGAAATGCCTTTACATAGGGGAGGAGCAGTTTGACTGAATCAGACAGAAATTCTTCCCAGAATACTTCTTGAACTATGTAAACCCACTGATCCTTGGCCACAAGTTCTTGTCCCTGTTCTGTCCTCTGTGTTTTGCATAGCTGTAGGAAAAGAAGAAAGGAGCTGATCAAGCTGAGAAAACAGCCTTTTTTTTTTGTAATGACAAGTAGGGTTACATTTTTTCCCCAGTAAACAGTAAGTTAACTGAAAAAGAAAGTTATGAGGGACTACAAAAATACACGTACTCACTTAAAGTCAGGAGTCTCAGAAAAAAAGAAAAAACCTGAATTTTTTTCTTCTTGACTTTTTGTAAGTTTTACTTTAGAATAGAGGAGTACAGAAGTGTTTAGAGTCATTATCCTTCAAGCAAAAAGTACTTAAAAAACTTATGTAAAATGAAAAAAGGCTTATTAAGGTTATCAAACAAAATTTTCCATTTCAAGGCAAACAAAATATTTTGGTTAACTAACAAATATTTAAAATTTTACTTCATGGAAGAAAAAAATCTGAACAAATACAATACTACATCTCAATTTTTCCGGTTTGGCTTCACTTTTTCCTTTAAAATCCTAAGAACTGTGGTAGGTGTCCTGTTAAATTGTAACACCGGCACAGAGAACATTCTTAAAATACTGCTCTCTTTTAAAGAAGCTAAGTAACTTCAATTTTTACTGAGCTAAGAGACAATTGGTAATACAATTGGTAATACAAAATTGGTAATACAAAAAAAATTGCTCAGGGTTAGGGTGATTTCCTGACTCTTTGTGTAAGGCAGTGTTTCTTATTTAATTCATATGTTTCTCAAATAAAGGAAAGACACTGAATGGATCAAGTCTTTTCAGAGCTGTCCTTACTAATGTAAGATT
This sequence comes from Theristicus caerulescens, assembly GCA_020745775.1. Lineage (NCBI taxonomy): Eukaryota > Metazoa > Chordata > Aves > Pelecaniformes > Threskiornithidae > Theristicus > Theristicus caerulescens. The sequence continues at coordinate 79,231,452 of CM036558.1, forward strand.
TGATTAAACTTTGAATCTAGAGTTTACCAAAAGAAACCCTGTTCTTTAACAAAAAAATGAAACACAAGGAAGAAAAATTGCTTTCTGCAATGCTGAGAGAATATACTGAATTGCACATCTGAACTGAAAACAGGCACGTAACCGCTTGCAGTTTTGCCTGTTAAAACATGACATTATCTCAGTCCTTTGCTTTTGCACTTGTTATTCTGCTAAGGAAAGGTCCTGTGAGGAATCAAAATACTTTGAAATATTTAACAATGATTCTATAAATTGTATATATTTGTCATGTATGGACACTAGTAAAGTTTATTGGAAGAATTCAGCATGCTCTCTTAGGCCTTGGGACTTGGTACAAAGCCAGCTCTTTCTTGCAGGCCTTGAAATTGTCTGTGGATATACTTACCAGATATGTTTCGAAGTTTGATGTCCAGGCTCTGATAAGGCCTTTTTGTACTGCTGGTATAAGTCAGAAGCTGTTGAGGAAATTATAGAAAGAGTTCCACAACCCATGGTATAGATTTGGAAAGATAAAAGGGCTTACGGCTGCTCAGTTCCTAGACTGGTACTTCTGACTTATGAACCTGCTTGGAATACAAGGAGTTGGATGTAGTTTAGCTCTCTACTCCCCCAGAGGACTCCTAGGTAGCTAAAATGAACTAGATGGGTAAAGTTAATTGCCTTCAAGAAAGAGCTCAGACATGTTTTTTCAGACCAAGTTCTGCATACTTCAGCCCAGAGAAATATAGTTTACATTTACAAAAAAAAAATCCCTAGATTTCCTTCTAGACTTTAGATAGAAATGATTTCAATTGTCACTGAACTGCTATAAAATTATTTTAATATATACTTGCAAAATAGCTCTATTATTCCACCTGCCTGAAGGGCCTCATGCTAGAGTTTATATATATATATATAATGTCCTTTGAATTCTGAAGATCATTTTAATCAATAAATTTTACAAGAGGCTGATTTATGGCTAAATATAACTCCGCGTCTGGGAAGGACAGGTTGGATAAGGCTTTGAGCAACTTGGTCTAGTGGAAGGTGTCGCTGCCTGTGGCAGGGGTGTTGGAACTAGATGACCTTTAAAGGTCCCTTCCAACCCAAACCATTCTATGATTCTATGATTCTATGAACTGTTGTCCAAATTTGCCGAGGCTTTGCAGTTCATAGCCTATCATGGTCTAATATTGAACCTAAGTATCACCTGTGCAATTTCTAGTTTTGTGAAGTTACACCATCAAGGCGGATCGTGACTGTGACAGAAACATTCCATCATGAGGCCAGAGTACACACCCTAAAAAGGCTTGATTTCTGGCAGTAGAAAAGAATTTGTATTGGGTTAGGAAGGGTAACAGTAAGCACTGAAGTTTCATGTAGTTTTTACAGGTTTTCAGTTTCTCATGACTGTCTGAAGTAAGCAAGCAGGTAAGTTGCAAAAGATCAGAAAATAATTCTATCATAATTCACAGGCAGAAAGTTTTGATGTATTTTTGTCAGTAAAGACTATGAAGTTACATGAAACAGCAAGGTGACTGCTGGAGATATCAGAAATATGTCATCCTATTACTTGTAATAATTCATGTGGATCATCTGATTGTCTCAGCAAAGGCCGTAGGTGTTTTCTTTCTTAAAGGTTAAGTCATAGCTCCCCACATCTTAATATTTAGTAGTTTCTTGCTGAGAAAGCAATTAACAATTAGTTGAAATGTCCAGTTTTTATCTCAAGGGTTGGTGATGCCTTGAACCACAGAACTGGTATGTTTCTGAGAGAGATTCGTTATTACACAGCTGAAAGAGAAATAATACGTTGTTTGCTGACTATTTTCAAGGCATCAGTGAAACTGCTGGTTTGAATGTAGATAATTGTTCAATACTTGCAACAGCTAATGCTAATATTGACCTTGGGAGATACCATTCCGTTTAGAAATTAGTGAAAACTAGAGTTTTATTCCAGTTTTATACTCAATTTAATTTCCAGTTCCAAATTTCCAAATTCCAGTTTCCAAATGTACACTACAGATGAGCTACCATCTTGTATAGAAGATTGCTTAATAAGAGTTCTCAATCACTTTGTCATCTGAGAGAGGAATTTCAGAAGATATTTCATTCCATCAGTCTTAAATTTATGGAATTGCATGGACAGTTCAAATGCACATATCACTGAAAATATATATCTGAAGCAAAGATGCCATTTTCTTTAAAGACTTCAAGCTTTCTCCCCCTTTTAGCATGGTTTTCCATATCTTTGACCTGGAAGGGTAGTCACCCAGTGTGTAAGATTAGACCTAGTGCCTCAGTAGATTCTTAAGAGCAACATTTAGAACCTTAAAACTGTTTATCAGCTTTGGATAAAAAAGAAATAATTTTAAAGGAAATACTAACACAGCACTGGGCTAAAGCAAAGATAAAATTAAGATTGATCTGTTGTCTCTATGTCTTGGGGTTTTCACCTGAAAAAAGAGCATCTGCATTTAAACCCTCTTGGAAAATACACTGAAACAAACTTATTCCAAAGGAGTTTTATAGCTTGATGCATAAGTTGCTTTTTGGGTGTTTTGGGGAGGGGGGTGGTGGTGGGGTTTTTCTGAAATGTGTATAATTTCAAATAGAGTATAGTCTCTGTTGGCAACAGCAAGGGCAGGTCGCTCCCTAAGGGAAGGGGAGCCAGGAGCCAAGCATGGTAACATCATCAGCAGATGCAGTGGCCTCACCAGCAAGGGCCCCATCCTGCAGCACCCAAGCAAGGCAAGCAGGCCAAGAGTTGTGATGGTAGCTACCCTCAGCTGAGAGTCCTGATCATCAGAAAGGTCCACAGTGATAAGGTAGGTCCCAGGTCAAGCCAGAAAGTTGAGTCAGCAAGTCAGGATCAGGTCTGGAAACAGTAATCAAGGTCAACTGCAGTCCAGTGATCAGCTGGCAAGTCCATAGTGATGAAGTCCTCAGTCTGTGGGTCAGGGTCTGGATCAACAAGGTACATAGTGGGGCACAAGACTGGCTGTGATGCAGCTGAAAACATAGCTCAGGCAGGGAGCGAGGGTGAGAGCCTTAGCTTAAAAAGCAGCTTCCAAGAGAAGGCAGGGTAGCTCTCAGTGAGTCTTCTAGATTTGTTAAGAGCAGCTTTGTTCATGGTCACTATCTGTGCTGTTTCTAAATTGGCCCTAATCCAGGCAGAAAAATCCCCAAGAATGGGGAAGATGAGCTCAGATCTCTGACAGCCTCTACCCCTTAACCAGAGTGAAAAGGTTGACCCCAGGTCTCCCAGGAGCCTGAAACTGGAACTGTTATTTTGAAAAGAGGCTTGATCAATCATTACACTGTTTTGTAGGTATTTAAGGCCTAGCTTCAGGAGAAAGATGGGAGGCAGAAATACCTTTTTGCAGTTAAGGAAAAAGTTTCTTCTTTTCTGCTCCTGGAGAAAAGAGAGATTTAAAATATACCTCTTTGTATCCTACTTTCTGTTGTCAGTGAGCTAAAAATATTTTAGTGAACCTAATTCTCTGATATGTAACTGTTCCAAGTTTTTTTTTGTCAAGGAAGTCATGGTATTAAATTCAGGTTTACTGCTTCCATTATAATGGCAAGGTATGTAAGAGTTAGCTACTGCAATTCTGAGTGTTGGAAGATTCATGGTCTTTCATCCATGTAGTTCCTCTTCATTTGTTTAAATAAACAGGACTGGAGTTTATAAGAAAATGGTTTACTGTAAGATAATACCTCAGTCCATGTTCTTTTCTTCTCCAAACTGAAAATGCTCCACAGGGAAGAGCCCATAAAATTCTGTATAGCAAAGGGATAAATCAGAAAACAACATTGTCACTTGCTACTTAGACTGTGGCTAACCTGTGCACTACAATAACTTAGCTGCATGCTTGCACCTCTATTTTAGGCTAATCTGATTTTGCTATATGTTTGAAATACTAATCTCAATTAAACTGATTTTATCCTGCCTGACTGAAAAACAGAGGAAGCACTGGCAGAAGGAAAGGCAACTAGAGGGTATCAGAGGTCCCTTATTAAACTTAGTGACACTAATGCTTTCCCATGAGTACAATTAAAGGTAAAGTGAGCTGGTGGGACACTATATACATAAGCAAAGAAGTGGCTGATAGGCAAGAAATCGTTTCAGAAAAATAATGAGAAACCTGTTCCTCTGAGATGTGCTGTGGAACTAACATGCATAATTTTTCATCTGTCTCAGAAATTTTGCAGTACTAATAGACAATACAGGAAAAGAAAATCATTAAGTGTCCAGGAATGAATCCTTGCCTATTTAGCAACATTATGAACGGAAAGTAATCCTCTTTAACCGTCTCATGTTTATTCTATTGCACAGATAGTCTTATTAGTATGCTAAACAGTCTTAAATAATGTTATTTTATATTCATTTTATTGTGAAATTGTGAATTCTAGTTTGCTTAGTACAGTTTTAAAACCAAATGAAATTAGGATAGGAAATAAAATTAGAACATGCATTAATACTCAACTGCAGGTATGACACTTTGTCTCTGAAGAGTTTATGTGCAGAACAGCCCAAACTAGGTCATGATTTCTATGCAAACAAATTATTTAAAAAAGGAATATTAACAAATCATCCATGTTCTAGATCTCCCTCTTCCCTCCCCTCCCTTCCTTTCCTTAAAGGCTTGCTTGTGTATTCTAGGTTTTTTAATAGATCTGTGTATGTATACATACACGTGTTTATAATTAAAATAAAATACATCTATAAAAAAAATTAATATATTTTTCATTGATTGTCTCTGTGAGAAGAAATTCTTCCATAGCATTGTAAAAACTGAGTTGTATAATCAAAGTGAAACAGTGCTTCTTTTTTATATTTACATTGGAATTAGTCCAAATTTACACCATATAACTCACTGATGAATGTTTCCTTCAGTCCATCCTCAGAAAAAAATCTTAGTGACTCTAAATGGATGTATGCTTTTAGATTATTCATGATAACTTTCTGAAGCAGAACAATTGTTCTGGTGGATCTAAAATGTTCCTGTCCTACTCTCTTTTTTTTTTTTTTTTATTTTTAAGGAACATTCAGCTGGTGTCACTAGGGAAAGCATGTGAACTTCTGCTGGCTAGCTCTTCTCCCAGTCCTTTCCTTTCCTGATCCAAATCTTACAAATTTTCAGTGTCAAGAAAATGTCAGGTTGAAAGCAGTCTGAGTAACATCTGACACTTTTCAATAGAATCTGTCAGCTTTCAGTGAAGATGGAACATCATGAGACAGCAACACACTTAAGCTTTCAGAAAGGTACTACATTTTATGTTCAGTGTTAGTTATGCACTCATTTGCGTACTTCTAATATTTGCTAGCATTAGGCACAGTAAAGGAAGGAGTTCCGTGAAGGTGGCTAGAATATTAGGTTGGTACATGATATGCAGAGTGCATCACCATGTGAAGATCTGTTTGGAATTATGCATGGAATAATCAAATTTGTTCCAGACATAAGGAAAGCAGAAAATTGGTTATGCTTAATATTTCAGTTGCATTCAGGTGAGTTTTTCAGAGACTGTATGTGTGTATAAATATTCGTATCCCACCACTTCTGAAAGACAGGAGGGTAGTTAGTCCCTTCTGTCCTTATGTCTTGCAAACAGAGGATTATAAAGTATGCACATTTCATGAGAGAGCTCATTTTCAGGATCCAGATAATCTCAGGGGATTGTCCTCTGCATAAAAGTTGTTACAGGCTCTGAAAATAGTGATAGAGCTGGAAGAAAAAGGCAGACATTCCAGTGAGTGGGAGCTGAGCCTTTTTTCCAATGTTTGAATCCTATCAATCAGTACCACAACCAAAAGCTTCCAGATTTCACAAGCCAGCAATACCAGTTGACAATACAAAGAGAAACTCCTTTTTGAGTATACTTTGCTTCCACAAAGCAGCCGGGACTCCAGGATCTGTGGCCCTCAGGGGTCCTTCGCATACCAGAATTGTCTTGATGGCCCTGGATCTCTGGAACCTTCCTTTTTTCAGCAGCACTGGGCTGTTTGGTTCACTCTGCTTTATGAAACCATGGCCGCAGAAGAGGTCAGTCAAAACACTTCCAAGTAATTCTTTTTTTTCCATTAAAAAATTGTAGTTTCATCAAAATGCATTGCTATTAGCAACTTGCCAGTTTTAATGAAGTATGAACAGGGAATGTTTCGCAGAGAGAGAAAGGAAAGGGGAGGGACAGGCAGGAAGAAAGGAGGGAAGGCAGGCAGGCAGGAAAACTAGCACAGCATAATGAAATCTAAAACTCTCACAGGAGTTCTGTGAGACTTTTATTAAACTCCCAGCTCTTTTGAGTTTGAGCTTCAGGTAAAGCTATTTAGTAATTACTGCTCCAAAGAGAAAAAGGGACAGCAGTTGCAAAAAGAGGTTTGTCCTATAACCTAGTACAGTATTTGCATAGATTTTCCCATTCTGACTGGATTGAGGTATGACTTGAACATCAAAATCTTTCTGCCAGGCAAGTGCCCTCATGGCAGGTCAGTTGCTCTTTTCTCACTTAGATTGCTCTCGTGCTTTTGGGGAGGGAGGGGTGACAGAAAAAAAATCCACATCTTTTTTGCACACTCATACCACTCCAGAACAAAAACAACTGTTTGAGTGTTCGAAATCTGTCATGAAATAGGAATGTTTTTCCTAGACCCATCTATCTTTTTTCCCAATAACTTTGTTCTGTGTCTTCTTTCAATGTGTGTTTATTTATTATTATTATTATTATACCACATTGTTTCTCCATTCCACATTCTGTCTACCCTTTTTTCCTATTGCTGCTCTATTCTTAGTTCTCTGCATTTTTCATCACCAGCCAGCCTTTTTCTCCTTTTTCTCCTATTTCTGTTTTCTCTCCTTTCTCTCCATTCTCCTCCTCTTATGTATCTCCATGTTGTGAAGGAAGGAAACAATAAAGCAAATGCAAGTAAAAACATACTGTTACATCCATGTGGGACTTTGCAGAAGTAAATGCAATGAGCTCGTGATCTGCAGAAATAAAATCAATCAATTACAATTAAAATGCCAACCAGACAATATGCAATATATTTTTCAATATTGTAACTCAAATATTTATTCAAAATGAATGTGTGATTACAATATCTATTCCCCTGCATCTATCTTTAAACTGTTACAAAATCCATTCAGTTTCTTTAAATAAAAAATGGATTATATAAATATAGTATTTCATTACTGAGATTCATTCTTTTGTGAAATAGTTTTACTTATTTGTAAACTACTTTCCTAACTAGAGCTACTTGTAAACAGAATTAGATTAAGACATGTCTGAAAAACATGTACAAATGACAATGCACTGCTGCCAGTAGTCTTGGAGGGAAGATCTAGTGTGACTTGTATTACACTGAGAGATGTAATTCTTTGGAAGTGTTTATATATCAGGGTTTTTTTACATTGATGGTATTGTTCCTTGCAATCATTCCAGTCAGACAGGAACTGTATTTGTCAGCAGGCCAATCGATTGGTTTAAAATACAAGTTGGAGTAAGGTACAATGGGGTATAAAATTGCTTCTTCACAGATGTGGAGTCAATATCTCTCTTGTCTTTATTAACCCTTATTAGCTAATTAACTGATTAGTAACTAATAGTTAGGCTTGGAGGAAGAGGTTTTCGGTTTGGTGGTTTTTTTTTTTCCCCAGACAATCTTTTCTTTCTTTTACGTGGTAACTTTTCAGCTAGATCTGTCACTGAACCAGCTAAGTGAGTAGTCACGTGAGCATGAATGCAACAAAGGGGTAAGAACATGTGGGATGAAAGAATCCCTGAGATTTTGGTGGTTTGTAATATGTTTTGTCTTAATCTAAAAAAGAGCCTTACATAGAACTGATTTTTCAGTGGAAGAGTTGAACTTTTGTATGCAACCTTATATCTGAAATTTTCCTGGGAGGCCAGACATTTAATATTTCTCTCTGATACTTTATTTTTCTTTTTGTTATTTGGGACATAGCATGGTCATTGTTTATTATTAAAATAAGCATTACTTCAGTTATTTGAAGATGAAAGGAGGTTTGGAGGAGGAAAAGTAGGACTGGGATGTTTCCTACCTTGAGAGGGGACCTCTCAAACAAGGTTACAGAAGAAGGTTTAATTGCAAAAGACAGCAGTTTTGTTGGTTCAGGTTGCTGTGATACAGCAGCTGCGTTGTGCCTACTTCTTCATGAAATGCCTGTGTTTTGGGTCAATCTGTAAATTAAAAAACGTGCTTAGAATAGGATAATTAGCTGTTTACTGGCTCCTGACATAGAGCAATCCTGACATTGGTCAGCCACTTCAAGCGACAAAGGATTTGGGGAGAGGGGGACATCAGCAGCTTTCTTCTCAGGTTACACAATTACGTTCTTTTTCTTAGTAGGTCAAAATAAAACAAAATGTTGTGTTTGACTCGAAGTACTTTTCTTGTATTTTTTTTCACCATGATAAGAAATAAGGCATCTTGACATTTTGGTTTGAGTTAAACTTAAATCTCACTTACAGTCTCCAAACCAAAAATTTCCCCTATCACTTTTGTGCCTTACTTTTTATTTCCTCTGCATTTTAAGGTCAAGTATCGAAAGGACAGAAGATGTCTCCTAGCTGTTTTGTCCCTGCCAAAGGCCAGAGAGGTCTAGATTAAATACTTACTGAAAAAATCATATTTTTATTTGGGTTTCAATTAAATTTAAAGCTACTTTCTGCTAAGCAATTTAATGCCCTCTTCAGTACCCTGGCTTCTTGTTTAGAACAGAAGAGTTACTAGCTACTGGTTGTGGATTGCAAGAAAACAAGCTTCTGAAATGTTATGACAGATACCAAGTATTGTTTCTTTTCATTCTTTTCTGTGCCAAATAAAAAAAAAAAACCTTATAGAGATGTATAATGATAAAGGCAGCAACCTATACAGCCATCTTATTTACTAGATTTCTTCAACCAAATTCAATGAAGAATGAGTTATGTGAGCTCATTTCTCTGCTTTCCCAATTGAGATGCCAAAGTCAGTATGAGTGAGTGCATGCTTTGAGAGCATGCGTTTTAGTGATAAAAATAGCTCTTGCTGGTAAGTTTGCAGGTAGATATACAGGCAGAACACGACCAAACACATTAATGAAATAAAATCAAGCTTGAATAGAAGAAGGAACTTTCTGTCTTAGGAAAGGTTTTGTTTGCGAAGTAGTTGGCAGTTCCTTTGAAATAACGCGGTTACACTGACTGGCGCTAATAGCCATGGTCAGAGGAATTTCAGATCGAAAAGCAAATGAACCAGAACAAAGTAGGACAAAGGTGTTGCCCAGTCCCCTCCGTTCAAACACAGGAGGATGTGTCAGTGTAAGAATAATGTGTTCAGATCTGCTCAGCCATACTAGGAGCACCAAACTGCAGGTTTGACCAGAAATGGAGAAATTCTCCTTACTGAGAGGTTTGCTTCTTTATAAAATTAGGGCTGAGGCAGGTAACTAGCTTTAGCTGAAGGCTTCTCAGGCTGTCTTGATTTTTATACAGCTCCCAAATGTGTTACAAACTCATCCTCATAATTGTAAATGTCACAGTGAATGACTCAGAGCTAAATTTGTTAGGTTATCAAATGCTTGCTTTTCAAAGACAGCCTGCTTGTTAATGTAGTGGCAGACGTACACAATTTTGTGGGGCTGGTTTTGTTTTAGGTTGAAGGGTTTTTTGTGTGTGTATGGTTTTCTCCGTATGTCCATAGCTTGAGATGGATGGTAGACTTACTTACCTTGGAAGCAAGAAAATCATAAGAGTGCTCAGAAGGAAGACTTGGCCTCCATTGAACCAGCTGGGTTTTGCCCAGCATTACTGGTAAGCAAGACTTAGAGTTTCTGAAGTTTCTGACCATTTATTTGTGCATGTTTGTGTTTTCAGGAGTCCACAACAACAGATGCACACAATGCTGCCTAGGTTTGGGCTACAGAGTAAATTTTAATGTACTAAGAGAAGGTACTTTTTTCATGGCCATACCCTTTCCTTGCAAATGCAAAGCACTTCAGGTTCAGGGTAAACAAAGTCACCTTCCTTCTTTTCCTGCTGGTAAAGGTTCCTGGATTCTAGCTAATGAAGTAACTTTCCTGTGGGCCTGGATCTTCAGTTGGCTAGTTGCTCCACCTAAGGAAAGCCCAGCAAGACCCTAGCAATCATCTCTGCACTTGACCCGGAAATTCTATCCCACAGAGAGGAAATTAAAGGGTTTTTCTTCTTAGTGCAAGTGAAAGCAGTCACCTGGAGAAGTCAGAATCAAGGAACCTGTAGACAACAGTCTTCCCAAGACAGCTGTTTCTCCCCAGGATTCTTTCAAATGCTATATATGTTAGTCTGTAAAGCTAAACCAATCACAGTTGTCAGCAGCAGGATATAATCACAACTGCCATTTTACACCAAACACCCAGATAGTATGCAGAAAACTATAATGAGCTATTATGTATTTATCATCAAATCTAAGACATATCAGTGACCATTCTCATTCGTTACGTAATGTGTTTGAGTTGCCTTTTAGTTCCTTTCCTTTAAAGAACAAGTTAAAAATAAGTTACTCAATCATTGATAAAGAAAAAGGGTTTTGTTTGTTTGTTTGTTTGTGGTTTTTTGTTAATGTATTTGCCTTGGAAAAAATGGTGCTGATGGTTACTCCATATAATATTTAAGGATTAAAAATGACAAAAATAGGACCACAGAGTTGTCAAAGAGTATTAATTTGCAAAGATATCATGGTGCTGAAAAAGAAACTACCTCTGAAACAAGGGGATTCTCTGATGTTCAGCAGTTTTCATCAATGTATTGCACTAGGAGGTGCTGGTTCATTATGATCCTAGAATGAAAGGCACTCAGACTCTGTAAAGTGTCCTTTAAAATGGTGTTTGTTAGGGCTAACACTGTAAAGTAAGAGAGAATAGTAGAGGTAATTTTATGTCCCTTCATATGCCAGGGGCCTTGAGGTGTGCAGCATGTAATGGGCCTCCAATCAGCATGCAGCAAACTGTGCAGACCCTGTCCATAGAAAGGTTTCCCCCGTTTTTGTAATTTGAGCTACTATAGGATTTTTCTTGCAAGAAAACATCTCTATTCCTTATTTCAACTGTCAAACAAAAAAGGATGTTTGCATGAGAACTTCTTTCTGTGCAAGGCCATGCAGGTGATATAGTCACCAGTACTGTTCCAATGAGCTGCCTAGACTACAATTGTCTACCTAGACTTTAGTAAGACCTTTGACATTGTCTCCCATAAGATTCTCATAAAGAGGCTGTTGATGTATAGGCTGGATGAGCAGATAGTGAGGGGTGGGTGGAAAATTGACTGAATGGCCAGGACCCGAGGGTGCTGCTCAGTGGCACAAAGTCTAGTTGGAGGCCAGTAACTAGTGGTGTACCCTAGGGGTCAATACTGGGTCCAGTCCTGTTCAACATCTCATTAATGATCTGGATGATGGGGCAGAGTGTACCCTCAGCAAGTTTGCAAACAACACAAAACTGTGAAGAGTGGCTGATATGCCAGAGGGTCATACTGCCATCCAGAGGCACCTCGACAGGCTGGAGAAATGTTCTGACAGGAACATCATGGAGTTCAACAAGGAGAAGTACAAAGTCCTGCACCTGGGGAGGAACAACCCCATGCACAAGTATATGCTGGGGGGCACCCAGGGTCACCCTGCTGGAAAGAAGCTTTGCAGAAAAGGACCTAGGTAGTCCTGGTGGACACCAAGTTGAATATGAGTGAGCTATGTGGCCTTGTGGCAAAGACAACTAGTGGTATCCTGGGCTGCAGTAGGCCAAGTATTGCCAGCCGGTCAGGGGAAGTGATCCTTCCTCTCTGCTGAGCACTGGTGAGGCCATACCTGGAGTCCTATGTCCAGTTCTGGGCTTCCCAGTTCAAGAAACATGGACATACAGGAGAGAGTCCAGTGAAGGGCCACAAAGTTGATGGAGGGACTGGAATATCTCTCTTATGAGGAAAGGCTGAGATTGCTGGGACTGTTCAGCCTGGAGAAGAGAAGACTGAGGGGGATCTTATCAAGTTACCCAGAGAGGCTGTGGAGTATCCATACTTGTAGATACTCAAAGCCATCTGGACATGGTCCTGGTCAACATGCTCTAAGTGGCCCTGCTTCCAACTTCAACCATTCTGTGATTCTGTGTTTCTGAGCTCGCTGAGTTTATCCCACAGACAAAGGATTTGTGCAGCACAGCAGAGGCCTGGAGGTCTGCTCATATGAACTGTTATGTGGATCTGTTAACTCTTCGATGTACAATGTTCTTCTGATCAGGATCACTACAACAATTTAACCAGGCTGGATTCACATACAATTTTTTTATGGCTTGGAAATTCTGAAACAAATGTGATAGGTTGTGGTAGTACATTTTTACTCAAACATAGGCCTTGTAGGACTAATACCTTTTATATTCACCTTGTGAAGTGTAAAGATTTATATTGGGAACATATACAGTCTCCAGCAAAGCAGGATACCTTGTTCTAATTGAACCTCTACATTCCTGAACCATACTTAATTTATAAGAATGTGGAACTCATTATGGCTAAACTCTCATATATTACTGTCTTTTTTTTTTCCCTCCTCAGAGGAAAGAAATATTGAATAGGGAGAAAAAGTGCAGATCTGGAGCAATATTTCGTTCCTGTAAAATTACTACTGATCTGACATGATTTTCCATTTACTGTAATTTGCTCAGTGGTCAGACGAAGAATGTATTCAATTTTCTTTTTTTTTCCATGGAAAATCTGGTGAAAATTATTATTTGGATTATGGACCAAATAGTCCATAGTTCTGCCTTGCAACACATGCTTTCAAGTGTCTAATGGGTTGTTTGTTAACAAGAGAAAGAAGCAGTAAAAGTGTTTTGGTTGTTTTGTTGGGGTTTTTTTGTTTGTTTTCTGAGCTCAAATATGAATACAAACAGATTTGGGGGACTTTTATTTTTTTGGAGCTTTTATCAGGGCTGTTACTGTAACTGGGGTTAACTGGGGTTAACCAGTCAACTGGGGTTGTTTAATTTGGAGAAGAGGAGGCTGAGGGGAGACCTTATCACTCTCTACAACTACCTGAAAGGAGGTTGTAGCGAGGAGAGGGTCGGTCTCTTCTCCCAAGTAACAAGTGACAGGACGAGAGGAAACGGCCTCAAGTTGCACCACGGCAGATTTAGTTTGGATATTAGAAAAAACTTCTTTACTGAAAGAGTAGTCAGTCACTGGAACAGGCTGCCCAGGGAAGTGGTTAAGTCCCTATCCCTGGAGGTATTTAAAAGATGGGTAGATGTGGTGCTTAGGGACATGGTTTAGTGGTGGACTTGGCAGTGTTAGGTTAATGGTTGGACTTGATGATCTTAAAGGCCTTTTCCAACCTAAACCATTCTATGATTCTATGTATCAAATTGGGTCAGTTTTCCCTTCAGTAAGAAGGGTGTAAGAACTTCCTTTTTCTTTCCTGCAAAAGAGAAAAGTTTTGAGACTTGGCATTGCCTTCCTTGTGTGTCTTGTGTGTGTGTCTGTCCAAGAGATAAAACTGTCACACTCTGTCCTGGCTTTTGCACACTGCAGTAGCTTGGTCTTTCCTTAATTTAGCTGGAAGGTATGCAGAAATTATATTGGTGTTCAGTTTCCTTCATAAAAATTACAAGTATTGTTGTTTCATCTGCTTCTTAAATGCCTCTTTTCTTTCTCAGAATGAGTTACTAAAACTTGAGAATTTCATTCTGCACGTCTTGAGTTTTTTTCCAATTCCATGTGAATGAATGAATACTCAGTTTTCTTACTGTTTTGCAATAGAGTGGGGATTGCCTTTCATTGATTTCTTTACTCTGCAAACTTTTGCAAAGCAAGAGTTGCTATGCTAACAGGTCTTACTGGATCATTTGAATTTCTGGACACTAGTTTATCGCAGCTCTTATACCATATCAGCAAAACACAACTGCAGTTTCAAAACCTGACTTGGGAAATCAGTGGTGAAACAGTGCTCCAAACAAAAGTCTCATACCTTATCCAGTGAATATTTCAGTCTTGTTCAGTATTGCCTATTGGTTTTATATAGTTAACTAAAAAAAAATCATCCTAATACTCCAAGGGTAAACTGCTATAAAAAATGACTAAGGAATTGCTAGAATTAAATGCTATATGTAAGTCTACCTGCAGGGAAGATTACTTTATGGAGTCATTTAGACATTGACAGCCTAAGATATGGGCAAAGCCATTTTTGAGTTTTGCAGTATTTTCAAAGTAATAAAATTATGCTCAAATGGTTCTGGAGTTTCCTGAAAGTCAGTTAGTCTAGTTTTATTGCTTCTGGGTATTTGAGTTAAAAATGAATACGTATGGACTAGAAACAAGCATTTTACTTTTTTATTTACAATGTTCAGGGATTTTCTGACACTTAAAAGATTAAAAAGATTTGCAGCTCTCTACAGATAAAGGGCACTATGTACCTGATGTTTTCTATACAACTTTTATTTGTACTCTAATAGCATTACACCTATAAAAAAGCAGAATAATTTATATTAACAGTAGAACAGTAGCACATATTTATTTCTAACAATATGTTAACCATTGTCTCAGAGATTTTTAAAAGATATTATGCATATGCTCTACAAATTTCTTTATACATTTCTCAAGATGTTATCTTTTTGTGGACATTTTAGAGCAAGGATAAATTCACTTAATAACTCTGTGTGCCTTCATTTGAAAAATCTTGACTATTTGTCTCCTAAATAATTGCTGTATTGGTTATTACTTACAAAAAACATTTACAACTCCGCACAGTGAATAGATTGGTAGGAAAAAATTATATACTAAATAATTTATTTTTTCAGTCTCCCAATCTATGATAAATGATTTTGCTTTAAAAACAAACAAGAAATACAAATAGCAGAACACTATAAAATCAGTAGCAAATTTTTTTCTAGAATGAGTCTTTATAAATATAGCTACAGTGCCATGCTTACAGCTCAGTAAGTTGATTTTTCAGTACACCTACTATACCACAAGTGACAATAAAAGATAGTAGGCTCTACACAGTCAACCATGTGCATTGAACCAATACTTATGATGTGATAGTTTAAAGAGAAATATTGTCCATGTAAGTTGAAGGCATTATAAATCCTTTTGTAAGCATATAAAATCTTTTCTATAGAAACTTCCCTAATAACTCTAATACAATGTTTATCATCTAAGGGGTTTCTTTATATAAGCTATGCTTCTAAAAAGACCTTTAACTGCATTGCTACAACTACAGATAAATAGCGAGGAGTCTCACTGTGATCTGGGTTGTATGATTCAAAATCCTTTCTATTTGTTGAGTCAGCAGGGACGAGAAGTTACATTCACGTATCTCAGGTGGGGCTCTGAGTGGATTCGAAGACACAGTTTAAAGGGGGGAAAGCGTGATTGGGAAAATTAGTAAGTTTCTTTCAGTTATATGTCTTGGCTTGGCAGGGAAGGAAAACTGTGTAAGCAGGTGGGATGCTGGACATCATGGAATCACAGAATAGTTGGGTTTGAAAGGGACCTCTGGAGATCGTCTAGTCCAACCCCCTGCTAAAGGAGGTTCACCTAAAGCATGTTGCACAGAATTGTGTCCAGGCGGGTTTTGAATATCTCCAGAGAAGGAGACTCTACCACCTCTCTGGGCAGCCTGTTCCAGTGCTCTGTCACCCTCAAAGTAAACAAGTTTTTCTTCGTATTCAAATGGAACTTCCTGTGTTTCAGTTTGTGCCCATTGCTCCTTATCCTGTTACTGGGCACCACTGAAAAGAGTCTGGCCCCATCCTCCTGACACCAGCCCTTAAGATATTTGTAAGCATTGATAAGATCCCCTCCCAGTCTCCCATTCTCCAGGCTAAACAGACCCAGCTCTCTTAGCCTTTCCTCATAAGAGAGATGCTCCAGTCCCCTAATCATCTTCATAGCCCTCTGCTGGACTCTCTCCAGTAGTTCCTTGTCTTTCTTGAACTGGGGAGCCCAGAACAGGACACAGCACTCCAGATGTGGCCTCACCAGGGCAGAGTAGAGGGGGAGGATAATCTCCCTCGACCTGCTGGCCACACTCTTCCTAACACACCCCAGGATGCCATTGGCCTTCTTGGCTGCAAGAGCACATTGCTGGCTCATGGTTAACTTTTTGTCCACCAGGACTCCCAGGTCCTTCTCCGCAGAGCTGCTTTCCAGCAGGCCAACCCCTAACCTGTGCTGGTGCATGGGATTATTCCTCTTTAGGTGCAGGACCCTACACTTGCTGTTGAACTTCATTAGGTTCCTCTCCGCCTAACTCTCCAGTCTGTGCAGGTCTCGCTGAATGGCAGCACAGCCTTCTGGTGTATCAGCCACTCCTCCCAGTTTTGTATCATCAGCAAACTTGCTGAGGGTACACTCTGTCCCTTCATCCAGGTCATTGATGAATAAGTTGAACAAGACTGGACTCAGTACTGACCCCTGGGGAACACCACTAGCTACAGGCCTCCAACTAGACTCTGCACTGCTGATCACAACCCTCTGAGCTCTGCCATTCAGCCAGTTCTCAATCCATCTCACCGTCCACTCATCTAACCCACACTTCCTGAGCTTACCTATGAGGATGTTATGGGAGACAGTGTCAAAAGCCTGAAGTCAAGGTAAACAACATCCAGTGCTCTCCCCTCATCTACCCAGCCAGTCATGCCACCATAGAAGGCTATCAGATTGGTCAAGTATGATTTCCCCTTGGTGAATCCATGCTGACTACTCCTGATAACCTTCTCCTCCACATGCTTAGAGATGATATACAGAATGAGCTGTTCCAACACCTTTCCAGGGATGGAGGTGAGGCTGACTGGTCTGTAGTTTCCTGGGTCCTCCTTCTTGCCCTTTTTGAAGATTGGAGTGACACTGGCTTTCCTCCAGTCCTCAGGCACCTCTCCTCTTCTCCATGACCTTTCAAAGATGATGGAGAGTGGCTTAGCAATAACATCTGCCAGCTTCCTCAGCACTCGTGGGTGCCTCCCATCGGGGTCCATGGATTTGTGGGTGTCCAGTTTGCCTGAATGATCTCTAACCTGATCCTCCTCGACCAAGGGAAAGTCTTCCTTTCTCTGGACTTTCTCTTCTACCTCCAGGGCCTGGGATTCCTGAGGGCTGGCCTAAGCAGTAAAGACTGAAGCAAACAAGGCATTCAGTAACTCCGCTTTTTCTGTATCCTCCGTCACCAGGGCACCCACCTCATTCAGCGGTGGGCCCACATTTTCCCTAGTCTTCCTTTTGCTACTGATGTACTTGAAGAGGCCCTTCTTGTTGTCCTTGACATCCCTTGCCAGATTTAATTCCAAGTGGATCTTAGCCTTCCTCACCACATCCCTGCATACTCTGACAATGTCCCCATATTCCTCCAAGTGGCCTGTCCCTTTTTCCACATTCCGTAAACTTCCTTCTTCCATCTGAGTTTTGCCAGAAGCTCCTTGCTCATCCATGCAGATCTCCTGCTCCCTTGGCTTGATTTCTAACTCATAGGGATGCATCGAGCTTGAGCTTGGAGGAAAAGTGATGCTTGAATATTAACCAGCTCTCTTGGACCCCCCTACCTTCTAGAGCCCTAAGCCATGGGATTCCTGCAAGTAGGTCCTTGAAGAGACCAAAGTTAGCTCTCTTGAAGTCCAGGGTTATAATCCTACTTATTGCCCTGCTTCCTCCACACAGGATCCTGAACTCCACCACCTCATAGTCACTGCAGCTAAGGCTGCCCCCAGCCTTCACATCCCAAACCAGTCCTTCTCTGTTAGTACAAGGTCCAGCAGAACACCTCTCCTCATTCGCTCCTCCACCACGTGTGTGAAAGTTATCATCAGTGCACTGCAGGAACCTCCTGGACTGTGTGTGCCTAGCTGTGTTGTCTTTCCAGCAGATATCATGGTGGCTGAAGTCCCCCATGAGAACCAGGGCCTGTAATCATGAGGCTGCTTTCATCTGTCTGTAGAAGGCCTCATTGACTTCCTCTTCCTGATCAGGTGGCCTATAGTAAACACCCACACCAGTATCACACATATTAGCCTGCTCCTTAATTCTTACCCATAACCTCTCAACTTATTCTTCATCCACTGCTAGGTAGAGCTCAATACATTCCAGTTGCTCTCTCACATAAAGAGCAACTTCACTACCTTGCCTTGCTGGCCTGTATTTCCTAAAAAGTGCATAGCCATCCATGACAGCATTCCAGTCATGCGAGCCATCCCACCATGTCTCCATAACTGCAATGGGATCATGGCCCTGCCAAAATCCTTCCTGTTTATTCCCCATGCTGCGTGCATTAGTATACAGGCATTTCAGAGAGGTAATCGAGCATGCATATTTCCCAGGACAGGTGCAAGGGGATCCACCATAGCCATGCACACCCTTGAGGTGGCTGGCTTTCTGGTTCTCATCTTGGGAGGCAGCTAAGGAATATTTGTCGCTGCTCTGGTTGGCCTGGCTTATTCCATAGTTGGACGCGAAGGCGTGAGCATTGCCACTTTGGACCCCACACCCCCCAAGCCCACCTTACCAAGTTGGCCAGCCTGCTGCCAAAGATTCCCTTGCCTCTTCTAGACAGGTGGATTCCATCCCTCCCTAACAGGTTATAGTCATCAAAGAATGTCCTGTTGTCATAAAAGCCAAAACCCTCATGATGGCACCAGCCCACAAAGCCAGAAGTTGATGTGCATTATACGTCTATTTCTGGCTGCCCCCTTTCCTCCAACTGGTATAATGGAGGAAAAGATAACTTGGACACCAGTATTTTTGATTCTATGATTTTTTTTCAGTGTATCATATCTATGCACTAAATTGTACTCATTATAGTTTCTAACAATTTTCCTAGCACAGCCATCAGAGTCAATGGTCAGTATTTCCACAGAACTCCTTGGAAAAAGGAGCAAAAGAAACAGGTGTCACATTAGCCGTCTTCCAGCCTTCTGGTACTTGAAAAGGATCAAAGGAGGAGTTTTACACCACAGCAGTAGCTCATTTTTTTAAGCTCAGATTTTTCTGGAAGTGTCAGATGGATATATAAATAAGCAGTTATCAGTCACTATCATTCTACTCTTCTATGAGTTTTGTGTTTCTTTCTTCCTTTTTTTATTCCTTCTTTTTTACTCCTTGCCATATTGTGTGTATGCTTATGTTACAAGCTCTCCAAAGTAACAATAGTCCAGCTTGCTTTCTAACACATTACATTGAAAACAAACAAAATTTAAAAAGTTGAAAATAGCTGAGTCCAAGCAAAAATACCTAAACTCACAATTCTAACAAACAAAAGAAGTGTGAAGATGGAAATCAGCAGACCAAGGCTTATGTCCTGTATATAGACATAACTAATAAAGCAAAAAATTCTCTGTCAATTTGGGTCTCCCTAATTTGATACTGACCCTAATAAAACCCAGTATCTTATGGACAATAGTAAATAAGCTTTCAAATCAGAGCTGTCACATCCACCACTCTGGGGAACCTCACATGACAAATGTCACCTTCTCTATACCATTCCAGGTATATATCATGAGAAAAACAACCCACAAGGAAGGGTCTGGCTGATATATTGAACTGCTGCTGGCTAAAGCATAAGGCTATGCGCTGAACATGTAACCTCTTGTGTCTGACTCCTGTCTTCTTACCACCTTTTCACAACCTTACCATATTTCCCTTCTTTTCTATTTCTTTGTTCTCTGTTTAACAGGATTTGATACATTCAGTCAAAACTATTGTGAACTGTGACCAGAAAAAACACTACCTGCACTGTCATAAATCACCTGACACAGATACGATTTTGCTTATGGCTGTTAAAGTGAGAAGAGGTTAGTGGCTGCCTCTCAAAAGCAGCAAGGCTACAAACAGCAGTAAGCATCACAGACACAAATGCCATTTTACTTCTCTCTCTATTTTGTTTTCTGCCCTTTCCTGTGCATTTGTCTTCAAAGCAGCAGGATCATTTTTCAGCACAAATCCAGCTCATCTCACCTTACTTCTTTGCCTCAAAAAGGAAAGTTGTTTTCATCTTTAGCTCTAATACACCACTAAACTGTTTTTCCCTCTGCAATTTCTCTGAAGTAGTCAGGGAAAGAAAGAAAAAGACATAAAGACCAAAATACTTTGCATTTCAAGCTTTAACTGTTTTTCCTGTCTTGCACTGTACCTCTAACGAGAACCTAGCCAGCGGAGACCTGTATTCAAAACCTTAAGTCTTGTTTAACAGTTCAGTGTTGTTGAATGGCAAGGTTGTCTTTGCATCTCTGTGTGACACCCTGGGCCCAGCTGTTCCATCAAAGCATACACAGTTCCTCACACTCTTCTTTATTCTGGGTAGGCATCCCACTTCATTGTCAAGAAACAAACATTTAGAGGCCAACTGCCTTCAGTAGCTGCTGCTGGTTTAGATTTGACTGTGCTACCTATTTAGAACAGAAGCTATGAAAATAGGAAGCAATACTCCATGAAGAAAATGTGCCCCTGAGGTGGCCTAGATTTCACATCCTGAAGCGTAGTCTGACAGTAAATTTAATAAATAAGTAGAAAAGTAGACCAAGACTTCAGTCTGAGAGCTCTCTGTTTCTAGAATGTGAGTGTGGGATCGAGGGACACTATTTCTAGGAAAGGACATGTTTTATAGGTGTTAAAGTTTTATTTTGACTGGTGAGAGTAGCCAGCCTTTACCATATATATGCTTTATATTCCGTATATGCCAGATCAGTGTTGGACCACCATTTTGTGGGTATTGTAGAAAGGTTTCTCAGTGAACTTACAACCTAATTAGAGAAAGACAAGCCAGAATCATAGATATAGCAAACAGAAACAGGAGGAGAAGGAGGAAGAAAAAAAAACACAGCAAGAGCATGTTTTTTGTACCACTAGACTTATTTAAATTCTGGGATAAATGACAGCTTATGTGCTGGAGTGAGTGTAAGCAGCTGTTATGCTAATTGTAATTCTTCCCATGTGTGCTAGTGCTAACCGTATTGCATTGGAAACACAAGAGGTAGAAGCAGGAATGTCAGAGAAAATACTTTTCTTCAGTTCTTTTGTCCCTTTTAAAGAAGAATCTGCAGTAAATAGTCATAACATTCTTTGCCATTTCCTTCAGTGGCAGAAAGAAAGACAGGATCTAAACCTAGATGGTCAATGAAAGCATGTACTATTGTTTTATTGAATATTTTCTCTGTCCAATGCTCTTATATTATATGAATACAGAGAATTTAATATTTTACAGGGATTTTTTTCCTCCTCAGTTGTGATTTTCGTAGACCTGTACTGATCTGTATCGTGATAGTAATTCACAACTATAAATGTATTTGTTTTTAAAGCCCTGTGATGCAGAAAAATTCTCCATTTTATGGATGGAGAACAGATATAGACAATGGACAAATAGGCTGCTCAGTATCAGAGGAAATCTGGATGTGCAGTAAGGAATACACTCAGGAGACCCTGGTTCTTAAAACTGCTGCCCTAACCACTTGTATATTGGTATTTTTCTCGTATGTATGATGAATACAAGCATAAAAATGGCTGAACTGGACCAAAACCCTATTTAGCTGCCTTTACAGTATTCAGCAGTAGGCAGTATGTAGAGTTGCGTCTTCTGAATCCTTTCACAGTTTTGGGCTGTTTGTGGCTCAAGGTATTTTTGGTTTTGAGCCATAGAAGGTGTCTTTGTATTTGATACTAGTCAGTGGAGTTTTCTTCCAAAAGGTAGTCTAATCAACCTTCAAGCATTTGAAATACCCTGTAGAGATTAATTACAAATTTAAATGTACATTTCTGTTTTGGACCAGGTACCTTTAGTTTTATCTAATAGTCACCAGTTCTTGCTCTGGAAAATACTGTGAACAATAATTTCATATTCGCCTTTTCTAAGTCAGTTATAATTCTATTAATAACAATAATATGCCTCCTTGGTTGCCCCTTTTCCAGTTAGAGTTCTTGTCTTTGTAGTCATACATAAGCCATTACTGTTGCTCTTCTCTGTTCCTGCTGCAGTTCAACTATATCCTTCTTGAGACGGGGAGATCAGAACTGCATTCAGTATGCACAATGTGGCCACATTATGGGTTTATATTGTTAGTTTATGCTGGGTTATGCTCCATTTCTTTCCTAATAATCCCTATTAATCTAGTTGTTTTGTTTTGTTTTTCTCAATTAATGCAAATACAGGAGATACAAGCAAGCAAACAAGCAAGCAGCCCCCACCCTAGGTTTTTGGATTCTTTTGTCATTAAAAAGTATTTGGACATCTGATACCTTTTTTTTTTCCCCTTGAAGAGCTATGTAGGAACTGGAGTTTTCTCCTCAAGAAAAGTGAATGCTTTTTTTTTTTCTAAGTTAGAATGACAAAGAATATAGAGTCATTTCCTAAGAAAGAGAAATTTCAAAACATCCATGCTTCCTATTGTCAAGTCTGAACCTCCCCTGATGCAACTTTGAACCATTCCCATGAGTCCTGCCATCGGATCCCAAGGAGAAGAGATCAGCACCTCCCTCTCCACTTCCCCTCCTCAGGAAGCTGTAGAGAGCAATGAGGTCACCCCTCAGCCTCCTTTTCTCCAAACTAGACAAACCGAGAATCCTCAGCCACTCCTCACAGGACATGCCTTCCAGCCCTTCCACCAGCTTTGTTGCCTTCGTCTGGACACATCCAAGTACTTTAACATCCTTTTTAAATTGTGGGGCTCAGAACTACACACGATACTCCCGGTGAGGCCACATCAACACTAAATACATGTCAATGTTAAAAACATGTCAACATTGAATCAAGGAGTAGGGCCTAAAACCCAAAAAACTCAAAGACCTTGACCCTCTAGTACAGTTCAGGAAATACTTAAGCTAATGCCAGAAGGGCTGGCTCAGGAACAAAAGTAGAGTTGCTCCTAATCAGTTATGTTTACCCGTATGTTGTCCTGACCTGTACCTACTGTAAGGTGGTAAATAGTATCTCTGCACCTACCAGCTAGCTAAAGGCCAGTTGAGGATCTCTACACCAGGCTGCATCATGATGCACTGTATCTCTCTGAACTTACAAAAATAGAGCTAAGAACACGTACTACCACGTTCATGTAGCTGCTTGTCTTTGGTTTGTTTTTATTCCCCTTGTGCATTCAGCTCTTTGGTCTCCTACATATTCAAGAAAGGTTTTTTGATATTGTTTAACTTTTATTTATTTTTTTAGTCACAAGCATAAGTAATGAAAAGAAGATTATGCCTTTATGTCTGTATAGCACCTGGCACTGAGGAAATTTCCAAGGAACAGAGCAGCACATTGCAACTAATACAACTGTTCCTACTACTTAGCCACTGTGTGCCCATTAAAGCCTTTGTTTTTCCCCCTCATCTGCATCATTTTCTATATAAAGTGCATAAAAATGACTGCCCCGCACAGTTAGTGGTTTAGAATCTCTTTGAGATAATCTGATGAAAGGTGAAACTGAAGAAGAAAGGATTGGTATTATTAGCAGTAATGTTGCAATTAGTTCAGTATCATTGCTAGGAACAAGAGCTTTAAATTGTTCTTGTAGTAGGAGTTGCACTTCCATACAGATACAAATGAAGTGCAACTATTCTGGTCTGTGGCAATTGTGTGCGTTTGATCAAATGAACAGAGAAAACACAATAAACATGATCTCGATGCTATTTTGGGAAAATGCTCACTTTCTCAAACACCAGATGATTACCAAAATGTCACCTACTATAACTACTTTTCTAAATAATTTTTTGCAAAGACTTTTACTAAAAGTTAACCATGTTCTGCAGGTCATTACTCTGAGATAATTGTTACCAAACTATGAAGAAATTGACTAATTGATCTTAAAACAAAAATGCCAATGTTCTATGCAATTTTGGTTTTCATTCATTTATACACGCACATAGCTTGGTAAATCCTGTTATGAACTAAATTTATAGTATGCTAATCATTAACTATGATGAGTTTTCATTTTAAGGTTATGCTATACTTTTATTCTACACATTTTGCATGTATGAATATTGTTTAATATAGTCAGTATGCATGTCTAATTTCTGCCAAGCACAAAGTCAGACAGAATATCTAATGAATGGAAATATTTTTCTTTATACTACATCTTGATAAAAGCTCTTTATGATGCAGATCATCAGCCTAACTGCAATTAATGATGGGAGTCTGTGAGAACAGCTTCTGTGCTACCAAAGTTTGTTGAAATTTGTAAATATTTTTGGGTAGTTGTTAATCTAACTGGCAAAGATGAAGTAAGGAAAAAAAAATCCACAAACAAAAACTACATATCTCCTGGGGCATTTCAACCTGATCTTCTACTGCAGCCTTCTGCCCAAACAGTATCACTGCATGGAAATATGTTAAATGTGTATATATTTTGTTGGTTTCTAACATCAGAGTTAACAAATGTTACTTGACTGGCAATATTTGAGGAAAATTCAGAAATCAATGTATTTTTGTAATCTAGTTCAGCTGATAACAAGCATACAGGGAATTATTAGAAGTACATGAAAACTGCTGTGAGGAGTTAAGTAGAGTGAATTATTTAAATTAAAAATGTAAAATTAAAAAAATAAAGTCTTGAATTACTGGAAAATATCTCTAATTCTGTGTGATAGAAGGTCTTTCTCCAAAGTGCTTGATGACATTTGCTTTCTCTAGTAGTAACACAGCATTAGCTGTCTATCTCCATCCTTAATGCTGACTTTGGGTTCTTTCTCTTCTTTGGAAATCATCACTAATCACAGCCTGGGTAGGCATATACCAGCTATTTAAGGCTAACAGTAAGCAATTTAAATGCAATAATACAGAGTTCAGTGTGAGCTTCACAAATCCTCCCAGCTGTGCTGGGTAGTTAATAGGTGACTGAGGTTCATACTTTTACAGGGAGATTGATATAGGGATCAAAGGTCGAAAAGTTTTTACTCTATACAGATAATTATTTGCCAACTCCACAAAAAAGTCTCTGCAACTTTTTGTTTGTAGGACTGTGATGAAAGAGGGAAAGCCTATAACTGTGAAGGGGATAGTTAATAGTCAAATATGTATCAGTAGTTTACATAGGCCATAGAAGAAGCTGCTAACTGGCTTATTCTGAGTATCTCATTCACCTCCATCTTCCCAGTAGTCTTGAGCTATGAGTGGTTGATTGTATCTCCCCTGGGTCAGCCGGCCTTGCTTTCCAACATGTGAGGAGTTGTCAGTGAGCCTTTGCTAGCCAAGGTCAAGACCATGTCCAGATGACAATTTCCAAAACTATCATAATATGTGCTGGTTTTGAAAATCAGCAATCTCAACAGTGACAAATGAAAGCCCATCAGTTTTCCTGGCTGAACTGTATTCTCTCAGACCTCATACTTCATTTTGTGGTCAAAGCACATTTCAATCTATGTGGAACAATCTGTTGCTGAAATAAATGTAATCAGCTGTCCAATGAACTCTGTGAAGAAAATAAATTTCATCATAGTTAAGTCACAAAATAAAAATTTGCTTGGATTCTGTCATCCTGTCAAGCAAGCATAATGAATACAGCCACTCTGTCACTTTGTGTCCATGAAACAGATTGAGGTATTATACTATAAACATGGTGCAAAAACTGAAAGATTTTTCCCCTTCTGACATGGTAGATATTAATGAAGGTCATTGTGAGGGTAACTGTGAATCTGAGAAGTACTACCCAAAAAAACATTTTTTATTGATTGTACAGAGTATAAATAAACAGTGTAGTACATATCTTCATGTTAGCAGCTTACATAACATTGTACCTAAATGCAGTATGTTTCACCCAAATTCTCAAATATTTTTTTTTGCCATGTGTTTAAAATACTAGTTTAGTCAGAGTTGCAGGTATGATTTTGAATGGATTATAGGAAGTCTTTGCTTAAGCTTGTCAGGCATGTTATGTCATGACACTAACATAGATACTCGGAGTAGATCAGAGGTTCATCAAAGAATGGTATTCATGTTGAAATACTAAAAAAAAGTTAGTGGTAATTAGATTTCTAAAAGTTGAAACATTTTAGAAAAATATGAATACAAATTCTGCAAATTATTTTGGAATGTGAGCATTTTGAAGTATACTTTGAAAGTTGAGTTGTATTTTATTGAAAATTTAAAAATTAGATAAAATCTCCATTGGAATTAAAACAAACAAATAAAACAGAGCTTCCCTGGAAATCAGTTTCGAGTTTTGAGAAGCCGTATTTATTTACAAACAAGTCATGTGAAGGATATTACAAGGATCATGTCACACTAAGACATGTTGTACACATCTATACAAAAGGAGGCCCAAGGTATTTTCTAGTTGCATCTGAAGCTGGAATCATATTTCTGTGGCTAGATCTTAGAAGACCATCACAATCTTATCACTAAATATCCTAAAGACATTTTTTAATGTATTTTTGAGTGCTAAGCACATTAATGAAGCAGTTATGACTGGAATAATTTCAGATAGCAGAATTATTAATTCATATATTTAGAATATGACTAGTAAGCAGAATTTTAAAAAATAGATCTAAGATGTTTCTTTCACTCTATCTTTAATTAAACTTGGTTGTAAAAATGTAAAATAATGAAAATATGAAAATCTAAAAGGCATTGTCTGGAATAAGATCAGCTGCATTAGTATTGGGGAGAGAGATACTTCTGTTTTAAAACACATTACTTTTAGAAAACTGCAAAATGCTCCTCTGGTTTAGTGCAGGTAAGCCTCAGCATTAGGATTATGTTTTCCAGTGGAACTCTAAAAGCACATGCTGTAACAATGAGTAACTGATACATTTTCTTATTAGTTTAGCTATAGCTTTGCTAGCGTGATCAAGGAAGTTTCATTAAGCATTTTAATTAACTTGGGATTCAGAAGGATTGGAGGATTTTCAGCATTAGTCTACCTCCCTGTCCCTGCATCTTTTATTGTGCTCATTCTGTAAAAAGGAAGAGGATTTAATCCCCCTAGAATTTTCTTCTTTGCTTATCCTGAGTATTAACATATTCTTTAGAATTATATGACTCCATTTCACTTTCAGAGATATGTTGAAAGCAGGTA
Organism: Theristicus caerulescens; assembly: GCA_020745775.1. NCBI lineage: Eukaryota > Metazoa > Chordata > Aves > Pelecaniformes > Threskiornithidae > Theristicus > Theristicus caerulescens. Next base: position 79,258,454 of record CM036558.1, read on the forward strand.
AGAAAATTAAGGCACTTCACTGCTTATATGGATGGTTATACTGCAACAATTACATATTAGTAATACTAATTTGTATTAAAGTAGCACCTGGAGGCCCCTTCTGAAATTAGTGCCTTACTGTGCTAAGCATGGTACTAACATACAAAAGATGGTTCTTTCCCTTAGGAGCCTGATATAAGACTGACAAAGGCCAGAAGAAATCAAGAATTAATTCACCAAATTTCACAGATGGAAAACTGTAGCACAGACAGGTTTAGGTCTGTCAGTTTTTTGGGTTTGGGTTTTTTTTTTACGCTGACAAAAATTTTGCTGCTATGATTTAAGGTATAAATTTAACCTGAGATAGCTTAACCAGTTACCAGTATAAAATCTCTGTGAACAGTCATAATAAAATAACTCACTTATTTCAGCTTAGTGGAAATCATTTGGGAATAGATTTACCTAAGCTCAAACTAGCCACTCTTATTCCTAAATCATAAGGTCCACACAATCATCTTTTGCATTCACTTAAAATCCATTTTAATGATACAATTCCCATGAACGCATGCCTTAAATAACTTGTAAGTAGTCTCATGAATAATTTGAAGGCACAGCTGTGACTTTGACCTGGGAAGGCCTGTTGTTGGGTTTATTGTGTTGGTCAGGAGGCCTTCTTTTTCTTTATATATCCCCACTTCAGTATCAAGATAACTTTTTGAATTTAAATCCAAATTTCTTCATCAGCAGAAACAAAGTGTCAAAAAAGACTGCCCAATGCACTAGTCTGTCCATTGCTTAGCATCTTATTGGACATCTTTCCAGACTCTCATCTGAACTGCCAATTAATTTATTTCAACTTCTCATTACCTTTATAGGGATGAACTCAATAGGACTGATTTCAGTAGAACTGCTGTCACAGTAAATGCTCATGTAACTTAAGCATGAGTAAAGATGTGTTTAAAGTCTGGTGTAAAACTTAGAACTGAGCACAATTTACAGCTTCTTTCTAGGGAGGATTGCCAATATTTTAATTTAAAGCTTTTTCATCAATCCAGGCAGAAAAAACAACCCCCAAAACCCAACCAACCAACCAAAAAAAAAAAGCCATCACCAATGAAATACTTCTCAGGGATTAGAAATATCCAAGAAATTGTGTGCATTTGTTTGATTTTATGACACATTAAGTTGTACAATTGTAGTTGTCTCTTTCTTTAAATAATGGAGCAGTAGTCCCATGAGAGACCCCAGACTGCTAGAACCACTGGAGCAAGTCCGCAGATACTACAGTGCAAATGAGGCAGTGGGCCACAAAAGAAAAAAATTGCCTTTAAAATGGCATTAATGCAAAATGGATTTCCTGTTGAGCCAAGGCAAAAATGTCCAATTTTCTCAACTGGAAGTTGACAAACATCATTAAAAGCAAGATCTGCATCAAAAGATTTTAATTGTACATAATCTGTGCTTTTTATCAGAGAAAAAAATTAAGGGAAGAGTTCTAATGATGCTGAAAGAACATTAATTATCTTGGCAATAGTATACCATGTTGAACTTGTATCAGTTACTAACTGGAAATGTGACGTTTGATTTGAGGATTAGTTTGTGTGATTTAAGACCAAGAATTTGTAAGTGACTACTGCTTTTACATGCCTCCAAACAGAAGGGGGGCCTCTCTTCAGGGGCTCTCACTTTAGGATATGCTCTGATACTCTCAAGATATATTCCATTAGATAAGCACTAGTTATTTTTAATATCTAGGCTGATGTGCACAATGAAGAAAATGAAATTTAGTTTTAAAAGTACACCCTTATAATTGTCTTGTCTTTACCTCAGTTAGAGGCATTTCATATTTTTGATCTAGATGTGTGGGGTTCAGACTTCGTAGGTGACCTCACTAAAATTTGATTTCACTGATATTTTCAAGTTACTGTTGTTGATGTTTTAGGAAAAACGTCTCTGATTTTCTTGCAGTGTGTATAGATGTCATCAATAGCTGCTCACGGACAAAACTGCAGAGATTTTAAAAACCTTTTTTTAAACCAATTTAGGTTATAAGACAGTTAATAAGACAGTTCCTTATAGTAGATCTTGCCATACTTTAAAAATGTGATACTTACACTTCCATAAGAAGAGTGAATATGAGAAAGGCTCGTAGTACAGTCCAGAGAGATTTTGTTAAATCACCAAAAAGGAAGCTGCTCAGACTTTGGTAAACTAACACCAGAATGGTTCAAAATTTTTCCATTATATGCAGTTACAATTTCAGTCCTTCTGATAGCGGTTGCCAACTCTGGCTCTGACCAAAGTGTCTTTCCTGGTCTGTTTAGTTTCTTCTCAATTTGCACTATTCTGGCCTTATCTCTCCTTTTTCTGGGTATTTGTTCCCAACTGGCTAAAAAGAAGAGGAAAGGGTAAAAAAATATTATTTCTCCCTAATTACTTTTAGCTACTTTTAAAGATTTTATTTAGGATTTCCAAAAGGTAAGGTATATTCAGATACCAATCTTCTTTTTACTTGCAAATTTTTTATTGCATTCTGATTATCTCCTTGTTACCCTTCCTTCTCTCTTGATCTGACCCTTTTGCAGTACTTGCTTTGTCTTCCCTTTTATATTTCTGTGCTTTACATTCCAGCCTATATGATTTTTCCCTTACATGATATATATCCATATGAATTACCCCTCTATTTAGGGAATCCTTTTAACTTCTGTTTCAGAAAGAACTCTAGTTATAACAAGTATCCATGAGTTGTGTCTGAATGTTTAAATGGCTGCATTGTGAAGAACTGAGAAACAGTATTCTGAAAAAGGAAGATTGTGCTTTGGCTAATAGTTTATATTGGTTGCAAATCACTATGTGTTGTTCAAATGACTGATCTGTGCAATAGTGTGTTTAGGCAAAATGCACATATAGTTTAGTAAGAGCTTCAAAGGAGTCTGGGTTGGGGGATGTAGACCCATGATATTAATAAAAATACTTACTGGAATACAGACAAGTTCTGTATTTCTTTTGTCTGCCACATATAGGGCTAGAGTTTTAGAAAAATAAGAGACAATTCATGGACAATAAAGTTTATCAACATATGCCAGATCTTTCTTAGCAAACTTACTTAAAACGGCTAATGGATAGGAATCGTGCCTTCTTCCCAGCAAAAGCTCTAGAAATGGTAATCATCATTTATAAGTATTGTTTTGGGAAAATTACCTCATATCTCACAGGATTTTGGGGCTATGTAATAGTGCGTGTGTGGAGGGGGGTAGCTTACTTTCTCTCTGTCTTTCTGAGCAAAGAAATACATGTAGAGGACAAAGCAACAAATGCACATCCCTCCACTCAATAACACTATCTTGACTTTAAGACCATTGTGTGTACAGTACAGCCAACAGACAGAGCCAGCAAAGTGTGCCAATGCCTTATCTCTCTGCTAAGCTCATCCAGGGTGTTTGATGAAGTGTACTTAACAAGAAAGAACAGTGAAGATAACAATGAAGTGCTGCCACCCTTTAAGTTTTGCAGATCCCTTGCCATGGGACTGTGGAAACTGCAAAGAGAAATCCCCTCTTCCCCCAGCTTTTGTTTTTTAGTGCAAGACATTTTCATTTCTCTGTGGAAAAGAGGGATAGTTTTATATCTGGATCCAGTGTGAAGTGTTTTCCTGATTTTAAAATTAAAGGTTTCTGTGTTGGCAAGTCCAGAAAATTCTACACCTGTACTTCATAAAAAATAGTGTAAACTCAATGAATTAAAGATGTCCATTGTTCCTAAAACACCCTGTAAATGTGTCTTTGCAAACGTGCATATAAAATGGTGCCAGGTGTGGGATGAAACGCAGCCTTGCTGCTTGACCTTGGCAGTCAACATTAAAATACTCTACAGCTCAATAGCACATTAACATTTTCAAAGACTGTGATTTCAATTTCTTATCATAACAAAAAACCAAACCAAAACAAAACATAAAAACATATAACAAAGGAAGACAAGGTGCAGAAACGTTGTTAGTTAATTTATCAACTACCTGAAACGTTAAGTGGAGCTGAGTTAAACTTTTAGAAACATAAATCACATCTGTCAGACTTAAGTAAATCTCTGCAAACATTTGCTTTCTTTAAGCTTCAATTTTAATTTAAAAAAATGTTTCTAATGGTGATCATCTCTTTGATAGATGATGTAGGGCATGGTTTGTAAATACATTTTGCAGTGATCTGAATATTTGTACTTGAGATATTGCAGCACATACATATAAAAGAAAAGTGAGGTGGAGCAGAGAGCAACAATATTACCCATATTCTCTGTCAAAGCCATCATCATTTGGTACTGGCGCTTGCACCGTTCTTCCATCATGGGCCTCTGGCAGCCGCTGTGCATAACACAACTCTAGCTGAAAAGATTGATACCAACCTTCATTTAAATAAAATAATTTTCTTTCTGAAAAATGGTTGGAACATACTTAATCATGAAAGGGGAAACATCTAGACTGTGTCATGCTCATGATGCTGAAAAATGTGCCATGTCATAAAAAACCTATATGAATGTTTTTCATGGGTTTTTTTAAGTTGGATCTGATATAGACGCCAGGGTTGCATGTCAGGACTTGTGGTCACACTTTTAAGCATTATCTTAGCTTGTGGTCCAAAAGAATTTCAGGACTTTATTAAATTGTTTTTGTGAAATAAAGTTGTCTGGAAATAAAAGTCAAGTGGAAAGTAAAGTAAGTGAGGCAGTAACCCAGACGTTCCATATTAAGTTTTCTATCAGTAAATACTGTTAATATATTCTGCTGTATTGTGTTGGGTAAATAATACTATTGGAAAATTATTTACTTTCAATAATGTAAAAGAATGAGGTTTCCATTAGAGAGAGAGAGTTAATAAAGATATAAGTAATAAGGTTATAAAAATTACAGAAAAAGTTAGAATATACAACTGAATATCCAGCAGATGGAGCTTCTTACCTCTAAAATGTTTTATTTTATCAAAGTAAATTTCACTTTAAGGTGGCTGTTAAGATGCGATCCAAAACTAAATATAAAAATTACAGCAAATGTTGTATCAAAGCAAACTAAGACAGTAGCATGATTAAAAATCTTAAGCTTTTTAAAATCCCTTGTAAAGCTGTTTTTAAAAGCCCTCATTACCTGCTGTCCTGCCATTAGTAAGGCAGCTAACAAAGCAAAAATAAGTGTATTTGAATAGGAAATACTAGACAAATGGACATTAGTATAGTTTCCCCTCTGTTTTGTTTTTTTTTTTTAATATCTAGATTTGTACATTCAAAGGACAAGCAGTAATTCTTATTCGTTTCTGCAGATTTTAGTACCAGAGAGCACCAAGACATATTTTTTGAGATTTCAGAAAGACATAATGAATTGAGTTGAATATGCTAGAGAAATGTTTTCATAGACTCTGCATGGAATTAATTAGCCTTCATTTCTGGTGAGGAGATATTGAGGAGAGAAAAGAGGCTATGTCAATGAATATTTTATGAAATATGATTATAATTCAAAAATAATATTTTTGAGGAAAACTTGAGACAACTTGAAAATAGGCTAATATGTCTGTATTTCTACTGTAGAATGATATTTAAACTAGCCTTTAGTTTCTATGAAGGATGGCATTTACCCTGTTTTTTATATATAGCCTGTTTTTCCAGAAAGCTTGAACGGCAGTGTTAGGTAGAAAGCTTACTTGGAGGAGAAATAAATGTTTTTGGAAAGATGGGCTTTGCAAACCAAGGGAAGGCAGTTATTGCACCTTACTATTTATATTCTAGGGGCATATTCAATCATTCCCTCTGAAGTATTTTGGATTCAGCTTCTGATGCTTGAAAAGATACATAAGCCTCAGCCTGTGTTAACAGAATTCTACCTGGGGTAGGCATAAGGCCAAAGACCTTATATCAAGTGTCCGTGCTGGTCAGACCTAGATATTGGTAGGTATTAAACACCTCTTAAGCAATAACAGAGTTCATTAAGTGACAAGAACTCAGTTGACTGTGGCTGTGATCTGTGAAAAGTAAAGGTTGGTTTTGATTTTGGTGGTGGTTGATTTGTAAATGATTTAAAAAAAGAAAGCAGTGAAAAATAACATGGTTTATGTGGCTGCTGTAAGTGATTTTGCATTAATATTACACAAGCATCTATGAAATCTGGTACTTTTGGAATAGCACTATATACAATTCAAGGTCTAATTGCATTAAATCCTGAGTACCTTAGGATTTCTGCATATACCACCCAAGCTTTCATTCTGTTTTACTCAGAAACATAGAAGTCACAGGACAGATCTTGAGACCCTTATTAACAACACAGATTTGCACTGGAAAAATGGAAAAATCTTGTGGAACAGAGCGGATTCAGTCCAATTCAGATTCGCAAACTGACTTTCAGACTGTCTGCCTATCAGCATAGATGCGTCTTAACCTGTTTCTGGCTTTTACGCCATTTATTGCATATTTACAGCCTGGAAGCCCAAAGAAGTGGGGAGGCAGCCCATTTGGTGATGGGATGATTTATGAATTATTTCGGTAAATAACGACAAATAATCTCTGACTTTGCCCCCCTCTCCCAAGATTTTTGTGAATACGTTATGCCCTTGCAAGCACAGTGTGTTTTCACCCAGGAGCACAAAATTGGTACAGATTTAAAAATGCATTAAAAATGAAGATTTTATTTAGGACTCTTTCATGAACACACTTCTCTTTGCATTAAAACACATCTGATCATTAGAGAAAACTCACTCTTCTCTCTGTCTTTTCTTTTCCTCCTCTTGTTCTTTGCTTTCTCCATAGACGAGTGTTGCTACATTGATGGAAAACCCGTTTCAATGGATTCCCGCAGGGCAGACTAGCACCTTGAGGAAATCCCCTGTGAGTTTCTGTTCTCTGTGCGAGGCCAGGCAAAGGCAGAGGGAGGCTGTGCTCGCTGAGCTCCTGCCCAGTGGAGGCCAGGGGAAGATGCTGCCAAGAGTCTTCCTTGTTCTGGTGCTGTTGGCACATGTGGCAATAATAGGACACAGTGGCCAGCGTAGGGATTAGGTTCAGCAAAGAAAGTCAGGGTGACTGAAGGGAACATTCTCTGTTTCAGAGTCTCTTGAGGTTGCCAGTAGAGCTACAGATGTTCATGCCAAGCAGACATGAGCCCTCTCCTCTCTAATTCGTGTTCCTTCGTGACCCTTTATATCAGAGTGTTGGCAGAAATCAACAGAGTAAGTGGCTTTGAAGTTTGCAGAGAAAGATGCAGGCTAGAAAGAAAAGAGAGCTGGACTTGTCAGTTGGAACTGGAAATACTGTACAAGCCTTCAGGGGTCCCTGAGGCCTCTGCTTTCAAATCAGAGAAAGAACAGCTCTATGTGAAAGAATAGGGGCCGGTTGCACTCCAGAGTGGGAGAATGGGCTCCTAAGGCTCTGCTGAATGAAAGGGAAAATGAAAAGGAGGGAATGCTGCTCAGAAACACTATTTCGTGTGGTGTGGAGTTCAGCTGTCTCCTACCAGTTCAGAGTAGGGGATTGTAGCATGACATGACGGAGGTTAAGGGGAGACCAGAGGGCAAACTGCATAGCCATAGGCATAAAAGTGTCTGTGTAAATGCTTTGCTTAGGATCCTCCAACACTAGATTCTCAATGGTGGTGATGACAGGAGATAGGCTATTCATGCTGTATTGCTGAATGGGGTAGGATGCTCTCAACAATTTCTCTTAACATGTGTTGAAGGACAGAGGCTATGCAAAGCAGATGATGTTAATAAATGTCCTGTTTTCAAAAAGCATTGCAAGATGTAACGGATAGATAGGAAGGAGAGCTGGATGTTAAAGGAACCATTTATTCATATTATTAACTCATAAAACAGCAGAAATTTAATTGCTTAGAAAGCATGTGACATATTTATTGTTCATGTTCTCACTTTACATAAATATTTTCTGTTACTTGTTTCAACATTATATCCATAAAATGTTCTAGACATTTTGAAAACAATATAGCAAACCACAAAGCAGAAAATCTAACCCCGATGGTGCATGTACTTCAGGCAATATCATTTTATTACCAACATCTGAAAAAGAAAATGCAGAAATGGGTCAGCAACCCATTTAAATTACTTTACAGCACACTCAATGGTGTACTTAGATGAAAGAAATGCACTTAACCTGACTGCTAAAGTTAACTGCAGTAGGCCATTTCTTGCATGACAGGAATCTACACACTATAGCTAGCTGTATTTTAGTGATGCAGTAGCATTAGATAACTTTTATTTTATGGAATGGACCTACATTTTATTTGGTTTAGTTTGGTTTGGTTTTTGGAAACCTGCAATTAAAAACACTTAATTATTTCTTAGTATGACTGCAGGTGATATTTAACTGAAAGCAACCCACAGATAAACAAGCTTGTGAGGCTATAAAGGGATCAGAATAATGCAGATACGGTAGTTGAGGTTTAGTGCAAAAACAGTTCAAAGAAAGTAGGATTGTAATTTAAAATAACATCTCATTAGTTGGTTTAATTACTCACTGCCAGCAATAATTGATTTTTAAGGCTGGAAACAGAAGCACATAGCACTTAGGAAAAAGAAAGAATTTTTACCTCTGGTAAGTTGGACACAAGATGAAGGGTCCCTTGAAAGAGTGTAAGATTCTGATTGGCTTTCTTAGCTACTTTGAATGATACTGATTATACTGTACTTGGAAATTAAGTCAAATAGCTACAATATCGATTGTATCTTTCTATAGCATTTCCTTAACTTTTCCTTATTAGTAGCAAAAATAATTTAAAAGGGACTATTCTTAAGACTCCTATTTAAATAAGCAGTTTACTAGGTGATGATTTCATGTGTAATATGCTTCTTTCTCTCCTCACAAACATTCTGATAGAGGGTTGTCATCAGTCCTCTGTCATATGGTAGCATGTACATGTAGCTGTCAAACCATAGCACATAGAGCTTGCTGCTTTGTAATGCAGAACAGAAAGACCATCCCAGTTCCCCCAAATAAGATGAGCAATCCACCTATAAAATGAGTCATAATGAGAAAACTACTTACTCCTGAGGTTTATTGTCCCTGTATGAAATCTATGTTAAATCTTGGATCAGGGTTAGAGACTACAAGTCCCTGTATCAGAGTAATAAATTGTATGGCTTCTCTAGTCAAAACTGCTCTGTGGAAGAATTCAGCCCTCCCCTCTCCAGGTGTAGACTGGTCCAGTCACACTCTGAGATGGTCTTTTGTGTTTGGGCCTGTCAAACTATGATATAGTGATACGCTATTACCTCAGCACTGCAGTAGTTCTGAGCATTAGCAGAAGTAATGTTCTGGTCATCTTGGGAATTTTAAAGTGAATAAGGATGATGCCAAATTTCTTTTTTTTTTAAAAAAAAAGACTTCAGTTCAAATGTTGTTATTTTCTGATGTGAAAGCAGATATGTTAGATTTAAAAACAAGCAGTATAAGACAAGACTGAAGATATAAAGAGACTTAGGAGAATGGGGGTCTTTTTTGAAGACAGAAACAAAGATTCTTGTTGGTTACCTGTTCTGTCCCACTCCAGAAGTCACTAAAATATGCACTTAAATGAAGCCTTTTTCCTTCTAAATGAAGCACGTGAATGCGTATTTCTTCTGTTACTTGTGTCACATAATCACTTGTGCTACTTTTAAATAATATTCATACGCAGAAAAAGCAACAACAGCAAGTATACTTTAAGTTAAAGCTGTTAGTAGTTACTCAATTTATTTAAATAGTGAGACACTGGGGGGCCTCTCAGGCAGGCTGCAGTCTGCATGATTTTTAACAGACAATTCAGTGACTTAAGCCGATCTGCCCCAAGTTTAGTGATTCTTGGCTCTGCCCAAAATGGGGTTTGTGTACCTATTTTCACAGAAATACTAAGTTCCAGTTTCAAATACTCTTCACAGGAATGAAGAGAAATTGTATCTGTGTAAGGCAATGCATGAATAAAAAAAAACTTCTTCATGTTAAAATGAAGTCTATTTACAAATTTTGATTTTTATTTTTTTTTTAGTAACTTGAAATATGTTCTACTGCATTTTACAAAGGTTGGACAGGGCTTAAATGTTTGATTTTTCAAGTGGTGGGCATACAGAAGCATTCATGTAGTCCCAGGTCTCATATAAACATTTCTGAATTGTCATCATGATGTATAAACTCAGTACATCATTTAAAGACAGCTGTGATCGTGCCTTAAGTGGCAACTTTCCTAATGCACATAGGTATATTCTGGGGTTTCTGCTTCTTTACCCTCAGATTTCTCCGCATCTGTATTGCTTCTAGACATGACCAATTAAAAAACCACTGAAAAAAACCAAATAAAACCCAATAAATCCTCCATCACTTTACTAAGAAAGTCTGGCATTTGGGCCTGATGTACACCATGTTAGGTTTGTTTCTGAATAGGCTTTATTAACTAATTTCTTTCCCCTTGGTCCAGAAATCCAGAACACCTTGAAGCACTAGTTCTTTTAAATGAAATCTTACACATTGTTTTCATTCCAGGTGCTGTGGCTTTCATAAGAATAATAAATATTCTAAGATAGCAGGTGAAACCACAAGAATTAACATAACAGTCTATTATTCTCTCATAAGAAAATCTCCCAGATTGAGTCAAACCATGAAAAAGTGCTTTACCAGCTCCAGTTAGATTGAATATCTTAGATAAAACTATGAAATCAATCTTTTAAGAGGTTTCTTTGAAAATAAAGGATAAAATTTATAATCACAGCTTGTCTAGTCCTAAAGTGGTATGTGCTTTTTTCCTTAGCTGCCTCAGTTGCAGCCAGAGTGTCACACTTTTGACATCGACCTCAGTCAATGTTCTTATACTTCCCTTGAACCAGAGAGATTGCCTCTGAAGACTTTATTCCTGAGTTTTCCCGTAAGATAAAGTATTTTTCCTAAGGTGATTTCTTTCTGTTCATTTTTACAGTGTTTTCTTGGTCTCTCCTGCTTTGGAATCCATACATGAAGCTGTTGGAGATTTTACTGGGGAGCTGGGAGTCTGGCTATGCCAATGACATTTGGTTCTTTAACTCACTCCTGTCTTAGCCATTGATTGCCTTAATTAGTGGCTGGAGAAGATTAAGGCATTCACATCGGCTAGATGATTGAGGTTCCTAAGGGTTCCTGGGCACATTTTATTACTTGGATTTGCAATATCGGGTTTTGACTAATATCTAAATTAGTGTAAAGGGTAGTCAAAATGTTCTTGTCAAACATCTTTGAGTTAAAACAGCTTTTAAAAAATTAATATGAAGTAGGCATGGTTCGTTTTAGTCAACATTTTCCCCATGCACTTTGTAAAACATTAAAAATCATGGCTTTGTTTAATGTTTGTGTTACAGTTTGCATACTTTTTTTTCAAAATTGAAAGTATCAGAAGTTAAGGATACCAAGATTTGAGAATCTTCCTTTTCTAAAATTTCTGAGTGTTCATTGGTTTTAACCTTCAAACCTCTAGCTGATTTGGCACTACACCTTTCAAGAATCTACTTTTTTGCACATTCTAAGTGGCTGAAACTACAGCAATAGTTAGTGGAGAAGCTCAGTCTGGAGTCCTCAGTTTTAATGGATGAAACATTTTCCAGGAGCAGCCTTGATCATGAAATTAGCTTTTCCCTTGGCCCCTAAATCCTTTGAAAATTTCAAGGCCAAGGCATTTTCTTATGTCTGTGGTGTGAAGATGGGAACTATTTTGACTAATTCTTTGCTGAGTCAATCTTGGCTGGTAACTGTAGTGATGCTGTCAGTTACATATTGATTATGTATATAATTATTATCAGACCCGCCTATAGCAGGTGCTTGAAAATGTAGTGTATGTATCAAAGTAAGGTAATAAGATAATAGAGCACTTAGTTAAAATTACATTTATGTTTCAAATAATTGAAAAAAGTTACAAATATTCTTAAGCTGTATTTGTAATTTAGATGCATTTACAGTTTTGAATATAATTTTCCTGGAATGCTTCCCTGAAGCAAAAGAGAAAATAAAAGAAAAAAACAAAAGGGAAACTAATTATAGTTGTTTTCTTGCAGCTTTTAGATTCTGAGGCACCTTTATGACCAATCATGATACGTCCTCATTTCAGAGTTAATGAGCCAAAAAGATGAAAGTTACTTCAGTTCTTGTTCTTCTACTGTTGTGATTGTTCCTGTTCTTCAAGTCTTCTAAAGGGCTGAATTAAACAAAATGTAGATTTGGCTGCTGAATTCTCAAAGCAATATTCATATGACAGATGATTGTGTTCTTATAAATGGTAGGCCTTTATGTAGTTGCTTGTATCTGTGAATTATGTGGAAAACAAAAGCAATGAAAAAAAATGGGTTACAAACAGATTCAGGCACCCCAAATCTTGAAGGTTAGCTCCTGTGAGATATAATGTTTTAACATAAAATATAAAGATACATATGCACACTGTAATGAGAGTTATTAGGTAACATTCCTTCTTCAAGAAAAGGTTATAAATTGAGATGTTTAGAAGCTGCATTAGACTCCTTTACCCTTAGCTACTAGATAATGCCTTTATAGGTAATTTTCAGACAAAATACCTACCAGCGTATTAGTCGAGCATTAGTAGAAATTTCCAAAAGATGTACTACATCATTTAAGTGGTAATAATTAATAGATACAGTGTTTGGAATATTAGAAGCTAGAAATGGGAAAAAAAAAAACCCGCATTTGAAGTCCCTGAGAGAAACAACCTTGAGTGAAGTGGGAAGAGAGAATTTCTTCCTCATCTGTTATTCTTCATTTCTGTTAAAGACAGAATATATGTTGTGACCTATATCTGCCCTGGATGTCAATATCATTCTAACTCAAAAATTCTTTTTGCACTCTGTCAGCCCAAATGGCACAATTATACAGAACTGAAAGAATGAAAGTAGTAGTAGTTAGCCAGAAACTGGGTTGCAACCTCAAAAGTAGTGGTTTGGCATTTGCACAATAGTCTATTTTTATCCAAACTCTGATCTTCTACTTTTTCTACAGCCAAAGCATATGACTGTTCTGCTGGATATGCATAATCTTCTAAACATAAGATTTCATATGAGACCTCTCTCATGGCTAAAATTAAGCATTATTTGAGAGATTTAAGCCACCCTTAGCAGAAGAGCCGATTGAGAATGATATTTTTGGAGAGTTGTAAAGAAATTCTATCAAGGAGTTTTGGAGCAGGACCCAAGTGCAAAAACAGATCAAACAAAGCCTCAATACCTATTTCTTCAAACCAAAACTTCCAGTTTCACATTCCTGTATTTTCCTCTACTTTCTGAGCAGCAACGACTCGGGATAAATGATAATGGGATAAAGATTTCCCAGCTACACTTTATGGAAGAAGTTTAGGCCAGAAGTTGATTGTACTTCATTTTGAATAACCAGAATAATCAGAAGCAAACAATATTGGATATCAATGAGAAAGAAGGAAAAGACCTGACAGCAGCTGCAGCAGTTTGCAGCATCCATTTAAATAATTTCTTCTCCCTTCCCAATCAAATAACAATTGTTCCAGTTCTTCAGGACAGCAACTTTGATCATTCTTTTTTTTTTCCAGCAAGCAGTTACTCTGTCACTGGTGTTCTAAGTGACCTGGGCAGCTTTCTAAACAAATATAGCCTGTGTCTTAAATGGAACTTTGTCTTTGGGGTTAAAAATAAAAGGCAAATCCATGTGAACCACTTAAGTCCCATTATATTGGCTGCAATAAAACAATGTACAGTTCTTCTGGGATAAATTTTTCCTGATATGGATAACCAACCTAATTTATTCTCTGAGTTCAGTGAAATTTTCTTGCAATATTCTCATTATTTTTTGTGAATCTCAAGATGATCATAAAATAAGAATTATGAAGCATTATGTATAAAGGTGCTATGCCTTTTGTAGAATTAAGAGATGTCTGCTTATATGCATGACTATGTGCTTTGCCTCCACTTGAGTATAAAAATAAGCATCTCACGAGACAGCAAACATATTATGATATTTTTTTCTGGCTGCCTTAAAGAAACATAATAAGTCAATTTGCATTTTGAAATCTACTGAGAGCAACTATGGATCGTTAAGTTCTTCTGAATTCCACCTGGTGGAGCGTGTAGAGGAGTCCCCTGCAATATCATATGGTGACACTTTCATTATCTGAAACTATTTCTGTATGCAGACAAGACTATTCCTGTAATATTACTGTCTCACTGTGCATTGTGTACATGGAAGACTGATTTGCATTGTTATTCTTGGGTCTTTATGGTTCACTAAGGGTTCATGAAGTCATGTACGTACACTGTGGACCTTGGTGAGCTATATTATTACTTTGATACTATTTAATGTATGAATATGTAAGGATAATAAGATAGCAATTTTTGTATTCCATAACTTTCTGTATATTCATGAGAGAATTGTCGTATGGTACAACAAGTAAAAGAGCTTTTATATTCACATTTTAAAGTAAGTGACTAAAATAAGAATTTAAATTAACTCCAATAATTACTGTATGTTAACTACCAGTAGATTGTACAAGTAGCAGGACAACATTACATGACTTTCAGTATGGTTTTATATGTAAAACTGTATTTGCAGGTTCTGTTTTCAACATCTAATTTAAAACTTAGAGAATATGGAGCAAAAAAATTTCTGTTTATTCCTATTTCCTATTGATATCACTAGCAAAACAATAAAAAGAAAATTGCACACATATTGCACATTTTCAGTATATTTATACTGTAGATTAAGAATTACTTTTCTAGAAGTAAGTTGTTTGTACTAGGGCTGTCTGTGATGTAGGGCTTAAAATCATATGTACCAGGTATCAGTGTGGGGATATACCAAAGAGAATCTTGAAAATCTATCTTCCTAGTAAAATGAGCAAGCCTGGACCCAGAGGGACTGTTAAATCTAAAACCAACACATATTTGATCTTTTTCTTTTATTTGTTTCTCTTCTCCAAAAAGAAACATGGGCATCAACATGCCTTTTAAATCTAATTTTACCTCTTACTTGTTTCAAAGTTTATTTTCAAAGGGTAATTATGCATCTAAATATCTGTTTACTTTGTTTCTAGTTCTTATTTATTGGTGTGACTGCAGCTATGCATTGAATCATAGTATTCAGGTGATTTTTTCTGTTGCCTTCACTGGGACTAATCCCGTAAATAAAGCTGCTCAGCCATTTTTTGTGGGATTCACTCTTGTCCTTATGAAAAGCTTCAAAATGTAGTAATGTTTTCTGTGATTCCATTCTAAAACAAATGAGGTGGGAAAGGAGTGCTTTTTTACTGTAGTCCCTCAGACATAGTGAGAAATATTTGCTGCTTAGAAAAAAAACAAAAGAGAAGAGATAGTATCAAAGCCTCAGAACTAAACACGAGTGTTTTTGAGTTAGCAAAACCAAGAGACAGTAACTGATATTTTTTATCTATCTGAGGTCACATTCTCTGTTTCCTTCTCCTAGGGATCAGCACTTTAATTCACAAATTATTTCCAAAAAGAGTATTAAAATGTTAAATGGGATACCTTGGGATGCCTTGTGAAATGAGCCTGAATTTTGTAGGAATATACTATCAACTCTTAAAGATAAATGACTAAAAATAATTATTGTTTATTATTACCTCCTTACTCAGTGTTGTATTAAAATTGTTTCCCTTTAACGGAGTTCTTCCAAAAACTTAAGTCTACCTTGCATTCTGTTTCCACATTGTTTGATCTTTCAAGTCTTCAGGTAGCTTTTTTTAACATATGGATGAGTGAGTTAATGACTTTATTTATTTTTTGTCAAATGTACTTGAGTTTTGCATTTGTTACTAATTAGAAATCAAATGAATCTCATTAAAGGGGTCTTGTAACCTTTTTCTACAATGAGAAAGGGCCAAGATTTCTCATCTGAAAAACTGTACAACTGTCAGCACCTAATAGGTTTGTCGATGTTATTAGGAGTAAATAATAAACATAGAAAATGACTTGACATGAACTTTTGCAAAGGATCTATAATGAGCTTGACAACACAGATCAATATATTTCCAAGAGAGTGACTATTTATTGAAGGCACTAAAAGCTTTAGTGAAAGAACAGGAACATTTTCCTGTTCAATTAGCCTAGATCCCTTTCCAAAATGTGAAATGGATAAATGATGGCAGATACACAGCATAAACCAAATACGATGTATTTTAGTAAAGTGTGTTTTTATTTTCTTTTGCTTAGATAGTAAAGAATATAGGGTAAATCAATTATATTTTAAAAAGCTATTTCATATGTTTTGCCTGTGTCATTTTAATCTGTGGTCTTTGCACGTCATTAAACTTGCATTTCTAATTTCTCAAGAAATTGCCTCCTCTTCTATATGATGATACGATCTTTATTTTATTCAGATATTTTCACACATTAGAATATGGTATAGAAACTGAATGCATATTCATTCACAGAGTAATAAGGTTTGAAAATAGTAAAATAGTTGAAGTTCCTTTTTTTTTTCCCCTCTACAGTTAGTAACATATACCTTCATAGCTTCAAGCAGTCTATTCTTCTAAAAAGGGACTAGGAATAGCTGTTCTGTTTTCAGAGCTGGTTAACACACCCAGAACTTTTGGTAAAATCTGGCTCACAGCTTCAGTGGTGATATTGTGGGTAATACTTTTCTTCCTTTTGTCCTTGATCAAAGAATAGATGACTGCAGACTTGGCTCTTAGTATATAGAAAAAAACATTACAGTTTTTTTATGTTGTTTTCAAGATTTAAAGTGTTATATAATTGGTAAGACTAAAATTATTACAATGATACGGGGTTTGAAGGAAATCAACTACAAAGAAAGATCAAAGAAAAACTCTAGTGTTCTTCACATATTACAGGATCACTTAGTCTTGTTTTAAAAACCATACAGATACAGCATACATGATATATAAATCATACCCATATATATCTAATTAAAATTATAGTGATTGCCTATAAGCAAGACAAAACAAGGCTGCTTTATTAGAAAAGTGCTTCAGTTGTTTATAAGCTGTTTACAAGTCTGCCAAAATTTAATTGTTTGGGAGGAACTTGAAGGCTGATCTTCTTCCTCAGGCTAGCTTTCTGGAAAGTTTCAGCAAAATGATCAAAAGGTTTCTTCTAATTAGTTTAAGGAAATCACATTGTTTTTCCTCTGAAAGAAGACCAAGAATATTCTGTTCCATTTTAAAGAAATGCATACAGCTTTGTAGCGTGGACATGAAAATCAGCAAGCTGTCTTGTTTAGGAGTAAGGGATGAATTCTTATATTCTACGAAACTTGTACTTAAGTTGCTACCTCTGAAAATTTCAGTTTGTATGTGCTCAGTGGTGTCTTGTGTACTGTGTGCAGGTCCCATAGATACCCTGTACAGAGATAAGCCTTAGTATGCCCCAACCCTAAAAATGGGAACAAAAAAAAAATTTGCATAGCAGCTGCTCTCCTCAGGAAATTGTAAAAGTAGAATGGGGTACGGAAGTGTCCACAATGGTGCTGAAGTACAAAACAGGAGGATTTTCTTTGTTCTTGGTCTTTCCTTCAGTGGTGCTTGACTAAGAGGAGAGAGGATCTTAAATATGAATGATGAAGAGACCGAAGAGATGCAATCTCACATTGGTAGAGAAAAGAAGGTGCACAGGCAGTCTGTGATGAGCCAAATCCGGATATGTTGTAAAGATAAGTACTTCACAGAAGATGTTGGACTGTGACTCAGAAAAGGAGGAAGGAGAAAGATGCACATATAAATAATGGTGAAAAATGTTAAATGTGACATTGTCAAACCATTCCATGCTTCATTTGCAACCTTGTTGGTTTTCCTTTTTTGTGTTTGTTTACTATAGGGTACCCAGCTGCATTTTAGTGGATGAAAAAATATAAGTTTAGACAAAGTTTTCTAGTTAAATTTCAAAATGTACTTTTATACATATCAGTAGGCTTTGGCTCAGAATTGTTTTCACTAGAAGCAAAAGAGTACAGCAAAAAATTTGCACAACATCTACTTGAAAAGACAACTTGATTCATTGCATTTGTGGTTAAATCTTGAACAATGAAGAAAATTAGTCCTATTGGCATTCATATCTTGACAATGTAACTATGCAATGACACACGTACACAACAAACTCCATGCAGAGGAAAATTTAAACATGGGCACAATAGTACAATTTAAGGTAATCCTGTGTATAGGATGATGTCATCCTGACAAAGTATGGAAACAGAGGAATGAAAACACCTCATTGAACTCTTAATACAGGAACAAATAACAATACTGATATTGTCTAAAATATGAAACTATTTTGTCTTCATTAAAAGACAATTAAATTATTCAATCATAAAATTTAATGCACCCTTGTTTTCCTTAAAATGTTGCACATACAAAGACAATACAGAGAAGATATAAAAATTGTAAACTGAATTTTTTGAAACATAAAATAATTTTTAGTTATACATGATCTTGCTGAATTCACATTCATCTCTCACATTACCCTGATTGAGGGAATGCTTTCATTGTTCATGTTCGAAGCAATGAGAGATTGCTTCATATGAAGTTATTCAAAGAATCATAGAATGGTTTGGGTTGGAAGGGACCTTAAAAATCATCTGGTTCCAACCCCCTTACATTGGGCAGGGACACCTTCCACTAGACCAGGTTGCTCAAAGCCCCATCCAACCTGGCCTTGAACACTTTCAGGGATGGGACATCCACAACTTCTCTGGGAAGCCTGTTCCAGTGCCTCACCACCCTCACAGTAAAGAATTTCTTCCTTATTTCTAATCTAAATCTACCCTCTTTCAGTTTAAAGCCATTACCCCTTGTCCTATCACTACATGCCCTTGTAAAAAAGTCCCTCTCTAGCTTTCCTGTAGGCCCCCTTCAGGTACTGGAAGGCTGTTGGAAGGTCTCCCTGGAGCCTTCTCTTCTCCAGGCTGAACAACCCCAACTCTCTCAGCCTGTCTTCATAGGAGAGGTGCTCCAGCCCTCTGATGATATTCGTGGCCCCCCTCTGGACCCACCCGAGCAGGTCCATGTCCTTCTTACATTGGGGGCCCCAGAGCTGAACACAGTACTCCAGGTGGGGCCTCATGACAGTGGAGTACAGGGGAAGAATTGCCTCCCTTGACCTGCTGGGCACACTTCTTATATGCTAACGTTGAAAAAAGAGAAAGAAAATATTCAATCCTCTATCACTTATAATTTTTGTTTGTATTAATGACTAATCATTTTTAGAAAGTGAGATTTTTAAGGCTTTCCGTTATTCTTTGAGGTTTTACTGGTATCATGTGATGTTAAACCAGTGCCCTTATTAAATTTGAGGAGTTCAGATTTTTCTAAAACATATGTTCAGATTGTTGTGGATCTCACAGTTTATTCTGTATTTTTTCTTCCACGTATTTTCAAACTGTAAAGGTTTCTTCAAGACTCATTCTGAATGAAATAGAATGACCAATATCTGATGTGGGTGGCAGTCACAACTGACTAGAAAATTCAAATGTTGAGCATCTAATATTTTTTGTGAACTCTAATTCAACTAAATTATAAAAAAAAGTGCAATATACTTAAAAATCCCCATACTATTAACAAAAAAACCCCAATAAATTACATTGAAGCAGGGAAAAAATTTCCATGTATCAGCAGCTCAGTCCTTAAAAACAGGACATCCCAAAAAGAAAATATTAGTATGATGGTAATAAAAAGGGTTTGGTTTACAGATGGGAGAACTATTTTAAATTAATTGGAGGGAATTATTTATTTTATATTGTCTTTTAGGAATTAGCATGAAGCAAGACTTTATTAAGCTGTGTTTTGTGTTCAAAAGTGGGCAAGTTTCCCAGGATTTAGAGGTTTACTGTGATTGTTTAGTGCAGGCTTAACATGGTTTATGATGGGATTAATGAAATGGAGAACAGTTTTATGAAGGTATTCCCCTACCTATTCTCAAAGGGCTGTGAATACTTTCACTTATAGAGCTCCAGTTAATAGCTTTACTGTAAAAAATTAATTTATGTTAAAAATTCCATAGTTAACTATACTTTTCTGTAGCTACTGAATCTCTGGGCAGAGGGGAACATGTCTGTTTTCTAAAGATGCAAAGATTATAATCTTTTGTAAAGCTCTGACATAGGGTTATAGATACTACATAGTTTTTCTCTTAGTTTTTTTTTATAGACTGTTGCTTGAAAAAGAGTAATTAAAACCCTAAAGTCTTCAGTAAAATGTTACAACTTTGCCAAGAACTCAGCTAAACAAGCTGTCATCTCTATATAGAAAATTTTAACTTTGCTTACCTGTTTTATATTATACAGTGACAGATTATATCAGTGCTTTGGTTTAACACAAGAGAGATTAGTGCTAGGAAACAATCCCGCAGCCAGGCTAGTAGCAATGAGCAGCACTGTCGTGGTGTCTGGGACTCTGGTAGCATTTGTCTGTCACACCTACACTTTGGGGGGTGGGGAGAAGAGCACCTCCTTTCAATTCTTTCAAGCCTTTCTATCTGTAACAAGAAAGGTTAGTAGGGACTAATTAAAAGTTCTAAGTAAGCTTTTAAAATAAGTAAAAGGGAACCATAGGTGTGCACTTCAGTTATACGCAGATGTGAATGAAGAAGGGGAAAAAGTCCTTTCTGAGGCTTCAAAGTCACTTGCTATTGGCTTGGAAGCTTTCAACTTGAAGTTTAAAAAGCTTCATGAAGAGGATTTTTTTTTTTTACTTTTACTCTGATTAAAATTTCTAAAATGTTTTGTAAAATTTATTTAGTGCTGCAGGTAGGAACTATTGAAATTTACAGGTAGCAAAAATCCTCTAAACTTAAAAAAACCACCCCCCCTTAAACAACACCCCATCCAAACTGAAGGACCTATGAACATCAAAGATCTATCAGCTGTTTTATTGCATTACACAAGTTGTTCTGATGACACCCCAGTGTAACAATTGGCTGGTTTTAGCAACATGGTGATTATGAAGTGCAATTCCAAGAAATGTCACAGCTTTGATTTTTGTCAAAGATTACATAATGACTTGAATGGAGTATATAACAAGGCTATGTCGCACCTATGGGGAGCTATTCAATAGCACTACAGTTCACTGTTTGAGGACTACTTTGTTGTAACTAAATCACTAAGTATAAAGATGAAACCATAGAGACCTGATTTATCTATAAGCAGAAAGAAACATGATGGGTTGTTAACTGTATTTTTCTCGTTAATAGTTAAGACATTAATAGTAAGTCCTGTTGTCTTTAGAGAGAATTATGAATGCTTTTATAATCTCTTTACACACTAAAAAGACAAACTGTGTCAGCATTTTAGCAAATGTTGTGTTAGACATCTAATGTCTTGGGATTAAAAAAAAAAATCAGGCTGACTGCATAGCAAAGTCAGCAGTACTTGGAAAGAGCAGAAAAACAATGAGAGAGCAGCAATGGCGTGTCTCTCTAAAGGAATAGATCTGGAAAATGCAAACTTCGTCTGACCAGAGGCACCACGGTAGGCAACGCTGGCAAGTGCTACAAGACTCCCAGGCTCATGTGGTAAATCTGCTTTCAGAGTTGGGCAAGGAAGCCTGAAAGATAGATGGGAAGATTATAAAGCCATAAAAGAAGAAGCAGCAAATGTGAATGGACAGAACATAAAAATATATTGTGGCACTTCTAGTCGCCTCTTTTTATTTTCTTTAATCTAGGGCAGGGCTGTAAGTCTCAAGGAATATAAAAGATAAGAAAAAGAACCTCTGTTAACAGGTGAGAGTTCAGGTTATAAATAAAGGCTGTTGAGGTGAAGGAAAGTATGAGGAAACGTACCCTAGAAAGCTGCTAGCATCCACCTGAAAAGATGAATAATAAATGCAAGGATTTGGGATAGTTTCCAGTTTTAAAGGAGAATTCTGAATTTTTTTAATAACATTTCAAAATAAGGAGGGCAACACCTCCAGGAACAGCCCAAGCCTGCATAAAAAGATAATTTTCAATTAACTTGGCTAACTATTGCAAAACACCTGATAAGTAATCTGAGTGTCATAAAGTGCCAAAGTCCTGTACCGTAGAGCTGCCATGGAATACTCTGTATTGGCATAGAATACATAGAGTCTCATTTCTTTAGAAGAAAATAATAGCTGCATCATTCTTGTAAATTAAGCTAACAACTAGGAACTATCTTGAAAAATATGACCAACATTGACTCCTATTCAAAGCGCAAGCTGGGTATCTTACCTTCTCTAATGCATAACAAGACACACATTCCTGTAAAAATCATACCATAAGCAAGCCCTTCTCTCCATTCTTTTTTCTGTAAAAAGAAGTGAGAGGAAACCCAAGCCATTACATGATTTCAACACATGTTCAGGTTCTAAAAAGCAAAGCATGTCAATCTAGGCAAAACTGGACAGAAACCCAGGAATGAGTAGAGAGGTTGCTAAAAAAATTTCCCGGAACAAACTGAATAGATTACTAATGTCTGTTACTCTAAAAATAGCTATATAACAGCTGACCTTTTTTATAGTAAATCAGTAAATTCTCGCCTGTTGAGAAGTACGAGAGAACTCCCCAAGGTTCCGCATTTAGTCCAGAACTGCAAGACTTCGCTGAGAATTATTGCTTTATTGCTTCGTGATTAGAATAGTGTACATTTTTTGACTCATTAGCAGATTAGAAATTGTGTTATGTCTACTTTTTTATTTTTATTGTATTCTTCAGGCTTGTTTAATTACAGCAGTGGTGGGCTGAACTACATATTATTGGAGAGTTTAGAAATATAGCACAACTTTCTGCTGGATTTCACTGGAGTTTTCCACCAGGGTCAAAAATCAAGATCGTAACGCTGATGCTGTGATTGTTGCTTTTGAATTTGTGATAAAATGAATTAGGATAACCATACTAACAGTTTCTAAAAGCATACCTTGGAGTCCTCCTGCAAAACTAAAGTTTTAAAGAAGCCAATCAGCTGAATATTAACCTATATAGATAGATGTATGGAAGGAAAAGCCAGTTCATTAAAATCAAGTGTAAGAACTCTGACTTAAGATAGGGTGACATTTTCAAATTACTGAGCTTTTTCTACTTAACTTTGCTGTATTTCACTTTACTCAGATAAATAAATACCCATGATACACTCCTATCTATCAGTGGTGTTAAATTCTATGAACTACAGCAAATACCAGTATGGATAAGCAATTAGTAAGTGCCATAACCAAAAAAACAACCCAACAACCAGACAAAAAGACACTGATGTACTGTATTAATTTATTTTTTACTGTCTTCAATAGCTTTCTTCTTTTTCTATACTGTAAATTTCTGTAGGACAGTTGAAGGATATCCATTGACGTTTGGCATAATTCTGTGTAAAATTCTGGTGGTCCCATTCATTTAACATGAATGATATTCTACAAAGTTGATTTTGAAGCTGTTATACTTAGGAAAAGAACTGGATGTTGTGGATCAAACTTAGATTCATGTAAAAGTAATATATGTATGGTATACAGGTGCATTATTTGAGAACTCCCAAACAGAAGCTTATGATAACGTATTTTAAATATTCATTTGCATGGAAATTGTATTTGCAGTATACCATCATAGGAGCTATCTCATCAAACTGTTTTGCCAAAAAACAGATTATAGATTTGAGACCCGTGGATTCCCTCAGACTCCAGTTCAATAAGAACATGCCATTGACTTTTGTGGGACTGTTCCTACTCATATTTAGGCGTCTTCTGTGAAACCACTCATGCTTACCTTTACATGCATGCCTACGTACATGGCCAAGTATGAAGCACAAAGGACAAATAATGTACCTTTAACTGAGAATGATCTGGGAATAATACAGTAGAAGGACTCACACTGACTTTGTTATTTTTGGGATTAGGCTTCATCAACTTTTACGGACAAGAGGGATCGTAGTGTAAAAATGTGTCATTGTAAAGCCCTTTTTTCACTAAGGAAGTTCACACCAACAATCTGTTATCTTGGCTTAAATACAAGCCACATGTTCTCATATATTAATGATAGAAGAAATTTGAGAGACTTAAATATTCTTTTCTTTAACAGTCAGTTATAATATCTCTGTTTTGTCAGGGAGCATTATTTTACATGCTTACTTTAACATTACATTCCTCTTAAGAAATATAACAATCCAGTCACTTTAATCATTGTAATAGGGGCAACTCAGTCTCAGTGAGGTTTTACATTGCAGAAGAACTAAGAAGATCTTCACCATTGGTGATCTCTTTGGACATTTCTTTTATTATTACATTTTTTTAATTCTTTGTATTTGATTGATTGTTATAATAACAGTCAGTGAGATTCCTGATACAGTCCTGTATCTACATCTTTGTTTTATCATGCAAACAATAACAACTGAAAACAATGTGGTGCTTAAGGGGGAAACAATAAACTGTATCCATTCTTAGGTGAGGAAAAAAATCAAAAGAGGAATAGTAACATTAACATTTTACCATTTTATCATGACCAAATTAAGACTCTGGATAAAACGTAAAGTATTCAAAAAAGCATAAAGTACAGAAAAATATGAGTTAGCCATATTTTGCAGGAGCCATGAACATCTTTCAGAATACTTTATTGTATAACAAGATTGGTTGAAACCTTTGAAAATCATGTGGTTTACTTGCAATTTATAAATCATAGTGATTTGCACCTAAACAAATATGCGTATATTGGTTAAGTTAGGCTATTGTACCTGAATAAAAGTAGTTAAAGCTTCTTCACAATCATGAATAAATGTTTCGTGCTTGTCTGCTGTGTACAAGGAAGCAAATTTAATAGGCAAAGGCTGTAAAACTAAGACTTAATCTGGCAGCATTTGTGAAATCACCGGGTATGAGGAAATGCATATACTGAGAATAAATCTAATTCTGCTGTCTCGCATGACCATAACAATGCCAGTTTACATTTACATGATACCTAAAAAACAATGTAGATTTAAACCATTGCTGATACATTTTTTCACAGTTGTTCAAGCTGGTGAAAGCTACTCTCTTCCCTCACAAGAAGCCATAACAAATACATGATACTAATGTGATCTTACAATGCACCCTCAGCCATTGAACACATATTTGACGTTTATTTAGTCATGTTTTTGTTCCTGCCATAAGCTTAAATTCTGTGTTAGAGGCTGTCCACTTTCTTTGCAGCCCTGGCAGGACACAGAGTAGGTGAGACAATAGGGTGTATTTTTGACATCTTCTGTCTATCCATAATTGATGGTATCTTAATTTGAGTCCCATAAAACAGATATACAAGTAGTCTACTTTTCCAAAATCACAGTGGAAATCTCATGGATCATTACAATTGTAATCTCTGTTTTAACAGCAATCAAAATTTTCACTGACCTTCTGTTCAGCATTTGCATCTTACTGCACTGTTCAGGTAAGTATGATGTATAATCTACTTTATCCTTGATCAAATATTAAAAAGGTTCTGAAAAATGCATTAGTGGTGTAGTCTTCTTTAAATCAAAAAGGTAAGTCAATAGTCATCATAAGCTACTGACATCAGAGAAAAACACCTTCCATGCTTTTGGTTTGAGACGTCCAATCAATAATATTGAATGTTTCTTTATTCATTAATTTCTGACTATCAGTCTGCAAGATACACTCAGTTGTAGTGTTTTTCTTGAGGTATGTTGCTGTGGTGTCATTGTTCTGATATCTGAGACCTGAAAGAAAGCTCTAGTGGGTAGTTCCAACTTTCCAAAAGGGGTTACTGACATTGCGTAGTGATAATAAAATTGTATTTGGAAGAAGTTACTATGCATACAAAACAGACAATTTCACAATATTCCTACCTCAGCTCAAATGTTTTCACCTAACAATGCACAGTGAAAGTGCTTTCTGTAAGCAATATGTCTTTTTTACAGCATTGCTGTTATCAACGTCCTGCTGTCCCAGATCTCTGATGAAGTGCAGTTTTAAGAAAATCTACCAATTTGAAAAATGATGTGTCAATATCATCCATGCTCTGAATTTAAGGTCATTAGCTTTGAAAGGTCTAAGTCATAGCAAAATGCATAGAAATTTAGAATCCAGAAATTCATTTGGTCTAATCAGAGCAACTGAAGTATTAGACATAGTGACAGAAAGCTTTTGGAGCTATTTCATAGATCATAGCTGTTAGTCATACAGGAATTTCTAAATGGTAAGCAAAAATTATATCTTGCCAGACTGATCATTTAGACCATTCATGCATGGAATTACTACTGAAGTCAAAGGTAATCTTCCTGAATTGATTTACTAATGACTTCTGGGGTTGAGTCATTTTTGGTTATGAACCAATAGATATTTTTCTCAAAAGCATATCTGATGAAGAAATATTGTGAAGGTATTGGTATTTGCCACTTTTTTCACAAAGAACTCTGTGAAAATTAAGCAGCTGTAAGAGTATTTGAAACATTTCGAAAAAGAGAAGTCAGTCTGCCATTCTTTTTGCTAGTAACTTGAGTAACGCTTATCTAAAACTCACTATGCAAGTTGTTCCAGTTATTTCAGTGTACACTCTTCAATACAATTTATCATATACATATGCAATTAAATATATTCCAGAGATAAATTCAAGTAGGCTATAACTACATTACTTATCCACTAGATGTCCAAGCCCTGAGTGAATTCTGCCATTGTCCTGGGGACATGGCAGTGAGGGCTCAAGGCCAGCTGTAACAGACCACCTATCTGGCCTTGATGCTGTTTGACACAGGGCTTTTTGAGAAGCCCAGGCAGGGGCCGGCCCCTTCTCATTCAGGAGCTGCGTTTATCCTGAGCCGCTCCGCCATAGTCCCTGCCTGAGCTACGTTGCATCCATGCCTCTGCTTGCCATGTACCTTGCTGATCTGGACCAGGATGCTGACCTGCAGCCCCCTGGTTGACTTCAGACCTACGTCATCACTGCAAATTTGCCTGGCAATCCCTGGCCAGTTAGCTGACCCTGGTTACTGCTCCCCTCCACTCTCGTCTGGGTGCTTTGGTGCTGTGCCCTTGTCAGTGAGGTCACTGCTCTCCCTGCCTTGCTGTCACCCTTGGCTCCCAGTTTGCCTTCCCTTACAGAGCAGAAAGCTGTTGGTGCTCCCTGATGCTAACTCCTGTATTATATTCTTTTAAGATCCTGAACAGTCATACAATTGCATATTGTATGCATACGCTCAGTAATGAAACACTTCATTTTTTCTCTAAAGAAGCATCTTTGCCTCTTCGCAGGTTACAGAAACCTAAAATACATGGAATGGAAGATTAAGCCTTTGACTGTTATGACATGTATGAATACATGTGAAATATATAGATCACAAGAGAGAAATTAATAAGTAATAAAGAAGGCTTCAGCATGTAAGTGGAGATCTTGCAGATAGAGGTAAGTTAAGCACAGAAGGATGTCCATTGCAGAGGTAGGAATAAAATACAGATTTCATGACTGTCAGTCCACGGTTGCGTTCACTAAGCACTGCAGCCTCCATTCCTGCCCATGATCTGCTTATAGCTCAATTATATAGGCAGAATAATACCTTTCCAGGGTTGACAGAAACAGTTGAAATTCTGAAGAATAAAAGATGAGCAAAGAGAAGCGATGAATTTCAGCTAACATGACTCCAATGCTGAAGTACAGCCAGCTGGAGGTAAGAAAAACCATGCTGAAGACAGGGATGAGACAGTGATTGATAGCCTTGTTTGAGAGATGGCTGAGATCAGTCTGACAGTTTCTGGCACAAATTGTATTTCCTGCTGTTCAGGCAACTTAATTTCATTTATGTTCATTTATCCCAGCTGGGTGTATCTTATTCTTCTCTTCCCCCTTCCACGTGCTGCAGTTTCACATTTTTTTCCTAAATAGCATCTCTACCTTTGGTAAAAAATGTAATTAAAAGACAGTTATTCACTTAATCCATCTAGCTGACATTTCTTTAGTTTTCCCTTTTGTGGGCTCAGTAAAAAAGGAAAGCTTTATGTGCTCTTTATTATGATTCTACCTGGAGATACGCAATTCAGACCACAGGCCAGTGTCAGTTTATTGACACTGACCTGTGAAATATTTCCTGTCCTGTTATCTGTCTGTTGTTCTCTAGCTTTCAAGATCTGCATTCCCTGTGACTCTGAAGTTATATATCAGCTAACAGTGGGACTGCTGCCCCCTGTGTGCTGTACAGTAATGCATCAAGTATGCCATCATTAAGATAAATTATGTCCTTTTGTGAACATTTAGGTCTGTATTTTCCAGTACAAAAAAGCAGCTGTGCTTGAATTAGGATTTAGGATGTCACTTAAATGTTGGAAATAAATTGATTATTTAGCACAATTTTGGCAAGGGAATTAAGAGGATTCAGGCTAGTGTTTTGTGCAACATGATATTTCTGTTGTAATACTGAAGCAGAAATAAAATTACAGGAAATGAAATAAGAAAAATGTTAGAGGTAGGCAACAATTTTTTTTTATAATTTGGGTTTGAATTATAAAGTTACAACATGCTGCTAAATCTGCAAACTTCTAGCAAACCTGCTATGTCTTGCTAAATGTCATTGGTCCCAAATCTGAGCTGCAGAATGTAAGTGCTGAAAGTATTTTACAGTGGCAATAGTAGGAAAAAAACCATGGAAGAAAATTTATGCTCTCACCTATTTTTTAAACATGCACATTTTTATGTACAATATCTTACACTCTGAATGTGTGGACCTGTGTGTGTATTTATGTAAGCATAAGCTTATGTGAGTACTGTAATGATTGCTAATCAGATTGATAAATACACACCATAAAAATATCTTCCAATATGAGGATTAGCACTGGCATTTAAGGAATCAAGAATTCTGTTCACTGGAAGTTTGAAAGAGCAGATGAAATGTCTCTGGGTAGGGAAATAGATGAAGGACTAGAAAGCGCCTTGCAGGTTGTATTTCTATGATATACCAAGTGTATGAAATATGAACAACTGATTTTGAAAGTATACCAAAGAAATTTACAAATCCAAAGTCATATTTTCACTTCTTTGTGAGGGTCTTCTATTATGCATCAGTGGCCACATAAATGGGCAGCAGAGGTCTAGTCACTCACACTTGTCCCCCCTGTCCATGGATTTTTTAGCAAAGGAGGAAAGGGAAGCAGTGAATGAGAGGAGCGAAGGCTTCCATTCGTTTTACTTCTCTTTACTCCTCAGGCCAGCAGCATGGCTTACTCAGCCATTCACATCTCTAATCATGGAAGAAGTAGGGGAGAAGTGGAATCAAGTGAACAGGAACTCTGATCCACAAGTGACATCCCTTCACCTATGGTTGGAGCAGGTTCTAGAAGCAAGGCAAGCTTCTGCTAAAGGTTTGATACAAATGTAAAATTAGAGCAACTTCAAAGTTAAAAATTCTCATTGTAGAACATTATAGGGTTATTGGAAAAATACATTACGGAGGTAATACAAAATATTCCTGCTCCTTTCTCAGAGAACAATAAATAACACATGATTCAATAGGCTAGCCCTTTATTATATTATGAATCTTTGAGACATATTAGTTTTCCAGCACACATTAAACTCAGTGTGTGATGTTCGTATTATGAAAGTCTGTCTGAGAAACATCTCTGTTGCAAAGTTAGAGTGCCAGCTTTCATGGTTGTCTCCAGGTATTCTAAAATATGTTGTTTCCCACCTCAATCCCCACTTTCTCAGATTTCCTTTAAATTTCCTAATATGTTACTTGCTGCTTCTTAGATGAGTTTAGGTGAGTTTTTTCTCCAGTCCTTGCTAGCTGTTATCTTTGAACTGTAGGAATAAACTGAGATTTTTGTCAGAGTGGAAGCACTCATTAAAGATTTCAATGAGTGTGTATTTGAATATCAGTAGAATAAAACTAGTATCTATACACTTAGTATTCAAAGACTTCTGATTTATCCTGTCAGGTACATAGCAGTAATAGTAACATTTAAAAAACTGTGCTTATCTACTTGAGAGTTGAAACTAGTCAGCTGAGAGGGCTAAGAACTGATGATTGTTGGGCTCCTTAGGGAAGCTATCAATCACCCCTATTTTTGTGAGGTGGGTCAATTCATTGTTCCAAATTAAGTTACACGAGAGGTGATGTTTGGGATTTTGTCTTTCAGAAATTACTGTGAAAATTAAAATACTCCTCAGCTGCTCAAAAAAAATAGTAGTAGAGAAAGAAAGGAACATCAGGCTAGTTTGAAGAACAAATGATAAAGCTCCAAAAAGTGAGCTCAAGAAAGCATGAAACACATTGTACTGTGAATATGAAAATGTGGCATCATTAATTTTTTAAGTGTTTATGTGGCTTTCTGGATACTAGTTTTATGATGGCAGACATATATATGTCATATATATACTTACTAGAACTTGTTGGATTTGTCTCCCATCCTGAGTATGAAAACATCCCTAGCTGAAAGCGAAGTATTCACTGATAGATAATGTATTTGAATTCTGACATGCCAAAGTATAAGAAAGGTGTTCATGGTTATGATGCCTTGTTTTGCTCCCCAGGTTAGTCCTGGCAAGTTACTGTAAAAAATATCTACAGATACTTTACAGATACTTAAAAAGAAGGTGTATTGGGTTTGCGTGGCAAGGTTTTGGTAGCAGGGGCACTACAGGAGTGGCTTCTGTGAGAAGCTGCTAGAAGCTTCCCCTGTGTCTGATAGAGCCAATGCCAGCTGGCTCCAGGACAGACCTGCCGCTGGCCAAGGCCAAGCCCATCAGTGATGGTGGTAGCGCCTCTGGGATAACATATTTAAGGGGGAAAAAAACCCTACACAATTACAGCCAGAGAGAGGAGTGAGAATATGTGAGAGGAACAACTCTGCAGACACCAAGGTCAGTGAAGAAGGAGGGGGAGGAGGTGCTCCAGGCACCAGAGCAGAGATTCCCCTGCTGCCTGTGGTGAAGACCACGGTGAGGCAGGCTGTCCCCCTGCAGCCCATGGAGGTTAAAGGTGGAGCAGATATCCACCTGCAGCCTGTGGAGGACCCCACGCCAGAGCAGGTGGATGCCTGAAGGAGGCTGTGACCCCGCAGGAAGCCCGCGCTGGAGCAGTTTTGCTGGCAGGACTTGGGACCCTGCAGGGGACCCACACTGGAGCAGTCTGTTCCTGAAGGACTGCACCCTGTGGAAGAGACACACACTGGACAGTTCATGAAGAACTGTAGGCCATGAGAAGGACTCACGATGGAGAAGTTCATGGAGGACTGTCTCCCATGGGAGGGATCCCACACTAGAGCAGGGGAAGAGTGTGAGGAGTCCTCCCCCTGAGGAGTAAGGAGCAGCAGAGACAATGTGTGATGAACTGACCGCAACCCCCAGTCCCTGTTCCCCTGCACCGCTTGGGGGAAGGAGGTAGAGAAAATCAGGAGCAAAGTTAAGCCTGGGAAGAAGGGAGGGGTAGGGGGAAGGTGTTTTAAGATTTAGTTTTTATTTTCTCATTACCTTACTCTGATTTGATTGGTAATAAATTAAACTAATATCCCCAAGTTGAGTCTGTTTTGCCCGCGATGGTAACTGGTGAGTGATCTCTCCCTGTCCTTACCTTGACCCACGAGCTTTTAATTATATTTTCTCTCCCCTGTCCAGAGGAGGAGGGGAGTGACAGAGCAGCTTTGGTGGGCATGTGGCATCCAGCTATGGTCAGAAGGAAAAAAAATAGGTGAGTGTAAGCTTATAAATATAATACAAGACTGTGGAATACATTCTGATGGAATGAATAATGATCAGAAAGTAAAAGAAAATAGGATAAAATGCAACATGGGTATTCCACAATTGAAACCTTCTGGATTACTCTGATTTTACTAAGAACAAGTTTTCAAAGGAAAATAAAGCAGGTCTAATATATTTCAATAAAGTACTTGTTATGGTGCCATATGTAAATTATTTAAGGTGGAAAAGGTGGTGTTTAATACAAGATTTATAAATAATGATTTGGCAAAAAACAATGTACAGAAAGAGAAATATCAACTGAAGAACATTATTGGTAAAATTCTTTAAGGATCATTCTAAAAGCTGATTTAATATTTTCATTAATAATCTTATTGCAAAATGTAGTATTTCAGTAAGTGAAGGTATTGATGGCTGCAAGTAGAATGAACTGTTACAGAGGAGGATCAGAAGCTTGTACAAGGCAACTCATTTTATCCCCTTACTTGGGGCAAATGCTTGAATACTGGAAATGCTGTGCAATGCAACTGTCCCATGGAACTTTACTCTAGGATTCTCTTTTTTCCTGTTTCTGTTTTAGTCTTGGTTCTTTAAAAAAAAAAAAAAAGAAAGAAAAGAAAAAGATTCCTGACATGTAATAAATATATGGAAAAAGAAATATTTCTTTTTTTGTTCGTTGTTTTTTTTTTTTTTAATTGTATCCTTGGTAAACCTAAGAAAATAAATGAAAATACTAGGCTGATGACAGTCTTCTGTTTTGAACCACTGGTTTGAACTGCTGTTTGAACTGCAGTTTTGAGCTGTTATGGGTTTTTACAGAATTATATTAGGTCCAATGTTTTGGTGCCGTTGTTCACAATTTCCAGTTTTACTAGAATAAAACTAAGCATCAGCTCACAGGGGAAACTAGATCAATGAATGGATGACAGATGAACTTTTATTTTCTATGCTATTAGTCATAGGATGGGGCTAATACTGTGAATCATTAGCAGCACCACTGATTATGCCTCTGCTGAATGAGGAAATGGGGAAGGATTTCTGATAGCCCAATCTACTTTGCAAAGCTTAAAATTTGGGATAGCAAGTGGGACAGATTATGAGCTGCTTCATCTACTACTGATGAATCTGGACTGTGTGATTTGCTATGCAAGTCACATATCAAGCCCTTCAAAAATGACTAGGTTCATTGAATGCAGGCGGTATTTTTGGAAATGTTCAGTTGCATAAATTTTTTGCAGGTCCAGGATTTAAAGTAACAATAATAAGAAGCTAACAGAATGTTGGTATCTTTTTAACTCCATTTTCATATGAATATATTTAAAGAATGCCAGCATTTCCATGAAATGTTTCTGCTGGCTTGTGGTAAGGTAACAGACATGTCATGCATATGAGCGGACTTGTCAAAGGGCTCCTCTTCTACTCCAAGGAATTCTGAGGTGCAATATAAGGAAGATCTATTTGACGATTCATCTAAATGATGATTTTGGAAACATATTTCATGTTTGAAATAGAACAAAAACATCTTGCTATCAAAACTGCATTTTTGTACTGACTATTGTACTACAAACACTTTTAATTTTCTTTTCCAAAGTAATGAACATACATTCATAAGTATCACTGGCCAAGAACAATTTTGCAGCTGTTCCCATACAAGGTATTGTCTACTAAGACAAATGTGTAAGACCAGAACTAAGAAAATTATTTTTCCTAGATATAAAAAGAAAATTTACTAGAGTGACAGAACAAAAGGCTATAGGATTTGTTCCATGTTCTGCCAGCTGCCACATTAAGAGAAATGAACTAGAGATTCTATGAAATATTGTCAGAAAGTAAAATTTAATTGGGTATTAAAAACTCAAGCAAATATTATGATGTCTGGCATGTTTAACAGTCTCAAAGAACTATGAGTACTACTTATATAACCAAAGGAAAATTGGGTAGAAGAACTGCAAAAAATGGTTGTTTTCTCATCTGATAACTTGCTCTTGATGAAATTAAAGGGCATTATATGTTTATTAAAGTTTTCAAAGTGGAAATGGTACAAGGAAGGGAAGATACTGGCTATTGTGAAGCAAAAGGAAAGAAAAAACCTAAGACTGCAGTAAGGTTATAAGCCTGGAAGACGGGGAAGGCAGCTGAATACTAAACTGTGACAGAGAAAGAGGGGGAAATCAGAAGCTTAAGATTGTCAGAAAGATTTAGGTGTGCTGTCCAAAAAGAGGCTGGAGACATCACTACTACAGCACTGTGCAAGCTCTGTGCCTTGTCACCGCAGCCTCTTATAATTAAAGGGAACTTGGAGGATGATGGGTAGAGATGTTGACAAATTTTTCCCCTCCATCCCTTTCTTCATAATCTCTCTGGGAAAAAAAAAATCATACAATACGACTTTTACTTAAGCTAAAGTAATCTCTGCCTACTTATGATGCTCCAAATGCATGTAAACTGTGTCCATGTGTACTGATCTCTGCATAGTCAGAAAGTAGAAAGCTTAATATCATTTACCTCCCACCAGCAAATATACAAATTAACCAAGGACTTGAGGTAGCATAGGCTATTACAGTGGTGTTCTTGCATTGCATTTGTGGGTCAACAAGAAAAATATAAAATGTTTTAAATTCTACAATTGGCACACTTTCTTTTTACAGTCTGCAGAAAATTTACAAGAAATGGTAGAGAATAGCAAATACATGAACAAAACTAAAGAACACTACATGTCAAATGTGGTTGGTTAGCAACTGAACTGTTTTTCTGGTCTGTTTATACTTTTCTGTGTCATATATATTTAGCACATGTAACAATACTTGCTCAGTCCTAGAAACTTACAAGAAGCTTTCTGTGAATGAGGAAATAACTTTAGGGAAAGAATTTCTGCTTTTTAACATTAAAGTAAATCCGGCCATGGCATATATGAGAATTGGAAGCTACATCCATACAAGTAAATTAAATGTTCCTGGGACCGTTCCTTGGCATTGAGGACAATTGTCACAAAACACTGTGCACACATGCCATTAGCTATCTCAGCATGGAAAACAGTTAGCTAGATGCAAAGGGTCTGGTAAGGACAGTCACTCAGCCATGCTGACTCCAGAGCGGTGCCAGTTTGGGAGAGTGCTAGCTAGTCAGGCTGCAGCATTCCCAGGCACAGCTGTAGCAGTTTCTCAATGCACACAGCCCAGTTCCAGCGCTGGGATCAGTTTTGTTTCCTAATGCACGCAGGTGCAGAGTTCCTCTCCCCACCAGCACTCCATTAAGGGGGACAGAGTAAACACTTTTTCTTACTGTGTATCTAATGCAGTGACTTGCACGGGGGTGTTGCTGACGAAGGCACTCCATTGAATGGAAATCTGCCTTTCACCAAGTAAAATTTCCAGTGGAATCTTGCAGGTTTTTGTCAAGTGAACTGGATGATTTTAAGGTCTCCTAGAACTTGCAGTGCTAATCCTAAGATTACTAAACCCTTCTGTAGGACATGATCTTTCAAAGCACTTAAGCAGGAACATGAACTCCAGAAAAAAAAGAGTATTCTTATTTTAATTTAAACAAGTGCCTTTTTGGATGAGGGCCTAGAAGGCATATACATAGAAGGACAGAGTGAGGCTTGCAGTGGGATTCTTAATTTAAACTTTCATTTGCAGGAGGAAATCACAATTTTAGCAGGCCTATAACATGTGTTTTCCTACTAAGTTATAAATTATGCAGTATAGTAAAGGGTTGCTTCTGTTAGACAGGAAGTAACTGAATAAATAACTTAGATCTTTTTTTTAAGTTCTGAGCATTCATGTAGCATAAATTGTCTAATTATAATAACTTTTTCTACCCCCTTTGAAGTCATTGGTAAAACATTCTTGCAAGATTTGAAAGAGAAAAAATATAAGGCTTGAATTTTTCAGCAGAGAAGGCTCTTATTAATTTTCTCAGTACAATAATTGTAAAAATACAATTCTGTTTCATCTTTAATACAAGGTAGAGAAGTGGAAAGTGAATTTTCTGCCTTAGCAAAGAGATTACTAATAATGAAATTACTGTCTTCTTGCAAGTATCAATTTGCTGTTTAGTAATGTGCTAACACATTGTTTCAGACTTCTATGATGTACCATACCAGAATGGAGCAAATATGATTGTCATTTGAATTTATGCTGCAACTCATCATGTTATATTGCATGAAATGCAGGTGAAAAGCTTCATGTAGGCAGATGACATGACACTAATAATAACAGCATCTACCCAAATCTGTTTGCCTTGAAAAATTCATTAATTCATACCTGATACCTAAAAGAATGATCTCTGTTTCAGTCTGTGAAGAATCTCTTCCCCTCCAGCCCTCCTCCAAAATCTTCCCAAATGCTACTGTGCTTCTCCTGCTAGCTGTAGAAAGGTCTGTGAGGGGTGAAGATGCCACGTAAAGATACCATACTCCCTTTCTCTTAAGCCCTCTATTTTTAAGAGGAGCAAAGAGGCTGTAGTGGACCTTTTGAGGTAAAATTACATGACAGCTCCAGGTCTCCAGTACATACCTGAGAGAACTGCATACCATAGGTTCTCCATTAGGGTCTGTGAGTGTGAGTCACCTGTTCTGAATTTTGACTCTACAGGCAAGGGGAGGTCAGTGGGATGTGGAAGAAGCATGTCAATGGAAACAACTCAGCTCCTTTAAATTCTCTTCACACTCCCAGGTCACGGCTGAAAGAAGGTATATATTAATAGAGTCACAGAGATATTCATTGGCACCTCTTCTCTAAGGCAGAAGCATCAGCTAGGACATTAATATTCTCCAGAGCCCAGGATAAGCCGGTGAGGCTAGGAAAGACATGATCTGAATGGAGAAAAGAAGCTCTTGGCTTCTGTGACAAGAAAAAGACATGTAGAGTAATGGGCACAAGAGGAGAAACATCATGTATAAGAAATATTTAGAAACTTGCTGAGCAGAAAAGTGTTCCTTCATATTGGGTCATAACAAGTAAAAAAAAAAATACCACTTTTATGAATATCCTTTTCAAATTAGTCTTTACAAATGCCTTCAAAATTGTTTTCTTCACAACTATTTTAGCATTCATATAGTATTCTCATTTTTTCTTGTTAGTTACCAGCCACATCAAATTCTTTTTGTTTCATGGCTCTTTCATTACTTTTCTGAGCCCAAACCATCAGATAGCAAAAAGTGCATCAGAGAAGAGGCCTTTTGCTAGACTTCAGTTAGGCTTGAGTGCCACAAGCTACCCATTTTTTGCAACACTTTAAGTGTTGAAATCAAATAACCTGAAGTTTCCCTGAAACCTCTCTCAGAAATAATTTGCTGTTTATAATGGAAAATGAGTCTCTGCATGTCCTCTGCAGTGCATTTCAGACTTTCCCAAACAATTCTTTTAGCAGGAGAAATTTAGCTACTTGACGGAATGACATTTTGATATTTTATACATTATAATTTTGCAAGGAGAGAATAAAAACGGTTTTAGAAATCATATTAGCACTATAACCACATGTGGATGTAAAAGAAAGGCCAATTTATTTTTAACCACATGCCTTTTTGACATGAAAACAGCACAAGTTGTAACCTTTATGATCACAAGTATCCACATTAAGTTCTTAAAAAAGGAAGGCGTATACAGACATGATCCTCCTTACAAAACTGACGATAATAAAATACTTTCTTTCTTATGACATACTAAGCAGTTGTTCTGGATTACAACAAAAACTGCTAGGACTGAAAAACATACAACTTGTAGGAGTCAGGTTTGTCCACTTGTGGATGACCTCCTACTACATATATGTCATGATTTTCACCATTGTCTGTTCTATGTCATCTACATTAGTCCCCTCACAATATTAAGAAGCTAGGATATTTATTATCTTTACTCTGACAGCAAAAACAGATTGGCCAACTTCATCCCAATTCACATTTTATGCTGCATTGCCAATAAATTTGGCTTCAGACTTTGGATGCAATGAGCTAGTCCCATAGAAGCTCAGAGATCTTTTTTAGAGAAATACATATTCTATTTTATTATCATTTTTTCTGAAGTTCTGCTGGAAAAAAAAAAAAGTTGATCAGTACTGATCCCTTGAGATGTCACCATTTTTTTTACAATTCTAGTTTCATCCAGAAATAGATTTTTTCTTTTATTATTAGCATACCAACATATTTTCATTTTATTTTTAAAAATACATTTAGAGTCACAGCAATACATTGACTGCAGCTGCTGAAGTTGCTGCGGTATGTGTTTCTGAATCAGAGAGCTGCTAGCCCTGAAATGTTCCAACATCTTCTACAAGCTGTCAAGTTCTTTAATAGCATCTATATTAAATATTTTGAGCTATTTCATTAAGCTGTTATTAAAAAAAAAACCAACAAAAAAACCTGGCATCTTCTTTAAATAATGTAGCTATTGTGTGAGAAAATGGGGCAGTTCTGGGAGGGGAAGTAGAGAAGGGCTGCACAATTAAATCTAACACCCCAAAACCTGAAATTGTTTAGATGAACAGAAGAAAAGTGAATGTATAACAGATAGATGAACAGGTGCACAACTTGGTCTAGGTTTAAAAATGCTAATTATATTAAAATAATCCTGTGTCAGTAAACCAGATCCTGGCTTTAACAATACCCATGTAGTGAAAACAGATTTCTGAAAGCATAGCCTTATTAGTAAATGTAGACAGATGGCCCCTCTATTTACCATCATATCTTCCACTGATTTCCCAAACAGCCTGAGGAAACTGCATTTACCAAGATCTCCTCAGATAGCTTTAGCAAGCAGGGCACTACCTATCAGTATCAG
The DNA here is from genome assembly GCA_020745775.1 of Theristicus caerulescens. Classification (NCBI taxonomy): domain Eukaryota; kingdom Metazoa; phylum Chordata; class Aves; order Pelecaniformes; family Threskiornithidae; genus Theristicus; species Theristicus caerulescens. Next base: position 79,296,795 of record CM036558.1, read on the forward strand.
AATCACAGTCCTTTCTTTCATATCATATTTTGAGCACATCCAGTAATCTGACCTGTCGCAGGCGCCAGCCAAGTGGAAATGACAGTGAATGACAGTAACAGACCAAATAAGATGGCTGCCAGGAGTGCAGAGAGACCCAGGGACCTCAATCAACTGAACCACAAATCCATTAAATGATTTAATTTTGTGTATCCAACTGTGGGGCAATGTTTACAGCATGAGAAAGAAATATACACACAAAAAATAAAAGCATGTACAGGAATAGACAGTTTGTGAAATAAAAGTACTCTGAGGAGTAGTTAATCTTATATGCTTGATTATTCCCTTTTTTGGAAGATGCTACAAACTTTACACTGTACTGTAATATGACCTTACATTTTAGAAATTGATTCAGAAATGAAATTGAATTTGACTGGTAATGCAGAAAGGTAAAAAGCTACCATGTTCCATGAAAATAGGCTAGTCAACTTGATTTTTGTTTGAAGTCATTTTCCTATCACTTTCACTTTCTGGCTGGCACTGCAGTGGCTGAAATGCAGAAAGTACGTATTTTTACTTTAATTAAAGGTACAGTTTCATTCATGTGTATTTATTTATTCCAGGCTCAGCCTTGCATCTCAAATGAAACCTCAGAAACAAAACTGGTGTAAAAAAATGTGGCATGATGTCATACACATGCTGTAAAACTTTATTTTTCTTTTCATCCTCTATATCAAAGGCTAGTTTGCCTCATTCTGTACTAATTATTTCAAATGCAGTTAAATCTAGTTAAAAAAACCCTAAATCCCAGGATAAGCCTATATTGTGCTTTCTGAGCATCTCATAAAGAGGTAAGGTGAAGATCTATTGTCTCCCCCTCTGCTGTGTCAATAGCATGGTTTTGATAAATGATGAACTTGGGCATTAACTCTTGCCAAAGTAAGGTGTTAAATATCAATGATGATTAGGCACTATTCATTCAACCACATAAACTGCTTGTAGCTGGAAAAAATGTTCATAAAACATACACAAAAGTTAGAAAAGGTGTTTTACTTTGTTGTTGTTGTTTCTGCTTTTGTTTGTAATGTATCGTATCTGCTTAGGAAGCAAGATATTTTTCTTTAATTAATAACAGCCAGATGTGCCTAGTTGAAAAGCAAGTCAGCATGGTACTTTCTTATAATTCTTCCGGTTATAAGAAAGCCCAGATCAAATACAGCTCCATAGTGCGGCTTCAATGCAACTGATAGGACTCTATAGCGCACTCCAAACAACGTTGTATTTTAAAGCTGGAGACACTCATTAGACGAAGGCTGAACAAAGCTTCTGTAAAGCTACATAACTGTGTGATCACACTATATACTGTGCTTTTGCTAATAAGCAGTGCTTACCTCCCAATGTAAACTCGTTACTATGTTAAAATATTGAATTTGCTCTTCTGAATAACAAAGGTAGAGCATTTTGTCCAAGAATCCCTGCCTTTAGCCAAAACACTTGCAGGGAATGGATTTCTTTCTAGTAGTTTTTCTTTTAAACTATTTCATTCTGCAAGAAGGTTTAATTTTGTAGCAAGCAGATCAAAAAAACCCAACCCCATAGGAAAAATACCATTTTGTTTTAAATTGGTCAAATTCCCAACTGTCAGCAAAAGGGTTCTCAGTCAGACTTTCTTACCTTTTGAAAGAAATTGCATGTCACTGCGATATGTCAAATGGCATTCTGTGCTGCATTTTCATAATATGCCACTAAGTCAAAGGATACATTTCTAATGTTTTGAATGCAGGCCAAAACCAGCCTTCTGGGTAGACTGAACAGGGTTCAAGAATGTGTTGCATGAATATTAGTCTATGTTCATTTAGAGGCTTGAGGTGAGCACCAGAATATGCTTTGAGGGGTAAAAATGCAAAATCAAATACACAGTTACTTGTAATTGATTAATATTATTCGATCCTCTGTATGCAGCCATGGGCAGATATGCTGGTTACAAGGCTTTTCCTCAACTGTCTGCTGCAAGGCCAGTAATACTCAAAGGCAACTGAAGCTTGAACAATTCTTACAGCACAGTGGGTGTATCACACAGTCCTGTACCATGAAATAGGACATGAAGACAGGGTTTTAACTCAATCCTTGGCATGACCTCTTGTGCAAATACAAGCAAAAGAACATAGGAGGATAAAGGGATTTTTTTTCTCATGTATTCTAGTTGTCCAATATAGCTGAATATACTGCCTCATACATCTTTTCAACTTATCTGAGTATATGCAACTACACACACTCAGATATTCATTTATTTTATCCTCACTGAAAGCTTTGCACTAGTCTAAAGGAAAGCTTTGTATTATTTAAAAAAAAAAAAAGGAAAAAAATTCTACCAAGATAAACTGAGATTTTTTTTCAAAAGAATCGTATGCTACTCATTTCCCAAAGAAAATATGGAAATCTTAATTATGAAGGCTAATTCAAGCAGAGCCAATAAAACTGCTCAGTCTTACAGCAAAAGAACTGCAACTACTGCTTTTTTCTAGTATGTTGCAAATACTGCCCTATCTCAACAAGCAACATGGAGTGTTATCATTAGATGCAGAAATACTTCTGTTCATGGATTTTTCTTTTTCAAGACCAGATTTGTCTGTGTGTATTTACCTGTGTATTTTCCTTTCCGTGGAACTATAAATTAAGACCTCAGAATGACCATTTAGACTTTGATGCATACTAATCCATATAAACATGTCATTTTATAATTAATTCTGAACTAATTAACAGTAATTAGCTGTGTCTGTCAAAAATATCAGCAGTCATTTGGAGTATAGTAGTTGTCAGTCAAATATATTTTAAATAAATTTTTATGGCATTTCTGGCTCCAATTAACAGAACATCAGAATCTTGCTACAATTTTCGTGGATGTTTTTCTGAAATATGTGAGGAAGGGACTATATACATATTTATGGAAGAGTATTGCCAACTGTGTTGCTAATATTACAGTGGCTTGAATCAAGAAAAGTGCATTATCCTCACATAGCTAAATCATAAAGAGTTGAACTAGAAATATAATAGCCAGCGAGGGAAATAGAGATATATGAACTACTTTATTAAAGCCTAAACCAGAATTAGAAAATATAATTTTGTTTTCCCTTTTTTTTCATATAACTTTTATGACCCTATTGATTCTGTGGCTCATAAATCACTGCCTAATAGTATCTTCAAATTAGAGTTTTTGTAGATGACTTTAAATTTTACATCCAAGGTGGGCGATGGAGTTGTACTTCGGTTAGGCTTCAAAGGATATTTTTCCAGCCTCTGAATGTTTATATATATATATATAAGGCTGAGAATTTGATCCTTTCCATGTTGTGATTAGAGATGAAGCTTCATTAGAATTATGAACAAATGAGAAATACAGCAATGAATGACTAAGCATGTACAGTTATTCTAGATTTATACCAGCTCTTGTATGCCTGTGTAGATAGGTGTTGTTAGCTAATATTCTGACTACACATCTAAAAATAAAGCACCTCTTCAACAAATAAATAAGTAAGTACAATCAACTTTTTTCAGAGACAGGAATTCTACAAAAGTGAATCCTTTTCCAAGGAGCGGTAGCACAGCTATGGGGCAGGAGGCCACAGAAACTTCCTTTCTAATGATGTGGACTGACTCAATGAGAGTCACCTACCATTCCCTTCCATTGTTGTTTGTCAAAAAGATGCTGTGAAGGAAGAAAAGAGCTTAGGAAGTGATTCCTGGGTCTGGAATCCATGCTCTAAAAAGGACAGAGATGGAATGGGTTGAAGATGGGTCAAATTTAAGGTAAAAACATTGCTGTTTTATGGACTTGGCAGCAAATTTTGCATGGAACTACACTGCTAAGAACAGCTAAGGGGAGAGCTGGTAAAATCAAAACAAGAAGTACATCCCAAGAGACAGCTCAAGTCTCTTGCCATACTGGGCTTTTTGAAGGTGAACCTGTGGCCACCTTTATAGTTAAGAGCACATTTTATGCTCCAGAACAAGCAAATGATTTTGCATGTGAGAGTGCACTTTTTTCTGGATGTCTCCTCTCCCACACTCTTTTCAGAATTTTTTATGAGAGGAGAATGATCTGATTTCTGACCAATAAGTCATTAATGAACATTAGGTCATTAGACAAATCAGGAAGGAAATCTCCTATCAGAGAAGAAAAAACAGTGACTTAGCAGGTAAACAGATTTGCAAAGCTTCTTCCTAAGATCATACCATGTGGTATAAAGCTGTCAAAGCTGGATTATGGGGTTTTGTTTGGTTTATATTCTCTTTTCCTGCAAAAAGTGAATCTCCTGGGTTATGGTTCTGTCTCTGAGGAGTCTACAACACTCTAGAGATTTAGATGGAGTTAAATGCTTTGTTGCTAGGTTTATCAGAAACCACAAAAGCAAAATAACATACCATCCTCTAATTTCAACACTGACACAAAATGCCAGTGCTTCTCTTCAGGGATTTGGTATCAGAAACATGTCCATAAAAATGTGAAATCAGATCTTGAAGGCTGAACATGACCTTGGAATATAATTTGAAAAAGTTGTACAGATTCCGGGTGAAAGGTATTTCCAGAAGTAAAAAATACACTTTTGTTGAAACCTTTAAATATTTTTTTTACAGCATATTCATGCTAAGACTAACTCTTCAAAAGCACATTCTTGAACCCCTTCCTCATTCTTTTTCTATGTTTTGAATGAAAGCTTTGTTTAAATATTAAGACAAATTAAAACAAGTGGCTCAGAAAAAAGGAACAAAACGTTTCCCATAGCATACAGTTATCCAGAAAAAAGGAAAAAAAAAGTCGAGCCTTTTTTTTTTTCCCAAACTTACCTCATGAACTTATTTGAAACGCAGTAGTAATTCCTTAGAAAACAGGCTAGTACAACAATGTGAACAAAAAAAGAGGCCAGGATACATACAGGTTATCATAATGTGTCAGGTTTTTCACACATTTCTTCCATACAAAATACCTGGTTTTCTGAGCTTGCAAATGAAAATACCTTGGGGTTTTAACTTGCATTTACTTAGCACACAGTTCTGATAGTTTAAGATGGCACTACATGAACTGTTGGTTATTATTTTTCTCCCTTTCCTACGTCTTCATGTTGATAAAAATGGTAAAATGAAACACATGCTCACAGCACTGTGTGAAGTAGAGAGGCCCATCTTAAGCTACCCATCTCCTCGGCCAACAAAGAGAGTAGCATGAATTGACACTGCTTTCCAGGAACACCCATCTTCAGTACAGAATATTTTCCTAGTGTATTGCCTGACTCTTGCTCCATTTCCTGCTATTTATTAAAAAAAAAAAGTCTACATCTTCAAGCTAGAAATTATAACACAATAAGCTAATATAGTGCCTGAAATTTTTTAATAAAACAACTTAATGTCTAAACAATTGCTTCTAGATGTAATTAAGAGGTTAGATACGTATCCCATCTGCATAGCATCAATGCTGCTGTGGTGTTAATAGCTGTTCTGAAGCTTAGTCACTGCTTCTCGTGGTTTTTGTTTCATTAAAACTTGAGAATCATTATACACTGATGCACTGGGATGTTTGATTTAAAACCAGTCCAGTCCTAGTTCACTTGGAAAACCTGCTTTTCTCACTTGTACTCTTAATCTGGGAGAAAAGCTTGGATGAATACATGGTTCGAAGTGTGTGGAGGGGACCCACTGCTATATTGCTGAACTTGCACTGATTTTCTTCTTTCATTCTTCTTAGCCCTATGCTGGAGACTACACAAAGGAGAAGAAACATTACTAATGAAGGGACCTCTGCAGACTGTTAACTGACATGACCAATGAGCGAAAAAATGAATGGTGTGCAGGAAATAGTAACTAATGGAATCTAAGCATGCCTCCTCACTCAGGTGATGCTGTGTCAGGGATAGATGAGCTGGCTACTGGAGAGAGGGCACAAATCCACAGTATGGTGCAGTGTGGAGGTAGGACTCTAAGGAATGAGGTTAAAGCTGGGTTAATTGCGCCTGCCTGTGAGGACTAGCAAGCGTGGGTAGAGCGGGAGCCTAATATGGCTGTAATGCTTTCAGCTCAGGAGCTAACAGCTAAAGCTAAGTCAAGGTATCACTGCACACTGCTGCGTTCACAGTGTTGCCATATTCTCACAGTGTCAACCTGCTTTTTCTGACTAGAAGCTTTTAAATTCAAAGCCAAATGTCTGAGTCACAGATCATTCCTTATGGATGAGAATGATAGGGACAGTATGAGAACCTTTTTTCCCCTTCCCACTCTCGTCTCTCATTTCCATATTTCTGCTATTTTCCTATTGTGTAATTACATAATGTGTAAGGACATTATTCTGAATAGGCAATGAGTCATTATTTCCTATTAAACATATCTAGGGAAGTAGAGATAGTGTTTGTACTTTCCATAATGATAATGTCAGACCAAAGGTCAAGACACAGATTGGTATTCTGTGTAATTATATCCTGCTTAGATCTCACTAAGATCATTTAAATATGGAGCCAAACAACAACTTAGGATCCTAACTCCTCCTTCCCCCAGACAAGATATGGATTCTACAGGGAACCAAAGCATTTTTGGTTTGCTCTTGCTTCTGAACACTTTGCCTCTGACACCAAAGTACTTAATGTGAAAAGGGGCAAAGAGCGGGTGATCTTTGGTACAATACAGAATCTGCTGTTAGGATGCCTTTTCATGGTTGTGATTCCCATTTTCTTTATTATGTATTATATTCTAACAGATTTATCCTCAATGTACAGAACATTTTGGTTAAGTGCATGGTAAATTGCCAAGGAAGTCTCTAACTTCCTTTGAACTCTTTCTGGAGCCAAATGTTTATGCTTAATTATAAATTGCTACCCTTTTCTTTCCATTTTAAATTCTCCAACTATTCTAATTAGGCTTCCCCAAAGGTCAGAGAACATTAACAATCAGGGCACAGTCTGGCTTTTTGAAGTGCTTGGAAATCTACTGTTAGTGCTATTTGAGGAAACATAAGAGAAACCCAGCTGCCCTGGCTAGCATAGAATAATTAATAATAATAGCTATGTAGTGATGACAGATCCAGGTTAATTGCATACTAATTAAAGGCTATAGTAAAGCAAATGACTGTTTGCATTTGAAATAATGGCTCGTGGCCACACTAACTCACAGAAATGTGCCGTATCCTCTTGGCAAGATCTCAAATGGGAATGAAATTCATTTGAGACATGTACATGTGATCTAGTCTGAGAAGTCAAGAGCTTTGAGAAGCTATCTGCAGTGAGACAGTGGCAGTCGTTAATGAAGAAGAGTTTGATATGAGCTGAAGTTAAGTTCTGAAAGAGTGAATGGAGAGAGTGACTAGCAAAGCTGGAAGTCAATCAAAAGATAATTAACAGACACTGCAAAGTACGAGGAACTATTCAGCATGAAGAATCAGATCTTTAGTTACGGGCAAACACGGAAGGAGCCAGGAAAGGAGTCCCTCAGTTAGCTATTCCCAAATGCTTAGAAAGGAAATTAAGGAGCTTGTCAGTCGAAGGATGACTGGCTGAAAACAGAGTGCTGGCCAGGTAAGAACTATATTAGAACTCAGTGCTGTTCAGAAAACTAGTTTGAGGCTTTACCTGAGTGTTTTTTTAGTGTGCTGTGAGTGAGATAAAGTGAAAGGGATAACAGGCTATTTCTGGGGAGGAAAAACATCTGATACACTGAATAATCAAAAGCTAAACTGAACACTCTGAAGAACTTCTCATGTTAGTAAAGATGTCCAGAAAGACAACTTGCAGTCAGGCACTACTAAGCACATAGACTAATTGCAGGTTGCCATCCTGGATTCCTCCTGTGTCTGATTCTTATTAGACTTTGGCCACATCCGAACTAGAGGCACTCCTTTGATAAGAGAGCGCAAAGGAATATAGGAACCTGAGAGAAAAGAAGAAGGAAATGGGTTCATATCTAGTGGTTAGATTCAAGTATAGCTGAAATTCAAAGGGTTTTGGATTATATATAGTTTTATTTACAGAACAATTCAATAGAGAAATACAAAATTTGAAATAAAATAACAAAAACAGTGAAATGAAAGTGACCTAATTAAAAAAAGGAACCATTATAATAATACTTAATTGTGTTCAGTTTTAGCCTACAGGCTCTATTGACATGCCTCAAGGACCAAATCTCTCCCCCAGAACCTCCTAGAACATATAGTCATGTAGTCCTTGTGTTGTATTTAAAGTAGGACTGAGTCATCCCTCTAAAACAGTAAAGGATGTCAGAGAGGATTTGCCCTGGAATGCCTCATCCTGGAAAAGATATCAATATCCCTTGATTGTGGATACAGATGGAATGAGAGGGAGTTGACTGTAAACAAATTATAACCCTAAAATTCTAACTTGGTTTCCTTTATACATGACTGCAACTCTTAGAGCAGATCATACATATGTGGGGTTTTTAATACTAAAGAAACCCTGTATATTGGATATTTCCTTATGTGCATTTTAGTGTTTCATTATTTGATTGAATTAAGAAAGTAATAAATAAAACCATTTAAAATTATTCTGTGCTACACTGGAATATGCAAAGTAATATCCAACTGATTAAGAAGTTGTGAATATTCTAATTAATATATGCTGTAGAAAGAAAACTTTGTAGCTAACTTTCAGAATTTCTTCTGATTGAGCAGAATACTTAATCCAAATCAAGTTTTGTGAGGATGCTCTATTAGTCTTGTTTTTATAGACCAAACTAATGAAAACTTTAAATACAAATGTGTTTGTTTATACTTCATAGTAAAGAAAGCAATAACCGAATTAGAGACATTAGTTTCAGAAGATTTGATCATATAAAAGTGTTTAGTCAAAAGTAGCCTTTAAAAAGGTCTTTTTTAGCCAGAAAAAGAAACTATATTACCTTATCAAGGGGCTAGACATGCAGCTGATGTTAGCTGACTTGTAAATGGACTTCAGCAGTGTAATGGTAACCATTATCAGTTGAAGAGTTGGTCCAAACTGATTAGCAAAATATTAAATACATCACGTGTCTTATATAGGTATGCTGTTTTGCCTGTAAAACTCTACAGCACCAACTGCGGCTTTTTCCACTGTTTTATTATGGCCTCCTTTTTTTTCAAGATAAAAAGAAGTGACTCAAGAATTCTTGCTCTTGCAGTCGAGCTGCTGAGAATGTGTTTTAAAATCATTAATAACAAGATATTCAGATCTTTTAGCAGCTTAAGTGAACTCAAACTATGGGGTCAGAATTTAAAAAAAGAAAGATGACTTCATGCACTTTGAAATCAATGTGCAAATCTGAGAAACCTTGAATAGGCAGAAGAAGCTAATGGGGCTGAAACTTTGCAGGACCTGAGCTAGATAAATGACCTGCAGCCTACAAAGCCACCCGTTTTCTAATATACACAGTGACAAAAGATTAGGATATAAGTGCCAAGCTTCTTTAAGCAGAAGGAAAAAGTATAGTCTTGCTGTTCAAGGCATTTGAGGTATATTTTTTTCTGAGGAATAAGCTGTTCACAAAAGAGAAAAGAAAAAAAATGTTGAGAGAAACCTGAAACCCACTGAGGCAAATGATGAAGGGTAATCAGTTACTGCTGATATTAAGAAACTGCTTTTCCAGGACAGGAATTTAAATAGATCACATCTGAAAGACACAAAGAGAAATACTACCAGAAAAAAATTTAATGATTTAATTAAGGGTAAAACAACAAAAATATCCATCTACACCCCAAATTTTAGAACCATTAGAGAGGCATACTAAAAGCAACGATTTACAAGTCTGGAGACATGCACTGTACGTTCTCCTCCCTCCCTCCTCTCCCAGAGCAAAATACTTACAGTGCCAGAACCTCAAAAATGCTTTAAAGGGTGAGTTTAACAACAGTTTTAATTTTGGCTATGTAAGTAATAAACAGAGCACTAACCAACAGATATAAGCCCAGAAGAACTATTAATACAGAAATTGGTGCTGTAGTGTGAATAAACAAGATAAGTCCTACTCACGTATTACTACCTTAATGAGTGTGATGGGAAAAGTAGAAGGGCCAACTATTCTGACAGGCAGAGGAAACACCACATTAAGTGTAGGGACAATGACAAATCTAAACTTCTACCTGAAACTAATAGTGAGTCTGAAATCCTTAGAATCTTTAAACTGGGGTGGTGGTGGTGGTGGTGTAAATTAATGACAGTTGGTGCCATGAAAGAATATTTTACAACAAATGAGATTAAAAAAGGGATATCCAGCTGTTCCTGAAGACATAAAAAACCTGTCAAAGCACTGTAAAAGCAAGCTATCAGCAGAAAATCATGCCAGGACTATGAACACTGCTGTTAACTATGATGCTTGACATGTGGAATATGAGGCAGTTTAATAAACTGACTAATAAATTTACTGATGAACAGTGAAAATAGTTTCCTCAATAAATACAGTAGAAAAGAGAAACATCGGTCAAAATGCATGTTAGCCCAGAAGAAAAGTAATAGAACAGTAGTTTTGAAATAGTACAGCATTGATACTCCAGGATAGCATTATTTGGATGGTCTTAGCTCTAAATTCATGCAGTGTATTAAGACGCTTTCTCAAGATACTTGCCAATTGGACTGCAGTAAGTAACTGTGGGCAAATACTTTCACTGCACTGCTCCTCACTAGAGTTTTCAAAGGCTGTATCACCTCAGCGTATCACCTGCACAAGGAACATGTCAGGAAAAAAAAAACTGCAAGCATATTAAGAGAACTAATGGGATGCAAAGTCAGTAGTAGTAGATAACATGAGGGCCATGTAAAAATTCACTTCAGAGAAGATGACAGCAAATTGAGAGCTCTCCAGGAGAAATCACCACCTATTAGTGGTCTAACAATCACCTTTTGAAAGTACTCACATAAGTGGCACTTTAACCTGCAAAATAGAATTACACCACACCAGGACCACCTTCACCAGATACACCATTTGTAATGAGATGCTTTTACTGGACTTAATCAGAGGGATTTTTTACAAAGTAAGGGCTTGTCCCTAGAAGTTCGACTGTTTGCATTGGCTTCAGTCTATCAGACTACCTCAGAAATATGCGCAAACCTAAAGTAAGAGAACACCAAGACCCACCAGGATATTTAAGATATTTACCCCAGTTCATTAAAGTAACAAAACATTCCTGTGAAACCCCAGGCTATACCTCAACTAAAATTAATGAACTGCTGTGTGGGCTTCACTGCAGCTGTTAACAATACTGAGCCTTCTCTTAGGATCTTCTGTTGGACCTCTATAAAACCTGGGTGCCTGATGTTGCTTTAATCAGCAGAACAAACCAGACCACAGAAATTACACAAGGTAATGTAAGAAACTACTGAGATAAAAAACACATTTGCACTGCTCCTGGTAGTACAACCCAATGCATAGTAGAAGTACAATTGTTAATGCTTGTACCGTAGATAAAAGTAACTATAATTCTGTTCAAAAATTTTCTTTAAACCTGCAATAAAGAGTTTAATGTACTTCCAGCACAGCATGTCAGGCTCCTGCTTTGCTATGCTTTTTGAAAGAAAGGTTTAGGTTAACAGTTTCCTCTCTCACACCTGGCATACTGTGATTACTACTGCAGAATTTGAAGATTTCCATCAAATGCTGGCAAGTCTGATGTTTATGAGTCATACTGGATTACCTGGTTATATTTACCTCTACCTGCAAAACTGATGCTGAGCATTTGTGAATCCAATCTGAAATGGTGCTTAATGCTAGAGAGGAGTTACTCCTGAGTTTTACAGAACAAAAGGATAAAGCCTGTTTTAATAGAAAACATGCTATTGGCTAGATTTTACATGCTAGATCTTGAACCTGATACAGAGTTTAAGGAAATATTGTCATTTGATTTCAATCTGGTTACTTTGATTTACTTTCTGTGATGGGTTGGCCTTGGCTGGCTGCCAGACACCCAACCAGCTGCTCTCTTACTCCCCTTCCTCAAAGGACGGGGGCAGAAAATAAGATGAAAAGGTCATGGGTAGAGATAAAGTCAGGGAGATTACTTATCAGTTACCATCACTGACAAAACAGACCTGGCTTGGGGAAACATTAATTTATTGCCAATTAAAATTGAGTTGGGTGGTGAGAAACAAAGACAAAACCTAAAGCACCTTCCCCCCATTCCCAGGTTAAACTTCATTCCTTCAACCCCGACTCCTCTACCTCCTCTCCCCCAAGCAGTGCAGAGGGATGGGGAGTGGGGGCTGCGGTCACCCACAGCAGCTGCCCCCTGCCGCCCCTTCCTCCTCACACTTTCCCCTGCCCCAGCCCGGGGCCTCCCCAGGGGCTGCAGGGAAACCCCTGCCCCCGCGGGGTCTCTCCCGGGGCCGCAGGGGAATCTCTGCCGGGGCGCCTGGAGCACCTCCTCCCCTCCTCCCGCTCTCCCCTCGGGGCTCGCAGGGCTCTTTCTCACCCTGGCTCCCTCAGCCCCGGCTGCCGGGCAGCGTTTGGCCCTTCCTTACCCAGGCTTTCCCCGAGGCGCCCGCCCGGGGCTGAGGGGCTCAGCTCTGCCCTGCGCTGGGGCCCTTGGAGCCGGCTGCAACCGGCTGTGGCCGGCGCGGGGCAGCCCCGGCCGCTCCTCACAGGGGCCCCCCTGCAGCCCCCGCTGCTGCTGCTGACAGCACCCGGGCACCTGCACCCAAGTACAGATTTAAATCTGTTTTCTGTTCTCCATTCAATACATAGATTGAAAAGTCATCTCGGCTACAAGGCTTCACAGAGGCATTTACTAGCTACTGTCTTCCACTGACTGTTTAAGAAAGACATTTTCTTTGAGCCAGTACCTAAGAATCAGCTCAGCACCACAGGCCCGCAGTCTTCTTGAATGGATGATGACATTAGGTACAGATCTTCTTTTTGAGCCTGTCTCCTCCTTAGCCTCCTGAATATAAATATAAACAGGAAATTTTTAATCTCCTGTGAATTTGAAAATCAGATGGATTGAGTTACTATATAACAAAGGCTATGCTGAAGATATTGTGCCTGATGGTAAGTAGCATTAGCTTTATGCATACTTGTTTCTGGCTGGCAAGTAATGGTTAGAGTTATCGTGATACAAATATTTCTCTTCTTGTAAAATGCTCAGTAAGAAAAAATGTATGCCTCCAAAATGTCATAACATTTTCATTGTCATTCATAATTTTTACAACATATACTTAGAGAACTACTTTCATATACTTTCCTGATAAAGAATGTGGCCTACACCTAGCTCAAGGTATTGCTAGATATTGCTAACTTAAACCTGCTTAGCAACAAGAACAATAACGAACAGGTGGGGGGAAGATACCACAAAAAAATAAGACAGTAAAAACCAATACTAGGCTTTCTGACATACAAGCACTACGTAACCAAAAGTGATTTTTGTAAAGCTCTCCCAAGGTGGAGGCAGGATTTTTTTCTATATAAAGTATTTTTCTGAATAAAGCATCACAAGATCCAATCAGACTTTCCAATCAAATGCAGACCTCCACAGTTAAGCCTGACTATTAATGACAAACATAAATAACAACAGAGCCAAGTTTACAGATGATTTCATACTACTGACAAAATGTTGAACTGATAAAATATACTTCTGGGCAAACTGACCATTAAAGAAGATGATGGAGAACAAGTAGTATTCTTTGTTCTTAGGACAGAAGTATTTCATGGTTTGGAAATAACCTGCTCAGAACTCAAGCTAACTCATCTTCCTGTTCCATACAATCATGATTTAAGGCTGCAGTTTTCTTTCAAACCACTATGTTTAATATTAACAATCTTGAATACTGTGTAGTACCTGCATTTTTATTCTGTGCAATGCAAAATAGCATTTATTTTAGGACAGGATGACTACAGAGAAATACACATCCTTAAACAACAGTGTATAGACAGCATCGTTTTTAAAGTGTTTTTTTTTCATACACCCTTGGGGTACTGGAGCATATGGGTACAAACTCTGTGTTCTAGTCTACATCTCTGGATGCATCGCTCCAACCCCCGTTAATGGGTCTCTCTGAACCATTTCATAATCTGTTTCTTAGCTTCTTGAAGCAGAACAAATAGATATGATTTTCTGCCAAAGTAAAGATCTCCAATATATTTTCCTAAGAATTTGTGCCAAGTACTCAGGAATTGAGAATCACATAGCAAGTACAGCTCTGACAAAACTTCAGTCACTTTGAATATCCATTTGTTCCTTGCAACTAACACAATATGTTAAAACACTCTACAAAATTTCCATATTTTTTAGGTCTGACTGACATCTGTTTCATCACTGACAATTCTGAGTCATCAAAACTTGCAGCGTGTTTCTTGGTCATCTGTCCCTTGCCGAAGAAATGCCGGTCAATCGCAAGTGAATCTTTTATTTCTTCTCTGCACTTAACCACTGTTGCCCTCTAAACTGAGTCTTGCAGCATGATGGGGGGTGCACTGCTGCTCCAGATACCCAGTTCCTGTATTTTTGTTTGTTCTGGTTATGGCTGGGATAGAGTTAGTTTTCCTCCTAGTAGCTGATATAGTGCTGTGTCTTGGATTTAGCATGAGAATAATGTTGATAATGCACAGATGTTTTTGTTGTTGCTAAGAAGTGCTTATACTAAGTCAAGGACTTTTCAGCTTCCCATGCTTTGCCATTGAGGAGGTGCACAAGAAGCTGGGAGGGAGCATAGCCAGGACAGCTGACCCAAACTGACCAAAGGGCTATTCCATACCATATGATGTCATGCTCAGTATACAAATGGGGGGGAGTTGGCCGGGGACACCAATTGCTGCTTGGGGACTGGCTGGGTGTCACTTGGCGGATTCTGAGTGGTTGCATCACTTGTTTTTCATGGGTTTTGTTTCTCTTTTTGTTGTTTTCCTTTTCATTGTAATTTATTATTATTATTATTATATTTTATTTTATTTCAATCATTAAACTGTTCTTATCTCAACCCACAAGCTTTCTCACTTTTACCGTTCCGATTCTCTTCCCCACCCCACAGGGAGTGAGGGTGAGCAAGCAGCTGTGTGGTGCTTAGTTGCTGGCCGGGGTTAAACCATGACAGTCCTTTTTGGTGCCCAATGTGGGGCACGAAGCATTAAGATAATGAGAGATCTAACCAGAGCATGTTAAAATAAATTTGTTATAAGCATTCATTATATGATTTAATAGTCGCTGGTCACAATGTTGTTTTATTTGTCTGCATGGTTGTATTATATAATTACTTACTTGCAGTATGTATTCCCTGTGGTGCTGTTTATCACTTCTGGGAAATGGATCAGGATTATAATTTTGGTGTACTGCGTAAGATTGGCTTATGATATGCTAATATAACTGGTCAAGAGATTAATCTAGTATTTGTGCTTGGTATTGCTGTCATCTCCATACCTTGGGCAGCATCTCTCAGAAATTATTAATAATCACACTCTTCACCTTTTCTCCTTGGAGGACCAATCTATGGGGAAGACAGTGGGGGATGCTTTCCCTCCCTCTTTCACCTTCCCTTTCTCCTTCAGGCTAGTTACACCAGCTCTCGAGAATTTTGAGTATGCTTGGGATGTTCAAGCCAGCATGCTCCTATTGCTATGTCTCCTGAATATGTTTCAGGTCTTGTTTAGGGTTAAACAACTATTTAAAAAAATCACCCAGAGATCTGCCCCGAGGCTGGATGGTTATGGGGTGGGAGAATATGGGCAGGTACTTAGAGAATTTCTCACCTCCAGCGGTCTGGAACTTCACTCCCGAACAACTACAGGATCCTGATGAAGTGATAAAATGCTTGAAAAAGAAATGCCGTGGTTATTCCAAAGAGGCACAACTTATTGCACTGTGCTGGGCCCTGGCTAGTATCTACCAAACACTGCTTGGTATTCACCCTCAGGGAGAAGAGAGGGAAAACAAACCAACAGGCACTGACTGTGGTTACTCCAACCCTGGCGACGGGCACTGGGGTTACTCCAGCCGCTGCGACAGACTGGTGCTTAGTTGCTGGCTGGGGTTAAGCCATGACATTATCAGATATGACTGTTCTGACTCATAGCTCTTTGGGACTGAGCCTTTCCCACTGTTCCTAACTGAAAGCAAGTACTGTCAGCATAAAACAATGACCCATGCTGGAGCTGTTTATCTGAATATACCAAAATATCTACTGTTTTAATGCAAAGAGGCTCCATATCTTTTAAAGAAATTGCTGATTCATGTTGTGAGCACGCAACTGCAGTGTTAATATTCCTGTAGATACTTGTGGAACAGTGAAAATTGCCCATTGCCCATTTATTACAAACCCCACACTTCTGTTGAGGAAGAAAATCACACAAATAGAGGTATTTTCATCTTTTCTTATTACTAGAGAAGGCAGAAATAAAAGGTAGATTCTTTAGAGAAATACACTGGAAATCTTACAGGAGGAATTGGATCTTTTACAATTTTGTCAGTATTTCTAGACCAAAAAATTCTGGATAGATTATTCAAAGGAAATCCTCAAGCGCTTTTTTTTTTTTTTTTTTTAAATTGCCCAGCCCTAAGTTAATATAATTTGTGTATCCATATCACAGTGCATTTTCTCTGTAGTTTTGGTAGTCCCTCCTTCCTTACCCTTACAAAGTGACAGAGGATATTAGTTTTGCTTTAGAAGTTACAGCATTTAACACTGCTCTGGAAGTAGGCTGGTATATTCCCCTTGAATTAGTAGATTGAAAGCTGAAGGAAGATATATCTGGTAAAAGTATTCACAGGGCTTTTTTCTTCTCACAGCACTGTCTAGAATTTGGCTGGAGTAGAAGGGTTTGCTAGAGAAGTGAGTTCTGATGAGTATCTTGAAAACACATAGGTAAAATTGGGTATATTGTGAGTTCTTGCAAATTAAATGACTTCCCTGCATTTTTCACTTAATACCTTCTGTCAACAACACATCACTACTTATTTTGCTCACCTGGACTTTTTGGCATATGTCAGGCCGGTGGAATACAGCTGTGTCTTTCTGGATGGTGAATACTTGAAAGAGTAGCTGATGAGGCTGAGCTTTGATGATGCACTCCGTATATTAAAATTTTCATAACAGATGCATTCAATAAATTAGATGTGGAAATGGAGAAGGAACCAGCAAAGAAATCTGAAAGCACAGATCAGATTTTCACATGCGCATGAATTACATAATTTTACTGTATGCCTTTTATTTAAAAAGGTCAAACCAGCTAATACTATATTGTAACTCTTCTCCAGTTGTTTCTGTGTCCCAGAAGATAGTAATAATTGGCTAACATCACTTCCTGATCCTCTTAACCCTTTTTGCCTGACAAATGTATCAGATGCCTTGGGAAATGATTGTTTCCATTCCTGGTCACTTTGGCATCCTTTGTATTCTAATACAGTTAGGGCTTTAGATTGTCTGCACCATATGGATTTGACAAACTCCTCAACTTTTGATTAAATCAAAACAGAATGCTACACCTTCTCTGGACTGCATATAATGTCCTGTTGAAAAAAGAAGTACCTCATGAATAAACAATAGGCAAGGTTTTGTGCAGCTGAAATCAATAATACATTCACAATTGGGTTCAGATGGAACAGAAAGTTCTCTATATAGCCCTTGAAAAATATTTGAACATAAAAGATGTAAAATTTCCAGATATAAATAAATAGATGTGGCAAACAAAATCTATTGGAAATACTAAATGGTGCTTGATTTTGTTTTTCATTGGAAAGTATGTTGAAAGTATTCACAAAGAGAAAACTATTAGCAGCATTGTGTTAACGTACATTCATTGATGGATGAATAGATCTAACAATTTGTGCTCTTTGAGTAGGTGATAAAGCAGTAATTCAGCATCTTGAGCAAACTGCAGCAAAATGTCATTTGCAGTGGAAAAATGCTATTTTAATGAAATATTTATCTAGTCCTTTTTACAGTGCAGATTTTGGCCCAAAACACAGACTGCTTAATGATCAGAGTGGTTTAACGAACATGTAACATATCCTCTCAATACATCTCCTTTCCACTGTCTATAAAGGGGCAGCTAGGCTGACCATTTCCATCTACACTGTACGCGTGGGAAGTTAGATGAGAACAATTTCACTTTTTGCATCTGAAATTCGTGCAACTGTAACCAAGACTGTGTTATGTAGCAAAGAAGGCAGGCACAATGTATAGGCTAAACGCTGGCTGCAGCACCCAAGGATTTTTCTACAGGTTAGTAAGCAGGCAAGTAAGCAGAGGGTGGTTGCTCAAGACAATACTACTGGAACATATTTAGCTCAATCCCTACAGCCACAACAGCTGGGAGAATTCAAAAGGATTATAGTCAGTGTCAGGCACTGAGTTTGCATTTTGTCTTCTGGTGACTACCAGAGGAGCCCTTCTTTGGCAGAATAACAAAACAGCACTGGTGGTTTTGGTGTTTATACAAAGTGTTTATGGCCACAGCTACGGTTTTGTTCCATATTAGAACGAAGTTGAAAGATATCGATAATTAGCTTTGGCTGTCATCATATTAAGATCAATAGGCTTTTCACTGTATTATTAAAGTTTGTCTCAGAATTCTGTGTCTTGGCCCTGAGGGTACCACCAGCCCTGACCATGCCTGCCCAGTGCCCGCAGCTCCCCCCACGCTGCCTAGGGCCCAGGACCCCATGTCAGCCCCTTGGGGCCATCAGCCCCTGCAGGCCCCAGTGACACCACAGGAGGGGTGGTCTCCAGCTCCCCGCAGCCCTGCCCTGCCTGGCCATGGGCCCCCTACGCTGGGCTGTCCTGCAGGCCCATGTCCTGGCCTGGCCTCGTTCTGTCCCTCGCCCCATCCCCAGAGAGCTGCCCAGTGCCCAGGACTGGGGCTGCCCGGGTGCCCCCCTGGCTGCCCTGCTCCTGGCTGGGGCAGTGGGATGGGCCCTGGCTGCCGGGCCCTGCCCTGCCCTGCCCAACCCAGTGGAGCCCCTGATGCTCACAGCCCCAGGGAGCTGCAGGCCCCCACAGTGCCCTGATGGGATTTCAGTGTCTGGCCACATGCGGATCAATTCACCATCATTTCTGCCACCCCCCACAGAGTCTCAATATTCTGTGCTCTCATTTTGGTAATTCCTCACATCAAATACACACCTGTGTTTCACCCCCCACTCCCGCTAAATCTTGCTCTAACTATACTGTACATCTGAAGCTTTTAAAGGCAAATGACACGGGAATGAAAATAAATGTCTTCTTGTCAAATGAGATCCACAACACCACATGTTAGTTTATCTTTCTTAAGGCAATGCATCTAATTGCTGAGCAGTCACTAAAGCATTATTTAAGAATTGTCCTAAGTAATTAAATTAGGCTACTCCAGTTTGCTTAAACATGCATTAATCTTTCATAGTGACATCAAAGTTGCAAACACCTTAGGGAAAAATTCTGCAGTAAATCATTTGTAAATGCAATAAACATTTAACCTGTAAAATAATAGATGAGGTAGAATACTTCAAAGCAATTCTAGTTTTTCTTTTTTTTTCTTGATTAAAAAAGTGAATCAGAGCTGCTTAATAATATCATTGTATCATTCATGCACAAAGTCTACTGTGTTGTATTTGACTGATGGGAAAAGGGCAATTTGTATATGTTTTAAACTTAAAAAGCTTTTTAAAAGTTCACATTTTAAAAGTTCAAATTCTCCTCATGTTATATTCAGTAAAGTGCATAGAAGCTGCCTTGTTTTGCCACTCCAATTTAAAACTGGAAGTGGGAGAAACTTAATTATGATTGGAATAATGGTTATTAGTAAAAGTGTATAGATTATAAGCTATAATGCAAGAAATACTATTTTTTGATGCCGTGGCCTGAGACTAGACTTAGAGACATGACCGATGTTGGAAGGTAATTTAGCAATATCACTTCTAATATTTGTGTTCAGCCTGAGTTAACTTTGCATGCAGTTTTCTCTCAGTGTGAGGCAAGCAGTGTGTCCTGGTTTCAGCTGGGATAGAGTTAATTTTCTTCTTAGTAGCTAGTAGAGTGCTGTGTTTTGGATTTAGAATGAGAATAATGTTGATAACATGCTGATGTTTTGGTTCTTGCTGAGTGGAGTTTACACTAGTCAAGGACTTTTTCAGCTTCCTATGCTCTGCCAGGTGCACAAGAAGCTGGGAGGGAGCACAGCCAGGACAGCTGACCCAGACCAGCCAAAAGGGCTATTCCATACCGTATGACATCATGCTCAGTATATAAACTGGGGGAGTTGGCCGGGGGGGCAGCGATTGCTGCTCAGGAACGGGCTGGGTATCGGTCGGCGGGTGGTGAGCAATTGTATTGTGTATCAGTTGCTTTGTATATTATTATTGTATTATTATATTATTATTACTACTACTATTCTATTTCATTTTACTTCAATTATTAAACTGTTCTTATCTCAACCCACGAGTTTTCTGACTTTCACCCTTCCAATTCTCTCCCCCATCCCACTGGGGTTGGGGGCAGTGAGCTAGTGGCTGCGTGGTGCTTAGTTGCCGACTGGGGTTAAACCACGACACAGTGGCATTAGAAAGTTTTACACAGTAAGTCTCTGCCACTCCTGTTGAAACTTGGTACGGTGCACCTGGGCTGTACAGCGTGTGAGCTTTCTCCTCCAAGTAGCTGAGCCACAGCCCTTCTTAGAGGAATCAGTAGCAGCTGTGACTGCTCTGTCAGGTGGTGCTCATCATCTCACTGAATTAGGCACTCTGTGAGCAAGAGCATCAAAGCGTACCAGAAACTGAAAATGCCACACTGTGTTCTAGAATGAGGCAAGTGGGAAATATATGCTATGGGTATGACCATACATTGAAATGATGTTCACAATTTGCCTGCATTTGGTTTTCTATGAACAACCCTATGGAAATCCCTTTTTGTATGCAAGTGAGTACTTCATTTGAATCCATCTATTTTTGTTTCTGTAAATCAAACACATTGTTTTGTAATGTATGTTTTATATCACTTGTTTGAGGAAGTGATAGTGTGAAAAAGTGAGCCTGCAAATGACTATGTCTGTATCCAAACTGAATAGCAGATGTGTGCTACAACATCAGCTGAGTTTTTCCTTGATCAGGGGATACTCCACATATTCTGTGACCAGCCCAGATCACTTTATATCATCCTTTTAACATATGCTAAGGTTTCTTTATAAATACCAGGGTGCAAGCAGGGCACAAACATGATCTGGAAATAAGAAGAGCTTTTGTGTCCTGCAAGTCTCTGACTATGACTACAGCAGCAAACAGTTTGGACAAGCAGAAGTAGATTTGTAGCACAATTGCCGATGCTGAGAAACTGATGTCCATGTTGTAGCTGTCTACTGTAGAGTGCAAAATATGATGGTGATGCTGAGGATCTGACGTGCATGCTATACACATTTCAAACGCTTTCTTTGATTTTACTTTTTCAGGCTTCAGACTAATTCTAGACTGGTTCCATTAGTGGCATTAAATGCACTCCTCAAACACTTCTGGCTTAAAGCTACCCCTGGAGTGAACCAAAGCCTAGTAAATGGGAATTATCAGAAATTTTGTTTCAGAAGCAGTCATGATTTGAACTGCTGTGTTCATGTAGATGCATTTGCAGTGAGGAAGTTAGTAATACACAACTGGAAATTAGATTAACATCCCATGAAGAAAATTTCCTTTCAAATTAGGCGATACAATTAGAATGAGACAATAGAGCTCCTCTTATGGATTTTCAGGTGTATAAAAGTTCAGTATCTATTTTACATTAATTGTTTAGGCTTCCAATATAGGTAACAGGAACAGAGATAAGTACGGTGAATAAAAAATGTTGGATGTATCATCATTGTCTTAGAATGGGTGAAATTATATTTTGTATGTAACAAACTTCTTTCATTGACATGAGAGAGGTCTAGAGCAATGCCAAGATGCCTAATTGCTAGGCAGCTCAAAAAAGATGGTGTGAGCCCCAATTCTAGTAACATCTCTTAAGAAACAGCATGAGCTTTAAGTTCTCACTGCTTTTTGGTGATTTTATGCTGAAGGCTATATGTATAAAAAGAAAGTCTGTGGTTTGCAAACAGTGCTGACAATTTCTGATTTTCAGAAGGAATCATGCCCTTTTGAACTTTGAGGAAAATGGGTGAAGCCAGACAGTGGTTCAGTTGCTCAACTGGTGTGCTAGAGATGTTTGAATGTATTACCATAGTTTCACAAATAACTGAGAAGTAAACTGAGCTTATGGGTGAAGTGCTATTACTAAACCTTCACACATAGAAGTGTTTCGGGACTTCAGATGGGATGGAGGGCCAGTTGTGTCAGGTTTCATACAAAGTCAATAAAAAACAGTAACTCTTTTTAGAGTTATAAAAGTATAAAGAAAGCCCTTGTCAAAGGAGACTGCCTGGGGCATAGTCTTCCACTTACAATAACGTATAGAGGATTCTGATGCAGTAGTTAATTTCCTATTGAGCAGAGTTTCTTATTTCAGATGACTGTTAATCAGTCATAGAGGGAACACAATGCTAGATCCTCAAACCAGGTTATTGCACCTGTGCTTAAGAATTCAATGATTAATCTTTTCTGCTTCCTTCTGACACAAACTTTGTCAAAACTGATGTGTCAGAATGTTTCAGCTTCAGTGAAACAGCATTTTTTCCTGTCTGACCAGCTCTATTTATCATGTTCATGTCAATGTTAAATTTGCTGGTGAAAAATCCAATTTGAACTAGCGTGAAGTTTTCTGAAAGGGCTTGTCCGGAATTTGTAACTTAAGAAAAGCTTTGCTATCTGTAATCCTTCCCATTAGCAAGCAAAACCTGTTTCTGGGATTGGGGAGACTCCAGCACTACTCATGGGACTATCCACTCATATGTCCAATGGGAATCTATAGTGAGACATTCCCAACAGTACTGCAAGATCAAGAGCGTGCAAAGAAAACAGAAGTAATTCCAAGGGAGCAGGACTGCACCACAAGGGAAGACTAAGAATTATCTTGTATTAGGAAATATCTTTTGATGCATATAGAATTTGCAGAAGGATGCTTATGAGGTTCTTTTTGGAAATGCTTGCACTTTACTGTATTTTAGGTGTTGTGCTAGGCATCGGCCCTTTTGCCTGTCATAAAGAGTTCAGAGCAAGCATAAGAATCCTACACTTGCTTTTTATATTAATTTCTAGACTCTGTTGATTGTATTAAAGTCAATAATAGAGCTCCTAGTTTTTCAGCAGGATCAAGATCTGAGTTATTTTACTTTCCTACGAATTTTGCTTGCATATAGAATCCAATAAAGGACTCTGCATTTTTTATATTAGAAGCCATAAGAAAAATTGTTTTCCCAATTAGAAAGGAGAGAAAATGTTCATTTTCATAAACGTAACACAATGTTTATTACTTGGTGAAACAACATTTTCATTACCATAATAATGCATTTTATACAATTTTATTATCATAAGCTTAATAATTTAAGGGAGAGGAAAGCCATTTTCTTCAGCATGGGTCCCACATGGTCTTGCACTAACATACAATACAATTATATGTCTCAGATGAGGATTTGATAGTAATTCTGACAGACGGACAATGGCCTGGTAATAAATGACTATTTCATAACCAAAGTGTATAAGGGAAATTTCTTTCAACTTTAGGAAAAAAAAAAATCATCCCAGCCAGATGGCTTAACTTCAAGAGCAATGAGTGGACAGGCTTATAATGAAAGACGGCTTTATAAGTTAGTTTCCCTGAGAACAACTTAGTTGTTCAACAATCTTTCCCAATATGCTGAGATTTAATAATCAGGCTAACTAGTTGTGGGGTGTGTTTGAGTCTGTTCTTTTGCCTTCATCTGTCTTCCTCTTGCTCCAAAAGAATAGTAAAAGAAGCTGTGTCTGTATCTTTGTTAAAATGTCACTACAGATCTGTAGCTGATCTACAAGCATGCTGTCTAACTTAATTTGATTTATGGGCAATGTAGGTCTAGTTACTTTAAGCAAACTTTTTGTGTGAAATTCTTTCTTCCTCCCTAATCTTACAGAATATACTTTTGAACGGCTGTATCAAACAGTTCATCCCTAAGGAAGAAGGTTCACTGGAGAAAAGGCCAAAAGATTTAATGGTATATTAGTCTGTTAGCTTTGGGATATGGTTCCCTCGGGCGAGAGTTCAGATCCTTTGAGTCTTTTGAGTTACTGCTAACAAAAAGTAAATTATTACAGTATCACCTGTACTGCAATGCTATTAAACCTTTTTGACAGGGCATCTGAGGGATTTCATAATACTGCTGTTGAGGGCAAGAGTATCTTTTTCTGCCCTTCTTAATACCCATCTTGTAATGGTTAGGGGGGCAGAGCCTCTGCTTGGGTCAAACTGTTCCCTGGAAGAGGCTATAGCAAAACCAACACTGAGCAGGCTTGGATTTCATTGTGCTATCAAGTACTGCTGCCTTCAGACAACCTTCTCTTTGTCTGTTACTCTTCTGAGATCCACAGGAGCTCTGTTCTGGCATTTTCCTGAGGGTAAGGAGCATCACAGGCTGTGTGGGGCTAAAATGCAGTCTGCTTCCAACTTTTTCCCCTCCCCAGCAGAGAGGCAAAGCAAGTATCAGTATTATTGCTGCTGTTTTGGACACTGGTTTTGGGTACCAGAGCATGACAAAATAAACTGGAGATGAGAAATACTAAGCTCAAATGCACTGGACTGTGCAGAGCAAGGCACAGCACTAGTATTGCTACAGAGGATGCAGCAATGTAGTAATATCAGCACCTAATAATTGGTGTCACAGGCATCTAAATTTACAGTGTTATAATGACATAGGTATATTAGCTATTACCAGTGCCATGATGAGATATACCTTTGAAACTGTTAATTTAATCTCTTGGGCTTCTGTTTTATTTGCTCTTGTTCAAGTATTTGCTCTTTTAATAGTTAGATCTCCAGCTACACTACTTGCAATTAGCTCACAAAATCCTGTCTTTCTGACAATTAGATTGTACCATTTTGGTTGCTTACAATAAGGGACAATGAATTTACAAAAAGTATAAGCAGGTTAATGAGCATATCACTACTATGTCTCTGTCAGAGATACTTTTTACTCCTCATCCTTGTGTGCAGCAAGATATTTGAGCTAGTAACTAGATACCCTTTTTGGGACACAGTGCGCCCTTGTAATCTCGAAATTGTCTCTGGTTCTCTCTGCCATTCCATTCAATCTACACGTGAGCTATGCAAGAAATTTTCCCACTAGCTCCCTAAAAAGCTGTACAAAATTGCCCTCACCATCATATATGGCTAGGCGTAGCAGGGCTGACCCTAGTATCTTATTTTGAGGGAACTGCCTCTTAACTTTTAAAATCCTTTTCTTTTGTTTTACAGCTGGTAAATCAACAATAGCAAAACAACAAAACAAACCTTGTACCTCAAAAAGCCAACCCTCCAACAGCTGAGAAAATGCCAATATTCTGATATTTAAAGTTTTTGCATGCTTTTTTTTTTTCCTCTTTCTAATCTATTGCAGGATTTTCATTTTGTTGCTGAAATTGGACACATAGATAATTATAGCTCTTGGTAGCTCATTAACAGCTCTGCCTTTAAATCAAAGCATTTAAATAATGAGTTGGTCTAATTTGATTTCGCTGTTGACTGTCAACAATTGCTTTTCTTCCCTGTCTTAATGAATGATTTTATTCTTTAATTGGGAAACTAGTTCCTGGGCTAGTCCAAGAGGTAGGTGTTTCATGATTGCATATGCTTATGCACTTTTCTTTAGATTTGTCATAAATCATTATTTTATGGTATCTTAATTCTTTATTCCACTGTAAGCTTTATGGAACTGAAATTTCTATTTATACTTATATATTTACATGGATGTGTGTTCCATATGTTTACCGTGAAATTTATTCCAAATAGAGATAGGGAAGCCTTATAACAACCTTTCAAAACTGTATCTGTATCAAAACATAATGATTGGTTTGCAATATATAGGAGTCACAGTAGTGATTAATAATCTTTATTTCAACTGATACATAAACTGTATTTTCACAAGCACTGTATTTTTTAAGCTCATTTCTGAAATCTCTCAAGACCTCTTTCTCTTTGGGAGATATGAAGACGTCCTTTATTAGTGAGGTGAGTGAAAAGATGGAGCGACAACTCAGCAGCCCTGCATGTTTAGATGTTTCAGAATGTCATGGTACAAATATTTCGAGTTTACCTGTTCTGACTGAGGCTGCCAGAAATATAGACTGTGCTCCAGTAAATCTTGCTGCAAGAGTTAGAGATGTTATGGTTCCCCATTGTCTGGCCTGCCTCACTTCTGAAAATTATTACCTGCATCACAGAAGGGGCAAAAAGTTGTGCCTGGCCATTTCAAGTTGTCTTTTCAGTGTCTAAACTTAAACCATAGATGATTGTGAGTTTGAACTAAAACAGTAGGCTTAGCAGTGGGTAAGATACAATTATCCTTCTGCTGCCTTTGCTGGAAGAGCTGCTGGCAGTGATGTGTGGGCAAGCTATAGCTATAGCAGGGAGTCTTGGTCCTTGTCTACCACTGCCAGTAGAACTGATCTCTATTGTTAAGTTCT
The DNA here is from genome assembly GCA_020745775.1 of Theristicus caerulescens. Classification (NCBI taxonomy): domain Eukaryota; kingdom Metazoa; phylum Chordata; class Aves; order Pelecaniformes; family Threskiornithidae; genus Theristicus; species Theristicus caerulescens. The sequence continues at coordinate 79,323,265 of CM036558.1, forward strand.
GCCAAGGTGACAGAGCTGTGGGGAAAGAAAGCGTATGCTCTACTTAATGCAACTGTGCCTTCAAAACTCTTGATGTCAGTGCAGCTTTGCTGAATGCAAAGCTTCTGTCAGTTTAACTGTTTGTGCTGTTTCAGGAAGATGATATATCTGAGCTGGCAGGACAAATGAAAGCACATATTTCTTCTCCACTAGGAGGAACTCTGCTGAGAGACCGATCTTATAGTCTCCAGTATAGTCATGTATACTTTCAAGAGGCTGTGGTATGTTCTTCTGTCTGTAGGTATCAGGAAAACTTGTATCAGAAGTGGGATTAATACCAAAATAAAAATAAAAAATCAAATGTAAAAGTTCTTATGGTATTATTTGATAGCAACCTACTCATGTGAGAGAAATCAGAGCAGCAAGGAGTGAAATGGAAAAAAAACCCAGCCTCTCTCATCTGTTTAGCAGAAGCATGGTTTTGAGCATTTTGTCTGTAGGTGAAACAACTGGTTGAAGGTCCCCATTAATGATGTCTGTTATGACAATATCTGTTTATCTATTTCTTATAGTTGCCTCCTGCCAGTAAGAGTTAACGGGTTGACACTTAAATTATCCTCTCTCTATGAGAAAGAATAGAGTGAGGAAATAAGGAGCTGCATGCAGCCTCGAGTTGGGATATGGAGAAATGCAAAGGAAAAGGTTGGAGAAATGTGGAACTGAAGAGAGGTCACACTACTTCACTGTAGTATGTGAAGAATGGGGGAAGAAATGAAACGTGTCACCAATAGAACTGATGTGTATAGTGGCACTTACATACACATTCATGGCTGGCAATAAAATGGTGGAAGGCACACAAAACTCTTTGTAGAAGACTCCTTATGATACAGATCCCTGAGAATAAGGGACAACAAATCATGATCCAGTGGTTTTTAACATCAGCGTAAGAAGAATTACAAAGACTTTAAAAAAAAAAAAAACAACAAAAAAAGACACCTTAATATAACAGTCAGGAAGGGCTTTCAAGAAAATGTTTGCTTTGTAACTGAATAAAAGGGAAAGTAAGAGAACAAGTTTTGTTGATGAGCTGTCTTTGGATTTGCCTAGACCTGGAGACAGGTTGTAAAAAGCCAGCAGGAATCCCACACAGGATGTTCTTAATGAAATACCAGGAACACTTTTTCCAATTTTCTACCAGTGCCAAATGCAACTCTAAGTGATAGATCTTCCAGGCTTCTCTGGTTCATGCAAAAGAAGTACAGTGACAGTTTTATGCTTTGTGCTACCCATTGCCGTTCGATGGGTATGCCCAGGCTGTGTAACTTCCAGTGATCCTCAGTGGGGCTGCTAAAAATGTGATCATCAGGCCCACCTACAGCAAATACTAATATCTTTCCTCTGCTCTTTCTCTTTGGTTCTTCATCAGCTACAGTTCTGTTGAATTTGGTGTACAGCTTTAACTACCATGGCTGATATAATTGAAAAATGTCTAATAGTATCAAATTCTTTAAAGTGGTTTGCGATATTAGTGCAGAGTACTTGATCTTTTTACACTATCTCAGGAAACTTTCGAGGGTGGTTAAATGCATGCTATCATACTCCCCTCAGAGAGAGCTGAAGCTTTTATTTACATTTCTCAATTCTTAATTCTTTTGATGGAAGGGAAAGTTATTTTTCAATAACAGTTACTGTAAACCCTTCTGAGACATCAATGCTTTAAATAAGGCATATGTTCTAATAGGATCTAATGAATAAAGCATTTTGCACTGTTTCCCGTGACATACTGTACAAGCATGTCTGCTGTAGCTTTTGCAGAATTACCTTTTCATAGGTTAGATAAGCCAAACCAGTCCAAATGTTACTGACACATTAAATTTCACACCACTATTTCTTTGAAAAATTATGAAGTCTAAATTCTTTGTACATTTCATTAGTTTTATTAGCACTGAAAGGTGCAGTGGTGTAACTTTGGCCGATATGATCAGGCAGATACAAGTTGGTGCAGAATTGTTTCCAAATATTCAGGGCCCAGGCTAAAAGGCACAATACCTGAACAATGCAAATGGTCAAAGTATTTTTATTGTTTATATAGTATAGCGTTTGCCTTTTTCTGAAAGTTCTAGGTGCAAATACTGAATCAGACTCAGTTAGGTTGGCCTGGCTTGTACTTTGATTCCGAACTTCTTACTGAAGGGCCTGATGAAGAGGAAAATAATTATTCCTTATACTCAATTGTGCAAGATCAAATAAAAATCAAAAAGGAGCTTCTATATTCTATGGCATGTTCTCCTTCACAAAGGTACAGCTGTTTCACATGAAAAGTAAGAGAGTAAGTAGTGCTGCCCAGGTAGTCTGTCCTCTGTGCACAAAGCACAATGCCTATGAGTGTCATGTGAGTAACCTTTTCAAGGAGTTTAAAAAAAAAAAAAGAGGAGCTAGAGATATAGAAAGACAGAGATACTGTTGTGACAGGATCCTGACATCGTATCTAAGTATGAGAAAAACTTTGAGCAGAATTGTTTATACCTGCTAGAGGGAGAAAAAGAGTGAGAGAAACAAAATTTTTAAAAGAGAAAGAATCATTTGTTCCTCTGTCAGGATTAACAAATAAGTATTTCTCTGATATTAAACTGACCTTTAAAATTGTTAACTTTTAATGTAGTTCTTCATTTAGGGATAGTCATTAGGCTGAGAATTAAACATTCTTTTTTTAAAAAAATCAGCCCCCAAAAGAAATTATTACATTTGAGCTCTCTGAGCTCTTTTATAGGCATGAAATAACAAGGGGGAAAATGTCTGTCCTTCCGCAGCTGGTATAGGAAAGATTTTATATTTAACACAGTACTTGTCTTTGTATAGTCACCTCTACTAATTTTCCAGGAGAGAGACATGACAGAATCACTACTAAAAGAAAAGTGGGGTGAAAGCAGGGTGAGACAGGAGAGAGAACTTGTTTGAGATGTGGATAACTTGGCTTAGTTCTAAGGGGTGGAGAGTTTTAAATGCTGAGCCCCTTAAAATTCAACGGACTTATAAATATTTGTGCAACTCAAAGTCTTGTAAAGAAAATTGCTTATATCTGATGAGGTCCAAAATGAGTAAAATGAGAGAGGACCTTCAGAGAATAGCCTGCTAAGAAATAAATGTAGTCTGGTAAATTAATATATTGAGATTGCAGCTTAAAAGCGTGCCTAAAGAAATGACAATTTTACTTCAGCTTTCCATTCTCTTTGCTCTTTATTATGTTATTTACTGTCATTTGCTGTCTGGACATAGTTCTGTAGGTGGCCCTGCTTGAACAGGGATGTTGGACAAGATGACCTCCAGAGGTCCCTTCCAAGCTCAACCGTTCTGTAATTCTGTGATTTAATCTGATGTCCAATAACATTTGCCAGCGATCTCCATTTGTCACCAGAACTCTCCTAGCATTCACCACGTTCAGGTGATGATTAGTCCAGGCTTGTGGCACTCAAAGACATTTTCTGTCTTATTTTCCCCTTTCAGAGGTGGCTGTTTTCTGCTCTGGGTGGGGTTCTGGAGTTTTCTGTCTCTATTTATTATTTGCTTCTCAATCAGACCAGTTACCTTGTGTAATAAGTAAGAAAGTGTCAGTCAGCCTGAATACAGTTCACTGAAAATGGTCTTTACCTTTTTTTTCCCTCCCTTTCCTACTTACTTAGCTGTATTTTTTTCCTGGTTCTTTTTTTTTTACTTTTTAATTTCCTTCTTGATTCATTTTATGTTCTCAACTGTGACTCAGACATTAGAAGACATTGACAATCTTGCTCAGCCTTACTTTACACATCTCATTTGTTCTGTCCCAACTATTCCAGAGATTTGACATTCAGTACTATCTCACTATTATATCTCTAACTATTGAGACAGGAGCAGGAGTCTTGGCAGCTGTGCTTGCTGAAAGCAAGCTGAAATGGGAATGTGGAGCTGAAAGAGGGAATGGTTGGTGTGTGAAGAGGTAGGTTTCAGCAGGCCTATTTGCCCAAATACTAACAACATACAGAGGCCATGACCTTTCTCTGATGTAATGGAGGGTAAGATTGGTACTTTCCCATCATGTAGGTACTTGCATTGTGATTGAACTCTTCAAACCTGAGCTGAGGATTTAGCCAAACAACATTCATTAATTTTAATAGGAGTTAACTCCCATAAACTCATCCTATCTCTTTGGGGTTAAATTTTTTCTTCAGTTACATCCATATAGTGTCACTGTCAAGTTCCTAAAGTATTGTCAAGAAGAGAGGATTGTGTAGCCAAGACCAGATTTTTGTTTAAAGACTGACTCTAGCTGAGAAGGGTCCTTAACTGCAAGTGAACTGGTAGTGTACTGTGTAATATCTTCAATTTACTGACAGAGGTAAATTTGCGTAACTGAAAACAGAGATCCAAGTTAAAGTATTTGTGTTCAGTTGCTGTTTAAGACAAGAGAATATATATTAACATACTTTGTTCTTTCTTTTTTGATACAAAGTGGAGGGATCATTTTCCAAAGTGAAAAAAACAATGTACAAACCTGTCTATGCCATCACTGTAGTGATGTTGCTGTGACTAGGATTTAATTCAGACACTTTCTAGAGATGTTGCAGAACTTCATTTATCTTAAAGGTTTACTTTTTCTTAGGTGCTTAAGGAAAACAAATTAATGTATAAAGGATACCATCAAGAAAGAAAGTCTTGATTTGAATTCAATTAAATATCAACTTGTCATATATTAAGTAGCACTGTGGGAGGACTGCTTTGTTGTGTAATTAAAATGGCTCATTGTTAAGAAGAAATATTTACAGAGATATTGAAATACTAGCTGGGATTTAAACATGCTTATAAACTGGTCTCTTGATACCTTCTCCACGTTATTTCCTCCAGCAATTGTATTCATTCCTAAAAATTTCATTCAGATTGCTAATTTCAGATTGCTATTTTCACCAAAACGCGGATCACCATGCCCTAAATAAAAATGCATTTACTTACTCTAGTTTCAAAACTGGGTATTCATCTGGCATTTTGTCTATAACATCATTAACAAAACAACACAGCTCTTCAAACCTTTGCGATACTGGAAACCAATAGCAATCTCTGGAGTCATCCAAAGTGTTGCCCCAAAATCTATCTGTAACTAAGGCATATCTAACTAGAAAGAGAACTGGAACAAATGCCTAAATCTGTCTGCCACATAAAAGCCTACCTGTTTGCTCAATTTCTGTGAGCAAGTGCAGATACTGACTTCAGTCTTGGGAAGAATAGATGTGGCAAAGAGCAAAACAGACCAGAATGTGTCAGGGCTATTTTCAGTTGCATACAAGATGAGGTCCTGGATGAAACTTCTGCATATCACAGGAAATAACTTTAATATAAGAAGTCATAATCAGTGTCAGAAGCATGGGTAAACGTATCTAACATATGAATAGGAAATACAGACTTTATGATGTCTAAGAAAGGATGTCTAACAAAACCAGGGAATTTGTTCCACTAGACTTTCTGTTGGCATGCCACCATTATTTCTGTTTTCTCAAGCTATATTCTGAGATCGTATCCATACCTTAACATTTGACTCTACTTGTTCTTGCAGAAGAAAATCCCTTCACTTAGGTGTGAACATGACCACATTAGCTTTGCGGAAAATAACTGTTGCAATGTTTTTTCTGGCACTGAATACTGAATGGGATACTCAGCGCACTGTGAAAGTGCTGCAATGCTTGAGACCATGTTACACTTAGACATTACCAAAGGAATTAGGAAATACGTGTAATTAATTTTCAGCTTCTTAAACAAATGCCCTAGTTCATCAGAAAAGACATGTAAGCTTTGTACCTTGATTTGTGCTATGTTGCTTAGAGATATTGTAAAATGTGTCAGGAAAGAAAAGTCCTTGAATTTCTTCTGCTTCAGTTGCAAGTCTATTAATAGAATGGGCAGAGAATTGTAATGCTTCATTGCTTTTGGCTGATGGAGGGGAATACAAGGACTTTCCTGCTTTCAAAGTGGCTTTGAAATAGTATTACCAGCAACAAGGCATCAGAGGAGTTCAGCACTGTAAAGTAAAATGATATTTAAAAAAAGTAGAAAAACGCAATTTTCTCCTTACTTTTACTTTATCAGCAGGAAACTCAGATAACTGGCTCTTTCATTTCCCTCCTCATCTTCTGCAGCTTTAAATGAATGGGGTCATAAAGATATACTAATAAAATTTAACAGTAAAAGCTTTCCAGCAATCATCTGATTAAAGTGGACACTGCATGACCCTGTAGAATAATCATGATCAGTTACTAGCCTAGTGACTAGGAATAAACAGCTGATTATATGATTACATAAAGCTTCAAAAATTTCATAGTAGCTGAATCCCTAGTCTATCTGAAATGTTTGGCCTGACCTTGTGTGAGATATTATACAATGCCATTCCTGTGGGCTGCTAAGGTCCTGCGGTTTTCCATTAAGCTAAATGAGAAAGTCTTGACCATCGCAATTTGCACCGTTGGGTCCATTATCTTTTGCCCTACAGGTGATTTGCTTTGTGCTTTATTACAGAAGACAGAAGAGTTGAGAGGGTATTGTCCTGCGGACAGCAATGTCAAAGCTTATCCATTTATGGGTACAATGATACTTTCCAAGTTATACAGCAGAGTGTGTTATATGATTCCTATTAATTTTGGTAGGAAGTACATAATTTCATATTAAAAAATGACTCTGAAAAGGAGTTAGAATGATTTTATTGATGAAACCAAGCATAAAAATGCATACAGACATTTTCGGTTGCTTTAGCACAATATATTTGGCCCTAAAAGAAGAAAGCAGGTCTGTTATAACTAGTCACATAGCTGAAATAATACACTGTCATGTGCTGGCAGACTAAAACGTTCATGCAAGTGTAGTCATTATATTAAAATGGCTGCAACTGTACCGTATTCCTGAGAGCAGATCTAAACAGCTTTTCAACCGGCATACTTGTTTCTTTTATTCTGACAGGTACCAAGCATCTCAGTATTCACTGATGAACTGTTACCCTGTGAAAAATGTTGACATGTGACTAACCTCATGTAGCTCTCTCTGACTTAATTCTGTGCATTTGTGTAGCAGCGGCAGGGCTGATCCCAGGCGAGGTGAGGAATGTCTGTTAGTGAATTGCCTGAATTGCCTGAATAGCCAGCAGGGGAAGCTGTTGCATTGGTTTTCAGTGTGACTCTCAAATATAAATGCTGGTTATTTTTTTAATCCACGGATGAAAAGGTGAAGTTATCATAAATGAGAGACAGAATATGTATGTTTGCATGAAGGAGTTTTTGTTAGACTACGCTTGGGATGACTAAACTACTCACAAGTGAGAAAGCAAGGAATGAGTGGTGCATGATGGAACAAACAGGTGCTATTTAGTGTCTAAATTTAGTATGTCCTATATATTTACTTAGAGACTTCAAAAGCTGGCTTAATATAGATTCAGTGATTTAAGCAATTATTAGATGACTGTCCTCGCTCCATATGCATAAGAAAAGTGTTTCTGTAGAAAAGATGCTGGACTGGAACAAGCCCGGGTTCTGTTCTCAGGCTTGTCATGACAAGTGTCAGAAGGTCATTTGGGCTTTGTTCAAAATATTTTTCGTAAGCACATGCTTATGGGCTTCACAGAATTTGGCTTTTAATCTGTCCGATGCTCAGTCTTTCATCTTTAAACAACAATACAATACTTTGCCCTTCCCATCTTTTTCCTCATATTAAGAAGAGCTATGTTTTGACGGCCAAAAAGCTATAGATCTCCAACTGGTCTGAAATAAAAACAAAGTCTTAGCACATACTTTTACTTTATCCTTAAAGCATTACTGGGACCTTATGAGACTTCCACATTACAAGGGCAAATACCATGAAATTGATTATTAAGGAGAGCTGGAGACCAATAAATTTTTGCCAAATTTGTCAGCTGAATTTGAACTGCTGTGTATATGATCCTAAAACCAATACTTTAACTATTAATACAACTTTTCTTATTGGTTTCTACCAGAACAGGGTTTGTATGAGTGTTATCACACTGGTAAACAGGCAATATTCCCTTTATGCTTTATTAATAAAAGATGTGTCAGATAGTGCGATAGAAAAGAGGTTTTAATTGAGCATCTATAGAAGCTCTGCAATTAGAAAGGCCATTGCCAGTTCTAGTATGAACCTTGCCTTCAGCTTATCTTAATGACCCATGAAGAAAGTTTTCTCGTGAAATCTAATACTCTTGGTTTTGTCCAAACTAATGATATAGTCCTAATTCTAATTTAGTTCTAATTCTAACCTTTCTGTTGGCATAACAGTCCCTCAGTAGGAACCTGCAAGATTGCTAGACATCTGAATGAAAATTATTATTTCATCTGTAGGAAATTTACTAGTTTAGGACTGACTCTTTCCTGTCTTTAGCTTCAAACAAATGGATTTTGTTCTCCAAATGGAAGTTTGCTTTGAAGATGCTTATAGATGTATAGTGGGGATTTACTTGTGGTTCTGTCCAAACTAATGCATTTGTATAGCAAATAACAAAATACTGTGTATTCAGATGTTATGATGCTCATGACCATAAATGGCACATGTCGATACATACTTATAAGTTCAGTTCTACCCTGGTAGGAACTGAGGGAATGGCCACAATTTATCCCTTAAGGTGACAGAATCAGTTGGTAACTTACGAGTAGTAAAGGGAAATTCCTACCCCATATGCAATTATTTTCATGGTAGAAGCCCTTATAAGAATCAAGATGATTTGTATTAATCTTTTATCTTCAAGAAGATTAAACTTTACTTTAGAAATTGATTCAACATATATTTCAGATCTAATAAAGGTTGCATACTTATGTTTTCGGAGGAGTCAAGACACGCAGAAGTACTGCTGTAGAAAGCTTAAACATTTAATTTGTCTGTTGGGGAAAGCTTTACCAAAAAGACTGAAAAACAAACCAGCAAACAGTCAACTGTTACAGCTTGAAAGAGTCTACATGGCACAATTTATTGCATCTGTTATCTTCTAAGCTGTTTGCTCTTGTTCAAATAGCTAATGCAATGCTGGAAGCAGGGAAATACTAGATGCAGGATGGTGGCAGGGATTTCTCCCCAAGAAAATATGGATGCCATTGTTGGAACACTGAGTTATGGGGTAGACTCAATGTCCAGGCTTCAGAATTAAAAGCAACTTTAGAGGAACCATAGTTGTGGGGAAAATACCTTTATGCACACTATTTAAGAGATTCAGCCTCTAGTTTAATACAAGGAAATGACCAAGATCTATGTCTTGATTACAGCCCATAAGCACCTCTAATGGAGGAAAGATTTTTGACAGCTTATCTCTAAATTTAGCAAGTAGTAGCACAAAAGAACTAGTCCTGCCATACAAACCTTGATACATTCAGGTTAAAAATATGGGGTACAGTGTCTTAAACTATGTATGCACCCACAAGATAGCACAGTTCCCAGCTCCAGTTGTCCTCTTCTCAAAATTTTTCTTCCAGTCATTTTTTGTTTTGACAGTAGTGTTATAAACTGGTAGGGCCTATGTTATATAGAAAATCAGAGAAGTATAGTGATTCATTCTTTCTGTTCTTAAAAGTCTCTGAACATAACAGTATGATTAGCAAAAATATTAGCATTAGCCAAGTGATGTTTAGAAACAATCCTCACTAATTCCTTACAAATATTCCTATTTCCCCATTCTACAACAAAAACTGCTATTCCTTTTCTATCTGCCCTATTATAAAATTTCTAGTTTCCAGGCTCCCTTCCAGTATTCATTGATTTTCTATCACCTTTCTAATGAACTATCTGTCCAACACTTCCAACACACATATGGATGTACTAGCTCACTATCTTGGATGGTTTCAGAAAAACAACCAGAAGTATTGCTTTGAATTCACTTCTTTTTTAACTTCCATGTTATACCATATTTTATTTATAACTACCGTTTGCACTCCAAAGCCAACTACTTACATCCATCTCATATTGCTTACAGGAATATATTAGCCTTTCTTATTTTACCCCAGCATTCATCTGTTTTCTCCATGTGCTTCTTGCTACATCTTGTATAACTGAAATATCTCTAGCATATAAAAATGTTGAAGTACTCAGGTACCCATTATACTTAGAAAAAAATGGTTTTCAAATACCCTTACATAATTCTTACCCTTTTAATTTTTTTTTTTTACATTTTACTTTTTTTCTAAGTAGTTGAAGCCACTGCTGTTTTAGAGGAATACTGAAGGTGGTTTCTAAAACATCATATATGTAGTCAAGTTAGGTTAAATATGCATCCTTTCTTCACATTCTTCAGCAGTTCTCTTCCTACCTTCTGACTCTTTTCACAGGAAGATTTTATTAGAAGAAATTTTTAAACACCTTTTAAATAAATCATGAATGGTTCCATTTACAGAGCAACTGTTTAGCCAAAGGCTGAAAGCTTTAAGCAATAAGAAATTTTCCTTTGGAGCAAGAAGACCAAATGTCTCACAGGGAGGAAAAAAAAAATGTTTCATTTCAGAAAAGATAGCGCTCAAAGGAACTTGACTCTTTCTCCTAAGTTTGAACATTTCATATCTATAGGTTTCTTTAAAGAGCCTCAAATTCTCACCATTTCACTAACATAATTGGTCCCAGCTATGCCTCTGGAATTAGTTCCTATAGACTTGATTTGGGTGAATCACATGACTAGAAGCAGAACTGCACCCAGAGTCAGTAAATACCAGATGGTAAAATAGCCAAATACATTTGTAAACAGCTCCCTAGGCTAAATCTCTGCATCAACAGCTGGAAGAGGGTATTCAATATGGTTAGTGTCTTTTTCTGCGTGGATACCAACTGTTATCGGACATTTGCTGTGTTTACTGAATACTGGGAAGAACCTTGATGCATATGGGGCTTTATATATATTTTTTAGCTTTTCATATGTGGCAGATGTTGTCTGAAAACAATTAGGCAAAAAGCAAGTAGATTAAAAACTTCTTCAATAAATGATAGTATAATTTAAATGACAAAATTTACATTAGACATCTTCTCAGAATAATTATGAAACAATTACCTAATAATGAAGCTTCTAAGCTTTTTCTAACAGATGGTCAGAAGCTGAAGTATATTGGATCATAGATAATCAGCAAATTTAATATGCAGGATAAATGCAGCAATCTATCATCCTGCTATAACCCACTGTACTATAATGTACTTGTTATAACTCCAAGATCAGAGTAACATTCCAGGGTCTCTAATCTAATATAGAGGTGATACAGGGGTTCAAAGACAGCATTTCAGAAAGTTGTCTAAACTTGTAGCTTTACAGCAGCTATATTTTTTTACTTACCACACGCTTAGTTATGTCACCTTTAAAACAGTCTTAAGACAACTTCAGGACTCATTATGTTTCACATCCAATTACTATAGGAGTACAAATTACTTGCTGTATGTTGTCATTATAGATGATAGCCACTTCTTGTTTTATGTGAATTTTATATTAACTCCTTTATAAAATGCTAAATAAAAAGTAGGAGTGTGTATTATGTGTTAGCCAAATAAAATATATAATGTCATATAGGTGTATGTGGTGGGTTGACCCTGGCTGGATGCCAGGTGCCCACCAAAGCTGCTCTATCACTCCCCCCCTCAGCTCAACAGGCAAGAGAAAAAATAACAAAAGTCTCGTGGGTCAAGATAAGGACAGGGAGAGATCACACACCAATTATCATCATGGGCAAAACAGACTCAATTTGGGGATATTAGTTTAATTTATTGCCCATAAAATCAGAGTAGGATAATGAGAAATAAAACCAAAATCTTAAAACACCTTCCCTCCGCCCCTCCCTTCATCCCAGGCTCAACTTCACTCCCGATTTCTCTGCCTTCTCCCCACCAGCAGTGCAGGGGGATGGGGAGTGGGGGTTGCGGTCAGTTCATCCCGTGTTGTCTCTGCTGCTCCTTCCTCCTCAGGGGGAGGACTCCTCACACTCTTCCCCTGCTCCAGTGTGGGGTCCCTCCCACAGGAGACAGTTCTCCATGAACTTCTCCATCGTGAGTCCTTCCCTGGGCTATAGTTCTTCATGAACTGTTCCAGCGTGGGTCCTTTCCTCGGGGTGCAGTCCTTCAGGAACAGACTGCTCCAGCGTGGGTCCCCCACGGGGTCACAAGCCCTGCCAGTAAGCCTGCTCCAGCCTGGGCTCCTCTGTCTCCACGGGTCCACAGGTCCTGCCAGGAGCCTGCTCCAGCATAGGCTTCCCATGGGGTCACAGCCTCCTTTGGGCATCCACCTGCTCCAGTGTTGGGTCCTCCACAGGCTGCAGGTGGATATCTGCTCCACTGTTAATCTCCATGGGCTGCAGGGGGACAGCCTGCCTCACCATGGTCTTCACCACGGGCTGCAGGGAAATCTCTGCTCCAGCACCTGGAGCACCTCCTGCCCTCCTTCTTCACTGGCCTTGCATAGTTGTTTCTCTCACATATTCTCACTCCTCTCTTCTGGCTGCTGTTGTGCAGCAGTTTTTCCGCCTTCTTAAATATGTTATCCCAGGGGTGCTACCACCATCACTGATGGGCTCGGCCTTGGCCAGCGGCAGGTCCTTCTTGGAGCCGTCTGGCATTGGCTCTATCGGACACAGGGGAAGCTTCCAGCAGCTTCTCGCAGAAGCCACCCCCATAGCCACCCCTGCTACCAAAACCTTGCCATGCAAACCCAATACAGTGTATAACGAAGTCATTTTCAGAGTCAACTACTGATCACCTCATACAAAAGAGGAATTCTTATGCCTTCAGTATGTCTCATGAATGAACAGGACATTGCAGAAATGTTTATCTAGAATAGTTGCAAATAGTAACTACATATACATAAGAATACTTGAGCCAACTTCTGTTTCATTTTATAGTCCTAGTCTGTACCAAGCTGAAGTTAATGTGATTCTTCTGTACGCTAGCGTCTTGATTTGATATAGTTTATACTTGTTATGACTAACAAGCAGTTTGAATTTCCATGTATGATTCTGCACTTCAAAGCTGATAGTAGTAGCGTGTGAGTGAAGACAGCAATACATTACAACTTAATGAGCAACTGTTCTTACTCTGAATCGTGCTAAGAACCACAGAAGGCAGAAGTAATATGAAGAAAGATGAAAAACAAAATTCAAACTAAAGGGCTTTTAATTCAGGATCAGTAGCATTTCTGAGAGAAGGTTAAAAGTACCTTTTTGTTAATTTGATTTTTATCTTTATGTTTTGGCCATTTTAAAATAGATTAGGTTTTCCCAGCTCAGATGTACAGTTTAAGAGTAACTACACAGTAATGTCCAGAAAACCTGAATAGCTTAGTTAAGTGAGCTGACTTGATGTCGCTGGAAGGTATGCCATATATTTCAATGGCAGTTTCTGATGCAGAACTGAAACAATCACAACTTCTACAGACATATTTAAAAACATTTAAAACCAAACTTAGAAATTCAGCTCAGGTTATAGTTTCAGCACTAAGCTATTAAATAGTACAAAAGATCCAATCAAATTACTCTTGGCCTTACTGTGACAGGATCGTGTATGGGTGTATTATGGAATCTTCATGAGCAATGGGGACTAATTCTACCTGTGAATAAGGTAGAAAGAGTGCATACAGGACAACATAACAGTCTGTGTAAATCAAGCCTATGTAAAGATGATCTACCATTTCCTAAAGTTTACTTTCATGTAAAATATAGTCAGAAACCTCAGCATGATCCTTGATGCATCTCCTGCATATGCCAATAAACCTTCAAGCCTACACTTGAGGATCCTCTAAATCAGAAGTCAAAATAATCCATTAGCAGTAAGAGTAGAGTCAACTTAGCAGGGTGAACATATAGTAGCATCTACCTGTATTCAGATAATACTGGGGCTTGATCCCCTTGAACAGGGCAGCAGGGGAGGAAATAAGCAATCTGACTGAAGGGTAGCTGGACAGCAGTGCTAGTAACTAGTATCTTCTGGTTAAGACCTGCACATACAAAGTATAAATAGATCAGGACTAAAATCCAATGTTCAATCATGGTATGATATAAGATAAAAATTGTAAATACTTAATTATATTGATTTATTATCAGTAAAAAATGTTAACAGTTACTCAATTGTGATTTATTAATATTTATTTTAATCATGTAATATTTATGTAGTATAAAATTGCACACATCAAAATCTGTCATTTACTGATGGGGATTTAAGTAGTTTTGTGCCTTTTGCATTATGCAAGGTGCTATTCTACTCCAGCTGTACAGTCAGTCACATAGTAAAGCCAAAAGGATAGTCTAAACTTTTAATTTCTGTATTTATTAAAAAAGTGACACTTAGTAAATCCTTGATTTTATTGTCTTGGTAAATTACACTTATTTCCTATATGGTAGTATAATCACTTCTAGCAGGCATTACATCATTGTATTTGTATGCTTGCTTTATAATATCTTAGGTCTATGAAAAACAGATTCAGAAGTCACACTTCCTAAATGCATTTTTCCATGAATATGTAATGGTCAATCAGTGAATAAGATACTTAATGCACAGGATTATAGATGGCTTCAGAAAGGAGAAGCCACAGTCAAAATAATGATGTGGGTGTCTTAAACAGAACACAAGTTGGCTTTAAACATGTACCTCCAAAAAGCCATCTAAAAAAAGTCTCTTTTACTATACCCCTGCAAGTATCCAGAATTTGTTGGCATGTTATTTTCACCTTTTGTATATTCTCTGGAAGCTAGCAATTTTCTTTGCTTGCCCTGAACTGCCTTGATGTGGCAATGAGATGCCTTTTCTGATGTTGAAATTCAGGAACCAGGTGGAATGAAGCCTAAGTCTCCTGGGAGCATCTAGCGAATGCATTCAAAGCATACCTAGCACAAGCTTTTCAGATAGGGCTCCCTGAAAATGCTTTTAGAGCGACTTTATTTTTTCAAGTGAAGATGATACATAAGTTCTGTAGTGGAGAAATTATGCAGTTCAGGAGGCGAATGGTCTACCTTGCAGTTCAGTAACTAGGAAACCTAGTAGATGAGTCCTGGTTTCCCAGGACTATTGTTGCTTTAGCCTGGTACTGCTTTCATAGAAAACGATCATCTATAGATAGGTGAGTACCCCAACCATAATGGTACAGAATTATTTTGCTCTATATCTTTCTGATAGCATGAATGTTGCCTATCTTAATACTGGCCTAGAAAAGAAAACAATGAATAACGTACTTTTACTGTGTCAGCTTCATGAGCTTCCTTTCACCTCTTCAGAAGGCGAAGATGTATATGGAGAGTGCTGCTTTCCATCTAAATCCTCAGGCTTGAAAGTGTGTGTTCTTAATTTTGAGACACTGTGTCACTACTTTTGTGTAAGAGCACTTCCATCTACACAGCTGCAAGATTGTTTCACATTTTTCCCTCACTGGACTGATACAGTCGAAAAATACAGTCCAGCTTTTCCATACACTTTCTGACAGTTTTAAACATGCTGGAAAAGCACTACTGAAGGACCTCTATTGTATATTCTGATGAATGTCGCCACTTCAGGCTAATCTGAATTTTGGAGCTCTTCTTTTCTTGCTCAATGCCTGGTGAGGCAGCTAGCTTTTGGCACAGCACTGCTTGCAGCCCACAACCTTGCAGCACCTCTGACGGCTCCTTTTCTAAGCGCCCCGCACTGTATCCCGTTCAGCTGCCAGTCACTTCTCTCCTCTGTAATCTGTCAGCATGAAGCAATCCCAAACAGAGGTTAGCAATGGCCAGTCCTGGGCCTGATCGCTTTCTTCACAGTCAGAAATGCATTTGCTTCACATAGGCATCTTGGGCAGAGACCTAAGCCATGCTGGGGCAAAGTCTTTCTACTGGTCATGTAAAATTTTCAACAGATGTCCTCTTACAGCCATGTGTCAGGGACAAATCCTGATTGCAACCAGTCTGGCACAGTTGGGTAGGATCCAGATTAACGTTTCCGTGCGTATTCATCCTCGAGGTGGGAGGTCTCATGAGTTTGAAGACAGCAGAGGCAGGAGGAGACACAGATGAGAGGATTTCAGGAGAGGAAATGTTGGGCCCTCGCCCCCACCACAGGCACACAAACACACCCGGAGGTGCTGCAGTGTGCGCAGAGCAGCAGCCCATAGAGCCAGGAGTGAAGCAACGTCCCTTGCAGGAGCAGGGAGGGGCAGAGGAGCCGGCCAAGGAGCAGTCACACATGTGCCTCAGGAGAGTATGGGAGCCCCCTGCCCCTTCCAGGGTGCTGGTGCCCACACCAAGGCCTACAGTCCTTTAGGCCCCTCGCAGCAGGGGTTCCTTCGTCCCTGGTGGCTGGCGACCACCCCTTTGACTGAGAGGACTTGACTGCGAGGACTTGTCTGCAGTGCCCCAGATGGAAGGTGTCATGGCAGCTCCTGGGCTGGCGTCATGCAGGGCCTGTGTGAGGGTTTGCCACCCAGGGACGGGCACAGCAGCAATTTCTGGGGAGCACCCAGCCCTGCATGGACCCCTGGTCTACCTGGCGCTCTTCTCACCCAGTGGCCCCCAGCTCTGATACCACCACTGGGTCCCCATTGCCTCTGTAGTAATGATCCTCGACTCATTCTCCATGCGGTAGCAGAGAAACACCCCAGTCCCGTGTACCACCTTTGGTCCCTGTTCCCAGCACCCAGAGCCCAGGACCAGGTGGCTTCCTGGTAGGGGTTCAGTGCTGGGGGAGGTGTCTCTCCTCCCTGTGCAGCACCAGCAGCATGCTAGGAGTCCTTCTTCCCTGGGAGTAAGACCTGCCCAAAGGGATGGGCACACTCAGGAAGGGTTGAAGTGGCTTCAGTTAGAGAAAAGATTAATAAGAATGATAGACTGGCCAAGAAGTTTTTACATAAACAGAGGCATCCTCAGCTGAGGTCATCTAGCCTAGCTCCTACATGGTCAATGAAAAGAGATATCCTGGCTTGCCTCCAATACGGATAATTGGATCCTGCTTCAAAACACCATGTACGATGGAAATAATCTCACCCTGTGGGGAAATCTTAGAAAGGAACCTTACAAGGCCAGTGTAGGTTTACTTTTGAACAGTGACCTGAGAAGATAGTGTTTAGTTAATATCAGCTTATCTAAACTGCTTTATGGTCTTCCCCATCACTGGATTTCTAAGCAGTGGCAGCACTGAAATTCTCTTGAGTGCTGAGAGCCTCCGGTTGGCCTTGCCTTTGGAGTCCTACGAGTGAGCATCACAATTGCTCATACCCTTGAGCAGTAAAGTTTCACTCCTGTATTGATTTATATGTATTCTGCTGGGGCATTGTGACAGAAGTGAAAAGAGGGTAAAACATGCTGGTTTCCAATTTCCAGATGTCATTGCACTGGTATGTTCAAATGTATCAAATAACAAAATGAGACTTGTAGAGATTAATTACTAAATCGCAGCAGTGGCAAAACATTGTGCCACCAGTTTGTGTTCCTTACATAGATAATGGCCAGTTGTTCAGAGGCTTGCCGTGGCCTCAGTGTTTTCACTCCTTCTCTTCCATGTACATCATTACTCCCGTAAGAATGATGAATATAGTACAGGTGATTTAATGCTATTACCTACTTCTTAACGGGGGGGGGGGGGGGGGGAGAAAAAGATTTACATAGATAATGAAGTTCAATTATTCAATTAAACCTAGCTGTAGCAGCAGAGGCAAATGAATTGAGTGGCAGAACTGCTGCGTGAGAGGAAATCTGTAGGAAAGGGGATGAGCATGATGGGTTGAGCACTGCAGAAGCAAGCTTGGTGCACCTATTGTAGGCAGGGTTTGAGAAGAGGAGGGGAGAGAGATGTCTGTATGTAGCAAAGGTTGACAGTTTGTATGAACTGGTAGAATAATATCTGAGGAATTTCAGTGAAAGAATAGCATTTAAATTAGAGAATAAATTGCATATTCAGGTACCTACTCATTTGTGCATGGAAGAGCGAGTATTAAGTGTTTAGTTAACACTGGAGGAGGTACTTATGTTACTTATCGCAAGGCATGTGAAAGCAGGCCTTTTGCTGCAGAAGCAGTAGGTTCTCCAAGTCAAGTAGCATTGTGAAACTAATGGAAAATACCTTCCTCTGTATATGTAGCTGCATGCAACTGTGCTTTACTTGATAATCTAAAAAGTGTAATACACATATTCTCATTATTCCAAGTGTTGTTTTTATACAACGAGTCTAAATTTTGTACTGAATTTTTTTTTGTATTGAAATTCCAAATTATTCTGGTTCATGATAGTTTAAATACTTCAGGTTGCCTTTTGTACTATGCTGCTGAAAACATGTTTATGTAGCTCAAAGATCAACTCAGGACTTTAATAAATGCATACTTAATAAAAATATTATATTTAATAAAATATAGGTAAGTCAGAATACAACATTTAGATACTTTCAATTAAAAAAAATTCCTTTTTCCCCCTTTCTTTCACAAAACCTTTCAATACTGCGGGAATTACATTATTTCCAAAAAATAGTACCTTACAGACATTTCTTTGTCTGCTCTTAAAACTTCTGATCCTTCATTATTCAAGAACAAATAGATACTTATAATCCTTTTTTATAATATGCAATATGAAATTGTGCAGAAGTCTTAAACTTCTTATAAGAATCAGCCTTCATTAATAAATACTCCTTCATGATGTACCATATATTGACATTGAATGCAGAAAAATCAAAAGGTTCTCTTTTTCTCTCAGTCAAAATGCCTCTATGAACTGCTGTAGATACTAATATCCTTCTATGCATCTTTAAATAACTGTGACTATATAAACCCATAGCCTAGTCCTCTAGATAATTTGCAGAAGATAGTAAAGGGCACTTCAACAGCAGCCATATGTCAAATCATAGTGCTTAGGAAATCTCTTCCTGATGTTTTTAATAAAAAAGGATGCATTCAGGTGTTTATTTTGTTTAATATAAAGCTTTAAAAACAGTGATACTGAAATCTTAAAGTTTCTGATAAATTATTTAAATGCATCCCATTGAGTTCAGAAGAAGATTTGCAAGACACATCAAAAGTACAGTTAAAAAACTAAAAAATACCCCTTCAAAAATGGAATTCATTCCACTGCTTCATAACATCATTTTATTTCATTTTTTGTGTTTTGTCTTTTTTATGGAATTTTGCTTGAAGCAAGTGGGAACCATAATTAGCTAATTAAGATTCTAAGGCTCAAATATTATTGACCTTTTCTTTTTTGCAGTATTGGTTGGCAAGCATAAAAAAGTTGTCTTCTCCTCATCTACTTGGGGCTCTTCAGGGCGTGACTTCTAATTGCATTCTCAGAAATCATCACCCCTAGTAATTTGAATATAGGGCACATAGCATTATTTCCTCCTTGCATGGCATTTGCTGAGCTAGCAAGCAGAAAGACACAGAATTGGGAAGGTTTGTGAATGAATACTAATTGCATAGGGACACATGTTTGTACTTACTGTCTCTACTGGTGTACGCAGGGGAGGAAAACTGCATTTGGTATTCCTGATATTTTTAGAGGCATGCAAACTTTTCTTAAACAAAGCAACCACCTCCCATCCTGTAAAAAAACCCTCAAACTATACATCAAAAACAAAGTAGAGACACAGACAGATGTTTTTCTCTTTACAGATTACCTTAGAAGAACCACTTTCATTCTGACTACTTCATTTGCATTTTTTATAAAACAGTATTAAAATCAATTGTTGTATTACTGATGAAAGCTCAATAGCATAAAGCTTGGACTGCTGTTATACATTGCATTACCTCTGAGGCAAGCAGGCTGTTCCTACTCAAGAGATTGTCTAACTTGTTGCAGAATCACCTGTAAATGTGCAGTAAACCCATGGAGCTTCAATCATTTTCTTATCTGTTCTATTGCCCGCAGGAGAGTCATTACTGCAGTATTTACAGCTGTCACAATAGTTAATATGATCTAGGCATAGCTACTTGTTTACTCATTGATGTGATGTGACAGTTTAATAATAACCATCATAATCATGGGTATATAAGACCAGAAATACGTTTTACTCCAATGGAGATGCTGTTTTCATCTGCTATCAAAGGCATTGTATCCAGTCCTTTAATTTATTGCACTTCACTGGAGGCATTATAGGATATTTTTAGCTTTATCAGCAACTTAAAAAGACACTGCTTTGTTTCCCCAAAGAGGAAGAAAAAAATGGCAAAAATTGTATTTTTTCAGATGAAATGGGGTATTCAATGGCAAAAAGTAAAAATGAAAGTTCTCCCAAAACGTGAAAAACAAATAAAATCAGGTATAAGGGTGTTAAATCCTAGAACAAGAAAGAAAAAAAATTATGACACAAAGATTTACTGTGACAAAAAAGCAGAATAGTTTCCAGCATAATCAAATGCATTCATTTACTGCTACATTTACTTAGCATTTTGTCTGTTTTCTATCAGGTTCAGATTAAATGGATGATTTTTAGCTGCAGTCTGAAAGGAAGACGCTTTGGTGGCCAAAGGACAAGGTTCCTATGGGTACAGATTTGGATATTTTGTATGACTGATCCCAAACCTCCTCACCCCACCTGCCTTTTAATCACATACAACACTCAAGAGATGAGAAAATGTTAGTCAGACAGTCCTTCATTTCTCTTTCATAGCACGGTGAAGCAAGAAACTCTCAAATGGTAACAGAGCAGACCATTGCATTTGTTAAGCTTTTAATCTTAGTGTCAACCAAAGCCTCACCAGATGAAATGAAGTTTGTCTCTTGCAGTTGTGTGAACATTTGTACTGTAGAAGCTCACTTGAGATACTGCAGTTGGATCTTATGTCTATCCGTGACTGGCACATTAAAAAGACAGAAATAAAGCCCTTGTGTGGCTACTCAGTGTGAATGAATTGACAGATCCATCCAGGAAAGAATTAAACTGAAGGCTTTAAATGAAAAGGCAATGAATTTATAACAGGATTATACAGCAGCTTGAATCGAGTTTGTACAATGCTGAGCTGAGAATTCAAAGAAAAACAAGAGAGGGCACAAAGTATTGGGATTTATAATTGGCTAACGAGACTTCAGCGACACAGGAATTTTGCAGCAGCAGCAGATTCTCACGTAGTTAGAAAGACTGAAGAGGATTTTAGTACCTGTGCTTCACCAGTTAGCTTTACTAAAAGACGAGTCCCCAAGTGGCAAGTTACATCTAGTTTTTTCTGCTCCTCAAAACTTGCAGATATTTTTAGTCAGAGTATTTTTTTTGGCTGTTCATGCACATCAAGTCTGGCCTAAAGTTTGTGACAGTTTTAGACCAGTAGGATAAAGGCTATTATCAGCTGATCAACAAGCTGTAGTGGAAAGCTTTCAGAACTTTCCTAAATTAGGGGATTTTCATACCCAGAATGTTTACTTCCTTGTGCTTACTCTATTTTAAAAGTGAGTTTGGGGCTTCTTTCATAATGGTAGGGATGGATTAAATAAAATGTTCTATATAAAATTTTGCATACAAACCAAATCCCAGATGATGCAATTACCAAGTTCAGTGGGAAAATATAGCAAAGGGAGACAGAAATTAAGAAGTACAAGTTAGGAAGGAAAAAAGCACTTTCAGCCAGGATATGAAATGAGATGTTGATGAGGCAAAAAGATACAAGAAGGCTGTCATTTCAGGTATAAGGTACACATTGCTCCAATTAAAAAAAAATAATTAAAAAATAAAAGTCACATTTTATTGCAGAAGCTTTCAACCAGAAGTGTTTACCCTTCAGCTGTCATCTCAACTGACTATTCACATACTGTATTAGGCTATAAAATCAGCTCCCTAATGCTACAGAACATCTTACTAGAGATTAGACCTTGGGGAAATACTCTCTTTGGTTGTTTCACACAAATGCTGCATAGAAAAAGCTTTCCATTGTAATGTTTAATGTAGTAATTTTTGGATTTTCTATTGTAAATCCGTATATAGAGAGAGATTGAGTAATTGACCGTCTGCTTTTGGAAATGTCAGTCACGCCAGTCAAAAGTGTGGTTTGGAAAATAGTAGTAGTTGCATCCCTAGAAAGTAATTCTTGCAAAAGAAATTACATTTAGGAACAGGCATTTAATCTTTAGTTTGCCTTCATCCTCAAATATCCTGAAGAAGATCCATCTTTGACTACTTTTGACTAGCTCTCACAGCAGGCATCTTTGACATGTCATTTTCCGCAGTCTGGGATGCATCACGGGGTTCTTCTCAAACTTTATGTTGCCTATGTGCAGTTCCATTTGCTCAGATTGTTTGAGACATGTTTGGAAGAAGGAGGAGGGATTGAACATCTTGGGCTTTGCAGAGCAATCTCCTGTGTCCCAATAGTGTCTGCTATCCCAGAGGTAAATCTGTCCTTTCCCTTAACAGCCTGGGCCACAGGCAAAATCAGAACTCCAGTGTCACCACCACGCTCTCCAAACTGATCTCCACCTTCATCAGTGCTTCCTAGACCACCGTCTCCTCCTCTCACAAGTCACATAATGGTTGTTTCATACAGCAGTTTTAGAGCAAATATCCCATATTTTCCTCCACCATGAATCCAGGTTGATCCCTTTCACCATTTTACCTTCATTTGCTCCTCCCTCAAGCAACCATGGTCTTACTCCTCACCCTTTCTTAGGCTAGCAGCTTCTTTCACAAGATGTTTTTTGTCTTCAGTGAGATTCCTGGTCTGGGCAGCAGCTGCAGATCTAACTCTCTCATTACAATATGTTGAAAGTAATCGAACCTGGTAAATGGAAATATATGCTATTACATTCTGAAAATGCATGTCATTCAAAACACTGGAGTAACCTCACCACCATACTTTTTTTTTTAAAGTTGAGGAGAGAGTACAGGTATTACTAAAAATAGCTTAAAGCTGTGGCAAGTTAATTTTTTTTTCATTTTTTCCTCTGTCCTCTCCCATGCTACCAATTTTTCAGAGAATTTGTGATGATTTGGTCACTGGAAAAAATGACAGTCTCAAAACCTGGGCATAGGGAGTGCATAAATGTTCTGTTCAGTTCTGAGAGGAAAATTTAGCCAAGGAAGTTAAGGCTGTGTTTAGAAACAATTAAATGTGTCACTTTAAAATGTACCTACCCTCATTTTGACACTGATAAGGAAACTCCTGCTGCCTAAGTGTTTTAAAGGAAATTATTCTCTTGAGGAATGTCAGATCCACTGCTTTAAATGTTGCTTCCCACTGCAGTGTTAATGAAAAGTCTGTTTGCCAGGATTATCCAAAAAAAATCCATGTAATTCCTTTTCCTATTGACATATGTATCTTGAAATCTACCTGTATTTGTAGTTACCATATTAAAAATAAGTGATGCTTTTCTTTCACTAACATCTGCATCAAACTTGTATCTGCTGGCACACCAGCAAATAAGCTTCAATGAAACCAGTGGCATGTTTCTGAAGATTCAGTGACATGAGATTGAGCTTCAGTAATTTTATTCTATGTCAGGCCTAAATGTTTAACAATTTTCACAGCAGTCAATCAAGCCTGTTTCTTTTTAGCTTGTTCTTTCTTTCTCTCTCTCTGGTGTAAATTAGGAACAATCCCCTCTGAATTCAGCAGTTATAACAGTCTAAGGAGAGAATAAGACCACTTTTGTCCTAGCTTTGCTCTCTGACAACTGCCTTAAAATAAGCAAGAATCAAAAAAAACCCCAACAACCCTAAATAATACTGACAGGGTATGATAGAGGCAGCCGAACTACTGAAAGTCAGAAACCCTGCCAGTCAGTGTGATGACAACTATGACTATTTTTGTTCTTTGGCCTGATATATGGTCATTTTATCATGACCTCAGGTTACAGTTCTTGTCTAACATTATGCAGTACCCAGAGGTATTCACATGCCTGTTCTATATCCCCTTCACATGCGTAATTCTTACTGAGTTATTTGGGAATTATTTTTTTAGAATTTGGGTGGATTATGACTACTAATTTTGAAAAATAACAGTTTGGCACTCATATTTTTGTAAATAAGTTAATATTATGAGATAATACTAAATTTTCCTTATAGTTCTTGGTATGGTGTCTCCTTGTTTATTTTTAATACAGTTATTGCACCATGGGCACTTTTTCTTCATGTGCATGGCAGATGTGTAATGCGTTTCACCATGTGATAGGGAAATGGAGTAGGTGACCTTTCAGGGTACCTATTTTTCATGCTTCCCTATTTAAAACAAAGGGAGCTTCTCGGTATATGCAACATGCTTGCATCCTGTCTTCACTGTATCTGCGTTAAGATGAGGTAATATAGATACGATAGGAATTCAAGAAGAAATTCATAAATATATGTATTGCAAATCTTTCATAGAAAAGATCAGGAGTGTTGCAGTGTATTCGTGTTACTTGTTTCTGGTAGTATAGCTGAATTTTAACTGGCTTCATTTCTCCTCTTCAAAAGCAGATATATGGGATCTTCGATTACATCTTTTACATTTTCTCATTTCTTTTATAATTTGACAGTGCAAGTGCTTTAATTCTTTAATTAAAATATATTTTTGATTAAATTTTATTGACGCGTAAGACATTTTTCATTGTTAATCTTAGTTAAATGGATTTATTAAATGCTCCTTTGGAGAATATGCATCCTCTCCAGGATATGCTCTTCCTCAGTGCATTAGAAATTGAGTCGGTCATTTAAATTACCTAGTGTACTGAAAAGAAAGAACTTTTCTGGAAAACTGATGGGATGGAGTGCATAAGCCACTTGCCTATGAAGTACAGTTTAGTCTTCATTTTGTTGCAACAGTGTCATGTTTTGTACTATAAAAAGATAGTATGGTAAAAATGTCATGACTATCTGATTCTGATACACTGCTTAAGTATATGTAACTGGAACTTGATCCTCTTTTAACTGAAATCTGCTCTATTTTGTCAATCATCTGTGCTGCTGCAGGCAAAGGAAGGAACATAAAGATAATCCCTCCATGTTGTTTTTTAAAATCGTGATTTTTCTCTAGGTTTTAAACTTCAGTGTGAAGGATCACGGGTCAGCAGGAGAGCACCTGAAAAGCAGCACAAAGGAATTCCAGCCACTCCAGCCAGTAAGTCAGCTTCATTGGGGGCCCAACTTAAATGCCTCCATGCAAACACATGTAGCATGGGGAATAAACAAGAGGAGTTAGAGACGTGCAAACACCTGCAGGGCTATGATCTTATTGGCATCCCGGAGATGTGGTGGGATGGCTTCTGTGACTGGAGTGTTGGAATGGAAGGATACAGGCTCTTTAGGAAGGACAGGCAGGGGAGACGAGGAAGGGGTGTTGCCCTCTATGTCAATGACCATCTGGAGTGCATGGAGCTCTGCCTGGGTATGGATGAGGAGCCAAACGAGAGCTTATGGGTCAGGATTAAAGGGAGGGCAGGGACAGGTGACGGTATAGTGGGAGTCTGCTACAGGCCACCCAACCAGGAAGACCAAGTGGATGAGGGCCTATACAGACAGATAGGAGCAGTCTCATGTTGGCAAGCCCTGGTCCTCATGGGGGACTTCAGCCACCCTGCTATCTGTTGGAGGGACAACACAGCAGGGCGTAAGCAATCCGGGACGTTCCTGGAATGCATTGATGATAACATCCTTCTCCAAGTGATAGAGGAGCCAACAAAGAGAGGTTCTGTGCTAAACCTTGTTCTCACCAACAAGGAGGGGCTGGTGGGGAATGTGAAGCTCAAGGGCAGCCTTGACCATGAAATGGTGGAGTTCAAGATCCTTAGGGCACCAAGGAGGGCGCACAGCAAGCTCACTACCCTGGCCTTCAGGAGAGCAGACTTTGACCTCTTCAGGGATCTGCTCAGCAGAGTACCATGGGATAAAGCCCTGGAGGGAAGAGGGGCCCAGGAAGGCTGGTTAATATTCAAGGATCACCTCCTGCAAGCTCTGGAGTGATCCATCCCAACAAAGAGGAAGTCAGGCAAAAATGCCTGGAGGTCTGCATGGATGAACAAGGAACTCCTGGACAAACTCAAACACAGAAAGGAAGCCTATAGAGGGTGGAAGCAAGGACAGGTGGCCTGGGAGGAATACAGAGAAATTGTCTGAGCAGCCAGGGATCAGGTTAGGAAAGCTAAAGCCCTGATAGAATTGAATCTAGCCAGGGACGTCAAGGGCAACAAGAAAAGCTTCTATAGTACGTCGGTGATAAAAGGAAGACTAGGGAAAATGTGGGCCCTCTCCAGAAGGAAATGGGAGACCTGGTTACCTAGAATCTGGAGAAGGCTGAGGTAGTCAATGACTTTTTTGCCTCAGTCTTCACTGGCAAGTGCTCTAGCCACACTGCCCAAGTCGCAGAAGGCAAAGGCAGGGACTGGCAGAATGAAGAACTGCCCACTGTAGGAGAAGATTAGGTTTGAGACCATCTAAGGAACCTGAAGGTGCACAAGTCCATGGGACCTGATGAGATGCATCCGCGGGTCCTGAGGGAACTGGTGGATGACATTGCTAAGCCACTATCCATCATATTTGAGAAGTCATGGCAGTCTAGTGAAGTTCCCGCTGACTGGAAAAGGGGAAACATAACCCCCATTTTTAGAAAAGGAAAAAAGGAAGACCTGGGGAACTACAGGCCCGTCAGTCTCACTTCTGTGCCTGGCAAGATCATGGAGCAGATCCTCCTGGAAACTATGCTAAGGCACATGGAAAATAAGGAGGTGATTGGTGACAGCCAACACGGCTTCTCTAAGGGCAAATCGTGCCTGACAAATCTGGTGGCCTTCTACAACAGGGTTACAGTGTTTGTGGATAAGGGAAGAGCAACTGATGTCATCTACCTAGACTTGTGCAAAGCGTTTGACACTGTCCCTCACAACATCCTTGTCTCTAAATTGGAGAGACATGGATTTGATGGATGAACCACTCTGGATAAGGAATTGGCTGGATGTTTTCACTCAAAGAGTTGTGGTCAATGGCTTGATATCCAAGTGGAGATCAGTGACAAGTGGCATTCCTCAGGGGTCAGTATTGGGACCAGCGCTGTTCAACATCTTTGTCAGCGACATGGACAGTGGGATTGAGTGCACCCCCAGCAAGTTTGACTATGACACCAGTCTCAGTGGTGTGGTCAACACGCCTGAGGGAAGGGATGCCATCCAGAGGGACCTTGACAGGTGTGAGAGGTGGGCCCGTGCAAACCTCATGAAGTTCAGCAAGGCCAAGTGCAAGGTCCTGCACATGGTTTGGGGCAACCCCAAGCACAAATACTGGCTGGGCAGAGAATGGATTGAGAGCAGCTCTGCAGAGAAGGAGTTGGGGGTGTTGGTTGATGAGACACTCAACGTGACCTGGCAATGTGCACTTGCAGCCCAGAAAGCCAACCGTATCCTGGGCTGCATCAAAAGAAGCATGGCCAGCAGGTCGAGGGAGGTGATTCTGCCCCTCTACTCTGCTGTCATGAGACCCCACCTGGAGTACTGTGTTCAGCTCTGGGACCCCCAACGTAAGAAAGACATGGACCTGCTCGGGTGGGTCCAGAGGGGGGCCACGAATATCATCAGAGGGCTGGAGCACCTCTCCTATGAAGACAGGCTGAGAGAGTTGGGGTTGTTTAGCCTCGAGAAGAGAAGGCTCTGGGGAGACCTTATAGCAGCTTTCCAGTACCTGAAGGGGGCCTACAGGAAAGCTGGAGAGGGACTTTTTACGAGGGCATGTAGTGATAGGACAAGGGGTAATGGCTTTAAACTGAAAGAGGGTAGGTTTAGATTAGATATAAGGAAGAAATTCTTTACTGTGAGGGTGGTGAGGCACAGGAACAGGCTGCCCAGAGAAGTTGTGGATGCCCCATCCCTGAAAGTGTTCAAGGCCAGGTTGGATGGGGCTTTGAGCAACCTGGTCTAGTGGAAGATGTCCCTGCCCAT
This sequence comes from Theristicus caerulescens, assembly GCA_020745775.1. NCBI lineage: Eukaryota > Metazoa > Chordata > Aves > Pelecaniformes > Threskiornithidae > Theristicus > Theristicus caerulescens. Next base: position 79,351,041 of record CM036558.1, read on the forward strand.
GGCAGGGGGGTTGGAACTAGGTGATCTTTAAGGTCCCAAACTATTCCATGATTCTGTGATTCTATGATTCTTTGATTTGCTGCACATCTTTTCAGCAAAAAGTCAGTGTCAGTGAGCTCAGAAATACTCAGAAACACTTTCGGTGCGATGATCTTTTGCTAAATCCAGGTGGTCATTCCTAAGAAACTAACATAGATTCTTGGCCTTGTGCACTCCAGTGCCTAGTATTTTTCTCCAGTGCCAACCAACTCTTCACTTTCAGCCACTTCACTTTTTTGGTGTTCACAGAAAATCTAAAAGGAAATAATTTTAACTGAGCAGCTGATAGTATCAAGAAATTTCAGGTTTGATGAAAATCATAGCTTAAAAATTCCAGATCAGTCCAATGGCTGGTCTGCTCTTGTGCTATGCTTTTAATAGCAATCATTAACAGATGCTTACATGTAGGTGTATAGCTGCTTATAGTGATCTTAATCATAGCACTGTCACAGGTGGTGAGAGCCTTGCTATATATGTGGAGGGATCAGATCCATGTTCTTAGTCACAGGCAGCGATATCTTACTTGGTGGTTCTTCATAAACTTCAAAAGATCTATTTTTTGTCTAGCCCTGTAATAGGAAAGCTTCTGGATTTTTTTTCTGAGAGATGGAAAAAGAGAAGATTGTTTCTCACATCACTTCAGGTCAAAGCACTCCTCTTCCATGGGCTCCTGTGGAGCCAGGGGTCAAGGGTTTCAGGGACTGTGTTGCACAAGCATAGAAATACTTGAGCTGCTAATCTTCAATTTGTAGTTAAAAATGGAAAACAAATTAAGGAAAACTGTATTCAAGTGCCATTGAAAGAGATGTAGTCTGCTGAATGTTCTGTCTTTGTAATTCAGGGCTTTTTTTTTAATACATTTAGTTATTAAATAGTTAGTAGTTAGTGATAACTGTTTAGTTTTCAATAACTGTTTAGTTATTGAATAGTTAGTATATTAAAATATACTCCTGTGGTACCCACTTTGTAGAGATATTTAAAATAAATCAACTAAATATATGCCATCTATAACTTTTAGTTTCAGAAGTGAAATAAAAAGAAGTTCACTGTAAGGACTAAATGGAAGTGTAATTTTCAAGTGAAAAAAATTGCAAGTTTTTATTAGCGTGAGTGTTAAAATTCCAATATTGTGAGGTAAGAATGGGTGATGTTAAAAGAGTAAAGAATTAAAAATTATTTTTAGATCCAAGCCCATAATTTTTAAATGGATTTTTAAAACTATTTTTAAACTTCAGACCTCATAGTTTCAGATTTTTCTGAGTAATCTTGAGGAAGATATTTTTAAGTAATATTTCATATATTCATAAGAGTCTGAGATTTAAAAATGCACTAAATTCAGAAGGTTTAGAATGAAATATCCCGTGGTGGCAACAATATTGTTTCAGGCTCTTGTCAACATCTCTTACACTTGTAAAACTATCTTATGCCTTAGGACTTTTCATGCCATAAACAGAGAATGCTAGTGAGTTTTGGATTTAAAAACTTGCATCTTTAAGGTAAAAAGCAATTAAAAGAAGGTGTTTGTGGCACAGTACTCAAATGAAGATTCACTCTCTCTCCAACATGCAATTCACCAAAAAAGTTATTCATTGACTTACTGGTATCTATAGCATATCATGAACATATGAGCTTCTGTGAACTTCCAAAAAACAACAAAGAAGCCTGAGGAGCCCAGAGGACTGCAGCTGCTGAGTTTCTTCATAGCTCGGTTGAAAGGCTACATAAAAGATAGGTTTCCACAGCTGCAGAACAGGCAGACCTTGCAAGGCTTCTGTGATCCTTGATCTGGAGAAGTGCACATATTTATACGGATACTAGATGAAATGAGATTTACAGGTTCAAGGAGACATACTCCTGGTTTGGTGGTCAGGCTTCAAGGGCTGTAGTTCACCTACGTACGATGCCTCTCATTTTTTTGTTCTCTCAAACCTGCTTTTTTTTTTCTCTATTCTTGAAAAACTCTGAAAAGTAGCAAAAAATTCAGAACTGTCCTAAAGTTTTTGACCAATTCTACGTCAATTACTGTTTAGAGTATCTTTTTTTTCCCTCTAGTGATCAAAAGACTGTTGTTTTCAAGCTATACAAAATAAAAAACAAGTGATGCAAATTCCCCTGTGACTCTTGAGCTCACTGCACTAAGAATAATCCTAGAATTAGAAGCCCAGGAGATAAATTTTAGGTGATAGGATACAGAATCAGTATACAGGTCTGTGCTCCAGACCTGTGCAAATGGGCATATTAGTCTGAGTTAGCACAAGTTGGGGACATCATGCTTCATTTTGCTGAATATTTCAGTCTCTGTAGTTCAGTAATCAAACTCTATGAATACTCAAAAAATACTGAAAACTTGAGAAATAATATCTTAATGGCAGAATTTGTTTAAAAACTTTTATTACATTCTATAGAAACATGTTGCATTATAGTTTTACATCAAAGGATAATAATTAAAGATACACGTAACTGTAGTTAAGTCTTGAAACCAATACATCACATTAGGGTTTGTAATTAATTTCGTAAAAAGTGCCATACAATGCCATTACTTGACTTCTAATATAACCCTGCTTGGCTAGCTGTTCAGATATGTCCTTCCATTTCCCATCAGTGGGGGGAAATATTCAAATATTCCTTACAATAGCTTCAATTGTATAGTAGATGTTATAATAGCACAGAATAAAACTGTCTTTCCAGATTACTCACTCTCTGTTCTAGCTTTAGGCTGTTTTGATTTGGATCTGAGTTTGCTGTAGGTTCTGAACTTGCTTCCAGGATCCATATGTCAAAGCCAATGTGTACCAGAACCTGAAAACAGCTAGAAATAAGTAACCTATGTTTAACATTAATTTCTCTTTTTTACATAGAATAAAAAATATAATCTAGATACCTTTTAAAAGACTGTCTTCATCCTGTTGGCTCTTTATGTATTCTTGGTTTACAAGTGATCAGTTTATCACTGCTCTGAACAGTAAGGGATCATGCCAGATCATCAGTGTACAAATGAGTTTAAAAGAGATTATTTCAAAACTGTCAGGTTGGATATTTAGTTCAGAAAAATGGCAATGGAAGCTGCAGAGAACAGTAACAGCCCTATCATAGAGTGACCAATTGTGAAGCTGCTTTAACAGTTCAAAGTAATAGCAAATTATGGGATTAATTTAAAATCACAGACAAAATGTATGGGAGTTTACAGAAGCCTACATCAAATCAGGCAGATAGATTTAATTTACTCTTTATTTATGACATATATATATATATATATAAATTCTCTATATAAAATATTCTATCTACCTCAGAGAAATGAGTATACTGGAGTATAGTTATATATGTCTATCTATGAGCACAATATATTATGTGTGTGCAAATAATTCCAATTTCAGATATACAAGTCAAGACTGCTAATACAACATCCTGTCACATCAGTAAGACTGTTTTGGCTAGCAGAGCTCCATTTTGAACAATTAAAAGTATGCTTCCAAGACACATAGGATTTGTGCTCATGCATTTTAGTAACCAAATGAAGACCTGAAGTTAGCAGACTAATTCTGCTAGAATCCTTCTACAGTCCATGGGACCACCTCCATTTTGGGAATGGAAGGACCACCAGAAGTTTAGGTTGGATGAATTGCCAGTTGGAGTTCTGTATTTCTTGAATGACCTGTAGAAGTAGGCTAAGATAACTAGGCCTCTAAGTTGGGCATCTTATTTAAAGTTGCCTACAGTGCAGCTTGCAGAGCACAGCCACTGGACGCAATAGCCTGTGCAGCATTTTGTGCAAAAAACTGTGCAGAAGAGGCCAGCAGCTCTGCTGGAAACAGCATCACTGGGCTCCACAATGGGGTGATGTGCCACGACACAGTCCCCAGCACCTACTGGAGCAACTTTTCCTGTAGCATCAGAGGCCTTGACTCAAACTGACCTCCTGAGTGAACTCTGCAGGTCTGGGGCTGCAGCAGTGCCTGGGGCAGCAGGAGATGGTCTCGTATGCAGGAGGTGTGTGTCGTGTAAGATATGCATCACTAATGGAGCTGAAGGGGGAAGTCAGCAGACTTTGCAAGAAGAAGGCAAGTGACATGAGTGGGAGACTCTCTGCTGCAGGGCATGGAGGCCCCCATCTGCTGACCTGACTGACTTGTTGTCTAGGGAGGTTTGCTACTTGCCAGAGCCTTGAATCTGGGATGTTGTGAAAAGACTGCTGAAGCTTGTCTGGGCCTCGGACTACTATGCCCTGCTACTCTTCCATGTGGGTACCAATGAAACTGCCAGGGGACACCTGGAACACATCAAACAGGGCACTGGGGGTGAGGGTGAAGAGCATGGGGGCCATAGTGGTTTTCTTTTTGACCCTGGCAGTGATGGGGAAGAGCCTGCGGAAAAACGGATGCATGCTGTGGGTCAGCAACTCTTTGCACAGCTGGTGTCAACAGCAGAGGTTTGTTATTTATGAGTGTGGAAACCTCTTTGAGGATTGAGGACTGCTAGGAAGAGACAGGATCTACCTGTCTAGGCAAGGAAGAAGCATTTCTGCTAACCGGCAGGCCAACCTGGTAACGAGAACTTTAAATACAGAACAGTGGAGGAGGGAGAGGATAACCCACAGTCAAGAGAGAAAACGGAGAACTAGGTTGACAAGCAAAGTGTGCAGTGTGATGTGGAGAAGACAGGCCTCATAACCAATGAAACAGGGCTGAAGGGGTCCCAGTTCAAGTGTTGCAGGCTTTCACAGCAAAGAAAGCCAACAGCATCCTGGGCTGCATTAGGAAGAACCTTGCCAGCAAGCAGAGGGGCATGATCTTCCTCATCTGCTTAACCCTGGTGAGAGACATCTGGACTGCTGGGTCCAGGCCTGGACTTTTAAGTACAAGACAGGTATGGACTTCTGAAGTGAGTCCAGCGAAGGGCTACAAAGATGATTAAGGGTCTGGAGCATCTGACAAATGATGGGAGGCTGAGAGAGCTGGGACTGTTCAGCCTGGAGAAGAGAAGGCTCAGAGGGATCTTACCAATGTGTACAAATACCTCATGAGGGGAGTAGGAAAAATGGAGCCAGATTCTTCTCAGTGGTGCCCAGTGACAGGAGAGGAGGAAATGAGAACAAACAAAAAACCAAGACATTCCATTTAAACATAAGAAAAAACTTTTTTTTTTTTTTTTTTATGGTGAGGGTGTTCAAACACTGGAAAAGGTTGCCCAGAGAGGTTGTGGAGTTTTTATCCTCAGAGATGTTCAAAACCTGACTGGACATGGTCCTGAACAACCTTTTCTAGTTGGCCCTGCTTTGAGCATGGAGGTTTGTTACAACCCGGCCTGATAGTCAGGCTCGGGGAAGGTTCGAGATGATCCCAAGGGCGAAATTAAGACACAAACGAGGTCATGTGCCGCCAATCAGATGTTTTATTAGGTAAATATAAAAGAGTAAAGCGATAGGAAAGGCAGGAAATATTAGGAGGAAAATAAGCAAGCGATCAGAGAGGTAAGCAAAGGATAGTCACCACCCTGGATCCAGCGGCGTCCCGTTGGTCCTCAGTCTTCAGTTCTCCAGTGGTGGAAAAGCTTTTACTTCTTTTAGTTCTTCAGGGGTGGAAAAGCTTCTTCTTCTTTTAGTTCTTCAGGGGTGGAAAAGCTTCTTCTTTCTGCCTTCTTTCTGCTTTCGTTGTGCTTTCTTCTTTCAGCCCTCGTTGTACTTTCTTCCTTTTTTTTTGCCTACTTCAGGTTTCATTGTACCGTCTTTCATCCCATGCTGGAGAGGGAGTTTCCCCTCTCATTTCCATTTGGTTATCACGTATGCCACACCTGCACATCCAGTCACACAATATGTATTGCTGGTGGGCAGGTGGCCTGGCCCGGATATCAATTGGTGTCCCATTCTTGGTGGTGCCTGATAAGCCAAAGAATGCCCGGCTGCTTCAGCAAGCTTGCATGTTCCCTTGCAAGTTAATGGTACCTGATAAGCCAAAGAATGGCCTGCTGCTCCAGCAAGTTCGCACATTTCCCTGCAAGTTAATGGTACCTGATAAGCCAAAGAATGGCCTGCAGCTTCAGCAAGTTTGTGCATCTCTTTGCAAGATAGTGGCACTTGATAAGCAAAAGAATGGTCCGCCCTTGGGCCTTATCAGACAGAAGAGGGGTCTGCTGTCCAGTCTTATCAGATAAACACACCCAAGCAAGCTTTGAGACAATTGTTCTTAACACTTCAGACTCTTACAAGGTTGGACTAGATGATCTTCAGTGGTGCCTTCCAATCTCAACAGTGATTTTGTGAATGCCTAAAGTTTAACGGGATAGATTTGAGCCTCTGACAAATAGATATTAAGAGTAAAAGGAGGTAAGAGACCACAGTATATATTCCCTTTCACAAACTTAACAAACATAATCTTAAAAAATACATAATTTGAGGGGTTTTTTTCACACTATCAGTATATAAGGAAAGTACAGAAACTATTCTAGATAGCACCTGCTGGAATTTTCTCAAAAAGCATTTTTAAATGAAAAAAAATATATAATGAATTTAAGTCAAAACGTCTTACTAAATGGTCTTCTGTTTTCATGGACTTCTAAAGAAAACAAAGAGATGGCTCTGACATATCTAACACAGATTTCTGACAGAAGCTTGCCTAGTTTCTAGCTAATTCATGGTGGGATTTACAATTCCCACACTTCTAAATCCCATAGCTACAGCACAGCAATATCACATAATGTTGCACATCTCTTGTGCAGGGATTTTGGTAGTTTAGACTCCTTTCACAGAGGAGAGGGATACAAGTTAGTCGTCCTGAAACCCAGAGTCCTAGACCCCAAGTCCTGAACTGGGCATTCCTACAGCTCTAGTGAGACCTCTCTAGGCTGTTCTTTGGAAGAAAAGACATACAAGAAAAGTCTCAAGCAATGTTTTCCTGAGGAATTTTACTGTGTCTTGTGAAATGCAGGTTTGATTTAAGACTAATTAATGTTGAATTTGCAAAAAATTACATTTTTCATTGTTGTTAAATGATAAAGACCTTTTTATTTACCACATCTCACATAAATAACAGATTTATTTACTTATCAAATTGTATTTATTGAATAGTCTAGCTGTATAACACAGATAAGTTCTACATAGTGGTGTTGTTTCTAGGTGGCTGTCATTCAGGATATGAAAAGAATTAATATGTAGTCCATTCCTGCTCAAAAATGTCTTAAAGGGGAGGAGAGTCCAAAAAGAAGCTGTGTTCTATTGACATCTGTTAAAGTAAAGATAAATGAAAGGACCTTTGGAAAGGCTTACAGTATTCTTATGTTTTGTATGTTGCTGTATTTTGTTGAGAAGCTTATAATGAAGCAGAGAAAAAAATGGCAAGAATGTGGCTCTTGGCCAACTAACTATACTTTAAACTTTCCTAGAGTAAATGGTCATGTTAACCTATAGCAATAATTTCGGCGTTGGGAAGAAGTTAAAGAACAGAAGAAATTTAAGAAATTAGAAGAAGTACCATGTTTTCTTCAAGTAGAGAACTGAATAAACAGGAACTGTTACCAAAACTACACATATAAATTTCTAACTATCTTTGCATCGCTTTGTTCAGATAGCTGGAGCCCACCCTTGGGGAGAGAGAAGGCTGCAGAGTGGATGTAGAGCAGAGCATGCTGAGGAAGGTCTCAGAAATGGAGCAGGCACAACTTGCATGGCAGGCTGAGCAGCAGCTTGAAACCTAGCCTTGCTGCTAGAGACTTAAAAATCTCTAACCGTAATGTGAGGTATAGCTAGAGGAAGAGTGAAGTAACTACCTGACCAAGAAATTACCTAGGATATAAAAAACAGAACTGTGATATAATTAAAGTTATACTTCAGGAATTAGGAATTGGATGGTATTGTGTTTCTATTTAGTTGTCTATCTTCTTTTCTCCCTTAGTAAAATGCTATTAGGTAAGCTAATTGATTAGTATTTGTGAATAGAGAAAATTAGCTCACCAAGTACCAGCAGGTTTAGCTTAAGTTTTCCTCAGCTTCTGGGTGAAGATTCAAGCCACTGTTTCATCAGCAGACTTTTATTTTAAACTTAGGCCAAGTTGCTGCCAATCCAGATCTGAGAGGTGAGTAATATATATGGATCTTCTGCAAATCGCTAAGCTCTTTCATTCTCTTTAAAACTGCTGATGAATCCTGCTCCCTTTAGAGATTTTGGAACAATGGGTAGACTTGGAGAGAAATCCTATGAACAGCACCTAGTTACCTAACTTATACCAAAATGAAGGGGAGGTAAGAGTTTTTTAAAATCTCCCTGATGTTTATTTGTGTCTTTAGGCATATAAGTTCCTAGCAAAATTTGTCTTACAGAATCTTAAAAAAATCATCAAAAAACTCCAAAGACATACTTTTGTCCTGATAAATAACCAGCAAGGGTCTTTGAATAAGTTGAGAAAATCTCCCCAACAACTGAAATTATCTGTATACCCATAAAAAGATGGAAATAGAAATTTATCCAGTATTATGACAAGTAATAAAGAAGGGAAAAATAAGGGGAGGGAGGAGAGGAAGTGTTCATTGCAAAATTAGTAATTTTTCCTTGAGAGGGTCTATGTGCAGTCTTGTTTGGATTACTGTTGAATTAAAAACTCCAAACAGGATAAATTTGAACCCTCTAGTATGCAAATACTCTCCTGGGGCAATTACACCTGCACATGTTATGTCTTTTCAATGCAATGGGTAACTGGTTTAATTTAGTTAACAGTCTGATGCTTTAGGCGTACTGCTCCACTGGTTTGCACATGACTCCAGCTTTAATACTTTCCTAAAGTTTAAATTAGAATTTTGACTGCTGCTGAACTTTTGAAATTAATTTATCTGATATATAATTCCAGTAGCTCAATGCCAGTGAAAATGCTAATTATTACTTAAGTCCAAATGTAAGGTAAGTTTGTGAAATGCAATAAAGTCAGATTTTCTAAGTATTTTTATAATGTCCTTTTGCAAATGTCATAAAATTTTAAGATACTAATAATTCTACTACTTGACAGCATTATGAATTATGAACAAAGCATATTCTCCTTTCATTCCCTTTTGAAGGATGCTTTTAATGCAAGTAATAAGCAAAAGTTTCAAGTTCTTAAAACACAGGTTCCTTGATCAAACTGGCTTTAATAAAATCAAGGCAAGTCCACCCTGAGCTTCCACAGAGTCATACATTGGACATAAATGAGAAAAAATAAATTGACAGAGAAAGAGGGGATGAAAGTAAAAGGAGTAGATATTTGTAATTAATGACAATTCTACTATTGCTGTAGTTTATGAGAAACAAGCAAAAAAGGGTATCAAAAAGCAGCTGATCTAAATATGATTCATAGTGGGTTTGTTAGCTTTTTTTAAATTTTGTACCAAAATAGTCTATGAAACACCTGAACCATGACAGTGATGTTATTAATGCTTTATGATGTCTGTATTCACCTATTTATTTCAATTAGACCTCTTCTGGGCTGGATAGGAGCTCATGTTGGTATATTTCTGTGTGCACTTTTCTGGTTTTCTCAAAAAGTAAACTAACATGCAAAGCATTGAACAAGCTTTATGCCTCACAGAGAATGCTAATGAGCAGTAGTGAAGAGGTTGGTATTTTTCTGTCTGGTCCGAGAACAGTGGGAATGTCTATCTCAGATCATAGGCCAATACTGACTATATTTTAAAATAAATTTATATTCCTTTTTTTTTCTGTTGGAAAATCTATTTGACTTTAAGCTGTGCATCTGACCAGTTTTATTCAAGTATTCCTCATCTTCCTCCACACTAAAAAAAGCATTGTAATTTCAAGTGTTTCTAAGTTACCTGCCTTGGATTGACAACTAATCATTCTGTCTCTGGGACTTATACTGTCAGATTCAGTGTAAAGCAATGCTATTTCTCGGGATGAGACACTCAGCAATTTCTCTAACCTCCCAGAACACAAAAGCCTCTGACCTTCCCTTCTCTCTCCAGTTATGTATCACTACTTTCCCCACCATCCCACCAACAACTTCTGGGTACTCCAGACTTCTTTAATCCTGAGGTAACACGGAAGAAAGCAAGGAACAAAAACTTAGCAGAAGAAAATTTGATCTAATCTTCCCAAAGACATGCAACAAGTTAAAGATATCCATTTTCCATTCAATATTAAAGCAGTCTTATTTTAGTGATTTGATGATAAAAGCATGACTGACATAATGTTCCTCATATTCACTCCAAGGTTTCCACCTGGAGGAGTGATGATACCCTTAATGTTTTGCATGTTAACATCTAAAACTTGGGTAAGACTTAAGAAAGAAATCATCAGTTTGTGGTTTTCAGAACTTAGCATTAAGAATGCTTTCTTTCCGTTAAATCTGTAATATTGTATTTTATTTTGTGTGGTCATTTGCTGTATTATATAATTAATATTTTCAGAAACCTTTGAAAGTATTTCTTTGGAGAACTTGGCTTCTTTGGATAAATTCTTTGAGCTCCTGATATGCAATTCATGTCAATAAATCAGCAATGTGCTGCTTCTATATGATGGCAACTGTCTTTCCTTTGAAAAGCTGTGTCCTAACCTTCTCCATGCACTGAATGATTTGAGTCTCTCCCAGTTATTTTTTCAGGCTTTGAAGAAGGCAAAAATTCCACAGTGCCATGTGACTGAGTTTGTAGTCAAGAGAAACTGCTGAGGCACTGGAGCAGTTGGCATTTTCCCAGTGAATAGTGTAGAAGGGGCTATCAACAATAAGCATGCAATGTAAATCTGTATTGTTTACATTTAAATATGTTTTCAGCATGAAGTTCAAAATGGACGGTTTAAGACAAAATGAAGTTCCCAGTGTGATACAGGCTGATCACAATCTGTCACAACAATTAATGGCAGTCAGATGCAAAGACAGTCTTAATTACTTAGTCAACTTACAGGAGAATTCCTGAAAGAGGAAAAATTAAATCAATGCCTGGCAATAGTCAGAATAGGCTTTAACAATGAAGAGTAAATTATCTTGACACCAGTAATGTGAAGCTTAAAGGGAGATGAATTAGCAGTAAATTAGTAATTAAAATATTTCTTTTCACATTTAAAATGTTATTAAAGTTGTTTGTTGTTTTGATACAGAATGAGGTTGTTGACATATCTCTCATGAAAAATTGGTCATAAATATTATAGCTTTCAGTTCAAGAGTGGTATGAATTTGATTGTTAACCTTCCTTCCAGATTTACTTATAAATGCTCTTTAAAATATTTATTTCCATTAACATCTTTCAGGGCCACTGGGATTAAGCTTAGGTCAAGCAAGAGATTTGAGGTTTTGATCTGGTTATCATGAAAGCTGCTTAGGTTCTGATAATTTGTATTAGATCTAATACAGTTTCATAATCCCTTAGCCTGTGACAAGGTAAATTAAAAGTTATGATTTAATGACCCAATAGATGCACTATAATATCAGTTCCTATTTTCATGCCTGGAAGAATAAACAGATATTTTTCTACTTTGTTTTTGAATACCTAAGATGTTCATGAGCTCCAGCAGACTATGTATGTCCCAGCTAATATTGTTTTAATACCATAAAGCTGCCCTGGAGTGAAAATATCCATTTCTGTGGCAGCTTACTGGAAAATTTTATTCAAAACCAATTATCTGTGGTTATTTTCAAGCTTGTAGATCATTCATTATTAATGGATGAGTTAATTAAATTAATTTCAGTGAAAATGTTGAGACAGAGTGATTCCTGTCGAGGTGATATGCCAAGATATGCCAGGAGATGTCTGCTTCTTCATTAATTTTGTCTTGATTGAGGTTAGGTGAATCCTCTGAGAGTCTCTTAGCAAGCCTTAGTCCTTTAGGTGAGAATCAATTTCTACTAAAGGCACTCTTGTGTGTAGCGGTGATTTGTTTTTCTCTTAGCTCAAACAAGAAATTGAGACTTAGATTAAGCCTTCCTATATACTGACTGCTTTTAATTTGTTAAGCATGAAGATTAAAGCTGCCTCCTTGTGCAAAATGTATCAGGAGCTGCTACCTTTGTGTTTTCTGGTGAGTAGAATAGATTTTATGACCTTGAATTAGGTTTGACCACTGGGTGCATATTTTAGGTTTTCAGTAGCTTCTGTTTCAAGAACAGGTAAGTGGAAGCAATGCAAATTTTTATTAACAGGAGAGGAATTCCCCTGAGCTCCATCTGCTCCAGGCCGTCAGGAAGCTCTGAGCAGCGCTGTGCAGATATCTCATGATACCTATTAGAGAGATTTCACCATTTAAATTTCTCAGCTTGCCTTGTACAGCTACACAACATGACCTAATTATTTTTTCATATGTTTCTCTGTTCACCAAGAAAGACACACTGACAGCAGTTTAATTAGATGTTGAAATACTTTTCAATAGTGACCAGAACTGGAGATGTGCATGGTGGCAAAGACTTCCTGCCCTCCTTGCCCAGCCTGTGTATGGACTGGGATCATGCTCCTTTTTTGCTTTTCATAGAACATGCTGGAAGTCTGACTGTCTGCCAGACAGACCTTAAGACTACGTGGTCTTCTTACATGGTCCTGACAGTCAATACAAAGAGTTTTAACTCTTGTTTGTCAATAGAGGGGATGGAGGAAATTCCTTTTTTCTGAGCTTTTTCCAGTGTACAGCCTGCTGGAGAAATATGGCCAAAGAGGCCATATGCTAAGATCAGTTTTGGTAGCATAATTTCTTTGTATCACAGAATCACAGCATGCTTGATGTTCAGAGGGACCTCTGGAGGTCATCTTGTCCAACCCCTCCTGCTCAATCAGAGCCACCTAAAGCTGGTTGCCCAGGACCACGTCCAGATGACTTTTGAATAACTCCAGGGAGGGACACTCCACAACCTCTCTGGGCAGCCTGTGCCAGTGCTCAGTCACCCTCTCAGTAAAAAATGTTTCCTGATGTTCAGGGAGAACCTCCTGTGTTTCAGTTTGTGCCCACTGCCTCTGATCCTGTCACTGAGCACGACTGAGAAGAGCCTGGCTCCATGTTCTTTGCAGCCTCCCTTCAGGTATTCCTACACATTGATGAGATCCCTTCTGAGCCTTCTCTTCTCCCAGCTGAACAGTCCCAGCTCCCTCAGCCTTTCCTCATAGGAGAGATGCTCCAGTCAGCCCCTGGCAGCCAGGGCCCGTCCCACCACCCCAGCCAGCAGCAGGGCAGCCAGGGGCACTGGAGCAGCCCCAGCCCTGGGCATCAGGCAACTCACTGGGGATGGGAATGGGCTGAGGTCAGGCCAGGACAAGGGCCCATGGGTTGGCCCAGCTCAGTGGGGCCCGTGGCTGGGCAGGGTAGGGCTGTGGGGAGCTGGATTCTGGCTCTGCTGTGGCATCACCAGGGCAGGGACTGGCAGCCCCAGGGGGCTGACATGAGGTCCTGTGCTGTGGGCAGTGTCGGGGGAGCCCCGGGTGGCTGGGCAGAGACAGTCAACGCTAACAGTGCTCTCAGGGACATTGCAAGTCCTTAGAGTTGATTTTGTCTTTACACTCAGTTTGGTTTTATATGGGACTTGGAGATTGGCACTTTTATCTAAAAAAAGTACAGTGTGTTGACAAAGTATTATATTCCACAGTTCTGTATTTATTATGTAAATATGCTGCTTTTTTTAAGGAATAGCTGTCAGTAATGTCTAAAATTACCCAAAATAGCACTGTGAATCTTATTTTTCTTGTGTATGTTTGCCATATTTAACTGTTTGGCATGGAGCTGTTTGGATAAGGTAGCCTTGCCGGGGTGACTTCTGATTTCTCATAAAGAGAAATGTGAAGAATAGGGGAGGCTCTGCCCAGAAATTAATCTTGTGCATGTCCTATAAAAAAACTTTTACACCTAGAAACAAGGGCATAAAATGTAGTAATCTTAGTGTCAACTTTGACTTTTTTTTCTTTTTTCCTTTTTTCCTTCTTTTCCAAATGAAAAGACAATAAAACTTATTTAATATGTAAGCCTATGAAAACCTGCTGCACACGTGCAGTTAAAGCTGATAAGTATTTTGAGGTGTCAATCTGTGTTGGCCAGAAACTTGGACTGAAGATGCAAACAGAATCTATAGGAAACAGGCTGGTGGCTGGTGATGGCTGCTCATCGCATGACAGAAGTGAAGGTGACAAGGTGTTGTTACAGGAATTAGGGCAGAGGCAGCATTGCTTTCTCCGTTGTCCTCAAAAAGTGCTGTAAGGAGAAGGAGGGGAAACAGGGTAACTAGAACTGAGAGGGGAGAGGCACTTGAAGCAACAGAGGAGAGTAAGGAGCCACGGAGTGTGATAGCTCAGGAAAATGGATCTGGGAGAGAGATCTGCACTGATGGGAGAAATGCTAGGACTTTATGAAGGCAAGGAGTCATTTTAAAATGGGCATAAATTGGTGCTGTTGCTGAAAAAATCATCTCACTCTACTTCCACCTACTCCCACTACAGCCTGGAGGAGCTGGGAGAAGAGAGTGAGTGAGTGGAATAGCAACGGGTATTAGAAGCTGGAAGGGAAAACATGAGATGTAAATGGGAGGTACAAGCTAGAGCCAAGGACAGGCTGGAGCAAAGGGGTACTGAAAAATGCGTAACAAGTGCTAAATCCAGTGCCTCAGCCTTTCCCTGATATCAGAAATAGTGTAATAGTTACTGGAAAATGTTTCCAGTTTCCATGTGCTGTGCAACACATGTAAACTGTGAGACTCCTTCATTATGATCACCTACCTTGTTTCCTCAGAGGACTAAGTTCTGAGTATCTAAAAGTTCTTAGCTTCCTGATGACCAATTCTTCCTGAGAGTCAATATAATTGGAAACATCAGAAACATTTATGCTGAGATTTTTTTAATTAAATATATTATTTAACAACAACAAAAAAAGAAAATTAAAAGAATATTAATGTTTAAAGGTCAGGCATCTAAACTGGGAAGTGATTTTTCCAGATTAGTAATCTGATTAAAACTTGCACGTGAAGCACAAACATAATGTCAAATGAAGAGTTTCTGTTGTTTCTGACTGTGCAGGATACACCGCATATGTAGAAGCAGCACCTACTCTGTTTGTTTTCTCCTGACTCAGGGCATGGTTTTACTCCTGCATTAGTCCACATTGTTCAGACTCAGCTCTCAGTAATGAAGTATAAATTTCCTCCTGCAGTTTTCTGATGTATTTAACAGTTGACTATCAAATGCTTTGGATGGATTAATTTGTTTTTACTTTATAGAGGGGAAGCAACAGCCAGATTAAATTCAGAAGCTGATTTGGGAGTCTCTATTGCATATACACAAATATGATGAATTAAAGGATTATCTGTGACAATATAGTTCTGGCACTTGCTACTTTTTCCATTGTTTGGAAAACAATGTTCTGTCAATGTATCTATTTTGCACAAGATCTCCTTGGGCTCTTTATGCTTTTTTAATGTCATTGTCTGCCAAAAACATAGGAGAAATATAAAATAATTTTCTACTTCTTCAGAAGCCTAGCAAGTGTCTGTGGGAGCCATTTATCTGTTTAACAGCATACTACAGAAGAAGTGGTCATAGAATTAAGCAATCTTTTCTAATTGTGTTAGCCTTCGTCACAGTTTGCAAATGAGGAATTTCATTGCAATTTTAAATGGTGTGACGTATCTCTGTGTTCACTTTGAATTACATATTGATGAGTTCTTTTCACATAACTGTGAAATCAGGAAGTAGTACATAATGCCGTAGTATCAGTTCACTAAAGAGGCGGACTTCACATCTGCTTTTGAATACTGTTGCCACAGGCTCAATTAATATGGAAGGGTTGTAAACATGGAAGGTAATCATGAAATGGAAGGCATATAAATGTGTCAGATTTTGAGATCTTCATTGTGAGAACATGTGCTGCTGCTTTAAACTGCAGTCAAAATTTCTGCAATTAAGGTATGACATGCTTCTCTGGTAATGAAGTTTTTCACATTATGTTAGAATATGATTCTCCTACAAAATCACATGATTTTTTGAACCCACTACTGAGATCCCAAAGTATCATGCTTGAATTACAGGCTGCTAATTTCACTTTAATTAGAAAATCACCTTAATGTCCAGGTCCAGTTTTAATGACAAGGAGCCTTCAAAGCTTCCATTCATTTAGTTTTTCTTATTCGGTAGTCAGATCCATTTAGTTTTAAAGCTTATTAATCCATTATCATTTAGGGACAGCAATATTAATCAATTAAAAGCCTACTGTATATATTAAAAGCATTTACTCATTCAGATTGTTTAGTGTTTTTATTAAAATCTATTTTAAACTGATTAATAGGAATTTATGTATGAATTTGTTCATGTGAATGTAGATAACATTTAATGAAAGTAAAGCTCCCAAACATTTAACTTAGATAAGGAGCCACTTAATGAGCTTCTTAGCATAAATAATCACATTATGATTTATTGCACTTTTGCATAGTTAAGGAAGCCACTCAAGAAGTGATTAATTTATGTTCTTAATTTCTTTGCAAAGTAAATATTTTCACATTTAAAAAAATCAGTATATTCTTACATTGATTGTTGTAATTATTTTTCATAGTACAGTCACAAACTTGAACCAGTCTTCTATCTTGGCCTTTAAAATAGATGACTTCAATAGATAAAAGCAGGTAACTGCATTGGAGTAATGGATTTTATGAAAAAAAAAAAAAGAAAAATAGAAACAGTCACATCCATTTAGAGAAGCTATGCTAGTACCTGGAGCACAAAAATAAGAAATCTGCCCAAGTAATTTGTTCTAATGGCTATGTGATACATTAATAGCCAGCTTAAAACATTTGAAAGATATCCACCTCCTACAGAAAGCCATGCTTGTGGTAGCTGAAGGTGTTTCTTGATTGTATTCTCCTACCTATAGCAACTTCACATTTCATAGAGGCATCTTATGTAAACTGGAAAGCTTAATACAAATTCTTCCCTAGAGATTTCACAGAGTTACAGAATGGTTCCTGACTTTGGAAGACACCTCTGGAGATCATCCAATCCAAACCCCCTGCTCAAAGTAGGGCCAACTAGGGAGCAGATTGCTCAGTACAGTGCTCTGTTTTGTTTTTAGCATCTCCAAGGATAGAGTCTCCAAACCTCTCTGGACACCTGTTCCAGTGTTTGACCACTCTCATAGTAAAAATGTTTTCTTGTGTTCAGAGGGAATTTTCTGTATTTCAGCTTGTGCCCATTGCCTCTTGCTCTTTCACTAGACATCACTGAGAAGCATCTGTCTCTGTTTTCTTTGCTCTCCCCAACTGATATAAATGCATTAAGGAGATGCCCCTGAACCTTTTTTTCTTGCAGCTAAGCAGTCCCAGCTCTCTTCTTAGCCTTTCCTCATGTATCAGATGCTCAAATCCTTTTAACATCTTCATGGTCCTTCACTGGATCTGCTTTGATGTGTCAACACCCAAAAGAAGCATCTAGAGGGCTTGCCATTGTCTATGCTTTGTGCCAAAATCAATCAATATTGTACAGGCATTTTGTGCTTCCTCATTTTCAACCATTTGAGTCTGAAGCAGCTTATTATTATTATTATTGAATTTTTTAGTTTAGGTTTTGTTGCATGTGATGCTTTCAGAAGGCACAAGTTACCAAAACCAACTTTAAATCTTCATAAGCAACTATATTTTGGTATTATAGTTATTTAAAAGATTAGTGGTTTTAAAGAATAGCTCAAAATCTATCTATGTCAATGAAGCATTTAGTTTATATAGTGTAATTTATAACTGTGTTATTATAGGTTCATACCTCTGTAGGTACTGACTTGACCTGGAAAACATGTACGTCCCACCACTGTTTTAAATCACCTGTCTTCTACTAGAGATAGTGAAAGAGTAAAATAGACTGATGTAATGGGAAATAACAAATGCGGTAAAAACTGTGATAACAACAATCCTACACTGTCAAATAGCTGTAATTGACCTGTGATGCCTTTCCTTTCACCAAATGTGCTTGCTATGTCCAATGTTTCTTTTACTTAAATTGTTCAGTAGTTGAAGGCATACTTCTAGTGAGTTAAATTCCAAATCCCCAAATATTAATTTATGACAAGGATCATCAACTTTAGCTCAATTTAATTTCAAATCCCAAAGTGTGCATTGAAATTTCAATGAATATTTCTAGTGCTAATTACTCAATTTCTATATTTATAAGGGAACTGGCACCTCATAAATATCACATTGTGCTATTATCTCCATATGTGCCTGTTCCCTCTAAATATAGAAAATCAGCAATTAGCACTAGAAATATTCATTAAAGTTTGAAGGTAGATAAATAACAAGTAGGAATGCCATTTATTTATTATAATTTACAAGGC
This sequence comes from Theristicus caerulescens, assembly GCA_020745775.1. Taxonomy (NCBI): domain Eukaryota; kingdom Metazoa; phylum Chordata; class Aves; order Pelecaniformes; family Threskiornithidae; genus Theristicus; species Theristicus caerulescens. Next base: position 79,369,331 of record CM036558.1, read on the forward strand.
AAAGAACACCTAACTGCTTCCCATTTGATTAATGTGCCCCATACCACCAGTTACACTAAATACTTAATCTGACTGAACTATCACTAGATAAAATTCATACTACTTAGTAAGACAGTATGCTAAATGGCTTGTTAATTTTGGCATGGCACAATACCTTGTTAAGTTTTGATTAACCTCACCTCTAACATCAGGATTGCAAAACCATCTTAGAGGTACCTTTTTCTCCCCACAGCTAGGACTTTTTTTTTTTTTCAAATAGAAAACAAAACCACGAAGTGCACCAGGGGTATACTTTATGTCAGGAATGTTGTTTTCTTCCTTTTTTTTGAGAAGCTGTCTGTCAAATTGTCAAGTCAGCGAGCCACCTGTACTGAGAGCTGAGGCAGACTGGAAGGTACAAAACTGAGAAAATTGGCTTCATTATACAACATAATATCTCCAAAACACATTCTCATGATAATTTCTGTACCATGAATAATCTAGCTAGTTTCTCTTTCCACATATTAACTGATGCTTATTTGGTGCTGCACTGCTTGCTATGTAGAGCAGATGATATTAAAAGTTTTCAATACCTGTCCAGATATCAGTCTTAAGTATAAAGATGATTGAGTACAAAGTTGTAATTTTCTCTAACAGTATTCATGTCTCCCTTTGCACCAAAGATCATGGCAGGTGAAAAGTCAAACCAGCATGTGTAAAATAACCTCTAAGCAAGAGAATCTTAGGGTTAATAAACTGCCTTTCCTTCTCTTTACCCTTTCCTTGACAGTGCTTTCGTTTATGACTTGGATGTCTTTCCACATAGCCTCAAGTATTGGTGATACATTTGAAATATAAAATTATTCTTCCCTAAGCAATTTGTTTTCCTTTAAGCATACATTCAACAGAAAACATTAAAAAGAAGTATCGATTCTATAGGTTCTTGGAAATTCATTTTTTTAATGAAAATAGGGATAAAGAAATATTTAGAAAATCCTATTGTAATCTCAGACTGATTTTCATACTGTTTGTTTTCTGTTTTGCCAGTGTTAGGGCTTAACATGCAGATATTCACATGTTTCTGAGGAAATCATTCCAATTTGGATTAGTTTCACATCTCATGTAAGTCAGTATATTTAAGTGGTATATGGCTGCTTCATTTACACTAGACTTGATATTTCTTTCTGTGTGTGTGTAAAATGATTGTCTGTGTTGTAAAATTATTATAACAGGTACCACATATGAAAGGTTGTACATTTTCATCTTTAAAAAAAAATCTTCTAGGAATAAGAGGATCTTCCAGATAATATGCTTATCTGTGCTGAACACAAATGATACTTATGGTTGAAAGTATAGAAAAAGAAAATATTACCAATTGATTATTATAACAAACTTCTTTACCCAAATGAGCCTTATTGAGTGTCTGTAATGGTAAAACAGACTAGAGATCAGGAAGAATGGGAAATTAACCAAAGTGCTTTTGTGACAGGGGATAATGTTATGTGAAAGCCTTGGCTACATTAGTGTTAGGTTTTTAGGCAACATTGTCTGCCATCTTACACCAGAAAAATCTCTGATATGTTACTGAATATTTTGTTGTCCCTCATTCTGTGCAAGAATCTGTCTTGGGACAATTGCTTTGAGAATTTAATTTACTGTAAAACCATAGTAAAGCAACACTAGCACTCAGTCTGTGATTTTATCCAGCTAATTGATGTGTAAAAAAATATGGAAAATGAGGGCATATTTTCATGGCTCACTAATGATCCAAGGTACCTAACTCTGCCTCCAGATTTTGACAGAAAGAGATAGCCTGTCTACCTCCCAGTTTGGGAGGCAGTCAGTGTGCTCCAAAGACCACATAAAAAACCTTGATGGCACAGAGAGATTCACCAAAGGGGAATCCATGACTGTCACTTATTACATAGGGAGGAAGAGAAATCATTTGCCAATAGCAAAGGAGAACACAACACCTGGGACCGGAAGCCCAAAGGGAATAGAGTTCAGGATGGTATGAACAGGCCACAGCAGCAGCTCAAGCTTAATCTTTATACAGTGCTTAAGAATAATCCAAGCTTTGCTACAGATGTCTCCTAAATTTACCTGCATTTTATTTGTAATTGACTTTTGCTTTCTGAAGTGCTACTTTATGGTACATATCTGATAAAGCATAATACTTGCATAAAGCAAACATTTCCATACAATGATTTTATTTATATGACTTATGAACCTTGTTCATGCATGGTTAATATTCTCAACAGATATTCTCACCTCAGCTTTTGAGAATGTGTAATGCACTTAGCATTTTAAAGTAGGATAAGCAGAAAAAGTTAGAAAATAGAGGAAATTTAAGCACTTAGTACCAGACTGTGAAGTTAATCATATTAAATCAGGTGGTGACAATAAAGACAGTTTTGTTGGCTGAACTAAGAGTAGAGTCTACTCCAAAAGAATTGGTACATTGGATACGCTTTCAGAAGCTTTGGAGTATGTAATGATATATGGACCCAAAATGTACTGCAGCAGTGTCCTTAAAATAAGGATAAACCTTGATACAACTTAATGTTACAACTTGAAAGGGAGTAAATACTTAGAAGTATTGTATAACTTTCACCCTTACATGTACTTCATGCTGTTGGCATTACAGTATTTTATTGTGCATCATATAAGACTGCCCCTTGACTTTGCTTTAAAAATATTGGCTTTTTTTAATGCACTGCTGAAGGTGAATAGATGTCAAGAATGATACATTAGCTAATGTCTAAATGTATTCATATTGAGAAATTGAAGGACAGTTAGTTAAATGCAGCTGGACGGCAGGAAAATAAATGACAGGGTTCTCAGAGTGTCACTTAGAATTTCATAGTTGTCAGTCATCAGAATAAATTCCAGCGTGCCTATAAATGGGGACTCTAATTATATACATAAGAGGAAAGCTGGTTTCCTGTTTTGGCTCTTAAATTAAAAAAAAATAAAAATCTTTCAGTATTAACTCTTCTTATAATATTTTTATATATATAGGAGTAATCTGTACTAAGCTTATCATATCTGAGCGCTTTATGAATGCTCATATTTAAAATACTTCTTCAAGTCCATTGTATAATTATTATTAATTGGTGTGTGCTCTGGTAATACGTGATGAATTAGACTTGTTTAGTCATGATTCTGTAAGAAGATTAAATTCAATCTTTTCATTTTCAATCACTTACGAATAAATGTGGTTATATTATTACTGGCAGTTACCAGCTATTACTTCTACTCTAGGTGGAATGTTAATCACATTAGATCTCATAGATTGTTGCAGTCCTGCAGACTGGATGTGTTGAAGTTCCTGAGAAGAAGTCAGAGGATTCAGCAATAGTTATTAACCTAAATGTCTCTAGCTAGGTTTGTAGCTAGGTGACAAACTGCTAGCTACAAAATATTATACAGCCTTATCTTTCTGGTGATTACTACCTTTGTCAGGATCTACTCTACTTGCCTCCACTGGGCCCCAGTCCATAAAGATTGCAACCTGTACTGGGTGTAAGTGCTGTCAGGGGAGGTCTGCAGGGGCAGCCCCAGGAGAGACCCCACTGGGGCAGGGGTTTCCCTGCAGCCCCTGGGGAGGCCCCAGGCTGGGGCAGGGGAAAGTGTGAGGAGGAAGGGGTGGCAGGGAGGAGCTGTCATGGGCTGACCACAGCCCCCCATTCCCCATTCCCCTGTGCTGCTTAGACGGGAGGGGGTAGAGGAGTTGGGGATGAAGGAGTGAAGTTGAGCTTGAGAAGAAGGGGAGGGTGGGGAGAAGATGGTTTAGTTCTTGTCTTTTTTTCTCACTATGCGACTCAATTTTAATTGGCAATAAATTAATGTTTCCCTGAGTCAAGTTGGTTTTGCCTGCAAAGGTAACTGACAAGTAATCTCCCTGTATTCATCTTGACCCGCGATGAGCTTTTCCATCCTACTTAACTCGCTGACCACACAAACTAAACCATTATCAGGGCTGAGGTCCTTGGAAGTTTCCTCCAGTGCGAAAGCTTGACTACACTGCCTATTTCAGGGCTGTGAGAACCTTCAAATTCAGCTGTCAGTGCTTCACTACGCAACAATACTCACATGGGTATTGTTGGTGAAGTGGGATGTGATACAGTAGCAAGCCATTATTCTGCTCCTGTGACAAGTGGTCAAGCTACTGGTGTCATGTTAGGATGGCCAGGTATTTCTTGTGCCACTGGTCCTACCCTTGTAGGAGATTCTGCCTATACTTATCCTCCAGCAGAGAGGTCATTCAAGGAACTGCTTCACTGAGTTGTGGGTGCTGAGTTATTCGTCCTTCTCAGTCCCTTCATGAATCAGTTCCTCCACAGACTCTTAGTATGGATCCATCATGATGGATCTGCACAGCATTGGCCAGGAGGTCGCATGCTGTCCTTTGCCATGCTTTCTGTGGGAGAGGTGGCAGGGGGTAGCAAGACCTGCGTTGCTCCTCTTCCGTTTTCTGTCATGTTCTGTAGAGAAAGCGGGAAATAAAATGGGCACTCCTAGCATCAATGCTTACATGATCTATGGGGAGCTGTGGAAGGCTTGAAGGTAGGTGGTTGTTGGGCATAGGCTATTTAACAGTACACTCTGATCGAGCCGCAGGCACAAGTGACTGCTAGATTTTTTCACTGACATCCTTTCAGCAGTATTGTCAGGTCAGAAATGTAGGGGCTTCCTTAATCTAAGACTCATCTGACTGTAACACTGTTTTTCTATGCACTAATTCCCATCTGTTAATTTTAGTAGATGTTGACAACTTTGTGGTGGTATGAATTTTTTAAGACTGTCACAAGATATGTTAGAAGTTGTCTAGTCCTAAGGTGGGGAAGTAATTTGGGGCCTATCCCTGACTGGCAATGAAACAGTATTATAAATGAGGAGGTGGTATATCATTTTGTGGCATAGTGTTTTTTGTAGAAGGATTTTATGTGCGAATGCAGAGGAGGAGGAAGATGATGTGCCAGGGAATGCTGAAAAATCTATCAGGAGGCCGGTATTGCTTCAGGAAAACATTTGTGCTTATTTCAGCTACCTGAAGGAGGTGCTGTGGAAAGGCACAGTCTTGACAAGTCCTGAGACCCTGAACTGTCAGGTTAATAGAAAGCCCATAACCTTTTACTAGTAATGGAAAAATCAAATGTACTGGGCTACATCCCTTAGCACACACAATGGCTTCTTTCTACCCAATGGCTTATGACTTAACTACCTTGGGGTTTTTTCAGTGCTCTTGATGGTTATCACTATGTAAACAGACACAATTGAGCTGATGTTCTTAGAGGGCAATGTCGATAAAGATATTTAGGCCTATACAAAATTTGTATAATAATTCTATTTTGGATTCTACAACGTCTTTCTAGTGCAACAAATTTATAACAGGAAGTTCTTTAGCAATATTAATGTAGAACTCTTGAAAAAATATTTTAAGCCTTAATTAGAGCTTTGAAAAATTGCATCTTTAAGTTAAATATGCTTAGCTTTCATCTTCCTGCAGAAACGTTCAGCTCTGAAGTAATTTGGTTGATTTACAGTGCACATTTTAATAGCAAACCTATTATCATGTCAATCAGGACTTTCCATGTTTTCTTTTCTTTTAAGCAAATAAAAACCTCCAAATTAGGTCTACTTAAAATATTGGTAATAAAAAGTGTGATAAAAACTTGAACAACTGCAGTTAGTACTAAAAGGCTTATCTTAAAGTTTTACAAAGTTATTGTTCAAAAAAACTTAACTACTTCATCTGAGCATTTCTGAGGTTGTATGGAATACAGTGTTGAACTATTTCTTCCCTGTAAAATTAAAAGACAAAACAAAACAAAAACCTGATATTTTTACTTCATTGACATTAGAGTCAACACTCATCCCCAATTGTGGGTTTTTTTTTATACTATCCTGTCAAAGTAAGTGCATAAATATTACTGATTTTATCAGACAGTCTGATAAAATACAGAAAATTGTACTGCTCTACTATTGGTATTAGTACCTTTTTTTTCAGGATTTTTTCACTGTTTTGTACAACTAACTTTGCATGCCACACCCAAGGTAAACTCATGTCTCCCTTTCTGAGCTATGAGAACGCACAGAGTTGTGCCTCAGCACAACTCATTAGAGGATCATGTCCTAATCAAGTGTTGAACTTGATTTTGAAAGACAGTGGACAGTCTAACCTGGGTCTAGCCAAGAGTTTAGGCAGATGATTAAGACAATAGATTTGCTCACTTTTCAAATATAAGTATATGTTTACATTCTGTGCTGTTTTGGATCCCAGCAACTGGAAAACTCTCAAAACTTTACAGTAGCTTACCCTTTAATAGTCTGTGCTCAAGGTAACACTCTGTTGCCAAGCAATTTGATTTGATTTTTAAATACAATATTCACCGTGTGCTTTTGAAACACTGCTTTTATATTCAAGTGGGGAAAAAAATATATGTTAAAAGTTAAGGGGCATCTTGGATATGCTTTTAAATCTTAATTTTCCTCATCTGTGCCTCTTGGGCTCACCATGACTTTGGCAAACATAGTTCTGTTTTGCAGGATACAAACTGGTAGATGTCAGTTCATTGCAGATGCAAAACATTTTACAAAATGTAAACTCAGATATTATGATCTTATCTTGTTTTCTAATTGCAAGGAGCAATTTTAGTGGAAGCAAAATGTGCTCAATCTGGCTTAAAATAAAAAAATAATATATAGTAAGGCTTAATATAAACATATGCTTAATTCTGTTCACATGGATGACCGTTCTAACTTTTTTATTACTGACAGTGGTCAGTGGTAGATGCCTAAGGAAACAGGAGGCAAGGCACTTGCATAGTAATAGTTTCTCAAGTCCCAGTTGTGCTCATGCAAGCACTTTCTGATTTAAGAACTTCCTGAGGTCATATCCCTGTTGCTGTTTTAATATCATTAGTAATCTTCTTTCCCTCACTGAATGTATCTAATTGTTTGGGTTGAAACTCCCAATGGTTTCAAAAGGTTATGACTCAAAGGCATGGTCAGAGAATTTACAGAATAAGCACACCTACTTGCTTTGTCTAAGTATGTCAACCTAGGAGTTTTCCTGGATTATTAGGGACAAAGCTAGATTTAAAACAAAAAACAAATCTAATTTTATAAAAAAAAATCTCATTTGTTCAACACTGCAATTTAGAGCTGAGAATCAAACAGCTGGTGCATAATATGCTTGTTATAATTTGAATTTCTTTTACCTGACAAGATATTTTGGGGGGAAGAGAAACTTAGTTATTCTTTCCTATATAGTCTCAGTGGAATCCAGAGCAAAATGGAAATGGGGACATTTAGCTGGAAGATTTTTGCATACAAAATAAATGGCAAAGTTTTAAGGGCACATGCATTTGAATACTATAATCAAAATGTCATTTAATGCAAATTCCAAAAGTAGTATCAACACAGAATTATAAATTTGACAGTGAAGTGCCTTTCATGAATAAATAGTTAAAGAAAGGTTAGAATATTGCTGTCTCTATCATGCTTCAGTTTGCTCTTCAAAGTTCCTGCTATTTCAATATTTCAATTTGGTAAAAAGTAGGTGGTGTTGTAATCCTTTTTTTTTTTTTTTTGGCTATAGGCCACCAATTTTCAGTATTCTGCAGATATTCCAAAATATCATTTTCCTCTTAAAAGGGAGAAATAATCATCCACGTAAAAATATGCAGTCAAGAAATTACATTTGGCCATTAAAAGAATATTCAGTCAAATCACTTTAAGTGGGAAGTGAAAGGGGTTTTATTTTTAAGCTTGATAAAGTGTGTATTTTAAGATGGGAAAAGCAAAGTAGACCCATCTTAATTTCGTGGTAATGCATTCACTGGAAAAGGGCAACATTATAAGATATATTTATATGTTCCATCTGTGCTGAATTTTCCTCATTGGATAAAAAAGATAAAAATAAATGAATCATAGAATCATTTATGTTGGAAAACACCCTTAAGATCATCGAGTCCAACCGTTAACCTAGCACTGCCAAGTCCACCACTAAACCACGTCCCTAAGCACCACATCTGCACATCTTTTAAATAGCTCCAGGGATGGGGACTCAACCACTTCCCTGGGAGCCTGTTCCAATGCCTGACTACTCTTTCAGTGAAGAAGTTTTTCCTAATACCCAACCTAAACCTCCCCTGGCGCAGCTTGAGGCCATTTCCTTTTGTCCTGTCGCTTGTTACTTTGGCGAAGAGACTGATACCTACCTCGCTATAACCTCCTTTCAGGTAGTTGTAGGGAGTGATAAGGTCTCCCCTGATCTCCCTCAGCTGCTCCTCATAAGACTTGTGCTCTAGACCCTTCACCAGCTTTGTTACCCTTCTCTGGACATACTCCAGCACCTCAATGTCCTTGTAGTGAGAGGCCGAAAACTGAGCACAGTATTTGAGGCGCGGCCTCACCAGTGCCGAGTACAAGGGGACAATCACTTCGCTAGTCCTGCTGGCCACACTATTTCTGATAAAAGCCACGATTCCATTGGCCTTCTTGGCCACCTGGGCACACTGCTGGCCCAACAGCCCCAGGTCCTTTTCCGCCAGGCAGCTCTCCAGCCACTCTTCCCCAAGCCTGTAGCATTGCATGGAGTTGTTGTGACCCAAGTGCAGGACCCAGCACTTAGCCTTGTTGAACCTCACACAATTGGCCTCAGCCCATCGATCCAGCCTGTCCAGACCCCTCTGTAGAGCCTTCCTACCCTGCAGCAGATCAACACTCTCACCCAACTTGGTGTCGTCTGCAAACTCACTGAGGGTGCACTCTATCCCCTCATCCAGATCATTCATAAAGATACTAAGCAGAACTGGCCTCATTACTGAGCCCTGGGGAACACCATTTGTGACCAGACACCAACTGGATTTAACTCCATTCACCACAACTCTTTGGGCCCCACCATCCAGCCAGTTTTTTTTACCCAGAGAAGAGTGCACTTATCCAAGCCATGAGCAGCCAGTTTCTCCAGGAGAATGCTGTGGGAAACCTTGTCAAAGGCTTTACTAAAGTCTAGGTAGACAACATCCACAGCCTTTCCTTCACCCACTAAGCAGGTCAACTTGTCATAGAAGGGGATCAGGTTAGTCAAGCAGGACCTGTCTCTCATAAACCCATGCTGACTGGGCCCGATCACCTGGTTGTCCCGTATGTGCCGTGTGACGGCACTCAAGATGAGCCACTCCATAACCTTCCCTGGCACAGAGGTCAGGCTGACAGGCCTGTAGTTCCCCAGATCCTCCTTCTGGCCTTTCTTGTAGATGGGCATCACATTTGTGAACTTCCAGTCAGCTGGGACCTCCCCAGATAGCCAGGACTGCTGATAGATGATGGAAAGTGGCTTGGTGAGCACCTCCACCAGCTCCCTCAGTATCCTTGGGTGGATCCCATCCAGCCCCATAGACTTGTGTGTGTCTATGTGGTGTAGCAGATCGCTAACCATTTCCCCTTGGATTATGGGGGCTTCATTCTGCTCCCCATCTCTATCTTCCAGCTCAGGGGGCTGCATACCCTGAGAACAACTGGTATTACTGTTAAAGACTGAGGCAAAGAAGGCATTAAGTACCTCAGCCTTTTCCTTGTCCTCTGTCACTGTGTTTCCCCACACATCTAATAAAGGATGGAGATTCTCCTTAGCCCTCCTTTTGTTGCTATTGTATTTGTAGAAACATTTTTTATTGTCTTTTACTGCAGTAGCCAGATTAAGTTCCCGTTGGGCTTTGGCCCTTCTAATTTTCTCCCTGCATAGACTCACGACATCTTTATAGTCCTTATCAGTGGCCTGCCCCTTCTTCCAAAGATCATAAAATCTCTTTTTTTTGTTCCTGAGTTCCAGCCAAAGCTCTCTGTTCAGCCAGGATGGTCTTCTTCCCCACTGGCTTGTCTTTCGGCACATGGGGATGGCCTGCTCCTGTGCCTTTAAGATTTCCTTCTTGAAGAACGTTCAGCCTTCCTGGACTCCTTTGCCCTTCAGGACTGCCTCCCCTCTGGAAGTCTAAGATAGCAGTTCTGCTGACCCCCCTCCTTACTTCTTCAAGAACTGAAAACTCTAGCATTTTGTGATCGCTATGCCTAAGACAGCCTCCAACTGTCACATCACCCACCAGGCCTTCTCTGCTCACAAACAGCGGGTCCAGCGGAGCGCCTTCCCTAGTGGGATCCCTCATCAGCTGTGTCAGGAAGTTATCTTCCACACACTCCAGAAACCTCCTAGACTGTTTCCTCTCCGCTGTATTGTATTTCCAGCAGGCATCTGGTAAGTTGAAGTCCCCCACGAGAAGGGCTAGCGATTGTGAGACTTCTCCTAGCTGCTTATAGGATACTTCATCCGCCTCTTCATCCTGGATGGGTGGTCCTAAACAGACTCCTACCATGATATCCTCCTTGTTGGCCTTCCCCCTGGTTCTTACCCATAAACACTCGACCCTATCATCACCATCGTCAAGCTCTAGACAATCAAAACACTCCCTAACACACAGGGCTACCCCACCTCCTCTCCTTCCTTGCCTATCCGTTCCGAAGAGTTTACAGCCATCCATTGCAGCACTGCAGTTGTGTGAGTTATCCCACCATGTTTCCATGATGGCAACTATATCATAGTTTTCCTGCTGCACAGTGGCTTCCAACTCCTCCTGTTTGTTGCCTATGCTGAGTGCATCGGTGTAGGTGCACTTCAGTTGGGCTATTGATCCTGCCACCTTTTTCGGGGGAGAAGCCCTAATTCCCTACGTGACTGTTCTGAGGTGCTTCCACAGTTTCTAACACATCGACAATACTTATGCCTTTGCTGCTGCGTGGATCTCCATCCCCTGCCTCCACTGAAATGGCTAAGGTGTTGCACGCATTAGTACAGGGACATTTCAAATGTGCTCCAGCATACTCAGCACATCGCGGAGCAGACCAAAGGATCTCACTAGCATACTGTCCCACAGACACTGGCGTGCCGTCCCCAGGCTTATTTTTAGCAAGTCTGGTTTTATCCTTTTCCCCCTTCAAATCTAGTTTAAAGCTCTTTTGATGAGCCCTGCTAACTCTTGTGCAAAGATCCTTTTCCCCCTCTGAGAAAGGTGCACCCTGTCTGTTACTAGCAGGGCTGATGTTGTGTAGACTAACCCACGATCAAAACACCCAAAATTCTGCCGGTGCCACCAGTCACGGAGCTAGGTGTTGATCAGCTGAGTCTGCCTGTTTCTTCCCTCATCATTCCCTGCAAATGGAAGGATAGAGAACACTACCTGTACTCCTGACCCCTTAACCAGTCGTCCCAAGGCCCCGAAGTCTCTCTTGATTGCCCTTGGACTTCTTAGTGCAACTTCATTGCTGCCTAAATGGAAAAGCACTAATGGATAATAATCTGAGGGCTGTACCAGGGTAGGAAGTTTTCTTGTCACATCTTTAACCCAGGCCCCAGGGAGGCAGCAGACTTCCCTAAGAAGTGCATCCTTTGTGCACTGAGGGGCCTTCTGTTTCCCTCAGAAGAGATTCTCCTGTGACAATGACCCATCTTTTATTCTTTATGGAAGTGGTTTTGATGCAAGGCATAGGCCAACTTAACCTCGACGACACCTGCAACCTAGGTGAACCATCATCCTCATCATTGTTTGGTTCCACTTGCAGAGTCTCGTACCTATTATACAAGGGCACCTGGGAAGGTGGGGTAGTCAGGGAGGAGACGCGCCTGCTGCACTGGGCAGGAACTTGTTGCCATTGCCCCCTGTCTCTTAAGTCACCACGTTCTGCCAGGTGGAGAGAGGATAGGGGATCCTCCATATCATGTGCCCTGTCTGCCAGTGGGGCCTGTCCCAAGGAAGGTGGGGTGCAGTTCCAGTAGTCTCTTCTCTCTCGGACTCCCTGATACTCCTCAACCTACTCACCTCCTTCCGGAGCTGTGTCACTAAGTGGAGGAGCTCCTCTACCTGGGCGCACCTGCCACAGGTGTGTTCACTGCTGCTGTCTGGTACTGGCACAAGAGCAGGGCACACCCTGCAGCCTGACATCTGGGTGGTAGCGTGTTCCCACTGGAGCTCTGTCTGGGAATCTGCGTCAGTCCCAGACATAGCCTTCTGCCGGGTAGATACCATTGCTCCCTGATTGAGCCGGTAGTCTTACATCACCTTTCCTGTGTGAACTGACATGCCCTGGCCACTAATGCTCCCTAAGGGCTTCTTTTGTGCATGTGAGGAGGTTTGGCCACCGTTGTTCCTGACTCCACCCAGGTCTCCTCAGCAACTGTCACGCAAGCTGCAGGCTCCTGGCAGATCTATTCGCTCCCCTGAGGTTTCCCTGGTTCAGGAACCCCCGCTGTGCACCACACAGGAGCACTCCACTGCGGATCCTGCCGGCACCGGAGCTGCTCCTCAGGGGAGCTTTTGTTGAAAGTCCACTTGATGGTGGTGTTGGTATTTATTTAAGGTTGAATTAAGTTCAGATAGCACAAAGCAGGTACATGTGGGTAACCTCTGCAGCCTTTTTCCACTCCCCTTTCTGTGACATGAGTGCGATCATGGGTGTGCGTGGGACATGCAAAACTGCCTGAGGGGGTATTTTCTCCAGAACTGATAACACTGTTGTTTAACAATAACAAAGTTTGCTTAGGATGACTGTCATCCAGCTAAAATGCTATCCAGGGAACTGCCAAAGAGTTTTTGGAAAAAAAAGGAGGAGTCAGCTTGAAAATAAGTATAAAAGAACCAGTATAATTTGTAATGGGAGGGGAGAGAGAAGAGGTTAACAGAGCAACAGTCAGACCCTGCTCTGACACTGCTCACAGCCACCCCACCGGCATCGCGATCTCTGCCTGGGGTTGACAGTGCAGCCTCCCTGTGAGGTGCCAGGAGCAGCCTGCACCCAGCTAAGGTGGTGAGTGTGGGGTGCAGCAAGCGAGGACCCACACCTCAGGGGGTGTATGTGGCCAGTCATGGGGTGCTCCCTCACCAGCATGTGTGGTAGCAGGTGGTAGGAAGCAGCAGAAGTACCCACAGAGCTGGAGCACTCACATCTCCCACAGGAGAGGTGTGCAGTCAGGGAACCCACACTGTTCCCTAGTAAGGGGGTATGTTGGTAGACCACACCACCAGGTGGAGGCTGTATGTATGTAACTGTGTGGGACTAGAACTGTTTAGGGTTGGCTATAGAAGGGTGTTGAGGCATTTTCACTCTAAAACAATGACACAAAGATGAAAACAGATAAGAATTTGCTGCTGTGTAGATGTGGTTTTAGATGCAACTCATGTATGTATGCAAGAGCTGGATAGTGTTGAAATCTGTATAATCACAAAGCGTTCGTTACTGTTGTAGAGGCGGTGATGAGATTTTTAACCCCATTGAATATGTACCCTTCTGGACTTTAAATCTGCTACACAGCTGTCTGTGAGAATCTGGACTTGACAAACTAGGTGCTTACTGAGTAAGGAAGGCATATTGGCTCAGCTGCTACATCTTATAAATATGCAGTTTATTTACTACTTAGCAGGAGGTAGTCATAATACATCACTTCCCACAGAGGTGGGTAATCTTTAGGCAGCAATCACGAACTGTAGACTCTAGCACTGGAGCCTTACAAGTACTGTGGTTCCAGGAAGGGTGTGGTTGCCTCTGGTTGTGCTGGCTGACTTCTGGTAAATGCATGGGTGAAAGAACACAGCCAAAACACCTAGAACATATACAGATCACAGTTTCAATTACGTATTTAATATAGTACGTTATTTTTGCAAACTACATGACACAATGCATAGAAGAACAATCAGTGGAAGGAAGTAAATAAACAGGAACAATGGAAAATTAAATGGTAAGGTTTTGCATGGGCAAATCATGATGGCATGTAATATGAACGAGCCTTACAAATCAGTGGTATCAGTAAATTAAGGACTGTTAGGAAAGTAAGAATGAAGTTTACTGTACATGTGCTGAAAAAAATGACTTAATATTTTATAATGTGAAATATGCTTAAAAATACCTTTAAAGTTGACCTTAACTGAAGTTAAAGACTAATCTCACTAAATTTTCAATTAGTTCCTACACATTGATAGTATAGTTATGTAAAACAAAAACAAGCCTAAAGATCAGAACTTCCACAGGTGTTTTTAACTAACCACTGTTTGGGCTAACTGCTTTGTTAAATGCTTTCCATATTAAAATGTATGTGGATCTTTTTGACTTTTTTTTAACCCATCACTATGTATTTCTTATGATCTGTACGATTATTTGTTTTTGTTCCAGTGTACTCCCTTTAAATGCTTTCAAGCATATAACACTTTTTCCATTTTACTTCAAAGACAATCTTTGAATGGCTAACACCCAGCACGGACTAAGGTCATAGAAAACTTTCCATTTGCTTCAATCAATGCTATTGTGAGTCTTGCACCACAATGAATGAGTCACAAAATTTCAAGTTCAGATTTTATTGTTAGCTTTGGGGACTGTGCTCCTTCCATCATAACTTTATAATGACGTTTTTGTGTGTGTGCATGTGTCTCTAACCTTTTAATACTGAACAGTATTTGCTTGATACTAGTTAATATGATTGTTCTGTATTGTCACATATTTCTAAGAGAACATGTCCTGAGTGGTCCTGCTTCCACCCAGAAACAAACATTTAAAAAAGTCAGAATTTATTGGGTTTTACAAGAACCATACTTGAATTTTTCTATTGGCAACTCATTGTTTTTCTGTTAATATGATGATGCAGTCTACTTTTATATCTTTGAGTATACATTTGCCTTGCAAAAGATCTGATAGGTGGTGGTTGAATAAGCATTTTTCCTGGTTGAACTAGGAATGCTAACACCCAAACATGCATGGCTGCAGGCCCAGGAATGCTTTAATTTCTGTTCTTTTTAACATTCCATAGCAACAAGCTGAACATTTTTCAAATACTGGCGAGGGAAGATGAGGGAAATATTTGAGGGTGTTAAGTCTCTAAAAGAACATAAAATGAATTTTTGAGAGAATCTTGGTGTTGGGGGCACAGAAAGCCAGAGAGAAGGTGAATACCAAGGTTCTGTCCTTTGATCAGTTCTGGCAATCAAGCAGTTTGTAAATGATGACAATATCATAATTAAGTGCCATACAGTGGAGACTTTGGCATCTTTCAGATTAATTGGTAAGTGCGTGAAAAAGGTGAGGAAAAGGAATGGTCATAATTTCCGTAGCAGTCTATGTCTTAGAACAAGCCCAGGTAGCTCAGAAATACGATTTGCAGGAAAGCTAACAGCAAGGGCCAACTAACTTGAGTGATCTTCCCATCACGCTATAAAGCACAGTCAGTGTCAGAGACTGAGGTAGACAGTGAAAGAAGCACCATTTACCAACCCGTCCTTTCTCCTTTCTTCTCCATAAAGAGCAAAACAACAGAAGGTCTTATGATTCTAGGAGGGAAGGTATAATAACTGACAAAATACTTTTGACAGAATTTAAAAAATGAAGTGAATGTTTTCAAAATAACTTTACGTATTTCTGTAGATCACCCAATGTACGAAATACCCAGACCTCTTCTCTTTACAAAACCAAAACCTGTGAAATACATACATTCTAAGAGTTGATATATTTCAATTTGGGAAAAAAACCCAAACAAACCAACCTAAAAATGTTATATATTCTGCTATGAGATGCTGTCCCAAAAGGTTTCAAGCTTCATAAAGAGATTTCAGCATTTCAAATAAGTCTGAATAGCTTAAATATAATTGTTTAAATCTTTACATTTATTTACAGCTTTTCATTATCACTTCATTATCTTGAAAAAGCAAACAAAAACCCTGAAAAGTGATAATTTTATTGCCCATCCTTGTTTGAGTGTAGCCTGCTCATGGCTCCTCTACTTAAATATTATAAACCACATTTCTGTTTGAAGATGAATGTGGTATCTGTAGTTACTGAATGACATTACATTAATCAGAAGATAGAAAGCAGTGTTTTTCCACCAATGGCATATATTTCTCTGGAGACAAGATACAGGAAATACGCTTTGACAGTGATGAGAATATGGAATTCACCTTTATCATAACGCATATTCAGCCTGGCCACTCACTTCTCATCTTGCCATATTCTTATCTTGTTTTGCTTTTGTTGAACACTTTCAACTCCTCCAGCTTGCAAGAGAATGTGATTTTACTTTCATGCGGCTAGACAGAGCACACAGGTATCATGCAAACAGGAAAATATAGTTTAGATATTCCCAGAGCATGTGTGATGAATGTAGGGCTAAGAGAACCTTGAAGTTCTTGGTAGATGTTTTAGGAATTCATGCTCATTAAAACTTAGTCTAACACAAAAATGTTGGTCTTTCCTCATGCTTTAGCAAAACTTTAATATCAGAATGCTCTGCTAAGGATTCATCATGATATTTTTTATTTTTTTTTTCTAAAATTGCATAGTTCATCTTCTTTAAAAAGTAGTAGTTGCCCATGCAGCGTATACCAGTAACTTCAGTCTTTGCAAAACTGAATATAATTTGTGGTAGAGGAGATGATAATTCTTACAAAAAATATCATTGTTACTGATTATTTATGACAAACTCTTTTCGACATAATGTCACCAAGGAATCATAGTTGTAGACTGGGGCTGCACTGTAGTAGTCACTGTGAACAAAACCTAGAATAATAAGACAGTCAAATGTAGAGATAAAGTGATACATACAACTGAATTTACAACATTAGCCCTTTTAATGTTCATGTAGACTGATGTCCCTATCCCACTTTAGGTGATGGTAAAACTTTCTCTGATATAACTGAGTAATTGATCTTTGCTAACTGGTTCGTTAACTTCATTACTCATGGTAGAGTATTTGATTCTGTTAGAGATGTCAAAGAGTTGAATCATGGCAAGTGTATGTATCTTGGGGTTTGTGGGACCAGTCTCTGTGGCAGGCCCACTATGTACCTCTGTCTTAGTGTATAGACCTTTAAAAAAGACTATAACATACAATTAAAATGAAACAGCATTTATTGAGAGAGATTGAAAGTAAGATTTTTTTTTATTATTATTGTGTTGAAGAGGATGTCTGGTTACTGTGCTCTTCTTCCTAGGTTTTCTGAAAAGAAGAAATCTTCCTAACAGTTAGCAAATAGCTTCAAATTACATAAGGGAGAAGTGATTGGAATGATCTATCCACCATTTATGCACAGGACTTGCATATACTCTGTTGGTGAGTTTGGAACCAGAGGCACTAGAAGACATAAAAAATAAGAGAAATATAATGTTGATATAGATAGTAGGATAAGGATGTTCAAGGAAATGTTTAGAAATTCCACCTTGGTATGCCTTTGTAATTGTTCTTTTCCTGGTGGAGAATTTTCAAAAGAACCTAAACAATTTAAATACTTAGCTACGACTGACACATAACAAAACATGAGAATCTAGTTTACCAAGATTGCTGTAAAATATCTTCCCTGATAATTTTAGCTGGTAGCATTTAATGGTCTTTCCTTGATGCTTGTACATTGCTGGCATGCTTTAAAGATGGTATTTTTGAACTCTGGAATTTTCCTTTCATTAGTTAACACACAATTTTCTGTATGGAGAGTTTAAAGATCAATAGCAACAATAGCCTGTCTTGAAGCCTGATTTGAAGATGATGGAGCCCCCATTCAAATTATAGACAAATATATCCTGTGCTATCTTTCCAGATAACTTATAGCCTAGATGCTGTTGACAGCATTTGCCCAAAGATATCAGAATGCTGGTCAGAAGCTTATATAATTAATCCATCTATTTTTATTCCACTTTTCAAATTGCATGGGGTAGTGCAGTTTTTCAGATTCTACTGGATAGTTACTAGTAGCAGATTTTGGCTTTTAAAAGTAACAATTCTGTGATTATTTACAAAATAAAGGCATCACTAATAAAACATTGTCAGTATTCCACCTCAAGACACAATTTAGAAACTTGTGAAAAATGCAACAGAACATAAGAAAATGTGATGGCTGTATTGTGTGTTCATATGTGTTTCACAAAAAAAAAAAAAAGGCTGAAAGGAAGTAATTAATTACAATGTATCTGTGGAGAGTGACTCAATATTAGCCTGTCATTCTGACTAGACAGGACTGCTGTACTTCAAAGTACTAGAAGTCCACAAAAGCAAAGGAGTCAAAATGTGTCTCTGGTTTATCATATTATGATACATTGACTGGCAAAACCATAACTGAATAATTCAATATTTCTATGTTGAAAATAAACCAACAATAATTAAGCTTACATTTCTTGACTCTCATACCTGACATACAACAACTCTCCATCACTGGGACATTCAAATCCAGTAAATGATGTGGAGAATAAAATTGTTGAATTTAGATCTATAGGTGTTACTCAGCTCGAAACTCATCAGTATATTTTCAGCTGAAATAATAAATGAGATGATAGAGTCATTTATTCTATCAAAGTTGGAAAGTATATTAATGTATATGCTGCAGGAGAAGAAACAGAAGTATAAAGAAGTACTGTTTCCACTTGTTTCAGAGCAAAGTGGATGTTCAGTGACCTGTCACAAGTTATATATAAAGATATATATATATATATGGCAGCACCAGGAACATGAATGCATTTCCTAGCTCACAGCATGGTTCAAGCTGCATCCCATCAAACTTATTGACCTAAAGCTAAGTCAGACAGTAAATAAAACACAAACCTAAACCACATTCCAGCTAAAAGCCAAGGAGTGTGTAAAATAAATCTGACTGCAATTGTTAAACTTCAAGTCTGTTTCAACAATTAATATTAATTAATAGATTAACTGTGCTTTAATTCCAAATGGAACATGCTAAGCTTATTTAGTACACTTAATGTGTTTACCTAATTGAATCACTATACCAGTGCTGGTACAGACCCAGTCTCCAAGTGTAAGGAATTCAGAGATGGAGAACTGAGTAAGAGTGCTTTATGCATACAGACAAAACTTAATAGCAGGATTTGAGGATTTGTTCAAAGCTCAAGGTGCTTTCATGCTCAACATCCTTACTGTAGAGTTGGCAGATCCTGGTTCCATTCTTCCAGAGGAACCTGAATAACTGAACAACACACATTTCTATTGAGCCACATAATTGATATTTGAAGAAGAGTCTTTGAGTCCTTCTCAACTTTCCCTGAGGGGCAGGAAATATTTTTGTATAAAACATTTAAAGACTGTCCAGGATGATGGCTATGGCATTCACATAAAAGTAGGATGCCTGAATTTAGTAGAAGATTACGAAAACCAAAGCAAAACCAAAGGAAATCTGCCCCACCTTCACAAGCACATATACTAGAGTACACCATGGTCTGATGGTTGAGGAGCTGCCCTACAGGGGATATATGTGTATTCAAACCTTCTCAGATGAAAACCAGTCACCCACATTCTTGGCAAACACAGTAAATACCAGTCATAAAAGGAAACAAAGCCATCCTAGAATACTTGGGGGGAATTTTGATAAGAAATAAGTTATTTTATTTGTATTTCATAAAACTTGCATAATTTCATTTCAATTTTACAAACTTAACTTGATTGGTTAATGCAAAGAATGTAAAAGAAATTACTTGCACAGAGTCTTTTTCAAGAGCAATGACAAAATAATTCAGGTTGGTAGAGGCATCTGGAAGTCATTGGACTGCCACCCCTCCCCCAGCTAAAAGTTTTCAGCTGGTATATTATATTTTTTCATGTGCTTATTACTGAAATAAAACTTATGTTTTATTTCAGAGAATGCACTTATCGTGGGTTTTTTCATTTTCAGCTGGACTGGTTTTTACAAGTCTCTTGTTCTTTACTGCCTGACTTAGTGTAAGGTCATTAAATGGAATTACATCATTTGAGATTTCGGAGAAGGACTGGAGTCAGGAGCCTTTTGCTTATGTTTAGAAATCCTAGTATGGCAAGCACCACTGACATCATGGGTAGACATGTTTAGATACCAATGACATAGAACTCTATCCCAGGAATGTTCTTGTAGTCAGTTAATGAAATTTATGATTTGACATAGACAGTATGTTTATGACTAAGTTATTTCAGGAGATCCTCAGAATACTAAAGGCTTGAGCCCTAAATCACCACTGTTCTTCAAAATATGCAGTAATTTACACAAAGATAATGAAGTAACTGCTAATTTGGATTTAATGTTCTATGTATAGTAGAGAATCAAAAGATACTATCTATTTTGACCATAGTAAGACTTCTGCCACAGTTTCACATATTTTCATAATTAAGCTTCACAGATACAGTGTAGATGAGACCACCATAGTGTTATAGCAAAACTGATCGCAAGATGGTATTGAGAGAGCGATTGTCAATGGCAGGAGCTTTACTTTTGAGTAAAGCTCTTCAGTGGATCCTACTTGAATTCTAGTTTATATTTCATTGCTATCCTGGGTGATGGAATAGAAAGTATGCTTACTATGCTTTCCTGGTATAAACTGCAAGCATATTGGAAGTCTGTATTATAATTCAAAGTAATTTTAACAACAGGGAAAAAAAGATTTTAAAATGTATGATTCAATTCAATAAAGATGACTACAGGCTTCTACTTTCGGGTTGTAATATCAGGTGCATGAATACAGAGATAGCAGTTCTACATGAGCTGATTAGATAGCAATTCAATATCAAAGGATCTGAGGATAATCCTCAGCAGATCATAAGGCACACATCAATCGGTGGTGTCGTGCTGCTGTAAAGGAGAACATTGTACATCATGCTGGGATATGTAAATGAAGTACAGCTCACAATAAATGCTATGTAATTCTTCTGCTTTGTTCATC
Organism: Theristicus caerulescens; assembly: GCA_020745775.1. Classification (NCBI taxonomy): domain Eukaryota; kingdom Metazoa; phylum Chordata; class Aves; order Pelecaniformes; family Threskiornithidae; genus Theristicus; species Theristicus caerulescens. The sequence continues at coordinate 79,390,037 of CM036558.1, forward strand.
ATACATGAAACCTTAGATGGAGTACAGTAACCTGTTTTGGGGAGCATTTGGACCCATCAAGGAAGCTATACACCAATACTGCAAATAGTTCAGAGGAGAAAAATTAGTATAATCAGAGATCTGGATAATTTTTCTAGTAAGGGGAAACTCTATGATTTGTGATTGGTTCTTTGAAAGAAGACTGAAGATTTAAGAATATTCAAATATGTAAAATACTACTTGAAAGAGGAAGGTAGTTGTCATTTCTCCATGTTAGTGATAGGACAATAGGTATTTAAGAGGTTTAAATAGCAGTTTAATTTGCATGTTGAAATAATAAACATAATGATATATTAGAATAGGCCAGTTTCAGATTCTGTGAAGTCGCTACTGTAGAAAATCTTTCAGAACTGGAAGAAACATCTTGCACATAATTATACTTCTTTCCATATTGAAGCAGAGATGTACCAATGACTTCCTGAGATCCCTTCCAGCTCAGTTCTAAAATTCTGTACTCATTAATTTAAAAATTGTGAGTTTATAAATATATATATATATTTTACTATGCAAATGAAAGTCAAGAAAAAAGTGGTAGAGCAAACTTTCTGGTATAATTATGACACTCTAAGAAAAAGAGAAACTGACAGTTATTTCCCCAAAGAGCAGGTTTTCAAGTTGTGTAATTGATCTACATTTCCAAAGAAGTATAATTAAATCTTAGGGCAAATATATGCATTCAAATCCTGTTAGAAAATAATGGGATTCAGATGTATAATTTCTCAACTCCTACACACAACTTTGAAAATACCCTGAAGTCTAAACATAAAGGTATCCACAGTGACAAAAACAGAGTTTAAAAGCAAACATTAAACAGTTTTATATCTGTTCACAAAACAAAATGTCACATTTCATAAAGACCTGCTTCAGGTGTAGAAAAAAGGGGAACTATTTTCATATCCAAGAGTCTTTCTCAACAACCAGACAAACTCAGTAAGTTGAATTTGCCCTGAAGCAGATGGCACCAAACTTAGAAGTCACTGTTCAGTTCAGTGGGAGACCTCAGCCCACCTCTGGTTGTTAAATAAAATGATTAATTAGCTCTGTTCAGCATAAAATAATTTTTGGCACTGTAGAAAAAAAGTGAACTATCAAAAAATCTCACTTTTTCTCTTGTGGTGTCATGGTTCTGTGATTGAACTGATCCAACATATACTGCTGAATGACATAAAACCATAGAAATTAAGTGTTTAATTTAAGTAATGTGGTATTTACATGAATTAAATCAGCTAATTAAGCAAACAATTAAGAGCTTGCAATATTAACAAGTAATTGTATAATAGACAGTTATTGAAGTTTGTCCATAAGTTTATGTTATAGGCATTTTAATGAATTTCCTAATTGTACTGACACATTACACAAATTAGAATCAGACAAAAAATGTGGAAAAAGCCTTGGACAACACTAATTCAAGTTTCTTAAACATTTATGGATAGCTTAAAACAATTCTCATTGATCTGACTAATTATATTTGCTACTTAATGGAATACTTCATTGCAGCCTGAATTGCAAGTTTTATTGGCAGTTATAATACAAAATATTATGCAGATAGTTGGTAGTTATAGAACTGTTGATACACTAAGACTTACAAATTATATACAGCTTTTATAAAGCTTTAAGGTTGAATTCAGAAGAGAAAACTACTTTATTTGGGTCACAGTATTGAATATTACAGTAGAGTTATCAATGTTTTATCATAGAGTTTAAAGCTTTCATCTTAGTCTTTTGATCATTTTATATCAACAAGGGATTCATTACATCATGGAAAAAAGCTGTGCAGGTTTTATATCATGGAAAAGGGATCATATTTCTGTGTGCTAATGAAGAAATTTTAAGATATTGATTTAAGAAAAGAAAAAAACCAAACCTTGCCTAATCTTTCTCAGCTACCTCACTTTCCTCTTACTTCTGCACTGCTGGTTGTGTATTCAAGAACAATGGAACAACTGTATTGTTCTTTCTTTGGAAATTCAGCATATGACCTGTTGTTTGCATGATGTACTTCTCTTTTGATAAGAAATGAAAAAAAGAAAGTAATTCCTGTATGTAAACCAAATCTTTTTTAAATGCATATATTGCAATCTGTTTGATCCTAAGAGGTTCCTGTCTAGTAGTAAGTAATTTTCAATATCGGATTTTTTTCCTATATCTTGCATTTTCCTGTTCTCCAAAGAATTCAAGAAATAAATTTCTCATAAGGCTAGTATTACTCTGTTGACACAAAATGCGAGCCTATTTGAGGGGCTGATGAATATAAAAACAAACCATAAAAGCAGTTAGTTATTTAATTTGATTTTAAAATACAAATACAGTATTATGTTTTACAATACAAATACAGCATTATGTACAAGTGCCTGAATGATCAGGGAGATGCCTCCTGGGAGGAAAGATACTGAAGAACTGTTTATGTGTAAACCATAAAAAGCACTATACTATAAGATGTACCATGTCAACCAGAAGAACACTTGAACAGTGATTGGAATACGTTGAAAAGGAACTCATCGCTTCCCCCTCTCATGTGAGATGTCTGCTCTGTAGAACTAACAAATTAAGCAAATAAAATCATCTGGGAAGGACAAATTCCCCGTCCCCCAGAAAAGAATAGCTATGCTTAGTATCAGGAACACTTCCTGGAGATAAGCTACATGGGTTTAAATTCTTTCCCAAATAACTCAGGCTCTGTTTGGATTTTCCCTAATTTGTGCTCAGGGATTTTTATCCATCAATTTGCCATGCAAAAGGAGGTCTTTCGAGCTGTGGTTTGTATATGCAGGGAGAAGACACAAAAGGCCAAAGCTCAATTAGAGTCGAAACTGGCCAGTGTTGTGTCAGATAACAAGAAGGGCTTTTTTAAGTATGTTAATAGCAAGAGGAGGTCTAAAGAAAACATTGGACTGACACTTGTTGAAGATGGTCATCTGACTAATAGGGATGAAAAAAAGGCAAAAGCATTCAATGCACATTTTGCCTCAGTTTTTAATAATACTGATAGACCTTGGGCTGCCCAGTCCCCTGAGTTGGAGCACCACGAGTGTGGGAACAGTGACCTTCCATTTGTGGACACTGAAGTTGTAAGGGACCAGCTGTATCAGCTGAATGTTCACAAGTCCATGGGGCATGAGTACTGAAGGAGCTGGCAGATTTTATGGCAGGACCCCTCTTGATCATCTACCAAAGGTCTTGGGAATCTGGGGAGGTCCCTGAAGACTAAAAACTACCCAGTGTTATTCCAATCTATAAAAAGGGCGTGAGGGAAGACCCAGGGAACTACAGACCTGTTAGTCTAACCTCAGTACCTGCAAAAATTATGGAGAGGATTATGGGTTCACAAAGGGAAAGTCCTGTTTAACTAATTTGATATCCTTCTATGATAAGGTCACCCGCCTAGTGGATGAAGAGAAGGTGGTAGATGTAGTTTTTCTGGGATTTTAGTAAGGCTTTTGATACTGTCCCTCACAGCATCCTTCTGGACAAGTTGTCCAACTGTGGCATGAGCGCGTTCACATTGTGCTGGGTGAAGAACTGGCTGAAGGGCAGAGCTCAAAGGGTTGCAGTGAATGGGGCTACATTTGGCTGGTGACCAGTCACCAGCAGTGTTCCTCAGGGTTCAATTCTAGGGCCAGTCCTGTTCAGTATATTTATCAACGATCTGGATGCAGGAGTTGAATGCGCCATTAGCAAGTTTGCTGATGATACCGAAGTGGGAGGTGCTGTTGACTCTCCTGAGGGACAAGATGCCTTGCAGAGGGATCTAGATAGATTGGAGCATTGGGCTATGATTAATGGAATGAAAATTAACAAGTCAAAATGCGAGATTCTGCACCTAGGACAGAGTAATGCCGGGCATGAGTATAAACTGGGAGAGGAGTGGCTGGAGAGCAGCCCTGCAGAAAGGGATCTGGGGGTGCTGGTCGACAGCAGGCTCAATACGAGTCAGCAGTGTGCCCTGGCAGCCAAGAGGGCAAACCGCATCCTGGGGTTCATCAAACACAATATAACCAGCCAGTCAAAACAGGTGATTATCCTGCTGTATTCAGCGTTGGTGTGGCCTCACCTTGAGTATCATGTGCAGTTCTGAGCCTCACAATTTAAGAAGGATGTGAAGGTCCTTGAATGCGTCCAGAGGAGGGCAACAAAGCTGGTGAAAGGGCTGGAAGGAATGCCCTACGAGGAGCGGCTAAGGACTTTGGGCTTGTCTAGTTTGGAGAAAAGGAGGCTGAGGGGTGACCTCCTTGCTCTCTACAGCTTCCTGATGAGGGGAAGTGGAGTGGGCGGTGCTGAGCTCTTCTGCCTGGTATCCAGTGATAGGATGCGTGGGAGTGGTTCAAAGCTGCACCAGGGGAGGTTTAGACTGGACATTAGGAAGCATTTCTTTACCGAGAGGGTGGTCAAACACTGGAACAGGCTTCCTAGAGAGGTGGTTGATGCCCCAAGCCTGTCAGTGTTTAAGAGGCATTTGGACAATGCCCTTAATAACATGCTTTAACTTTTGTTCATCACTGAATTGGTTGATCGTTGTAGGTCCCTTCCAACTGAAATAGCCTAGTCTATTCTATTCTATTCTGTTCTGTTCTATTCTATTCTATTCTGTTCTTTGGATCTTGAGATGAAAGCATGTCCCCCTCCCATATTCTTTAAAACACAGTTCAGATGACACCCTCACAGAAAAGTTTATAGCACAAAGTCCTGTGTGGACAGTTTCACAGAGTAAGATATTCAAACTGCAGAGCAGTAGTATGCAAAGTGATAGCCTTGTCCTAGTTTTGCTACGTGTAGTTTAGATGGGACCTCATTCGATACTACTGGCTGTGCTGAACTGTAACCTGAAGTAGTCGCCATGTATTGTGAATGGAAGATCTGTGTTTATGGATCATATGTATGGCAGGCAAGTGCATAAGTTACAGGAGCTACAAGCCTATCTGCTGAGGTTCATCAGTTCCTTTCTTCATGTGAACCTTATTTGTCTGGTGCCTCTCTCCATCTGTAAAATGGGAATTAGAAACAAACAGGGAAGGATAATCTGATGCAGGGGTAGGACAGGGGTAGGGAGATGACTGCGAGACTGCCTAGGAAAGACAGTTGCCTTATGTATTTCTTGAGCTCTCCTCTATGAGAGGTTAAATACCAATTTTATGAACTCTTCCACTATGAAATATAATCTCATAGAAAGTTTTCCATTCTCTTCTCTTCTGCCTTTTTTCCCCTTCCCTCTTTTCCTGAGAGAAAACATGCATTAGGCAGAACTGGCTAGTTCTTTAAAAAGAACGAATTGTGTTTGCATCACAGCTCAGAACACAAAAACTTCATTTGTCTCACTGAAAAAAAGGTATTTTTGTAATTAAATCATATAAATAAACTGGTTTTTAAGCTAATTATTGATGTCATAATTTGGTTGTTAATGAGGAGTCTGAGCTTATAGCTGTAATGTCTTCAGCATAAAAGAATTACAATAAAATAATGGATAAAAGCTTCTTAGGAAATAAAAGGATTTGTGTTTGATTCATTCAAACTGTTAACTGTCTAAAAGCAAGGAGTCTGTATCAAAACATTTTGAAGGATGTTATATTTCAGAATAAGACTTTTAAAGGGCTAGATATATTATAGTTAGTCATAGCTGTGGATGGGGTACTTTACCTTTCAATGAATTTCAATCTGTATCACTCATACTGCAGATAAATGCTATGCTATGGTTTTTTATAGGAATTAGCTCTGTGTTTTTGTCCTGAAATTTTATTTTGAGTTTGAGAAACCTTTCTAAATGAGAATTTAATGGAAGAGAAATAAGTTCTTGCAAAGTAGTTCAGTTTTCAGGTACTGAAAACCATTCCACTAGAAAACTATCTGACAAATAAAACCCTTGTCCAAACCTAGTGTAAATGCTTGGAAATGCTGACAAGCAAACAGGCTCTGGAAGAAGTACATTTTTGAAAGCTTTATGTTCCCTTTTCCCGGTCAGACAATATTCATGCAGCTTTGACATTTACAGTTATTCTTATACGGCAAAGGAGGCTCCATAGTTTCAAGGGACGTGAAAGCTCCCATTGGCCATGCCTGGCACCCCAAACCAAGTTATCAGGCTTCTGCCCCTTTCTGCATTAAAGAGAAAGTCACTTATACTTCTGGCAGTGTTAATAAGTCAAAATCCTGCAACTGTTTCATAAAAGTTTGAAAGATTTATTCTACTTAATAAATCTCTGAATCATACCATCTGTTTCAGGCTAACCACAGCACATAAAAAGAAATAATTTCAGAGTCGTGAAAGCTGAAAAAAACCCTCACCTCATAAAGTGATAATAATTAAATACTTAAAAGGTTGACAGTCAATATGAACCAAATGAGCTAGATCCTAAAGTTCAAAAAATATGTAACATTTTGTTTCATAGAACTGTAAATTAATGCTTTTGGAATAGCACTTAGGAATAGATGATAGGAAAGGGAAATTGAAAAGCATATTATTTAACATGAAATATGTAATTTTGCTGGACTGTTAATATTGACAGAGGCATAGAATAGATTTTTCATCTGACATTACTGAAGAACGTTTTAAAATGGAGAACAATTTCACTTAGGCTACATACAGCATGTAACCTGCTTCATCAACAGAAAGCAGTATGATCCAATTTATTGAGTGGTAAATATTTTCACTTGTGCGTCCGCCTTCACAGGGATTTATCTTAATGTTTCAGACCTTTTGGTACAGGGCAAAGCTTTTATAAGTCTGTCTGCTCAGAGGAGAGGTATTGATTATGCAAACTTGCTAAATGTTACTCGGAGTTACAGGGATTCGATAATAATAACAACTATTGGTTGTTTAGTTGAGTTGGTCTTTCAGTAAAGGTCTGATGAAACTTTAAATGTTGGGGCTATTTTAAAGTGATTTATTTCAAACCCAGAGAATGAAATAGAGTTCTGACTCCAGACTGAACTTTACAAATTGACATCATATCCCATTTATGTACCTTATAAATTGAAAACAGTTATTTTATTTCTTGAATTATTTCTAAATGTTGTTTGGCATTTCTTTTTCAATATGAATCTTTCTACTTGACTGAGACTTTTATCTTTGGATATAATTTTTCTACTCTATTTGACACACAATGACTGTCACGGATGAGTGGTTAGGCCGCTTAAAAATCACCATCAAAGATATTTGCAAATAGTGATTTTAATAGAAATCTAAAAGTGTGATTTAACAGAGTTCGATGGCAAGTTTCGCTCTATTACTTATTAAGTGAATGCAATATATATATATAAAGAGAAAGAAAGATGAAATCGAGCCCGAAGAAAATACAAGGAGGAAAAGGGGAGCCCTCCTGTTGAGTCACGAGGTTCAGAATGGACCCCCTTGCTTTCTAAACTCCTTCTCAGAGAGAAGCCTAGGTGCGGCTGGATCCAGTCCTAGTCTCAGATTTGGTCAACCGTTTATGACTAAGGATTATGTATGTTTAGCAGCAGTTTAAGGTTTGTTCGCAGCAAGGAGAGAATCACAAAAATTTAGCAATAACTAATCATTAATTAATCTAGCATCTACAAAATGATCAAATGAGGTTTACTATAATATTTGAATTGATTCACACACACACACTAGGCCTAAATACTCTTTATGTGTGCAGTTAAAGGTACCTATTGAAATATGCACAGTTAAAGGCACCAATAAAAATTCCTCGCTGGGTTTAGTGAAATACTCACTTTAAATGACTGTCTCAACAGGTGAAAGTCGAACCTCGAGGAGCAAGGAGTGCCGGAGATTGGGCAAAAGTTGAACCTCAAGGAGTGCCAGAGATCAGCTCATGCAAACTTAACAGTTTGCAGCTCTGAGAGGCGTCCCACTCAGAGGGAGTTTCTGGTGCAGCCTGCTGTGGTCCAGGAGAGCTCAAAGGGTCTCACTTGGTATCACTGTTTATAGAGTTACGAGATGATTGACTTTAGGCATCAGTAAATTTCCCTTCTACTTTCACAGCCCGTGTTGAAAATTACCAAAGTTCTCAAAAAGTCCAGGGATGCTGGTACAGATCCTCCCAAGTTACAGCCTGCATAAAATAGGCTGCAAGGCTGCCAGGTGGTGACTAGTACAGACAAAAAATATGTTCCAAGGTTGTCAGGGCTGCCTCCCTGGTACAGACAGTGCTGCTCCCACCCTAGCCATGTAAGAGTTTTGATATGGTCAAGGGACACTTTACCATCAAACTCGTTACACAAAGGCCAAGTTTTGACAGGAGTTACTGAGATTGTAGGGTGGCTTCGCTTCCCATGCTCTGCCAGGTGCACAAGAAGAAATGGGAGGCGGGGGAATGCACCACCACAATGACATTCAGAGGAGATGAATATCAAGATTCTTAATAATTTAGTACCATAATTTTGGTGTATCTTGAGTTGTCAGTGTTTGAAGGATACATACTGCCAGCTAGGGGTGATATTGTCTGCACATTTTGATTCTGTGCAGAAAATAACGTCAAGTATTAAGATGTCTGCAGTTTCAAAAAAAAAAAAAAAAAAAAAGAAAGTGAACCTTCCAGAACAGCTACCTGTAAAAGTACAAACCACGTTGCTTGGTTTAAGGAGACGGTCCTATCACTACATCTGGAATTGTAAACTCTATTTAGTGGCACTGCTGTGCATTTTTATTCCTTGTTGATTGACAAGCTGCAGACCAAATAGTAGGGCTAGAGCTTAAAATATCTTCCCAACTAAGAAAAACTATAAACCGGAACAAAATAGTCAAGTCTGTCCTGAAAATATTTTTATTATTCTTTGTTGAAATTCAAGGCAACACATTTTTTCACATGTGAGACCTACAGATGACTGTTTCAAAAACTGAATAACCCTTTTGAAATTCAGCAGTTTGGATGCTATACATATTTTCAGATAATAAAGACAGACATTAATTTCAGAGCTTCTTTCTTCCTAATAGTCCTGAGGTATAAATCTTTTATAGCCTCATTGTTCTGCCTCCAAAAGCTCCTTATCACCGATTTCTGTGTCCTGCTAATATTTGTATTTATTCTCTGAAAGTATGGACTGTCTAAGAAATTTTAAGGTGTTTTCTGAAGTACAGATATACAACTGTCTATAATTCTTTTTAGTGCATTTTTTTCTGTCTGCATTTACATATTTAAATTATATTGGAGAAGGGGTGAGTTTATTTAAGTTGGTACCAGTTGGATTATAGCTACGACTAAAAAAGTGATACCAAATCCAGGACATATAATAAGTAACCATAAAGTAACTCATTATGATACTCTCCCCAGTGTAAGTAGAATTCCTTCATATGAACAAACCCCAGTGTGCTAGAAGACATTTTTTAAAGTGAAGTCCTGTGACAAGCCACATACGTTATTTCTTTTTTAATATTTATAATTTACAATGCAGCATTGTATTGTAGGAGTCTTTTGGCTCTAGTTTGAGCCATCAATTCCACCTATAAAAATTTATAGGTGTGATTTTATAATATGTACCAGCAAGAGTAGTGTGGAACAGTGAAGTTGGTTGTAAAGCTGACAGTAGGAATCCACAAAGTGTAGGACATGAGCACTTAACTGAATATACACTACCATGGTTGATGTGTTAGCAGTACTGCTGCTTTTCAACAAAATGGATCATTAAGCATCTCATTTGTATATCGTGGGAAGTATAAACAAATTCTGCTGTTTGTGAGCATCTATAATACTAGGTGAAGTTAGAAATGCACATGCTATCTAGAATATTGTAAGTGGGTTTTTTTTGCTTCCTTTAATATTCATTTCCAATATAGAGCTTAATTTTGATTATAAATGAAACCCTCACCATTAAAATATTTTTTCTCCAAAGCTCAACAACCCGATATAAATAATTTCAAACATATACCATTTGTGTATTATTTTTAAACTAAAGAATTTAAAACAGCATTCATTATACTTTAAGCAAGTTTCAGCAGGAAGTCAGAATAATCTCGAAAGCCTTCTAATTCTTCAAAATAGAACAAAAATATAACTTCTCTTTTACAGTTAGCAATCATGAGTCTGTGTTGGGGGGTTGTCAGTGCTTTGGAAACTGTTAACTGAAATTTAAAAGTGTAAGCTGACAACTTTCTGAGGACATTCAAATAAAAAGTATTATTCCCTTTACATTAGAATCCATTAGCTTCTTGGTTCTCAAAATCACAGGTAAACAGATGATGGAAAAGCTTTAACAGTCTTTAGCTGCAAAACTGTGAATAAATAATAAGCAGATTATATCAACCGGAATATTCCTTGTCAGAATGCAAGTGTTACTGGGTTAAGAAAAACAAACCTATTAATTTCTTTCCCTCCTAATCAAAATTGTACTGCTCTTTTCCCATCCTTCTTCATCTTGTCATTTGGAAGCTAACTATAATTATGAAAATGTTAGGGCAGTTAGAAGTTGGTAGCTTGTGAAACCCACCTCTGCTGCTAGACTGAAAACGATTGTCAGCACATTGTTTTGTGGTGCTTGCGGCCAGATGGTGCACGCTCTTGGTTCCTGCGGACTTCAGCAGCATGTGTGGGAGCACATTGCTTCTGAGGGTTGGCCCAATACTGCATTGAAAAGCCTAGTACTACACTGATCTGTAAACTCTTGGATTTGAATCACTGTGTCTTTCAAGTTCTTGTTCAAATGAGCATGAATTTGGCTAGAGGAGTGATGCAAGTGAGTTTTCAGGATGGGATAGCTGCCTCATCCTTTGGAAAGTATGAATTATAAATGAACCCAGAATCAGGGTTACATACTGCTACCCACAAATAGCTTAATCTTGACATTTTGATTTTGACCAGCTTTTTTCCTGTAGGCCTTGCTGTTGGGAGACAGGTCCAGTGGGGTGATTTTTTTGCAATTGCATGTATTGAAAAGAGAAGCAGGAACTTACCACTAGTGTGCAATACTGCAGAGTAAGTCTGTCATAGGGGAATTTCTGTATTCTTGCTTGCAAAATAAAGATACTGCTGCTATGACAGGTTGGACCAAGTCCTGAGTGAATCCCATCTGCCAAAGCCACAGACATATGCCACCTGCATGCATGTTGAAGATGATCAGACCTCTTGGATCAGAAGACAGGAACTGTCTTGACATGCCAAAGAAGTCTTCGAGTCTACTTTGTCCTGAATTTTTATCTAGAGCTGGGTTTTTTCTTATCTTTTGAGTTTTAAACAGTATTCCTGCAGCCTACCCATTTATCACGCAGAAGGGAAAGGCGGCAATGCTGAGTCATCTAGTGAGTATGTCTTCATCATTATGCAGCCCCAAGAAGCAAACCTACTTTTGTAAGCAAGCTCTATGGGCACACAGTCCTATCACACTTTCAGAGATTTCCCTTTTGCTTCATCAGAACACATCTGAAAGCTGTTTAAAGTCCTTTTTGTTACATGTTATTGGCAGCACCATCTGATCACCATGCCACTAGTGATTAGTTCATTGTCTTCAAAGTTATAGTCTACAAGCAAAACAGCTTGAAATGAAGCTCCTCATTATGGCATTGCTGATTTTTTTTCAAGTATAAGAAGATGAGTGTAATGCCAACTTGCTTGATAGTTGTTGAGGAAGATGTCAGAAGTATTTTTAATTACATAGACCACCTTTATACTCAAACATTCTTTTAAAATTACTGTTATTGTTGTGATAGTTCCTATTGCTGTATTTGAGGAAGGCCATACTGTGCAAATGAAGGGTAAAAACGCTTTCTTAGTTTTTCAATATATACTAAATAAAAATAGCATTGCTTTGCAACAATTTTGGAGGTATAGACCTTCCAAGTCAAATCTTAAAATAATTATAATCTCTTTGGCATCATATGAACACCTAAGATAGGCCCTCATACTGCACAGAAGCAAAATGACAAAGCTAATTGATGACCTGTTGCATCTGGAGAAGGCATCACAGATATTACTGAAGCATTCAGATTACATAGCCACCAGCTAAACACAATTCCCATAATTAATTTAAGTGTCTAAAGTAGTATGCAAAACACCAATAAACAAAAAACTTCCTCCTGATATATTACAGCATCCAGAGTACTGGCTGGCTGACAGCGAGGATTCTCAGTCATTGGAAGAACAGTAAGAGTGGGTAAACAGAACTATTTTCTCCATTTTGCAAAATAAATAAAATTAAGTGATTTTTGGATATATATTTCCTAGCAGAGAATTCATACCTCTACTTGAAAGTAAAATAGTGGTAAATCTTGTGTGAAGCCATTCTTCTGAGATACGCTTTCTCTTTGTAGAGGATTAACGTTGCTTAAATTCTATATACATGTGAAATCACAGTTCCAGATGAAGCACTGGTAGATTTGCCATATTTATCACAGGAAATAACTCTTACCTTTGGCATTTCTTCTCCTACTGTGTTGGCTATGCGAAAAGAAAATTTTTAGTTCTCAACAGGCTCCTGAAGATGTTTTTGTTTCACAAGTGACTCTTTAGACTTTTGTTGTGAAATTGAATATAAAAAGGTTCACTGTCATAGATGTGAACAAATTACTGCTTTGGTTTAGACACAGCAAAGATTAAAAGAATCACTATATCTGTACTGGAGGCCAGTATATTTAGCTTATAGTGTATTAACATTTAGTGTATTAGAGGAAGCACTTTGGAGGGCACAGCCACAATTAATTTAGGGTTTGCTGCATATTCTGTAGTGCTCCTCATTTTCATGAAAGACTACTGTGCTTGAAATTCTTTGGATGTGGCATATTTGTTTAGGATTTAATTCTGAACTATCTACATGTATAACTTTAAGCTTCTTTCTTTATCTAGCTTATGTAGGATGCATTATCATAGCTTTGAGCAGCACATCTTGATAATTACTTGGCTTAGTAATTCACATCTCACTTTTAAAAATTCCCATAACATTGAGTAAAATATAATATAGAAACACAATGTAGGCCATTGGTTACTACTATGGCTAATCCCATTGTCTTCAGTGGAATTATTCATACAGGTAAAAGTAGCATTTCCTGGGTTGGTTTCACAACCAAGCATAGAAAGACAAATTTGTCAAGCCTTAAAGATGAAAAGGGCAACATAAGTGAAAACAATATTACTTTATAGTCAGCACATTCTCATTGTCAGGGGTTTGTGTATGTCTGTGTATATTACACACAGATACACACATGTATATGCCTTTTTGTCTTTAAGAAATGTTGAATTTTATTAGGAATTACAGAAAGAAGACATGCCAAGGTTTCATAGAAATAGATGAGTAAGACAAGAAGAATTAGATTTCCTAGTTCCTAAAGTAACAGTTCTTGCTGAAAGGAAATAACTGCGTTAGGTTTGAAAACAACTCAAAAGCCAAAGTGATCAAGACAGAATTTATTGTCTCTTCCAATCTTACTACTCATTCTGGTAAAGTGTATTTGACAGAAGAACTTCTATGCTAACCACGTAAATACCGGGAATGGAATTACACTCCCACTGGCATCAGTCACTGCAAATCAGTGGGGAAAATATGTTTCTTGTAAACACAGTAAATCTCAACATGTTGTCCTCTGCTCCTGTTCTTCTTTTGCTTTAGTAGAAGTGGAGGGCATGAAAGATGTCCTATGAATCAAAGTTTGAGTGAGTTCTGTAAACAAGAAGGGTGAACTGCCAACAGAAGCCAAAAGCACTTACTGCTAGTTTTTCTGAAGATATAAAATGGTGTTTGTGTGCTTCATAGACCATTCTGGAACAGAATGCTATAAATTATTAATGTGCAATGTGATCTGTAGGATAGGTCTAAAAGAAAACATTTTACTTGTTTGAAAGGGCTCAAAAGATGAAAATTTCAATATCTTTCCAGATCATTCTTAGAATTTGGCTAATTGTTTTTCATTTAAGGAATACAAAGGCTGGCTTTAGACATACTGCATTATTTTCAAGCCTCAGAAACATTTTTTTTCCTCAGCAAAGATGTTACATGTCACTTTTGTTTTACTTTATCTTTCTACAGATTTAAATTTCCTTTAGCTTGGTTTCTCCATCGTTCAGTTATACCCAAAGAGAGATCACTACTAGGCAAAGTACCAATCATATTAACAATTGACTTTCTAACTCCAGCAAGGTTTTGGTGAGGTGATGTATTCACTACTTAACAACATCAATAAAAACAAGAGAGTAATGGAGCGCTCAACAGTTGTCATTACGTTTTAATATCAAATGGTGATAGGACAGATTTGCTCCTGAAGAAGAAAAAGGAACGATGGATTCTTTCAAAAATACAATGCTTTTAGGCAGCAGCCACATCAGAAATCACACAGCAGAACACGCCCTGAATTTCTGGACTGTGCCACCTGACTCTCCACATCTAGATTGCCTCATTATTAGGATAGGAGAAAATATTGGTACGATCAATCTTTCTCTTCTGTTCTGGGTAAACCTGTAAAAGTCTGTGGCAAGGTTTCCTTTGCCTCCTGGTTAGTGAAAGGAAGAGGAAGGCAGCTTTCTTTCTACAGAAGGCAGCTCTCTTCTGTTCTGAGGGGGTAGAGGGAGGTTCTCTGATCTTCTTTTCTGTCCTGGGTTTCTGTTCTCCCTTGCCAGAAGACAAGAGAAGAAAAGAAAAAAAAAAAAAGAGCCAAATTGTGGAATTATATTGTGGATATTTTTCATTCTATTCAGAGGTTAATATTAACCCAGGGACTGGGAAGAAAAATGGAGAATATTTGGAGAACAATGCATTTCTTAGTCATGCTTTTCCTGCTGTTGGTTTCCTCGCTTGATTTGCATTTTTCATCATTCAGTGGAAAGGCAGAGAGTTGGGCAGCTGGAAGAGAAAAAAGGAGGAATGCTGCATTTCCTGATAACCAAAAAGAGACAGAGAAAAGGGAGTCTTTCTATTCTGGTCATGCAGGAAGTGGTATACATTACCACAGGAGTGACAGTGTGTGTTAGAGACTGCTAATTTCTGGTCCCTTTTAGCTGATTGGATTGATTTTTCCAAAGCCAAAGCACTGCTGTATTGCTAGATCAGTAAGTAAGCTTTCAATGCTTTGTATTAGGTATTTGCATTTGTAGCGAAGCAGGCCTGCTAAGCATGGGGATCTGTCAAGATTGATCCTGTAATGTGTAGGTCACTTTTACTGTTTTCCAAGCATTTTTACCTTTATGGGTATAGAGAAAAAGAAGTTGGAAATCCCTAATTAGAATATTAGGTACTATTCCCACCTCTGTGTATCAATAGTAACACATAAATTTTTCTTAAAAGTCAAGTAAGAAAGCAAAGTATCTTCACTCAATATAATAACGAGAGGTATTATTCTTCAATAAATGTTACAATTCTTCCTTTAGTCTGGACACTATTGTCACAATTGCTGCATCTCCATTTCTTGCCATCTTTCATGGGTTTTTTTCCTCCCACATTACGGTAAATGCCGACTTACCTCTATGTTTGATTTAATTTAAACACTATAAGCAATTTTTGGCATATGTTGCCCATGGAATGTTTGCTTATGCTTTGTTGCTGGAATAGGAAGGCATGTTTCTTAGGCCACTATCACCTTGAAGGTTGGTTTCCTCCATGGCCAAACATCTTTGGTAGTAACAGGGGTTAATTAGCATTAACGTCTTTTTTATTCTTTTGAAGTTCCAAAGAATCCCATATAAAAGTTAATCAAAAGGTTTAGCACCACAATATGGTAATAGGATGCAATTACCTAGTAGACTGATAAGATTTAAAAATGTTAAATGTTACCGATATTCTCAAAATACACACTTATACAGTCCCGATTGTGTGTTCCATACTGGTGTTTCAGCAGTATAAGCAGTTAAAATGCAAGCGCTCTCATTGCAGTAAGCTCTTGTTGATTTGCTCATAGCTTCTTACAACATTCATCACCGATCAGCATTAGTGAGCATTCACAGCACCTGGCCCATTGCCATACTCGCTATGTAGCCTGTAAAACGGAGCACTCCACCTAGAAGGCATAATGTCTACCATGTGAAAATTACCCAGAAATCTCAATAACCTCACTTGACCACATCTGCTTGTCCAATGTCACAACTCCCTGATATCCTCAGGATGTTAAAAGACCCACTTCCATGAGCAACTTGTTGAAAATTTCTGATACTCATGAACAGAGGCAGTCCTTTTACAACACATTGCAGCCAGTCTGGAGTAGTTTCAGCTGTCTGGAAAGAGGAGAACAGACGTGGCATTTCAGGAACACTCTCTTTTAGCCACAGAGCAGGAACAAAGGAAATTACCGAGAGATTAAAAAGAAACAAAGTGCCCTTCAAATAGTTTTCTGATCAGTAAAAACACCCTGTGTGCATCCTTTCAAAACTGTTGCTAGAATTTCAGTGCTGTCTTGCCAAATTTAAACAGAAACTTACTTCCAGCAAACACAGTATGACTAATTTTATAAACTCAACTGGAGACACTACCAATTAAAGAAAGCACCTTTTAATGCTAGATTTGTGATTTATGTACCTCTTTTGGGGACCTAGTGGCACAATTTGAAAGTGCCCCATATGACTCCAGAGGTATGATAATCAAACCAGATACAGGATGCATAGCATTATACATAGCTGTCTAATCAGGCTGAAGTGTGAAAAATAGCCAGATACAATGATATATATTCCTTGTTCCCTTACCCAGAAGCAAACTAATTTATGAGGTTAACATAACAAGCAAAAAAGGTATACTTTGACCTTTCTATACAACTGTTTTAGAAGGAACTATTTGTTAACTGCCACTGGGATTGAGTGCTCCAGAGCGTGTTAAGCCTTGCCAGCCCAATGGATTCTCTTCTGTGGATCAGAGGCTGAACATGACAAATATGCCTATCAATATATTCCTTGGAGCTACATGTGTTTCTGTATTTTCAGGATCAGCAACCTTGTTAAGTAAGAAGTTATGGGAAGTATGTACACAGGATGTTGTAACAAACTATCGTTGCAATATAAGGTTGAACGTTTCATTTATTTATTTGTTTGGGGGAGAAGGGAGGACAATTTATATTTTAAACAGCTCAGCTATAAATATACCGTTATGCCAAGATAAATGGTTAAAACAATGGTTATAAATTTTATTTTGGCATTGCAATAAATTGTATGTATTTTTTCCTGAATGTATGTGTGAATTAGCATTTTTATGTATTCATACAGTGACCTTTAGGTTTTAAACTTTCCTTAGGAAATAGTCCTCTTGGAATCTCTGTAGTTTTTACCACGTCCTTACGGTGACATGAACAAATACAGTCTGCGGCATCTGCCCCCTACAATTTAATCCAGTATTTTGTGCAGTCTTAGAAATTCTAACCCATCATCTTTTTAAATTTTCTGTCAATGCTCTTTTCAACATCAAAACTTTCTTTTTTTTGGTAAAACACACTTTTCAAATAGGGAACTACTGTTGCCTATTTAAAAAAAAATATCCTTGGGAGGGAGTAAGGGGTGAATCAAACAAAAATACTTTTTTTTTCTGTTTTTCCCTTTCCAAGTCAATTTGGCAGTGAGCTGTTCTGATGTGCTCTTTTGTTTGAGTTTTGTTTGACTCTTTGTTTGAGTCCGCTTTTGTTTATCTTCCATTGGCTGGGATGGATGGAGTAAATCCAGGGCCTCATATACAACCCCACCTGTACTCTACACTGAGCTGCACTGTTGTGCTTCAGAAAGTGCACTTTTTGCAGAATATATACTAATGAAAACAGGTAACTGTACTGGACATTAATTTCCTTACTGGATGCCATAAATCTGTCACAGAAATGTAATTAAGCTAATATTTATCTTTAGTGATCTTCATTTTTACATTAAACATTAATAAAAATAATAGAGCTTAAACTGAGCCTCATTTCAATGTTTGTCAAGCAATCAAACAGGAAGCAAATGAATATAAAGGGTTTTTAAAAAAAAAAACTTAAAAATATTTATTATGCTAAAAAGATGTGTGTTAGGAATCTTGTAATTTGGGTTCCATGTGGAACACTTTGGAAAGTCACATGTATTACTGATGAGCTCATTGTTTATCATTAAGAATATTTGTCAAACTGTGAAACAAATACTTACTTATTTTCAGCATATTAGCTAAAACATTAATTATTTTCAGCTATTAGAACATCCTAATGAGGAACTAATATTAATTCATCTACCAAAGTTCACTTTTATTTGAGACACTCACCGAGGTAATTAGTAGAATCCCTTCATTTATTAACATTTCAAATCTCATTAAAATGTAAATGGTGGGAAAAGTTTTTGCGTATTAGAGGATATTTATTGGCATTCATCATAGTAAGTAATTTGGTCTTCATTAATTATAAAGAATATAATAAATAGTCATTTACTTTTGTGAAAACATCTGGTTAAAGGTTGTACTTATGGTTTTTAGCATTGCAATCAAAATGGATGATTCTTTGTATAGATATAATTAATTCTCAGCATTGCACTAGATGGCGTACAAAATTGAAGAGAATGTGAAAAGGGTTCCTGTTCATCATGCAATTGTGTATATGCAGAAGTACCTTGAAGTAAAGGGCTTTTTCCTAAGCAAAAAGATACTACGCTGCAGATTTCCTCCCACAATTTAGATGGGTAAGATTACCACAGGGTCTTTGATAATGTCTCTGATGCTCACATTCTGCTTGTAAAATGGTAGTTCAGAAAATAAGAGAATGAATTTTAATAATCAGGTCTATTGAAATGTTTTCATATGGATGCTCTTTACACTTTTCACCCCCCTCCCCCCCCCAAGCTAATAGGTAATGGTGAGCAACTATTTAATCTCTACTATATATTTCTACCTCTCCTATTCTTGAGGCTTCCATGGTTGTGAGCATAAGACCACAAAGTGGCCAGGACTAGAATAGTGAAAAGTGTAGTTAAAGGACGCAGACGCTAGAACTAATCTGGGCTCTGATGCTAAACCGGGAACAAGAAAGCAGTCACCAGCTCCTGTAGTCTGGGCACACTGAGTCTGTCTTTGTGGGCTCCGGTCCTGGGTGTCAACATTATATTGACCACCTATTTGCTAAGGTATTAGAGGAACTCTACATCAATTTTTCAGTCTGGATCAGATCATATAAGATCTGATTTGTATGCTAAAATTTAACAGGCTTCTAAAATACACTGTTTTCTGCTATCAGTTTAATGTAATAAAGCAACAGGGTTTACTTCAGCATATAACACTTGACTTAGTGTACTTTTTCCTGTCTTGCATGTATCAGGTCATTCTGTGTCAAAGCAACCCATATATAAATATGGAGATGAAAGAAGAAGAAGATAAACAAAAGGAACAAACTGAAAGACATAAAAGTGCTAAGAAAGTGATTTACATATATTTCTGTAAATACAATTCCAAATTAAACTGGTCTTTTGATAGCATTTTAACACACTTTCTGACAGTTTGTTACACTTAAGTCCAGAAAGCTTTGGTGATTGTTTCATCTGAATCACTTTATATAGGTATAGTAGTTGGATTAAATTTGACCAACACTTACTAGAACAGTTTGATTTTTTTAGAATTTATTTAAGGTTAGCTTCTCTATAAATGAGCATTTATTTCAAAGTATGTGGCAACAGCAGGCACTAGCTGTTCAGCATAATTTATAAAATACTAAGAATAAGAAAATTGATCTCTCTTCTTTTTTCATAATGGGTCTTGAAATGAAGCATTTTCTTTCACACTTCTTAGGATACCAGCTTTTATAAGTATTCTGAAGTGCCATCTTCAAACAAAGGATTTATAAGCCAATTGAAGGAACAAGCATACTGTAAAATAAATGAGTAGCTTTTTTATCGTGGAAGAGCACAACATGCCTTTTCATTTGATAAGCACAAAAAGAATCATTTGGAACATATCACAAATATGGCAAAATACCAACCTGTGAAATTTACCTGCTGAATGACTGAAAAGTAAGAACAAATAGCATCACAATCTACTCAGGTACTATAGAAAAGATCAAATCAATAAAGGACTTATGTGCTCAAAGTGGGACTTACTGAGTTTAGGTGCTAAAATGTTCATTGTTAAGTGCTGATTCAAAGCTCCTGCCCAAATAAAGTCCAAGCCTTAGAGCATCAGTGCTCCAAAACCTGCTGATTTCTTTTTTCTTTCAGGTTGTCCAAGCACTTTGAGTTGCATCTCTGCTCATTCCTTGTAGCGTCCCAGGCTACATAGCTTAATACCAGGTTCCTCCTAATGGAAAGATATAGCATTTTTTTATCCTAGTGTGCCAGTCTAGAATGTGTCCTGCAACAACCACTTAGGAGACAGCCTGCCACAGAATGCATTTTGGTCAATATTTTTATGCCACCAGAACTGTGGATATGGCTTGTCTACCTTTTGCTTAGAAGACTGGTTACATGCGCAAAGACTTAAGTTGGAAGGAAACTTATTAATCAGTAGCATAGTCAGATTCTTTTTCTATCTTTCATTTCTCTAAAATTCCTTTTTTTTTTAATGTTGGCACAGCCTTCAAGAAAGGGAGAGAAATATAACAGACAGTATAGACTACATCCTGGAAGTTAGGGCAATATCTCGTTAGTAAATATGGATTCAAAGTACTTTCGGACTACTAAAGCAATTATACCCAGGTCTCTTATTACCTCAGTAGGTGTTTTACCTGTTATACTACTGCATGAAAGGAGGAAAGAGGTGCACGGGTTTCAAGAGAAGTGTTTGAGCTCTACTTGTGTCTGAAGGAAGATACATAGGCTTGTGAATCTGGCGGATGGATCACAAGTGCAGGATTTTAGACTCGTTCTCGTACTTTTCATTTCCTTACAGATAACTCCTGGATGATGCTTTGCTCAACATAGTGGCCTCTCTGGATCCTATGCAGACATTTATCCCTTTGTAGGTGCAGTGTGTGCTGTGTGGAGTGGCTTGGCACCAGGAGGTGTATTCCACCCTGGGACCAGCGTGCAGAGTTTGGAGATTACAGTGCCTAACTATAAGCATTGAGTTATTTAATTGAATTTGGATCTACCGCCATCTTCAGTGTACAGTTCCTCAAGGTCTCCAGTGAGATGCTCTTTTTTTTTTTTCTTTTTTTTCCTTCAGGAGCTTTTTTTGTTGGCCTTTGTAGGTCATACCTTTAGGAACTCCTAATTGGGTTGGATGGGTACACTGAAGAAAACCTTTCTATCGTGATTCAAGTAAAATGTATGCTATAAGTACCCTTAAGTGCTCTGTTTGCATTTTCAAAATATTTCCTTCGATGAGCCTGCTTGTGTTAGAGCAATCACAACAACCCTAATTTTAGCTGTTTTCTGTCCAGTCTGTTGCTTAACAAACTGGCTTTTTATCCCACCCTTCCGTTGTGCATTGTTTAGGGTAAAGATTATTTCTTCTTGTGTTTTCATAAAATACTAAAAAAATGAGATGGGGGCTTTTAGGTATTCTTGTAACACTGGTAAGGGTGTTAATAGTTAAGATACTGCAACCAGTTTTATGCCTAAAATGATAATTACTGAAGTATTAACTTGGGAACCAAAACATTTCTTGTAGAGTTGGTTAAAAAAATATTTCAATTAGTGGCTCAGAGTGCATGGCACTTACGTAGAATCAATCACTAAGGGACTTACCATAGTTTCAACAACATATTGAAGATTCCCTCCCCGAAGGAAGACTGTCTTTAGAGGAAAGGCATGAAGTTGATAATGAATCCTCCAAGTACCTGTAGTAAAGAGAGATTTCACATTTTTGAAAGAATCCCACTGGTGCTGTCTCACTTACGCTTGTCAAGAAAAGTCACCAACTTCTCCAAGTAAAAGAGTTTGGAAGTTGACTTGGAGGGTGATGCTGTGTTTGCAACTAAAAAGTATGGAGCAGAGAGAAATTTATGTTTTTCCTCTAAAGCTGAGTTTTCACCACTTATTTCTGTTCTGCAGTAATCCTTTCTTTTCCTTTAACTTCACCTGATGTACTAAATACTTAGGTTACCCATACCTGGATTTGGTGAAATATTTCAATTTAATATAATTTGAATGGCTATTCCAGCAAGCAAAAATAAGTGTTCAGGAAACTGAGTTCACAAACAAGAAAGTTATCAAAATCAGGCCATTAGTTTGGTAGTAAAGAACAGTTCACTTGAAGAGATGTCTGCTTGTGCCAGACAGCTGCTCACAGTAAATGGCCATAATGCCTATAAACTGGCAAAAGTTCTGCAATGACCACACCATTTCCATGTGTGAACCTTCCAAGCTGCAGACCAAATCTGGTGTGACTAGACTTGGTTCTTGAACAAACATTATGTGGACTTGCTTGAGGCAACGTTAGCCCAGGAATTTCTGCATTCCCCATTCTTTCCTCAGTGGAGTCTCTTAGAATCATAGAATCATAGAATGTCCTGAGTTCGAAGGGACCCACAAGGATCATCGAGTCCAACTCCTGTCCCGGCATAGGACAACCCCAAAAATTCACACCATATGTCTGAGGGCATTGTCCAAATGCTTCTTCAATATTGTCAGGCTTGGTGCCGTGACTACCTCCCAGGGGAGCTTGTTCCAGTGCTCCACCACCCTCTGGGTGAAGAACCTTTTCCTAATATCCAGCCTAAACCTCCCCTGCCATATCTTCCTGCTGTTCCTTTGGGTTCTATCATTGGTCGCCAGGGAGAAGAGATCAGCACCTGCCCCTCCTCCTTCCCTTGTGAGGAAGCTGTAGGCCGCGATGAGGTCTCCCCTCCATCTCCTCTTCTCCAGGCTGAACAGACCAAGTGACTTCAGCTGCTCCTCATATGGCTTCCCCTCTAAACCCTTCACCATCTTTGTGGCTCTCCTCTGGACACTCTCTAGTAGCTTTGTATCCGTTTTGTACTGTGGCACCCAAAACTGCACACAGCACTCAAGATGAGGCCGCACCAGTGCAGAGTAGAGCAGGACAATCACCTCCCTCGACCGGCTGGCAATACAGTGCTTGATGCACCCGAGGACACGGTTGGCCCTCCTGGCTGCCAGGGCACACTGTGGGCTCATGTTCAACTTGCTGTCAACCAGAACCCCCAGATCCCTCTCCGCAGGGCTGCTCTCCAGCCTCTCATTCCCCAATCTGTATGTACATCCAGGGTTGCCCTGTCCCGGGTGCAAAATCCGGCACTTGCCCTTGTTAAACTTCATACAATTGGTGATTGCCCAGCTCTCTAATTTGTCCAGATCTCTCTGCAGGGCCTCTCTGCCCTCGAGAGTGTCAACAGCTCCTCCCAGTTTTGTGTCATCAGCAAACTTAGATAGTAATCCTTCAAGTCTTGCATCCAAGTCATTTATGAAGACATTAAAGAGCACTGGCCCTAAGATGGATCCCTGCAGAACCCCACTAGTTACTGGTCATCATCCCGATGTAACCTCATTTACTACAACCCTTTGAGCCCAATCCGTCAGCCAATTGCTCACCCAACATGTTTACTATGTTGTCCTACAGCATAGTATACATTTTCTTTGCATTATCCACGATGTACTATTTCCAGATTCTTTATTCCTTTTTTTACATGAAATAATTGAGACTTTTTTCTTATCTGCAGGAACAAATCTGCTCTAGTGTTTTAAAGGTATGATGTGCAAGTGTTTTTTGCTTCTACATTACTCAATTAGGTATACATCTCAAATGTATGTATCTGTAAGTATATAACACAGTATGTTAGATTGAAAAAAACATTTGTTTACACGACTAAAATTTATTATTTCTGTTCACAGAAAATACTGTTGATGATTTAATCTTCTTGAAAAAATATCTTTAAAAAATTCTCACTAAACAGAATTTTTGGAAAACAGATTGACAACAAAATACCTGCCTCCAGTCTGTAGAACAAATCTATTAGGTTTTTTTGTCTCTTGAGTAATTGAGGCTAATGGCTAATTAGGCTACAGAAACTCACCCAGGAACTGCTGTTTGGAAGGGTAGGTAGACGGATTCCCAGACCTTAAACCTAACCCAGGCTTCCCAGGCTCCAGCTCCCAGTTTCTGTAGCAAAGAGCCTGAACACCCTGATGACACCAGTCATCACCAGTTCTTGGTGACTCTTTTAGGTGCTTCCAAGTCCATGGCAAGGCTGAGAGACAAGGCTGTTGCAAGTGTGTGCACCTTACCCTGTGGCATTGAGTTTGTATGGAGGTTGCTCTAAGATGAAAGTACAGGTATCTCACTCAAAGGCAGCATGACAGGAGGGCCTGAGATGGCTGATGTCCATGCTCTCAGGCACTGGAAGTGCTAAAGGCACTGCAGTAGGGGCAGTTTGGTCAGCAGGTTTGACACAGGTTCTGTGGGAACCCTGACTTCTGATTTGCCATAAGTAAGTTAAATTGGAGATATTTCAAATGCAACATTTTTTTCTTTTAATAAAGTGACATCTTTTACAGCAATTGTTTCTCTGAAAGTTTCCAGCTAGTTTTGCATCTATGTATCCCTTCGGTAGCACAGTGTTCAGATGGTATATTGCAGTCAGCAAGTAGGTGATGTAGAAGGAAGAAATTATGAAGAGCTGCTATGGAGAGGTTGTCAGGTGCTATTTCTATGATTGAGGAAAAAAGGTGACATCTCCTTATATCCAATACTTACATTCCACTGACAGTTTTCCATGGAAATGAGGCTTGGATAATCACACAGTATTTCTGTCTGCCCACCAAAGGTACCGTTCATGATTTTATTTACTCCTTGCATACTCTTGATGCAATTTTGCTGCATTTTCCAAAATTACTGCTGGATTCTCACATCACAACTTCATAAAAGATTTTGGGGTTGTTTTTATTTTTTTTTTTTACTTTTCTTTCTTTTCATATTCAGTACAATCCCTGAAAAATGAGTAGTTCTGCCTGATTTGTTTCTCTCTGAGTTTTGGATGGAGGTCCAAACTAGTTTTGTTTTACATTTTGGTGTGAAACTTTTAGATTTTGCATTTGATTCCCAGGACTGCTAATAAGACCTGAAAGCAGTCTTACCCTTGCATGATTGCTGTTGTCAGTTTGTAAAAAAAATTAAGGGTAAGCCACATTCTGCAGTACATGTGTAAGGGAAACAAAGCATCATTCTTTCCCTATGCAATCCCGGCCAGTACTACCATCTTCTGCAAAACAGGCAAGGAGGGATAAAAGAGTCAATGCTGTATAGTTCCTAAGGCTGAGAATCAAAAGACTTGTCTTGTATTTCCAGCTCCGTCACTGACCTGCAGTGTGAATTTGTGATCCTTTCTGTAAAGGGCAACCTAGCGTGTTCAGAGTCTGACTACCTTTGTGTATTTGTCAGCAATCTCCGCTTCTGCCTGGTGACAGGTTGCTATACAGAACAACATCTTTCTCCCAAGCTTAGGCAGAGCTTTTCCTCTTTGCTTTTTGATTAGAGGCCTTTTATGGTTCCTGAGCTTCCTTTGGGACAGAACTCCCAGTACAGGGCTGTACTTTAAAGGGCATAACATAATTCTTGATTTTAAAACGAATGTGATTTCCCTCTAGTCAAACTTCTCAATATCCTGACAGAGCCCAAGAATGTCAAATGAAACCTACCAGAAAGAGAGCAAACTGCTTTATTCAGACAAGCAGGATCCAGTGTAAAGCCAAAAAACAATACACTGTGTATTAGCTTATCCTAATAAAAATAAGAATTGTATCAGATAATACAATATAATATATTAAAAATATCAACAGAAAAATTTTAAATTTGTTTTGAATGTCTACTTCAAAAAGGTCTTTCAGTGTGAAGAAAAGCAATGCTAACATTTTTTAAAATCAGCTGAAGGACATTTTCTAATTAGCTCATAGAGAAAGGGAGTCATGAGATGAAATTTGATTATAATTTTGGTTATGTTTGTCTATATTATATACAGTATACACAGCTTCTTTTTGTTTGTAAAAGCAGGTATGGTCACTTTTCCATCTATCTGTCTTTACTAGCATGACAAGTGTTGACAGTCATCAGATAATATAGAAATTAGTAGGTAGCATAGGCATAAATGAGAACATACCATGAACTTTTAGTGGTAATCAGTTTTGCTTCCTCATTTACTGGATGTAAGTGAGTTTAATTTTAAAATACATTTTGGATGTTGACACCGCTTATTATAGCAGCTGGTTCTTTGTCAAATTGGATGATATTCAAAACCAGATTTTGTTGTTCTTTTTCTTCTTGCCATCTGTTGCTGCTATAGACATTTTTTCAAGAAATAGCTTCTAAATGAATTAGGTCATATTGTAAATGTGTTCTTTTTATGAAATGTTTAAAATTAAAAGCATAAGGAAAATTATGGTGTAACTTAATTCTATGGTATAATTTAATTCATATACAAATTTTCTATTAAAAAAAAAACAACAAACATTTCTTTTTAGATATGTGTGTTCTACAGATACAGCTTGTCACTTAATCTTATAATAAATCTGATCACTTACAAACCTGTAATTCAGTTTGCTATTTGAACGCCAGGCAAATTATATAGAAGATATAATTATGTGCTGAAATATAATAAAATAAAAACAAAGGAAAAATATGATCCTGAAATCTGTTTTTGTTATACAACCTGAATCTTATTTAGTATGTAACTTTCAGCCTCATTGAAGAGAGTAGATAAATTACTTTAGACCCTGAGCTCAGCAAATCTTACCAGCATATGTGTCTCTAAGCATGCAAGTAGCTTTTTTCACCTCACTCTACCTGACTTGAGTTCCTGCATCATTTAATTATTTTAAGGATCAACTATTAAATTACACTGGAGAGGAGAATTACACATGCAGAAAATTAGAGGTTTTCATGTCTGTCTCTACCACAGCTAAGCATTTTTTTCAAAAGGAGAGGTAGGATTAGTCTGGATATTTAAGGCCTGAGCAAATATCTTGATTTCATCTTCAGAGCACAGAGTACCCTGAGCCCTGAATGAAACACAAAGACACAGAAAACGTATGTGAACCTGTTGTTAAATACACTGTCATACTGCACAAATAAAGAAAAAGCCCAAATCACATCTGTGCTTTCTAGTTTTCAAACACTTGCCATTGCAATTTTAAACATGGTTTTCCTGTAACATTAACTATGCAATATATAACTAAGGAGACAAGATGTCTGAGCTGGAACAGGCTTCTTGGAACAATGTTCATATTGTATGCATGACCTAGGTCAGTACCCAAGGCTGCATTTGTAATGTTTTCTGCATACAAAGAAATAAAAGCCATGTGGCAAAGCCCCTATGAGTTGCTGCTCATTTGCAATACCTGATAAATGTGACAAATGCCATTAATGTCTCAAAAATTGATGCATTTTCCAGATGTTGATCAATGGTTGGCAATTAATTGTTGTCTCAGCAAACAGCTGACTGAAGGCAGAGTTTCATAATATCAGCACACCTGTGTAGAGATGCAATTTGTTGCAAGGGCAAAAAGGACTATCCAGGTTGCAACCGCCTTTAGCCAGTACTTCCAGCCATGCTCCATTTAGTGAAACTGCTGCTTCTGTAGCGGTAACTAACATTTCTTACCAATTAGTACGTGTTAATTGTTATAGTCCTTCCACAAGCATGGGCAGGCATCACCTTGCTAATTCCTGGCTAATATTTAATTTAAAGATGGGGGTTACTTTTCTCCTGCTTAAATAATTATTTGACATGAAGTGTCAGATAAGTAAAGGATTGTAGTAAGTTTGGTGTTGTCTAAAAGTGAAGGAAGGTGGGAGGGAAACTGCTGACTCCCAGCAGCATCAACTCAGAACACCACCAGAACAAGAATGCCTTAGACAGACTCATTTGCAAAGCCTGTTTTCATTGATTACAGCCTGAATCCAAAAAGACCCATCGAAGTCTTGTGCTACTAAGCAGCAAGTTTGGAAACGCAAAGTCAGGAGATCTGGATCCTAGTATTCAGACTTCAGGTAGAGCAGGTAAGCACTTAAGCCTTGAGATCTGAACTCCAAACAACCTAAAATGAAGAGTGCCTTGAGTGAGGTTCAGTCTCTGGCTCCCTAAACTTCCCCCTCATATAATTCCCACCATACATTGGTGAAACTACAAGTTTAAAGCACTTTGTGTTTTTTTGCTTCTATTTCTCCTGATGGAACACTGTTAAAGGAATTTATTCCTCTTGTGGCTTGAAATCATGTTCCAAATATCAGCCTAAATTCCTCATGGCCAGTTTACTCTCATTTGATCTGTACCAAGGTTGTTCTTTTGCTTAAATAGTTCTCTCTCTCTAGAGTTTTATTGCCCCAATCTATTTATTTGATTTAGTCTCTTTAGTCTTTGTGTTGCTTACCAATTTTCATATGATAGCTTCCTTATTCCCTGATGATCTTACTAGCTCTTCTCTGTATCCTTATGAGTTTGAATTTTTTTTTCTGATAAATGATCATCACTAAATACCAAAATTATATCAGCCTGTATTCCAAGGTCTGCAGGTGATACACAGAGCAATGATAAGCAGTCCTAATTTGAACAGTAGTAACACAAGAACTCAGCAGTTTATGTGATTATACTGATAATACAGCAAATATTTTAAGGGTTAAAGATAGTGTGTCAGTCCACAAAAATTTGGAAATTGCATGTATGCACTGGTTCATATTAATTAATTACCACTATCTTGCACAATGGCATCAGTAGTTTCCTGTTATGCTTGAAACATACCACCTGATTCACCCCTATATATAGTTTTACATATATATACACACACATATATGATATATTTAAGTAAAATACATACATATACATATGTGTGTATATATATTTGTATACAATTACAATTGCACACATTTATAATTATGCTGTTGCCAAGGATTTCATGGGTTTTCTTCATTCTCTGTCACTTGTAATAGATGAGCTCTGAGCTGTTAACAGCAGTGTTTCTTCTTTGTCCATGTGTGCACAATTTTCCACATTATACTATTGAATTTCATCCCATCTATATTACTTTAGTCTTCAAGATCATCTAGTTCTTTCTATGTGGTTTTCTCTTCCCCTTTCCCACTGGAGGGGGCATCCCAGCCTTATGTTGTCAGCATATTTCATTAGTCTGATTCTTTTTCTGTGCCATGACCATTAATAAAAATACTAAAAAATGATAAATTTCAAGGCCAAAACTTAAGCAATTGTCTTGGTCACCTCCTGCTGGCTAGACAGTTATGCTTTCACTACAACCTGACTCCCCTTAGCTAATTCCATATTTTGGAATTCTTTTGCTAACCCCCAATTTAACTAATAATTTCCCATGAGGAACTATATCAGATACTTTTCTGAAATACAGATAAATTAGATATATTACATTTCCCTTGTTACTGTATTCTCTGCTGCAAGTCAGTAGCATATTGGCAGTGTAGTCCTTGTATACGTCTTATTGCTCATAGAAGTGAATGTATTTTTATCATTAATATTAGATGACTTTTTACTTTGTTAATAACTCTTGCTATTATAGCTGTCTGGTGCTTTGGGAAGGATTTTTTGTGTTCCTGAAACATTTGCTAAACTCTGTTCTCTATATATAATATTGCCTTACCAGTTCAAAACAGTCAGATAAAAGGTTATAATCAGAGGTAAGAAAATATAGCTTAGAAATCTTTATTTGATTTTTCAAGGCTCAAATCTGCAGTGTTTCCAAGTCTTCTAGTCTTATTAAGGTGGGAAGCTAAGCTTTTTTCAGACAGTTAATCTTTTTAAGAAATATTTGGCTTCTTAGAAACCAGTTACTTTATTTGAGGCTTTCAGAGTCCATACTGCCAATTTCTGTTTCTCTGAAACAGCTTTTCCATCTGCATCTAAAGTCTGCCTATCATGACATACCTAGTTAGTTCAGGGTTGGATTTTTTTTTGTTTTGGGATGAAGTGGTTTTTTGGAGGAGTGGGGGAGAGTTGTTGGGTTTTTTTGGTTGTGGTTTTTTTTTTTTCCCCTGAAGTGTAATTCTTGCTTATTGGCATATTATTTCATTGCAAAATCCTGTTCACCCAGCAGGTCTTTTCACAATGTGAAAGCAAAATTATTATAGCTGTAAACTGTTACTGATGGCATAAGGAGATATAAATTGCCTTCTATCAAAGATTTTACTATTATGGGGAATAACATTATTTTTAAGAGCAAATAAAATCTATCATCTTTTTGTTCTGTGTCTGAAGTGCACTAATAGCCACTGTAAACTTTCAGGGCTGATGACTAAATGAAGCCTGGAAGATCCAGCCTCACAGACTTCAAAGTGTGCAGAGTGAAAAAATATTTCATGGCAGCCAGGAGGGAAGGATAACTTATTTTCTGCACAAAACTGTAAAACAAAAGAAATTTAAATAAATAAATAAACAAACAAATGCATGCACACACACAATCCACAAAAAACCCAGGAATTATAAAGAGGTTCCACACATTTTTTTTAAATAGTCTACTGGTTTTCAACCTGATCCAACCCAAATGTTAAAATCAAATTTTGAAAAAATCAGTGTGCATATTGTTGTGATGGTAATTTGATTGCTGTAGTCTGCTTGACAGTGAATATGCTCATTAACGAATTACCATGCTTTTACTAACAAAATCCTCCTCTATTCCACTTCTCTGCTGTAAAATTCAGCTATTTTTCAAGGCCTGTAGGATGACTTTGGACTTCTCTGGTTAGTTGGTAGACTCAAAAGGATAATATTTTTAGACACTAAGGCCTACTGTGATACATTTTATTTTCTTGTCAGAGGGTTTAGTCATTAAATAATTGAATAAACTTATATGTAAAGAAGTAAATTATGTTTCCGACAGATTTATTTTTTAAGAGACTTTTTATTTCCACGTGTTTAAATATAAGGATAGTGAGTAGACAAATCAGACTAATAAAATCAATCAAAGTGAACAAAATAATGGAAATATAGAACACAATATGTAAGAAAGAAGTGAATATATTCAATAATTTTACTTGCTCTCAAACATGTAATTATTGTGATTTTTCATTCATGAAAGTATTTTTTCTAAACTGTAAATGAAATTATGTGCTGGATTTACTTTTATAGTTGTGTGCAGGCTTCATGGCCTGGTCTTCATCAATGGTCTTCTTATACAGCTAGCTGATCATTCATGTCTACTTGTTAATGGGTACATATGCTTATATGTATATATCTGAAGTAGCTTCACAACTGACTTCATATTATATTTGCTCCAATTTAAAAAAAAAAAAAAGTTTTTCTCTCCTATTGCTTTTCCCCTAAACTTTAAACACTGCCTATGGCAAGACACATGTTGAGACATCAAGATATGTTTAAGTGGGGTCATTCTGAATAACTTTCAGTTATAATTTCTTCTTCATAGTTCTTCATCATAATCACCATTCTTTTTGATGGGCAGGAATGATGGTGATTGAGCTAGATCACAGGTCATTTCTGGTAGTAAATTTTCAGTGCCTGTGGAGCAACAGATAGATACAAAAAAGTTTGAAAGGGTCTATCTTCTCTTAACGAGACTGGTTGTTTGGCAAATGTATGTATACGCTTTTGATGTGACGTGCCACTTTTCTGACTTGTCACTTCATATTTATGATACACAGCAGTATGCTTAATCGTTTCATGAGGAATCTTGTCATGGTAAATCACCTTAATGTAAAACGAAATGCAATGTAGCATGTCTAGACACAGAAACACAAAACACAAAAAACATAATATGCTATGACTTTGACATGATTAAGTACAACACTGACAGCTAGCAGAGCATGTGCAATAAAATTAAAGATACTGTTTATGAAAGACAAAAGGGACATTCTTGTTCTTCAAGCAGTTTCATGGATTCAGTATATTAGGATATGAGTTCTCTGGTTTGGGGAGTTTTGGTACATACAACACTGGAATTGGACTCAGGAAACCTGGTTTCCTCCCATGTCTTCCACAGCATTGTTGGATAACAGTTGCATTATCTAGGGAGTGTATTCACTCTGTTGGCTCTTCTGTTTGAACTTTAACTGCTGAAGAATGTCCTCCAGCAGCTTCACTTTAGCATCTGCCTAAAAAGTTTAACAAGTATATGATTTGGGGGTTTGTTATACTCGTAACTCCTGGAGACCTGAAGAATTGAATTCAAAATTAATTTTCTAAAATTGAAAAAAGCAAATTTTAATTAATGTTCCAATTAATTTTGGTAAATTTCAACTGCAACTTTGTCCAGTTCTCCCTCTTGGAAAACAGGGACAGCTTTCATTCTTTCTGTATGCTATGCACGTCTGCAAACACTTGCAGGTTTTGCAAGTGATGTAATCCATGTGTCCTTAGTCTATATCTCTGTCTATATCCCTCTTTTCAGATTTTCATTTCTGTCTTCACCAAGCCACCCTCCACATAGCAAACTTGCAAAATCGGGGTTTTTTGAGGATTTGTATCAGTCAGAACCTGTTTTATATTTTTTCCCTTCGTATTTTGCTTGAAAACATCTCTCTCCTCTCTCTCTTTTTGTAAGGTATGCAGTGCCACACTTTTTTGTTTATTATCATAGTTGTCCTCCCCTGCTTACATTAACTGAAAACTATTAGAAGCATCAGGTGCCTCAGAACTATCAGTAGGCACTTTCCACCTGTCAGCCTTGGCCAGCATTCACTGAGTGCAGACACATTTTTTTTATACATCCATGGGGAACTTTAACCTTGATAAAGGTTGTAAGTACACCATTCCCAGTACCTGGGGTTTTGTCTTAGTTTTACTACTGGTGCTATATATTTTTTAATGGCCGCTCAGAGCAATGGAGAAAAAAAAATCTCCTTCATTCAGTGTCTGAATTTAACTAATGCATGATGGGTAACAACTTTGCTAAACATTTTTGTCATAATTTTATTAGCATACATAAACAGCCATTCCCAGTGATGAATAATCTTTCAATTATGAACAAATTAAACTCGGTTTTAAAAAAAATTTCATGTGGAACAAACATATTCTTTTATAGTGCATAGGGAGAGATTACATAATTTTCCATATGAAACATTAACAGACAACTATCCTATGCAATATTAACTGCAGTCAAAAACTCAATATACAGTCTGTTGGTCATAAAAGAAAATTAGGAGGCTTAAACTCCAACAGCACAAGATCAGCATCATAACAATATGTATCAGACCTTGATGTAAGATAAAAAACAAAGCAAAGAAGCATTAGTTGGAAGGAAAGAGAGCCAGAGAGGAGCAGAGACATGTTTTATGTGGCAGGTACATGAGTGGAGCATGTGGTACCTCTTTCTCAGTAGGCAACAGGGTGGAGGCAGTTCAGAGAAGCCCTTGGGGGCATCCAGCAGTGACAGACAGTTCCCAAACCAAAGTGAGTGCAGGGACCAGTCCTCCTGCACTTTGCATAGTCAGCAGTGGGGAGAAAGAAGGCAGAATGCCATCCAGGCTGCTGTTTGTAACCAGGCAGACTGAACAGATATTTTACTCCTCTCATGCCTAGGAACAGCCGGTAAGCTTCATTCCTGGTGTTGTCCGTGTAATGTTTTCTTCCACTTACACAGCCCATGGAAGACTGTGGTGGTGCAGTTAGTCACACTCCATGGAGGAGCCCACACTGCAGTGGGTGGATATGACCTGAAGGAAGCTGCAGCCCATGGAGAGCCCACACCAGAGCAGGCTCCAGACAGGAACTGTGGCCCATGGAGAGGAGCCCACATAGGAGCAGGTTTTCTGGCAGGACCTTCGGCCCATGGGGGACTGCCTGTTGAAAAATTTCACTAGACAGTGGGTATCTCTAGGTTTGCTTTATTAACAACTTAGAGTTGGGCCATCACCTCAGTGAGCGGCAACTAGGTGTTACAATTATCACCTTATATATGTTATTACAACAACTACATACTCAACAATGTCCACCCTAATTTTCCACTGCTTTCAATTCTCTGTTCTTCTGGTCAACAAAAAAGCCATCAATTTCCATCAGCAAGCTAGTTCTTATCGTTCCGTCTCAGTTCTTCTTTTGACCATGAAGTTCATTGGTTCATTTCGAGATCACAAAACTCATCTATTTCCAGTCTATGTTTCTTCTTATATTCTTTTAACAAGGTTTCTTGGTGTTCTATTTAAAACATCCTATTTTCTAAGAACTTAACCTCTTAGCCTTTATATAGACACTACTTTACCTACATACTTCTTATCTATCTATTGTCTGTATCAGTTAAAACATCTTAATAAAAACTATTTAATTATTTATTTTCTTTCTAATCTCATTTATCTTTATCTACTGATTAACTCAGCTGGGGATTAGGCCAACCATGGAAGGGACTATACAAAAGACAAATGAGCAGTATTGCATAATCTTCAGATTGCTTGAACACCTGTAAATACACAGCTGCAAGTAATCCATTTTACCTTACTATTCATCATAATCCTATTTCTATGACCTCTATATAATAGCTATTGAATTCTAAGTTCTATAGATTAACTTAGTTCTCAACAACGCCCACCAGAGTAGTCTGTTCCTGAAGGACTGTACCCCATGGAAAGGACCCATGCTGGAGCAGTTCTTGAAGAACGGCAGTCTGTCGGAAGAATCCACATTGGAGAAGTTTGTGAAAGACTGTATCTCGTGGGAGGGACCCCACACCGAAGCAGGGGAAGAGCATGAGGCAGAAGGACCAGCAGAGATGAAATGTTATAAACTGGCCCCGATTCCCTATTCCCCTGTGCCACTCGGGAGGAGGAGGTAGGAGAGTTAGGAGTGCAGTAGAGCCTGGGAAGGAGGGGTGGGGGGAAGGTGTTTTTAGTTTTGTTTTATTTGTCATTATCCTACTCTGTTACAATTAATTGGCAATAAATTAAATTAATATCCCCAGATTGAGTCTGTTTTGCCCTTGATGATAATTGCTGAGTGATCTCCCTGTCCTTATCTTACCCATGACCTTTTCATTATATTTTCTCCCCCTGTCCTGTTGATAGAGGGCAGCGATAGAGCAGCTTGGGGGGCACCTGGTGGCAAGCCAAGGTCAGCCTGCCACAGCGTCAAAGGCAACTAATGGTATCCTGGGCTGCATTAGGAGGACTGCTGCCAGCAGGTTGAGGGAGGTGATACTTCCAATATACTCAGAACTGGTGAGGCCACATCTAGACTCATGTGTCCAGGTCTGGGCTCCCCAGTTCAAAAGAGACATGGCCATACTGGAGAGAGTCCAGTGAAATGCCACAAAGATGATGAAAGGACTGAAGCATTTCCCCCATGAAGAAAGGCTGAGAGGGCTGGGACTGGTCAGCCTGGAAAAGAGCAGGCTCAGGGGCATCTCATCAATGTGCACAAATACCTGAAGCGTGGGTGCAAAGAGAAAAAAGCCAGGTTCTTCTCAGTGGTTCCCAGTAACAGGACAAGAGACAATGGGCAAAAACTGAAACACAAGAGGTTCCATCTGCATAACAGGAAACGCTTTTTCCCTATGTGAGTGACTGAGCACTGGCACAAGTTGCCCAGAGTGGTTGTGGAATCTCCCACTTTGGACATATTCAAAAGCTGACTGGACATGGTCTTGAGCAACTGGCTCTAGGTGGCCGGGGTGTTGGACAAGATGACTTCCAGAGGTCCCTTCCAACGTCAACCATGCTGTGGTTTGTTTAAAAAAAAAAAAAAAAAAAAAAATTAATTGCCTGCATGCTTTCTATGGTCTTTGTTAATTAATCTGATCTCCTTAATAAGGTTTTTTGATTTTGTTTTCGTTGCTGAAATTACAGAAATCATTTAAAGTATGAGTTCTCTGTCTTTTACCATCTCTCTACACATATATTAGAAATTACTCTTAGCTTTTTATGGTTTTATGAGATTTCAGTCCATACAGGAAAAAAAGCAAAACTTAGAGCACATGTATTTTGAATAGAGTTGGATACAAATGACTAAGAAAGAGAAATAGACATTCAAATCCCAGATGCCCAGTTAAGTCTGTAAGTAGTAAGTGGTTACCATTGACAGTAATTATGGCAGACACTAATAACAGCATGTTGGATAATTCTAGTGCTATATTCCTTACTAAACCAAACCTCTTAAACTAACATCTGAATCTCACAACATTCAATAAAGGAAAATGCTAAGTTCTGCACCTGGGAAGAATAACCCCACAGACCAGTATATGCTGGCAGCCAATCAGCTGGAAAGCAGCTTGGAAGGAGCTAGAGGTATATGCAGACACCGAACTGACCGTTAGACAGCAACATGTCTTTGCAGTGGAGGAGGCCGGTAGCATCGTGGGCCGCATTAGGCAGTGTTGCTAACAGGTTGAGGGAGGTAATCTTTCCTATCTGCTTAACTCTGATGAGACACAACTGGAGTGATTGGTCCAAGTCCCCAGTAAGAAGTGGAAATACTGGAGCAAGCCTGGACCATGAAGATGGCTGAGGGCAGGACCACAAGGCACGTGAGGAGAGGCTGAAACAAGGGTAAAGACAGATCATACGCCTGCCTACAAAAAAAAAAAACAAACACCTAATGGAAGAGTACAGAGAAGATGGAGCCAGATTTCTTGAAGACGAACAGTGATAGGACAAGAAGCAGTGGGTACAAGCTGGAACATGAGAAATCCTGATTAGATATAAGGAAAAAATTTCCACTAAGAGGATCGTCAGACACTGGAACAGGTTGCCCAGAGAGACTGTGGAGTCTGTATCCTTGAAGATACTCAAAATCCAACTGGACACAGTGCTGGGCAAATGCCCTAACTGGATTTGCTTCAAGCAGAGGGTTTGGACTAGATGACCTGCAAGGTGCCCTTCCAACACAAATTATTCTGTGATTCTATGGTTGTTTCTGATCATTATTTTTATTATTTTTATAATTATTATTATACTATTGTATAATATTATTATATTATGCAAGGAAAGTATATCTGAGTTGAAATGCAGCACTGAACCATACAACAACAATTCTCTGTTAAGGCTTTTATGCCTCCTACGACTCTCTCACCCACCCCTTCCTAAATTACTACTTTTTGGAGCGTAAAAAGGAGGGAATTTTGCAGTTAGAAGCCAGTGAATACACGCTACCACTCAGGAATTATTGCTGTTCTGTGAATTATTATTTGAAAATGTGTATCTTAATCCAAACATGCATTTTCTGAACAATACTCCATCAGCTTATAATTTTCATCTGCATTAAAAGATGAATATTATTAGCTTATTTCTCTTAATATGTCTGGAAGAAAAATATTCATTTGGTTTGTCCAGATAGATTGGGAACAATTTTACCACACCCAATTAAGCTTTCTGTCTGCTTCAGACATGGTGCACAGGGGATGATTATGACTTCATGTTCACAAAAAAAAAAAAGTTTTAATGTCATTCCTCCCAAAACAGATCAAAATAACTAAATATAGATGCTGCTTTAACCTTGTATATGTACAAAAAAACACTCAAACATATTATATGCATTTTGTTCTTTCCTTTCTCCCTTCAGATCTCTTAATCTTCAGTCCAAATAGTTGTAAGGAAAAGGATGTGCAATATAGCAATTGTTTATGCCTTCTACCAGGTAGGCACATACTGTAACTCAACATTCCTGAACTGCCATAGGGTGTTTCATTACGGTGTGTTTACTAACCCTTTAAACCAAATTTTATTTACAGCAGCTCAGCTCTTGGTAGGTTTTGTGCCGCAGTAGGAAGGTTTCCAGGGATGTAGAATGGAAACCTGCCATAACTAATAATTACAATCTCAAAGATACCAAGGAGAAAGCATTTGTGTGATTAAAAAAAAAAAAAAGAAGGAAAACTGAAGCATTACTCTACACAGAAAGTACAGGCAGAAAATGGTTCATTTACTCTCTTTCCATTTGCACAATGGTAATAAAAATGCCAAACAGATTGATTTTTCAGGCAAACTCTACATTGCAGTAAAGTCAAGATTACAAGAGAAGATTTCTTGCAATACTGCATTTTTACCTCTCTTTCAAGGATATGCCTATGTGTATGTTCAGTTTAGTTTTAATTGAGTACTGCCATTTAGTTTTTAATATTTAGGAAATTACATGCCTTTCTCTGAGATAGCTGCATAGAATTTGCATTTCACAATTCTATGTGTTAAGCATTCCTTCCAGAGTGGTTAAGACTTTATTGTCAGAAAAATTCCACACAACTGAAGAGAGGAAAAAATACCTGTTCCAGTGAACTGGTCAATGGATGCCTTGTTTAATTTATGTATTCTAAAACTGTTATAAATCATTTATATATTCTAAAGCTGTTACAAATTCAAGTCCTCTTGAAGACAGAACATTGTACAAAATGTCACTGTTCCTGTTTTTTTCCTAGATGGATCTCAATATTATCTCATCTTAACTAAAATTTGATTGTCAAATCTAAAATGAAACCATTTCTCTTTAAAGATGTTACAAAGCTATTTTTTTCCCCAAAATGAAGGGGAAAAATAAAAAAAATCAAACAAAAAAAAACCAAAGGCAAAAAAACTCTAAACCAAAACCCCCCAAAAGCTCCTAGAGGATGACAAAAATCAAAGCATGCAATAATTATCACGCCAAAGACAAAGGGACAAAGAGATAAAATGTAAGAGAAGGCCTCATTCTAGGTATGTGAGGGAAGGACCTCCCCTGTGAGGGCTCACCCTGGAGTCTGAGAATTGATTAATCATATTCTATTTAAGAAGAAAATGAATAAAATGTGACTGAAGTAAAGAACCTGGAATGCTCCTAATCAGTAGTTTACAGAATCATATCCTTTCTTTCTTGCTCTCCTGAGCTACATAAACTGTGCATCCTTATGTGCACAACAGCAAATATCAGGAGGAGAATGGGCTTTTCCCTGGCTATTCTAGTAAGGTGTACAGAGTGGTATACTGGAAAACTGAAGTCTGGTTACAATCATTCCTCCCCCTCCCCACCACCTCACCCGTCACAGCTCCCCCTCATTAAAATCTAAAGCTTCTGAAGTTTTAAAATTTCTTGACCTGAAGTTCAAGAGTTTCTGTTTCTCAAGTAAATACACTGATCATGATGCAACCACCTCCAATGGTGACCCACTGTATCTCATGAGCTAGCAGAGGCTGCACTTCAGAAGAGATTCAGGAGTCCTGAATCCCAGCTGGATGAGAGGGTAAAGGACAGCCTGAAGCCAAGAGTCTCTCATCTACTGGCTTCCCAATCAGTGCATAGCTGAGAGCACACATTTCCTAATAATCTATACTGAGTAGCCCTCTGGAGGCATACAGTCAATAAGAGATAGGTGCTTCAGTTAGGACCTCTGAATTGCTCCTCAGAGGTTCTTCCCTTTCTGTTCACCAAGCCTAGGAAGCCCATGGGTCTATCTTATGTTCTAAGTCACGGTGTTGAAACAAAGTACCTATCTTTAAGGTGTTGTGAGGCTTACATATGGATCCTTGAGATTATCAGAATCTGCCCCATAGTATCTGCCACATGTCAGCTTTTTTTTGTGTGATGTGATGGAGTCTTACATGAGAAATGGTCTTTTCTACAACCTTTTTATGCACATCACTCTTCCTAGGCCCAGACTATGTCCTTATTCACTCTGAGTAGTACCTGATTTCAATAGTCCCATTAAAATAAACAAAATCACATAGTAATTTTCAGAAGCCAGTCTGCAGACAACTTCTGTTATTATTGAAGAACTGGAATAAATACTTCCAGATGGAAGACCCTCATGTGTTTGTATGTCTATCCTTTCACACTCCTTCTTTCTAGCTACTGCTCATAGTGTTATTAGACAACCTCATATTCAAGGACATCCCTCTAGAAAACGACAGCCAAATACTTCTGCCATGACTGTCTAGAAGTGACCATCCTATTGAAAAGAAACAGCTAACAAGACAGACTGTTCAGCTCATTCCTAAGAATGGAAAGCCAGAGTCCTGAATATTTGCAAAAATGGGAGACATACCAGACCTGCAATGTAACAAGACCTGATGTTAGTAAGTATGCTGATGAGTATATTCAAATGAACACACACAGTCTTAACCCAGCATATATTATGACATTAACATCTTGTATATAATGCTATGAATCAAATGAAATAGTATACAATACTGAACAATTGCCTATTCATTAAAATAGGCATAAAAATGCCTAATCGAGGCTTCAGCTGAAAATGTATTACATTTTAACCATTGATTAATCTGCACTTTTTTATGACACTACTTCTTTAAGTTAATCAAATAGCAAAATATGTAACTCAGGAAATTTAACTTTCTAAATAACTGCTCATTTTCCTTTAGGTAATAATAGTATAAAAAGCTCTGAGATATTTAAAGCTGGCAGTTTTCCTAGAGAGAAATCTCTAACCAGTGTAACTTTCTATGTTCATGGACCCTGACATTAGCATACATTCACGTTTTCATGTTGTGTTCTTACTGGAGGCAGAGAGATAATTTAATTACACAAGCCAGAGTCTCTTAATGGGGTAAGGTTACATAGTCAAGGAGAGAAATTATGGCTAGTTATGAAAAAAAAATGATGTGTGTTTAAACCAAATTGAGTTATTTAATGAACAGCTTTAGAAAAATGGATGGTACCCCATCATGCCACTTAAGCATATTGAGTACCTCAAGGGGAAAATGTTGTGTGTAAGCTTTAATTAATTTCCACTTTCAAATCCTCAGAGACACCAAAGAAAAAAAGTCTGACACATACTGTTGTCAGGATAGAGAGGTTCCAAGGACATTTGATGGAATACAAGTATTATGATCATGAAAAAACATTTTTATCAGGAACTTTGTTTCACATTCTACATGTGTGCATATTAACCAATGATTATATGGGGTTTTCATTGGTATAAATTACTAAAGGCTTTTTTTGTTTCTTCTCTCCAGTCAGTACAATTTGGTTAGAGTAGCTCAAGCTTTACCTAGAATCATAGAATCATAGAATGTCCTGAGTTTGAAGGGACCTACAAAGATCATCAAGTCCAACTCCTGTCCCGGCACAGGACAACCCCAAAATTCACACCATATGTCTGAGGGCGTTGTCCAAATGCTTCTTCAATATTGTCAGGCTTGGTGTCATGACTACCTCCCAGGGGAGCTTGTTCCAGTGCTCCACCACCCTCTGGGTGAAGAACCTTTTCCTAATGTCCAACCGAAACCTCCCTTGGCATATCTTCCTGTCGTTCCCTGTGTCCTAGCATTGGTCACCAGGGAGAAGAGATCAGCACCTGCCCCTCCTCCTTCCCTTGTGAGGAAGCTGTAGGTTGTGATGAGGTCTCCCCTCAGTCTCCTCTTCTCCAGGCTGAACAGACCAAGCGACTTCAGCCGCTCCTCGTACGGCTTCCCCTCTAAACCCTTCACCATCTTTGTGGCTCTCCTCTGGACACTCTTTAGTGGCTTTGTATCCTTTTTGTACTGTGGCACCCAAAACTGCACACAGCACTCAAGATGAGGCCACACCAGTGCAGAGTAGAGCAGGACAATCACCTCCCTCGACCGGCTGGCAATACAGTGCTTGATGCACCCGAGGACACGGTTGGCCCTCCTGGCTGCCAGAGCACACTGTGGGCTCATGTTCAACTTGCCGTCAACCAGAACCCCCAGATCCCTCTCTGCGGGGCATACCTCATTATGTATCTGTGATAGCTAGAGTTTTGGAACTGCTCCACCTCCTTTTTTAAGGGAGTACACTAAGACAAAAGTGTCTAATTTCTAAGGCTACATTTTACTGGAACACAAAATAATATGTTAGAGCAGAGAAACTCTTTATGTAAGGAAACCTCAGATAAGCTGTGTGAGCAGGATTGAATAATACAGGTTAAAACAAATCTTATCACTGCTGTCTCCTTGCAGGGTAATGTTTTCCACCAAACTTTATCACAGTCCAGCAAACCTTAGAGGTTCCATTGGTCACAAAGACTTCACAGTCCCCTCACATTAAAGATTAATTTTGGTTTCTAAACAAGAAAACTGCTCATATGCTAGTTGATTTTTTCTTATGACTCATTCTCTGAAAAGAGGGAAATAATTTCAATGGCGGGAAAGACTAGATACATACCAGCAGCTAATCCAGTAGCAATCTCCAGTACGCTAAAACTCTGCTCAGTTTTTCCTTCTCTCTATTTCCATCCTAACTCTCAATAAGCCTCTTCTGCCTCTGAAGACTACATACATCAATGAGCTTAGCAGTTGTCTTCAGTAGTTCTGAAATTCCTGTCACTTCAGCCCAGATTTTGAGGAGCAGATTTTCAAGAGGAGGGCGTCTTATGGAGGAGATAAAGAGATTCCTACCATTTTTCACTTTCTTGTGGCTTCAAAGTTCATCCTTCTTCATAATGTCTTGGGAGAGTCCAAGAGAGAAGAGGGGCTTCCTGAATGTCAAATGACTTGGTCTTTGCGGCACAACCTTCCAAAGTCCTAGATGCACCCTGAGCTGCATCCAATGGAGGACAGACCCTTCTTCCTAGCTTTTAACACAATGAAGAAGTTCCAGTGCTAGAAAAGTTCTTTGCAGAATTATGGCAAGGATACACAGAACCTTAGAGGGTAAAGACCTTCTGTGTAGGTTGAACCCACTCCCTTGCATTTGATTCACAAAGAGAAAAGCAAAATAATTGGCATATGTTACATATTCTCATTGCAATAGAAGGTTTAAAAAAGATAATGTTATGCACATAACGTAAATTTCAGTATGTTATTTCCTGGCATTAACACTCAGTGAGAGAGACAGCTACAAAAACAGATACGAAGCTGAAATCATGCTGAAAGGATCAGTCTTGTTAAACGTTTATATAAAACACTTTCATAGAAATCTGACACCCCATAGCACTTCTCACAGAAACCTGTTATTTACATAATGGCATACCTAATACCTCCTTTATCCTCCAGATTTTTACTTTAAAAATAGATCTCAGTATCAGCTAATATATATTTAAGTATCAATTGTATGGGTATCATTCAGACCCTTGCTATTAGAATGCAGGCAAACACATGCCTGTCCATCAAATACATGAATATATTATTCCTTTTTTTTTTTTTAGAAACAAGATTTGCATGAGTAGAAGTCCACAGGTTTTGGGGCACTCCCTGAATGCTGAAGATCAAATATCTTTAAGTTACAAAGTATGTTACTCATCAAGTAGCAACTTACTTCTTTCAGTTTTATTAGAATTCAAATGTTTCTAGTAAAGGAAGTAAATCCTGTGTTATTCAGTTCTGCTTGCTGTTCAGAAAAAGCATCTTTTCCCAAAAATAATGGAGCAACATATTATTTT
Organism: Theristicus caerulescens; assembly: GCA_020745775.1. Lineage (NCBI taxonomy): Eukaryota > Metazoa > Chordata > Aves > Pelecaniformes > Threskiornithidae > Theristicus > Theristicus caerulescens. The sequence continues at coordinate 79,433,056 of CM036558.1, forward strand.
TATGCACCTGGCATAGAAAAGTACTATTGTGTACTATCTCCAAAGTACTAAACTTCCATAATATCAGCTAAATTTCTATGTCAACCGTGAGCAGTTTAAATGAGCTGAGATTAAGAAAATGTCTGTTACACAGCAACTGAGAATTTTTCTATGACTAACATTAAAATGATTTATATTCATCATAAACTTGTACTGATAAAAAAAATCAAGTTAAGGTTTGTCAGGTAAAATTTTATTATGCAGTTATTGTGAAATGCTGACCCGAGGTAGTTGTAAGAAAAAACAATGCCCTTCTAAATCTTTAACTCTCCTACTGAATATAATTTCCAGTTTGTATGGCTTGTGCAATTGACTGCTATGCCTTAATCTAATTCCATAAAAGAAAGTAAGTATTTTGAGGAAAGAGAGTGACAACTAACAAGGAATACTACTGATTCAGATAATGTCTAATCCTGTGAAACAAAGAGTGCCCCCAACCTCCTTGATAAGGATAGACAATTCTAGGCACCACCTAAGGATACTCAGTACCTGGCAGAATTTTACCCAAGGAGAGAAACAAGAATATGCCTCTGCTTGACAGCAAAATGAATTTAAGGACATGACTATTCAGAAGAGTAAAGCCATTATGAAACCCTGTCTGTTAAATGAATGATGATCTCAAACAGTATTTTCAATATATGACAAATTTCTGGGTTTATTAGTTCTAAATAGTTGAAAAATGAACTACAAGTTTCAGTGTCTTGTTTCTGTATCACAGAATGAATATGTTTCATCCAGAGAGCATATTTAGAATCACAGAATCATAGGACAGCCCAGGACCTCAAAAGATCATCTGGTCCAACCTTTCTTGGGAAAGGGAGCATAGATGAGATTATTTAGCACCCTGACCAATCGCATCTTGAAAACCTCCAGTGATGGGGACTCTACCACACTAATTGATCTTACTGTAAAAAAAGTTCTTTCTTATGTTGAGATAAAACTTCTCCCAGTGCAACTTGTACCTATTGCTCCTTGTTTTCTCCATGTGACTCCTCGTCAAGACAGAGCCTCTGACCCTTTTGTAGTCACCTTTTAAGTACTGGAATACTGTGATGATATTCCCCCAAGCCTTCTCTTCTCCAGGGAGAAAAGACCCGTAAACTTACAGACATTACATCCAAGAAAGATATCAGATAAAGTACAGATCATGAAAGAGCTAGGACCAAGGGTTTAGCCTTCATGAAAAGTTTGCTTAATTGTTTTCACAAGTGTGATGGACAAAAATACATGAAATATAAAGATGTCTCTGCACTCAATGCTTTTCTAGACAGTATTTTACTGGTGTTAGTTTCAAGCATTTAAAGAATAGAAGAGGTTTGATGTCTCTTACTTTCAAAAAGGTCCTTGAAAAGAGATCAAAGAGTAGAAAAACACATTGGAAAAATAAAGATGGTCATGAACCTCCTCACAGGTCATAGGTTAACACCCGTAGGGAGCTCACTTATACTCCCCCTCAGTGGGGTGGAAGAGAGAATCAAAAGCACAAAAGTGAGAAAACTCCTGGGTCGTGATAAACACAGTTTAATAACTGAAGGGAAAAAAAAAGAAAAGAAAAAAAACAAACAAGTGATGCCAAAGCAACCACTCACCACCAGCAAACTGATGCCCAGCCAGTCTCCAAGCAATGGCTGCCTTGGAAAAACTCTCCTCCATGTTTATTGCTGAGCATATGTATGGAATATCTCTTTGGTCAGTTCAGGTCAACTGACCTGACTGTGTCCCCTCCCAACCTTTTGCCCACCCTCAGCCCACCCCTTGCAGGGGCAGAGTGGGAAACAGAGAAGGCCTTGATGCTGTGCAAGCACTGCTCAGCAGTAGCCAAAACTGTTTTTGTCACAAATCTAAAACACAGAACTATATGGGCTGCTATGAAGAAAATTAACTCCAGCCCAGCCAAACTCAATAGAATGTCAAAGCCCTTTGAGACACAGGACACAGAACCAAAGTCATTCTCCAGCTATAAGTTTAGAATACTTACCTCCTTGTCCTGCAGATTTTGGCATACAGTCCATAATTGGACTAGGATGATGCTTAAAGGCCTTGTATTACTTTCATGGATGAAATAATTCAAAGTATTGTTTAAGATCAGTTCATCAAAAGTCCATGAGAGCTAATAAATCTGGACACTGATCATTAAAAGAATACAAAAACAGCATAGGCCAAGCTAGCATCTGTATTTTTAGGGAAGCAATGTATGAAGGAGGCAACCTTAAAATGCAGAAAACACTGAGATACAAAAGCTGGTCAGCTGCAAACCAAAACCCAAAACATGATCTAGGGGAAAATATAAAGAACAGATGCACCTCCAGCAAAATGGCAGATATGTTGTAAGTAAAAACACATCATTATACACATCTGTGCAAATCCAAAAGAATGGATGACATTAATGAAGAGCAGAGATTATGTTTCAGAAGAAGCACTCAGTGTGACAATGCTTTCAGCAACAGGCCAACTGGCTAATGTCAGCAGTTCGTAGACATGGTCCATGGGGAGAGATGTCAACAAGTTAAGATTAATTTCACATGAATATGCAAATTACTATAATCCTCACAAAAGTATAGATGTAGGCAAACATCAGCGAACACTTTCCTGCCTATCCTTATGCACTGATTGAATGCACTGCTATGAATAACCACAAAAAGTACGTAAGCTTATTCATAGTAAGTGCAAATATAGAGCAATACCAGAACTTCTGTGTACACACTGGCTGCTCACGGCTTGGACAAGTGCACTCTGCACTGGGTTAAAAACTGGCTGGACGGCCTGTAAGAGACTGAAGTGTTAAGAACAATTGTCTCAAAGCTTGCTTCTGTGTGTTTATCCGATAAGACCAGACAGCAGACCACTCTTTTGTCTGGGAAGACCCGAGGGCAGCCACCAGCTTGCAAGGAAATTTGTGCAAACTTGCTGAAGCAACAGGCCATTGTTTGGCTTATCAGGTACCACTAGCTTGCAAGGGAATGTGCGAACTTGCTGAAGCAGCAGGCCATTCTTTGGCTTATCAGGTACCACCAAAAACAGGACACCAACTGGTATCCGGACCAGGCCATTTGTCCACCAGCAATGCATATTGTGTTGCTGGGTGTGCATGCGTGGCATACGTGATGTTGCCCTTGGAAACCAAACCAAACCGAGGGGGCAAACTCCCTCTCCAACACCGGATAAAAGACGGCACAACAAAGCCTGAGTGTGGCCATCCACCACCAAAGAACTGAAGACTGAGGACCAACGGGACACCGCTGGATCCATGGTGGTGACTATCCTTTGCTTATCTCTCTGATCGCTTGCTTATTTTCCTCCTAATATTTCCTGCCTTTCCTATCGCTTTACTCTTTTATATTTACCTAATAAAACATCTGATTGGTGACATATGACCTCGTTTGTGTCTTAATTTTGCCCTTGGGATCATTAAGAACCTTCCCCGAGCCTGACAATCAGACTGGGACTTAACATTTTATTGGCGTCACGGACAGGATCCCTTGGAGTGAAAGTGCCTCACCTCTTCTTTGTCTTACCTTTAAACTTGCTTGTTTTACTTACGTACCTCTCAGGGCAGTAGAGGGTGAAACTTTGTGAAAATTAACTCTTATGTGTTACCTCCCTGAGACAACCACCCTTACCTCTTTGAATATTGAACCTGCTTGAAGTGTGCTGTTGTAGAAAATGGGTGATGATAACACTACCCCTGTGGACGGGGAGGTGCTGTATAACTTGTTGGAAAAACATAAAGCATGCCCTTCGGTACAAGGTATTGATTGGGCACGAGATAATTGGTGTAATCTGCAGTGTTACCAACCGAATAAGCGCCCTGCAAAAGGATGCTAAACTTCGGGCTGGAAAAGGAAAATCAATTATATGCGCCGTTTTGGGTGCCAGTTTAGTTGTAGCTGTGAAGGCAAGAGACCGGCAGCGTAGTGCCGAGTCTCAGACCATACAGTGCTTACAAGCCCTTGTTCAATCTTTGCAAGGACAAATTGAAAACTTAAAGGGGCAATTAGAGCAGGAGAGAGCCCAGGCAGACTATCTGCAATCTGCTCTTAAAGAGCAACTCCTCATGGGTGAAAGTGGTGACAGCCATTCACCCCCCAAGAAGAAAATTATATATCCTTGCGAGGAGTTAGAAGAGATGAAATTAAGATTAGACAAATTAGAAACGCCTCCTTACTCTCTCCGACCTTTGGTTAAAACTGAATTCATGTATGACAATGACCAAGACGACTCCCCTCAAATTACTACAAAAGAAGTGCCGTACACCGCTACAGAACTAGCTAAATTAAAAAAGGAGTTTGGCCGTACCCCTAAGGAATCAGAAACAGAATATGTATGGAGGGTGTCATTGTCGGGTGGGGACCAGATATTACTAAGTGAAAAAGAAGCTGAAGGATATTGGGGGCCCGGAGTGTTTTTAACTAGCGGCGATCACGGCGCTCCCTGGTCCCTAACCCAAAAGGCGGCTTACTGGGCTGGAGGCCTTAATCCCTTGGAACGAGGAGACCCTCTTGCTATCACAGGATCAACTGATCAATTGGTAGAAAATGTACAAAAAGCAGCATGTTTGCAAATGATGTACAATCGTGAGCTTAAACTCAAACAGGAGTCCCCGATGATGATGCCGGTGGACCCTGAACGAATGACCCCCCTGATAAGGGGCCTCCCTGAATCTTTAAAACCTCTGGGCATACAGTTACAAAATACAATTAACGCAATGCCCCAGGGCGAAAGAGTCTCAACTGCACTGGCTGGACTGGCGACTTCTGATCGCAGGAACCAAAATTTTAAAGTATGGACTTGGGGAGAGGTCGCTCAGGAATTAATCAATTACGGGCGAAAATATGGCCCAGTTAGTACCCCGTCCCCAAAATCAGACCTGAAGGGTTTAAGACGTACTGAGATAAAGCCTCCTTCACATTTTGGAAATGAAAAGAGAGTGTCTTTTGTTAAACTTTCTGGCGGAAGAAACATCTCAAACAAGCGTGATAGCTTGTGGACTATAGGGTGTCGAAAAGGTGTTCCTCGAGATCTTATGGACGGGTTACCAACTGATAGGCTTGAAAAATTAGTTTTAGAGTGGCCCGAAAAGGCAGCGGCCAAAGTAAAAATGTTTGAGAGTCCGGTTCCTAGTGCACCCCTGCCCCTAATTGATCTGACTGACTCGACTGCCCCCCAAAGGTTGACGGGAAACTAATTCCTTTGCCCCTTTGTAGTGAGCGGGGGGGCGAAGGGTGGGTGCATATTAGACAGCTCACTGTAAGTCATCGAGGTGACTTATTAATCACCTGCCTTGTACGATTTAAACGAGTACCCATTACATTTTTAGTGGATACCGGTGCTCAAATTTCAGCCATTAAAACAGAAGATGCAGTGCGTGGAGGTATATCATTGTCTAAGCAACGTTTGTTTGTGGCAGATGCGTTCGGTAATGTTCAAGCACAGGCACGGGCTACGGTCAATTTACAGCTACCAGGGGAAGAGACGGCCACTCCGGTGGAAATGGTTGTGGGGCCGTTCCCACTTAATCTTTTAGGGCTTGATGTCCTGAAGGGAAAGGTGTGGACAGATAATAAAGGAGGAAGCTGGTCTTTTGGTGTTCCACCGATAAATATACGGCTCTTACAAACTGCACCTTTACTTCCCCCTTCAAGATTAACAAATGTTAAACCCTATCCCTTGCCCCTGGGGGCACGAGAGGGGATTTCCTCAGTCCTGGAGGAATTAAAGGAGCAGGGGGTTGTAGTTTCTACTCACTCTCCCTTTAATTCCCCTGTATGGCCAGTCCGAAAACCAAATGGGAAGTGGAGACTAACAGTCGATTACCGACGGCTCAATGCAAACACAGGCCCGTTAACAGCTGCTGTACCAAACATTGCCGAACTCATAGCCACTATTCAAGAACAAGCACATCCTATTATGGCAACTATTGATGTTAAAGATATGTTCTTTATGGTCCCTCTGCAACCGCAGGACCAAGATCGTTTTGCTTTTACCTGGGAGGGACAACAGTTTACTTTTACTCGGCTCCCTCAAGGATATAAGCACTCCCCCATGTTAGCCCACCACGCTTTAGCTCGAGAATTAGAACTAATCCCATCAGAGGAAGGGGTTAAAGTTTATCAGTACATTGATGATGTGCTAATTGCAGGGAGTCAAACAGGAAAAGTACAAACAACACAGGAAAACATTATCACTCATTTAGAAAACCTAGGCTTAAAGATCCCGCCTGAGAAAATTCAGACTCCTTCAACTGAAGTTAAATTTCTAGGGATTTGGTGGAAAGGAGGAATGACATGTATTCCTCAGGATACCCTCTCCACACTAGATCAGATAAAAATGCCCGAGTCAAAGAAGAAATTACAGCATGTGCTAGGAATACTTGTATTTTGGAGAAAACACATTCCAAACTTTTCTGTTATTGCTAGGCCTTTGTATGATTTATTGCAAAAAGGTGTGTCATGGGACTGGACTCCGGTCCACGAAGAGGCTTTGCAGCTTTTAGTATCTGAGGCAGCTAATTACCAGGCTCTTGGCCCAATCCATCCTACTGACCCAGTTCAGATTGAATGGGGATTTGCCCAGTTGGGTTTATCTGTACACTTCTGGCAAAAAGGCCCCGAAGGACCCACTTGACCCATTGGATTTTATTCCCGCAGTTTTAAGGATGCAGCAAAGCGATATACTGTATGGAAAAGGGACTGTTTGTGGTCAGCTTAGCTTTGCAAGAGGCAGAGCACACCATTCGTCGACAACCAATAGTGCTTACGAGGGAAAAAGCTTTGGGAAGCTTGGCAAGTGGATTATATTGGTCCTTTTCAAAAATCTGAGGGAAAACATTATGTAGTAGTAGGAGTAGAAATAATATCAGGACTGGTGCAAGCAAAAGCATTTGCTCGGGCAACCGGAGAAAATACAGTAACAGCTTTAAAATCGTGGTTTAGCACCTTTCCCAAGCCCCAGTCGATTCAGTCAGATAATGGCACTCACTTCACTGCCAAAACCGTCCAAGATCGGGCAGCTGGAGAAGGAATTGAGTGGATTTTTCACACTCCCTATTATCCACAGGCTAATGGGATAGTGGAAAGAACTAATGGTCTTCTCAAATGCTTCCTCAAACCCCATGGACCTGGGTGGGCAGAACGCTTGCAAAAAGCTGTTTACCATGTTAACACCCAATGGGGAATAAACGGATGCCCCAAACTTACAGCATTCTACCCAGAAGCCTCAACCATAGTTCCTGCCCCTACAGGCCCTGACCACCCTAAAAATACTTCCCATTTTCCTGGCCAACCTGTTTTAGTGGACCTTCCTACTGTGGGAAATGTCCCATTAGTGCTTGAAACCCCATTAAATAAAAACACTTGGAAAGCAAAAGATGCCCATGGCAAGGAATACAAAATCAACACTCGATGGATCTTCCCATCTTTTTAATAGTAACCTTTACCTCCGGTTCCGAAAAAATGGGCCGAGAATGTTTCTTTTTCTCTTGCAGGTGAACCTCGTGAAAAATTAGTATCCTGAACCACCACTGAAGACCCCATGCAAATTCTAATTCTGTTTATTTGATTTGTTGGTATTTTTAGGATGTATTGTATGTTATTGCAGAAATTATTTTGGGTGACAGTTTTCTTCACCCTTGGTTCCGGGGGGGAAGCTTTAGCTCCCTAAGTGTTAATCAAGAGTGGGAAAACAAATTTGTTACTCTAGGTCATTCTGTGGCGCAAGCGTTTAATCTTACAAATTGTTGGGTGTGTGGAGGACCATTTGGCCTGGAAAGCTGGCCGTGGATCTCCGTCCCCCTCTCACCTGAATGGCTGGTGAGCAATTATAGAGAAGTAAAAAACAATACCTATTGGGAGGAAAAGTCACCACCACCCTGGTCCATACAGTATCCAGCTCAGGGACAGTTTTGTTTAAATTGAACTCAAAAGAATGGTATCTTTGTAGGAATAAGTACTTGTACCTGGACCTATCGCAAGGCAAAAATTGGCCGCCTGGTCCTCTGGGGGTGGTATCACCTATCTGGATATGGGTCTGGATTCCCTTATTTTTGGTCTCCTACAAACAATACTATCTTTGAGGAAGCTGCTGGCATCAACTGTACCTGGAGTCCCTATTCGGGAGCATGGAAGTGTAAGTGGTGTAGAAATGACTCAAACACTTGGGATTGTAATGTTAATGGTAATCCTTTTGGGCCAAAAGACACTGCATATTTCCAATCCAATGGACATGCTGGCAAATCAGCAAAAGAATGGAAAGGACCTTTTTCTAATGGCCATCGAGCCTTAAAGGGTCACTACTGGGTGTGTGGTCACTATGTATACAAAGTGTTACCAGCAAAGTGGTCTGGAATTTGTTATGTTGGAATAATTCGTCCCCTGTTTTTTCTGCTTCCCAAGAATGATGATAATAATTTGGGTGCTAAGTTGTATGATGATCTTACACAAAGCAAACGGTCTATTAATACTGCTATAGCAGGTGGTAGTAGCCAATCGTGGGGAAAGGATGAGTGACCCCCAGAACGAATCATCCAACACTATGGGCCTGCCACCTGGAACCCCAATGAAGTGATTAGCGGTACTCGAGAACCTGTATATAATTTAAATCGCATTATTCGACTACAAGCTATTTTAGAAATTATTACCAATGAAACTGCTCATGCCTTGGACCTATTGCCAGATCAAGCCACACAAATGCGAACGGCAATTTTGCAACATCGCATGGTTCTCGATTACCTGCTAGCTGAAGAAGGAGGTGTTTGTGGTAAATTAAATAATTCCAATTGCTGCGTAAAAATTGATGATAATGGTCAAGTTGTTAAACGAATAATCTCTGGAATAAGAAAATTAGTCCATGTTCCTGTTCAGACCTGGACAGGTTGGGAATTTGATCCCTTTTCATGGCTTCTGGGTACCCCCTGGGTTAAGCGTATCTTGTTTAACATGTTATGTGGTTTAGCAACGTTGTTATTTTTACCATGTGTCATTCCATGTTTTGTTCAATTAATTCAACGTGTTGTGACTAACATGCAGTTTGTTGCTGCCCCATCACCAGACAATGTTAAATATATCCGTGCAGTGTACCAGCCAAAACCTTCAGTTGTACAAATTGTGTAAACAATTGCTCTCTTCTTACCTTACTATCCTCTCCCTCTATCACCACCATGGACCATGAAGACAGAGCTCTACGAGTCAAGACAGCAATCTTTGAGCCACGGGGTGGTGTAAGAGACTGAAGTGTTAAGAACAATTGTCTCCAAGCTTGCTTGTGTGTGTTTATCTGATAAGACCAGACAGCAGACCACTCTTTTGTCTGGGAAGACCCGAGGGCAGCCACCAGCTTGCAAGGAAATTTGTGCAAACTTGCTGAAGCAACAGGCCATTGTTTGGCTTATCAGGTACCACCAAAAACAGGACACCAACTGGTATCCGGATCAGGCCATTTGTCCACCAGCAATGCATATTGTGTGGTTGGGTGTGCATGCGTGGCATACGTGATGTTGCCCTGGGAAACCAAGCCGAACCGAGGGGGCAAACTCCCTCTCCAACACCGGATAAAAGACGGCACAACAAAGCCTGAGCGTGGCCATCCACCACTGAAGAACTGAAGACTGAGGACCAACGGGACGCCACTGGATCCATGGTGGTGACTATCCTTTGCTTATCTCTCTGAATGCTTGCTTAATTCCCTCCTAATGTTTCCTGCCTTTCCTATCGCTTTACTCTTTTATATTTACCCAATAAAACGTTTGATTGGCGGCATATGACCTCGTTTGTGTCTTAATTTTGCCCTTGGGATCATTAAGAACCTTCCCTGAGCCTGACAATCAGACCGGAACTTAACATCCACGCACTCCGGGAACCTCCTAGACGGCTTTCTCTCTGCTGTGTTGTATTTCCAGCAGATATCTGGTAAGTTGAAGTCTCCCACAAGAACAAGGGTTAGAGACTGTGAGACTTCAGCCAGCCGCTTGTAAAAAACTTCATCTGCTTCCTCATCCTGGTTGGGTGGTCTATAACGGACTCCCACCAGGATATCTCCCTTGTTGGCCTTCCCCCTGATCTTTACCCATAAGCACTCAACCTTGTTGTTACCTTTGTTGAGCTCAAGACAGTCAAAACACTCTCTGACGTACAAGGCTACCCCGCCACCTCGCCTTCCTTGCCTGTCCCTTCTAAAGAGCTTGTAGCCATCCATTGCAGCACTCCAGTTGTGCGAGTCGTCCCACCATGTTTCCGTAATGGCAACCACATCATAGTTTCCCTGCCACGCAATGGCTTCCAGCTCCTCCTGCTTATTGCCCAAGCTGCGTGCATTGGTGTAAATGCACTTGAGTTGGGCTATCAATCTCTTCTCCAACACAGGCGTGCCACCCCTGGGCTCATTCCTAGCAGGACTGGTTTTATCCCCTTCCCCCTTCGAGTCTAGTTTAAAGCTCTCTCAATGAGGCCTGCTAACTCCTGAGCCATAATCCTTTTCCCCTTTGGTGACAGGTGAACCCATCTGCCTCCAGCAGGCCTGGTGCCTCACAAATTCATTCTGTCTTACTACCTCAGATTTGGAGAAAGAGAAGCAAGGCTCAGACAGGTCAAAAAAAGTAACTTAGATTAGGGTTCACTGAAAATTATAGCACCTACTTGGCTGCATTAGCCAGGCTCGAAGAATGGAGCCCGAAATGCTGTGTCTGGCACCTACATTCACCATCAGATAGCTGGGAAGAGTTGCATGTTACATAGCTGGCTGATCATTTTAGATCATACCTAGTAAGAGGAAAGCAGTTCAGGGTTAGCCAAAAGACAGTGTTGAGGAAAGAAATCCTAAAAGAGGAGATAGAGACAGCGCATGCTAATAAATCCACCTAATGGTTAGGTGGGCAGGAGACAAGTGGAAGACCGGGGATCAGGGATCTTGCTGGATGGACTACAGATGCACTTCTTCCTGCTCTCAGAGGAGTGCTGTAATTCCCAGAATATGACCCATTATAAAGGGAGAAATAAGGCTCTGCTAGTTCCTTCCCATTAAAGCTGTTCAACTCTGCAGAAAAGAATGAAAGGTTGGGCAAGAAAGTAGGAGGGCAGTAGTAGTGAGTTGGATACTTAGGTTTAGAGGTTTTTGGTCAGTGTTGTTGCTCAGCCAAAGGGATAGTGTGAGAATGCCTGTGAACTGAGTCCTGCAGGAGAGGAACATCTCTTTCTGGCCATGACAGTGTGTCAGCCATGTGCCAGGGCTATCAAGACTGAAGGACTTTTCTGCATGCTCAACAGCAGAAGTGGGTTCCAAGGCAACATTAATATCAGTGCCTGATAGACTTGTTAGGTTATTTGCAATTACAGTTTTGAATTTATGCACTTATTTATGCCTGAGACCTCCTTTGAGAACCTGAGTCTAGACCTAGGCAATTTGCCCAAAAGTATATTGAGAGATTTGCCAGAGTACAGATTTGAAACTCCTAGCAGTGCTAGATAAAAGCTCCAAGTAACAGAAACAGCTTTGTTTTCTTGCTCTGTATGGTAGCTTGTGCTGTGTTTATTCCACAAAGATGCCCCTCTGATGAGGCTTCTGTGTGGTTATATATCCACTAGGAATTAGGAATTCAAAAACTTTAATTCTGACAAAAGCTTTCGGGCTGCTGAGCTGGACATAAATCATCTCACCATGATCAACATTAAAAATTAATTCTTTCCAAAGACATTAACTATTGCCATTGTTATTCCCAATATTGTACTAAATTCTGTATGTCTGAACATATAATATGGTGATATCAGGAAGTGCTAACCATTTCTTGCTCTAGTAACATAACATTGAGAATTATTATGGTAAACTTAATCGTCAAGTGAAATATTATCAGACGAAAGAGAGGCTTTTTTTCTTTCCACAGAAAAACTAATAATCTAACGATCAGCTGCTTTGCACTTTCAGACAGAAATCTGCTTCTCAGATTCTTTTCTCCTTCAATTGCAAAACATATTTAACTTTAAGCACTGAGATCCTTTTGTGTCCTCTCATAGGAATACACATTTTATAACACTGGCAAAACAAGTCTAATATGAAAGAGACATTTATGAAACATTAAAATTTCACTTGAGAGCTAACATTTTCACAACAAATTGGGCAGCTGACAAATGTTTGGCCTCCAGATCTCAGAGAGAGAGTTAAAAATTGTGATCTCAGGATACTAAGGAAAAACAATTAACAGAGCTTGGCTTGAAGCTGAACCATTTGTTATAAATGCTTGTTATGAAAACCCATGTAGAGGATTCATTTTTCACTCCCTATAGGTATTTTGCCAGTCTTTCAAAAATCTTACTTTTTACTAGAATCATGCTAGTTCTTTGCCTTGAAAACGCTTTGAAATACAGACATCATTGTTTCACCTAAATGAGTTGTTATGTTACTCTTTTGGAACTGGGGGAAAAAGGCAAAGGAAATGGTTTAAGTTCTGCCAAAACAGCTTTACACACTACTCAGGAAATTATTTTTTATTCAAATATTTTTATAACTTTCCCATGAATTGCAGCGATGCTATTGTTACAAAAACAACAGCAAAAATATACATAAGCTAACAAGATGTTGATGTTGGTAAATTAAGACAAACACCACTTTTCGTCAGTTTCTTTTGCTATCTCTTTTTCTTTTATATCAGTGCAGTGACAAAAATATGAACAATGACTGTTAAAAAGTTTGCTAGTTGCTTTTTTTCAAAATTTGAAGAATAACTTTGTCACAGGCAGTGCAAGATACGGGAATAGACAGGTTGAAGCATCAGAAAATGTCTACAGATGTTTGTATCTTAGTCTTTGCATTAAAAAATCTGTACATCTGTTTTTATCTTACTCTTTGATCCTCCGTGAACTACTTCGATGCTCTGCCAACATTTGCCGTTGAAATAGATGCACGTCTATTTCATACTTGCTGTTAACTTCTTGCTGTCTTGGGAATGGAAATAGATACATAGATTATAAAATCCTTTTGAAAGCTGATTTATAATACTGTGTGTCATAAAACTTCTGCAACCAAACTGGAATATCAGTCTTTAGGACAAAATAAAACTCAAATAATCTTGATTTTAGAGTGTTCACTGATGAATGATCTAACAACAATTTGACAAGATGTTCCAATTATTCACACTCCTAAAAATTTGTCTTTATTTGTAATCTGATTTGGTCTAGTTTTAGCTTCCATTATCTTCTTATATGACACTGCCTGCTAGATTTGAGAAGCATTTTATTATAGAGATATTCACAATCAAATCAATGTTTTCTTTGATAAATTAAGAAGATTGAGCTCCCTGAGGTATTTGCTACAGAAAAGTTTCCCAAAACTTTAATTATTCTCGTGGACTTCTGAGCTATGTCCAGTATTACAAAATTCCAATTGCCCTGTGAACATTCGCAGGCTTGTAACAGCTACACCATTGCCAAAGATGAAGAAAGCATGTTGTCTTCATGTTTCCTCTTTTCCTATTTGTCTGTGAATTGCTGTAACACAGAAAAATAAGTTCCACAGATGAGGCATCATGATTGTTATGTTTGGTTTTTAGGGATAGAAAGTCTTTCACAGTATTTTGTAAGTATGTCTAGGTTTCCTTGCTCTGACAGAGAACTGATCGAGCTTTCAAAGCTGTATTTTACAAGGAAAAGAAGAGTTCTAAAGCTGAAACTGTACATTATAGTTTAACTATTTAACATTTTTTTTTAAAGTGTCTTCAATTTAACATAGAATTTTAGGTCCTTAAGAGAGTTGTGTATCAGTAATCTTGTTTTGACACTGCTGAAAATTTTAAAAATCCAGAGTCTATTCACTGCTCTTCTTCCTTCAAAAGCTGGACTTAAACAAAAAAAATACAAAAATATGCAAAAAGGTATTTTATCACAGCATTTGTATTAAATCTTTAACTTCTACTTAGAAGTGGACCCAACCTGATTAAAAGCATTCTATCTTTCTTTTGAATTCTGCCAACTATTGCTTTTTTTTCCTAGAGTCCCTCTTTTCCTCTTCTTATTTTTTCAGCAGTTTCAAATTCTAATTATTTTGTTGCCATCAACCTCTTTCCCTCTTGCCATTTGTAGTATCTACATAGGTGGCATAAATAACTGCAATCAAATCACTGCAAAATATGACCCAAAAGGTTACATGCTAATAGTTTTTGGTTAATGTTATAGAAGAATGTCTTTATTTCTGTGTTTGCTCTCTAGGTCATTTTGAGTACATCATTAGAGAAAAAAATTTCTCCCAGTTCATCCCTTATCCTATTTTTTTTTTAAATGACAGTACTGAATGCGATAGCAAAGCAATAATGACAGGTATGAGAGATCTGATATAAACATATATTCAGTTTGTTGCAGAAAGTATGCTAGCTGACATTATAAAATTTCTAACTACATCAAACAATATTTGTACTTGAATTCACCAAGTTTTCTTGCTTAGTTTCTTAATATAGCCTCATTTTTTCACTTTGTGGATGATGACAGCATGTGTCTCTCAAGAGACATATAGATATAGAAAGGTATTCTGAAGAATTTAATAAAGAGATTTTCTCAGGTTAGTGAATATTTTTTCCTAATTATTTTCTTAAATGTTTGATGAAAATAATAATTTTAGTTTTAACTTTCAAAATAGTCCAAGTGTATAATATAGTCTGTTACAGTATATCTTCTTATTATACAGTGTGATATGGGTGCCTACCTCCTGGAATTTTATTCCCAAGTTGCAATTTTTTGAGTGAATACACCTTGAACTGGTCAGTGATATACTAAATTTCTTAAATATAATTGTATCATTTGTAATGTATCAGCTCAGTAGCATTTTTTCTACCTCTCTTTCTACAAGATAGTTATAAATTTTACTAATCTCATCATTGAATTTCGTGGAAGAGTAAATAAAAGCATAATTATGCCAGTCTTTAAAGGACTCTAATGTGCTTTAAAAATTATCTCATCATAAAACATCATTAAATTATTATAAGCAAATTATCAAAAAGCATAAAGAAAACATAACTGGTTTAGTGTGCAGGTTGTATATTATTAGCTAATAGAATAAACATAGGACTTAAAAAAAATACAAACTAAAAACTGGGAGAAATCAATAATTAAATCATCGTTAAGTACATATAACAAAGTAATTTGAAGGTAATAATGTTAAAGTAATGGATTGTGTGCTCTTTATTAACCTGAAATTCTGGTATTTTGAGTTTACAATGTAGTTTTAGACATTTTTCTTAAGAAGTGTAAAGGGGACAATCAATTGCATTATTGTGCTCTTTCCATAAAATGAAAAAAAACCTTAACATAATTTATACAGAAAATGTTAATTATGTCTTTAAAGGCAGCTATATATTATGGCTGCAGTTACTTCATTATTTGCTATAAATGTGTAGAGTGTGAAAAGCTAGCACAAGTATGCTTATGCATGCACAAATCTTTTATTCACTGGAAGTTGTACAAGTGCCTAGACGTGCATGGCTGACTTACTAGCAAAGAACAACCACCCACAAAATAAAATTTTGTGTCTAAGCATGAAACCCACAACTAAACTTAATAACAAGAATCACCCAATATCATGGGTGTGTAAAAATGGGGAATCTCAACTTCCACCACAAAGCCAGATTTTAAATAGATGACAAACTGCTTTACTTACCATTGAGAAGCATCAGAAATGAGAGAAAGGGAAGCCAAGAATGCTCAGAAAGAGATGAACATGACAAATGCTCTCAATTATGCTTATTAAGTAGCTGTAAGGAACCAACAGAGCATTACAGAATTTCACCTCATAATGAGCAACTCCTACTTCAGTATTATGAAAGATAATTTTAGTCATATTTAAATCCATTAATATTAAGACTATCTGTCAGTGGTAGTCTGCTTCAGCACGTACTTCTATGCATAAATGCATATATTTCTTTACAATCTAGAAGTAGAAAACAAGCTGCCTTACAAAATCTACTTTATTATTTCATAGTACTCTCAGATTTGCCACTAAATTTAAATGAGCTTCATGAGATGCAAAAGAAAGAAACCCACCCATTAAGAGGTCAAACCTATTTGATTGTTTTTAAATTCATGAAATGCTCTGTTGCCTTTCTCCAGGAGACTCATTTTCTTTCTAAATAAATTAAAAACTCTTGAGAAATAGGTGTCAAGCATGATTTTCTCAAGAAGGTCCAGCAAAAATGTAAAAGATTATCATTTTACTCAAGAGAGGTTTTAATGACCAGGTTTTAACTCAACTTAGAAGACAACATCTGACACCAGGCTCATTCCTGTCCACTGCCCTTACCCCCGCCCCCGCAAGGCAAAATATTGTATTCTAATCAGTTCTTGCATTTAACAACTCTGGCTACTAATATAAGGTACTTTATGGGAGGCAGTATGAGATGAATGACAAGCCATCAAGGAAATGCATTGCAGTTTAGCAGAGATATATGTAGAAGTGTGGATGACTGAAAACATGAAATAGTTGTTTCAATACTGTCACTGTGTTTGGGCTGGGTACAGGTGCCAAATGCACATGGTGTTCTCATAGAATCATACCATCATAGAATGTCTTGGGTTGGAAGGGACCTTTAAAGATCATTTAGTCAACCCCCCTGCCATGGGCTGGGACACCTTTCACTAGACCAGGTTGCTCAAAGCCCCATCCAACCTGGTCTTGAACACTTCCAAGGATGGGGCATCCACAACTTCTCTGGGCAGCCTGTTCCAGTGTCCCACCACCCTCATTGTAAAATATTTCTTCCTTATATCTAATCTAAATCTACCCTCTTTCAGTTTAAAACCATTGCCCCTTGTCCTGGCACTACAGGCCAATCCCACTATGTCACTGATGAAGATATTAAATAGTATCGATCCCAGTATGGACCCCTGAGTGACACCACTCATTACTGGGTTTTTGAGAGCGAAAGCACTACTCCTTATCTTAGGCCCAGGTATGAGCAGAGTGCTCCTGTTCCACAGGAGCAATGGAGGAACACTCCTCCCCTTCTTAGGAGGGAACTTTCCACCCTGCAGTAGCTTCTGTGACCAACAGCTGGCCAATATGTGAAACATGAAGTCCATCTCAGAGTGCCCTATAGTCATTTCACATTAGTGAACTACTGCTGGAGGAACACTAGCCTAAATCCTGATTTACCATAACTCTAAAGCATATACTTACTCTAAAGAGTTTTCATAATTTTCATGGATTATCATAGTGCTTAGAGCAACGTTAACTGCTTTGGCCAGTCTGACTGAAGGAGTCATAACTAAAGCTGACTCTCTAAATAGGCATACAGAAGAATACAGTAGAATTTGCCAGGAAATTGCACTCAGTCAAGTGTTACTTCTGAGCATCTTTAAGACACGTTGTTGAGAAACCCTGTTTTCTTTTTCCAGGTTGTAGATCATGAGATAGGTAGGACTCCCACAGTCAAATTTGCCAGAGCAGTTAACATTTCTTTAAGCACTATGATAATCCATGGAATTATAAATATCCTTTACATTAAGATTACTAAAGTTCTTCTGTTATTGCATCTAAAAATCTGCACAGAAATGTGGAAAGGGTAATAATGGAGTTCGCTGTTAGAACAAGGGAAGGAAGACAACTCAATTTCATGCTCAATACCTAGCTTTCTGGATAAAAAAGCTGCCTCTCTTGCTGCATCACCATTCACAACATTTAAATTGGTGATTACTGCTGATCTGGTTGCAGAGGCAGCAGTTTGATCTTTCAGTTGCAAAAGATTTTGCTCTGGTGTGCATTCATTTGCAAACCGAAGTTCCTCTCTGACCCATTTTGTAATCTCAAACCAACACAGCCTGGAGGAGCAAAACATCTCTCCCACAGTTCCACAGTGACTTCAAAGCCCATTTTAACATTGCAAGCCTTCTTAGCCATGACCTTCAGGTAAATCATGAAGCTAGAATAAGCCTTTGCGGTATTGGAGAGAAGAGGCCAGAAGTGATTCTGACAATCTCTACTGTGTCATGCACAGTATCGTTTTGTTTTTATGAAGTCATCAGATAAGCTGGCTGTTTCTTGTCTTTAGCGTCAGAAAATATAGGTTTCTCCATCAATTCGAAATCCAGGTCAGCTCACCATGTCAGATTCCCTTTTCATATCAGCAAAAGTTATGCAGTTTGCTCTCAATCCTTGATTTGGATTTGCTCATCTGCGAAAACAGTACAAGTATCAACATGACCTAAATGAAGAGTTCTGCTCCAAATATGCATAGAAAATGCTGAATGTAAATGAGGATGATTAGGTTATTTTTGCTTTGAATGTTACAGATTATTGAAAAGGGGATATATATCCAGACACCTATTAGTTAGGAACTGTTAAAATGCCAAGAAAAGTAAAAATGACATGACCATGATGAATTCTGAAGGGGAAGAGAGAATGAGGTTTTAAAAAAAGACAGTAACACTTAAATAGAGGTTTTCATTTTGTTATAGTCTGAAATGGAGTTCACCCAGAGACATTCCCTAAATTGGCACCAGATCATGAGAAAAGCAATGAGTTAGATCTCCCAGTACCCACTAAGGAAACAACAGCTGCTATTAAATACCTTAAAGCTCAAAAAAGGCTCCTGGGGTTGGCAGTCCTCTGCCTGTTATGCATTTTCTGTAAAGATACTGTTTCTACTAAACTCCTAAGATTAAACTCAGATTTTCAGTATACAGCCCCACTTGGCTTGTTCACTGAACTGTTAATCGTGTCTTAAAAAAAACCAGCCAGGATACATTCAGCTGACTGAAAAAATACAGAAAAGAAAAAAAAGAATCCATAACTTTTATAGAGGGATATGTACTGTGTTTTTGCAGTGATGTTGGATGCTATAATGCAGGGTATTTTATATTCAGATCAATTTATTCAAATGTATAATTCTATGACTCTGTAACTGTATTCAGAAGGGCAACTTAAGCTGGAAAAGGCATTTTATTACGTTGTAAAGGCAAAACCACCATGTTTTAAAATGTTTTGACTAGGAGCAAAATTTCACAGATCCCATTGTTGTATAATTATAGTAGAACAACAACTAATATACGAGATTTATCTTCATAGGATAGTTACCAAATTATCCTCTCTTTCACATTTCCTATTTACTCAGGAGATACTGGATTTGGCAATCAATTACAAGATGGCTGATGTACTCAGGACGGACAAGATTTCTGGTCTTCTTTTCACCGATTGTGTTCAAGTGACACCTTGCTGCTTTACTGCATCAGTATATCAGGTGGGTAAGGCGTCTTTGTCTAACACTGTCTCTCTGGCCTGGGTACCAATCCAGCTGTGGCTACCACAAAAGATGCCAGATAACAGCTACTTAGAAATCAGGATCATGAACCCAATAGTGAAAACAAGTAGGGGATGGGAACTGGCAGGACTACGGACAAAGAATATACAACAGGACAACATCTTGAACCATCCCAGTGGGATTCAGTTTCTTATCAGTGTTTGTCTCAAATTCTGAGTAAATCAGCAAATAAGGGTCAATTTTCACACATGCTTCCAGATATTAACATGCAGGAGATAAAAGTAGTTTTACAAAACTTTTTACAAATTTACAAAAAAAAAGAAATTGCATTTTTATTCTGTATGGAACATGAAAATGTAAGTTTCACCTTGCTTTTTCCTGAACATGATCTGCTCATCTTCAAACAGGAGGTATGTATTATCATTTAATACTCAGAAGAAATAAGTGTTTTGCATTTATACACCAGGAAAACTAAGATGATTTATATCAGATGTTCCAAATTACATTAGTAAGAATAATAATGTCTTGCAGCATTATTTGATATAAAACTGTCCCCTCTTAGGACCAAATAAATATTGTTCCTGACTAAACACCACTGAGAAGGTTGCAATAACTTCTGAGAGATTCATATTTCCACATTCTGAATCTATTAAAATACATTTGGGCTGAATTTAGTGCCTTTTTTTTTTTTTACAGTGCAATGTACAAATATATATATAGTGTAAAATTCTTTTTACAATAAATTACCTATGCCACTAATAACTTTAAAAAAGGTACATGTGAATTTTTGTTTTTATAAAAAAAATTTGCTCCAGTTTTACATCTGCTCTGTCTTTCTGACTTGCAAATTAATGTATTTTAAACTCAAATAACAAACACATTTTTGGCTCTGAAATAGATTTTTGTGCCTGGAGTCAGTAAGAAGATATCTTGATGCACTGTTAAACCAATCAGAACAACAAAGGTAAAATAAAAAATTGTACCAATAATATCACATAATGTGTTTCTTCATTATACTTACCAACATTTTGTCAAGAACAATTTGATTATTTACATTACTTAATCACTATCAGCAAATTCTATCATTTTGTCTTAATTCGTGTGTCACCACTAGGAAAACATACAATAATTAGAGCTAAAAAACATCAGCTTATTATCTAAAAGCACCAAAGTTAACCATGTACTACCTTTTTACAATTTCAAATTACTTTTTTATTATTCTGTGACTGTGCATTTGAGTAGGCTAACAGAATATCAGTTTTCATCTAAGTAGCTTGAAATAGTTGCTTGTTTTGTGAGGTTTTTTAAATAAAAAAAAAAGAAGTGAGATACAAGCTTTAAACCAATTCATCTTTCTTTGAGAGTTCTACTTATGAATGTTTGCATACAGTAAGGACAAGTCACTTTATAGCAAATTGTTCATGTGTGTAGAAGGTTGTCTGCACACACACACACAAAAAGAGGGATCAGTCACTGAGCCAGTTATTGATTGAAAATAGAAATAATTGAAAATAGAATGTTTGTTTTAGCTCTGGGTATGACATTTTACTTAAATTGCATTTGTGGTGTGTGTAGATTAATATTTTTTGTATATGGCTTGAATGTCTTCTTTTTCTGCTATCATGTGTTACGATTGTGTGAAAACAGCTAAATAAAATATTAACTGTTTGCTGACAGCTTATTTAGAGTATTGTTTTAAAGTCCAGTTCAAAATAGATGTCTGCATACAGGATATGTATAAATTATATGTTCAAGAGAATAAAAATACTTTGTGTCTTTGGATGCCTATATATAATTTAGTAGTTTGTTACGTTCCCAATTGTAAAATCTGAATAAACATTTACACCATTTGGAAGCATTAAAGTAGGCTATATGAGGAAGCTGCTGTGGCTGTGACCAATACACTTTCTTCAATGTTCAGGGCAGAGATACAACCCAACCCATAAAATTAAAATATTATCTTACAGTCTCTCCCATTGCTCTTGACACATGTCCAGGTAAGAGGCAGAGAAAAGGGATGGATTAAGAAAATCACACCTTGCAGCATAATACACCTGAGCCCCTCTTAGAATATCAGGAGAAATTAATCACATCAAAATGGAAAATCAAAACCCTTTATTTTAGATTCACATTTAAAAAAAAATCTTTAGAGTCTAATTTTAGATTCTTTAGATTCTAATTCTAGGGAGTCTTGAGTCCCTCAGCTGACTTAAATAACTACAACACTACATAAAGGGAATAGATATAGTTCAGCAATCGAGTGTTTTAAGTAAGTTACTACCTGAGGTGAGCAAAAATCCATGTGGTTCTTGAAGGAGCAGTGCATTATATAATTTGCAAAATAGTTGCAACATTCTCTGTAGAGGTTTGGAATATTTACAAAGCAGTTTTCCAGGAGAAGAAAATTAAAATAAATGTAGGAAGAAGTAAAACGATATGGTAACTAATGACAGAAAAGAGACTAAAAATATCTGCAGTTGTAAAGAAACTCCCAGAAAGTGAATGTCTTTCCTGAAGATTAAAGAAATCTCTTCAGTGGTGAAAACAAGCATTTTCACTATAAGCTCAGAAATGTCTTTCTAACTAACAAAGAACACTTCCCTACCTCGTCTTACATTGCAAACTTGCCTAGCTGCTGAAAAAGTAAAAGCACTGACTTGTCTGAGCCTGACAAGACTGGACTGAGGAATGTGAGAAGCGAGATGTTTGCCTGGAAGCTGCCTGAGATGGCTACTACGTTGTAGAGAAAGAAAGGAGTCTGGAGAAGGCTCAGTCATTGTTCTGAGGAGGAGGAGGATGATATAGGAGGGGAAGGCTAGAGACAAAAAAGGAAAAAGGGTACAACCTATTACTATATCTATCTAGTGCCTCATACCACCTCTTATGACATTAATTGTATATCTTATAACTGAGATGAACAATAAGTTCTTAGCAGACTTAATCCAGTTTCTGAAATTTCTTCCTTTTTTCCTCTTTGGAAGAGAGAGCAGTGGCTCAAGACCCTGCTTGAGTTGTGCTTTCATCATTGTTGTCTGTCAATTTTACCAATACCTTACGTGGATTCAAATAAATCACAAGTATGAAAAGAGAGTCATTGAGATTGTTGTGGATTAAGCTTAGATGGCTGGCGGACACCCACCCAGTCACACTCTTATTCCCCCTCCTCAACAGCGCAGAGGAGAGAATAAGACAGAAAAGCTCGTGGGTAAAGACAGGGAGATTCCTTATCAGTTACCATCACTGACAAAACAGACTCAACTTGGGGAAAATTAATCTATTGGCAATTAAAAATAGAGTAGGATGATGAGAATTTTAATCCCAGAAAGTCATAAACCACAAAACATTAAAGTCCTCCTCAAAATGAATTTTGCTTCTAATGAGCTTCCTTGCAGCTGTTTTTCCAGAAGGATTGACAGTGTAGTGGGATACGTTCATGGAAAAGGAAGAAACAGGACTTGTTTCTAATGAATTTTAATTCTAATTCTAGTTCTAAAGGTGTTCTAATAAATACCATGGAAGCTATTCATGGGATACAAGTTAGAGATGGAGCATTGTTGAGAGGATGGTAAGTATAAACAGTGTATGAAAAACCTACTTATAGAACTTGTAATGCATTGTTTCTTAAACAAAGCAGGCATATAATTAATCTGGGTTTTTTTTTTAAGAAATGCAAAAAATAAAAAAACCAAGCCTGTACAAATGATAATTCTAATATTACCTTCTGGTCATGTATGGCCCAGCTAAGTAAACTCAGAGACATCAAGTTTGAAATTCCAGTTCTGTTGAAGGGGAGATTTTGTGCTTTTATATTTATGTATTCAGAAAAGACTTCAAATTCATCATTTTCTGGTTAACTGCTTGAATTTATTTTAGCATTTTTCTTAAATTGTAGCTGGAATTTTCAAAGGTGCTAAAGAAGGATACATACTCATTGAGGTTTAGAGTTCACATCTAACTTGTATGGTGTCCTTTGAAATTCCTGTCTGTAGATACTATAGAATTTTGTCTGCAGATATCATAGGACTCCCGGAGAGATCCTGAAAACCAAAATCCTCACAGTCATCTCATCATAAAGCTCCATACTTTAGAAAGGAAATTAGGTTTTTACCTGGGAAAAGAGGGCATTAACTGAGTTGAAAGTCTAACCACTGATTGAAGGGAATTTTTACAAAGAACAGTGGAAATGGCATTTGTGTGAGTGCTACGTGAGGGGGTCCATACATATGACCATTTCAAGGCAGCAGTCATGGTAAATTAATACACAGTTTGAAAGAGCTGGGAAAAGGAGGGCAAGTAGTTGAATGACATCTTCAGAACCGGGAATATTAAATTTAATCTGCAGCTGTAACTCTTGTGGGAATTTATGATGAGAAACAGCAGTAATTATTAAAAAGGCTTTGTAGAGTGTGGGATTACTTTGAATGAAGAAATGATTATGTTAGTGGAGTAAGCATGCTGAATTTCACAGCATAATGTAAGCTGTCAGGTTTCTGTTATTTATTTATTTATTTATTTGGTCTGTTGTGTAATATAATGCTATTGCACTCATTTCCAATAATAACATACTATATTTTATTTCATCTAGTTTTTCCTGTGTTTTAGTAATGCCAATACAATAAGTGCAGGTTTACCGTCATTTCCTTTATAGACTTCTGTTTTCAATAGCTTATAACTCAAGTGAACAGAAAAGGAAACATTCTTCACTCTGACTTCAAGTACTGTGCAAATAGGTTTTTGACTAGTAAGGGCCTTCATCTTGTGGCCTCTGTTTGCAGTTGTGCTTTCTCAGTCACTTGTGCATTTTCTTTTACTATACACAAAACTGTTTTAATGATAGACATGCACACATTAAAAAAAACCTGCTAGCATTCTCCTTGCACATGTAAAAATCTACAGACAAAAAAGTAAGCAAGGTCAAGAACTGATGTATCCATTTATAGATGTATTTACACATGAATAAAAGTCTTACTTATGAAAATTGGTATGAAAGACCAGTGAAATTTTCAGAAGAAAGTAATAATTTGTTGTGTTTTCCTCTACCAGTTTTAAGTTAACTGTAGAACTTTTTTTTTATTTTCAGGATGTGCCAAGGACTAACTCTCTGAAAATCATCTGTTGAAAATTAAGAACATTTTATTGCCCATACTTTTTTCAAACAATCCTACCTGCAATTTTTAATAGGCAAATTCTGTTGTTGCTTTGGCATTAGAAATGTTAGACTCAGGTAAGGAAGACATAAATCAGCATTACCTTGTATCTTCATGAATAGAATGATTTACTAAATCTTTACAAAAGTTATGAGTCAGAATGAGTATGGTCCACAATTGCATTACCTTAATGAAGTGACAAACACTTCACCATTGTGTCAGAACTCTTCTTCATAGAGCTAAAGATACTGAATAAGCAAAAAGTGAGAAAAATTCTGATTTGGCATCATTTAACAGGTCCCTAGAAATATTGAGGACAGATTTGACCAATGAACCATGTAAAGTAGCCTGAAGACTGATACATTTCTTCTTTCTTGAGTCAGATCCTGGAAGTTATTGCATTATTCACAACCTTACCCATGAGACCTGGAATCCTGTCACAGAGAAAAACTAAGTTGGTTTGATATAACTTGTATCTGGAGTATCTTTTGGGGCAATTATTTATTTCCTAGTTATATTTTAGATGCTTAAAATAGTGTGACTATTTGTTCCAGTATTTTTCTGTTTTTTAAAACTCAACTGTCTAAATCACTTGTACCAGAGTTAGTTAGGAATTCTTTGGCTCCTCCTTTTCTCTTGCTATAAAAAAGGAATGATTTTTTCCAGTCTTCTTGATTAATGTAGTTAATCTGATCACACCAGTTCTCACTTCTGTTAATGAATGAAGTTGGACAGCAGACCAATGTATGGAATAGGCATCAATATTATACATAAACATTGCAAATATGAAGAAGGAATAGATTTGGGGTAAAGACTACTTCTCTGATGATTAAGAATAACGTCTGATAAATGTGCATAGAATCAAGATTGAAAATGGCAAGCTGTAGATATTAGTAATTTATTAACCCAGGTATTTTAAAATAGTAAAAATTGCCTGTAATAAACATTTAAGTTAGATGCAACAAAAAATCTGTCTAAAGGGTGTGCATGTGTCTGAGTTAAGAACAAATGTACACTGATTATCTTCCCATTGTACCAAGAAATAGAGGCTTGAGACCATGAGATGTTTTCTTATCAATGACTATTTCCCCCAAATGACAATGAGTATTTCCCCCAAAAAACCGCTCATGAAACACTGGGGGATAAATACTGGGGAAAAATAAAGGATTAGGAAAAAAAAAACCAACCCTTCTGGCACACAAAATGTGATTACAGCTAAACAAGATGCAGAGGAATAATCTAATGTATGGAAACCTTCTGCTTTCAAAATAATAGTTGCCAGTAGATGAAGAAGGAAAGAAGAAAGGTGAGCAAAATGTACTACTGAGGCTCTCCTTTGCACACACACCTCCTCCTCTTTTTCCGTTCACACCTCCTGCAGCCAACTACAGTAAACATACAAAAAAATTGAAATGTGGAGAGATCAGAGTTTTCATTTACTTGTGGTGGCATATATGAAGTCTTCTGTACAACTTCCTGTTGGAAAAAAAGCCCAGCTATCAGAGCCTCTCATATGGAGCTAAAATTTATGTGATAAAGCCGGGGTCAGGCAAAAGAATGCCTAAAGAAAGCAAACATCCTAGAAGAATGCAAATGAAAATATTCCAGCAATGATGAAGTACCTGAAAGTGCAAAGACTGTACTTTCACATTGCCTTGAGTCCTGATCTTGGCCTGAGTCCACCATATCTGCCTCCATGCATCTGTGACTTGCACTTCCATTTGAACCTCTCCAAGCAGGGAAACTTGAGTGCACAGCAAACTATATTCTGTTGATAAAAGTGTGAGTGCAATCGACTTAAATAATTTTATTCTGTGATGTTTAAACTAAATGAAGAATAGGTACTAAAGCAGTATACACATAATCTAAAAGGATTTTACCTTCCTGAGACAGAATGGTTCCTCCTGAGACATTTGCAAGCTGTGCAGCATTCCTATAGGCCATATTTCTGGAGTGCTCTGTATCAAATCTTCCCCAAATATATGGCACATATGGAGATATAACTCTCAGAAGTCAGTATCTGTAGAAAACAACAGTATTTTCCACAGATAGATGAACCACTTAGCATTCTTTTCTAAGAAATATTTCTGACGATTTTTTTTCAGTTTTCTTCTTTAACTAAAAAAAATGAGGAGTTCAGGAAGAAATGCCTACTTGCCAGAGTTCAAATGGTGAATTTGTAAGAAGGCTTAAAAATGAGAAGGTAGTTGGATCCACAGCTTGAGGCATTTTTATATTTTCAGAGCTTTTGTAGACATCAACCAGAATTTTAGCAAGTCTCTTGATGAGTTCCATCCTCATCTTGCTATCAGACCTACTTCATCTTCTTTAGCTACAGTTTCTTCCCCTTGAGTTGAAGTTCTCACTTCCATTTTGATGCTTAACAATTCAATGCCTTACTTTCATTTACCTTTTGTTCCACAGGAAGTATTTCCTCTTTTTTATCCCCCCTTTTTTTTTCATATATGTGTTTGCCCTTTTCGATCTTTATGAATTACTTCCGCTTGGGTCATCACTTTCTCCTTCTTTCATTTTCTAATGTTCAGCTTTCACTGCGATGCACCTATTCTGTACAACTAGTATACCCAGCTTGAGAAACACTTTTGAAAAATGTTCAGTTGAAGAGCGGTTATTAGTGTACCTGGGTGTTATGGTTTAACCCTGGTAGGCAGCTAAGGACCACACAGCCTCTCACTCACCTGCCCTGCAGTGGGATGGGGGAGAGAATCAGAAGGCTAAAAGTAGGAAAACTTATGGGTTGAGATAAAGACAGTATAATAGGTAAAGAAAAAGCTGCACATGCAAGCAAAACAAAATAAGGAATTAATTCACTACTTCGCATTGGCAGGCAGATGTTCAGCAGTTTAGAGTTAGGGCATCATCACATATAATGGTTACTTGGGAAGACAAACGCTATAACTCTGAATATCCCCCCCCACTTCCTCTTTCTTCCCTACAGCTTTTATTGCTGAACACAACATCATATGGTATGAAATATCCCTTTGGTTGGTTGAGGTCAGCTGTCCCAGCTGTGTCCCCTCCCAGATTCTTGTGCACCCCCAGCCTACTTGCTGGTGGGGTGGTGTGAGAGGTAGAAAAGGCCTTGACTCTGTGTAAGCACTGCTCAGCAATAACTAAAACATCCCTGTGTTATCCACACTGTTTTGGTGACAAATTCAAAACATAGCATCATACCAGCTACTATGAAGAAAATTAACTCTATCCCAGCCAAAATCAGTACACCGGGAATATGGAGTCTTCCCACATTTACCTGCCTTACATCCCACTGACTTCACAGAGACAGTTTCTGCAGGCATACCAGAGAATAATCTGTGTTGAGCATGACTGGAAACATTGTAAGACACTTAACACATTAATAATGAGATCGTAAAGTGTATATTGAGGCATGAGGAAACTATGTGCTCCATGTGCCTGTGCTTCTAGGTTTGATGTCTGGATGATAAAAAATATAACCTTGAGATCATTCTCAGGGTGAAAGTACAGACATACTCAATGATGGAGCCAGTAAATATTGAAGCCACCTGATTTCAAGTTATGTGGCCAATTAATTGAACAATCTGTTGGCAACTCTCTTTATGGAAGCAAAGCACTCCTACTAATTTATTCTATCTCCATCACAAAGCACTTTGCACTGTAACAATTGGCATTAGTGTTGCTTTCTTCCTTTCAAAAAATTAAATCTTTAATTAGCGGAAAAAGTGAACCATATACTGTGGTTTGCATTAGTCTTCAATATTAATAAGTCATTTAATAGCCATAAATAATAGATGCAAATAAAAGCTTTTAGATGAAAAAAATCTATTGAACCTATTGTACTTTAAAAACATGACTTTTCCCTAACTTTTAGCCTTCACAGGCTTTAAAGGCACTTTCAGTCTTGCAGTTTTCTAACCAGCATAAAACATTATTCCCAGGGCCAGTCTGGTTTATTTAAATTCCAGTGACCAAAATTTGACGGCCAGGGCCTTAGCTGCTTTTAAACAACTCACTAGCACTGAAGCTGACAGGTCACTGTATTTACTAATGTTAGAGAAAGAAAGATCCTTTTCAGCTAGATGATTCCTTATCTGTATGGATTCATGTAGAGAAAACAAGTTTAAACTGAAGTTGAACAGGGTACGCTTACCATGTTGTATATCTCCAAAAGAAGAAAAAAAATGTTTACCACATAGTACACTGTAGATTGCATTGTCCTTAATTTGCGTTGTCCTAAAGCATTCAGCAGATTGTATAAATCACAGGATCCTTGAACGGAAAGTTACTGACCCCTATGTATCACTCTGGAAGCTGAGCTGTAACAGTTGGGGGGCAGTATTTAGACTGCCTCTTGTATCTCCTTCTTTTCTTTCAGGAAAGTGCACATCTAAGGACACCTCTCAAAGATGTTATGTTATAACCCTTGGCACCTGTTAGGAACAGAGCTAACTCCAGTTATTCTCTGATCTTTCTGGCTCTGTCTAGCCGTGTAGAAAATATATTAGAAATTAAAGCTAAAATGATTGCAATATTCCTCACCTCTGTGCCTAATCAAAAGATGAAATAAATGGCTAATGTTTTTATATTTGACCACATATGGAGAAAGATATCAAATACAATCTGTTTGTCTTTCTGTCTTCTGTGACTGTCATCACTGTGGCATGAATGTCAAATGTTATGTTAATGTGCTTCTCTTCGGTAAACACAGTCTCCAGTGGTTAAAATTTTAATACTATGTGCAGGTGTGAGTATTTTACAGGTGACTGCTGCTGTATCATCACTACTGAAGTCAAACAGGATGGTTTCCCCACTCTGGTAATTTAGTTCTTAATGAGTTCATGGCCAGAAAAAACAAATGGCTGAGATGGAGTATGAGATAGAAAATTACACTTATGACTTTTGAGCTTTCCAGTTACAACATCTCATGTCTGAAACTTTAAGTTAGTGAAACTAATACTGAGTGGAGTTTGAACAGAAGCAGAACAGTTCGTTCTGATACTCACTAAGGGATGAATTTTGAAAGCATGCCAGATCCATTCTAGCTTGAGCAAGCAGTGAGCAAAATGGTACAT
The DNA here is from genome assembly GCA_020745775.1 of Theristicus caerulescens. Lineage (NCBI taxonomy): Eukaryota > Metazoa > Chordata > Aves > Pelecaniformes > Threskiornithidae > Theristicus > Theristicus caerulescens. Next base: position 79,462,533 of record CM036558.1, read on the forward strand.
CATTTACCCTACTCACAAAAAACAGAAAACAGCAGGCACATACTTAAGAGACTAATTCCAAAGCCAATTGACAGCAATTGGAGTTTTTTCAATTGCCTTCAATAGGTTTTGCATCAACCCCTGAGTGCACTAAACAAAGATAATATAGATAATGTTGTATTTTTCTTTTACTAGAGCTGAAGAACTCCTTGCATAACTTATTATGTGAATTAAAACCAAATATACTTAACAAATGAAAAGATCTGAACAAATTTTTCATTATGCACACAACCTATAGAACTTCTTGAACCATTTATGACTATTTGTGCATCTGTATGTCCTACTGACATGTTTAGAAAAGTTGCAGGGCTTTTTTTTATTTACACACATGGTACTACAATTTTGGGACTAGTAGGTGTAGCATAGGACAAAAAAAATATCTGTGCTTGGGGTGTTTGCAGCTCTTGAAATACAGATAGAGATGTGAAAGCTATTCAATAGTATTTGTTGTTGCAAGATGAGTGTCTAGGTATCTGTTTTAAGGAAAAGCAAGAAAAGAAAGAAAAGACTTTCTATTTGTGGACACTGAAACTGTAAGAGACCAGCTGTATCAGCTGAATGCTCACAAGTCCATGGGGCCCGACGGGATTCATCTCAGAGTACTGAAGGAGCTGGTGGATGTTATAGCAGGACCCCTCTCGATCATCTACAAAAAGGTCTTGGGAGTCTGCAGAGGTCCCTGCTGACTGGAAGGTAGCCAATGTTATTCCAATCTACAAAAAGGGCACGAGGGAAGACCCAGGAACTACAGACCTGTTAGTCTAACCTCAGTTCCTGGAAAACTTATGGAGAAGATTATACTGGGTACTACTGAAGGGCATTTAAAGAATAATGCAATCATCAGGCACAGTCAACATCGGCTCACAAATGGAAAGTTCTATTTAACTAATTTGATATCCTTCTATGATAAGGTCACCCGCCTAGTGGATGAAGAGAAGGTGGTAGATGTAGTTTTTCTGGGATTTTAATAAGGCTCTTGATACTGTCCCTTGCAGCATCCTTCTGGACAAGTTGTCCAACTGTGGCATGAGCGTGTTCACATTGTGCTGGGTGAAGAACTGGCTGAAGGGCAGAGCTCAAAGGGTTGCAGTGAATGGGGCTACATTTGGCTGGCGACCAGTCACCAGCAGTGTTCCTCAGGGTTCAATTCTAGGGCCAGTCCTGTTCAATATATTTATCAACGATCTGGATGCAGGAGTTGAATGCGCCATTAGCAAGTTTGCTGATGATACCGAAGTGGGAGGTGCTGTTGACTCTCCTGAGGGACAAGATGCCTTGCAGAGGGATCTAGATAGATTGGAGCATTGGGCTATGATTAATGGAATGAAAATTAACAAGTCAAAATGCGAGATTCTGCACCTAGGACAGAGTAATGCCGGGCATGAGTATAAACTGGGAGAGGAGTGGCTGGAGAGCAGCCCTGCAGAAAGGGATCTGGGGGTGCTGGTCGACAGCAGGCTCAATACGAGTCAGCAGTGTGCCCTGGCAGCCAAGAGGGCAAACCGCATCCTGGGGTTCATCAAACACAGTATAATAAGCTGGTTAAAAGAGGTGATTATCCTGCTGTATTCAGCGTTGGTGTGGCCTCACCTTGAGTATCATGTGCAGTTCTGAGCCTCACAATTTAAGAAGGATGTGAAGGTCCTTGAATGCGTCCAGAGGAGGGCAACAAAGCTGGTGAAAGGGCTGGAAGGAATGCCCTACGAGGAGCGGCTAAGGACTTTGGGCTTGTCTAGTTTGGAGAAAAGGAGGCTGAGGGGTGACCTCCTTGCTCTCTACAGCTTCCTGATGAGGGGAAGTGGAGTGGGCGGTGCTGAGCTCTTCTGCCTGGTATCCAGTGATAGGATGCGTGGGAGTGGTTCAAAGCTGCACCAGGGGAGGTTTAGACTGGACATTAGGAAGCATTTCTTTACCGAGAGGGTGGTCAAACACTGGAACAGGCTTCCTAGAGAGGTGGTTGATGCCCCAAGCCTGTCAGTATTTAAAAGGCATTTGGACAATGCCCTTAATAACATGCTTTGGTCAGCCCTGAAGTGATCAGGCAGTGGGACTAGATGGACATTGTAGGTCCCTTCCAACTGAAATAGTCTATTCTATTCTGTTCTGTTCTAATAAAGCGCATGTGGGGGGCGAGGACCAGCTCTGTGTTTGGTTAGTACCTAACACAGTAGGATCTTCATCCATGTCTGGGAACCCTAGTCATTAATACAAATAAATAAATCATGGTTCTATGCTTTTACCTCTGTATGAAGATAAAGGAAATTCAAGTCTAAACTCTGTCAGTTTCAAAGTAGTATTTCATAACCTTCAAAAATTCCTTTCAGCTCTTTGCATTTTTTATATTCTAATATACATAATGACTCATTCCAATTGCTGCCTTACAGTGATGTTATAAAGGTTCATTCATTAAAGCTTTAAAATCCCATACTTTCTCTATATACATACATACATATAATATCTATATTTTATACAGAAGCACATAAGTGCCTACATGAGTGTCATAGGGTGATCATGTGCCTTGATGAAGACTATGGCAAAAGTGAAAGTTAAATCCTATATTCCAATTCTTAGAAACAATTGTATGGTCATTAAAAACATTTTAACTTTAATGAGACAGTGAATAAGTTTTAATACTTTAAAAGTACTTTAATGTACTTTTGAGATCTAAAAATTTATATAAGTGAATCCCAGTCAAAACTTAAAAAATAATCTTTACTGAACTATTAGGTTTGAAAATATTCAAAATAAAATAACCCGCCTGAAAATAACACAGGGTACTGTTGTATGTTTTGTTTCTGTGGGTAATGGCCTTACAATACTGAGTACTGTATTCTATATATGATATACTAGGCTAATTAATTTAGTGGGACATATTTGGAAAAGATCCATAGTAAGTGAATAATAGGATAGATGGATGCAGAGGTAGTAGCAGAGTATAAAATTTTCATTAACATTAATTTTGAGATAATTATATTCCTTGTAAATTAAAAAGCCACAAGTGAGTTCCATCTTTTTTCAAAATGGGTGAACTAAACACTCTACCACATAAAAATCCTATGTATTCTCTTAGGAATTTTTTTTTTTTGGTCAGAAAATATTTCTAGAATTCTTTCAAACTATTTCAAACGTTTTTATTTGGAGTCTTATACAAATATCCTTTCAGTTGGATAGCTTCACTACTATGAGTCCAGCTTGACAGGCCTTGGAGACAGAGTAAATAACTAAATATTAAAACCTCAGAAAGGACAAAAACAACCTCTGGCGACAGTAATATATGCATACTAGAATGTTTTCTCCACCCACCCCCTTCTCCCACTCTCCATTTACCAGTATGATTGTCCTCTTCATCAGTTTCGAGACACCAGACCATATATAAAATGCTTTCTTTTTGCCAGTCCAGTATTCAACACTGACTATGCTGCACTACAGGATGGTTTGGCTTCAAAAAAATTGAGAAGATTTTTGTGGCTACTGTCTTTAAAAATGTGGAACATCACTGAAATTTTCACACTGGAAATGGTGTGTGAAGTAGCTTAAGAAGGAAGGCTTTTAGTTAGTGTAATGTAAAACAGATGATCAAACAGAAGAGAGAAACCTACTACTTTGTGTGATCCCATTAACTCTTACCTAGACAAGATATATAAGGAACACTCTTCCTTTGCTTGAAGTTGCTTTATATTTTATGAAGTCTGTTCTTTTTCCTTTTGCTATGCAAGAAATTTCAAATATGACATTAAATACTTGGACTGTTCCAGGGAAGCAATAATATGGAAGATACGAAGACAGTTTTCCCAGTTCTTTTTGACTTGCATAAGGAGAAATGAAATGACAAAAAACACTTTAAAGTATGTTTCAAACATGTATGTTGTGCATAGGATTTAACATGATGTGTGTGCTGGTTCTAAATCCCCGATCATTTGTAGATGTCAAACAATCTAAGATTTAAGGAATTGATAAAGGGGAAAAAATCTGCTAGGGACTTAAAATACTAAAAATGTATTGGAATTAGACAAGTTCATGACTTAATTTAGTGTGTACTTAAGTGCTGGTGTGTGACAATGGATCAATTATGTAGGATTATATTTATTTTCTCCTTTCGTCATGTGTGGTTTTGTTCATGAAAGTCTATTTTAAAACTTGCAAAAGAAAATGTGAAAAGGACCAACAGCAGGAGACAGAGACTTGACTACTTCACTTAGATATTAAAATAAGTAACAATCAGGAGGATTTCTAGCCACCAGCATAGAGTACAAAGCAAGTGACAGATCTCTTGATGTGCTAAAACTAAAACTGGATGCCTTTCCTGTAGTCAGGTTTTAGCCAAATACATGTTAGGAAGCATAGTCACTGGGCTCAATATGGAATATGTTTATGTGATAGCTTAAAAGGCTTATGGATCCTAGGAACCTTTCAGTTTATGTAATGGTCTGAATCTTATGATATTGAATCTCTCACATAAGGCAGAGGCCAACATCTGATCACTTCAGTACCTACAACTACAGGTATAATTTGTACACCTGTTGGGACATAGGACACTGAATCTGTTCTCTACTGGAGGCCATAAATTTCAAGCAAATACTCTCACTTATGAATTTAAATTTACTTCCTGTAATATCACAGAATGAGTAAGGTTGGGAGGGAGTTCTGGAAATTATCTAGTTCAATCACCCCTGCTCAACAGCAAGTTGACCAGCATTGTCCAGTTGGGTTTTGGATATCTCCAAGGACAGACACTCCACAACACTGTTAGGCATCTTTTTCTAATGTTCGACCACCCTCACAGTAAAAAAAAGTTTCTTCTTATGTTTAAATGGAATTTCTTGTATTTCAATTTGTGCCCATTCCTTCTTGTCCTGTCACTGGGCACCCCTGAGAAGTGTGGCACTGTCTTCTCTGCTCTGCCCATCAGGCATTTATACACATTGATAAGATTCCCCTAAGCCTTCCCTTCTCCAGACTGAACAGCTGTCACTATTTCCTCATATGTTGGATGCTCCAGTCCCTTAATGATTTTTGCAGCCTTTTGCTAGACCTGCTCCAGCATTTGTCTTGTACTGGGGAGCCCAGAATTGGAAATAGTGGTCCAGGTGTGTCTCAGCAGTGCTGAGCAGAGAGGAAGGATCATCTCCCTCCACCTGCTGGCACCATTCTTCCTAATGCAGCCCATGATGTTAGTGCCCTTCTTTGCTGCAAGGGCACATTGCTGGCTCATGTTCAACTCGGTGTCCAGCAGGACCCTAGGTCCTTTTCTGCAAAGGTGCTTTCCAGCTGAGTGACCCCCAGCATAAAATGATGCCTGGTCTTACTCCTCCCCAGATGCAGAACTTTAAACTTCCCCTTGTTGAACTTCATGGTGTTCCCGTCAGCCCATTCCTCCAGCCTGTGGAGGTCGCTCTGCGTGGTAGCGCACCCATCTGGTTTACTGACTGCTCCTTCCAGTTTTGTATACCTGTAAACTTGCTGAAGGTGCACTGCATCCCATGATCCAAACCACTAAGGAAGACAATAAACCAAATCGGCCCTGCTATCAATTCCTGGGGTGTGCCATTAGTGACTGGCCATCAATGTGACTTTATGCTGCTGATCACAACCCTTTGACACCAGCAGTTCTGTCAGTTTTCACTCTATGTAAATGTTCTTTCATGTGGTCTGCAGTCCATCAGTTTGTTAGTGAAGATGTTATGGGAGACAGTGTTGAAAGCCTTACTACAGTCAAGATAATCAACATCCTCTGGTCTCCTCTCGTCCACCAAACCAGCCATTTAGTCTTAGAAGGCTATCATGTTCTCTACTTCTCACCTAAACCAGTTTTTTTCACAAATTATTGCTGCTTTTATACTCATAATGGATGCACAGATACAGCAAGATCTTTTTTTAATTAAGTGAATAGCCACAGAAAATGTTTAAAGGTATCATGCATAGATGAAGTAGGCTTTTTGGTCTTTTAAAAGAAGCTACATGTGTAACTTGACTTTACAGACATAACAAGGTGAATCTGGGAAACATAATACCTAAGACAATCCTTGAAATGGGAGTTTGGGAGGAACAAGCTTATGCAAAACAGATTTCCCATAGCATAACAGATCCAAGAAAATCAGTTTGCTGTGAAGAGTTCCAGGAAAGGAGAATCTGAACAGTTCTTGTGCACCACCTGTTTTTGGAAGGGAGCAAAATAAATCATGTAAGCAAGGAAGATGGAAATAAGTGCCTGAAATATTACCCCAAAACAGAAAAGACATACACTTTGTCAAAGAAAAGGCATATTCTATAATGAGTTGCCATCAATAACCAAAAAAAAACCCCAAAAAACCAAAACCAAAAACCAAACCAAAACCAACCAAACAAAAAAGGAGCTATGGTCAGGAAACAGGAACCAAATCAGTGGCTGTATCAAAGCAGTGAACAGTAAGCTTTATGCAAAATTTACTCAATGTGGAGTAAAACTGCATAAACAGTTATCCATTCAAAGAAGATTAGAAAGCCCTTCCAGATAAAGACGGTTAAAATTGCTTTGACTAGCCTCATCCACATAACATGAATATTAAGCCCTTTCATGAAACCATAGCTGTTTAGCTATGGCCATTCAGAAGTTTCTGTGTATTTATAACTTAGTAGATTCTCAGTCCAACATTCATTTCAGTTTTTGAAAAATAAATAATAAAAAATAGAAACGTGCTTGGCAGAAAAAAACAACCAGTCTTGAGGCATGATTGATAAAAATAGAAGTTTTTATATAGCGCTCAATTTGGTTTCTCAGCTGAAACAGGTGCTATGATGATACAGAGAAGAGCAGAAAGGGATATAATAAAGATATGTAATGCATAACAGTTTGATGGGTGATTACTTTCTCTATTAGACCATGGTCTCAAGGGATGGAATCACATTACTATTAATTTTCTCTTTGACATTGCAGGCAAGGTATCCACAGTTTACTGGATTATCCTTGCAAGGTTGGTGAAAGTTTGGTATTTGCTTTGGGTATTTTTTGGTTCAGCATAGATAGAGTCTTCTGAGTTAGCAAGGGCAGTTTATGAATTTTTTTAGAAATGGTGACCGAGGAGCTCTCTGTTTCCTTGCAATTTTCACTGATAATGAAGACATTTGCAATGCAAGACATTTGCATGATGGCAATAACAATAAAGAGTAGTAAAGTAATAAAAATATAATGGCCTAATAAAATGGAGTAAATAGTTGTAAAGTTATCTATTCAAAGTTAATAATGGTAATAAGAAAATAAATAATGTATGATACTAATTACAATCTCGGGCCATCTAGACAAAGATAGTAACAATAACTATGTCCATAGTTGTAAAGACATCTTTTGCTAGTGTAAAAGTTCTTATCATGTTACTGTATTTGGTAAACAGTTCTGCCATAAATTCTGCTTAACATCCTAAATGCATACATACCACATGTATTAAATCTTACAAAGCATATTTACACTGTATTTATAGAAAGATAAACTGTACAAGGGAAACTGCATGAATATTAAGTATCTCTCAACTTTCACAGGTACATCAACAGGAAAATCTAACCACATAACCTGCCTAATGAATTCCTAGTGAATCCCTGTGTCTTGTTTTATGATGATTAAGGTCTGAGGTTTGAGGAGTTTTCTACCTGAAATATGAGTGAATTATAAAGAATGTGCTCTAACACCATTTAGGCAGATAAAAGACAATGGTGTCCTCATCTTACATGCAGCTTGAGAAATAAAAAATGTTAATACAGACAGCTGACAAAGAGCAAGTGGGAAGATTGCAATTGTGCCTTAGTGGTTGAGGGTGTCATGGAGGTACAGTAAAACTAACTGAAACAAAGGACAAACTCAAAAAACTTTATTGCACAAAATGACCAAAACCACACAACAGAAACCAATGAGAAACAGGGGTAAACAAGGGATTGATTGTTGAAATCAATCAACAATCCGATAACACAAAACAGGTTCGAGGTGTCAGTTGCAGTATTGTTACTACACGTCAATACACACGAGAACGACGATCCAAAGTGCGCACACACACACACACTCACTCACAAAGGGGGGGAACTCTCTCCCTCCTGTGGGTACAGAGAGGATGCAATCGCTCACTGGGGATGGGTGAGGGCTCACTCAAGGATATGCAGAAGAAATCACTCACCCAAAGGAGGTGAGGGCACTCAGTCCCGGGGGGGTCGGGGAATCTACCTGTCACAGAGGGTTGAGTTTCTTTTGGACAGCATCTGGATAGACCTACAGAAAAAAGTACTGAATTCTAGGAACTGTTGCAGCAGCTGGCGAGAGGCATTGGCAAAGTACAGGAAGAGCTGTGAGAAAGGGACTGCACTTTGGGAAAAAGAGTGAGCTGTATAGCATTTCTTTAGCATGTGGCTGACCTGAAGCAAGTGCACATAGAGTTGGGCCTTATTCTTAGAGCAGACTCATGGCCCTGCATAAAGCACTGTGCAGACATAGGTAACAATCTTCTAATCCTCAGTAAACTGAAGGAGCAGGAAAGATAGGGCATACTCCTTGGATACAATAACCAATTTCTTCTGTATCTCTCCATTCTTATATCACAGAGGGAAGAAGAGGCTGAAGAGGAAAATATGGCAAGATGGAAGTGCAGGAAGCAAAACTGATCATCACTGCTGATATCTCCAATCTCTTCTTGCCATTTTGGCTTTTCACAAAATGCATCTTGCTTTTAGTGTGTTTATTTCACAATTTTTCTTGTTTTAATTAGAACTACAGTTTTATCTTTGCTTTGGTTTGCAAATCATTGTGATGTCTACATGTCCATTTCAGATAGTTACTCTTCTTAAATTGCTTTCATTTTCCTCAGTTTATTGAATTTTCCTGTTTGCTAAAGGTCTTACTTTTATCCGCTCAAATTTGAAGAAAGGGGAAGCTAAAATATTTCGTTGAAATACAATAGTAAATTAAGCACTTCACAGATCCTACTGAATTGATGCCCAATTAGTCAAAAGTAGCTAGCATAAAGAGGCACAATTAAAATCATTACCCATGTCAGCAGACAAATCAATATGGTACCTATATAATCAGTTAGTTCCTCTCAATCCATAAAATTAATAAGGGACAAAATGGCACTTACTTCACCCAAGAGATGCAGTGAATGTTCAGAGCAAGTAATTTTGAAATAGAGTGTCTGAGCAATTACTCTTCAAGACTGTCATGTGTGACATGGAGGTATAATTACTTGGCATGCTTTTTTCCTTCAGCTTTCTTCATCCGAGGTGCTCTCTGTTTGTGGGTTGAGTCCACCAGTGTCCATTTTTCTCTATAGTCTTTTCTAGCTTTGTGAACAGGTCATAGGAATAATGCCTTTCATACATTAGCTTTCAAACAATTTTGAAAGCAAGATTTTTGTCATTTTCAGGTTTCCAGACATGCATTTCCAGTTAATACAAGCAAAATGAAGGTTTTATATTTCTCTAAACTGTACAAAAAGGTATGTTCACATGTACCACGAACAATGTCCACTGCCAAGAAAACTCTAGGGAAGTAAGGGACATCTGGTGTCTTTGGGTCTGCCTTTTCAGTGTGTCATATTATAATTACCTGCCCCTACTGCTAAATGTAGAGGAATTAAGAGGAGACAAAGTCATATATCTTTTGGTTCCCTCTGATTCACCATGGCTGCTGGACTAGATTAGGAGGAAAAACAGTAAACCAATATAAAATCACCTGCAACTTTCCCTTTCTAGAGGACTATATTTTGGCTAGAAACTATAGGTAAAAAATAGAGTTCAGGACGAAAACATTATTTTTTGGTTGAAACAGGAAACCTGAAGAGGTGCTAATTCCAATGCCCAGTATCTTAATCAGTATGACAGGGACTGAAGATCTGATCCATGTAACATTCATGTAATGCATAGAGTAGTGCCATGTGAGCTGGGGACCTGAGGTTCGCTGCTGCTGTTCCTACCTGCTGAGGTTTGGTACAGAGGGAGGCCAGAAAGAAACTTGCACAAGTGAGGTTCACAGTTTTCCTAGGATAAAAGGCATCTGCATTTTTCTCTTGTGCCCCACTCTCCACTCCTTGCTGATGCAGTCTCTGCCTACAGACACTGAAATCTGGGGTGCATACGTGGGAAACACATCCCTTCTGGGTAGACACAAGTCAACTCACAGGAAACGTGGCCAGAGTGGGATATCTGTGTCAGGGGAGATCACTGAGAGGACTTCAGCAACATTGCTAGAGGAAAACCCCAACGCTAAGAAGGAACCCGTGCAATGAGCTGCACCAAAGGGGCTACTGGAAAGAGCAAAAGCAGCAAGACCCTCTGGTTCTTGGGAGTCACCATGAGACAAGAGATGACCAGTATGTTTAGAGTTAACATCCATTCAGCTTAGAAGTTCCCAGCAGCAATGAGTTTCCTCTTCTCCTGTTCTCGGTGCAATTGTAATGTGGCTAGCTGACTAGCTTTCAGTCATTCCCTGGCCATAGGCTTAGAAGATGGGTAAAACAAGATGAAACATTGCCTTTACTGAAATCTTTACTTTAAGGAGACCAGTCACAGTATCAGTCTGCATGCTGGAGTTGACTTGAACATAAGTTCAATTACAACACAAGTTCAATTCGCTTCATTGACTCAAACATAAGTACGTGTTAACATAAACAGCTGTTAAACAAAATGTATGTGTAAAACTGAGGTCTTACAATAGGTATATCTACTATTCTCATCAGTGGTTGTGATATCATGATAGAGGAGGGCATTTACAAGCACCCAGGTAACATATGCTCCATTATATTTATCTTTCTTTGCTCAGTCCTCATCTAAATGTTTTTGAAAATACTGTACAGTTATGCTACAGGCAAAAAATAGGATAGAAATAATAAATTAAAAGAGGCCAACTAAAACCCCCAAAATAAGCTAATATTTAAAAAAATGAAGTGGCAAGTTTTAAAAGTCTTTGATAAAGAGGCTGAATAACTACTGCTTTGCAGGAGTCAATGTAGATACTTAAGGATACTAAGGAATTAGCTTCGGAATTACCCTTCATTTACTGAGAGAATGGATTAAAATTGCAAATCTTACACCAATGTTTTTAGTCTAGGAAATGTTACTGTGTCAAATAGCCTAGTTAATAATTTAGCTTCCTTGCTCCTCAGTGAAAGAGAGATGTTTTCTGAGAGGATAAAGGGTGATAAAGTTTCATTTTACAGAGTGGTCAGTATAGAGGAAATCAGTAGCTCTGAGAAAACAGGCGAGTATTTCATTATTTATCTACACCTAGTTTCTGACAAGGCAAAAATCATACATTTTCATGTCTGTTGTTTATCTTTTCCTGAAGGTTAAGCATATGACCTTTAAATCTTCAGACTCTGTGAGAGAGGACAATTTAGATTAAACTATGAAGGAAATTAACAAGTTTATATTTACCATATTTCTAACAGGACACATTGTTCAAAGTGGCTTGTGCAATTTTTGCCTTAATTTCTGAATCTTACTGAAATGTATTTATCCCACCAAATTAAATTAATAAGATTTTCTTGAACTTTACTCTCTACCTTGTGGGCTGGAATAATACCACATTCATATAGAGAAATTGTCTATCTTTGTATTGGCATTGGATAGATTTTTTACCAAGATTGCTCTTTGGAACAAGTAGAAATCCACATCAGGGGCCTCAGAGCAAAAGTGACTATTAACCACATAGCTGGCATGCTGTGTAACAACAGCGATGTCTCTCAATGGAGACATTTCACGAAGCTCTAGGCTACCTCACCCCCCTTGCATATGAAGCATATATGCATGAGGACTCAGTGCAGAGAAAGTAGTGTTCTTTAAATTCATACCTTACCTTTCTTCATGGTAATTTTCTCTGCATATTTCTGTCTGCAGAGTCAAATCTTACTTCTTTGCTATGTAGTCCCATAGCAGGCTTGTGTCAGCTTCAAGTTAAGTTAAATGACTGATATTGAAGACAGTTACTTTGATGGAAGGAGATGTAATCTGAACCTAGGTTAGAAATATCATTAATGAGAATGAAATTGCTACCTCAAAAACACTTGTCACATATATTTTCTGTAAATATTGCCTCCACTCAACCAGTCAATGGTAACAATTTAAGGTCTTGAAGAAGAGGATATTGGGGAGGGGCAGAAGATGGACACTGGAGCATGAGAGGGAAAGAACAGAAAACAAATCCTGAATGAATTAAAAATAAGCATGTTATTCTGGAGAGGTTTTGAAAATCCCTGCAGACTTCTTTTTCTTTATTTCACTTGTCTTGAAGTCATGTAATTTATTGGTTGTGTAAGCATTGTTTGGAAATAAATCAGTGCATGAGAATAAATCCCAGACACCAATCTGTCCAGGATTTGCACTATGGAGTGTGTAGATGTATGTGTACATGCATGGATGCATACATACATATAATGATCTACAGCTGCTTAGTTTAGCTTTTGTTTTGGTTTGTTTTTAACATTTCCTTGTATATCAGTAAGAATCTGGGAACATGAAGTGAAGAGAGATTTTCAGAGGAGGAAAGCACCACAAATTCTCACTGACTTTCAATGGGAGCTGTCTGTCTTACCCTTCTCAATGACTAAAATTCTTTCTGCAATGTATACAGCTGTGTAATCTATTCAGTGTGCTCCCCATATTGGCTACTTGGAGTATTATAATCTCAAGACACTGCAGTAATGCAATAAGAAAGGTCGTGTTTTTGTGGTTGTTCTTTTTATTTTATCAAAACATTTGTAAGCCTGATGCTATTTAGAGCATGTGCAAGTTCTCACAGGTACAAGGCCAATATGTACTGCAGATTTTTTCCCATGGATAGTACGATGAATGATTCTTTACTACATTGTCTCACACTTCACGTTCGGAGGCTTGTATAGGCTTCTGGCTGTTCCCTACACCTCTTCATCTGAAATTCCCTCTGGAATGAAAAATACCCACCTTGCTGTTTGACTTGTGAATGCACTGTGTGACGAGAAAAAACCTATCACATTATGAACTTCTGAAGGGAAGATTAGTTCTTTGTTACGTTTGTTCCCAAGATAAAGAACAATGGCATGTCAATCCCCTGCTGAAGTCCCCAGGCGCTACCACAAAACCAAGAATGTTTTAATAAAACAAAAGTTACTGAGACAAGAAGGTGAAATTTACTGACCTGCAATATATTAGTTTTAGATAACATGATCTGGCAGATCCTGTCTACTTTTTAAAAATCAATGAATAAGAAATGTTTTTGTAAAGGTGACTATTTTAACTATATCTGTATCGAGTAGTCATCATAAGCAGATTAGTGATAGATTCATAATTATGTCACATCTCCAAGAGGTTTGCCTTTTAGTCCACTATTATATTTTAAAATGACAGCATTTTGTGTTTTTAAATTGGCACTATACTGTAAGAGTCATACTAGCACTTCTTTCTTATCAATGGAAAAATTGACTACTTAGGCACTGAGAGACGAGTTCTCCGAATTTATGCTAGTCTCACAATAGTTTGAACAGTTTTATTTCCACTAGGTGGAGCATTATTATCACAGCAGAATTTTTTTAAGCTGAAAGAAGGCTTTTGAAGTCAAGGAAGAGAAAAAAGAGATTGAGCTGGAGAATTTGGATCCAGATCTAGATAAGTTTTTCTGAAGTGTGTGAGGGGTAGAGTATGCAAACTCCTGTATTCCAGCTTGATTGGTCTGCCTCCTTATCTTGTGAATTCTGTCTCCCTAGTCCATCATTATCCTTTCAGGTTTTGATTGAAAAAGTGAGTATTTTAAGGTAAAAGACACGGGGTTCTGAGGCTTTTTAGCATTTCTAGGAAAAAAAAAATCAAGACGGCTGCTATGGTGCAGATTTCTGCATCTAACAGATGGGTTGGCAAGAATTGAAATTAGGATATTTTAGGAGACTATATTTAATGACTGGTTTTGTAAAGACATCGTGAATTGTATGCCATTTTGGTTCTAACAGGCTCCAGAGGGTGTAAAATGCAAAGCTACAAATTCACTGCTGAGAGGTGCCTTTTCTGAAACAGGGTAGGATGCAACTGAAACTGGGGAAAGAGTAAGGTTAGCTTACAGAAGAGCAGTCTGGCTGAGGCTTCTCAGTTAGTCCAAGCGGTGGGAGCTCAGAGCCTTAACAGATCTCTATTAACTTTAACTGCACTCAGAAGAACAAAAGTGCTAAGACAATTGCAACATATGCATGACAAAACACTGATGCTAAATTCAGTTATAGCAAGAATTGTGTATGGATACTCATGGCTATCACTGTTGACACGTTCTCTTGTGTTTTCAACATTAATCTTAGCTGAAATCAGCTGAATATGAGTGGTGGATCAGCTGTTTCTACTGTCTCTGTGATGGAGCTCATATCCCCAAGAAAGCCTTCTGTAGGCCTGTACCTTTTTTTGTTGCTTTTTCTTAATTGGTTGGGGTTTTTTAATTGTTAGCCAAGTATACAAGAGTTAAAGCACTTCACTTTGCAGATGTGTATGACTATTCAGGTGCATTGAACCTAACACATTGTCCCACAGGAAGGTACAAATGGGTCTGCAGTGCTGTAGTTGCGTCACTGTAGAATTTCCAAAGGGATGAACCTGGCAACACGGGGACTTTCAGTTTCCAGTAATTTCAATCAGAAATGGTACCTGCAGCAGAAGAGCAGTCAAGAGCAGCTGTTCTGTGTTGTGTTGTTAAATAAGCCGTTCTGCATGCAGCAGCTGGTGACAGGTAGGCTGTTACAGCTGAAACTGGCTGTGTCTGCTCAGCAAAGTAGACAACAAGTTTTTGCTTGCTAATACTGTGCATATGTATGCCTGCATGCATGCATGCCTGCATCTACACTGCATTAAAAAAAATCTGTGTGCAAATGTATGCAAATTAGCTTAAAGCTGGTTAGTTCAGGTATCAATGACAGTATAGACCTCAGCCTTGGCTAGCGGTCTGAGAATGAATGCACTGTGTTACTGAGATGTATCTGAAGGCCTGAGCTGATAGAGCACTGAAGGCTTTCCTCCTTTGACCTTGTGGCTTTCTGACTCCAGCTGAAGGTGTGATTTGCTCTAATGTCCATTAGAGAATAGTGTGTCATGTTTATAATATCCTAGATGTTTGATGTAGAGTCCAGTGTTAAAACTAGGTGAGTATCCTTTTGTAACTGGATGTGTATGGATCTTCTTAGGGTAAAAGAATAGTAATGAAATGGTAAAGTGAACACTGACAGACTGAGGTGTAATAATTTGTAAACTCAAGCAATACAATTTTTTAATTACATTTCTCCTGCACATTCTTGTGTCAGTGGAAAAGAAATATATGTTTAACAACTTCAGTACTCCTTCAAATATGTCTTAGAACAGGCAACTTACACCTGCATTACAACTATGCACAACACTGGTCCACTCTGAGGGGTGACTAACTAGATTGTCAGTACTTTAAATATAATTTCTTTAAAGACAGTTATGTTTGCTCATCAAACAGTTGACAAAATGGTCAAAATTCTTTTATCGGGCTCCATGTGCTTTTCTGGGATATTCATTTCTACAGTTTACCTGACAGCCTAGCATAATGGAGGGCTATTGAAAAGAAGAGCAAAATTTTCAAATGGTTTCTTCAGTTATGGCTTTGTAACTCAGCTACATTGTCCTAAATTGCAGGAAAATAAGTATTATACATTGTGTAAGTAGTGGCTGAAAAAAATGAACTAGGTATAGATTGAATTCAAAATTAATGTGTTGCCAGATGAGTGAACCCCAATGTGAAGAAGCTTTTCTGCAGCTATCCACAGAATAAAAAGGTTGAGAATATACAGCACTCCAGAAGCCTGT
Organism: Theristicus caerulescens; assembly: GCA_020745775.1. Taxonomy (NCBI): domain Eukaryota; kingdom Metazoa; phylum Chordata; class Aves; order Pelecaniformes; family Threskiornithidae; genus Theristicus; species Theristicus caerulescens. The sequence continues at coordinate 79,478,355 of CM036558.1, forward strand.
TTGGTCCCCCTGGCTTTCAAATCAATCATGTTACTAAATCAATGATATCATTTTTCTTTGTGTGAGACCTAATGAATAACATATAGTAGGCTAAAGAAAACACTCCAGTTTCTGTAGCCAGTTGGGTTCCTGTTTGCATAGTGTTTTGCTCATTATCTAATGATAATTGAGAGCCATTTTGTTTAATGACTTGGAATACAATTAAATCAATAAAATGTTTATGGGATGTTGTTAAAAGAGTGCAGTACCTTCCACCTATTGAAATATAACTGACAAGTTAAAAGTTAACTGTGAAGAACTATAACAAAATACACTGCCATTTATTTTTTTCTGTGACATTTCTAAATGTGTCTTAGAATGTGTGAAGTCTGTGTGATCTATCTGTTAGCAGGACAAAGGGAAAGACAAACCATATGTTAATTTATACCATAAACATACCGTATAAGAAGCTGCGTCAATATATAGTCTAAAGAGGTTAAGTCAAACCCAGTTTTCATACACAATGACTGATCAAGTACAAATTTTACTCTAAGTGTGGAAGATTACATGGGGCTGCTAAAAAGGGTTAGGTGTTATAGCTTAGGGGGACCATAACAGTCTTTCTTGGGTTTACAATATATGACTCTATAGGCTGTTTTAGGTGCTACTGACTGTTGTCTATGGGACAAGCACTATCAGTGGTGGGTTTTGTGGGGTTTTTTTACTATCCTGGGCTCTAGGAGTGCCCTACTTCATCCCAGCTCCATGCTGGGAGAAAAAATTCACTTGTATGTTTGGCTTCTCTCAAAGAGACATGAACTAGAACAAGTGCACGAACAAGAAGGGAACTATGTTGCTCCAGTAGATCCTCTCCTGGGTATGATGAGAACATCAGTATTTCAGGATACCCCAGAATCTGGGGAATGAGTCATCACTGCCATTTGCCCTTTTTCGTCACCCATCATTTACATAGATTTATTTGTAGCTTGTATTTCCCTTTCTAGCAAGAAAGTTATTTAATCAAAGCCTTTTTCATTTTTTAAATTCTGGACATTTAATTTCAGAATTTTCATTCTCAAGTCCTTCACGTTTCTAGTTTTCCCTTTACCTTAATCTTGATCAGGACTATTTTCAGCTTTGAAGAAATGACTGCTTCAAAGAGCAGGGAACAGCTTATTTCCCTCTGTGCCACTGGTCAGGGGTCCCATTTCTCTGGCATGTAAAGGAAACGGCTGACACAGAAGCAGAAGTTTTTCCACCAGGTGCTTTTGAGATCAATGCTTTTGTGCTTTTCTAGGTGATGAGATGGACAGAGAAGAGTCTTTCCATCTTTATGCCTAAAACATGGGAGCATCTTGTGTGGCTTTTCTTTACTATTTCTTCTGGAGAAAATAAAAGCTTTTCCTGATGTCTACTAAAGCAGAGAGAGTTTCATTCAGTAGCATATAGGTAGCACCAACGGTGAAGGTAATATCTTTTTCTTTTCCGTGGAGTCAGAAACACAAAACTTTGAGTGTCGCTCCACTTGCCTATGACTGTAAGTCAGTAGAGGGCAGCAGTACACATGCCCGCTAACCAGTTATTACACTATAACGTACATTTTATTGATGTCTTAAAACGGATGGCTTGCTATATTTATGATAACATTTATTACAGGACATAGAGTTCATCATGCTGGAACAAACCATTTAGTTCATCTTGTCCAGTAAGCGGTTGACAGTGGCAGTGAATAACTGATGTCTCAGAGCAAGCATAAAAATAAATAAGATGCACTCAGCCAATTGTGCAATGCCAAACCTCTGCAGGCGATTAGCTAACACCCTCAAGCATGAAATCTGATTACGTTATTATCATCTTAGCCTGCATAGGCATGAATTCTTAGCAATGCTATTAGTTATCCGCTCCTCTTTAAAGGTAACTATAGTGTTTGCCTCAGTGGTTTTCACAAACATATGCAAACTTTTTTCCTCTTGGTCGGTCTTGTTAACTGAATTTCAACAGCAGAAACATATGTTCATATAAAAATATAATAGCTGATACTTGAATAGATACTTAATTTAAATACATTTTTAGACTGAAAATTTAGTCAAACCTTAATTAAAAGGCATAACATGATGAGTTTTCCTCAGTAATCATGATCTTAAAAATAACAGAATGTGGGGGTCCTTTTTCAAAAGAGAGAGAAAGAGCTTTTCTTCATGTCCTACAAGGACCAAAACTCACGCTACTTTTAAAATGAATCCTGAGATTCTTATGTAGTCACATGGAACTGAGAGCTGGGGATTTAAGATAATGATGAAACAAGGCAAGACTTGCAAAATTCTGCAAGTTGATAAGAGTGGGTTTATAATAGCTACATAAAAGGGAGCCCATCCTAAGCTACAATGCCCTTGACAAACTTGAATACATTTAGTAGTCCTAAGCAGGCTTGATCGATTAACCACTGACAGTCCTACCAAAGCAAATATGATAAATACCTAACAAGACTCGCAATCTGAACAGCTATAGTCTCTTGACTTCAATTCCTTCCCTCCTCCCCTTTGCAAGCAAGCTGGGAGAACAGATATGCCTTGAAGAACAGCTTATAAGAAACTGAGACTTTTGTGTAGTCAAACTTCTTATATTACTGTTGATTAAATTTGCATATTAGGACTTTAAAGAACAGGATTGACTGTCTGCTCTTTGGGCACTTTGTTGGAGTATGACCACGATTCACCATCCCCCACTCCAAATCACCCATGGTCTGCTATGAGTTTGGAATCATGCATGGTTAATTACTCTTTTCACAGGTTTCCATATGCTATATCTTCTTTAAATGCCAGTAAAATAGCACTTTACTGTAGAGTTTACTGTACTGCATAAATCTGGCATAATTTTCTGCTGTAAAGAAGCAAGAAAGTGTCAGATGTCAGATTGCATATAATGTCATAAAAGGTCCATGCAGAAAAGGCAACAGTGAGTTAAGCACCTGGTTATAAAAATCTGGCTTTTTTTTTTCCTCTCGTTTTTTTTCCTTTTGGTTTTCCATGGATGCACTGCTAAGAGAGTTCAGAAAATAGATATGAGAATGAAATAGGAAGGTCTATTCGAATTGCACAAGGAGAGAGAGCATCAGCATGCTGAAATGAAATCTTCCCCTCTTTGTACCTGTACTTCACAGCAAAAAGAGAAGCTGACAAAAACAGTGTTTGCAGTATCCGGAAATAATGGAGATGCTCCCAGATGACAAGCTGAGACACATTAAAGAAAAGGAGAAAATGAACAGTACACGTCCCTGTTTTACCTCCTATACATCACTGCTTTCAGCAGCACAAATATCAGAAAAGCACACACAGTCTTGTTGCTTATTCTTCTGGTTACTTCTCCCAGGACCATATGTATTTCACATTAAACAGTTGTGGATTAAACACAAAAGCAGTCCTGGGTGCTGGAGACTCCTACTCTTTCACCTGTGTGCTGGGCTCTGGGATATGCAGTCATACGCTCCTCTTCTCACCTTGCCACAGTGAATACTGTGTTGTCTTCTGCATATTCAGCTATTTGGGCCAGAGTATGTATTTTTTTTGTAGTTCTGAGAGCACACAGTACTGAAAAAACATAGCTTTCTAATGTCCACAGGGTAATGCCACACTGCACTCTGTCGTTATTTGCTATATTGTCTGATTTGGTCCCCTTACAGCCTGACAGGTAGTATTACATCTGTTGTGACAGTCAAATTCCATGCCAGCATGAAGTCTCGGTTTCTATAGAGTTTTTTCAGCTACATACATAAAACCTTGTCCTTTGGTCTTTGCCACTCTGCCTCATATTATACAGTTAATTTCTATAGTCTTTCCCTGGAATGGTTTTGATTCTTTGGGGGGTGGAGGGAAGAGATGTTGTTGGATTTTGAGGGGTTTTTTGGGGGGTAGCCTTTCCAGTAACATAGAAATTGGGGCTCCAGATACCATTAGGATCTTTCCCGTTAAATTTCAAGTCCGATGCTGCTGGATGGAAGGATATTTCAGGACCTTGTATTTATACATAGGTCATATTTTCACTAGTCTGGCCACTGCTGGTTTCATTCTGGACGAACTAATGGGTAAAATGACCAGACTTCTGATACTTCCAGCAGCAGGCTCATTTTTCTGTGTCATTTGCTACTCCACTTCAGAGCCTGCTGAATCACAACTAGGGTGCTGTCTGTTTCCTCTTCACTGGAAACCTGCCTGTCTCAGACTCTGGTTGCTATGGAGTTACTTACTGCCTTTCAGTCTGGAGATGTCTGACTTCCTTGGCCAATTCTACCTGTGGCATTTGAATCTCGTGTTGATGCCTTTGCTCTCTGCACTGTGACTCACAGCTCTGTGTCCCAGCTCTTTGGTACGGCTCCTTTCCAGCTTATGGATCCATTCCATTTCACTTGTTAGTGTAATGGCTTTATTAAGCAGCACTCAGCTGCGATAGGCTGTAGAACAGGTATTACAAGCGACCCTGTTTGAAAGAGATGTGCATTCTTCAGGAGATGAGACCATGAATTTCTAAACAAGTAAGGATTTATATAGAAATGGAAGTTTGTTCAAAAAATACTGGGATTTTTTTCTTTTTTTCTTTGAATGATTGGACTTCAGATGGAACAAACAGATAGGAAGGACATAACACACAATACATAAAAATAAGTGGGAACAAAGGGAGTGATTTGAGAAGAAAATGGAAAGCTTAGTTTTTCAGTTCTGTGGCTTTGATAATTGTAGTTAAGAATGTAAATGCATTTGATTTCTTCTGAGGGAAAGAGATTTCTTTTTAATAAAATTTACACCATGAAAAAAAAAATCTTTTTTTTTTGTAAATAATGACTCTTCAATACTTCAATTTATGCCTCGCATACCAGATAGTCTCATCTTTCCATTGTGTTTCATACTTGTGCTGAATGGTTTTCATTTGCTAGCTTGCTACTGTAAATGGAATTCATTAATCTGAGGCAAAAGTAATTATAACAAAGAACATAAAATATCAGATTATTAAGATGATATCTTTCTCTGTCGAGATGGGTTACTTCAATCCATTCATCATCTCATAGGAACACTAAGCTACTTTAGAAGGAATGTGTCCTGAATTTAAATCTGAGGCCATATATAACAGTATGTCTTGTACTTCAGAAAAAGAAGCACTCAAGAATGGTATCTGCAGTATGCCTGGTATATTAAAGTCTGATTGTTAAATGTCCAGATATTTCCCTTCTGTTTTAAAACATGACTCTCACATTGAATCAAACCTCACAAAAGTGAATTTCACCCCTGTTGAGAGTGCCAAAATGAACCATGAATGATGTGAGGATATTCAATAGGTTGTGGTAGCAGCTGTTTTCAGTGTGGGGAATGATCAACCCCTACCTTCCAGTGAATGGGAAGGGACCTCCTCCACAGTCCACGAGTGCCTAGGGACTGCCTGATTTATTTGAATTGCCTCAAAACTGGACAGTGGAACCCACTTCACTTTCCCTTCCTTTCCTGAGTGTCATGGAAGAAATCTTTTCATCCTCCCTGCTCTTGTCTGCCAGAGCAAGGAGACAGGGCTCAGAAATACAGAGAGACAGCTTCGTTTCCTCAGGACAAGACTGGTCCGTCTTGAAGCTGGCTGGCGTTGGCTCCATGGAACATAAGTGAAGCTTCTAGCAGCTTCTCACAGAAGCCACCCCTGTAGCCACCGCGCCCCCACTACCAAAACCTTGCCACACAAACCCAATACACACTAGTACAGAGAGCTACTCGTAAGAAAACTGTACTCGAGCTGGACTGCTTAAAATATTTTTTTTAGATTCAAATTTATTAATCTAAAACAAATTATTTACTCACTTTCAATCAGAAAAAAATGAAAACCTCCAAGGAATTTCCATAGACAAATTTCAATTTAGAAAAGTCTTAATTTACTATTCCTTACCTAAGTGTAATTTATTTGTCCAGCTCATAGGTGTCATAGTACCTCGTTATAAAAACAAAATAAAATTGAAAACTATGGTTGAAACTGTGGTGCTAGATTTCTATGGGACCTATTGAAGACAAGAGAGAACCTCTGTCTGTCTCTGACATCAGATTCTGCTCTGTGCTGGTTGTCAGTAGAATTACACTGGTCCTCGTGGGTGAAACGAAGGCAAATGTCAAGCTGAAGGGACTTTAGGGACAGTAGAGCACAGTGCATCAGAAATTGTGGTCTGTAAACATGTTGTGGACCAGCCACATCCTTGCTAAGGCAAAGGCCAAGATTCTTCTTTTATTTACTTCCAGGTATAATCACTAACTGCAACAAGTCTCTACAGGATTTTCTGAGGACATTATCTGCCCCAATTTGCTTAGAAAAAGGATGGTTGTTAATTTTTCTGGAAAATACTTTTAACTTCAGCCCATCCACTAGAACAAAAATCAGTATCTAAGCTGACTACCAAAGCTTGAATCACTATTACATCTAATATAAAAGTTATACTGTGTTACTGAAATACATCTTTAAAATTAGCAATAAAATATGTTTTCTTTTAGGCTTTCTGTCACACATGCATGTCTTAGGGGAAAAAACTAAAAGAAAGGAAAGATTTTGGCTGAGGAACCTTCATTTGTTTCTGTGATTATTTTGAGAACAAGGGGGGGGGTATTTTATTTTTTTAGCTGCACAGTCTGAGAAACTTAAATTTCCCATTTAGTGTTTTTCTTCTTTATAATTTTTGGGTGATCATTTACCATGTAACTCATTTTTTGGCAGGGCCCCAGGAGTCAGATATCCTCACTGACTTAAATAGTGTACAACTCTTTCCGTTTCCACAAACCAGAGAAAGGAAGAATGTACTTTGACTGCTTTACATAATGAATGACACTTAAATTTGTTCAGAAAAATCCTTCCTGAAATTGTAAAATTATGAAATTAACACCTTATTTCACCTTCCCACCCAAATCCCTAGCAAAGACATTGAAAAGAAAACTGGAAACATAGATGCCTATACTTAAATGGGCTGGCCGCAACTCAGGTGGCTATCTCTATATTTAATAATTTTTTTAAAAGTTTTTAGTCTGTTGGGATCAGTAGAAAGAGACACATATATACCAGGTGCAGGTGCCCAGGTGCTGGCAGCAGCAGCAGCAGCGGGGGCTGCAGGGGGGCCCCTGTGAGGAGCGGCCGGGGCTGCCCGGTTCTGGCCACAGCCGGTTGCAGCCGGCTCCAAGGGCCCCAGCGCAGGGCAGAGCTGAGCCCCTCAGCCCCGGGCGGGCGCCTCGGGGAAAGCCTGGGTAAGGAAGGGCCAAACGCTGCCCGGCAGCCGGGGCTGAGGGAGCCAGGGTGAGAAAGAGCCCTGCGAGCCCCGAGGGGAGAGCGGGAGGAGGGGAGGAGGTGCTCCAGGCGCCCTGGCAGAGATTCCCCTGCGGCCCGGGAGAGACCCCGCGGGGGCAGGGGTTTCCCTGCAGCCCCTGGGGAGGCCCCGGGCTGGGGCAGGGGAAAGTGTGAGGAGGAAGGGGCGGCAGGGGGGAGCTGCTGTGGGCTGACTGCAGCCCCCATTCCCCATCCTGTGCCACCCATGCCTGTGGGTGCCTGGCAGCCAGTCAAGGTTAACCCACCATACCATGGAACCAGAGTTTTTTAAAAGCACTTGAGGATGCTTCCTACTCCTATGTCTGAAGGTGGTGTTGAGCATTGTTCACATCCTACGCTAACTTCCACTTTACAACAACTAGATTTTCACTCAAAAGAAGTAGTGCATTCAATCCATACAGGAGCTGTAATGCAGTTTAAAAGGATGCTGATCTGAATGACTAGACATCTTGACCCTTGGAGCAAACATGCATTGAGAAGTAAGTCTAAATACAACCTCAAGTTGCTAAGTACTCTGACTTCTATCCAACAAAGCATTTTAACACACTCCCCGTCCTAGACTGGTTCTCGAGTACTTGACTTCAAGTCCAATGACCATAAAAACTGATGACAGTGGATAATACCATACTAATAAGGAACACTATAATATGGAATTTAGTTTTGATGGAAAAATATTAATATGCATATTAAAACAATGCTTCACAGTAGATAAAACTGCCACACATTTAATAAACATTTAATAAAACCAAGTAAACAATAAAAGTTACAATCAACTCTCTTCATTCTTCTGTAAATATTCAAGAAGGCCATTATTTTTAAGCATCATTTGTTACTATTGCCACACCATTGACAAATAATTATTGTGCTCAAAGCAACAAAGAGCATTTGCAATGAAATGCTGAGAAACATCTTAATTGTAAATCTCTGAAGATCTGATTCATATCGATATGGAAATTAAATTTTAAAAGGCTAGTGCTAGACATTGCAGTGTTATCCTGCATCCTAAGCACTTACAGTTTGACACAGATCAAATGCTTTATCAGTATTCCAGAAGAGATTGCCTTTATTTTAGTTCAGAAAGTAATGGCCTATTTACTTAATATATGTATATTAGAGGTGTTACTGTTTCGGTTAAACACTGGAAATTGCATCTCTGCTGAAACATCCCTGAAACCACTGACTGACACCTGGGATATTATTCAGCGTGGATGGGTCATACAGGTCACACTGGGATTCCAGCAAAGGGATTACATGTTGCCTACAGCTAGCTGTATGCCACTGGATTTTCTTCCTCTAATTCATATCAGAAATGGCTACTCTGAGGGCAGTGATTGCTCTGCAGTATGCTCCAGATCCTCCTGGTCCCTTCCTTAGCCAGGTCAGGTACTTGGCCAGACAATGCATAATAGAGGTGGAGAGTCCCTCCCACCCCAAATCAGGATGGGGGCAGAGGGTCCATCTGGTCCCAGCAACCAGGATGCACTCCCAATTCCCACAGTTACAGATACAGTTATTCATAAGATGGTATAATTATGATAAAAGATTTCAAAATAGGAGTATTTTTATATAAATAACAGCTTTCACCAAAGTAGTCAGTCACCTACACATACCTAGGAAATAGTCTAATCCATCCTTCTTGCTCTCAATTCTTTACTAAAAATACCATGATACCTTGTTTCAGCACTCAAGACTAACAGGAAGGATCTGGTATACATGGAGCTTGTGTCAGATTCAGACCATTACCCTCAATGTGTATATTGCACCATGCAAGATCAGAGGTCCAAACCGGTCACACAGACTTAGCAATGGAAACGTCCTGCATGAGTACAGTTGCACACTGAAATGGAGATCTGCTGGAGACTAAGATACTTTCATGCGGAAACACTACAACTCTGTAGGGGGCTCCGACCCTCTTTGGTTGAAAAGGTGCTAGATGAAAAGAGATGCCTCAAGTGAGTGCCAGGTATTTCATGCATCAGCATTATGTACCAAGTAATGAATCGTAATCTGGGGCTCCTTCTGTGGGTATAGGGGCAGATGATATTTTTTTCCACTTAAAATATTCAAACTTTCCAAAGGCATATCTTCGAGAAAGGACTGGATTTTACTTGGAAATCAAAACTCTAGAGACAATTTTTTTTTCAAAAAAGCAGCAGTGTCATTTGCATTCACAGCTTCACGAGGAGATATTCTTGCTTTCAAGTGTTCCTCTTTGACTGAAGCTTTCAATACTGTGTAGATTCTTAAGAAGCATCTTTAAAGAAATATGAAGCAGAGTCATTCAGACAGGTAGATAATATACACATCTTCATGGCATGTGTAATTTTCTGTCTTAAGCCAATCATTCATTCAAAATAGATAGTATATTATAATTCAAGAAATCCTAGAGGAGCAGTCATTATAATTAGCAATCTTGAGCTGCAGACTTGCCAAAAGAATAGTTTTCTGTTCATATAAGTCAAGACAAGTTTTTTTTTTCTTTGGGATTCATTCTTTCCTCCTCTCTCTTTTCCTCATGTGAAGCCAAAAATTTCCAAGCAGCTTATCATCAGATGTGTCTAAAGTACATATATCCCTAATGGATGGCATATGATAAATTTTTTTAAATGTCTTACAGTAAAGGGCAGCTGCAGCAAGCAGCTGCAATTTGTTTGATGTTGTTCATCAAGGTTTCATTAACAACAGCTGGCATGTACCCAGGATGTGTGCATATTATCTGTCTTGGAATATTCTTGATAATAGGGCATAACAAATTTTATACCGTTGGATGAGATTGCATAGAAAGGACCGCTGTTTGACTGGGTAATGGGGTGTATATAAAAATATGCTAAGATAGCTCTTCAGCTTAAGATTGGTCTTCAGAAGTTTCTTCACATTGTTTGAGTTTACATATTGTCAACTGAGACAATATTTTCTATAGAAAGACTTAAATAAGAAGTCAGGACTTAGAGGAAAGAGAAAGACTATTTTCCTAATGGGAAGCCTAATAAGAATATGAGTTATCTTAATATCTTAAAAGCATTGCAACCAATATTAATGAATGCCATTATCAGATTTTCCTGCCTAGTTTTGCCTGTAGGCAAAGTGACCAGGGAAGCTGTATTACAATAAACACCTAGACTACATATTGATAGAATTGTATAGTGTTTTGTAAAGCTAAATCAATAACTAGAGAACAGAAATTTCACTACCTGATATGGTAAATTGATGAAGTTCTACAAAGACATCTGCCAACATACTCTGTTTAAAATAATTTCTTTGATTCAATCGTTGCTTAGCAGCAGATATTTTCTTACCCTCCCATTTGATATATTTTTATATTATGACAGACTTTATATATCTATTGCTCAAAAAGTAACACTTAGAATTAAAAATACATGTTGTTTGCTTAAATGTACCATCGACAAGGAACGCAAACATACTAGTTGTTCTAAAAGGCATTTTCTAAAGACTGGATACTTCAGACATAATTACTCTTTTCCTCTTCCTTCCCTTTCTTCTCCAAATCTTAACTTAATTAGTCTCCTACAACCTCTTCTTTATTCTTATTTGGCTGGCACACACATCCAGCTTGATATGTCTATCACTTAACTATATTACTAATGCATAATTATTCATTAGTAATGGACACAGATATAAGTTCCAGAGTAACACGGGATGTGGGTGATGCAGTTATCCATTGGACATCTGCATTTCTTCTGGCTTCAGCCATGACTTCTTGTTGTACTCAGTATGATGGACTCACATGGCATTCGTCTCCAAGATTTCTCTTTATAATCCACATGTGGAAATGAACTGTCTTTACATGGCAGAAGTCATCTAGAGTCAGTGGTGTCAGTTTTGGCACAGAAAATCTAGCAATGGCATTTATGGTATCATCCATTGCTACAGTTCTTGGAATAAAACAATGAGTAATGATTTATTAGTTCTTCCCCAAAAAGTTGTCCAAACTTGGAAAGGTCTGTTTTGAACTGCATTCTCAAGTTTCTTTTTCCTGCAGAAGTGCTCTCAGTGTCAAACTGGAAAAATGTGCAATCCAGTCAGTGCTCTGCATATATAAATCCTAAGGAAGTCCTCTCTTTCATTAATGTAAAAATCTTGTTTGGGTCTATGTTCTAATATCATTACTACACTCAAAGTTTAAAACAGTAATTATGGTTGATTTACTGTTAGCATTTTTGTCATGACATATATGGAAAATAATGAGTTCTCCTCTGACTAAGAAGATTTCAGAAATTTAGTTTTCCAGCTAACTTTTGTTAGTCTGCAAGTCACACGTAACAGATCTTTGCCATGTAATTAATCTGTGTATTCTTTTTTTTTTTTGTTTCCATCAACAAAGAATTTGATGAAGCCTGATTTGTTGGTGGAGGTGCACAAATTATTTCACTATTGCTGGACCTTTTTACTTGCAACTTTTTTTCCTCAAAAATAATGCTTGTGCTGGCTCTTTGTTGCATAATTCAGCATCTTTTATTAATATCTCCCAGTGCATGCTGAGTTCTATATTGATTATTTGACCTACAGCATCATCTTGTCCTGTTAGCCACCAGGTGTGTTCTGAAAGTTCTGCAAGTGTTTTGTTAGCATTCAGGCTGCCAGTATGACAACGGGCCTGGGGATGGTTTCTGTAGGGTTCACAATCCATACTATCCCTTTACCCAGAAATGTCTTGTTTGCTTTTCAGTGTTTCACCTAATATTGCTGATGCCTAGAGAAAAAGATATTACAGCATTTCTCAAATGTCCCACCATCGTCTTTGAACCTAAATACATTCCTGTCTGCTTTGAATATAACCTTCTTTCCTAAGATGCTCATGATTCCTTTTTTGAGTTGATGTCTGAAAACATTTTAAGGACATCTGGTTATACAGTTTCTGCAAGGAAGATGAGAATCGTCTCACATTTAAGATGACTCTTTTTAAAATTATGATACGTTTATCCCTCCAGTGACTTCATTAAGTTATCAAAAACATCTGGTGGGATTAGTTGACCAGTTGATAGACTGGCAAGGCCTTTCTGGTAATATTCACTGGATTATTCAGTTTTCTCAAATATTTCATGCAAGATTTGAAAGTGTCCTTGGTCTTTTCAAATGCCAGACTCCTAGAGATTTGCAAAAATTATTGAAGTGTTATTCAGTTATGTCAGATTTCTCAGCAGTCCCATAAAAGTGCTTCATTGCTTAGGAATTAAGGAGTACCTATTAAAAAATTCTGTTTAAGACCTGTAGTCTAAGTGTTTTTGTTTGCTGTCTCTTCTATTGCCTGATGTATTGCAATTCTCCAGTCTGAGCCAACAAACTTCCAAGCTGAGTAGCTAACAAATACATCCATCACCTCTACATAGTCACATAGTACACAGGAGATATAGTATGGATTATCAAAATTCAGGGAATCATGGCATGGATGGGATTCACACAGAGCATCCACACCCTTTTCTCACTTCTCATAAACCTGTCAAATGTCAAATCAGTGTAAGAAATCCAAAATAGTGACAGGTTTCCATGAACATCCTCTCTTTGATAACTGAGGTGCCCTTCAAATAGATACATGCTTTGTGAAATGAGTAATTATAAAAGACTTAATCAAAAAGCACTTAGCAGATGTTATCTCAAGCACTGCTGATACGTTTAAGTGCATCTTCCAAGTGGGCAACATCAGCAATGTAATTATCTTGTAGGCAAGGAGAAAATTCACTCCATGTTAATCTAAGAAGTGTTTTTTGTACAACTTCAGCACTTACATGTTCTCCAGTGACTGGTTCATAACAGCTGATGAAGGGCAGGTTTATTTTAGGGAAATGAATAGTGGAACAGATAGGATTTCTTATCAAAGCTCACTAAAACAGCACCACAAATGACCAGTGGGATTATCTCATAAACCAAGTCTGGAATCATTTTGGTATAGAAGCAGGTGAACAGACATAGGAAATCAGTATTTCTTTTTTTTTTTTTTCCTTTATTCCATGCATTATGCTGACAGTGTTCTTTTCCTGTACTGGAAATGGAGAAGGTTCAGTCTTTTCTGAGCATTTTAATAGGACAGAAACAATGTGGTTGCACTGATTATTCTGTACTTACTTTTTGCACTATTAGCTAGTGTCTTTCTGGATGCTGATCTAGTGAAAGGAGACAGAAAAGCAACTTCCTCTACATGAGGCAGCATTCTTTCCTCAGATCTGTCAAATATATTCCAAGTTGAATTTGTTTCTGTATAGAAAAGGTTGAATATTTGTTGTGGAATGAAAGGGTTTTATCTGTCCCTGTGATAATTCAATGACATGAACAATGTTCCAGATGTTTGAATTTTCAGAGTGTTCAGGATGTTCTTGAGTGTTCACATTTTGCATGTTCAAAACAAAATATTTTTCATTCTGTGATGTTTTTACTCATGTGGTTACAGAATCCTGGGTGAAGAATATTAATATTTGTTTTACCTAGATTGATAAACTGGGCACTTCCTCTGTCCTTATGACAGTGTTAAAAAAAGCATCTAGCTGAAGCACTTATATTTATTGAATCTTTATTCAGTTTTTAGAAGGAAGGAAGCCATGACTCATTCACACTTCATACTTAAATGTCATCTTTAACTATAAACTTGCTATACTTAAAATTGCTTGTATGTCTGCTGTGTTTGATTTGGATCATTTCAACACCATCTTTAGTACTTTAAGAAAGCTTTCTTGGATAAGCAATAAATTCCCTTTTTTTCAACAAGAGAACATGTAGCATGCCTGTAACCTTCCTTCTAGTTTATGGTGTATATTCTTGGATATTTTTTTTTTAATTCACTAACTTTCATATGTCTTCTAAACAACACTAATCCTTCTGTGAGGTCAGTAGTTCTTAATTTTTTTCAAAATAGCAAAGAGATTATTTCTGATGAACAAAAACATTTCTTCACAGTGTTTTTCAGAATGTTCAGAATCTGGATTGTGTCACTGCCTTCTCTGTTGTTATTTTGACTTCTTCACTGCTGGTGCACAAATGTGCCTTTTGATGAGAAAGAACTTAAACAGCAACAATCTCTTTACTGTGTAAGTTGAGGAACTCATGTACCTTTTTCTTCATGGTACAGATTTGTATGTCTATACCTGCACATGTTTGCTTTAATTGGGTTCTCATTCGCTTTCCTTTCATTTACGTACTTTCTTTTCTTAGCCAAAATATCTATCTCTTATGTTAAATCACTTGAAACCTCACTGACTTTCTCTAGTCAGTGTCATTTTATACTTGCACTTTTGACAGAAGAGTATTCAAAAGTTGGTTGAAGTGAATATGCTTACTGTTCCTGATGATATCTCATCTGCATTATTTCTCCCTTGCTGTAGTTTTCAGTAATGCCAAAACTGGGATATGACTGTGAATCTCAGAAGAGGAAGCCGTGAATTTATGTCCCAAAGTGACATTCAATTGACATATGAATCTTCTGAATTTCTGTCAATTATTCATGTCTTTCGTGCACATTTGAAAGATGTATATAGGATCTATCTTCACTGTCTAATTTCATAGATGAGACACTTATGCTTCAAACCTGCAATAAAATATTGCATTGATTATAACTTACATTATGCAAATGAGAAAGATAGTAGCAATATATAAAAAGCCCACTCTTGTGACATCAAATTTTAGTTCACATAAAATAGAAACTCTGTTAACACATACAAATAATCCTCCCTGACTCAGAGTTTGCCAGCTCAAATGATAGTTGTTACGATTGCTTCATTGCCTATAGCTCTAAGTGAGTTAGAGAGCTAGAAATGGTATGACCGTAATGAAAGTATATTAACATATCCAATCCAAAAACATGTTAACAGAAGCAATAACCTTCCTCCTGAACAATTCCTGGGATGAGATTCTCAAATTCAATTTTTTTCTCATGGTCTGAGGAAATATAAAAAAGCTGGAAAAACTGCTTATCTGAATCTGCGTACATAAGTATGGTTTCATTATGTACGGGAAAGAACACAAGTTCAAGTGAGGTATTTTTTTTCCTTTTTGCTTGTCATCTGTATAATGAAGGGATAGTTTTTGAACATTGAAGGTGGTGGGGTAGCCCTGTATGTTGGGGAGTGGTTTGATTGTCTATAGATTAATGATGGTGACAATAGGGTTGAGTGTTTATGGGTAAGAATCAGAGCAAAGACCAACAAGGCAGATATCATAGAATCATAGAATCATAGAATAGTTTAGGTTGGAAGAGACCTTTAAGATCAAGTCCAACCATTAACCTAACTCTGCCACGTCCACCACTAAACCATGTCCCTAAGCACCACATCTAAACATCTTTTAAATACCTCCAGGGATGGGGACTCAACCACTTCCCTGGGCAGCCTGTTCCAGTGCCTGACTACCCTTTCAATAAAGAAGTTTTTCCTAATACCCAATCTAAACCTCCCCTGGCACAACTTGAGGCCATTACCTCTTGTTCTATTGCTTGTTACTTGGGAGAAGACACCAACTCCCACCTCGCTACAACCTCCTTTCAGGTAGTTGTAGGGAACAATAAGGTCTCCCCTGAGCCTCTTTTTCTCCAGACTAAACAACTCCAGCTCCCTCAGCTGCTCCTCACAAGACTTGTGCTCTAGACCCTTCTCCAGCTTTGTTGCCCTTCTTTGGACACACTCCAGCACCTCCATGTCCTTCTTGTAGTGAGGGGCCCAAAACTGAACACAGGATTCAAGGTACGGCCTCACCAGTGCCGAGTACAGGGGGACGATCGCTTCCCTAGTCCTCCTGGCCACACTATTCCTGATGCAAGCCAGGGTGCTCTTGGCCGCCTTGGCCACCTGAGCACACTGCTGGCTCATATTCAGCTGGCTGTCGACCAACACCCCCAGGTCCTTTTCCGCCAGGCAGCTCTCCAACCACTCTTCCCCAAGCCTGTAGCATTGCATGGGGTTGTTGTGGCCCAAGTGCATGGTGCAAGATGTCATGGTGGGAGTCTGTTGTAGACCACCCATCCAGGATGAAGAGGCAGAAGAAGTATTCTACAAGCAGCAGGGAGAAGTCTCACAATCACTAGCCCTTCTTCTCATGGGGAACTTCAACTTACCAGATGCCTGCTGGAAATACAATACAGCGGAGAGGAAACAGTCTAGGAGGTTCCTGGAGTGTGTGGAGGATAACTTCCTGACGCAGCTGGTGAGGGAGCCAACTGGGGAAAGCGCACCACCGGACCTGTTGTTTGTGAACAGAGAAGGCCTGGTGAGTGATGTAATGGTTGGAGGCTGTCTTGGGCATAGTGATCATGTAATGGTAGAATTTTTGATTCTTGGAGAAGTAAGGAAGGGGGTCAGCAGAACTGCTATCTTAGATTTTCAGAGGGCAGACTTTGACCTGTTCAGGAGCCTGTTTGACAGAATCCCTTGGGATGTAATCCTGAAGGGCAAAGGAGTCCAGGAAGGCTGAACATTCTTCAAGAAGGAAATCTTAAAGGCGCAGGAGCAGGCCGTCCTCATGTGCCAAAAGACGAGCCGGTGGGGAAGAAGATCGTCCTGGCTGAACAGAGAGCTTTGGCTCAGGAAAAAAAAGAGAGTTTATGACCTTTGCAAAAAGGAGCAGGACACTCAGGATGACTGCAAAGATGTCGTGAGGCTATGCAGGGAGAGGATTAGAAGGGCCAAAGCCCGATGGGAACTTAATCTGGCTACTGCAGTAAAAGACAATAAAAAATGTTTCTACAAATACAATAGCAACAAAAGGAGGGCTAAGGAGAATCTCCATCCTTTATTGGCTGTGAGGGAAAACATGGTGGCAAAGGATGAGGAAAAGGCTGAGGTACTTAATGCCTTCTTTGCCTCAGTCTTTAATAGTCAGACCAGTTGTTCTCGGGGTACCCAGCCCCCTGAGCTGGAAGACGGGGACAGGTAGCAGAATGACGCCCCCATAATCCAAGGCACGATAAATCCAGTTGGCAGCCAGTCAAAAGTGGTGTTCCCCAGGGCTCAGTATTGGGGCCAGTTCTGTTAAATATCTTTATCAATGATCTGGACAAGGAGATCAAGTGCACCCTCAGTAAGTTTGCAGATGACACCAAGTTGGGTGGGAGTGTTGATCTGCTGGAGAGTAGGAAGGATCTACAGAGGGATCTGGACAGGCTGGATTGATGTGTCGAGGCCAACTGTATGAGGTTCGACAAGGCTAAGTGCCGGGTCCTGCCCTTGGATTACAACAACCCCATGCAACACTACATGCTTGGGGAATAGTGTCTGAAGAGCTGCCCGGTGGAAAAGGACCTCGAGGCGTTGGTCAACAGCCAGCTGAATATGAGCCAGCAGTGTGCTCAGGTGGCCATGAAGGCCAATAGCATCCTGGCTTGTATCAGAAATAGTGTGGCCAGGAGGACTAGGGAGGTGATAGTGCCCCTGTACTTGGCACTGGTGAGGCCGCACCTTGAATCCTGTGTTCAGTTTTGGGCCCCTCACTACAAGAAGGACATGGAGGTGCTGGAGTGTGTCCAAAGAAGGGCAACAAAGCTGGAGAAGGGCCTAGAGCACAAGTCTTGTGAGGAGCAGCTGAGGGAGCTGAGGTCATTTAGTCTGGAGAAAAGGATGATCAGGGGAGACCTTATCATTCCCTACAACTACCTGAAAGGAGGTTGTAGCGAGGTGGGAGTTGGTGTCTTCTCCCAAGTAACAAGCAATAGGACAAGAAGTAATGGCCTCAAGCTGTGCCAGGGGAGGTTTAGATTGGGTATTAGGAAAAACTTCTTTATTGAAAGGGTAGTCAGGCACTGGAACAGGCTGCCCAGGGAAGTGGTTGAGTCCCCATCCCTGAAGGTATTTAAAAGATATGCAGACGTTGTGCCTAGGGACATGATTTAGTGGTGGACTGGAAGTGCTAGGTTAATGGTTGGACTTGATGATCCTAAAGGTCTTTTCCAGCCTAAATGATTCTATGATTCTAAGTAACAGGTATTTTAATGTTTGGCCCAATTATGTTTTGTCTTGGAAGAACATTTCTGTTTCACAACAAATATATCTTTTCCATGTCCTAAATGATTGACTTCTACCTTCCAAACATATGACTTTATAAAGACATCATTTTTCTTCGCAATAAAAATTATAGGAGGTAAGGGTCGATGTTTATATAGTACAAAGGAAAACAATCACTGAAAGGGGTCTTACCAGCTGCCAAGCTTGGTAAGAGTGCAGTTGCCTGAACAAAAGACTTAGGCCTATTACAACCATCTGCTGACCCATTATGAAGTCAAGCTTTTCCTAACATCTCCAGAAACCACTTTTATCTGCAACATCTGTTTTCTTGGGGACAAAAAAAGTTGGTCAGAATATGCTTGCCCTACTATCTGTTTCTTTGAATTTCTTGACTCTGAAAGCCACAGAGTGAGCAATGTGTTGCTGGTGACAGCACTGGAAAAGCTTAAGGCTTTTGCTTCTGTACGTGAGAGAAGTAAACCCACAGTGAGAGCTGCCAGGGGCATCAGGCCTCCCTGTGGACAGTAGCTGGCACAAAGCAGTTCCCTGAGGAACAAGAGCCACAGCAGTAGCAGCATGCCTTTTTTATCCCAGGGCTCTGGCATTAACATTTTTGCAACTCCTGTTTTGCAGTGTCTGGCAGCCAGCTTACTCTAATCAATTACTTCTTCTTTTGCCTGTGTATAAAGCTGGCACTGAAGTGGATCTATACATTTTTGGCAGCATAGTAGCAAGACAGGTCCATTTGTTTAAGATCTAGTCAGGGACAAGTCACAGACAATTGGGACATTAACTGTGTAAAAGAAGGGAGTAGGCAGGGTGATGAACTTCACTCAACTAAGCCACAGAGATAATTTTTCCTTGGCAGACTTCTCATTGCTGAGCTTCCAAATTAAAAGAAGACATGGACAGCCATCAGGGGTGATGAGATCAACCATGAAGTAAGTGGTTTTTTTTGCGTATCTCAGGATGTGACAGCAAAGAGCAATCCATAGGTCAGTTATGTTGAAAAGAAATACAAGTCCAATCTAACTGAACAGGGGAAGAAATGCCACATGGAGATCTTCAGGAAGTAGGCATGCACTATCTCTTGTATTTACATCTGACATTAACCCAAAGCTTCCACTGAAGTGAAGAGTACCTTAGATACTATGAATTTTTTTGAGGAAAAAAGTATCCAGTCATATGTGTTAGGCAATCAGTTACAAAACTTGATTACATATCCTTTTCCTTCCAGACAAAATGTAATAACGTATGGCCTGCCTGATTAGTGCTTCATAAATCACTGTTGTATTTGATTATAAATGACACATAAAAGGAAACGATGTTTTAATACTTTGTACCTACTTTCATGTTGCATGTGAGGTTCCTCTCAAAAAAAGCAGAATGATAATGTCTGGTTACTACCTCCATGACAATATTAACAAGCTCACATAAAATTCTAAATCAAGCAAACAGACTGTATCAGCAGGTGTTTGTATGAGGTAATATACTCCAAGAACATAGAAATGCTTGGTAAGGATACTATACGAGGCTGTTTGTGTCATACTGGTCAAGAGAAGTGTAAATGTATCTGAAGAAAGGATGAAAAAAAATTAAGGGGAATGGAACAGTCATTGCAAATTTGCATATTATTGGGTAAACAAAGCTTTTGTAAGCTAATTCAGGTGAATGTTTATGCCTTTGCATATTATGGTAGCTTCATAACAGTCTTTAGAGAACAGGCTTAGGTCTCTCGTGTTGCTTTTCATTTGGAAACTAAACTAATCCATATGCTTAATGCAGAAGCTTTTTTTACACAAGTGAGATTTTCAACTTTTCACATGATATGTTTGAATCACTAATTGCTAATTGCAGATTCCCTCACTGTTCTTTTTAGTGACATATTTGTACCAGCCACTGAAAGATTACATCAAGAACATCAATTGGTGCATAAATATTTATGAATACTTAAGTGGAATAATCAAGTGTAATAAACTCTCCAGAGATACTGCTGGTATCTGAAGAGAATTTTAAGAATCATATAGTGTGTACATATGTGCTGTGAAAAAGGTTAACATTTGCCTTGCCAGAGTCCCTCTCTTATAAGAGGAATTAATTTGCCTTTGAGATTTCCAAACAATCTTTTCACTTAAAACACTTTTTGAGGTGGGGAAGAGATTTCTAGGCTAGTAAAAATAATTTTACTTCCAGTTTACTTCTTGAGAGATAACAATGACAGGTAGCTTGTGACTTATCAGTGCAGGTTTTTTTTCCTTCAGAAGTACAGAGCTCCTTTAATTTCTTATGGTTTTTTAACAGCAGAGTAGGCAGCCCTGCTCAGTAAGAAAACTAAGCACAGCAGTAGGCATCTACAAGGCACCTTGTTCCATCCCATGAAGAAAGATACTTGCCTTTCAAGTGGAGAAGCCTTAAACAGTGCAAAGTGGAGAGAGTTGTTCCCCATTCTTGCTTCCCTTCAGAAGACAGCAATATATTGCTGCTGGATATCTAGAGGAATTTGCCATTGTTGTTAATTGTGTGAAGTCACCCTATTTCTTTCCTTGGACTGAAAATGAAGTATTGATTATGAAATTTTATATCAGAATGTCTCTGACTACTCACTGGCTGCTAGGAAGGGTGTAAGAGACTGAAGTGTTAAGAACAATTGTCTCAAAGCTTGCTTCTGTGTGTTTATCTGATAAGACCGGACAGCAGACCACTCTTTTGTCTGATAAGACCCGAGGGCAGACCATTCTTTGGCTTATCAAGTACCACTAGCTTGCAAGGAAACACACAAACTTGCTGAAGCAGCATGCCGTTCTTTGGCTTATCAGGCACCACCAAAAACAGGACACCAATTGGTATCCAGACCAGGCCGCTTGCCCACCAACAATGCATATTGTGTGATTAGGTGTGCATGTGTGGCGTACGTAATGTTGCCCTGGGTAACCAAACTGAAACGAGGGTGCAAACTCCCTCTCCAACACCGGATAAAAGACGGCACAACGAAACCTGAGTGTGGCCATCCACCACCGAAGAACTGAAGACTGAGGACCAACGGGACGCCGCTGGATCCATGGTGGTGACTATCCTTTGCTTATCTCTCTGAATGCTTGCTTAATTTCCTCCTAATATTTCATGCCTTTCCTATCGCTTTACTCTTTTATATTTACCCAATAAAACGTCTGATTGGCGGCATATGACCTCGTTTGTGTCTTAATTTCGCCCTTGGGATCATTACGAACCTTCCCCGAGCCTGACAATCAGACCGGGACTTAACAAAGGGCAGTTACAGGTAACAACTATATCACATTATATGTAAAATACAAAAAAAATGATTCTGCATCATGATGACATTTATGGAAAACTTTATGGAAAAATAAGTTTTTTACCCATTTTGGTGGAAGCAAAGAACTGGAATACAGATACAGTCAATCCAATACATTCTCTCATGCTGCCAGCATGCTTAGCCTCTTTAGTTCATTATTTTAATACTCCAGTCATTCCAAAATCTTTCTGTTTACTTGTTACTTCCAGACCTGTCAGCTTTTAGGCTCAACAGACAAAGCTGTAATGTCTGCCTCACTAGAAAGAGAGCATTATCCAGGAATCCTGCCTTTAGGCTTTGTCATTACCGTTCATGGACCCCAGGGCTTGAGCTATAGTCCTTTATATTTCTAGTCTTAATGGACTGATATGTTAGACTTTATGACATTTAGGGCTGATAAAAATCTTAATCTAAATTCTGCAAGCGATCTCCTCAAGCCTTTTGGTACAGAGACTGGAATTTTGATTCCAGAAACTGATATTCCCTCCCACTCCAATCTACAAAAACTTCCATGACTTTTATTGAATTAAATATAAAACTAGCAATTTGTTTGACTTACTCCTGTGTTACTCTTTATGAAATCTATTTCACTGTGCTCTCAAGGCTTCAAGAGTCTCGAGTATAATTTTTTTGATGATACATAAGAAAGCTGATGGCCCAAATACCCTGATTCAATTTTGGCACTTCTAGGCTATGATCTTGTAATGAACTCAGTGATGACAGAGGTCATTGCAAAAGTGAGGGATCAAGAACTGACACAAAGTAAAAGCTAAACAGATCAGGGTCAGTGGTATGTATGCACCAAAGAACTGATTCATGTGCTTATATACTATTAACTGTTATTTAGTGCTGAAGTGATTTTCTGAGTTTGCCCCTGGAAGATTTGCATTTCAGCTCATACAAAACAATAAGCACCACGGGATGTTTCCACTAGTCTTACAAGAAACTGGTAAAATGTTGTCATTCAAAATGAGCCAGATCACTATATCAAATAAAATATAAAATGTTGAGGTTTTTCATAATGTAATGTAATGTAATGTAATGTAATGTAATGTAATGTAATGTAATCTAATGTAATATAATATAATATAATATATTATAATATATAATTTGGTAATTTGATATTTATATAATCCATTTTGCACCATATTCCCTCTCTGTAGTTCATGCAAGTAGCTATTATAGGTAAGGTACTGAGAGGAAACTGTCATTGCTTGTGTTATCCCTATTCACTGAATAAGAGACTTCAGCATCCAGAGCTTGGTCTTGCGTATTTCATTACCATTAAACACATGAGATAAATAGAAGAGCTCTGATGTTCCATTTTAATTTTAATGTCCAAAGGCATTTCATAAAGCTCTGTAATGTATGTTCACCCAGTGATACTGATTCTCTTTAAATACCTTTCAATATTAGTAGTGACACGATAATATTTTTTTCCATTAAAAATGTTTTCCTCAGTGATAAATAATCAGCTTCAATGTCAATTATTTTGACTTCATTTTGTGGAGGGATGGATAACCAGGCACAGTTAGATACTTAACTGCGGAACAGGTTTGCATAAGTGTATAACTTTATTCTATTAGTATGCATCCCTAAATAATAACAAATGTATATTTGTAACTCTTTTTTTCCTACTCTTTGTATAGGAGGAACATCATTTAATCTGTTGCTTTAAAGGAAAGGAACAGAACTACTTCCTAACTAGGATTTTAAGCCTTCATTTAATTTTGCTTTTCTCTTGGGCCATAAAATAACTCATGAAATATGAGACATTTAGTATGACTAAATAATCCCCATCTGATGTTTTTGCTAATATTATTACCATATTAATTAGCTAATTACCCTAACATTGCCAATGGTAATAAAATGGAAGCAATACTACAGCCATTCTTGTTGAGTTGTAGTCTGGCAAACCTCATTGCATTTAAAGTATTTCTGAAATAACATGCATTTCTAGGGAGGAAAACAAGGTAAGATTTGCACCCTATATCAAATCTATTTGTTTGATAACAACAGAAAGTCTAAACGTCAAGGCAACTGCATGGCAACATGCTTCTTATACTGATACATGTAATTTTGGATATTCCTATTCCCTTTCCCATCTATGAAAATAATACAGGTATCAAATGATAATTTTATTTAGAAGACAAGGAGGACATGGCTCAAAAATTCAGCACATTGCAAATGATTACATGGATATGTAGGTAGGTAGATATCAATTAGGTAATCAGAGATTATTGTGATGGGATTGTTTTGAAGACTGACAAATCAGGCCATTTTTCAAACTACTGAATGAATTAGTGGCACACTTCTTGCTACAGTGGTACTTACAAATTATTAATCATGATCACTACGTATGCAAAACTGTTAGTCTTTTATACCTATGTTCTGAATTATCTGTCAGTATACAATAACATGGAGCTGATGATGTATAGTTGGTAACAACGGCCGTGCTTCTTGGTGTTTTTAGACACTGATGTCCAAGAGTGATCAGGCTGGAGAGTTCTTTGATGAGACGCCAAAACCAAAGGGGTTTTGTCTTCTTTCTTTTCTGATTTTCTGCACTTTTGCCTGATGTTTTTATGCCATTTTCCTCTTCTCAAAAGGGAGTCTAATCTGTCCCAATCCTGCTTATTTGTTTTACTTTGTTTTGCCAGTCATCCTTTTGTATATGCAGCGCATTGTATTTGCACTCCTTTGTACTTACCTTTTCTCAGTCTTGCACTTTTGTCTTAATTGGATGCCCTTTACATGCCACCAGACCCCTCTTTGCTTGCCCCTTTCGTGGTCATACTGCTCTTATACTTAGTAAAACGATTATACATTGTGTCTGGCTAGGCCATGATACAAAATACGAGAATACTGTTGTTAAACTACTTTAGTTTGCTTATAATCAGATTAAAGGCAACTTAATATTATTTACGTCCTTATCAGCACACTTTTAATTTGTAGGTGTTTTAGTTACAAGGGTTAGACAGCAGAGCATCAGCTCATGTTGATTGTGACTGAAAACAATTACCTTGACATTTTTCTTCGGTAGCTATGAAAAGCATGTTTGGTTAACTCACTTCAACGAATAATGAAAAAGTGTTTACATGTATTCAATGTCTGAGTTCTGAAATATAAAATGATTTTATTTCACTACAGTGTTGGCAAAATAAAGAGGAGAGGAATAAAGTTTAAAACCTTCACTTTTCTTTGATTAATAAGCATCTCCTAAAAACTTTCTTCTCTGTCTACCTTCACAATGTTAGCATTAGTCTTAGTTGTAGTTTTAAACTTGTAGAGATAGTAGAGAGCCTCTCTGATGAGTTCAGATTTCTGGCCTAATAATCTAAACTGAGTCCATGAAAATAGTCTGTTTGGTGCAATCCCACAAAAAGGAGTCTGTCAAAGTGAGGCTTGTCCTGGCACCAGTTAATGGTTCCATGCAGTCTTCACTCAGTACTCTATCCAAGCAGTTCCTTAGCTGTGTTCAAACTGTTCGTACAATCAAGTGCTCACCACAGTGTGAAAGGATCAAAACAGTAGAAAAACGTTCACTGTTTACTTCTCAGTTTCATAGCTCTTCTCTGAAGCAACCTGAATCTCAGCAGGACCCCCTGAAGTGGGTGATACAACATTATCAACATAGAACACGGGCACTACATTAGTCATGCTACAATGGCATTTAAACTGTGCTTGCTTATCTTAAGGAAAAAAAAATCATAAATCTTACCTTAAGCTTTCCCAGAACTTTCTGCTTCTAGCTTTTTCTCTGCAAGTCCACCTGTATTATCTTTTTTCCTCAGGTGCTTGCTCCCACTGGCTGATAATCCTAGGACCTGATATACTGCCTCCACAAGCACATGACAAATCTTGCTCTAAATGAAATGTTTTGTTTGAGTTTGTGTTCCATTCTTGTGGAGAGCTAAAGGAAAGTCTTTGAATAAGGAGTGTTATTTTCCTTCATTATGTTCTTCAAGACACCCTGAGAGATACTTTTCTGTGCTAATGAATGCATTCAACTGAGGACACCATGAAACAAAATGCCACAAAACAAAACACCACAGGAACATACAAAGCAGCCTATTCTCTGACTTTTCTCTAGGATAACTTAGGTGAAACTATGGGGAATCTTGACTACTTGTTTGTGCAAAGCTACTTTATATTCTTGTGAGGTGTCACAGTTGAATCTCTTTCATTTACAGCATTGAGAATTGTTTGTGAATACATCTAAGAACCAGAAAGTAATGGAAGTGAATTTAGCCATACATTATAAGATACACAGACTATGTATTTACAAGGTATTTAATGCTTTAATCAATGATTGTGTTGTTTTGCACTTCAAAAGCTGGTATTAAAATGCATTGCTTTTGAAAAGTAGAAATGGTTTACAAAAATGTATTTATTAACTTCTTTTCTCTATCTTAAAAATGAAAAAGCTATTACCCTGCCTATACGGGCATTTCCAGAGGAGGTGCTGTTTCACTCATCAGCAGTATAGTAGATGCAAATTGACTCAAAGATGGAAAACTATACTATAGCTAGCAAAGATTTTTCTCAAACTCGTATCTCTTGAATGTCAGCTCCATGTTATTGCAGTTAGAAGGATTTCTAAAATGCTCTTAAGAAAGTTCTTCAACCTGTTTGATAACATTTGAAGTTTTTCTTGACTGCTTGTTACTCAACAATGTTTTTATGGTTGCCAATATGATGCATGTAGATACATACCACATGTTGGTTCATTAAACCTATTTAAACTTCCTGATATTCTGGAGAATGCAAAAATATTGTTAGCAGATTGAGGGGAAAAAGGAGTTATTACTAGAGCTGTTCAACAGAATAATGGTCACTTTCAAGTTAAACATTCACTTTTCAATCTACTTGCCAAGGAAGCTCTGTAACTTACTCCCATGCCATGTAGGAAGCCATTCCCTCCCATCTGTGTTATGCCAGAAGAACTCCCAGAAGACATCTCACTGGGTTGGACAAGGTGTCCATTTAGCTCAATATCCAGTCTCCAACAGTGGCAAAAAAGATATCACTACAGAGAGCATACAAGCTTGGAGGCTCTGCGCAGCCTGTTCCTGTCAAACTTAACACTATCCTCAGTTGTTGGATGAGAAATGTCAGAGGGGACATACATATCTGCCGTGTCCTCTTGCAACCTATTTATGGGTGTCCTGGTTTCAGCTGGGATAGAGTTAATTTTCTTCTTAGTAGCTAGTAGAGTGTTTTGTTTTGGATTTAGGATGAGAATAATGTTGATAACACAGTGATTTGTTTCTTGCTGAGTAGAGTTTACACTAGTCAAGGACTTTTCAGCTTCCCGTGCTCTGCCAGGTGCATGAGAAGCTGGGAGGGGGCACAGCCAGGACAGCTGACCCAGGCTGGCCAAAGGGCTATTCCATACCATATGACATCATGCTCAGTATATAAGCTGGGGGAAGAAGAAGGAAGTGGGGGACATTCGGCATGATGGCGTTTGGCTTCCCAAGTAACCGTTACGCGTGATGGAGCCCTGCTTTCCTGGGGATGGCTGAACACCTGCCTGCCAATGGGAAGCAGCGAATTAATTCCTTGTTTTGCTTTGCTTGTGCACGTGGCTTTTGCTTTCCCTATTAAACTGTCTTTATCTCAACCCATGAGTTTTCTCACTTTTACTCCTCCGATTCTCTCCCCCATCCCACCGGGGGGGAGTGAGCAAGCGGCTGCGTGGTGCTTAGTTGCCGACTGGGGTTAAACCACGACAATGGGCCTGTTGTCCATGAAGTTGCTTAAATGCTTTCTGAACTTGCTGATGTTGTCTGCCTCCAAAATTTACTGTTGCAGCAAGTTCTAGATGATTGCTTATCATTACATAAAGTATTTACTTTTATGTTTTAAACCAATCTCGTATTAGTTTCCATTGCCCTCTAGTTTTACTGTTAGATTTTCAATCTATTAATCAATTTATGATTTTGTAAATCTTAATCCCATCCCTCTCAGCTGTCTCCTTTCCAAACGATCTCAACCTTTTAGTCGCTCTTTGTAAAGCAGCTGCTTTATCTCCTTGATCATTTTGGTTGTCCTTCCCTGAAACATCTCAAACTCCTCTGCACCCTTCTTGGACCAGAACTGTACACACTACTCAAGAGATGGGCGAACCAAGGTTTTATTCAGAAGCAAAAAAACCCCCAGAACTTTCCATTTTTTTCTGAATACCCTTTCTGATTTTATCCAACATTTTTTTGGCTTTTTTGGCTGCCACAGCACACTGGACTAATGATTTCAGAGAATTGCTAATGAGAACTCCAAGATCTCTTTCCTGAATTGTAATTTGCAGCTCTGACTTCAGCTTTACTTAGATATGGCTTAGATTCTTTTCCCTAGATGCGTTACTTCTCATTATCTACATTGAAGCTTACTTGCCACTGTTTCGTTGAGATTCTACGTGGTATCCCTCTGACAGGCAATATAGGTCAAATCCAGGTATATTTAATGAGAAAGTTAACTTGTGTAGTTCTTTTGGATTGAATTTTAATGGGTTGTGTTTAAATGATGCAGCACATATATTTAAGATTTTTTTTATTGCAGTAATCACTAATATACTCACTTTTAGATGAGCAAACCATACCTAGCTAATTGTAAGCAAAGGTACTTCACATATTTTTCGTATAGACGTAGTATACAAGGAGACCTCGTTCTTCAGAATATCGAAGAAGAAGCTTTGTTTAAATGTAAGCTAGTAATTCTCCTTTATCCTAGGAATAATTTGAGTTGGAGGAATGACAGCATTTTTACTTGTTGATAAAGCCTTTTAAAGCCAGGCTCTCAATTAATTTCCCTTCCCAGTGGTCATAGAGAACCTCTTATTAGTCTTATTATTATTTAAACACATAATAATGTTGAATTAAATTCAAGAATTTCTAATGCCTGTGAACTCTTCAGTCTTTCTCACACTAAACACACAGAGACCCATTTGTATCTGTGATCCCCTTTTCTCTTGAGTTATTAAAAATTAATCTCAAAAAGCACTGGCAAACTCACCACATATTACAAGAGTCTACCGAAATCAGGTTGTTCTATATGCTTCAGTGTGTAAAAGGCACTCTGACAGAGACTGTCCAGTGACCAGTTCCTCTTTCCCTGGGGAAGATGCCTCTTCAGGACCTGACAAGTGTCACTCACAGGACCAAACGATCCAGAACTGCTTCAGCTGCAAATTCACTTAGCAGGGATGTAAGATATCTGCAACCAGAAACAGGGTAGCAAGTGAATCTAATCTTGGGTACTCCAGGCATCTTACTTAGCTTCTCCTAGGTTAGGAGTCTAGGCTCCCTAGGTGGGCAAGGATTCACTGAACTCAAGGCCAATCCCAGTCTCAACGGTGAGAGTGCCAGCCCTGCCCCTCAGTATGACCAGCTGTTCCTCCTGGAACAGCCTTCAGACCAGAGGAGAGAATAATTTTTCATCTAGTTCTTCTTTACAGGATGGGTATATTCTCAGATCCAGCAAACACTCAGAGGTTGCAATTATTATCAATAGCAAACCTTTGCTTGAGAACTCTTTGTTATAATGCCAAGTTCTGCTTCTGTACACTGATGTAAACCCAGAGTATCATACACAGTAAGCTCATGGAGAGCAGAATCTGACCCATACTTTTATTACCTGATGGTTTTTCTAGTGAAGACAGTACAACAACCTTCAGTATTAAATATGACCTTTCTATTTTTCTGAGTTTATGAATGAAGATCTTCTCATTCAGTAGCTCCAGCTATCTGTAAATTACTATATGACTGAAAAAAAAATATTTCTAAAACCTCTGAATTCACTTAGAAGAAACTCATTAAAGCTTAGAAGACAAGGGCGTTGTATCCATGAGGGTAGATGCAACCCTGGAAGACGAGCTTAGAGGTCCCAGCAACAGCACATAATGCACTTAATTGTCCTGCATAAAAAAAACCTTTTCTAAAAGCAGATAATAGGTCTGTTGTTGGTTTCAGAACAGTTCTTGGAGGCCAAGTGTCTTGAACTGTCACAAAATGTTGCATCCATCTTATCTGTTAACAGCCTAGGGAAGACCATTTCCAGAATGCAAAGTTTAAGACTGGAGTTCACTTCTCAGGGTTACAGCTTTTAATAGACTGACTGTCACTGATAAGAAAATGATGGAGGAGCACAATGTTCTTGCAATCTCATTAGCTGGATGTATTGTGTGATGTTAAAGTTACCAACCTGCAGAATGCTAACACACACCAGCTGCCAAAGAGTGAAGGAGAAAGCAATTTAAAGTTATACATGAAACTTTTATACTCTAGCTATTGATCTGAAATAACAGTTTGCAGTGCTTTAATTTTTTGGTATTCTGTGTTTACCTCTTTTGAGGATACAGTTTAGTTGGTGTTAATAATAATACACTAAAAAAACCCTCAACAACAACCAACCAACCAACCAAAAACCCTGCAACACAAACAGAAATGGAGTACTTCCTGGATGTGTTTTCTTGTTCCAATGATACATTTTTTTGCTTTTTTTTCCCCTTACGCCAAATATTTCAGTAATGCTGCCTTCTTTTCGAGAAAGGGATGTCAAAATACCCAATAAGGAACAAATGGGGATTCACTCCTTACAATTGCTTGACTGCCTAATACAGTTATTAGAGTGTAAATGTGACATTTTAAGTTTTTTACCTAGGGGAAAATCTAACCAAAGAGACTGACCTTTAGTCATTTACACATCTGCAGTAAGTCCACCACTGATATTTTGTAATTGCCTGTCACATGTATTGTTAAATATGATGTAAAAAACCCTCCATACATCTCCAATCTAATCAATAGTTTTCCTATCAAGATAAAACACTGTTTATGCAATAGAAACTTTCATTTGTAGGTCTTTCTTTCTAACTAAGATGCAAGCTTGAAACTCTGCAAAGGAAACATGGACTGAAAGACAAGAAACACTGAAATATTTATAGGTTTTCCTTCAAACCACTCATCCTGGAGATGTATAAAGTGGGGTAAACCAGACATTTCAGGCCATGACACTTTGTAATTATTAGCTAAGAAATGTCTGTAGTAGTCTTGTCTCTACACTGACTTTAGTACAATTTTGTGACAGGTTAGTGTATGTTCTTAAGGACTTTGCTCTTATGGTCTTGTTGGATCTTGTGTTTCACGGATAAGTTAAATTTCCTCAAGAGTCTGCAATCATTTGATTCTGGCTGTTCCTTCCCCTGAGAGATGTTGACATCTCCAGCATATGTGTACCTTTAGATGAAAAATGCACGTGTGCTAGAGATACTGTTCCACTGCATTGTAGCAATATCCCAGCAGCAGCAGCTAATATATCTTCACTCTCCATGTGGTTCAGGAATGACCCATGGGAACATACTGGAATAAGGGCATAATACTCAGGTTAGAAGCAGGTAGGGAATTTAGTGTTCTTTGCTGGTAGTTAAGAAGAACTCTAAGTCAAAATGAGGTATATAAACCTTTGATACCATAAAAGGGAAGAATCATACATCTGAGAATGCAACCCTTGAGAAAGAAGGAGAATCTGTGCAACCAGCTCTCTGTGGGGCTCTTAGCATGGTCAAGGGATGTTTTGAACCAGAGGATTTTAAAGGCTTACCCATACTCTCTGCAGATGATCCCTCAAAAGCTTTTAAGCATGTGGTGGCAAATTTCTTTTAAAAGCATTGTAGTCCACTGTCTCTAGGGCCAGCTCAGATATCTGTAAATACCAAGTCTGATTTTCCATATATAACAGCACCAATCGCACCCATGCATGCTTATCGGCATGCCACTGAATTGTAAAAATATAACCTTTTTTTACAACACAGATGATTTTGATTCAGAAATGGAAAAATGCTGCACTCAAATTAGTGAAATCAAACATGAGGGTACACAAGAATGTATCAGAGCACACAAATATTTTTTTCCTTTCCTTATAGGTAATGTCAGAGATGTGGAACCACAATTTAATTTTTCCCTTTATTCTCATTTGCAGAACTGTATGTTCTCTGTCAATGCCCACAAGGGACTCTAAAGCTTAGCTTTCTAGATTAAAATTTTTCTACCCTTTGATTTAGAGTGAGGTGACTATCTGCTTCTGTCTTCTAGAATGTTCTTTGCAAAGTCTGGGGATTTTCCCATCAAAATCAGGACATTAAACTAAAAATCACCACCCTGCTCCTACTGGCACTTCTAATGTAGTAAGGATTCATTAGAATAATTTGTATTATCTGATGTCAGAATTACCAGCAGAGTATAGGTCTTCAAAACATTGCTTGTAACTTTTTTTAGTTTGGTTTGGTTTGGTTTTTTAACGAAGTATGTGTGATGAGATGGATTACTTTTCCCTATAGAAACAAAATAAAATGAGAGGTCTCTTATATATGTAAATGTCACAAAAATCTTACCAAATACATGACAATTCTCAAATCACCTTTGTTCTCTTGAACTAGAGAAAACTGAGTTCGTCAGTGGTCACAGAAAAGAAATAGGGAAGACTTAGGAAGCCTCTCCATATCTGTAACACCAGCCTCTTCTCTTTGCAAACCCTTTGGTTGTCACATACAGCACACTGCACATTTGTGGAAATGTCACAGCAGACTTGCTTCTCCCAGACACCAGAGGGCTGGAGGAAGGATTTTTCTGACAGAAACTAGTACCTAGAGGACTTTTGAGGCTTAAGAATACAATAAGAGCAAAGAGACAGAGAAGCAGAAGCTAGTATTTTCAAAACTTTGATCTTTATTTGTTAGCTGTGTTCAGAATTCAATGCCTAATTTAGGGAAGGCTTCCATTAGGGACTGGTTTTCCTACCCAGAATGAAAATGTTGTAAGCTTAAGTAGGGTTTTGAGCTAAACAGAATCAAATCTATTAAGCCTTCTGGAGGAAAAGCTAATATGTAAAAGATGTTTACTGTGTATTTGTTTGATTGCAAACCTTATTGCTTTCTTTGAGTATTATGAAAAATTCCCAAATTTCCTGAATTCCCTCTTCTTTTGGACTTACCTTTTTGCCGTCTTCTTTCAGCTGAATTTGGTTTAAGTTTTTCAAGGGTACATTTGCTGTCTTTTCTTTGAAGTGAAGCCTAAGTCCTTAAAGCCTTAAGTGGTGAAAATTTATTAGTTAGAAAGAGTAAGAAAGAGTAAGCAAGAGTTTTCTGATATTCTAATCAGAAAATGTTATGAACAATTCCCCCCACACACATTTCAAATGAAAAATTTTCATTAGAGTTTTAAATTTGAGAAATACTGACAAGTCTTGTTCTCAAGACTCAATATTTGTATTTGTATTCTTGTTTGTTTTAAGGAGCTGAATGTTACATTAACATTCTACTGAATGTTAATTGAAACTGGTCACTGCATTCTGTCAAGTAAAAATCCCAGCTCAAGCATGTGATTAAATGTTTCAGCCTTACAATTGCATCTCTGGGTGGCCGTAAATACATTTTGAAATTAAACCCTTGGTTGGTGATAGAAGGCGATTTACACCTGTTACATGTCAGTGACGGAACTTTTATGGAATAATTTAAGTTCATTTTGTCTCTAACTTTTGAAGTATTCATTCTCTTGAGTGCTTATTATGTTTTTGCTTGGCTATTGTTGTCATGAAGAATCAGTTAATTCAGAAAAAGAGGTTGGAAAATGCAACAAACCTCACCTTGTCATGTTTTACTACACAGTAGATGTCATTCAGTGAGAGATGTCTGCAAGAGTATTTTTGTGAAAATTGTCCTTTAAGACATTTTTGCTTTTATTTTTGCATTCTAAATTGGTTACATTTTTGAAAATATCCCTCATGTCATTAAAGAAAGGAACTCAGAAATGCTCTGAGATGTTTTTGCCCAAAGTACAGTACAATTCCCATTTAGCTCATATTTTTTTCTACAATCTCGTTAGCCATTCATGCTGTTGTACTGGCTCCC
Source organism: Theristicus caerulescens (assembly GCA_020745775.1). Taxonomy (NCBI): domain Eukaryota; kingdom Metazoa; phylum Chordata; class Aves; order Pelecaniformes; family Threskiornithidae; genus Theristicus; species Theristicus caerulescens. The sequence goes on from CM036558.1 coordinate 79,511,815, forward strand.
AGTACATTGTGTACACAAACTTTCATTTTTTAGCTCTGGACACTGTTGGGTTTTGGGGGGTTTTTTTGGTCATTTTTATACAGCCTTACATCTAAAACATGTTCTGGAAGCAGGCAATTTGGTAAAACATCTTAGTGTCCATTAAAAACAGTCAATCAAACAAACAAAACCCCCAAAACCCTAGCTACCCTAAGTGCGGAGAAAACCTTGATGTTATGATCTCTACATCCCACCTGTACTCAATGATGCAGGAAACAGAAAATAAAAGCATATGATTGCAAGTCAGTGTAATGATTCTAAAATGCTTCTCCTGAGCAATCATGACGTAATTTTGCCTGGTGATGTTTTAACTAATGGAGTTGTAGCTGCACCTTTGCATGCTTTATCCCTGATGTCTCAATAGTTCTTCCCTTGACAGGGAGAGGAATAAATGCGTCCATTAACAGTATTTAGAAATTGTGTAAGAGCTCACTGTATAATAAAAGGAATACCTATATATAACAATTTTACTTTTTAATCTCTTAGCTAGACTATTGTGTCTTCTTGCTGTTGTAGGCCCTTGCCAGTTACTCGAATAGCCCAGCATGTTCTGGCATCTGGATTTCCAGCATGGTAGATATTTTATGTGCTGAATGAAGTGTTGTGACAAGCTCTTGCTGCTTATGAGACTCCATGTCACCATGAGCAAAGCAGTCCCTGGCAGATACCAATGGTGAGCTGATTCCTTGCCTCTTTCCTCAGCTCACCCTTCACTTGCAAGGCAAGTGGAATTATCCCAACTTTTTACTGCTCATCAAGTCATGGTGATCTAATTGACTAGGATCACTTTGAAGAAACATCATCAGTGAGGTCTTTATTGCTATTAAAATCTCCTTTCTGTGGATCTTCTGCATAATTTTCAGGAACAAAGAAATGTATGTTGTACATTCATCTGAGGGACAAACAAAATTCTAACCTTCCGTCCACATTCTTGAGAGTACATTATGTTTTTGCTAGCAGGGCTGAGGAAAAAAAATCCATTTTTAAGCTAGTGTTAATTATCCATAGGCTAATATGAGTAAAAGCAGCTTCATATAACATGATTATTAAATGTTGGTTTTTAATTAAGAGGTATTTGTACTATAAAAGGAGCTTTCATCTGTGTAGAAAGGATGCTTAAAATATTTTAATTTCTACTATTTGCACTGTTCCAGTTTTTAATTACTGTCTTTTCTTTTACAATGATTTTTTGCAGTATATAAAATTCAAGAGATACTCCTTTATAACACCTTTTAATAATTACTATTATAAAAGCTGGGCACTCTGACCCTAATTAACATCATATGTTATTTTACACTGCATGAAGGGACCAGCTAAATTTTCCTTACCGATCATAATCAAAAGCCTCTTTGTTTAGCAATGATTATTATAATAAAAATGAGTGAGTGAGAAAGAGAGAGACTATTTATGTAACAGTGTCTGTGCCTATACCACAAAGAGGTCTGTTTTCAAAGCAGAGCACAAAGAAAAGTCCTCTCAAATTCCACAGATGCTAATGGAAGTTATCCAACTAAATTCCTGAACATCCCTTTGAAAGCACATCCCTAATGTAGTTAAAAGTGTAGGTTTCTTCTTTCTTTCAGCAAAGAGAAAGTCTAGTAGGATTTATTTTACCCCTCTCATTCTAATACACTATCTTAGGTGGGCTCTGTGAAAACTGTGCCGAGAGACGTATTTATGCTCTTCCTACAAAAACAATTCCCCTTGGTTCAGAAATAAAAGCAGGCTTCATCAGCTTTCTTCTTTTTTTTAATGCTGGTAAGCTCTCTTTTTTTCTTTCCCTGAAGAGGGTATCTACAAAGGAGAAGTGAAACTGTGATATAAACGGCTGTCATGTTTGGGGGACGGGAAGTCACCTAGTTTGGACCTTGGAGGCTCCAGGAGGGAACACTCTAGGGAAAAAAGCTTCCTGACGTTATTGTTCACTTGTGGAAAAAGTCTTCGGTAGGTTGTTGAAATGAAGCAGATCTGTACAGGTTGCTCTTCATAACCTGCTGGGGTAATCTGCAGTGTCAATTCTTGCTTAACGGGAAGACCAAGGCACCCACTGGGACTGAACTCTGAGGAAATTCTGGGTCAGAAGCCAGTTGCATACCCTGAAAAGAAGGCTTAATTTTCTTTAAACTCTTTTTTTTTTTTTTTTCCCCTGTAGTAGGGATGAACCAGTTTCCCATTTGAAAATAAGATTGCATGAGAAAGTTAAGACAGTTTTTCACTACTGACTCAATTTATATTATATTTTCCACTCAAGAAGGTTTTTTAAAAAATCATGTCATTGTTCTTTAATATGTTAAATAAGGTGATATAATTTCATTTCTGGTATCAAATTCACTTATTATTATAACAAATTTATTAAATTATGTTCATATTTGAGTATCTATTTTTTATATGTGTAAAGCAATTGTTTTAATATTTTAGTTTTCTTTTTCATAAGACATCTTAACATTTCAGCTTTCCACTCCAACGTGGAGTAGAACTAACCTTGCAGTTGGCAATTTTTCCCTGGAAAGGTAATTCTGCTGTTTTGGTCAGTTCTACTCCATATGATGGGGTTTTGACTGTCTATGCCAAAAGAATAAAGTCCTGGGATTTACAGAATAATTGATTATCTCAACTGAGAAGTCAGAAAATGTGTAATGATTATGAATATCAGGAAGGGAAACAAAACCAAAACATTATTTGCTTTAAAAAATAAAATTAATAAAACCATGCATTTTTAATGCCATGGAGCTTTAAAACGGCTACATTTCTGTAAGATAAGGCTTGATTCATTCTGTTTACATCTCATGGTTAATTAGGGCAGACTGAAATATTACACAGGAGTTGTGATTTTTTTTTTTTATATATTCAGAGTTACTGCTCCCTAGAAGGAATACGATGACTATATTTTCAATTTGAGCTGTAATTTACTGTAAGACAAAGCCTATGTATACACACTAAACTAAGATTAAATGTATACAAATAAATATATATATGATATTATATCTCATTCCTTTCTTATGTCAAAATTGTATGGAGGTGGAAATGCTGACATGCAAGAATTTGAAGCTATGTTCATTTATATATAGTAGAAAGCTTCAGGTAGCAAAATCAATCCAACCTGCATACTTCTAGGATTACAGCTGATGAGTAAGATGGATTTCTTTGAAACGGAAAGACTGTTCACAGTATTTTAAATTTTTTGAGCATTAACTAAATACCTTTCAAATTAAAATTCTGCCTTTTTTCCTTGAAAGTACCCATTTTAATTTTCATATCTGTAGGCACACTTTTGAAATAAGAAGTTTAGGTATTTGTGGAAATATATACTGTAATTAATCAATAATTTTCTCTTAGGTAACCTTACTTTCATGAGAGGCTGGAGACAGTTGGGTACAAAAGGCAGCATTTTTACTGTGTGCTTTCTGGTTTCTGCTTACAGTTTACAGAAAACAGCTTGTACCTTCCACAGATCACCACTATAACAGGAATGCCTAGTTTTTATACATTTCCCTTCATCCAAAGGAACACAGATTTGCTCTTCAAAGTGCAGACTTGCATTCATTTTTTCTAGTGATAGGGTATTTGCCACTCAAGCTTAGTTGCAGATCATCACCCAGATGTGTCAAACTACTGAAACCTTACCTTTTTTTTTTTAATTATGGAAACTGTCCTTTGTGGGAGAATGGCTAAGTGAGAAGGGACATGATCTTTTCAGTGTGAGCAATCCTGCTTTTAGTGTATCAAGAAGCACAGAGGATACTATAAACTGACCTTGAACAGCAACGGACTACTTGGCAAACAACATAAGAGACAACAACTAAGTCCGGAATGTGCTAACGAACCTCTTCGCGTGAACAGCAACCCTGTACCAATCATATAACTGTCTTAAGCGCGTGAACACATGTAATGAGGCAATCATGTAGATATTGCTACTGCGTGCTCTGCTGGTTGTCTATATAAGCCTTGTACTTGTCTGAAATAAAGGAGAACGATCATACTCGCATCAAGGTTACATCGTTACTCCAGGTCCGACTTCCCACTCCGACATCTGGTAGCAGAGGATGGTTACTTCGCCTGCGATTTCCGAGACTGCGGTGAGCAGCAGAGGAGGGTAACATGGCTCGCATTCTCCCTGACTGCGGTAAGCAGCTAGAGGAGGGGAGTGGGAAGTTTCGGCTGAGAGAAGCGCTGCTCGGGTCAAGAAGGCAGAGTAGACGCCGGCGTGAGGTCGCTCCTCACTAGGCGCAGCAATGGAAACAGAGGCTGCAGCCACACTGCTAGCTGGAATACTCTCTAAGAGAGGGATAGAGGCACCAGCGAAGCAATTGTGTAAATTAATTACACTTGGACAGCGTTGGGGTCATTTTACTGACACCCATCTGTTATTTTCTGTATCGGAATGGCGGGACTTTGGAGGGACGATGTGGCAAAAAACGATTGAGGGAGATGAAAAAGATGAAAAGGAGATAAAGGCGGTTCGTACACTTTGGAACACCGTGTTAGAGACTTTAAAAGTGATGAAAGCAGAAAGAGAAGTGGCATGCGCTGCTGCTCAAATGCTGGGTCCAGGAAAAGCTATTGATAAACCTCAAAGTAAACCAAGACCTATCGTGCGCTTCTTCGGACTGCCTGCCGTAAAAGGCATGTCTGGGACTATTTGTAAAAATGTAAGTGAACTACGGGAAAAGGAAAGTCTTAACTTGCCGGGCGAAGTGGAGGGTGTGCCGCCGACCCCGGTGCGGGCACCCGGGGGAGCGGAAGTTTCTCTTAGCAGAGCCGGAATAGGATCTGAGGCAGAGGCAGAAGTGTCTCCACCAGAAACTCCAAAAGGGGCGGGAGCAACGTCAGTTGCTGACCTCATTGACTTAGGTGGAGCACCCTGCCGACCTTCCCCTGCAACGGGAAGAAGGGAGGTGCTGTCAGCACCCCCAGCACCTTCATCTCCGTTGTACCCACCGCTGCCTTCCTCTGGGGAATCATTGGGGAGTGCAACTTCCAAGAAAGAACTGCAGCAACCCCCAGATGTTACTACAGAGATGTTACAAACGGTTCTAAAACGATTTGAGAAATTGGAAACACAAACAAGTACGAAAGAAGAAAGCGTACCTCCATGTTTAATGAAACCATCAGCACATCCTAGAATCATGCGCTGGAGTGGTAGACACATCCTAGAATCACGCGCTGGAGTGGTATTATTAGGGATGCGATTTTAGAAGGACATTGGAAACCCGTTGAGGGAAAAAAAAAAAAAAGGGAAAAAAAAGAAAAAAAAAAGAAAAAAAAGAAAAAAAAGAAAAAAAGGAAAAAAAAGAAAAAAAAAAAGAAAAATGAAAAAAAAAAAAAAGAAGAAAAAAGAAAGCAAAACAAAACAACAAAAAAAAACGGGGAGTCCTGCAACATTGGCATTCCCGGTCATACAAGAGAACAATCAAGGAAAATGGGAACCTCACGATTGGAAAATTTTCATCATGGTCTTTCCGCCAAATTTTGCAATTACCAATCTCCTTAATCATATGTAACAGGAAAGACTCACCATATGCTGTCATTTGTCAGTGGCAAAACAAGAAAGGGGAGTCTACCTCTCCTCTCTCATTGGATGCCACTGCCAAATCCACTGTCAAGAACAAAAGTCCAGGAGATATATTTAATGTACTAGAATGGGTGTTTTTAAGTGTACAGCCAAAAACGAGTATTCAAACGCGAACTGAGGCAATAGGAGAATTAATACGTAAAGGAAGGTCGCAAATTATAGAAATCAGTGGTCAGGAGCCAGAGAATATCAGTATACCTGTTAGCGCCATAGATCTAGAATGGTGGCTCCGTAATGCTGTTGCCATACAGAACGCCTTATTAGGCTATAATGGCAGAATTCATTCGCAGCAGCCTCAAGGAAAATTATGGCAAGTATTAAAACGGAATCAATGGATAGAAAAATCCAAAGTAAGTGAAAAACCATTACCAGATGGGGTAACCATCAATACTGATGTAGGCAAGCGCCTACGGCGCGCAGCTTGCGTCTGGAAAGAAGGTGATCAATGGAAACAACACATTATAGAGGGACAACCTCAAGATTCCCTTCAAACTTTAGAATTAACTGCAGTAGTTTGGGCCTTGACTAATTGGCTAAACACTCCTTTAAATGTAGTAACAGATTCAATGTATGTGGCTGGAATAATGCCACGGTTAGAGGATGCCTTACTAAGGGAAACGACCAACCCTAGATTAGGAAGTCTATTTATCAAGTTACGATCCGTATTAAGTCAACGAACAGCAACCTGTTGTATTATCCATATTCGCAGTCATCAGTTAGATCTTGGACTTGGCCATGGTAATCAACTAGCTGACAGCCTAGTTAGTCCTGCATGCCATGTGCCTCCTATGGATAAATTTCAACAGGCCAGACAAAGTCATGAAAATTTTCACCAAAACGCAAAAGGTTTAAAAAGGCAATTTAATTTAACAGAAAATGAAGCCCAAAGCATTATTCAGGCCTGCCCAAAATGAGGAAATCACGGGCCAGGTATAGGAGTAGGAGTAAATCCAAAAGGACTAAAAGCATTAGAATTATGGCAAATGGATGTTACCCATGTTCCAGAATTTGGTAGGTTGAAGTATGTACATGTAACAATTGACACCTTTTCGAAAATGATATGGGCAACTGCGTTGCCTGGAGAAAAAGCACATCATGTATGTAAACATTTGCTTGCTTGCTTCGGTATATTAGGCGTACCAGAGCGCATTAAGACTGATAATGGTCCTGCCTATGTTAGTCAAAAGGTGAGAGCATTCTTATCGCGATGGGCGGTCTGATGTGATTTAGGGGGTAGCTAGAAGAACAGTTATAAAATAAGGGGGGCTCTGGGATAATTTCTTTACAGACAACTCGGCCTTGGGAGAACAGGTGCACGGAACTAGGAAGATAGGAAGAAACAGAAGAATGGCAACAACAGTCTTGAAGGACAACATCTACGTGATCCTAGGACTGAGTTTGCGCAGAAGCAAAGGTCAATCAGCGAACACAGTGAGGAAGACTACGAGCCTTCATCTGAAGACCCCCAAAGACCACCACAAGAGATGACTGCGCATGCGAATCAGATATTTACATATGTTAATAAGTTCCTGGAAATCCTATGAATATGCATGATTGTATAGTATATATTCTCTAAAAGTTCAGTAATTCGTTGGAGCACTTATGGTGGAGAATCCCCAGTGCTGCCCAGCGCTGCAATAAAGAATACCTGCTTAATACTAACTTCATTGCTATTGAGTTTCATTTCAGGGACTCTCTGAGTACTCCGTTTCTCCCTTGGGGAGATTCGGACTGTGAGGAGAAGCATCCGTGGATTTTTTGTATCAGTTTTGGCACCCCAGATGGGACCCTCTCTGTTTGGCTGCAGGACCCGTTGAGAACAGGACTCCCTAAGGTACCCCCGGAAAATTTCCGGAGGGACTCCTTGCCTCAATCGGATCACTGCGGGAGCAGACAAGGACCATCTTCGGAAAAAGGTATTCTTTCTCAGGAATGTGGTTAGGACCTGTCCCGGTTATATTTAACGGTCGAGGATATATGTGTGTTTCCACAGATCGTGGTCCAGTGTGGGTGCCGAGCAAGAGCGTAAAGCCTGTTTTAGCTCATCATGACTCACCCCACGAGCAAAATGGTCAAGCTCCTGATTCTAGAGATGCTATTCCCAATGGTAATGACTCTCCACAAGATTGAGCCCAGAGAAAATATGTGGGTTACATGGGCAAACAAGACAGGACAACAAGCCTTTTGTCTATCGCTTGCTTCTGCGACAGAGCCTTTTCGAACATGTTTAATAGGGATACCTGGCTTCAACGTAGGGGAATTTCATAGCTTTGCCATGCAAAATTGTAGTTTGTCTATTTCTGTTAGTAATTATAGTGCCACGCTTATTAATAGCCTGAATGTTACCTGATAAGTTTGCTTACCGAAGGAATTTGAATTTTAATCACTCTTTCTATTTTAGGATTATGTTTTTGTGTAGCATTTAGCTGTGTTAAACGAGCTTTGTTAAAAGTGGTAAATCACGCCTGGATTGCTCAAAAGCAAGAAGGGGGAATTGTGGGAGAATGGCTAAGTGAGAAGGGACATGATCTTTTCAGTGTGAGCAATCCTGCTTTTAGTGTATCAAGAAGCACAGAGGATACTATAAACTGACCTTGAACAGCAACGGACTACTTGGCAAACAACATAAGAGACAACAACTAAGTCCGGAATGTGCTAACGAACCTCTTCGCGTGAACAGCAACCCTGTACCAATCATATAACTGTCTTAAGCGCGTGAACACATGTAATGAGGCAATCATGTAGATATTGCTACTGCGTGCTCTGCTGGTTGTCTATATAAGCCTTGTACTTGTCTGAAATAAAGGAGAACGATCATACTCGCATCAAGGTTACATCGTTACTCCAGGTCCAACTTCCCACTCCGACAGTCCTTGATGAAAAAATATTCACTGCATGGTTTAAGAGGAAGCAAGTTTCCATTATAAGCCCTGTACTCTGTTTCCATCTTCAGAGAAAGTTATTTCCTTGATCATTTACAACATATATTAAAACATATTTAAAAACTGTAAAGACAGTCAGACTGTTTGTCACAAATGTTTCAAAAGGACTCGCAAAAGATTTAAAGGATATTAAATCAGGATATTAATATTAAGTATTAAAACAAGAAACACAAGAATAATTTGGAGCTCCAGTTCCAGCTGTTGCACAGTCCAGCTATGGTCCAGCCCCATAACAAGCTGAGACCTCACAGTCCTTTCTTCCCTCCTCCTCCTTTCCACCTCCCTGACTCTTCAACTCGATACAGCCAGAGCATCTAACTTTACTTAACTCTGCCGAGATGAAACTACAGCTGCTAAATTATGAAAAGTTTACACAGAGCTAAATGGCAAATGATGACTTTAGACATATTCATCCCCCAAAGGCATTACAAGGCATTTAAAGGCATTATGACATCCGTATATCCTAGTGAACCTTAAGTATTTATTCAAGATAAGGAGACATGGTGGATCAAAAGCATTCTCAAAGGCAGTTTAGGTCACGGCAAATTGGAACTCTCATGACTTGCTAAAAACCCCTAATTCTTCATGATGTTGTCTACCTGGAATTTAGTAAAGCCTTTGACACCATTTCCCACAGCATTCTCCCGGAGAAACCGGCTGCTCATGGCTTGGACGGGCGTATGCTTTGCTGGGCAAAAAACTGGCTGGCTGGCTGGGCCCGAAGAGTTGTGAATGGAGTTAAATCCAGTTGGCAACCGGTCACAAGTGGTGTTCCCCAGAGCTCAGTATTGGGGCCAGTTCTGTTGAATATCTTTATCAATGATCTGGACAAGGAGATCAAGTGCACCCTCAGTAAGTTTGCAGATGACACCAAGTTGGGTGGGAGTGTTGATCTGCTGGAGGGTAAAAAGGCTCTACAGAGGGATCTGGACAGGCTGGATCGATGGGCCAAGGTCAATTGTATGAGGTTCAACAAGGCTAAGTGCCGGGTCCTGCACTTGTATCACAGCAACCCCATGCAATGCTACATGCTTGGGGAAGAGTGGCTGGAAAGCTGCCTGGCGGAAAAGGACCTGGGGGTGTTGGTCGACAGCACACTGAATATGAGCCAGCAGTGTGCCCAGGTGGCCAAGGAGGCCAATGGCATCCTGGCTTGTATCAGAAATAGTGTGGCCAGGAGGACTAGGGAAGTGATCGTCCCCCTGTACTTGGCACTGGTGAGGCCGCACCTTGAATCCTGTGTTCAGTTTTGGGCCCCTCACTACAAGAAGGACATGGAGGTGCTGGAGTGTGTCCAAAGAAGGGCAACAAAGCTGGAGAAGGGCCTAGAGCACAAGTCTTGTGAGGAGCAGCTGAGGGAGCTGAGGTCATTTAGTCTGGAGAAAAGGATGATCAGGGGAGACCTTATTGTTCCCTACAACTGCCTGAAAGGAGGTTGTAGCGAGGTGGGAGTTGGTGTCTTCTCCCAAGTAACAAGCAATAGGACAAGAAGTAATGGCCTCAAGCTGTGCCAGGGGAGGTTTAGATTGGGTATTAGGAAAAACTTCTTTATTGAAAGGGTAGTCAGGCACTGGAACAGGCTGCCCAGGGAAGTGGTTGAGTCCCCATCCCTGGAGGTATTTAAAAGACATGTAGATGTGGTGCTTAGGGACATGATTTAGTGGTGGACGTGGCAGTGCTATGTTAACGGTTGGACTTGATGATCCTAAAGGTCTTTTCCAACCTAAACGATTCTACGATTCTATGATTCAGGTAGTCTCACAGCAGGTGGACCACAGACTTTTACATAAACAACTAAACATAAACAGTTGTACTTTAATTTATTTTCTACTATGTGACTGTCTGGGGAGAGTTCTGAATTGCAAATTAATAACCAGGACAATAGAGTTATACAGGTTTAATTATCAGTATGAATCAGTAAATCCCTGGCAAATTTCTAATACTCTCATATTTACCTCTGGTCTCAGGGACAGAGAGTCCCTAAAAGTGCCTGCTGTCTCTCAGGCTAACCTGCAAAGGCCACAAGGATAATCAAGGGACAGGAACATCTTTTATAGAATGAGAGGGTGAGAGAGCTGTGACCATTCAGTCTGGACAACAGAAGGCTAAGGGGAATCTTACCATTGTGTATATATATCTGGTAGAAGGGAATGAAGAAGAGGGAGCCAGACTTTCCTCAGTGATACCTAGTGAACAGACAAGTGGCAATGGGCACAGGCTGAAACACAGGAAATTGCACAATTAACTTTTTTTTTCTTCTTTTTTTTTTTTTCCTATGAGCATAACTGAACATTAGAACAGGTTGTCCAGAGAGGTTGTGGAGCCTCTGTCCTGGGAGGTATTCAAAACTCAATGACAAGATCTGAGATAACATGTTCTAGCTGACCCTGCTTGAGCAGGATCCCCTTTTGTTGGACCAGACAATCTTCAGAGGTCCCTTCCAACCCCAGTGATTCTGTGAGTCTGTAATATTGCAGCTCATAAACTTAGGAGTGAGATCCTGGCCCTAGTGGTGAAAATATAAACTTTTTTTGGCATTGACTTCAAGCATTTTATCCAGTATGCTAGCTTTTCAGTAACATTTTGGAAAGATAAATGCATTCTGCAAGCTTATTTTTTACTTTTGTTCTCTGATAAACAATGTTGTATCAGCCTGGTTAACTGAAGCATATAGCTTGACATTTATGGCCTTTATCTCTAAGTGGACTGGATCTAATCTTTGTGGAAATATGCCCACTTTTCATTTATGGAAAACTTATCTATTGTTTTGATTGGCTTTGCTTAATCTAAAATAAATTATCCTCACTGAATCTCAACATACTGCCTGAGTAGGGCAAAGAAAACCCCTTGGTTTCAATACACTGAAATTTCTATCAATTTTTTCTTGAATTTCCTTTGAGAAATATTATGAACTTTTCAATTTCAACCTGTGCATAAATATTAACATTCTAAACCCTCTAACACCAGAAACTGTGACAGTCTTTTTTTCCCCATCTTCGATGCTACAAAAGGTCACCTAAAACAATAATGTGCTCACTACCTAATAACAGAGCGCTGTGTTTTCTTAACGCTTCTTGAAACTTCAGGTCAATGACTGACAGAATAAGGTTATGAACCATGCCTTCTCAATACACATCTAAACACTGCCAGAACCTGACTGCAATCACTAGTAATGACAAACTCTAACACCTGCAATCTTATCAGGTGGCAGAAATACCACACAAAAAAAAGATTGTCACCATCCCTGCAAATAAATGTGAAATGAGAAATCATACAACTCTTCTCTGTTCCGATTGTTACAGGAAGAGTGGCAATTTCCTCCCACTCAAGTTGCCAGGCCGGCCTTTATTACACTGCTTTTCAATTCTTTCTGTTAATATCAAAGAGAGGCGCAAGGTGCAAATGAAAACCACCATTTTTATGTAAGCGAAAGACGAAGCATTTGGATCTAAATTGTTGATTCTACCCCAAGAAATGGCTGGCCTATCCCTTGAGACTGAAGTTAGTGAATCTCAGTTCATTTATAGCTTAAATACTTCTCTTAATCAGTCATTTCCACTTCAGGACCGTGGCTTTATTTTTTTACTTAGAATTTTCCATTTTTTTCCCCCTCTTTTTAATATCTTATTTGGATATTTAATGCTTAACATTGAGAAGCAACTACAAAAACATCTTCCTTTGAGGGACACATAGATATGAATTAGTAGAACAGCATTGTTCAGAGACGACAAAGAAAAAGTCTGTCCCCTGTTAATCTGGGTTTTATTTAATAAAATATAATATGATTTTCTCAGCATAAATAAATTATCTCTATTTTCCTCAGTTTCTGCCTTATAATCAACCTCCTTTGCAATTTCATGCAGATAAAAATTTCTAAATTATCCAGCTTATTTGGATAATGGGAATCAATTAAATTTGTACTACAGGGGTTCTTCTCTGCATGCAACTCTATTTCCCATAGGATTATTAATTTTTTTTTTAAAAAAAACAACCTTTTAAATAAATACAACAGGCCTAGCTAAATCAAAAGGAGTCTTTGTACAGAGTACTGACACCCAACTGACTGGAAACCTTCTAAGCCCCTTCACAACTCTAAATTATAGTGGTTTTTTGTCAGTACTTCAAATCTTTGAAGAACATTTCACTTGAAACTTTGTCTTACCTCATAGATACACAAATCTGGGCTTTCACATTAAGAAGAAATGGTACCAGTAAAGAAACATATTGTTTCAAAAAGGATATATGGAAATGAGCAGAATCATTATGAAAGACAGTTTAATGCATACCCTCTGTTTTACAAAACTGATAATCTGGTCTCTTGCATGGTTAGCCCTGCAATTTTTCTCTATGCCCTCAAGCAACTCTTGAAATTCTAAGTGACCAACATTCTCATAGACCATAGGTACAGTGTGGTCCCTATCTGAAATAATAAAGTTATGAAGTTGAAAGAACTTTTTTTCCAACAATGCTACTTACAAACAGATTTTACAACTATATCAGCTTAAAAATAAAATAGTACTGTGTTACAGTGAATGCGAGTAATACTAATGACAATGCCTTCCTTTGCCTGTATCTCTTCCATTGCTTATATTTAACCAATATTTGTGATGAGCAATGACTAACTCATTGTTAAATTTTACTAGAAATGTATTTGTTGAAACATAAAAACAGGGAGGGGGAAAGGAACATTTTTTCATAAATTTCAACCCTGTTATTTATTAACTTACGTAAGGAAAACACAGAGAGGAATCTAATGATTTTTCACTGTGCTGGATTGTATACTTTTTCCAGTGTTTGCCCTTTAAAAATAGAAGGTACCAGATACTTTACACATTTAGGCATTTGTGTGGCTGTTACTAAAATCTTGCCAGGTCCTACTTTCTGATTTCCCATGCTTTTTTGATTTGATGTAGGAGGTCATATATTTAGTTTAGTATGGTGGCTGCTCACAGGGGGGTTCGTGAGACGTACTGTTATGTGCTTCTTTCTCTTTCTCTGTAGCTGAATTTTTGTTCAAAAGCACTGTAAGAAGTATCCAGTGAGATTTTTACTGATAATGTTATCTGGAGTCTGGATGGATACTTGATTGCATCAGTGCCAGAAAGACAAATTCATATGATTATTCCATGTTCTTATGCTGTATACATCAACAACTCTGCTTTGCTTTCCCTGGTTATATAATTAACTTCTGTAAGTGGAGTATATCCTTTCTGAAAACGAATGTGCAGGAACCCTAAGCAGGATCTTAAGACTTATTGTCTTCTCTTCCACTCTTTCCCTTCATTTAAAGTCCCATAATGGTAGCATTGTTGTATTTCATGGCTCTATTTCATAATCTAGTTTTTCTTTTCCTCAACATTTTATATCCTCTTTGCATACTGTGACTTTTGAGTGGTTATGATATTGATTGTTCAGTTTTTTGTTAGTACTGCTATCCGCACAGAAAATCTCGAGCTGAATTAAAATATTTCCCACTAACAACTCATTTGTCCATCCAAAGAGATGGGACCTTCTTCGTGTTGCCATCTTAGGCCTTTATATCATAAAATATTTAAATCACAATGTTAGGGACATGGATAAACTCCCTGACTTGTAATCTGTTGAATCAAACAAAAGCAGCACATCCTCTTCCCGTCACAAAATTGCTACTATTTTCTTGAACTTTGTCTGGCATATTTTCCATCTCCATGAAGGGCCTATTTTCTTTATTTAGTTGAATAAATTCTTTTTTGCTGTTATGTGAGTATATTATGGACCTTACTGAACTTCAGTAAAAAATCTTCAATTAAAATTACTAACTTTTTTGAATCATAATTACTTTTTAGTGCCCCTAAAGCATGAATTATTTAAAAAATAGCTCTCATGCACATTCTTCAATCCTATGTTCGAAGCACTTCATAGTAAAGATATGGTTTCTCTTCACTCTTTATGGCTGGTTTTATTCTGATTTACTGCACTAACTGATATATTCTCAGATCAAGCATGCAGTTTCTTTAAGCATGGCTGCTTTGCACATTGCCTAGGACACAGTGCCCCTGTCAGTACTGGGCAAACCAATGTGCAAACTCAGGTTAGGTAGAGAAAAGGATAGATATACTTAATTGTGTTAAAGTGGCAAAGTTGTAAGTAAATTCCTTTTATATCTTTCAAAAGAGTTAGATTACTTGTGTACTGCCACCCTGACATGTGCAGGAAGGGGGAGCAGGGTGTTACACAAATAAAAAAGTTGAGAAGTTCAAGGAACCTTGTAAAGCACGTGTTGTTCATCTGCTTGCTCCTCTCTCTTATTTTAAAGCTTACTTGGTATCACACTGACAAATCAAGCAGAGAACAGTATCTCTTAAAAACTGAAAAAACTTAAATTGATGATGAGTCATTACTTAGATGAATGTAGTGAAATAAAGATGCAACAATTAAGCTGAAGCAAAGGCTGTGTGTACAGATTGTGGGGATATAAACTAGCAGATTTTTCTGAGGGTCTTGTGGACAAAGTATTTACCAAGCTAAATCACAGCTCCATTGAAGTAAATGGGAGTTTATGATAAGTCCATTATCTTCCTCAAAGAGTAAGAACAGGAAAATCACATAAAATTTAAGTATGTTTCTAAAGTAAAGCAGAATATAAGAAATAGGCTTCTGAGAAGTAACAGAATCAACCTGAATTCTTCCTAATACGAAGCGGCTTTCTTTCCTCTATTGTCTATACCATGTTCCTAGCAATATCCCTGTTGCTGGAATGCTTTTTTACATTAGTCAGCTACTCAGGTTTTCCTGTATTGTGTTCCAATTTTCCTTTCATGATTGGACACTAGATCTACCCTGTCAAAATTATTTCTTTTATTGATTATTCTAACTCTAATTATAGCATGGGACACATATGGATTTATTCTATTAAGACTACCTGCAAATAAAAGCTGCTGTATTCCCTAGAACCATAGATTTTTGCTCAGCTATATGCATTAATCACAATTACAGGTTTTTATTGACTAATTCTCCTGCATTTTACAGTTGAAACCAAATGGATATTGGTTTGGAGATTTGTTTCTTCTAAAACCAATCTATTTAAAGAGTCTATGCGGCTGCAAGACCAAGCTTAAAGTCGGTTGACATCTATTTTTCAAATCAAATATATTATTGAATCTTTATAAGTAAATAATGAATACAAGTTTGCATAATTAATTATTTTTTTCTCTTTTGTTAAATTATTTTGTCTTATTCTTTTCATACTTATGGGTTAAGTTTTACAGGTAGAAAAAATTCTTTAAATGCTTATCACAAATTATAGCTTATTCAAATAGGTTAATTTATTACAACTGCACAAAGGGATTTTATTAAATATTCATTTTCTTCTATCTGCACTGATATTAGTAATTTAAGTTTGGCTATAGTGTAATCAATTACAGTGAAACATGCTGTGAGAAAGTGAGCCTAGCACATTAATTTAATCTATTTTAGCTACTCCTGCTGTCTCCGAAATCATTTCTATGGTTGCAAGGCATTTGTCAAAGATTTCTAAAAGAAAACATCCTGTGTTGCTGATTCTTCCCTAAATAAGGCTAGCATTTTATTATTCTCTCTTGAAATAGCTAGTTTGGGATTTCTGTATCTCTAAACATTTCTCACTTTGTAGAAAAGAATTAAAACATTGCATCAATTTACATTTTCTATACACAAAATACATCGTAGCTGCTTGTAAAACAGATACAAGAAACATGCAAATGTCTATATGGAGCTAGGAGAACTTGATGTGTCTCATCTGAGATGTCAAAGTACTCAGTTTCTTTTCACCCTTTCAGGAGACATGCTGACATATTCCACTATGGGTTTTAGAGTTGTAAGAGCTTAGTTCTAGGCTGCAATGAATATAAATTGGTATCTATAGTATCAAGAAGGGAGGAAGGAAAGGTTTGGAATTGTAATCTCTTAATATGAATCCATACCAGCTTTGGTCCTGCATTTGATATAGCTTACACGTAGTCCCAAGTGGTAGAAACTTAGAATAGGAAGAGCTATCTTCTTGATAGTTGAATGCAATTCAACTTATAAACCTTATATAGGTTGGTTTTGTGAGAAATACATTCTTTTCAGTCATCATTTGAGAGAAAATAATTACAAGCTGCTCCGAGACTCCAATATGAAATATCACCAGTAGCCTAAAAAGAGGCCATGACTACTGGCCACTTTAATCTTGCATAAATTTGCACTGCTGACCAAAGGGGCAATCTCTGCCTCTTGCACTTGCTTTCTCCCTTGTGCCAGAACAAGGGTTCATGAGTCTGAATGGCAAGCTGGCTCTAAACCCCTTTTTTGTGTTAGACTCCACATAAAAAAAGTCATGTAGCAGTCACCGTAATTGAGATCCAGACTGGAATGTTGCTCTTTTGTCCTTTATTTGCAGAAAGATTGAAACTCCATCCTCCAGATTAGTCTCTCTGTTGCCAGCTTAACACAAAATAAATAGAATTTATTTTTCTCTGTGAAGAAACTATGAGATCTTTTCAAAGTTTCTTTGATTTTTTTAATACATACATATATATTTGCCACAGGGGAGTGGCAGTATTATTTACTTGTGTGATGTCAATGCTCAGAAATCCAGTTCATGATGAACTTTGCAGATGTGACTATGACTATAAGAAATCATAGCATAAGCTAGGTCAGAAGGTACCTCTGGACCACCTAGTCCATCCCCTGTTCAAAGCAGGGCTAACTTCAAAGTTAGCTTGGGTTGCTGAAGGCTTCGCCCAGTTGAATTATAAAAAACTTCAAGGATTGAGATTTCATGGCCTTTCTGGGCTCCTGTCCCAGTCCTTAACAACTCTCATAGTGTTGGTTTTTTTTTTGCTTATCTAGTTGGAATTTGCCTTTTGCAACTAATGTCTGAAGTCTGTTGCTTTCTTCTTTATAGCAACTCATTAGGTAGTTGAAAATAGCAATTCGATCCTCCCCTGCCTAGTCACCTCTCCTCTGCACTAAACAAATCCATTTCCCTTTTCCTCTCCTCATCTACCCCATGCTCCAATCCCCTAACCATCTCAGCAGTATGGTACTAATGAGTATATCACTGAAAAAGTAAAGATGATCAAAGAAGAAAGAGGAAACTAAAAAAATAAGCAAAGTGATCAAGGTAGTGCTAGGCACACATCTCTAGTTGGAATGAAGAACTGCTAATGTAATATTTTTCTGGAAAACATGTTCAGCCACTTCAAACCTTTTTCTGAAGACAATCAGCTATGAAGAACTTAGGCATTAACTCCCAGATTTTGGGCAGGAGGCTCTCTCTCCTTCACAGAAACTCGTTCAACCCCCAATTTCAGTATAAAGAGCTCACCATTGTTTCTAGAACATTTATATGGAGATCAAATTCCTTGAAAGATTAAGAAGATAGAATAAGGCTTTTCCTAATCTTGTTGTGGTTATAGATTATAGTCAATGCATTTCAAAATAGAAGAACTAGATTTTTTTCATTTGCTTCTTAAATATTAAAAACAGTTTGCTGGAAGGAAGCAGTGACAGAAAAATAAGAAGTTGATGGGGAAAACAAGCCCCTTTCAATATGGGAGACTGACTTACAAGATAAGACTCACTTCTGTTCACTGTGCAAATTCTGACTTTAATAACAAAGTAAAAACCAAAATCATCCCTCCCAACCCTGTGTCTCATGAAATAGGCATCAAATGCACCTTCCACATGTCAACTGGCCTGTTGCCTAGATTAATGTATGTGCTAAGGATGTAAACACAAATGAAATTTTTAATGAAAATTAATTATTTTCTTGCATTATGTACACAGAGCTATGGCTCTGTTTTGAGGTCACATGATAGCAAGCCCATGAATAACCCTCAAAGCTGACAAGAATCCAATCCTAGTATTAAAAAGAGCAAAGAAAACTGGAGCACATTTCTAAAGTGACGGGTTTAGTTGCTTCATTTAATGTTTTTTGAAATATGTGGAATATGGGAAAGGACATTAACTCATTCAAGAAATCTTTTAATAATGAAAGTATTAGCTTCACTTAATATTAAAATTTTTGGAAATTTAAACAGTAGTACTTACCAATTCTAGGCGAATGCATATATACCCAAGAAGAGGTAATCCATGACTTACTCTTCAACTGTGCTACATTGTTGCAAATGATGAAGTTATTAAAAGGCATTCTGTCACTGAAATTTTAGCAGCAGCCACTGCAGAACATACAATCTTGGGCATATTCGTGTTCTATGATTTGCCAGTTTAACTTTAGAGGCAATTTCCCAGGGGATTTGTTATGAAGAAGAGTTTCCATATGCAAATGTTCCAAATCCTAGCCAAACCATTGAGTTACAAATTTTCACAGAAGTGGGATCTGAATTTGGTCATCCTGGTCATTCAGAGAGTAAAACTGAGAATCATAGATTGAGGATTAAGATTTTTTTTGGATTTTCAAGACATTCTATTGCTAATACAGGTCCGTTCCTGTTTGTATCAATAAGACATATACTGTCATCTCTGGCACTGGAATAGAGGAAATTAAATGTTGAATACTTTGGAAAATACTATAAATTACTGTTAATTCAGCATTTTTATTATTTGTGTGATTTAGATGCATTACCAAAAATAACAAAAGCTAGGCCCCACATGTTTTTGTCTAGAAAGACCCTGCTTCGGTGCAAGGGGAATTTTACTTGGGGAATAAAGTCAGACCTCAGCCCTCAGTTTTCCAAAATAAATCTTGTTATTTGAATCACTATAAAAATAAAGATTTTTTTAGAACTAAACAGGAATGTATAACATGCAACATATCAAGTTTGGATTCTGTGGCAGAGCAGAATTTTTTTTTCTAGATATATAGATTTTCTACTGTTTTATGATTTTTTCAGCTTTCTCTTCAAGCAAGCAGTTACACTTATGAAAACACACAGTCATAGTGAATGCTTGGCCACAGTCCATTGATCACAGATCAGATTATTTCCTTCTCTCTGGTCATTGGCAGTGTAATGCAAGCTGAATGGCAAGGCAGGCCACTGCCTCTACCAGTCTCCACGTGCTGCACCACAGACTCTGGGGATGCTGGTCCTCAGTTGCACCAGTTTTTAACAACTGCAGATGACTCTTGTAATGGATATGCTTCATCAGTTGTTATGTATTTCCTAGAAAATGATAGCAAATCCCTACTTTCTACTTCAGTTACTTCTTTCTTTGGTCACTGAATCACTTGCAAAGAAAACTGACTTTGGGAATCAATAGAGATCTCATGGATGTCACCTGAAGCTTTTTCCACTGGCCCCAATAAGGTATCAAATAGCTATATCGATTCATCCATGAATTATCAAGAGTTCCTTAAAAGATTCTGGCAAAATAGGTCTTCTTTCAGTCAAGATGCAATCTTGAAAGAAGATGTCATTTTCTGTCAGTCTGATGTAAAAAGTTCTGCATTTTTTTCAACACAAATGCAGAAATTCACTCATGGGACTTGACCTGAATGCAGCTAGGAATCTTCATTTAAGATTACTAATTGCTTTGTGACTCAAACTCAATATGAAAACACTGCGAAAGCAAGGGGTATTTTTGCTTTTTCTCTGGCATTTATACACTGTGAGAAATAAACAGCTGGGGTAAGCAGCAGGCTTTTCAATATGTTTTATTTATTTATACACAGAACTTTAAGCATATGTCATATTGATCGCATTTACATCATAATATATGTTGTTCCCTATAGCTGTGCAAATTCATCAAAAATTGTCTGAATCTCTACTAAATGTTAAGGCAGGAACAGCTTACCAAACTTTTTTTCCATCTGGTTCTTATCCCGCAGGCTCAGCTTTTCTGCATAAAGCACTCAGTGAAGGAAATGTATGTTTTAAAATGTAATAGTCTGCCTCTGAAAGAAAGTGATTCTTTTTCTCAGTCCAAAGGAAAGAAGAAATAGACATGAGAATTTGGTTTGTTCCAGACATGAGAACAAAAAGAATAGAAGGAAAGCATCCAAAGGGGGAACTAAGTAAGAGGATTACATCTAGATTAAATTTAATACATTAGAAAATGGGGGTTTTGTACCCCACCTTGTACAACAAATACACCTTTTCTATTGTACAGTTCCATTATAGATTTATATATATATATATATTCAACAGTTATTGATACAGAAGTTCTATTCTTCAATTTTATGCTTTCTAATAGGTTAAGTTTTTGCCCTTAATTTTGTGCTTTCTAAGATGTGGGGCTACCAAAGCCCTCAGCTGTGTGGCAATAGTCTGAGAATTAATATCAGGAAATATTATGCAGGGCTTCTATTGATATGTATGACTGCAGTCAGTCCATGCGTGCTTCACTCATGGGTCCCAGGGCTGTTAGCTGCGCTAGCAAGGCTACATGCTGTTGTAAACTCCATCTACCCATCCAAATGAGAAAAAGCAAGTACTGATTTGTCTGATCTTTGACATTGTTCCAGGGTCTGTTGATATCCACAAAAGTTTTCCGTTTGATTTTGTTGGGTCTAGGTCAAGCCTGCTCCATGCCTACACAGACACAATCAGTTTCAATAGAAATTGCACAAGTTCAAAAGAGTGGATGTCTTTTCATGTTCAAACCACAGTGTATCCAAATTCTGTGTTGTATTGCTTTTTGCTCTAGAAAATGTATGGAGACCTACTTTCTATGCAGTTATTCTGGACAGTGAGTGGAGATGTATGCTTTATTTAGTGGGATGTCTCAGAAGATGGAAAAAAGTGCTCCCTCTGTATTAAATGACTAAGATGTTTTCTTTTAAGCAGTAGCCATACTTGAAATATTCTTCATATAGCAGCATAATTACTATGTGCTATTCACTGTCTTGCACAAGCACCATAGCAGTACAGTCACTTACTACTACAAAAAGGAGGCAGACAATATTCAGAAAAATGGAGCCAGTGAGTAGTGCTGTAACCATGGTAGCAATTGTCCAGTATCTCACACATGCAGTATAGTACAAGAAGACACATACCATTGCACTCAGGGGGATACACTGTCCAGACACAAATGGCTCACCTTCTTCTTTTTTTCCAGCTCACTGTGGAGTGATGGGTACCTTTTGTTAAGAAAAATACAAGTCTGAAATATGACAGGTGAAATGGAAACCAGATAAGATAAAACCTTCCCTTTATTCCCAGTAGATAAACTCTATCTATTTCCTGGCAATGTAAAGATTTTCAAGACTGAAGATAGCACATAGACTTTTTATCCTGCGTAGCCTGGAACCATGAATCTTCTTAAAAAGTATGTTATCTTCTCAGGATAAGTGAGTTTTGCGATATGCCTACCATCTAAGCTGTAAAATAGTCAGTATTGAATAAAAGTTTTTCTTAGCACACTAACTTTAGAAAGCATACAAATTATGTCATGTGCCTTTAGTTCTAGAAACATCTTGATTTCTGAATTTGTGACACAGTTTTCTGGCCTTCAGGAGCAATTTCAAGAGTATCTACTTTTTACATTAGTCACTCACTGACTCACTGGCCATTTTAATATGCTTAAAAAAAAAACCTACGGAAAAAAAAAAATTGGTTCCAATTACATGGTAGGCACCTGAAATTTTCTTCCTTGGGCAATGGTATCCAAAGTTATGTGCTTAGCTTGTTAAACATTCCCAAGCTCAGTGGGAAAGCTGAGAACAAACATGACATTTTATCCTTGGCAAGACAGATAATAAGCTGGAAGAATTCCTTTTTACCATTCCAAAATCATTCTTTGTTCTCTACCTCATGTTTATTTCTTCAAACAATAAAAAGAAAGAAGTCTGGTCTCAAAATCACCTAGTAAAATACAGAACAAAAAGTCATCAGCTAGAGAAAAGATACGAGTCCTTGAGCTTACTCACAGTCCTATAATAATGTAGCTGAGTGGAATTCTTCCACTGATACAAAAGAGTCCACATAAATGCAGGTATAACACGAAAATACAAGTATGCTATAATTCAATGCCATCATCAGGAAATTATAATGAAATTGGTTTCTCTAATGAAAATTATCGGGTATGCATCCCATTTAATAGAAACCAGAAGATATTACTGGATCCAGTAAAGCTGGAGAAGTGTGCAAAATCCTGGCATGTGAATTTTTGTGTTCAGAAATGCAAGAAAGCACCCATTGAAAGGAAAAAAATTGACATTCGCATATTGAATTTGAAATATATCAAAAGAATGATCAGTGTGCCTCCCTAGATTGCTCAGCAAAAACATTTTCTCACTGTGCAGTGGTAGAAATGAACCACAGAAGGATTAATAAATAAGAGATAAAACCTAAAATGAAGAATAAATAAATAAATAAGCCTAAATATAGTTTATATAATGGAGATCATGGAAAACAATAGCATATTCTCACTTGGAATACTGTGCTCTGATATGGACCTTAAAACATATATATTCAAATAATAGAAATTAACATGATTGCATCAGAGGTATGATAACTGTGAAACAAAAAGATGACTGTGAATAATTTGACTTGAAACAGGACAAGAAAAATGTAGGCAAAAATTAGACAATTCCAAGAATATAAATGGAATCCTGCAGTCTTAGCATAGTAATAATAAAACCTTCCAGTTAAATAGGTATATTAATCCTTCAGAACTGGTTTTAAAAAACTGTGTTTGTGTCACATCATTATTTTGTGGAACTTTCTGCCACAAAATTTCATTAGACCAACAAAATTTAGTAGTATACAAGTATCAGTATACTACTGAGACATGATATGGGTTTATGAAAATTTCCATAGTTAAATCATACTGACTAAAATATTCATTCCCTGAATTTCTGTGATTCAAGATGTACCCTTCCTTCTGATTTTCAGAAAGCTAAAGCTTTCAGCTTCAGCTAAGCATAAGTTCAGCTATAGCTGACTATTGTGAATTTTACTGTGTCTTTCTCAGAAGTCCAGCTGGCTGTAAAAGGACACAGAGCAATGAAAGGCAACACTCACTCCAAATAGAAATTGCTACTATGCCTTCTTTTTATTTTTTTAATTATTAGAACTAGGTAAAATATGTCCATTTAAACTTCATTTCTATTTTAAAAAATGCACTTTTAGTGACATCCAGATGCTACATAAAACTAGCTAAATCTTGCTCTGTTGTGCATTTAGACAAAACAAGACTCAAAATAAAATAGAAATTAATTGACTTTATTTTTCAGCCTTTAATTTCAATTTACTTTTATTTAAAAAGATTTACAACTATTTGATATGAAAATGAAAGATCTCCCTTCTGCTCTGAAAAAAAAACCAACCCAAATGATGTTTTATAAATTGCCAGAATGATTATGTGATAGTTAACATGTTGCTTTATGATAGCTCTGTGCTGAGGAATGCCACTTCCCTGTAACCACATGCTCCACAGGGCTAGATGAATGAGGGACAATAAGGGCTATGCATTTCGTCTTGTAAAAGAATACCTTCTTACAGCCAATTAATTGAGAAGGAAGATAACAAGGCAAGGCAACAAATACATACTAAAAAACATTTGCCATTTCTCACTGCACACTCACTTACTCAATCACACTGTAGGATAAGCACTGTACATGATATTACTAGAGGTAAGCAAGGAACTTCTCAAGTACTTTTTGCAATAAGGGCATTTAGATATCTATGCAGCATTTTTTTTCCCTACTAGTCCCTAAAGAAAACTGTTCCTTCTTGTGTCTATGGTAATAGACTAGTGAAAAATATTTGCTTTGGCTAAGCTGCCTATAGAGATCCTACAGGAATGATTTAGCTGTAGCCAGAAAGCAAATAAGCTGCATCAGAGGCATGAAAATTAAGTGTAATCATACCTTGATTTAGTTTGTGGAATTTTAACGAGGGACTCCATACAAATCCCAGAGGCACATCACTGCTTTAATTTTTTAACTTTAATTATTATTTGTGATATGAAACAGATGTTTTTCTTCATAACCTCATCTACCTGAATATCACTTTGAAACATGTGCTAAATGACCACCTTGCAATTAGGTGAAGCGATTAAGATGACAGCCAGATGGTTATTTAATCTAAATGAATAATGTTATGAGGTTTTTTAAAGCGTGTTTAGTAATGCTTATACTTTTTGTGTATTATGCTGTTTCAAAGTCTGGCTGATAGACTGTCAGCACTGATGGATTTTCAGTGCACCAGGAGAGGGTTAATGTTAATGACCCTACAGTAGCTCCTATTTTATAAGAAAATCTTTTTCTTTTTTTCCATTTTGACTCTTGAAATGGTGGGAGAGAACAGCCCTAAGAAAAATGAGTGTATTGAAACATTATTTTTGAAAGCTAACAAGCAAAGTTCATCTTCATGAACACGTGAGAGTAATAAACATTCCTTGTTCAGTGGCATAGAAACTTATAACTCACATGAGAGTTGTAGAGCTGTCAGTCCTACAGGTTGAAAAAATCATGACTTAGACTGTCTGTAGGATCATGGTGTTGACCTCAAAATTAGAAAGCTTAAAAATTGTATTCAAATATTTGTCTTTTTTTTTTTTTTATGAGGCATTATTTTGTATGGCTTTCAATCTGAAATTCATCCTTAAATAGTCCCGTACAGATACAAGTTTTCAGCACTGTTTTCTTTCAAACTCAGTTTTCCCTTTATTAACCTGTGGACTTGCTGCTTTTATGTTTCTTTCAATGTTGCTCATGGTTACTTAAAACTGGAAGGGTTGTTGAAGTTTCCTGAATGTGTTCCTTTGTCCAGGCAAAGAGAACTTTCTAGCTGTATCTGGCATTTCCAAACATACAGTTGAGAAGTGCACAGCAACTCCAGACAACCTGCAACTTCTCTAGAAATGACAGGTATGAATCTGATGGATGTAATTATCTATTATAAAAGCAACATACAGTTTCTGTGTACATTTACAGTATTATCAGTGTTTCCTAGACAAAGCACTAGAGCTGTCATTCATGAATAGGATCTTCAGGCATGTGTGTCCAAATGAATCAGAATTTACAGAACATGTGCACCGTTGCACATGTACATATATATCTGCTGAGGTATTCCCAAACAGATATATTTTAGCATGCTCCCTGCCTCTACTGTAAAGATCATTGGAAAAAAAATATAGGTAACATTGAATTTAACACAATAATGCATTTTTCTCTTTTAAATAAAAGTAGACAATTGAAGTCATTAAACTGGATTTCCTGAAACCAGTTCCTCTCTGTTTCTGATCTATCAATAACACAGTTTTGCCTTAATATGCAAATAGAAGCCTGAACCTGTGGAGCAGGAATTGTCTCATTGTTAATCAAAGCCATAGTTTAATATGGTTTAGGGCAGTGAAATAATGCTTCTCTGTGCAGCTTGATTGCTGTTACTGACATCACCACTTTTATTACTTTCACTGCTTTGGAAACCAATTGACATTCAGTTCAGAAATAACTCTGTTTGCTCAGCCAAACTGACTTCAGTGCTCTGCCTGTGAGCTGACAGCTGGCTTGCAACAGATGATGATGAGTAATCAGCTGATCATGGCTGAAAACAGAACCATGCACCTGGAACCATCTTAAACTTGCATTTCTGTTACATTTGGAATAGTTATGGAGGCCTCAGGAACTGATATCATATCGTCATATCTCTGTTCAATATTAGCTTTTGCAAAATCAGTTACTTCCAACTGAACATGCATAGCTCAGTTTACCTCTACATATTTGGGCAACTCTTCTCTATTTCTGAAAATTGAAGCATTCGCACTGTCTTCAACACCCACAGATTTTTTGTCCAGAAAATGTTTCATCAAACTGAAGTAAAATAAAGATAGTTATCAGAGATTAATGTCTCTACAGTCAAACAAGAAAGCCTCCCATAGGCTTGGGTCACCAACCCAATCTTTTGCTTTCAGGATTTTTTATATTTTCTCTCACCATGTCCCTATAGATCTTGGTGATATTGGCATAAATGTTTATGTCTTAGCCACTGAAATGCTCATGTTGAATATTTTTTTTCATACAAGTTGCACACATGTAAAATGGGGAAATGAAGTATGAGCTGATTTTGTTTGTTGACATGTCAAATAACATGGAATAACAAGCTTTTCATTTCGTGAGACTGATGCTCAATTTCAGTGGTTGGATTGCTGGAGCTTATGCCTACTCACATATTTAGGAGAAGTAGCAAACAACATCCACAATTAGATAGCTAAAGAAGATCAGCATACATGCCCCACTATGTGATATACACACCAGGAAAGATCTTTGGATTTGTCTGAAGTGTAGGAAGAAGAAGCCTACAAAAAAAAAGCAATTCTGTGATCTTTGATTATCCAAGGACATTATGACTGAAGGAACTGCTAACTGATATTGATATTACATTATTCGTATGGTATTAATACGGGTTATTATGGTATTTGTTACAAGGGTCTTATGTATAATCTCCCTTGCTAAATAAGCAGTAGGCATGTGTCCTTTGAAAAGAAGGACCCTTTCTAGAAATCCTAATGGGAGGTTACACCCCAGTTGTACTTCATATTGTGAAAAGTTTTCTGGGAAGGTTCTGTCTGAGTGGACAGAAAGACAGCTGCTAGTGAGGGAATTAATTTTTCATATTTTAAATTGTCAGATAAGACATTTAATCTGGGTGTTTTAATGGACTTGAAAAAAAAAAACAAAAGCAGTCTTTGACAGCCTCTGTTTGATTCTCAGTTGTTCCCAGTGGTGTTATACTCCTTTTAGAGGAGTGGGTTTTGTGGCACGGGGATTTTATCAATGTGTACAAATACCGATGGATGGGAGTAAAGAATGAGGAGCCAGACTCTTCTCAGTGGTATCCAGTGACAGTACAAGAGACAATGGACACAAACTGAAATACAGGAAATTCCTTTAAACATGAGAAAAAGGTTTTCAGTGGAAGAGTGGTCAAACACAGGTTACCCAGAGAGGCTGTAGAGTCTTCATCCTTGGACACATTCAAAACCCAACTGGACCCAGTCCCAGGCAGCCTGCTGGATTAGACAATCTCCAGAAGTCCCTGCCAGCCTCCTCACTGACTATATGACTATCATGGAAACACCTCTGCTTTGGAGGAAATTGCACTTTTCTGGGAAGTAAGCAGGTCTACTCAGGAGAGGAGCTTGTAGGGACTGTAGGATGCCAAGAGCAGAAGATGTGAGACAGAGAAAGGACCTAGAGGTCTGCACCTCACACAGGATCTGTGAAAGAGGAGAAGGGATGGAGTAGCCAGTAGCCAGGCCTCAAGGACAATGGAGAAGAAACTTGCTAGAGTGCAAATACTGGTACTCTGGGCTTTGTTTAGTTGCCACAAATAAACCTATGCATTTCATTTTAATAACCTCATCACAGAGATGATTTTTTAGAGTTGTTCACTTTCAGATTTATATAATCAAATATTTAAATTCTGGCTGCTGATGCACCAGCTACATTATGAAGTCTAATCAGCTCCTCAGACACGTGCATATGTCATCATACATACATCACAAATACAAACCCACTTACTTTCTGTTCATGACCACTTCAACTATTGTTGCTTTATTTATTATCATTGCTATATCCAGACGCTTTTTCTCAAAAAAATCCCGTGAGATTTTATTAGACAATTTCCATCACATCAATAGGGAAAACTGGACTTGTGAATTTGTCTTAAGTGTTTTTCAGTCACTTTGAAATATCAGGATACATTTTGCATGCAAACAAAGCAGCTGAAAAATGTTTCAATCAGCCTCTATAAACAAGGGTATGTTTTCTGCTTGTTCAGTGTAATGGCCTCACAGGAACAGCAGATAACATACACTATTGTTTTTATTAGAGTATTCCTGTTTTCTTCTTTGTTTTGAGAGTAAATGAAAATTTAGCATGTCATCAGCATACACTGTAGTATTTTGAAGAATATCAACTGCCTTGTAGTGACAATGAAGAAGCTTTGGTCTCCCTCAAATTTATCTCAATACTTTTTCAGTGAGAGAATCCCAACTGTGTGAAAACTTCCTTTGTGTATTTAGTGGAGAGTAGATTGCACTTAAGAGCTGAACAAACAGAGGAAACAAAGTGTGCTGTTACTATCTCTAGAATGTAGGGAGTCATTGAAATACATCAAGCCAGGATGAGCAGAAAAAAAAATGTCTTGTTTTCCAAAGATATGTTTGGGCAAGAGTGTAAGTTACAGCTGATGACATATCTCAGAAATAAAAATCCTATGAGAAACTAGCATTATATCGTTGCTGTGGGCAGTAGCAGAGAAAGCTCAGTATTGGAGCTGCCCAAGGTTGATTCCAAAGTATAACATCTCCCTTCTAAAAGAAACACACTTTACTTGTGTTTGTTACAGCCCAATGAGTAAGAATAGTACAAGATTGCAGAATTAAAAATACATACACAAAAAATACAATAAAAAAAGCTAAAAGCATTTAGCAACTGTCTTGGTTTGGTATAGCCACTCTATGCCTTCAACAGCAGCACAGAATGTAGCAGAATGTCATATATATTAGTCTGGAAACCAATTGCCTCTTACTTTTCTTTCTCAGAGAACCACAGATGTTTCTCCATGATTTTATGCAGACACTTGGACAAGAATATTGCCATAAAAAAACTTACAGTAGACGGCTCTGTGCTTTCCAAAAATGACGGAATTCAAATCACAGTCTTTCGAAGAAGAGTTAAAGTATCATGCGATCATTTCCTCTAGTCTCTTCACTCAGCCTCTTCTTTTTCTTTCTTAAGAGTTACAAAGAAAACTGATGAAAGGTGCAAAGAAGATGAAAAGAAGTAAAGAAAAGAGGTGCCCTTGCAGAAAAATCACTAATCTCAGCAGGAAGATGGGGTGGGACTGAAGCAAGAGCAGAGATCTCCTTTTCAGAAAAAAGAGGACAGGTCTTGAGCATTTCCTGGGCAAAAAAGAGAAGAGAAGACATGAGGTGAAACTTTAACTGTATGTTAGCTACCAAAGGCCAGCAGAAAATAGAAAGAGAAGGATGTCAAGCCTCTGGGGCCATCAAGAGACTAAGGAGAACAAGTTGTAAGTTAACAGGAGGGCTCTTCTTACTGCTATAACAACCTAGGATAGCCACCTTCAGGGTACTATCCAGTATGAATCTACTTTCCCCTTTCAATAACAGCTCTCTTGCCTGTTCATGTTGGGACTGTTAGTTCACCTTTGAAATATTGCTGTTTCTCATCTATTTTTTCTTCCAAATTAATGTCTACAACTCCCTTTCCCCTTTAATACTCTCAGTCCTGATCCTGCCTCTTATTTTCTCCAGCACATATGTCTCTCCTTGCACCTCCAGGATTGCTAATTTACATGATTTTAGACATGACCCCGAGACATTTGTGCCTCCTGTAAAGCTTCAAGCATTGGAATTAAATGTCTATTTAAAAACCTCAGTGTTCACCTTTTTAATTATTGTTTTATTTTATTTTATTTTATTTTATTTTATTTTATTTTATTTTACTTTATTTTTTTATTTATAATTGTATTTCTAATAGCTAGGGCTGCAAACAAGGAATGCATCATGCAAAAATAAAGTGAAGAGGGTAGAAACAGAGCAAAACCCAAAAGTTTTCTTTTAAAAAAATTAGATTTTCTTAAAATGGATTTCACAGTATTTGTGTAGCTTAAGGCATAGGGTTTTTTCTTTTATATTGCTTTGCTTCCCGCTGCTGTTATAATTTTTTCATGCATTCTTGTTTCATTTCCCTCAGTTTTCTACACATTGTATTATAATTTGGTCCTAGCATTCTTCTGGAATTTTTTTTTGTATATCTACCATATTTTCTTTAGTCTGTCTTCTCCCTCTATTCTCTTTTGGAAGTACACAACACCAACATTAGCCAAGACTGAATTAAATGCAGAAAGTCACCAAGCATGTTATATAAGAATATTGATTATGAAAAACAACAACAACAAAACACAGGAGTTTTTTTAAATTACTCAAAGCTTTATGTTATTTATAGCAGTAATGTGAGAATTGACAGTTTTGGAATTACAGGTTCTTTGCAGAAGGTGGAAGTGGCCAAAAGGGAGAAATCCTGCTCTGTCATAAGAGAGAAATAATTTGGCCTTTACTATAGCCTTAACTGGAAAAAAGATATAGCTGGGCAAGCTATACAATGCTGTCCTGGTTTCAGCTGGGATAGAGTTTATTTTCTTCTTAGTAGCTAGTAGAGTGTTGTGTTTTGGATTTAGGCTAAATAGTCGCTAAGTAGCGCTTACACTAGTCAAGGACTTTTCAGCTTCCCATGCTCTGCCCGGTGCATGGGGGGCTGGGAGGCAGCACAGCCAGGGGCGCTGACCCAGACTGGCCAAAGGGCTATTCCATACCATATGACGTCATGCTCAGTATATAAGCTGGGAGAAGAAGAAGGAAGGGGGGGACATCTGGCGTGATGGCATTTGTCTTCCCAAGTAACCGTTATGCGTGATGGAGCCCTGCTTTCCTGGGGATGGCTGAACACCTGCCTGCCCATGGGAAGTAGCGAATTAATTCCTTGTTTTGCCTTGTTTGCGTGCGCAGCTTTTGCTTTACCTATTTAACTGTTCTAGTTTATTTTACTTCAATTATTAAACTGTTCTTATCTCAACCCACGAGTTCTCTCCCTTTTACCCTTCTGATTCTCTCCCCCATCCCACCAAGGGGTGAGTGAGCGGCTGCATGGTGCTTAATTGCTAGCTGGGGTTAAACCATGACAAATGCCAAAGCACAGGAACTTAAAAACACTTCTTTACTTAGTAAAGTAGGATCTATTTCCATATCTGGGCAGGAATATCTTAATGGTACCCTTTCATAACTCGGGATTGAAACCAATAAAGTGCATTCAGACTCTTGGCCATTTTCTCGTTTTTTTCAATTTACAGTGAGCCTTAGCATGCTAACAGATATTGGGTGGCAACTGAAGTTGGACAGCAAAAAATACTATTACCACCCAGCCCTGGAATAAATATGGTAGATCAGCTATGCCTGTGCTGACAGAGAAATGGGGAGACACCTAGTGATGTTATCAGCTTCAGCAAACTAATTTTAATCTATTGCCATAGGTTACCTTAAGTAGCCCTTAGCCTGCTAAGACTTTACGCACCTTCAGCAGTTCCATCTAGACTCTTTACAATAAAAAGATGTAGTTAGTTGGCAAGGTATGATACCAAACACCACTCTTCTGAGTACTGTGCAACCACTTGCTCTGGGGCTAATCAGAGCTCAGATACAGGCATGTAGTTTGTGCGTGCAACAGGAAAATCTAGACGTTCACTTTGTGGAGAGCTTCAATCAGGAACTTGCTTCAGAGGTGGACAACTGAAATATTAGATAGGCAATTTTAACTTTAATCAGTGCCTGGATATGCTACTTAGGAGTGGTTACTTCAAGACTTAGTTTCTTGTATCTGAGAACATGCATATGAATCCATTAAACTGGAATACATACAGAATAAAAGGAGAAAAATAAGAAAAAAAATAAACTAACCATTTTTTAATATATAGAAATTGTGCTAAGCATCCCATAACAAAGTCAGTTATCTTTTTGCAAAAGTTATTAAACAATTGTTAAAAAAGAGGCCCAATTTAAAAATTCTTTTCCAAATAAGAAAACTAACACAATCAGTTAAGCTTCCATTCAGTAACTTGATTCTTTTAGAAGAATATAAAACCACCATAAAACAAAATCTCAGTTTGTGTCTGAAAGTTTATTTTTATTTTCCCTTCTTAATAAAAAACACTACTAGTTGTCAAAAAGAGGTTTGTCTTGATTTTATGAATTATATTTTCTACTCCTGGGTGTTCTTTTCTTTAAAACTCTCTGTAGAATTTTTTTTTTAACTTTGTTTTAGGATTTTGAAGTCAGTAAGGATTGTACCTTCTCAGTGTTTCAAAAGTTTAACTGCTTATTATTATTGCAGTATTACCATAATATAAATACTTAAACAAAGACATTTTTGATTGCAGAACGATGTTTAGCATGTCAACACTTAATCCAAATTCTGTTTTTTTAACAAAACTTAAGCAAACTTTTTTTCTGTTTGGCACACTGTCTGCAGTTTTTATGCAAGATTCATGAGAAGAACACAACTATTTAAAGTATGCAAATGATATGTAAATATGCCCCGCTTTTTGACAGAGTCACTGATGCTCAAGGATATCCTGCCTTCCCCAAATGAGATGCAAAGAATGAAAAATGCTCCCAAGTTCAGCAATGGCCAAACTCAACATCTAGTACAGCAGTGTCTAGCTTTCCTGGCCCTGCAAGCTGCATACCAAAATAACCACGTCTGAAAAGCATGAGACATTTATTCTGTAACTAAGAAAGGCAGACAGGTCGCTGTGAATGGTTCAAAGGTAGAAAAGAACAAAAGGTAGAGGAGACCTCCCTAGGAGATCTCACTGCTCTATTACCAGAGGGAGGATGGATGCACACCTTGATCATTGAATGACCTTTTGATTTCAGCTTCAAAAGCCCCTTGTGTCTTCACATAGCTGGGGATTTGGATCACGCAGAGGCCTATGTGCTGCACTGTACTGTCATGTTATGCACCCCTACCACAGAAACCTCACTTGAAGTTACATACTGCTCGTGAGCCTACTCCAGAGGTAATACTTAAATGAAAGAGGTAATTACATGGCCAGCCAGTCAGCAGGTGTCAGTTATATTTAAAATAAAAATTACAAAGAAAAGATCTTATAATTCTAACAGTTATGTTTACTTATCACAGGATTTGTCTGTCAAATCACTGTTATACAGGCAAAAGGTAAATAGGAATAGCACTAATAAACAGCAAAGTATAGTTCTGAACAAACAGGAATGACATCAAAGCTTCAATGTCCATAAAGAAGTCTAGAAGAAAGGAGAACTGGAATAGTTGTGACTCTTCAGTGTCAATAAAAGCAGTAATGCGTCGTGCACTATGAGTGTCCACAACATATTATTTCTCTCTTTCTCACTTGGAATTAAGGATGAAAGAAATAATTCTGTTATGAGTCTATAGGTTAGGTACCAGATCTTGTCTTGTATAGCATTGCTGAAGTTAATAGAAGTCATCTCATTAACCTCCTCAGAGGTTCTTGTGCTAAATATTATATGAGCTGTTTTTTCATCTTCTGTGTCTCACATATTTCATACAAAGAAAATCTAAGCAGTTTCTCTTTCAGATTGTATTCAATATTTTATGTGCTGAACATACAGAGAGACTCAGTTTCTTCACTTTCCTTAATCATTTTTTTTAACATAGCACTGTATGAAATAACAGGTAATATGGGAAATGACTATATTTTAACAGGCTCATTGCAACCACATATTATTTTAGATTGTGTTGGCAATATTTTCTATGTCATTTCCAAAACTCTGTTTCAGCTGTAAGAGAAATTACAACTACTTTGCTGACATAAATGACGCTACAGTAATTATTAACTACTTGATTTTCACAGTGAATTGTGAACAAAGATATTTACTCAATCATTTTATTCATTTATTAGTCTGCATTCTTTTTAGTTTCCATCTAGAAACTACAAGAAAGTTGGATACCAAATATGCAGGTGATCTGACTGTGGTGTTTCAAAAAATGCTGCACAGTGAGCAATGCCCTGCTTACTGCAGCCACTTACTATGATAAATGCATATTCAGCTTCTGTAAACTGTGCGCTAGAACTGCATGCAGCTTGCAAAATGTTGCGTATCCACAGCTTATTTCCATATAATAGACCTGGATCAACCAGGTACACACCCAAATTCAGTGGTTACTCATCTTGGTCACACATCAGTTTTGGGAAGAAACGATGGATAAAGACAAATGAAAAAATCCCCCACCCTCCCACTTGGAGAAACACTGGCGAAACGTTTCTCTAAGCCTTTTCATCTAATTCTTTCTCCCTCATATCCCTACCCCAATATATTTAATCAAGAAAGCAGATTCAATTCAACTTAATCTCCACTTTTCCACATTTTCTTAGCCCCCTCATACATTTTAATTTCCTGTAAATTTGATATACTAGTGCTTTACTAT
The DNA here is from genome assembly GCA_020745775.1 of Theristicus caerulescens. Taxonomy (NCBI): domain Eukaryota; kingdom Metazoa; phylum Chordata; class Aves; order Pelecaniformes; family Threskiornithidae; genus Theristicus; species Theristicus caerulescens. The sequence continues at coordinate 79,546,289 of CM036558.1, forward strand.
CCACAGTACTGGCTTTGCTCCTTAGTGGAATTCAACCATGATGGATACTCTGAAAACTTCTACTTCCTCTGTTACACCTAAAAGCAATTTCCATTGCCCTTTTAATCTACCCCTCTCTACCTGTCAACACTTTTCAAGAGGTGGCATCAAATCTGAAATGAATGAAATGAAGCATTTTTACGTAATGCTTCAGCTGCTCCTCTGTTTTTAATATAAATCACTTTATCGTATGGTCTGAAGGATGCCAGATCACTCAGAGATTTCACTGTCTGTTTTAGCCTGAGGGAAGGATTGGAGGCAGCTGCTAATCTCACTTTGTCTTTGCTCTCCCTGCTCATCCTAGAGAGGCAGCAGTGAGTGGAGGCATGAGCAGCCAAAAAGCCTTACTTAATCCAGGAACAAGACACGGTTTTCTTGCTCTTGTAGGTACCTCCCAATGTGTGGCAAAGGTGCTGGGAGGGAAAAATATTCCAACTGATTGCCAGAAAGCCAATGGCTAAGCACAGGGGATTGGGGAGCAGGAGAAAGAAGGAGAGGGCTGGAATCTCTTATTAAAAATTGAGGACTTTAAGACCCGCTTTGGGACAATGTACTGTAATTTGTCCCTGCTGCAAGGTGAAATCCCCATGCAATCTGCTAGCTCTTGTGCATCTTTGAAAGAGACAATTCAGTACCACCCTGCCACTAGTGTTGTAATTGTCCACTACGTTTTAGATGAGTTTACAGCCAAGATTAATTTCTTTTCCATTTAATCTACTTCTGTAACTTCTTAAAAGCAAACAAAAAAAAAGTTCTCAGTGCTTAATGAAAAAGAAAAAACAAAGTATGAGCTTTGACCCAGAACTATAAGCCTATCAATTTTTGTATTTTATGGCTAGGAAGAAAAAATATAAACTTCCCTTTTGTGCCACATTCCTATTTCCATATAAAATTTACACAACATGCAGTAAATCAGCTTAAAGATAAACTGTTCATACACTTTGCTTGCAAAGGGCAGACCATTAACAGAAAGTTTACTTTAGGCCTTTAAAATTCTTCTCCTATCTTCCACTCTCTCTGGCTCTGCGACCTCAGGGGATGTAATCCCTTAAAATGCAGCTCATCTTCAATTAGCAGGGAGAACATATGTACGTTCTTCACTGAAATCCCCAGGTATCCTGCAATGCAGTTCACTTCAGATTTTACAGTTAATTAAAGCCTCATACACATTTTCTGATTCTCCAGCTTGCACTGGAGAGTTTTAAAGCTTAAACCACTTTAGCTATTACTCTGCTAAAAAGCTTGCTAATAAACATTAATGTCCATGTGGCTTTCTTGCTGACCAACACACTGTAATGGGAAGTTTATAACTACTGATCTTCCCATAATAAGAGGATGAGAAGAAACTGAGATTGCAGCAGGGACAAGAGTTTGAACTATCTGCTTAAAGATAATCCCCTATAGGCATCAGTAATCAGAGTTTGCTGGGAAAATGTACCTTGAAAATGTGCAAATGAACCTTGAGGAGAGGTTGGAAAACATTTCCAGGTTATAACCTTGTAAAATAACAAGAAAAATGTCCCTTTTTCTGAATAATGTGCTTAGACCTTGTGGTAGGCAGATGTGACTTGCTGAAATTCATAAAAATAGATGGCATACTCTTTGAGGGAAATAAAGCACATTGTTTTCTGTCCAACTCAACAGTCACTGAATGTACAGTATGTGTTCAAACCTTTCTTTTGTATGTAGTGTTCTGTGTAAGGAATATGCATATAATAGTTGCCTCACAGCCAGTTTGATCTCTTAGGATGAAGTTTCAGTGCTAAATTTTTTGAAGTGCTTAATTTTTTTGTATTAGTAGACAATTTGCCAGTCCTGTTCCTCTTTAGAAGAGTAATTCTGAATAACTCAGTGCTCCTTCCTCCTTTTTTTTTCCCCCCTCTGCTAATACTGATCCTTCTTTTACCAGGTTGCTCCAATCACCTTTTAAATCTCTCAGCCTCTTTTCCCCCCTTCTGTTTGCTGCTTCTCTTTTCTCCACATTTCTTCCATCTTCCCTCAATATCACACTTTTTAACATCATGCACTTCTCCTGAACTTTCACTGGAGTGAAGGCCCTTGATCATGGCATAATCTCACGTCTTAAGAAGTTATTCTCTGAAGAGTGACTTTGTAAAAATGTCACTGCACTGTGATTCTCCAATGCATTTTGATGTGCAGTTGATCTTCAGATCAACTGGGCTTTTGTTACAAATGAAAATATTTATATTCCTTGTGTTTAAAAACAGCACAGTAGGCCAGGTGATTGCAGGCACCAGTATTTCTGAAATGAATTCTTTTATTTATTTATTTATTTAAATAATTGAAGTTATGAATAGACAAAGTTTTCCAGGCACGTTAAGTGCCTGGAAGACTTAATGATGATTTAAGTCTTTATTCTGTTTTGGTCAACTGTCAAATCGCATCCTTGATGCTTGTATAAGAAACTCCTTTGAGGTCAAAAAACATACACAAATATAATTAAAGGCAGAATTAGGGCCCATGACATCTCAGAAATGAAAGCCTTGTGCCGCCTTCTCACCTGAGTGGGCCCTAGGGCCATGAGGACCATTTTTTTTTAAAGAATGGTTGGGGAAACCATAAGGAAATTAACCCAAACGTACTGTGCTCATGGGCATTTTCCCCATTTCCCCCCATTGAGGCTCCTACCTACAACAAGCTTTCTGCAAAGACCATGGCGAGACAAGTCACTAGCTGTCAGTGTTGGCTGCAGAACAAGGGTTCTGCAAGAAGAGGAATGCACATTGCAAAATAGGTTCACATTCCTACATATCCCACAAGATCCAGGGGCACATAAAGCCACACTTGGCTTAATGCTCAGTCTCTTTGAAGTTGAGAAAGCTTATGACAGAAGAATGAAGAGGATTTTTTTATATTTAAAATATTTCTATTTCTTAAAGTGCCAATAATAAGGTGTTAATAATTGTATTGATGCACAAGCAGGATGGTAATCCACCTTACCGTCTCTTAACTTTAATGTTTTTTCTGTGGTAAAAAGCATGTAAAAGGATACATGTTTCTGATGCAGTTCTTTTGTGTAGTCAGCATATACTGGACCACTTTGGGAATGCTGTTCTTCATAATTTCTTTTCAGATAAACCTGCTCACTAAAACACTGCAATCTGAAAAATACCTTGCCATGGGTGCTAGTGTCCTGTGCATCCTTGCTGGAACATTTCCTGGATATGCATTATTTTCACACTATTCCTGTGATTCCAAGTTCAAATGGTTTATGGTAATTATTTTCTTTTGGTCTCTGTCCCTTATTTAGTCTCCTTTGGAAGCACTGCATGTATTTCTTTGATATAGAAAGGGAATCTGCAAAAGCTAAGAAAGATTCATGGCTAGAAATATCAGATGATATAAATCAGCATATATCTATTTATTCCACTGGATCTGTGTGCATTTCACTTGACCTGTTTCTACATCTGCAATAACATGGACTCATTCAATATTCTAGATTTTTTTTTGTTACTTGTTGTGGTGGATTTTTATTTTTGTGGGGCTGTTTGCTTTGTCTTTGGATGTATTTGGAGTTCAGAAAGAAAAATTATGTTATTCTATAAATTTGAAACTATTTAAATAAAAACAACTTTTGCACAGGAAAAATGATGGTACTCTGTAATTTCCTTTTTAATGAAAGCTTATAGCTCTCATATGTCATCATGTAAATGAAATGGCTTGTACAACCTGGTAGTAGATAGCTAGTGGTCCATTGCTGGTCATGAAAATAAAAAAAACAAACAACTTTTTAATTCTGTGATTACTTGCAGTCAGAATAGCAACCCACTGTAACTTGACAAAGTGAAGCAGAAATGTAGGTGAACTGCAAATATTCAACCTTAACAAAATAACAACTTTGTAACACAGTTGTCTCTACAGGGTCAGGGGAAAAAAAACCCAAACAAACCAAACCACAAAACCTTAGTTTTCCTGTTAATATTTTACAGTAGTATAATTTCTCACAACTCCTCTGCCACAGATTAAGAATGCTGAGCAGGTTTCTTACAGATTCTCATTTAATAGCCAACTGGGAAGGAAGACAAGGAAAGGAAGTACTGTATTTTCCATATAAAATGGGTATTTTTCTGCTCACTCAGCTACAAAGTTATTGCTGAGTAAAGAGAAATTGCAGAAAGAAATGTGTTCCTTCTCTATCAATCCATGATAACATTTCACCTATATATATGAGAGCTGGATCACTTGCTGCACCAAGTGAGCTGGATCACTTTGATTTTTCCAGATTCTGGGGAAAATATGAGATTTTTCTTTAAGAGTGCATTCAGAATTTTATTTTTTTTGGCATTTCTTTAACAGAATGCAGATTGGTAAAAATCTGTTTAACTTGGTGGCAATACCAGAAAATTGGCTAGGTTCTAAATGCTGCAAATAATTTTTATGCATGATATACACTGAGCTTTCATTTCTCAACAGTTTTTAAAAATTAACATATCTTAGCATTTTAGTCTCTTTTGGTAACTGAGTGTGAAAGCAGTGAACAGATTAGTGGAATTAAGAAAAATGACATGGGTAAATAGTAAATGATGAAGAAAAACTTAGGTATCATTACAGAACTATTAGACCTGCAATATCTCAGGGCTAACCACCCAGCAGAGAAACACATTCAGATCATTAAATTATGCTTTATTATCTTAAAGTCCAGAAAATTTCAGGAAGCATTGTATATAAATTCTGCATAATCTATATAAACTGGTGTTAAGCTATCTTTTAAAATCTGTAATTGTGTCAATACAAATGTGCCTACATTTTTAAGACACACAGGGAAGGATTTATGGTTTAGGCTTGGATTCAACTATATCTAATACATTTGTAGATGATGCCCTTAACAGCTCAGTAATGCTCTGAATGCCTCGGATATGGTTAGTAATGTACATGGGCTACAGGAGATATTTTGTTAAGGGAGCGTGAGCATCAGAGGAATGTGAAGCCAAAGCTGTTCTCTAAAAGAAATAGTTATTTTCTATAATTTGTAAATGTATGTATACATTTTGGCAGGGGTTTCCCCCCTCATTAAGCTCATATCAAAGCAATAACATACATTGGATCTGGAAGGATGTATGTGAGCAAAAGAGGGAAAAGGTGCTTAGAAATCAGTTGCTGTGAATGTCAGTGTTTTGCCAGGGGTGGACAGTCATCCGAAAAAGCTTAGCCCTACTCTGCCCTTCTGATTTCTACTTTGGTTCTTCATTTGTGTCTGTAACAGCTCACCTGCTTGCCCCCCCCCCGCGCCCCCCTTTTTAATATATATTTGAAGAAAAAAACTACACTTTGATTTCAATAAATCTGTGATTTTTTTTTTAATTTTGTGTTATCTTTAGGTGTGTGTTATATTTATTTTAAGATTATCTTTAGAATATTGGTCAGAGAATAGCAAGGCAAGGGCAAATTCAGTTAGAAAGTGGTATATAATAACCGTATACTTTATGGTTTATAACAAATCACTAATAAACAATAATATGTTAGAACTTACGGTTCTCGACAAAAAACGATATGTGTTGGTGACTTCTTTTTCATTTTTACTTCTAGGCCCTGCTTTAATTTTCCCTTCAGAGGTAGATTTTCATATTTGTTGAAAATTATTACAAATATTTCCATCGGCACCTGATTAAGCATTTTAAATCTTCATTTTGTGGGAGCTCTAAATACTTTGTTTCACTGTTTATCACAGCACTTTAAAAAAATCATAACCTGTGCAGAATGAAGTTGAAGGTGTTTTCTGATCATCTCCCATTATATTTTTTTATAGAATGATAGAATCATAGAATCATTTAGGTTGGAAAAGACCTTTAAGATCATCAAGTCCAACCGTTAACATAGCACTGCCAAATCCACCACTAAACCATGTCCCTAAGCACCACATCTACACGTCTTCTAAATACCTCCAGGGATGGGGACTCAACCACTTCCCTGGGCAGCCTGTTCCAGTGCCTGACTACCCTTTCAGTGAAGAAGTTTTTCCTAATATCCAATCTAAACCTCCCCTGGTTCAACTTGAGGCCATTTCCTCTAGTCCTATTGCTTGTTACTTTGGAGAAGAGACTGATACCCACCTCGCTACTACCTCTTTTCAGGTAGTTGTAGAAAGCAATAAGGTCTCCCCTCAGCCTCCTTTTTCCAGGCTTAACAACCCCAGTTCCCTCAGCTGCTCCTCATAAGACTTTTTCTCTAAACCCTTCACCAGCTTCATTGCCCTTCTTTGTACATGCTCCAGCACCTCAATACCGTTCTTGTTCATTTTCTCTGTTCGGTTATTTAATGTAGAGAACATAATTTTATTTTATAGTGAGACTGATTCAGCAGGTTCTAGTCCTAAAATATACATAAATTTCCATATGTTATGTGTCAGTGAGAACAGGCTTATCAGACAAATAAAGACATGCAGTCAAGTTTCCTTTGCATTGCTAGCCCTGAAGGAGACTGGGTAATAGCTAAACTTAACAAACATGCCAATATGTTTAGATTTTAAACATTAGTTACAGTGAATAAACAGAGACTCTTCTCATAAAAATTCTAATGTTTTCTTCTTCTAAATGTACCAGATGTTGAGTCATATAACGTAGGAGGTTTAAGATTAATTATTTAGATCATTTGTCTGTCATTATATTCCCTTATGCCATACAAGTTTGGAGGTAATAAATAATACTGTTAGACGAAGATAGAGTTTTTCTGAGAAAAACAGTTTCATATAACCTTTTTTTAAATCATTTAGGAAAACCAATAAAATCAGGGGTGCGCTTGTTTTTAAGACATACAAATGCTTATTTACTGATCATACAATTGGATAAAGAAGATGGCTGCTTCTTTCTGAGAGGTCTTTTTGATGGCATTTCAGATTAAAGGGATAGATCAAGAGTTTCCATATCTCAGAGTAAAGATTACTCAAAAAGCCAAGAGAAACAAAGACCTGCCCTTCACTGAGAATGAAGTCTCAGCCACATAGGGTGCTGGGAGACCGCAGGGGCAAGAACAAAGGGCTGTGTTTCTCTGATCCATGTGAGAAGGCTTAGTGAGTAATTGTTTTAAGAAAATGGTCATAGACTAGACGACATTTGGAAAAGAATGAGGCTATAAGGAAAAGTAGATGATGCGAGAAAGTGAGAGATGGTTGCTAAAAGAAATAACTTGTCATAGAACCAAATGATCACCTAAAAGATTATGATCTTAATAAAATTATACATTTTTTATTAGATTAATTTTATGTGACAAACTATAAGAACTGCTCTCTAGTCTTTCTCTTATATGCTACTTCCATGGATTAATTTCCCATATTTGGGGGTGAGGGGGGGAAGGAGGAAGGAGAACACAAATATAGTTTCTTTTGTGTTTGACCAGGCATCTTACTAAATGGAAAATTCAGGATTGGTCTTTAGTAATGCGTCTATAATAATTACTCAACAGAAAATGATAACAGTGAGATTTCAAACAAGGAAAAGAATGAAGAAAGGTTTAAATGACAAGGCATGTTTATAAGAAGATTGACCTAATATTCTAATAAGCACTACTGCCCCAAGATAAAGACGAAAAAAGACACTTTAAAGAAGAGCTCAGCTTTGGAAAGAAATAGGAAAAAAAAACATTCTGCAGTTTGCACTCAGTCTTTTACAGTCTGTCTTCTAATTTATACAGTGTGACTTAAAGTTACAAGCATAAATAGGGCACATAATATACCTTTTACAGAACATATCAAAGTTCTCAGGAAGGCAGTTTTAAGGCTTATGCAAAGATACACAGTAATCTATTTCTGAAATATTCCTCTGGAATTGAAAAATGTGGTGCTCCATTTCCTGAGCAATAGTATCAGCTGAATGCAAAACTGGTTGTAGAACCTAATACCACTGAATGTCAGAACCACTAATGACAACAACAGGATGTTCTACACATATTCCAGAAATACATTTCAGAATGTGGTGGCAATGATGAGAAGAGCTTGTCAAGCTAGATGTAATGGTATAGTTGGTATATTGAAACAGCTAGGTGCTACAATGAATTATAAAGAAAACCTTTATGAGAGGAAAATGAGGGGAAGCCTGAAAACTTAGAATGATAAAAAGTTGATTGCTACATTCACTTTTATGTTGAGCTCAGCATCTCTTAAAATAAGGTTATGGACAATGAGGACCCGCAGGAAGCTGTTTGTCCTTCAATATTCCATTAAAAAATATGTGGGTCACAGGCTATATGTACTAACAAAGTCTTTATGCCATTTCTCCCCAGTGGAAATTTATCATCTTAAATGAACCTCTAGTATTCCTATTGAATTTAATGAAATTCTTATTACATTTATTGAAATATATCTGTAATTCTCTTCCTTAGTATTTCAAACACTACCTCAGAGGCTCTCGGGGTATGGGGTTTGCTGAGGGTTATGTTGGTGGTGTTTGGAATGAACAACAATGGGTCTTGAATTTCCTTCTGCTAGCCCCAGTAAGCTCCATATGACTATATTAGTCAAATATTTGGTATATAAATGTTATAGCTAAATAGTAATAATTTATTTTTTTCTTAATGTTGGCAAGTTCCTCTCAGAAATATTATTTATATCTGATTTATTGATTTCTTTCATTGAGATGTGATTCTGAAGAACTCTAACCCATGAGAAAAAATCCTATTAAAATATATAGAACTATTCATGTTATTAAGAATCACTCTTTTAGTAAGTACTTATGTAATGAGCAGCTTACAAGGTAAGGCCCAATCTGCATGAAAGGCTTTTCAGATAAATATGGAATATAAAGAACTGAAAATGTTCATTCATGGAAAATGTGAAGCTGCTAATTAACCTATGTGACTAAAGACTGCACAAAGAGCCCTAAATTTACAACTGAAAAATCCTTGATTCTCAACATGTTAAAAAAAAAAAAAAGATTTACCAAACTCTGTAGATTTGTCACTTCTAAAAACATTACCATTTTACAAATAGATTATGTTTGCTTTAATTAACACCATGTTCTGATGACAACACACCGTGCTGCCCATATGCTCCATTTTGACAATAAATGAGGCACTAACTCTTCCTGCTTGCACTATTATGGCAGATGCTACTCTTACTATGCCTTCTTGTGCTGTCTTGTGCTGTCTTGTGGTTTTGTTTTGTTGTTGTTTTTTTTTCCTCTTTCTTTGCCTTCATGAAGATATTTTTTCAAATGTTTTATCAGAAAATTGTGATTTAAATACATAAATAGGGTAAGGAAGGCATAAGGGAAAGGGAAAGGGAAAGGAAAAGGGAAAGAAAATGGGAAAAGGAAGAAGACAAAAGAGATAAGGAGGAAGAGGGAAGGGTAAGGGAATGGGAACAGGAAGGATGATGATGATTCAAGGCAAGCAAAAATTAATTCCTTAACCAAGGAATCTCTGTTCTCATTGCAAAGATAACAACCCCTGAAGTCTGGCAAATGCATCTAACAGTATTTTCTCATGAAAATAAATCAATATAAAAATAATCATTTAAACACACCAGAAGACGTATAGATTTGAAAACCTCCTTGACCATTCCATACTACTCCTATATTTTTCTTTCTAGCATCACTGGAAAACCTAATGATAATAAAAGTATTGTTAAACATGTGGGTCAATTCAATTTTGAGGTTTTGTTGGCTTCCTTAAGTATAGAGACTTCTTGGTTCTTGTCTGAGATGTGTCCTTCATAATATGCATAATACTTATGGTTCTCAAGTGTGAAAGCCTTCTTACTTAGAAGAACTGAGGAAGACATGAATTTGAAAAAACAAGAAAGAGATATAAAAAGATGACAATGAGGAATGGTAGGAAGATAATGAAAGGTCAATAATAAGTGATTCAGGTACTGGATCACTTGCAAAGATCATTGAAGGCAAGGGCAATTTTTCCATTCGTTTAAAGGAATTTTGGATGAGGTCCAGAGAGAAAGAAATGAAAGGAAATGTAGTGTCTGGGGAAAAAAAAGGTTTATATTAACAAATATTGACCAGAAAATTATAAAACTTTTTATAAGAATGGAAAAAAAAATTAGAAAAAAAAGTTGCAAGCAATACGTGCACACTAATACTTTAAAAAAGTTTTACTAAATTCCTTACTGCTTCTTCCATCATTTCTTCTGTACCAGTACAAGCAATAATGATTACAGATTTAGTAACATAAACATGTCTTAGCAATTTGAGCACTTTTGTAACCATGTTAACTAGAAAACTGCTCCTGATCTCAAAGTAAGACTGGAAATATTTTTTTGTCTGTTTTAATTTAGTAAGCATTAAAACCAAAGGGAAAAAAAATCTCCTTAATATCTAGAAAGAAAAATCTTAAAGAAAAAGGTGGAAAAAGAGAAACATAAAATATAATGAAGAGGAGACATTCTGAAAAACATGTTTTGTTCAAAATAGGATATTTTGATACGGTGCTTTTTCTGGTGGCTTGTTCATTTTGATTTCTAGAATCCTGTACAATGGTTTGGATTTTCAAAAGAAAGAGAGGGGGGAAAAAAAGGCATTATGAATCTTTGTGTTTCACAGCCTTATTTTTAAAAATATTCACACATTTTAAACTTTTTTTTAATGACAAAGTCACCTTTAGAATTTGGTAGATTTATAAAAGACAGAGTATGTAACTTTAAATTTGCATATGAAGGAATCCTGCCTATCACCTTATAGTGATATCTTGTGGAAGAATTAACTTTGCAGGAGGTAATGGTAATGTTTCTGTCACCAAACACTGTCACACAACTCTGTAGTCCACAGGGACTTTATGAAAAGGGAATGAAAGGTAATATTGAACTGCCCAAAAACCAGCAGGTCATTACGCTTTGGCCCCAAGGTGTGATTTCACGTATGGTACCACAGCACCAGGACAGCCCTGACATGATTCAGCACACCCAAAAAAGGCTTACATCCCTGTAAAGACAACACTCGTGTGGCTTTTTTTTCTTTTTTTTTGTTTTTTTTTTTTCTCCCTTCATGGGTGTTCCTGGGTGCTAGCTCTGGGCAGGACTGATCTGAATGCAAAAATGACTCCTCCTGGCTGGCCAGGTGAGGCAGGTTTTGAGTCCAGTCACAGGGTTGTAACATGCTCCAGGACAAACAGATGGGGCTGGGGCTCCTCAAGACTGGCACCCACCTCACTGCTGGTGTGGAGAAGCTCCCCTGAATTTGGGCTAGCCAGCAAGAAAGCCACTTCTACTGGCAGCCTGCTTTTGCAATGTGTAGTTACATAGCAGTAAATTTTAGCTGGTGACTGTGCAGATGAAGTTATCAAAGAAGCAGTAATGAACAGGCAAAAATATTTTATCCTGAACCGATCGGTACTATTCTGTGGGAAGGCATCATCAGAGACACCCGTGCCCTTTGGAAACTGAGACAGTGTCTAGACTTCAGCACAGTAACAAGACAGTAATTCAAATGGCAAAATACAGAATGCTGCTCCTGTAATGCTGTTCAAATCAATTAAAAAATGTAGATCAATAATGTCACATTAAATTGCTTAGGGATTATTTAAAGGTTTATCTTTTCCCAGCAGTCACATGTTTAAGGACTGTCACAAATTTTTCCAAGCATTAGGAACATCAACTAAGCAAAACAAATTTATTATTTGCAAATAAAAATGTGCTAAAATAGCAGCTAAATGTGAGTAGGACTAATTCATGCCCTGACAGCTGCATAGCTAAAAAATGAATAAAGCTTTTTCCCTTGTTTCCTCTGGTGTCAACCTGCCCTCTACTTAGACTGTTCTGGAAAACTTGACTCTGCTTGGGACACTTGGGCAGCCTTTGATTGTGTCAAGGACTCCAGTGAAGCCAAGATTTTCATGTCTTTGTTATGCTGTCAGAAGTGTTCAAAGGGGTTGCTGTAACCTAACATCTGACCTCTCTTCTGAACCCAGGCTTTTTTTTTTTTATTTTATTTTAGGCTTTCCAACTGTTGTAGTCAAAATACTTGTATTATAGTTCCTTCCTTTTCCTTATTCTTGGCAGAGAGCTTTCCCTATTTATCTGAGACTACACTTCTGCAGTGCTACCAATTATTGTTGTTCTCATTACCATAAACCTATGGAGTATTTCATTGTCTGTTTTATGAAAGGGTGATACAAAGCTGTCAAACTTTACTCATCATGGCTACCATCTCCCATTAATTAATAAAAACACTACTACCTGCTTTTACTTTTAATTATTCTAACACCATTTATGACCACATGCAAAATGGCTCTTCCTCTTCGAACTGGGACAGGGAGAAGAGAATATAGACTAGATACTAGGTCTCTCAGATTTAGAGAGAAGCACTGCTAATGCTGCAGGTGAGTGTGTAAGAGGATGGGGAGGGATGATATCCAAAACATGCAGGTGGAATTCCTAAAGGAAGAAATGTTGGGATCTCTTTGCATGCATGCTTAAGATGGGACTTGAATTTTAAGAGATTTCATACGTTTTTGTATCCAGAAGTTTTTCTTAAAAGTAAAAAATAGAACAAACCAAACCAAAAACCTATAGAAAATTAAAGGTCTGAAAGTAATTATTTTAGAAAATCTCATGATTTGTGAATCATTTCAAGACTCACAATACTACTTTAGGTTTCCCTTTTGGATCACCTGGGATTGATGTTAATGGCACTGGTTCTCTTCTCTTAAGTTAAGCAGCATTTGTAGGAGACAGAGAAAAATGAATCAAATAAAATTGAATCAGAACTACTGCAAGAGTAGAGAACAGCTTTCAACAAAAGATAAGTCTTGCAGTTACTATTTATGAACCAAGATAAGGTATCATTCAATCTTGTGACAGCGTCTCAGCACTTCTGTTGACAGGTCCCTCACTCTGATTCAGATTTCCAGGGGTATTGCCTAGAGGAGACAAAAATGCTCCTTCAGCTTCTCATGGGAATCCTTGGACCATATGTTTTGCCCTTTATCTGGTTACTATTTCTTGTTCAAGTGTCAACACACATCATGAATACATTAAATAGAAGGTTACTCTTCTAACCTGAACCTCCTTGTACAATTAACACAGAGACATGATTTTATTAATGTAATTACATTTCTACCACTCTGAAAACTCCATTGTACCATATGTTCTGGTGTACAAAACATTTAATGTAAAACACCATCCCTTGGTATTCAGCCTTCCTGTTTCCTTCTAAACAGCATGGTAGCATTCTCAGTATTTAAAAAAGGCCTGCTTCAAAGGATGCCTTTTGAAGTTGCATGCAATTTTATGTCTGTGAGTATCTCCCTCTTTCCTGTTTTGTGTAAATGCTTTCATGCTAATTCAACTGCTCTTTCAATAAAGCTTTCCAAACTAAGGAAGAAAGTATAGTGTATATTCCCTAGACTTTTCAGGGGCTTTTTAAGACACCTGTTTGTTTGGGTTTTTTTTATTCAGAGAGCCTCTGGCTTCAGTTAAGGATGTAGGCCAGCTAAACAGTTTACATAGGTATAAGCAAATGTTTCCTGTCATGAATGCAGGCAAGGTATTCTAAAGTCAGGAAACATAATCAGATCACAGAAATTCAGATCATGACATTAGGGATTAATAATTATATGTACCATGCAAAAATACTGATAAACTTCAAAATTAGGAGATTAACCTGGTTAGACTGAAAAGTCATTATGACAGAACTGCTGTGTAAAAAAATAAATGCAAACCAGATAGGAACCTCTCTCCGTTTTCATTGTCTCAACTGCAACATCTAGCCTGTGAAATCTGATACAGTGAAATTTCATACAGAACTCCGATCTGACAGAGCTCCTTTTTTTTTTTCTTCCTTTTAACAAGCACTTTGTTTATGTACAAAAGTAAAACAACTTGGGAAAACTGTGCTTGTACTCTTTTTCCTCCTATTTGCTATATCCTTTTCCTTTTTACACTTCTTTCTTTAGTCTTTGTAAATGTCATTTGTCAATGTACTCACCAGACTTGGAGCAGCTTGGATATTACTAAGCAGCATCACCTTGTCAGAGCTGAAACGGCTCCCCAGCCATAACATGTCTGATGGTTGGTAAACATGAAACACCAGCCGCACTTCACTCTGTGGGCTGTTTCTCACACTATTGCTGTTCAGTTAGTCAACCTGCAGGGAGTAATTAAGGGTGAGTACAACTGATGAAGGCTGTGAAAGCAACAGGAAACCATTTTACCAGGCTGATATTTTTCATTATTATTACTATTTTTATTATTTCTTTCCTCCCTGCTCTAACAAAACAAGTTGCTTCACTTCCCCTGCAGTGCTGGTAGTCAAAAACAGTGAGGTGGAGGCAAATCAAGTAAAGGTCAGTCCTGTTAACCAGAGAAAAGCCTCAGGTCACCCACTACCATGATCATAATTAAGCAGTGTGTCTTGGAGCTAGTTAAAGGTTAAATGAGTGGAAAGAAGGGGAATAAGTGTGCTGAAAAACAAGGAAACAGAAAGGAATGTAATCTTTTCAGAAGGTCGGAGGTGAGACATGGCATGGTTAATTGTATGAGTGCACAGTCACAGGGTTGGAGAGCCCTCAAATGAAGTGCAGAAGTTCCCCGACACTTCTGCAGTAGGACACAGCTATTGCAATAGGAAGAAGAAATTAATTCTACAAAAAAGTAAATTATTGTGTACTAATACATTAGTGCACCAGTTGATTAGACTTGCTAGACATTATTAGTTGATGAAAGGACATTTCCTTTTATGTGCCTAGTGGATGGCTTCCTGGAGCTTTAACTAGCAGAGAAAGGCTACATTGAATTAGAAAGATATGGGTTTACTAAAGCAACAGCTGAGGGGACTGCAGGTTGTCCCTCTATACACACAAACATAAACACCCTGTTTTGTGTTTTTCTTTCTGCTTCAGTGAATAAAAAAAACCTAAGCAATAGATTCTTTGAGCAGAATAAGCCAGTCATAGCTTCTTTTAACTAGTCTTGCGATTCATGCTAAATCTTTATTGTGCCTTTGCTGCACAACAGGCATTTGTTCTAAAATATAATCCTAGTGGGCCAAAGAAGATCTATGCATCATGTATTTAGTCATCTAGATATATACATATGCTGAGAAACCCACCTGGCTGATATGCTCAAATGCCCATGTAATGACAAACAAACAAACAAAAACCCCCAGCAAAGCTAAACCTACCTAAGGTACAGCAATGCAAATCATCAGAGCCATTACTTGCAAACGAAACACTTCCAAAAATTTCTTCCCCCACTAGCAATATTAGGTATACCTGAGATGAGATGGAGCTAAAGAAATTAAAAAGTAAAAAGTATGGCTGATGTAAAATTTTCTCTGCTTTAGCTGAAGTGACAGTGGAAAAGATTTTTCCTGTGGAAGGAAAGGGAGAGGAGCTATAGAGCTGCTGAGAGCAGCTGGGGAAGGGCAAAATGAAGAATCAGATTGCAGTCAGAGTCTTTGGGGGAATCTCTTCCTACCAGAACTGGGGTGTTGCAGAGAAGAGGTTCGAGTTCACCCTGCTCCTGCTGTGCGTGCTCTTCAACCTTTTGCCATTCCCCATTCCCTCTCAGCTACTTCCTGCATCCATATATGCTCCCCAAGCCATCTATTCCCAAACATATTCTGTGCTTGGCTTCCAACAGCCCTTTCCCCCATCAGTATGGCTACAAACCCTTCTCCTCCATGTCCTTCATGTCTTCCTGCTCTTGTAATAAAAGTTAATTATGCTTGACTTGAAGGCAAATCTATATCTTCAGGTCTAGACATGAGCAGTTTAGAGCGACATATTTTGAAAGCAGGGATTTTGCAAAGACAACTTGTACCTGCAAAAGTGCCTTTAGCATGAGGCTCAATCACACTTCTTTTTTTCTTCTTTCCTTAGAATCTAGAAATTATTTAGTACAAGTAAATAACTGTAACTCATTCCTTCTCTAGAAAGAATAATGTTTCTATCATCAGATAATAGCTATATAAAGCATAATTTCAGAGAGTCACATAATAGTTAATATGTATTCAATAGAGACCATATCCTTAAAATTTTTGGCTGGCATCACAGCAATGTTACTTTTTTTCATTCTATACCTAGTGTATAGATATATAATGACTGACTTATAGTGTAATGTGAGGTCAGGGATGTCTTTTTACATGTTAAATATGACAGATTATTAAAATGCTACTTTATAAATATATGTTTAGCCAGCTAGGTGCTTAATCTCTATTAATTTCCTTACACATCATTAGAAGAATATATAATTATTTAATAACTGGAGGCTGAGAAATATATTAACAAAGACAGAATACATAAAATTTAGGTACTATTTTATTTTTAGATTTGTGTTATTTAATGTTTATTGAAGGAGATAAACTTTGATGTGTAATGACAGTACCAGAGATTATATTCTCTGCATTTTAACCATAATAATTCTGCTATTATGAACTTTTATCATATTAGTTTCTTGAAACTAGAACAGAGTACAAAACCCTCACTGTGCTCAAATTGTCAAAATTATTGAGGTTGTCCTTTCTTGGGTAATCTAATTGTTGAAATATGGCCTAGAAAAGAAATATAATTAGCCCCATTTTTCGACAAAGCTTTGAGGCACAGAGACATGAAAAAACTTGCCAAAGAACATCTGAATACCAGCCTCCTGAACTTTTACTGTATTCAGATCTTTTCAGGCACAATTACATCAGTACCTTGATAAAAAGACTGTTCTTCCCTGCAAGGAGAAGAGAAAACATTTCCCTTGTCCTGCTTCTCCAGGTGATTCAGTTTTACCCTGAAGCTGTCATGTCTATGCACATCTTTAAGTGTAGTTTAGACTCAACCTCTGTTAATCCCTAACACTGGGTGTGTTTACCCAGTGAATAGCTAAAACTACTGGTAAAGAATGATTATTTGATTAAGTTAATGATGTGGACATCAGTTCAGTGTTAACAGGATGGACATAAAATATTCTATGAAGGTCCCTAAAGAGCCCTCTGGAGAGATTAAGCCTTTTGATTGCTATCAGTTGTATCACTGTAGGAGAATACAGTTAAATTATTTTTCTGACATGAATGGAAAACTTTTTTTTCTTTTTACAGAAAACCTTTTAGAGCTTGTAATGCATAAATTATCAGAGCTACTTTCAGCACATTTTAATTTACTCATCATTTAAATGTAACAATTAAAAAAAATTAAAGCTCTAACTGATCCTCTTGAGATTTGCATAAACCTGTTAAATACACAAACAGTCTCTCAGCTGAACTCTTAACTTTTAAGTTTCTTCTTTTATCCTTCCTTTCTTTAACTATAGCTCTATCCTGTAGGGAAAAAAAGACTCCAAAATTTCTGCATTGTTTTTGAAGATCATTTTAAAAGAGGCTATATACTATTCATCTCTGATAATAAGAATACAGAGACACTGATTAAAATGAACATTTAAAATTTTTCAAAATAAATTTCAGAGCCCAATGTAAGGCAGCTTTTGCTTTCTCTCCAAATACAAATGCCCCTCTCTTTCCCCCTTCCATATAGCTGGAGTTCAGAGCAAAAAGTGAAGGAATGAGAGAGAGAGAACTATACTGGCCTGATATGCAGGACAGTCAATATTAAGTCCTGGATTAGTGACAGGTTTAAGTTTCAGTATTTCATGAGCCATCTGACTTCAAATGGATGCTTTATCACATTAGAAAGAAGAGAGTCTTCCCTTCCAATGAAAGATGGCAATCTTTCCTAGGTCTGGCAGGCTGGAAGATATTGGGTCATAAAATCATGACACCAGTAAGCAATCTTAGGTAATATTTAGAGGCCTGCACTGTTTGTTGTTTATAACTTTTGTCTCCCTCTCACCCTGCAGAGTTCAATTCAAGGTTCAGTTTTAGTCTAGGACAAATAAAGAATAGCCATAAGATTCAAAAAGTTGTTAACGCTGTTCTGATGAAATACGTGATTGAAGAAAATTAAAAACAGTGAAAATATAGAGGGTTTATTCACATTTATGTTGCTTTATCTTTCCTCTTTGGAATAATGCTGACTTAACACATATCTCAAGGTGTACGTGAACAAACATAAACACCCATGCCTAAAAATTACATGCCTCCAGCCACTAGCAGTCAAAAAATGTACCTCAAAAGCAATTGAGACTTGAGAGACCTACATTTCAGGCTCAAAATTCATTGAATAGCATTTAAACAATATTAAGGTTTCACATCTTATACTCAAAAGTTAAAGAAGAAAAGCATCCTAAGAAGACAGGACAGGGAAGTAAATATGGTAGCAAGAAAAGAGACGAGAGATGAGCAGAAGCAGAGAACAGAGGGAACCAAAACATCCTTTTGCTTGTTAAGTGGAATTTGTTCTGGAAGCACCAGGAGACATCAAATATGGAGCTTTTTGATTCTGTTTCAGCAACCCTGCTTTCCAGTTGACAAGCACACTTGTGTGTACGAGACATTTTCTTTTTCAAAACTGAAGATAACCAGATGGGAACACTAACAACTTAAATTTTAAAGTAAATTTCTGGATTAACAACAAGCATGGGATACGTCATGGCAAAGGATGTTTTATTGAAATATGAAACACACATGGAAACATGAGCTTTAAGGAAAGTGTTTTCTCAGACACAGCAACTATATGATATTGAAACTGAAGCATGATAATAAAATTTTAAAATAAATATATATTATGCTAAGTAAAAACTGCAAGTTCATTCTTGCAGTGCTTATTATTTATGTGATTGATTTTTACATGCAATCTCCAGTATTAAGTATAATAGAAAAAAATTAAAATATTAAATACTATTTTGTTATTATGTTGTATATGTTTGAGTGTGCACTCATATGGACACTTTTATTTATGTGTACAAATACTAGATTAAAGACCATTACATTTATAAAATATTTAAAATAATAATTTATGTGGACAGGTTTAGATATTCATTCTCAGTCAGAATGATAAGCAGATAGGCTCAATACATTTGAAAATGTAGTAAACCAAGTTCTTGCTAACACTGATACACTTTCATTTAAATAAATCTGAAAAGAATTTCACCCCACTAATATATCTTTAAAAACTAATCAAGTAAATATCTTTAATAGCATTAAGCCTCATTTGGAAAGTTCACAATCCATAATTAGCTGGTTTTTTGAAACTGGTTGCTAAAAATGTAGTTTCAGAACAGATTACAGTTCAAATCATACATGTGCATGGAATAATTGATTTGTCCAAACATGCCAATTTTAGACATTACTCACAAATGAACATTAAAATCCACATGATTTAAGTATTTGATTTGATGTGAGGACTAACTATTAAATAGTAGCCTGATATTTCAGAAAAATTGTATCCAATACCAAAATTAAAGGACAGGTTTTAAGATTCAGTCACTAATCTTTATAAAAGGGCAGAAAGAAAGCAAAACAAAATCCCTTGCAGTCACATTCTGTCATTCTCTTTCAGCTACTCTTCTGGGTTTCCTTCCCTTACATTTCATTTTATTTCATTACATGTAGCAAGACTAATTTTTCAACAAACCATTTTGATTCTGCTCATTTATTTTGCCCCACTTTGACCATTAACTTTTTTTACCCTGAAGTATTTTGTAACAGAATTAATTTTAATTTAATTTGTTTTATTAAACTAAGGTTTTCCAATGTTTTAAATGTAAGAGAGATTAAATAGTGTTACTTCATCTTGTGAGGTCCAAAGGTCCTGCAGAATACCTAGGTTTTATTAGTGATATGTGAAAACAGATTTTTTTGTGTGTGTGGAATAATGTGAATTGGTTTGTTGCATTAAATTTTGCTTTTTCTAACAATATTTATTTTTTTAAATGTTACAGTTAGTGTAGTTTTTGCCTTTGCTCCATAGAACGGCAACTGTAAGAATTTTCAGGGGAAAAAAGCACTTCTTTCACCCAAAAATTCTCATAGTGAAAATATCAGACTAGAACTGAAGTTCTCAATCAACAGATGGGTTTTTTTGCGTGGTTTTTATTTGTTTGTTTGTTTTGTTTTGAGGTTTTTTTTTAGTTGGTAAATGATGTGAACAATGATATAGAAACAAAGAGAGAATGTATTAGTCCTAGACTCCTGTCTTACTTGGATTTTGTATCCCTTGTTTTGTTTTTTTATGTTGGCTGTTAAATGATACCTTACCATCTCAATTTATCACCATCTTCATTCTTCTAGGAAGATCACAGGAAGGGAAAAGGAGAGCTCTTATTTCTCTTCACCACCTTCTCTACATATTTGCTCAATATTCTATTAAAGAGGAGCTTAGCTTTGCATCTGGTGACTGGTGGCAAAAGGCCCTAGGTAAGCATGTCCAACAGTCACCCAAACAGAAAAATAACTGAAGAATTTGAGCAATAAGATCATAGGAAGAACAAAAAGGAAGACTGGGATTAGCGACAGCTCTGGCTATCTGCCTGCTATGTGTATTAGTGCCTTATATTTCTAATAAAAAGAAGGTGTCAAAAGTTTTAACACAGAATAAGAGTATGATTTAATAAGCATAGTAGAGACTTGATAACAGAGAAATGATTCAAATGAAAGTGATTTCATATTAAATTGTGTGAGCTATTTGGGAAGGATAGTGTTAAAAAAGAGAAGTTATTCCTTTGTATATCAAGGATGTGTCCGTTCTCTCTGAAGTCCAATATGCAGAGGAAGTTAGAACTGAAGAAATTCTGGCTAATACAGGAAAGAAAGCACTAACACAACTGGCAATATGCTGGGGATCTACTATAAACCTTGAGACTGGAATCAGCTGAACAAGGCTTACTGGTGATTTCCAGCACAGGATAATAGTGTTAATTAAGAAGCAGGATCTGCAGGATTTGTAACTACAGAACCAACCTTAAGATAAATAAATACCTTATTTATTCTGCTCCCTATATTGTTACATTGTTTAATGAACCATATCATTTGTGTTAGAAGAATATGGAATGAGATATATTTTATGCA
This sequence comes from Theristicus caerulescens, assembly GCA_020745775.1. Taxonomy (NCBI): domain Eukaryota; kingdom Metazoa; phylum Chordata; class Aves; order Pelecaniformes; family Threskiornithidae; genus Theristicus; species Theristicus caerulescens. Next base: position 79,567,177 of record CM036558.1, read on the forward strand.
TCTTGTGACTTTATAAATATGGCATATATACAAAATATTAAGTAATTAATCTAAAGAATTCTTCCTTCAGGGCAGCCCCCCTGTATTGAGATGACTGACTGACTTTAATTTTCCAAATTTACTAGATAGGGATTTTTCTAGCCTGCATACTAAAACGTACAACTCATATTTCCCTGACAAGCAGTCTCAGTTCAAAAACCTTAAAACTGCCTGATTCATTCTCCTCATGTAAAAGGAGATTTAACTACAGAGGCATCTGCTGAAAAACAAAATAAAGGGGAACAAATGCTATCTAGAAGTTCTTGTTACTTATCAGTGATGACTTTTTGATATAAAAACCAGAGAAATCAATCTAGGTGTGGTTGTCACCAATCAGTTGGAAGGAGCGAATTCAGAAGGTGAAGATGAGGGGCAAGACAGACAGGGGAGAGACCCTTAGACAGGGGTAAAAGCATAAGAGTAAACCAAAAGCAGACACCTTCAAGGAACATCCAGAGAATGCAGGTGAAAATAATAATTTGTAAATATGCAGGATGTGGGACAACTGGCCATACTCTTGAAGAGGAACCGGATGTTACAGTATGTCACAAAGCTGAGCAGGCATCAAGAAGGTGATCTATAACAAAAAGGCAGAAGTCATACTCAAATACACAAACAAGGAGGGTATTGCCTGTGAAAAACAGAAAACGATCCAACTGTTTTACTACACAAGTTTGTAAGATATTGGTCATTGCGGAAAGTACTGCATTCAGCCTTGGGAATCCCAGGCTGGGAGAGAAGTAGATGACTTATAGAGAGTACTGAGAAGAGGTATAAGAATGAACACATGCTGAGAAAGTGTGATGTAGGTAGAAGGGGAAAAAAAATCCCACAACAACTACTTGATCTAGAAAAGAGTAGACTGAAGAGGGCAAGGAAAAGCCATCATAAAAGTTTTCAGATACATGACAAGCTCCTGCAAAGAAGGGTGTCCTCTGTGACCTTCCTGAATGGCCCGCTATAAACATGTGGTTCCATGTCTGTGATGAATAGAATGAGAAGACTTGGGATTAAACTGCAGCAAAGGTCATTCAAGTAAGATTAAAAAAAATCTTCATAGCAGTAAAACACTGGTCTTCATGACATGACATTTCATGGAAATGTCATGACTACATTAGATGAACATATCTGAAATGACACAGATATATTTGATCTTAGCGGGTACAGGGGGTAGATAATGTTACAATTGAAGCTATTCTTAGATTTATATTTTTGTGATTTTTCTGGATTGACAGAGGTTCCAAATGGAATAAAACTAACTTTTAGCAAATATTAGCAGATATAAGAGATAAGCAAAAAATACCCGCAAATCTCACTGAAAAAATTCTGTAGTGTCATTTTCCAAATGATTGTGTCACCATTATGGGTCTACATGCTGCATGTATAGAGTCCACATAGCTTAGCTGAATGAAAAGCCAACCAAGAAAGAATAGAAATTAAGAGCTATGTAACCAATTAATGTTTAGATTATGGAATTACATAATGGACTATTGAGCCAGAGTCTCGTCCAAGATAATGTAAATCATACCTGCACACAAAGGAAATCATGCTGCTCAACATTATTGAGTTACATGGGCCTCTGCAATTTGCCACAACAGGTTTCAAGATGGAAATGCTGTTTGGAAGCTTTTCTAACATCTATACATCCCTCCCTGGACCAGCTTATTCACTGTGGCTGAATCTTCATTTTGCTACGGGGGAAGATATAATTTGCTACCACTATGTGCAGTCACTGGTTCCTTGCATCAGTGAACAAGAGAGCAGTCAGGGAAGAAAATGTGACTTCAAAAACACTAAGGCATTTGAAGTGCCCTGACTTCCTTTGCTGCTTGTTGTGATGGTGTGTTGCCTTGGGAATGCACAAAGCAATAGTTTCTTTACTGCACCTGTGATCTGCTTGACACAAGGAGCACTGATTAGCTATCAGGGAGCTATGAATCATCTCCCAGTTCTGTTGGCCAGTTAATATTCACCTCAGGGGGAGGTAACATGCCACTGATGTGCTAATGTACACCAGAAACTTATGACCCGCCCATTTAGACAGCAGTACCCCATCCCTCTCCCATACCCTTCTTCTGAAATATTCCCTGTGCAGGAGCCAGGGAGTATGTTCAAACAGCTGTAGAAGTGATGACTTTTCCACTGGGAGGATGCTTTGGTTTTGCTCCTTTCTGACCCAATTATGCTGCTTGAAGGCAGCCAATATGGCTGTGTGTGTCTAAAAGGTACCCGCTGAGCTTCTAACAGACTGTCAAGGACTCTGAAGAGTCAAGGTCTGCTGCTAATGGTTACAATAGGTAACAGGTCCTCCCTTTGACCTGCCACTTAAAGAATGGAGACAGAAAACAGGTGACATTGAAAAAGGATGCTTGCTGATGCAGGAAAAAGAAGAACCACTGCTCTTAAATGGGACAAGACAGACTGCTTCTAGAGGGGAAACCTGTAAAGGGGTCCTCAGCCTGGATCCAGCTGCTGCAACTGGTAACATGGGACCACCCTGCTCCAGAAGCAGCTTTGCTGAAAAATAAAGGAAAAATGATTGCTTAGGTACAGGAGTTCATGGGTACATAGTATAGTCAGCTGCCTAACAGCCAACAGCATTAAAAGTGTTAAAAGTGTTACCTAACAGTGCTAGCTGTTACCACTGTTGTTTATGTTATGTCATATGTTCTGAAAATCTCACCCTTATTCAACATCAATATGCAGTCTTGTGAAACACCAAATATATGAAGCAAAGCAACTGGGGCATTGTATCTGTTGTGTTGAAATTCAGAAATGTTCAAATAACTTACTAATTAAGTCGTACTAAATTGAGGAATAAGTGAGAAGAACGGGGGCTCAATGACATTTTGCATATAATACTCAAGCCCATTATACTTAATACTTTGGTTTGTTCTAACTTTTCCTTTATCCCTGCTGTCACCAACATGCATTTTAAAAGCTTGCATGGGATTTATTCTTTTTGTTTCCATGGCAGCAATAAGACTGATCCCTCAGATATGGATATCTCCATTTATTCTGAAAATTTTTTCCTGGCAAAATTGTCTTGGATCAGAATCTTGCAACTGAATATACAGGAATTTTATCTTTACTTATATCATGTATAGATTTCTTTTTATATGTAGTCAAGGACAGAGACATTTGGCCTGCTTCCTGGGCTATCAATTGTACTAGCTGATGCTTTTGTTGTGCTTCAATTTCTGTCTTGAATTAGGAGTTAACTATTTTGCTGGCCTTTGGACTAGTATAACCACATTTTTGGCTGTGCAGCTTGTGGCATTTCTGTTTCCATCAAAATGAATGCAAATTTTGTTACTTCAACAGAGGAAAGCAAGAGCACATCTGCCATTTAGTGTATTTGATCATTTTAGTTGAATGATGATAGACTTTGCAGAGAATTATTTATCTGGTTTTGTGGATTCATCTTCCAATCAGTTATTCAAAAACTTACAGATTATATTTTTGTTGTATTTATCTTGGGCCCCATTTTACTTTACAAAGCTCTTAATTAATCTTGCAAATCAATAGGGAAAAAAATCCCTTTGACTTGCTGGCTAAGACATCTATTTTATTTGTAATTCCTTCTTATCCTTGATTAAAATTGAAATCAGATGGATTTGCCTGCAAGCTTGAGGGAAATCAAGCTCAGACACCTGAGTAGAAGTGAAATTGGACCAGGAATAAATGCTTCTAGGTTAGCGACTGCAGTGAGATAAATGACAGAGGTGGGGGTGAAGAAAGAAGTTCTGTGACAATGTCCTCAGTGCTTCCTATGGTCAGCAGCTCTGGCTTTTTTTCATTCACTCTGTAGCCTTTCAACCTCTGACATAGTAATAGGTTAAGCTATGAAATGCCACTCATTTACATGGGGGTAAAGTATTCAAATGACTTGCTGAAGGAGCTTAAAGGACTATAATTAACCCATCACAAAATATAATATACCACAAATGCTTTTTAAAGTTTAAGCTACTAATGACGCTCAGCATGCATTAACATTTTCCCCATTTTTTATGTGTCATACATCAGTGGTTAGATAAACACTCTGATTACCATCAGTTTTATGTCACTTTGAGAGTCCAAGTTGATAACTGCCATTAATCACAATCTCAGCGGCATGGCACTTTGAGCATCTCTACCACAGAGCTCTGACACCAGTGACCAATAAGGGATGTAACATGTTCTGGTGAATACAAAACGATATGCTTCATTGCTTTATACCCCCATACCATTTCAACCACAGAGAACCTCCAAGAGCCATGAATATTAGGGAGGCTGTTCATATGCTTTCTACTCAGGATAGTTTTTTTCCCTTGGGAGCTAAAATACAAACTTACAGTGATTAAACTGAGAGTGGCTTTGTTCATGCTCATTCATATTGTATCAACTATGATGAAAGCCCTCTGGCCTCTGAGGCCATGTATTTTCTAAAACTAGAGAGTCAGAGACAGATAAGCTGTTGCAGGAAAAGTAAGCTATGCACTAACAAATAGGAAAAATACCAGTACTGGGAATATCACTATCAGGGAACTCATACAGAATTTTGGTCCTGATTCAGCAATTTTCACAATATTCTGTTTGACAAGGAAACAACTGAATATAAAGCTTCTGAACAAAAGACAAAATTCAGCATGAATTATTTCAAGCTTCATGATTTTGATAGCTTGTCCGTGATTCCTTTTTTTTGAGGGGAAAAGGGAGGAACTAGTTTATGCTTCTTTGGACATTTAGCTGATATTACTGACTCTACAGGCTACATATACAGATGGTCTGAGCTATCAGATCTGCCATGGTTTATCTATAAGAAAATGTGAGTTCATTCACATGCATTTTGGTGAATACCTGAATGTCTATATACATGCTGTAGTTCCCTTAACATATGTCAAATCCATTATATATTTAAAAGACATTTTTTCTTGTTTGTTAGCCACTTCTTCAGCAGTTAAGATGGACCCATTAGTAGGTCACTGAGGATGTTACAAACTGAAGCAGTTAGACTGATGTTTCTCTGTAAATCAGTTATACCAACATCATTCAATAGGGGAAACTCAATCATTATTAATGTAATTGAAAAAATTTGGGTAGGGAAGATGAAGTAAAAAAATTGAACTTTATTATGACTTTATATGTGCCATGTTAAAGAGATTTCATATGTAACATACGTAGTAATTATTCTACTTAATGATAAAACTTTTTATTTTATAGACATAAACTATCATTCCTTAGTTTGAACATTACTGTTCGTATAAGTTTAATGTTGCTGCATGCAACATGAGCACTAAATAAAAAAAGTATAAGTCAAACTTGGAGATTTCAGAGCCTTATGGAATAAAACTATGGGATGTATAAAAAGGCTGAAGAAGTGAAATTGAAATTCGTTGTCCTTGAAGGTGTTTAAAATCAGGTTATATGTGGCTATGAATAGAAACTGACTTAGCCTATATTCAGTCTTCTTATTTTTAGACAGGATATTAATTTTTAAATTTTTAATATTTACAGCCATTCTTCTCCAATTTATGTAACTGACCTTCTTCATAGTTCATTAATGTAGACTTTTTATTGTCTTTTGAACTGACCATACTTTTGCCCTAACATAAAACGATAACAATTTTCATGGCCTATGATACTGAGGAGGTCAGACTAAATTAGCTAGAGGTCTTTTTTGGCCTTAAAAACCTCTTATGTAGCAGGTTTTTTGCTGGAAATGTCGTAACAAACCTGTCTGACTGCATGTTATTAAATTAAATTATATGTTTATTGAAAGCTAACTTGTTTCTTGAAAAGTACAACTAAATCAAAAATACTGCATTTAAACATATGAGGCAAATTTTGAGTACTCTATCTTATTCTTTTCTGAATAGGTTTTTACCTACTGTCCACAGTGACTGTGTTTCTTGCAAGCATATGTTAAGGGATACAATTCAGGTGTGAATCATCTCCCCAGGCAAAGGCAGGCATGTACTTTCTTTACTGAAGTAGTTTCTTGGTAAATATTTCTGGTTTTTTTTATTTGGAAATTTTGGGGGTTTTTGTAATATGGTGTTTTGTTTCAAGTTCATATGTAACTATGCATTTGTTTAGTTAGAAGGGTAAGGTTAGGAAAAAAAAAAACACAGCCATGCCTCTCATCTGAGTAGAAAGTGCTAAAACATGTAACAAACTCCTAGGAAAACTTGTGTATCTGTAAGTTTCATCTCCTTCCTAAGACGACTTTTTCCTCCTTGAATAAAAGGAGGTCATGCCAATCATGACCTCTGGCCTGGAAGGAGTGTTTTTCACTGTTCTGAGCCCCAGATGTGTAGTTTTGTTGGAGATAAAGGCAAGGCCATAACTTCAATTCCAAAAAGGCTACACAGTAACACTCACTTCTTAGAGAGCTGTCCTCCCCTTCTGTCTTACCTTGCTCAGATTTCTTTTATTCATGAGCAGATCTCATGCAAACATTGGGTCAATCATGTGGCTGCACATTGCAGCAAACAGGCAGGCTTACATGGCACATCCCCAGGTCTCCTGAAGGTTACATGTAAATTTTTTAAATATATCAATATTTGATCCTTGTGAGGAGCCTAGTAGTAGGATATAAAGAATCCTATTACAACACAAGAGGGAAACCTTTTTTAACATACTTTTCCTTTAAAGGCAGGTGGTAGGATCTGCTAATCAGTCAGATCAAACACCGTAAAGAGGATCAGGAATCAGAACAGATGTTTGCCTTTTTCTGCTCACTAGATGGATCATCCAGCAGTGCCATTCTGCTTCATTTCCTTGTCCTGGAATGAATCCCAGTTGTGCCAGATGCAGATAATTGGGTGAATACATGTAAAATATGCGTTATATCGTATCTTGCATGCATATATAACTTTCATACAATATGAAAGGCAGACATTTGGCTAGCTTCTGTGGGGGTATGCTCATTCTGCAGCTGAAATCTGCTCTGTGTACATCAAACCTACTTTTCAAGCTGTGAATTTAGTGATCCTACAACTGAAGACAGTGACAAAGGTACAGGTTCCAAATTAGGAACAATTAGCTCATTTTCTGTCTCTTTCCACTACACCACAAAGTATGTTCTTGAAAACTAAAGGTACATCAAATAAAAAGTATTTGAGAGACGCATTCACTCCTGTTTTCCCCTGTATTCAAAACATTACTAACATTTCAATTTTAATTTTGCAGTATTCTGAATCACAAGGCAGAAAACCTGATATAAAAGGCTAGACAAAAATAAGAGTATTGCTCTGTTCATACTGCCTTCAGTCTAGAGTGCCACCTGCTTATATTTTTCCAAAGATTTCCCTTTACAAATTAGAGTTGGAGAATTCTTATATTTTTTTAAATTAAAGTTCAGACTCTCATAAATGTAGTATTTAAAGTACCAACTGGGGAAAAACAACAACAACAAAAAAAACCTCACCAAAACCCCCCCAAACCAACAAAACCCCCTTAGATATTGAAATTTTGATTCAGTGTAAAAATATAGTCATTTTTCCTGAACTTCTCAACAAAGTACAGGCTAAGGAACAATGAGATTGGCTCACACAAAATCGTAAGAAATATACCACTTCAAAGTTTTGCCAAAATGTAAAGATTTTTGGAAAGCTTTGTACTTGCATTTGTTTTGACAGTTTTTGAAATATCATATTGTTGTGACTGTGACAGTATTGCTATGTGGTTATTTTTTTATCTTAACACAGACGTTTATTATAAGCACTAATAGTTTTAATTTTAGTTTATCTATCTTCAAAGACCTTTAAGTGTCTCATGTAAGACTATTTATAACCTTGCTAAAGACACGCAATCACCTTTGAGTCTATTCTGCTATGCAGGGTAATTAAGCACAAACATTTGACACCATTTTTATTTTAATCGAAATCACTTTACATGTCTGAATTATCAACCCCCAAAAGTAAAAAATATCCTTAGGCCATCATTTCCATTCTGCCTGACCTGGGTGCTGGAGGATTTACTGAAATCCCCTGTTAGCAAATTCTTGGATTATATACCTATGCCTCAGGTACTTCTGTGCTATCCAGTTTTCTGCAAATGTGGGTGCTCCCTCAAGAAAAAAAAATCCAAGTTCAAATGTGTCTTGTGATGCTTTAACTTGTGTTAGTTGTCTGAAACAGTTAAGTATTTCTCACAAAGATCAAACTAAAAGATGACATTTTCTAGCTTTTTCACTATATCTGTGCTAAAGATTGCTTGAGTGCATCTTTGCCAAAGCAGAGGATTTGGTTCACAGATTTTAAATGGGTGCGCATTTTGGTTCTAAATATTACTATCGGTTCAAGTTGGATTGCTTGGAAAGATAAGTTTTCAATGTGCGATAGAGTTTTTAAGTGGACATGATCGCCGCCTCTGTGGCACTCCAAAGTGCCATTTGGTTTTATTTGGCTTTATCAGTGCTGTGCATTCGACTGTCTACTACTCCTGCATTGATAGGCAAAACCCTAAATGAAGCTTTCTGTGGAAACCATCAGAATTTAAGGTCACGTACATGAACTGTACTGTTGGAAATGCTATCTATCAAGTGATACATACCTTACACTTCATCTGCCCTCTCTCAGCTACCTTTCTTAATATCCAGGATCCTCTGCAGCATAACTTATGGTTTTTCTGTCAAAGGACATTCCTGTATGGTCATTTTTCCCTAACCCTAGTAACTTGTTTCTTACACTTGGTATGGTGTTTCACCTTTGAAATAACACATGCTGCAAAGGAATTGAAAAGAACAGGTTTTCACGTTTCAGCTGCTGCCAACCAACTGCTCATTTTTTGATCCTGTAGAGTGTGGTAGATAAAAAAGATTATATACCATGTTTTAATTTCTTCGCCTTGGGGTAATCACCGTCTGGTAAAAATTGATAGAAACACTGCTGTTTTAAGCACAGTAGAATACTAGTTTTACTTGAGCTTATTTTAAGATCCAATGTCTGTTAACACCTGATAGGGCTGTAGCAAGTTGTCAAAAATTAAACAAAAAAAAAATCACTAACTCCTCAACTTGACATAAATAGTATAAAATATTAAATGAATGAACCTCAATGGCTAGTTTTGGTTTTTAGGTCACGCTCAGGTATTGCAGTACTTCCTAAGTCTCCCTTATTTCTGGATGTCTAAGGAGTAAATTGTAATCTATGTTACTAATAATACAGCCAACAGAAAGGATAACATGCAAACAAAAGATTCGACTATGTCTTTCACTATAGAAATATGATATATGGTAGCAACATACATTAATACACACACTTTCTATATATATGTACAGAAAAATAGGCAATGGATTTCGGATGCCATGTTTTCATAAGGTAAAGATAGAAATCAGTGAAGTTTGCATTTTCACCCCTTCACATTCACAGGCAGTATTATTGCATGTATCTTGAGAGCTGAACAAAACTATTGTGTCTGAAGGACACTATGAGCTATTCCTCTACATATACATTTCTCCACACAAGTTATCTGTGGAAAAAAATCAAATAAGTTTCCTCTAACAAATGCAGAGGAGAAAGCCTGTGATATCAGCTTAGTCAAGTGACAATAAGTTAAAACACATTCTTACTTTACTGAGGGATAATGTTATCACTGCAGTGCTTTCAGTCACAGTAAGATGATTCATCCTGTCTATCCTGGAGCATTAGTAGTGAACATCACGCTAACACTTCTAGCACTTGAACTTTTACAACTTATGTTCAAAACTGTCACAAGTTTGGCAACCAATACCAACAATCTGTCTTGAACATCCTTCTATTCTGGGCAGTTAGACCCTTAAATTGGGAGTGATTGATTCTGAGCAATATATAATTACATTAAATACAAATACAAAAGTAGAGGTTAAAGTAGGCATAGATGTAAAGCCTCACTTTATAAAGTGTTTTCCCATCACATACCTTATAACATCTCAACATGACTTTGTTATCCTGATGCAACTTGGTCTTGTAGTTCTTTATCCTGGAGAAAAACCCTACTGAAGTCATTAAATTCACCTGAGATTTCACCTCCAGAAATAAAGGCCAATATGTTTCTCTTGCATTGGTAATGAACATGTACTTACAACCCCTACAAACCAATATTAACACAATCACTTCACCGTATTCATTCTTCCAAAACAAATCTACTGCAAAACTCTGAAATTTACTCTTTCCTTTTCTGAAGCACTGAGAGATACACACAGAGGCCATGTTAAAGCAGTATGAAACAAAGCATCTTCTCCAACCCAGACACAAAGATAATTGAGCAAAGGTGCATTTACAGAAGACTGACAGGAAAGATTGCAGTGTGAGAGAGACCCATTTCTTATTTTAACCCTTTTTTCCCCTGTGGTATCTTGCTTTAGCTGACTAAAGAATGTTTTGATTTGACTAAGTTTTCTAAGTTATGTAATTATCTGTCTTTAAAGGCTTTTGGAAGACACAGGGTTTGTAGGTATCAAGTCCATCATAGCTGAGTAAATGAAATGTCAGAGGCCAGAGAAAAGTAGTACCCCCCTCACCATGATTGTGTTCAGCGCAATGCAGAGTAACAGCAAAAGCTGTCACTGTGGGGCAAAGGCATAGCTTTCCAACTTACTCCCTCTCCATTTAAAAAAAAAAAAGCAAAACCACAAAATCTCAAACACACTCATAGAGAGCAAGAGAACAGACTGGACAAATGACTTCCCAGCAGTCACAGAAGGGAAGGTCAAAACAGATATGTGAGTGCAGGTCTGCCAGGCCCTGGGGAGCATCACCACTGCAGGAGAAAACGTCCTCTCTGCAAGAGAGACAGTGTAATGTTGATTGAACATCCTCTCTGTAGAACACCTACATTTTACAGTGTGCTGTGACAGATTTTTTCACCAGGTTTTTATCAGGAAAGCTTGATTTTAAAGCCTTTGTTCCCTTTATTATTTGGTTTTTGATTAAACACCACCCATTGTTATATATTCTGAGAAATGGTGGCCCTGCAGCAGTTGTAAATCGATAGCTAGATGTGGAGGAATAGGAAGGGGAAGGAAAAAAAAAAAAGGAGAAAAGTTGCTTACCATTAAGTGAGAAAGAAAGCTAATAAAAATAGGTCAGGCAATTTCAGCCCTTTCTCACATGAAGCAAATGGGCTAATCCTAAGTAGGAGTCACACATCAGGATCTTCAGTGTATCTGGGGCTCATCAGGAAGTGGCATATAAGTAGCAATATAAAAATCCTTTTCACCAATATCAGGAAGAGTTTGCAGGATAATAGATTATCCTGCAAGGAATTTGTATTATATCTGGCTTTTTACCCAGGATTGAATAAATATTGCAGAAATTAAACATATTTCTTATCCAGGTCATGTACTCAGTAATGATTAAGCTGAAGAGGTATATATGAAGATATCAGAATTTTTGTTAAAAATCTGTAAAACTGTAATCTAAATAGATGAAAAAAAAGAAAACAGAAGGTGAGGGGTTTTTTTTCACCTCAAAGGACAATCACTTTAGTTGCATAGGTCCTGGAAACAGAACCTTCCACAATATAATGAAACAATGTACAAAGTAACTCACTTAAAGTCTACAAATTGAAATCCTACTGAAACTCCTACTTAACTGTCTGCTGTAATTAAACTCATCATGCAATCATTAAAAAAAAGAGAAAAAAAGGAAGGTATTTAAAACACCAAATGGGAGGAAACTTTGAGATTCATGCAGATAAACAGAAGACATTCAAGTGGAACAAAGTTACTATTCAGGAAAGATTTTGCTAGTTGTATTTGGATCACAAGCTATAGCAACTGTTAGCATGTGTCACTGCCTCTAATGGTATATGGGTTCAATCAGAGCACATAGAATGCCAGATGGGACTGGAGGAGGCTGTCAGCAGAAAGAAACTATGCTCTCTGATTTTTGCATTCCTGTGCAAAAAGCCACTGTTGTCAATTGTTTTTATCTGTAAAGCCAATGCTTTTGTTATAAATCTTGGCATGATCTGGGATTACAAAGCCAGCAAGCACCAGATGGTTGAAGAGATTCAGGCCAGGTCTACAGCCTCCTGCCAACCCAGTTTCAGCAATCAGGAGTACGCAGAAATATGAACCTGTTCAACACGTCTGGGTGAGCAGATGCTCCTCACGTGTAGACACAGTAAGTGCACTGGCAAAACTGTAGCATGACTGGTGGTACAGATGCTTGAGAAAGGTAAGGAGGAAGATTATTTAGACCAGTGCAAAGCACAGCATTGCTGAAATAGAGAATGGCTGTAATCTGCAATCACAAATTAGCCCTAATGTAGGCATTGCTTTAGATGGTAATGAATATCAACACCATGTCAAGATTACTTTGCCATTCATTAGGCAGCTGTTAATATGAAATTATGTCTTTGCTCAAGCAGAAAAAGAAAATATCTTGACCACTAAGAAAGATGGCCTTTCTTCAAAACTTTGAAACCTAAATTTCTAAGAGCCAGAAGGAAGATTAAAACCACTCCATGGTGAGCACACCCACAATCTTGTGAGAAGTTTCTGCAAGAACATGGAACTGAACGGAGGTTACCTAAATCCTGTTCTAGTATCCTGACACAAGGCTGTTTTGCCTCATCTACTGACATGCAAATAAATTGAAATGAAATGTTTCCTTCACTCTTTTTGCGTGCAGGAGGTTCTTAATTCCATAATCTGTGAGGAGATCAGATTATTTCTCTTTAATAGAAAACAAAAATAAAACCTGTCATTTCTCTGAGAGGCAAAGTAGGTTGTGCTATGCAACCACATACCTCTTGTCCAGTGATAAATGCCAGCAGAATAAACTCCCATTTGTCTGCAATATGTCATGCAGTCCATCCTGTAGCTGAAAATTTCTGATGAACTTTAGCTTTTCCTTACTCTTCTCTAGTCTTCTTCATAGAGCCCCACTCATGCTCTGTTGTGGATTGCTGTTAGGAGATCTTGTGGGAAATGTGCGATGAGGATGCAGAAGATGAAGGGAGAAAAAGTATTGAGTGCCCAATAAAAGCATCAGCTGTGAGGCTTGTGTTTATTAGAATCATAGAATATCTCAAGTTGGAAGGGACCCATAAGGATCATCGAGTCCAACTCCCTATTCTTCACAGCACTACCTAAAACTAAATCATATCACTAAGAGCATTGTCCAGATGCTTCTTGAACTCTGACAGGCTTGGTGCCATGACCCCTTCCCTAGGGAGCCTGTTTCAGTGATTGATCACCCTCTCAGTGATAAACCTTTTTGTAATGTCCAATCTGAACTTCCCCTGACGCAGCTTCATTCCATTTCCTCGCATCCTATCGCTGGTCACCAGAGAGAGGAGACCAGCACCTCCTCCTCCACTGCCCCCTTGAGGAAGTTGTAGACTGTGATGAGGTCACCCCTCAGCCTTCTCCAAGCTGAACAAGCCAAGTGGCCTCAGCCGCTCCTCGTAAGTCTTGCCCTCAAGGCTTTTCACCATCTTCGTCACCCTCCTCTGGACACACTCTCAATAGTTTGATGTCCTTCTTTTATTGAGGTGCCCAAAACTGTACACAGTACTCGAGGTGGGGCTGCACCAGTGCAGTGTAGAGTGGGACAATCACCTCCCTCGCCAGCTAGCTATGCTGTGCTTGATGTACCCCAGGGCACGGTTGGCCCTTTTGGCTGCCAGGGCACACTGTTGACTCATATTCAACTTGCCATTAACCCAAACCCCCAGATCCCTTTCCATAGGGCTGCTCTCCAACCTCTCATCCCCCAATTTGTACATATAACCAGGATTACCCCATCCCATGTGGAAAATTCAGCACTTGCTCTTTTAAATTTCATCTGGCTGGTGATTGCCCAGCCCTCTAGTCTATCCAGATCTCTCTGTAAGGCCTCTGTACCCTTGAGGGAGTCCACAGATCCTCCTAGTTTAGTATCATTAGCAAACTTACTTAATGTACGTTTGATTCCTGTGTACAGATCATTTATAAAAACATTAAAGAGCACTGGCCCTAAAACTGAGCCTTGGGGAACCCCACTGGTGACTGGCCACCAGCCTGATGTAACCCCATTTACTATAACCCTTCAAGCCTGACCTGTCAGCTAATTGCTCACCCAATGTATTAGGGATGTCAAACACATTGAAGTGACACATCCAGCTAACATCAAGCTATTTTTTTGAGGATTTTCTGAATCCAGTAGGCAGAAAGAGGTGAAACTGCTGCACCCCAGGTCCAGTCAGTAGTGAGGCTGAGCACGAGTCCCAATAGGCACAGTCACACTGTACCCAGTATACACAGATATATACATCTGGCCATGCAAATTAAGACAGACAAAAGCACTTCTACAAACACAAATGGTGCAAATGGACTAATCTTATTGCCCTCTATGGCAATTCAGGATGAAGGTCCATTAGTGAGAAACATATACATATGTAATGTGGGAGTATCCACATTATATAGGTATATATGTCCTACCTACTAAGGACAGTAGCTGTCCCTAGGTACTCAGCCTGTCTAGCAGTTGTTCCCTCCAGCAGTTGACTCTCAGATCATATCAGTCTCCCCGCTATTCAGCCCAGATTTATGGCCACTCCAATAACTGGCTCCCAAGCCACTTATCCTACTTGATCGGTATCCCAGCTTGATGCTGGCTAGTGATCATGCACTGAAATACATACCCACACAATATGCACATGCACTGGTCTCACCAGCCACTGGCACCACAGACACACAGGCATTCTGACCCCAGGTCCCACGCTAGTTGCCCACACTCATACACCCATAAACACATGCACACAGATAGAGAGTCCGTCACCCAGGAAAACAGCTAGAAATGGCATTCAATAAGAAAACAGGACAGACTACACTGATCAGGCATAGAGCATGGCCAGACCAAGATACTGCCCAGCCACCTGTTTACATGTGACCAGCCCCTTTTATCCCTTTATCCCTTTGTCCCATGCTTGTTCCTCCCCAAAACACCTTGATCTTTCCTGCCTGTGATTCCTCCCAGTGTGACACCTGGATACTGGGGCTGAGGGTCTTCTGGGACAACCTTAACAGCAGCTGGGGTTCATGTCTCTGATGGGGTTATTGCGGATCCCCCACTTGTCACTGTGTCTCTGTGCTTCTTTGTGTGTGGCAGGATGAGCCTTAAATCACATAAACACACCTTTTACATTTAAAAATATAGGTTTATGACTATAATGGTGTTTGCCCCAGTCCAGACTAAGACACTTAATAATGCTATAATCATCTTACAAAATTTCTCAGGTTGCCTGGCTCTCCAAGCAGTGTTTGACAAACCTGTTATCTTTTGTTACAACTAGCTCTAGCCACTCTGGTTAGGAATTGTAAATCACCTGGAAATACTCTTTACCTAAACCCAGCATAATATATTGAATTTCATATAGAAACACACTTGAGCATGTATGTGCTAATTTCCTTCAATAAACAGCTGAAATGTTTTAGACAATATTTCTCCTGTGCTTTACATATTAATGGAAGGAATAGTACTATCAATAATAGGTTCAGAAGGGAGAAAAGGAAGAAAGTCTTATTGAGTTGTCTTTGCAAATCAGAAATACGCTGTGAGGGTCTCCACCCATTCTTATCTCCTGTAAAAAAGTGGAGATGATGGACTATCCCAGCTATGCATTAATAACAGAGGTTGCAAGTATGCATATATTCCATTTAATTCATCATCTTCTTTCCAACAGAATATAATTCAGGAGGATGAATGTCCTGTCCTCGTCAAATGAAATATCATTTACAAAGCTTCTTATGTATCCTATCTCAAGGGACAGGGCTGTTGTAAGGAGAGGCTTACCATTGATTAAGCTTTAGAATATTTCAGTACAAAGACAAATGTATTTCATATATAAATTGCATTACCAAGACTCAGAGAAAATCCAGAGTCTTGTGTAGCTTAGCTAGTACTCAGTGCAGACAAATTCTTAAAATTTCATTTAATTATGTGATGATTCCTTAATAGAAAAAAAATTAAAAAATCATATAAGTAAGTTCATATCAAACCAAAAGAGGCCATCAGTGTTTTGTTTTAATACTTCGGACAATCCATGCATATCCACACATCTCATACTATAATATATCAGAAAAGGTTTAAGGCAAGAGCACTGCACAGTATAGATGATACATAAACCAGAGAATGAAATCCTGACTCCACTGACACCTGCAGGGAAACTCTGCTAGGTCTAGAAGAGCTGAGGCTTCACCCAAAGCATTCAAGAGTGACAGAAGCTCTTCAGTGCACCACTTTTCAGAGTAACATATGCAAGTCATCACTACACTGTCATATCCTCTGCTACTTTTTTTTAAAACGGGTCCCACTTATGAAGAGTACCAGAAGGGAACAAGGAGGAAGCAGTGCCCAAATGTTTTGTGAAATCTGTCTTCAGTGGCCGTGGATCCCCCTAGGCTCTCCATCGAGGCAGTGGATAACAGCACATTTCAGAGAATGTATGGACCCTGCTATGAGACATGTTCCTATGGGCCCCATGCACGTCAGAAAGCCTACATACAGAGAAACAGCCAATTACAGAGCCATGCCCAGCTACCTCCACAGTTCGTCTTTACTGCTTCTCAAAGCTTCCACTAACCAGTCCTCAACTCTGACTTTCCCTCATTTTACAGAGATGCAGGCTGTTTTAATGAAAAGCCTAAGACGGGGCTGTGAAATGCATGATTGCATAAAATAAAGTGTCATCCGGCCTGTTTCCTTTGGGAAAAAGAAAATGTTAAAAAAAAAAAAAAGTCATACGTGTTAGCTAGTCTCAGGGAAATAGCTCCTATAGATTCCCATTGAATTTGGTTTCTCTCTAGTTATTGGGAAGAAAAATTACTCTGTAATATGTTTTTGAGCAGCAAAGAGTGACTTTACATTTCAAGGAGAGTATACAGTATGTGATTATGTTCCTTTTTAATTAAAGTTATTTTCCCTCCATTTCCTATTAGAGAAATGATAAAGCATAGAATGTCACCATAATTAAGAAAATAAATGCATCAACCTCATACATACTAATCCCAAAGCAACGTTAATGAATCTTAACAATTTTTTTGAGAACCCTAGTGCTACTGGACTGATAACACCCTGTGTAAACTGTGCTTGTGGAAGTCATTGGAGCAGTGGTAATTTCTACCAGCTGGGAACATGGCCTACTGTGTTTCAAGTTATCACTTTCTATATCTAAACTAGTGCCAAAATATTCTATCAATCAAGAACTTCTGAAATGGTTTCAGATTATTATTACCATTCACAAATGTTTTTAGAGAAAGCTAATGAAAAGACAATGTGACAATCATTGCTTGCTGAAGTTAAAAAAATAAAACTCCTTTCTACCCAGTCTATCTTTTAAGGACATATTCTCAGTTTGTATAAATTGGTACAAATGCTGATTAAGCTGTACTATTTATTCCCTCTCATTTTTGCTTAGGCAACTTTGAGTCAGTTTTCCTTGATTTTCTTACTCATACACATCAACTTTTCTTGTAGAATCATTTTATATTATTTTTTTTTTAAATGGTGTCACCCTTGTTATGTCTGGATCACCATGTTGACAAATCAAACCCTAAAGAATAACAAAACCAAACAGAAAAAAAAACAGCACAATGACAGTTAAAGTTTTGCTACGCAAACAAGTGCCATCATTTTATAAAATAAGTGGAATAGTTCCTGATCTCCTAAGGCTGGGTTCAATCAAAATTCCTTATGGCTTAAAAATCACAGAAGCCAACACTTATATACAAAGGCCAAAATTTGACACCTATCAAAGACACATTCCATGTCCTGCCAATCCCAGTGAATGAGACAGATTTCAGCTGGACTAATGTTTGCTTATATACAAGGATGTTTCTAATGCAGAATATCAACAAAATGAATTGGAGAAGACGCTGACAATCACAGATTACACTATGCAGTTTCACACAGGAGGCATCATTGGCTCCATCAGCAAGCTGAGAAAGTTAAAGAGACAGAACGAAGAACTGTGGACTTATGTATATTGTACAAATTTTACAGTGGAATAAGTTGTGTGACACAGCAGGAGAGCTTTGTAGTAAGTAAATTTTTCCGAAGAAATTATTGCCTTAGAATTAGAAAAAGGTTGGACCTGTGTATCAGGGAAACACTGCCTACATCTACACTAACAAATTAAATTACGACAAGGCTATTTCTATACACAGGAACTCAGTCACCTAAGTTGTTAAAATAGTTCCTGCCATTGTTTTGGCCTACACTCTCCTAAACAATGCCTAGACATGTTTAGGGAATTATCACACACTTGCAGGCACTTTGCTTGTGGATATATCTTACCTATAAGCACCTTCTTTTGGATAGTTTATTACCATGGACATGGGCCATTATGTGTCAGTTCATCTCAGGAAATGGCCTCTGGCATATTTAATTTAAAAATATATCCATACACTCTATAATTCCGACTTTGTTCTTTATTTTCATACTCAATTCATCAGGGACCAATCAAGTAAATCCCTACAAGTTTAAGGAAAACAAACAAATGAGAAGAGAAGTAAGACCTAGAAGTACCCCCTTTACCCCTCACTGACACTGAAGAATCTGCATAACACATCAACTTTGAGAAACAAACCCATACAAAATTTGGCTTCATTTACATTTCTGCTTACTGAAATGTTCATTGATATTTGTTCCAGTATCTTTGAAAGAAGTAGATTTAGACTTTCCAGTTTTTAATTCCCTGTTTCATTCTGTCCCTCTAGTGTTACCACCTCCAGGCATTTCCATCTCTCATGCTGTTTGGGATTATTTCCAAATCAAGACATTCTTTGAGATTCTAAGGGGATGGTATTTTAGGTAGCTATAGGGTAATAACTAAGCCCTTGGGTAGACAGTCCTGTGGTAATTTAAGGGAAACTGTGACCATATTTATTTGAGCGGTGGTGTGTCCTTAAGATGAATGGCACTAATAGTCCCTGTGCTGTTCCAAGCATAGGGACTCAAATCTGACAGTCTGTGACTCTGTCTGTATTCACTTAAGATTCTTTATGGATTTTCTCTCCCCTCCGTACTCAAGGTCTATGAGTGATGTAATGCTTAATCACATATAGCATGGGAAAATAGGGTTAGAAAAGAGCAAGAGGCAATCTACTTCATTTTCCTGTCCTAACTTCACCTGTGTTGATCCTGAGAGACATTTATCTGATCTATTCTTAGAGATCTTCAGCAGTAGAGATTGTACAACCTGCTGTTCACCTTTCTATCACCTGTGCTGAATAACATCTGAAATGCTTTCTAATGTGAATGTCCACATAGCACTGTGTATGCTGGAAAGTCTTACTATTTCTGTCTTTCAATTATTAGCTCCTCAGAATGAAGTTATTGATTTTACTGAATATATTCTGTCTGTTGGGAAAAAAAAATATATCCTTTAACATTAATAATAACGGGACAGCTATTATATTGTTGTAAGTCCTGAGTCACTCCTGTAAGTTTACAATGGTAGAACTGATATCACGATTTACAAAAGTATAAATGAGACGATACTGTGGCCCAGAGATCTTGAATGCCTAATTTCTTTGTATGCATTTGGATGCATGTTAAAAAAAGATGCCAAGAAGTTATTCTAATTGCTATCAAAGTGCTGTTTTTCACTGAGTTTACATCGCTTTAGCTATTTACTATGCTCGTCTTATCTACATGTCGTTAAATTTAGAAAAAGAAATTGGAAAAGTAGATACAAAGCTGCAGAGCACACATTTTGGAGAAAAAATACATTCAACCTGCATTTGCTTTAGCCTCTGTGGGACACTGAGACACTTGTCAAAGCCCAGCAGGCATACTGAGCTTCAAGGATTCATAGGATTTAAATGATTTGCTCTGGGGGAAATCAAGTGTGCAGGAGACCCCCCAGGGTCCCACCGTCTAATTAAAGGGAGCTTTCTTCTTGATCATCCTCGTGTAAATATATAATAAGCCATCAGACTAGAATCATTCTGTTTACACATCATCTGCCAGTCAGGAAGATCAATGATGAGAGCAAACACTTTATGTTCATCTGCCGAATATGTTGCAGATCATCTAACAGATTTCTTTATGAAGAGCTGGATCTCCATATGCAGGCCGGGAAGCCTGGAACAATTCTCAATTCTCTCAAAATGCCATTTTCAACAGGGAGATATATGCTGAAGTTAAAAACCTCTAGGAAACTTAATTTTTGGGCATAATAAACTATTTTATTCTGCCTTAGAATTCTTATTGTTGTAGTCATACTTCTTTCCAGAATCAGAGATATCATAAAAAGTATTCCTTTATGCTCAACCATACACATAATAAAGACTTTATCTTTAGCACTACGTTTTTAAACATGATTCTATCAGCATCAGCCACTGAACTAAATGAAAGCAGACCACTTTCCAGTCTAATGAGTTAAAGCAAAATGATTTTACAGTGGCAAGGTAGTAGGATCTGTTCTGAAACAGCACTGCAGTAAAAAAAATGACATTAGTTTCATAAGTCACCAGAAGTGTATATGTTAGTATATCTGCCTGTGTTTGAAAATAGTGCCTTTAAACCATTTAGAAAAGAAACATAAAGCTTTTGGGATGGGTCAGGAAGATAACAGATCTAATGTGGAATTTTATAAATGGTCATATCACAGTTTTTATTTTGGGGAACTCACTGTACATAGAGCTACTAACAGCTAATATTCATTTGTTTTTGATTGCTTCTCCAACTGCCTTCCTATTTCACTTTATTAGTTCAACTTTATTTCTGATTTTATCATCATCATCAGACTTCAGGCTGGTTCATGATGCTCTTCCCTGCTTTTTAAATTCCCTTTTTCATATAAACAGGAGGTTTTTTTCTTTCCCAGAACAGCCAGAAGTTTCTCAAAGGCATGGAAATCCAACAACAAGTGAGGCACCTTTTGAAGAAGCTACAAAGGATTATATGATGTATGAATGCTACTAATTAGATCCTGTAACTTTAAAACAGTTTGAAAATTTGGGAACTTCTAAAGGCAAGATAATCTCCTTTCTTCCTAGTTTGCTTTTTAACCTTCAGTGATTACTCTTTATTCTCTGTCTGTAACCAAAGAAATAAGCCCAGATTAATATACACAGTATTTAGCATTTTTATTGGGGAGAACTGCCAGTTCTTTGATGTACACTATTGTTAAATTCTTTGCTTTGGTATTAGAAAATGTGATTCTTACACCAAACCTCTACTCTTGCTCTATACATCTTGCTTTGTGTTAGCAGAGAAGCTCAGCTAAAACACAGAACTGTTTCATTAGTGAGGAAATTTCTTTAAAGGGTATGAGCACCTGCATTAATATCATCCAGTAAAACAGGAGGTACACTTGCACATTTTTTCATACAAAAGCAAAGGATATTTGTTCTCATCTTCCACTGGAAAGAGGAATTCTCTAACCTATGGTAGGCAGACCAGACTGGATGATCACAGTGTTCCCTCTCCCTTTAAACACCTATGCATTTGAGAAGACAGTTCAACCCAAGGAACCAAAAGGAAACAAGTTATGAAGAATTAATACTTACATTCAAAATAATAGCACATTAGATCAATGTCATGCCATTCTATTATGTCATCATGGCCTCGCTCTACATCTCCTGTCCTCTATTATGCTTCCGAACTTGGCAGTCCTTCACTTGGGAGGTAGATAACTAAGCAACTACAGCTTCCTTATCATTGATGATTTAGTATTTAACTTTTGATGCTGGCCTTCATGCCTCTGCCACATGGAATAGTGTGAGGACACGTGCAGCTTGAGCAGCCTGCTGTTGGAGAAATTGCTTATTCCTTCATGGCAGCTTCAATTTATTCTAAGCCGTTCGTACCAACTGCAACTTCTTCGTGATTTTTTCAAAGCAATCTTTGTCCCACATAGTGAAACTTCTGGGAGAAAACCATCCGTGCTTTTCAATTTATTGCCACCTCCTTTAATGTCTCTACAGTTGTTCAGTTCTGCAATTGCATCCTTTTTCTTTTTTTTTATCCTTTTGTCCACAGTAATGCTCAATGTTAAACATTCACCAATTCTCCATGTCCTTATTTTCTATGTGAAGCAATCAGTACCATTATTTCAATTCTTCCCCCCCATCTCCTTACTGTGCATTTTTCCCTTGACATGTCTGGCCATTAAATTGGATCGGTCTCTCAAGATAAATAGAAAGGCACCAAGAACCATTGCTTCACGCTGACTGCTGCCAGCCGTTGATTGACTATAATCACTTTGTTCCTTGATGTTAGACTGCTGACATCTTCCTAACATTTTGCTCACTTCATACCACTTCAGAACAATCTGTAGCTCACAAACACATGAGCTCAAATACCTTCCAAAGTGTGTTTCTACTTCATGCTGCAGTCAAAAGTGGATGAACAACAAAAGAAAGAGCAGCATTATCACAGCACTTATTACACCATATCTGAGCTGATAAAACCTGTTGAAAAGATGTACAGCCTTCCTAAAATATCACACGGGATTATTTTTTCCAACTCAAAATATGGCTGAGTGCATCTGCTAACCATACACAATGTAAATCATACTCTTGGAAGTCAATGTGGAAGATGTTCTTGGTAGTTTTTTGAATTTCAGGCAGAGTCTTCTACCATCCTATTCATTTCCTGACTCTCTTACCTCTAGTGCCCCTCTCAACTATGCCTGCTTTGGTGATTTCTTGCTGCTGTGATGTGTTGAGCCACATTTAACTCACTCTTATCTCACCTCTTTTGATTTGGGATTGTGCTGATTTTGGCTGGGATAGAGTTAATTTTCTTCATAGTAGCTAGTATGGGGCTATGTTTTGGATTTGTGCTGGAAATAGTGTTGATAATACAGAGTTGTTTTTGTTGTTGCCGAACAGTGCTTACACAGAGTCAAGACCTTTCCTGCTTCTCACACCACCCCACCAGCGAGTAGGCTGGGGGTGCACAAGAAGTGGGGAGGGGACACAGCCGGGACAGCTGACCCCAACCGACCAAAGGGCTATTCCATACCATATGATGTCATGATCAGCATATAAAGCTGGGGGAAGAAGAAGGAAGGGGGGGACGGTTGGAGCGACGGCATTTGTCTTCCCAAGTCACCATTACGCGTGATGGAGCCCTGCTTTCTTGGAGATGGCTGAACACCTGCCTGCCGATGGGAAATAGTGAATGAATTCCTTGCTTGCTTTGCTTGCATGTGTGGTTTTTTGCTTTACCTATTAAACTGTCTTTATCTCAACCCACGAGTTTTCTCACTTTTACTCTTTCGATTCTCTCCCCCATCCACCAGTGGGGGAGTGAGCGAGCAGCTGTGTGGTGCTTAGTTGCTGGCTGGGGTTAAACCACGACAGGGATCTTCTTCTCATATTACCTACATATCTGATTGCTTGGGTCAAAGTATGAACTTTTTGCCTTTGGCATTCCAGTTCTCATTTGCTGGTCTGAAGGAGTTTTCTGAAATCCCTATTTTCCTAGCAGCCTCCTTGTGTATGAATAGTACTGGAGAAAGCTTTACCTCTTCAAATGGTTCCTCAGAGCATTGACCTGTGGTGAGTCCTATAAACTTCTGATTAACCTTCCCTTCAGATTTTCATTTTATTGTAGGCTTTTTTGGTACCTCCATATTGAATCTGGTCCTTTGTGCTTACTGTTTTGATTCAAGCAAGCCTGATGTTACAACATGAGCCCCATAAAGGGCAACTTTTAACAACAGTATTGATTTATACCAAAGATTTTCATTCATTTTCTTGAATAACTTACTTACACAAGCTAGCAAAAGAGATAACAAATATTTTTGGTTCTCTTATTCACTACTTCTTTTGGGTATAGTTAGCAAGATACACGATCGTGATTGGTAGATCAGTCTCAAGCGACACATTCCATCTCCTTGTACCTGTGCTAGCAATGCCAAAAGGGACACTGGCTTATTCCACCACTTCATGTTTATGATGAAGGTGAACATGATGAGGGGAAAGAAACAGGGACCCTGCTTAAGACACACAAAGTTCAGCTTAGCAAATATTCACAGGAAGGCTGTCATTTGTCTGCCTTTCCTGAACTGTGACTCAGATTTAAGGCCTAACAGAAGCCAGTCAGCAACGTGATAAAAAAGCATGTCCTGAAACAACCTTGAAATGGAGTTCAATAAATTGGAATGTTGAAAATGAAACAGTTAAAGCAATTGAAAACTGTCATTAAACCATAAAACAATTGATACTAGGCTTAGAACATTGTAGTATGTGTGATCATATCCCAAATAACAAAATTAATTTTATATGTCATGCTACTGGAATTAAGTCAGTTACTGACTGCTAGGTACAAGGAACTGATTTAATGTGCACAGATTATTCCACAGCTGTTTACTCAAGGGTTTCTTGTATCCTCCTGCTGCCAGCTACTGTCAGATAGAATATTGGCTGTGGGTCAGATCCAGTAGGGCAATTCTTATGGGCCTAATTTAACAAACATTAATTTATACATGCATTGTATTTATATTTACGGAACCTGAGATTAAATGTTTATTTTAAAGTTTTACAATAACTTTGCTGTGGAGGAAAGTGAGAAATAATGAATAATGGCATGGAGCATGAAACTTTTAATTGACAACTCCAATCTAAGTGATTACTACTTTTCTTCATCTACTTTCAGAAGTCTGTGAGGATAAAAAATCAACTTTGAGTTCACACAGTTGGTTGCAGAATTGGAAGATATATGTCTAGAGAACTCACTGGAATGTCATCTCATAGTGTAGGCACTCTACAAGCACAGAGGACAGTCTCTGACCCAGAGAGAACTATACACTACAGATGCAGGAGAAAATATGACTGCAAGTTATTTAGTATTATTATTTAATTAAAAGTCCTGCCAACAGACTTCTAATCTTCCTTGAATAAATTTGTCTAATACTCATATTACTAGAGGGAATTAATTTTACACTATACAAGCTGCCTCCATAAAACACCGTTGTAGACTTTCTTTATTCAGATAGCTTCCAGCTCCCTGTTACAACGCAAAAGCATGTATAAAAGGATCACAATTACACAGCTGTCACAACTATAGGAGTAATTGCCTCTTTGCCCTATGCTGATGTCCCAACTAGGGGGACAGAGAATGGAGAAATACTCTGTGGCATGTCTCGGGGCCACCAATCTGGTCAGAGTTTATCATGGTCACCTCCAGCTCTTGAGGGCAGGCTTACTTCCCAAAGAAACTACACCTGTGCAATCCTGAGTATTTGTGAGACAAGATGTGACTGGTTTTGCACTTAGACTCAGGAACCAGAGGTCTGACATTCACTGGTCCAGATATAGGGTCCAGCTATACGCTCTGAGAGGTCCCTTGGTCACCTGCATTTTTGAGTCTAAGTCATAACTTTCCCAGAGATTGTGCTATAGGATCTTGGGTTTCAGTCACCATTATCAGAAGATTTGACTAAGGTTGTGATTCTTTGGGAAAGTAGAGTCAAGATTCAGTGTATGAAGAAAGGGAGGGGGAAAATTCCAAGGTGATTTCCTATATTTGCATATGTGGAGTTTCTCATTGTGATGGAAAGTCCTCTATATAAATTAAAATAATTAAATCCTAAATAATACTAAGTGATAATATATTATCTATATTACAATAATAGGTACAGCCCTTTATTACTGATAGAGATAGCATCACTCTTTATGGGTTTTTTTTGTGTATGTACAAACAGAATAAAATACAATCCTTATCTGCATAAATTTTTCTGTCTAAGGTGAAGAATAATATGTTTGTTTTTTATAGTACGTAGAATTTTGCTTGGTATGTGACTAAAGGTACGCATAATCACATGATCTCAGTTTTTAGACTACCTGAAGGTTCTGTTATACTATTTCAATATTAATTGCAGCATTTCAATGAACTTTGATATTGAAGCACAAAAAATTGATATAATTTGGTGTTATTGACCTGGTCATTTTATTGCTGCTTTTAATCATTGTCAGCATATGACTGCCTTTATCACTTTCAATGCAGGGAATAAACTGCTGTGGTAGACCAGGAGTCAGAGTGCACATCTGAGCACAGCTAGAACATTGTCTCATGTTGTGGCCAGCAATGCGTAAATCTTAGTCAAACTGAACACTCAGAATTATCCCGCTCTCTTAAATAAGTGCTTACGTATGTTTGGATATATAAAACACGTAAACATATATTTGTATGTATGTATAATTACATATGCATAAACCGTGTATATATATATGTTTATCTTTATATATATATATAAAAGTATGACGCTTTAAAAAAAAAAAAAACCAATCCTAGATACACTGAGGACATTTGAGATTTGAAGGTTTCATTTGGAAAGCTACCAGCAAATATCCAGATGTCACCTTCAATAAGCATTCAGATGTTAGTGGCAATGTCTGGCAAGTTTACAAACTTCAGAGATACTGCAGTTCCAGTTGAAAAAAGAAGACACATCAAGCAATTTTGTCCTAGCATAATCTACTTGTTTGTCTCTTTACTTTAGCCCTGCTGTTGCACTATATCTAACTCATAAGAATAAAAATAAATAAAGCTGAACTTAACCTTTGTTGAATTTAGGAAGATTTCGGATCATTCTACCTGCCTGGTAAACACTTTTTTGTCATAAGAATTTGAATTGTGGAAATGCGTTAAAGGGACATTATAAACACTTAAAAAAAAAATTGTTTGCAGTGTGAATAGAGGATAAACACCATATGAGCCCTCTCATGCCAGCTGGAGGGGTTGAGAAGGAGGAAGGAATCTCATAGCATTGCTTGAGGTGAGAGATGGGAGCCTCTAGGTGAGGGCATGCAGAAAACAGCAGTGAGACCAGCCATGCCTTAACCCCAGCAGTCCTCTTTCACTTCTCACAGGGGAGAGGAAGGGAGAGGAGGCTGACAGGACCTTCAGCTCCCTTTCCCACCCCCACTAGCACCCACTGCTGCAGCATAAGCATGTCTGCATCAAGCACTGCGCTGGCACACAGGTGCTGGGCCTTCTGCTGCCAAAGAGTACTCTGTCAAATTCTGCTGTGGTGAGAAAGGAGGTGTATGGCAGGGGACACCACCATGCAAATTCTGGGCCATGATACAGTTCCCAGGGCACACTACAGAAGAGCTGTCTTAACTATAACAGCTCATGAGCTTGCTCAAGTTTGGGAGGACACAAAAGTTATTTAGACCT
The DNA here is from genome assembly GCA_020745775.1 of Theristicus caerulescens. NCBI lineage: Eukaryota > Metazoa > Chordata > Aves > Pelecaniformes > Threskiornithidae > Theristicus > Theristicus caerulescens. The sequence goes on from CM036558.1 coordinate 79,594,311, forward strand.
ATGTCACTTCTCATTTGGCAAGCTGCAGCACTCAGGGAAGACTTCAGTCCTTTACAGTTATTTCAGTCTGAGATATCTGTGCCAACATATTCAATAACACTTGAGCAGCACTGCGCAAACATACTGCAATCTAAAAAAAAGGGGCAGTTAAACAAAATGGGATTGAAAAGAAATAACGTGGACAATATTATATGTTTTATTTCAGATTCTTACTACACTAAACTTAGCAAAATTATTATCCACTTGAAAAGCAATAATGCTTTGTAAGAATGTTACTTTCCTTTAAACTTGTAACAATGGGCCCAGCCTGCAAAGTCGAGATTCTGCACCCAGAGGTGCTCAGGGAGTTGGAGCAGGAGCAGCTTCAAGAGTGAGGTATGGGTCATTATCTGGTGCTGTTAAAAACAGTGAGCATTTTTTTTGTTTTTAAGAAACTGAAAAATGGTCATTTTTAAATTGCAGTATGTCCTTTAGGAAGTTCAGCTCTATAGTTAGTATAGCTTGTTGATGATTTTGATTTTCTACACTGAAACTAGTAAATGAGTGTAGAATTAACTCTTATGCAATCAAAAGTCATCGTCCTGCAGACACTTGAACATTTGTGTAAGTTTCCTAAGGCAAGTAGTATCAGTGACCTCAGTAGGAGTACTGAAAAGCTAAAAGTTATATGATGTGGGTATGAGAATGTTTGCTGCACCGGGACCAAAAGTACTTCACAGGTTTGTGAATCTTACAATTGGCCTAATGCATGAACCTCAAAATCAATTTCAGACCAACATTTTTGACTCTTGTGTTCCAAACCTCACATTCAGAAGATAAAAAAATACTTAAAAGGTTTGATTGTCATACATTCTGCAACTCCTAAAGGTTTCTACCTAGTGATGGATGTTCAGCCCTTCTGAAAATCAGAAAATAAGTTATCCCTGGTGGGCAGAAGTATTTTTTTTTTTATGGTGTACTTTTGAAACAATACACAACATGCTTTGAATTATCAGAAGTCAGCTAAAAAAATCCACTGCCCTTTCTCTCAACCTTTCTTCCCTCTCATTCTAATGCTTTAATAAATCAGACTCATTTAGAGACCAGTGAGGAAAGTGAAAGTCACGAGGGCTTCTCTGTATTTACAATAACACAACTTCACACCCTGGCAGCTCAGTGCCATTCTTCAGAAATCAGACAGCAAAGCACAGATTGATTTTCTTTTTTTAATTGCATCCCTGCCAAGACCCTATTGGGAATAAAACAGAGGTATGGACTCAGGTTTTTTTAGATGCACTGACACAAGCTTATTTGTCAGAGATCAAATCTCCAGTGAACAGCTTGCTGCAGCTTTTCTTTCCAAGACTTTGATAATAACATCAAATTGATGTTGCATTGGTGTGCACTGAGACAGCAAAGAAAACTGCAAAGATATTTGGAAAAGTACAGCAAAGGACAGAAAGAGAAGAGGAAAGCAAGCTGATGTTTTTAAACAGCTTAAAGACAAATGCGTAATACTTTTCAAGATATACTGCTGAGCAATATGCTTTATCAAGTATAATCCAGCAAAACTAATTTGTGAACAGCTATACTGTTGATTTGTTTCTTCTAAAAGTTTAACTTTCTGTCTGTAGAACAGGATTTCAAGACATTAATGAAACTCTTGACACTCAGGAACATGGTTAAAAAAATCACACTTTTGCCTGGATTTCAAGTGAGATGATGTCATCTTTACACAGGCAAAAAAATTCTGTCAGCAAGAGTTGCTTTGGTTGGGATGAATGACTAGGACCTCTAATTCTTGACAGCGTTTTGAATCAGAGAGGTATATCTTTAAATTTCATAAGTACAATTCTGATAGCAAGAGAATCTTGCCAATCTTGAGACCACTAGAAAGCCAAATGCCATGTCCTCTAGCTGCTAGCATTTATGAAATATATGATACCTTTCAAATATATTTTGCCTTTCTTCTCTCCCTATCATCCCCTGCCCTTTTAGAAAATGGGGACACCTGCCTAGGAGAACTGAAACTCTCATCTCTGGACTTTCAAAAGTATGCTACAACCACTAGACCATATTTCTAGACTACTAGACTTTTCCCTCTCATCTACTTTGAAATTGTGCTGCTGCTAGTTAACAATACCAGTCTCAATGAGTCAGAGAAAAGCAAGCCTGGGAAAATATTATTACTGTTGTCAATTTCCACTGAAGACTACAACTGCAATTATGACTCTCTGGCCACGTTATTGTATCCAATATCTGTGACAGTTATCTATGCCTCACTAATCCCTGTAGAACTTAATGGTGAGCACGAGAGGAGCACAGGGACTGTAGCCCAGATGTGGAAGAACCAAAGACAATGAAGAGTCTCATACCTCATCCCTTTTTTCTGCCTACTCCACACTCCCCCTTTTGTCCAGCTTTCATTCTGCAAGTGCCCCTTGTTACACACTGTGTACCAGACAATGCTTATTTTAGTATAAGTAATGTAAGACAACAATAATGTGCCCATCTCTTAGCTGAGGGACTCATTGTTTCTATGAAGGAAAGATTTTTATACTGCAAAGGCAAAATTTCCTACTATGTGTATGGACCAATTCCAATTAGGTGTGTAAACATACATGCACATGGATACAAACAACACACTTTCATACTTGGTGGCTCAATCCAAGCAGATATATTTTCTCAGCCCCCTTCTACAGACATGAAGACTGCTGAAGCAAGGAGAGTGAGAGGGACAAGCTAACACAAATAAATATTCAGGAACTGTCATCTAGCAATTTGAGAGCTTTCATATGCTTACACAAGCAATTCAAACGTGCGACAGTATTGCAGATATGGTCCCTTCAACCTGTAAAAATAAATCAAAAGACAGTAGATGAGTAGTTGACCTCAAATACTTCAAAGATCAATTAAAAAATCAAATTCATGACAAATAGTTTAAAAAACATAACAACTGCCTTTAGAAAAGGGACTGTGTGACCTCAAGACTTGGAAAGATGCCTGTAATTCACTTTTGTCCAAAAGTCTCTCAAATTTTGGTTCCACTTCTTTTTTTGTGAAAGCATAATGGGTCCTTGCCATTTGGTTTTACAACGCTGCCATTAGAATTCATGAAAATGCAGACAGCATCTGCCAAATGTGACCCACATTTTTTTCACAATCTCTTTACTTCAATGTAATACAAAGTCAAAATTGTACCATACATGAGCCAGTTGATAGAGGTCCTGCATAACAAAGCTGACAACTTATCAGTAGATCACCAGTCCTGGGGTGGAAACACAATCTTCTATGAGTTTTCTGACTACAGAAAAAGAGAACTTGAGAAATATCAGAGTATGCTTTAGTATTTACACACTTACACGTTTCTTTTTGTTCTGAAACAAGTGTTTCCTGCTTGCATATACTATTGTTTATTGGGTTTGTTTTGGTTTTTTTTGTTTAATGTAGTTGTTCTTCCTCTTTCTCAACTTCAGTTAAATTTCATCGCTTCAGGAAAATTGTCAGGTCATTCAAGTAGTGGAAGAACTATGCTGGATTCAAGATTTGGCTTTTCACTCAGGGAGCCTGTCATCACTGATACAAGCTTGAAAAGATGAGGTGCTCATAGGGAATCAGATCTAAACATAAGTATCCAAAATAACTCAAATTGGTTAAATCTGATTAAATAAAGATTTTATTTGACTTTGCTTACTTATCTATTTTGATAGACCATTAAGTAGAGATGCCCCAATAAAGAGAAACAAGGACAAGAAGATGGTTACCAAATGATTAAGCACACAAAATTAAATTGCTTGTCATACATTGGAAAGAAAGTCAGCTTGCTTTTCACACAATTTAGAATTTCATTCTAAAAAGAAAACTACACTCAATATTTCAATCCTTGTTAAAAACTTGGCTTCCAGAACTGTTTGCAGCAAATTGAGTCATAGTGCATCAAGGAGCTCTATAAAACAAGATGCCTTGTTAAAAAGGTAACCAAAAAGGTTCTTCATTTTTAGCCTTGATCTGATTTGGTGGAGCACCTTAATACTTTCCTAAAAAATGGTACCTGAAAATTACTTTACCTTCGATCTAAAATTAATGCTGAACTCCACAGAGAACCGGAAGTAATTCTTTCTTCTATCCATCTACTTAGCTTTTCAGCATGAATAAAAAGGACAGCAAAACTCAGTCTCAACTGAAGCATCTCCAAATACTACATTGCTTGGTTCAAATGAGCAAGTGTTTTGGTTTTATTATATTCTCTGTTAGATCTTGAGTAGGCCAGAGCACTGTTCTACAAGTTAGTAGAATATTAAAGATATCCAGAAACTTTTTAAAGAGAAAATACAATCTTGTCTTCATAATCAGGGCTTGTTTCCTTAGATTTCTAGAGATTTCATGAAGAGGAGTCTCTTGAGCCACATTCAGAGATATCTATGATTTAGACAGACATGTAGGTTCACATTTTCTCTTATTTCTAATAAATTATCATCTAGTGACCACATACTGTTGCTTTATATTGTAGACTAGTGCTTTTCACTGCAAGATCTTAGTGTTTGTGAAAGTTGTTTCTTTTCACCTGGGCATATTGTAGTATCCTCTTTCTCCTTCAGAGGACATGCATCCAGTAACATTAATCCATGATCCCAAAACAAATTTGAGTGGAAAAACCTGTCCTTGCCTACAACCATTTTATCTGTCAGTCCACAAAGCCAACCTGTGGCAAACTGCAATTAATTAGCAAAAACAGTGATAAATAATTGGCATGCAGAGTTTGGTATTCATCAAATTAGGTTCCTGAGAAGTATAAATGTTCTATTTAATCTATTGCTTTTCCATCTTTGTAAGCCTGTCCAGAGATTTCTGAAACTATATGTGTCTCAGCTGTTGCTGCAGGACTGTGGTGACCATCCTCACAGACATTAACTGACAGTCTTGTCTCCAACAGCATTAGCAAAACCTTATTGTTGTAGCTCTGTAGACCTCATCATTCAACAAAGGAAATTATAAGGTAACAGATACATTTCATATTGATTTTGATGAGAATTGGATCAGACCTTGATTGTCTGGTAGTTAAAGTCTCATTCTCATTACGTACTTTGTACCAGGAGCTCAGTCCGTTTCCTTCCTTTATTGACTTCCAGGGGCTGTTACAGACTGTTTAAACACAAGTCAGCACAGATGTCACAGTAAGGTACTTGTCACAATGCATCTTGTTTTTTTTGGCAGACGTAAGCCACGCTGATGTTTAATGTTCCATACCCTTTTTTATTTTTAAGTCTAGAATCTTATGCTTCCTAGATAGTACACCACAATTACATTAGGGACTGATTCAAAGTCTGCTGCGGTCACCAAGATACTTTTCATTGACTTCATTAGGGTCTGAAATAGCTTTATAATTTCTTTCAGGCTCCATGTAATCTTTTTTTGTGACCTGGCTTTTGAGGTCTTACTTATAAGAACCTTTAAGCATGAATATGAGGTAAATGCATAAAAAAAGTAGATGGCAATGCACTGATACAAACCAGACATAAAATTAGGTCTAAAGAGAAGTATCATGGATCCCACCCCACCGAATGCTGGGAAAAAATATTCCAATCCGCATCTATTTGGAAATACATTAATCTAATTTTCCCCAGTTTTCAGAAGGCTCTTTTTTTCTTTTTCTTTCCTTTTTTTTTTTTGAAAGCATAGTAAACCTTGTCTGTAATTTATTTTTGAAAGGGCTTTAATCAGTTAAAAGGTCTGAATAGCATAATTATCAGAGTGGAAAGTGTGTTTAATCACTTTTTGAAGAGTGAAGTGGTCTTGATGGATTTCCTTTAATTAAGCTTTCAAGATGACTCAGACAGTATAAATATTTTTTGAAACTTTCCTCTATTATGTTCTGCAGCAGGTAAGTTACGTCAGTAAACATTCCCAGAGCTTGAATTAAGAGGGCAATATATCACTCTATACATCACAAAAGGGAAGGACTTATTACACAGGCAAACAGATTTGTGCAGCCAGTTTATTATCTCTTTATATTAGATTATATTCCCATCTCCACCAAGATGAGCTAACCTCAAAGATCCTTCTTATTAATAAAAAATCACAAAGATAATGAGAAATGTCATTTTGATGACATAACCTGGAAGAAAAGAAAAAATCCAAATATAGTTCTGAAAGTGGAAGAGGCAGCCTAAAAATTACTAGCTCATTACAAAAACAAATTTCAAAATAATTTTCTGTTTTTTTGAACAATGCTTATTTTTATCAGTGAAAATGAGTATGGGCCTCATTTTGCCAGCATCCAACCTATTTGGCCTGGTGGAATTTGATAACAAGAGCTGTATGAATACTGTTATGTGAATATTTTGTACCAGCTGTCTACTCAATAAGTGGCCAACACAAAAGTTTACACTCTGATTTGTCGTTTACTGTGAAAGATCTGTGACTACAGCCAAAGTTCTTTCCCTGATTCTTTACCCTTTTGTTTTAATGTGAAGTATTTAATTTTTAGACTGTGACAGTGATATTATACTCCACTGAGTAGCTGGGGGTTAAAATGTATACCTATGACTGAGTTTTGGGGAAAAAAGGAACACACAACACTTAAGTGCATTCAGTAGATACTAAAACTGGGCATTAAATGATAAATGCATATATTTTAATAGAACCTATTCACAGTAAAGAACCACTGCATCAACCCTTTTATTTAGATGAAAAACATTTTAATGATAAAATGTAACACATGCAAGGTATATATCTCAAGTATTTTTTAAGATCACTTAAAAAATGAATATAGTGAGTACCGTCATGGGACTAGTAATTATGTGGAAATGGGTTAACAAAAAACAATTTTAAAGGAAATCTTAGATGGTAATTTAGAAGAAGGAATATTTTCTAGCAAATTCTTTATTAGATAATTAAATCTTTTTCTCTTTGCATAATTTGTGAGCAGACCATAGTTTTCCCTAATGAATTGTTTATTCAAATGTATTTAACAAATGTCTTCCTAAGAATTTTGCTTTATAGGTTGTACATCTTCAAGATGCACCTGTTGATTGTGATTGACCCAATAAGTCAAAGTAAATTGCTTCTTTTCCCTGATTGAATGTCCTCCCAAGACATTTTCTCTGAGAGAGCAAAATTCTGGGAAAATCTTCAGATAAATATAAGCTCTTATAGTTGCATTTAAATGAATATCACTGCAATGGTTTTTATATATATATTTATATTGAGCAGCTGGCCTTTGACTTTCAAAGGCACATGTATGCTTTTGGAAACTTTGCTTGCTGATATGTTCCTGGCAATTAAACACAAAAATAAATCTAAGCATGGTAAAATTACTTCATTATAATATTTAATCAATATTTGAGAGTTTTTTCTGTCTCTTAATAAATATTGCAGAATTTTCTCTCTTTTTCATGAACAGCTTTAAAATTTTATCTTGAATATCAGTAGGAAGAAAATAATGGGAAGAACTCATCACATTTAGCGTGTGACTTCCCTTTTATTAGTGGCACTGGAATACCAAAAACAGTGGGAAAAGAGAATGAAGGACTGATCGCACCTATATGCCTTTGATCCAGCCACCACAGATAACATGTAGCTTGATAAACAATTCAGTTCTTATATTTTTCTGTATTACTCCACAGAGAAAAATGTTTTAAAGACAGCTAAAATTAACATATGGTTGTTCATGAAGAAGTATTATTGTCTTCTTGAAAAAGTTGTCTCAGAGGCTCATTAGTCAATCAACAGAAAACACATATAAAATGGATTAGCAGCCCATTCAATCAAAGGCATCTACTATCATGCAGATAAATGCATTACAAATCCCCATCTTATTAGATTCTTCTCATATACTACAGAATTTACAGTAACTCACTGCTCTTAGTTTTGATAGAAGCTATGTCCTGATTTATTTAACTTGTTACAGACTGCCATTTGATGTGCAATTTATATCTGCTAAACATGCCTTAAAAGCACAGGCCCATGTCCTGGAGTATGTGTAGAGCAACCATTTTCTATAGCAGAAAAGAGCTGTAAGGGACAGATGAAGAAATTACAAGTAAACATTATGCATTTATCCTTTAATAACTTTTCTTCTTTATATAGTTTCATTTTTTTTTTATCAGGATCAATACAGTTATTTAAAAGTATGGAAAACCACACAGAATGGCATTCATATGAAACACAATTTCTCCCCCCAACGTTTTAAGGTAATGTTCAGTTGGTTTTGATCACATTTGAAGGCATATCTTCAACTGACTTCATTGTTTATATTATTTTCAGTAGAAAAAACATTCAATTTTACTTTTCTTCAAGCAATTACTACAAAAGAAACTGTGTTTTTCATTATGAATAATCTACTGTCCATCCACCCCAGTCGTCCTAGATTGATTGGTCAGTTTTTCTGCCTAGTTATACACTTATAAATGAGACATATGACAGACATCTAATAGAATGAAAATCACAGCATAGATAATTTTTTAACCAATATCTAACTGATAGAAAAGAAGACTCTCTCACTATTTTCATATAGGTATACAACCTATATGAAGTGATCATCTAATGTCTAAGGGATTATTACTACTCTCTAGGGAAAAAGAAAGACAGTGAAGAACCACAGAATCTCATCCATGAATTTGTGCCTTCCAAGGCTAAGAGCAAGAAAGCCTAAGTGCCTTTATACATTTACCCTTTAGTTCCCTAAAACAATATTGCATTTGTCTGAGGTAACAATTTTTGGTCTTGACATCCTCTAAGAGAAAAAAATATTTCTACTGATAATTTTGGTATTTAAACCTTTCATTCTTTCAGTATTTTTTCTTTCCTCCAGAATTCATAAGCATACTTTATTTGCTACTTTTTTGCTTTGTGGCTTTTTAAATACTCAGAATTATTTTCCAGATTTGTACATGAAATTCTGCATTCATTGAACCCAGTGAGAAAAATTTCATGTTTTCTTAAAGTCCTAACTTTAAAGCATTTTGGGAAATGAACCCTAAAATGTTTGTCATTTGTTGTTGAAGGTTTGATGTTAATCTGCTTTAACACACTGCTGAGGAGACAGAACACAGAGATATTCCACAGAGATACCTCCACATCTACATCTTACAGTATTTGTTCAGAGGAATGATTTATTCAATTAATTTCACTGTAAAGATAATTAGGTAAAATAGTTCAAAGAAATATCCCCCCACAGTTTACAACTTTCTGTTCTTGAAATAAATATAGCTTTTACAGAATGACAAGCGGATGGATCAGTTTTAGGGAATTGTACAGATCAGTTTGGAAAGCATACGAAATTGCCTCAGTGAGATATATGTCTCTATTACCTTATACATCTTAGCTTATTTCAGATTCCTTTGGTTTGAACCATCTCACTTTTGTCACCTTGATGCCACTCAGTAACTTCCAATTTTTCTTCTCAGCAGTAATCTTTCCAAAATACCAACAAGTACAAGATCCTTACAAACAGTATTTGTCATGTCAGAGACACTAGTGGGTACTGAACATTTAAATTCCTATGATAAATTTGTAATTCCTGCTACCCACAGTTCATCCAAGCCTTTCTTTTTATCATCACTATTTTACCCTATCAAAACAGAAACAGAAATGTCTTAAAAACCAAGAGCCCAAATCATCCACTAGCATCCATCAGAATAAATCCAGTGCTAAAACTTTTCTGTACAGCTGAGATGTACAGATTTCCTATTGCTTTTTGCACCATGAACTTGCCACATGGATGAGCAGTTCTTTAAACTACTCTCATGCAAGCTTTGCATAATTGTTTCTGAGAGAATTGTAAATTGTTGGTATAAAAATAATTCTATTTGCTAAATTCAAACACAAACTGCCTTTTTTATTTTGGTTTGGTCTTACACATCTATTTAGATAAGATTTTGTTGTTTACTTTAACATTCAAACAGTGATTTGTCATTTAAAAACTTCTACTATTAATTCATAAAGTCAGTGAAATCCCCTTAAGATCTGTATTGTTTAGTCATTCTATGAATAGTACAGTAATAAACTTATTGATTCAAGTTTAGCACTTAGCTCAAAGGCTTGTTATAGTTCTGACAATATTTCAGTAGGTCAATAAAATAAGGAAATACAGGGTAAGTCAGTCAATAACTTTAACAATGTCAATTTGTTTGCATGCCAAACCTCCAAATCAATCAAATGTGCATGCAAATAGCTCTATTTAGCCTGGATTGAGAAGAGAAGATATTTAAGGATATAATGAAAATTGAAGCTCTTCTTTAATTATCTGCATAAAGTGCATCACCACCAGCATAAAAAAATATGCTCATTGGATAACAATCAACTGCTTAACCAATGACAATAATACTAAATTTCTTTTAAGATTTATGGTCCTGATTCAGCCAAGTACCTAATTTCTTGTCTAACTTCAAGTAAAAGCATAGCCTGGTTAAAGATAACGGAGCAAGCTATGTCACTGTTACAAAAGATAAATGCTTAAGAAACTTATTGAAATGCACTTCATATCATGGAGGAATATGCATTCTTTCCTTTTGATTATGTATCTTGTCAATAAGTGAACTTTAGAAGTCAATGTGGATGAACATTTTACCACTACCTAAACATAGACCTCAATCCTTCAGGTGAATCTATTAATGTCAAAACCTGCATCTTTGGAAACCTAACAGAGAAGATCTTTGAAACAAGCATTTGGGTGGGGGTGGGCAGGGAAGGTGAGAGAGAGGAAGATAAAGGAAGAATACATGTTTATACTCTTTATCCTGTTGTTTGAAGGTAGCCTGAGTAGCTTTTGAGTTTAGTATTTCTTTCATTCACATTCGTGAAGTGCAATTCCCTATATTTCTACTAACAAACAAACTGATTGTGTAAATCTGGAGTGCCTACATACTTCATACCTCACTGACAACTATTAACTAGCTCTTGTAGTTAGATAGACTTCATGATACTTTGATTTGTATATACCCTGAAGCAACTACAGGATTGTAGAAAAAAACTGAGCAAGAAGATCTGTTGAGCTACAGTTTAATCTAGGAGTTCAGTGCCCAGGACATGGGGAAACTAGCTCAAATATTTTTTCTGCATGAGTCACCTGAATCTGTAATGTATATATGCTCACAAACAAACTACAGAGTATTCTGAAGATGGGGAACAGGCTTTTTAATTGTGCCTTGTTGAAATTTTCACTGTGCATATGTAATGAGAATTACTCTAGCCCTACTGTAATGGTAGGAGAGACTTGAGTTACAGTTCCTTTTCCAATGAATGCTTCTGGATTTCATATTAAAGAATTTCATATTAAGATATTATTGAAGGAAAGGAGTAGAGTGCAATTCTTATTATTCCTCCCTAACCAGCAGGCAATGAAGTCATTCTTATGCTCTTTCTGATTCAATGAAAAATTAATTATTTCATGCAAAGATGAAAATCTCAACAAGAATATGCCCACCCTTATTCTATTCCATAACCATAAGTATTCAACTGCTCAACTCAACTATTACATAGGAGGAAAAGATGTCCATAGAAATGTCCATAGAAGACGTAACTCGTGCTTCAGTCTTTCACATTTGGAAAAGTGCACTACCAACTGAGCTTTAGCATACAAGCATGTACTATCACACAATCTTGTCTCACATTTTCATAAGACAAATACTAAAACTCAGCAGATTTTAACTGATGGATTCTTCATTCTTCCCCATGGAGAAAAGTACTTCATGCTAGAAGGGTGTGCTATTTTGTGGGAGATATGTAAATCCAACAGATGATAGGTAAAACTTAAAATATGCCCTTGTCTTCAACAATTTCCCTTAGTGGTTTCTTGCCAACCAAACATTTTGGGATTACATTCAAGCTCTTTCTTGTCTTTTTAATAATTTCCCTGGACAAAGTGGAAGGGACGCTGTTTCGTATAGGCACCATGAGATCCAAACTTTACAGAAAAGTGCCGTGTAACCTGACTTTAACCATCCTGTTCTTATACCACATAAGACATTTCTTTCAATAACTCTAACACTGAACATTTACTGTCCTCATAAGCTCCAGATTTGACTTCTCAGTAGCTGAGCTTACACACCAGGGGTGCACTCTGTAAGGTACTTTCAAGACCCTGCATCCCAAGTGCATGCTTAGCTTCTCTAACCTGCCTTTGCTTGTACTGGTTCCTGTGGAGAGATGTCTAGATTCAGAGAAGGGGAGAGAGCTGATGTTTAATACTGACTTGCATCTGTAATAACCCCCAGTGACTACTAATGAAGCTACTTAAGTAAAAAGGGACCTAGGAATGGAAAGAAAGAAGAAAAAGGGGTAAGTTGAAGAAGTGGAAAAGCTAAGAATTATGGAACAGGTTAAATTCTTCAAAAGTGTAGCAGGTGACTGGAAAAGAGTCACAACAGAAATTACATCTATTTGTGAGGATGAGTAGCACTACTCAGAAAGGCAATGAACAGAAGTGATCTCTTTCATCTGTATGTTGTTGGGCTGAAGCATTATATTTATCATTATACTAATGATAAAAAAATGCAAGGTAGTTATAAGACTGCCGTATATGAAAAATGTGCTATATGAAGTTACACTAAAAGTGCTTAAAGATAATCATGTTCATGTTAGTGTTTCTATGACATAAAGTGGAGGGAAGGCAGGACACCACACAGTCTCTATAAAAAGAGCAAAGCAGAAAAAAAACATGCGATGCTTCAGAAACTATAAGGCAATGGAGATCAGCAAGAAGGTGACTCATAACAATTGATATAATGGATTGGACTGTTAGCACAGTGCATGTCTTCCTAGGAATGGAAAGACATATGGTTAACTGGCCTTTAAGACACTTAAGCTGAACCATAATACTCCCTATTGAATACCGTGGAGCATTCTAACTGTTCTCAGAATTAACTGTGATGGATTATTAAGCCAGAAATTTCATTGTGTGAAGATCACCATTTCATGAGGATAAAAGCCATGCCTTTTTCACTGTTCTCATAAAAACTGTGCCTACATTTATAATACCAAAATTGTTCCTTCTCCATATGAAAATATGGAGAAATATTGTCCAGGATCAAGTCTTAAGTGACATGTCAACAGCATCACTGGCAAGTCTCTCTAATTAGGAATAGAAAAAAAAAGGTGGAGCACCTCATTTTTTATGTTTGATCAAGTTTTATTTGATTATTTTTTGATTCTGGATAAATACCAATGTTCTATAGTTATAATAAACAGCACTACTTCACTTGAAAAGAAAAGTGAAAAGAATGTAAACCTTTGAATTAGACCTCTGCAAATATTAAAAGGCTTGTAAGCCAGAGAAATAATTACATTTATTACAACTTCATCACATTTTTTATTCATACAAATTGGAAAACATTATCATTTGGGAGATTTTAGGTTAGCTGTACTCAGTTCACTTGCTGCTAAAAGGATATAGTGCGAAATGGAATGTCTCCTAACGCTTTTGTGCAGTACACAGACTAAATGAAGTGTAATTTTCTGGTAATTACATTTAGCAATACAAGCTACGTAAATTTTCAATATCAGTACACCATACTTTAGTATCAGAGCATTTGATGACAAATTACATTTACTTTTAATATGTTTTACTCTGTCAGATCATAAGAGGACTACTTGGTATATCTGAAAGTTCAGGCTCCTATGCTTACTTATGTATGAACATCTTCAACACTGATTGCAGCAGTGGAAAAAATCATACATAATGACAGTATATCTGGTGACCTAAATTTTATCTTTGCGTCAAGATATGCCCTAACTGATTATTCTTAAACTATATCTAATAGCTAATATCTGTCTGTCTTCCCACAATATTGTCAACATTTACCACTGCCTAGATGTTCTTACAGGGGTAGATTTCACCAAATATTTTCTTGAGCTGTTTTCCTCTGCATTTTAAATTTTTGCTGATGCTACATTTCTTGGCCCAGAATCTGTCTTCTAATAAAAGTAAAAGGTGTTCAAACTCATCTGTCTACACAGTTTAGGAATTGTCACCACAGAACAGCTCTTGCTTACAAGAGGGGTATTTTTAATGACACGTTGATGAAAACTTATAGGTGTTAAGGGACTGAAAAACTAAGAGACTTAGCAAATGCCATTGCCATAAGAGAACTAACTGGTGGCTCAGATGAAAGAAATATGATGTGTTTGTTCACTGCTCAACAGCTTACCCTCCACAGGTATAGGGGCTGCAGATTGGTTTTGTTCTCCTCTCTTGTTTACATCAGAAGCTAGTCCCCATTCACCTTCAGAGACATAACATCAATCATGTGTCAGCCTAGGAGCCTTTTCAGAATACAGACCATAATCTCATGGCTAGCTGATAACAAAATATATTAAAAACTTTTCTACTGTAAGGAGATTGTGCAATGCCATTAACGAAAACCTAAGGACTGGCACTTTGGTTTACATTTACTTGCTTATTAGAATATCCAATTTTTAGATGTGATCATCTTTCTGGGGACATTTGCACATTTAATGTCTAAAAATCAATTTAATTTTAAACATATCACCTCTATTAAATTCAAACTAAGATATAAAAATTCACCTAATTATATTCTAGTGTTTCTACGAGTATCAGCAAAAGGAAAAAGTAGCTAAGTTGGAATTGAAGTTTAGTTCCATCTCAGGTAAACCTACTGGAGGCCTGATTTGCATGAAGTTTCCTAGTGATGGCAAAAAGGGCCAATTGAATAGTTAGCTGACATTAAAGGAAAAGCAGATAATTCAAGTGACAATTTATCAGATGTGACCTAGAAACCACGTAGGCAATAAACTCTAGAGCCATTAAGGTAACCTTTTTTTCCAATTGATTTTCATAAAATGGGAAATTTCGCCAGTATTTTAAACACACCTAAGGGAGTTAGGGACTCAGATTCCAGTGAAATTCTTCATCCTGAGTATAATGAGATTAAATCCCTTAGGCTGTTTTGGAGAGCTTAATCTTGATGTTTTAGCTTAAACTACAGTCATTGAATATATAATACAAGTTGCCTGAAGACATGATGGTGTTCTGTTCAGCTAATAAAGGGCTCTAGTCTGAAAAGAAATGTACATGGATTATTTAAGAACCAGTGGAATATTATCTTTCCTTACTGTATATTAGAAATATCATTAAACCTCAAATGGTTCTGTGCTTAAAGTATAAAATTCTAAGAGCTTTATCCTGCTGTTCCTCCAAATATTGACAAAGTATTTAAAATGAAACTGAAATGATGTAACTTTTTTGGGGAAAAATGGAGTCTGATGAGAAAAAAACCTGTCTGTTTGCATTGCAGAATATGTCAGATTTATAATTTTCAAACAAAAAAGAAACATGGCCTGTATCTGGATTGACTGAACTCTTTGGAGGGATTCCTTTAACCAAAAAGTTTTAATTTATTAAGAGTATTTTTTTTGTTTCCTGAGTTATATTTTACTTTTGTGATCAAAAGGAAATTTCAAATTTCTTGGGCAAAACATAACTACCAAAATTCAAAAGCAAAGCCTCTAGTGGTTTATTTAGCAATTTAGCCCCTACAATGCCAACCCAGTTCTAACTTGTCTGTCTTAGAGTTCAGTTTCACATGAACCATTCATTTTTGTAATCCCCCCCCAACCCAACTCCTTTTGCTTTTTACCGACACTTGTATAAACACTACAAAATAGTTAGGAAAATAGTCATACTTTGATTTGAATCACAGAATGGGTGCAGGGCTGTTCAAGAACACAGGGAAATTAACATGTAAAAATGCAGAGTGATCTGGGCATAATGAGATTCAGAGAAAAGTTATTCTACCCGTATTAACTTGGTCTATTAGTACAAGAAACTTCTTTTGTCCTGTTAATTCTATACCAAGTAGGTTGTCTTTTGTGTTATTTTCTTACCTAGAAAAGCATGTTGAAAATTATTAACCAGTAATAAGGCTGCTAGGTTACTTTGCCACTGTCTGCCCCTTCCTAGAGTGGTGTTGCATAATATATACCTTGGGGACTGATTCCCTTTTATGTGGCTTTTGATAAGATCCCATACTGACAATGGCAGCTGCATAACAAACTCCAGTCTGGCTTTTCAGTGTAATAGTGGAACATGGTAATTCCATTTTTTTTTGTTTTGGGGCTTTTTTTGTAAGTTGGATGCATCTACATTAGTGTTTCAGTTAGGATTTGAAGTGTGCTTTTGAAATGCATCCATTGATACTGTGCTTTAAACCATTTTATAGAGAAGTCTCAGACCACACAAACTGTTGGATGTATCATTCTTTCATCCTTCTGGATGAAACTAAACAACACAACAAGGTCCAGGAAGTACCCTAATGC
The DNA here is from genome assembly GCA_020745775.1 of Theristicus caerulescens. Classification (NCBI taxonomy): domain Eukaryota; kingdom Metazoa; phylum Chordata; class Aves; order Pelecaniformes; family Threskiornithidae; genus Theristicus; species Theristicus caerulescens. Next base: position 79,610,565 of record CM036558.1, read on the forward strand.
AATCCACTTGTTAGTGGGCATTTATCCCATGGTACCAGACTAGAGCTAGAAGATAGAAAAAAACCCATAAAAAGTAGAAACAGTGAGTTCTCAGCACCACCTGGTTTGTTCTATAGACTTTTTGTGTCATACTTCCTAGCCACTGCTTCACTTAGATCTATTGCTTCCATAAATGATCTATCACGTTGTGTTTGCGTTACATGCTAAAGAAAATGAAGCAAACAAACAAAAAACTTATTCTAGGAAAACAGATAAGTTTGCAATTACAAAAAGTCAGAATCATAGTTGCAAAAGAAAAGCATCAAATATGAAGAAATAATTAAAATAAATGTGAAATTAATCTCTTATGTATACTTTATATAAAGTATCTTAACAGAAGAAAAAGCCTCCATGTAATAGTACTCTTTGTCTTTCCTCAGTAGAGAGAAAATTCTTCTTTGGAAGTAAAGATAATTCTGTAGATCAAAATGCCCTAACTTTGCTTCACTTTTTTTTCCATTTTCCCGCCTGCTCAAAGACTAGGAAACTTTCTTTGCAAATTGCTCTTATTTCAATGTTCTGTATTCAAACACCATTTATAGCAAGTTGGGGTGTGACAATAGAATAGAAGTATTACAGAACAGCAGCAAATCTTGAATAGTTTGAGCGTAGCAGAGACTGGTCTTGAAAAATGATTTTACCAGTGTGGAACCTAGATGACGAGGACAGAAGGACATGTGATCAAATCAATCTGTATGCACAGGCATATACCATCTGCATGTGCATGATTGCAGTCCTGTCATATTTAGCAATAAATCTGTGGATATTGTTCCCTCTAAGGGCAAAGCTAGGCCAAAGAATGTACAGGCTGCCCAAGGATTTCTAAGAACAGTGCATTCTCTCTTCAGCTTTGCTCCTACCCTGTTGAGGTCTGTGAGTCTTTAAGATAATGTGTGCACACTGAAACAGCATGGAAAATGATCAAAAACCCACAAGAATGCATCTGACAGAGTGAAGAGAACTGTTAACTAAGGCTGTACTGCAGAAAAGCTGCTTTAATAAGAATGTGAGAATGCTTTAGTAGAGTACCAAAGCACAGCTAGAAGCCCATGCTGCTTAGACCCTTGATAGCTAAAGAGGAGAAAACACTCAGCTGTTAGAGGAGCTTCTGGCTGTGGACTTTTTGGAATGGAATGATTCCACAATTAAAGGGGATGGGTAAGCACTCTGATAATGAGCCATCAGAAAACCTCTAATGACACTTTTTTAAAAAGTGCTGCTGATGACTGTACACTTCTGCTATGACTCATGGCACTGCAAGGCGAGAATAAGACAACTGAACAGTCAAAAAGGATGCCACATACAGAAAGCAAGACACAGCCTCCCAAGTAGCACATAGATGTCTAACAACATGTGTAAAAGTCTTTGCATCTTTGCATCAAAATCTCCAGACAATTCAACAGTATTCAGAAGTGGAATAGTGTGGGCTGGGAAAAAAAAAATTGCATTTCAGGATTTATCAGATCACAAGAAGGAAGTGACACAAATGATCATTTTCCTATTAAAGTATGATGGGGAGAAATGGGTTTGTGCAAGACTGAATTTTGTTTAAACAAACATTGAACAACAATCCCAGAAGATTTTAAAGCTAGTATCACAAGCTGGATAAAGTCTATACACCTGGGGACAGAAGGCCAGCTGAAACCTAAACACAGAGTATGCAACTATTGGTGAGATTTGGCAGCTCAGTTGCAATAAATACAGACTGTAATAAGGTGTGCAAAATGGAAAGTGACTGGTTAAAGAACAAGACTCTACAACCCACTGAAATTCCAGATCTGATACTGAGAAAAAGCAACATCATATTCAGTGACAAGTATTGCATAGCTACTTGTCCTGGTTTCAGCTGGGATAGAGTTAATTTCCTTAGTAACTGGTATAGTGCTGTGCTTTGGATTTAGGATGAGAGTAATGTTGATAACACACTGATGTTTTGGTTGTTGCTGAGTAGTGTTTACACTAAGTCAAGGACTTTTCAGCTTCCCATGCTCTGCCAGGTGCACAAGAAGCTGGGAGGAAGCACAGCCAGGGGGGCTGACCCAGACTGGCCAAAGGGCTATTCCATACCATATGACATCATGCTCAGTATATAAACTGGAGGAAGAAGAAGGAAGGGGGAACATTCGGCATGATGGCGTTTGGCTTCCCAAGTAACCATTACATGTGATGGAGCCCTGCTTTCCTGGAGATGGCTGAACACCTGCCTGCCGATGGGAAGTAGCGAATGAATTCCTTGCTTTGCTTTTCTTGTGTGTGCAGCTTTTGTTTTACCTATAAAATTGTCTTTATCTTGACCCACGAGTTTTCTCACTTTTACTCTTCCGATTCTCTCCCCCATCCCACCAGGTGGGAGTGAGCGAGCAGCTGTGTGGTGCTTAGTTGCTGACTGGGGTTAAACCACAACACTACTGTAGATTACTGCTCCATTTCTTGAGATGGTGAGCATTTGGAAAATACTCAGGAAATGAAAGGCACATTTTCCAAGTATCTGACATGACAGAAAAGAGGCACACAGTACATCACAGCGGAAGATGAGAAGATGCTTTCTACTGGTCACTCAGAGAGCAATAGGAAAGGCAGTCAGCAGAAAAGATCATATAATCATAGAATCATTTAGGTTGGAAAAGACCCTTAAGATCGAGTCCAACCATTAACCTAGCACTGCCAAGTCCACCACTAAACCATGTCCCTAAGCACCACATCTACACGTCTTTTAAATACCTCCAGGGATGGGCACTCAGCCACTTCCCTGGGCAGCCTGTTCCAGTGCCTGACTACCCTTTCAGTGATGCCTGATACTTATGGCAAAAGCAAAACAAAAGAAAGACAGTAACAAGCTTGTGATATTTAATCACTATACATCATTCCTGAGTCCAGATAGGAGGATAATAAGGAAAGAAATAAGGATGAAAACAGTGTTTCCTGATTAGGGGAAATACTGTCAGGCTAAACTAACTTTATAAGTTTCTGATTTTACAGCTCTTGTACTGCACTGACAATTTTTAAGGCTCTTTAAATGGTGAACTTTTGCATATCACACTGTCAGGCAGTTGTTGATGTCATTTGTGCAGTCCCATTTACCAGCACTTTCCTTCCTCCATACTTTGCATTTTTATCCTGCTCAATAGAAGTCTGTCAGAGTCAGCAAACATGCTAAGGCTGAAACTACCTTTTGGATGGTACGGTCACTCTATCATTGAAGCACCTGGCAGAGTGCTGGCTTATACTTAAACAAGGCTTAGAACTTCCCCACTATGCATCATAAGTACAACTTACCCTTCATTTTACTTATATCAATTTGAGTAATAAATCATAGTTCCTTTACTGAGACAGAACTCGAGACCATTTTCTCATTTAATAGCTTTCATCTTTATGATGTTCTATATAATGGATATCACAGTACACTAATGAGTTTGCCAGAATTATTGGAAGATGTATCACCATGTATATACTTACTTTTTATCCCTGGAAGGACTGCATGAATTTATCAGTTTTATAATTTCTCTCCACTTATATGGATTATATAGGTAAAAAACCATGGTTCTTCAAAAATGCTTTGAAACATTCTTCTTATTTAGCAATGTTCTTAGTGTACAGTTACCATTATGTTCTCTCATTAGCAGTGATATACTGTGTCTCTGTCAATAGTCAGTATTTGTCTAAGGAGAGTGTGACCACACACAAAATTATTTAATTTTAAAAACAGAATTAAGAACTGATCTACAGAATATGGGACTTCATTTATTTTATTCACAGGATATTAATGCCCATGTCTAAAATGCAGTATTAAAAATAATAGATTGACTTTCTAGTATGCCTGTTTGAGAATCATCCGATGTCTCTGTAAGGATACAGGACAATTTTTTTTTTTAAATGAAAAGGTGTGAAATACATCAGCACATTTGAAATACATAGGAACAAGGAAAGAAGATGGAATATGGCTTTTCGGTAACAGACCTTTAAACAAGAATCTTTGCTTTTTTGAAATAAAAAAAAATACTGAGATTATGTGGATTTGCAACTTATTGTTATTGTAAATCTTGGGCTTAAAATTACTGTTAAAACTAGCATTAAAGATTTTCTACCCTCAGTGGCATAACCTGAGGGAAGACTAGAACTGCATGATCAGTGAGCCAAAAGTTGTCCAATATTTGCTGACAACATCTTGTGAGAGCTACAAGAAAAATGTTTTCTAGCACTGGTGCTCTTGGGAGGTACCTCGATAATGCTTTGAGTTTTTGCATAAAACTTTGATTTCCACATTAGAGACAAAGACAGGAAAACAAAACAAAACAAAAGGATGATACCTCTGAAAAAAATAAAATAAGCCACAAACCATAAGGTACATAAAAAGTTTTGAAAAATATTTCCAAGTTTTTTTATTAGTTTTGGTTTATACCAGCCACAGAGACGGATGCACCTGCAGCACAGCAATTCACTCTGGCCTCCATTCTGCACAGAATTCATGCACAGTCAGCTTTATGTACTGTGAACGACTCCGTTGATTTGCTTCTTTATGTAAAGTTGTGTACAAACACCTTTGGGCAACCATGGCTTCAGGAAATACGGTTGCATAAAGGGGAATCTACAGCTATGAGGATTCATACTATCATTTCTCACTTTCTATAGCTATCAGCTAGGAAGTTCCTATCTGGACAAGTAGATTTGGGAAGCTTTTTCTTGAGTGAAGACTGTGAGATGGGAGACTGGGTCCTCTTACTCTGAGTGTCTCTGATTCAAAAGGGTACTTAGATGCTTATATTTAACCTGAGCCAGAATTTCAGTGGTAAATGCTAGCAGAACAATTTCCCTAATTAACCTACTGAGGTTGCTAGGTACCTAGTTTTCCCCAAATAACGTACTTCAGGAAACTGAAGTTGATTTGCCACACATGTCCACAGTGCAAGGACCATTGTGCAAAAAATAATTCATGAGGTAAGAGTTAGAAAGCAACAGAAGGAGTTCAACTCTACAGCCTCTTTAGGGTACCCAACACCTATACCCATCCAAAAGAGGACTTCTCTAAACTACAAAGCCATTTCCATTCCTTTCCCCTCCTTGTTCACTTGAATCTGAGATACATGCTTCTCCTCAGCATTTCCTGATTACTGCCTTAAGCAGTGGAATTTGACATGTATCTCAGGTTTGTCAGATTGATCTTTTGAGTCAACCATCTAATTCTTAGTAGTGACATGGCTAAACCCCTGTGTTTTCAACATAGAATAGAACTTTTACTATTACTAGATTATTAGATTACTATTATTAGATTACTATTCTAAGGACTCCTATAGTAGAAATAAGGCAACAAAAGAAGACAAGAAAAAGGTTTATCCTTTGCAATGAGCTTTACAAAGAACACTAAAGGACTGGGCAATCAAATTTGGAAAAAGAAGGCACAGTGACAATGTACCTTACACGGACTACATTATGGTTTCCCAAGAGAGCTCAAATTAAGCAGCAGCTGCCTTCTGACTTTTCCAAAGATGGGGGAGGGAGGTAATGCAATGATGACTCAAAAGTAGCCTTTCCTCTCTTTATTAACTAGCAGTATTCCACAAAGGTTTAGGATGATACATTTGCAATGCTACAAAGATAGTTACTGCTTACTTTGCAAGGCAAAATATATATGGAAAATAGTCTTCATGCCTGAATTTCCAAGAGTGTTCCAGGATAAGGATATCTTTGTATTGACACAAAATTTTATTCTATCCATTAAACATTGCTGTTGAATATTCACCAAGAAATATCTAGACAACCAAATTCTAAGACAAAAAACCTGGTACCAATCACAGTCAAATCCTACTTTTGTGCTTCCACCAGTAAGCCTAAATGAAGGCTCACATGTCTCCCTTAATGATGGTTGCTCCCTATTGAGCAAAAGTACTCAGGATACTTCAATTACTAAATGCAATAGTAATGAGATCGACAAAAATAAAAGCTAGTTATGATGATGTTAGTCAGATAAGAGCACACAAAATATGTCATAAACCTGTATTCTTTCTTGTAAAAATCCTTTTCTAACACATAAAAATCTGGCCATTCCTCTGCTGAAAGACAGCTGTGCAGTGTGGGTAGAAAGAGTGAATGGTTTGGATAAGAAATTCTGGATGTGTTTTCCTATTCTTGTGGCAGTAAAATTCTCTATTTTCTTTGCAATTTTGGAATTTTGGGGATAAAATTAGGATTGTCAATATTATAAATCTATGTTTTATATATGATTTTTATATATTTTGTCTCATGTTAAAATGTTGCTAATAACATTCAGATACATATAATACGAATCCTGAAATCTAGTACCATTGCTTCCAGATATTTCTGAGCTATCCTACTAATGTGACTCATGGGATTTTTTTATAGCATATTGAGTTTATCTTGGGATACCTAGAGAAATGGCAGGTTTATAGATAACTGCTTATACAAACATGGTATTGAGTGATTAGAATGAACATGTCTAAAATTGGACATCTACCTTGATGATCTTATTGCAAATACTCTTCTTTCAACTGGACACCTCTCAGCTTAACCACATTCTTCTTCCTCCTTTCCAGTCTCTCTCCTTACATCTTTTTCAAGCCCAGAACAGCAGATGAGGTTGTACATACTTGACTGAGAAAACATACTGGCTTTCTTCTTACATTACAATTTCACCTTCCTTCAGAGACTTTGAGCATATAACCCTGCTTTAGTGTCACTGAAAATAACTAATTTGAGGAAAACAAGAGCAAAGTTTTTCTTTAACAATCACTGAGTTTCCTCAGTCACCTATTCTGCTATCAGTGGAGGAAGCAGTCAGAGAAAAGAGGGCCCAGTTTCACCAAGAACTTATGAACTTGGTGAAATACAGATATTTGCAGTCAGGATCTTAATTTTCCTTTTTATGCCCAAAGACACTACCCGAGCTGAGTGCTGTGTGCTTATTGCAGGCACTTTCCATGTCATGCTTAAATAAATAAATGCTCTAGCAAAGCTCTTATAATCCAGGCAGAAAAAACAAAAAATGGTGAGAGGAGAAATGGGCACAGAGAGGTGAAATGATTTGTTCAAGATTCTCTGGCTAATTAGATGTACAGCAGTGCACAGAAAATAGTATTCTGAAGTCAGCGTGCAAGACAGTAGATATTACTATCTTGTCTCAGGATACTCTCACATATATCATAGGACAAGTTCACTCACAGCATTTCAAGATATGGAGAACAATGCCAAGATAAAGTTTATGTTACCTCTGCAAAAGATAGCTATTCCTTCACTATCACTAAAGACCTATTCACAAAAAATCACAGTTGAAATACAGTTCTTTGCTGTCATTTGCATAACATTTATCCAGCTATTTATCTCTTGCATGAGTTTTCCCTTACCAAGAGCAGACAGCTTGTAAGAAAGTATTTTAAATGAAAGTGATATACATTTAAATAAAACGGTTTTCTGAGAAGTAATTTACCATTCCTACTTTAGTAGCCATAGAATTCCCTAGTTCTGAAGTGCTGTACATAATGAATGCTAACCTCACAGGGCTAAGCAATAATTGTCATTTTTCTGTCTTAAAGATTGCGGCTATTATTTATTTATAGTATAATACACTCAAGTTGTCATTCACCGCATGACCATGCCACCAACCACCTTTATTCTACAGTATAAAAGAAAATTTCTCAAGGGATGGATTTCTATATGCAAATTACACAAAAGCTATTAAAGCAACAATTGATCATAATGCAGAAATATTGAGGATGGTGAGGCAAAGGCCATGGAGGACAATGACAGAACCTCAGCTCACTTCAGCGGGCTCTATCTCAGATTTTATTATGTCTCAAATCCACACTGTAAAAAGCAGTGCTACTCTTCATTTAACTGTGCCAGTTAACTTTCAGCATCTTTAAGTGTCTTTTCACCAGCTTCCTTCCTGGATCTGGTTTATTTGAAGAGCTGGAAAAAACAGCTCAAACTCATCCCTGCAGGCAGTGACAGCTTTAACTCCTGATGCTGCAGTGGGCTTCCAGGCAACACAGCAGTGGAGCAGGAGCTCTTGTTCCTCTGGGAGACAATAAAATCAACAACTTAAATTCTGATGTTTACATCCTTCCTCCCCTCCCCCAAAACACACAAACATGTACATGCACACAATTGCATAAGGTAACTGAGTTTTGTTGTGTATTATCAGAGTCCTCACACGGGGAACTTGTGAAGTGATTGCTTTCATCTTTTCTTGTAAATAGGGGGAGGGTCTCCATCTGTATTTTAATATTTCTATACATAATAAAAATAGTTACTTGCTATCTCTGGGATAAATCAAGAATCTATCAGTGTGCCACTTTGATGAAGAACTTCTCTTTAAAAAAAGAAACAAAGCAAAACCAATCTCAGATTCCACACAGGGACTGCACAGCCAATTCAAAAGCGTCCTGAGGGGTTTTAGTACTTTTTCTGAACTTCAGAGCTGTCTTTAATATGACTATTTCTATTTTTCAAATGAAGATAATTGAAAGAAGCAGGCCAATCATAAATTCTTAATGCTAATAGACCTTTAATTCCTATCCAACATAATTTTTACATGTTTATATGAATATATGTATTTTACATCTATTGTTACTTAGAAGATAAGACTTTAATATTAAAATTATTAACTTTGGATGTTAAAATTTAACTATATTGATCCTAATGCTGCAAGTTATCTAAATACCAACATCATAATTAGATAATGAGATACCTAAATAATCTTCAAAGCCTGCAACTTCTAGCCTGATTTTCATCAGCACTGGGCATTCCCAGCTGGATCCAAGAATATCCAATACATTATAAGATTGTCTCTTTATATCTGAGATTTAGGTACTCAAGCAAATTTCCTTAAGAAAAATTGATATTAATTTACATTAATGAAATAACCTTGCTTAGAAAATCATTAATTCATCACACAGAGCATAAGACCTTTACTTGGTAATGTGTCAGGAAACTCACTCATCTCCTGAAGTAAGCATGTGATTGCGTAGGCTAATTCCAAATGGAAGGACAAAGAGTCCCTTTTTCTTCCAGGAAATTCTCGTGGAAGAGAGCTTCTCAATGGAAAATATTTCTCTGGAAAAGATTTAGCTAAATCTCTTGGGGAAAGAGCAAGGAACATTGAGATCCATTGCTGAACAAATGATAGATTTCTCCAAATCTGCTCTCCCAAGCTGAATGTAAATCCTTGCATCTGTGCATGGAGTACTCATCCCTCCCAGTTTCATCACCCACCTAAATCCCTGCATCTGTGCACGGAGTACTCAGCCCTCCCAATTTCATCACCCACCTATGCTGTAGCTTCAGACTGGCTTCAGATCTCCTGGCTGTGCATACCCACTGAAGACCAACTCTCCAGAAGGTTAGTTCTCCTTGTAGTACTTTACTCAAAGAGCCTTTGAGGAGATCCAAGAAAAGGCTGTTCATTTTAGGCTTTAATGTCCTCAGTACTGTAAACTTTTCTAAACAGTGTAATGGTAATGCATGTTTTTAGCTTCCTCCTTACCATTCCTATTCCGAAGGCGTGGGACCCTACAAGGAGCTCTTGCAGGAAGAAAGAAAGGAAGAGACTTGTCTCAGGACTGTCCTGGTTTTGGCTGGGATGGAGTTGGTTTTCTTCCTGGTAGCCGGTATGGGGCTGTGTTTTGGGTCTAGGTTGAGAACAATGTCGATGATACACTGATGTTTTGGTTCTTGTTAAGTAGTGCTAAGTACTTGCTAAGTGGTGCTCACACTGGTCAAGGACTTTTCAGCTTCCCATGCTCTGCCAGGGGCATGGGAGGCTGGGAGGGGGCACAGCCGGGGCAGCTGACTCAGACTGGGCGGGGGCTATTCCATACCATATGACATCATGCTCAGTATATAAGCAGGGGAGTTGGCCAGGGAGGGGTTCGATCGCTGCTTGGGGGACGTGCTGGGCATCGGTCGGCGGGTGGTGAGCAATTGTACAGTGTACTGCTTGCTTTGTATTACTACTGTTCTATTTTTTATTTTACTTTAGTTATTAAACTGTTTTTATCTCAACCCACGAGTTTTTCCCCTTTTGCCCTTCTGATCCTCTTCCCCATCCCGCCGGTGGGGGGGGGGTGAGCGAGCGGCTGCGTGGTGCTTAGCTGCTGGCTGGGGTTAAACCACGACAAGGACTAAATGACGCAGCTAAAATGGCACTGTTCTTTTCAGACCTTTTTTCAAAGACTTGCAGATTTTGCTATTATATTGAATTTTAACTGTAGGTGTATTGTTCTTACAGACACATGCAGATCATTTGCAACACTAAGGTCACAGACCAAAATCCATTATTAAACTACAAATCCAAAGCATTTTAGCCCTCTGTAGCCTACAGGGCAATGTGACCTTCCAGTATCTGAGAATATGAGAAAAGTTCGCTTCTTAGCATTCACACTTTCAATCACAATGAGCAGCCTACACATGATGATTCTCCAGGTACTGACAAATGATAAAAAGACTGATTATTGCTCTTCCTTTTTCTTCTTTTCTTACTGATTTGGTAATGGTAACTGCTCAAATGTCTTTGCATGCTTCATTGTCATCATTTTTAGCTTTTTGCTATCCTCCTTTTGGGATGACTGGCCTAATTATCTAGTGATGATGATACATGTTCTGATACTGACAAGAGAGAGATCTGAGAGCTAAATAAATCAAGTCTCCTTTAACAGTGACTAGTACTGATACAGGCTGTGAATCTCATATTTTGCTTCAACAACCAGCACTGTGTTTCACCTCAGGCTCTGTTTAATATGATCTTACAGTTCGAGTGAACCATGCAGTGGTCAGCGGCGCACACAGCCATTTCAATAACAGAATATATTGAGTTTAAAATTATCTTATTTTGCCCAGGCTTTGTCTTTGTATTAAAAAAAAAAACCCACAAACTATTCTGTTCCTTAATTTCTTAGCAATCCTAAATTATTTTATTTGACTCTTCCTAGCAGCTGGGTCTGTGAAAGTTATTTGAAGCACCCTAACCAGATATTAAGGACAGATGTTTTGGTTTTGCACCACTTTGGGGGGGGGAGAAGTAAAATCAAAATTAAAAAATTAATGTCTTCCAAATTTAGAATATGAGCCTTAGTCCACTAATATGTATTTAGTGGTCAGTAAGTCCAAAATTCAGAAACACGTGTGGGTGTGCTCACCTCGTTTACCCTTGGCAAATGGCCTGGATAACAATACTTGTTAAAATAAGAATGTGAATATAAATGGTATGGGTGAATCGAACACAAAGCTATCTGAGCAGGCATTTACCTAAACCTAATCATGTGAAAGAGGAATACAACCACCAGACGGATCAAACAGTAACCTGGGAATTACAAGGAGACTTCTGAAACAAAGATGGAATCAGCTTGTAAAGAGATGTGTATATATATAAACAGCATGGAAACTGTAACATGGGGAAGAGGCTTTGGAACAGCTGCAGTCAGCCCCTGGTTTGACACTGCTGGCAGCTACCCCGCAGGAATCACAATCTCTGCAGGGGGCTGATGGTGCAGCCTCCCCGTGGGGCACTGGGAGCAGCTTGCACCCAGCTAGGGCAGTGAGTGCAGAGCACAACAAGCAGGGAACCAACGCCTCAGGGTGTGTGTGTGGGCACTTATGAGGTGCTTCCTCGCCAGCTTGTGTGTCACCAGGTGGTAGGAAGCAGCAGGGGTATACACAGAGCTGGAGCATCCACATCTCCCACAGGACTGGTGTGCAGTTGGGGAATCTACTTTATCTTCCCCAAAAGGGGTTGTGCTGGTAACACACACTGCCTGCAGGCAGGGCTGGCACATGCATTTAATTGTGTGCATGTGCATGATTAGAACATTTTGAGATTAGTTATAACTAATCTTAATGGTCAGTAAGGTGCTTAGAAATCTGTAGGTCTTTATTAACATTTTGTTAGTATCTAGTATCATGATTTATCTGTTGTGTTACCAATACCAGTCCTGAATGTAGTTCACTGATTACCAGTTAATTACATCTTGTTAATAAATCAGTAAACCGCTTCAATCCAAATTTGGTTTTATTTACATGATCAGAGCTGTCTTTCCATGAAACACACATGCACTACCTAAGATGCTAAAATGGGGGTTAAATGATGCATAAGTTATGTGCTGTCCACTGGCACTGAGGTGAATTTCATTCACTTTCAGAGCTTAATCCTGCAAGTATTATTTACATTATTAGTAACTATCGAAATCTTGCTTTTGTGGTTGTGAGGGTAAGCATTTAAAATTAGGCACATTAAGCCAATTTAAGTTGGCTTGCACAATTTCTGCCCTTTGATCAAGTGAAGGAAGGCCAAAAGAGAAAACAAAACTGATCAGAGATCTAAAAAACCAAGACAAGCCTATAAGAAAACATGGAATAAACCAGGCTATGTAAACTAAGCAAGAGAAGACTAATGGAGTGGATTATAATATTTTCAAATATATAAAGGCAGCTATTAAGAAGTAGACAGCATTGCATTGCTGGTGTTGTAGTCAGATAAGACAGTAAGTAAACTGCAGGAAGTACCAGATCAGGCATTAGAGAAAACACTTTTCAGATTTCTTCTTCGCTTCTAAATAATAAAGCACTGGAACAGGTTTCTGCAGAGTTTGTAGTTTCCCTGTCATTGAATGCCTGCAAGAACAGATCTCTGCTGGGAACAGGAGGATGATTAGATATCCTTCCAAGGTCCTGTCCTCCATGATTTTATGCTATTATATAATAACACATTGCATCATAAAGCACATACTCTGAATGTGGACCCATAATCAGGTAGAATGAGACTATGTCCTGAAGGACACTTGCCCAGAGCATTTAAACTCCTGAACTGAAGCTACAATGTATGCAGTGGAGAAGACGGAAGACTGCAAAGTGGTCTCACATTAAGGATGCCCTGAACTGCCAGCTTCTTTCTCTTTCTGTGGTACAGAGATCTTCTCTAACAGCAGTCAAAATGCAAGACTTGCTGAATTGTAGTCACTGAGTAAACCATTATGGTTTCTGCCTTCCTTCGTACCCTACTGAGCTTCTTGTTGTTTTGCCTTTCTGTAGCTTACCATCCCCAAAACAGATTCAGCACACCTGAGTGTCTGTCAGTATCTCAGCAGCCCGGGCACACTGATGACAATGGTAAGGCAAACCTACCTTCCTCAGCAATTTAAACAAAATCACTGCACTGTGAATGGCAATGGCTGAGGCAGTAGCAGATGTTTTATTCTGCTGAGTCTTCTCTGAGGGAGGGTCATTTTGGGTGGACAGCTTGGTGCAGTAACATTTTACTGCTCATCTCGAGGTGAGCAAAAATCAGCCCAGCTTATCTGTCAAGAATCCTGACACTACACTTTCCACAGTTGTGAGCAACTGTATAGTCTTTATCTTCTGTGTACCTAATCTGAGGTTCAGTTCTGAGAACAGTGGATACTCTACATAAACCAATTGGTGACTTTTCTTATGCCCTACAAAGTGAGGCTAATATCACTTCCTCTCCTGTAATCAGACTGTATACCGTGCTCTAAATGAGGCAGATACAAATTGTATGTTATAATGCATTCACATTTATATAGAAGCACATAATGTGAAACTGTGCTTAATATGGCATTTTTAAATATTGAGTGCAAGACACCCACTCTGAGAATTAGGAGACTATAGGTCATTTATATATTAATTTTCCACAGGGCTTTACAATTATTTTTTTTTCCTGAGAGCAGGGGAGCTGTGGGATTCATGGTTCTTCTATTCTCACTCTAAAAAGTGGTGTTCTTCAGTTAAGAAAAGAAAAAAGTTATTTGTCTCCTCCTTGTCTCATCTTTCTTTATGTCTAATCTCCCCTCCACCTTGGAAATTCTTTATTCCCCTTCCCAGCCTCCAATTATCATCTCAACTTTAGCGGCTGATTTCAGTCTCTGTCTGCACTTGAGTCCAAGCTTTCTCTCTCTCTTTCTCTCTCTGTATTTTTCCCAATATATTTCTCTGTCTCTCCCTTCCAAAGTTTCTGATCACCACCTTTACTGTCCCATAGCTTTCTTACCTCAATCTGTTTTGACCTTCTTTTCCCTGGGTGATCTGGTTTATTGCCCAGACAGGCTCAGATGTGCCAGCCTGCTTCCTCCATGTTGCTTATGCCCAGTAGCAAGTTCCTCTGAGGCTACAAGTGATGGAGGTTCACTGATTATAATGCAGATGTTCAAAACTAGAATCAGACAGACAAGCCACAGATCTGTAGAGCTATAGTTTCAATGGAAATCTTGTGAGTATGAGGCTTAAGCACATGCAGGTTAGGCACAACCTTTGAGGAACTTTATAGTTAAAAGTTAAACCAGTAATTGTGCCTAAACTGTAATTTTTTTAAGTCAGGGTAGATTTTCATGGGGTCACAACATGCTCATCCCTGATTTAGCAATACTTCTCTAGTGCAGAACATTTGACCCTTAAAACATTTCAAAGAAAAGGGCAGGATTTGCTCTTTAAATGAGCAATGCATAAAAATACAAGAAAATATTTATTATAATGCTGCTGCCCTGTCATGCCTATTTTCTATAAGGTTGAAACATTTTAATGAATGTTTACCCCAAATTCACCCAAACACATATCAAAGAAGGGAAATTGTATGTAAATGCTTACAAGCTGGTGGACTGAAAGAAAGTTTTTAAGAGAAATATTGAATAAGTCTATTGAATAAGTCTGAATAACAATACTTGTCCAGCCTATGTGAAACATCATTTTCTGTGGGACTATTTATGTCCCTGATATGGGACTATTTATCTAAGTAGGGATATCAAGACCAGGTAGTAGCAGTGCATGACTCTCATACTCCAGAATTACGATGGGCAAAGGCAACTTCAGATTTTCCATGATATTTCAAAAGATCTGACTCATTTCAAGAGGTCCATGCAATACCCACTTATCCACTGATGTTATGTCTGCCAGTGACATTATCCTTCTGAGATCAGTAGTACTGGTGGCCAACAGTGGCTAATAATTCATTTTTCCCATCTCACTAGATGTAGTTTGTATTTTATAGCTGTTCCCTGTCACCTACAATAAATTATTTCCTAGCTCTACTACTGACTTAGGATTGTTGGATGTGTTCAGGTCTAATTTCATTAAAACAAATCTCATGCTGGTATGTAGGAGGGAAGCAATCTAATGATATTAGCTAAAGAACTTACATCTGGTTCTTTTTGCTAATGCTGTCTGGCATCTGCGAAGGCAAAACCAGCTGACATCCACGATGTTAATCTTGTTAATCTTTTTCAAAAGATCTCTGAGGAGGAAACATACATTGCATAGTTATTGCCTTTCTTTGTATACAATAGCAAAAATCATTTTTAACTCTTATTAGATAACAAATCTAATTTTCAACTCTGCTTTTCACTGCACAAGGAATTTTTAACATTTACACTCTCATACTGAGAATCATTTTATTGAGAAGAGTACAGATAGTAAGGAAGCCCCACGAGCTTAGGTTCACAAAGGATTTCTTTAAGTGGGGGGAGGGAGGGAAGAGAAGGTGAAAAACTATCTGCCATCCTTAGCACCGACATGCAAACTAAAGATCCTGAGAGCTTCCACTAAAATGCTGACTTAATGACAAAACCAACTAAGCTCCACAAATAATTCAATTTACAGCATTATCAGGTCTCTAAACCCAGATCTCTATTACTTCTGTCAGGTATGCCTCAAGATAGCCTTAAGTCTGGTATGCCATCTGATGCAAATCAATCCTCTCTCTACTGCTTGTAGGGCTAGGGCTTAAGCATATGCCCACCACCCTCTTATGACTCAGTCTCCCCTTCCTAGTACCTAGTTGGATGGTTCCAAATTCAACTCAGAAGCTATGTGGGAAGAGAGTTTAAGCTTATGCATAAGCTAATACAATAGCCAGGTGTAGCCTAAGTGCTATATTTCTTCAGGCATTTGGTAGTTCAGAGCAGCTTGCTGCCTGTTGGATACCTCTGTCCTGTCCAGCATTGCAAGCAAGGAGTTCTCCTGCATATTGGTTCCAGACTGCCCAATCTGGGAGGCTTTGACGGAATGCATCTAATCAAGCAAACTGTATTCAAAATATAGCCAGTGAATATAACAATGGTCTTTCCACCTCTTTTCCACTCAACAGGTCAGTGCTTAAAGTGCTCTGAACATCATTTCTATTACAAATGTTCTCTGCTATAGCTGAAAAAAGGCAAGAAAAAGGCTCTTTGCCTGCAACACAGTCTCCAGAAAGTTTTGCCCTGTAGGATTTCGATCAGTGGTCAGTGTATGTTTAACTAGCCTGCTTCTACTTGTTTGCAGTCCAATCTTTCTTGCTCTGAAACTTCTTCAGTTCCCTTTGCAGTCAAAATCTCTCCTATCTAACCAGAATTGTCAACAGCTATGGAAAAGAAAAATGCTGACAGATTCCCCATGTTACCAGTGATTTTGATTTTTTTTTTGGACCCAATTCCCATAGCTCTCAGGCAATTTAGTTTCACATTACTCACAATACAATACTGTAAGAAAAATCTTACTAGTAGGAGTTGATTTTCAGAGTTGAGATTCAGTCAGGGTTTTTTTGAGAGGAACATATTTTGCTGCTTGGATCTGAACATCTCTAGTGTTAGCATGTCATCTGTAAAATGGAAGGAATTTGGTTGTCTTAGACTAGTCTCAGTCTCTTGGTGAGATAGGCAGACCTGGTGGCATTAAAATGTGTATTTCACATGTATATCACAGACATGGCTCTCGACACTTCCTTACATAGCCTGGTACTTAATCATGGACAAGAAGTTTCTAAAACAGGGTCAATGGATGGGATATGCTGTCATCTTGTATTTGCCCTTAGAGAATCTTCTCTGTTTCCTTAAGGGTGTGTACGCAGGGTGAGATGACTTTTTGCAATGCAGCACTCACAAGACCTATTTCTCTTTGTAGAAGACTGCTGAAAGAAAAGTAGAGAGGTATCTAATTATATTTTAAACAGTCTGTGAATTATCTTTCTCTACTCTGTACTTTGACCATGTGCAATTTCATTCTTCAAATATGAAAAAAAATTAAATCACCTTGAATAATATGTACAACTATTCAGGTACATTCTAGAATGGATTTTCAGTTTTATTACTAGTCAAGGTCATACAAGAGTTTTGCTTTACCCAGTTGCCTTCTAAAATATTGAAGGTTAGAATTTTCCCATCTAAGAAGTTCAAGAACAGTACATAAGGACCAAAGAATACTCCAGTCTCATTAATTAATCAAGTCATGTCACAGCAGATCTTGTTAATCCATCCTCAGAGGAAACTCGATTGATGTTTCAATTCTCTATGCAAGAATAGACAGAATAGTGAATAGTGATATACAATTACAGAGAGATGGGCAGCATTTGGAGATACCAGAAATTAACCTAAATTAATTTTTTCCCCAACAGTAACTGAAAGACCTTTTTGGATGTTATCTTTGTGAACTAATCTGTTTAGAGGACACTAGCAGGATTATATTTTGATGCTAAATATTGTAAGGTGACTGCATTAAAAGCTCCATTGGAAAGTACAAGAGTTAATGAATTTTAAAAGTCACTTTATTGCATAAAACCAAGCAGCTTATTTTGGCATCTTTTATCTATTTGAAGTCACAGCAGAAAAATGCAGTTTTTTCCAGTGTACTAGGAGAGCGACAATGACTGGGTATGCAGTAATAGCGGTTACATTACTTTTTCTTGGCTAGTAGCAACATTTGCTTTCTAGTCCTAAAAAGAATCAAATTGCTAAATCCAGCAATCAGGCTCACAGAGTAGTTCATTTTTTTTTCCAGGATGAACAAATATTTTAAGTCTGAGATTTACTAGCAATACTCTTCATTTAGTCAAATTGAGTATCTGGCCTCTGTCTTGAGAGTTAATGAACACCCTTGCCCTAATCCCACCAAACGTCTAAGCTCTACGTAACTGTTTACAGGTGAAAAACCTCTCGGAGGTCAAGGGATTATTCTGATACTTCATGTTCAACATGTTTAAGCAAACAGCTGAGCTTAGCTCAGTGACTTTTACAAAACTGATGCTTGCACATAGATAAAACATGCTCCCTATATGAAAGGAAAGTAGGAATACTCCACGTTTAGCCTAATAGGATTTATGTAGGATAGAGCTGATGCAAAATTTCTTGAGCTCGATCAGTGCACAGGAAAAAGTTTTACTTTTTCTAGCCAAGTTGGCTGTTACAAGTTCACAATAAAGGAATGCATGTATTCAAAGTTTAAGACCAAGAAAAATCATAGTGGTCGTTTTTAAAATCGTTGTACTGCTCACATCTCAAGGTCTCTGTCCAGATGTAGATGTTCTTTCCTAACCTTGCCTAAGGCTCTTCTGATAGCTCTGACAATTATGTATGAAATTATCCCTCAGACAGAAGAGTGATGCATCTGCAGTATGGGTCTGATCCAAAGATCAGTAAAAACAATGGAAAAACTCCAAGTGGTGCAATTGCTTGTGGATCAGATCCCTGAATTGTTAGTGATGAAGCACTGTATAAAATGTCAGCTCCAATTAAGCTATGGCAAAATTCCCATTCTCTAGGGTCAACACTTCAACTGTAAAATTTTCTCAGTTATCTGTACTCCATAGATTCCAATTACTTTCCAGCTTAACACATCTACAAAAGTAAAGCTTATTTGTAAAGTCAGTCATCCTTTTTCCACTAACCCCAAAACTTCTAGCACTGCTGTTGTATAAAATCAGTTCCTGTTTCTTTTTAATCTTAGTTATTTTTGCATCTTCTTCAGGAACAACAGTCAGTAAAAATGTATGCTCATATTTGCAATTATATGCTCTTTCCTTTTGTTTGTATACCTTTTTAAGTTTCACTACTGTCTATGCAACTAAGTTGTCTGTTCATAATATGAACTCCAGAATTTCAAAACACAGATTTTTAATATAATGTGAATGTTTACATCAGAAGCACCTGCATACTACTTTAATCAGAGATCAGAAAAAACCACCATAGTATTTATAACCGGTGTCTTATGCCACTTCAGATGAAGCATCCTGTGGGCCAGGGCCTCAGATGATGTCTGGAGACATGGCTTCACTGATTTCAGTGACCTCACCAAATGAGGATCTCTTTCTACCTGTACTTATACAATTCTTTGTGGCTATTCTATGGAATTAAAACATGGAGAAAAATAAAAATCAATAAATATCAAACTGAATAAATATGAGAAGACTTTGATCTGCTGCCAGATGCTTTGTTAGTGAAGTTAGCTAAATTTACTGCAGAAGTTCCTACTTTTGGTCTATACTTTGCATATTCTTTAGACTTAAAAGAAGTCCCCTACCTGCTCTTGTTAAGAATAAAATCTGTTGTGACTAGTTAATTTGCTTACTCAGGCACTCCATTTTGACATAATTAAATTTTTCATCCAGTTACCTTATTCCTAAGTCTCTATTAACAGGTTCAGAACATAAATGTAGAGTCCCTCTGCAAGTTCACTGACTACCTAATCTTGCTGTGCCAGGTTATGATCCTTCCAGGCCTCACCAGAGCCTCTGGAGGCTTCCCACAAAAATCTTAAGAGACCTGGAGACTGCAAAGATCTGTGCTGTAGCTGTGGCTGAAACACTTTCCTATGTGATTAGAAATAAGTAAACCATGACGAGCTGTTGCCAGCCTGGAGCACGTTCTCCCTGTGACAACCCTACTAACTATGGTTTAATATCACTCACATATTTTATTCCTACAGATAGCCATGCCCTCACTCTCCAGCATCCTCACTGTTAATCACAGTTCAGTAAACAGGCCTGGCATTACTGCTTATCTTCTCCTCAACAACTTTTCTGCATCAGTCCATTCACATTAATCATTTTTCACTGCTCTTGCATGCCAGCTCCAGAAGACTTCCTATGAACCTGTCCTCAGATTCAGGCAGATTTCCTCCTACCAAGGGGCTGGAAGGAAGCTTGGAGAGGTCTAGACCATTCCACCTCAATTTACAATTGAGAAAGCTGAATGCTGGGTTTGTTTTTCATCCAACCCACACTTCCCTCAATCAAACCCTTTCCTTCCTCTTCACTGCTTTCTCAGAGCTCTGTGTGCATGTATGATGTACGTAGCAATTCTCTTGTATACGGATGAAAATCAAGAACTATGCATGAGAGGAGACATTTATAGCCCGGCACATAGTGATATACACTTACCTAACTTGCCTGTTTCCCAATCACCCCTTTCTATTCTGAAATTATGAGGAAGGCGCCAGTCTTCCTGGTCATAACACAGCTTTTTGCAGTCATCTGTCTATCAGCAGCCATATACTGGAACAGTTTCTGAAATTGTCTTAAGTACTACTCTCCCATGACATTTGATTATACAGACACTCAGCATAGGTTTATATAGTTTTATGTAGTCATGACTAAAAATGCATCCCTAATCTGTTAATGTCTTTAAGATAGACCTGAATTTCCCTATTCTACCTCAGTATTATGAAGAATGCAGAATGACTGTTTAAAGCATGTTCTAGAACATAAAAATTCAAGGCACCACAAAGTCCTTATAAGAAACCTGAACAATCTGACATATTTGAATGATTTTCAATACATATTTTTAAAATATCTCTCATCCCTACAAACAGAAACATTGAGTGGAAATTAATGAGGATCAGTGAACTCTATTTTTGGAAAATTGGTGGTAATAAAATAAGAAATGCACAGATAATGTAAAAAATATGAAAATAAACAAATAATAAAAACCCCAAACACTTGCTAACCAGCCTTCACATAGTAATATCTAAAAAAAAAATCTAATGTTTCATAGAAGAAAGGAGAATTCATTGAGGAGAAGATAGCTCATCACAACACTCTCTAGATTTGGATTTACTTTTCTTCCCTTGCACAAAGCTGTTACCTTTATGTACTGGTGCTAACTATAAACTACAAAAACAGGAAAATATAAAGAAGTTATTTCCACATCATTTACAGTTTGCTGGTTTATTGATTTTCTCTCCACTGCCCATGTCTCACATTTCTTTTGAGCCATTTGTTTTACATTTTAAAGGAAAACCCTTCCAAACACAGTTAATTTTACTAAGGCTTGAACATGTCATTGGCTAGTCAGTATTATATTAATCTCTGTGACACTGATGTTTACAAAGCAGGGGTATGGGGCAAAATCTTGATTGCCCTACTCACACAATCAGTTACACTGATTTTAATAGCACTATTAACATAAGTAAAATCAGCAAGATTTGGCTTCTTAGAGCTGTCAGCATGCCTTTCCCAAGAAAATCTTGTAATTCTTCCCCATTTCTAAGAGCAGAGTTTTTTAAAAACTGCAGTCAGATTGTTTTGCTCAGGCCCTGCTTTCACTGAGCTGGGCATTTTGAGGGAATCATAATATTCTTAATATGTGCATTTTCACTGTTAAAAATTGAATCAGAGTATTCTAGAAAATCAGGAGGCTTTCTTTCTTGTCTGAGCAAGCTCACGACTCAGAGTTGTATGCTTCTAATCCGATTTTACTTTTGCATGTGTCAAATTGGCTACTTCATCAACAGTTACACAGCAGATTGCTGGCAGGTATGCATGCTGGGAAATCACGCAGTGCTTTCTATTTGGTGCCTCTTCTTGCAGGCTCACTGTGTTCACTGCTGCATCCTTCTTCCTGCTGTGCAGTGAAGAACATACACAACATGGGATTTAATTTAATGTTCACCATTTACTCCGTAGCAGCATGCAGAAATAACTTCTCTGAGTAACCCTGAAACAGAAGAAAGAAGTCCCTGCCCCAAACCAGGAAAAAAAATAATGGGATGAAGCACTGTCTACCTAGCATGTCTCCTGGGTCAGAATGTGTTGCCCACTGCAGGATCCAGAGACTTGGCCCTGTCTCCTACTTTCCTGTCTTTACCTGCTATAGGGAGAAAAAGAGAATTTCATGACCCAAACCATATATGTGTGAAACAATTATTTGTTATGTTTCCAGTTTCTAATGCCGTGATGAAACAGCAGCTTCAGCACCAGGTTCTAAAATCTCGGACCCGTAAGTTTCCATCAACTGACAATATTTGTCATCCTATTCTAAGAAGCAGAATTACAGTATTCTCTGACCAACATCCTCTTGTAAAATGCAATGATCAGGTGCACCCCTGTGCCTTATGGCAGGATTTCCAAAAGAAGCACAATTAAAACCTCTTTTGCTTGGTTTGAGAGTTAGAACCCTTTTGTACTTTATATAACTGTACTCAGCTTTCCCTCTGCTTGTAAGAAAATTTGGTATTTTTGAAAATAAAAAGTGACATTATTTTAAAATGTTTTTCTTGGCAAGTACAACTGGAATAAAAATAACCCTGTAACACAATTAGAAGTACCATTGTGAAGCAAATGTAACAAATCATCACAAAAAGAGATTTGTGAAGTCTGTGATAAATATGAGACTGAAAGTAATTACACTATATACACAGTGAAACTTTTTAGAATAATATTTTTAGCATTTATCACCGACATTGATATTATAGTATAATTATTTGTACATTATACATAGAGGCCAACCACTCTCAATATGCGTTCACATTCTTCTTCAGATACATATCTTGAAGAAAGTTGGCTTTTCAAAAATACTTTAAAAGTTTAGAGAAAAGGAGAAATGTCACAAGGAAAGATTCCCAGATGCCAGTACTCACTGCAGTGAGATTTGCTGAACTTAATTACCTAAAATGCAGTGCTGATTTGCTGAAAGATGCGTAGTATTGGAGCACAGTTAATTAGCACAGAAAAGCTCAAGGGGCTTCGCACCAATTTATATCACCTGGGTAATGAGAAACACAGGAATAAAAGACTTCTTGGGTCACTGACTACACTCCTGTGAAATCACAGACAATCAAATCATATAATCTTAACTCAAACTGCACTGGGTACCTCCTTCCATTATGTTGGTGAACTATTGGTAATGTCTCTTCATATCTGATTTTCCAGGCGTATTTGCACCCTTTCAACCCTCTGGGGGGTCTTTACATTTACAGAGTAACTTTACTCATGGCCTGTTTATATTCATTTGCTTTTAAGTCAGTTCTGCCCTTTATGCTTCTAAAGCTCTTTCCTTTCTAGTATTTATTCCTTCCTCAATGCACAGAAATAAATCATATCCACTTTCAGTTTTTGTCTTTCTATGACAAACAAGCCAAGTTCTTTTAGTATTTTCCCAAGGGATGGGCCTTCCATTCTCTTTTTATTCTAGTGGACATTTTCATCATCAATTCTAGTTTGAAATTGATATCTCATGAAGGGAGGTGGCCAGAATTTTAAACAATCTTCCAGAGGCTTGATCAGTGCTTTGCACAACAGCATCAAAACTCTTCTTTCTCTACAGAAATGCCTCTCCAATATGCCTAGAACTTTATTCACCATTTCCATGTCACATTGCAATGATAACTCAAAAACATTCAAAAGTTGACTACCAGGCATTGCAATTCCCTCTGCCCTTCATTTCTGCCTTGTAAAGTATTGTGGTATAACAGATGTTCTTCTCATTAGTCCCTAAATGCATGACTCTGCACTTCGGATTATTATATCTTTCCCATTTTTATTATTTCATTTCTCAAGGTCCTACACCTCTCTACGATATTTCAGTTCTACCTTTATGTTTGCAATACTTCTCAGGTTCTGCCATCAGCAAATTATGTTAGCACACATCTACCCTTTTTCCTGCCAATACTGTAAATTTAAATACTTAATTCAACCAAAGAAAAAAACAAAACTTTTTAAAATATCTCTTAAACAAACAAACAAGAAATCCCTTTCTACAGGCAGCCACCCTGTAGCCTATGACTTCTCCTGTCACTAGAATCATTAATCCAATTAAGTATTTCTTTGCTTGCTTCAAAATTGTTTTTATACCAGCTCCTAAATTCTTTATCTTTCTTTGCTAGTAACTTCCCATGAGGCCCTAAAACACTGTACAGCAGTCCCAAAAGATTAGGTATTCTGTCTAAGTCTGGAACACAGATTAGTTAGCTCAGGTTACACTGGATCTGTTTAGGTCAACTTATGTTACTTTCCAGCTCATTTACTTCCAGTTCATTAATTATTCATTCTTTCAAGCATCATTCTAAAGTCCTGTATACTACTAAAGGCATACAGAAAGTATTTTTCTCCTTAAACAAAATATCTGGTCTTGTCTTTCTGCAGTCTGGGAGTACAATCCCTGACTTGTGTGAGTTTTTAAGATTTTAATTCTTCGTTATCTACATGGTTTCACGTGCCATTTATTTATCTTTCTGAGGAATAGTTTACACCGTTGCAGTTTAAGCACAGTAATTGCACTAAGTTTTACCTTAACTTGTCCATGTAAGTGTTTTTTATTTATTGCTGGTTTTGTTCCTCTGTTTAACATAACTGACACAATTGAAGCAAAGCATTAATTTAACTCTGAGTCATAACACTGTTTCCTTGACTGCAATTTTTCTGCATGGTGGCCTTTTTCTACTTCTCCTGTTTTTACTTTAATTTTATAAATAACCTTTTCATATTTATTTAACTTTCCTTGACAAAGGTGACTCAAAATAACCCTATCTTCTCTGATTTTGAAAATTAACAGATGAGATCAGCAATTTAACGAGGGTCAGTACCTGCACTCATTCATGCTGTAACAGTTCTGAAGAATCAATTAGTCCTTGAGTTCATGGCAACACAGGGCCCACAAGAAGGAAACTGCAACCTTGATAAGCCAAGGACAGAAAGGCTCTGCAACACAAGGAACCAGTGATCAAAATGGTAATTGTCTGGGTAAACATGCTATCATAGTTTCATAGCCTGTTATGATGATGGGCTGCAGCCAGGTCCCCTTTGAAGCTGAAAGCATCAAGGACAGAACTCCTAATTGAGGTTTGCCAAGGGTTTTGCAGGAGCAAACATGCCAAGCAAAGAAACTAAAGCTGTCTCTCAATTAAAAAGATTCCTTACAATCACCTGGGGCCACCTATTTTTGAAAATTGTTGGTATTAGCAGCAGGAAATGAAGGCGTAAAACTGAAGTGAGTGGAAGTAGCACATGCATGTGCAGCCAGGCATTGCTCTCATACCATGGCTCAAGGAGCCAGCCAGGATCAGGCTGCTGCAGCCTCGCTTGAACACAGAAGTTTTGATCAAAACATGAACCAACAGTGCAAATCATACAAGTCAGCAAGGATTGCAATGCTGTACACCAGTATCTTACTGTGACAGACATCACTGATGTGCTTAAACTTGTCTGGAACAAGAAGATTAGGTTCAGGAAACTTTGAAGCCTTTCTTGACTTAAAGATCTCTATCCTGTTTATTAGGCAACAGGAATGTATTTTACTATTTCTGGAAAAGGCATGTACATGCATTTGTACAGGTCCTTCCTAAAACATTTTCCACCTCAGACTGACAGTTTGTTTCTTCTGTGCAGATGACAGCATTGCTTCACGAGTGAGTTCATCACTTTTTTTCTAGAGGTTAGTTTCTAACTTCTTCAAAAGCTATGGAAGATAACGAGGGACTCTGCACCTGTCAACAAGAACAGTTTATTCAGGAACATGGTCTGTCTAGTACAGGGGATTTACTTTACTAACAGTGAGATTCCTACTCCAGCTCAGGGTTAAAACTTATCTACCATGTTGGCAACTTAGCTTTCCTGTCAATTTATATTAAAGTGTATATGGTATTGTTCTCAAATGGTTTATCCTGTCTCTGTTTCTTTTCTGGAAATTAATGCTATTTTTGTCCTTTTGGTTCCCAAATTAAACCTTCAGGATGTCCTCTCCTTTCATTCTACTTTCTTCTTTCCTAAAACTTTCAGGGGCATCAAGAAGAAAGGCTGTAATTTGTAACTGGCATTCAACCAGAGTGCTTTGGCAAACAGCCTTTCCAAAGGGCTACAGAGTCCGTGATGGTTCAGCGTGGCATAGATCCTGGTTTGATGGTGGTTCAGTACGTGTGTACACCCGTGCATGCTCTCAAGCCCTGTGCCAGGAAGCAGGTGGGTGGGATGATGCATGGGAGACAGGAGAAAGGGCTTTAGGGAGAAACTCTTCTTTGATAGGTAGACCACCTCTAGAGATCAAACAAATCTCTCTGTCAGGCAGAGGGGATTCCTGCAAGTCTCTGCCACTCTCTCTTTACACACCTGCCAGCAGATGCCTGCAAGGCCACTGACTGCAGTATTGCTTCAGTAACCACAGAAATCACAGTCTGGCAAACTAGCTCTCTCCCCCATAGCACAAAGGTCTGCCCTTCGCACTTTCTCCTATCCAGGCTCTGACACTGTGATTTTATTTATTTCTGTGAAGAACCCTACTGCATCCTGCACATCACTAAGATAACAAAAGACTCCAGTTTCTATTTCACATGTCAGTTTTTCATATTCTTTATTTCACATGTCAGTTTTTCATATTCTTTATTTCAAACATTAATTTCCTCCCAGTGTATCAGTAGTAATTATTATGCATCTCGGCAATGACTATTTCAGCTTGGAAATACGGTCTTGAAAAGAGCAGAATGATACTCGATTTAAGGGCTCTGCCAGCAACATTAGCATTACTATACATGAGTAATATGAACACCATCTATTTTAAAGGACTATATTTCTTCTGTCTTCCTCTGACAAGGCTATACATTAAAGGAAAAAAAAGTGTCAGAACAGATAAAAGACTTTTTTGGAGATTTATTGTGTTATATATGTTAATGGGAAATATCAATTCTATAAAAAGACATTGTCGTGGTTTAACGCCAGCCAGCAACTAAGCACCACACAGTTGCTTGCTCACTCCCCCTGGTGGGATGGGGGAGAGAATCGAAAGAGTAGAAGTGAGAAAACTCATGGGTTGAGATAAAAACAGTTTAATAAATAAAGCAAAAGCAGCACATGCAAGCAAAGCAATACAAGGAATTCATTCACTACTTCCCATCGGCAGGCAGGTGTTCAGCCATCCCCAGGAAAACAGGGCTCCATCATGCTAACGGTTACTTGGGAAGACAAAACGCCATAACCCTGACCGTCCCCCCCATCCTTCTTTTTCCCACAGCTTTATATGCTGATCATGACATCATATGGTATGGAATATCCCTTTGGTCAGCTGGGGTCAGCTGTCCCGGCCATGTCCCTTCCCCACTTCTTGTGCACCCCCAGCCTACTCGCTGGTGGGGTGGGGTGGTGTGAGAAGCAGAAAAGGCCTTGACTCTCTGTAAGCACTGCTCAGCAATAACAAAAGCATCCCTATATTATCAACACTGTTTTCAGCACAAATACAAAACATATCTTCATGCTAGCTACTATGAATAAAATTAACTCTATCCCAGCCAAAACCAGCACAGACATTGATTTGTTATATCCAGCATCTTATGAAACTGGAATAAGGATTAAAAATATCAAGCAAACAACAAATAATTTAATTCTTAGCATTTCTATAGATACTTTCTTCACTTCCTGAATTTTTGCGTCACTTTCCTTAACCAGAAGCAAAATATGCAGGTTGCACAGATTATTTGGTATCTATTTCAGTGTACTTCAAAGTGACCTAAAGCCTAACAAGGGGAACACAACCTTTGCTACTGATCAAGAAGAGAAAATGTTTAATTTAGCTCATTGTTCAATGCCAGTATTTGTCTTTTTTTACTCTTACTACAGAAGTCTTGTAATATGTAAAGACAATCAGTCATAGGATGAAATACCCACTCTTTCGAATCATACCACAGCTATTGTTTTTACCTCTTCTCTCCCTACTGTTGCCATTCTTTTTGGCTCACATTGTTGTCTGTCTTTAGTTTCTTCATTAGTTCCCTCGTTCCCCAGCCTGTCTTTGAGGATAGAGCCTGGGGGCAGAGGAGAAATTGGTCAGACTGGGAATACCTGGCACTTGTGCTCGCAGCTTGTTGTGCCAGAGCCAGTGAGAAGTTTGCAGAGACTTCATTCACTTCCATACCATTTTGTTCACTCACCTCTTGTTCCTGCATCCCATTGTCAAGTCCTGCAAGACATCCTCTTGTCCTTTCCGTACTATCCCTCCCTCTTTTTCAATTTACTCTTTCCACTGTGGGCAGCCCAAGAAGACAGACATGCACCCAAAAGCCAGTTCTGATGAATACTGATTTAATATTTTTTTTTCCAGAAAAGTCTAATTACACATGTTCCATGTTTTCTGAGAAAGGTGCATGCACAGCTTTGCAAAATACCATGCATGATGGATTAATAAGGCAGTCTTGAAGTTTTTAAAATGACATATAAACCCCCCCACAAAACCCAAGGTAAACTATGTGTTTGAATCTCTCTTTGCTTTTGGTGTTCAGGAAGATTTCTTCTCAGTTCAGCACTAAACAACTGTATCTATTATTTACAGATTGCCACAGCCTTTTCTTAAGAGATCCACAGCACAGAAGCAATGGCTGTGGGTGAGGCAACAGTGAAGATACTGCACAGCTAGTGCCTTAAGGCATTTCATAATGAAGGTAAAATTAGAGAAGCAGTTCTTTTGACATCTGTAGGACTGAAATCTTCCATATAAGACAGCACATTCTGAGATTTATTTTTTTTCTCCTATTCAAATAAACTGGAAACTTCTGCAAATACAGCAGGAGCAAGGCTTTCTTTTCAGGACAAAGCCAGTCTCCCTCCTGAGCTTATAGCCAGCAGCACTTTTTTTTTTTTTTTTTTTTTAAATTTACTGGAAGAACCAGTGTATGATTGAAGTGGGAGGAATGGGTGAAAACTGCAATAACTTTTCCTATGAATATAAGCGTTATCAGATGGGTGCTGTACTCACAGTAGTCTTTTGCAGTAAGAGGGAATAAGCAAAAACTTTCTTCTGTGCACAAAATTCAGGATGAACAGAATTACTTCTTTACACTATCGCTCTTCTTCCATATACTCCATATCTATAGTGTCTGCAGCAGATGTCTGCACTGCTTGTAAGATTTCAGGGGCTGATTTCTCAGGGCTGATTTTTAGTGTAATTTGGAGATACTTCCACTGTTTTCTTCTAATCTTTTACACATGGCCTCTAGATCCATTATTTTTAGAAAGCAAAGACCTAGGCATAATTCAGATTAAGCGCGTCCTAGGAACGTTCACTGAGGATGCCTTGCTCACTGCCCTGTCCCACTCCTCCCAAGTTCCATGGAAGTCAACTCTCAGATTGGGCAAAACTTAGAGTAAATACATTGATTCTCACATTACAGTCATTCAAACTCAGTCCTTTCCTGTTTTATAGCAAAGTCTTGTACATGGTAAAATTACTTTAAATTTCGTAACAGTAACTTTAGCTAGGTTTCTGAAAGCTTGCTTGGAGAACAGGAGACAGCTGGCTTTCCACATGGTTTTGGTTTCTTTCCTTGATCTGTTATTTCACTCTGGCATTGTGTAACTCTGTCCCAAGGTAAGGAAGAGATCTCTTCTCTACCTTTTCAAACATTATTCCCTTCAGCTTTCTTGTGCACTCATAACGTGGAGTCCAGCCCATGCTAGTATCATCAACTTTCACCTGTGTGTTGTTTGCTTTTCTTTAAGATATGACTAACCCACACTGCCGATTCATGTGGCAGTGCACTCTTAGCAGTGCCACGCTAATCCTGGTATTCAAACGACTAGAGACAGTGTTGTTTATGGCTATGCTCTTTTAGAGAGTTTTCAATCCACTGAACAGTGTACTTATTCATGCCAATTTAAACTTATTTCTCAGTTAAGAATTCTCACTTAAGGGATAAAATTCAACATTGATTGCATTGTCTCAGTTAAATTATCAAATGTGTTATTAAAATCCAAAGAAAGTAGTACACCCTTCTGTAATCCACACACACATTGTTTCTTGACAAACTAATCATTTCCCACACTCTTCCCTATCTCCCAGGAAAAGTTAGCATTTTCTAGCCAGCTAAATGCTTAAAATGGTCACAATTTCACCTCTATGTATGACTTGACTTTGTAAATCAACTATAGCTCAGCCAATGATAAATGACCTGGTTTAGACCTCACAATTTTGTCCTCAAAACAATTCGTAATGCATTATGTATTTTGTATAATATCCACTGAAACAAATGGCCTGGCTGTTCCTTACTTCAATGAGAAATTTTTAGATTTTTTTTTCTGGATTCTTCTTAAATTTTTCAGAGGACCTGGAAACATATTGCCATCTGGACACCTTACGCATAATGCATCAATACATGATTTTAGAAGGGCTGTTTTTAAGCAATTACATTGCATTTGCCAATGGGAAAAAAAAAAGATAAAATTATTTTTAACCAACATAGGGGCTGGACTAGGGAATAACTTATCAGCAAAGTAAATTTCTATAAAATATGGAAAGAAAGTTCATTTAATTCTGACTTGAACATCAGGGAATCAAGGTTCAAACTCATTCTTTTCCGCTGACTTTTGTGCAAACCTCAGAGATCATCTGACTTTCTGTACCATCCCCTTTCACCTTAGTGTTGTGAGAATGAATACCTCAAAGATTGTGAGATACTTGGATACTACACAGGGAATGAAATGTAAGAGGGTTGAGAAAGTATTCTCTACAGGAAGAAAAATAAGAAGTACGAAGCACGACCATGCATACATCTTAAGTAGTGTAATTTTTTCTCAACTCAAAATTATTTGAGCAGGGAGTTTCAAAAGCAGAAGGGATATCTGAGAAAGGAATGTAAACTGAGCGAGAAACCACACAGTGCCTTTGAAAGCCTACTCCTTGTCCTGGAGTTTGGATTCAGTATCTGAGTGCAGATGTTTCCAAAGTCTCAACCTTTCATTCTTGAATGGTGTTAATGGGCTAGAAAGGCAATTAAACTTCTTGTTAAATGAGAGACTTTCTATTTCTATATTATTCTATGTCTTTACTCTGCAAATTGAGCATTACTTCTCACTAAAAACTAGCTGCCAGCTATGTCTTCAAGATTACTAATAAGACTGGCTCATTTCTGTACTAGTCATACATAAAATGCCATCTAGTATTAATATCCAAACTCCAGATCTTAGATTGCATAATAAAAATGTTCTCATTATATATACATTTATATATAAAGCTACGTATTACTTGCATACCAAATGAAATATATACATTGTATAAAAACAGCTTCAGTGCTGAAATTCTAGTATCTGTTTGGAGCAGATGTCACCATCTGGCTGCCTTCACTAGTATCTCTATGAGACCATTTAAGTCTCCTGACTGGCTTCTACACAGAAAGTAATTAGAGTGAAACACAAGGGATGGGATCCAACTGTGTTAAAATTAAGGTGTTTTCCTTCATTAAACTGAGCAAAGATGATAAAAAAAAGAAGAACAAATGAACAGACAGTTTCAATTTGATGAACACCTCATTTTCTTCCTTCTCCTTAAATAGCAAACAATCTGTTTTTTTTTATTCATTTGACAAGTATCTATATGTTTTGTTTCTTTTTTAAATGTAGTATTAACATTTTCCATCCAATCCTTGATTTTTTTTTCTTGAATGTACAGTTAGTTGATGTCATACATGTTTCCTTTATTTATTTATTTTTAAGCTAGCATTTTCTAGGATTTGGGTCAGCTTATCTTCCACTTCCTTGATTTAGAAGCAGAAATCTCATGACCCATTATTTTGCTTCTGCTGCTGGATGATTAGTATTGTAAAATGGCAACATATTGAGGCAATATAAAATAATGATTAAGCTGACTTGAAAAAAATAGGAAATTTAAAAAACAAAATAGGAAAACTAAAGCTACAGTTTTGAATATAATTATCTTGAAGATCCAAAGGTCTCTCTTCAATTATTCAACAAAGCAGAAAAAGGGAATTGCAAGTTTATAAAGAAACAAACAAAAGGATTTAGGCATAGATAACACCACTATGACCATGTATTTCAAGTAAAAGTTCTCCACTGGACTTTGTAACCTCAGAATACAGTTCATAGGTATCAGATGAAATTACATACAGACACATCATACAGACACTTATGCATATATACATATAAATATCTATTTCCTTAAGTATGTGTATTTTTTTTTAATAAGAGTTTCTGAGTGTCCTTGCATACTACTGATTCTCCTTAAAATCCATTAGAGGAAGGAAGTATCACCAATTGTCTTGACTCATATATCTTTCTCAGCAAGTTTTTATCTTATTTACCTTACCTTTCTCTAGAAAACAAGGTGTGAATTTTCACAGTATCTTGCTTGAGGTCCAGTATTTTAAATTATGTAAGATGGATTGCCTAACTTGTGCATTCCACAGAGCAGCTCTAACAGCTGTGATGGTGTTTCCGTGTTGCTTTACTTATTTATCCATTTTCTGATTGGTACTGTGATAAAATGTTCTCAATTTTTGGTTCACTAGAGTACAAATGGAGCTGCAATGCATTTCTAAGCTGTTGCATTTCTTTTTTAATTCTTAAAAGCATTTGACACAGTTCTATAAAATTGCAGTGATTTGCAGTCAACAATGCTAAACTAAAACTAAAAGAAACAGTAATAATAAACTTATGGAACTTTATTAAAATGATAGGACCAATATAGTGTTTTTATCTGGGAGGACACAGAATACTTGGAAATAAGTTTCCTAAAGGTACCCAAACCCCGTAGTATTTTGCCTTCCACCTTCATTCTCAGCTACAGGAAGCTGTGTAAATCACCTAGATCGTGCTGGCTACACTAATAAAGAAACAGAAGGTAACAGTATTTCCTGGCATCCACTACAAATCTCTCTCAAACTAGCCAGTTGGACAAGCATACTCCTTAAGTTAATAGCACAGTACACAATGATTTGAGTTATGAAAATGGTTTGCTCTCTCTGCTAAAGATCTTATTATGACTTGCTGGCAAATCATACTGTTCTTTAAGTCAGTGTCTTTCTAATCTTCTCCACAAATCATAGAATCAGAATAGTTTGGTTGGAATGGACCTTTAAAGGTCATCTAGTCCAACACCCCTGCAATGAGCAGGGACATCTTCAACTAGATCAGGTTGCTCAGAGCCCCATCCAGCCTGACCTTGAATGTTTCCAGGGATGGGGCACCTACCACCTCTCTGGGCAACCTGTTCCCATGTTTCACCACCCTCATCATAAAAAATTTCTTCCTTATATCTAGTCTAAATCTACTCTCTTTTAGTTTAAAACCATTACCCCTTGTCCTATCACAACAGGCCCTACTGAAAGTCTGGCCCCATGTTTCTTATAAGCCCCCTTTAAGTATTGAAAGGCCGCAATAAGGTCTCCCCAGAGCCTTCTCTTCTCCAGGCTGAACAACCCCAACTCTTTCAGCCTGTCCTCAATAGGAGAGACGTTCCATCCCTCTGATCATTTTTGTGGCCCTCCTCTTGACCCACTCCAACAGGTCCATGTCTTTCTTGTACTGAGGACTCCAGAGCTGGATGCAGTACTCCAGGTGGGGTCTCACCAGAGCAGATCTTAGTAGACAATTTACATCTCATAGTCTATCACATGCTGATGGTCAGTGATAATTTATTCCATTACAAACTGACAAGATCTGATAATACTAGGAAAACATTTCTTTCCAGTATCCAGATAACTACAAAAGTATGGATATACATTCGTTAAACTTTCCAAGGCTGAAAGGTGCATCCAACACTGGATATCATATCAATGTAACTGCCAAGTGTGGACAACTGCACTATGGCTGCTGTATAATTTTATATGTACACATATACAAGACCAATGGCTTCCAGATACTTTAAAGAAACATTATTTCAATACGTGTTCATAATGTGTCAGTGACACATTTCAGCACATTGCAGCCATATTTTTTCTGGCTCATTGTTGGAGTATCTATCATTTTGTGTGGGAAGGCTGGAGCACAAACATAGAGACTGCTTTTTAAAATTCTATTTTATTTAACCCAGTTATGCAGTATTTCATAATAATCTATTGATGCTCAGGCCTTTGATCATTGATCTAAGCACAATCAACAGTCACAAAGCCAAAGTCAGAAGACAGGGACAATAAAAAAAAAATAGTTGACAGCACTGATGCAGAAAAGTTAGTAAATAAATAGTTTAGGAGATAATATTAATGAAATTTGGAGGCTTGTGGCAGATACATTGTAAACCACTGGATGAATACAACCAATATGTGGTGAAGGCAGTGCAAACACTAATTCAGAGCAAACAACAAAATGCTAAAGTTATCACAAAGTCACAAGCAGTACTAATAATTGTATGCCAATCGCTATCATGCTTACCTGGTGCAGATTTGATTACAATTAATTGGCAAAGAATTATTGAAGTAGAATTAAAAGCAGAGATGGAACACAAGGCCAAAGATACTGTTAGTATGAAAGCGAAGCAAGCCTAAATTTTTTAGCTATAAAGACAGTAGAACGGACAGTAACTAAAGAAACATTGCCAACCTTTTTTTTTTTTTTTTAAACATTTTGTGAAAACAGCATTAATGCTGTTTATGCTTTAACACACTTGGGAATGACTGTAAATAGAACAGAGCTGATGTCTCTGGTACAACAAAAATAGAAAAATCATCCAGTTATGGTTATAGCTATAGATGAATCAGCCTAATTAATGTGAGATAATGGTGCTGGTAACACATTAGCCACACAAACTGTCTATGGGCCATTATCCTGTTATAGTATTAGGTGTCTTAAGTGCTAACCATTATATCTGAGTTACAGTAATGCCACTAACATTTTGCATTTTTAACACTTCAGCGAAACTATGCATTTTTGTTCTCCCTGTTCATATTCTGTGATCACAATATGACATTATTAAGACTTGAACTGAGAGAATTCCAAAATTCAATATTCTGTTATAATTACTCTGGGTTACATTGATTTTCAACCAACTGGACTGAGAATATCTTGTTCAGGTAAGGTTAGTATTATTTTTTAATCGACACATAATAGACTTGAAATAAGAAAATTCTGTCAGTGACATAGTATTATTTTCAGCTTCTTGAAGCACAAACAGTATTACTGAATTATTGCAATCATTTCCTATAATCCTCAAAGTAGTGGAGGCAGACACACTTATTATTTTTGTGATCACAGTCAATAATAGGAATACATCTATCTCCTCTGAGAGAAACAAGGTTTCTCTTGTTTGGAGATGAAGACATTTTCAAATTAGTTCTATTTTTTATTACCTCAGTCTGTTCCTATTCTTCTGCTTTTTAATGTCAGCTACTGCAACTAGTCTACAAAAAAAAAAAAGTATCACATCTTCCACATTTATTTATACACATGATAGAAGCAACAAAAACAGCCAAAGCAAAACCAAGCAACATATATTGAACAGTATGTTCAGAATAAACTACCTACTCTGCTGTGCTATGAAAGACAAAATGGCAAAAAGCAGTATTAGTAGTCCATAAGTTATAATTTCAACATTTGCTCATTCTCCATTTGATCTTTTCTTTGACAAGAAAGAGGGATTGCCTGGCTGGTAACTGTACAGTGTCCATACAATTTACTCTCCAAATTATGTTGTCTAGGTGTTAATTTCACATACATGATACAGCCTACTATATTTTATAAATGCATATTCATAAGAATATTTTTCTTCTCTTTTCTGCTCTTTTCCTTTGCCTGTTCTATTTTTTTTCTTGCAATTCTAAGTACATTAGATGTACCCCACTTACCCAGGCATTCCCTGATTCCCCCTGAGGTCTTAATGTGGGAGTGCAGCAGAAAGTGGATGATGAGGTTCAGAAAGTGCCACTAACTAAACAACTTTTACTTGTTGATTTATGTTTAAAAAAATAATGAACAAAAAATACAAATGGGAAGATTATGTTCTGACCATATTGAGTGATCTCACTTCTTTAGTATCCTGCTAAATTTTATGTAGTTACTAGTGCTAGCACTTTTATTTTGCCAGAGAATACAGAAGTTCAGTACAATTATACAAATTTTATACATATTATTTCAAACTATCTGTGCATATACTTCTTACTCAGGAAAGCTAATACAGAAATACAGCTTGTTCAGGAAGAAAATAGCCCAACTCTGAATTACAGACACAATTTACCTTAATTTTATCTTCTCCCATTTGAACGGCCACAGAACCTTGTATACGACACACAAGGTCGCAGAAGCCCAACAGTTTTTAGTTCCCAGTCTGTGAAATCCAAATCACTTGAAGGTGAGTACTCCAAAATAGATATAAACTTTTGCTAATACATCACACTAACACTCAATCATATTTTACAACATATACACGACTTGTGTATGTTTTGTAACTTAGACCTTCCTTTCAGGAGATGAATATGCTCTTAGTTTAACAGTCAACATCTATGATCAATATAATTATGTGTGCAAAAGTTCCAACTATAATTTGTTGTTGCAGAATGATCTACAATGTATTATGCAAGACAGCATTTAAAGTCAAGTCATATTGTGTAGGCATGCAGCAACACACACTCATAGACATACATACAGGGAGTTTTATCCTAATCTGCATTTAAGATTCCTCTTGTTATTCAGGGTTAAATGGATTTTGAACTGTGAAGGCAAGCTTCAAATCTTGCTATTGGGCCCATAGTTGACACACATATACGAAATAAAGATGTATTTCATCAGCATCTCTAACAAAACATAGTAGTTGCATCTGACCCACTACTAAAACAGAATACATTCATGATCTAATGCAGCCAGACTGACCTTGCAGTAAAGCTACTCTATGAGACAAAATTGAACTAAAAACTGGAAACTGCTTATGGTAGAGGAAGACCAGAGTTCAAGGTATGAAAAATAAGCACATGCCATAACTACCTGGACAGTTTAGCACAGACACTGTGAGTAAATCCATCCCAAATAACTAACAACTGCCCTCCTGAAAGTTTAACCTGCTATGCAACATAAGTATTCTCAACCCGTCAAACAGCATTCTTAATGGACTGCCAAACTTTTGATGATTTTCCTATTAATTCTTTTTAACAGGTTTCTCAGCTGCTTGATATAGTTTTGTATTAAGGAGAAAAGGGAAACCAGTAAGCAAAACTGAGAGACAGAAGACTAAGCTAATGCTTTATCTCAGATAAGAACCACTTATATGATCCAAAGCCCACTAAAGGTGTCAGCAGAAATGGCCCCATTCATTTCAACAAGTGCTGAATCCAGCTTTCTTAAAAATACTTCAGTTCTTCATTTATGACAGTGAAAAGGAAAAATTGCCAGCTCAAGCCAGAGGGAAATGATACATTAGCTTCCTTTGATAAAGAGAGCAAAAAGCAGCAACTTACTTCATTGCAGTTCTCTGGTTACCACAGAGGGCTGGACAGTACACAGCAATATACAAAGGTCACCTTTGTGCTTTTACAACACCAGATTACTGAAAGTGCTTTATGATTTCATAGAATCATAGAACACTTTAGGTTAGAAGGGACCTTTAAAGGTCACCTAATCTAACCCCCCCTGCAATGAGCAGGGACATCTTCAACTAGATCAGGTTGCTCAGAGCCCCATCCAGCCTGACCTTGAATGTTTCCAGGGATGGGGCATCTACCACCTCTCTGGGCAACCTGTTCCCATGTTTCACCACCCTCATCATAAAAAATTTCTTCCTTATATCTAGTCTAAATCTACTCTCTTTTAGTTTAAAACCATTACCCCTTGTCCTATCACAACAGGCCCTACTGAAAGTCTGGCCCCATGTTTCTTATAAGCCCCCTTTAAGTATTGAAAGGCCGCAATAAGGTCTCCCCAGAGCCTTCTCTTCTCCAGGCTGAACAACCCCAACTCTTTCAGCCTGTCCTCAATAGGAGAGACGTTCCATCCCTCTGATCATTTTTGTGGCCCTCCTCTTGACCCACTCCAACAGGTCCATGTCTTTCTTGTACTGAGGACTCCAGAGCTGGATGCAGTACTCCAGGTGGGGGTCTCACCAGAGCAGAGTAGAGGGGCAGAATCACCTCCCTCGACCTGCTGGCCACACTTCTTTTGATGCAGCCCAGGATACGGTCGGCTTTTTGGGCTGCAAGCACACATTACCGGATCATGTCCAGCTTTTCATCCACCAGTACCCCCAAGTCCTTCTCTGCAGCACTGCTCTCAATCTCTTCATCACCCAGCCTGTATTGATACTGGGGGTTACCCCAACGCAGGTGCAGGACCTTGCACTTGTCTTTGTTGAACCTCATGAGGTTCACACAGGCCCACTTCTTGAGCTTGTCCAGGTCCCTCTGGATGGCATCCCGTCCCTCAGGTGTGTCAACCACACCACTCAGCTTGGTGTTGTCTGCAAACTTGCTGAGGGTGCACTCAATCCCGCTATGTCATTGATGAAGACAGTGAACAGTACTGGTCCCAGTACGGACCCCTGAGAGACACCACTTGTCGCTGACCTCCATGCCAACACTGAGCCGTTGACCACTACCCTCTGGATATCACCTGACCATCCAACAAATTCTTCATCCACCGAACAGTCCATCCATCAAAGCCATATCTCTCCAATTTAGAGAGAAGAATGTTGTGGGGGACTGTGTCAAAGGCCTTACAGAAATCCAGATAAATGACATCTGCAGCTCTTCCCTTGTCTACTGATGCAGTCACTCCACCATAGAAGGTCAGTAGGTTGGTCAGGCAGGACTTGCCCTTGAAGAAGCCATGCTGGCCATCTCGAATCACCTCCCTGTCCTCCATGTGCCTTAGCATAGCTTCTAGGAGGATCTGTTCCATGATCTTCCCAGGCACAGAGGTGAGGCTGACAGGTTGATAGTTCCCAGGGTCCTCCTTTTTACCCTTTTTAAAAATGGCTGCAATGTTTCCCTCAGGGACTTTCACCTGACTGCCATGACTTTTCAAATATCATGGAGAGTAGATTAACAACTACATCAGCCAATTCCCTCAGGACTCTGGGATGCATCCTATTGACTTATGTATGTTCAGGTTCCTCAGGTGGTCACGAACCGGATTTTCTCTTTCAGTGGGAGGAACCTTGCTCCCCTAGTCTCTGCCTTGAGGTCCATCCAAGTACCTGCCTTGAGGTGTGGCAAGAGAGATTGCCAGTGAAGACTGAGGCAAAAAGTTGTTGAGTACCTCAGCCTTCTCCTTGTCCGTCGTGTTCATCAGGTGGGCATGCTTTCTTTGACCTTCCTTTTCTGGCTGACGTACCAGTAGATGCCCTTATTATTCTTTGCATCCCTTGCCAAGTTCAGCTCCAGCCATGCCTTGTCTGACCCTATCCCTACACAACCAGGCAGCATCCCTATACTCTTCCCAAGATACCTGTCCATGCTTCCACTGCCTGTACATTTCCTTCTTGCCCTTTAGTTTGATTCATTCATGCTGGTCTCTTGCCTTCCTTTCCTGACTTCTTACACTTGGGGATCAAGAGCTCTTGTGCTCTATGGAAAGTGTCCTTAAAGATCTACCAGCTTTGTTCTGCTACCTTGTCCCCGAGGGCAGTTTCCCAGCAGGTAACCTAAGTGTGAAACAGACTCTTGTGGTCACTGTTATGAAAAGTCCCAAAGCAACTGAAAAACTTGACTGTCAGTTTTTGCTTTTGGTAACCTTTGCCACTATCCCAGTATTCTTCCTCTAAAGAAATAAGGGGTCTCAGCTATGATGTACTTCTGAAAGATGATACTCCAGTGGCCACACCAGCCTTCTGGTAAGCCAAAATATAAATGAAGTGAACCAAGCCTACATGAGAAATACATGTTCAGCAAAGAAGAAAAGCAAACTCATTTACTAAGTGACAATCAAAACCAAAGTTGGTGAAATCTATTTCCACAGTATTACATAGTTGCTGTTACTGATAACACATCTGTTGCTGATACACATCCCCATCACTAATGCATTTCTTTAAAAAGTGGACCTTGGTGATCTGGGTA
The DNA here is from genome assembly GCA_020745775.1 of Theristicus caerulescens. Taxonomy (NCBI): domain Eukaryota; kingdom Metazoa; phylum Chordata; class Aves; order Pelecaniformes; family Threskiornithidae; genus Theristicus; species Theristicus caerulescens. Next base: position 79,650,327 of record CM036558.1, read on the forward strand.
CCATCACTGACAGTGCACAGGTTATTTAGCTCATTGGATCATGCCCCTGTTTCTTTCACTTAAACAAATGGCTCTTGTGCTTTGATACCTGCTGTTCATTGCTACTGACTGCTGCTTTGCAGTCTTAGAGCTGATAACGAGTGATTCATCAGCTCTGTCAGTAGAAGAGCTCTAGTCATTATGACTTTGTGACTCCTCTGTGAGGGGCTGAGCCAGGATGGCTTTGTCACATTGCCAGAATTCCCATACAAGGCTAAACCAATGTGAAGAACCTCAGATTTTGCTATGTGGTATTTGCTTCCTATAATTTTCCTGTGACTTCATGCATTTAAATAAATCATCCATATTTAGTGCCAGAAATGCACTGATGATTCTGTTCCTTTCAGATCTGGAAGCTGAACCATGGCAATTTATGCCAGCTGAGATACTACCTCACACTTCGTAAGTTCCCAAAAATATTGTGTGAAGTTTGCTCATCTTTGATCTATGGAGATCATACTCAACTCTAACAGCCTCCCTACCTATATTCTGAATTGTCAAGACTGTACACCTGCAATCTGTACTTACATTAATGTATGTTTTAATGTGAGAGTACAGTATGCCAACTTCCAAACTTGCTCTTTAAATTGATGACTGAAAACTTTGAACAATCAGACAAAAATAAATTGTAGGCTCAGTGAATTGTTCCTTATTTTTGTTTTGTAAGCAAAACAAAACATGATAGGCACCACAGAAATGTTGCAACATTTCACATAAAGGTACCATGAGCTTGGGGAAAAATGAATGGCTATATAGACCTTTGAAGTTAGCTACTGAATTAAATTGTGGACTACACTGATCTTAATTTTCTTTGGAAACAAAGGAAGATGACAAACCATCAGGAATATTAGAAATCTCTTTTTATTTCCTACTGCCAAAAAGATGCTATTTTTAGAGAGTTTCTGAATGAATAAAATAATAAAGCTATGAAGTGAAGGGGTTTTTATTTCATTTTGGATTCTTTTGGGTTTTATTTCATTTTGGATTCTTTTGGGTTTTTTTCTTAGTGAAAGGAAACAAAACAAGTGGTTTTGTTTTAAATGCACTGCAGTGATCCTGGAGTATAATTAAACGTCAGCAATACCCAGGTGAAATGAAACAGAGTTATTCAAAATTTATTTATAAAAAGCTCAAACAACCTGTTCAGTTTCTTCTCCACTTCAGTCTACGGGACACGAGAACAGAGGGTTTTGTCTTCTGAAGTCTGGATATGTAACATTATGGTCAGTTTACACTTTGGTTTACATCTATTTATGTAGACGGACACATATTTATACATTATTTGAGTACGCCTGTTAGTATGTTTTTAGAATAAATGTCAATCTTAACATTACATTACTGTTATTATGAACAGAAAAAGCAACAGGTAGTTTAATATGAAAATATAAAATAGGTCAAAACTGAGTTTTGGTTTTAATTATGTATTTTTAATATCTGCTTTGGCACATTTTATAAATATTAAAGATCCATTCCAGATTATAAGACATGACTTCAGAATAATAAAGTATTAAAAATATATTAATGAATAAACAATTCATTACACTGAGGCTTGGCCCACTGTTACTATGTTGCAACCATATAAAAAAGTGATAATATTTCAGTGTCTAGTGCAAGAAATAATTTTACTTAGGGCCTTGATTGTTGGACTCACATTTAAAAAAACATTACAAGATACATCCTGTGCCTAGCTTAATTTATCCAAATGTCCCAGTTCCTGAACAGAGACTACAGGTAAACGATCATCTCTTTCAGAACTGTCAGCTTCCAGCAAAATGCTTTGTTTCCATTAGGCAAGTCAGGCATTGGCTTCAGCCAGAAACTAAAGTCTCTCATTACTCTCCTTCTCACAGAACATCACATTTTCTAGACAATAAAAGCTAAAAATTACATTGTTGTTGGAATTGAAAACATCTTTGTACTTGTGAGAAAATGACAAAAGCAGCCCATGCAGTCCTGTCATGTTTATATTACCCCCAAAACCCAGTTATGACCAAATTAAGCTAGAAAACTTATACCAATGAGGCTGTCTGTTCACATGCAGCCACTAGTCCTTTCTACTTACTCTCTTAACTGTCAGGTATCCTCTGTATTTCAGAAATTATGCAAATCCCAGTTAAGCTGATGGTTGACCTACCGATAAGAAGCAGCACAGCCTTTACAATTTAAAACCTAAAGCTAAGGCACTCATTGCAATGTTCATCTGGCTCCCTAACACAGCAAGAACAGATCTTTACAAGAAGTCCAGGTGCAAAATTGGAACCTACAATTAAATAATCTACAGTACCTTCCCCCAAATTCTCTTCTTCCCCACTTTAACCAAGCCTCTTCAATAGCCTCAAGTGTGTGGCAATAAGGCCATAAAACAATTCAGAAGATCACAGTTTTGACTGTGTTTACATTACAAAGTGGTGTAGTGCAACAGAGCTAGGAGCGTCAGAGAAACAATTGATGCTGAGGACCTAAAATCAATACTACATAGATATGGGGGTGGGAGGATGAAGGAGAGTGGGAAGGGTACTCCAGACTAGCTCCAGACTGGCTGCAGGGAAGGAACACTCACAAGCAGGTGGAGGTCACCAAGCTCAGTCCAGAAGTGCTTCTTTTGCTTTAGATTCACATAAAAAGCAAGCACAGTTCAAGCACTCCCAAATGGTTCTGTGATGCAAACTAAAGCCCAGTAATTGGTAACATCCAGGAAACTGACTTCAGCAGGATGCTCCCTGGCAAAGCTGAATTGCTAATGTACATCCACCCCTAGGAACAGTTTGCCAAACTCTGAACTACTCAGAAACTCGAAGCCATATGCCAGTACAAGGGACATCAAAACTCTCCAGACTAGCAACATCTGGAAGAGCTCCACTACTGGCCCAGAAGCTGAGTAAACACATGAACTCTGTCTTAAGCCCAATCTAATGAGTCCACCAGAGAGATGCAGTAGTTCAAGACAGAGCTATACTAACAGTTACAATGCTTACAGATTGAAGCTTCTTTCTGACTGACTGAATTAGATGTGTCAGTATTCATCCATGTTGAGGTACCCTAAGAGAGGCATGTAGGGAAAGATCAACCACTGCAAAAATAAGACAATATACATGCATATATACTGACAGACTCCCTACACAGTAACTCAGAGGCCTTTACCATTTAGTGTTCTTTTTTCTGTAATTACTATTTCTTAGCACTGCTCAGATGGTTATTGTATGGCCCCCTGAAAATGAATAAAGGAAGACATATGGCTAAAGTTTTAAAACAAAATATGAAATCTGAAAATTCAAGATGCTAACAGCATTGTCCAGGCAATCAGTTACCTATTTTTCAATCTACTCCAAAGGCTTTAAGCATGGGATACTCTGAATTTCCCCAAAATTAAAAAGACAGATGTCTCCCTGGCCTCCTTCTCCTAATTTTAACCAGACTACTCATAACTTCACACACTGAGGATTCCCCAAAAGAGGATACAGTGTACTGTTTCTTTAACAATAGGAGATCAAAAGTTACGAATTCTGCTTCTTGGGATCTTGGGATCTAAAAAGTCTTTCTGGTAGTGATGGGAACTATCCTCAGTGTCTATTGGTTCATCTCTTCTTGCTTACGTGGTGCTTGTTCTTCATCTACCTTAGTTTCCCAGGCATACATGTATGTTAGAACTGAAAATCCTCAGAAAAGTAATATCTGCCTTTTTTAGCTTTTAAATGTGTGCCATTAATGTAACAGGAGTACAAACAGAACAGTGACTAAGTTGAGGATCTATGTGAATGTGCTGCTTCAAAAGAGGTGAGGAAGTCAGTAGTTCTTGACTGATCATTAAATTGGAACAAGATCTAATAATGAAGATACAAAAGAATCAAAGCAGAGACACCACAACCTGTTGCACCATGGAGGAACTCCCACAGGAGGCCATCACTGCCTCTAGAGGCCTCAGATGCATCTCTGCAGATGGGAGAGGAAATTATCTTGGTAAAACAGGACTGAGGCATTAACACAGCTCCCAAAGTACAGCAAAAGGAACATCTATAAGCTAGTATTTGTACCAGTACCCAAAATTATCAAAAGGATAGAAAGATAAATGTTGACCTTTATATAGGTTCATTTGTTGTCTTTCATCACCATTTTACAGAAAACATGTATATTTTGGTATATTAGAGAAGGCTATTAATATCAACTGAGCTAATCACACCAAGAGAGAAAAGCCAGTGCTGCTATACAAATGTTAGTTATGATTAATTAGCTAATGCCTCAGGTCAGTGGGACAAATCATCAGTTGTATTTCAGCTAGAAGCACCACAAAAAGCTCAAACTTTGAAATTAAGTCTCCTGACCTTTTCTCATTTGGTTACTTTGTCAGTTAGCAAAAGAAAAAGAAAAAAAGAACAGACTTGTGGGAAAAGCATTGCTTCTGTTGCAGACTTTTAACAGAGTACTGTGTCATTTGGAGTTATATTACCTCTATGGACAGAACTTTCCAAAGTGATTTAGTCATTTAGGAGTCTAAACCATAACAACTCAGCAGAATTAGGAATTTTCTGTACCACAGTAAAGTATCTAGGCCTAAATGACTTAAAAGTTAAACTGATTTTGAAAATAATCTTAATTTTTAAATAAGAATAAATATCACAGCTGTACAAATAGAATTTAGAATGATGAAGTGAGAGACAGATCAAAATAAATATACAATTACCATGAGTAAGGAAAACTATTTGAAAGCAGATTCCTCCACATGAGACGATTGCTTTAGGCTTCACAATACATTCTGCCAGACACATGGATTTCACTGTGTACATGAGACAACAATATTGGCTTCAGTGATTGCACAGATTTACTTCTGTTTATTCTGGATCTGTAGCTGCAATGATTGTAATGCCAACAATACAACTGTGGTTTGTGTGTTGCTTCTGAAAAAGCCCCTCAGATTTATTCATCTTTTTAATGTTATTTGACTAAGCAGTAGATTGAAGCCACTGAAATCATTACTGCATAACATCAATGAAAATCATACTCCAGGAAAAAAACACCAGTTATTTTCTAAAATAGCAAAGCAATTTTACAAAAAGCACTCAGAAACCTGTGTTACTATCTGGATTTTATCCATTATGTCCTGACCTCCCCAGATGTAAAAAAGATAACAAGATCCTCTCTTCTGCTCCAGTGATTCATTATGGGTATAAATGGCTGAGGGACATAAGAAAGCTTTAACCTTTATTACAGTCAGAAGAGGCCACATGATGGAGGCCTTGATTAGTCTTATCTAACTTTGAATGGAGGTAACTAAGTTAATCAGTGAGTCATCCTAACCTCCTCATATAACCTGAGGAAAAAGAAATATTCCTCCCCCAGTGAGCTGGAGTGCAAACAAGGTAAATCAGCCTGTGAAGGCATCTAGGTCTTTGAACTAGCTGTGGAAGATTCTTGGGGAAACTTTCAACCTCACCTTGGTGTTTCAGGCTAAGTGAAACTAATTCTAGCCTAAGGCCACACCTGAAACTTTTTCTGACATCTCCTCATGGACATCTAGATGTTAGCCAAAAGATCTTTCCCAAATGTTTCCAAAACCTCTCTACCTCCTTCCACAACCAGCCAATACCACCAAATTATCACCCCAACCCTTAGAAGAACACCATTTTCAGTGTTTCTTATTCTCTCATTTTTTAACATCCAAGCTACATTAGATTACAGAATGACTTTCTTTCACAGATAAGAGTCAAGAAAATTCTGGAAGTCTGGCTGACCTAAAAGAATGCAACTGACAACCATGAAATTTCTAAGTCCAAGTAGTCTTAGTTTAAGTCTTAGTATTCTGTCTGTTCTTGCCCTAAGTGCTCATTTAACTAAAATGAACAATTTGTTGCTGCAGAATATGTCATAGTGTATATACTGTATGTAGAAGCTTGTACCTGGGACTGAAAATTGCATTGAAAACAAAACTAATAACTCTACAAAACCTAAACCAAAGCATCACAAATGACCTGCACTATACACATATTTTTCTCAAGTTCTCTCTCAAAAAAAGTCTGGTTATCTCTTAAAAAAAAAAATCCATAGTAATGGAAGCACTCTGGCAGTGTCTAGTAAAAGTTAGATGCCTGCTTATTTCAAGCCAGAGGTATCAACTTGCTTTTGTTCTTCTATAGGTTTTATTCCAGTTTCAGATACAATAAACCATTCATATTATGATGACTTCTTTTGAAGTTAATCATTACCATGTACTGCAGAATGTTACATGTCAATTGCATAATACAGAAAAGACAAAAAATTATGAGGCAAACACTTCATAAATTTTCAGTGCTTGTTGCTTGGGGAATACTCAGAAATCACTTAAGAAAGCAGACAATTAAATGAACATGATTAGAGTTTGTAAAAATGTAAAGTCTTATTCTGCTTTCCAAAAGAATGGTGGAACTGAAGGGATTGCACCTGATGTAGCCCCTACATTAAAAACAAGTTACTTCAAGAAGAAAACTTACATCTATTATACTCATCAAAGCAAATACAAGAATTGTCTTGCAAAGTGAACATAGGAAACTTCATTTGAAAAGCCAACCACTATTGCAAAGTTTTACATGAAAATTGAGCAGTCTGCCCATACTATATATTCTTGTCATATGAAGTTCACAACAGCTGACATTTTTAAACCATTATAAAGCCACACATTTGTACGTTCTACAATGTGAGTTCTGAAAGGGCTGTAACATAAACCAGGAAATATTTAGGCCATTCTGATATCTCTAAAAGGGCAAATGATTTTACACAATGTTCTTCTGCTGCCAACTGAAATTTTAAAAATAGGGTCTGTTAAATTTCAGCAAAGGCATATTTTAATGACATATGTGAACGTACGGAAGATATATCCTCAATTCTCTTTATGCAATGCATTACTTTGAGAGCATAATGCCTCAGAACAAGCCCTCATTTGAATAAAAGGGAACTTCAGTAAGGGAAGGATCCATTTGCACATCCAACTATGTACCATGTGTCTGATTTTAAGCTTGTGACTTAGTGGAACTGGCATGCTCGAAGACAGGCACTAGCTGAAATACTGTTCTGAACCAGAGATGAGAGCCATAAGGGTGAAGGTGTCACCCTGACTAGCAGAACCTGCCCCACAAAGTACAGACAAGTAGTAGCATACTGCAAGTTATTATTCATCATCAATTGGTTTGCTCAGACAAATGACGTATCATGAATTGTGCTCATATTTTTTTATTGATTACAATTGATACCATGTCAGCTAATAGTGTGTTAATCAAATATATACATATATACACTTCCTTTCTCACTGCCTGTAGAACATAAGATCCCTATTCATCAGTATTTACAGGAGTATCATGTGAATATGAATAATGCTACAAACTGTTACTAGGTGCTAAAAGCAAAATCAGAGTCATGAACAACTTGTGTCAGTGCAAATGCCAGAGAAAACAGGGCAAACAGAAGAAGCACAAATTATGAATGAGTCTTCACAGACCAATAAAGGACCAAAAAAAGGAAGCTTTGCTGATGTTTGGGGAAACAAGTTTAAGGGGTGAGCAGACTGCTTGAAGACTAAAAAGTGGAAATAGTACTTATCGTAACTGTACCAAATAGAATTCAGAATGCATCATTTGAAGTACCTTTGCTCTGTGAAACAAACAGTTCATGCTCTAGTAAGAACTTTAGGACATGTCCAGTGCATCTCCATTCCACAGAAATAAATAAGTAGCCTAGGTTATTTATGAATCATGTCAAGACCACTCAAGAGTTGGAGGATCTTGCTTTGAAAAGATTAACTAGTGTGACTTCAATAGGATTTAGATTACAATGCTTGCACTTCTTAAGTAGCCAGCATTTCAGATCCAAACTATCCTCTGTTCTGTACAGGATGTGGTATCTTCATACTTCTTCCTTTTGAAAATCATCTATATTGCAAGGAAGTGATCATGAAACTGGGGATAAAACCACAATCATTTATTTAAAAGAATAAACCTCACAGCAACTTGCTTCTTGCATGAATGCTTTTTCTTGTGTCTCTAATCTAAAGTCTTTATTACACACTGTGCCCTACATCTGGGACTCAGCAGGTTCACAGGTACAAGATAACTACAACTGGTATTTGATCTGAATAAGCTCTACAGAAACCTAATCCCAAATGAACACAAACTCCCACATAAAAATCAAATCCAACTAGAGTAATTTAAACCTGCATTAAAATAATAATCATAAAATTCCCTTGTCTGGTAGCTTTGTTGATGATTACAATGAGGGCAGATTTTTTTCCAATGTATTCCCCCTTTATGAACTCACATATTTTTCCCTTGTCAAGTATTTTATAAGTGTATTATATTTATTTCATGTTATAACAGATTATAATAGAACTTCTGAGCTGTTTTCCAGAGTTAAGATTTTGACTGCATGCACACAAAAAAATAATCTTCCTCTTGGACAGAATTACTGGGTACATTAAAATTTGTCAAACATTCCACTGAAACAGCTAATGAATAGTCCTGTACTGTTACAGAAACAAATGCAACACAATGATTTTGTCTTTTGCAAAGTTTACTGAAAGGAATAAAAGGAAAGAATGAGAAAGAATGATAAACCAGTAATAATGATAAACCAGTAATAATGTTAACAGAAATATTACTTTCTTATAAAATTATTAAACTTTTAATAAAATTAAATCTGAGGTTTAAATGCCAGCCTATATACAATGCTGGTGCTATGTAAACAACTAAACATTGAAAAACATTTAAAACACTGAAAGATCCACATTGCTGAAACTTCAACAGTTGTTAGTTTACATTTGCATAGTTACCCAGAATGCGTCAAATCTTGTTGGAGTAATTAAACTCATAAAACTCTTTAAATATCATTGTAAGATGGATACACAAGCCATTCTTTAAGTGCCACAAGGAAAAAAAAAAAAAATGTTACCAAAACCTTATTTCATTTATTCACTTCTATCAGTTACTACTTCTCCCTTGTCTCACTTGCATTCATCAATGCTACAATTATTCTCTGCTTGGACTTCATGATCTTAAGGGTTTTTTCCAATCTAAGTGATTCTATGGGCTGACACAGATGGTTGTGTCCTCATATGGTCAGATTTAGAATTTGTCTGAGATGCTGGAACAATTGCCATCCACGATATTTGCAGTGAGGAGAAAAAAAAATTACATACACAAGGTAAAACACACAGAGGAATAACATCTTTAAAAATAACCATAAGTTTATGAATGTCTTCACACTTTCCATCTGACTTGCAAAATCAATATTATTCATGCTCAGTCTCCTCAAATATATTTCTGCTATCCTTTGGACAGTCAACTGTTATCCTTTGCACTAAAAAAAAAACACTGAAAAAAACCCCCAGAGATAAACACTGTTTCTTAGGAATGACTTACTGTTTTTTTTCTTGAACTTGAGTGATTGGAAGACAAAAAAGCTTCAACAACTAGATAAAGAGAAAGACGCCTCATTCTAGTTTACAAAACTCATCACATTACTGGGAAGTAAATATGAGAGGGACAAAGTCTCTCCGATTTTAAGGAGTATCATTAAACATCATTCTCAGCATGCAAAGGTTAATTATTCCTATTCAATGAATGGGAAAAGTTAGGCAAAGATTAATTCAATGAACAGATCTAACTGCATTAGTTTTGATGAAAAGTTCATGGAAAATGTGGATCTTTTTCCACACAGAAGTGTCTGATTAAGAGGATAAACAATAGACTCTCTTCTACAGTGCTGCACACTTGCAAAAAACAATGCTGTGTTTTCTAAACAATTAATCAACCTTATGTAAGTTTAACAAATACTTCTGAAATCAGACTTACATATGTAAAGCAAAAGCCTAATCCTGCAAATATGTCCATGCAAGAATTATTTATTTAGATAGGCAGTCCTATTGAAACAAACTGGGCACATCTTTAAAGTTATCCATGTGCATAACTGCTTGTTAGATCAGATACCCTTGAAAAGCAAGCAGGTAGCTGCATGCTATCTGAAATTATCCCAGATAATGTTATTTCCAGCTAAGATCAATGAATTTCTAAGTTGACTCACTGATGCTTTTAGAACCTGTCAAACTGATGACTGCAACAGATTCCCAGTCAAAAAAGGGCAAGAGCCTGTCATTTGCATGGCAAGGTAGCAGCCCTCTATCAGAGCACTACACACACATATAATGCCCATCATCACCATAAAGCTGAAAGCACAATGATAAGCATTAACAAAAGCAACAATACTAGAGAGACCTGTTGCTTGAAAAAGATGATGTCAGGCAGGTAGATTAATGAACACTGCAAGTGGCAATCAGTAAAGCCAAATGGCAGGTCCAATAGAGAGTACACACACGACTTATTTTATAAATGATGGTATTGCAACTGGAAGGGTCACTTCTTTCATATGAAGTGGAATGCATTACTATTTCCATGCTCCACTCCTTGGTTAGTTTTGTTAGTTCATATACTAAATAGGATAAACAACAACACATGAGATCAGCATGTTTCCAAAAATCATCCTCTTCTTCCCAGGTTGTACACCAGCCTTTTTTTGTGTTTCTGTGCAAAAATGTACCTCCAATCTAATAACAGAACTATCTCAAACTGAATTTAATTTGATTACCTCAAATGTAGTAAGAAAAAATTCTACACTGAGACAGGAATTTTAAATGTATTCCAGCTCTCATTGAATGACAGTGGGTTTGAGAGTTGTGTTCCCTTATGTTCTTCTTAAAATACTAACCTTATCCACGGGTCAAATTTATTCTGAGCACAGAATAAACTGATATAATTGCTGTAATTTGAAGAAGAGACTTTTTTTTATTTTCATATACAGTGCTGTTAACCTTGAACATATGATTGGCAATTCAGTGATTTACAGTCTTCATAAATGTGATAAGAGGTCATGCCTCGCTTCTAGCATTGTCTTAATGAAACATAAATGCATCAAATGCACACTGATACACTTTATAATAATGCTAAACAATTTTTTTGTATGGAATGATGTTCCAGTGAAATACACTTTTTCAATGAAATCAAAACTTCTCATGTTAAAGCATCATCTTCCAAATGTACTAGCATCTTCTGTCCACTGTCTTTTGCCAGTGTACTTAAAATTATATAGCTATATAATCTAGGTCTAAGAACCTCCATTTGTGCAACAAACCCTGAAGTGAGCCTTCCTAAGAAAATGCTTAATTCTCAGCTTTTTAATTTTTATTTTTAATATATATATCTATATAATTTTGCATAAAATTATAATAAAAACTGAAATGAAAGAATGAAAGCTAAAAAAAAAATATTGACTGATCGTAAGTTGTTCTCAGTATTTTTGTTTCCAAGAAGTTTTGGAAAGATTTATTTCTGTTCCAAATTATAAACGATTTCTAATTCAGTATTTGCTACAGACTGGGAACTAAATGCCAACTATGGGTGAAACATAATTCCACATTATTTTCCGTTCTTACCCCACATCAAAGAAGAAAAGGAAAAGATCCCCCTGGCTTTGAAATAACATCTATTATCTTTTGTATAAAGGAACACATTTTAGAAAGTTTAAAGAAACTGTTCAGAAAGACATCTTAGGCTGTACTAATTCACCAATGAATGATACCAGAACAGACTATGCTACCTCAAAGCCATGTTTCCATTTCTAGGGCCTCCCCAAATGCTAATTATTTTCACTGAGGATTCAACTAGCACAGAGCACCTACCTGTTTCTGAAGGTTCACTGACTTTTTCCAATAAAATATAGAGTGGAGACAATAGAAAAAAGTCAAATATGATCCCCATTTTTATACGCCTAAGTAGGCCTGACATTTATATGAATTATACTGGAAAACATGAGTTTTAAATGGCCTTCAGCATTGTCAAAGTGCTGTAAATTGGCTTTAAGTGTAAAAGGACGAATCATTTTCAAACCAACTGGCTTTATCTATGGAAATAGTTTACGTCACTCTCAGACTCATTTAAAACTTAAGTCCTCGACCTCTGATTCGCTGGGACTATGAGGCTAGCATGCTGGACAAAGTCCCTGGCACTCCATATAGTGTTGTGTGGACGTAGCTATAGAGGACTTGAAATCAGATTAGGAGCATTTTCCAGCCTTGCAGTGTTTATGGGAAAGCAGGCCAACCATTGCTGTAACTACTATTTTGTTAGAAGCAGTGGATTCTAGCACTTAGCCCCCTGTCATACACGGAAAACACAGGCTTGGGAACCTGCTTGCAAATACTGTAAGATACATATTTTCCAAAGTACAGCTGAAAACACACTTTTGATGCATGCTGGCTGCATGAGTCCTGCTATGTTTCCAAACTTGAGAAAACACATTGTTCTACACAGTTCTGACCATGCTGCCTGTTACAAATAGCAGGAGCAACGTCCGGCTAAATACATCTGAAATGTGTCTGAAAGAAGGAAAGATAGATACACAGACAGCCTAGTTATCCACTGAAGCTTATGAGATTAGACCAGAGGAGTAAGTAGGAAATACTTGCTCGTAATACCCTGTTAACAAGAAACTTTATGCTATTCAATTAGGAGAAAAATAGCATTAACACAGAGAATGTTTACTAATTATGCTGTGATTTTTTTTTAACATTTTGAACAAGAAAACCATTCTGTTTTAAATACATTACTAGCCTTGTCTAATGTAACTGAATCTTGGAGAAGCTGCAAAAATACAAAATCCTGTTGAATACAATCAAAACAAAGTTACTCTGCTTACAATAATTTAACCCTCAAGCTAGTAGTTGTTTTCTATTTTTTGATTCAAATTAGCCCTGAAAGGATTCACAGGCATATGTTACAGCTTGAATGTCAAGTCATGTGAGAAAAACATCAAAAGAAGGTAAAATCTACCAGAGAAGAATCCATGAAAACATTTAATCTTTCTTTAATTAAACTTGCTTGGTTGAAAAACAAGGAGACAAAAACCAATCTTTAACAAAACCAGTTTTTTATATAAGCAGATGGCTGAGAAAAAAAGAACTCTAAAATAAAACAGCAGAGGTGCAAGAAAAACAGAATAGTTTTTATAGTAAAACCTGATAACTTGATTTATTTATTTGTTTTTAATCTCATAGAATCATTAAGGTTGGAAAGGACCTCTGCGATCATTGAGCCCAACCTGTTAACCTAACTGCCTGGTCCACCTCTAAACCATGTCCCTAAGCACCACATCCACACGTTTTTTGAACACTTCCAGGGACTGTGATTGTACCACTTCCCTGGACAACCTGTTCCAATGCCTAACCACTCTCTCCATGAAGAAATTTTTCCTAATATCTAATCTAAATCTTCCCTGGCACAACTTGAGGCCATTTTCTCTTGTCCTGTCACTTGTTACCTGGGAGAAGAGACCGACCCCCACCTCACTACGACCTCTTTTCAGGCAGTTGTAGAGAGCAATAAGGTCTCCCCTCAGCCTCCGCTTCTGCAGACTAAACAACCCCAGTTCCCTCAGCCACTCATGGCCAGTTTGGAGAGTAAATTCTCTGGAAACAGCAGAATCCACAGAATATTTTCTTTTCAGTTTACCATATAGCTTTTCTAGTATTTATATTAAAAAAATATTATTAAAGGTGATAGTACTGGAATGGATCAACCTACAAGAAACAGCAAGAGTCATGTTGGTTTATTGTCTCAGACAATAAATCTGTCTTTTTAATCTGTCTTTTACTTCCTATTCTTTCAGTGCTTGGAATATGATCTTGATTTACTGTTTGTGTCTCTTTGCTAATGTAGTTTTACAGCTCTTATTTAGGCAATCCACAATTCAACAGGAAACTTTCTTCCATAGTTTAACACTGTTGAACAAACAGAAGCCTCCGCTGCTTTAGCTGGGTGCTCTAGGTGCTAACACGACAATAACTCATTAGCAGCATACCTCAATGTTACCAATGTTTCTGTATTTAAAATTCTTTTCTATGTATGTTCTTTTTTCTTTACCTTCATCATTCAAAACTGTAAGGCATATTTTAGACAAACACCTCCTAGTAAAGGTACAACAGAGCTGTGTTTTGTGAGAAGAAATCAGCTTTTACAGACTTTTTCCTGTAACTTCTATAATCATCAATCACTTCTTTTTATTAAATGTAATGTAATGTAATACGTGAAGAAGAAGAGTTTTTTTCAGAAAGTTCAGTGGATGGGGAAAAGGAAAAGCGAGAGAACAACTGTATCCAGATACCATCTTGGAGAGTCTGAGATGTGAGAGAACCGATGGCAGGTCGTGGTGGAGCTGATAGTATGGGGAAGAGAACTGTTTCATTAGTTTATCCTAACATACTACAGGGGAGTATGTATTTTGAATTTTCCATACACTGCAAAACCAGGTCTTCGGCAATGGTGGTTGCTGGATGTTTAGAGGATCCAGGATAATTACAGCATTCTCAGAAGAAGGACTACAGAATACAATTATATTTTCAAACAAGTAGTTAGAAGTGGTATATCTACTTCAAGCTGCTTTGTAACTGTACAAGAACATAAAACAGGATGCACTGGTAAAATCAAAATGGAAAAGGAATGAATGTTGGTGTAAACAGGGTCAGCTGATGTTTGGGAAGTTACTGGAGACAAAGATCAATTATCATACTCTTCACTTTGTGATAGTGAAAAAAAATAGGAAGAGTCAAATATACACAGGGAGCTAAGCCACTGCTCATTTTTTCAAGGATGCATAGGAAATATTCAAGTGAAAACATTAAGCGTGTACTAGAGATAGCAATCTATCAATTTTATCTGATCATTTCTTATACAAAATGACACAAACATCCTCATGCAGTAATAAATCATCTGATCTACATAACAGGATTATAATTTTTCTTCTGTTACCACATGACCTGAAATATGAAAAATAAAAAAAATACGTTAATAGACACAAAGTGTTGTGGGTTTTGTTGTTGTTGTTTTAAGCATTCCAGTTATTGTATCTCATCATCTTAAACCTCTGTGGGATCTTTTTTTTTTTCTGTCCATGTACCAACTGATGAACTCAGCAGAATCCAAAAGAAAAATCTGGCCCACTGTATTATAACCATACCACAAAGAAGACACAGTTCCAGAGTAAAGGGGGGCGGGGGGGGGGAAGGGGTGGGGGGAAGGGGGGAAGAAAAAAAATCTTAATTAAGTTTAATTAAGAAATTTTCTGAAAAAAAGGGTGCTTCTTTTGACCTTGAAAAGCAAGTTTGATCAATGACACAATCAAAACATACTATCCTGATAAACAAAAAGGAATTTATGGTGACAGTTATACTTTTTAATGTCCCTCAAAAAAATGAGGAAAAACTGCTACATAGAAAGCATAAGAATTGTTAATAATGGTACAGTAATACATTATGTAATGCTATTAATGGTAATATACTGCTAATATAATGCTAATAATGGTAATATACTGCATTTGACCCTAGACAACAGAATATTTTTAGACTTCTTAAGCAATCCAATGCTATGAATCAGTACCTCTATTCTAACTGATGCAACAAATGCAATGTAACTCTTTCTGATTTGCCACATTTTCTTTCATTTTAAATCCTTCCTCAGCTGTACTGCCAATGTGTGAAATATGCTTATGCTATGCTCCACACTTCTTCAAATAAAAGGGATATTTTTCTTTATTGTTGTGTCGATGCTTCCTTCCTACTTGTATATCCTCACCATTCTGTAGAAGAATTATAAAATGCAAGTGGAACATAAAGAAACACAAAACTCTACCAATATATCCAGCATACCAAGAAAGGATACTCCACTCACGATTAATAAACGTTTTCCTACACATCAATTGCCCAACAGTTGTTCAAGAAGTTAACTCTGCTCACAGAGCAATGTGACAGCCACGTGTTCCACATGAGATTTGTTGGTTCTTCCCAAATTAGCCTGCTCAGGTACTACATGTAGTTCTAGGTAGGCAGTGCAAAAAAATGCAGCTTATCCTAAGCAAATGCCAGTCAGTTTGTGAAGGCAGCTCCCAAGGAATATAACCATCTACTACACCATCTGTTCACTGCAGAAGAAGATGTTTCAATGGTTGACAACTTCAAAAACAGTTGCCTTAGTTTCCTAAGGAGGTCTGAGAAGAACAACCATCTTACTGCAGCATATTATAAGACTTGAGTTTGACTAAATTCAAGAAGAGCATCCATGAAGTCATCTGATGAACTACAGAAGGATGTTACGAAAGCTAATTTTCCACATGACAAGATGATATTTGCCACCATGTAAACATGCTTAAAACAATCTGGTTTTAGATCTGAGGAGCAAGCTCTGAGGATCTGGTTTCTTCCAGAGTTGCTTTTATTTAGGTCACGCCTTTTCTACACAGCTGTAAAGACTACATCAGTACCCACCTGATTTTGTTCTTGAACATCACAGCATTATTAAGAGATCTTCTATCCAAGAACATCTTCTGAATCTTCAGCAAATGAAATTAGAGCTTAGCTACATAATCACCTACTGATATCACTGCAGCTGCTTTTTTTTTTTCATTGGGATGCTACATTCATCATGTTGTCCTTTGCAACCTGTATCCTTTTCTACGTTGTTTAATCTCATATTTATGAAGTGTTGCTGGTTTTGATTAAAGAGTTCTGGCAAAGTGCCACAGGGCTGTTGAGCTTTTGCCAGTACAACAGTCCTGTACTTGCTTTGCTCTCCTTAAGATCTAGCAAGCTGTCCTGGTTGCAGCTGAGCTAGAGTTAATTTTCTTTCTAATAGGTGGTATAGGGCTGTGTTTTGGATTTAGTATGAGAATAATGTTGATAACACACTGATGTTTTAGTCCTTGCTAAGTAATGTTTATGCTAGTCAAGGACTTTTCAGCTTCCCATACTCTGCCAGGTGCACAAGAAGCTGTGAGGGAGCACAGCCAGGAGAGCTGACCCAGACTGGCCAAAGGACTATTCCATACCATATGACGTCATGCCCAGGACATAAACTGGGGGGAGCTGGCTGGGGGGCATCGATCACTGCTCGGGGACTGGCTTGGTGTTGGTTGGCAGGTGGTGAGCGGTTGCATCGCTTGTTCTTCCTGGGTTTTGTTCCTCTCTATTTATTGTTGTTGTTTTCCTTTTCACTATTACTATTACTACTACTACTACTACTACTATTATTATTATTTTACTTCAATTACTAAACTGTTCTTATCTTAATCCATGAGTTTTCTTACTTTTGCCCTTCCGATTCTCTCCCCCATCCCACCGGGATGGGGAGGGAGAGTGAGTGGCTGTGTGGTGCTTAGTTGCTGGCTGGGGTTAAACCATGACACAAGCCTAGGACAAGTAGGTTTTATTATTACCACTGATAGTCCACCGAACATTTCCAAATTCTGTAACAAATTAGAATGTCTTGCAAAGATAGCAGCATTACCGTTACACACATTAGAGCTTTTCACTAAGGTGAAAATTTTCTGCTGGAAGATAGTATTTTCTTTGTTTATTACTTGAAGCACTTATTTTTTGATGCTGCAAATTCAAATTTATGTCCAAACAGAAATGTTTCTAACGTAGACTGAGACAACAGGTAGTTTGGCATCCTAGTTTCATATTTAAATTTTTAGTTAGGCAAAGAGTTAAGCTTGTTTTTAAATCTGGACTTGTAATTGCCTAGAATGTTTACAGAAGAGCTGTGTGTTCAGTACTTTAGGACATGAGTATACCTGTTTTGTGAACACACACAGCTGCTCCTTTCACTTCAAATAGTATTAGAAGTATTTTCTAGTAAGTAACCTTACTTTTGCTATTCCTCATGAAGCAGACGTTGCTGGAAGCTCCCATAGACAGAAAAGAAGAAGATCACATAGTTATATCTTCCCCACTGCCACCTCTTTGGCCTTGCGGCAAAGGTATTCATTAAAATATCAATATATCTCCACAAACTATGCCTGTCCCCAGCTTGATGTTCCTACATGACCTTAAAAGACTACAGTTGTCCTTTAGTAAATCGTTATTGAGCTTCCAGATGTGCCAGCTGTAGCTGAGTCAAGAATCAAGAAAGATTCAAACCCTCTCTGAGCAGAAAAGGTTTTGTTTGTTATTTTTTTCTCTTGTCATCAGTCATTAAACAGATTACTGACAAATAAAAAGTAGAATATGATTCTCTAACATGAAGTTATCAAAGAAACATTTACTGTGTTTGTTAAGAGAATTTTTTAATAACAAGCCTATTCTTGTCTAAGGGAGCACGAGTTATGTCTGAGGAACTCCTGGAAGGCTTCAGTCAACATCTTCCCCTCAAGAAGAATCAGATCTTTTCAGCCTTCCTGATGCCAAGAAGCAGTTACAAGAACTGCTAGAATTAAGAGTTGGTCGTGCCCTGGTTCTAGTAGGATCTATCTGCTTTTCTATGCAAGAAACATGCTGAAAGGCTTCTACCTCCAGCAAGGAGGGGAGAAAGCATCAGAGAAGTTATTGCATCATTAAACAAATCTGTTGCATGGAATGACAGCACCAAAGGTACCGAATGCTTACTTTGTGATTACACACTTCACTTGTTTTGT
Source organism: Theristicus caerulescens (assembly GCA_020745775.1). Taxonomy (NCBI): domain Eukaryota; kingdom Metazoa; phylum Chordata; class Aves; order Pelecaniformes; family Threskiornithidae; genus Theristicus; species Theristicus caerulescens. Next base: position 79,668,837 of record CM036558.1, read on the forward strand.
CATGTAAGGTTTCTGAATGTGGCTACCTATATGATGTCATCTGCAATCAGAAAAAAAAAGCACATCTGTTAGACTTGAATTCTGCCACCCTTATTCACCTCAGAAAATTACAGTGAGTAGGACTAAGTCTGACAAAGTGCCACCTACCATATTCACATAATTGAGACCTCAGAGTGAGCTAGCAAACATTCCTCAGCATTACAGACATGAAATCATCACACTTAGCAAAACCTCCAGCAGCCCCAGTCTCCAAAAACAAAAGCTTTGGTCTGTTGAGGTGAAAGACAGAATGTTCCATGGCCTAAGGGACAGCAATTAAAAAATGTATCATTGATACGAGCCACTAATATTCAATCCATTTACAACAGTTCATTGCTCCAGCATAACAAAAAAAGTTGGTCTGAGAGGTTCAGCAATGTAATCATCTATACAGTATAAAGAGCAAATAATGCATCTGAGATTCACTACTTACTTAGCTATTTTCCTGACTGTATTAGCCCTTGAATCAGACTTAACATGCTGTGTTGTTCATTACAGTTTTGCAACTCAACCTTTAAAAAACGTAATCCAACTAGTCACATAAAGCTTTGATTCCTAAAGCCAAAAACAACACTAAAATTTTATGAAAAATCTGCTTGGACTTTGAAGCATGGAAATGGCTTTTCCCACTGTGTGTTAAAGGTGATAAATTGAGAAGTGTTAAGTGTATGTATAGAAGTTTCCAGAAAAAAAACATGCTATGATGAAAAAACAATGCTATAATCACATTACCTATACCAATGGCTTAAGTATCTCTTAAGTACAGCCATCTTAAATGTTAATACTGTTTTTTTTTCTAAGAAGCCTAAAAATTAACTGCCCAAGTGCCATTAAATATCTGTTTAAGCTCTTTTGAAACAGCCACTGAACAATTACTTGTTTGAAATACTTATTCTCTACTGAACAGGTACAAGTCAGAAATAGTAATACAGCCACCTTCTCTGTGCCCCTACTAATTGCCCTCAATTTTGCATCTCCATGTGAAAGCTTCATGAGAAGCAGCGAAGGCCCTGAGACAAAAGTAGGGGGAGCAGCTGCATGGCATAACCTCCTTTCTGTACCACAATGCAAAATCCTGCATAGCACTCACTGACACAGGGCCATGGAAGCTGAAGTAGTTGCACCCACAGACAGCACTGAGGAGCTAGATCAGTATTTTTCAGAGAGCATCAGCTGATGGTAAATATTTTTAATATCATCATTTTCTTTTGCCTAAAGATCTATACTACTAACAATATTTGTTTTCCACTTAGTCTCAAAAAAGTAATTTTACGCATCTGGCAATTTATGCTGAGGAAATAATAACATTTAATTCCCCAAACAGAGTTTTCTCTAACCTTCTATCTTGCTATTACTTCGTAATATTCCTGAAGGCTGGAACAACTAAAACAATCTGCCAGGCAGCCACGGTACTACGACAAAAGCAGTCCTTCATCACAATAAGAACAAACAATTTCAGAGTGTTAAAACAAAACTAGAATAAAAAGGTGATTAGAGTTCAATGTGAAGAAAAAGAAAGAACAGCGACTGCTTTGTACCCATGTAAATGCCCTTCTAAGAAACTTAATTTTTGCTTTGAGCTGTTTGTGCCAACAAAGAATTTGTAACTGAAACACGATGACAGAGAAGGAAGAGCTACTTACTCGGGAGCTGTTGAAGTAATTGTCTTGGATGGTTCTGCAATTTATCATACGATTCCAGCCTTCAAGCTGTCCAGTGCATATGTGTGAGGATATCCACAGACACATACCACTCAGAACAAAGACAAACAAAATCAAGACCCTGCCCTCCAAAACTTTGATCCTTATTTCTGCTGGGAGAAACAATTAAACAACAAAACCCACCAACACACAAATTTCAGGAACTATTTTAGATGATGGAAGGGTTGATATCCCATGCAGAGGTTGTTAAAGACATTCCAGATACATATAATTAGATATTTATTTATTTATTAACCACCTGTGAGCATCTTAAGTGCAACACAGTTAACTGGGTATGTGGCAATTCTCAGCACAACTAGAAAAATGCTATGACATGTTTGCATTAGAGAAACCACACAGACATAGCTAGCACTAACAAGATTATTTTCAGAAATGTAAGCAGACTAGAACAAAACTGGGCTATTTTACAACTAATAGAAATCCTCTGCCTTCTATCCTAAAAAAAATACTCTTGATATTTTGAAACATTGCACATTTTTTTTTATACTGAATTCTTCTACCATCTTAAAATCCGCTTAGAGGATGACAGAAGGTTCAATATCTAATATGGTTACAACTGTAAGTGTCCAAATATTCTTGAATTAAAGAGAACTTTTATTCCTGCAAATAGAAAAGCTTTATTCCAATTATACATTGCCAAAGCCTGCAGCATCTATAAAATATAAATGTACTAATCAGGACAGAATTAATATAATCTCGCTTTAAACTCGAATATAAGAATACTAAAATTGTGTAGCTCACAATAGCATGTAAGTATTTTGTAACACTGTGATTGCATAGCCAGACAAAATTTTAGGTTGGTATGTGAGCAAAAGGGGCAAAGGCAGATGGATGTAGTTGCAGGTAGGAGACATTCAAGTAACAAAAGTTGCCAGACAAAGAAGATAAGCAAAGGGATTGCAAATAGGCAGAACATCCTGCTGAACACGCTGGAAGAATGATTGGCAAGACAAAAGCAAACCAAACAAGCAGATAAGCAGACTCCCCTTCTGGGGAGAACAGCAATAGCATAAAAACATTTGGCATATGACAGAAGACAGAGGCAAGCCCATTTTGTTTCTGACTTCTCTCATCAAAGAGCTCTTAAGCCTGATCACCCAGATCTCTGCAACTAAGGACCATCAAGAACCACAGCCATCATTACTAAATAGATAGCATCATCTCCATGGTATTATATACTCAAAGCTAATTTAGAATATATATTTTAAAGACTACAATTTTTATATGTAGTAATGATGACCAATACTGTGCAAGAACTGCCACGAGCAGAAAGTATATTGTTCATGAGATAAGTTAGTAAAGTTCAGTTTTAAAGCTTAAAACTGATCTGATTTGTCAGTCTGCAAATGCTTCTGCCCCAGAGATCTCCAATTCTCTAAGTGATAAATACATTTATTCAGTTTAACACAGCATTTGTTTCATTGTTACTCAAATTACTCAACTGATCATACAAGCACCATAAACTTACAGCAGATTGGCTCAATTTGAAAAATTCTCTAAAATGGACCATTTGTAGAGTCATATATTGTTGGGCTTTTTCACGTCCCACCTGGGCCTCCTGGCCTGTCTTTTTAGTTTAAATAAAATCCATTCTACATATATTCATGCTTTCTATAGCAAAGCAATAAGTATATGACAAGACATGTTGCCCCAAAAATTTTTCAAAAAGTTCCACCACTTGTCTAACACTTTCGAAAAGCATTGCATCGGAATACAGGAGGTCTAACCACAGCTGCTTCCGTATTAAGCTTGCTAAGTGCTAGGCTCTACCAGCAAAAGCAAACAAGGTAGTCACAGAAGTTAAACAGAAGACAAAAGCTTTCCTAATAGAAAAGACAGAAGCTTGTTTATTAAAACCAGCATGCAAGGACAAATGGATCACTCACCATTTGTGGTGGGGCTAGCCCTTTCTTCCCCTCCCTCTGCACATCAGGTCGATCTCTGAGGAGGCCGGGGTTCTTCTTTCAAGACTGGCAGATTGTGGTAGCTTCCATATATGCCTGGGATGGGGATTCTCTTTCACCATTCTTCTTTTCTAACAATTTATATTCAGCTTTTTTATTTGGTAGTTCATTACACTGTCTTCACCATCACTCTGCAAAAATAGAGATGATTTCAACAAAGTGAAAGGCAGTCAAAAAAGCAGGCTTATTTTATGTTGCAGGCTGTTTTTCTGCACAGAATTACTTTGGTATTGTTGCCTTAAAATACTTCATGCCTCAGGGCTGCTGTTTTTTGAAGTATTTTCTCATATGATCAAGTTTATATCCTCAGCAGAAAAATCCCATTGGACTGAGAAATGTAGTATTAATAACTTTAAGGAATTGTACTGCTTCTTTAAGCATTTCCAAAAATTATTTTCTTCTTAAAACCGTTGCTGCTGATTACATTTAAGTACTCCTCTTACCCAGTATTGCAAAGCATATGCTTCTACTCATGTCACTGTTTAGCAAATGCTACATCATTTTTGTAATATGATTATATCTATTGGAAAACATCATTCCAGCTGCATCACAGTTGCAATGAATTTGAAGCTCTGTTCACAAATGCTTTATTTCAGATATAAACTATCAAGTTTCTGCTGATTTCAATGGTGCATCTCAAAGCTAATACTAATATTATGCAAGGCACTTCTGAAGCTGCTGTAAACTGTTAAAATATCAAAATAACTTGCACAGCACAGGGCGGTATCATGAATTCCTTTGTGGCAAGCACTGTGCCAGTTGTTCTTGGTTCACAGATGTAGATGAATTAAGCAGTTTCACCATACTCTCCCTTTTCACTTTGCTTCTTACTCATGCTTCAATATATCTGCGGTTCTCAACACGTTCTTCAATGCAATTAGCTCACAAACAGAAACCACAATTAGATTCTATGTTTCCTGCAGGTAACGCTGGGCAAAATTAATATATACTGAACTCAGATGAGCTACATACCTTTCTGCTGAATTCAAAGGATCTTAGAACTCAGCAGGGAGCATACCAATTATTTCAAAAGAAACCTGCATATTGCATAAACTGTAAAGTTAAATACACGGCAAATATGAATCGACATTCTTTCTCTAGAGGCTGAGGCTCAGGCAGTATCCTCATGTTTCTGTCCTTCAAAGACCTTGCCAGTATCTTCAGGCAAAAAGGAGGAAATGAAGATCTAATAGTAATTTTTTTTTTTAATGGCAAAAGTATTTGTGTTGCGGGGAAAAAATAAGCCTTATCATATATCATAAAGGAAAAGGAAGCTTTCTCCAATTCATCTTAAAGGCAATAACTAAGTAACTGAATGTTGAAATGTGGTTATTCCTTCACATGCTAATAAGCTCAACTGAAAATGCTTGGGTTTTTTTCTGCTCCAGGCCCCTAAGCAGTTGGGTTTTTTTTCAGTATCTGCATATCCTGTTAGCTGTCCATTACAATCCTTTACCATATGTTAGATATTTTAAATGCTCACTACACAAACAAAGAGCTCCTGCAGTTTGTTAACCTTTCCAACCAAGATATTAGAGATCTGTTAACAGGTTTTTGGGGATATTTTGAACACCTAAAAGGTTTTCTAAAGAAAACTGCAAAACAAAAAAAGAAATATTATAAGAGAGTAAGGGTAAGTGAAAATGAATACCTAGTAGCTAAGGCATGAAAAAACTTCTTCAATTGCAGAGTTTTTAAACTATAGTTACTTCAAATTAAATAGTTGATCAGAGTCTCAACAAATGTGAGAATATGAGTATCAGTGAAAAGAGTTTTGCACAACCCGTTTTACAACTCATTTACAAGATGTGACCCTTCATCCCCTTAGCATAAAAGGTGGAGGCTTTACACTTTAGCTAAAATTCTTCTCTGAAAACGGCACTCTTGCTCAATATTGAACTAAGTTTTTCCTGAAGAAGCATCTTATAGCACGAAGGGAATAAAAAAATAACAATCTACTTCTTATTTTGACACACAGTACACTTACCTGTCAGTAAGACCTTCATCAAAGTCTCAAAGCACCCACAATACGAGTAATTAAAGAAAGTTTTAACCGTGATTCAATTTTGCCCATTCACCTCATAAGAAGTTTGTATAGGAAAGTGTCCCTTTAACACAGAAGATACCTGACCTTTCCAAAGTACCCAAAAAGGGAAGATACTACTTGCTCCAAACGTGTGAAGGGTTCGCAGATTGAATCTCTATAAATATTTCTGTTGTCCTCTCTAACTTGCATAAGTCCCTTTACAATACCAAGAAATGTAACATCTCCTAAGCTAGGCCTAGCAGCTGCATAATCAACACATGGAACATGAGTTCAAAGACTCCTCACTGGTAGTATTACCATCACTTCAGATATCACTGAAATATATGAAAAAGCCAAGGAAGCATTTCTTAATCTTGCTAGAGTCCAATAGGCTACAATTACCTTAACCTACTCAGGGAGAAACAGTCAACAGGCAAAAGCAGGCAGACTATGAAGTTGCCAGATGCTTAGGTAAAAGACAGTCTGATACATAAGTGTAGGGGAACTGTCAAAACGAATTTAACTCAGAATCTTCCTTAGAAAAGGTCAAGGCAGCTCAAACTAAAAGAAAATATAATTAATTCAACAGTACAAGTAGCCTTCATTGTTGTTCAGTCATATAGTAAGCAAGAGTTTATGTACAAGATTCAGGTGTTACCTGTCCACAACAGCTGTCCAAATATCTCATTTGGCTAAGACAGTACCAAAAGTCAGAGTTTTCTTCTTGCTACTTACCCAGAAATGCCTGAAAAGCATTTGAAGATATTAGCTTAAAGAGCATTAAAGTATATCACCCAAGAATGACATGTCATGTCCATTATGAACAGAAGCTCAGGTAGACAACTAACATCATTAAATAACTATTTACTTCCCCTATATTGTGCTCTGAATGCACACTCAAAAAAAATATAGATTATACCTATAGAAATAACTGCTAGTATTTTTAGAGACTTTCTGTGGAAAAATAAACTCTGTCTTTGGGGAAGTAAAATACTCAAGAAATTGTAGTCTCTTCTGTTAGACTATGTAGTAAAAGCCCATCTGCACACCTACGAAGGAGCCCAGAGAGACAACAGCAATGTGGGGAAAGCCCAAATAATACCCTATCCTAGCTGCTCTCAAGCCCATCAGAGGAGCCATCAGCCCATCCAAGATGAGAGGAGCACAGATGCATGGTGGCAGGCAGGAAGACAAATTAAGGGCTCAGAAAAAGGTTTATCCTCTCCAGGCCCCTCTCAGGGCTGTCCCAGGAGAACCTCAGCTGCATTGTCCAGGTGTGAAACCCACCATGATGAGTCGAGCATGAAGCATCTTGCCAGGTGAAGGGGGGGTTGCTGCCTAGGGGTATGGGACACATTTTGGGATTGCATAAGACCTATTATGGGATGCTTGGAGGTGGAACCAAAGGCAGGGAAAGGGATGGATTTAGGCAATTTGGGGCGGAACAAGTGTGGGGAAAAATAGAGTGTTAAGGGATAAAAAGGGCTGGTTACTTGTAAATAAATAATTTGATGGACAGTATACTTGTCTAGCCATGTCTTGCACCCAATCAGTGCAATCTGCCCTATCTTCTTATTGATTTTTTTTCTAATTCTTTTCCTGGGTAAGGGACTATGTGTGCATGTGTAAACTGAGTGCAGTAACTGGAGTCAGACCACAGGTTGGAGGGCTTGTGCGTCTGTGGTGTCAGCAACTGGAGAGACCAGAATGAATAAGTTTTAGTGCCAAAAACTGAGGTGGGACTGCAGGTCATAGGATCCCATGTGTCCACAGCACCAACAGCTGGAACAAGTGAAGGTCTGGGTGCCACCAGCTGGACTGGAACCACAGGCTGATAGGCCTACATGCCAGAAACTGGAGATCAGAGTGAGTGAGATCAAGTGCCAGCCGCAGGAGTGGGACCAGGGGTCAGAGCCCCACGTGCCCATGTTGCCAGCAACTGCAGCAAGTGCAAGCATGGGAGCACTAACAGCAATCAAATTGGATCAGTTGGCAGGTAGCCAACACCAGGAGAGTCCTAGACAGCTACCAGTGAGATATGTTGGTGTCTGTGTCATTCTGGGGGTGACACCAGACGGGGTTTGGCTACTGGGATGAGTTGAGCCCCAGCTGGCTTTGGGTGGGTATGAGCATGCGTGGGTGTGTGTATGTGTGAGTTAGTTTACACCAGCAATTAAGTGGGGTTGTAGCTCCAATGCTGCAATTCATATGTCCAGGTGCCAGCACCTGGGGAAACTGAATGTCTGAGATCGGCTGCTGGCAGGATGAGAGTTGTACATATATTCTCAGTAGTAGACCTCCACCTTGCTCAGGCAGAGACAGGAACAGGATGAGACTGTTGCCTGCATTCATGTGAATGCGTGTCTGGTCTGTGGAGCTATCCATAGCCCTGTATGTATATGTGGTGTATACATGTACTCTGCCTGTGTGTGCCTGCTGGGAACACAGTTTCAGCTTCGCTACTGGTTGGACCTGGGGCATGGGCTGTGTAGCTGCTTTGCCTCTCTTGGGCTGTCAGATCCAGGGCAGTATATTTTCCCCTGATATCTTCAAAACTAGGTAAGTACAGTCAGGTAACTACTGTCATAAACTGTTAAGTAAACTTGGAATAATTCTCAACCTAAAGGAGCATCAAGATTCAGGTGGAATCAGCTGAAGAAACCCACATACTCTGAAGAACACAAAGGGGGAATAAAGAGTAAAATATTTATGCAAACTATGTCTATCAATTTGTCCAGTATTGTCTCTTCTCCTTTTGCTGTTAACAATTTTTAAAAATGTGAAGCTGCATTTCAGCACTGACTAGGAGAAACATAAAAACCAGATAAATTATTCTAGATTGGCCGTTAAGATGTTACTGGCCCACGTGAAGGGTATTCTGAAGTCGCTTCTAAACCCATTTGAACACAGCAAATAAAATGGTTTTAATAAGGCAACCTTCCACTCACATTAAAAAAAAAAAAAATCTGCATTTCTGTAATGTAGACATTTACTTTTTCTGGGAAAAAAAAAAAACAAAACCAAAACCAATAAGCTATTTCATAGAAAAAAAATCTGTCCTGTGGAACTAGGATAATACCATACCTACCCTCATGTACCCTGTTGAATTTTTCAGTAAATTCATAGCGTCACAGAATCGTTGAGGTTGGAAGGTACCTCTGGAAATTGCCTAATACAATCCTTCAGCTCAAAGCAAGGGTAGCTAGAAAAGTTGCTTAGGACTGTTTCCAGATGGCTTTTGAGTATCTCCAAGGATGGAGACTCCACAATGCCTCTGGGCAACCTGTTGCAGTGATTGAACATACTCATAGTAAAAAAGCTTTTTCTTATGCTTAAAAGGAATTTCCCATATTTCAGTTTGTGTCCATTGCCTTTTGTCCTTCAACTGTGCACCACTGAGAACAGGCCGTCTCTATCTTCTTTACGCTTCCCCACAGCCTATTTTAAAAAACAGATAAGACCTCCTGAGCCTTCTCTTCTGTAAGCTAGACAGTTCCAGCTCTCTCAGCCTCTCTCCACATGACAGATACTCAAGTCCTTTTATGATCTTCATGGCCCTCCACTAAATTTACTTTAATAAGTCCATGGTGGTCTTTGTATTAGGAGACTCAGAACTGTACATGGCACTCCAGATGCATCTCACCAGTGCTGAGGGGAGGGATTACCTCCCTTGACATGCTGTCACTGCTCTTCCTAAGGCAGCACAGTATGCCATTGGTCTTCTTTGCTGCAAGGGCACATTGTTGCCTTACAGTCAACTTGGTGACACTAGGACCCTCAGGCCCTTTTCTGCAAAGCTACTTTCCTGCTGGTTGGTCCCCAGCCCACATTGGTGTGTGGTGTTAGTCTTTCCCAGATGCATATCCCTTTATTAAACTTCATGAGGTTCCTGTTGACCCATTTCTCCAGCCTGTTAAGCTCCACCTGGATGGCAGCACAACCATCTAGCGTAGCAAACACTCTTCCAAATTTCAAATCATCTGCAAACTTGCTGAGGGTGCACTCTATCTTATTGTCCATGTTCTTAATGAAGATGTTAAACAGTAGTGACCTCACTATCAATCCCTGGGGTACACTACTAGCATGTGACTGGACTCTAGCTGGACTTCATAACACTGGTCACAACCTTCCGTCAGTTTTCATTTTACCTCATTGTCTATTTATCTAACCTGTACTTCATCAGTTTGTCCACAAGCATGTTATGAGACAGCTTTACTAAAGTCAAGGCGAATGACATCCACTGTTCTCTCCTTGTCCACTAAACAAGTCATTTTGTCATAAAAGGCCATTAGGTTGGTCAGACATGATTTCTCCTTTGTAGATCCAAGCTGACTACTCCCAGTCACCCTCTTGATATATCTGGAGTACTATGGCCTTTTCCATGTCCTTTGTCATCAACTCCTCTGCCTCATTTAGAAGTGTGCCCACATTTTCCCTAGTCTTTGTTTTTGCCACTGATATACTTGTAAAAACTCTTCTTGTTGTCCTTCATGTCCCTTGCCATATTTAACTGCAGGTGGGCTTTGGCTTTCCTGGCCTCATCCCTGCACATTGAGACAGTGTCTGTATTATTCTTCCTTTGTGCCCAGATCCTTCTTCCATCTCTTCTATGCTTTCATCTGATGTTTGAGTCTTGTCAGAAGCTCCTTGTTCACCCATGTAGTCCTCCTGCCACTTTTTCTTGACTATATATTATTACCACCTAACACACTAAATACAAACTGGAAAAAGAAAAAAAAGAGAATGCAAAATGAAACCCATGCTATAGTTCCTGTTAGTTCATGCAGTCACAGCAAACTTGTATATCAGTGCATGAAGATGAATCATACGTGAAAAGGAAGTTTGGTCTTGTTTTTGTTCCCTTTGTAAAACGGAATCTGCATCTGATAAATTACTGTTCTTGGCCCAAATTCTCAGCTAGTATTTATTCACATGGTTCCGTTGAAGACAAGGCAACTACTCTCCTTTGTACCTGCTGAAGATATAGCTCATTAGAATCTTCTTTACTATGTTAGTCATTAAGTGTGATTGTCAATTATTTCTTTCCTAATAAGAAATTAAGCTTATCTAGAGATCCAAAATTCTTACCTGGTATGCTTGGAAGACTAGGTATCATGTTTTGTATCATGTAGTTGCTGTCTCTGAAAAGTAATTTTCTGAAAAATTCTCCCTTGTTTCAAAGCAAGCAGATGAAGAACATGCCACCACTGTCCCCATACAACGGGCAACTGAAAGCTGAAAAGTTTATATGCCACAGTAAATGCTTGCTGGACTAAATCATATACTTTCATTGAAATGTTGAACAGAGAAAGGCAATCCAATGAACAGTCAGCACTTGACATTTCTTACACTATTAAAAAAAGAGTTTTTAATCCAGAACAATGAGGGAAAACACCTCTCTTACAAAAGATGTAAGAGGATTTCATTGTGTCAACACAGAGTAGACAAAGGCAAAGAAATTAACCATCTAAGTCTCATGGGGCTTTAAATATTTTAGTGTCTGGTGAAAGGCCATTCCTTACAGTTATTTGACACAGTAATAAAATATGAAGTGTCTTTTTCTAAATAAAGTTTGTTCAAGCAATATTACTGTCTCCAGGTTTCTCAAGTGAAAAAGCCTCTATTTTTATGTAGATGCTCATTACAGCCCTCAAAGTGCTAACTTCTATTTTTTTTTTTTTGTCAGACAATAAACAATCAAATAAAAAATATTTTTACTGAGTTTCAAAAAGCACAAAACAAGATGGAAACTCCCAATAAAAGTTAACTACAAGTAGTTAGACCAATCTGAGAAGTCTGAGTGACAGACAAGGGAAAAAAGTATTGCCTCTCAAGGATGAACAAGATTAACATAAATACCAAGTGACAGACAGATTCCATCAAGGCCAAATCTGGAAAAGCCTTCCAAATACCAAGAATATGGTGATTGTAGGAGCTCAAGAAACTCTGAGGAAATCTTTGTAAACATGTAAATGCTACACTGGGTTCTGAAGGATGAAGCTTTATTTTTTACAGATAGCTGATATTACTGAGTGACAAAAATATTGAAGAAGGTCACTTCTGAAATAAAGATTTCCAGTTTCTTCAAGATTACTATTTAGTAAAAAACTAAAAATGCAAGAACGTGAGTTAATTACACTATGTCAATGCATTTACTAAAAAGAAACCACTGACCCAATCTCAAAATACTAGTTAGAAAATTCAGAAATTTTTCATGCTTCTCCTATTTAATGGGAACAAGTAGGGATAGAAGACCGGAAAAGGGCAATTATAACACCTACATTTGAAAAGGTAAAAGAAGAAATACAGAATTTTAGAAAAGGCATGCTGATTTTAAATTTAGGAAAGCTTATGAGACAAATATCATATTATCAAAAAATGTTTGAAAAGTAAGAAGCAACTAAAACCAAATATGGATGCACTAAAGACAATTGGTATTCAACTTTTTGTGTGATAGGATAAAAGATCTGTTTAAAAAGAACAACTAGGAGACTGCATATATCTTGATTTTAAGTAGGGATTTTGACACCACCTCACATGACACTCATATGCAAATTAAGGAAATGTAATATAGATAGAACAATTATGTTTTATGGCCTGTAGCTCCCTCTTGTAATGTAGGGATTGAGTGTAATTCCTTAAGGGATCTATCTTGAGACTGGTTATGTGTAGTGTTTCAATTAATGATTTGGCTGGTGAAATAAACACTTTACACATTAAATTTGCAGGTGATGAAAAAAGTTGTGATGGTTTGCAAGTGTGCTGAAGATCAAGATCAGAATGCATAATCACCTAACCCTATTTTTTATTCCTGACAAGTAGTCTGAGAGGAAAACAAAGAGTATGAGTCAATAAAGACAAGGCAAGGTACAACACCTAAGTAGGAATAATCCTCTGCCCAAATACAGGATGAGAATAACAGTGCTTCAGAAAAGATCTTTGGGTTTATAGTGGATCATAAAACTAAATGTTACTCAACCATGTCATGATGCTACAAGAAAGGCAAACCTCATACTAAGATGTATAAACAGAAATCCTGCCTGTAAGACATGCAAGTACTCTCTTTACTTTCCTCAGCGCTGATAAGGCATCAGCTGGAATTCAGCGTTTAGCTTCATGCACTGATTTTCAAGAAGGATGTAGACTGACTAGAGACAATTCAGTGGAGATCAATATGCACTTTGGAAAAGAAGAATGAATTAGGTTTGTTTAGCGAAAAGAAAGAAATATAAGAGTGGCTATTACTACAGCTTTCAGATACGAAAGAGATTGTCGCATTGAAGAAAGAGGGACCAATCTTTCCTCCACGTCTATGATGGATAGAAAGTAATGAACTGAAACTATAGCAAAGAAGAATCACGTTAGACATTAAAGCAAAATTTGCAGACCAATGTGATAGATTTCCTGGGAATATGGTGGATGTCAATATTTGAAAGTTTTAAAAAATTACTTTTATAGAGGATTGACCCAAATTCTCTTCAAGTTCCTTCTAACCCTGTTTCCAATACATTCTGTGAAGGCTGTGAAGCATCATCAATTAAGAGGAACATTGGAATATCAAGCAGGAAGAATGAGCTGGTTACGATAACTGGAAGAAAGAAATGGGGCTTAATATCAATCACAGAGTCTTGGGTTTAGGGGCTAATAGGAGAACCTTCAGTTACAAGCTAGAAGTTCAACATCTGGAAATAAGAGGATTTAAAAGACCACTGTATACTTGGTAATCTTACAAGGGTCTTTCATCATCATTTTTTGCTTTGAAGAAAAATGCTGTCCTGTGATATATATTAAAAGTTATTTCCAGCAGAGAGAAAGTACTATAAATGCCATTGTGAAAGGCACTTGTGATATGGTCCTCATCTAGAAAACTGCATGTGGTATCTCTTGATCATCCTTAATATAAGATTTATCTAATTTTCACTTTGACACAAGCATAGAGTGACTATGAAGATAATCAGATGAATGGAAAGCTCTTGCTACCATATGGTTTGAAAGTAGTTGTTCTGTCCAGTATTTACCAAACTAAGAGCTGAGAGAAATAATAATTGGGTTAAGGATCATACAATCATAGAATGGCTTGGGTTCCAATCCTCCTGCCATGGGCAGGGATACCTTCCACTAGATCAGGTTGCTCAAAGGAAACAAGAAAAGAATTAAGATATTTATATAGTACTCACTCAGGAACAAACAGAGATTAGATCATCAACAGATTTATGTCATAAGTTTTATAAAGAAGTTTTTATCAAATGGATTTGCAATAACAATAAAAAACTCTCCTATCAATAGGAGAGGCAAAAATACCCTCTAAATGACTTTTAAATGCAATTTGATGTGCTTCTGTGTAAGAGACTGAAGTGTTGAGAACAATTGTCTCAAAACTTGCTTGGGTGTGTTTATCTGATAAGACCAGAGAGCAGACCACTCCTCTGTCTGACAAGACCCAAGGGCGGACCATTCTTTGGCTTATCAGGCACCACCAAGAATAGGACACCAATTGGTATCTGGGCCAGGCCACTTGCCCACCAACAATGCATATTGTGTGATTAGATGTGTGGGTGTGGCATACGCGATGTTGCCCTGGGTAACAAAACCGAAACGAGAGGGAAAACTCCCTCTCCAACAGGGGATAAAAGACGGCACAACGAAACCTGAGGAGAGAGCCATCCACCACCGAAGAACTGAAGACTGTGGACCAACGGAACACCACTGGATCCTCTGAAGACTGAGGACCAATGGAACGTCGCTGGATCCTTGGTGGTGACTATCCTTTGCTTCTCTTTCTCTGAATGCTTGCTTAATTTCCTCCTAATATTTCCTGCCTTTCCTATTGCTTTACTCTTTTATATTTACCCAATAAAACGTCTGATTGGCGGCATATGACCTCATTTGTGTCTTAATTTTGCCCTTGGGATCATTAAGAAACTTCCCCGAGCCTGACAATCAGACCGGGACATAACATTCTGACACACAATGGTTCAGAATCATCATTTCTTGCTAAAATCACAATTTCTTTTGCAGCCATACATAGGTATGTGTAATTCATATTTCCTGTATAAAAGGTCTACTCAAGGATGTACTACAAAAATATAAAGAAGTAGATCTTCTTTACAATAAAGGGCTTTTAAAATTATTTTTTATAGATGTATAGCCACACACTCTTTCCTGGTTTAACTCACCATTACTATTGGCAGCTCTCATTTGATTGCTACAACCTTGTTAATCAAGCAGTGATGTTAACCAAGCAGTCTTCCCCTTTTCCAGCTCCATCTCTCTTTGCTTGTCGGCTCTGTGCTAACACTGTTTGGGTGGTTACTCATTAATTTAGTACTTACCAATTCCATCAGTTTCTTCCCTAACTCCTTCACTCACAAGCACGCTTCAAACTCATTTTTGGTGCAATTGACTTAAAATAATTGCTAGCTTTCTGCTAAAAGCCTCAATGAAAATGGTACAGAAATAACATAGATTATTTAGAGAAAAGAGTTGATTACTAACCTTCAACATGACATCAATGGCTTACAAATTCCTATTCCTTCTCCAGTTTTCACAAATAGGAAGGATTACAAGATACCTTTTTTTTTCTCCACTACCCAAGTGGCAGGTTCCCATCACAGACTGATTTCTAATCTAACCAACAAAAAGGAAACTTGGGATCTTTTTCTTTATTATTATTATCACTAATTCACTTTGCTATAGTTTTAGAAACAAGTTAGAACTGTTCTTCCGAATCAGTTCAAGCCATCTTTCAGTAAAAATAGGATGATTAGATTATTTTTTTTAAATAAGCATATTACATAGCCAGTCTTCATTATTTCCGAATGTTTCTTCTAGTGCTTTGAAGAATATCTGGACGTGGAGCTCTGCATTATAAATAGGCTTAATCTGAACTGATATGAAAATAATATTTTAAAATTTCACACTGTATCTCATAAGTCACTCAGAGAAAATATTTTTGTACTTTCACACCCTCATTATGAATAATGCAAAGAGCCAATTAACAGAAAATATTCTGAATTATGAATTAGGACCAAATTAAAAATGTAAAATTACAGAAAAACAATGAATGCTTGTTTTAAATTCCTCTTCCAGACAGGTAACCATTTTTAACTACATCTGCTCTCCACATTTGATCTATATCTTTGTCTATTCTTATGGCTAATAAGGAACAAATTACTTATTACTCATGAGTGACACTAACTACCCACTCTTGCACAAAAGAAGAATATTACAATTTACATTTAAATGAGATTTGAAATGTTAATGAACAGAGCCAGTATTCTAATTATCTATACAAATACGTTAAAATAAGGTGAACTTTAGTAGATTAATTACTTCAGAATCATACTCTATGTTTGCCCAGCGTCATTAGTGAAGAATAGTTCAATATTTGTAGGATAATTCCCAATAATTGGGGGTCAAAAATGGCCAAACAATGCCACTATATATTTAATATCATTTGATAGGAGGGAGAAGGTTAATCTTTATCTTACACATACAAAAATAGCTTAAGAAAACACCTCAAAGACATTTGATATTTTCTTTAAGTTTACATAGAGCCTTAGATTTAGGGTGTGTTTCTTTCCGGAGTCAGTGGGGCCCAGATGGACATGGAATCTTGGCCTCTATTCCAGTTGCAATGCTTAATTTGCTTAATTTCCCTTTACCTGTTTGGTTTTTTTTGTTTGGTTGGGGGTTTTTTTGGTGTTTTTTTTTTTTTACATAACTATCATTTAAACATTTGAGAGCAGGACAGTAAAGATATCCACGGGAATGTTTTGTGCACATGAGCTGAAGATGCTTTTTTCAGTTAGAATGGCCAAATGAACATTTTTTTCTTTTCTGATCAGACATACTGATTTTACTGCAGTCCTAGCTCTATGTCAGGAGAAACCAAGAAACATCATTAAGTTTTTCTGAGCGAAGCAAACATTTTCTTCACTTATATTAGCAAACCCAGAAAAGTAAGTTGGTATTGTATACAGAAACATCATTCAGCTCAAAACAATTGCCCCTCACATTTTTCATGTTTGGCCTCATTTATTTTACCTGTTCTACATGTTGGCAGATTCCAGATATCATTAAAGGATCAAGAAATCAACAACAAAATAACCCTCAAACAAGACTCCTAAGACAACAGTCTTGCCATGATAAAATTTCTATTTTTTTTTTACTAGATTTTTTTTTTTTTAATAAACAATGCCTTAATTACCCATATTATGTGAAAAAGGGTAGTTCTCCAAAGGAATTTAATTGAAAGAATTCAGTAAATTCAGAGGGATTGTAGTAGAATGACATCTCCAACTTTGCATGATAGTTCAAAAGGCATTTAACAATACTTTAATTTTCAATAATGTGGCCGCACAAAATTGGTGAAAAAGATAGCAAAGTCCGAACAGATTTAATATGTCGATTATGACAACATTCCTGAAAGAACTCATTATTGTATTATTAAATAATATTATTTTATATCTTTTAAATTATGTTAAAAGTCCATACATTAGTTTGAATCACTTTCTGTTCTGATACTGAAGTGCTTTTCACAACTTGGACACCTCCTTCTGGTGATACCCATGCGTGTTTTTGTACTGTTCTCCCACTAACTTAACTGTCTGCTCAGAAGTTCTGGTTCCATTGTTTGTTGTTCTCCCACTAACTTAACTGTCTGCTCAGAAGTTCTGGTTCCATTGTTTGTTGCACCTCCTGCTCATTTGCAGCATGCTCTTTGTTTCAAACTCCACAGCAATTGCTGGTGCCTGGAAACATTTTTTACAGTGAGGAAGGTCTTAAAGAACATTCAAATGAGTCACTAATAGTGAATTATGCATAGATTTAAACTCTCATCTGAGTCTATTTTTTAATTGTTATCATCATTACTATCTTCTGCTTATCTTAATAATAAGTTAAATAAAGAATAAGAAGGTAAGAAGCTCTCAAGATTTATTTTTAAGAAGGTTAAAAGTTCAGCAGTCTCCAGTTAGACTAGGTCAATACCAATTCCACCCACAGCATCCAGCAAATGAGCTTTATGAAAAGGTAGCAGAGCTGTTCATAATTAAAAATTAGAGTAACACTTGCAGGTTAACTGTTAATTACTCACAACATTTGGTTTACATATTTTGCATTGAATACAGACAGGTGGGACTTATCTGCCCATGCAAAAATAAAAGGGCATACTGGCAAAAGAATTTCAAACATTACAGTAAAAGTCAAGATTTTGGGGGGGACTACTTCATTGACCTTCTATTCTAAGCAGAAATTCCCCATCACCTGCAGCTCACAAAATTAACATAAAAATGGAAAATCTCTTCCTCTCCTTAGTCTTTGTGTAGCCAACACCTTCTGTGAAAAAGTATTACTCTGGATTATAATAGGAACCCAGCAACTACTCAGAGCAGATAAAGGGCCAGACCTCTTGCACCATAACCAGCCTGACTAGTCATAATAATTTCTCTTAAATATTACAAGCCTGGGTGAAAAGCTTCTACAAAAATCCAGAAACCTTGCAAAACCTACTGATTTGGGATTAAAAGTTAAACTCTTACAATGATCGGGAATATCTCGAAAAGGGTTCCTCAAAATCAAGTTTTTAAAAAAGCAGAAACCAACAAGTTAGGCATTCATGTCCATATTGGACTAATAAACAACTACTGTACAACCAAATGGAAAAAGCTGGAATGCTTTTCATGTAATATTTTGGTATGTACTTTTAAAGTAAAATGCACAAGAAGCAGACTAGCCAAAGGCCAACTCCTGTTTTAGATGAAAATCTAATGCAAAAAACTTTTTGGAAAGAACACTTATTTGTTGCTGAAGTTTAGACACAAACCCTGTTGCAGCAGCTGCTCCCAACTATACACACATAACCTTTCTACATGTTATAACTAGAGTAAAACCCATTATCTCCCTTGTTGTATGTGTTTTTTTCCTCTCTCAATTTGACTGTCAGCCCTTCTTTGTACCTCAACTTTTCTTCATCTCTCTATTCCTTTGATGTTTTAGTCAGGACCACTTTGGACTTAGACAGGAAAAAAAGGAGCCAAGTAGTATCTGTCTCTCTTCTTTATCCTGTCTCTGAAAATTCACTTCCAGTGAAATATCATTTTCTGTTTGGACTGTATTCTATTTTTAGACTATCTCCATAGCTAGTTTTGCATATATAGTCTCTGAGCATTTCGTTATTATTTTTATTATTATTACAAACTCTTCAAGATTGTCTTCTTTTCCCTGAACTACTCTGAATTGTGTAAACAGGTGGCACTACGCATACAACAGATTTTTTTCTTGAACTGCCAGAGGCTATGAAGTGTATTTGGAAACATTCAACACATTTCTTGAGTTCTAGGATTTTATTTAGACACAGTAGGTGCTATTATCTCCAACATGCACATCACTCATACCTGATTTATGCAAAAACTAGAATTTGACATGCACAGGGGATTTATATTTTATATTTCTGTCAAATTATATTTTATATATAATCACAGTAATCAGTATCAACATGTTTCATATCGGAGATCACATTTTTAAATGCTGCTGGAGTCAAGGTATCACCTTTACATCAGAAACCTCTTTCCAGGAAATTTGGAAAAATAACCCAACTTTTTAATTTCCTTCATTATGCATGCTTACAATTATATTGTAAGTGGATTTTTTTAAGGAGCCAAAAATGTATCACTGTGCTCTGGACTCTCCATATAAAGCTGGAACTACTCAGCTGAAACAAGCCACTAAAAAATCTTTCCAACCAACAAGATGAAATGAAACTTTTAAGTCTCTCTCAGTATCAAGAAAAATTCTACAAGCTTCAAAATGGCAATGTTTCACATGAGTAACCTGATGACAGAAAGTAAATTCACACTATAGTCATTCATTCTTGTCCTCTCCCTACAGGTCAAGAATGGTCCCATTTTTGTGGCTTTCCCATGACTAGTTGCAAAATTAGATATAGAAAGCTTCATTTCATTTGTATGAATGAAAGTTTCTGAGTTAACTTCACCCTAATATTGCACAAAGGAAAAGTTAGAGTTCAGGTTGAACTTCCATAATACAAAAGAAAAATCTCCACAAAATATCAGTTCCAGTTCATGTCTTGTATGCTAAGTGTATTTTAACTGTTGTTTGCATTTTACCTGTGTTACTTCTATAGGAAGTACAGAACATAGTTTAACATCTTCTCTAACATGGCTATGGGCTTTACAAAGTATGAACTGCTGAATGACACGTACAGCTCCTAGGTGGACAGAAGCAGAAAGTAAAATACTTTGTATACCTATTGTTATTAAAAACTCTTAAAATTGTGTGTGATGACTAAAAAAAAAAAAGTCAGCATTATCCAATGCTTTTCTGATCTTAGTTCTGTGGAAAGTGGGGAAAGAACATTTGCTTGTTTTTGACAAGTGCTTTTTCTTATCCAAATGCTACACACCTGATCATACTCCCAAGACATGGGTTAGAATATTACCTTTTCCACTAAAGCAGTTTATCTGCTGTATCTACCTGCCAGAACTGTCTGTATCTCAAAGGCCCTACATAAAATATAGTTGCTTATCACAAAGGGGTGGTAGACTCTAAAGATAAAAATCTGATCATTTAAATTGTACTGAGTCTGGATGGATGGAGTTAACTTTCGTCATAGCAGCCCATATGGTGCTGTGCTTTGGACCTGTGACTAAACCAGCCTCGCTAACCCACTCATGTCTTGGCTATTGCTGAGCAGTGCTTGCACAGCATCAAGGCATTTTTTGTTTCCCACTCTGCTCCCCACAGTGAGTAGGCTGGGGGTGGGCAAGAGGTTGGGAGGGGACACAGCTGGGACAACTGACCCAGATTGACCAGTGTCATATTCTATGTCATATGATGTCATGCTAAGCAATAAAAGCTCAAGGAAAAGAGGAAGAAGAGGAGATGATGGTGGTTATGGCATTTGTTTTCCCAAGCAACCTTTATGTATGCTGAGGCCGATGTCTCCCAGGCAGTGGCTGAATATCTGTCTGCTGATGGGAAGCAGTGAGTGAATTCCTCCTTTGCTTTGCTTGTGTGACCAGATTTGCTTCACTCATTAAACTGTCTTTACCTCAATCCATGAGACTTGTTGCTATACTTCTGCTTTCTCCCCATCCCACAGGAGAGGGGAGGGAGCAAGAGGCTGTGGAGGTTTGGCTGCTGGCCGTAGTAAACGAACTACAAGGCAAATAAAATAACCTTGAAACTGTATTTAAACAAAACTCATTTCACAAACTTACAAAGTTGTGTACTATCTTGTCCAGAGATATCTGGATAGATACTCATGTACATTAATCCCAGAAGCCTTTTGTGAACAGAAAGTTGCTCTTACAGGAGCCTGTAGGCTTTATACAAAATGCCTGTGGGCCCCATAGGAAGCTAGGAGCAGTCTGGAAGCATCAGACTGCTGAGCCACAGAGATATTCCCCCACATGCTCTTAAAACTAGTGTTTATACAACTTCCACCCCTGTGCTAGACACTAGGGACTTCTGAGGGAAACAGCTGTAGACCTGATGCAGCCCTTCACTGCTCTGAGCTACAAAACCTTTTTTGCCTGGCTGTATTCTTTCAGGAAAACCATGAAATTCATTCAATGTAAATAATTCACTCGATGTCAGAAAGCAACACTGCAGCTATGTGATAATGGGAGGAGGGTTTAACTGGGTTAAATCAGCATGCCTAAACAAGCAGTGGACAGCAGAAAAAACTGGGACACAAGAAAAAAAGACAAACTCCAAAGCACTCACAAATACTCATTTAATCTGAAAAGCCATTTTTCACTTGACCATGGTTCCCGACTCAGATTTGCTTCCTGTAAACATTTGAATATTAGAAACTCACTGAAATTAATGCTCAGATCAGTGAAATTTAAGTTTAAACATCCAAATATTTATCCAAACCTAGTTTTGAGTTATATATTCACTCAAAAATTACGGTTTCATACTGGCCAGTTAAATCAGTCACTCAGACTCAGGCAACTGGAATAAAATAAATAAAATCTGTAGCTGAAAACCACAATGATTTTCAAATACCCAAACCAAACTTCAGCAGCTGTATACAAAGAACTATTTGCTAAAACCACATGTACATGTGCATGCACAGAGATAGATGTGCACCCATGCAAGAAATGTAGAACTCTTGAACATGCACGAAGGCTGCATTTGTTGAATAGCTACATCAAATATCTGCACTATTGATAATTATCCATTGTCAGAGGCTGATGTAGTACAATACATTCCCTTTCATACTGCAGAACCTAATGTCATGAATTTAACTTATCAGATGTTAAGGCCACATCTCCAAGGTATTAATTAACTGAGTATCAACAGCTTGTACATTTATATAATCCTTCAGAAATATACAATTCTTTGTCTCAAAACTTGGAAGCTCTTCAAAAATGGTTAAATAAACAACCACTCAGCTGTCAGTTAAATTACATGAGTATTATTCTTCTGTTCAACACTGTATGTAAAACCTCTACTATAACCACTAAAGCACTAAAATAAATTTAAAAGATCTTGAATTTTGGGAGCATCTGGCTATTCCTTATCTTGCATGCATTAGGATGTAGCAGAGCTGCTGCTTATTTTATCAAATGTGTCATCACCAACTTAAATCACATAATTTCATCTTTTCCACAGAAATTTCAATGCAACTATGTTTTACTGTATCTCATTATCTTTTACTTTTTTCATTTTACTCATCAAATGCATTTCTGTTTTCCTGCCATTATAATACATCATCATCAACAGGAATGTAAATATTTTTGATTGAGCTGTAAATGGCGACAGGAACTTGAATTACAACTGCATTAGTGAGTGACCCAGTGCAGAATTTACCAGAGTGAGTTCAGGGATGTGGTATGGGCACTGCCTCCAGCAGACTCCAGGACCTGGGGATCCCTCCTGCCTGGCCACAGGAGCCCTCCTGCCTGGCCACAGGAGCCCAGCCAAGTGAACCCAGAGGTGTCTCTTTCCCAGGCCAAAAAATGCAGCTGATGATGCTTTCTGCTTTGCACAGTTCAACCAGGAGCAAGGCTGCACACGTATCCCAGACACATATACAAAGGACACTAGCTTAGACAGCTGCACAGGGTGCTGCCTTTTAAAACCACCAGAATTCACATAAAACCTAAGTACAGACAGCCGAGTTCTCTTCCTCCTCCTCCCTGGCTATCGAGACTGAAGCTTACTAGAGAGAACACATGCCCTCACTCTCCAGATTCACAGACATACCCACATTCACAGATCCCTTAAACACTAGCGTGGGCCCTCTGCCTCTAACAGCCCTGATCCTGGGCTCTCTTACCCACTATCAACATAACTTACCATTTACAAAGGCCCAGTTCACCCTCTCCAAGGCTACACCTGGAGTTTCTTAATGGTTTATCAATTAGTGACTAGAGATTTTTTGTCTTAGACAAGGGATAATGGAGAAAATGCCAACCAGGTTTGTGTCTCTGTTGTGCTTTGCTTATAGCTTTCCCGGTTCCTTAAGAGCCTCTGGGTACTAGGAAGGTCCTTGATCTGATCACCTTAGTGAAGGAAATGCTCTCAAATTTCACATAGGCTTACTGAAGGTATACTAAGTGTTTATAATGCTATATAGACAACCACTTAATACTGGTGTTACAACTGAAAACAAGTTCCTATCTTTACTGGTTTTGGCTATGTCAGCTATACAACATGCCCATTCTGCTAGTGAAAGAAACCAGGTAAAAGAAACAGTAAACTAGAATATCTGGAAGTTCTTATTTCATTTGATACTCAAGTATGTTAGAGAAGAAGGAAAGCTGGAGATGTCAACAATGCAAAATGATATCTAGAAAGATTTTTGTGATCCCAACATGGAAGAACAAGAATATTGTTCCCAACAGGCTTAGATTCCTTCAGACTGTGCCGTAGTCAAGTCTGTTGACATTGCTCTATGTTGAACTGCAACAGCCCTCCTGTACAAATTCTGGACTCCAAGCAGCAAAGTATGAAATGTGTTTGTTAGCACAGAAGCAGGGACGTAGCAAATCTTGGTGGTTAAACCACAGGAGAAAGCAGAAGCACTTTGACGCATCAGATACAACAAAGGAGCAGCAAATGTCAGAGCTTCTCCCTGAGTGGAAAACAGCAAAAAAAATCTCATGTGAGCTTATGGTTGGGTGAATTAATGGTAATAGAAGTGGCGAATGGTCAAAGGAGGAGGACTAGATTTTCTCTGTGTTACATGATCTTCTCCACAGCTGTGCTGCCAATACAGAGTAAGTGGCCAAAAATCACCAAGTTTAAAGGCATTTTACACAAGCACTTCTTTCAAATGTCTTGGTGGTTTTTCTCCCACATCCTTTTTCCTGCTGAAGACAATTCAGAATCCAAAACAGGAAAGGTAATCAAGACTAACTTTAAATTAGACTTACTCTTTATTTGCACAGAATACAGGTACATAAATTATTACTCCCAGGCTGTGATCAAAGCTACACTGTACATACCCTCTGTACAAAGAAGAAACACACAAAACCCTGACTAGACAGCATATCCTATACTCGTCCAGTATAGCATGGTCAGGCTACAGGTACAGAACATGTGGGAGAATGAGCAGGCCTCAGGATACTGCAATTACATCATCTGTTTTCTCATGACACAAAAAAGGTCTAAAAGTTCAGTGTATGTATCTTGATGCTATCTGCTCCTATACTCACTGGGACTGACTCTGCTTTCAAACAAATTTTAATATGGTGTAATTACATTGACTACAGTGGAAATAGAGCTAACTACCATAAAGATAATAAGAGGATAATCAGTTCTTATATTTGCAAAAGCAAAATTCAGTAGATCTAATGATGTAGAACTGACTCCTCTGGAAAGGTCATGAGTGTTTAATGTATATGCAACACACACTGTACTACATTTGTTACCTAGTCGTAGAAAAGGTCATTTTGTGCATGACAATTCACGATCTCATAAAAAGAGTGCATAAAGCATATCCATATGCTTTTGTTACACCTGCCTACATTTAAATTTATATCCTTTTAATGATTTAATATATTGTGTCTTATTGAGACAGAATGGCTAACTTGAATTTACAGGCAGTCATAAGTCAACAGTGAACATGAATGACATGCAACAGCCTTTAGCCTTCTGATTTACTCCTCAGCTGAACAGGCATAGCATTATTTTGTTATGATTACCAATTCAGAACATATTCATAACTAGCAGATGTTTTCCTCTTGGTTGCTTGGCAATTAAAGGATGTTGCTGCAGCTGAATTTTGCACCTGGACAGCAAAATGACCAACCCAGTTCTGTAAAACCTTTGACTTACAAAAATTGTCCCTTAGTGCAAATGATCATTTTGAAACTAACATGAGATCTTTGTGTCAAAGATAATGAATTAATCTTGAATCATGGGTTAATGCAACGAGATAGCATTCAATTTCCAACTACTATGTGAGTATATAAAGAATACATCTAGAAGAATATAGGATAACATTCTCCACTGCTGCTGATAATTTTAGAGAACTCAGTCATATGTTCAGTTTCAGGCATATTATTAGTTTTTTCTCTTCAACAATGAAATAACCAAGTAAGTTTGCATCCATTGTGAAAAAAAATAGCATGCAACTTGCTAACTGAAAGCTATTTCTTGTTACATACCTTTAAAAAATAGCAAATAAGCCCAACAGTTCTTGATTTATGGTGATTATGAAAATACAACAGCAAACTGTTTGTGAGGAATAAGCCTTAGAAAGTTAAACAAAATTAAGATGAACTATTTGCAAAAGGAATTAAAAAACCACCAACATTTCAAACTGGTATACTAACCAGCTTGCATATACACCTAGCAAAGTCTGTAAGCAAGGATTTGTATGTGCAAATCTGTCAGCAAGCACATGCACTAGTTAGCCAAGTCATTCTGTTTGGCAATAAAGAGAGAAGAAAAAAATTAATGCCACAGTTCCTGGTAAGAATCACTACATACGAATGACAGACTTCTGTGCTGCACTGAAATATCTGACTGCCGGATTGTAGAATCTTCAGACACTACTTCGAGCTATATTTCTGCTATATTAGTGAAACACTTTGAGGTCCAAGAACAAAATTATGCCTCCTTACCTTTTCTCTCTCTTCTGAAAACTAAAACAAGCAGTCTTGTTTATGTTTTATTCAAGGGGTTGATAGTAAGAGAATTGTTCCCTAGTATTTCAAAACAAAAGGTCTGAATGTATAATTTAAGATCTAATAAGGTTTGATGGAATTGAGTCATTTGGAAAGTAGTTTAATGCATGCATATTTAATGTATATTGAAAATACATATTGCAAATATAGGTTAATTCCTTCATATCGGATAAAAACATTAATGAGAAGAGCTTTAAAAAAACATGGATGGTTGCTTCTTTATAAAATAGTGTGAAGCACAGTTAAAGAAAAGGCAACAACTCAGCAGTCAGTACCAAGGCAACTAAACACAGCCTGCCACATACCGTCACTTTAAGACGATTCCTGTATTATGCCAGGAGAAAAAAACCCATCACTAACACTTTCTGTGTCCAATCACTGTGAACTCATTTGTTATTCATTGAAACATCCATCAAGGATCAAAATAGATTCATTTGCTATTCATGATGCTCCCATATGCACTTCTGCAGGTCTTGCACTGTATTTCAGCATTTAAATGACAGATTGTACAGTTGGAAGTAGCATTACCTATTAACACTTTGAGTTCCACCTTGTACGCTAGTCCAGAAACAGACACAAGTATATGTTTAACTCTGAACATAAGTTTAACTGAGCTGAATAGAATTAGACATCCATTTAAAGTTAAGTACATAATTAAGCATGGATACAGGGGAAAAAAAAATCCAGAACACATACACCCCTGCCCCCAATACATGGGGAAAATGCTTTTACTGAAGTGCTTTGATGATTCAGGGCTTCAGAAACTGCATAGAATCCTGGGATGGAAAGCACAGAAAAGGCCACAAGAAGCAATGAGATAGTCATAAGTATGTAACGCTTACCCAGAAATGCTATTTTTTTTTTCCCCCAGAAATTAGTAATAGATATTTGTAAGATAAGAACATTATAACAACAATATTACATACTATGTTATACTTTGTGGGGAAGATAGTACATTTTGGAGAACTTGTAGGAATTTTTTTAAACGGGATAACATGAAACTCCTTGGCTGCAAACAGATTTTTAGAGAAATGAAATCATAACCTAGGACTATCTTTGCAGCATAACTAATAATTAGTATAAAATAAAGGAAGTCTGAGGAAGCAAGGACAACAAAACAAGTCCATAGCATAACCTGGGAGTGCTTTTTTGTGTATTGTCTGTCTGAGCCTTTCTACACTGCAGCATGATCTTCTACAGGATACACAGATCAATCCCTTCTATGATGCCACATGGACAGACAGACATAATTTTTCATCTTCTCCAGATAAACAGGATACTAAACTGTTCCCAGTTTTCTAGGCCTGTATACTAACCATCTCTATTAAACACAGCAGGAACCACCACTCCAGACAAGGCATTTCCCTCTCCTACCTTCCAAAGGCAGTATGAAGACTAAACAGGCTGCTGCATGAGCATTCCAGCCGTTACATATCACATTTTGAGGTGTCTTAATTTTATCCCATATTTCACTCTGAGCCCACGGGCTTAACACAGAATTCTGGATTCTACCTCAAAGACCACGTACCTCAAATTATATCCCATGGGACCTAAGCACCCATGGGTACCCTCCTTCCCTTGCACACTGCAAGAACAAAACAGATGTGAAATGCCAGTAATCAAAATGGCAGTATTCCTAACTCATTTGACACTGCAGTAAACCACTGTAAAAGTCACAAAATCAACACAGAGAATCAACCCACTGTACAAAATTTGACACATTCCAGAAAGCCCAATGTCTGTGACATAAACTTAAAAAGAAAAACAAAAGCAAAATTCTTTTTTTTTTTTTTTCTTAGCAATTGCTATGAGAAAGCACTGGTAGAAAGTTTAAATAATAAGCACCTTGTAACATTTTTAGACCTTATTTAAAAGCAAACACCTAGTATGCCTTTTACATGAGATTTTTTTTATACTAACTAATATTGAAAGCTTAAACATTAGTTATTCATATTTAAAAATACTCCAAATTCAGTATGTCACAAACTATTTTTTTCAGTAGTTTGCCACTGACTTGCATATCTGAACCTTTCATGTCCTTTGCACAATGCCAAGTTGTCAGTGACTTAATTTAACTGTTTTAAATGACAGGAACTTAAAATTTTAAAATATATATACCTACACAGACACTGAATTTTTAACTTCTTTGCATTCAAATAAAATGAGATACTAAATCTTTGAGTAAAATATTTACTCATTTTAGAAACAGACAAAAGAGAATAGTTCATGCATAACTCAGGACAAAGCAACCATATTATGCAAAGAAAAAGGGGGTTTTATTTCTTGACTTTTCCTCACATTTTATAGCTGATTATTATTCATAAACCAGAAAGGACAAACAAAATAAAATAAATATTAAATCTTTGTCCTAGGATGTTCTGACTCTTTTTTATGATTCATCATAGTCCATTTTAAACACTTACCTAAGAATAATTGCTATGCTATATAAGTCTAAAAGTAAATTTAAAATAAGTTTTATTTTATAAATTGAGTGAAGAACTTGGTGTAGTAAAGAAAATACTATTTACCCTTTAGATAAATGAAAAATAATTCACAGTAGCAACCTTTATTCTAAACAATTATGATTGAAACCATTGGCAAGACCTACTGAGCTGCCAGTCTGTTCCTAGGAGATATTAGTAATTTAAATTTAAAAACAAACAGTTAAAACGCTAAATGAGAAGTGTTTTGTCCTTATGAATACTTTTAGGCCTGAATTCAGGAAACAACCTGTATTACGCCAAAACACATCACTCCACACACTAGGTGTGCAATGGTTCACTGCCCAGCAAGGGCAGAGGAGGACACATTCTTATGAAAGTACTAGTATTTAAGATAATTTGAAGATATAGATTACTGTAACAATATGGCTATACTGCTATCAACACCCAAAATATCCAGTTTAAATCTGAATTAGGATTGAATATGAGATCCTAAGACACACTTTGAAGTTTCACATGGCTTGATAAATTCTGAACATGCACTCTGAGGTTTTGACTGGTCTCTACTTTTGCCATACACACTGCAATTGCATTTGCAAAACTTCTCCAGCAGGAGCTCCAGCTGCAACATCCTTGATGAAGCTGTACACTGCTGCCTGACCCACCCGTTCTGCTTCTTCTCCTTCTTGTATGCATGCTGAAATTTATTTGTGCCTCATCTTTGCCCATCCTGTAAAAACATCCTACCATTAACTGGTTTGTTAAACAGAAATTTAAAAGAACAGAAATGACTTTGTATACAACTGAAAGAACTGAAATTTGGTTCACATCATCTGTATAAATAAATACCTTTCATGTTTGTGTTGGTGCCAATCATGCAGTTGACTCACGTTTTTGACCTACACAACAGTATTCATTTAATGAAAACATTAGAAAGATTCTGTGACCATTTAGTTCCTTATCATGCATTTTGGCCAAGTTTGTCTTGAAGGTTCAGTCCACTGGGATTTTTACATTTTAATTGAAATATTTTGTTTGAATCTCAAATAGGACATCAAATAGACACTGAAAAAACAATGTTCATTTATAAACAATGACTAAATGTGTCGTTATGAGATCCTAGCAACAAAGATGCTTTTTCAAATAAAAAATATGATGTATCCATTTCTACTCAATTATACCAAAGCTTAAAAAAAAGTATCTTAAGAGATACAAATTTGTATTCTCATAGAATTTTTAATTGAAATTGTTATTTTACTATCTAACTAACATCCCCAACACTGCAAAACCATCTTAGATCTTTACAGTTGCTGGTATCTACTTATTTACCTAACAAAGGAAATCCTACACCATGTAACATCTAGCAGAAGTCAAAACCGCATTGGTAGCACAGCAAGTAACAGATGTCTTAAAATCTGATTTAGTCTGAGAACTCTGAAACAAAGAGGGAACGTAAGTAAGACAACTTGATAATAAATTTGGTTCAAACTCAAGCATACAGTAGCTGGATATAGTTGGAGCTGTATCAACTACTGGTTTGGCCCCTTAATACCTTTTTTTTTTAAAAAAAAAAGTACTATTTAGCAACAACATCTGAATGTCACCAAGTCTGAAACAGGTGCCTATAATGCTGACAGTGTAGCGTGCAAATTTCTGTTTATATACATATACACACACAATTTTTAAACAAAATGTTAAAGAAACATTGCACCATTAAGCTATATATTCATGTAAGCTCCAGAAATGCATTATTTTGGAGGAACAGATCAACAGAAATTGGTTTTTTGTAAGAGGAGGCTGAATGATTCCAGGAGGAATAAAATTAATGACAGGCCACCCGCAATTCTCAGACATGGCCAAAGAAACATCTAGTGGACTCAGGTGTACCTCCATCCTTCATTCTTAACTTTTTTATAAAGTGGGTACACTCAGAGAAACTTCAGGAGCCTCATGCCTAAGCATGAGGTTTTAATGACCATCTCATTAAAGGAGTGGTGATGCTTATGGAAACAAATTTTATTTAGCCTGATTCTGCCACTAGGGAGATGGAAGATACCAGTAGTAGAGAGAGAGGAAGAAAAGGATGAAGCAGCACCTTTCTCCCCTGAGGCATGCTGGAAGCTTTAGGATGCAGTGCCTGTAGCTATCCAAGGCTGAGCTTCAGCAGAGGCTCCTGTGCATCCAACATAGCCGCAGCAAGATGCTTGACTGGGCCAGGATGAAATAAGCATATGGAAAAAGCAGCTCTCAATTCTTAGTCTCCCCAGTTAACACTGCTGCACTCTAAGAAATTATAACAATGCCACAGATAGAGATGTTTTTCCATCTACTCCCATTCTTCCTCCAAGTATGAAATAAGGGAAATGACAGTTAATGGATGACAGTATATACACTGGGATTCCACAGAATGTAATCACAAGTGATATCAATTTTCACCAAAAAGATTAAGCACTCAAGCATAAACTGTTAGAATTAAATAGTAATGATTCAGAATGTATGCACTAGAATGTGGGCTTTGCACTGAACAGCTTTCCCTGCCCTTGGGCAGGGCAAAGAAGCTATAGCTTCCTTTACATAAATGATCAAATAATATTAAAAATTAACATAAAAGACTGTTTGAATGACTTTTGCAAACTCCTGAAGACCAGGCGAAAGATGCAAAGTTGATGCTGGAGGATTACTAGGCTATTGTAAGACCGAATGAAGGACAGTAGTTCCTTTCTAGCAACTGGCAGCTGAGAGATAAAATATAACACCTACTTTAACTGCTGGTGCACCATCTGCCTCTTTATCCACTCCATTTGATTCAAACTTTAAAAGTACAAGCTTTTCCAGTACTTCCCTTTTTTCTTACTTACTTTGTCTTGCTCCATTTCTATTTTTGGAAATCATTGAGATATTTAAAATTGAAAACATAAGCACAGAACAGGGGTACATTTTACTTTCTGTATCACAGCAGTGAAATTTTACTTGGTTCAAGAACAGAGCATGACGGAAAAAAATGAGGAAATAGAGGGGAAAAAATGTGCCTCCTAAAAGAGCTTTCCCTTTGGCAAAACATCATTAGGCATCTATGCCTTCTTCTTCTCTTGTTCCATCTGCACAATAAATTGCCTACAATATCACTGAAAAAATACATATTATGAAACTCAAAACTGACCAAAATGTTACCTCTGCATGCTGAAGAATCTGGTTTCATTAGGAAACTGTCCCAGTGCCGCCACTAAAGTAACCCAAGATGCTATAGATACTCAGAACATGTTAACCAGTGGATTTCTGACTAAGCTAATTTGTTACTAGTATCGTCTCAGGCCAGTAAAGTGGGTCTTTGCTGGTACTCCACACCTATCAACGTCAACACATATATGAAGATCCTTTCTGTGGCACAAAGACCCTGAAAAAAACTACCTGATCTACTTACACTTTCTACGATGCTTCTCAACTTCAGCCCATCCTGTGCTGTCTATAAAGACGGGCAAAGGGAACAGAAAAATAATGATACAGAAGCAAGAAGCAGCAAAAGTGACAGACACAGGGCAAGTAGTGAGGAGCACAGTGGTATGAGCTGGAGGGAAGAAAGCCTGCCCAGTGAGACACGAAAAGACCAACAATGATAATGGAAGGAAAGAGTCAAATAAAGTCACCAAGAGGAGTCTCACAAGTGGCTCTGGAAGCTTCGTTTCTACGTTTAGATGGCTCCTTGAGTCCCTCAAGAGGAAAGTGCCAACAAAATACACTTATTTCCATCTCTTTCAATATCGAGGCACATACCACCTCTGTCCTGTGACTTCAAACAAACTTTTGGACTAACTTCAAAGTTGTGTCTGACATTCTCTATTGTTCCTCCTTTCAACCAACAGCATTGCACTATCCTCCTTTGATGAAAAATCCATGTGATCAAGGACTGACTGAGTCAGGTTCAAAATCCCACTGCTGCATACCTGATGCATTCCAGATACACCTTTGCCTGGAATTAGTTTCTCCATGCTGTACAGCATTCTTAAATCCTAGTAACTGAACAGTCCCTCAGGGACTCTGTAAGACAGAGATAACCCAATGCATAGTGACACAAAGCCTGATATGCCCAACGTATGGTGAACAGCAACAACAGCTGTTACTCTGAAAGCACAATGCTGCCTGCCAGGGATAAGTAGCTAGCAGTACATGCACAATTAGAGAACACACATAGAATGAAGCTTCAAAGTTTGAAACATTTTAACTTTTTGCAGTTTGTAACTTAAAGAATACGATAGACCTCTGTGAACCACTGCTGCTGCACAGAGCAAGAATGTCACGATGAAAACATTTTCAAAAGCAGTGCAAGTAATTGAAAATACTACACTCTCTTTGCAGAATTGGCTTGTGTATTTCTGAAACTGTCAATCCATATGCATAGGAATTTATTTCATAAATTGAATTATTGTTGTCTAATGCTGTTCCCAGGTATTTAAAACACTGAAACATTCCAATTAATATCCTGTTCTACATTCTGCCTAAAACTTCCTAAACAGCTGTTCTTTGGTCTACTCACACTACTGAAAATAAGAGCAAAACCACCATCATAAGGTGACTGAGTTAGAACAGACCTCCCGGCTCCTAAGCAGAATCCCTTGCTTAGGAACACACTGTGTCATATAAATCCCTTTCATAATCTTAAGAGATCTCCACCTTAAAAAAAAAAAAAAAAATCATGGCTTCTCTCCTAACAATTGTATTTGGTGGACGGCTATTGCAGAATCTCTTTGCTCAAACAACTAGGAATCTTCCAGTTTCTGAATTATATTTATTCAGGGTAAACTAATACCCACTTATTTGGTGTCAGCATGGCCCTTTAGCTAATAGTTCTTTTCTTCCCAGTATTTATGCCTGATACATTTGCAAATTTCACTCACATCTCTTCTTAGCCTTTAGTGTACTAGAGTAAACAAGCCAAGAATTTTCAGTCCAAGGTCCTTTGCTGGCTCACCATTCTCCTGACAGTGTTCTTCTGTACTTGCAGCTGCTCCAGCTTTAGTTTGTCTTTCCTCTTCTCTTTCTTCTTGAACATAATGTTTCAGAATTTGTTTCATCAAGATCTTAATAGCACTAGTTGTTCCTTTTTTTAAAAAAAAAAAAGTAAAATAGTTCTTCTAATACATCAAAGGGATTGCATTTTGCACTTTTTTGTAGATGCATCACAATGGCAGTTTATAGCTGCACCAGCATACTAAGACCTTCCCTTAGTCATTCATTTGCAGATTAGGAACTCTCAACGGAAAAAAACCTAAATGACAACAGGAATAAAAGCAATGAAAAGAAAACAAAAAACTAATGACACACATCCAGAATCTAATAGCAAAACATTCTCTCTGTAATATATCAGTCTGCCTTTGTGTTCTCCAACTTCATTTTGTCAGCAGATTATGCTGAAAATGTTTCCGTACTATTAATGTAAAGGTCATTAATGAAAACATTTAAGAAAATTACTCCCAATGCTAACCCTTGAGAAACACTAATGATTTCCCTTTGCTTGATATTTCTTCTTTCAGCGTGAATAGTTGCATTAGCCAATGCTTTATCCTCCTCCTTAATAACCTCCATTGCTTCCTGTAACTTCTAATTTAAGACACTATCATGTAAAATGTTCTACTGAGGGCTAAATAAAGGAGGTCTACCCTATTTTCACCTGGGGAAAAAAAAAACCCTAGACTATGCTATATCGCATTTACCTCCAAACCTTTACTTTTTCCTCTTCTATTCAAAGTGTCGTGATTGTAGCAGTGGCACACAAGCTACACAGAAGAAAAAAACAACTCAATTGAAAAGCAGAAGGGACAAGATCCGAACCAGCAGTGGAAAGGAAGAGCAAGGACTAAGGACAGAAGAATAACGACAGTGTTAACTCAGCTGTTAGCACTCTACTGGAACACATGAGGTACTGGTCCTTCAACTAGCAGGGACACATACCCTGCCATCCTTTCTGCTGTGATCAGAGCATCATCAGGAGAAAATGACTGGGGCTGGTGAACAACTGGGTCTCACCCCTACTAAAAAAAAAAAAAAAAATTACAGTGCAATCAGGCTATGTGCTTGGAGCTGGCTGCTTTCCCACTGCACAGTAAGAGGAGAATCCGATGCCCATGGGCTTAGTTAGCTTTGGGAAAGAAAGTTAGGGACATTGTCAATGAGGGAGTTAAAGGGTGCTCCAATAGGTCCTTTAGTCTGGACATTCAGAGGAACCAGTGCTGAGGGTTTCATCATGCAGAATTCATGCCCCATAGCTGGGAATTGACCAGGGAAAGCGTGTGTGTGTGTGTGTATACTGATGTACACACGTCCATCCATCCAGGCTATAGGACTGCTGGGTAAGCCATAGGGTATACTCACCTCATGGTATAGAAACAACAGCTAATCAAGGGGCAGAGGTCTATGTTTGGGATCTAGCAGTCCCAAAACTGATCTTACAGGTGTCACTTCATTTCCTTCAATATGTCTATTTAGCCTAGATTTGTAAGGAAATGCTGCACGTGTGCACACATTGCAGGTGCATGTCAGTCAGGCAAAGAATAAGTAGCATATTTAACTTCTGAAACAGATGACCAGAATGCTTAGAATTACTACAAAATTTGACAGATGCTGGCACACAGATGTGTGACACACAGTGACAGAGGCTGCCACACAGTGAGCAAAAGGCCACAGCATAGGTTTAATCTTTAGTAAAATCAGAAATCTAGGCAGTAATGAGGTAATTCCAATGGCCCAGTGCAAATGAAGCTTAACCCTGTTTTGACTGTATTCTACCTCTCTTTTTAAGTTACCAGAGGCTGAAATGCCCACAGCACAAACCTACGTATTTTGCTTACAGACCTAACTACTTGAAAAGAAGGAATTACAACCAAGTAATTATATTAAAGCACTATTAACATTACAGTCATCCTCTCCAGAATCAAGAACACTCAGAATCCTGAGAAGAGGGATTGGGAGAATTCTACTGTAAGGGAAGCATGTGTGTGTATATGTATACACACACACATTTATATATTTTTAATATCTCTCTGCAGATACCCCTATAATTAAATATCTATAAATTTAAGATTATGCAGATATTGTTACATTGATGTTTCTTAGCATAAAGGTTTGATTTGGAACCTTAAACATTCTTTAGACATACAAGACATTAATTTTATATTCCTTATATAAAAAGCCCTCAAAAACCCAATCACCTATCAGAGTAAGCAATCTAAATAAAGTTGCATGAATTGAACAATGCAGTGAACCCTCCTGTAAGCTACAGCCATCCAAGACAAATGGTAATAGCTCATTTGTAGTATAGTTGGAATGTTTATTTTCTCTGGCATACATTTTGATACATTGCTATTTCACACATTCCATTAAACCCTGAGGTATTCCAATCTTCTTAAAGAAATATTCTTACTTTTAAAACAGAATTTGTATTTCCTAAATAATATACAGGTTTGCTTTCAAATTTGCATTTCAAAGGTTCAATTAATTCAAGTGTAAGCTATGAAAGCTACTCATCATCCAATCTGACTATCAAAATGTGGAGGAAAAAAGTAAATTAATTTTCTCCTATTCAAGTTTTAACAGAAGAAACAGAGGTTCACATCAGATGAAAGCTTCCATTCTTTACAGGTTTTTCTTCTAGCTGTCCCTGGCATACAAATGGAATTATGGCAAAAAAGTATAAGAGGTTTAACATCAAACTAAAAAAAAAAAAATTACAGTCACTTAGCTGAACTTGGAATTTGATATCAAATCCTTCTGGATAAATGATAGACAATCTTTAAAGGTAGCAGAGCTCTGGTAAGGCTTCCTCTGGATTATCCTAAACTTCTTTGATTTACCTAAACTTTGGAAGGTCCAGTGGCTCATACTCCCTTGACTATTCCTATTTGGTCACACTTTGCTGTAGAAGGCACAAGTTATGGGTCTGCAGAACTGTGTCAGTCATCTTTGTGGACTGGCAATCAGGAGAAACAGTAGTCTTGTTGCTTGCCTTAGTTTGGCAACTCCAACAGGAACTGCAGTTCTCAGCATATTCTAATTTTCCTTTATGGGGAGGGGAAGACAACTCAAATTACTACACAGAGAACTAAGTAGCTTCAGTCCTACCTTTTCTATCTGTCTTTCATGCTATAGATATTTAGTATGAAGAATATGCCAGTCACAATAAATGTTTCTCAAAGAAATGAACAAAAATTTAAAACCATCAGTCCTGAGCAAACAGAAGCAGCAGCATCCAGGTGTTTGCTTACCACAATTGGAGCATTAACACTGGAGAACAGTCAGCAACTGAAAGTCTGTCAAAAGGTGACAGTAGTTATGAGAGGAATATCTGGTCAGAAGATACACCAAATAAAAGTATATTTCTCAGATCAGTGGTGTAACAAAGAGAGGGGAGAGATCTGTGGACTAGAATCCCACTGGCACAAAAATATGGAAATCTCTCTTTCCTCTCCATGGTACTTGGGGCCTCCTCATGTTGTTCTCTACTTCTTCCTCATGGCAAACAGTCAGAGACATATCCTGGACCACAATACTTCACACAATCTGAGCAACTGGTAAAGTCATGAGTTATACAAATGTGTAAAATATAAGAGTCAATCACTTAAATTGCCTCACATTTAAGAAGCCTCAAGTGTCTTTCCATTTGTGGAAATGTAACTGGTGAAATTTAAACTACACCAAACAGAAAATAAGTGTTGAAGTTTCATCATAGCTTATTCTGCCTGGTTATTTTCTCTGCAACTCCATGAGTTTAAGCTATGACTCAGTCTAACTTGGCTGTACAAATAAGTAAGGATAATACTTAACACCTGATGAAAAATTCCCTGAGCAGCTCTAATATAAAACAATACAGAATATAATACAATCACACCAGCCAATGAACTTCATTATACAATTTTTAAGATGTGGTGGCTGTATTTCTTTTTTAATTAAAAATAAGACTAACCAAATTCCAAGTAAACCACAAAATGCTGGTCTGAAAATTGTTCTGATAAGAACTAGACATAAATGTCTTACATTTGGTAAATACTTAAAACAGAGAACTAAAATATTTAGAGAGGGACTGGTCTGGCAAGATTATAGTATAGATTCAGAGAGTTCTGAAACTTGACGCTTTTCACTTGAATAAGTGTTCAGATGATCCTTTGGCTAATCATCAAGAGTATTATGAACTTTAATATAAATAGCTTAGGAGCTGAAACTACATGATGGTTTTGGATTGTTTCAAGCTGAATTAAACTCTACCTTAATGTAAGCTACCATACTTAATCACAATTCCTTTTGAGTGGAACTTGCATAAGATTTTTCTAAGCATTTAG
Source organism: Theristicus caerulescens (assembly GCA_020745775.1). Classification (NCBI taxonomy): domain Eukaryota; kingdom Metazoa; phylum Chordata; class Aves; order Pelecaniformes; family Threskiornithidae; genus Theristicus; species Theristicus caerulescens. The sequence continues at coordinate 79,706,522 of CM036558.1, forward strand.
GACTAGCCAAGCCCTTACCAATGTTTCAAATCCTAATATATGCTATTGGAAACACACACACTGTTAGTCACACTGATATCCTGCCATAAAGAAAGTGTTTGAAATGTGAGTGTAACTATGATGAGAAAGCAGACTATCCTTCCCCAAGGGTAATGAAAAGAATAAAAAACAGAATTAAAACCAGCTCATATAAGAGTGCATAAAGAACATATTAACAATAGGATATAAACAAAGTTCTGTGATGCTCTGGAGCAGGCTGGATCCAAATCCATCTACAAGTCTTTAGGGTAAGACTTAAAATGCCCAGGATCTTTCCTCAGGTTTTGTATCATAGTTAGCATGTCACAAAATCTGCAATTTTATCAGCACTTGAGCCAAGCATATTATGGGGCTTGAAGGTCTGTGACACTTTTCCCCCATTCTGTTTCTGTGAGAGCTCTTTTCCCCTCAGAACAATTCAGCAGCTATCTTCTGGGGAGGAGGAGGAGGAGAGGGACAGAGGGGACATAGGGAAGGAGAGGAATATCTTCTATATCAGACAAGGTTTCCCTTTTTATGTCCTCCCTCCATTCCCCGTATTTTTTCCTCTCCTTTTCTTTATCTAAAATGAAAGTTTGACAGATGACAACACTAGAATGGGAACCTATCTTCAGGACAGTTGACAGATAGCATCTTAGATCAGTACTGTCACTAATTAGTTTCCTGAAGATCGTGTCTACTACATCTTCAAAAGAAAAGGGAAAAAATTCCCTTCAGCCCAAAGCTAAGGAATCAGATTTTCCAAAAATTACTTTCTATGGCAAGCATAAATTTTCTAAAACAAACATTTAACAAGAGGGCTCATGATCCTCTGCTACATTCGCAAGACTAAAAGCTTAGATTCAAGGACAGTAAAATCCCAGATGATAGCCACAGGAACTTCTCATGGAGCCAGCAAGGCTATTAGTAGACACTAATATCACATTAGGTCAATGGACATATAAGAATTAAATACTCCTTTTAAATAAACATATCTCAATTTTTCATCTGTATGAGCTATTTAAGAATCATTAGTGGGTTTTCTTATATATATATATTACATACATAAAGAAATGTGATGGAAAAAGAGTTTGTTCTTTGCTGTTTACTTAAGGAAAAACAAAGTAAGAGAAAAGTTGCAACTCACTGTCATGTAATTAATTATCTCATAGAAGTGCAATTAGCTGCCTGTTGATCCAGTAACATTATTTAACTTCCATCAATAAACACAGACACTGGATTAAAAAATTGAGATTCTGATGGAATATGTATTTTCTGCCAAGAGTTATAACCTCTGAGCAGCAACTGGCAAACCAATAATCTTTTTCACCAGCACTGAAAATAATTTCAGCCAAGGACAGTAACTGGCCAACCGTGAAATTGTGCACTTAAGCAGACTTCACACTGACAACAGAAATGCCAGATGAAATTTATATAGGCCTACTAGTATCACATCTGCTGAGTCTTATTCTCCAGAATCTTCTTACCCCAAATCCATTTGTAATGAAAGCAGCAGTCTAACCATTTGCTGTATCAATGTCAGTTTTCAGCATTATATTGATCAAATTCTTGTTCCCTAAAGTTTAAACAGCAGAAATTATTCCCTTCATTCCAAACATTTAAAAGGAAGGTGGCAGCTAACACTATGCGTGAATGTCAGGAACAAAACATCTACCTCAGGAGCTACTGGACCTTGTCAGTATATTAGGGATTTGTGAAAAAACAGAATATACTATAAAACAACAGGGTGTGCAAGGCCAGACCACAAGAGAAAATTTATTTTATAAAACAAAAAAGTATTCATATGTACAGTATATTAATACAGTTATATAATTAGCAAATACAACTTATAAGATAGGAAAGGTTTATGTTGGTTTTAGAAGAATGTTTGACCCTTTTTCCTTTAAGAAAAACGGGGATTGATAGCATCAGATTTATTTTGTAAGTTTGTAATGTCCATTTTAGCATTTGCTTGGAAAGCAGGAAGCCTTCATACGGCAACTAGAAAAAATGCTGAAGTTGTATCTACTTCATTAATCTGAAATAACACCAAGAAAATTCTCAATGCTCTGAAAATTACTGTTTCTTCAATCCATTTATAATAGTGGATTTACACAAGATATGGAATGCTACATCCTAAATTACATACAAGCCTAAGACAAATTTTTACAATACAAATATAATGCAAATGATGTGAGAGCACTTTAAGATAAAAAAGCCACAAACAGGTCTATTACAGGAAACAAATACATACCAAATGCGGTCTTCTCCCTTCATTCCTCCCACTCCAACATTTAATGCTTGTAAAAATAGCCAGTTTCATGTACATGTAATTATAATTTTCCTCAAGAACGATCTTTTCCCACCTAAATTCAGAAGTCACAAATCTAACTACCTGTACCGTATGCACAACTTTGACATTCTGCAAAATAAACACCGAAGACAGCAAAGTACAGATTTATATACTTACAAATCCATAACTTGTGGCATCTCATCTGGGCAACTGCTGTGACAGCAGAGTCTCATGCAAGCCAAAGAGACTATTCACAGACAGCAATCCACCATTTCCCTCGGTTACCTACCACTAAATATGTACATACATTCATGTGCGCACACACACACACTTTATCAACTGCCAGAGGAAGGTCATAGAATCAGAGAATTGTTAAGGTTGGAAAGGACCTCTGAGATCATCGAGCCCAAACTGTTAGCCTAACTGCCTGGTCCACCTCTAAACCATGTCCCTAAGCACCACATCCACGTGTTTTTTTAATACTTCCAGGGACTGTGATTGTACCACTTCCCTGGGCAGACTGTTCCAATGCCTAACCACTCTCTCCATGAAGAAATTTTTCCTAATATCTAATCTAAATCTTCCCTGGCACAACTTGAGGCCATTTTCTCTTGTCCTGTCACTTGTTACCTGGGAGAAGAGACCGACCCCGCCTCACTACAACCTCCTTTCAGGTAGTTGTAGAGAGTGATAAGGTCTCCCCTCAGCCTCCTCTTCTCCAAACTAGGTCACTAAAAAAGAAAACACTGTTGAAGACTTGACCTACTGGACCAGATCAAGTACAAATGACCAACAAGTTTTCTTCATTTAAATTGATTTTATGCCAATTTATATCACCAGGGACCCAATCATTTTAAAATTGTGTTTTATAAAGCAGATGTGGTAGGAACAGTTTCCAGCTCCAACAAATACAGCCACCTATGTCCACAAAGATCCAAGTGAAAATCTAAGCTCTAGACAAAAAAGGGAAGTAAAGGAACTACGAAGTAACTCCTTAGGTTTTTCATCATAGTCAAAAGCAGCTTGGATCACAGTCCAGGAGTAAATATTCCATATCCTTCTGCATGCTGGGCAGGTAGAAAAGCAGGCAAAATTGCCCTTGGTGCTCTTCCCAGTTCAGTAAAACAAACTTTTTATTTAGCTTTTCAGTTTGATAAAGAGAAACCTTTATAATAAACTTCAATTTTTTCGCTCTTGCACATGACTAAGAAAGGACAACATACTGGCTGAAATACCATTACACCCCCAGGGTGTATATACAGCCTGTACTTTTCCTGTAATTCCTTGCTGTTGACTACAGGTAGCTATCTCATTCAGAGTGTGACAGCTCGGTTCCCTGATCCAATAGCTGTTAAATCTAGTTCATTTCCCCAGAAGATTTTGCTATGCTGCCAGGTGAATTAAGTGTGGGGAGTAATGTGAAGCCTTCTCTCTCTAGGTCCCAGTTGATTTGCAGGGAAGACAGGATTAAGTTTCATATGAATGGCACACTAATCCATCCCATGAATAATTTGGGTACCCCTTGCAGCACTCTTGCCCCCTTAAATAGCCAAAGGCAGAGGGAGTCACCATGACCTCACTCCAAGGATGCTACTAAGCAACAATCTCTGTTAGTCTTAAAAATGGCTTTCAGTATACAAGTCTTCATAGTAAATTTCAATAAACCTATTAACCATATGTCAACACCAGCAGAAAAGTATACAAACTGTGTTAAATTGGCTCTTAGCACATTTTTAGTAGTGTAGACAGGAACTAGCTGGCACAGCAAGAGCTAGATGGCAAATGGAAAGTTATTTTCAAGAAAGGATATCATTACAGTTGCATTACCCTCTGCAGCTGATCACGACACTGATTTTTTTTTTTTTTTTTTTTACGGCCTCATTCAAACATCTGCAACAGCAAAAACAATTTTCAATGACATTCTATACCAATCTAAGATAAGAGGAGGAAAATATTAATAACCTATCTATATCAGGCCTGCCAGTTATACTATTATTTTTAAGAGTTTCCATTTACACATTCATGTAAATGGGACACTGCAGCCAGCAAAGTGATACTGATGTAAATGAGGCAGCCATCCAGGCAGTAAGTAGCCATTATAATTTCTATTAATACTCACTAATAGAGTTCACAGCCTAAAAATACAAAGAGTATCTTTAATTCTTCTAATCCTTTCACCTCCCCAGAACCTTCAGTAGAGGGTGTATTTCTCATCCATCTTGTCACAGCCCAGTGCAGTCCATCTCTAGCTGTCAGAACAACTCTCTAATTTTATTAAGAGAATGAGCTGCCAGATTCCCAAGGGACCAATAATTTACACCACAGTTTCCTGCTAGTTAGCTTGTATTCACACCATCAAAATGTTACTAATGAAATTTGTGGGGCTACTTGGACAAAAACCCCCAAAAAACCCAAAACCTGCACAGCCCAAGGCACCCATAATTTCCAGTAAAAAGTTAGAAATACTGATGTTTGCAATATGTATATTAAGCGAGGCAGTTATATTTCCATAGCTTTGGAGAGTCCCTTCTTTCTCTCATTCATAGTAATGTTTTCATCCATAAAAAAGCAAATAAAAAACCCCAAGCACTCCCCATTAATTTAGCGTAAATTTACTAAGATATGCAGTTCAAATAATGATAATTTTTACATTTCAAGTATTACTATTTAAAACCAAACTGGAATACTAAATATATATATATATATATATATATAAAAGCAGATATAGTAATCTACATTAAATATTCTTTTATGTTTGTATTTTACAAATTTGACTAACATAGCTCTCGACTTCTGGGAACAACATACCCATGACAGTGCTATCACTATTTCACAAGAGAATTGCTGAAATTTCATTATATATAACATTTATTATAGGAAGAGAATATCTTCAAAGTAGCTGGCTTCCTATAACATCACACCTTTATTTACTTTATAGCAAATTGTGCTTACGTTCAAACTCTTACAATGATTACTGTTTTTATACATCACTAGCATTCTTAATTATCTGTGTCCCTTGAGAAGTTCAGTGTCCAAAGTTTTCAAAGTTCAAAATTGACATTTTTAATGGGAGCTGTGCTTCAAAAATATTAAATTCTATATAATGCCAAGTACTCAGAGAAAAAATAAAAAGCATTTTGTCTCCAACTTGATGCCTAAATTTCAGGGATATCTGTTATCCTTGTTTTAAAAAGGGTGAACAGAGAAACAAGAACCACCTCACTTCACAGGAGTGTTGTGAAAACTAATCAGTCTCAGATTAACAAGATAAAGGGGGGAAAAATTATACATTAAAGGGAATTAATAACTGTTTCTATATCATAACTGAATTGAGTAAAGATCATCTGTGGCCATTCCTTGATCAATAAGGATAATCCATGTTCACTAACTTAAAACTGCCCAGCCTATGTACTGAATAAAGAAGAGACTCTATTCCAAAACTAGTACGTGATCAAGCAGTTAAAAGCTTCTTATAATTTTAAGAAAAGTTAAGGTTATAGAAGTTATAGTTATTAAACATTTGTGTGCATTCCCTTTGAAACTGTACATAAAACCTCCAATATTCTAGAAAATAAAGATTTCTGGGTATTTTTCAAAACACAGCATCCTGCTGTATACTAGATATCAGAGGTCAATGAGAAATTTTTTGTCACAAATCATTAACACAACTGAATTGTCAAATCAGCCAGAAACTAAAGTGGAAAAACATGCTGATGCCTGGGTACATTAGCAACAGTGTATGGAACACAGTGGTTCTATAATCCATATTTAAGGATTGCCAAATACCTTCAGAACACTTTTAACTCTAACCAGCTAAACTAGTAGCAAAATTTAAATATTTAAAGAAAAATATAAAACAGAGGAGAGTCAAGGTTTGAAGAGGAGGAAAAAAAGATAAAAAATCAGGTTTATTATACTTTTTCTAAAACCAGAGTCACTTCCCACTGGCATCTTGATCACTTCCTACAGACATGTAACTGATCCACAAGGCCATGAATTTAATCTCTGTACATGTATTTAGGTCTTGGGTTGCATTTCCACTCCTACCCATGAGATGCTTTTCATTTATTTATTTTTACATTCTGTGTCTTAGGTGGTCTCAGAAATCCCATTCAGATTCATAACTCTCCAAAGATTATCCATTATTTACTTAATGTGGATGTCAGTTTTGACACTTCTCGCATTATATTCTTAACTCTCACCATGTTTTCAGAAATACAAATGTCTTATTGGCATCTCAAACACCATGTCCTGCACTTGATTAGAGGATTAGTAAATCAACCTCTCATTGCAGGGGAAGATGACAATTGTTTTTCTCTGATGTGATCAGGCAGCGATTAAATTTTAGTTTGAAATCTTCTGAATGTATCTGATTATTGCCAATTGATCTGGTATCTTATTTCCAGTTACAGCAGGGACTGGTGCTTCAGAAAAAAAGACCAGGCACCTTCAAGATTCATCCAGTGTATGTCCTTGTTTGTGGTTGGGGAGTCTTTCTGACCCCCATGCAGGCCAGTGTCTGAATCCCTGAGGCATATGACTTGATTTTCTTTACGATCTTCCCTACACAGAGCTACATGTTAACATTGTAGAATTAAAATGGAGGCTAATGTTCCACTACTGGTGTGTAAGCATAAAGGGGAGGCATGAAGTGAAAGCAGAATGAGTTTATACATCATACTGAGAAACATTATACACCCTTAATCACTTGAACAGCACTTCACTGAAAAAAACTTGAAATTCAAATTTGATACAGAGTAGAGCCATAATTTGTTTTATAAGAGCACAAGAATGTTCTTTGCACAGCACCACAAACATCCTTTTATATTATGATGGATTAAAGCAAGTCTATTTTGATTCTCCAAATATTGTTGGGAGAAGGCAGTTTTTCTAGAAACTCTAATGAAACTACATAATATTTTGCTCTAATGCTTTTTCCCAGACCACTGTGCAGAAAGAATCTGGGATGCTCCGTTCTGAAAAATCTGAATTCTTCAGAAAGAAATTCTATTAACTTTGTCAGATTGAACCTTGCTGTTGATATAACTAAGTTTCTACCCTATTCAGCCGGACTTTAATAGCAGGTCAATTTCATTAGCAGAAATAGGAAGGGCAATAATAAGTAGCTGACACTATGCCCACTGGGACACACGAGTTATATCACACCTTGCAGTGACAATCTTTCTGAATTCTACCTAAGGAACAAAGATAAGACATTAGCATCAGGCATCTACTCCAGTACGTTATTTGGGCCTATGTAGTCCACCCAAATTTCATCACTTGCTTTCAAATTTAGGGTGGCAGATGTCATTAAAGAAGTTTTAGATTGTTAAATTTGGTGATGTAAGTTACAACCTGTATTAGTAAAGGTAAAAAATACTCCAGAAACAAGACGGTGGAGAGTGGAAAAATTACAATATGGGAGATAAAAGTATAAAAATGGCAAAGGCAGAAATGTTGCCTTTTGAGTTCTATGAAATTATCATGCCTTCAATATATTTTTAAAATTAAAACAAACAAACAGTAGAAGTTATGTCAGTGACTACCAAGTTAAGCTAGTTCAAATAAAATCAGAATGAAAAAATCTGACATCAGTTCTCTGTAATAACAAGGATATTGATAAAAAAAAAAAGTAAGAGATTACTTTCTTGAAGTAGCCAAAGGGATATTTTGAAAAAAATACCTAGTCATATCCTCTCATTTAAGGAAGTAACCAGAGTGAAATACTTGCCCTAGACAAAAATAATGGCACAAGAAGAAGCAGAGTTGAGATTAAAATGTTCAGAGCTTACATCCAGAGGGAATTCATGATGTTCATTTTTCTGCTCTGTATGCTTGAAACTTACAGTTGCCTACAGTTTTAGCTTCTCACAGTATGTGCCTAAAAAGTGCGTGAAAGTGTTTTGAGATTACAAGCTTCTGAACTGTTTGTTTAGATCCTCAAGTACACTATGAAGCTGCGTGTATTTCCGTATCAACTGCACTGTCTCACATTCTTAAAAAAAAAAGATATTAAATTTACCAGATAGAGACAGATTACATGGAGGATTTCTGTCAGTGAATGAGTCTACAGGTCTGGGAACTACAGACTGCAATATATTGGAAGCGGTCTTAAGTAGATTTTGCCATTCAGCAATACAACAATTATTCCAATATGAGAGAGATTTTCTTGTCTTCACTCCTGATCTCTAGTTCTGAACCAAACTGGTATATTTTTCTGCTTGCTCTTATACTTCTAATCCTGATTCTTATCATATCCTTTTTTCTTCAACACTAGTAGCAGAGAAGAGTTCAGCACGGAAGTCCTTTTATGAAATAAAATTACAGTGCAAACTCCAGAACAGAAGAGCATCTAACGTCTGGCTGTAAGAAGCTACAACATATAATAAACTATCCTCATCCCAGGTATATGCACTCATCTATGATGTGGGAACATGAAAGAATAAATCTGACTTTAGATAAAGAAAGTCTTGCATCATGCAAACACTTTATAATTGCACAGCAGTACTGAACAAACCTAATCAAGACCAAGAAAGTAAAGCTCAGTGGGAGCAAAATAGGTGTGGAATGCGATGGGAAACAAGAAAGGTTCCTACAAGAACACTGGCAACAAAGCAAGACCAGGGAAAACCTGTTTGCTGCTAATCAAGGTAGGAGAACTAGTGATGAAGGAAGAACACAAACAGGCTTTAGTACTGAATTTCCTCTGGCCTTAGCCTTTACAGGTGAGGTCTGCTCTCAGTACTCTTGTTACTGTACTTTAACAGCAGTCTCAGAGTCCGGGGGAGTGAAGTATTACCCACAAGAGAAAATCAAGGCAGAGGACAACAATCACTTGATCAGACTGGAAATACCAAGTCCACAGGACTGCATGGGACTCAAGGGTGTTGAGAAACAACATTTTTTTGAGGCTACTATCATCTTTGAAAGATTGTACCTGTCTGGCACTACTACTATTGCTGCTACAAAAGGTCATTTGTTTCCAAAGGGGGAAGGAAAAGAAATGAGCACTAAGAGTAAGAGCCAAGTCCAAAGATTTCCTGTGCCAGACCAAGTATTTAGTATCTCTTGAATGTTTCCCACTGCCTATTGGTAGCACACCACCACTAGTCTTGATGATTGCCAGAAAGCATTGCCATAATACAAAAATAAAGCACTGCAGAAATCAGTGCTCACCAGCAACAAAGGGTAGCCTTTGTTCTGTAAAACAACCCTAATATAATCACAAAGTGTTTCCTCAACACTCCCCAGCTGTCAGGGCATTGAGAGAGCAGCAGCACAGAAAGCGGTGGAACAACAAAACAAGGTATGCACGTACATGATGTTAACAGAAAGCTGAAGATTTCCTAACAAGTGGAATATATCCCACAGGGAAACAAGAATATCTATTCCTTACAACCTAAATAGGAAACTTCCAGAAATTTTGGAAGTACTAGGGGCTGAGCAAATAGGCAGACTCCCAATCACCTACACATTCAAAATATCTTCTCTTAAATAAGCTCCCACATCTGAAGCTCTGACAAAAACAGGAACATCTACAGTACTGGCTTGCTTACTGAAACTAGAGTTCATTTACTTCTTTTCAGATGAGGAATGTAATATACATAATTTAGTTAATACACAAAGTACCGCATTAGAGATGGAACTGTGCTGCACATTAAGGTACTTCAGAGCTGCATCAACAGGGAGGGGTACAGTGCTCTTAAGTGAGATGGGGTGGTGAGCAGAAGAATAAAATGCCAAAAATAGAAAGCATCAATACTGATAAACTATAAACAAACAGAAAGGGCTCAAATAATATGCAAATAAAGGTCTGCTTTTCTAATGCAGACACAGGAAAAGAAAAAGGTTTTAGAGAAAAAATGAACTTGACACACATCCATATATTATGCATATCACCACACAGTATTAAAGATCGCCCTAATGTGGTATATACATATTCAATTATTATAAAGATCAGATTCTCGAATACTGCATTGTCACCATACATAAAGTGTCATAATTATATATATATACACATTCTACAAATTTTTAAACATCTCTCAAAAGTTTATATATCTTTGATTGCTATACAACCTGACTGTGAAACAGTAAAAATCATGTAAAATAGTTGTGTTTGAAAGGAAAACTTTGAAGAACTAAAATACAGAAACAACAATCTTGCATTCCTCTAAAGGGATTTTAAGGGTTATCTGTGTTTGGCATTGAGACATACTTCATACAAAGTGTTATTTCCTGTATTTTAAAAAATCCTGTCTTGCATGCCTGAGAACTAAGGTAAAAGGGAAAAAAAAAGAAAAAATTGTATATTTTTATTTGCCAAATATATATTTTCATGCATCAGACTGTACATACAAGTATTTCTGATAGAATGCATTAGGCTTAGTCATGTATTACCTGTCAGTGCAGTATTTAAGACTCAGACAACTACAGAAGTTTCATTTAACTATTGTGATTAAAAAGTATATATATTTTACATACCAGAATCCATTCACCTTCTTTATGCAATGATTTTCTGGCCTGTATTAGCCTGTACCAATTTATGTCAGTTAGCAATTCCATTTGGTTAATTAGGAATCAGACACAACTTAGGTTGCCTAAATATAAGTGTGAACAACTTGAATAAGGTTCCAAAAATTAATAATTACACAAAACAGGTAATTCACAAGAAGATACAAAGATGCTTTTTCTTAATAACTCTAGCAGAGTAGAAGAGAGTAGTGAATGTTTCTTACCTAAACTTCAGCAAGGCTTTCAAAGCAGTGTTCCACAGCAGCCTCATAGCCACGTCACAGAAATACAGACTGGATGGATGGGCTACAAAACAAAGGAAAGGCTTGCTGGACCAACAGACAGTGACTCTGTCAAACTGACAATCAGGTTTTCCTCAGGGTCAATAATGGGACAGATACAGTTTAATTCCTGTATCAGTGACCTGGCCAAAGGCATGAAATAAGCCCTCATTAGGTTTGTAGATGGTATCAAATCAGGGGGGCAGTCGGTAGACTGGAGGGGAGAGCAGCTCTTCAGAAGGATGTGGATACACTGGCAGAATGGGCCAAGAGAAATCTTACAAACTTCCAGACGCAAATATAATACCCTGAATATGGGAGAGGGTAACCCTTTGCAACACTTCAGACTGTAAAAAAAGACTTGGGGATCATGGTAAAGAAGCTGAGGAGGGTGCCTTTCCGGTGATGAAAGATAACTGCAGACCAGGCTTCATTGGCCAGACTAGCCATCAGGTCACGGGAAGCGGTACTTTTCATTTAGTTTGCCTTTTAGAAACAACTGCCCTTTTCCCCCCTTTCAAGAGACATGCCAGCTAAAAGCAAAGAGTTCAGAAGACATATCAAGCTGGCTGAGGGCTGGAGTACCTGACACAAGGACAGGCTAAGGCAACGTTGTTTATTTAGCTTCAGACACAGAAGCTAAAGGGCAAAACCAGCTGCAGACTTCTACTACCTAATGAGTGTGGGGGTGAGTGTGCAGAATAGGATTACAGAGAAGACAGGGCTTAGCTCTTCTAAAAGTCTACAGCAAAAGAAAAAAAAAAAAGGACAACCATCACAAATTGCAACAAGGAAAATTCTAATTACATACAAGGAGAAAAAACCAAACAACTCCACTGAAGGAGTGGGCAGACACTTGGTCAGGTGTCCAGAAATATTGTGGAATTCTCATTCTTGGTGATACTCAAATACCTGACTGGACAGTGCCACTATTTAAATTGGATCCAAGTTCACAGTTGGTCCTGCTTAGAGAAGGAGGAGGCCGGACCACCAAAAGTCCCTTCAAACCTAATTTATTCTTGGATCCTATGATTACAGTCTACCTTGCATGGTTTATTAGTGCATTGTTCAAAGTACCAGTGTCAGATTGCAGAACTCTTCCTAAGACTTATCTGTTAGTTCTACTTTTATTCCAACCTCAGTCTGTATAGATCAGGGGGATTTTTGAGTAGTTCTTGACTTAAGTTCTATTCCATCACATATTTATCTTGAAAAGAATTAAGTTATTTAAAAAATTAATTTTATTCATTTTGAAAAATCAGAATGAGCAAACTGAAATAAAATCACAAGTTAAATGTTACAGAGAATATTAAAAATCATATGAATTATGAACGTGTGCAAAGCAAATATGAAAACCTTTAGACCAGCTGCTAACTAACATTTGAAAGCCAAATGAAGAGAGTTTGGAAAATAATGCACCAGATGGAGGAAATATGTATACCCAGGGAATAACTGTTTCTTTATCTGCCATTCTAGCTTACTTTCAGACATGCACATATCACTACTGAAGAAAACTGCTTTACTCTATGTAACATCTTGAAACGATGTGCTATTCTTTGTGTCCTGGTCATTTTTCCCCTTCATTGTAGGAAAGAGAAAAGTAGTAATAGAAGAAAACACTAGAGGCATCTTTCCTAGAATATGAAGTGTCTGCTTATGACCAATTATTATATATATTACATAACCATGTATTTGTATAGGGGTCCTTATGAATGAAACGAACAGTTTATATACATAGTTTCTGTTTAACATTAATAATTTCCTACATTTGGGATATTTTGGATGTGCAGAACTATACAGAAATTTATTTAATTGGCAAGTATTTAGGATATGTCAGGCAGCTTTGCCAGTATATGCTTAAATACAAAATGCATATGCTGAAAATGGTGCTGTCAAACAGTATATTTAACTGGAACCTGATGGAGAAAGTTGTACCAATATGAAATGTGCTAATAGACTGATAGGAAATAAAGATGTTTCAAGTTAGTTTGTTAATACCACAAACAGGAGAATATTTTGGGTTTAGTTTTCTCAGAATTCCTAGGAAATTGACAAAGATATACTACCATACACACAGAAATTAATTTTCTACATATGAAAGCTATGCATGGTCCTCAGTTGCTGCAAATTCATCTAGCTTGTGAAGTGATTTACAACGCCTTAGGATACTGACTGATTTTTGTGTGCATTAAGTGCTTTAGATCGAAGTTATTCAGCATTAAGTTTAGCAAATGGTGGTGTATACTAATAAATGTTACTCACATGCATATACTGTTTAATCCTAAACAAACCTTGAGACCCAGTCAAATTATTCGTTATTTGACTTCTATTGCTATAAGACAAAAAATACTTTCAGAGATATAAAATTCATGATAAAAACTACAGAAAACAGTGTGATGCAGACATCAACTACTAATGTACTTTCTCTCAGCATTTTGTTAAACTAAGAATGAATTCCTTTGTTGTCAGTATAGATTTTAATGTTGTAATGAGATGAAATTAGTACCCAATACATAGAGATAAAAAAGGAATGTTTTCCCTTGTTCTGTGTTATGACTGTAACAACTTTGCATAATCACTGCAGCAAGTTGTGAAAGAGGCAGAAAATGAATAAAACCTGCCAACTGCACAGAGGATAAAATCATTGCTGTGAATTTTCAACTGTGCCACACTTTGCTATTGTCGTGGTTTAACCCCAGTCGGCAACTAAGCACCACGCAGCCGCTCGCTCACTCCCCCCCGGTGGGATGGGGGAGAGAATCGGAGGAGTAAAAGTGAGAAAACTCATGGGCTGAGATAAAGACAGTTTAATAGGGAAAGCAAAAGCAGCGCGCAACAAGCAAAGCAAAGCAAGGAATTCGTTCACTACTTCCCATCGTCAGGCAGGTGTTCAGCCATCCCCAGGAAAGCAGGGCTCCATCACGCGTAACGGTTACTTGGGAAGACAAACACCATCATGCCGAATGTCCCCCACTTCCTTCTTCTTCCCCCAGCTTATATACTGAGCATGATGTCATATGGTATGGAATAGCCCTTTGGCCAGCCTGGGTCAGCTGTCCTGGCTCTGCTCCCTCCCAGCTTCTTGTGCACCTGGCAGAGCATGGGAAGCTGAAAAGTCCTTGACCAGTGTAAACTCTACTCAGCAAGAAACAAAACATCACTGTGTTATCAACATTATTCTCATCCTAAATCCAAAACACAGCACTCTACTAGCTACTAAGAAGAAAATTAACTCTATCCCAGCTGAAACCAGGACAGCTATTTACTGCACACTACACAAACAGATGATGTTCAGTTCAGGTGCAGGCGGAAAATAAAGGCCTTCCAAGTCCAGATGTCTTAACACTGAGGAAAAGATAAAAGTTGAATTTTAAAGTGTTAATATTTTATTTCTAAAATATTTGTATTTTAATTTCTCAACCCCTAAGGCACTTTTCCTTTCCTGTTTTCTTTAAAGCAACCAGATGGTTGAAACTTGTGGAATAAGAGCTATTTGCACACTTCAATTCTCAGGCTCTACCATTTTTGGTAGAAAACTTGATATTGTTACTTAAAAATAAAATAGTCAATTACTCATACAAAAATACCATTGCTGAAAGAAAGATAGCCAAGAACCAGACAGTTAAATTCATTTCTTCTCTCCTCAAAGAGTAGAGCGCAAATTCTTGCTTAAGGAATAATGAAGGAAGGTTTGCTTGCCTGACCTACCTGTAACACACATTTCAACAAAAGCTAGTACAGCAATAACATGAAGCTGTAAGAAGCAGAGTTTTTTGAACTACTCTAAAATCCACAGCAACTCTGTCAGTAGTGCCAAAGTCACACACAACTAGCATAATAATCAGGTCAGTGAAAGACCCTCTGTGTAGCCATAGCTGCAGTGCACAGGGAGCTAAGTGATTTACACCATCTTTAAAAAACATGTAGGCAGGCAGCAGCTTGAACTGAGCCCTGCTTCATTCCTAGATTCAGAACTATCTGTGATTTGGAAATAAGTAACCCTGTTAGGAATTGTCACAGCTGTATTTGTACCTTACTTCAGCCAATAAGCAAAGTCCAACTTTACTGTTTCCTCACCAGTCAGGAAGACGGACTTTAGAGGAGCCTAGACTTTATCTTGGTCTGACAATTTTGATGAAAAATACATACTAATTGTGCAACAACTACACAAAGTCAGCCTTAGGAAGGGAGAAAGGGGAAAAAAAATAACGTAGCTATGACCACATCACATTTTCAGCAGGAGCTCTGTCCCCCTAGAACCGTTCTCTATTTTAAACTTGCTTCATAGTCATGCAGACAGAGGTCAAATCTATCCTCAGCTCTACATGCTTAACGCAAGCTTCCAGGCACCACAGAGAGGAAAACTTGGCTCTGTGCTATCCTTTCAAATGAAAACAAGGGCTCACTTATTGCAGTGTGCATGACTGATGTGCATCCCTGACCACATCTTCCATCACATGATGCTTGTTTTAATGTCACTCAGCAAATATAAGACAAGTCAGCTATGCTCTTTCCTGAACAGCCTGATGTTATGTTTTGCAGAGTAGTATGGGAGGTGCAATCAGCCAGACAGGGGCATCTGGCCTATTATAACATGGGGAGATAGTCTAAAGCTCATTGTACTGCTCTATTCCAGTCCCAGGCTGAAGAAGTCACTCTAAACCAAGCTTGCACTACCAGGTGCTATTAAGTCCTTTGTGAGCTCTGAGCTTTCTCTGCACTGGGGAAGGGAACTGGAAGAAGAGGGAAGGTGGATGCATATAGAAACACAAAAACTATTCCATACACATGCTTGTTAAAAATAGGCTTTTGTCCTGTTCATTCTCTCAGGATTTAGCAGTGTCACTATGAAAAGTTTCTGGCCCCCTGTGCCCCTTGCCTATCTTCGTCTGATGAAGCACTGCCCAGAAGTCTCACTACCGACTTTCATTACAACAAGGAACAATGCTTGTGAAAATCTAATCATAAAGCAGTACAAAAGTAAGCCTCAAGGGGGCTATGCTATTACCTTTAGAAACATCAGAGAATATAGGCAAAGGGGGCAGCATAATGTTAACTGTGCCCCATTGAAACATCACCTTCCTTCCAGCAAGGTAGTAAAAAAAAAAAAAAGCCCAAAATAAAACAAACCACCCTCCCCCCTCAAATTCTTCACATTCCACCTATTCCAAACCAAAAAGACTAAGCAATAAAGAACTTAATGTTATAGAATTCAATGGATCACAAGTTTCAGGCTGGAGGGCCTCAGTAGGTTTCTAGTCCAACCTCCCACCCAAAGCAGGGTCAGCTCTGAAGTCAGACCAGATTGCTCAGGGCTTTATCCAGTTTGGTCTTGTTAACCCTAAAGGATGAAGACTGCACAGCCTCTCCCGCTCCTTGACTGTGCTCAGGGTGAAAATATCTTTATATCAACTTATGCCCATTGTATTTTTTTCCTGTCATGCATCACTGCAAAGAACCTATCTTCTGATATATTTTACATGAAATTCATGTACAAAATCAGTCATTGTATAAAATACACTGCAGTCTTTGAAATACGGACTGAAATGTTGAAATTTTCAGCTTGTGGAAGGAGAGTAAAAAAATATTGCTCCTTCTCTGCCCAATAAGTTTTAAGAGACTGCCACTGGGTGTTGTAGTGTCCCTGACCCAGCAAGAATACTTTGAAAACATCAGCAAAAGCCCTTCAGAAAAGGTAGGCAGAGAAGTGCCAAATTTCTGAAGACAAATTTGCCTGGCTTAAATATTCAACTTCTTTGAAATAAAAATGTTTACAAGCACTTCAGCTCGGGGTCAGAACTGCTGAAGTTCCAAAGTATAGGAAGCTTTGAAGCTACAGGATAATGCACAAGTTCTTAAGAGTATGCTTTTTGGTTTAAACATTGAGTTCCACTCTAAGAGAAACAAACAACAACAAACCCTACATGCACTTGCTGCAGTTATTTGTTAGAAGTACTTCTTCACATACCTCCCTTTCTCAGTATAACCCTTTAGGCACTTCATAAATATTAATTTACAGAGTACCTAAAAGGCACAGAACTTTTCTTTTTAATAGAAAGAGAAGACAGACAGAACACCTATTCCCAACTTCACAGAGAAAATCTTCAGCAGAACTAGAAACAGAACCTACATGCCCACTTACTTAGGCAGACTCAAGTACAACAGCTTCTTTCCTCTCCCAGCCACTCTACTGCTCAGTTGGCATGATCTTTTGGAGATCTGAGATTAACTGTTGATAAAGAGACAGCATCAGGAAAGAGGTGCTCAACTGTCAAACCCATAGGGAGACCAGAGTCCATGCTCCCCAACAAATGATTAGTTACAATGCAATAGGGACTCCAACTACCTTCCCTAGGTAATAGACATTTCTGCTGGGGGTGGGGGTGGAAGGAATGTTAAGAATTAAACACTCACCAACGAAGTTTAAAGTAAGTTCATCTGATAACTCCAGGATATGCAAGCCAGCTGTTTTGTTGTTGTTGTTGTTTGTTTGGGGTTTCTGCAAGTTTTTTGCAGTTGGACAGGCAGTTCAAACTTGGAAGAATAGACAACTAGACAACAGCATTAAAAAAACTAAATCAACAGCAGCAAACCAAAAAAATCTCATTCTATGCTAAGTCTTTCTGCTGATATAAACAACTTAAACATGGACATATTATTACAGAGGTTTGTTTTTGTTTTGATTTTAAGGAGTTTTGCATATAGAATTTTACTGTTGCTGTCCTTTAACTTTAATAGAAAAAATTTTTATAACCAGCCATTGAAATAAAAATGGACAATTGATAAAACAGTGCTAGTTAAATTCAGTCATTATTGACACAGTATTTTCCTTTCAAAGTTTTTCCACACATTCACATAAAACCTGTCAGAGTTAGCCAGACAGCACCACGTTCTCTCAACCTTTCACCCTCACAAAGGGATTTTAATTCACAGGGCTCTTCTTCATAAAGTTATACAGTTGAGATTTGCATGCTAAGCAGATGAATTAGGGAAGGAAAATGCTTATCTCAACATAACCTAAATATCTTCTGCCACAGATAGGAAGATGGGATGAGTTGGTACATTACCACAGGTCTACCCTTATCAATACTTGCTACAGTGACACCACACACCACATGCTACTGCCCTTGGTAGATTCTGAACATGTTCACACAACTGCCCTGTATCAGGGAAAGAGAGAAGAAAGTGGTCTCAGGAACAGTGAAAATTGAAGTTATGACAATCATGGAAACAACATCAAACACTTATTCAATTCGCAGAACCCTGCTTCTTTGGTCCTGTCCTTTCAGATACACAAGGTAATTCTGTGAGGAAGCCTTGCAGGCTGGCAAGAGAAGTACATATGCAGTCTCCTATTACTTACCCATTTTTTATAATTTGGTCTGTGTTCTTCTCACATCCCCAGCAGAAAGAAAAATAAAACAAAAAGAAAAATAAAACAAAAACAAAAACCAGATGCAGAGTTCTCAGTCTGTCAAATGAAACCACATAGCTTGCTCAAAGTTAAAGGTAACATCAATAAAGCATTCATCTGCTATAAAACTATGCCAGCTCCAGACCATAAAGTGAGTTTGAAGAAAAAAAAATAGTTACTTTATCCCAAATGTGGACCAAAGGTGAAACATTGACAGAAAAGAAACTGTTGACCTATCATTAATGTTAACATTTTAGCGTACCTAAGCATACTGTTCCTGGCCACCTGACTTCTGATTACCCTAACTAAATCTGAGACATGAGATAAGCTACTAGGGTTTTCCACAGGTGAAAGGTCAGAAGGAATAGCCTGACTGCAAAGCAGTCAATAAACTTCATACTTATAACATGTATTGTCTATTAAGACATTTTGTTAGGAAGAAAAGAGATTACCTGTCCTTATTCAGAGACATCTGTATAAAAGGAGCCCGCAAACTTTTCATGAGAATAGATTTAAAGATCAGATAAAATAAGCTATCTGTTCTAGCATGTTAATTCTCCACTAACCTCTTAATATTTTTTCCTCACTTAAAGTATCTGTTTTTTCCCCTTACATTTATTTTTTCATTCAGCAGTCATATAATCAATTGCACATATTTCACACCATTTCCACACTAATTTGCTACATCATTTTTGTATCACATCTTTTATTCATCATACCGAGTGATTAGATTAAGAGATACTTCTCATCTAGTTTGATAAATGCCTAATCTTTTAAGGAGCCAATCCCTTCCACTGTTGTTGTTCTCAGCTAATATCTGAGGGTCAACAAAATTCCTCAGTACTTCAGTTCAGAAATGCCACATTTTTATGTGCCAGGAAAGTGTTTTAAAGCTTTTAGGCTCTCCAAAAGCACTGGGTTGCTTCGTTCTAAAGAGTAATATCAGTGTAACTCCAGAAAGCAAAGGCTACAAAACTGCAGAACACCAGCAGCAGCTTTTAGTAGGCTTCAGATTTTCTTAAAATTGCTCCAAAAGTATCTGTTAAAATAAAATAAAAAACCCAACATATACAATAACTTTCTCAAAGAATTTAACTTCCAGTAAAATAGCTTTTTCTTGAACAAAAATCCTCCATTAAGAACCAGCTTTCAGCATCCATTAGCACAGAAGAGGATTAAAAAAAACTTCAAGTAATTGCAAATCTGAAAGTTTTTACTTGGCTATTTCAAGTAGTCTGGTACTTGCTTTCAGTATTACAGTTTAATTTTCTCCCTTCTTTATCAGCTTTGCTATGCAGAGGAGCATTTTTTCCATGGGAGGAGGAAGATTTGGTCTAAATATGTATATACACACATATATACATACACACATATATAACTTTTTATACACAGATAATTTTGTATTGAAACAGCCATTTTTTTTTGACAATCTAGCATAAGGGTGAGTTACAGTTATTCACATTGGTATATTTTACACAGAGACAGTTTCTTGTGCCTCTATTCTCATTCTGTACCTCTTTACAAATAGTATATTTTAAACAATCGAGTAAGTGGAAGATTAAGATTCATTATTAAAAGAAATGTAATTTCAGAGTTTATTGAAAGAACATTTCTGAAGAAGTATGCACATCCCGTAGGCAACAGCTGGTGATAGAAAAGGAACAGCTGGTGGTTGTCAACGGCTGGCGACAACAGCCACTGATGAGAGAGAGACTACAATTTTTGATAAAGAAGAAAAACACCATGACTGCTTCTGAACACTGAAAACACTACACTGGCAAGGAGGCTAAAAGTGTTTGATTGCCTTAATATGAACTCAGGGCATGCCTGTCACGGGTAACAGAGCAAGAACTGTCCAAAAAACTAAAGGAACTCACCTGAATCCAAAACATACACTAGTTTTGGTCTAAAGGCAGAATAGTTGTGTTAACACAGCACTGTGGCAGATGGACCACAGTAATAAACAGACAGATACCTAGTTTTGTGGTAGACAGGTTTGTGCTTTCCATACCTTGCACTGTTACACAAGTAAACACATACTTTGAAGTGTTTTCATGCATCTGCTGAAGTCCCGTTAAATCTGCATGATAACCTTCCAGTACTGGGGAGGCTGTGCACAAGTACAACTGTCAGTGTACAGAGCTCAGTTAAAGTGCACAATCACAGTGGCTAAATCTCTATGTGCAGGTAATTTTCTCTGTAATACAAAATCCACCTCTTATCCTAACTTTAAATATTTTACTATTAGTCAAAACTTCCTAGAATAAAAAATAGATCACCTCAGAAGAGGCCCAAGAATTATTTACTAAGTTGGAAAACTGCTGAAAGAAACATTTTTGCAATACATTTCTTTAATCAGAAACCATTTCATCATCATTTCTATCATCTAAAGGCTCCAGCCACAATTTATTGCTGGGTCTCCACCTTGTTATGACGAATGGAAAGATGTTCCAAGGCAAAGTACTAGAGACTCCTGGGCAATCCAAACACTGGCTTTGAATGTTTGGATTGCCCAAGCAGAAATATTTTAATTAGGATCTGACAATACAAAATTATTAAGAAGGTCAGTTTTTCTTACTTGTTTTGTGAAAGGCATCCAAATAATTTTACAACCCAAAAAGTAGAACAGAAATGGTTTGCTTGACACTCTTGCCTTTTTATTCATGCCTTTTCAGACAGAAGTATTTACAAACTTGACTAACATTTAACTACTTAATCCAAAGCTTAGATTATTCAATGAATAAACCACTAAAATTATTAATCCATTTAGTCTTCCTAATGTTAACTGTTGATACAAACAATATCTTTTGTACAGCATGGATACTAGCCTTCATTTTTACCATTACTTCTGCAAAGCCTCAAAAAGCACATGCTATCTACATTAAATGTCTAGATGTGCAACAGATTTGAGCTTCAAACTGGTGTATGGGTCCCTCAGACAAATGATATTCAAATGTCTCCATCAATAGCATAGAAAGGATTTCACAAAGCACAAATCATTTATGGTTTAGAAGACAGTTTTAAGTCTTACGGGATTGAGTTTAGTCTGTAAATCAACAATTTGTTCTTTGCCAGGAACAAGCAGAGCTAATCATGACTACCCATAAGGAAAGCATATTCTTAGTTGCTTTGAAGAAAATGAACTCTAAAATCCTGTCCCAAGGCTTGCCCAAGAAAGTGGGGAGGAAGGAAGCTCCAAGGAAGAGATGTCCAACTAGGGAGCTGTAATAATGCCGCCACTCTTTTTCTAGGCAAAAAAGAGGTAACTACACACATCAAAAGCAAAAGCAAAAGTTAATACAAAAATAAATAGTTTTACTGTCCCATCCACTTTACCTAGAGACCTCATAAGTTTTTCATTGGCATTCAAGAAATATTGCCAAGCCAAAAGTTTCCAGCTTCTCTCCCCTGGCCTTAATTCCATAGTCATTTATACTAATCTGTACACTGCCAACTAATCTGGTTGTTCACAGACAACAGTTTAGGAATGGGCACACTACCACATGACAAATGGGCACTGCCAATGCTGAAAGAGCAAGAGTAGGGGTTTTGGTTGGTTTTTTGTTTGGTCGTTTGTGGTGTGTGTTTTTTTTTTTTTTTTCTTTCCCCCCCTGCCAGTGGCAATACTAGGTGTGTTGCTTGCTATACTGTGCCGCAGTACCCTTTGCTTACTCATCTTATGAAATCCTACACTATTTCATAGTAGGTGGCTCATTAAGGGACCATGGGTCTATATGCAAAGTCAGCCACAATTCTACCAACAGCCTCCAACTCAGCCCCTGGCTCCAGGCATGCTCCTGATTCATACTGCAGCCAACGCCCATGTTCACCAACCTCCTCCCCTGCATGCTGGTTTCTGTTTGCAGAACATGCAGAGGAAGCCCAGGTGTGCAGCCAAGAAATCCATAACACATTGAGTCATTGGTAATCTGGATAACTAGGGGACCAAGACCATTCACATAGGTACAGAGGCAGCAAGAAGAGCTTAGTCTAGAAACACCTCAAACAATCTGCAGAGGGTGGAAGGTGGGGGGAGAGAGTGAGAGGGGAGGATGGGGAACTATGAATAGCATGTGAAAGACTGATTTGTCTTATTACTTCATTTACCTTACCTCAAATATAAAACTGTATTCTGTAAGAAACAGAGGACCCATAAAGCATAAAGATGAAAAATTACCAAAAAGTGTTGCAGATGTGAACGTGAGAAGAACACTGTTGCACTCCACAGAACCTGCAAGTGTTGCAGAAACCAGGAACAAAATACCAAAAAAAAAAGTTAAAAACCAATGCAACTACTCTTAAATTCAGACCTGTCATCCCAAAAAGCTGCCACACTGGAAATCACACCCTAGTCAATTATCCATAGACTGAGAAGTTTACTTACCCATATTGGCAAAAACTTTGTCTCCCCAAAAAATATTTAGTGTACTTGAAAACCTTAGTAAAAGGACTTCGGAGGATGCAGGAGTATCACCCATTTCCAAATAAAACACAATTGGTGTAATAAAAAGAATAAGAAATAAGATGTAAATGGAAAGGGTAAACATTCTAAGATTTAGCTTTCCTTATTTCCATCATTTTTACCCTCTCCAAAAACATTATAAATTATGTTTACACAAAGCTCTGGCATTTTTTTATTCATATTCATTACAATGGGAAAAAAATGTTTGAGAAACCACCTACTGATGTCAGCCATTCCTTTTTTTTTCCCCTCCCTTTTCCCTTAAAGACTCAATTTATACAGGTAACGCAGCATCCTAACCTTGATAATTCAAAGTGGCTTGGAATTGATCATTTCATTAAATAGCTAGAAGCCTTGCAAAGTAATACACAGCACACTTAATACAATATTTGGCAGTTATGTATAAAGTAATTTTCCATAGTTTTACATGATTAAGTGTTCTTGTCCTACAAGTAATACCACCAAAAATAAACATTCAAGATGTTCTTGAACTAGATCCTAAATCAAGAACAGACCCAATTGGAAAATACTCTTTATGAATTCAGGGTCCTATGAAAGGAGCAGAACAAGGATGGAAGATCATTTCAAAAAACTAGCAGAAACTGTTTATTAAAAAGTTAGTTTCTCTATAGTAGTCTGTGATGAACACTAATTTATAACCAAAAGCTACAGAAACAAATTATGGAGTCAACCCATTGTCTCAGCACTGCTTTTCTGGTTTACTCTGCTCATTTTCATGTTACTGAGAGGCAATTAACATTCAAATCCCATCAACTAAAATTCTGAACACCACAGTGAGCATGAGAGCAAAAGCATACCTTCGCAATGTTTCTATATGTCCTTTATAACACATTTCAATGCACAGAAAATAATTAAATCTATCATTAACATGCCAAAACACCCAACTTGTTAGTATTGTGGCAAGTGTGTCACCTTTTAAAACCTAATCTGCCAGCTAAATCTTTTTAAAAAACAAACGAAAAAAAAATTACATCAACTTTCAATGGGATAAGACAAACAAAAGAAATAAAGATTAATCCACAATGCATAAAGAAGCAATCTATTACTAATGGCAAAATTTCATTTTCTTCCCTTCCCTGGTTCAATTGCAAGTCACTTCTTTCAAAAATACTTCCAGATGTCTTTCAGAACAGAACACAGTCATACATCTGGGGCCCTCTAAATCATCTGGGAATAAAACATCAGACCAAACACAGACAATAAAATCAGAGCACTCAAAACTCATTTAGCTGTAGCTGCAAAGCACAAGCTCATCTTGCAGACCTTTGACATCTGAAAATTTATCTGCTCCAAATCAACCTAAAAAAACAGTTGAATGATTTTCTTCATATGATTCCACAAAAAGTTCCTCTGCAAAGTCTCAAAATTGCTATATTCTACTGTCATATTTTGATAGTTTCAAAGCATCGCCATCATGTAATATGAAACTCACAGTTGATTGTATAATTATATTAAATAGTTACCATTGTGCAGTACACACAGATAAAATATTAATACTGCCTTGACAATATTAGAAAAGATATATAAATATGTTTAGGTTATCTGGATATTTATATATGCATAATACATGTACATACAACCATAAATATATCTCCATATATATCCATATAACTCCATAAAAATATGTTAATTTTGACAACATGGCACTTTCTGATGAAAAGTTGTTTCAATGATTTATTTTTTTTTAAGCAGTCCTTTTTTATAATTTGTTTTTTCAGATTTTCATCCCTCCCCTGAGTGCCCCCCCACTGTCCACTCAGCCTGCATGAATATTCATCTCTCTCTCTACTCTAATAAGATTAGTTCCCTAAAGGCCTATAGTAGTTAGGGTCTCTTTATATCACCATTAAAACAGATAACTGGTTTTGCCATTAAGAATCTCTTAGCCTTCTGCGCTGTTACACAGAAGAGCTTACGGTCCAGTTCCTAACAGGGAATACACTCTGACAGAGCCCTAGAGAAGCATTTGGGGTGCTGCACAGGCAATCTTGCCAATGCTTTGAAGTAGAAAGTTGGGTGAATGAAGTCCTCCAGTAAGGTTTTAACTCAAGGTTATAGCTTAAATTAACTTCCGTTAAAGAAGTATATTAAGAAGAAATCGTAGCTTAAATTAATTCAACCTGAAAGCTCAATAGACACATATTCACATTTGCAGCTAGATAAATCAAAGCAGGGAGGCTTTTGGTAGAAAGCAGTACTAATTAAGTAAGAAAGAAGAGCTCCAGAAATTTCTCTAATCGAGATAACTTTCAAAACCAATGGTGGAGCAAACCAAAACACATTTCATATTAACAAACATCAACCAATAAAAGTTCACTGTTTAACAGAACTAGTTTTCAAAAGGCAATTCTCTATCATTTCTTCATTCTCGTCCCGTTTCTTCTTCTGCTTCTCCCTTCCCAAGCAGTTTTTCACCTCCCTCACTCCCCCCCCCTTTTCTTTCTCATTTCCTCCTCTGCAATTCTCCTCCTGCATCAAGCCGTTCTTACGCTAATCAACTCAATATTAGCTTTCTTGCTGTAACTACATAGATATAGGATATCCATTTAAGGGCTACAATAAGCACAAATATGACAAAAATATAACAAGTCCTTCACACACCATTAATTAAAAACCTCACTTCTCTAAGAACTTTGATGTCTGAGATGCTCATGCTTATATTCAAACCTATGAGCTCCAACTACAGGAACATGGTTGAAGGCAGGAATATTTTCCACTGGTAATTTCTCAACTCATTCTTGCTTCTTTATCTGTCATTGTTTTTGGCAAAGCCTCAGTTCCTTTTACTTCAGGACCTCCTATTCAGCTCCATCTCTCTCAAAATTTAAATAAATCAAATTTTGGAGTTAAGCTCTTGAAATTATACTATAAAAATAATTGCAAGGACAAAAAAATTTCAGTGCTACATCAGATTATCACCGTGGTGTGTTTTTAAACATAAGTGTCAACTATGAGGAAAACATTATTCTATACTATTCAGACATGGACTGAAAGTATGATTTTGTACAGATACTAAATGTATGCTTTGGGTGGTTTTTGTTGTTGCTGTTACAAGATTACAGCATAAGCAAACATTTTTGATATTTATAATATTTCAAATACTGCTTTTATGAATGTTACATACCTCTTCAGTACAGATTAAGGAAGCTACTGTCTAACATGAAATAGACTTCACCAAAAAAGGTCTGCACTATAGGAGCAGAGAATAAAGGAGATTTGGCTTTCATTAAATTACAAACCAGTTACTAAGTACTTGATGCATAAAGGGTATGACTTCTAGTCCCCTAAAACTTGAGTATTAAAATAGCACTACATAAATTAATGTGATTAAGCCAAACTATAAAGAACATCAGAGTGAAAAAAAAGTCATTAGTAGCACAAATAAATTGTTACATAGACGTTTAGACAGATTTTCTGAAGAAGCTAAGGACAGCAAAAAAGTGATCACACTTATTACCACCTCTGGCTATTAAGATGACATTTTAATTAATAATAGTTATTTCAAGTCTATCTTGACTATAGAAATGAAAGATTCTCTCTCTTTAAAATCTAAAGTCCATTTCATACACTCAGATCTTTTGGATTACATTGCTAACATGCTAATTCTCATTACTTTAACATTTATCTACTGTGGATGTATGCTGAAAAGATCAGAAAACAGAATTACTTAGCCCAGAACCCACAGCAGAAAAATTACATAATTCCACTACATGAACACATAAAGTTCACACTTTGTAGAAAGGGCAGAAAGTCACAGAAACAAGAGAGAAGGATTCTCAAGATCTGAGCCAAGCACTCTTTACTAGTTTGAATGAACTCATTTCTGAAAGCATATTCCATCCTGTACTATGAAAAATCACCACAGCTCTCACTGTGTTATTTTTTTATGTTTAGCAGTCTCATGTCACATCCAATAATTTCTCACTGTGCATTCATTTAGCTAACCCTCAAGGCCAGGGCCTAATCTTTTACCTGCTTACCTTAGCAGTACATGTACACACACATGTGCCTTCAACTCTGTAAGCTGCTTTCAATCAGCCTCCAAGGGAGGAGCTTTGAATGCAGCTACCCTGTGAGTTAGGAAGAGGGCTTTCTTTCACTCCTACAAGCTCCTTCATCAATGCTGAAAATCTAGGACTCTCCTAACAACAGTTACTCATACCCTTGATGGATGTAAATTACAGTGGATTGCTGCAGGGACTGCTGAGAGGTTGGAAAAGCTTTGCTAGTTGAGCACAGAGAAGCATAAAAGTGAAATACAGTGTTGCCTGCAAAGAGGAACAGTTGCTAGGGCACTACTCTTCCGGCCTCCAGAGTTCTCCTACAAGTTGCTGCTCTGTTACAGAATTAGCTATCTGATCCCAGCAACAAGCCACAGAGGAAAAGCTTTGTGTTTTTGGTAAGGTCATGCTCCAGTATGCTAACAATAGGCTGAAGCCTGGAGACAATGAATATGTTTGAAGATCCTCTTATATTGCCAAAACAGCATATGGAGACTTTGATGCAAGTGAAAGTTCCATTACTTTTTGATTAATATTGCTGCCAAAATCACAAGTCTCTGGTCTGGCACAGAAATACAGCAATCAGTGTATGTGTCTCCTAAAATTAAATTAAGTTTATTCAACAGGAAAAACAACAACGAGAAGCGGCTTAATTAGGAAAAGCAGAACGAAACTCAAGACCCAAAAAGACAGCAATGTCTACCACGCAGGGGCTTGCAAAGAGCTACTGTTGCTAAGCATGGCCTACATTATGTTCTATAAAATGTGACATCTGTTTTCTTCTCAGAAAGTAAATATCCATTAATAGATTAGTAAACTTTGTCTCCATTAAAAGCTCAGTGAGGTCACCTTATGCAGTATATGGAATTTATTAGTTTGGGCTGGAGTCCAGCTACATCAAGTGCAGGACAGACAAATGACTGAATATCTATTGACTATGCCCCTGGAATCTTTACATGAAAATGAAACCCACAAGAGGAACACAATTTCAATCCATTCAAATGAAATCATAACTTACTTAAACCACAGACTCTTGAGGAACTAATCTGCCAGCAAGCAGCATAAATTGGGGTAGATCATACCTGGCTGCAGATAGGCCCATTATCCTAATATCTACTGAAAATGTGCAATTGTTAATCCATTCCCATATGGATAAAGGTCTATGAATTAATCCACTAAAATCAGAGTATCAAAAATACTGTGGAGATCCTCATCAGGAGAAATAGCTTCCCATGAATCATCTATGATTTTGCAGATACAGAAATTTCCTGCAAGGAAAGCAAAAAAAATACACACAGAAGTCTCCAACTAGCTGTTCTTACAGAGCTTCTCTTGTAAAAGCTGTTCTAAAAGCCATTAAGTGTGAAATAGAGGTGAGATATAGATACACATGATACAGATACACACATTTGGAAAATGAATGAGGAAAAAAAATTGGTTCATCAGAAAATTCTTTTGGGACTTTGAATCTGACCTTGTATGTCAAACTTTAACTGCAAGAAGTTTTAGTATAACTGAAGTTATAAACCTCCAGAACCCAAAAGTTATAATGAAAATGCCAAGCGATCTGTACTGCAGCAGCAGTAGCAAACATGGCTATAATCTAGTTTTCCCTATGATTCAGAAATGAGTCTAATTTCTTTTTCTTAATGTCATTCTACTCTGACCACTTAAAGCTTACTTACTAGATACAATATAGCCAGATACATTAAAAAGTTAACCAATTAAATAGAATCATCTTATCACTTTAACCCTCTTTCACTTGAACTGCACTTTTGTGAACTGGCAAAGTTTTCACTTTCCCAATGAAGCTTTTTATATTTTCTTAAGCAGATGTTACCTCTTCTTAAAGAGTCAGATTTCTTGAGGTCAAGAAAGGGATGATGACTGCACTTTCGAATACTGAGAATATAAATAATTTAGAGAAGTAAGGTGAGTTGGACTCTAATTATTTTTTTTTTCCAG
This sequence comes from Theristicus caerulescens, assembly GCA_020745775.1. Lineage (NCBI taxonomy): Eukaryota > Metazoa > Chordata > Aves > Pelecaniformes > Threskiornithidae > Theristicus > Theristicus caerulescens. The sequence continues at coordinate 79,735,488 of CM036558.1, forward strand.
AATTAAAACAGAAGGTAAGAAATCAGTGAAGGTTAGCCATTATTAGCATCAGTAATTAAATCACAGTGGTAGACATGATTTGAAAAGTAGTTTTGTTTTGAAAGCATATCCTTGCAGTTTATCTTGCTAGCACTGTAACAAAAACACCAAGGGAGATCCAGCTGAGACTGTAAATTCCTGCAGAGTGGTGCCCTGCCAAACTCTTCCTTGGTTTTCATCAGAATCACTCACGTTGCACATGACCATTATTCACATTTGGAATCCACCTTCAGATGGTCTGGAATCCCACATCTCACTGGGTGATTTACTGCTGATGCAGTAATTCACAAAATATTTCTTCACCCATACAAAAAGTCTACCTTTCTTGCACAGTTCCCCTTCTTTGCACTTACATGGAAGTTTTCATACCACAAGAAGAAACAATAATTTTGATTTAATTTTCACTATGGATCAAATAGCTTTTAAAACCAGCTCTGTGCCTCAGTCCTGCTGTTACTGAAACAGATTGTTTAATGAATTTTTGGATTTTTTTTGCATGTGCAAAAAGTTTAGGTAATGGTGCTCACTGTATCTGCCAATTTATTAAACAGCTTCCTCTGACACTAGAGCAAATGTCAATTTACACAGGCCATTTTTCTTCCTGGCAATTCTTATACTAATCTACAATGTTAAATGTTTTGCTTCCTACTATTTGAGAAACTAAAGACGTTGTTTCCTACCACTCAGTGCTACAGATTTTGGTTTGGTTTTTTTTGCTTGGTTGGTTTTTCCCCTGTAGATCATGTCCCTCCCTTCCCCATTCCCCTCCGCCCCCCCCCCCCCCCCAAACCAAAACAAAACCCTAATGTTTAGCAGGATATTAAATTAGTGACATAGAATGAGATTTAGAGGACACATCCATGCTTTTCTTTAACTACACTTCAGCTGCCTGAATTCTTTGTAACTAGCCTCAACTCCTCCAGGTTTGCTGGTACCACCAACAAAAAGGGGAAGCAGGTTACTATTCAGAACAGATATAACTAATATCCCTTTAAAAACATTTCACTTTTTAAGGAAAAGCAGATTAACCCTGAAGAGTGCTGTACTACCTTCATGATCCAAAGGGCAGCTAAATACGGGAAGCCAAAGAGATGAGTACTATCCTATTCTATAACATGCATCTTTCCTGTGACCAGCCTAAACTACACAGAGCTTCAAACGTGGACGCTTTGTTAAATAGAAAGTGGAACTTGCTGTATATTTTTCCTCAACTGCTGTTTTTATAGGCCTAAACACATTTGAATTTTGACCAAAAGTTCTAGTCAAAATATTATAAAATGACTGTTTATGAAAATTCAACAATTAATTTATATTTTCCATCAAAAACATGACTTTCCATATGCATCAGCTGGTAAGTGCAAAATGCACTACTTCCTATAGCCAAATGCTGGTATAACCTCTGCTGAAGATTGACAGCAAGGAGCTGGGAGACTAAGTCCACCCAGACTGCGGGACTGCAGCAAGGTGCACACCACAGACTGAAAAGACTCAGAAGAAGAAAACTTCGTAGAATGAAAGGGGAACTAAACAAAGTACCTGCCTGCATGGTGGCAGGGACAGGGTTGCATTTTAAAAGACTTGTTTTTAAAGTTTGTCTCCCCCAGTTTGAGTTTTCTGTAGCAAACAAACAAACAAAAAGAAATATTCCAGTTTCTATCTGAATAAAAACTGGCTGAGTTAAAAAGTTTTTCAGTCATCTTTGGGACCTCACTGCAGAACTAGGTAGATCTCCTTCAATGTGTTGTTTAAATTGGGATCCTGTTGCAGCCACTGGGCAGGGGGAGAGAGATCTGTGTTAGATTGGTATCTGGTGCTATCCAGTAGGACTGCTCTTTAGAGTTGTCAGATTAAATGTTGGGCTCAGATTCTAAATAGAATTAAGCTCCTGACACTCTGCCTGGTCTTAAGGTCACTCACTTGTGTGTCAAGTCCTCGGCTGCAGGAAGAGGACAGCATCTTCATCTTCCCCAAAGGCACAGTAGAGTTACAAGGTACCACAAGAATGGGCTATGAAAGGAAACAGAGGCAACATCAACTCTTCACAGCAACGATGGTGTTGCAAGGGTAATACTGTACAGAACCATAAGTTACTCATTATGCAGGCAAAGTATTCTCATTTGTACCTGACAACCCATAGCTGGCAATATAGGAACAAGAAAAAACAAGGTTTGAGACTGACACTAGCTAGAAATGTGGCCTAGTTTACAACTCTGTCCAGAGCCAAGGGCAACCACACTACAACACTGCTATCAGAGCATGTTTCTTATCACCAATCTGATCTCTCTTATGTGCCACCAAGTTCCCTTCTCACAAAGAAACCACATATTTTATATTCCCTTTTCAGAAAATGTGAAGACCTTGTCGATTTCTCACAGTCCAAAAGCTGATTTAAAAATAAATAATGAATAATGCAGAAATCGCCAAGAAAAAAAAAATGCAAGCTTGGTATCAGAAAAGTAATGCTGCATTTCGTATGTTTCAGTGTTTTAATTAGTACACAAGGACTACCACAAAGAGAAGCAGGAAGCAGTTTGAGTCTCATTTGACAGAATTCTAGTAGAAAGCACTAAAAGATTAGGACATCTTAGATCATTTTAAAGGTTGTATCATCAAAAATATGTCTTAACTGAATTGTATCACTAGGACATAGTGTAAGGCATTTTCATGTTATTTTTAGTCTGAGTTTTTATTTTGCTAAATGTGTTCAACTGTTCCATTTTTAGCTCCAGGGTGTCTCTCAATGAACAGCAGAGCTATTAAACAGGATTTTAGCTTTCTCTGGCTCCTGTTTTCTCTCTTTGTAAGGGCACTAGAAATTTTCATCTGAGAACACTGCTACATATTAGGCAAGACACCTAGAAGGATGGCACACGTAATCCTTCTACATAAACTACATGGGTGATACTTATCTGACACTGTTAAGGTCTGTTCTTCCCTTACCCAGATAACTGAATCTTCTAACCATGTCTAGTTTTATGATTTTTATTTTCCCTCAAGGCAAGGACATTCTCTGTCATTTAAGTTTAAAAACAAAACAAAAAAAAAGAAACACAAACCCAACCCCACATCTACTCCAACTCCTTGCACAAAAAACAATTTTAGGAAAACTGATTTTATAAAATAATGTGTAAGACTGTCAAAGATTAACACAAAAAATAGAGTCCAAAACTGTAGAAATGAAATTTTCTGAAAATTCGATACTCAGGTGCAGATGAAACTGTCAAGAGATGTGAAAGCAACAAGATTTCTCCCCACCACCTGTGTTTAACTACAGTGTCATGGTCACCTTGCCCAGAAGATGCTGGGAATGATAACATCCACAACTGAAGAGAGAAAAAAAATCATTGCTCTGATACTTGCATAACAGTCAAACAAACAAAATAATTCATGTTACTTTTTTGTCTGCAATACACAAGTCTTATAACTTCTACACGCACACACACACACACACAAGAGTTTCTATTGGTGTATGTTTTTACAATCAGTGACAGCTTGGGCCATTTACAAAGGAACATACTATCCAATAAATCAAAACCACTGAATAACGTATGGTGATCTAACTCTTTGACTGAAGTCAACAAGAACATGGCTCCACTTAGCCACTGCTACTCACTGTGCTACCCACGTGCTCTGTTCTGCAGCCACTTGGCAGATAGGAAGTGCCCCACAGCCAGGAGCTACTCACCACCTGGCTGCAGGGACAAGGAATTGGTACAGGTTAAGACCCAGAGAGGAGCAAGGAAGGGCAGCAGCAGAAGACAGACTCTGGGCTTCGAGAAAGCACACTTCAGCCTGTTTAGGGACTGGAAGGTTGGATTCTGTGCAAGGCTGTCCCAAAGGACAAAGAGGCCCTGAGGAGCTGGTCAACCTTCAAGAACAACCTCTTCAAAGCACACCAACTGACCTTTCCCAAGGTGCAAGAAAACAGGAAACCACGGCACGAATTCACAGGCTGCAGAGGAATTAGCAACAGTACTCAAGCACAAAACAGGAGCCCTGGAGGTGGTCTCCAAGGAAGAAACACAGCACCACTGTTCTGACTCACAAAGGTGGAATTAACAAGGCCACAGCTTGGCTCAACTTGAAAATGGCAGATGACACAACTGGCAACAAAAAGGGCTTCCTCAGGCATGTGAGTCACCAAGGAGAGTAGAGAAAACACAGGCCTGCAGAAGAACAGGGTGGGTAGCCCAGTGGTGAAGGACACAAAGGTGAAGGTGGGCACTCAGAGCCTTCCTTGCCTAGTCATTATGGACCAGCTCTGCTCTCTCACCTCCACATGTAGTGGAGAGCTTCAGGGAGGCAGGTTAAGCCCACAGCAGAGAACTCTGACATGTACTTACTGCCCAGGATATATCTGAGGATGGTGACACAGCTGGCTGATGTCATGTCTGAAAGGCTGCCCCATTCACAACAAAAACAACATCCTCAATGACTGGAAACAAGTGCCTGGCCCATCTTCAGAAAGAAGAAGGAAGAATCGCCAGCAAACTACAGGCCAGTGAGATGCACCTCAGTCCCCAGGAGGAAAATGAAGCAAAGCCTCCTGACAAGGCACTTCCAGGCACACAAAAAATAAGGAGGTAACGGGAAACAGCCAGCACAGACTTACCAAACACAAACCCTGCACCTGCTTACCTTTTTTGCTGTCTATGATGATAGGCATGATACTATGCATAGGAAGAGAACATTGAATGTTGCTTACCTTAACTTCAGCAAGGCTTTCAAAGCAGTGTTCCACAGCAGCCTCATAGCCACATCATGGAAATACAGACTGGATGGATGGACTACAAAACAAAGGAAAGGCTTGCTGGACCAACAGACAGTGACTCAGTCAAAACGACAATCAGGTTTTCCTCAGGGTCAATAATGGGACAGATACAGTTTAATTCCTGTATCAGTGACCTGGCCAAAGGCATGAAATAAGCCCTCATTAGGTTTGTGGATGGTATCAAATCAGGGGGGGCAGACGGTAGACTGGAGGCTAGAGCTGCTCTTCAGAAGGAACTCAAGCTGGAGAAATGGACCAAGAACAACCTCATGAAGTTCAAAGGCAAAGACCTGCACCTAGGATCAGAATAACCCCATGCATTAGTATAAACTGGGGACAAATCATCTAGTCAGCAGCTTTCCACAAAACAACCTGTCCTAATGGCCTGTCAAACATGACTTTAACTCCCTCATCCAGCAACAAAGATTAACCATACAAAGGGCAGCATGAGCGAAACCATGGATAGCAGGTTGAGGGAACTACTGCTCTCTTCTGTTTAGTACTTACAAAACTGTATCTGCAACAGTGTTCATTTGTGGGCCCCAATGCAATAGAAATGTTGACTAACTGAAGAGAATTCAGAGAAAGATCACATAGATTGTCAGGTCTGGATACTAAGTAGGAGTACAGGTTTGTTTAGCCTAGAGAACAGAAGGCATAGAATGTATGTGTGCCAGCATTTGTGCACATGAAACATAACTGCAGTCTTTAACTGCAGAAAAGATGAGGTTGAAGGGGGCAGAAGAAAGCGACAAGGGCCACAAGCAGCAACAAGTGGCGTTCCAATCGGACACGAAGTACAGCATTGACCCAAAAATACTCACTGGGTCTGTTCACTTAAGACAGCTGCTGAGTCTACAAAGTTGTCCATGCCATAAGTTTGACATCAAGCCCTATGGAAAGGAATCAGCTTTTTAACTACTACTTATCATAACACATTAGATGATGTAAGCCAGGATTTAAGTCCTACATGTTTTGAATGAAGCACCAGGCAAATTTCTCTCAGCCCTCAGCCTCAACAGAACAGCAGGGTGGGGGTGGGGGGGTGTGGAGGAAAGGAATAAGATGAAAAGGCTCATGGTCAAGATAAAGATGGGAAGATCACTTACCAATTACTGTCACAGGCAAAACAGACTTGACCTGGGAAAAATTAATTTAATTTATTGCCAATTAAAATAGGTTTGGATGTTCTTTAGACAAGAACTAAACATCATCCCCACCTCCCCCTTCTTCCCACGTTCAACTTCACTGTTTCATTCCTGATTCCTCTACCTCCTCCCTGAGTGGTGCAGGGGGATGGGGAATGGGGGGCTGTGGTCAGTCCATAACAGCTCCTCTCTGCAGTGCCTTCATCTTCAAATCTTTCCCCAGCTCCAGTGTGGGGCCTTCTATGGGCTGCAGTCTTTCAGGACAAACCTGCTCCAGTGTGGGCTCTCCACAGGCTGCAGTTTCTTCAGGGAATATCCACCAGCTCCAGCATGCGGTTCTCCACAGGCTGCAGTGTGGATATACTTATAAAAGCATCTTATACGTTTATGAAAATATGTTGTTTAAATCTTAGTTTCTTTGTGGAGATTAAGCTAATGGTGCAGGTACACCTACTGTGCTGTCAGAAAACTTGTGACTATTAGGCTTGTTTTCCTTGAACGAGATTTAGAAATCTGAAGTGCATTTTTGTGTATTCAGGCTGTCTGTGGAAGTTCAATATAGGACTAAGGCACTGATGAGCGACTCCAGATTCAATACACTTGCACCAGTGGAACATAACATGAAAAGAATTGCCTCTGTCAAATTCTTTGTTCCAAAATCTGTAATAAAGATCTGCTAAAATGCCAATGAAAACTTCAGAAAAAAAATGCTATCTTCAAATGGGATATGAATATTTTCTCCATGGCTCAATGGCACGTAAGATCATACATAACAAATCTCCCCTAAATACACTGATCTATGCAACAGCATGGTGCACCTACAGGAAGAGTATATTATTGAGTCCACTGAATGCGAACACTTTTCCTGCTTATCAAATGTGAAAACATGGATTCAAAATAGTTATTGTACATACAAAGCAGCAGTGATACAAAGTTAACAAAGGAAGTGAACAGGCAGATAATTTGTTCTGACACCCTATACTGATGTCAATGACATATCAGAGAAGGTCCTACCTCTCAGACACTACTGAACTTTGCAGAATCTGGGTGAAGTTTCTGTCTCAGTACATGCTTCAGTTAACTATGGTAGGATCATTCATATTTACACATGTGCTTATATACTTTGAATAAGTCTAGACAGCATGTTAAAAATAAAGGATTCAAAACTTCTCTCTGACCTGAAAATCCTAGCTAAAGCTCACTTAAAATGATATAGAAATCTCTTGGAAATTAATCTGATTTATGACAAACTTGAACTAGCTTTTTACAGACACCTATGTCATAAGATCAAAACAATAAATAAGATGCCAATTAAAATAATTATTGTAACAATTAGCTAGTATTGCTTTACTGTGTAGTGCATTATTTAGAAACAGGATTGAATCAGACTTCAATGGTGTATTTGGTCAAAGTGAGTCATGAAGTAGTGTCAGCAGTAATGCAATGGAAAATTAGTGTATGAACTTGAGCTTGTGCTTGTAGGTTTTGGGGGTTATTTTTTTTCAAACAATTTTAGCCCACAGCATTCTCATCCTTAAAACAAAAAAGGAATAGTAGGAACAGTACAAGTAATTTCTTTCATATTTGGAAGAAGTCTACCATTAGCAGATCTGACTTATTGATTCAGCTAAGATGAAAGTAAGATGATAAAGGAGAAAAGAATGAATTTAAAAATGGGAAATCAGGTACATTCATCAATATTTCTTTCTTCAGCATTAAGAGATCAAATTATTCAGAAGGCAGACTCAAAATCCACGAGTAGCACTTAAAAATATGCTTTTATATAATCTTCTACATAAATGTGGTAAGATCATCCTATTTATAACAACAAGTAGTTAATAGCATAATAAAAGCAAGCAAACAAACAAACAGAGCTAAAACAAATACATCACCTTCAGTTACAGTCTCGGGAGACTTTCTGGTGTTTGACATTAGGCTGAGACATCAGCTTCTTCACTGTAACAAGATGGTAGCTGAGTGGTTATATGTATAGCTTGTTTTGAGGCTCATCTTCCTCTCTACAGGCAAAATACTTAACTCCACAATATCCTTCTAGAAGTACTGGAAAGACAGTCAATGCTTTTAAAGTTATTTTTTTCTGTTTGCTTTTTTTAAGCCTCAAATCAATTTGCCATGACAATCTCATTAGTCTAGCCCAAAGATACTAGATATTACAATATTAATGCTGTTTTAACCACTATTTTTAAGACAAAAGCACAACAGCCTAGGCTTATCCCTGTCTAACCAACTGCATGGCCCAGCATGCTCAGCTTAGGAATCCTGGGGTCTCAGATTTTAAAGGCAGGAATCACTCAACTTCAGAGAGCAATTCAGGTTTCAGGAATCACTTTAGGAAGTGTCTATCTCAGTCTCCCTCTGCATTAGCTGACCAAGAAATAAGGAATGAATTAGCAGTGGCAGAGCATTCTGATCTCAGGCCAGTATACTGGGTCTGGCTGGGATGGAGTTGGTTTTCTTCCAAGCAGCCTGTATGGTGTTGTGTTTTGGATCTGTGACAAAACCAGCATTGATAACACACCAGTGTTTTGGCTAGCAGTGCGTGTGCAGTGTCAAAGGTTATTTCCCCTTCCCGCTATGCCTGCCCAGCAGGGAGGCTGCAAGTGCTGAAGAAGTTGGCAGGGAACACAACCAGGACAGCTGACCCAAACTGACCAATACCATATGACTTCCATACCACATGACAACATGCTCAGCAATTAAATCTTAGGGGAACGAGGAAGATGCAGGAACATATACAGTTATGGCATTTGGCTTCCCAAATAACCATTATGCATGCTGAGGCCCTGCCAAGAAGTGGCTGGACATCTGCCTGCCAATGGGAGGTAGCTAATAAACTCCTTATTTTGCTTTGCTTGTACACACACCTTTACTTCACCTATTAAACTGTTGTTATCTCAACCCTGAATTTTCTTGCTTTTGCCCTTCCAGTTCTCTCCCCGATACCACTGACAGGGAGGGAGCAAGTGACTGGGTGGGGTCTTAGCTGCTGACCAGGGTCAACCCACCACAGCCAGGCAAACAATTCTCTGGAGGATCCTCTCTGCTGAGGCATCTAATTTGGGAGCTCAGTAGGACAAATCTCAAAGCATCACATGTATAAAGTGGTGGCAAGTCTGAAGAATGTATGTGCTCTATTAAGTAACAGGACACTGCAGATTTCCTTGCTCTCTCATGTGTCCATGTAAATAATGGGTTTTTTTATTCATATTTTCTTGGAATCCATCTATAAACATTGTTTTCTTAATGCTAAAAAAACCTCACTAAGTGACTAAAGCTTAGGAGTTGTTCTGCCAGTTTTACAGATTTCATTGGCACTTTGGAAGTTGTGATCTTAATAAAAAATGACAGCAACATACTTTGATTAGATGGTGGTTTCTATGCCGTTATTATTTCCACTTTATTTTACCAATATCTATGTAGATGAAATGCAAAATATTGAATGAAAGACAGATACTTTCTCCCTCCTTTCCAGTTATTGATCAAAAAGTTATGACTGAATTATTGCTGGCATCTTATTTAGAAGTTTGAATAATTTAAATAGCTCTGTACATCCTCCCTACTCCATCCTTCAAAAGAAGTTAGCAAATATCTACTTCTCAGCCCTCCCTCACTCAAAGTAGGTTTAGTATATAAAATATTAAAAAGTGACTCAGACTATTTAAAAAAAAAAAAATCAGTGGTTTTAATAGTCTGTATTCCCTTTTACATAAATACAAACTTCATTGTCATTTTCTAAAAAAAAAAACCAAACCAAAACAAAAAAAACCCAAACCAAAACCCCAACAAAAAACCCCCCAAACACAAACAAAACACCCTACTACATTTGAGGATACTACTGTTTCATTTTTCTACCACAGAGTCAAATTCTAATCTCCTTCATTAGAGAAGAGCTGTTTTACTTAATGAGAAGGTCCACTGGCTTCAGAGGAAGTACTAATGGAGCTCACTGAAAATACCAAAACTTGGCTCTTAAATCTGCAAAAGGAAAATAAAATGTACAGAATTCTGTGAAACTGATGAAGGACTCTCAAGGGACAAACATGGAGCAACATAGCCTACCTGTCCACTACCTGTATCTACCTAAAGCAGAAACTTGCAGTGAAAAATTATAGGAGGCTTCATTTAAAGGGATGTGGCTTCTCATTTAAATGGCTTCCCTTCATTTAAAGGGATGTGATTTTAACCTTCAAGAGCACTACAATTTAGTCCAGAATTAAAAAGACGTGTTTTGTCATCCAGCTCTCAAGTGAGTGTATTTGAATGCACACACCATAGCAAGAAGTATAAAAAACCCCACAGAATAAGAACATTAAGGTAATTTCACTACAAGAGTTTTGAAAAACTGAATGCATCACATGCCGTGATACCGCTTTCTGACTCTTGTGGGAAAATGATTGCTCTTTTAAGAATAGGTAGTTCTTTTTCACTGATCACATCGTGCAGTTATTCTCTGTACAATATGCAAGCAAGCCAGGACTGTAAAAAGCTTTTCACACCTTTTGCTTCTGTGGCTCTTTGGAATGTATGCTGTACTATCTACAGCAACCAGCTGTGCTTACATTGGATATCCTTGGTTAAGCAGGATCAGATTTTGGCAGTGCTATTATTAGCTGTAAGTATTTGTTTATTTCCTTAGTGCCAATTATGCCCTGTTGGGACTGCCAATGACACAGTGATTCACGAGGCAGATTTAATAAACAAGCTTATATCAGTGACAAATATTCCATCAAGATGTGAAAAAGCACTTTATTTAAGATTTTCTTATTTTTCAAGATGTTATAGTTAACTTCCGGACAAGAGCAATCTTAGTTTTTAGACATTTGAGCCTCCAACTGACTTTCAGATTAGCTGTGGATGTGGAATAATTATTGAAGAGCAGTCCCCAAATTTCACCAAACAGTTCCTCATTTAAAATTGAAGGAGTATTCCTGCTTCTTGTCCAGCATGGTTAAGTCTTTCAGCTTACTGACTCAGAACCTGACACAAAAAAATACTTTTTCCTTTTGTATCTCTGAGACTTCAGTGCTAGCTGCAACGTTAGGAGTTTTGCCTTCATGAAGCTCAGCCATATAGACAGCTGGACCTAAAATTGAAGTTAGCCAAGAAACAAGCACAAAAGTCCACTGTTCTGTAATACACTGGAATAAGCCTGGTGATCTGGATAGAAATAAGAACAGGTGATTCAGACAAATCACTGCAAACTGATAATAGCAGCAAGTATTAAATTCAATCTCAAAGACTTGCAGTCTTCACTTCAGAGAAAAGTAGAAGTACTAAGACAGTACCGAAAGAGCCATCCTTTGGCTTCAGATAATTCCATATCAGGAAACTTGGGGGAAAAAAAAAAAGAAATGAGAAAATAAGACTGGTTGATCTCGAAGCTGATTGAGTGCTTAAATAGTACTGAAACTTGTCTTTTCACCATAAAACCATAGCTTCCTCAACAGGACAGGATGCTCACTGCACTAAACACAGTTGGTAACGGGCATTTTAATTGCCAGATATTAAAGATTTGTCAAGCATATTATGATTGCATTCAACAATCTCTCTGGCCACAGACTCAAGTTAGAAAACATCTCAAGATCTGAATTTTTCTTCCTGAGACTAGCAGTACAGAGCCTGGGATTCACTTAGTCCCTGTGTTTTAGAATTAAATAAATAAAATAAAATAAAAAAATCCTGATACCAAGTTTGTAACTTGAGCAAAGCCCATCTACCAAGGGGGAAAAAAAAACAACAAAAAAACCCACCAAACCAAAAAAAAAACCCAAAAAACCCAGCAAAACCACAACCTGGAACTTTTGATTACACTCTTTGAGGAAACCTCCTAATTATCATTCAAGAAACAGATATGGTGGAAGACAGATGGTGGAGACAGATATGGCAATGGCAAAAAAAAAAAGTCAAAAAAATCTAGAGTCACACTAGATAACTGCTGAGAGTTCAGTCTCTCTTCCAAAGAAAGAGTATATAGGTCTATCATTCTCACCACAGTATAAACCTTGATCAGAGCAATCAGAACGACAATTCTGAACCAAAAAAACAGAAGAGAATTAGGTAATTACTATTAACAATCTGTGTCAAAATTATTCTCTATTTGAGAAAAACAAACAAACAAAACCCCCAAAAAACCCCAAAACAAAACCAGCTTAAGCCTGAACAAACACTACATGCCATCAGCTGTGGCAGCACCATGGTTCTCCAGTTGGAGAAATTTGCTTGTCCTGATGAGCTTCTTAACCCCCATTAAAAAGTACTGAAGCTAATAAGAATCTAGTAAGGAAAAAAAAAAGCAAAACTAAACAGTGTTCTCTGAGATACAATCAAAAAATAAATGGTGAGTGATGAAGGGAACTGTATGGAACACAAAGGTTCCAATGTTGCATCTAAATTTGCATCATGTTTTCCCCTTGATTTAAAGAAAAATTTTAAAATGCTTAAAAAAAGAGCTCAAACTGTCACTTGCCATAAAACAGAGTCAAAATCTTTTTTCTTACTTTGTTTACATTTATATACTTACATGAAAGGGAAAGCTCTAAAAAATTTCTATTTTGGGGAGATTATCTGTTTCATAAAATATCATCTGCACTGGATATTTATTCAATCCTTCTATAAGAAGAGATTTGGCAGCTGAATATTATGTATTACAGACTTCTTCCACACCATCTGTTATCTGTAGCAAATCAGAAAGCATTTCTGCATTACTTTTTGTGCAGGACTGTGGGTACAATTTGGAACATTTCAAAAAAGCATTTGCTGTTTGTTTGAGGAGGAATAGTGGCAGTGGTCATTCAGTTCTGGGGCTTCAATGCCTTGTTCTTCAGAGTTCTTGTTCAACAGTACACTAGCTCACAGTAAGTCAGAAACTTTAAAGGTTACAGAATAAAGAAATAAAAACCTGTTTTCTTTTTCTAATCTACTCACCATTGATACAACACAATTGTCTTTCATGTGAGCTTCATTCACACAGACAACTAAGCTCATGTGAGGCATTTCTTTAACTTCAGTTTTCCATGTTGAAGAGTTTTTTCAGCTATTGACTTCTATTGTGATCTGTTAGTGTGAACATTCACTGAAACCAAAATTTTACTTCACAGTATGGGTACTGTCCCTGGACTGAAGATCACTTGATACAGACTTTGAGTGAATATATAACTAAAACTATAAAAACAGAAAAAATGTAAAAAATTAGATTAATGTTGTATTGCTTTTTTAGACACCTGAAGATAACCCGTATCTACTTGCTCAGTTTCATACACCAGGAATTTCAACGTCTGTTTCTTTCACTAACCACGAACATATGTTTGAGGTGTAGAAATGGTTTGGAAACAGATTTACCATTCCACTTGCATCCTTGCCATGGCACAAAACTACTATGCATCCAGAAGAGCTCTAGCACTTGAAAGGAGCTAGAACATAAGACGGATTCTGTTCTCACATAAGTCAGGACAAGCACATAACCTTTCCTGAAGCAAAAGCTGTAACTAAGCAAGGAAATGAAAAATTTCAAAATCATTGACCTTACACATGATCCACCTGGCCAAATTCATCTGGAGGATAAAGCTTTACACTGATAAAGTCCCTTTTCTAAATTGACTGAAATCACTGAGAATTTTTGAGAAGCATGAGAAATAAGAAAGCATTAGTAGAAAAAAAAGAGCACTACTGCAAGCTTCCTGTCTTTTTTTGTAAACATTATAATTGAACTGAAGCCCTTCTACAGTGGATAGTGTTGTATTACTGTCTCTGAAAACAAGCCAATATCAGGAGGTTTACTGTCATTCAACACACATAATTCACTATCTACTTAATTCACCTACATTTAATAACTATGGTAATCCATACTTGTTGGGGTTTTTTTCCCCCCTATATTTCCAGTTACTCTTTACTACTACTAATTGCTGTTACTGTCGGTTTTATGAATGGAAAAGTTGTAGCAATAACATCAATATGTGCAGCTGAACATATATCCCTGTCAAGTAGGCATGCACATGCATGCAACCAGTGACAGATCAACATGAACTGAAAACACACAGCACTCAAAAACGAATGGCACAGATGCTTGACCATGGTTTCCCTCTACAGATCAGGATAGATACTGCTAGTTGACTCTCTCTATAAACATATATATGTAGGTGGCCTTAGAAACTAAATATATCCAGTAGCTAGCCCCAGATCCTCTGGTCTCCCCACTTGCTAGTACCTGGCTGTAGCAGCCTTCAGGTTTTGCAGACACACTCCTCTTGGTGGTACTCACACCACCTCTTGTTATCCACACACCTCCCTTGCCCCACAATAGTTGGCCCAGACCTATGGTTTTCTCAGAAGCTGCTTGTCAATCTGCCCCAGAAGGTGAAAGGATCACCTGGCCAACCAAGTAGCTGACTCCGAGGCTGCTCGTTTCTCCATTGTCTGGCCCCCAAACCTACTGTCTCTCCAGTACCTCACTGCCAGACCTCTTATCCTACTCAGCAGCTAATTTGGCTTGAAATTAGCTGGCAAAGTACACATACATGCAACACTGTAGTTCCCTAGGGAAACATTCACACTCTTTCCAGTTACTGGCCTTAGACCTCAACACACAAACACAAACAACAGACAGGTCTCTCACTGAGGAAAACAGGAATATCATTGAATGTGCAGATATGAGACTGGTGATCAGATGCAGTGCTTAGCCAGACAAACTTATTAACCAGAAGTCTCTTTACACTGAACTCCTTTCTCCTCCCTGCCCTGCCACCTCTTTTCTCTCCATTTTCCCATGCTTGTTCCCCCAGTTCACCCTGATTCCTCCCTTTCTCCACCATTGGTCCTTCTCTAAACATCCCATATCAAGTCTCTCACAGTCCCACAATCACCTTAAAACTTTCTACAATACTTATTACACAAACCCAAAATGGCTTTCCTTCTGCATTCCATCATGAGTCCCATATCCCTTTAGGCATTTAAATACCCTTCAGTCTTCAAGGAATTCTGGGATCAACTCCCCTCCCTCCCTCTATGACCCATCTTAGTGGATTTCACGCCCAGGACAATAGGCCAGTTCTCCTTTGAGAACCCTACAAGTAGCAGAGCAGGTGCTCTGCTTGCACTCATAAAGATACAACACTCCTCCACTTATTGCTTATTTGCATTTTTGGTGATTAACCTTTAATCATATTACCTATTAATTATTAGCTTTTATTCTTCTAGAAATCAAGTTGAATAAATTGTGCTCTTCTTTCTAAGACTGACAGCAAATTAACTGTTTTACATTTCCTTCTCTTTCCTTCCCCACAATCATATCTCATTGATTGATTCTTAACACTGATGGTCCCATTTAATTTTAATTAGACAGTGTTGTTCAATATTAAATCTCTTCTAAAGCTAAGTGATTTTTATTCTGCAACTCAAAGCCCATAGGCTGTTCTTATACCTTCTGGTCCTTCTAAGTGAGACTTTGAAGGCATAATGACAGCTGGATCAATCCCTAGAGCTTGACAATGAAGTAATGAGAAACTTAGTCTGGTTTGGTAGTTCATGCTAACTTCCTTGAATTTTGAGTTCTTTACAAGCCACAAAATGAAACTAATTTCATAGCAATTCAGAGAACTTTCAACAACACTACACTGAACAGAGGTAGATTTCCAATCTGCAGTTTAAAAGAGAAAAGTTCATTCTTTGAAAGCAATGCAAATGTTATTAACAATTTCTGTGGTACTTGTATAAAATAGATATATGAATGATAGCTTCAGAATTTGACTAAATACACTGTTTTCTCATGAAAAGCAATCTACAGGGTCCTTTTGCATGTTTGTTTCTCCTGCAACTTGAAAGGTATCTGGATACTATAGGTTGGCAGCAGATTCAGGTATACTAGAAAGTCTTATGAAGACTTAAAAAACAGGAATTACAATTATGAGAGGCTGTCTCATGCTACAGAGGTGTCTGTAACTAAGGTTGCTGTTGGGGATCTAACACGACTTCAGGAGTCATTTTCTTTTAACAACACTATTTTACCCCCACATGGATTCTGTCTTATAAATACTATTAGTTTTTTTCTGTCTACTGCCTTAGAAATACATAATCCTTTTCATATGAGATTTTATATCCTGCAGTAGAATGTCTATTTTCTTTTCGTTGCCCAGCTCCCTATTTTTGTGCACACACTTCAATTATTTCTCTGGCCTTGAGTAACTTGCAAATTGGACTGCCCTTTTATGCTCTGTATATGAAGCCAAGATTACAATACAACTGGACTTCATTTTGACCAAATATATTTCAGTCCATTATGCTGTAAGAATAAAGAAACTTTTTATTCTCTCTGCATCCAAGCTCTCATACTCATTTAGTCTCACAACTGCTCCTTCTCATGTTCCTAAGACAGTTACTTCTCATTAACACTTTCAATTTCAAACAGGTTTCCTCAGTGATTCTTCAGTTCTGTTATTTAAAAACAAACAAAAAAACCTCATAACACACACGCACCTAAGTGCTATAACATGAGAATTCAAGCCCTCTTCCTCCTCTGCCTTGAGCTAAGTAAAAAAAAAAAAAAAAAAAAAAAAAGATGAGGGGGCAGATCAGGGAAGACTAAATCTTGGATGCAGTTTTGAGAACATTCTTAGTTTCTTTTTCTCCATCAGAAGTAGGAAAGAATATTTATCATATTGACATTAATATAGATGAAGACTAGCTACCCTTTGGAGACATATTTTGGACTTTGCTTTCATAATTCAATATGTCTCTTATTGATGTTTATGTAAGTTCAGTGACAATTCATCATTCAGATATCAGCATGATCAAGAGTACCAACAAGATGTGTCTGCTTTCAGTATAAACTGAAAATTCCTAGGGTCTTTTGTCTGTTTAGAGCATTAAGAAAAATTATACATTTGCATCAGATAATTTATCTTAACTTCCCAACATAATTCCTGAAGAAACTTTTTTTTTCTAGCATCCAAGCTGAAAAGTCTTCCTTCCACTCCTAAGAAATGCAAATACTTCCCAGAAGACCTAACTGAGCTGTTTCCTCTATCAGTTATGATTGGCATAGTGGGATCTAATGGTTTCTCCTCTTTGTCCGATTCCCTGATTGGTTGTTTCAATCAGCCATCCTGTCTCCAGCTATAACATGTCTAGACAATTTAGCCCTTCATTAAGTCACATCACCTCCCTGGCATAACCACAGTTTTCAACAGAAAAATACAAGTTTCAATATAAGTTCTTTCTCTGTAACATGGCTAATGTTTTCCAGCTTTCCAGACAGCATGGAAGCTAGAAAACATTTGCCAGAACACAAGACAGTTCTCTCCTTCCTAGTTCACTCTTGGTTCCTGGATCTCCACTCTCTATATTAAGACTGGAGTTCTACTCTTCATTCAACTCAAAAAACCACAATAAGCTAACTGAAGCCTGTATTTCAAAAACTGAAGCCAATTGTTAAAAAATCAAGTAGCTATTCTGCCGACTTTAATCTTTGATTTTCGCAAAGTTTATAACACTCTAAAATTCATGTTTGGATCTCAAGCCATCTTAAACTCACCACTCAAAGCTTAAGATCAAAGAGCAGAACTTGTAGGAAGGACTGAATTCTCAGATCTGGTAGTATATTTAACCCAAATGGTAAAACCTTAGTACCCAATTGGTACATGTATTAGATTAGCTAATGACTTCAGTGGATCCAGGATTCTGCCCAGAAACTTCAACATTCACAAAATATAGATCAGTAAATACCACAATAAATAAATCCTGTGTGGGCATAAAGCGTAATAATTTAAGAGAACTGATGTCTTCAGAATTCCTATGTTTTGACTGCCGTTCTTCCCCTACAACGGGGAAGCCATATTAGATAAGGCTTAAATACTTCATTACTATTATTTTCAGTAAGTGTGACACTGACCAGTCAAATTGTTAACAATGAATGTCAAATCACAGGCTAAGAGATATTATAATGAAAATGTTCAAAATCAAGACAGCATTCTCTGGAACAAACCTTGCACAAAACTCCTTGGAATAGCAGAAAAAGATGGAGGGGTATCATTCCGGGGAAAAAAGTCCAAAAACCTATTTCGTAAATCTGCCTCTTATAAGCTATATTATCTAACTTACATATTCATATAATTTACAACACATTAAGTGCCTTTCACCACTGAATAATCAGCTCACTCATATCCAAATAATTTCTATTTGTAGCATTATGATCACATAATCTTAGACATATTTTATTAAAATTCCATAGGTTGACAATAACTTCATATCAAAATAACCAAACCTCACAAATAAGGTATCAAAACTTTCTCAGTATAGAGAAGTAATATACTATTATGAGCTTCTGGAAACACTTCAATCTAATAAACTAGTATATAAAGGTATTTTTTACTGCTAAAGGCACATTTTTTTCCCCACTTCCTGGATATCTGAAAATTACTTCCAACCATACACTGAACACAGAAGCCTACTTCTTTCCAGCTTTCACCATAATGATTACTTTAAAAAAAGTAATTTTTTTTTTTAATATTTTGCTGTCACAGAACTGACATATAGCATCTTAAGACTATCTTGTGAAATGTATGGTCCCACTAGCTATACTGTATGTAATGGACTTCTTGACAGTGATGTCTTCTATAAACCCCAATATCCAATCAAGTTTTAACTTTGCATACATAATATGAAAGCTTCACGAACAAGCAAAACTCAGATGTTAACCCAAAAAATGAAAGAGTAGAATTACATATGAAGTAACCTGTAGTTTCTCAGGGCAAAGAACAAGCTCCACAAACTACCTAGCCCATAAAAACAAATACAGTTTTTAGCCATTAGTTAGTTTTCTACCTATTTCCTAAAGACCAATTATTATCTGCATGCTAATGGGTATCAGGTCTTTTAGATCTCAGTTTGTGACTGACTGCAAGGATGATCTACAGCTTCTAGGACAGAGTTTGTAACAGATAATAGTGCTCTAAAAACCAGGATCAACCTTGCCATATTTCTGGGAAAACCTAAGTCAACTAGAAGAAAAATCATTACAGATATTAAGTAAGCAACTTGTTAGTCTGAAGTCCTTAATCATCTAGAATTAAAAGAAAAAAAAGAAACAAAAACCACACACCAAACCAAAAACCAAACATAGCCATTGTGCACTCTAAGGAAATGCTGATGATTGATTTTTTTGGGGTAGACAGAACAAACTCCTGGCAATCTCCTGAGCAGTAGGCTCACCCCTCTACTCATATGGCTAACAGGACTCATAAGACATTTACCTTTTCCATATACACCAGTCCCGGCACTCACTTGTCATTTGTAAATCTGTGGATTTCAGATTTCTTTTTATAGATAATTCTTTCTCACAGTATTTTTAAGTGAACAGTGGGGAAGCCTGGCTGGTTCTTGTAGCATGATTGCAGAAATGATCTAGGTTCTTTACAGGGTATCTTGTTCAGCTCACAGCTGACCACAAGAACAGAAAAATAAGTTGTTACAACAGTAGTTTTCTTTCAAAGTTTGTAGTGGGAATGTTGTGTAGCTGGAATATAAATCAGTGTTTGGAGACCACCAGAATGGTTCTGTACAGCTGGTTAAATGAAGAAGTGGACATTTTCTGCTTAAAGACAGTGAGACAAATCCCATCCCAGACACAGAAGTACAATTTCAAAGCATAGTATAATTATTCCTCATTTTCCCTAATGAAAAAAACAGGCTAATAATAAAGAGAGTTCTTGAAATAATTATTTTGATATCTTATTTTCTGATTTTTAATCAATTTCCAGAAACATCCCCTTTCCTACGTCAGCTCACAAAAGCCTGAGCAAAATTCAGTGACTGCAGAATGAGGACGGTGTGCTTGAATATTCTACTCTTTCCAATTTAACATATAGTTTTAAAGACTTCCTACTTTCTTTCCTTTTATCACCTTTTAAGCCACACACTTAGGATCAAGAGCTAAAACTCTGAAGCTGATTCCTAATTATAGGAAACCAAGTCTTTACTTCTGCTGCTAAAGAACCAGACATTTTCCTAAATGCAGAGAAGTCAAAGCTGCGTGGGCGGAGTAGTTCAGTCCAGTTATTCTGCTACCTAAACAGATTGAAAGGCCTCTTATTTAAAGGAAAATATTCAAATGCAGATGGCTAAGCAGCACCAGGTCTAAAATTTCAGTCCTTTATCTCCCTAAGCTTCTACCAACATCAAACAGAAGTCTGGGCCAATATGAATCACAAAAATGGCCCTTCACATTCATTAGGCCTGAAGCTCATAGAATCATTTAGGTTGGAAAAGACCTTTAAGATCATCAAGTCCAACCGCCAGTTACCTTTTAATCCAAACTTCTAGGCCAAGCTGCACATTTACTGAAGTGTCAGGAAAGAAGCTATACATTTTATACTGTTATACAAGCTGCAATAAGGTAAAAGATTCCAAGGGAGAACAGCCATTATGTTTTAGGAGCCTTGAATTGAAGCAACAATCTCTGAAATATCAAAGATGTCATTTTGTCTGCAAGACTGGCATATAAACAGTGTACATTAAGAAGCAACTCATCTTTCCTCATAAGTAACTTTCATAGAATTATTTCCAGAGAAGTCTCCAGTTATGTGAAAGGGGCCATTCAATTCCTTAAGGAGAACGGTGGGAGAAAAAGTTTCTCTTTGGGGGAGGGGTGGTGAGAAGAAATTAGATTTTGTAAACAGGTTTATTTTTACTAAGATTAGTGAAATAATTGGTTTAGCTTGACAGGAATGTGTACATATTTTAAAGAAATGGCTGTAAGAATTTATCAGTATGCGGGAAGAGGTGCAGTCTTGCACACAAGACCATCTTCCAATCAAACTTGCTGTTTCAAGGAGGTTTAGTGCTTGTCCAGGGCCTGGATCCTCAATCTTGCAGAGACTGCTGGAACTCATCTAACTCTCAAATTGCTGCTCCTTTCTTTTTGCCTATTGTCACAACCACATAGGCATGAACAATACTGCTCAGGGAGGCTGAGATCAAGGGCAATTTGATGGCTCTGAGGACCCAGGTGAAGAGGACAGGAGCCTGTGGGATACTCTCAATCAAACCAAGGAGAAAGGCTATGGCAGGAACAGATATATTCTGTCAGTCAACACATGGCTTTACAGCTGTCAAAAAGCTTTGGCTTCTACAAACACACAATGATCTTCAAAGAGCAGACTGCTGGCAAGTAACAGATGTGATACCTGACAAAAATGGGGCAACAAATGGAAAAGGCAAGATGGGATAGTTTTAATGAATAGAGTTGTGAGACAAACGGATACATGATATTTGGGAAAAAGGGAAGAAAAATTATTGCATTCTACGTAAAGAAACAACACAAATATACGGAACTCTCCTGTGGAATGATAGTCTGAAACAATTAAAGAGGGAGATGTTGTTAATGAATGGGTGTGACAGCTATCCGAAAAGTAGATGGGCAAAGCATTATTCACACAGTTGGAAGATGTTCCAGTCACACATCTTGGTTCTCATAGAGGACTTTAATCACTCTGATGTCTACTGAGAAACCAATACTGCGCAGCACAAGCAATCCAGAAGGTTTCAAAAGTGCATTGGGGATCCCCCCCCCACCCCGCCCCCCCCCAAAAAAGTGTGAGACTACTACATACAAAGAACTGGTTAGGGATGTGATAGTCACTGACAACCTATGCTGTGGTAACCTGCAGATGGAAGAATTTAAAATCTTGAGGAAAGACAGGGAAGCAAACAACAGGAGAAAGACGCAAGATTTCAGAAGAACAGATTTCAGTCTATTCAGGGAACTGCCGGAAGGATTTCATAGAATATTGCGCAGAGGACAGAGGAGCTCATGAGGTATGATTGATCTTCCAGGGTAATTGCTCCTTGAAGCACAAAGATGATCAAAGAAAGTGAGTCAAGTTTTGAATCAAATGATCTAAGTGCAAGAAAATGAGCAGCCATAGCAGAAAGTGTCCAGGCTGGATAAAGAACTCTGACTAAGCTCAAATGCAAGAAGGCTGAAAGAAGCAGAGGCAGTGGTATATTTATTAAAAAGAGCATTTGAAAGGCCAACACTTTACTGGAGTTAAAACTGGAAGGATAAGTGAGGGGTAGTGGGAAGGTACTAGTGTACGTTGCAGCAAAAGGAAAGCCAAGAAAAGCTTTGGCTCAGTACTCAGTGAGGTGGGTAACCTGCTAATGAAGGAAAGACTGATGTACTTGGCCCCTTCATTTGCCTGGAGGTCTTCAGTGGCAAGCTCTGCTCTGCATCTTTACTCATATGGAATTTTACTTGGTAATAATATCTGCATGTTTTGCATATATTTAATGAGCAAATGCAAGACAGCATTAATCATGCATGTTTATCAACCTAAACTTCATTTCCCTGTTTCACTCAACTCCTTACAACGTGAGGAATTTTTCTTGAGAGACAACCTAAATTGACAAATCAATAATCTCACATTTTGGTGATCAGTACAAAATTCCCCCCCCTCATAGTGGATATGTAGGTAGAGTGGTTGCCACTAGTGATCTTCGAGAACAGAACAGGAATAGAAAAAACAAAGAAAAGCAAATAGGATGAAAACAAAGTTTCAGGTACCCATAATCCATCTCCAAATTTTGTTAAATTCCACTTATTTCTAGTGGACATTTTTAGTTTGAAATATGCATTTCAAACTATTAAAAGGTGATTAGAATGTTAAATTAATATACCAATAAGAAAAAGAGTCTTTTTTCTAACATAACCAACTTTTCTTCCTGGTTTTATTGAAACAGAATCCTGTACTTGGGGGAAAAAGTAGCACAATACTGTGATCTGCCTTCAGATCACATAGTTCCAGTACATATAGAACTGAATTCAGCCATACTAGCACAAAGTAATTAAAAATAGATAAATAACCTCTGAAAGTGAGTAGAATCAAAATAAGTACTTCCATAATTATGCTTTCTAATCTCCAAATTATCCTTGAGAAAAAGTTACTCAAATTCTTCATTTCCAACTCGAATACCATCTTCTTGTTTAAATCCCCCAATATTGTTTTAGGTTGCCGTAATCTACATCAGTTATTACAATAGCAGAATCAGGACAGGTGTCTAACAGCAACCAAAATGCTAGTATTTACGTACAAATCATTCATACATCGGAGCTTGTCTCAAACACCTTTTCTCCCCCAAAGATAAATATCAGGATAACACTAGCTATCGCTATCAAACCTACTTAGCATTAGGATCCATTTTCTATTTGCTCAATACTTTCAGACGTGTTCTACAGCTTTGCCCATTTTTGAAGACTAGTCAATTTGTGAGCGATACTCTTTTAAAACTGTCACTCAATTTCTATCCTTGTGTAAAGTATCAAATTACAGATATTACTAAGTCTCCACAATGAAGCTGAGCATGCATCAATTTTCATAACATTTTAAAAGAGAAATACCCAGTCTTCTCACCCACATGATTTTCAGCACTTTAAATTTACAGGTTTTTCATTCCACTTCAGCTGCTGTCACTTCCACTTCCATAGCCTCTTCCATTAGCCAGTCTCCTTGCTTTAAGTTCAATGTCACCACCAGCCTTAAAAACAAAACAATCAAATTCAAACAAATTAATCTTAACTCACAACAACAAACTTAATTCTTGACACACTTTTCTCCTCACTTTGCTTTGACCACTGGGCTAAGGATACTTAAAAGCATGTTAGGTTCAGTAATAAAGAGGCCTCACAAAGGAGTTCTTATACCAATTTTTCATCATTTTATTTTTGGACATTGAGAACTCGTATTTTGATACCCTGGAATTCAAACAGCATGAAAAAGCAAGCAAGCAAGGAAGAAATCCAGAAGGCACTTCTCTGGATTTCCCAAAGGTTTCCATAGCATGGCCTTTTTCTAAAAGTGATCCCTCATTTCTCCATAACAGAGCACAGTTACAGTCAGGCCACTCTCAAAATTTCCTTTGATTAATTTACTGTCAACCCATATGAACCTTTGGCCAGAAGACAGGCACAGAAGCAGGCATCCCAGGACTCCCCAGTACACCATTACATGAGCACCCAGCTTCCACCATCCCCACTCCCGACTTCCCCCATTTTCAAATCAGGGCATGCATACAAGCCATTAAACTTGCTCTGGTGAGGAGATGAGGAGGGCAGAAGGAGGAGGCAGATGACACTGCACCTCACCTAACCCTTCCTCTTCCTCCTGCCCCCACAACTGCTGAGGTCCAGAGTGCGGGGCCAGGGTATGTGTGTGTACTTTGATGGGCTGAGTACAATTTTGGTGCCTGGTGGGGTTTCTTCCCCACTCCCTGGCATTTCATCATCACCAGTCAGCTGGAACTGGCACAGAGTAGTTTGCGTTCCCACTGAGCACTGTGGCAGCCCACTGCTACTCACAGCTTGTACTGTGCTAGGATTGGGTGGTGTGCGGGTGTACCCAGACCCCAAGGAGGTAGAGAACCACTCTAGCTGGAGTCTCTCTCTCAAAATACAGCTTGCAAGTCTCTAATTTCCTACTCTTCAGTCATAGGTGCTCAGCAGGCTCCAAGTAGCATGCTTAATAATACATTTAATATTACATGTGAAGCTGCCCTAGATGTTTTCCAACATTCTTTAACTCACTGTACACCCTGGTTACTCATCCCCTTCTTAGCTTTAAAGTAACTTGAGGTAAACTGTAAGAGCTTCTCCTTCCACACCAAAATAATAGCTTCCTGTACCACTAAGAAGTTCACCCACTTCCACTCCCCAAATAAGCATGTGCCTGTTGATAAGAGATTTAAATTTACTAATGCCTCTGACTTTTAGGGCTGGCTTCCATTAGGATCCGCATAGGGAAGGAGATTTAAGGTATAGAAAAACAGCAGTCATGCTGGGACAGTATTTGGGATGTTGGGGAATCTTATTTCTTAAGCCAGCCTGTCATCTGAATTCATAATGAAGCAAGACAATTCAGAAACAGAGAATCGCATAGCTAGACAAAGAAATGAAGGCCTTAGCTTAGCCTCTTGTGTGCCTCCCTTCCTTTAAGGGAAAACTTGAAAACGTCCTCAGAATACCGCCAATGTGTTCCAACACTACCCAAGATCCTTACATCTTTTCAGCCAAAAGTCTTTGGTTCCTCACTCTAATAAGAGTAAACCAGCTGCATATTCAGTTCTCAAATGTCCGCAAAACAGTGCTTTCAATAGCTTAAACAGCTATTGCAAAGCATTGCATGACCCAAAATTTAAATTTGAACATTTTCCTGTTTTCTATAAGATACTGGAGGAAAATGTAAAGTCTTAAAAAAAAAAAAATTGGAAACATGTACTGACATATAAGTTACCTTTTTCTTCCCCTCCAAATCTGAATATTCTCCCAACTTTCAAGGCTGATGAATGCAAAAGGATACTTGCAAATTTAGGCACTGCCTGTAGACAAAGGAGTGACCATGCATGATAATCATAGAATGACGTATCGCCAAGAACAGAAGCAAAATAGGGAAACTGAATACATCTGAAAAGAGATAACATTTTCCTACATGGAAAAGTAAGTCTGAATGTGTTTGTGATCTGTGCATTGAATGGAAAGAACTCTACCAGAAAAACCCTCACCTCTGATCTTATTTGCTTTCTCAGAGTAGAAGAGATTGCTATACTTATAACCAAAGGAAGAAAACACTTGTCATTTTTACAAAGATATTTAAAATTAGTTAGACAATCAGCAACACTCACTTCTCTGAAGGACAGACTATCAGGGAACAAACTATTGTTCACAATACTAGAAGTACAGAGAAATGGTATAATTTTAAATAGTGTTTTCTGTCATGTTAAATTGTTTTCAAGGACAGTCTTGCTGTGACTAATTATTCTGAAGAATTTAGTACTTGGCCTAGATTTTCAAGCTTGGAGGATCTAGGTAAAGTTCTATTATGTATTTGAGAGTACAGTTTTTTCAATTTTAGCACCAGTGTAATTTCAATGACTTTAGTTTTCTTCTCTTACATCAGGTGATGGGGTGGGAAGGGAGGGAAATCACACTGGGACAATGTGGTTCAGGAATAAGATGGTCTAAAGGCAATCCATCCATTGTGAGTACTTTCCCAGACAATGGTAGGATTACAAGAAAAGTACTCTGACCAGTAAGAGAGTCAGATTTGTTAATAGTTCTCATTGTAACAGCACAATATCATTTCATTATTTTCCAGTTCAGAAAGAAGTATTTATGCCTGAAAAGAGGCAGTGGCAGAGGTGCAAATATCTCTTTGAAGTTCATTTGTAAAAGATTAAATCTACCTCAAACTCTTATTTATACACATAGCTGTGATGAAATTATGGTTGTTATGCAAAATACAATGAAAAAATAACAGGGACAGCAAAAACATCTATTGGAGTAAATATTCCATCAGTGTAGGATTTCCAAGCTGTCATTAATGCAGAACAGACTTTTCCAGACCTCTTCCATTGGTCAGGAGTGAGCTTCCATTTCTGAGAAAGCAGAGCTTCAAGAAAGCCAAGAAACATTAAAAGATAGCATGGTAACTGATTTTTTTCCTTTAAAGAAAAATATGCATGGACCACCTCTGTGGTATTGATTTAACATTTTTCATTTATGACTAAATATTTTCTTTATGTTCCCTTCTTCCTTTTTTGTCGATTTGCATTTGAGAGCACAGAGGTTTTCATTTTATGGCTCAATAATTGAAAAGCATTGAACTGGTACAACCATGACAGTGACCTAGTCCTTTACTACATTTTTAAAACTTTTCACTCCACCAGTTTAAGTGTATTGCCTTCTCCTATATCCGTTAAATGAAGACCCAATCAAAAATTTGTCCAAAACTGAAAGTCTCTTTTTGCCTGTATGGTTGCCTTAATTCTTGTGCTCTTTCACACACTGTGATACCCCATTGCAATACTGGTAAAGTGTTTCACTTTGATCATTACATGACCACAGCAGAACCGTTAAGGGGTGGAAGAAGTAGGAAGAAACAAAGGAGTATGAAAAACTTACACAATCTACCTGAAGATGACATCCAATTCTAGCAAACTTGTTTTGGCTTAAAATCTTCTGGCAGAAGTGGAAAGGCATGCCAGAACTCTCACGATTATTGTGAATATAAATATTTTCCACTATCAGTTAACTTTTGGCATTACAGGGTCAGGCTAGAACAAGAGCAGGCAATAAAGCAAGAAGAAAAAACCTTGGAATGAAGTCTGAAAGGAAACAAGTTTAGATAGGGAGCAAGGAAAGGGAACCCAGAATAGAACTTTCATGTTAGTGTACAAGAACCAATCCATTCTTAAAAGAAGAAAGTATTGCAGTAGCTCAATCAGATTACCTGACAGGTCAAATAACTCATAATCAACCTCTGTTCCCACAGACAACAAGCAAGTGACCGAGGCCAGACAGTTCTGAAACTGGTCTCCGTGACTCTGTTCAAAGGGCAGCAAGAACAGACTGTTTTGTCTTCCTTACTCTTGTTGGTGTGAGATCTGATCTTCAGTATTTTTACACATTAGACTTGAAACATTCCCTGTTTCAGCCTAGTTCAAGGGAATCAGTGTTTTGAACCTAGGTAGTCACCATAATACTAAAAAACCATGACTGAATCAAGATGCCTACAATTATGGGGTATTTCTAACCTAAGCTACTACTTGTGTCCCAAACTATGCCATAGGGATAGCAAGACTCTCCTTTGGAATGGTACTGCAAACAAGTTAGTGTGGAACAAGAAATTGTGATCACAGGAAACTAAAAAAAAAGTTAACTCCATTTTCAAACAGGGTGCAAGTGGTATTCAGAAAGCAGTTTAGGTTCATACTTGAACACAGATCAATTTGAGAAAGGACTCTCTTCTGTGGACCAAAACAGAAATGCACAGGAAAAGTAACATCCCATGATCACAGCACTGAAATCTATTATAATGAACAACCAAAGAAACAAAATTTTTAAATAAATAAGTTTATTATTAATTTTGTTGTCTGCACTGATATCACAAAGTCTTAGCGATCTTGAATATTTGTAAGTCAAATGATTTCCAAGTGTTCCCTGTATTATTTTTATAGAACAAATTATGTTCACAAATACTAACACAAGTAGAAATTATTTTATCTATTTTAAAGTATGTTTTAGTGTTTTTTTTTTCTAACTCAGTATAATGTATAATAATATGTCCCTATATATTTTCCCAGTGCATTGTGCTATAATTCTCACTCAGAAGGGATGATACATACAAAGCAAATGTTTAATCTCTCCTGGGTGAGAGGTCACTTTCATGGGAAATTCATTTCATAACAATTTCATATCTGTGATACTTAAGAATGATCTTTGAGGATCACAGAATGAAATAGAAATCTTCTTGGGAAATGATACTACATTTCTCCTTAAGATTTAGGTCATCTATGTTTTGAAGAACTATGTTTCTGTCAGAATGTAAAGGTGTCCTTAGTGAATTGAAAAGGGCACAATAATAAAACTATCTGAACTGGGGAATGTGTGCAATAGAAAATAATTTCAGTAGGACACAATGGAACATAAATTGAAGGTTAGAAATGGAAGCATTATAATAACTTTTCAAGAAAAGAAAAAGGTACCAGATGCATATCACAAATTATCCTATTATAACGAGGGAAAAGCTGGAGAAAGGAGAAAAGGAAAAAAGATTATATTTGGAATGTAAGAGAAACATTGCTGCAAATACTCTTCCTGTGACCTCTCAGAAATTTTCAGACCAATCTACTTTTTCTGCCACTTCATATCAATGAGAAGGCAGTGAGCCCCTACAAAGAACATATAGTACTATTTTGGAATTCACAGGGATTCCAGTTAGGAAATCTCATAGATTTATTGCTTTTTTAATTGCTCTTATTTTAAAGGGGCTGATAATGAATTTCATACAGAAGCAGCAACTTAGAGGAACATGAAAGAACAGTTTACAAGTGGTTTTAAGCACCTTATACATGTAAGAGATGTATACATTAAGGGACTTCAGCAAGTTATATTCTTTTGATCCTTATTATCCTATTATTTTTCACTTTAAATGACCCAATTCCAAGACTTAACCAAAATAAATAAATAACACCCCCCCCCGATATCATGTTCTGTTCTTGATCTGAATATTCTAGCTTATGTTTAGAATGAAGGCAGTAAAACAGAAAACCCTTTTTCCCAAAATTTTTTCTTACAAGCCAAAGACCACACTGTATTTGTCCCAGCTAAGAGTATTCTCCATATGAAACGTCCTCAAAAATGTTAAAAAACCCAAACCATAGAAAGAAAAGGTAAAATCATCTGCATTAGATAATTGCAACAATTATCTTCTGTAAGATTCTCGTTTACAAAGACTTGATATTTTGTTGTTGAAGACTGTTGAGTAGGCAAGTAAACTGAGTACTATATTTTCTGTTGAATACAGCCTATCTCTTTCATACTCAGACTTTTAGCTTCAAACTACCTTGAGGGCCAGCATACCTGGGACAGATTCCATTATCTGCTACAAATGTCCTTCTCTAGCTTAAATGGATTACTTGGTAAATGATAGGTCCTAAGTCTCAGAGCAGAAGATGTAACTGTATCCAGAGTAGTGTATCATAACCTATTATAAAATGCAAGATGTTTTCTCTATGACAGTGAGAGCCATAAAAGGTTAATGCCAATAAAAATTAATTCATTATTCTTCCAAAAAGGACTTAATTTTTCATGAAACATTATATATAAAGCATTAAATAACAGTTTTATCCTCTTATCACCTGATCATGTTAATATTTCCACACAGTAAGTTCCATCTGATACACATGTATCTTTTCTATTAGTAGAAATTATCTTGCACGTATGAACAACAGTATCAGAGTCTACCAAGCAGACTGCTTTTTGCTGGCATGACATTTCCCATGTATGTTGAATTAGGAATTAGTTTGTAAGAATAATATAAATGTTTGACTAGAATAGAACCATTTAGGTTAGAAAAGACCCTTAAAATAGAGTCCAGCTGTAAACCTAACACTGCCAAGTCCACCACTAAACCATATCCCTAAGCACCACAACTACACATCTTTTAAATACCTCCAGGGATGGGGACTCAACCACTTCCCTGGGCAGCCTGTTCCAGTGCCTGACTACCCTTTCGCTGAAGAAGTTTTTCCTAATATCCGACCTAAACCTTCCCTGGCACAGCTTGAGGCCATTTCCTCTCATCCGATCACTTGTTACTTGGGAGAAGAGACTGATACCCACCTCACTACAGCCTCCTTTCAGGTGGTTGTAGGAAGCGATAAGGTCTCCCCTCAGCCTCCTTTTCTCCAGGCTAAATAACCCCAGTTTCCTCAGCTGCTCTTCATACTGAACACAATATTTGAAGTGTAGCCTCACCAGTGCCAAGTACAGGGGGACAATCACTTCCCTTGTCCTGCTGGCCACGCTATTTCCACGCTGCCGGGCAGCGTTTTGCCCTTCCTTACCCAGGCTTTCCCCGAGGCGCCCGCCCGGGGCTGAGGGGCTCAGCTCTGCCCTGCGCTGGGGCCCTTGGAGCCGGCTGCAACCGGCTGTGGCCAGAACCGGGCAGCCCCGGCCGCCCCTCACAGGGGCCCCCCTGCAGCCCCCGCTGCTGCTGCCACTGACAGCAGCTGGGTACCTGCAGCCCGGTACAAGTATGATTAATGTGAACAGAAAAAAAGCATAAGAAAACAAGCTCTTACTGTAAATAGTTGAGCAGAACATAAGGGTGAACAGGGGTGATAATGAAGGCAGAGATATTTGTTGACTTCTTCACATACTTATTCAAGAGTACCAGAAAGATCAGAGGTTGTCTGAGAAGTAACTGGAAATGAGTAGCTGCACAGTTGGGCAGTGGGACAAAGAACGATTTTGGGACAGTACAAGAATTTGAAGAGACACATCAAACAAGTTCTGTAACTTGTCTAATTAATGGCTTAAAGCAAAGACATCATTGCAGTTCTTTGCTTAGTAAAATAAGTTTTAGTTGTAACACTTCCATAAACTTTAAAAATTATTACTCCTATCCACAAAATTTGAACGTGTGTTCAGGAAGGATAAGTTATGTTTTGATTTTACAA
Organism: Theristicus caerulescens; assembly: GCA_020745775.1. Classification (NCBI taxonomy): domain Eukaryota; kingdom Metazoa; phylum Chordata; class Aves; order Pelecaniformes; family Threskiornithidae; genus Theristicus; species Theristicus caerulescens. The sequence continues at coordinate 79,766,469 of CM036558.1, forward strand.
ACCAGTCGAGATTAGAGTCTAAGATTCAACTGCTGCAGATATTGACAACAGGTACATTTATGACGATTAATATTTTGCAAAACTATGGACTTACATGGACTGTGTCTTTTTATAGTATACCTACATACTCTTGCAGACAGATCTGCACACACTGTGCTTCAAACAGGAAGCTGTGAAGGAACAACTCAAGCACATCTCCATTCTGAACTATGGGTTTACCATATAGCCTGAATTTTGAACTACAAGTGACTCTGAAGGCATGCTGGATGAATGCAAGTTTGTCTGTAAAGAGTATGATGATTTATACTCATAAAAGTCACTGCAGTCTGGCTTGAGTCCAACAATTTATTGTTTCATGTCTGTGGGAACTCAGACATTCCGCAGAGCCAGATGCAGGCTGCACTTATGAACAGTTAATAAATCCACAGTAGCGACCAGCAGCAACAATCTGCAAAGCCTAGTGTTCAATAAGATGACCAAGAAAGGAACATCAATTACTTCATACAAAGGTAAGAATCTGAGACCACAGAAGGGGAGAAGATAACTTCAGCTCATTCATAGATTATTTTTTTTTTTAAACATACCTACAGTCATGCAAAGCTTTTAATTACTAGAGAAAGTTGCTTGAGTCCATCTGCAATTAAAGGTCAAGAGGAGACCTGACTTGAAAGGAGAAGGGTCTTCTCCTGAAAAAAATAAATTATAAAATAGCTTTCAGTTCAAATGAACTAGCTGTGAAAGGAAAGTCTTTAAATGAAGAAATGCTGTCTTTCCTCCTTTTTCCCTACAACGTCTCAGGAGTTTATCGAGTTTATCCATGTTGTGGTTTAACCCTGATAGGCAGCTAAGCACCACACAGCCACTAGCTTACTCCCCTGCAATGGGATGGGGAAGAGAATCAGAAGGGTAAAAGTGCAAAGATTCATGGGTTAAAATAAAGGACTGTTTAATAATTAAAGTAAAAGCTGCATGCACAAGCAAAGCAAAATAAGGAATTCATTCACTACTTTCCAGTGGTAGGCAGAAAAAAAATATCATGCTGGGCCATTAGCATCATGATCTCTCACTGTAGATTCAGAGAGTCAAATGTGCAAGACTAACAGTAGAGAAGTTTAGGAAAAGGGCATCATGTCTCACAAAAGCAGCAGAACAGTTTGCCTAATCTGATTTATAACCAACTCAGGGTTCCTTTGTCAGTGTAGCTCGAATATCCATTTCTCATTTATTAGAAGTACTTCATCTTAGCATTGTCCTTGCATTACAGTTCTACCAACCAGCTCTCCTACTAACATGAAACCACAAATTTTGAAACAAGTCCACAGGATTGAGTCTATGTTTAGCTTAATACAGGTTTAAACCTCTAATAATGGACATCACAAAAGAAATCAATTTGTCCAAGAATTGACTTGAAGAACGACTTGAAGAACAACTTGAATCCTGTACCGGTCCAGTATTTTACTTCAAGTAAAATTTAATCATTGCAAATGTCCAGTCAAAATAGGATTTTGGAAGTAGCAGGTAGAGGGCAAAAAGGATAACAGTCACTTAATTATGTCCTGCTTTGACATTAAATTAACACAGCATTTGTAATAGAGCCTCCTGAGTCCTTACTAATGTGAGTCAAACACTTCACTTTTTTCCTCCAACATTGGGAATGCCATCTGCATTTCCCATATTTCCACAGCTCTTATTACCATTAGTTTCTAAATTGAAGCAGAAGAGATTGCAAGGCTACCAAGATTGACATTTTAATGGTTTAACACTCTTCTAAAAGTAACATAAGTAACAGAAATAAGGAACCCTGAAAACAGGAAAAATTCTTCCAAATTAGTTGGTATCACCATAATCAGCCAAGCAAATATTTTGAGCATTCTAGCAGCATATTCCTTCATTCTGACATTAAATACTCCAAGAGAGTTAAATAAGCTACTTTATCTCTGAAGCCTACTTCTGGTTTATTTTACTGAAAAGACGTGTTCTCATCCATACAACCATGGACTTAGCAAAACACTTACGCAGCAGGTTACTAGATCTCTCAGAACATATTTTCAGGTATCAAATTCTATTTAGAATCACCAAAGGTGATAAATATTTTGGCAGGATCTTTATGTTTATGCTCTTGAGAATGTCTAGTGTCAGAACAGAGCATACTCTAATATACCCAGCTCTGTGCCTCATACAGCCCTCCTTTGTCCTGTATTTCATGTCCTCCTTTCTCTGTCAGTAACCTCTTTATGGAGAGCATTCCCCATTGCAATCCAGGCAAGCCATGTTACTCTTCTCACTTCACTCACTGTTTTGGTAAAGTGAGTTTGTAAATTGGTGAACATACTATAGGATTGATAGCACGAATGAAGGCTGTAGAAGTTATTGCATAACACTGAAGAACGCTAACTTAAGAAACACATCTTTGTCTTGTGAGTCTCGTTGTTTAAAGCTTTACAGAAGAAAAAACAAGGAGTATTTTATTCCAATGTTGCAGTCTTTACTCACAGAACCAATCTTTTACCTCTGCAAGAAGTCTCAGTTTTGTTGTGTTCCTAAGATTTACCAGTTTGTCACAAGATAAGGCTCTATGACAATAGACATTATCCAACTCCACTAAAACCATGGAAGCTTAAATTGTACTCTGAGGAATTCTGTAATTCTGTTTTTATCATAGAATCATAGAATGTCCTGAGTTGGAAGGGACCCATGAGGATCATAGAGTCCAACTCCTGTCCCTGCATAGGACAACCCCAAAATTCACACCATATGTCTGAGGGCATTGTCCAAATGCTTCTTGAATATAGTCAGGCTTGGCACCATGACTACCTCCCGGGGAAGCCTGTTCCAGTGCTCCACCACCCCCTGGGTGAAGAACCTTTTCCTAATATCCAACCTATACCTCCCCAGCATATCTTCCTGCCACTCCCTTAAGTTCTATTGTTGGTCGCCAGGGTGAAGAGACCAGTACCTGCCCCTCCTCTTCCCCTTGTGAGGAAGCTGTAGGCCGCGATGAGATCTCTTCCATCTCCTCTCCTCTAGGCTGAACAGACCAAGTGACTTCAGCCGCTCCTCATACGGCTTCCCCTCTAAACCCTTCACCATCTTCCTGGCTCTCCTCTGGACATTCTCCAGTAGCTTTGTATCCTTTTTATACTGCAGCGCCCAAAACTGCACACAGCACTCAAGATGAGGCCGCACCACTGCAGAGTAGAGGGGGACAATCACCTCCCTCGACCGCCTGGCAATACAGTGCTTGATGCACCCCAGGACACGGTTGGCCTTCCTGGCTGCCAGTGCACACTGTTGGCTCATGTTCACCTTGCCATCAACCAGAACCCCCAGATCCCTCTCCGCAAGGCTGCTCTCCAGCCTGTTGTTCCCCAGCCTGTATGTACATCCAGGGCTGCCCTGTCCCGGGTGCAAAATCCGGCACTTGCCCTTGTTAAACTTCATATGGTTGGTGATTGCCCAGCTCTCTAATTTGTCCAGATCTCTCTGCAGGGCCTCTCTGCCCTCGAGAGTGTCAACAGCTCCTCCCAGTTTTGTGTCATCGGCAAACTTCGATAGTAGTCCTTCAAGTCCTGCATCCGAATTATTTATGAAGACATTAAAAGGTACTGGCCCTAAGGTAGATCCCTGTGGAATCCTGCTAGTGACTGGCCACCTGTCACGGATGGAGTGAGAGTGCACTTGTAAGAGCAATATGTTTATTGATAACAAAGTTTGATAATAAATGCGACAGTGGTTTAACGAGATTCAATGGCAAGATACACTTGATTATTTACTGCATAGAGGACAGGGTCAGACAAGACTGTCAGGGAGACCCTCCCGTTGAGTCATGAGGTTCAGAGAGGACCCCCTTGCTTTCTAAACTCCTTCTCAAAGAGGAGTCTAGGTGCAGCTGGATCCAATCCTAGTCCCAGACTTGGTCAACAGTTTACGTCTAAAGGATTGTATATGCGCAATCAATCCTTTATGTCACTTAACATGCTAAACTTTGAAATCTTAGTTATTAGTCACTTACCGAGGATCTGTTGTGGCAAGGAATCTCTCAACCTCAAGGAGTAACCTCGAGAGCTGTCCCTGCTCAAAGGGAGATCCTGGCATGCAGCCCACTGCCATGCAGGAGAGCTCAAAGGGCTCTTAGGCTGCTCACTGTTTATGGGGGTAAGATGATTAACTCATAGTCATATTTACATACCAATTCTGTATGTTGGTTTCTTCCAAATCTAGCTTGAGTTGGACACTGACCAGCACTGTGGTTAGGTAGACACATTGCCATAAATTAACCCTTGGCTGTTGTGTTGTTATCTGTCTCCCCCGAATCCACTTTGAGCTGGATGCATCCATCACAACTGCCACTGGTGATCATCACTTGAGCAAGGCCATGGGAAAAGGTCAGATGTGGGGGCAGGGCAGGAGGGTACAGGGGGAGCATACTGCCACATCACCATCCTGATGTAACCCCATTTACTATAACCCTTTGAGCCCAACCCATCAGCCAATTGCACACCCATTGCATTATGTGTTTATCCAGCTGTATGCTGGACATTTTGTCCAGGAGGATACTGTGAGAGACAATATCAAAAGCTTTACTGAAATCCAAAAAGATTACATCAACTGGCTTCCCTTGGTCAACTACGTGGGTAACCTTGTCATAGAAAGAAATTACTTTTTTTAAGCAGGACTTTCCCCTCGTGAACCCATGCTGGTTGGGACCAATGACTGTGTTGTCTTTCAGGTGTTTTTCAATAACTCCCAGAGTAATCTTCTCCATAATTTTGTCAGGCACAGAGGTGAGACTTTCTGTATTCTTCCAGTAAAATAATAATTACTATCATTGCCAAATATTTCTTACTGAAGAACACAGACCCAGGAGATGTCAAGTTAGACATGGTCACCAGCACTTCAAGGAAAACAAGATCTGAAGCTCCCACTGCTGCTGAACAATTTTAAGTGCACTGTGACTATGTAACTTTAATATTATAGTCCTTGTGTCCTGTAAAACTAGTTACTAGAGGTTGAAAGCAGTTTACTGATATCATATATAGTACAATTTGATTTAATAAATTCTTCTTTATGATAATTTAAGTCTTTTTCCACTTTAAAGACCAATGGGCTCTTTTTCTTCCACTGCTTAAGTCTAGAAAATAATCAGCTGTGAACAGCATTTTCTTACAAGTCATGCAGTATTGACAGTTTGATAAAAGGTAACTTTCATTATTCTAAAAATAACAATTTAGCTTAAATCAAGCTTCATTTTTCTGTAAGCAAGGAGAAGTACTAAACCAGACTCAGCCTTGATGATCACAGATTCTAACAACCATTCACATAAGTTGCCCAGATGACTGAACCTGTATGTAATAAGAAATGCAGTCTTAATGCTTGTATACCTGCCATGTTAACTCATTCCTCTCTTTCCCTTCTGTTCAAGGCTAGCGCAGTTGCTGAGGTGAATGGCAAGTATTTGACATTAAGAACAGCCCTTTGTAAAACATTCAACAAATACCTGTAGTTGCATTTAGCACACTGTGGACAACAGGAACTGGAATGTATTCATCTGATGCTGTAAATAGATGCCTTTAACACAATAAATCTATTGACTGGTAACATTCAGGTTGGTCCTATGGGTATTGCCTGTATATTTTACCTCAATTTGTATTGCATTCCTTTAAGAAGGGAGATGAGTCCCAATGGAGGCCTTGGAAAGAGGGGAAGGCTGTTCCTGGGGAACTTATGAGTATACACAAGGAGAGATATTTAGATGGCAGACTGTTACCTACAAAGAGCTGGAGAAATAGAAACACTTAGAAAATCCACAGCCATGTCTCAGAGGCAACTGATCATCTTCTAGGGACTAAAAGGAAATTCTTCACTTCATTGCAGGTCAAGAAGTTAATGCATAGCCCGAAACAAAGCCTGAAAATAGTGACTCACCTGTAAAGGCAGAGTGAGCAGACAAAAGTGATTGACTTCTGAATTTCTGTTCTCTATGACCCAATCACTGAGTTGCCTCCAAGTATTAGAGTTCTTTTAAGCTGAATTTTATTAATCTTGAAAGCCCTTCAGTCTCCTTTGGGGAGTTTATAATAAAGAGGTCTATACAGGTATTCTGTAAAGCTCCGACCAAGCTAGTGACTGCTTTAGCTAGGAAAAAAAAAAAAAAAGCTGTAAACTCTGCTATTTAACTACTGCGTTGAATTTTAAAAGGGCTTTTCCAGTCAGCTGGTTATTTACAACATTCCCACCCTCTGAAGGGAAGAGCCAGCAGAGTGCCCATCACTGCCTCGGGGCCACAGAACCACATGCTCGAGCCCATCAAAGCCAGAAAAGAAAGAGTAATCATGTATCACCTTCACTGCAGAAAGTCAGGACACCAAAGTCACAAAGCATTAAGTTGTGTGAGTACAGACAGAAGCATACCTGGGATACCTGTAAAATCTGAGGGACAGATAAAAGCAGCAGGTTACTGCCATTTTCATCTGACCACCTCCAGCCCAGATTTTTACACTGTTAACCATAACAGATTCCCAGCTGCTGGGATCCTGAATTCAAAACCATCTCCACTTTTAATGAAATGAGAATCTTATAAAGCACAAGAAAGATGACAGTGGGCTTTAGAGACTTGTTTCAATTTTTTTTTTTCCAAAGCAGGAAAAAAAACCAAAAGAATTTGTACTCATATCCTTTTATTGCGACATAGTTATAACAAGTGTCACCCAAGACGATAGGAGAGTTTGAAAAGGAGACAGATCACCTTCTGAGCAAGCCCAAGCCTATATTTGGGAGTAATCACTTAGTCTTTCCAGGCTGGTTTAGCCTTTAGAGATCTGTGACTGAAAACACTTACTAGTTAGCAAGTGATCCAAGTGAGTTCATTTTAAAGTGTAGAGACCTGGTCACATAAAACTTCCATCAGAAATATTGTTAGAATGTGCAGAAAGAAGCATTACCTTGAGTAACGGAATTGGGCTCTTTCCATTAGGTGTTTGTATCTGACATAGAACCACTGGTGAATGAGAACCTTACTTTGCATTGCAACAGCTCACTTCACTGTGTTTCTTACACGAGCTACACACAGTGAGAGAACATAAGGAAATTCAAAGTTGACCCAGGGATGGACAAATCAAGGAGAAAGTTTAAATTTAAAAATAGTCAGAGGATGAAACACTTGGCCTGACTTTTTGTTATCCTGCATGCGTTCTTAACAAAGTATTCTTATTCACTCAGCTGGCATTAAGGAGCATTTTCTACTGAACTTGTGTGGAACAATGGTGACTGAGTGAATGATTATGCTAATCATATATCAGTATTCCCAATAGATATTACATGGCATAAATCCCAAGCTCCTTCCTGTTGAGAAAGCACTGCTGCAAAAATGAATCACAGTCAACTACCAATGTTTCAAATGTTACTTGTATTCTACATTTGAACTCTAATTAAAATGTCTTAAACTTGCATTAAAAAAATTTTCAAAATACTATTATGACTATTTACAACATTGGTAGTTCTTTACTTAGCATATACTGTGCTTGTATAATAAACCTTGTTTTAACAGAGCTATACAAATTATGATAAAGACAATACACTACTGGACTACAAACAGTTATAATACTTTAGTCCTTCAGTGTGACACCGGAGGAGTGAAAAAGATATGGTTTTGTTTTAGTGTCTGCTGGTTGTCATACAGAGTAGGATTCCACACACCTCCTCCCCGCCCCCGCCCTGTATTTGAAATTCTGAAAACGGAATCTAAGGTCAGAACATGAATGATGTAGAAGATGCTAACAGATTTATTTTTTGTTCCTCCCCTGGGAGCAGAATTGAACGAGCAAGGGTAGAGGTTAGGAGAACAAAGACTGCAGCTATTCAGAGTTCCAGCCCAGAGTCTGTGCCCACAGTGTGAGATCCAACAGAATCATGCTAGATGAACTCTGATAAGTAATACTAAATATCATAGTGAATATCCATCAAAAACCAGTCCTGCTAGCTCATAAGAACCATCTGATACCATGTTATGATAGCCTGTTAACGAAGGGTAAGACATTGACTTGAGTTACCTTAAGTCCTCAGTGTTTAAGAAGTGTTATTTTTTCCTTTGTGCAACTAGGCTTGAAGCTGTCTTGAGCCAATTCTGATCTAGGTAGCAGTAAATCTGTTCAGGGTGAACCTCTCTGAACCCATTAACCTCAACTCACTTATATTTAGGCTAATTTGTAGTTGCAGAAGATTACCTTCCGACAAGCTTAACAAGCAGATAAAATTTGGTCATGATACAGATAAGAGCCAGCTAAAATAATGCTATATGTCTTCAAACACAGTATGGCCTTCTGTGTGCCCCTATAATGTACAATTTCTGGTGTCTGCAACAAAAAACATAGTGTAACTATCCAGGAACATGTCAAGAAAGATTGCTTTGGACTGGGCTACTATACATGTGGAAGGAAGGCATGTGTGAAGACCCAGTTGTCTACTCAAAAAAAACCCAAACAACCCACGTTCAGCACAAAGGAGGAGACACAAGTAGAAACTTCCACATTCAGAGTTCTGGCTATATTAGATATGGTAGTATTAAGATACACTCACCTGGACAGCTCTTAATGTTTGTTGTGTTTGCATCAAAACAATGTGTGTTAAGGGACTGTCTCTGCTTGCACTGCAGGCAATAGCAAAGTTCCTGTTCTTTCAAAGAAACAAGGATGAACAAAAGAACAAATACACCCAGCAAGCTTCAAACCAAGTTACTGGGCTAATGATTGATACAGTAAAAGTACAGACAATTTTGTCCACCTCTTTTCTAAGGAGGAAGACTGAATACTTAAGCCATTTTCTTATTGCTATCTAAACTCAAAGAGAGTATCCCTCCGTAAGCACCATTTTCACCAGTAGAGGCTGTTTCCTAAGAGGAGTTATCTTTAAAAAAAATCTGTATATAAGGAGTTTTTAGCTAACAAACTGTTATAAAGCATATTTATATGCAGAATGCTTGAGTGAAATGAGTTACTAGCAATTAACTATATCTAAATGTAAAATAGTTTTCTGCAAATATAAATCACCTTTAGAAAAGTTGTACATGGCTACTAACAAGCCCTGTAAAGTACAAATATAACTTCAAGTAATCTAATAGTATTATAGCTATCTAATGAAGTTTGAAATGAACCTGCCTGAATTGCTAACTCATTTTGTGGCAAAGAATAGGGTTTTTTTCCCTTATGTTTATTTTTTTTTTTCTTGTATATTGATCTGATTTGAATAGATTTCTTAGATTAGCTAAGATATTACTGCATGAGCATTCACTAATCTCTAATTAGCATTTTTAAATCCTTATATTTTTAATTAAACATGCATGAAGTCTAATCTCTGTAACTGCAGTTAGAATCACTTATTTAATACATTTTGTGCTAATGATTGTATTGTTTTAAAATTGTTTATCGTCAGATATTTCACAGAATGATTGAGATGATAAAAAGTATATGGCAATATATATTTGGAAGACTTTTTTTAGTAGCAAGGTGTTTCTGTTTTTTTGCTTTAAAAAAAACAGAAAACAAACCTTTTTCCTCCAATTTGATATAAAACCAACATTAGCCCCAGTTTTAGCAACCTATCAGTTTATCCAAATAGCTCAGTATGATAAAGATTGATAGACCTCTGTCTGCAATAGAGAGCATTCTGTCATGAAGTTGTGGCTGTGACATTTCTGCTTATTAAAAAGAAGCGAGGATTCTTATTCCCTTCTCTCAACTAATATAAACTTTTAAAACAATGAGGAGTTTGCACACTGATGTAAGCTTCATTGTACAGATTGGTAGAGTTCTTCTCACTTCCTGCTTTTAAAGATAGTGAACATTTGGCCAAATAACAAGAAGTGTCTCTATAAAGGTCCTTTTACTTAAAGCAAACCACCAAAGCCAAAACCCATACAAACCTGTATTTGACATCCAGCTAAGATAATGCAGATACACTGAATCCAGAGAGAGCTGTCAGAGCCAGATCTGGTGTCCACGTTTCCTAAAGACAGGTCTGATCAGTCTGTGCTCCTGCATCTTACCATGGTTGCCATTTACATTTTAGACATAAGCTGAGAACTGAGAAAAATTAAAGCAACTGTTGCCCAGCTATTTGCCAGGAAAGCTCAAGAAATAAGTTTCAGATGCCTAGGTGCTCTGGCTGGTACCTTGTCTTTTGACCAGTGCAGGAATATACAAAGGAGGCCACGCCTGTAGCTTGAACAGCTGTGCCAGAGAGGCTCCACCATTTAGGCCATTTCTTTGTCACTGGGAAGAGTCCAGTTTCTCAACTACATGTTTCTGGAGCATAATGAAGGTGATGAGGGTAGGCTGTTCATTCCGTTGTTAGATCGTGCAATTGGGTAGCCCTATAAGGCAGTATTGACATTGCCAGCAACTGGCCACAGGCTGCGTACTGAGTTTGCAAGGCCTCAGGACGGAGCTTTGTCACAATTGCTATGTTTGATTTTTTCTCGACCTGCCTGCAGCATTCTTTTACTTGGCTTAGCTGTGACTTTTTTTTTTAATTAATCAGGTGTCTATTGCTGATTTGTTTTACTTCTGTTTGTCTTTATGTTGTATGATCACAGCTTTATATAGATAGTAGTAACAAAATTTATTATAGATAGTAGTAACAAAGTAATAACAAACTTTTATTCTTTGCAAATGTCTCATTCTACAGCTAACATAATGTAGTGTAGAGAAAAAGAGGCCTTGTATGACAGCAGAGGCCTTGACAAGTGGAGACAGGATGAGGTGTGTGTATACCTCTTGTACAGGCATGGGATGATGAGCAATGAGACACGTGCTTGGCACTAGAAACCCCACAGCTATAAACAACTCTGTGGTCAGTTAAGGAAATGCAGACTAGATCTGGACAAAACTGGGATCTCTTGTCAGATACCTGTCGTGGTTTAACCCCAGCCAGCAACTAAGCACCATGCAGCCGCTCGCTCACCCCCCCACCGGTGGGATGGGGAAGAGGATCGGAAGGGCAAAAGGGGAAAACTCGTGGGTTGAGATAAAAACAGTTTAATAAGTAAAATAAAAATAGAACAGTAGTAATAGTAATAATAACAATAATAATAATAACAAATAATAATAGTACAATAGTAATACAAAGCAGGCGGTACACTGTACAATTGCTCACCACCCGCCGACCGATGCCCAGCACGTCCCCCAAGCAGCGATCGAACCCCTCCCCGGCCAACTCCCCTGCTTATATACTGAGCATGATGTCATATGGTATGGAATAGCCCTTTGGCCAGTCTGAGTCAGCTGCCCCAGCTGTGCCCCCTCCCAGCTTCTTGTGCACCTGGCAGAGCATGGGAAGCTGAAAGGTCCTTGACCAGTGTGAGCACCACTTAGCAAGTACTTAGCACTACTTAGCAAGAACCAAAACATCAGTGTATCATCGACATTGTTCTCAACCTAGACCCAAAACACAGCCCCATACCGGCTACCAGGAAGAAAACCAACTCTATCCCAGCTGAAACCAGGACAATACCCCAGCCCACAAAAGGAAATTGATCACTAAAAACTCTAATTGCAATTTCCATGAGACACCACTATAGCTTGGGAGACAGAGATTAGCCTCAAACTAACCTGTATTCAATCCTCAGACTAATCTGTATGTATTCAAGTGGAAATAAAATGTCTCAGCATCTCTAAATCAGTCTGCTTGTTCACCAATTTCTACTCTAGAAAAAGGAGTATTCTTATTTTTTCCCCAAAAAATGATATGACTTTTTTCCCCCTCCAGAGGGCCTGAGGAAGAGTGATTGATTAGTTGGAATCAGCTCTATTAGCAAGTCTTGAAAAATCATGAAAACAACTGCGTCATAATGCAGTAACTTTCATCAGCCTGAAAAGTGGGGTTTTTTGTTTGTTTTAAAGAGACCTTACAATGATGACCAGTATTTGAATGTAATGTGGGAGGTACAGTTTTGATAGCAGAAAATAGTTAAGGTGTTCTTGCTTTTATATTAACTAGGATTGAGGACAGTGATGAATACTTCCCCCCCCTCCCCCATTTTAAACCTAACCACCAACCAAGTGTTAAGCAAGCAATGTTCAAAGCTTCTGGTCCGCAAAACAGCATTTTGAAGCTTTCTTATAGTAACTGCCCACCTTCATAGTGCACACTGTAGATCTCTCTAAAGCAATGCTCTGACCATCCTGCTAAGTGATCCCACCTCCATAAATTTGACCTCAAGTTCTACATGCACTGCCTCATCCTCTGAAGCCTGTCTTACCAAGAATGTCCTGCTTCATGTAGAATATGCAAAGTGTGCTCGGACATCCCATTTCCTGGGTTTCCTACATGCCAATTAAACATGAACAAGGCTCACCATTAGTTCTTGCACTGCCTCTCCTTCTGAATACCTTGCAGTCTTTATCCTGCTTCTGGCTCATGAGAAGCCAGTTGTAATTTCATCTAAACTACCTCATACTCATCTCAGGAAATCTACAGGCATACATATGCAGCCCAGAGCAAGCCCACCATCCTACAGATGGGTGTCTTCACCTGTTATACAAGCTGAAGTGTTTTAAAATGTTCAACAGTTTCTAAAACAGCCAAAGAATATAAAGGGACATTCTGTTGGTGAATGAGGTTAAGCACTGAGTTAGATAGGAGGAAGTTGGAATGAATTTTTCCAGTCTTTTTTTTTTTTGGTACAATGTCATGATATTACTTGCATTAGGGAATTTTGAAAGTGTTCAGAAGACCAATTCTTAAGAGAAGAGTGACTGAAGGAAAAAGTTTTTTTGTAATTAACGTTTTAAGGTGCAAAACAGTTATTTATCCTTCTTGTACTGAAAGCACTATTTTTCATTTATTTATTTTAAGGGCTGGGTTATTCCCTCCCTCCAACCCCAAGAAAAAGTTATAGCTTTTATAGTTCAATATTTTCTATAATTAAAAAATGACAACTAGAAGTATCTTCAGTGAAAGTGTCTCCATTAATATTTCAGCTAAGCTTCACAGCAAGACATAACTCTTAATAAATACATGAAGAGGTCATTGAAAATGCTTGCAATGTAATGGTTTGCTGATAACAGTGAAATGTGAACATTACCTTGGAATTCATTTTATGCATTTCTTGCAAGCTATATATGGAAAAGAGGGAGGATGCCTTTCCCCTTTACATCAGCAATTAAAGTCAGCCCTTCTACTACACTATACATATGCAGTTGCCTTTCTAGTTCCATTCCAGTTGAAATTAAATTGCTTAACACCCCAAGATTTCCTGAGTTTAAGATAAAGCCTCTTGTACATTAAGTTCTCAGAAGCACAAGAGATGTTCCATTTTTTCCTGCTTCTACAGAAAGCAGCTACTGTTGATGTGGACTGACATACAAACATCAGTACACAAGAAAATGTCACCAATCTGTATGTTGAACAATTCAATCCAAGAAGATTTTATAACATAAACATAGACTAAGCAGTTCCAAAATGAAGGAGAGGAAAGAAAGAAGAAAAAAGCCATAGAAAGTGTGAAGACCCCAAGAGGCTTGCCCACATTTTCTGTGGGGAAAAGAGGCATACAAGCAACAAATGGCAATATAAACCACACACAGGCGTACAATATCCTGTCAGATCTGATTGCAGCTGAACTTATCAGGATTGATTCAAGTACAGGGTATGTTGCTGAAGGTATGTCAAAGTCAAACGAGAAAAAAACATGGAAATTAATATTTCAATGGGCTTAACGTCAATTTCCTAAGGATTTTCACATGAAAAAGTCATAATGTTCATCCAAAGACTTATTAGAAATTTGTAAACCCATCCTCCCACTATCTCCAGTGAACTTGCAGAATTTAGCTAATAAAAGCCCCTTTATTCTCTGTGTGAGGTCTACTCATCCTCTGTTTTGAGGATTTCATGCAACTCTTCAAAAACTTTCAAAATCAAGTCATAACCTATATATCCAGCATATACTGAAATCAATATCAGAAGAATCTTTCTGTCAATATTTATTTACGCAATATAATTTAAGTTCAATTTTTGTTTAAATTCCAGGGAAGCTTAGCTAGTCTAGAACATTATCTGCTTTGAGAATAATGATCAGAGACTGCTTCTTTTCTTTAGATAGGAAGAAACTTTTTCATAGAATCATTAAGGTTGGAAAAGACCTCTGAGATCATCAAGTCCAACAGTTAACCTAACTGCCTGGTCCACCTTTAAACCATGTCCCTAAGCACCACATCCACATGTTTTTTTAATACTTCCAGGGACTGTGATTGCACCACTTCCCTAGGCAGCCTGTTCCAATGCCTAACCGCTCACTCCGTGAAGAAATTTTTCCTAATATCTAATCTAAATCTCCCCTGGCACAACTTGAGGCCATTTCATCTCATTCTGTTGCTTGCTACCTGGGAAAAGATACCAACACCCTCCTCACTACAACCTCCTTTCAGATAGCTGTAGAGAGCAATAAGGTCTCCCTTCAGCCTCCTTTTCTCCAGGCTAAACAACCCCAGGTCCCTCAGCCGCTCCTCATACGACTTGTTCTCCAAGCCCTTCACCAACTTCGTTGCCCTTCTTTGCACATGCTCCAGCACCTCAACGTCCTTCTTGTAGTGAGGGGCCCAAAACTGAACACAGGATTCAAGGTACGGCATCACCAGTGCCAAGTACAGGGGCACTATCACTTCCCTAGTCCTGCTGGCCACACTACTCCTGATACAAGCCAGGATGCCATTGGCCTTCTTGGCCACCCGAGCACACTGCTGGCTCATGTTCAGCCAGCTGTTGACCAGCACCCCCAGGTCCTTTTCTGCCAGGCTGCTTTCCAGCCACTCTTCCCCAAGCCTATAGCCTTGCCTGGGGTTGTGGTGATATTTCCCTCCACATCCAATAATGGATGGAGATTCTCCTTGGCCCTCCTTTTGTTGTTGATATATTTGTAAAAACATTTTTTGTTATCTTTAACTGCAGTGGCCAGTTTAAGTTCTAGCTGGGCTTTTGCCTTTCTAGTTTTCTCCCTGCATAACCTAACAATATCCTTGCAGTCCTCCTGAGTTGCCTGCCCCTTCTTCCAAATATGGTAAACTCCTCTATTTTATTTTTTTTTTAATTGGGTTCCAGCCAAAGCTCCCTGTTGGGCCAGGCTGGTTTTCTTCCCCACCTGCTCATCTTTTGGCACATGGGGACAGCCTGCTTCTGTGCCTTTAGGACTTTCTTTCTCAAGAATATCCAGCCTTCCTGGACTCCTTTGCCCTTCAGGTCTACCTCCTAAGGGACTTTCTCAACCAGACTCCTAAACAGGCCAAAGTCTGCCTTTCTAAAGTCCAGGGTAGTGGTTTTGCTGACCCACCTCCTTACTTCTCCAAGAATCAAAAATGCTATCATTTCATGGTCACTGTGCCCAAGACAGCCTCTGACCACTACATCACCCACCAGGCCTTCTCTGTTTGTAAACAGCAGATCCAGCAGGGCACCTCCCCTGGTTGGCTCCCTCACCAGCTGCATCAGGAAGTTATCTTCCACACACTGCAGGAACCTCCTAGACGGCTTTCTCTCTGCTGTGTTGTATTTCCAGCAGATATCTGGTAAGTTGCAGTCTCCCACGAGAACAAGGGCTAGCAATCATGAGACTTCAGCCAGCCGCTTGTAGAATGCTTCATCTGTTTCTTCATCTTGGTTGGGTGGTCTATAACAGACTCCCACCAGGATATCTGCCTTGTTGGCCTTCCCCCGATCTTTACCCATATATTACCAGAGATTAGGTCCCATAGTGTAACATTATAGGGTTTCTTAATTCTAAAAGTTAGAAACTATGGATTTCCATTTTCAGTTTTGGAGACAGACAACACTAAGTTTTATTGTCTTCAGAATGAAAACCTTATTTAGGAAGCAATCAAAAAAGATAGGATGAGACAAGAATCAGAAAATTTTCATTGATCTAGTCATAACTCTGGCTAAGACTGCTAATTTGGGTTGAGGGTATACTCTGCCCCATCATCCAGATCATTAATGAAGACACTGAACAGGACCGGGACTAGTATTTACCCATTGGGATACACTGCTAGTTACTGTCCTCCAACTTTTCCTCCCTTTGGTATGGTTGCTATCCAGAAAGTTACCTGGGATAAAATAGGCTTCTCTGACTAGAGCTTATTATCCTTTATATGCCAATTGTCCAGATTCACAGCTGAAAGTCTGGAACCTGTGTGTTTATCAGAAGTCAGATAATTTATTTCCACCTATACCAAACCCATTCATTTCAAAGTTGTAAAATACTTCTAGATTTCTTTAAAAGCTCACTGAAGTTTGAAACTAAACAAAATACCCACTCAAAAACCACACATACAACACATCACAGTCCCCCTCACTCAACACTTTCTATTAACTTTAATGAACTCTAGTAAGATCCCATCTTTATACGTTTAATGCAGTAGGGTTTTTTTGTAGCTAAGAAACAGCTGTACTGTCCTTTCTCATGACAATTAACTTCCTCCCCTTCCTTATTTAACCGCTTAACATTGTCCAGTCCTCAGAGAAGTTATCCTTTCTCATCCCACTTCCTCCTAAGCAAGTCTTGCCAGCGGCTGGGAATGAATCTGAGAAAAGAAGCAGTGGCTATCTTATCAGATGCTCCCTACCACCTCCCAGCACTCCAACTGTCTGTAGACCTCAGGAGAAAAAAACCCAAAACAACAGGGTCTCCTACCAGAATTTAAGCCTTCTCGCAAAGCAAAGCTAATACATCAGCTGGCTTGTCACCTAACAATTATCTCATCAATTGTTAAAAGCATATGCTCTAAGAACACTTAGAAATGCACTAGAAGTACATTCTAAAGCTCTTTTACATATCTGGAGCCCTCCTGAAGAATTAAGTTTTATAAGAAGCTGTCTGGAACCATCCCCTACTGTTCCTGCCAGATCAGGACCTTTTTAGTCACATTTCTATTAACACAGAAGGCCCTTTGGTGACACCAGTCAGCAAAAGCCATGCATATGGATATCATGTGACAAGTATAATGTGAATTTCAGAAGACTGTAAGCTTTCCTTTTTACTGTGATAGCTATTAAGTAACATGGTCAGCAAACATCATAAAAGCAATGGCTGAAGTGTTTGCACAGTCATGAGCAAAACGGCACTCAAAGTGAGGTGAAAAACTATTAAGATATATCTCACTGAGAATCCTCACAGTATTTTCCAGAATTTGACACAAAGATCAAGTGTGCAAGACTTATACGTGTCCTATTAAAACTGCTTATATTAAATATTTTATTAGAAAAGACTCATATTTTCCTTATTCATAGCCTTGGGAGGGTGTGTGTGTGGGGGGAAATTCCTTGGATAAGGGAAACTGAAGAATGTATGTTCAATAGAAAACTGTAGTGTTGTCCTCAACAGATACAATGTTAGCAGATCCTCTATTTTCTCACTTACCTGTAGTATGTAACTCTAGAGAAGTCATCTCAACTGCTCTTAAGATTCAAATCTCTCATCCCCAGTTCCCACACAGCCCTCACAACAATATCTTAGTGCCCCAGATGGATTTACTCATTTTGTGTAATGCATTTATTCCCTTTACAACATGGCTCACACCAAGTTTATCATCATCATCTTTAAATAAAGATAGGAAACAGAAGCACAAGAGTGATGAGAACCAGAGCAACAAAAGGACTTTTATGTCACTAGGTTGGCCATTATGCTATATTTTCCAGGAATTCTTTCTTTTTCTACTCATTTGTGCAAAAATGTTGCTGTGGTTAAGCCCTCATCAGATCTGACAGGTCTGGCTCTTCAGGTAATGTATTGTTGTACACACTGAAGTGATGCCAGTACTCCACTAACTTGTTTCATAAAGGACTGAGCACTTTTAGACATGCTTAAAATATATTTGGGAACCTAGGAAGCAACCCTCTAACCTCTGTGGCCAACAAGATAAGTTTTATGAAGCTGAATTTTGAACTCTATGTATATTTGAGTGATAGTGTTGTGGTATGGACCAAAAAAATGTAAAGGTAGGATGGCAGTAGAAGTCACCCTGTCCCTGTCCTCCCCCACCCCCCAACATAAGCAAAACCATGAAAGGGCATTACTGGTCCCTAAAAGAAGGGAACCTTGAGCACTAGGTAGAGATTTAAAGAATAATAAAAAGCATACATCCAGTGTCCATGAATGTTGGCAGGAAGTAACACACATAAGAAAGTGCAAATCCAGTTGTAGCCCTCTGGTTATAGTAAAGGCTACAGAGAAAGAAGAGAGGAATCACTCCAACATCATCTCTCACAGCTTAGGACACAAAAAACAGACCAACACTACTACTTAAATCATAGATTAAGCCATAGATAACATTAACAACTGCCAGCTCTTTTCCTGCCCTCACCCTCCCGAAGGATCTTCAGTTTTCAATTTACCTCTCACAGCATTTTGCTACTGCAGACTCAGCAAACATAAGTAATTTTGAAATTTAAAGTGTCTTCCCACACCTTCTGAATCACCTTTCCCCAAGGCAGTGATCAATACCACAGAACTGTGTCAGTGTGAATTCAGCTGCAGCAGTGTAGATGATTATATGTTCATTCTACTCAACTTTTGGGCTAAACCAACTAGGCCTAAAGCTGCTTAAGTACATAAGTCCCTTTCAAAAAACAGTTCCTATTGATGATTTACCACCTGAGCAACATTTTTAAGGATTCACACATGAGCTGTTTAGGAAAAAATATTCCAAAGAAAGAAAGGGTAAGAGTAAAAAAGTAAAGCATCACAATAATGTGGCAGTGGACATGTACATCAGGTAGAATGTGAACAGCACTGCAGGCAAAATACAAACTTAAACAGTTGGTGTTCAAGTTGGCCATATATATTCCAAGACACAGTCATTGCTTTGCATCATCTCAGCATAAAGCACTCCTAAAAACAGAAATATGATGAAAAGAGAAGTGTGTGTCAACCCCAACAGATAATACTAACAAAAGCCATAACCATTATTAGAAACAAAGCTAGAAATGCTGCAGAGTCTTGTGAACAGTGAAACATCATCAGCTCCTGCCATTTGTCATCATGTCACCAAATCTAGCATAAGATCAATACAGTAAGCATTGAATCACTAGAGAAAGATTTCAGTGCAAAACATAGTGATTTATCCATGAAGGTAACCAACCACACGAGGAGCCTTTTGTTGTTAAAAAAAAACAAACAAAAAACAAAAAAACAAACCCTTCACCACTTATAGCAGATGAAAGGTAGAACTTAGTGCTATTAAGTTCTACTTTGATTTGGCAGAAGCACTGAAAGTTTAGTCTTAACTACATTAACAATACAGTAGCACTTCAACAACCAAGGATTTTAAGTCAATAAGGGACAATTAGAGAAACTTTAGGAGAGACGGTTTTTTCATAGCAGATTTACAGTGCAGTCAAAAAGTGTTAGCCACAAGGCTCCATCTGCTTTTGCTGATTATTTGAAAGGTAGGGTTAGAGGCTGCAGATGACAACAGATATTCAATATGAATGAGACAGGACTATGTACCACAAAGAACCTTTGTCACTGAGAAATGTAAACTTCAAAACTAAAATTGGGTGGTCTTTATGGTCTTGAATGCTGTGCAGCAATGCTACTGATAACTTTGAGTATAGTCCTGTATTAGTTTACCACTTATAAAAATGAAGGGCGGGTAAAGGCTTAAGCTTACACACTTACCTGTTGACTCGCAATTGAACACAAAGTCCTGGCTTAATTTCCAGGTTACAAAAGACTGCTTAATGGACTGCTTTAGCTGCAATACTTGGCAGCATTTCTATGTGAATAGTCCCATGTTTAAAGCTTTGCTGATTCTTGTTAATGCACCAAGGCATTTATCTCATCTTTGTGATTTGCATCCAAACATTCTGCTTTTGTTTTTGCCAAACACTACCTCACTTTTGCAACTGCTAGACCAAGGAGTAATTGTTAATTTTAGGATGATTTATTTACAACAAACATTGATGTGTTTACTTAAAGTGATTGACAAATCACACAAGTCATCAATGAATGAATTTTTGCAAGACCTTCAACATACAACATGCCTTTGAATACATTCTTGCAGTGTGGGACTTGAGAACTAATAATACAACAAAGTGGTGTTTGGAAGGAATGAATCTACAGCTTTCAAAGCTTTGAAAAACAAAGCTCAAGTAATAATTCTTGGACAAACTGTTGTGTTTGATGAATTAGAGACAGATACTGTAGAACTTGGATTCACCTACAGTTAAAGGAAGATGAATGAAACCAACTTGCTATCTCCCACATATTTTAATCCTCTGATGTAGTTAATGTTTCTTCTGTTTCAAGTGGAAATATGTTGTTTTACATGCAGAAACAACAGTGGAGTAGGCAAGGCAGAGAAGAAACATCAGCTGTGGGTAGTGATAACCCAGAGAACTACTCATCCACCTCTGCCAACCCCATCAACTCTCCAGTAGGACTGACCATATTTTTACAGTGTCAGGAACATATTCACACAACTACATTTTTTTAAAGGTGCATTATTTTATTACATTTATTATCATGTAGCCTAGTTAAAATTAGTCTTTGCTTTCTTTGATTTAAATAATTTTTCATCAAGTATGTGTGGATACGGCAGGAAGTTTAGTCAAGGAGGTTAAGAAATTCCCTTATTTTCCAATCAATAATCTATAAATGCATATTTTCCTAAAACCAACTTCCCTTAGGGATGCATCTATCAGCATTAAAGATAGACTGCTACATATTGGGCTGAGCACAGAGCTGTGGGAGCTACCCTACTGTGGCAGGACATAAGGGCTTCAGCATATTGGCTCTATGATTGCCAGGTGTACAAAGGTAGCTCACAACCAAGAGGGTCCAAGTGCTAATAAATACATCCAAGCTCATCCAATTAAGCACTATGTCTTTAGCCTCTGTGAGACCAACTGGGGAGTACATAGTTGCACAAGCCTTTTCCTAGATCTAGATCCAAGCTATTTGTTCAGAGCCATGGAGCCATTTAGTAGAGATTAATTCTTAGATTCCTATTTAAAACTGTGAGTTTCTAAACAGACTGATAGCACAGCAGATACAGCCAGTTGGGAATTTGTTTAGATAAAGTTTAGACATCAGGCTACATGAATATAGAAACAAGAGCAGATTAAATATAGCATGCACTGGACAGAACTTCTCTATGAAGACCTACAAGTAGTCAATTAGTAAAACTGAGTATTTGCACAAGTGTTTTATAGTTACAGACATCGGCAAATTTAGCTCTTCATGCAAGTATACAACTAAAAGCACAAACCCATGAAACTTGCTTGCATTCTGTCTTAGGAGTACAACAGCAGTTAAAAGTTTACGACCATTGACTTCAGATTTCTTTCTCAACTTCAAAAACATTTCATGCTGAGAAAGATGGATTTTTTTCTCAGCCTAGAATCATTCAAACAGGAAAAAAAAAATCAGTTCATAGCCTAGCAAAACACCAGCCAAAACCAATTCAATATTAGAAGACATACCTAACAAAAGCCACTCTATTATATACTTTCTTAAGTACTGCTACCTTCAAAAAAGCCTTTCTTATTCACTCCTGAAATTTCTCATTCCTTATTCAGGATCTCAGCCACCACTCACCCACCTCATAAATGCCAGATCCACTGCATCAGATTCACCACATTATACTCCAAATAAAAAGTTAAGTCCTAAGGCAAGCCTACACTACCCCTTTCCCATGTATCTTTAGCAGGAAACTTCTCATTGTTGTTTTGTTCCTGACTACAGTTCACTTACCTCATGAAGGTCAGGCCTTCCTCCCATACTATTTCAAACAAAAAGCAGACTTTCTAGTACTATTAAAAAAAACACCCAACCCCCTTCTTTGAATTTTCACATACAATGAACAGAATCTCGAACCATCTCTTTTTTAACTTACAGAATAAGGAGTGTGTTAACCTACTCTTTCCCTTTTAATTGGCTCAAGACACCTGATGACCATTTGCTAATTGAAACTAATCAACCAATTTATACTTTGTCACCTGCTCTGTTTTTAAATGCTAAGAGGGTTGGCTTGTTGAATGTATTTTAGCTCAATTGTACAGAGAAGAAGTAAGGCAGTTTTCTTACTGAGAAGGCATTTGGTTTCGTCTGCAAGTCTTTTAGATTTTTCTCCCTTTTCGGTACAGTGGTAGCATTACCTGATTTCAGCTATTGAGTACTGGTTTAAATATTCCAACATTATCTGCTGCATCTGTTTTTGCCTCAGGTAATAACACTCTGCTATAAAATAGAAGGCATATATGATGCCTGACTGAATTATTTCCAAGACCTGATGCTTTCTATATGGAAATAGTTTCAAACAAAATCATTTATTCTTGCCATATACTCTGCAACAGGAACCAAACCTGCCTTTATTCTGAAATGAAAAGTGTTAAGATAAGAGATCTAAAAGTTCATTAAACATATATGATAACTCTAGTAAACAAAACAGCCTTGATAGTAACAAAGAAATGGCTCTATATTCCTTATGTCTATTGACTCCAGAAGGAATGTGAATCAAAAACAGGACAAAGTTTTGTCCATTTATTCGGAGCATGACACATCTAAAAGCAATAAACCAGGCATGAGGAGGGGAGTGGAGAGGAGGAACTTAACCAATACCGACTAGTTTGCCAATGTATATATTGGATTGTTTAGATGATTTATAGTGTATTCTACTTCTTAAAGAGTTACTTGAGTTCTCATTATCTTCTATTGCTAAAATTTCTTAAAAGTTCTGGATAACCAACCATTTTATGGCACCTGAAGTGACCCAATTATTACTTTCTGCCTTTTGAAAATTAAGTCATTCCAAGAGGGAAACTCTACAATATTTAAAATCTGTGCTAAGTTTTGCACATCTAGCAGGCTCATCGCTACTATAAATTGTATAAAATACTATGGATTCAAAGTATATTTGTGTGAACGTGGTTTTATAGTACAGTGGTAACTTGAGGAAACAGCTATGTTCACTGTTTAATTTTTGACTTGGTGCTGAACACATAGTAGAAGCTCCTTTCCTGAAGAAGTCTATGTCTAAAGCAGAATTCATCTAAAATTCCCAAACAGCCTGCAACCAGCAGTACAAAAGAGAACTTGGTTGTGTGATCCTGCCAGTACCACCCAGAGACACAGATCTTCCACAAACAGGTCTATTAAAACTTCCTAGAGACCAACCAGACCAGAAGTGAGTGGGCAGGTACTGGAACTACACATAGCTACTATTTAGGAAATGTGCAGGGAAGGAAATAGGAGTGGATGAAAGCATGAGATCAGAGTCGGAGGCTAGGGAGCAGAAATGTACACTATGCATCAGTAAGCATTAAGAATGATGGATAGCTCAGCCCTTCTGAAGTCAGGAGTTATCTGCATAGCCAGTAGTATTCACCGCTGCTGAGGATGGAATTCACTACATTAAGTTAGTAAATCCCTATGCAAGACAAAAGGGAAGAAGAAAGGGTTTACTACTGTAAGTCAACCATTCCTTCCAGAAAGAACCTAAGTTGCACTAAGGTTGTATATACAATGTATTTTGTTTTGTTAACTACTTCACATTAGCATAAGACTGCGGTAGAGCTGACAACTGACTTGGAGTTCCTTGATCTGCAACCCTGCTGTCTAAATATAAGACTCTAAATTCTCTGCAGAGGTTTGTGTTTTTTAAATAAACTAGCTAATAACCACCTCTGGTAATTAATCTTGGAAAAGTGATTAAAGTCAAAAAACAAGTGAAGTTAATCATCCTTGACCTACATTACAATCAGCCACTCACTGCTTAACTACATGAACTATCCAAGTCTGTTCTGAAGTTCAGCTTGCACAAAGGGCAGAAGGAAGAAATGGTGGCAGTGCAGTTGAAGCAAAAGCTTTTAAATAGAAATAGGAGCCATAAAAAAAATATATAAGTTGTTATTCTGATGATTCCCTTATTTCACTTGTAAGCTGAAGGCACTAGCATGCAACACACCTTGGAGCAAAATGGCAAGTTTTAATTATTAAATGCAATTTCATTGGGTGTGATGATAGATACAGATTTTTCTGTGCAGTTTCAGATACAGATATGTGACCATATGCCACAAAATGGGAAATCTGATTGTTTTGCCCATGTGCTAAAGGGTGAATTACTGGTAGTTTGTTGTAATTCCCCTTATCCACTAGGAGGGTGAGATGTGGAATATCTTTATTTTTAGATCTTCATATTCTTTCAAAAGACAGGATTACTTGGAAATCTGTAAACTACATTTTTGTTTTTTAATGTTAGAAGAAAGAATCTTGAATTAATACAACATGCTCATGTCTAGCCCTAGGGAGGAAATGAGTTGGCTTTACAATCAGACATATCTTTCAGAAATGTAAATTAATGACACACTCCCAAAAGCTGTAAGTTACAGAACATGACATGGTTACGAAGGAACAGTTTTCCAGCTCCAGTGTTGCCCAAAAGCTAGTAGTTCTTTCCACCTGCTTTCCCTTCCACTCTGCCTATCAGGTCATTTTAACTTTAGAAGCATTTCTCCTTCAGTTTAGGAGGACATTTAAGCAAGTGCTCAAGTCCCTCTCTGAAAGCTCTACTTAGTTCTTCACAAGCCGCTGAAAGCCATTTACAGGCTTAAGGCCTTTGTTGACTCAAGATTAACAAATAAGACTAGAAGACTAACAAGAAAAAAGATCACTTAAGAGAAAACTTTCTATAACAACAGGGAAGGTAGCACCCAACTGTCTACCTCTAAAGCTCTACATCTTGGAAGAAAGTAATGCATCCAGAAAATTGATACAAATTTTAAGTCTACTTCTGCTTTTAGAACCTCCAAAATTTCAGTTATTCCTCCCACAAAGAAAAGGCTGTACAGGACCTTGTAAGACCTTTTCTTTTTATTGTGATAAAGTATTGTCAGCTCATAAATAAAAAAATTCACTCTACCTCAGATCTGATCTGTCACAGCAAAAATCATAGATCTGCTGGAAACTCAATGTTAAGACCCTAAGTGACACTTCCAATTTCTCTATGAAGTAAAAATCCCCAAAGGATTTCCACAGCTCCCTCTCACCCCAGTAAATAAAATAACATAGACCACAGATAGCTTTTAATTATTTGGTCTAATGAGTGGGAATAATCCAGACAGAGCAAGAACAGGTAATATAAAGCATGTATAAAATAGATAAAATATTTTAGGCTTATTTTTGAAAACACAGACTTACAAGAGATACAAAAGCCAAATACCATTGAATGTCAAATGGGTACTGTTTCTCATTACATTATGCATGCTGTCCAGGCTACACACACAGGACTCTTGACCCTTTAGGAAAGGGTAAGAAGCAATTAAAATTGTTTTCTTTAAAAAGAAAATTATAAATTAATTAGGTCAAAGGTAGAATGGGCTAGCAGCCCAAAGAGCCTTCAAAATTGCTGTAATCACTTTCAACAACATAAAAAAATAAGGATGAAACAAAAACAACGTTGTGGCTCTTAACGTTCTTTTAAAAGAGCTAGTAAAGTTTGTCAGGATGGCTCTGAAGAAAAATAACAGCTATGTTTAGGAGAATAGACAACAACTTTTCTTATTGCACCAGTAGAAAAAATAAAATATCCAACTCAACTCTGAAAGTGCTCCTTCAGACTGTGCTTGGACCATGAAGCAGTCAGCACTTTGAGATGGCCATGCCTCAGACTTTTTCTCTGGAGCAAGTTCCCCAAAAACTAAAATGTCCTTAAACTTAAAAAACAACAACAACAAAACCCCATGTTTTATTAGAGTAGAAGGAATACTTAGCATTTTTTTGCAGAGACAGTCAGAGTGACTAGATCAATCAGAACAAAACCAGACAAGCAAACAAAAAATTATTATAAGCTTGCAGCCTAGTTGACCGTGATAGACCAGGAATGAGGTGGGCTGCTGGCTCCTGGACCCTCCCTCTCTGACAATCTCTTTTCCCTCCAGAAGGCACCAGCTCACCTGCACGCTCTCCTAAAAGGAACATACTATGTAGCTGAGAGCATTGTGCATCACAGAAGTCTTTACTACGTAACATCAGCCCTGAGTAACTACAAAATCTTGTGCATGGCTTAACTTTGCTGATGTCAATAGCAACTGTTTGCTATGCATAAAACAGTTAAGAATATACAGAAATATTTGTAAGATCAGGTCTAATAATAAAGACTGACAGCTGAATTATGAAAATGGGTGTCGTGGTTTAACCCCAGCCAGCAGCTAAGCACCACGCAGCCGCTTGCTCACCCCCCCACCGGTGGGATGGGGAAGAGGATCGGAAGGGCAAAAGGGGAAAACTCGTGGGTTGAGATAAAAACAGTTTAATAACTAAAGTAAAATTAAAAATAGAACAGTAGTAATACAAAGCAAGCGGTACACTGTACAATTGCTCACCACCCGCCGACCGATGCCCAGCACGTCCCCCAAGCAGCGATCGAACCCCTCCCTGGCCAACTCCCCTGCTTATATACTGAGCATGACGTCACGTGGTATGGAATAGCCCCCCACCCAGTCTGAGTCAGCTGCCCCAGCTGTGCCCCCTCCCAGCTTCTTGTGCCCCTGGCAGAGCATGGGAAGCTGAAAGGTCCTTGACCAGTGTGAGTACCACTTAGCAAGTACTTAGCACTACTTAACAAGAACCAAAACATCAGTGTATCATCGACATTGTTCTCAACCTAGACCCAAAACACAGCCCCATACCGGCTACCAGGAAGAAAACCAACTCCATCCCAGCCGAAACCAGGACAATGGGCTTAAGCACAAGAAAAACGGATGTTCACAAGTGAATCACTCAAAGGAGAAAAGACTTCTCAGAAGTTTTGCTCCATGTATGATCTGATTATTATTGCAAGAAATGCTTTTGTTTGAAAAGATTTTATGAGTTAGAGTACTGTACTGGTTTTGGGTGGGCTAGAGTTAATTTTCTTCATAGTAGCTTATATGGCACTGTGTTTTGGATTTGTGATGAAAACAGTGCTAATAACACACTGTTGTTTTAGTTATTGCTGAATAATGCATACAGAATGTTAAGGACTTTTCTGTTTCTCACTCTGGCCTGCTAGTGGGTAGTCTGGGAGTGCACAAGAAGTTGGGAGTGGACACAGCCAAGACAGCCAACCCCAACTGACCAAAGGGCTACTCCGTACCATATGACATCATGGTCAGCAATAAAAGCTGGGGGGTAAGTTTGCTGTGGCTGCCATTACTTGGGGACTGGCTGGGCATTGGTCGGCTGATGATGAGCAATAGCTTCGGGGTTGTTCTTTTTTTACATCACTTGATTTTCTAGGTTTTGGTGTTGGGTTTTTCTTTTTGTTTTGTTTTGGGTTTTTTGGGTGGTGGTGGGTTTTCTTTACTTGTTAAACTGTCTTTATCTCAACCTTTGAGTTTTCTCACCTCTACCCTTCTGATTCTCTATCCCATCTCACCAAGAGGGAATGAGTGAGCAGTTGTGTGGTTAGCTGCCTACCAGGGTTAAACCACAACAAGTACCCTTTGCAAATTGTAGCTTCTGATCTTTTGACCTCTTTTTCTCTGTGGATGTGAAAAGAGTCTGGCTCCACCTCTACAGCCCTCCCTTTGGGTAGTGAAAAGCTATAACAAGATATCCATAGCCTTCTTTTTTCCAGTCTGAACAAATACAGTTCCCATAAAAGTTTCTTGTATGTCATGTGCTCCAGCGCCCTGACCATACTGGTGGCACTCTGCTGAGCCTACTCCAGTTTTTCAACATTTTTCTTCTGCTACACGTGCAAAGCTAGAAGTACTCTTAGTGTAGCTTCGTGAGTGCTAAATGAAGGGAAGAAATGACAGTCCTTGTCCATGTGACTATTTGCTTGTTATTACAGCCCAATATGTGATTAAACTTCACTGTTGCAAGGAAACATTGCTCATTCATGTTCCACTCATCTCCCCAAACTCTCAGATACTCTTTTGCATAGCTGCTACCTACCGTCTGGGTCCATCGCAGAGATGTTCTGTCTGAGGTACAGGTCTTTGCATTTGTGTT
Source organism: Theristicus caerulescens (assembly GCA_020745775.1). Lineage (NCBI taxonomy): Eukaryota > Metazoa > Chordata > Aves > Pelecaniformes > Threskiornithidae > Theristicus > Theristicus caerulescens. The sequence continues at coordinate 79,794,448 of CM036558.1, forward strand.
TGTTGAAGTTCATGGGATCCCTGTGGTCCAGTTCCTTCAGCTTGTTGAGGTCCTGACAAACAAATCTTTGAATCCATCTGTGAATACTTCTTCAGAGCAGAATGTGAGATAACAGAAATCCACAGAAGTGCGGGTTTAGTTAAATATGATCATCATTCATGCTTAAAATATTTGTGGGTGTGTCTCAGACATAGACAATCCTCAAAGTAGAAGTAAAAACTGGTAGACAGTCCTTTTCTGAATAGCTTCTAATCTATGTAAAGAGAGACATCACAGCAGCATGGAGACAGATGGATGAGCATGCAGAAAGAAATAATGAATTAACAATGGTTTGCATAACAGGTAGTTGTGAAAGTGTTACAGGACCAAGCCATTGCAACTTCTTTATAGATATTTTGTGCACCTGCTTTCAAACTCCCTTTTCCTCTTCGTGGAGGGGCTGTGTGGATAAATATGCTAGATTTGGAGGTGCCCAAACACTTTAAAAAGAGAAGGAATAAATTACTTGACACAGATAGTCTTTCAAACGCTATTGGGTTTGCATGGCAAGGTTTCGGTAGCAGGGGAGCTACAGGGATGGCTTCTGTGAGAAGATGTTAGAAGCTTCCCCTATGTCCAATAGAGCTGGCTCCAAGACAGACGCGCCGCTGGCCAAGGCCAAGCCAATCAGCAACAATGGTAGCGCCTCTGGGATAACATATTTAAGAAGGCAAAAAAGTTGCTGCAAAGCAGCAATTGCAGCCGGGAGAGAGGAGTAAGAATATGTGAGAGAAACAACTCTGCACACACCAAGGTCAGTGAAGAAGGAGGGGGAGGAGGTGCTCCAGGTACTGGAGCAGAGATTCCCCTGCAGCCCGTGGTGAAGACCATGGTGAGGCAGGCTGTCCCACTGCAGCTCATGGAGGTTAACGGTGGAGCAGATATCCATGTGCAGCCCGTGGAGGACTCCATGCTGGAGCAGGTGGATGCGCTTGAAGGATGCTGTGATCCTGCAGGGGACCCATGCTGGAGCAGCCTGTTCCTGAAGGACTGCACCCCATGGAAAGAACCCACAGTGGAGTAGTTTGTGAAGAACTGCCGTCTGTGGGAAGGATTAACGTTGGAGAAGTTCATGGAGAACTGTCTCCCGTGGGAGGGATCCCATGCTGGAGCAGGGGAAGAGTGTGAGGAGTCCTCCCTGTGAGGAGGAAGGAGCGGCAGAGACTATCTGTGATGAACTGACTCCAACCCCCATTACCGTCTCCCCGTGCCTCTCAGGGGGAGGAGGTATAGAAATTGGGAGTAAAGTTAAGCCTGGGAAGAAGGGAGGGGTGGGGGGAAAGTGTTTTAAGATTTAGTTTTTATTTCTCATTACCTTACTCTGATTTGATTGGTAATAAATTAAATTAAATTTCCCCAAGTCAAGTCTGTTTTGCCCTTAATCATAATTGGTGAATGATCTCTCCCTGACCTTATCTCGACCCACGAGCCTCTCGATATATTTTCTCTCCCCGTCCAGTTGAAGAGGGGGAGTGATAGAGCAGCTTTGGTGGGCACCTGGCATCCAGCCACAGTCAATCCTCCACACAAACGAACTTTTAAAGGAAGAAAGATGGAAGGAAATGTAGGGAATTTACAGAAAGTTTTATATAGATTTTCCAGAGGAAAACATATATCTTTTCAATATAAACCATTTTTTATTCTAGTGAAGTATTATGGGCTAGAGCTGGAGAATGACAATTTAATTCTGTGAAAAAATTTGAGGTGGCAAAATATGTCATTCTTCCACATCGAAACTGTGTCAGGTACATTTTTGTTTTGAAGTGATCCAATTTTCTGGACCTTTTAATCATTCTCCTTATTTGTGAAAGTGACCAGAAAGCCCAGCTAGGTTTCAAAAAATTTCTTGTTGGGAACTTCATCAAAATCAGTGTTGCTATAAGTTGTGTTTGCCCTTAACTAAACAGCAAATTTAAGCCTAAAAGGCATTTCTTTTAAGAGGGTCCGATGCTATTACAAATTGTGTAGGCGGAAAGAAAACAAATCAAGGGGGATAATTATTCTCAGGAATATTTAAAAATTATTTTGAGCTGCTTCAGAGGACTCAGTCATGCATTGTGCCATGGATATAGTGGTCTAAACAGAAAAAAAGCCTGCCCAAAAGTTACGTGGAGAGAAATTAGTCTGTAGTGCCCTACTCTACGGAAAGAGTGCAACACATAAGTGCTGCTACCAGAGATGGGTAACCCTGGAGAAGGGATTCATACAGCTAGTCAGATGAGTTCCTAATAGCTGGGGTTAATGTGACCTCATTGCCTATCTTGCAGTTCAGCTGTCCGTGACCCAAGGCCTAACTTTAGTATTGCACAACTGCGTGACCATGGCTAAGGCTTCTGAGGCAACTGTTCTGTGATTAGAGAAATTGTGAGAAAGTACATTTGAGTAGCACCATGCAATATATGGTAGACAGAAGTAAGACTGTTGAGTAAGGAATAGGTGTCAATACAAGGAATCAAGAGAAAAAAAAACCCACAATCCAAAACAACAAGGAATGGTACAAAATGCTACAGGTAACAACAGTAGTATAAGACAACTCCACGACTCTGAATCTCCATTTCAGGAAGCAGCAGATGCCAACCCTTTCCTATCATATTAACTACTGCCTACTAGTAAAGACATTGGATGTCTTATGCTGATAAGTATGCTAGTGCTTAGCCTAGTGGCTTTTTAATGCTAGCTATTGTTTATGTGTAATACCCAATAAATGACAGCTTTATACTTTGGAGTTTTATATGTCAATCTTCAGAGTCTTTCAGTACATGGCAAAAAGGGTCCCCAAAAAAGTGACCCTGAGATATACAGATGGTTACACCAGTTGCTACTGCTGATGTCCCAGTTGAGCACTAAGAATTAAAGTTGTTTTTTTAAGAACTGCAGTAGCGTTACTACACACAAGTGGCGGCATAAATAACGTTTAGTGACCTTGGGAGTAAATCTCTTCTGAGGTAATTCTGGACTCATTAGTAAGATATGTGTGTGTAGTGGGGAAGCATTTTGAATCCTCTATGACAGGGAGGGAAAACTGACCCTGAGAGTTCTGTTTAGGCAAGTCAGTCAAAGCTTTTAAGGCTAGCATAGAGTGTACTACAATGAAGAGATGCATGTAGCTCATTTACAAGTTACACACAGTATAAAAAGCATACACAATTTCAGTAAATTTATGTGCAAACAGTGATGATAAGATAAAATACTTACCTGTGTGGACATGCTGGTATGCAGTGTGGTAAGTGCATTACACTGTCACTCCATTTGAACACTTGCTAGACCCACTATTCAGAACTCAGCCATCAGCAAACCTGTTAATGATCTCCAGTGTCTGTGGGGAAAAGGATGCACAGTACTAGGAAAATTTACTGAAAATTGGTCTGGAGCAACTAAAAGATTAGTTGTTGTAGGCTCCACAGAACCATGCAGCAGAGAAAAAGTTACATAAACACGATGTCAGGTTAGAAAAGACAAATAATGAGTGTTGAAAATAGGCCATCCTTAAGCACAATAATGGGCTGTACTGTTAAACTTTCACAACCTAAGGGCCACACCTAATTTTCATGTGCATTTAGATTCGTCTAAGGAAGGTAAGCTTTAATTGCTGCTAAGTTGCCCCAGGCTTGATTGACGCTTTTATTATAAAAGGGGGGAGGAGGAAAAATGTCACAATGTATCTTTATTTATATTTAAGCAACTTCCAACCGAACACCTCATTAGTATTACAAAATAGAATATAAATTATTTAAACACTTACGTATAGTAAACATAACATAATGAACCTGTCAGAACCTGGTTTGGACTCAAGAGGTGGAAAGGAGAAATTGCTCTGGTGTTTAATGAAATCTGTGATATATATCCATATATTCTTTTCCATATAATTACTGAGGCATGAACCATTTACTTGGTATGTGCTCATAATTCCTTTGATAATAGTAAACCACTTTTAGGACTCCTTTCTGTGTTACCTGTGTTGAACCACAGCCAGTGAACGTCCATTTGGCTTGCCACTTTAGTCATTGGGAAAGAAAATTGGAACAGATGAAAAGAAGCAACTGACTGACTGTGTGAAGGATCACGAAGAAGACGTGCAATCCTCTAATGTTAGCTTGTGGTGTTCCAGTCCTGTACCATAGGGCTTCTTACACCACTTAATAGTGTCTTACAGCCAGTAGTATCCAGAGGCAACCATTAAGGTCCATATACCCTTGTCAGTCCCCTGATTGTCACTGATCATTGTCAACACAGCCTCCCATTCCCATTCTCCCAATGTGGAGGAGAGGAAGTTGAACGGACATGACTGAAATCCTTTGTTGCTCTCTCTCTGACTCTGGGAAAAGACATTCTAATAATTAATACTCAATTCAAATAATTTTTGAGTTGAGAGTAAATACTGGAATTACATATATGAAGTTTGAACATTACTTTGGGACCTAAGAGAGGGTAACTCATACTGTATGTGCAGCAGGAAAGTTCAAATGACACACTTTGAAGTAACTATTGTTTAACCTTATTATTAAAATAATGCTTTCTAGTTAGAGAATAGAAACCCAGTTCTACATGCTAGAGAATTACTAATAAATCCTTCAGAAACAATACAGAAAGTTTGTTCTTCCAAGTGGCTTTTTATGATGCTGTTAATAGCTGTATTACAAATTAGTGGTGTTTCTTGCACTACAGACACACATTTATATTATGATATTAAGACAGATATTTATTTTCAAGAAAATACGAGAAGGAATTGCAGGGTTCCAATAACTCTAAAGTCTTGATAACTGAAAGCAGAGAAGAAAAAGATAAAGGCAGAAAGTAACATAAAGATATTCTGCAAGGTAGGGAAATCACATCTGAAAACTTAAAAGAATTACACTCTTTTCTGCATAGACTACAAAGCTTTTTAAAAGAAAAGGTGGTTTTGCAAGACACTAAGAATAGTGAAAAATTCTTTGCTTCTGAGTTATGAGACTCCAACAATCATTTTCAAGGGAAAAATAGGACAAAAGAAACAGAAGAGAGAAGTGATGGGTTACCACCCAAAGCAAAGTATTATACACATTAGATCTGTAAATGTCACTGATTTTCAGGCTGTTAGTATATAAATTAATTACAAAATATGTTTATCTCTAGTATTCTAAGCTTGAACAAAATCTCTTCCTTTGCTAACAAAGTACATGAAATAAAGTGCACCATGAAGAAGTTCTAAGATACCTAGCTACAAAAATAAGAGTTATCTGCAGTGAGCAAGGACAGCATTGTATGAAGACAGTTTTGCTTCTTAGAAAAGTCAAGGACACTGAAAATTGCAGTTCTTTTTTCTTTTGTTCATTCTTGCTTGCTTCTCGTTTGTGCCATAAGAGCTGCAATTCTTTTCAACATGTTACTTTTTCTTATTGGAGAAAGCACAAAGCACTTAAGAAAGAACGTTTTTTTCCCTTCAAGCAACACCAAAACATAAAATAACACTGGTGTAATCTTGGCCTGGTTCAAGTCCACAGAAAAATCCCTATTGACTTCAGAGAGACCAGCAGTGGATCTGTGTTTTTGTAAGACCATGCTATTTGCCACCCCAAGGTTTATAAAATGCCGTGGATAAAGGCTGGTTCAAACTTCCTGGTGTGGGCCAGACCCATCCGTGTTCTGCCAGCTCTGCTTTGAAAAAGGGACCAGACCTCCACTTAGTCTCTTCTCCTAAAATAGCATTGGGAAGAGCTCCCTTACATTCATGTAACTCTAGCAGCTCTCTAACATGCATCTCAATTCTGCCTTCAGGTGGATATAAAGGGCTCAAGCTTTCCTCCTTTATAAGACTGAGCAGGTACAAAACACAACTGAGTCATTAGTGAACAAAGCACACATTACAGCAATCATCTCAGGCAGCAAATCACTTTGCAAACTGTGCCACGAAGATGCTTATTAAACACAGAACACCCAGTCCAATCCATATTTCAGCTGAAGAACTGCCACTGAGGACAATATTACACAAGGAATGAACTTGACCTAAAGGCCTTAGAAAGATCATTTCAGAGACCCATTTCTGCAAAGAGAAATGGAATAGATACAGCGATGAGACACAGAGGAAGGAAGAGGGCAGTAGTTCAGACCTTTCCATATGAACAAAATTCACTGATTATGTCCTGGAGATTTCTGCCTGTTTTAAAATTTAAATTAACCGCACAACTCAGCCCTTGCTTCTCACATATTGGCACTCAGTTGCCTTAAGAATATTCCATAACTAAGCTGATTAGACAAAGTGTTTTTCCTCACCCCATATCACTAAAACTCATTTTTGTTAAAGCAGAGAGAATAATATGGCCTTCTGTCTAATCTTTACAACAGAATTGGAGGTTTGGCTTGCCAGCAAGGTCTGAAAAATTCTGTGAATTTTTCAGAAAAATATGTGTCTTCTGATAAAATGTAAAAGAGGTGAACAGGGAAAAAAGACATTAATATTAGAGTGGCAGCTGAGGGAAGATACTTCATTTAAATGAGCAGCCTACCTTGAAGCTATAAATGTATGTATGCTACATAAAAGTAGAACGGCCACCCAAGTTGAGTTTCTGAGAGAATTTTCCCTCCTCCAGATTTTTTTGGGGGGGCGGGTAGCAAGGTGGGAAGAGAAATACAGTGTTTAAACAGTGCTGTTTTAAAACCCCATCACAACTCTGAAACCAATGTAATAAACCACACCAGAATACCCACTAGACAAGAAACCATAGCTGGATGGATTTCATGGAATCATAGAGGCAGGCAGCCTCTATGAATTAATTTCTATTTTTATAGGTTGAATAAATTTCTAGTTTCAAAAGGGAAAGTGATAATTGCAGACTTTTCAAAAATCTGGGAGAAATATCAAAATGTTGAAGGCATGATGTCAAGATACTGAAGAAAAGGCTTATAAAAACAATGAAAATGAACCTTTTCCCTGCTGCCCCCTCCACTTGCCAAAACAAACGAACAACATAAAAATCCCAAACAGCTCACTCCATTCTTCTTCTCAGTTTTGAAAAACTACAATTAGATGTCCTATCCTCTCTTCCTCCAACAATTTTTCAGGTAGTTTTGCAGTCTCTTGACTAATGCAAACAAATCTGGTAATCCTGTTTTCTGTGATTTGCTCCCAGATTTCTATTACCTGCATCTTCTGTTATCCACACCTCATATAGTTTGCAAGCTCTCCTGTTCTGCTAATGTCCAGTTTATTGACTTGCTATGATTCAGATTTTTGTTTCTACAAAACACCTGAGAAGATGCATTGGATTGGCTAAACTGAAGTCTGCTATCAAGTGGGTATTTTTGCTTAACTTATGGCCAAGCTGCATAAAGATATTACTGGAACTCTGCCAACAAATTCTGCTGGTTCATTTCAGTATTTTTAAAGCACCCAGTCATCAAGGTAGCTGAACATCCAAACACATTTATACTTTTAAACATTTATCTAAAATGAAGTAGACACATACACCTTTTATACTTACTTCACTGTTAACAATGAAAAAACTTCAAAGCAAAATAAAATAGGTTAAAAAAGGCTCCAACTGAAGAAAAAAGACTGTATTTTGAGAAGAAATCCTTTCCTCTGTTGACTGAACGCATATGCCTACAGCTGTAGCTAGCTCAAAAATGCATTTGCAAGTGTACAGCATGTGGTATGTAGGGCTGATGATAGATAGATTAGCATGCTGTCCTAGGAAGATTGAAGATGAGAGATTTTCTTTCACAGAAGTGACAGGAGAAGGATCAACAGACAGTAGGGAACTAATGTCTCCTAATGAACATAAAGGCTTCATAAGAAATGGCTTAAGCCTCGAACTGTGTGACTCATTGAAAACTCAGTTTATTATCAATTCTAACAGGAAAAAAAAAGAGAAGGAACTGAAAATGTTTTGGGTTTTAGTTTTCAAATTGAGAAAATAAATAGATTTATTTTATTGAAAGAAAAATAATGTTTTGTTTGAATTCAACTTTTTCTGTTTAGGTTTGGTTTGATTTGTCTTGCAAAAGTGAAAGAAAACAGTGGAATAGGAAAAAAGTCATTTAAACATAATTTTCAGCTCTTTCAATCTGGAGGTAAAAAGAGGATGAAGGGCACAAAATCTGTTGAAAGTTAAATTGCAAGAGATTTCTGCAATAACAGCTTTTTGTTATGGTTTGTTATGCTTTGGCTTGCAATCCTGACAGCAGCTGTATAGGAAACTGTACTAAGAAACTACCTGAGCTCATACCTACCAGATGTGTCAAAAGGCATGATGAAGGATAGAAGATGTTGTCTTGGAGATTTGGATACTGTAGTGGAGTCAGTCACTGCCAGGTGAGAATCTAGTATTAGAAAGGGAAAGGTATATGGCACAATTGAGTGACTTAAAAGTGCACTTAGAAGAGTGTGAAACAGATAATTTGAAAGATTTTTAAAAACATGTGGGACAGTGTCCTCTAGTCCCAAGAGAGGGTCCTTTTAATTTAATTCAATTCAATTAAAACAGTATAAGCACACAGAAATGATCTCGTGTTGTTTAACCAAGACGGATGTTCTGTCTTGCATTCCATTAAACATTTATATGACAGAAGAATAATTTGGTTCGATTAAGGTGATTTCAAATCATGCAATGGAAAACTAACCCATGGAATGAAAGGAGCAGATTTTGATTGGATCTCCTTGCTAATCCAGTTCACTCAATAGGTTCATAAACCCCAGATTAACTGCCAACGTTGGGGTAGGAATGTGCATATGGAGTAAGGGCTGAGATCTCTCTTTCACTGAAAGTTCACAGCTAAATCAGAATCAAAATGTTGGCAATCAACACTTTCTTGTTATCTTTCAAAGTTTAAATTTAGAAAGATTATTCTGAAGTAAAAAAGTACAAGAGTTTGGATTTTTGCTTTCTAGGGGTGTGCAACATGGCTGTAGTGTGTCTAGAGGCCACTTACCTTATCTTAAGCAAATGTAATTCTATAGCAGCAGCTGCTGTCTAAGATTTCCCCTGGTATTAGAGAAAGAAGTTAGGCCTTTAGTGAAATTTACTACTACGTTTACCCAATCTCATTATGTCCAGTGTCTCTCACAGAACTGAGTCTGCTTTCGCAAAGCTAGACTGATTATAACTGAGTTTCTCCCCCCTCAACTGATCCCTTTCATCATTTGAATGACTAAAGAAAAGCCTAGGCAAAAATGTTAAGAGAAATACCTGGGTGACTAAGCAACTGTCAGCTATCTGTGCTTAGCACATGCTAGGGGGACATGCAAATCTGTATCTCAACAAGAAGCAAGTATTTCTTACTAGGATATCAGGAAAGCGTGCAGAGTTCTGCAGCTACTTTGATTGTACTATATCACATACCTGTCCATTCTAGAAGCACATAATCCTGAAATGAAAAAGCTCCACATGAAATATTTAAGGTTGAACAATTTTTGTGCAAATTATGCTGGAAGAGTGCAACCATGTTTTCTTTATTGAGAGGGTGCTATTTAGGTTGTATACTTTTAAGTACAAAGGCATCTGTATTTTGTCTGCATGCAGCCATCTGCAACACCTCAATTTCAGATAGTCAATATCAGCAACTCACAGGTCTGCAAGTAAGCTGGCAAAAATACAGTTCATTCATTGTCAAATTCTTATACTATAGGAATGTATGTTGCATAGTGCAGATTTCATGACAGGCAGAAACTTTAATTTTAACTGCTAATACCCATTTTGTTTTTAAAGTGATATTTTCTCTTCAGAAATTCAGTTTCATTGTACCCATTTCCCCCTTTTTAGATACTGTGCTCTATTACTGATTCTTGCTGGCACAACATCTCATTCATCAAATCTTTCCATTCAGTGCCCTCCCATTTTTTTTCTTTCCTCAGTCCGTCCCTCTGATTAGCATATTCTAGCCCATAAAAGAATCCAGTTAAACCTCAAAGTAAAGTTTAGGCAACACAAAATGTGAGCACAGGTTCCTTGTTGCCTTTTGAAATATCTGCTGTATGTTGTCAATAAAGAAGCAGAAATTTCAGACAGATACCTTATTACTGCAATTTCTGTTTTGTTCATTAGCCAAGTAGATACTACGTGACAGACTTTTTCATTTTCTTACCATGTAAAGAGTAGTACCAGTAATTAGCAAAGATGCTACAATGGAGGGTGTGCAGAAAGGGGGCTGATTATCCAGTCCATTAATACATGGCTCCATGGCTGGTGTCAATGTCACAATTTTGGGTTTTTCATTGTTGAAAAGCTACAGGCTGTTCAGAAGGGACAGGCGAGGTAGGAGGGGCGGAGGCATTGCCCTACATGGCACCAGGCTTGCTGGCATCGACGGGATTCACCTTTCTCAAAGCGGGAAGAGGGTCTTTGCTCAGGAGCTTGTGGGACTCATTGACAGGGCTTTAAACTAGATTTGAAGGAGGAGGGGGTTGATATCAGGTTTGCCTGCAATAAGGGGTGGGATGTCATGTCATGGTTAGAGGGATGGGGTACCAGCAGGGGATGGGATGCTAGCGGGGGCCCTCAGCCTGTTGATCTGAGGCATGCTGGAGACACTGCAGCACAGTCAAAGTCTTACAGGGATGAGCGGGGCGCTCTTGAGGTAATAGGAGCCAACAGGGAAATATCAGAGAAATTCCTGAAGGGAACCAAGGGGTGTTCCTCCAAGAGGGTGACACGGACGACAGCCCAGCTGAAGTGCCTCTACACCAATGCACACAGCATGGGCAACAAACAGGAGGAGCTGGAAACTACCGTGCTGCTAGAAAGTTATGACCTAGTTGCCATGACTGAAACTTGGTGGGATGAATCCCATGACTGGAGTTCAGCTGTCGAAGGCTACAGGCTGTTCAGAAGGGACAGGCGAGGTAGGAGGGGTGGAGGCATTGCCCTCTACGTCAAGAAATGGATGGAATGTGAAGAAGTGTCCCTGAAGAATAGCCATGAGCAGGTTGAAAGTTTATGGGTAAGAATTAGAGACCGAGGCAACAAAGGGAACCTTGTAGTTGGGGTCTACTACAGGCCACCTGATCAAGGGGAGCTGTCATGGTTTAACCCCAGCTAGCAACTAAGCACCACGCAGCCGCTCACTCACTCCCCCCTTGGTGGGATGATGGAGAGAATAGGAAGGGTAAAAGGGAGAGAACTCGTGGGTTGAGATAAGAACAGTTTAATAATTGAAGTAAAATAAAATAGAAGAGTTAAACAGGTAAAGCAAAAGCTGCACACGCAAACAAAGCAAAACAAGGAATTCATTCACTGCTTCCCGTCGGCAGGCAGGTGTTCGGCCATCCCCAGGAAAGCAGGGCTCCATCACGCATAATGGTTACTTGGGAAGACAAACGCCATCACGCTGAATGTCCCCCACTTCCTTCTTCTTCCCCCAGCTTATATACTGAGCATGACGTCATATGGTATGGAATAACCCTTTGGCCAGTCTGGGTCAGCTGTCCCAGCTGTGCTCCCTCCCAGCTTCTTGTGCACCTGGCAGACCATAGGAAGCTGAAAAGTCCTTGACTAGTGTAAATACTACTTAGCAACTATTTAGCACTACTTAGCAAGAACCAAAGCATCAGTGTGTTATTGACATTGTTCTCATCCTAAACCCAAAACACAGCTCCATATCGGCTACCAAGAGGAAAATTAACTCTATCCCAGCTGAAACCAGGACAGGAGCCTATTGACAAAGCCTTTTTTCTTCAACTACAGGAAGCTTCGCGCTCACAGGCTCTTGTCCTGATGGGGGATTTCAGCCACCCTGACATCTGCTGAGAAAGTAACACGGCAGGCAGTAGGCAATCTAGGAGACTGCTGGAGTGCATGGAGGAAAACTTCTTAAGCCAGGTAATAGATAGCCCTACCAGAGGGGATGCAGTACTGGACCTGGTGGTCACCAATGCAAGCGAGCTCATCGGTGATGTCAGGATTGGAGGCAGCCTTGGCTGCAGTGATCACGCACTGGTAGAGTTCACAGTCCTGAGAGATAAGGGTCAGGTGAAGAGTATAGTCAGGACCCTGAATTTTAGGAAAGCAAACTTCCAGCTCTTCAAGGAGTTCATCAACAGGACCCCCTGGGAAATGGCCCTCAGGGACAAGGGAGCAGAACAGAGCTGGCAGATCTTCAAGGATGCTTTCCATAGAGTGCAAGAGCTCTCAATCCCCAGGTGCAAGAAATCAGGCAAGGAAGGGAAGAGGCCAGCATGGCTGAGCCATGACCTGTGGGACAAACTAAAGGCCAAAAAGAGATTGCACAGGCAGTGGAAGAAGGGACTGGTATCTTGGGAAGAGTACAGGGATGTTGCCCGGTTGTGTAAGGATGGGATCAGGAAGGCCGAGGCATGGCTGGAGCTGAACCTGGTGAGGGATGCAAAGAATAACAATAAGGGCTTCTACAGGTACGTCAACTAGAAAAGGAAGGTCAAAGAAAGCGTACCCCCTCTGATGAGCAGAAGTGGCAAGCTGGTAACAACAGACAAGGAGAACGCTGAGGTACCCAACAACTTCTTTGCCTCAGTCTTCATGGGCAACCTCTCTTCTCACACCTCCCGAGTCAATGGGCCATTTGACGGGGATCAGGGGGCAGAGGTCCTCCCATTATAAGTGAAGATCAGGTTCACGACGACCTGAGGAACCTGAACGTACATAAGTCTATGGGTCCCGATGAGATTCATCCCAGAGTCCTGAGGGAATTGGCTGATGTAGTTGCCAAGCCACTCTCCATGATATTTGAAAAGTCATGGCAGTCAGGTGAAAGTCCCTGGGGACTGGAAAAAGGGAAATATCACACCCATTTTTAAAAAGGGTAAAAAGGAGGACCCTGGGAACTGCTGACCTGTCAGCCTCACCTCTGTGCCTGGGAAGATCATGGAATACATCCTCCTAGAAGCTATGCTAAGGCAGATGGAGGACAGGGAGGTGACTCAAGACAGCCAGCATGGCTTCATGAAGGGCAAGTCCTGCCTGACCAACCTAGTGGCCTTCTATGATGGAGTGACTGCATCAGTGGACAAGGGAAGAGCTACAGATGTCGTTTATCTGGACTTCTGTAAGGCCTTTGACATGGTCCCCCACAATATCCTTCTCTCTAAATTGGAGAGATACAGATTTGATGGGTGGAGTGTTCGGTGGATAGCTAATTGGCTGGATGGTTGCATCCAGAGGGTAAGGGTCAATGGCTCAATGTCCACATGGAGATCAGTGAGAAGTGGTGTCCCTCAGGGGTCCGTATTGGGGCCAGTGCTGTTCAATATCATCTTCATCAATGACATAGTGGCATTGAGTGCAACCTCAGCAAGTTTGCAGATGACACTAAGCTGAGTGGTGCAGTTGACACACCTGAGGGATGGGATGCCATCCAGGGGGACCTGGACAAGCTGGAGAAATTGGCCTGTGTGAACCTCATGAGGTTCAACAAGGCCAAGTGCAAGGTCCTGCACCTGCGTTGGGGCAATCCCCAGTATCAATACAGGCTGGGGGATGCAGGGATTGAGAGCAGCCCTGCAGAGAAGGACTTGGGGGTACTGGTAGATGAAAAGCTGGACATGAGCTGGCAATGTGCTCTCGCAGCCCAGAAAGCCAACTGTCTCCTGGGCTGCATCAAAAGAAGCGTGGCCAGCAGGTCAAGGGAGGTGATTCTGCCTCTCTACTCTGCGCTGGTGAGACCCCACCTGGAGTACTGCATCCAGCTCTGGAGTCCTCAGCACAGGAAGGACATGAACATGTTGGAATGAGTCCAGAGGAGGGCCACAAAAATGATCAGAGGGATGAAGCACCTCTCCTATGAGGACAGGCTGAGAGAGTTGGGCTTGTTCAGCCTGGAGAAGAAAAGACTGCAGGGATACCTTATTGCAGCCTTTCAGTACCTAATGGGGGCTTATAAGAAACATGGGGACAGGCTTTTTAGCAGAGCCAATAGTGATAGGACAAGGGGTAATGGTTTTAAAGTAAAAGAAGGTAGATTCAGACTGGATATAACACTGGAACAGGTTGCCCAGGGAGGTGGTAGATGCCCCATCCTTGGAAACACTCAAGGACAGGCTAGATGGGGCTCTGAGCAACCTGATCTAGTTGTAGATGTCCCTGCTAATTGGAGGGGGGATGGACTAGATGACCTTTAAAGGTCCCTTCCATCCCAAAGCATTCTATGATTCTATGATTACATTGCCAGTTAACACTGCCAAACATAGCATGTTCTGTCCCTCATCTTATGTCATAATGGCAGTTGCATGGCTGTGAACCACTTCAAATGAGACATAAGTCAATTCCTGTGTCAGAATATCTTTCACAGAACAAACATGAAAGTCCAAAGTCAACTGATTTGGAACTAGGGGCAATGTAAAACTAGTTTCAAAAGCTGTGCTTTGTATAGAAGCAAAAAAAAAGTTGTGTGCGTGAAAAGCAATAAAATCCCTTTTCTGTTACAGAAGGAGTAATAAAGGAGTACTGTTTTTGAACAATATCTATCTTTCCTGCTGTGAATATGTGCGTATATACACATCTAATCAACTAGGTTGATTCCAGAAAACAAAACTGGTTTTCTGGAATTCTCATAAATGAAATAAATACATAGGATGTCTATGACTTCAGTGTTCCAACTTGGATCTTTTCTGATTTGGGGGAGAATCCAGTTTCCTGGTTTAGATGGTTCCATGGTGTTCTCCAGTAAGAGAAACAATTGTCTCACACAGAGCAAGGAACATATTGCGGAGCATTTGAGGTGAAGAAACCTCCCAGTTTTTCCTCATTATTTAGCTCTTCACCCCAGTAAGTGCAACTTATTGTTATTTCACACTTCTGTTTAATTAACTGTACCTCATGGAATAAGAAACAGTAACAACATCACTTGAGGTCAGACATTTTGGTTATTACTTGCAAACTGTGTCACATTAACTGGATAGGATAATGGAAAATGTGGAAGATAATAACCTGAATGTGCTTAAATTTGACACAGGTGAGATAAATTCAGGGAGAAAATTATTCTGCAATTCCTATTGAACTGGAAAGGAAAACACCAACAACTAAAATTGGTTGATCTCTGAATTTTTTTCCCCCTACGTACCACTATTAAAAGTGACAGAAAGTTTACTCTATTTTCATTATTTTCCATATAATTTGTTTAAACTGTGTGTTTGTCAGCATCCTGTGTGCAGTCAGTCTTGCGTGCACAGTTTCTTCTGTTATGAAATTACAGATTTACTCAAGGAAAATTATTCCACTTGAAAATGGCTTGTTTTCATACGATGGTTTAATTCTGATGTCAAGCTAAGTAAGAACATGATTATTTTTCAGATCTTTTTACAAAAATTTCTTATTCACACTTGCTTTATATGTTTGATAGATTGTAATAAGTTGTTGTGAAGCATGTATTTTTGATCCAGTTTTTTGTCTTCTTCACTGAAACATTCTTTTTAATTCCACTTATCTTTTGCATATTATGTCAGTTTTTCACCACCATTGCCATTGGAAATAAGAAAAAATTGAAGCTCCACATTGTGAATTCTGTTTTGTGAATTTGGCTTTCTCATATCAATAAGCATTGAATAAGTTTTTAATGTACTGCATTAAATAGTCTTGAACTCAGAACTGGAATCTATGTACAAATGTTTCTAGCAGGTGACTGCCTTAGAATTCATTTCTGTGTTCACAGTGAACTAAAATCTCAGACCTAGTGTCTTCAGTTGTTGATCATGTATATGAGGGAGCAGAGCAGAACACATTCAGTTTTCCCACTCAGACAAGTAGTGCTCATCAGCATTTCAGAGAACTCTTCCAGGAACTCTTTCTGGATATAATTTACAAGTCATTAAAATCAACAAAGTGATGTCAGAGTTTGCAAGGACTGTCCTTTAGAAAATTAGGCATAATATGGTCTGATTAGGGTAGTTTCCCAGCTGGGACAAAATTTCACTAAGGTACCCGCTGAAAATGTGAGTCACAATGTATTGAAAATCACAGGTGAAGTCTTTCACTTGTGAAATTTACAGAATGTTTGCCACGGCTTTTTGTGAAATGAAGTTTTCATCCTCATTACTTCTGCCAAGCTCACAGCTGTACCTAACAGAACTGAGTCCTGGAGCATTATTAAAGTTAGAGCTGGAAATCCAGCACTGTGGTTTCCTCACCCTCATAGATGTGGCTGAGCCTAGCAATATATGTAAATAGCTTTCCATATGTAGATCTACTGCAAAATTTCTTCACAGTCAGGGATAATAAAAACATTGGGGAGGGCATCTTTAAAATTACTGATGCATTCAGTTTGTAGGTATGGAGAAAGTACATACATTTTTAACCATAATTTGATTTGTTATTAATATTCCTCTGTGCTGCTTTCAGAGAAACTTGAAGTAAATTAAATCTAAAATGAAGAATTTATTTTATTTCAGTCAAAATAATAGCTGTGTAACCAAGCTACAGACTTTAGTTAGATGTTATTGTGGATTATGAAATATTTGTCATTTCTTCAAAGGTTGCACTTGGCTTAGAAAATATTATTAAATAAATTATACATCCTCTTCCTAACTGCATAATTGATACATCTTTACAAGATGTATTTCTACATAGCATTGTCATTATTAGTATTTGCCTGTTTTTAGCTGAGAATGCAAAATCTTGTATTATAGAGATGGTAGTGAGAATTCTATAGCCATTTGCCTGTATACCAATGTAATTCACTGCTGTATACAAACCATGCTTTTGTTTTCTATTCCATGTGTCCCTTCTTAAAATACTGGTTAAAAAGTAACTGGTGTCTAGAAAATGTCACATTTCTCAAGGTAAAAAAACAAAAAGGTCAATATTCATTTATATTGCTGAAATACAGGGGAAAAAAAAAACAACAGAAAAACAACCAACCTATTGATTTCAATATTGTCTGCCAGGGTGGTATTAAGTTCATCTAACTTTATCATTTAAAAGTTATATATTGTCTAAGATGGCCACTTAGTCTTCCTACGTAGTCAATGAAGGATAAACCGATACAGCCAAAGAGTCATTCTTTCTGTTCTCAGCTAGATGTTAGGACTTCTCCTCTGGAGGTACCCATGTCTTTTTCTAGGATTCTAAATAACCAGCTTAAAGTTAGACATCTAGCACAAACTGATGAATTCAGGTGAGCTGAATTCCATATCCTATATTTGCTTTATGTCTGAAGGCATTTCTGCAGTTTTAGTAACATCAGATTTAAACAGAAAGGACAGCTACAGCAGTATTTTGTTCTCCCTACATCCAGCAATTGTAGTTAATACTACTGGTTACAGGTACCAAGAAATATTATCAATGGGAGAAAATAAAAGAAATTTTCAGCTTTTAAACCTTCAGCAAAAAATATTTGAATAAAGTGAATTTTCATGGACACTGCAGAGGTTCTTAAAACAAAGTGTAAGAAGTATCATCAAATGAGGTATTTACAGCTGGATGAACTGTGGCACTAGCAGTTGTAATCAAAGGAACAGCTAGGCATTCAGGCCTCCATTCATCAAGGCCTCATTTCACACCCAGCGATGTGAGGAATCCCAATAAAAACCCAGATCACGAAGGTCTAGAAATCAACAACTGCTTCAAAACAGGTAAACAATATTCAATAAAGACAGACTAACAGTTTTCCAAAGCTTGCAGTGAAGTAGCTCAAATTTGAAGATGATTCTTTGCAACTTTTCTACACAGATTCTTATGTCTGCCTTTGTGATTGAAAGCTTTTTGATAGTTCATGCACTTGGAATAACAGCACAAATCTCTGCAGTTTTTGTTGAATCACTAGAGAGCTCAAGCAGATAAAATAAATCTTATCTTCAGAAGACACAGGAATGGGCCAACCCAAAAAAATCTGAACTGGATGAAAAAAATTAAGAAAAATTGTCATGATTTTTTTTCCCCCCAGCAAAATGAAAACCACTACTGAGAAATATTGCCTTACTGTCATGCCTACTTCAAGTTTTGGTTAGGTTAAGAGACAATGGGAAATGCAATGTTCTCTTCTCATAATAAATGTAAGATTTTCAATTTATAGTGATGGAGTGAGTCATAATTTTAGTAATATTTCATCATTCCTCATGAAAGACTGATTTTTCCCTGCTTACATTTCAAAACAGCATGTGTATTTTTAAAAACATTTCTCTTTTTTGTTATCACTAAAATTCAAGGATTGTTTTTCTACTAAGGCAGAAATCCCCCCCTTTTCTAAAGAAATCATCACTGATTTTCTATGTCCCAAATGTCCACAGTGAAATGACTTGCTTTAGATACAGTTTCAAGGTGACTGCTAGTTTACATAGAAGTGGGTTAAATAAGTATGCACTCTTAAAGAAAATTTAAAATCTCCACTGTATTAGAAAGTGTCCCAAACCATTGTTTGCCAGAAGGATGAACTATTCTTAAACAGATTCCTGCCCCCTCCCTCCCCCTCTGGCTCCCCCTGCTATGATTTTACAATGACAATACTATAGTTTAGCATAATTGGATATAACAATATATTAGACAAGCACAGTTTGAACATAAACAAAATATTATGTGCAGAGCCTGACATCTGAAAGATGTGTGGATTTGAACCCTGCAGCTTTACCTTTCTAGAAATAAAGAATTTCTATAATGCCCTTAAGAAAATTGGGAATTTGGAAGATCTGCAGGAAATCAGAATTTCCCTGGGATGCTCACTGTTGGCCAGAGGGGTGCCACATTGCAGTTGCCTTCTAATCTCTCACTGGAAGAATCTTTTGACAAAGATCAGCTTCATAACACCCTTTTTGGATACAGAGATTTATCCAACAGAGAAAGCATGTCACAGCTGCTAATAGTCCGCCTGACTTTGCATTTATAGCTGTCACTATGAATTCAGCAACTGAAAAAGGGGACAGAGAATCCGCATAAACTCCAGGTAACAGAAGAAGCAAACCCTTTCTAAGGGTCACTGCTCCCCAGGGATTTCTCTCGTGCCATTTCCATATCTCTGTTTGAAAGCCCTGATTGCAAACTATTTCCTAGCACCAGTATGAAACACAGTAATCCAGGAAAACATCTGCAGGAGTAACTGGAGCTTTATATAAAGCTTGAGGAGGGTGAATTATCACACACAAATACAAGCCATAAAGGCTTGAGCTCCTTCAGGAAACACTGCCTCATATGAACAGTAATGAAATTCAGAAACCGTTTGCCTAGATTGTCTGAAAAACACTGGGAACTCCAGAAAGCAAGCTGTCTTTCTGAATAAAAGTTCTAGTCATTCATGGAAATAGTTGCCTTTAGCAGACAAACTCTTTATAGTAAATTGATACTACTTATTTGCATCATTCTGTGCATCCATTCTCTTTGGAAATGAATTATATCAGGAATCAAACAGTGTAGAGGTTTGCCCATAATTCAGTTATGGTATATTTGGTGTTCATGATGTAACATAGACTAACATCATTAGTACAAGTCTGCACATTCAGCTGAATTCACGTGTTCTTGCTACTGTATATACAATTCCCAGATGCAATGTCAAATGCTTTATTGTCTACATTGGAAGACGCAATAAAGAAATTAGTTTTGAAAATACTTTGTAGAATTAAGCAGAGAAGCAAATCACATTTAAGAAGTAAGGGCAAAACTTCCCATGGGGGAAAAGGGAAAATAGGGCATGCTGTAAAGGGTATGCAGTTGTTCATATTTGTCATTAACATTTTTATACAGTTCTTTAAAAAGGCTGTTGCTGGGATCAATAAAGGAGGAAAGTGTCACATGCCTTCTTATCTAGTCATCTGGGTTTTCCTGCAGGTCAAGATTTTATAAAATCTAGCTCCAGAGTCAAAAAAAGTTCTTCTGGTGTATTGATGTGCTCATTTCAGGCAAGAAGACCTGCTTGAAAGCTCTGGGCAGTGCAGGGCCATCTCACACAGAGAAGAGTTTGTATCTTAATGTTCTTTCTATGTGTGGTATACAATGCAGAATACCAGTTAAAATAGTACACTAGGTGAGGAGAATTTCAGAAGAACATGTAAAAGCAGAACTTACCCTGTATTAAGTTAAGAGTTAGCACAGCTCGTGTAAAGAGCTTTAAACTAGATTGGAAGGGGGAAAGGGGTAAAATCAAGCTCACTAGACATAAGCATGGGGGCAGCACACCAACATTTGTGGGATGGTGTGCTAGCGAGGTCCTTCAGTCTGCCGTTTCAGTGGAGGTAGGGGATGGAGAGCCATGCGGCAGCAAAGACACAAGTGCTATGGATGTGTTAGAAGCAATGGAAGTGCCTGAGAATGGTCATGTAGCAACTAGGGCTTCTTTCCCCCAAAAAGTGGCAGGAGCAATAGCCCAACTGAAGTGCATCTACACCAATGCATGCAGCATGGGCAACAAATAGGAGGAGCTGGAAGCAATTGTGCAGCAGGAAAACTATGATATAACTGCAATCATGGAAACACATTGGGATGACTTGCACAACCGGAGTGCTGCAGCTATAAATGGCAATAAACTCTTCAGATAGGATAGGCAAGGAAGGAGAGGCCATGGGGTAGCCTTGTATGTTAGGGAATGTTTTGATTGTCTAGATCTTAATGATTGTGATGATAAGGTCGAGTGTTTATAGGTAAGAATCAGGGGGAAGGCCAACAAGGCAGATATCATGGTGGGAGTCTGTTTTAGACCACCCATCCAGGATGAAGAGGCGGACGAAGTATTCTGTAAGCAGCTGGGAGAAGTCTCACAATCACTAGCCCTTGTTCTCCTGGGGAACTTCAACTTACCAGATGCCTGCTGGAAATACAATACAGTGGAGAGGTTCCTGGAGTGTGTGGAAGATAAGTTCCTGACAGCTGGTGAGTGAGCCAACTAGGGAAGGTGCCCCACGGGACCCATTTTTTGCAAACAGAGAAGGCCTGGTGGGTGATGTGACAGTTGGAGGCCATCTTGGGCATAGCGATCATGAAATGATAGAATTTTTGATTCTTGGAGAAGTAAGAAGGGGGGTCAGCAGAACTGTTACTTTGACCTTTTGGAGGGCAGACTTTGACCTGTTCAGGAGCCTAGTTGACAGAGTCCTTTGGGAAGCGGTCCTGAAAGGCAAAGAAGTCCAGGAAGGCTGGATGTTCTTTAAGAAGGAAATGTTAAAGGCACAGGAGCAGGCCGTCCCCATCTGCCAAAAGACAAACTGGCAGGAAAGACCATCCTGGCTGAACAGAGAGCTTTGGCTGGAATTCAGGAACAAAAAAAAAAAGATTTTATGATCTTTGGAAGAAGGGGCAGGCCACTGATAAGGACTATAAAGACGTCGTGAGTCTATGCAGTGAGAAAATTAGAAGAGCCAAAGCCCAACGGGAACTTAATCTGGCTACTGCAATAAAAAAATGTTTCTACAAATACAATAGCAACAAAAGGAGAGCTAAAGAGAATCTCCATCCTTTATTGGATGTGGGGGGAAATATAGTGACAAAGGACAAGGAAAAGGCTGAGGTACTTAATGCCTTCTTTGCCTTATTTTCACATTTATGTCCAAAAGACATACGCTCATTGAAATTTGCAGTGAGTAAGGGATGGCTTTGATCAAAATACAACACTTGCTTTAGGTAACAAGATACTCTGCAGAGAGGTGTGACATTTACAAAAGCAATTAAGGGAGGTTTGCAAAGAACTTTGGTATGGCACAACTGATGTCTGTACTCTGTGAATACCTGGGTTAATCTAACTAGGACAGAGACCTAGAACCACAGTAGAATGAAACTGGAAAATATTTCAATGATGACATCTTTTTTTTTTTCCAATGCCTTATACTGAGTAACTGGTTCCTTGGAAAAAATCCATGCATTCACCAAACAGAGCCTTGGAACTGATCTCATAGTGCATAATCAGGGAAGGGAAGGGAAGGGAAGGGAAGGGAAGGGAAGGGAAGGGAAGGGAAGGGAAGGGAAGGGAAGGGAAGGGAAGGGAAGGGAAGGGAAGGGAAGGGAAGGGAAGGGAAGGGAAGGGAAGGGAAGGGAAGGGAAGGGAAGGGAAGGAAGGGAAGGGAAGGGAAGGGAAGGGAAGGGAAGGGAAGGGAAGGGAAGGGAAGGGAAGGGAAGGGAAGGGAAGGGAAGGGAAGGGAAGGGAAGGGAAGGGAAGGGAAGGGAAGGGAAGGGAAGGGAAGGGAAGGGAAGGGAAGGGAAGGGAGGGGAAGGGAGGGGAAGGGGAAGGGGAAGGGGAAGGGGAAGGGGAAGGGGAAGGGGGAGAGGAGAGGAGAGGAGAGGAGAGGAGAGGAGAGGAGAGGAGAGGAGAGGAGAGGAGAGGAGAGGAGAGGAGAGAAGAGAAGAGAAGAGAAGAGAAGAGAAGAGAAGAGAAGAGAAGAGAAGAGAAGAGAAGAGAAGAGAAGAGAAGAGAAGAGAAGAGAAGAGAAGAGAAGAAGGGAAAGAATATAAAGAATGTATTTTATTTCACATGTTTAGTGCTCAGGAGTTTTTGAAAGTCAGGTCCCTTCAATGTCCCTTCAGCAATCAAACCCCACTACAGTGGGGTTCTTAAAGCGTCTGAGTACCTGCTGCTTAGCATATAAAAGAAACAGTCAATATGTTAGGGAAATTATTGATATCATTACAGAAAAATACTTCAACTGTTGAGAAGAAACTTCTAGAACAGATTTAAGGTTGAGGTTTATAAACTGCCAACTCAGAGGAGAGGCCAGTCATGTTTAGAGGCAAACCAAGACCTGGAGGCTAACCATGGCCAAGAGAGGTGGTGTTCCTGAGAGCAGGCAAAAGTACAGACAAAAGGTTGCTCAAAAGAACAAAATCCAGGGAATATAGAATGAGGGTCCAGAGAAAGGGGATGAAAAAAGTCTTAAAATAGTCATCAAACAAATATTCACAAAAATTAGCACATTCTACATCATTAGCTACCCACTGATAGGGTCATTGTTAGTCTTGGAAGTCACTGTTGCAAAAGCAAATCAAAGTTAGGTCCTTTAAATCTAACAGCTGCTTGAGCTGTTGTCTCTGACTTTCAGGTAAATCTTCAATTTTTTCTCTCCATTAACATAGAGAGAAACATTCTTTTAATATGGAGGTCCAAATTCCAGTGAAGTCTGACAAAACATAGTATTGTTTGACGATAGTATAGTAGAAGGATAAAGACTCGGAGAATGCTTGTGAAGGAAATAGGAAAAATTAATGCCTTTCTTTTAATTTTCTTTTCTTTTAATTTTGACTCAACTTATTTCACTTTATTAAATGGTATTTTTAGCTGTAGATTCATTTCATTTGCAGACATATTTAACACATAACTTAGTGCCAAAATTTTTTTCAATGTTTGTACTGAGTGACTTGGTATTCAGTGCTTGTATTTCTGGACTCATGGGTATGAGTTGGAAGGTGCTGGATGGCAGAGCATTTTCAGTTTTCCTACAAAATATGAAGCCTTCTATACACTACAGAGCACTTGAAAATTCAGGATTGGAAGGCATCCAAAATGATCTGAATGGTGCATTTCAGGATTTTTATTAGAGCAAGAGGGACAAAGAGACAGCAGAATAGGAAAAAAAAGGATGAAAGAGTCTCATGGAGATTGCTGAGGGTTGCCAACATGAACCCTAGCTTGAATCCAGATCATTGACTAAGAAAGGCAAGAGACCACAAAAAGGACAGAGTCCATCCTTAAACAATTTTGAGATTATATATCCCCTGGCATCTGCAGCACCTTCCAACTCATACTCGTCTCTGCAGATGGGCCACCCTGGATTAGCAGGCACTGACAGTGATCAGGGTCATCTTCCCTCCATCCCGTTGCATTCCTGCACTGTCTTTGTGTGTCCTTCTACAGGACAGAGGGTGGGGGCACAAAGCTCCAACCCCACATGTCTCACCCCACTCTCACCTTTGGATGGCTGCAGTCTGCACTCTATCCATGGCTCTCTGCAGGGTACAGTTCTCCTTTGTTGGACACTGTTTGCTGCTCATCCCATCCAGCTGTCTCCCAGAGCTCCTTGGTGATGTGCTGGGATTCCGATGACCAATGATTCCCTGGGTGCTGTCTCCTGAGGGAAGGCAGGAAATGCACCCAGGAGCAAGATGAATCCCATTGGCATAGAGAATGTCTCTCTCTAGGAAGACACATGACAGGGGGCTTACTGAAAAACCACATGACCCTTCTCCTTTCTGCTGCACCTTGACAGCATGGCTCAACTCCCAAAACATGCTGAAAGACCAACCATATGTTTGACCCCTGCCTCCCCCACTCTGCAAACCACATGCTTGACCACTTCATTTTGCAGAGGGATCTTGTCCAGTGAGCCTGTCTCTGGCTCATTGAAAGGTTGAACGAGCCATCACCTGTTGCTGTAAGTTATCATATTTGTTCTCTGAAGTTGCTTTTAATACACATTACAGGCCTAGCAACTACACAGACCTAAGGACAACAAAAGTGGTTTATCTGTCTCCCCAAAACATTTTAATGAACCAAACTCACCACTGTGGACTTCACAGAAGTCGTCTTTGCCATCCACAGGCAGAAAGTAGGGTAGAAAGAGGAAGAGAGATAACAATGTTGTCTGCTGCTCTTCCAGTGGAGGGAAGTTGCTTAAGGTAAGCCCAGATATTGGTTTCAGTTTAAAACCCAGTTTGATGCTTCAGAAGAAAGCTAAAAAACTAGCAATCATAAATTTGTGTCATCTATTCAGGTATCCCCTAGTTCCATAGGTGGCCAAAATTTCATGTGTTAGAGAGAAAATTTATCTGGCCAGGTGTGAATTAAAGTGGGGAGGGAAAAAACAAAAATACAAACAAAACTCTCCTCCTGACCTTTTTACAGGAAAAGAATCATCCAAAGGGTGGGATTTAATTGTCCATATGTTACCAATAAAGACTGCCTTGGATACTTAACAAAGAGCTTCATTCTCCATTTCACTGTGAGCTGGGGACTGAAGAATGTCATTTATTCTTCCCTGCCTCCCCTGAATCTCATTCTCTCTGTGAATGGACTGTGAGTACTTTATCCACTGCTAGGGCCTGTGAAAAGAAATTCTGTTATGAAAGCTAAATCAATTACCTCTAGCTAAATAAGCCTCTCTGCTAACATCAGAGAGTTGTCTTCTCTTAAGTCAATCACAGGTCTGGAAGTTGAGGGAGGAGGCCTGGTTGAGAGAGAGCATTTACAAACATTCACAAAAGATGTTATCACCTCCATTGTGATATTCCTGCAAACCACTCAGTGGCTGAACTTGTCACTGAATTTCCTTCAAGTTCTCTGTTTGGACCTGTTCCCTCATAATGCTGTCATCCATATTTTCCTTAGAATTTATTATATATTCGGTGGGAAAGTATTCAATTCTATTTCAGACTGGCTTCACTAAAGATTCTATACATGCCTAAAAGGACACTGCTTCTCAGATGAAGAAATGAGACTATAAGGAGGCAATGCAAGCACAGCACATAATAGGGCAAGAACTAGGGCAGGAACTAATGTTAGGTGATGTTTCCAAATGGGAAAAAAATAGAGAAGAATTATTTGGATAAGACTAGAAGGAGAGGGGAGGAGGGGAAGGGGGATAAGTGGGATGAACATTCACAAGCTTGTGACATAAACTCAGGGCTACTTGTGACAGGAGTGCAGAGATCAACATCACACCCTAGCCCCTGAGTAAGACACAGCTGTATTCTGGAGTTTTTCAGATAATTTTTACAAATCTGTTGCTTGTTCACCGTCAGAAGGATCAATGAAAAACTGCCTACTAGAAGTCTGAAAACTCCCTGAAGCCTTTTCCTTCTTTCCACTGATAAAAAAAAAAAACAAGGACTGAGCTGTCGTAAGCCTGAGGGTGGAAACTTATCCACAGTATCTCCCATTCTCAGAGCACTTCCATCAACATCCTTCAACTTACCCCAGTAGAAGTGGGCTGGACTTGTGCATTTATTGAAGGACTCTTATGTATTGCCACATTGTCATAGCTATTGGAATGGGCTACAGACCAGCACTGTATGGAGAAAACAGCTTTGAGAAAAAGAGTCAATTGAGATGCAAAATCCTTGGTTGATGCCTCTTTCTGTGTGTTGGGGTAAAGGATGCCTTCTGCAAGAAAAAAAGTTTTGTGATAAGGTGTGAGCACTCTGATACTTTCTGATTTGCCCCTCTGCCCCCCACATGTGTGCGCACACACACACACACTCTTCCTCTGCACTGCTCCTGGCCACTCCAAATGCTTATACTAAGTGGTTTCACAGTTCATGACTTATGCTCGCTTCATGCACCCATGTAGCTATAAAGTTAGTAAAAGTTCCTTCAACATTTTTTGTTTCTTGTCAGGACTTTACTTGCTTTTTTTTGGAAAGCGTTGTGTATGGCATTATCTGTGAGGTGTTTTGTTTTTTGGTTTTTTTCCACTTTTAAGTCTATATAAGCTGATGCTGGAGTGAATGTGTTTTATCTCCTTATCCTATGTAATTTGGGAACAAAAAGGCCTTAGCAAGTTTTCAAAGCATTTTTTTCACTATATTTTTTTCTCCTTCTTGAGTTCTCTTTGAATTTAATATATTTGCCCTTTTTGTTTCCTCTTTTTCAATTTTCTTCTGCCCTTCTCATAATTTTTTTCTAATTATTTCTAAAATGTCATCAGTTGCCTTCTAAAATTAATTGGTCTCCCACTGTTTCACTGCTTTATTGTTCTACATTTACAAGATCCTTATTTCCACTTTCTCACTGTTGCTTTGTCCTGTGGGACAAGTAGCTTATTTGTTATGGCACTTTTTCTTCAAGGCTTGGGGCTCTTTGGCTCAATTTGTGCTATGACACTGCAGAGCTCAATTGGCTCAATTTATATTATGACTTTCTGAAGAGCAGTGCATGCTGAATGTGCCTCCTGTTGTTGCTCACAAAGCATAATAACAGTGCCAGGAGTCTGGACAGAGAACTGTTTGAAAGAAGTCAGGAGTCAGACTTTTTTTCTGAGAGGTTCAGAATCTGTACAGGTTTATTTTAATTTAAATGTACATGCTTATCTATGATGACTCCTTAAGAAAATCTGGTAACTTATTTTTCTGAATATACAGGGGCTGAATTCTTCAGAAAACTCTGTCCATTAACATCACAAATGAAGCTTCATTCTTTCTATTACACTTCTCTGTAAGTCCATACACCCGCAAGTCTTCAGGAAGTGGCATATTTGCACTGAAACAGTCTAATTGTAAAAGCAAACCACACATTACACAATCCACAAAAATTAGTGTAACAGTAATCAGGGGACAGTGTCTTTAGAGATGTAATATAGGTAAGATAGATAGAAAGGTGACAATCAAACAGTAGCACTGTAAAATGTATCACCAGTAGTTTTTTTTCCTTAAAACTGCTTTATTACTCCTTTTACATACATGTTTATTATCTAAGTTTAGTCCACTGCCATATCCATATTTGGGGTACTTATTTTTGGATGCTATACACTGAAACTATTGTATAGATGGTTCCAGGTGTAGCTGAGAAGCCTAAAAATGCTACAAAACACATAGAACACATAGAATCTAATCTTCCATTTCAGTGGAGTTATCTGTCTGTATATCATATGCCTGAGCATATGTAAAAGTCTTCGTACAACTGGCGTCTGAACATTTTCTAGTTTAGGCTATGTTGAAATAGCAAGACTGTACAAAGGATTTACCAGGTCTCAGTTCAGCTGTATGCATTTCAAAGCAAGAAGTGGACACACCACTCTCCAGTCACAGGGTGTAACATTGGAAGTGCTGGCCACAAGGGGTCTGCAGAGTGAGCTAACCTGCCTCCTGTCGAAGTGGCCATGACTGACTGCAGTGAGTGCTACAAAGTTCCTGGACTATGTGGAAGATAACTTCCTGACATAGGTGGTGAGTGAGCCAGCTAGGGAAGGTGCTCCACTGGACCTCTTGTTTATGAACAGAGAAGGACTGATGGGTGAAAGACTGTCCTCTTTGAACAGAGAACTTTGTCTGGAGCTCAGAAAAAAAGAGAGTTTATGACCTTTGGAAGGAGAGGAAGGCAATTCAGGAGGACTGCAAGGATGTCATGAGGCCATGCAGGGGAGGAAATTAGAAGGGCCAAAGCCCAACGGGAACTTAATCTGGCTACTGCAATAAAAGACAATAAAAAATGTTTCTACAAATACAATAGCAACAAAAGTAGAGCTAAAGAGAATCTCCATCCTTTATTGGATGTGGGGGGAAATATAGTGACAAAGGACAAGGAAAAGGCTGAGGTACTTAATGCCTTCTTTGCCTCAGTATTTATTAGTCATAGAATCATGGAATCATAGAATTGTTAAGGTTGGAAAAGACCCTTAAGATCACTGAGTCCAACCGTTAACCTACCACTAAACCATGTCCTCAAGCACCACATCTACACATCTTTTAAATACCTCCAGGGGTGGGGACTCAACCACTTCCCTGGGAAGCCTGTTCCAGTGCCTGACCACTCTGTCAGTAAAGAAGTTTTTCCTAATATCCAACCTAAACTTTTCCTGGCGCAGCTTGAGGCCATTTCCTCTCATCCTATCACTTGTTACTGGGGAGAAGAGACCAACCCCCACCTCACTACAACCTCCTTTCAGGTAGTTGTAGAGAGCAATAAGGTCTCCCCTCAGCCTCCTCTTCTCCAAACTAAACAACCCCAGCTCCCTCAACCGCTCCTCATAAGA
Source organism: Theristicus caerulescens (assembly GCA_020745775.1). Taxonomy (NCBI): domain Eukaryota; kingdom Metazoa; phylum Chordata; class Aves; order Pelecaniformes; family Threskiornithidae; genus Theristicus; species Theristicus caerulescens. The sequence continues at coordinate 79,823,018 of CM036558.1, forward strand.
CTTATTCTCTAGACCCTTCACCAACCTTGTTGCTCATCTTTAGACACGCTCCAGCACCTCGATGTCCTTCTTGTAGTGAGGGGCCCAAAACTGAACACAGGATTCGAGGTGCAGCCTCACCAGAGCCGAGTACAGGGGCACTATCACCTCCTTAGTCCTGCTGGCCACACTATTTCTGATACAAGCCAGGATGCCATTGGGCTTCTTGGCCACCTGGGCACACTGCCAGCTCACATTCAGATGGCTGTTGACCAGCTCCCCCAGGTCCTTTTCTGCCAGGCAGCTCTCCAGCCACTCTTCCCCAAGCCTATAGCCTTGCATGAGGTTGTTGTGACCCAAGTGCAGGACCCGGCACTTGGCCTTGTTGAACCTCATACAGTTGGCCCCAACCCAACAATCCAGCCTGTCCAGGTCCCTCTGCAGGGCCTTCCTACCCTCCAGCAGATTGACACTTCCACCCAACTTGGTGTCGTCTGCAAACTTACTGAGGGTGCACTCAATCCCCTCATCCAGATCGTTGATAAAGATATTAAACAGGACCAGTCCCAACACTGAGCCTTGGGGAACACCACTCGTGACCAGCCGCCAACTGCATTTGGCTCCATTCACCACCACTCTCTGGGCTTGGCCATCCAGCAAGTTTTTAACCCAGCTCAGAGTGCACTTGTCCAAGCTGTGAGCAGCCAGCTTCTGCAGGAGAATGCTGTGGGAGACGGTGTCAAAGGCCTTACTAAGTCCAGGTAGACAACATCCACAGCCTTCCCCTCATCCACTAAGCGGGTCACCTTGTCATAGAAGGAGACCAGGTTAGTGAAGCAGGACCTCCCTTTCATAAACCCATGCTGGCTGAGCCTGATCCCCCGGTTGTCCTGCACATGCCGCATAATGGCACTCAGGATGATCTGTTCCATGACCTTCCCCAGCACTGAGGTCAGACTGACAGGTCTGTAGTTCCCTGGATCCTCCTTCCAACCCTTCTTGTAGAGTGGCGTCACATTAGCTAACTTCCAGTCATCTGGGACCTCCCCGGTTGACCAGGACTGCTGATAAATGATGGAGAGTGGCTTGGCAAGCTCCTCCGCCAGCTCCCTCAGTATCCTTGGGTGGATCCCATCTGGCCCCATTGACTTGTGGGCATTCAGGTGGAGGAGCAGGTCAGTGACTGTTACCTCTTCGACAACTGGGACTACATTCTGAGTCCTATCTCCATCTCCCAGCTCAGGGGCATGAAAACCTTGAGGATGATCAGTCAGACTATTAAAGACTGAGGCAAAGAAGGCATTAAGTACCTCAGCCTTCTCCTCATCCTTCGTGGCCAAGTTTCCCTCCGCATCCAACAAAGGAGGGAGATTCTCCTTCGCCCTCCTTTTGTCGCTGATATACTTGTAGAAACATTTTTTGTTGTCCTTGACAGCAGTGGCCAGTTTAAGTTCTAGCTGGGCCTTCGCCTTTCTAATCTTTTCCCTGCATAACCTCACAAAACCCTTGTAGTCCTCCTGGGTCACCTGCCCCTTCTTCCAAAGGTGGTAGGTTCTCCTTTTCTTCCTGAGTTCCAGACAGAGCTCTCTGTTCAGCCAGACCGGTCTTCACCCCGACCTGCTCGACTTGCAGCACATGGGGACAGCCTGCTCCTGTGCCTTTAAGACTTCCCTCTTGAATAACATCCAGCCTTCCTGGACTCCTTTGCCCTTCAGGACTGCCTCCCAAGGGACTCTGTTAACCAAACTCCTAAACAGGCCAAAGTCTGCCCTTCTGAAATTTAGGGTAGCGGTTCTGCTGGTCCCCCTCCTTACTTCTCCAAGAATCAAAAATGCTATCATTTCATGGTCACTGTGCCCAAGACAGCCTCCGACCACCACATCACCCACCAGGCCTTCTCTGTTTGTAAAGAGCAGGTCCAGCGGGGCACCTTCCCTGGTTGGCTCACTTACCAGCTGCGTCAGGAAGTTATCCTCCACGCACTCCGGGAACCTCTTAGACGGCTTTCTCTCTGCTGTGTTGTATTTCCAGCAGATATCTGGTAAGTTGAAGTCTCCCACAAGAACAAGGGTTAGAGACTCTGAGACTTCAGCCAGCCACTTGTAAAAAACTTCATCTGCTTCCTCATCCTGGTTGGGTGGTCTATAACAGACTCCCACCAGGATATTCCCCCTGATCTTTACCCATAAGCACTCAACCTTGTCGTTACCTTTGTTGAGCTCAGACCAGTTGTTCTTGGGGTACCCAGTCCCTTGAGCTGAAAGACAGGGACAGGGAGCAGAATGAAGCCCCCATAATCCAAGGGGAAATGGTTAGCAGCCTGCTACACCACTTAAACACACACAGGTCTATGGGGCTGGATAAGATCCACCCAAGGATACTGAGGGAGCTGGCAGAGGTGCTCACCAAACCACTCCCCATCATCTATCAGCAGTCCTGGCTATCTGGGGAGGTCCCAGCTGACTGGAAGTTCACAAATGTGATGCCCCTCTACAAGAAGGGCTGGAAGGAGGATCTGGGGAACTACAGGCCTGTCAGCCTGACCTCAGTGCCAGGGAAGGTCATGGCCAAGCTCATCCTGAGTGCCATCACGCATCACGTACGGGACAGCCAGGGGATCAGGCCCAGTCAGCATGGGTTTATGAGAGACAGGTCCTGCTTGACTAACCTGATCTGCTTCTATGACAGGATGATCTGCTTAGTGGATGAGGGAAAAACTGTGGATGTTGTCTGCCTGGACTTTAGTAAGGCCTTTGACACTGTTTCCTACAGACCCAAAGAGAGGTTATGAATGGAGTTAAATCCAGTTGGCAGCTGGTCACAGGTGGTGTTCCCCAGGGCTCAGTATTGGGGACAGTTCTGTTCAATATCTTTATCGATGATCTGGATGAGGGGATCAAGTGCACCCTCAGTAAGTTTGCAGACGACACCAAGTTGGGTGGGACTGTTGACCTGATGGAGGGTAGGAAGGCTCTACAGAGGGATCTGGACAGGCTGGATTGATGGGCTGAGGCCAACTGTATGACATTTAACAAGGCTAAGTGCCGGGTCCTGCACTTGGGTCACAACAACCTCATGCAAGGCTATAGGCTTGGGGAAGAGTGGCTGGAAAGCAGCCTGGCAGAAAAGGACCTGGGGGAGCTGGTCAACAGCTGTCTGAACATGAGCCAGCAGTGTGCTCGGGTGGCCAAGAAGGCCAATGGCATGGCTTGTATCAGAAATAGTGTGGCCAGCAGGACTAGGGAAGTGATTGTTCCCCTGTAGTCGGCACCGGTGATGCCACACCTTGAATCCTGTGTTCAGTTTTGGGCCCCTCACTACAAGAAAGACATTGAGATGCTGGAGCATGTGCAAAGAAGGGCAACGAAGCTGGTGAAGGGTCTAGAGAATAGGTCATATGAGGAGTGGCTGAAGGAGCCAGGGTTGTGTGGCCTGGAGAAAAGGAGGCTGAGGGCAGACCTTATCACTCTCTACAACTACCTGAAAGGAGGTTGTAGCAAGGTGGGGGTCGGTCTCTTCTCCCAAGTAACAAGCGATAGGATGAGAGGAAATGGCCTCAAGTTGCACCAGGGCCACTTTAGATTGGATAGTCGTGGACTTGGCAGCACTAGGTTAACGGTTGGACTTGATGATCTTGAAGGTCTTTTCCAACCTAAATGATTCTACGATTCTATCATTTTATGAAAGTGCGCCTTCTCTGCTGATGAGGGTTGGTATGGATCGTCCTGACTGCGGTATCCCACAGTGCAGTGTGCATAGGTGGCGTGGCATGCACATCCTGCGGTGTGGCATATATGGGTCAATGCTTCCTGATTTGGCACATCTACAGATAATTGCAAAAGGATTCTTTGTAATGTTTGGTCTGCTGTAAATGGATATACACTGCTTTGTAATTTGCATGTAAATAGAACACCAGCTTCTGTAGGAATTGGACTGACCCTGTGACTGTTACATGAAGTGCATTTACTAAACATTGTTTCTTGATATTTTGTAGAATGTTAAATATAGCCATAATTACTGATTGCAAAATCTAATTTTATGCTTGAATTAAGCTACTGCACAACATTTTTTTTTTTTATTCACAAGGAAGAGTTATATTAATTATTTGGCAAATTTACACACTGACATTTGTTATATACTTTTATAAGAGTTTCTGGCAATGACGTCAGAAAGGTAATTTATAGTAGTTTGTTACCAGATAAAAGCCATTTTATTTTCAGTAACATCTTTCACATTTTTCAACTTCCTTCTACAATAAGATTCTCATTTAAAATTATTGATTATTCTGCCCAAAGAAAATTCCAGGATGTATTTGTGTGTTACTGCTATTGCCTTTCCTGAATAGCCTGATACATGATCATCTGAGGTCACATTTTTGGAGGAGTCTTCTTCAGAGATCTCTATCTAATAAATCAATACAGTGCTCTTAGCCTCCAAATTGAAAATCTTTGCAAACATAAAACTTCACATGCTTAAAATCACAATCACATTTAGAGGAAGAATTGATAATTTTGTGCCTTGGACATGTTAAGTCAATTATTAAGAATAACTTTTCCCTTTCCTTCTTCACTAATAAACTAATAAATGGAGAACTAGAATAATGCTCAATCATTTATATATAGAATGGAACAATTTATGTATGTACAGATATACATTCTTACCTGATCTATCTTGTTACAATCTATCCGGCATATAATGCATTTTGCATATAGAGAACATATTTAACAATTATGTTTTACAAAATATTCTTCTGAATTAGTCATTTATCCAGAGAAACAAGGATGCCTCCTGGGCTGATATTGTTAGAAAATGCTGATGAAATTTACGCTTAATAAGGATGGGAGCTCAGAGTCCAGCAAAGAGTAGGTATCCCTGGAATGGAAAAAAAAGGTGTTTCTTAACCTATAAGACTGTTAGAAACTGATTGTCAAAGAAAATGCAATATTCAATTTAAAAAGTTAACATCATGACTCTCAAATTGGGAATTTAAATGAAATATATATTTAGATACAGAATCAAACCTCAGAATTACTGGAAAGTCTAACGTTCTCTATCAATAAGTCAACAACTGGATGCCCTTGTAAGTTTGCTGAGTTAGATGCTGAGATAAGAATGCAAATTTTGCAGGATTGTTTGTCAGTCAGACTGTAGAATATCTCTCTTCGTGGTCTAACATTTTTAACAGATGTGCTTTATGATTCTAGCTGAGCTATGGAAGTCCCAAATTATAGGTGAATATGCAAGAGTCCTTGCCTGCTAAAGACCATAAGGATTCATCATAGAACAATTACAGGGAAGTTCTGGGTTGTACTTTTAATCAGAAATATATTTTAGCCTGCAGTGCAACTCAATGAAATGGAAAAATCACTTGCTGACAAAAAGGTCAACACATCCAAACCACCCACGCTCATGCAGTAGAGAGGTCTAGGTCCATAATATTGGGAGACATTGACTCTGTCTTCAAGGATGCTATCCAAATTTACAGAATTAGTGGGAAATTTTAAGGTATCAGAGAACTACAGCCTGTAATGGGAAAGAACTGAAAGGAAAAAAAAAAAAAAAAGACTTATTCAGGTAAATCCACAACATGAACAAAAGCATGTCCTTGGACAAAATGCCTTAGCAGTTTATATAAACATAGGAGGGGCTATTACAAATCAGTGCCAAGATTTCAGACAGGGTCTATTACTGAAAGGAAATCGTCAACAACTCAAAAAAGTAGAAAAATTGATGGATTTCTGAAGCAATAAAATGTGGAAACATGCAATAAGTTAACTGTTTGATAGCACAACCTTTCATAGCACACATTACAGTAATACACGTATTTAAAATCTGAATGGGGTAGTATCAGAGTGTCAGCTAATCTTTTGAAACAACTATTCCAAAATGTTTTCAGTAACACTTGAGCCAAATATCCATTTCTAAGCTTGTATCATTTCTTAAAAATTTAACATTGTATCATTTTTTTCTTGGAAATTTGAGTTCACTATTTTTGATTGACAGGATAGAGTTTGAAAGACATTTAGGTTTTCTTTCTCACATATTATGCATACATATCAGTTATTGGAGTAATTGTTAGCAAACTGGAAATACACAGTTTGGGGACTCCCATAACATTATAGGAACAGGAGTGTTATTGCTCATCAACAATAAATATGGCAATAAATGATGAGTACAGCATCGCTTCTTGTATTTTCATGTGTACTTGATAAGTATTTGGAGCCTAAAACTGACAGATAAATACTTATCAGTGATTCAAGGAACAAAAAATCCCATTGTGTTCTGTTCAGTTTGACATCCTGTGTAACAGAGGTCACAGATCTTCACTGAGAAAAATATTGGAGATATGAGTACTAGAGAATATGGATTTATTATGTTGTGACAGATAGAAGACTTTGGAAGGACAAAAATGTCAAAGAATATTATATTAACATGTGATGTGTATTATGGACACATAGATTTTTTCAAAGTTATTAATGCACAGTTGCGTTGCCATGGCCATAGCTGGTGGTAATTAATGCAAATCTTATTAACCAGAAGTCTTGTGATAGTTTTGTCCCTGAGGAAAAAGAACTACTTATACCTAGAGACCTGACCTATAGTGAAGGTAAAGGATACAGAGAGACAACTGCAATCTCAGGTCACAGGATAATTCATGCCATGCCAGGCTGACTAACCTGCATCTGCATTAAGGATCTGATTGGGATGATGGAATAAACCATACCTACTTTGTCTTATCAGGCTTTATGAGACAAAAGAAGCCTACAGGAGTAGAACTGTAATATAGTTCATAAACCTGCTGAGCATAATCATAGTCAGTCACAAACGGATTAAGGACAAAATCAGTGGTCTGAAGGGAAATGAACATAATGTCTCACTTGAAAAAGATTACTACCAGGTTGACATTCAGTATTTGTTCTGAGAAAGCCTGAATGATCAGCGGTATCATTAATCTGATAGCTATGGCACAAATATATTATGGCATTGTGTAAAACAACAAATGCATCAGATAATGAGAGAATTGTTGGAAGGTCATTTGGGTACTACAAGAATATTTTTCCCACAATGTATTTCCATTTGAGTGTACTTCTATGAAATTATAATAATCAGGGTCAGAAATTTTGCTACAAAATTGAAATTAGATCTCCTTTATGTAATTTGCAAAGTCAGATTCTGGATATGGGTTTTCACCAACTGCCAGACAGAATTAGTGCATTCTGACAAATGAAACAAAGAAATACTGTACTCAGAGTTCTCTAAAACTAACTACAGAGAAATCACAGGGTTTGCTGCATCAATGAACTGGTACATTTGTATGCCTTTTTTTTTTTTTTTTTATTTACCTCCTCCCACACACACCATTTTGAGTGAGGCAAGCAAATGAACACTCTTTGCAGGAGGACTGAGTTCATGACTGTCACAAAACACTGGAAGTCAGCATGATAATGAGACAATTTGTGTGGAAATGAACTCATTAATGTTAATGTTTTGCTGACTCCCAACTGATTCACAAACTCCTTAACAAAATTCATAACAGAAGAAGGAGGGGAAGTTAATGAATTTTGGAAGTGCTGAGTGAAGAAACAAACATGTCTCTTCCTCATTCATATTCCAAATTCAGTGATCTACCCTGTGCTCTGATAATCCACTCCCAGAATATACTCTGGGGAACATTATTTCGTACAGAAGATCTCATAGTTGAATTGTAGAAATTCCCATTAGGTGGAAAAGAAAGTACTGATTGTTTCTAATTTTTAATTCTTTCCTAACAAAACACGTCTTTACTTTCAAATAAATAGGCTTTCCAACCTGAAGAAAATAGGACTTTTTATGTAAGAAATTTCAAGAGCAATTCTGCAAGATATTGATTCTCGTATACTTCTTCAGATATATGCACAAATCTGTCCTTCATACAAATGATGTTTTTACCAAGGCCAGTTCCTGGTAGGGTTTATCAATATCAGAAGTAATTTCTACACCCAACCCACATATTTCAAATTCACCAAACTTTTTTCCTTAAATAAACCCACAAAAAAACAGGGAACAGCTGAAGTCTGCAACAAAGGTAATACATGAAGTTTTGTTATCTCAGAGGAGTATTGAGAGTTTTATCACCATGAGCTGCAAAAAGTTTAGAAAACTGCTGCAAAGCATATTGGAAGAGCAGGAGTTCACAAGGTATGTGCAGTTCAGATAAACATCTCAACTCTTAACTCAGAAAGATTAGGCTAGAAATCTTGTTCTTGTGTGCTTGAATAAGGAAGTGGAAAACTGCATCACATGAAGTTACAACTATTTTATGAAGATTAGAATAAAATTTTTTTAAGAATTATGGAGAGAAATTTGCATTAGGTTCATTTATAGAGACTGCAATTTATTAGATTAGGTTAAGATGATACAGGGCCCAATTAACACTTAATAATATATAATTATTTTATTTACTTTAATCTATACTTAAAAGCACTAATTACCTTAATTAAAATTTTAGGAAATCATTATTCTTGATGATACAAATTACTTCAGTCAAAATTGCATTAACATTTATTGTTGTATTACCATGGTCAATAAAATTATATTTCTTTGCTACTGAGCTACATGTCTAGGAAGAAACAAACTAATTTAACAAAAATGTACATGTCTTTTATTTCCTAACCAATAATCAAGATTTATGATAATAATTTTCTTAATGTGACAGCTATACAGTGGTACTACCCTTTACACAATCTACTCAAATTAATAATTTTTCCTGCTTCTTTTTTTTTTTTTTTTTTCTTAAATTGAAACACCTTGAGTGGATCAAAAAGCTTTTGCTTCATATCTGAAGTAGGATATGTAAGAGCATGATCACTTCCTAGCCTAATACCTAACATTACCTCACAGTCCTTTATATTTTTGCTAAGGTAAAATATCACAACTTATTTTCCCTTCCAGTTCATCTTAGAAATTCCAAAATTTTCAACTTGCTGATGGTTTGAATGAAAGTCAAACAGTGTAGTTAGGGGAAGTAAATGGCAATAATATAATTATGTATAATTTCATGTATTTTGTCTGTGATTTCTGCAGGCTAGTTTTTAATGATTGGTACAACACTGAGCTGCTGTGCTGCTGAAAAGTCACTCCGGAAAGTTTTGACCCTGCAGCATAGCTCACAGATAACAGCTAATTTTAAGCAAGTTGTACTATAACTGGATAAAGCAGCACATCCAGGGCTCCATAAAGGATGTTGTTTTCATTACCAAAACAAGTTCCTGTTAATCCAGTGGAAGTATCTATACTACTGTATTTTATTTACATACCTGAGAAGTATTTGAATCATACTTATCCTTCTTCTTCCTCCTCATTCTAGAAGTGTAATCAAATGTTAACTACATTTGCACCAATCAACACTACCCATTGAGCCCATGTCCTGCTCCCAAGATCCCTGTTTTTAAGTGATGGCAGCAGATCCAACAACAAGCAGGTTGCAGATCACATTAATTGTACTGATGACTTACAGAAAGTCCTTGCCTCTGGACCTCCAAAGACTTTTTCCTGGCACTTGGGTTTCCCCATACATTGCATCATGTGACAGAAGATTAGCAGTGGGAAAAGGTCTAGTTAGAAGTGTGTTGCTGCAGACAGAACAGTGAACATAGTTTACATCCTGTTCTCCACCCACCTCTTTTTTTAAGGAGGGGAAGGTTTTGGAAACAGCAGCGATATGATAATTTTTGGCAGCAAAAATGTCTCCCAGAGCAGGGAGTTGCAAAGGGTCATTTGCATGCAGAAAAGAGTACTTGTGAGCAAATTACCATCAAGAAACACTGTTTTCCCTAAAGAGCTCTCATTGTAATTCTACCTGTCAATACCAGATGAATATCTGACCACACACTTTATTCACTCAGCAACAGTCAGGTAATGATCAGTAGCTTTAAGTTATTTCTTCAAGTGCTATTTATATGCTGTCTGCCATTCAGCCTTTGCAGCACGGAATGGGTGAAAAAAGGTTCGATATCATTTCTGGGAACCTCTGAAGACTACTGCATTTCAATGGAGATTCACCTGCACATAGAGCAGTTGATCTACAGAACCATATTTTGCACAGATGGAACACATTATAATATAAAATGTTATTTCAGCGATCAGTTTCTCCCTTGTGCAGAGAAATATGTTCCAGATATGCTTCAAAAACACATACTTTAGCACCAGAACAGTTATAGCAGTTTATGTAGGTGGATAAAAGAACTATAATCTTGTTAGAAAGAGTTATATCATAGATGGAATTTCTTTGAGTATTTAGGCCTTTATTTGTAATCTTCATAAATCATCTGAGCAGACAATTCAACTTTGAAAAGCTTAAACTTGCTGACAAAACAAAACTGCATATAGTGAAAAAAGTAGAACCAAGAGTTAAGTAAGCAGTTCCCACTACAGAAGGAGAAAAAAATGGATTATTATGCACACCAGCTGACTAATGTAATATTAAAATAGTATTGAGACATCTACAGAAGGAAAAAGAAGATCACCGACTGCTTAAAAAGAGAAAATAATTGGGATAAGATTAAAGCAGAACTGTGTACTATGCATGACCTTTCTGCTCTGTAACTTCATTATGAAACACTGAAGTATTGATGCAACTTAAGCTCTCATTCGGAGTACACTGAAAGATTTTTCAGTATCTGAAAGCAAAGGAGTTTTTTGAATGAAAACTTTTTTTAAATTTAAAAACCTGCGGTTTATAATAATTGTTATAATATTGTTAATACTGAATCACATTAAAAACTTAAACCAATATGTAGACCAAAAGGTTATTTTGCCTTTTCTTTCCCTTTTACCCACAGCACACACTCCCCCGTAGCTGGTGGTGAATCAAATTCAATGTTACAGGAAAGTTTCCCAAGTATGTGTGCATATGACTCTGCCTCAGGCTCCAGCCTCCTACTGACACTGCACAGAGAAGTATTCAAGGAAGCCAGTGAAATTTTAGTTAAGTTCATCTGTCTGCCTAGAGACATTTTCAGGATATATTCAAAAGCCTGTTGTGTGAAAAAGGGAGAATGCAATGCACAGCAGTATGATGCAGGTGTACCACAACTTTATGACTTGAACTGGGTTGGGAAAGAGGATAAAAATAATTTTTGTGACTACCACTAACATACAAAAGTTGGAACAGACAGAACAGCTGGAACAGTTTTGTCTCTGTCCCTTTTATCTGCTAGCAAGGGACAAACATCTGTCTGTCTGACAGAGTAAAAATTGTCAAAAGAAAAATCCAGGAAAAAAAACTCAGATTCATCAAGCAAATAATTATTTTTGTCTTAAACCATTTCTCTACCTATATTTAAAATCATTCAGATACTCTTTCTCTTTTAAATACTTCTATCCTTCTGAACCACATATAAAATTATGTAACCAAATTACTTCAAAAAAAAAAGAAAAACTAATAAATAAATAAATCACACACACCCCACCCCTCTCTGGTGCTTTCAGAAATACAGGAACAAAGTTGGATTTTGAAAATATCAGGAAATGACATTCCATCCACGTACTGTGTAAGACTTCTGAAACTGTTCTATAACTCCAGTGATTTGACAGGAAAAAAAAAAACCACACCACCCTTTACCAAAACATTCAATTCAACAATTTTGTTTCCACTTAGAAAGGTCACTTATCATGCTCCCTTTGTCAAAGCAGTCATTTTCGTTGCCTTGTATCTAATTAATTTAAACTTGGTGTATATAATTCTTGAATGACAACCCTTAACACATTTTGAAACTATGGATGATAATGGAAAATCATGCTGCCTCTCTAAGAATTTTCCTACATAGCGAAGATAATTTGCAGCAATCTAGGGTGTAAATTTATAACACAGTCATCACTTCTTATTAATGTCACCTGCAAACACTGAGTGCTCCGTACCCATGGGGTATTATGCCGTACTTTGGAAGTGGAGTAAATGGCCTCATGAAAAAGACACTTGCAGTAGGTAGCAGCATTTTTCAGACAAACAGACAGTCAGTATTGAGTATTGAGAGAACCGTAAATTTATGATCTAATTTATATTCATTAATTTTCACTAACTTGTCTGCATAGGCAATCCTTAATATTTCAAATCAAAGAAATATACAAAACATTTCATGGTGACCACTGTTTTCACTTCATTGATTATATTATGTATACACACTGAGGCTGATTTTCCTTCTCCCACAATCAAAACTGAACAGAGCCTGTTTCAGAGTTTCTCTAAAAGTGTAATATTCCTCTTTCTTATGAATACACAAGCATTTCAACCTGCTTTTTCAGATAAAACCTTACTGCAACAAGCCAGGGAGCAGGCAAAGACGGGGGTATAAATAGTAGGCACAGAAGAGACAGTCCAAAATGGGGGGTGAAGAGTTTATCAAAATGTAACTTTTCCCAAAAACTAATTTTTATTCCCAAATGCTTCAGAGTCCCAAATCTTAACTGAAACCACCAGAGCTGAAGAAACCTGTTCTGTGGACACAAGGCCTTCGACAGAAGAAAAAAACATTACTTCGAATATGTAATCCAAGATGTGTCCTTGGGGACAACAAGCCTGGAAGTATAAACTGGAAGAGGAGGTACAGACTGCAGCAGGAAGCCTATATGAACAGGTTTAGTGGAAGAGGTTTCAGGTCCAGACCCTTCTTTCATTGTGTTAGTTGCTATTATAAAAATTACTTTAATTTGTAAAAGGTTACTCCATATAATCTTATTTTATCTTGATCTAAATAAGGTTAAAATGCTGTCTATTGACTGCTTTGGAACTAGACTATTTCTTCTGACTTTTAGCTGCAGAAAAGCCCACCTCATCTTTTTCTCACACCCACATTTCTCTAATGCTTATTATATATTATTTCTTACGTTATTTTATGACAAATACTACTCTCAGGTCTATTCAAAGAGTTGGAATAAAATGATCAAGCCTCTGTCTGTTTCCAGACTTGCTGAGAGCAGAGTGAGTATGGGCACAGGGAAAGGTTTATCTGTTACCCAGAGGTCTGTTATGTCTCTTTTGAAGTTTATGGGTAAATGAATATGTGGACTCCTTTGTTTCTTGAGAAAGGATCATTCTCTATGTGATCAGTACTGTTTATATGATCTGAAATTGTCAGTGATTCAGTATTTTTGTGTGGTATTTTGCAACTTAACATCAGAACTAAACTAAAGGATGGTCCAATGCTCATCTGCAGATGTTTGAAAAGACGCTAGCCAAGCATATTATCATGGAGATGGATAAATGGAGAATATTGGTTTCTAAGTGTAGTTTGAGAAGATAAGGTATGTTTTCGCTGCTAAAATCACATATGTAATAAAATATAACTCATTTTCTTTGTAATAAAGTGAATGCTTTGTAAAGAAATCTGGGCATATGTTTATAATAATAACAATGATATTTATAATTTATAGTGTTCTGTATTTGTACATAGCTCACCAAACACTTGATCTCACAAGACATTTGTGATGAAGGTATATATTTTTCCATTTTTCAACAGGGGGAATGCAACACAATATTCAGAAGAATGTTGTCAGTTTTTAAAAAATCAGCTGAAGTACTCTTATATTCTACTACTGTGTGTATCCCCAGTGTCATTAAGGTAAACTTACTAGTCTTCTTTCAAATAAGAATACTCAGGTTGACCTCTTCTGAAGAGAGGTGCTTCGGCTTATTTGAAGCACTGTATTTAAGAAAAAATTACTGTTTCCTTTATATAACTTATCAGGGAAGAAGAAAATTATAAAACACTTGAAAATGTTACTCCAAAGTTACAAAATTAATTGACGAACTTGTTGAAAGATATGTTACTTAAAACTACTTTTAGCATCCTTTTCAGTGAAGCACAGTATATTTTCTGCACTGAAGATTTTAGGTTTCTTCCAGATGAACCAGGGTATTGTAACATTTGGTTTTGGATTAATACAATGGGAATAATATATTATAGTTCATATATGATGTGTTTAAATGGCTAAGAAAACATAGCTACTTTGTATTTTCATTTGTAATTTTTACTTGTGTGTTTCCTATCTTAAAGCAATGGCACATTTGCAGATTACCAAGCCAATGGTGGGCCTTCTCCTGGCTCTTCTCAAATGTAGCCGGATGCCCAGCAGCCTACCAGCTGTAAGTAGGCATAGCGCAGCTGATCTGGTGACACATAGCAAAGCTAGCACTGCAGGGGAGGACCAGATCAAGTACATAATAATGAGTTCAGCTGCCTTTTTTATAGGGATCTTAAAACTGTAATTGTTGGGTTGATTCTTCTTTCTTCTGGTTCATCTCACTGGCCTCTGCATGCAGGGTAGCAGTTGAGCTACTCTCCTTGTCTTTGAGTATTGAGTGACATATTTCTAGATATTTTATTTTAAATTAAAATAATATCTTTGTCTTGCTACATTTTGCCAACATTAGCTCATCTGTCCAGTTCCAGATAAAGCCAGTAAAAAGGCAGTCACTGCACTCTTGCAGGTAGAGCTCAAGAGAATTTACATATATTTCCCATTACTGTCAACTTCTGTTATGTACAGAAGAAATAGTAATCTTGAAGGCATACAAAAGCAGAAAATTGCAGCAGTAATATGTGCAATGTGAAAAAGACCCAGTAAGAGTAAGGGAGCTTTCTTATAATTCTTATTTGTTGCTTAAGAAAGTATTTGTGTACTGATATAAAAAGCAGTCAACTGTCTTTGCAGATCAATTCTTTTACGATTTTTTAAAACTTTCTAGTATTTTTGATTTTAGGATTGGGAAGCTGACAAACTACATTTGTTCCTGAGTTTACAAATAGGAGGTTATATTTTAGTAAAAAAATGAACCTTCTTCCTCTTTAAATAATTATTATTCACATTACTCAGGCTAGGTTGTGCCATTTGAAACACTAATTAACTGCTAAATGCAGTACTAGAAAATATATTCCATTGAAAGAAACAAAATCATAACAATTAATGACATTACAGGAAGTTTATTTTCTCTGTCACGTTGAAGTGCATGTATGGTAATGTCAATACAAAGATTTGGTAGTAATAACTTTTGTAGCAGTCACAGATATGCCACTCCTTTTATATATTTACCTATATGGAGTATGATAAATATGGAACTTTACTTAAAAAAAAAAATAACAAAAGAAAAAAAATCCCTCAAAAGCTATTGATAAAAAAGTTGTTAAGAATCTGGAATTCTGAATCTGGCCTATCGACTGAGCCTGGTGATCTTCTTTCATTCGTATCTGGTGATTTCTACACCACAACTAGGAGAAATATTTTCTGTAAGCATTTCCCTTTTCTGCCTGTATGTGCATGTTTAGGAGGAGGGTTAGAGGAACCTTCTTACAGATATTCTACTGTATGGCTAAGTTATTTATAAATGGATTTCATTTTAATCCCTTAAAGGAGACATGGCTAATAATGTCTTTCTAATTATTTCACATTGTTAAAAGAGCTGGCTAAAGAATTAAATTTCTTTCCTCAAGAAAATTCTGAAATTTTATTTTATAAAATGGCCCTGAATTTTTACCAAGTGTTGAATGAAAATTTCTTTAAAATATTGACTTAAAACATAATCTCATTAGATATTTGTTTTGTTACTGTTAAACACATAAGCAAAATGCTGAAATTAGAAAAAAGCTGAAACTAGAAAAATCTAAAAGAAAAGCTCTATTGTGATCTTTGTTTCAAATGTTAGCTTTTCTTCATATGGTGTTTCCAAGTGTTTGATCCTCTTTTTTTTGGAAGAGTGAGTGAGCTTATCTCTTGTTATCCAGAACATTTTTTCTTCATTATCTCCTTTCTCTTCTCTCTCTTTTCTCCACACTAATTTACTTGTCTATGGCATGATCCATCTGAACCTGGGATTGCCCTTCCACAGTTGCCTCAAGATTTGCCCAAGTTATTCTCAGGCTAGGATATTAAATATGCAAGAGTGAACTTACTCATCCAGAATAATTTCCATGGGCTGTCCCAATGACAACTGAAATTCCCTGCTGATACAGTATCAATCAACTTATCTCTGCACAGTATCCAGTCACATGCCAAATTCCAAACCGTGTTTTATTTTATCCCCCAAATTTGTATGAGAACTCCTACCTTGAGGGCACTGCAATTTCAATCCTGGATTTCACCAGTGCTACCAGTGCCATCACCATTCTTCCAGCCTCTGGGCCGTGACCCACAGGGAAGTACTTCTGAGATATTTTTTTATGTGAAAGCAGCAGCAGCTGAAATAGCAACAATGAAAGATGTCACTGCCCAGAAGTCTGGTGTTCCACAACAACCCCCTTTCAAATGCACCAAGATATACCTTGACACAATAGTATCCACCCAGCACAAAGCCATGGCCTCTCTAAGCTCTGCACCTGCCACAACTGATGCAGCTTCCCAGGCAGAGCTCCTATGGGAACACACTGCCACCCTGGTGTCAGGCTGCAGGGTGTGTCCTACTCTTATGTCAGTACTGGAGAGCAGCAGTGAGCACACCTCTGGGAGGTGCACCTGGGTAGAGGAACTCCTCCGCTTAGTGACAGAGCTCTGGGAGGAGGTGAGTAGGTTGAGGAGTATCAGGGAGTCTGAGAGAGAGAGACACTGCTGGAACCGCGCTATACCTTCCCTGGGACAGGCCTGTCAGGCAGACAGGGCACATGATATGGAGGATTCCCTAGCCTCTCTCCACCCGGCAGAACATGATGACTTAAGGGATAGCATGGAACGGCAAGTTCCTGCCCTGCACAGCAGGTGCATCTCCTCCCTGACTACGCCACCTTCCCAGGTGCCCTTGCATAGTAGGTATAAGGCTCTGCAAGTGGAACCAAACAATGATGAGGACAATGGTTCATCTAGGTTGGAGGTGTCGTCAAGGTTAAGTTGTCCTATGACCACTTCCATAAAGAATAAAAGATGGGCCATTGTCACAGGAGACTCTCTCATGAGGGGAACAGAAGGCCCAATGTACTGACCTGACCCACTTAGGGAAGTCTGCTGCCTCCCTGGGGCCCGGGTTAAACATGTGATGAGAAAACTTTCTACCCTGGTACGGCCCTCAGATTATTATCCATTATTGCTTTTTCATTTAGGCAGCAGTGGAGTTACAATAAGTTATATAGGAACTAGGTTTTCTCCTCCCAACAAGGTGGCAGGATCAATAGCCCAACTGAAGTGCAGCTACACCAATGCACGCAGCATGGGCAACAAACAGGAGGAGCTGGAAGCCATTGTGCAACTGGAAAACTGTGATATAACTGCAATCATGGAAACACATTGGGATGACTCGAACAACTGGAGTGTTGCAATGGACAGCTATAAACTCTTCAGAAAGGATAGGCAAGGAAGGAGAGGCGGTGGGGTAGCCCTGTATGTTAGAGAGTGTTTTGACTGTCTAGAGCTTAATGATGGTGATGACAGGGTCGACTGGGTAAGAATCAGGGGGAAGGCCAACAAGGCAGATATCATGGTGGGAGTCTGTTTTAGACCACCCATCCAGGATGAAGAGGCAGATGCAATATTCTACAAGCAGCAAGACTTCAACTTACCAGATGCCTGCTGGAAATACAATACAGTGGAGAGGAAACAGTCTAGGAGGTTCCTGGAGTGTGTGGAAGATAAGTTCCTGACACAGCTGGTGAGTGAGCCAACTAGGGAAGGCGCCCCGCTGGACCTATTATTTGTGAAGAGAGAAGGCCTGGTGAATGATGTGACAGTTGGAGGCCATCTTGGGCATAGTGATCATGAAATGATAGAGTTTTTGATTCTTGGAGAAGTAAGAAGGGTAGGTAGCAGTACTGCTACCTTGGCCTTTCAGAGAGCAGACTTTGGCCAGTTTAGGGGCCTGGTTGACAGAGTCCCTTGGGATGCAGTCCTGAAGGGCAAAGGAGTCCAGGAAGGCTGGATTTCAAGAAGGAAATGTTAAAGGCACAGGAGCAGGCCGTCCCCATGTGCCAAAAGACAAACTGGCAGGAAAGACCGTCCTGGCTGAACAGAGAGCTTTGGCTGGAGCTCAGGAACAAAAAAAAGGAGAGTTTATGACCTTTGAGAGGAGAAGAAGGCAATTCAGGAAGACTGCAAGGATGTCATGAGGCCATGCAGGGGGGAAATTAGAAGGGCCAAAGCCCAACGGGAACTTAATCTGGCTACTGCAATAAAAGACAATAAAAAATGTTTCTACAAATACAATAGCAACAAAAGTAGAGCTAAAGAGAATCTCCATCCTTTATTGGATGTGGGGGGAAATATAGTGACAAAGGACAAGGAAAAGGCTAAGGTACTTAATGCCTTCTTTGCCTCAGTCTTTATTAGTCAGGCCAGTTGTTCTTGGGGTACGCAGTCCCTTGAGCTGAAAGACAGGGACAGGGAGCAGAATGAAGCACCAGAGGAAATGGTCAGTGACCTACTACACCACTTAGACACACACAAGTCTATGGGGTTGGATGGAATCCACCCAAAGATACTGAGGGAGCTGGCAGAGGAGCTCACCAGGCCACTTTCCATCATCTATCAGCAGTCCTGGTTAACCGGGGAGGTCCCAGCTGACTGGACATTCGCAAATGTGTGCCCCTCTACAAGAAGGGCTGGAAGGAGGATCTGGGGAACTACAGGCCTGTCAGCCTGACCTCAGTGCCAGGGAAAGTCATGGAGCAGGTCATCCCGAGTGCTGTCACAGGGCACGTACAGGGTAACCAGGTGATCAGGCCCAGTCAGCATGGGTTTATGAAAGGCAGGTCCTGCTTGACTAACCAGATCTCCTATAACAGGATGATCTGCTTAGTGCATGAGGGAAAGGCTGTGGATGTTGTCTACCTGGACTTAGTAAGGCCTTTGACACCGTCTCCCACAGCATTCTCCTGCAGAAGCTGGCTGCTCACAGCTTGGACAAGTGCACTCTGAGCTGGGTTAAAAACTTGCTGGATGGCCAAGCCCAGAGAGTGGTGGTGAATGGAGCCAAATGCAGTTGGCAGCTGGTCACGAGTGGTGTTCCCCAAGGCTCAGTGTTGGGACTGGTCCTGTTTAATATCTTTATCAACGATCTGGATGAGGGGATTGAGTGCACCCTCAGTAAGTTTGCAGACGACACCAAGTTGGGTGGAAGTGTCAATCTGCTGGAGGGTAGGAAGGCCCTGCAGAGGGACCTGGACAGGCTGGATTGTTGGGTTGGGGCCAACTGTATGAGGTTCAACAAGGCCAAGTGCCGGGTCCTGCACTTGGGTCACAACAACCTCATGCAAGGCTATAGGCTTGGGGAAGAGTGGCTGGAGAGCTGCCTGGCAGAAAAGGACCTGGGGGAGCTGGTCAACAGCCATCTGAATGTGAGCTGGCAGTGTGCCCGGGTGGCCAAGAAGGCCAATGGCATCCTGGCTTGCATCAGGAATAGTGTGGCCAGCAGGACTAGGGAAGTGATTGTTCCCCTGTAGTCGGCACCGGTGATGCCACACCTTGAATCCTGTGTTCAGTTTTGGGCCCCTCACTACAAGAAAGACATTGAGATGCTGGAGCATGTGCAAAGAAGGGAAACGAAGCTGGTGAAGGGTCTAGAGAACAGGTCATACGAGCTGTGGCTGAGGAAGCTGGGGTTGTGTAGCCTGGAGAAAAGGAGGCTGAGGGCAGACCTTATTGCTCTCTACAGCTATCTGAAAGGAGGTTGTAGTGAGGAGGGTGTTGGTCTCTTCTCCCAAGTAACAAGCGATAGGATGAGAGGAAATGGCCTCAAGTTGCGCCAGGGAAGGTTTAGGTTGGATATTAGGAAAAATTTCTTCACCAATAGGGTAGTCAGGCACTGGAACAGGCTGCCCAGGGAAGTGGTTGAGTCCCCATCCCTGGAGGTATTTAAAAGATGTGCAGATGTGGTGCTTAGGGACATGGTTTAGTGGTGGACTTGGCCGTGCTAGGTCAACAGTTGGACTTGAAGATCTTAAAGTTCTTTTCCAACCTAAATGATTCTGTGATTCTGTGATTCAAAGTCTCTATTCAGTCTATAGTGCTGATCTATACTGGAACAAAAGGGGTAGAAGCATGGTTGTCCACAAACTGTGGAGGTTGCAGAAATGTCAACATATCCTCAGGGAAGTGCTCCAGGCCATTTATTTCACATATAGCTGGTCACTGGTTGACTGAATATTTTAGACAACTGTCTGTTATAATTACTGGTGGGAAATCTTGAGTCTTTTCTGACTAACCTTTTCTTAACTTCTTTATATCTCTGTTGGCATCCAGGGATGCTAACAGAAAAAAAAATCCACCTCATTCCTTTTACTCTGTCTTCCCCTTCTCTATGAATTTGTTCCCATATTACACTCTTCATAGTGCACAGAATGATGCCTGTCATTTCCTCCAAATTTAATTCTCTATAGAATCACAAGGAAAAGGTGGAGGGGAGGAGGGAAATGAACTGTGGTATAACTGAATGTATAGACTGCCTTCCTTCCTTCAGGAGCGTTCAGCTGTCTGAAGTTTATCACAGTGG
The DNA here is from genome assembly GCA_020745775.1 of Theristicus caerulescens. Taxonomy (NCBI): domain Eukaryota; kingdom Metazoa; phylum Chordata; class Aves; order Pelecaniformes; family Threskiornithidae; genus Theristicus; species Theristicus caerulescens. Next base: position 79,843,440 of record CM036558.1, read on the forward strand.
CCACTGATAAAACACCAACAGGCTCCTTAGGTAATATTTAAAGATTAAACAGATAATCTAATTCACATCCTTCTGATGGATTTTGATGCCTATGACTGACACTATTCTTCATCAAGATCCCTTCTGGAGATCTATAATCCTCACAGATCACACTCCCATTTGAGCTCAGTTTTCCCTTTGAAATCTTTTCCTTAGCCCTGGCACACCCAGAGGGTGTGGCAACATGGATCTATTCAGGTTCACTTTAATTATTCAATCCTCCCTTTCCTGATATGAAAACTAGTAAACTTTTCACAGTTGCTAAAACTGTATTTCAAAGGACAAACCTGTACAAAGAGAAAGACTCATATTTGACCCTAGTATACTGATTCCTCATCTGTGTAACCTGTGCCTTTCACAAATACAGTCCTTATTTCAGAAATTGCCAGCAGGACAGTGATTTTAATGGAAGTTATGATGTTAAAATTCCACACATTGAGAAAACATTTTGATTTTCAAACTATGTTTATGAGTTGCACTTCTGTGAGACTCTGAGAATCACTTTTCCTCTTGTTAAACAAACCATGAGGTTCCTAGGTCTTTCTGAGACTTTAACCTCATGATATTTTGTATTTCTGTGCCATGATTTACTTCTTGAAATCACTTCTTGCAATCATTAAATCTGTTTAGATTTTGCTCTGAAATGGTGTCACTATCAAGAATAAAATATAGGGCTGGTTTTTTCTGTTACTTTACAAGAAACAAGTGTAAATGAACAGTATTATTTTCTTCTCTTTCGACCACAAGTGCTCTACTAACATAAATAACCTAAAGAAGACTGAAAGAAAGAAATAAGCCAATAATATTTTGGTTTAATTTTTTTAAAGTAACCCTATAAAGAAAACAAATTTAAACAGTGGTTAAAAAATACCTTTTTCCTGTGCAAAGCTAATCTCAGTTTGTTTTTAAATTGCTTTAGCAAAAATGCAAGTGATAATATGTGATTTCCACAAAAAACCTCAAAATCTATCCATGACTAATTGGGTTTAATTTGTGAAACATTGCAGTCAGATTCCAGACTGAATCATGGCCATTATGTGTTCCTTCTTTTTTATGGAAGAATAGAGATCACTTTCTAAGGGTAAAGAGAAACAAACACCCACTTTCTCATGAAATATGTTGTGTATAGGTTATGGTAAAGCTCAGTTAAAGCCATGTGCAAGTTTACCACAGGAAGAAGGGGTCAGAAGGTAATAGCCTCCAGACACTCTGTTGTGCACTCAGAATCATAGGAGGTGATAGAGACTATAAATCTGAATTCTCCTCCAAAAATAAAAATCATAGCCTTTCTTAGCCTCAACACTGGTGTTTCTTCAAACACTCTGTATTCTGTAAATATCAAAATGTGTTATTTTAAGCATAACTGAGGGTTATACAGTTCTGAATCTGAATTCACCTGAACAAATTTTGTATGCATTAAAATAACATTTGTAAAAATTATTACTCATTATTAGAAGTGTTACAGGAGTTAATGTTAAGAAATTAAATCATAGCTTTAACTTCTTTTTGCTTCTCTAATTTGAAAATCAGTCCTACATGTTTTCATGTCTGTATTTCCAATAAATAAAGCAGTATTACTTAATGTATATGACCTCCATTAAACCTTTTGAGATAAGAGCAGTCTTTTGTAAAATATGGGGATTGGCAGGGAGATGACATGAACATCACTGTAACCAGGATTTTCCCCTTAACTTTGTAGATTTAAACTACCTACATTTGAAATGTTAAAATTAAGTCATTTATAAATTATGTGTCTTGTAAATCATTTAACGTCTGGAGAATTTAAGAAAAGATGAAATTTAATTGTTGTCAGTGTCTATTCTAGAGACCATTATATCAATGGGAGTCAGTTTATTAGTTCCAGTAAATTTACATCAGTCCCTAAACTACTCTAAACATCCAGAAATTCAGATTTTATCCTAATGGTTCCCTTAATACTTTGCTTATGATCAATGTTTATTTTAAACTTCACAAATGAGATTAAAGCTTCATTTTAACTGAATAAATGCCGTAGAACTAACTGAACCTTGACTATGAGTTTGCTACAAGTGTTTTCATGAAACACAGAGAGTAGTAACAACAAAATTCTTCATCATTACTTAAGCAGTCACTATGATTGAGTGACAACATGAAGTCAATTATTTTGCATCAGTAAGTCACCTAACAAATAGAAATGTGCAGGGTATTCAATACACTGTCTTCCTACATCATAAGATTTACAGAAACACCTGCTTAAGTAATTTTATTCTGATTCACTTGGGAAAACAAAAACACAGAGTAAAGAAGACTAACAGGCTGTCAAATATATTTTTCCTTTACTTTAACATTTGCTGTCTTTTATTCCTGTGGAAAACAATATGTGAAATCAGTAAACGTGGATTTATTATTCTGGCTAAACAACGACCAAGTTGATTTCTTAGTTTGACATAATTAATTATTTAATTTAATATTCTCAAGCAGAGGATTAGGATGACAACACTCCATCTCAAGCATACTTTACCCTTTTGTACCTGTACATAACATCGCTATTGACATATTAGCTATAGCTTGGGGAATAATGAAAATTTCAGAAGAATTAATTACAGTTTCCCATTCAAAGGCTGGCAAGAAAGAGGTAATTAGTACTTTCTCTCTCAATATAGGAATTTGTAAGAATGCCTATGAACTTACGCAAAATTAATTGAATTGTGGTATGCTACATAAAAGATCTGTTTTATTGAAGTGGAGTTAATTTTGGCATTAAGACAGAAAGTAGGATAATTCTTAAAAGGACTTTGAATTGGCAACTGCAGTCCTACATATTTTCCATCAGAACTCATTTTTTGATGGAAAGCAGTCAGGAAGACTGATTTCTACAGAAAAGTTAAGTTTGTAATAAAAAAGGCCAGTTTTATAAAATCTGAAAACCTAAAAGGAGGGTTGAAGCTACGTAGTACAAGAGGTGAAAGCTGTCCAGAGAGCCTTGGCTACAGAACTGAATAACAGTCTGAAACACAGGGACAATGGTTTCCATGTGTTAACCAGTCATATGTCGCGTTTCTACAGTACACTAGAGACCCAGTCTCAAATCTGTCCTCTATATTATCCTGGAACCATAACCAGAAGCGATTCCAGTCATTGTTTTCAGATGGGAAACTGAGACAGAGAGGAGCTGATTTCTCAGGCATCATAGAAGTCTGCGAAGACCTTGAAACTGAATCTTGCCTAATTCAGCAATAGTCCTAAGACCAGAGTATCAGTTACATTGCATTACAAGTTGTGAGTGTTCTGTAATACCATCCTTAATGACATTCTTACATGGAGGAATAATTTTCCAGGTTCTTGTATTACGTGCCAAATTTCATCACTAATGTGCTTTATAAAGCTGGACAAATAATTTTTTTCTACCTGTCTCATTTTCCTTTACCATCAAAAGGTTAATGATTCTTGCCTGTCTTTGTAATGTCCTGTCAGAACTATGTTCTATTACTGATAATAAATACTGATTGTTTATTTTAAAGTAATTGAAGAGTAGCTTTAAATTCATGGATTTCATAAGGAAAAAAAATCTTCTGTCATGTATTTTACTGACCTGTATTTATTTGCAATACAGTATCACGTAGCTTGGCACTTGCTAGCAGAATCTAGTTCAAGAATTCTTACAATCTTATGCTGTTGGATAATTGTGTAATATATAATATTAGTGCCAAAAGAACTATAATAAAGAGAAAGGGATCTTCCTTAGCTTTGAGAGGGGCAAGGAAGTATCGATCAACTGGTCACCAGTGTGATGCAGATCAGTGTTATCCAAGGATGCAATGAATGATGTATTATTGGTAAGGATAGGAAAATATAAACAAGGTGTTCATTAAACAGTTATTTCGGAGGGAGGTAGTCCACGAGGTTAACTAGGGGAATAGTTTAGCTACCCCATAAAGAGATATGGAATAGAATAGAATAGAATAGAATAGAATAGAATAGAATAGAATAGAATAGAATAGAATAGAATAGAATAGAATAGAATGACTATTTCAGTTGGAAGGGACCTACAACGATCATCTAGTTCAACTGCCTGACGAATTCAGGGCTGACCAAAAGTTAAAACATGTTGTTAAGGGCATTGTCCAAATGCCTCTTAAACACTGACAGGCTTTGGACATCGACCACCTCTCTAGAAAACCTGTTCCAGGGTTTGACCACCCTTTCAGTAAAGAAATGCTTCCTAATGTCCAGTCTAATCCTCCCCTGGTGCAGCTTTGAACCATTCCCATGCATCCTATCAGTGGATACCAAGGAGAAGAGATCAGGACCTGCCTCTCCACTTCCCCTCCTCAGGAAACTGTGGAGAAAATGAAAAGACCTTGTTTGTTTAGCCTAGCCAAAAGAAAGCTGACAAGACATTATTGAGGTAAAAGTTAAAGAATAATATAAGTAAACAATTAGATATATCCTGTAATAATATACAGAAACATACACTGAATAAATTTAATTTAATTTCTACCCCCTATGAGGTAAAATTTACGATACATTTTTATGCTCTGCGGCATAGGACTTGTTCCACTTTCTGAGATCATCTAGGAGTTTATTTGACAAATGTCCTATCATTGCAAGAACTCAGAATGTTGGCATCATCCATGGTATTTTGTCTCTCCTTCCTACAGTGCATTAGAATATGAATTTTGTTCTTTTACTACATGTCGTAGGTTTATTGAAAAAGGTGAATCTTCTCAGTATTCTGCAGCCCCTTCTAATCTAGACTTCTATTACATGCAGTTACAGAATTTTGGATGGTATGGTTCTATCCAGTTGTGTCTTCCTGGTTGAGGAAAACTAACCTAATAACTTCCTTGAAAGATTTCCAAACTTGTAGCTGTCTGTAAGTGTGTCACCCTGGAAACAGAATGACAATGCTTTCTCCCATCTGAAATTTGATACTAGTAATAGTAAACAAAACAGCACAATGACTTTCAGTGCATTTGATCTTTTTTTTTTTTTTTAATTTAAAAAGGTTAAAATGGGAACAAATGCAGCCAACTGAATTACTGTAGTTACTCAGCTGAGTCACTACAGTTACTAGCAATTTTGCTTCATCGTTTAGCTGGATCACTGTTTTGTAGTAACAAAGTTAAGATTGCCTTTCCTCACAAAGACGTCAAAAACCAGCTTTTTCTCCTCTGAGCAAGGAATGAGATTGAACTCAGGTCTTATATAAGTGTATTTCAGGTGTTTAATTATTTCTGAAATGCGTAATGGGAGAAGTTAGTGAAAACAGCATTTTGGGAATGGAGGATCATGACTGTATGATATGAGGTACCTGATAAAACCCTTGCAGCCTCCCACAGGCTAAGCTGTTTTGCATAGCGGTGCTGTTGGCTTCAGAGGCAGATGATCCATCACCTCCCCAGCAGGAGGTATGGGAAATAAGAAACTATAGGAGGGTAAAAGAACAGTAGTAACAATAATAACAGGAATAGCAACAGCAAAAAACCAATAATAGTGAGTATTTGCAAGTCAGGGATAATGTGTTCTATCTCAATCTTGCTGAGTTTGCAAGCCTTGCAAGGCTGTATTTTGACACATGCTGAGATTCAAACCATTCAGCAGACAAAGGATAAGGAAAGAGTACCTGATATGACTTTCTGCAATACCTTTTCACAGACCCCAGTGGCAAATTGAATTTATATCCTGATTTAAAAAAGGATTAAACAAACAAAAAAAACCCACCCAAAACACATATCAGAACTTAAAAAACAGTATTAATGCCACAGAGATGAAAGTGAATCATTTTTTATCCATCTCTGATGGTTTCTATTCCCAGTTTCTTCAAGATGTTGCAGTTTCACCAGTACACTTTTGCAGAAGGAACAGACTTGTATTCTGTTTTATGCTCTGAATTTGGCAGATCATGATTAGCTCTAAAGAATCCACTCTGCTTTTATCTTCTATGTTACTATATCATAAAGCAGTAGCAACAACAAGCTGACGAGAGTTACACATTCCCATCTGCCTGAGAATATAAGAAAGTGGAATTCAGGTCAAAGTAGGAAGAAGAGGAAGAGTGAATTCTGTCCTTCCTGAATGGTTTCAAGGATACCTCCAGGAAATATGTTGCTTAGTGTTTCCCAGTTCATTTGCTTCTGTTCTGTGACTAATTCTTGGATAATAAAAAAAACCTATGGAAGGAGCCTTAAAATTACTATTTGGAGTTATATTTCCTTTGTTTGCCTGATGAAATTGTTCAGCAGCTTATCCAGAGTGCTATGATATTTTGAAGTCCACAGGCTTTTCAGCAATTACCAGCAGTTTTACTCTTGCTGAACTGCTCCTTCTAGTGAAGTGATAATGACCTGAAGTTCGCAGATTATTGTTCCAAGGTTTACAGCTTGGGCCAGGGACATGCAACATTTAGAAATGCTACTTTGCAGATGTACAGTCATGTGACAGCTTTCTTTGGTGTTTGAAGATGTTTAATTTCATGCTAGTTACAAACCAAAGGGAAAAGCAAAACCAAAAGCACTAACAGTCAGTAATGGTGTCAAGGAGGATTTGCCTTTGATATTAAAATTTGTTTGTGTATGTGTCATAGGATTGGAAGAAACTTCATACATTGCCTAGTCCATCCTCCAGACCAACATATACATAAATTAATTCAACTAACCTGACTGTAAAAACTTAGATGATGAAGATCCCAAAATGTCAAAGAAACCTGACCCAGACCTTACCCAAAGCTGTTACAGGATAATTGTGTGAGGGGGTCTTGGATTAATTGCTGTAATCTAGTATCATTTTACTATACTGACATCTGAGAAAGATATCTTGGTACCATTTTGCTGCTAACTTTAAATGAGAACAAATTATAAGAGTATTTATTCATGAGATACTGTTACAGCTTCACCCAAATATAAAAGTTACAGATAGTTTAGACTCTTAAGAAAAGCTTCGTCCCATCCTTAAAACGGATTTGGCATAGCTGAGGAAACAGTCTTGTTATTATCCTACACAAAGACATATTGAAACTGGGAGAAACACTGGCAATTCACAGTCTTAGAGCATACCTCAGCAAGCAGTGGGTGGAAAACACGGGATAAGAGCACATAAACCGCAAAAGTGACCCAAAGAACCTCACATACTCACAAATTTATTTGACAAACAATGATAAAGAATAGTCTTTGACTTCCATAAAGAAAAATAAATGTACCTTTTTGGTTACCACAGGCTACTCTGTATTTCTGTAGAATTTTTACTTCTCTTTGGAACCACAAGTCAAGACATCGTTAAAAAATTGAAAAGTTAAAAGTCATCTTTTTTTTCATTGGGCATTTCAGAAGAAATATTCAGTAACAGCAAATCACAGTTGGCTGCTTTGGCTCTTTTCATGATGTGGTGTTATTTCAAACATATTACTTCCAACATCTAGCATCCACAATGACAAGGAGTGGCTGAGAGACCAAAAGAAATTACTGAGAAAAATTGATAATGAAAGGACTCCATGTATGACACATGCTAGTGACACATGTATGGGTTAAGCCCAGTTCAGAAGATGAGGTGAGCTGCTGGAAGAATATGCCAACCTTAAGAACTTCTGTTGAAAGGACAACCAGCCAGATGTAACCCTCAACTGTCTTCTTTAACTGTCTGAATAATGCCCGACAATTCCCCACATTCAATCTCTGAGAAATTCCTCATAAAACTGAATGAGAGAAATATGAGAGAACAGATGTTGTTACTGAGCCTTTTTCTGCACAGACAGCCTACATACTTGACACCGGAAAAAGTTTGCTGGTACAAAAGAAACAAGAAGTTATTTGATTTAGCTCTGAGGCTAGCTGAATTTCAATGTACAGACTTAGACCAACATTGCTTCAAGAACTAACTTCCTAATTGTAACTAATTTTTTGAGAGGACGTTCCCAAAGACTAATAAAAGCTTCATAAATATAATAGATCAGATAAATAACTCATCAAAGCAAAAGACAAATACCCTGGATAAGTAACACGGTTGCCAAATTGTCCAGGATGATTATATATTCTGTTATACTTTATAAAATTATGTCCTTAATCAAATTGCTCCTGATGTTAATACATGTTCAGAAGTCAAAATTTCTGTTACCCATATCCATCCCCTCCAAATGCACTTATTTTGGCCATTTCTGGGGGCTGAGACTTTGTATAGGCATAATCAGTTCTATTTTTCCTTGATATCCCTTCTAATGAAAAAGTCCTGTGATTTATTCACAGCAAAGTAAGCCTATTAAAGTGTCAAAGGTTGAGAAATGAGAAATACTGGTACACTCATCAAAATGTTTTTAGTTGGGACGTGTTGTGTTATAGTTTAAAAAGAGATTAATTGAAATGGATTATTTATAGTGACTGTTTTCAGATAGCCTGATTGTAATTTCACTTGCTTGTATAGGGAGTTTTTGGGGTGGGTTGATGGGAAGCTGATTAATAAGCACAGCTGCCTTGGTGGTAACATGCAGTTTCTTTTAAAAGTCATTACTGTATTTATATTTGGTACCATCACTATTGACAGTGATTAGGAAAAGAATCTAATACATCTATGATTAAAATAAAATTGATAAGACATTTTTATGTAGTGCACATGAGCATTATTTTTAGCTTAGTGGTTTATGGAATTGTGTCAGTGTTTGCTGATATTACAAAGTGGAAAGTAGCTCTGAACATTCAATGATAGAATAGTTCTCTGTTAGAGAGCTGCCTATCTGCTTTTCTCTATAGGGCACACTAGAAAACCACTTATATTTACTATGTTTATATCTCTGTGATAATGATACTTGCCATAGGGATTTTTAAATTTTTTCTTCAGGAATTTAATTTGTGAGTGATAGGTATAGAATACAAAGTGTCAGATCAGCCTTAACCTTTCTTGCAGATAAAGGACTTACTGCCATGAAAACTTTGGTGAAATTGACTGCTGAATTTATACGGAAAGGGTTTGCATACTCTTGGCCTTCCTTTCATTAGCACTTGTTGTCCAAAGCTATATAGGGTTTTGGCATTACAGGGAAATTGAAGAGGTTTTTAATTATTTTGTTTTCTCTCTCTCTCCCTCTCTCTTTTTTTTTTTTTTAAATATCAACAGTATGCTGAGTCAAAAAGCTCAGATACTCAGGTAACAAATATTCTTCAAGTAAGAATGGTCATTTATTCATGTTTTCTTTTTAGTTATGAACTGTCATGGGTTAGTTATTTCTAATTGCTGTACTTTCCCCAGCTTTATAAAACCATCCAATTAAATCCACACCTTGCTCTCCACTGCAACTCTATAAACTCAAAACAGTTCTTACGAATCCAAAGAAAAGCAATGTTGGATAAAACATCAAAACAAAATTTACAGGAGATAATGAATTAGATTCAATACATTATTGTTTGCTTAGCTACCTTAATCCTGTGGAAACTGGTTGTTAAGAAAAAAAGTTATTTTTAAACATCATGCTGTTTTTTCAGATATTGTTTCCTAGCATGCCAGCAGCAATTGCAGTGCAGTCATACGCCTTGCACTGTGATTCTATGATTCTATACACAAAACTTGATTAATTTATGCTATTTTTTGCTGTATTGAAGTCCTGCTCCAACTGAAATCAATAGCAAAACTGTTTTTGGCCTCCAGAAAAGCCAAGAGTTTGTCCTTGGATCTAGTACAAGGAATGCAGGGACTGTCTTTCCTCTGAACTATCGTTATACTCCAACATAATCTTTCACATTAGATGTCTATCCAAGATGTTAATTATTAAATAGTCTCTGGCAGGTTCATAATGATGGGGTATTACCACTATGCGCAGATTAAACTAGAACTCAGGCAGTTGCATTCTTGTGTCTCACCCACCTCAGCAGTGCTGCATACATCCTGTTCTGAGCTGCTACTCAGTGTCTGTTTACAAGCCTTGCTGACAACACTAGCAACTGCAATTGCCCTTATTTTAGTCAACTGCCAATGTATGCAATCTGTTTCACAAATACATAGGCAAGAAAGATTCTGCTTTGTAGACTAAAAAATATTAACTTGACTGTAATTAAAGTATAATTTCAGAGCTAGTGGCTGCATGAGGTAAATGTTGACCCTTCAGAACCAAGCTTTTATTTCTACATCTAACTTTTAAGAAACAGATATTTTCCTTTACTAAACCCAGACTGACAGATATCAGAAAGGAATTGTGTGACACAAATATCTTGTCAAAGCATATAATGGAGCCCATAACACTCATGTTGTTTTGCTCTTCCCTGAATTCTTAAGGTCCCTAATGATAGGCCTTGGGAACAGAAACTACAGGTCCATCCTTTATCACTGACAAGAAACCATTTGGTAACTGATTTTATCTGCATCTGTGGAGAAGATCTGTAGGAGTCTTTCAGGAAGCAATGCAGAATCTCAGATATCATTAAGAGCACAGGTCACTTTGTTTTGTCAAGCAAATTTCAGTAGCTACATTACAAAAAAGAAAAAAAAAAGGAGATAGATAGAAATAAACATTGATATTGATGCACAGCTCCTTATCCCAAGGATATTCAGAAACATTCTACAAAGTTATCTTGAAAGATAATACATAGTAATAGTTCAGTGCTAGTCTTTGTTATGACATCTGTGGTTCACACAGCACTCAAAATATGAGTCAATGAATAAAACTGATTGTGCCTTTTACCTCTGAGTTACCTTTGTGGGTTCCATCAACTTATGGGAACAACCCAAGAAAATATGTTCTTAAGTAGACAAATAGAAATTAATTTCTATTTTATAATCAAAAGAGCAAGTGAGAACTCAGCTGAAGTTAACAAAGTAATATCAGAACACAAATGTCTGGAAAAAATGAGACTACACTCTACTTTGCCCAAGAAAAAAGTAAAATGTGTGAAATTGTTATCAGCTTTCTTTGAACAATAAAAAAAATCTGAAAACATAAAAACTGTGCTGATCTGTTATTCTTAGGTCACCATGATAGCATAATTTGCCACTGGATTTAAAGTTTATGTTCGCTTAGAGGGATTCAGGGCTGCTATTTGATCATGCTTAGTATTGGTGAATAAAGGACAGTTCCATTCAGTAATATATATATTATGCATATATACAGTCATTCATATGAATGTTTTTTCCTGAAGCTGAGAAAAGCTCTAAGAAGCATTGACTTAAAAAACCCAAATTAGATAGAATAGAGAATGGAAACCAAGTTCTGCAATACAAGCAAACAACAACTTGACAAGATTGTAACACAATCCACCCAAACTGAGTGGTAAAATGATCATAGCTATTAAAAATTAGTTTTAAAGAGATAGAAAGTAAAAAATAAATGTCACCAACCATAGGTATCAAGGATAACATACAGAGTTCACAAAGCTGGTAAGGACCCATAGGATGTCAGGTTTTTTGCCATTCTAAGTATATTTCTGGAGTTACCTCACGGACTATACAAATCTTAGCAAAGCCATTGAACTAGATGAAGATGGTATGTTACAAGAATGGATTAAAATAAAAGAGTATTAAAGTAATATATTTATTTAAGTATTTCTGTACCATAATTGCAATAAATCAATGATAATATTCTAAAAAAAAAACCCCAAATCAAAAAACCTCAAAAACCCACAATTCACCATGAATTTAGTCAATATTCACAAAAGATAAGCAATTTGACACACAAGGCCTGAATAATTAGCTCACAAGTGTCCAGTAGGATAATAGAAGATATTTCAAATTCCACTTACACTATTTTTAAAAATTTAAATTAGGCAAAAAGATTTAGAAACTAGCCTAGGGTAGCCTTAGAAAAGATGAAATAAAAAGTTGAATGGGTTAAGTGGTCTGTCTAGATGTAATAGACTTACAGGAATTTGGGGTTGCATGAAGTTCTGATTAAGATATAATATAATACAGGTAATTTGTTTTACATAGATTAAGAGGTTACTGAAAATGAAACCTGTAAGGTAGCCATCATTAAGGAAACGTCAGGAGAATGGAGCATTAATCATGTGGTTGACAAGGGCAGTAATACACTTTTTGTTATCCAAAACTTCCACCAAAAAATAAATTCAGTAAAACCAAATTGCTGAGATACAAAAAAATGATGGAGCAGGAAACAGGGAGGCATCCATATCAAGTGATTTGGGTTGACTTGGGCCAAGCCTTTGTCATCAAACACAAAGTATTCATCTAGCAAAGAAGCCACACAGGCCACATTTACAGAAGTAATGAGTACTCGTGGAAGAGCTTTAGGAGGAGGAGTTACATGGATGCTTTGTCCAGAAACCTTTCTCAAAATTGTTGCTACAGCAGCCAAGTAACTGTTACAAGTGGTTCCTTATCTGATGAGGCATGAAACAGAATTAACAGCTGTATTGAATGTGTAAACAATGGAGAACTTTTTTTGACTTCTAAGTCATTAACTAATTTAGACAAAGACTAAGCCTTTGACTTCTAAGAAATTTTCAGATTAACCCATCCACCACACTCCAAAAAGCTCTTAAATTGAGGATTATTAAATTTCTTAATATTTCAGGCAAATTAATATTAATATCTAAACAGCAATCTCAAAGCCACTCAAAAATCTTGCCTATAAACTTATGTTCTCTACAGATTTATCTGTAGAAATTCACTATAGAATTTTTCCTGTAGACCTGCTCCTGTATGGAGAAGAATTCAATTCATGAGAAGTTAAGACAAAAATTCAACAAAGCAGCCATCCCTACTAAGCTGTCCTCCTCATCAGTCCTCAGATAGCAGGTTTGCTGTGCTTCCTACTACTGTGGGAGTTTTGGGCAAAATAGTAATAGCCTAATGACTGATGTAGTCCTCATGTGATGTCTTGACCATTCTAGGATAAAGTTTCCTGGCTTCATTTTTGATTCAAAAGTTCAGTAGCACAAGTTCTATCTAGCAGAGCCTATCTCCAAGATAGTAGGAAAAAATCACTTGGAAAATCTGTTTTGGATTTATGCAACATGAATTCCTTGAAATATATCATACTAGTCTGGCATCTATTTCAGAAAAAAACCCATGTATTTGTGAAAAAGTTGGAGAGTTCTTATGTGGATGAAAAAGTTCTGAAAGGATACTGCATAAACAATTCAATACAATCTATAAATGAATGTAAGTAAAAAAAAATAAAATACAACAACAACAAAAAAACCCACCAAAACAAGACAACCCACAAACCAAAAAAAACTCCTAGCAATGACTAGTCATTCAACATGTATCTTAGGCAAAAGAAAAAAAAAATGTTAATACAAATTTAGAGAAGGAAAAATAGGCGATGGAACATGATTTTGAACAGATTCTGTGTTGAAACTACATAAATTGAATTATTATTTCTGGAAAATTTCATCCAGCTAGAATAATATTACTCTAAAATCCTCTGATGAATTCCACTGGAAACACATAATTTTAAGTGATGTATATTCCCAAGATAGTAATCCCTTTCACATCAAATTGTGAAAATTGACCAGGAAATGAAAGTTGTCCAGGAAAAACAAAGGAACAGAAACATGCATTTTAAAATGGTTGCAATTACAAGCTGAAAAAAAAGTATCCAAAATCCCTCTTTTCATATACATTCTAGCTAAAACTATTTTTGTGAACACAGTAAGCATAAACTGAATTTCAATTTTGCACCTGGGCAGTAAATCCTTCAATAGCATAATATCTCAGGAATGATGCGTTGCTGTAGGTACAGCACTGAAAGGAAGCAGTTTGAAGTGTTAACTGTTGTGAGGGATGTTTTATGAGTACATTCACCTTGCATTTTAGGCTGGATATGGCTTTTAATTCTTATCCTAAACTGAAGTGTTGCTGCACAGCTAATAAACACGGATGGATGAAATTATCCTTGTGTGCAGACTATAAATCAATTTGTAAAGCTCTTCAAGATGCTTAGGGGTGAAATATGTCATAGAAAATTATCACACTATTGTGTGAGCATAAGTTCTTCTTTCTATGTTATTCCCATAAGGTATCCATAATAGCATCATCTTATGATCAGACAATGACAATATATATTAAACTGAAGAATTGGGATGATTTTTACCTCATAAGAGGGTGAGATCAAACCTCTTTTCAAGAGTATTGATTGATTTCAAGCTGTAGTTTGGATTAATGGCAAAACAAGAGCGTGCTATTTCGGGTTATGATGAAAAAATTGAAAAAAAACCCTAACAGTGTATAGATATAGGAAGAAAATACAAAATAAGGCATTGTAGTTTGTTGGATAGAATATTTTAGATGCCCATTCAAATAATCATCATACCAATAGATATCAATAGGACGGACCACAGGCAGGAGATGGAGGGGAAGGATTATCCCTCTTTGTTCAATGTTCTCAAGTGTACATCTAAATACTGCATCCAGCTTTTAGCCCCACACAAGGCAAAGATACTGATGAACTGGAATGAGTTCAGCAGAAGGCCCCCAAGCTGGTTGGGTCTGGAGCACTTGCTCTATGATGAGATTCTGAGGGACTGTGTCTTACTGAGGCTGGAGATGAGATGACTTTGAGGGGACCTGACAGCAACCTGCTCGTGCCCAAGACAGGGTTAGCAAGAACATAGAGCTGGGCTTTCACCGTGGTGCACAGTGAGGGCACAAGGTGCAGCAGGCTTAAGTTGAATGAGGGGAGGTTCTGATCAGATAAAAGGAAGTTATCTTCATAGTGAAATTATTCAAGCATTGGAAAAGGTTTCCCAGGGAGGCTGTACAGTCTTCATCCTTGGAGATTTTCAAAGTCTGACTAGATAAAGCCCTGAGAAACTTGGTGTGAATTCAGTCTTGATCAAACTTTGAGAACGAGACTGGACCAGAGACCTCCTGAGGTCCCTTGCCACTGCAAGGGTTCAATAATAATGTCACTGCAGGGATAACAGCACAGCACAGCACAATGATCTGCCTAGATGCCCACATAGTCCCACTGATTCCTTCAAGCTCTTGACATTTGCCAATCAGACCACAAAGTAAAGCCTATTAGGGGTGTGAGATGGTCTACTGCAGTCTGAGAATACCTGATGGAGATCAGAGAAGGATCTTAAAAAAAATCCTTAGGTTAAGGAATAAGCAGAAGAGACTGCATTTTTCTCCCTGCCAAAAACAAACACACAAACAAACAAACAAGCAACACCCAGATATAACAATAAAAAGCAAGAGTAAAACGTGAAAGCAATTTCATTTAGACTGGAAAAATATTTGGCTATATAGAAGTATTTTTAAACAGCAAAAGATGGCATAAATGAGAGCGATTTCTCTCATGCTAACTTTGCACATCTGATGGATGTTTAAAGCACTCTCTTAAAAAGACATATCTATATCTCTATCTTTCTATCTCTATATATTGATATCTATATGATCTATATCTATCTATATACATGCATTCAAATACTCTCAGAGAGAGAGGATTTGTCTCAAATCTTTTACTAAGTAAAAAAAAAAATTTAATTATTTTGAGTCCTGGGCATCCTGACTTTGTGAAAATTGCCAGGACATTTTTCTTCTTCTTCATTTTTTTGACAATTCTTTGTCAAAATTATTTTTTAAAAAAGTATTTCAGAATTTTTTTTTTTCTTTTGTGGTAGTTTTTTCCTCCTAAAATAACTGCTAAAATCCTATTCCATCCTCAAAGATATAAGATAATGATCTGAACAAACCAAATGGTTTGACTAAATTTGAAAAAAATTACCTCTCCTTTTCACATCTTCCTACCATTGTTTCCTGACTGAGCCAGAGTGGCCAAGACCCATAATCTCTGTGGAAATAATTTCCAGTTCTGCTTAATCCCAAACTACATAGTTCTGTCATCTCCTTTTCAACACCTCTGGTGTATGGATGACCCTGTACTGAATCCTGTCAGTATGCCAACCAAAAAACTAATCACTTTTCTTTGCTGGGTTAATTTTTGCTGGTTTAATGAACTGACTAGTTTGACTTTAGGTTATGCGTACCAAAACCTGTGCAGGAGTGCGGGGGAGGGAAGAGAGCCAGTGAGGGCAGAATGGGGGGGCTGTTTCCTCCACGTTCTTTGGGAATGTGGTGTCAGATCCACCCAACCATTTCAACTGACTCCACCTAAACTGATGTAAGAAACAAGTTTAAGAAACAGCTAACCCTGAGTGCCAGTTGCTCTGTGAGGTATGAATCCATCCACATCCACCCAGCCTAGCCTACTCCAATCATCAAACATCTCTTTTGATACAATGTTCAGATAAATGCATGGGTTTTCCATGTTACATCATTTCAATAAACACTCATGCCATGTTCCTCTCTCTGTATACCATGTTCATCATACTGCGTTACTCAGAATTGGAGCAAAGTAGTCTATTTGGATGGACATTAAACATGGCCTTGGCGACTGACCATTTGCCTCACAATTTTCTTCTTCTTCCTCCACTCTAGGTAAATATATTTGTATCTACTGACCCAATTAATAATGTTGATATGCCTATATGCATACTCCATTCAGAATTTGATAGAGATATTCCTGCTTGGAAGACAGGTAAAGGTTCTTTGCAAATGTACCTGTTAATCTAAATTGTTTTTGTTGTGTCAAGACTGCCTTTTCATTACAGTCTGAAATCATCACACAATTTGATCAGATTCGTTACGTACTTTTCTCTTTTTTCTTCCTTTCTGTCACACAGAGAAATTTAGATTTATTTTTTTTTTGTCTATTTAATCATTTCTGGGGTAGCAAATGTACTCTCTCAGAGTGTCTAAGGCAGCCAGGGAAAAGGTTCTTCACATAGACCAATCTAATTTGTCAAGTTAACTGAATTTTGCAGCCTCGTTGTTTTTTTTGTTGTGAAAAAGGCCTCTTAAGAGTAAGCAAGTTGATGTTTTGGAGGCGTGGTCCCATCAGGGTCTTATTACTCAACCATATTATATGCCACTATAACAATGGTGTTCAAACGTTGTTTCCCTTGCAATAAATACTTGATATCATAATAGAATTTATTTCTAAAATAAGAAAGATGACAGATTACAAGATTATTTTAACAATACTGTGGTTTTAAACTATTGCTGAAAAAGCTTTTTTGGTCTGTTGTTATTGTTATTGTTATTAGTCTGGGTTTGATTTTGGCAGATTAGTTTTATAAAGGCATAAAATGCATTTGATGATATCAAGCAGTGTGTTTGTTTTGGTATATGGGTTTATATAGTCTACATTTCTTGCAAGAAGCATTTAGACTTTAAAATAACAGTTCTTAATAATAATAGTTTTCCTTTAAAATAATGACACCTAAACATTATTTAGCCTAATCAACTACTCTTTCAAATTGTTAAATATTTTCAGATTGTAAACTTCTCTACTCCCCAGTCTAGACAGATATTTAAGCACAAATCCTAAATGGAAATGCTAGTACTTAAATTCATTCTGAATTTGGCCTAGAAATAAAATACTAATTTCACTTAAATGAGTAATGCTCTGGTGATTGACATCAGTTGGACCTGGATTTTAATAACAGTCTCCTACTTATTTCTTCCACCAATGTCAAGTAAAGCAGATTATTGCTTCCTTTATTAATTAATAAAAGCTTTTCATGTGCTTAATGATGCAAAGATCGGCTTATAATAAAAAAAATCCTGTCACTTGAAAAGATATCAGTGATGTTATCCAGTCAGTAACAAGCCCTGACAATTTTCTGTTGCAGTAATAATTGAAGATATTGAAACCTACTTAAACTGTTCCTTGAGTCAAACTTTCCAAGAAATCTGATTATAATTTTTAGTTGGCAAGCTACTGATTTTATAGGGGACCTAGGCAACATTTTTCTGCAGGGCTGATTTACCCTGCTGTTAAACAGGATAGTAGCACTGAAACTATTACAAGCTCTGCATGTCCGCCTGTGAAGGTATGATGGCATTGCCATTCCATTGATCTCTGTAAGACTATATTGAGAGTAGGTCAGAAGCTAGGTTAGAGGTGGGGATTTTTTGTTTTGGTTTGGTTTCTGAGTTGGTTTGATTGGTTGGTTTAGATTTTTTGTTTGTGGGATTCTGATTATTATTGAAGATCAGATAATGCATCCAAGTAAATGGGGGTAAATGCATATCCCCATGCTTCTAAATTGTTTTCCTTGACCTTTAAAACATGTCCAGAGCTAAGTACTTTTGTCCCAGTCCAACAAAGCACCCAAGCGTGTGCTTAACTTTCCTCTCTGCCAGTGCTTACAGGACTTCATAGATCATGCAGGCTGATTTGCTGCATCAAGACAAGATTGTTAAACATCCTGAAGGAGCCATTCCATGAACTGTCCCCACAGGCTCTTCTATTAATCAAATTCACATAGTAGTCATATCTTCTAGACTTAAAATAGTTAATACAATTCATCCCATGATAAATAGTGCAGGATATTATTACATTTAATAAACCACATTCCCAAATGAAGAGCTATTTTTTTTAGACTTAATTCCAACACATTTAAAAAATAAACCCTTAGGTAAAAAAATGTCAATAAGAAATTAAATTAAACTCATAATTACTATTAACAGAATACATTTATGCTTGTTTCTTACCAGGTACCAGATTACATGCACAGTTAGCTAGTAATTTACAAATGAGCAATTATCCATCACTAGGAAATGAGGAGACAGATAAATTCAAATGTCATATATTGGCATTTAATGGTTTAGATAATAGTAGAAAAAAGATCTTTAAAATGAAAGAAAAACTACTGCTCTGTAGAGGATTCGGTTTTAAACACTTCTGTGGAAAAAATGTCAGTGAAAAAGAAAAAGTAACTTATTCTTTGCAGGGTTTTTTTTTTTTGCAGTGCTGGATTCTGAGAGGAGAACTTCAGACAAAATTACTTCTTGATTGAATGTTTTCTGTCCCACACTGCACTGGCAGCAAAATGCAGGAGTATGAGTGAACAGTCATCAGTAGCTAAATGGATGGTGAAGCACTTGCTGTAGAGGAGTACATCCCATCACTACCTGCAGTACTATTGAATTTGTAGCTTTGGTAGCCATGCAACCTATTTCTTTTCTTAAGGTAAAAAGTAAAGTTTTCATATAATCATTAAAAAAAATACCAAAAAAAAACCCAACAGTGGACTTCACACAGAACAATATCCATGAATGTTTTCCCCTCCGCAGGGCTCTACTGGAGTGGAGGCTCTATGTATCCTATATAAATAGGATTTATCATACTTTATGACATACTGCCTCTCCTGCTGTTGATAGTTGTAGGCCTTTTGAAGCAGTAGGTCACCTTTTTTCAGATTAGAGGAAATTTTTTTTCAAACCACTCCCAGCCTGTCATACTTTTAGTGGGGTGGGATTGTTTTGGGGTTTGGTTGGTTGGTTGGTTGGTTGTTTTTTTGTTTTTTGGTTTTGTTTTTTTTTTTCACTGGGATTCATTTCAGAAAGGGTAATACAATTAGTTTGAGGGAAAACAAACAAATGAACAACAAAATAACTTATCTCTGAGAAAGGTATGAAAAGCAGCTTAGAAATAGGAAAAAGTGGTGTCAGGGTGCAGCAAGGGCTGCCTGCTCCCTAAGGGATGGGGAACTGGGAGCCAAGGTGACACTAGGGCAGCCAGTACCCTCCCCAACGGGCACCATCTCTCAGGGTCTGACCATGTTGAACAGAGCTGGGTTCTGTAATAGGGTCTATCAACAGTCCCAGCCAGGGCAAGCAATGCGATGCACCAGTGTCAGGGTACATCCAGCAGCAGAAGATGGGGATTGAGATGGGGCTGGGGACATGGCTACAAGCATGCACCTGGGGTCCATCTAGGGTTGCTGGTGTCTAGGCTTGGGGTAAAGATCAACAGCCCTGGCAGGGTGCTCAGATGGGGTCCTGAGCCATGGGTGGGACTGGAGGAAGGCCCCAGAGAAGGCTGGGCAGTGTCAGTGACCTCAGGGCCCTGACAAGTGGAATTAAACATGCATAATAAAATAATTCTGTCTGACTATAATAAGTAACAGATTTAACTGTAAACCTCTGATTCTAGATGAAAAAAATGCTAGCAGGTATACTTAAAGTATGGGATGAGAGAGTAGAAAATTCTAGCAAAGCAGAAAAAGGCAATAGTTGAACGTGGATTAAGAAAACCATTTTCTAATAATATTTAAAGTGTTGCTTTTTAAATTTGTCTATTGCTTTGTACTTTATTGTCATTGTTACTCTACCTCAGCTTGCAATTACTTTTATATTTTAAAACACTGATGAGTTTGTATTCTTGATTCAAATTGCAAGATTATAAACCTAGCAAAGTATTTGTCAGCATGTCTTGCAGGTGTAACTTCTTTATCTTTGTAGAATTTGTTAAAATAACTATACGAGTGGATGACATTGGTTGGAAATTCTCTGAAGAACATTTTCCTACAAGTATCCTGAAGCTACAAGTTTCTAGGGCTGAAAATGCCAAATGTGCTTTCTCACAGCAGTCTAATGCAGCTTCCTGTTCCAGAAAGACAGGAAACATGGAAATGTGTAAATAAAACTTATCCATTTTTCAAGTGTTAGCCACACATTTCATGTTCTTACTAACAGTAACCCTTTAGTTTTAAGTGAAGCTGCTGGAGAATATTTCAGTTTTAACCAAACTTATTTTATTGTCCCTAAAAGATTTATTCATAGATTCTTTAACTGTACATCTCTAAAGTTAAGTCATAATTAAAAGAATTTGAGTTACTTAAGTGCAGATACTGCTTGGATGATTGGAGAAATGTAAAAGAAAAAAGAACAGTAAAAATATATTTATAAACAGTAATGTAAGAGAGAGTTAATGATTCAGAATACATAAACACAATAGCTTTATTTCATTTTAATATAAAATGCACATTTTTACAGGGTAAAATATGTTTAAGAGCAAAACTGATCAATTTACCATGAAGAATAATGCCCATGCATACCATTAATGTTTCCAAAACAGCAGGGGGAAAGGAAATAATGCAATACATATTTCAGGTTTAATATTTAGATTCTCACACACAGGGAAAAAAAAGTCCATATAATTTTCTAAAAACAAGAAATATATATTACTGATTTTTACCTAAGCATTCTTGCAAAATAATACTTCTAAAAGCGCCTTTGGATGAATAAAGATATACAACAGACACTTGTATAGATTTTTTCCTCACTTAAATTCTTAATTAAAATCTGAGCTTTTGTCACTGCTGTCTGGTGAAAGAACATGCATGTAGGGACATAGCACTTTCCCTTTGGGGAATCCAGTTCAAAACTGCCTTAATATTTTCATGAAAACCACTGAGCTTCAGCCACCAGTTGAGCACTAGCACCTCATAATGTTAGGTTATAATTATCTGAACTCACTACTTGGTGTCTGATCTGTCTGAGTCATGGACAAATGGGAACAAATGAGGAGGAAAAGAAGTGCTACATCACTGCTGCAATCCCTCCAGGCCTTGTCTGTAAGGCAGAAGGTGAATTTCCCTAACAGTTAGAGGCAGATGCTTTGTAAGGTTCACACATTTGTCTGTGATACCATAAACAGTGTTTAAACTCCTGTCCCACTGCAGCCAAACTGAATGTCATCCATTCTATGGACTGTGAAATTTGGAGTCGTATGAACATAAGCTATATCCATAACATGGGCAGAATGGACGTAGTTGAACAGATATACACAAGTTAACGTTAAATTTGCCTGCCCAGGTATAAGCATTGAAGATCCATCATCATGAAGCTCAGAGAGAGATAGTTTATTCTAGTTTACCTAAGTATTTGCAAAAGGATGCTCATATTCAGCAAAACACACATTTCTTAATGAAAGCAATGCATTTCATCATCTGTTTAAATATTTTGCTAAAGCAAGACCTTAAGTAATCCTCTGTTAAAACCCTGTATTTGGATGCACCTATAATTAATGAGCTAAACCAATTTGATTCCACCTTCACAACTAGCTGTTAATACAAACCTGACAGTTTTACCTTTTTTCTTGAAAATCTTACTTCAATAAATTCACAGGTTCTTCAGAACTGTGTGCTGAGAGGAACCTGAGAGAAATGACATTATGCAGTCTCAGGTAAACCTACTCTATGGGGAGCTGTGGATTTCAAGACAGTTCTTTACATTTTCATAGATTACTTCCAGTGCTGTGCTTGATGGAGTACAATTTCTCTCTCCCTCTCTTTGGAGAATATCAAGCCAGCCACAATCCCAGCTTAGAGAAACCTTTAATATACAAGGGAATCAGCTGTCGTGTTTTTATTTTGTCTGGTAGACTTTCTATTGATATGCTTGAGGTAAGAACAGTTTTTTACCCATCCCTGCTTTGCTGGTATTAGCCAATAACAGAGTCATATCACAGCTGTGCATGTCATCCAAATAATATCAGTTCTACAAAGAATTTTGATTTAATAAGGCTATTGTTTTTGTAGCTACTCCTTGTCACCTTCCAAAAAGCCAGCAATGTTCATCATAATCTTTCATGTTCAGATTGTCCAGCAAAGGTTGGTACTACTTACTTTAACATTTTAGTTATTGTAATATCTAGTTCCCAATACAAATCTAAAAACTAAGCCATAATTCCACCTGTATCATTCTTATCTAGTTGGTAAGTATCGTCTTGCTCCTGTAATATCTACTCCCCTTCCTCCTTCAAAGCCTTGACTTCAATGTGGCTGGGACTGATGAACTTTTCTTTAGCATAAAGCCTATGATAAATATTGAGTGGAAAGTCAAGAGCTCCAGACTTTTGCTGGGATGGGGTGACAGGCCAATAAATACATGGGAAGCCTGGACATATATTATTTCAGGGAAATATCTAAATAGGCTTTCAACTCAAATACTTACTTTATTCCTGGTCTTATCTTTGTCTCTAGAATTCATTATTAATGTATACCTTTTGGAGGTAATTCAAAAATGCTTTATGATGTTTCTTGAGGTCTATATATTTCACATGCAACTCTGCTTTTCTGGTACTTAAAAGCTTTGTTTTACAGTTCTTAAAGTTCTGAGAATGTAATTCTGTGCAATTAAAACAAAACTCTTCAGCTCTTGCAAGAAGAAATGAAAGTAAACTAAAAATCAAAATATAAATGCTCTTTCATGTACATGAATACTGTCAGAAGTTTAGCTCAAGCAAATCTACACTTTTAAAATTTTCTTTTAACTTTGTGTATTTGGATTCTACCCGCATGTAGCAATATTCAAGTCAGTTACTAATTGTTATCCAGTTTGGCAAATTGTTATTCAAAGACAAAAAGTGAAAGGCTGTTCATGTTAAAGAGGGTACTTCTGAATATGAAATATAGAAAGAGCTCTGCATCTTCCTCATGGTTCATCACATGTCAAGGTACACAGCTATTTTAGTTAATGACAAAGAGCGTATGCTATCCATCTAGAGAAGTACGTTATGCAGTCTGTCAGTTTCTGCACTCTCTGCTATATACTTTCTGCATCTGAATGTGACTATCAATAAAGATTCTAAGAATCTGCAAAAAGTACTGATGACAAGATACGGTGGGTATATCTGACACATGAAAGAAAGAGTATGTGAAAACAGGAATCTCTGCCACGACTTCAGAGCATGAAAATTTTATAAATCTGCAATCAAACATTTAAAATCTCCTCTAAACCTATTTAAATTTATACTGCAGATATACTTCAAACCCTATCAGATGTTTTCTTCATTGCCAGTGTTGCAGTGCAAGTTTAGAGAATAGTGGATTTTTAAGTCTGATGGACAATTTAAATAAACTGCAGAAAATAAATTAGTTTGGACCAAACCAAAACATTATTATCAAAAGTGTTTTTAAAACCTTTAAGGTCACACCAAAATACTTTATTTGATCTGAAATGTGTGACTAACCAACCCCTCTTTATTGTTTTAAAAAATGCTGATCTTAAATAATAATACATTCTTTGTCAAAATGAAAAATGATATTTTTAAAAATGAAAGGCTTAAAAAATTCTAAAATAAAGCATTCTGTTACAATAATTCCAAACAGAATGCTTTGAAATTTTCAAAACTTTCTGTTCTTTTTTTAACACCAAACCAAGGACATGTGACCTAATTTAAATCTTTCTGGAACCATTTTTCAATTAATAAAAAAGTTACCAAATTCTATGTCTGTCTTCCAAAGATTGTAAATCATCTATTTACATAAAACATACATTCATCTTCCCATATGCTATCTGTATTTCTGAAATGAACCTCAAGAAATCTCTTCTAAATATCTAAATATAACGAAGATATCAGTGAATGATTGAATCCTATTATCATCTTCTCATTTAATTTTCTTTTTTTCTTTCTTTTTATTGCAGGGAGAGGAGCGTCATTTCAGTCAGACCTATTTTCTTCACACGAGCCTTTGACCTAAGGAATGGTTAGTTACGAGTCTCCAGCTCTGATTTTCTTTTAAAGGACAAGATTTATGAAAAAAACATTTTTCCTGGAACTAACCAAGTGTCCTGTTACTCCTGTGAGGTTCTGTGCAGCTCAGTCAGATGGAAGTTAAGATATTGGTGTCTGAAGAAGTGTTTTGCCATGTAGCCCTATACACTGGAAAGAATGGATGGAGGGTGAAATGCAGTTTAATGCTTTGTGCTGGTTGTGGCTGGGATAGAGTTAAATTTCTTCATAACAGCTAATGTGGGGCTATGTTTTGGATTTGTGCTGAAAACAGTGTTGATAACACACTGATGTTTTAGTTATTGCTGAGCAGTGCTTACACAGTCAAGACCTTTTCTGCTTATCACCCCACCAGCAAGTAGGTTGTGGTGCACAAGAAGTGGGGAGAGGACACAGCTGGGACAGCTGACCCCAGCTGACCAAAGGGATATCCCATACCGTATGATGTCATGCTCAGCAATAAAACTAGGGGGGAGGTTAGCAGTGGGGCCGCTGCTCAGGGACTGGCTAGGCATTGGCCGGTTGGTGATGAGCAATTGTTTTCATTTGCATCACTTCTCTTTTCTTGGATTTTAATTTTCTTTCTCTTTGTTATTTTTTTTCTTTTTCCTTACATCATCATCATTATTAATATTATTATTATTTTCAATTGTTAAACTGTTTTTATCTCAACCTATGAGTTTGCTCATTTATACGCTTCTGATTCTCTCCCCCATCCCACTGGGGGTGGGGAGTGAGTGAGCAGCTGTGTGGTGCTTATTTGCCAGCTGGGGTTAAACCACGACACTTTATTAAACACAATCAAAATGAATGCATTTGCATAATTAAAAATAATAATTTAGTTACAAGAATCTGAAATGCAGTTCTTTGCTTTGACTCCTATTGCTAATAAAATCAAAAGCTGTTCCACATAAATTTTTAATTTGGGGTAAACCACCTTTTTATTCTGAAAATTCTTTGATCTGACATCTCTAGATCAGTTTTATTCTTAAACTGAATTTTGCTGTTTTTTTACATTAGTGAGTGATTGCACATCCAGTTTTTTCACCACTTATGACATCCTGATCAATGTGAGGGAGAAAATTAATCAGAATTACACTTTTCTAGGGATCATAATTTGTAAGGACTCTGAATCCTTTGTGCAGTATTACTTCTTACAAAGTGCAACATTTTCATTAGATATTATATTACAGTTTAGATTTATTAAAAAATTCATTGAGACATATTTCTGCCAGCCCACTGCTAAGGATCATAAAGACTTTATTTCTTTCACTTTTAACCAAAGCGAACAAGTGATATGCATTGTACTAAAGGGAAAAGGCACCACTGTGATGCCTGATAATAGAGAAAAGAAAATGCTTCTGGCCACTATACCTCTAGCATGGTTTCAAAAATCACCATTTCTTACACTCTATTTTAAGTATTCATGCTGTTTTCATAATGGTGAATCACTTTTTTCAAAATATAAATGATGATAGTAAAATACAATTCTGTTTTCTAAAGGATAAGAAGAGTTGGTGGAGGTTACAGAGTTGTCATATTTGATTGCAGCAATCCAATCAGTCTTTTTTTTAAGAGTGTGTATAATTGTCACATGTTCAGAGGTACCCTTGAATTTCAGGCCCTCTTCCCATTTTTCTGTTGCTCTCCAGCCAGCTATCACTGATGCTTCCCAAGACAAGTATCTTTGCACCAGCTGGACACATTTCCAGCCTCCTTCTGCAGCTTGGAGATGATTTGCTGCCCCATGCCCTTGCAAATGCCTAAAGCTATGTCACTCAGTAACCTGTACCTCCCAGTATGCTTCCCATTGCACTGTACTAGAAAAAGAGGTAGCAATAAGGTTGTAAAGTCTTAGAGGCTTTCTTCTAACACTTAGTTGTGAATAAAAGTTTAATAAGGGTGTCATCTTATGACTTACCTATTCATGAAAAGCTGTCCTCTGATATGTAATGATGCTTTTGAAATACAGTTTGCTCATCGGGCAACCATAGGCAACATTATCTATCTAATAAACAATCTGTTCATAGACTATAAATGCAGTTTCTCCAGCACCTCTGGGTTCGGACAAGTTTGAGTACATAAACTCTCTAATAACACATAGTTCAAGGTGTTAGAGCTGCAGGTGAATGACTAGTTTAAGAGAGGTTCAGCTAACTGACAAGGGCATGGAAGACTACAAGACATGGCATGAGAAACTGCTGGACATGACAGAAAACAGTGTGAGAAGCTGACAAAAATTATAGATGGTGCCGTATTGGTGCCGAGGGATGGCTGAGTGTCACAGGTGGTGAAGGGGGAGTTATGGAAGAAATGACGGAACCTCACAGACAGTTGGAGGGAAGCACTGGGAACATTTTTGGGAGCAGAGTCTTGCAAGGCTAGTTCCATATAGGGCTGAGATTACCTAGGCAACAGTATTACAAATACTAAGTTTGAGTACAGTTGCAACAAAACTGGGAACGTTGGAAAAAAGTGTAAATAGAGCAGGTTGCTTAGCTAGGCAGAGACTGGGGTGGAGAAAGAGAGGTACAAGGGTGGTGAAAATTAAGATCAGGAAATGAGAAAAAGGTTAACAAGGTATGTAAGTCATGTGTCGGTCCTGTCTGGGCGTACCTGTCAGCAGCCTTGGGCACAACCACTGCCACTGGAGCAGGACAAAGAAACAGACCTATTTTTCTGACCACACCACAAGTGCCAGACCTGCTCCCATGGTCACAAGGGCCACAGAGGATGGAGCAGGTGATTTCTCAGGCAAGCACGGGGAACACATGGATTGATGACTCAAGCATCCTGGTATCATCATATCAGTGACTGCTGCAGGTCTAGTGGCATTGACAACAGTCCACCACTTCATAACACAAAGCAGTGATCCTTGCACAACTGTATCCATAATATTAAGGCATAAAACTTTCTACTAGTTCTTGACAGAGAACAAATGAGGGAGGAAACAAAATATATTTGAGAATAGCAATGGATATAAACTTGTCAGTTCATCAAATACAATCTGCTGACATGAGCAAATTCCGTCACAAAAGTCAATTGCTGAGAGGAATAATGTGGGCCAGGACACTACTAATTCATATGTCAGTGCCACTAGTAGAGTAACATCAAAGCTCTACAAATATTTCAGGAAAGGGTAGTTTGAAACTGCTGCCGCATGGAACCATCCCATGCTCTTCCTGATCCCACCAGACCAAAACAAGGGAGACAGGACTTTTTTCCTTCTTATGTGTAATTCTGGCATAAAATAGCTTAAAATGCTCCCAGAACCATTGCACGCTTCTGCATTATTTCTAGAGCACAGACCAGGCAAAGGTTAAAGCAGAAGTTTCACGTCACCAGATTCATGATGCCTATATATTTCAGGTGTTACCACTCCATTATGAAAGCAACTGGAGATCTGGGGGACGGAGTTGTGGGTTTGGTGAGTGTTTTTGAGCAACAAACTTGAAATTTACTTTATAGCCCCTCAAACTATTCTAATCTCGAAAAAGATATAAAGGCCCAGATCTGTATATTTTCAACACCTATAGATGCAATGAAACATCGATACAGACCTTTTTTTTTGAGGGGAGCTCCCTATCTGCTAGGTGGATTTAAGTGCAAGTATAACCAAAAGAATTACAATATCTGAAGGTATAACATTCATATTTGTGCCCTTTCCCAGTAGTTTAACAACATTTTATATGTTGAATCTATCAAATATTTATCTCAAACTTTTTGTTACATCTCCTCTAGGAAGATTGTTAGGATCAGTTGTAATTTTTCAGCGTAACAGGTATAAAAGTTGGGCCATATTGCCTTGCTATTTTGAATGGATTATACAGGTCCATTAATTTTATAGTTTTGTCTCTGAAAAGTCTGGTTTTATTTCTGTTATCTATTTTTTTCCAACTTACAAACAACACAAGAAGGTAAAACTCATAAAAATTGCTTACGGGCAGTGTATCCCTAAAGATAGGCCAAGACAGAGTTTCTGTCTGCTGACCCTAAAAGAAAACTTGATTAAGATATAAGGCATTCAAGCACACATCCTATACTGTATTTATTAAAGAGTTAGAGAGCCTCATATTGACCTATTTGCTCACTGCTACACCGCTCTTGAAGTATGCACTGCAATAAGAGCCAAATGCCATTTAAAAGAGCAAATCATGTGTGCATGTGTGTCTGTGTGTACACATATTCGTGCACACAAAGCAATAGGGAGATAACTATAGAAATCTTAGCTGAAGAATAAATTTTTTTTCTGAAACTTCATGATTTTAAAGCAATACTAGTCAGTGTCATTAAACAGAGCTCACTAGACAAATCTGCAGGTGTGAATAACCATGACAAAATAGCATGTGAAACTCAAATACTTTTCAGCTTCTGATGGAACAGCGTAGTGTAGGAGCTGCTGAGAGAACAAGGAAAACAAAAGAGAGGACCAGAGACATTAAATAATTAAACATAAAAGTAAACAGGATATAATCTTGCTGATTTGCAAGTGTTTTGTTTTATTTAGTTTTAGAAATGGGGCTTTTACCCCATTTGTAATTTTTTAATTTGAAAACAAAAGTGAAAGCCCACATCACAGAATGGTCCACTCCAAATTAAAAGGCTGTTATATGTTGCATAAATGGACGCAAAAATGAGATGTACACACATTTGTACTGTCTCCTGGTGCCCCTTCTGTATCTGGTTGTTTGTAGCTACAGTCTCTGTGGTTTCTCTTTGCTATCCAAATACTTATTTATGCTTGTAAGAAATAGCCACTGGTTGGTGGAGATAGCAACTGGTCCAGGAAGACAGAGCATAATTGCTCCAGGTTTGCCAGCTGGAGAGACAGAGAACCAAGTGAGCCAACAGTTTGTCAAGAGCAGACAGAAAAACAAAAAGATGTCCAAAAGAAGGTGAAAGAGAAGAAGTGGCAGGGCAAAAGCTGCTGTTGCAGAACCTGACAAGCCTTGTGGTTTGTATTTGCTGTTGAAGTTCTGCTCTGTAAGAAAATGGAAGTTCTGCTCTGTAAGAAAATGTATTGTCACATCTCTGAAAAGTACTGCAATTTATAAACTAACCTTGCTGCACAAGCCAGTCCTGTGACAGCCTAATAGACATCACTGTCAGGGGAATTATTTAGTCTAGTAAAATATGGTGTATCTAGGAATAATGGAACTTAGATTGGGATGTATCGTATGCTATTGTTCCATTTAACATCCTAAATAATCTCCATCTTCCAGTGTTTTCATACCCTTCACATATTAGTGGACTTTTGTCAGCCATCCAATCTATGCATATTTAACTCTTCTAATCTTTCCTCCTAAATGATCCCTCCACCTCCCTAATTGTTTTTAATCCTCTTCTCTGAAATCTCTTCAATATTTTTCTGGCAATGAAGTGCTCTACATTTAATGCAGCATTCTGAATATAATCACACTGCAGCTGTACAGAAAATAATATTCTCTGTGGCAAGACACCTGTGAGAATTTAGCCCCAAATTGTATTAGTTATTTTTGCTCCAATATCACATTGTGTACTCAGTGTTGCAACTGTGACCATGACATTTCTTTATTCATTATTACATCCTAGATTTCTGAGGTGTTAACCCTGCAAAGACCCACATGGTGCTCAGCATGGCGTATGGAAGTGCTGCACTCCATTACTACAGGCGGAGAACCACTGTAGGGTGGGCAAGATGTGAAGGCGGTGGTTCACTGTGGCTGTAATAGTGTTTCTTTGTCCCATTTGAGAACTATCCAGGAACAATGGAGCAAGTTGTTCTGTTTTCATCACCATTTCCAGGTCTTACCAGGTCACCAGCCATTTTTTTGCCACAGTGCATATCTGACCACTACTAGAATCTTACAGTTGCTGTACCTGTTATCAGAAACCTTGACACCACCCCCACCCCCCCCACGCTGTAGCTTCCTTTGCAAACATCTCTCCCAAAATACCTTTAGTCTACAAGGGAACTGAACATCCTACAAAAGAAACCACTTGTCTTGGATACTTGCCACCAGAAAGCACCAGTTAAACACTCATTTGCTTCTTCCCCCAACCTTTCCATTGTTTGCTATAGGTACGAATTCCATAACAGTTCATTCCAGAACATCAGATAAAATATAAAACTGCTCCTTTGTGGCAGAATTTTACACCATGGGGAATGCTTACACATCAGTGCCAATATTTTTTGGTAGCTAACAGTACTTTTGGTTACTGAGGATTCATAATTTTTTGTTTTCTGTGAGCAATAAAGAGTTAGTATCTGCCTGCAATATCCTCTGCTCCAGTATTCTACTATCTTTCAGTCACCTCCTTCTGGGAAGGTGCCCTAGATCTGCTTTAAATCTGTTTCTTAATGATTAACTAAACTCCTTCAAAAACTTAGTAAGGTGTAAAATTATGCATTCATCTTACCTGTGCCCTACTTGTTCCTTTTGCTAATGAAATGTAGCTTTGCCTGCTTCTGAGAGCATATTGACCTAAGCACCAGTCCTCATGAATCACTCATAGGTATTGTTCTTCATACCTTGTCTCTTTGTATGAACCTGCTAATACACTATCGAGATTCTGCGGTGAACATGTAGAGAAAGCTGGGTATGCACCACTGAAGCAAAAGCGTAGCACTTTGTTCACAGATTCACATATCAGCTTCTACAACTCGTCCACATTATTCTGAAAAAAAGACAAGCCAGAATATTCAAACATATATAATACACTGAATTCTCTTCCCATTACACTAATGAAACCTTAATGATACACACTCTTGGACATCATAACATTTTTTTTTAAAGTAACTTCTATTCATGTGAGCAAATAGCCAGACTAAATTGTCTATAAATTTATACTTTCTTCTTTTAATTATCCTTAAGTTGACACTCAGAAAGAGAATAAACTTCATATGTGTAAACTCCCAAATCCTAACTGAGCCTTTCCTTGCTGAATCCCTTCCTGGTCCTGGAAGATGTTGTCACTCAGTAGCCAAAGCATCACAAAAATCAATTTCTTAAGAGAATTTCCCCTGTTCTCACCAGCAGATAAGTAAAATCTTCCACATTTTAAGAATTTAAATGAATATTCAAGGCATTGATGTCTTGTCCTGAGACAAAACTAGTCTAGAAATAAATTGTCAGAGGCTTACCTGTGTCCATGTGAGCTCCCTGCCAGTTTCCAACAGCATTCTCATGTTCTACTTTACAGTCTGAGTAACCTGATGAATGAACAAATGCTATCACTGCACATGGAACTTTGTTGACTGATGCTGTAAAAGGACTTCTCTCACTGTGGACATTGTGAATTTATCAGGGAAGAGGATGAATGAATTAATTAGATACTATGAAGGTTTTAGTTGATCCTCCTTACTTCCGTTATCCTCTGCTTCTGCACTTCTCTCTCCATCCCACTTCGGTACTGGAAATTGCACAGCTCTGACTGGTGTGGCGTGCCTTAATTTTCCCTAAAGCCTCTAAAACCAGAAAGAAGTTGCTGAAGGATATGTGTCTTTTCTCTGTCCTTTCTAAAGCTCTATTTGGTTACATCACTGTTCTCCTAAGATTCAATTAGCACCATTAGCACAAATCTTCTGCTGCTGGGCATCCAAGACAAATATCCCAGCATTGCATTCACACCATTTTTCAAGTGTGATTCTGACCATGCAATCTTCTCTTTGCAAAAATAGTATAACATTGGTTAAAGGATTTTTCTGTTCTCAATAAAATCCCTGTCCTTTCATTTGCCTTTAATAATAAATTAGGTCTGGCCATGGTTGAGGAGGCAGTCAATTGTCAGATGCTAAGTACCTATCCCAAGGACATCGCATGTGTGAAATTGAAGCTGGCTGGGCATGTTGCTCACACAGTCTAGTTCTGTAGTTGCTCAGCTCTTTTGGCTAACATTCACATTCCTGCTGATTTATACACTCAGTGACAATATTTACCTCCATTTTTCAGTTGGACTCCAAGTGCAACCGAGCCTATTTGGGTGACAAGATAGAAGTATTTTGAAAATTTAATTTGTTGGAAGCCTTCCTGCCTTTCCAGCCACAAAATAATTAATTCACAGATTTGTATTTTCCCTTGTATCCAGCTTTGCTGCAAATAAAAAATTAATCTAGAGGCATCCCTCCTGCAAAACTGATTTTAATCAAGAAGTGATTTGTGACTGCATGTAAGCAGTGTCAGGTAGGGAAGGGATTCACAGTGTTCATCCCACATACGCGAGCATGACATGAACATCAGCTTCATGTGCTGATCCACAGCGGGCAAGCATTGCTGCACACAGCTCTTCTTTTGTGAATTGTTTGCACTTCAAATGTGCTCCCTGGTTGTCCTTATTCTGATTCTAGGGTGATACCAATCAGTCCTTGCTGGGACCCTTCTGGGTGGAAGCTGGAGAAAAAAGCTACACAACCACAAGCATAGTTTTGATAGGCTTCTCCACTGTTTTTTTGCTGGTTTTCTTTTTTTTTGTTTGTTTTGTTAATTCGAAGAGATATTTTGAAGGTGGAGGCATACCTTAGAAGTGCTTATATTCTCTCAAATGATTTTTATTCCTTCTTAACTCCCCACCCCATCTCTACCCCATAAGGGGAAGTTCTTTTAGGTCATGCAATTTCTTTTTTCTGATAGACCGAAATGGAACTCCTATACTGTCTTGCTTCTGAGGTTGCAAAGGTTACAGTGTGAAGCTGAGGTCTGCATAGGAGCATGCCATCCCATGTCCTGGTAAAATTCTAATCCTCATTAGATTTTGTGGGAGTTTTACCATTGATTTCAAAAGAGTATGATTTCTTCTTAAACTTCATCCCTTGCACTAACAAATTCACTTTCTCAAGCAGTTATTTATTTTCTCTTAGTGTATTATATTTTAAGAAAAGGGGGGAGGAGGGGAGATGCATCAGGATAATGTCTGAGGACACAAAGGTTTACTTGTAATTTATATCATGGCAAATAAAATTATGCTTTCTTTCCTCATTCTCCGTAATCCTATAACCTAGGCCATACAATAGCAAGCTTATTAATGCAGGATCACATTTACATCTTTCTAATATTCTTATGCTTTTATTTTCAGGTTTTGTCTGTGCTTTATAGAATTTACATCAGCAAAGAACTGAAGCATAAGCTTAATCTTAAACCTGTGCTTAACTGCTTCATTATTCCACACAACATGTGAGCTTATCATTAACACTTACTGAAGTCAATAGGAGCTTAGAATATGCATAAGAATTTTGCTGAACTGCAGCTTACCTCACAAAAATTGGATTTTGGAAAATTTTACATAAAATCTGTTTGTTGATATTTTTCACCTTTAGTTTAGGATTCAAGTTAATCTTCTGCATTAAAGTGCAGAAGTATACCTCATAGTACTTTAGCCTTTATGGTTGCTCCCAGGTAGTACCCTCTGCCAGTTAATTAATGTGCTGTTCATTCTCCCTTCTAAGTCACTAGAGGAGGAACAGAATATAACCTGACCTCCTTCTCTGATAGTAAACCAGCAGTCATTTCCTCCTAAGTCACTATTTTGCAACTCATCATTTCCCTTTGTTTACTGTCTTCCACCAGTGGTTATTCCACAAGATAACATTCATATTCAAGCCAATTTAAATTAATTTTGAGAGAAGAGCTTTTATAGAATGCAGTATCAAATGTTTTCCTTAATTAATTGGAAATGCATCTCATATTATGCTTTTCTTTCATGCACTAATTTTATAATTCTATCAAAGAAGCAATCAAGTTTATCTGGCAAATCTTTGTTAAATAATTTTGCTGCTTAGCTCTAAAAATATGAGAATGAATCCCAAAGCTTT
Organism: Theristicus caerulescens; assembly: GCA_020745775.1. Classification (NCBI taxonomy): domain Eukaryota; kingdom Metazoa; phylum Chordata; class Aves; order Pelecaniformes; family Threskiornithidae; genus Theristicus; species Theristicus caerulescens. The sequence goes on from CM036558.1 coordinate 79,877,555, forward strand.
TTCTCACAAAGGTTTTTTCCGTATCCAGAGTAGAATCAGTAGATGTTATGTCACAAGTGAAAGTAGCAAGAGAAAAAAAAACAAACAGATCTACAGGGTTCTGATATCATAGGTATATTATAAGAAATTATTTACTGAAACAAGCAAACAAGCAAAAAGAATGTGGATAACCTAATGATTAGGGCTTTCTTCTTTGATTCTGGAGATGCTGTTTTGCTAAAAACTTCCCAGCTGATCCCTGGTAAACCAGTCATGCTTCTGCACCCTGCCTCTTCCTCTGTAATGTTTACATTTAAAGTCCTAAAAAGTACTTCTCCAGCTCATGAGGGTGTAACAAGTGAAAATATAGCTTTTCTCTAGCAAGCAATGCCCCCATATTTCTAGAAGTCAAAATTCTCATCAAGTTAAAAACATCTAGTGTATACTCCTGTCATGAATATTAAGATAGGGCAGTATGTGACAACAGAGTAGAGATAGATGCATGTAGAGATAGCATCAATCTAGACTTCATTTAGCTATGTGAAGTGCCAAAAGCAATTAAACGGCCGCAATTTGAGCTTGCTAGTGCCTATACAAGAATGCTGGAGATGCTTGAAAATAATCTGGCTGCCAGAATTCTCTTCACTGCTACACCAGTGCTCACAGTACCCAGGCTAGTGTAGGCATGACCACAGGAGGTGCAATTATATCCATGTATTGATGGGTATACTTTGAAAATGTAACAGACAGTTGCTGGGGAAGAACAAAAACATATTGGCACAATACCACAACTTCCTGCAGCTGCTGTGCAATTGCAGCAGGTAAGTGTACACATCAAGGAAAGTGAAAGAAAGTAGAGACTACAATGTCTGAACTGATAGCAAAAGCCTCACTTATCTTACTTTCTGCAAGGCCCAGAATAAGGAATTCAGAGGGTTAGCCTTTCACCTCTTCATCATCAAGGGCAACAAAAAAAAAGAAAAAAAGAAAACCCTCAGATTTATTTTTCTTTAAATAAACTTAGATACAAGTTTTAAAATCCTACTACTTGTAACCCAATGTCTGTGTTTTGAAGGGAGATTTTAATCCTTAGAACAGATGCAGTGGAGTAGAGACAGCAATAAGAACATTAACAAAATTAAAATAGAATTTTTGAGTTTTGCAGTGATATCTTTCACAGATTACTACTGAATCAATAATAATCTTAGTGTTTTCCAATTAATTAACATTTTTGGCCTAAGTGAATGGTACTCAAAGAACAGAGAAAGCACAGGGCTTTCTGTTACTACTGGTAGCGCCTTGCAACATTTGGTATGAAGCTGGGGTCATTAAAAAGAAGATAAAAAACAAGCAAAGAAAAATGCTTTTTACTTCTCACTGTTCTCCATGTCTTGACAGTGACATAATCTAAACTCAACTAGAGACAATGGAAAGACTTTCTCCTCATGCTGTTTCTTTTTTTGTGTATGGAGGGTCTTTTTAGTGAATTCAGCTCTCTATTCTGCATATTTCTAGCTCCACATCGTCATCATCCTACTGCTAATGTCTCTCGTCATCTCCGGGCAATATAATCTCATAATTCTTCTTCTATCATTTGGCTTCATAGCTAACCAATGATGGTATGCAACCAGTGCTCCATTCAAGCAAAATAACTGTTCCACATGAAACAAAGACAATGGTGGTTTAGACATTTTTGTGGGATCATTGCAAATCTTTCTTTCAAAGAACTTTTTGACTTTTGGACTGGAACTTAGTTTACATACTGCAAGAAGAGTACTTATTGCACTAATGAATTCCCATTGTTATAACAACAGAAAGGATTTTTAATTTAATTTAATCATATGTAATTGGCCTATGGCATAGCAGGATATAAGTATTTGTTCAGCAGTAACTTAAGCCTCATGAAATCTTTAGAAGTAACAAGATACAATAATAAGAGTCATAAAAGGTGTAATACCATTGAACACAAGTGGCCTCATGGACAGTGATTAGATTGAAGAGCTATCAAGTAAAAGGTCTGCCTACCTTCAGGCTGTCTGATATTTCTTTCAAATGAAATTGACAATTCTAAGAGGGGGAAAAAGAATCATTTACCTATACTAAAGTTACAGTAATGCTTCATTAAATACTGGATGAGCAGCGACTCTTCAGGACTTAACTTCTGAAACAACAGTCAAAATTTTAGGATGGATTTAAGGGTTTGGGGGATTTAATTTGTTTTTCTATAGATTGAACTTAACAAAGACATAACGTGCATATTCTTACTGGGTTTTCCTGTTTAGTTTTTTTTGGGGGGTGAGGGGGAGGAGAGGGTGTCCTTATTTTAATTGACTTCCCTCCCTGCCCAGACAATTTAAAAAAAATTGTCTTCAAGTCTTGTTCATCTTTGACCATGAAGTTCTGTACCCTCCTGTATAGCACTGCAGATGTAGGAAGGAGTTCAAGAAAACTTTTAGTCCAGAACACCTGAGCTGAGACGGGACAGAGTATAAGCAGGTGTTTATGGAAGATTTTTTTTTCTAATGTCTCACTGAAATATTATTCTGAAGGAGATGCCAAAACCAGGTGCTAGGTAGCTTTTCCTAGTATTCTGTTATTCTTAGAATAGAAACATTTTTCCAATATCAAATCTAGATTTATGCAAGAAAATATATTTCCCCTGACTGCATTCTCAATTGAAAGAAGAAAAGTCACAAGATTCCCATCATATCTGCCACTCTGACTTCCTTGGGTTTTTTTAGAAAAAAACTACTAACCTCTGATCCTAAACTGAGTGAATTCAGGGACTAAAATTTCTTAATATATACTGTTTTCTAAGATGCCTACAACCCTCACTTGTTTTAGCTTTCTGAAAGCCTGGTTCTTCAACTGCATACAGAACCTGGAAAGAGATAACTCCTTGATCAGTAGAGGAGAATAAACAACCTGGTTTCTTACGTACAACTCATACATTAATACATACTGGATGAAATTTGTGGGTTTTTATACAGCATTACTATTGCCTTATATTCAGTTTGTGATTCAATTCAACCCCCAAATCTTCTTCTGCTGTGCTTCTTAGTTTGTCACCTTGCATTTATGCAGTGGATTAATTTTTCCTAGTTCAGCATCTTTGTACCTTTCATCATGGAAGAAATGAAGAAATCTGATATAAATTCCCATACAGTCCTCCACCATATGCACAACACTTCCCACACTGGTGTTTCCAGTGCAGTCAGTGTATTTTCCATTACCTGAGACGTTAATGAACTGATTACAACCAGGCTAGGGAGAGACACTAGGGACCACCATCAATTCCCAGGCCCTTCAGTTCTCATAAGGAACCAGATACCATTATACTCTGAGTTTTTCAGTCGGCTGTGATTTCTTGTATATCAGTGTTTCCCAGACTTCTTACAGATGAAAACCCCTTTTATGGCTATCTATTGCCTGATGATCTTTCCCATAGCATCTGGGAATGGGGAAGAGCTAACTCACTTTAATCTTTGGCAGGAGCTCAGGTCTCCCAGAGCTGAGGAGCAAAAAGAGACAGCAAGAATGGGCTGTTGGCACATTGAAAAACTAAACTGCTGCCAACAAGTAGTCAGCACAACTCATATTTTGTTTGGTTTTTTTGTTTGTTTTGGTTTACCTTTTATGTTTTTAATAATAATTTCATTTTATTTTTAATAATTTACTTAACATTTACAATAATTTTTACAACTGTGTGAAAAGTATGAGGAGGAAGGAGTGTCAGAGAGGAGCTGTTATGGACTGACTGCAGCCCCCCATTCCCCATCCCCCTGCGCTGCCTGGGGGAGAGGAAGTAGAGGAGTTGGGGATGAAGGAGTGAAGTTGAGCCTGAAAAAAAAAAGAGGGGGAAAGGGGGGAGAGAAGATGTTGTTCTAATTTCTTTGTTTTAATTGGCATTAAATTAACTTTCCTCAAGTCTGTTTTGCCTGTGACTTATTGGTAAGGGATCACCCTGTCTTTATCTCAACCCATTAGTTTTTTCATCCTCTTTTCTCCCCCTGTGCTGTTGAGGAGAGAGAATGAGAGAGCAGCTGGATGGGTGTTTGGCAGCCACCCAAGGGCAACCCACCACAAAACAGCACATGCAGTTCACAGTACATATTAACTAATATGGGTCCTTTAGAACAAATTCCTGATCCACTGGGAATTCATTGTCAAACCTCTTATTAACTTTTATGCACCCATAATTTCATCCAAATTTTTAGAATACTGATGCATTAAAATTTCACTTGGGGAAAAAAGATAAAGCCCCAATATTTTTTGAAAGCTGAGGGCACAGTTTCATGAGTAAGCCATTTGTATTACTGAATCATTTTAACTATTTAAAACACATAGAAGTATCCCAGAGAACTATGTAATCTCACAAATAATTTCAATATCTAAAGTAAAGAAGACTTGCAATACTCTTTTGAGTGCCTGAAATTTAAGAGCTATTCATATGAGCTATCTTGCTCCATCCCCTTCCAAACTGTTCCACCTGTAGTGAAAGCAGAGAGAGTGATTTGTGGTTGAAACTTACCTTATACTCACAGTCATATACTGAAGAAGCCTTTCTCTAGTGATGACATAGAACCCACTGAGATTAAATTCAGTAGGCTGGAGTTAACCTTGTGTATATCACTCTTACTAGGTATCTCAGAAAATATACACACCTTATTGAAGGAGGAAGAGATGATGAATTTTTTAAGAGACAGTTTAATCAAAACATTAATTATGGGGCTTATGTAAATATTTACAGCCAAGAAGTTTTAAGCCTGACTAATAAGCAACTCACTTCTCTCAGCTGTCAGGTATAAGGAGGAGGAGAAAAAAAAAAAAAGCATAGCAAAAAATCCCCTATCATCAGTAGATTTCAAAGAACTTTTTCTAACTTTTCTTGTACTATTTCATGAGCTTCCTGGTCATTAAAGCATCCTTTAAGCTAGATGGAAATTTAAATTTTTAGCTTTGAAAACAACAAGAGAATAAAACAATCTAGGAAGCAAATGAATACAAACTTCCAATCTTAATTATCATAAATTATCATTCATCATCATAAAAATAAAAAACAAAGGTTACAGTTCCTTTATTTTCCCACCTTTGCCATTTCAAGCAATTTTATCTGGACAGTATCTAAGTTTTGACTCAAATTAAGAGTTTCTAGAGCCCAATCTTGTACACACATGCTGTATCAATTGGGGTTATCGGTCATTAAAAAAATAAAAAAACCCAACACAGTCTAAGAATGAGTTATCAGCTACTATAACTTGAGTTTCATGATTCTGCTGGGAATTCTGACACTTTAACACCTATTCATACTGCTCAAGGGTTAACTTTTCATAGAAGTACATGTATCTCTGTGTGTTCCTCCCACTGAAATTTGCACAACCATCTACCAGAAAGGAAAGATTACCCAATGATTTAAATATTACCACAGGTAACAGGTCAATGATGAGTTTCCTAATGCTTAATGATGAGTTACTACTCATTCTAACAGAGGGACAGAGGATAAAAGTCTATCACAGATTCAGAGGTCCTACCCTGTTTCCGCAGGCCAGTAACATCACACAAAACTCTCTTTCCCTCCAGGTCATTCGTTAAAGCAACAAAGTAGAGGTTACTTTAAAATGGAGCTATTTCCATATTCAACAAAAACTCTAGAAGTCAAGATTTGTTAATCCAAATCTAATCTAGATTAGCTTCACCTGAAGTGTTCTCTTTTTCCTATGGTAAACCACATCAACCAATGTCTTACCAGTGGAATTATCTTTCTTTACAGGGAACTGAGAACTCTAGATAATGCTGTTTTAGTGGAAGTCAACTGACAGCTTCTAGGTAGATCTGAAGACAATACAGAGGTAGGTGTTCATAGGCTCCCAACTCTCCAGAGTTGGACTATCAAAAAAAAATGTTTAACAAATAGAATAAACCAGGGATGTTGCAGAGCAAGAAGAGATTGTTAGTGTCATAACTAGGCAGTGAAGGCAGCCAAAAACAACTTGTAAATTTTTTTTTCAAATATTCAGTGAATATATGCTTGCAGTCCTCATTTGTTTCCTTTCACTTTGGACGCTAGCAATCCCACATTTACTTGTTGGGAAGGTTTACTGAAGGGGTGACTGTGCAGATATAATTTTTGAGTCGGCAAACAGAAACTTTAGTTCAGTCTATTGAAAACAGATAAAATGTGACCAATGAGTATGAAGAGAAATGGTCAAAAAAAAAAAAAAGACTGTGGGACACAAGCACCTTTGAAGGATCAATGAGGAATATATTCTGAAAGTCTTCTTCCACAAAGTACATATATGCAACCAAAATTTTTTAAACACATGTAATCTTCAGGATACAAAGGTATTTCAATACCTTTTAGCATAAGTATTGCAAGTCACCAGTAGGCTGAGATATATTCATATAAAACATTTATAGGCAAGTTTGTGTTTTAGAAAAGAATTTATGGCTTTCGTGACATATTTAAAGAAGGTGCTATTTTAGCAAGAAGGTAGGTTTTTTTGTGAAGAGCTCCTCAACTTAATTTGTAGTATTTTTTTATTTCCTCTAATCTAAGCTCTTCTTTTCTGGAGGTGTAATTTTACTCCCTTATGCAAAACAAAGCAAAGAAGCACAGTAGCATTAAATACTTTCCATCTATATGATGGTGAATGTGTCATTAAATAATTTTGAATAATTTTTTCTAAGTATTTTTTAAATATATTTTTCAGAGATTTTTGCAAGTGAACACTGCTTTTGACTACCTAAGCCTCAACAGAGCAAATGTATCTTATTTTGGAGGCTGAATCCCAACACTTTATGAAACAGTGAATATAGATGTTACTTCTTAGTCTTGTAATTCCTTGCTAGCAGATTTCTTCTCTGCATTTCTCTCTTTCCTGTCAGAATGCAAATTTTACTTGGCTTCCGTTTCTAGATATCAGTTTTGTAAATATTTACAACTCTACCTTTTCTACCATGAATGACCCTATTGAAATCAAAGGAACTGAATGCGTCATTAAGTTGTGTATAAGTTTGCGGAAGGCAGAGGGCAGACTCACCACTTTAATTAGTATTTCAAACATTTTAATCACCATTTGATTCATTTTTCAAATAGTGTTGAACTGAATGTTATTCACACTATAAATGAAGTGAATGAACTATAACAACATAAGTACAGTTATATGAGGGACATAACCTACATTCTGATGAGATAAACTAAATTAGCATTTAATAACATTTTTACACCCATAATTAATCGTAATGTAAAATGGTACAATTACCTACCTAATTACCTAGATGTTTCATCAAATCAGGTAACTGGATAATTAGACTCCTAAATCCAGTTATGTATACCTTTAATTAATTGTTGTTAATTATTATTAAGTGTGGTTTAGCTCTTATGGCACACTTTCACCTACATATTAGGAGCTGTTTTATGGTCATTATTTATTCTGCAACTGAGTTAGGGTATTCTGCCTGTTTATCTATGTAAAACATCTCATATCACTGAACTGGAATAATTTAAAAGCATTTTTAACATTCTTTGTTTCAGCTGTGCTTCAAAAATCTTGAGACTTTCACCTCCTGATGAAAATGTGTCATTTCTCAGTGTATTAACCAGCTTATGCTGATGTCAGTTGTATTACCTTGCTAATTGCTCCATAGTTTTTAGGATTTGCCATTACATTGGAATAGACAAAAGAGGTGGGTTTACTAAAAAAAATCATAAGATTTTTGTTGCAGCAATTTCCCTGTCTTTTTTCCTGATAGAAAGCTATAGTGGTTTCTAATTTTTTTTCCCCTCCTCCCTAAAAAAAAGAAGTGAATCTTCATTAATGTGAAACTCTCAATCTCACACTGTTGCTTTAAAATCTCTTTGACAGTTTGTTTTGAATATAGAGCATGCTTTATAGATAATTTAAAGCTAGATTAGCTGTCTTTCATATGAATAAAATGTAAGGAGTAACTGCGGCTTTTCCCAAGTGGTGATTAGTTAATCTTTTGAGAATCATTTAAGGGGAAAAATATCCATTGCTTAATGTAATACTGGACACCACTCTGTATCTAAATACCACAGTGACAGACTCATTAGAATTACCAAAAGAAGATATGTATACCCATTCCAATATTTTATGTTGACCTTTTGGAAGCCTAATGAGGTGGAATGAAATGAAGTCATATGTAAGTGGCAATGAATGAAAAAAAAATCATTAAAGCTGGTAAAGTAAATACATAGAAAATAAATGAGGAAAGAGCAGAAGCAATAAGAAAGAGACTTGCATGGCACAGTGAGTTTAAGTGGTTATTTTTAATGCCAGAGAGAATGGGGAAATTAAGGGGGAGGTCTTAAGAGACTGAGATAAAGTGCAGAGCAGAGAAAGGGGAAGGAGAAAAGAAGGGAAATGGCAGTTGGGAGGTCAAGTACCAAAGAAACTATTGTGCTTCCATAATAAGGGAACAGCAGAGAGTTCAGCAGTTAAGATAAAAGCAACTAGCAGGTGATGATTCTATTTTTAAGAGATTTAGAAAGTTGATTTTTTCAGATCTGTACAGAAACTGAACACACTTGAAACTTCCCAGAAAGGCACATTTTGAATATATTTAATTTTGGAATGAAATATTTAGAAAAGCATCACAAAGAGGTTTGGAAAAAAAACCCCACCTCATTCTTTTACTTGAAATTTGATGGTTTTTTTCTCATTTTTAGTTTTTATAAAACTGCATTTTCACAATGAAAAGATTTCCATTTTTGTTCCAAATATCTGTAGGTGTTCACTAATAATGATAGACCTTCACTCACCAAAATCTAATAGGAACAGAAATAGATGGAAGATTAAAAAGGTGTATACACACTTTAACTCTTGGGGTTAGATGGGGGTTAAATCCTAAATCACTTTAGAGATAGTTAAATACAGGAACCTTTGATGTTGATGGGAAGAAAAAGGAGAGGGAAGAAGAAAAGGGGCATTTAATTTCCCATAAAAAACTAGTAAGTGTTAGGACCAATTACGATGGTAAAAGCAGGTTGTACACAGAATACATTTTTTAAAGGAAATCTGTAGAATATGCACACAGGGTTTAGTGCAAAGATATGTAGACTAGCTCTGAACATGGTACCAGGCCTCCAAACAGGGCGCAGTAAAAGATTGTTCAGAGGGACCAACTCAAATCCCATGGGAGGCTTGCATGGGCTTTTGTGTGGAGAGGGAGGAGGGCAGTTGGCTAATTAACTGGGGCAAACTGTTATTCAAAGGATATAAGTGTGGTCCTTAGCAGTTTTACTTAAAAAGTCAATATTGACAAACCATTGGAAAATTTGTGTTATCCATCCAGTTTTATTTTAGAACAGTGTTTTGACAGGTTCCCGATGTTAGCTGCTGGTTGGCTCCGTAACTGGCTGAAAAGAGATTCCTCTCTGAGTCTAGTTGAGATACAGAACTGTCTGAAACGTTCAGTGGAAATTTTGGACTGCTGGTCTGTACATTGGCTTACTAAATCCTCCGATTAGTTCTTCATTTGCTCCAAGTTTGGGTGTTGTGGTTTAACCCCAGCCAGCAACTAAGCACCACACAGCTGCTCTCTCACTCGCACTGTCCCTGGTGGGATGGGGAAGAGAGTCGGAAAAAAAAGTAAAACCTGTGGGTTGCGGTAGTTTAATAGGACAGCAGAAGAAGGAAAAAAAATGATAAAAGAATATACAAAGCAAGTGATGCACGATGCAATTGCTCACCACCCACTGACCAATGCCCAGCCCATTCCCGAGCAGTGATTGCTGCCCCCTGGCCAACTCCCCCCAGTTTATATACTGAGCATGACATCATAGGGTGTGGAATATCCCTTTGGCCAGTCTGGGTCAGCTGCCCTGGCTGTGCCCCCTCCCAGCTTCTTGTGCACCTGGCAGAGCATGGGAAGCTGAAAAGTCCTTGACCAGTGTAAGCACTACTTAGCAACAACTAAAACATCAGTGTTTTATCAACATTATTCTCATCCTAATTCCAAAACACAGCACTATACCAGCTAATAGGAAGAAAATTAACTCTATCCCAGACAAAACCAGGACATTGGGTTATCTATGCAAGGAGAATAGGTCCAGCATAAATGAAATCAATTGATTCTTTCATGGCAGTAATCTTCTACAGTGTTTCAGTGAAACCAATAAGAGAGACTACTTTTTTTAACCTTTCATAAGGCACATTGTACTCTCTCTCATGGTTCACCTTCCATAACGGGCCATTTCACAAAGCTACACAGCTTTATGGATGATGTTTTAAACAGCTTGAGGCAACATTAAACTGTTGGTACCTGTCATGTATTGGTTTGTGTGACTGTCAGAAGCATTTGTTCTCATCTTCCAAAGCTCCTGAAATGGGTGTCTGATCCTGCTTACACTGATGTATATTAGAAAGAACTCTACGGAAGTCAGTGGTAGTGCAGGAACTATATCCTCAATTTGATGAATCTCTGCAGTCTGAGCTAACAGACATGGTCTCTCGGCGGTACTGCTAGTAGGCCTAAATAAAAAATTTCCACAGATGAGTTTGCTGTTTGAAAAGAACGTTCTATTGCAACTAAGTATTCTACAAGATCCCATTCATTTTCTTCAATACTTCCTAAGGAAATAAGTCAAGATAAATCACATTTGATTCTCTCTTGATAGCTAAAACCAGTCACAATTTTCTAACTAAACAGAGCTTTGTCATTAAGTGCCAATGACTGAACATGAAAAGTCTCTCGAGAAATATGGATTTTAAGATGTTTCAGAGCATTGAATCCAGGATCTAAAGGCATCACACAACAGATCCCTTACGCATTCTAGTGATGGCAGCTCTGTCTTAGCTAAGAGACCTTGTAACCTAGGTTTTGAACATTCTATCTTGTAAGGCTACCTTGTAAGGCTGCTCAGACTCCTTGCCATGAAGCCAGCAAATGAGCAACTGTTCTAATTAAAGATTGATTTCTGGATCCATCCCAGGGCCTCATAGCCTTCACAAGGCAGCCTGTCACAATTTTAGGTTCTGAGGTCCACAAGAATCCCAAGAACATAAAAATAAATTACTCCCATACCTCTTTCTACTCAAAATTGACTTTTCATGGTAAACTTTGAGACATCTGACAATTCTATTTGACTCAAAATAAAATGTCAATCCTGTATATCAACCTGTTATAAGGAACAGAATTTTCACAGCGTAAAATCATTATTGCTTAGAAATACATGAAATATAAAGGTGTGATATGTTGCTAAAATATCAAAATTTTAACTTTATTTAAATTTCAATATGGTTTTGACATAATTGAATGACTGAATAGTATTAAAACAAAAAAAAGTGTTATGTTTCTGAGTATTTTTCTTTCTTTACCATTCTCATTCTAAAAGAAATGAGAACTACTAATGTTGTTTTATTTTAATGTTGTTTAATTCTATTTTAGACCAAACTGACGGTCTTTTCAGCCAGGTAGCTATATCACCTTTCCTTTTGGTGCATATCAACTTCTTGTTAAAGAATTCTATAATAATTTTTTTAATGAAGTTCTGGGAAGGAATTTGCAAGTATGTGCCTGTAAATCTTGCTTATTTTCTCCTTGTAGTTATTTGATCATATCCCTTTCATGGTGCAGATGTCTAATTGCTCTATGATTTAAAGTTTTCCCTGGCTTCTCTGAACACTGGCTGAGCTTCTCTGGGAGTTGCCATTGGACTGATAAACATACTAGATAAAGCTTTTACTTGCCACCTGAATAAAAGGATAATGTCTCTACTATGAGCACTAGAACTCTTATCTTGCTGCTTCAGTGAACTGGTATGCAAAAATTCTACCTGTAGAGATCTGAGCTCTAAGTCAACAAGGAATGTAAGTACCTACCTAATTTTCAGCTTGTGAATAGTCCCACCGAGGTCCTAAAATTATCCACTGATTATTTTACAGATTAATTTATCTCAAGAAGATATGATTTTGAATTCAGTGTGAAAAGTAGGGCTTCTGCAATGAGATGAGAAGTAGAATACAAAGTATGTATGGAAAACCTGAGGACAAAACTGAGCTCTCCACGTTTAATTTTTTCATCAAAATCCTGTGCTTATTCTCAACACAGGAAATGCATTCACACTTTAGGTTTAGGGTTTTGGGTATGGATTTGGGTTCATTTTTAAGTACTCTACCAGTCCTGCATCTGTGACTACTGAATCTGCAAAAAGTTGTCAGACATATTAACAAGAAATTAGAATGTGTGGCCTATATGAGCGTCAGGCATAAAAAGTATACTTTTAGACTTCATTAACTTTTTGTAGTTCTTTCCTTCACCACAGTCTTTTCACCAAAGAATGTTGACATATCCAAAAGAAACTTCCTAGTAAAAGACAACAAAGTGATCTTATATTTCTACACAGTGTTGGTAAGATAGAGTGTGTCCAGTTATGTGGCTCTTTAAGAAAATCTTGAAGAAATGTCAAACAAAGGCAATGAAAAAGTTTGGAGAGTGTATTGTGAAGGGATAAATACATGAATCTTACTGTAAAGGAGATTGAAGGGTGCTTCATCTCTGTGCTTATATTCTCATATCTACGTAGTTGGGACTTTTCACTTTTTTCAGGCAAAGGTACAGCAATACACAAAGGTTGAAGATAGACAACTGCTATGAAAAAATACAGGCAAGGTGATTATATACCACTTTTGTTTTGACAGGAGTTCATGATTAAGATCTTCCTGTGATCAGCTACAGATGTTAGGACAGCTGTGTCTTCTTGATTTGCAATTGACCAGATGGATTTTGCTGTATTTAATTTAAATTCCCCTAAAATTTCACGAATTGACTACAGGAGAGGGGACAAAATGATACCATATAATGTTCCTAACTTCAATGCTTGATTGGTGAATCTTGCTCAAAGTAATAATTTTTTTTTTCTTCCTCTGCAGCTTGGGTTGCCTGCTAGGATCATCTGGGCACATGTCACATAATCAGTCTTTTGCCATTACAGATGCCTGAGAAATAGGTGTCACTTCAACTATATCCAATGAGCCCAACACACATAGTTGCACAGTTTTATCTATCTCCAAGACTAAAATGTTTTAGTTTCATTAAGATTGTTGCATTTAAAATAGCAGTTTCTGGATGAACTTTACTATGTGATCTGCCAATCCTCTCCAGTTGCCTGAAAATAGAATTTGAAGGAGCTGAAATTAATAAATACACCTCTGGTTTTGAAATGTGTTTTGAAAATCCCAGTATGTCAGAAGAAGACATTTCCACTGTTGTCACTGATGGTTCCTTGGGTGACATTTAGATTGTACTTTTCTTAACCAAACTGTGAGAATGGACTCAATCTGCTTTCCAGATTAGAGTTTTGATTACATTTAAACCATTGTTTATTTAAGAGAATGAATAAACCGCTTGATATGTTCAAACACATATTATTTGAAGTATCTTTGTTGGAACAAGTGATTTTATGGATCTGTGTTGGATTGTTCAGTGCATTTATTCACAATCACTGTTTGCACTGCAAGGCAGCAAAGGAGCACATCTGTCTGTTTACATTGTCCTGGATGCTGTACATGAGCTCTGGTGGAAGCTTTTGGAAGGAGAGGAAACTCAGCCTTTCCTTTCAGCTAAACTAGACATGTTTGGAGGGAAATACTTCTGTAATTTTGGGTGGGACAAATAGAAAAAGAGAAAATTTGAAAGCCTGCTAAGACCAAAAAGCAGACACAGTTTCAGGCTTCAAAGGCAACAGAAAGAAATACTTTCTGGGGTGCCTGAGGATACCTGAGGATGACAAGTTTGCTAGAACCAGTAAGGTTCACTCAGCTGCTGAGTGAAACTTTGAAAAAAAGGACCCATTCTGAAAAGATATAGTGTGAGAAAAAGGTTGCTTATTGAATTTCTACTTAAATGTTGTCTCATTCTGAGGATTCTTTTTCCAATTTTGAAAAGTTCCTGGTTGTAGTTTCTGTTCTAATAAAAAAGCAGGTCTTCAGAAGTCAAAAGTCCCTTGGTGTTTTGAGATTCTCAAATGGGTAAAGGAGAAAGCAGGTTTACCTCAGAGCTCTCGTCAGCTCAGGAGTCATCACAGCCATAAAACAAACAGTAGCACCAGTTGACTTTAAACACATCAGAAGTCTTTGTTCTCATTCAGACAGTATTTCACATTGGAAAATATTTTTAAAAACCCAAAGTACAAGTCTTTGCATGTTTACTTCTGTTTAGTTTGTGCTGCTTTGGGGCGAGGAGGTAGAGGAGTTGGGAATGAAGGAATGAAATTGAACCTGGGAAGAAGTGGGGTGGGAGGGAGGTGTTGTTTTAATTTGTATTTGTTTCTCACTATCCAAACCTGTTTTAATTGGCAAGGAATTAAAATAATTTTCCCAAATCAAGTCTGTTTTACCTGTGACAGTTATTGGTAAGTGATCTCTCTGTCTCTATCTTGACCCATGAGCCTTTTAATCTTATTTTCTCCCCCTGTCCTGTTGAGAAGGGGGAGTGGAGAGCAGCTGGGTGGACGTCTGGCAGCTGACCAAGTTCAAGCCACCACACACCCCTGCAGTGATGTTAAGCTAAATGTAAAATTTGATTTTTTTTTTTTTTATTTTAAATTGTCTAAAATCACATAATGGCACAGAGGAAATCTTAACTTCAGGGAAGATCGCAGAACCTGGGAAGAAAAATATAGTGTGACTGTAGAGTTATGAGGTGGTATTTAATGGCCCATTTGAATTACAGGTCAAGTCCTATACCCTCAGATCTTTAATGTTGGAAGAGGTAAACTAATCAACACTGGAGGAAAAGATTGTGGGGAAACGCGGGAGACGTGCATATCTTTCTATCAAGCTGCTAAGCAACAACAAGTGGTCTGAAACAGAAAGTCCAAGGCCATGTTGTGATTTAGTCAAAAGGTCTGAAGGGGCTTGTTATCTTTACAATATTTGCTGGCATATTTGTAGAAGAAGGAATTATAAATAAAGGAAGGAAAAAGGATTAAAGGAAAGCTAGGTTCTGATAAAACTTTTTCCTTTGCAAAGCAGGCTACAGAGGAATAAGCTGTTTTCAGGACAAACGTTTCTGAGAAAAAAACTCATTTCTTTCAAATTTGTTATTGAAACAAAATAAATGCTTCCATTAAAATGTTTACTTCTCTTTTATTAAGGAAAAGGAAAAATCTTTCTGTCAGATATCTCTCTCCTTTTTTTTTTTTTTTCTGTTGTTGCTGCTGTTGTTGTTGTACCTGAAGGGAGGTGGGGTGAAGAGCTATGTTTACTGGCTTGTAGAAGACAAAAGGTAAGCAAGAAAGAGTCACAGAAAGAATGAATTCTCTTTTCCTTAGCACAACCACAACAGAGTGGAACAAGGTTATTTTTGCTTTTAATATTAATTTAAAGATATAGTCATGTGAACTTTTTTTATCTTGGATTAATACAACATGAAGAGGGAAGGCAATCCAGAAAACTACTTAGTGCTAATAAGTGGAAATAGCTAATTATGCATTTGATTTAGGTAATATCTAACTTCTCTCCTCTCAAAACTCCAAAACTAATGCTCTGATAGGTTTTTATTATGATTCAAATGGTTATTTTTACCAAGTTTATGACTGTCCCTTTAATCACTGCCTGTCCTACTTGTCTCTTTTTTTTTCCAAATAAATTAATTATTTATGTCCTGAAATTTCTATCACACAACATGGAATCTCAGGACCATGGATAGACATCGCACACTGGGACTATGTACAGTGCTCTACGATACTCTGCTGCCAGTGGAGGTTCATCATCTTCTTGCAAGCACAGCAGTTGAATCAAAGACTAAGTGATCTGCTCAAGAGAAGACCCATAGTCAAGAATTAGCCATATGCTTGACTGTGAACAGTGTCTTTGAGCTATTCGACCCTCTGAAGGGGAAAGTCTCTCTCTTTTTTTCTTTTCTTTCTTTTTCCTTTGAGGTAGAATAATCTCTTGCCAAAACATGAAATTCACCTTTTACAAGTCCATGAGACAAATTCTCTTGAGTCTCAACATCAAAACGTCAGTGAGAATGTTTTGCCTTTTTCTGGCATCTTGGTGCTTCGTATATTCATCTGAGAAGTGAAGCAATAGGAACTAATATCTCTTCCAATTAATATTTCAATATGGGAAGTAGAACAGGGCCAACAAGAGATAATGAAAAATCTGATTCCAGAGTACCCTGTAAATCTTCCAGTTCAAACAATCTCTTCAGAATAAGAAAATGTAGTTTTAAAGTCATGTCACATTCAGACTGTAGTTTCATTTATGTTTAGTTGGCATTGCCACCAAAAAAAGAAATTTATCTTTTTGGTTGCTTGTACTCATCCCTGTACTGTGTGGGCACAACCACTAAGAAACACAGCCAAAACATTTTCTTCCCATCTTTCACCTTGTCTCTCCACAGGAAAACCTACCAGATCTGGCTTAGTGGGAAATTGTTGGTGTTTTTTTCTTTTGTCATTGCAATTTGTAACATAAAGTCATTTAATTTCAAGTCATAAAACCTTTTCCTTACAAAATGAAAATGTTACTTCAATACATGTATTTATAACCTAGTTATGAATATGTCTACATACATGTACAGGACTGTGATTGTGCACTTGAGTGCACAGCCACACATAAATGTATGTATATTAGAACTGTTTTATTAATGGTATTTCTTGTTTACATCCTTGTCAAAATAGGTATGCTTTTTCCATTTCATTTCTTCTCTTTGAGAGCTTAAACAATGAATGAAAGGTAAAGTAACTTCATGCTCCTTTCAAGATGAGTCACCGCACCATCTTTGCAGGGCAATATTAGTAATTATGATGATAAAGAGCACTCTAAGCCTTCATAACTGTGATTCATACAGCTCACAGAAGCACCACATCTGGTTTTTTTACAAAAATGTAGTACATTTTTAAAGATAAAAGGAAAACAAACAAGAAACCAAAAGGGCAGAACATAAGGGTAAAGCTGGCTAAGTAGTTTTCTGGGCATCTTAGGTACTTTCTATTTGTAATGCAAGATAGGAGTTTGAATCTTTCAAAAAATTCCACTTGGAGGAAAAAAATGGGTTCTATTAAACCTGCTACTAAGAAACAGCAGTGTCAGTTTTTGAAAATTTTACTCAGGTATTTTCTAAACTGTGGTCACTTATCTGAAGTCTGGGCACTCTCTGGTTTTTAAAATATTTTGATGTTACAAATGTACATATTTCCAAGCGTATTTTCAAAACACTCTGCAATTGATCTTTTCAAGTCTTTTGTGAGCTACCCAAACCTAAAAGTGTCATTAATGTTCCTGATTGTTACTATCATGTCAATTCCATATTCTTTTTCTTAATCGTATCTTCTATTTTACTTTTTGTTTGCAATAATTCTGATCATTTTCTTCTGTAGCAGTGTCAAATTGAGAATGCTGGGAACACTAATCTCGTTCTCACAAGGGGATGAATTGACAATAGCACACAAAGTAGATGAAATATATCCCATCCTCTGAGCAGGCAGGAAGAGACTCAAGCAGCAGTAAGCAGAAACAGAAGAAAGAAACCACTTAAAAACAAAAACCAAAAAAAGAAAAAAGAGGAAAAGAGAAGAGAAAAAAAACTTCATTCTATTATTTTCTCAGGTACTTCTAGATTTCAGGAAATTTATCAATGACAGTCTAAATAATAGTTACGCTCTGTGTAAGAAGGAAGATAATAATTTTCTAAATATTCTTTCAGAAAGTACTCCAAACTATGGTCATTTGTACTTACATTTATTTAAATACAGACAAAACTTAGGGCTTGGTTTCATAAGTGCTCATTTACATAGCTAGATCTTAGTGAATGATTCATGAGAACAGGCTTTGGTGGAAGTGTTAAAGAGAACTTTGCAAAGTAGGACCATTTTTTTTGTGATAGACAAACTTGTTTAAATTAAAATCTGTGCTTATGTCTGTATCCATCTGGATACTCTGTTTTCTGAGCCAATTTTTTAATTCTAAAGGGAGTTTGGCACAAACATCAGTTTTAAATCACTAACTACTTTCAAATGCTATTAACTGACTATGAAAGAAGAAACCTGAACTTAGAACTTCTCTAGTCTGCATAAGTTGTAAGAGTTAATTGATTATTTGGAGAGATAATATGGTTGATATAATAACTGTTTATTGTTCCTTCCCATAATGTATTTAACATTAGAGTTGATTTTATGGATATGATATTCTCCTATGGCTGACTGAATATGAGCCTGAGAAGAAAACCTGAAACCTCCTCTTGAAGTCTGTACATTTAAGAAACAAGGTTCAGGAAGTTTTGAAAGCCCTATTCTCTTCTCATGTTTACATAGCAGTTTGTACATACAGTGAGGCTAATAGGTTATGAAAGTGAAAGAAGAATAATTCCTTGGGGAACTGACATATCTATACATGTGACTATAGAATCTGAGTAATACATAGCTAATGCATTTTCTGGAAATCACCAGATAAACCCAAGGGGTTTACAGTGTTTTTCACAGTTAAGCACTTGTGATTTGTAATACAGTAGATTACTGTTTCAAAGTAACTATAGCCATCCTACTGAGTGGGTAATCAAATAGTTCCTCCTCAACTTTCTTCTTCTGAATTTCATATAAATTTTTAATTAATGCCTTACATTACTTGAGCTTTTATGCAATTACATGATAAATTATTCAGTTTTTGATGTTATGTTTTAGACAGATGTTAAATCAAAGAAGTTAATGATTAAACACATTTTAATAGATTTGCCACTGTAGCTTTTACTCACTTTAAAAATAGGTTTTGATTGAATTTTGGTGCTCATGAAAGTGAAAGGCTAAGGACCATTTTTTCAAAAGGCTCTTTACTGAGTCTCTGACTAACTACACAGTTCTGTAGACACTATGAATTATATTCCATAAACAAAAACTTAGATGAAAAGGAATTAAGTGGCATTAAGAATGACCCACCCCACAGCCTAAAAGACTTAAGAAATAACAAAGTATAAGACACTTAACCTCAGCCTGACAGTCATATGATTTCTAGAGTCAGATTCCACACTTTAAAAAGGGCATTTCTTCTGCTTCTAAAAGACAAAGAAACCTGCTAAAATTACTCACCAATAAAATGTAAAGCAAATCTTTAACCACTGTTTTTTCTGTGAGCATTATGCCATCCAAGGACTGTTGCAACTCAGTATCATTCTATGTTTTCTCTGCAGAACTTCTCTTCGGACAGTGGTATGGCTGTGAGAAAATAGTAGGACAGGATGCAGGAGAACTATTTCACTCGTTTCACTTCAGATTCCTGCTCTGGCTGGCTGGGTCCAGCATGTTCTGTGTTGCTGAGGAAGTGCAAAACCACCAAAACAGAGGGAAAAGATGCGATTCACTGCAGTTGCTTGTTCTAAGGACAAGATCTTCAGTGATATACCTTTACTTTGTGTGATAACTTCTGATTTTGTGCTGGTGTGCAAATAATGGGAGAATATGACCCAGTGCTGTACTTAAAGAATGTTGGTAGTAAGAGTCAGGACACACAAGCACAATGGACATAGAATCATAGAATAGGTTGGGCTGGAAGGGACCTTTAACGATCATCTAGTCCAACCCCCCTGCAATGAGCAGGGACATCTTCAACTAGATCAGGTTGCTCAGAGCCCCATCCAGCCTGACCTTGAATGTTTCCAAGGATGCGGCATCTACCACCTCTCTGGGCAACCTGTTCCAGACATACACAATGGAAATTAAACTGTTACAGTATACAGCAATCTACATTTAAAGCCATCGACTATTATAACTCAGTTCTTCAACCAGTGTAATCTTTGACTTCTATTTGGTACTAAATTTGGGAAAATGAGGGTGAAAAGCAACTGACCCTAGCCTTTATGGCTTAAGTTATTGGTATGCTGCCAGCTCTGCCCAATGGAGCTATATGGGTTCCTCTCTTACCTACTCACAGCTTCCCATAGCACCTGTACAGCACAGGCAAAAGAGCTCTTTGCTGTTCTGCTGTATGTGTTACTCCAGACACTTTGGCGTATATACAAAATCATCCTACCAGTGGTTTATGAGTCTGTAATTCCCTCTCTACGCATCCAGGAAAGCTGGATTCAAACAACCTACAACAGCATTAAAATTCAATATGGACTGGCACAGTTTTAGAAATTTCATAGAATCATAGAATCATTAAGGTTGGAAAAGACCTCTGAGATCATCAAGTCCAACTGTTAACCTAACAGCCTGGTCCACCTTTAAACCATGTCCCTAAGCACCACATCCACATGTTTTTTTAATACTTCCAGGGACTGTGATTGTACCACTTCCCTGGGCAGCCTGTTCCAGTGCCTAACCAATCTCTCCATGAAGAAATTTTTCCTAATATCTAATCTAAAACTCCCCTGGCACAACTTGAGGCCTTTTCTTCTCGTTCTGTTGCTTGCTACCTGGGAAAAGATACCAACACCCTCCTCGCTACAACCTCCTTTCAGATAGCTGTAGAGAGCAATAAGGTCTCCCTTCAGCCTCCTCTTCTCCAAATTAAACAAGCCCAACTCCCTCAGCCGCTCCTCATAAGACTTGTTCTCTAGGCCCTTCACCAGCTTTCTTGCCCTTCTCTGGACGTGCTCCAGCACCTCAATGCCTTTCTTTAGTGAGAGGCCCAAAACTGAACACAGGATTTGAAGTGCAGACTCACCAGTGCCAAGTACAGGGGCACTATCACCTCCTTAGTCCTGCTGGCCACGCTATTTCTGATACAAGTCGGGATGCCATTGGCCTTCTTGGCCACCTGACCACACTGCTGGCTCATGTTCAGCTGGATGTCAACTAGCACCCCCGGGTCCTTTTCTTCCAGGCAGCTCTCCAGCCACTATTCCTCAAATCTTTAGTGTTGCATGGGGTTGTTGTGATCCAAGTGCGAGACCCAGCACTTGGCCTTGTTTAACCTCATACAGTTGGCCTCAGCCCATCAATCCAGCCTGTTCAGATCCCTCTGTAGAGCCTTCCTACCCTCCAGCAGATCGACACTCCCACCCAACTTGGTGTTGTCTGCAAACTTACTGAGGGTACACTCAATCCCCTTGTCCAGATCATCAATAAAGATATTGAAGAGGACTGGCCCCAATACTGAGCCCTGGGGAACACCACTCGTGACTGGTCGCCAACTGGATTTGGCTCCATTCACCACCTCTCTTTCGGCCTGGCCGTCCAGCCAGTTTTTTACCCAGTGAAGAGTGCACTTATCCAAGCCATGAGCAGCCAGTTTCTCCAGGAGAATGCTGTGGGAAATGGTGTCAAAGGCCTTATTAAAGTCTAAGTAGACAACATGCACAGCCTTCCCCTCATCCACCAAGCGGGTCACCTTATCACAGAAGGAGATCTGGTTAGTCAAGCAGGATCTGCCCTTCATGAACCCATTCTGGCTGGGCCTGATCTCCTGGCTGTCCCGCATGTGTCACATGATGGCACTCGGGATGATCTGCTCCATGACCTTGCCCAGCACCAGGGTCAGGCTGACAGGCCTGTAGTTCCCTGGATCCTCCTTCCAGCCCTTCTTGTAGAGGGGCATCACATTAGTTATCTTCCATTCAGCTGGGACCTCCCCAGTTGACCAGGACTGATGGTAAATGATGGAAAGTGGCTTGATGAGCTCCTGCGCCATCTTCCTCAGTATCCTCAGGTGGATCCCATCTGGTCCCATAGACCTGTGGGCATCTAGGTGGAGTAGCGGGTCACTAACTGGTACCTCTTGGATTATTGGGGCTTTATTCTGCTTTCCATCTCTGTCTCCCAGAATGAGGGGGATGAATACCCTGAGGATAACTAGTCTGACTATTAAAGACTGAGGCAAAGAAGGCATGAAGTACTTCAGCCTTCTCTTTGTCCTTTGTGGTGATATTTCCCTCCACATCCAATAATGGATGGAGATTCTCCTTGGCCCTCCTTTTGTTGCTGATATATTTGTAAAAACATTTTTATCATCTTTCACCGCAGTGGCCAGTTTAAGTTCTAGCTGGGCTTTTGCCTTTCTACTCTCCCTGCATAACCTAACAATATCCTTGCAGTCCTCCTGAGTTGCCTGCCCCTTCTTTCAAATATGGTAAACTCCCTTTTTTTTTTCCTGAATCCCAGCAAAAGCTCCCTGTTCAGCCAGGCTGGTTTTCTTCCTCACCTGCTCATCTTTTGGTATATGGGGACAGCCTGCTTCTGTGCCTTTAGGACTTTCTTTCTCAAGAATATCCAGCCTTCCTGGACTCCTTTGCCCTTCAGGTCTACCTCCTAAGGGACTTTCTCAACCAGACTCCTAAACAGGCCAAAGTCTGCCTTTCTAAAGTCCAGGGTAGTGGTTTTGCTGACCCACCTCCTTACTTCTCCAAGAATCAAAAATGCTATCATTTCATGGTCACTGCGCCCAAGACAGCCTCTGACCACTACATCACCCACCAGGCCTTCTCTGTTTGTAAACAGCAGGTCCAGTGGGGCTCCTCCCCTGGTTGGCTTGCTTACCAGCTGTATCTTCCACACACTCCAGGAACCTTCAAGATTGTTTCCTCTCTGCTGTGTTGTATTTCCAGCAGATATCTGGTAAGTTGCAGTCTCCCATGAGAACAAGGGCTAGCGATCATGAGACTTCAGCCAGCCGCTTGTAGAATGCTTCATCTGTTTCTTCATCTTGGTTGGGTGGTCTGTAACAGACTCCCATCAGGGTATCTGCCTTGTTGGCCTTCCCCCTGATCTTTACCCATAAGCACTTGACCTTATCATTACCATCATTGAGCTCTATATAATCAAAACGGTCTCTAAGATATAGAGCTACCCCACCACCTCTCCTTCATTGCCTATCCCTTCTGAAGAGCTTATAGCCATCCATTGTTGCACTCCATAATCTTCAAAATAATAGCCTTCTCTAGGAAAGAAATAAAGAAAAACAATATGTTAGTATTTCTTTATCCCATGTGATGTAAATTGAGTTTAGGGGGATAGAAAAAGGGGCAGTACAACCTACAAGAATAGTTAGACCTTGTACTAGCCATATCAAAGTATATCTTCTAAAGTAGTATAAAGCTTAGAAGCAATTTTATTAAAAGACAAAGCAGAAATCTACCAGCAAACAAAGGTTTGTTCATGGATATAGGCACATGCTGACTTTTTGATGTAATTTTTTCCCCTTGTCTTCAGAACATTTTTTTTGGCATGTACCTTCATTGTTCTGCACAAGGTCATGTAATTTCTAAGTACTTTCACCTTAAAATAAAAACTTCTAGTATTAATTTATTATTATTTAAAATAAAAAACAACACTTCCACACTTTAAAGTAATACACAGGATGTCATGTGAGAGGAAAACACTGCTATTTTCAGTCTGAAGACTGTTTATAGTTCCTTCCATTTGTATTTCTGATACAAAATAAATATTATTGCTCCTCAAATTTCTCACAAAGAAAAAAAGAAACCTTTACACTGGTAGCATAGAAATATAAAATCTCCACAAAACATTCAGGTTTGTTTTCAAGCATACAAACACTCTTGGTTTTGTATCATGAAACTATCTGACATCTTTATTTTAAATTTTATGATCAGAGGGGAAGGAAGAAAAAAATTCAGAAGTGACCATCCATGACATTGGTTAGACTACAAACATGGATGTAGATACAAATATTGCAACATGCTTTCTAAATAAATGGCTCCAAAATTCCTAGCAATTGCAATCTGAATCATTTTACCCAGCATGGGTTATAATACAAATGTTATGTCAGTGCAGTGCTATAATATGCTGACCTAACCATTTATGGCCTGTGCTTGCCATTTTTGAGAAATGGAGACGTTTAAAGTTTACATTTGACTTCGCAGAAAATGTGTTTCGTTTATATACATGTGTGTGTATGTATATATATATATATGGTATGCCTGATTTCTTTTTTACTTATGTTCCTAGGGTAGGTCATCCTTCATATCTATCATATATCTATTCTGTATCTGATTTCCCATCTTAGTCTGTGAGACTAGGCTGCACAGAATATAAAGCAGAAAAAAAAAAGGAAATGCAAGATGCAGAACATCATTTTATAAACTGATATTTTATTTAAATAGTTCTATCAGCATGCATTTTGGTTGCCAACTAATGATATTGCTCTGAAGTTGACCAGGTAGAGGAAAAAAGCACTAACAGAATTCTACAGAAATGATAATTCTCTCACAATCTGATGAATATTTGTCTGTACTGATAACTAGGTACCACAGATTTGGTAAGTCAGAAACATTTTAATGCATGATTTCTAGATTTTTGAGGATAATTTAAAGGAAATACTGTAAATTCATCTCTCTCAACTTCTGCTCATGTTTTAATGATATATGTATATATATACAAGTAATATGTTGTTTTCTACAGCATCATTTGTTCAAAGATCATCTATTACCTTACAGATATTAATGTAGTTTCAAAGTATCCTTTTTTATATACATTTTGTAATAAGAAACAAATGTGTTTTTCTTTCTTTTTCCCAAGACATCACAAAATAACCTTTAGTATTATATTCTGAGCAGTTTCCTGACTGAAGAACTTCTTTAAAATGAGAATTTTCACACTCAGAGTAATCAAAAAATGAAAAGTTGCAAGTTTGGCAACCAGTTATTTTCCTTTGAAGTAAAACTCAGCCTACGCAAATTCACACCTGTAATACACATTGCCTGAAATAATAAAAAATAAATGTACAGTTACTTGATAAAATCATTTAGCTTTCCATGTTGCATTTTTGAAATATTGTTATTCATCACTGGAAAGCAGATGTCTTTGAATAGAAGGCAGTATAATAAATAATAATAATAATAAAGTATAATAATATATAAATATATATAAAGTATAAATAATAGTAATAAAGTATAATAGCCCATGTGCATATGTATATTTTGCACTTGATTTTATTATCACTATTGAAGTTAGATCTACTACTGAGATCAAAGTAGAAAAAAATGTTATTAAGAATTTTTTTATTGAAAAAATATTTTGTCTAATTTGTTAAAAAAAAAAAATCTTGGTTTCCCTGTGTCTAAAGCAGACATAAAATACTCTTCATTTTGTATGATATTATCAATACAATATAAAATGGAATGTTGATAACTTTATGCGTTTATTTAATGTATTGATAAATCTAGAAGCTGAAATGTTTCAACCAGGAAAACAAATCAGAAATGAACTCTTTGATATTCTGATGAAATTTAGCACTTTGACAATTTCTTGAAAGTTTGGGGGTTTGATCATTTATATTTCTCCTCAGCAAAAAATGACATTTTATTGCATAGAGTAATGTCATTCGGTGTTGTGTTCTTGAATCTGTGTGCAATCTCAGGGCAATTGTTCTCTGTGAGGCAGCCCTTCACGCTATCCAGAAATGTGGATTACATTTCCCCCAGTACAGCAAAAGGTTGCTATAAATCACAGTGCATTTTCACCAGATCCTGAGCTTGGAAGTAGGTTGGAACAAGTAAAAATCTCTTTAATCACATTCCGTATAAATGACTTCAATCATAGTAATGAGGACCATCTTCCATCTATAGCAGAATGACAACACAATATGAAATGGTGAGAAAGCATATGAAATGGTCTGGAAACGAAAATGAAATAATTTTGGATGTATAAGCAAATTACTACTATAGCTAACATTCACTTTCATATCTACTGGAATATTAACAAAGTTATTGATTGGATACTTAAATTTATTCAGCTGACCTTTCAAGAACAAATACAATAACTTCAGGATAAGACCATTATTTATATTTTAATGTTTTCTTAAAAATCATCCTGAGGGGTGGAAAGTACTGTAAATTTTTAATTTAGTGAGCCAAAATGAATTCTATTTAAATCCTCTATGAACTATGCAGTTTTGAAATGATTTCTCTTTGGATAAGAAGAAAATTTCTCCATGAAAATCAAATACCATTGCTGCCTCATAGAGATTTCCTATTGAACATCAAGACTGTAAGGACTCTTCCTCAATATCCTTTCTCTGGGCAGTTCTATTTTTATTCTTCTGCAGGGCTCATACCAGAGAATATAAACACATGCTGTAGGAGGTGACCCTGAACTTGCTCACAAAAAAAGACCCAAAATTCTGCATTTTTCTAAACTGAGAATTTCATACTTTTCTTCATCAGTATGAAACCCAATCTTGTTGCTGCTGGGAATCAAACTTCCCCACTTAAAAGAACAGTGGAGAAGCTAGCAAAGGCTGTGGCAAGACTGAACATGAAAGCAAAAGATTTACAGAATTAATCAACGGGAAACTGTGCAATGCTCTATCCCTGAAGAAAAGGCAGGATATAATCCTGCTGTCTTTATTATCAAGCTCCAAGCATCTCTCTCAGTGAGCTGAAACATTGTTTACTTTTTGATTCAATCTCCTTTTCCACCCACAGTTATCTGCTGGCAGTGAGCATGGAGAGTGTTTAAACCCTTCAGATCTCTGTCTACAAATGAACAGAAGTTTCTTTGATTGAAATAAATACTAATAAACCTTCTTTTGGAATTAAAGACCATCTCAGAGGAAAGCATTGACAAAGGAGCTGGAAATTACTGGCAGGCAATTTTTTCTGCCCAAAATTTTCATGCAGATAGGTGGGCAATTCTAACAGATGTACATTTATACTCACGGGTTTTGCTTCCAGAGTGCCGCTTGCTCGGGACCATAATAGTGCACAGGCTCAATCACAATTTATTTGTACTTTGAAGGAACTTTATTTTCTGCCAGTAGAACTGAGGCATCTCTTGGCGAAGCTCTACTTGCAACAAAGGAGGATGTTCAAAACTGAGTCAGAATGAGTGTGCCACTGTAACATATTCAGCAGGGCCCCTCCTAAACATATACTCAAAAATAATCATTATTAAAGGATTAAATTCAGTGGGCTAGATATATGAAATTCAAGTTAGCAAAGTTTTTTTCTTTGTTTCTTTGTGGTTTTTTTTTTCAAATAAAGATTTTTTTTCCCCAAAGATTCAAAAGGCAGAGGTTTTTTTTTTCCATGTAAAATAGAGACTTAGAAAATGCTAGCTATACAGTTGTTCTAGAAACCTTAATGCTGTTGTTATTGTGATATGAATGAAATAGTGCTCTTTGGAAGAAAAGGTAGAATGAGCATTTCAAGCTGATCATCTTGAAACCTGAAGAATGGGAGAAAACACTGTAATAAGCAGCTGCAAATTTGCCATTTCGTAGCCTAGCATATATACAGTCTTTCAAAACAACTTTTTTGCATGGTCAACCCATAGCTTGTATTTTTTTTTTTTAACTTGGGAAACACAGTGATGCTGGTACCTGATACAACTTACTGTGCATTAATAGCAGAGGAGTTCAGCACAGAAGGTTGTAACTGGAGCTACAAGTCTAAATACGTTTGTTAGCCAGCCATAGTAGATGGGGAGGTACACGTATTTTCAGAAAGGAGGTACTCATACACCATGTTTTGCATAGGGAAACTCATGGGTCCCTTCCTTCATGTGGAATATCTAGAGTGTTCTCAAAGTAGAGCACTCGCTACCTTTATTTCAGTAGAATTATTTTGGTTTATGTTTAACAAAAAAAAACCCCACCAAACAAAAAACAGACAAAGAAAAGCCAGAGAACATGGGACTAATTAGGAAGATAATGGCCACTCTCCTACAATCACAATGGAGCTTCTTCATCGGGGAAAAGTCCAGACTGTGTTTACGATATATAGTCTACTTTGCAGATAATTTCAGACAAAGTATCTGATAAGACAGCAAATGGTACACGCTTGTATTTCTGAACATGGCTTCTATAAACTGATCTTGCATTTAGATACTACTCATATTGTAAGAGAGCAATTCATACAGTTCCTTGTTTAAACTCTACTTCTACCCAGAACAACAGATCCATGTACTATATGATGCCATACATTCTGAGTTGGAATTTTTATTTAGCTATCATGTGATTTTAGAGTTGTATAGAACAAAGAATAAGGCTGTAAAACTGCAATACCAAACTGTGCTGCATATTGTATAGACATTAACTTTAATCATACTGTTCAACTAAGACCTTCACAAATAGTCTTATTTTTACCACTTGTTAAAGAAATCACACTTTTCAGAATAAAATAGCATATAAATGGCATATAAATTTAGACTATTTTTTTACTTCGTAACTAAAATTAAATTTTAACTATTCTAATTCATGCACTGGTGAAGTTCGCAGTCCGGAGCGATATGGGACAGGTGAAGAGCAAAGCCAGGACCCTGAAATTTAGGAAAGTAAACTTACAGCTCTTTAAGGAGTTAGTCAACGGGACCCCCTGGGAAACTATCCTCAGGGACAAGGGAGCAGAACAAAACTGGCAGATCTTTAAGAATGCTTCCCATAGAGCACAAGAATAGAATCATAAAATCACAGAATCGTCTAGGTTGGAAAAGACCTTCGAGATCATTGAGTCCAACTGTTAACCTAGCACTGCCAAGTCCACCACTAAACCATGTCCCTAAGAATCACATCTATGTGCCTTTTAAATACCTCTAGGGATGGGGACTCAACCACCTCCCTGGGTAGCCTGTTCCAGTGCCTCACTACCCTTTCAGTGAAGAAATTTTTCCTAATATACAAGCTAAACCTCCCCTGGTGCAGCTTAAGGCCATTTCCTCTCGTCCTATCCCTTGTTACCTGGGAGAAGAGACTGACCCCCACCTCACTACAACCTCCTTTCAGGTAGCTGTAGAGAGTTATAAGGTCTCCCCTCAGCCTCCTCTTCTCCAAATTAAAGAACCCCAGCTCCCTCAGCTCCCTCATAAGACTTTCACTCTAGACCCTTCACCAGCTTCATTGCCATTCTCTGGACGTGCTCCAGCACCTCAATGTCTTTTGTGTAGTGAGAGGGCCAAAACTGAACACAGGATTCAAGGTGTGGCCTCCCCAGTATTGACTACAAGGAGACAATTACTTCCCTAGTCCTATCGGCCACGCTATTTCTGATACAAGCCAGGATGCCATTGGCCACCTGGGCACACTGCTGGCTTATGTTCAGGCAGCTGTCAGCCAGAACCCCCAGGTCCTTTTCTGCCAGGCAGCTCTCCAGCCACTCTTCCCCAAGACTGTAGCCTTGCATGGGGTTGTTGTGACCCAAGTGCAGGACCCGGCACTTGGCCTTGTTAAATGTCATACAGTTGGCCTCAGCCCATCAATCCAGCCTGTCCAGATCCCTCTGCAGGGCCTTCCTACCCTCCAGCAGATCGACACTCCCACCCAGCTTGGCGTCGTCTGCAAACTTACTGAGGGTGCACTCAATCCCCTTGTCCAGATCATTGAGAAATATATTGAAGAGGACTGGCCCCAATACTGAGCCCTGGGGAACACCACTCGTGACTGGTCGCCAACTGGATTTGGCTCCATTCACCACCTCTCTTTCGGCCTGGCCGTCCAGCCAGTTTTTTACCCAGTGAAGAGTGCACTTATCCAAGCCATGAGCAGCCAGTTTCTCCAGGAGAATGCTGTGGGAAATGGTGTCAAAGGCCTTATTAAAGTCTAAGTAGACAACATGCACAGCCTTCCCCTCATCCACCAAGTGGGTCACCTTATCACAGAAGGAGATCTGGTTAGTCAAGCAGGATCTGCCCTTCATGAACCCATTCTGGCTGGGCCTGATCTCCTGGCTGTCCCACATGTGTCACATGATGGCACTCGGGATGATCTGCTCCATGACCTTGCCCAGCACCAGGGTCAGGCTGACAGGCCTGTAGTTCCCTGGATCCTCCTTCCAGCCCTTCTTGTAGAGGGGCATCACATTAGTTATCTTCCATTCAGCTGGGACCTCCCCAGTTGACCAGGACTGATGGTAAATGATGGAAAGTGGCTTGATGAGCTCCTGCGCCATCTTCCTCAGGTGGATTCTATCCAGCCTCATAAACCTGTGCATGTTTGAATGGTGTAGTGGGTCACTAACTGGTACCCCTTGGATGATGGGGGCTTCATTCTGCTCCCTCTCCCTGTCTTTCAGCTCAGGGGACTGGGTATCCTGAGAACAACTGGTCTGTCTATTAAAGACTGAGGCAAAGAAGGCATTAAGTACCTCAGCCTTTTCCTCATCCTCTGTCACTATGTTCCCCCCCACATCCAATAAAGGATGGAGATTCTCTTTAGCTCTCCTTTTGTTGCTATTGTATTTGTAGAAACATTTTTTATTGTCTTTTATTGCAGTAGCCCGATTAAGTTCCCGTTGGGCTTTGGCTCTTCTAATCCTCTCCCTGCATAACCTCATGACATCCTTGTAGTCCTCCTAAGTTGCCTGCCCCTTCTTCCAAATGTCATAAACTCTCCTTTTATTCCTGAGTTCCAGCCAAAGCTCACTATTCAGCCAGGACGGTCTTCTTCCCCACTGGCTCGTCTTTCAGAACATGGGGATGGCCTGCTCCTGCGCCTTTAAGATTTTCTTCTTGAAGAATGTCCAGCCTTCCTGGACTTCTTTGCCCTTCAGGACTGCCTCCCAAAGGACTCTGTCAATTAGGCTCCTGAACAGGTCAAAGTCTGCCCTCTGAAAGGCCAAAGTAACAGTTCTGCTGACCCCCATCCTTACTGCTCTATGAGTCAAAAACTCCTATCATTTCATGATCGCTATGCCCAAGATGGCCTCCAACTGTCACATCACCCACCAGGCCTTCTCTGTTCACAGACAACAGGTCCAGTGGGGCTCCTTCCCTAGTTCGTTCACTCACCAGCTGTGTCACGAAGTTATCTTCTACACACTCTAGGAACCTCCTAGACTGTTTCCTCTCCGTTGTATTGTATTTCCAACAGGCATCTGGTAAGTTGCAGTCCCCCATGAGAAGAAGGGCTAGAGATTGTGAGACTTCTCCCAGCTGCTTGTAGAATACTTTGTCCACCTCTTCATCTTGGTTGGGTGGTCTAAAACAGACTCCCACCATGATATCTGCCTTGTTGGCCTTCCCCTTAATTTTTACCCATAAACACTCAACCCTATCATCACCATCATTAAGTTCTAGACAAGCAAAACATTCCCTAACGTACAAGGCTACCCCACTGCCTCTCCTTCTTTGTCTATCCCTTCTGAAGAGTTTATAGCCGTCCATGGCAGCACTCCAGTTGTGTGAGTCATCCCACTATGTTTCTATGATGGCAACTATATCATAGCTTTTACTGCTCCTGGGGATGTCTTGATCCCCAGGTGTAAGAAATCAGGAAAGGAAGGCAAGAGACCAGCATGGATGAGTCGAGACCTGCTGGTCAAACTAAAGGGCAAGAAGGACATACACAAGCACTGGAAGCAGGAACAGGTATCTTGGGAAGAGTATAGGGATGCTGCCTGGTTTTGTACAGATGGGGTCAGGAAGGCCAAGGCATGGCTGGAGCTGAACTTGGCAAGGGATGAAAAGAATAATAAGGGCTTCTACGGGTATGTCAGCCAGAAAAGGAAGGTCAAAGAAAGTGTATCCCCCTCTGATGAACATGACTGCAAACTGGTAAAAACGGACAAGGAGAAGGCTGAGGTACTCAACAACTTTTTCGCCTCAGTCTTCACTGGCAATCTCTCTTGCCATACCTCAAAGCAGGTACTTGGATGGACCTCAAGGCAGAGACTAGGGGAGCAAGGTTCCTCCCACTGAAAGAGAAAATCCGGTTCGTGACCACCTGAGGAACCTGAACATACATAAGTCTATGGGACCTGACAGGATGCATCTCAGAGTCCTGAGGGAATTGGCTGATGTAGTTGCCAAGCCACTCTCCATGATATTTAAAAAGTCATGGCAGTCAGGTGAAAGTCCCTGGGGACTGGAAAAAGGGAAATATCACATCCATTTGTAAAAAGGGTAAAAAGGAGGACCCTGGGAACTACCGACCTGTCAGCCTCACCTCTGTGCCTGGGAAGATCATGGAATACATCCTCCTAGAAGCTATGCTAAGGCAGATGGAGGACAGGGAGGTGACTCAAGACAGCCAGCACAGCTTCATGAAGGGCAAGTCCTGCCTGACCAACCTACTGGCCTTCTGTGATGGAGTGACTGCATCAGTGGACAAGAGAAGAGCTACAGATGTCATCTATCTGGACTGCTGTAAGGCCTTTGACACAATCCCCCACAACATTCTTCTCTCTAAATTGGAGAGATACGGATTTGGTGGATGGGCTGTTCAGTGGATAAGGAACTGGCTGGATGGTTGCATCCAGAGGGTAGGGGTCAATGGCTCAATGTCCACATGGAGATCAGTGAGAAGTGGTGTCCCTCAGGGGTCCGTATTGGGGCCAGTACTGTTCACTGTCTTCATCAATGACATAGACAGTGGCATTGAGTGCACCCTCAGCAAGTTTGCAGATGACACCCAGCTGAGTGGTGCAGTTGACGTGCCTGAGGGACGGGATGCCATCCAGGGGGACCTGGACAAGCTCAAGAAGTGGGCCTGTGTGAACCTCATGAGGTTCAACAAGGCCAAGTGCAAGGTCCTGCACCTGCATCGGGGTAACCCCTGGTATCCATACAGGCTGGAAGATGAAGGGATTGAGAGCAGCCCTGCAGAGAAGGACTTGCGGGTACTGGTGGATGAAAAACTGGATATGACCTGGCAATGTGTGCTTGCAGCCCAGAAAGCCAACTGTCTCCTGGGCTGCATCAAAAGAAGCGTGGCCAGCAGGTCAAGGGAGGTGATTCTGCCCCTCTACTTCGCTCTGGTGAGACCCCACCTGGAGTACTGCATCCAGCTCTGGAGTCCTCAGCATAGGAAAGACATGGACCTGTTGGAGTGGGTGAAGAGGAGGGCCAGAAAAATGATCAGAGGGATGGAATACCTCCCCTATTGAGAACAGGCTGAGAAAGTTGGGGTTGTTTAGCCTGGAGAAGAGAAGGCTCCAGAAACACCTTATTGTAGCCTTTCAGTACTTGAAGATGGGGACAGACTTTTTAATAGGGCCTGTAGTGACAGGACAAGGGGCAATGGTTTTAAACTAAAAAAGGGTAAATTTAGATGAGATAGAAGGAAGAAGTTTTTTATGATGAGGGTAGTGAAACACTGGAACAGGATGTCCAGAGAGGTGGTAGATGCCACATCCCTGGAAATGTTCAAGGTCATGTTGGACTGGGCTCTGAGCAACCTGATGTAGTTGAAGATGTCAATTCTCATTGCAGGGGGGTTGGACTAGATGACCTTTAAAGGTCCCTTCCAACCCAAACCATTCTATGATTCTAATTTTTTTTTTCATTTTTTCATATGCTAACAGAAAATGGAATCCTCTTTGCCTATAGAGACAAGAGTTGTTTAATAAGAGCTCTATACTGACATCTTTACTGATTGATATCTATCTTTTCCTTGACTATTTTGAAATTATTTGAGAAGTTAAAATGAGTAAGAGCAACAAAATGTCCTTCAGTGTGAAATTGTTAGGGCACATATTTTACATTCATATAACGGAATTTGCATTTAAATGCAAGTCTAGAAGTGCATGCTCTGACTGGACATATACCAGTCTACATGGGACTAACATACATGGTTTCTATGATGCACATGTTGCTCTACAAATAATTACTCTATCTAAGGCCATTAAAGAAATCTCAGACGAAGGCTCAGCTAAAACAACTCTGATTTTGCACTCAACATTGTGAAATTTCACACTCTTTGAAGTATTGGAGCAATGTAACAGGATTATTAAGAATTTGTGGAGAAGTGAGGGAGAGAGGAATTGGGTTCATTTTTGAAGCAAATCATTATTTTCTCAGGGTAATTTAACACAAGTTATAATACTTTATATCATATCTGCTTTAAAGAGAAATATATATATAAATGACAAGTGAAAATTGGAAACACTACATTTAAGAAGAGAACTCCCCATTGCATTTTCCCCATATCTAGCTAAAAAAGACCTATTTGTGGTGCACAAGTACAATAAAGAACATAGTTCCACTGAGAAATCTATGCACATCAAAATCCAGTTCTGAACTTCATCAGGTTAAATATGCAAGATTTGGCCTCTGAGAAGCTTTTCATTAATCTTTACGAAGACTGGATTCACTGGTATTTAAAAAAAAATAATGTATCATCTTTTAATCATCTTTGGTTTTGGAAGCTCAGAAAGTAAAGAAACTTAATCAAAATCTGAAAAAACATGTTTCTTGTCCTCATAAATAATATGAAACTTCACAAGATAACATATTGCCATCTTAGACCTATTTTATCAACAACATTTTCTAAGGATCTAGGATCAGATCCAAAGCACATTAATGTTAATTAGAGTCTTTCTGTTGATTTTGGCTGACTTGAATTTGATATATGTCTCATAAG
This sequence comes from Theristicus caerulescens, assembly GCA_020745775.1. NCBI lineage: Eukaryota > Metazoa > Chordata > Aves > Pelecaniformes > Threskiornithidae > Theristicus > Theristicus caerulescens. Next base: position 79,911,745 of record CM036558.1, read on the forward strand.
AACTGAAAATAATTTATATTCTAACTCTCCCATGCTTTGCTTTTCACATCCTATTTTCCCCCCAGGATTGCCATTAATCGGTAGCTGAGCATAAAGTGTGTTTTCCATGTTTGGGAATTCTTTTGAGCTTCAAATTGTTCCATGAGGGTAAAAAGTCAAAATCTAGACAACCTAGAAAAATTAATACCTCAGATCATTCAAACAACTTTTAGATCCCCCAAACATTTCATTTCAGTATTAATAGTTTTCATTCTACAATAATTAGCTAAAAATTCTCAAGATGCTGTGCTCAGGTAAAATGATTTCTTAGTTTGAATGTAAAAATATAATGGTTTGATAATTTCTCTAAGACAAAGCAAAACATGAGTTTTGTCAATTGATCCTTTTCTGTTTTCAGTTTTCATAAATCATTTTTGTCCAGAGAAAAACCTCAGATAAAAATTCATAACTACTCCTGATTAGAAACTCAGTGGCTGTAACACTGCAAAACTGCACTGAATTCAGTAAACCAAAACTCTTTACTGCGACTGAGACTTTGAGGTTTTATACATCTGCCATTGCTTCCTTTTACAACAGAATTATGGAAAAGTAGTCAAAGTTTGTGTATTATATTGTCAAATGTCACCTTTCCATCTATTTTGAATTATTTAAATTTTCTTTTTTAAGGGAAAGCAATCACATGTTTTCCTTTTCATTTGCTTTTATTCTTAAGAGTTCTACTGATGTTCTAGCTGCTGCTTTTAATCCTCCCAGAAATAACAACAGATAATTTCGCCCATGAAGTCCAGTAATTTAAAAAAATCCAAATTACTGAAAAAATCTTCAAAGAATAGCTGGAATGATTAAAAAATCCAGCAGCCCTTCCTTAAAAAAAAATAAAAGGAAAAAAAAGAAAAAAGTCCACCTGTACTTTAAAATGCCTCAGCATTCCCTGAGCCTACAAATCTTCAGTGGTGAAGTGTCATCTGGATTTCTGTGGCTAAGCATACACGCAGTCACATATATTACAATAAGCCCAATGAATTGTTAAACCCCAGAAGATTTCTTAAACCAGTCTTTCCCCCCTGCTCCCTTCTCTTGTGTCCTGAGGTGTAACCAGAAGATGAAGGTGACTGGAAACCACATCATACACCTTGCACAAGAGAGAGGAGCAAGAAGCAGAGTCACAGACACTAGTCCCATGCCTGTTCTTTGAGTCACAGGCTTGAATGCCAGCCTGTCCTCCCTCAGAAAGCATCCCAAACATTAACTGGAGGAGGAACTAGAATTCAGGGCTCTGAGGTGAGCAGTCACTATGCAGTTTAGTCTCTCTGGGTCATTCAATTAATATTTGGAAAATTTTATATAACAGAAAGACATTTTCAGAAAGGTAAAAGAAATCCATTCCAGAACTGTTAATACACTTTGTTTAAGGCATGCTATCTGCAGATGGAAACTCAGGGTTCAAATCTGTCAGATTATGTGATAAACAGGTCTCCTGCATACCCACAGAGGAGCACAGGGAGACAACAGCAGTGGGTGGAGCCCAAATAACACCCTGTTTTGGCTAGTTCCAGGCCCATCCCAGGAGCCAGCAGCCCATCAAAGGCCCTTCTCCACAAGACCAGAGGAGTACAGAGGCACAAATGCAGGCAGAAACCCAAACTAAGAACTCAGTGTAAGGGACACCATTTCCAGGCCTCTCCCAGGGCAGTTACAGGAGAGCCTCAGTCCTGGTGTATGGAAACCCATCACCAGGAGTCAATCATGGAGCATACTGCCAATGGAGGGGGGTTGCTTCTTAGTGGTGCAGGACACATTATGGGATGCAGGGGAAGAGCATTTGGGGATTACACAATGTTTATAGGATGTTTATAGGAGCAGTCAAAGGTCAGGAAAAGGAGGGATCAAAGTGATTTGGGGATGAAAAAGTATGGGAAAATAGGGGGATGATAGGGGCCAGTCACATGTAAACAACTGGATGGTCGGTAAAGTTGACTGGTCATGCTCTGCACCTGGTCAATGCAGTCTGTCCTACCCTCTTATAAAACTGCTCTTCTAACTGTTTTCCTGGGCAAGGGACTCTCTGTGTGTGTGTGGGTATATGGGGATGTCCATGCCAGCAACCGGTTTGGGACTAGGGGCCAAGAGGCCTGTGCATCTGTGGTGCCGGCACTGGGAGTGAGCACAGGTGTGCGCATGTGCATGTGACTGCTGACAAAGATCCAGCTGGACCAGCTGGTGGATAGGTGAAGAGGTCGCCTGGGATGCCACTGGTGAACACTAAGTTTGTCACGTGCCAGCAATCTTCCCTTGCAGCAAAGAAGGCAAATGGCATCCTGGCCTGCATTAGGCAAAGTATTGCCAGCAGGTTGAAAGAGGGGATCCTTCCCCTCTACTCAACACTGGTGAGGCCACACCTGTAGTACTGTGTTCAGTCTAGGACTCCCCAGTACAAGAGAGACATGGACATACTGGAGAGAGTCCAGTGAAGAGCCACAAAGATGATGAAGGGACTGAAGCATCTCTCCTATGAGGAAAGGCTGAGAAAGCTGGGAACACTCAGCCTGGAGAAGGCTCATGGGAAACTTACCAATGTATATAAATACCTGAAGGGAGGGTGCAAAGAGGATGGAGCCAGGCTCTTTTCAGTGGTGCCCAGTAACAGGACCAGAGGCAATAGGCACAAACTGAAACACAGCAGTTGGCATCTGAACATCAGGAAACGCTTTTTCACTGTGCGGGTAACTGAGCACTGGCACAAGTTGCCCAAAGAGGCTGTGGAGTCTCCATCCTAGGAGATATTCAAAAGTCATCTGGACATGGTTCTTGGCAAACGGCTCTAGATGGCCCTGCTGGAGCAGGAGAGTTGGACCAGATGCCCTCCAGAGGTCCCTTCCAACCTCAACCATTCTATGATTCTGAGACTCTGTATGGGGGTCAAGTGTGTCCCTAAGGGCAAGAACACAGCAGGAGCTGGATATTGGGGGACCTGAGGAGTCCCACCCACCCCTTCCTCCCTGGAGAGACCGTGAGGTCTAGGGATCTCTAGATGTGAGACCTCTGTGTGTGTACGTGCGTGTGTGCCTCTCTCTCCCTCTCTCTCTAGGGTTGAGGCAACTGATCCAGGAACAGCTACTGGGGAAATCTTGTGTGTGTCTGTGTGTCTGCGTGTGTCTGTGTGTGCCTGCATGTGCCTGTGTGTGCCTGTGAGCAGGACTGTGGCCCCAGGGGCTCGTATATCCAGGTGCCAGCAACTGGGGAGATTCAGATCCAGGGTGTCCTGGTTTCAGCTGGGATAGAGTTAATTTTCCTCTTCGTAGCCGGTATGGTGCTGTGTTTTGGGTTTAGGATGAGAATAATATTGATAACACCCTGATGTTTTAGTTGTTGCTAAGTAGTGTTTACACTAGTCAAGGACTTTTCAGCTTCCCCTGCTCTGCCAGGTGCATAAGAAGCTGGGAAGGGGCACAGCCAGGGCAGCTGACTCAGACTGGCCAAAGGGCTATTCCATACCATATGACGTCATGCTCAGTATGTAAGCTGGGGGAAGAAGAAGGAAGGGGGGAACATTCAGCGTGATGGCGTTTGTCTTCCCAAGTAACCATTATGCGTGATGGAGCCCTGCTTTCCTGGGGATGGCCGAACACCTGCCTGCCGACGGGAAGCAGTGAATGAATTCCTTGTTTTGCTTTGTTTGCGTGTGCAGCTTTTGCTTTACCTGTTTAACTCTTCTATTTTATTTTACTTCAATTATTAAACTGTTCTTATCTCAACCCACGAGTTCTCTCCCTTTTACCCTTCCTATTCTCTCCATCATCCCACCAAGTGGGGAGTGAGTGAGCGGCTGCGTGGTGCTTAGTTGCTAGCTGGGGTTAAACCATGACAAGGGGTAGCTCATGGGAAGGCTGAGTGTTTAAGGCCAGCTGCTGGAGAGATCGACGCTACATATGTATATAGGCTTATATGTGCTACGGGTTGGATCAGCATACAAGGAGCTGTTGCAGCCTCACCTGGAATGGGCTACTGGATTCGGCACCCCCCTAGCAAAATCAACAGAGAAGAAATTTTCTTTTTGGTTACCGGTAGACTACTGAAGCCATCACAGCATCTAATAACTAAGACCCACTTACTAGTGAAAATATTTCATCCATACTAGGGAACATAATGAAGATTTTTATACTTTGAAGCTATACAATCCTACCAGATTATCAAGAAAAAATTTCACAGATTATTGTTTTTTATGAACAGAATAGGTTTTCAGAAATGTTTCAGAAAAAGAAACTTTGTACGTTCTTTATCCCCCTTGCCCCAGCTTGCCCTTGCATTTGAAAAGAACATACCATTTCAATAGAATTTGCACAAAATGTTGTCACTCAGGAGACTTAGAGAGCTGGTTAGCATCATTTATGGGAAACATGCATAAATTTAGTTTGCTGCACTTTCTCTCTTACGGCTATACATATTCAACAATGGAAAAATCAAAACAAAAGTCGTACATCAGAATAGCTGGACTGGCCATTTCACTTCATTATCAACAACAAAAAATCTGTCTGAAAACTATGAGGTTTTTTGTGCCATTATATTTATTTGGTTTTAAAATAAATGTAGGCTTATAAAGAAATTAGATTTCCAAGTTTTGGTGTTTTTTTCCCCATCTGAACTTGAGTACTTTTTCCCACCAGGTCCAGAGTCCACTAGTTTCTTAATTAAATTAGAAATTCCTGGTGTTCTCAATTCATTTCACAGCAGTAGTTGGCATTAGCTTTGACAGTGAATGCAGGGAGCAGTATTTAAAGACACATTTAGTCACAAACAGATTAATGCAGGCAGGTGCAAGCTTAGTCTCCCTGTTACAATGCTGGAACCAAGAGGAAAGGGAAGATGATACTAAGACACATAAAACAGGTAAATCTGAGCCAGCTTGAGTCCAGGTGCAGTACAGTAGGTAAGCATGTGATGCAATCAAGCTAATAAGCCTCTCCCAGGCTCGGTGCTTATTAACTTGTTCACAGCATTGATTCAGCATGATTATGTTCTTCCAGATCCAAATTAGCATGCTTGCATTGTATTCCATGGGAATTTAACAATTTTGATCTTTACTTGGATTAAGCATCTTTGCATTGTGCTCCACTACTTGAGGTAGACATACAATAATCTTGCAGTCTGCAAAGGACTGTTTTTTTTTGTTGTCATTAGCAAATGAGAACTGAGAGTAGGAAATGGCAGTGGGCAGAAGAGGAGGCCTTGTCTGCACTTGATGGACATAGTAGCCTGATTATTTTCTCTCACCACTATCATTATTCCATTGAATTTCTGATAGTTACTCCCAATTTACCCTACTTTGAGAGTGGCTTGGCTCCTAAAGATGCCATTGCACTTTCCTCAGCAGCAGGAGCTTTCCATGATGTACTAAAACTACATTTTCTCTCCTCTTTCTTTCTGGCAGCGTGCTGTGCCCATCAGCTAACTAAGAGCTTCCATCCCAGAGGAGGCTGCATTTCATTAGTGATGTACTGTGCAGATATATAGTTCAAATCTGGTCTGAAGATAAAAATATTAATAATTGGATCAGTAGTGTTTTGAATTCTTTATGGCCTCCATTTCTATGCTGTTGCCATCTCTCTGTGCAGTATGAGAATGTGCACGAAACTCTGGCATAATAAACTTTCTGTCCTGAGCAAGCAACAAAACCCTACAGGGTTTCAAGAGACCATTTAATTTTTTAAAACAAGTTTTTAGCTTACTTCATTGCTGCACTCTCAGGGAGCTTCATAGCCATAGAAGCTGCCAGCCTCTCTTCAGGACTTAATAGGAAGTCTTTGCCAGCACACAGATCAATGTGGACGAGATAATGATTACTGCTGTCACACTACTCATTTTTAAATGTGAAATCTGGACTGCCTTTTGTTTGGTGCACTGTATGCAAGAAACCCAATTTTTCATGTGATCAAGGACACCTTGATGGATAGTGCTTGATATGACATTAAATTAAGTGCTTCTTAAAGGCACCTTTAAAGGAAACTATTACTGAACTAATGATGTGCAAGTGATTGAACTTGTTCACTTCCCATCTCTGTGATGTCATTCTGATGAACAAGGAGACACTGGCATGTGGCTGGTAGTTAATGGAAGCGGATTTTGGCCTGGCATGCATCTGTCCTTCTACATTTAGCAAAGTTCCTTGTATTCAATTTTTTAATAGCTAAGGTTTAAAAATAAAGACTTAATAGTATAAGATATTTCTATAATAATAAGCATTCTGACACTCTTGGCACTTCAGTTCTTCGGCAAATGCATTAATATTAATCTACCTAGGTCACTTTCCAAACCTTTCCTTATATTACACCTTTGTAGTGATAGTTACTTTTTAATACAGCTTTAAATAAATAAATAAATAAATACTCTTCTGAAGAGGGACCTAGAACCTGAAAGGAGAGTTAATTTCCTTTCTAAGCCCTGCCACTGACTTTTTGAGTGACCATGAGCAAATTAATTAATTCACCATATCTCAAGCCCTGCCTTTAAAACAGAAATTGCATTTCCTTTGTACATCCTCTCTATTTAAATTCATAGCACTGTGAAGAAAGCACTATCATCTCTTGCTGTATGTTTTTAGAGTATTCAAAACAATAAGATGCTTATCTCTCACATTTCAGCTAAATCCTAAAGATGTTATTATAATGCAAAAATTCAATACAATATACATAGTTAACATGCACACCAATAAATTCTTCTGCTTCTTTCTTTGTCTGCTGTCTTTTAGAAAAAACAGTAAACTATAATTCACATTCACCTCCTCCCAGCACCACAGAGAGCTTTGTGGAGCTTGGGATGAACATATCTGCACACCCCCACCTTCATCTCGCACCAGTCTCTGTTCCTTTCTTTCATTCTTTCTCCTATTGAAACATAACACATTGTCAACTGCAAAGTGCTGTAGCAGCCTTGGAAAAGCAGGAAAATGTTCTCCTGAGATAGTAAGGGAATGATTCTTTAGGATGGACAAAAAGGTTTTCTTCACTTGCTATTATCCCTAGGTCTGAGGGAATTTCTCACCTTTCTTTTCCACTCACAGCAGCCTTGCTTCCCCCCTGCTAGACAGCAGCACAACTGCTCAACTGAAAGGCAAATTCCATTTTGGGACAGCTGGCCCTTTGCTCTTTTCTTATTGCTCTCTTCCCACCCCAAGAATGATGACCTGGGTAGGTCCTACTAATAACTCAGAGGACAACAGTAGTGTGGGATGGTTTCTTTCCTGGAGGGCTGACATAAGAGACGAATAACTATAACCTTACGTTCTCAGTTTGGTCTGGACTCCTGCCCAAAGATACGGAAAGAAGTCACAATTCCTAGGATTTTGCAGAGCTGTGCAACAAATTTATCTTGTTCAATCTATTTTCTGATCACAGTTCTAGTATGGGAGGAAAAGGAAGCAGGAATTTTGGAATTACATAGTGCAGTTTGTAAAACTGGATATGATGGATTAAATAAAACATCTTATTTAATCTACCTTCTTCAATGAGGTAAATCTGCAAATCCCAACCTGTAGTTTTATCTCGCCTAATGATATCAAGCCAATGCTTGGCAGTTAATCTCCCACATTATTTTGTATATTTTACACCTCAGCAGTTTCCCTTCTCTCTCCTAGAAGTTTGACAATGTTGTGACTGCAAATATATTTTAAAGCAAAATTAATAGCCCACTTACACTGTCTCATTGATCCAACATGTTGCTCTGACATCGGAGCTTGTGCACTGCTTACTATTTAATTCTACTGATTTTAAGTTTGCCCTCATGGAAGTTGAATATCCACTGTGGGAAAGGTGCTGCTTAAGTGAAAAATCTTCAGACTTTTTAACTTGTTCCTTCTGACTCTTAGAAGAGAAGTTGCTAATGGTTCTGTGTTTCACATGAAGTTTTTTCGGAGTTAGATAATTTTGTGCTATTCACACTGCAAGAAGAGTCAGTGTTTATCGTCATGAATGACAAACCCACTCATGATTTGTAGGAATAAAATCCTTGAATGCATGCCTGACCTTTGATTGGTGCTGGTCCAAAATGTCCCTTACTGTTTTATAGGACACACGCTGTTGCTAGGACTAGCCCTTTGTGTGATGTGATGCAATGTGTCCATACTTACAAAAGTGGGGGAGGTTTGTTTCCCTGTTTGTGGCTGTCGTTTCATGAGAAAAGTTGAGTCAATATAACTGCTTCTGAGTAGGGCTCTCCTGCTCCCTTATCTCACCTTTCTTCCAAGAACATCCTCCTCATCATTTGCATCTTGCACCAGTTCTGGTAATAAACTCAGGAGGAAAAGAAAAGATCACATTTGTGGGTTTACTGAACTGAATTGATCCAGAAGGGTCTAATGAGCACCAGAGCAGGAGTGAGGGAGGATGCAGGACTTAGCTCACGGTACAGGGGGAAAAAAGGACCCTCTCCTGTTGGCAATAGGAAGCAATGGATTGTGCATGACAAGGTACCTCCATCTGGAAACCTCATTAAAAAAAGGACCTGGGGTGGCAGATAGTGGAAATCTAACCAATTAACCTAGTATAAGGAGGCCATTATCTAACATGGATTGATTAAAAACAAAACAAACCAAACCCCTGGAATTTAACATTACTAACTTCTAGTAAGCTGATTTCAATCAAGATGATAAAAACTTTTTGTAAAAATGTTGGTGAATTTTCTCCTACTTACTTCAAAATGTTAAAAGGTAGGTTTATAATCACCTTTTCTATCTGACATATGACAGCATGACTGTAGACTAATAGTGGCTAGATAAGGTTCTTCCCCTCTCCTCCATAACATCTTTTTTTTTTTTCTCCTTTAGTTTTGTTGCACTGATAAAAATCTCCTGTGGTGAAATTCAGCCTAATACAAAACATCAGAACAAGCCCTGTGCATCTCCTTATGCTCTCTTCTGAAGAATAGATTTAAAGAACCAGCAAGGGAGGAACAAACAGACGTGTCTATTGTTCCAAAGCCTTGGCTTTCAAATTTTAAAATGAGTGATAAATCTCTGTTACACCCATTAGTAAAAAAAAAAAGAAAAAAAAAAAGCCTTACACCTTTAAGTTAATATATCTGTTTCACAGATTATACCAATGTATGAAAAGAAAAAAATCCAGTAATTTCTGGAATGTGAATTTTTCCCCTTCATTTCATTTATTTCCTCATTTTCTCACACACACACATGCATTTGTGTGTGTGTAAGGAGGACAGAGAAGAGGTCAGAAATCAGCTAGATAAGCCACAGAAAGCATCCATACTATGTAGTACTTTAAGCAAAACGATGACAGCGTTGTAAAGGACTTTTATTTTCCTAACAAGGGAGGAAACTTTCAGCAGCTTTGGTTTATCTATTATTTATTCTGTGGTCTGACATATTGTCCCTGCTGTAACTAAGCCAAATGAAAAAGAGTACTGTCACAAGGTTCTCATCACAGTCCATCCCTCAGTATAAGCTCAATAGCACAATAGATGGTCCTGTCACCTCAGATCTGCCAGATTAACTGTGCACTTGGTCACTCTTACGCTGGTTCCACCAAAACAGTCAGGGCTAGAAAAACTTACTGTTCTACCATAAGACCAGGATGTGTCAGCCTTACCTAAGCTGCACCTCTCACCAGCAGAAGAACTATTTTCACCCATAATAACCCAAAAAGTAACCCCAAATCAGCATACTTCTGTGGCTGGCCAAATTTGTAATTTGTTTTTCAGAATTCTAGCTAATGCATGTTCCATAATAATCAGATCCTTCTGCTTTTGGACACTTCCTGTCAAAAGGAATTTTAATTCCAGCTATGTAGAAAGATTTTTTTTCCCTAATTATGTTTCCCAATATGCACTCATCCTAACTATACAGCTGGGAAAAAAAAAAAATCTTAAAATACATGTGTGTGTCCCCTCTTTTTCTTTAGAGAGGTGCAGGGAATGTACCAGAACTGTTTCTTGTCACATTACTGAGAAAGATTAAAATTGGAACCAGAGTAATTTGAAAGCTGTATTTATGTCAAACCTCCCAGCTTGTTCTTCCCCTATAGATACAGTTTTGGAACATATGCTTAGAATAAATCTATTTGTCTCTTTTACATTCAATAACAGTTTGTGAAGACCTTTGACATGTCAAAGAAGGCAATGAATAGAAATATATTAAGATACATGGCTCATTGGTATGGGTCCACAGCTCACATTAAATCAAAGGCTAAAATAAAACTTCACATACTATTTTCCCCACTGGTGTATATACCGATTTCTCAGAGTGTTGTCTGTGTGCAATGTTTTAAAAGGGAACTGGGTTTTTGCTGCAATTGTAAGCAATTGATGGGTACTTGCCATTCAGGTACTCTTTGTGAAATATGCAGCAATCTGCAAGAGATTGTAAATGGGCTCCTTGCCTTTTCCTTGGCCTGTTGAACTCTCTTCTTGATATGGACATCTTTCACTTTATTGAAAAAAAATCGTAAGACAGAGGAAAGTTTTAGGTAAAAGTAGAAAGTATGGATAGAATTCAATCACTTCCAAAAAAAAAAAAGGAGCCTGATAAGACCACCTAAAGCTGATATTTGTACTGCCTAACGTTGCAACTGTACAACATGATTTAGTGTCCTGCATGCTTGAGACTATTTGGCAGTGCTTTGGTTCCTGAAGGACCACTATAGTAATTCTGAAGTCAAGTACTATTTGATGTAAAAGGAGCATCTGTATGACAAGAAAAACCCTAGATCTTTAACATCTATGCCTTTATGCTTAGCCAAAAAACAAACCTTGAATTTTCTAATGTCATGATCAGAAGCTTGTTGCAAGTTAAGCAAATTGCCCAAGGGAAGCTGTGATCACAAAATGCAGCTCTCTGCAGCAGCTGTGGCAAAGAAGCAGTCTGATAAAATATACTTTCATTCTTCATAGTTGAGAGTGACACAGAGTAGTCCAGTTAGCAAAAAAACTTTCTTTAGAGACTGTCTGCATTGAGACTCACAGTTCTATCCAGTGATGCCTGAACTAACTCTTTGCCAGAAAAGGTTGTCAGAATAGCTCTGTCGTGGTTTAACCCCAGCCAGCAGCTAAGCACCACGCAGCCGCTCGCTCACCCCCCCCACCGGTGGGATGGGGAAGAGGATCGGAAGGGCAAAAGGGGAAAAACTCGTGGGTTGAGATAAAAACAGTTTAATAACTAAAGTAAAATAAAAAATAGAACAGTAGTAATACAAAGCAAGCGGTACACTGTACAATTGCTCACCACCCGCCGACCGATGCCCAGCACGTCCCCCAAGCAGCAATCGAACCCCTCCCTGGCCAACTCCCCTGCTTATATACTGAGCATGACGTCACGTGGTATGGAATAGCCCCCGCCCAGTCTGAGTCAGCTGCCCCAGCTGTGCCCCCTCCCAGCTTCTTGTGCCCCTGGCAGAGCATGGGAAGCTGAAAAGTCCTTGACCAGTGTGAGCACCACTTAGCAAGTACTTAGCACTACTTAACAAGAACCAAAACATCAGTGTATCATCAACATTGTTCTCAACCTAGACCCAAAACACAGCCCCATACTGGCTACCAGGAAGAAAACCAACTCCATCCCAGCCAAAACCAGGACAAGCTCTTCACATGCACTGATCAGCTGTTCTGAGAAAAAAAGGCTATATTACAACTGCTTCTTGGGTCTCAAACTATCATCTTTAGAGCTGTGCTTGTAAACATATTAGGTTGGTAAGTGGATATTCTTGGTTATTGCTGTCAAAGCTGATATCCCAGTGATCAGAAATGGTTGTTCCATAACCAGCCACAGCTGGAGGGAAAGAAAAAAAAAAGAAAAAGAAAAAGTATTGTTGATACATGCCTTGGATATTAGCAATTGCCTTTTAGGTATTGAAATATATATATATATATTCTTCAAAAGTTGAATCTGAAAGACAAAATACAATGAAGGAAACTATTAGCATGTTGACAATACTACAAAATATACTAATCTACCTCATAAAAAGTTGAACAAAAGTAATAACAGAATATAGTGGTGAAAGTATAGGAATATGCTAGGATGCTCAGCTGTGTTTCCCAAACAGTAATATAATCCTCAGTCAGGCACTTTTCTGCCCATGGAGAACTCACCAGGTATGCCACTGGTTTACCATGAGCTCCATATAAACTGTGTCAGCAGTTAAATTAACGATTATTCACACTAAGGCTGTCATGGAGATGCTGTGATGGAGATGCCATGCTGATATTTTTCTTAATATTATGAGGTTTTGTGATAGTTCCTGAAATCATTTAAAGATAGACGTTATATGGAAATAAACATATGAGCCTGGCATATAAAAATAATTGAGTATTCTTGAAGGCACTAGCTTAACTGAAATACTTGCTACTGTCATTCATGAATTTGGCCTAAAAGCATTATTTAGGCTAGATGCAGTAGAACATATCTTGTTTCACTTTAACACACTTACAAATCTTTTTTATATATCCTCCTTGCACCTCAGATACCAAACGTTAAAATATAAAATTAAGACTATTTACAACAGACAATAACCACTGTTATGTTTACTCAGCTTTTGATTAAAACCAAAAACAAAACAACAAAAAAAGCAACCACCGTAGTTCTTTCTATAGTACTGTATTCCATGAGATTTCAAGGTAGAGCAGATTGATCTTGCTCTAATACAAATCATGTTTGCCTTATGAGCTGAAACCTTCTGGTACAAAATCTCTGATGAGAAATAAATAACGTGGAACATGTAGGTGACATTTTACAAGGTCACTTTTCCAGCCTGTTACTATAATTTAAAAGGTAATTCCTTCGCTGTTGCCTATTCATTGCTGTTTGGCTATTTCAAATGTTCTCACACGTGAAATTAAATCTCACTTGCTCTTTATTTGGAAAGAAAAATTGAAGGAGAAAGTATACCTGTATACTAGAATTGTTGGAGCTGATTCTCATATTACACACATTCAGGTAAGGCAGGAGTAAATCCACAGTAGTCTATACAGTGATATTTTTATGAGCAATGTGTTGTCAATGAAATAAAAACTGGAAATTTATTTTCCACCAGTGTATGATAGATATTTATCAAAATTTATTAAAAAAATGAAAAATAAAGTGCTATTGAGTCTATTGTAAAGTTTCTCTTTTAGGTAAGAGCTACATCTTGACAAGAAAATATGCATCTTAGCATTTGACAATGCTTCCAATGAACTGGACATCAAAGAACACATCCTAACTGAAAAAGGAACATAGCTTTCTCTTCATAATTAATGACTATCAGCCATTACATTTCAGAAATTAGAAGTTAGTTAAATAAAAGCATCATATAAAATAGGCATTTTTTGAACATCTCATCTACCCAATATTGATTCTTATGTGTTACCGAAGTAACAGAAGCTAAAGAAAGGGAAGAAAGCAGTGTATGCAACATATAGCCTTGCTGAGGATACACCATCCTGCAACAGCCTCACTGTTTTATTTCCTGTGGAATACACTCCTTGAATAAGCAGGACAGCAGTCACTAGTTAGTTCTCCTTAGTTTCATTCTGAAGACTTAGTTGTATCTTAACAACTGCAAATACCTGGTTTGCTGATAATAAATGCACAGAAGAAGCAGTAAACATAGTTGATTTGTGTGCATTTACAAACAGAAGAACAATATGGCCTTGTTTCTAGCACCATCAATTAGAAATTACACTTGGGAGTGAATGGTCACTAATGCAGTAAGCATATTGTATATGCTGGTATCTTATGGATTTTGCTTTTGCCTCTGTTCCCCATCTTTCACCTGCTGAGAAAGAGACAAGTCTTCTGTTGAATTTGAATGGCCATGGCTTGATCTGCCATCTACTTGAATGCCATTGCTAATAAATGTTTTCAGTTGTATTAGCAGAAACAGCCCCCAAATAATAGCAAGATGCATGGATTAGTTTCAGTGAAGCCTGCCTTTCTGCCTGCCTGCTGATGGGAAGTAGTGAATGAATTCCTTGCTTTGCTTTGCTTGCGTGCACAGCTTTTCCTTACTTATTAAACTGTCCTTATCTCAACCCACGAGTTTTCTCACATATACTCTTCTGATTCTCTCCCCCATCCCACTGCAGGGGGAGTGAGTGAGTGGCTGTGTGAGGCTTAGTTGCTGTCTGGGGTTAAACCACGAAAGTCCTTTTTGGCGCCCAACGTGGTGCTCAAAGGGTTCGAGATAATGACAGGTTATCTGGGAACATTTGATAACAGCAATGGCCATGCGCCTGGGCTGGCAGATGGCCAGGGCATTGCTGCTGTTTCTGTGCTGCTGTACTGGACAGGCTGAAACTCCAGTATGAACTCGAGTCAAAGGGACTGTGACCTGTGAAGAAGTCCATGCAGAAGCAGGACACCCTGAAGCATCTGTGGCCGTGGATAAGCCCATGTCAGAGCAGGTACATCTTGAAGCATCTGTGGCCGTGGTTGTGTTTGTGGCCACGGCTATGTCTGTGCTGCAGCAGGTATACCTCTGAAGGGATTGTGGCCCAAGGATAAGTCCATGTTGGAGAAGGTACACCTCAAAGTATCTGTGGCTGTGGATAAGTTCATGCTGCAACAGGTACACCTTGAAGCATCAGTGGCTGTTCATGAGGTCATGCTGGAGCACTTCAAAGTGTGTGGCCATGGATAAGCCCATGACAGAGCAAGTATACTCCTGGAGGGACTGCAGCCATAGGTAAGGCCATGCTGGAGCAGGTGTATCTCTGAAGGCATTGTGGCCCATGGAGAAGGCCATGCTGGAACAGGTGCATCTCAAAGCAACTGTGGCTGTGGATAAGTCTATGCCACAGCAGGTATACCCCTGGAAAGACTGTGGCTCACAGATAAGGTTCCACTTGGAGCAGGTACATCCCTAAGGGCCTGCAGTCTGTGGATAAGTCCAAGCTGGTGCACGGGCAAGGGGAAGAGTTCATTGCAATGTTAAACCCTATGGCCTGGTCCAAAGGGACCGGGGTAGAGATTGCAATGGAAATACTTTTAAATTGTTGTAACCCATGATGTGAGTTGCATGTTATAGGAATTACTATAGCAGGAACCACCTGAACCAATGGAGGAGAAGCCTTACAAGGAGCAGCGCAAGTGCAGCAGTGACCCAACCTGAGCTGGTTTTGGTACCCAATAAATCCATGCAACACACCATTTCTCCTGTCCTGAGTGACCACCATAACAGATGGAGCCCAAAGTCATGGACTAAATTAACTCAATGGACATTATGTGGACATTTGTGGACATTTTACAGACATTTTACAAGGGTGGTCCATAGACTAAGGGAATGATATCTGTGTATTATATCAAAGGATGGGAAAGGCAGTGGTGGTTACTGAGCATGCATTGGACAGTGTGAGACCTGAGCATGACGTAAATGGTATGGAATGAGGGGTGGAGAATGTGCTGGTTTTGGCTGGGATAGAGTTAATTTTCTTCAGAGTAGCTAGTATGGGGCTATGTTTTGGACTTGTGCTGAAAACAGTGTTGATAATACAGGGATGTTTTAGTTACTGCTGAGCAGCCCTTACACACAACCAAGGCCTTTTCTGCTCTTCACGCCACCCCACCAGCGAGTAGGCTGGGGGTGCACAAGTGGGGAGGGGACACAGCTGGGACAGCTGACCCCAAGTGACCAAAGGGCTATTCCATACCATATGATGTCATGCTCAGCATATAAAGCTGGGGGAAGAAAAAGGAAGGGGGGGGGGCATTCAGAGTGATGGCATTTATCTTCCCAAGTAACCGTTATGCGTGATGGAGCCCTGCTTTCCTGGGGATGGCTGAACACCTGTCTCCTAATGGGAAGCAGTGAATGAATTCCTTGTTTTGCTTTGCTTGCATGTGCGGTTTTGCTTTACTTATTAAACTGTCTTCATGTCTGAAATCACAAGAGTTTCCTCATTTTTACTCTTCTGATTCTCTCCCCCATCCCGCTGTGAGGGGAGTGAGCGAGCAGCTGTGTAGTGCTTAGTCGCTGGCTGGGGTTAAACGACAACACATATTCAAATCTTAGTTTGTAGGCACTGTATTGAAAAATTTCAAAGAAAATTCATTTTCTCCCACTGCTTTCCCGTGATCTTTCTACTCTCCATTTTCTTGCATTCTTTGGATAACAGGCTCATTGTATTTGCTTTTCTGACTTTCCTCTTTATTATTATTATCTCTTAAATAAACCTATTAAATGAAGCTAGCTCTTGCAAAAAGTATTACACAATTATATTTAACCATACAGTCTTAATAACACATACATGAAGAATATAAACAGAAGAGTGCTTATATCTCAGCTGCAGGAACAAGGTCTAGAAAAGATATCCCCAACCATGGCAAAAAGAGTTTGAGGAAAGCATAGAAAATGCTAGTCATGATTTCCCAAACTCTACCAACATAAATCAAGTCTTTCTGGAGGTTTCCCAAGAAACACAAAAGTTTTAGATTTCTGCTATTATAGCTAATATCTCTATTTTTTATCTCATACATTTAATGCTTAAGAGAATATAATAGGGAACCAGCAAATCTATTTTGCTTGTCTAGTTGATAAGCTTAATCATATGGTCATGCCCATGCATCAGCCTCATTAATATAGATGTGCAATTTACTAGAAAAGGGGAAGAGAAAGAGGAAGAATTTTCTTAGTCCAGAGATATTTCAGTGTCATGAAACATCCAGAAGATTAATGATTACATTTTGGCCCTAATGAGATCAATGATAAAAATCCTAGTCTTTTCCCCTACACACTTAAAAATATGGGAAAGCTGGCATGAAGGTGAAGCTCTGGGATGACAACAGGTGAGTATCACACTTGCCTAATTCAGCAAGATCAGGAACAAACCTGCAAATATCCATTTCAATCAAGAATAAAAGCAAGCCACTTTTGACTGCTTTTGAAAATTCTAGATCATGGCATGGGAAAGTCATGGCATGTATTAATAAGGATGTTAATTTCTCACTACCGAATTTCCTTGGAAAAACTAGCAAATACCCACCGTTTGTTCAAAATACAAATTATTTGACCCCAAAGATCTTAACAAGGTAATCTCTGTATCTTTATTCAAATTCACAGATTTGATTTTTAAACTCCTCAAACATATCCAGTTCAATGGAATCAGTCTTTATATTCAGACAGGAAAAATCTACCCACTTCAGAATTTTACACAGCAAGCACAGAGATTTTCTGACGTGAGCTTAAACTGTAAAAAAAGAGCTTTAAAACAATGGCATATTGGAGTCCAATGATTCTTGGCTTAGCATATTAATTTCTAAACAGAAACAATATAAAAATAAAAAAAAAATCCTAAAGGAACATTGGACAAGGGGGGGGGGGGCGCGACAATCAAACAATCAGAAGAAAGAAACTGAAACCAGAAATGTGGTATATGCTGCTGCACTGGATTTGTGAGATTTCATCAGTGCTAAAGGAGAGCAGAATTTGCATTTGCCATTGAAATACCAATAATCCTGAAGGTAACTCTCTTCCATTTTTCTGTTCCAGCTTTCTCACTGTTTAGTCTCTTTTGTGCTAACAAGAAAAATGTAAAGCAAAATGCAAACAGATAAGACTCTGATTATGCATGGGAAACAAATCAGGTACAAAAATGACAGCACCATTTTACCATTTACCATTAGCAGTAACTAACCAGGGAAGAGCCTTCCACAGCAAAAAAAGTAAAGGGTAAAAAAAGAAATAGAGATATCATAGGTAGTCTTTGGGGTCAGGAACCTCCCCTCCCCGAAATAGCTTTTGTTGTGACAAAATTTAGCTCATCTTACAGATATACCAGAATTGACAAGACAAGGGAGAGGGGAGTTTGGGCTTCAAATTAAAGCTTATCCCCCAGTGTGCAGAAGAGTCTGTATAGTCTATCAAAGTCATTTAGAATAATTCTTCTTACTACAAAGTAAATCTGGACAACCACTAGTAAATGTGAGAGCTGTATTTACTATTCTTGTCAAGAGACACACTGCTGAGTGGTGAAGAGATGTGTAGTAACTATTTTTTTTAATAATAACTTGTTAGAAGACAAAATTAGAATCCTTTTTAAAGATAATTTATAGTAACAAGAAATCAATAATTCAAAGCCTAGAAAAAGCAACCTTGGTACAGATCCAGATCCAGGTGCACAGAGAGATACAAATGAGTTTATAGTTAATTAGAATAAAAATACAAAGAATATGGAACTAAAGATGTTGACGAAATAATTTATATTTCTTCTCTTATTGGAATCCCCAACAAATACCACAATTATAACATGCAGTTTGGTGCTTGTGGTACATGATTTATTTATAATTCAGGATTAAGTGTTGAAGAAAGCACAGGAATTATACCATGTGATTCTCTCCAGCAGAGATTTTAAAGTTAGTCACAGCAAAATAAAATGAAACAGTCTAATTGAAGACTTAACATGATTAAATTTTAAGAGAAACTAGACAAAATAAGTGATCTATTTTAACACACAATGAAAGAGCCAATCCAGAAAGTGCAAAGATTCCTACCTTCAGTATTTTTGCTTTCTCCAATATCAAATCTATTTTTATAGATTTAAGTTTCAGGCCCATCTGGCAGGACACAAGCATAAAATGGCAGAATCTCTAATATGAGGATAATTCCCACTGAGACAGACAGATGGAACAGTTCATTAACAAAGTTCACCTATTTTTTTACACAAGAAAAATATCTGCTGTCCTTGTTTAGCTACTCCTTGACATTGAGAATTTACCATGGGTATTTAAAACCTAATGAACTTTGGACTCCTACATGAAACTTGCCCAGAGTTCCATATTGGCAGCATAGTCCGTGGATACGGCCAGGGAGTGACTGTTATCATTTCTCCTCATCCATCCATCTCCTCTTCCTAAGCCATTATGGGCTGGTTTGCTGAGTTCAAAGGAAGATGAAGTATTTTGCACTTTATTCAGTGATTGTGGAAGACCCATAACTGAGGCTACCAAGGATTCCTCCTAGAGACTCCAGGTTTAGACCACTGCCTGGTGTCTGCATGGTGACTCATGGAGCCAAGAATATGAACCACAGACTAGCAAAGGCACACAGCAGTTGCTAAAATAGTTTGATGTTGCTCTTCCCAGTATATAATAGAAAATTTCAAAGCATTTAAGAAAGGGTAAAAAAAAAAAGTGAAAAGCTGCTAATATCTCAAGTCTTTAACAGAATAATTTGAAGAATAAAGGAAAAGAGTTTAAAATGTATGGCATTTGATAGCAATATGCAAAGATTCTTCATTTCTTAGGAACACTTAATGGAAATACTTTCAGTTGGCAGGTTCAATTAGACTTTGATAATATTAAGGCTGAAAGCATCAGATTCCATTAAATTCAATGAAGATATCTGTGTTCTCCAAGCACTTAACTAAAGGTTTGTGAAGTGTAGTCCTATGGCCTTGCTGCCAGCTCTTTTCTTTGTTTTCTTGTAACTCATTTGGGTTTCTTTTTCTTTTATTTTCTAAGAACCAGGAAGCAGACCTTTACAGATGCCCCTTGTCTCTGTGACTTATGTATATCATAGCTATGGACAGATGTAACTTTAAACAATCTGTTTAGAAATTTAAAATGTATCTGTAAAACAATAATGTTCTAATACCAATAATAGTATTTTTATTCACAAACTTAGGTGATTACACAGAAGCAGGAAGTAAGCAGAATTGATTCCCAATGAAAAAAAAAAATACTTTGATCCTTATTTTGTGTGTTTGTAGTTGGTTTTCATCTTCCTTCTCCTCTCACTTTCTCTTTTGTAACAAAATAATGAGGAAATCCTACACTCATCTATATGTCCCAGTCAGATGCTTTGACAGTGAACCTGTTTTAAAAGGTCATTTGAGTACCCTGTCTTTGAAATATAGTCAATTGTTGATCCATATACATACAAATAGTTCTTTGTAAAGCACCAGTATCATGACTAATATTTCCTTCAGTGACTTTCTTCCGGATTGCTCACTATTTCTGCTTTTATAAAAGCAGGAGTATAAAGACTAATCAGCCATTACACTTGAATAGTAGAGCCTGGTGGGAAAAATTCAACACTAGCTTAAGCCCTATTGGTTCTATTGGTTCCCACTGTTCTTGCTGCCTAAAGTAACCTGAGACCAGCCTTGGAGCAGCCACAGAGCTTTGCTGCTTTTGAACTGAGCAGAGTCACACTCTTCGCCTCAGCTGAGGTTTCCAGAATTCAAATTTCCATTTATTAGCCAGAGTCATGTTACCCTTCCTATACTTTAATGTTCAAAAGAAAAAAACATCTACAATTAATTCATGATTTAAATGGGTCCCCAAAGTACCTGCTTCAAAATAATGGACTTGTAAGTCTGCAGATCTGTACTCAGAGATTCAGAACACATATGTATTACTAGTGTAAGGAAGAATCAGATGGTACAAACCCTTTGTAGCATGAAGGAAGAGGTGTAGTCTTCAAAATATGATGAAAACCACTTTTTTTTTATTAAAAGAAGGAAGCTTTTATGAAGAAAATCAGCATAATTTTGTGAAGTAGTTTCTATATGTTCTTTCCTGTGCAGAAATATGATGTTATCGAAACTGCAAGCTACCAATTTTTAAGGCATAATATTAGATAACTTGCTTATTTCAGGTAATTAGTTAAATCTCTCTCTCCCCTCCCCTCCCCTCCCCTCCCCTCCCCTCCCCTCCCTCCCTTCCCTTCCTTCCCTTCCCTTCCCTTCCTTCCCTTCCCTTCCCTTCCTTCCTTTCCTTCCCTTCCCTTCCTTCCCTTCCCTTCCCTTCCTTCCCTTCCCTTCCCTTCCCCTTCCCTTCCCTTCCTTCCCTTCCCTTCCCTTCCCTTCCTTCCCTTCCCTTCCCTTCCCTTCCCTTCCCTTCCCTTCCCTTCTTCCCTTCCCTTCTTCCTTCCCTCCCTTCCCTCCTTCCCTCCCTTCCCTTCCATCCCCTTCCCTTCCATTTTACTTTAGTCTGTTCTTTAACACTAGGAAGACTTTTAAACAGCTACCTTTGAATTTTTACCAGTTGCTTCAGCTACTTAGTATAGGCCAGGGTAATGCAGATGCCTAAAAATCACAGCAAATTAATGGAGAAATGCTACTGGGATTTCAGCAATGAAATAGAAGTCCTGAATTCATTCTGCCTTAAATGATCTTTGCTTACATAATGTTACAATATTTTCATGTTTTGATATATTATCTTAAAATTACCTTAAAAGGTACAATCCTTATAGAAAACTAGATCTTTCTGTTTATTTTAAATGCTGAATGAGACATAAGGAACTCATGATTATGCACTGTGAGATCAATTCCAAGGCTCTGTTTGGTGAATGCATGGATTTTTTCCAAGGAACCAGTTACTCAGTATAAGTCACTGGAAAAAAAAAAAATGATGTCATCATTGAAATATTTTCCAGTTTCATTCTACTGTGGTTCTAGGTCTCTGTCCTAGTTAGATTAACCCAGGTATTCACAGAGTACAGACATCAGTTGTGCCATACCAAAGTTCTTTGCAAACCTCCCTTAATTGCTTTTGTAAATGTCACACCTCTCTGCAGAGTATCTTGTTACCTAAAGCAAGTGTTGTATTTTGATCAAAGCCATCCCTTACTCACTGCAAATTTCAGTGAGCGTATGTCTTTTGGACATAAATGTGAAAATATTTTTGTCCTGAGTTCTTGCTGAGTGTTGTTGAGAAATGTGGGAATCTGTCCTTTGTTCATTTAACCAACTGGGAGGCGGGTAATTGCTGACAGAAGTATTTCAATATCATTATTCTGTTTTAGAATCATAGAATCATAGAATCGTTAAGGTTGGAAAAGACCCTTAAGATCATCAAGTCCAACCATTAACCTACCACTGCCAAGTCCACCACTAAACCATGTCCTCAAGCACCACGTCTACCCATCTTTTAAATACCTCCAGGCATGGAGACTCAACCACCTCCCTGGGCGGCCTGTTCCAATGCCTGACTACCCTTTCAGTAAAGAAGTTTTTCCTAATATACAACCTAAACCTGCCCTGGAGCAGCTTGAGGCCATTTACTCTTGTCCTATCCCTTGTTACTTGGGAGAAGAGACTGACACCCACCTTGCTACAACCTCCTTTCAGGTAGTTGTAGAGAGCAATAAGGTCTCCCCTCAGCCTCCTCTTCTCCAAACTAAACAACCCCAGCTCCCTCAGCTGCTCCTCATAAGACTTGTTCTCTAGACCCTTCACCAACTTCGTTGCCCTTCTCTGGACACGCTCCAGCACCTTGATGTCCTTTTTGTAGTGAGGGGCCCAAAACTGGACACAGTACTCAAGGTGCAGCCTCACCAGGGCCGAGTACAGGGGCACTCTCACCTCCCTGGTCCTGCTGGCCACGCTATTCCTGATACAAGCCAGGATGCCATTGGCCCACTTGGCCACCTGAGCACACTGCTGGCTCATGTTCAGGTGGCTGTCAACCAACACCCCCAGGTCCTTTTCAGCCAGGCTGCTTTCCAGCCACTCCTCCCCAAGCCTGTAGCGTTGCACGGGGTTGTTGTGACCCAAGTGCAGGACCCGGCACTTGGCCTTGTTGAACCTCATACAGTTGGCCCCGGCCCAACAATCTGGCCTGTCCAGGTCCCTCTGCAGGGCCTTCCTACCCTCCAGCAGATCGACACTTCCACCCGACTTGGTGTTGTCTGCAAACTTACTGAGGGTGCACTCGATCCCCTCATCCAGATCATCGATAAAGATATTGAACAGAACCGGCCCCAATACTGAGCCCTGGGGAACACCACTCATGACCGGCCACCAGCTGGATTTGACTTCATTCACCACCACTCTCTGGGCTCAGCCATCCAGCCAGTTTTGAACCTCTGAAAGGTAACTAATCCATTAAAAGCCTGTAAAATAGCAATTAAGACACACTAGTATCTGCAAAGTGCTCTCTCTCTTCCTTACTCCTGGCATTTTGGTTCAAGAAAGGCACAACATTTTTTCAAGATCAGTTCACACAGCAGTATCTGGGAGATATTTATCCATTTGGAATGTCTGATATATCAAAAAGTCATCTTTTTCATCAACAAACCACAATTATTCATAAACCAAGACAATTCCTGTGTCTTGATTATTTTTTATGGTTTTGGTTGTTTTTTTTATTTACCTGCTTCTTCACTTGTCAAAGGTAGTAGTGAATGAATTTCATACTGTCTAGAGAAATACAGCCAGGAGATTGTGTTCTCAATCAAATAATTCAGACTCATTTTGTCTAGCAGTTACGGCAAAGCTCACAGTTGTTCACAGCTTCTGGCCTGGACTGTGGCTGTAGATAGCATCTATGGCAGTCATCTGCTTCTCTTAAGACACTGATGGAAGGGGGAAAGGAACTGTCACAGGAAGAGGGGCTTGAATGATCCTTTGTGTATTTTGACATTGAGACAGTGAGATATGTCATTGTTCATTCACGTGTCACTGGTCATTGAAGTTTCACTGCTCATTCAGTTCATTTGTGTTCTCTTCCAGTTTGATAAAAGTTCCATTTAAAGGCAAACTAGAACTTGAAATGGTCTCTCCCGATTTTCCCCCCAAGGAAGCTTTATACAAGATATAATTTCTTCTAAGCACAGATGATTTATATTTTGCTTATAGTCTCTCTGAGCAATGTAAGATACTCTACTGTAGAACAAGTCATTTTTTGTTATTTCATCAGATTCAATATTTGTGATCTCTCGGTTCCTATAAGCACATGGGGTCAAAACTACACACTAATATTTGAAGTTCTGAATTACTAAGTTGGTTGTGATGTTTATCAGCATCAGTGAAATTATAGTTAAAACAGGAACCATTGGGCTAGTAAGTTCACTTTGACATAAGCAATGAGGATGACTAATATTATCAGAGATTCTGCTTGTTACTTATAATTGGCACTTGAAAATACGATAGGAAATAGAATTTGGAGGATGAAAAAATTAAATACCCCCTAAACAGAGTTAGAGAAAGTTTGGTAGTTTCTATAGATTCAAAAACTGAAAACATTTTGCTGAGTCCATTGTAAAGAATGTTTCAAAATGGTTTATTTTCATGTTTACTTTTTTGTTATTACTTACATTTAAAAATGAAAAGTCAGTCATTATCCTCAAAATGTTTAAGTAAGTGAGAACTTCCAAACATTTCAAGATATTTTTGTAGGAACTATTTCAAAATGAAAAATTCACCAAACCCAACTCACTTATACATATTATTTTTGTTCCAGTGAGCCTGAAGATTTTAATTGTTGTTTTTACTTCATTTTTGTCATATCATACTTTATTAAAAAAATATTTAAAAGTGCTGACTGTACTTCTATTTTAATACCCTGAAAAGCAGGTGCTTGAACTTCAGACATGATGTAAAATTCAGAAGAGATTTATATTATAGTATAGTATAGTATAGTATAGTATGTTATATTATATTTAATATTATATTATATCCCAGATGAAACCAGGACAATTATATTATATTATATTACATTACATTACATTACATTACACTACATTATATTATTGTATTTCCTTATGTCCTGCTACACTGGAAAAACAAATTGACTACCATTGTTGTACCAAATATATATTTGTCATGATAAATTTCTATTGTTTAGTCTACTGAACTTTTCTCTGTGAAATGCATGCCAATGTTTGCTTTTTTATTTATATATATACACAATTTAGTATATTTCACATGTATTTAATAAATACACTCTAACATTCTACCTATGTACAATGAGTTGTAATTTCATATTTTCAGATGATTGATGTTAAGGCTCTTCTGAAGTAACTTCAGTTTCTTAACTTGTCCATGTAATATTTTTACATGTTTCTTCCAGAAAATTTGATAACATTTTTACCATTGCTTCTTTTCCAGTAGTAGAGTTTGTAAATTTTCATATATATCTTGCTTTATATGCGTTTTATCAGTAGTTTGAAATGCAAACATTCCATTACATACATGTGAGTTTAGTATAGGCATCTTTCTTTCTTTACCTGTGGTGTTTGCTTATTTTGATTTTTACTGCAGGTTATGTTTCTGTTCAATTATTATTTTTTCCTGACTGCCTCATGGCTTATACAGGTATCACATTTTATTGGAGTGGCTTTCAGATTATTGGTGTGAAAGACTTATGGGATTTGCTCATAAATGTCTGTCATTTCCGGAGTCTCTTGCACTTTCTTCTTTATTGCAATTCTGGCTGTGCCTCCAGACCATATGTTCTGACTCAATTTTTTTTTTCTTTTTTTAAGGCAAATCTCATTACTCTTCTCTTTTCATTTATTCTATTCCTATTTTCCATTTTCTCTAGAAACTCACTTCACTGACAAATTATCACAGACCTGAAAGGCAAACAAATTAGTACTTGTGTAATATTTTAAGGCGGCCTGTAGGAATATCCATGGGAAAACCAGCAGCCCCCCTCAGCAGTTTTACTCATCTCCTTTAATAAATGGCTCCAGTTCAGGTGTAATTTTTGGGTATCTTGAAGAACCTTTTAATATCAATTACACAACTTTTGAACAGTTCCTTTTCTTCACCTCAGTATAAAACTCAGTGAAATGCTCAAGGATGCTCTCCACTGTTAGCAACATTTTATGATTGATAATAGTTTCACATCTCAGGTTTGGATCTTCTATTTAAAGATAAGTGAAATCTGAGTAGCAAAAGACTGTGATGAAATGGTAACTTTATACTCTGTAACAGCAATATTCTGCCCACAGTACACATAGCTCAATTTATGGCACAAGGGCAGAAATGGCTTTGGTTCATAAATTACTAGTGGGGATTTTGTAGCACCTTTTGTACCATATGAGCTACTGGCTCAATAAAATCACCAGAAGTCAGTGAGTTTGCTTTTGTAAATATATTTTTCTGAAAATACAATTAAGACCAGAATTCTCCTAATGTTTGAAGCTATGATTGAAGATAGAACAGCTAAAAGGGATATAGGTTGCTTGGACAGAATTTTGCAGATGCTGACTTAGTTGAGCCAAAAAAGCACCTAATCCTTTGGACAGAGGCAATGAAGAGAAGGGACAAAGAATAGAACTATTGCAACATTTTGGCTAATAAGAAGCATCTGAGGGTCCTTCAGAGCCTTATGTATCTAAAAGTCCTTCAGGCACCTCCATCCTCTCAGCAAAGACTTCCAGGCACCTCAGTTGCAGACTTTGCTGCATACTGATGACAACGAACATAAACACATATGGTATTGCAACTGCATAAGGATACAATTGGTCCCTGAAATGCAAGAACAAAAAGGCTTGCCATGTAGAGTTTCTGTAAGGTGCTTTGCTAGCAGACAGCAGTGTGAGAAAGAAAATGAAATTATGCAGTAAGTAGGGATCACCCTACTCACACTGAGCTGAAGTACAAATAAGTCTGGCTTTTTGCACGGTAACTTACATAAATACAAGTAAATTTATATTCACATTGATTTCAACAGTGTTATATATGGAACAGTCTAAAACAAAAATAAGTCCCCAAACAAATCAAGCATGAATTTAGCATTATGTGAGATTCATAGCTTATAGTTGAAAAAATAGTACATAAACTAAAAATGTACACTGCTGTAACTCCTTTAAAGTCTGAGAGTTTCAGCAATAGATAATGTGACATAAAATCTCATGCCACTTACAGTCTTTTGTACAAAGTTTGCATTTTAGTATATGCTAACAATATATTTAATATTTTTATTCAGTCACATAAAATGGGCACATACTTTGATATACTAGGGGAACCTTGTTCTCATGCATATTTTCTGTTCTTTCTTTTTTTCATACAGTTATCATTTATTTTTCCAAACTGACAGCAGATCCAGAGCAGTTTTTGATTTGTGAATTGAAATCAATTCTTGAAACTAAAACTACTTAAAACTCCTTTTTTTATAAAAAACCCTGAAACTCTAGAATTTGCATTACGAAGGAAAATATACTTTCAAAACCTGAAGCCAACGGAGTCGTACATACCTCCATTTTTATTTTACTTTTTTTTTTTATTTAATAGCAGTTTCATAGTCCTACATTCAAGAAACCTAACAAAGGCTTGGATGGATGTGAAGTAATTTTATGACAAAAATTTTGTAAGATTAGACACTAGTAATTGTGATGTCTAACTACTGTATATTAAGTTAACAGGCAAAAGGATCAAAAGGATCAAAGTGAAATAGCTGCATTAAGGCACATTCACTACAAAGTCCTTTCCATCCTCTCTTCCCTCCCACCATTCATACATGGGCAAAGGGCTTGTGATTGCATCAGTATCTCTGTATAGACACACATGTGTATAGGTATGGGCACATACAAATGCACACACACACACACATTTTCCTGCATTGCATGGTTCTGAGAATAAATTAGAGAATGTGAAATGAGCACCACTGTTACAGTAAAATGAGTCTCGGTTTACAGGCAGCCTGAAACATCAGTTACAAATATAAATTATTCCATTCATCTAAATGAGGTACTAATGTCCAGAAGGACTGATACCTGATTAAATTGTAGCTACCCTTGGATGATTTTGTGGGACTCCAGGGTCTGTCTCAAGTTCTCTTCTCTAGGTAGACAGTACAATCAAAAAACATATTTGAATTAATTATTTCTTTAAAAATAGTTTGTGTTGAACACATTTTGGAACAGTACCATGGGGTAGGGATTTTTGCTGTAGCACTAGAAGTTTACATGCATACAAATGACATTTCCTTTATATTAACTTTCAACAGTCCCTGACAGAACTGTTTTTCTTTCTTCCTAATTTCTGACAGAGAAAGTGATCTGGATGGAATCCAGCTAGTTTAGACTTAATCTGGACAAAATGCTATGATGAAGACTGGCAGACGGAGGAAAACAAAAACAAGTGGCTGAGTTTTCACTTACACCTTTTCTAAAGACACATAAATTCAGATGAGTACAAGAGGAAAAGCAGACTTATCTGTTCTGATTGCTGATTAATCTGTTGGCAATCTTAAACTATGTCTACATTCGCAAATAGCATGGATCAATAAATCTGTAGAGAGAAACCGCTGATGCAAAATACCTGGTTCGTGTGCTATGCATATTTCAAGGCTTGTTGGTTTAACTATTTTTTTGATGCTTTGGACTAGCCCTAGCCTCATCCCATGGACTAAATGCCCATTTGAGGTGGGAGTGCATTTGGCAGAGTCCTGGAGTTCATTTTCCAGCTTAGTATCACCCTGAAGCAATCCTGTTCATATACCGTGAGACTATGCCACAATGCGAACCACAGCACAGCAAATGGAAAGAAATGGGATATTCATTTGACTAGAGCTCTCCCAAACCCAGCTGAAACATTAATGCATGCACACCCTGAGAGCCTAACAAGACTTGGCAGACTTGCTCCATCCTTGTGTTGTGCCAGTGGCAATTTTTGATTGGACAGCAGGGTATTGTCACTCTGTAACTTTTGGGGTGGTAGTGCCTCTCTCTGCAATCTGAATTATAGATGACAGGGCCATAATTTGCAGGGAGATAAACTTGGTCATCTGGAAGCTCTAGGTCATTTTTTCTGTCAATAAATATAATTTAAAACAGGAACATTCACACCAGTTGTTTATGGATAGTACCTTCCACCTAGGGTCTGTCTCCAGCTAAAAGTCATATAGCTCATTCTTCTATAAATATTTGTCTTATGTTAATCACTTTTAATTCACAACTTTTGCCTACAGGTAGACTTTAGTCTTAAGTCTTACTGTTAAGTTTGGCCCAGAATATTTCAAAGTGACTGAACAAAACTATTTGTCCAAAATTAAATAATGATGAACAAATGAGAAACAGCGATAACAACAGCAGCTCTGTCAGTTCTGATAATAAATTATTTTGCAAATAATTATTTCACAAATAATTACTCAATTATAGGGATGGAAAGATCCAGCGTATTTTAAATTAATAATACTAAATCCTTAGAGAGAGATTTTTCATCAAAAGTATTTATACAAGCAATAGGATACTCAAGTTAATAATAAACATTCCATCTAACAATGAAATCATATCACTATCTTGTCTAAAATTTTCTAAGGACCTCAACTGGCGTTTGGAACATGAATCTGAGATCACTAAAATTTTTCTGATTTTCAAAAAGTGTTCAATACCATGCAAAATTAAGCTCTTTGTAAAGCAACTCTGAATGAGAATCCAAAGTTGAAATTCTAAGCAATTTATAAATCTGTGGATTTAGCCAAAAAAATGCTGAATTTCAAATTGAAACTACAGGAAGAAAGAGCTATTTTGGTTTTATTTTTTTTAAATTCACAAACTGAAATATTAGAAATGTAGGCACTAAACTGTTCTGATTAGATGCAACAAAGGGATTCATGTTATTTCCTATTTACATTAGCTCCACTCAGATGGCTGGTGCATGTCATGTAAATATGAACCTTCCTACTTCCTGTCGCTCAAAATAAATTGTCTAGATTTTCTTTCCATGTCAAAGTGACAGCGCCATAAAGAACTTATCCTGAAACTCTGAATTAGGCTATAATCGCAGTTTGACTAGACACTGTGTTTATTTTTTTTTTTCCCTGTTCCTTCTCAATATGCATATAATGGTATTTGTTTATGAAATGGGTTTGCTTAGTGAGAGCAACTTCCGGATCCTATTTAAAGGAAGAATTTTGGAACTTTTTTCATGAGGGTTACAATTTACTCTAGCTAAAGTACTCAAAGAAATGCTTAAATCTTATGGAGGCTCTCCTTAGAGGGATTATTTTTTCCCTTTAATTGATCAACTCTGTGCTAAAATTAACTATGTGTATTACTATCAGTAGGAGTCTTAGCCTCCATATTTGTTTACTCTTTATTTCATGCAATTGCATGCTGTTCATGACAACTCCCAGCTTCATAGGAAGAAACAGAGTCTTCAGTTTGCCTACAAAAATGTGATTCATTAATATTACTAGTAATTTAAATCTTCTTAATTTAAAAAAAAATGAAAAAAGATAATGACTTAAAGCTGAATTGAGGCTAAAATAAGCTGAATTACCTTCCTTAATTCTCAGAGGAAGAGTTTCTTACAATTTGTAAGACTCCTGGACAGTGCTTCAGAACATACAATAATTGATAATTATTATAATTACTATGAACAAGCTGCACTAATATTCTAATTCAGTTTTCCTTAGGAAAAAAAAAATCAAGGGTAAAAAATACTGATATTGCTAATGAGATCACTTGTTTTACAAGGTATTGCTGAAAGTTGGGTACACACATTTGGGATATTTTTAAAGATATGGTTGTAACACAGGTAATCTTATTAATTGTGTCAGAGTCATATTCATCCACAGTGAAACTGTGCAGCCACTACTATATGGTCCAGAGATGCATAAAAAAGCACCTCCTAACGTTAGAAACCATATTCAACAAAATAAACGTTTTTCTTAAAAATAGGCATTGTGATAATGCATAACACTTCTGAAAATGCATAGCTGCTGAAGAGATCAACGTCTCCATCATTGGTGAAGTTTGATGATGGTAAATCAGTAAGAACCTCGCAGATATTTGTTTTGGCAACTCTGATACCTTCCCATTTATTGACAGTTTTACTTTTAAGTTAAGGTACCAGTATGTTATTTCTAAGTGGTTTCATCTAAATCTTTCTATCATGGGGCTAAAATTAGAAAAATCTACCTGGGAGTGAGTTTTATCTTTGATCATTCTTGCAAATTCTGCAATCCAAACTCTCTCTTGCTGTTACAAACTCTCTCTTGCTTGCTCACTTTCCTCATATCTTTTCAACCATAAAAAAGTAAAGTTAAATAATTCCAAAGGACAAGACAAAAATACAAAGGCTCGTGAGACCTAAGTTTGGTCCAAGAGGAATAGATACATTATTTTCGCAAGTAGATGAAGACACATATCAACAGCACTCCCAGAGCACAATGTCCCAATATGAAAGGAGAGTCTGCTTGGAATACTTTTTAAAAGAGATGCCCTACATACCTAGATCACTGACTGAAAAGATTATTTTCTCTAGGATGCATTACCTTCCCCAAGACAAACTTCACAAGAAATATTCAGAAAAGATTATTTTTTTGATCAAAACTTAACTGAAAATAAATACTGCAAGTTAAAAGTCAGGATATAAAACACCCATCTATACATGTATAGATTTGCACAAGCTATTAACATATTTTATGCCAATAGCAAATGAATCAAGATCATTATGGAGGCAGCTCCTTATTAGAACTCTCACCTTTAAATCCAAATAAAGACCTTGCCTGATTGTACATGAGTTACAGTAGATTGTAATTCTTCTCTTCCTAATTAAACTGATTTTCTAATTTCATTTGATATGCAAAGGTTTTCATCATCCTTTGCAGTCCCCTGGTTTAATAGTGATCTCCTAACATAGAAAAAGAGCCAAAAGAAGAAATGAGAGGGAAAAAGACTGTAGAAAAAAGAGTGAGAGTGAGAATGCTGTCATTTCAAGCATCTTTACTGCGATAATTATATAAAAACAATCAGTCTCTGAATATCATAATTTCATGACATAAAAATATTTTAAGCTGCTGCAACTCTTAGTTTAATAAGACCAAGACTGACATAGCTTTATTGAAAACTAAACCAACAAACAACAACAACCCCCTACCCAACACTCAGTATTTATGAAAGATTGTTTCCGTTCTTTCTCAACAAAAATAAACAGTACTTATTGTTCTTTACCTGAAAGACATTAGGGACAACATCTCATTTTTATCAGATGTCTTATTGAGCCTTGATTATTATTTGTTACAACATCCCAATATGCTACTCCCATACAAGTGTCATAAACTGTACCACTTGTATTAGTGTCCAGGAAACTATCTCGTTTGAGTATGGGGAAAATAGGAATAAAAGGACATTGCAACTGGAAAGTGACACTGTAACTGGAAAGCAATACTCCAGTCTATGTAAAGTATCATTATGTTTATCATGGGTAATGACAGCAAGACAGTTAAAACAACACAGGATTCAAAATTGAGTATGGACTTTTCACAGGAAGCTTATGATTCCCAAATGGGCTTCTGCCAGTTTTTGAGCTAACTAGTTCAGGCATGTCTATGTATGCTGTAATCAAAGCTGACATATCAAAATAGATACATCTTCAACATGCAAAGTTAGGAAATTATCATCTCTAAATCATCTCATGCAGCCATTCTTGAACATAAATGTTTAAACAAAGATCAATGAAACAACTACTCTTAGAAAACACTTTTTGTGAGCTAGACTTGCTAAACATAATGCCTTGAGGATCCCTCTGATGCAGAAAAGAATTTCTGTACTCCCAGGAAGACACTGGAAGCCTCCTTAGAGTGGAATAAGAGCAAATTTGCAAAGTGAAACACCTGATGCTGAGGACCCGATGTTTACATTATGTGTTTTGCAGAGTTTTAGTATTTGTCTGATCTTACGGACTGAAGGCCCACGAGCACATGTTAAGTATTAAATGCATCCTTGCATATTCTAGTTTTAGTTTAATCTTGAAGCAAACAAATTCACAAGCTCTAAGACTGTTCTGTGAAACTAACTGAAACACAGCATGCAGGAGTGACTGGGCGGTTTGTTTCAGAAAATCAGGTCTGATGTGAATGAAAATACACCCAAGAATTGTTCTGAATTTTTGTTTGTAAGAAAAAACAAATTACTTCCAAAGCAAAAAAAAGGAGATGCAGCAAGATGAATTCAAGAATTTGTATATAGGAATTGGCTCTTTTCCAAAAAGCACAAGTAAGTGTGATCAATCAGCAAACCCCTGCAACAGAAGATGGCTCAGAGGAGATGGGCAAGAGCAATGTGCTTGGAAGATCAGGGAAGAACGTAGGGAGTGACTGGCTGTTGCAAAGAAAGCTGAACTTATCCCAGTACCAAGGGGAGCAGTGGGTGGCCTTTGTTTTAGATAAATGACTGAATCAGTGGATCAACTGTTTGTATCAATTGAGTGTGTCAATTGGTTGTGTAAGTGGCCTTCCCAGAGCTGATTAATAGAGAGTACTGTCTTCCTGAGTTGGCCAGATCAGCATGGGGAAAGTCTAAACATGGCTTAGCCCAACATAGGGTATAAAAATTGAACAAGCAGCAACATGAACTTCAAAGAGAGCAATGGACTTGAGCTGGCTTCAACCTATTATTCTTTCCTAGTGACTGTGGATGCCCAGCGTCATGATGGTGAACATGTAGAGAGACCGGTAAAGGGAATGATATTTGTATTGTGATTCAACTGTATGTTGCAATTGCTATGTCATGCTTGTATTGTGATTTCAGTACCTCACTTGTATCACTCTGTTAAATCAAAATCCCGTGTAATGGTAAGTAAATTTGGTATTATAGGTTAAACCTTCTTCATACAGAGGAGTGTTTCTCTGAAAGAACCTGGACAGAGAGTATTGGACTCTGACAGGAGGACATACAGCTTACAAGGTGCTATTTCTTTTCTTCAGCTTGGTATGAATTTGGATACTATCAGGATATCTTCAATAAACTTAAGGCAGAGATAGCCATTTCTATTCTGATTTGAACCTGTTATGAATTTCTCTTGTAGCATTACCCTCAATTTGATCATTTGCATATCTAAAATAATTGCAGCTTGGATTTAAATTTAAATTTAAAAGGTACTTTTAAAGAGTACAATTATACACATATATTGCTGCTCTACTATATTATCATCATCAATGAAAGGGTTCATTTACATCAACAGCATGAAAGTCAAACAGGCACTCATAGGAACAGTATAATGAATAAAAAGAAAACCACCTCAGCTGCTAATAGAAGTAAAGCTTTGTCACAAGAATAGCCTCACTAAATCCAATAAGGTTTCATTTTACTCATCCAAATGTCATCTGGATTAAAATTTTCAGTGGTTACAGTGGATAATATCTAAACTATTAGCTTGTGAATTCTGTCAACTTTTTTCAGAATGCATTTGACTTTTAAAGGTGTTAAATCAAAGGAATAAAGTCATTAATTACATGATTCTGCTTCTAATCTGGTTAGTTACATATAGACATTAATCAACTCACTGCATGTTTTCTGTTAAAAACTCTTTGAAATGGCTGGCAGCAAACTTTCTGTGGAAATGTTCCTATCAGCTATCATTGGGCATCATATTCACATTCTGACATAATTATATATGTAGAAGATTTTATAAATTACCACACTGTGTCAGGACAATGGTTCATCTATTCCATTTTTCCTTATCCAGGGGAGGGCAGTAGGGAAAGAACTTGGGAACACGGCAAGTGCTGAATTTTCCTTGCACTGCTATATTTTTCACAGCTACAGGTCATCAGGGACTTCAGAACTAGAGACTGCATTTGGAATACTGCACTTAACAGGCACTGATAACTTATCTATTTTGAAGTAATATATACCTCTAATTATAGGTTGTGTGGAAAAATACTTATTCTTCTTTTAAGCTTGCTAACTGATAATTTCACTGAGTGGACTTCTTGTGATTAATCATTCTCTATTTATCAACTTAATACCACTCATCTCTGTGTAGGCCTTATTCTATCGCCCCCTCATCTATTATTTTTTCAGGCTGATGAATTCTGTTCCATTAGTGTCTCCTGATTCCACCCTGAAACATTTTTGCTTCCTGTCCCTGTTCTGTTCTGCTGCATCTGAGTATCTGTTCTGTAAGTCAGTGTCCCAAGCCATTTTCTGTGGTGCATGGTGGATCCATATCTAATTAAGAGACAGTGCAGGACAGAGCAATAGGCTAATGAACCATTATAAGGGCTTGCTCTGAGTAAATCTTCAGTTGTTTAGTATTAGTGTCACAATGTGGGAGATTGAACATAACGACCATTTATTAGAGTAAAGTTTATGTATCAACAACACCAAAAGGAGACAAACAAAACAAGACATTCACCACAAAAGGCACTAAAGAAGTGTAATGAACACAGGAAGATAAGTCTTAAAATCTGTCTGTCACCACAAAAAAGTCCTTCCACAATCTGTGGAACCATCAGCATATGTCTGATGAGAAGTACATACAGCGCTTAAGATGTATGGATTTGTATTGTGGATCCCTGTATTTCATAGGTGCTCACTTTCTTTATAACTGCACATTAAAAAAAAAAGGCACTCTCTGCTGTGAATAAAGGCCCTATTAACACAATCTTTTCTGGTGCTCATTCATTACAATTTTATTGTTAATGGTTTTACTTTTCAAATAACTCAATATTTGTTGTTCAAAAAAATTTTTCTAAAGCTTCTCCAATTCTTTTTGTCCTCCCAGTCATACATGTCCATGGAAGTATGTACAACTTCCACATAGTTTCCCACAGAAACTTTTTATTTTCAAGTTTATTTGTCACATTCATCCAAAGCCTTTGTATTATTAATTTGTCTTCTCATGATATGCCATATCATCTTCGATTAGGTCATTCATATGAACTATGTTGATTTTTGACTGTATGGCACTAATAATAATGATAATAATAATAATGATGATGAACCCCAAAGTTTTTACCTTTCAGAGTGTCTTCAGGTCTTGTTCTCCTACAGATCAACATTTTCATCTTTAACACATTATTCAAGATTCCATACTCTTTTCCTATCCCATACAACCTATCACCCAAAGCCACTAGAGTTTCTTGAGAGACAAAGCAACTGGAATATCTGAAGTTATTGATTAACCTGAGTTTTATTTTATGGTTATCTTTAAAATATTTCAATTTTGCACTCATTGTCATCTCCAACAGAGAATATTAAGAGAGAAGGTAACTGTGGTTACATTAACACTGCATCTTTGCTGACTAAACATATCTCTTATGTTACTGGTGTTTTTACAGGCAATTATGCTTGTGGCATAGCCAGTAACCAGATGTGGTGGAAAGCTCATCTGGAACACCACTCAGGCATAACTTGTCATACCCTATGGCATAAAATTCTTTAAAGACAACAACAACAACAAAACAAGTTCTAATACCTCTCCGATTAAATTATCAAGATTTATATGGGAGTTTTTGTATCCCTCTGCTTTCTGAATCTAGTTGGTAACTCTTGTCCCATTTTCCTTTAAATTTTAAAGTGACTTCAGCTTGACCTTCCTTACATGTAATACCAAAGAAATTGTTCAACAGTTTGTAAACAACTGCCAGGCAACACTTCTTGTTGTTAGTGCATGGTCCAGTTTCCTAAATATCTGAACACATTAAATGCAGGAAGTCCCATTTAAAAAAGTTACCTTGAGTTATTATATGTGTTGGCTTGTTGTGTTTTGTTTTGGTTTTTTTTTTTCCTGAGTCTTTTAATTAAAAGTGCAATTTTAAATTTTAATGCTGCTGGTTCTGTTCTCCTGACTAGTCAATAACATGTAATAGTTCATTATCTTTATATAGATCCTCATAAGACTCTTTCTAGCTATCCATTATTTCTTCTCTATGGTTTGCATCCCACTTATTTTGATTTAATAACATCAATTTGCAGTTTAAAAATCTATCAGAATAGAACTTGAAACTCTAAACATATTTGCCTGTTATACTCCTTTTCCTCTCTTATGATCCCTGACATACATAGTGGATCTGCTATTTTTGATCTTGTCTGTGTAACTTTAGGATTTGTTTAGCTTTGATTTATCCTCTGGTTTTTGTTTTGTTCCATCATCAGTCATTTTCAACAATTTTATTGTTGATTCAGTTTTCTTCCTTGACTCTTTTTCTGTAACGTTCACAGCCACCTCCATAAG
This sequence comes from Theristicus caerulescens, assembly GCA_020745775.1. Taxonomy (NCBI): domain Eukaryota; kingdom Metazoa; phylum Chordata; class Aves; order Pelecaniformes; family Threskiornithidae; genus Theristicus; species Theristicus caerulescens. The sequence continues at coordinate 79,948,360 of CM036558.1, forward strand.
GTTGCCTTAGTAACCTCAAAAATGTTTATTGCTTGGTCATTCAATATTGGCAGTGTTTCATACCTGTTGTTTTTCCCCATGTGCCTTAATTTACATGCAATAACATTGAATTTCATATGCCATTTTACTATTCAGGCACACAGTAACAGAAGATCTTTCTGCAGCTCTTCAAAATCAGTCTGTTCTGATTACTGGGAGCACTTGATACTAGGAGCACCAACAAACTTGTCTTCTTAATATTCACTCCTTTTTCCTGATCATTTATGAATATATTGCACAATACTGGTCCCAGGGCAGGCCTTGTTATGTCTACACTATCAGGTAGGACAGACCAGTAAGAATGGATCTGTAGAACAAAACGGTTCATACTGAAGATGTGATACTAATGCTATACATTTCAGGTGGGTTTGTATTTGGAACTAGCTCTAGTCTAGTCTTCATGTCCTTGTGGCCAGAGTATGTTAGATGTGCTCCTGAAATACATTCTCCACTTTGGTTTCATCCAAAATAAATAGTTGTATGCATTCCAAGACCGCTCCGTGACACAAACCAAAGCACTTTAAGTGCAGATAATCCTGAGATTTGTTTAAAAAGTGCAATCTTCCTCTGCACAAAAAATGCACTCTTTGGGATGCTCCCCCATGAGGGGTGATAGTTTAATGCTAACAATTTCCCTATCTTTTTAACCAGTTTGCAGTATCAAAGAAATTTCCTTTTTTATCCCATGAACAATTCAGCTTCTTTATGATCCTTCAGTGAAGGACACTATCAAAATCTTCTTGAAAATTCAGATGCATTACATCAGTGAGATCCTCTTGCCCTAGGGCACACTGAATCCTTCAAACAACTCTACTGGATTTGTGAGGTATGGTTTCCATCTTCATATTCTTCCTCTTTTTATGATATTTATCCATAAATTGGTAAATTCTTACACTTTACCCTTGCTTCTTAAGATCTGATATTCAGCTTGAGCCATTCAAATGGAAGCTGCTGTCTTATTTGATTCCTTTCGTTCCTTTAGTACCAAAGCCAAAATAGGTAATAGGTTAAACATGGTAATTAATAGCTCTTTGATGTCATATTTAAGTTGACTTACAATTCTGGGATGAACTCATGTTATTTGCCTCTCAGAATGCAAGAAACTGTTCTTACCATAACATTTCTTCTTATAACATAGCTTCAAACAAATAGGATAGGCCTAAGTATGTGTGCTTCAATTAATCTCACTTAGTGTTTGGACAGTTAGTGGCTACTGCAGTTCAGATGACTGAGCCCATTATTATGGATGGTATCTTCTTTCTAGCTAAATTCCTGAACAGAGTGGAATGGAAACTATAATATTGTTTGGTTTTGGGTGGTTTTTTTTGTGGTTTTCTTTCTTGTTTTTAATTACAAGCTAAGATCCGTCTCTTCCCATAACTGATATGAAATGTAAGGTATTGATTAGCTTTTCCAGAGATACAGATAGATTTTCTTGTAGAACCTAGTTCAAAGTGTCTCCAGTGTACCCTGAGGAAGAATGGATTATAAATAATGAGTTTATTCTAATCCTCTATATTTAAATATTACGATATAAAGGCCACTTATACTCCAGAGGGCTAATAGTCTTAAATACAGACAAGAACATGCAAGATGCATGAGACTTTCTTCATTTGTATCATATCTTTAAAGTCTACAGCACAATGAGAATTTCATTTGGACACGCTGTGTCCCATTTGGTTACACTAATATGTATTTCATGGACTAAATCTTACCTTGTTATGAAATATTTATCTGATGTCAGTGCAGCTTATGCAGAATCAAAGTAAAAGTTGTATTTTTCAATCTTATTCATATGACACAGAGTTGATTTTGCCTCTGTTGCCGTTTGTTTCTCCATTATTCATTGAGTGAAGAAAAATTGGTTGCAGGTCATACGGGAAGAGCCTGTTTATTATACCTTGGCTCTAAGCCATTAACCTTCCTGTATTACAGTGCTGCAGTATATATTTACATGAGATTTCAGTATATTGCAATCACCTTTATTTGTCCATACAAATAAATGTGAGCATTATTTTCTACACCTAGTTGACATGAATGAACCACACTTACAATATCACAATCTCTGTTTACATGTGGAATACAGAATACTGTGTATTTATTTATCTTTCATCTTCTTCCCTCTGACCATATAGATTTATTACTTCCAGCTTAATTTACAGCAGTTATTTTTGGTTAGTCTCTATCTTACTGCTTTTATGAAACTTCAATGAATTTATATCATCAGTGACAGAGTTATTGTTATCACCAACCTAAAAGCAAAGCTGAGTTACCATCATCCTTCCAATTGTAGAATTCCTGTATTCATTTCTCCTATATTTTTGTATTTTCAATTTTCTAGTCTATGCTGGTTATCTGCTTTATTGGTTCCTCATCCCCAGTGCCACCATATTCTTTTCTATTATGTACATTTACTATACAATTATTCCCATATGTTGTCTATATCCCTCCTTCTGACAATATCACTAATCTTTTCATTAACTTTTCCAACGATTCTTGTCCTCCCAGTAGTTTTTGCCTACTCCCAAATCTCAGATCTTCTGTTTAATGTAAAGCTAATAAAAGCAGATTAATTATTTACAGGACTCTATTTAGATTTTGCAGCTAAATCACAGAAATTGCTAAAGGATTAATTCATTGTGGATATGAACAATCAGTATGTGAATTTCAGTTCACTTCCTGTATCTGCTTTTGGAATTAGAAGTCAGTAATTCTGTTTTCATTTTATAATTTTATGTTATCCTTCACGTCTTACGGTTATTGTTAAAGTTCCTGGTTACTGTTCTTCTCCAACAATTAGAATATTCTCCCAGTTTTGATGCAATTATCTGTATGAAATTGGTACCCTTTTAATCCTGGCTCCAACTGCTATGTATACCTGATAATTTTTAGCATATAAATCTATATCTATTTATCTATCTATCTACATTTCTGTATATAGATGTTAACTGGAACAAAAAAAAAAAGTCCTAAAATCAAAGTAAGCTTTAAGAACTTAGATGTCTTTTTACCTTAAGAATCAGGATTTTTTTTTTTTAATGTAGTAGGATAATTCATGTATAAATATGCCTCTCTGAAAGTTTTGGCAATACTCTTGACTTCAAAAATTTCAAGCATGTCTTCTGGTACTTGTGCTGTCTCATAATAGAATAGGAGAGGGTTTTGTAAATGAAAGAGGATGAGACTGTAATTATCAATAGAACAGACTTCTGGCCTCCAAACGAAATACTTTCTATTAAAAAGGAAAAAGTGTTCTGAACATTCTGTTACTTAGGGATGAGAGAGGAGAAATAATTTTCTATGAAGGAACAAAAGTATACTAAACCAGGTAGAAATGACAGGAAAGAGATGGGAAGATTCTTATTTGTAATTTCATGAACTCATGGAAGGCACAATGCATATGGCTGTAAGTAGAAACTGACATTTCAATTAAGGGGGTGGAGGGGAAGGAGGAAGGGGGAGGAAGAGGGAGAGAGAAGTATTTTTTAACCCCTGCTTCCTTGCATTAGATTTGGAAATGTTCACTATTTGTGCTGGGAAGAGGGGTGTCTATGAGAAAAATGACACAATATACGACTATTTGGTTATGAAATTTCTCTGTTCCTTAGATCAGTTGCTTTTTATGGCAACCAAGAGGACAGACTGAAAATTGTAAATTAATGAGTTTTATTAACCAAAAATAGCTTTGAAGACACATACAAAGCTTACAGGAAGCAAAATAATATATTCTTTTGAATGCAGTTTTTCTTCTTTATATATATATATATATGTATCAAAGATAGTATTGCACTTCTTGTGCAAAAAGAGTATATGCTATTCAGGATAATTTTTTAAAAACCCCAATGTGCTACTGAACAGCCAAATTATCATACAATTCAGGTATGATGATATGATGCAAAGACTTAGTGAACTTACAGTGCAGCTCTTATCAGGTCTGTCCATTGTTACCCAACTATAAGGATGAGATAAATCACCATAATTCAAGTGTGAAGGGAAGAAGAGCATGCTAACTTATGTCTACTGTGAGATACACAGTTGACTTTATATCTGAACTGGCTGGCCATTGGTCTCCCTCCTAAACCCTCCTTTTTTCCCTTTTATTGCTGAGCATAACATTATAATGGTATGGAATCTCTCTTTGGTTAGTTTGGGTCATCTTCCTGGTTGTGTCCCCTCCCAACCTATTGTGCATCCCCAATCTAATCACTGGAGGGGCAGAGAGAGAAACAGAGAAGGCCTTGATGCTGTGCAAGCACTGTTTAGCAAAAGCTAGAACATTAGTGTGTTATCAGTACTGGTTTGGTCAAAAATCTAAAACACAGCACTATATGAGCTGCTATGAAGAAAATTAACCTGTCCTAGCCAGGTCCAGTACATATACTAAAAATAAAGTATTAATTATAAAACTATTTTGCTGTAAAAGTGAAGAGATTTTCATGAGCTGTGATTTCACATAAAGTTTCTAAGTAATCTAATTCACTTAAAGTACTACTTTAGATTTCTAAATAGAGATTTTTCAAAACATGCCACTCATTCAGAGAGAAATTTTATAATCGTGATTTTCACATCAGATAATCATAATAGGGCCGATCCCCCAGTAGAGAGCCATGCTACTAGCACTATTTTAGTAAACTTATTATTTTGATCAGGCTATTTTTGAGCATATTATACAATGAAGTTTACTAGAGCAGGCTGTATCTGCAGCCTCTGTGTAGAGTTTAGTTATGTATATGGTTTAGGTATGTATAGATTTTAGATGACAAGCAAAACCCATGCATATTCAGGGTATTGAACAAAATGTTAACTAACTTTACAAAGTTAATGTTCAGAGCTGTCAGACAGTTAAACGGTTTTGTAACAGATTTTTTGAAAGCTTAAAAACTACTTCCTTTTTTCTATATTCTTCTAAGGTACACAATTAAGTATTCAATGCTTTAAGTAAAATAGGACTCTCTAGTAAAATCAAGGATCATGGAAAATAGCTGTATTTTGTGCAAGGATGGAATAGGGCAATATAGTAACTGATTAGATGGAATTTCTTGCAAAACCATAAATTAATTGTTTGCAACTGATTTTGTCTCCTTAAATCAGTAATGAAGGAATCCAAGACTGGGCCACCTATAGCACAGGAAAATTTTAAGGCAAAATTGCTTTGCTAATGGTCTACAACTTGAGCACAAACCTGTATTCTGTCTACAGGCTGCCTGAATGTGGAATCCCAATTGTCAGAACTAATCTGGACCTGTTAAAATCAAATTACACACAATGAGATCCTATCTGGCACAAATTTCAACATGGAGGAATGTGTAGGTGCAATCAGAGACATTTGCTCAAACTGCAGGAAGCTAATTTAATTTCAGCATAAGATTCTTTTTAGGAACAGATGAATAAAGGAGGCAAAAATCTGGCTTTTAATGACTACTATTGACTTCCCCACGGACAGGATTTTATATCATCCATCATGCTGAAAAATTCATAGTTATTACGTATGGGGGAAAAAAAAAAACAGAAGATGACAGTATCAAACAGCCTAAAAGTTATTTTTTCTGATCATATTGTAAAATCAAGTCCATATGATATGTACATATTATGAATTCTGAGTTACCAATTAAACTCTACCTTAAAAGTACAATGTTTGTTACTGTAAAATCAGAACAAATCTTAAATCCAAAAAAGTTGCCAATCATTTCTTTTTCCTCCAGAACATGGGTAGACATTTTCAGATGTTGCCTATTAGAGAAACTCTGTGGGATATTTTGCTTATATGAATTTTTAATTATCACAGAGAAACATTAAAGGGTTCTGGTTCAACTTTTAAAACAGGAAAAACACCCTCACAGTCATTACCACGGTTCACTTTTGTAATAAATGCGAGATCCCCAAGTTACCATGCTTTTTAGAGGGCTTCTGGCTTAGGCATCATGTCTGTGCAGTGTCTTTGTTCAAGTTAAAATACCAAATTTGTACTTTTCACAAAGTTGTCAAGGACTGAAGGAATATGAAAACTCAGTTGACACTGATTTCAAGGGAACAATGACAATTTACAAGAGCAGAGAATGACATTAAAGCTGAATCTGTAATGTCACTACTATTGGTCAATTAACATGTCAAATGCTAGTGTCTGAACTATTCCTCTATGTGAATAGACTTCAGCTTTCCAAGGTTAACATTTGTGCTACTTAGAAGAGTGCTCAGTTTTCACAAAGCAATTTTTAAAGCAAAAAAAGAAAATCTATATTAAAAGTTTCCTAACAATATGGAACTCAAATGTGACAGTTTTACATTGGTTTCTTTCTGTCTGTCAATATAACTCAGCAAATAAAAGTCTGTTACTGCTTCAAAGCCATTAAATTTATCATGCCTCCACTTCTCCCACCTTGCAGCTTCCCCATGTAATAGATTTCCAAGTTCTAGTGCCTGCAACAACTGCAATATCTTGTTATTTTTAAGTTTCCTAATAGCAAGAGCTATTGAGGTGCTTGAGTATGAGATGTTATTGTTTGATAAATATTCTGAGAGCTTGTAATGACTGTCCTCACAGTGAGCTCTTTTCTGAGAATCATATTTTTTAATTATCTGAAGGTAAGAACAATAAATACAATTTACATCTGTCATATTTTTGCAATGTATAGCTGCTAAAGCCTTAATGATAAACGTATTCTAAACACGTAACTAAACTATTACTCCAAATTTGCTTGAACAGATATTGTTTGAGCAGTGAATACATTTTACTGCATTTCTTAAAAAATGCTCACCTTACTTCTCTTTAGCAACAATGATTCTGTTTTAACTATCATAAAACTGTTCAAATCTTCTGAATTCTAACAAATGCTAATACAAATGACACTTTGTGCACTACAGACTAAAGATAAACTGCAATCAATTTATATAAGTCAACCTAATTGTTTATTGGGCATTCCAGAGATACAAACTTTTATTTGACGTGTTTCAAGGATCTAGGGAATCTTGTTCTTTTAATTGTTTTGGGGGATGGACTAGATGACCTTTAAAGGTCCCTTCCATCCCAAAGCATTCTATGATTCTGTGATTCCCTGATGGATTTAGTAACACACCAGACCTCCATGTTGTGACTGTCGGTTGCAGTCTCCTTATGCAGGATCTCCCCATGCAGTGGCAGCCGCCTTCTATCCACATCCCATAGCATTTAAGGCTAATATATAAAGCACTGAAACAATATGTGTTGAGAAAGATGATGGAACCCTGGGAAAAAAATGCACAGTATCAAAACAGGAGAGAAAGTGACAAGTTTGAGTGTTAAAGGGAAGCAGAGAGAGGCAGATAATTTATGTTGAGAGACAGACTAAATGATTTTTGGGGTGTCACCTACTGTTTTCTGTTCACTGCTGATTCTTCATGATTTTGCAGTTACGTACAACGTGAAGAGATATACTAAAAAAGTGAGATTGCAGAGAATATTATGAAATTTGAAAGAATGGAGTGTATATTCATTGGCTCTGTTAAGAGTAAGAGACATCTAGAAAGAAAGTGAATAATATTTGAAGGATATGTATATCTAAATCTTGGAGGAATTATTTAGTCATATGCAAGAGTGGGAAGCAGGAAAGAAATCTGGGCAACTGAATTAGAAGAGAACTTAGAGAATCTACCAGTAAGTACTCTGACAGAACTATTCTGAACTGAAGAACAGCCCTATGAAATTTGATAAAAGTCAATTATTTTTGAAGTTTAGACAAAAAACAGGCAAAAACATTGGAAACCTGTAGGATTGATCCTGTCAGAAAGGCCCCCTTTATGTCAGTTTCTATGCATAATTTTTGTAAGTTTCAATAGGTTTGGATGGAGAAATAGTTACCAGAAAACAACAGGCTGAAAAGAGGAAACATACATGCCAAGTAGGGAGTGCGTACAAGCTCATGGACAAGATCTGGAGTTCTGCTGGATCTGCAAGAATTGATAAAGTCAGGACACCACAAGTTTGCTGAATCTGTACAAGGCCACTAGAACACACTCAGCATCAACAAGAGGTTGTGTAACTTGGGCCATGTCCAAGAGTGCAATGGCTGCTTTGTGCAGAGGGAGATTACAGCATTACATAAACACCTGATGAAATAACCATCCTTCTGAATGACTACCCAACTCCTGCCTAAAAGCCAAGTGACATCAGTATGTCCCCCTGCTCCAGAGAGAACAGCTGGGCTTGGTCCTCGACTGTGGCTCCAACTGGGTAACTGCAAGGAGAGGTGAGAGTGAATAAGTGAGTGTACTGTGTGAATACTTACCTTTTATTAGTAATGACAGCTTGATTGCATTAATAATAACAATTTAATGAATAAAATGCTTCATAGAAAGGCTTCAGAGGTTGTGATCTACGTGTCCCCCCTGAATCAATCCCCATTAGAAAGAAAACAATTTATAATAGTCTTGATACAAAGAAAAATAAGAGATGACATTTTTATAGAGTATTTGCAACAAAAGCACGGTTCAGTAAAAAGTGGAAAAGGAAGATTTTGCAGTGATACTTCAATTAGCAGAAATACATTATAAATATCTAACCATTCAAATACACTGCCTTCAATTCAGCGCATGTCATGTCATTAAGTTGAAGACCATTAGTCCATCTTTGGTAGTCAACATGTCAGGGAGGCAATGTTGGCCAGCTGACAAGAATATACAGCTGGCTTGGCTCCCAACTCTAACCCCAGGCTTCAAAGTGTTTGTGAAAATCTCTTAGGCTTTCCATGTTTCATTTTTTACAGAAAGGGAATGAAACAAGCAATTTGGATCTTTGTAAAAAGCTTTGATGAAAATGTTTATAGGCCTTTAACACTATCATTTCTTTTCCAAGCTACAAAGAAAATCAGAACCAACATCCCATCTTCTTGTCCGAGATTCTCCGTCCAGACAGATAAAAGAAATTATTCCTTCCTGATCTAGCTGATAGGGAAAAGATAATTTCCTTTATGAGCGCAAGTTTCACAATGGCAATGAATAGTTAGATAAGCATCATACTCTGGACTCTGCTAAAGTAACACTTTGATTGTGCTTTCTCCAGTTAAACCTTTTAAGACTTCAAGTCAGATATTTGGGGACTGTAAAATTTATCTTTATTATTTAGCTTTTCTATGCATTTTCAATAATGCGCATTAGAACTCTGAGGAAGACAAAATAATAAAAAGTACTAAGCATAAATATATGATAAGTTAAAGGTGGGCAAGGGAAGCGTTGTTTATTGGCAGCATATTTAAATAACCTATACTGCATATTTATTGTTCCTGTATCTGATTTCCTTTTAATATATCTTCAAGGTGATTTTATCGACATGTCTCTTCCACTTTGCATTTTGCCGGAGAAGATTTGCATGTTGTGATAGAAAATTCTTTTCTATGATATTTTCTTCCCTTTCTAGTAATTTTCTTTCATCTTTTAGATTCTGTATCCTTGCATGTTTATACTACCTCTGTATAATTTCTCAGAGATCTTTTTTTTCCCTAGGCCTCTATTGATATTTTCTTTCTTTAGATGAATTTACTGTAATTAACAGATAATTATTGTTCTCTAATTTAAATAATTTTTCTTATTACTGCTTGGTCTGAACACCCAGAAGTCTTCAAATCCTGGAAATTGACCACTGTCCGCAGAAGTCACTGAGAAAAGCTCAGCATGTTGGGTGGCTCAGCTCCTTCAAGTCTAAGCCGCAGCTGAGCCTGGGTCTGAAGAATCTAAATACAAAAATGGTCATTTTGGTATCCAACTGCTGCCAGAATCCTTTGTATAGACTTTGCATTAGCAGACTTCCCCTATTTCACAAAGGAATCTCTGTGGCAAAGCAAAAACTTTAATTAATCTCTCAAAAATATCTTATACCTGTATGATCGCTCCTCATAATCTCTAAGCGGCCAAGATTCTAGACCTTGCTATATTCTGAATATCTAGGTCTGTCTGGGACTTCCTATGCATGACTGCATTTAATTGACAGTTGGGATCTACTGCAGACTATAGTGAATTTTTCTTGCCAGAAGAATTTCCTTATATATAAGTTGTAAACTGCAGATAGTTATTCTTTATACTTTATAAAATTTGCAAGGCCCTATCAGGAATTAGAGACCTCAGGGGATGGACACTTTACTTGCACACTGTAACAGACAGTTTTAGGACAAATGTTGTATTATATAAACTGACAATTCAAACTATTGAAAAAAGGCTGTGCTATTATTTCCATTTTACACATGCAAATGTTGAGCAAAAATAGGTTAGAAAACTCATTCGTAAAGGAACCTGGTTGTCCAGCTTGGGACAGTGTTCTCTGGGAGTGCTTTAGTTTAGAAGAAACCTCTAGATACAGAAGCAAAGTTATGCACTGGTACCCAGATGTAAAATATTTAACTCAAGCTAGGCACCTTATCCAAGTACATCATTCTTTAATGGTCAGTATAAAGTAAAAAGAAAGAGGCAGTAAAGCATCAATCACCCTTTTGAATGGCTAATGGCATTTGGGGGCAGGGACAGGACACTGTGTCTGAGAATACTAGTTTATTTCTGTTAACTAACCCAAAGAAGCTGCCTCATTTCTTATTGCTACATTTAGGGTGGGATTAGCTCCACATTCAGACAGATGAACGCCATTGTCTGTATTCAGTTTAGTCAATACAGGCAAGAGTGCCAAGAGCTATTAGTTAATCTTAAATCAGCCACCTGTCTTTGTTCACCTAAATAGCTTTCTATAGTCTACTGACTGTATTGACTAGATCTCCATTGACTATACTAGGGTCTTAGAGACTAAGTTAAGAAGCTGACACCTACATGTAAGACATTAAATTTAAGAGTTAATCTGGAGCTGAATCCTACCCTTAACAGCTGAGAATTTCTGAAGACTTCAGTCAAAGTAACTTGCTTAACTGAATACAGGAATATAAGGAAATGGGATTAGAATCGGGCATTGGACCATCAAATCCCCTATAGATATTTAGGCAAAGCTGATACGTGAACACCTGCTTTTCACACTCTCTTTTCTCAACAGTAATAAACACTTCACAGCACCTCATCAGAAATTTTAGAGATAAAAATACACATTGCAACATACCAAAGCTGGGAACAGGATCCACATCTCAAGTTCAAGACCAGTTCTTAACAAGAATAGCCGTTCTTCCTCCCTGGGAGAAATAAGAAGTTATTTTCTAGCTCAGTATACAACTAATTAAAAATCTGAAAGACACAGACACAAGCTATTTTGTTTGTAATAGCTTATGAGGTCTAACATTGCCAGACTACATGAAAAAAATCATGTTTGGCCTGCAGTGTGTAACAATTTTGTGCTTGTGCTAGAACTAAGGCATCTGAGTGACTTGCTCCTTGCATTTGAAGAAAGCTCAGAGACAGAATGACTTTCTCAAATTGGCTTGTCAAGTTGTCAGTACAGTTATAAACACAACAAAAGACTGATGACTCAGTTTCCCATATTCTACTTATCTTCAGATAAGAGCTGGTCAGTGTCCTGTCATTTTTAAGTATTTTATCAGCATTCTCTAGATCACTGGTAGATTGCTATTTCTATAACATTTTTGTGCCAATCTTCATTTACTATGCTGGACTGCAAAATTTTTCCACTGTCAATTCCTTCCTTCTGTCTCAAGGAAGCTCTTGAAAGATGGTTGGAAAAATATGCCACAGACTTCACAGTTTATAGAAACCTGCGCTAATGAATGGCAAAGGACTGCTGCGCAGCTGAGGTAAAGGTGAAAGCTTTATGAAAAATTTTTTGCGAAAACTAACAATACTTTTTCACCATCTGTAAATTACACAAATTAATAATAATGAAGTGTACAGGATTATAAAAAAATGTAGCTGAGAGCAGTTACATGATGTCTAAGAAAGGACTTTCATTGCTGTTAATGTTGCCATAATGTAAACCTCAGCAAGGCTCCATGTGTTTTTAAATCAATCATTAGAAGGCAGTGTATTTAACCAACATCTTATCTCAATATACCAAATTTTCATTATCCTTTATACTGTCACCCTATACAGTATCACAGAATTCTGTTAAGTTCTGTAGAAGTTTCTATTCTCCCCCACCATTAAAAGATTCTTTTTCTATTTCTGTCTCTCTTTCTCTTTTTCAATAAAGGAAAAGACTAAATTTTCAGATTTTGAATGTTCAGATACACTGATCAGGAACTCTATTACTTGGAAGACGCGTAAGAAGCCACTGTCTGAAATTAGCCCTTTGCTGTAAAGTGTAGTAAAAGCAGATGTTGTCAGGAACACTGACTAGTCTTTGCTTGAAAAGCAGAAACAAGTAAGTTCCCTCATTTTACCGTGGTCTTTCTTCACCTACAGAAGACATAATGGTTCTTTAGCTATGGTGCTATATGATTGACGCTTTTAACTGTCAGTTACTTCTTTTCACTGTAAAGTCTAATTTTGTCTTGGTTGTGTTTTTCTCTCAGATTTACCTTACTTATAGATTTTTTTCCAGAAGCCCATTCTTCTATGCTACTTTTTAAGTCTGTGACAGGTTTTCCACTCAGCTCACAAAATTATCTAGTTCTCACTTTCTTCAATTTAAAATCAGGGTAAATGGTCTAATAAACAGTGCATCTAATTTATCAGTTAATGTAGCCCTACTTATGGTCAGTAAAACTGGTTGGAGTAATGATACCAAAATCATTAATGTGTTACATTTTTTGGTTCTGGTAGAAATTAAGCTGGAATCACAAGTGAGAAAAAACACAGTGGCTAATAACCATTGAACATGCAGTGGGTTGGGTTTTTTGGTGTGTACACTTTTTTAATGTAGCATTTGGCATTTGCTGTCACTTGCTAAAGCTGATTTCCATACTCTTTTGAACATTTCTACTTGTGATTGATTGTTTTTCAAATCACGTCATCCTGCTCTCTCTTGTTGCCTGCTGTTTTCCTTCTTTACCCTGTAACTGGCAATAACTTGCAGTCTCAAATATACTACATACATGCTTTTTTGGTGCACTGGGATAGGGAGGTAGGGTGCAAGGAGTGATGAAAATGGTACGGGAGAGACAACCCTTGTTTATATTGTTTATCAGCATACTGTCTATGTTTTGTGCTTGCTCTCTTTTCCTTTTAGTTCAAGATTCTGGAGATTATTTTTAATGCCTATACATTCACACAGACTTACAACCTAATAAGAACTAGTGAAGGAAACTGAGATCCACTGTTGGATTAATTTCAAGACTCCTCTTTCCCTTAGGGATGCCTGTTTTGTATATTATAGCAAAAGAGGTCTGCTTTGAAATTCAGGTATGGATGGAATTTAGTCAGCTCTGCAAGATCTACTGGATTTACTTGACTTTGGAGTGGAAGAAGGATATTTTAGGGTTGGGTTGTTTCATTTTTTTAAGAAAATATTGAGGCAGAGGAAGGAAGCATCTTTCCTTTATTGTTGATAAGTTGTCCTTGAAAAATAAAATTTAGCAGAGCTGTCTACAGCTGCATGATATTTAAAATATGGTCACAGAATATGAACCAGATAAAACTTTAAAATAATATAAATTAAACTACTATCCAAAGAGTTCTCCCTATGTTTGAAATATCACTCAAGTTAGAAGTCAAAGAGGAAAAAAAAGTATTCATAGATTTTTTTTTCCTTTTACACAGATGTTTCCCCTTTAAATTGAATTTGATTATCTCAGAAAACTTTTATAGTCACAAGATGCAAGAGGCAGCTTTGAAACTCCTTTTGATTTCATTGAAGAGTTTTAAAAAACACTAAGATTGCTAATATGATGGTACCGATGTGCTAACTATTGTCATAAAGTTATATCATATAAAAAAAAAAGTGATGCAAATACTCATTTTGCCTCTAAAACACTACCCTTTTCTTCCTACTCTGGTCACCACAATGAAATCTCTGAAGTAAGCTAACTGCTGGTAGGAGGTGCTATAACTCTGGGTGGTAACTCGGCACTGGTGATGCAGGACTGGGCCTTCATACACAAACTGTACCCAGGCATGGGGTTACCAACAACCAGTCACTCTGCTGGCATTGTAATCCATTTTTATCTAGATCAATTTTAGCTCAGGTTTGTCTACCTGTATTTTGATTGTAATTTCTAGTAAGTATTGATGTACCTTGTTCATCTGGCAAAACAGTACTGTGGACTTTCTATCTAGGGATATATCTTTAAAGGGATAAGCACAACTGTTTGCTTTTTCCAAAATCTCCGGGAAGAGCTGGACACTCCCTCCCCCCTCCAGACACACACTCACACTGGTGACCATCTTTCTGTTTCTGCTTCTTAAGCTAAATATTATTTGTCTAAATGGATGCAACACTTGAAACAAATTAAAAGCTGAATGTGTTTATTGGTGGAGATTAAGAACTGGAAGAAATACTGCAGCATAGGATTTCCTGTTTATTATTTCTTTTACTTGCTATATTTGCTCAGTTTTAGGATTAATTTTGGAGCTGTGTAAAGTGCATAGTAATCCTAGATGTGAGCAGCATAGAATCTACTCATTTTCCTTTGTCATCATCAGAACAAGTATAGCATGGCAAGAAATAGCAAAGCAATTTCAAGTCCCCAAACATGGCTTTTTTCCTTTTTTGTTTGTTTATTTATTTTTAACATTAGTATAATATTAACCAGGAAAAAAGAAATTAACTTCATTTGGAAAAGCAACTTCCCAGAAGATACAAGTTTCTGTGCAGCTTAGATTTTAAATATAACCTTTAAAGATAGATTTGGGGGATTAGCCATGACCTTAATGATGTAATGGGTTCCTGGGAGGCATCTTTTGTTGGAATGATTGCATGTTTTCCTATCTCTAAATGCTTTGTCATGAAGTCGGAACACATAAATATTATCATATGTTTATATACATTAGCCTACTACCAGGACTGAGAAAAAATGTTACAGGTAAAAATTATGTTTTCAGGTAAATTAAAAGTATATGTTGAAAGAATATCACTGAAAGATTTCAGGTTTCATTTGAGTATTATTTCTGGACTTCTTTCTTTGATATTATAGAATTACAGAAAGACTGAATAATTCAGGCTGGAATGGACCTCACAAAGTCTCTTGCGCAATCGCCTGCTCAAAGCAAAGTCAGCTGTGTGGTCACCAGGCTGCTCAGGACTTTATCTGTGTGTTCATATACTCATAACTTCCCCCTTCCTCCACAATGGCTATAAGGCCTGAAGACGAGCAGTCGAAAATACAGGTTTGAAATAAAAGCCCTTAATTCTTTCAGTCCATAACTTACATTTCAATTAAAATAATTTAAAGTTAAAATGATTATTTCACTGAGATAGAGGGTCACTTTTATTTTTCCTAATCTTACATGACCTAAGCACAGTACCTTGATTTACAATGCCATAAGCTGATATTTAAGCAGGCAGTGTTCATTCATTAAACACTCATTTTAAATTATTCTGCAATAAGCAAATAGTGTGCCACAGTCTTATAAAATGTCATATATTTAGGCCACTGACATACAAAAGTCCCTTGTAGCTCAGAAAAAAAAAATTGTATGACACTGAGCATACAAGTTTCTCAAAAGATTGGCCTTTGCAGCAATATAAAGCTTAACCCCTATGAGCCATACTAAGGAACCCGTAATGCTCCCTTTGTACAGGGCTTTTATTAATGTCTTGTGACTGAGTAGTGAGCAGCACTGAACTGCAAGTACTCAAGCAGAACCTCAAGAAAAACACAGAGATTGTTCTGTTCTATGCCTTTGAACGCTTTAACCCAGCTTCTGGGTCAGATTTCTGGCTCACAATTTGAGTAAATATATATTTTATAGGGACTTTTGACAACTGAGATTTTTATGCAGGTGTGTGAGCACAAGCCTGTCTTCCCCACACATTATCAGCATATAGATCACATTTGTATTGGCACAAAATGGAATAACCAATCCAACTGGCAATAGCAATCCTAGAAACTATAACATGAGATGAGCTCAACTGAGGTCAGAGCAGGAGTGAATTGCAAGCTGCACCTTAAAATCGCCTGACCTCAAGTCAAACAAGAGTGATGATTAGGTTTACTGCATGTCATACAGAAATGAACAGCTTTCCAGGCATATGCTTGTGTAGTACTGTGTTGAGTCTTGAATAATCTGTACTACAGAGACAAAGAGAGATGCACATTTCAGGGAGGAATTAAGGCACTGACTCTTTTAATCTCTGTTTATATTTCTATTTCACTATCTCCCAAAGCATAATAGTGGCTTTCAGCCTAGGTGTGGAATTCGTACCAGTGCATGGACTTGGATCACTAGGGAGTGATGCATTTAACCACTCCCATTTCTATAAAGAAACACAATGCTGCATGGGCATCTCCAAATGAGACATGCAATTGGAAAATCTGTGAGAGACACTTTATGTAAATTGTTCTGGTTAGCAGAAATGAGCACTTTTATGAAGGCAAAATTAAAAATAGTTTTTCAGCCTTTTAAACAGAAGTACATGCCCTACACAAACTGTCACAAAAACCTAGGGTCTAGTGCCCATAGAGTTGCCAAGGGAAGGAAGCTTTCTTCGGCAGAACTGAATCACCAGACTGTAATCCAATGTCCTTTACAATGAAAACAAATCTGGTATCTTATGACCTCTTTGATTTTGCAGATCAAAGCACAGATTAACACACCATTTCCATATTTTCTTCCTGACTCTGTAGTCATGACAGAAAGGCATTGTTTATGACTCCAAAACCTTTCTCATCTCAAGGGCTCCCCAGCCCACCTCAGGGGAAACTGGTTTACAGTATAAAAAAGATAGTTCTTCCTGGGAGTAAAAATAAAATAATTAGACTGGCAATTCCTAGAAATTACATTCATGAAAAAAAAAAAGAGAAGAAAAATGAAAAAAAAAAAAAAGAAAAAAAGACTCCAGGATGAAATAGAAACCATAGCTTTAGATATACCAGCCAGTGCAAAAGTGACAGCTTCTCCCCGTTCTTACACAAACAGGTAAACTTTTCCTCTTTTCCTACTTCCCACTGTGCATTACTGTGAGTTGCAGAAAACAGACTCCTCTCTAAATCCTGTACACACAACAGTCTGAAGAAATTCCTCTCTAGCTAAGTATAAAAGGTGACATTTTCAAGCACTGGATGAACCACTCACACAAAAGAGCTCTACAGAACAATCTACAAGAAGAAATAAATCAGTCAGGGTCAGAGTTTATATACTACTTTTTTTGTCTCTTCCCACTGTAATGAGTGTGCAGTACTTCTAGCTCAGTTAACCTTGCTCTATTTTAGCTAGACTTGATCTGATCCAAAAAACAGTGACTTTTTTTCATAGAGAAGATAAGGCCCTGTGACCTAGCTGTGAGAAAGCAAATAGCAAAAGCATGGCAGGACTACAGTATTTCTGAAAGCACAAAGAAATAGCAGTGCGTGCCTGGGGACATCTGTGTAGCAGTTCAGTGCGCGTGAGCCACCCGTGACCTTGGGCTCCAATTCGAGACAGTTATTAGACGGAGCGGTACCTCCTCCCAGGCGCTCTTCTACAGCCATCCTCCCTCCCGCCACGCCTGGGCTGCCATAGCAATTGCCTAATCCCTCCTATTGTAGAGGCTCAGACATCTTACCCTGCGGATACTCTGGCTATGTCCCTGCCCCTTCCTCATCCCGCTCTCATGTGTGCCACCTCCTCCACACATCCTGACACTCGCATCTATTATCGTCCTTTTTCACATGACAATCACCAAGTCCTGACAAGGCAAAACATAAACCTCACACACAAACTCTTCTGCTCTTCTGTTGTTTTTGGGTTTTTTTCCCCATGTTCTGAAAGAAACCATACAAAAATGACAGTCTGTGCGTTTCCTAAACATGTACAGCTACACAATGCATAGCTTGCCTTCAGGCTTTCTATAGTGCCCGTAGTCCTGCCAAGCAGGCTTTAAATAATTTAATTGGTATTCATAAATGCACACTTAATCAGACCTGTAACATGTTATTTCATCTTATCTTGCTCCCAATATCTTCTTCTTCTATCTCACTGAGGCAGATTAGTATTTTTGCATTTCTGCCAGAGGGATTCTTCAAGAAGAGATGGGCAAGGAACCAAATAACATCAGTTTTTCATCTGTTAAGAGCCACACAACTACCCTATCAAAGTGACTAGTAAAAATTACACAAAAGTATATAAGCTTCCAGGAAACAGTTGTCAGACCTTCATAGCTATATACAGTATTAAAGGTGACTGTAAAGCTGGAAAAGTACCTTTTGCTACTACTGTGCTCTTTACAGAGCTTCTAAATTTGGAACTAACTTTGAATTAGAATTTGGAGTGAGTTTAAGATACAATAAGTACTTGTGAATAATTTCATATGTTGGTGTTTCTGTGATCAAAGTGTCTCTGCTTTATAGCTCACCACACTCAGGAATGGATACTGGTGTATAATTCCACATTTATATAAACTTTCAACCTCAAAGCTTGATAATTTATGAGTAAATTTCACTGTTGCTCCACTTTTATTGTTCAAAAGCAGAGGATAAAAAAATCTAATTATTTCTGATTTTGTATGACATGCTTTACAACTGAAAAGTATAAAAGTAGAAAGTACTCAAAATATACAGGCGAACTTAAAGGAAGCTGCTCTTCAGAAAGATTTCTTCTCTTGAAACAAGTTTATAGTGACTGTGTAGTATTAGGTAGTGCAAAATATCACTGTGCCACTTCTGAAGCATGCGGTAAGCCTTTTGTTGAAATAAGGAAATGACTGGGATAGGCTAACAGTCTATTTCAGAGGAAGAAAACTAATTACTTTATAGGGGTAATGTACAGTACTACTATCCAAATAATAATAAAATTTACTGTCCAAGAGTAGACAAGTAAGAAAATAGTGTGTATTCCCACTCCTTCCCTTCTGAAAAACAAGTAAAAAGAAAAATTCAGGTTCCAGCACCACATTGATAAATCAAGGTTGTTACTATGACCAATGGACCCCAGATCTGATTCTGAAATCATGAACTGCATGTCAACCTAGGAGCACAGTGGACACTTACTTAGAGAAAACTGGGAAGGCTTAGAAATATTAGTAGACTTTCTAGTATTCAGGACCTTTCCATATGTTTTAAACCATGCAAATGTCAAATTCTCCAGGCTAAAAGCAAACTCTCCACAAACACACAGATAGGGAGATTACTACATTTATTTAACATGTTTAAAATTTGCTAAGCTTAAAAAATTGACCTTTGAATTTATAAATTTCCAATCAGAAAATTCTGGTCAATGATAATGCTAATGAATAAAGTAACTGAATAAACCCCCCCTACTTCATTAGAGTTTGATTTTGCAAGTTACAATTTACAAACATACATTAAAAAAAAAGATACCTGATGAAACACTCACTGGACTCATGCTGTAATTTGTGTTATATTTTTGTATGGTTTTATCAAAGTTCCTCAGTTATAAAGAGTATTCAGCTTCTGTCCACCACCTTCTTTTTTGAAACAGAGTTGTGTTTAACTATGACATGACTCTTTGATAGCACGCATATTTCTTTATAAACTCGGTAAAATACAATTAGAAAAATGTATGCCCCAAACATCTGGTAAGCACTGACTGAGTCACTGCATTATCCTAATGACAGTATGAAGTAACTAATTTCAAAACTATGTAAGAGTACATAATTAAGATACTTTTGATAGGGAAATGCCCCACATATTAAAAAGGAAAGCTGGCCTAGATGTTTTGGGGCAACACAAGAAACCTCCTGTTATTTGCCTGGTGACCTTATTTAGAGTGGTCATTTCTAAATCATACCCAACAGCCAGTGAAAGATTGAATTGTGGCTCAAAAGAGAGTTTTTCCTTTATTCCATTGTGTACCATATATTAAATGGCTATTGAATTTAAAATGGAACAGGGCTGAGTATTCTCATTTTACGTACCATACGCTTGCTTATAGGCACTCAGAGTAGTTAGCTACCGATGAATAATACTGCATTTTCAAATGAATGCATTTGTGTTTTGCAAGTCCTCCATTCCACTTCCTCCTAGAAAGACCCTCTCAAACCTAACAGCCTGGAGAGACATGTATAAACTCTTCATAGTATTTGGTCTGACCTACTGATTTTGAGTCTTCTCTTTTTTCAAAAGTAAACTGTGCTAGTTTACCAAGCTCCAGTGAAACTTTGCTTCTGACTCATATATTACCTATATATTTTGAGAGCATTCCAAAACTCCTCTAAATCCTCCTAGGTCCCTATTTTTTTTTTAAATGAAGATGGCCACTGATAAATATTTATCATGAAGACAATTTTTATTAACAAATATATTAGGATTCCATATGATCTTAGCATAATAAAGAGATTAATTTCATAAATTCTCCATTTTATAAAAAAAAACAAAATAGCTCATGGAGCCCTATACTGTTTCAAAAATCTGACTGCAATTGTCTGCTGAGTTATTTACAAATTATGTGTAATATTTATCTTCTCTATTATATAGATGGTGCTTTAGAGGGAGCTTTGTTTTTCTTTTTTGAAATCCTCATTAACATAAAATTCAAGAAACCTTCAAATTTGAACATCTACTCAATCACTTTAGTAATTTATTCCTCTGGAATCTCTCTTCATAAAAATGCTTCTTTTTTTATGATCAGTATTCTTTGCTAAAGAATTAACATTGCATATGCTCTATTTCTTGAGAAAATTTCAGAGAAAGATTGCTTTTTAAAATTCAAGGGAATTGTCACCTATAATTTTCTTGCATATCAAGATCAAGGCATTCTTTGAAATCATGTATTCTGTGAAATTGACAGGAAGTTTTAGATAATGCAGATCTGAAACATGTAACAATAATAAACCCAATGAATAATAGTATAGTGGCAGATTTATTTTGGGATTCAGTAACACTACTATCTTATTTAAACATGATATTTCCTAGTTTTTGCAAAATGCTTTGATGTAGAAAGCCTCTTTTTTTTTCTTATTGTCAGTGCTGTGCACATAAAGAAAGTGAACTATCTGAAATATATGCTATCTAGATGATCAAAATATTAAGTTAGCAACCCTCTTCTATTAAACCATCTTGAGTTTTGTTTTAAAATTCATGGTTTATTTGAAGAAAATTGTCAGCATTCTATTCATATCAGACTTGAAGGGGCATTAATTTGCTATTCAGATTCATACTAGTGCTTTTAATATAACATTCAGCAAGAACACAAGCTAATAAATATTAAATAAATAAATTATTCTGATGTGCAGCACATCTCCTTAAAGCAAATAGATAAGATGAGTGATAAGGGGACAGACCTTAAAAGTAATTTCATCATGAAAAGTATCTAAAAATTGGAATGCTTTATCTGGTCAATATCTCAAGCTTCCAAACCTCTTAAGTTTACAATATCCAGAATGGCTTTATTCCCAATATACTGACAGATGCGAGTCTTGAGCTGCAATTTTCATGAAGTAGTCTATTGCACGTAGCTCGATTTTATAGATCCAGTTCTTACTTTTTTAAATTTAAGAGTTTTGCACAAAACAGAGGTTTAAATTGGTGCTTATTTTGGTGTTACAGGTATAAAGAAACTGACTTTTTTCAAAGAACAATTTGTACGTTTACATTTTTGCTTCCTCAACTGAATGTCAGTTAAGATTTCAGGTACAAAATAAACTATAAGTGAAAATTTGAGTACTTAAGTCTTTAACTGCCTTAATGAAGGAACAACACCAAAGTGCTATTTGGCTTTGCATATTATAAACTGCAAATGTGTTTGGGAAAATGTTCGCACTAGACATTAGCAAGGATGATTTAAATAAAAAGCAGAAGAGTAAATGAGCATTTCTAATTGTAAAATCTTGCCAGTTCCAGTGATCGACAAGGCAATTGCAAATTTTGACGTGAAATCCACTCGCTGTCTCATTGACTCTGTTGGGTACCTTTTGATGTACACAAATTTACGGCAAAATATACATAGCACAGGAGTATAAAGCAGTTATAAAGTCACAGAATAGTGGCTAACACACACAAAAAAGATAGCAAGGAATAACAACGTACTAGACTAAGCATGAGTATGCCCTTGTAAGTACCACCCTGTAAGACATGCAAGCAGTCCTCAATGAGGTGAGGAAGGGGCAACTTCCCCCACTCCCTGACACAGCTCCTTGGCATTGCTTAGTCACCACCTTCCAAGTCCCTGTTTTTCCTTTTAATTTTATCTGTTTCTATGTCAGTGGGTTCTTCCCATCTTCAGTCCTTGACCTGCCATGTATGCCCATCTCAACAAACTAATCTCAGTCTGCAGTTTTACTGTTCTTTTCTTGAGTGGTTCGTCTCTACAGTTTATCCTTGGTCTGAACCAAGGTTATGCAGCTGCGTCATATGAGATCTTGGCCTGGGATCACAGGGAGCACAATCTCAGGGATGGGGAAGGTTATGCTGCCACATACAACACTACAGGCATCTGCTCTAAGCTGCCCCCTCAGACTGCCACCTGCTTTCTTTCTTGTTATTGCTATGCTATCCTAGAGATGAAGTAGATTTTAAAGACACAGAAACAACATCCATTGAAAGACTAGGCAACAGGTTGACAAAGGATGCAAATACTTGTGGAGAACTATTACCAGGATTATACCTGGCCTCTTATGCAAAACCATCTGGGTTTCATAAAGTGTGTTTGAATTAAAAAAAAAAAAAAAAAACAAACTATGGGAAATCCTGTATGTTTTAATATAATACTTTAAAATACATACCTATCATATGCTTCAAAACTACATACAGCTCAATGACTGCTACTCTTCAAACCCAAGGCTTTTTCTTCATGACTACAATGAGGATGTCTTTATTGCCCTTTGTCTTTTCTGCTATAATACAGGACTACTTAAAGGAAGCAAAACTTTATACTATTAGCTTTATTCACACACTTCTACCCCAAACACCATAACTCCTGTTTGAATGTTTCCCTCAACTTTGAGACTGTTTGCTGAATTCAATGAAAGTTTGCAAAGGAGAAAGGATCTCAAAGATATATGTTTCCTGTGAGGTTTGTAAAAACAGGCAGCCAGACAGAGGAGAGAGAACTCAGGTTAAGAGCAGAGTATGACCTTCATTTTCTTGTTAGGCATCAAACAATACATATCCACAGAGATGTCCAAAATTCCACCACTTGTGACACTGTTTTTCTACACACTCCTCCCCCTTCATTAGTTCATCAGTACCCCACATGCCTTTTCTTACATGGTTTAGTACTTCCCATAGCCCACAGTCCACCATTCCAGGAAACTGAAATAATCCTATTAAAGGTATACTTACTAAGAGATCATGATAAAAGTAAAGCAGAAACAATCCATCCTGCTCCCCCACAGAGCAGGAGATAAATGTTGTGCTTATGTCTAGATCTGCAAGTAACATATTACTTAAGAAAAGGAACTTCTTAGGATAAGGCTATACTACAAGCTACAATTAATCTTGCCAGCAGGGCCCACTTTCCCCCATTCTGCCACAGGTCAAAGATCTACTGGACTTCTACGGAACTTTTATTTTAATAAAAAGAAAAATGGAACAAAATTTCTTGTTCTATGATTATTTTATTACTGTAAGAATTTGCAATGTTCTGTCACTGTAATATCAAGAAGGATAGTATCATATCAACCTGTTACAATCTCTCTCTCTAAAATGTGTTCAATTTCTTATCAACTAGGCTACCGAAGGGCATAATGAGAGGGTAAATAACTTTTGTATGAAATGTGCTTTTAAACGTTTGTGAAACCCTGGATTTTGCCTAATCTAAGCCAATACCGCAATGCTCTCCTGAAGTGAAATGGAACATTGTGCGTTCAAGCCACTGGAGGACCTGATTTTAAATCTTTTCTTATCCAAACAGGTATCTTTTCTATAAGGAATGATTACATGAACAACAATATTTTCCTTATTTCTTTATGGTGATTCCAAGCAAACCTCTCACAGAACTAATCATACACTTGCAATACCTGCAGACATTGCTTTCAATGGCATGACTAGGTACAGAAGAGATTATTATTTCTAAAAATTTTATGATCTGTCCTTTTATGTAGTTTGAGCCACATAAATTCTGTCCAGAGTTTTAGAACCAAGCTCTGCAAGCTCTGCCTGAAATACAGGATGACAAGATGCTCAACCCAATAATGAAAACTATCAAAGAGCAGGGCAGAAGAAATATTACTGAGGGAACTTTACTAGCTTGAATTGCAGCAACTGTGACCTTAAGGCACCTAAATGTTGAACAGAGGATGAAACTTAACCCTGAGCACCTACATTCTGTGGATCTTTTTGTGGATCTGGGCCAACATAATTAAGAATTCTAACTGATCCCACACAGCAGCTCTAATGAATTTTAACTTTCATTTTCAGCTCTCTAACCATGTACAAAGTAATGGACCCAAGGGAAAGATATAAATCCACATATTTCAAGCCAGACTGACCTCTAACTGTCAAGAGTTGGGAGGAAATTTTGTCTGGAAATGTTATGTCTTAATTGTCTCTTGCAGGGTTTCTTCAGCTTTACTATGAAGCAACAGCCAGCACAAATTAGCAGCTTGATTCAGAAGAGCATTGCCTGTGCCTATGTCTGAGCTCTTTTAGGTACTAGTCTCAAAACCTAGCACCTAACTTTCAGCTGCCTAAGTTTCAATTTTAAGAAATAAAAAGTTAAGTTTAGAATATTTTTAATAATCACAGAATGATATGAAGTACTCTTTTTCTACTATTAATTTCTAAATGAGTTGTAGACGTAAGAGTGGGTTTTTTATTATTAGAATGTTCATTAAACAATTCGCTCACAACAATCTTATTATTCTACATTTTTAAAATAATGAATATCGAGTCAGATTTGACAATATTCTTTGTTAATACAGAGTTGCTCTGAAGTACTACAATGTGATCAGGGAAAAACACATCCAAACATAAAATTTGGGCATGGACTCAAACAAGCAATGTTTCTTGATTTTAGAGGAGTCTCTTGCATTATGAATGTAGCTCATCAGCCCTAGGAACATTAACAAAAGCATAGTATGCAATTTATAACAGCTATTTTTGTACTAGCTTTTAAAATCTGAAATGATTTAAGGTTTTTAAGATTTTAATGAAGGATAAATACTGATCCCTTAAATGTTTTATATTTTTTTGGAATAGTGATAGTTTTAAACTATGTTTTGCAAAAAAATGTTATTGTACAAACAACAGAACTGCCAAAGTGCTAGGCAGCTAAGTATACGATATTTACCTATATAGTTTGTCCATGGACCTTTGTCAGATTCTGTTAGTTGCACAATATCTGCAAAGATAACTAAGTCTGATTGTTATTTTAAAATTAAATAGGATAATAAGCAGTATCTCAAATAAAAGAGTTCTGTATCAAGGATTCTTATCTTCTGCTATAGATCTGTACACTATTGTTACTATACAGCATTTAGGAAATTCTAATAGATTTATTTAAGATTCATTTTAGTTATTTTAGTATTGATAACTTTATAGTTGGTTTTTTTTTTAAATATTCATAGATCAGAAACAATAGGACTTATGGTACTGGTGTGTTGACTGCTCTTACCTAGTAGTCCTTTAGGGACCAGTTCTACCAAAATCTCTCTCTCCGCTTCCTTATTGCTGCTTTCTTGTGTGCACGTTGCACTTCTGAGACATCAGAACACAAGCACCAAAGGACCGGAAGGAGTATGTTTTCCGGTGGGGACTGTCATTATCTGTCCTTTATATTCCTACCCTTTATTCCTATGAGAACATTAGCCTGAAAGACATGGTGTCTAGATAGGAGCAGGGAGTTAAAATCAGACTGACATCTCGTTTCAGGTAAGTCCTGAGCAAGTTAAATAAATGATGAAATACTCGAGTGAATTCTATCTTTCAATGGCACAAAAAGTCCAATTTCTCAATGAGGAAGGATGGGCCTAGCCAAAACATGTCTTTTTTTTTTTTTTTTTCTTTTCCTTTTTGCCTTGCTACAGTAAGAAACACATTGCTTTATAAACAGACAGACATTGGGACAAGATTGTTGTGTGCCATAATGACTATGCCTGACAAGTCAGGCTACAAAAACTCTACAGGAAAAACAACATTCTGAATCTTTGCTCTTCTTTCTCTTGGATGACTAGTAAGTGCTAAAAAGCAACCAAAGAAAAAAAGAACAAAAAAAGAACAAAAGAACACAGGTTTGACTGCAAAAAACAAAAACAGATCCAAAGCTTCTCATCTAGTTTTATCTTTTTCCATAAAAAAGGCACAGTTGGTGGCTTTTAATCCAGGTCATATTCAATACCTTCAGATTGTTAACACAATCAATTCCATCTTCATGCTACTCAAGAATTACAGTTTTAGGAAAGCAACATACATAAAAACAAGTTGCTTTGCTTATAGCTGTCAAGTCTGCCTTTCCAGTGAGACCTAATTCCTCAAGAGCCGTCTGCGTCCTTCCAGGGACATATTCTCTCTTGATAACTCTGTTACTCAAAACTCTGTTGGAGCATTGTGGGGATACAGAGTTCTCTCTACTTAAGCATGCAAGTCTGGTACTCCATCTAGGTCTCCATCCTATGATGTACAACAGACAGTTACCGTATTTGTTAGCAATCAAACACCTGACAATATTGCTTTTCTGAACTATAGTTCGAAATAGAGGTTCATCTGTTCTCTTTTAGCTGTACAGATATTTTAAAGAAATAGTAGCATGCAAGCCATGTTTAGAAAAGTATATTCCAAACAGCAACTGATCTCTTAAAGCTTTTTGATACAAAGGAAATAAGCTAGCTATAAGCAGATGTGAAATTCACAGCTGTTTAATGCAGTAAATTGAAGTTTCATTAACAGTGGATCTACCATGGAGAAAACATTTTCAAACATGTCACAATGTAGGAAGCATTGGGAGGAGCAAGGAAATTATTTTAGTTTGTCCATATCCTGCATTAACACTATAACCATTGCACAATTTAATTACAGTTTATCCAATAGTTATGTTAGACATAAAGAAACCAGGAGAAAAATAATAAAAAAAAAACATAGAAAAAAATCAACATATGTCATTGGATATAAGGAATAGCTTCTATATGGGAATCACTGAAGAGTCCTGCTCTATTTAGCTTTGGAGAAAAAGAGATTGAGATTGGTAAGGACAGAAGTAGAGATTAAAGACTTGATAAATATCCATGAAATCGGGGGTGGCACAAAGAACACAAATAGGAAATAATCATTTAAATCTTGCATTGCTTAAAAAAAAAAAAAAAAGGCAACACCAATGGAAGTCAAAAGTTAAAAAATCTGAAACAAACTAAAACTGGGTTTTTTTGTTTTTTGGTTTTTTTTTTTCACATGCAAAGGATTTGTGGAACTAATTGCCAAAGGATGTGGTGGGACCAGATGATAGAAATGTCTTAAAAAGGATATCAGACAATTTTTTAAGGATAGAATGTTTGGTTCTGAGGCAACCTATAGCTTAGAAAGTCTGTAAATTGATGAATGCTGGAACCTGAAAGGTTCCTGAGAAACCATCAGCTTGATGCTTGCCATGAATTTATCTTTTCTAAAAAGATCCAGGGTGATGATGAAGGCTGACTTCTGGTCTGATCCACAAGAAGAGTAAATAAAGTTTGGTCAGTTACGTTGGTACAAAAAGCCAACTCCCAGGGAATAGTTTTTCCATTGTACAGCCTTTGTAAAACAGAGATGGAGTGTGGGAAGAGGACAAAGATGTCAGAGGGGTCATAGTGTTGTTTTCCAACACAGTGATTTCTGTGTTTCTTGTGCTAATTTTTATGTCTCCCTAATTCCCAGATTATTCATTTTCTGCCTAATTAGTTTGCAGTAACATATTCTCTGTTATCCTGTTTTTGATAATCATAGTTATGTTAAGAAATCATGACATTAACATTCTCTTGGTGTATTAGTAATATGTTGATCACCAAAATGTATTAATATCTTTGCCACAAAAATATATTTAATCAAAGTTTCTTTTCCCTTTATTGAGCTTCCTGACTCATTTTTGTTTCAAATGCTGTTATTTAGAATGACAAAAATAACAGTTTCTTCACCAAAAGTCAGCATAATTCCAGTGAGCTCTAGAAGACCTGAGCACTAAACCTGCGCAGTACTTCCACATGAAAAACATCAAGCCATGAAAGCTGTACTCAGTTTCAGGGTCCAAAATGGAAATTAAACTAGAGAATCACACCCAAAAAATTTGAACTGCTGTCATGTAAGCCAGATGGTGGCAGAAAAAGGTCAGTAACAATTGAGTGCAATGGAGCTGCTCAAGTGAATACAGAGTATCTGACTGAAAAGGTGATGAAGCCTTAGATCCTAAGTTATTAACACAGATACCTGTAAGAGGAACGGGTGTACTGAGAATGCTTATATTGGCATGATAGCAAAGTCATACATTAAATCCAAGTTTATTATAAAAAAAAAAAAAACAGAAATCAATGAGCAATTAACATTCAGATAGCAAACATCACAACCTTCAACTCTGAGTTATTTGCGAAGGAGCTGCATCAATCTGTTTTATTATTCAGAACTGTCAAATCATTAACAATCCAAAACTTAAAATTTGTTTGCAACAGCTTTATAGAGGTGACATGTTCAAGCATATTACAGGCATTATTTTCTTCACTTTTTCATCAAAATCCAGCACCTATTCCTTATAATAGTTGCACAGCAGTATTAGAAGTGGGAAGTTCTATGCCTTTGCAAACTTTAAGGCAGACTTCCTCTTCAACAGCAATTAAATACTGAGACTTTATTACAAAATTCCTGCTTCTTGTAACAATTTATAAGAGATGCTAAAGTGCAGTACTTTTTATGAAAAAAAAAGACACTGCAGAAGACAAGCCCTGTTATTCTGATAATTTCCTTATTTTTTTGCTCCTGAGAAATACAGAAACCAGGATTTATCAGAAGCATCACAGAAAAAGACATCACTTTTTTTTATAGGAAGGTGTCATTCATAATAAATAAAGCCAGGTAACTCATTAGGTTTAGAGAACTGTCACTGAAACCTCATCATCAGCAAATAGCGCCAGCCAATTTTGAGTTTTATGAACTTTCTGAGAAAGACACCTTTGTAATTTTTTGTAATGCCACAGTTCAGAAAGGGCAGAAATTAGAAGGCTCAGAGTCTGCACTTAGTTTGCTTTTTTCCTGCTGTAAGTCTCATAAGCACAGAATGACAAAGAAAAAGGAAAGCTGAGGAGGGCAATGTGAATACACACTTCCTTAAAAATCACATTCAAGAAACTGTACCTACCGGGTGCAGGTGCCCAGGTGGTGGTGGTGGTGGGTGGCAGGGGCGGCCCCTGTGAGGAGCAGGGGGGGGAGGAGGTAGAGGAGTCAGCAGTGAAGGAGTGAAGTGGAGCCTGGGAAGAAAGAGGGGTGACTGGTAGGAAGGTCTTTTCATATTTGTCTTTGATTTTCACCATGCAACTCTCTTTTAATTGGCAATAAATGAATTTTCTTCAAGTCATATCTGTTTTGCCTGTGATGGTAATTGGTAAGAGATCTCCCTGTCTTCATTTCAACCCATAAGCTTTTTCACCTTATTTTCTTCCCTGTCCAGTTGAGGAGGGGGAGTGAGAGAGCAGCTGAGTCAACCCCCCCCAGAAGCCATGGTTCACCTTGTAGCTACCTACTTGTGGAAGTCAAGCACATATTCCACAGTTTGCAATGCTCACTAATTTAAAACTATCCTCTTTATAAGAAAAAATGGTACCCAAAAGTGCTGTCAAAAACATGTAAGGGCTATATAGCTAGCTCCCAAATTGATAGCATTTTATAGGGTGACTGTATTTACAAATAGCACTTCAAAAGACATCTATAAAGTAGCCTTTATTGTCTGACATTCTTAAATTTTCAATCTTTTAAAAAGTCAGGAAACATACCCACCTTGCGAACAGAAACATGACTTCTCTTTCATTTATTTTTCGAGTAGTTTAACAAGGAAAGAAGATCATTTCCATGCCAAAAAATACATTAGGTAAGGAAATGGAATTGTCTTCAGCAGCACCACTGGAGTTTGGATCAGCACATTTTCTTTGATTTGTGAAAGACTAACCTATTTGCAAGAACTAAATTGAAGTCTGGATTTAATAGTTCCTCCAGATATGTAAAATAATTAAGACTTTCCATGCTCTTGTTATGAAATATTTTTCCTTTACAAGGTATTGTGTTAAAAACTGGGAAGATGTATCAGCAGAACATGCTTCTCTTCACACACATTACTCCGCATTAGGAGAAAAGATTAATGCCCAACTCAAACGCCCTCAGCAGGTGGGGAGTTACTTCACTGGAAAGATATCCGGAATCTTCCACCTGCCCTCTCTTTCCCCGTGCCTGTTTTGAGCCTTCTCCTCCTGCAGTTCTGCCGGGGGACCTTCTTCTAGGTTTCATGAGGCCTACTGGTATTTTTCCTCTTGACAGTTACATTAGTTCTTCACAGCTTCTGCAATGAAAGGTCATAAAGGTGTGTTCTGAGTTCTTTCTAGGGCTAGGATTCCGTGAGATATCAGAGACAATCCTACAGGATATTAATACATATCTTGCAATGACCCTCTCAGCTAGTATCAGTGTTTGCTCCCTCTCTTTGGCTATTCAAGATCTGCTAGGGAAAGCTGTGGTCTCTTTCATTTATATCAGTGTCAACTCACAGTCTTTCTCAGCAGCTTAATGATATACCTGTAGCTGCTTCCTAGGGTTGCAACACTAAAGGACTTGTATCTGGCTTTCAAGGCTTTTTCTGTCAAATAAGTATTTTGGATGGAAGACAGGTTCCTGCTACAACATAATGCATGATCTACTTCAAGGAGTTCATCAAGTTCTAACATATGACCAGAAAATGAAAGGATAATTGGCTAGCCATATAAAACAGCTTTAACTCCCCTCACATGTTTAGCTTAATAGTTTTCTTAAGGGCACTCATGTTTTCATGGTCCCAATAAAGGTTAACAGAGGTCTGCTGTAGAAAATCTTAGCTCTGTTTAGCATTAGCTTGTTATCAGGTCAGCCCAAACAAAGGAGAGGAAGTTCTGCAGTATAGTCCCAGATTTCTTATTTCCCCCTTTTTTTTTTTAGTTTTTATTTTTTCTTCTAAAAAATACATATATTGTATTGACTTCATGCCCTTTAATAGCTTAGTATATACTATAAAGTAAAATTTATACTTAAATGCTTTAATACCTTTACTTTTCCTGATGCAGACACTGAGAAAGCTTGTGTTTAAGTTATTTCATAGGCTGCTTGATGGCATAACTTTATCTTGCCCACTATTTCTTTCCCTGAAATGTGGTACAGACACCTTTTGCCAACCGATATTGCAGTGGTTCACATACATCACCAGCTCTCAATCATCTTCTCCTGTCTAGTGTTACTGTGCAACAGCATGAGTGGTGCTGCATTGCAACAGCAGTCAGTTTGATCACTATTTTGACAGAACTGAATGGCTGACATTTTTCTATACTGTGTCTTTATTAAAAGCCTTTGGCTTAATTCTGGAAAAGAAATTTCGCACAGGGTTATTTCAAATATGCTACTGCAACATGGATGCAGTTTGGTCCCAAACTCATGCAATGTATGGATTTTTGTGTTTCAAAATTGTTTCCTGTACTTTTTGCTTCATTATTTTTTTAAATATATATTTTCTTATTTCATATTAAAACATATAAAATTATTTTCTTCTAGAGGATTTCTATTTTTGGTTCAGGTGTGCATATGCATATTAATTCCAACAGCAACAATGCAAACTTAAAAAGGAGAGAATTTTTTGCCTCATTTCCCAGCTATGAATCAATAAAAAAAGACACAGAGAGCTTTAACCCCCACCCCCTAGATAATCATAGATAAGACACATGCTGGTTTAGTCATCTGGTGTAATTTACAATAGACTGAGGGTACTTCCAGCTGTGCCAGGTGTTGAACACCTCAGGGGAGCATTACAGAAGTTGACTGACATCATGGCACAGGAGAGTTTGTTCCCTTCTCTCTTTTCTTGATCTCCATCACCTCCTGGTCACAACTCTGACGCTGGCTGCCGACAAGCTGAGTGATGAAAGAACTAATACCGCAGTACTATCTCAAATAATCCTGTCCATTTGGGTGTTCTGATAGTTTAGTGTCACTTGGTACTGATATGAAGGGGGGAAAAAAAGAAAAAAGAAGCCACGCTGTGATGAGTAGCTGAACTTTACTGTCTTTAGGATCAAGTTCAATCAGTTATGTTACCTGCACTACTTAAAGATCACTGCATACTATGCAATATTTACATGGGCAGCTATACTGAAAAAAAGCAAGACAACATGTCCTTTCCAGTTATTTTTGGTGCAGTAATAAATATGGAACAGTAGAATGTGGTGCAAAATACACTGAACGGTACACAGTAAGACTGTAAGACTGTAATTTCAATGAAAGTGGTCTGATAGACAATTAGAGCGGACAGGGAAGACAGAATGGTTTCTTTATGTCACTGGAACTTTGACATAGAATTATGTCATCGAATTACAGTCTCACATTGTTCTTGTTCATGTATGCAATGCAATTTCTTTTAATAAGATGTAGAAAATGAAGTGGTGATGACAGCAAGTAATTTTGTAAGGGTTTTTTTTGGAGGGGCTGCTTTGCTATATCTCATTGAGAATTGGAAAAAAACCCAGATATTTGTCAAAAAATCTCAAAGCCCCTCTTCCCCTTAATGTTTCATGACATTTTTGTTGTTATTTTGTACTGGCTTGCTTTCACTGAGAAATCATTCTTTTCACTGCATTGTGAAGGGGTTATTTATTACTTTTGAAATAATCTGCAAACTGGAAAAAATATTTCTAGCAATGCAAAGTTTATCCTCCAAATGACTCTTTTTCCATTCAGAATCTTTTTTTAATTACTAATGGATGCATAAATCAATATTGAGGGATAGTTGGTATGAAATAATGACAGAAGGGCATGAAGTTTTCCTGCCAAATCCTTCAAAAGAGATTATGCAAGTAAGATACAACTATATATTTCTTTTTATAAGGCTCAAGACTGTAATTTCAAGTACAGCAGACAATTATAAGAAATATAGTTCCACCAGTATGCAAGAATGTTACCTACCAGCCAATTAAAAAGTGTTTGAATTCTCCTTCCCCCATTTTCTGTACATGCACAGAAGGTAGCTTATGATAAATGAAAAAAACAGCCAGCCCCTACTTAACCTAGCTTATGTCTGTAAAGTTATGAGTTTTAAATTTGAGATCAATGACAAAATATCTATTAACCCATTAGATAGGTTTTCACGTTTGATACACCAGCACTTGTTAAAACTCACAACTGGGTATCAAAACCAAGGCACAAACTTGTTACTAATAGCAGAAAGGTAGTAAGACTGATTTTCTTAGGTGGTCTTTCAGCTGTATACCTCAATGTATGAGCCCTCTTTACCTATCATCTTGTCAAGTTTTGTTAAGATTGTTTTTGTTTTAACCAGTAACAGAGACAAACAGGCTATCATAAACCAGTGCTGTTCTCTCTCTCTCAGATGATAACTTTCATGTTTTAAGTTTTCCATGGACAGCTAGCTGTAAGGAAACTTCTCTTCCAATCCATTCCAACATAACAGAGCAGAGCCATGGTATCAGGTACCTGCCTCAGATGTGTGGGACTGCACTACTCAGTGCTAAAAAGCAGCATTTGGTCCCGTCTGCCATGGTGGGGACCAGCATCTGGTTCTGTGAATCTTCCTGCTCTGCTCTATCCATACCTTACGCTGGAATGGAGGAGAAAATTGTTCACAAGTAGTTATCTGCCCCCCAGCCAAGACAAAGTAAGAAAAACAGAACAGAACAGAATAGCTCCAGTTGGAAGAGACCTAAAACAGTGATCTAGTCCAACTGCCTGACTGCTTCAAGGCTGACCAAAAGTTAAAGCATGTTGTTAAGGGCATTGTCCAAATACCTCTTCAACAGTGGCAGGCATGGGGCATCAGCCACCTCTCTAGGAAGCCTGTTCCAGTGTTTCATCACCCTTTTGGTAAAATTTCTTTATTTCCTAATGTCCAGTCTAAACCTCCCCTAGAGCAGCTTTGAGCCATTCCCACACGTTCTGTCACTGGATATCAGGGAGAAGAGATCAGCACCTCCCTTTCCACTTCACCTCCTCAGGAAGCTGTAGAAAGCAATGAGATCACCCCTCAGTCTCCTTTTCTCTGTACTAGAGAAACCCAGAGTCCTCAGCCACTCCTCCATAGGACATGCCTTCCAGTCCTTTCACCAGCTTCATTGCCCTCCTCTGGAGGCATTCAAGGACCTTCACATCCTTCTTATATTGTGGGCCCAGAACTGCACACAATACTCAAGGTGAGGCTGCACCAACATTGAATAGAGTGGGATAATCACTTCTTTTGACCAGCTGGTTATACTGTGTTTGATGCACACCAGAATACGGTTTGCCCTCTTGGCTGCCAGGGCACGCTGCTGACTCATACTAAGCCTGCTGTTGACCAGCACCCCCAGACCCCTTCTGCAGGGCTGCTCTCCAGCCACTCCTCTCCCAGCCTGTACTTGAGTCTGGTGTTACTCTGTCCAGACACGAGTACAAGCAAAGTTCTAAAAAAGTTCTTCAAGATTATTTCAAGGAAGACCAAATAATGTGGTCAAACTTTTTTTTTCCAGGAAAGATTAAACTAGCTCACTTTTCCAGAATAACTCACGTGATCCGTCAGGGCACCCAAGAAGGTAATTTGGGAAAGACCTCTACCAAGTCTCAGAGGTAAACAGATGCTGTCAGCATTTCTACACCTTGAGGTTTTTGAGTACTGAGCCATTCAATCTACAACCAAAGGTACAGTATGCAGTCTCGTAACTAGAAATTAAGGGAACCACAGGTATTTAGTGACTTTACTTGCACTCGCCATAGATTAAGTGCCTCCCTCAGCTCTTTCTTCATAGACAAAAGGATACTAAGGTACTTTTGTAAAGCACAAAGTACCTTTGTAATCTTGAAACTGGGTAATAAACTTCTAGGAGTCTCATCCAACTACTTGAACGTCTCCAACCAATTCTATCTTATCAAAAACAACCCACTGGAAACACAGTACCTCACAAGTGCAAGGCATTTAACCTTCCTTTACCACCTACTTGCACATTCTCTTCACAGTTTCCAATGACCCATATTTAGCTTTCTAAGCAAGCAGCAGGACACAGATAGAGATTTCATCCTCTGCCACCGAAGTCCTAAGGCAAAACAAGCAATAGTTTCCTCTGTTGTGTTAGACACATGCATGTTCTGAGTCCAGTACCATGTAACAGGCCTATGGGAAAATTCTATGGGTTATGGAATAAAATAATGTTTAGTAGATTAGGATGCCTTCCTTAGTACCTTAGTTTGAAAACTTACCCGTTTATGTAGCAAAGCTTTTTGAAACAAGTTTAACTAAATTTCACTGTAATCAAAACCAATTAATTTCTCATAGCCTTACCAATCATATCAAAATCCTAAAAATTCCAAAGTGACAGAAAGAAAATCATAACTGTATGTCAGTGAAATGCAGAATTTTGCCATTCTGTTCTATTAAATTTTGTAGAAAGCTGTGCAAAGTATTCAACAGATATAAGACAAAGTCAAAATGGTAAATTCCATACACAAAAATATACATATCCAAGTCCTCAACAAATGCCCCAGTACCTCTGTTGTCACATACTTAAATGTCTGCTTTATGGTAGAAACAGAATACTAGATTGTAAAACACCAAAATATCAGGTTAGTCCAATTTGAAATACACAAGTTCAGAGAGCTTCACTGATCACCTTAGTTTTCTCCTTTCCTTTTTAATCCTATTTTAATCCCCAAGCCTGTCATTTTCAATTTTTCTACTGATTGCCATCCCTAATTCCCTCCTGAATTTGCCTATGTTCTCTTACTTCTTTTCTAGCTTTCTCAGTACCTTCTCAAGGCATGAGAATGCAACAAATGGGTAGAAAGACCCATTGCAACAAACAGTTGTAAAAGCAAAAAAAGACGCAAAAATGCTCATTTGATCATTTACGCTGAACATAAATTTTAAGAATGACAGCTGGAAACTATGCTTCCAATGCAGTCAAAGCAGAATATTTTTATTTTACTTAAATTCCCTTGTGGCTTTATTTTTAAATAAAATTGCATCTATACTGAGAAACTCCAACAATGTTTTTGAGCATTAAAAATGGTACTTTACAGAGAAAAGAAATTGTCTTAGAGGTTTTGCACTGCCTTATTAATGTAAAAATAACTAGTAAGAAAGAAAAATATTTTTAATTAAATATTTCCTGACATGGGTTTTATATGCCATTCTTTCATTTTTTGACTGCCAGCTCATAGCAATGTTAATTACACATTGTGAGTGAATGTAGTGCTTATGAATGAAAGACAATAAGCCAAACTATATAGTTTAGCTATTTATACTAATAGGTTTTGAGATGTCCTAGCACAAGGAAATATTTAGGTGTTTCCACAGACCAGTGCAGAAAGAATTAATCTTCAGACAGAAAGAAGATTATTTTGGGGTATGGATACTCTTGTGCTAATATATTTAACTGAAGCAGATTTTCAACTCCCATGGTATTTTTCCCCTGAATATGGGTATAGAGAGAAGTCCCATCCTCTATCCTAGCAAATTAAAAGCTTAAGAGGAATAAACTTCTTCTAGTCTTTGTCCTTATGATAACATCACCAAATTCCTGATTCACTCTGTACCTGTTTTGGTTTGAATTCTAATTCTTTGAAAGTGAGAGGTCAGAATAATGCACAGAATTTCAAACTATGTTTTACTAAACCCTTGTTCAATTGTACTAGTATTTCTTTCTACTGAGAAAAAGTGATGTTATTATCAGCTACAATATACTGGCAGTTCACATCATTCTGTAATGAACTAGTGCATAGAATTCTCTCTTCTTCAGCTGTAAGAGACTGAAGTGTTAAGAACAATTGTCTCAAAGCTTGCTTGGGTGTGTTTATCTGATAAGACCGACCGCAGACCACTCTTCTGTCTGATAAGACCCAAGGACGGACCATTCTTTGGCTTATCAGGTACCATTAGCTTGCAAGGGAATGTGCAAACTTGCTGAAGCAACAGGCCATTCTTTGGCTTATCAGGCACCACCAAGAATAGGACACCAATTGGTATCTGGGCCAGGCTGCTTGCCCACCAACAATGCATATTGTGTGATTAGATGTGCGGGTGTGGCATACGCGATGTTGCCCTGGGTAACAAAACCGAAACGAGAGGGAAAACTCCCTCTCCAACAGGGGATAAAAGACGGCACAACGAAACCTGAGAGAGAGCCATCCACCACCGAAGAACTGAAGACTGAGGACCAACGGGACGCCGCTGGATCCTTGGTGGTGACTATCCTTTGCTTATCTCTCTGAATGCTTGCTTAATTTCCTCCTAATATTTCCTGCCTTTCCTATCGCTTTACTCTTTTATATTTACCCAATAAAACGTCTGATTGGCGGCATATGACCTCGTTTCTGTCTTAATTTCGCCCTTGGGATCATTAAGAACCTTCCCCGAGCCTGACAATCAGACCGGGACATAACATCGGCCATTTCCACTGATGAACTTCTAGCTTAATACAAGTTTCTGTCATTAGATTGATGTATAAAATTGCATCTTCTGCTATTAGCTTTAAACCCTATTTTGATTATTCTAGTTTTCAGAAAGCAGGTGGTTTTGAATGTTATTTCAACATTCTCCCTATTAAGAATGTCCATAATTTACTATTTGTGTCACATCACCTCTGAAAATATTGTTTACTACTTAACTATGAAAAATCCCATTATCCACCTAGCCTGACACTGAGGTTAATGTTGATGCTCTTCTTGTTTTAGTTAATGGGCTACCCTTTTCAGAATCCCTTTACTAATTTCCTCTTCTCTAAGTCCACTAATTTACCTTGTAGTGCTGTATCAAATGCTTCCGACCAGATAGGAGAGTTACATTTATTTTGTCTACAAAAATCACTACACTTGTTTAACAAAAAGACCCCACCCAACACCTCCCCCATGCCAAAGATAGAACAACAAAAAGAATTAGAAGTTAGTTTGTCATGAACTACTTTTCCATTTAATCTCATTTCAACTATTCTTTTCCTCTACATTTGTTCAGGAGTATTGCTTACTCTTGGCCAAGCATCAACAGCATGATACTTCTTGTTTGTGCTCTTGCCAGTGTAGATTTTCACCTAGCAACAAGTGGTGCTATTTGGTGCCATAATATGAATCATACTTATGCAATTTAAATATAAAACTCTCACCCATTGCACAAAATAAAAACCCACTATAATTGAGTTATCTGCAACTTCAAGGTTGTGCAAAGTTCAACTACAGCTTTCGACTGACAAACAGATAAAGTGATGTTAGAACATACATCCTTATTCAGTGATGGAAAGTCAGTCCAAATGTCTGCTTTTAGCCTGGTATGACCTGTGGTAACTATAAAAATATTGTTTAGTCAAGCAGGAAGATAGCTGCTAGGACTTGAGCCACTGAGATATTTTTGGATAACAGAAGATATAATCTGTTGTGAGTGTAGTTCACCAAAATGTCAGGTTTAAGAATAACTCCACCAAAATGTCAGGTTTAAGAATAATTCTAAGTGGCTAGAATTTGTTACCAAATAAACTTTTACCATCTTTAAAGTCTATTTGTCTTGTTACATTCATCACTTTGGGCTGCATCATGCTAACCATAAAGAATGGCAAGACAGTTAATGTACTCAGCAAAGACTTAAGGAAAAACAGCACAAAACAACGACAAAAAAAAAAAACAAACAAAAAAACCCAAAGAGGCTAATTCCTATCTTTACTTTTAACAAATCCCAGTACTTGAACAAACAGCCCTTACAAATACCTCTTTCATATCTCTGTGCTGGAGGTTGTTTTCTAAGATCAGTTTTTGAAAATTAAGTCTGTTTAAAAAGTAAAGAATCTTGAAGACACAGCCAGGAATAACTGACAGATCCAATGACTGCTGCTTAGAATGCTGAATATGTCTGCACTATGCTACTATGAAATTTCTAGGCAAACAGGATCCTAAAAGCAAGAATTTGCTGTAAAACTTTTTGTGCACACACAATAATAAAGTTTACACTAGCTGTCAAAAGATGTGGAATAATAATCTGGGTCTGATTCAAGGCAGGACCCCATGTTAACAGTAAAACTGGAACTTCCAAAAAGCTGCGTAACAGAAGTTGTTAATGTTCTGTTCACCATTATGTGCTCAAGATGTAACTTATTAGGATATACATTTTTTCAAACGGCTTTTCATAGAATTCCACATGACAGGCTGCTGATTAAACCTTGGACAATTTAGGTCCAGGGTGTAGCATGATAATAAATAAAAGTGTAACTGAGAGACAGGAAAAAAAAGTATTTTCAAGAATTTTAGAAAAGTTCAACTCTGGGAGTTAAGGAGATTCTCCACTGCTTTTTACTACTACTCCATACAGCTTTCACATTTGAAGTTGCTCATGAAACAAAACAGGGAAATGGCAAACACAAGAGTCAACATCAAAGAAAGCTGGACAAGGATTAGAATTACTATATAAGTAAACTAACTTAGAGCAAACAAAATTCAATATATATTGGTATAGGTAGGCTTATATTAGTACTTCTAGAGAGATGAATGATGATTGAAAATACAGGCGGGGAGAAGGGTTAAGGAGGAATGTTGTAAAAAATGGAAAAAGCTAGTCTTTATAACAGTAATCTCTCTGCAACTCTTGTACATAGGAGAAAAAAAAGAACAAGAGAATGAAATATGCTTAGTGTGACCACTAAATACTGATTAGTTTCAGATCCTGTACATCTGCTAGTAATAGTAAATTAAATTCCTAAGTATGACACAAAAGATAAAAGACTGGTGATGACGCTAGAGTGGGGCCATCAGTGGCATATCTAGTCTAAGACTTTTCCCCAACAGTATCTGATAGCAGATGACTCATAGGAAGATGCAAGACATCACAGTCTTCCCCCAAATTATTATTTGAATCAGCCTCTCCTTCCTCTGCCCTCTCTCAGGGGGCTTCTTATGTCCAGTGAGGATGGCTCTGTGCTGTCCAAAACCAGTGGGATTTACTCATTGTTAATGCCATGCCATGACTTGGATGTTTTTTTTCATTCACTCCCTTGTCCAACCTTTTTTAAAGATCTCCAACATGTCAACTTGTTCCAACATTTTGTGCAATGAGTTTTTCAGATTCCTTGTGTGGTTCAGGAAAACATGTCGTGTAGTTCAGAAAAATATCACTTTTTTATGTACTTTAAGTCAGACACTTTAAAGTTGATTAAATGCAATCCCACTTTTGTACTATGGGAATGCAAGGGCATAAATGCCTCTCCTCCTCCTACCCTCTTAATACCACTTATTAACATATATAACACATTAACACACATAAACATCTCCTCTCTAAATATCACCTCCAATATCTGGTGTGAAGCTTTCAGTGTAGAATGGCAGAAACTTGGGAAGAGCTGCACAGGGATGTGCTTTGAGATCAGGCTGCAGCTGTATGCGATTCCCCAGGCTCTTAATTCCTCTACACACACAGAGGAAGCGCGATACTGCCATTTAGCCTTCTTCCATCAGACCTGCTCATGGAAGCTGGTAAAGGAGAATCCCATATAACCAAATTTATTGTCTGTTTCAACGTGTCCAAAGACTAGAAATTTCCCTAAGAATATCACCAAATAGCAGAAACATGAAATTTGAAAAAGAAGCTAGTGACAGCTATGCTTTTAAGGAAATGATAATGATCAGCTCTCCCTTCCTAGGCTTCAACACTTGTTACCTATCCAATGGCTGCACCAGGGGGAAGATAATCAGCTGAGATGCCATCTGAGAATCAATCTGCAATAATTTTGATGAGTAGACCCCATTTAAAACTCTGCTCTTAGCCATACTTTGGGGATTTACATTTTCTCATTTCCATATCCCCACTACATAAATACAGTATGTTTTAAATCTTTCTTGATTTGAATGTGTCTCCATATTTCCAGGTATTTTCTTCATTCACTTCTGCTCTTCTGCCGTCATGTACAGAACTAAAAACAGCATTTCCGGGAAGAAGACAGGAGTGATATGTGTTGCATCATTTTTAGGTATTTTTCTTTACGCCATGTGTCCCTAACATTTTGTTCGCTTTTCAAATGTTTTCTAATTTACCAACACAGCAAAGCAAACTTTAAAAGAGTGAGTTTACTCTGGAACAAAAGAAAGGGTACAGTTAGAGGACATTTCTGTCAGTAGCAGTGACAGCTTTGAAAAAAACATGACTGTTCTTACTTACCTGGGAGCACTTCTATCTAGTTCAGGACGTTGTGCAGCACACCTGAGAAGGCATGAAGGAATAAAAAAGCAACTAGGGTCATAGATGGCTCTTATGCTGTCAAGAGATGTACTTTGTCACCTGTCTGGCTTTGTCTTATCCCAGAAATTCAGTCTCTTAGCCTAGGTACAAATAATTACTGAGGTTGCCAACAAATGAAATAAACTGTATTTGAGATGGAACAAGGCTTAGTGTCATTTAAATCTAAGACATAGCAAAGACAACTGTCATCTCACTATCAGGTAGACCTAGCCTAAAAACAGGGCGTGGGCAAGAAAGCTTTCTTAGCTCTCTCTAGTCAAAAATAACTGGTCCTTTAATCTTGATTTATGTCATGGCACTCACATTTGCTCAAGTGCAATTCTCAAAAGTGCCCACAGAATTTCTTCGAATAATAAACTTATCTTTCCTATTCCATGAAAATAATGCTAATTTTCCATTTCTGCTGATGTTTCCATTTCGCTTACGCAAAATGCCTTCTACAGTTGCAAAAGGATTCTGAATTTTTCCTTAGGCCTGTGGTGTAGTCCCAAGTAGCTAATGATACATCTCTATTATACTTTCAGTGTCAATTTTAGGTGAAGCTACGCCTATAAACAAACAGCTAATTCCCCTAATGAATTCTCTGAGGTTAAGCTGACAACTGCCACTTATTATACTAGTTTAGAGTGTTTTGCTTGGTGCCCAAAGAAAAAAGAAACATACCATCTCATGGGAGTAGATTAGAATATAAAGACTGAGCCACCTCATTGTGGGTCTTAAAATAATAGTGTCCTCAATGGATTTAAATGACTGCAGCCATTTTGCCTCCAGTTTTGCATAAAAATGTACTTTAATTCTATTCTATATAAGTTTTTCCTCCATTCAATGGATTTTGCTACCTGTTTCTGATTGCAAAAAACCCCAAATTCAGAACAAAGCCACAAGATTTTTATACCTGAAAGAATATTAATGCAAATAATCAACATTCTTTCTCTCCACAAAGAAAAACCTCCCTTTGAAATTCCCTTGAAGAAAGCTAAGCTGAAACTGGATGCTTTTGGAAAGTGTTGCCCATGTAAGATATAATAGATATAACATGCCAAAACATTAATACTGAGTCACTGTAACATTGTTATTATTGTTATTTATTTCCTGGCTCCTTAGATGACTAAAACCTGCTCAAGATACAGAAGACAAGACAGAAAACTATCCTGTACAGATACTGTCTGGGAAGACACACATCATCTCGTAAGATTATTGTGGTTTTTAAAGCCAATCCTAAAGTGAAGAAAGCTCCTCTGAACGTACACTGATGGCATTAAGAGTAGAATTTGGCTTCACTGATACATAACACATACCAGGTGGCATCTGGATATGTTGTCTTGACACATCTTGTAAGTGTGTTCATGCTCAGTATGTTGCATATTGTCAGCTTACTGAATAACAGTCATCTATATTATTTATAGTTGTGACAAAAGTGAATAATTTGTATATTCACAAACTTTCTTAATCTCACACTCCACATATCACTTTATTTGTGCTACAGTAGTAAGCTCACTCTCTCAAAACAATGATGTTGTTATCCTATTATCGTAAAAAGAAGCATAACTTTTTTTCTTTGAATATTTCCTCATTATATTCAATATCTTTATTTCAGTTAATTCACTGAAAAGTGGCATGTGTCATGTAAATCCTTAACTGCCATTTTCCAATGTTGCTTATCATTACAAATTAAAGCATAGGATGCTTGGACTTTTGTTTTCAAATAGGCTTCAATTGCAGTACAACAGGCAGAGTGATTAAAATTATTGGAGGACTTCAAATTTTATAGGCACTTCAGTATGGAATTTAAAACACTCCAATAATTTTAAATCAGTCTGCACTGCAAAAGCAATTTAAATTTATTGGAAGTGAAATTTGGAAGCGATCAGGGTTCTGGGCATTGCAGCACACACTGGTTTAAAATTACTAGAGCACTTTAAATTTTTATAAGCACTTCATTTAAAGATCAGGGCTCTGTCCTGGGATGGTGTAATTTAGAGTTGTTAGAGGTTTTCCCACTTGAATGCAAATTAAAAAAAAAAAAAAATTAGAGTTCTTCTCAGAATAATCTTACATTATTTTACTTGACAAGAGATCCAAAATCCAATTTAAAAAGAAAAAAAAGGCAAACAAGGTACAATCCTGTAAAAGCTATCTCACCCCATTCATTTCAGAGAAAGCTCTTGCAACACTGTCTTTTGTTATAGTCCCCGATGGATTTCTTTTTTCTAGCATAAAGAGTAAATAAATGTCAGATAGATTTCAATACACTTTATGCAGGTGAAATTTTCTTTAACTCAAAGTGACAGAGAAATTGTTAAGAAATCAAATGTCACAACAAAGGCCCACACCCTACCAACTATGGGATTAAGTTTGAACTGTTATGTATGAACTGGAATGTGTAGAGGACTGTTTCCTCTTATGAATGTTAGATGTGCCAACTAGGAAGGAAGCACTGCTGGACCTGCT
This sequence comes from Theristicus caerulescens, assembly GCA_020745775.1. Classification (NCBI taxonomy): domain Eukaryota; kingdom Metazoa; phylum Chordata; class Aves; order Pelecaniformes; family Threskiornithidae; genus Theristicus; species Theristicus caerulescens. The sequence goes on from CM036558.1 coordinate 79,992,169, forward strand.
ATTCACAAACCAAGAAAACCTGCTTTGTAATATCTCAGTCAGTACCAACCTTGGCTGCAGTGATCACAATATTGTGGAGTTCGGGATCTGGCTGAGCATGCTGAAGGTTAGCACCAAGACAAGGGTTCTAGATTTTAGAAGAGCAAACTTCAGCTCGCTCAGAGCTCAGTTGGGAGGGCTTCCGTGGGATGCTTCCATGGAGGATAAAGGAGCCAGCGAGTGCTGGGAGTTCTTCAAAAACGCTCTCTTGGAAGCACAAAACCAGTTTTTCCCCTATAAAAGGAAGTAAGCGGAGCAAGAGGCCCCCTTGGCTCAACCACGAGCTCCTGGGTCTGCTTAAAACCAAAAGAGATGCATACCAGAAATGGAGAAGTGGAAGATTGTCCACTGAGAACTACAAGGGCATTGCCAGAGTGTGCAGAGAAGCAGTTAGAAAGGCAAAAGCTCAACTTGAATTGGAACTGGCCAGAGACGTCAAAAATCACAAGAAAGGGTTCTTCTGGTATGTAAGTTGTAAGCAGAAACAGAAGGAAAACATAGGCCCACTGTTAAACAATAGAGGTGAATCAGTCACCAACAATGCTGAAAAGGCAGAGGTTCTCAAAACCTTCTTCACCTCTGTCTTTACCAACACTTGGATCCCAGGCATTGGGAACACAAATCCAGGAGGATCCAAACACAGACCCACCATCAGTGATGAAGGAGTTAGTATGTGAATTATTACAGGAGCTTGACCGCTACAAATCCATGGGCCCTGACACCATCCACCCGAGGGTGTTGAGGGAGCTGGCTGATATCATTGTGGGGCCACTCTCTATAATCTTCGAGAAGTCGTGGAGATCAGGGGATGTCCCAGAGGACTGGAGGAAGGCAAATGTTACCCCTATCTACAAGAAGGGCTCAAGGGAAGATCGGGGTAATTACAGGCCCATCGGTCTTACTTCAATCCCCGTGAAAGTCGTGAAACGGATCCTCCTGGGGGCCATCACGAGTCAAATGAAGCACGTGATTGGGAAAAGCCAACATGGCTTCACAAAAGGCAAATCGTGCCTGACAAATCTGGTGGCCTTCTATGATAAAGTGACCTGCTCGGTTGACATGGGGCGAGCGGTTGACGTTGTCTACTTGGACTTCTCCAAGGCCTTCGATACGGTTCCCCACAGCCTCCTCCTGGAGAAACTGATGCATTATGGCCTGGACAAGTGGTCTGTGCAGTGGGTGAGGAATTGGCTGATGGGCCGCACCCAAAGGGTGGTGGTAAATGGCTCTTATTCAAACTGGCAACCCGTCACAAGTGGGGTCCCCCAGGGATGGATATTGGGCACAACGCTATTCAATATCTTCATAAGTGATCTGGACAATGGGATCAAGTGTAGCCTGATGAAGTTTGCAGATGACACCGAATTGAGTGGGGACTTAGATACTTTGGAAGGGAGAGCCACCCTGCAGGAAGATCTGGATAGGCTGGAAGAGTGGGCTAACAAGAACCTTATGAAGTTTAACAAAGACAAGTGTAAGGTCTTGCACCTGGGAAAACATAATCCAGGAGTGCAGCTCAGACTGGGATCCACCTGGCTGGAGAGCAGCTCCATGGAAAGGGACCTGGGGGTCCTGGTGGACAGGAAGCTCAACATGAGTGAGCAGTGTGCTGCTGCAGCCAAGAAGGCCAATAGGATGCTGGGTTGCATCACCAGCAGAGATAAAGAAGTCATTATCCCACTCTACTTGGCGCTTGTCAGGCCATACCTGGAATACTGTGTACAGTTCTGGTCCCCATTATACAAAAAAGATGTGGACAGGCTGGAGGGGGTCCAGAGAAGGGCCACCAAGACGATCAAGGGTCTGGGAAGCCTGCCGTATGAGGATAGGCTGAGAGAACTGGGTTTGTTCAGCCTTGAGAAAAGGAGGCTTAGAGGTGATCTCATCACCATGTACCAGTACTTAAAGGGGAGCTACAAAGAAGATGGAGACTCCCTTTTTACAAGGAGTCACATGGTGAGGACAAGGGGTAACGTGTACAAGTTACTCCCAGGGAGATTCCAACTGGGCATGAGAGGAAAATTTTTCACAATGAGAACAGTCAATCATTGGAATAATCTCCCCAGGGAAGTGGTTGACTCCGCTATGCTGAACACATTTAAGACTTAGCTGGACATGGTGCTGGGCCATCTTGTCTAGATTGTGCTAGAAAGGTTGGACCAGATGATCCTTGAGGTCCCGTCCAACCTGGTATTCTATGATTCTATGATTAGTTTCAGAATCATAATAGAACAACTGAGGCTTCTTTCCTATTTTAGAGGATTGCTGATCTCTTTCTTGGCCTCAGATACTTCGAGTTTCCATCATTATTCCTGATTCTTTCTGATTATCTCTTTAGTTTTTCCTGGGGGAAGAGAGTGGGGGGGAAATAGGGAGCCGTTTGTTTTGAAAAACAGGCCCAAAGTTTAGCAGCAAGTAAGAGTTGAGGTATTCTTTGAGCATATGCAAGATCTTCTAGTGTTTAAAAGATGCTCTAAGATCAGTTTACAAAAAATTAAGCAAGGTGAAGACGAGCTGATCAACTGTGGTAGGTGAGGCACATTATGGAAAGGGGCCCACGAGGATCCTTTCATTTAGGAGCAAAACTATCTGTGCCATACAAAGGTCAAATTAAATTATTTTTATGGGCAACTATCATCCTGACTATGTTTAAAACTCTTCTTCTTTAAACTTGCCTCAAGCCCACCAACCACCTTCATGCTCAACAAGAAAAATGAAAACAAAGAAAAAAAAATTCCAAGTAAAAGTATAATTAAAATATACATATAATGGAACTAGGTAAATAAACCCCAACAACCCTTCTCCCTCTCCCTTCTGCATCTGTGCCTCACCTAGAATAACCTTGTAGGCTTCACAGAACAGGAGCACGTTTTTAGCTCTACTGTAAGAAGTTTAGTGGAATACAGTATTAATAGCTATACAACCCTCCATATACGTGCAACCATGCATGTGAGCAGAAAGTAAAATAAATGCTTACAGGATAGAGTCCAGTGTGGGATTCACGTGCCCAGCTGCTGGCAGCAGCAGCAGCAGCGGCGGCTGCAGGGGGGCCCCTGTGAGGGGCGGCCGGGGCTGCCCCACGCCGGCCACAGCCGGTTGCAGCCGGCTCCAAGGGCCCCAGCGCAGGGCAGAGCTGAGCCCCTCAGCCCCGGGCGGGCGCCTCGGGGAAAGCCTGGGTAGGGAAGGGCAAAAGGCTGCCCGGCAGCCGGGGCTGAGGGAGCCAGGGTGAGAAAGAGCCCTGTGAGCCCCGAGGGGAGAGCGGGAGGAGGGGAGGAGGTGCTCCAGGCGCCCCGGCAGAGATTCCCGTGCGGCCCCGGGAGAGACCCCGCGGGGGCAGGGGTTTCCCTGCAGCCCCTGGGGAGGCCCCGGGCTGGGGCAGGGGAAAGTGTGAGGAGGAAGGGGCGGCAGGGGGGAGCTGCTGTGGGCTGACCGCAGCCCCCCATTCCCCATCCTTCTGCCCCCAGTCTCTCAAGGGGAAGAAATAGAGGAGTCAGGGATGGAGGAGTGAAGGTGAGCCTGGGAAGAAGGCAGGGGGGAGAAATGCTTTTGTATTTGCCTTTGTTTCTCACCATGCAACTGTCTTTTAACTGGCAATAAATGAATTTTCCCCAGGTCAAATCTGTTTTGCCTGTGATGGTGATTGGTAAGGGATCCCCTTGTCTTTATCTCAACCCACAAGCTTTCGCATTCATGTTCTTTCTTGTTTTCCACCCCATCCCTTGGAGGCGGGTGGGGGTTAACTGAACAGATGTATGGGAGTTCGGCCATTGGCCAAAGCAACCTCACCAAAGCTGGTTGGTCTAAAGCTGCTTCAAAGAATTTTCAGTAAAACAATGACTTCAACAAGTGTGAACTCTAAGGGTAATCTCAAATACCATACTACAGAGAGTGATAATTAGTTCAATTGGTATATCTAAACTAGAGAACTACATCTAAAAAACTATGGTGGTTTATACTACTGAGAAACCCTCCATTTCTGAAAGCAAGTGTAGTTGTTTTCTACCAGGGCTGGGCAATGCACATTACAGATTTTAGGCCACTTATTAAGACAGCACAGTGAGATGAAAAAACTACCCAAATTTTCTTTTGAGTGAAATAATTCTGTTACTGTAGAGAAGTGTGATGTGCTGGGTACTTAAAAACTATTCTGGAAAAATCTATAAAGTCAGCCTGTTGTCACAAATAAATTATTAATTCATCAGGTGGTTTTTTTTATAGGATGCCAGTTTGACAGAGAGAGGCCCATGGATTTGATACAGATCTTTTAATTATTTTTTTTCTTTTTCTCTTCTAATAGAAGTGACCCCCAATGCATATTGTCAAGCACTTCAGGAGTGATGAATAAACTAGCTGGAAGCATGCCATGCATACCTTCTGATTAGAAAGAAATATGATGCTGCTTGGGTTCCAGAAGACTAACTTCTGGTAACTGAACTTTCACAGTCTGGCAGGCACCTTCACAAATGAATCCAGAATGATTATTCACAGTAATTTGCTTCCAGTGCTATCCTTTATAATTTAATTGTAAATGAAACTGTTTTACTGTAAACAGATGCGAGGTTCCCCTGCCCTGCTGCCCTGGGAGACTGGAAAGGTAAAATAAATAATAGTTTTTAAAATCCCCTTTAACAGATAAACTTTATATCTGCACATAATGATATCTTTGATTACTTAGAATTTAGAAACTTAGAACTTTGATTTCCTGGTGGTTGAGGTTGGAAAGGACCTCTGGAGATTGCCTAGTTCAACCCCCTGCCCAAGCAGGGTCCGTTATAGCAGGTTGCCCAGGACTGTGTGCAGCTGGGTTTTGAGTATTTCCACGTATGGAGACTCCACAACATCTCTCAGCAGCCTGTTCCAGTGTTCAATCATCCTTGCAGTAAAAAAGTTTGTTCTTACGCTTAAATGTAATATCCTGCATTTCAGTTTTTGTCCATTGCCTCTTGTCATTTCACTGGATACCTTTGAGAAGATGGGAGGGACTATTGCAGATGGAGTCAGACTCAGACTCCAGCTTTCCCCATCCCTCCTTGTATGTCAGATGCTCCAATCCCTTAATCACCTTACTGGCCCTAAAGCAAAAAAAAAGTCTTTTTTTAAGATTCCAAATGACATCAAGTTAAACTATGCAAGATTTTAAAAAAAAACAAAAACAAAAACAAAAACTTTTTTTTTTGGGAAAAAAAAGAAGCTGAAGTGGGAAAAAATGCAAACTGGAAGCTTGGCAGAAGTTCCACATCAGCCAAGTTCCATGTCCAGGAAGGGTGAAGATGAACATTCCTCCCTCCCCCTTGGGCAGATATGAGCAAAGGGGTTTTTTTTAAGACTCCTCAGCTTGCATGTGAAGAAGGCTCAGCATGTAGAATGGTCATTGAGGACTTTTGGTTTTGCCTTCAAGTTAGCCACAATAATGCAATAATAAAGAGAATTCTACATGTCCTAGAATACAAGGCAGCAGGTGACTGAAGAAAGTGATAGACAAATGTGTAGATAGAATAGCATAGCATAGCACAGCACAGCACAGCACAGCATAGCATAGCATAAAATAGAATAGAATGGACTATTGCAGTTGGAAGGGACCTACAATGATCTAGTCCAATGGCCTGACTGCTTCAGGGCTGGCCAAAAGTTAAAGCATATTGTGAACGGCACTGTCCAAATGCCTCTTAAACACTGACAGGCCTGGGGCATCAGCCACCTCTCTAGGAAGCCTGTTCCAATGTTTCACCATCCTCTCTGTAAAGAAGTAACTTCCTAATGTCAAGTCTAAACCTCCCCTAGTGCAGCTTTGAACCATTCCCACGCATCCTATGGCTGGGTACCAGGGAGAAGAGATCAGCACCTCCCTCTCCACTTCACCTCCTCAGGAAGCTGTAGAGAGCAATGAGGTCGCCCCTCAGCCTCCTTTTCTCCGAACTAGACAAGCCCAAAGTCCTTAGCCGCTCCTCACCGGACATGCCTTCCAGCCCTTTCACCAGCTTTGTTGCCCTCCTCCGGACACATTCAAGATGTGCCCACTAGGATATAGGAAGTGTCAGTCATATGATCCAGGAAGTGACCTTTTAAAAGTATAGGAATTTCTATTAAGCTGAAGCTGAACAATGCAATTCATTTTTCCTCTACTGGATACCAGTGCTCAATTTTTTTGAATTACTGAAAAACTACAAGTGTTATTCCTTAATATATATTAATTGTTACAGTTTAACAATGCTTTCCTGCTCCTATTTTTCCTACTTAAGAAAGTTTCTTCCATTCAGTCACAAAAAAAGAATGCTTACAAGACATCCCATTTGGATTTATGAATGGTAACAATGGAATAGTGGGTGAACGGTGAACAATCCAGTTTGGTCATAAACTCCGACTGCTAGAGTCACAAAGAAAGAAAAAAAGAGATTAGCTGGTAAACAAGTTAAAAAACCACAGCAAAGTTACCTGATTTCTTCACAAGAAATTTCTCTTCCATTCTGTTCTGTGGATCACTGAACTCATTTATTCTTGACTTGACCATTTGTCAAACTTTTCTTTCTAGAATCTACCAGCTTTGGCTGCAGTCAGACATTGAGGAATATCAGATCTGCATAATTTCGGATCACCTGAAAACAGGATTTTAGTCTACTTGGACTGCATTTATGCATTTTTATCAAATTAGTCGCCGCACATAGAGCAGTGACTACATTGTTTGATACAGTGGCTGGATTGCAATCTGTCTTCTACTCAACTTCATTCATGCATCCCATAACCCACTTGTTAAGTCCCGGTCTGATTGTCAGGCTCGGGGAAGGTTCTTAATGATTCCAAGGGCAAAATTAAGACACAAACGAGGTCATATACCACCAATCAGGCCTTTTATTGGGTAAATATAAAAGAGTAAAGCGATAGGAAAGGCAGGAAATATTAGGAGGAAATTAAGCAAGCGTTCAGAGAAAGAGAAGCAAAGGATAGTCACCACCAAGGATCCAGCGGCGTTCCATTGGTCCTCAGTCTTCAGTTCTTCGGTGGTGGGTGGCCACACTCAGGCTTTGTTGTGCCGTCTTTTATCTGGTGTTGGAGAGGGAGTTTGCCCCCTCGGTTCGGCTTGGTTTCCCAGGGCAACATCACGTAAGCCACGCATGTACACCTAACCACACAATATGCATTGCTGGTGGACAAGTGGCCTGGTCCGGATACCAGTTGGTGTCCTGTTTTTGGTGGTGCCTGATAAGCCAAACAATGGCCTGTTGCTTCAGCAAGTTTGCACAAATTTCCTTGCAAGCTGGTGGCATTTGTTAAGTCAAAGAATGGTCTGCCCTTGGGTCTTCCCAGACAAAAGAGTGGTCTGCTGTCTAGTCTTATCAGATAAACACACCCAAGCAAGCTTTGAGACAATTGTTCTTAACACTTCAGTCTCTTACACCACTGCAGATATATTTATGTGCAACTCCTTTAGGTAGCCAGCCAGCACGTCCAAGGTCAGTTATTATCCTAGTAAAAGCATGAGGCCATGAACAGGATGTCATATCACTGATATATATCACTAACACATAACTACCACATAACACCACAACATTTCTTCTTTTCCTGGATGACATTTGCAGACTATGTGATGAAATAGGCTGAATCTTTTCCTTGTTAGTGAATCTAAAGAAGCTTTTGTCAAGTGAAGGGTGGTGATACAGATTCATGCAAGTTCCCCGCACTGGAACAATATCATTATGGCCTGTGTTCAGAAAGATAAGGTACAGAGAAGGAACAGTAGGAGGACCTGGCTGCCAGCTATTGAGTTTCTGATTTCTGTCAGAAGTAGGTGAATCAGGGCAGCAAATCTGTTGACTCCCATCCTATGTAATGGCTGAGTCTCTGAAAGGAGGGAGCTGGTGGCAGTGGGTCATACAATACATACAGCAAAACAAAAGCCGGAAGGTGAGAAAAGCAGTTTTCGTGGAGGTCTGTGTCAAGCTCACCGTGTATTTGGCTGTGCAGTTGCCTGACTACCCAAAATCACTGTGCACTATAAGGGGTGACTGTCATCATAAGGAGACTACCAATGCCTGCAGCTACCACTGCTCATTGCTATTCAGCTGAGGACCAGGACTCCACATTTTGGGCAACAGGCATGCCAGATGGTGACTGCTTAGGCCAGGCTGGCCGTAAGTGGTAGGGATGGACAATGCTCCAGCAAGCCATACATCTGTGGGGCTTCCCAGCTGCAATGGGAAATCCAGGCAGAGCCCCTGTGCATGCCCAACACCATTGATCCCAATTCAGGTGACTTTTAGTTACTGACAGTTCCCTGTTTCACTAATATTAATTCCCAGAGGCTTGGCAGGGTACAGGATGCCTATGTTTTCCAGTTTTTCACTCTTACTTTGCCCCAATTACAAGACCATTGATGAACCTTGAGGCCTGCGGAGATGAGTGGTGCAGCCTTGAGTGGTGGCATCATTATGCTTTAAGGAGAAGTGACTGAGATCAAGGAAAAAGAAAGCTTTTGTCCAGCTAGGATTTTTGCAAAGTATGGACAAAGGAAGCCCACTTCTTGTGCAGTGACTAGAAGAATCTTCTAAAAATTAGCAGCAACCATGGGTAGGCCTGAATCTGGTGAGCATACAAGGAAGAGATAATGAGTTCTCCTACACATCCTGACACAGCTGGGGACAGCTGGAAACTGCAACTTCAGGTCAATGAGATGACAAAAAGATTGTGGAAGGAAATGTGGTGGGTTGACCGTGGCCGGACACCAGGTGCCTACCAAAGCACTCTATCACTTTCCCTCCTCAACAGATCAAGGGGAGAAAATACAATGAAAAGCTCAGAGGTCTAGATAAGGACAGGGAGATCATTCAGCAATTGTCGTCACAGGCAAAACAGACTCAGCTTGGGGAAATTAATTTATTGCCAGTGAATCAGGGTGGGATAACAAGAAATAAGAACAAATCTAAAACCACCTTCGCCCTCACCCCACCTTCTCCCCAGGCTCAACCTCACTCCTGACTCTTCTACGTCCTCTGCTCCAAGCGGTGCAGGGGGATGGGGAATAGGGATTGCAGTCAGTTCATGATACTTTATCTCTGATGCTGCTCCTTCCTCCTCATGTTCTTCCCTTGCTCCACTGTGAGGTCCCACCCAACTTACACAGTTCTTCACAAACTTCTCCAGCATGGGTCCTTTCCACGGGGGTTACAGTCCTTCAGGAATGGGCTGCTCCAGTATGGGTCCCCCATGGGGCCACAGATCCTGCCAGAAAACCTGCTCCGGCATGGGATGTCCATCAGCTGCAGCTTCCTTCAGGGCACATCCACCTGCTCCAGCATGGGGTCCTCCACGGGCTGCACATGGATATCTGCTTCACGTTAACCTCCATAGGCTGCAGGGGACAGCCTGCCTCACCATAGTCTTCACCACGGGCTGCAGGGGAATCTCTGCTCCAGTACCTGGAGCACCTCCTCCCCCTCCTTCTTCACTGACCTTGGTGTCTGTAGAGTTGGTTCTCTCACGTATTCTCACGCCTGTCTTCTGGCTGCTGTTGCGCAGCGTTTTTTACCCTTTCTTAAATACGGTATCACAAAGGTGCTAATAACGCTGCCACTTGGCTCAGCTTTGGCTAGTGACAGGTCCATCTTGGGGCCTGCTGGAACTGGCTGTGTCCGACATGGGGGCAGCTTCTGGTATCTTCTCACAGAAGCCACCCCTGCAGCCCCCCACCCCCTACCAAAACCTTGCCATGTAAACCAAATACAGTAAGGAGCAACAACAACAACAAAATCTTTCAGTGAAGTATGGACAGCCCAATTGGACACATCACTAGAGCTACAGAGACAGGCAATAGAAAATCTGGCAGAACAAATGACAAGTTAAAATTACCTTTTTTTTTTTTTTTAACAAATTGTGACAAGTCAAACATATGCTGTGTCAGAAATATGTATACTGTTGCTGCAGGGGTTTTTTTTGATCCAGTTCTATGCTCCTTTGAAGTAATTTTATTGTCACAATTGACCATGGTCTTTTTTATAAAAACAAAATGCAACCGCAAACCATTCTCTGTAAACCTGTACCCTTTCTCTGCCTTTCTCTCAAAAAAAAAACCCAAACCACAAAAATACCCCCCCAAAAAAAAACTAACAAAACCCACATACACCTGTCATCTACACTTATTCAGTCAGGCCTTTTTCAGTTAATATTTTCCTACTAAAAATCTTTCTTGGATGTATTCATACCATCTATTTTAACATCCTTGCTTGGCAGATTTCATACCATATGCTGAAATAATTCACCTTTAGTTCTCCATGTATCTTACCAATTCACCAGTCTTCTAGCATCTGCACTGATGAAACATCTGTAATGCAGTGGTCTTCAGTACTGTACTGTTCTTTTAGAGACACTGTAGAATAACTTGAGCAAATATTATATGTTTTGGAAATGGTACTGAAGGTGGATATGGAACTGAAGGTGGACATGCCTCATTTACTAGTACTGGAAGTTCAATCCTGTTCCTGGATGAATATAAATGAACTTTTTACTTAGCTTCCAAGACTGGACTTTGATCTGCTGTACAGCACAACTACAGAATAGCGTCTTCTTTCATAATTTTAGCGGTTTTTGTTTCAACCTTGCATACACTGGGAATCATCTTTTCCAGGAACAAATGACTGAAGATACAGCTTAAATATAACCTCCAAAGGTTAAAATTGGCCTCCTCCTCTTCTGTTGCAAGAGTTATCATTATATCAGAGGTTATTAAATGAATCCACAAATCCCTGAAGATATATTTGCAACAAAATTTTTATGCCACTTCTCTTGTGTGACTTCTCTATGAATTTTACACTTTGATTGTACATGCTCATAAAGTGCTGATTGCATAGGTTTTAGGTTACTTAATAGACCTACTGTTTCTGGGGAACAGGGGAAGATGTCTGCTATAGTACATTCTACCTCCTCCTCAGACAATTTAATTTTGCTTTTACTTTTTAAACCCTGTTCACCTCCCAGCTGATTATACTGCACTTTTATTAAGTTACATGAAAAAAAAAAAACCAAACCCCCAAAACTTCATTCACTTTGGCTTCTTTAGATTTTGCTCTTAACAGATGTACTTTGAGAACTTAGGTGAATGTCCTGTCTGCTTGCTTCAGTCCCTTTGGGGCCATAATTATGTTGTGAAATATTTTCTATCTAGCTTGTATGCCAGCTCTCAGCTTGACAGAATTTAGAACAGTATAGATACTGTTTAATTAAACTCCATTTTCCAAAATATGGTTCATAATGAAGATACTGACAGGCACTTAAATATAGTGAAATTAGCCAATAAAATGCTAAAGTATACTCATTTTAAAATATTCAATTAAACATGACCTGCTGTCAGCTAATTCATGGTTACTGTAAAATCTAATTATGTCAAATAATGATTATGTTAAATTCCAAGTTTTACTTGCATACAGCACTTAACACCCCCTCCACATACCCTGTCCCTTCTCCCCCAAACTGGATAGATTATTACAAATCACCAGATGACTCAGTTGCCTGGAATCCAAATTCCGTGGAAGTTAGAACTGAAAAGAATACATAAACATTAGACACTGAATCCCATGAGATGGATAAAAATCAAAGACTGAACAGCATTTTAGATGCCTTAATACCTTGGAAAATGTGGAAACAAAAGGGATTTAAGAATAGCTCTATGCTGTTTTGTAACACATATTAGATTTAGGTACCCAAATCTCATTTTTCAAAGATGATTTAAGAGGCCAAATTTCTATAGTCTCTATGCAGAACTTTCTTATTTACTGTCACAGAGCCACCTGAAAGGAAGAAAGGGAACAGAAAAATAATAATAAAAAAATGTTCAATTCTTCCCCTAGCAAGAAACTCTTCACTAATCTTCCCCCTTCATATGTGAAGCAGTCTATCCAGGCACCCCATGCACCTTCAGAGACAGAGGCAGGAGATGTGCCTGGTCACTGCCACTACCACCTTGCTACTTAGGCCTGTGGTATTCTGTGACTTGTAGTGCATACGCTTTCCATGGTCTGGCCATTTTTAACCTGACCATTCACGTTAAATGCCATCATCCTTGCTTGCAAAGGGCAAGGAGCGAAAGGAAAGAGGCTTAAGAGCGTCTTTTTTGTGTTCTCTCTTGGTGCTTCACTTGGAATATTGGCTGTTTTTCAAATACCAGTTAGCATAAAGTAATGAGTTACTAACAGCTGGTGTGAAAATGCTTGAGTCAGTATTTTGGAAGAGACTAGCCTATTCCTTTTCCTTATAGTGAGCACACCAGAAAATTATAAAAGCTTTAAAATTCAGAAAACATGCATTATTAGAAAATAAAATAGAATAACTTTTTAGAGGAGAGGAAACTCAATTTCACTAGAGATAAAAAAAAATACGAACAAAAAGGGTTCATACACAACTGTCTCCCCACATACTGTGTACTGTCAGGGCATGTCCTTACTTCCAGGCTTTCTCTGCTGTAGCAACCTTTGCATAGTCTTCTTGGGGTCCAAGGATTTTTTCACTCTGGACCCCCCTGGCTTGACTATTTACTCCCTGCTTCACTCAGCATCTTCTTCTTTGGTGTCAGGATACCAGCTCTTTGCTCTGAGTATTTTACTCTCCTGCTTGATTCAGTAAAACGTTTCTCTCCCTGAGAACCTAGTTGGTTTCAAGGGAATGTGCAATTTCCCCCTTGCCTATGTAGGATGAACTGGCCAGTTACAATTTTTGCATATTATGCAAATACATCCCTATGACCATAAATAACTAAATCCTGAAAAATAAAGACGATATCTATCCATCACAACTTCTAATGTAAAGCTGTCTTTTAATACAAAACTTAATGCCAGTAATAAATGTAGTTACCTGCAGTAGTACTTATGGTCAGCATAAGACACTCCTCCCCTCCCTCCTGTCTGTCACTCAGATCCCCCCAAGCTAGGGACTGAAATAACAAATGGCCCAAAAGCTACTCATGATAAGCCTTATTTTATTAATATTTTCAGGCATGAATCCTTTCTCAGAAAGGTGATAAAACTGCAGCAAAGATAGCTAATATCTGCACTACGAAAAGATATTTTTCATCTGGAGAAACCACTTGATAAAACATTTTTTTTTAAACTGTACAAGAAACAAAAATAATTTTATGACCTAGTCAGAATAAAAATGAAACTTTTGCTTGCTAACTGCCTTCAAAATTCCACAAGTTTTTTCCACCTTATAGTGAACAGGTGCTGAGAAATACCTGAATAGGACTAATAGATGTAAGGATTTAGAATTAAATCTCTCTAATATTTCTTAATAGTTTATTTTTATGGACTCAATTCCATTTTTCAGTTACACTTTAGCCACTGCAACTGTATCATTTAAGAATACATCAGAATTCTTTTTAAAACTCTGATTTTACCTTTAGCCTGCAAATAGGTTTCCATCATAAAAGTACACTGAAGAAATATTTTTTTTCTGAGAGAAATTGCATCCCCTTACTGTGTTGGGGAACACAAAAAGTTTAAAGAGGGCAAGGATTAGATAGTCTTGCTGATGATTAAGGTCAGGAACTAGGAGTGGGACGAAACCAAAGAGTCAAAAGCTAACACACAGCATCAGGGCAGCAAGCTAGACTCAGGAGATGAGATCACAAGTCTGAAGCATTTATCAGACAGCAAATGACTGTTCTAAAGAGGCTTACTGCTCAAATACAAATATAGTCACACCTGCAACCTCTGTGATAGGTACACTCAAAATAAAGACCCAGATGCCCTCTGTGAGGCTGAGGATATAATGCTTCTGACAGCATCTCTGCTAAGACTCCCATGTTGAGCTTCCAACCTGGCTGCAAGAAGAACAGCTCTGCCACCTTTGGGTCACAATTTAATCATCTCTCACATTATTTAAATTACATTTTTTGTATTAAGAGCTCTACAGTATGTCTAAGATGCAAAATTCACACAGAAATTACACAAGGCCAATGTCCTCATAGGTTTTCCTGTTCTGCCCAATGGATAGTTGCATTAGTTACAGACTTTCAAGTACATAGGCTTCCCCCCCTGCCAAATTATGACAGTCTTTTAGAAGATATGCAACAATTTATTAATAAAGTTTTCCCTGTTGTTATACTCGATATTGACACAAAGCGATGCCATGTTGTTTTAAGTATAAAAATGTGAAAAAAATCTATTATTTTTGATGAAATTTCATGATAGATGAGAATTCTGACAGAATTCCATCTGAATTGGTGATAAGCAATAATAATTACTAATAAATGAATTACTATTCAGTAATTATTGTATCTGAGACTTTCTCTATTTAAAACAGGAAAATTTCCTATTGACATAAGAAGCAGCATATTCAGATGCAGTTATTTATTATTCCCAAGTGCTAAAAGGGCTTCATTTACTGTTTGGAATATGCAGTAATTATTCAAATATATTGTTCTTTGCAAGGACAATTTAACCCTGTGTGACTTTAAAGTTTGCATGATTGGTCATATTTATTGCATCATAGCACTGACAAATACATTGTTTACAAAAGTGGAACATAAAATATTTCTGTTTCATCTAAAGTATTCTTTTTTAAAGTTCAGTTTCCATATGAAACAAGACTTCGGTGGTTGTGCCCTGTCTTCATCTATCACAGATGACAGCTACTTTTGTACTCGTTGGTCAATCTCAACAAGATTTGACAGAAGAATAGGAATCTCAGAAACATGAAGTCCCTATCCTGTTTATGAAAACTGGCAGATGAGTGAAATGGAGAGACCTAAATTAATTTTGCAGGCTGGAGAAGGCAAGTAGAATTCAATGCCTAAATCCGGTCACTTTGAAAAGTCATTCTGTGAATTAGTTGCCAGTTGGCCATTCAGCACAGGGACACAGCCAAACCAGCCACAGCACATGGTAACTTTTACCCAGCAAAATATATAGGGTATATAAAAGACATCAAAATATCAGGAAAAGGATGGCTTAGCAGACATTCTCTATGGGTAAAAAATCAGACATTTTAGTTTAATTGCTTATGGAAATATTTTTCCCTCCCCTCCTCCCCCTACCAGCCTTTCCTTCCCTCATTCAGCAAAGTTCTGAGAACAGAATTAGCTCCTTTTGTGGTAATTTCTATGCATTATCTTTATATGCAGTATACACTGTAGATTGTGGGAGGAAAAAAAAAATTCTGTTTTATTCTTGTCACTGTCCTCAGATGCATCTCTATCTTTTCACAGTGTGCAGACCTGTTGACCAAAAAGACATTTCTGTAATCACATAATGGAGTAGAACTGACATGAATAAGACAGTATAAGACCTTTGTCAGCAATGATGCCATAGGATGGGAATTAATCTGATTTTATTATAGAGTACTCTTCCAGTGAAATATTTGACTTGAATTTCTTAATGAAACTTTAATATGTTTCTGGTTTTAGACTAATAGCTGTGCACTTACAGACACTCAAAAAATGATTTATGCTTTTTGTATTGAGGGAGTGTCTAGAGGGGATATGGATTGATGCATACTATGCCTGTGATAGAAAGATAGACCCCTCGGAGTAGAGATCATAATATAAGAATAAATGAAAGATGCGATTCAGCAAGGAACCATCAATGGGAGTGATGGGTTTGGCACTTTGCATGATATGGTGCAACACACTGGCTGTAATTTTGAAGCTGATTTTAAATAGTTTAGTCTGTAAGAATCACAGACATGCAGCAGAAACAGCTGGTACTGTGAAGAAATACATTTCACAAATAACAGAAATTAACGGAGAAGTTCAGAGGCAACCAGGCTTAGTTACATTGAACACCTCTATGGATGTTCTGATGCCTGATAAGAACCAGAGTCCTGCAGGATTTCTGCCAGTGGGACATTAACGAAGTCTCTCTTTGCCTAGCTGCCTATTTTCATGAAACACCTATAAAAATTACATATTTGAGACTTGTAGCTTTCTTTTAAATTTGCTTGAAATTGGTTAGTGAGTTCAAGTGGTTAGTCGGGAATAAAAAAAGGGGGATGAGGAATGACAGAGTGTTATTACATATGCCTCACACCTTTAAGAAACTACACTAAAGAATCTTAATATTGACATTTGAAGGTAATAAATTAAGATACATACCTCTCTACTAAACTGAGATACAATATACCTTACTATGTCCTCTAAGTAACAGCAATTCAAGGGATGATCTCCCAAAGAACACCTAGCATCCATTACTGAATATGCCCTCTGATTCAGTTTTGCGACAACAGTTATAAAATGTCTTTTGAATATTATCAAGTAAATGTTCAGCTAAAACTCAAAATAAGCAGGAGGAAAATAATCACAATGGTTTCTGTTGGCCTTAATAATAAGTTATGGTGACACATCCCCACTCCCTCCTCTGAATCAGAGCATTTCTTCTTAAGTGAATCTGTCTCTGTAGTAGAAGGACTTTTAGGAAATACAAACTTATCATCTGCTGCAGAAGGGCTCAGTTCAGTAACATACTGGCTAACTTTAAGCACAGTCTTAAAGGATTTGCTGAGTAAGAATGGACCTAAATGCACAATTATATTTAAGCATGTGCTCGTATGCTTTAGTGACTTCAGCTTTGAATGGAATGCCGTAGGGGAATGAAGTTCAAAAAGAAAAAAGACTGTCTCCTTGCAAAGTTGAAAGATTAGCCCATCTGAATACTGACGTTATTAACCCTGAAAAGCTGTTTGACATAAGTACTGATCTAATCATGTTACATATGTGTATATATATATAAATACGCACACTATTATCATACAGCTAGGACTGGAAGAGACACCAGAGGTTTTGAAATGTAAGAACAGAAAAGGTAGCTTGATTCAAGTTCTAGAGATACACCAAAATAGATATGCGGGATATCATTATGAAACAAAGTGATCAAGCTACCGTCTGAAAATGTCACACACAACAAAAATAAATCTGCTCTGCAATTAACTATATTTAGATGAATTATGTAAAATCATAAGCAAAATGCTAAGTAGTCCTTTATAGTATCTTGAGCTGAGATTATTTATATCTCATTAAGAATTTTATGGTAAATGTGTGTGTGTATGTGTTGCGGTTTTTTTCTTCCTTAATCATCCTGGTGAAGTAAAGTACTGTGAAGGTCTTAAGGGCCTTCAAGGCCAGAAAAGTCAAGCATATACATTCATCATGACAGATCTGCATATAGTTTCACACTTTCAGTCTATTCACTAAAACATTTCACTGCCAAAGTGTAAGTGGGATTTCACAATCCATCTCTTCTGCGCTTACTCAGCTGCCCCTAGTATGAAATAGTTGGTCAGGAAAAATCAATGAGTCACAGAAGTATCAGGATAGATACAAGTAATGTTGTAAATAACTGTTAACATTATACTTTAAATGGTGGCAAAAAGTGTCTATTAGTGGGATTTGCTGAGACAGTCTTTCAACTGCACTTAGCATTCATTCTTGCAATGGATTGCATTCTTCTTATGATGTACTGATTGCAGCAGGAATAGAAGAATTCATTGCCTAAATATCAGTATTTTCCTCAAAAAGCCCTTCCTCTGCTCAAAAAAAAAAAGCAATGACAGAACAGCCTGATGTCTCCCTGATCTTTAGACTAAGCAGGTCCCTCTGTGTGAAGTTTGTTGACCTTGAAGTCAGCTATGGCAAAATATCCTGATGTCTACATATCCAGTGATTAAATTGCCACTGGATAGAAACACCTTCTGATCACTGTTGGTCTTCAGTGAACAAGGAATAGAGGCATAAATTGAAGGGTCAGGTATAGCCTTGCCAATGCTTAGAGCTATTCAGTGGCACTCATTCTTAGAGGTGAACATTAAACTATATTACTAATAGAAGACTTTCTTCTTTGACAAAATAAATAATAAAGCAAGTCCAGCAGCTGTGATCTGAGGATTTTGTGGAGGGGATATAAGCTCTGCAACATTAAACATTATTTTGGCAGCATGGAGTATGACTGGGGGACATGGCTTAGTGGTGGGCTTGGCAGTGTTATGCTTACAGTTAGACTTGACAATCTTAACCTAAATGATTCTATAATCCTATGATTCTATGACTCGTGTCATTTCCTATTTCTTCTTTGGTCGTCCTACATTTATAATTTATTGGGAAGTCATGGGATACATGACATATAAATGCATCTATTTTATATACTTAATCATTGTGACAGAAGCTTAAAACACCACCATGTTGAACACAGAAGTAAGACTTTTAACATTTAGGTTTGTCTAAGATTGGGAACTATGCCTCATAAATTCAGTTTACAGGTGTAAAAACTAGTGAAAATAATTTTGGAAAAAAAAAGTCCATGATCAGATTCACAACTGCAAACCAAGAATTAAAGCCAGGCTTCAGGATTCTTGCCTGTTTACTATCTACCAGTTTTAATATCACCCAGTTTAGGGTGAAAACCCAGGGAATATTTTAGCACGCTTCCTCCTGTTCGAATAAGTTGCTCATGTATGGAATAATCACTGGTTGAGCTTAAGAAAAGAGCTTTGGCCAAATGCATACCTCTTCTTGAGGTATTTCACTGACTGAAAGATTTCATAGCCATCTTGATGATCTTCATGGTCTTGAAAAGTGGCATTCATTTCACTAAATTTTAATGCCTGTGTTGTAGGCATCTGTATCTGAGCTAAGAGATACTTACTTCTCTTTCTTGCCAGGGGAGTACAGTAAACACTTTTAGGGTTCAATTTGTTTAATTTCCTGCTTTAGGATATGAAGAATCATGTCCTAAATTCCATGGATAAGAACACCCATGACTACAACTAAACGTTACAGTGACTAGCTCATACTGTACAGATATACAATACAGAAATTACTTTAGTCAAATAAATCACACTCTAGACATTTGAAAGGTTGCAATGTTTATGCTGAAGACAAAGCAGAAAGAGGTAGGGGTGGCAATTTTCTTCTATTTTCTATCAATTCCCTTTGGCTTTTTAGGTGCCAGCTCTCAGCAAAATATTCTGGATTCCAGCTGAGTGCTCAGAGCTTATCTGCAGGTATAAGATGGGAAGTGAAATTCAGGGAAAGAAAAGATTTCAGACAGAAAAGTACTCAGACTCCAAAAGCTCACTGTTAGAAAGCGTCTTTCCAGCCTATATGTTCTTTGGACTGTTTTCAGATTCCATTAGCTCTCCCCATTGACAGACTCCAGGGAGACACAGTGATGTGGCTTATTCTTCTAGAACTAAGCAGAGTGCTACTTTTCTTAAATTTACAAGCTTAATTTAAGTATTTTTATCTAGGTTTTTGAGTTGGAACTTGATCGTCTGTCACTAAGTTAATCCTCCTAATCCTTTTACTAGAAAATTATTGTTCACATTGGCTTGCCAAATGCAGAAATTAAGATTTTCTAGTAAGTATCATGAAGACTGCTTTTTACATTCTGTTAGCCATCTACACAATTTCTAGCTACTAAGCAAATATGTAACTAGTAACTTTACCGAGGAAGGAGTTGTACACTTACTGAAAAAATAATTAAAATGTACTATGATGGGACAAACAATATTTTTGCACCCATTTCGTGCCTCCCAGGATCATTATTACATTCTAACATCTCAGAGCCTTGGGAGTGAATATTTTGTTCAACTCACAATTTCTTTTCAGAACTATTAAACTGGATGTTTATGACAAAATGTACTTTTCTTCTGGCTCAACTTTTTATAGAAGAATTTGCGTAAGGAGAAGGGAGAAAAAAACAACTTGTGAATTTTCACAAATGCATAAAAACAAAAAAACCCTTTCAGAGTATGCACATCTAAGCTAAAAATAAAAAATAAAAAAATGAAATAAAGTCAGCTTGCTGAACAAGTAGAACAACATTTATCTGGACTCTGGAAAATCCTGGTTTAAGTTTTTGCAGTGAATGAGGCAGACCAGGCATTTCAATCCACATGTCCCATATTCTAGCTATTTTCATATGAAATATATTACGAGTTGTTTGAAGTTATGGAGTGACACTGAATCTTTTCTATTGTTATTGTTCTACTTTGCATAAATAAAGGCCAAAAAGCTACTGCATTTCAGTACAAAGGTTAAGACATACGCAGGATGCAAGAGATTTTATTCCAAGTCCCTGCCCCACTGAAAGCCTGAAAGAACTGCGGATACAACAGCAAATACCTTTAGAAGTGTAACAACTATCTCAGCTGGAAGTGGGAAGCAAGTGCCACTGGACTCCAAATCCAGCAGTGATTTGCACATGCTGCAGCCTCCAGCAATTCATTCAGGCTTTTGCTACATTAGTTCACTTGTGAAATAAAGTAGACCATTTATTTAATTGTCCCTGTAAAGGCAGATTAAAAAAAAATTCTAATCCTGCCTCTGTTGATGGAAGCTTTACTTAAATAAAACATTGTCAGTCCTTAAGGCATTCCACTGTATGGGATTCATGCAAGTAGGAGATGATACAAAATGCCAGGCATTTGCACCTGGAGCATTATTACCTCTTAATTATTCTGTTGTACAGCAAGGTCTGTCCTAACATACTGCTGGAGATGTCAACCCTTAAACTCACTGATTTAAGATAATCCTCCCACTCATTTGCACTTTAACTTTTTGCTACCAGCTGTTCATTTACTACAGAAATGAATATATGTCTATTGTTTCTGAGCATCTCTAACTCAGACATCTTTCTTTAAAGACTCAGATTTAGTCATAAATGAACGTCCATACATTATTAGTGAAATGCCAATAGTAAAGAAATAAAGGATGCTGGTGTATTTTAAAAACAGAAGCTTCAACAACTGTTATTGGAATTTATGTTTCTAAATCCTCAGTCTCTGCAGTCTGTGCTTTTAAGAGCACCACTCTTATAATACTGGGCTGAGCACACACAGGATAATGAAGAATGGCTGGGCTCCGGCTCCTCTCAACAAACTGAGAACTGAACAGACAATAGACGGAGAAGCTTTCAGGGAGTCAGGGGGGAAAGAAGGAAGGAAAGAAGAGATTATCATAGATGATGCTGCAGATTTCACCTGTTCTGTTTTGAGAAATTAGGTATGATACAGTCCTGGCATTTATGTGTATGTGTGTGTGTAGAGATAAAGAAAATCTCAGCATTAAAGGAGAGGTAAACTGCAAGACCTGGAGGAAGGCATCCATACATTTGCTAGCTTTATTTACAACTCTGCTGAACGCTCATTGGCTTTCAGAGCTGCAGAAAACCAGTTTTTGATTAACTTCAAAATATTTACTATCCTGCTTTCATTTGAATGCATTGAAATTAATCGCAATCTTCCAAAACAACTGAAGAAGGAATCTAATGAAGGTCAGGAAATTCCTAGTCACTGTGCTTTTGGTCATTGCTAATAATGCACTGTCCAGTCCTATATAATCCTCAGGATCTGCCAGAAAGGTACAGAATATCTTCTACTCCTACTGTCTGGCTGTTCAGCTGAAGCAAGGCATTTCATCCGCACTTAAGATCTTTCAAAGATTTTTCCTCAATATTTTGAGAAACCCAATTTAATTCAGGACTGCAAAAAACTCTGATTTAAGAATGATTCAAAATAAGGTAGAAGGACATGTACTCATGTACTTTATTGCACATTCATTTATATTCTTTCCAATCTCTTTCCACGCATGCTGCTCCCATGGGATATTTCCCAGATTGCAGGTGTCCAGGGGTGTCTGCCAGCAACCCCATCCAAAACAAATAAAGGAAAGTTTTATAAATGCTACAAAATTTTAGTATGTTGAATCACTGTTCAGACTTGAACCACTGAAAATGCAGTTAATTGCTACACAAGCTGCTTCGTTTTTCTCAAGAATCAATACTGAATTCCTTGATCTGACTTCCCTCCTTTTCAAGTGTTGTGGCAGTATTTTCAGAGTACGTGCAGCACCAGATGATAGACTGTAACGAGATTTTTAACACCCTGGCGCATGAGAACAGATAAAGTGCTGATGGCATTGTTCATTTTCAAATACTGCCAGCACTATAGCAACATTCTCAAGTTAAAAGGTTCATGAAGTGTGAGACACTGTAAGTGTGCTCAGTCTAGTCTTCACCACAGACATAATAATCATTCCATACTTTTAATCTGAAACTTGCTGAGCACCAGAAATATCTTGTGATACACCATTGGGATTGCCTCAACTCTTCAGTTTGACAAGGTATACTCTTCATCTTGAAGAGCGTCAGACACCTCAGATTCTCGCTGATTTCACTGGCACGGAAAGAAAAAAAAAGTCCTTATCCTCTTAAGGTGTTTGGCTACTTCTTACTGGGTCACTTTCTAAAAGATTGTGTCGGACATTAGAACATTCTGAAAAACAATTCTCCAAAGATTGGCTGCATTTTTAATGAAACAGAGAACTTATCTGCCCCTGTAGCTTAGCAAACTTGTACAGTAATTGGCCAGGAATTTAGCATTTTAAAAAAAACAAAGTGCAAGTAAGCAGATGATCATCTCAAAAAATATATCACTTTCTCTTATCCTTTTGGCAAGGGTTTGAGACACATGAAAAAGCTAGACAATCAGCATGTGACTCCTTTCAAAATGAGTTTGAACACAATAATCACCTCACAAACCTGCCTAGCCTAGTGCAAATCAACACATAATATTTAACATTCACTTAAAGATGAAATTGGTATATATTGAGGGACCAGTACAGTTAGCTCTTCTAACAATAGTTTTAGTTTTAGGCAGTGGCATAACTTCTGTTATGCAGCAGCCTAGAAAGTCTGAAGGTTTTGGAAGACTATTTTCCTAAGCCACTATTTGCTGTAAGGTTTGCCAAATAAAGTTAGAATCCAGTAAAACAGTAACAGGCAGGCTTTTCAGGTGGCATTACTTTTGAGTAATAATTTTTAATACCAGTGCAGCCTAGATTTTCAGCTGGTATATCTGACATAGCTCTCTTTCCTCCATCATTCTTTGCAGGTATAACAAGTGGGCTCAGGAGTTTATATTTCTTCCATGACCAGTGAGCACTGGGGAACAGAAGCTAGATAAGGTTAAGGAGCCTGAAAAGGAAGAAAATTAGTGTTGTTTACCCCTTCTAGATCCAGCAGATCCTGACTATATTTTCTCTGAGGTACTAGCCTTTTCCTGCTGCCAGGTAATGGATGTTTTTCTGGAATTCAGGCTGCACTTGAGATTTGAATCTGTTCATTCCTGTATAGTGTAGGGTTTGTTACAGTCAAATGTCACATAATCCACTTTACAGATTTCTAGAGTAAACTGCAGTTTAAAATATATATTCAGCACAGCAATTTCAAGTAGAAGCTATGAAATGCTAGATACGTACTTCTCTTGGATGTCTTAGGTTGGCCCTTGATTGGCATTGTGATTTCAGGTTCACAATGTTGTAAAGGACTGTCCATCACATAGACCACAGATCAGGAGATAAAATGTATAATAAATTTTTCCTATGAAATTATACATTTTCTGAAACAGAACTGATGCCTTTTTTCTGACCACTGTAGGTACATTTCACAGAACTTCAGAATCACAGAAGGGTGGAGGTTGGAAGGGACCTCTGGAGGTCATCTAGACCAACCCACCCCTGCTCAAGCAGGGCCACCTAGAGCAGGTTGCCCAGGACCACCTCCAGGCAGCTTTTGAATATCTCCAAGGATGGACACTCCACAACCTCTCTGGGCAACCTGTGCCAGTGCTCAGTCACCCTCACAGTGAAAAAGTGTTTCCTGATGGTCAGGGGAAACCTCCTGTGTTTCAGTTTGTGCCCATTGCCTCTGGTCCTGTCACTGGGAGCCACTGAAAAGAGCCTGGGTCCCTCTTCTTCACACCCTCCCTTCAGGTATTTGTAGACATCGATGAGATCCCCCTGAGCCTGCTCTTTTCCAAGCTAAACAGTCCCAGTCTCTCTCTTCCTGCCTCATGAGTTAACTCTTCCATTTAAGTGGTTAGGTGTAAGAACTGAGCCAGTTTCAGACAAAGCCCTGTGAAAATAAAATTCTAATGCAAAAAGCAAAACACCTGTTATAAATGAAATAACATTAATACAAGTTTTTGTGGGGTTCGTAATGTTTCACAATGAACTTGGTGACAGTTTAGGTCTTTCTGAGAGCACAGCTGCTGGGGCTGTATTTTAAAAATAAATAAAGATAATAAAACAACAACCCAAACATTCTCCTAACAGATGGAGAGCTGCAGAATTGAAACCTGTAGGCATTTGGAAAAAATATTTCATGTACTTCAGAATACATCAGAGTCCTAAATTATGCTGGATTTTGGTATTTAGAGAGACAAACAAGTGTGCTGGAATTAATAATCAACAGAACTAAAATCACATTTGGATTAGACAAGTTCTTTGCCAAGATGCAGAAACGCATATTTTCTAAATTTCATTATTTTGCTTTTCCCCTCAGTCCTCAGAGAGGCAGCTATTGTTTTAAGTGGAAACAAAGACTTGCGGAGTACTCTGATATCCAGAGGAGAAAAGGAGTCTTCTGAAGGCTGTGAGGAAGTTCTCCTTCCAGAGAATCTCTGGATTTATTTTTCACTCAAGAAAACAAGAATGCAAAGAATATTTGGGGGTTTGAGGGGACCTGTCTAACACAGTTCTTAAGTCAGGCGATTAGTAAATTTTGTGACAGTAATAAGGATTAAAAGACAAACAGAAAAACACACACTTCCTACTAATTAAAAGACAGTACATTTTCTTTTTTTTTACTCTGTGGCATGCCCACACACACACAAATCTCAGACTTTCAGTATTTATTGCTCTGAGACATTTTCAAAATATAAACAAGATTACAAATTCAAAGACTTCAGACAGGTGGATTGAATATACAGGGAAAATTCCTGGGGTAACTCCACTGAAATCAGTGGAAATATTCCAGGAAAAAGCTATAGTTATAACTAAGCAAGAAATTTCTATGAAGCAAATGTTTGTGGGTGAATTGTTTCATTTCTACAGTAAACAAAAAATGAGCTCATTGTCAGTCGGGCAATTAATCCTGAGAAGCTATAGATAACCAGTACTACATTATATTATATATTATGAGAGACAATTCAAGAACTGAAAACAGTTCTCAAAGCAGACAATATAATTTTCTGTTCACTAAGAATTTCATATTTTCTTAACAGTCGACACATAGACTTTCATAAGTCACAGTACATCACAGGTATTTGTCTAGGTAACTAGTTAAATTGTTGGAATTGCATTGATGCTGTAGACATGTATGACCCAGTTGCTGTAAGGCCCAAGGAACACAGACTGATGGGCAGCAAATTTACACATGTAGATAAATGTAATCCCTGTGCAGGAAAGCTCTGTCATCTTTTACAGTTCTACCACTCGGAAAGGGCCACAGGATAAGCAAGCCAAAATCAAAGTTCAAAGTTCAAAAACACCTCCACCAAATCCTATAGTGCAATAAAAGAGATATTTAAAGTGTTTCACATTACACTGATTGTAGCTTCTGGCTATGAATAATAATAACACAGAGATTTTTACCAGTAGGAACAAAGACATTGTACCATAACCATTTTCAATAAGCTATCACAACAACCAATATTGCCAACCAAATTTACTACTCACTTATGCAGTACTTCTCACTCAGGGATTCTAACATACTCTAGATTAGCAGCAATCATGTTAACCTTACACCACTCCCCAGAAAGAAAAAGTTAATCCTACAAATAGTCAGAACAAAAGAAAAAAAAGAGAAAAACAAAATTTGGTACCTACCAAATCAAAGGAGCACCTATTTACTACATATCTTTTTGGGAGCACAGACTTGTCTTGCCTTCTGCTGATTAAATTGGCCATTCACAGAAAGGTATTGTGGGAATACGTACTTACAATAAAGACTATCCTCACTTTAGGTTAGATTACAGCATTGTTATAAAAGGACCTGAAAGTGGAAAAAAAGCACTTTTCCGTGCCTTCTGTATTTTTAATGCAATTCATAAGAGCTCCTGTAAATTTGTTTTGTTTTGAGATGAGTTTCATACAGAAATTTTAAGAAAATATTAATGATGATGCATATTTCACAAAAACAACAGATGTCCCTCCAATGGGGTAGTTTAGGTTTGAGCTCTGTGTCAAAGAATGATGCTCTGAAAATCACCTGTTCCCAGCCTCCTCACATTTCAGTCTGGTGGCTGTTATCTCAGGGTTCTCAATTGCCTTACTGCTTGAAAAAAGGCATTCCAAAACCTGTTTGATACCTAAAACATGAGTTTAGAAAACCTTATTTAAATGTATAGATTGTTTGATGTTTTAGTTCATATCATTTCTGTAAGAAGAGATTTGTTCGATAGGTTTCTCTGAAGCATTATTTTAATTAGAGTTAAGGCCAAGTGATAACAGCAAATTGGATATGGGCTATGAGCACTTGAACAAAAAGCATCACACACTAAATTAATCTAAGTTAGTTTTTTTTTGAGAAATAATGAATATTTAGATGTGTATGAGACACAAAAATTTAAAATCTAGATTCAAATTTTATTGACATTTTCAGAAATACTTGATTCTGAATCCTGTTCTTATTATTTTTAAATAGTCTTACCAGAACTTTACAGTACATTTTGAGGTGGATATTTTTTAAAACTTCAATTGTTCACATTTTTTAGTAGAGTGGCTTACCATAAAGGCTGCATCTGGTACAAATAGATTATTCTAACTGCACAGGTTCATCTTTTGATGTCCTTCTCTTCATAACTGATAGACCGCTGCTCAGGAATAATTTTTCTGTCTTCTTGGATGTTGTCCTGAAGTCTAGATGGCCCATCAATTTCCTCCATACTTAAAGTTAGCCCCAGGATAGCCATTGTATTCAAGAATCAAAAATAAAGCATTAACATCTACCTCATTACATAGATAACATTCACAATATAGTCAGCCACCTGTTCTTTATTCGCAGCTCTTCCTATTAAAAGTCATCTCATAATACACTTTGGCTCCTAATTTGTATGTCTCAAAGCACCCTTCACAGAAAGCATTAATTGTGTAATCAGTGAAAGTGGTATTTCAGCTATGCAGTCTATTGTTGTAACAAGCCAGTGGTGGTGCTCTGATTCTTGCATTATCTAGGAAATAAGTGATCACATTTTTTTCCTATTGAATATTTGTCCTGGTTTCAGCTGGGATAGAGTTAATTTTCTTCTTGGTAGCCGGTATGGGGCTGTGTTTTGGGTTTAGGACGAGAACAATGTCGATGCTAAGTACCGCTAAATAGTCGCTAAGTAGCGCTTGCATTGGTCAAGGACTTTTCAGCTTCCCGTGCTCTGCCCGGTGCACGGGGGGGCTGGGAGGGAGCACAGCCAGGGGAACTGACCCAGACTGGCCAAAGAGTTATCCCATACCACATGACGTCATGTTCAGTATATAAGCTGGGGGAAGAAGAAGGAAGGGGGGGACATCTGGCATGATGGCGTTTGTCTTCCCAAGTAACCGTTACGCGTGATGGAGCCCTGCTTTCCTGGGGATGGCTGAACACCCGCCTGCCAATGGGAAGTAGTGAATGAATTCCTTGTTTTGCCTTGTTTGCGAGCGCAGCTTTTGCTTTACCTATTTAACTGTTCTCTTTTATTTTACTTCAATTATTAAACTGTTCTTATCTCAACCCACGAGTTCTCTCCCTTTTACCCTTCCGATTCTCTCCCCCATCCCAAAGGGGGGAGTGAGCGAGCGGCTGTGTGGTGCTTAGTTGCTAGCTGGGGTTAAACCACGACAATATTTTATCTTAATGTTCATCACAGAGGTTCCTGTGAGCATTAGGTACCTGAAAACTTTTGGCATCATGATTATTTTCTGTTGACGTTGCTTGACACTTTCTTTTCTTCCTAGAACATCCTTTACATTGCTTTGATTAATGCGTGTACGCATTATGAAAATATGAAATATTAATTGACTTTAAGTAATGTAATTTCTATCATAGCAAATAAAAAACTTGATTGTGAGACTAATAAAAATTGATAATATAGAGAATTTAGTCCTCAACTGGATGCTTGGGCATAGCAATGACACAGATTTGAATCTATTAAATTATGAGACTCATACAGTTTTGCATGTGTGATTACATTCAGATGCTAAAAAAAGGAGTCAGGGAGGAAAACAGTGGAAAAAATAAAGGATTTAAGATCTTGACATCTGCAGAGGGTAAGGAAGGATTTAAGATCTTGACATCTGCAGAGGGTAAGGAAGGATCTAGAGAGACTTGTGTTTCTGTCAGAAAATAATTATTGCATGACAGCAGAGCGTAAACTGCAAGGTAAGAACCTTTACATTTTTTGGTAAATGAGAACACAGTTGTGTCTGTTTCTGATACTGAGAGCCAGACTTCCCTGTCACCAAGTATTTTCTCTGAGCATATGTCAAGTGCTGCTGAAGGTATCAGCATAGCTGGCTGAAAAAATCTGCTTTGAAAGAAAAGCATCAAGGGCCTCATTCTTTGAAAACAATATCACAACAAGGCTCCTACTTTTAACTCACAAAAAGATATAGCAATGTCTGTAAGGCAGAACAGAAAATGCACCATCTATCAGAGATACAAAATTAAAGGGAGGTTGTATTTTTAATCTCTTTCTGTGTTTTTGC
The DNA here is from genome assembly GCA_020745775.1 of Theristicus caerulescens. Lineage (NCBI taxonomy): Eukaryota > Metazoa > Chordata > Aves > Pelecaniformes > Threskiornithidae > Theristicus > Theristicus caerulescens. The sequence goes on from CM036558.1 coordinate 80,020,700, forward strand.
AGGATATACATGTTCATGTTTATTCTGATTTTTATGCATGTAATTCTTTTTAATTTCTGCAAACTCAAAATTTTGAATTTGGCCAAAGCTTTTATTTTCCTGTTTGTAGTTATACAGAGGTGCTACAAAAATCACAAATGGAAATTATTTTCATTATTTTATCTTTACTTTTACTGATGAACTCCACTGTCATATTAAAAAAAAAAAAAAAGTTATACAAGCCCCACATCCCCTACTTTGAACTGTTGCAGCCTTATGCGTTTAAACATATTCCAATTACAATCAGTTCAGCTGATCAGTGAAAAGTTTATCTAATATACTCTAGTTCAGAAAAGGACAAAGACTTTCAGGATACTGGGTACAAGGGACTATAGAAGAATTGACTTTTAGATCTGCGTGGTCAAGCCCTGTTCCCAGTGCAGTATTCCCTATCTAGCCTTAGGCAAAATAACTGATGCACCTAAATTAAGAGGATAGTCTCCAAAGCTTTGCAGGTACTCAGTGAAGAGAAACATAGAAAGAGTCTGCCAGAAGACAATTCACAGCAAGTGCCCAAATTAGATGCTCTAAATCATCCTTTGAGAAGCTATTCTTCCTCTGGTTATGTCTACAAAAAGAGACTCAGGAATGCTTCTTGGGATAGGAGCCCTAAATTTGTCCTGGTTTCATGATGGGATGCAATGAAGCACACATCTCTTCCCTATCCCTGTGTATATGCTGAAGTATTTTATATTGCTGAAGTATTTTATATTGCTGTAGTAGAATAAATATGTCACTCAGGATATACCCTAAAATACATGGTTAAAAAGTGCAATTTATTAGTTCTACAAACAGAATTATATTATGAATACATGAATCAAGATCCAGTGAAGTTTGAAAGACCACTTTTACATCCCTTTTCCACAAAATGTTTATGATCCTTGAGAATAGACTCAAGACTACAAAAAGACAACAGGGAAAGACAGCAAGGGCATTCATTTGTTTAGTTTGCTTTGTTATATGAGTACTATTGAATACTGTAAATCTCTTCCTCTTTGAAGCATGGACATACATTTATAGGTAACTTTTAGTCTAATTTTGCACATCTAAAATGAATTCTAGCCGGTTCTGATAAAAGTTGTGCACTAATTTTTTCTCTGAACACCCTTTCAATAGAAGCTCAACCTCCTTTTTTAAGTTCTCCATTATCAATTTCATTCACTTTTATATCTCCTTCTTTTCTTGATACTTACCTCTGGCTATCTGAAACTAAACTCCAAAGTAAGTTGCAACTTTTTCAACATCTTACTTGACATAAAAGCCTGATTTTATAAGTCCCATTTGTCTCCACTGACAACCTAGGAAACCTGCAAAAAGCCCCACCAGCTCACTCATCTTGAAAGAAAAATCTGGAGTTTACTTCACATTCACTAAGTGGAACATGACCACTTCCATCAAACATCTGGAATTCGAGAATGGACTTCATAAGGATCCAGACAGATTCTTGTAGCTACATTCCAGTCTGAGCTATGTCCCAGAGAAGGACATCACTGCTCTTTTGATGACATTGCTACATTTATATTTTATTGCTTTGAGTCTTGGAAGACAAGATGACAGATATCTAAAAAATAACAAAAATGGACAAATGAACTAATAGGTCTGAACTTGGGCTAGAATTGCTTCAAAAGTAAGTTCACTGCAGTTTTCTGTATGGATGTTTTGTAAAGAATTTTACTGAATTTTTTTCAACCTGGATATTGATCAAAGAGTTTTAATTTTGGCTGTTTCAGTATGAAGAGTCTCATGGCTCATGGATGATCTCCAAGAGTTAAAATGGTTTAACTGAGTGTTATCAATGTAATAACATGAACTCTTTCAAACATTTAATCTCTAATGAAAAGAATTCTCTCAGGTACAAGGGCTATGATATATTTGCCTCAAGTTGTGTAAGAAAGACATCTGTGCCAACAGAGGGATAAGGCTTAAGAAAATTTTTAGATGAGAAGACATCTAATAATGCTGAAATATCACCCATATAAAAAAACTCTTCAGCTACCTCTTGCAAGTACCTCTCTAACACTTTGCAGCTCAGACTGACTTCATCAGGTAGAAATAAACACAACCTGTCAACATGATGGTCAAAGTTATTTCAATTGTTCTTATTCTGGAATGGTCAAAATCAGATTCTGAACGATTGTATAAGCCTATAGAGACCCACCAGTTTAGCCATTATTTGCTAACTCTACTCTCAAAATCTTGTGAATAGTATACATAATATCAAAGTCCAGGAATATGATGTGGTATTAATCAGGTTTACAGGAAATTAATAGGCTTTGGGTTCAAGCCTATGACCAAAGCACAAACCATTTTTGAAAGTTAAGATCTGACCTCCCCGGTTAACAAGTCATACAGCTCCAAAACTATCAACAGTGATAACATTCTTGCTAACAGGAAAGTTAGTGCTTTCCACATCATCAGTTATCGAGAATTACCTGCTTGTGAACAGAAGGTGCCTGACTATAAAGCTGTGAGATAACCATTGGCACTGAAATCAGAATAAGCAAAATATAGTGATTGTGTCAGCAAAACATCTTTTTTTTGTTTAAGGAATATCTTATGCATGCCAAACTTGGAATGAAGTGTATGACACATTTCATTCTTTTCTCTCACAGTAATAAGTAAAGTACATTTAGCAAAATGGTGGACCTGACTGAACAAATAACAAATAATAATGATGATGCCTGCAGAAAATCCATACAACATAATTATTCTGGCTTTTATCCAGCATATATAAAAAGCTTGAAACATATTTATTTGCTGAAGCAAGATGCTTCTGAGAACAAATATCAATAACTATATTGAGACCTTTAGGTAACACCTCACATGTGAAATGGTAATTCCTCAGAAATTTATTTAGCAATGCACTTTGCTGTCTTAATAGAACTACTTTTGAGACCCAAGCTTCTTAATAGGAATACTTTACAACAGAGGACAGTAATTAAAACAGAGGTTGGGATACAGTAAGAGCCAAGAAATAGCACCACAGAGACAGTATAGTATATAGGCATAGTGTATGTTAAACCTTGATTTTATTAGACATAACGCAATTGCAGATTAGTAGGAGGTTTAAAAGAGGGAAGGAAGGAAAAGGAAAAAAAAACACCCTAAATTTTTGAAAGACTCGAATCAAGAAAATCTATAATTTTAAAAATTTAGAAGTTGACAGTAATTTTCTCAAGCACTCAGGCACATTGCCCTTTTATATTACTATGCTTTATGAATTATGAATTCTGGCTGACGAGAAAGCCTAAGGGTGACAACAGAGCTGCAGTGTCAGTAATGCATTGTCATTTCATACTGTGTAAGTTTCTACTATAGCTAGCTGGATTTTTCAAGTTTAAATAATGTTACTGACTGCCAAAGATTTCACTAAGAGGTCTGATGAAAATATATGCTCTGTTGAGAAGATGCCAATCCCTATTAACTAGAAAACAGTCAAAGACTTTGAGAGATAGTCAGGTTTTTTGTCTACCAGGTGTAGCTATATTCCCTCACCATAATTCACCTATTTTGAGTCAGATAGTGAAGCAGAAAACCAGTTCTCCAGCATCTAGCAGAATGAAATTTTAGTAGAAAAGACAGGTGTTCTGTGAGATTTTACATGGCTCCTGTTGCCAAGGAAACAATTCCTTTTGGCTTTATAAGGCTTCCTAATGATGGCCCTGGCTGCAAATCTGGCAGTATAGAATAAGGGAGACAATTTGTCTAATGTAATTATATATGTACACACATACACATACTTACCCTCACATTAAAAAGGGAAAGATTTAGTAAAACTGAATTATGAAAGCATTCAAGTTTGGAAAATGTTCTGAATATCATTTGAGGAATGTGTAGATAGAAGAGGCATTGGGACTGGCTTAAGTCAATCCCATCACTAGATTTTAGAGCATACCTGAAAATATGATGTTCAAAAATACAAAAAAAAAAATCACATCCCATCATATCACTGTGATCAATACCACAGACTCTGCCATCTTTAGAACAAAAATGTATTCTATGAACACCAGATTTGTGGAGGAAAAACATCCTCTGTTTTATTTGTTTTCTTCTCATGAAGACCATGGTGGTCACTCCAGAAAATAAAAAAAAAAAGAGGAGACGTTTAAAAACTTTGTCTGTGTAATGTGGATTAGTGTATTTTCTGATTTTCAGTACTCTCATTGAGATGTAAAATGTCCAAGGTGAAATAAGCATTTTCTGTAGAAATTTTTGAGTATGGAAAACTTTATTTTCATTGAAAAAAGCAAAATAGCATCCAACATTTTCTACTAGACTTAAAGGCTTAAAGTTACCAATAAGCTATTTAACCTATTATTTCAAAGAAGTGATTTCTCAGGTCTTTCTCAGAAGAAGTGCCATCTAGAAGATGCTTAAGGGACATTGTTTTCTTCTCTTGTGAAGGAGTATCTAAGCCTCACTGTGCCTGCAAAACAATATTAATTGTTCTAAAATAAGAGGGGTTTATTTTTATTTTTATTTGATTGCAAAACACTTAAGGCCACTTAAAAAATTACAAAAAATGCATGACTCTCATACAGCATTTTTAGCTCAAAAATGGAGGAATGCCAGAGAGTCAGAAAAAGCTACTATGTATTTCAACTGGTTTTAATTCTATATAAAAGATTGTCCGTTAGTATAATGATGAGCAATACGTAACCTTGAAAGGAATTTGTTTTTGCCATGTTCAGGAAAAGTGTTCTTTTTCCTCTATAGCCAAAAGGAAGCTCTGCTTTTTTTGGATCTTCTGCTATTAAATTGACTTTCTACTAGCTCATCGCTGGAATATCATAGGTAATAAGTCTGTGTTTCCTCTGTGACCAAACATGAGACTGATGAGCAAATGAAGAACTAGCCATTTGTACTATTTTCATGGTGTGATGTTACAAGGAAGAAAAATGGTAGCTGAAGATAATATGTAGTGTTGTTCAATATCAATGCAATTTCAACATGGAAATGAGAGACAAATTGTGAAGGTCTGCACTTTCATTAACTGAAATACAGATTCATCTCTCTCAGCAGCTCCAGCCAATTAGACTTGAGGCAATGTAGTTTCTTAAAGAAAAAAAATACAAACCCAAACATTAATTTGGATACTAAGATTTTGGAATCACCTTTACCCAGTGTTAAAATGAAAGGTATACAGTGTTTAGGGAAAAAAACTTGAGTTTTGGAGGGCAAGACTGATAGAGTGTAAGTCAGTTTTAGAAGACTAGCTGACTGATCTGAGTCTTGATCAAGTATTCAAAAGTGCTTGTACAAAATGAACACACTTTATCTCTATTATTATCATAAAATAATTAATGCTAGGCTTTTTTCAAACTCAGGCTCAAAGAGAAAACAGGGAATATTTACAATATTTACACTGCCCTAAAAAACCTAACGAAATAGGCAATAATCTACATAGGATTTTAAGGGGCATTTAAATAAAACAAACTTATAAAGTTACATTTACTGTAATCGTTATCTTGTTCCTTTCTATAGTACAAGACAATAAGAAAAAAACCCCTTTAAGTATTAAATAGTTCTCAATGATAATGTGGTTCTTAGCTAATAAATGTGTTTTATTATACTTTTTCCATCTGTCTAGTAATTATTTTGGCCCTTAAAACAACACTAACACTAACATAATAAACCAATTAGACTTCCAGCATACGGTCTCCCTCCACAATAAAAGTTGCTTGAACCTACTGCTTTTCTGAATAAGCTTCCATGTAAATATTTAAAACATTCTTTTACTTTGGTGTTTCGGTTTTTTTTCTCATTTTATTACCTATAGCAAACCTTCATTACAATTGAGATAGCTTATATACCTGAGACCTTTTTAGCATGTGGTATATACTGGGGAAAAAACAAAAACCAAAAACAGTTCTCAGAAAACAGAGATTTAAACCGAGCTCTGAACTTCAACAGGCTCAAGTGAATCTATATCAACCCAAAACATTTCCTCACTCCTTGAATCAAATGAGATGCTTACTTTCACCTGAAGTGGATGAAAATGGTCTCCCTTAGACAGGAACAAAGTTACTTCTTTGTATTTGTGCCTTATTCATTACTAGATGTGAAAATATTAGATCCTACAATTCAGTGACCTGTCATCAGATCTTGTTAAGGCTACTCTTTTGAAGAGTTCCTCTGGACTGAATAGGACTCTGCTAGACTAGAATACACACTGAAAAAAAGGCTGAAGCACATAAATATCTTTTCTAATACTGGCTTTGAAAATGATGTTTGAATGTTTTTATGCTCATTGTAGGTATGATTAATATCAATGAACTTTAATGTAACACATAAACCAATTCAGTATTGTGACTCAAACAAGTGTCCATTCATTTAAAATAAAAAAGAAAGAAAAAAAAATACATATCCAATAGAATTCAAACCAGTACTTCCAAGAAATGGACAGGACATGAAGTAATATATCTCTGGCTATCCACAAGCAACATTTAAATTAAGGCCACTAGGTGTCAGCATATAAATATTCCTAAAGAGGTTTATCTGCCAGAAAAAGTAGTTGGCAATAAACAAATACACAAGACTGTAGATGGTTGACCATGTCCTTAAAAGCCATGGAAGGAAACCATAAAATTATCAGGCTCACTGATAAATAGTAGAATGATTGAGAAACATTTTTCCACATGATAAATGAGTCTTGAATGGAACATTTTAGTTTTTAATAAAATGCACTGGATATTCTAACTTACACAGACCTTTAGTAGTTTGGCTTCAAAATAAATGCTTTCCCAGCCAAAACCTTCTGATGTCAGAAGGTGGCCTTCTTGTCATGAGACACTGTCTCACACAGATTCTTCATACTTGCATGTTCACTGAGCCGCTTAGTCCTTGTACTGCAATTCCTCAGCAGAAATCAAGTTATTCCCTAGTAGCTTCTGTTGTCACTGAGACCCTAATGTGGCCCCCCAGCCATGATGACATAGCCTACTGGGAGCACAAAAATGAGGGGCAAATTTAAGTCATTTATCTTACTAATGATCTGTTATTAAAGTACAGCTAAGAACTCAAAAGAGCAGGATGCTCAAGGCGGGTAATACTGCTTTAACAAGCACGCTGAAATGACAGTGTACTTCAGTCACTGTGACCTGGTGCTTCTGTACCATAGTAAAGCTTCTTCTTGGGATGCAAGGGGGAGTTTATGTGTGATGAGGGAGTATGTGACCAAAACTGGTTAGTACTCCTGACTCATCCCTAGCTCTTTCAGTTATTGACAAACTCCTGGCATGTTACCTCATGTAATTCACTTAAGGTTCTTTGTTATGTTATTGTTCTAATAAGTAGTGACATTTCCTTGAATTTACACAATACTGTTTATCGGATATACCGTAAATATCTAATGAAAAACATAGATACCCTCAGAGAATTCAGAAAGCATCTGAAGGGTTTTAATAGCTATTTAACTAAGATTAATGAAATATCTAAATGACACACTAGTATGAGAGTGATATAGATTTAATAGCCATGCTTGTATAGAGCCATAAAGATTGCACACTGATGTTAAAAGTGTTGGGTTTTTATTTAATTTCAACCATTTTCTGCATAACTGTCCAGACTGTGTGACTAATCATAGTGAAGACATTCTAAATAAAAGCAGCGTGGTCTATGCTGAAGTTTAGCATAAATGTCTCCATTTTTGTCAAAGTATAGAGGATACTTTTAAGTAAGGAGCAGCATAGTGATTGCTACAAGAATAGATAAAATAGATCCAGAATAAAGTGTAGCTCATTAGTTTAATCAGCTCCCATGTATGGTAAGGATGTAAACTAGGCTATCTCTCAAAGCTGAAGTGGTAGAGAAAGAAAGACACAAAGAGAGGTAAAGAAAGAGAGTGTGACAGTACGTGCAGCTCTGACAGATGAAGAACAAAACCAGAAAATAGCTAACATGTCTGGCACCTTGAAATGGAAATCAGACAGAAGCTCCCACCAGGTTTTTTTTTAAACCCACATTTTGACTGCAATTACCCATCAATGTTGTGCCCCATATAGTAATCTACTGTATATGTGTATAGTAAATTCAAAAGTATGAGTGAGAGGTATTTGGCCTTCTGTCCTGAGGAGATCAGGTTGTTCTGCTGTCCCTTGCCGCATGAAATAGTCCAGAAGAGTTGCCTTACAGAATGAAGTCATGTCAATGGCACTGATATTACAGATCTGCAGAGAAACTTTTTTAAAGAGAATTCTAGTTGTCAGGTAATAAATCAGCTTTTCCTTTTCCTAAAATTGTCTTCATAATTCCTCACCTTAGAAACAGGCAAACAGGCAACTTTTTTTTTCCACAGAGGAAACACTAACAAAAAGAAACTATAGAAGTATTTTCCTAAAGGAGGCTCTTGACCTTCTTTCTGCTTCTAAATTATAATGCTTTGCAATTGTCCTTAGGTAAATTTATTTACAGAAATCTACGTAGCTGTTCTGAAAAAGTTTACGTATCAACACATCAAGCCTATAAAAGCACAGTGAGTGGTTCTGAAGAAGTTTTTGAGACATCTTCTGACCCAGGGACTGCTGATTTCTAAAGGCAGCTGTTGGAATAGTGTATTATATATTTCAATGAAGTATTAGAGAGGGGTAGTTTTCCTGTCTCTCATCTTTCAGCATAGCACCAAAATGGATGATAGGATTTACAAGATGCTCCAGTTCTTTCAAGGTAAAAGTAGAGAACTCATTTAATAACCGTCTTCAGAATGACAGCACCTGAAGAGCTATGAGGCTTGTAGAGTAATATTGGCACAAAAATAAACTGATTTAGGTGAAATCTGGTGACCATGTTGGGAAAGAAGCTTAAGAGCAGGGCATAAAACAATCCTAGCTCTAAGAAAGATTAAGAGAAAAATATGCCAAAAGGACTTGCACTGTGACAGGTCTGAAGTAATTTCCACTAGGACAAGAACTTTGAAGGACAGAAAAAGGAAGTAACACACCTAAATAAGACTAAAACATCCACTCAGAACTAAAATTTTATCTTTAGTCTTGTTAATTATTTCCTATTTCCACTGTGAAGCTCTCACATAAACTCAGAGTTTATGGCTTTTCTGCCAATAGGCAAAGAACCTACCAGGAGGTCATTCAAAGCTAAATTCTCCAATCTTCCATATGCAGCTGCTGGATCCTCCTCCATGGATTACTCTATTTGTGCATTTCAGCACTCAGAGAAACAGTGGTAAATCCCTCTATGATTCCATCTGCTCCAGCTAGAAGTGATGAGTCCTTGATAATACCACCTTTCATTTGTCCTCCCCCTTTTCATTTAAGGAGCAATACCCAATCAATTGACTCTAGGAACTGTAGCTTAGTCCCTCAAGCAGCCTACTAAACTGCCTCAGTCAACCAAGTTAACTTTAACTCTCCTTCCTCCCTCTGAGGAAATCCCCTGGTGAATAAGGGAATATGGTGTAATTGAGGTTACTGTGGCACAGAGGGAGGGAGATGCAAGACCTCCACCCTTGATGGACCCACAGTTGCCTGAGGGGTAAGACACCCGAGTTGGGAGGGTTTTTTTAAAAAGAATTTACCTCTGAAGCTTTTTTGCTAATCATAACAAAGATGCTCATTTTACAAAAGCTGTCATTCTTTTTCACTCATCGTGAGCTCTCTAGGGCAGGGACGTGCCTGAATCGTGAGACAGACCTGCAGGAGGAAGGCCCAGCAGACCTGCGGGAGGGCAGGGCAGCTCCCCACTGGGAGCCGAGGCACAGGACAGGCCAGGAGGTCAGACCGCTGCCAGAGATGAAAGAGGGCGGCAGCGTGCCTGATGCCCCCAGCACGGCGCTTTTCATCCCAAACATTTCCTCTTTTAAGTGGGAGTAGCGCTGCAGTGCTTCTAGGCTTTTAACTGGACAGTCTCTACACACTGATCGGCAATCAGGAGAAGTCCAGATTTGATCGCTTAAACTGTTGGCAGCTTCTGACAGAACTGATCATCAGATTTTTATCGACTGGCACGCTCAGCCAGGGTGAGTACAAGTAAAATACCGTAGCCATCAGGGCCCTTGCTGGAGTTCGGCCACCAGCGCTCCCCCCGGCCCAGCCCAGCTGGCCGGGGGCTGCCAGAAGCCATCGGGTGAGAGGGGCCTCCCGCCATGCTCGGGAGCTTCCTCACAGCCCTGACGCTGGCCCAGCCACCAGCCTCACTGCCCTGCCCTGCCCTGCCGTCCCGACTGCCCAACCTGCCTGGCACTCGCTGCGTCGGCGCCTTACCTGGAAGTTGCTGCTCTTTGGCCCCCCTGGGCCCCATCCCTGCCCCACTCGGCTCTTTGGGGCACAGTGGGACTGCACCAGCCAGGGAGGGGAGTAGAGGGAAAGAGAGGGGAGGAGAAGCAGAGGAGAGGAGTAGGAGTGGGGTGGGAGGGGAGGAAAGGGGGAGGGAGGGGAAGGCATGGACCTACAGGCCTGCAGGCACCTGCCAGCTTGCACTGACCCCTGACAACAACTAGTAAGTAATATATCTAAACAGCAAAGGGTTGATCAGAGCAGCTGAAGTTAGTCATCTTTTGCAGGATACGTGCAAGACAAAATGGTGTCATCACTGGTGTGTCATTCATTGCATGTCTTGTTTCTGTCACTAAAACACAGGTTGCAGCATCTGTCTTCTCTTAGCAGTTTACCTGTATTCAAGGAATATAAATTCATTTAAAGAAACCTGGTTTAATGAGGACATTATAAATTCAGGGCAGCATACACCCTCCAGAAGCCTTGTAGATCTGGAGGTAATTGCCTAGAAAGTTCAGGATGCAGGTGCCTTTCTTCCCTCCTGCCTGCTGAGCATCTCACTGCCTTTCTGTCACCTCTCATCACTGCTCAGCTCCTGGGCTGGGAGGCAGGAGTGCAAGTGATGCTGACTGAAGAAGGCGATCTCTTCTGCTAAGGGGTGAGGGCTGCTGCTGTCCCCTCCATCCCCTCTGGAAAACTCAGTCAAGAGAAGGAGATAGATGACAGCAGCTTGAATGCAGTACAATCTGAGCACAGCAGTGATGGTATGAATGCGTTATTCAAACGATCAGGTGGGTCTGGCAGGGAAATTTTTAGCTCAAATTATTTTGTGAATTAACTCTTCACTTCAGAGCTTCACAATCTGGAGTGATTCTGTTTCTTAAATCCCAAGTAGCTTCACAGTGATAGAGGTATATCTTAATTTTTTTAAATTTTGTAATCTGTATCAGCAGCTGCAATACATACAAACATCTTGCATTGGTAATTACATTTCCTTAGCATGGTGACATAGTCCTTTACCTACACTTCAAGATTATTTAAGGGTTACTATTGATTCACAGAGCTATTACCCTTTTACGCAGGAATAATAGATGTCTGAAGTGTGTTAGTCCAACTGTTCAATAGGTGCCCTTTTGCCTCTGAGTCCAGACTGGTCTGGACTGAGAAACCCCCAGACTGCCAGTCTCCTCGATTGTGCCATGACAGCAGTGACAAAAGATGCACTTGGCATAAAAATCCCTAGCGTCTAAGTAGCTGTGGGCAGTAACCAGGTGTCCTGTGGGAGGAATTTGACTGAATTCTCCCACCAATAATCAGATGTAGTGCTGACTTTTAGGTGCAGTACAAGCTGTATCCCTTTCCTTATTTATTGGTCCACAGGGAGCGAGAAGAGAAGTGTTTTCTTTAGGCAATTGTTCTTTTCTTTGACAGATGTAAATGTCAAAGGATGTCTGGGTAGCTTTGGATACTATTTAATGTCACCATTATTTTGGTAACTAACAAAAGCTGCTGGTGCATCTATAAACATGATGCAATAGCCCCCTAGAGGCTAACAGGAATAGGGAGACAATTGTATGAAAATGTGTTCACACTGACAATTTTAGTCAGTGGGGCCTCCTGATTAGAAGAAAAAAATGCCCGATGCTGTTGGTAAAGTAGCACTGGCCCTATTTTCTGACAAGTTCAGAAACTACCTGGAGAGAATTCTAAAATTGGCTGCCTTTTATCCACCGATGCCCTAACCCAGGAGAACACAAGATCTGCACCCAATCTATGAGAACTGGCTTTTTCATTCAGATCTCTTCAGGAGACACGTGTGAGGTTAATAAATCTGCCTCTTGCTGGGATGCCATGTGGTGGCTGTAGTTCTTCCTCTAGCACACTTTATAAGATTGGTGCCCTTTTGTATTGTGAAGCCTGACAACAACAGCACAAGCCCTTTGGATCAAATGCTTGATAATTGTAATTTTCTCTTAGCAGGGTTGCAAGCAAACTGTCTGTCACAAGCAGCTGTTTTAGAATGCATAATTACACCTGCCTGCCATAGCCCACTCTGCCTGAGTAAGAGATGATGGATGATTTTTAACTTGCATATATTATTACTATTATTATTATTATTATTATTATTATTATTTACAAAACTGAAGAGTGAAATATATTAGAATTGTCTTCCTTGAGCATTGTCTTGATGTAGCTGAGACAAACTACACCTGTTGCTTCAAACTCAATTCATTTCTGCTATCATTTAAGAAACCTATTTAGATTTCTATCCTGCAAACATATCTCTAAGTATAAGACTGTTGGAGTAGTATGAATCTCTTCCATGTCACTTGCTAACTCTTGGTTTGGATCTGTGTCCCTCCTTCTCTTTCCTGTTTCATGTGAATTTTAAGAATCTCAGTACAGTGTTTATGTTTTATATTTACTGTTTTTACATTATACAAAATCTGAGTACCTCATAAATATAATGATCAATTATATATACAGCTACTTGGAGAGGAAGAAGGTAATGTTCTAAAGGAAACTAAAAATTATAGGAATTTAGTAGCAAAGTAATAAATGAAGAAGTCTTCATCTGTGATTTTGTCTTGGGAAAATATATAGTTACCACTGAATTTTTAAAGTTCAGTTTCAAACCTGACATAACAAGATGAGCAAGTAGTCCATAATAAAAAAAATCAAAGGAGACAAGGAACTGAGTGATCCTTTCCCTCTTAGTGCTCTCCGGAAAGGACAAATACTTTAATTTCAAAGCTGGGAGCTAGCTTACTGATTCTTAGCACTGCAGGTTTAAACACTACAACAAAGGTATCTGGTAAAAAGTGCTTCTCCAAAACTCAAGATTCATAGAAGGTTATGACAAGATCCTCAAAACCAATTTTTTTTTCTTTTTTTTTTTTAAGAAACAATCACTCAGGCAACAGTATATCTGGAGGCTAAAGAAACAATTATCAGGTAAATTGAAGGTATATGTAATCACAGTTACTTTCTTCTAATAGTCTTTCCAAGGAAATAAAGATAAAAACACATAATAATTGTCAATAAAATGTCACTATTAACATAGAGTGACCATAGAGAAGAATCTGCTATAATATAGCATAGAAGAGAAATACTATGACACTGATGTCATAATTAGATGATTGAAGAGATTAATGCCTTTTTCCCAAGAACATTAGTTTAAATTTGAATGCAAATTTCATGTCACATTTGTAACATTTTTATGTTTGCTTTCCATGAAACATCGAGCTTAGTTGTCTGAAATAGTGAATGTAAACCTACTCAAATATACTTAAGTATTTGATAAAAGCAAAATTCACTATGTAATATGGTAATGTTTCTACTATATTGTGTGACTGTACACATACAAAAAATAGAAACAGTGCCTCACAATTTAAAAATCAATTCTCATGGGAAGGTCCACAAACCCCAACTTCTGGCACATGCTTCTGTAGATGAAGCCTTCTGATGATCATGCAATGCTCTTTTTATGGTCCCAAATGTTCTTATTAAACAAGAGTTTAATCAACAGCATGTAGAGCCACAGTGAGATGCTTTTGTGCATGAGGCAGTCCCATACACACACCGTGCAAGGCCTTTTTCTCCTCCGCTTCTGGGCAATATGCTAAGAGGCTGCTACATCCTTCTTTACTTTGCTACTTGTTTCCTTCCAGTTGACATGTATCATGCCTAGTGGTCACCCCCCACAACTATCAGAACTCAGGCTTATTTATCTTTACTTCGTGTTCCTCTTGTCTTTGCTATAGTTTTGTTTTTATCCCAACTAGTTATAAGCTGAACCAAACTAAAACTACAATTAGTTTTCCATGAGGAAATCCAGGTTTTAAGAAATTGAAACAGATAAATACTGCAATTTCCTCCAAGGTGAAAATTTCTACTTTTCATTTACTTTTACCTAAGACAAAAAGACAAACCAGTTTTGGGCCAGACATCTGTAAGAATGCAGCTGATTTTCTTGTATATTATTTCTTCATCCTGTCTTCTGTTCCAGTAATTTGTGTCTCAGGAATTTTCATCTCCACTTGCAAAGAATCCAGTGCAATATTATCCTCAATTCCACATGGAATCTCTTGGAGTTTATGTAGTATAAATGTTTATTCGTAATCAAAGAATCACTTTTGAAGCAAGCACAGAACAAATGATGTTTCATTTCTGATTATCTGCCATGAAGTATTCACAGGGCACTCTAAAAGGGGAAATATTTCCTAATTAAAATTAAGAAAAGAGGTTTGCGCTTTTCACTCCAGGCAATTAAATGTAACATTTGCATGCATATAATTCCATGGGAAACAAAACCCAGGAAGTGGCTGTTTGAGTATCTATTAATTAAAAAATCCAACACTTCACTGGTTGTACTAGCTGGCCTTTTATACAGTCTCTGTAGGTTAATAATTGAATTAAAGCATGCACAAAATGATAGCAATGAAAGGCTGCTTAAAAAGAACCAATCTCTGTTCATAGTAATCATCTGACTGTTTTTATTTCCATTAATAAAGATGTATAATTCAAAGGGGTATATGATTCCAGAATAAAAAATTTCAAATATCAGATCAACCATGTACCCGTCATGTGCACACAGTGACACTAGGATTTTGTAGCCTGCTCTTTGTGGTGTGTGGTTTTGGTTTTTTGGTTTGTTTTTTTTTTTTTGTGATTGCTAGCCTAAAATATGAACCAAAGCCAGAAACTATTATAAATATATAGAAAGTATTTACTTTGGGAAAAATTCTCCTGTAAAAGAAAATGGAAAATTGGCGAGGAAAATACTGTCATCTGTTACTCAACTTGCAGTTATCTTTAGATAGAAAGCAAGTTCAACTAAACCCTGTGAAACATCAGAGTGCAGAGCCAACGGTCCATTAGTATAGCTAGATCAATATAAAGGAAAAGAAACATGGGCTTCATTTCACTTCAACACTCTTGAAGATGACCTGCTGAAGATTTATCAGTTTTATATAGGAGGATTTGCCCTCCTCCTCTTTATTTTCTCGAAAATTGTACAAAGTGGAATATAGCAAAAAGTCTAGGGGGATAAAAAGTACAGTTTGAAGTCACTAGGCCATTCTTGCTTCTGGTTTCTGTCAACAAAAGAAAACTAATCAAGGGCTGATTTGTAAGGCTATGTTTTTTTTAAATGTATGTTTTCACACTATGACAAAGCTTTATGCTTTTTGTAGTACTGCACTGCTCCTCCACTGTGCTGCAAATATAGAACAGGCTGTTTTCTAGAAGTTTACTTACTGTTTAAACTTATTAGGCAGCATTTTATGTTCATTTTACACTGGTGCTGTAGAATTAACCATACCACCTTTGACACAAAAAACCTCCAGTCTGGCTCATTGTGTGAAATGAGAAAGGAGTAATGGTGGAGTTAAAGAGAAATGTACAAATGAGAAGTGTGTGGGAAAATGGCAGGCAGAAAAGAGAGATAGGATGAGAGAGTTGTGATGGAAAGAGGTGGGTGCAGTGAAACAAACTGAATGCAAGATAAATGGAATGGCTAGAAGCAGCTAGGGAAAAAAAAAAACAGAAGATGTTTGGCTGATTGAGATGTGGAGCTGGTCAGTATTCTTTTTAATCTACTGAAATGTCAATGATTCAATAAACTGTCCACCTCTGTTAGAGAATTCAAGCCTATTTCAGATTTTCTCTCACCATATAATTATCACTAGGCTTATTATCCAAATAAGTAGGAGAATGACACTTAGGGACCTATCACAGAGAACTCAGTGAAGTCCAGAGATGTTTTGTATGAGCATCATCTTTGTACTCTAACTTATATTTGGGAATGAAAACTCCAGACAAACAGCTAGTTATAGACAGAGACCACAAAGCGTTAGCAGTTCTGGCACTCTTAGACATTTGATACTGTTTCTCCGTCTGACCAAATCCTGGTTTAGATTTGACAGAGGCAGAGTCTTCAGCTCCCTTTCTTTTTTCTCTTTTTTTTCCCTTAACTAAAAAACAGCAAGTCCAAACTAGACCAGAAACAAGGCAATAGGTCAGATTTCTTCAAAAATTTCAGATGGGTGTTATAGCTTCCAGAAGTCATATTCTGATCCAGCTGTAAGTATATCCACAATAATATGGCATTCTTGGGTTTAAACAAGCACTTGAGACCAAAATCAGATTTTACAGAGGACATGAATGTTAAGCAGAGTTCGTCTAGTAAAAAATAAATAAATACCATTACACGAAATTTGCTGACTTTTTAAGCAGGCACGGTTAATATAAGTTTGTTTGCTTGGGTTTTTTTAAATAACTGTAATAAAAAGCAAATACTCTGTATGTGTCAACATAGTAAATGTTAAGGAACCCTCTACACAGCACTGTTAAATAGCACTCACTCTTGTTCAGTTTCATTTCAACATTACAGCTGTCAATAATAGGAAATCAGTGTAGAATGTCTGAAAAACAAATCAAACTTGGCTGATTTTTTTTTAAATGTTAAATCATATGCATTGTGTTCAGATTCCACTGTAAGAAAAAATACTGGAAGTTCCCGATAGTATTCTAAGAGGTTTGTGGTTTAGGAGCTCTTTAAATATTTCACTAACAGTCTATGGATAAACTGCTGACACATGCTGCAAAATAAAATGTAGAGATACATAGAGTTTGTGATAGTCTTGAAAGATTCTGAATTGTCAGAATAATTCTTCAAAGGGATTTTTTTTTTAAATGAAATCAAAGCACTGAGTAATTGTCTCTGTGTGATTACAAGAAGATGAAAAAATCACGTTTGAAAGCACTACCTTTCAAGTTACTGTAACCAGGCAGTGAGCTAAACCCTTCTGAAAAAAGCTTTCAGGGACTATAAAACACATCAGTATTTCTGTCTTAGAAATTAAAAGTAAATACAATGTCTCTAACCTCCTTTAGAATCAGTTTGGATGTGATCATCATCATATTAATGGATGTAAATACCTTTGCCGTCTTTATGCTACAGAAACAGGAAATGATACTGCATATTTGGTGTTCATCCTATATGCTCATGTCCGATGGCAACATACATATTCCCTAGCTATCCATGCCGTAAGAATATAATGGAAAATGTACTATCTACTATCACTTGCTTCTGGCAGAAAAATACTACATATCTTGACCACTGCGCCTGTACAAAAAGTAACATACTCCAATTATACATACACATACACACACGCATACCTGCGCACGTACATTTCTTCAAGAGCATGTCCAAAGACCAAGCTTGCTTATTTCTGTTGTACCTTTGTTTGTGACTGGGCTGTTTCTCCAATTTGTGATTTTATGTAAATCTTCTCCACTGTTTCCCCTTTTTACTGGGAAAAAATCCAAACAAAAACAGAAACCCCACACTAAAACTTATCTGCATCATTGTTTACAAGAGCCAGCATTTTCAAAGATGCCATAAAGATTCAGGTGCCCTGATCCTGTGTAAGTTAAAGGTGACTGAGTTTTCACCTCCCGTAAAAAGTTCTGCTAATCCCTGACTAAATTATATTTGCTGGACACTGATCATTTACTATATACACAGAAAATGGGGGGCTAGGGGACACCTACTGTTACTTTTTGTTCTTCAGTTTTAATCTTGGTTACACTAAAACATACTTGGAGCCTAATTGTCAGTATTTTTTTACAGGCATTCAAGTGTTCACCCTGCCTTTTCATGTAAATGAAAAAAATTGCTTTCTTAGAGCAACATGCTACTTAAAAAAATATCCGTATCATCTAAAGACAGCATCATTACTCTTCTTTATGGTTCCTTGTCCAGTTGGTGTGTGGAGAATAACAATTATGAGGGGCAACTATCTATTCTGTAACTATTATTGTCTTCTATGCTTCGAGTTCTTTTTTGACAATTCCTCAAGTTATTATGTTGTATTTTTTATTTCTTTTTGCATTTTCTTGATATCATTCCCCTGTGAGAAACATTTAGCAAGGTGCTCCAGTATTTTAGCTTTTTTTTTTTTTTCCTGCTTAGGTCTGTGACACTTACAATTCTAAGCAGCACCTACGCTACCTGAAGAATTTTGAAAGGAATTTTAAGAGTTGTTTAAAAAAGGAGGCTATTTATGATATCAAACAGGGAGCATGTTAATTGAGTTCAATCAACCTGGCAAGGATAAAAAACACTATAAGGCTTATGGTACCATAAATGGAGCAAAGATTTAAGTCAATTTAGACTAACAGAGCTCAGAAGTTTTACTAATTAACATCTATAGGGACAGCAAACAGTGGCTGCAAAAGAGAGACTTGCCTTTCTATGTTCAGCGAAAAAAAATTTCAACATGTTTCTAGGTATCATTAAACAGCATGTGACATCTTGCTAGGCCTGCAGCAAAATAAGGAACAACAATATGTTTCATAGAATCATAGAATGGTTTAGGTTGGAAAAGACCCTTAAGATCATCAAGTCCAACTGTTAACCTAGCACTGCCAAGTCCACCACTAAACCATGTCCCTAAGCACCACATCTGCGCATCTTTTAAATACTTCCAGGGATGGGGACTCAACCGCTTTCCTGGGCAGCCTGTTCCAGTGCCTGACTACCCTTTTGGTGAAGAAATTTTTCCTAATATCCAATCAAAACCTCCCCTGGTGCAACTTTAAGCCATTTCCTCCTCTCCCACCACTTGTTACTTGGGAGAAGAGACCGACACCCACCTCGCTTCAGCCTCCTTTCAGGTAGCTGTAGAGAGTGATAACCTCTCCCCTCAGCCTCCTTTTCTCCAGGCTAAACAACCCCAGTTTCCTCAACTGCTCCTCACAGGGCTTGTTCTCTAGACCTTTCAGCAGCTTCATTGCCCTTCTTTGGACACACTCCAGCACCTCCATGTCTTTCTTGTAGTGAGGGGCCCAAAACTGAACACAGTATTCGAGTGCTGAGTACAGGGTGACAATCACTTCCCTAGGCCTGCTGGCCACGCTATTTCTGATGCAAGCCAGGATGCTATTGGCCTTCTTGGCCACCTGAGCCCACTGCTGGCTCATGTTCAGGTGGCTGTCAATCATCACCCCCAGATCCTTTTCCATCTGGCAGCTCTCCAGCCACTCTTCCCCAAGCCTGTAGCAACGCATGGGGTTGTTGTGACCCAAATGCAGGACCCAACACTTAGCCTTGTTGAAGATCATACAATCAGCCTTGGCCCATCGATCCAGCATGTCCAGATCCATCTGTAGAGCCTTCCTACCCTCCAGCAGATCAACACTCCTGCCCAACCTCGTGTTGTCTGCAGACTTACTGAGGGTGCACTCGATCCCCTCATCCAGAGCATTGATAAAGATATTCAACAGAACTGGCCCCAATACTGAGCCCTGGGGAACACCACTTGTGACTGGCTGCTAACTGGATTTAACTCCATTCAGCATCTCTCTTTGTGCCTGGCCATCCAGCCAGTTCTTTACCCAGTGAAGAGTATGCCCATCCAAGCCATAAGCCGCCAGTTTCTCCAGGAGAATGAAATACTTCTCTCTGATTTCTGGGTTCAGCAGTTTTTAGACATCAAAGAGCTGCACAAAATTGAAGGTGGCAATGTGAAAGAAGCTGGATGTTAGTATTTAATTACATTAAATTGATTAGAAAGAAGTAAGTTCTTGATTGGGAGCACATTAAGTTCTGTCTGTACAGCATACAAGCTAGTTTGTGAGTGAATCTAACCCGTTAAAACATGAGAAAGATAATGATATGAAAACTAACTCAAACTTTGAAGTATGTGAGCCAAAGACTACTCAGCTATTTCACTTGTTTGTTCAATTTGGCAAAGAAAGGCAATTCTCAGGTTTTTGAGAAGAAAAAAATCCATCCAGTCACAGCCAGGAGAAATAAAGTATTCCTTGCTACCATGAACACGAACTGGAGCTATTTTCCATTCTTTCCATCTGCTCATGGAAATTGCCTCTGAAAAAAATCTTTTTTTGACTAAAATAGATACCTAAGTTATGACTTCAACATATGCACAAATAATTTCATGAAACATACAATTTCATGTACAAAATACATATTATATATGCAAATTGCTATTTTTTATATACATGTAGCATTTCACAGATTCAAACAGAAACGATACATTGTTCAATATTTAAAATACAGCACTTCAGCTAAAAGCATATGCAGATCTGGTCTTAGAGGTGTGGGACACTTCAGTGAACCTAGAAAAGAGCTAGAACAGTGCAAGTTACATGACTGATTATTTCAGTATTTTCTCCTGAACATCAGTGCATTGCTTGCTCATTGCATTACTTTAGATTAATTAATCTAGTAATGATTTCAGAGAACTACCACTATTTTTCAGGTTTAATATTACCCAAGAATACTCTGTGCAATAGTCAAGACAAAATAGGGTATGTATTACACTTTCCGCAATGGATTTTTCATCTGTCCTGGTTTCAGCTGGGGTAGAGTTAATTTTCTTCTTAGTAGATGGTATAGTGCTGTGTTTTGGATTCAGGATGAGAATAATGTTGATAACACACTGATGTTTTGGTTCTTGCTAAGTAGAGTTTACACTGGTCAAGGACTTTTCAGCTTCCCATGCTCTGCCAGGTGCACAAGAAGCTGGGAGGGAGCATAGCCAGGACAGCTGACCCAGGCTGGCCAAAGGGCTATGCCATACCATATGACATCATGCTCAGTACATAAGCTGGGGGAAGAAGAAGGAAGGGGGGGACATTCGGCATGATGGTGTTTGTCTTCCCAAGTAACCGTTACGCGTGATGGAGCCCTGCTTTTGTGGGGATGGCCGAACACCTGCCTGCCGATGGGAAGTAGTGAATGAATTCCTTGTTTTGCTTTGCTTGTGCTCGCAGCTTTTGCTTTCCCTATTAAACTGTCTTTATGTCAACCCATGAGTTTTCTCACTTTTACTCTTCTGATTTTCTCCCCCATCCCACGGGGTGGGGAGTAAGCAAGCAGCTGTGTGGTGCTTAGTTGCCAGCTGGGGTTAAACCATGACATCATCTCAAAGTAGCCTCGATTTGACTGATGAAGAAAAAACGTCAGCATGTTCTATTTAATCTGTGAGGCTAGTAAATGCAGACATTTGTGTACTAGCATCTCTCTAGACAGTCCAGGAAAGAAACTTTAGGACCAGTCGTCAAAATCTCAGAGCGGAAGCAACTTGTCGTATTATTTTTATATTATGTTTTTTTACACCATGACAAGAATAATCTTTATCACTTTGTTCCTTGCTTGGCATAAATGACTTTTTGGACTGATCAAACACCTCAGGCTTTGCCTTGGAGTTTAATCAGTTTCAGCAGCTGTTCATAGCTTCAAATACTACAAAGCAATAGAGTTTAATTGCTTAATTAAACTCAAACCTCAGTTGTCTTTTTAACAGGCAGGGGCCTGCCTAGCTTTTGGATACTCAAAGACAATCAGAGAGGAAGCAAATGACATTGCTCTTCTCTCAAGGATAGTTGATCTAGGAGTGTTATATAGACACTGAAAAGCAAAAGCCAATGGCCTCTTCTAGGAAAAAATCAGGAGTCTTGTTTCCTATTTTTTTTTACCCAAATTATTGATTTTATATGAACACAGCTACTGTACTTTTATAAAAGTTTTGTTATAAGCTGACCAGTACACATAAGTTAATTGAAAAACTTGAGGACAGATCTTTGAACAGAGTACACTGCCTTGTTGAGCTTGATTTATCCTAGTCAAAGTTCTGACTCCATGGGGTTTTTTTATTTCCTGCCTCCAGTATTCAGTGTCAGCAGTTCTAATAAGCAAGCACAAATGTATCTTACCTGACAAGCTGCTCTCCAACTTCAGTGTTCTTACATACATACAGAGCACTGGGTTTATGCATGATGGTCTTGGGTTTTTCCCTGAAGCTTACCCATCAAGAGCTCCTGTGATTTCAAATGGTTAGGATGCGGTGAAGTGGGGTTACAACTTCAGCTAACAAGTTTGAAGAAAAAAACTATTTTTGTCCCATCTTGTACTAAAGTAAATCAACCATGCTGAGAACTACTACCTTAATTTTGATAATTGCTAATTTTTTTAAAGAACTGATTAAAAATGGAACCTCATCTCCTCTATTACTTCTGGCTCTCATTTAAGAACTCTTTTAAAAAATAAAACAGTGTATTTGCAGGAATTCCCCTTTGTATTTAATATCCAAATCTAGTGATACTATTAGTATTAGACATCAGATTCAGTTTCCAATTTTAATACTTGAAATATTTTAGGCTCTATATATTACAATTAAACCATTATAATTTCTGATAAAACTGATTAGAACATGGAGAAAGTATCAGAAGGGAAAGAAATTGCACTCACGAAGCATGACCTTAAACTAGATAGAACTATATAGAAAATTTATATAGTGAGTTTGTTAGCCAGCTTCTCAATTACCATAAATCAATATGATTTCATTTATTTCAGTGGAGCATTGCCAAATTCAGTAAGGCTTTACCATCAAGTGAGGATCTATCTATCTGAAGCACTGGTGTTTTATCTGTTATCATAGTACCTCATAATATGCCACACATTTTTCCATTGACATGTTAAGTGGCAAACTATTACTGTTTTTTTCATCAAGACATTTATATGTCTGAAAGTTCAGGCAGTCAGTTAATAGCATTCTCTAAATCATGCTAATACCTTCATATCTTTAAACATGTGGCCTTAAATTATTGAGCATGCTACATAAGACGTCTTTGACACAGAGAGAAAGCTGGAAATACCTACAGAACTGATAAGGTGCAAAAAGACAACATTAATTTTTGAGCGTGCTTTGGTTTTGTTTCAATATATTAAAATTTGTAGCTTTTGTGGAAAATATTTAACTTTTTTTTAATTTCCTGTTAAATGTCCATGCATATAAATAGTACTTAAACACACATGCACAGGTAAATAATTGCAAATCATTCTTCACATATCAATAGATTTTGATCTTGAGGGGCTTTTTCCTTACAAATATGTGTCATGCTTTCTAAAAGACACCTGAAAATACCAAAACATTAATTTTTAATAATGAAGCTACCATCCATGGGCAACTACCCTTCACATAGTGTTTTTCATCCTGCTGGTGCTTCACTTTGATAAGAAAGGTAATCAGAATGCATCTGAAGTCTGAGTTGAAGGGGCCAGTAATTTGATATGAAAGCATGAAAAGCCTTCCCTGAAAACACAAAAATCTAGACAAAGGACAATCTTCTATCATTATCAGTGATCCATGTCAGTGTCTTGTGGGGCTTGCCATCAACTTACAAACTAGTAACTTCATATCACAAAGTTTCCGGTGTAATTTTCAGAAATATCTTTATCTTTTATTAATATTATCACTATCTTTTTCATATGCTACACTTCCATCCCATTTTGTACAAAAAGTTCAATTCCTTTGAGATGATCTCTGATATTTTAATTTCAGGATGCTATCTGAGCTCTTTTTAGCCTTAAAGGTATCAACAATTTAAAATTATTGTTTGCAAATTTTATTACTTCTGAAAGGTAGCAATATATTTGACTCATATTTCATGAATATGGAATTGTTTGTGTCCACAGTTTCAGTTTGGCTACCTTATATTTTACAGAGTAAATGTAATCATAGGCATCCATGAGTAGCTAACTACATACACATACACACTAGAATGACTGTCTCAGTATGGAAGGGTTTCTACATGGGTCTGAAATACAAAGAAAGCCTAGCTAGTACAACTTTTTTTAACAGAAGAGAATTGCAACACCTCCCACCCCCCAAATACAACAGTCTGGAACCATCTCTTCTATAATGACCAAAAATGACAGAGTAGAGCAATGTTGAATACTGTATTGAATACTTAATTCCTTCATTCAAAAACAAGGTGCCACAAAACGTAGGTTCGTAGACTTATATAGTCTCCTGTACTGTGTTTCAGTGACACTGAAGGAGTTCTGTACTTGAGCAAGAAAGAAGAAGCAATTCAAACCATATCCCCTGCAGTGCATGGGGGAAGTCTTGTAACTGTGGTCATTCCTCCATTTAAGAAATGGAAAGTCTTTGAGAAGGCTGTTGCAGGAAAACACAGAGGCTTCTGGGGCTGCCAAAACTGCACAACATAGGAAGTTAAAGTAAGAAAGCAAAACACACTTTTTATTTAACAGGGCTGGTAAGAACATGACTTCCATCCTGTGATAATGCAGACATTCTGTGATCTATTTTCAGCCTGAATTGAGATGGGGGTGGAGTTCACAACTGAAACGAGAAAAGAATCCACTCAGAAACACTAAAACATCTATAAATGCACTTCAGGACTACAGAATACAGTTAGATATGCATACCTTTTTAGCTAGTATTATGTAAAAGTTACAGTTACAGAGGAAGAATGACATATTATCTTCTGTTTCAATGTGGGAAATAATACACAAAACAGCTGAAATCCAACTAGGAAGCATTTTTTTCACAAAAAGGGGTTTTGTTAACAACTTTTGACCAGGTTTATTGATTACTTTTTGGCATTGGGAAGCTAAGATTGAGGATTGTATATGGAGCCAGACTGCATTATGTTCTTGGCAGACCTACTGGAGCTATGATGGCAGGGAAAACAGATGGACTGCTGACAGCTGGAGTTACAATGAGTTGTAGGACTTAAATGAATACTTCTCTTCAATATCCAAAAGCCAGTTTTTTCCCTCTTGTAAGATAATGGAAAATTCCTCCATTCGAAGGGCTCCAAAACCAGACAATATCAGAAGTTACAGAAAATTTTGTATAAAGATGCACCCTTGCCTTGATTGTGTATCTGTGAAAACCTGCCTCTACTTAAAAAGTGAGTCTTGATCTTATTCAATCTGTCTGTCTAGTGAAGAGAAAATGTGGTCAGCAATTTGGTCTGTCCTTCTAAACTGGTTTAGAAGGAAATAGCTTGGTATGCAACACTCACATTAAAGTAGTATAAGATCAGCTGCAGTTCCTATTGAAATCACAGAAATTCTGGGAGCTTAAAGCATCTTCAGAAATATGGTGAGTTTTATGGATGTCTGAACTACAGACCTCTGTGACTAACTTAAAACACTTCTTTTTGGAAATTTTTACAGAGCCAGTCCCTCATTTCTTTAAATAAAATACTCAGAACCTCTTCAAACATTTGTAGTTGTTCAAAAATAGAAGTATGACATTAGCCAGGGGACCTTGCAAAGAACATTTTCAAAGCACTGAATAGGATTTTTTTTTTTTTTATCCATGCAACTCCTACTGTATTTTTGACTGACTTTACATAGTTAAAACCTTGCAGGATGGTTGACTCCCAGAAATGTATGGCAAATTTCTTTCCAGAGCAAAATTTACATAGATTCTTACTAGCAGAATTATCTAAACAGCCTTCCTACCATACCGGTAATACCAACAAATACAATATCAAAAGGTTTATTAAAAGGGATAAAAAGTTTGTATAGGAAAATACATTGGAAGAGGTGGACAGGATCTATTATTGCCAAACTTCCCTTTAAAGGGAGCCCTTTTCTCTAATTTCATGGATGACTGGAATTTTCAGTCTGAAAATATACCCACTGCTCCATGAAATTTACTTGTCTATAAAATGTCCACTCCTGTTAACATGAACAAATAGATCTTCACTATACTTGGTTACATATAATTAAACAAGAAGTAATTTTGGTCTGATCAAAATCTCATGCTTTGACCTCCAAAGGAGAGGTAATGCTGTCTTTTTAGCAAGGAAAAATGCAAATTTTTATGCAATGGCCTTTCTTTGTCACTTTAATAAGTTTTCTTTTTCCTTTTTTCATGATGTGCTTTTTCCTTTTTCATGACCCAGAAAAGTAGAAGCCCTGTAGACATCTAATAAAATATATTGAACTAGAAGCTGGATGCTATTCTTTGCTAATATCATTGTACAAATTTAACCAAGAACTTAAGTTAATGAGGGCAATGAATCCAATAAATTTTATTATGACAGAGAATGAAATCTCCTATCTAGAAACTAATTAGAGCTATCAAAACATCTTTAAAACTTCTTTTGCCAACCAAGTGAGAGTAGTCCTATCTTTTTGTGAGGCTATCGCAACTACAGGGTTGAGTAGACAGTTTTCATAAAACAAGCAAGCCAGACATAGTCAGAGAGCTAGAATCTTTCACAAATATATTTCACCTATGCTTTGGATGGTGGAAAAAGTGAAACTTAAGTCAGAAGAATTCTACTTCTTTAAGTGGGAAATATATGCAGTCTGCCAGTCTGTCAATACCAGCATGGGGCCCCCAATTCCCCCTTGATTTTTCAACTTCTCACGTAGTTCTACTGTGTATTTTATTGAACCCTGTAGTTGGAAAAGGGTTAGGTTTCCCAGGCAGACAAAAGAAAGATATCTTTTTTCCATTAATTATACTGTCTGCTGTTCTTCATCAGGTGAAACCTCTCAACTTTTAAGTTACATGCACCTGAACAAATTACCTTGGACTAACATATATTAGGGTTAGAATTAAGACATATTAGGATTTCTGGAGGAAATGCCCACAGGGGTACTATTACCACATGGTGACAAATAAAATTAGTGTGTTGATCTCTTTTGCACTGAGAATCTGAAAGTACACCCACTAGTATGTCACATTGTGTTCATATTGGTGGCCAAACAAAGGTACTGTTGGATAAAGAATAGAGTAAGCTTTGAGAAAAGAACATAAGCCCTTCTTGATATGAAAACTAAAATGTTATCTACATGCCTAATTTTAAGTAGAACTTGCCCAAAGTAAAATCAATACTATTATGTACAGACTTAAACATGTGTAGGACAAAAGCCTAAGACTGGGAAGCTCTTGGGTCACCGGGTGACTCTGTTGTGCATATGTGCAAAACACCTAGCAAAGTTCAAGTGCAGTTTTTTTACATAAAATTACATTGCATAGCATTGTCCAAGCATCATGAATGATGACCTCAAGAAGGCAGACAGGTAACGGTGATTAAACAAGCTACCATATTTTAATTTTGCATGGGGGACAGCATGCACAGCTTTCCACATGGGCAACTGAAAAATTTTGGAGTAAACTTTGCCAAGTTATAGCCCTGGAAACACATTGCCAATTTGAAAAATTTGAGTTTTTCTTTTTTTTCAAATAGTGAATGCTGTTGCTTGAAATATTTTTCTTACTTTGGAAAGTTTAATTAGAAACAAATAAACTTATTAGAAGAAGACATTGTTCTTCGTTACCCAGACAAGGACATCCTTGTCCTCATTAAATCCTGTTCTGTATTTTCAAAGAACATTGCTTCTACTTTATTTTTGCCTGTAGTTTTCATCCCAACTACTTCAGTGGTGGCACTCCTCTATTCCTTATGGTATACATTCTTTCATGTACTCTACTAGAAGCATAGTGAGAGCAAAAGACTTAAGCAACAGCCACATAGAACAAGGAGTTATAATTAACCCCACAAAACACAATAGGAAATAAAACAGTTTGTGTCTTTGCAAATATATGTATAGAACAACATTCTAATGCCTCTAGCCAAGAGAGTTTAAAATCTGTATAAAATATTTAAATAGCCACCCATTCCCTGATGTGAAAATTCCTAATTACTGATCTGATTAAAATACTTACCATACTATAAATATTTCAGCTCTGCTGTTTTACTTCAGAAGCCAGTAACAATAAGTTAATCAATATAAAAATCACTGTGCATGTATCTTGCCCATATAATCCTGTTTTTCTTCTTTCTTTGCACTTTATGTATTGGCAGTATTGCCTGACTTGACAGAACCAGGGCAGAGAGTTCCTGAGGTAAAGCTATACAGCAAATATTCACTGACACATGCACAGTAGAGTATGTTGATTACTATATGCTCTTTGCAAAATAAACAATGTGTATTGTTCCATGCTTACTTTTTTCTCTTTATCATTTTTTATATGTACTGAAGACATTCGGCAGCAAAAATTACTGAATACACCATTATTGACATTATAATCAACTTTCTGATCACTGGCCCATGTTTTTATCTTGCTGTTCCCTACTGCTTTTTTTCATTTACTTTATACTCTGGAATGAAAAACTTCAAAAGAGTCACCTTTTTACACACATGAACTCTTAACCAGTCATTTTCCAGCCCTAGGGAAAAAATCTTCTTATTAGCACACCTTTTTCTCAAAACTACAATTTCAATTAGAAGGTATTTTTCTCTTCCAGCCCCTCCTTGCATCTTATTTTACAGCTGGGGTGGGAAGGTTAAATCCAGGATGATATCAAGCTAACTCAGTGGCTAGTGAACCTTTTCCTTAGGAAGGACTAAATAGGGTTTTTAATGTAACTTAGCTAGGGGCACATGTTAATGCACCTTTTTAATGTTCATATTTTTTTTGCTAAATTTAAATTGCAAGCTATAGGACACATTGAATGAAGTAACTGCCATATTTCCCCACTTATCCCTATTTCAAGCTGATGGCATTTTATCCCACCATTTAACCC
This sequence comes from Theristicus caerulescens, assembly GCA_020745775.1. Classification (NCBI taxonomy): domain Eukaryota; kingdom Metazoa; phylum Chordata; class Aves; order Pelecaniformes; family Threskiornithidae; genus Theristicus; species Theristicus caerulescens. The sequence continues at coordinate 80,049,358 of CM036558.1, forward strand.
ATCAGTATTTACGTGACCACAGATGTTAGAGAAAAGAGTTTAAAATACAAAATAGAAATATTTTCTGTCATTGCCCTTCTATCTAAAAGTGAGGTGTTGATACTCTATTCAGGAGATGTTACACACATTCAGTTCCATCCCTCAGACAACTATATGGAAAAGCAGGTTGAAACAACTCCATACAACAACTTCACTGAAAAAACTGATGGGGAAAACAAATGGCATTTGTATGATGAGAACTGCCCACAAGGAACTATAAGAAACTGCCAAAAGAAACCACAAAAAAAAGAAAAAAAAAATCCATTTTGAATAGTAAGAGTTCTTTAATTTACTGAACTCCACCTGTACTAATATCCAATCATTTTGTCTTTTGAAATTTTATAGAAAACATGTATTGTCAGCACCTTGTAGCCGCCTTCCTTTCAGGATCCTTTACCTTTAGGTGTGTTACTATTTAAATTTAGATAGGCAGAAGGTGTAAGGTTATTGTTACTACTGAGAAAACTACTGGCATATCTGAAGAAAAAGATGTCTTTCGTCTGTTGACAGTTTCAGAATTTCATGTATTCTCATGCGGCTTATAGGAGTAAAGTGTGCCACAAAATGCAGAGACGGCACCAAAGACATAGGCGGGAGCAAACTGCTCCTTCTTTTCCTCAACCGGTGCCAATGGCTGAATGATAACAACCTGCTCAATTCAAGATCATTACAAACAGAATGGAGATCACCTTAAATAACTTTGGCAGGAAAAAGCTTTGCAATTTTAGAAAAAAACAGGAAAAAGTTGAAACAAAACGAAACCAACCAACCAAAAAAACCCAGTCTTGAACCTGCTTTGAAGGAAACTCATGATTCTTAGCAATTTTGATTGGAATGTAAATATTTGTAAATATATTCAGAAACTTGACCTTAGGTATCACTCCATCCCTCACTTGCAAAATGGAAACAACAGCATATTCTTTCTTCAGGTGCAGTCAGATAACAATACTGTCAAGGTGCCACAGGGGCCAGCAGCTCCCTGGGGCCAGGCACCAGGAGGGTCAGGGGCTTCCTGCATCGGACAGAGCAAGGCCTGGCAGCCAGGGCCTGTCCCATTTATGCATTTTATCTTGAGATCAATGAATTCTGGGAGAAGAGCTTAGAATATAAGCTACTTCTTTTTGCTTATATCTGAAGTGCAGAGCTACTCAATAACAACAACAATTATGAACTTTAATATCAAGTCTGTGTTTCATTTCAGGGAGGTCCCTATGGTTTTCACAGCGACATACTAGAGGTAAAGGGAATAGTCTGCAGTCTATTTATAAATTACATACAGATAAAGAAAGGATAGCAAGAGTATGTGAAAGAAATACAGAGGCAGTGGAAAAGTAGTAAACAGGAAAATAAAACAGGGAAAAAAGGGAGCTTACTGAAACTGTTGGCAACAAGAGCAGAACACAGAGAAAATAAAGGAAAAAGTAGAGTTCTTCCATAAAAATAAGATATCCTAACTTCACATTTATTCTCGTTTTCTTTGCTGCAAGTAACTTCATACTAAATATGAATGGTATTAAACTTGGTCATCCATAATGCCAAAACATTTATATAGAAAACACATTGCAGACAACTAAATAAAGTTTGGCAGAGTGGCTGGATATGAGCTTAGGTAGATGCATTCTCTTACCTTACAGTATTATTTAGAAACATCATTAAAGTTTATAAGCTCATGTAACTCCATTGATACCAGTGGAACTGTGACAATTTTCACCAGTGGAGGTACTCTGAGGAAAAAAGAACTGGACAAAAGCCATTTTGGTAGAGTTCTACAGCTCATTGCTAGTTAAGAAAAACATATTAATGCTTGTATGGCCTGGCTGAATGCTGCTGCCATGGCTCTGCTTTGTATCTATGGAAACATTTTCAAGCTTCCCAACACCTCCTACACAAGAATCCTGGTAGATTCAGAGTGAAGCAGGTTTTCCATGAAATGTGACCTAAGGATAATTCCAAAGAAAAAAAACAACCTTATCATGCAACATGCTAAGATTTTACACTTAATTGGGGAAACATACAATAAATTGTAGTCAACACCCTTCTAAAGCAAAAAAACTATCTAATTCAAGACCAAGATTTCAGATGCTGCTTTCATTAAATATTTAACTGCAGAAAAAATAAAAGTGCTGCTGACTCTTTGGACATTTATTAGAGTAGCGCTTACAAAACTTCATCTACTTAGAAAGACAAGGAAGTTTTGACTGATTGCTTGTTTAAAAATGGCTTCTCTTGTCACTAACTAAAACTTGTAAAGTGTAGATATAATGGCAAGTCAGGCCTAACATAGCACATTAGAAATAAAATTATCCAGCAATTCACAAAGATTTAACTTTTCTCATAATAACATCAACATTAAAATAGCCAACATTCTCTAACTCTTTAATCATCTGTTAATCAGAAACAGATCGGTAGAATCCTTTTGGAAGAAAATTGCTATATGTTGGTGTCCTGGTTTTGGCTGGGATAGAGTTGGTTTTCTTCCTGGTAGCCGGTATGGGGCTGTGTTTTGGGTCTAGGTTGAGAACAATGTCGATGATACACTGATGTTTTGGTTCTTGTTAAGTAGTGCTAAGTACTTGCTAAGTGGTGCTCACACTGGTCAAGGACCTTTCAGCTTCCCATGCTCTGCCAGGGGCACGGGAGGCTGGGAGGGGGCACAGCCGGGGCAGCTGACTCAGACTGGGCGGGGGCTATTCCATACCACGTGATGTCATGCTCAGTATATAAGCAGGGGAGTTGGCCGGGGAGGGGTTCGATCGCTGCTTGGGGGACGTGCTGGGCATCGGTCGGCGGGTGGTGAGCAATTGTACAGTGTACCGCTTGCTTTGTATTACTACTGTTCTTTTTTTTTATTTACTTTAGTTATTAAACTGTTTTTATCTCAACCCACGAGTTTTCCCCTTTTGCCCTTCCGATCCTCTTCCCCATCCCACCGGTGGGGGGGTGAGCGAGCGGCTGCGTGGTGCTTAGTTGCTGGCTGGGGTTAAACCACGACAGTCCTTTTTGGTGCCCAACGTGGGGCACGAAGGGTTTGAGATAATAACAGATTAACTAGAGTGCATTAAGGAATTTGTATCTGTTAACAGTTATTGGTTGTAATATTGATTCATCTGTTCACGGTACTAGTCTACCTGATCTGCATCATGCTATTGTTTTTACTGTGCATGTTGAAGATTGGTGTGGGTTTTTTCAGTTTGTTGTGCTTTGCCGTAATGAGTGATGTTTTGCCTGGAAGATTGGTTATTAAAACACTGACCTTGAGTGCTATCTGGTATTTGGGTTTTGTAGTGAAGCCATTACTGTACTTTGGGTACCACCTCATAGAGACAATTAGTAATTATACCTCTTCTTCTGAGAGTTTTTTTATGGAGGAAATAGAGAATGACACCTTTGTTTCTTTCTTCTATGATGTTTTCTCCTTTATTACAACAATTTTTTATTATCTTGAGCATCCTTGGGTCGTTAAGATATATCCATTGGTAGTTCTTGGGAGTTTTGTTTCAGTTTTATCTAAGGTTAATAAGCAGCTTAAGAATATCATTCAGAGATCTCCTCCAAGGCTGGATAGTTATGAGTGGCAGGGTGTGTGGGAGAGTATGGGCAAGTACCTAGGGCGGTGGGCACCTCCGGTGTTTTGGAACTTCACCCCCGAACAAGTGCAGAATCCTGAAAAACTAGTAAAGTATTTGGAAAATGTATGTTGTCACCCTGGCAACTCCAGAGAGACACAAATCATTGCAACATGCTGGGGCCTGGCCCATGCATACCGAGCCCTATTCAACACTATTCAGTACCCTCAGGGGAAAGGGAAGGTCTCTGGATCGGATGACAAAGTGACGGCCCCCACAATGGCGCTGGCCCCTGCCACAGTCACTGCAGCCGCGCCGGTCCCCGCGGCTGCGCCAGCCCCCGCGACAGGCGCTGCAGCTGAACCAGAGAACCAACCTGTGCCAGTATCAGTTGCCCCACGTTGGGCGCCAAAAAGGACTGTCGTGGTTTAACCCCAGCCAGCAGCTAAGCACCACGCAGCCGCTCGCTCACCCCCCCACCGGTGGGATGGGGAAGAGGATCGGAAGGGCAAAAGGGGAAAACTCGTGGGTTGAGATAAAAACAGTTTAATAACTAAAGTAAAATTAAAAAAAAACCAGCAGTAATACAAAGCAAGCGGTACACTGTACAATTGCTCACCACCTGCCGACCGATGCCCAGCACGTCCCCCAAGCAGCAATCGAACCCCTCCCCGGCCAACTCCCCTGCTTATATACTGAGCATGACATCACGTGGTATGGAATAGCCCCCGCCCAGTCTGAGTCAGCTGCCCCGGCTGTGCCCCCTCCCAGCCTCCCGTGCCCCTGGCAGAGCATGGGAAGCTGAAAAGTCCTTGACCAGTGTGAGCACCACTTAGCAAGTACTTAGCACTACTTAACAAGAACCAAAACATCAGTGTATCATCGACATTGTTCTCAACCTAGACCCAAAACACAGCCCCATACCGGCTACCAGGAAGAAAACCAACTCCATCCCAGCCAAAACCAGGACAGTTGGTATGACTTAGTCCTGCTAAATAAAAAAAAAAAGAAATATCCACCCACTCAAGCCATAAACTCTATAAGGTGATATTGGGAAGTAGCTTCCAAAGAGGACTAAGAAGCACTGTCAAGGTGCACAGGGAGGAAATTAGGATAGGAAGGACAATAAGATTGTCTTCTATGAATACACCAGCAACAGAAGAAGATCGAGGGAAAAAAGTCATCCTTCTATTAAATGAGCAGGCAGACCTTGTGAAAAAAGAAAGCCCATATGAAAGACTGAGATACACAATGTATTTTTTTGCCTTGTTTTTCACAGGTGACATCAGCTTCTAGCCCTCCCAAGTCTTTGCGTCTAGTCGCAGATTAGAGAAAGATCAAGTTAGGGAGCACCAAAGCAAACTGGACATATACAAGTCTCTGGGATGCATCTAGGAATGCTCTTTATAAGGCCACTTTATTATCTTTGCAATGTTGTGGGGACTGATTGATTGGGTATCTGATGCCTAAAAGAAAGCAGATGTTATGCACATCTGTGAACGTGACAGAAGATGCCATTCTGCTCAAACATCATGCCTTCCTGGGTGGGAAGATACAAGATTCTTCTTTTCTATTTACCTCTGGCAAATTCATACTATCCTCCGTGTTCATGAAAGCAATAATCAGTGCTGGTCTCAATTCAGAGAACATTAGGAAACTTGGCTGGCAAAACCAGCAAAAAGGAAGGAAATACTATAATCAAGAACTTAAATTCTGTTTAAGTCCTTGTTGCTGCTTCCTGTTTGCTTGCTTTAGGGCAGGCTCTATTTCATGGCCTTATTTAGGTCTTCTGAACTGTTCTCTGAATGCCCTTAGATATGGATGGCTCTCACCACTGAGCAAGCCCACTGGTTCTGTAGGAGTTTAGGCTGAATTTGATGTGAAGAACTTGGAGAAAAGTGAAGTAATAGGAGGGGGTGAATACTGAGAAATAAGGTGATACTTCACAAAAAGTAAATATTGGCTGATACTCATAAAAAAAAAAAGATCTTTATCTAAAATAGTTTTATTTTAAGCCATCTAAGAGATGCCTTATTTTGCTGGGTACTTGTGTTTTGAGCTAAGAAGTCCTGAAGAAGTTAAGGGGGATAGGCCAGAGACAGTTTATAATAGCTACCTGAGCATAAATATGCATTGTTCTGGTAGACATCATCTAAAACGCCTTCCATGTTGAATCCTCACTTCTATCATAGAACATAGGACTTTAAGTAGAATATGTGGAAAAAAACATAATATATGAACTGTACAGATTATAGCTGGCAAAGTTATATGCAAGATGTACACAATTGTCACAATTTCATATGTAGCAAAAGTTTGTCTATAGCAGTCTTCCCTAAATAATTCAAGAAAAAAAAATTGAATTTTGCATAAATTTGCAAGAACTGAGAAACAGGTTTTCTTATTGATTCTGAGGTTTAAATAGAAATTATTGTACTCACTATGTGCAAAATAAAGTTATCTGTACAGAATGCTGCACATAGTTACAGATTCCCTAAGCTCTATGTCATATATATAACATGTTCCTGCCAGTACAAATGAAACATTGTACATTTAAGTAGTTTATTATTTTATTGAGTGAGGTTCGAGATTACTTTTTCTTCCCTGAAATTGATCCTAAAAGAATCCCAATAAATAGAGTGACCTCCTGGGGTTTACAGTTTAAATTCGCTTAAAACAAAACACAATTCTTATAGGCCCTGCTAGAATAGACAGAGAATCTGATATTTAAAACATTCTTTTATGAATTTGTTTTAATTCAGAAACAATGTGCAGAGACAATTCTATGAACTGTTGTTCCATAGGAACTCAAAACTGAGAACTGAAAACTGACACGTATAGATGGTGATCAGATTAAAACTCAAGGTGGATAGCTATGTTACTGTTCTTGAAAACAGAGGTCACTCAGTGGAGGCCTCATTAAAGACCAACACTCATCAGGTGTTTTGGAACATTGAACATTAATTCAGATATATCACTAATAAATTGACAACAGGGAATAATCCTCATTGGGAGGGAAATCTACTTTGCCTTTTTGCTCTCTAATTTCTCTTAATCTATGACCACAGTGCAGGTGCTTCACAATTCTTCCACTACAAAATGTGGCTGATGATTGAGAAGTATGTGAGTTTCCACCACTCCTCCCTCAAATGGTTGTAGGTAGCCAGATTGTTTTTCATGTGCACCTGAACTACAGAGAAGACTAGTCACAGATGGTGAAAAAGGGCAAAGGAAAGAAAGAACTTGCCAATAGTATTTTTACACATTCTACTACATTTTGTGTTCTTGACAGCTGGAAACTCTTGTTCCTTTCTTGTATTAAGAGATATGCACTCTTTTCAAGGTATTACCTTGCTAGAGATTTTATGACATATGCATGCTTTCTTTCCAAGGCATCTCTAATGGACAGGTGAGAAATAAAATATGGAACTCCAAATGCAACATTTTGAGACAAACCAAAATACCCTAATAGTAATAGCAACAGGCAGGAAAATAAACTGTGTAATTAAACATTAGGTAAGAAGATAAATTCTGCTTGGATGTTATGAGAAATTTAAATAAAACATGAAATATTTTCAGTTAGTTGCATATTTTCTTGAGCCTTTATCAGAGACAAAATTACTTTCTTATTTTTCATACATTTTATTGAGAGCTGTAGCTGCAGTGCACATCCTATTTCTTGCTGCAAAATAAGAAGGAAATAAAAGACTCTTGTTACTTTTCCAGTCCCTGTGCATTCCATCTGTTTACCCCAGGGCTGAATTTGGCCTGTATCTCATCAAATTATCCATATCAAATATAATGATCTTTTGACAAGATCAGATTGTCACTTCAATTTTGTGCATGTTTTTTTTTGATTACTTTTCCCTTCCTCCCCCAGCTTTATATATTGATAGTGCAAGATCATCTTGTCAATGTAATTTTCAGTTTCTAGTACATCTGATTGAGTAATAGTAATTGAAAAACAATTCAAAGAACATCTTCAAATACCCTTTTCATCTTTCCTCTCTCTTAGACAAGAGATTTGTTTTTTAAATATTCACAGTATATGAACCTCTGGAAAACATATGACTAACATAATAGCCAAAATCATTTAGGAAAATTTTGTTCCATGAGCAGGTCCAGGGAAAGGATGGGTCCAAACCTATGTAGGGGAAATAATAGGTAGAACTGCCTGAAGAACTCATTATGGAAATGGGAAGTTCTGACTCTACTTCCTACTGCCCCATCCTGTTCTGCACAGAGTAAGGAGTTGCCAGCTAGCTGGTCTGCTTTTGAGCACCACCTGCATTACTGTGTGCTAGACAATTATAATAGAATTTACAGATGGATTTAGCCTGGTGTGCTCATACTATGAATGTAACTACATCCAATCTCTTTATTATTTGATCATCGTCTTTGAACTATTAAAGAGAGATTTTCTGTGTGTAAGAATGGCTATTTCATTAAACTCAATTTTGGAATAAATGGATTAATTAAAATTTTTGGAGTTATGCATTCCTATAATCATATGCATAAAGATATTACACAGTATGGCTCCTATGACAGCAGTGACTCATGTTCTCTTAGGACACTAATTTTCTGTGCTCATAGGGATTTCAGAATCAACTTTCCTCCTGTACAGAAAAACAGCTTCCTCATCACCGTTACCTTATAGTTGGGGAGTAGGACTTTGGATTCATTAGAATCATCACTCTTCAAAACTTTAAGAGAAATCTATGATTACCAGTCAGTAATGAACATTTCACATTAAACATTTGCTTTTACCTCTGATAGGGCACCTGACTTTCACCCCTTTATAAGACTGACCTGTCTTGTTTGTCATGTTATTACATACACTGATTTTGAGCTAGGGTCACCACATACAAATTTCAATAACTTATTTCAGGATCAATGTATTCTGTAACAAAAAGGTTTAGGTACATGCTCAATCAAGACCGTGGATGAGAATGTTCAAGTCCTTGAAAAATAAAAAAAAAACAGTGAAAGAAAATGGAAAAGATAGAAATGAATCGTTGCTGAAACTGTCCACCTGAGGAGAGTCAGTTTTCTAAGCCATTGCTTGACAGGAAAGCTGGCACTACAGATGTAAGAGCTGACAGAAAACTGAGAAATAAATCACAGTTACAAATATAAAAGCAAACCTTTGTTTTTCCCTGATTTGGCTTACTGAAGCTCAGACTCTCCCTTATGTACATAATTTTCCTGGTTTTAGTTTTCCTCAAACATAGCTACTTCACAGGTGCTCTGCACTGGGCTTGGGGGAGGAGGGTGGGTGGTACAGGCTTCTCTCCAAATCTCAATTAAGAATGGCATGACAGTAAATAGCATAATAAAATAGCTGTTTCAATAATGAGTTAGAAATAGGAACTAGGATAGTAAATTCTACATTTCTTCAGATGTAAATGCTATACAGGAGAACATAAATGTTTTCATCTATCAGGGGAGTTACAGAAGGGAATCACATGCAGGAATATGCAGTATATCTGCAGCAGTGATGGCTATTTCACCACCCAATTTGTCAAATCCCAGGCTGTTTGGAAATCATGTTCTTGGAAGGATTTCTGGGGATTCTTGATGCTCAGACCTACTGGGCCACAAAAATTGGGCTGATTTAGGGGCATAGGAAAAGGAGTTTCTTAGAAGTATAAAAATAGTTCCCGCTTCTAGGTGGGTCAGATTATTTTACCTGGTAGTAAGTAACATCCCTTTTGCCAAACATGCTGCAATAGATGGTAGAACTGTATCAATCTACTGCACAGTCTGTTCAGGATTTTTAAAAGGTATGGCTGAGCCTAGCGGGGAAAAAACTGTGTGAGCCTGGAATGCAGCCCCATGGGTCAGATTTGGAAGGGCTGAGGGAAGTGGGAATTTGGGACGGGGGGGAGGGTTAGTGGAGGAGAATGGAGCATCCTCTGCTGCAGTTCACCCCTGGGAAGGCTTGAACTGGGACAGAGACTCCAAAGAAGGAGGTGAAAGCTCACCCGACACAGAGAGCAGATCCAGTGCTAAGCTTAGAGATGGTGGAAAGATTTCCTTAGCGACCTAGAATGGGCCACAGACTTAATAGTAACTCAGGAAGCCAATGATAGTTTCTGCACTAAATAGCAAAACTGGAGAAAAGGAAAAATATCTGGAGAACAGGGATATCTTTCTCATACATGCATGGTGTCAGGGCACTGCATTTCTGATCAGTTTATCAATTCTTCCTTATAATTGGTCTTTTGTAGACATACCATGCCAAATTTTCCCACATGTTTGGTAGTGGTCTGCTTTTCAGACTGTGATATATAAATCATTCATACTTGTCTTTTCATCTGTCAGGACACCACAGGGGCAGGTGGCTCCCTAGGGCCAGGAGCTAGCAGTGTTGAGGGCTCCGCTGGGTGGGTGGTGGCAGGGCCTGGCAGCCAGGGCCCATCCCACCTGTAGCTGGGAGCAGGGCAGCTGGGGGCACCGGGGCAGTCCCAGCCCCAAACATCAGGCACCTCCCTGGGGACAGGGATGGGCAAGGATAGGCCAGGACATGGGCCTGCAGGTAGGCCTAGTTGGTGGGGCGCATGGCCAGGCAGGGCAGGGCTATGGGGAGCTGGAGACCAGTCCAGCTGCAGTGTTGCTGGGGCACGGGCTGACAGCCCTGAGGGATGACACGGGGTCCTGCACCATGGGCAGGTGGGGGGAGCTGTGGGCACTGAGCAGGGACAGTCAGGGCTATTGAAGCCTTCAGGTCCCAGACATTCATTTTTTATTTATTCGTGACAAGGTTTAACTTTTCTCTATGCAAAGAATTATCTTGTTTGAGATAATTATTTTTGTGTTCTATTAAAATGTATTTAAAAAAACCCCAAACTATTAAGTTCAGTGGCCTCCTGAATTGAACAAAAGCTAAAGCTTTTTTGATTTTGAAGCTCTGCCTAACACAGAGTCTCAGTGCTATTGCTAATGACTTTGGACAGCAGATGCATTGTGAAACTGAAAAAACAGGTTTATAGTCAAAAAGAGAATACATTTTTTTCAAAGATGATGCATAGCTGAGGGCATTTTCCCACCTTATTTGGGATAGCAGCCCCCACCAGGGCTTCTGGATGAGACGAGCGTTCATTTGATGCCAAAAAATCTTCAGAGGAAGTAAAGGCAGCGAAATTGTTATCATCCTTCAACCACTTGCTCCTGTGAGAGCTGAGGATCTGGAAAAATATCATAATAGCATCAGAGCTAAAGTGCATCTCTGAGATCTTGAAATGCTTTCTAAGGCACTGTCTATAAATCCTTGTTACCTGTACGGTAAAAAATGGTAAGTTTTAGAAGCTGTAGAAACTGAACAGTAATGCCCAATGGTATGAATCCATATGTAAACATCTCAGACCTCTGTAAGAGAGTTCCAGGGAGAACAGCTTCACATCTCCAATGCAAACTAAACACTACAGAGCTTGCTGGCTCTCCCTCCCTTTCCTCTTACGCTTTCTCTTTGAAAGCTTTTGCATACTTATTTTATCTTCTAGCCATGGGGTGGAACATTTGCATCCAGTTTCATTACTGTACTACACTTCACACATTTCTCTAGCTCAACAAGTTTGTACTTCTGGTAAAGTGGGATTTCAGGTTTTTATCCTTTCTAAAAGACCCAATTGCCAATTGTCTGTTCATCTATTGTTTGAAGCATTGTGTCAGCCTTAATTTGGATTAATAGTTTCATGCTGAATATACTAATGGAGAATTACTTATATATATGTAACTACGGAAAAAGTTACTATAGTAAAACAAAACAACAGGCAAAAATTGAAGAGGCAACCAAGTGTCTTTGAAGCTTGTCATTGTGAAAGGGGTGTAAATGTTTGGGGTTCCTTAGAAATCTAGAACAGTGGGAAGAGATGTGCATTATATTATGAGAATACAGAATTCTACAGTGTTGCCTGGGGAAGAAAACAAACAAACAAAAATATGAAAAACCCAAACCCAAATCATTTGTATGGTGGATGAGTTTCAGATTCAGTACGAAATGTACATCTGGGAAATCAAAATCAATCTATATAAAATCAATTAGAATAATTATATCATAGCTAAAAAAATAGATCAGATTAAGAGCTGCAGTAGAAAATACGTTTTATTTAATAGGTACAATCCACATCGTAAGATTACTCACCATCCTGTCCTGTATCTCAGCTCTTACATGGAAGAATCACCTCAAGACACAAAAGAGCAATTTGGTCTCCAGGTCCATTCTTCTCAGTCTTTCTGTTAAAGCACTCAAGAAAGGAGACCAATTAATGCTAGTGACCGGTACAGAGATATCATTTATTCTTGTGTCACAGAAAGCTAGAAGTAGCATGAATTATCTTTTTTTCATACACCTTCAAGATATTTTCTTTGACTCTGTCAACAATTTAAAAGTACAGAGGCAGTAAAATAAAATATATCAGGAAATAAAAGGTTATCCAAAATGCTTAAGATCTCAAAGTTTGGTTTGAACAATACTTGGCACTGGCTAGGGAGAGGCTGAAGGGAAATTTGTATTTGAGAACTAATATTTTGTTTAAAAAGTTGAACACCTCCTTATCAATAATCTCCATGATGGCATTTCTATTTGTAAAAAAATCCACAGATCTCATTACAAAGAGGGATTTGTCCATTTCAATCCTAATGAATACTGAAGAGAAAATTTTCTGAACTGTATTCACAAAAGTATCAGGCAAGCACTGAAATGGTTTCCTCTAATATATCTAAAAAGCATATTGCAAAAAAATTAGAAATAAAGTATGCACACTAAACAAAAATGGTTTAGAACTACAACTACTGACTGCTTTACATTCAGTGAACAAGTAAGTGCTGTGGGCCAAAGACCATTAGTCTTTTTACAGAATTGTAAATGCAACATTTTGAAAAAGATTCCTCCACTTGATCACTTAGTTTCTCTTTTTTTTTTTCCCTTTCCCTTTTTTTCTGGTTTTCTGTTTTTTTCTTTTTGTTAAAAGAACAAAACAAAGTATTAAAAAAGTCCAAGAAGCATATTAAAATGATTCCTAAGCATACTTTACAGAACCATAAAACTATTCTTATCTAAAAATGGTATTTGTCTCCTGAGCAGAAACCAAAGAAAGAGCAAGGAAAACAGAAATTCCTAGTACTTCATGCAAACTCAGAAGGAAACTGTCAAATAATAATGTGCTACTACTGAAAAAGTATGCAGATAAAATGGACTTCTTGTCATCCTGCACTCTTCTGCTACAAACCAGCCCAACACTAACTACATTGGCTTCACTGGTTTATGTAACACAGCCCAAAGATGGACACAGGTAGTAGTTCCAGACTTAGAATTGCATGTAAAGTGGTCCATGGTGCAGATGTCTTGGCCTTTTTTTTAATGCAAGCATTAGTTTAACTAGTGAAAATTCTTCAATAGAATGAAGCTTACATACACACAGGAGAAAACAACTCAGTCCAAACTCAGGGCTATACTATAATACTGTTACTCACATATAAACATTACTTCACAATTTAATGTAGCAAAGCATAAAAATAACCAACATAGGTCAGACACTGGAAGCAATATAGCTGTATTAGTGCAAGATCTCCAATTGTTAATGTGCTCGGCTTCATCTCTTAGTAGCCACACTCTCAATAGTTGATGTTCTTGGAAGTTATTACTCAGACAAGTGCCTTGCAAACTGGTGTTTAGTATATACTTACTCTCTAAATAAATCAGAAGCTACTTCAGTTTACTTTAGGAAATGTTTATGCATACTTTGAGAAATTCACGCTGTGGATGGGAATGTCATAAAAAAGTACTATAAGCAATGGCACATGGAGTAGGGTAGTTTACTAGTTAGTGAAAGATGAGCAAAGAAGCAGGACCTTTCCTTGAGAATAAAAAGCATGCACAGTGGCAGTTTCTGCAGAATGATGCTGTATTAGATGTTCATAAACTGATACACTTTTCACTGACTTGCTTATACACTCATAAGTTGTGCTTTTCGAATATTTATTTATTTCTTACTGACAATGGTGTTTAGTGCTTTTATATGCAATTTAAAATGTGGTGCAAAAGATGAAGAATTAATCAAGCTTTTCAGAATGTCAGGAAACAAGCTGAATTTACTTTAGTTTAAATTTTGATTGGAGATTCATTTGGCTTATTAGGGTTTGGAAATTTCCATCTTTCTGGGATCACCAGATGCTAACTGACTTCATCTGACAGACTGCATGTACCTTGGATAGCAAATGCCATCATGATGTGGCATATCCAAGGTGAATGTCACCACTAGCTAGCAATAATTTGTGCTAATGTAATACCTCATGCAAAGTACCAGATACTCCTCTAACTATAAATAGTGATACCAGACTGTGGTAGGCAATTTGACTGACAAGCAAGGACTTGCAACAGCAGCAAGATGCAATAGCTCAGCAAGGGCACTGAAGAAGAGTTCAGGAAAGTAGTACTGTTATTACAAATCTAGTAAATTATACTGGCAAGAAACTCTTCTAAACTTCACCAACAAGGGCAAGGATTGCAGTTCAACAACTTCTTCCCTATATTCTTGCAACTCGTGTGAAATACGAGGAACTTAAAACAGGGCTAAACACCTGCCAATAGTTTGGCTCTCTGGAAGATCCATTTGTCTGTTCCTCTTAGTAGCATATGCAGATGGAGTTAGATGCCAAAATCTTTATAGAAGCCAGGGGAAGAGTGAGGTTCTTCATAATGGCACAGTTACGAAAGTGAAACTGTGTAAGTAGTAGCTGCTATGAAATGTAATGTCTCAAATTCTACTCTTCTCAGAGGTTTAGTCATCTTACTGTGGTACAAGGAGAAACTTTACCTTCTAAGAAAGTTTTCAGCAGTATAAATGCTGACAAAAACCGTTAATTAAACTTCCCCCCAAGAAATAAGATAGAAATCCTCACTTTCTTTCAACATATATTCACTGTTCTATGTACCTCTGGAAACCTAAACATTTTCTTTTTGTTCCGTTTATGAAATTATAATAACTATTGATTCTGGCTTCAAGATGTGGCAAAAAGAATCAGCGAAGTGCTTGGAAACACAGTGAATTTCATGTACTAATCAATTTGAAGGGTCATTCTTTCTCCAGTATTCCATCTGAAAATAAACAAACACTTTCCTACACACTTTTTTTGTTCATACCACTCCTAATACGTTAGAAACAAAAAGCCTACTTAATATGGAAGCTTAAAATTTCATAGTAACAACAAAAAATTCCAACATGCAACATACTGCAATTCTGAAAACTTCATTCAGAAACTGAAAATTCAGTCCATCAAATCTTTATAGTTTATAAACAAATCGAGCTTTTTGTATCTTTTCCAGATTTTCAACATTTTCTCTACCACTTTAAAGATTAAAACACTGCTTTACTGTCAAACAAGCTATACCTGAAAGATTCATGTAATCAAATGTCTGTGGTTTTAACTCAAGACTATTATGATGAAATTGCAAGAGCAATATCAGAAATACTTATATAAATAATCTAGACCAAATAAGGCTAACCTGCCCAGTCTATGCATTTCAAAATAATCAAAGGAGTTGCAAGAATAAAAACATATTTTTCTGAATTTAACCTAGCAATTTTACCATTGCATTCATGTAGATTTTACTTTTCCCTATTACAAGAATAAGAAAACTCATAATGTGTGCAAATGTGGAAGCGATACTGGTTTGTTGTGACAGGTCCCTGAGTCAGCCAGAGCTTTGAGGTGGATATGGCTTCATTTGTTCCTTAAAGTGAGCTTCTCAAGGAAGATCAAGAGATTTTCAAATAATAATAATAAAAAAAAGTGTTTCATTAGAATATAAACTAGAATTCTTAACTTTTTTTTTTTTTTTTTTACATGGGGAAAAAGTCAAAGTTACTAGGCTAGACCAGAGAGAAATAAAAAAGGTCCACTTCTGTGACCCACTACCATCTTATATTTGCAGGAGGGTCTGTGCAATCAGGTTAGTGGGCTCTCAATTTAGCAGCTTCCTGAGCTGCATGAAATTTTGCACAGACTTCAGCCAAGTTCTTCTTTCTTCCCGCAGTGAAGCCTGGTTGTCTGCTCTCTGTTCCTCCATGCAGCTGCTCTTTGCTCATCTGCAGACTTTCAGCCCCTTGATCTCTCTTGCTATCCCTCTTGTTTGTGCTCTCTTTCCCATTCCTTTTCTGCTTGAAGTATCTGAACACTTTTCTCTCCAAGGAAGACTTGGTGACTGCCCAGGGAAGAAGTGCTTCACAGAGGCTTCCACTATCCCTCCACTCCTTTTAAAATGGACAATAGCACACAAACTGGAAGCAAACCATACATACCAGCAATCACCTCATGTAATGGCAGTAGTTAAAAATCACCAGCTGGGTTTTTAAATCCACTGTTAAGTGAAGTGAAGTCTGTAAGTGAATGGACAAAGAATCTTTACCCATGTGAGTAATACTGTCTTACCAGAGGCAGCTTTCTGTTAGCTTTGGCTTTTGACTGCATTACCTCTCCAAATGAAAGAAGATAGATAGAAATATTCTGTTCAAGTGAAAGTTTTTTTTTTTTTAACAGTAGATTGTAGAATACAGCAAGTTGACTCCAAGAAATTATTTTAAATGGACAGTACACAATCCAAGAGTTTAGACTGCTCTAAATTGCCGTGCTGGCTGTTCCTCATATGTCCATATGTGTCGAAAAGCACCTCTGTCAAAATACTTTTTTGTTATTCAAAGAAACTCATGTCACTGCTGTCTAATTCTTATCTCCCTCTGGATAGCAGAACCTTCAGAAAAGAAGCTCAAAACAGATCCCCCCACTCAGTTCTGATGAAATAGGCCCTTTAATGAAAGCTCTGGTTGATTTAACAGTTCTGACCTCTTATGCCGAGCACTGTCAGTCATGCTGTATTATGTAACAGATGTAATGCTACATTACATGTCAAATCTAATGCAAGCTTATGTTACATTTCAGGGATGAACAGCTGAATGCAATGGTATTTTTTTTTTCAGTAAACTTGTGGATACAGTAAGTTTGAGATTTACTGACTTGTTGAGACTTTCTGTAAGCATTTTTCATGGGAAATAAAAGCATCCTAGAATGAACAAAAATGTCTTTTTCAAGCTTTTCATTACTGTGTGATGCTGATTTTTTTTCTTCTAATTACTTGTACAGTCTGGTATAAAGAACACAGATGTAAAAAAAAAAGGACAATTTTGACTTCAACAAAGTTAATCCAGTCTTGGAACAAGCTAGTGCAAATTCTGGGATTTAAGAAAGGTTGTATCCCTCTCATGCAGTTCAGCAGCCAAACTTATGGGGAAAAAGTAAATTAGTATCCTCATAAATAGTCAGTATAACCCTAAATAAATAAATAAGCATGATTACTGAGATCTGCTTGTAGTAGAATTGATTCCATGCCAGTATGGCTGGCCATGGAGAAAACTTCCTAGTTGCACAAATTATTTGAAGATTCATTCAGGATGATCATTGTAACTGTGAGCAAATCAACAAACATATCCGAAAAAAGTTAGGAAACTTGAAAATAAAATACTGTGATCCATGAATATTTGGAACTTTTAAAGATACTTTTAATTAAGAGTCCAAACAAACAGTTGGCTACTGTTGGCTGATTTAATAGAGAAATTTACTTTCTCTATTCCCCTTGTTGGTCTAGATTACATTTATAGCTGGCTTCAAGCTCCCAAAGGTTTTCTGCCTTGTGGCTGTCTACCAAGCACCTTGGAGACCCATCAAATTTCAGAGATATGTAATTTCACACAATTTACTCCATACATACATACTCATACATCTACCTGCCTCTTCCTCTTTCCCTCTTCCAGTCCATAGCTAAACTGAAATACAACCCATTTGCAGTTTCATGCATAGTTTCTCTCCCACTCCATGACTATACAGTTAGCTGATCAGCTACTGACTGGAAATGAATGTTGTACAGCGGCAAAAAGATAACATCTTCAAGGTGCATTGCACCAGTAAGAATCTGTGCCAGTAGTAGCTTTAATACATTTTAACTGATGGAGATATCAATAGAAAATTTTACAGCAGAATAACATCTTTGTGTGTGTGCACATATAATCAATAGAAGATGAAGAGAACAATAGTTTACAAAAAAAGAACAGTACAGGTTATTCATCATTGAGATAATACTAATAAGGCAATATTTATTTGTTATATATTGGAAAACAGAAAAAATATCCCTTGTCATCTATTATTACATTCTAAATTTCTCCTACACACACATTTAAATGCTCAGCTCAATTTGTCACATGTCTATTTGTGTGAGCTTAGGTGTAGACAGTGAAATCCCCATGAAGAGTAAACGTCCATGAAAGCCTCTAGGCATCTGGAATATCTTTAAGAGTTAACTGGAAAAAAAAAAAAGACACCCTAAAAATGAACCTATGGAAACCTTTTGCATGTCATGGTATTGTTCTCCTAAACCTCTTTTACTACCATTGTACATCACTTTTAATACAGAACAACAAACACATCTTGTGCAAGGTTTGTAAAATGCTGGTGAGGATGGACTCTACAGTCCCCAGTGTATGAGCTATCCCTGTCCAAGCTCAAAAGTGCCCTGCTGGTTACATGCTCCCAAACTGTGGTCTAATGTTGCAGCCCTGTCACTGATATGTGACAAGCATAGCTAGCAGGTCAAGGGAAAAGTTTATTCCGTGTTCAACTCTTCTGAGGCCATGTCTGAAGTACTGACCCGAGTTCTGGACTCCGTCATACAGGAAAGGTGCTAATAAACTGGAGGGAGTCTGGTGCAAGGCCACCAGGGTAGTCAGGGGCTGGAGCACCTGGCATAGAAGGAGAGGCTGAGGCAAGTGGGTTTGCTTAGTCTGGAGAAAAGAAGGCTGGGAGGGATCGAGTGGCTGCCTTCAACTACCTATGGAGGTGTATTGAGAAGACAGAGTCTCGGAGGTACACTGTGAAAGGACAAGAGGTAACTGTTGCAAGTTGCAGCAAGGGAAATTCTGACTAAACAGAAGGAAAATATTTTCTAATGAGTGAGAAGCACTGGACAGCTTGCCCAGAGATGTTTCCGAATCTCCATTCTTGGATATGTTTAAAAGTTGGTCAAGGGCTGGAGCAACCTCATTTAAATTTGAGGTCAGCCCTCCTCTGAACAGGTGAATTCCAGGGCTCCTTTCCAATCTCCCCTCCCCTGTGACTGTGTGTGTCCTCCTCCCATTCCATTCCATGAGAGTGGGGGACAGCCTGAAAGATTTTACTTCAGTGCATTGAACCCAGTAACTATATTAGCAAAATGCACCTAGATGCAATATTAGAAAGGCCACCAGCTACTGAACTCTGCAGCTCCTACTAGAGAGGTTATCTAAAGCTCATTACCTGGTGGGAGGCTGTGGAAAATGAGCTGAAGTGTGGGAAACTAGACTCTGAATTGCTTACTGAGAGGCTATAATGACAATTTAGGGAGCCTACTCTGCTAACGGGTCCATTTCAGAGAGATGCTTGAACTTGGTGTGAATTTTCCTTGCACCAGCTGAAGCTTACAAGTCATTTTACATTGAGCCCTACAGAAAGTGTATTGTAGTAATACATTTGGAAATGACAGGCACATAAATAATTGTGGTGATGGCTATATCTGCAAAGATGTTGATCTTGTAGCTTTTTTAATAAGGCTGTAAAGCAACAAAAACTGAGCTAGAAAATACACTAAATTACCTTTTCTAAATGCAAGGAGGATCACAGAATCCCATTACTATGTTTTAGCTGAAAATTGATGTAGCTGCACATTATTTATTTGAAAAAAAGAAATATTACCAAGTCTGAAGATAAAAGGAAAATTTAATTTCTTAGTAAGTCAGTGACAGTTGAAGCACTGCCATATATATAGTTTTACTTGGATCAAATAATGTATCATTGGCAAGAATGCTCATTGGGTGTTTTTTTGCCTTTCATTTCCCCTCTTAATAAGCACAAATCAGCTCTACAATCAAAGCATTAAGTAACAAACAAAAATCCCCAAACACATAAGCAAAATCAAGTAAAACATCTCTTTGTCATGTGACTGACTTCTTCATGTTAGAATTGTAAAGCTATCAGACTGAAAAATGGAAATTAATCTAAACTTGGGTTGCAAGAATTTATCTGCAAATGTCTCACATTATAAAAAAATGCCCTGAGTAGCACAAAATACATTTGCATATGTGTATAAAGTAAAAAAAGCTGTATTTGAAAAAAAAAAAAAAGTGCTATTGTAGTGGATGACTGAAAATGTGCACTTTAAAGAAAAGGATTATAAATAAGGATATGATATGTTCTGACAATGGAACAGCAGTGATATAAGCTAAACTGTGTGCTCACCTAAGTGTGTGTTTCAAGTAATTTACATTAATATACTCGGTAAGAACAGGAGTCACTCCAAGTTATTTCAGCTAAGAAATGTTTCCACTCACTGTCACTGTCATTCCCAACACATTGCTAGAGAATAAGCCAGCCACTAGTCTCCTACGAGACCCTTGCCTCAGGTTAGAATAACTATCAAATTATCTGTCTCTCTCTACTGCAGGATGGAAGTAACTTGGGCTGGAAACAAATGAGTGCAACTGAGCATACACTTGCAAGAATTTTAAGCTAGCATTTGTGCATTTCCTATTCAGCAAAACCAGGGGATTATGTACTTAGCCTCTGGCTCTGTTTGGTCCTGTGACTGTTCGTTGTTATAACTTCCTTTTTTAGGTTAGTAGCCAGACTGTATTTTTACAATAGTTTTACCTTATGACTTTAAGGCAATGTTTTGGCCTTGATGGGACCCCCTGCAACACGGGTAAACGTGCCACTAGTACTCGCAGTCCTCTCTAATTCCAGTTGGCTTGATGAACCATGAGAACCTGTGGGACTAATTTTCTCTTTCACAATTTTTCTTATTCCGTTAGGTTTGACTGAACCTTGTTACTTACAGTCTATTAGTTTATAGCAGTTGAGTATATAAGACTACACCAAGCTTTCTAGTCCCTCAGAAGTTGCAATTATATATTTGTCAACATTTTTACAATACACCAAATAATGTATTTCAGATTAATTATTTTGGTATTTAAAATTAAACTAGAACTTTTGTTCCTACATTCAGTAAAATAGTGGATTCCTGGAAGGAGGAATATTAGTGCTAGTGTTGAAATTTTAACATCCAGACACCACTGAATTTCAAGAATGAGAGCACTAATTTACACATGCAAAGGCATACACATACAAAGTAAAATCCTGGCCCTAATGAAGTCAGTACCAAAATGGTGAAGTTGTGCTAGGATTTTAACAAATAGCCGTCAGACCTTTCAAAGATAAAAGCAATTAAAATTGTCAATGTTATACTTGAACTAAAGTTATATGGACTAATTTTTGGCACAGTAGAATGTAAATAATGCAGGAAAATCTCTGCCATTGGTACCTGCCATTTGGAATATGACATAAAGTTATAGCAGCTTTTAATCATTTTTGATCTTCATATTTTTATCCTGTCATGGCAAAACAACTATCTCAATGCAGGGTTAAATCTATTAGAGCTGGTGGAGTCTTTCAAACCACTGGTAGAAGGAAAAAAAGCCACTTGGTTTTTACAGCATACTCTTTGGATCAATTGAAAACAGGGCCCCATCACGCCAATCACTGCACAAACATAGAAGAGAAGACAGTGATTGCTTTGAATAATTTGCAAACTAAATAGAAAATATAGTCTTATACAGAAGGAAAGGATAATAAAACACAAGTAGTTTGGAACAGCAGAATGGAAACAAATATTTTGCTCACTCCATAAATTTACTTATTTGCAGGTGGAACATACCTAATGTCCATTTTTCCAACATATGCTTTCAATTTGAAATATTAAAGTGAGTTTCAGAAAAACAAAATTGTTGTTTTGCCTCTGTTTTCTTTGCCATGATCACTATCAAAATCTTAACCACCATTATTTCAACAATTAAGACCAGAACTAAAACTAGTGACTTCGTCTTCCACACCTTTCAGTTAAATGGGAGGAAATCTTAGAACTAGATAATTTTGCACATACTGAAATAGAGACAAGATAATTAAAGACACATTCTAACAAAGAGACAAAATTATGATTTCAGGTAAAAATATTCTGAAGTAATAAAAACAAACAAACAAACAAGCAAACAAAAAAACCCCCAAACTCTAAAATATCTATTCTTTAAAACAGCTGTGACCATTGTAAATTACTTTTCACTGACAAAAATTTTCCACTGACAGTCTACTTTTTTGGAGACTAAATAATGACTTTTCTTTTTGCTACATATGTTTAACATAGATCCTGGTGTTATTTGAATCTGAATCCCATGTTTTGTGGTTAGAGACCTATTAGTTTCAGACAAACTTTGAAGAACTTGTATTTACACAGGCAGTGTTGACTGCTTTGAAGTAAAATGTATTTAATGTCTTTCAAATTTAAATATCTTTCTCACTAAGTGGCTTAGTTCTGCACCCTCTCAGTTAATACCAAAAGATCAATTTGGCTTTCATCTTGAAATGCTAATGACATTACTGACACAGAAACAAGCCTGAATTCTTCTAGTAAGTTGGATGAGAGTCATTGGCATCTTCTGTCAAAGGCAAGCCACTGGAGCTTCTAAATCCATGGAAATAAATACATTCTCACCATGGTACTATTAATCTACTCAGGAGAGCCATCTGAGGTCCTGGGAAGTACATCTAAAGAGCAGAATGGAAATTTGTCAAGCGTTTCAGCAACAACATACTTGTAAAAGTATCACCAAAGGCTGGCCTGTGTTCTGGGTAGAAGTCCTGTCACTTTGTGTGTTTATAAATGAGGGATGTTACAGTTACCTTGCATCCATCTTTTCCATCATAATTTCAAAGGTTTTTAGTCAGCATTAGTAAATTGTGTAGACAGTTCATATTTTGACTGAAACAACCACATGCAGTCATTCACTTTCTAGTACAGAAAGGAGCACGGGGCAGTGACTATTCACAGAACAATCAGTTTTAAATCTCTCTCAGTCAAAGAATTATTAAAATCATGGCTGCTGACCTTGAAAGGCTGAAGGATCGAGATATTTCTTTTTGTTGCTGAACCCCAAAATTCCCATTATGAAATCTTAGCGGCTTTTATATGAAACCGAATGGGAAATTTAAAGGAGTAAAAATTATGTATGTAAGATTAATATAGTTCAGGACTAGCTTATTATTTGAAATTCAAAGCAAGAATATTAAAAACTCTTCTAGGCAAAACTGAGAAGTGGAATAAGAGCATACAATGGATACAAAGCTCATTTAAAAAACAATAATAAAACCAATCCTCCCTTGAATACTATCATGACCACTTTGAGCCTGAACGTCACTAGTTCTTCAGCTGCTACTGGCAAATCCTATATGTCAAAGGCCAATTATCCAAGCAAAGACACTGAATTCAGAGATTGGAAAGTGAGGTTACATAAACTGTGTGTTATTCAGTGACAGAGTGGTAAGACTATGACATGGTAGCAGCAGCGCTGGTTTCTGGGCAGGACAGTGTGAGCAGATTAATTAATCTTTGCTATTCTCAGAGTATAACCTGGCTACATGGTGCTATGGTGAGATGTTTGACAGACACATTTTCTTTTAGAGGGCCTACAAGGGTAACCAGCACAAGGGTTACGGATTAGGAACTTGAAGATGTGAGCATCCACATTGAAGTAAGTGAGGCTATATGTCTTAAAAATACCATGTATTGTCAGGCTTCTGGCTTAGGTATTTACAGTTGAAGCACATGGACTATGAAGCAATGCAGGAGACAAAGCAGGGCAGGATTCCCTTTCAGTGGAGTTATTGGAAGATTCTGGTACTGCTCAGAAAATGTGAGCCTTTTTCCAATATACATTTGTCAATTTACAGAATTTCAGTTCAGGTAACCGTGAAACAGAAGAATCAGTATGTGCACTGATAAATATGTTAACATATTCCTTACAGAAATTGTGATTAGAAATATCCTTGACAGAGGTTTACTTAAATATATATTTTTAGATAGACCATGAACAGGAGGATGAAATGTGGTAAAGAAAATCAAATAAAATAAATGAAGCCACAATAGCTGCCTTGTATTTGTCAGACACAAACCATTCTGAAGGTTTGGAACTCATTTCTAAACCGACATGTTGGCCTATACAGCTGCATATAGTTCTGCGGGCAATTTTTTTTTTTTTTTTTTTTTTTTTGAGAAGCATTGAAGTAACAGAGGAAACGAAGTAACAGAGGAAACAATTAAACTCTGACTACAGATGTTGCAGTAATAGCTCTTCAGTCAATTCACAGGAACATGCAGCTAATGAAAAGCCAGAAACCCAAAACATGATTTGTGACACAATATTCCAGAAAAGAAAAAAAAATCACTTTCAGCCTGGGACCATCCTTATTTTTTGTTATTGTAGGCATCTGAATGAAATTCAGATGAAAATATATTCTATTTATGCAAAACTGACAGTTACTGCAGGATGCTCTTTTCCAGACGTTCAAAAGTGATCAAGTGGAAGTCAATTGCACTACAAGTGAAAAGCCTGTTTTATCTTTTCTATCTTATATGGTGAACTCTTTCATCTAAAGGTTTAGAACATGCATTCTTTTGTAGGATCATTCTGTTTGTGTATCCAATCTGTAACTGGCAGTGATAGAGTAATGTGTGAATAACGACATAACATGCTTATATAATGGTTCAGGAGTTACGTTTGAGGATTTAAAACTTTTCTACACTATTTGCCTGCCTGAACACTATTTTCAAGTGATTTTGTCTTTTCTGAATAATTTTTATCTATGTTCTTATTCAACACCTAACTATATATCAATAAAAAAGGCATCATGATAGAATAAATTCTGACATGCCCAGTTCATACAGTCCCTCATACTCAAAGTATTTCTAACCATATACTAATATAATTAAGTGCTCATCTGATATTATTTCATAATAAGTTTATGATATATTTGCTTAACACAAGGTTCAAATAAATTAATTTGAAGCCTGTTCTCCAAAAACTCTACAGTTAAGACCCTCTCTGTTCTGATATATGCATTTGGTGATTTACACCTCCTGCTTCTGTCACAAACCAGAGTTCTCTACCTTGCCTTCTTCTTCCCATGCTGTTTGGGGTGGGAAGTTCTGAGACAGAAAATCCCTTCTGCTTTTACAACCTACAAAACTGGAGAAAGTGGTTTGAAAATTCTCTACAGAAGAGAGTTACACTTCCTCTATACCTTTGCTAATTAAATGCTGTTAAGTCTCCAGGATAAGACATCACTTAACTAGCAGTTTTTTTCTCCATACAGGCCTCTCCAGTTTCTGTACTGATTTTGCCTTCAAGGAAAGCAGTGGACATCTCTGTTTCTCAGCCTATTAATGCATCTTCTTCATAGTAGAGGAATACCATCTCTCTTTCAGAATTTCCTGCTCCAGACTGGTTTTCTCTGAGAGCAGAATGGGAGAATCAATGAGGCAGTCCCCACCTCTCAACTCCTTCTCATCCTGGGAATTTGGTTTAATGCAGTTCTGCTTTCTGTACCTCATCTTGCATCTTTAGAGTTAGAGCATATGAACTTTTGCTTCTTCCTCCCTAGCCCTGGAAGTGCTTTTCTGGCAGTATTTAGTCGCCATCTAGGGCAAAATGTGTCTTTTCTTTCCCAGTGGATGTTTTGCTTTTCAGAAAAAAAGTTGTTCTTTTTTGACGAAATGTTAGAGGTGGTGAACTCATATTAGGAAAAAGAAAGAAAAAAGTACCAGACAGATATTTAATGATAGAGTAAAAGAATGTTTGCCTTCCTTGCTAGTGCAAGGCAAGGGTCATAGTAAACTTACTATTGTTATGATTCTTAATTTTTTTTTTAAATTTATCTTCTTAATCCATCCTCACTTTATTCTCTCCATTGAGAGAGAATTAGATATCAAAAGAGATTTATATGCACTTATTCAAGTTCATATTTAAACTGTTCAGACAAGAAGAGGGGGGGGGGGAACACACAAAAAAAATACCCATAGACATTTGCTGTCTACATATCAAGTGAATTAATACATCCAAACAAGAATAATAGTCCTGTGGTTCCTCTCAAAAAAGAGGAGTCTAAGACAAATATTATCGGTCATTAAAATTCCAAGTTAGTCTTAGCAGGCACTGTTTTCACTAGGTAACATTTGGCTTCTCTGAGTAATTAGAAAGGCTGATAACATCATCTAGTTGAAAAATTTGGCAACTGTCTCCATTTGAAATCCCTCAGAATCCCTCAGAGTAGGCATTTCTCTACCAAAATTTCCTGCAACCAGGCAGTAGTGAAGAAATGTGCAATTCACAGCAATTTTTTTCACACAAATCACAGAAGCTACAGGTACTTTCAAGATAGAGTAAGCCTCCAGATCCTATATAATGGTCTCATTTAAGAAGCTGATGTCTAGGGGTTTGCCCTTCTTCAGCCTAAGGGGCGTCTGATCTTCTTCCTTGGTCATCGGTAAGAGTACTCTAATAACTTGGCAAAAATATAGTGAGAGGGTTGGAGGCTTTCTCCGTTGTACAGTGAAGAACTGAAATTCTTGGAAGCAATGAAAGAAAAGAAAAATGTAAACCAAATATTTTTGTCCAGTTGCTACTTTACTTTCTCAGAGGAAGAAGAATGAGATTTTTGTTTGTGATCTCAAGATTTCTTCTAGATTTTTAAATTATGAAGTCATTAGCTAAAAAAAACATAAATAGGTATAGGTTTGCAGGGACCTGAACACAGATGATTTTCTTAGAAGCAAGGAACTTATTTATATTCTGCTACAGAAATATAATCTTTCCAAATTTTGTTTGCCATCTTACCTACCATTCCTCCATTACCAAAAGAGGCAACTTGAATACTTACCTCCAGGAAACGCTTCCAGGCTATCTACCCCAATCCATCACTGGCACTTCCCTGATGCCAGGATGTGATGCTTAAGGACAAGAGGTAGCACATGCCTTCTGTGGGTTATCTCTAGTGGAGTTTATGCTAACCAGGGCCTCAGGTAGCTTTATGTCTAGATTAGTGTTTTTTTGTGATTTCCATCACAATATAGAAACTTGCCTTCATCCACTGTGTAGTTAAGGTCAGTTTATAATTCACAACTATAAATTTCAATTTTAGATTCTACATATGTAAAATGCTTATATATACAGCTTATGTATGGCCAGATGCCTAACTGCTATGAGTGACAAAGACATGCTACTTATGGATCTAGTATTTTGCATTACTCAGGATCTTGATTCCTCATTTGTACAACTGAATTTAAAAAAACCCAAGAAGATATAACTATTTCCATAACTCACAGAGATGCTGTGAGGTTAAATGTACTGAATATACTTCTGTGCTCAGAAAAAACAGAAACAATATTACCCAAATGGCATTGTTTGCTTAAATAAATACTTGAACATTTGCTAATAGAAAGCCAGTTGGTAAATAAAAGGGGCCCCACCCCAATAACAAAACCCTAAAAAACATTTAAAGACAGTTTGTGCATGTGAGAGGGCCTACAGCCATATCTATGCTTAAAATCGGGGTGTAAAAAAATCTGAGCTAGTACTAAATATGTAAGCTCAGGTGTTGGAAATCTTGTTTACTCATATGCCATCTGTTTCTAGGTTTTGACCTAACTAGTTTAACTGCTATTTCTATAGTGTAAGGAAACTCCTGCTGTACAAAAATCATACAATACCATTTATACTCTGTATGTTCAATATAAAAATATTATTTTAAGATTAGGAAAAAAAAAGAAATATCTAAATGCATCTATAATGACTTTCAATTTGGCTAAAATATTGGAGATCAAACCAGATATTGCTAGCAATAAAATCATACACTCATGTGGTGGCTGGAATGGACTCTGATGGCTCCAACAGTGCCAAGATATAAGACTGGATTCCCATTTTCAGCTTCAAGTCCTCTTAAGTTCTCTCATTTTTCAGATCTGATCTGTTTTTACCGTCAGTCTCTTCAGGAACCTTCCAGGACAGAACACGAGTTTCTTTATCACCCTGAATTTATTTCTGGGACATTGCTTACAAAGGAGATCAGAGAAGCTGGGGTGGCCTGACAGAGTGTTTTCACTTGCCTTAAGGTAAGTGAGCCCAAGAGTATCACAGAAAGTACAAGGTATAGCTGAAGTTTTCCACCTCTGCACACTTGCAGGATTGCCTAAAAAGAACCTAGAAAAATGCAATAAAGCAATAATGTAGGTGAGAAATGAATTCAGTCAAAAGTTTGGCCACAAGGGTACTGGTAACCAGTTAATGTCATTCTGCTTGGAAATTCAGTCTTACCAGGTATGTGGTTCCCACATTAGTTATGGTTGACAGGGTTTCTAGGCAAGTCAATAACAGGGAGCTTGTGCTCTAAATCTGTAGGTTTACAAACATTCAAGGTTTCCCACTTTCTAACAGGGAACATGCAAACCCTAGGTACAGCATGGTTTCTGTGATCAAATGTGCTACACAGAACTTAATATGAGACAGGCCTGTGTAGTCCAAAAGCTATGAAGTAAGCTGACAGAAAGTGAGGCACTCCCACAGGAACCCAGCATGACAGCAGCCAGACTTCTGTGAGAAGTATCCTTACTTATTACTGAAAGTTCATCTCAATCAATAATGCAAGATTTCAGCTTTAATGAACTGGTATTTTTCACAAAAAAAATAAACAAGCAACCCCCCAAAAACCAATTTCACTAAAAGGTTTCTGAAAAATTTCAGTAACTGTAGGTCTGGATGAACATGAGATACATCTGGATTATTTCTCAACTCTTCCATAGATGCCATGTGTGACCTGTAGAATGTCAGGATATCTGTGTATCTTTTTCCCATGGTAATAGGAATAAAAAACCTGCTCTCTTTCTTATTTTTTCAGTTTTGCCTCCTCACATAGCAAATGTTGCAGGTAAAGGATGATAAATTGTATATGCATATAAAACATCAAATATAAGGAATACCAACCTCAGCTGAGAACTCCGGAAAGGATCATAGTATGAACAAAGTAACTATACTGTGAGCAAAATGTGTCCAGTATTCAGTTTTCACCAAACTTCATTAGCCTTTTTCCACTCAGGTTTTAGAATGCAGTTACAACAAAACCTATCATGTTAAGCAAATGATAAATGGCTTTATATATTATCTGTTTCTCTCGATGCTAAATCAAATCTATAGTGGTTCTTCATATTTGACAGGCAGAACTGAGAATGTCTTTTGCCTTGTGAATTCATGCAGTTTATATATGTTACAAAATATTACATTAATTAATATTAAACTAATTAAAGGAAGCAAATTAATACATCAAACTAGTTTTAAAAAACACCCACCCCAACAATGAAGGTGTTTTACATTTATACAAGACTGCACCACTGCTATTTATAAGAAATGAGTCTTGTGGTTGCCTTCAGTTCATTGAATGCATCTGTCCAGCACGGGCATTGCTAATAAAATACTGAAGTCTCCTTTACAATGAAAATCACACTGTAGTAGTTTTTACCTGAGTAATATTCTTTTCCTTCTCAGAACTAAATATTTACACTCTTCATGAAAGAACTGTCAAAGAAGAATAGTCTGAACAGGCTATGTCTTCAGTGAATGCTGCTTCTTTCAGTCTTTAATGTGGTCTAATCTTGCAACTTCCTGGGTGTAATAAGGCCTGAAAACTCAGGTCTTTGCACATTAAACAATCAGACAAGGTGACCATAGTATTTTTTAATTTAATCCCTCTTTATGTAGGATTAAATGTAAATCCAATTTTCATTTCCAGCTCCTAATTATCAATAAAATATTCAGTTTGCATAATAATTCAAAGATTAGTAGAAGCAGAAAAGAGAAAATATGTGTTAAAATACTTCTCAACCTATCTTTGATTCTTTGTGAACTGTATCATTCCAGTCCACTGAGCACAAAGTGTCCCCAGTCATTACAAGTGGCAGTGATTAGAGAAGGCTATTACAGTTATGAGTGCCAACAAAGCCAGTAATACCTGAAATAAGTTAACTCAGAGGAAAAAAATCAAATAAAAAAAAATTAACTTGAAAATTTCTGAAGAAGTGTGAGACTACAAACCTTGCTAGTGTGGAAATACCTTGCCAGTGACGTTACTGTAGAATAAAATACAAGCTGCTAAATGCATAGTCAACTGCCTATCCTTGTACTCCTACTGCACATACTAAGGGTTTGTAGAATTCCTCCTAATTGTGTTTGTTTGAATTAAATATTCCAGAATATGCATGACTTTTTTTTCCCCTCTGCCTGCCTCTTATCAGTTCAAAATTGTTTTCCCTTTAGAAATGTCCCTGCAAAGAAACCACTGTGTTAAAATCATTTGATATGAAAAATGCAAATGTAGTCAGGAAAATAAAAGAACATTTATTAAAAATGAAGCAAGAAAAGTAAAATTTCTATAGGATTATCAATCTGAAAATCTGTGAAAGTTTCCCTAGATAAATACAATCTATGCCATTAGATGAAATAAGTACTCTGCTGCATATCTAGCAACCCCGGCCTTCCACCACTGTCCTAAATTTCTTCTGCCCCTTTCTCCTCTGATATTTTTGCTCTTCTGAGATGTCTCAATTCTGAAAGCAGAAATAATTGCATCCCATCTTCCCTCTCCTGTTCATCCCACAATATTTCAAGTCATCTCAGCTGTGACCCTTTTGATCTAAAAGACATTTAATTCTAATCCTAGGAATCAAATATAAAACTCTTCAGACTGAAGTATCCTCAGCTGAGATATAGGAAACTGGCATTTGGTGTCTGCTTTAGATTTTTCAGTTTTACTTGAGGACAGCGGTTACAGTGTTGGATAAAAAGGTCTGTATCTATAGTTTTCTATTCAGAACAACAATTGCCTCAAAATGCATCTTCCTACCTTCTCTCTCATATAAGCTATTTTTGTTCCATGTCTACTTCTTTCTGTTTTGGACTAATGACTAGGATTTTTGTGTGACTTTTTCTGATAAGGAGCATCCATCTGAATCCTGTTCCCTTTTAAAGAGGTAGGAAGTATTACTTCCTTGGACTTCCTCCCAAATGTATTTCTGTTTGACAAATCTGAATTTATAACAAAATAACACAGTTATCCCATAAGAACTATTTACTTTCCATAATATCCTATGTGCAAATAAGCATAAGGAAGGGCAATAAGAAAAGCTGATGATACAGACACATTTACTCTATGAATTTTTCCTAATAGCTTCTATCATTCACATACATGAGAGCAAAAATTTAATTTTTAAATGCTTCTATATAAAATCAGATTTTTCTAGTAGAACTTACAAATATTTTTTCTGTTTCATGCTTAAATATGATTTTCTTCCCTTTAATCTAACTGAACTGTATTCTGGTATGTAAACAGAAAGATTTGTGCAAATCAAACATATACGCAGCAGATGAACAAACTAATTTTTAGTTCATTTTCTGGGGGCTTGATCACTGTATTTTTATATGCATTACATTTTTAATTCCATCTTTATTTAAAAAAAAAGGCTAGCTGCTTTCATTTGGAATAGCTAAGGAGTAGAGAAGAGGCTGCCTTAAATGACTAAGTTAGAGATGAAAAGTCATAAATCTAATTATCTTTCTGGTGCACACTCATTCCTTTGCTATGCTTAAATTTTTTGTGCAATCATAGGGCTAGCACTGGAAAGTACTCACACACACACACACACAGTATGATGGTTTAGAATAATGTAGCGTTAGATGCTGAGAGCACAATCAGATACTGGAGACACTCTTAGATGTCCTGCAGAAATATTATCCTAGCAGATTGCATGTTCGTGTTGAGCATCCTGGCCAGAAGGATGTCTTTGTAGCTATTTTGAGTTTTTATTTACCACTATTTTGCTTTACAATGTTTCTACAATATATAGTTCATTTCTATTTTCTTTGAAACATAAAAAAATGGGACTAGTTACCTGTAATAGAGCTCTACCATTGTGTTGAAACCCCTAAGTAATTAGTAGATGGGGCCAACTCCAGAAATTAAAAAAAAAAAAAGATTTAAGACAAAATTGCCTTTGCACAGCTAGTGGAGGAACAAATAAATTCATAGAATCATAGAATCATTTAGGTTGGAAAAGACCTTTAAGTTCATCAAGTCCAAGTGTTAACCTACCACTGCCAAGTCCACCACTAAACCATGTCCTCAAGCGCCACGTCTACACGTCTTTTAGATACCTCCAGGGATGGGGGGCTCAACTGCTTCCCCGGGCTGCCTGTTCCAGTGCCTGACTACCCTTTCAGTGAAGAAGTTTTTCCTAATATCCAATCAAAACCTCCCCTGGAGCAACTTGAGGCCATTTCCTCTCGTCCTATCCCTTGTTACTTGGGAGAAGAGACTGACACCCACTTCACTACAACCTCCTTTCAGATAGTTGTAGAGAGTGATAAGCCTCCTCAGCCTCCTCTTCTCCAGACTAAACAACCCCAGCTCCCTCAGCTGTTCCTCATAAGACTTGTTCTCTAGATCCTTCACCAGCTTCATTGCCCTTCTCTGGACATGCTCCAGAATCTTAATGTCCTTCTTGTAGTGAGGGGCCCAAAACTGAACACAGTACTCAAGGTGTGGCCTCACCAGTGCCAAGTAGAGGGGGACGATCACTTCCCTAGTCCTGCTGGCCAGAGGATTGACTAATCAATAGCTATTGGAAGGAAAGCAGTAATTATTGGAGCTATTGAGAGAGCTGGGGTTGTTCAGCTTGAAGAAGAGAAGGCTCAGGGGAGACCTTACTGTGGCCTTTCAATATCTAAAGGGGGCTTATAAGAAAGATGGAGAAAGACTTTTCTACCAAAGCCTGTAGTGACAGGAAAAGGGGCAATGGTTTTAAACTGAAAGAGCAGATTTAGATCGGACATAAGGAGGAAATTTTTTACAATGAGGGTGGTGAGACACTGGAACAAGTTGCCCAGAGAAGTTGTTGATGCCCCATCATTGGAAGTGTTCAGGGTCAGGTTGGGGCTTTGAGCATCCTGATCTTAGTGAATGACGTCCCTGCTCATTGCGAGGAGGTTGGACTAGATGATCTTTAAAGGTCCCTTCCAACCCAAGCTATTCTAGGATTCTATGAAAGAGAAGGCCAGTCCTGCCAGAGATGTGGATTTATACCAACACCACCACATTAAAACATACAAAGGATGCACTCTCTATTCTTGTTTGAGTTTTGATGAATTTTGGAAGTAGTCAAGCAATGTTACTGTAGATTTTTATATGCTCCAGCTGACAGGGCATGAATTGGGTCAGGTATTAATGGTCTACAAATTGAAATAATAAGCTAACAAGGAGTATATCTTAAAAAAAAATGGAGAAAAGGATGTTGTATGTTTCCTGTTAAATATACAACACAGTTAAATTTGATGCAAGAATTTTATGATGAAGTAGGGACAGAGAATCAGGGATTGCAAAGTAAAAGTTAATGTTATTTTTTCTCTCAGACACAAGCAACCCATATATAAGAATATGAAAGAGTATCTCTTTTATTTCACAGTGTTCTGGTATGCATGGATTTGTGCTAATTAGAGCAGAACCAGAAATGACAACTGTTAATAGTCCACTACAATGTGATTGTTAATGAAATTGTGTGTGTTCATGCAAGCAGTCTCTCTCTGCATGGCTTGAGAAGATACAAATTATATTGTCTGTATAGGCAACCCTGTGAACATTTCCTCTTCCATAGTATTAATCAGTACCATGTCAAAGGCATATTCTCTGATCTGAGTTGTACCAGAGTAAAGCAGAAAAACTTTAAGCTGTTTGCCCACAATTGGGCTCCACAGGAGTTGAGCTTTGGTTGTTTACAAAGACCCAGCGTGTGACTGATGAATAGAGCCCCTAAGCTTCAAGGGAGTAAAGCTCAGCAGGAGCAAAACTCCTCTCATGTTCAAAGTGTTTCCAGTCTGTTTCTTTTTATCCACAGCATATTCTGTCACTCTATCACTCTGTCAATCCAGATGGGAAGACAGACATAGCCAAAGCAAGTAGACTTGCAGAATTTGGCTTGTAAGAGACTGAAGTGTTAAGAACAATTGTCTCAAAGCTTGCTTGTGTGTGTTTATCCGATAAGACCAGACAGCAGACCACTCTTTTGTCTGGGAAGACCCGAGGGGAGCAACCAGCTTGCAAGGAAATTTGTGCAAACTTGCTGAAGCAACAGGCCATTGTTTGGCTTATCAGGTACCACTAGCTTGCAAGGGAATGTGCGAACTTGCTGAAGCAGCAGGCCATTCTTTGGCTTATCAGGTACCACCAAAAACAGGACACCAACTGGTATCCGGACCAGGCCACTTGTCCACCAGCAATGCATATTGTGTGGTTAGGTGTACATGCGTGGCTTACGTGATGTTGCCCTGGGAAACCAAGCCGAACCGAGGGGGCAAACTCCCTCTCCAACACCAGATAAAAGACGGCACAACAAAGCCTGAGTGTGGCCACCCACCACCGAAGAACTGAAGACTGAGGACCAATGGAACGCCGCTGGATCCTTGGTGGTGACTATCCTTTGCTTCTCTTTCTCTGAACGCTTGCTTAATTTCCTCCTAATATTTCCTGCCTTTCCTATCGCTTTACTCTTTTATATTTACCCAATAAAAGGCCTGATTGGTGGTATATGACCTCGTTTGTGTCTTAATTTCGCCCTTGGGATCATGAAGAACCTTCCCCGAGCCTGACAATCAGACCGGGACTTAACATGGCTCCTCTTTAGTCAGTAGAAATATCCACTGGAGCCAAATGGAAACTACACATTTTGGTTCCTTTGGGCATGTAGTTTCAAGTATTTTCAAACTACACAACATGTAAGATTCCACCAGAAAATACTAACACATGGGTAATTCTTTTTGCATTTTCTGTTTTCTTTCAATCTTGCTTTTGTTTGTTGACTGTTTTCAGGAAAAGACATTTGAAGCCTGTAGGCACATATTTATGTGTGGAAGAAAGATGTCAAACAACAAGCATTTTATTCTCCAAATTACTAAAAACATGTAAGCTAAAGAAACAACAAATCTTAACGACAGTTTGTTTTCTTTTTTTTTTCTTCTTTTTGTTTTTGTTGGTTTGTTTTGTTGTTTGTTTTGGTTTTTTTTTTAAGTTTAAGGAGACTAGCTTAGTCGCAAGGTTCTTCTTGGGCCCTAGTGGCTATTAGAATCAAAAGTATAAAAGATGTATACCAACACAACCTGCAATCAGATAAGAGTGCTGACTTTAACTATCCCATAGTTTTACTAAGATGAAGATACCGTCAGAGCTGGAAGTTTTAAAAGAAGAGTTTTACTGTTGATTAATGGGCTTGGCTAATCTGCTCATTTTGGCAGTTCATTAATTTTCATCTTGGTAATGCAGGTAAGACTATGGCTTTTGTCACAGTGGTGTTGTCTTTGTAGTAGAAATCTCACTGAACATCCTATTTACCTCATCTTCTTATACATATTTTTTAGCTCCATTAGATCTTAATAAGAGTCATGTTTCTGTTTTAGAAGGTTCTAAGCACTCTTGCTTTGCATAAAAAAGTCTTTCAGCTTTAGCATTCCTGACTGATACTTGAAAAAAATCTTAAAAATCTAAACCAGCATCAAAGGAAGAACTGTTCTGCCTTTACAGACCTGTGTACAGGATGTACACAAAGCATTTAATTACTCATGCAGCAAGGTCGTCAAGAGGTTATCAAAGTAGATAATTATATTTAGAAGCAAAACATTTGAGTGCCTATAATTGTTGATGAGGTGAAATCCATCCTCACCAGGTTTCTAGAAAAAGATTGATCAAATTTTTTTATATGAGATAGAAGTCTCCTTTTTGAAAAGGGCACAAAGAACATCTGACTTTCAACAACGTAGCTTTCAAAATTAAGAAAACAGAGATTATGTAAGAAACAGATTTTCACTGAGCAGAATCTTGCAATTTTAAACATATCCTGTTCTCTATTTGAATGAAACCAAGTCCTTTGAAAGTTTTAAATAAAATAGAGACAGAGAGGAAGTGTTGCACCATAATCAATAACCTTGGAGTCAGGACAGTTGCTTAGGATCCCCACAACCAAGCACCTCATTTAGACTACTATATTGCAACAGAAACACTTAATTTAGGAATGACATCATTAGCAATTGGTCTGGAAGACCCGTTTATGTATTGTCTGCCCCAAAGCAGAAATTCAACTGAGCTATCCAGTTTGGGTCTCTGTATTTTTTCTAAAATAATAATAGTGAGCTGCAAAACACTTGCGACAAAAAGAAGCTTCAAGGGGGAAAAAAAAAGCAAACCAAAAAAACCCACAACTTCCCCAACAAAATCAAACCTAGAAAATACTTTAAAGATTGAGTTACTTATCCAGAGCATAATAATCACAGGCTTATGTCCCTTATGTAATATCTGGGACTGGAACCTGATTTTGAATGATCTGAAACAGAAAATATTTTGATTTATTTTCAACAAATTCACATTTTCAAACAAACAAAATGTTTTGTGCATAGGTTTTATACCACTGCCAAAATACCGACTTTTTAATTTCAAACATATATTCTAGTGTCTTATACATATAAATTATTTGCTGGTTTTATGGGCATGTAGGAAGTAGGATAGAAACTTTTTGTACCTCTCAGTTACTGAGATAGAATAGAAGTATCCTTAGTTTTTTTCAACTACCTTGAATGTTTAATTTCCTGAAGAAAGGAGCTGGAGATTTGCACATGGAGTTGATTTTTGCAAGGGATGTCAAGAGCAACAAGAGGAGCTTCTGCTGCTGCATTGGTAACAAAAGGTTGAACTAGGAAAATGTGGGCCTGTTGCTGAATTGGCTCGATGATTTAGACACACTAGACAAAGAAAACACTGATGTATCCAGTATCTTCCTTGCCTCAGACTTCACCAACAAGGTTTCCCAGGCCTTTGTGCTGAGAGAATTGCCCAATATCCTTGAATGGCTGCTCTCTATCTTCTTTGAAGTGTTGTTGAGATCAGGGGAGGTCCACAGAAACAGGAAGAAGGCAAGTTTTGCACCCATCCTCAAAGAAGACGTAAAGTTCAAGCAGGGTAACTACAGGCCTGTCAGTCTTGCTTCATTCCCTTGGCAAATCATTGAGTCAGTCCTCTGGGAACACATTTCTGGGTACAGGAAAGCAAAGTTGGTGAGTAGGAACAGTCAGCACAGAAGTACCAGGAGTGAGTCATGCCTGACCAACCTGATTACCTTCTGTGATTAAATTACTTGTTTTAAAGACTGGTGAATATCATTTACCTCAACTTCAGCAAGGCTTTTGACACCATCTCCCACAATATTCTTGTGTCTAAGTTGGGACATTATGATCTGGAGGGATAGACAACTAGATGGATGAAAAACAAGTTGTAGAGGTACGCACAGAGGGCCATATACTAGAAGCTGATAAAAGTGGAGTACTGCATTAGTCTGGAGCTTGGAGATTATATCAGACTGGGTGTAGGTGTGCAGTCAACACACTCAACAGCAGAGCTGTCATTCAGAAGGACCTAGACAGGCTAGAAAAATGAGCTGACAGAAACCTCTTGAAATGCAACAAGGGCAAAGCTGAGCACTGCCTGTGGCCAGGAAGCATTGGTGCAAGGGTGCAGGCTGTGGCCTTCCTGGCTGGGAGCGGCTCTGCTGGAAGGGACCTGGGGATTGTTCAGCCTGGAGGAGAGACTGCCTCAGGGCGACCTAACAGCAGTCTGCCCAGGCCCCAGTGTGAGGGGGTTAGCAAGAGGATGGAGCCAGGGTCTTCACTGCTGCATGCTGTGAGGACAAGAAACAATGGGCATAAACTGAAGCAAGGGAGTTTCAGACAGTGTATTAGGAAAAACATTTTCACCCTGAGTCAGTCAAGTAGTTAAGCATGTTGCCTAGAGAGGCTATGCAGTCTCCATTCATGGGGATTTTCAAGACTAGACTGGACAAAGCCCTGAGCAACGTGGCCTGACCTCACAGCTGACCCTGCTTTGGGCAGGACGTTGCACTAGAAACCTCCCAAGGTTCCTTCCAGCCTGAATTGTCCTTTGATTCTTAAACTATTACATAAATGCTTTTGTTTTTTTCAGGCTTGAACATTTGCAATCCAGTGTTGGAAACTCCCACATTAAAAAAAAGGTGGTGATTTACCCCAAGCACGTAGTTGCCCTAAGAACTTTATTGTGTACCCACACAGCTACAAACTTTTCTCCTTTTTTGGTGTGATGCTGTTTTAGGAGACAACATCATAAATCAACACATGAACAATAAAGAGCATGTTGGTCTTTCCATGGGTCCTTTCCACTTTTCTGCCATAGCTGTACTAGATGTCAAGACAGCAATCCTCCTTTTGGAGCACCCTTGTGCCTGGTATTCTTGGAAAGGTAAAGGAGGAGATGAAGCTCCTGGGAACTTTGCTTTGCTTATTGGTAAGCTCACATGTATGATATGCAAAGAATAATGCATAAATAATGTATAAAAATTAAAAATAAAGTACAAACTTAATACTTCTCCCCCTAATTTAATAAAGGCAAGGAACAAACTTGTATCACCTTGTAAAATACCTGAGTAAAATGTAGCAATTTTGCTAATGATAATATGCACATCAATCTTATGACTGTTCTTCACATTTAATTTCAAACCTTGTTCAGGCTTTTCTAACCCTGAAAACAGTACCATGTGATCTACCTTTGTCTTTAAGTAACAAACTTTCCAATGAGAACCAAGAAGGATGTTGCTGGTTTGGGTTTGGAAGAAAAGGCCATGGTTTTTTTAGGGGTACATTTTCTAGTGTAGTTATTTTTAATTAATGTTTTCACATCCTCATTAATTCTTGAACATGTGTAATTTTACATTTTTAGGGAGAAAAATAAGTGTTAGAACCCACATGAAAGCAATTCTAGCTGAACAGTCCAGTGAAGACTATGAAATCACAAGACACATTAATAAACCCCTACATTGGATCCATCATTTATGATTTATATTTGTACTTAAATCTTTATAAAACATTAATTTTGGTCTTCATGATTGACAAAGAGCTGTCTACAGTAGCAAATACACTAGAGAACCAATAATAGACCCCAGTGCTGGAGGAACTCTTATATGTTGGCAATAAAGTAGTATACAAGAAAAGAATAAAAAATTATAACTGAACAGTACTGTTGACTGGAACATATTATAGCAGGCCTACGAGTTTCCAAAGGCTATCAGCAACAGGAATCTCAGAATGACAAAAAAAAACCAACCAAAAAAACCTCAACAAATAAAATTAAGTATATCTGCTTACACGAAAGAAGGAATAGGAGAATAAGGAAACTAAAGATGCAAAAGCTTACCAGCTGGGAGCTTGGGCTAAGACTTCCAAAAGTTCTAAGGGACTTGAATGTCCAGTTCTGATTAAATCTAGGAACTGTGACCAGGTTCCTCAGGCAGTTTTAAAAAAGAATCTCAGTCTTAATATCTGGTTTCACTACTTTCTTTTTTTTATATTTTTTATTTATCTAATATAAAAACAATCCCAATTGAAAGTGCACAGCTGAATATTTGACAGCAATATTTGTTCCAAGGTAGTCAATTATAAACAAACAAACAACAACAAAAAATTTTTTGTAGTTTCAGTGAGCCAAAGTTTTTCACTTCTGAAAATTAAGTTGAATTAATTGTTTTGTCAGAGATTTTATTTTTTCCCTCACACATTGGTAATTAAACTAATAAAGGTATCAGTGGTAAGGGAAGGCAAACAATGAGAGAGTGAGAAACTCTATGAAACTAAAAGAAAGTAATTACATGATGAAATGTATTTTTCCAGGGCACAGTACATATTTGAGCATCCAGTTTGCAAAATACCATTTTATGCTTTATTTAAGCACATTATTTAGACTGATACTGAGTATTTTATATCCTGATATTCTATGTAGACCACGAAGTCAATCTGTTTCTTCATTATGTCTAGGAATCTGGTGGGAAGCAATGCAGACTGGATATAAAAACTGGTGATGCAGTGTGATAGAAGAGGAACAATCATATTTTTTGCATGTGTGATACTGAGCAATCCAAGTTACAGTTCCTGAAAGACTGCTTACAGCCATGATGCTAGCTAAGAAAATGGAGTGAGGTGAAACCAGTGTTTCCCCTTCATCTGTGATCTTCCTCTGTATACCTGCTCAGTAGCTGTACTTTCTCCCTGTCTTAAACATTGCGTCAGGTGACACACTGTGATATTGCGACTTCGGCATCTATCTCCAATTATATTAAACAAGCTATTTTCTGTAGAGTGATGTGGTTCTTTCTATTCATGCCATAAATGGCTTAAGTGAAGGAGACTACTTTATCCAGTACAGGGCAAGATCACAGAAACCTTGTGCTAAATTATTTGCAGGCAATCTGGTTTGGATGTCTGTGACAGATGGAAGCTAAGTCTGTCCTGAAGTTCCCTCATTCAATTTAGATGCTTAGTATAAATTCTAATATATGTTCTAGGTTGTAAACAGTAATTTGATCCTACTCATTTCACAAGTCATAGTCATATAAATTTGCAATGCAACAAAATGCAACACACTGTACAGACTTTTTTTTTCTTTGTGGAACCAGTAAAAAAGCTGAAAACAAAGCTTATGTTCTGAAGCATGCAGAAGAAAAAATGCAACACATTTAGTTATGTGAAGTCAGCTATAAAACACATTGAAATTATTTCATACAGATGACTTTGTTTCATATCACATAGTTTGTTTGCCTTAAAAAAAAAAAAATCCTATTCACAACATCTGCTTATTCAGGTTGTACATTCCCAAAGTAGTGTGATTTACATTTGAATGAAGTTTCCAATTTTATTGAGTGACATGGAATCTAATTAGATTCTGCCTGTAAGAGAGGAGTGTCAATTATAAAAAGTAAGGCTCTGGAAAATTAGCCTAAATAAAATTTTACTGAACAGAACATGCAATTACAATCAACATCAGAGTGCTTCAATTATTACCTCTAGATTTTTATTTCTTATTTTATTTTCTCATGAAGAAATGAAGAATCAACAACTGGACTATTAGCAGTGTGTTATTGATGACATATCTTCTTATAATATATGGTGCAAAAATAGTGTCCAGTTTTAGTGGTATCAAATATGAAATATCCCTCTGGAAGGACTTATTATTAATAAAACCTGAAATATACAGGATTTGATCAATAAAATTAATGTGCAACGTGTTCAACACTGTTGTGAGGGTCTGCTACAGACTGCTTGGGAAGAAGAAGCAAAGGAGACCTTCTTCATGCAATTGGAAGAAATCTCACGTTTGCAGGCCCTGGTCCTCATGGAGGATTTTAACCACCACAATATATGCTGAAAGGACAACACAGCAAGGCAGAAGTAATACAGGAGGTTTCTGGAGTGCATTGATGACAACTTCCTAACACAGGTGATTAAGAAGCTGATGAGGGGAGATGCTCTCCTGAACGTGATACTCACAAACAAAGAAGAAATGGTCAGGGATGTGAAGGCTGAGAGCAGCCTTGGCTGCAGTGACCATGGGACAGTGGAGTCAGGTTCCTGAGAGAAAGGAACAAGGCAAAAAGCAGGATCACAGCCGTGGACTTCAGAAGAGATTTTGGTCTTTTCAGAGATCTGCTTGGAAGAACCCCATGAGATATGGTCTTGGAGAGAGGTCCAGGAGAGCTGGCATCCATTTTCAAGGATCACCTTCTCCAAGCTCAAGAATGGTCCATCTTGACTTTCAGGAAATCAAGCAATGGTGGAAGGAGGCCTGTATGGTTGAACAAGTTGCTGCTCGCATCTCAAATATAAAGAAGAAGTGTATGGGATATGAAAGCAGGGTCAGGTGATCTACAAGGAATATAGAGCCACTGTCCTAGTTTGAGGACTGGAAAAAAGAACATGTCACTGCTATCTTCAAAAAGGGGTAAGGCAACGAATCCCAGGAGCTACAGGTTGATCATTGCAATCCCTGGGAAGCTGATGGAGGAAATCTTCCTGGTAACCTTTTACAGACATACAAAGGACAGGAAGGTGACTGGAATAGTCAACACGGATTTATGAAGGGTAAATCATGCTTGAGCAACCTGAGCACCTTCTATAATTAGATGGCTGGCTTGGTACATGAGGGGACAGCAGCAGATATTTTTATCTCTACTTTAGTATGACTTTCAGCCATCTCCCATAACAACCTCATTGACAAACTGATGAAGTATGGACTACATAAGTGAACAGTTATGTGGACTGAAAACTAGGTGAACTGTGAGGCTCAAAGGGTTGTGATCAGTGGCAAAAAGTCTAGCTGGATGCCAGTCACTACTAGAGTACTCAAAGGGTTGATATTGGGTCCAATATTGCTTTACATCTTTGTTAATGACCTATATAATGAGATACCCTCAGCAAGGCTGTGGATGATACCATTCAGAATGACCTCAATCAGCTGGAGAAATGGGCAGATGGGAACATCACAAAGTTCTACAAGGCAACATGCCAAGACCTGCGCTTGGGAAGAAATAACCCTGTGTACCAGTACACACTGGGAATGGACCAGCTGGAAAGTAGCTTTTCAGAAAAGGACCTGGGAGCCCTAATGAACAATAAATTGACCATATAGTTCATGGTAAATTTTTTTTCTTTCTGGGAAGAAAAAAAAAAAAAGCAGAGTGCCCTCATGGTAAAGAAGGCCAACAGCATCCCGGGTTGCATGAGGAACGGTGTTGCCATCAGGCTGAGGGAGGTGTTCCTTCCCCTCTGGCCCCTCTAGGCCACATCTGGAGTGCTGGGTCCAGGTCTGGGTTCCCCAGTACAAGAGAGATATAGACATAC
Organism: Theristicus caerulescens; assembly: GCA_020745775.1. NCBI lineage: Eukaryota > Metazoa > Chordata > Aves > Pelecaniformes > Threskiornithidae > Theristicus > Theristicus caerulescens. Next base: position 80,091,704 of record CM036558.1, read on the forward strand.
TGAATTGAGTCCAGTAAAGGTCCACGAAGATGATTGAGGCAATGGAGCATCTGACATACAAGAAGAGGGTGAGAGAGCTGGGACTGTTCAGCCGGGAGAAAAGAAAGCTCAGGGTGGTCTTATTAATGTGTATAAATACCTGATGGAGGGACTGAGGAAGACAGAGTCAGACTCTTCTCAGTGGTGCCTAGTGCAAGGAGAAGAGGCAATGGACACAAATTGAAACACAAGGAACTCCATTTAAACAACCCTCCTCCACTCCCTTTTTCCTCTAAGGTTAGTCAAACAGTGGAACAGGTTACCCAGAGTGGTTGTAGAGTCTCCATTCTTGCAGATATTCAAAACCCAACTGGAGACAGTCCTGGGCAACCTGTTCTAGTTGACCCTGTTTTGAGCAGGGGTGATTGGAAAAATGATCCCCAAAGGCTGCTTTCCAAGTTCAGCTATCCTATGATTGTATGATTATACTTAAGAAATTAGTCTGGTTTATTATATTTTCTGTTTCCTACCAAGTCCTTTTTCATACACTGCCTTTTTGTAATAGCTTATCTTTAACAGGTAATAGCTTATCTTTAACAGGGAATGATATTGTTTCATCTCCACAGCATGTATTTTATACTGCCAGGAGATCCTGATACCAGGATCTGCAATCCTGCAAAACCGATAACATTGTATTTGTACAGGAAATAGCACAGGAAATATCCCTGAATCAGTATTAGTAATTTAAGCCTAAGAACCTCTGCCCTGTAAGATTTCTTCACTGTTAAATTCCACTGTGGATTAGCTGGATTCAATCTCAATTAGAGCATCAGGAACTACATAGCTATGGGATGGAATGAGAGGACAATTTGTGCTGAAAAAACACAATCTTCCATTCACTAGAGTCTGAAAAGAGCAACAGTTTATCTGAGTCTACCACAGAGTCTAGCTCACAAGTGTTGTTTTATTTTGCTGATACAGCATAAACTTTTGTTAAATTTTTCTGTCCACCTGACACAGCATTCTTTTAGCAAATAATATTATTTTCAGTCAGTCATCCAACTTTTTACAGACAAATTCACAAGTGTAGAACTGAATATAGAAGTTTCTTATATGCATTTTGCAGTGTTCATTAGATGCTTGAAGAAACAGAATATGTTATAGGCATTAATGTGCAACAATGTATTAGTGATAGTATTGATATACTTTTTTCAACAGTCTTTCCACATTTTTATTGAATATTGCTAAAGAGATCCTATGGCAATGTCTTTACAATATTGCAGAATGGGAAACCATGCAGAATTATTTCACTCCAGATCTATACTGTTTGCTACTATAGTAGTAAGAGGGATAGCAGCTAAAATTGATGAATCGTTAGAGTAAATGGATCAAAATAAATGCAATTATGCTAAAATTATGCATAGTTTCAAACTAAAGTGATAGCTTGCTCTCTTGAGTTTCTCTGAACTTTGAGTCCAAATTTAAGCCTCTCTGAAGGTGAACCTTATAAATCAAGTAATTCTTATGAGTTCAGATTCCAGAAATCCAAAAGGCGGTCAAAAGCAACAGTAATTCCAATTCCCTGCCACAATAGAACTGCTTATGGAAAACAGAAGCTAATTCATACAAGGGGCACTTTTCTCTGTACCAACTTTACACCTGAATGACATGCAGAAACTAAGACAAACTTAAACACCATGATTTTGTATTTTAAGGATATGTTCCTTTGGCACCATCTTTGTTAATGAAAACACAAAGAACATCATTGGTACCACATTACCCCCAACACAAATTAAAGGAACTATCAACAAGCAATTTTTTTTTTCACATGTAGAGAGGAAGAAGACAATGTGATGTATGACAGTTATTACCCATGCTTTGCAGTGAATTACTGTAATGGGTTTAGATTCCATGATAATAGCACTTTCTTTAAACTTCATTAAAGCAGATCTGAATGTAATTCCTCTTTTTTTTGCCTCTGATTACAAATAATGGCAAAAACAAATCTCCACTGTAACATATTTGACTTTTTTTTTTCTTGTTTGGTAAGTTTAACCTATACCTTTATCCACCTTTATTTCCTGAACTTATATAATACATTATCTCAGTCCTCTGTTTAGAGTCACCAATTCCTGCCTTGTCTGTGACTTCTCAGCCTAATGAGAACCTTAACTGAATTTGTATATTCTTTTCCTTTCCTTTGATTTGCTTTCACACACACAAACAAATATGCAATGCCCTTTCTGTCTTGTGCTCCATCCACTCTGAGTTTGACTCAATAGGTAGTAGTCAGTCATATGTATATTCTGCAATAAGCAAGGACAATGAATGGAACACAGAGTTTCATGGTATCAGTATATTCAGAATGGCTTACTTCATGGACTCAACTGGTGCAATAACATGATTTAAATCAGGAAAGGGAGCAGAATCTGTTCTTTTGAACTTACAATGAAAATCATCTGTATATTCATAATAAGTAACAGCTGAAAAATAAATCTTAAGTCTCTCTTGATACCACTGGTATACCTTGCCACGTACTCCAGTAATCCTGACAGTTTGAGCCAATGACTCAAAAGAAACTGAAGCATAGTAGCAGGTCAATTTAATCATTTACTGACTTACCCTTCAGATATGGTAAGTGATGGATCAGATTAAATTCCGCTAGTGCTTTCTTTGGAATGCACCAAATGAGAAAATCATAGCTTGATCATAGAGACCTTCTGCTTTTTGACTCTAATTCTTTTATTACCCTCTCTTATTCAACTGAGGCCACATGCAATATAGTTGTTAATTGTCTTCCTGCCTTCACTTGGTGTGAGAATAAAAGAAAAGGTATCCAGCAAATCCTCTGTACATTGACTACAATTCTACGGCTATCAGACAAGTGGGCACCCAGGGAATTATTCCTCCTGTCTTCAGGGCTAGTATCTATCTCTCTCACATTGTTTCTTTATTCCATTGCTATCTTTTGGCCTGGCCTTCATTTGCTATTCCTGGCATACAGAATAGGAAGTAAAAATCTATGGCCTTGAACATTTCTGCATAAAAATGTAGAATTTGATAATGTCTTTTCTGGCTGTTTTCCAAAAGTATACATGCAGCTCAAAGAATCAACCTGCTGTTACAGAATAAGCAGTCTTTGTCTTGTGTTGGAACATCCTTTGTTTGGTATTACTAATAGTAACACATATAAGTTTTTAGATATGTTAACGTTTTCTGCTGCATAGTTTCCAATACTAGTTATACATGAAAGTATTGTTTTATTCCTTTCCTCTTTTTCTGGCTATTTTATTCCAGGTTTGTTTACTGAACATACATTTAGTCTCATACTTAGATAAATTATGATGTGCTAATTTCTTGCTTTTTCATTCATCAGAATGCCAAAGGACAATACCTAAAGGGTAGCTGTCTGCATTCACATAGGAACTGCTCTCATTTCTCTTTCTATTTACCTCAGAAGATTTTTTATCCTCACCTCTCTGTTACTTCTTATGCCCTAAGAAACCATACAGGGAATTATTTTCTGTGCAGGTGGTTGGTAAGGATGGACATGGAGGGATTGCCCATGCACAAACAAGATTTGAGTCTAGTTAGGGTTATTGCCAAAGTCATTATACAAATTGGTAGTCATTGATGCTAAGTAGGATAGAATCAATGTCAGTGTATATGGGTCAGTGGCATTTATTGTAACACATGCTACTCTCTTACCAGACCTACATTACTCTGGTTATGTCTGCTAAGCTTTTGCCAGATTTTAATGCCCGTATACACTTTAAAGGTTCAAAAGTACTTTATAACTACCAACTGCAGATTTTTAGAGGTAGACTGAAAAAGTGTATATTTTTTAGTGATCGAGTTATAAGTGTGCTTCTGTATCACGGACATTTTTGAGCATCAGATAGCAGTCAATCAGCAGAAGGCATAGCATGCAGAAATACCAAGACAGACTACTGATCAAATGACAACTGACTTGGAATTAAAAGGATAATTCTCAGGAAAGTAGTTCCCATTTTTGCAGGAGCAATTTTGTGCGAAGAAAGAACAAGAGACTACTTATCTTTTACCTCTCCCTGTCTCCCCCTTCTCTTACCACTGGGATTTATATCAAAAGATTGGACATAATTACATTTACTCATGCATGGATATGGAACATATCAGGGGATGGGGAGTGGAGGGAAAACACATCTTTTCTCTGTTTAGGTACTTGTGGAGGAATAATGTAGGTTTTCCACTCTCCTGAGTGGAGCTGACAGAGGAATGGATATCTCCGACTTACAAACAAAGAGGTACATGCTGATATTTCCTTTAAAAATATGATCCAAGAGATCTTAAAGGAAGCTTGAGTAACTCTACACTTGACAGCTAGAGGGCTGAACCAGTTCTTGCAGGATCTGAAGCTGCTCTTGCAGTAATCCTGGATCGTTTCAGCCACAAGTTTTTACATTAGACTATAATCTGTGGTGAAGTGTACTCTTTTCCTTTTGTGGGCTCTGTTCCTTATTTGAGTGATGTCACTATGGGGCTGCTGACTGTCAGCTTTGAAAGGCCATGATGACTGAGGGAGATTTCTGGTGACTGAAAAAAGAAGAAAAATGTCACATCCGTCCTGAAGAAGGTGAGAAGAAGGACCAAGGAAACTGTAGGTTGGGCAGCCTCATATCAGTCTCTGTGAAGTTTGTGGATCAAAATCCTCTTTGAATTTATTTCTAAATATATGAAGAGCAACAGGTAACTGGGAACAGACAGCATGGATTTAACAAGGGCAAATCATACATGGTGAACTGATTGTTTCATGTGATGAGATGACAGGGTCTGTGGACAAGGGGAGGGCAGTGGATGTCATTTACCTTGACTTCAGCAAGTTTTTTGACACGGTATTCCATAAAATGAGATGAGATACGGACTTGGTAAGGTGTTGAAAATTTGACTAAATTGTCAGGCTCAAAGGGTTATGATCAGCAGTACAAAGTCCAAGTTTCAGCCAGTTACTAGTAGCTCTCCTCAGGAATGAATACCAGAGTCAACACTTAAGTATCTCTATATTACATAGATCTATCTATTGATTTATATAGACATCTACAAATACAGTTATTGATGTCATCCACCTCTCTCCCTGCCTCTTGCTATATGTGATTTGGTGTCCTCCATGAACTTGCTGAAAGTGCGCTCTGGCCCATTATCCATGTAGTAGATACAAATATACGTCCGTAGATATATAGATACATCTTTATGGATATCTGTAGGTACAGATATATAGTCAGCAGTGTGCCCTTGCAGCAAAGAAGGCTAACTGCATACTGTGCTGTATCTGCATTTATACAGCTAGATTCTCATCTCTATTTGGCACTTGTGAGACCACGTCTAGAGTATTGTGCCCAGATCTGGACTTCCCAGTACAAGAAAGCCATTGACATACTGGAGTGAGTCTAATAAATGGCCAGTGAGATAGTTTGGGGCTGGAGTACTTCACATGAGGAGAGCCTGAGAGAGCCGGTTTGTTCAGCCTGGAGAAGACTAGCAGGGGTCTTACTGTTATCTACAGGTACCTAGAGGAACAGTGTAAAAAAGTTGAACCAGTGTCTTCTTGAATATGTATAGTAACACAACAAGCAAAAGATAACTTGTTTTAGGGAAAATTCCATCTGTATGTAAGAATAAAAAAAATCTTCACTCTGAGAACAATTGAACAGTGTGATAGGTTGCCCAGAGAAGTGATTGATAGAATTTTCCTTGTTGAAAATATTCAAGACTCAGTTTGACAAGGCCCTGGCTAATCTAATCTAGGGTCCTTCTCTCAACAGAGAATTGAAGCAGGTGCTCTCCAGAGGCTCCCTTCCAAACTAGACTCATGTGATTCTAGGATTCTAAGCTGGAACATGAGAAATTCCACTTAAATATAAGAAAGAAAACTTCTTCTCTATGAGAGTGATTAAACACTGGAAAAGATGCCCATAGAGTCTATGGGATCTCCATCCTTGGACGTGTTCAAAACTGAACTAGATACAACCCTGAGCAACAGCTTTAACTGGACCTAGTTTGAGTGGGGAGTTGGACTAGATGACTCCCAGAGGCCCTTCCAATGTAAATAATCCTGTGATTCTAATGCTCTTCCTATGATGATCACTTATTGTGGAACAAATTTTTCCTCCCTGACTTTCCATAAATGTTCAGGTTGAAGCCAGAGCTACTGAAATTTCTGGACTTTTACAGTGTAGCTACAGCTGTGCGAATAGAGGATATGTGAATAGAAAGGTGCTGTACTTCAGAGGAAAATACAACTTAATTTGATATTGATTCTATGATGTTCTCCATTCCCTACAAATACTAATATAACTGTGGGAAATGATACAATAATTTATAATGATACAGGTTATTAAATTAAGGAGGTGAAGAAAATTGCTTTCAATCCCTATCAGTAGAATTTGCAATTAAACTTGACACGTCTTGCAGTTTGAACATAAATTGCCAAACGAAACAGAATTAATTGCTCAATTCCTTAATAAAGTATACAAATGCAAGGTCAATATGCTGCTATGTTTATTCATATTTGTAAGAATTATGTATTCATTGTTGCCTAATATAAGAGATTCATGATCTTACAATGAAATAGAAAAGGGGAAAAGTCAGGTTAAAGTTGTAGGCAATAATGTAGAAATTAATAATAAAGATTTATATTGTCATCATTTTCAGTTGCTTCCTTTGTAGTCATAGCAGATTCTTCAGGAACTGCCTGTTCATGCTTATACAACACACAGAAGCAAATCAAGGGCAGCAGCATTTTTACATAGCTTGTTTACAAAGTAGCCCTAAACATAAAAAATATAGTTACAAAATGACACTTATACCTAATAATCTCAGCATTAAATTATTGGAGAAAAAAATTGTTTAACTAGCTTAATATCAGCCTGTCCAACTGCACAAAGACAGGCTCAGAATTGTTTGGGTTTTTTTCATTTTTTTCCCCATCCACAATGCTATATTACAGCACCCTGCAGACAGTAAAGTATCTCTTGCTGTGACAAGTTATTGATCTTGTTTTCCTCTGAGAACCCTAACAAGTCAAACTGCAGCTTCCTGAAATATACAAGTGGAGCAGTACTTTACATGGGCTACAAGTTATGAAGAAATTTTGCTCTCCAGTGTTTAGGAGGAAAATGAAATTACATTAGTATAAATGTGTGCAGTTTTGTCTGGGAAGAGTAAGGATGGTCTAAAGCTTAGCAAGCCTATTCAGCCCATCAGTGGTGATACCACCTCCTCTCCCCTGCTCCTCCTGAGGGTAATCCTGACCTTGTACCCTAAATTCTGAAAAAGGAGGGGAAGGTAAATATATATATATATATATGGAAATAATTCAGATCTCTCAAGGTAAGGACAGGAGAAGAATGTCTCTTCTGGCTTAATAGAGAATTAGAAACTGCTGTCATCCCACTTATTCCTATTGCTTTAACATCAAAAATGTGATTTGACTGTGCATGGGAAAACAGAACCATTTTGCTGGGATGCACAGAATAGATTTTGTTGATGATCAGAAAGTGGATCGGACATGACCTTGAGAGGGACATGTTGACTTAACCTGCTTAACAAGCTTCTGAAACAGTCTTTACTTTGCTGCCAACAGGCAGTGTCATCAGTTTGTGTGGAAAGTTTCTTTTATATTCTTTGAACTGTGGCAAGTATAGGACTAATTAGATGGAAATGAATGATCTAACTTTATCTCAAACAGTAATCTCTGACCTTTCTAACTCTGCAGTTCAGTGGACAAAATTATGCACTTATTATGCTCCTTCTACTTTGAATGCTCTTGTGGCCCCTGTTGATTCCTTCAGATCACAATCAGTTGGGACCTTAGAGAATGTGATAGTGTTGTGTAAACCTGGTATTAAAAGTGACAGGGAAATTTTCTTTTAGCATCAAGTTGCCTTTTTTGTTGTTATAAACCACATAATCCTTTCAGGTAAATTATCTTAAGCAACATTCAAGATGTATTGACTTTTAGAACAGATTGTAGATTATAATTTTCAGTCTACAAGAAAGGTCTTAAAACCTAGCATAACTGAATTATATCTATTTCACCATTACAGTAGCAATTAGACTGTAATGTCTTTGCAAGACCAGTGCCAATGCTCAGCTAAGCATGCAGATGCTTTGCCCAGCTTTTGTCAGATTTCCATTCATGAGACTAAAGTTCAAATGTTCTATTAGTAGTAGTAGTACTAGTAGTATAGTTACATATTGTTCTATTGTTACAATGCACTAAAATAGTATTAGCAGCTTCTTATCATACTTCAGAACTTTATCATGTGAGAAAAGGTGCAAATATGAAGCAAAAAGAACCACAACTGTCATAAATATCTAATAGTTGTCTCTTGTGACAAGATGCCAGAGACTGATGATGCAAGCACTTGGAAAGCTGGATATATAGATGTGAAAGAAAAGACTGTGAAACGAATATACTTCACACAATCAGCTAAGCAATAGTCTCAACTTGCCTCCTGCCTAGCAGTGCTAAATGGTTTTGGAGGCATCACCACAGTGGAGAATCTCAAGGAAGGATCTGACGCAGAATAACATACTTGTGTGTTTTGCATCTGTAAGAGCCGTTGGAGGTGAAAGTGTTTAGGGTTCTTTGACAGAGAAACTTCTTGCTGTATGTTAAGGCTGGCAGCACTGGTACAGCTAAATTATGAAAGGTTTAAGGTATAAAAACAAGAGGCAAAGTCTGACCCTGATGAAGTCAATGGTTATTCCTCTATTCACTTCATTTAGAATCAGGATTTTACCGCAAAGTTTTTACATGATATGGAGGCACATAAAGAACATGTGAAGAGGGTGAAGTAATCTGAGTAAGAAGAAAGAAAGAAAATTTCTAGTGTCATTCAAAATTCTGCTTTTAAGTGAGCTATATCCTCTTATGAAGCAAGTGTGAAACAGTCCTGCTGTTGAACTTGTGAGAAAGAAGTTCAGAGGCTACTGTACGTACAGCCTGGTCATGGCATCTTGCCAGCTCAGCCTGAAAATCAGAAGATATTCTTCATATAACTGTGAAAATGTAGCCAGGGTCACACAATACAGGCCTGATTTGCAGAAGCCAGCTGCCTTCTTTTGAAATTCTTGGAGTTTTATATCCCAAAGAGCCAAGACATTAACCTGGCAGAACTGCATTTTTAATGAAAAAAACATTTGCTCTTGGGCTTATCAGCAACCACAAAAATGTGGCTTGGCATTAAAAAAAAATCTTTATTAAGGACTAATTCATGGCTACAAAATCTTTTCATTTTTTATATGACTCAAATTATGCCATGTCACTGTGCATGGAAACTCATTGGCACAGATAAACCAAATGCACACTAATATTTCTGGAGTCTGCTTTAATAACCTCCAGTTAAATTTTAAGATCTAATTAGTACTTAATAAATTTAATAGTCTAATTAAAATTGATGCAGTCTGTATTTGCCTGTACTTTTGTTAAGGTTAGACTTATCTAATCCGGTAAGTCACTGGTATAATGTCAAAGATGGTGGTACTTCAGTTTTCAGTTATCCCCCCCATCATTACTAAATACTTCTCCAGGGTAGAGTGTATATTTCCCTTATCTTAATACTTTTACTATAAGAAACCTTTTATAAACAGTCACAAAATCAGACAAAGAAAACATTTCTGGTGCTGGACTAGCAGGTCATCTTTGATAGTTAGCCACAAGGAAAGACTTCGAGATTTGGAACTGTTTTCAGCAGACACTGACTATGGTTCTCAGGTAAAACAGCACAGCATCGGTGCCTCTTACAACTATTTGAAAAGCCAGTAACTTATGGCATGTAGAATTGACTTGATCTTAAATGAAAAACATCTTATTTGAGAAAAATAGAATACTGAAAACATTATCTTGAAGTCATTTATGCAGAAATCATTCAGGGCATTTACTGAATAGAAATTCTGAAGATTTGTATTTTCAACCCTTTAGTGACATACACGTGAAGAGTGACAGAATTCTGTACTGCAATGAGTCTGCTAAGGTGGTTGTAGTAAAGACTGTACTGTACACTGATTAATTAAGGAAATAACGAGTTTTCTTTGGGCATATTATGAGTAGCATAGAATGTCCTAAACCCAAGAGCTGATACCTAGCCACACATTTAAGGTGATCATGAGACTGAATGTTACAGACCACACCAAAGATACTAGCTTGAATTCGGATATAATTTTTCCTTCTCCTTTTAGTTATGCAGCTGAATCTGGAGTCATGGTGTCCTCAAGACATTGCTTACTGAGGGCTGAGGGACCAATGTCTTTGTGAGAAATAGCATTGGAAAGATTATTCACCACCACCCTCCACCTTTTTTTCATAAATTTTTCCAAAACAACTTCCTGTTATATAAATTTTTTCCAAGTATCCATGCATATTGTCGTCTTCTGGCTTCATGTTGCACAGTGTATCCTGACTGCTTAACTGTGGTTCAGGGTTCCATTTCCCAGCTAGATTACATCCTCTGGAAAAAATCTGACATTCTTTACTTGTAACTTCCTACAGCAAGGGTATGTTGGCCAAATAGCCAAACCTGTTGGTTTATTTTCAGAATCCTTTTCTTCTCTACTAGGTCTTTACTGCCTATGAAAAAGCTAGTTGCAGAAGCTAATAAAAATCAAAGTATTAAACAGAATCAGAAGTAGCAGAGTTTTCTTCTTGTAGCAGTCTATCTGTCTTGGATCTTCGATTTCAAACAATAGATTATTGTGGGATACCACAATGCAAGTGCCATGTCATGTAAAAGAAACTGCTGGCAAGGTTCAGGTTAGGGCAGAGCTCTGAATGCCAAACAGAACCTTTCTGAAATTTTCATTTTTGCTTGCATTGGTACCTCACCTTTCAAACTCTAATGTGTGTGTGTGTTGATGACCTTTACTAATAAAATAAATAATAAATCAACAGCAGAACACAAAATTATTAGCCTCTTTAAAAATTGGTGGTATTGCTGTTAGTGTGAGAGACCTAACTATTCCATTTTCATTTATTCTCTTGAAAATAAATATATACATGCACATGCATATACACATGCATATACAGAGTAGGAGAACTGCATGTCCACCACCATGGAACATAGAATGGAAGGAACAAAACCAAGCTGAGTGACTTCAGACATGAAGTAACACCCAAAAAAAAGCAATTAATATACCATATTACTATGTGTACTGGAAAAAATTCATCAAGCAGTGCAGACTACAGGGTTTTGTACTATTGTCTACTCTATAGGCAGAGCCCAAATATGGGCAATGTTACATTGATCAGACCAGCCTTTCCCAAATACATTTACATAAATGTCACCATTGTCATTCTGCTTGTTGCAGTAGAGGGGGGCAGAGTAATGTTTAAAAAGAGGAGGGACTGTACAAACCAGCACCTCTGCTACTCTGCTCTGGCTCCTATAACAGCAATGGAACATACTTCAGCCAGAGCAAACATTCAGGGTGTTTCTTCACTAGTAAATTGAACAAGGATGGAACACAGGTGCAAGAGGTGACATGCAATCACACAAACAGTTAAACTGTTAGCATAATACCCAGCATAAATTTGGCCTGGTGTAATTAGCACTTTTCAAGCAAAGACCAGGCACCTGCTTCTAGTGGGAAATAGTTGCATGGCCAGTGGCTGTACCATACTAAGTGACCTCTGGGCCACAGAATGATTACTGAGCCTATTTACTGTTACAGATGTACGCAAAGAATCTCTTTCTCCTTCCTCGTACGTTGCCACATGTCTCTGTTTTCTTACTGCTTGTGGAGGGGGTTACAGAGAGTTGAAAGAAATTAGTAGATTTGTGCTGGAATTGTATGCCTGTATCTCAAATACTATGTGCAGCTGGTCCTGCCCATTTCAAAAAATAATGTAAAAGAACTAGAAAATGTTCAGAAGAAGGCAACAAGAAAGATAAAATATTTTGAATGGACCATTATGAGAGGAATGACTGACCACTCTGAATCTCCAGCTTGGAATGATGACAGCAAGAGGATGGCATTACAGACATCTGCAAAATCATGAACAGCTGGGAGGGGGTGACTGAGAATCTCATGTCTACATCTTCCTTCTCCCAGTACAAACACTTTGGGCATGTACTGCAGTCATCAAACAAAAAGAGGTCTTTCTTCAAGCAGTTTGTAGCTAAGCTGTAAAACAGCTTGTCCTAGGATGTTTACATAATTTCAAGAGGAGCCTGGACAGATTCCTGGGGAAATAAATTCTGTGGGGTTTACTAAATACATATGAACTACCTCTGACTCAGTAAGGCTCCAAATCAGAAGTAGTTAGAGTCTGAAAGAGCTTTCAGAAATATTATGTGCTTACCCTGATTTGTACTCCCTAGGCATCCATTTCAGCCAGTGCTGAAGCAGGACACTCAGGTGGGTCTGATAGAGTTTTTCTATACTCTTGTTGAAGTCAAAGGAAACAAAGTCATGACATGGGAGTGGTAGGTGAAAGGAGAGCTGTTGGGCTGCCATATGAAAGCTTCCGAAATCTGCCTGTCACTCAGGTGGACTATGTCAGGTAAAGAGCCAATAAGTTCAATTAATATTAATATTCCTGTTCAGAAGAAACAGAACATAATGAGAGGTCTGAAAAGGAGACAGTTATTACAACAGTACCAAAGTAAGCCAAAAATGAATGGACCTGTGGTTACTGTCCACAGAACCATAGCTGTGCCCATGGAAATACACATACAAACTGGTGCTGACATACCTCAGCAAGGCACTTAATGTCCCTATCCAGAGGCTGAATCTAGCTGTTTCTTATGGTGTGTTTTTTTGTAGAATTTCTGGTGTCTTGAACATTTACTGGCAACTATCTTGTTTTATTTATTATTACTCCTAATATCACACATTACATAAAATTTACATCATTATGATGCAAAAACGTTGAATTTTTGATTGAAATAAACTATAAATAAGTTTCAGTTTTCTTGCAGGGAAGATGTGAAAACTCTTTTCATAGTTTTCATGTAAAGTTTATACAGAACCTCAATGATTTCTCTATCCACAAACTACGGTAGCATTGGTAAGTAGAGAATACCAAAGTACATTTGTACTTTCCACGCATTCTTTGAGCAATCTCACTAAAACAAAATGTAAGTTTGTATGAAATAAGCATTAGGCTAATATTAAGACTGATAAAAGACAAGTGATTTTGTGATTTATTATAATCTGACTGAATAATGACACTCTACCACCACATTCTGAAAGACATTCAGGAAAAGAAAGCCACTTGCGTCAAAACTTCATGGTCACCAGCTGAGATTTTACTTATCTGGGGAGTTAAAAAAGCCCAGCTAGTGTGTCTGTTATAAAACGAATATTGACCTTTTCCCACAAAACTATTGCTCATGAGTAATAAAATTTCATTTGACTGTGAATTACTCTAATGTTATGGCCTTTCGCTGTAGGCATTGTGCAAGAGGACCTGTAATTTTGTGTTTCAGACAGCATTTAACTGCTCTTATTCTACAGTATGATTCATATTTTCCTGCTAGGAACAAATTCTTTCACTTTCTTTGATAATTATGTTTCTAGTTAGCTTCTCCCATTTTTTCCCTGCATACTTGTCATAATCCCAAAAATATACATTGCAACATAAAACTGTATTCTAAAGAGTAATTGTGTAGCAGAATAGTGATTATCTGTACTATAGATATAAAAAAATCTAAATGAGGATTTTGTCTACTTGAGGTTGTTTTTTTTTTAAATTGAGTGAATATTTCCAGAACATTTTTTTTTTTTCTAGAGATATCATAAGCCTAAGGAAAAGAAATGGAAGAATATAAATAGTTTCAGAAAGAAGAGAAATTTCCTATTCCTATAGAAATCAGTGGACAAGTACTCCAGAAATGGTATTTCTAAATGTCTTTTAAATGCTCTTGTTACTCTCTAGGAAGCTGAGACATTAATCTGAGTGAGATGAGAAGAGACTAGAACATTTATTTTCCACCCCCATGTAAGTCAGAGCTGTAGTCAGTATGCTGCCACATAGAAGACAGGCACCATTTCACTGCATCTGCCTGTTTCTGAATGCTCTGGCCTTTGTGGTGCATTCAGTGCTGTGCAGAGCAGAGCTCAGTGCAGTGTATGAGTGTGTGTGCGCATGTGTCTGTGAGGGTTCACAAACAATGAACATAGCTACAGAAGCAGACTCTCTGAGGACTTGGAAGTCCTGGTCTGTGAATCTGAGGCATGCTGAGGTGTTCAAGTCAGTGAAAGAAAGATGTTTTGGGGCATGTGCAGGAACAAAACTTTTGGTACTTAAAAATATATTCACCTTGCATTTGACCTAGAAGCATGTGATCATGTTTAGTCTTTTGGGTACACTTCAGAAAAAGAAGGCATGAGATTCAAACATAATTAAAACATTCAAGTGTTTAAGAGCACAAACTTTTCTACACGAACTGGAATTCATGTCAGGATTGTGAACAAACCAAAATAAGCAGAAATTCTAACTAGTGAGAAAGAGATTAAAGAGGAAAAGTAGCTAGTAATGAAATAAATATTAAGAGATGACCTTCTAAGACATGAAATGTGTTAACATTGATGAAATACAAATAAAATAAATCAAGGGATAAAATGAAGTAATGCTACAAACAGCTACTTCACAAGCACTCTTGTAATGAAAAAGCACCTACTACCAAATCACAGAATGTGTGGCTCATTGCTGGCAACAGCACTCTGAATGTTATGCTCAAACAGAAAGGAAAATATTTGCCATTGTGTGGAAATCAGACATTTTATCAGTGCAATAATTAAGGGCACAAAACCCAGATTATAACCCCACAGAGAACATTCTTGATAAACTTCCAGATTTTGTGCTACTAAAAATTCAATACTTGAGCTCAAACTTGACTTGAAAGGCCATAATAGACATTTCTTTTTTTCAATGAAATGCCACAGGATGTGGTACAAGGGAAAAAGACTTGGAAGAACAGGTGCAGATAATAATTTATTTATCAGCATACACAATAAACAAATGGAAAAAAGAGAGAAACAGGGAGTAATGATGCAAGGGCTCTTATAAATCAATCAATCAAATCAAGGCAGCCTGAAAAGAAATGACACATTCTCTTAATTTCTAATTCCTAAAATCTCTGGGGGGGAACAAAAGCAACTGGAACCAGGGAAGACAGCACTTTGAAAAGAGGAAACATTTTAATGGATCTTGGGAGTCTGAAAAATATATACAAGGATGTAATGCTATGGCAGTACACTACAAACAGATTAGACATTAATTTTGTTGGTAAAATATGAACAAGCAAGCAGAAAAATAATTTAAAAGAAGGCCAGAGATTATTATATTTGAATGAAGTACTTGATGCAGAAAGGTGAAAATCAGATGCTAATTCATGATGCATTTAGTCATTCCAGGCAGCATTTTGAAACTGATTTGTTCACACAGAGGTGTCCATTAGCCACCAATTGCTGATAATTACAGTTTTGTGTTTTGGTTTTGTTTGGTTTGGTTTCCAATAACTTAGTATTAAGTAACATATTACCTAGCAATGTATCACATTAAACCTAGACAATATTTACTAGACACAAGTTTTGCAGTGAGTTTCTTGTGAATAACAGAAGACAAGACATATCTGAAAAACTGTGAAGGTTTGAAAAAGATTGATTTTTGGATATAACAAGCAGTCTGTGCTACCAGCAGTCCAACAAACAGAGGAGCTGAAAAACACATGCGCAGGTAGCCAGATACCAACCAAGCCAAAAGAAGAGTCACAGCGCTTCTTTTGATTTACTTTGCTATTGAATCACCCACACTATCCAAGACTTCATTTGTGTAATTAATTAATGGACAGTACAAATCAAAAGCACCTGCAAAAGATCCTTTTTTAATGTCCACCCTTATAAATGTAGTTGACTGGACAACAGAAGGCAGAAATACAAGGAACTCTGTTAGAATAAAGCAATGTTGAAATAGCTGATGGCACCATGGCACTGTAACTGAAAAAGAGAGGTCATGGGTGTTACAGCATGGAATGGACAGCTTGGAACAAGCAACCTCACATACTTGAGGCCTTCTGATAGCTAGACAACCACAGCTACTAATGGAAAAATGACCTGTAGTAGTGAAACCATGACTGAAACGTGAACCTGCAGAGCCTTTTGCACCGCCACAGAGCAGAGGGAAATCAGAGGAAGTAAGACAAGCACCATCCACAACAGTATAGAAAGTGTGCTTTGGGGGACAAGAGTAAATTAAACCCAGAGAACAGGACAACAATGCATACTGATGCTGTTATTAACTGAAAATATTAGTAACAGCATCTACAAACATAATGTGTTTAAAAGGGAGTACAGCATTCTTGAAACTATTCCAGTTCTAACAACAGTGTAAGAGATGACTTTAAGGTAATGTTTTGTGGTCACTGTCTCCTTTTTTGCGCTCAGCTGCTGAAACAGAATGTGGGTTTTCTATTGCTCTGAGCAGCTGAACCTTGCACCTCTTCCCCCCCGCCAACACAGAGACACACAGAGAGAGATGGAAAGAGTGTGAAACTCTCTCATATCAGATAAAGAAGTGGAAAGGAATCTGAGCACAACTAAAACATTTACAGGGCAGACCCTAATTTGCTGGCAATCAATTGAAAGCTGAAATAGCAATTTCCACTAGCTAAACACCTAAGCCGTAATATGTCCATCACAGTTTAGAGTAAAAAGTGGTTTAAGTGTAGGAAAAAACTTCAAACTGAATAATCTAGTGCTACAGAAATATTTTTAATAGATACATTCTGTACTAAACAATAGATACAAGTTGAAATAACTTTCAGCATGGAAACAGGAGAACACTTGTTTCCCAGTATTTTAGAGTTAATCGTCAATTATTCAGGTCAGTCATTTGATAGAGTTGCTAATCCTGAGTGTGCTACAAAAATAACAAAGTGTTTCCTTTAGTTACATCTTGCTTAAATAATAAAACAGGCATTCTAACTAAGGAATATTGTCACGTCAATTATACAGGTTAGATCTGCAGCTTAATATGCTTTAATACTAAATACAAAAGAAATATTTTGCAGGTTGAGAAAAGAAATGTATTCATGTGTATGAATGTTTATATATATTGAGGATATTAGTCACAGAGCTACTTGATTAGATAAATCAGTTAATAGTAATAAATCAATGAATTAGTTTAATGAATGTAAAGCATCTATACTATTTTAATGACTAAACTCGTGACCCTTCACATGTAAAAGGCTTACAGCCTTCCAGCAGCAGAATTAGACATAGGACAAGTTTGAGGTGTAGAAGTGCTCGGCTGGTCCTCTCCTGAACATGAGGAGCCTGGCTGGAGTCTCAGTGAGTGCCTTGCCAGCGCACCTCTGGGCAGCTGCAGTTGCTGGAGTAAGAAGGGCATTAATGAGGTTGAGCAGGTGTGAAACAAACAGTCCTTACAAAGCAAAAAATGTAGCAACAGGAGAACTCCAGACAATAATTAATCCAATAGCCATGTGTTTGCCCACACTATTTCTCAACTGGCATATTATGTGAACTCATACAGTAACTGTGTGCACGAATGAACTATCAGACATTAGGACGTGGAGGACTTGACCCTGCTTCCTTTCAAAGCAGTGGAATAATGCCCACTGACATGACTAGGGCACCATCACATGGTTCTGCCTTAGCTCCACAAGCTCCTTTAGGTGGGCAGTACCCTGTACTTACAGGAAACAGCTTGTCAGATTATCGTGTAGGCAGAGGATCTGTGTTCCCCGTTAAATGTCTGACTAGTGTATAGCACTTCAGCTCATAGCAGTGGTCCCCATCATTCTCTGGGCTTATATAAACAGAAAGACAATACTTGAAATAATAAAAGGCATTTTTATAAAAGCTTATAAAATACTTATTTGAAAGAACAATAGTAAATTTATTGTCTAATTTCTAGATTCTCCATCAAATCCTAAAGATTATATCAATCCTAAAATACAGCCTCAAAGGGATCATAAATACAAACTGTATAACTTGAATTACATCAAATTTAAAAATTGATTTTTACTTACAAAATAATTTGTTTCAAATTTGAAAATAGGGTTTAACTGACATAGTAAAAGGATGGGATCTATGACAAGATTATAACAGTAATACAAAATACACAGCATTTTAACAATCCCGTGGTTTTCTAGTTAAGATTAATTCTGTCCTTGTGTCACTAACACTGTTTCTCACCACTATAAATGAGATGGCTTGGGAAAGCCAACTGGAAACTCAGAATTACACAATATCTTGGAGGATGATGGACATCTTTAAACTTCTTCTGAAAGACAGCATGTATTTAATTTTATATTTTTATTAATTCCCCAACTCAGAAAAATTGCAGAACAGATGCAGAATCCTCACATAACAATATCCTCTATACACTTTCTATAACAGCAAGTATTAGATCCACTGTGATACAGATCCATCATAAAAAGTGTTATATGCATGATTTAACAGTTTACTGACTCTTTCACATAAGCCAGAATATGAGTAACCCATGAGGATTGCCTGAGGTGACCCTCTCTCTACTCAGCACTTGTCATGATGCACCTGGAGTACCATGTCCAGTTCTGGTACACCAAGTTCAAGAAAGATGCAGACAGACTGGAGAGGGTCCAAAGGAGGACCATGAAGATGATCAAAGGGCTGGAGAACCTGCCCTATGAGGAAAGATTGAAGGAGAAGAATTGAAAGAATTCAAAAGAAAGAATCTTTTCTCCCTGGAGAAGACAAGGCTCAGGAGGGACGTCATCACAGTATTCCGGTACTAAAAGGGTGGCCACAAAGAGGACGGAGGCTCACGCTTCACACGGAGCCACATGGAGAACACAAGGAGCAACAGGTACTGGGAGAAGTTTCATCTCAATATAAGAAAGACATTTTTTACAGTGAGAACAATCAATCACTGGAACAACCTCCTCAGGGATGTAGTAGAGTCCCCATCGCTGGAGGTTTTCAAGTTGCGATTGGACAGGGTGATAGATAATCTCATCTAGGCTCCCTTTCCCACTAAATGTTGGACGAGATGATCTTTCAAGGTCCCTTCCAACCTGGGCTGTTCTGTGATTCTGTGATCTCTCCTCCAGGCTGAACAAGCCCTGGTCCCTCAGCCTCTCCTCACAGGTCAAGTGATCTAGATGCCAGACAGCTTGGAGGCCCTCTGCTGAACTTCTTTCAGCACTTGTTCATGATCTTTCCTGTACTGGGGAGCCTAAAACTTGGACAGAGTATCCAGGTGGGATCTCATGAGTGCTGCGTAGAGGGATATAATCCCTCCCCTCAATGTCCTTGCTATGCCCCTGTGAATACTGCTCAGGGAGCTGTTAGCCGTCTCTGCAACCAGGGCACACTGCTGGCTCATGCTCCGCTTGCATGTGCCAAGGTCCCGAGGTCCCTTCCCACATTGCTGTTCCCAGCCAGGCAGGCCCCAGCCTGGGCCCTTGCACCAGTGCTCCCTGCCCAGGGGCAGTGCTTGGTGTATGTCCTTGCTGAATTGCACGTCCTGTTGGCCTGTTCCTCCAGCCTGTACAGGTCCCTCTGAACGGTAATCCTGCCCTCAAATGTGCACCTGCTCCTCCAAATGAGTGTCATCTGACAAAGGTGTTAAACAGGAAAGGTCCCAGTACAGACCCCTGTGGTACTCCACATCTTGCTGATCTCCAGATAGACTAAAACTCATTAATGACAACCCTCTGAGCCTGATCATGTAAACAGTTATTTACACGTGCCATAGACCACCCACTCAGACTATAACATCCTGATTTTCGTACCAGCATATTTTAGGAGAGCATGTCAAAAGCCTTGCTAAAGTTGAGATGAATGACATCCACTTTCATGTCATTTCACTTTACCCTCCAACATTCTGTATTCAGTTTCTTTTTCCAAAATGCTGCTGATATGCTTAATGGAAGTGGTTTCATCTTTAAGAGAGTTCCTGAGAATATAGGGAATTTTTAAGTATTTTAACTTTTTCTCTTCCATGATGATCTTTCCAAGTACAAACAGTAAATTTTCATGTCCTGATATTATGTTTCTTTAAAGCCTGTTTTGGCTTGTCTAATCCTGTTGTCAATATCACAGTTATTTATCATCTGTTGGCTCTTTCTCATACCTATTATTAGAAAACATATGCAACTATATGTTCTTTATAACAATGATTTACAAACTGCAAAAATGTGATTCTGAAGCTCAGTGGTACTCAGTGTGGCCCTCCATTTGTAATGGTGCCCTTCAATCAAATATGATCCACACTCCACAGGAACGTTTAAAGGTTTTTAAGTACAATTATGTGGTGCCACTACATTTGCCCATATTTTTCAGGCACCTGAATCAATTCCCATAATCCCCTAGCTTATTTGTCTGTGGTATCTTACCCAGCAATAGAAAACATTTTTAACTTTGATCAGTCATCAATATTAATGGACTTTTTAAAAACTCTTTTCTCTAAAAAAAATTTGAAATCATACTTTATCTATTTAATCAGAGCAGAGATTACTTTTTTTCTGCTGGTATTTCTTCAGTAATATTCCATCCTTCCTCACGGCTTCCACATTGCTTTTTAGTTTATTTTTAGAATAACATTTCTTCATCTACATTTTTCAGTTCAATTTTCTCAAAATGTCTTGTGGATCCCAACTCTGCAAGCCTGCGGTATGACAAAGCTATATGCTTGGGCCCTAGTTGATGAACAGATGGGCAGAGAAGAGCTGATTTCTCCACCTTCTCACATGGTCTCCAGAGAAATTCTTGCTCTGACTTCCTTCTGCTATTTCTCCTTCTTT
Organism: Theristicus caerulescens; assembly: GCA_020745775.1. Taxonomy (NCBI): domain Eukaryota; kingdom Metazoa; phylum Chordata; class Aves; order Pelecaniformes; family Threskiornithidae; genus Theristicus; species Theristicus caerulescens. Next base: position 80,112,475 of record CM036558.1, read on the forward strand.
GAGGATGGAAGTGTCACTCAGAGAGATATCACATACAATTGCTGTGCAGACACAGCAAGTCCCAAAAGAGTCTGAGCTCAGAAGACGAAGACAGACCAGGAAGCAGACTGGTACCTATAAGCCTGCATATGAGAACAGATTCCAACTCAAAGTGGAGGGAGTTAGCTTAATTTAGACCCAATTATTTTTGACAGAGATTATATCTGTGCTCCAGGACATGCAATCTCAACATAGATAAATTTACCTGAGCAATCTTTAGTTGAGATAATTTGGTCAACTACACATTGAACATAGGACATCATGGACTTAGTCTCCAAAGCCCAGGAATCAGGCAGGTTTCTGCACAGGCTGAAATCTCAGTGCCAAAAAAATGTTTTCCGGTTTATTAACCAGACAGATTAGAGCTGTGCTTTTCTTTCCTGTGTTACAAACTTATCTCCAACTGTGGTGTACTCTTCATTAACTAGTGTTATTTTAATGCCATTGCCTGAGCACATAGAGGTTTTGATTAGAATGTTTGACAGAGTGATTTCCCTGTTAACCTGATCACATCCAGAAGTTGCCCAGGTGGAATATATGCAAAGTGTGAGCGTGAAAGTGTGATTTACTTGTGCATTCCAATTACACATGTGGGAGAACCATCTATTATCTCTGTATTGCTGTAAGTCACGTTCCATCTGTTAACATCTTTGTGGTTTACCCTAGTATTACACCATTGAGGACATGGACAAATAAGATTTTTTTCCACCCTTTTTCTTTTAAGCAGAGAACCACAACATTTATACCCTTGAGACATATGTAAGACAAAGGAAGGTGCCAATTTTTATTTGAATAGGGAGGTACTATTCTGCAGAATCCAACCATAGGAAGCTGTTAGTCCTGACTACCTAAAAGAAAACAAGCAGTACTACTCTAGAAGGTCTATGTAGAATTAAGCAGACAACAGACCTGTGTCTTTTTCAGTTTCTGTGTGCCTTGTCTTGCTGCTGCCACTGTTCTTAGACTGTGTATCAATGGCAGCCATTAAATTCCTTTGAAACAATACATCTTCCAGTCCTTCTTTTGAAGTAACTGTTGAAAATTTCATCTACTTCAGCAGGTCAATCAATTGCAGCATTGGTGCTGATGTCAGTACATGCTTGAAATCCTTGAACTGTCTTTAAGGCCCTGCCTCCATTCCCATTGTCTATCTTTATGATTTTTTTTTCTTAGCTGAGTTGATCAAGCTGCATGGTTGGCTAGAAACTTCAACTAACTAATATTATTAACCTAACTCAATGTGACTTTCAGTCTTGATGTTAAAAAGTAACTCTTCATAGTGCAACCAGTCCTGAGGCAGGGGTTTTAATTTTGCAAGGGCTTTTTTTTCTTTTTTTGGGTGATGAATTAATTTTGAGTTTGACTCCAGTCAAAGAATGCTAAGGAGCCTACCTCTAATAAACTATGCTTTGTGATATACTATCAGAACTAAGGACTTCTTAAACTCAGGGCTTTTTACCTGTTTAAAAAAATAAATCAAAGAAAGACTGCTGACTGATGAGAAGTCACTTAGCAAAAAGTAAAGATGATTTGAAAGGAGTAGCTTTGAAGTAGATGGCAAAAACTCAACAAATTCTTATGGGGTGCAGACAGTTTCACCAGAGAATTTAAGAAACTTTCATTTGTTCCACATAAGTCTGCTTCAGTGCTCCCAACTCATAAATAATAATGTAGGTGCTCTAAAAGACAACCATTCCTCTTTGTTCATTTTCTTTCACCCACAAAGAGAGAAAATAAAAAAAAAAACCAGAAAAAACTTCACCACACAACAGAAAATAAAAAATTACAAAACACACAGTGGAATCCAGAATGCCTGGAATCAAGAGAAATTTTAATCTCTGCTTGAGAGCGTACCACTGAACATATGCATGGTAACTGTAATGAATATGTGAATAATATGTAATTTTTGAAAACTTTTTTTTCTTTTGTTGCAAATGTAATGGTTCTGCTTGGAATCATTCACTGTTAGGAACAAAGTATTTAAAACAGCACTGTGCCTGGGATTTTTTCAGAGAAGAACTTGAAGAGATAAAAGACCATTTGCAATAAATGCTAACCAGCAAACTTGAATGTAACTAAAAATTAAGAGATAATCTTGGATTCAGAAGATTTTTTTTTTAGCATATCTTTTAACATTTCAAGGAGATTTGTACATGTATATTCCATCAGGAATAGTGCGAAGATACTTTTTTTGTCCGTGATTTTGTTACCATAGTAACAATATTACTTTTGTTAACAAGAAAAATGCTGAAAACTTCTGCATGGGCCTGAATGCCCAGACTTCTTAGAGAAAATTTCTAAATTGGATTGCCCTCTCTAAAAAAAATGCTTTGTGGTCCGTCTTTGAAACATTTTCAGCATGTTTATGTAACCAACATTATATTCATCGAATAGATTTTGTTCAAGCATGTTTTAAATATGTATTGCTAGAACAGAAACTGTGTTGCATCAGATTAGACTGTACTACGCATAGAGCACCTAATAGAAAACTTCAAAATAAACAACAGGAAAAATTAAAACAACTGTGTGTGTTCATGTGATAGATCTCACACTGACGTCGACTTTGAGGCTTGTGCACCTAGACATTCTGGTCTTACTGCTTTCCCCAATGAAGTATAATGAAAATCAGGATTCATAATTTCTTATACAAAGAAAATTCAAAGTTGCTATGTTAGACGAGTAAAAATAGAATGGACTTACACACAAGCCTCCCCTGCCTATGGTGTTCTTGCAGGTTAATCCTCGCTATGGCATTTAGCCTTGTAATTTGGAGAAATACTTTCTCAGTTCCCACTGTTTCCAAGGCAGTTTGTTTTTCAGTCAGTGCTGAGATGTGTCACTGTTCCCTGCTCCTCTCCGTAATCCCTTTCTTCTGCCTGACAACCTGCTTCTTTCCATGTTTCTCTCAGTGCTGTCTTCTTTCTGCTACATCCTGCAATGTCTAGAAGCTTTCCTCCTCCTGCATTTGCTCAGTTGTTCCCAAGCAAAGCAAAAATCTCTCCCTCTCCAGAGAGTTCCCCCGAGCCACGGTTGTATTGCAAGGAACAGCATACAGCTGAAGAGAAACAGATCAACCTTACAGAATTTCACACTCTCATACATCTGACCAGAGGCATGTTTCCCCAGCTTCAATGTCACCATTTACACAAGAAACATATCATAAACATAGCCCTGCTCCAATAAGAACAAGAAAGTCTTCCAGATCCATTTGCTGAAACTCTAGCCATCCACTCTCACTGCCTATAAGTTTTTCTCATTTCCTTACACCATCCCTTCTTGTATGTTATTCATGCTGCAGCTGATTCAGTTCTTCAGTTCCTGAACTGAACATGTGGTTTAAAAGGTTATGGTCCTGAAGAACTGTCAACTACTTTACTAGAGGAGTCTTCCTTAGATATCACACAAAGAATCTATCAAAGTTATGTTCCAGTGCTCTTAATTCAAATTAATTCATTGCACGTTCAAGCAGAAACCTATAAATTTTCTTGAAACTTCAGCTTTTGCCTCAATCATATACTGAAAATTTGTGGGAGAAAAAAAAATTAAACGAAGTAAGCAAGGTGCCAAGCAGGTTGACAATTGTGACATCAGAGCTATTGTGAGCTTAAAGTCAGGCTATAACTTCTTCCATAAAGTGAAGTGTATGAGAACAAATCCTTGTCTCTTTAACCATATTTGATACACTATCATAATTTCACTAAGATTTAGGAAGAAATTTATCATTCAGTTCAATGAAGTATGTTGCTTCAAAATTATTTATGTGAAACTCCTACAGACGTCCATTGAAGTTTTGGTTCAGTTAAGACTCACTAAAAGGAGTGAATTGTGCCTTTTAATCATTTAGTTCAAGCAATCTCTAGCATAAATTGCTAGGCAAACTAAGATTATAATCTGAAAAAAAAATATTCACAATGTTAGATGACAATTTATAAAATTAGTCCCTGCTCATTGCTTGATTCAGTCCTGTTCCACCAATCTATGGAACAATTTACATTGAAATCAGGGGGATTTCAACTGATTTTCATTCAACATTTTCTTTGACTTTGGTTTTTTTTATTTATTTTATGCTAAGTTTTTTTCTGTTTAAATTTTATGTGATTTTCTTTTTTAATTTTATGAGATTTTCTTTTTTAATTTTATGAATATTGCGTTGTAGTGAAAGAGATTTTACTTTAATCCAAAACATTTTTCCAAAAGTTAGAATCAGCCTTTGCTATGCATTTGGAAGGGTTACTTGCATTTAAAAAACAACTTAATGGGACTTGGATGTGGATTTTCATATAAAATAAAAAGAATTGTCCTCCTAAAAAGTTATACTATAAGGAAGCAGCAACCTTAAAGAGAACAAAAAAAAGCCCTCATCCCAATTTTTAGGTTTGGTTTTTTTTTTTTTTCAAAAAGAATTCCTTAGATACCATTGTTAAATCACCAACATGATTTGTTACAAGAAAAAAAATAATATACACCCTCTTACTAAATAGTCACAGTTAAAGCAAGGTACTACTGTGGAAACACAGTGGGAGCGTAAAATCTGTCTGTGACAGGATAGGTAGGCATACTGTGAAGAACCCAGCTACAGTTAAATGTGGAGAGATTTTATTTCAGGTAGCGCACAGGAAGCAATAATGTTCTTTTCTTAGGGGGGAGTGGGAGGACTGTGACAGAAAGAGTCAGAGAGAAAGCAAGCTTTTATTACTGAGGATATGGCTAAAGTACATATTGTGTTCTTTAGGCTACAACGCCAGCCAAAGATTGTATTTATAGTGTGCTGGCTTTTGTCTGCTGACTATCCACATTCATATTCTAACTCGTGGTACCTGTGACATGAGTTACCCCATTTTAAGTGGGTAGTCCTGTAAATCTGTGCTCTAGCCCATCTAATGATACTCTGAGATACTTCAGGAGGAATATGGCTGTGGCTAGGTTTGTTACAACAGGAACAATAGAAGGAGTCTCCAAAAAAAAAGAGAGACAAAGAACTTTTATCATGGCACATGAGTATGGCCTGATTACATCTCAGCGAATGTAAATATTCTCCAAGAATATTTTATTTTTCTAAAAAAAAAAAAATCTGATTAAAGTCAAATGAAAAATTTCACAAAATTGTTTTCAAAGAGTAAAACCATCTCAGTTAAAAAAAAAAAGAAACAAAAAACAAAACCCATTTTTAATGTTGATAGGTTTCATAGCTATATATTAAAGATAAAGGATTATTCAAAATTTTGCTTTAATCCAAAATTTAGCTCAGTTTTATGTATAAAAGTGTAATGATTTAACATTCTAAATCTAAGTAACCGATTTTATTTTTTCTTTCTTAAAGAAAATCTGTCAGGTGCTAGCAGCAGTGAAAGCCAGGATTTGATTTCTCTGAACATTCCAAAGAGGCTTCATTTTAGGGTAACCCAGAATAATACATAAAAGATTACTTTGTGGACTCTCTTGGTAAAGTAAATCAGTGATTATGCTCACACATCAAAATGGGCTAAACGAGGTACATAAGCATTTCATTTTTTCCATTAGACGCAGGGGAAGACAATATCAGATGAAAGGGTATGAGGCTGAAAGTGCTGGTATTAACCACAGAGAGCAAATATAAACACGTGAAAAAGTATCACACGGGTAACTCTGTGTAATGTCTCTGAAACATTGTCATATCAGTGAAATAATGAAAACAATTGCTTGAGGTATTACAACAGCATCCATCACTACGGCATGTCAATATCTTTTCTCTGTTACAGTTTATGCACAAATACAAAAACCCATAACATGCTGAAACATGAATACTTCCCCTTCTGGGTAGTTGAGATCACGTGAGTTATAGCAGTTCAGACAGGCTGAACTAACAAGAAAAACAATTACACTTGAAGCCCATAGTTCATACCTCGTACAATGCACCTTTCTGTAGCCCCTTACCTTGATTTGGTAGTCTTTATAAAGAGTTGATGCTGATTTCCAGTTGAATACTGTCCTTGTACAGTGATTTGCTTTTAGTACATTAATTTTAGAGCATTTTCCCCAAATTCAATTTCTGTATTACAAATTTAAAGTCTTTTAAGAACTTTTGTGCCATGATGTTTTGGATTTTTTTAATCCTATAAGAATAAGAAATCTAGTTATTCACCTACAATTTTTTTCTCATGAAATAGCCAGATCGGTTGTTAATCTTTCCTATATTTTCTAAACAGTCAATAAAATAGCATTGACTACTTTTATCAGTATTTATTTTATTTTCTGTCTAAATTGGAAGCTCTTTGTTGAAATTAAACACCTGTTATGGTTTTATAGGGCAACTCCTACTATCTTTACAGAGAAATAACTCACACTTTGAGATCAATGGGACTACTCATGTAATTGCATCCCAGTTGGGAGTAGAGCTGCACCATTTATTTCTTATACTGTATTAGAAGTCATAAATAGTGCTTTTGCTCTCCACAAAAATTGTTTCATTGGAGAAGTCAAAGGCTGCAGTATAAACAGGAATTAACCATTTCATGGCTTTGTGAAATCACTATTCTCAGAGCAGAGACAGGCCATATAACAAAATATGTGAACATGCTTCCTTTATGCACTATACCTTCTTCTACTGATGAACCCTGAAACAAAATCAGGAGGACACTTTTTGCTCTTGTGCTATTCCATAATATTGCTGATTTGTTAAAATTTATTCTGCTTATTAGAATCAGTAGATAAGTTTCTTCCTGTATGCATTGTAAAACTTCAAAATGTGAACTTTGATGAACAGCGGGCTAATACTAGCAACGTGATGAATAAAAAATTAACTAGGAAAATACAGAATTAAAGGAAAACTTTGCCTTAATTTTCTGTGAGGATGATAATGTTGCACAAGACAACTGCCTTTAAAAATGGAAGGTGCTTTCCTACAGTGTAATAAAATAACCGTTTCCAGCTGCAATAAGGATATATCAATGGTTTCTTGGGCAGTGATACAATTTAATCATATTGTATGATTAAAATATTATGTTCAATTCTAGTTACTCAGGTTCAAGAGGAAAAATTTCCAATGGGAGCCACCTGTATAGAAAGTCTAGCAGGATGATAAGAAGCAAAACAAGCCTAAACTACAAGGCGCAGGGGAAATAAATCTTCACTTGCATACTGTAACAGACTGAGGGCTGAGAGAAGGTAGTCATTTTTTTATAAATATACAGGGGAATAACCATCCAGAGGTTACAAGAAAGAAAGAGTTTGAGTAAATAGGGCTGTGGGTTCAGGAGGAAATTGAGTAATTTGCACCTAAGAAAGTGAGTATGCACTCTGGGAGAACAGCAGTGCTTGGAGTCTGCCTAGACATCCAGAATCTGATAGACCAATACTGAAATGAGATCTCTACTATAAGCCACACAAGGCTGAAATTAGGCTGGAAATCAGAAGAGAAGTTTCAGAACAGCCTTTCTATAAGTGAAATAGGGTCAGGAAATCTAACCTGTTTTAAGATAACACTTACTCTCTGTGAAGAGGGATTATATGAGGGAGTTGCTTGTATTACTCTCAAAATCTCATTGTGGGCTAAAGGGGATGGACAATGTATACAGACCTAAGACTTTGTCCAGATAAAGTCTTTACAATCAAAATGCACTGAACAGGTATTATTAGTGCAGCTACAACACTACTAACACAGTCTAAATTAATAAGGAAATAAATCATTAATAATACAGATGATAAAACTGTGATACACAGAAACCATTTCTAGTCTCTGCCTATTTTTCTTGGATGTGTGCTTACCCTTTCAGGTAGCTGTGTGGGTTATCCAAGTCCTGAGCTCTTCTCCAGCAGTAGCCCCATGCTGGTGCTGGGGGTCCCTTCCTTCTTTGTACTGCATTCTTCTTCTGTGTTTATTTACACATTTTCTTAGCACTTTCTGCTTCCTTCTCCTTGATTGCTAGTTTACAATTTGAAAGTAGGACACTAGCTCTCCCAGACTGAGCATAAAGGGGTAGTACTTGTTATACAACAGCTACATTGGATTGGTCAGACCTTTAAGATACACATGGTAGTCACAGAGTTAAATAAAAACGAGTTAGGCAATAATGAGTTGGCCACTAGACAATTGTTATCATGGCTATAACAAGGTAAAACCTGTGCAGGCCAAGACAGGGCAAGACAAATCCTGACACCCTATAGTATTGGGTCAATATAAATGTTGTGGCCTTTTACTACCAATAGCAAAACCATATCCCTTACAATAGTAGGGGACTGAATTCCCTGCGTGAAACAGATGGATCTATCTCCATGCTTACATATGCAGCCTCATCCAGTTTACTAGCATAAATTAAATATTTATGAGACATAGACTGTTGTATACGTGAGAAATAATATGCCAAATTGCTTGGGTTTTCTAAGGTGAATTTTGATATAAATATGATAATTTTTAGCCAGTGCATTGTCCCATCACCATAATAGCTAGTCAAATTTTAGTTTCCTGGTTATAGCAGGTAAGATTGTCCACTGTCATAAATAAGGAAAACCATAAAAAATAACCAAAAATGAAAACAAAATATAATTTATCCTAGACAAATAAAATTAAGAAGCACACTAAGCAGGCTAACACACAAGTTTTTGATCTCTTTGAAGGGATCTGCTGTCTGCATACCATAAGAATTTCTACACAGTCCTATCAAAGTTCCATCTAATGACAACCTCTCTCCAACAGTAGTCAACACTTCCATGTTTTCTATAACCACCTCACTGTTTCTTTCTCAGCTTATATAGATTCAGTCTATATTTTACAAATACCACAGTCTTTCCCTCCAGAAGAAAACAGGACAATTCTGTACTTTATCTCTAACAAAAGAACTAAAGTGTTAGAACATAAAATGACTGACAGACATTTGTCTAGATTTCCCCCTAGCAAAGGGCAGTCATATGTGGTGTCTAAGAGCATACTAGAAATCAGTGCTAAAGAAATACAGAAATCTCATTGTATTCTGTTTTCAGATAAAGCCACACCTCAGAATAACATGTGTGGCACAGCCAACATCTGAGAAGCATTTCAAAGCAAACTTCTAAGCCTGATCACTTTAAAATTGGATGGTCAGTTTTAGTTAATTCTGCAGAGTTTGTTGTCATTTGGGTAAGAAAATTTTCTCTTTCTTGTTTTGGAAGTAAAAAAAAGTATGAAGCAAACAAAAGGATGAAGCAAGTGATAGAAATATTGTATGAATAGGCGCTCATTTACAAATATAATTTTTTACCATCCTCTTACCAATTTTTGAGGCATTCTATGCCAACATAGAATAAAATGAAATAGTTTTTGTCTCAGGTTCAGATGCTTCAGAAAAATTTCATCAATAAATAAATAGTGGAAATATTTCTGCTAATGTGTGTGGGAGGCTTACTATTATTTTTGAATTTGCAGGACATTATAATCAACAAACGTAAAATTTTCAAAATATATAATCAGCCACAGAATGAATAGTTCCAAGTGAGTCAGTCCTTAAAAACATATCATACCATAGTGCTAGGTAAATGATCACTAAAGAATGCCAGCGATTGAATCAGCATGTCAAAGTTGTTAAGTTTTTCAAATGCTGAAAAGCATATTGATGAAGAATAATAAAAGCATTCTTATTTCTGTGAGGAGAAAATAATATAAAACCTAGAAGGTTTTTTCTGTCATCTACAAAATGTCAAATATGGTGAAGAATGAATGTGGTCTATTGAAAGACTTAAAGAAAATCTACCTGTCAGTCTTATTTGATAAAAGCATACTGAAAAGGGGAGGAATAGAGGAATATTTATAATACAGGGTCTTCTAAGTCACTATTCAAGAAGCTAGTGGCTAACTGAAAAGACATATCTAAAGATTTTGAAATAGAAACTTCTGAAAAGATAGATGAAAAATGTCACACCTGAGGAAAAGAGAGGAAAAGAGGGAAAATAAAAATTTACTGGACATACTTTTAATTAGTGAAGTCCTTTGAACTAATAACCAAAAATTTTGAGGTCACCTGGCATTTCTGTAATCTAGTGGTTTATTAAACATCTCTTCTTTCTCTCATTCTCTTTTTTCTGTCCCGCAGAATACCATGAATCTAGGTAGAAGTCCAGTAGCACCAAAGCTTTTATTCTGTTGTGAAGCAAGAGAGAAAGGGAACAATAAACAAGAATTAAGGATCAATTACAAAAAAACAAAATGAAAAAAACAACCAAACAAACAAAAAAAAGCAAAACCAAAACACAAGCCACCCAAAAAATCTAAAACAAAACCCAGAAGTTTCCAGGAGTTGTTTCCAGGAGTTCTTTTGCTCCCAGTTTACCGCTTTGCTCACAGTTATGACTTTTTTCTCTTAAATAGTAGGCAACTGTGCCATGTAGAACCTCTGTTCAGAAAGATAAGCTATGAGGCTGCAGGTGAGGCTGCAAACAAAAGAGGAAAATCACAGGGAGGAACCAGGAGTCTGCAGCTCAAAGGGAGATTGTTGAGCAGATGATCAAGATGCAGAGAGGAAGGCCTCAGGAATAACAAAGACAACTATCCTTGGGAGCAGAGGGGAATTGGCAGAATTTCATGCAAGGTAGAAAGCAGATGATGACCTGCCTTGAAAAGACAGAGTGAGAGCTGTGCATATTTCTTTTGCATCTGACACAGTTCCTTTGAGATTCTTTATTTTAAAAGCTAAGGGATTCCCATTTCTATTCTACTAAAACCTGGCTTTTCCAAATTTAAAGCTTTCTTGGTCTTCTTTGGCAGCTCATTCTAAGGAGACAGTCTAGGCATATCTGCTTCAAAGTTCTGGGCAACTTGAGGTCCCACCAATAGCAGGTGGATTGCTTGGATGAGTACATATATCTAATTCAAATGAAATTTACTGTTCAGTGGAATACTTGAACAGAAGTTGTACTCCTCTATGAATAAGTTTTGTTACATTTCAGCTGCAAAGTGCAGATTCTGGCATTGACATCTGATAACTTTGTTACTATTCATTTCAGGGTAACATCTACCAGTGGCAGCTAATTCCATTGGTCTATATCAAAATAATTATATCAAAAAGCCAATATATACACTGTTACTGTTTCACCTCCAAGCTCTTCTGCGTTGGGTGACAAAGAAAAACATCTTGGTGCCTGTCCAACTCTGGTAAATGGCTATGAGAGGGAAAACAACAGAATGGATGGTAACACAGCGAGTGCGAGGTGGACCATGCAGGCCAGTATGAATACGAGCAGAGGAATACCATGGAGATATCAGTGTCAATTGTTTAGTGTGATTTACAACCCCATGCTGCCATGGTATCGCTATTACACCCATCAGTAATGTTGGAACACTGAAAAGATCTCCCAGGCTGCAGTGAGGAATTTGTATCTTTTCTTGGAATACATTCCCTGTGGGCATCCTTATTGTTATGATTTCATGGAGTTTTCAGAGATTTATGCTGACTATAAAATGAATCAAATGCCTCTAAGCGTTTGTATGTCAGTTTCTATTACATACTTTATGAGTCTTTATAGAGTAATAGGTATTGAATAATTCAACCAAAGGAAACAAATAAAAATAATTGTTAGAATTTGAGAAACAAAGCTGTAACATGTGAACAACTAATTAGTAATTCATTTTAAAATGAATTTTTCTTTCAAAGTTCTTCTTTTGTACAGAAGAAGTGACTTGCAGCCATTAAAAGCCAAACAAGAAATTCCAAGTTAAAAGGAGATATATTTTGCTAGGACTTTGAGTTTATAATCTGTTTAAATAATACCTTATGTTACATTGATTAAAGCCAAAGCTGGTGGCTAGAGGAAGGGTAAGCAGACAGAAATTTGCTTACTAACTGTGGATAACTATGAAGAAAAACCTTTTTTTTCTTGCAAGATAGGACTGACCTACAGTAACGAATGATAATAATGAGTTTATATAGTTGGAAACAGAAAATGTTTCATTTTGATAACTGAATGCATTCATTTTGATAACTGACAATAATTTAAAAAGTGTTAAAATTATTTAAAAACACTATATTCAATTCCAAAGAGGAAAATGGTTCAAAACTCACTTTTTTCCCCATTGCATACCTTTGGTTTATAGCTCAAAACATAGCTCTGGTCTGTGACAGACATGTTGCCATCTCTGAGTAGATATGTGGAAGGATGGTTAGCTGACAAGGGTCACGTAGACATGGCACAGCTGCTTGAGCAGGAGCTGAATAAACATCGGACTCAGCTGATATGAGTTGTGGATTGCTCTCCGTCAAGGACCTTTGTGGTTAATTAAGCGTGAGAAAAGAGAGTGTAATAAGAAAGGAATGCTGAAGTATGGGCAGAGCTAACTTTAAGGAGCTATCCAATAATGGGCTTAGTTTTTGTAATATGCATTAGCTAATTATGAGCTGTATAAAAGTCTTAACATGCTGCGCAATAAACGAAGCTTGCTGATTTGCTCACATTGAGTGTCCAAGTGTTCCCTCACTGCGAAAAATGGCGCCCGAACAGGGACTCCCCCCTGAACGACCTTAGAAAAGTTTTAAGGGGTTTGAGCCTGCGAGCCACAGTCCGGTGCAGTAGGAGAGTCGGTCCCGACCGCAGCACGGGTAGACGGAAGAGATGGTCTCCGCGTCGATGGAAGAGTTGGTCTCCGCGTCGACGGAAGAGTTGGTCTCCGCGTCCTGAACGACCTTACAGAAGGGTTTCAGCCGACAAAACGCCGCCGACGTCTTGCAAAGGGCTGCAACAGTGCGCACTGACGATTTAGGTATGGAAAGACAAGCGGCGTATGATTTACTCAAATGCTTTTTAGAAAAGTGAGGAGTTAAGATATAGATTTAGGGAAAGAGTTACCAAGGTTGCTTGCGTATGGGGTGGCTAAAGGATGTTTCGGGGACCCCAGTGCTATTTTTGAGGAGGAGGAGTGGTGTAAATTGGGGGACGAGTTGTGGGAAGCATCAATAGAGGAAGAAAAGACGGCAAGAAAGTTAGGTAGACCTTGGCGGGTTGTAACTAATGCCCTAAAACAACACCGAGCTGAGCAAAAGGCTGCACAGGCAGCCTCGGCAAGGCTCGGAACCCTTAAGGATACAGGCGCTGCTCGGGTCAAGAGGGCAGAGCAGACGCTGGTGTTAGGCGCAGTAATGGAAACAGAAGCTGCAGCCACACTGCTAGCTGGAATACTCTCTAAGAGAGGGATAGAGGCACCAACGAAGCAATTGTGTAAATTTATTACACTTGGACAGCTCTGGGGTCATTTTACTGACACTCATCTGTTATTTTCCATATTGGAATGGTGGGACTTTGGAGGGACAATGTGGCATAAAACAATTGAGGGAGATGAAAAAGATGAAAAGGAGATAAAGGCAGTTCGTATACTTTGGAACACCGTGTTAGAGACTTTAAAAGCGATGAAAGCAGAAAGAGAAGTGGCATGCACTGCTGCTCAAATGCTGGGTCCAGGAAAAGTTATTGATAAACCTTAAAGTAAACCAAGACCTATTGTGCATTTTTTCGGACTGCCTGCCGTAAAAGGCATGTCTGGGACTATTTGTAAAAACGTGGGTGAACTGCGGGAAAAGGAAAGTCTTAACTCACCGGGCGAAATAAAAGGTGTGCCGCCGACCCCGGTGCGGGCACCCGGGGGAGCGGAAGTTTCTCTTAGCAGAGCCGGAATAGGATCTGAGGCAAAGGCGGAAGTGTCTCCACCAGAAACTCCAAAAGGGTCGGGAGCAACGTCAGTTGCTGACCTCATTGACATAGGTGGAGCACCCTGCCGACCTTCTCCTGCAACGGGAAGAAGGGAGGTGCCGTCAGCACCCCCAGTGCCTGCATCTCCGCTGTACCCACCGCTGCCTTCCTCTGGGGAATCATCAGGGAGTGCAACTTCCAAGAAAGAACTGCAGCAACCCTCAGATGTTACTACAGAGATGTTACAAACGGTTCTAAAACGACTTGAGAAATTGGAAACACAAACAAGTACGAAAGAAGAAAGCGTACCTTCATGTTTAATGAAACCATCGACACATCCTAGAATCATGCGCTGGAGTGGCATTATTAAGGATGCGATTTTAGAAGGACAATGAAAACCCCTTAGAAAAAAAAAAAAAAAAGAAAAGAAAAAAAAGAAAAAAAAAGAAAATAAAAAAGAGAAAAAAAAAAAGAAAAAGGCAATTTAATTTAACAGAAAATGAAGCCCGAAGCATTATTCAGGCCTGCCCAAAATGCGGAAATCACGGGCCAGGTATAGGAGTAGGAGTAAATCCAAAAGGACTAAAAGCATTAGAATTATGGCAAATGGATGTTACCCATGTTCCAGAATTTGATAAGTTAAAGTATGTACATGTAACAATTGACACCTTTTCGAAAATGATATGGGCAACTGCGTTGCCTGGAGAAAAAGCACATCATGTATGTAAACATTTGCTTGCTTGCTTCGCTGTATTAGGCGTACCAGAGCGCATTAAGACTGATAATGGTCCTGCCTATGTTAGTCAAAAGACAACTCAGCCTTGGGAGAACAGATGCACGGAACCAGGAAGATAGGAAGAAACAGAAGAATGGCAACGACAGTCTTGAAGGACAACATCTACGTGATCCTAGGACTGAGTTTGCGCAGAAGCAAAGGTCAATCAGCGAACACAGTGAGGAAGACTACGAGCCTTCATCTGAAGACCCCCAAAGACCACCACAAGAGATGACTGCGCATGCGAATCAGATATTTATATATGTTAATAAGTTCCTGAAAATCTCATGTTTATGCATAGCAATTCTTGGAAATCCTATGAATATGCATGATTGTATAGTATATATTCTCTAAAAGTTCAGTAATTCGTTGGAGCACTTATGGTGGAGAATCCCCAGTGCTGCCCAGCGCTGCAATAAAGAATACCTGCTTAATAGTAACTTTGTTGCTATTGAGTTTCATTTCAGGGACTCTCTGAGTACTCCGTTTCTCCCTTGGGAGATTCGGACTGTGAGGAGAAGCATCCGTGGATTTTTTGTATCAGTTTTGGCACCCCAGATGGGACCCTCTCTGTTCGGCTGCAGGACCTGTTGAGAACAGGACTCCCTAGGGTACCCCCAGAAAATTTCCGGAGGGACTCCTTGCCTCAATCGGATCACTGCGGGAGCAGACAAGGACCATCTTCGGAAAAAGGTATTCTTTCTCAGGAATGTGGTTAGGACCTGTCCCGGTTATATTTAACGGTCGAGGATATACGTGTGTTTCCACAGATCGTGGTCCAGTGTGGGTGCCGAGCAAGAGCGTAAAGCCTGTTTTAGCTCATCATGACTCACCCCACGAGCAAAATGGTCAAGCTCCTGATTCTAGAGATGCTATTCCCAATGGTAATGACTCTCCACAAGATTGAGCCCAGAGAAAATATGTGGGTTACATGGGCAAACAAGACAGGACAACAAGCCTTTTGTCTATCGCTTGCTTCTGCGACAGAGCCTTTTCGTACATGTTTAATAGGGATATCTGGCTTCAACGTAGGGGAATTTCATAGCTTTGCCATGCAAAATTGTAGTTTGTCTATTTCTGTTAGTAATTATAGTGCCACGCTTATTAATAGCCTGAATGTTACCTGATAAGTTTGCTTACCGAAGGAATTCGAATTTTAATCACTCTTTCTATTTTAGGATTATGTTTTTGTGTAGCATTTAGCTGTGTTAAACGAGCTTTGTTAAAAGTGGTAAATCGCACCTGGATTGCTCAAAAACAAAAAGGGGGAATTGTGGGAGAATGGCTAAGTGAGAAGGGACATGATCTTTTCAGTGTGAGCAATCCTGCTTTTAGTGTATCAAGAAACACAGAGGATACTATAAACTGACCCTGAACAGCAACGGACTACTTGGCAACAGCAATAGACTGCACCCTTATAGATAATAAGCCTCAACGTCTTTCTACAGGAGTCAAAGGACCTGTAATGGTGAACGGGCAAGCGGTAGGAGCTCTGCTCCTTGGGCGCTCCTCTGCTAGCATGAACGGACTAACTATTCTTGTTGGCTTGATCGATGCTGACTATACAGGGGACATACAAAC
The DNA here is from genome assembly GCA_020745775.1 of Theristicus caerulescens. NCBI lineage: Eukaryota > Metazoa > Chordata > Aves > Pelecaniformes > Threskiornithidae > Theristicus > Theristicus caerulescens. Next base: position 80,128,493 of record CM036558.1, read on the forward strand.
AATGGTGCAAACATTTTTTCCACCTATACATATTCCGGCTGGGTCAAGAATTGTGCAGCTGGTACCGCTGCCACAGTTAACGGAAGGAACCGCACTGACTGCACTGACTGGCCCCTATCGTGGTGAGGGAAATTTTGGCTCTACAGGGGGATTAGCGTTGCTAACGGTGGACTTAAAACATCGACCAAGAAAGCAGATCACCATCTGCTTCCAGGACCATGTCATCCACCTTACGGCACTACTGGACACGGGTGTGAAGAATTTGATGGCATGTGTTGCATGGACCTAGAAGATAAGTCAAGATCCATACACCTAGAAATTCAACAACTGATGGACCACTCCCAGAGAATAAAAAAGGATGTTGGATTTTTTGGACTGGATGGTCTGACAAACTGGTTTGGATTAGAAGGATGGTTAAAAAGTCTTATTCAAAGCTTGTTATTCGCTTTAATTATTATAGTCATCGGCTTAATATGCTTTAGCTGCATGATATCGTGTGTTAGAAAAATGTTTGAAAAAACAGTAGATCGTGTGTATTAGCACAAAATAAAAACGGGGGAATTGTGGAAGGATGGTTAGCTGACAAGGGTCACGTAGACATGGCACAGCTGCTTGAGCAGGAGCTGAATAAACATCGGACTCAGCTGATATGAGTTGTGGATTGCTCTCCGTCAAGGACCTTTGTGGTTAATTAAGCGTGAGAAAAGAGAGTGTAATAAGAAAGGAATGTTGAAGTATGGGCAGAGCTAACTTTAAGGAGCTATCCAATAATGGGCTTAGTTTTTGTAATATGCATTAGCTAATTATGAGCTGTATAAAAGTCTTAACATGCTGCGCAATAAACGAAGCTTGCTGATTTGCTCACATTGAGTGTCCAAGTGTTCCCTCACTGCGACATAGATAAGTCTCCATGTGTTTGCTTCATCCCATTCATACCTTGAATAGAGGAAGTATCAGTTACTTCAAAATGTAGCCAGTGACACATATGTTTTCTGTTATAGAAGAAATGCCAGGATAGGGCTGATAAAAGAGAGGAAGAAGGCAACCTGCTGAGTCTCTGGGATGCCAAAGCTCTGCAAGATAAGAAGATGTAGACTGAAGTACAACAGTAACATACTGTTTAGATTAGAGGTTTAGATTGGATATTAGGAAAAATTTCTTCACCGAAAGGGTAGTCAGGCACTGGAACAGGCTGCCCAGGGAAGTGGTTGAGTCCCCATCCCTGGAGGTATTTAAAAGACGTGTAGATGTGGTGCTTAGGGACATGGTTTAGTGGTGGTCTTGGCAGTGGTAGGTTAACAGTTGAACTTGATGATCTTAAAGGTCTTTTCCAACCTAAATGATTCTATGATTCTATGGTACTAATGGTGAGACTTATGTGTGATAAAGAGATGCAAACTAGAAGGAGCAAAGGAACCACGCAGAGGTCCTTAGGCATATGTAATTTGCAGCGAGAGGCCAGAGAATGGGAAACTGGGGGAACTTTGAAGTTTCACACTTGCTGGATGCCTTAAAAAGCATAAAATTTAGCAGATAGAAGACTATGCTAATGCTAAGAGTACTAATGTGTGTGTGTGTGTGTGTGTATATATATGTGGTTCCTTTGCTCCTTCCAGTTTGCATCTCTTTATTACAACATTATATATGCAGAACATTACATATATATATAAAAGATAATTTATTTAAGAAAGCTCCATGCATATAAGAAACCATATAAATTGATAATAGTTTGAATATTTATGTACCTTAGTTCAACTGTTTCTTCTTTTCTTTTCTCGTATCTGTCTTAACTTGAAGCAGACCATGTATTTGGGTCATCTGATTGCTCATCCTGAATATAGATGAGGTTGCAGAAGATTCTTTATTCTAATGCACTATCTAGATAAGAATTTTTTCTTTTTTTTACTTTGGGATGGCAGCAGCAGTACAACCTCTCTGGGGAAAAAATCAAAATTTTTATTTTCCCACTGGTGTCAGCCCCTTTAAACCCTGTAGAAAAAGTGAAAAAGTTTTATTAGAGTGTCACATAGTTCTCAGACTACTATTTTCTAGACTACTGTGCTTTTTGTTTTCCAAATTAAGTGACAATAGTTGTTACTGACAAAAAAGAGCAATAGAGGCAAATATTAAATAACTATTACTAAGTCAAAAGATTGTAATATCTTTCAATGTTCAAAACTGGGAAAACATAAAAAAAAAGAAATTTCATGAAGTGACGAGCCTTTAGGTGGAGCAGTGCCTCAGACATTCAGATGAAAACACATTTTGAGTTGGCTAAATTCTGCTGACGTATAAGTTTGGGCATGTAAATTAGGTAGTACTTGCAGCTGTCACCAAATTAGCTGTGTACTGAAAACACAAGAAAATTCTGGCTTTGCAGGAGTCAGCATGCAATAGCTGTAAAGCACAGTAAGCAATAGGAGCTGAATTTCATTCTCTGAGAAATAAATACAAGTTTAATAAATTGCTATTGGCAGCAAACAGCCCACCCTGGTAGAAATCTTTCTGCTGATATCCATGAGAGTACAATCAGGCAATAGAGTTGCCATATGGGGAAATTGCCACAAAATCTTATTAGTTGTACTGCCATCATGCAATTACTAGGAAGACTACTCAGTCTCCTGGGTTTTACTTTTGCTTTTTAAATAGGGAAAGACAGGATTCATGCCACATGATCAGCTCTAATGTGTCCATGAACCATTATAGCAACTGTGTCTGTCCTTCAGATTTGCACATGTGCAGCAATTAAAGTCTAAGATCATTAGCGTTGTTGAAGCAATGTGGAAGCTGGACTTAAGTACATTAACCCTGAGGAAGAAGATTCATTTCTTGCTGGATTCTTTCTGATTGCTTGTTCATACTTTACACATTTTGCCTTTTATTTGAGATGGTAAACTTTACAATCATGGTGCATCTTAGTCACTCTCAGGGTGCAGGAAGGGCTCACTGCCCCTTAGGGGACAGGGACTTTGGAGCTTAGGGTGACCCCAGAGAACCCAGTGCCCTCACTGACAGGCACTGTCCCTCAGGGTCTGACCACAGTGGACAGAGCCAGGTGCTGTAATGGGATCTATCAACAGCCTCAGGCACAGCAAGTGACCTACCAGGGCCAGGGTCCATCAAGAAGCAGGAGACCAGGACAGGGCTGGAGACATGGCTGCAGCTGGGGTCCAAGGTCTATCCAGGGCAAAGGGACAGAGATGGGTCTGAGCCCAGGCACTCCTACTGCATCACTGGGGCAGGGACCAAGGGCCCAGGCTGAACTGAAATGGGGCTCCTCAATCCATGTGCAGGGGTCAAGGGAGGCCTCAGGGGATGCAGGGCAGGGACAGTAAGGACTGGTAGTGCCCTCAGAGCCCTGACAATCATCCTCAAAGCAATGGGTTCACCTTTTCATTTATTTCAAATGCAGTTTATGGGACTTCCCACCTATGCTGCTCCAGGGTGGAGGAAGCTTGCCATTCCTATCCCAAAACTAGACAACATTTGCTAAGAAGGGTTTGTACAGATGGGTCAGCTACTGGCAGGGATGGTATGGAGCAATCACAGTTACAATTAAGTTCCTCTGTTGTTCTTCCTTTCTCTGTTTTTACCTGGATAATTGTTTTGAGTGTGAGAAGACCAGATAGTTGTGAAGAGAAGTTTATTTACAGTTTTTCCTGGTAAGTGTACCATGACTCAAAATCAGAGCCTGTAGATTGTGGCAGAAGTGTCTGTGAATATGTAAAATAAATGAGGGATAAACTGAGTATCAAGAACAACAACCATCACTTCAAGACTATGTAGAATCTTGCAATGAACTTCTGCTTTATGAATTTAAACCTTTTTGTCTAAGGAGAATACTGTAAGTTTAGCTACACAAGGAAATGTATTGACATGGGAGTATAATTTGAGCTGTGCACAATCTACTGTAGAAGCAGATTAAGCTAAATTGTAAATAAAGATACTTGTCCTTGAGAAAGCATGTTCACATTGGGAATTGTATTGCAAAGCTAATATCACTGATTGGATATTGCTGATGTCATTGTTTAAGCTATAACTCAAGTAACTACATTAGTGAATATCGTCATGTAGAAAAGCCCTTCATGTAGCACAGTTTAGGAAAGAAAATAAGCAGAACAAAACCAAAAGTAACCCAAAATATAGCATAAATAAACCTGCAATGATATAGGATACTTCTTACATAGAGATCTTTTATGTTCTGGCCTGAGTTTGCTTTGCCAAGCAAACCAGACAACACATCACAGCAGCTGGCAAAGCCCCGAGAAACTGGTACATTAGCTCAGACCAATATTGTTCTGTGACTTGGTCAGCTTGGACTGTGGGCAGAATGAAATATAAGTTCATAAATATAAGCCCATGTGGATATATATACACTCAGTTGCATAAGTATTATTGTTGGTAGCAGTGAACTCAAGAACACAGAAAGGCACAGAAAGCCCCACACATGTTTAGAGAACCTTGCATAGAAATGTCTCCCACACTCCTATTTTAAAGGTACAGTTTTCTCCCTCACTCATATTAGTCCCAGTATATCAAAGACAATGCAAAGGTGATAAATTCATAGTCTACTTGCTAGCATATTACCTCTTTTTTTGAAGTGTTTAGCATCTGTGTGGGATTTACATAATATTCAGTATTTACACTAAAGAGTAAAATTACCAGGCCTGTGGTGTGTGGAGGAAGAAGGCTTCCCTGTTTTCTCCTCCACTTCTCCATGTATATTATGAATCCCACAGGATTCATTTTGTGGGATTCCCCACTGCTGCTACATGTGCTACTGGAAAATTAATATACTCCCATACCTTCCAAACGGCATCTAGGTCGCAGAATGATGGTCAAACAATTGAAATAATGATTAATGTTTTTTTAAGAGAAAATGATGAGAGAGTAAAATATCAATGGAGATCTATAAACCAAAACCAAAACACAGGTGGCAGAAAAGGAGAGGAAGCTTTATGTCTGTCCAAAGTGTATTATGTCACAAAAAATAAAAACTCTGAGATAAAGTTTCAAAGGCTGTACGATTACATAAAATTGCAGAATTCATGTTATAAATGAATCTTGATATATATAGGGGGCAGGGGGAGAGAAGAGAGAGAAAGAAATGAATGAGCAAGAACATATAAAACTAAGCAAAGATTTTTTTTTTTTCATTTGAGCTAAACTTTAGAGGACTTGTAGGATAACATCAGTGTAAATCAGCAGTAATCGATGGAGTTACTTTGGCATAAAATTGCTGCAAAATCAGAATGGAGCTCAAGGTGTTTACGGACCATTAATTTTTAAGAAAACAAGTGTCTCCTCTTTAAGTGTGAAATGTTTACCTGAAAGCTGTCTGAAATTTTGCCAGCTATTTGATTCAACTTACTTAACATGCACTTTTTAAAAAGATACACCTACAGGACTCAAGCAGCTCTGACATCTGCACAAGCGAGCTGCACTACCTCTCTGGGGGAGGCAGGCTGACATTTATATGTATCAGGAAGGACTGATCCTTTCAGAAGTGTCAGTGTTTCTGAGCCCCCATCTTCCTCACCACACACACACATATACCAGACAACAGCATTTTCTTTTCTCTGTGCTATTTACAGACTGCAAAAAAAAATTATGATATTACCAAAGTGACTTAGTGTAACACCCCAGATGGTTGGGGTCATTATATAAATAGAAAAACTGAGTGGGCCTTCTATCTGCATGAACTTAATGAAACCTCATGCTGCATTCACCTCAATTATTTTCATAACAGAAATAAATCAGGCCAAGTTTTGTGGAAAAATTTTTGAGGCCTGCCAAGCTTCTACTGAAAGTTACTTCTCTATGCCTCTGAGGAACCTGTCTATGCTTTTTGTTCCTAAAGAAATGAGTGGAAGTACATCAAGTTAGCAGCTTTCTTAGGCTTGTTCTTAATCTTTCCTTCGAGATTCTATTTGTCCACAGAAACTTATGGACTGCTCTCTTGGGTCCTGTCGTGGTTTAACCCCAGCCAGCAACTAAGCACCACGCAGCCGCTCACTCACCCCCCCACCGGTGGGATGGGGGAAGAGGATCGGAAGGGCAAAAGGGGAAAACTCGTGGGTTGAGATAAGAACAGTTTAATAAGTAAAGTAAAATAAAAATAGAACAGTAGTAATAGTAATAATAACAATAATAATAATAACAAATAATAATAGTATGATAGTAATACAAAGCAAGCGGTACACTGTACAATTGCTCACCACCCGCCGACCGATGACCAGCACGTCCCCCAAGCAGCGATCATAGGCCCCCCCCCGCCCAGCCAACTCCCCTGCTTATATACTGAGCATGATGTCATATGGTATGGAATAGCCCTTTGGCCAGTCTGGGTCAGCTGCCCCAGCTGTGCCCCCTCCCAGCTTCTTGTGCCCCTGGCAGAGCATTGGAAGCTGAAAAGTCCTTGACCAGTGTGAGCACCACTTAGCAAGTACTTAGCACTACTTAGCAAGAACCAAAACATCAGTGTATCATCAACATTGTTCTCAACCTAAACCCAAAACACAGCCCCATACCGGCTACCAAGAAGAAAATTAACTCTATCCCAGCTGAAACCAGGACAGGTCCTTACATTTACCTGTAAGAACATATTTTACAGGCATTCTGCAACCTGGATGGGAGGAACACTTTTCCCTTCCTGCAGCCATAGCCAATGGCAAACTAAAGAGACTGGCATTGAAGCTATGAACTGGATGATAAGATCTTATTTACATAATAAGTAGAAAAGTATTACAAAGACATAGAAGAAAGTTTTAAATATTTAGTATTCTCAGTGATCGTTCTCAGTTTATTTTTTGTATTACAAAGGCTCTTACATACCATTTTTCAACACTGATCATAGCTACCACGAAAGTCACTCATACTACCTAATTAGATAGAATTCAATGTTTAGCTTAATGTCTAAATAGACATAGTAGGGGAGAGGAAAAAAAATAGAGAGAGGTGAAATGACTGACAAATACCAGGTAAAAAATATACAGAATAATAGGTCTTGGAACTGCTGAGGTCTTACCATAGCATCCTACCAACTACTCTTTCAATACAGCTTTAGTATAATGTGCATTAATATCTTTCTACACTGACCCATACTTACTTTCCTATTTACCTTAGCATTCTCTGTAGTTTCCTAACTAATTAAAAGAGCAATGATGACCTTCTTCATTTACACATGTATAAACTGAGTCATTTTAAAGCTGGCCAGAACACCTGCATTTTGTAAAAACAGAGCAGATTCAAAGCTTTTTTTCCATCAAGGAGATTTTTTTTTTTTTTTTTTCTTTTTCTAAACTGCCAGTAGAAATCCAGGTGTGGTAAACAATGAAAAACTAGAAAACACTTCTGAGTTATATTTTCAGATTATGTGATGTGTTAGTAGCAACAGTGTAGCCGAAGGTGATTGAAAAGACATGGTGCTTAGGGACATGGTTTAGTGGTGGACTTGGCAGTGTTAGTTTTATGGTTGGGCTCAATCATCTTAAAGGTCTTTTCCAATCTAAATGATTCTATGATTCTATGAAAATGTCCCTGTTTCTTTTAAAGGCTTACTGTTTCAAAACAGGTCCAGCTAACTTTCTTTTAATATTTCAGAATATTATTTTCTAGGGAGATACATTTTTCAAAACAACTTTGGCTAAAAGGATGGACGGTGCTTAGCTTAATGAGAGGTCAAGTTTTATACAGCTAGTGAATGGATGTAAATTAGGACAGAAGAAAATTTGGACCAGTGTGTAAGCTGTGGCAGACAACATGCTGTTGCTACCATCCCAGAGGTTTTTGAAAAAAACCTGTGTAAATAGTCCTATGCTTCTAATAAAATATCAAATATCAGTTGTTGCATCCATATTCCTGAAGACCAGTTGACTCCCTTGCTCTTTGTGTTCCTGCACACCCTGCTTTAGTGCAATATTAGCCTATGACAGTATCTCCTGTTGCTCTATTTTTTGAGCAATAAATGTCACAGCTAAAATTCTGTAGGTCCATCACTTAAACTAGAAACAAAGCCTGGCCATGACAAGCCCAGCTGCTTTTGAAGATGACTCCATTTAGTCAGCAACTGTTGCATCTGTTTCGATTTGTTTGTTAAAACTGAAGAGAGTACCAGCCTCATACATACTGGGTTAAGAATGTTTTTGTTTTGGAAGCCATCCCGGTGCTTACTGCAATAAATCACACAGCTGGATATAGATTTTTATACCTACTGTCAATTCGGATGAGAATTGAGCAATTCTTAGATTTCCTATTTCCCTATTGTTTTCTGGGCTATTGAGTTTTTAATGATTGATAGTTCTATTGCAGAATTTTTCTGGATCTTTCCTCACACTTCTTTTTTATGTTTTCTGGGTGCACATTCCTGCCATCATCTTAAAGGACTTTTTTTTTTTTTCCAATTACTGCTAAACTAATTCCCCTTATAATCTGATGCAACAAAATGAATCGGCTAAGAATATTAATTTTGACAAGTAATATTTTTTCATCATGCTAAATATAACATAAAACCTTAAATGTATGTTTAGATATTGTGTAAAATCCTTAGACTGCTGTCGTAGGAGCAAATATATCTTGAATTGTGAATGTTAAGAAGTGGCAGAAAATTGTGTGTGTGTGTGGTGTGGGGGAGGGTAGATCTCCAAACCTGAACATCTGAACTCTTAAGCAGAAACCTGCTGCTTGCTAGCTGCAACCACTATGGGTTTGTTGTAAATTTTGACAGTGACTGGTTTAAACAAAAGAGGTACATCCTGAATCCTCCACTTACAGAGACATGAGACAGAAGCACCAAATAGGAGGCTGATCAGGCATTGTGCTTCTGCACTTTTGGTTGGAAAACTGCGGGTCTGAAAAGAAAATGAGTCTGAAAAGTAGGACTGATCCTGAAAATAAGAAGATGCAAATTCTGGCTGGATGGAATATCCTGGAAGAGGAGGAAGATCCTGGAGGTGTGAGAGCTGTGTGGAGATGAATGCTGGGAGACACAAACCCCAGTATCCAGATTCATTACAGGTTGATTTCTCCATCTGTCCTGAAATTAACGAGTTTCCACCTCAAAAAAAATCACATTGAAGATGATCACACTTACATCTTCTTGAGGTACTCCTTTTTTAAAAAAAAAAATAAAGGTAAGGACTCAGTGGCTTTCACTTCTATCACTGCTAGAAAACAAATCTGGGTCTGTAAGGAACGAAGCATGATTGCCATATGATGGCTACTCATTATCCTGCAGGATATGATACAGTGATCTCAGCACAATTAACAGACTGAGCTCTTCCACAAAGCTTGTAGTTGACAATGTTGCTCCATGGACTAACATAATATTTGTTTTATTAGTGCTCTTGTCAGTCATAAAATGTGCACAAAAAAAAATTAACAATAAGAATAAATGTCTGAAAATCTTTGAAAGAGCATCTTTTGTTATTATAGAATCATAGAATCATGGAATGGTTTGGGTTGGAAGGGACCTTTAAAGATCATCTAGTCCAACATCCCCTGCCGTGGGCAGGGACACCTTCCACTAGATCAGGTTACTCAAAGCCCCATCCAACCTTACCTTGAACACATCCAGTGATGGAGTGTCCACAACTTCTCTGGGCAACCTGCTCCAGTGCCTCACAACCCTCATCCTAAAAAAATTCTTCTTTATGTTCAATCTAAATCTACTCTTTTTCAGTTTAAAATTTTTGCCACTTGTCCTGTCACTACAGGCTTTGGTAAAAAGTCTTTCTCCATCTTGTTTATAAGCCCCCTTTAGATATTGAAAGGTCACAATAAGGTGTACCCGGAGCCTTCTCTTCTCCAGCCTGAACGTCCCCAACTCTCTCAGCCTTTCCTCATAGGAGAGGTGCTCCAGCCCCCTGATCATCTTCATGGCTCACCTTTGTCTTATGCTGGGGGCTCCAGGGCTGAACACAGTACTTCAGGTTGGGTCTCACGAGAGCAGATTAGAGGGAGAGAATCACCTCCCTCGAACTGCTGGCAACATTTCTTTTTATGTAGCCCAGAATATGGTTGGCTTTCTGGGCTGCAAGCACACATTGCCAGTTCATGTCCACCAGTATCCCCAAGTCCTTCTCTGCAGTGCTGCTCTCAATCCCTTCATTCTCCAATCTGTATTGATACTGAGGATTACCCCAACCCAGGTGCAGGACTTTGCACTTGGCCTTGTTGAACTTAATGAGATTCACATGGGCCCGCTCCTCAAGCCTGTCAAGGTCCCTCTGGGTGGCATCCCTTCCCAGTAGTGTGTCAAATGCACCATCCAGCTTGGTGTCATCTGCAAACTTGCGAAGAGTGCGCTCAATCCCACTGCCTATGTCCTTAATGAAGCCATTAAATAGTACTGCTCCCAGTACGAAGCCTTAAGGGACACCACTTGTTACTGGTTTCCATTTGGACACTGAGCCATCCAGCCAATTCCTTATCCATCTAACCGTCCATCCATCAACCCCATATCTTTCCAATTTAGAGGCAAGAGTGTTGTGAGGGACCGTATCAAAGGCCTTACGGAAGTCGAGGTAGATGACATCTGTAATTTTTCCCTTGTCCACTGATGCAGTCAGTCCATTGTAGAAGGCCACTAGGTTGGTCAGGCAAGATTTGCCCTTGATGAAGCTATGTTGACTACCCCTAATCACCTCCCTGCCTTCCATGTGTTTTGATATGTCTTTCAGGAGGATCTGTTCCATGATCTTACTGGGTATGGAGATGAGGCTGACTGGTCAGTAGTTCCCAGGGTCCATTCGAGCTTTTTAAAAATGGGTGTGATATTTCCTTTTTTTCCAGTCACTGGGGACGTCACCCAACTGCTGTGACTTTTCAGATAAGATGGAGGGTGGCTTGGCAACTACACCAGCCAATTCCCTCAGGACCCTGGGATGCATTTCATTTGGTCCCATGGACTTATGTATGTTCAGGTTCCTCAGGTTGTCTCAAACCTGATCTTCTCCTATGATGGGAGGGCCTTCACTCCCCCAGCACCTGCCCTGAGGTTTAGGGGCTTGAAAGATGTGGGAAGAGAGACTACCTTTGAAAACTGAAGCAAAAAAGTTGTCGAGTACCTCTGCCTTCTCCATGTTGTAGTTACCAGCGCTCCCATCTTATTTACCAAGGGACGTGCATTTTCTTTAATCTTCTTTTTCGGGCCAACATATCTGTAAAAGCCCTTATTATTCTTTGCATCATTTCCCAAATTCAGTTCCTACTGTGCCTTAGCTTTCCTGACCCCATCCCTACACATCCAGGCAGTGTTCCTATATTCTTCCCAGGATATGCATCCCTGGTTCCACTGCCTGTTCATTTCCTTCTTACACTTTAGTTTGACCAGGTCCTTACTGAGCGACGCTTGTCTCCTGCCTTCCTTGCCTGATTTCTTACAAAAGGGAATCAATAGCTCTTGTGCTCCAAGAATAATGTCCTTAAAGAGCTGTCAACTCCTCACTCCTTCTCACTCCTCAGAAAAGGAAAACCATTTCCTTTATCTTCCTATGTCAGATCCTTGGCAAGGGGCTGGCTCACTAAAATTGTCCTTTATCCACCTGGATTGCAGACTCAAGGGGGTTAGACAGGAGCTTCATGATTCTGTTTCCAACAGGATGAGCAGGAAGTTAGCTAAAATTACTGCTGTCTAAAAATCTCTGGAAACTTCAATAGATCCGTCTTGCGCAAGATATTTTGGGCAAGAAAACACAATTCCTGGATTTATTTCTATCATTTTTTCCAGAAGCCACAGTAAACTGGGCATTTTTGAAAGGAGGGATGCCATCAAAAGTAACATCAGTGTCAGTCAGGTGGTCTTTTGTGTTCTGTGACAGCTGATATCACTTTCTGGTCTTTTTTTCAGATCAAAAAAAGTGCAAGTGTGATTCATCTAGGAATGAGAGTTCCTTAAAAAGAAGAAACAAAATACAACTCAAATTTTACAACTTCAACACTCCTGATGGGAACAGCTCTTAAAGAAATGAGAATCCTTTACTTGTAAATAAGAATAAGTTTTGGGCTGCAATTTTTACATTTTCTGAAATTCTTTTTACCCATAGTAGTGAAACATTTTATAACAGGGGGAAATGTTTTTTTAAAGATGTTTCATTTTTTTCTCTACATATTTTAATATAATCATTTTCATTGTATCACTTGCTAGAGCATGACTTAAAGTTTTTTTGAGATCTTTCAATGACTTCAGATGAAACCTCTAGTCTATCCATTTTATGCTCACTGAAAAGGTCCTGTAAATATCAGCTGTTAAGTAGGAGATCCTTTATAATATATTTAAGGATTTAAAATACCAATAGGGCAGACTATAAAAAGTGGTCTATCAGAAACAAGATTATAAAACAAATAGTCCATTAAAAAATTCAAGTTGAAAATGTTCCTTTAATCTTATAACTTTAGCCTTGAGATAACTCATTCAATTGAGTCTTTTAGACACTGTGTATAAATACTTACTTTTGATATCCAAAAGGACTTTCTTTTGTGTCCCCTGAGGCTTTAGAAAAACAAGTAGATGAGTTGCATTTAAATAGATGAATCCTGTTTTTTTCCAGACTTCCTTCACTAGTTCTAAAATTATTTTTCTGGCTTCACAGCTTCCTAGTTAGCACTAAAATTTATAAAATATGATTAGCAACTCTGACCAAAATAAGTAGCTATATTAAAATAGATTAGGCAATATCATTTCTTCACCATATCTTGTAAGTTATAACTTTCCCCAAACTTGGTTTTTAAGTTAGAGGCTGAGCCAAAAAGCTCTGAGTGCTTTGTAGTACTGCATGCTTCAAGGCTGAATTCTTGTTGTTCACACATAAGCATATTTAAGGAGATATATAAATTCCCTACTGACTTCCTGGCTTGTTGATGCCTCTCAGGCTCCAATCTGGTTGCAATTATACAGAGGAGAATTTCTTGCATAGAGGAACTCTGACAAATGCAGGTTTTGGCAGACACATTTGCGTAAGTCCAGGATCTGGGGACAGGATGGGTGTTTGCAGCTTCTTAATACTGGAATATGTCATTTTTTTCAGTCACAGGGTCTGATCAACCCCCTTTGAAAACAAAAAGACCCTACTAATGTTAACAGAAACAATACATAAGGCCCTAAACTGCTTTATCTTGAGACACATCCAATCTCACCAGCTCCTGTGCTTGGAAGTTAATAATAATGACAGCATAGTAATAACATTTCTTGGGAAATGCTACATCTAGAGGAAAAGAGGCTATCTGAAAGTACAATGCATATAACATTTTCTATTATGAATACTCACGCTTTTGCCAACATTTGTGTATTTCACCTTAAAAAAATCCCCTCATCTCTGTGATTATCAGTGCATCTGAGGCCACAATTTTCAAATGTAAATATTATGCTCATTGAGTATAAAACAGGTATCAAAATCAGATTCTTAAAAGACAAACCATAGTTAGATCTGTGCTTGAATTCCCTTCTGTTCATGCTAGAAAAAAGAAAGTGTAATTAAGTATGCACCATTGTGATAAGTATGTGGCAATGTGGTTGCAAGCATCACTAAGGATGTCTTTTCTTTTTTTTTTTCCTGTTGGTCAGGTACATGTTTTCAGGATTTTTTGCTTGGTTGGTTGATTCTTTGCTTTTTTTTCTTAAAAAAAAGCAGCATTACCTTCGGTATAAAATATATTTATAAAACTTTGTGATTACACTAAAAAGACAAATATTCATATATGGAGTTATTACTGACTATATATAATTCAGCTTGGATTTTTTTTTCCTAGAGCAAGTCTGTCTTGACCTTTTTACTTAATCCTTAGGAAGAAGGTGCTTTCGAATGAGAAGCTATTCAGGAATAAGTATTATACTTTGAATTCATGTCTGGATTTAATTTTTTTTTTTTTTTTTTAAGTTTGCACATCTCTCCTTGTTTAGAACACAGAACGCTAAGGAATATTTTTTTAATATTTTTTTATCTCCATTGGGTGCTGTGTGATGACTAAGAAATCTACACACTATATAACTTTTTTGTACAATTTCCTTCCCAAAACTTAAACTAGGTTTGCAAGAGTCTGGAGATAAAATTCACCCTCACCAACCACCTTGCAGGGAGTAGCTGTTATAGTCATTCAAGGATATTTTAGCTGACTAACAGGTCTGGTAAAATTTCTTTAATGTCGTAGTGCAGGAGTGTACAGAAAACCGCATATAGTAGCTGTCAACAGTCTCTGGTTCATGTCAGGTAGAACAGAAGTATCAGTTGAAAACAAGCTTTTCTCATCTTAACATAACATCTTAACATGTTAGAGAGAATGTTCTTTCAACAGAAGAAACATAAGAAGCCTTTGGACTGCCTGCGTAAGGCTTTCTAACCTGTTTGCTTTCTCTTAGCCTGCTTGCAAGCTAAAACTTAAGAGGCTGATGTAAAATTCCTGATTAAAGTTCCTTGTCTTCCCTGGAGAAGATGTGGGATTTCACATAACCACACCCTACAGCTTTGATGAAGGGAGGATCTTACATAGGCTGTTAACACATAGGTTAATTTTACCTCCATTGAGCAACAGGGTGAATGAAATAGCTTAAAAGTTATTTTTCCCCTTAAGCTGGTGACAAGGGAATCATGCTGGCATGAAAAAGGAAACAGAAAGGGAAGAGAAACAACCTGGAGTGATGAGAAAGTAATGGCATGAAGGGAATTAGCAGTGAGAAGTAACACAATTTGATTTGATGCTTCCAAAAAAACTCAGAGAAAAATGAAAAGGAGCAATACAAGAAATGCACAAAATAAGACTAAAAAAGTGTAGTTTGGCATAAGTTTGGGTCACTGAAAGAATGCAAAATTTGTAAGAATATAGCCTGTTTGTAAATCAGATTGCCATCTCCACAGCTAGCATAAGATACAGCAGTGGATAGACTCCTGTTCTATGTCCTATTCTAAAACACAGACTAGTTTAACACGGCTACTATGGTATGTATATATGTAATAGTCCTAGAATACAGACACAAGCTAATGATCTGCTAGTGGGACACAGAGAACTGAAGTGGTTTCTTTCACTAAACAACCATTTTAGTTTCTCTATCCAGTTACTAATTTCAATCTAGACTAAGAATAACTGTATGAAAGTTTTCCTCCTTTTTTCCCTAGTAATAAGGAAGTTTTCAACCTTTATGAAAAATCCTGCCCGTTAGTTGTCAAAGTACATGCATTTGGAACTAAAATATTACTTAGAGATATGTATTTAGGTGTTTATCATATCCAAGTGTCCAATTAGAGTCTGAAATTACATGATTTCATTGAATTATTTACATGTACAGATTCACTGAGTAATTCAGGCTGGAAGGGACCTCAGGACATCTGTTGTCCTATTTCCTGCTAAAAGCAGGGTCAGCTGTGGGATCAGACAAGGTTGCTCAGGGCTTTTATCCAGTTGGGTCTCCATCTACAAGGATGGAGACTGCACAGCCTCTCTGGGCAGCCTGCTTCATTACCTGTCTGTCTTCAGGATGAAAGGCTTCTCCTTACATCAAGTTTGAACATGTTCTTTTTCAATTTATGACAAATGTCTGTTGTTTTCCCACTGTGTACTTGAATAAAGACCCTGTCTACATCTTCTCACTCTGAAACCAACTGTGTTTCCAGTGCCTCTCTGCATTCACTGTTAGATTCAAAAATATATACTCAGATCATGAGACACTGAGAGCAACCTACTTCATGAAGGGTTTGAGAGAGCAAAACAGATCACGGATATTTTTCTTTTTTGGTCATTTTAATTTTATCCTGATAAGAACACTACTTGAAGATTAAACATTGGTTGTTCCAAATAATAAGATTAAATTCCACAGGGCAATATTATATTTTCTTTTTGCACATCTTTCTGTGTGTCTGTCCTTCTCTGCCCTACAATGAGCAACCTGTTTAATGGCAAGGCACAATGACACTTCCACTGGTTCTCTGCTTCAATTCACTTGCTTTTGCCACCATCCAAAGAGACAGAGAATTCAGAGTTAAGATTATAACTTAGGTCAGACACGGTGGAGATACAGGATACTAAAGGGTGGTGGTTTGTGGTCTACATCTACTCACCTGGGAGTTTGCAGGAATACTTTGCTTCCCAGCATAGCGTTCTATCACAGTGGCATTTTCAATCCCATATCTGAGGTTGAACATTAGTTGTCTTTAGCTCTGTTGTCCTGTTTGACACACTTGGAGGTAATCTCACCAATTCAACTACTTGGCCTTTGAGTACATAATCAACTGCATTTCTAAGAAGGATTGCAGGTATGGGATACATTCCTGTCTGTCCAGAGCTCTGAAAAAAAAAAACCCAGTATCATGGAGAAGATCTTGAAGAAGTAAGTGAAGGCAAAAGCCTAGGAATACACTTTTAGAAGCAGACTCCATTTTATCTCACTGATACAGCCCAAAATATATTTAAAAGGCAGGTTATCTCTTCTGTTAGTACATGATTTGCATGGATAGGATTTACGTTTTTCAAATATAAACCCGCTTTCTAATTATAATATGGTGTTGTGGTTTAACCCCAGCTGGCAACTAAGCACCACACAGCTGCTTGCTCACTCCCCACCCCTTGGGATGGGGGAGAGAATCGGAAGAGTAAAAGTGAGAAAACTCATGGGTTGACATAAAGACAGTTTAATAGGGAAAGCAAAAGCCACGCGCACAAGCAAAGCAAAACAAGGAATTAATTCACTACTTCCCATTGGCAGGCAGGTGTTCAGCCATCTCCAGGAAAGCAGGGCTCCATCATGCATAACGGTTACAAATGCCATTATGCCGAACATCCCCCCCTTCCTTCTTCTTCCCCCAGTTTATATACTGAGCACTATGTCACATGGTATGGAATAGCCCTTTGGCCAGTCTGGGTCAGCCCCCCTGGCTGTGCTTCCTCCCAGCTTCTTGTGCACCTGGCAGAGCATTGGAAGCTGAAAAGTCCTTGACCAGTGTAAACTCTACTCAGCAAGAACCAAAACATCAGTGTGTTATCAACATTATTCTCATCCTAAATCCAAAACACAGCACTATACCAGCTACTAAGAAGAAAATTAACTCTATCCCAGCTGAAACCAGGACATATGGTCTCTTTATATCATGTCACTTTCGGCATGCTCAGAGTGAAAATAGATAAGATGCTTTCAATTGTTACATCTATACCCATTTTAAGATATCCTTCCATTCAAACATGTGTAAAAGCACCTTGCTGTAAAGACAAATCTAATTTATTCCTTCAAAGGCTGAAACACAAAAATGTATTGCTTTTTCATTATTTAACTTATAGTATCACAGTTTGAAATAAGGAGAATTTAAAAATATCAGCTCTTTCATCAAATCATAAAGCATTGCTATTTGTGGAGTTTTTTCCTCCTATCAGCTGTGCACTTCTTTATTAATTTGTGAGCAACAATCTATATAATAAATAAAAATCTGCAAATCTCTGGTTACATGCCACATGTATTTCCAGAAGAAAATAAAAAAAAATAAACTGTTTATTGATGTTGTATAACTTGGGCATATGCAATGACAGGTACTATAAGTACAACTAGTAAAATGTGAATAAAGTTATTTAGCATGTTGGTACATAATGATTACACAGTGAAAACTTTCCTTATCTCCTTTAGAAGAAAGGTACTAGAATTAAGGTAATAAGAAGAAATAATAATATAAAAAAAGCTAAATTTTTTTTGTAACTATATTATCAAACAAGTTCTCTCAGATTTGAGAGGTTTTTGTTTTGTGACAATGGTCTTAAATTGTACTGAAAAAACCCTCAAAATTAAGTTTTTGAGAACTCATGCCAAAAGTGTATTCCTCATTCATTCTCTTGCCGTTTTTCTGCAACTGTGTTGATGCTTGTCCACTTTTAAGATTGAAACACAAGAAATAAAATGTAACAATATAAAAGAATCAATAAATACAATGAAATCACTCTCAGAAGAATTCTGTTTCCGATATTGAAAAGAATAGACTTTGTACATGTAAGAACTGTAAAAAACTAGAATTGGTCTCTACAAGTATAAATCCCTATTCAACATCTCTTAATCAGAGGTTCTGAGTCCATAAACTGAGAGTTGCTAAGGTATTTCAACTCCTTGAATAGTTCAGAGTGCTCATTTGATAACAGATCCCTGTTCAGGTTGGGGATGTTCTTTTAAATGTACACTCTCAAAACTGAGCCATGGTGAACAACTGGCATATCTTTCTAGTCATAAAAACTCTTGACAATATCTCCTCAGTCAGATTCTGAGACTTTTCCCCAAGCAGACTGATGCTTTCTCTGCAACTTGTTGACTTCAGTGAGACTCTTTGGTAAGTTGACTGCTACATAACAGAAGCAGTTCCCTACAGTTTGGCCCAGTTTTACTAATATATAGTGGACAACATTTAAATGTGTGTAAGTTCAATCCTTTCAGTAATGCACGTGCTTACTTCCTCTGGAAAGATGTGCAAAGTGCTTTACTTAATGAGGATTTATAATAACCCTTTTGGACTGTTGGTCTATGTCTTAGTTTTCCACAGAATTTTCCTTATCACCAAAGTTGTTTCATTCT
Source organism: Theristicus caerulescens (assembly GCA_020745775.1). Classification (NCBI taxonomy): domain Eukaryota; kingdom Metazoa; phylum Chordata; class Aves; order Pelecaniformes; family Threskiornithidae; genus Theristicus; species Theristicus caerulescens. Next base: position 80,147,022 of record CM036558.1, read on the forward strand.
AGAATTGGTGTTGTAAATCCACATGAGGAATGAATAGTCATTTCTGAAATATATCTGCTGTGTATTAGCATCTATTGTTTCAAACAAAATTAGAAGGGGATCTGAAGCCAATGGATATCTGCATATTTTTGTTTGAGATCTGACCACTAACTAGCTACCTAATAGAACCCAATCCTGTTCTGTTGTCAGTAACTGTTGAAAAAGAGCCATTATGTTCTATCATGTGAGAAATTTGTGTACTTAAGGACAGTTTCCAAGGCAGCTTTCACACAAAAGTCATTAGCCAGCAAGTCCCCAACCATGGATTTCCATGATAGAATGTAACAGTTCTGAAGAAGCTGTTATGGTCTATTGGGCCAATAATTTGCATTTTAAGTAGGGCCTAAATATGTATTTCTCTGACAGATGGGAGCTGTTATGGCTTACTGGGTCAATAATGTATTTTGTAAATACTCCCTAAATAGACATTTACATAATTTGTATATTTAAAAGTCTGTAATTGAGTATCTACACAACAGACCATAATGACTCCTTTAGAGATAGTATGATCTATTTTTGTGTTGCTTAAAAAAGAGGTAAAAAAAAGTAAATTATAATTTTAATGAATGCTACAGATATGAAAATGTTGAAAAATTGAATTCACTAAAGACTTATGTTTTTCAAGTTCCTTTTTTGCTATGTTCTCTTCAATTTACTGCACTGTAATAGCACAGTATGTTAATTGACTCTCATTGTCTGTTTTTTATTGGATGGATAGCACATTGTTTGGTAGGTCAAAGGCCAAAGCAACACTTGAAGAAAATACTATTGTCCAGCAGACCCATTTTAATTATTACTATGGGTACCATTCAGATTAATTATTAAATGCTTAATCAAAAGTACTCTTTAAAATAGTTGCATGAGTGGGGCAGTTATGCCTGAATAGATATCATCTAACTTACTTTCTTGAGAATTTGGCTTCTAATCCTTGTTATTATCTAAAATACCTCTACAGTCAGAGGAATGAGTACAGGCATCCTAGAAGTTAGATCATGCTACCTGTTTTGGTCTGCCCCTTTAAAGAGCATAAATCATTCTCAGGACATGCACATAACTTGCTCTCTCATTGGCTGTAGAAGGAACCCAACTGGTACCTTAGAACAGAGACCAACTCTTTAGCTGGCTACAGTTAGATGAGATTAATCCTGTCCTTACAGAAACCCATTAGGCAAATCTATGTCCTAGTCTTTTATGCTTTAGCTCAAGAAGCAAACCCTTAGGCAACTGGCACGGGGAATTTCAAGATTTCTTCTTATACTATTGCTTGCAAAATACTTATGGTCATATTGCAGGTACCATGAAAACTCTGACATACTACTTTCTTTCTATACATCAGTCAAAATCCTTATATGTAATGTTATTTGCCATATTTTCTGCAACACCTTTAAAGTATTTTTACTGCTTAGCTTGGTTGCATACAGGAAAAAAAGTATATATTTAACATTAAATTCCATCCAACGATTGAAACAGTCTCAAAAGTAATTGTTATTTCAAATTGTCACATTCTCTCTTCAGGCATTTGCAAACAGTTCAATAAGAACACTCAAGATCTGAGCTGTTGTAGGTTAGTGACAAGTGTCATGTGGGCTTTTTGGATTTAATAACTTATGCAACAAAAGAGTTTCAATTCAAATTCAACTGAAGTATAAAATTCAAAATGAACAGTCATTGTAAGTCAGCTAAGCAGTTCAGTATTAGATTTTTTAGCTGATATATGAGCAATGCAGCTTCAAAATAAGTATTCATGGTATTAATAATGCCCACGAAAGATAAACTCATTCTCCATGAAGATGGTCAGCACAGGCACTAATTAAACCTTCAATATGAGATTAAGCAAATCTTAAATAAGTTATAAATCTTGTTTTGGGTTTCTGTACAGAGGAGAACTTCACCTTCAAAACCGGGTGGAAAATGAACCCATAAAAGGATGTGGTTGAATTTAAGTTGTTTAAAATTACCAGTGAATATTTCTGTAATAGGGTTTTTTCCATGTTTTGTCCAGAGTCACTTTGTCCATATCACTGAAACGCATTGGCACAAACTCTTCCCATCTCTGACTCCTGTGTTTCAGTGAGTAAAAAGGATGAATGCATTTCAGTCATTTCTACTCTGCAGAATGGAAAAGTAATTACAGGTTCATATTCCTGTATTTGTTCTCCATTTTATGCATGAAAATCATTAAATCTCTAAACTACTGTCAATTAACAATCACAATTACGAATGTGAAAATGAAAAATTGCATTAGGACATGCCTGTGCCATTGAAGAAAGAAAGTTCAGAGCACTATTTTCTAGATTTCAGCTAATTTTGTTCCTATATTGGCAGAAAGGAATCGGACCATGTTTCACACAACTGTCCAATTAGAACTTCCCTAGAGAGATAATCAGTAGTGAAATATAAAGAGAGGTTAATGCTGAGCTTGGCAGAACTGTCATTGATGATAATATATATGGGCAGCTCTGTTACTCTTGAGGAGAGATGTGATTTTTGGTTCCTTCAGATTTTCTGTCGGTATGTGCATTGATGTGTCTATGTGCTATGATTTCCATTGACTATCTTAAATAACATTCTTACATGCTTGAAAAGCTTGGGACATAAAGTTTAAACTCAGATTAACAAATAGTGATGTTGAGGGTATGCTAAATAAGAGATAGCTGATTGCAAATTGATCCAGTTAGGGAAGCTGCATTTGCAGATATTGCAAAAATGCATGATTCCATACTGCTCGTAGAGTTTCCCACTATACCAGCACTGCTTCTTCTGTTCAGCCTGGTGAAACAGTAGAACTGTATGGAATGTTTTGCATGTTAAATGAAAATGTTGGGTGTCAAATAAAAGAAAATAAAAGGAATTCTGACATTGTCATTTTTGCTTTGATTAAATTAAATAATTTTTAGTGTCTTTTTGAGAAATGTGAAGGGACTCTCAGCAATCTGTCTTTTAAGGGACAGATTTATTCACTTCCGCACTTGTGTAAATGGAAGGTGTAAGTAGTGTGCCCATTTCTATATGCCAACCATCAACCTCTGTTGTCTCTCTTACGTTTTCTTTTACTGAAGCAATCTTCTCTAAGTGTCCCTAGAATCTGATCTGAAGTATTGCACCATGGAGATAAATTGCCATTTCTGTTGCGTTTTCTCCCATCTTCTAGCAACTGCTACTTTCACTGATTACAGTTTTTTCCATGTTGAGGTAGCTGGATCTTCTGTTATGACATGAGATGTCATAATAATGATGAAAACATCTTACTCTTTCCATCAAGTGAATCTCCTTCTCTCCACTGAAACTGACTTATTTGAAATACACAGATTGAAGAGATATATCTGAATTAAAAAAAAAAAAAACAAAAAAACCAACATTTGGAAACTTGGCAAAGTCTGTGCAAGTCTGGAATATGGAAAGACTAATACATATTTTATATCAAAGATAAAAAAAAGTTAATCCGATATCACTCTAATGCCAGCAAGAGATGCAGCCAAATTCTGGGGTAAATTTCATCTCAATGGGTAAATATTTTATGTATAAATCCTCTCCTGGTTAAAACACTCCATTGAACATCCCTCTGCAGCTGTCTTGAGTAGCATTCCTGATCCTACCAAAGGCAGTGGGTAAAACTCATACTGACTTCAAAGAGATCTGCCTGGAAGATTGCTTGCTTTATTTTGCAGTATTGCTGCCATTTCTCTTGCAGTAAAGCTCCCCTCTATTTTAAAAGAGAAAGAGAAAGAAAAGAAATAAACCAGTCTTACTTTTCTTAGAATAATGATATAGTATGGCCAAAAAGTACTTGCAGAAGTTTTGTTACTTTTTCTGTACGATCTATATTTGTATGGGTGAAATTCTTTAGAGAACAGAACAAGAAAAGACAAGTGATATTACTAAATATATATATTCATGCTAGCAATGCAAAGAAAAGTAATCAAAACTCCAGGACTAGTATGCTGCCTAAAATATCTAAAGGAAAGGAATAATTCAGTTAGCAAAAAGACTCCTTTGGCACCTCTCACCTGTGAGTATAACTCCTCTCAGCTCTGTATTCCCTGTAGTCCCACACAGCTTTCTCAGACATTCCTGTGCTATTGTTCAGCACCTGATGCTGTAAAACAATTTATAGTAAATGACAGATTGCATAATCAAAATCCTTCCGACACATCAATCCTTGGGGCTTTTTGAAGATGTGCTTAAGGTAGCAAAACATCCATTACTTGCAGATACTTGTACCAAACACAATATTCTTTTACTCACCAAGAATTAATACTGAGTTTCTGAAGTCACAACCTCTATCTAGCAGTCAAACTGTTTTATGTTGCTCCTCAAAGGCTCATAATTTGCCATAAGCACCAATGCTTCCTTTGGTGCATTACACTACGTGGCATCAATCTTGGAAATTTACATACAGCTAGGCAAAAAAACAGATGAACAACTTACTGTCTTTCAGAGGAACAGTGAATGGGGATAAGGGGTTCGGGATGGAAAGAATTGTGAATGGAAGTAACTGAGTGGGCAATTGCTTAGATTCCTGTATATCATATTTAAACTTATTGCTAGCTTACAGTTTAAAGTTGAAAGTTGGTCTCATGGCTTGAGTCCCTACCTTTGTGCCACACAGTTTGATGTACCTCTGCTCTTTTACTTTTACCATTCTCCACAAGTTTCTTGAAGATGTCAGTCCTTAGGCATTTTTCGTCTTGTACGAAGGGCTAAAATGCTCTGTAATATCACACTGTATATCAAGTTTATAATTGGTCTAACTCTACTGAAGTCAGTGATATTTGACACTGACACAGTGACAGGTATGATTTTTGGCACGTTATCAGTGTCTAATCATAAAAAAATTGTTCACCTATGTCCTTCATTTTAATCATTCCAGGATGGAAAACTTTATCCCACATGGCTGAACTATCACAGTGGCACCATTGTTAATAGTTATTTTCAATGAATTTTAAAATGTCAGTCAACTGAATACTTCAGCTGTGGGTTATTCTTCCAGAAATTATTTTCTTCAGATAACATAATTCATGACAGCTCACTATGGACAATTAACGTGAGCTTCTGACTTTCCAATGTTGTGTTCAAAATGTCTTACTCCTTGCTCAGATGTGTTTGCAGAAGAAAGGAATTGCAAACTTAGAAACACCAAATACAGGCCTTTACTTTGGAACAATACTTCAGTTTCTTATTCTGTGGAAGTAGCTTCTCCATTGTTATTAAGATAGCCTTTTCCAAAAAGTAACTAAATGGTGACAGGAAGAAATTTCATATCTATTGTTCTTTACTCTTTCCCTCCTAAGCACAGTCTATAAGTTACAGAAAAGCTATTCAACGTCCAGGCCTGGAAATTCATTTACATTCAGTCAGGAATGGAAAAAAAAACATGTCATATCTTTTATGCATACTGCCTCCTTGTATGCCTTGTCCTTGGCAAAAAAGTCGTGATCTAAAAAAAAGAAAAAAAAAAATTACTAACCAGAAAAAGAATATCCAGAACACTGTTGCTTTTAGAAAGTAGGAATGTGATTCAGAGAGTTCAGTGCTGATGCATACTCTACTCTCAAGTACTCGTGATTATTTATTTCATTCTGAAAGCAGTGACGTTAATGGTGCTCTTTCAAATGACTATAGCAAACTTCCTATTTCCTCACAACTTTAGCTTACCTGCATGACTTTTATTTGTTTCCCTTCAGAAATATTTGTGTCCTTTCTTAATTTACATAAGTGCCTTTAAATTACAATTCACTAAAGAAATGGATTATTTCTTAATGCACTGTTGTTTCTGATGTTCAAAAATATGGAAAACAATCCTTTCAAGTTAGAAGAGATCATAGTGGTTGGGTAAAAACAAATAAATTTTCAAGGTCATTCTATCAACTCTGAGATTGGTTTAGGGTGACGTTTTTCAAAGCTTTTTAGGTATGTGGAAATACAAACAGTTGTTTTAGAAAACCCCAAGTAGTTCCTAGCATCTTTTGAATTTAATATGAATTGCGCATTTCTGTTTTGAAAAACTACCAGCTTTCTATCTGCATCTTTATACACCTAAATTCTCATGTAATTTGGGAAATAACAGTCATTATTTTGTAGTCATGCACTTCTAACAATTCAAACCTACAACTGCAGCTCAAGTAGACATATTTAGACTAGCTTTACATTAGCTCTTCAGTGTAGTTTGAGTTTCAGGCTGTTATGCATACCTATATTTGGAGTACTGTAAAACTAATACATATATACTACCCAAAAGCTACATCGCACATCTGAATTGCCATAAGAACATGATTTTTAAAAACTTTTTGGATGTACTTAAAGAACTTCCCTGATAAAGGGTGTTTTCCAGAACATGGCCTTGAGCGATGACTCACACAACCGAAGTGCTGCAATGGATGGGTATATTCAGAAAGGATAGGCAAGGAAGGAGAGGCAGTGGGGTAGCCTTGTACGTTAGGGAATGTTTTGATTGCCTAGAGCTTAACAGTGGTGATGGTAGGGTTGAATGTTTATGGGTAAGAATTAGGGGGAAGGCCAACAAGGTAGATATCATGGTGGGAGTCTGTTATAGACCACCCAACCAGGATGAAGAGGAGGACAAAGTATTCTACAAGCAGCTGGGAGAAGTCTCACAATCGCTAGCCCTTCTTCTCGTGGGGGACTTCAACTTACCAGATGCCTGCTGGAAATACAATACAGCAGAGAGGAAACAGTCTAGGAGGTTCCTGGAGTATGTGGAAGATAACTTGGTGAGTTTTTCATTCTTGGAGCAGTAAGGAGCGGGGTCAGCAGAACTGCTACATTGGACTTTCAGAGGGCAGACTTTGGCTTGTTCAGGAGCCTGATTGACAGAGTCCCTTGGGAGGCAGTCCTGAAGGGCAAAGAAGTCCAGGAAGGCTGGATTTCAAGAAGAAAATCTTAAAGGTGCAGGAGCAGGCCATCCCCATGTGCCAAAAGACAAGCCACTGGGGAAGAAGACTGGCCTGGCAGAACAGAGAGCTTTGGCTGGAAATCAGAAAAAAAAGATATTATGACGTTTGGAAGAAGAGGCAGGCAACTCAGGAGGACTACAAGGATGTCGTGAGGTTATGCAGGGAGAGGAGTAGAAGGGCCAAAGCCCAGCTAGAACTTAATCTGGCTACTGCTGTAAAAGACAACAAAAAATGTTTCTACAAATACATTAGCAACAAAGGAGAGCTAAGGAGAATCTCCATCCTTTATTGGATGTGGGGGGAAACACAGTGACAGAGGACAAAGAAAAGGCTGAGGTACTTAATGCCTTCTTTGCCTCAGTCTTTATTAGTCAGGCCAGTTGTTCTCAGGGTACCCAGTCCCCTGAGCTGAAAGACAGGGAGAGGGAGCAGAATGACCCCCATAATCCAAGGGGAAATGGTTAGCAACCTGCCACACCACATAGGCACACACAAGTCTATGGGATCCACCCAGTCATAATGAGGGAGCTGGCAGAGGAGCTCACCAAGCCACTCTCCATCATCTATCAGCAGTCCTGGTTAACCGGGGAGGTCCCAGTTGACTGGAAGTTCACAAATGTGATGCCCATCTACAAGAAGGGCTGGAAGGAGGATCTGGGGAACTACAAGCCTGTCAGCCTGAACTTGGTGCTAGAGAAAGTTATGGAGCAGCTCATCCTGAGTGCCATCACACGGCACATACGGGACAACCAGGAGATCAGCCCCAGTCAGCATGGGTTTATGAGAGACAGGTCCTGCTTGACTAACCTGATCTCCTTCTATGACAAGGTGGCCTGCTTAGTGGATGAGGGAAAGGCTGTGCATGCTGTCTACCTGGACTTTAGTAAGGCCTTTGACACCATTTCCCACAGCATTCTCCAGCAGAAACTGGCTGTTCATGGCTTGGATGGGCATACTCTTCATTGGGTTAAACACTGGCCTGATGGCTCAGCCCCAAGTATTGTGGTGAATGGAGTTAAATCCAGTTGGCGGCTGGTCACAAGTGGTGTTCCCCAAGGCTCAGTATTGGGGCCAGTTCTGTTGAATATCTTTACTGATGATCTGGACAAGGGGATTGAGTGCACCCTCAGTAAGTTTGCAGACGACACCAAGTTGGGTGGGAGTGTTGATCTGCTGGAGGGTAGAAAGACTCTACAGAGGGATGTGGACAGGCTGGATCGATGGGCTGAGGCCAACTGTATGAGGTTCAACAAGGCCAAGTGCCAGTTACTGCACTTGGGTCACAACAACCCCATGCGTTGCTACAGGCTTGGGGAAGAGTGGCTGGAGAGCTGCCTAGCTGAAAAGGACCTGGGAGTGTTGGTTGACAGCCATCTGAATATGAGCTGGCAGTGTGCCCAGGTGGCCAAGAAGGTCAAGAGCATCCTGGCTTGCATCAAGAATAGTGTGGCCAGCAGTACTAGGGAAGTGATTGTCCCCTTGTACTTGGCACTGGTGAGGCTGCGCCTCAAATCCTGTGTTCAGTTTTGGGCCCCTCACTTCAAGAAGGACATCGAGGTGCTGGAGTGTGTCCAAAGAAGGACGACGAAGCTGGTGAAGGGTCTACAGTACAAGTCCTGCGAGGAGTGGCTAAAGGAGCTGTGGTTGTTTAGTCTGAAGAGGAGGCTGAGGGGAGACCTTATCACTCTACAACTACGTGAAAGGAGGTTGTAGGGAGGTGGGGGTTGTTCTCTTCTCCCAAGTAACAAGTGATAGGATGAGAGGAAATGGCCTCAAGTTCCACCAGGGAAGGTTTCACTTGGATATTAGGAAAAATTTCTTCACCAAAAGGGTAATCAGGCACTGGAACAGGCTTCCCAGGGAAGTGGTTGAGTCCCCATCCCTGGAGGTATTTAAAAGATGTGTAGATGTGGTGCTTAGGGACATGGTTTAGTGGTGGACTTGGCAGTGGCAGGTTAACAGTTGAACTTGATGATCTTAAAGGTCTTTTCCAACCTAAATTATTCTATGATTCTATGATTCTGTTCTATGGCCAACTTGTTTCTGGCTTATATTGAAAACTCATGGCAAATATGATCCAAAATATCTCTTGTTATACATATGTTCTTGTTATGTTTTACTTCGTTTCAGCAAACACTATTGGCTATTTATGCTGGGGTCAGTTATCAAGAAATTAAGGGAAATGTGCACTCTCCTTGAATAGTGAAATTATTTTTATTATATTTATGCACACAATTTATTTCCCAAAGGAGCCGATAGAGAATGCTATTAAATAAGAATTATTATTCTTCTGATATTCCTGGTTCTTGCTATGAAACTATTTCATAATTTTCATCCACCAAGTGACTGACAGGGTTATTTGCCAACCAATGACAAATTAAGATAGGTACTGAGATACCAGGTTTTGTTTCATTTTCTGAGTAATATCTAGGTTAACATTAATACTACTGCACTTAGTTTATAAAGTTCTTATGGAACCTTTGGTCTCCTAAGGGATGAAATATAAGACACAGCCTTTTTACTGCTCAGTTTTCAGTGAAGTACAATCAATCAGAAGGTACTTTCTGAAAGAGAAGAGCAGTTTATCTTGACCTCTAAGTGACTAAAGAAATCCCTCTGCACTATCAAAGGTTGTCACAAAACTGACATTGACAGAGTGCAGTGCCAGCTCCAAAATGCGCTATCCCTTCAACTGCATATATTTGCATCTCTTTTACTGTTTTGCATACATTGCAATATGCATGTATGGTGAAGTTTATGATGAAAAATATGCTTTTCTATATACAGTACAAATTCCTAGCAAAAAGCCACATTCTGTACATCTGTATTTCTTGCACTTTAGCCTTTTTGCTTGATCTTGGCCCTCAAGGTAATAATAAAATGGTAATTTCAGGACATGTATTGTTCAGCTTACCGAAACTAACACTTCATGCTTTCTGCTGCAAGAGTTCCTTCAAGCAGCAGTGAAAGATCATGCTGCAGTGCTGTAAGCATTGCACAGATAAACATCCCATGCTGGAAGAATATACCACCTAAAGGAGAGCAGAAAGACAAACAAAACCAAAGTATCGGAAATTAAGGGCTAGAGCAGAGAATCCTTTTGTGAAATGAAATAGCTTATATTATACAGGGGACCTAACAGACCCTATGGGTATAAATTCTATAAATTTATGAGATGGATACAAAATGTCTGGAGAGAACGCAGTAATAGAATTATGAGATTAGGAATATAAACGGGCTTTTGTGAAGGAACTAATCATTGGTGTTTTAATGCCCTGCTCTCCATGGTGGCTTTTGATAGGCAGTTTTTTATGAAAAAAAGGATAGAAAAAATGATAATTATTTCAAGTTTATTTTGTCTCTTTTTACTTTTCCAGCCTCTTTTCTTTCCCCCATCTCTTTTTAGCAACTTAAACAATTCAGATATTCTACTTTACCATCCCCTTCTGTTAGCCATTATTATACAGAGAGCACTGTTCAAAATGATGCTTTAATATGGGAATGTTCAGAGAGACTTTATTGGGTTTATTTCATTGATTTTATGAATCTTTGGTACTTTTAAATAAAATTTTTCATTGAAACAGAAAGGAAAAAACCCTCAAAACTTTCACTGACAAGTAAATAAAGAATAGCCTTAAGAAAAACCTTATCAGCTTTAGTGTGTATATTTTGTCACATTAATGCACTTTATGCCTACTTATAATTTTCTAGGTTATATTTTACATTTTTCCTTAGTCCACTTTGGTGGTTTTTCTCTGTTTCACCTATTCACTAGCTTTTTTTTTTTCTTTTTCTTACTTTAGAAGGAGCTTTAGTAACAAAAGGAACATCTTAAAAGTTTTGTGGCAGAGAAATGAAGTGACTGCTAGATATGGATTTCCATAAAGGCTGTACTCCAAAAGGAATGAACTTTCTCCTGATTGAGAAAGACCTGCCCAATAACTAGTGCAAGGACTAAACTTTGTTTCCATCTAGACTGTGAAAAAATCACATCTGTCTGCTAAAAAAAATCCCACAACTTTGTTCTTGTTTTTAATATACCACAGTGACCTTTCATGTTGTTGCCATGCTAGAAGTTGACTCTATAATGAATGGCAAATGAGTTAGTCACTTCAGTGTTCTATACTGTAGGTTTATAAGACATTAAGTTTTAGTGATACAAATTATGAGCACTACCACTGACAACCCACAAAACGTTATCTTCAGGAAAGTACCTTTTCTGTCTGACCACAGACATTTACTTGGCTTTACTACTAGAATTCACACTTCTAAAATTCAGGAAGTGCATTACCACATACCAAATTTTAAAATAACCATTACCTTTTCACAGATTCCCTTTAGTGTTCGACTCCTGAAAGAAAGTGTTTAATTTTTTTTTAATAGCATAAAAAGTGCTGCTCACCAGCTAGTTCTGTGCTAGCTATCAATACATCATAGGGATGATGTTGTTCTGATAATGTATTACACTAATATATCATCAGTGTGACAATACTCTATGATGGATGAGTAATACATCTTCCAGACAAAGATGTCAAATACAGACCTACTTGGAAAAGGAACAGCTCCCTTCCCTGTGTATTCTTCTAAGTTTATTATCTTAAAACTTTATAAAATGCTTTTAAAATTCTACTCAAATTATTCATTTGGGCAGCCAACACATTCCCACATAGACAGGCAGGTTTGTCACAGCTCTGAGATCTGTTGATTCGACAGAACTTTTCTTCACTTTCAGTGTGAGAGATGATGGAAAGTAACTCCCTTTACATGCAACATATGGTGTTGCATAAGGCAATAAATGTCATCCTATAGAAGCTCATTACTAGATTAGAAAATGCACTCACTGTTTAGACAGTCTGTAATTTCTAATTCTAAGGTAATTCAGCTTTTCTTCTTCTTCTTCTTCTTCTTCTTCTTCTTCTTCTTCTTCTTCTTCTTCTTCTTCTTCTTCTTCTTCTTCTTCTTCTTCTTCTTCTTCTCTTCTTCTTCTTCTCCTTCTTCTTCTTTTTCTTCTTCTTCCTCTTCTTCTTCTTTTTCTTCTTCTTCCTCTTCTTCTTCTTTTTCTTCTTCTTCTTCTTCCTCTTCTTTATGCAGTTTTCCATTTCCAACCAATTCTAACAACTCAGTTTTCTCTTATTTATGAGAAATAGAGTTGAAACAGTGCTTTCTCTTGAGAAACTAGACATTGAAGCAATTCTACCTTTGGCTTGTCCCTTCTGTTAAATTTCATTTCGAGAGTTATGATTTAACTGAGACCATTTTTTCTTCCATATCTTGTATAATGTAATTCCTGTACATTTAATTTCTAGACTACCATAACTGCATGTCTCTTGAAAGATTTATCTTTTGCTCTTTTTAACTTTGGTACAGAATGAGGAGTCTGTACAAAATGAAGATATACAAGTACACCAGGAAATATGCTGCCATTAGATTTTAAGCAGACAACCTTACTGATAGCAAGCCTTCCTTCTGCTAAAAAATGGTGATATCTAGACTTCAGAACAGGTGGTTTTGCCATAGGCGATAATGTCAATAAAACAAACTCTTCTGAAAGGCCTAAACTTTCCCTTCACATTGACCCATCAACACCAGTGAGAAAAACAGTGTAAATGATTTGCATCAGATATTAAATAAAGCTATATATAAAAATATCCTGAAGGAAAGATGGATTTGTAATTGGATATAATTCTCAGTGAGTCTTCAGGACATTGGGATTCAATTTCTAGTTCTTCTGTAGATTGTTTCCTTTGTAATCTTACTTAAATCCCTTTTTAATAAGGATCTCAGATAGTACAATGATAGCAATGACAGAAAAGGCACAGAAATGTGTGACTATATAAAAAAGAAGTCAAAGAGGATGTTGAAGTACCTTCTTTGAGAATCTAGCTAATATGGGACCAAAGTTAGGAGACTAATACTCTATATAGTCAATTAAGAGGCAGCAGCCAATAGAGAACATATAAGAATACCTAAATTACTTGCATTCCTTATCTTAAAAAGATAGTATGAATTTCCTCCTCACTATCATAATTTCTTCTTAATTTCTCAGAATTGCAGTCATTATTGCTATCAATATGAGGTAGACATTTAAGATTCAAAATACATGAAGAAAATTTTTTTATAACATATCAAGAAAGAAAATAGTAGTGACTGTAGAAATTAGAAATAATTTTTTATGTTTTCTGTGTCCACGCAATGCACATTATTTCAATGCCAGGCTACTCTCATTTTATATTCTTATACCACAGGAATGAATCCTAATTATTTTGGTCTGCTTTCTTTCAGCATATTGAAAATCAAAAAGGGAATTGTGTTATATAAAACAATTGGTTCAATAAATCTTACTGAAATTAAAGGAATAAATAAAATGGAACTGGGAAAAATATCATTTTCCATATTTCCATAATGAAGTTCAGTAAGCTACTTACTGTAGAAATATATTTAAAAGAATGTCTTTATTTCAGATTATAAATATAGAAACTAAAATGATTAATTAGCTTTAGAGATACAATGTATCTTTATTAATGCTTAGTCTCTCAGAAGAATAGAATTTTAGCAGAGTCTAAATGAAAAGTTTCAACATATGAATAGGAAATAGTCCTTGCTAATTTTCTTAACTAAAATCCTATTTCATCTATAATTTTATTCTCTCACCTTATCCAATGGTATTATATATTAGACTTATTGAATTTGTATAATTGCAACAATCTTAAATTATTTAAGAGAAACCATTCTTCATTTAGTTTAGCATTATTATTAAATTTAGAATCTCTTTAGCAGAATGGAGATCAGATGTAAAAACTCTCCAAGGAAAGTGATACATCATTTGAGAAATGTTTCTTAGAGATTGTCATGAATAAGAACAATTAATTTGCTCTTTAAAAATTATCTCAGATCTTAAATCTTATCTTTTATTTTGTATCAAAGCACCAAAAGTTCACATCACTTTTCACATTTTATGGGATCTGAATATCTCATGTCAATATAAGGCTTTAATTTTGCTTTATTTATGTATCGTTGATCTTGCAAGATGATGAGTATCTCCAAAAAATATTGAACAACTTCTATGCTCATTAGGAGCTAATGGAATTGGTGCTTTTTTCTCAGTAATTTCAGGGCCAGACCCATAGTGTTAAAATTTAATTCTTTCACATTAGTATATTGCAGATTTGGTATTCAAATTTAGGTGAAACATACCTTTAAAAAGAGGATTCTTATCTGGGTGATTTAGGCTTGCCTAGGCAGCCTATTTTGATTTGCAAAATTGTAAAATTAAAGATGGTTATGAAATTCCTTATATTTACTGGTGGCTTCTCCTACAGAATTAAATTCTTCTGGAGTCCAGGTCCAAAGGAAAAAAAAAGAAAACAGCATATTTATTTTTAATGGTCTGAGTTTTCAAAAATTTACTTTTACATTTTAGATTATAATCATTTCAAGAATGAGTGAAGACTGGGATATGGGTGAAGGGATTTTGCTCTGAACCCATTTCAGAACTTCCTACTATGTTTTTTCTCAGTTTGAAAAAAGTTCTGTATAATTCTTGAATACCTCTTTTAAAATTATTCCATCTTGGGATTTCACCGTTTCACATTAGCCTGCTCATTCTTCACTATATGTTTGCAACCTGTTAAGATAAATCAATGCTACTGTGAAAAAAAAAATGTACAAACATTACCAATCCATAGTTCTAGAACTAAAAGGCAGAAAAGCCCTATTTATTCTATATCTGAGAAAAGTTTTCAACATTGAAGTCTTTTCTGCCTAATGGAATTCTAAAGAATCATGATCAATTAAATTTAGTATAATGTGGATTTGTTGTCATAAATACATCTAAAAACAGAGACACTATCCTGCCCTTAAAATCTAGGATAATATAATTTTAACACTACTTCTTCCACAAATAGAAAACACTAAAACAACCTGAGATAAATCAAATTACTGTGTACTTGTTAAGGCAGTAGATTGTTTTATCTTAAGTTTTAAAGACAAGCAGTTCTCTCTCTCTTTTAAATCTCTCTTCTACCCATGAGAACCCTCCTTTTATTTTAATGGGAGTAAATCTCTATCATTTTGCCTTCTGAGTGTTTAGATGTCCTTTTTTAGTAACCATATGAGTGGAAGTTCCTTATGTGGAATGACTTTAATCAGATACAGTGTAAATAAAGCATTGCTATACCCTAATTTGAAGCAGGTGGCTTATAAAAAGAATATTCACTATGGGAAATAACATTACATAGAATAATTATATATTACATGTAAATAAATAGATCTTCCTGTTAAATATTACACAAGATTATAGATCTCCTATTAAATAAAAAAAAGTTATAATTGTGGAAGATAAAAATACAGATCAAAGCTATATACAAAAATAGAAAAAAAACAGATTGGAAATTCCGCAAGAATATAGAACCATAAATAACAATTAGAGTAGATTAAAGGGCCATAGATCAGAATATACACAGGAAGGTTCATCTAGTAACTCAGATTATGAGGCAGTTTCACCTTTGCCCTGCCACCTGAGCAAGAGCTTAGGTGCCCATTTTTTCATCCCACTATAATGTAGATAACTACAAGGATTACAGGGTATGATGACAGGGTAACAGTTGGGTGGTAAGCTGTGGGTGAAACTGTCATTAATCTAGTGATTTCACTTCTGGGGAACTAAAACACTCAAATTATTTTCCTGGGCTGCTGATTATTGTCAATATAGACAATAGCATATTAGGATTATATAATGTAAGGTAGATCACATTGTTACTTGTGGAGCTGTTTTATGCTCTAGTTTCTGAATTCACTTCTGTATATGTATAGTGTATATTTCCAGAGGTCCAAGAAGAGTCACACCACAGGGTAAATTAAAGAGGCTTAAGCAAGATGGTGCTGGCTACCTGTTTCTTGTACATCACCTAGACAGCTGTGAGTAATAAGTCTGTAATACCTGCTTATTCTAGTGCCTTGCTGCAATCCATTATTAAGAGAAGCTTCTCTGAGCATAAATTAGGTCAAATCTTCAGGTCTAGAGTACAGCAAACTTTTTCCAATAGAAAGCATTCCATATACAGTTTTAGAAATGATATAGAGAATGCAAAAATATGTGGGAGTCTGCATGTGTATATCAACACTGGTTTCCATGTATAAAAACATGGCCCTTAATGACACAATCTGAATGGTGCAGTGAAAGAGAAATTAATATCTTACTACTTCTAAAAATATGTAATACTATTTTTCTTAATAGCATTGATATTTTTAAAGAAAATGTCTGAGAGTAGAATCACTGATAAAAAACCTGATTAATCACAAAATTGTTTGAATGTTATGTAGGTGGAATACACTTTGAAAGTTATGCTAGGAAGAAATCTTGTTTACTTCACAAGATATTTAAGGCTACTGTCTTCACCTACATGCTTGCATGCTATTTCTTCTTGGCACAGAAGAAATGCAAAGACCTCCCCCTTGAATAAGACTTGTAGGATGTACTTAGCAACGTCTATGTTATTTACTGGAAAAAGGCAAGGGAACTGTCCTAAAGGACAAAGAAATTGTCCTTTGAAGTATGTGAGATCTTAATGGCTGAAGAACTCCACATGAGCCCTCAGTGACAGGAAATGCAAAAAATATATGGTTACATATATAAAGAAATAGCAAGGAGTAGTAGAAGAATGCAAAGAAATGGGATTTTACCTCTGCTAATCTCACTGGTGATACAACATTTGGACAGTTTGAATGTTTTCACTGTCTACAGTTTTCTAAAATTAAGTTGGAAAAAAAAAAAGAGGGATTAGAGAAAAAAAGAGCCATGGATTGTTACCAACTGATGTAGAAAAAGATCCATGGTAAGGAGTACTCTGAGACCTTGATTTGTTTATTTTATTAAAGAGAAGATTGAGTTTCATCACTGTACATAAATATCTTCATAAGAACAAAAATACAGTGTTATGAAGTTCTATTACCAGAGAAAGGAATAAAAAAAATCACTTCTGGAAGCTGAAATCAAATAAACTCAACTGCAAAGAATATCTTTCTTTTCCTGTTGACTGATCAACCTTTTGAACAAATATATCATTTCATGACCTGTAAAGGTTAGGCATACAGAATTTAACCTTGTAAAGAGTTTTGCTGTCTTCTAGCTAAGAAGAATGTTAAGAGAATTTGTGTTTTAACTTGCATACTCCTAGCTTTTCAATTTGTATATACTCACTTTTTTTTGCTACTTGTCCAGCCTACCTGTACTTTGGTTCCAGCTTTGCTCCACAACAACTCCTCTCCCTCCTGGAGCCAGTCAACAGTTGAGCTGTACCTTGTTCATGAGTTAGCATCCTGAATTACCCCCATTACCTAGCTTGTCCACTCTTCTTTAAAGACCTGTTTCTTTAAGAGACCTGTGATCCTGAGAAAGTGCTATACCTTCCCTACACTAAACACTGTCACGCTGTAAAACTTAAAACAAGCTTTGGCTCTGTAAACATTTCCATTCACATGTATATGCAATAATTTTCAAGGAACCAAAACTACTGATGTATCAAAAATCTCCAAGTGCAAGACCATAAAATTACATACTTTGATGTGACAATTTCTTGTCACACAAGCAAGAACAACAAGCTTACATATTTTGATTTAAAAAAAAAAAAGTATTTTTCAAAAATGAGCTGTCAACAGCATGAAGAACTGTGAATTTGGCTTTTTTGTATATCTGTGAGCGGTTTTTGGCATGCATTGCTATCATCAGTTTCTCTGGTTTGTATTACAGTTATGACATCCACTACTGCATTGCTTTTTGACAGGAATCCACAATAATAATCATGAGGCCCAATAGTATATTTTATCTTCAAAAAATCAGCATTAGGTTTCAAGCCAGATCTTGTATTACAAGTCTAGACAAAGTAACAGTTAACCACATAGCCCTCTAATTTCCATAGGAACATGTCTACCTGAGCAGGTGGAGGTTGATTTAAACTCTTCTGTCCAGATTCCGAGCAGGTGAGGAAAAAAATCAGCCATGGGCACTTTGCCTATGCAAATTTTCAGAGCCAGGCACAGCACTACTAACACAACTGTCTGGCTTCCAGGCAGACAACTTGGGGTATGGGCACAGGATTTTAGGAAGAGAAGGAGAAGAGCAACCAACAAAACCTCTGCCAAAGTCAATGAACACCAGCATGAGGAAAAAACAAACAAACAAACTAACTAAAAATTCAGTATTACAAACTGATTTCCCTTGATTTTTTTATACAGGCAGCCACTATTAAGAAGGCAGAAGATAATAGGGTTATGATAATGAATTAGTCCTTTTCTCTTTCTCTCTCCAGCTTTTCCACATATGCCTCAAGGAAGATAAAATGTAATGCAGTTAAGACATTGTAAAATGAATAAAATATCAGTGTAAGCCACTGTGCAGACCTTGCCTTTTGCTTTCTCTCACTGTAGTGTTTAAACAAAGGCAGACAGAAAAGGATTGTCATTATCATGAGTTCTTCTCTTGTATTTGAGCAGACTGCAGAATTTGGAGACAGGAAGGGAGAAGATAAGAAGCAAGAGAGGAGGGCAGGGAGGGAAGTGACAGTATTTATTTATAACTTTGTGAAATAACTCAAAACTGATATTCCAACTTAAATATCAGTATCCCAAGTTCAGCATTTTTGCTCTACATACGTATATCATTGTCATGCTCATAGTTTGGAGGATAAAATTTGATATTATTCATTCAGTAGATAAAAATTAGAAAATTTTACTGCAGAAAGCTTTTTCTTGTTTTTTCATCAGAAAAAGCAGAGAACTTGATGCATTTTGAAAGGCTTGTGTCTTCTGTACCACAATGCAGCAGAAGTAATTTTGCTCTCTCTAAATAAAATTGACTCTATACGTTTAATAGATTTCTGGTTGATCTGATTTTGGGCAAAAGGTTACCATGTGCTTCTGGCTGGCAAGCTGAACTCTTGTTTTCACTTCACTAGAATCTTGTTCAGAGGACACGGTTCAACTGAACTGAACTAAAGGGTTATGATCATGCATAATATGGGCACCGTTCTTGATAGTTACACAGAGGTGATCTGAAACTGTTTCTTCTGCAACTTTGACCTTAATATTGTGCAATAGCATTCTGAATTTCTATGAATCTCAAAAATTCATTATCATTCATACAAGACCTTCACATGGACTTTACTTTGAATCATTCAGTGTCTTTTAATATTAACTCATGTTTTTAATTAAGATATGCACAATATATGAAATTTCACTGAGTATCTTTCAAGAAGCTTTGATGATAATACAAAATGATGCAAAGGAATGTCTTTGCTTTTAATAACTCCAAAATTATATTATTCTGGGATATATTTCTGAGGGCTTGATTCATTTTGTGGGGGATGCAAGGAAAAGGGTGTTTCAGTATTGTTAATTAAGATGAAGATTCTCATTAACTGAAGCAAATGTTAAATGGCCCAAGGGAGTGCATAAATAATAGGCTCGCTAATAAACTGCAGTATATTGAAGCTGAGGAAAATAACTTTAACAATGCTTTTGCAGATTTACTAATTACAATAGCTTCCAACAGTGCCAGATCAACCTGCAAAGAACTTAAACTACCATTTGTTCTGTTTCCAGAAATGCTTCAGAATAATTAAACTATTGTGAATCAAAGTTGTTCAACCTGCTTATTAAAATAAAAATAGGCAAAATAGTGGTTATATTATTGTGGACTCCTGGTGGCTATGTATTTCATAATTTAAATAGCTCTTTCCTAAAAGGGCAGTACTTCTGGAAATGAAATACATTAATATACTTACATTTTATTCTAATTAACTGTAGTGGTTAGTAAGTGCTTTATTGTTGCACAAAGATGATTTTGCTGTTATGAGAGCTATCGTGGCAAACAGTGGTACTCATCAGTAGTTCTAGTCTTTTCAGAATGACAGCTCTATAAAAAGTCAGTGTTATGCATGGATCTCCTTTACAGAAGAAATGAAAGGATGGTATGTGTTTCAAAGCTTTTTTTTGGAACGTAAAAATGTATCACTATTGTCATGGGTTAACCCCAGCAGGCAGCTAAGCACCACCCAGCCGCTTGCCCATTCCCTGCAATGGGAAGGGGGAGAGAACTGGAAGGGTAAAAGTGAGAAGATTCATGAGTTGAGATAAAGACAGTTTATTAGGGCAAACAAAGGGAGTGCATGCAAGGAAAGCAAATTAGGGAATTCTTTTACTGCTTCCCATTGGCAGGCAGATGTTTAGCCATGGCCAGGGAAACAGGGCTTTATCATGTGTAATAGTCACTTGGGAAGATGTGTCACAACTCCAAATGTCCATCTTTCCTACTTCTTTCCCCCAGCTTTTATTGCTGAGCATGACATCATATGATATGGAGTATCCTTTTCGTCAGTTGGGGTCAGATGTCTCAACTGTGTCCCCTCCCAACTTCTTGTGCACCCCCAGCCTACTTGCTGGCAGGGCAGTGTGAGAAGCAGAAAAGACCTTGACACTGTGTAAGCATTGTTCAGCAATAACTAAAACATCCCTGTGTTATCAACACTGTTTTGGTCACAAATCCAAAACAGCACCATACAAGCTGCTATGAAGAAAATTAACTCTATGCCAGCCAAAACCTCTACAACTATAAAAAATCATTTAGCATGGAAAAGTTGACTAAATTCCAACAGGCTCAAGAACACAGACAATGGTAGAATTACAGCCTAATTTTGCTTGAAAGGAATCTGTGGAGATCATCTGGCTTAATCCTTTCCTCAAAGCAGCATCAGCTTCAATGTTAGATCAGGTTGCTCTGAGCTTTCATAGAATCATAGAGTTGTTAAGGTTGGAAAAGACCCTTAAGATCATCAGATCCAACCGTTAACCTACTACCGCCAAGTCCACCACTAAACCATGTCCTCAAGCACTGCATCTACCCGTCTTTTAAATACCTCCAGGGATGGAGACTCAACCACTTCCCTGGGCAGCCTGTTCCAATGCCTGACTACTCTTTCAATGAAGAAGTTTTTCCTAATATCCAACCTAAACTTACCCTGGCGCAGCTTGAGGCCATTTCCTCTCGTTCTATCACTTGTTACTGGGGAGAAGAGACCGACCCCCACCTTGCTACAACCTCCTTTCAGGTAGTTGTAGAGAGCAATAAGGTCTCCCCTCAGCCTCCTCTTCTCCAAACTAAACAACCCCAGCTCCCTCAACCGCTCCTCATAAGACTTACCCTCTAGACCCTTCACCAACCTTGTTGCTCATCTTTAGACACGCTCCAGCACCTCGATGTCCTTCTTGAAGTGAGGGGCCCAAAACTGAACACAGTATTCGAGGTGCGGCCTCACCAGTGCTGAGTACAGGGGCACTATCACCTCCCTGGTCCTGCTGGCCACACTATTCCTGCTACAAGCCAGGATGCCATTGGCCTTCTTGGCCACCTGGGCACACTGCTGGCTCATGTTTAGGCGGCTGTCAACCAACACCCCCAGGTCCTTTTCAGCCAGGCTGCTTTCCAGCCACTCCTCCCCAAGCTTTGTCCAGGTGAGTTTTGAAAACCTCCACAGATAAGAGTTTTCGGAGTCTCTTTTACCAACTTGATTCAGTGTTTACCACTCTCATCATGAACGCTCTTTCAGCATGTGCAGATGGTTTTATTTTTTCCCTTTTCACAACTTCTGACTATTGCCTATTGTCTATTGGCTTTGACTCTCAGAAGAGTCTTTTCTATAACTCACCATTATGGAGTTAAAAACATCAATTAGATACCCCATACCCTTCTCATCTCCAGGCTAAAAAAAAAGCCACATCTTTCAGTCTCTCCTTGTGTATCATTTCCCAGTTCCCTGACCACCTTAGTGCCATTCTTTGACTCTTGAGTTCATCAGTCTCCCTCTGGTACTGACAGAGTACCAGAAGTCCACTTGCATTTCTTTCCTTCTTTCTGCCTTCCTGTCTTCCTTCCTACCTTGTAACTATGCATTGTTTCTTTATGTGTTGTTGAGATTACAAGAAGCAGCTTCTCTTCATATGAGGCTTACTTTCAGGGCAATGGATTAATACAGGGAATGAAATTCCTTCTTTACTTATTTTCCTTATGCTGTTTTGAAATACATTTATCCATAAATCAGACAGCTATCCTGCCCTTTTCAACCTCCCATTACTAAATTAATAATCCAATTGTGTCTACCCATGTGTCTCCCCAAAAGCTTTAAAAAGATGTTGCCTGCAAGTTTTTGGACATCTACTCACAGAACAAGCAAGGAAGAACAAAAAGAGTAGAAATTTGTTTATTCTTTCTTTTTCTATATGAGTAGAGCCATCTTGGACTCTGTCTTCTACAAACAACAAGTGATTTTCAATACTTTTTGTCTTTAATTCTTCTCACACTTTTCCTACATTCAGTAAGAACTATCTGCAACATCGCATTAATGTACTGTTCCTTTGGTAGCTCAGTTTGTGTCTTACATTTTCAGCATCAACAAGCCATGAGTAATCATCAGCAGACAACCTACTGAAATAATTACCTTCCCAGAATTGACTTTGGTTCTCAACCATACAAGTGTTCCTTTAATTTGTTATGACACCCTTCTGATGGATCCCTCCATTCCCGTGTACCTGATATAATCGAGAATGCTCAAATACAAACTATTTTGCAAACAAAGACCTTGAAAGACATGTATTCACAAAAAAACTTTTAGCTTAGTGGTATATTTGAGTATAATCTCTAAACCTTTGGCAGGGCAGAACTTAAACTTCAGAATGATGATGAAACCTAAGCTGAAATTTTGATTAAACATCTGAAATAGCATTTTCAAAAGCACATGAAATTGGTCTACTATCACTTCCATTACATCAACAGATTCTTTTCAACACAGAATTAATAGGGAAAAGAGCTAGGCACATTTTTGATAGCTTTTAGATAACTTACTATTTTTTGTTTAATGTTTAACACTGTGCAGATAGTCTGATTGGTTATCTACAGCTTCATTGGTGTTAAAAAAAGCCTTGCAATAGTTTAAAAACTGCGGAAGGGGAGATCAAAATTGGCTTGTAAACTTTATGTTAAAATGAGATTTCTTCACTACTGGGAGATTTCTTAAACTTAAATTCCATTAGGAATTCTATGTGTATTGGGAAATTGGAAACAACACAACAAAGAATGGAAAGTGACTAGTTTTGGGTTTTTTAAGAAAAACAAAAAAGGCCACTGACCTTTATGCCTTTAGGCCACCAACTGATGCCCTACCCCTCTCTATATTCCCCACACCCCCAGCAAAAACCTTTAGGTTCACAGTGAAGAGTTGGTAGAAGGAGAATATTTTTCCTTATGAACTTATAAATGGTGAGCTTTATAAATAATAATCACATCTCAAGTGCATATTTCAAATAACTTTTATTTGGGAGAGGAGACTTTTTTCTATGCCATTAAGTCCCCAGTATTGCTATACTGGAATTATTTTAGAAGAGTTTCTGTTTGTTTGTTTGTTTTTGCTTTTTTCTTATCAATATATTTTTACAAAATATCTGTTATTCTGATCAGATAAGGCTGAGCCAGGTATACCCACAGACAGGCTTTTAAAGAGCCTACACATCTCAAATGTCACGCATTTAAAAGGCTTATCCATCTTTCACTGTGAGAACTGGTCTCTTTTACACTTCCTTATCATCAAATCTATTCTGACTTCCCCACTATAGGAAACCATTGAATAATCATAATTGAAGTGAACAGTTGAAAACAACCATAAACCTCATTACACTCACCTTTGGATACCCTTAAATAGGCACTCAATCAAGCACTATTTTAAGAAATAAAAAATACCAAATGTTAATTTGAGACCAAAAGACCTCCATTAAAAGGCATATCCTTCTCCAGCAAAGCAATCAGATTTATCTGCATTTCAAATGCGTGGCTGTATCTCACTGAGGTCAACAAGGAGAAACATACACATAAGGAAAGCATATGGTTAAATACCTTCTTGAAATGGATCTCTGTATTGGATGATCTCTCAAGGATCTATAATAAGAGATCTGTCATTTCATTTGTAGAAATGAAAAAGTCACTTGAGACAGTTATTTTGTTTCTACTGCCTCAGTTGTCATTTGTCCCTGCTTTTTTTTTGTTTTTGTTTTTGTTTTTGGTTTTGGTTTTGGTTTTGGTTTTGTTTTTGTTTTAGTGGAGGGGGAGTGTAGGAACAGGAGGCGCATGTAAAGCCCAACAGTGGATACGCACATACTGACTCATGCTGAATCATACTGGTTAGCCAGTGAGCATAGCAGGATTCAAATTTGTAGCACCTCGTCATCATCAGGAAAAAACAAAACAAAGACACAGAAATTAGACACTTTGTTTGCATTATCATAGAATCATAGACTCATAGAATACCAAGTTGGAAGGGACCTCAAGGATCATCTGGTCCAACCTTTCTAGGTTGGACATCTTAAACGTGTTCATTGTGGTGGAGTCAACCACTTCCCTGGGGAGATTATTCCAATGATTGACTGTTCTCATTGTGAAAAATTTTCCTTTCGTGTCCAATCGGAATCTCCCTGGGAGTAACTTGTACCCATTACCCCTTGTCCTCACCATGTGACTCCTAGTAAAAAGGGAGTCTCCCTCTTCTTTGTAACTCCCCTTTAAGTACTGGTACATGGTGATGAGATCACCTCTAAGCCTCCTTTTCTCAAGGCTGAACAAACCCAGATCTCTCAGCCTATCCTCATATGTCATTATGTGATTACAGATTAACAATCATTTTAAAACTGTCATGTCAGATAGGTATCTGTAAGCCCCATACTTACAGATGTTGGTAGAATACCTTATAGCTAGTTTAATTGCATCTGGGCTGACTTCATAGCTACTTCTAAATGGACTGACTGCAGTTGAATCAATCTGATCTTTTTCACTGAACCTGGTCTTTTTCACTCTCTTAATTGGGAGGAAACACTGATCTACAAACCTCTAGCTTTGCCTGTTCAGTCAAGGTATTTTTCAGCATGGGATCTGAATCAGACAGACTCAGATCTGTCCCAGCCCTCTTCCTTAGCTCCAAAACCAATTACATCAGCAGTCACTGGCATCTTGGATAAACAAGATTCACTTAGTAACCATTGTGACAAGACAGGTTAATTGTAAAATATTGTGTATTGCTGACTCTTGAAGCAGCAAAGAAAGCAATTAATGTAAACTAAGTTGAAGAAGCACCTGCTGTGTGTGTGTTTTGAGAGTGGTCTTTTCCAGGCAATTAATTCAATTGCCCAAAATGTAAATATCCAAGGAGGTAAGCGTAGCAACATAGGAAAACACTTGCAGTTCAAACTGCTCCTTTTTCTGTCAAATGTTGAAACATGCTGAGGCAGATTCCCCAGCTGGTGTAAACTGTATAGACTTCACTGATTCCAAATGATAGTTTTCCCCATTCAATATATGGCTAATTTGCTTTTCCACACATAGTATGTAAGTAGGAATACAGAAACTGAAATGAGACCTGAGGAATTTACAAAACCTACAGCTTCCCTACCTTTTTGTATCACTATATGGACACAAAGTGTCAGGGAGCTAGGTGTGTGCAGGACTGTGTGTGTCCCCTTCCTTCCTCTTCAGAACTGGTGCATCCTGTGAAAGTGGAAGACCAGAGGCCTTGGTAGGTCACTTACTCCACCTTCCTGTCAAGACAAGAGCTGTGATAACTAAAAAATTCCAAGCAGGTTTTTATCTAACAGGATAAAAACTGGCAGTGATGGAGCTTCCACAGCTCCAAAAGAAATCTAGGGAAACTACTGTATCAATAAAACAGAACACAAGCACTGTAAGAGGAAGTTTTACTATTAATTTAACATGAACAGAATACACTGATAAGAAGACTACAGAGCAAATCAATCCATAATTCAATCACACTGAATGCAGTGGAAAAACTCAGGGGATTAGGTCTCTATCTTGCAGGTGTAACTTTCATTAAAAAAAAAAAAAGGTAAGATGATGCTGTTACCGCTGACTTTCTTTAAAACAATGTTTCACTTTCAAAATAACAATTTCTTTTATTTCTCCAGTAATCGAGTCTACATAGGTGACTTGAAGCATCACTTCATGCCAACCCACAAAGATACCTGTGTGTCTCACAGAGCACACTCCCCTCCCTGGGGTTTGGCTGCCGGGGCTCAGGACCAGGGCAATCCCTGCCTCCAGCCCTGGCAGCTGCTCCAGGCCGAGGCTCTGCCATGGGGCCTAGCCTGAGCAGTGGCTGCCACCATGTCACGACCTGCCTGGGCCTGCACCTCCTACCCACTGATGCAACCGTCCTTGGTGCCATACCCAGGGAGGTGCCCGATGCCCAGGGCTGGGGCTGTCCTGATAGCCCTGGCTGCCCTGCTCCTGGCTGCAGTGGTGGGATGGGCCCTGGCTGCCACGCCCTGCCCGCCACGCCCTGCCCTGCCCAACCCAGAGGAGCTGCTGGCACTGCCAGTGTCCAGCCCCAGGGAACCGCCAGTCCCCATGGTCCCCTGACACACCACTGTCAATACACCACAGAGATGTATTTTCAGATTGCAGATTTGCCTATTAAGTTACAGGTACTACAATGCCAGTATTTGCCTTATAACTAAAATGACACAAATACAGACTCAGGTGTTGGAAACAAAAAGCAAAGTCTTAGGGGAACAAATGAAAGCAAGTTTAAATAACGTGTAATACTAGCTCTTGGGCAAACAGCATTTTAATTTGGTTTACATCTCAGCTCTCCGAACTGTTATGAGAACCTATTGTATACCAAGCATATAAGAGAGAGACAGAGAATCTGTTTAGCCTCAGATTCAAGTGGAAAAATCTCCCTCTGAAAGATCTCTTTTGCTATTTGCTAATTTATTTCTCCACCACTACCTTTAGTTTCTTTCCTTCCCTGAAATCGTCTTGCTGCAAATATTGTTCTTACACAAAGTACTCTGTATAATGAACTTTAAACATGACATTTTCAGCAAATTGTTGTGTATGGAACAATTACAATTTCTTTTAGCTTTGATAGGGTTCAGGAAGAAAGCAATGGTATAGATTTAGATAAGAACATCTCAGTCTGTTTGATACACAGCTAACAGTTTGCAGCTAACAGTTTGCAGCATAACAGAATAACAGTTTGCAGGTGCATGTCACCACCAAGATCTCCAGGTTAGAATAAGTAGATTCAGAAGTTCCCATCAACAGTTGAAAAGCTTTTATCAGAAATGCTGACTTGGAGGAAGATTCTGAAGAGGGGGTTATATGAGATATCCTTACGATCCAATTCTTTCTTCCTCTTCTCCCATACATGATGTACATCCTTAAAATCATTAATAGGGTCTTTTCAGCATCTGTAATCTAGCTGAAGCCCTTCCTCAGTCTCTCCTGCTGATTAGATAATTCGAACTTTCCGTGTGCTTCATAAACAAATTTCTAAAAGCTCTCCCCATGTGGAATTGTCTCATCACTGATTTCTCCACTCCCTTTGAAGCTACCAGTAGGACTCTAAACAAGATGAAACAGAGAGAGTGGTGATTTAGCCTTGGCCTTTTTTTTATCCTATAGCTTGCTGGTAAGTACAATCCCTTTTTTGTTCAAAGGAACTGAAATCTGCATTTGCTGTCTTTCAGGAGACTGCCTTACCTACCACACTCCAGGCTCTTTCAGTTATTTCCTGTCCCACTTGCTTTATTTCCTTTTGCATAGTAGAATTAAATACTCTTTAACCAGAGAATGGATGTTTAAATAACAGGAATGTCTTTGCAGATGAATGGTTGGACACTTGCACATCTTCTGACAGTTTTCATGTTTAATATAACTGTATTAACTGGAGTCTTTTCCATGCAGTTTAACAGTATTGCAGCTTTAGCCTTGTCCTGAATTCATCATGTTGAAGCAAACATCTGCGGTATGTGTAACACATCAGAACTCTGTTGCTAATCTGATGCCTTGAAGTTCATAATGGGCTGAGTTACCAATTTTTTTCACAGCATATGGTAAATGAAGTGAACTACATGCACCAACAATACAAAAGAACTCTAAATTGCATACAGAGATTATTATTATCCTTCATGAAGTCCTAAAATAATATTTAGTATTAATCCAAAGGTTTTTAACTCTCTTCTAAACCTGGGGGACCTGGATTAAAGTATATAACCAGAAAATAAAAGGACAGGATTAGACTTTATTAGTACTCTCTGCCTTTACTGCCTATTCCCAAAGGTGGTTCACAGGAAGGATAATTTGCAAACATAGCAAATTAGGCCAAGTATTATTTACATAAAGTGCTCATGAACTGTAGGCTCTGCATAAAAATTCACTGTAGAGAATATACCAGAAAGTACTTCAGTACTTGGCTGCCTACCAATCGGCATGTGCAACAACATAGATGACAAGAGCTTTGAAATTGCCAGCAATTTATCATTACCTTTGTTTTTAAAACAGAACCAATATCTTGAAAGTTCTGTGCAAATGTGCAAACCAACCTGTAGGGTTGACTGGGATCTTTCAGTTCCCTGTGAGTGCATAGTCAGGGGCAATCAGAATCAAATTATCGTGGATCCCAGCTATGCCCAGAGGAGTGTTCAGTGCTGGGAGCAATTAAAAAGAACTTTTCTGTTCCTCAGTACTGTCATCCTGCACATTGACAAGTCTTTGAAAGCAAAGAATAAAACTTCCTCACACATAATTAGCTAGTACAAACTGATGAAAGAATGAAATATAAAGTGTTCTGCTCAAAGACATGATCATCAATCTACAGTTCATTCCATCACTGCTGATTTGAAAATGCAGAAAGATAGGCAAATTATCCTATCCTCCCACAAAACCCCTAAGGGCAGCGAAAATGGCCTCAGACCCTTCTTAATCCTTTTACTTTATTTTTTTTTTAATTTTTGATCTGGTTATCTTAGCTTGATTAGTGCAGTCCCCAGCAGAATATACAGAAATAAAAGGACTTTTAAGACTTAATGAAATTGCGCTGAAAGATAAAATAAAGCATTTAACCAATCATTTAAGATGTAATGATCTTTCATATGATAAACAATTTTAGGTGTCCAAACATCCCAGTCTGTGCTCTGACCTATAAAAGCCAATTTTGGAAACATTTTGATAGGATAACCGGCTTACACAACTTTGTTGTTGCTTCTCTTAATAAAGTAAAATTGTGAGTTAGAAACACAGTTAAATGTTGAGATGTAACCTCTGCCCAGTTTTAATCAATGCGGGTTTTGCCATTTTCTTCAACGAGGTGAGAAATTTGCCTCTCTGCTTTAACTCACCTGTCACCCAGAAATTTCAGACACAAACTGCTGAAACAGAAGCTGAACATGAATGGATCATCAAGCTTCAGCTGTAAATCTTCAGTAATTTTGCTTCATTTATGCCAAATATAATGAGATTGGACCAGGTTCTGTTCACTGTTTCATCAATAAACCTAAACCAGGCTCACTGACTTCAGGAGATTGCAGAAGAGTAATTGGAGGTACATTTTGTCCCTAAATGCTTCTGTAGCTAATCTGTCAGTAGAAACCTGCATAATTTTCCAATAAATATGCAAGATGAGCAGCACTGGCTGAATGAATTAGAGAAACAGAAGTACCATACTCTACAATCAGTTTGTGTTTCATCTGATGCACACCTGTAGCAAGACCATTTATAATGTGTGGTGTATTTTGGTGAAATGAAAAAAAAATCAGTAGTTAATTTCTGATCCTGATGGCATGTTTTCTGCTTTCAGGGTATATATTCAGTTTCTAGAAGTTTGTAATTATTTTAGCATTAAATATTTCTCTTTCATTTGAAATAAAAGCTCTTAAATATCTAAAAAAAGAGACCAAAAACCCAAGATCAAGCCCATAACCTACACTTTTTAGGAGAGTACCTGAAATCATACCAAGCTCATCTGCGTAAACATGCATTAATTGTCTCCATAGACTACGCGGGGAGACCGGGTCCTTAACTCTTGATAGTGAATTTTAGACTGGAATCTGATAGACACATACTTCCGCATGCATTTCAACTTCTGTATTATTTTCTGGTGTCCATAGGAATATAAGAATATTTGTCTTTTCCAGACCCTGTAAAGATTTCCCGTTGCCTCCCGAGAACCAAGTTTGTCTCCTTATTTCTCTCTTTCTTTATCATGAACAAATTAAATTCTTAAGTGAGAATTTACCAGGATGTTCCACAGAAACTGCTTGGGTGCAGCACCTGTTTCCACTACTGCAACATTATTTCTATTTTCAGGGAGAAAATAGTCCCATGAACAGATTTCTGGAACTAGGAAGACACTTCAATGTCAGGCTAGAAATACACTTAGAGACAGGATAACCATCCGTACATTTGCATAGTTCCCTGTATGAATTTCACAGAGGATGTTTGTTTCCTTATCAAGACATAGCTCAGGACTATGCAGAGCAGAGACTGTGACTGGGCTGCAGCAAGAAATCAGCTTG
The DNA here is from genome assembly GCA_020745775.1 of Theristicus caerulescens. Taxonomy (NCBI): domain Eukaryota; kingdom Metazoa; phylum Chordata; class Aves; order Pelecaniformes; family Threskiornithidae; genus Theristicus; species Theristicus caerulescens. Next base: position 80,177,381 of record CM036558.1, read on the forward strand.
ATTTACCATTGTTAAGATATCGTGATGACATGCATTCTGCAAAAAATCATTTAGAAAATGGAAGGAAAATGGAATACATTATTACTCTCTTTTCTGAGTAGGAACATACTGTGCCTCAGCCTGACACTTCCATTTGGCAGGTACTCTCAACAGATGAATCCTCAGATTACTTTCTTTAGCAATCTAACACAGAGTTCAATAGGCTATTCAGCATGACTTTTTTCAGTTATTTTGCTTAGGGAAAGATCCCAGCCAACCAATTTTGTCAAATGAAGGATCCTTTTTTTCCTTTTTTTAAAAAAAAAAAAAAAATCCATCAGCCTAGCTCGAGTAGCAACATGGTTACCTTGATATCACTACTGAAGCTGCAATGCTGAAAATATATCAAATGCTTTTGATCCCTCAGCTTTTTCAAACTCTGTCCTAGTAGAGAGGTATTTGCAAAAGAGCCTCCTTGAGGTTACACCAGTGCATTTTAAGTCCTAATGAAATAATGTTCTATCAAATTATGTTGGACTGAAACTTACAGTATGTGCCAATTATAAAAAGTTGATTGCAATTTCAAAATTATATTATAGTATATTAAATTTTATTGACAAAATAACAAATACAGCTGTTTGTTTATGAAGTTTTAGGTAATTAATTCTTCATGGAGGAATCAGTAGTGTGTTGAAAAGTTCTGAAAGAACAAAGTTATCAGAAATATTTTTGAAATTATGTAAATAAAATTGTAATAACATCAGGTCATGCAATGAGTTTATTAACACTCAAGATAGAAGGTATGTTGCAGTTATACTATGACATTGTGTTGAAGACTATAGCTCCTTGTGGAGCCTAATGATTGACAGGCAGAGCATATGTTGCAGGAAATATCCAGGATAGATAATGGCTTCATTCTCCTTCATGAAATTGGATGCAAAACCAACAGAAAAGAAATTCTTTTGGCTCCAGTGGGGTGATGTAAAGGAAACTCTTCTCAAAAGTAGGTTAGAATAGAGTAGAGTAAACTAAGAGTAAGATAAAAGTAAAGTAAAAGCGAAGTAAAAGTAGAGTGAACTACCCTTTACTGAAGAAACCTTGAAAGTGATTGAGTAGCTTTGGAAATCTCACCCTGTTATGACCCGGCCAGGTAGTCAGGCTCGGGGAAGGTTCGTAATGATCCCAAGGGCGAAATTAAGACACAAACGAGGTCATATGCCGCCAATCAGATGTTTTATTAGGTAAATATGGAAGAGTAAAGCGATAGGAAAGGCAGGAAATATTAGGAGGAAAATAAGCAAGCGCTCAGAGAGGTAAGCAAAGGATAGTCACCACCCTGGATCCAGCAGCGTCCCGTTGGTCCATAGTCTTCAGTTCTCTGGTGGTGGAAAGGCTTCTTCTTCTTTTAGTTCTTCAGGGGTGGAAAAGCTTCTTCTTCCATTTCTTTCTTCAACTTCTTTCTTCTTTCTGCCTTTCTTTTCTTCCTCTTCTTTTCTTCAGAGTTCTGGTTTAGTTGTACCGTCTTTTATCCCATGTTGGAGAGGGAGTTTGCCCTCATTTCCATTTGGTTACCCAGAGCAACATCACGTATGCCACACATGCACATCCAGTCACACAATATGTATTGCTGGTGGGCAAGTGGCCTGGCCCGGATATCAATTGGTGTCCCATTCTTGGTGGTGCCTGATAAGCCAAAGAATGGCCTGCTGCTTCAGCAAGCTTGCATGTTCTCTTGCAAGTTAATGGTACCTGATAAGCAAAAGAATGGCCTGCAGCTTGAGCAAGTTTGCACATCTCTTTGCAAGATAGTGGCACTTAATAAGCCAAAGAATGGTCCGCCCTTGGGCCTTATCAGACAGAAGAGTGGTCTGCTGTCCAGTCTTATCAGGTAAACACACCCAAGCAAGCTTTGAGACAATTGTTCTTAACACTTCAGACTCTTACATCACCCTGTGACTCAAAGATTGCTGTCTTGACTCGCAGATCTCTGTCTTCATGGTCCATGGTGGTGATAGAAGGAGAGGATAGTAAGGCAAGAAAAGAGACCATTTGTTTACACAATTTTTACAACTAAAGGTTTCGGCTGATACACTGCACGGATATATTTAACATTGTCTGGTGATGGGATGGCAACAAACTGCATGTTAGTCACAACACGTTGAATTAATTGAACAAAACACGGAATGACACATGGTAAAAATAACAACATTGCTAAACCACACAACATATAAAACAAGATATGCTTAACCCAGGGGGTACCCGGAAGCCATGAAAAGGGATCAAATTCCCAGCATCTCCAGGTCTGCATGAGTGCAGTCCGTGTTTCTGCTTTTCACGCCCTGGTCTCTGCACAGGCGCCCTGTGGTCTGCGTGCATGCAGTCTGTCGGAAGCTGGATGTCCAAGCCAGAAGATGGTGGTATAACGGCAATGTCGGGACAATTCCAGTTCCATAAGAGTCCTTGACACACCCGTTAACCACTGAGTGAACCATTAACCCGTGACCTTCCTTAACTCAGTGACAAGATAGAGTTGTCCTAAGCTCTCTACACTAGTGACTAATAAAGTTGTTATTGTCTAACGTCCATCCAATACCAAGTAACAAATAAACAAAGCTTACCTCATATTTAAATACAGAAACAGAAAGCCACTTGTGCTTTAACTCCAGCAGGCAGCTAAGCACCTCACAGCTGCTCACTCACTCCCCTGCAATGGGATGGAAGAGAGAACTGGAAGGGCAAAAGTGAGAAAACTTGTGGGTTGAGATAAAGACAGTGTAATAGGATTAAAAAAAAAAAAAACTAAAATAAGTGATGCAAAAAAACCAATTGCTCATCACCAGCCGACCAACGCCCAGTCAGTCCCTGAGCAATGGCAACCCTGGCAACTTTCCTTCCCAGTTTTTATCTCTGAACATGATATGGTATGGTATGTAATATCCCTTTGGTCAGTTGGGGTCAGCTATCCTGGCTGTGTCCTCTCCCAACTTCTTGTGCACCCACAGCCTGCTTGCTGGCAGGGCAGTGTGAGGAGCAGAAAAGGCCTTGACACTTGTATGAGCACTGCTCGTCAATGTCTAAAATGTCTGTAGATTACTAACACTGTTTTCATCACAAATCCAAAACATAGTACCATGCAAGCTACTATGAAGAAAATTATACTCCAGCCCAGTCAAAACCAGTACACCACTGTAGTGCAAAAAAAATTACTTAGACATTGTAATACTATCACTTAGTACATTTCTTCTGCTTTTTTAGGTGGAATAAAATTCTTCTTCAGAAAATTCTTTGGTATTTATATTGTATAAATTTAACTTTTGCAGTTTGTCATTCTCTCCTTTAGTCTTTTACCCTAAATGTACCTCTTCAGTTAGGATACATATAAATTATGAAGTATAGCTGCAAATTTCAGCTACTTTAAACATTAAAGGCACCTTTGTGTTTATCAGTCAGCACCTTTGTTTTATCCCCATAACTCTGGCAGATAGATGTATGCTAGGACAGCTGTCCTGCTGTGGTGTTAATCAGATGAGAAGGACCCTGCTGGGAGTTGTGGTAATTACAGTGGGATAGCTCATCTCTTCTTGAACTCTCTCCAGGTCTTCATTTTTCTTAACAGCAACAGTGATACTAATTAAAAACAAATGTTAATTATGTCCGTTTATCATGTCCCTCTTTCTTGACAAGTTAGTTTAATGGTAACTACCAACGTGCAAAAACTCCACTGGCAACTTTTCCAGTTCAACAGTTCCCTCCTTTCTTTGATGTCAACTAACTTGATTATTTTTTCTGATAACATGAAGGTGAAAACAAGCATAAGATTTTCACATGTGTCTTGCTTGCTGATATTCAGAGAGCATCTGTTCTCTATTGACCTTACTGTGCCTTTTACAAAGCCTTCCGTGGTGTTTATATTTTCTTCATTTTTTTAGAGACCAGCTTAGCAGCGAGGCTTTAGGAAGTGCAAGTCAGAAACTCAGATGCTCACATATTGTCTTAGATCTCTACCTATGTGCAAAAGCTGATGCAATTTGTACATCAAGGAGAATGAGAAATTTTAATTTAGAGCAGGACCAAACTAGTGTAAACCATTGATTCAAGTCTTTTCTACTAGCTCACAATTTAATTTTTACTCAGATTCCCTAACAAGTGAGTTGCATAAATGCAAGATAGCAGAAATTATTCTGATTTATATCTTATTAATCATCACTTGTGAATACAGCTATACATTTCTAATAAGTGGATATTTAGTTATCTCTTTCTCTTATTTAATTTACGTTTCCAGTCTTTTAGTCCTTGCACAATTAGAAATCTTATAATCAAAACCTTTCAAGAATGTTAAGTCTTCCAAATCAAATTAATGAAGGTATTCCACTTGTTTGTTACAGAATGTCTATTTACTCTAACAGTATTGAAGTAACTGATCTTATGAGGAACATAAGGTAGAGAATTCAAATCAAATTTCTGAAGTAACTAATACTCATGATGTAAACACAAGATCATAAGTTTTTATCTTTATCACTGTGTGTGTTAGTTCTTCTAGAGGTGTAAGTGATGATACCTATAAGTAAGTGGTATAAGACTGGATTCTTACTTTTTTCTGCAGTTTTGAAATACTTGCTAGAAAAGGAAGAACTTTTTCAGAAACAAAGGTCCTGGATCATTGTTTTGCTGCTGTAGCCAAAAAACAAGGAAAGCAAACCTGAAAGCTTGTCAAACATAATTTGTACTATAATATCTGGAATTTTCTTCATCACAACAGATTCCAGTGATTCTGCCTGATAATTTCATCTATCTCTTCACCTATGCATTTAATCTAAGGATTTTGTCAGTGTACCCATTAACACTGGATACATATTTTCCAGAGAAAACACTAGCATATCGAAATGAAAGTCCATTGTAGGCAGTCTGAGTAATCAAAAATGAAATCCAGCTAAGGGAATGCTCATCTACAAAGGCTTCAAAATTATTACACCTTCCTGTTAGTGATGCAATATAATCACAGAACATTTTGGAGTGTTTTTAATTCTGTAAGTAAAAGATGAGCCATGTTTAGAAAATGTAGACAAATATATTTATTTATTTGCAAGTGTGAAACAATGGCACAGACTATATTTATGATGTAAAAATAACAAATTTATCTTTCCAGAAATTCTAGGATTAAATTATCTTGAACTTGGTATGTAAAGGTAACAGCATTAGGCTCTAGTCCAATTTTGACTTGCATGAGTCAGCCTTTTGAATGATTCTCAACATCTCAGCTGATTATCCTGCGGATTTCCTGCCCTCAGACCTGTTCAGAGTTGGCATGGGTGCTGAGAACTGTGAGAATGAGGGATACAGACAACCGAAGGGATGGAAAGACAGAAAGACAAATGGACATTATGTCTTTAAGTGGGAAGATAATGTATAAGTGTTGCTGCTTGACACTCAAAAATAATGAATAGATGTTTGGAAATCACTGATTATCTACTCCTTCATTGTAATTTAAAAAATATATTTTTTAAATGTAAATATAGAAGATAGACATTAATACAACCTCCAATCAAACAGGTTTATATGACAGGTCAACTTTCAGTCCTTTTCAGGTTAATTTAAATTTGCAGTCAGATTGTTTTAACATTTTCCTCAAATTAAGTAACATTCAACTCCACAGCTGAGCTCATCCCACAGAAAAGCATACTTTAGCCATTGAAGAAAATAATCTGAATACACCATGCCTTAATTGCAATGCATTATAGATCATACAGTTTTCAAAATGTCTAAATAGCTTGAGACTAAGTGTCATTTTCCAAACAATCTAAACTTCTTTGAAAACAAATAGCATTGGGCTCCTTAATGACTCGGGCACTTTTGAAAATGGAAATTTTTGCAAGCCTTATGCTAGATTTTCTAGGACATTTTTGTCACAGTCAAATTTCATGGTTGAAGTTTAACCTTCATTATTACACTTCCATGTCAGCATGATACCGCTCATATAAAAGACATTACATCAGTCTAAAACTAGTATATTGAATTAAGCATTCAGTCTCCAACTGTGTGCATTTTTTTGTTCCTTGTTTTTTAACACATAATTTATTTGCGTACCAGTCGGAATATTCATGTCTTCAATCTTAGGTTATTTTGCTTCATTATTTTTTCCTCCAATGTCTGCCTTTTCCACTGGCCACAGAACTGCAGCTCTCTAGCCATAGACTTGACCTTGTACTAGGGTTGTTGTGGTGGGTTGACCCTGTCTGGATGCCAGATGCCCACCAAAGCTGCTCTATCACTCCCCCTCCTCAACTGGACAGAGGGAGAAAAAATACTATAAAAGGCTCATGGGTCGAGATAAGGACAGGGAGAGAGCATTCACCAGTTACCCTCACGGGCAAAACAGACTCTACTTGGGGAAATTAATTTAATTTATTACCAATCAAATCAGAGTAGGATAGTGAAAAATAAAAGCAGATCTTAAGACACCTTTCCCCCTCACCCCCGTCTCTTCTTCCTGGGCTCAATTTCATTCCTGATTTCTCTACCTACTACCCCATGAGTGGCGCAGGGTGACAGGGAATGGGGGTTGCAGTCAGTTCATCACACGTTGTCTCTGCCAATCCTTCCTTCTCACACTCTTCCCCTGCTCCAGTGTGGGGTCCCATCCACGGGAGACAGTCCCCCATTAACTTCTCCAACATGGATCTTTGCCATGGGCTGCAGTTCTTCATGAACTGCTCCAGCGTGGGTCCCTCCCATGGAGTGCAGTTCTTCAGGAACAGAATGCTCCAGCATGGGTCGCCCACAGGGTCACAAGTCCTGCCAGCAAACATGCTCCAGCATGGGCTCCTCTGTCTCCATGGGTCCACAGGTCCTGCCAGGAACCTACTGCAGCATTGGCTCTCCATGGGGTCACAACCTCCTTTGGGCACATGCACCTGCTCCAGTGTGGGGTCCTCCATGGGCTGCAGGTGGATGTCTGCTCCACCATGGACCTCTGCAGGCTGCAGGACAGCCTGCTTCAGCATGGTCTTCACCACGGTCTTCACCACAGGCTGCAGGGGAATCTTTGCTCCAGCACCTGTAGCTCCTCCTCCCCATCCTTCTTCACTGGCCTTAGAGTCTGCAGAGTTGTTCCTCTCACATATTCTCACTCCTCTCTCCAGCTACAATTGTGCAGCTTTTTATTTTTTCCCCTTCTTAAATATGTTTTTCACAGAGGCATTACCACTGTCGCTGATTGGCTCAGCTTTGGCCAGTGGCAGGTCCACCTTTGCAGCCAGCTGGTATTGGCTCTATTGGACATGGGGGAAGCTTCTGGCATCTTCTCACAGAAGCCACCCCTGCAGCTCCTCTGTTATCAAAACCATGCCATGCAAACCCAATACAGTTGTCCTCTATTCAAGCTGTACAGAAGGAGCAAGACAGTTTTTTGTTGTTTGGTTTTTTTTTAAATAACAAAAAAAATCTGTAGAATACAATATTAAAAAAAAATTGGACATTTACAAACTGTAACTTCCCTTAAAGGATCTCTCCATTCTGGTATACAGTACTGCATATCCACTAAATGCTAAAAACGGTATTTAAGTATTTGATGAGGACACAAATACACAAAGCAGTATCCTGATGACACACTTGGCACACATATCCTTGATGTGTTTTGATCTACTCCATCTTATAGGAGACCTTCTGAACTATGCTGTCCTGTAAGTCTAGACTGGGTCATTTGTAATTCACCCTGTATGCAGAGATTCCTTGAAAGTTTTTTGCTGCCTGTGGTAAGTTACGAAGTTGCTTCAGTGAACCAGTGGGAGGCACTCTTTGTTAGTACAAGAGGCCCCAAAGCCAACTGGCCAGTTAAGTTTCTAAATGAAGATATGAGAAGATGAACAATGTGCTACTTGCATTTGACCTAACACAGAAATAAATCCAGACAATTTGAAGACCATGATAAGCAGGAGGGAATGTGATGTGGCATTAATAATGAAACACCTTGGCTAAATGGAAGAAATTATTTCTGAATAACATTTAGGTGTTTATAAAGACTACTGGGGTAGGGAATCATAGGAAAGAAAACTGCAGGGTAAAAGGTCTTGCCCTAATACCATCAATGAACAGCATAACAACAAGCAAAAGCACCAGAGCCCCAAAAGCTCCAAAAGAAGCTAGAGTCCCCAACAGCATTGTTTGACATCTTACGAAAGCTCCCTTTGCTTTGGCTTTGCATGTTCACAGTAGACATAGAGTTAGCATACCCTGCAGGTCTTGATAATGAAGTTGCAGCTTAGGTGACTGGTGACATAGTCTGACTCTTATGTGTACTTTGAAGTATTATGGTAAGTCAAAAGGGCTATTTGCCTTCACTCTAGGGATTTTCCTTTAAAAATCTATGTAGTGAGTGGAGTAAAATTATTCCTTCTATCAGATGGTTTGATTGGTGAGCTGCGGCAATCCTCAGCTGGTGTGTAACACAATTTGGTTTTCCTTGATTGATCAGTATCAGCATTGCCTAGCATTATTATAAGATAGTAACAACTTATAAGACAAGCCTTTTTGTCTGAATGGTGGTGGTGGGAGGTGTGCTAAGTCTTCAGTTAACATGGAAATCTGAACTCTGACTTTAGTGGAAGACGTTTATGGTAACTGAAGAGCTGGACTTGACATTAAAATAGAACACATTCATAGCATAAACCTGCAGTAATCCTGGTTTCTCCAAAGTATTTTACCTGTACAGTTATGGAGAACTGAATCCTTATTTGATGGCAAAGCAAGTTTCAAAAAAGGTCTTTCTTTCCTGGACTAACACTAAGGTTTTCTAGGATACATGAGGTTGACATACAATAATCCACATTGCAGCTATGGAAGTGTCCCTGCACTTTTCTCTTTGTCACTAAATATGAGACAGTTTCCCATTTTGAAAGTTGTGCTTAATTTCAAGGAACAGCAAATTAATTAATGTAAAAATGATGCAAAGATAAATATTTCTCTCCAACAAAATGATCACTTTCATGACATGAAGAGTAGAATCCCTCCTACAATCCAGTCTTTAACAGAATTATACACTACCTAGACAAAGGCTTTATGAATCCATAGTATCCAGCATCTTCTGAAAGGAAGGCTTATGCAAACAACAATGTGCTCTGCAATTTCCCTTGATGATTTGAATAATGTTAATAAGGGATTCTAGGCTGAGATAAATATCATCAGTGTTCTCTTTACAAGAAAAAATGTCTTTCACAGTGCAAATCTTCTGCATCTTTGTGAACTGATTTTTGTTCATGTCAGTCAAAGTTTCTGTCATTAAAATGGTTTCATATGCATTTCAGTCTTTTTGGTCATTATATTTAGTTCATTCTCTGAAGCATATGAAAATATTTTTTCATTTAAAAATAATAAGCAGTGACATCTCTTTTTAATTTGTTTTTCCCTTTCAGAATGTGGAATCAAGAAATGTATCAACTATTCCCAGAAATCTGTTGTTCTTTTAACTAATGGACAAGAGTTCTGTAAAAAATTTTGATCAAAGTCTCATTTAGTCTGAAGTATTAGTACACATAGTGACCCCAATACATAAAGGCAAGATCTGTCCCAGACATCTGTCTCTAACTCACAGAGTAGGCATGAAAAATTTATATTCTAAATGCATGATGAAAGTTGTTGGTTTTCAAACAAAAAAAAAATTGTTGTTAAAATATTGTTGTTAACAACAATTATTAAAAGCTACAATTTGTTTAAAACCCAAAATTGTTGGTTTTTAAAAAACAAACAGTTTTTTAGGCAGTGCGGATCCCCATGTAATTGAAAGTGCTTATGCCTATTACTTTCTATATAACTGGTTCTCTTCATGGTCCCAGTCAAAGCAAATACTGAACAGAAGATATATTATATTACTAATATGGAATTGTTAAATCACACAGACCTTTAGGAGTTTTATCAGTCACAATAAAGGGATTTATATCTAGATTTTTAGAGACAAACTGAATTTCTTGGAGAAGTATTTATGTGTTACACACCTATGAATCATTTATTTTAAAGAGCTACTGAATCACCCACTGCATGAAAGTTGGACTGGAGCATAGAAATACATCTTTAATAGGAAAGAAGATGACGTTTTACAAATGCTATCAAAGATAATTAAACACACCCTGTTTCTTGGTTTCCATGAAGCACATTCTTCTCTTTTTTTCTGATTCAAGTATTAGAGGTCTCTTGTACTTTCAAACTGCAGAATGAAGGCACATTCTTTCTGTGTGCTCTTTGGCTAATCTTGCCTGGTGCTGGTTGTAAGATTCTTGTAACACACGTATTTTGGGGCACTAGGGAAAAATCAAAGGGCTTACATCTTAATATATATATACATAATTAAAGATGACAGGAAAGTGAGTAAAAATCCTGTAATTTAGAACTATACAAGATGATTTACATAGTGTTATTATAATAATTATCAACAGTGTAAAATTATTGTAAATTATCAATTATCTGTGACTGAAACAGCTGAAATATTTTGCAATAAACATAAAGAATGTTTTTATTAAAATAAAGAAGGACACCCTTTGGAAAACCATTCTGGTAAGGTAAATTTTATGACCTCTTTCCATAATGGTGACCTTGACTAGTCCTCTACACAACTAAATAAGAGTAAGCATACACAGGACCTCAAATTTTCTGAAGTAGCTGTTTCAGAAGATCCGGAAACGTATTATGTATTAAAAAAGGGACTTGTTTTATCTGATTTAAGAACCTAATATTCAGTTATGACTTTTGATGATTGTTATGCAAAAGCGCCCAAGCCCCATCTGAAACCACGATCCCATAAATCGGAAGTCCTAAAGGGCACTTCTACACTATGAAACTAAAGAAAGTCAGGAATTAAATTTGAACACTGCCCCCTAATCATCTGCCTTTTTAGTTTTCATTCTGGGTCAGCTGTGAATTAGTCTCCTGTAACACAAAATCTGGGCAGAGTTTGGAGCATACTATATTTTGGATACTCTTGCTCCAAAAGGTCAGTATGAAAAGACTGCATCATTTTTGGATATCTTCATGTTATAGAGTCTTCTGGCACTTTCCCAGCACCATCCCTCTGCACACCTTTATGCCATACCCTAAAACTCACAGTACATACTTTCAGGGTCATGCTATAAAGCACCATTCTGATGGGCTAAATACAGTCCTTAAATTATGTCAGACAGCTTGAAATGAAAAATAAAAAGAATGGAAAACCACAAAACCCTATGATAATTATGTGTCAATGCTACAAGGATGTCGCATAAGATCCACTGGAGATCCACAGCTAAAGATATCTATTGAGGAGATAGTTGGTCTATTCTAGAAGAAGACAGGTGGACATTAACCTGTCTGTGTCACTTTGCCTTAGAGTCAAGGCTGTCTTTTATTCAGCAACATTGACATACCTACAAAATACTTGGACTCATAAATTAAGACCTTGTAGCAGTGCTGATGAAGAGTAAGAGTATAACAGCAGCAGAAAATTATAGTTACATATGGTAGTGGTATAAAAATAAGCTATTTTAATCAATTGCAACTCTAATAACTTCCGAGCAGTTAAATCTGAATAGTACAACAGAAAGATATATTTCCTTCTTTTATTTAAAAAAAATCCTTAATCTAAAAAAAAAAATTTGTGTAAAACTCTACATACAAAGCGAAACAATAAACAACTATTTTTGACAACCACGTATGAAGTGGTCTTTTGTTGGATTCAATAACAGACAGAAAACAACAAAAAAAATGTTTAAAATTTTGGTGTAATCTATTGTTTCCTTTCTGTATATTTTGAGCAAAATAAACCTGCTAGTGGAATTTAGAAGTTGCAAGCTAATGTTTCATTAAGATATATATTTTTCAAACTGTCCTTCAAAGTGCAGAATTATTATCAATACTTATAAAATATCCTAGTTACTATATATGCATGCTTGGAGTAACCAGTACTGGCTTTCAGAATTTTAACTTATTTGATGTCTTTCTATTGACTGTTTTGCTTTTATTATTATCTAACTGCATAAAGTTTTGATGTCAATGCAACAGTAGGTAGCTGCTACAGCTACTTGTGACTGTTTCATCAACATTTTGAACAGCTGTGATAAAAATGTTAAGACAGAAATTAAAACACAGTGGCTATCCTGCTAATATATCTGCTCTAGAAGGTTGGCCAATATTGTGAAAGTCTCCAATATTTTACAAGATATTTCCTTGTTAAACTTGGCTTCCCTCTGAAATATGCACACCGGAATCCCATGTTAATATGAGAAGATTCTAGTAACTTATGAAACAAAGCCATTCAGAATTAATGAAGCAGCTCCTTCTGCCTGGATCTAGATGTTTCAGAGAAATGAGCAGCAAACTGTACATATTACAGTACTGCAATTCAAAGAAAGGTAGGTCATGCTGCCAAAAAGACAACTTCCAGTAAGCTGGCAATACTTCAATTAGAAGACAAATTCTTTTAAGCTCCCATTTTTGTGCTCAGATGTATGTGTCTAATTATCTCCATAAAAATACTTTGAGCTGTCTTTTTTATTATTATCATTATTTAGAATATAAACATCTTTGAAAAAATACTTATTATTGTTTACAAGATATTACACAGTAGAAAGAAAGAGCACCAGGCCGTGCACCAAAACTATTTCCAGTCTAAACAGACACAGTACATAAGGCAGACATAAGTAAAAATACTAAATAACTTACGTCTGGCCATACAGCTTGTCAGCAAAATGTTTGATTTACTGATATCCAACTTTTCTCACTGGCCAGCCCAGCAGAAATTTTCTTGAGGACTCCTCCAGTGCAGACAGCTGTTTGAAGAGATGTGGTGGTAGCAACCAGCTCCTTACTTGTGTCCATCATGTAACAGGCTGCAAGCTATGGTCCTATGGCAGGTGCCATATGCTATCACTGCCAGATTACTTCATCTATTTTTCAGCTTATTCCTCCAGGGCTGGAGAGGCAGAGGACCAGTGGGAGTAGGCCTGGTGTCTGTATTATTCTTCCTGTTGAGCTATACACAGGCAAAGGCTAAAGGTTGAATATCATAGCCTTCAGCCTTAGACCACAACACAGCACACAGAATTTCCATGCAATTTTCTCTTTCAAATATTGCTCATGTGGTATCAAAGGAAAAATATGCTCAACTTGTTGAGATAATAAACAGAAGGGGAAAGTTCTCTTCCAAATAGCTCTCTGGATTCACAATCCATGTCAATAAATGTAATTCTAATTTCTGCAAATTATTAATTCATACCAGTGGAGGATTTAGCTCTAAATGATTTTATTAAACTTGTAGGTGTTTTTGCGTACAATTCACACGAATATGTACATTATCTAAATCAAGCATCTGCAGGGCAAATGAAACTAATCTCTGAGAAACAAGGAATGATAGGCATTGAAACAAAATTTAATTTTAAGTTTTCCAGAATTTAATAGAACATACATATTTTTAAAAATCCTCCATTGAAATGAGAGACACCTGTTCAGGTCCGCCTAGATTTTGTTTGATTTAGAACTAGCTGGATTTGGATTAGGAAGGAAAGAATTCAAAAGCAGCTTTTGCCCTTAAATCCATGATAAACTGGCTGCTTTTTATTTGTAACTAACTGCAGTGAGCCTTACAGGGATTTCTGTATGGCTAATAATCAGTGGAAGTAATGTTCAGCTAGGACACACCTCCTAAGGCCAATTTCCTCAGTGCAGGTAGTGGAGGAAAAAATTAGCTGTGCCAGTTTCATGGATTATGGTTCTACTGTCCATGTGGCCCTAGTGAGGTCTCAGAGTCCTGAATCTAAAGTGTCCTGACCTTCTGTTCTTCTGTCCAAAATGGGACCAGTCAGGAATGTTCAGTCAGCTGGGATGTAGCAACCAGGAGTTGAATTGTGGTAAGGAGGCACTTGTGTTGTTAAACTAAGCAGTACCTATTATGTGACTGGTGTTCATCCCTTAGAAAGCTTTATCTTTTAATAGCAATGTATTCATCTCAGATAAAAGGGGGCAGTTCACTTGTGAGACTTTCACTAGAAGTGTTAGCTGCCAGAATTCCCCTGTGGCTTCTCAACAGCACCACAAAAATTAGAGGGGAGGGTCTTGTTCAAATGGAAAGGCTAGTTCTGCTGGTACCCTGTTGCTGGAGGGCTTCCAGGCCCAAGTCAGGGAGACCCAAAAAGGCTATCTGAGAGATGATTAGAATTTTTACAAGGATAATCTCAGCATGTAAGGATTTAACTTGAAATATGAGCTGGACTTAAGAATGTGAATGCACCCAGGGATATGAAACAGGAAGGCAGGAGATCTCAGAAAACATAACTTTTGGCACTTTCAAAGACATGTTGTTACTCATTTTAAGGTAGTCTGTTGCCTAATCTCTTGTTCTTAATTCCAGTTTCACTAAATGCAGTGACTGAGTAATTACTGAAAGATCAAGATAAATAGATTTAAAACATCAGCAACACATTCAAAAGAGAGCACCATTAAAATCAGTGTTAGCATGCCAGTTCTTGTGGTGCTATTGATCTACACCATACACATTGAAAAATGTCACTAGAGACAGCTTTTCCTTGAAATCTTATTGTCTTATTGTCACAGGACAAACAAAACAGAAACCAACTACAATACTAATGCAAAATTGTGCACTGACTGTAAAATTGCACAACTTGATCTCAGGCAAGGTGAACAAGTACTTGTACAGCATCCAATGCCTAATGAACTCTTGTACCAAACCTATACTTCATCAAACAGAAAAAAAAGATATAATCTCTTTATTTAGACCAATAACTGAATAATCACCTCTGAACTCTGAACACATTGTTTGTTGATAGAATTGTCCCCCAACTAAATGTCTCAGTACCAAGACTTCTTCTTGTCCACATTTTTTGACAACAGACATCCTAATCAGAAATTTACTGTCAGGAAGAAATTTAGAAACATGGTGGGATACTCTACAAACAACAGATAGCAGCTAAATGCATTAGATTAGAGGTGAGAGCCTTGCTGTTGTCAGTACTTCAAAAAATATCACTCAGAAAACCCTTCAATATTTCACAAATTTTAGAGGGAATCTGAAAACTGTTTCACAAACGAGTACAACTTATTACTTCAAATCTATCTTAAGATAGCTTCTGAAGAGATGATAAAGCATGTATTTACCAGCAACGTTAACTTAGAACACATTCCAATGTTTTTTTATTATTTTTAAGGAAAAAATACTTACAAGTGCTTGAGTAATTGGGTTCCTTTTATTTTCATGGCTGAAAACACTGACAAAAAATAATGTTTAGTTTTCTCGGGAAAACAAAACAAAAGAAAGTTTTCAGGTTCACTAACAATTTTCATTTAGCTCTAAACAAAACACTTCATTTTTTAAGCAAGAGGATATATTAGGCATTATTCGAAACTTGGGAACACTGCCTCTGTCTCAAATGTGCTATTATCATAGTTGTTACTTTTTTGCTGCCTTGCCACAACAACCTTAATATTGAAAAAGGTATTTTTTATTGCTGCTATAGGACAATGTGAATGGAAAGTATGCCAATATGTTTGGATTAACAAGTAGTTCAAATTGCTACAAGCATCGGTAAAAGCTTGTTTTGACAAGATACAATAGTGAAGATATTTCTTATATTTGCCAAAGCTGGAACAGCATGGTTTCTGTGGGAAGGTATATTCACCCAAATGAGCTTTGAGGCTTATCTTTATCCCTATGGGTTATTTCCAGCTGCAAATATTCTTGGCTCTCTGACAGCTCCCCAAATATGCAGAGGCTTCCTCTACCAGCTTTTTTGGTAGAAAAATAATTTTTTCTCTGTTGTAAGGAGCAATAATTATCTGATCAAAGGATCAACACATCTGGTAGTTCTAAAACAGTAAAACTAGTTGTCCACTGTTAGCAAATCAGTAATGAGCTCATCAGCATTCATGGATTTTTTTTCAGGAATGTCACAAACCAACAGAGTAGCCTAATCAAGCACTTATGCTCGCATATGATTGCCCAAGATATAAAACAGTCTTCCCCTCCTATTTTTTTCATATTGCTTTTGATCTTGATCACAGAATTGAGATTGTACCTCTGTTCACTTACTCTATTTTTTGTGGTCAAAATTCCTTCCATTTTGTTTAGGGTCCTGTGGAGCCAGTTTATCCTCTCTGTGTAGTATACAATACCAAATTTACTTTGTAAGATATACTACAACCCCTCACTAAGAAATTCTGTTCTTGTAACTTGAATAGTTAGTTGGGGGCTGGTAGCAGTTTCTGCCTTATGGGTTGTATATTTAGATGACTTTCCTCTTCTTAATCTGATGTACTCTGATCAGATCTCAAGGCAGCTTCCAGTGGATCGCAGCTTTTATTTCATTCTTGTTTTTTTTTTTTTTTTTTTTCCTATGACTGTAACTTCTACAAATGTTTTTGTGTCTTTTCCATCTGCAAAACCATATATCTTGTGGAGATACAGCTGACTGTAGTACAGCAGGTCACTCTTGGAGTTAAGATAGGGAAAGGCTTATTTCAGAGGTTACAAAATTTCTTTGCTTCTTGATTGTGATGAGGGTTATTTATTTTGAAGTGTCTATTATACAAATTATAAAAAAACTGGGGAAAAGTATACCCGTTCTTACTAATACAATTATATAGAAATTAGTCACTGGAGTTGATAATGAATATAGAATGTGCATGTCTAGGCTATTCTTCTAAGAAAATGAAAGTGCTGTTTTGATTCACCATTACTTTGGTCAATACGTATAAAATTCTCACAGGGAAAAATTCTGGTTTGGTGCTGTGTTGGGTTTATGTGGCAAGGTTTGGTAGTGGGAGGGCTGCAGGGGTGGCTTCTGTGAGAAGACACCAGAAGCTGCTCCCATGTCAGACAGGGCCAGTTCCAGCTGGCTCCAAGATGGACCCTCTGCTGGCCAAAGCTGAGCCAACCAGAGACAATGGTAGGACCTCTGTGAAAAACATATTTAAGAAAGGGTAAAAAACACTGCACAACAGCAGCTGGGAGACAGGAGTGAGAATATGTGAGAGAAACAACTATGCAGACACCAAGGTCAGTGAAGAAGTAGGGGAGGGGATGCTCTAGGTGCTGGAGCAGAGATTGTCCTTCAGCCCATGGTGAAGACCATGGTGATGCAGGTTGTCCCCCTGCAGCCCATAGAGGACCCCATGCCGGAGGTGGTTATGCCCTGAAGGAAGCTGCAGCTCATCCAGAGCCCATGTTGGAGCAGGCTCCTGGCAGGAACTGCAGCATGTGGAGAGGAGCCCACACAGCAGCAGGTTTTCTGGCAGGACCTGTGACTCCATGGAGGACCCACAGTGGAGCAGTCTGTTCCTGAAGGACTGTACCCCATGGAAAGGACCCATGCTGGAGCAGTTCATGAAGGACACTGGAGCAGGGAAAGAGCGTGAGGAAGAAAGAGTGGCAGAAACAGTGTGTTATGAACTGACTGCAACCCCCATTCCCATCCCCCTGCACTGCTTGAGGGGGAAAGAGGTAGAGAAATTAGGAGTGAAGTTTAGACTGGGAAGAAGGGAGGGGTGGGGGAAAGGTGGTTTTAGATTTGTTCTTATTCCTTATTGTCCTACCTCTGTTTAATTGGCAGTAAATTAAATTAATTTCCCCAAGTGATCTCCCTGTATTTATCTCAACCCACAAGTTTTTTGTTGTATTTTCTCCCCTCCATCTTGTTGAGGAGGGGGAGTGATAGAGCAGCTTGGTGTGCACCTGGCAGCCAGCCAAGGTCAACCCACCCCAGGTGCAAAATGCTGGGCTGTGTTTTATGGAAACTGAATACAAGTTCCACCTACATGTTTTACACTGTCAAACACTTCATATAATTTTGGGCCTGATATTAAATGTTCATTTTCATTGACATTGATAATGTCATTGCCTTCTAATGTTTGAATTTTCTAAGCCAATGTTGTCATAATTTGAGTGCCTTTTGTGTATCAAGCTGAGTGACAGTCTTTAACATTATTCTTTGATGAATTTTTTTTATGCCTTTGACATGACCTGGTGTCTTACCCCTTAGGTCAGATTATCATTTTAGTTGTATCAATATGAATTTAGAGCATCTCCTGGGAAGTCAGTTGAGTTATTACAAATTTATGCTGATGTAAATTAACACAGAACTTGGCTGTTTGCATGAGAAATACAAGTTTAAAGAAATGTATTTGATTTCTGTGTGCTGAACAGGTTGTATGGAGCATTTTTGCTTATTTGCAGTCTTATCTTGTCACTTTTAGCAGAGACCATGCAGCAAAAAATGTAACTTTTTTCTAAACTTTTTTTTAAAAGTACTTGCACTGGCAGCAATATACTAGTTACCTAGTAACTACTCTGGTGTGGCTTGTAGCTCTATTTTGTTTATATCTAGTTAATCATTTCTGTATAGCTGGGTCACCGTTCCTAGAGGACAATGCAAAACCAAGAAAAAACCTAATGGATATCAGTCCTTGTTTCCTCTGTTGTGTGATTTGGTTTGTGACTAGTGGAATAATATTTCTTTTTCCTTCGATGGCTTATATATTTCAGTATCACCTTTATGTCAGGGAGCCAAAGGTCAGATAATGCTCAATTTACTTGCTGCTGTTGTAGCAATAGTATTTGTTACATTCATGTGACTTGCCTGCAAGATTTTATATGATGGGCTTAACATGTAGAAGCTGTATTTTTTCAGACATTTTTATTGACAGTAGTTAAATTTTTGGCTGGATGTTTAAGTCAGTAGATATGGCGCTTTGTTGCAATAAGCGGAAGCTGATATACTGTAATGAACTGGCCAGTGTGTAAATACAAATTTGTAAAAAAATGGTTATAACCAGGTACTCATCTCTACTATGTCAGAATCTGATGACTATTAAAAGCTAATATTGATTCTCTTTAATCATATGTGAAGGGAACTTTTGAGGCAGAACCATAATCTTTGTGAAATACTGGGTGACCTCTACTTGCAGCGCAGTGACAACCACCTGGTTTCCTGTAGCCAGAGATTTCATACAACATGATCATTAATTTTGTTAATAAGATAACTTAAAATTAATCTAGAAGTGATCTAGTTCATCTCACTGCCACCAAATAGGATTCCTGTGGATTCTGTCATTTCCTGACAGAAGTTTGTCCAGCTTGCTCTCAGTCTACCACTGACAGAGATCCCAAAATATTCTAGACAATCTATGGTAGTGTTTAACCATCTTTGCCTATACAAAGAGATTTTCAATGTAAACTCATTGGTTTGGGGGTTTAGATGTACTCATAGTCTGTAGGTGGTTCTAACATTGGCAGTTATGAGTATTTCTTTGCAGTGTGTGATCCTAGATAAGCATCCTCCAAACTGTCTGCAAAAGGTTGCATCATGAGTTTTAGGCTGTAGATATTCACCATCTCCTGGACCATTTCCTGTAGCAAAACAGCATGGAAATGTTATTCAGTATTTGACAAAAAGGATGATTTAACCCTTAATTAATTTCGTTTTCAGCCCGTGGACTTAAACATATAATTTTTGAACCATCTAGGAAAAAAAAGAAAAGATTGGATTTATGGAAAAATAGTTATCTCTAATTTTTATGAGTTTTAAGCAAATTCTTCTCCCAGGATTTTTAAGACAGAAATCAGTTCAGAGGCATGAAAATTCATTGTGAATATTTCACTATCTAAATGATACAAAGATTAATTTTGTCCTTTAAAATGTATTCTCAATATTTTCCTTCTAAAATAAATATTTACATGGCATCCATTCTTCCGGATTCTGACAAATACTGTCATGCAACTGCCAAAATTCTGATAGCTCCTCTCACTTAAACAGATGTAGTAATTGCTAGAAATTTCCTGAGAGAGTCAATTCTTCTGAGATTTCCTACACATTTGCCAATTAATATGAATAGTTGGAGAATTGGCCAAATTTTTGTGATGTTTATCTGAGGCAAATCACTGAGCCTGTGGTGGTTCATCCATTGCTAATGAGAGAATTAAATTTAAGCTTGTGTATGTATACTGTTGAGAATATTATGGATAAAATCTGTACCTCTCAGAAGTGAGGGTCCAATTTATCATTAATTTCAATGAGGCCAGAATTTAATCCATTGTACAAAAGCATTGTATAAAGCAGGTGTTCAAAATGACACTGCAGTATGTTGCCTGCACTAGAATTCTGCAATCCTGCAAGAAGATAAAGTACATAAAAGGAACACAGCAGTAAAGAATGTGGAATTCTGTATTACCTTACACATTGGGGAAGTTGTATACAACATGTAGATTTGACAACTGCAGAGAATTTCTGTTCTACTCAAATAATGTCAATAGCAGATATAAATAAAACCAAGATTTTGATCTGACAAGTAATAAATTATAAACAAAGTTTTTTCTTTATTCTTCCCTTTTCTTGATTCTTGTATCTTATAAAGATAACAGCCGCATTATTCAAGCCTTTGGCATTTTGATCCGCTTGTCCTTATTCAGCTTCCGCATATTAATAAGTGTAACCAACTGCTATCCAGGTTTTCCTAAACATCCCAAAATTTCATCTTGGGCATTTAGGCTATTTCATTAACTTGGCCTTGGAGATTTTTTTGTCCTATTTTTGGTCATATCAATATATATTCACTGTACTGCAGATTCATACAGCCTATTCTCGTTACGTAGCGATAATGTTGCTTCTTCAAATCTCTTCCTCCTAACCAGCTTGATTCCACTAGTTCAAAGACTTTCAACTACTGCATGCCTTTGCAATGTCCTTCCGCATGAGATCATGAACAGTGGGATGACTGTATTTTCCAGTCAAAATTAAAACCCCATTTGTTCAGCTTGACTGATGCTTAGTGACAGCTCTGTGTATTTCTCACTGTGATGTGAATACATGAATGACACTGAATCATATTGCATTGTGTGGTAAATGTTATTGGATTAATTACCAGTGTCCAAGTTTTTATCCTTTTTTTCATTAAAGTCACTATTATACCAATGCGAGACATAAATAAAACTATTTTATTAGTGTCTGTCTTGCCTAAAATGTGAATTAAAAAAAAAGTTATAAAAAAGACAGTAAATATATAGCATAAAAAAAAATAATCACTTCTTAACAGTGCAGGTGTAAATGTCACTAATGAAGTAAGAACAAATATGTGATGTTAATTATCCTGGCTTACTATTTTCCTCTACAATGTAGCACTTTAAAGCATGTTACACTGCATGGACCAACTTTGACTAAAACATTCCAAATATATGTGGGATATTTTTTTTCCTATTTTGTTTACAGAAGGTGTGTTTTCAAACAAACTTGTCTGAACTGGTCCCAGACAAACTATGGATACTCTTAAGTTGTATGTCACATTGCTACAATTATTATTAGTTACCATTATTTTTAGTATTGTTAACATTTTTTCCAATGATATTTTATTGGTGTAGAATTATTTCTGGTTTACTCCTTGCATCTCTGGAGGAACTACAACATTATGGTGTACTTGTCATTGACCACAGTACTTCTCCTGCTGTTGGGTAAATCTCAAAGTTTGGACTCTAATTTCAACTATAGACTCATTATTCCAGTATGGGAATGTGATGTTCTTTTAAGGGGTTGCAACTATAGTTCATAACAAAGCACAGATCACAAAGCTTCATTAAGTGCTCTGTCCACAGATGGGCTGTGTAGGGTGGTCACCTTGTTATTTATGAATGTAGCTATTTCAACATCTTCTACATGTCCTGTTTGAAAAATGATAATTCCTAAAGTTTTTTTCCTTACAGAGAAGTCATGATTCAGTAATTTTTTCTGATTCAACAAAATTTTTAGATGTGTTCTTTTAGACTTTTCCAAATTGAGATTAGTGTGAAATTTAAGTTAGTTTTTAACTGGTCTCCCTCTATGGAAGTGAGTGCAGTTAGGCTAATTTACACCAGCTCAGAATATGTCCATAATACTTAGTGTCTCATTCACTAAATTATCATCATAGCATGTTGATTTTGCAGAGTGATTAAAATTACATGTTAAGAAATTTTGACAAGAAAGGGAGAAAAGAAGCTTTTGAAAGTTTAAAATCAGCATTTCACTTTAAAACAACTCAGCAAGGACCACCTGCTGCAAGAAAGCACCAAGAGCAGCTCTTATCATATAAATTCATTTTCTGAGATGCACAAAAGAGTCAATATTTAAAGTCTATTGTTCGTTAATTTCATTGTTTAATGAAGATGGCAATAATGAGTCATGTGGAGCGCCCTTCACAGTGAATGGCAGTAGTGATAGAAGAGTCACAGCACAAAATTCTAATACTATCAAAATACCCAAGTTCTTATCTAACTAGAAGTAACACTGGCAGAGATGTTATTAGAACACTGTACTCTGGGAGTGCTATATTTGGAAATAGGCATTTCTTGGACTATTATCACAGCATGATTGATTCAGTATTTCCCTTTGTCCAAAATCAGTTTAAAAATAATTTCTGAGGAAAATAATTCTATTTAAAAATAGTAATATAATGATTTAATACTGCTAATACAATAAAGTTTAATTGCAAATATTTAGTTAATATTCTTTGGCTTATTTCCCACTACCTTTCTAGAAAAAAATCTTCATTTTAATATCTCTCAACTAGGACATGGAATCATCTAACAGGATTTCAATACCCACATTTAAGCAACTGTTCACATAGGTTGATTTGCAAAGGTGTGAAGCATTCAAAGCCCACTTAGAGTGGTGCAACTGCTCAATAACACCATTCCAAGATCATTCACATAGGTTAAATACAGACTTAATTGCCAAATTAAGCATTGGTCACAGAGAACTCCAAGACACTGACAGCGAAGTGTCAAAACTGTCAGAATTTACTTGCTCATGCTCCCAGTGTTCTAAAAATAACATCGCAGCTGTTTAAATTTTAAAATATCGATAACATTTTTCCATTAACACTTTTTTTTTTGATGAAAAGAAACACTCATGAAAACAAACTAAAATAATGTTTTTCTTTTCATTTGATAGGAAATGCTTGAAAAAGTATACAGAACACAATTCTCAGAAATAATAAACAATATTTTAAATATATCTAACCTATGCTAGAATAAAAAAAGATAAATTCTTTATAATCAATGAGTGGTTTGAATATTGAGAGACTCAGAAGCTTTAATTCCTTGAGCTTTTGAGAATTTCCTAGTCTCTTAGGTGTCTAAATCACATTTGCAAACTTCCCTTACCTTTAAGTCTGTTAATGAAAGTGAAAGTTGGTTTCATTTCTAAATCATTTAGATGTGTTTGAAAATGTTACCTCTGGCTAAAGAAATTACTGGAGCTGTTTCATTACAAAGATTTCTTCTTTAACTGTTTCTTTTTTATGGTGTTCTCAGGTAGTAACAAAAGAGCAGCGGGAAGATGTAGGTCTCCAAGACCATTTCAAAGTTAAAGGTAGATTTTCTGTTCCTTATCAGCCAGACACAAAAATTTCTGTTGATCTTTGACAATGTGTTTCTTTAAAGTATATTGGCTGCTATTTTCTTCATTTACAGTAAAAACAGAAAAGTACATTAACTCGTGCTTTCATTTTCAGTACATGATTCCAAGTGCAGAACTCTGCCTTATAAAGATCTGTAGTTGCTGACAAGAATCAACAGTGTGAAAGATAATGCTTGGCCTACAGTTACGTAGCCTTTTATATGTAAGACAGACAAGAATGCTGAATGCTCATTCAAGTATTTCATAGCAATTTGAGGCTGAAAAGCTGTTACTTTAATATGGAAGGTAAATGATAAGATTCAGACCTTCACAGTGAACAGAGGAAAAGGATAAATTGAAACAAACAGCAGGCTGCACATCTCTCCAAATGAAACCAAAAGGAAAAAAAGCCACATCTATGTTAATCCAAATACAATATAGACTGATAAACACATAGACAAGATACAACCTTAATTTTAGGGTTAAGGATGCAGAGCAGGGAAGAAAGAACAATAGCATAGATTATGTGGTGTTTATCATTTTTAGATATACATAGCTGGAGTTAAGCAAAGCAAATGTGGGTAAAAGCTATTCTTTCTTTTGTGGCAGGCATATTTCCTTTGCTGATTTCAGGCCAGGGATTCTTGTACTATCTGAAACTGCAAATCCTACTCCAGAAATTCAATTCATCAGAGTCTAGAGGATTAGGTAGGACTGAAATGTGATCACCAAAAGGAAGCTCTGAAGAAAGATTTAAAAAAAAAAAAAAAAAAAAGGAATCAGTTGGTTGATGTTTAAAACATAATTAAGTTGATTTCTCTCTCTTTTTCCCAGAAAGTAAAAACAACTTCTGCCCAAATGTTATAAAATACTGTTTTTAGTGACTCAGTCCCTTTTAATGTTAGAACTGATTTTCTTTCCCACTGATCTGCATGGGAAACCAGATTTAAATGATAGATAATCACAGAACAAACTACTAGTAGCCCAGTACATGTGATGATGTACGGTCCAGCTCTTATCCCCTTTCCAGGCAGTGCTGCACACCATTGGACTGAACACATGCTCACTGTTTCTGTGAAAGCCTTAATCAGGTATAATTTCCTACTTTCTGAATGCCTGGGCCATGCCATCAGAAAGTAAGCACAGTGTCATTCTTGCAGTTGAACAGCTGATGCAACAGAAAGAGGAGGGGCATATATATATCTGTCTTGACTAGTTATAGAAAAGAAGACGATGCCCCAAAGGAAAGCTGCAAAGTTCCTCAGACACTTCTTTTCTGGAGAAGCCAAACTGATCAGAAATTTTGGGCTATTGGGAGAAGGTCAATATTGGAAGACAACTTACTCAAATCTGGACAGATAACTGACATGGGCATAGTTCTTTTGTTTCAGAATATCAAGCAAGGACTGAAGGAAAGATAAAAGGAAAAGTTTGAGATATATAAGGAAGTCTTATATTCTTCTCTGTTTGTATTAATACCTTGCCTTTATCTTAAGATTTTCCCTCCCAATTTCCAGAGCTTTTGTTCATATTCAAGACAAACAGGTCCACTGTCGTTTGGCAGCTCATGCCTTCCAATGGCAAAAGGAGCGGAGGTGGAGAAATGTTTTTTGTAATTAAACAAAGTTCTGATATATGGTCAAACATACTTGCACACAGGCACATAAGTACAAAGAAGAAAATCATAGAATCATAGAATAGTTTGGGTTGGAAGGGACCTTTAAAAGCCATCTAGTCCAGCCCCCCTGCAGTGAGCATGGACGTCTTCAACTAGATCAGGTTGCTCAGAGCCCAGTCCAACCTGACCTTGAATGTTTCCAGGGATGGAGCATCCACCACCTCTCTGGGCAACCTGTTCCAGTGTCTCACCACCCTCATCATAAAAAATGTCTTCCTTATATCCAGTCTGAATCTACCCTCTTTTAGTTTAAAACTACCCCTTGTCCTATTGCAACAGGTCCTACTAAAAACTCTGTCCCCATCTTGCTTATAAGCCCCCTTTAAGTACTGAAAGGCTGCAATAAGGTCTCCCTGCAGTCTTTTCTTCTCCAGGCTGAACAAGCCCAACTCTCTCAGCCTGTCCTCATAGGAGAGGTGCTTCATCCCTCTGATCATTTTTGTGGCCCTCCTCTGGACTCACTCCAACAGGTCCATGTCCTTCCTGTGCTGAGGACTCCAGAGCTGGACGCAGTACTCCAGGTGGGGTCTCACCAGAGCTGAGTAGAGAGGCAGAATCACCTCCCTCGACCTGCTGGCCACACTTCTTTTGATGCAGCCCAGGATACGGTTGGCTTTCTGGGCTGCGAGAGCACATTGACAGCTCATGTCCAGCTTTTCATCTACCAGTACCCCCAAGTCCTTCTCCTCAGGGCTTCTCTCAATCCCTTCATCCCCCAGCTTGTATTGATATTGGGGATTGCCCCAACCCAGGTGGACCTTGCACTTGGCCTTGTTGAACATCATGAGGTTCACACAGGCCTACTTCTTGAGCTTGTCCAGGTCCCCCTGGATGGCATCCCATCCCTCAGGCATGTCAACTGCACCACTCACCTTGGTGTCTTCTACAAACTTGCTGAGGGTGCACTAGATCCCATGGTCTATGTCATTGATGAAGATATTGAACAGCACTGGCCCCAATACGGACCCCTGAGGGACACCACTTCTCACTGATCTCCATCTGGACATTGAACCAGTGACTACTACTCTCTGGATGTGACCATCCAATCAATTTCTCAACCACTGAACAGTACACCCATCAAATATGTATATCTCCAATTCAGAGAGAAGGGTGTTATGGGGGACCGTGTCAAAGGCCTTACAGAAGTCCAGACAGACAACATCCGTAGCTCTTCTCTTGTCCACTGATGCACTCTGTTGGTTAGGCAAGACTTGCCCTTGGTGAAGCTGTGCTGGCTGTCTCGAGTCACCTCCCTGTCCTCCATCTGCCTTAGCATAGCTTCTAGGAGGATCTGTTCCATGATCTTCCCAGGCACAGAGGTGAAGCTGACAGGTTGCTAGTTCCTAGGGTCCTCCTTTTTACCCTTTTTAAAAACGGCTGCAATGTTTCCCATTTTCCAGTCCCCAGGGACTTCACCTGACTGCCATGACTTTTGAAATAACATGGAGAGTGGCTTAGCAACTACATCAGCCAGTTCCCTCAGGGCTCTGTCATGCATCTCATCGGACTTATATGTGTTCATGTTCCTCAGGTGGTCATGAACCTGATCTTCTCTTACAGTGGGAGGAACGTTGCTCCCCCAGTCCCTGTCTTGTGGCCCATCAACTCAAGAGGTGTGGGAAGAGAGATTGCCAGTGAAAACTGAGGCAAAGAAGTTGTTGAGTACATTAGCCTTCTCCTCATCCATTGTTACCAGTTTGCCAGTCATGTTCATCGGGTGGGTGTACTTTCATTGACCTTCCTTTTCTGGCTGACATACATGTAGAAGCCCTTATTGTTATTCTTTGCATCCCTTGCCAAGTTCAACTCCAGCCAGGGCCTTCCTGGCCCCATCTGTACACAACTGCGAAGCATTCCTATCCTCTTCCCAGAATACCTGTCCCTGCTTCCTCTGTCTGTGTGTTCTCTTCTTGCCCTTTAGTTTGACCAGCAGGCCTTGACTCATCCATGCTGGTCTCTTGCCTTCCTTTCCTGATTTCTTACACCTGGGAATCAAGAGCTCTTGCGCTCTATGGGAAGCATCCTTAAAGTTCTGCCAGCTCTGTTCTGCGCCCTTGTTCCTGTGGACAGTTTCCCAGGGGGTCCTGTTGATTAACTAACTCCTTGAAGAGCTGGAAGTTTACTTCCTAAAATTCAGGGTCCTGACTTTACTCTTCACCTGTCCCATATCCCTCAGGACTGTGAACTCCACCAGTGCATGATCACTGCAGCCCAGGCTGCCTCCAATCTTGACATCACTGATTAGCTCACTTGTGTTGGTGACCACCAGGTCCAGTATCACATCCCCTCTGGTAGGACTGTCTATTACTTGGCTTAAGAAATTATCCTCAAGGCATTCCAGGAGTTTCCTGGATTGCCTATAGCTCGACGTGCTACTTTTCCAGCAGATGTCAGGGGGGTTGAAATCTCCCAGCAGGAAGAGAGCCTGCAATCACGTTGCCTCCTGTAGGTGGAGTAAGAAGGCTTCATCGATAGTCTCTTGTTGATTGGGTGGCCTGTAGTAGACACGAGAATGAAATCCCCTTCATCTTCTGTCAGTGTTGGAGGATTTTTGGCACATGAGGGCTCTCAAGAAAACCTTTCTCTGAACTGCAGTTGTGCCTTAGAACGTATATCACAGGAACCAAGTCCTCAGTACAGAGGAACTGACTCCTCAATAAAGACCTACAATAGGTCCGTTCATTGCATGAAGCATTTTGTCAGTAGATTCTGAGGTGCAGGTCAAAATTTCAAGGGTAACCAGCGAGTGACCAGACCCTCGAGGTGATGACTTTAAGATACCTGAAGAACCAGATTTACAGCAGGTGGCAAGCAATCTCTTTTATAACCCTAAATCCTTTAAGGCCTCTATTTCCTTTCCTTTAAATCAGAAAACCAGAAAGAGAGGCACCATAAAAATTGTCTAAAGTTTGGGGAAAGGTGAAATCTTCATGATGGGGTATGACTGGAAGAATTTTATTGCTGCATTATGCTATAGAATGTCGTGTCTACATTAGAAAATGAAGCTTAGCCAGGATAAGTATCTTACAAAAGTAAAAAACCAGTTGATTAAATAGACTGCTAGTGCATTCCCCACTCCCTCAGCTTTAAATATTATACCATGTTTCTTTTATGGCTAAAGGAAAGCAATGAAATCATTACATATTGAAAAAGTAGGAGCCAGCAGTTCATAATTGTTTATGACTGTTATAACCGGAAAAAAAATCCCTGTTGTACTTCTGATTCATTTTCATGATCCATTGACCAGCTGGTATGAGAAGCATCATTAATGAAGCATGAGATCTCATGCAGTTTGGCCACCCAGCAGGAGATATGCTTCACCTTATGCTGATTCTCTTTTTACTAGCTCCTACAGCCAGAAAAGCCAATGTGTTAAGGACACATTAAAAGTAAGATACGTATACATTATTCAGTCTTCTTTGGATATCACTGACAACTATCATACTGCTTCTTAGAGTGACAGCTTTCAACAGAGCATTGCCCTGTGAAATAGACTACAGAGCCACACACTGTGAAAGGAAAAATGTAAAATCAAAGGAGTTTTGTAACAGCTATTATTCAGTGAGGTTTTAGATATTTTTAACAAAAGCAAACCAGGAGTTTTTCTCTCTCATAAGAAGTCAGTACTGGAAACAAATTAGATTTTATATATCAAGTCAGTAACAGCATTAAAAACACATAGAAATATTTTTAAATTAACAGTCTCATATGTACATGAACATGAATGCATGGGCATACATGATGAATTTTTTTACACATGCCATTGTACATATTACTTACCTATATTTTCTTCCTAAACCAATGTCATTATAGGAAAAAATCTCTTTGACGTCTTTGTACAACAGGTATAAAATAGTGACCAAGATCTAGTTCAGCTCCAAAGACTCTTTGTAAAGTGTTTCACTACTGTCCTCTGCATATCCTGGTCACTTAAAATGAAGGATGGACCCAAGAGTTTTGTTAAACTACATATGAAAATTAAAAAATTGTGTCAAAGTAAATTCTTACTTAATTTTGGCATTCATTTCCATTTTAACATCCCAAACTTGAATTTTCAAAATGGTCCTGAATTTCTGTACTGAAACTGAAGTAGAAAAATTGACAAAAGAAATCACTGAGGTGGGACCAGGCACATGGGGGATGTGGGGCAACAGTTATACCTTCCCTAGCTTACATGTCAGGTTATAAAGTCAGGAAGGCATAATTTTATACCCTGTTCATTGCAATGGGAAGACAGGATGTTCACTGCTTTGTAGGATGGGGTTTTTTATGGTTCAAATAGGAATAGAAAGGTATATTTTGGTTATAATAAGAGGTACTAAACATACCTTAAGTTCTTACAGAGTATCTTGTAAATACCTTATGTTATTACAGAGATTCTTGTATGAGGGCTTTGGGTGGGTGAAAAAGAATCCAAACAGTAAGCAGCAAGAAACTTTGTAAAATGGTGTTAATAAATAATATGGGAAGATATACATGGCCTAATAAAAAGTAATTTTTTTTATTTTTTTATGTTACTGTATGGATATCTCTTATTCTCTGGACTCAGTTTGCTCACTTTATATCAAAAAAGACTAATCTATTCCTACAGAAACCTTAACTGCTGAAGATAATTTATGCAGGGTCAAATGGTCTAAGTTAAAAAAAAAAAAACAACAAACTAATGTTCAAAACAACTCCCTTTTTTCTTTGAGATGCCAAAATTTTGCATATTGCCTTCACCACTTTCAGCTCTGCTGTGAGATATAGAAGACGCTTAAGGTAAAAGAAAAAGCTGGAAAAAAATTAGCATCCCAAATTCTGGCTAGGCAGAACAGAAAGACGGAGAAATTTAAAACAACAAAACCAAACCAACCTCAAAAAACAACAGCAAAGTTTAATTCACTGAGTAACCGAAAATAGGGAAATTTAAATTATTTTCAGAAATTGTTGTATGTAGTTTCTACAGAAAGTTTAACATATTTGAAGCATGTGGACTAAATATTACATTAAACCACAGTTGTGTCATAAGGAAATTATGAGGTCATATTACCTAAGCAGAATCACAAATGTATGTTACTGAATCACAGAAAATGATGACGGTAATTTATGTCATAATCTCAGGTAAAGATTTCTGAACACTTTAGCATTAGTGACAGTATTCCTGTCCCTGATGCAGTTTTGCATTTCTTCCAGTCCCTCTTCCTACCTAAAAATGCAATGGTGCCAGAAGACTTCCAAGTTCACTACCTGCTGAGTGCAACCCACTCACAGGCTGGCTACAACTTGTCTCTCTGTATATAGGTGTCACTCACCACTCTAATATGTTAAACAAACTATTGAATCAGCAGGTATAAAATGAAAAGTAATAACTTCTTTTTTCTGCACTGAGATACCAGGGGAAATAAAATGTAGCTTGGAATCTATGAGTGAAACTGGAATTTGCCAACGTTAGCCTACCTGAACACCCTCATTTTCCTAAAAAGTGTCCTGAGACTTTAAATGACCACAAGTAACAAGTGGCTCATTTTTCTCATCACTAAGATATGCTAAAGATAGTTATAGTCTACTCTATATTAGAGTTACCACATTAATTGGTAGATAGTGATTGTTTGGGGTTATTTCAAATTTTTTCAGTAAGCCAAAACAGCTTCATCACAGCTGTTAGGGTCAAGAAACACCTGCCAGAAATTATATTTAAGTAAATTGAAATAACTTTATAATAAAAAGACATTAATAGCATATTATAAAGGAATTCCCTTGGTATTCCAACATTTGTTGGAACCAAAAAAATGCAGAAAAATACATTAATAAAACAATTATTAATATGAAATGAAATAATTATGAGATGCCACTTGCTTAACTTGAGATATTAAGTGGATGATAAGAAAACAATTATATTATATGGATTTACACATATAAACAGTAATTAGTTTTCCAATAAAAAGTTAAAAAATAAGAAGAACAGGGCACTGATGAATTCAGAGACTTTCTTTGGGAGAGCAATGAATGAAACTATCTTCTGCAGTGCTGAAGTGAAGCAATAGCTTTAAAAGTGTGTATAAGTATAAAAATAAACTGGACACCTGCAAAAACCTCTTATTTTAAATATCTAATCCTTAAAAATCTACCTCAGTACCATTTTCAGAACATCTGGCATAAAGCCAAGCATATCAAGTTTACTGCCATACTGAAAATTATCAAAATTCAGAACTCAATTAATGTAGAGATCTTTTAAACTTAAGATTCACTACACTGCTCCTTAGATAACAAAGGCAGGTGTAACAGCTCTGCAAGGTGATGGAATGAGCTATGGAAACTAATTGTGAGTCTGCAAACATAATAAAAGAAGAGTTCTGTGAGTTATGAAATACCTCAGGCAGCTCCCTGGAGTCTTGAAGTAATCAGGAGAATATTCTGGTCTGTCCATTTAATTTCAAATGTTTCTGTTCTGCAGAGAGAAAAGAGTTCCACAAATGACATTTTTTTAATGGAACACTCTTTATCTGAAAAATTATCAACCAATTCAGTCGATATCTTCATGCAAGGACACCTTAAAAGACATATCTGACTGAATCAGGTAAGGAGGAATGAAGGTTGCCTAGTCCGTTAACTTATCCAGACACAAGTGAAATAGTAATGAGACAAACAGTGGAAAATGTTCTGATTCTTTCTTCCGTAAACACAGAAAACAAAGAAAAAGAATTTTGGACTGGTGATTCTTTGAAGCAATAAATGCTTGCAGTGGGGACAGGAGAAAGAAAGGATGCACATTGTTACTGAAGAGCAACAGGCAACTACTCCTAATAAGGATATCTAGACTGACCTTACCATGGAAAAAGAAAAAGGAGAAAGAAATTAACAGGACATAAAAACCAGCCAATTATCCCTCTGCATGAAGTTATCCTAGTACGTCCGTGACAGATCTTGGAGGAATCCAAATTTTCAATAGTGCCTTCCCTTCCATGTGTTAATGCAAGACTCCCTGTTTTGTAGTGGCAAAAAGTGTTCCACAGCAGCAGTGGGTGCTGGTTAGAAGTTAGTCAAGAAGAAATAACAGTTTTATTGTATATTTTCCTGAAATATTCACAGACATTGAGCTGCAGAACATGGAAAGATATTATGGAGATATGCACGTTCCAAATGCCTCTAAAATTCAGCATGTGGAAATGAATGATGTGTGCCTCTCCAGTGAAACTGCTTTGGCTGCCTATAAGATCCTTGCTTACATCTGAACACAGCTCTTTGTGTTTTAGTGAGGTGACAAAAGGATACATACTTTACTTGTGCAGCAAAAGCTGGTCAAAACCTTGGGCTCCTGTTTCACTAGAAATGTCATGTTTATTGGTATTTTTCTAGTTTGTGGTGAATGAAAGGCTCCTAGGGCTCTTTTCATTGATGACATGAGCACTTTTTCTGTGCTAAGGAAAAATATCCATTTCATTAAACTCTAGGTAAAAGGCTGTAGATCTTCATTTGCTAACATGCCAGAAATCTTTCAGAGGCCTCCTTAACGGTTGGGAAAAAAGTCATCAGATGCAAAACATGTCAAATAGAAGGCTACAAGCTTAATAGACCCACATTGTTTGAACCAAATGTTGTTCCAGTGGATAATTTACAGTCACCTCTATTCGTTGAAGACTGAACATCTCAGTCATTACGGATTTAATTTAAAAAAAGAAAAGAAGAAAACTTATTGAACAAATATTGAATGTAGAAATTTTACGTCATTTTTGTATGATATTTTTCTTTAGAGCTTAGACTAGACACAGTATTAAGATGGGATCTCACAAGGGCCAAGCAGGGGGCAATAATTCCTCCCTTTGATGTCCTGTCTGTGTCCCTGTGAATATCTCCCAAGGTGCTTGCTGTCTCTGCAGCCAGGAGACACTGCTGGCTTATGCTGAGCTTATGTCTGCCAAGGCCCCCAGGTCCCTCCCACAGAGCCACTCTCAGCCAGGCAGTCCCCAGCCTGTGTCCTTGCACCAGTGCTTCCTGCCCAGGGGTAGTGGTTGGCTTTATCCTCACTGGAATACACGAGGTTCCTGTTGGCCTCTTCCTCCAGCCTGTCCAGGTCCCTCTGGATGGCAACGCTGCCCCTGAGTGTCCCCAGTGGTGTCCCTCCTTGACTTCGGTGTCATGTCCAAACTTTAATGAAGTGCTCTCTTTCACCTTCTTCTCCAGGCCATTGATAGAGATGCTAAATCAAACAGGTCCCAGATAGACCCTTGCAATAGATGCCTGCCACAAACCTCCAGGTAGAGTAAGAACAATTAACAACTATCTCTGAGCCTGAGCATTCAACCTATTATTTAGCCATCTAGTTCTCTACTAACCCAGAATACAAAGTCCCAACTTGGATACAAGAATATTCGGGAAACAGATTGCCTTTCAGCTGTTCATGGGTGGAGATGATTTCATGCTATTTACCTTGATTTTAGCAAGGCTTTCAATGTTATTTCATGGTTTGGGCTTAGGGAATTTTGGAGTTAACTAATAAGAAATTCAACTTTATTTAAACAATATTCCTTAATCTCTTTGAAAACAAAACTTCAAAGCAAGCTTGTACTGTATGTATTTCAGTGGCGCCTCAGCTTAGGAGCAAAGATCTCACCAGAGAGATTTCAAGATCGTTATTTAATATGTAACTCACACTTGGTCCCTACATTTTTTTCTTCCCCATTCCTTTTTTCAGTCACAGTCCTGGTCTGCTTTAAAACCTTCATGGACAGTTACAGTGTCTCCTTCCCTTTCTCACGAGCACCCAGTCAACATCATTTATTTTTATCTCCTCAGGCTTTTACTGCAATGTAGCTCAATTTTCTCTGCACTCTTCTAAGATTGGTCTTTTTCCTTCACTTGCTTTAGCGGTGGTGCATTCAGCCACAGGAAATATAGTTTTCCTGGCATCACTGAGAGCCTACGTCCCAGCAGACAAACAAAACTGAGACATAGGTGCTAAGGGTAGCAGACATGTCTGTTGAAAGGCGTGGCTGTGGTTCTGCTTAAGATATATCTTCTCCACCTCCTGAAGAGAATATTACAGCCCTGAAGCAAGAACGTGATTCAAGAAGCCATAGACAACTGGCAACCAGAAGACCACACTATATGTCAAATGATTAAGGCAGGACAGGTCAATTATGTTTTAGAAATGCTTTCTTATCTGTACTAGTTTTACAGGAGAATCTAAGTGACTACACTGACAACATTTACCTGAGAGATGAATCTCCCTTGTAAGGCCACTCTTAGTTGTGGAGAAATGTCTGCATAACTATATTAGTCTGAGGTTATGTTGCTCTTAACCCTGGGAAGGCATGGCATAATCAAACCTTCCTTTGTGTCTTATGCTTTCAGGAGATTCGTTTAGAAGATGTGAGTCAACTTAAATATCTTACATTATGACATACTGATAGCAACATATGCCACTGTGACCTCAAAGCTTGTTTATTAAGATTTCTTTTTCACTGAAGTATTAGCAAGACTCATCTGCTGCCTGCAGCTTGTTCAGGATATAGCATCATGATTGCCTATGAGCTTGAAACACTGATAATATCCTCCCCAACCTTGAAACAAGTAGTTTTATGAACATTGGAACTAACGCATAAAATTTATGTCTTGAAGTTAATTGACTTTAGTGTCTGAGTTGCAAGCCCTGGTTGAAGCTTTTCCTGCGGCTGAGGTGAGCAGAAACATTCACTCTAACGGATACTAAAAATATTTATAAAACATGGGAAATTGGAAAATCATATTCTAAAATTCCCTTTTTGTATCTCTGGCTATGTCAGCTGCATTGTCTCTCTACTTAATTTCCTCAAGGATTCACACATCTGAAATTCCTTTCCTTCAAAGATCTGATAGGGTGCTGCACTTGCTTTGATAGTTACATTGTGACACCGATTTATGAAATACTTTAAGGTTTCCTAAATGTTTGTGCTTATAATTTCTTTCCTCCTGACTTGAATTTGTGATATTAAGAACATCACTATTTTAGAAGCAAAAGAAAACAAACAAAAGAACCTTACCTCTTAACAGTTCATTTTAAATTTTTATTTATTTGTATGTTTGTTTGTTATGTGGGCTCTGTGTACTGGGACTGGTTGGGATGGAAATAACTTTCTTCATAGCAGACTGTATGGTTCTGTGTTTAGAACTGTGAGTAAAACAGTGTTGATAACACACCTGGGTTTTAGTTATTGCTGAACAGTGCTTGCACAGCATCAAGGCCTTCTCTGTTTCCCACTCTGCACCCCCAGCGATTAGGCTGGGAGTCGGCAAGAGTTTGGGAGGGGACACAGCTACGACAGTGAACCCAAACTGACCAAAGGGATATACCATACCATATAACACCATGCTCACTAGTAGAAGTTGTGGGGGGAGTTTTTCCAAGGTAGCCATTGCTCAGGGACTGGCTGGACATCAGTCTGCTGGAGAGAGGTGGTGTGTGATTACCTTTGCATCTCTTCTTGGGTTTTGTTTTTGGTTTTGTTTTGTTTTTTTCATTCACTTATTAAACTGTCTTTATCTCAACCCATGAGTTTTTCTCGCATTTGCCCTTCCTATTCTCTCCCTGATCCTGTTGGGAGTGGGGACTGAGCAAGTGGCTGGTGGGTGCTCAGTTGCTAGCAGGGGTCAATCCACCACCCTCTGGGACTGAACAAGTTCTGTTTCTGTAAGATGAGATGCATATGCAAAACAGAAGATGTTCTCATTCCACACACAAATATTTTTATGATGCGGCTAGTTTGACTTGTTCTGGATAATTTTGAATGTTGTTTCATTTTTCAGATATAGTCTCATTTTTTCCCATAGTCATAGAGAATATTTTTTGTGTTTCCTAAGGTATCTATGTATTAGTTTCAGTCAGCTATGTAGTCAGAAAAATTGTACTTTTGATGTCCCAAGTACCATAGTAATTTCTGCAAACAGGAGTTACGCTTCAATATCTTGTAGGCATCTTGAAAAGTACTCCAGTTACATAGAAAATGAGTCAATATGTCCAAGTCTTGATCATGAGCTTCTTTCAACTTCTGGAGAATGGAATTAACGGTTAAAGATAAGACTAGACTTGAAGCCAGAGATGTTTTATAGTTTTATGGTTATTTGAATTGGAAATGAGAAATATTTATTTTCTAGGTTGGAAAGGGTGTCTCATGAGGACATGTGCATTTATAAGTGTTCTTAACTTTAGAGGTTTGAAATGTCATGAAAGTATGGCTCTCATAAGCTTTCCACTGGTGGAGAAAATGAGCCTTACGATATCTGTTGACATAGGATCTAGCTGTCAGACAGGGTTGAAGTCATGTAAGAACAATTCTCCACATCTAAGTCATAATTTTGCTTTCCATTTGGGTTCAAATTTTCTCTGAAGTTTCACATCCCTGACATGACTGAAATTTAATGATAGATCAAATAATAGAGCTTTCAAAATGAGATTTAAAAAACCTCATCAAACAGTCAAAACACTTTTTGAATATTTTCCAAGGCTGTTGATTACACAAAAGTGACAGATCCCTCTAATACATTTTCAGATCAACCAAATTTTGTAAGACAGCTTGACCTTTGCTTCAGTGATAAGAAGACCAGAAGTTATACGGTAATCTTGTCCATTTTACCAATGGAATACCCTTTTGATCTAAATGCAGGCTAATTTATTCTTCTGTAAACTCAATATCTAAATCAATTATATATATGTATGTTTTCAGATTAGGTTCTTCCCTGTTTAAATTTTGATCTACTTGAATGCTCATTGACATAATTTGCACAAATTAAGGCAATTCACTGAATCATCCAGTCTACTTAGCAGCATAGACCAGAGATGTTCCATAGGAAGAGGAATTTTCTTCAAACTCATACTTTAACATTTAACAACTACAGATATGAAACAGTAAGTTGGATTGTTTATCATGAAAATACGTAGTTTTATGAATTAAACAATAACTACCACAAAGCCAAACTAATAGAGGAATTTAAGTAACACAGGCTAAAATAAAAGCAAAATTCAAGATCCATATTTTCATGCATATGGCCAAAATCCCAACCATTTTGAAAGCCAGAATTAATCTCTCCTTCAACCGACTCAGATACGGTGCAGAAATATACAAGAAAAACAAGCAAACGAAGTAATAAACAAATAAAACACTTGTTATTGCATTTTATCATAACAATGTAGCTGCAGCCTTATCCCATTTGTACATGTATTTGTGAGGTTTGCATGCACATCTGTACAAGTGCAGTGAAATCATCCACACTGGATGCTCTGGAGCTAGAAATGCATGGGAGAGGAAAGACGTGGTATTTTAGCTAGAATCAAAATCTGTTGGTGCATCTACAAATGACAGTTGTGGCCTGGAATTCATTATTGTTAACCTTAAGGTCACAGAAACAAAGCTAGCTTCTGGAAAACTGGCTGAAATTACTCCCGCAATTTGTTTTTCTCTATGCAGAGGTCTTGCTGATACCACCTGACAGAAGAATAATGTTTGTCCAAGTGAGAAGTATTACAGTTTAAAAGACCATATATATCAGCACCAAACTTTTAGGATGATAATGGGAAGTCTTCTCTTCTGACATAAGGCATTTTCATAATAACAAAAACAGTGTAAAGGAAGGAGACCTCCTGGGCTGAAAGGACTATATCAGAAGGCTTCACCTCATCTGCTAGCAGGTGTTATTGTGGGTTTCAGAGAGGACAGCTCCTTCTGAAGATAGCCAAGGAAGTGCCTGGAAATAATCCTCATTGTCCTCTAGAATTCAGAAGATAAAACTGAAGCAGTAACAACCTGGAGTGTGGTGAAAGTTCCCATCAATGAAAAGAAATGCATACTGCAGCAGAGTAATGCAATTTGTGCAAGGTAGTCCAGAAGTAGTAAGACAGCAGAGTCCAGAAGGTAGTTAACAGGAGGTCTTATTAATAAAGACAGAAATAGTACCCCATCAAAGAAAATCCTAGCTTTCATGATTTACAGAAAAACATTATACTGATCTTACTGAAAACAGTCTAGAAAAATAAATAAATTAAAAAAAAACAGATGCAAATGCTATGTATGAAGGGAACAGAACATTTTTGGGTTTGTGTCAAGACAATGGAGAGATGTAAAGATTTCATCACAAATGTGAATCAAATAAAGCCTAAAGTTTTGGGACCTTTCATCTTCTCCATACAGAAGGGAATCCTGTTAGCCCTCTCCCCAGTTGGAGAAAAGATACTGGATTAGATGACCTTTTGGTCTGACCTGTTAGGGCTATTCTTAGGTTCTTATTCTAGGAACTAAAATCCCTGGGGTTTTGACTTCCTAACAGTTTGGCTACCATAAAGGTCCACCAAGGCTATTGGTGAGTATAATGCTGTTCTTTTCTGCAGAAAAAAATATCTTTCATTTCTGTTGACTGTTTATAATTGCTCATATTACTGTAATATCACAGTTCTGAACAAGCATCAAAGAAGGCAGTGCTGCACAGGTATAAAAAAATTAAAACCTTGTGTACGATACTACTTGCACTTGTATGAGATGAATAAGGCAAAAATTATGGATACATGTTGCCCTGGCAGGCAGTGATTTTGAAACATTAACGGCCTAAATACTGTCAAATTTCCTGTAGAAATTTTTGACAAATGAAAGAAAAAGAGAGTTTTGACAAGTAACAATGCAATACCTGGACTCGTACTTCTCTTAAGTTAGAGGACAAGCATTATAAAGAATTCTGAAGCTGTTTATTTCAATGTTTAGCAAAATAACAATGGGGGCTAATGTTTGATCTTATCAGGGGTTCCAGGTAACTTTTCAGTAGAGATTAAAGAATGATAAGCAGAGTGAGAAATTGTGATTGATGGCCTTAAAAGTAACACCTTTTTAGACAAGTGTCATGGTTTAACCCCAGTTGGCAACCAAGAACCACACAGCTGCTCGCTCACTCTCCCCCCACCCCTAGTGGGATGGGGAGAGAATCTGAAGAGCCAAAGTAAGAAAACTCATGAGTTGAGATAAGAACAGTTTAATAATTGAAATAAAAATAATTAATATTAATATTAATAATAATATTATTAATAATAATAATAACAAAGTTATAATGAAAAGAAAAACAATGAGAGAGAGAGGGGGGGAAAAAGACAGGAAAAACAAGTGATGCAACTGCTCACCACCCACCCAGCCAGTCACCGAGCAGTGATCACTGCCCCCCGGCCAACTCCCCCCCCCCGTTTATATACTGTGCATCACATCACATGGTATGGAATAGCCCTTTGGCCAGTTTGGGTCAGCTGTTCTGGCTGTGCTCCCTCCCAGCTTCCTCACTGGCAGAGTATGGGAAGCTGAAAAGTCCTTGAATTAGTATAAACACTGCTGAGCAACAACAAAAACATCAGTGTGTTATCACATTATTCTCACACTAAATTCAAAACACAGCACTATACCAGCTACTAGTAAGAAAATTAACTCTATCCCAGCCGATGCCAGGACAAGATATAGAAAGTTAAGCCAGAGGAAGGAGACAAAACCAAGGAAACATTTATGTCCTTGATAACAGAGAATATAAATAAATTTTGCAGCAGGATTTTATATGAATCCCAGAAAAAAGACTTGTTATTTATTTATTTATCAAGGGTAGGTAGTACGATGTTGTAGTAGCTGAGACAGCAGTTTAGTTTTGCTGGCAGCCATCAAGGGAGTTGTCTTAGAGGCATGATACAGAACAAACTGAAAGATTTAATACATAATAAATTTCTGAATTAATGATAATATCCAGATGGAACTGAGTGCCATTCAGGATGATGATGTTGTCAACAAAAAAATCATACTCTTGGTAGATAAGAATAGTTAAGGGAAACCTTCTGGATAAAGATGAATGTCAGAAGATAAGCTCTGCAAAATACTATGTATCCACTGACTTTAATGGTGGAAGAGCAAATGGAGATGAGATGGTTATTGGAAAAGCAAAAAGGTCACTGGAGGAGTTTTTGAGGGGGAAGAATGCTTGCTTTTATAATGAAGAAAAAGAGCCAGAAAAGAACTGACAATCAAGAAGATTTAGAGAGCAAAACAGAATTGTCATGAGAGAGATCAGGGGAAGAAAGAGGATGAAGTAAAAGGAGAGAATGAAGGAATTAGAGAGAAGAACAGATAAGTAGGAGATGGCTGGATGAATCAGGCCATGTGAGCATTGCAGCAAGAGATAAAGGCAAAAAAAAACCCAAGGAAAAAAACCATGAACTGTCTAAGAGGGTGACTCAGCAGATGAATCGCATTTTTCAAGTGAAAACCTTTCCCAAAACACCTTCCAATGCAATCTATACAAATATGTAACATAAAAACCTCTGTTCAGTTCTGAAGTCTTAGGAAATTTTCTGGCTCATGATCTTTGAAATTGTGTGATGGGCAATGCTGCCCATTAAATCACTTCCCACAGTACCAAAACATTCCCTTGATGACTTTGTCTGCAGAACTGGCCAAACCCTTATTTTTAAGATCATTTTAATGGAGTGGCATTGCTGCTGAAGAGAAGTAAAATGAAAATGCTGGAGGGCAAAGTCCAGGTACAATGAGACTTTAATTAGTCAGGTCCCTAGCCAAGGCTTACTTCAGCTTTCACTGAAGTTAAGAGAAAGCCTGCTACTGATTATAGTGAAATTGGATCAAAGGTGCATGGCAAAATGAGGACTCTGAGAGAGTTCTTTGTCCTCAATTCTTTTTAATAAAGAGGTGAAAAATCATAATTTTTCTTTGAAGGATATATTAAGGTTTGGACTTCTGTTCGTATATTTTATAAAGCAAAAAATTAAAGTAAAATGCAAAATGTTTTGGCTTTCTTTCCTCTGCTTTGTCATTTTTTTCCTTCTTGTTTTACTATTAGACTAGAAAAGGCAGAAAGAAAACAATTTAGAAGAGTCTTCAGCAAAGTGATACTTAAATGCTCTTTTAAAAAAATATTTCCCTCTCCCATTTATATTTCTCTCCCTCCAGCAAATATTTTTCTGGTCTATTGCATGCTAGGAAGTTGGTTTAAATTGTTGCAGTACTTTCCCTGCATGTGATGAACTGAGATGTTGTGACCTCCCTGCCCTCCTTGTTGGATTAAGGAAAAATTCTCTATTCTCTGCCTATTACTATTTCTCGAAACAGCCTGCTTCTGTAGGTAATTGGATATAAATGAGAGCAGCCTTTTCAATAAACTAGTGTTAATCAGAAGATTAACAATTAATGGGCAATGTCAGAACTGGTGGCCAGAAAATTTGCCATTTAGGTAGATATACTCCTTTTTCAGCTGTATTCATCTCACAAGCTCACAAGCCAGTGATATATGTCAAGCAACAGTTGATTCAATACAGCTATAGAGAGATGACATTTAAAGGCTGATACAATAATTGGTATGTGTGAAGAAACCACAGCTGCACTACAAGGCCTACACGTATCTCTAAGGAAATAATTATCAAGAAAAATATCCAATATTTATAAAATAAACTTATCTTTTGGTAATACACATTTATGCTTTTCAACATTTAAATGAAGTCAGATAGATAGAAAATATTTTTGCACTCTCTAATAAATGAATGGTGTTTCAACTTTCAAGAAAAGACCAACTTCAAGTTTGGAAAATATTTTTAAAACTTCAATTTTTTATTAATTAATCTCTCCATTGAAATTTTTCTTCAACCCTCTGAAAAAAAAAAAAGGAAATATTCTGTTTTAATTTTCAAAATGTTCATTTTCAGATCAATAATTTAATCATCAGAGTGAACAATAGCACCACATTTCCACTGTTGACATATATGTAGAATGAATATTCCAATAAGACATCGATCAGTGCGAAAGCATCCATCACTGGAGAAAGAATTTAAGTAAGGAAGTGAAGAATTTCCTCGAACTGGTTAATATTTTCAAATATATAGGTTTTTTTTTTCCCAGATTTTACAGTCACAAAACCAAAAGACCACAATATGTGGAAAAATATCTCCCTATTTCCTGCTCTGCAAAAAGCACACTTCACCCAGCTCCACCATCCTAAATTGTTCACTTCTTGTATAGCCCTGATGTAAGTATTTAAAAATATATATGTGTGAAGCACTCAAATAAGTTCAAAATAAGATCTGTCAGTAAGTCCTACCAAAACAAGACCTTCCAGAAGACTTTCTTACCTACAATCTGTTGTTATTAACTTCAAATTCTGGAGCTAAGGAAATGGTGATGCAGTTAAAATAGCAATGAGCAATATCAGAAGTTCATTGTAGAGTCCTACAACACTGTTGACAAAGTGATCTGTCAGCCTCATACTATTTACCCTAGAGCTCTTGGGAAGCCCTAAGAGTTCACCTGCTACTGAAACAAGCTTCTTAGATGGAAACTGAGCCTTGCCCTTAAAACATCAAAAGCAATAACTGATGAACTAGTATCCTGAGAATCAAATTAAAAATGTTTCAATTCCACTGAAATTATATATCTAAATTTTTTGTGTGCTTTTTATTTTTAAATGAACAAAAGGGGCTTTCAATAATCTGAAGACTGTCTGGTTTTATTGGTTAGTGAAAATGTTATTTTTTTCCTTCTTGTTTCAGGTTCTTCATGACCAACTTAAAAAATTTAATTAAAAGGAAAAGAGATCATCAGGTATATTCTTGGATTGTTCCTTTGCCTCAAGCCATGGTGATCAAGAATTATGTAAAATGTTACCTTGGAATGAGTTTTTCCTCACAGCTCTTGCTTCATATAAGACCCTCAGGGCTCCAGATTGTATTAATTTAAGTTTATAAATAAATAAATAAATAAATAGATGTGAATACTGAAGATGCCTGTAGTCAAAAGCAATTAACATGTGGATTGTTGGAAATTGTCAAGATAGGTTATTTAAACTGAAGTTTGTTGCTTATTCTTTAACTGTCTAAGGACCTAATGCTTCCTTCTCCTTGAAAGTCAAAGACACTAGAAGAAAAATCAGTTGGAAAACCAGGTAGTCAATTTGCTGGAGTCACTTCTTCTAGCTCAAAAATAGAAAAAACCTCACAAAGCTATCAAATACGGGGAGATCTAGGATCTGTAGGATGAACTGAGCATAATTATGGAAGGATAGGCATCTCAAAATGCTCAACCCAAAAAATCCTTCATTTCCCTCCAAAACGCTTGCTATTGGCTGCACCATTCTTTCTAAAACTCATAAGCAACTTTTTTTTAGCATAAAAACTTATTTCACTAAATTATTTTCAAATGACAATAAATTATAATATGAAGAACGATTGGATCTTACTGTATCCTTGCTTGCCTTCCAGCAAACACTATGTGGCTTCACTACAGGGTTCAACAAACATGCAGACAAGACAAGCTAACTTATAATTTTCACATGAGTAAACATGTCAAAGTAAACGCTTGTCTCCTTCAAGACTTTAACTGGCACTAGTAACTCAGATTAAAACAACAAACCACTTTATTTTCACTGAATTTTTGTTGTAACTTGATTCCTTCGAACTAAAAAAGAAACATTTTATATTAGTTATGTGAAGGTTAGACTTATTCTGAGGGGATAACTTCCGCACTGTCTTAAAGAGAAGAAAATATTCCTGGGTCACCTGTTTCTTGACTTTTATTTTGCTTCCAGACTATATTTATCTCCTCAAAAAAAAAAAAAATTAATTTGTCATTTACTGCCACCCAAACAATTATAACCCTAAGTTAAGCACTACACCTTTGCTCAAATAACAGATGAAATGAGCAGAAAATACTACTGTAAAACATATCCAGTTATGAGATGGTGCTTTACAAAGGGCAGGTTGTCAACTCCGTTGCTTAGCCACATTTGAATTTGAAGAGAACTCAAGCAGAAGAAATGAGAAGGACAAGGGAAAAGTAGGTTAAGATAAGAATAAATAGAATGCACTCTAGGATTATATGGGACCAAGTAATTCCTATGCAAGCAAAGATTTTTTATTCTAATATATATAAAATAATTTAGCATAGGAGAGTGGTATTTTAAAACCCTTTTTTTCGAGTGACAGTAAAGTCTTAAACCCTGGCAGTACAGATAATAATAATGCCCCATACTTATTTAAATAAATAGGATTCTTTCTCTAATCATCCTGACCTGAAACAACTAATAGCTGTAAACCCTTCTAATTACTTCCTAGAATAGGATTACTTTCACCTGACTGAGTAAACTGACATTTTAAATTCCTTTTTACAATATAACAGGATGTGTTCTGTTCAATGCTGCATTTCTAATGTTCCAATGTCTGGCAGAAGCATATTGTGAATTTCATTCAACATACCAAGGCAGGTGTTTAAATAGATATCCCAAGCTCCAAAGAAAACACAACAAAAGCCAGCATTTAACTTTCAATGAGGAAGGAAAGGCAAGGAAACATGTCAACTTGTGCAATCCTTAAGAAACAGAATAACCCAGAAGCTATTTAGACTTGCATCAAATTCATCTACCCGGTATGCAAACCTTGTCCCAAAGTAATTTTATTTCTTTACAGTCACATTTTGTATGAAAAATCATACATTGACTGCAGGGATTGTCTGTGCTGAATGAACGTGCTGAGATGCAAATCCTGATGTTACTGGAGTGCTAACAGTTAAACTCAGTAGAACATACAAAGACCAGACTTGGTGACATGTGCAACATTTGTTTATAGCCAGATATGATGTTGGTGAGAAATACAGAAAACTTTTCACATATTTCTTGACAATGCAATTCAATTACAATAATTGAAAATGTCTTTGAAATTTAGAATTTGGTCTGGTTACCCAAATATGTAACGATAATGACTTTTCCCACCAAATTCTTATTGAAGAATGAATGGATCTTATTGAAGAATTTGGAATATAAAATAGAGAAAAAGACTTCAAGGATATCAGTTTGGCAAGGATACATGTGACTAACTTTATACAGCTGAGTCGTCTCACAAAGTGAAAGGAACAATTTATCTTAGCAGCCTAACTTTTGAGATTAAAAAAGTTAGC
The DNA here is from genome assembly GCA_020745775.1 of Theristicus caerulescens. NCBI lineage: Eukaryota > Metazoa > Chordata > Aves > Pelecaniformes > Threskiornithidae > Theristicus > Theristicus caerulescens. Next base: position 80,222,353 of record CM036558.1, read on the forward strand.
TATATGTAATTTAGTCAACTTCCCTCCTGTAGTTCCTCATCCAAAACTTTATTTCAAAATCTTTTCTGGGGGACCTTTTGTAGAAACTCCAACTTCTTCCAGTGAAACCTATTGGCTACAAGATTGACTCCAGAGAAAAAACAGAAGGAAAGAAAAAATTATTATAAAAAAAAAAAAATTATCTTCAGATGAGAATAGGCTATACTAAGTGTATTCCCAAACTCAGAAAACACATCCTGTCGTGACACATGATCCGCATGTTTAAAGAGTGTTAAAAAAAGTTGAAAGCACTGATCAGTAATCTTGGATTTAAGTGAAAAAAAAAAACCCAAATATGCTAAAAATTGGAGGTTAATACAGCAGAAAGAGGTGAAAGCTTGGCTCCGTAGTAGTCATTATATGATTTGTCATGAGCTCCCATGAATGCAGGATTTCTATCAGGAAGTTTGAATGTGCTTCAGAAGATTTTCATAATTAAATGTGATCTTAACAAATGAAACACATTATTGCATAAAAATGTATAATCAAGGCCACTAAACAACATTAACTTTTTAAAAAATTATACAACAGGAAATACAATTAGGAGCAATGAATAAGTTTGTTGAGGTCTTTTCATGAGACATTCATCGTAATTTTTCCTCTCTAGCATCATTGCAAAAGAGAGTTTTGACAGTTTTAGAGTCTTGATTTGCATATTTTAACACCAGTTTATATTTCTTTTAAAGTAAATCTTAGCACTACATTTTCTAAATGTGTAGTGGTTGATTTTGTGATAATTATGTCACTATAATCCTTTCTGCTCTGGAAGTATATATATGCACTTCTAACTTTTCCTACTTTTCTTTGAGAACCTTCCATAAAAAATATTTTAATCATAGACAAATACAAATCAAAGACATTCTGGAAGAAAATGTTGTTATAAAATGTTATTTAAGGATTTGTATTATAAAACATTAAGCTAAACTGAATATCAAAAAAGACCTTGCTGCTTTGGTCTTTTGGTTTACTTGTATTATCTGGATCTTTTGTTTAACTCAGAATAATGGAAAACAATGAAAGCATGCCAACCAAATTAAAATGCATTTACAGCTGATTTAGATTTCCAAGTGTATCTGTCAGTTCAAGGCTGAAAAATCTAATATACTGACCTAGAAAAACTCACAAAAGTGTATTTCTTCAAACAATGGAGATCGTATGATATGGCTTTTATAAGGTGATTTACATTGCAGCCACGGGTAGCAGGGAACACCTGCCTCTGCTTATCTAAAATCTGGGCTATTACATGTAATTTAGACAAAGAGATAGTGTCCTCTACAGAGACATTCAGTTCTGTGAGTTCAGCAATGCCAACCCAGTTATGAGCAATTGTATCATGAAGTAGATGGAGAGAGCATCAGCTGGTTTTCAGATTGATTATAGGGAAGCTGGGACGATGAAATGGTTGCTGAAGACAGCGTCACAGATGCTGTGAGAGGAACCGAAGAGAAAAAATGGTTTGCTAGTGAGATGGGAACATACATGCTTCTTGTATCACAGATAATTGGATTAATCAGAGATCTGTTGCCAGTAGAGCCCCATATCCCTATCTCTTGATTCATCTGTCAAAGACACTGGTAAACAGTGGCCCATGCAGATGTCACATCAGAGGGAAGGGCAGCATCAGTGCAAAGATGTTGTGGCATTTGATAACATGTTAGGGAATCTGACATCTCTGTAAACAAGATATTTATATATTTGTGAAGAGGTTAACTCTTGAATTGTTTATCTAACCTAACCAAAACTTTCAAACATTGTGAAGGTAAATGGTTCGTATAATCAGGATCTTGAAAACATTCTATGTTAGTTTAGACTCTGGGATATCTTCTTGCTATGGACAACTCAAATTTTTCTATCAGTTTTGCCTGACATACAAAATTTGTTTTGGATCAAAAGTGTTTTCCATGGAGAGTTTATGCCTTCTGGATTGTTATTTTAGTTTTAATTTAAAGAAATTAAAAACCTAGGAAACAAAAAGGAGTTTCAGAAAAATAGCAGGATTGCTTTGTTAAATTGTTTTCAAATTTTAAATTAAAGGAAAAAAGTTCTCATTTGGCTTGTATCAAAATGTAAGTAATTTTCAGACTACTTGTTGATGGTGCTATTTTTCATTCGAAAAGGACTTACTTAGGTACCTTTTTTGTAGAAAGGAATAGTATAAGTTCTCCTACGTAAATGAATCAGACTCCCATATTTTTGTTCGTGATTAGGAAACCCTGCTGTCCGATGCATGTGCTGTACACCCAGCAGCTCTTGCGCACATAGCATAACCGATGCACATGACACATACTGGCCATATTCAGACATGCAATTCACCATACATCAGCAGTTTAGATGCATCTGGAAAGCCTTGGAACCAATGTGCACATACTGTACTGTTGGTCTACTTGTGAAGAATAAGACTGAAACATCCAACCAAGCTATAGCAGGCATGTCTGCCCCAACTGGCTTCAGGACGTCAAGAAACCATGGACAAGTGACTAAACCTCTCAATTTTTGCATATTTTTTAATAGCCTAAACCACAGGCAAACCTTGATACATTATTGTCCTGCATGCAATTGTCCTAATGTATCCATAAACTAAGAGAAAACATGCATCAGTTTATTCAGAAAAAGAATCGTAAGATGTGAAATCCAATCACTTACAATGAATCATATGCATATATTTTGTTTTGAAGCAGTTAAGTTTGTTATATGCATAGTTTATTTCAGAAAGCAAAAGCAAGGAAGCAAAAGCAAGGAAACAAAAGCTAAATAAAAGAAAGATGGATATCTGTCTCTCTCCAGCAAAAAGGCACCAAATTTCCGATTATCACAAATATGCACTCTAGACCAGTCATTGACACTTCAACTGCTATCATTATGGTTTATCAGGCTTTACATTCCTAACCTTAGGAATATTATAGATGAGTTGCTCTAGTGTTTGGTAAAAAGAAGGGGTGGTTTGAACAAGGATTCGGTACAGGAATGTGATTACAGATGGAAAGAAGCAGGCTGCAACACCGGTATTTCAAGGAATCTGGAACTGCTCTGCACATTGCAGTCAGAGTACACATCAAAGTGTCTGTGAAAGTTTCCAACTTTTCTATTGGGGAATGCACTTCTTGTATCACCCTATAATCCACGGCAATGCTACAAGGTGCTAATGGGCTTAGGTGATAAAGCATTAACCAGCGAGTATTCAAGAAAGAATTGGCTGTCAAGTTGCCTTTTTAAAGTTTAGTGAGTAAGTATAAAGTTTTCACTAATTCCTAAATAAATTAATGGTTCTTGAAATGCATGGACTGCTTTCTTTGCCCAGTGTGAAAGATGGCCTCTTCCGGCACCTCTCTGCTCATTCTGTTTGTTGTATTTGCAGTGTGATCTTGCTAAGTTATTTGGTTTCCTTCTTTTTTTTTTATACAGGTTTGCCATCCTTGAGGGTTGTTCTTACCATGAGCATCATGAAAGTCAAATCATGTAGTATACATCACAACATGATATCTTCAGATGCCTCCCCAGATGCTGTTTGAAACGTGACACCTGGTTTGCTGAAAAACTAGAAGACAAAAAACAGAAAACCAAACAAGCAATGCCCCTATACACACATTCCAAAACTGAATTTTCTCACTGAGAGATCTGAAAGTATGATGTGCTTGCTCACTGCACAGAACATTGCTCAGTCTATCTTCACTAGCATGCATTATTTCCCACTGTAAAGCTCATGCTGTGTTAAAAGGTTGCTTTGTTTGTAAAAAGGCCATAGTTCATAACACATCTGTATGTGAGAACACAGTTTTATTATTATTTTGAACAAGTAATTAGGAGGAAAGCAATGATGATGACACACTAACAACACTAGTACATATAAAAAGGAGAATGAGCTAATCATTTGGTGGCAATGAAAAACTTGTTATTGTATTGCCTTATCCAGTACACTTAAATAATAACACTATCATGATGTGAAGTTTATGTTCAATTTTAAACATATATTTGCTTAAAATATCATATTCGTTTAGCATGAATATACTTACTCGTTTTCCATGCTACTTTGAAAAATATTCTATAATATTCTGCCATACATCAGTTTGAAAGAGTTGGAAGGATATCTTAATTTATAGCCTGAAGCTATACAAACTTGATCACATCAGTACAGCTGTCAGGAAACAATTTTCCTTACCTTTGAGAATTTTTGACACATCAAAACTTTTCCCATCTAAAATGAGGCCAGAAAAGTCAAAATCCTTCAGTCCATACCCAGTTAAGTTTCACATATTGTGTTTTGCATAGGCAACAACAACAAAAAAACACATTGTTTTTTTTTAAAATACAATGGTTTACTTTAGTAATTTTCTTTTAAACTATTCATTGGCTTTTAACTAAGATATTTTTGATACAAAAAAAAAAAAGCTAAAAATGTTAGAGTCAGCTCTATTTACTAGATCCCCAAATCTGCACAGAGATCAGCCATGGCACACTGATTTCTCCTTAGTAAGAAGACAAGAAGCTTACATCTGCAAATGTGCTTAAAGGCAATTTTTGAACTTAAGAAACATCACATACAAACTAAAGACACAAGGCTTCCCCAGAAAACTAAGAAAAAAAGAAAATCAGAAGATTAGTAAATTCTTGTCTGATTATTAAAAATCTGCTTTGTCTCTACACTTTTTTGAAGCCCAATTCATATTTATATTCTTGGGTTTGTAATTCTAAAAAATATATCCACTCTGAGAAAGATGGGAGAAGCAATACTATATATTCAGTACATGACTAGCAAACACTAATCATGGTAATAATAATAAATTCTAAACAAACAGTTCCATAAGTGTGTTTTAGACAAAAAAAAAAAAACATGGTTTGTTTTTTTTTTTTTAAATGTGGACATCTGTTGATAGTTATTTGCATGTTTACTCCATGTTTATTATTTACATTTTGTACATTAAAAATCTAATTGTTTATTAAAAATGAATTAATGAAAGCAAACCTTATGGCAGCTGAGGAACACACCAGAATGAAACAGAAACTGTCAGGATAAAGCAAATTTGCCCTGAAGCCCTATTAATCTGAGACTTTATGATTGCCTGCTGCTTGTGCTAAGATGTCAACAACTGAAGTGTTGCAGGTTTGGGATATTTTTAATCTCTAAATGCAACAACCGTCAGTCAGAGGAGAAATTACATTTGAGTAAATGAGTGTGGCTCTCCTTTGGGGTAAAGGGAAATGTGTCAGAATTATCACAGCGAGGCTGCCATAGCGTCTGGGCTGAATTAATCTATCACAGAGGTCTTTAATGTCTCCAGAACAGTAGTGCACGCAGACAGCATGCTTCTTCTGACACATCGAGCGATTTCCCAGGAGACCTCGCTTTGGTCTACAGTACCACAAACAGTTTTAGGCAGCTTGACACAGACTGAGTTTCAGCAGTGGTCTATTTTCTCTAGGATTTACATTCCCTTTAATGCAAACAGTGTTTGTCCTTAGGGAAAGTTGCACATAGATGGATTTTTTTTTCCTTTTTTCTTTAGGATTATGAATGGCACTGTGGTTAAAAACAGTAATAATATGTAGTTTAAAGCTAATCAGTGACATATGGAATATCATCAAATTATTTTCTCATTCTCACTACATCCCTAACTTGAAAGGGGAGCAAATTCAGTTTAATCTTTTAAGAAGCTTGGCAGAAGGTATGTAAACTGAAAGGCAACAAGACAAATAATTTAGAACTTATAAAAGAGAAGGGAGTCTTGAAAAAAATCCCAGAGGGTAGTTTTAAAAGAATGCAACTTACACTTGAGGAAATCCAGCAGTGACTGGTAAGCTAGTCCCTGTATCGATTCTGACCACACGTCTGAGGGATAAAAGATCATTGCAGCTTCCCTGACATGAAGGACTCTTTGGCTGCACTAGTTTTGTAGCTTGGCAGGAAAGAATTAATTTTACAATACAAGCTCTTCAGAGGAAATTCTTTCAATTCAGACCCCCCTTTTTAACAGCCCTTCTACTGTTTGTTTTTGTGTGTTATAAAACATCTACATTTCAAGCTAAAGGGCAGCAAAGTGGTGCTTAGTGCTCAGACACTGGGGAGGAGTATGAAAGTCCTGTCATTACTTCTCAGATGAAGGAGGAAAAAAGCAGAGCAGTAATAGGAAAGCAAGTGTTGAGGCAGGATTGCACCAGGGCTCTGGTTTGAAGAGGCCAACAAAAGGGTGGCTGCTCCTTTTTAGTCTTCCCAGCAGGGCCCATATCAGTCCACAAAGAGAAGAATTGTGACTGGCAATATGGTAAGATCAGGTCAATGAGTGAATCTGCATATTTTATACCAAGATAATTGTTAATGGTACACTGTGGCTGAAACTGAATGCCCTGAGATTAAAACACAGGCATTTCTTTTATTCTGCTGAGTTCTTACACTCAAACTAAGTATTACTCAAGAGTCATTTTCTAAACAACTGAGTAAGATTGCAAAATCACATTTGCAATAGAAAAGTCAGCAAACCCTGTGTTGAAACAATAGAACGACACCACTATAGTAAAGACATTTATTCTTTGTTGTCTATTTTATCAGCTATGAGGTCCTCTAAGCCCTTACTACAGTGGCCTCAGCTCTCTGCTTGACTTGGCTTGAGAGAAAAGAAGAAAATTCACTGTTATTAACAACACATACACTAAATAGCCAAACTTATGCTCAAGGCAATACAATAATTTTTATGCGTATAATGAAGATGGTTTCTTTGTAGCAACTGGACAACATTGTCAGTGAAACTTTATTACAAAAATCCTTATTGAAATTTGAGAAGCAATAATTCTTACTCAAAAGTCTTAATATTTGAATTGACCAGAATATAGTTCTACAATCAAAATCACAGACTCAGTACTCAGAAATAACTAAGGCTATTGGAAAAATTATGTCCTTTTACTTATAGAATACATAAATTATTTGCTAACAAAATGTGGAAAAATTGAGGAAAAAATGTTACTGGCAGGTTAATTATTGCAACACATCATTTTGGGTTTGTATTGCTTATTCCCATACTTTACTCCAGGCTTTCAAGAAAGGTGTTTGATTTGGTTTGGGTTTTTTTAATTTTCCCTACTGCTACAGCTGATATAGCTATAATTTTAAGTTTTCTTCTTTATTTGTTCCAAAGCAAAGTTTTAAAAGTGATGTGCACAACAGCTAAGCTCAATACTACCACTTAGTTTGTCTGGTTCATCTTTTCAGAGTGATTTCTTTGGACATGTTTTGTTTTAATTCCAGTATCTGGCTTCATGAGTTTTGATCTTGGGGGGTGGGTGTGCTTCTGAGCACTCTTTTAATTCAATAATAAATAATTGTCTCTAAGAGAGAAGGGCTCCAAAGGGAAAGAAATGGGAAGCTGGTAGGATTTGAATATATTCATGTGGGCGCTGTGATTTGCAACTGGCCAAAATGTGCAAGCAGATGGAGCTGTGTTATCACTACTTTAGCTTCCTGAATAACATGTGTCATAGTCATTTGGCCACTGAATGCAATGGTTAGAGCTGAGAAATACTGAACATCTCCTGACAAGATGGAAGATAGCTCAGCATTGTCAAAAGTATGCTACATTTTAACAGATGGTGGTCTGACAATCTATGACCATTTGAGGAAAAAAAACTCATCTAAGTGCAGGTGGTCTATTTGATTGTATCGCAAAAAGACACCCCACCTGCCAAACAACAACAACAACAACAACAACACAACAAAACAAACCCAAAAACCAACAGAAAAATCCAAAAGCTATCCATGGCAAAAACTGCTGCTGCTGAACTGGCAGGCAATGCACTGCTGAAGTGCTGACTGATGCATCAGAGAGCAGAAGGTGCACATTCCATTCCCACTAACCAGGGCAATGTGGCCACGATTAAGCTTTGGACAAGTTCCTGTAAAGTGGTCTGAAATCAGCGTTATGGTCTGGGGCAGACACAGCACTCAAGGGTGAATGTGGAGACCTGAGTCCTCCCGTCCCTTCCCTAAGCTGCTCTATGACTGAGAGGAGTCATTTCAGCAGTTTCGTATGTGCTGTTCCTTTGCATCCCTTCCACTCCCATTAAGAGGTCTTTGGCTATTTAAGCTGTACATTCAATAATGTAAAAACACTGTCTCACAGCATGCTTTTAAAGCATCTAGTGTATTATTCTAGCATATTCCCGAATTCTACAAAAGCCCTTTTTTCACCACAAATATAGAAACAGATAATAATAATAAAGACCAGCTGTCACAACACAGTGTTGGAGACTCATTCAAACACAAGTGTATAAAGCCGGCTACATCTAAACCACTGTGTTGTCCATCTGCTGAAGTAACCTGACCATTTAGCTGTTTCAGGGGACTCAGTAACAAAGTACTCCACTAATCCATCTGGCTTCATCCTAAGAGGATACCTGTTCACTCCAGGGTAATATTTTGAAACTTGAGCTGTTCTGTACCTCATAGGATAATGCATTTTTGGATCACGGTATATTGTTTTTCATTAACATGCAAATATCTTTTGGATTTTGAATAAATTCTGCTTCTGAATAACTTTTGGATGCTGTAATAGACAACAAAATAACCAGATGATCGGGCCTCACATTTGGATGCATTTATCTAATATATTTTCCTCTCATCTGTTTCCTTTCTTTTTATCCTTATTGTGAGTTATGCTCCCTCCTGCTATTTTTTTCCCATCTCCTTACCTAACTTAAGGTGCTTAGAAAACAGCAGAAAACAGTCATTGATTTCAGGTCATGTAAAAACAATATGTAAAAAAAAAGTATAGCATTTTTATGCTGACTTGTATAAGTTCAAGTGCCACTCTACGCACACCGACAAAATATGGTTATGGGTTTTCCATTAACCTTCTGGTAAAATCCAGGAATTCAATATAATCTAGACAATATTGCTTCTGATGTTTATAAAGAATGGTTGATCTTATGCAGAGCTCCCCATAAGTTGCTCTCCTTTTAAATTATCCTGCTGTGGTTAGAGTAACATTTACCAAAAATGCGTGTTGTTTAGAGAAAACTGATTATGTGGCACTTGAAGCCACATACTTTTTCTAGTTAAGAAAAATTCACATTAAGTCAATCACAGCTTTATGAAAATAAAGGCCAGGAAACTAAGCACTGTGTAGATCACAGTCTCATAAAACAGGGCATAGGGTTTCACATAATGAAACGAGAGGCATATAAACACGAGAGCACAGTGTAAGTTCTCTCTCTTCCTCTCCTCCTATTAGAGGGAGCAATGCCATTAGAGCTGACTGAAACAGAATTTTTAAAGTAGCTTAGAGTGGGGGTTTTTCAAATCAAAATTAAAGGCAGAAATAATTAAATCTAATCATCAAAAAAAATCAAGAGGATGAAATATTCTGAAAAAAAACATACTCTTCAGAATATGGCCTGATTTTTTCAAAAGACATGAGCCAAGTGGTTTCCAAATGTACTTTAAACTCTCTTCCTATTGGGGAAGCCTACACAAAGGACCAGGAAGAGTTGCCTGCAAAGAATACTGCTTGTCACTCAAGCCACATATCCCAGCTCAAGGTATGAACACTGGCTTCCCTCAGCACCACAGCTCCAGCTTGGGGCTCTTATGCCATGCTGTCTCCAAGACTGTTGCTGAGTCTTCAAATCTGAATCAACTACTAAAGCCCAGGAACTCTCTGATTGCCCTGAGAACTATCCAAAGGCCAAATCAAGTTTCATTAACTTCCTGATTGGACTTTGGTGAAATCTTGAACAATTCAAAATATTTCCTTGAAATCTACTGATATCACCAAACTGGTTTTGTTGGTTTTTGCTTGGTTTTCTACTCTAAAATATTTTTAATCAGAAAAATCATAACCATCTGTGTACTTCCCATGCACGCATGAATAGCAGAATCTATCTATGGACCTATTAAATCTAATTGGTTTGACCAGGTCAAATTGGTCAATAGTACTGCTTATTGTCTCACTATTGCTACATTTGTATAACCTATATAGATACCTTTTTGTAATTAAGCAACATGGCAAAGCCAAGCTCTGAGAAAACAGTGAGAGGCCATCATATTTTTGAACAAATAATAACACACTAAAATCTTTTTTCTTGCTCTTTTTCAGTTGCACTTTCATTCTTTCCTCTCAATCATGATGACTAGAAACATAATTTAACAAGTTAGGGGAAAAGAAGAATCTTGAATAATTAGCATGATGAATCATAGACATTTCAGAACTCCAGGAGCTGGAACTTGAGGACACTATTCATCTCGCCTATCATCAGCAGTTGAAAGTTAGGCAAACAGTTGAGCTTCTTAGCAGGGTTCCCTCCATAGTCAGCTGAGAGAAAGAAAAAAAATCCAGATGAGGTTGCTTAGCAACTCCAATTTTCTTCAAAGGTCTTAGACAGCTATCTTAAAATGGGATGAATCTTCCTCTGGAGACCTCTTTCTCCTTCCAATGATTATAGATGAAATAGCTTAAAGTGGCTGCCTAACTTCTGAACCAGTAAAATAGGTGAAATTAATTCCATCTCAAGATCCAATTACAACACGATTACATATTTTGGTTGTGCTCCAAGGACTGTAGTAGAAAGGAACTTGAGTATTACCACACAGAAGGTGAAGAAGTTCATCTAAATAACCTGATGTAAACAAAACAGAGATTTGGCAAACTGATGGAGGACAACAATGGCATGTGCTGTGAAGATTATGCATTTATGCATTGTTTTACATCCAGAGGCAGAGAGCAACATGGGAGAGAGCTGGGAATATTCTACACAGACAGACTAAGATCCCCGTTAATAGACTTATTTGTGCATGTGTATTTATCCCAATGTAGAAAGAATGAAAATTAATTTATTCAGTTTTGGGAACATTCTTTACCTTTGTCATATCAAGAGGTAAAACATCATCAGACAGAACTTTGTTTCTTTTTTTTTAAAAAAAAGCTGCTTTTTCTGCTATTTTCTTTATTCTAAATCAGCTTCTTCTTCAATGTTAGAGGAAAACAACTCTCTTCCCATGATTTTTTTCAGTAACTCTTCACAACTGTCATATGTCACACACTGTAAGCATTTAGGGATCAAGCTTATGAAGCAATGCAGCCGAAGGGTTAACAGTTCATCTGGATAAATTTTTGAACACACATACAAAGCTCATATGGACTCTAGCTGTGGAATTAAGGATGGAAATGTCATGTGAAGCTAAAGTACTTTCTAGCTGTTCCTTAGCAAGTCAGAAATAACACAGTATTTATTTTTGTTTTTAGAAAATAAAGTGGGTATTTTTTAAAAAAAAAATATTTTTACTGCTATTCTAAAATTTGACTCGAATTCATTCTTTTTTAACTTTTTCAATATTACAATTTCATGGGTCATATTTGCAAATTAATTTTAATAATTTAAGATATACCTCTACAAATAAGTGTGGAGTCCAAATACCATAGACGCATGCACCTGCACTGCCTAGGGTTCATTGTTTCTGTAGCAAGCACTTTGCTTGTGTCTCTTCCAAACCATAAGGCCTGCCATTGTTGCCCTGAAACAGTTAGGTAGGTAGGTAATTATTTAGTTTGTGTGTGTGTGTGTGTGTGCACATGGATGAGGGTGGGAGCAGTTTCAGATCAATGTGTCTGATCTAAGATGAGGGCTTTGCTGTGGCCCATCAGAGTGATGTTTCTATAATATGAAAGTGAAGGTGGGCTATGTCTCCCCATGGGAGTGGCACAATTTCTAAAAGGAATTACATGCTTTGTTTATATACTTATTTCCTCTAGAAAGTACTTAAATACCATAGTAGATCTGGTCTTCTGTTCTGTAAGTAGTGCATGTGGAGGTCCACCCTGTGCTGGAGCATATGCTCTGTTGGGCTGGTCAGGAGTCTTACATGTTTGTATTAATATTTAAGAAGCCCCATTTTCTTAATGTTTGGAGGTAAGGATGATGCTATTTTGAGTAGAAAGTGGATTTAGGATACAAAAATCAAATTATTGCCTTAACTTTATTTTCTGTACTAAAAGAATATTTAATTTGATTATTTCTCCCCTGCAGCTGAAGTTAATTTTTTCACAAGTACAAGTAAAAGTGTATTGCTATTGCAATTAATTGGATAATTACTGTAGAGAAGTCAAGCAATTTTTCGTTCAATGTGATTTTTCAGATTTCTGAGAAATAAGAAGTCCTATTCCCAAGTAAAACAGTTTCAAAATATTTTTCAGCTTGAGATGCAAAAAAAAAAAAAAAACCCTCCAGAAAATCTACTTGGATTAGGTCAATCAAAACAATGCATTTAAATAATTTTGAAAGGTTTCATTTCATGCAGGAATCATATGCTCACAATTTTCTCCCCAAAGAACTGATAAAGGAAATAAACAAGAAGCCACTACTATCTGTCAATAGTTTCAGTAAACCAACATTTCCAAGGAAAGATCTGTGTTAAAGATTGTGACCAGGTCTAATTATCCATGTAAAAATTGTTTATATAAGACTGAAAAATAAAGTGCTAAATAAATCAGTTATGACTTGAAACTCATCCTGGCACTCACTCTTTCATGTACATGACACCATCTTCACTTTCTCTTCATGTATCTTTCATCCAATATCTGTTGTTTCTACTTAAGTATACTGCACTTTATTTTTTTGTGTATGCAATAAATCATGCTTCTATGATCATTTCGGTAAATTGATTGAAAATTAGAACACTACAATTTTTATATGTAGTTAGATTGGTTACTATGTACTTTCAAAAGCTTTACCAGCTTTGAACTGATTAAATGCTAAGAAAACATTAAAGCCTTGCTGCTGTAAAATCTGGCCTGATGTTGTAAAACCAGTTCAGCAAAACCTAACCCAGATTTATTTTATTTTAATATTTCAAAACAATGTATATGCAGACAAAGGAAAGAAAGCAAGATAGAAGCGATCAATACCACTTATTTATGGATGACCAAAAAAAAAAAAAATTAATAAATTTGAAACCCCTAGGGATTTCTAAAAATGTTTTTCTACCTAACTCATGAAATTCAGTTAATTTGATATTATTTTTGAATCTTGACTTATTGAGATAAACAAACTGTCTCATAGAAATAAATGGAGAAGGTGTGCAATGTATGTAAATATGGATACGCATGTGTGTGTGTGTGTGTATGCAAAGTACTCCAATCATTTTGTGCCAACTAGCTAAAAAAAAATCACTGGGTTTTTACTAAGCTGGGAAAAATTCAAATTTAGGGATTTCATTTACTTAAAAATGCTGTAAACAAAGTATATAGATTAAGCTATGAAACTGAGTATTGGAAACTAAAGTTTTTACTACTGTATTACTCAAAACAGAAACACAAATAAGTCTGGAGACATGTTAGGCTAGTCCAATGGTCTGTGTGGCACAGGGTTACCTTATATATGTGTTTTAACTTTGCTTTGTTTTAAGCAGCTCAAAGTTTAGCAATGTCTAATAGTTCTTGCCATGTTTTGGTCTTGTTACGAGTTCTTCTCCCCTCCCACGCACACATCTTCCCTCCTCTCATGTCTTTTTTTGGGAACTTGGAGCCATATACAGAAATGTAATTCTCCTTCAGACAAGACAGAGTGGCTGTTCCTTGCATAATTGTACCAAAGGAAGAGGTTCAAAAGTGGGAAAAGAGCAGAAGATTTCTTATTCTCTCTCTTATGCTCTCTGCTATGTCTATCAAAGGGGGGCAGCCAAAATCTAGTGCTTGTCAGGTGTGATTTAGTAATGCTCTGACAATCTTTCAAAGTCATACACTTCATCATATTCTTTAACAAATGAATAATTTAAAGTCTTTCACAGAAAGAGAAAAGAAAGCTTGGAGAAAAGCTGGAAAAGAAGCTAATAGCATTCTTTTGAAATTATTGACTAAGTGAAAATATAGATGTGTTTAGAACTAGTTTTTCAACTAGTGGTAATTATCTGATCCAGTTTCTTCATGTTTCAGAATCTTAAAGTCTCCAGTGAAAATGAACAGAGCGGAAGTTGCACAACTGTTAGTTTTGTTCTTGTGAATCTTGTGGAGCTTTTCTTATTTATGTGTTTCTTGATTGTTCCATTCTGTTCAGCTCTGTTCTTATTTGGCATCACATAAAGTCTCTTATTTGAAAAAGATTAAATACGTATTTAACATTTCTGACAATGGAAAAAATTCATATAAGTGGCATATTGAAGGGAAGTTGTTACTACCAAACCCCAGACCAATTTTTCCTTACAGACCCTAGGACATCTGTGGGAACACAGATTGGTGAGAACTCAGGCCTGCCTTGGCTTATTGGAAGCATGGGAAGAGATTGCATGAGATATCAAAGTCCTACTGGCAGATTTCTAGGCATCATCTTCTGACTGGATATAGGTGAAAGAAACTAGGGCTAAAAATAGATTATTCCTTTCCTCTTCTGAAGTTTTATTTGCATTTAGTTTTGTCTAAACAAGTTAAGTGTAAACATGTCAGGAAAAGAAAAAATTATGGGAATCAGGGATTGAACTCAGAATGATTTAACATGGCAACCAGCCCAACTCCGTGCACTGCTGAGTGATCTTAGCCTCTGTGAAATAAGGAAATGCTCAGAATTTCTGTGAAGATTGGGTATGTAATCACTGCTTCCCATGGATGCTAGCAGGCAAATCTTTAGGAAGGTAAAGAAAGGAAGATGAATAGGGGTCAAAAGAGAAGAGACTCAATTCCAAAAAAGACTACATAAGACTAAGTACAGCCTGTCTTGCAATAAAAACAATCCGGCCTTACCCTTTTGGTGCACTTTCTGCTTTTCCATCTCTTTCTACTGCCCACTCTTTTTCAGAAGAAGCATTTTGTTTTCCTTCCCTATATGGAGTAGTCTTCTGTGTGTTAGAGCACAGCCTCAGATTTCCAGCTATCTCTCCCTATTTGCTGTCACACCTACACTTTTTCCTTTTTGGCCTACTTTTGATGTATATTCCATTTACAGTGTATATTGCAAAACTTTTTACCCCCATCAGGCAACACTGTTTGCATTAGAAGTGCCTCTTGTTTGTGAATGTATAGCAAGTAATTTCAATTATTTTTTCCCTGTAGTAGTCACTGTGCTGTATTTACACCACCATGAGAAATATATGCGAAAGAGCAGACATTATGCTGTCTAATATAAATAATGATGCTTGTTTTACTATAAACTTGTAGATGGCATCAACAGAAATGGAGTCATTCCCATTTATCTGTGTGTCCTCTGCCTGGTATTGAACAGATCTATGCCTGCCTTTAAAGCAGAGGCCAGTCCCCCAGCTGCCATGGAATAATGCTTTGTAAAGCTCAAGGAAGTGCAAAGATGCTTTGTATATTTCTCCAGTTTCAGGGATTCCTCCGTACCTGGATGGTCTCCTAATATTGATTAGAGTAGCCACAATGTTCCCAAAGAGCAGCCAAAAGAATGAAAAAAAGCCAATACAGTGAAAAAAGTAGAGCCATTACTTATGCCTTTTTATCATCCAGACATCTTCCTATTAAGAAAAATCTTTTAGGATCCCCGAGATTTAGGGCTGCACTGAGACCATAGGGCATCAGAGGTATACACTTGTCTGTAGCTTTTCTGTTTACTCTCCCATGTAATTACTGAGACAAAAATTATACTAAATATTTTTTTCCAGTAGTTCCACTGCTAAAGTGGACCAACTGTGGGATGAAAATGCTGATTAAAACTTTATACATTTTAGATGAGGTACAGTGATTTTGTTCTGGGTCTGAATTTTGCTTCTTGATTTTCAAAATATTAGACCAAATTCTGCACTCCATTACACATATGCAAATATTGTTTTAATGGGTGTATAGCATTCTCAGATAAGACATAGTTCATTCAGGGCCCAATTTAATTGCCACTGAAATCAATGGAAAGGCTCTGACTGATGTCTACACAAATTGTATCAATCCCTTAATCATTTCAAATGGGATCTAATGGTGAAATTGTTCTCATTAAAAACAGTGTACTGTGAATATGAGCCTGCTGAGCTCATCAATGGTAGTATTAAAGCAATAATAAGAGCATAAAGAAAAAGGAATAATTTACTTAGGTTTCTCAATTGGCTATTTGATGTAAACATTCCTTTTGTTATGGTAAAGTTTCTCCACCAGAATAGGCAGATTCCTCCTTTCACCCCAATTACTGAACCCATAGCCCTAATGATACTTCATAATTAGAATCTAGCCTCATGATCCATCTTTCTAAGAGGAAATGTTGATATTAAATTAATTATGCCACAAGCCCAGAGAACTACACTTTGCAGTGTTTCATGTTATTCTATTGGTGCCCACAACAGACATCTGATGAAAGCTATGTTCAGGGTTAGTTGGTAAAGAAAGTGATTGCAAAGTACCAGTTCCTAGAAGTCCCATTGCAAATGTTTATCTTATGTCAGTGGCTAAAATAGTCATTAGTACCCAAAACCCGACAAAAATGCAGAAGTAGCAGATCTAAAACCAGAAGTTATGATACTCCGGTTGTCCCATTTTAACAGGCAACATCTTATGCCTCAGTTGAAGATGCTAGTTCAAGCGAACCACGATAGTCTGTAATATTGCACATCTGGTGACATAGTAGGGAGCAGTGATTACCTGTACCCACACAGGCTGCACCAGGAAACAGGAAATTCATTGCTGTTGCTGACAAAACCATATATTTCTGTGAATGACCTGAACATTATTAGCCACAATTCCTGAAACATCCTTTGCAACTTTTTATTATGTCCACTTTCATTTACAGTGACAAACCCATCATTATCAATAGCTGTAAGTGTCACTAGTGCTGTAAACCTACTGACTACAAGGGGAAATTTCCCACACCTTGCCTTCTTTCAACTTAAAATAATTTGTCACTGTAGTGTTACAGGATAATTTTGCATTCTTCAATGAGTATGTGCACACAAATAGCACTGTATTGTTAGTGTAGATAATTAGAGTAAATTTTTTCTCCATGTAATTCACAGGTTATGGCCATGCCTTTACCCTTATTATTAAAATTGAAAATGGATCAAATTGAGTTGGTAGCATGAGTTTCTGTATTTAAGCCTCAGTTAATAAGAGGGTTCTTAACAAAGCCCTCCTCTCTGAACCCTCCCACTGCATTCACTTGCAAATCACTGTATGGCTGGCGTCCTGTCCCCCCCCAGCCACAAACCTTCTCATGTGAGCACTGCGGCTCTATCAGCAGCATCATCTCTCTCAGTGAGGGACGTTTCTTATTGATCAGGGGCACTGAATGGAAACAAATCAGATAGAGAGTCCTTTTGGCTTCAGCTCCGTGCCTGCCTGACTTAAAAGTGATGCAGGGAGAGAGGGAGCCCTAGTTAGATGCAAGTACATACAGTGCTGGAGATACAGTAACAGACAGAAGGGAGGAAGCAGGTAGAGAAACAACAGTGGACGGACAGAGCTGGGCTCACACTGGCAGACACGGTGAGTACATTAACTTTCTTTAGCATTGAAATTGCTGACAGCAAAACAGCAGATGCTTTCTTAAAAAGTGTCTAAAATGTTAAAGATGGCTTACAGATGCTTTTTAGGGAGGGGGGGTGGGGGACAGGGTCAGCAGAGCACTTTGGGGAGATTTATTTTATACAGTTCAGAAAGAAAATAATTGTACTATATTCCTGAAATCTAAACTTCTATTGCTGTATATATGACAACTGCCCATGCATATTAGGAAGCTAGCAATGTGTATTCTATTTGGCAATACTGTTAGATATTATTCAGTTTTTACTTCAATGTAGCAGTAACAATATAGCCTAACTTTCGTGCAGGATGCTTTTTCATCTGTCCAAATAGAAGCTATCTTCCTTTTTTTCTTTCACATTTGTTTTTATTGAAAATGTCCAATCAAAACAAACCCAGCTAAGACGGATGAAAAAGGAGGAGGTCTACTGCTAATAAGAATGAAGTATCTATCCTTTGTTTTGTTTTTCTTTAGTGGGAGTAGCAAAATTAGTATTTTTTAATATGTGTTACAGGGGGAAGTGGCAGCTCAGGGTTCAGAAAGATTGAGAGCTGAGGGAGATGTCCCTTTGGATATTCATAGCAGTAAGTCGAAGTCAACAGGCTTAAAGTGTAAGGTTCTTTTCCAGAAGTGCTACCAAACAACCTTATCAGCCTAATATGTGTAAGCAGAGACTAGCACAGAAAGCAAGGCAGAAAGCGCAAAAGGTCAAACTGACCACTTGATTTTGAAGTAATTGGCAGAAACCAATTGCCTAGTGAATGACAGTTTGCTTTTTCTCTTTACATGCAAGAAATGTGCAGTCACATTCATTCAGTTTCACTGTATGAGCTTCAAACAAAGAATGATGCATATGAACTATAAAGAAATTGATATCCCTTGCAGTTGTATAGCAATGTGCATACAGTAGCCACTTGCCTTCTCACAGATTTTAGTAGTAGGTCAGAAAATAGAATGCTATTTTCTTAGGATAATTTCCATTTTCAGTAGACATTTACAACCAACATATCAGTCTTACTCTGATTAAAGTCAGTGACAAAACTCATATTTTATTTAAATCACAGCAGGATTATGCTTCATTGCTGAGTACTACACTAGTATCTCATGATAAGGACAAATATAGATAAAAAGGCAAGTGTAATACTTGCAATAGTTTCGCTAATGTGATCAAAAGCTTTGTTTAATAAAAAGTATTGGTGGTAATGATAAGAATTGCTAATGACGGATCTTTAAAAAACATTGCTTCCAAGTCATTTTCCACATCTAAAATGTTAATTTCTATTCCAAAAAAGTGAGAATGGACTAATGAAATATTTGGAAGTCTTGTGCTATATTATTTCTATAATTATTAAGAACTCTATAGAAGAACTATGTTAGTTTTTAAAAAGGCGTACTGTTATCTGTGTCAATTTGACATGTAAAATACATTGTCCTCTCATTTGTCCTTCACTATGTAATAATATAAATTCAGAATAGAATTGGATGTATTTACAGCTAATGTGATTTTTTATTAGCAAAAATGTAAAACTTTTACAGGGTCACGTTACACTATCAAATCCTATGAAAGAAATAATTCTTGTTTTGTTTTTTTTAAGTTAGATAAACAAGATTAATTTTAAATGAGGAAATGTAACTGTATCAGTACTACATACTAAACTTGTACCTAAAATAGTTGTCAAGTCTTTTTAAACTTGATGGGATGATTTCAGCAATCAAAGTTTTTCATATGTTTATTTGTGTGAACAGAGTATTTCATTTCAGAGGCTGTCTTGCAGCCGTTATTGTGAAAAATTATGTTGCATAAGTAACCAGTAAATCTCACCTAAACACAAAAAGCAGTTTGGAGATGCAGTTTGGAGAGAAAATGTGGAGAGAAACATCTCTGCCATATGTTTTGTACAGCTCCATGGTAAAAGTGCTTCAGGCTTTCAGCATTTTCACACTTGTCCACAGAAGGGACCATTCCAAAAAGGCTGCTCTCCCCTCCGGACAGCAGCCCATTCGCAGGGATCTGTGCTCTCCCCTTCCCTGGCTGCTGCTCCACAAGCATGCTGATCTCAGCGGCAGTTGCATGGCGTTGGCAGAGACACCCTCTCATCATTTGATCAGCCAATGAGGATGATTTCATTCCCCAACTTATCTGCCCAACAAAATGTAATAACCTAAATTCACTAGTTTAAATGTTATCACCCACAATGCTGCAGAAAGAAGTGTACAACTTAATTCTGACATTCGCTTATGCCCTGGCATCAGGAAATGGTTTCTGAAGCTGCACAACATGGGTTGCAGGGAATCTACTGGCAGACGCATTGAGAAGTAGAGCTAGAAAGTAACAGGACTGACAATTTCCTCTGAGGATGAGTTTGTTCAGATTATAAAACAAGGTAGACTGTTGTCTCCTGTTGGCTGTCCAAAGCCTGATGATAACACAACACATGAAGGAACACTTACTACTTCAAAATTTTCATTTATTATAGGGTAACACACACACAGAGAATCTTGCACCTATTTTCAGATATAAACAGAAACACAGAACTGTTGTCTTTTTCTTCTTCCTCCCCCTTCTTTTCCCAGTTTTGCAAACTGTTCTGGAGATACAGCAAGACCTTACTGAAAATCAAAACTCAGCAATGACCACTGTTTAAAGGTTCTCCCAATTCCTGCACAAATCTTTTGCTTATAAGAAAACTGGGCTATATAGACCTGGCTATAAGACAATACAGATATATAATTTTATATGTTTCTTTCATGCAGTCAGTGCTATTTAACCGCTGAAGGCAAGTGAAGCAAAAGCCTAGACAAAAATGCCTCTCCCACTCATATCAGAATGCCTTCTGAATTTCTAAGGCTTGCAGCAGGTGTTACATGCAAATGCTATCTGCAGAAGCACAAATATTTGAACATGAATAGGGATGTCTGAGTGAAAGCTAACTGCATTCTGCATATGAGTGAGAGAGTTTATGAAAAGTCATTTGTAGGAATAAATCCAAAATTTTGCTGAAAGGGGGTGGGAGGAGAAGAAAAATAAAGTGAAGGGAAATGATTCTCAGCTATGAACAATAAGAATCTTTGTAAAGGCAGTCAAGCGTCATTTTAATAACGTTCTCGTTTTGCCTTTTAAACAAATAGGAAATTGCTGAATGGCAAAAGGCAAGTTACCGTCCTTACTTTCAGCGACTGATCATGATAAAAAACCCGCAGTTGCATCAAGGCCTACTTGCCAAGCATGACTGAACAGGAGAGACATATCTTGATCAGATCATACTATGTGTTTACAGTGCAAAATCCTAGTGAAACTGGGCTTTGGTTACTTCAAGAAAAACGCTGTTACTAACTTCAGGGAAAAAGGAAAAATACTGGATATATACTGCAGCTTAGAAGAAAGCTCTAAAATGATTATGTTTTAGAAAGAATTAATTTTTTCATGCGTAGTATGTAACATAATTATAGAAAAGATAAGAAGTAAAGTGTGTTATTTATAATCTTCATTCTGCAATCTCAGAAAGATTACCAAAGGACATGGGTGGCATTGTCTTCGTCGCATACACAGAGATTATTGCACAGAGAGTTGAATTGACTTGGTCTCAGTTACAGAGTACCTCAGTGTCAGAGCCAAGAGCAGAATGGGGCCTCTGCTTTCCCAGTCCTCCAATTTCTCTGTATGAATGCAACAATGTTCATAAAAATAAATGTCGCTTGAATACTTAAATAACACCATAAACAGCCACAAATGTTTCTCTGGAAATATATTTCTATAACTGCAAAATTGAATGCCTCAAGTGATGTCCAGTGTATTTCTTTGCCAGTTAAATGCAAATTTCTACATTTAAATGTCACACGTTTTAGTAGTAAGAGTAATAACAACATCAGAACAACATCACATTAGATTCAGTTTTCCCTGTCTCATACAAACATAACTTTCATATTAGAATCTCCTGATATGAAAATGCAAATGTCAGGTTTATGTAAGTACAAATTTTCTAGGCGCTAAATGGTGTTCAGGTTGCTTCGTCTTCATAAATGCTAGTGAAGGGCAATAACTACCAGCTTCATGGAAATTCTGCCTGGAAGAATATTACAGTGTTGGGCCACGCGTGCCATTGCTTAGAAGCTCCAATTTTCCTAAAAATACTGAAAGCATTTTCCCATTGTATATAAGTGTGTTGAGAAAAACCTCCTAAGTTACTTGTCCAAATTCAAAACATGTTCTTTATAAATGATACCCAAGAAAAGATTCTGTGAAATAGAGAAAACTGTAGATAATGCTTTTATGTTTGGGGATGGAAACAGTCGGCCTTTCCATCATTTTAGACAAACTACACAACAACTCTCATAAGGAGATTATCTCAATTTGCATATTTTAATAGTTCAATTGAAGGCAATTAATAATGTATACAAGCCTATCTAGCAATATATACAGACATTATTAGATTTAGCCATTACTTTCAGAAAATTATGATCAATTACATTGATAAACAGTGGTGGAGATTTTGGAACCTCTTAAAAAAGAATTCAATAAAACATCAGGTTGTATAAGAGTGTTAAGTAAAGGAAATTTAAAAAGTATAACGTTCTAACATCCTCAGCTGAAGATCTTACCAAAATAATTGTTCTTTATTTCCTCTGTATTCCATCATTCAATATTTGTTCTTGAGGAGATGACAAAGAGGTAAAGTGAAAAAAGTGTGAGTTAGGGATAAGGGTGAAGTTAATCCCATTACTTCTGTTTTGAAAGAAAAAGTAGGCATAGTACAAATGAAAACTGACATTTTAAAATCCAGCAGTTATAGGTTATGTATGATTAGAAGGTATCAGTAAACTACTCATACCTGAATGTAACACATCAAAATAGCCCCAGTTCATGAACAGAATTCTTTTTGTATATATATATACACATACATTCATACATCTATTTGTATGTATACAGACATAAACCCAAGTGTAATTCAGGCAAAGTGTAAGAAGAACGATAAAATATTTTTAAAAAGGAATAGATTAAAATAGGTTTGCTTAAGTTTGCAGTGCTACTTTCTGGCTGAATTTGCCTGCTTACTTTGTTGTTTATCATAATACTTTCATGTGATTTGCATTATTGTTTATCATAATAGTTCATAATAATGGATTCAAATATCAAGTTTTGTAGTGGGAAACTATTATAAACAAGTGCTTTCTTTTAAGTTTTAAGGCATAGGTGCTGGTTGTGGGAAATCTCATGGAAATGATTCTGCCTGTGTAGTAACAGAAAAAAAAATCAGGAAAACATAGTTATTTCAAAAGGAAATTCTTGCAGTTGTTTAAATTATTTGTAAGGAGCTGTTTGTGCTTGTGCCATATTCTGGAACCCCTATTCAGAATGACTAATATTTTGCAGTAAGACTAGTCCCACTGAAGCCACTGAAATTGCTTTTGTGCATTTCCCTTACACAGAGTAAAAATGAGTGCTGAATCTGTGTTTTTATAATGATTCTTTCTGATAAAAATATATATTTTCCTCAGAGTAAAAATAAACATATTATGTTACAGAAAACATTTTCTCATTTCCTGCAAGATTTGCAATAATCCTTACATTTCCTTCCCAAATGTAAAAGGAAATTTCACCTCTAATGAGAATTCAGACTTGTTGAAAAATGGAAATATATTTAAAAATTAATGTAGACTCTTCATTCCTTGCTATTATCTGCATCCCATGGATTACCAGCAATTGAGCCAGAACTTTCTCATTATGGTTTTAAATTTGTGTGATACATGCCTTCTTTCCTAATTAAGACACATTTTTGGGTTGCATTTATAACTTCTAGGGGTAAGATACTAAGTAAACCCCCTTGTGTTCTAAAGAAAAGTAATTAATTGTTTCATTTTCCTTTATGGAGATAGAATTTTATCTATGATACTGAAGATATTGTTCTTAGGAGGAGAAGGAGAAGGAGGAGGAGGAGGAGTATCAAGGCTGAGAACTCACATATCACTGCAAGTAAGGGTTTTGTAATGTTTTAACAGCATTTGCCACATTTTAATAAAATCCAAGCTTCTGGTGCTGCATGCTTTTCCAGTCATAGTCCTACTGAAAAATCCTCACTATTCATGATGGTAAACCATCCCTGCAGCAAACAACAGGACTTTCAAAACAGAAAAATATGTTATGTATTTAACATACTTCTAACTAGTTTTAAAGGCAATTAAAGAGAAGAAATTCTCCAAAAAGTTGGTACAACTGCTCTCAGCTATAAGTGGCCAAAAAAACTTCTGGTTGAGAGCCTTTCCCTGAAGCTTTCATTCAGGAAAGGGGAAAATAGCACTAGGGAAGACAAAAAGGGGAGTAAATTAGGAAATGGTTAGACTGCACCATAGATTGATGTTTTTGGCAAAAAAAATAAAGAAAGAAAAAGTAAAATAAAAGATGCTCATTCATATTGTCTAGACATAGATCTGAAAAGTTTAAATCTAATAGACAATGGTTTAGGAATGTACCTAGTGTTGCACATTCAGAAACATAACTGTCAGCACTGCTAGAAGGAAAGATTTAGCACTCCTGCCAATGCTACTCACTCTCTAATTATTTATTTGTCATTTGACTTTACACTCATCCAATTCACATTTACATTTTAGAGCAAATTTGTCTAACAGCCACCTACAATACAGAACCACAAAGAATAAACTTCTCAAATATACAAAGGTCCTCTATGGTTTTTTCTGTCCCCAACATGTTCAGATTCTAGTTTGTAATACTTTCCCAAAACTAAAAGCCTACAGGTAGAAGAGGTATATTTTTTAAACTACTTTAAGGATTATGTTTAATAAGCATTTGTTTGATTAAATAGTGAACTGCACTGCTATACACAGACACAGCACCATAGTTACCTTTGATTACCTGAGATATACTCAGTAATAGGAAGTAATATATAAATGATGATTTCAAAGAAAACATACATCTGAAAATTTCCTAACAATTACAGATGAAAGCAGATAGTTCTTGTGTAGTTTGTGTACAGATCTGTGTGTGTAACACTGTAGGAGTAGCATATATTCACAGCTTGGGTTTGAACAGAACTAAAATGGGTCTTAAGGATTCAAATTCCTGGTCTCATGACATAAAGAGGATCTCAACTTCTATTCAAAAAGAATTTCACTACTTTTTAACTGGCAGAAAATTGTATAAACTCAGAATAACTATGTAAGTGATATTTTTCTGAAAGTGAAGGTAGCTTGAAACAGTAGCTATGCCCCATGCATGTCACTGGGAACTTTCCTAAGGCATACACAGGGGGTTCTCAAACAATACAAAGCCAGGGCAGAAACACACATTGAGTAACCCAATGTAATTGTTAAAGGACATGCCTAGAGCCAGTAGAAGAAACCCTGCCAATGTGGTAGAAAAATACTAGTTCACTGGAGATGGAAGGAAGGCAGGCAGGCTTTCTCTCCAAAGCTTCAAAAGTCGATTCACAAAGCTGAAGTAGCATAAAGATTTGTGTAAACCAGCATAAGATTCTGGATTACTTGATTTGAGCTCTTTTTAAATGCAGTACTGTGGGCAGCTACAATACAAATGGGACCAAAATGAATGTTGTAGTTTGTCTATATCCTTTCTGTGCAAATAGCATCAGAATCATTAATTTGTACAGACTGAAAGCTGATACCTGAAAAAAAAATGCTTTAAGGAGCATAAATAGGGAGACATTGCTGTAGAATGGAAAATAAATGTCACATTAATTTTCTGCTTCTGTCACCTCAAGTTGATCAGCACTAATTAAATTTCATGCTAGTCATCCTGTGAGCTTAGTAGGCAATAAAAAAAATCCTGAAATTTCATTATTCATGGTGAAAACACACACATATGTATATGTGCATACATGTATCTATATCTGTACCTGTATTGATACTGATATTTTAGAGATAGAGATGATAGAGATAAAGAGATCTAGAGACCTCTATCTCTATCTATAATGATATCAGTATAGATATACATATATATATATTTTTATGTGCACAGCATCAATGTCATGAAAGTCATGCATGTACTTGCATTGTAAGGTCCCCAATGGTATATGTTCTAGCCAATATCAGGTAAAGTAGGATGTTTATGAGCTCTGAGTTGAGGAGAATTCTGCAGGCCATTTCAAGTTTCTATTCTTTAACAGCAGACCCAGATCATCTACTTCAACCCACCTATCATGGGCAGGGACATCTTTCACTAGATCAGGTTGCTCAAAGCCCCATCCAACCTGACCTTGAACATTTCCAGTGATGGGGCATCCACAACCTCCCTGGCCAATCTATTCCAGTGTCTCACTACCCTCATCATAAAAAATTTCTTCCTTATGTCCAATCTAAACCCACCCTCTTTCAGTTTAAAGTCATTGGCTCATGTCCAATTTTTCATCCACCAGTATCCCCAAATCCTTCTCTGCAGGGCTGCTCTCAATCCCATTATCCCCCAGTATGTATTGATACTAGGGATTTCCCTAACCCAGGTGCAGAACCTTGCACTTGGCTTTGTTGAACTTCATGAGATTCACACAGGCCCACTCCTCAAACCTGTCAAGGTTCCTCTGGATGGCATCCCTTCCCTCGAGCATATTAACTGCACCACTCAGCTTGGTGTCGTCTGCAAACTTGTTGAGGCTGCACTTAATCCCACTGTCTATGTTGTTAATGAAGTCATTAAATAGTATTGGTCCCAGTATGGACCCTTGAGAGACACTACTTGTTACTGGTTTCCATTTGGACATTGAGCCATTGACTATAACTCTTTGGACACAGCCATCCAGCCAATTCCTTATCCATCTAACAGTCCAACCATCAAACCCATATGTCTCCAATTTAGTAGAAAGAATGTTGTGGAGGACCATGTCAAAGGCCTTACAGAAGTCCAGGTAGACATCTGTAGGTCCTTGTCCGCTGATGCAGTCAGTCCATTGTAGAAGGCCACTAGATTAGTCAGGCATGATTTGCGCTTGGTGAAGCCATGTTGGCTGTCTCTAAACACCTCCTTGCCTTCCTTATGTTTTGACATGTCTTTCAGGAGGGTCTGTTCCATGATTGTACCAGGCACAGAGGTGAAGCTGACTGGCCAGTAGTTCCCAGGATCCACCAACCAGTCAGCCTCAGTTTATTTCAAGATTTTCAGGAAAGAATTTCTGCTTCATTCAATAACTTTGTATTGGGGCAATAATTCCCTTTTGAAGCAGAACTGATGACTAAACCACCTTAATACAATTATATGGCATGACTGATTACTTTCAGTGAAGCATCTATATTTAATACCCATACAATTTCTACCTGATTACATGTATTGACAAAATTCCTACCTTCACAAAATTTAAGTGACTATTTCAAAATGGCATTTTCAGCTTGTCTTACTGCTTCTCACCTCAAGGGGCAAAGATTCAGGAAACCTGGAATCTTGTTGCTACAACGCAGTTTTCGGAATATCTTCAGCCTTACTGTATGGTCATCTAAAAGATCAGCCCCAAGGTAGACAAAACAATACTTCTGATAACTTTCATTTAAATGCCCCTTTACAATGCAAATACAAAGCTGACTTCTTATTCCTACTTTACTTAATTGGTCCTGAAGTTTAGCTTTATCTTGATAATTTACAGGTCAAGTGATGTGAGCATGCTCCTTTTAAACAAAAATTTCCATCCCAGTGGTCACTATCAGGTATCTGAAGGACAGGAAGGACAAGACTCATAGAATCATAGAATTGTTAAGGTTGGAAAAGACCCTTAAGATCATCGAAACCAACTGTGTTAACCTAGCACTGCCAAGTCCACCACTAAACCATGTCCTCAAGCACCACGTCTACACATCTTTTAAATACCTCCAGGGATGGAGACTTAACCAGTGCCCTGGGCAGCCTGTTCCAGTGCCTGACTACTCTTTCAATGAAGAAGTTTTTCCTAATATCCAATCTAAACTTTCCCTGGCGCAGCTTGAGGCTGTTTCCTCTCAACCTACCACTTGTTACTTGGGAGAAGAGACCAACCCCCACCTTGCTACAGCTTCCTTTCAGGTAGTTGTAGAGAGCAATAAGGTCTCCCCTCAGCCTCCTCTTCTCCAAACTAAACAACCCCAGCTCCCTCAGCCACTCCTCATAAGACTTGTGCTCTAGACCCTTCATCAGCTTTGTAGTCCTTCTTTGCACATGCTCCAGTGCCTCGATGTCCTTCTTGAAGTGAGGGGCCCAAAACTGAACACAGTATTCAAGGTGTGGCCTCACCAATGCTGAGTACAGGGGCACTATCACTTCCCTGGTCCTGATGGCCACACTATTCCTGATACAAGCCAAGATGCTATTGGCCTTCTAGGCCACCTGAGAACACTGCCAGCTCATGTTCAGGCGGCTGTCAACCAACACCTCAGGTCCTTTTCAGCCAGGCAGCTCTCCAGCCACTCCTCCCCAATGCTGTAGCATTGCATGGGGTTGTTGTGACCCAGGTGCAGGACCCGGCACTCAGCCTTGTTGAATCTCATACAGTTGACCCTGGCCCAATGATCCAGCCTGTCCAGGTTCCTCTGTAGGGCCTTCCCACCCTCCAGCAAATCGACACTCCCACCCAACTTGGTGTCGTCTGCAAACTTACTGAGGGTGCACTCAATCCCCTCATCCAGATCGTTGATAAAGATATTAAACAGGACCAGCCCCAGTACTGAGCCCTGGGGAACACCACCTGTGGCCAGCCACCAACTGGATTTGGCTCCATTCACCACCACTCTCTGGGCTCGGCCGTCCAGCCAGTTTTTAACCCAGCGCAGAGTGCACTTATCGAAGCCCCTTTACTAATAGGTATCTAAATGAGTTGGTTATAACTGACTATAACAGATACATTCTTGGCCAGTGGTGATGGCTGATGTGTCAGAGGTTTTTCTGTTAATGCGAAGTATAAACTTGAAATAGTGTTGTTAAATCAAATGCCGAAGCAGTTGCTGAACTGGAGAGCTAAGAAAGTCAACTTGAATACAGCCTTAGTACCCAATTCAGCCAGTCATGCAATTAGTCTTGTATATAAACCTCTTTTGCACTTTCTGTAATGCAAAAAAAGCTATGAATTTAAGTATTTGTGTCACACTGGAAATGTAGAAACTTGTTACACTGTTATATAAAACTGTAGTATCCTAAGTAATGGTACCTAATGGCATTAAAAAGAAGCAACTCTTTTTCTTTTCTTTTTTTTTTTTTAAAAAAAAAAAAAAGAAAGAAAGATATAGACATATTCGCTCTCCTTTCCTGGTAGTCTATAGTGGTTAATTCTAAGGCACACTGAATGAAGTACAAGTTTTTCAGGATTGCCACAGAGCATCCAAAATGTTTTATCCTATTTATAAAAAAGAGAATTGTAGATGTTAAGATTTAAATAAAAAGGTAGTCATAGGACAAAACTACTACCTCCATTTACAAGCAATTGTTTTCTCAGGTGTGGGTGACAAACACCACCACCAATCCCATTCAAAAGATGAAGAACAGTTATTTGCCCTGAAATATAATGGTGTTCAACTTTGGAGGCAGCATGTATTGTAATTTATTTTTTCCTCAAGAAATGGAATGTTACCTTATGGTATGTTAAACTTGTGTCTGAGAATTGATATATCTTAACACTTTGCTGGCCATATTCATTAATGTTAGGAATAGATGTTAAAACTTGCAGTTTATCTCACTGAGAATTTAATAAGAAGTATTTGTCACTGTTCATTTGGTATATTGTCCACAGTTCTATGAAATAACACGTGAAAGAAATTTAAACATAATCAGTGTAAAAATCCCCAATATTTAAATGCAAGAACATACATATGCATTACTTATGCATATATATACATTTATGGGCATAAATAAGTGTAATTAAAAAGTTGGAGTTGACTTACTAGTGAGAGTCAGGTGCATTATAATTTCAGAGTACATCTGCTAGTGAGCAGGAATACCTCAAGATCCCAGTAGAATCTTAATTTACATGATGCTAATTACCAAAATTATTATCTGCCAGAATGACAGCAGTATCAACATTTCCAACATCTATCTCTTCTCGTACTCTGTACACCTCCCTAGGGGCTGACCTTGCTGCCTTCTGGAGCAACTGGCCTTGCTGTGTCCTTGCTATAGTTTCAGCTGGAGGACTACTGAATTTTGCAGGGTCAGAGAGACTTGCTGGTTTGAAGAGAGGACAGTGGAGGGGACAGAGGTTTCTGAGTGGTCCTCATTCTGAGGGAAGTGAGGAAAAAGGGGAGGGCACCCTCCACCATGGGTTGATGTATCAGTGAAAATTTCTTTCCCTTTGCTCTGGAGACCAAACCGGTTTAGGAAGTGGAGGAAAAGATCCTTCAACTCACTCCAAGTCTCACTGACCTTTTATCCAAAAGAATTAATGTCACCATCATGTTTGTCTTAACACTTTATTGATATTCAAACAATGAAAGATTCAGAAGGTCTTAACAATCACTAATGTCTCTAGTCCATCATTAAGACACCTCCAGGAAAGGCCAGGGACTGGGCTAAAGCATAGGATCCAACCTGGCCTCAGTATATGCACCTGCATCACTGGACATCCATAGTTTGTCACCCTATTACGGCAGTCATTGATCAGGCAACCTGTGAGTTATATGCTCTTCTATCATATTTATGTCCACTGATAGTGACTACCTGGCAAAACTTGTAATAATTAACCAATAGAAATATTAATAATATTTCTGGATTACTCAACATGGAAAATACTGCCTATTACTCAAGTGAAAGTCAATTTATCATTTGTAAATTAAAGACACTGAACCCATTTCTCATAGTACAACACAACACTACCTAGCTCACTAAGGATACACTGTTTTAAGTGAGTGGTTTTTACCCTGTGAGTCTGCAGACTTTTAAGGAGCTTATTTCTAATAGACCCATAAAAATATATCTATATGACAATTAATTACAAGCAGGTTTAAATTTATTGTATAGAACCCCACTTTCCCGATGGAAAATATTTATAGTGTTTGTAAACCATAGTAATCAGAAAGGAAACAACATAGAATAGTATTTGTCTACTGCATTTTCAACAGGTTTGCGGTTTATAAAAAAGATACGTGGCCTAAGTAACCTTGTGTTCATATACTGCAAATACTGGAGACACACAAAAGGAGAGATTGTAAAGGACTTGAGTGGAGAATTTTTTATTCATACTTTGTTGTGATTTTGATATCACTAATAAATCTGAAAGACAGGAGAATAGACAGGAAGGCACAGACAGTGCAGTTTTTAAAATGAGAAGTTTTAATCATTCTAGCTTTAGTACGCTATTGACAAGTTTAGAAACTTCATAGAATCATAGAATCATTAAGGTTGGAAAAGACCCTTAAGATCATCGAAACCAACCGTTAACTTAGCACTGCCAAGTCCACCACTAAACCATGTCCTCAAGCACCACGTCTACACATCTTTTAAATACCTCCAGGGATGGAGACTTAACCAGTGCCCTGGGCAGCCTGTTCCAGTGCCTGACTACTCTTTCAATGAAGAAGTTTTTCCTAATATCCAACCTAAACTTTCCTTGGCGCAGCTTGAGGCTATTTCCTCTCAACCTACCACTTGTTACTTGGGAGAAGAGACCAACCCCCACCTTGCTACAGCTTCCTTTCAGGTAGTTGTAGAGAGCAATAAGGTCTCCCCTCAGCCTCCTCTTCTCCAAACTAAACAACCCCAGCTCCCTCAGCCACTCCTCATAAGACTTGTGCTCTAGACCCTTCATCAGCTTTGTCATCCTTCTTTGCACATGCTCCAGTGCCTCGATGTCCTTTTTGTAGTGAGGGGCCCAAAACTGAACACAGTATTCAAGGTGTGGCCTCACCAATGCTGAGTACTGGGGCACTATCACCTCCCTGGTCCTGCTGGCCACACTATTCCTGATACAAACTTGCATGGATGTAAGCCTGCATTGCTTAAGTTCAAGTTTTGTCTTTGACTTCAGCTGAGATAAGAATAAACAAATAATTTTACTACTGAATTTGAAGTCCTGTTAAATTACTGGTACAACAGGAGAGCATAAACAGAGTATAGGTTACTGTTTAGTAAAAAAAATACACTAACTTGAATAACAGGTTTTCTCACTGAGCACAGAATAAAATACTGAAATTAAATCTTGAAGAAGAAATACTAGAACCTGAGAAAATTATACAAATAATATTAGTGTATCATACACAATGTCTTTGTAACAATATGTTTCTATCTCACTATGACTGAACTGAAAGAAGATCCGTATTGTATTAGAGACCAAGTAAATAGGTATTCATGTGGTGCCCCTCAGAAATTACCAATTACCAGTCAGTAATTACAACAAAGTATTTCAAAAAGTGTTCTGTGAAAACAGTTAAGTATAAGCTTCAAGTAAACAACAGAAGTGCACGTAGTCCTGATGGAAAGCTCAACATTGTCTAGCTGAATATTCCCATGGACATCGGTAACATTTAGATTCAATCTTTATAAAGGGAGGAAATACTGTCACGGTCATTAATAAGCAGAGCAGAGGACCTGAGAGCTGCAAAGGGACAGAAAGGGCAGGACTCATTACGCAGCTGAGCACTAGCTTGTTCAGGAACACCTGAAGCGCCTGACCCACACCAGAGCCCACAGGCTGGGCAATAGCAACCAAACTAGGGGGGAAATGGTCAACTATTGTGTAATCAGGACTAATGTTAAATGATAAGAATTTTTTCTTTCCAGCCTCTTCACCCACTTCCTCCTGCACAAGGGTTGGTATGTGTGCAGAATTCACATTAATTTGTATAATGTGCATGTGAATATAGTGTGAACAGATAGATAATATTACATGACAAATCCAATTTACATAGAATATGTGAAAAAAAATTATTTGGATAATTATGTTTTAAAAATGCATTATCTTCTGCAAATAAGTCATTAGTATTCAAACAAATAAGTGGAATAACTCCACATTCCTTGCAAGGTAAATGTCAGAGGAAACTATTGCAAAATGCCAACAAATACTGATTTCTGATACAGCAGAGGATAAAGTTAGAGGAAAATCTAGATTGTGTAAAGAGGCTTCTTTCTGCACAGGCTGGGAGACAAAGGGAAATTATAGCTTGTTCAGCTATCAAAATGAGACTGAAATATAATTTCAGGATAGTTTAAAACAGGATAAATAGTATACTGTGAACATATTGCTCATAAAAGTACTAAATTCTTCTATTAGATAAAATAAACAGTTATACTTGAGTACTGCATAATTAGAACAAAAGATAAACATGCAGTACATACATATTTTAAAATGATACACAGGGCTAAGAAACCTTTGGTTTAAAAAATCAAAATCAAATGTATTCATTAGTAAAACATGTTGAAGAAGCCATCGCTTTAGAAGGCATTTAAATATATATATCATTAAAGAAAATTTCACTAAAAGATAGAGACACTAATTGACTAATGACAGACAAAAAGCAGAAAAACTACAGAAATGCAAGAAAAACCTAACTGTAAGCCTATGAAGTTAGCAGAATATTTTTACTGACTTACATAACTTGGAAGAAAGTTCTAAAATTTCTTTCAAAGTCTAGAACAGCAACAAATATGAACAATATTATGCACAGCTGAGCAAAGCAAATACAGTGCACGTAGAAAAGAGAAAAAGAACCCCACCCCTACAAAGATTAATTGCTTATTGAAATAATGATGTCCTGTGTAAGTGATGAAGGAAAGAAGAATGGAAATAAAGAGTGCCTTACCACACTTAAGCTTTGAATGCATGCCAAAATAAAGATTATACTGAAATAAATACATCAGAATAATCCAGAGTACATTGCCTTTCAGAAAGAAAAAGCAAAATTAGAATTGTATGTGTCACAGAGAAGTCACCAGAAATTGGGAATTCCAACTACGAAGTAACTATCTAAATTCTTATTAAGACCACCTTTTTTAGTGTAGGTGCAGATACAACCTGCATTAAAAACAAACAGTAATTAAGTATTAATGGTAACTCACTGTATGACAGAAGACTTACATGATTAAAACAAAACAATAAATTGAAAGTATGAATGTTTTTTACTTGGTAATGGAGCATTCAAAGTAAGCCTGATGGCACATAAAAAAACTTCAGTGAACATAATTGGAGAAAATGTGAACATATTTTCAAATGCCAACAGAGCAAACAGAAAGTAAAAATATGGATGGAGTAAGCACTTTTATTTTTACTTACATTCACAAGGCTCACATCCAAATGAGGAAAGTTTCACATGTAGTATATTTTTCAATGCATTGTCTGTTATAATTTCAACATTCACAAGCTGGTGTTAACACATGTATTTTCTTATTTATTCATCAAGACCAAAAGGGAAAGCTAAAGATCAAGAAATAGGTGCAACCTCAAGCTCATTATTTCTTTTATGATGACTTAATGGCAGCTACTAACATTTTTTTTCTAATTTTATGAAATTAACTTCTGTGCAAAATTACTCACTTTCATTATAACACAAGAACGAGAGGGGTTCAATCTGGAAGTTCAGATAAAGTATTGCATTTTGTATTAGATAACAAGGCCTTCAATAATTAAAGTGGTTTTATTGTTTCATATTAACTACTAAAGGATACCACATTACAACAGAAGTGGTGAAGTAGAAAGCTGTTTATGTATTGTGAGGCAATATAATAAAAGCTCATGAAATATTTATACTAAAACAGAAAAGCGTAAATTTTAAAACACACCAACTAAAGAAGTTCTCTTTTATGGGAAATTTGGAAAAATACTGGTAATGAGAGTCAGTTATGAAAGGTGACAACTCTTAACAAATAATAATAACCTGTTGAACATAAATAGCTGTAAATGATCTCCTCTTTTTTCAAGTTTTGAGTTCAAATGCATTGTAAAGTATTGGGAGGGCAAGTCACGAGCTGTTCCAACAAGGTGCATCATAGGCTGGATTGACCTTATGTGATAAAGAGATATGTGATAAGCAAAAACTATCTAAAGAATTTCAGAGTGAAGAAGAAACTGCCTAGATGCTTTGTTCAGCTAAACTATTTTAAAGTGGAATGTTTATTCTGTCATGATTTATTCGGTTGATTGCTTTTCTCAAAAAAATCTGCAGTCCTACTTGTCTAGTTTGCGCTGGAGTCACTTAAAATTTATCATAACCCCAATAACATAGAAGTTTTCCTAAAACTTATCTATATATTATATTGCAGTAGAAACTGCTACGTGACTTCAGATACCACTGTGGTAAATACTGATTTCTGTGAACAATGCTTATTCCCAGACACATGTATCTTTGAAGTTCCACAAAAAGTAGCAGAGGCTCTTAAAACACATGGAGAAAGCACTGCTATTACATATGTCTCCAGCAAGGAAAAAGCCAGGGACAGAAAAGTTTAGTGGATCTCAAAATAAATGAAACAATAGACCCAGGGTAACATAGACTGTTTTCAGAGTTGCTGAGTATTTATAAAACTAGTTTAATTCCTGGACCTGTTCATACTCAGCAGCTCTGAAAAAGTCAGATCCATGTTTCCTGAATTG
Source organism: Theristicus caerulescens (assembly GCA_020745775.1). Lineage (NCBI taxonomy): Eukaryota > Metazoa > Chordata > Aves > Pelecaniformes > Threskiornithidae > Theristicus > Theristicus caerulescens. The sequence goes on from CM036558.1 coordinate 80,257,317, forward strand.
AATAAGTGAAAACAGTGATTCCAATGGACAGCCAAACTTTATCTAACAAATATATGCTATGAATGGAATGCTCACATTTAACTTCATACAATTCTCTGAAGAACACTTATCCTCCTTTCCTGCAGCTTTTTTGTTCTCAAGTGTTTGTATCCTCTCTCTTCTTTTTCCTGTTCTCCTCAGTACACTTGCTCTTTCCCTTCTCTACACTTGTCTTCCTCTTTTCTTATTTACTCAGCATTCATTTCACAAAAAAAAAAAAAAGATGTAATGGTTTAGATTATATAGCATATGTAGGCTATGATGTTTAATTTTACTTAGGAATAAGAAAGAAAAATACCAGAAGCAATTAAAAAAATCATATTCCATAATTATTTTCTCATAAGTTTAATGTATAATTTCAGATATATTTGAGCATATGTGCTTTCAACAACAGAATTTGTATTTGGGCTTGAATCTCTAGAATTTTAACTTGGTCTTTCTTTTCTCATTTGCCAAATAGGTCTATAATACCAACATTAACATTACTTTCTACCAACGACATCGCTACCAAATAATGAGATATGTTCATTGCCAAACCAGCAAGAGAGCTTTTTTGTAAAGCAACAGGCAAATCAAACCTATACTTTAGTTCAAAAACATTAGAAAAGGATTAAACAGCTATCAATGCTTCTCTGATGCCAAAAATACCAAAAGTCCCTCCTCACATAGGCTTATTGGGGTGTGCTGGATTCCCCATGTGGTACACAGAACTATCAGGAAGAGGCAAAGAGAATGCTCTAAAGAAATTACGAAAGTAAAGCAAGTGTAATTAGTCACTGTGCTTTTCTATTCTGCTCCTTCAGATACATCCTAGTCCAGTGACCTTTCAGGTATGAAGGCAATTCAGTCCATGCTTTCCAAAATATGGGTAATGCCTTTATGAGCACTGTGTTCCTCCAAGCAAAAGTTTCATAGAACTGGATGTCTCATCAGTTATGAAGAGTGATGTTTGATGTTGCTCTCACATTTTACAGATACAAACAATCAAAATATGTTTAGCAAATACCTCAAGTACTCTTCTTTTGTAGTTGTATATGTATTTTCCATTTCATAAGGTGGGAAATGAGTACAGAGAGATTAAACTCTTTGCTCAAAATTGGTAAAAAAGCACGTAGTGGAATCAAGAGCAAGAGAAATTACTCTGACATTTTTTGTATGACAGGATGTTTTTCTCTTGTTTAAGCATATTTGACTTTAGTACAACCATTTCACTCAGCTCCAATAAGATTATTAGCTTGTATTATCTAGTTCTGAACTATACTGCTTATTCATATAAAACCAAAAAAAACTCAGAGCAAAAATCATCCTTAATTACAATTAAGAAAATGGAGTAAAAGAATGTATGCAGTTTCACTGTCTCATAAAGTGGAAAGATATAGTATAATGTTATGGCTCCCTCTTTTGGATAGCACATAGCTAGTATGCAATAATAAGAAAACTCATCAAGTCCTTAAAAAAAAAAAACAAACAGAAACCTCTCTGTTTTTCCCCCAGATTCTGCTTAACAGTGATAAATTCAGCCAATAAAAACAAGGTTTTTATAAGGTTCTTGCAAAATGCAATTATATTGCAGATCTCTACGTTGTATAAAAATGGACATGCATTTCCCAGCTAGGGCTGTGGCTAGAATATTTTTGAAATACATTAAACATTAGTCTATCAAGTACCTATAAAAACTGGAACATAAAATTCTCTCATGGTTTGCTCCTTATTTTAGCAGTGCTGTTAATACAAAATGAAGGAGAAGAATAAACAGAAGATTGATGGAAAGTACTTAAGCTAACTTACTCTCTGGACAAGTGACCAGAAAGGTCACTATTTTGTTCCTACACTATTACTACTTCATTAGGAACTGTGAGTGGAAAAATAAAATAAACTTATAAAATAAACTTGGATTGCTCTTTTAAAATCTTCAGTATAACTGTGACCTAGCTGAAAGTCCACAGACCTATACGCATTGGCTTCAGGAAATTTTTGAACATACCTTCGAAGAATTAAAAGACATATAATGTTTTTAGAAGAAAAAGAATCATTCCTGTAAAATAAAAGGTGTTTTATTAGATGGGAAGGGTGAAAAAAGAGTAAAACTGTTAAAAGGTATCAATCAACACAAAATAGTGAATCCTGCCAGAGCCTAAACTCCAATGCTTTAACACTTTTTCCTAATGTAAGACTAGTAATCAAACAATGTTGGCTTTATAGATATTGTTATATTTAATTCTGAATTTGGGTTTTGCTTTCCCAAGTACTGGAGGCATACCACCATTCTGCTACATTAATATCTAGGCATAATTCCACATTACTCAACAGGTTCCATCTTCTCCATGTCTCCATGTATGCTGCTGTGAGACAACTAGAAATAAAATTTTTGGCAAAAAATGTTCATGAAAAATTCAGTAGCACTGTTCAATGACTTCAGCTGTGTCAGCTAGAAGACAGACTTTATTTCACTCAAAAATCATTCCTATTGCTTCCTTTTTACCTCCATATAAAATATGGATGTTAAGCAGGTATATATAAATTAATTGTTCTACAGGCTTTGTTTAGCACTTTCTATTACTAAAAATAGCCATTCCTCAACATTCACTAAGATGTTGTGCTATACAGTTAAAAAATTTGTTGGATTTATATCAACTAACTTAAAATTGTTATATCATGATAACCATCTGAATTATACCATTGCAGAATGTTTTCCCTTCACAGCATCCAGAATTGCAATAGGACAATTGCATTTGACTATACTGGATCATTATTATTCACTCTATTTATTAGTAACTATAAAATGTTTATTTTAAAATCAACACTGTAGTAATGAGATTTAGATGAAGGTACATTCTTTTCCATAAAGAACTGAATGTAGATAGTTCCTAAAATGACAGTTCTTCAGAGTTAGGAAAAAAAGGTCAATTTACCATGCTTTATTTACAGTAGAAATGAAACTTATTCATTAAATGATACTGTGTACCCCCCAGCCATACTACTAAAAACTGACATCAAAATTTGGCTGTAATAATGACTGCAGAATCACAAAGATAAAAAAAGGGAGGAAATTCACTTATAGGGAGTATAACTTTGTTTCATGTAAAATATCTATTCCTACATAAACCAAGAAAAGTGATTGACATGGACATCCCTATCTACAGATTAACTATGCACTTTCTTTTTTCCTGTTATGTGATTGAGTTAATTTGTTTTCTATGAAGCCAGATATTTTATGAGTTGTCTTAGCAGTATGGAGCCCAAACATAGCTATGGTCCCTCATATACCCTTTTCCTTCATCTTTTAGGAATGCAAGAAGGAAGGGACAGAGTCATGGGTGTTTGAGTTTATGCAGTAAAGTTTTAAAGCTTGTCTATGCCCTGCCATTTCAGGCAAAGCTAGACAAAAAATACTAGAGCAGACAACATAAAGCAAATGCTTTGTTATATCAACTTTTTTTCAGGCATATTTCTACTCTTTTTTTCACTCAAACTGGAACCATATACATGTTTTCATGCAGTTATATCTTTTGCTTCTTACTGAGTTTTAATGAAAAGGGCAGGAAAATATAGTGAGTAATTCTGGAATGTTATCTGAAAGGTACTATGTGTGTTTTGAATTAATCCAAATAAATCACATGAAAATCTGCATGCTGTGGGAATTCATACTGAGATATAGACTACTAAACTCTCAAGTCTGATTCAGATTTTACTAAAGGAAACATATCACATGTCATTTGAAAGCTAACTGGCAACTTAAGAGAAATAAACTAGTTATTTCTGTCTCTGGCTGCTAGAGATGAAGGAACCAAATAGTAAAACAGTTGGTATCAGCAATAACAACTGCAGTCTCATCAGAGCACGATTAAATGATTAAATGCATATGAAGATGACATATTTCCCTATCCTTAGACTCAGTTCCAGATAGGTCTGAAGTATTCTGAAGTTGCCTATCATTGTCATGGTTTAACCCCAGCCAGCAACTAAGCACCACACAGCTGCTCGCTCACTCCCCACCCTTTGGGATGGGGGAGAGAATCAGAAGAGTAAAAATGAGAAAACTTGTAGGTTGAGATAAAGACAGTTTAATAGGGAAAGCAAAAGCTGCACACACAAGCAAAGCAAAGCAAGGAATTCATTCACTACTTCCCATCGGCAGGCAGGCGTTCAGCCATCCCCAGGAAAGCAGGGCTCCATCACATGTAACGGTTACTTCGGAAGACAAACGCCATTATGCCGAACATCCCCCCCTTCCTTCTTCTTCCCCCAGCTTATATACTGAGCATGACATCATATGGCATGGAATAGCCCTTTGGCCAGTCTGGGTCAGCTGTCCTGGCTCTGCTCCGTCCCAGCTTCTTGTGCACCTGGCAGAGCATTGGAAGCTGAAAAGTCCTTGACCAGTGTAAACACTACTTAGCAACAACCAAAACATCAGTGTGCTATCAATGTTATTCTCACCCTAAATCCAAAACACAGCACTATACCAGCTACTAGTAAGAAAATTAACTCTATCCCAGGACAATCATGGTAGCAACACTAAACCACATATAAAGTCTGCACCAAGGGTAGAAATTTGAGGAGGGCAAATTCAGGAAATACTATAGGAAATCTTGGAACCTCAACAGGGGGGAAAAAAAAGAAAGATTAATTTTTAGAGGATTTCTTTCCCCAGAGGGCTTTTAAACTTTAAGTAATCAAAATTTCAATATGAAATTGAGCATGGAAGCCAAACTCTGAGCTACTGAGCAGAGTTCTTGGTGGACTTCTCTGAAGGACTGTCAAGTACCAGAGGGAGTTTGACTGACCACATCTAGGCTACTAGCTCTTGGAAGAGATAATAAACCCTTAAGAAACAAATAGCAGAAAGAGGATCCACTAGAACAGCATATACACCCAACATCCAGTGCCATGTATCTCTGTGAGACTCTTTCTGTCATTTCATCAAAGGCTGGAAATATTTTGATTTTAACAAACCACTATAATTAAAAACTGAAAACTTGTTTGGGAAGTTCCATGAAAAAATTTACCACCAGTGCTTTTCTTGTGGCTACCCACTGTTCTGTGGCTCATTTGTCACAGTTTTCATGAGGAAACAGAAATGGTTATAAACCCTTAAGGGTAAAATGCCAGATTCTTTTATTATTTCTTTAATTTATTTAACCAGGGACTCATCGGAAGATCTAATTTCAGTACAGTGGTATTTGAAGTCATAGTAAATGGCAGCGACTTCACGCATACTATCAGGAATCTTAAAAATCTCAGTGATGAAACTGCTGAAATATTCATTATTTTCTTTAACTATTCACTTCGACTTGTTTGATACTTGAGGGTTTCAAGGTATCAAATGTGATGTCAACTTTTAAAAAACAGTTTCAGTTCTACCAGGGACAAGTCGCAGAGACAAAGTCTGAGGCCCAAACCGGTGAAATTGTTAGCAACTTTTATAAAGCATACAATTGTTGGACACATGACATACTAGGGAAAATTCAGTATAGTTTTTGGAAAGGGAAGTCCTGCCTCACAGACATATTTGAGTCCTCTGAAAGAGTTATCAAGCATATGGATAGCTTTGACCTCTTTGATATGATCTAGTTATGCTTCTAGAAGACTTTTGACAGGGTCACTCACCAAAGGCTCTTAAGCAGCTATGAGCTAGAAGTGAAGGTCCCTGCATTTATCAGTAATTGATTAAATGACAGGAACCAGCAGGAGGAAGTACATAACGAGTTTTCACATTGAAATAAGGTCTGTTGTAGTGTTCCACAGGGATCTGTACTAGGGCCAGCACTGTTCAACATACTCATAAATAAACTGAAAACAGGTTTGAATATCAAGGTGAAAAACTTTGCAAGTAACATTCAGCATAATAAAGCCAAAGGGCCTTTGCAAAAGCTTGCAAAAGGATCTTACAACTACAATTATACTAATATACTTCACCTGGCAAGGAAACTGGATTTTGCAATATAATTGTCCATACCATTTCACTGTTGTTACAGTCCCTAACATCAGTTTAGCTGGTATCAGCTGGAACTCTCCCAGAAAATTCCTGACAGTGTTGCAGGACCAAGCCCGGGGTGATTTCTCACAGATGATATGGACATGGTGGACCTGCTTTGGACAGAGGCAGGGGAGAGAAGAAGAGAATTTATTCATATGGATTTGAGCCTTGCCATGCCAACTGATAATATTAAACCATTGTAAGGTAGAGATCAGTTTATGAAACTACGTAAATCCATACACATGGTAAACCCGAGATTTTATGTTTAAAATAATGAAGTCTGACTATTGCCATTGCGGAATAACACCATTATGTAACAATAGATAATAACAGGAAAACAATAGTCCAGAACTCTGCAGCAGTCAAAAAAAGCAAATAATGCCATGTATCATGATGAAATTAAGTAGAGAATGAGATTAAGCTGCTGTCTATATATGCATGAAGCTCCTGCAGCTTGAATACTGCAACAAATTATGATCTCCAATCTCAAAAGATACACCAAAAAAAAATGGAAGATGCAATCAAAAGTATGGCACAGCTTCCAGACAAGGAATGATTAAGCAGGCAGTCCCAGAACTTTTAATCTTGGAAAAAAGACAACTGAAGGAGAAGTTGATTTAAGTCTATACATTCATCAGTGGCAAAGAGAGTGAAGAGGGAATGACTATTTACTGTGGCTTCCAATGACAGTACTAGTTGTCTAATGAAGCTGTCAGTTACAATGTTCAAAAACAAACAAAAAGGGTTTTTTACACAAGGTTGTTAAACTGTGAGTCTCTTTGCAGAATGTTGTGGCTCCTAGAAGCTTACACGGTTTCAAAGCAAAAGTGGAGAAAGTCATGACAAAGAGAATCTGTTAGGGATTACTAAATACCTAATATTTGGAGACTGAGAAAACATACAGGACAAAAATAATTATATGCTTCTCCATGCGTATACACTATCATGGATGTCTGCTTGTTGAAAGCATTCTCATCTTGGACTATCAGGATACTAACAGAATAAGTAATACTTACTTATTTAGAATTTGTTCATGTTTTGACTTTGTCTTTCATTAATGAAGTCAAATGAGATGCAAGTGAAGAGCTTTTTTGGTTGTTTGGTGTGGGGAGGGTTTTTTTTGTTTTTAAGGAAGAGTTTCAGACCTAGAAATAAGAAAAAGGAAAGTCATTGTACTTTATATCTCTGAGATCTGTATTATTCCTGTAAGTGGTAGAATTACCACGTGTAGGAATTTTAGGGTGTTTATTGTGGAAACAAAGGCTGAAGCCTCAGCTGCATCAGACTTCTTTCAAATGAACTGAGATAACAAATAGCAAAAAATTATGTTAAACCTATGCACTGTTTCTGTACACATATTCCTATGCTTGCAAGGGGTCTGCTCAGCTCTGAGGATGAGACTTTTCTTGATTCTGTGATCCCCTTGGAGACAGCAGAAGGGCATAAAGGGGGTTGAGCACTGATAAATGACAGCACTCAGCAGCTGCTCAGTTGCTTCAGGAAGGAAGCAGCAACAACGGGCTGCAATTACCAGTCCAAATCTGCTAACTACCTTTAATTGGTCAGCAACTGAGTTTTTCCAGTCCAGAGAAGTGAATGTATATTCCCTTGCAGGCAGTAATTAAGTCTGATTTTCATTATCCTTCTCTATAGGAACAAGATTTCTAACGATTCATATACATGAGCAAAAAAAAGGAAGATGGAAGAGATTAATGCTTTTTAAAAATCTGGGAAATACTAGCTTGACGATGTCTTTATTCTGAGAAATTCTGGCTTGTAACAGCTCTTGGGCCATTATACAAGCTGTAGACTGAGAAAGTTTCACAAGCTCTCATCCTGGTACATGCTATGCTCAGGAGATATGCAGAGGTAGGAGGCACCTGACATGGAATCTCAGACTGCTTCGTTAGGACCTAGCTGTGTGACCAGAGTGGACTGCTGCATAGTAAATCAGCAAGAAAAAAGCATTTGGCGAAAGCACATAGTCCCAGTTATCAGGAGAACTGGTAAGTATGTCCTGTCATTAACAGTGCTGGCATAGGTGAATCTCATCTACTTCATGCAGAGAGACTGATGAGTATTGACGCAACTGGAAAGTGGGGGCCTACACCTCCAGATACTGCTTTGTTTTGTATCAAGTAGATAGAGGGCTATGCTGTTTATGAAAAGAAAAAAATGCCTTAAATATTGCAGGGTATCAATATCAAAGTACAGCCAACCAGTTTATGAGTGACAGAACTTGAGACAATCTTAAAGGGGAAGCAAAAGGAAGCATTTTGCTTTGATGACAGCATTTATTTTTCATCTTGTCTCTGAAGGCTATTCTTTAAAAACCATGAATGTGATGAATGTGTTGCATTTGTAAATAAGGTGTGGTATAAAAACACATAATGCAGCTTCATTATATGATAAGAGTGAAATGTGTTCCCTGTGGAGAAAAATCGATACTAAAGATCAAAGAAATATCTTCAAAAGACCTCACATTAAGGGTTTACAAGTGCTATATTTCCTAGTTCCCCTCATGTTGATGAAAAGCAGATCCTGTAAAAAGGTTCATTGTTGAAGAAAAGGGGTCTTCTGTTTTTTTTTAATGTGAAAATACACATTTCGCTTTTGTAATCCAGTGAGCTGCTTCCTCAGGAGTAGGTATTTTGAAAGTCTCTTTTTAGCTTCATTGAATACCATTGCTAACAAGTGAGAGACCCTTATACAGGATAGGTTGGAAGTGCTGCAGGCTTCATTCACTAGCTGACAGAAGGATGGTTGAGGGAGAAAGAGTCCAGAAACTGTTTCATCTGCACTTCGGAAGAGACTTGCTCCAGCGAAGGGCAGATGGTATTTTCACCGCCCAGGGACAGTTGCTTTAAATCACAGCTGTGTCTCTGCATGAGTCTTTGCCAGTGGGGATTGTCTAAACATGAATCAACACTTTCTCTTGCCAGATCTACCCACCTGGGGGACTGACATTACTCACTGTGAGTGCTATAGAGATGGTGACTCAAGCCACGTTGAGTTGAATTTGGACCATTGTCTCCAATGTACGTGCTCAAGAGGCTGGCAAAACTCTAAAATAAATGCTAACTCTTTCTTGTCAGAGCAAGATAAATGTTTTTTATAATGCACCTACAAACCATGGATTCATTTGCCTAAAGACATTAATTCAACAGACATTCCAATACAAATTGCTATTAGTTCATGTTCCCTATAACTTTATTTATATTTGTGTGACTCCTTGACTCATGTAGCTAAGGGAACCTGCACTGGTGTCCCAGACATAAAGAACTGCCTTCAGCTGTTTCCTGGCAAAATTTTCAGCTAAGCTTATCTCCACTGCATATACTGCTGAACAGGTCAGCAACCCAATGGGCAAAAAGCAGTTCTGAAATTCTGTTCTGAAAGGTTTGCAGCGGGAACTGCTGAGTGGGGAAATGTTTCTTTTTTAGTGTGGCCCATGTTTCTGTGCCTGAATGGGATCTGAGTACTTGTACTCAAAGAATGGGTGTTCATCAGTCAAAAATCTGTCCCTTAAGTTTTGGGGATACCTCAAAAGCTACTTCAGCTCTCATAGAAATATGTGAAAACACCTTTCTTGATTCTCCCAGGTTCAGCATGGGAGGTCAGTCAAAATGCACATTGGCTGTTTTCTTTTCATCCTTTCAATGTTACCCTGTTGTGGTTTAACCCTAGCCAGCAACTAAGCACCACACAGCTGCTTGCTCACTCTCCCCTCCCTGGTGGGATGGGGGAGAGAATAGGAAGAGTAACAGTGAGAAAAACTCGTGGGTTGAAATAAGAATAGTTTAATAATTGAAAAAAAAGTAAAATAATAGTAGTAGTAGTAGTACTAATAATAATAGTAATAATAATAATAATATTCAAAGCAAGTGATGTACGATGCAATTGCTCACCACCTGCCAACCGATGCCCAGTCCAGCCCCGAGCAGTGGTCCCTCCCTCCTGGCCAACTCCCCCCAGCTTATATACTGAGCACTATGTCACATGGTATGGAATAGCCCTTTGGCCAGTCCGGGTCAGCTGTCCTGACTATGCTCCCTCCCAGCTTCTTGTGCACCTGGCAGAGCATGGGAAGCTGAAAAGTCCTTGACTTAGTGTAAACACTACTTAGCAACAACCAAAACATCAGTGTGTTATCAACATTATTCTCATACTAAATCCAAAACACAGCACTATGCCAGATACTAGTAAGAAAGTTAACTCTATTCCAGCTGAAACCAGGACGTATCCCCAACCCCATCTTTACCTTTGAAGAGGGGAGAGGGAAAGGAAAAATTAGGAAGATGAAAACAAAAGGAGCTTGCTTTGTGAAAGTCAGCCATCAATGATACATCCACAGTCTATATTCATGTTTGTAGGATGACGGCACTCAGAGAATATTTGAGCTCTGCAGGCATGTGTATGCATACCTGGGCTATCTTTAATTAGTTAGGGGAGTAATAAAAGTGAACCTACAGTGGCACAGACCCAGCCTCTAGCTAAGCTTTGGTGTTATCAGTGGCAGTGTGCAGTTTATAGCACAGCCTTTTGTTGCTACAGCTTCACTGTTCTCAGTATTCAGGCTATGTAGATTAAAGCTACATTCAGATACTTTATTTTCAAAAGAAACACAGCCAAAGTCAATGAGACCACTTCCATGCATGCAGGCTACACAAGATTTATACTTGCTATATCCTGCTAAAACACATATTTTAGTTTTACAGATTGTTTGGATCATCCTGAACATCAGTTGCATCCTTTCTGTTTAAAGATTAGTGAGTGCAATATGAAGCACTGCTGCTGCAGTTAATTCTGCTGGTTTTAGCTATACACAAACATTACAGTCTTTTTCTTTTAGAACAGAATTTTTGCTTCACTATTAACGAATGAAACAAACTAATGTGAGATACATTATCAAGTTGCCGAAGGTTAACCTTTCTTCATGTCATGCTTGTGAGTGACTGTGCTGCACTAATTAAAAACATTGCCATGGCAATTGCTATAGAAACATTTAAATTGGCATCATTGCTAAGAAATCCCTGCTATTGATCCCAGCAGGGCTTATTTCACACTACACCTGAAGAATCTAAATAGAATATTTTACATTCAAAAGGGCTTTAAAAGATACATTTTTCCAGTTGCTAATGTGCTCAGGAGAATAATGTCGTTCATATAGAGATAATTCATTTACCTTGAACTGTTGTAGGATTCTGATATCAGAATTCTTACTGCAAGGAGAGACTGTAATGGTTCTAGGCTACCACCATAGAACCCTCAAACTGTAAAAATAAAAAACATTTATTGCCTCCACTCAGACCCTCTGATTTGCAAAGTGAGGAAAGAATGCACGTTCTCCACAATTTGAGGCATTAAAATGTTAAATACATGAATACCTCACCTTAAAAGAAGTTTCCAATGCAACTAAGAAGAAAACCATTTTTCATTGTCTGACAAGAACAATAAGTTGACCGTTGTACTGAGTAAACGGCAGAAGCAGAAGTGAAGCGAGAGAGATTGTGCATATAATTTTGATCAGTTAGAACAAAGCCCGTTAAAATTCTTGTCTCTGGTTTCAGACTTAAGATCTTTGCTTCTCTTAGAAGAAATCAGCTTAGATGTTTCCCATAATGTTCAGTAGATCCAGACTGATCCAGACTAATTCTCTTTACACCTAATATGTCCAACTATTGTAAAAATCAAAAGTGGGAAATAATGGGCTATATCTTTTTCCTTTTCTTTTTTCTTTTTTTCTTTTTTCTGTCATTCCAAAAACTGAGTCTTACCTTTCTTGACATGAAGGATATTGCCTTTCCTCTCAGTAGTAAAGTCCTTCTGTTAATTAGCAACGCAATCAGTAGAGGGCAGCTCTACACAGAAAACCACGCATCTTAAACAACTTCAGATTAAGTTCTCTGATGGCTGGGATAAAATACGGGACCTTAGATTACTCCAAGAAAAAAACCTCTGTTAAAAAAATGGTGTTTGCACAGAAATAATTTCATCTAGCAGGCTCAGAGCATCTGTGCACAGTGCATTGTGGTCCCTTGAATAGCTGCTCTTCCAGATTGCACCAGAATCCTTTGTTTCAGCATTAAAATACACATTCTGAATCTACCAAATGCAACTCCTGACCCACTTGAACAGCTGACTACGAGACAAGATTCATAAGCCAACGACCACCTTGAAGTATGTCTTTAAGTACAAAGGAAAGAGTAGTATAAACATCTTATGCATTTGAATGAGTATGGCAAATAGTGTTTGGACAGAAAGGAATGAGGGCAATTTCAGGAAATTAAAAAAGGCTAGTTTTGAAAAAGCAAAAGTGAAGCATTTGAAATATGAAATTTCATTTCTGTTTGAAGTTATCACAAAACTGAACAAGCAAGCACACATCTCAAAATGTCCAAATGAAAATACATTGTTGTCCCCTATCCTTCCCCTGTTTCAAAAAAAAAGTAAAAATAAACCAAACTAAACATCTGAGTGGTAGATTTGTCTAAGTTTTGAAATAATGACATTTTGAAGAGAAAATTTAAACTGTTTGACATTTTTGGGTAACTTATTTTTCACAGCAGTCTTCCAAGGCTTCGAGGTTTTGTAAAATATATTTTTAGGATTTTTAGTAGTTTCATAGATTCACTATGTGTTAAAAGTTTGCCAAATACATGCATAGTTTTCAGGGCTTTTTGTTTGTTTGTTTTGTGGTTTGTTTTGTTTTAATGCAGAAGAGCTGATACGGTCCAAGAAATTAGAGAAATAAATGAGTCATTACCTTAAATATATAAAACCATAAAGTCTATCAGAATAGTTAAGTAGCAAAACATCACTGATATACAAAACAAAAGCAATCAAATCCAAAATTTGATCAACATTAATATTTGAACACTTTGTCATTCAGAATGTATGTAAAATGAACTCTTGAACTACAGTCCAACAAAAAGTGCTGTAATGCAGCTGTGAAAGATCACTATTTGAGGACACATCAAGGAAGCGTATCTCAAAAAGAGATAAGAGACTTCAAAGCCATTGGACAAACCTGATAATCTGCCTTTTGAGTACAGTATTTTAAAAAGTAGCTCCTGTTGCTGTTTACTTTCATTCTACAGTACCTTAACCAGGATCTAATTTACAAAATCCGAAGAGGCCCTGCAGTCTGCCTCAGATGGTGCAGTGGGCTGGATTTGAGGATCTGGATGATCATGTCTTATGCTCTACACTGATAAATAGTTTTATTCAGTGATAAAAACTACTTCAGTCTATATTATACAGGGAATTAGAATCATCAAATTTAGACAAAGATGAAAGATTGGCTGAATTTTTCTTTTTCTTTTGATCTGTATCCAGTAAGTTTCAATCACAAGGCAAGATCATCACATATGCAACATGTTTTCCAGTTAATGTCAAAGTTTACTGATGTTAAATTAGCCACAGGAAAGTTCCCCTTTGCCCTTCTGCATGCAACAGGAACATATTGAGCATTACAAGGGAGAAAACAAGATTTTTAGTATACCTACAGAATTCAAAGAAAATACATCCACTAATGTATGCCAAGATCTATGTACATGCATGATTTTATGCAAATAGAGTTAATTTGCTTTGTGCTTTGATTCTTCAATTAAAATAAAGAAGTAAAAGAAAATAAGAGTTTTCCTGCATTATGTCCATGATCTTCTGCATAAATTTTGACACCTATTAAATTGTTTTCTTTTTGGTTTTGAGCATGATATTAGAAAGTGATAAATATTCCAAGCCTTCACTTCTTGCTCAGCTAAAACTCTGTTTGAAGTTACTAAAAAAAGTTGCTAAGACTTTGATCCTCCTTCAGGATTGCTAGTTAAGATCCTGAGACCATACAGAATATCATCATTTTAAGGAAAACTTCACACAAGGGCAAAATTCTCTCAATTTAAACATTAAGGCCTTTAGAGTACAATTCACTGAATGTTTTCCATTAAACAGTTTTGGTTCTCAACTGACTAACAATTTTCACAAAAAGCATCTTATTTCCAAAAATTTCTATCTTTTTATACAGAAAAAGACTCCCTTCCCCTCCCCTAAAGAAAAACAAAGTCAAAGTAGCTGCTGGTAATGTTGGGTTGTGGGAGAAAGTAGGATAGGTATGTATGGTTTTTTAAACTTTCAAAATCTCAGTATTCTAAAATTTCTGGGTGTTATGGCTTCTTGCTACTATCACTGTTCATGGACTAGGATTCCCAAAGCAAATGATACTTTTGCTGCTCAATTAGTTTTCTATGCTTTCTGTAATATATAATGACAGCTCAGCTAACGATATCCTGAAGCAAAAGCAGGCTTGACAGGAAACCTAGGTTATGGAAAACACTGGGACATCAGGCACCTCAGTTGTACTGCCAAATAAAAAGTATGAGTTTAAACAAAAATAAGGTTTGGTTTTGATTAAATGTTGTTTACAAACTTCTACACAAAACATCAGTGCCAGTTTCAGAAAACTAATAATAACAATAAGATTCTATATCATGAAAATTCCCATTCATTCAGGAGGGTAAAAAAAAAAAAATACATTCCAAATGCAGAATTCTGTCCCAAATGCAGAATTTTATTAACCCCAGCAGGATAATTATGAACCGAAACTTCTCTAACAAGTATTTTTTCTTTCTTGAATAAGGAATCTGCTGAAGGCACCAACAATACTTTAAATTTCATTTTATATTATGAGTTCCTTTGTGCAGAAAAAGAAGTGGATCCCCTGGACAATTGGGGGCTAGCAAAAGGAGAAAGGAGTTGTGTTAATCATGACGTAACAGAAAATTCGGATTTGCAGACAATTCTGAACAGATAGTAAGAGAAGATAGCATCAGACTGAGCTAGGAGAGATTAGGTTGGAAGGTTTCTTACTATTTGGGCTGTTTCATTGTGTCGGGATGCTGCTGGTAGCTAAAGTTTTCAGATGAAGAAGTATTTTACTCAGATTGTATTTTAAATTAATGTCTATATACAGTGTGAGAGAGTGAAACAGAGGATGAAGGAGACATTAAAGAACTTAACTTAAAACTCTCTGAGTAATTCTTGCATGTAGTTGTCTCAAGAAAATGTTCCTATATACAACTGGTCTTTATTTTTATGCTTATATGTAATTTCCATGGGTTATTGTCGTGATCACTAGGCTATTGGTATTCCTGTGGTCATGGCCTTAGGGAAAAAATATTATTGCAACTTACTCAAATACTTTTCTCCATTCTCTAGGTCCTACTTACAAGAGGAATATAACATTTGAAAAATTTGTTCTGGTGAATTATTAGAGGAGTGGAGGCTAACAGCATCACTGTAAATGATGAGGACTTATTCCTTCTTGACAGTTTTGCTTTGGAGCTGTATGTTTCATGCGATTCATATGATGCCATCCCAAAAAAGGACTAATAAGCACTCACGCAGTGAAAGGATAACAGGATTGTCAGAGAATGGTGGAAAAACACTGCACCGCACCAAGCGTGGCTGGATGTGGAATCAATTTTTCTTGCTGGAGGAGTACACGGGTCCAGATACACAATACGTGGGCAAGGTAAGCTTTGTGTTTAAAGGATTCTTTATAGATGATGCATCTGACACCCTTGGTATTTTCCCTCCTTCTCCACAGTTGTTTTGCTTTTTATATAGCGATGGTCCCAGTTTCTCATTTAAGTCAAACAAAGCACATCATGGACCACCTGAGGTTTCCATGATTGTTCAAAGTTGTGGGAGAAATGGAGTCGTTTAGTGAAAGTAATAGGAAAATGTTCAGACTAAAATGTTCCAATTTCTTATTACATATGCCCATGCAAGTTTTATCACTGAATCATTTCCAGTTTTCAACTGTTAAACATAAATATTAAATAAGGGAATAGAGAAGTTATACCTTCATTCATCTACCTTGTGGCATTTGCCGTGTACTGGGATGTGTACTTCCTCAAATGAAATATAGAATTCTCTTTATTAACAATAAAATTGCTGTATATACACGATTCTAAGTATGGATAAAGTGTTTGAGGAGAAAAAAAATCTGTTTTTCATCATTTCTGCAATAAACTGAGATCTTAATGGCTTGAGAGACTTTCCATTCTTTGACACGTATCTACATCAGCTATTGACGACAATAACACCTCTGAATTCCAGCTGTCTGCAGTCCTACCTTTTCTGATAACATGCAACTCAAAGATTTCAAGATTTTTAGCCTTTTGTGGTGTCTCACCATCCATGGATCTACCTTGAGGTCTGCTATAACTAAAAAATCTTGGCAGAGACCTAGAATACACACAGCAACCACCCAGAATGACTTACAAATTAAGGAAATGTTTATCTTAATATCTTAAGTTAATAAATGTCCATTCCAGCTTCTGTCATTTATCCACAGTGTTGTCACTAGCTCAGATTGTCAGGTAGTTCTTTCACTTTCTGGTGCCTAACTACCAAACATATTGAGACATTTTTTAATTAAAAGACCCCAAAATGTTTTTGAACATTTGCTAATATCTCTGGTCATGATCATCTGGAAATGGCATGATCACCTGGAAAATGTGGAAATCATCTCTCTTTGTTAAGAAACAAATGTCAAAGAAGCCAACCATGGTAAATGTGAACATGATTTTCACCTCATTTATACCATCACTACGCCCATACAATTCTGTTTCCAGTAAAATTAATTCTGACTTGCAGTAGCAAAAATAAGATGAGAGCCAATAATCCTATTGCTAGATCTGTTTATCAGTGTATAAAATAGGAAGGTTTGTTGTAGGCAAAGGGATCTTCAATAAAGAGTGAACTAACTCATAGAGAGATTTCTAAAAAAATTTGGTTAGAAGTGTCCTTTAGTATTGAGTAAACTTGCAAAGAAAGCATTCAATAAGTTACATGATAATATAGATCTCCATAGCCGTAAGTTCTACCTAGACTCACAGGAATATTTTTTTGTAAAAACAGAAAGATGTCATAGAGAAGAACTAAGTATCAAACATGGGTTGATTCCAGTTTGAGTTCCACTGCTACAGATGAATGGACTCCAAACCATCTATGCCATTCTAAAACTCAAATAAATTAAGCTTACATCAAAACTGTCATCACTATCTCTGTTTCACAGAAGGAATACCTACATGGTATATTGCAACAGATGCAAACTTACTCTGCACTTATTCCAGCCTAATTAAAAGCCATTGGACCTTATTACCATAGAGTTAGGTCCAGGAAGGAAAACAAATGGCTGTACAGCAGTTGGATCTGAAATGATTCTTTTCTTACAACTCAGATAACATGTTGAGATTTTTCACATTTCACTGCAAAATATTGTACAGAAGCCCTGAGGAAGGGGTTAGTGTTACTGATTCTCTAAACAGATGGAAATCACCCCAAATACTACACCATGTTCCAAAGAGATGGAGTTGGATTGAAGTGATAAACTCCATATGGTTGCATTAACTTTAAAACAGTTTATGACATGACAAAATGATCATAGTTCTGTCCTCAGTGGTATAAAACCACAGTAAATCCATTTGAGTTAGTTCAAATTATCCTAGGTACACATGACATACAGCACCAAGAGGGAGCTGCTACAACAAGAAGTCAACTAAGGAATTTATTTTTCTTAAAAAAAAAGCAACAACTTTTTTGAACAATATTATTCTGAGAAAGGCTTAAATCTCAGGTTTAGTATTCTGCTCAAAGTGATGGTAATTAGCAAACTGGTATATGTGACTAGAGAGCACTTTTATTTCAACCCATGGGGACTAGTTCATAGCAGTATTCTTATCCAGTCTCTCTTTAATATGGATATGCACAGGCAGATGGATTACTGAGGTAGAATAATAAATGTACTAAAAATTAAATAAACTGAATTAAGAAACTTTATCACGAAATAAACTTCTAAGGGATCACAGCTGTAATACTAAAAAATTAGTTTTCCCTCCCTAGTTCGATTTTCAAACAATTTTAATCTGTTAGGTCATTGTTTGTGATGCTACTTTGTTGATACTTTACTTTGTTATGAGTGCCTTCTGTTATTGGTAGTGGGGTAGGATCACCTGGTATGACATAAAAGAATAACATTTATTTACTAAGAAGGATGGGTACCTGGGATGGAGAGCTATTCTGTAACACTCACACACCTCTCACTCCCACCTCTCAGCCCCCCAGCCCAGTTTAGACCGGTAGATGTGACCCAGGGGAACAGGACACTTGCTTTGACTGCTGGACTGTCCAAGTCCTGGCTGGCAGTCTGGCCCCTAGGAAGGCACTTCTACCTTGGGCTCAGGCCCCGCTCAGTGTCAGAGGTCCCTGGAGGGAGGAGTTTCTCACACACATCTGAGGTGTTATCGTCTTAAGTAGCGCTTTTTAAAATTAGATTGTCAGCAGCCAATGGCCTCACTGGCCAAGTAGCCCCAGGACGATCTCTTTCCCCATATCTAAGGCCAAATAGCAGTTGTTACTGGGATTACTCTCACCCTCTGGTCTCCTTCCCAAATATCTTCCAAGAATGGAAAGTCGTCGACAGCTCCATCATCCCTGATTTTTTGTTTCTTTCCTGCACATACCAGAGTAATCTAAGCAGTTAGAACTGGCAGATGCAATCACGGTCTCATTTATCTGAGTGTTGTTTGTGGGTAGACTTCACCCTGTGACAAGAAGTAACTAAAAAAGAGGTCTGGTGTACTTGTAAATTAGATGAAAAACCCAGCTCCACACAAACCTGGCATATGGATCCCAGACTGCTAATGGGGGTATCATGGTGTTAATGGACTCTGAACAGCTAGAACAGAGCTTATGTTCCCGATTATAGTTAGATAGCTTTTAGACAAAGACAGTGGTAGTGATGATAGATGACCTAAAATGGAGACCAGTAAGTGCATCTAATGCACTTAGCAGAAATAGAAAATATTGCTTGATGAGCACAGCAAGTTAGCATTCAACAGCTGAAAAAAGGCTTGATGGCTAGGACAATTGTAGTAAGAAAATTACTCAATTAACAGACCTAAATCAGCAACCACCCTTCAGGGACAGGACATATATGCAGAACAATTGCCTTGTGAATGTGATGGGAGTCAATGTAAACCCAGACAACCTACAGTATATCCATCACACATCTTTCTTTAATTCTCCCAACTCAGAGGACCTATTTGTCTCATATATTGGTGCATGCATAAAAAATAAGTGCACAGGAAGTCTTTAAATTTGTTAGGTCCTATTACTTGTACCTGCAACAATGCAAGAACTACTTATGACATCCTCCAATTTCTTATCCTTTAAAATTATATTCAGGAAATGCTTAGAGAAACCAGTGGCTCTGT
This sequence comes from Theristicus caerulescens, assembly GCA_020745775.1. Lineage (NCBI taxonomy): Eukaryota > Metazoa > Chordata > Aves > Pelecaniformes > Threskiornithidae > Theristicus > Theristicus caerulescens. Next base: position 80,276,619 of record CM036558.1, read on the forward strand.
CATGCTAGGTGTTGTATAAAAGATGCATAGGGAGATAAACTTTGCTCTGGAGAGTTTCAACTGAACTATTCAGTCAGACACAGGTAAGGTAAGCAGTGTCACAGAGTCCTGTTTAAAAATTTAGCCAAGAAAAAAAAAATTAAAATTTCTAAAACATAAAAATTACCATATTCTTTCAAGATGCCTGTTGCCCAGTGTGAATGTTGAATATCTCAATGAGATCATCAGTGTGAGGAATTTTCAGAGGATGTAGTGAGAGGAACTGTAAAACTCATTCTGCCTAGTAAGAATTCACAAAAAAGAAAAAGAAAAAAATGGGTTAAAATATAACATTCAGAGTTAAATGTATGAGAGAAGTTTCTTCTTAAAGGAAAAGAAACACCTGGCAATGTTTTGTGAAATATGAAGTGGATGAGAAAATAAAACACCTGACTATACATCATACTGTGGCATTCCTTGGTTTCTGGCATCTCCTTTTCTTTCACTAGGGAAGGACTGTAGATCCAACTTCTCAGCTGCCACGAACTTTAAGCCCCATGCAGAACCTAAGAAATGGAATCCGAAATACTGATATTCTATGAGAAAAAAGCCTACCAAATTTGCTCACTTCCTAAACGAACAATCCAAAGAGATAATAATCTAAAAAAAAAAGGACATGCGATTTAGGAAGTATTAAAATTTTGATGAGGATGGTGTTCATTAATTAAAGAAAAAGTTAATAAAATGCACAGAAGGCTCTAACCAAGTAGCCCTTTAGGGATAATTAGTTTTATTTTCCAAACTAATACTGATTTTATGTGCCTCCATTTCTAAATAACTTACCTGATACCAACTTCAGTTGTGCAAAATGCCAAATATCCCACCTCTTTAACTCCAGTCCTTATGAAATATCCCTAGGTTGGAAGAAATAGGCCTAATCAAAATCATCAGCCATTTTGGAAAATGCAGTCCTTTATGCTTTGCAACAACATACTTAAGTGATTTCAAGAGACAAGAGATTTTCCCTCCTTTAAGTCACTCAATTTCATTTTTACATGAAAGCTAGTCTCTCCCTATATCAAATAAGCACTTTGCTAATCAAAGGCTACTAATCTTGATGGGCAGATAATGTGCAAAGTTCCATGCAATGTATGTTAGACTAATCATAAACTATACAATCAAACACCTGTCATATCCCAGAATTTAGAAACAATAAACAAACAACAACAACAAAACAGTTTTGTACACCACCTTTCTTTTTAATATTAAGGGGGAAAATACAAAATCAAATAAAAAAGAACTGACACTGCTCTAAATTAGCTGCTCCATGAATAACCTCCTGTTTAATAACTTCCATAAAAATAAATTAACTAGGCTTTGCATGTCATAAGCATCATTTAAATTGGATGCAAACTGAAGAAAAACCTCTGTTCTACCTTCAGTTAACCAGTGAGCTTGATTCATGACAGTTGCCTGTGTGTCTTATTAAAAAGTATAAAGTGAAAAGAAAAATATTTAGAGGGTGGGTTTTATTGGGGGTTTGTTTTGGGTTTTTTTTTGGTTTTTTGTTTTGTTTTTCAGGGGGGCACAGGCTACAACATATATTCAAATGCAACCATTCATTTCTTGTAGTCTGCACTTTTACAAATATTCAGTGATCTACAAGTGAGGTTACCTACTATTGCAGTCTGCCTTATAAGAAAAGAGAAACAAGACTACAAGAACTTCATGTAACAATTCAAGAAGTCTCACTGAATTACCAACCTCACCAGACGCTGTTATTTAATACAAAACTTCACTCAATTGCCCCATTATACTTTATGGGTTTTTTTTCTTAGTTAATGGAATTTAATAGTGTTTCCTTGTAAATATAGACTGAAAATGTACTAACACCTGGAAATATTATTTCACATTACTTTGCTGGCTGCCTTTGGTACACCACCAAAGTCCAGAGTAGACTCCCTCTTAATAGGCAAAGCAGCAGAGAAGTCAGAAAATGAGATCAGTGAAGCCCTTACTCCATTAGTCTTATCCCAGTTCATCCAAGCCCTCTCAACCACATTGCTGAGGCCTTGGCCATTCTCAGCCTCTACTCTGAGCAGCCTGGGAGGAAGAAGATTACGTCCCAAATGGGTGACCCGCTGAGCTGGCTCTTGACAACATTGCAGTGCCAAGTTCTGTAGTAACCTTAGTGCCTCCATCCTGAAGCATAACGTTCTTATCTGCTGCAAAAATATTTCTAATTAATTACCTAGTATTGTTTTCTTTATGTATTGAATTTTATCTTAATCTTGCCTATATAGTATGTGAGAGAACTTACTTTTTCACTTGTGCCTTTAATCAATTTATGCAATTAATCCGTAAGGATTTCTTTACAGAATTTTTTAGTTTTCCTCCACAGAGTCAGTTTAAGAACCACCTCTTCTTAGGATGAGTGGTTCAAGTGTGCCCTCCACTTCGTCATAGATGCAGCCCACCTGTCTCATTTGAAAAACTCTTGCATTCAATACAGCACCTAAATGTTACTAAACCCAGCATGTTTCTTTGCCATCTTTTGACTTAGCAGTATGAAAAGTTTTAAAAAAACTGACAGAATCATAAACAATCACACGTTGCTGACATATAACCATTTAGAAGTGTAATTCAACTGGGGAAAGATTTCATCACATTCTTAACATGTTCCATCTAGCATGTGCTATAACCCAAAGCCATCTTTTAAAACACAGTTTTTGAAGATTTAATAATGTGTTTTCATTAGAATGTCTGCTCTTAAAGTAAAATCAGTATTTTAAGACTAAACAAAAGAAGAAAAATTAGTGGGGTCTCCAGGGTCTCCTCCTTTTGTCTTTACTTTCCTGTCTCAGATCCTAAGTTTTTCCTTATCTTTGAACAAATACTGCAGAAATAATGATGTATCAAAAAAGAAAGGAAGAAAAGGTCATAAGGACAGAAAAGATCAAAGAAATAAGAAAAAGACTCTGACCTTTTAAAAAATAAGAAATGGAAAACTTATTTGATTCCAAAATTAATAAATTAATAAATTATCTCCACTTACATTGCATTCTTCAGTTAGCACATTTTTTCAACAAACATTCGATCTCGTTTCAAGCAGCCATATCTCTAGGCAGATGAATCCCCAAAATAAAACTAACATGGAAACAGGCAAACCAAGAGAAAAAAGGTTAAAGAAAAAAGCCACAAGTCCCATCTCTAGATACATGCATAACAGCTACAAATACTAATGAAGAGCCATAGTTTTACTTGTTTAAAAATAACTTATTCTCTGACAGCTTCCAATGGAAGCTTTATTGAAAAATTGCTGGAAGTAAAATTTGTTTTTCTCAAAAAATAGTAAAAACCAAAGTTTTTAATAAAATTTGACTGCTACTTTTTAAAAGAAGGCTGGAGGGCCAGGCAAGAAAATGGCAAAAGACAAATGCTACATCTTCCAAAACCAATAGGACTGTTTTCTTTTGGAGAAAGGACAGCTGCTCATTTCTGAGAACCTAAATACATCTTTAATTGAAGTTTCAAAAATAGTGAAGAGATTTAATCACATCATGCATAACCCAAGTATAAACAGTTTAAATATGAAATATCTTGAATGTTGCATTGCACTGATAGACCTAAGCTAGAATTTTGCAATCAAATTTGGACATCATATTTCAGAAAATAATCATCTCTGAAAACAACTGCAATGATCAGAGGCTTCAAATACATGAACGACAAGAATGAGTTGGCATTGTTTGGTACAGATACAGCAGCTGTCATGAGATCTGACAGCTTCTGTTTCTTCAACTACATAAAAGACTTCTAAAAAAAATAATCTCAAGTTCTTGTCATGTTCAGGACAAGAAGTCGGGTTCATATTGTGGTAAGGTTGATTTACATTCAACATCAGGAAAAGGTTTTTGATGGTATATACAGTCAATACTGTGAAGTAGTAGGTAAAGATCACTCAGAGAGACAGGATTATCTTGATACTGGAGGTTTGAATGACAAACTAAAAAACCAAGTGCCAGAAAGTCCATACCGATCGTACCTGGAGGCAGGAGGATGGCACAGATTATATCTTTAGGTCCCTGTCTGTTCTGCTTTCAAGGATTCTGTGTGTGTTTTTCAAGTTCAAATGCTAAATCAGCCAAACTGCTTCTGAAAGAACAAAACTAAACCGAGAATAAACCCAAAGACATAAGAAATGTCATGGCTCTTATTCAAACTGGCAACCCATCACAAGTGGGGTCCCCCAGGGATTGATACTGGGCCCAACGCTATTCAGTATCTTCATAAGTGATCTGGACAACGGGATCAAATGTAGCCTGATGAAGTTTGCAGATGACACTGAATTGAGTGGGGAATTAGACACTCTGGAAGGGAGAGCCACCCTGCAGGAAGATCTGGATAGGCTGGAAGAGTGGGCTAACAAGAACCTTATGAAGTTTAACAAAAAGATAAGTGTAAGGTCTTGCACCTGGGAAAACATAATCCAGGAGTGCAGCTCAGACTGGGATCCACCTGGCTGGAGAGCAGCTCCATGGAAAGGGACCTGGGGGTCCTGGTGTACAGGAAGCTCAACATGAGTGAGCAGTGTGCTGCTGCAGCCAAGAAGGCCAATAGGATGCTGGGTTGCATGAAAAAGGGCATCACAAACAGAGATAAAGAAGTCATTATCCCACTCTACTTGGTGCTTGTCAGGCCACACCTGGAATACTGTGTACAGTTCTGGTCCCCGTTATACAAAAAAGATGTGAACAGGCTGGAGGGGGTCCAGAGAAGGGCCACCAAGACAATCAAGGGTCTGGGAAGCCTGCCGTATGAGGATAGGCTGAGAGAACTGGGTTTGTTCAGCCTTGAGAAAAGGAGGCTTAGAGGTGATCTCATCACCATGTACCAGTACTTAAAGGGGAGCTACAAAGAAGATGGAGACTCCCTTTTTACAAGGAGTCACATGGTGAGGACAAGGGGTAACGGGTACAAGTTACTCCCAGGGAGATTCCAACTGGGCATGAGAGGAAAATTTTTCACAATGAGAACAGTCAATCATTGGAATAATCTCCCCAGGGAAGTGGTTGACTCTACTACACTGAACACGTTTAAGACTCAGCTGGACATGGTGCTGGGCCATCTCGTCTAGATTGTGCTAGAAAGGTTGGAGCAGATGATCCTTGAGGTCCCTTCCAACCTGGTATTCTATGATTCTATGATTCTATGATAAATGAGGAAATCCTCAGACTATTTATTCCAAACTCTTCCCTTTCCCTTTTCCTTCCCTTTTCCCTTCCCCTCCCCTCTTCTCTCCTCTCCCGAGACAGATCATCCAATGTGCAATGATTTTCAAGTAAACAAAAAAAGCAGAAAGCTGCCAACTATGTGCCTTTATAGAGCCTTTGTGCTTAATGGAAAAAGGAGAATTTGCAAGATAATTTTTGAGAATTTAGCAACTTCATCCATAGCATAAATACAGCCATCTGAAAAATTACCCAGCTACTTTTAAAGACAAAGACTATATAAGACAATTAAATAAAGGCAAAATAATAATTCCCCAATTCTTTTCCCTTTTCCCTCTCTCCTTCCATGCTCCTCCTCTCAGGTGTGGAAAAATTATGCTCATTCAATACCTAACATAGCAGCAAAGGCTACTATGTGGAGTCTAGTTTATTGTTCACTACAATGCTTGCTCTTTGCTTAGTCACAGATCCCCTTCCCTGGGGATCTCCTGAGTGTGCTCAGAGCACCCATGGGGTGGGCCAGGACAACAGTAATGGGGGTCTGGGACCCGCACAGTGGAGGCCCCCCCCCACGGAGTTTGCTGGGATTGAGGGTGTTGAATCATAGAATCATAGAATCATAGAATTGTTAAGGTTGGAAAAGACCCTTAAGATCATCAGGTCCAACCGTTAACCCACCACCGCCAAGTCTGCCACTAAACCATGTCCTTGACAAGCTAACAAGAGCCAAGGCCTGAAGTAAAAAAAAAACTGATTTAAAGACAAAGTGGGCATGGAGAATGGAGTTCTCTCCTGTCTCCAGAGGTAACTTCCAGTTGCCATTTAAAATACCATTTTCATTTTAATAAAAACTAGCTTTTTTGAGCTTAAAAGCCTCTTGGTCTTGGCATGCTCCTTATGCTAAAAGGCCCAAGCATGTCTGCCTCAAAGATCTGGCTGGCTCAGGAATCTGCCACAATAGGTAATTGTTATTCGTAGAATACCCCTAGCTTCTTATTACAACTTCATAGGCTGGTATTTCTCAGCCTTGTAGCTTTAAGCCTGTGGGAAGAGAAGATTAGACTAGTAGCAATCTGCAGACCTATCATTATCTGTTATCAGGTGATCTTTTATTGTGCATGAAAAAGTGTGAGGGTGAGAAAAATGTATTTCACAAGATATTTTTCATTATGTTGTGTATTTATTACATTGATTACATTATGGGAGCGATTCCGAAAAGGGAAGTGTTTTGACTATATTGTGGTTTACTGCTACCTGCCAGCCTGGTGATAAAAAGGGTGCAAAACCCATCAGAGGAAATCAATATCTGACTACTTAGAAAGGGTAATTTGACTGTATCAGAGGATGGTATTGTGCAACATCTTGTCTGTCGGAGAAAGGTTTATGAATAGTCATCCTGAAGACAAACAGAGGAGCTGTCAACAAGCAACTGTCAAGAATTGCAAGTCTTTTCTTCCTGTACATGTCTGATACATCAAATCCTGTCCATTGCAGGAATCATCACACATTTCAGCCTTCTAGAAATTGAAAAATATGTTAGTCTAGCCAATGTAATCAGTCAATTTAACACTATGCTGGGTATCAATCAAATGAAGAATCTGTGATCTCTTATCAGTTACAGAAATACATAACTACGGTCAAATCCTTGCTATATGTATTGCTGTAGCAACACAAACACACTGGGCTAACTTCTGCTCTCTCTTATATAGATCTATGGTCAAGAAACTCTGCTGAAATCTCTCTTTTCTCTTTTTACACAGCAGAGTGTAATAAAAAGAGTGAGAAAGCATTCTGGCCTCCATGAACATTTCAGAAGTTATAAATTCCTCCCTGTTTTGCTTCACATTTCAGGGACAAGCATGCACACTTCAGATGGAAGCCAAAATACCATTTTTGTCAAATTGGGAGTGTGAGGAAATGACAATCAGGCTGTTTGATAATCTTAAATGAGTTTTAGCCTTAACTGAAGAGAAATTGTTTTTCTGTATTCTCCATTTCCATAGAGGGAACGTAAGGAGAAATTACATCAATTCCTCTCTGTTTAAATTGTAGAACTCATAACAAAATCTCAAAGAGGTCTTTGGAATGGTTGACTCAGCTACAAGAATGAAGTTTTAGCCCAAACCCTGACATAAAAATAATTGGTGATGCTGGAAATAATCATTAATAAAATTTGATTGAATGTTTGCATTATGTACATTTTGCTTTATTTTTTCTGTCTTTAAAATGTAATTGCCAACACTTATCTTAATGAAGCTTTTCCTCAGAACATGTCTATGTATGAAGTGTTCCCACACAATACTACAAACAAAGCTCTGGAATATCATGAAAACAGCCATGAATCAGCCATTTGATTGAGAGCAGGGCTTGGAAGTATTGGGTGGAATAAAATATCAGGGCACACTATGAAAAGGAGGAAAAAACCAAAACTAAATATTTAATAGCTACCTACTTGGTGAATGGTGCTTGAATGCTTGAATTTGTGATGTAAATGACTGCCGTAACTTTTCCTAATGCATAAAAATTACAAACACAGCAGTATTAAGTGAGATATGGTTATACTTCTACTCAAGCATTCATAAAATGCGTTTACCTAACTTAAAATTTGTGATTGTTGTCACCACCTGTAGCCATTTTTGCCGCTTGAACTTTTAGCTGTTGCTACATATTTCTGATTAAGACCTGAAATAGATTTAGTTTCTAAATATTGAGAACAAATTCAGTTCTTATAAAAAAGTTCCGGTTTACAACTTCTCTGCAGCTTAAGTAGAATTAACACTACTATATCACACTGTTAAAAATGTTGCAACTACTGACGCAAGCTGTAAAAATGGTGTTTTTCTGATAGTTCAATCTTACAGGGATTGTGAAAGTAAGCGTATTTTTCTTTTTAATATTCATTTGTGATGAATAAACACTGTCAAATACCAGGAGGTAACAGAACATTAAATGTTCAAATATACCTTTGTCAGGTAGCTGACTGATAGGACTGAATTAACAAATGAAGAACAAAATATAGAAAGTATTTGCTTACCTTGCCTTTGCATTTAAAATGTTGAGACTAAAGATCCTTTAAATCAGTCATTTAAAAAAAAAAAAAAAGTTACTGTATGTTCTGTGTAACAGAAGCGACTAAAAGAAATAACCATATATATTTATGTTTAATTTTAAACCTATATTAATTAGACATATAAACAAATGGTGTGGACAATAAAATGAATGTAAAGAGTAATTTGTCATGCAAGCAAGTATTTCTGTATATATTGTCGCTGAAGTAAATGAAAGTGGGGTTGTTGCAAGAAAGCAAAATAAATCATTAAAGTTTTTTTTAACTGCCTCTAAGTTTCACAGAACATGAAAATACATTCATCTCTGTACAGGCTAGTAATTGTAAAGTGGAAGAGGTCACAGTCTGATTCCCACCCATTCCATATGAAAGATTTAGAATCACATGCAGAAAGGCATGAAGTGAAGAGCAAAATGTGAATCTATCCCAGAAGAAATTCTTTAGTCCTTCAGAAATACTGTTAATGGAGGGAAACAGGAATGACCCATTCTGTTTTCATTCTTTTAGAGGTACTGCAATTAATTGTCTTTGTACTTCAGGTGGCTAAATCTGGTCTAACTTCAACGTGTGTAAAAGAAAAAGAAATAACAAAAAAGCCACAGTTCAAAAGCATTTTATGCTTCTAAAAAGCTATGAGAATACACATATATATGTGTGTGTGTGTATATATAAAACATTGTTTTCTCTTCAAGATAAAGAAAAAAATTATTTTGATCTCTGATGATGATAAAAGAGAAAAAGATAAATAAAACCTTATAATGATGATGCTATGATTATTAATAATAATTTCCACTTCTGTGAGTACCATTCAACAAAATATATGATAGTATTTTATATTAAATGAACAGTACCTATGATGAGGCAGGCAATGACATAATATCTGTTCTTCTGAGGAGAAAACTGCAGCAGAGTTGCTGGAACAGTCATTTGAGGTCACAGAGCCAGCCAATGACAACAGTTAGACGCAGAACTGAATAGCCACTGCACAGGGACAACTTCATCATAATGGCAAGGCTTATCTGTTTGAAGAGAAGATCAAGGCAGAAAGGACAGCACATATCAAGAGGGAAAACCATTTGAAAAACAAGCACTCCAGATCCGTCATTTTGAATATTAGCAAAATCTCAAGTTCTGTCTTAAAACCTATCTCCAAATGGTCAACAAGACCATGGTCAACATTTTACTCCAGATGAAGTCATAGGATAATTAGCAAAACAATCAGTTTTACTTTGTGTGTTGTGTTCTTCTTCAAAGTACAGAGTAGCTTTTTAGACAAAAATGGATTTCAGCAAAAGATGCAGACATTCAGCATTGAAGACTCCAGTTCCCCAAAAAAAATCTTCTTTTTTCCATAAAGTTAATACAAAATTAGCATTGATACAATCAGATTTTTATCTGCTTTAACCAGATGCAAACACTTTGAATATCTATGCTGTTAAATTAACATTAGTTTAATTAATCCTTTACGTACCTCCTGCTGGGCTTCTTTTTCATTAATATTTGCTCTGAGAATCTAAAAAAAAAAAAAAGAAATCCCTCTTAAATAAATCCTGAATTGTCTAACATCTCCATATTAATCTCACTTCATCTGATCAGCTTGCAGATTCAGCTATTAAATTAAACATACCCTCGATGAAGCAACACTGTTGGTCTGAAGGGCTTTATGACTGGTTTGGGCCCTATGCTTTGGCTTCTCTAGGCACTACTTCTCTTTCATGGAGTTTTCATTTGAAGCCCCAGGCAGCCTTATCCTGGCTCTCCTCTAAGCCACAGTCTTCATGGTTTATCAGACAGGTACAATCAGCCTGTGGTTTATGCGGAACCTGAAGCCCACCTCAGGCCCCCTCCAAATGGCTTATCAAGTTATCAAGTTCTGTTGTGCCAGGAAAATAATTAAGTTGTTTTGATAACCATTCCAACCATCACCTTGTCTTTGCCATCTTTACAGTGATGACCTTCCAAAGATGGTATTTTGAAACAAGATTTAAAAGAACCATACAAGTAGGTAATGTAAATTTCAATAAATATAAAATCAGTAACAAATAAGAAAAAGAAAAAAAAAGACCCTAAATATTTATTTCCTAACTACTAGCTTTCAGCATACTCTTCTTGAAAAAATAGCTTCACTTAGGAAACTACATTATCACAACACAGATTCAAGACTTGGTGCTTATTATGCCCTGTCCTGATTTCAAACCTTATGCTATGCCATACCTACCTTTGAGAATCTGCTTCTCAGATTTTACTAAGAGTTGGGCATGCACCTACATGTCTTGGAGTGGGCACAGGGCAGGGGAATTGCAGTCAGACTGAGGAAGGCATGAGATGGATACTATACAGTATACTTGCACTGAGTACCCTTCGATTGGTATGACAGTTTATATTTCCAATACAGTCTGCAGAATAGAGAAACAGTATAATACTTTAAATTAATTTCAGCCTGTGTTTTTCTTTTTTGTTTGGTTAACTTTGCCAATAAACAAGCAGTAGCAAAGGACCTTAGTGATGCATTAATTCAAGCAATGACCTTACCTACCTTTCACTACTGTTCATTTGAAAGTTTAGTTTTAGATAAACATTTAAGGTATTTAAAGAGTCATCATTTAACAATCACATTCTGAAATGAGTATTGAGGAATGAACAGATTTCTTCTTGTGAGGTATGTACAGTGTCCACAAAATATTTAGCTTATCAGTTTGCAAAGTAGGAAAACCACATCTTTTAATATTGTGCTTTGAAGCTTTGTGGTAGAGATCATTGTGAATAAGCATGGAACTCAAAATCATCACTTTTTTAGGTTTGAAATGCATTCACATAAAAGTAAATATGTTTTAAGAATAGTAAATAACAAAATCTTTTGAATATTTCTGTAAACAACATATAGTTAAACAACTTAGGAAAAATGCACATTTTGGGATCTGCTTCCTTTGAGTCAGCAGGCCTACAGTCTGGTTTTGTTTGTCTGGTGCTGCAAACCTGGAAGCCTGTTTACATATTTTAGGCCAAGGAAGACTCTTTGATCATATTGCCTCACATCTTGACATCTTACTCTATTACTCTTGCATTATGCTGGATGACTTTCTGAAAAACATTCAGTCTTGAACTGTAGACATTTGTTTACAAGTATACATACATATATGTATATATACACATAAAATTGTGATTAAAAGTGGTAAAATACTCCTGTTATTGATGTATTCTTCAGATCATTGTGGATGACCCACAATTGGAAACGGTATAACATCAGTCAGTTCAGTATAACTTCAGTCAATGCAGTACTTTTCCAAAGTTAGGGCAATGGGTAACTAGACAAGTTCAAGGACAGCAGATTCATAAAACAAAACAAAACAAAACAAAACAAAACAAAACAAAACAAAAAGATCCCCCACAGGTCCCTCTAACATCCCGATTCTAATCTGACAGTTGTAGATGCTGGGGTCAGGAAGGCGGGGAGTGTAAAAGAAGAAAAAATTACAGTGGCCAGACTTGCATGCTCTCTCAAACCAGCATCTCCTATTGCTACTAAGATAAAGTACTTGGCTAGACAAACTATTGGCCTCCCCTACTAGAATATTTCTTATATGCTTATTAGGGTAGAGCTGAGCCCAGATCAATTAGTTCTGTGGAGGCTAAGGGATAGTACATCCCTATGACAACCTCATGTTGCTTCCAGGGCCAGAGCTTTTATTCCTGCCAATCTCTGTGCACATCTCTTGGAACTACAGTGCATTTTGAGTGCCTTTGAAACAGCATGAGATATCACACACCCAGACAGATTTCACTCAGAAGTTTCTGGTGAGAGAAAAATCTATGAGAAAAATACCCTTTCTTATTGTGAAGCCTTTAAAATAATGATGGATTTACCACCTGTTTCAGGGACTGATTAAAGTGACGGTGTTTGATGTTGGGATGTGATAATTTCTGACCTGTGGACATAACTGATGACTATAGTCACTTCCTGTAAACCTGTATCTCATGTTATGGAACAGCCAAATGACAGGGTATGGTAAACCATAAAAAATCAGTTTGGCTCTTTTCATCAGGCTGAAAACCTGCAACCCAGCTGTTGATTTGGAGAACAGAGAGAGGAGAACAAACAAATTCTGTGTGCTCTGAAACCCAGTTCTTTGTGCAGAAGTAAGAATGCAACCACTTTTCCAGATTTGACTGCAACCTAGCATATAGGGCACAGGCGATGTAGACAGTATGCAGGGGAAGGAGGTGTTCGAGAAAACAGCTCTGGTTTCCAGGACTCCCCCCTAGGTGTGGAGAGATGTACATGGAGGGAATGAATTTGCCCATATTATGTTTGTATCAGCAAAACCAAAAGACTACTAAGAATTCTGCTGAACCCTTCCTGAATGAAAACCAGATTTACCCTTACCTACTAAGTCAAAATCAGCACCTGCAGCTGATGTCAGCAATGTTTTTCACAATATCATTCTCTAGAGAATTTGTAACAATAGAGAGCTGAACACAAGAACCAGATGCTGGGAAACAGAAGATAAGAAAAGTAAATGTCATTTGCCTTGTTTAATATACAGTCACTTAGGTTACCATCACACACAGAGTTTGGTTGTTTAATTAAGAAGTTTGTGCTGATGTCACAAATTCAAGTCAGGTAAATACATTTCCATTTAGCACATACATAAAACTTTTGATTAAACACACATAAATAGAAAATTAAAGCAATGCAGATACTGCTACTGCAATCCACACTGAAGAACTACTTCAGTTATTAAGATAACTTTAGAGCTTTTAATTAGTTAAAATGCTAATGAAGGAGAATATTGGCTGAGCTGCTGTTTGTGCTGTATCCTAGCTGCTGTAAATCTCACAAAGGTCTGAAATCATACAGTGGGGGGACTGTTTAATATCCTACCTGTCACTAGCACTCAACATATTTTCTGTGAGATTTTAGGGTTGGCTGGGATGCTACAAGCTCTTATTTCAAGTAAAGTTCTTGCATTTTTGGTAAGAATTTATTTTGGTTTAGGTAGTAGTCATCCATTCTCCTTCACAAATACTCTCTTCTTTCCCACCTCTGTATGCATAACCTTCTTTACTTGGAGTAAGCTTAGAGTGATAATTACAGTCACGTTTCCTGGGGTCAAATCAATTTGTGCTTTAATACATACTGGGCAGACTTGGAAAACTCAATCTTTTTCTGTGCCACAGCTTCAAAATAAATAGCATAGTACAATCACCATATATGAATAGAAATTTGATGTAAATAGGCATATGGCTTTGTAAAAGTAACATACACGTGAGCTTGTGTTTTCTGTATTTTGCATGTTTCTTCCCTTAGCCCGGGAGCTTTAGCTAGAAACTGTGGTTAAAAGAAGTTTGAGGAATCCTAAAAGTACAGAAACTTTCTTTTTTTCCTCTCATTTCTGAAAGGGTTACTTTGGACACACCAAAATAGCTTATGCTTCCCTGTTCCTTCCCATTGCTTACTATTTATGATTATTGCTCTCACGTTTAAGAAGACATAAACATATTTGAAAGAATCATACTAAATCTGACAGTTAATGACACTTTGCTAAGTTGATTGCTTATGCCATGTACAGTCTATTATGGTTTCCCTACACATTTTCCAGAGTATGTAGATCTGGATACATTAGAGCCAAAACTCAACATTTTCTAGCTGTCAAATTATTAATATAATGCTTCATTATGTTAATTTTATGGAAAAGTTTTTCATTCTGAAGTTATACATGGCTTGAGTCCTCAGCCTTAAGCCATAAAGAAAGCAATGTTATGAAAGGTAAACTCAAGGATAAGACTTTGTAGTAAAGGCAAAGTTATGACTGGCATGTGGAAAGCATCTCAATTGTACCAGGAACTAAGAGGCTGAATATACAGCATTCTGGGGGGAAGAGGAATGTTTTCATTCTGAAGCATAAATTGCACATAAGAAGAACAGAGATGTGTTCGGACAGCTGCGTCATGGTTTAGCAAAACCTTAAATAGAAATACATTTGGTATAAAAAGACAATACCAATGTAACTCTTGGTTCAGCTTTCATTTTCACAGGCGGGGGGAAAAATCTTTCTCTTTTATAGCTTCCAAGTTTCACCTGTTGACTTGTGATAGCCTCAAACCAAAATAACTAGCACCATTCACACTTTATGTTTTTATTGTTATGCCTCCAGCAACTGGAAGAAAAAAAAAATAGCAAGCAAACCCTAATGTCCTTCTTTAAGAAAGACCTTTGAATTACACACATTGAAACAAAACCCTATTCCAGCCAAAATTAACAGAGTATGCAATAGGCTACTGCTCCAAACATCTAAAATACATATACAAGCATACACAAACTTAGCATAAACATTTTCAGTGTTTTGCGTAAATATAAATACAATCTAACTTTATTGGTGAAGATGGAAAGAAATAACAGAGAAGACTGCAGTAGAGTGCACTCCTTAGAAATTGCTTCATACAGCTATGACATGAAAGAGAAATTAAGCCCTTTAGTTTATCAGAGCAAATTTACAGAAATTATGAAAATACCTTCACAATTCTACAGGATGAATTTAAAATACTTTAAGGACATTAAAATTTTCTAATGTAATTTGTAGGACTTTCACTCAAGGAACTTCCTAATTCTACCTGTACACAACAGAAAGTACCAAGTAAGTCTGAACACCCAAGTACAGTAGTGCACAATATACAAGGCGACATTGTTGATAGTGAACACAGGAAGAAAGGTAACACGCCATAGCTATATCTAACCTGTGGGACCCAGAACTGCTTCCCCATACCAAGAAGAGACTCAGTGTTGCATCTTCCTCGCATTCCTCCCTGTCCTGGTTTGAGGAGAGCAAATAAAAATAGCTGAGATAGATAGGAGTCTCGTCTCTCTCTGATGTGTGACCAGGGTGTTAGAGAATTTGGAGTTTTAGGTGTTTGGGCCTGGGACTGGACATGCCCAAGAATTAACTTGTCCTCCAGGTCAGATATCAATCACCTGCCTATCTATCTGGTAAGTTTATGACACATCTGAAAAAAAAAGATATCTGACTTTATAACTCTGTATTTGTGCCCTTTGTTCCTCCCATGTGCATCTGCATTCTAGCTGTGATTGCAGATCCATGAAATCCTGTATCCTTAACATATCTTTGAAGAGGTTCACTTGTGTTCTGGCAGTAGTTTCACCACAGCAATGTGGAAATCAGCGTGGTCTTCATCTCCCACTAAAACATGCAGATGTACCAATTTAGTGACACTAAAAAGAGTTCATTTGACCACAATAATCTCCCAACGTATATTTAAGTGAATAACTTCAATAGTAAGGAAAGAATGTTGTTCACACTTTCTAGAAGGCATTTAAAGAAAAATAGGGTCTAAGACAGAAGACCATGGGATATCAGGATTCCTCTGCTGGAGATAACTGTGTGGGTGGAGGCAGTGAAGATAAGAAATATGTAGTAACAGCCCTTTTTCTATACCATGATACAGAGGCACAATAAACCATCTAAGTTGTAAGCATTAGTACAGTACCAACTATAATGTAAACATGGATCTACCCTCTCCTTGATGTGTCTTCATCCTTCCTTTCCCCTCATCCCTCTCCACAAGAGAGATCATACCTCTTTTCTGAATTTAGGCAACCAAATCAATGTTTTCAGCATATTTATTCATAACAATCTCACTAGTCATAAGTAGCTCATCTTGCTCTTTTTTCCCCTTTTCATCTGCAACTATAGTTGTACAGAAATAAATTGCAAATAAAATGGAATTTAAGTGAAGTCTGGCAATTTCTTGCTTCTAAATGGGGAAAATTCATTCATATCACTATATAATTTGTTAACTGTGTCCATTGATTCTTCCATTGATTATATGTCTGCCTAACTTGAAAAGAGTTACTGTCGATTACAAAGAGCTAAGAACCAGATCAGCTGCAGAGTTTACAGGAAATTTAGTAAATTAAAATTGAATTAATAAGAAACAGTCAAGTACTTTTAAACATGGGCCTTTAAGGAACTCTTTTCTAAGGCAACATTTTTTTCTTTTTCCTCTATGTTTTCTTTTGCCATTCCATACCAATTCCTGAACTTGATAATTTATAAGGTATGTTTTCCCTCCAAAGAATGCTGATATCTTATCTACTGTGTATAATAATAGCAGTTTTGAGGGAAGCTGTGGATTAGCCTTGGACATACTAAGAATGCATGGTCAAATAAAATACTTCTTGAAACCAGGCAGTTATGTGTTATAACCACCATTTGCAGATAAATATTGAGTAATACATGAGGGTGAAGTGTAAGCCAAAGGAGCAAGGTATTTAATTTAGGGGAAATAGAATTATGCTGCAGAACTCTGAGATAATCTGTTGTTTGCCTACTCATTTACTTATTGGAAATTACAGTAACAGGGACCCATGTAAATTTATGTCAAGATTTTTTTTGAGAATATCAAGATCTCAATTATCACATCACATAAAAATTCTGTTTCACAGAACTGGATAGACAGGCTAATTTGAGAAGCACACTTTTCCTATGTAAATAAAGAAAAAAGATTGAGAGAGCATTTATAAATATGCCCCTACTTATAAGACATACATTGTTACAGAAATAGCTAATTGTCACTCCCATAATCATTACCAATGTCTTTGTCTCTGATGATCCTCAGGAAAAGTTGTGCTGAGAACATGTTTAACCAGCCACACAGAAGACTATAGAAAAAGAAATGTGTGCAAAAGAATATTAAGAAATCAAGATACTCAGCAGTGCATCTTCTAAGTTATGTGTTCATTCCAACGTGTTTCAGATGACTTGATGCTGGATATTGAATGGAAATGTCATTTGTTATTGGTGTGGTCACTATATACTGAGTAATCTAATGTATTATCTGGTTTGGGACTTTTTTGTTTGTTTGCTTTCCTTTATCAAAATATTTCATGGTTCTTCTCTGACCTTCCAGCTCTTCACAGAAATTTCAGAGTGAACAATTTATTATATGAGAAAGGACACATTTGATAAGTTCATTTTTCCACCCATATAGAGTTTTGCTTGCTAACCTACCCCACCCGAAATAGAGAAAAGGGATCATGTAGAGTAAAACAAAACAAAATACTTCAACAGGAATTACTTTCTGCTGATAGTAAGTGGTGGACCTCCCCAGACCTGCTGAGTCTGTAAAATGGAGAGGGAAACCACAGTAGTGAAAGATTACTTCAGATCAAATGTATGAATACTATTTTTCCAGTCTGAACATCTGAGCCTCCTTCACACACATAAAGAGTTTGCTAATTAAAAAAAAAAAAAATCCACAAACTATTTTGTAGGTAAACCAGTTTACTATAACTGGAAATAGGATTTAGAAAATTTGTCTGTTCTTGTTCCTTGGTTTTAGTGAATAAAGGGCATGATATTTTGGAAACATATTATAACACACCACGTTTTTGCATGTGATTTTCTGTAGGCAATTTTCTGTAGAACAATTAAAATTTGAAAAGGTGAAATAATATTTTATATTATAAATTCAAAATATTTAAGCAGTTTATAGAAGATTACCTGTCATAAAAAAACACAATATAGATCAAAATTAAATTGCAGTATCTTTTTACAAATGTATGTCCCCCTATACTTATTTTGCATAAACATCTACAATCTTATGTGGAGTTACTCTGTCTCATAAATTAAAAGCATGTTTTGTAATTATATAACTAATATAGTGAGAAAATGGCTGGATTGTTCTGTTTTATACATCTAGTATTTTATTTCTGTAAGATGCTGGATAAAGCTTTGCTTTATTTAGTTATTTTTAAATATGAAAATGGTCCCTTTTTTTTTTCACAAACTATGATGTTGCAAAATTACTTCACAGATTACTGAAGATTCCTTAAATGCAAAATGCAAAACAAAACATACATAGGAATTAAAAATTGTTACATGTAAAACAAGCGATAGTTTGCAACTGTACTTCAAATGATCTTGCAAATAGAAAATTGGCAATAGGAGGTGGAACTCTTCATTTCTAGGAAATCACATTCTATTCCCAAATTTATCATGCTTGAAAATTCTGTTTATCATTTGGTAGAAACATGAGATAAGTAGGAAGCTTAAAATACACATCACAGTTTGAGCTACCTGATATCTTTGTAGATAGTTTGAACAGATAGCTAAATTAACCTATTCTCTGAGGATCTATGTATAGTTGAGGAGCAGGGTAAGGGAATGACAATGGACAAATGTGATCTTTTTCCAGAACCACTTGTTAGTGCAGAAAAGATCAGTGCTCCCACTACTTGCTTATCATCACCCCTTTTCAAGAGGTTATTGACCCTGGATTACCTGCAGAGTTGCTCATATGAGCAATCAAAATGAGACTGGCCAGCTAACACTATTTACATTCGCAGCCTGGATCTCTGCTACTCATCTGCATCTGTCTTCTTTTATATAGGACCTCTTTTCAGCAGA
This sequence comes from Theristicus caerulescens, assembly GCA_020745775.1. Classification (NCBI taxonomy): domain Eukaryota; kingdom Metazoa; phylum Chordata; class Aves; order Pelecaniformes; family Threskiornithidae; genus Theristicus; species Theristicus caerulescens. Next base: position 80,295,317 of record CM036558.1, read on the forward strand.
TGACCAGCTGTCCAAGTCTACAAAGGGTTTGTAGGAATAAAAAATTGCAAATAGCAAAATTTGCAATCTTAGTAAGTAGAGTATTAACTTTATGTCACTCTGCAGTCTCTGAAAGATATTTTAGGTAGCAGAACTGCCTGGGAAAAAGTATTTAGCAGGTTTTCAAATATGAACTACATTTTTACCACAGTTTCAAATAAAATTATATTAAAATAATTTTTCAGATATAATTGGAAATAACAATAAAATGCATATTAGGTACTTATTATTTCTGATAAAGTTCCACATATAAAATATATTTGTATTTAAACTAAGAATTTTGGTTTTCTTCCAAATCAAAACAAACAATATAAAAATCTCATTCTACCCCCTGCCCCCTTCTTTCTTTTCTTTTCCAGTTCAGAACTGTGTGAGATTTTGTTTCAGTAATGGCTGCTTGTTTTTAAAGTGGTAAACTTCTAGTGTCTCTGGACATATTCCATACTTCTATGGGCTTAACAGCCCTGACAACTAAAGACCAGGCCTCCTATAGGTCACTTTCTTTGCAGTCAACCAGGCAGGCTGCTATAGGGATAATAGTTGTGGACCTGAGTCCAGTTTAATTCATATAAAAATAAACAAGTTAAATAAATTTCTATCAATCAATAACGATGTGTGTTGGAGTATATACATGTGCAGGAAAAAACCAAAAGCCCCAGGGCGACTGACAGAAATTATTTTAAAAATACAGAAAGTAACTTTGCAAATACAGGACAGAATGTGCAGCTACTCAGCTTTTGAGAACTTACATGCCTAATGTAAGCACTTACATGACTAGTGTTAGTACTATAAACAGTTTAACAAATTACTGATTAGTCAATGATGACATTGTGTGGGAATCAAGAAATACTTCCTTATATACAGTGTTGAGAAAGGATGTTAACTTTACAGAGGCTCCAGCCTCCCTAATGACTTATGTTAAGTGATTTCCCTTCTCCCAACCCATGGGATTGATCCCTCACCATGCTCCCAGAGACAGCTTTTGCTCTGGCTGCTCCTCCAGCTGGCTGGCTGAGGATGTTAAGGAGGCACATAACAACACAGGGCATCGCAACAGGCACTTGAATGTTTTAAAGACTCAAAAAGAAGCCGGTCTGTCTTCATGAGAAAACTAGGTTCAGGTGCTAGTCATCAGTCCTGATATCTGATTCTTATTTGGCATATTTTAAAAAAGCTTCTACCTCAACAAAAAAGGAGAAAGCTATATTTATGACACAAGGTGAGTAATATCTCAACAAGAATGAATGTGCACTGTTTCTTAGGGACAGGAATTTGTCCTGTGTGGTGGAAGACAAAATCATTTGACTGAAAGAAATATGCTATATTTTGTACTTGATATACAAATAAGTCTACTCTTTTTTTTTTCCTGAAAATAAGAATCAAACATGAAAATAAGATCAAATATGAAAATAAGAATCAAATATTTTTAATGAACTTTGTATATTGATTATATAGTGTTCCACATTCTGTGTCAAGATACCTATACAATATTTAAGTTTATTTTCTCTGTATTACATGTAGAGTTGGCAAGTTGACAGGGAATTTTTTTTGAGTGCTGTATGCATGTTGTACATAATTCTTTCAGCCCATTGTATGCAATCCTTAAGAATTTTCACAGATATTTATTACAGATATAGACTGAATATATTAAGAGCTAAAACTGTTTGGATAGTCATCTCATCCAGTCTTACCTCTAGAAGATCATAACAATAATTATATCACATTTGGTGACTAGTGTTAGGCTACAGTGTTAAACTAGAGGAAAAAATCAAAGTGAAGAAATTTAACAAAATCCACCATGTCCATGGTGCATCTGGCTCAGCTATGAAACATGGAGATAAACACTGGCAGGAATACAGAAACAAGGAAACAAGGAAAGGAGTGGCATAAAGTAACTTATCTGGCTCTAGTGACTATCTAGAGTAATACCTTTACTGGTACTGAACAATATTTTCTCAGGTGGATGATATACTTTTCTGCTCAGAGAAATACAAAAAAAATGCTGGGATAAGATTCTTTCTGTCCACATTTGAAAAACACTCAGATCACCAATCTGTGGACAGATGTGACTGTATGTGTATATCTGAGGAAAATATACTGCAGATGCTCATAAAAAGGAACTGTGGGTCCTTGTAAATGAAATTAGAGTAATAGACTTCTGAAAAACAGCATTATGTGAGAATTTCTAGTGCCTGAGTCAGCTTCAATGGCTGGCTTTGGCTTTGGTTTTAGGCACTTTTTCATAATGGTACTATATGGCAAACTAATCAGTGCCTGTAAGTTCACAGGGATAGAATTTTGAATTCTTATGAAGAGGTGTAGTAGGAAAAGGACTGCTAAACCCTACTTGATGCTTTGAAAATTTACCTCCTAGTGCTCTTGAAAATTGTTTCTCCTGCGTGGAGAGGACTAGAAGGAAGGAAGTAATTAACTGAGGTAAGATGTTCCTAAACAAAAAAAAAAACAAAACAAAAAACCCAAAACAACTAGAAACACAAGTTGCTTAAATCAGAACATTTATAGCTGACTTTGGCAAGTTCAGAAGCTGTAATCCTTAAAACCAATTTCTTCTATGTTGTTACAAGGTAACTGGTTGCCTTATCAGCAATCAATAAATGGGAAGACAAGTGTTATTTTGCAAATAGAAACTCGGGAGTTTTACACCCTCTGTCATCTTCAAAAAGGAGGCTTCTGGTAGTTTATTCAAAGAAATATCATTTTTTGTTTCCAGTTGGTCATTTTAAATACTGCTCCAATGTCTTCTACATCCCCCTGTGTCATTATGACTTTGTTTAGAACTATTTTTTGTCTATGACTGAGTCTCAAATTTGCTATTTTTCCAACAGTGAAACAGAAGATAACCACTGCTGACCCCAATTACAGTCAAGATTGTACAGATTTATTCATATATGCTGAATGATTTGGTCTGTAATAACAATACATATATTTATAGAATTCTTCTTTTCTACCTCCCTGAAGCTACACACTGACCAAGATAAAGGAGATGGAAATTTAAAATACATATTAACAGGAGATGGGGCTGGCAGTCTGTTCGTTATAGATGAAAATACAGGAGATATTCATGCTGCAAAGAAATTGGACAGAGAAGAAAAGTCCCTGTATGTGCTACGTGCTAAGGCTATAGACAGAAAAACTGGAAGACAAGTGGAGCCAGAGTCTGAATTTATTATTAAAATCCACGATATCAATGACAATGAACCAAAATTCACCAAGGACCTGTACACCGCCAGTATTCCGGAGATGTCTGGAGTTGGTAGGTAAAAACTTATCCTTATGTAAAATACAAACACATTTGAGTTGATTTGGAACTTATAAGTTATTATTTGAGACACTTAATACTAAGTTCTGTGAACATTCATGGAACAATTTTTGTTGCCAGTAATGTATCCTAAATGATTGGTTCCTGCTTTTATTTATTTGTTTCATCTTCATCCACTTTTTAATCCTTTTTCCACTATAAGCTACTCTACTCTTTTAAGCCCACCAAAACCATCAAGAACATATGGTTGTCTTACCAGTTACTACATGGTTTTGCCACGGCTGAGAATATCACTTGCATAAAATGTATCCTCTTTGTATTTGTAAAGTCTAATTTACCAAACCTATCTGTATCTTTAGACACAAACAGCTTTGAGCACGTAAGTATGTAAATCAATTAATGTACCAAAATGATGCCAAATATGTTCCTAGAAATATCTAAAAATTTGAGTGTGGTTTTTTTTTTTAATTAGTTTTTTCCTTTTGGTATCAATATTAGTACTTGTTGTTGGTGGGGTTTTTTAATATGGACTTGTCTGTTTGGTTTTTTTTTAAGATAGAAAACAAATGAACAACTTCTCCAAAGAAATAACTCTTTTTGTTTAAAAAATATTTTTCTTCATGGGTAAAAACTTACAGCTATTCACAACTGCTGCAATGAAAAGTAAAAATGTGGAGTGACAGTAGAAGACGGGTGAGAAATATAGCATCAAAGGAAAATAGTTCTCTGAGTTTTGCTCAAATAATATAAAGTGATAGATAATATTCACCAGCACACATTCATCAGAAGTTACCATGATTACCTAAGTGCTCCACTCTTTTACAGTAGAGACAGTCTCTCTGATAAGATGAGTAAGCATAAAATACATATGCTATGGGAAACAACTGACAGATAAATTCTCAGGAGTTATTTACTTATCATGAATTACTGTAATGGTTTGCAAAAATCAGCCCTGGATGATGGCATTGTTAAGAGAAACAATAAAATACCAATCAAAATTTGTGATTAATACGTATCTTCACAAAATAATTTCCAGAAGCTAATAATTATCTCTGAGAGCAGTAACAGAAGTATAATGGAACAGGACTCTATTTTATAACTCTCTTTTATAATCATGAGAAGGCAATAACTACACTACTATGTATAATGCGAAGAGTCCAAGAATAGTTCTTTTAAAGTTACATGGAAAATAGAGAAATCCTTTCCATTCAGAATTTACTTTGCTGATAATCTGTGAAGGAAAAATATTGGCAGTGCACCTGTCATATTTAATTTGAAATATATTTGTAAGGAAGAAACTCTATAGGAATAGATAGGATAAAAAGCATGATGTCCATGTTTAACCTTATCACTTAGTCCAACTTCATTAGCATCAATGAAGAAGCATGAATAAAAGAGAACAGAATAAGACCCAGTGCTTTGCCACTGCCTGTGAAATTTTAAGTCTATGAAATGTCTATATTTGATGAGGATGATGATAGTATAAGTGTACTTTAAGCTGAGAAAGTGTCCATTAAAAGACCCAAGTAACGGTGATTTTGACTGTGAAGAAAGAAATAGAGGGAAAGGATTTAAACAGTAAAAAAAAGCTCCTTAGCTTCTAATATGAAGGCAAAAAAGAGATCCAAGTTACTCCGTGCTCTGTTTAGTTGACATTTGCATTTGGGGATATAAAAACTACACTGGAATAGCAATTTTTAACATTTGAATTTGAATGAGTAAAAGTAGTTTTGTAATTTCTTACAGTAGCAGAAAATAAGAACCCAAATCCAGATCAGTCCATTCAAGAAGCAGAAATTCTATATTTCTGAACTCAGTCATAAGAATGCTAATTCAACAGTCAGGATGTACATATAGGTAAATAAGGAATACACAAATATATTCCTTCTTGGAGTTCCTTTGTCCTCCTCCAGATAAGGAAGCAGATGCCATAACTGGAGAAAATGACTTGGGAGTGAAAAGGTGAGATTCTTGCCATAAGTGGAATAGAACTTACAAGTGAGTAAGCAGTGTTTTTGTAAACCTTCCCATAAAGCACACAAGAGAACACATAAAATACAGAATGAAGATAGTGTAGTTCTTGAAATATCTAGACAAAAAAAGGCTATATGAAAGTAAGCCAGCAAATATGCACTAGGCAGCACATACAACAAAATGCAGGGAAAAGAAGAAAAAAGAGTGACAAAAAAAAATTAAACTCAAAACTGATACAGTGTGGCAATGGGCTGTGTAAGTAGCTCCTGGTTCATACTTTCCACAGTGGCTAGGATGTCCATTAAAAAAATCTCCAATGCATTATGAAAATGGCATTTAAGCAGTTGTAATTATTCTGCATTCAATAGGTATGATTTAATGAACAACTACTAGTTTTCTTTTGTCTGGATATGCAGTCCAAAGAATTTTTTCCTGAACATAGTGTTTATTGCAGTGTTTATTATCACAAATTTACAGAATTGCCAATTATGGAAGTAGCTTTATTACACTTCAACAATTAATCTATTCACTGATTTTGGTATATATTACTGTTTGCAGATTAGATAGGTGTCAAATAGAAGTCCAAAAGCTAAATTTGCTAAGGAAGTAGGACAAAACCTTTTAGTTAGTTCTAGACTGTAGAATTTTAAAATGGAATTTGAGGTTGGAGGGTCATGTAAAATAAGTCATGAAGGAAGAATAAACTGAGGAATTATCGAGTGAGCAATGCATATAAGGTTATTGCTGCTGTGAAAGTAAGTGCATTTGAAAGAAAAGGACAGAAAATATATGGAAAATGAAAAGAAAGAAAGAAAAAGACTAAGGTCACAAAAGTGCATTCCAGAAAATCAGAAGACTTCAGAATAAATAATGAAGTGCCCCTTAATTCTATATGTTCCTCTATAACAAAAGGAAGAAAATAAGAGTAATAAAATAAAAGCAAGAATCCCTGTAATAGCGTGATCATCTTTACTAAGACTGCATCACATGAAAAAACAAATCAGTGTAGTCCTGCTTTACCTACATAAATACTTAAGATGATGAAGGTTATTTGTTATAACTATATATACATAGATTCTTGCATACCTAATCAAATAACTTTTCTGACTGGAAAAAACTATACAATTAGAAAATATACATTTTAAGAAATAGATATACTCATGATGAGCTGCTCAAAAATTTGTGGGAAAATCTCAGTTTCTTCCCATCCTTCACTTCCTCCCAATTTTGTATCTTAAAATGTATTTTTTTTCTTAACTATTATATTTATTATGTTTGCCAAGTTCAACAAATATGACAGCAGATATTTATGAAAGCTCAGGAAAATGTCACTAAGATTGAGAAATTGAAGAGGAGTCATCACTAGCAATGTTTCCAGCTGTATGTGTATCTGTTATTCAAATGACATATCATACTACATATTTCTGTAGACTGTTTCTTGGAAAAACTAGATCTAAAGCACACAAGGGAAAAAAATAAGTCAACACCTCTGACAGAACGTGTGATTTTCAGTACCAATAGGCAAACCTCACTCATGTTTCACTAGTTTGATAGTAAGAACAGTGAAAGTATAACATGGATTTTCAGCACAACCTATCCAAGCCCAGGGGGAAATATGAATGCTTATTTGTGTGCTAGTTTGTGCTAATCCTACATTGTAATATCTGCGCTGCAGCCATCAAGCTATACATAAATTTGCCTTGCTGTGCCTAAATGGGATCCAGTCATATCTCCAACAGCATTATGGGTATACCTAAAATGCTGTGTAGCAAAGACTACTGGAAGCAGTGAGATGACTCCAGTGTCATTTCAGATAGCTTTTATGGAAATGATCATGCTAAATGCTCACAATGATATTAACTTAAAATATTAAATGAGAAAGTTAGTTTAAGAGATTCTAAAACTCAATAACATGGAATTTCTCATTAAAATCAACTACTATACTGAAGAACTGGAGGATAATAACTGCGGTAGCTATATTTTTAGAGTGCTAGAATTGACTGGAAGAATCCTGAGATTTACATCAGACTAGGTAAATTGATTCAATAAAAAATAGTTCCAAAAAATGAGAAAAAGATCCTAGACAGACCAATAAAGGTTAATCAAAACATAATATAGAAAGGAAAGGAAAAAAGATGTTCAACATTTTAAATTGATGGAATGCCAATGCTGTAAGATATGATCTTGGTCACATTGAAGAGCAGGTGGATTTAAAGCATGGCCTATTCTGATTTGGATATATTTTAGAAATACTGTAAGAGGAAACTTCAGAGAAGCTAAATACATATTATGCATCTTGAGAATAATCTTTTCATTTCATCTTCATGTAGAAGGAAAAGTACAGCCCTGATCATACTTAAAATCTACTCATTTCATCTTCAAGGCTTACACAAGCAGAAGCTATGATCCAAGTACTTTTCCAAGTGAAAGATGATTGCTAAAAAAACAAAACAAAACAAAATCAAAACTAACCCTACACCTCATTGTGAAAACCACTTTTCTTAGGATATGAATAAAGTTCTTAAGAAATTTTTAAAAAGGGAAGTTAGCAATGAGATGTCCTGTGGAGTTCAATCCCTTTTGACTCCTGGGTCAATATTATTACATCCTCCTGTACCTGCCCTGTTAATTTTAATGAGTGAGGCTTACTATTTGTTCTCATTAAACATCTTTAGCATGCAGCTGATGAGCATTTCACAACGTATTTTTAATCTTTGAATTGATCCTATTAAGAGACGGGATAATGCCTAATTTAATTTAGCACTCATTTCTTCATACTTAACTGCTGCTTTCTAGACTTTATGGATCTAACCAAAGGCACCTCCTGGTTCAGAATTTCTACATGATAAGATTTCTATAATATATAAGTACAGAGGGCCATATTTTAAATGGCTGAATTTAAAATTTATAATTTTTCCATTAAATTACTCTTATTGCAAATACAGTCAGAATAAGAGTTTTTCCTTAGGTGAACAGTGAAGTTTGATAGAAGGATATTATATATGAAATATAGATATGGCCATTTTCAACTCAGGCATACAGGTTTACAGCATGCCTAAGCATGCCTTGTATTTAATAGCGACTATAAATAAAAGATATATATAAAATACATATACATGAAGAGAAAGAGAGAAAAAGAGAGATGAAATTGCAGTAAAACACACAGGGTGATATGCATTAATCCTACCATACTTATTACTATGCTATTGTCTGTGAGTGCAGTAGTATATACTGCAACATCAATTACACAATGATTGTGTTAGAAGTTCCATTATTGTTGTTCACTATTTCTGTAGTATCTCTTGGGAATATCTAAGCATCACAACTACTACTGGATTTAAGACTGCATTCTGATATTTAGTTTTAGTTACATCACGTTTTCAGCATTTTATAATCATAAACACTTATTTCTCAAGAACAGTTTGTTATTTTGTATAGGAAGCTCTCACAAGAACAAGTAGGCCTTATGGCAAAAAAAAAAAAAAAAAGAAACTGAACCAAATACAGTAGCCGTCACATTTTCTATTTCTGAATTTGCTTATGTCAGTAAGCATTAATCTACAGATGTGTGCAAACGACTAAATGGAGGCAGCTCTCATCTTTCATATTTCACCAGGAAATAATTACATTTTCTCCTCTGCATATTTTCCCTGGTGGCAGATGCTTTTAAAAAAAAGCTATGAATGACTGTCTTGACTTTGCCACAAGCTTATGAAAACTACTTTGCTAACTTGCAAAATTTCAGAATGCTAATTGTTAACTTATACTCTATTTTAAAATGAATTATTGAGTTAGCTTTACGAGAAAGATGTATTTCAAATAAATATTTTATCCGGAAGTACATATTTTACATTCTGCAGTTAAAATATAGTATTAGAATTCCTTTTAGTCAAACTAAGCACTATGGCAGAAATCTTGTCACTAGAATACTTCCTATATTTCTGTTTGCATTTTCTACTATAACTAAAGAATTTCAAAACCTCTATAACTGTCAGAATATGCATAGGGTTCTCTTTTTTAAATACAGTATTTTTATCCTTTTTTTCCTTGAAAAAGGCAAAAACCTCTTTTTGTTAAACAGTTAAAAACATAAATTTAGTTTTCCAAGAAATTTGGGGTATTTTGGGGTTTTGCCAGTTTTGGACATGCATTCTGTTAGATACACGCATAGCATTTTTATTTACAATAGACTTGCACTACATTTTTATTAGGAAAGTATATAGAAAGCTTTTAAAATAATTTGTATCTGGAATAAGGCAGAACTTTTTCAGAAGAGTATGAGGGGGTGCTTTAAGACTTTGTATTTCCAATTAAAAAAAGAAAACCACTGGAACACCAAAGGAATCTTATTTAGATCATGATTTTTTTTTTCCTTAAATTATTCTATCATTTGTATAGTTGTGTATATAATATAAATAGCATTTTCCTAGCAAAAAGGAGGTCTATTCTGCAAGGAACTTACTTGCCAGAGCTCTGATACTATAAATGGGTTATTTTGAATTTATACAGCTCCATTGACTTCAACCTGGATGTTATGTAAGTGTTAGGATCTCCCTGCATGTACTTTATTTCATGATTAATGTATATAATTTCTGTAAAATTTAAATATACATGTACAACTATTTTTTTCCTGAGGTTTCTCCTATGTTTAGTTAGATAAACAAAATCATATATAATGTAGACATTTTGGCTCTTCAAGAAACAGAATGAAACCATCCTCAGAGGAAAATCTATGAGCTTACAACATTCCCAAATAATTATGTGATCTCAAGAAACAAACAAACATACACTCTGATCCAAATGAAAAGCAATACTTTCCTCTTAGGATCCAAACAAGCAATGTAACTAATTTTTAACAATAACATTTTGGGATGATTATCATTATACAGCTCTGTTCAACATCCAAACATAACATATGAAATTAAAAGTAAACATTGAATTTATATATTTTTTTTTCCCTTAGAGCTTTGTTCATTTTATCTTTACATAAATCATTTTATCCATTAGTGATACTGCATTATTCTTTGTTACTGACTGAAGAAAAAATTAACACTTAGAAAACTAACATAAGCAATCACATAAAAACTAATATGTATATATTATGTGTGTATATATATATATGAAGGTAAAGAGGAAGCTTAAATAAATAAATAATGTTTATAAAATCAGGGAAATTCCTCATAAGTCATCAGAAATACCATATTTCCTTTAAAGTTTATGTAGAACATATTAATGTCACACTTGAAAGAATTGAGAGACACTGTACATTCAGAAAAATGAGGGACAAAAATCAGCCTTAACATGATTGAAACCAATGTTTCTGAAGAGTTCAAATAATTCACAATTTTAAGATTTACAGAACATTTTAACATTATATATACGTAGATCTTGAGCTACAGCCAAAAGGAGTGGCTCTTTTTCTTCTTTTGGTCTCTGCTCCTAGTTGTGCTGTCTTATGCCTTACCCACTGTCCCTCTAAACCCAAAAGAAGAAAGTTTTAGGAGATAAATCATCAGAAAAATGGATTGCTCAAGGTCAATATTCTTTTTCTGCTACTTTTGTTCCCTGGATTAGATCACATGAGGTTAGATGCTAGAGCTGGTGCTAGGGAAGTGACAGGAGCATGCAAAGTATAGCAGGTAAAAGCAGGAGAGACTGTTTCATCCAGCAGTAGCTAACTTCAGCTAAAAAAATCACTTGACATGGTAATTTTTCTTCAGCTACAAAATCCTCGTACATTCTAAACAGGAGTTACTTCCTTTCTCATCTTCTTTTTTTGGGGGGGAAGTTTGGTTTCTTATTAAGACACCACAAGTCTGAGGCAGCACAATGGGAAAACCAGAACCATCTATTCACTCCCTGTGAGTAACCACTCAGTCTTGGTGCTGGAAGAAATTGAGGTTTTGTAGACTTGCTGTCAGCAAGTAAAGTTAGCTAGCACTTGCTGTAAACACAGGAAGTTATAAATAATTTCCATATTTCTGTCCCGTGGGAACTGACGCGCTGTCAACTCATTGTTAGAAGTTTGTCATCTCCTCTGAGCTCCCATAAACTTCCACCTGCTGACCCTTCATGACATGCTGGTCTAAACTATTTCGCGTAGGAAGAAATAAGATGACAGCAGTTCAAATGCAGCAATTAGTAAGCAGGATGGATGACTTTTAAAGCACTGTATGGGGCTTTAGGTTTTGTAAACTGGTTGGCCTAAACTTTGGAGATGCAGTTTTAGGGTGACCACAAACTCATTGAATCTCTGTATGTCTCAATTTCCCATCAATTAATGGAAGACTAGAACAGCTCTACTCCAGAGATATGTTAAAATGTGTTCAACTACTGCAGCAATAGACACCACAGAGCCCTTGAAGTGACAGTCATCTTGCCAAGTGGAATTTTCAGGCATGGGCTGTGTTAAACATGGCTCCCCTTTATATGTCTCTCAGATGATTCAGTGCAATACTGCTTGCCTGGCTACCTTATTGCAACAAATTTACTATTTCCTGTTATCTGTGTGCATTGAAAACAAAACAAAATAAAACAAAAAACCCAGAGGTCTGGACCTCTCTAGATTAGAGGTTGAAATTAGTATTAAAAGCACCTGCATCATACTTATACTAAAAATTATTTGATGTATCCATTTTCCTTCCTTTTATTTCAGTAGAGGTTCAGCTATAACACTATAATCTCTGAACAAAAGCGTAATGGGTCTGAATTAGTTACATCAGCACTTTTGCTCACACTGCAGTGCAGTACAATGGGATACGTTCTGCATAGATAGAGATGCTGTCCTTCAGATAGGATGTTAAACCAAGGTGCTTTCATCGTTCATGGCGTCACATCTAAAAAGTAAAAATCGCATTGACATTCTGAAAATATTAAGGAACAGCCATGTTGCTTCAGCCAGTATATATACCTCTTGATAGGAACATACACCCTTTATACATCCTTTGATAAATATGTGTTACAATTCACAGCTGTGTGCAACCAGTTTTCAAAGCCACAGTAAATACTGAGTTCCTATGCATGATACCAGTTTACAGGCACCTAATTTATTTGCTTATGAGCTCTTGTAGCTACCAGCCACCAAATAATTTTGCTTCTTTTAAGACAGGCTACAGTATAACAGTGTGCCCCTTCTCATGTTATGTGACCATATTGGAACCTGTGGCAATTGAACTGCTGGTACTAAGGAGTGGAATAGCTGGGACTAATTAACATTACTAATATTAGGAACACCTGCATCTTTATCAGAAGGAACATGTCAAATAGATGCATACATGTATTATATCCTTTATTAAAACTAAAACATGACAGACATTAAAATAAGCAAGCTAATAGTGGGGAGGAGGTAACCTGTTGTCTAAGGGCAGAGCTTGCTCTTAAAGTGTTAACATTAATGTATCTATTTATATCATGCTAATGCACAGGGTTCTTTCCTGACCCCATGTAGTTAAGTTATTTGTGTAGCTTTAGGTGTCTGAAAAAAATCCTTTTCTTCATTTAAATTATTGTTGAGAACTGTATTTCTCAAATGTTGGATCTGAAGTAGGCTGGGAAGACTGGTCACATGGACCTAAGTCAGGAATTGTAATTAACTAGATACAAGTTAAATCTGTTTGAGAATTGGTTATATGTAGCCATAAAAGAAATTTACAAATTATATTGAGAAGTATTATTTCATTTTTTTTTAATTCTCTTCAATCAAAGAACACGTGGGATGCTTACTTAGTCTAATCTTCTGAACATAGAACCTTTTCAGTTGTTTTTAAATGCAAATGTTTTTATATACATTTTAGTTGCTAACGTTATGCAGCTGAGTGTAAAATGTCAGGTTTATTTTTTTAAAATCATGCTAACACATGCATGCATCTATTTTGAAAGTAAAACACAAAGGCAAGGTGGGTTTTGTTTTGTTTTGTTTTCCCCCCCACCGGATTTCTCTATAATTTCTAAGTATTTCCAAAATGTGTAAATAAGATACAATGGATCATATTTGGGTGTAAGATAAAACACAAGATTTTCTTCTAATATAATATAAATTAAAGTAACTGTCACACACAGTAGAATGTACATAAAGATGCTTTGACATAATTTTCAGTCTTCCAAAGAGGTAATAGCTTCATCAAACAGATCAATCTGTCACAAAACAAAGGTCCAGACTCGTACCTCTCTATTTATCCTGTGTCATTTCATGAGCTATCCCACTCCACCCCTAACCCCCGAGCGTTAGGTTTTAGTAGAGCTACTTAGAAATGAAAACTTTATCTCATGTGAATCTGAATGATTAGGACTATTTCTATTACAAATGATTAAATGCAGCATACCACCAGCCTAAGAGTTGCAAACTCAGGAAAGGAACATTACTCCGCCAAAACAAGTCCACTATTGTCCCTAAAAGAGACCATCAAATGGCTCTCCACTGAGGTGGAAGGGCTATGAATGTCTGCCCATAATGGATACAGTATTGTTAAGTAAGTAAATTTCTCACTTAAAATGTGCCCATACATATATATATGTATACATGTATATATAATAGATAAGTACATTTATATATATTACAGAAATAAAATATGACATTTCTTTCAATTAAATCATGAAAATAGGTATGAGAATTGATAATAAGCTTCTAGCAACATAGAAGAGGAATTACAGAAATGGCAGTAACTGCATGTGTGTTTTTCTCTGTTCAATTAACAATTCAGCTTGAATTCTATTACATGTCACCATTTTTCCTTCTTGCCAATCACATAGCCATTTCAGAAATTTTCTATGTCATAGACAGTCTTCACATAGTCAAGAAAATAAAGGTAAGAAAAGGCTTATCCTGGACTATCTTGTCTAACTCCTGCTTATTTGAAAACTACTCTATATTATTCCCACTGATACTCATCTTTTATTAAGTACATGGAACAAGATAGCTTACAGCATTTCTCATGGCAATCACTGTATTTTCTTAATATCTAGCAAAATGAACATCTGCAAGTTTTCACAATGACAGCAATCCTGATGTTCACATTTACTTTATCTGCTATCTAACCAGATGCTTCAAATGACTTTCCAGACTAGCTTTTCCCTACAACCTCATAGACATGTGACACTGTGAAATTAAGATCAAGCATGATTAAGATCTGTGCAAGTATCAATTTTATTCCTTATGAAAGTTGTTCATATCTTCATATTTAAAACACATATTGCTCACACCTAATTGGTATTTTAAAAAACGAAAACAACCTAACTTGCTGTCCACTGAAGTATGTACACGTGTGTGAATATCCTGCATTTAACAGAATAATAATAGTCAATAAACTGCAAATTCTCATCAAAGCTTCCTGTCAGAAAGCCAGCTGAATAACAGTTACTTCACTCTGCTCCAAGGCAAATGATAAATAGCCTGTGATAAATAATGCTACGTACACAGTATATTGGAGACATAAACAAAAAATCGAAAGGTTTATTTCCTCATAAAGTCAAAATATGTGACAGTTGTGAAAAAAACACCTAAATAATAACCACTTCCTTAGTGCACTGAAGTGGTTAAAAGAGAGGACAGGGAAAAAAAAAGTATTATATTTCATGGCCCAGAAGACTAATACTTACTGAGTTCATGAATAAGATTTTAAAAGACACCTTGGGTATGAGGAACATGTGTCTACCTGAGGAAGATAAACAAATTATTTAAGAGCATATGTCCAACTAATTTTCACTGAGACCTAGACAACCTAGTGTCTAAACCTTTGCAAATTAGCTCAGGCATTTCTAAGAGTATTTCTCAAACAATCAATTTGGAATCAATACCTTTAATCTTTTTCAACCAGAAGTTTTCAAATCTATGAGATTTGTCCAAATGAGATCATCCTCATGATGTGCATCATTTACTGTGACTGTAATCTTGCAATTAATAGCCAATGTACTTGTGACCAATTTGCAAAATAGTGAAAACTCAACAGTAGCAGAACACTTCTGCATGCGAATCATTTGACAGATTATACTCAAGACATTTGAACACTTTTGAAAATAAGTGAAATGTCTAGAAATAGTAACAGAAAAGTCCCTAGAGTGACCCTACTTAATATTCTAGGGGCTTTGTCTACCTGTACACACACACACACATATATCCCTACATCTATATTTACTTATATATACCCATGCAAGCTCTAGAAGTGTTTTGGTTTTGTCTAAAAATAGTACTCTAACCAATATAATTTTTAAAAAGTCCATGACTAAGATAACCCTGGAATTTGTTTCATTTTCTCTACTTTAAACTCCCTTTCTCTTCAAAATTACAGTTCTTTATTGTCATTTCCACAGACAACATCCGCAGTATCTAAACATGGCAGAAGCAAGAGGCTTTCATGAATCACATATTATAAACTAATGTAAATTTGAGTTTACAAATAATACCTTCATTTAATGCATTTTCATAGAAAATTACTATTTTCCACAGCTGTAATAATGTTTAAAGAGACAGACTTTATCACCACCCAAACAGGAGTTCCCACAGATGATGAAAATGCCCCCAAATGAAATAAATATAAGACCAGCCTGTTGTCTTAATAATAATGTACTACATTCTCATGGTCATAAAAGAGATTCACATATGGTTTCAAATTGTACCAGTTTGCAGAGCCAGCAAAAGGCAGAAACTTTGTAAAGATTTCTATTTACTTGTATTACAGAAGAATTCTGAAGATGCAAATGAGAGTGAGGTTCCCAGTCATACATAGAAATCCACAGTAAAGAGACTCTCCAAAATCTAGTAAAGAGATACAAAACCCAAGCTCAGAGACCTAATGAAAAACAGTTACAGAAAGCTAACAAGTTCCTTCTCAAAAAATTCATAAACCTGTGTTGCATTGTGAAATACAGAAATGTACAGGCATGTACATCAGAAACTCAAAGTTTAGTCCTAAAAAGTGACAATCATTGAAAACTGTTTCTTTTAAGCTTGCTTTTTTGCTCTTAAGGGAAACCTTACCTACTCTGCACTGGTGTGGCCTCATCTTGAGTGCTGTGTGCAGTTCTGGGCGCCACAGTACATAAAGGATACAAAGCTACTAGGGAGTGTCCAGAGGAGAGCCACAAAGATGGTGAAGGGTTTAGAGGGGAAGCTGTATGAGGAGCAGCTGAAGTCACTTGGTCTGTTCAGCCTGGAGAAGAGGAGACTGAGGGGAGACCTCATTGTGGTCTACAGCTTCCTCACAAGGGAAGGAGGAGGGGCAGGTGCTGATCTCTTCTCCCTGGTGACCAATGATAGGACCCAAGGGAATGGCAGGACAATATGCCAGGGGCGTTTTAGGTTGGACATAAGGAAAAGGTTCTTCATCCAGAGGGTGGTGGAGCACTGGAACAGGCTCCCCTGGAAGGCAGTAACGGCGCCAAGCCTGACAACACTTAAGAAGCATTTGGACAATGCCCTCAGACACGTGATGTGAATTTTGGGGTTGTCCTATGCAGGGATAGGAGTTGGACTCGATGATCCTTGTGGGTCCCTTCCAACTCAGGACATTTTATGATTCTATGATTGCACCTCCTGTTTTATGCCACCTTTTTGCCTCCTCTTTTTTCTTCTTTTTTATACATTTCTGCTCAATATATATTGCTGAACTACATTCTACGTTCCTTCTTTATTTTCCAGTGTCATGTTATTGCTCCTTTGAGTCTGGTTCCTCAGGTTCCATATTTGTTCTAAGCTGGCTTTATTTGTTTGTCTCAGTCATGCCCATTTATTCCTATTCTAGCTTGGATGATTTATCTATTTACCTGTTGACACTTGCTACTTTTCTGCTTTTACTCTTCCTTTTCCTTTGCTCTTAGAAATCTTTCATGTTACCAAACTTCTGGCCTTTTCTCCATCAAAGAAAAAGCAGTCTAGTAAAATCTCCACTAAATTGTGGTCATGTACCAAAAAGCAAAGTTCACTTTGCAGTTCCCTATTCCTTCAGCTTTCTAGGTAGAATTGTCTTCCAGTCAAAACATAAGAGTTATATCTCAACCTTATTGAGCCCTGCCTGTTGTACAGAAAGCAGTCTGAAGTGATGTAATCCAGCTGATGCAGTAATGAGATCCTTGGTGGTGAATTCTATGTGTTCCTAAACTTTTTAGGCTTGGGTAGCGCTATATGAGTGCTCCTAGTTCATAATTTCTCCAGTTCTTTGCCTAAGTACAGAGTCCTATCCAGAGAGAACAACCTGCTTTCAAAAACAAAAGTGGTTTAATACCTCTCAATATTTCTGTAGCTCACTTAAAATGTCACTCATGTATGTCTTCAGCAGGGGCATCTCCATAGTATGTCTGCATGAAAATAATTTTTGGAGCCATGCTGTCCGAGCAAACTATCTGTCCACTTATCTTCTTTAGGCTTTTAGCCAAACAAAATTCTTAATTTTGCCTCCAGAGGTTTTCCAGAGCTCTCCCAAATCTTTTCAGCTTGTAGAAGTAATCCACTTCTAAAATCTTCCCTCCATGAATAAACTTGATGAACAGCAGATTGTCATTGTGCTTGAAAACAGGAAGCAAGCACAAGAGCTTCTCTTTTAGGGAGACAAAGTCCTTCCTGCCTCTCCACTTACCCAGCTGGTCTTCTATTTCTGAAAACGAAAAAGCCTTTCTGCTTTGAGTGGAGCTCTCTCTTAAACAGAGCTAGATACACACACACATATAAGTTATCTGTAAAAATCAGAATTTTTCAATAATTGCCAATTTTGACAGAAGTTAACTTTGAGAAAATACGGAGAGGAAGCTGTCTGGTAATGTAGAAAACATCCTGTATCAGCATTTTCAGATTTTTTAATTTCCAAATTACTTTTTGAAAACTTTATATTAGAAGGCCAAAGTCTAAACCAAACATCATCTTTTTTCCTTAAAATCAAAAGTTTTAATTGATCTGAAATCCTACTTTTATAAAAAATGTCATAATCAAACTCAAAATGTGCTCTGAAGTTACAGAATTCCCTTTGGAAAAGAAATGTCATGGTTCTGAATGATATTTAAATCACTATCTGTCATTTTTTGATCCAGCGTTCATGGTAGAATTTTGAAACGTACTATGCTAACAACATAATCTGCTCATTTTCTTCACCCAAGCTGGAGATTACTGTTCAAAACTAAGGCTACATTAAAAAGTTATCAGTAAAATTAGCATTTCCAAATAGACACAGATATATTCTTCTGACTGGCAGAAGCTGTTTTAATTAATGTCAACCAAAGAAGTCAAGAAGGAACAAGAGTTGCATGCTGAAGACTATGACTTACATGAAAAGGTAGCAAAATTTGTGCCTACCTCATCTAGTGGAAGACCTCTTTTGCACTACAGCAATCTTCTGCAGGCTATTTACTTCAGCTTTGCAATGCACTACCCCACTAGGAGACCTAATTATACAAGAGGGACTCTTTCAAAGACTGAATACCACAAAAAAATAGAAAGTGCTTTAAACATAATTCAGAAAAGCATTCCCATTTCAAATGCTTTTTCAAATTTATGTCTCACTCTTCATGAGTTCTGGAAATCTGTGTCAGTGGGACTCAATTCTGACAATGAGTTATACTGTCCTAGATATGGAGTGATGCCCCCTCTAATTCAGTTTTCCTTTTTGGACTCTACATTCTCGCATGCACATACATGCAGACATACACATACACCCAAACACATGCACACAGATTTAGTTTAGATTTGTCTTCTATCAGGTTATCCTCACAATTATCCTTCCACATTTTTCCACCCTTACATTAAGACCCCTTCATCACAGATGTGTTGTCAAAGTGCTTAACTTTCCAGACTCGAATGTATATCTAAGCAAAGAAGAAAAGGAAAAAAAAATCATTCTGATGCTATAGCACTCATAAAGCTTGGCAAATTCAACACATTCAGCAAACTGCTATTTCTTGCTCATTGTATGCACACATAGAGACAATCATTGAGAGACAAAGCCAACAAAACAATCTACAAGCTGTGTGAAAGAAGTACTGAGAATTCATCAAAACAAAACAAAACAAATAAGGGGGAAAAAAAAAAAGGAAAAGAAAAAAGAAGGGAAAAGAAAATAAGGCATACCTCTTGAGAACTCTGAGATTTAGTTTCCATCCTGAGATAGGATGAGCTTGCTGGGCAGGATTGGATTGAAGTTCACTTTGTTTTGCAGAAAAGTGATGTTATTACTCCTTAGACTGCTATTGTAGTCATTCTCACATTTTCTCTGTCATCTTTCACACCCGTTTGCTTGTGTGGTGTGTTTGATCTTGGCTGGCTGCCAGAGGCCCATCCAGCTGCTCTCTCACTCCTCCTCCTCAACAGTACAGGGGGAGTAATAAGATGGAAAAGCTCATGGATTGAAATAAAGACAGGGAGATCACTTAACAATTACCATCGGGGCAAAACAGACTCAACTTGGGAAAATCAGTTTAATTTATTGCCCAGTAAAAATAGAGTTGGATGGTGAGAAACAAAGTCAAAAAACTAAAACATCTTCCTCCTATCCCCAGTTCTTCCCAGGCTCTACTTCACTCCTTCATTCCTGTTCATGTTGGCGGCTGTGGAAGTATCTCAGAAGGCTTCTAATTTCTAACCTAGCATCTTGATTCGTATTTTAAATCGTGCTGACTTCTGCTGACAAATGTGGGCAAAAGGCTGCTTGTGAGGTAATCCAGACGATAAATAAACAAATGAATAAATATATCCACATTTTGTGGTTACCATTCAGGTGGGGCTGAGGATAGGGCATAGTTGTCTTTAATTAAAAAGATCCAAATTCTTTTTGCCTCATTACCAATTACTTTGTAATTGGTGCTGAGTTCCTTTATTTCACTGCCTTTTCTGGTTTGATTTCAGACCCCAAAAGCTAAAAGAAGTTTCTTTCCTCATAAAAAATCTGCAAAGGCATTTTCTATTGTCCATGAGGATCCTCCTTTATGACACAGCAGACTGTTGGCAGAGAAGAGAGTGAACTGCATGCTGACAATACATTTTCTGAGGATATACTTTTGTTAATAATTTTTCACAGTTGTACTATTAGTTTACTAGGAAGTAGCAGCTATTATAACACTATTTTTTCTTTCCAAAACAGGCTTCAGCATTCTTTTTTTCATCCAAACAGTACACTAGGAAAAGAAAGTTAATGTGTATTCAGTTGGTATGACCATACTCAAACTTCTGTGTCAGTCCCAAGACAGTGCCTAGATCAGGAGGCCATAGCAATAAGTTTTCCTGCTGAAGATATTTTGGGGGTTTTTTGGGGGGATGGTGGGATGGACATATACATTTCCCCTGATTCATAACTTCTAGATGCTACAGTGGCACACAGTATAAGCATATGATTCCACTGATGACTTATACATTTTTTATAGGCTAGCAAGTGATATTGACTCTCCTTTCCCTGTTAGTCTTGAGGAGGCATGGGATTTAACTTGTTTGCTTTTTTGAAAGCAGATAGGACCCATGGAACTTTATATGTCTCAAAAAAACTGTTTTCATTTTTTGTCCAGATGAGCAGTTCTGCTGGACACTGTTAGTGATAAAATTGTCCTTAAATATTCACTTCTTCAGGATTATCTTTACAGCTCAGCTTGGCACACAGATGACCTCTAACTGTTTAACCAGGCAAAAAGTAATCTAGATTTCTGATGGCAAAAATCCTCTTCAGAGTTTGATGAATTGTGACAAAGCATTTTTACAACTTTTTTCTGCTGGTTTGTTGCAGAGAAAGAAGTATTCCTCCCCTCTTGTCATGCTGTTCAGATAACCTGAAATAGCAGGAATTACTATTACTATTATGTAGATAAAACTTTATGTGTAAAGCAGTATTACATACTATGAGAAAACAGATGCATCTAACAGGACCTAATAATAACATGTGCCCTCATAAATCTGTTTTGATTACTCTGGATTTCTACTTTCCCCAATCCCTTGTATACACTGAAGAGTGACAATAGAGATGATTCATTTCAATTCCATTAGTCACAGGTAATTGAGCATCTTCTAAATTTATAGTCAAGACAGATACTTGACTGCAAGTTATTTGAGTGAACTTCAATGTGGAGAGGCTGAGGGTGAAGAAAAAAAAGAATAGGAAATAATATCATTTAAGTGGACAGTGCTCACTAGACCTTTTTCTTCTAAGGAAAGTGATCTACATAAAAAATATCCAGCCAAAAACAGGGTAAAGAACAACTTCTCAGTCAGCCTTCTGCCCTTGGCAAGGAGTTAAGGACCTTTACACTTCTAGCTATTGAACTGCCTGCATTTATCCAGGCATTGGTCTAGATTGTGTTAACAAAATGTATCCTGACGTCTTGAAAATTGCTTAGAAATAAAAGCTTGTGAAAAACGGTTTTGTCTTTTTATATATCTTATAAGAAAGTCTTTACAGAAGCTTTCATTTGCTTCTAATCCATAAACTACACCAAATGTATTGGCTCACAGTGCTCTTAGTCCCATATAGTCTATATTCTCCTCATTGTGATCACAGGACATGGGTAAGCCATTTTCATGCAAAATAAGTGAATGCTGAACAAAGGTACTTATCATTTAATGTCAATTATTTGCCACATAGGTGGATAATTTTTATCAAGAGAGAAAAAAACCCAGAATTTCTTATTGCAAAACCAAGCTAATTTTTTAAAAGCATCTTAAAAATTAGTTAGGATGAGACCAAATTTTTTATTCAGTCTGACTTCAGATATTTGGAGGTTGTCATCTAAGCAGAAAATGAGTATGGGGAAATTTGCTTTAGGTTAATTTACTGATTAAGCCAAACTTAAGAATCATAATGGTACTTTTCACATAGCAGCTACCTACCTTTTAAGTCAACAGTTTCAACTGAGGTCATGTTATTACCAGAGAACAATCTTCAAACCTGTTTGATCACCAAAAAACCTAATGTTGTGTTGGGTTTCAAAGACATGTGTCAATCCCTATGCATTTACTCATGTTTAACTGAAGCATGAAACTTAAGTGATAATGATTTTAGTTTTAGTCACGAAGATGATGAGACTTTATTTTACTGTTTGCTTGGGTAGGATAACACTGGATTTGTCCACCGGATGCTGTTTGATTTTTTAATGAATTCAATACTGAAACCACTCTGTGTGGTGAACAAGAATTAGGTGCTTTCTTAAAATCTACTGAATCCTTGTTTGGTACCCATTTAGGTACATCTGTTATTCAAGTGACAGCCACAGATGCTGATGATGCCAACTATGGAAACAGTGCCAAAGTGGTGTACAGCATCCTCCAAGGACAACCATATTTCTCAGTGGATCCAGAAACAGGTTAGCAATTCATTTAGTCTCACTTTTTGCAATGACAGAGACAGGATGCAGGGATCAAGACACTTTTCACTTGCATTTAAATATTGAAACATGCGTATGGCATCATATGACTTGACATGAAGCTGATGCACTTTTTCTAAGTGGAAACTGGAATCACAATAAAAGTATTCCTTTTTTGTTAAAATAATATTATTGCAGAAGAAGAACTGCTTTACTTGGTATGAATAAGGCTTCTGGAAGATGACTGTTAACTGTAAAGGTCAACAGTTGAGAAAGGGTGTAGAATATTGTAAAGGGTCCAAAGAATCTTGAAAGTATTAAAACTTATTTTACAGCAATTTTGGGGAATTTCATCTGTTTGTCTTTAAGAAAAGAAAAAAGGAGCTGGACTATTTCAGACTGTAAGTCAAAAAAAAAAAAAACCCAAAGGTAAATTATTTCTTTCTAAAAGTTTGTGATAGATTCTTAACCATTGACAATTTTTAACTCAAGATGCTTTTTGAAACTGTACTCTGATTCCAACAGCCATTAAAATTGAAGCAAGATGCATTAATGTTTTTAAGTTGTAAAACATGAATGGAAGCCCTTTTCACTGTTATGCAGGAAATCAGATAAGAGACAGACACAAAGAAGAAAAACTTGTGTGAACTTTGGATATCTATAATCCAAAATTTGCATTCAAAAAAAGAAACAAACACCACCACCCTTCCCCACTCCAGATACCTAATCCTAATGCATGTAAGACTTAGCAGGCATTGCATTAGCTTGTTCCTGCATGTTACCAAAATTGTTCTGGTTTGAGAATCCAGAATTTAAGTGCAATTGTGCCCAGAATCCCTGAAGCTCCTAATCCATTGAGCATGTTCAGATCATGGCTAATTTCCTTTTGAAACAATTTCTTTTTTAAATACAGCAAGGGCATTATATCAAAAGGATAATAAGAATCACTTGGCTACAGTTTTAAAAGGGGGCATAAAGATTTTGCCTAGGATTAAAGTGTTTGGGTTTTTTCCACCTTTTCCTATCTCTCTCCTTTTTCTCTTTTTTCCAATCCCCTACTCAAAACATCTCTACCAGGCATGAGCAGGGAAACAGGACCAGTACCACAAGGTCATTAACTGATGGCAGCAGGTGATTAGGCAGGCAGATGGTTTGGGGGAGACCTGGGCTCTCATCTTTGGTTCTGGAAATATCTTTCATTTTTATCCAATTTGCTTTTTAGTTTTACATATATTAACAAGCCTAGGTACGGTAATCAGAACCTGGCAATCCTGGATCAGACGTAAATGCTATAACCACTCCAGAGGTTTTTTTCTTTGTTTCACTTTCTATCTAGGAATAGGAGTTTTCTAGGGTTGCTTTTTTTTTGCATAGTAGGACAGCTTCCATATCAAGCTGAGCTTGTAATGAGAGCGTTCGTCTGAGAAAGGGAAAGGCACTGGTGTGAATCCTCCAAGCAAAAAAACATGCTGTATTTAAATTCTCCCACTTCTCATCTCTTCAAGATTGCAAAGCCACCACACTTCTAAATACAAAAATAAGCTCTGCTTGGTTTTCTAAAAGAAAACATGTGTGTCCACTTTCATGAAAAGGTCTTTTGGGCTCTGGATCCCAGGAGGACTGAGGTCACTTCTCTGTTCAGGACATGGGATTTTTGGTTTTCTCACCTGAGGTCCCTACTTTTTTTGTGTGCTGTAAAAGAGTCTGAGAGATTCAAATTACATTTATGAAATTCTTGAGATCAGACACCAGAAGAGATTTTCCGACACTAATTTTACACTCTTGTCCAATTCTTTTATTAGCTATACCCCTAGCTGACTTACAGTGGCCATCACTACACATTAAAATCTATGATCTATTACAGTCCAAAAGAATGAATCCAGGGCATGTTGGAGTTCAGCCTTATGCTATAATATCAAAACCTCACGAGGGCTGGAGATTATATAATGTATTAAAAGAATAACTGGGGAAAGTAGCTGAAAAATGTCATTAACTCAACAAATATATTTATATTTTTATCATTGAAAGAATAATTAAATTGATTTAGCACATCACAAACAATGCATAATGTCTCTGTTACATTTATTTATCTTTTTTCTTAAAATCACATTAAATCAGCCATAGATTGAAGGGCTTATTGCAGTATACCTTGTTTTGATTGCTATGGATTAACATCTGTACAGTATATCTTAAATTAATCCATTTAAAAACTCTGAGATTAAAGTGGGTGGTGCTTCTCCTTCACCTATCTGTCTCTCTTTTTTCTCTCTACTCCAAGGCATAATCAAGACTGCTTTACCAGACATGAGCAGAGAAAACAGGGAACAGTATCAAGTGGTCATCCAAGCCAAAGACATGGGAGGCCAGATGGGAGGACTATCAGGGACCACCACCGTGAACATCACACTGACTGATGTCAATGACAATCCGCCTCGCTTCCCTCAGAGTATGGAGCATCTAATAGTTCTGTTGTTTTCCAAAGAACCTCTCTAAAATCTGCTGTTTCACTGTCACCATCTGGGATCTTCTTTTTTCCTCCCCTGTTTTTAGTATAAATACTGGCCCACTGCTGTGTCTGTTTATGTTGCAGCATTATTAAGGCAAACGGGAATTTCTGCCTCTGATTTTTAATAGCAAAATATTTCTTGGAATGATAAACTTGCTTCCCTTTCTTACTCTGTTTACAGGAATGTGAGTTATAACAATAACCTAGGCTAACTGCAGGGACTTGAAAGCCTTTAGAGGAATTTACTTACAAAATCTAGGGTTCAGGTTTTGGACACACTTGTAGTTCCACATGTTTAGGTAAGCAAATAGGTCAGCAAATTTTCTAATGTACCACCTTGTACAGGCAGAGTTGATCAGGTGGTATGCTCTGCTGGCAGTCTAAGCATTTGGTTTAGGTACTTGTAATCTGTGTTCAGCTCTTGAAGTTGAATGATTTTGATAATCTAGACCAGTTTGACACAAGTAGGTTTTTTAAAAATATCTCCGTAAAATAAAAAATGGCAAACAACAAAACTGCACAATAGAGAAAGCTTCACAGCATCCTACAGATCCTTTCATCGTCAGCCACTGGTTTAAATCCAATCCCAAGTTGTTATAATCAGCATCTGATAACTGTTTGATAGGCTGTGGATAGAAGAAATTTACAGCCTCAGTTCAGTGCCTACTGGAAAAATGTCCACATTATAAAATGTGAATTGCTTGTTGGCACTGATTAGGGACCCGACTGGCTCTCTTTACGGATTCACCAAGGACTGAACAAACTGAGCTGACTTAGAAGACGCTCTCCTGGACTTGAAGAAACTT
Source organism: Theristicus caerulescens (assembly GCA_020745775.1). Classification (NCBI taxonomy): domain Eukaryota; kingdom Metazoa; phylum Chordata; class Aves; order Pelecaniformes; family Threskiornithidae; genus Theristicus; species Theristicus caerulescens. The sequence continues at coordinate 80,321,181 of CM036558.1, forward strand.
GAAAAGCACTTCAGTACCATGGCAATAAGTATACTCAGAATAGTATAAACAGGTCAACCTAGAACAGATTTTTAAAAACATTGGAAAACTCTGACAGTGTGGGAGAAAGGATTCTTGAAATTGCGTGTAACTTTTTTTTAGCTCTATTCATGATAACAGATTAATTTTTAAAAAGACAGGGGAAGTACTACAGTCCTCATAAAGAAAATATAATTTGAATTAACACTCATAGTTTACTTGCTGAGAATCACCTTCATATGGCAAACTCAAACAACAATTTTTAACCAGCTTTCCTGTTTGACTTCAGGAGGGGATACTGCTTAAACATGTATAGCATGATATAGCCTATAATATATGGGCAAATAGGAATTCTTGAACCTAAATTAGAATGCGGTGTAGCACATTGCATCATAAGCTTTTTTGCTGAATTAAATCAAATTAAATAAAAATAAGAATGAAGAATGCATAGAACTGAAAAAAAAAAAAAAACCCAAACCCTTAGGGTTTTCTGTCTCCTTAGCCTTTGTTCCTTATGATGCTCTTCTTTCAAGATTAGCTGAAGCCTGAAGTCTATGGAAGTTCTGATTATTTCAATAAGCTCTGGGTTTTGTACATAGTTACAGAGAAATTTACACAATTTGATGCCTCATACAATATTCTCCGTAGCTTTCTACTTTGAACATCACTGAAACACATTGGATGGGCTATAGAAAACTTGCTGTGGGATCTATTCAATGGTGTAATTTTCATTTTGCTGATAACCCTTCCCTCTCATTTTCTTTCTCCTCAGCAGGGTGGTTTTTGACACTTCCTAGGAAATCAAACATAGAGAAACATCTGGAGTTTTTGATTTCTTCTTAGAGAGTTATGAAGAGGGGCATACCTTCAAAGAACTATCTAGTTCTGGAAGTCTGCTCCTTCCAAAAACAATTATCTTCTATTTTCTCTTATGTGAGGGAACAATAAATAAAAATGTGGCCCAAAGCCGAGGGTGAATTGCAAATGGAAGCAACAGGAGTTAAAGTCAAGGCATTGAAGAACTAAAGATTGATTTCTTAGAGGGACAGAAGAAAGGAAAATGGCAGAGTGCACTGTGAAGTACTGGTTGTTCAGACTGCATTAAGAAGAAAGATTTTCTGTTTTGTTTTGTTTTGTTTCCTGAAAGGAATCCTGGTCAGTTAAAAGACATAGGTCTAAACTGAATTTAAATGGCACCATAATGAAAATCTTACACATTTTGAATTCAGTTGTACTCTAAACCAAATTAGCCATCTTGCATGCCAAAAATACGTAGCACTCACACAGCACCACAAAAATAAGGAATGCTTTCAGATGCAAAAGTACTCAAGGGAATTATTTATTCTGGAAGAAGTCATAAGTAGCATGATTAAATCTGTTCTTACAGTATTTCTGGCTCACCTGCCAAACCCTTAAATTTGAGCGAGCCTTCAAACCTGTGGTTAGCTGCCAGGAATCCTAACTTTCATCCCATTTTCAGCCTGGTTTAAGGGAATAACATGCATCTTAGTCTGTGTGGATTGCAGCCAAACAGTCTGCTGCTGAGTTTTCACTTATAACCTTGAATTTGTAACAGCAAATACAATTTAGCATCAAGCATTAGCTTTCATTTTATTACGCATCTATATAAATATAAGGTATTTGCAGTGACACTCTTTTGTACTTAGTCTGTACATTTGGGGATAGAAACGCATTCAGCACTCAGACATTTGGTATAGTCCTTGTACTTAAAAAGAACCTTCAGGACCCTTTAAGTGTCTTAAAAGAAAGCAAAGGACATGTAAATATAGGAAATAGGCTAGTTGCAAGAAAGATACTTGACTGTACTGCACTACAAGTCAATACAATTTGTACAGGTTCTTATTGGACACTTCAAATAAGGATTGTGCATTTTATCAAGTGCTGAATTTGTCAGGTCCAGACTTTTAAGGTATTTTTCCAATGCTACTACTTCACTCAGTAAATTAATATTAATTTACATGAGAAAACAAATCAAAAGAAACATCAGATTCTAGACAGTCACATGTAAAAAATGTTGAAAATATCAGAATTGTTTTTACATTTTCTTGGTAGCAAATCACTGAAAATACTGACTTAAAAACATTTGTGACTTGCTAGTGATAAAAGGTCTTCATTGTCTAGTTCTGACTGGTCAACAAAACCATCTGATTAATACTTTTTCTGTAACAGCATGCCTTTTAATTAGATTTTTATTGCAAATGCTGTCAGAAAATACATATAAATTCACTTTTCATACACATAGGCAAGATTAAAATGTCTGTGTAAGCAGAATTCTTTCTAGCAAACCCTGATTATAAAAATATTCAATGAAACCAACCATTGAAAGAGCACTAAAAGTATATGCAGAGTAAACTAAAGAAAATCTGAATGTATCTGCATTTCAGTTAACTATATGTCGTGGTTTAACCCCAGTCAGCAACTAAGCACCACGCAGCCGCTCGCTCACTCCCCCCACGGTGGGATGGGGGAGAGAATCGGAGGAGTAAAAGTGAGAAAACTTGTAGGTTGAGATAAAGACAGTTTAATAGGGAAAGCAAAAGCTGCACACACAAGCAAAGCAAAGCAAGGAATTCATTCACTACTTCCCATCAGCAGGCAGGTGTTCAGCTATCCCCAGGAAAGCAGGGCTCCATCACATGTAACGGTTACTTGGGAAGCCAAACGCCATCATGCCGAATGTCCCCCCCCTTCCTTCTTCTTCCCCCAGCTTATATACTGAGCATGATGTCATATGGTATGGCATAGCCCTTTGGCCAGTCTGGCTCAGCTGTCCTGGCTCTGCTCCGTCCCAGCTTCTTGTGCACCTGGCAGAGCATTGGAAGCTGAAAAGTCCTTGACCAGTGTAAACTCTGCTCAGTAAGAACCAAAACATCACTGTGTTATTGACATTATTCTCATCCTAAATCCAAAACACAGCACTCTACTAGCTACTAAGAAGAAAATTAACTCTATCCCAGCTGAAACCAGGACACTATAGCAATTAACATGAACATGTATCCAAATTCTCTTTACCATGACTCCTTAGTATGTATTACCAATAATGGATGAATGAATTACTTTCACACAGAACACCTACAAATCTTGAATATATTTTTCAAAAGAATAAAAAAAAAAAAATTCCATTTTAGTCTCTTTCCAAAATCCACATTGGTTTCTACAACTCTTGTGCCTTGAGAAAACAAAACAAAATCCCCTACTACTTCTAAATATATCTGGGAACATTTCTAGAAAACTGAGAGAAAAAAATATCTATATATACTGTTAAATAAACAAGATTAGAACTGGTGCCTTATTGTTGAGCTTCTCTGTTCCTTATAACTGAAGGGAAAAAAAAAAAAGCATTAAAAGCACAGTACTAAGTGGCTTTGAAGAATGACTTGAAATTTTTGTGACAGTTCGTCAATCAACTGCAAACCCTGTTTTAAAGTTTAGTATGATGACTAACAGCATTTTTCTTAAAGTGTTTCAAACTTCAAGTTACTTAAAAAATCCAGGTGAAGTTGAAGATGCTTATTATTCAGAAGAATAAAGCTTCTCAAAATAATAAATGCTTGATTTCGCTCTTCCAGGCACCTACCAGTTCAGCTCTCCTGAGTCTGCACCACCTGGGACTCCTCTTGGCAGAATTAAAGCCAATGACCCTGATGTGGGTGAGAATGCAGAGACTGAGTATAGCATCTCCAATGGGGATGGATCAGACATGTTTGATATCGTCACTGACAAGGACACACAGGAAGGGATTATAACTGTCAAAAAGGTATATTTTTTTCTCCCTCTCTTTTATATGTACTTAGCTCTCCAGGTGTTATGGTTATTTTTCTTTTTCCAGGGGAAAGGAAGGTAGAGCTCACAAGGGGTCAGGCTGTCAAGTAGTTGTATTAGTTTTGTTCTTCTCTTTCTTCAGCAGATATCTGTTATTTTCAAGTCTCGAGGGAAATTTACTGTCATGTCACTTCACATAAAGCAATATTTCAGTGGCTGCTGTCTGTTCAATATATATACTCACACACAGTACTTTTGAATTAGGGCTGTGAAAACCTGGAGGGGTTCAGTTCACAGTAAGGTTTGTCAGCTGAATGCTGCAGTAAGGCTCATAAGGGTTGGAGGCTCACCTGAAGTTTGATGAACTTACACCTCCAAGGCTAAACTGTCCCTCTCTAATCTGTCCAACAGTCAAGTATCTCCAGTACATAAAATCTGTCTTGGTTTAAGTGCAACCTTGGTGAAACCTAAGTTGTTACATATTATGTCAATGGAAGTCCAAATAGCAAAGACATGGGCAGAAATTTAATTCAAAATACCATCTCTGACAGATTTATTGGTTGTTTTTTAGTGTTCAGATTGTTAAACTCTGAACACTATTTTTGTTCTATTCTTACTGAACATATCAATAACAATTAATCGATATATACATATATATAAAATATAGATCTATACACATATATTTGGAAACTTACATATATTTATGTATTTGCATGCATGTATATGTGTGCACATATGAATGTATATATGCATATGCATAGATGGATATGCATAATATAAATGTCACATGGATTGGAAATCAGACTTCATAGTTTTTCTTTTCTCTGTAGAACATGGAGGCCAGGGACAGGTCTGGGTTGTTCCTGATGCAAAATAGGCAAGGGTAGATGGTAATGAGAGAGGAGTAAGGAAAAAGGAAATACGACAGAGACTAAGAGCTGGGATAATTGTTTCTACAAATGAGATAAGACAAATAAGACCTTTAGAAATTCTTACTTGTGGATTAAGTCCAACTTCCCTGTTTCTTTCTCTTTTTTGATTTTTCTATAGATTGACCCCTCCTGGTTTTCCAGGAATCTGAAAAAGTAATAGGCAGAGGGATCATAATTGCCTTACTGCCCTATAGTATTCCTTATTTTTTGTATACCTAGAACAAGCCCTAATATACTCCATTTTCTCCAAGATGCATTAAATTGTAGAGCTTTTGCTGCTAAAGTTACCTACACTTCTAATTCAGCATTATAAAACTGACTCACATTTCTTGTAAAGTGACACAGTTTTCTTTATTATTATTATTTGCTCCCCAGCATCTGGATTTTGAAAACAAGATGTTATACACCTTAAGAGTGGAAGCAACCAATACTCATCCTGATCCTCGTTTTCTTCAGCTGGGGCCATTCAAAGATACGGCTTTGGTCAAAATTTCTGTGGAAGACATAGATGAACCTCCAGTGTTCAGCAGACCCTGGTATTTAATAGAGGTAGATGAAGATGCCAAGGAAGGAAGCATTATTGGACAGGTTGTAGCCCAAGATCCGGATATAACAAAGAATGCAATAAAGTAAGCCATTACACAACATAAAATGCTTTAGATGTGGGTCAAGTCTCATGCACAAAGTGTGATGAGAGCACAATGTAATGGGGAGCCACTTGAGTAATGAAGCCCATAGGGGCTACTGAAAAGTGTCAAGCAGATAAATATCTATGGGAGCTTGTGAAGGCAAACACAGTTAACAGTACAGGGTATGCTTCTGAAGGACAGCCTATAGGCACCAAGTAAAAAGGAGAGGTCAGCATTTAACTGGCATCATGTTCTAGTACTTTCACCAAAATATTCATAACATTATGTTTTTATATCATGTTTCCAATGGCAAGCTTAAGTAAAATACTCAAAATGGTGTATTTCTGCACTCCCTGCTGGTTGATAGCAGTCAGCCTTCTGTACCTTCATAATCCGCTAGACATAACACTGTCTACCATGTTCCATAGCTTAACTATTTAATGTCACATTACATTAAACAAGAAATGACTGCGAGAAAGTCCTAACAATTAGAGGGAAGAATTCAGTGCTATGAAATTGCTGTAAGTGTTATCCATCTGCAATTATTATCTGCAGTGACAAACATGGCATTGAAATTTGTGTATTTACCATGCAACTGATTAGGAAACCTGATTTCTGCATTTCTGAACGAGCCTGTTATGTCCTGCAGCAGTACAGTTTGAGTTAGGAAGTGTGAGGGGAGGAAGAAAATAAAATATTTTTGAGTAAACTATGTATAGAATCTCAGTTGAACCTGATAGTGACTGGTAGCTACTAGACTAATTAAAAAAACACCTGTAAAATAAGTTTTTCCTTGCTGGGAAAGAACAGAGCAAAAGCAAAAGTCATAAAATAAGATTTTAAGAAATTTCATCTTAGATAACAACTAATCCAAAGATTTTTCTGATGATTTTGATAGTCCTTATGACACCTCAAAAATATCTTGTTATAAATTGATACTTAGTTATATCTGCAATGTGTGTCCTTTGATGACTGAGTTCTCCAAGAAACAATTAATATTACAAAAATATTATCTTAGATTGTTCACTTTTAGTTGTTATTCCAGCACTCACTTTATAAGCTAAAATGTAATTTCAAATATCAGTCTAACAAACTGCCCACATGAATAGTTTGTTCTTCATGCTGCTAATTAGTCTTAAAAATATTGTTTTTCTGTATTTGTAACATGTTACACTCCTCAGGAAGCTACAGGAAAGCTTAGGTTAACTGTAAAGAAAACATTCTTGATTAACCACAGTTAAAATTAGAAAACTTTCAGAGGTGGCTGTGAGCTAAACTAAAGACTGTAATAGGAGATAGTGATGCTCAGTTGTACTGTATCTTGACAGATATTCTGTGGATCGACACACTGACCTTGACAGAATATTCAACATCTATTCAGGAAATGGATCCTTATTCATTGCAAAGCCACTTGACCGGGAAGAAACTCCCTGGCACAACATCACTGTCATAGCAACTGAAATCAGTAAGTTAGAGATCATTTATCTCAGAAGAACATTACAATTAAGAAAAGACTGAAATTCTACAGTAACTATGATTTATCTTGTTTCATTAGTTTTGCCCTTTTTAAGATCTTATCAATAGACAGTATCTTTAAATGCACATCTAAAAGTTCAATTTACTACTTTAGGATTATCTTTGCCCATTTGTGAAAAGATAATTTGGAATGCTCAGGCTCAACAAAACTGCATAGAGTATATATTAGACAAGTTAACTGGTTCCCTGAGAATTCCCAGCAAATAATTCAGTGCAGGTGTGATGCACTGGCTTTGTCCTAAGCTAAGTCTTTGGGAAAATCCTTGGGAAAAAAAGATGTCCGATGTCCATGATGGACAAATAAACATTGTCAGAACAACTGCTGTAAACAGGGGAAGAAATTATGCTTTACCTCAATTGCTTTAACTTATCTCAGGAAATGGCTTCATTTGAAGCAAAGACTAGAGGAAATTCTTTCCCCTTCATGTCTGAAGCAAACCTTGGCCCTAAGTCTTTCACCTGGATTCTTTACTATTCTGTTGGACCCTTTTAGATCTGGATGTCTCTTGCCTGCCTTTTCTTTCCAGCCAACTGATAACAGTCATCAGAAGGGAAACAGAGACATTGATTTTAGGGAACAAGTTTTCTCCCTTCCTTCATTCTCCCCATAGATTCCCCACCAGTTTATGTGCTTAACAGTCTGGGAGCCGGGTAATATGGAGAGATGAATTATATCCCCATTTTAAGAAAGACTTGATACCTTTTCCTCATAAATGCCTTTTCATTTTTTTGGTCAAATATGGTCTCCATTTTCAATATGTGTACTGCAAGATTCATTTCCAGTGATAGCTTGACCTTGGAGGTCAAGTTTGTGAAGACTGATTGATGATAACATCTACATATATCCTTTTTTTGTTTTGGTTTTTACATTTTGGGGAGAAAGGACAACCTTGGGTTGGGTTGGGGTTTTTTTTGTATTGTTGTTGACTGACACTGTTTAACTGCTTTACTGCTTTGAACAAGGAAATCTTGACAGCTTGACCACAGAAAACAGCTTTTGCAATTAATCATTTACTGCACCGATGTATGGAATACAAGTCAATAATAACTCAGTGTCTTGTTTTTAATGCAAATCAATTTAAGTATACTTTGTATTATTTCAAAATACATATACTATAATAGAAAAATTTGTTTCAAATATGAATAGGGCTTTTATGCATATGGAATGTATGTCAGTAGAAAATGAAATATAACTGTTTTAATATAATCAAGATAAATGAACATTTCTAATATTTATGAGAAAAAATATATTAGATAATTTCAGATCTTTTCATAGACTGTCAATCTTTGTATTGTAATATAAATAATTTTGTTCTTTCAGATAATCCTAGACAAAGTAGCCAGATACCTGTCTTCATCCGGATTTTAGACATAAATGATCATGCACCAGAATTTGCCAAATACTATGAAACATTTGTTTGTGAAAATGCAAAAGCAGGACAGGTAAACAAATACTTATGTTACTGAAGAACTTGTAATGAGATTATCCTGGAATACCATAACAAAAACTTCGGCGTATCTTAATTTAAACAACTGCAAACCAACCCAACCTCTTTATTCCCTACCTTCTACAGAAACTACCAGTTGATTCAAAAAAGGTTTCAGGAGATAAAAGTTGCAGGATTTTACACTAGTATAATAACATAGCATATAATACAAAATTGTACTTTAAGGTGTTTTTTCACTCCTAATATCAGAAAATATTTTTCATAACTAGTTATGCATAATGCTACAAAACTCTTTATACTGTTTAATAATTCCATTTCTTTCTGGATTTTTTTTCAAAACCTTAGTTAATGTAGCCACACCTTCAAGTACACAAAGCAGGAAGATCTTTTATTATGCTTCAGTAAAGGAGACATGAAAAGTAAACTTTTACAAAAATAAATGACAATGGAACTGTTTCCATTGTAAGTTAAACTTCAATTTGGAATTGAGTTGAATTTGGTCAAAGCTCATGTATATCCCTTTCTAAACTATCTCAGCAATTCTGTAATAATCTAAAAAGACAATAACAAGATTTGTAGAGAAAGTAAAGTGATAACTGGGAACTGAGAAAGGAGGCAGACTAATGGAACTCAGAGCTAGGATATTACAGAAATCTTTTAATATTACTGCTGCTACAACCAATATCTATTTATGCTAATGCCAGTCAGCCTTTCAGTTTTAAATCCTGTGAAGAAAGATGTATGCTTTGCTGATTTTTAATTCTGAAAGTATTTACCAAAGAACTGGATTTAATAGCAGATTTGGTACCTTGAGATTGTCTTTCAAGCATGGGCCTAAGTCCATGCATGAGCCACTTCTCTAGACTGATGCATTTTCTAGTGGAAGAAAAATCTTGAGATCATTATTTTCTCTAGCACAAACCTGAGTGGGTTCCTACTCTAGTGGGGAGAGGCCAGGATGGAGTCCTAAACTCAGCTTAGGTCTGTCCTTGTGTCTCACAAGTTTTATGCTGACATCATCCAACCAAAGCTGGCTGACTTCATGGAAAATATGTGGAAAGAATCAGAATGTAGGATATTTTGTTTGTCCTAGAGCAAAATGACCATACAACATTCAAAGGTTTTACAGGGCTGGGGGATATGGATACACATGAGGAAGCATGCTCATGTTTTACCTTGATCGCTGCCCAGTGTTGTATTTAACGTAGCTACAGGGGCTGCACTGAAAGTAGTATAGATGGTACCTGAGATGAGTCTAGAATTTCAGGTCCTACAGAACTCTAGATAGAGCAAGAACATGCAGTTTACTAGTTGCAGTTCAAATGATGTTTTATGAATAGTTTAACAGATGGGAAAAAAAAAAAAAGAGAAAGGGAGAAAAAGAGGATACAGGGATTACTGGAATTTACATTCAATTCTACTTGTTTTTCATTCATTGCACCTAATACTGGAATTTAGGTAAGTAGGTTAGAAAGACAGAGGATACTTTGAGTGCAATCACTTGGCTTTGAAGAGGTACTTGGCCATTATTTTAATTCTTTTTCAAGAAACAATATAAATACAGGAATATGCATATCAAACACACTGATGAATTAAATTAAAACAGTGGAAGGAATTATAATATCCAAAAAATGAACAAGGAGCACCTTTTGAAACAACTGAGGTTTATGATCAGAACATTGTGTCTTAACCAGTGACATAAATTGTCACATAAGAATATAGAGTGAGCAAAAATTCCCTAAACTTCTGGTTATTGTACCCTCGTAGTTTTGTTTTATGATTAATAAGCTGTTTTTTCCAGGTGGAATACATTCAAGTAATTCTATCCATTATTTTCAAACAGCTAGCATATGACCTAAATTCTGTCTGTGAAACAAAATCTCTTTGCACAAGATGAAATTGAGACAAACAAATCTTAAAATCTCAATATAATGACTGATAGCAAAGTGAGTCATGTACTTTAATTGCATAACACAAAGAAAAGTTCCAAAGCTTACAAATGAAGATTTCACTGAAATTAATCATGTGCCATTTTATCAACCAGCAAACACAGGTTTTGTCATATATTTGAACCAAGTTCAATCCAGGCGTACTGCTTGTCAGTTTCCTTAACCGAATATCCATCTAGTCTAGTATACTTGGTGAAATATCCATTAATGTGTAAAATTTCATTTTCCTTTCTGGTAACTTCTGTGTTTTTCTAACAACAGAGATGACAAAGGCCCATTAGATAGGCATATTGTTATTCAGACCTCCCTTCTATCTAGTGTACCAATGTAATTCCAGGAATTATTTTCCCTAATTGGAAAAATCCACAAAAATACTAGAAAGACAGTGTGCATCAAGTGTAGGTGCAGAAGAATGAGAAATGCAGACTGTTCTTCTATTTGTTAACAATTGAGTTCCTCAAGACAGGCATCTGAGTTCATATCTGGACATTTACAAACAGTTGACTTAGTATTTCAGAAAACAAATTACCTTCAGTACATGAGACTACTTTTATTTTGGTGCCTAAAAATAGCAATAAATATAGAGATACTCACTTGAACATTTTGGCCAAGGATGCAAAGTTCCAGATAGCCTGTATTGCTCATGTTTAGCAGTCTTCCTATAATATAATAAAGATATACAATCATGTTCTGTTCATTTAGTACTACTCCACCTTATATTAGAGATCACCTAAAGCAGCTGTCTTATTAAAACTATTATTGCTTCTTGACACATCACAGCAGTGCTTCTACATCTGGTACATCTGCCCATAGCAGGAGAGCCAGACTGAGAAGATAAATATGTTTAGTTAATTTTTAAATTTATTTTTTTTAATTGGGTCCAGCTATTAATCACATCACTCTCTAAATCTCAGTTGCATCAGGAAGCAGTCAGAATGATCAAATATTGCGCTCTGCCACCAAGTGACATTACTCATTCTCAACATCAACAGATATTAGAGGCTGCATTCATTGTGTTTTTGAGATAGCCTTAGGAGGGTCAGAGGAAAGAAAATCCTACAGAGTCTCTCCTCCTCCCCTGCCACTCTTTTGTCTCCAGACAACAATGGTATGACTGGGGAGAAACCTTATCACTAGAGGTGCATAAACAACTATGTTCATTAGGCTGGAACAGATTTGTCACCAGGCAGGTCCCATTCCACTGGCTAATACACAGGCTAAAGAAAAGTATGACGCAGCCTTTCTCTCACACAGTTTAGAAATCTCTAATCCTTTGATGGTGTGTTAGAGCCCCAGGGACTGTTGTGGGGAAAGCTGTGGTACAAGATCTCTCATGCCCTTGTCATGGGAATTAATTGGGTCTTTTTAGCTGGATTAGAGGATGAGTCCTCTCCATGGAAACCAGGAAGATTTACTTGAAAAGGAGAGTGATTTAGCTGAACAATTTGCTAGTAACAATTTATCTAATTTCAACACCCATCAATAAGAATATTTAAGAAAATAACCTGGGTCACTTTTTTTTGCATTGATGCTATATTCTTTCCTGCCGTTCAGGGGCTCTCCGACATCAGAACAGAGAAAGAGTTTGTTTCCTCTTTCAGAAAACTGGCAGATTTTTCTTTTCATTAGTCTCTGTATCCCCCCCGCCCCCTTTCAGGTGGAGCAGACAGAGATCACATTTTTCATGTGGCCATTGCTAATTATCAGTCACGAGTTGTTTATACATTGTAGCTGTCTTCTCTAGGTGGACACCTATTGGCTTGATTTAGTGAGAGACCCATGCTAACAGTTTGTCTCTCTTTTGAAGTAAGAACTAGAGTTCAAGGGAGAATTTTCCAACTTCTGATAAGCATTCAGTCCTGCTTTAAAACTGCCAACACATTTGTGGAACAGAGCCAAGACTTGAAAAGCAAACTGTTTTGCATTACCAAACATGAAGCTTTGCTAAGTGGCAGGCATTTTAGAATATTTCTTAAGACATAAAGCATAAAGATCAAAGGTCTACTCAAGCTTACATGCATGTGATGGAGACTGCTTTCTGCAGCTAGCACCATACAGGTGTATAGGCTAGAATTGTGCCTGAACAAGTGTGATCACTCAAGCTGCAAAATGACAAGATGGGCATCCACTGACAGCTGGATTGATTTTGAAACACTTCTATGTGGGAACACTTGAACTATACTATTATTTCACTCTTAGAGAAATGTAGCCACTTTGAAATCTTCTACAAAATCTTCATCCCACCACACTTACACTGTGCTGTGTTATTAATACATGCAAGATTAGTTAGTGATTGGCCCTAGCAGATTGTACAGGCAGGAAAAGGGACAAGAGAAAGAAAAGACAGGAGAAACACAAGTTGCTCTTCCACCATTCCCCCATAGCATCTGCGCACTACGTTGTTCTGATGATTGTCAAAAGCTCAGTCTCTCTCACAATATGTTTTTTCATAGTTTATTGCAAACAAAGTGGTGAGAACTTTCCAGATTCCTTGAGAAATATTTGCAGCACAAAACAGGTTTAATAAATTTCAAGAATGACAAAGCCAGTGCTCCAAGATCTGGGATTTGTTCTGTTCTCTCTTATTCCACTTTTGAAAAAAGTGTCAGACAAATACAAACAGCAAAATGTCCCAAACATTCATTTCTCAAGTGCCTAGTGATATTTTTTAAGTCTTATCTCAGAAACAGATGAATGCAGATAAATGACATTTGAGAAATTTCTCTGTTGTACAATACCCAGGTTTAACCAAGAGCGTAATATAACAAGAATGAAAGCCTAGATGATTCAAATGGATTGAAGGCCTGCTCCTCTGCATATCTATAATCCCATACAAGAAACAACAAAATTCAGTAGCTGTTACTGTGTCTCTAGCTTAACGATATCTGTCTCCAGTGGTCTTCTCTGAGACTGGAAGTACAATTTTCAAGCTATATGACAATTACATTGTTTTAAAACTTCAGAAAGGCACTGTCTACAACAGCAGACCATCTTTAAATTCCTGTGAAAGTGACATTATTTTTCACTGTCTTATTTATAGTGAATTTTAAAAGAAGGAATTTTGTAAAAAAAAGGTTTAAAAATATGATAGCAACCACCAATATGCTGTTGATTTGAAAAGAAGCGGACATTCTATTTGTCTCAAATTTTGTTTTATTATTAGAAATTTTTAACCTGAAAATATATTTCATCTGTCTACCCATAGACCTCATCTTGTTCAGCTTTCTTCAATGAACCTTTCAAGAATCTGTCTGAAGCATGTTGCTGCATTTGTAAAGTGTGTACCCCGGAGCCAATGTACAGCTGTGGTTTATTCGCATGACATGGCAAGCCAGTGCAGGCTGAAAAGCCCATCTAAAAAGTGGCTAGCTGGTGCTGACCTCTATCCTGATAAAGATGCGCTACTAGCTTAAACATTTGCTCTAATGGTTCCTATATTCTTTATAGAGGCAGTCCCAAGGCTGAGCCCACGACCCAAGTCTCCTACTTGTGCAGCTCTCTGTGTCCAAAAATGAAGCCTCAGGAACAGTAAGGGCATGCTCTGAAGTGCACAGGGACACTTGTTATTGCAGAATGCCCCCACCTAGCTTTTACTCACTTTCTGTCTTTAAAATAGCTTGAAGAAAACTGGAGAGCAGGCTACATCTAGGGATTTACCAGATATACGTAAGGAATCTGTTACTAGGCAGTCTATTCATCCCCAATCACTTTCTCAGAGATGAGTATGAATAGCTATAAAATAGCCTGAACGTAAACTACAAGAACAATTTTGACTGTGGTGTAAGTCATGGCCTTAAAAACACAGTATCCAGGAGAAAAAACAAACAAAAAAAACCCCCCACAAACCAGTATATTATAATCAAACCATTTACACATTTGAAAAAATGATGCCAGTGGGAAATAGGTCCAAACCCTTTAACAGAATCTCTGGCTTCATCGTGAAAGAAATTCTTCCAGAAGATTTTCCAGTGGGAATAATTCCTCATTCACAAATCATTTTACAGCGTCAAGCTGCTACGAGTACTTTGTCCTGAGTGTAAAAGAGAAAACTTTATGCCAATACCTAAGTTTAAATTTTCAGTACCTTCAAAGACAAATGTCCCCTAAACCCTTGAATTTACCCAATGAGATCCGCTCAAGAGTACAAGATTGTTTCTTTAAACACACAAAAGTGCACATGCACATGCACACACAATCCCGAAAATAATGACAATAATGCTGTATTTTCGAAATTGTGCTCGTTTGCATGGGAAACTATGGAAGAAAGAAAAAAATGGGTATGCTTTTTATCTTCTCTAAGCCTGATACACTTGAAACATGTTTGAGTAAAAGCTATTTTCTTGAAATAACATTTCCTTCATAAATCTTACAGTGTCAGAGATCTTTCTCTGAACTGGTGAAGAGTGATCATAACTCAATGTCCATAACTGCTTCAAAACAGAAGAATACATTTCCAACATGAAATTACAAAATGTACACAAAACAGTACTTTTTTCATATAACTGTGATACTTAAAACAAAAATAGCCACATCTCTTTAATTTCTGCAATGATTATCATGAACATAATTCTCTTTTATTTACAGCTGCATAACTGAAAAAAACCTTAATTAGATAACATTTCCAATTTCCTTTCACCTATTCATCATTTGGAAAAATTCACCTGCAATCATCCTTTCTCATTGTTCTTTTATTCTCCCATCTTTCCTGGTGGAAGAACAGCTGGTTCTCAATTTATGCAGCCAATAGTTAGAGCAGGTAATAAGTTTGGTTTGGTTTTTTTTATTCTTCTTCAACCTTGCTTTCAACAATAAGTTTGCAATGTAATTAGGTTCCTCTATGCCTGGCACAATTCTCCTCCTCCATGTGATTTGCACATGAAGGGAATCAAATCCAGATCCTACTAACATCCCACTGATTACATCTCAAAAAGCCCCAAGACACTCAACTGCAATTTCTGGTAGTTATTATATTTTCTCCTTGAATTTTTCAGTAAGTAATTGTGAAAATATTATCACTCATTCTAATTCTCTCTGTTCTCTCTGGTACTTTTACACGTTTTCTGTCTTTTCAAACTTGTAAAAATGTGAGAGGAAAATTTTCTCATTTCAATTTGGTATTTTAGTCCTATCAGAAGGGTGGTGATTTTTTTTTAGCAATATTACATTTTTGCATTAAATAATGCAAAACTAAAATTAAGCAATACCCTGGTCTTGCTTTCTGTATTGCCACTCTCAAAGGCAGATTATGGAAAGAGAAAAGCAATGGGACTTTGGAAAAATGTTGGCATAATCAGAGACACAGCAACATACCGAAGAGGCTACTTTGCCATAAACAGATATTTGGCTGATCTTGGGAAACACATAAAACTTAAAAAAAAAAATCTTAAGACCAATGATCATCAAATGCTTTAAAAGTGAAGATACTTTAATATGTAGTTATTATTCTAATCACACTTAGAAAAACTACATAATCCTGCCTTCAGCTTAGTCACATCCTCTTGTACAAGGCAGATGTTCACAAATTACCTTTCAAGCTCCTCAATATGCCTCAAAAATAAAAAGAAAATGATAAAAAAAAATCTTGTGGTTTTAGAAGGAGCTGCTAGGAAGTAAATGAGCCAAACAGACTTTCTCTACTGTTTTGGGGTTTTTTTTAATAACAAGTTAATATTATTAGCTGTAATAAAAGTATCTCAAAATTAACTAGAAAAAATGGACCAAATACTCATTGTGCAGTACAGCACTAGCAGCAGCAGGTTTCTGAATGATACAGTAAGAAAAACACTTTAGTATTTTTGGTAGCCCTATAATTATGTTTGTCTAATAGTGTTCCATCCTGAGAGACGCTAAATACCCTCCAAAATTTAACTGTATCCTCAAGTCCCATTCAAGCTGATGTTCAGAGAAAGTACACAAGAAAAAGCCATCCCTTACTTGATTGCTGCAAAGCTTAAAAATCATATCAGTGTTACTTGTCAATTACTGTATTTCTTGAAGTAGTCATGCTGTACTTTCCTTGGAAATATCAGAAAAACAAGTCGTGAAGTAAGTCTTTGATAACAAGTGGCTTTGATGTCTGTGGGATTTCAGGACACCCTACATACTGGAAAAACTTGAAAACCTCAAGACAGGTATTGGGTCCCTCATGGCTTTGAAAGAAACAAGTCTGACTGCTGAGCTCTTTCTGCCTTTAAGTTTAGGTGCCGTAGGAATTCAGCTGTACTGAGTTGCAGCATCCTCAGTTGAAGATTACTCCCTTTCTCATGCCACCAAGCTTTGTCATCTTGTGATTGAACTCAAACATGCCCTTGCAAACCAAGGTGGAGTATGGGTCACTCTCCAGTGCGATACCCAGCAGGGAGTGCAAAGGACATAGCAGTCATTCATATGGCTCACTGGAGTTACTATGACTCATGCACAGCAGCATGATGTTAACTATTGCAAGTTATTTCACCAGCCACAGCTATTCACAGGTAGCTTTTCCTTCCTCAGTTCTGCAGCTGTTTTCCTTAGCCTCTATCAGTCTGGCAGCACACAGACAGAAAAAGAGTCAAATTGCTAGCGTATATGTGTGTCTATACATACATGAGTACACATATCTGCACAAGTTTTGATGCAACAGGAAAGCCTGTGCAATCCAGAGGTACTGCTGAAGCCTCTCTTTTTTTAGTCCACTACTCTGACCCTATGTTGGCACTAGTATCACTCCTCGCCAGCTGTGCTTGAGTGGCCTTGTTAGGGCAGATGTAAAGCTCCATAGCCAGAGATTCCAATTTAGGAGGGAGTAAAGCATCTCTTTATTACCTCAGGAGAACCAAGCATCCTGCCAGTGCAGTACTCCTATTTATCGCCAGGACCAGATGAGGTGGACTGGGAATTAGACCCACTTCACAACTGGTTTACACACTACTCTGTGTCATTGCTACATGAGGCCACAGGAGGTTTATGGCTTATTCAGAAAGGCAATTGTTTCTGTATCACTGCAAGATACTGAGTACAAATCAAAGAACATGGCTGTCTTGCTGTGAGGACTGGCCCCTTTTTCATCCTCCGCTATGTGTTTAAACAACAAAACAACAATTTGCTTCCTGTAACCTCTCCTGTGTTTATGAGGGGAACATTTGGCTTAGGACATCAGTTTGTGTCTTCAGATAGAGATTCATTGGATTTTTACTGGACATGAAAAGAAGAAACCTTATTTCAAACACAAGATTTCTAAAATAACATGAAATACTGTTTTCTTTATAGTTGATACAGACTGTGAGTGCAGTTGACAAAGATGAACCTCCTCAAGGACACAAATTTTTCTTTGAGTTGGTGCCAGAATTTGCTGTTCATCCAAACTTCTCCATTGTAGACAACAAAGGTAACTGCTGACCAGTACCATCCCCCCTCCCGCCCCCCTACCACATAAAACTTCATCCAGCAACATTTATTTATTCTGCTTTTTCCATTCTAGATAACACAGCAGGAATTATGACTAGAAGAAATGGATACAGCCGTAGTAAGATGAGTACCTACCTCCTGCCAATCATAATATTTGACAATGACTACCCGATCCAGAGCAGCACTGGCACGCTGACCATTCGAGTGTGTGCCTGCGACAGCTGGGGGAACATGCAGTCCTGCAATGCTGAGGCCTTGCTCCTCCCTGCTGGCCTCAGCACAGGAGCACTCATTGCCATTCTCCTCTGCATCATTATCCTGCTAGGCAAGTACCTGTGATGAGATGTTTAATTGAGTAGGCAAAGGTCTGGTCACTTCTAGACCCCAGATATTCTTCAACCCCTTATTCACATGACCTTGCAGAACAATTTTTCATACCTGATGTGTTTTGTTTTGTTTTTTTTAACCAACCCTTTTCTAAGATGGAAAAGGAGCTGAGAGAGAGGGAGAGGGAGCTACTAGGGGCTGTTTGTCATCATTACTGTTCAGAAGAATGTGCAAAAAGAATGAGACTATCAATGTTATTTAGATGACATAAATTTGAAAATCTAGGGTCAGTTTTAGATACCATGCTCATTTGAGTAATGTTTTATGTTATAAACAGATCTTCATTTAGATCCAGGACTTTAAAATCATACTCCTGAAGCTGAGTGATAAGTTTCTCAGTGATTAAAACATTATCAATTATACTAGCTATTTAATCATGAATGATTTGTAATTTTTATACTCAGGAAATATTTAGTTCAAAAGCATAGAAAAAAATGTTCCATTGCTTGCAAGTGGTAGCGAGAGCAGCTGATTAAATAAAGTGTGAGCACAGAAGATAGATGGGTGGTTGGAGAGCAGAAGCATTAGAAAGATGAGCTGATATATGAAGAAATTAGAATAAATGCTAGCTCATAACCTGGTGTTAAGAACATAAAACCTGCAACTTGCCTGTTTTGCTTACTAGAGATGTGCTTCCTTAAAAGTGCCATCATCTCTACTTTCCAGTCAAACTCTGTAGAAAACCTCTTTCCCTTTCCACCTGTCCTAGCAAACACACCTTGCCAAGGGGGCAGTGACAAGCTTACAGGTGTCAGTTTATATAATTCTAAGGAGATCGCTTCTTTTTCAGTTTTTAGACTGGATTCAAGCTACCTGCAGTAAATATTCAGAGGACGACAGAGACTGCTAGGAGCGGGGCGACACATAGGAACTATATCTGTACTGTTGGGCATAGGGAAGGGAGGGTACTTGAGCTCTGAGAAACTGATTGTCCATACTGCTTAGGTTCAAGCATCACTGCTGGTCTGGTTTAGCATGAGCCAGCTTGGATTCCCCAGGATGTTGCCCAGGCATAGTCTGAGCAGCAGAACTTGCAGGGCACCACTTCCAGCAGACAATTATGGTTCAAACTCTGCCAGATGGGCTGCATCAAAAGAAGTGGCCACACAGCAGGTAGTGGGAGGTGATTCTGCTCTGGTGAGACCCCACCTGGAGTACTGCATCCAGCTCTGGGGTCCTCAGTACAAGAAGGACATAGACCTGTTGGAGAGGGTCCAGAGAAGGGCCACAAAAATGATCAGAGGGATGGAGCACCGCTCTTATGAGGAAAGGCTGAAAGAGCTGGGGTTGTTCAGCCTGGAGAAGAGACAGCTGCGGGGAGACCTTATTGCAGCCTTTCAATACTTAAAGAGGGCTTATAAGAAAGATGGGTACAGACTTTTTAGCAGAGCCAATAGCGATAAGACAAGGGGTAATGGTTTTAAACTAAAAGAGGGTAGATTCAGACTGGATACAAGGAAGAAATTTTTTACAATGAGGGTGGTGAAACACTGGAATGGGTTGCCCAGAGAGGTGGTAGACGCCCCATCCTTGGGAACATTCAAGGACAGGCTGGATGGGGCTCTGAGCAACCTGATCTAGTTGTAGATGTCCCTGCCAATTGCAGGGGGGAGGGACTAGATGACCTCTAAAGGTCCCTTCCATCCCAAAGCATTCTATGATTCTGTGATTCTATGATTCAGATCTGGCTCTCCACTTTGCATGGTTCACCATGCCAAGAGGCTGTGCGTCTTCAAAGCCACCCTTCATGCCCCAACATAGAGCATGAAATGTATACCATGAAACACATACCCTTACTTGCTCACTATGAAAACATCACTCTGATTGGCTGCAATGCTTTAGTACAGAAACACTGAACTGAAAACAAAAATCAAAGTGGGCCTTAGGACCACAGTGATAGCATATGAGACTCAGAAAAGACTCAGTGACCAGTGCTGTGCAAAACAAGCGTGACCACTTTGTGTCTTTTGGCCCCACAGTCAGAGACCCTGCTCTACTTAGTGCTACAGACACAGCTGAAGACAGAGTAGCATAAGGCTGAAGAGCATCTAAACAGAATTGTTAGTTAACAGCTGGTGTTGTTCTCAGCACCTTGTTTAATTGTTCAACAAGATGTTAAGATAGTAGACTGGTGTCATCATGCCCAAAATAGGACAGACGTATTAAGTACCTGGCTGTGAAAGACACTTCTTCATAATAACCTTTTAGTGATCTGCCCTATGCTTGTATATGAAGTTCTTACACTTACTTAATTGGGCTATTACTTGTCTAGCACTAGGAAAACTTGAAAAGAATGGCTCTTGTACAGATACAAAACCTCAAACAAAACAGAACAGAACAGCCTTTACGTTCACAGCATTGTACCATGGCATGTGGACAGTCTTGGTTCCCCTCTCCCTACCCACAGCATGTCCAATCTTCCCTTTGTTCACCAGTACTCAAGCCATTCAGGATAAAAACTTTGCTCCTAAGACTCAACAAAAGTGTTCAGCACTGCTGTAATGTGTGGTTCAGCAACCACTGCTATGCCTCATTGACAGATGATCTCGATGGTCTCTCCTATTTACTCCAGCTACTAGAGCTAGAGTCAGATTTTTAAATGCATTTAAGAATTGAACTCCTACTGAAAACAATATCATTCAGGCACCAGAATATATTTAAGAATTTTAACTTCAGTTTTTCATCTCCATCTGTAGAGGTTCATTTTTGTGTCAATCCTTACCTCTCCAAAAGGAAGAGTTATTCAACTAACATTTCTTAAACTAGGGAGATCATGTTTTTAAAAAGAAACATTTAGTAGCGAAGATTGGATTTCAATTCTCGCAGTCATTGAAGCCAAAAATAGTTTTGTCAATAATATTGATAGCTAAAGGCCTTCAGGTTCTTAAAATCCCATCCCAGCCTTAAAACGTCTCCAGTTCAAGAGATAATGCAAAATATTTGCTCATTTATTTAATTTCTATCTACCCATTTCTTCATTCATCTTTTGCTTCCTTTCAGTGTTAGTTGTCTTGTTTACTGCTCTCAAGAGACAGAGGAAGAAAGAACCCTTGATCATCTCAAAGGATGATGTTCGGGACAACATTGTGACCTACAATGATGAAGGAGGTGGGGAAGAAGACACACAGGCTTTTGACATTGGCACACTGAGAAATCCAGAAGCGAGGGAGGAAAGTAAGATGAGAAGAGATGTTATCCCAGAAACGATATTTCAGATAAGACGGACTGCACCTCTTTGGGAAAACATTGATGTCCAAGATTTTATTCATAGAAGGTTAAAGGAAAATGATTTAGACCCAGCTGCCCCTCCTTATGATTCACTAGCAACATATGCCTATGAAGGAAATGATTCCATAGCAAATTCACTCAGTTCCCTGGAATCGCTTACCACGGAGGGCAACCAAGACTATGATTACCTCAGTGACTGGGGACCTCGGTTTAAAAAACTAGCAGATATGTATGGTGGAGAGGACAGTGATCGAGACTGAGAAAGTAATCTGTGACCTGGTCAGTGTTAGTGGAATTCATGTCTATGTTACTAGATAAAGTGGCCTACTCTCTCTTACTTTGGAATAAAAAATTTACAAAAAATAGGTGTTGTCTTAGTAAGGGTTTGCTTAATCAATAAGTCAACGTGAATTAATATGAATTATTTAGATTTTGAAAAATCTATAATTCACCCTCTCTGCCTAGAAACCTCTGACAAAAGGTTTTCACTGACAATGAAAAGACAATAAAAGGCTTTTTGTGCCTTTAATAATGAGATGGAAACTTAATTTTTTTAATTGCTTTGCATTACCTTTCCTACTAGCTGGGACAGTGTGCAACCACGTTGTGACATAATCTCAAAAATATACTTTAAAAAAGATTAATATTACTGCCATATTTATTGAGTTAAAGAATGTCTGTGTGTTGATTTATCATGATATTTTTATATATGTATATTTATATTTTTGTATTTTTATTAAATAAATTAGTATTTATAAAAACACTACTTAATCACGTACTTTGTTAATCATAAGGGACTGTCCAATCTTTCTGAACAAAGGAAATCGCGTATTGTGCTACTTAATTTTTGAATGCATCTTCTTATATTGGATTAGTGGTTAAAATGTACTGTGCAAGAACAATATTGAGAGAGTACTCTGTAATGAGAATGTAGTGTAGAAAAAAGAAAAAATATTTTGAAAAAGTGATTATAAATAAATGCAGTCTGACTTGCAATGTGTATTACTATATGGCATAATAACATAGTTTCATTGTGAAACTTGCCCCCACATACCTTCTTATACGAACAGGTGATCAGTGAGAGGATTTAACAGATATTTGCCTGGGGATTTAAGGAACCATGAAGGTTTATTCTGGTAGATATGAAAATGATTTTATAATATGCCTTTAAAAAATTGGAATAATTAAGCAAACATCAATAATGAAAGGAAAGCTTTTGTATTTTAATCTTATTTTGGGGTTTTGAGGCAATTAGGCAAATCAGACATGTTACTAATAGCTTCTTTTTAAATCAAAGCAAGCCAAGCAATAAAAACAAAGTCCAACTAGTATTTTATTAAAGATGTTAGTGTTCTCTTCATTCAAAGAAGTACATACATTTGCATATTTCCTAAAGCATTAATGACAATCTTCAAGTATATATTTGTGTTTAAAATCTATTTGCTGGATCAACTTCTGTGCAATGCACTTTTTTTTTCCACAGGATAGAAGGAATTTACCTGGATCACATGTGATCTAACAGAGAGTTGCAACGTTTATCCACATGTGTTTAAAAAAAGAAAAATAAAAAATCTCAAATGTATGAAAAAGAATCAAAGATGTCAACAATATAGAATGTACACTATCCATAGTATTTCCATTTTTAATATTGACTTTAGGGAAAAACAAGTGCATAGAGATGTCAAAAATAGTAATGTTTTAAGGTTTTCTCTAGATTACTTAGTTATTTTTCAGATATTTTCAGAAAGAAGCTTAAGAAACACATTAGCAATGTAATGTGGACTAATGAGGCACTGATCTCTTACCAAAATGATAGTAAAGTGGCTACATACAAGGTCACTTTACCCAGACATAGGAACACACTCCTGCCTAATGTTTTCCTCCCTCCTATGTTGACATTCGGATTATTTCTCAAAAATATCTCTTTACTATTATTTATTTTATCCCTCTACCATATTCTTCTGCCAGTCCCAAGGATGCATCTGAAGTTTTCTGACACAGAACTCCTTTTTTCTGGGAGGGCAGTGTGTCTGTCAGGGGATTGGGGGGTCCAAAGAAGCACCTGGACAGCTCACTGTGAGCTGTGTGTCAGGTCTGCAACACTATGCTGCAAGCGAAAAACTTTAGCGACACAAAAAAAGTCAAAATAACCTGCAAAATAACCTGCAGCCACATGGCAGCCACGTACATGGATGTGATGTAGTAATAAGACATCAATGTATACCTTGATGGCATAAGAACGCATATTTCTTTTTTGTGTCTTTTGGGGGTGAAAGCAAAAGACTTACGGAACGTATGTTCTCAACAGTGTTGCTGTCAAAGTGAAAGTACAGAGGAATGCATTAGTCTTTCAGTGCAATTTTCATAACTTTAAGGCACTGATCCCTTAATATGGGATAGGAGGAAAAAAAATGGATGATAAAACAACTATGTCCCTGAAGAGAAATTACTGGGGGGGGGAGGAAAAAAACAAACAAACAAACAACCCCAAACAAGAATATAGGAAAAACTTCCTTGACTTATAGAAATTGTAAAAATTGTACACCCAAACTTCATCTTCAGTGACAAACACAGTAGACTGGACTAAGAGGAGAGCTTTTAGTAATCTTTTAAGTTGTCATCAGAAATCTGAATATCACGCAATGATGTAGAATAGCAGGAGAGGGGAAAATGAAAATATATCTGTCCCCAAACAAAGACAGATACAGGCAAGATATGTCAGTGGTGTTGAGTAAGCTTTTAAGATGTTAAGAGTTAGTGCATGACACATCAAATGGTACCAGTCTGACTTCAGAGAGGCTACTGGTGAAGGCAGGATGAAGGAAATAGGGTGTGAGGAATCCTTCTTCCTTAAATACATATAAATTTAATTTAGAAATTATATTTTCCACATATAAATAATCTTATTTGTGTATTGGTTTTTATCTTCTTTTAGGTTTTGGTTTTTTTTTTCAGAAAGGAGTGACAGAAAGGAAAAAGAAGTATTGTAGGAGTCACAGCACAGAACACTGGTAGAGACAAGTCCTCAGTATCATTATGTCATGGTACCACTGTGGTGCTTTGGGAAGTGCAGAAAAGCATTGTGCACTGTGCTGCTTTGGGAAGATCCAGAAGATCGTCAAAAAAAAGGCACCCCCCTTCTCTCACTCTAGGTTTTCTTATCCCATGTGTCATTGCCACTAAAGTAAAGAAAGGGAGCTTTAGCCTTTGTTTTTGGCAAGAGAATGAGACTTTCCCATGCTTTCCCATTATTTCAGTAGTGAGCCCAAGAACTCTGTACCACTTAAAGCAATATATGTTTAAAAGATGACGTACATGGATTTATAGCTCACAGAAATTCACATAGCTGATACAGCAAAACAAATGATTTCTCAAAATTGCTAAAAATGTTGAGCATTCTTTAAATGACTAAAACTAGCTGGCAAGTTTATTACCTGACATGCCTAACTGGTAGTTATGGGGACTTGTTCATTCAAATTGGCTGCAGGAACTATTTTTTCTACTACAATTGTTTTTTAAAAAATGCATCTTCTTTTACATCTGAAACAACAGTAAATAGCATATCACAGATGAGGAATTTGTGTTCAAAGTGGAAACTATTGTGATACGTCCATTTTGCTCTGTACCATTTTTATCTGTTTATATCCATTGAGATTTTGGGGGGGGCGGGGGGGAGTGCATTTTGGATTACATTTTATAAAATAGAACCAATGAGTGACAACCATATGTGATAGGATGAGCTGCTTCTTCTGGTGTCATAAGCCAGACTGATTCCCAGGGTATTTCCCATGGAGAAGTCCCTTTGCACAGCAATAGCTGTATCCCTCAAGGGTACCACTGCCACCTTTGTCTATGACAGAGGTATGCACCTCTGTTGCAATGGGTATTCAGCAGAGCAGCTGCACTACCTCTGAGTTTTCCCACCTGAAATGCTAGAGGGTTATGCCTGCAAAACCCATGCTGTATCACCTTCTGGTGCCGAGGACATTCTGAGATGAACAGAGGCAGCTTCTGGCCTGTGACTCACTGAGGCTGCTGGGTGGCCACCACTGTGGATGCCCTAGTGGGTACTGTGGTTAATTATATCTCAGGTTTTCTATGCCTCTGAACAGGCAGAGGGCCAGATACAGGAACCAAAAAGAACTTGCATAGCATTGGTAGATATAGAAATCTACCTTGTTGGGTTACAAAGCTGGCAGAAAAACTTCAGATCACCCTTCAATTAACTTCTATTTTCCAATAATAGACTGGTAGAGTTATGTACATCAATTTTTTGATTATTTAAACAATATTTTTGTGTAAAATATATTAACAAAGTTCATCATTCAATGAATAAACAGGAATTTTGAGGGAGAAGGAAAAGAGATAATAAACGTGTATGTGGACAACTCGTTTTGAAGTCCAGTTACTCGTAAGTCATCTCCTTTTAACCATCTGTGAAACAATAGCTATATGATTTCTCTAAGTCCTAAAGGGAGCATCACACCTAGATCCCATGATTACATTGTATTTGGATTCCCAAAGATACAGGGAAGGAAAAGAAGGTCCTGAGAGGCCTCTTAGAGTTTGATGGCTATTGTTGGTTTCATAGGTCCACATTTAGAGGAACTGGGTGAGGTCCAGCACAGATACCACTACCCTAGCATGGTTGAAGGAGCTGGCTGACATGGAAAATGTCTTTGAGTTGTCCAATGCAAACTGGTACTGATGAAGTTATTAGCTTCCTTTGGCATTTTAAGATCAGTGACATTGATGGGTACAACTGACAAAAGGTCCAACAGAAAAGACCAAGATTCAGCTGGATAGGCAAACAATATATGTCCAATACTGGACAGAAGTGCTGACTGATGCAGTGAGATGCACAATACTGTTTAAGCACCGGGAAAGAAAGAGAGGGATGAGAGGTAGGAACTCCTTTCAGTGATGCTTCTGCAGATGTTCCTCCCTCTGTGAGAGAACTGAGGCATGGAAGTGCTGGCCATTTCATGTTTATGTACATCTTCATCCTCTGTGAAATCAACAGCGCTCAGCAAAGTTCCAGATATGTGGGGTTGCCTCAAACCTCAGACATGTCTCACTGGGAAGTTCAAGGCCTTGAGACCTTAGAAGAGGCTCAAGAGGAAGGAGAAAGGTCATTTTTTATGGTGCTAATCTCACCAAGGATCTACTTTTCTGCCACTCAGCTCTGTTGTGGTTCACTCCAAAGGAAAAGAAGTAGCTGGAAACACTTAGGATGTACAAGACTAATTCATGATGTCTTGCAGAAAAAATATTTGTGACTGCTAAGGGCCATGATAAACTTACTAACTCCTGAGGAAATACTGTGGGAGATGAGTCTGATTTAGTCATCATTCCAAACAGAGCCTTAAATTGATTTTCAGTGGGCTCTCCCCAGGATTAAGAGCAAATAAGCTGGGAAGAAGGAATTAAAAGGAGTCAAAATGAAGACAGAAAAATTCCAAGGGGGAAGGATATCCATTCCATCTTGAAAGCAGAAAAAAATCATCATATGATGAAGGTCTTGGTCTTGTTTTGTAATGTTTATGTATTTTCTATTTCTTTTCACTTTAACAGAATTTTGTAACATCCTCATAGAGTTACAAGCTTATCCTGATAAACAGTCTTAGAAAAAAGTAATGCTGGAGACAATTACCCACAGAAAGTTGCATCTTTCAGTGAAATGCTGAAACAGACTCCTCATTATGCCAGGTTAACTAACCTAACAGCAACCACCACCATACACAAACATGCCTAAAATTTTTAGTCATTTCATGAAATGTCTGTTTTCAGAATAGAATAGTCACACAAAAAAACCCAGACATAAAACTTTCCCTTAGTACTTTTCTTATGCATTGATGACAACAGGCATTAACACCTTCTGCTCTACCAAAGGCATTTCAACTGCTAATGGTCTAATTTACACTGAAAGTTGTATTTTAAAGTTACATTTACACTTCATTCCACACTTCTGTTGAGCAGACAGATAGAACACATAAGTGTTTGGGTCATTGCATATTGGAGTATTGTTACATTTTATGTTTTGCAATTGAATTTGTAGATGAATTTGAGCAGTTGCAGAAAGAAAAAAAAAAAGAAAAAAGCAGAATGGGGAAATCAAACATATTTGCCTCTGCTATGGGAAGATGAATGGGGGAGAGATGAATTCTAGAAGCATTTTTCAGGAACATAATGTGGATATTACTTTGTATGCATATGATTGTCTGTCTATATGTGTGGTGAGTATATATATATGCATATATTAAAACCCCCCACTTTATTATCCATAAGGTTACCCAACAGAAACCCTTAGGTACCACTTCTATTCAAACAGAGATGCCCACCTAAAAGGAAAAAAATCATGGCAGAGTACAAGACACATTCAACTATGTGCAAACCAAATGACATAAACCAATCTGATTTTACACATTGTTTTATGTTCTAGCATCCTGCTGTTACAGGGTATATTTTACACTTCGGTTTAGTTTCAGTTCATTAATCATAATTCAAACTAGGAAGGATCTGGCCTGAACTCTACTTAAAAATCACTTCTAAATTTGGGATTTTGCATCTTTGTTAAAATCTCACAGAAAGGAAAATGCAGAAAAGAGCGTTGTGGATATCACTGGTTTTGTGTTCCAAAGAAATCATGTTGACGTTATTCCTGCAGGGGAAGTGAGTGCCTCTGTGCGGAATCAGCCCACTGCCTGTCACAGGGCACCATGCAACAGAAGAAATCCAGGAACATTTACTTCTTTCCTTTTACTCCCTGCCCCCCACCATCCTCACTCAAAGCAAAGCACTCTGCAGCACCCTTCGCCCACTTCAGCAAAATTCATTAGAATACTTTTTAGCAAATTTCAGATCACCAGTAAAAGCCAAAGAATTAATAGTGTCTTGTCACAACTTCAATGTCTTTTTTCCTCTTGCTGGTGTGCATTATTTTAGCAGGAAATACATTTTCATAGCAGTCCTGTGACTTAAAATATGAGCATATTCCTGATTTTGTTCATTTTACCATGGAATTTGACACAGCTCCTGTCATAACACATATTAATACACCTTCATCAAGCTTGGAATGAACTCCATAATTTTAAAAAGCATTTACTTTTAGAGTCAGTGTGCCAAGCATTTCTCCCATCACTTCTCACAGGGGAATGACAGGCTGTACAAAGTAAGCCTGCACAAACACGGATTTTGATTTTTGGTAGGAGTAAAATGATAATAACGTTGTTCACTGCTTATAGTTCTGTCCTTCAATTTAGCTTTTGAGTTACTGGTAGACATTTAGACCACATTAGAAACAGTTTATGATGTGTTAAAGCAGGGCAAGAATATCTTCGGAGCAGCTCAGGATCCAAAAACCATCCTACTTTTAAAATGTAGTTCAGGATCCTTACAGTCTTCCTTTCCCTCCAGCAGCAGGAGGCAGAATGACCCTCCCATACACTGCATCACATAAGTACATATCTGGCACTTAGTACTGGAAGAAGAAGTGAAAGCTATAGCTTCACGAGTAAAAACTGTGAGAAGGAAATTAGGGCTGGGATTTTTGTTACTTGAGAATTGCTCCTGCAGCTGTCAGGAAGCAGGCTGCTAGTTGCTAGGAGCAACGATAATAATACTTAGTTCTTATATAATGCTTTTCATCCCTAGTTTTTAAAGCTTTTTACAAATAAGGTCAGTATCATTATCACCATTTTACAGGTAGGAAAAGCACTTATTTGTGCACCAGTTTCCCCAAGAACACCCAGCCGGACAGTAGTGGAGACAGGAGCAGAAGCTCTTGTCTTCACAGGCCACACCGCCTTGAAGACAGCTAACCATTTAGGATCCATTAAATTATGTACCTTCACTGCTTAAACCGGTCAGAAATTTTGCTTTTAACTAGCTTTTTAACTAGCTGGTCTCCACTCCTTCAGAATTAATTATTTTTTATTTCTAAGAACTCCTTCCATGACTTTCCATTTGATTTCTTGATGAGACATTATCTTTTGATTGCTGAAAAAAATTGCTTTTTCCCTAGCAGTTCCAGATTGGTAATTTAATGACAAGTCTTTAGGAAGAAGTCTGACCAGCACTCAGCAGAGATGCAGAGAGAAAACAAGACATGAAGAGGCTCTTCAACCCCATACCCTGTGTAAGTGAAGGGCTTTGTTTCAACTAATGCTCAAATTAGGATACAGAATGGACACCAGTCATTATGGCACCATCCAGCGGGATCCAGAGTGAGAGCTAAAGGGAGTAAACAGCTTCCCCACCTGCTAACACATATGCTGCCATCTGCAACTTACTGACCAAGGGGGAAGTTTGATCTTTTCCAAAGCAAAGGCAGCGTGCTTTCCTCTGTGCCATGGCTGAGTGCCTTCAGTCGTCCTGTGCAATAGTGCCAGAATATTTGTTGTCACCGATGTTCAGCCAACCCTGCACTGTTTTACAGACGGCTTTTGTGCAGCACTACCAGTAAGGGCCACATTTTACTCACTGCATTTTTCTTCCAAAGTCAGTGACGTGCTGCTGGACTTCACAACACCAAACTCATTGCAAAGTACTATGAGAAATCACACACTATAATTTTTTAGAGGAAACAAAACCCTCATGTTAATGATCTTTCTCTTGATTTTATGAAAAGACTTTAAAATTAAATGAAAATTAGTTTTGCATTACATCATTAATTCAAACACATGCCTGTACAAGTAATGCAATATGACGTAATTTACACATGCATTTGAGTGATATAAAGGAAATCTGTTTTGACGTTTTAAACCAGGTAGCTTCACGTAAACTAAAAGCTTGATCCTAACAACCCTATAAAGCAGGTTTAAATACATTTTAAAGGGTTAGATAGTATTGTACAGTGTATATACAATTTGCAGAAAGATTCTTTGTACAGATTTTTAAATCATCTTATGAAAACTATGAATCTATATTGTCTTATATAAAGTAGAGAAAAAAAGTGATACATTTCTACCTAGCAAATAGGGATTTTCCTATTAAAAAAGATTTATACACTTGAAATAGAAGGAACATCTGAGGAGAGTGGTAGTATCTTTTATCCAACTATATTAGCTGCTTTAATAAAACCAGACAAGATTTTAGCCTTATGAATCCCTTCTCATCAGGACTGACAAAGACTAGAATAATCTCCAATGCCACTCTGCTACATAAGCTTTTTAAGTCCAAATGCCAAACTAATTTTTAAAGTGTTTGTTAACAGACGTTCTCATTTATAAATTTCAAATTTTGAGTATTTTGGTAAGGCAACATTTGCAAGGTAGATGTGCTGACGTGCCCTATAGCTACATTTAGGGACATTTGCCAATTAATACTTTTTTCAATTCACTTTTGTTATAGGTACATAAATATGGCAAATCAATTTACGAGAAAACATTCTTCTAATCTCACTTTTCAGCCAGTAGGGCAACACACTGCCTGAATTTTGTAGGATAGGACTGTCAGCATACCCAGAGAGGCAGGAGAGAAGAATTTCAAAGCAGCTAGTTCAAAATTATTAGATAAACCAGTTTGCAACAAAGTAGTACATAATTCATATGCATAATATATAAATATTATAAATAAATTATTCTATGTAATTAAATAGCAATTTATCCTGTGGCTCTTGTAATATATGCAGTTCTTTAAAGTATTGCATGCAACTTCTGTGAAGCCAGTGGGTCACAGCAGCCAGACATTGGATTATAAGAAAATTCCTGCCATGTTATGGTCGTCCCGCCAAAGACAGGAATTCTGAACTGTCAGGTTGCAGTCCTGGATGGCAAAAATCAAGAACAAGTACATAACATTTGACTCCAAACCTTCATTGTTCAAAAGTCTGATCTCTGATTCAATACAGGTCTCATCTAAATCCAAGTCTTGCCTCCCAGCAATGCTCAGATGTGGAGTACTGTCACAGGCAACTCTCTCAAGTTGCAACATCACCATGGAATCAGGCCTGAATGATTTTGTGGATTCCTGCAGTTCCATTTAGTGATGGTATTGTTCTAAATATCTTGGTGAACCAGAACACTGCAGACATGGGTGAATACACCTATGAAAAGGAAAGTTCATTGATAGAGGTTCAGTGGTTTCCGGCTTTGGGAAGAACATGGTAAAGTGATTATTGCATTATACTTAGCAGCTCCAGATTTCATTTTCTGTTCTCTCCAGAGCAAATTAATTTGGATTTGGATGGAGTATTTAGCCATCTGTCCCATAGCATCATATCCTTTCCTTGTGGAGTGTGATGCAAGTGAATTATCTCATGATGCACTTGTACAAAGTTCCTTTAATACAGAGTATACACTGCTTAAAAACATAAAACTAGGCAGCATAAACCTACAGAATACATTAATCATTGAACCTATATAGTGCCTATCAGCAGGTCTGAAGAATGCTGTCATGTTCTATCAGGTTCAAGAACAAATTCATTTTTCCCTGAGTTTCTTTTTCTCCATTGTCTTCTCCCCATCTTTTGCAATTAACCCCAGGACTTTCACCTGCAGTCTCTGAGTATATAGGAAATTATTCACTGTTATATAATACCTTGTGCACCCACAGACATCAGTGTACTGCTGCCTTCTATTAATTTTCTCATTGAGTAAAACTGCAAAAGCTACTGTGGATGTGGTTCTACTCTCCAGAATATCATTGCTGCTGATTATTTGCTACTAATCTTTTATTCACGCAAGCAGCCAAACCTGCAGGCTGTAAATAGAACAGACTGAGAAAACTAATGTTCTTTCCCTCTTCCTCCTGACACACAAAGAGATTCCTCCAGCAGTTCATCTCTTTCAGGTTGGTTTACATATTGGGGCACTATTATTTTTTCCAGAGAGATGCATTGTAGGACAATAAATGGATTATCTTAAATGTTTCCATTTCTCTACATTCATTTATGAAAGATTGATTCATTCTCATTTCAGGAATGTAAAAGACCTATTTTATTGCCTTTTTTTTTTAATTAAAAGACATGCGTTCTTTCCTCTGTGTAACAGTAACACCAGTAAACTCTAACAAGTGGCCTCTATAAATGAAAGAGGAGAGCCTGGTTCAATATTCATCCTGCCCTGTTCTGGACTACTGTTTTAATAGCCACTAATAGATCTATCTTCCATGAAGCTCTTAAAATCTCTTTTGATTCCATTTATGCTTTCATTCCATTTATGCTTTGAATAGCTTCTATTTAATTATGATCTGAGCTTGCACTTGCTTTAAACCTGCTACCTGATTTTCTCAAAAAACTATGAGATCAAGTTTTACAGTTTTTTAAATTCATTTTTTAAAGTTATTTAACTATCTTTTCATGCATAAATAGGTTTTGAATGGTTAATTTGGAAAAAAAAAAACCAACAACCCGGAGGTTAAAAACCCGGAGGTTAAATGGCATTGGCAACTTACTGAAGTTTAGAAGGATATCATTTCATTCGCAGATGATTAATGTAATGTTGTTTCAGTTTCCTGAAAAACTAAGTATGCTCATTAAAGGCTATAAAGCAGCCTTGTGGCAAATAATTGCTTAAGAATGAAAAATTAACAGAAAACAGATTTTTTTTTTATTTTTTTTTTACTTTCATACAATAAATGGATGTTTGGAGAAAGAGCAGGACAAACGAATAATATTTATTCACAAGTTCTTTACTAATTACTGTGGATCACAGATCTCAGATTACAGTTTAGGAAACAAAATATATCATAAAAGAAAGATAAACAGATACCAGAATGATAACATGAAAAAGGATAGATGTGTGGGAGGATGAAAGATAATGGAAATTCGGGAGCAAAAATCAAATATTTTGATCAAATTTTAAAGAAGACATGGGTCACAGAATGCAGCCAGACTGATCAAGGGACAGACAGTGTACTGTCAGAGATGTGGCCAGTAACCAAGAACAGAAATTAACTAACCAGAATTCTGGTTATGTGTATGCATTATGCTACTGGTTTTAGTAGTGGGCAGAATCACAAAACTAGAAAAAGTTAAATTTGTAAATTGGTTTTGTTGATCATTGGATTGACAGTGATCACTTTTAAACCTCTTTCAGCCACCAATCCTATAAATACTTTATTATTTGTATTCAAAAGATGAGTAATTCCCAAACGTGACATTTATTTTTTATACTAGATTGAAGTAGGTTCTCCTTCTAAGATGTGAACTTACATATATATTGTGATTGCTAACAGACAATACAGTCCTAGCCTAGTAAATAGCTCGGCAAAAATGGGGATACCAAATTTATTAACTGCCAGTGACTTCAAGATCATATTTGCTCAGTATCCTAGTAGAAATATTGTTTTCATTCTTAGTTGTGTCTAAAACGCGGCATGGAAGCAGGAAGTCAAGCTGTGTCCCTTTTCTGCTCATGCATCACCTACAGTTCTGCAATTAGAACTTATGGAGTGAAAAGGGAAACAGAAGGAAGGAGAAGATTTTGTGGTATAAAAAAAATAGTCAAAAGGTAAAGCTTCTTCTTATATCATATAGGCTAAGAAATAATCCAGCCAATGGCCTGTTTGTGAACTACAGAATGTTTAAAAAAATAAAATAAATAAAACCAAAAGTGTCCTTTAAAACCAAGCAGATTTCCACAGTAGAAATGTACCATTCAAATTTGAGAAGACCAACAGAAAAAAGTCTAAATACCAGGTGTGGTCTACAAGACATTTCTCTTCAAAAACACAGGGTATTCCATTTAAAATTAGGAATAGGGATGTATAGAGTGACTATGAGGAGATTCCATATCCAAGCACTGATATTTGTTAAACTGGAGAATTATCTCCCCAGCAAAAAAAGTAGAAGCTCGTTTACTTTTTACCATTTAAATTAACCAAGAGAAGAACAAACAATATAGTAGAGAACCATTCTGCTAAGGCATAAGGGATGGAAACAGAATGAAGGGGTAATTACTAAGATAATTTTACTCTTTTACAGCAGTAGCATCTGCAATATTAAATAACTGTACATAGATTCCTTTTTTTATTACATAGTATTGAGATGCAGAACCTGGTCCTGCAGAGCTTCTCCACTGGCAAACCTTTGTATACCTGAAAAATACCCCTATCAAACTGTCTTTATAGAGCAAAATTCTATTTTTTGGAAGAACAGTCTCATTTCCTAGCACTGCTACATAAGCATAAGCCCTCTGGGGCATGGTAATGCCAAATTTACAATCCTGCTGTGCTTTTTATGCACGTGTTTTCAAAAAGAAATGTTTATGCTAATCCAGCAAAGTGCTCGAATCAGCCCAGTATGTGTCATTTATATGTTCTCTTGCATTCCTAAGGAATATTAAAAAATATGGTTTCATTGGCCTTAATTTCAGCATTATACAGAAGAAACCACAAGAAAATATTAAATATTTTGATTATATTTGAAAATTATTAAACACGACATTCAATATATCAGCTGTTAACAGCATACAATTCTCGTGCTGCTTCTCGGGATGTAATCAAAGAAAAACAAATCACCAATATGTCAGATACAGAAATTTAAATCTCAGTAGCATATACACATTTTGTACACTATATTCATATATAAATATTATCATTCCCATATGGACCTTTTCTTTATTCTTTCTCATTTTTTGTATAATACAGCACTGAAGTATATTTGATGTACTGCCGTTATCATACTGGGATATATACAGAATAAAAGAATGCAAAAAAAAAACCCCCAACAACAACCAAAAAAAGAAAGAAGAGTGCTTTATTGTTTTCTGTAGGAAAATGCTAGCAGGTGTAGGGTTCTCTGACTGGCTTCTGCTGTGTCTGTCTCACTTCCTCTGCCACCCAGAAGGCTACCAAAAATACCACCCACAGGCAAAACCGTTAACTCTCACAAGAAAGGATGAGCTTCTGCATGTAGAGAAAGAGAGCCAGGGCCCTCTAGGTGCCCTGAATAGCAATCTGTGCCACTGGGGAGGAGGGTGAAAATAAAGCAGAACCTAAAAGGTGCACTCAAGAACATGGATTAGTTCTTCACTATGGAGTTTCCCATGTTGAAAACTGGGGGAAAAGATGTGCAAGTCATCATCTCAGTACATAGCCACAAAAAGTCCATGAAGCTGATCTCATTCACAATTTTGTTGCTGTTGTCTTAATTGACACCTGAATATTTGAGGCCAAGTCCTTGACTTTGAAGCCTATTTCATGGGGGTTTTTTAGTACTTTCTAGCTTCAAATAAGAAATTTACCATTTGAGCACATGAAACACATTAATGTTGATTAAATTTTATTCTACCTAGAAAAAGGTTCAATGAAACCAACATGCCAAGCATATAAAATCAAGCTAAATTATTAAAACGAAGCTTTACCTATTACATATATGTTTTTAATTATTACTAAATTTTTTCTTATGAAATTCTCAAATGTAATTATTATTATTATTTTCTTACCTAAAGGAATATCAGAATTTTTTCTGGAACATAAACATACTGCTCAATGACTATGCCATATTTGTATAGCAAGTTGGAAACCTATTCTATAGAAAAGATTACAAAATTGTGTTAGAACACAAGTTTCTTCAAAAGTTTCTTTTAGTAAAGAACAGGAAAGATGTCGCTAAAGATAAATATTTTTAGATTTTTATTGTCAGCTCCTATTTATTTTTTATAATTTTTAAAGTATAATGAAGAAGATAAGGTTTCCTTAATACTATGCTTTGTTAACTTTGCCCTGCAGAAAGCTCTTTACACAAGCAACATAATTAGTTTAACATCAATACTTATTTCTAAACTTAAGCCTTACCAGCATAGCATTTTTTATAGTAGTTAAATGGTCATGAGGAAAACTCTAGAGCAGGTGACTGCCATAGGACATCACTGAATAACAGTATGTTTTCTACAGACACTTATGTTTAAAGAAAAACAAGTGTTGAACAGTGCAATGCATGCTTGCAAATTTGCCATTGTCTAATACATCAATGAAACTGCCATGCAAAAAACCACAAACAAGGCCTCAAACACTAGCTACAAGCTATATTGAAATGCATTTAGGTTATTTCAATAAGTTGCTGTGTTATAACCTAGTCTCAAGTCAAGACTGTTGCTTTCCCTACCCTTCTGTATTATTCCTGTAATTTTTTTTTGACACACTTCTTACCAGAATGCATACTGGAATCTGTGATACTGTATCCCAATACAGCTTTCCAGTTGAATGAATATTTAGAGAAGTAGACAACCTCAGAAATACATTACAGAACCCACTGTACCTGCTGTGCTCCTCAGAGATATTTGGCAGGATACAACTTTCCACTCTGCCAGCTCCCCAACTTGGTGGAGAAGGGTGTAGTTGCACTTGCTAAGGCTATTTGCCCACCTGGAGCAGCTTGTGTGAAAAAGAGGATACAAGGTGAAGAGACTGCTAGATAACACCATACAACTTAAGCAAACAGAACATACATGGCCAATTTACAGTGTGATTACATCATGGTCAGAAGTTACACCTCTCAAAACACGAACAGTCCTTCAGCAGTCATAGTCTTTATGTCTTTCCTAGACACATCTCTTTTCCTAGAAAAAGTATATTGTTTTGTATTTACTATATAAGCTTTATATCCCACTTCTCTTTTCCACAGACTGCTTCAGGTGATCAGCAAAGATTCTGGTAGCTTCAGTCTGGTAGCTGGACTTAATGGTTAGAGAGGAAACATGACACTGAGAGAAGTGTATTAACTGAACATCATGAAACTTCTCATTGTGCTAATGCAACATATTTTTGTGGGTGCCTTTAAAAAATGTTTAAAAACAAGCATTGACTCAAACTACATCTTGAAGTGGCACATTGTCTGAAGTCTCCATTATCAATTTGTCCTTACCTATGACTGACAGGATATGAATTATCCAAGCAAAAATGCTATGGAGCCAATGCCATTTCACCACTGGAAATGAGTGCAGAATTCTTTTCAGAGTGCTAATTCAATCCTGTTGCCTATCTCTGGGATCCTCAGGTCAGCTCAAGATAAGATTTTAAAGCTAAATAACAAGAGGAAGCCTGATATGAGTGGGATAAACAAACTCTTTGTATTCATGGTCTACAAGACACCAGAATTTTCCAGTATACAGACAGGACAGAGTTTATTTTGATTCCAAAATATGAAATGGTTATCACAACTAAACATTCATGAATTACTTAGCTGCAGAGAACTAAACTTTTCACAATACACGATGTGTGATAAATTATTTTGCAGCACATGTATTTAAAAATAAATTGCAGTTTATTCTGAATTAATCTGAATTATAAGTTTTAGCATCTTTCCTTGAGTGGATTTTTTTTCCCCTAGGTCAATAACAATATGTCAGAAAACATTTTGCTTACGTCAGCATTGGTGATCTGAAATGACTGTCTTTTTTCCTTCATTTCAAAGATCAACTGTGTCCATGTTTCCAGTGAAAGACGATACTTCGCAATTTTCATTGTTAATCAAACCTTCTATTTCGTATCTTTGTACTAGAATATGCTTAGTCTTGTCATTAGAATTCCATCAAATTAATCAGTTATGCTCACAGAATAGCTAATAATTTAGAAACAATGTCAAAGGATATTGAAATGCAAATATACATATGTCAAACGTAGGCGTGTTCTGAATCTTTACTAAACCATAGTTAAGATTTTGTTAAAATTCAGCCATAATTAATTGTGCTACATAACTTTTTGACTCTTCTGAAATAAAAAAATATGAAGTCCTTAAGTGAAGGCTGATACTAGATTTTCTTTTCCTGTGAAATCTTTCTGCAGTCATCTCTAGAAAAGAGCAATGTCCTTCTGCATACGCATCATGTGGACAAAAGCCCCCAAATCTTTATTCAGTATAGGTTTAGACTAACTTTAGACTAGAAAATTAAATTTTATTCTCTTCTGAAAAGAATAACATCTCCCTGTACGCCAGGAAAAGATTGTAGATGTAAGGATACACTAAAAATTTTGTTAGTCCTTATTGGTTCAGCAATAATTCTTCCAGCCTCCCTGGTGATTTTATACCACTGCTAGGATTTGTTCATTCAGCCACTAAAATTACTAACCCTACGCTATCATAAATGTTACTGTCAGAGAGCTTATTCTAAAGAGCAGTATGACCAATAATTATATCCTACCATAGCAAATCAATGCACCTATGTAAAAATCAAAAGCACAGCGTCTTGGTTTGCAACCATCATTTAAACACAGCTATGCTAAAAGCATTGTTTTTCTTTCAATTTCTTAAAAAAAATAAGTAACTGCCTTGTATATAGCTATTTTACATTATCTGCATATTCTTTCACAAAGATGTCAAACTTTCTGCTAAATCAAGTCTTAGTAATAATTCTAATGCCGGCAATTAAATTTGTAACCTGGTATTCCTCTCCCTAAAACATGTAACAAACCATTTAGAATTTATTATTGTAAAACAATATTGGGAACCTACTAAATGTAGACAAGGAAACAGAGGAACACTGTACAGCTGAACACAGAAAATGGAAGATCATGAGTCTAACCTTGTTATGTTATAAGCAGAAGGTTTATCAACACAAAGAAGTAGCCCAAATTTGAAAGACGCAAATGGGTTAGATTGGTAGGATAACTAGGATTGCTATGGAGATAGTTCAGGAAGATGGGATTATCAACAGTGTCAAGTACTGAAATGAGGTTGAGGACTCTTCATTAGCAGAGAATAAGAGGACACTAACTACTTCAGGGAGAGTGGTTTCTATGGAAGCCACAGCAAAATCCTTACTGAATTTAGACAAATAAATTGCTTCAGGGTAAGAAAACACTTCTAAGAGATGTGATAAACAACAATAGATTTCATACTCCTGTAAAAAAAAAAAAAAAATCAAGACTTCAACATTAAAGAGATTCATGGTACTATAAGACACAAAGCACCCAGAACACCATGATGCGTGAGTGAGAGAGGATAACAGAGAGCTTACTTCCATGTTACCTTTTATTTTCCTTGATCTTTCTTGTCTTGTCCAGAA
This sequence comes from Theristicus caerulescens, assembly GCA_020745775.1. Lineage (NCBI taxonomy): Eukaryota > Metazoa > Chordata > Aves > Pelecaniformes > Threskiornithidae > Theristicus > Theristicus caerulescens. The sequence goes on from CM036558.1 coordinate 80,360,425, forward strand.
TCAAGATTATATGCAAGACATTAAGTTAAAAAAAAAAAAAATTAAAAAAAGAAAGTAAGAGAAAAAGAGGTAAAAAGGAGAAGCAGAGTGGGGAGTAAAAGGTTGTATCTCTTTGTATCTTTCTGGAAGATGTAGCTATGCAGGAAAAGTGGGGAAGAAATCAGTCACAGTCTTTTTTAAAGACATGTAAACTAGATTTTGTAGTTCACAGGATTTACCTGTGGGAGATTCTGATAAAGAATCTCACATTACTCTCTGAAGCTAGTCATTTCATGGCAGTATCAAAAACTAAAGGTCATAGAAGCCATACACATTAAATACATTAAATGTTTATTACCCATTTGTGAAGCATGATACAGAACATAAGGAAAATAATTGTCACCTGATTGCATAATTACAGTGAAGTTACATAATTTTTATGTAGAGTTTAATATTTACTTTTTAAAAGGCTGGGAAAGTTTAGAATTGATATGTCAAAAAATGCCTTTGGTTTCATGCTCGAGCAAGTTATTTTGTGCACTAAGCAAGGGAGTAGCCTATAGGAAATTATGGTTTATTGGTAAAGCACCATGGGAATATTCTCAGGTATTGTGAAAACTTAAATTACTTTTTACAGTTGAAGGCCACAGTCTGTATTTACTGAGATCAATCACAATACAAAGTTTTGTTTCATTATCATTAATATTATTATCAGCTAAAAGAAAGAAAAACAATAAAAAGATGAAAGAAAATCTGCTACACTTCTGAAACCATAGATAAAAAACTTACTATGTTGTTGCTTCCTCTGTTAAGTAACACATTAAAAAGGACTAACATAAATATACACTGCAAAACAGGATCTAATTTTCTGGGCTACTTAGTTAGGTGGCAGCAACTTTACTGATATTTTGATTAAACTATGACCAGTATTGCTGACAGCTGTATAACTAGATAAAGGCATTAATGTTACACTTTATTTTTAGGTGTTTTTAATGCATTAAGCTGTTCTGCTTTAATAATAAAGGAAAAAAATACAAATGCAGTTTTGTTTGAATTTTCGTATTTGTATTAAGATGTATTCCACCATTATACTGAACGGAGTCAGTAAGTTCAGATTTCACAGAATTCAAATCTAAAGATTTTTAGAAACCTATCAATATCTGGGAAGCAATTTTGTCATAATCAATATACAGTTTTGATTGTCCCTGTGAATATTAAGTCCTCTCAGGTTTGGTATAAAACCACTAATCTGGCAGAAATTTGTTGCTGACTTTTAACCAAATTAATGATTTTGCTAAACAGCAGTCATCAATAACAAGTTTCTGAGAAAATAGTGCTCTCTTTTCCATTACATACATACTATAAAACTAGGAAATGCAGATTTTTTTTTGGCTTTTAGCAAAAGACATTTTAAGATGATTCTCAAGCTATTCTAAAAAAAAAAGATGAATACATGAAAATCTGTACTACCTTATACATTGCATACTAAAAACTAAAAAAAAAAATTAATAGAACTATTTTCACTTTAGAGACAACTGCTGCTAATACAAAGACAACAGAGACCACTTGTTTAATTGGAAAAAGTTTATTTTACCTTCTTTAATAAAATGTAGATGAAACTATTAATGTGAAAAATAAAACTATTTCAGATTTTTCTATAACATATATAATATTCTGTACTTATACCGTGACAGACAGCTCTGCAAGCTGACAAATACCATGTAGGCAGTAGTAGCTGTAATCTCATTAAATAAATAATAACAGCATATAGTCAATAATCTACATATTTATGCAGATTTTTCTTTTGGTATCATCACCTACAGTTTATTCATGCTGTAATTCATGTGTCTTAAGGTTTGGATTTTTTTTAATTTTGTGGGGCTTGTATTTTTATGCAATTTCTACATTATTTTATTGCCTCTGACTCTTCAGATACAGAACAAAAACATTTTCCCTGTTTCCCAGATAGTGAACTGTGGAATAGAAAAAGAAAATGAGTACCTAAATAATTTGCTGTAATTGTCAAGAGATTTGACATTTTATACTCTAGCACTTTCTTCCAACCTCAGTTTTAGCACAATTTCAGTATTCAGTTCTCTTAAGCTTGACTGAGTATTAGTTATATGGAAGTTTCAATGTCCTACTTCCATTAATTATTCAATTCAAATATAAGTTTTAAAAGCTGCTCACGAATCCTTATACAATCATATAGCTAACCAAATGCTTTGCAACATCCAGCTCTACTGAGCACTCTTGAACAAATCCTAATTTCTGGAAATATTTACAATATTTGTAAGCATTCAGGAAGGATGAAATTTATCCCTTTGCAGACAAGGACTCTGCATATTAGTGGATCTCATAACCAGCAGCTTAAATAAACACCTTCTGCCTGCAAGTCATCATTATACATTTCCTTTGAGTTTTCAGCAGTTATATTATGTGCTTTGTTTCCAAATTTACATCTCATTTTCCCTTTTTTGATGAACAAAAGAGAACAAAAGACTGGAAGAGAGCATGGCAGCCATTAACTATGCCCAACCTGCAATCACAACCAATTTATTTCTGACTCAGACGGCCCACAGAACACTTCCCCCACGTTCCACCCCAAAACCATGGGTCACAAGCTCATTTGCAGGTGGCAAATCTAAGTCAGGACACTAATCATCACCACTGTAGTGTGTTGTAAGAAGAGACAAGACATCGAGGGCACAGTCAAAGTCTTACATTCGTGCAATATCAATAAAATTGAACGATTTAGTACTGTTCCTGGTCTTTGACTGACTACAGCTTTCTGAAACAGAAAAATAATAAACACACAACAGCAAATGATATTTTAGGCATTTATGTAAGAATTTTATTGAAGTACAGGTGATCAAATGGCTATTCTGAATATTATTTAGCTAAAAATCTGCTTGTGCAGGTAAAAACAGGGAGAAAGGTTCATGAATGTGCCTGAACTGGGAACCACTCAAAATTCAGCTGAATATCAGCTTGCAGTATTTTATTAGCTCTAATTAGCAGGTTACAATGGTATCATGGAATGCACAAAACCACATACTTGCATTTATTTCTTCTTGTTTAAAAATAGTGGAAGTGTAATATTAACAGATATGCATAAAATCCCTTTCTTTATAACCATGATATGCAACTGAAATACAAATCACACTGGAATATTACAGAAATTGTTAATTAATCTGGAAGAAAGTCAGTCTCATGGAGAACTAGGAGATGCTAAAAAGAAGTATGCCTGCAGAATCTGTATTTTATCTCTTAGTGCATATGCATTACAATACAGTATTTAATTGCTATATACATAGCCATAGGAAGAGCTACTTCACATTTTCCTATATTGTCATTACTTTATGTTTGTCACATAAATTATTTACTGCACACTCTGCAGATAAAGCACTGAACACAGAGTTATCAATTTTCTCCCTATAGGTCTATTCACTATATGAGATAGATCTGGCATATCCATCAGATACCTTTATTCAAGAATTCTTCCAGAATAGAAACAAAATCTTTAGGCTACAGTAGACAAATGACATATTGTGCATATTACACACTTCTCTATCTATAGCATACTAATTGCAGTCTACCTCAGCTGTAGAAATGATCTTTCCAAGAAGCTTTGCATAAGCACTGGAAAATACAGGAAAGAAGATGCATTACTGCAGGATGCTGCTGTGAATTGGTGTGATGTGGCAGGTAGTTACTAGATATGCTCTTTTAGTCATTCAGGGGTATAAAATCAAAAGCCTTGCAAAAAGAAAAAAAAAAAAAAGAAGCTTAAGCAGAAGTTAAGCATTGCCACCTACTTTTTGAGGCATCCTGACTACAAAGGTATTAAAGCCTATGATCATAAAATACAATTCCCTAATCCAAGGATTTTTTTTGTGAATTACTTGCAACACTATTTGAAAAAAAAAAAAAAACCAACCAGAAATGGTTCTGAGAGCAGGGGTAGGAATCTGAGCTTGCCTTTTTTCAAATAGGTACTCTAAAAAAATAGGTTGTTCAACTATACTCACTTCAAATTGCTCTCTCCATCTCAGGAAACTTAGTTTCGTTTTGTTTTTTTTGACCAGTACTGATAGAGTTTCAAAGATAAGAATGAAGTGTTCCCATTCAACTTACTGTCTCCAACTCCTCTCATCTTCCCTCCCAACCCTTGCAATAGTTTTTTTGGTTAGAGCAGGAAGCAAAAGATACAGATATGGTTTACTACAGGCAATTCTCAAAAGTGGAGACATGACCTGACCTTGCAGCCTGGAAAATTCTCTATTAGCTTGTATTTATTTATATATATATATACACACACACATATATAAAAAGCACCATTAGCTATCTTTTAGGAGAGAACTGGGATCTGTTTTCCATGAGGACATACTAAAGTAGCAGTTGCCACTACTGATTGATTCTTTTCCTTAGGTACGGTAGGGAAAAAAAGAAAGAAAAAAATCCAAGGTTAGATGACAGCTTCAGATAAGGCAAGAAATTAATTGTTCAGTAAAATAACAAACAAACAAACAAAGACCAATCACTTGGTACTTCTTTCACTCTGGTCAGCGGATATAAAGTCAAAAGGCCAAAAGTGTAAAATGTGTTAACACAAGTGGAGACTAACAGCCAAACTCTATAATTAAAATAGAATTTTCATTTGGAATGACTGAAATCATCAACGCAGGATTTTGTCTGTAAAACTAAAGTGTTTTTCTTGCATTTTTATGGGAAGACACTACATCAAAGAAGTATTTAAGATTTCTTAGCATGCTTGTTGGACAGGAAAAGTTCAGAACACAACTGAAAAGCTTATAGCAATAGAAGTGTTGGTTGGTTTTGCCTTATTTCTTAACTCATTTAGTAAGACTGCCAAGCTACATCTCCACAATATTTCAGTGGTGGGTTTTGTCAACGTTATTCAATACATTTAACATAGTGAACACTTAGGCTTTTGTTACCTTTTCTTTGAAAACAAAGAGAAAGTTCTGTGATAGCAAAATATTCCCTCACAAGTTTTCTGAGATGAATGTGTTTGGTTTGGGTTTTTTTGGGGGGAGGAGGCTTTTTTATTTTTTTAACTGATTAGCATCCATTGGTGTCATATTAACACTACCTAGTGTTATCTAAACTCTATTAGCAGGATAAATTGCATGACATTTTACAGAGTTGAGATATTCTCCATTATCTTTCACTCTCCATATGCAGTTAAAGGATATTACTTACAGGAATTCGGCTTGATAAATGTTTCATGAGCAAAAGTCAAGGTTCCCTTACCTTTTCTAACCACTAGACTACCTTTCACTGAATTATAGTTTGTTATTTTGACTGTTACTGGTGGGAAGGTTGCTAATCTGCTGTCCCTCAGAGTGATCTGGGAGGAAAAAAAAAAAAGCCATTTGGGTTGCCTTCTTGCTGCAACAAAGTTATGAACCTTTTGATTTGGCATATGCCAAGAGGAAAAGCTTTGAGCAGCTATTCAATACTTATGAATGATTGTAATGATGTTTAATTCCCCCTTGCATGATGTTTTTACTATGGCAACTAATCATTCTGATCTGGTGAAGCCAAAATTGCTTTCAAATTTCAAAATATTTCAATAGGTTTTTTTTCAGTAATGCACTTTGACTTCACAAGTTTCAAAATGAATGAATATTTAGGTGAGAATACTACGTGGACACAGTAAGCAGGCACATGGTAACTTGGGACAGAAAGATCTTGAGAGATTCTGGTAGGAGTCTTTGTTGGTAACTAGGACATTCAGCAAGGAAAAGCATTTGCCTAAACCAAACACAAGTGTACACATCTAGCATGTCAGCTTCGTAAATAATAGTGGTCAAACTAAGGAGCTGAAGCTACACCTTGACACAGGGAGTATGCTATTTTGCTTCCTTTGTTCTCCTTATTTGTTCACAAAAATAATCTCCTTTTTGTGCCAGAAATCATCATCCTATATTCCATTTTTGAGGAATTTGATGAGAAGTGAATTGGCTTGCTTATGCACAGAAACACTACTTTATTGTTCATTGCACACCCTTACTTTCTCCTGTAACACTATTGCTTAGACACTCAAAACTTTACTGTAACTTTTAAAGGCAACACTAAGTATTCCCTCAGCATCCCCTGGCTTGGTCTATAACAAGAAATATTCACTTTGAGTAGGAGTCTGCACTCCTTGTAAAAGTAACTTGTTTGATGGCTTCAGAGGGAGTCTTAGTTGCAGAAAGAATTCAAGACAGAGCTTATAAATATGATGTGCACCACTTGTGTGCTTCACAGGGCAGACAGAAATATAGAACTCTACATGCACATACGTGTTTTCAGAGGCTACTTAATAGGATTATACTGAGTTTAATAAATTCAAAGTATTCAGCTTGTAAAATACGTTGGGATCATTGTTGGGGAAAAATACTGTAGTTTTATGTAAGATAACAAACACAAAGAGAGAGGAAATAAATGGTTTATCATCATAAGGCAATGCACCTCTCTTGGAAAAGTTCAGTAAAACATGGAAGGTCTTGTGGATGTGTTAAGTATATAAGACACCCACACAATTTTAGGAAGCATAGTTACTCATTTCCATACTGTGAAAATGTTAAAATCTCAAAATACAGCTCTTAAAGGTAAATTAATTTCAATATATAGGAGTTTCAAACAGACAGTGGAAGCAACTGGATTCTGTTCTTTATGTGTCTACTTACATTTTCATAGAAATTAAAAAAAAAAAAATTAGTCAAGCAGCCCTTTAGCTCACACAGTTATTGTCTCTAAAAAAGCTCAAAAAGCTTTTTAGACTGTTCCTGGCTCCTCATTACAGGCCACCAAAGGAGCCTGGCTCAAAAGCAGCTACCACAGTCAAATTAGATCTCTCATCCTCATAGTGCAGAACATGATAACAGCTCTCATGTGACTTCAGGTGCAGAAGATTGGGAGAAGAGGCACCCCATTACTGCCCCTGTATGTTTTGCAGGAAGACTCCAGACGTGACAACACAAAAAACACTAAGCAGGTACAGAAGAGTTGAGAGTGGCAACATGGAAAACACTAAGAAGCAAGAAGTGTAATAGTTTCTGAGGCAACAATTATTTTACCAGAATAGAGTAGCAGCAATTGACACTGTTTGTGAGTATTTGAGATAAATTCAATTCAGAACCAACAAAATTCATTATCTCTCTGGAGAAGATAATCTGGAGAGAAAATAATTGTGACCTATTTGAGCACAAACCACCAATGGCTATGGAAAAATCCATGAAGAGCAACAAAACGAAAGTCAAACAGTACACAGAAGTGAGTTACAGTGAGAAATTGACTATGATTTTTGGGGAGGGTTAGTTATATCCACCTGCTTGGACAATGAATGTGGATTATTTATTTCTTTTTTTAACTATTGTTAATTTTAATTTCTTTCCAACACTAAACCAACAGCATAATATTTCAGTTGCAAATGCACAAGAACTTCAACTATAACAGTAAGGTTATTTTTTTGTTTCACATTAATTGGGGGTGGGGGTTGTGTGTGGGGTTTTGTGGGTTTTTTTGTGGGGTTTTGGTTTGGTTTTTTGTTTTGGTTTTGTTTTTTTTAGAAAAGAGAAAAGCTTCATAAACTTAAAATTTTAACTAAATTTAACCCGACATCACCTCTTGGGGGCAGGGTGGAGAAAGAACAGAGAAAAGGGGAGCGAAAGATGTAAGCTTAATGAATAGCTCCTTGAATATCCTGAAAGATGTAACTGCTTAGGAGGGAGGGTACTGTAATCTCAAGTTTGGAAGTACACTCACCATAGTAAAACCTAAGGAACTCTTTGAACTGTCAAGTGCCACTGTGTAAGCCTCTTGCAATGTACTGCATGCAACATTTATAAAGGGCCCTTTAGAAAAGACCTAAATTTCACATATGGTTTTAGCCTAAAGGCAACGGATGTTCTGTTGTTGCTTTTAATGTCACACTATATCATGTACAAGTTATAGGTACATATCAATATCTTGCATTGTATAATCCCACCATACTTCACTGAAATGTTAAGCTTTCAGCACTCTCGCCCACAATATGGTAATTACAGCCATTCAAGCACTAAAACTGGCACATTTCTTTTCCACAGAATATCATGGGTTATTCAGACATTTCACACCCCACCTCCTTCTACAGTTTTCTAAGTAGCACTAAGATAGAAATAAAAAGTGAAGATGGCAAACAGTGTGTGCCAGATAAGACTGTGAAAAGCAGACCTTTATCCTCAGTTCTGTTCTTCACCTGCAACACCAAACTCCAGACAATTGTTCTCTCTCCTCCCTCCGTTCTCCTTCCCCCATCATATGATAATGTAAGATATTCCTCTTTGATCTTTCCAAACATATTTCAAGCTCTTTTGAAGACTGTGTATATGTAGTTTTTATAAATCCTTCTAAATTTTTTATAGTTTTAAAGGCTTCCTGAAGTATAAGAGGCTTTTAAAATTTAATATTCACACAGCCCATCCTCTCATGTCTATCTTCAAGAATGCTGTGAAAACCATGCTGAGTGCCCTTGTTCTTTGTGTTACCCTCCTGGAATTTCATGGCTCCCTGGATGAACAGTCATACAAATTTAGTTAGTAAGGAACACCTTGAATATTTCCTGCTAGGAACTATGCCTCTGTAATGGATCGACACTCTGACTTTAGGAAGAATCAAGAAATGGGTGCGTTGTTTCTGTTTTTATGACAGCAGTTATATGGTATTACAAGAACATTTTTTTCCCCTTTCTTAAAAAAAAGTATCACTTTTATGAAGGTGTTAATGTGTAGCTGGAATTGAGAAAATTCCTGGAAGTAGTAAAAGCTTAGAGAAAGTGTCACAAAGAACAATTGTGCTAGTCCTGCTCTTAGTTTAGCTATCCATTTGAGTTTGAATTATATATTTAAGTGCTTTTAGTTACACAAAACAATATATTCACAGAGATGCATAGAATCGTTTAGGTTGGAAAAGACCTTTAAGATCATTGAGTCCAGCCGATGTCCCACTAAAATAGACAATCTTAAAATGTAAAAAAACTCTGTGGTGGATTTTTGATGTAATATGCAAGGCAGAGGAACTCGGGTTAGGGAACTAGTGAACTGAAATTATATATCTTTCAGAATCCATGCAGATTCATCAACTAAAAACTTGTCATAATACTAAAAAAAAAATATATATCAGACATGCATCTGATAAGAGAAATTGTCTACAGCCTGACATTCACAACCCACACAATGATGTTACTCCTCTGCTCTGTGGCTAAGTGGACAGATATAAATGAAAGTTGCAATGATCACAATAGAGGTGATTTTTTTTTTCCAGCAATGTTGTCTTCTGCAACATCCTTCCAGTAAATTTTTTTAGATATAAGTAGTCACATGGATGCAATGGAATGCAATTCAGTGAATTCAGTCAACTTCTATAGCTGTATAGAACTGAACCAATGGAGGCTTTCATGAATCATGTTCTATGTTTTATATTTCATTATTCAGCAAGGAGATTTTATTATGAAAGTTAACAGAAAATGAACTGAAAAGTTAGAAAAGACACTATGTAATGAAGAAATTAAAACCTATTACAGCAGTATGGCAGGTTGATTTCCTATTTCTCTTAAGAATATCCTATTAGGGTCATTTAGTTATTTAGTAGAAGCACATAAAAAGTATACAAAGACTCAACGTGCAGGAAACTTGTTCCTGAACAGCATCTCTTCTATGCATAAACTGAAGTGTCATAGAAGTAAAGGGACTTGAACAGAGAGTCTTATGTACTTACACTCATGCAGAAAATAATGCATTTTAAAGAAATAAAAAAATCTGCTGATATAAATGCAATTTAATATTCAAAAGCAGCACAGGACAAAGTGCTTAGATATTCCTTTCTAGTTGTAAATGAAACATAAGCTTTCAAGGGTGAACATGAACAACTGGTAGAAGAGTGACCGGGGTGAGATAGCGCTCCGTTTGAAGCCACCATTATCAGGGAATGCTTCTTCCTCCAAACTGCACTTTAGGTCATCTACAGGTTATTAGGTTCAATAGCATCCCATTACATGTTAAGAAAAGCACCAGATTAACTAGAGGCCAGCATTCCTTTTTTTCTGTTATACATGTGACACTAGATCTACAAAACAGCCTGTTTTAGCTATTAAAAAGAATCAATAAGCCCACCCCAAACAAAAGCCGTGAGTGGTTTGCAAGACTGTCCCAGTATTAATTTTGAAAACTCTCATCATATTTGCTATCAAAGTCAGTGGTGTCCCCTTGTTCTCCTGATCATTTGAGATGAAGCTACGAGACTGCTTATGACTTTGTTCCATCTTCTCTCCATGCTCAACAGAGGGCAACAACTGGCCCTTTACCAGCAGCTTCTTCCTACTCTTATAATACCAGCAGTTTTGAGAGGCTGCTTGCAAATATGGTGCTGCAGGATTACAGTCCTGACAGTCAGCAACGAGGGTAGACATCTTTGCTTTGTCCTGCTGCCTAACTTTGCCAATGCTGTTATATAGTACACTGCCCATGCTAATTTAATGTGTAATGGACCAAGTAAATCACCACTTTGCCTCAATCCAGCAATTCCTATGATACTTGTTTCACTTTCTACTACTTGTAAGAAATCCCCATATTCCTCATTTGTTTGAGCAACTCCTCCGTATCAAACTAGCAAATTTAGAAGAGTCTTGATGCTGTTACCATAGGGGAATGCTAGGGAACAGTCATTTCTTATTTCCATGGGATTTATCTGAAATGTTTTATATCATAATGATTGCTTTTACATTGGTCTTATGAATTGCTGTCTCTCTCAGCTGAGTCCTGATTTTTTCACCTCTGTACACAGATTCACAATGTATCCATTGCTTCATTACCTACAAGCCATACTGACACCAGCAATAAGGAAAGTGGAGGTGGTAGGATTTTCCTTGTCAAGCTTGGCAGCATCAGAATTGCAAGTATGAGCTCTGTCTATTAAAAGAGCTCTTTTCTTTTGTGCTGAGAAGCCAGCCAGCATTTGTAACCAGAGTAACACAGAGGTAAGAGCTGCTTCTTTGTTGCTGAACATTCAAAGGTATATATTTTCCTTTCAACAGGTCCAGCAATGCCCACTAAAAATCAATGAGGTTTAAGCAGAACCCCAGGATTGCATTCTAAGACCAGTACCATTTCTTAACTGGTCCACAGAACAAGTGGTTTGCTTTGTGTTGATTTCTTACAAGGATTCTTAATAAAGCATTTGGGTTGACCTTGATCCAAAATGCTGAAGTTACAAATTAATTTGTGTGGACTAATATACTAAAAAAATATAGGAAGTAGCTATTTACAGCATTACTTATTGCTTTTCATTTCAATGCTGTCTCTATTAAACAGTATTAAGATGACTAGCATGTATTTAAAAACAAACAAACAATTTTTGGTTTTAAAATCAAAGAAGAAAATATACGATATGAAGCAAAAATAAATTTGTTTGAACCCTGGAAGAATTACCTTGCCCCGTTTAGATTAGGAACATTCTTCCTTAAAGAAACCTCATGAAGTTACTTAGATGAGACTGGACAATATACAAGGACCTATGCAACATGGGAAGTGAAAAGGAATCAGTGACATAACAGGTCTTTTTTTCTTCAATATTAGAACTCCATATTTTACCTATTATTTCCCCTATTATTAATCCAGGTTTCTTTTTTAGATCTAATGATGGAAAAAAGAGTTGACAGAAATTTAAGTTAATGTTGATTAATTTAGAAGGGTTTTTATACTGTTTTAATTTTATTATTTCTCTAGCCTAATTGCTGCATTAATTTATATTTCCTTGTGGCCATTTGTGATGAGAATTGAATATATTCAAGACTGTTTATATCTCTCTGCCTCAGCAGAGGTAGAATATACTAAAGGAGCAGAGAAAAGTTCTGTGTAGAGAGAAAAAAAAAAGACATAAGAGAGACAAGGATAAAGAGAAAAAAATGAAAATGAATTCTGAGCCTACTGTGGGAGAAAATAAGAAGAATTTCAGTCAATGATTTGTAGAAAAGAGTGAAACACAGGAAATATTCTCTTATGGCAAGCAAATTATTTTCTTCATATGTATATTCCTTAAAGGCAACATTTGTATACTTTGAGAATGATGCAGAATACTCTTCTGATCTGTTTTCAAAGTCCATGCAAATACTTTGTAAGCCTGGCAGAAATTGTTAGTAAGGCTTCAGCTGATTCAATTGTTGGTTGAAAAAAATTCCAGGCTTGTTCAAAAGTTATTGAATTCAAGACTTCCAGCAAAGAAAAAAAAAATTCCAATAAAGCCCATATGCTATCATGAGTTTTTTGCCTAAAAATACAAGGTGCATTTTAAGAATAGTTAGGGACGTGACCAATTTACACAAGATCATTCGTCAGACTGTACAATCAATACAATTTTGATTTTCATAAAATAACAGAAAAAGATTACCAGACACTGGATGGAAGTGGAGCTGTGGAAATTGATACAAAGTTGGCAAAGATTGGGGCTGGTATGAAGGGCTTTTGGAATTAAATGCTACAAAAAAATAAAGATCTAAAGGAAGGAAAGGGTCTAGAATCTATAGCAAAGAAAGATACAGAAAGTGGAAATGTTTGACAGAAATTATCAAAAAAAGCCATTCAACTGATGAAGCTTGTTTACCCATAGGTATCTTCTTCCTTAGTCTTCCTTCCCATTTCTTTAGCTTTAATTTTTCATCCCCAGAGACAAAGAACAACATTGCTGCCAGAGATAAGCATACCATGGCTTGAGGGAAGCATAGACTTGTCACTCAGCATGCCGCATGCCATAGAAGCTGAGTGTTTGGCAACAGCTAATTGCCAAAATTAATAGCTGCTTTCCACTGCTGCCTGCCTTTTGCTCACAAGCAGAGCTAATTGATGACGGGAGGGGAAGTTCTGTCTTTTAATCATATCTAAAATTTGTTTACAATTAAAGAAGAGTTCAAAAATTACTGACAGATGAACTGTGAGCAGATAACCTTAATGCCTTAGGAAACCAAACTTAAAACCCCTTGGAGAAGAAAAAAGACAGTTATCATGCACAGAGACCTTTAAATTGTACAGTGCAGCTGAAGTGATCAACCTGGCATACGTAGAGTATAAACAAGTAAAATGCTTAAGAGTTTATAATCAGTGCCGTCTATGCCTTGTAGAAATCTAGAAACAGCTTTTTTAAAGGTACTTGGAGAAGGAAGCGGGGGAGAACAAAATCCAAGAGAAGGTAGTGGAATATAATTACTTTGGGGAAGATGGGGAGTACATAAGGCTGTACGGCAATTATCTTTACAAATTGCTCTTTCTATTCCTATATCTTCCTCAAAACTTCTATCATGTGACTACACTGGATGCTCATCTTCAAATCATTATGAGGTCTTGATGATATTTCTTCCCAATACATCTTATTTCCATTTGAGAGACAGGGAAACTGAGGCAGCATGATTCGAATCTATACAAGGCTGTCCTGCAAACCACGAAGAGGACTAAACACTTCAGTCCCAGTTCTGTGCTATGCTGTGTTACAGGCTACCTTGACCAAAAGACCTACCCTATATGCTTTTTAAAAAATAAATAAATAAAAAATTTAGAAGTGTAACAAGGCATTTTACACCAAGACAACAGTTAGAACAAAAACATGAGTGGGAAGGAATCAACAAAGGAGAACAGATACATAGACTCTTCTCGGCCAAAAACAGCTGGCTTTCTTCCAACATGGTATTATCCCCTTACAAATCAAGGGAGCTGTTTTACCTTCAGCTCTCAGTTTCCTCAGCTCCCCTCCTGTAATAACTGGAATAATTAGACTGTCTCTCCATAGCAAAACAAACACCATTTGAAAACTCCTGTCCCACTCCCTCCTGATCCCAAAAGACAACAGTCGGGAACAGGCAAAAACAAAAGGAAAAGGCAACCATAAAATTGCCTTTCATATTCCACTCAATATCGTGCTCCCTTATACCATTAATGCATTTCCTTTTGCAGCCAGTTGATCATCTGTGATCAACAAAACAGTTTTCCAGGGAAAGCTTGAGCTTCTCTTTGGTGTCCTTTCAGGTACAGATGTCCAAGTGGGTCTTGCCCTGGCAGAAGAGAGAGCTGCCCTCTGTCAGTTGCCTCAGTGAAACAGAAAAAAAGTCTTACTAAGGCCAAACACAGTGGGAGGACAGAGATACCAAGTCCCCTTGCGAAAGAGAGGCTATATTAACAAAACTCAGCAAGCAAATTCACAAGGTTTCCTCAAACTCCCTTTTAAAGTATGGAACAGTACTGCTCTTCAATCAGGAATGTATCTGTCACATAAGCTAAACTAATGCCACTGCTTATTAGAGATGCTCTGAAAAATGAATTTTTCATCTCTGGGAAAGACTAGAATTAAAGGGCTTTTGTTTTGCTTTTACTTTTCTTGAATTATAACTAAGCATTGCTGCTGAAGAATTCCTCATGGAATAGAAATTCCAAAGTGTTTAATTTGGAGCTATCAAAATATATTGATTCAGCAGTGTCGGAACAGGATCATAACAGAGCCTAAATAGAATTAATTACTTAAAATAAAGCATTACCATTTCCTCTACTGATGGAAACATTTCCAGAAAAGCTAGCAGATATGCAACCGATAAAAATTCTGATCATCTCAAAATCTGAGTTGCTGTACCTATTGACTGAATCTACATGGCATTGTATAAGCGACCTTGAGGTCAAGGTTTATGTTAAGTTCCATGCTATTTAACCTCAGAAACACAAGGGTAAGACCCAGTGTGAATCAATTTGTATGCACAAAGGGAAAACTCAGAGCACGCCCTGCATTTTAAAGTGCCTTCTGCTACCTGCCATCTAGGTAGGCTTCCAGAATGCATGATCTTGTACTCCTATCCATCTTTTCTGACACCTTCATGTGATCAATATCAAGCCAAAAAAACAGTCTGACATCCTTCACGTAAAGGCCCAAACATCATTTGCTACAAGGGCAAGTGGGATTTTAATCTTCTTGCAAGAGTAATACTGATAGCTGGAGCTGTGTCTTGGGAGTACAGTGGGACTCTCCAACAAAGAGACATTGTAGAAACACCCAATTTGTAAGAAAACACTCGCTTATGTACAATAACAGGATATTTTTTAAAACTACGAACTAAAATATACTTAGTCACTCTTTCTGGAACGGTAATACTAGAAACAATGAGGATAAGGGCAGGGCAGAGCAGAGAGAAGCATATGCCGCACTGCAATGACCTTTCCAAGCAATGTTTTATTGTGTAAACAGAACTCATGTTGTAACTCATCTACAGCTGATGACTTTACTGTAAAATTAATGCTACATTTAATTCTAATTTATAAGCTAGCTGCTCTCCTGAGGTACATCATAGACTACACACACACAAGTGCATGCAAGAATTGCACAGCATTTCTAAAGGGAAGGAAGAAAGGATACTATGATTCTGCACAGTTGACAAAAGTTTTGATAGACATTCGGAAGGAAAAAGAGAATTGAACCTTTCACCCTTAGCCTATGGACAACCACAATAGCTACTGCCATTGACACTGGGAAAAATATTTGGCTTTCATCTTAGTTTTAGACGTGAATCGTCAAGCACATTATTACACTTCAAATCAATACTGCACAGCTAGTAGGCCTTCACATGACATAGCTTGAACTGAAGTAAGAAGAGAGCAGCTTTAACAAGACTGAAAAAGAATTGCAGTTATGTTTAACAGCATCCTTTGAACTGAATTCTTTTGCAGTTGCTCTTTGACGGTGAACTGTCATCCTTCAGCTTGTTTCGCAAGGTCTGAATATGAATCCAGCGCACACAAAAAGGAATAACAGATGTGTTGCAGGCTGACACACCGTACCCACTAAGAGCCACAGGCAACCCAACCCCAGGAGCAAGTTCAGAGAGGAAACTGGAGGACCATCAAGTGTGACCTCAAATTATACAAATCAGTGTCCACAAACTCAGAGCAACTGTCAATGGTGCATAAACTGTGGTTTTGGCTACAGAATGACTGCATATATGTCTGATTGAAGTGGATGAACAGAACCATAAATAAATAAATAGATAAAATGGTTCAATTCTCTGGGTTAAAGGAAAAGCGTCTTGAGAGAATTATTTATTCCTGTAAGTCATATGAAAGACAAGGGAATATGACTAAGTGGAAAGTGATTCTGAAAAAATTATCCACAACTTGACATCTTCTTTTTTTTTTTTTTTTTTCTTCACTCCTTGCAAAACAAACGGGGGAAAAACACCAAAAAAACCCACAGCAAACACTTACACTTTCAGGTTTGTTTTGGAGTTGTGAGTTTGGGCATTTGGGATTTTGGGGGGGGGAGGAGGGGGGGGAAGTCAGAGGAAATGGAGGATGAAAAGGAAAAAAAATAAAAAGAAAAGAGAGAGAAAACATTTGATTTCCACCCCAAAAATCTGGAAATACATTATGGAAGTGGCAAACAAAAATTAAAACTTTGAATCTGGCAGAACTGTTTTCTTCCACCTTGGTGCATGACTTAGCCCCCATACTATTGGATTATTACAAGAGAATGAGCAATCTTTCCACATCCTTTATGACAATATCTTCATCATGAATGACATTGCCACAGATGGTGATACTTCTGTTTATGATCATATTTAACTAAAAAGCTGATAATGTTAGAGTTAAAAGGCAAATGTTTGGCACAGAGTCAAAAAGTTAACTCAAACAGAAGTTGCAGGGTATTTGAAATGTGCTAAAGTTAATTAAAAAAAAAGAAAAAGGAAAGTGGTGTCTCTTACTATCATAAGACAATGACTTTGATTCCCACAATACAATTTATTATTCTACCTTCTGCTCTGTCTCACACCACCATCACTACCTTTTTTTTTTCTTCTAAATTCTTGTACTGCCTTTTATATTGAAAGCAAGAAGGATATATATGCTGTTTCTTTAAATCTATCACAGGTCTCAAGTGGGGAGAGTGAAGAGGGACTAATGAGGAAACTCTTTTATGTGGTAATAAGTAGCTTCCCAAATAACATTATTTTCACTTGCAGAAAACACCTCTAATTCAACACTGAAGTGCATTGTGAAATTGTCATCACTGATTTAATGTATGTTGTATACTTGCTGCAAACTTGACAGTAGCTGAGGGCTACATTTGGACCCGATTACAACATCAACAATTCTGATAATTATACTGTAAATCTCAAAATATTTGGTGTTCTTCCTAAAAGCTCACTGAAACGAAGTGTTTACATGAGAGTCTCATTTAACACAAAAATAAGTTTCTAGTCCTTATGCTTGCAGAGAAAGGCTTCAAAACATGATTAGAATCTATTATAAAACTTCAAAATAAGTAAAAAATCTCTCAAAAGCCAATATTAAAAATGTTTTCTTTAAATCTGCCTTGAGATTTTATCATACCCTGTTTACTTTCAAGTCACTAGATATGTAGACTACTCTTCAAATTTAGTGCAACAGAAGTAGTCATTAAAAATTACTAATCTAGATATTTTGTCTTACTCATTTGGATTTTATTTTTATAGGGACTTTTCCATTTGTCAGATTTGTTTTCTCCTAAGTATGCCAAAGTAAGTAACGTCAAAGATGTTTGTGGTATTTTCATTGAAGAAGTCAGGAGCCAGGAGAAGGAAAGACCTGAAAGATGTAATGTATCATCATTCATCAGCCATTTAGAATTTAGAAGGGAGGGTGGTGGTGAAAGTCAATTAAATCACAAGTATTGCTACTATTTCACAGATTCACATCTTATTTATGATCGGGGGAAATCACCAATACTGTGGCCACTCTCTGGTAATGGAATTCTGACTTTGCAGAAGATGGAGGAAAAGGTGCCATATACTTCATTTAGCAAAAGGCACTGATTTTTTAACAGCACACAAGATGCATTCTGTGAGACTGGACATATAGTAAGCAGTACAGCAATTTGATCCATCCCCTCCTTTTTATGGGGAGTTGCTACTGTAAAATTGGAACTCTGTAGAAACCAAGGGGAATTAAGATATATGGAATCTTACAGAATCATGCTCTTACATTACAGATGCTTTTACAGAAAGATTTAATCAGCAGAGGACTGCCAGGACCTCTAAACACAGAGGGTGTCAGAGATTCACTGCTGGGTCAGCTTTCTTGACTCTTCATCTTAATAAAGACAAAATGCCCGATGTCATTTTGAATGACAAGCCTCTTGGTAATATCTTTGCTAATGGGGATTTATTGTGAAATCAGCATAATGAATTGAACAATTCTGAAGTCAGTTGTAAGCACAAAGGCCAGTAATTAGTGCTTCCAACTTCTGACTCTAAGAAATTTAAATAGTCATTGAGCTGGCATTCAAGCTTTCATGACTGAATTAAAATTAAACATTTACAATGAGGTTGTTTTGCATGTAAGGCAAAAATTATAGTTGCTTATAAAATCTATTTACTTGTAAAATGAAAAAGACCATAATGCAATTTGTTATAGACTATCACTTTAGATTTTTCATCAGTCATATACAATTGGCTGCTCCCCCCAGGATAAAGGCCTTCCACAGTTACAAGCTGCCAGAAAAATACAGTAATGGCTTAACATCCCTAGTAAAACCAGTATGTAAAAACTAGTGTACTAGTTTCTTGAAAAAAATAAGCTTTGCAGATTATGTAAACATCTTTTTGACATTATTACATCATCTATTTAGGATTATCATAACAAGCATGAACTTTAATACACTTCTTGACATCATTTCTATGCCAGCACAAGTTTAGACCAAAACATACCAGTGTTACTCTGTCATGATATCAAAATAAATGAAAAAAAAAAAAAAATCACTAGGTCACAAGCTGTGTTTAGCTAGTGAAGTGTATTGATTCATGCAAAACTTCAGATTAATTATTATTTTCAGAGGTTTCATTTGTGTGACTCATTAAGATTTTCTATAGAACAAAACTGGCCTTGGGACAACAGTGCTGAAAAACCAATATTTAACAGGTATTTACAAAATGCAGAATCATAGAAGCAGTATCAACAGAATTCTCTCTGTTTTGCAGTGCAGTTTTCAGATAGAATAGTCCAAGCATTACAGCCTTTGATAACAGCAAGAGAGGAGACAATAGCTGTCTTAGAGAAGGATAGCAGAACAAGAGGAGAGGAACTAAACACTTCCATGACACACATGCTTCTCCTTGGCCTTCTCACCCTTATTGTCCTAGGGTAAAACAAAAAAAATCCAAAAAGTTTCTTCAAAAGGGACTTCTTAACGCTTTTTTACATGTGGAAAGCTGTCATCAACAAGGCAACTAAGAAAGTTTTCACCCAACTCCAGGAGCAGCCAACTTCTTATAAAAACTCCTTATGAGTACTCCCCAGGATGCTTGAGAATCTGCCATTAACATGCAACCCTCAGCTACTTTAGAGTTACAACCTAGAAATATTTGGCTCACTAGACAGAGTTTACAATGTTCATGCTACTCAGTAAAACGTATTACTTCTCCTTTTTCTAGGGCAACTATGATCCTCAAAGGAGCTTGTTAAGGACATTTCAGTACAAAATTATCAAGATCCATTGAAGAAAGAAGCTTCATGTAGGAATGCATGAAACCTATTTCATTAACTTTATCTGAATTTTCTTGACTGAGCATCATTGATTTCATCCTGATGAAAACTATTTTTGAATCTCAACAGTGCTGTAGCATGTTAAAGCAATTCCTCATAAACGTTCACTAAAGCTGCACAAATACCTCTAAGCACTTTTCTGAAGTTTGAATAGTAACAAAAAATACATCAACTATTTAAAAGGCTCCCTTAGCAAATAAACCAACAAATTCAAGAGAGACACATATGAGTACCCTGTAAGGTATGTAGCAGAAAGTCTAAAAGACCTTTTAGGAAAAAGCCTGAAGAAGTAAATTTTATCAAGTAAATCAGGCAGTGTAGAGATTCAATTTCCAAAGCAATAGCCCGTAACACAGCCAAATTGCCCCTTCCACAAATTAATTTGACATTTTGAAGCATAGCTTACTGGTTTTTGCTGACTACTGGTGTCTTGATAAAGACAGAAGGATGAAACATTTTCTCAGGTAATGGGATCCTGGACACAGTTCTCCTATATAGATAATATGCATCACATTAACTTGCTAACATCTCATAAAGAAAAAGAGATGTTCTGTATTAATTTACATACATTGTATTATTCAAAATATGCTCTGGATTAAAGAATTGCATAGTATAAGTCTGATGACATGTCTACTTTAATATGTGTATTTCTATAACATCTGGAACACCATTTATCCACCCAAGAGTACTGAGGGAGCTGGCAGAGGTGCTCACCAAGCCACTTTCCATCATCTATCAGCAGTCCTGGCTAACCAGGGAGGTCCCAGTTGACTGGAGGTTAGCACATGTGACACCCATCTACAAGAAGGGCTGGAAGGAGGATCCAAGGAACTACAAGCCTCTCAGCCTGACCTCAGTGCCAGGGAAGGCTATGGAGCAGCTCATCTTGAGTGCCATCACGCGGCACATACGGGACAACCAGGGGATCAGCCCCAGTCAGCATGGGTTTAGGAAAGGCAGGTCCTGCTTGACTAACCTATCTCCTTCTATGACAAGGTGGCCTGCTTAGTGGATGAGGGAAAGGCTGTGCATGCTGTCTGCCTGGACTTTAGTAAGGCCTTTAACACCATTTCCCACAGCATTCTTCAGCAGAAACTGGCTACCCACGGCTTGGACGGGCATACTCTTCGCTGGGTTAAACACTGGCTGGATGGCTCGGCCCCAAGTATTGTGGTGAATGGAGTTAAATCCAGTTGGCGGCTGGTCACAAGTGGTGTTCCCCAGGGCTCAGTATTGGGGCTGGTCCTGTTCAATATCTTCATCAATGATCTGGATGAGGGGATGGAGTGCACCCTCAGGAAGTTTGCAGGTGACACCAAGTTGGGTGGGAGTGTTATCTGATGGAGGGTAGGAAGGATCTACAGAGGAATCTGGACAGGCTGGATCCATGGGCTGAGGCCAATTGTATGAGGTTCAACAAGGCTAAGTGCCGGGTCACAACAACCCCATGCAACACTACAGCGTTGGGGAGGAGTGGCTGGAGAGCTGCCCGGCGGAAAAGGACCTGGGGGTGTTGGTCAACAGCCAGCTGAATATGAGCCAGTAATGTTCTCGGGCGGCCAAGAAGGCCAATAGCATCCTGGCTTGTATCAGAAAGAGTGTGGCCAGCAGTACTAGGGAAGTGATCGTCCCCCTGTACTTGGCACTGGTGAGGCCACACCTTGAATCCTGTGTTCAGTTTTGGGTCCCTCACTACAAGAAGGATGTTGAGATGCTGGAGCATGTCCAAAGAAGGGCAACAAAGCTGGTGAAGGGTCTAGAGAACAAGTCGTATGAGGAGCGGCTGAGGAGCTGGGGTTGTTTAGTCTGGAGAAGAGGAGGCTGAGGGGAGACATTGCTCTCTATAACTACCTGAAAGCAGGTTGTAGCGAGGTGGGGGTCAGTCTATTCTCCCAAGTAACAAGCGATAGGACAAGAGGAAATGGCCCGAAGTTGTATCAGGGGAGGCTTATGTTGGATATTAGGAAAAATTTCTTCACTGAAAGGGTAGCCAGGCACTGGAACAGGCTGCCCAGGGAGGTGGTTGAGTCCCCATCCCTGGAGGTATGTGAAAAATGTGTAGATGCGGTGCTTAGGGACATGGTTTAGTGGTGGACTTGGCAGTGCTAGGTTAACGGTTGGACATGATGATCTTAAAGTTCTTTTTTGCAACCCAAACGATTCTATGATTCTATGATTTTACTTAAAACAGCTCAGTATATTAAAAAAGCTGATGGATAGATTTATGTGCTAGCAGCATTGACATGAATCAAGAAACAACACACAAATACAGAGCACTACCTTGCCTCAAAGCAAATAGTTTAGAAATCAGATGCAAGAGCAAAATGAGGGCTCCCAATATCTGACCCAAAGAAATTTGCACTTTCCTCTGGTGGCACTCAAGTTTAATGAGTGAATAAAAAGAAAAAACAAAAAATAACAGTGCAGTTTTACATGCACAAAACACCACAACTGCTCCCCTGACCAAACCACACCAACCCAACCGAAACTGTGCATCTACTGTTGCCCTGTACTTGCCTTGGTTCACATGCTTTTTGCTCCAGGGTAGACGGCCAGCCAGGTGGTGGGCCATTGCAGCTATGGAGATAGCGCAGGGAATGCTGGAAGCTGGCTATGACCCTCCTGAACATGTAACAGCACATTTTCTCTGCAAAGTGAGGTGAATCAACTCAGCGTAAGCAGAGGGAGGTAACCACAGGGCAGATGAAACTGGGTGAGCTACTAGTGAATAAGTGTCCCCTTAGGGGAACCAGGGTCTTGTTCTGTCTCAACATGCAGAAAGAATTCAATCTGAGGGAACAATTACCAATGAAAAAGATTCTAAAAATTATTTTACTTCATCCTAAGGCAATTTCCCATGCACACTGGGAAGTTCTGAATTGTTCCTGATTCCTGTAGTAACTGCACTGAATTAAAAGTGAAAAAAATTCTCCCTTCACTGTTCAAAATATACATCTTAATGGTAAAATATAAAATATATTAATTTCAACTATAACTGTGAATATCTGTCATTGTGGAAAGGCAGGCTTCCCAAAGATGCTACAGAACACAATGCTGTTCATTCAAAGTCTTCAGCCACTTCACCATCATGGAATAATTATGCATTAATTATATCTCATGTTTCTAAGTGAAATATGTTAAGCCATGAGGAGCATGATGCATTTAGATTCATGTCACCTACATGAATGCAAGAAAAGCTACATGCCAATCTCAACACAGCCAGAAAAAATCCTTTTTTTAAACCAGTCTTCCAGACAGCTGAATTATCAACAAATTCTCTCCCTGGATCACACAGTAAAATAAACTTTCCTTGACCGATATTCCTGCATGATCCTGATGTTCCTCATTAAAGAGATAATACAGACTGCGGGATATGACCTAGATCACACTTGTCCAAAGGCCTTCACAAAACTGGTGCAACACAGAAAAAGTCAAGCAAGACTGGTATTCTGTTTCATCTCTGCATTCTTGTTTTTGATGGATAACCATTCTTTTTGCAACACAAATTGATTGAGGTTTTTTTTCACCCAAATAGAAACTGCTAGGACCAAACTTTCCCCAAATTATTTCTCTCTGCTCTAGAGGCACATTTTCAATCTTATTGTATTGCTGGGTTAGGTTTGGTAAAGGTAATAAAAAGCAAAAGCAAAATCATATTTGCCAATCCTCTTCCTTCACCTTCCACCCTTCTTTGCACTAGTGCCCTTGAGCTCCTCTTGCATTTCTTTCTCCTCATTCTTCTAAATGTAAGGTAAGATGTTTTATTTTTTTATTTAACAATCACCAAAGCATAATTTCCTGTAACTGCATGACAATGTATGAAAATATACTTTATCTAACGCGAGGCAGATAAGTGCTTTATGTTACATCATTAATTCTTTATCACATAAGTAAGACAGACTAGGCACCTCCTGAAGATAAATATCTTGTAAAGCATGTTATACTATACCTGTCTTGCTATATTAGGAAGACATTAACTGAAGTATGTTATATATCTTTGCAACCAAGAATAACTTTGATAGAAAACAAACTATGCTGAATAGGATGGACTCTAATGAAGTAAGTTTGGTCTTTTATTTGTATAGTCAGTTCCTTAAGGAATCACTGAGGTTTAAAATTGCTTCTCCTAATATAAAAGGATATGTAGTACTGTCATGGTGTTAATGGCTTTACTGGCAGGTAACATCATGTCATTAAAATATCTTTGTACGTGTCCCACAGGTCATATGGCATTACTTTACTTTAGGTTCATATAGCCTGATGTTAATCTTTGGTGATCCTCCTTTTTTATCTGCCTGTATATATGCTCAAACACCTGTCTGTGAACTTCTTCAGACAGAGAGAATAAATATATACTCTCATCACAATTATTTTCAAATTAAAAAAACAAAAATCACAAAAGGAAAAAGAAATGCCATTCAAAGGGGAGAAATCTATTTGTCTTAGTTTTCCATTTGTTTCTGAACCCTCATTACTATAGTAGCTAAGTACCTCACAGATTTTAACACATTTGTCTTTACAACACCACTCTAAACTAAAGCAGTGATATTATTTCTATTTTACAGCTGGGGAACTAGGGCACAGAAACTCTACACAACTTTGCCATACCAATGGGTCAGATTAAGAGAGGATTCAAGTCTTTATAGCCACTGGTAAGCACCCTCCTAGATCTCTAGCAAACTAGTTATCTGCCTTACCAAATAGCAAGACAAGTAAGTAGGTGGAATCTTAAAGTAAAGCCCACAGAATGACAAATGAGAAGTGAAACTTCACATATACAATCATTAGCTTTACAACAAAAGCTTTCTGAAGAGGTGTTTTATCCACGTCTCCACAACTCTTACAAAAGAGTCCTTAAATATGTTAAATAAGCCAAAGAACAAACTTCTACTTTACCATACATCCAGTTTCTCTCATACACCTGTCTTCTTTTCCTTAGTCTTCAATATATAAAGGGATCATATGGGGAAGACTGGGAAGTCTGCAGTTTTTAAAGACAAAGTCAGACAATTTTGCATCTGGGTATCAATCACCAACACCCACAAATGCCAGATGAACCGCTCTGTATACATAGGGCCCTAAAAGCCTGAAAAAAAGATGGTAAAAAGTTATTTCTGGTAGTATGAAGGAATAAAAAGAATTAGAAAATTACATCAGTTAAGGGAAGCTGCCTTTTGTTAATCAGAGCTTATAACCCTAGGGGGTTTTTTGTTTGTTTGTTTGTTTTAATTCTGCATTGCAATACTGCATGCAATCAGCAAGAGATCATAGAATCACATCATAGAATCATAAAATACCAGGTTGCAAGGGACCTCAAGGATCATCTGCTCCAACCTTTCTAGCACAATCTAGACGAGATGGCCCAGCACCATGTCCAGCTGAGTCTTAAACGTGTTCAGCGTAGTGGAGTCAAACACTTCCCTGGGGAGATTATTCCAATGGTTGACTGTTCTCATTGTGGAAAATTTACATCTCGTGTCCAATCGGAATCTCCCTGGGAGTAACTTGCACCCGTTACCCCTTGTCCTCACCATGTGACTCCTTGTAAAAAGGGAGTCTCCATCTTTGTTGTAGCTCCCCTTTAAGTACTGGAACATGGTGATGAGATCACCTCTAAGCCTCCTTTTCTCAAGGCTGAACAAACCCAGCTCTCTCAGCCTATCCTCATACAGCAGGCTTCCTAGACCCTTGATCATCTTGGTGGCCCTTCTCTGGACCCCCTCCAGCCTGTCCACATCTTTTTTGTATAACGGGGACCAGAACTGTACACAGTATTCCAGGTGTGGCCTGACAAGCGCCAAGTGGGATAATGTGTGTGGCATAATAGAGTGGGATAATGACTTCTTTTTCTCTGATGGTGATGCCCTTTTTGATGCAACCCAGCATCTTATTGGCTTTCTTAGATCTTCCATCTACATGTGGTCAGAAGACACATGATATGGCTGTTGCAACACTGTTGTCAAGAATGAGAACAGGACTGAAAAAGCTGCAAGTGGTTCAAAATGCAGCACCTCACTTATCTTCCTATGTAATCTAGGATGATTTCAGCACCCTGTCCATGACATTCTGAATGCTAATCTGTCTCTTCACTGAATGCCAAA
Source organism: Theristicus caerulescens (assembly GCA_020745775.1). Classification (NCBI taxonomy): domain Eukaryota; kingdom Metazoa; phylum Chordata; class Aves; order Pelecaniformes; family Threskiornithidae; genus Theristicus; species Theristicus caerulescens. Next base: position 80,386,097 of record CM036558.1, read on the forward strand.
TAAAATTTAGACTTTTACCCATAATTTGCAGCCTTGTAACTGCTAAAACTTTCACCAATAATCCCTCTGTATTAAGACACAAACTCAGAGAAAAGATATTACTTTGTTTAGCTCTTCTATAAGTCAATGCAATAGATAATAAATGTATCTGATGAGTAAAACAATTAATCTCTTCCTCACTTAGAAAATTCTTTTCACAAACACTTCAAGAGCTTTCCAACAAAGTAAACACTTCCTACCAAAAAATGTAGTAGAAAATCCAAATTTCTTCTGAAAGAAAAGGCTTGATTGATTGAAAATTTCAGTATTTCCCAATCTATTTTATATGAATGCTTTCATGTGCTAGAGATTTAAGTCTTAAAGGTTAAGAATGCTTTTAGATTTTGAAAATGGTATCAGTGGTACCTACCCTGGAAATGGCTGAGAAAGTGGTATACCTTTCTGGCTGGCATAACTGATTTTAGGTAACATACAGCATAACAAGGCACATAAGGTTATCTCCACTCTGATTTTGGAGCACTTTGTTCTAGAAAGAGACAACCTAAAAAGCAGAGCAAAGAAGTAGTCTGAAAGTGAGCTGAGGGAAAAAAAAAAAGTGAGAAGCTATCCTGGCACCTGAACTCCTAGAGAAGAGCCATTCTCTACAGGTTGTTGTTTCACCCAGCTGGGCCTGTACATAAGCAGCAAAGGCGACAGCTTCTGCCTCCTCCTAGGTAATGCTCACCTCAAATGGAACTTGCATAAACAGTACTTGAAAAGGTTAGCATATCCAAGGTTAGCCCTTGTGCAGGACACCTGAAAATGAAGCCAATTTCTTGTGCTTGCTTTTTTTCTTACCTCCCATGAACCTACAGAGAGCAGAACCAGAATCTGCTCCTCCTTTGGAAGAAAGCTTAAAAGTCAACTTCAAACTTCAATGGTAAGCACCTGCTGTGTGTTTGCTCTAAAATACTTATCACATGAAACCAGTTTCAGTAGATTGAGGTTTAAGGTGTAAGCACACTGAGTGGAAACAGATTGCTCACAGCTATGTTTATTTCTGTTTAAATGTATTTTGATTACTTTTGCTTAATACAAAATTAGAGACTGCATTGCTCTTTGCGACAGCACCCTGAGGACCTGCTCTTTTATTCTTACTGTATTAGTCCAATTTGTTCTTTGAACCAGTTACAAGCCTAACCTTTCCATTTGTGCCAAATTAGCAGCAAGATGCATCTTCTTTTACCCATCATCGAGAAACATTTTCTTTGCTCCTGATTCTAAAAAAGTCCTAAACTTCAAAACAGATGCTTCATTATATGACACCTGTATAATTGTTCCCATGTTGCTATGGGAAACTCAGCTTCTTATACCTTTGAAATAATTAGGACTCAAGCAATGATTGTCATAAGGCCTGGCTGAATAATGTTTGTCAAACAATTTGATGAATTATGCCATAATAATCATTTGCATGAGCTTAGGGTTGCTTGATTTCTTATTTGTTGAAGTGTGACAACCGATTCAGTACCATACAACAGACAATGATGACAGTCTCTGGTGCAAAAGTTTAGATCAGGGAGATCAAAAGTAGGGGAAAAAAAAACAGTGCTGAGGGAGTGAGTTGGTTCTCTTTGTAATACAGAAAAGATCATGATAAGTTTAATTTATATGATATATTTACTGTTTTTAAGATTACACAATTAGAATAAAAGATTACTACAAAATGACAGATTCAAATGTATGATGTTGAAAAAAGAAATCAGTGGCTATGGTTTTTTTCAAAAGGTCTACAAGACTTAGTTCATTCCAAAGGTAAGTTGGGCGAATATGTGCCTAGCTTCTTTATCTTTGAAAACATCACCTGTACCTCAACCACAAAATCAAGAGTTTCATTGCCATGCAGTCATGAATCTGACCAGTGGGCATTGCTGTGATTTTTCTTCTCCCTCTAGGAGCTCTGAACATCCTCTTATAAAATCATAAAGTCCTGATTGTACAGTCTTTTGTTTTTTTCATTGGTGAATATTTGCTTCGGTAATCATTAATGGACTTTGATCAACATCCATTGTTATTTTTTACCACTGATTCTATGAAGATGATCCTTTATCTTTGGTTGCAGGAACTGTACTTTGCATCAATGCAGCAAGCTATCTCTCCATAAGTTAACCCAGCACTGGCAGTGTAGGAACAATATACACTCAGCTGCCTAAATAATGCCTCAAGATACCAGGAAGATTTTGTCACCTGGATCAATCTCAATTGGATTCCAAATCAAGATACAAGTTCAATCCCTGAGTTTTCCACAGATTTCTTTTGCAAAACCAAGGAAGCAGTTTCATTCTGTCTGTTCAACAGTTCTTCATCAGGAAATGGGACGGATAATATCCTCCTCTATCAGTTGACTGTTTGCTTCTTATTAAATTTATACTACAACTAGAGCAATTGAACACATAAACTGGCTGATACACAGCTAAGCTTACAATAGCATTAATGGCATTATCGCCATTATTAGAGTAACTGCATTGGAGGACTTAATTCTTTGGAACTGTTAATCAAAAACTTTTCACCAACATTAAATTCATGTTGGAAAAAACCCTGCATACAGCAAGAATGCTGATTTTGTTCCTGAAGGAAACATGAATCTAGGCTCTTTTCTTTCACTAGGACTACTGAAAGTAGCACAGACATTTATCATCAGCCCTGACAATATCTCAGGGAAAATCAATGTATCTGTAGTCTTGTTTTTGAACAACTGAGATTGCCTTTTATGAAAAGCAAATTGTGGACATGCTTTAAATCTTAAAAGATTTCCAGAGATGACAACACTAGCTTATTTACTACTCAACTAATTGATTTGCTGTAAGGGTTCTAAATAGACCTAAAACTAATGTTAGAGTCCAATATAGATAACAAACTTGAGTGGAGGAAAAAGAGGTAGACTAAAGCATAAAAATCTATGGAGGAATATAAAGGTTCAGAAAGGCTTATGCTATCAATATCATAGAAGACAAAACCCCCAAGACCCCCCAACATTAAAGAAACAGCTAAGAGACCCTTCTGAGACCAAATTTTTTGACCAGACGTGTGAGTTGACAGCTGTATGAGAAGAATATTGAATACCTATTGTATTGAATAAAGCAATCAAATAAAGCAGTAATAAAATATTAAGGAACAAGAACTCTTGATCAGCAGAGGAAATGATGAGTCTTCCTCATTCTGACTTTAAAAGATGGGTAGGCTGTGCAGATTGTTGTCCTTTACATACCAGAGGACATCAAAAGAAATGATGTTCAAAGTCACATTTTTTCTCTAGATATAGTTGAACCTTAATCCTGGATATTACACTGCTTGGTTCTGCAGTTTAAAAATTTCCATTGGCATTTACTGATATGAAGTACAAAGAGAAAAATTACTCAGGCTTCACAATTCTTCCTTAGTTTTTAAACGCAGTAGTCATTTGCATATAAATATTATTTTATCATTTACCAGGAGTTTAGAAATCTTAAAGGCTTCCTTATACCAAAAAAAAAAAAAAAGGCAAAACCCACAAAAAAGATGAATAAAGACTGAAAATCTGAGTTGATAGTTGAGCATCAAGACAAATTAGAGAGCTAAAAGTATAAAGGTGTTTTCGGTCTCAATTTAATTTCTATGTGTTTACACTGAATCATTCAGGACATAGATTTTAAGTGTTGTAGACTACATTCTAAGCTGAATCACAAGTTTATTTCATGATTTTTTTAAATTATTACTGTTAGGTGTGCATTGCAGTTTTTATATTTCTCTGGGAATTTTCATGGTTTTTTCTTTTTAGCTTTATTCAGTGGGTGCTAAGTGCTTCTTGGATAAATGAACATACACTCTAAGAACTAATTTTATCGAGCTACTAATTTGATCCTTTCATTGCATTTACATAAATAACAGACAAAATTGTGGAGTAAAAGATTTTTTTTTTTTTCTTCTTTACTCACATATGGTTCACATGTATCTAATTACACCACTTCAACTTGTGTCAGGTTTTTCCTTAAAGAATATAAACAGAACAATATAGGTCACTTAAAAAAGAAGCAGAATATGAAAAAAAAAAGAATTAGAGACTAATGAGAAATAAAGTTAATCAGCTTGAAAATGGCTTACGCTAAAAATAACAGAGAAAATAAAAAGCACCATACCAGTTATCCCAAGTTATGGAGACCTATTCTGAGTAGGCAATTTAAAAAAAAAATCCTCTAGTCAAAGTCAGTGTTAATATCTAAAAGCTTTTGCCTGATTTTGATCTTCCATTTCATTACTGCTTTGGTTTCAAGTCTTTTTTATATAAACATATGTCTGGTTAATGAGGCTGGGTAATTTTTTTGCATTTAAAGCATCTTTCTGCTTTCTGAAATATAGCTCTTCAAGATATTGGTTTATAATTGCATATGAATTTTTTTTTAATTTATGTTTGTGCTTTCATTCATGGTTGGAGTGTGTTTTTTTAATGTGGCTAATATCTGTTTATCTCTTGCTCTTATGCTAGCTCATTGTTGATGAGATTTTCTTTTTTCATTTCTTGTGGTCTTTCAATGTAGAATGCTTTTTTCTTAAAAATACACATATTTAGAAATCGTTATAGTGAATAAATACTTATGGGTCAAATCCTCAAAAATGCTGTGGGCTTAGAGAAGAAACTCATGAAGGGGACCTTTTTGCCCATATGCTCGCTTCTCAGGGCAATTCATGCCAGGAAAGTGAAGAAACCATGAAAGCTCTTCAGGCACTACACTGCCTGAAACTATGAAGGCTCAAAACCCTGAGTATGCTAATGCTACCTTTGCAATACTTAACTGGAAAATGTATAGTTTCCTTTTTAAGATTTCCCAAGGTTACCTACTTGAAAATGTTTACTTTTCTATGAAAAGAAATAACATCATGAAACAACGAAATTTGAAAATATTACTTAGAAGTACCTTGTGGTCCCTTGTATGAAGTGAAATTAGGGTCTCATCTGACTTCATACTTCATAAAACTCCATTCTTAACCACATTTTGTTTCCCATAATGTATCCCAATCTTGTCTTTGAAAAGAAAGACAATACAGCAGATATTTTTCACAAAGTTTTTCCTTATATATTTAAAAAGAGAGTCTCAAACAAAACATTTAGATTTCTTAAAAACTCATGCAAAGGTGTATTTTTTAAAAGCCAGCAATCTCACCTATTTCCTGTAGTTCAAGCCTCAAGAAGTTTGAACTCCAAAGTGACACCTCTCTTTCAGAACTAGTTGGAGGTACAGATTACTGTCTAGGCGAGAGAAAAGCAAATTCTTGTTAGGAAATAAACTACTTTCCAAAATAAGCAGTTGTGAACATTATACAGCTAGTTCACTCCATTATTGGAGATTTCTGAGATATGAATCCAAATTGCACCTTCCCAAAGTAATGTCATATTTCTAAATTAAGGTTTGGTGTACGGGACACTATCATTCCCTTTTCTTAGATGCAGTTGCACTTTTCATGGAATACTCATAATATTTTCATCAGAGATCAAACTCTACAATCTAATGAATAAGCCTTTTACCTAACTGGACATCTGAATTGCATGTCCTGATTTGAAGTGATAGTTAAGTGTTCCATCAAATATACAATTTCAACAAAATAAAGGGAGAGCATCCCTGTTCCAAAATATCCTAAAGCATTCTAATTTAAGTCTTTGTGGGATTCAGACAGAGAATGGATTTGAAAGATGTCTTCCACAAACTGAGTGAGTTACCAAACTACTGGACTAACAGACAAAAGCCAGAAACTGGTCTAGCACAAACAAAGTCTAGACTCTTCATTTCCATTGCCTTTCCTTCTATTGAAAGTGCCCGAAATAAAATGCACAAGCCTTGTTTCATGTTAAATAAAACCTGTTTTCTGTATGAAGCTAATTTATTTATATATCCATTTCAGTAGGGGCACTCCCTTCCTGCCCAGATTCTTCCCTTCAGCTCACAAACTCAAAGAAAACTGATATCCATCCCATAATCTTAGGTAGAGGCACCAGAACTGAGAGTGGTTTTGTAGCTGTTCAGAAACTGTCAAAGTGAAATTGTTTTACAGCTTGCTGCTGCTTTGTCCCCAAGCTTGCTTGATTTTGTTCTTTGCTAGCTTAGAGCATGTCAAACAACATGGCTTAACATGTTATACTCAGCATTTTGTCTGTTTCTCCTGTTCATTTTCACTCCCTTACTGCCCTCTCATGCTGCAGTGTCACATTTCTCATACAGTTCCATCTACATGGCTGTGGACACAATCTATTTTAATGTGCAGTAGTACACACCAATGCTGTGTCAGCTCTAAGATCACACAAACAAGCATTAGAACATTATTTTATCTTCACAGGTTTCTGACTATTATTTCACAAGAAGAACATACAATGAAAATAGCATACTCAGCTGAGGAAGGATTCCAGACAAAATGGATATGCAACAGTCTACACCAAAAATTGCGCACTGAGTTGAGACAAAACGTTAATTATTTTTTTCTTTTTGAAGAAAAGGATGGGTAAAGAACCAAAAAGCTCATCCCATCTGTGTTGTTCTTTTTTCTGCTGTGTTCCTAGTGAATGGAATTGAGTGTCCCAGTACTGTCAGAGGTTCTTAGGGTTCAGGGCTCTTGTTCTTCCTTCCTATTCAACATCATTTTAGATGATAATTCTGTACAACTTTTTAATAAAAACTTTAGTATTCACTAGCAAACATAGCTGTTCAATACTGAATGTGCAAATTCAAAGAAATGAGTTAAATACTTTCACTTTTCTTCTTCTCTCCAAAAGAGATGCCTATTAAATTGGCAGTGATAGAATGATGGCACATCACATGCATACATTTTATCAGTGAAAAGATCTGGCATAGCATTTGGTGAGAAACTAATTACAATCTATGTTAACACAATATGCGTGGTATGCCACTGATTGAACATTGAGTTATGTTTGATGTCAGTCATTTCTGGATTTTTTTTTCCCCTTTACTGACTGCATATATTACCAAAATGCTGGAAGGGGAAAAAAATAAAAAAAAAAAGAAAATTAAAAGAAGATTGTAGGGATTTTTTTTTTTTTTTTACAGATTGCAGCAGTTTTGTGGTTCTTTTTTTTCAGATTACTCATTTGAAGGCAGAGAGAGAAAGTATTGTTAACAGTGGTAATAAGTAATATTTAATTATTTTCTCCGGAAGATTTAAACAACAAATGCAATCCCAAGACATTATCCTCATGGAGGTGGCACCCCACTGTGAGGCACTCTAATACCTTTTTGCTTCCCAGCCACCACATGTGGCAGGGGCTTGTAACTGGAACACTTTGCAATAATTCTCTGCATCCTGGGACCAAGGCTGGAGGGGTACCATTTCCAGTACTTCAGAATGCAATATGAGATGTTCTCAGAATCGTTACCTTCATACTTACCTCTTAAAAATTTTCCTTATTAACAAATTTCAGAGAATGTCTCTTTAATAATAGGCACACTCTTAGCAGTGCCGGTTTATTTTATCATTATTATTTTATCTGGTTATTTCAGGATGAGAAACACATCATACACAGCCACTATTTTGACAGTGAATAAGTCTTCAAAGTAACAATTTCAAATTATGGAAAAAAAAATCACCAAAACCTGAAGCATTTGTCAGTTTATTTCAACTGAGACCTGGTTCATACTTATTCATAACAGATGGGAATGTTTAATACTATGTACCTTTTCAAGTTTCATATTGTTTAGACCAACCAAGTGTCTCCAGAGATTTCAAGGTTTTAGTCGCATTCTTAACTATTATCAATACCTTTGTGGCCAGCTGATACTCTGAGGATATGGGATGAGCTGAGAGTGGATATACTGAAAGCTAATGCCTTTTTTATCACTGAGATGGTGACATGGTTTATGGTAACATTCACAAAATACCCCTGAAATCTGGTAATACTGGATTTTTTTTTGTCCCTACATGAAGAGATGTGGAGTTTTTCACCTATAAACCAATTTTTTTTAGAAAAACATCCTTTGGAAACTAAGAAAGTGTCTGAAACCCAGTAAAAAATCCTTAATTCTTTATGCACTCCCAATAATGTGGCTTTTTAGCAACCAGCTCCAATCCCTTACCACTTGAAAAGTCCTTCAAGACTCCTTGGCCAGTTACCATTGCTACTTTTCCCATATAATGGGATTTCTTGTATATCACTAAACTCCATATCCCTTAAGACAGTCTTATGGGACACAGGGGTTTTTTCTGCATTTTTTGCTGTAACTGGGCATTTTTCCAAATATCTAGCAGAGCAGATTTTCAGACTTCCAGGAAAACAACTACTGAATATGTTTTCATAACAGTCCTGAGCATATGCAGAACATACAGTGAAACTGACTGTATTTTCTTGCCTTTCATATAACATATAGTTCATCCACCCTGTGCAGAGAACAGAAGCCCCAATGCTGTGCCCAGGTCAGCCAAAATTCTTAAGATAAGTTTGCTTGTTTTTCAACAATTAAGATATATGATTCTTCCTGGTACTCAAAATAAATCATGTCTAATCCAGTTGAGAATGGACACATCTGTATAAACTCAGAATTTCTAGGATGCTCCTGAAAGGTGAGTTATTTATCAGACTATTTATCTTTGGTAACAACTAATTGTCCAGAGTTATATACATACATTGGGGTTTGAGGTCACTGCTAGGAGATATGGAACATGAATTTGTGTTATCTTTTGACTACTTGTGCATAAGAACCTAAGTGTACTGCCAATTGATACTATCAGCAGCATTACTGTTCAAAAACTCAGTTCCTCTAATATTGCAATTCCATTTGTTAGAAAGATGGGTGAAGAAGGCTAGCAAATTTGACTCTCTGAGCATAGTAACAGGCAGCTTTTCCCGGCACACTGCGTTAGCATTGTTGTTTCTGGACAGTTTATTTCCTTCCATCTCCTGCATTTCCTGTTCAGACACTGCTCCAACAGTGTAGCCTGTCACTGTCATATCTTCTTTCTTTCAGAACAGAATGCATTTCAGAAAGGTGTATCAGAACACCACAAATTCCAAGAGCTAGACAATTTTGTTTTTCTTGGACCAAACATGTTGTATTTATCTCTCTACTACAATTGTACTTGCTTCCCTCACTCTGGAACCAGTATGGAACACGGCTGTTTTTCTCAGACTTACCTTTTCCTTCAAAATATTTTTCTTACTGTTTATTCATCATTTGGCCATGCCTTTAAAAAGATGGAGCCTCAGTTGGTGTCCAAGGCCATATTCAAGCTGACCCCTTGAAGATACTTGATTTTAAACTCTGAATATCTTATTTCAGGATGTGATGAACTTTAGAGGATAATTACAAGACACCTAGCAAGAAACTAAAAGTACTTTATCTGAATGACCACTGACTGGAGCTTCACAAACCTTTTCTCTACCACAGATACAGTAGCTCTTTATTATGCTTAGAAATACTACTGAATGAGAAGTTGTTTGTTCCACTTCCTGGGAGATTAATGCATATCTGTACTGATCAGGAAGTGTTGAGATTTGGGTGCCTTAGCACAGTATGATACCAAATTAGCACAATGTTTAAAAAAGGAATATGTGTATTCATCTCAGTATCAACTTGTATACTAACAGCAGTGGAACAGTCCATAACTCAAAAAGTAGCTGTAGTGCTATTAATGACTTAATGACTTTACTCAGGTAAACTTAAGAACTTTCAGTTTCATACTTTCATTGACTAATAACAGAGAGCTGTAAAATAAAGAATGGCAAATAGGGGGTTGAAAGTTTCAGCAAAAATCATGTCAATAGTTTAACTCTATTTTTAGAGCAAAGCTTTAGGTCACACATCTTTATATACTTTTCTATATAAGTATAAAACTTAGTGTTTTAAATATTTAAAATGTAATATGTGGGTTTTGTATCTTTGTCTCAATTTCTTACCAAAACATACATATATTATCCTCAGCAAGGATATTCTGCTGAGGAATATTCTACATCACTCCTTATGTAGTTGTGATTGCTATAGAGATCATGAAATTATATCAACAAGGATTACATGATCCATTAGGATCAAAGGATTCAGATTCAAGAGAGAGCTCCCAAAAAAGCCAAAGGTAATGTCTGTGACACCTAATAAACTTGAATCTTAACCTGTTTAAACACACCAAAAAGTAGAATTCACACGGAAGCTAAGCCACTACATTTTATCTCAAGCCTCCATGAAAGTCTCAGCTTCTTCAGCAGCCCCAGGTCATTGTTCATGAATGATGCTGAGACATTTCTACCTGCAGCAAAACCTAAGCTGTTAACAGTGAGTTTAGATACACATTCATCTTTTCATGTTTTCCAGATATCTAAAATGTGGATAGGAAGGACAAAATGTGGAATGGAGTTAGGAACATTAAAAAAAGGGACACCAAATTCATAACTGAGTAGAAACAAAAAGAAAGCTTTTGGGTCATCAAGACTTATTGAGAGTATAGGAGAGAAAGAGAATATGTGGAAGGAAAGAAATTTACAATGGACAGAGATGTTTTGTTGAAATATAATTTCAACTCGCTTTGACTTCAGAGAGTCCAATCTGATGGTACCTTATCTCTCTCCATTTTCTTGCATTCACAAATATAAAATACTTCAAAATACCCAGCTAAATATTTGTAATGGCTAGGTTCATTACTATAAATCCTATGAAAATGCTCTATCCTACCCCCAATCTGTGCATATATTTGGGTTTATATTCTGTACTGTTATATTAAAATTAATAAGAGTTTTATGCACATAAGAAACACGTGCAAAACAAATCTTCATACTGAAAATGGAAAACATTAGAAATAAAGAGCTAATTTGCCTAGACAGGGGATTAACTTTATACTTGTACACTGTGCAGAAGAGCTGACAAATGGCTATCCTCACCTTCAAAGTGTTGATTTTAATTTGTATTCTGCAGGGACTTGTAAGTGTGCATGCATGTATCTTAGAAACACACATACATACTTAATTATAGATATGTACGGAAGAGAAGAAGAAAGTGTGGCTGTGTAAATACTCAGAAGTGGTAATTGCATTATGATGTTATGTTTATCATCTACTTTAAAAGATTCATCTAGGCCTCCCTATGTCAATTCAATGCATCATGCAAGAATGTACACACATATAAACAATATTAAAGACCAAAGTGCTGAGGTGAGAAGCTCCGGTGCCAGCACAATCCACAGCAGTGCACTCTAGCGCAGAGCACAGTGGGGGTTTCCCAAACTGGGGGAACCTCAGGGGGAGCCGAGAGACCCACCAGGAGCCCAGAGCTTGCGTGACATTGGCTGACAAGACCTGGGTGGGGCCAGGAGCAACAGCAGCCAAACCTCCCCACATGTATAAAAGAAGCCCTTAGGGAGCACTAGTAACCAAGATTGCCGTGAACAGGGTGGGCAAACAGGGCATGGCACATCAGTAAGGGCGTGGCGCATCAGTAAGGGCATGGCGCAGCAGTCTGCATGGCAGTTCACGCAGCAGGCGGTGCAGGAAGGGCACTGAAGCTCTGCCAGATCAACCAGGGAGCAATGGTATCCACCCAGCAGAAAGCCATGGCTTCACTAAGTTCTGTACCCACCACAACTGACACAGCTTCCCAGACAGAGCTCCAGTGGGAACACACTGCCACCTGGACAGCAGCAGTGAGCACACCTGTGGGAGGTGCGCCCAGTTAGAGGAGCTCCTCTGCTTAGTGACAGAGCTCTGCGAGGAGGTGAGTAGGTTGTGCAGTATCAGGTAGTGTGAGAGAGAGATAGACTACTGAAATCACACCCTACCTTCCCTGGGACAGGCTCCACTGGCAGACAGGACACATGATATGGAGGATTCCCTATCCTCTCTCCACCTGGCTGAACATGGTGACTTAAGGGATGAGGGCAATGGCAACAAGTTCCTGCCTGGCGCAGCAGGCACGTCTCCTCTCTGACTACCCCACCTTCCCAGGTGCCCTTGCATAATAGGTATGAGGCTCTGCAAGTGGAACCAAATGATGATGAGGACGATGGTACATCTAGCTCGGAGGTGTCGTCGAGATGAAGTCGGCCTACGCACTGTGTCAAAACCTCTTTCATAAAGAAAAAAAGACAGGTCAATGTCACAGGAGACTCCCTTCTGAATGGAACAGAAGGCCCAATACTTAGACCAGACTCACTTCTTAGGGAAGTCTGCTGCCTCCCTGGGGCTCAGGTTAAAGATGTGAAGAGAAAGCTTCCTACCCTGGTATGGCCCTCAGACTATTATTTATTATTGCTTTTTCAGGTAGGCAGTGAGGAAGTTGCAATAAGAAGTCCAAGGGCAATCAGGAGAGACTTCAGGGCTTTGGGGTGACTGGTTAAGGGAGCAGAAGCACAAGTAATGTTCTTTTCTATCCTTCCAATCGCAGGGAATGATGAGGGAAGAAACAGGGAGAACCAGCAGATCAATACCTGGCTCCGAGACTGGTGTCACCGGCAGAATTTTAGGCTTTTTGATCACGGGTCAGTTCACACGACACCAGGCCTGCTGGCAACAGACAGGGTACGCCTGTCTCAAAGGGGGAAAATCATCTTTGCACAGGAGTTAGCAGGGCTCACTGAAAGAGCTTTAAACTACATTTGAAGGGGGAAAGAGGTGAAACCAGGCTCACAAGAGATAAGCCTCAGGGTGGCACGCCAATATTTGAGGAGCAGCGTGCTAGCGAGGTCCTTCAATCTGCCATCTCAGTGGAGGTAGGGGATGGAGATCCACGCAGCAGCAGAGATGCAAGATTTATGGATGTGTTAGGAACCATGGAAGCGCCTGAGAATGGTCATGTAGGAATTAGTGCTTCTCCCCCGAAAAAGGTGGCAGGAACAATAGCCCAACTGAAGTGCATCTACGTCAAAGCCTGCAGCATAGGCAACAAACAGGAGGAGCTGGAAGCCATTGTGCAGCAGGGAAACTATGATATAGTTGCCCTCATGAAAACACGGTGGGATGACTCACATAACCAGAGTGTTGCAATGGATGGCTATAAACTCTTGAGAAGGGACAGGCAAGGAAGGAGAGGAGGTGGGGTAGCCCTGTGTGTTAGGGAGTGTTTTGATTGTCTAGAGCTTGACGATGGTGATGACAGGGTTGAGTGTTCATGGGTCAGAAACAGGGGGAAGGCCAACAAGGAAGATATCATGGTAGGAGTCTGTTTAGGACCACCCATCCAGGATGAAGAGGCGGATGAAGTATCCTACAAGCAGCTGGGAGAAGTCTCACAATCACTAGCCCTTGTTCTTCTGGGGGACTTCAACTTACCAGATGCCTGCTGGAAATACAATACAGCGGAGAGGAAACAGTCTCAGAGGTTCCTGGAGTGTGTGGAAGATAACTTCCTGACACAGCTGGTGAGGGAGCCAACTGGGGAAGGCGCTCCGCTGGACCTGTTTTTTGTGAACGGAGAAGGGCTTGTGGGTGATGTGACGGTTCAAGGTCATCTTGGGCATAGCATTCACAAAATGATAAAGAGTTTTCGATTCTTGGAGAAGTAAGGAGGGGGGCCAGCAGAACTGCCATCTAGGACTTTTGGAGGGCAGACTTTGGCCCGTTTAGAAGCCTGGTTGACACAGACAGACAACAGTTGGGAGGCAGTCCTGAAGGGCAAAGGAGTCCAGGAAGGCTGGACATTCTTCAAGAAGGAAATCTTACAGGCGCAGGAGCAGGCTGTCCCCATGCGCCGAAAGACAAGCCAGTGGGGAAGAAGACCGTCCTGGCTGAACAGAAAACTTTGTCTGGAACCCAGGAATAAAGGGAGAGTTTACGACCTTTGGAAGAAGGGGCAGGCAACTCAGGAGGACTACAAGGAGGTTATGCAGGGAGAAAACTAAAAGGGCAAAAGCCCAACAGGAACTTAATCTGGCTACTGCTGTAAAAGACAACAAAAAATGTTTCTATAAATGCATTAGCAACAAAAGGAGGGCTAAGGAGAATCTCCATCCTTTATGGGATGTGGGGGGGAAACACAGTGACAGAGGACAAGGAAAAGGCTGAGGTACTTTAATAGTCAGACCAGTTGTTCTCAGTGTACCCAGCCCCCTGAGCTGAAAGACAGGGATGGGGAGCAGAATGAAGACCCCATAATCCAAGGGGAAATGGTCAGTGACCTGCTACACCACTCAGACACACACAAGTCTATGGGGCCAGAAGGGATCCCCCCAAGGATACTGAGGGAGCTGGCAGAAGTGCTCACCAAGCCACTCTCCATCATCTATCAGCAGTCCTGGCTAACCAGGGAGGTCCCAGTTGACTGGAGGTTAGCACATGTGACACCCATCTACAAGAAGGGCTGGAAGGAGGATCCAAGGAACTACAAGCCTCTCAGCCTGACCTCAGTGCCAGGGAAGGCTATGGAGCAGCTCATCTTGAGTGCCATCACGCGGCACATACGGGACAACCAGGGGATCAGCCCCAGTCAGCATGGGTTTAGGAAAGGCAGGTCCTGCTTGACTAACCTATCTCCTTCTATGACAAGGTGGCCTGCTTAGTGGATGAGGGAAAGGCTGTGCATGCTGTCTGCCTGGACTTTAGTAAGGCCTTTAACACCATTTCCCACAGCATTCTTCAGCAGAAACTGGCTACCCACGGCTTGGACGGGCATACTCTTCGCTGGGTTAAACACTGGCCTGATGGCTCGGCCCCAAGTATTGTGGTGAATGGAGTTAAATCCAGTTGGCGGCTGGTCACAAGTGGTGTTCCCCAGGGCTCAGTATTGGGGCTGGTCCTGTTCAATATCTTCATCAATGATCTGGATGAGGGGATGGAGTGCACCCTCAGGAAGTTTGCAGGTGACACCAAGTTGGGTGGGAGTGTTATCTGATGGAGGGTAGGAAGGATCTACAGAGGAATCTGGACAGGCTGGATCCATGGGCTGAGGCCAATTGTATGAGGTTCAACAAGGCTAAGTGCCGGGTCCTGTGCTTGGGTCACAACAACCCCATGCAACGCTACAGGCTTGGGGAAGAGTGGCTGGAGAGCTGCCCAGCGGAAAAGGACCTGGGGGTGATGGTCGACAGCTGCCTAAACATGAGCCAGTAATGTTCTCGGGCGGCCAAGAAGGCCAATAGCATCCTGGCTTGTATCAGAAAGAGCGTGGCCAGCAGTACTAGGGAAGTGATCATCCCCCCTGTACTTGGCACTGGTGAGGCTGTAACTCGAGTACTGTGTTCAGTTTTGGGCCCCTCACTACAAAAAGGACGTTGAGATGCGGGAGCATGTCCAGAGAAGGGCAACAAAGCTGGTGAAGGGTCTAGAGAACAAGTCTTACGAGGTGCTGCTGAGGGAGCTGGGGTTGTTTAGTCTGGAGAAGAGGAGGCTGAGAGGAGACCGTATCACTCTCTACAGCTACCTGAAAGGAGGTTGTACCAAGGTGGGTGTTGGTCTCCTCTTCCAAGTAACAAGCGATAGGACAAGAGGAAATGGCCTGAAGTTGTATCAGGGGAGGCTTATGTTGGATATTAGGAAAAATTTCTTCACTGAAAGGGCAGCCAGGCACTGGAACGGGCTGCCCAGGGAGGTGGTTGAGTCCCCATCGCTGGAGGTATGTGAAAGATGTGTAGATGTGGTGCTTAGGGACATGGTTTAGTGGTGGACTTGGCAGTGCTAGGTTAATGGTTGGACTCGATGATCTTAAAGGTCTTTTCCAACCTAAATGATTCTATGATTCTATTTTCATCTACGCTGTTTGTAGGACAAGCCACAACCAACTAGGTGCATTTTTAAACAGTAGAACAATGTTGATTCTTTTGTGTTTTGAGCAGTATGACTCTGTCAATACAGTTTGATCAGTATGTTAGTGATTCAGATTACTTTACTCATTCAGAAGAAAGCAGATAAAATAAATAACAGAATCAAAAGCAGCTGAAATCAAAGATTTTGCCTTATACCTCATTCAATATCTGTATTTGTGCAAAGTGACGATAAACATCGTCAGGCTGAGAGTGTTGATACTTTCACAAGCTGCAAGACAACTAAGTGGTTCTCTGATATTTTCTTTGTTTTTCCCAAATAAAGATGGGGAGGATGGGGTATCATGGATATGATATTTGAAATTTTTTGTGATATACAGATATTATCCAACTATTCCTGTCAAAAGTTTGATTGTCTCAGCTAGTGCTCAACTAATTTAACTACAGTGTTAAAACTGTCAGTGGTACCCTTTGTGCAGTAATTGAACGATGCTAAGGAGCTTCATGACCTTTGAAAATGCCAGCTCCCAACCAGGACCTGATGTAAAGTCTTTGCAAGCACACACATCCTTCTACAAGATGTAACTGCTGCAGCTGTCACATTCAATTTTTTCTAATGTCAAACGCAGTTTGGCTTGTGTTTGGCATATTGAATTCTGTGCATACTGGTAGATGACTTTTTATTTATTTCATTTAATGGTTTTTAGAGACCTAATCAAAACTATAGTGTTGAAAAGCTTTTGTCTAAAGGATGAAGTATAATGTCTTCTTTCTGACTACCTCCTAAGGCTATGTATTAGTGGTCATCACCTGAAACGTCTGAGACTTTCCTCCTTCAGTTAGAATGTTACTTCACCTGAAGAACTTCAGCATTTATTTCACAACAACATGTAATGGAATAGGTTATCTGGCTCCTAAAATGGTTTATGTTCCTATTATAATGAAGTTCAAGAGGGCTTTTTATGATGAAGAGGTGCCACAGTGAAAAAGATCTATTCGTGATCCTATTTTACTAGTATCATATGCATCTGTTTCTCTGCATTACTATACAATAAACCAATATTTCCACACAGAGAGTAAAATACAAGGTTAGAAAAGAATATGAATCATAGGTAAAAGGAGGTGGTATTTCACAGTTCAGATTCTGAGCTCAGTGAGAATTGTTTTAGGTAGTTTTCAGGAACACCGAAGGAGCCAATGCCTGTTCTTACACATCTGACACCTCTGACAAATATTATAATTCACCCTTAAGAAAGAATGAAAATAAGTGTGTGTATTTAAGAGCAAAATACATTATTGAGAGAAATCTTCTGGCAGCATGGGAGAGACACTGCAATGGAAGACAGAAAAATATACAAATATAAACAGAGCTAGAGAAAAAGAACTACTATTTTTCAAAATTATTTAAATAATAGATTTTGGGGGGTCTAGCTGCTGCATCCAAAAATAGTCACAATAATATTAATCATTAAAAAAATTTAATTTCACTCTTCTAGTTAGTTGTTTGTTTGTTTGTTTGTTTTCCTGGCTGAAAACAATGAAATATCATCTATTAACAATATTTCAAATTAATTTTCTTCCCTGATCAGGAGGTAATATTTCCACAAGAGTATCTTACCAGACTTTGGGTATTCAGAATGGACTCTCCATCATCATCTTCTGCTGGAGCTCTGTTATATTACCTAAAGTACTTCCATTCAGGTGAGAGAAGGATAGAGAATCATAGCCTCAGAATTAGGACAGTAGTTTGAAGACAGGATATTTCAAATCCAGATTGTGATGCAGTTGTTATTGCAATTGTTATTCATTCCAGACAGTATTAACAGGCACGAATACGATACCTCATCCAGAATACCTTGTTGTAATTGTCTAGCACACTTTCCCTAGAAAGTGGGAGCCATGGGCTCAAATCCCCTGAAGAGAGGTGATTGACACATTTCTGAGTCTTTGAGTAGAGAAGAAGGAATGGCACAGAATTGTAAGTTTGTTGCAAAGACCGAACTATGGAGAAGAAATGTTTTCCTCCAGCAGTAGTATTCAGTATTTTTTTCCACACTTGTGATGAATGCTAGGACTACTGAAAATTTATTTTATAGAAAAATTATTACCTTTAGAATTTCAAAAGGTTGATATATTCAGATTCATCAGCTGACTTTGAAATATTTAGTGATTTCTATTAGGACAAGAATCTAAAGCAGACCAATGCTAACATTTTTACCTCAGGACTGAAGTAGAAGACTAAAAATTAATACTATAAAAATCAAAACATAATCTCATTCAAAAATCCCAATGTATTTGATATCCCAAATGGAATTCAGTGGAAAGTTAGACAAGTACAAGGAAAATTTCCCTTATCTTCTGTCCACATAATGCCTTCTCCAAGCAAACAGCGAAAGTACTTTACATATGGGATGTTCAGCATTCCTAAGACTGAGTAGGATCTCAGTTTTTGTTATGACCACAACCTAGAATGCCAAGAGCATTTCACAAATCTTCAAAATACCTTACAACCTATGCAAAAGTTTCTTAATTTTTTTCCCCACCCTAGCTCTGCTCAATTGTATCTACTCAATTTTAATCTTGAAAAATACAGAAAAGCTCTTGGGTACTATTATTACTGTATTACTTTTTGCCTGTATAAGATATTGACAGATTTACTCTTTAAAATAAAACAGATTCATTTTCACCTTTCTTCCTTACTGACAGAGATTCAGTCCTTGAATTATGCTACCCATCAATGACCTAACCATGTTCACCCAAATTTTATTGACAGCAGTACTGTTCCTTAAAAGTATTAACACCCTCTGTTGAGCTGTTCTGCAGACTGTATTCAACCAAAAAATATGAAATCATGTTCAGTTTGAACAAAACCAACAAAGACTGCAAAGCATTTAGAGAAATGCTTTCAAGCTAGGAAACTATGTGACCTTTATCTAAGCAATCCGTGCCACTCTCTAGCAGTAACAGATTTCTTTAGAGAAACAGGTTTTTGGCTGAGATTTCTCAGTTGTGTTGTCCTCATCTGGGTTAGAAATTCCTGCTTAAAGTTTCCTTGAGGAACCAACTAGTATATCTTCTATCTTCCACATATATTTTCCTACATTACATGTATGATAAATATAGGTAAAAATGCCAACTATGTTTATTTGTTTTTTGAAGCTAAAAGACAATTTATTATTATTATTTTGCCAGATTGCCTGTATATGTTCACAGGTCATAGTATCTTAGTCATGGTATAAAAAACTGTGTCATGCTGTGGTCAAAAGAAGGGAGGGCTAAGGTAAACTCTGGAACTGTGTACTGTACAAGAAGGTCATTCAGTCTTTGATGGAAACTGAAACCTGGGTAACTACCACCTTCTGGTTCCTTACACTTTTATTTTTCTTTATACAACACGGGCGTGGAAGAACCTTACTATTAGAGGTACTCTACTGTATTAAACATGTACATACAGTAAAACTTAATGCCTAATCGAATACTCTGTCCTCAAAAGAAAGCCTACACACAAAGAGTTCAGGAACCAGAAAAAATTTTCTCACCTGAAGTCAGAGCAAATCCAAGGCACCATCAACACAGAGAGAGAGGGAATGGTGCAAGGTCAGGCAGAAAGGCAAGCAGAAGAGACTTGGCTTTGGGGTTTTATTTATTGCATTTTCTGGCAAGAAAACCACATATATGATGTACATGTAGGCTTTTTTTCTGTACCAACCTCACAGAGAAATAGTAGGTATACTAAAACCATGCATTACTATGATGGCATGTATCCAAGCTTTTGGCCTGGATTCCACATCCTGAATATACCCCTATTTTCTTCTTTATAGCACTCAGGGCTAGAGAACAAATAAAAGTGTAAATCTCCAATGTAGAACTTGAACACTGAGAACACCTTTTTTTTTTTTATTTATTCTGACCTATTATGGACCCAATAACCTTTATAATGTTAATAATAAGAACATGAATGTAGCTCAAATCCAAGATCCACAATGATACAAATCGTTCTTATTTTCCATTACGAAGTTCTTTGAAGTTATTATTTGGTTTCAACTATATGAAAAGCCAAAAAGAAAAAGTTAGCAGTTTTATATAGAGATACCTGTATAAATATCTGCTAAAAGAAAAAATATAAAAAATGTGGAATGAAAATCAACAGTCTGTCATGGAGCAAAACTAATTTCTGTGCATTAACAACACAACTTTGTGAACTAACAGTACAGGCCTAATCAAAAACTCATTAAACAAAAGGCACCCACTGATTTGAGTGGGTTTTGGGTCAGTCCCTTTGTTTATCTAACTAATGCTCTCATAGTTTTGCTGCCAGTCTTTGAAAGGTACTTTGCATGTTATTTATCAGAAAGGTTGGTGTATTAAAATTACTAGTTTCTGACATTGTAATTTAGTTTGTAAGATTTTATGAACAATAAAATGGTGTATCACAGCTACTTCTTCATAAATGTCACACTTTATAAAAGATTTGCCTGCAATAAAATGCAAATTATACTTTCTGGGCCTGTATTTTTTCACTGTGGCATCTGGGAATTTAGTAAACTGTAGAACAGAATTCTGTTTCTGTTGTTTTGCCAAGAGGCTATTATACTGGTATTTCCCACAGCAGTGCTTGTATTCTTGTGTGCTGGACATTAGACATCACTTCTGGGAATAAAAAAAATATTTCTAAGAAAATACTTTTATGTTTCAGAGCATTTTACAAAGAAATTTGCATTCCTCCATCACCTCAGTGACCATTTTCTGTAAAACATACCCGGCAATCAAGAATGTCCTCCGAACACAGTCGCATTGTACTGCTAGTGGTCTGAAAGCCATAGAGCTGAGAGTGGAAGTATAAATTATCTGATTAAAGGGATTCTCCCTGTGGAGCATGTAGGTAAACATCATATCCCTGAGGATTTCTTCAGAGTGGACTGCCGAGGTAAACTGCCTGCTATTGAAGATTTAGGTTCCTTGAACTTGAATTTCCTTGAAATATTGTTTCTCCCTCACAAGCTTAGATTAGTACAATCTAGCTTTAAACTGTTAAAAAAAATGTGCAGCCTTCTGTAAGTGCCTCTGCAAGTAGAGTTAAACCCAGTGTATTCAAGCTGTGTAACAATCAAAAGTTGCTGGGTTTGGGCCCCCAAGTCGCATTAGCTGATGTAAGACTACTGGCTGGTGTTGGGCTCCCTAGTTCTGCTCTTTTGCAGTGGGGTTAGGAAAAAAAAATCCAAAGCTTCCAAAGCCGCACCTTAAGGGATGACAGGGAAATTCCTGTGTCAGTGACAAAAGGCATACAGGATAATTGCCTCATGTTGCATAACTAACATTCTAGATAAAAAACAGACTTTTTTTGAATAATAAAGCACAAGAACTCTAAATTTTAGGATT
Organism: Theristicus caerulescens; assembly: GCA_020745775.1. Classification (NCBI taxonomy): domain Eukaryota; kingdom Metazoa; phylum Chordata; class Aves; order Pelecaniformes; family Threskiornithidae; genus Theristicus; species Theristicus caerulescens. Next base: position 80,407,163 of record CM036558.1, read on the forward strand.
GTCTTGAGAATGGCACATTTTCAGTGATTCTAAATTAGAACTATTGTGATTGTCACAGGTGGCATCCATTGTACTTTTGGTACAGTTTTTCTGTAAGTAGTTTTCCAGAATAAGGTAGCTGACTTGAATATTATACCAAGTAATTCTAACAGTTGAGTATCATACAAATTATTTCTGACTTTTGTGCAGGGCTCCAGGAGGTTTGAGCAATTTTTTGTTTGCTGTCTCAGCAAACTCTATTTCAAAATTGAGTTCTACACAAAGAGGTTGCACATCTAAGATCAGAACAATTCTTCCAACTCTAGCTTTAAACAGCCAGTTTCCTGAAGCAGTCACCACCCATCCCCGAACAAGCTAAAGGCCAGTGCTAATCTGAGTTAATGAATATGACATGAAGATGCAGCAAAACCAAAACCAAGCACACTAAAACAGGCATTGTAATTGTTTCAGAATATGAAAATGTTACTGAGGTAAAATCTTCAGTCACCTACATGGTGATTATAACTCAACATTATTAAAAATGCACATAGATGGGCTGTCAACAGTGATGATAAAGATGATTCTCCTGTTCTTTCCTTACAGTGCCTCATCACCATCACATTTACTATATGTGACCTGATACTGTCTGCTAAGAATTAATCTTGCTCCACTACAGAAAGTCATTTGGGGCCACTGATCTTCACAAAAGAGTGTTAATCAACAGCATAGGTACACCAGATTCATCAGAGCTCATTATGCTGCAGAAAACATCATCAGGCATTTGTTTACAGTCAAGGGTATTTTTTTTTCCAGCTATTTCTTTGTATTTGTTTTCCCGCATCCTTAAGACATGAAGTTTTATGAGTTCTGAATAAAATCATACTCTTTTGTTTTGGAATGACATGTGGCTGGTTGAATTAGCATTTGCATGTGTCAGAGAGAGCTTGTATATTAGTAGCATCCAAGTCAAATTCCTAATTTTTTTTGTATAGTCCATTATGAAGGGAGGGCATAGTCAAGTTATACTCCGGTTCAAAGGCATAGAAATATTTGACAGAAAGCAACAAAGATTACACAAGGATTGACTGAAAGTAGCCAAGCGACTTAAACCGCATGGCTTTTAAACTTTCCTGGAAGTCCAGACAACATTGATCCTACTGGATTGTATCTTGGTTTCTGTAAAGGTAACAGAACAGGAATATTTGTGTGATTACTCAAAGTGCAAACCTCCTTATACTGCTCTGTTAATGGTCCTTAGCTGAGATATAGGAGTGAAAGCACAGTCAGACATCCAAGTCAATTTCTTTACAAACAGCTCCATTGAGCAAGCCAGAGGTAATACCATCAGTAAGAATATTAATTTTCTGTTGTAGAGAAACTGATCATTATGTTTGAACAGAGATCATCATCTATTTAGAGGATTTTGCTGCTATACTGGGGGAAAGGAGGAAAAGAAAATTAAGAAGACAACAGAGGGAGAAAAAAACACATTTAGCTGTCCCTCTTTCTTCTTTTTTTATTTGGAGGGGGGGGAGAAGAAAGAAAAAAAGAAATTGCAAACACAGGTATTAATTAGTGTAAAGCCATGTCCACAGTGTCAATGTACCTCAAAACCTAACTTGGAAGGACAAGCTTCCAAAATTAAAGGATAACGGGACTCATGTCCATTTAAGCTTTAAGCATATACTCACAGGTATAGTTCCAGATTTTGAAAGAAACCACTTTCAGGCTGTCTGATGAAAAACACCAGCAGCATGGCACAGGTCACCACCAGTATGACCTATATTCAAACTTAATGACCTGGAGGTAAGTAGATCTTATCTCTCATCACAATCTTCAGCAGCAGAGAGAAATCTGGGAAACTGGCTTCCTGGCTTTCCTCTTTTAACTGTCAAAATTTGTAAGGCAATTGTGAAATCTATAGCAATACTAAATGAATAGACAGTATTTCCAGTAAATACCCTATTCAGTATTCCAAAAATTATTTCTTTTTCTGGAAAAGTCAGTCAAGTCAAAGTGTTTATACACTATTTTATATGCACACACAGAGGCAAATGTACACACACACAAATACACTTCAATGAGTAGATAGAGGGCTATGGACAGTACTCAGGATCTTTTTTTTTTTTTTTTGTGAATTTAAAACACAAATGGAAGAGAGCTAGAAGGCTGTTCAGCCTTGGCTTTGTCTCAAGTGACAAGTGATACATAAAAAAACTGTTAAGTAGTTTTCATTATGTTTAAATATTTTCTATTTCTTCTCAAACATCATAGTCTACTGTACTTCTACTTTTTTAATCAGTTCTTGTTACTTATTCTAATGTACATGAACAGAGCTTTGTTAGTGCTTGATTTGAGGCAGTTATAAATTTCCTGAAATATATATATATGTATGTATAAAAATGTTGCAGGAGTCTGAAATTACAGAATTACCCACATATCAGCCCTAAAAAATACTTCCCTATTTTGAAGTAATTTGAAAAGTAAATTAAATAACATTTTTATGAGTTGGAAAGGAAGGAATAAACATAAAAAGTATCATAGATTGTCAATTCTTTTAATGATTTTTATTCCTTCAATAAAGGGTGAATAATTTATCTTGTCTGAATTTAAAAAAAAGAAGAAAAAATGCTTACTAAAAGAGTTGGCAGTGAATTAACTGTAATGTAACAGAGAATATTACAGCTTCTGTACTAGTCTGTTTAACATGCACCAGTGAAAGACTGCAATAAAATTTCATTTGTCATTTACCACTACACTGGTCCCAAGTAGTCTGAATGATCTTTATGTGAACACATGATTGATAAAGGGGACTGGAAGAAAGATTTTTTGTTTTATTAGGAGGTGTTCTTAACTATTGCATAGAAAAAAACCTAATTTTGTTAACTGAAAGGTCTCACTAGAATAGGATTTCTATGGATATATGAAAACCAGCTGAAAAGAATATGCATCTTTTAGCTGAAAATAGATCTATCACCCTAAAATAGGTGAAATTAAAATATAATATCATTAATTATTTGTTTACAGAAAATCTTCATAATCAGTTTAAAAGCACTAAAACAAAGGAATATCAAAAACAAAGGGGAAAAAAAAGAAATGGAAGAGTAAGAACACATGAATAATTATTTCCAAACTTTTAGAAATGTGTTCAATTGCTTATGGTGAAAACTTAAAAACTGACTTTATGATACTGGTAGGAGTGTAAAGCTGGGACATACAAGTCATAACTGCAAATGTCAACCTTTAACCTTCTCAGCTGAAATGACTTCAAAGTAAGTATTCACTTGACCGATGCGTAACCTGAAAGCTAAATGGGTTGAGATCATTCTGGCTCTGATGACCTAAAAGGGACATGCAGGTCATGCTTCAGCACTCATCTGTTAGTAAAGCTTCTTAGCCCACATGAAACTGTGGGCACTGAAATCTTCATCTCAAAAAGAATTTTTAAAATTCCCCAAACTGGCTGAGTTTCTACGGCTCATTTACTCTGCTTCCTTCCTCTGTGCAAAGAGAGAAAGATAAGTAGAATTCATGCAGAACTGTGCTATGCTATCAAGGAAAAAGTGTCTCCCTGGGATAGACAGGATACTTTCCTTTATAGTTTTAAAAGCCAACTGCATTTTTATACTCAATAAAGAACCCCTGCCACAGTATAGCCCCCATTAACCCCTCTATTTGGCAGAGCACTTATGCGTAGGGGGAGGAGGGCCTGGAAGGCAGATAGGAGTATGACCTAAGGCAAGTGAGATTATCTGCCTTCTTATATGAGACTGTTCTGGTGTTGGCTTCAAATGGTACTGATGCTTTAAATTATATTGTTTGCTCCCTGACCTCTTAAGGGAAGCCGATGGAAGTAAGAGTCTGAGAAATCATTTCATATGATTCTACGAAATGGACGGGTGGCAGCACAGAGAAATCTCAGTCTGTGGGTGCAAGCCTGCAGGAATTCTGGTGTCATATTCTGTGTAACACCAATGTATGGGTGCCTGAGACCACATATTGAAAGCCATTTGCACATCTAACACAACTTTTCTCCTTCCTGGGGAAGCAAGTATGGTTTTGTTTTTTCACAGGCTCTTCAGGAATCAGTGGTGTAACTCCTCCCAGAAGTTTAACTATATTTGAGCTAAGTTCTGGTTTTGATACAGCATAGTTAGGTAACTTTGGCTCAGAACTCTGAGGAAATGATAAGTTGTGAGAAAGAGCTGTGAAATCTATAGATCAGAGATATACCCAAATAAGAAAGGTAAGACTGAAGAAAGAGGTAAGACCATTGAGACAGCAACAGTTAACTGCACCAGGATTAAAGAGGAAAAGCACTGACATGAAAAGGTATAAAATCCTAAGGAAAAACAGGGAGTCATAAGACAGCAACTCAGCAACACCGAGCCCATTCCAAGGAGTAACGGAAGCTGACCCTTCCCATCAGTCTGATGATTGCTTGGACAGCAAAGATTCATCTTTAATATTAATGGTTAGTGTAATATCTCATTAGCTCTAACTGCCTATTCTGTGATCTAGCCATTAAATAATTGCTTTGCAATTTAAGCTGTGCATATCCTGTTTGCAGAGGTACTTCACTCATGTTCAATGTCTCCTGAACAAAGTGACTCAGAGAGGAAGTGTTACAGTGGTCATACGTAAGCCTAAGTTGGGACAGCAAAAAGGGACACAGACCTCACAATGTCCCCGATTTATCAAAATCTGACATAGTCAAAACCAGCAAATCAAAAAAGTATCACATATACTCTGTATACGTGCCGTACCTAGCACTCCTTTACCCAATTGGTCTTCATGCACCTGACCTGAGCAGATGGAAAACATACATAAAACCAGGATAACTGACAGTTCATCTCTTCTTTGTCCTCAGCTTGTGCTTATGTAAGTGGCAATACAATTTGCAAGGCAAGAGAGAACAAGATACAATACAATGAATCCTCCCACTGGAACCCCGAGCTGAATCCAGAAAAAGTGCCTGCATGCTTAGGACTAAGAATCTGTCAAGGATTCAGAAATTTTATTTGAGCCTTTAAAAGACGCTTTGGATCTAGATGACACTGAAGAAGGAATAGTATGTGCTCAATTGTAAGCTCCATGAAAAAGAATGGGGAAAAAAAAGACAACAAAAATAAGAACTTTCTCTTTGAATTTTGCATGTCTGTTTCCTTCTGGTAAATCTTTTGAAAAGTAAGAAGTTAACTGCTTTTCTCCAGTCATTTTACCGCTGCATGAATTTTAGGATACCAATTCTTCAGAAAAATCGGATCCACTCATTTTGCCTATAAATAGGAGATGACTTTTACTCTAGCCCCAAGAGTTGATCTTAATCTCTCTCAAAAAGTCTCCATCTTATCACATTTAAAAGAATTGCAAACAATAGTTACTTGAGCTATCTAATGAACTAAAGTGCAGAAAGCAAGCACAAAGGCGGTGGAAATGCAGACAGGCCACAAAGGGGAACCCCAATAACATTCTTTGGACACTTAGGCATGATAACAGGAAGGCCTAAGATGGAATCTGTGATGCAATCTGTGATGAAAGTTACAGAAAGTGCTGAAGTACTCAATGCCTTTTTTTGCCTCAGTTTTCACAGGCAAACCTTGCTTCCAGATCTCCTGGATACTTCGGGAAACTATCATTCAGTCAGCCTCACTTTACTACCTGGAACCATCATGGAGCAGGTCCTCATAGAATCCATTTCTAAAAAATTATAAAGGACATAAAGGTAATTAGGAACAGTCAGCATGGGTTTACCAGAGGGAAATCATGCTTGACCAATCTGATTGCCTTCCATGATGAAATGACTACCTGAGTGAATGAGGAGAGAGCAGACAATGTAATATATTTTGACACTAGTAAGACTTTTTATTCTCTCCCACACCATTCTCATTTTGAAGCTGAGACTGTATAGGCTGGAAGAAGAAGGTTAAGCGGGCTGAAAACTGCCTAGACCCCCAGGCTCAAGGAAGAAGAAACAATAAGTTGACTATCCGCTATTGATAAGCTAAATATGCCAATAATAAGGCTCATGTTCCTTCGTATCTTCATCGATGACCTGGATGATGTTACAGAATGCATTCTCATCAACTCTTTGAATGACACTAAACAGTAGAGCTTCAGTCTGGAGGGGCCTTCAGAAACTTGTGGGTCAAGTTAGAATAAACTTCAAGAAGCTCAAAATGAAGAAGTGAAAAGTTCTGCAGCTGGGGCAGAGTAACCCCATGCATTAGTACAGGCTGGGAAACAATTGCTGAAAAGGGTCTAGAAGTTGTGATGAAAAGCTTGCAGCGTGTTCTTCTCACAAGCAAGACAAACCACATGTTGGGCTTCACTAAAAAAAGGTATCAGCAGATCAAGGAAAGTTACTATCTCCCTCTGTGCAGCATCAGTGAGAGCCACACCTGGAATTCTGTGCCCAGTTTCACCCAACCCCAGTTCAACAAGGATGTTGAGAAAACGGAGAGAGTTGAGGGAAGGGCTTCTAATATGGTCAGGAGCTAAGAGTTCACATTATATAGAGGGGGTTTGAAAGAGCTGGGCTTGTTGGTTTTTTTTTTTTTTCTGGCAAAGAAGGCCATTTAATAATAAGCTAATTGAAGGAGGATGAGAAATATGACATAACAAAACATCTCTCAGTAGTATGGCACAGCATTACAAAGGGCAATGTCTATTCTGGCTTGAGAGCTTTGTCTTGGACATTAGGAGAAAAGTTGTACCTTCTCTACTGGGAGAGTAGTGCAGTGCTGAACAGGCTATGCACAGAAGCTGCAGGATCACTGTCCTTGGAGATTTTCAGTATTTGGCTAGACAAAGTCTTGCCTGACCTGACCTAGTGCTGGCCATAGGTCTACTTTGAGAGGGAGGTCAGACAAGATGTCCTCCGAGATCCCTTCTCACCAACATTTCCATGAAATACTACCATACTCTACAGGTGACAAATTAAGTGACAAATATCAGTTGTCTGTTATACAAAATGCAGAAAGGAGGGCAGATTGTAAGCAGTGTTACTGTTCTTTTACTTCTCCAAATGTGTTTTGAAGTTGATTGCTGTCTACCAACCTGCAGATCAGAAAGAAAGCTTGGTAATGACACTGTTGGAACTAACCATTCCTGATCTGAATCTCTCCTTCCGACAGTCAGGATTTCACAGCATGTATATTATTAGATTTAGCTTTTCTACCCCACCCTCTTTTTTATAATGTCCTTCATGCCTTAATCCTTTCTGACTTTATTCCATCCTTCCAAATCAAATAATGACAGTAGAAGGTTAGCTTTGAAGCACACTGATTTCTAAACTATTTCCTCACCACAGAAGCTTAACCTGAATGTCACAGTGTAACTCTGCAGTTAAGAAAAATCTGTATGTGTGTATGTGTATATATTTGAAACTTGCTTGACAACAGTGAAAGCTCTACCAAGTATCCAGAAGAGCACTGGGATTTTCTCCTTTAAAATGTCAGCAGGAAAAAAAAATCTAGAATACTTATCATCCCCAAGGCTGTCAAAGTATTGAACACATGAACCTGATTCTGCAAAGCCTGACCTGTAACTTGCAGAAATCTGCAAGTGAGTCACCCCACAAAGTGACAATATAGTTGTCAGGCCCACTCTCCACAATATCACTGGTTACAAGCCAAAACCAACTTGCTCTGTCTGAATTTGAAGTGCTTTTGAATAGTTTCAATACTGCATTGTTAGTGCCCTTTGCATAATAGCTTGCTATGTTGTAATTTTTTCTCCCAAATTAGATACAATTTACACTGTGATGCCTAATCCGCTAGTTATCAGACTGTTGATATGAATTAAGAGTGATCTATGGAGAAACAACAGGTCACAAGATGCTAGCCTCTCCTTTTTTTTAAACAATAAACATTTTTTTTCCTTTTATTATATACCTTCCCTTTAGGAATGTCTCCAGTAATTGAGGGAATATTATGAGGCAAAGTCTTCCAGACATGATTCACAATTCATAACAAAAGTTTTCATACACTAATAACAAGTTACCATTTATTACCATCACATTTATATTTGGCTCTGAACAATAAACTGAAGGGTTACTAGCACTATCCTTTCCTTATACTAGTACAAGCTAGTACAAGATCCATCCTTGGAGTTTACGCTTTAGGCTGTGTGAAGAGAAGAAAGTTCAGCCAAGCCCTCACCAGTCCACAAAGCAGGGAACAGGGAAAGGAAAGTTCCACTCACTTTTCATCCCAAGACACAGGGAGGACATCCAAGCCACTATTTTTGCCCTTACTTGCCTCGTATCACTCCATTCCTGTCAGCATTCCAGTGTGTCATGGTTTAACCCCAGCCAACAACTAAGCACCGCACAGCTGCTCACTCACTCCCCCCCAGGTGGGATGGGGGAGAGAATCGGAAGAGTAAAAGTGAGAAAACTCGTGGGTTGAGATAAAGACAGTTTAATAGGTAAAGCAAAGGCCGTGCAGAAAAGCAAAGCAAAACAAGGAATTCATTCACTACTTCCCATCGGCAGGCAGGTGTTCAGCCATCTCCAGGAAAGCAGGGCTCCATCATGCACAATGGTTACTTGGGAAGACAAATGGCATCACTCTGAATGTCACCCCCATCCTTCTTCTTCCCTCAGCTTTATATGCTGAGCATGATGTGATATTATATGGAATATCCCTTTGGTCAGTTGGGGTCAGCTGTCCCAGCTGTGTCCCCTCCCAACTTCTTGTGCACCCCCAGCCTACTCGCTGGTGGGGTGGGGTGAGAAGCAGAAAAGGCCTTGACTCTGTGTAAGCACTGCTCAGCAGTAACTGAAACATCCCTGTATTATCAACACTGTTTCCAGCACAAATCCGAAACAGAGCCCCACACTAGCTACTATAAAGAAAATTAACTTTATCACAGCCAAACCCTGCACACAGTGACATTTACTTGGAGTGAAGGATGAGAAACCAGAGGTCAGGAGAAGGAGACAGACTGGTCCCTTGTATGCCTATGCTCCCTTTGCCCTTATGGGACATCCTGTGACTCCTGCAGCTGGGGACCTGCTGGTCTAGACAACATATTTCAAGTGTTGTCCTTTCTCCAGGTCATAATGTAGGATGGATCTGTACTTAAAAAGAGCTGACCTGCAATTATTATGGCACTGAATAGTTAGATTAATCTCCACAGAACAGAAAATCTCAGCTTCTTTTTCAGAATACTTCCTCAGAAATATTTTTTTCCTTACCTAATTATAGCCTGAATATTTGAATGTGTACCGGGGGCTGCAGGGGGGCCCCTGTGAGGGGCGGCCGGGGCTGCCCGGTTCTGGCCACAGCCGGTTGCAGCCGGCTCCAAGGGCCCCAGCGCAGGGCAGAGCTGAGCCCCTCAGCCCCGGGCGGGCGCCTCGGGGAAAGCCTGGGTAAGGAAGGGCCAAACGCTGCCCGGCAGCCGGGGCTGAGGGAGCCAGGGTGAGAAAGAGCCCTGCGAGCCCCGAGGGGAGAGCGGGAGGAGGGGAGGAGGTGCTCCAGGCGCCCCGGCAGAGATTCCCCTGCGGCCCGGGAGAGACCCCGCGGGGGCAGGGGTTTCCCTGCAGCCCCTGGGGAGGCCCCGGGCTGGGGCAGGGGAAAGTGTGAGGAGGAAGGGGCGGCACGGGGGAGCTGCTGTGGGTGACCGCAGCCCCCTCATTTGCCACCCTCCTGCGCCCCTCGGAGGGGAAGAGGGGGAAGAGTCGAGGGTGAAGGAGTGAAGTTGGGTTCAGGAAGAAGGGGAGGGTGGGGAGAAGGTGTTTTAGTTCTTGTCTTTTTTTCTCACCATCCAACTCTTTTTATTTGGCAATAAATTAAACTAAAGTTTCCCCAGGTCATGTCTGTTTTGCCCATGAGTGCCACAGAATGCTACTGCAAACTCCTTTCAGCCAGGCTTTAATTTCACTGAAACAATGTTGGAACCACCAATGTTAGCAGATAAATACCAGGGTCCATGCAAATGTTGAAAGACAAGGCTAAATAGATAAAAAAGAAAATGCAAAAGGGAAGATATTATGACAAGTCCTGTTCCTGGGATTGGATGTTGAGCAGCTGTAATTCCTGTGCCCCGATAATGATTTCTGTTGCACTGAAATACTGTCTACATCAGTTCTGAGGACACAGAAAACATTTTGTTTGGGTACTGGCCAGCCACAGAGAGTAAGAGAGTTCTTAGTAGGCAGAATGGGGAGAGTTTGAGAATATAGCCAAGGAAAAAAGGATGAGTGAAGGCTGAGCATGTAGTATGAGGCAGTGAGAACTAGGAATGAATGCAATATGAAGGGAACAAGAGAAAGAAAGGTGGGCAAAGTGGTTGGAGGGTTTTTCCCTGAACATTACTAAAGCAGTGTTCCTGTTGTCATACAGGAATGCTGCATCATACACAGTAGTAGTTCAGCTCCACAGGGAACATAGTTAAAGGAAACCCATTAGGATATCACAATTCAGACATGACATTTCTGTAACTGAGGGCACGCAAGGGAGCAATACTACTGGTAATATATCTTTCTACTTTCTGTCTTGAAGTGGCCATGTTCCCATTTCTATGCAGCTGGTTGGAGAAAGGGGAGGCTGGGACGACTCCTTAGTTTAAGCCTGGCAAGACATTCAAACTCATCACCTGTATTTGTGCCAAGCTGCCTGACGGTATTTTGTGATTACATCCCCCAAAACACATTCATGAATATATACAACATTTTCAGACAAAATGTTTCCAAGTTTTTCAAGCCTGCTACCAAAGAAAACAAAATAACTCTATTAAATGTTTTCTATCTGCCCTTATTGTTGTACAGCAACACAGTTCTCAAGCAATGCCATTTTCTCCAAACTTCGTAATGAGCCATTACCAGCTTTTGTGCAGCTACCACTGCTGCTGACTGGCTTTTGTATGAAAGAGTCATTAGCAATTTACTGTTTTGCCCTGCATTTCCCAGGGTAAGAGCCCTTACAATGAAAGGATTCTGAAGCTGGTCACCTAAGCTGTCCCAGGTCATCTTAGAAGCTGGCCTATTTGCAAGAAATGACTACAACATCTGAGAATCCATTACCAGCTTATGGAAACTTTGGGGAGTTAAGAGAGCTGAATTCAGGCCTGGACTAAATCAGAGAAAAAGAAGGCACAGAGCCTGAGGAATTGGTTGCTTTATGTGTTGTTGAGACCTGAAGGTGCAGGATGAGAAAAGAGTGCACTGTAAATCCAGAGGAACTCCTGAGTACCTCAATCGCTTCCCCTCAGTCCTTCACCTTTCACTACTACTCGTCATGCCTTAACTGCTTCTCCATCTTACTAGACTGCTCCCTCCTTTTTATGGGATTGGACAACTGGTAACGTATTTTGAAAGACCCCTTGCCAACTTGCCTTAAGCTTCAAATTAAAAGCAACCCCAGTTTTTATCTATGGCACTCTGTAGCTCAGCTTTAGTGTTACCATTCATGTTCATGTTACATTATTTGCATTATGAATGACATCTGTCTTGGTGGAATTAGGGCGTCTGATAGTAGAGAGGCTGCGCAGCAACACAGTAAAAATGCTATCTGAAAATAAAATATAACTACAATTGCATTTGTATTCATGATTTTAAAAAGCACATTTCAAGCATCTAGATGTTACAACTCAGTGGGAATGTAGCTTACTTGATTTAGGGAGCTAAGACTCTGACTTGCTACAATTATGGCAGCACAGGCAATTTTGTTCTTTTATTTTTAAGCAAAACAACTGCAGTGCTTGAGGCTTTCAGCAGAGAATGAGGAAATTTACAGGTAACCAAAAAATAATGGAGGGCTTGATCTTATATGGTTGTGGTTTGCAGGAAGGAAGAGAGGACAGAAAAACCTGATGATGCATTAATGACAGCTCCACTGCACAGCATCTAAATGTCCTGCCTATCAGCCAAAATAAGACCCACAAGACAGGAGCAGAAGGTAAACACATCATTTGTGATTTTTGTTTATCTTTAAATCCCTAGGAGGAGCTCTGTTCATACAGTGATGAATGTTTAGACAAGGACAGTATTTCCACAATGAACACTGCAAAGATACAGGGAGTCTTATATCTATATTAACTCTAAATGAACCTGCTCAGGACTAGAAGCAGCTGTAGAAGCACTGAGCATTGATCAGGCAAATTTACCTTGCTTCTTGAATGACTTAGCTCCTTCATAGCAAATCAGAAATGTAATCTGTAAATATGTGTAGAGATAGTATTCTGAGGAAATCATCATTTGATCCCCATCTTTTATTCTTAGCTTACATATTGCTTCCCTTCTCTTGCCCTGTTACTCAGAGAGAGGATCTGTAAAACAGACTTATTTCTGTTCAGCGTATACTGCAGCACTGAAGTATGAACAGGAAAATGACTATTTGTAATGTCATTTTCTTAATATAATGCACAAAAACTCTCAGGTTAAAGCAATGTTGCCCAGGAGATGCATCTAATTTTTAACAATTCCATTTAACAGTAGCTAAGCACATGTTAAATGGAACACTCACCCATGTCCTTTGCCTTTATTTCTGTAGGTGAGATCAAATTAGTCATTAAGATTCTGAAGTGCTTGGATTGAACATATTTTTACTTTCACACAATATATCAGGCATCATATTTGGTCTTTAGACCGGAACAATACCAGTTTTACTTGTTTCTAAGCCTTCTGAAGTTTACCTTACCCTAGATATTCTGATGTGTATTTTAGTTTTATGCTGCTTACCAGAGAATTTCTTTAGTTGTGCAAGAGTGGTCAAAGACATCAGTTAACCTTCTTATACAGCCTGACAGAAGATGGTGAAATATTTTGGTTTTCTTGTTACTGATGATAGGTAAGGTCCTAAAAAATTTGTAGCTAGTGAGAATTCAAATGTAAGTTAAGACAGTCTAAAACAGATTCACTTTGTATTCAGGCAACTAATGTTGCCTAAAATGTTATCTGCTTTACTGATGGCATGGCTGATCATTAAACGTAAGAAAAATGAAATGGAGAATATAATGGGAGACGTGTACCCAAGAGAATAACTAATATCCACAACCATTTCAACAAACACATGGTCATATATAGAATGAACCATCATAACTGTGACCAGAGTTAGTCAGAAGATCAAAAACTGAGCTAAGATTTCTCCTCTCATTCAGATTCTTCGTGATGCACCAGTGGCTGAGGATATTACAATCACTATATTGAGGAGATACGGATCTTCTGGGTGAATGGGTATACCTGTGGTTTCAGTTGTTCTCTCATTCACGCAGTCACTCAAAACCAAAGTTACCCGGGAGAGAAAATGGTGTAAGCTACGTATGGTATTCTGGCTTTTCATTAGGTTCTTTTGCACTTTTGAAAATTGTTTTGCCATCCATTATTCCAAATTGCTTTTAATATATAGCACAATTTAATCAGGACTGTGAATCTAAAAGTTACTTTTCCAGAATTTGGTGATAGGTTCTTTATTTCTGAGTGGTTCTATGATATGGTATCTTTCACTTAGATCAAAGTAAAAAGCTGAAATGGCAATTTCACACTTATTCTGTTTTTTAAAAAAAATCACTGAGATTTGTTTAGCTGTTATATTCTCTTTCTGTAATTATTTCAATGCTTAAACACCTGGTATTTAGAATGTTAATTTTTATATTTTTTAATTACATTTTCCTTCAGAAGAGATGAAAAAAAGTTTGGAAGAAAAAGACAGCATTGACTACTTCAAGATTGTAGCAAGTCACATAATGCAAGTAAAAAGAAAATGGATTCTTTAGAGGTCTGTCTTGTGGGGAATAGAACAATTATGATTCTTCTTTGAATAAAAGAAGGCACTGCATTTTTGTTAGCTGAATAATAAGGCAATAAAGTCTTGGTATGCATTAATCTGTTGGAATACAATGTTGTTTCTGCTTGGAGGACATTTTGATAAAATATTTATGAGGTCAGGTTGTTCTGGAAGAAAGGGTTTTGATAGTAAGGGATGGAAAATGGAGAAACTAAAGCAGGCTTCCACTGAGAAAGAGAGAGCAAGGAGAAAGAAAGAGATTAAAGAGAAAATGGAAAAAAGGGAATCATACTGTATTCTGGAAAAGAAAAAAAAAAGTGGAAATTATGCGCAGAGAGATGAAGACGAGGGAATGAGTTATAAGAAGTGAATAAAGGTTAGGGAAAACCAGCAAGGGATAAGGATATGAAATTCAATTAAGTTAACATAGTACACATTGAAGCAGCAACACGGAAGGAGGTATGAACAAATATATAAAGTGGGGTTTTCCTTACAGTTTTCTGGTCTTTGGTATGAAGGAGTTCTGGAACTGCAAGGAAAGGTGATATTGGAAATTATCCATTTGTCAAAAGACATTTTTAAAGAAAAAAAAGGATGAAAAAATCAAGACATAAAACATAGCTATTTATAAAGATAATCAGTCATATCTATGAAAAAAAAAAACAGAGATGAGTGAATTGAAAGAAAAGAAGTCACCAGTACTGCTGTATCAAAACCAAAGACAGTGAGAAAGCAAGTGCATTGGAAGTCTGTGTAAAACCATCTCCCAAATGTATGGGGGACAAGGTTTCAGAGTAGTGTTTCCATTTTGACAAGCGCCACGTTGGCACCTTTTAGTAAAGGGAAAGGCTACAAATGGAATTATATGACTTTTTAAGCTTGGATTAAAATATTTTGTGATAACCTGATTTTTTTATTTCCTCAGCAAAAGCTTTTAAAAAATGTTACTGAAAAAAAATTAGTGATTCAAAAGATGACTCAGTGGGTAATGCAGAAAGAACTTAACTGGCCATCCAGAAGGACCAAGCAATGTTTAACGAAGATGAGATCACATGTACGCTCCTGTTGGAGTGTAAGAAAGCTAAAAGAAGACAGACATAGGAAATACACAACTTACAATGCTACCTCATAGACAGTGAACTGATCATATACCAGGTTGAATAAAGAATAAGAAAATGCATGAGAGAATGCAGAGTCAATATAAAGCAGAGAGGTGATTGGAGGAGGACAAGGGTTAATGTAGTACATTTTACAAGAGGAGAAGGCAGAGTAGAAAGCAAGAAAGTGAAATAAGTTCAAGCAAACAGGAACAAGACAAAGGAACTTCTGTAACTCTGGGCAATGAGAGTGAAAAACAAAGATCTTTCTAAAGAAGATCAGCTATTGCCTTGTTTGTTTTGAGGCTTTCTTATCATGATTTTCTTGGGTTTCGACAAGTAGAACTTGTCACAAGGCTACAGCCTGGGTGACAATTCAAAAGCATGAGACTTGCAGTCAGATATTGGTCCCGCTACAAATTCCACCATACACTTCCTGTGTGACTTTAAGTAAGTAATTTCACCATAGAGGCTCTATGTGAAATTCAATTAAATTTTATGAAGTGCTGTAAGATTCTTAGATCAAGGATGAAATAAGAATGCAATATCATTTATTGTATTTTGCTGTTTCACTGAGGCTGTGAAGGGCTGTTTAACAGTATTATTTCTTGCTTGGAAGAGAGCTCGCTCATAGGCTTCATAATATGTAAACAGAAGAAGCAAGTGGGGCAAGTTGTCAGTAGGCTTAGCCACATGGAACAATTATCACATTTTAGAGTGTAAACATAAGATAATTAAAGTCAGCACAAATTTTGCCAGACACTATAATTATTGGTTGGAAATTGCCAATTATGTTCTTGTCCATAAAAGGAAAAAATAGGTAATCAGCAATACAGGTATTGCAAAGCAGATACTCCTAAAGAACTGAGGATCAAATTTTGCTCATATTTATACTACTGTCATTTAAACAATACTGAAGACAAAAGTAAAGTCCAGTTTTACCTTAGCATAACTAAGCCAGGATTTACTGTCCTGTTCACCCTTTCCTCTTCTCACAGCCACAAACATCTCAGGAATTTTGAGAACTAGCAGTTGACTATCTTCTTTTAATTTTTGAAGATGGCTATCCCAAGAAGAGATTTAGTATCAAATTCAACAAGAATGTGGAGGATACTTCTACACTATCTTTGGTTGAAGTGAGACAGTGTAAAATTCACTGCATTTTCCATGTGTTTAACCCACTCTTTTTAAATCAGTAGTTAATAACACAAAGGAAAAAAATTCTTTTAAAATGCATGTCTTCCCTTTGCAGCTAGGAAACCATAATATATCATACATGTGTGACCTAAAAGCCTCATTTTTTGTGCCCCTTTGTCCTACCACTGATCTTATAAATATGTATTCATATCTATTTAGCACTAAGCACTCATGATTAGAATTAGTATTACGGCATATTTAGAACTCATTAAACAAGTGCAAGAATGAGAGATGTTTGTTATAAAGACTATAGCTTAAAAGTTATATAAGTTGTAGGGCAGAAATATTCAGGGGCTTGGGGTGAAAACCTGCACCTTGTAGGTATTTTTAGAATTGTGTTAATTTGACAGTTAGCCATTTTTTCCTGCATCTATAGTTTAATACTGGTTTAAATTTAATAAATAAACATTCTGGTTAGAAATATATCATGATCTATATCTCTTCATGGTTTCAGAATTTCATTATTTGGTGTATATATTAAACAACTAAGTGATGTTGAAAGACTGCTAGAAGGATACATACCTAGTCGAGGCAATACAGTCAGGTTGACACCAAACATGTAGAAGACAGAGCTAAAAATGAAACAAGCCAAAAATAACTTTCATCCACATTTCTACAAATATACATGTATAAAATAAGTGAAAATGTACTTTAGTGCTAATTTAACTAACGTGAAGGAAAATCCTATTTCTGCCTGTGGTGTGTAGGTATCAGAAAAGGCAGAAAGTTAAAAATGTCTTGTTTTTGCTTTACAGACTTTAAGTTTTGTGAAACATTGTCATTAACATCATTATAAGGATTTTACCTTAGATTATTAACTATGTCCTTGAAATAGAAGGACATCCCTTTATTCCATACAGTCAGGCTTACTTATCAACTTGCTTCTGCTTGTTATGAAGCAAAGGGAAAGGCATGAAGTAAACCCTGTACAGGAGAAGAAGAAAAAATCCTGTTGCAGACTTTCACCTATGGAGTAGTCACATGATTCACTGCAAAATAAATCAACTAATTCATCTGGCTTTTTGCAAATCAATCCAATTCATCAGAACCTTTTTCTTAACTTTAAATAAATGTTAAACCATTTGACAAGTCAACTGTGCCCTGTAGGCTGTTTGCAACTAGTTCGTTATGGCTTTTGGCTAATCATTACTCATGCTGTGATTACTCATTGAAATGTATGCTTCTGTTGCTGTACCTGGATCACTCAGGCTGCTCAGACTAGGAAGAAGAAGAAAGAAATAATTTCTGAAATTTTAGCAATCGGTGTTAAAATTTCACCTAATTTCAGATTTGAAAACACTTTTAAAAATACATCCTTAATCATCTTAATGTAGAAGCATATCAAATACTAGAGCTCCATAAATAGCAGAATATAAAGCATATAAAATCATCTGTGCATAAAGATGATTTGCTATTTCATTTCCCCTTAGCCTATAATCCCTTATCAGTAATACAACTATACACATGCTACATAATCTATATAGCTGTATATCTGTATAATTATTATGTGAATTGGCGTAGGGCATTCTCCATCTTCTCAGCTGCTTGCAGCTAATGGGCTGTAGCAGTCTTCTTTAACAAAGTGTTTGGAACTAGCCCTCCTACCAAGTAATTTTCTCTTCTACCTGAATATTAAATAGTGCGTGACAGCTTAGTTATGAGTGCTACTTAGGGGACTGTCACAACTGAATGATGTCCATCATGGAAGTCTTCTATAAACATCTGAAGCAGGACACTAGGATTGAAGACTACAAACAGTAGAATGCAGCTGGCTTGTAATATAATCTTTCCTTTAAAAATAATATTGAACATAAATTGTGTGAATGTACAAGGGCAGAGCAACACCCTTGTGTGTACTATTAGTTACTACACATTCTTGGTATTTTTAACGTACCTCCGTGAAGGTGAAAAGTTACTAACCCGCACTGACAGACTGAAAGAGAAGATCAGCTAGGGAAGCAGAATTTAGAAAAGCTTTTATAAGAAGTTGGAAGTGACACTATTTTATCTTCAGGCTTCTATATTTATTGAAGTCTGATTTGTTTTCATCTAAATACCTCTCTCATTGTAAATAAAACATCAGTATGATTTCTAACTTTAGTTACTCATAGGTAGTTGCATCCTTAAAGGCATTATTAAAAGAATTCAAGGCTTCTTGGTACATATTTACCATAACATACCCTTCAGGAGCTTCTATTTGTTTTTTAATGTTTTTTAAGGTATGAACTTGAAAGCAATTTTCCTCTTTTAGTAAAAAAATATTATTTGGGTGTTACTCCCTCTGAAAAATTGTAATTCTTGACGCAGTTCACAGAAAGCAAATGTTTAATACACTGTTGAGCTGCATTTTTTTTGTTTGGTTGGCAGGAAGTATCTACAAACACAAATCAATACATTAGCCTGAGAAAAAATCTTTTAAGATCGGTTTAAAATCAGTCAGGTCGAAAAACGCCCTTGCTTCTCCTGGGCCCTGCTCTGTCTGGGGGCTGCGGGGGCTGTGCCAGAGCTGCCTGGATGCTGCAGAGGCACTGGGTGCCATAAGGGGCTTTGAAAGAGACAAGGGGCTGGTCACACTGGTTATTCTGTGACCAGGGGACTGGATCTAACTTCCTCGTGGGGCCTCTCCTCTGCTGGATTTTGTGACCTTTCCAGGGATCTCAACTCTTTCTTTTGAGTAGGATGCTAAACATGGCCTTTTTGGAGCTGAGGTTCCTGCTCAAGGCTTGTGCTGCTCTGTGTATGCCTGTGTGTGCGCAGCACAGGCCACAGTTTCCTGGCATGCATGGTGGGGGAGGCAGGAGAAAGGCTGTGCTGAGCCCAGACTCACAACTGCTTCCCTTGGCTGCAGGAAGGAGAAGATGGGGTGGAGGATGAGGTTAGCAAAGGTATCCCCACAGTCAGGAGCAGATGGCATGTAGCCTGCAGGGGGACAAGCCCAGTATTGTGAAGGAATATCCAGGGCAATGGCCCTGGGATGCAGCTGTGGAAGCAGGACCTTGCCAAGGCTGGAAGCTTAGTGCCAGGTGATCTGGGGCTGCTTCCACTATGGATGCCCCCAGGAGGCAGAACCCTTGATCCCATCTGCAGCCCCCTGAAGTGAAAATACCGTGTCCATCTCAAGACACGAGGTGGATGTCCTCCCTCCAGGAATAGCAGGGCCTCCAACCTTTTGTTTCCTGCCACCCCAGGAGAGGACAGCAGCTTCTTGTCCTGTGGAGATGAAGCAATGCAGGCCATCAGCCCCATCTCCACCTGTGTCCAGGAGACAGATAACGTGAGTACCCCCATGCCCTGTGGGGAGGCAGATAATGCGAGTACCCCCATGTCAAGCCCTGCAGCTCCAGCTCTGTCCAAGAAGCTCCTGCTCTGTGGGGGTACAGAGGACCAGGGCAAGAGCTACACTTCCAGGTACGTCCAGGAGCTAGACGAGATGAGTACTTCCATGCCCTGTGAGGAGGCAGAGGCCCATGTGTAGAACTGCAGGCAAGGGCTTCGGCCTGGTAAGTGCCCACACTGCTCAGGGTCAGGCAGCTCCAAAGCAGCCTGACCACTCCCCACACCACTTGGCCTCGATTTCCTCTTGAGCTGGTGAAACCGGGGTCATCTAGAGATGGTTTCAAGGACTAGTTGCTCCACCACCTTCCGAGGGATGGTGGTGAGATTGGCCAGCACATAGTTCTCTGGATGTTCCTTCTTGCCCTTGTTGAAGATAAGAGTGATTTTTGCTTTCTTCCAGACCTCAGGAACTTTCCCAAGTCACCGCGATTTTTCAAACATTATTGAGAGTGGCCTTGCAATGATGCAGTCAGCTCCCTCCGTACTTGTGATGCACCCCAGCAGATCCCATAGCCTTATGCATGTCAAGTTTGTTTAATTGTTCCCTAATGTTCCTCTATTGAGAAAGACAGGAGGATACAAAAATGTGTTAGAAGAAAATAGCTTCATTTCACAAAATTTCTAAAGCAGTTTTTGAACTTTTTATTCCTAGAAAAATATAACTAGTTGAAATTGCCACTTTTCCTTTTAAGACGGGACAAAAATAAGATCTGAGATTGCAATTTTTTTTGTGCAGAGTTTCCTGGTACCTGTTATCTCCCACAGAAGTCAGTAGTTGCTGGTGGATATTATGAAATCAGACTGTTTGTGTATATATTTAAATATGTTTTTTATTTCATCATCTATTTTTAATAAGGTTGACAAAATGAAATGTCTTTGGTTATTGCAGTAGAAAACCAAATAAGAATGAAATCATAAGAAAATACATTTATTTTGCAGATTTTTGTATCATAATTCTTTTCATTTATCTTTCTTACATGGAAGAAAAATCCATGTGATACATTAGATTTTAAAGCAATAATTCTTTCAAGCACACCAGAAAAGACAAGGAGAACAGTAAACATGTATGTGTTACATTACTCCCAATTTTCATCCATAGTATTACAACCTATATCTGTTATTAATCACTAAGACTATCACCATTCAGGTATGTCTAAAAGTAGAGGACCTTAATGTCTTCAGCAAGCTGTGAACACAAGATTAAAAAGCAGGAGCAGACAACAGGCCAACATTAAGGCTGAATAAAATAAGCTAATTTTAAAGATGGAGAGACTATAACGTAGCTGGCCACTAGAGCAAGGATGCTTTTCAGGTATAGGAGCTGGAAAAAATGAAGTAAAATCAGTATGGTGTTAACATGATATGTACATCCCCCTTCCAGTTCAACTTGCCCTATATGCTTGATATTACCAGGTACCTATATCAGACTGACAAATGAAAGTCTTTTTTTTTAAGGTGTGTTAGAAAAAACATGGATCTCAAAGAACAGCTGTGTTTCAAAACATAACCTACTTATCCCAAGCATTTTCTTCTTCAGATATCTAAGTGTGTAAACTTTCAAATGTATGAATTACCAATGAAGATGAAATATTCCCATTTTACATGGAAAAAGTGAGTGTTAGTAACAATAAAGACTGATGCTGTGAAAGTGCAAAATTACTAAAAATCAACATGGAAATAGATTTTAACAACGAATTGTAGATACAACACACTTGGCTCTTACAAAACAAATCACAATTCATGTGTGATTCTGTGACTTTCTTTTTACCATGATCTTTTTACAAAAGCTGAAGTTAACAACTTTGGAAACCAGTTTAACAAATCGGTGTATTTCTATGTTAAAATTATTATTAAATAAAATTGGTTAATATAACTTATTAAATACAATAATTCTCATTATATGTATAGTTTACGGTAATTAGCTCACACTATCTATATTGACATGCTTTCTTTAAATGAATCTATTGCTGACGGGCATAAATTAAATTAGACATATATTAATGTATTTTATAGATATAACACTAGAATGTAATGTAATTATTATAATGTGTGTGTGTATATATGTGTATATAAATATATGAATGCAACACTGAGAATATTCAAAATAAGATGTTCTTAGCCTTGGCCTCCTAGGGCAGAAAAAATGAGGCTTATAATTGAGTGTTGTTATTGTTTTGTTTCTTTCCAACAGTTGACCTTGAAACAGGTTGCAGGTGACTAACGTTCAGGCAGAGCAACTAAACAGTAATTATCTTCTGGAAGGACTAGTGGAAAATATTATGTGACTGGTTCCAATAATGTTTATAAGAGAGAAAATAATATGTTTTTTCAAGTATCACTTTTCTCCTAGATAGAAGAATTTTTAAATGGAAGTATCAATATAGTTGTTTTATAGGAAAATAATTTCCTTGATAACGTTTTAAATAAAAATAAGCAAACCCCAAATGTAGTCCTTACTAATCAGACTTTTCATACTTTCAGTACAATTTTTTATATGCAATCCTACATTATAACAATAAACTCCCCGGAAAGCCCTTCTCACAACGAAAGCAAGAGGAAAGCAGAGAAGGCATTTCATTTAATTAGTGATATCATTATTGAGTTTTGGCTCCTCAGTAATTTGAATCTTTGATATTTTCTGTAACTGAATTAATGTTTTTGTGATATTAAGATATTTCCTCTAATAGGAGGGTTAACTATTTTAATTATAAAATATATATTCAATACTAATGTTTCATTTTCATAGAAGACTATATCAAATAAGTGAAACAGCATAAGCTGGATGCAATAAAAAAATTTTACGGGTTGGCTTCTTTTTTTAGTAACTGGGTGTGCAGTTCCTTACTAAGTACACTGCAGACACTGTCTTAAGTGAGGCAGGTGCTTGCAGCTGACAGCTGTTGAGATGGACCATGGCTACAGTCATTAAGCTGAAAGGACATGCTTGTCCGGCAGGTCTAATGGATATCTTCAGCTGGGGAGAGTCCATGTTCAATTGAAGTCATTCTGATAATCTCCATCTGAAGATACAGAGTGATTGGTTGGCTAGAAATACACCTTTAAAAGCATCACAGCAGTGATTCTAATGGATTTGTCATAGAAAGTTTTAGAGAGAGGTTAAAATTGGCTGTCATTCTGCAGCATTTGAAAAAGGAATGAAATCCTTTGGTAGGATGATATGGCTTTGTTTAAAAATAACACTGAGCTATTGCCTTTTAAAAACGTATGCCTGCAGCTTTCAGCTGGTTTTGTACATATTAAACTTTGTAATAGTTAAACTTAAGGAGGGGAAAAATTAGAAGGTGACATATGATTTTTTTTAATTGCTTCTGTGTTATATGATTTACTTGATCAACATCCACTCAGCAAAATGAAGGTATACCTGTAGAAGGAGTAACTAGGACAACACTAAACTTACCAGACACAACATGTGTGGAAGTTTTTTATGGAAACATAAAAACACTTAAACTAATAAAAATATTGTAAGCCTTGAAATAGGTTTTTGTTTTGTTTTCAACCATACCAAAGAAGTTTACTTCAGAAACATATTCTCCTATTATGTTAGATTTAATAAAATGGCTTAAAAATCTATGCAATGTAACAGAAAATAATAATCCTTTCACCAGGGGCATTCTGAATTTTCCTGTGTGACAACTCTCCCAGCTCGGACTCCAGGTGGATGTAATTATGCTATAGCAGTAATAATGCAGGCTGCATTTACCCACACAAGCTCTGATCCAAAGCACATATTTAAAGCACAAATTTTTAAAACATAAATTTAAATGCTATGCTGGATTGCTGATTTTAAATACATACATATCTTTTACACACAAGAAGAGCCTCACTAATATCTACACGGATTATTCACCTGAATTCTGTTAAACCTAAATGTCACGCATGGGTACAATGGTTCTCTAACAAGGAATTCATCAATAAAAGATGGCTTTCTACAAAAGCCAAACCAAATTAAAACTCTATCCTGCTATTGAAAGCATGTTATTCTTTATTAATTACTTTGAATTATCAGTTTCTACCCCATATTCCACAAAATTTAATTTAGATAAAAACTCTATCTTGTTTTTGTTGCAAAATTCATGATAGTTAACCTTCTAACTTTACTGTCACTTTCATTAACGATGAGTATGATTTTCTTAAATAATAGCTGACTTCTGTCTAAAACTATAGGAAAAAAATTGAATAGGGTATACATTTCTAAATGAAGTTAGCGTAATTTTATTTTCCAAGCAGTTATGTAAAAGCTTAAATAAATCATTGATTCTAATACAAAAAGTTATCACAAATCACATCCTCTGATTACCAGAAAAAATGAAGTAAAGTAGGCCATAATTGGTTTTAATATTTTGTCCCAGCAGGATGAAATGAGCTTTCTTATGAAATCAAAAGGATCCCTAATATAGATGTAATGTATTAGCACAAGAAAAAGTCCTAAAATATAGAGTAGTCATTTGTTTTAAGTACTAGATTGTGGCATAAGAATATGTCAGAACTGAACCACTATGTAGCATTGTACTAAGTATTCATTCTAATCTGATGATAATTGTTGTAAATGTTGGTTCTCTGCAGAGATCACTGAAATATAGAAACTGTGGTAGTGGGTTCCATTATGATATTAATGTATCTCTTCTTAAACACAAGTATTTATCTCAATCTTGCTTTAAAGTAGTTATTACTACTTAGTAATTATTTATGTGAACTCAAAATTATCATATTGCAGAAGATTAATAGACTTACAAGGTGCAATATTTCATAGAATCATAGAATCATAGAATTGTTAAGGTTGGAAAAGACCCTTAAGATCATCAAGTCCAACCGTTAACCTAGCACTGCCAAGTCCGCCACTAAACCATGTCCTCAAGCACCACATCTACTCGTCTTTTAAATACCTCCAAGGATGGTGTTAAGTCCCGGTCTGATTGTCAGGCTCGGGGAAGGTTCTTAATGATCCCAAGGGCGAAATTAAGACAGAAACGAGGTCATATGCCGCCAATCAGACGTTTTATTGGGTAAATATAAAAGAGTAAAACGATAGGAAAGGCAGGAAATATTAGGAGGAAATTAAGCAAGCATTCAGAGAGATAAGCAAAGGATAGTCACCACCCTGGATCCAGCGGCGTCCCGTTGGTCCTCAGTCTTCAGTTCTTCAGTGGTGGGTGGCCACACTCAGGCTTCCTTGTGCCGTCTTTTATCCAGTGTTGGAAAGGGAGTTTACCCCCTCGGTTCGGCTTGGTTTCCCAGGGCAACATACCAGTTGGTGTCCTGTTTTTGGTGGTGCCTGATAAGCCAAAGAATGGCCTGCTGCTTCAGCAAGTTTGCACAAATTTCCTTGCAAGCTGGTGGCTGCCCTCGGGTCTTCCCAGACAAAAGAGTGGTCTGCTGTCTGTTCTTATCAGATAAACACACACAAGCAAGCTTTGAGACAATTGTTCTTAACACTTCAGTCTCTTACAGATGGGGACTCAACCACTTCCCTGGGCAGCCTGTTCCAGTGCCTGACCACTCTTTCAGTAAAGAAGTTTTTCGTAATATCCAACCTAAACTTTCCCTGGAGCAGCTTGAGGCCATTTCCTCTCGTCCTATCACTTGTTACTGGGGTGAAAAGACCAACCCCCACCTCCCTACAACCTCCTTTCAGGTAGTTGTAGAGAGCAATAAGGTCTCCCCTCAGCCTCCTCTTCTCCAGACTAAACACCCCCAGCTCCCTCAGCCGCTCCTCGTAAGACTTGTTCTCTTTTGTTGTTGTTTCAGTAGGTTAGTTACACAACCCCTCACAGCTTAAGGTTAGATAGAACAATTAATGTAAGGTGTATAAGGAAAGGTAAATTGATAGAAATGAAAATTGTAAGAAAATATGTAGAAGATAAAGCAGATAAAGCTGAGTCAAAAATGTTTTTTAAGTTCTTCAGAAATCATTTCTCAGAAAGAGGAGCTAATCTCTTTTTTACTCATATTTCACTTGTTCATCCAAATGAAAATAATGCTAACATATGGAGAGTTCTTCTAGTCCACTGGACAGAAACTTTGTTGCTGAACTGCACTGCTCACTCTTAAGTTAAAAATAGACACCGTCTTTAAGACTTTCCATGATGTATTCTGTACTTGCAAGGCATCATTGGTCACATACTTCTTGTTTCTTCTACCTATATTATGATCTTACCGACCTGTTCTGTGTCGTCATACCTTGTTGCCTGAGCTGGGACTGATACAGCCAATTCTGTTTCTGTTCCCAAGTGTACTCGCATTTGTAGAATAAAAGAAATGAGGATTTCATGAGGACTCTCTCAATATTTCGCAGAAGGGTCTTTTTTTCAGAAACAAGTCTAAGAAACTCTGTATTTCAGACAAACTCTTACCTGTTTCCAGTTAGTAGATCTGTACACAGTTTTATACACAAATATGAACCAAATGAACAAATATGACAAAGATGAACAAATATGACAAATATGAGCAATATGAACCTTACATATGAGGGGACACTTCAAATGACAAGTCAATTTTCAGTGACAGGACTGCTTCTGAGAAAAGATTTTGACCTTCTAAGTTATTAATGGTTTTGAATACACCAAACCAAAGGCACGTTCCCTCTGAATATCAGATCCTATTAAGTTTTCTCAAAGACAATCTCTTCAAAACATTTGTCATTTTCCAAAATTCTGATTTTTCAGTTTGCTTGTCATTTAGTGACACTGGGGTAGAAAATAGCAATGAAAATAGGAGAAAAGTCTCGGGTAGCAGAAACAGAGAGCATATCTGTAGTGATACCGCACAGTGCAGGCAATCCCATCTTTGTTTACAATTATAGCAACATACCTGCCTACGTGACACACTAAATGGTTTTATTTCAAAACTTAAACTAGTATCTGTGCTTGGAGCTGCCCAGACACAGCACATAATCTAGATGTAGATTTACTAGGAAGGTTGGGTGCGGCTTTTGTTTCCAAGACTTCAGAGCTATGAGCTAGATATAAGAAAAATAAAGCTATGTTGCTGTGCAGGGACTGAAATCTATGTTACTCTCCTACTAAAATTCATCCTGCAAGTCCACCCCCTCATTTGACTCAAAACAGGGATGCAACCCTGTTGTCACTTGCGTCACAGCTGAAGTCTCCTGCGATGCAGCTGTACCAGCCTGCTACAAGCTCGTGCAAGAATCTCTGACACACAAGTACAGTGTCAAAAAGACATGCCCTGAATTTCAATTTCCAGCTTATTTTGGAATATATGAAACTTCAAAAGAAGACTTTAAGCACGCTGCAGAAGATAAAAGCTGAAAGAATTGCAAATTGCAGTCTCACCATGAAATTTGCAGTTATCTATCATACAAGTAAATCTACAATTATATATTGGTATAAAGTTCTATTTACTGTTATACTTAACTGTCCTAATGAAAATGACAGCTCTGTTGGTATTTGATTCACATTAAAATTCATAGTGAGAGAATAAAGCACACCCAATAAAAGTTAGTGAACACCAACAGAAAAGTGCACACCCACGTTAGTGAAACTGCAGTCAAGATCAAACTGGATTACAAAATTTTGCTATGCAATCTGCCAGTCAGGCTAAGTCATTGAAAGAGACGTGTGATTGAAGACATGCAGTGACCATCAGAATCCTTCTGGAACCTCTGTATCGGGTACACTGACTTTTTTTTCTTTCTTTCTTTCTATGCCTACTTTTGAGTCTCTGACTGCTATGCTATTTTCTTTTCTCTTCCATTGGCTGCACTGGGTACTTGCCAAGTTCAGGCACAGAAATAAGATCAGACTTCTACTGCTCTTCCGTAAGGTACATACCTGCAATACCTTCCTCAGATTTTCCTTGTTTCCCATGTGATGATGGCTTAGGTCTCCATAGTTTGCTGGTTCAGTAGATGCAGTTCTACAGTGAGAAGTCACACATTATCCCAGGGGTTTTTAATCAGCTGTCTGGATGCTGGTAAATTTCTAATTCTGTGTGCCTGGCAGCCAGATTATACTGGGAGAAGAGGAAAAAAAAAAGAATAGACACGGAATACAATGAGAAAGAACAGCTGAGAGAAAATTTTTTATGAGCCTGTGACAGTTTTTGGCTTCTTTAGTCTACGGAATGGCATGTGATAGGCAGTCCTGTGAACATTTGTGTGATCAACAAAGATATACACACAAAAGTTGAAATTTTAAGCTTGTACAATAAAACTTGGTCTAGCAAGTGGCATAGTGTGTTTCCAGTACAATGGTTTAAGTAGAGAAGAGGATGTGAAACCATCAACATAGAAGAATTGGTCAAGATTATTGTTCTGGGTCTGGCTGGGATGGAATTAGTTTTCTTCACAGCAGCCCATACAG
The DNA here is from genome assembly GCA_020745775.1 of Theristicus caerulescens. NCBI lineage: Eukaryota > Metazoa > Chordata > Aves > Pelecaniformes > Threskiornithidae > Theristicus > Theristicus caerulescens. The sequence goes on from CM036558.1 coordinate 80,434,844, forward strand.
TGCCATGCTTTAGACTGGTGACCAAAACTGTGTTGATAACACACCAGTGTTTTAGCTATTGCTGAGCAGGGTTTACACAGTGTCCAGGCCGCCTCTGTTTTTCACTCTGTCCCCACAGCAAATAGGCTGGGGGTGTGCAAGGTTTAGGGAGGGGACACAGCTGGGGCAGCTGACCCAAACTGCTGAAAGGGATATTCCCTACCATACAACATGATGCCCAGCAATAAAAGGCGGGGGTGGGAGGAAGTTTTCCCAAAGTAGCCGTTGCTCAAGGGTAGGCTGGTCCTTGGTCTTCTGGAGGTGAATGATTGCTTTTGCATCACTTGTTTCTTTTTGTTCTTTTTCCTTCACTTATTAAACTGTCTTTATCTTGCCCTGAAAGTTTCTTTTCTCCCTTTTGTGAGGAAAACCCTTCTGATTCTCTCCCCCATCCCACTGAGGGGAAGTGAGCAAGTGACTGGGTGGGGGCTTACCTGCCAGCCAGGGTCAACCCACCACAAGTATTCAAATAATCTCTACCAAGGCTGAGGAACCCCAACCCTGCCAATGCTTGATGACTTTTCATAACCTAGTCAATAAAGCTTTCTCTGCCTCTGTTTCCTACCTGCAGAGGTTTCGTTCCTAATAGGCAGACATCAAGACCATCTTCAAAGAATGCAAGAAGGAGGGTCCAGGGAACTGGAGGCTTCTAGTCAGCCTCGCCCCAGCATTGCATGCCTGCAATAAAGAAAACTAAGTACATACTGGACTGTCCTAGCAGCAAGTCAAAGAAAATGACCCTTTTCTCTCTCTTAAATAATTTCCGTATGAGACCACAGGTGGAATACTATCTCTCATTTTGGGCTTCTGTCTACAAGAGACACATTGACATATTGGTGCAAGCCCAGCAAAAGGTGACTAACATGGTCAGTGCTTAAGCACATGACATGGGAGGAGAGGGTGAGAGAACTGGATTTGCCCAGACTCAAGAAGAGAAGATTATGGGAGCATCTCTTGTTATCTACAACTACTGAAACCGAAGACAGAGCCAGAGGTGCACCTCCAGGAAGTGCTGAAATTCTCTAACTATTAATTTTAATGTGAATTAAATACCAGCAGAGCTGTGATTTTAATTAGGACAGCTGTTAACTATAATAACTATAATAGTGAATAAAACTTTATACCAATATAGAATTCTAGATTTACTTGTGTGATAGAGAACTGCAGATTTAGTGGGGTGACTGCAATTTGCTGTTCGTTCAGCTTGCCCCTCTGTGACAATATTCCAAGCAGCTTCATTGATGGTGGCTTCACTGTAAATTGGGGATTGGACCACATGCCTTCCAGAAGTCCCTTCCAACCTAAATTATTCTAGAATTCTAATAACATAGATTAATCTCCAGGGGTGTAGTGCATTGCAAAAGTAAAATTAAATGTTTTATTGCAAGTAGTTAGGAATTTCTGAATGTGAGTTACAGGTCAGTGGAAGAAGAATTCTAAGAATAGTTGGAAACAAATCTCAGAAGCACCTACACATATTGAAAAAGGACTGAATTACTTTCTTGAAGACTTTAATTAAGGGCTTTAACTAGGATGTTATTTAGTTTAACCTGGACAGTTTACCATGATTTTGTCCAGAGAAGCTTCACAAATGAACACCTAGCTGTATACACTTGCACTACATGCTGTTTCTTAATATGGCTCCATATAATTTTGGGGGGCTGAAAGAAACAGGTTCTAAATAATTTGTCTTAGTTCAGCAAATTAAGAGTGTGCAAAGACTATTTGTAGATGTGAAAAGACAAAATAGGAATATTTATTAGCAAAAGTGACAGAGAAATAAATACCTTTTTCTTCATTAGTTTCTGTTCACAGTATTTCTTCCAAACTTGAAAGAACTATCATCCCTTTTGACTGTTTTGTATGTAATTCTCCATTCTAACCTTCTGTCCTTTCTCTTCCAAACAACAGAATTAAGTCATTCCATCTTACTGAATTCACTGCTTGCATCTTGAAGAAGTCTAAAAATCCCAACTATTCCTCCTTCAGAAACATTTCTGTTTGGAGCAGTTCTTCCCTTTGCCTTCTCTGTTATTTTTTTTTACCAGAGGAGTATTTAAAAACTACTAGAAATGGCTTTGTCTGCACGTTTGAGGAAACCCGTATTTACAGTTTCCTCTATCTCTGTAGTCACTAAGATGTCTTCTGTTTTCATTGTCATTTTTTGGCCTGCTAAGCATGTTATGGGGAGAAGCAGGGGGAAGGAGGGGAAGCACAGTAAGTAAAAAAGTGTCCATGAAATTATTTGATTTCTTTATTCATCAAATAATGTTACAGTCATTTCTGAAAGGCATCTAAGTTTATAGGTTTACCTTTGCAAAACAGTGTCTAATCATCCTGTCTTTTCCTTTAGCTTCCAAATAAACTGGAAAATAACCTAACCAGCTGTGTATATTGACTAAGGCCAGAGGGTATTTCAGATGGGGCCCACAGAACTGGATACATCTGACAATGTATATTCTTCCCCATCATGAAACACAAAACATCCAAAATGACAAATGAGTACTTTAAGATGGTATGTCTCACAGCAGGGAACATCTGCTGATACGTTGGGTTTTTTTAAAATGCATATAAAAAATGAAAGCATGTATCCTACAGTAGATACTCAGTCGCTCAGATTAAATATATTTTAGTTGAGTTGAAAATTCTTTATGTGAAGCACTAGACCCACTAAAAATACCTCATTTGAGAAAAGAATTGTAAATAAAGTTATATGAAGCCAAAACAGACATAATTTTATACGCAAAATATTGTTATGGAATGGAGCTGAGAATTTGTAGCTAGTCTAATTAATCTTAACAATCTAATCAAAAGCTAACAAAGTTTTTATTAATCCAATTGCAATAGTAGTAACACTTACACTCCACATTGCTAATGAGAAACCTCAGTAGCAACAATAGCCTTAAAATTATTATACAGAAAGCCCTACCACCACCTACCTGTTCTGTGGTGTTATGTTTACCCTTCCATTGTCCCTCAGGGTCCTATGGTTGGCAGGTCCAGTGTTCTTCAGTGAACCATCAGTGTCTCGAGTACTTCACCCAGGGGCGTTCTCTGCCTGGGATGGGGACTCTTTCCTCTTCAGTCTTGGGCCCACTTGGGTTTATTTTAGTATCTTTCCTCAGCATGGCCCACACCACCAATGATATCACACAGCCCCAGTGCACCCCAGGGAGGTGAGATTCACTCACCCCCCAGGCAGCCAGTACCACCCAGACCAGGCAAGCCCCGCACCCCAGAACCTGTGCCCCACAGAGCCCTGCAGCTTCTGCTTGGAGTGGTAGAAATTGTATTCACTGGGCTACAGTAATGTTGAACAACAAGCAAAAATTAAAAATCCTTCTGTTTTGAACAATAAAAAATTTTGCAAAATTAGCTATTTACTGGTATCTGTAGGTAGACCCTCATGCAAATACCTTTAATAATACTTACACTAGATATTCATGAGTGTTTTCATAGACAATTTAATGATATCTTTTATTTATAGGTCTGTAGAATGCCATAAGTGCTACAGAACTTTTCTCCGTACTAAATTCTACAGAATTCTAAAGACAGGTTTATCAATTGGTTTTGATTTTATCCAAACCCCGTTGAAAATTCACACGATTTTTGCAAAAGAGAAGGAAGTTTTCTGTATCTAAGCATTCTGGAGTTAGTGGTAACAGGATTATTGTTTCGAATTATATCAAACCTGCACAGTCTGTATCTTCTTATGTGGGCAAGATCTGAATTAAATTTTATATCATCCGGGAAAAATAGTTACTTAATCAGGACAGTATATTTTTATGTTCCCCGACATAGTTGAGGTACCTCCAATTAGAACACATAAATCTGATTTATCGAGGCCTGACTCTCTGAGGTTTAGATCTGTAGTGGTATTTCACCTCACTAAGTTTTGAATTATTCTGGACATCAAGAAATTCATTTTCTGAAACTTAACTGCAACTCAGAACCTGCCAACATGAAAAAATTCTTCTACCTCAACTATTATCTGTATGGAGAAGTTAATGTGTAGTAGGCTAGTATGTGAACTTGTACTACGCTGACTTCTTCGTACAAAACAGAGAAAGGAACTTTGGAATTATTGTGTGCTTTGCATTGTCTGAAAAATATCGATACTGAAGAGAAGTAAACATGGTCTAAATTCATAATTTAAGTTGGTTTGGAAGAAATGGCCTGGCAGACAAGCAGACAAGTAGGAATTTAAATTTAGTTAAAACATTACCAGTGTCAGTTTGTGCACTTCTATTTTCACTACTGTCACATGTAACTAGTCAGTTTAAGCTATAAGGACACTTTGTGAGAATTAGCCATACCAATAATATTTTCTCTATCACAGATAATGAACTTGTTTGATAACCTTACAAAGGGAAGTTTCTGCTTCACCTTCCTTGTTTACAAATACAAAAATACAAAACCTTCTCAAGATTCAGGCCGCCCAAATTCATGAAGAAGTTTCTTCTAATGTTATTTATGGACAACCATTCTTCTAGTGTGGGTGTTCTTCAGGCTGGTTTGTGAGCTGTGTAGGAGAGCAGAGTAGAGCTAATAATTTTTATAGGATTGTGGATGTTTTTAATGATGGTTGTTCTCAGTTTGCTATCTACACAGATACTATGATATGAACCAGTCCAAATGTAGTGATAGTACTATTTCATATGGGTTTTGAAGTGCAATAACAATGTAAGGAGGATAGTCCTGGGACAGACCAGAAGTTGCTCCAGCCCAGCACTTACAGTTTACAGAACCCTGTAGGAATTTCCTTATCATCTTACAGAAGAAGCAAGAGTTTCTTAGTGGTCTCCTAGTTTTCAACAATTTGTAGTTCAGGGATGTACATAGCAAGAGATGGCACGTTTATATCCCAAACCCCCAACAGATTTCTCTTCCATGAGCTCTCCTAGTCTCCCTTACAATCAGGTACTTTTTAGCATCTAGAATGGGAATCCCTTACCCCAACTACTTTTTGTATGCTAAAACATCTCCTAGAACATAAATTATTAACAAGGACCTCTACAGCTTCCATCAAGAGGTCTTAAGACCTCATGCAATTTGGACAGTACAATAAAACTGCACAAAGTCTAGTTTGGCAAGGACAGAAAAAAAAAGATGTTTTGTATGATGACATTAGACTGAAACATTGGGCATCCTGTTTCCAAATTTAGCTGCAGACTTCTAGCTATTGTTGGACTAAACTTTATTCCCTGATTCCCTCCGTTCTCTCTCCATAAAAAGGCTATTAATCTTGTGTGCTTTGTCTGCAAACAGTTTAGGCAGATATTTACTTTTAACTATCTGCTTGTGTACTATCTTCTACAGTGTCTAGAGGTACAGAATTGTATCGTGAAGCTTCTGTGACACCATGTAAAACCAACAGCCTAGAAACATATTTCTTGTGAAGAAGTAGAGGAGAGAGGAAGATTTAGAATCAATGTAACATTAGCCTTCTATTACTGTCATGAGACTTACCAACTCCTGCTTTTCATAAGAGTAATTTAGCTTTCCTTAAACAGAATCACAGGGAACAGTGAAATACAGTAGGGAGCACTCATTTCTTAACTCAGCAGAAATGAAATTTTACTTGCATAGGACACAGAATTCTATTGTGATAAATTGCAGTGCTTTTACTAAGCCATTATGTGCTTTTATGACAATGTTTTGTGCATAGTAAAAACTGTTGAAAAGCAAAACAAAAGCACAGCCCACAAATTCTGTATACTTTGAGGAAAAACACATTTTCATGGATGGGAATCTTTTCCTAAATATAAAGCATCTCAAACTTATTTTCCAATAAAGTTCAAAAGAAAGAAACCAATGAGACAAAAATTTTAAACATTCTGACATCATTAGCATGAAGGGAATAATATAAAATATTCTATTAAAAAAATTTATGGCATGCAATTAATGAAAAAAAGCCTTTGACTACAGCTAGTATACGTAAGAGTGATCTGGGCAGTACACAAAGAAATTCTTAAAAAAGCTGTTGAATGAGTCTCAAATATTAGACTTCTATAGTCGTGACTATAAAACACTATCACTGACTGTACAATTAACTTAGAACTTCTAAGTATCATGCAATGAAGTTATGACATGGATTTAAAAATCAAAGTTTTTTTTAATTTCACTTAAAGATGATTTTCTTAAGAGCACATGGTTCTGTCTGTATTAGGGATAGTGAGAATATGTTCAACCATACCTGTGGATTCATCTATATCTGTGGATGTGACAGAAAATATCAGTTTGCTGTTCCCAAAGTTTTATGGAAGAACTCATGAATGATTTTTTGTGTGTTTTGGAGGTTCTTGCTACATAGATCCTACAGAAAATTTGAAATAAACATAAACAGAAAAATATAAACTACACATGATAAAATCACTTATGTACATAAATTTCTATCTTGATTAAAAATATTGAACAATACATAAAATGTTAAATAATACTCTCTATTGATAATTAATCAGGTGAACCACATCAACTTAAAAATCAAGTACACCAGGGAAATCTTTTAGTGGCTGGTAAATATGATTTTTTTCTATTACTGATAGAAGACCCCAGGCTCTGCACTGCCCTGTAAGCTATTAATATAGAGATTAAAAACTTCAGAGGGTTGAAAAAAAAATTATTAAAGTTTTCCCAAAATATTGATGGGTTTTGTCTCACTTTCCATTGCTATTTTTTCCTACAGAATTATAATACTTTTCAGCATGACTCCTAGAGAAACTGTCCATCTATCTGATTGTGCCCTGCTACTCTGTTGTTATTCACTGTCCAATTTCAAAGCAACTTAAAAACAAGCATAAAGTTTCATAAATATTTTTTCTGTTAAAAGTCTTCTTTAGTCAAGAAATTGCCTTGCGTGATGATTACTTAGTTCTGCTGTGCTCATACAGGTTTACCTTGACTGTCAGACTGACAGTCATTTTTAACATTTCATCAAAATGTTTAAATCATGTCTAACCGGTATTGTTTTGTAAATGACTTTGCTGAGGCTCCTAATGTTAATATCAATATATTTTAAAATGCCTTTTATTACTATAGATAAAGCTATAAGATCAACGATACAGAGGAAAACCAAACACGGGAATGATTATTGCTTTTTTTAGGTGTCAAGACAAAGTCCTTCTGGAAATCTTATGTATTATTTTGGTCATACTACATATTTTGGTTATGCTAGATTATACAATATGAAGCAAGGAAAAATAAACCCTAACAATTTTAAGCAGATAGGTGCTTGCTAACTCCACAAAATATATATATATACTCTGTTGACTGGCACAGGAAATACTTCCAAAAACAGAGGATCGTTAGTTAGGTGTATAATTAGTGCTAGTGTATAATCTAATAATTTCTAGTAACATTTTATGTTAAATGGACACATTTTACTTCCTGAAATTAGATATTGGTGTGATATTTTAGTACAGATTTACAACATGAAAGTGATAAACTGAAACCCAATGATGATATAAAACTGCTAAATGGAACATGATCAATGATAATAATCCTTTTTTTTTTTTTTTCAGTAGTTAGAAATATAAGTCTCCATTCAGGAATATCTCACTTTTTTTTTTTTTTTATTCAAGCTCTATTTGTTTCACTGACAAAAATAAGGAAAAAAAAAAGGACACCTGCTGAATTACTGAGTAAATTCAGAGGCTGGGTGAATCAGTCGCCGAGGCAAGCAGCTCCAGAGCCGGCACAATACACAGCAGAGTGCTCTAGCACATTGCACAGTGGGGTCTTCCAAACCCAGGGAAACCTCGGGGGAGTGGAGAGACCCGCCAGGAGCCCACAGCTCGCGTGACAGCAGCTGACGAGACCTGGGTGGGGCCAGGAGCAACGGTGGCCAAACCTCCCCACATGTATAAAGGAAGCCCTTAGGGAGCACTAGCGACCACGAGCACTGCAAACAGGGTGGGCAAACAGGGCGTGCACATCAGTAAGGGCCATGGCACGGCAGTTTGCATGGCAGTTCATGCAGAATGGGAGTGTTTTGATTGTCTAGAGCTTGACGATGGTGATGACAGGGTTGAGTGTTCATGGGTCAGAAACAGGGGGAAGGCCAACAAGGAAGATATCATGGTAGGAGTCTGTTTAGGACCACCCATCCAGGATGAAGAGGCGGATGAAGTATCCTACAAGCAGCTGGGAGAAGTCTCACAATCACTAGCCCTTGTTCTTCTGGGGGACTTCAACTTACCAGATGCCTGCTGGAAATACAATACAGCGGAGAGGAAACAGTCTCGGAGGTTCCTGGAGTGTGTGGAAGATAACTTCCTGACACAGCTGGTGAGGGAGCCAACTGGGGAAGGCGCTCCGCTGGACCTGTTTTTTGTGAACAGAGAAGGGCTTGTGGGTGATGTGACGGTTCAAGGTCATCTTGGGCATAGCATTCACAAAATGATAAAGAGTTTTCGATTCTTGGAGAAGTAAGGAGGGGGGCCAGCAGAACTGCCATCTAGGACTTTTGGAGGGCAGACTTTGGCCCGTTTAGAAGCCTGGTTGACACAGACAGACAACAGTTGGGAGGCAGTCCTGAAGGGCAAAGGAGTCCAGGAAGGCTGGACATTCTTCAAGAAGGAAATCTTACAGGCGCAGGAGCAGGCTGTCCCCATGCGCCGAAAGACAAGCCAGTGGGGAAGAAGACCGTCCTGGCTGAACAGAAAACTTTGTCTGGAACCCAGGAATAAAGGGAGAGTTTACGACCTTTGGAAGAAGGGGCAGGCAACTCAGGAGGACTACAAGGAGGTTATGCAGGGAGAAAACTAAAAGGGCAAAAGCCCAACAGGAACTTAATCTGGCTACTGCTGTAAAAGACAACAAAAAATGTTTCTATAAATGCATTAGCAACAAAAGGAGGGCTAAGGAGAATCTCCATCCTTTATGGGATGTGGGGGGGAAACACAGTGACAGAGGACAAGGAAAAGGCTGAGGTACTTTAATAGTCAGACCAGTTGTTCTCAGTGTACCCAGCCCCCTGAGCTGAAAGACAGGGATGGGGAGCAGAATGAAGACCCCATAATCCAAGGGGAAATGGTCAGTGACCTGCTACACCACTCAGACACACACAAGTCTATGGGGCCAGAAGGGATCCCCCCAAGGATACTGAGGGAGCTGGCAGAAGTGCTCACCAAGCCACTCTCCATCATCTATCAGCAGTCCTGGCTAACCAGGGAGGTCCCAGTTGACTGGAGGTTAGCACATGTGACACCCATCTACAAGAAGGGCTGGAAGGAGGATCCAAGGAACTACAAGCCTCTCAGCCTGACCTCAGTGCCAGGGAAGGCTATGGAGCAGCTCATCTTGAGTGCCATCACGCGGCACATACGGGACAACCAGGGGATCAGCCCCAGTCAGCATGGGTTTAGGAAAGGCGGGTCCTGCTTGACTAACCTGATCTCCTTCTATGACAAGGTGGCCTGCTTAGTGGATGAGGGAAAGGCTGTGCATGTTGTCTACCTAGACTTTAGTAAGGCCTTTAACACCATTTCCCACAGCATTCTTCAGCAGAAACTGGCTACCCACGGCTTGGACGGGCATACTCTTCGCTGGGTTAAACACTGGCCTGATGGCTCGGCCCCAAGTATTGTGGTGAATGGAGTTAAATCCAGTTGGCGGCTGGTCACAAGTGGTGTTCCCCAGGGCTCAGTATTGGGGCTGGTCCTGTTCAATATCTTCATCAATGATCTGGATGAGGGGATGGAGTGCACCCTCAGGAAGTTTGCAGATGACACCAAGTTGGGTGGGAGTGTTGATCTGATGGAGGGTAGGAAGGATCTACAGAGGAATCTGGACAGGCTGGATCCATGGGCTGAGGCCAATTGTATGAGGTTCAACAAGGCTAAGTGCCGGGTCCTGTGCTTGGGTCACAACAACCCCATGCAACGCTACAGGCTTGGGGAGGAGCGGCTGGAGAGCTGCCCAGCAGAAAAGGACCTGGGGGTGTTGGTCAACAGCCAGCTGAACATGAGCCACCAATGTGCCCAGGTGGCCAAGAAAGCCAATAGCATCCTGGCTTGTATCAGAAATAGTGTGGCCAGCAGTACTAGGGAAGTGATCGTCCCCCTGTACTTGACACTGGTGAGGCTACACCTTGAATCCTGTGTTCAGTTTTGGGCCCCTCACTTCAAGAAGGACACTGAGATGCTGGAGCATGTCCAGAGAAGGGCAATGAGGCTGGTGAAGGGTCTAGAGAACAAGTCGTATGAGGAGCGGCTGAGGAGCTGGGGTTGTTTAGTCTGGAGAAGAGGAGGCTGAGGGGAGACCTTATCACTCTCTACAGATACCTGAAAGGAGGTTGTACCAAGGTGGGTGTTAGTCTCTTCTCCCAAGTAACAAGCAATAGGACAAGAGGAAATGGCCTCAATCTGCGCCAGGGAAAGTTTAGGTTGGATATTAGGATAATCTTCTTTACTGAAAGAGTAGCCAGGCACTGGAACAGGCTGCCCAGGGAGGTGGTTGAGTCCCCATCGCTGGAGGTATGTAAAAGACATGTAGATGTGGTGCTTAGGGACATGGTTTAGTGGTGGACTTGGCAGTGCTAGGTTAATGGTTGGACTTGATGATCTTAAAGGTCTTTTCCAACCTAAATGATTCTATGATTCTATGATAATTTTCACATCCTAAACCAAACTTAACACTTGTTTTAAGTGTGACCTATATCTTAATAGAACAGCTTTTCTGGACAGTGTCCTTACTGGTTTCATGAATTTGCTGAGGATCAAATTGCTTACATGGAAATATCATGTTAAAGATGTATCTAGCTGCAGAGATTCATGAAATGATGCAAATGTTTCTAGATTACCTTTTTTTATGCAAATGCCTCCCAACTTAATTTTTACTTATTTTGCTGTGCGACTTCTGTCAGATGCTGGAATTCTCTTTAGTCTGAGCAAGTTTGTATTTGCCACAGGAGTTTTGTATCAGTCTCTTTTTAAATGTAGTGAAGACAGTATTTTGTTAAATATCACTGCATACTATTGGATGCTTTTCTCTGTGCTTGTAAGACTGCTTGTGACGGTGTACTCACTCTGGGTTAGGTCTGTTTCTCTGCATCTTTCACAGTGCTTTTCCCTTTTTCATTCTAATTAATCACGTCTCTGAATATTCTGCAACTCCTATCTAACCTGCACACCCAAATTTCATTTACATGGGAACCCATCAAGGAAGAAAGTATAGGGCATAACTCTGCCTCATCTCAATGCCGAGCCTAAGGCACATGGATCTGCAGGATCTGCGTAATGCTTTTAGGTCCCATAGCAGAGATTGCTTATGTGACCGCTTATCTGTCTCTAGAGCTGAATCATCACACTTCATGAGATCAAAAAAGAGGTAGAAGAGAGGAGTAGGGTATCCTTCATGCTCTCCTTCCTGACACTGCCTTTGCAGAGCTCCACTCCACAGGGCAAAGAACTCCAGTTTGCTAGTCCTTTGTTCAGGAAGACATAAATAAATATTAGCATACTTATTGCATTCCATATTTAAAATTGAAAAAGGTAATTTCATTTTTGAAGATTAAAAAGTGTATACAGTGAAAACAGACATTATAAAGATAGATATGAAGAGAGATACTGTTCCTCTTCATGAGCCAGTCACAGTATTACTGTAGAGTAGCTGGGCATTTCTGCTTTAAAGAACCCCAAATTATCAACGTGGTAAGCAAAGGCTGTTGTCTCAAGAGTATTTGCTTGTGGGCCTGACCTATCACAGGTGAGACTGCACAGTTCATACTTTTGGAGGATGATGGAGCTGTTCCTAAGTTTGCAAGGGAAGACTAGAATAATTCTCTTGAAGCACAATACAGCCCTCTCAGTTTAAGTAACAGGCCATGTATGTACAAAAGCGCAACACACATCAGATGTGTTCTAAAACCCCTAATGACTAGAATAATATGCTAAGTACTTGTCAACAAACTCAGATAAATTGCTGCTATGCATCCCATATTTATTTGTTAAGAAAACACAGCAGCAAGACAAGAGACTAACTTTCAGTGAACCCTCAGAGGTTGTTCAGAAGACTCTGGGCCACAGTAAGCTACCAGTTATGGCTTCATAAATGCAGATCAACTTTTTTGAAATCAATTTATTTCCTTTAGACTAAAACTTAAATAAGCTAGATCAGAATTAGGCCTTTCAAATCTAAAGAGAAAATTTGAGATATAGAAAAGGGAAATATGCCCTGAGGATAAACAACTTACTATCTATAATGAAAATCAGAAAGCTTTGTTGTTGAGTTCTGGAGAAAAGGATTCATTGTCTATAGAAATGCCATTTCTGTTCATTACACTTTCAACAATGTAATCACATTTATAAAATTTTGCTTACATGCTCACTAGTATAGTCCAACCCTCAGCAATTAATACACTAATTGTTTGATACAGATAGCTATAAAGTACTCTAATTATACAGATTGTTTGATGAGAAAAGAAAATGATTTCATTCTGCAGCAAATGTGAAAAAGATGCTTAAAATTGATGGCTTTGCTCAGTACAGAACATAATAGGAAAAAAACTGTTCACATTTTGAAAAGCAGGGAAGTAGAAGAGTAATAAAAACAGATGTTCACACAATTGCATGAGAGTGCTATAAAGTTCACACTGCTGTAGCAGCAGTAACTACTCAGTGTTATCTGTGTTGCAACCTGCCTGACGCCACTGCTATAATTGATTATAGCAAGAGGTGTGTTCAATTTTAACAGGAAAACTGAGAAAGATTCTCAGGTTTTCTTATAGTCAGGAGCTCAGCAAAATATCCTTATGAGTTTGTGGGACAGAGAACATACACATATTAGATCTTGTACAGTGCTAGATATACTGCCATTGCTTACTAAGTTGCAGTCACCACCATTCAGGCTAGATAACATGTTTGTGGAAATATGACATAAAATTGAGAAGAATTTTTAACAATATGTCCATGTCTTTCCGATTTATTAATTTGATGTAAAACCCGACAAAACTCAGGAGTTTTGGCGGGGGGAGGCTGGTTGGATTTGGTTTGATTTTTTTTTCCTTTTTTTCCTTTTGAGATGTTGAATATTCTTAAGTCTAACCTTTAAATTAAAACGGAATATATATATTTATACGAAATGAAAACAAAAAAAATATTTTGCTGGATCTAAAGCAAAATGAAAGCTGTGAAAGGTAATAGGGAACAACAAATTCCCTCTAACACACACCAAAAAAACCCCAAGCAAAACAAAGAAGCTTTTGAAAAACTGGAGGGTGAAAGCAGAGTTTAAATTATACAAATTCTAGGATTTCAAAGACCTATGAGTCAGTCTACGCAAAATATTGTCTTCAAATTAGCCTTGTTTGGTTAGCTGATATCTTTATTTGAAAGTCTTAATATACTTACTCAAATATTTTTTCATATTTACATATTTTAATAGAAAATTGCATAACCGCTTTAGGATTTTTTTTATGTAATATAGCCTTCTCTATTTTCTGTATTTTTAAAGCAAGTTCCGTAGATCCCCTGTTGACATTTTAGAGAATTCTATTCACCACCTTTTCTTTGGAGAAGCTGGCTAAACTATAAGGGTCATAACCAAGGATAGCATGGTCCTTAAAGAAGCTCTGCAACTCATGTGAGAAAATAAAGATGAAAGAGATTCTTTAGTAAGGTTAGCTTAGGGTTTCTGTGGATCTGCAGCAAGCTCTTAACCAGAGCCAAAAGATTACCATTAATGTTATCCACTCTGTAGCTGAAGCCTTGTGCTAGTTGTGCACATAGTCCATTACATTTTTGTTTCTCACTTTCACTCCTGATATCAAAAGATAGCACACAGCAAGGAACAATGGAAGTGCAAATTCAGGACAAAAGCTAAGGAGACAGAAGTAAAACAAAACATTCTGCATAGGCAAGCCATGCACAGTCTACTATCTACTACAGTCTACACTATCTACTAAAGATATGAGCTGTTTATACTCCGTATGTTTTATGCAATTCCCTGGTCTGAATTGTGTATGGGACTGAGTTAACCCCGGTGTAATTCATATATTTTAAATGAAATTACTTCTGATTTATCAAAGTGTAAGTGAAATGTGCTATATCTTGCTTTAAATATTTTTAATGAACATACCATATGAAGTAACATACATTTTACCTTTTGAACATGATTAATTTCATTACATATCAACCAGGATAAATACAAAAGTGACCAAATATAGTAAGTGTGAACTTGATTGGCTTTGCAAACAGACAGCTAGATAATAATGATAATAATAAGATAATAAGATAATAAGCAATTATAAGCAACAAGATAATAAGCAATTATATGGAGGATTTTTTTTTTCCTTTTGGCAGCCTACTATGTTAGAAAATAAACCTGATTTATGCACGATATTACATTGAAATTTACAATAGCTAATAAAAGAATGGATAGTGAAAGTTTAACACAAATGGTCTGAGTGTCCTGTTAATAGGGTCAGAAAGTCCATTTTCGATAAGAAGAAAATTAATAAATTGACAGTTTTTGAAAAAAAATATGTTCAATATAGCATTGTTAGGTTAATTAGTCATACGCTTTATCTCAATTCTTTGAATGAAAGCTTGTCCTCAGAAAGATGCAATCTAGAGGTCACAAACACTTTTCCAATACTAGTGAATCATAAGGGAAAGGTACTTCTAAATCTTTTTGAAATTAATTCTCTTCTACTCATTCTACCTTTCTCCTCTCTTATTCAGAAATTAATATCCAGAGGGAAGTCAGGTCAAAAATTTGAAAATTAGATTGGATAAAAAAATTGATGTTATTTCCTGCCATTTATTCTGACCTGAAAATGGTTGACTTCTATGTTCACATGTCCTGTATTAAACTATAGTAGTGTACTTGGAGCCATAAAACATTAAAAGTGTCCTGAAAAAAATCTAAAAATAAAAGCAAATTATAAATACATAAAAATGCTAGCTTCATACATAGTGCTGTAGCTAGTTTAGCATAAATTAACAGAAGCTCCGAAGACTCACTGGAGTATAAAAACTTTTTTTTTTTTTTAAGTTGTTTTCTGGCAGTAGTACTGTGTAATTGCCTTGATAAACCTTGTTTAGTGTTGTTAATGTTGGCTGGATTTAACTCAGAAAACAGAGATGTTCAAAATTCATAGGTAAGAACACATGAAGAACAGAAGTTGCTTCATGACACTGGAATAAAATGCAGCTACGTAAGTAAGAGCATCTTTCCGTTCTTTATGAAACTTTCAGGAAAATCATCAGCAATTCACAAACAAAAAAGCCACAAACAAACAAACAAACAAAACCCCCAAACAAACCAACCCCCTCCCGCGCCTCCCCCAGTTCAAACAGTATTATTACAGATTTCTCACTTTAGTCCCTGAATGACAGTGAGGAAAGGATGCATCGACACACTTAACACCAAAATCTCATCTAAAAGAGTTCAAATTGTCCATCTCAGAAAGCCAAATCATCCTGCATTGGCCTTTTAACACCTGATTGCTATGGAAAGCTTTGCCTTAGAAACATTAGCAAATTCAAGTTGTAGTAGAAATATTTTATTTTTCATCTATTTCTTGCATAAAGGTCATAGCACATGAGACTTTTACACTCTCTCTTGAAGATAGACTGAAATGATTATTGGGGCCTCAAGTTTGTCCAAAATGTTCACAAACATTTGTACATTTAAAATAAGACTTAGAATCACGGAGATGCTTTATAGTGTTTAAGAATAGACACATCAACTAAGTATATAAAGCCTCAAAGCATAATATTTCTTTCATTTTCTAAAAGAAACCACTATTCAAACACAGATTAGCATGAATATACAACCTTACTTAATTTTCCTATTGACAGAACAGATTTTTGCTTATTCAAACATTTTTCTTTAAAAAAATCCTTTTAAAACACTTTAAAACTTAAGCTAATAATTTTATATTTCACAAGACCCGAGTATTGTCCTACATGCAAGATTCTTTTTGATGCAATTTAAAATTAGCAGCTTCTGAAACATCTGCCAGAGATAGATGCTTTGGACACTGCTAATTGCTAAATCATGTGCAGCTGTACACACTTTTGATAGCCCTTATAGCTCACAAAACTGCTTCAGCAGCCATAAATCTAAACAATTCCCTCTATTATAATCAGTCTTATCATGTTTTTATACACAAAAACAATGTTTTCAGGTTCAGATGCAGAAATTTAAGAAAGCTTCTGTTTAGTAGATTACATCTATTTTAAGATACAGTGTTTTTTCTTGAGATCATAATAATAAAGAAAACACTGGAAAAAATAGATAAATCTTGTTCTTCCATGGAAAATAGCATCCTCTTTGCAACCATTTCTAGAATATGCCAAGAAAGAAACTGCTTTCAAATGTCAAAGTACTTGAGTTTTTCATATATTGAGAAGGGCTAGTCATGAAATCCATAATGGTTTTATACTTCTTTGGGACCCCAGGAGCAAAAGAGTGACTCAAATTACCATGAAAGAACAGATTAAACCAATGGAAGAAGTAAAAATGAAGAACTGTGACTGGAGGGGGAGGAACTCAATGGTGGTATCTCAGTATCCCTAGAGATTGTTAGCAAGAATATGTTGTCCTACTGGGATTTCTGCAGCTGCAGCAGATGTGAGTAAGAATAACTATGCAGACAAAGAAAATAGGCATGCTCAGACTTCCGTCTCTTCGGAGGATCTGCTTGGTCTGTATTGATGAGGGGTGACCTCATCGCAGTCTACAACTTCCTCAAGGCGGGCAGTGCAGGGGGAGGTGCTGATCTCCTCTCTCTGGTGACCTGCAATAGGACATGAGGAAATGGAATGAAGCTGCATCAGGGGAAGTTCAGATTGGACGTAAGGAAAAGGTTCTTCATGGAGAAGGTTGTTGGTCACTGGAACAGGCTCCCCAGGGAAGTGGTCATGGCACCAAGCCTGTCAGAGTTCAAAGAGCATCTGGACAATGCTCTTAGTCATATGGTTTAATTTTAGGTAGTCCTGCAAGGAGCAAGGAGCTGGACTCAATGATTCTTATGGGTCCCTTCCAACTTGAGATATTCAATGATTCGATGATTCTATGACAATACATGAAAACTCGGCTGACAACCTAGACAGTTAAACTAGATGGCAGTTATCTTCCATACCCTAATATCCTTGGTGCTGTTTCCCCACACTACCACCAGTAGGAATTTTAAAGAAATCAGATTCTATATAAATATCTTATATTGGGAAACCAAAACAAATTAGTGACTTTGATATCAGCTGTCTTGAATGTCCAGTTTCCTAGCAATGAATTTGAAATAATAATAATAATAATAATAATAATAATAATAATAATAATAATAATATTACCAACCCATACTACAAGGACATTGAAACAAAACAGTCATTTATGTTTTAAAAATTTTCAATGAGATGACCACAGAAACTCCTGGGAGAAAATGTATACATTTTTATTCCATGCAAAGATTGGGTAGTGTACATCAAATGAAGTTTGATGTGACATATTGAAGGGAAAGATAAAAAATAACATCAAAGCAACACTCATCTGCTGAATGAGGTAAGAGTATCTGGAAAAAAAAAGAAGTGATCATATAAACACTGTCCTATGAATAGCTGGTCTAAAAAGATTTTTTACTTTGATAGAAATGTCATTGTTTACAGTGTGTTTTATTTTGTCCTGGTTTTTAATTTGGTTTCAATTTAAGTTGGACAGAAGTCATTTTTCAGTGAACTAGAAACTCCTTGGATACTGTAAATGCTGGGTGAAATTTAAGATCATGACAGTTCTGATGCTAATAACAGTCATTAAGCTGATGAGCATCCACTAGGCCACTGCAGAACTACAGAAATGCTGTTAAGAGCGACCACACATAAGGAAGATCTATAAGGCGCAGCCACTCTAGGGTCAGATACCCTGCAAAATCCGACTAGAGACAGATCCATGGTGGGTGATTTCCCCAGAAGGAGCAAAGCCGTAGCTTCATGGGTTCTTGACTCAGGGGCAGATCTACAAACAGATTGCGTAAAGTCCAGAACTCATTGTTTATAGCATCCCTGCCCTTGGGAAAGTTCAGCAGAAATCTGGACAAGTTCTATTCAAAATCATTCAAAGGCATATTTGGTGGAAAAGCATTCTTCTGTGAAAATTTTGCTTTGTCCAAAGCAGATGCATTTGGAAGCTCTGTTTTACCTTGTAAGATGTTGATTTTGCAGCCTTTATGGATTTTTAATATTGCTTTGGATGCAGGATGGTACCTTCTCGGACAATACATATGGAAAATGGAAAGTCATAGGTTTGCCCCTGAATAGGTATAAAACATACATGCACAAAAATAATTTTCCTGGGTTTTATATCAGTAAACACTCTATTACAGAATAAATCTGCATACATGCACAGAGAACAAAACCCCATATCTAGTTCTAAAAAGGACTTTTCTTAACCTGACTGAAGATGAAGGCTCCCACAATCCCATTTAAACATTGAGAATTTTTGGTAGTGAGGAAGACACCACCCAAGCTGAGAAAAGAAGAGCAAGAGTTATCATCTAACCATTTTCAAGCCACAGTTGTTTGTTTCTGTCATATTTAAAAGTAATATGTTAAGGAAAAGAGTTTTTTGTAATAGTATAACAATGAACTAATGGAATTCTACCTTCTACCTACTGAAGAAGGTCATGCACTATGCATATTACAGAGAGGTAAGTATAGGTAGCTTTATTTCAATGATACAAAAAATTTGCCTCTCCCATTTAACTCAGAAGGGCGGCTTTGAGAAATCAAACTTCATTTTTAGACACATATATTTTAACATCCAGATTTGACACTGTTGACCTTTAACATAAAAATCACATTTAGATAAGATTCTGATATAAGAACACAGCTGGTGCTAAATAAATTTTTTTTACATTTTGATATAGCTAACTGATTTCTTAAGATGCACAATACAGAGCCATACAGTAGTATCTTGGGTAACTCTAAACAAGATAGATTGGTGCTAGAAGCAGCACATCTACATTACAGCAGTTTTCTACTTGTGCTAATTTACCCTGCTTCAGCATTTCACAATTGGGTCAATGCACAATAGTACAGGAAGAAGAATTCTTTAAAATACCTGTGATTAGGTTGCAGTTTACTTCCATTAAGGAAGAAAGTGAATGTGGAGTTAGGTGTTTTGGGAACTGTTTTTGTCCATTATTTTTTATTCAATCCTATGTATTTGCAAAGAATTTAGAGTTCTTTTTCCTTGAACATGTCACAAAGCAAACAATAAGAAGCAGTTCCTTTGCTCAGAGTTTCAGGAACCTTTTCAGTCAACACATATACCCAAAACGTTTGCTCTCACACAACAGTGCTCAGAAAAGAATTAAAGAAGTCATTCATTTTAAAGGAACAATAGGATCAAGTCTCTGGCTAGATTATTGAAGAGAACAAACACTCTTCAGGAGTATCAAAAGACACCATAAGACACACAAAAGCAGTATGTTCCCTAAGATTTTTTTGGAAATATTGATTGCTTCCTACTATCCTATTCTGCAAAGTGTGGCAGTTACCTCCTCTGAACACAAACTACAGAAAAAATACCATGTAAAAGGGGAAACATCACAGCTGAATTTCCTGACATGAGTCAGACCTTGCCTTTCTCAATGAGAGAATTAGATCTATGAAAAAAACTTGCAAGCAGAGAATGTAAAGAATTACCTTTGCTTTCATATCATAAATAATACTGTTCTCTGTTGTGGCAGTGCAATTACGATATTGGATCATTACCTCATTTTGTCAATATTTTAACAAAACAAGTCATTTGCATTGTTCCCCACTATATTCTACAATGCACGCATATTTAGCAGAATAATAAAGTTCCAAGTGAAAAGGAAGAATTACTCAATTTCAGTTATAAAGACACAACAGACTTTATACAAAATCTTTTTTTCTTCTTACAATATTATGATTTCTTCACTTAGCTTACTGGATAATATATGAATAAATGGCACTAATGCTAAGAGCAGTGGATTGTAGGTCCTTGAGTCCTTGGTATGTTATGAGAAAGCTCAATATAGAAAAACACATATTGACAGGATTTATTCTTGTCACTAGCTCATTATGTAATCTTGGCTAAGTCCTTGGCTTAGAATGAAAATCTAAAAAGATCCTGTACCATTTTAAAAAGTTGTTAAATTCTGGTTTTTGGAGCCACTCTTCTGCTCCTTAGTTAAGCTAACTGGAATATATATATTAAAAAAAAAAAAAGACCAAAAAACCCCAGATGCTAGTTATGCTTGGCTAAAACCAAAAGCAAGCAAAGTAAATAAAATAAGTAAACAAAATACTGCATAACTTTTTCACATTTTGAGTCTTACTTTTCCTGTGATTTGAATCATACAGGCCAAATTGTCTCTGCATTCTACATTCAACTTTCCCAGCAAAAAGGAGGAGGCACGACTGTCAGGAAACTTGTTTCCTTGATCCTCTTTTTGGATATGGCCATGGGTACAGTTACAAGCAGCCTCAACAGTGTCCATAGATCAGCAGCTCACACAGCATCCTGAGGCTACATGGTGGAAGTAAAGGAGACAGAAATTTTAACTAGTTTTTGTTTCCATTGTAGAAGGGCTTCAAAGGGGACAATGAAGTGGGACTAGGCAACTGATCCAAGCAGCCAACAACTATGAAACTGGAATTCCACTTGCTTATCAGATAAAGTATTCTGAAGGAACAATGTGCTTTCAAGAATAAATATGCAAAACACATGGCATGAAGTGTAAAATGTGATTAGCCTTAAGAATGTATGTTGAAGCAGTTCAGGGATCCTGTTTAAGGAATTCAGAGTCTTTCTGACAATAAAATTAATTACAGAGATGAAGACCAGGTGTTCAGCTGGAAATACAGTTTCAGGTTCTTAAATCCTTGTTTTTACCCTGAATCATTGCCACCCAAATAGGTGGTTAAAAATTAAATACAAGAAGAAACAACAACTAACAATCAAGAAATGTTAAATCTGGAATTTTGGCTTATGCTGCTCCTACGCAAGTGGTTAAAACACTGTGTCAATGTGATTGTGTAAAAGAAAGTACCCTTTGTATTCCCCCAATACTCTCATTTCCAAATCTTCTTGTATTTGTAACTATCAGCCTCCTACCATCTTCCTTAATTTCTGCTTCTCTATAAGCTTGCTTGCTTTCCTGCCAGCTGAATAAGTACCTTATTTTGCACAAGGTAATCTGTATAGTCTGATGAATACTGATTGTGTCATTTACATGAAAGACATCCCACCTGATTTTTCTGCAAAAAAAAAAGTTTAAAAAATTAATGTAAATAATGTTTTTTACTTGTTACTTAGCTATGGTGAGCTAATGTAGCATTAAAAGAAGCATGATATAGCATATGTTTATCCATATACCTTGACAAAATATAACAGATATTACCTGAGTGCAGTTTTATTTAATGTAAACCTTGCTATATATACTCATACACAAATATAGTTTTTGATGGTGGTAACAATTTTTACTGCGGAGGTCAGAACATTCATTTAGCAGAGTCTGTAACAATGTTGTAAAAGCAGTTACCTCTACTGTAGACTGTTTGCAAAACATATCCACTTCTCTATGCTGATATCGTGGGTGTTCTTCAAAGAATCTGAACACTCTTACTGCCTTACCACTAAGTCCTTTTTATGTTTACGCTCTTATATTCACCTGTGAACTCTATCACAGTATCTGCCCTCTTTCCTAACTTCTGCCTCCTTACTGAATGGGAGACTGAGAAGGGGAACATGAGAAATTACTGTGCTTGGTTTAGGAACAGCATTTTTGAAGACTATGTGTTTAAACAGAGCACATTTGACCAATAGATGACTACTAAGACAAACCATTTCTTTCAAACTAATTTGGTGAAATTTTTAATGTGGTGAGGGTGTTCAGAAGTCTCCTGGCAGAAACATAAGATATAATGGAAACGGTCTCTCACTGATTATTTTGTGAGTATAAACTCTGTTCTCTCTTTTGGCAGAAAAGAATGTGTATATTGAGAAACATTACTTCCTTCTTTCCAGCTTTTTTTTTCAAACTATGGGACTAGTCAAGGAAGAAGTGAAGTAGTTGGCTAGGTAAAGAATGAAAGAAAGAAAAATCTCCATGGGGGAATTCTGGATGGCCTGAGAAATTCTTACCTAGACTAAGGAGTACTGATGAACATGTTGCAGGGAAAACCTGATGTCTATGTTTCTTGTGCTAAAAATAACAATAAAAAAGATCTTTTTAAAACAAAAGAATTGTTGCATGCATGGCCAATTTCAGACTTCCACAGAGAAGTGATCTGTGTACCAAAGCTCAGCTAGCTGTTGGGAGCAACTTTGACCTGGAGGCCTACAGAAAACCTGACTTGTGATTACCCTGCTTGAACCACAAGATCAGTGCAAGAATAATGTGAAAATGTTTATTTATCTTTCACCACCCAAAGATGTCGTGCATGTATGTATCTAAGCACGTTTCAGGATATTTTTGGTTTGATTTGGTTTAGTTTTGTACATAAGCTCAGCTAACTAGGGCATTTGAATTATTTTGGTTACATCTGACTGTCCTCAATATAAGGTGCTATTTTAATACTTAAAAATTGAGATGTTATACAGCAGAGCTGTGGTTTGACGAGAAAAGTAATTAGACTAGTCTTGTTCATTCACTTTGCCTTATTTGTATGCAGTTAAGCATGAGGAGGTTACAGCTTTGTCAGGGAGGTTCTATCTTGCTAAGGTTTTACACCAGCAAAGAGTCCACAGACACAATTTATTCACCAGATTTTCAAATATCACTGCAGAAACCAAATGACTGGATTTGGAGCATTAGCTTTAAATTTTGGCCCCAGAAGTACTCTTGCTGCATTGACTTTCATGAGGATTTTTCCAGCAATAATATGGAACTGAGTGAATATCTCAAGCAGAAAGTACACAGAGAGAAAGAATGTGAATTAGTGTGAGAAACAAATTCTGTTTCCAAAGGTCTCAAAATAAACTGCAACTATGTTATCATCTCTGCAAGCTTCCTTGTGACAACTATTTTTACTCTTTTTAAAGAGAGTGAAACAAAAGGACAAGGAAACGAAATGACTTGAAATTATCAGTGACAAATCTGGAAGCAGAATATATTCAGAAAGCTCTTGTAAATGAGTGAGACACTTGAGCAAGGTGTCAAACCGAAGTTTAGCTAAAGGGCTTCTGAAGTCCATTGTATTCCCTAAATAGGAAAAACAGATTAAGTGACTGGCACGGATTCTACACAGTGCATCCACTTGTGTACTTGGTGCCGACTACACGGTGGTTTCTATAGATAAGACTTTTTTTCAACTTTTCTTTGACAGGCTGTGTTGAAGGACAGAGAAAGAAAAGGAAAGACACTGCACTGCAATGGTAGAACAGAAAATGCTGTCTCTGTATGAACACACTAATTTAAAAATGTCCATATTTGCTTATTTTTAAATTATAAACCCAACATAAGTTATTTTCAGAACAAGGATTTGATATAGCTTAGTTGCTACCATGGTTGTAACTGTGACAAATTCTGCTTAGTCACAAAATATAAGACATTTCAATGGTACATTGGCCAACAGGTCATTTTTCACATTTCATTTTTTGATGAATGCATGAAACGACAATTGAGTACAAGTGTCCTATTACCTATCCAACAGTAGTCAAGCTGTTGCTTACTACTTGCTAATAAGATCTTACTAATAGTGGAGAACCTAATCTCACATGATTTTGATGGTGATATACGGTAAAGCATTAAAGCTGCTGGGGTCAGAGGGGAAGGAAAGTTAAGCCCTTAAGTACCTTTGAGTGCCTAGGCCTAAATGACCTCAGCTTCCTCTGACTTTGATATGAATTGAACCTTCACAGTCCCTCACAGAGTATTCAGCACTTGAATTATTATACCACCTCAGAAATTCTGGTCGTTATTTTTATCTCTCTGGGTCAGAGAGGTTATATTTTGTCATAAACCCAGCTGATTCTGGTATCACATCAGTTGCTTTCAGAGGGACAAAGTTGATGACGTTGCAGCTCATTCTGCTGTACCTTTTGGCCCCTTACATAAATCTCCATCAGATAAATAACAAATTTCTTCGATACAGTGTATTCTTTTGTTCATTCTGTACTGTTTGTCATCCGCATTTTTAACTGACACTCCAGCAAATCATTTCTTTCTAAGTGCATCACTTTATTTTTTAAAAGAAATCCCCATGAAAATTTTACTGCCTGACAAATTTAAATGTAGCTATGCTGTGAGCACTAGAGCATTTCAGGAACAGAAGTATCTTCTCCTCAGCAGAGGTGCAATTTTCTGCTTACCAGTATGGGACTGCACAGAACTGGAGAGCATACGGTGCGTGAAGTAAAGGACAGCACTTGTTGCAGCATATCCAAAAGAGGACTGCAGCCTGGAGGTTGGGTGGTGCTCAGATGGCTCATATCTTAGTCCCTGCATCCTCGTTGCTTAAGAGGGCAGCAGCCTACTACTTCTGTTGGCTGAGAGTAAGAATCCTCACCTTTGGGTGATAACAGAGGACATCACTTTCAGTTCATTGCTCTTTGGGGTAGCTATGTGTGTCAAGACTGAATATTCATCCTGTGGGAAGTCTGGAGGGAGCTACAACATCTGCACTCTGCTTGCCATCCTTTTTGACCAAAATATCCAGATGTCACATACAAGCTAATAAAGGAATGGAATGAATACATACTGTTCTTGTCTGAGTAGGCTGGGCAAAACAAGGGTTTTGAAACAAAAAATTGCATGGCTTCTGTTTTCATTAATGGAATTTTGTTGGGTGTATTTTTATGTATTTTTATGCTGTAATTGTGGAAGCTCTGTAATAGTTGAGGCAACCAAGTTTCTGATCCTAATTAAATTCCTTTGCCAAGCAGGAGGACAATGCTAATTCTTCCTTTTGAGCTAATGGACAGATGCCAGAGAAAGTTATGTTGGCAATGTATCATTTGCCAACCAACACATATTGTAATTTTTTTCCTGGAGGGAAAACAATCCATAGTCTGGATAATATTTTTGCTTGAAATGCAAGCCAAATCCTAGATTTATGGAGGGAACAGCATGAAACACATTGTGTTTGAAATAACTGATTGACTTGTAGTCCTACAGATTAATCAAATTAATTAACATTTATGAGTAAAATTAAACATTATTTACAAATAAACATTAAGGTTAGTATTCTTGTGCTAGACTTCATCATAATGTCTCAGAGTGTATTTTTGAAGTGTTTTTCAAGATCCATATTCTACTTTTCTAAAAACAAAGTTCAGATAGTCTAATTCTATGAACATAATCATTTCACATATTCTGCTACCTAATAGCTCAATTTTGTTTAAAATAGCACAAATATTGCAATGAAAGAGGAATGAAATTATCAATGACCACTTGAGTCATCAGTAGACAATTCTTAGACCTGGTTAACATATCTGAAAAAGTACTGTAGAGCAGCAAGAATTAGTCAGTTGAGTAGTATTAAAATAATGGGATATATAACCTGTTCTTTTGTCTGTGTATCATTATTAGCATTGAGCTTATCAGCTAGCTCATTTCAGCTCTTAAGATGGGTAAAGGCACAAAAGTTAGAGTGGATCAGGAAGATGGATATATCTGGAAGTTCACCTGTCCTTTGGCAAGTCTTCTCCCAAAAAGGTGTATATGTAACTTCTGTGACACTGTGCAAGAGAGCCTTCCTAGTGCTTTGCCACTACATTCACACACAGGACGACATTGCAGGGCAGGAAGTCTTACAGCCTTTCTCTTTTCCTCCATTTTAGCTATGTACAAGGCAGATAGTGGTTGAGGCAGAATAAGTTCCTTTCCTGACTTTTGGAAGACAGACAGTTTTTGTTCAGGAAGAAAGGAAAAACCTGACAACGTTAGGGCTACTCAAGCTACTGGTAAGGCAGTCTTGAAATCAAATATGCTCCAGAATAAGACAGCAGCTCTTGAAGATGAACATCTTCAGATTCGCTGTCCTTGTTTGTCCTCCAGCACAACCAGCATCAGAACAATAAAAAAATCTCCTCCCTGCTTTGAAAGGAAGGGGTTTTATCAGTGCTCACCTACACTTATTAAACGCTTTAGATCTCAGTGATAGTCCCATTTTATCATGGCACTGACTTGTATTTTTTAGCAATTTGCACTGTGCAGAGAGCTGACTGGACAGACATTGGAGGACAACATTAAAAATATAGGCAGTATTTCTGGTCTAATGCAAATGGAAACCTGTTTCACTCTAGACTATGTCCAGACCTTGATCAGGATTCCTCCTTCCTCTTCCATTTCTACAGAGAGAAATAACTACTATTGCTGGAATGTAAGTCATTAAAACTTGTATAACTGACATATTATTTCCATTTTTTTTTGGTCATTTTTGTTTCTCATTTAATGGTTCTTTTCCTTATGGTCACTTCTATTCTCCTATGTCTGCAAGCAAAAAGTTGTTACCTTGTGCTAGCATTTAACAAAAGTGCTACGACAGAAGGGTGCAGAGGGGAATTTTTTTGTTGTTCTTGTTGCTTTCTTGTTAACTAACTTGAAATAGTCATGGCCTTTCTGTTGACATGAATAAATTCTATATGCCTGGAAAAAACTATTTCAATTCAATTGTGGTTTTACTACACCTTGAAAAGCATTTTCTGAAATTGAAATGTATTCTAAAGGACCTAGAAATAAGTTAAAATACTTTTTTTCTTGAAAGTCTGCTTGTGTTTTCTCTTCCTACTAATTTGTGTAAAAGGAACAGCAACACAACAATGTGGGACAGGAAATCTTTAAAGGAGACCTCTTTCAATTTTTCTGAAAGCTTTGCAACAGTAATAAAAAATAAAATGTGTTTGAATATACTTTTCTGCTTGGTAGTAAGTGCAAAATTCATGACATTTCCACGTGTCCTGGCTTGTGTAGCATATTTGTTTAAGAAATTGTCTATGGCCAACACAGATATTATATTATTAGGAACAGGCTGCAAATAACTGTCTTCCTGCTGTAAGGAATACCCATGCCATATTAAACCTAAAATCAAGATGGCAAGGAGAGACTAGAATACAAGTACTTCATCCTCCATTATGTATACAGATGCCAAACTATATACTAGTTGTTATGCATTGGTGGAGTTAGTGGGAAAACTGGAAGATGTTTCATGTTTCTATTGGTCTCTCCTAAGTCTAGGCTTCCAGGAGCCTCGACGTCCAGGACTGCTTACAGTGCCTGAGCTCACTCATTCATTCCCTGCCCACCATACCTTTTCTCTCCAGCTCAGTCCCACACACCAAGCATAGGAAACTGAAGAAGCTGCCACAGGGTGTATGAAACAAAATGTAGGGGTTCTTCTTAGCTGCCACTCAAGCCATACCCTCCACAATGTTGTGGGTCTCAATGCAGGAGCATGCTGCCTTTATCTACTTGCAGGGAAAATGTCTGCATGTCCAGGGGCAGGAGTTTCTGTATTATGTAATGAGATTGCAGCCAACGTGACTCTTCACAGTCCATTTCTTCCATTCTACCTTTCTTTGATGTTAGTTGTTTAGCCTGAAGATAATGAGATGACATGGAATCTGCAAAGTGAAAATAATTTTTCCAAGACTGCAGACTCAAAGTAAAAATGAGCCCTGAGTAAGACCTATGTACTGTGCAACTCCTGTCTGGATAAGTGGGACTTAAGTGGCATATATATAATGTTTGATTTTCTGGTATAGGGATAAATTCTGTTCTAACTGCAACTTTGTAAAGCAAGTTAAAAAGAAGTATTAGATTATCCTCTGTTCCCCAGTGTATTGCTTTACCTGTGTTTCAAGAATTACCTTGTGTTTGAAGTAAAATTAAAAAGTCAGAAAAGCAGAAAGAAGTCTAAGTCATGGAAGGAAAGAGCTTTATCAAGAAGGTGCAGTGGTTAGAAAACTGTTTCAGTCATTATTTTAGTGCTTATTAGACACTCTTGGGATGCTATTACTTATGATCTTAAAGTTTTGCACAGTAATGTTGTGCTTAATTGGAGCAGAAGCTGTGCACTGATTAAGCAGTCATAGTAGTCATATTTTAGCTTTTACACTCTGATTCTCAGGATTTTTCATTTGCAGCTCATAGCAATTCACTTTGTAAGCTGTAAACCAGGTGTACTTTGCATGGTTGTGCTTAAGAACTTTTGGAAAGCTTTTCCATCACTGTCCTTATTAATGATGCTCATTTTTGCACACTGGTTAGTAAACTGGAATCTCTTTTTAAAATGCTTTTGTTTCTTATAATGTCCAAGCACATCTGAATAAACCTTCTCTTGAAATACTATCATCAAGCTGTGTCACTTGACCCTATATGAATAGCTTCAAAGACTGAATGCATAATTTGTTTAGAACTGAAACTATAGATACTAATGTACCCGGACATACTAGATTCTACATTGTTCTGGTTTCCAACAGTCAACAACAATCATTAACCAGCCAAACTCACAGGCAAGTAATGTCAATTTACAAAAGAGTTTGTAAAGGTTATAAAAACAGTGGTGAAATGGACAAACCAATATCAGGCACTAGATCAAATTTTAGGATTCTGTTTGGTATTCTATTTGCTGTTAAAGATCATCGTCTCTTGTTGAAGACAGTTTTTTATTGTGAAGTTACTACAAAAAAGATTAAATTGTTAATTTGGTCCTCTCATAAATTCACTAGAGTTGCAGAAATAGCAAAAACAGACTTTCAGTTTGGAAATTAAAAGGATCATCTTTCTTGGACAGTGAGCCTTCACAAAATCCAGTGCACCAATAACATGTTTTGGCTTTCATAAGCTTATAATCACATGATTGTAAACATTGGTTTTGATAATCAAGAGGAAAAAAATTCTGACAGCAACTGTATATATTAATATTTTCAGTTGATGTTTTGCAGTGTCAGAGTGGGATGTTAAAATGTTTTATACTGCATTTCAGTTGCTTATCTGCTATATGGATTTCAGAAATGGAAAACCTAAAGCCACTGTTATCAACATATGCTTCTAGCTTTTTGTTTGTTCTGCAAGCAGTTCTCTGATTCTGTGTTCTTTTCCCTATGTATTTGTGGAAAATATTTTTAAAGGAAAAGTATAAGTGAAAATGTTACGTTCAGCCAACAAATTTCAGAAAAAAAAGATAGAGCACTTCATCAGCCTGGTGTCCTGTTCAAAGTATAAATAAGTATTCTTTCATCAGCTAAAATGTAAATATATATGGAATGAAGCACAATGACTGATGCGACATTTAGCACACAAGATTTGAGGCAAAGAAAGAAATGTAAACCCTTCTGTCCACTTGCAATAGGATTTATGTTTGCAAAATTAGGCAGAATGGTGGTATAATTCTATCTAATTGGAATTTGTGAAGCAGGTCACTTGCTAGGCTTTCCTGTAATAAAAAAACTTCTTCCAAAATCAATAGGGAACGCAACTAGGTTTCAGCTTTGCTTCTCATGAGGACAAAAATCTCCATGGACAGTACTTTCTTACGTTAGAGTGTATGTTTGTTCACTATCAACCTTGCATGCTGGCCTGTTGCTACAGAATCTCCTATAAAGTTCTGGCAGAACTGTAGCATTTACAGCAGGCTGCTCAGTCATTTTAGGGAATATCTTTCTGCAGAATAATATGAAAAGCACTGAAATATAGAAACTGGGACTCAGATTCATCCGTCTGCATATTAACTGCATATATCCTCTGTTGGCAGCAATATTATATACCTTGCCGTGGAAATGTGTACAGCATTTTTAGCATCAAACCAAAAATCCCTGATCAAAGCAGAAGTACTACATAAGTCTGAAGTGGTAAAAGCATTATTAATAGTGTGTTGTGTAATTCCACTGACAGGTAACTGAAAAACCAGACTACAGTCTCACTTTCTTTTTATCTGAGGGAAAGAAAAACAGGGACATATTTTGTCCTCATTGGTACTTATACAAGATTGTCCTCAAATATTGGTCATGCTTATGAGTTTCAAAAATTACACACCTCTTGCTTTGAGAGTATGACTGGTTTCATACCTCGGCAAACATCTAGTTCAGAACATCAGTAAAAGGACCAGAATCCATACGTGTGGTGTTGTGGCTAGAATGCTGAGCTGGGAATAATGGAACCTGCTTCGGACGCAGGCTACCGAGCTAACTTTTTGGGTCACTTTGGACATGTGCATTCCTTGGCTATGAAACTGTCAGGGGGATTTTTTTTTTCTTTTTAAATTTTCTTCTCCTATTTTGTCTAATTTGAACAAATATGCTGTCTGAGGTAGTGACTCTCAGCATGGATCAGGCAAATAGTGGCATTTTCATGCATCTGGTGGGATATCTAGGCACTACATAAATCAAAACAATTAACTTCATAGTGGTCTACTAACACTGTAAAAAGAAATAAAAATGTTACTTTAATTTCAAAAACAAGCAGTGCCATAGAACACTCCTCATAAAAAAGACCACTGAAATAAAGAGGATATTGTCAGTGAACGTTCGGGCAAGGGCATTTTAATGTTAGTCAGTAACGGTCCTCCATCTGCCCAATGGCTGGAGAAAACTTTGTTATTGTAGATGTGCAATGAAGCTTAATTGACTAAAATGTTTTAGACAGCTTCAAATGGGGAGTGATAGTTATAATAGGGAATACTACTCTATCTGATTCTAGGATAGAACAAATATTAAACTAGAACGCTCTCTTTAATCTTTAAATATTAAGTTGTGATTTTGATGAGAACATATTTCCAACAAGTCATTGTAACTCCACAACTTATGGAAGAATTTCCCTCCAAGTAAATATGCCTGGCAATCAGCAAGATAAAGCTTTCAATTTGCATCATGTTTATCTTTTCTGCTTCCTATTTTTGCATTTTCTATAAGCAGAAGCATTTTGTTGTATGGCACTTTGTTTTGCTTTGCAACATCACAGCTGTAACAGCCAAATATATAGAAACAATGAAGCCTCTTTTTCAAAGAATAAAGGAAACATCAGAGAGATCTATAGTTCCACCCTAATGAACCAATTCAATGCATGTTTATTCATCATACTAACAGCTCACATGAGATTGCCAGAAGCACTAGCAGTGAGAAGAAAATTGAGACTCTGATACTTTATTTTACTTTGTGCCATAGCTGGTTTCAAATTTTAGTAGCTAATGGGTACTTAAATCTGATAATTTTACACTGTATCAATAAAAATGAAATGAGCAGAAAACTGAAGATACTAGCATGGAGAAAGTTTATATAGCATGGAGAGGAGAGGAGAGGAGAGGAGAGGAGAGGAGAGGAGAGGAGAGGAGAGGAGAGGAGAGGAGAGGAGAGGAGAGGAGAGGAGAGGAGAGGAGAGGAGAGGAGAGGAGAGGAGAGGAGAGGAGAGGAGAGGAGAGGAGAGGAGAGGAGAGGAGAGGAGAGGAGAGGAGAGGAGAGGAGAGGAGAGGAGAGGGGAGGGGGCGAAAGGGAAGAGGAGAAATTCATGGAATTGTGTACTGGAAAAAATTATGCAAATGAGATTGCTTTGTTTTGGCAGAAGTCTTGAATTACCTTGAGTTAGCACAATTTTCAGTTATTTTGGTCTTTTTCTAATGGTAAAAGAAGCAAATTCCACACTCACTATAAAGGAGAGGCTGTAGAGATATTTGTCCAATGCACCATCTGGTACACTGCAAAGCTTCCCATACCTTCCATCTAGACTCTGGAAAGCACAGTGAATGTCAAACATGTCCAAAACATCCTGTAATGCGGCCCTGTACCATATAGCACAGGTGGCTTTAAAGTCCTAAAGGCTGTTCAATTGGAATGAAAGCCTCAAGCTGATGTTAACACATGGGTATTTCTCATTCATTTCTGACTCTTTCATGCTTCCAGAGCATTGTAAATTATCTCATATTATTTGGGACTCCACAGATTTCTTCCCATTATACAGCTGTTATTCAGGATTCACCATCATCAGTTGAAGCATGTTATTTCTGGCAACACTAGTCTCAGATTCAGTTCCATGAGGGCACATTACCTGAAAGCATTCGACTCAGCTCAGCTCTCAAGCATTGATTTCCCACCATCATTCCTCTCTATGTTCCTCCTCAGAATAGTCTTTCCATCAGCTCCCACTCTGAAGTCCTGCAAGAGTCTCTCTGTGAGTGCATGGAGCACAGTCTTGTAGATACTCCAAATTTTCCTGATGTTATGCACAGCTGACTAGGTGCCATGAAGTCAGAGACATACAGAAGGGAAAATATCCATAACTGACACTGTGACTAAAAGCAGGATGAAATCAATAAAGTATCTTCCCTTTCAAAATAAATTCTACAAGTTCTGTTGCATATTGCTGACGGATGTAATTTTGATTTCAGTGCAGCCAAGAAAACTTGTAATTGCTAATACAAATACCAATAGGTTTTTTAAGTTACCATTTAACACCTCTAGATCAGAGGGTTCAGAAGGATCAGAGGGCTCTGCTTTCTGTATCACTAGTACTACAAAGAGACATGTGGCATAACCCGGTTCCCCCTATCCCCACCAATGTAGAAGTGCAACAAACTCTTCTGCTCCGTTTCTTGAACCTCCATCTCCAGCATAAATAAGCCAAATCTATTCCACTGAGAGTGTCCCAGGAACAAAGGAAAATCTTGCTCAATTTTTTTAATTAAGGTCCAACTGTCCTCTGATGGGTTAAAATTACAAGCAGCCTTCTTATTAGTCAATATTATATTAAGGAAGTTTCCTAGGAGACAGAACAGGGACATACATTGAATCCTACTTCATACACATTTTGCAAGATTCATTACAGTCTGACTTCCTTTGGCATCCAACATGCTGAAGAATGTAATCCCAAAGCATCTTTTTCTGGCTTCACCTTCGATGCACAGTGAAGAGGTGTATGCACAAAATATACTACAAATTATGAATGCGTTGAACCATAGACTGGCCTCTTCTAGATTCTGGGTGGTTTGAAATTATGATCCCCACATACAAGACAGATAAGAGGGATGGAAACAATGCAGAAAAATGTGAAGAAAGTACTTTCAAATGCTTTATTTTCCCCTTCATGTTTTGGGTACTAGCCACCTTTGAAGAGCCCCATAGGAGAAACAGGTTACTGATCACAGAGTAGCTTAAATGAGATAACCCTTGCAGCAAGTTGTATAAAGTATGTGCTTCACTGTCAGACAAGACAGCGTAAAGCTTTGTCTTGTTCTGATAAAAGATCTATCCAATGGGAAACACAATTTTAGAAACAGATCATAG
Organism: Theristicus caerulescens; assembly: GCA_020745775.1. Taxonomy (NCBI): domain Eukaryota; kingdom Metazoa; phylum Chordata; class Aves; order Pelecaniformes; family Threskiornithidae; genus Theristicus; species Theristicus caerulescens. The sequence continues at coordinate 80,468,069 of CM036558.1, forward strand.
GAGACCATCACATTTAAAGACATTTTTTCTGCCTTTGTCTCCTTTGAGATAGACTGACAGGCAAATTTGAAAGTGTGTCTTTTCCTCTGAGTTTTGGAAGGTTATCTTTTAGGTTGATTTTAGGTTCTGTGAAACATTGATAGCAGCCTGCCAGAGCTGATGTGTTTACATCGATTTTTCAGAGGTAGGAAACATACATATCTTATGAACTGAATAGGTCTTAAAATAAAATCGTGGTGGATTTCGGTAAAAATCACTTTATTACAAACAATTAAAGCTAAAGAGTCACACAAAAAATGGATTCTGAAAGCTTTATCTGATTAGAAAGTCCTTACACTTCTAGCTAGCTTATGAATTTTGATGTTTAATTAAAAATTAAAAAAAAAAAAAAGTGGCTGAATGTCCTTCAGTTTGCTAGATTTTTTGTCTTCCCTTTGGTAAAGAAGTCAATGCCCTGAGTCTGGAGTGAAGAAGGGAACAGGGAAAGTGAACATGAAATAAAGAATAAAGAGCTTAATATTTTTCATTTGTGCTTAAAAAAAGGACCATAAAACTACAAATGAAACTTCATCTGCAATTATATATTGTATATATAACATTATCAAGAGAATCTGTAACTGAACATTTATGACTCTCTCTAAAAATGCTATTTATAGGAAATGCCATGTCTGACATTGGGCCTTGCAATGCAAGGCCACAGAGATACTCTGTAAATAGTTACCTCAAATGTAAAACTGGATGCATGTTAAATTCCAAGTACATGTGAGGAGGGTTCTGTACCAGCCTAATTGGAACTGAACATGCATAAGGAAATAGGAGCTAGCAAAATTTGAAGCCACATTTATACCTTTTAATCAGTCTCGTCTGCTTCCCACTTGACAATGTAACTTCAGCAATCCGGAAAGCTCATCCGTGCTATGCAGGCTTTTTCAGGGCTCTAAGTGGTGTGAAACATTACTTGGACTCTCTGTTGAGAATCCCTGATGCCTGCACATTCCTTCCAAAACCCCTGATACCACATGTTGGGGCTACTCAGTAGGATGTTAGACAGCAGATAAGTAATTTTTTTCCCATGCTGCTTGTACTGCAGAAGTGCAGACAGAATTTTAAAGCTTCATTTTGCCTCTCTGTTTTTTGTACTAACATATGTGGTATTAATATTTGATCTAGAAATATTTATTAGAAGCTTTCTACACATACGTATAACTCCAGTCTTTAAATTAATATTGAACATTAGTGCAAAGATTGTAGTTGATGGAGCGAAGAGGGAAAGGACAGCTCTTCTTCAAGCAGGTTTGACATATTAGCATTACTTGCTGGACATACCTCTCATAGAGTTGTCCACAGTATAATTTCTAAATGAAGCCCTACAGGGACACATCAAGAAAAGACAAGGTGTACAAAAGGCTCCATTTCAGTTTTGCAAATCCATAGACAAATCAGAATGGTTAAAAGAAAATCAAGCTACTAAAATAAGTACTTGAAAGGGTCATGGATCAGGTGTACACTAGGCCTTTCCTTTATATGTAATTATAATGGCAGCTTTGAGATAATACTGTTTTGTAAGGATGCAAGTGTAAAGAGTCTCTTGGTGATATGTAACCACATTTACAAATTCCTCGTTTTATCTTTTTTTCCAGTTTCTCTGGCCTCCTACTCATTGACACTTTTCTCTGAAATCCCTTCAAAATGTCATCTTCATATTTAATAATCCATTTAATTTTTCTTGTTGGCTAATAAAAAAAAATAATAGCCTTCTTTTGCAGAAAGCTTCAAATCTGTGCTTCAGTTTTGTAAGGCATTTAGAAAACTCTTCCAACAGCAGTAAGACAGTTTTGGTGTTAACAATCTCTATAGATTGTGGCTAGGAACAGCCATCTTTTTAGCTTTGTCCTGGTATGTCACCACTATCATCCTGCCGAAAAGATCTGCACTCTTGACTGTTTCTGTGACAACTGCTGAGTGTGTTGGTATACAGAAAGATGAAGTATAGGTTGAAGTTTCCATCAGTATACCACATCTGCAAGAGCTGATACATCTTAACGGCTTTGTCACATTCCTTCAAAGCAACTTTCTTTCCTCTCAAACAGTCCTTTGCCTAATTTAAGGAAGTCTTTCTTTTAGAGTGTGAAAAAGACATATCTTTCACAGATGTTTCCTTTCATTTTCTCCTTAAGTGTAGGAAGGCTTTTATGGAATTTTCTTGACAGTGTCATTTGGATTTTACAAGATCTCTGTATGTAAATCACATGCCTCAAACATCTATGCATTTATCCTATGATCAAAAGTTCTCTTACTATGAAGGAAGCAATTGGCTAACATTAGTGCTCCATATTAAGCCTAATAATTTTCCAGCTTCTTGAGATTCTTACTTATGGGATATTTCAGAAGTTCTCCACCGGTTTTCGGTTGGTACATAAAGTTTTGGGCTTACATACTTTCTTCCCCTTTTACTTTCTGCTCAGGGGTGTCTTCACTTTTTATAACTTTATATCTCCATAAGTCAAATTTGGTTTTTAATATCATATTTTGAATGGCTCTTGCAAGCCTCCTTATATAAGATTTTTGGCCTATTTTACAGGTCTAGGAGGAAGTATGACAAGTCTTGGCTTAGGCATCTGAACTTAGCCAGAATGACTGATCTTCTGAGACTGTCCATCACTTACCATAACACAATTCCATGTCCAGCCAACATCTGTGCCTGCTCAACCAATCTTGAAGACAATAGAACATAACAGAATAATTTTGAAATCACTTGAAAATGGGACTTTAAGAGCAAGTTATATACAGTTACTCCTCAATTTTGACAATAGTAATAGTACTGATTCATCTTCAGATATCCAAAGAAATATTTTTAAAAAGTGTTCTCAAGCTTGAGAAATATATACACTTCAAGCAAAACATGTAGAAACAGGCTTTTTCAAATTTACCATTTTGCCTTTTTTTCCCTGCCACAGAAATAATGTTATTGCAATTGACACGTTCCAACAAGAACATCCCTGCAAATGTTCCCACACTTTGTTCCATTGAAGTAGGATTTTCCAACAGAAAAACATTTCACAGAAATATTTTACTGGTTTTTCTTAATTCTTTTTTCCCAGATAACCCTTCTGTTCCTTCCTCTATATGGTTGGGGACATTATGATAATTGTTCCCTTATTAAAGATATGTTTTCCTTAATGGATGCCTTCACTCATACTGTAAGTACAAACCTAAAGTTATCAGAGAGTACGGTGTGGGAGGAAATGCTACATAAGAGATTCCTCCTCAGTAGCTATACTGGGGGTCTTGCAGAAGACATTGTATTGAGGAGTTAGTGACCTTGAACAGACCATGTTTTCCCTATTGTTCCTTGTACTTAGGGCTTGAGCAGCCCATATGTTAGCACGAGCAGCTGCTGTAGGGGAACCTGCTGGCCTGTGCTGTGCCAGCCTGTGCTGTGCTGGTAGGTGCTATGACAGACACAACATCCCAGCCTGCAAGGAAACTTTCTGTTAGCTGAACAGCTTACTAATATAATCTTTAATTTGTAATATCTTCAGGAAGAGTAAAGTCTCTGTGCATCAAGGGGTGCGATGTAGTCATCTTGATCTGAAGACTGCTGTACATGGAGGAGTCACTGATCCACATCACAGTTAACCTGAGCAGGCGCAAGCCTGTGCTGCGCTGGGCTGGGCTGCGTGTCCAGTGTGGCCTTCAGGCTGTGCTGTGCTGCACAAATTCTCGGCCGCAGGACAAACTCAGCCAGCTGGTCTAACCGAGAAGCCTGCAGGCAGCTCCCACCCACTCGGTACCGGCGATTATGCCACCTGCATGGCCTCGCCTTTATCTAACTGTGCAGCAAGAAATTCCTGTGCGAACATCCATTCTGTTTGACAGTGCCAATGATGAACAAAGTTGTTTTCTTTAAGTAAGTTATATATAACAGCTTGGATGACCAAAATGGAGAACAATTCTCTGTGGACAGGATCCATGCAGCGCACTGTAGGGAAATCCATCTGTGGTCCGTCTGATGCTGCACGCATGCAGAGTTCCCAGCATCTGAAGGGGCGTAAGATTTACTTGCTATCTACATTCCTCTTTTTTTTTCCGTCTTATTTAAACAGCTACTTTATTAAACCATTTGTTGTCTGGCCTTTCTTACTGAGATCCAGAAAGAACCCTTCACCATCTCTCTCTCACTTCAAACACCAAGTGCAGAGCAGTAGAGAATTCAGAGACCAGGATTTTCTTTAAGAAAGGACTTGAAAAATAAGACAATGTGTTGGTGTGAAAGAGTATGTTGGAGAATTTAGTCAAAGATCAGTGACATTATAAACCAGAAAGTATCATCAAGCTTCAACATCATGCAAAAATCAGCTTAACTTTCGACAAAAGAGATTTTGCCCTTTAGATTTGTACCAAACCTTATAACATGCAGGAGGAAAAAAATGTGTTCAGGGTAGAGTAGGACAAACTTCTTAATTTGGCAAAACATGTTTAGTAACTTGCAACACAGCCAAAGGTACAGGAAGAACTTCAACTCTTACAGGACTGGCACTCTGCAAATGGAGACTAAAAGATCGAACTGAGAAGAAAATTACAGTGAATGCAAGGAGCTTATTTCAGTGTAAACAGGGAAGAGCCTGAGACGACAATTGCACCTGCTATTTGGCTGCAAGTCATAAACCAAGATATTACAGAGCATTCCCAATACTTGTTGCTACATGAACAGCAAGCTAATAGACCTAATACAAGTACCCTGTGTTTGCAATACTAACTGAATATTGTCTTGGGGAAAAAAAGAAAAAAAAACAAAACAAACAAAAAAAACCCAAAGAAACAAGGAAGAGTTTTAATGCTTCACAGACTTAATGGCAAATTATTGCTAAATTCTTGGCTTAAGTATAAGTCAGGAGAAAGCAGAGGTTATCAATACAACCTCCCAATTCCCACAAACTGTAAGAATCATGTCTTGGGGATGGGTAGTTATATCATAAGGTAATACCAACTGGAGTAGGATTTATATTACATATTTGAATCTTAGTGACAAATGCTATGATCAAATGGAAAGCTAAAAGTGATCCAGAGCTGCCTGTAGTTTATAATTCTATAATGAATGAATGGATTAACATTTTCAGTTTTCTTTAAGGATCATACACAATCACACATCAAGAAAGTTTACTGAGTATCACCTGATCCTTTTTTTCCCATAGAAATCAACTGAGAGCCCAATACTAAATATTCTTTGAAAATTGTAAAAAATGAGCTTGTTTCTAAGAGTTGCATTTCATAGCCTGAGGTAGGTACACAGACAAGGAAAATTGTGAAATGATGTTAAAATTTTCAAAAATTAAACACAACAAAATAATTTCAGCATATATATAATTATTCTCTATAATTATTCTCTTACAGAAAAATACCTCATTAACCACTTATGAGATGGGCATCTATTGTAGTAAAAAATGCTCAGAAATACTATATGAATTCATTTAGTTCAGTATAGGCAGCAGAATTTTTGGAATACCTTCTTCCCCTTGACTTCTAGTGTTCTTGAAAATACACCTCCTACAAAACTTCAAGTATGGATTTGCAACTTAATTATTAAATTGTTTATTATTTTTAAAATATTGATCTTAAAATAACATATTACTATCTATATTTATTAGTAAAAAATATGTTAGTGAAATTACTTTAGTATAAAAATAAATAAATACACTTCGTTGCAGATTACTCTGTAACCAGCAGCTATGTTCAAGTCATGATTAAACCTGAACAATCCAGGGAGGAAAAATCTGGTAAATTTCCAGTAGTGACCTGTATCGCTACTAACAGCGAACCTTCCTCGTAGCTCTAACTGCCTGCTCTAACTGCCTACACAGACAATTAAGCAGAACTTCCAGACCTGCCATAATCACACCATCTGGAAACACCTATGAGTTTTTCGTAGTGTGCATTTATTGCTGGTACGCTGTCTGCTATACTGGGCTGTAAGAACTGCCATACCCTATTAAGTCCTGAATAGATCACATTGGGGCTGTTCTAATTTCCTCCATTTCATTGTTATGCTAAACAATTGTAACTGTTTGAATTAAATGGTCACTGCATTAATATGTACCCATGTTTTCAAGAAAGCCAATACTCCTATTCTACTCATAAATATGTGTAAAATACAGTTTGCATATGTCTAACAGCAATTGTAAATTACTTTCTTATGTTACTGAAATGCAAAGTAGTGATGAGGAATTGATAACAATGCTTCAAAAATTTTCTAGTGCTCCAGAAAATTATTTTTTACACTCTTTCTCTTGATTTGTCATCTGAAGCATGATAAGATAACCACATTTCCAGGAGGTAACTCATGAGTAAAGGAAACTCAGTAGGCAGCAGCACCAACAGAGAAGGCAGGCACACAAAAGCTGACAACTCTCTCAGAAAGTTATTTTACAGATTTCTTTGCAGCAGGCCACACCTGAGGAACAAAAAAAGCTGTGTTAACTTGAGAAGAACGGAAGAACATCCTTGAATCACACTGTTTCAGCTCTGCCTAATAAAGTCAAGATCATTTTGCCAAAAAAAAAAAAAAGTAACCTCAAACTGATAAAGCTAATTTTGACAGAAACACTGTTCACTAAAGTGTAACATCTTTGACAGAAGAGATCTGGTGATTTTATTTGCAGCAGTTTAAGACATTGCTGAATCTATGTAACAAACTATCATCTTATGGAAGAACTCAACATATGCTAACCCTGAAGCAACTCCCATTCTCAGTCCAGACTCTTGGCCCGAGTTCCCTAATCAAAAACTGAAGCTAATTTGCTGAACTAAACTTGAAGAGCTGAAGCACCCCCACATGCTCCATTCTACTGACTCTACTACTAGAGCAGTAACATCTGAAAGAGGGGCAATAACAAATGCCTGGGAGCTGCCTCAAAGAACAGCAGTTGCTTGCTCAGTGAAGGTGATTCAAAGCCTTGAATAAATGGTATGTATTTTTCATTACTTTTTTGTGACTGAACAAATAAGGATATTTATTTTTCCATGTCAATAGTTGCAAAGCAGAGAAAATATTCAGTTACTTTTTGCTAATAAAACATATACTTTGAATTTTGCACTAAGATTTATTATAAAATATTAAAATAAATAAAGCTCTTACAGTCTATCAACTAATTAGTCCAAACCAATAAATTACCAGCTATGCCTCTTTAGTTAGGATCTTTAATTAAAAAACCTAAGTTCTCTTTATCACCTTTACAGAGGAAGAAAAATTATCTCTAGTTTATCAGAAAAGCTCTTATCCAGCTCTAATTTTACTCAGCAGTAAAGAAAGATTTAATCTTATTTTGATTCCATAGTGACTGCATACTGGAGTGAGATCAGGGCTATTTAATGTTCAGTCCTTATTTGTAGACCCTGCTTTTCATCTTAGTAGGTGTCTGGGGAACCTAAATTTTTTAAAAGTCTTTTTCTGTAGATTGGCAGTAGGAAAAGACCCTGCCTCAAGTATGAGTCTGATTCTCTTACCAAGGGTTGGATCTATTCCCAGTTAGGAAAACCATATTAATTAAAACTTCTCCAGAATGTCTCACACAGGGAAATTTGAATGGAGCAGGCACAAGAGCAGAACCACACCACTCCATGACATTTAATCTAAATTTCACTTATTAAGCAGAATAGATTTAAAAGGTGGATAGCAATTTTTATTTTAAGATTTTTAGCCTTCAGCATTCATACATTTCTAAAAACAAAATGTAGACAAAACCAAACCCAGAACTTCCAGCCCAGTTTAGACCACTTCAGTGTTTCCACATCCTGGCTGGCAGCCCAGGGCAGTTCCCCACCAGGCAATGCATTCCACCTTCCCAAAGGTGAGAGGATTTCAACGATTTATTGCCTTTTTTTCAAATACATTGCCAGCATAAACCACGAATGACCCCACTATCCATGTAGCCCCAACACTATTTCTGGGATTTTCCCCATCTCTAAGGCCAACCAGCAGTTCTTACTTGGGTTACTATCGCTCTTTGGCCTCCCACCCCAGCGATGTTACAGGAAGGTAATTATGCTAATGGTTATTTAACAAAGTTCATTCCTGCTTCTTTCCTTCTTCCTTTATAGTGGGCAGATGTAGTCCAGGTCTCACTTACACGAGCGTTGCTTTTAGATAGGCTTCACCCCATGGCAATGTCATAAGCATTGAAGTTTCACATAGTAAGTCCTGTAGTTAAATCTGCCTGGAATTAATGAGGGAAGTATCAGAATTCAATTAGGAATTTCATTAGAAGTCATTGAAAGAAAGAGGAGAGGGAAATGTGGAGAGAGAGCTAAAAGTTTCCGGAAGAAAAAGAAACAAAGACAGTTTTGAAATAATTTATGTTTGGCTTTGCAACACTCAGCAAAACGTCAGAACCAATGGACATATCAAGCAATAAAACTGAAATCCACTAGCTCTTGAAAGAAATTGTGCTCAGTATAATTCCCTGAGTCTTATTCACTAGAATTCTGCATGAACACTAAAGCTCATATTTATAAATCCCCACACAGGAATGGATTTTAAATGACTTTGGAAAGAAAGGTGGAATTATGTTTCTAGGAAAAAAAATGTAGTCTTCCTTTATGAAGGTTTCTTAGGTTAGTAAAGGTATAAATGAAGTTGCAGTTAGCTTCTCTATATTAATGCAGACATCATACTTAGCATGACTGATTTCTTAATTTTTTGAATAAATACTATAATGGGAATATACTTAGTTGGTTGTCACATGGAAAAATTAATTTCAGATTAATACTAAAAATTGTGCAGTCTTGCTTGTTGTAAAATCAACCTAAACACTTAATTATACTTTTAAAAAAAAAAATTTGTCACACGGCACAAATATTTCCTGTATTTTAAAAAATATTTGCTTGAGAATAAACTACACAAAAGAGGTTCACTTAATATGAATATGAAAATATACATTAAAAAAGGAAATTAAAAATGTCTCTTCAATGAATATGGATCTGTTTTCAAAGCAGTCTTAATCCATATCTTCCTCTGAGAGCTAGCAGATTTTAAATCGGAAGGAGCTCATCAGTGAGGTAATAGACCTTTCATTGAGCTTAAAATGTATTTAAAGCACTTAGCTTTACTAATTTTCTGCTTATTGAGCCCTAATTTATGTTATGGTAAATCTGAAATAACTCTGTTGATGTCAAATGGTGTTATATAGGTTTCATACCAATGTAAAGGATAGCAGAATCAATCCATAAGCTTGCTCTAGTTCTGCTTCATCAGTGGTATGTTGTGGGTGGGACTTAAAGATAATTTGTTGCGGAAAAGCAAATTATTTGAATTACAATGCATTCATTTTCACAGCACTATTTCCATCTGCTTAGCTTCTCTGGAGAGTTAGTTCTGTTTGACACATCATTATATTTTTAGTTATAATCTTTTATTAACAACAAACAAACATGTTGACAGTGCAAAACATTTTCTTTCATGAGCAGTAAAAGGCAAACACTATTTAGGAAATAAAAAAAGTATATGACAGAGTTGAGGTAACACAAATTATAGGTTACATTGAACATAAATACTGTCATAAGCATTAGATCAAAGTCTTGTTTCTAATTAATTCATCCCATTTGAATGTTTCCCTAAGTAATGTTGTTCTGCTGTTACATGTTGCTAGCAGTATTTTTATTCCAACTCTCTTGTGTCTTTTATTGCAGTAAACCATATTCCTTTAGGGCTCAATTCTGCGGTCTTCACTCAATCTAAATTCCCAGTTCAGTCTGGGGGCAGGATTTGCTTGAACAAGGACAAAAGAATTTAGTCTCTAGTGTGTAGTTATATCTGTATTCTCAAAGCCTAAATGCATTTTATTTTAGCAGAGTTTAGAATTTAACATGGAACAGAAGAGTCTTAAATTCTACTCCACTTTCTGGTTCTGAATTTTCTATGATAAGTTTCCTTAGCTTCCTTTTTCCATTAACATTGCCACCAGTAAGATAGGTATAATAATGAGCATTAAGTTCCTCTGACAGATAATTTGATGAAAGGCTCAGCATACCTATTGTAGGTCAGATGATGAGAGAGAAATCTCTTATACAGTATAAAGCTCAGATCACTCACTTAACATTTTCCTTCTTGTGTGAATAGGAAGGGATTCCAGAGAAAAATCTGCTTGGGTAATTTGGAGTCAGTCACAAAGTGTTTAAAAGACTAGTGTTACATCATAGCTGAAGTACAAGTTAGTCCCCAGGAACCCACGATATTGACCGTGTGGAAAAGGGGCATACAACTATCTTTGATTCTCACTCTCCAGATGTACCAGGCAGACAAGAATTACACTCTGTATGCGAAGAAATATTATTAGTTTATTTTTCCAAGGTCTTGCACATATTTCAAACTCTACTGCCTGGCACGTTGAATACAAGTTAAACATCTACCCTGCCTATCAGAAAAGTGTCGTATCTCAACTGCTCCAAGTCAAATAGGATATAGCACAACTCACGTTGTTCAGTTCCAAATATTTAACTGGGGAACAAATTAACCATCTGTAAGAATATATGCAATTATCCTATCCCAACAGAATTGTGTCATGTACTTTGAACTCTCATAGAAAATGTCCTCTAAATCAACTGCCTTTTAGTAATATAAACTCCTAAATAATATTTGAAGGACTAAAGCAGAAATTAATTTAGATTCTCACACACAATGCCTGCAATTTTATATAACAGAGCTCAAATATAAATTTTAGACTGCTGCAGAGCACAAACACAGATTCACTGAGAGAGAATAAAAGGTTTTCTGAAGGGCTGAAAAATATGAACTCTTATCCCACATTACCCTGTCCTGCAGGTCCATAACACTCGTCTTTAGATAACAGTAGCATATGCCCTTAGCAAAATGTTCCTTGAATGTGAATCTAATGCACATTTGTTGATAGGAACATGGTGAAGTCAGGCCTGAGCTTTAGATCACATGTACCATACTCTGAAATCTGGGTCACCAATGACTTTAAAAGCCATTGTCAGAAGCTCTTCTTTCCCCTACAACTGCTTTTATACAGTTGTATAATATTTCCTCTATGACCCAGAGCAATTAAAGAAAAAAATTTCTCATGTACCTATTTATGTCATATATTCCATTTTGCTAACCTGATTTTCCTAAATATTTTCCTTCACATGCATCCCAGGTTTTAATACCTCCATTCTGCCATCCTCCAAAATGTTCAATTTGCTTTCATTTCTCTGTTACACGATCCTTCTCATTACTGTATCTTTTTTCCCTACTTGAATTCCTTCACTTCTGTGAAGTTAAGGTCACAACTTACAGCTGAGTAAAACCTTTAAAAACTAGCTAAAGTAATGTGTAGGCATGTAATAAAAAATAGCTGTGTCCGTTTTTTCAGAAAACTATTATGATGTTTCTAAAATGATTTTGTTTCCCTAAACCTAAAAAAAAAAAAAAAGATTAAAAGTGAACAAAAAGCTTTGATCAAGAAAAAGAAATTTGATCCAAACTGACTTAATTAGTTGAGGATTAGTATACTCTTTTCAATCTGTAATTTCCATAATGGGTTAACACACCTGAAAATGTTAATTAAATTGTGGAAATTAACACTGCCTGCATTGTAGTGGTAAGAATTCAAACACAACAATTTATTTTTGGAAGTGAAAATTGACGTTTCTTATGTTTCATTCTTCTTGTAAGAATAAAGTATTTTAAAATCAGGCTGGACTATCCATGTGTGAGGTTTATGTATTGTATGTACTAAAGTGACCGATTCATTAACAAAAACTTCTAGGCAAGCATTAGGGGATGCTAATGAATATAAAGCAACCTCTCTAATTTTCTAATGGATACATTTTTCCAATCTGATAACTCCTTATATATCTTTAATATTGATTTATTTTTCAAGATTCCAGTCTTGACATCACTCTCCATATCTGAGCCCTGAAAAAGCTGTTTAGAGATCATGAAGTCCTATGTGAACTCCTACTTACAGCTTAATTATTGTAAACTATCTCTAACCCACATAAAAGCCAATTAAGAGGCAGCATGAGTAGCCATATTTAATATAAATAATATCAATGGCTCATATTCTCTCAGCATGATTCGGTTTAAACACTTAAACTATGAATAACTATAGAAAATTTTTGTAATACTCCCGAGGTAAAGTTGTTTATAGGAAGACTTCTTCAAGCTGTAAAAATCTACATTTATATCTAGACTGTATTATTCTAAGCCACAGGTATCACACTTTACATGTGAACAATTGTCGTGGTTTAACCCCAGCCAGCAACTAAGCACCACGCAGCCGCTCGCTCACCCCCCCACCGGCGGGATGGGGAAGAGGATCGGAAGGGCAAAAGGGGAAAACTCGTGGGTTGAGATAAAAACAGTTTAATAACTAAAGTAAAATAAAAAAAAAAAAATAGAACAGTAGTAATACAAAGCAAGCGGTACACTGTACAATTGCTCACCACCCACCGACCGATGCCCAGCACGTCCCCCAAGCAGCGACCGAACCCCTCCCCGGCCAACTCCCCTGCTTATATACTGAGCATGATGTCACATGGTATGGAATAGCCCCCGCCCAGTCTGAGTCAGCTGCCCCAGCTGTGCCCCTCCCAGCCTCCCGTGCCCCTGGCAGAGCATGGAAAGCTGAAAAGTCCTTGACCAGTGTGAGCACCACTTAGCAAGTACTTAGCAAGAACCAAAACATCAGTGTATCATCGACATTGTTCTCAACCTAAACCCAGAACACAGCCCCATACCAGCTACCAGGAAGAAAACCAACTCCATCCCAGCCAAAACCAGGACAACAATTAAAGACCTCTGTGAAACTCTGGGTGAATCTGAAACACATGCATACAATATTCATTCATTAACCACTGCATGAGATGAAGATGTTTTACTGCAAAAAAAACCCCCAACAATGTACCAAAAAAAATTCAAAAGGCCAATTATTAAAAGTAACCAAAAAATTCTTTCAATCTTCCTATTGGTATGAGAAATTCCAGGGAAAAATACTTTTTTCTACATGTTAGAATAATCTACTAACATGCTGCTATACGCTTCTTATCCAACAGTTCCTGTAGAAAGATTTAAAATAATATCCTGCCTATTACTCTCTAAGTTCAGACAGTTTTGTCCTGTAACTGAATCCATATAGGTACAGTGTTGCAGAGAACACTTTCTGCCATTTAATTTTTGCCTTCCATCTCAAAGATGACTGTCTTTTAGCATTACTGGATTTCCAGATTTCCTCTCAAATAACCTGCCTGTGCAAAACTATGCAGTAGTCAGGATAGCAGAGAACTGAGCTAGGATTATCTAAACTCCTAGCTCCAGTTATTCTGGTCGTTTGAAACACTGTAATAAGATATTTAAACTAAAACATACATGCTTTCAAAAGCCACCATTTCCATAGGTATAGTAGTAATTCATGAAGCAAAGGCAGGCCAAGGGCTTTGCCTTCGCAAAACAGTTCCTTTCAATTCACTGCATATGCACCAATAAGCAGGGAAACTCACAGAATAAACAAAAGCCTTGAAGATGCTACATTATTTGTTAAGGAGCAAGGGAGGAGCTGACAGTGATGGATGTATGCTTTTACTGTGCTTAGTGTACTCCTGAAGGCCTCCTTAACTCAAGGGATGCCCTCTCCTGTGCTGGCTCAGAGATCTTCATGCATAGAGGGCAGTTCAACTGCCGGCACAGAGATACTCTGTCCACCCGAGCAGTGATGCTGCTGGGCGCAACTGCAGATAAAATAATAATATACCCATATTTCACCAGAGGCTCCTCCTGCAATTGAATAGTACCTTTATCCTGGATTGGAAAAGCAGCATTAAGCAGCTACCTGGTACTTGAGTTCTGGCCTTCTAAACTGTGGATTTTTTTTTCTTTAGAAATTATTGTATCTAGATTTATATAGGGGAAAAAAATGCTTACTTACTGTCTTTCCCTCAACTATTAAGAAGGTGACATACAAGCTCTCTAGTCTGTGTATATCTTTGTGATTTAAGGAGCAGATCCGAAGTACAATGAAGAAGAATTTTTATACTTTTCTAAAGTATATTGTTTAATCAAGCATTCTCTGCATAAAAGCTGCAACAAAAATTCTAATTAAAATGTAACCTGGGGTGGCTTTACCAATTCTAGTCTAATGGGAACTAATCCCTGTTTTAGGTAAATTAACTCTCAGGTCTTAATTTGCTCAGATTTCCCTTAGAGTCTTCCTTATTTAAGGAAACAGTAGTTTGCTAGAATGTTTCAGCCTTCTAGGCCAGTGGCTTCATCCCCTAAATATTTGCCTAAAAGAGAAAGACACATTTGATTTCCAATATCTTCTGTATCAAACAAGAAGGTGTTTTTTTGAGAGGTGAATACCATCCGGAGCATTATATATGTGAGTGTGTATGCACATGTGCATCCTCCCCTTGTGCCCCCAGTTCAGTTGTCTCAGACCCAGTATTTTTTGACCAGTCACATTAGACATGGATGAAATATTTTGAAGTAAATAAGAGTTAGGACTACTTCATATCATAATATGCAGTAAGACAAGAGTCTTATCATCTCATGGAAACTCTGAATCACAGAAAGACAATTAAACCAGACCTAGTTGTGTTTGAAGCATTGGAAAATACTACAGAAAGTCAAAAATTACTTGACGTTACTTCTGACTTCTTAACATGCAAAAACATCTGGGATTTCTGAAGATGTAACTAATTTCAGAGAATGATTATAATCTAGTGTGCATTATTCCTAATTTATGATTAATTGTTCTGTTTCTCAGTTTTCAGAGTTTGGTCCATCTATCATAACTAGTCTGTCATTTAACTAGTCAACTACACTTGACAATAGTCAACGTTACCATTTTAAAATTCCTTCTTAAGTGAAATTTGTAAGAGTTACTGACTAAGTGAGCAATATATGCATCAAAAGAAATGGAATCAATTTGAAAATGACTGGCACAGAAGAAGAAAAAAAACCAAAACCAAACGACAAAAGCCCAAAAGAAAACCTAATCAGATTTACATTCAAAATAAGTAACAGATTAATTTCACTACAGTTTTGCCTATTTGCAACAACCAGTATCTGAACCATAGGAGATGAGGAACCAAAACCAGAACGACTTGATGCTTGATGGCTTATATACATGCGTATTTAATAAAAGAACATTAACGTCCTGACATCATAATCTCCTGACATCATAGTCAACATGTAAAATGCTCCTACATGGTTATGAATATTGTTTTTATATTAGTAGGGCACCTAAGGACAGTGACATGTCAAGAGAAAACCACAGAAAAATTGACACTAGGATAACAAAGGACCATATGATAGATATTTAACATCATGTTTAGAAAGTATAAAAATTTTGCTCTGTTTAGTATAAAAGAAATGCACAAGTAATGTAAGTCTAACAATAATTCATTTTATTACTATTTTAAATCAAGTTCTGTTCTTTAAGTGGTCTATGGCTTCTTATTTTAGAGAGCTGGTCACAAGAGGGCAACATAGTTACATACATATGGAGCAGTTCTGACATTCCACCCAATGGAAATTAAAAATATATAAAAATACAACAATAGGGTATGAGAGTTGTTTATTGATCAGTGTTTCTAACAGAGTAAATATCAAATTAAAATTACAAAAGTTAACCTTAACTCTGTCCCTCTATACAGGTTCCATAATACAATCTGGTCAGAGTGTAACGTGGTATTTTCAAATAACATGTAAAGGTGCCATACAATTTTCACTACATTCTCAAAGGATGTGCCTGCTTTCATTGGAAATCCATACAACTTTTGCCAGATCTGTACAAGCATCCCTCTTTATTGCACAGGAAAAAAATAAATCAGACATGTAAACCAGAGAATAGCCTGAAAATGCCATTGTCACTGGAACTTCATCTTCTACATATTCTGATGCTCTCTTTTAACTCATTGATTACATATTGTTTGTATCTGTAGGAGCTCTGCCTCATTCAGAAAGAATAAACTAGGTCGCTTAGTGATTAGGGAATATGAGACATTTGGGTAGAATATGGGTAGTACATTCAACCTTAATTTCCACATTATTGTCTTCTTAATAAGATCAACAGCATCAACAAAAGTTCTTCAGTGAACCAGCCCTTAAAGGAATATTGTATTTGTTTGTTTCAATGTAAAGATTCTCCTTGATAAAAGCAGAGGAAAACCTTCCAGTAAGATTTCAAAATAAGTTTTTTATTCAGATCTAGCCTTACAAATATTCTGCTAGAGAAAGCTTTGTAGATCTGATATTCTGAAAAAGACAAAGGCTATTGTCTTAGTGCTGATTATCACCTTCAAGGTTATCACTGTGTTTATACTAGATTTAAGTCATACAACATACAAAAGAGCCAAGAGGATTCCCACTATAGGTGCAATGCTGATCAGCAATATTGTCATTATTAATTACCACAACAACATCACAAATTGTGTACAGGAAATCAACTGGAACAAGACTTCCAAGGACTCTCTGACAATGTCAGACAAAAATAAGTTCCAATCACTATAGTAACAGCTGTGAGCAACCTTCTGGTTGTATTGCAGTCAATGGCAAAACTCCCACAAACAACAGAAAAGCCTCGAGTTCATTCTGTGACAGTCATCCATGAGCCACACGACTAGCATTGACATTTTAGATGCGAAATAAAAACAATGAATTTCTCTACAGCTTGCTTGTAAACGAATGCATTAACATTGTCTAGAGTGCTTGAATGCCTAACCTATATACTGAAAATTCTGTAAAGCCAAAGTCCAGTCTTCTTTGAGGAGAGACTTATATATTCAGGTAAGTTACTTGCACAATATATTTCTGAGAAAAGTCTGTAGATTTATTTTTGGTTTTCTTGTCACAGTCAGCCTGCCAGTCTTCCCTTGTACATTGCAAAGTTTTCCATTTGTTCTTTTATCTGGGGTGAATGAAAGATGGGAAGAGGAGAGAGAGGATATAAAGGAGAAAAATAAAATTTAAGAACAAGTTCCAGAAAAAATTCTATTTATTAAAAAAATGAAATATTATATTGAAAATGAGAATCCCAGCAGTTAGAATTAAATAAAAGTGGTATGAACATTTTCATTTACCTAAAGTTTGATAATTTTTATTCTGAGGAAAAAGAAGTCCTTTTTTCACCATTTTTTTCATTTATAACCACCCAAAGCAAAATTAGGACCAGTGAGTGCTTCTCTTCATACACTTTGTTGTATGGAGGGCTTAATGAAATTGTAATTTAATGTGGTAATTTTTTTGAAAGTGTAGTCTGTAACACACCAGTTCACTTAATCCCAGACCTTCAAATGTCATGATCTTTCTCCTTATCAAAGTCTCATAGCAGGGAGGCAAAGATGAGGTGTTAGTCATTTTTATTGCTTTTGTCATCATAGTCACATTGCTTTTCATCTTCATGCTTTAACTTGCATAGCACACAAGGTCCATGAGCTGACTCCCTTGGAGCTATCCTGAATGAGATCATCTTATTTTGTTAACAGCTCTCTTTCACAGATTTCAACATCCTCTCTCTTGTTCATCTCATTGGTCATCATGGTCTTGATCCTTCTGGCAATCCTCTAGTCACATTTCTTTCTAGAACTTTATCATCCACAGGCATGCACCTTAATGTCTAAAACCCTGAGACTTCATAGAATCCGTACTGCAGTGTCAATTTCAGTTAGCTATTCTCAGGTGAACTCCTGAAGACTTAGCCTAGGTTTTAAGGAGAAGCCAAGCTGCACAGTTACTTAATTGCTGCATAAAATAATTACATTAACAGCTGAAGAGCTGTTAGACTACACCCTCCTGATAGACCACCCAAGGTTAGCTAAAAATGCAGCCACATTACAGCTAACTCAGGGAAAATAAAGGCATGTCACAGATATGATCAGTCCCACTGATTGCCATATATCTGTGGAATCTATACTTAAGGATAATGATTTGTGTGGAAAAAAATAGGTGATGCACAGAAGACGAACACAACTAAACAAAAATGCATGCCCTGGTGATTGCAGTCTGGAGGAAGAGAAGAATGTGCTGAAGCCATTTTTAAAGCAAAACTCTTTATCAAGCTGTAAGATAGAGAGAATTAAATCTCAAAACAATGTAAAATGATATCTGTATAAAACAGTATGAATAGCAAAGTTAGTGGGACAACATTAATTCCTTCATGGTTGTAGAGTAGAAAACCAGAGCAGCTGATCTTTCTTAGTAGTTATAACTAATACTAATTTGAAAGAGCTCCTGAGTACAATAATCAGACCAGTATTCACTGCTTGAACTGAAATATCCTTTTAACCTGCAAGAAAACTGTAGGCAGGTGATTTCAAAGAAATAATTTCCAATGATCCTTCTATAATTTTACTTTACTGCACATCTCAATAAAAAAGAAACATTATAGCAAAATATACAATACGGTTTAAGAACAGTAGTGGTCTGTGAAAGGTAAGGAGTGCATGAAGTATTTAGTTTTCCATATACTGCAGAGATTTATTTTAATCCTTATGTGTTCACTTTCACTACTCCTGAGATAATTGTTTGTGCACTCCCCTGTGGAACACAAAACATTCTCCAAGGAGAGGTCAGCTACCTCAAAACTCCTTCCACTTCTTTCTTCAAGGAACCCAACATGAGTAAGTAATTACAGAAATTTCAACAAGCAAGCCTCTCCTATCTCCTACTGGTCATGTCTTTTAAAGGTACTATTATCCCCTAATGACCTGTAAAATCTCAGAAAGAAAGGCAACACATAAAAGTCCAGCTGCTTTCTTTCTCTGCTTAGCTTCAGCGTGATGGAAATCAGGAACCCCTGACTGTGTTATGGCCCTCTGTCAACTCTGCTGCTGCTGCTGTCACCCATGGTAGCTCTCTTTTCATGACAGGTTCCTCCTCATTAGCTTTTGCTTTCCTACTGCTGGTGAAATTCACACACTCGTTCTGTTGTACAGCTGCATTTCAGGCTGTCACTTACCTAAGACTCAGTGCCTCATCCAAAATCCAGTGAATCTTCCCAAAATTTTAAGATTATTTGGATCTGATCTGTGATCTGAAAAACATGAAAGAACTTGGTTAATTGTCTTTTATGTTTCCTAATTTTACCATATTCAACACAATTTTGACATTCCTTTCAAAGAGCAAAGGAAATTCATGCTGACATGAACCTTTTTCCCATATGACACATTCAGAAAAAAATGAATTCCTTGCAATAGAAAAAAAACAGCAGAAATTTCACTGTAGTACTGTGAGGGACAAATAACTGTAATGGGCTGCACTAAGTCCTGTGCTAAAGTACTGTCTGGTTAGAATGTTTTCCTAAAAAAAAGCAAGTCCTACTCACTCAGTCTCTAAATAACGAAGATAAACATAAAATAATAAGAAGAAATTTCATAAAGAAATTCTGAAATAGATGTCCAATAATAGTTGCTAATATTTTGGTGATATTCACAAACAGCTATTTATTCTAACATTTGCACACATAGCTAGAAAATCTTGAGTCCTTTCAACCAAATCTTTTCTTTTTCATAAGTACTCAGTTTGTATAGCTTCTTATGGAGTCCAGTGGGAGCCAGATGCACTCATAATCATTAAAGCCAGCACATGTTTTCACATTAGCTACAAAGACACATATTTCCAAGTTGATTATTGGAGTCACAAAGTGAAATGTTGATCTCACTGAAGTCATGAAATTTTAGAGAAGTCAGCAGTTTATTTGAACAAAATTTGAACAAGTTCCTTTACCGTATGATTTTAAAATTACTATATATGTGCAACCAAAAGATGGATCCCACAAAAATGTTTGCTACCTTGGACTGCTTGAAGACAAGATAGTACGTGAGTATTTTTGACAGCAAAAATTGCCATTTTGTCTGAGAATAAAACTTAGTCAGAAAAAGGATCTGACTGCCCTCGATGGGTTGACTGTGGCTAAGGGTCAGACATCCACCCAGCCGCTCCCACCCCCTCCTCCTCAACAGGAGACAGGACAGACAGGAAGATGGAAAAGCTTGTGAGTCAAGATATAGACATGGAGATCACTTACCAATTACCACCTGATACCCTTTTGAAAATAGTTGATGATGCAATACAGTGGCATTCCTAAAAAGGAGGTTCAGTTGATGGTATGAAAGACCAATTAACAACTGGATTCCACTTAGATTTTTCAGTGATTAGTTTCATGGTTGTTCTTTAGTAAAGTCTGAAATGCTGGCAAAATGTGTGTTTATGCTGGAAGCTTTTCCCACAAGGGACATAGCATGGCAGAACCTCATACTCAGAACTCACTAATCCAAACAGCTGAGATGAATACTAACAGGGTGTTGCTTCTGCAAGAATTCCTGTTCTACACAGGCTAAAAAGTTACTATTTCCTTTATTTTATCTTCTACCAATATTCAGTAAAAGGAACAACTCAATAATCTATATGAGAAACATCTTCATAACATTAGCAACCATTGCATCACACCGATAGGGACTTTCACTGACCTGAAGAATGATATGTAGCCTTCAGAAATGTTTAAATCAGTAAGGTTACACTCTATTCTGGAGTTCAAAATTTTCATATGGTTACAAATAAGCCTTGATAATTTGTTCTACTACATCCTGGGTCAGAAACTCAGGATTTAGTCCAAATGACTTCAATAAGTTCCATACTTTATTGTCTTAGATATGTGCTTTGGATAGGGTGGGGCAATAGGCAAGAAAAAGGTTCTTTTTTTTTTTTTTAATAGCTGTAAAATACACAGCAGATAGATAGCTTTTCTAGCTATACTATTCTCTGTTGTTGCACTTTGGTAAAGACAACAGAACTCATGCACAAAATCTGCTTGAGTTCAGAAAAAGACAGCAATAGTTGAAATCTTCCTCACAAGAAGGGGAGGACATGAGCAATGCCCATCTGTAACTCCTCTGTCTCTAAGAGATTTTAAATCTATTCATTATCAGACCGAAGACATTCTGCATTTTGTCAACAAAAATAATCGTACACATTGTCAGATGCACTGCATTTCCACAACTATGCTTTTTTGACAGAAAAGACAAGTAAATAACCCCCAATCTCCCTCTACTTTTCTTAATTTGTTTCTGCTATCTCAAAACAGACTATTATTGTGTTTATAAATCAAAGCGTAATGCTTCTCAACTGCGTGACAATCTCAAATGGGCTGAACAATTTGGGGGGACTACAAACTGCACACGCATCTGCTGGTGAGGCACAAAGGTTGAGAAATGCACAAAACTGGCAATCTGGAGCATCCCACATGCTTCCCTGTCATAAACACTGTAGTTAATGCTATGTCGAGACAATGATAAAAAACCTGTCAAAGTTGAGAAGCGATCTAATACCAAAACCTAAGACTTTCCTAGATAAGATTAAATTATTCAGCCTCAACAATGGGACTGCAGTACTGAGAAGACCCTTGATTCAGTTAAGTGAAGGGAAAGAGGACACATCTGAAGACACCGAGGATACTGTCGGTTAAGTTCTATAAAAGTAGATTGTATCCCTTAGAAAGCTGACACACTTCATGAGAGCAAATTTAAAGTATTCCAACATAGGGCAAACACAGATACACCAAGTAAAATCTTCAGCAAGGCTTTGCTCATTTCTCATTGAGCCCTGGAACACCTGATGGAAAGCCTGGATTTACTCTAATTCATGCTAGGCAAGGCTCTGAACCAGTCCTTTCCCATAATCTCCACTCCAAAGGAATAATCCTTTACAGCTGTCCTGACTCCAAGAGTTACATGTCTGAATATCAGTTTAGCTCTTTGATCAGCAAATATGGGTGTAATTATGATTGCAAAAGTCCATGTGAATTTTTGCCTTTAGTGGCAAGACTTTAGTAAGGAATAACCACAGGGGGAAAAACCTTCTCAGATTACACATTGAAATCCAGAATTTGGATTGATCCCTCCTCCTCTTTTCCTGGGGGTTTGTTCCTTGACTTGTGTGTTTAGCCTCAAAGTCACATTTTAGTCTTTAAAATGTTGCATTTAAGATCTTTATGATACAATTTCATGCTTTTAGTTTATCTGTCAAAAAAATAGCAGATTACAGCAGAAATAAGAACTTTCAGCAGTGATGGAAACAGTTGATGATATCAAGCAGAGATTTAATGGGTTTACTGGTTTTATGCCAGTCTGTACGCAAGAATTATTTACAGCACAATATTCATTCAGGCCTTCCAAATTTTGTTCAAGAAAAGCAGACTATGGATACAGCCAGCAAAAATTATTCCAAGCACTTTTGCAGTCAATTGAAGAATGAAGCTGCTTGACTAAAAGTGGAAAATGGAATATATTATCCTATGATATTACTTCACAAATTGAAAACAGTTGTTTGAAAACATTTTTCTTCTTTAGTAAAGTGGCACTTCCTTTGCATTTCACTTGCACAGCAAGGCTACACTTCCCCTCTTCCTCCCCCCACCCCCTTCTCAAAGGAAAAGAAAATAAATGTAACATTAGGAAGATGAAGACTGGCATCAAGCTATCAAAGAGTACATTCTAAATTAAAATTTTCTGGAAAGACAACTGCATGATCTTTCTATTAAAGATTTATGGCCTTGATAATCCTGGTAGTTCTGTATTCCATGGTAAAGTATGTAGATACTTTAAAAAATTTATTTTGTTTTTTACTAATGGATAAAAGTAACTTCTCCAGCACAACATATCTGAGATGTTTGCTTACTTAAACGCATTAATCGAAATTCATAAATTAAAGATAATATAAAACTAATAGAACAGGATGCACAATTTCTATGATGGGACAATTCTGAAAATGTTAATCTATTTAAGATTGGATTTTTTTAAAATTCAGTTTGATTTGTAGTGTCACTAAAAAGACTTAGGAGCTCTTTGGACAAAAAAATTTGAACCCAATATTACAAGAACTCCTATTTAATCCTGTGACTAAAACTTAGCCCTCTAAAACTAGCAAAAACTTACTGTTTGAGAATGCTAATTCCACTAAGTAAGAAAACAGAGAGATGTTAGTTTTGTCATATGTTCCCAGAGAATTATTGAAGTAGATGAATAATGAACACTATTATCATAAGTAAAATTTTTATTATGTCTATGATACCTTTGACTCTCAAAACACTTGCTCATATCTTGGGAAAACATTTTCTTACTTTGATAAAGAACTGTAATGAAATACTAATCCAAGAACATGAAAGTATGAGTGGACATTTTGAGAGGATGACTGATGTTAAACAAAACAAGTTCATCTCAGCTTTAGACAAATGATTCATAATTTTTATTTACTGAAAAAACCCCATATTTCATTTTCATTGATTTTGTCACTGGCACCTTAATTTGAACTCTGTTAGCTAGATATTAGGGGATATAATACATTAATGAAAAGTATGACTTCATAATGTTATAGACATGGAATTGTTATAGACATGGAGAGGAAATACTTTATTAATTCAGCTGGTGTATCTAGTAAAAGCAGATCTTAACCCAGTGACCTGATGCAGCACACCCTGGAATTATGGACAGCTGTCTGTTGATTTTAATGGTTAGCAAATGATCACAGACTTTCTTTGTTGTAGTCTCAAGCTGTTAAAATCTTGACCCATTAAAATCTTGACCACTAAATCTGTGATTTCACTATGGTAAATTAAAACTTAAGCTGATTTACTGAATTTGTCTGATAATTCTTCATTTTATACCTCAAACACATTCATCATTTACTCTCAAGCATTCTGCATTTGTCAAATACAGCAAGATGCATCAAGAGCAATGGGGTAGACAATCTGGCTTTGATCATATTTTGTGTTACCTGTGTTTGTTACAGAGCACTTTTGTTTGCATTCTTCATGAGTCAGGGCCCTGAAAAGGCATTCAGCGTTCTCTCTATGTTCTATTCAGTGCTGTGGAACCCAGTAAATGCGCTCACAGATTTTCAACTGGGAGAGCTTTTCTGGCCTTTGTTGATTTTGCGGTTTTCTCTCAAATACACCAGGAAATTTTGACTGATGTTTTCAGGGTTGCCTAAGGGTTTTTGATGACCAGTTCCTATTAAAATTAATGAGAATTGAGCATACAAATCCCATTGGTAATCTCACCCTTTATATTATTAAAACAATAAAAGTTGGAGAAGAGTGACGTGTAAAATAAAATTAATGTTGCATTAAAAAAGAAAGTCTTGCTATCTATAAAACCATTCAGCAGTCCCTTTCCCCTCAACCTTCACTGAAATCCTTTACAGAAACTCCATGAAAGCACTTTTATTACAGCTCTAGGGGCTCATACTTGGGCCTCGCTCTACATGGGTTGTTTGACTGATATTTATTTTATATTACAGTATATTTCTGAAACTTTGACCTCTAATTTGTTACAGGAAAGAGCCATAATAATAATAAGAAATGGCAATAAGAGCTTCAGTTTTTAACAATTTTGCTGATGCTTATTATCTTTCACACTGCACTTTCGTTGACTTATTAAGAGTTTCTGAGCGGTAGACATACCTTTGTCCTAACTGTTTAGAAATGAGTCCTGCATGATGTAGTCCTAGAAATGAAAAGTAGGAAGAACACACTTGAAGCACTTGAATGCTGCCATTAAAACCTTAGTTGCACACTGAAGGACAGATTCACTGTTGATATCACAGAAGACTGAGAATTTAAGAGATATACTGATAGAGCGCAAATGCATTCAAAAGGTTTCTCAGGGTTCGGAGAGAACTAAAAGCTTTTTTAGTGTCCAGTGCAATAAGGCAGTGACAGATCTTAAGCTCATATGACACAAAAAATGGCTGGAAAAAGAAATCTATTATCCTGAAACAAAATGAAACAAAACAACAACAAAACAAAATATTTTTGAAAAATATACATCCAACACTTAGATAAAAAGTTAAAAAAAAAAAACAAACAGAAAACTAATCTTGGGGTTTCTTTTTGCCTGTCATTTATTTGATAGAAAGGATCTTCGCAGTGTCACTTTCTCCTGTAGGAAGCAAAACTGACATAACTCTTAAAGAAAAGCAGTCGAAAAGCTATCATTTCATTTTCTTGATGGAATTTTCAGATTTTTGAGAACAGGGATTTTTTAGTTGGAAAATTAATGAGATGGAAAGTATACAACAGTAAAATTATTTCTGTCCAAATACAGAATAGTTCATATGATTTATTCCATACTTTTATAAATCATTAGTAGATACAATTCTTAATAATTCTGTGCTGACTCTTACTTCTGTTTTTTAAATATTAACACATAGATTTTATGATTATCTTTCCAGAAATTTAAGCTAAATTTTTTATAAAGCTTTAGGTTCTCTGTCTCTACTTCTTCCTGTTCTCCCTTTTTTTTTAAGGGAAGCTGTATTCATGCTTTGCAAAACAGGACCTGGAAGTCCTGGTGGATGAGTCTGACATAAGTCAGCAGTGTGCCCTTGCATTAAAGAAGTTCAACCACATATACAGAGATGGGATCATAAATGCAGACTGGAAGGGACCTCAGGAATTGTATAGTCCATCCCCCAGCTCAAAGCAGAGTCAGCTGTGTGGTCAGACAAGGTTACTCAGGGCTTTATCCAGTTGGATCTTGAAAACATCCTAAGACAGAGACTGCACAGCTTTTCTGGGCAGCCTGCTCCGCTGCCTGCCTGTTCTCAGAGGGAAAAAGTGTTTCTTTGTAGCCAGTCTGAATTCACCTTATGCTCACTGTCTCTCATCTTCCCACCTTGCATCACTGGGAAGAGTCCCCTTCCAGCTTCTTGATAACCCCCTCATAGGTACTGGGGTGTTGTTGTTAAGCACCCTGAGATGACCTGTCCTCCAGGCTGAACAAGACCCAGTTCCTCAGCCTCTCCTCACAGGGTAAGTGCTACAGCCCCCGGACAGTACCCTCTGCTGAACTCACTCATTCATCAATTTCTTTCTTATATGGAGGGGCCCAAAACTGGATGTAGTCTTACAGGTGGGATCTCATGAATGCCAAGTAACAGGGGGTAGTCCCTCCTCTCAATGTTCTGGCTGTACCCCTGCAAATACCTCCTAGGGCACCATTGGCCATCTTTACAGCCAGGGCACACTGCTGCCTCATGCTCAGCTTGTGTCTGCCAGGACCCCCAGGTCACTTCCCACAGGGCTTCTCCCAGTCAGGCAGGCCCCAGCCTGTGTCCTTGAGAAGGGGCAGCACTTGGCTTTGCCCTTGTTGCATTTCATGAGGTTCCTGTTGGCCCATTCCTTCAGCATCTCTAGATCTCACTGTAGTCCTGACCTTCAATGTATTAACTAGTTCCCCAGTTTGGTGTCATTCCCAAACTTGATTAGAGTCTCCTCAGTCACTTCTGCCAGGTCACTGATAAAGATGTTGAACACAACAGGTCCCAGAACACCCCCCTGCGGTACTGCACTTGTTACCAGCCTCCACTTAGAGTACAACCCATTAAACACCACTCTCTAAGCCCAACCATACAACCCATTTTTTATCCATTTAGTTATCCACCCAGACAGACTGTTATGTCCCAGTTTGGACAGAAGAATATTATGGGAGATGGTGTTGAAAGCCTTGCAAAGTCAAGGTAAGTGATTGTACTGCAAGGGATTCTACCACTTTGGCTCCTGTGAGCCCAAATCTAGAGTACTGTGCTCATTTTTGGGCTCCTCTGTACAAGAAAGCCATTGAGGTACTGGATCAAGTCCAGTGGAGGGTCACCAAGACGGTCAGGGGACTGGAAAACACAATATAGGAGGAGAGGCTGAGGTGTCTTGGCTTGTTCATTCATAATAAGAGAAGGCTAGTGGAGAATTTTACCTTTGTACAACTCCCAAGTGGGGTAACATGGATAAGATGGCATCATACTCTTCTTGGAAGTGCACAGTGAAAGCAGAAGAGGAAAGAGACCCAAGCTGCAACACAGGAAATTTAAATTAGTTATAAGGAAAAGCTTTTTGACTGTGAGGTGATCAAATACTGGAGAAGATGTAGGATCTCCATCCTTGAAGGTGTTTAAGACTCAGCTGGACAACATGATCTCTAAAGGTCCCTTCTAACGTAAATTATTCTATGATTTGATGGTTTTTCTATCCCCCACAATTTCGCTAACATAAAATTATGAACGACACTTAAATGATCCTGTAAGTATTATATAGTAGTCAATGGTGAAAACTACCATGTAAGTAATCTCTAACTTATTCTTTCATCTTTGTACCTTTCAAAGTTGATTGCATTTATGTTAGCCATCTGCTCATAAGTGAGCATTCAAAATAAAGCTTAGTAATAATAAAAAGCATTCTTGACTACTCTTGTACCATTTCCTGCATGTAATGGGGGGACCAACTATTTCCTCAACCTTTCACTCACTCTAAGCATGCATACAAAATTCTTCTCTTGCTATACTTTCTATGCTTTATTTGTTGCAATTCGTTTTATGCTTCAACTTTCTGATTCTCTTTTCACAGTTGCACTGTTTTTTAGTTCTTATCCTTGGTAATTTGACTTAGTCACTTCTCGTGACATTCTTTCTTAAATTTCTATTCTTTGAAAATCATATAGATTGGTGAAGTTGATATATCTTTAAACTGACCTTCCCTTCATTTAAATTTAAAATTTTAGCATTTCCTCCATGTTTATTTCTTAAATTAAGGGCTAAGAATCAGTAGTTGGCGTTCAGAAATATGAAAGTACAAAATTGATTCTACCGATGTTAAAAGCTGCTTTCATTTCAGAAGCTAAGCTTATAGCTAAGCTTTTAACAATAGTAAAGTGTCCAATTTTGCTAAAATGTGCTTATACAACGCTTGGGACAGTTTCAGAAATATCCTTTTTTGAGTTCTTAAAATATTAAGACAGCAAATCTGTATACAAATTCATAGTGAAATCCTGAGTGTCTGTTCCTTTCACAGAAATCCCAGTGGCTTCAGTACGAAATTATCAAGCATTGCACAAATAATAAATGTCAGCTTTGCATCTTTTTTATCATATATATATATCATAAGAATACTACTCACATGTTTCTTACCCACTTCAACATGCAGATTTGGTGGCATTAACTTCTCACCCTGTGGGATACTATTTTGTACGTTTGCCAAATTAAAATGAACAGGTCTTTGCCTTTAGCAGTCCCAAGCTGATACAAGCTTTCTGAGGCAAGAAAGAATAAGAAAAAAAATCCTGGGAACCAATTTGAATATTTTCACATTACTGTGGTGTTTGCTTTTACCCTTATAACCTACCACATGAAGGAAGCCCAAGAAGTACACCTGCATCACTTTCAAATGAAAATCCAATAGCCAGTCCAAAAGTTTAAGAATGGAGACTATTAGAATACACATTAAAATCTCCTGCTAACATATCCTACTAAGATTTTTCACATCATCTCAGTATGCTTCACTATAATGCTGCCCCTGTCATTCAAAAAGTTCTTTTAATGGACAAAAATAATTTCTCAGATTTCAAGGGATAATCTACACACTCAGGTTTGCCCTACCTGAGCTTTGAGCTGTGCTTATCATAGTGCTAAGTTCAATCCAGTAGTGCTGAGTCTCCATTAACATATTCTGAATCTCAGCATGGTTTATAAAGCTCAGACTTGACTCTGCACATCCAACATTCACACACCTTCTGTGCAAACATGAAAGAAAGAAATAGTTCAAACATCCACAGACTTTCATATTGGAAGGAAATATCTTTCTTATTTTTGTCTTCTCCCATACCTTCTTTATTTTCTTGACCACAAAAGCAAATAGAAACATAGACCAGTCCCAAGTTTTACAAATTATATATAGCACAGATTATGAAAATTGACAGAATGTGTGTACCAGCATGTGTTAATTATAGCTGAAAAGGAAAGAGAAAAGTTTAGGAAACAATAAGCAACAATTTTTGCTCTAGTGAAATGAGCCATAAGTATTCTGGCCCAAGGTCAGAATGTATTTTTGTTCACGAAACCATTAAAATACACTATCAAGTGTTGTCCTTCTGAAAAACAGTTATTAAATATTCAAGAAAAGCTACAGTGAGAAACTTGACAGGTAACTTCTGCTACTGTCACTATCATAGTTGCTTCATAGAGTTCCTCAAGGCACCTGTTAGGGGTTGTGGTTTTTTCTAACATTGGCAAAAGAATACATATGAATGAAAAATATTGCCTTCCCCAA
Source organism: Theristicus caerulescens (assembly GCA_020745775.1). Lineage (NCBI taxonomy): Eukaryota > Metazoa > Chordata > Aves > Pelecaniformes > Threskiornithidae > Theristicus > Theristicus caerulescens. The sequence goes on from CM036558.1 coordinate 80,497,159, forward strand.
ACAGCTGACATTTTAAAATAGAAAACAGAAAAATGTAGGTTGGAAAGGATTTTTGTATATCAACAATGCCCTGTTCAAAGCAGAATGAACTCCAAAGTCAAAGAACATTGCTTAGTGCCATGTCCAGTTGGGTTTTGAATATCTCCAGGGATGAAGATCCCACAGCCTTTCTGGGCACCTGTGTCAGTGTTTGACCATCTTCATGGTGAAAAACATGGGGTTTTACATTGCTTAGACTCTCAGGGCAGATTGCTTATGTTAACAGGGGGAAAAAAAAGGGGCTGGATATTGTCATAAGGGAACACCTGCATGTGAAATCAGATTTCTTGAACAGGATGGTCAGTTACTGTCCAGATGGCAATGGGAGTCCCTGTTACAAAGGTCTTTGCAGCTACATCTTCACCTGGATCAGACAAGACTCCCTGCATCACTGTTGTTCTCAATTCTAATCATCCTGCTGACCACTCTGGCCCATGCATAATTAGTCACTATTTGTTATCTTAATGACATACAAAACATCTCTTTTATATGTTATCTACCTGACCATCAGTACAGGAAAAGTTTCTACTGACTATCTACCACTGTCTAAACTGGATCATTTCTGAAACAGCACCCACCTAGGGGAATCTGTGGAGTGAAGGGCCAGATTCTCCACCAGGGCGTTAACCAACACACTGAAACATACAAACTGGACTAAGCACAGTGGGAGCTGACTCGCGTAATTTCTAGAGCTCCTGTATATCAGTCAAATACTTAATTGTGAAGGTGACTTGGAGTTCAGTCAACCATCTAGTTTCAAGTCGGCTTGTTCTCTCAAATCAGATACTATCTCATCTACATAGATGAATAGTGAGGCCATTCATGAAATTATTGATTGAAATGCACTGGCTGTTCACAGAGGCCCTGATATCAGCTAGTCCACCATTATAACAAACTTGATTTTCATATTTATAATTCACCCATAACTTATGTCCCATAGCACTTGACATATGTACACTTAAAAAGAATTTTCTTTGTGTCTGTTGCTTCCTGTCCTTTCACTGAACTTTAAAAATGACCTGACTCCACCATCTTTACAAACGCCTTGTAGGCAGTGGAAGACTGCAATTAGATCTTCCCTTAGCCTTACTATCTCTTCCCCAGGCTAAACAAGCCCAGTTCCTTCAGCCTCTCATTATATGTCCAGTGCTCCAAGTCTCCTCCTCACCTTTGACTTTCTCCTGGTAGTCAGCATTTGCTTTGCAAGGGGGGAAACCAAAACTGACTCTGTACTTCAGATGTGGTCTCACTAGGGCCAGATCACTGGGCAGCCACATGGTTTCATTCTTTGTTGAGGTATTTGATACACAAGAGATAATCCCACCAGCCATTGAAAGGGAACCTGTCCTGCAGTGTTTCGCAAACACCATTGTGCTGATTCTAGGAGTCTGTACAGTCTTAATCAGCAACTTGAGGCACCCTGAGCACCCTCTTCACACCAGTTGCCACATAAAATCTTTGCACACACCACAATCAGAGTGCTTCTGGTTACTGGCCTCTACAGATGCCAGTTAAATAGGACGCCGGTTTTCAGTCTTCTCTAGCCACTGAGATTTTCTTGCTTGGGAGGCAATTGCTTGCACTGCCTTTGGCTCCCAGCTGTGTGTCATTGTCCTCATAAAGGCTACAACTGGTGCACACTTCTTTCTGTGCTCCAAAAAGAAAGCAGAAGCTGAGCAAAGGACACTTTTCATTGAAGGAGTTTCACGTTTCCTGTACTTATTGTCAGGGGCCTCAGTGCAAGCCATCCCCCCGTCCCCAACTCTAAGGGTTTGACTGCCTGGGCTTAGGGCCAGCATTTGGTGCAGCTGTGTGGCTTTAAGTCAGAAAGAAGAGACATTTGAGAAAGACCTGTGAGAAGTGGGCACATGGCCACATGCAAGCTATGACGAGCACCTGTGGTTCTCTCCTGAGCAACCTTGGGACTATACCTATTTCTGGTCATGTAACTCTCTGATCCTACCCTGGCACTTCTCTTACCACCACAGCTTTTCCTGACAATTGCCAGCACATGACCACCCCAGGGACCTGGCCCTGGCCTGGCTCAGCTTGTCTGGGCTCAGCTTGTTGGGGTGCAGTGGGACTGCATCCTACCAGGGAGGGAAGGGAAGGGATCTGCCAGCCTGTGGGCACCCATGCTGACCCTGGACAAATATTCAGATGTATAATACTCAACTGCTAGCTCAGTGTAGTCCAGAACATCTCTCTCCCCCACCACTACCCCACAACATTTATTTCAATTCCATTTTCGTGAGATTATTCAATTGATGGCTTGGGTACAAGGTTAAAAGTTTTCCCAAAAGTCCTCAATCAATATAAAAAAGATGAAATATGATTGTACTCCAAATATCCAGTGCTAGAAACTGAAATTGGTCCTGAATGGCCTTCCTTTTTAAGAGGATAAGACATTGTGCTTCTGAATAATTTATTTTATAATTTTTAACACACACCCTGCCAGAAAGAAGATACAAAAAGAAAAAAACAAACAAAACAATTAACTTGTCATGAAGGAAAATATATATATATATTTAAAACAAGATTTACCCTAAGTGTTAAACTATTCAATGTTTCACCAGAATATTGTTCTTCCAGTTGTGCTAAAGCATCAGGCTACATCAAGACCATCAATTTTTTACACAGGAAATAGTGCAGATTTTTGAAGTGTTTAATGAATCATGGATCCATTATCTCTTTTTTTCCCCCCAGTTAACAGAAAGAAAAAGATACCTGTATGGGAAAACTGTAAGATACAATCAGTAGCAGAAATAGATCTGAATGTTCTCATGTTCAGCCCTTAGAGAATTCCTGTCAGATTCCTCTACTAAAAATCAATCATTTCTCAGTCACTTATTAAGGAACAAAAAGTACCAGTTTTTAATATTTTAATTTGATTTATCATTATTAACAGCTTCATCCAATTATAAATGTTGACCTTGACCTTTTTGGCTTTTGTTTCAGAACATTGCAAACCTTCCCACTTACCTGAATTTATCAAAATATTTCCATTTTCCTCTTCCTTCTGGCCACAGATAAGTGGAATAACACTCCTTATTTTCATGTCAGAACTCTTTCAGACATTGCAACCTATCCACATTTTGATTTTACATGGTTTTGAAGGGGGTTTTTTGTCTCAAGATCCCACAGACAGAGCTGAAGATAGCCATCAGATCGATGAAAATTACCTAAAGAAATAAACTTCATTCTCTGTTAGGTTTAGCAAACAAAAACAAAAGAGAGGCAGTAAATTTAAACCAATCCCTTTCTTCTGATTGTTACACGATTTACCAAAAAAGCTGCTCCTAAGATAAATAGTACACACATTGTCCTTGGAATAAGGTGCTTGCTAATTTTATTTCTTGGTCAATGGTAAGCTGATCAGCTCTAACTGCTGTAGTGGAAAAGATAAGGTGCAAAGAAACTGCAAGCAGTAGGTACAGTCCTACTAAGTGGCTCCCCACTGGAACCAATTAACTCCCAACACAAATAGACTCTAATACACTCATCTTATTGAAATAAATCCTGCTTCTTCCAAAGCAAGGTAAAGACCACTTAGGTGCAGAACTATAAGTGGAGAGTGATTTTGAGCACACCAATATAATTGTATGTAACTATACCCCAAGCACTGAATCTCTTTGATGAGACAATTTTCATAAAATTAGCAGGATCACAGAGTAGCTAAAAAGGAAGGTAACGAAAATGATATCAAGGCCTTGTCCCCCAAATTCATATTTCTCACTTCCCTTAAAAAAAAAAAAACAGAAAGAAAAAACTTCTACTCCTTAAAAATTATAAAACATAATATTAAATCTGCACTAAAAAAATAAAAAAGAAGGAAAGGGAGCTATGAGTGTTCAGTAGTCATTGATCTAGTCAAATCAACTTCTCCCACACAGAATATTGGTCACATAAATCCTCCCTATTATCACTTCATATTTTTCATGAAGAAACTTGACTGATTTGTATAAATTGTATATAAATATATGCAGTCTTAGAAACAGACATATTGAAAAAAGTTCCTGGACACATTTGTAAATTAAATCCAATGATATTCGAATGCAATATATGTCTATTAAGTCAGGTGAAACAATTTAGTTTTCTGTTTCCCACTAGTTTAATTTAGGTAAAATATATTGACAATTTATTAGTCATGAAACCAGATGAAGAAACAAAAAGCCCAATTGTACAAGTCATGTGGAAATAATAGGTTTTAATTTGCTTGCAACCCCACAGCATATGAAATTTTCTTTTCTTATTGTGGTTAGCTATGGAGTAAAAATGTTTAACTGCATGTCATCTATAACTTTCAAGTCCTTTCTAATCAATGCTTCTTTTTTTCCCCCACTTCCAATGAGAAAATACTCCTCATTTTTCCTTACAGCACTCATTGCTCTATATGTGAAGGAGGAAAACTTCATTGTCTCCCCTTTTTAATACTGAAGATTGCATGATTTTTAGACCTTTTAGATTTATTTTTTTTTTAGATCATAACATCTTCAATGGCATGGGTTTACTAGTCACTTAATGTTTTCTAGTGGTTTCAAACATGAGCAAGATCAAGACTCATATTACTGTTCAAGGCCTACACTTTATCTGCCTGACTAGTCAGTTTGCCTGACCTGCAGTTACAACTCTATGCTATAGTTTTGAAAACTAACAAGACAGCCCTGAACAAACATACTGCTGAATTGTTCTTCTGTACTGAAGGTCTAAGCAGACTAACAATTCACCTTTTTGCCTGCATATTTGTCTTACTTCAGCTTAGAGGAAGAGCTGGATGACTTATTACTGATTTCTTAGGCTTTTAGAGCCTAATTTTGTTTCCCTTATGGGTCAAAAATGAAATTCAGGAGTTGTGAGGGTATACAAACCACAAACAGTAATGCCCATTGCATCAGCTGATGCCTAAGTAGAAAGCACTTCCTAGAGCTTCACTTTTTTCAGTAGATAAGTCATGTGAGGATCCCACAGAATGCAATGGTTTTCTGTGAGTTTCTTGATTTAGTATTACAGTGCTTAACTTCCTAAAGGATATAAAATCAAGTTTATCACCTGACACATTCTGTTACAGCTGTGTCACCTGACTGGCCATTTAGTATTGCATTTCTCTAGTTGGACTTTTAGAACATGAATTCCAGTCTTCAACTGCATTATTCAAAATTGGCTAAGCTTAATATTGCATTGCAGTGCTCCTTTTTCCCTTCCCTTCCATGAAGAGTAGTGAGGTAAAAGTGACATAGAAATTTGGCAAAGGATTTACAAGAAGAAGAATTAATTTATCGTAATGACATAATGATAAAGATTAAAAGAGAAATATGCTGCAATACAAAATAGTAAAATTTATATGATACTATGATACAGTATTTACATAGGCATGAAATTATTTGATTGGCATTAAGAAGTCTGATGTATATTTGAAAAATTCTCATGTGAACACAGAGTACTAAATGGAGACTCTTCCTTCAGAGATATAAATGTTTAGTTAAATAGATTGTTCATGCTTGCCTCACAGATTGCACTTAGTAATAAACTCATATGGGAGCAATATTATTTCATCTATCTGAATGCTGTTACCATCTCTTCATTTTCTCTGGCTGTTTTGCATAATGCCCATAAAAGTATTTAGAAAAAAATATACTGTCCAAGACTTCTACACAACCCACAAGAGTAAAATTTTATCTCTGGATCCCTTTCTGAGGTTCTTTTATTTTCTTTTTTTTTTTCTTTTTTTAAGTTGCAAGGAATCTTTCACAATGTCAAAGAATGAAATAGCTATGAACTTTCTTGCAGATTTATAATGAAAATGTAGCTTGAAGAAAATGATTGCTTTAAAAAAATTAAAATTCCTATCTAGGATCTCATTCTTGCATTTAGTGGATGAAAGAATATCAGAGAATCAAAATAGATAAAGTAATTATTCTCTTCTCTTATTCTTCCCCTTCAAATGATAAAAACTACTGCTTAAAAAAAAAAATAGAACTGAAGGGTTTTTGGACTGATTGGATGTCCTTTTAAAAATTAACTTACAAACATGACCAAATATTTAATAATGTTGTTAATTTTAGAAATAACTGGTTTGCTTCCTTAAAAACAAAACAAAACAAACCTCCACAGTACATATACAACTATTCACTCCTATTGCACATCTAATCTTCATCTGCTGTATATCTACATACCTGAAAATCTATATACAGCAATAGGAATATAAATCATGTTACTTCAGTGTTTAGAGAATGCAGCATATAGGGAATGATCCTTTCTGCAATGTACTTACAAACTAAACAAACAAGAAAACTTTTGAGAGGAGTTGAAATAGTAGGGGGAAAAAACAAAACCAAAACCAAACCACCCTTGAACTCTATGCTCACTGTTAAAATGGATGGAGCTAGCAACTTAACCTAGTTACTCAAGTCCCAGTTTAGCTCTTTGGCCATGACACTAGTTTTCATCTTTAGAAGACTATGGCACTTTCACTGGGAGGAGTTTCTCAAGAAGTGAAATCATCAAGTGACTGATAGAGTAAAGAAACCCATTAAAAGAAATTTGCAACAAGCAGTTTGGGGAGCCATCTCCCTCTGACACAGTATCAAATAGTCATGAATAAGTGCAGGCTACTCAATGCAATGCTAATGTGTTTGAATTATTTGTCTTTTGGTGAAAAAGACTGTTTGTTTCTCTCTGTGTCATATTACATCTGCCTAAAACAAAAATAATTCAATGAAAAAACTTTTACTTGATGACTGTAACTCATTTGTTGCTGAACACAAATTTGTCAAGCAAACAAAAAAAGACATTGTGATCTCCTAGTGGATGGTAATTTGTCCTTTATTCTCACTCACAGTCTATTTTCTATTCTGAAACGGTCACTGTCACTTGTAATACATTGAATTTCTGAAGGATAGTTCTATCTAGTGTCATTTAAATGAAAGCTTTAATATGTCCCAAACTACTTCTTTCTCATCCTTATTAACTGTTTCATGACTAAAATGTTTCAAATAAAGTATTTGTAGCTGCATGACAAAATATTTAAAGTAAATTCAGAGCTGGAAGCAAAAGCCCATTAGTCCCATCAGTTACTTGGTTGAAATATTTAAATGGACTTTATAAAAATACAAAATTTAAATGGTCTTATAGTGGAATCCACTTTTCACAAAGGTGTGTTCCATAATAGTAACATAAAACTGCCATATCGGAAAGTGTGAGCCTGTGTTCATTCCTGGGTCATCAACAGACAAGGAAATTCTGAGGAAATATTATCCCCAAACAAGGCACAAGGAGACATGAGGGGACACAATGTGCATCTCTCCATCAGCTGTTTATGCAGTCTCACTTTAAAGAATTTCAGGAAGAAACTAGACAGACCAAGGCAAAGTCTCTTAAACTGATGCTCTCTACTTTGATATTTTTTTGGGGGGAGAAAAAGATTAGAAGGAAACCAGATTAAGCAACAACATTTCATAGACCATCACATACATCAGAAGTTTCTGACAAGAAGAATTACACTTCATTTGTTTCTGAAAGTTGCACTGGTTCTGGAAATCCTGACAACTGGATACTATTTCTGAAAGTACTATCATTATTTTCACTTTTAATTTGTTATTCCTCTGTTTAAAAACTGACAGTTACATAGTGCTCCTAAACAGTCAAATAATCAATAACAAACATCAGATAAAACCAATTACACACCACAAATAATGGATAAAATATAGTCAAAGTGGACAATTCACACATACCCCCTAGACTGCAAATTGCTATCTAAGCTATTCAGATTACATTCATGCATAAAAATCACATTTAAGGAATGAAGCTCATTTGATATACGATTGTCTAACAGAATAAAGAAGGCGTAATTGCTTAGATAATTTATTTTCACAGGAAAACAATTCAACCAGTTCTAGAGACTATATCATCAACCTCCTAGAGCTTGACAGCCCACTAACTCCCTTGATAGCAATTCTGAAATCAAGTGTCTTACCTACCAGTACAAGCATATCTGAATAAAAGCAGTGTGTTTTACAAAATTAGCAAAAGCTTTCTATCTGCCTTATTTTGGGATAATAGACTTTCTTCTTGATTTTATTTGAGAAAACAAAACCTGTCAACAATCAGAAAAGACAATTAAAGAAAATGTTCCTGATCTTGTGCTATTATGGCAACAGTATATAACACTTATGAATGACTTTGTCAGGGGCCATTACACTCTTAAACCAGCAATATGCTTCCCTAAAGTAAACTCACTACTTTTGCCTCTATCGCAGCAGCTGTAGTGACAACATGTTCTAAACTCTTTACATGTATACAGCACAGTCCAATGCTCAAGTAATTAATTGAATATAACCATATGTCCATTCACTGAAGCCATGTTGCTATTACAGCCACTGCAACAGTTGGACAGTTTGTAGACCAATTATTATTATAAAGTGTTTTGGTTTTTTTTAATGTGATAATAATTTGATAACACAAGCATCCCTGTGAATCATAATGAATCTTACAGATAGCAGTTTTGAAAAAATAACCCTAGTGAGTTACCCTATTATGTTCAGTCAGGCTGAGGAACATTTTTACATTTCTTTGAAAAAGATCCACACAACAAAAATACATGTTCTTTTTTAACAAGAAAAATAAATTTAGTTTCTTAAACAGCCCATCTCACTTCTAGATACACTTAAAAATTTTAAGTCAATGCACAAAACTTACTGTGGCAAATTATCACTGGCAAAATGCAAAACCAAACCCAATTACTGTTAGGTTCCTGAAATTTATAGAACAATATTATCGGAGTAAGCTATCAGTAATCATCCTTCTACCAAAGGTCCCCAGCCATGCCTCTTAAAAATGTTTGCATAACAAAAAAGCAAGCTATGCATTGAGCCCCAAAAGTCAGTAAAACAAGATCTTCCTAGGTCATGGGGTTAAATAAATTTAAAATATTAAACACTTTTACCAGTGCTCTCTGTAAACCTTTGTCTGTTTATATCAAAAGTAGATTTATGACAAGCATCACAAGTGCTTTCATCTTCTATAGAGTACAAAAAAGAGCTTCAGGAGGTCTAGTGGCCTACTTTTATACCCTAGGCATGTATCTATTCCATGCTGGTTTTCACCTTCCCAAAACAAAGCTATTAGTATTGAAAGATAATCTAATTATCACAGAAACATTCTTTTCTTATAGGAAAAAGCCATTCAAATTGGAAATATAACTTGGTTCTGAGAAGTTTCGGGAGAATTTTATGAAAAGAGAAAACACTGTTAGAGCAAAGGATCTGAACTACAATACCAATTAAAGGTCCATTAGCTGACCTAGCTTTAGCAGCTCTAGCAAGTCCCCTTTGCCTGGGAGAAAAATCCTAGGAGGAAGTGCAGTCGCTATGCTGGGAGACAGGCCTTTCTTTCAAATCACTCTGCGTTGCTTGCACCTTTCTCTCCCTGATTACCCTCTAGTTAATCAAGAGCAAGAGTAACGTCTACACCCCAGTACTTAACAGTGGAAGTATACTGTGACAGCTGCTAGTAGCAATTCCCACATAGCAATATATTAACTGCACTGCTATTGCTGGCTGTAAAAGCAATCATTGGACCAGACTTTTTTTTTCTCCCTCTTTCAGAAAGAAGATATGAGCTCATTAGTTTCTCAACACTCACGCAGTACTAAGCAAGATATACATTGCACTCAGCTACCGCCTTTGTATAGTGCAGGAAGAAATACCTTTTTCCTACCACATTAATCTAGTTAACATTGAATTAGCAAGATACTCACACATGAAAAAAAGGAGGAGAGAAGGAGACAAGCTTTTATTCACTTTTAGATGTGCCCAGGGTCAAATCTTTACTGGATCTGAATTGTATTTATCCTATTGGTCTTTCTCGGCTCAGGAGTTATAAAGATGGTAACAATCACACATGTATTATAGAACCTTAAACCTGAAAGATTATAATAATCTTTATAATCTTAATATCAACACTAATTTTGACAGCATTTAACTCCTCCATCCCAACAGTTGCCAGATTTAACTGCTTACCATGGGAGGTCTGATTCAGGGAATTTGCAGGAAAGTTACAGTAGTAACAGACAGTAAAGGTTATATTTTTAATTGTCTGCTAACAAGTTATTACCCAGAAAAATCCTTACAAACTGTGCTTAAAGAAACAGAACTCTGTTCTTTCACGAAAGTTACTAAAAGTTTTTAAAGCTGTTGAGGGACAGGGATCCAATTTGTTTTTGTTTTACTACATTCCTTCTTTGATTGAAAGACATAAACGCCCTTCCCTCACCAGCAGAAAACCTGATCAAATTCAAAGTGAGTATGAACTGTGATTTTAAAAATATTATCTGTTCAAATATTATGCTTGTCTTCATGGGGCACTCATATATCTGAGCAGATATCCAACAGTTAAGCAGTCACTGCTCACTTTCCTCATCCAAACATCATATCTGTTTCTGCTCTGATAATTCACAGTCATACAGTAACGGGTTTCACTTGACTTCTTATCAGTTTTCCATGCATTCATTTTTCTATTCACTTTCAAGAAGAATGTATAGACAGAAACAACAGAATTATGCAGTAAATATAACAGTCATTAAAAATCTAGTCTTCTAAACTCTAACCTGATCAACTCTGTCTGGTGCTTAATAAACAAAACTTTCTAAGAGAAGACTGTTGAATAATAATTTTTATTTATGAATATTTAAGAGAGAGATTTCCACCTCCTCCAAAGAAATTACGGAAAAGGGGCAGAAAAAAAATTAGAAATGTACTGTAAAGGAGACCACAGAGGAAACTACAAATATTATTTCAGTGAAATGGGTTCCTCTAGCTGTAATGCTGCATTCAGCATATATCTCAAAAAATAATTTTTCTAAGTCACTATTTTTCCAGTTTGTTTCTAATGGTAATGCTAAAGAATAAATTTCCCTTTAAACTAATATGAAACACCTTGCCAAACCAAGAAGTCAAAACCAAACCTAGAACAAAATTATTTGGTCAGCCCAATCTCAAACTTTGTTTATTTTGTTTAACTCAAAAAAAAAAAAAGTGAATCAGTTGTCATTGATGAGTAAAAAAAAAAAAAAGCTGAAAACCCTTTTTTTTTTCAATCCCAGTTAAAACTCTGTGGCAAAAATGACATGTTTCTGAAACAGCTAAAACCAAGTCTTCAAATTTTTTTTTAAAAAAATGTTGATTAATTCTTTTACTGAGGTCTGTGACATGGTTGTAATAACTGAGGTGAATGTAGGGTTTATTATCTTAGCCCATTCTTCTGGGCCTAACAAAAAGTAAGATCCAGCAAAGACCTAGTCAATATGAATGTAAGAAGAAACACTGGAGAAAGATGATTGGTGGTGGTGGTGGAAGAGAAATAAATCTTAAATTCAAGAAGGAATAAGATTTATCAACATATTTTAAAATTCTCTCATCGTTAGTTAGTTCCCCACAACCCTGAGCTTCCTGTTTCCAACTGAACTAAAACAAGCTATGTTGAAACACCCAGAAGGGAGACTGTTCAGGTATTGTATGTTGCTTAAGCAGACACAGGAGACATGAGTAGTCTCTAGAGAAAAAAAAATCTTGCATGCTGTACAGAAGGTCTATGTTCTAGAAAGTTTTACTGAAGGGAATAATATATAGTTTGCTTCTGATGCTTTAGAGGTTAAAACTACAGCAGATTTTGTCTGCTATGACAGTTTTACAGGCTAAATTATAGTATGCCCATGCAATCAGCATCATTCAGGCTTACAAGGAGAATAAAATTAGATACAGTGGGAGGAAACTTTCCAAAACCTAATGAAATTTGCAATATTATTATAATTTCTTTTTTCAGCTCAAATTAGTATCATAGAACAGACTTAATGGCTCTGAGGGAACTGACAGGCCTTACTGGTTCTGCCCAGCCTCCCCCCATCCATCCCCATGGCCCTGCCCAGCCATCCTGGGGACGTGTCTGACCCTGTTTCTTCTCACCAGGCCTGATCCTGACCCCCACTGGCATGATTACATCCCAGCCCAGACTTGGCCCAGCCCCATCCTCATGCCTGATGTCTGGCCCATGCTGTGCCCTGACACTGAGCAGCAAAAATTCTTGCCAAAAGGCATAAATTCCCCTCACAGTTTCTCCCTTGCTTCCTTCCATTTAAGTTTTTTTGTTTCATTTTATGAGAGTCTTCAAGGTAGTCTTTACTACAGGAAATTAACACACCAAACAGCTCATCTAATCAGATTTGAACTTAGGGGCAAAAAATTAGATCTAGGCATGACTTCCAATGAGGAAGGAATATCAAGACATAAATCAGAAGTTAGTACTCAAAGTTGAGAAAAAAACTTTACATCTAGAATGATAATGAATGATCATAAACATATTTATAAAAACTAATTAAGCCAAAAACATACATGTTAAAGAAAAAAACAGAAAAAAAATTCTTACATGTTTTTTCTAAAACTAATGTACCTTCAACTGAGAATTTTCATAGTTTTAAGTAAAACTGATTTTGCTTTAAGTCCATTTTATTTTAATAAGATATTACCTAACCAGTTTGTCCATTTCTTGACAGATAACAGAACCTCACAAAAATATTAATGAGAATGTTTGAAATTTGAAACATTTCATGGAGATATCTCAATTTTAAATAAATTTGACAATAAAGGCAAATTTGTTTTGATGGTTTTGAAGTCAACCAGTTCTTATCTAGTAGTGTTCCATTTCCCTTAGCATTACCTCACATATAAAATAACTATTCAGGTTATATGCATAAGTAGTGCATAAATGCCAAATTATTAAAAGAAAGTATATATAAACAAGACCAAAAAAAATGAACTATTCTGATCCCCTCAATGATGACAACTTCTTGTTCTTTGATGGTAACTTCGTCCTTCAAAATGGAGAAATTGGCACAATATACGTTTTTTCTTTTTAGAATAGAAATTCTCATTCCTGATAATAAAAAATAAAACTTATGAATAATACCCTAAACAGGTAGGTATTTCCAAATGCATTTTGGAATAAAAGACAGCTTTCTTTATATACGTATGTATATAGATATGCAAGCACTCAATCTCTGTACAAATATATTTATGTAAAAAAATACTTGCATATGCATACACAAGCATATGAAGTTTATTGAATTCTGTACAGATTTATAGAAACCTATATAGATTTATAGTCACCAAGAAACAAAGTAGATGTTCTGCAGTCAAAAGAAAAGAGATATTCTCTCTACCAGTGAATTCATCTTTGCTGTATCTTGGATATCAGAAACAGTCTAAACACAGCAATCAAAAATAAAGCATGGACTAATTTACTGTTTGGGTAAACTATGGGAAACCACTGTAGAGTTTTCAGTGCAAGATAAACTACTTCCAATACTTGAGATAACGTTTTAAAGAGCTGCAGACATAAAATAAGGCACAGGACTACTTTGACCTTCTTTTTCAAACCCACATGTTTTCTTTAGTGGCTCTTTTAACTCATTTTTGCATGGGTACGTTTACAGTAGCAAATTGAAAGAGCAAGCTCAAACTGGTTTATCATATAAAGCACACAGTGTACTCCAGTAGAAACCACAAATACTACAGAAATAAAGCTTTTTCTAACCAGTGGTGTCTTATGAGTCAATATTCTCAAACTGAGGACAGCAATAAGAAGCAGTATGAATGAATTGCAGTGAAGCACAAACCCTTTTTCCCTAAACAAAAATGCAAATTTTGACACAAGTGTTTTTCTAGTGCTATGATAAAGACTTATTCTCACATGAGAACGGGCCAGAAATGCATCTTTGTCTACTTAAATGTCAATTGTGTACTTGATTAAAATTGTATTTATTTTAAATTCTGAACTGTCTTTACAAATGAAAACTAACTTGAAAGATGATCATTGTCTTTAATGAAGTGTCAAAATGAATTAATATCCCCCTGGAATTTCAACAGTTCTTGTTTGGTAGGAAGCTGAAAAACATGGGATTGATGATCATCTTCCATATAGTCATTAGTGGAATCTCCCTCTCCCTGCAAGACTAGTTTTACACATGCATCCAACTACCACACATGCATAATCATTTACAGTAGGCAAGAAGACAACTTTGATCAAAATCCAGCACACATTTTACAGAGTGAGGGCCTCTGGAAAGAGGCTCTGCCAGTTACAAAAGCAATTGAAGGTTTCAGAGGGATTTAACAGCTTATAGGGTGATGACACTAGTGCTGCAGTCTCAGTGGAATTAAATCTGACTTGATCCAATTAACAACACAGAATAAGAACCATAAAAGGCTAAATTAAAAACAAAAAGAAAACAAAAAGAAAAAACATTCAGAAGAACTATGGGTTTTGTCCATTATCTAGGATAACTGATCAGATACACTGCAATTAAGATTTAGACTTATCAGGGAATGAAGATGATGGTACACACTGCTGTAAGTACTTTCTTCCCCTTCTAAGATCCAGAGTCCGCTCCTGTGATCACCAGCACCTTTTGGCCATATTTGTTACATGGAAAGGGTAGAAAATTGTGCACCTCAAATCAGAGAAGAAAAAGGATTCTACATGCATGGTTTTTAAAATAGCCGTACCCTTCTTCCACTGTTTCACCATTGTTTGTTTTTAAACACATTTAAGTTGTTTTAATCAACACCTTGTAATTGAGCCTGTAATGTAAAGGAAAGTTGTCTGACATCTATTAATATCTATGATCAGGTATTTTAATCCCTCCTATCTTTTGGAAGATGGTTTACAAATAGACAGCCAAAATACCATATCTATATGTAAATTTTGGACATCCTGTCTCACTTTATATTTTCTATTTGTTCAATGCTTGACACATCTTGAATTTCAGTTCTGAAAACCACTGTGGATTTTTCATGTCTCTGTAGCAGAAATGTAGACCTTTTAGAGGGATGGAAGCAAATAATAACCATTTCACGTGTCCTCACCTTGGCATCCTTTCCCATCATTGCACGTAAGCCTGTAATCCCTCTCATCCCCTAAACAAGTAACTTATTATTATACTAGACACTTTTCTATCCTTTATCTCTCACATTCAGGCTGTTACTAAATCCTGCCATTTTCCCTTTAGAACATCTCCAAAATCTAGCCTTTCCATTTAATTTGTGTTTTCAGGAAGGAGTAGTCATTCAGGAAATAACTGAGGCATAACAAGGGCACTGACATGCCTATAATGTACTTCACTGCTTTCCTCTTAATACTTCAACTACTCCCTTCTTTGGCTCTAGTTTACCTTCTTTCTTCATTTGTAATTCCTTACCCCCTGCTCTGAAGGCTTTCTCCTTCTGTGTCCAATATAAGTCAGTTATTACTTAAATATTCAAATCCTTTTAAAAGCACTTTGGTGTCATGATCTAGGCTTCTCCCTAAACCCAAGACTTCATTCCTGATCCTTTACATAACAACACCTTCTCTCTTTCAGACAGAACTCCTTATCTTCACAGTCCTTTAAACAATGAAAACAAAGTACATTTTTTAAAGCATGCATGGCATTCTTTTTTTCTCATCTTTTATCTATGTATTTTTCAGGTCTTTTTTTGTTCCTGCTGTTTGTTAGTCACTAGAAGCATAGCTATTTTAGCACTAAAATTGGGAGTAAAACAATACAATAGACAGGTCTAACATTTATTACATGTTCAACAGTTTCCACTTCTAATCATCCATCTCATATAATGTATTTAATGGAATCCTTGTTTTGTCAGTCTATTTAGGATGTCCTTGGGGTACTAAGATCCTTTTACTAATCATTATAAAAAGCATAAAAAGTGTCCAGACAATAGGCCGAATTATATTCTATACTATGTTCACATAGATTTAGCTGTACTGACTTCAAAACTTTGCATTGATCAAAAGAGGAAAACATTTGTATGAATGCCTCTGGAATGAAAATCATTCTGTATCATATATATTGCAGAACTGCTGAGGGGACTGTAAAGACAGAAAAGGTATAGGTGACATCCTGCTGCTGGATCAGTATCCCTACTCTTAAACTGAACCAGATTAAAGAGGATAAAGAAATAAGAAGATTCATGAAATCTTTTTGTGTTTGGAATCTGTGATAAACGTTGTAAGTGAGAAGTTACATAATCATGCAATTTTTGGTTGAAAAGGCTTTCTCATATTGTTGCTCCTTTTTTAATGCTCAAAAAGTAATTTAGTTACCTTTTGGTGCAGTATTGTCTGTGACGAACTGATGAAGCTGGGATAGAGCTAACTAAGGAAAATCTTAGATTGAAGTCTTCCCAAAAAGGGAAGAGAAGAAGCTAACCCGTGTTGTACATTTAGAGGCATGTAAATATGATGACTACAGTTTGCTTCTTTTTCTTCCCTTATACACTTACTGGGCATATATTGGTAAGACAAGAATATTTAAAAACTGCTTCTACATTACTTAGGCCCTCATGCTATATTTTCACAAGGCAAAGGAACCATGAAAAAAGAAGAGTACAGTTACCATTGAACTTTGTTAGAGAACAAAAAACAGCACCGAGTTTGGTTTTCGTTGGTTGTCTCACTCTCATGAGGTATCAGGTTGACAGCACCATAATCTGAAGTTGTTATCCTTGTAGTACAAGCTTCTTCACCCTGTTTTAGGCAAATGTTTCAGCCATAACCAGCAAGGGCTACGTCTAGATCTGAAGAATTTAGGTTCAGTGGCATTTGGATTTTAATCTCTTGACAAGGTATGCCAAGATGATCTTTCTGTTACTGATAGCTTTTAGCATTATCTATGATCTTTCTGGAGAAATTTTAGAGAGTGAGGACCCATTTAGAATTCAAAAACACCTTGATCACCTTTTCAGACCAGGTTAGAAAAATAATCCAGTTTTATTCTATTAAAAATGTGGAGTTTCAAATTTATTTCTAAACTTCTTCCAGTGATTTTAGCTTTAGATTCCATCACTGGGACTTTCATACTTTGCAAAGGTTAGACTTTGTTTAAATAAGTTTAATACTAATCTAACACATGAAAGCAAATTTTACCTTTGAGTGGTGTGGTATCCATGAAAGGAAAATAAAAATAAGAATCATCATCCTTCTTGCAGAGCCCAACTTCTTCCTGTGAAATGATCTAAACAGCACATTTTATTGACTTAGTTCACATGATAATACAGCTAACACTAATGCCAAGAGGATAAATAATGTGCTTAACATTCTCTGCAGAGGATGGAGGGTAGATTTTTGTGTGTGAAGAAAATTGAATCACACCTAAATTTCCTTAGCCTGACAAATTACCTCGGCTACGTTTTATGTCTCTATTCAATTAAACAAATATTCTGGTGGTCCAGCATTATTTAACCGTGATTAAACTCACTTAAAATAAAATTATGATTTTTTGCTCATCAAAGGTTCTTTTAGAAAGAGCAACACTTTTCATCTTTCTGCCTTAATTTATTCTTCATTTGTGCCAAAGGAACCAAGTTGGATTCTAACCTTGACCAAATTAGTAACTGAGAATCATTCGGAAGAAAAAGTTTAATCTCAGGGGTAAAAGGTTGATATTAAGATGCTGTCAGAATTTAATGTGATAAAAAGAAAAGCAATTCCATGGTGCTTGAAATGAACAACTGTCCTGGTTTCAGCTGGGATAGAGTTAATTTTCTTCTTGGTAGCCGGTATGGGGCTGTGTTTTGGGTTTAGGACGAGAACAATGTCGATGCTAAGTACCGCTAAATAGTCGCTAAGTAGCGCTTGCATTGGTCAAGGACTTTTCAGCTTCCCGTGCTCTGCCCGGTGCACGGGGGGCTGGGAGGGAGCACAGCCAGGGGCGCTGACCCAGACTGGCCAAAGAGTTATCCCATACCACATGACGTCATGCTCAGTATATAAGCTGGGGGAAGAAGAAGGAAGGGGGGGACATCTGGCGTGATGGCGTTTGTCTTCCCAAGTAACCGTTATGTGTGATGGAGCCCTGCTTTCCTGGGGATGGCTGAACACCCGCCTGCCGATGGGAAGTAGTGAATTAATTCCTTGTTTTGCCTTGTTTGCGAGCGCAGCTTTTGCTTTACCTATTTAACTGTTCTCTTTTATTTTACTTCAATTATTAAACTGTTCTTATCTCAACCCACGAGTTCTCTCCCTTTTACCCTTCTGATTCTCTCCCCCATCCCACCGGGGGGGAGTGAGAGAGCGGCTGCGTGGTGCTTAGTTGCTAGCTCGGGTTAAACCACGACAACAACATACTTGAAACTCTTTGAAAAATGTTCTCTATATTTTGGAACCTAGATAATCACAACATAATGGACTTGTGTCAGTTTTTTTGCCAACAATAAAATTTCCAGTTGCATTTTTTTATGTGCTTAATTAAGTGCATTGGGACAAGGGCATTTATGATTTGACCTTTTGGTTGCATTCAAGTACCTTATAATCTTTCTTAAATTGTGGAGCCCAGAACTGCACAGTACTCAAGGTGAGGCCACACCAATGCTAAATACCATGGGATAATCACCTCTTTTGACTGGCTGGTTATACTGTGTTTACTGCACCCCAGGATGTGGTTTGCCCTGTTGGTTGCCAGGGCACACAGCTGAGTCATGTTGAGCCTGCTGCTCCTTTATATAATGCACAGAGTAATATAATTTCTGTATTTAGACCAAAACTTGTGTTAGTAGAAGTCTGTGCTTAGAGAGATTACCTTTCTGTTTCCAATACTAAAGAAAACCTACATAATACTATTTATTTATTAACAGATAGACCAGTTGTTATATGGATTGTTCAGCCTTTCAAGCATAATGTTGGCTGTAGCTATATCTTGTCGGCCAATGCCTACAGTACACCTAGCAAGTCTACTTTACAAAGTACTACTTTACAAATCATCTCAGACAGACATAGAGGCACACATGCCCACACACCCCTCCCACATCCCACCATACACACACTTTGTTGTAAAAATTCTCTTTTACAACTGATTTCAAGCCTCATGTAGTGGTATGTGAATAGAGAATGAGACACTTCCACATCTCAGGTTGATATTTACAAAGTTGTTCACAATTTTTGCTGCTTTGTCAAGGGGCAGCCAGGGCTGAAGAGCTTTCTGTGATTTTTTTTTTTCTTTTTTGAGGCAACAGATGAATCATGCATTTGAACATTCAAGCAGACCTAGCTAATGATAACAATCAAACCCCAGGGAGGAGTAAAATACTGTTCCCTCACTTACAATCATTTCTTCATCTGATGCTTGAGAAGTACTAGGTGCCATTAAAGACTGGAGATTATGGGAAAAGGCTCATAGACAGAAACTGCTGACCATGCTCTGCAATGGCTCTGGGAAGAAAGGCAACTATCCCAGACAGGTGTAAAGATCAGAGAAATCAAACCAAGAAAGCCTATATAGAAAAAAGGATTCTACCTCAGTCAGTGAGGGGGTGAGAGAAGAAGAGCATCTTGAAAGAAATAAAATCTAGTAGCAAGAAAAAGAAGGCAAGATACAGAAAACAATGAGAAATGAAAACATATATTTATATTTATATTTATATTTATATTTATATTTATATTTATATTTATATTTATATTTACATTCAGTACTTCTTATAGTGAGATAAGCATCATACTAGTTAGGAGGTTTTTTGTAGTAAGCATTATTCTTTTTGCTGTGGTAATTTTACACCTAGAATAATGACCAACAATCAATAAGAAATAGGTCTTATTTTGCAGATGGCCTTTGGGTTTTATCTAGAATTCCTAAAGCTAAACAATACACAGACACATAGAATATCTCTCTCTTCCAACATATCCTTGTTTATTCAATGAAAAATGAAAGACTGGATAACAAAGTATTTTGCCTACAATTCCTAACCTGTGAGGTCTGATAATACTAACTCATAACCTGAATAAAACATACTGGAGAAGACCACAGATATGAAGAAAGTGAGTTAAAGAAATATATTTTTGAGTTTTGGTCCTTGAACAAAGCCAGTACAGTGAGATTTGTAATGACACAAGATGAACAAAGATGAGAGGTAGATTCTTTCTTTATCTGTCCACTGAAAACTTAAGTGTCATATGTTCATAGAATCATAGAATCATAGAATTGTTTAGGTTGGAAAAGACCCTTAAGATCATCAAGTCGAACCGTTAACCTACCACCGCCAAGTCTGCCACTAAACCACGTCCTCAAGCACCACATCTACCCGTCTTTTAAATACCTCCAGGGATGGAGACTCAACCACTTCCCTGGGCAGCCTGTTCCAGTGCCTGACTACTCTTTCAGTGAAGAAGTTTTTCCTAATATCCAACCTATGTTATTAGTGCTGCCAATTTACAGCTTCTAGGTGACCAGGTAAGGAGTGGTTAACCCACACATGGGTAATAGCAAAGATAAAGGCTTTTTAAATCCACAAAAGTCCACTGTTAATTTTTTTCTTTAATCCTTCCACTCTTTCCTGTATGTTCGCAGAGACTGTTACTTAAAGTTCACTTTCAGTAACCTGAAGCCAAGCCATCAGTTTAATGGAAACAAATTTGTCAGAAAAATTTTTGTCATAATGGCACTGAGACTAATGGATTAAGCAAGCCTGTACTATCTGTGGATTTTTCTGGTTATTTTTGTTTGGTTGGGTTTTTTTGTTCCTTTTTGTGTTAACAGAATTTAAGCAAGGTTGAGGCCTCTCTTGGTTTCAGTAGTTTCATCTGGAGGGAGAAAAAGACCCATAGCAAGACTTAATGCATAACAGCAATAGGATGCAGTGTTTTGGGTTGTTTTTTTTAACATATGTGGAGAAAGAGTTTAAAATAGAAAGAAGAAAGATTGTGAGAGAGCCTTATTTCTCTGAAAGAGATTTGCTTCTTTTTTTTCAGTATTAATGAAATTTGTCTTTTGGAAGAAAGTGTCTTGAAAAATGGGAACCATTAGCTATACCCAAAGCTGGTTGCCATTCAGAATAGTTTGAAGAAAGAGTTACTTTTTAAAAAGAAAACAAAAAGAAAACCTAAGCTTTTGACTGAGGGTTGATGATATAATATTATGCCTTGTGTTATAGGAATAGTTTTTTATCATTGAATGGCCATATCACTCTGTTGCAAAAAGTAACTTGCAAGTAACACTGATCTTTTGCACACATTCAATTTGGTGTATTTCTATAAATCTGAGCAATTTTCTTATTCAGAAACACTTCCTTTTTTTTTTTCCTGCAGCATCCAGAAGTTACTTTGAAGAATCAGGAAATACACCCTCTAAGAAAACAGAAATTTGCTGAGACTTGCATGTAATTGCAGTTTCATGATTGTTTTCCTTTCCAACATAAAGATGCTGCTTATTGTCCTCTTTCAGTAGCAGATCGCGACCCGAAGTTATAACTGGCTACTTCCAGGCATATCCAACCTAAAAAAAAAAAAAAAAGTCATCTGCAGACTAACACCAGTGGTTCAAGTCACACCAAAACCTGACAATTTATGCTATATTGTCTCGCTGTACTGAAGCAGAACTGGCCAACTTAGGGTATAGAGAGATGGAGAGAAAGAAAATTTAAGTGAACCATGGCATGACATCCATATCAGGCACACATACTGATAAGGTAATGGATATTGATGGACTCTTGCTGTGGGATATTTTGGGACTTTCAGACTCCATAATATTGTATTTATTTATGCTGCAAAGACAGGAAGACAGAACGCTGTTTCAGTGCCTGTTAAGTCTAAATGAGAACAGGATAGCCACTAAGCACTTGCAGAGTATCTGATTTTCGTAAGAGTTTTAGGTGAGGCCAATTATGATGGGACTGAATAGTGGATGATAGCATTTTGAATTTTAATTCCTACTGCTAATGCAGTATATGTAAACTTCCTGGAATCCTGGAAAGTATTTTGATCTAAATTACAGTAATCATTGTTCTGATTCTTTATCTCATTATAAAGAATTCCTCAGAGACATATTTGGCCCTATGCCTTTGGATTCTACTTCTTTTAAACACAGCCACAAATGCATCTTTCTTGCTCAGTTGGCATTCATCAAGGTTTCGTTTCAGATTGTTGAAATGGTATTCCATTATTTTAACTTAAGTAATGGTCATTTTATTTGTTTCTTTGAAGCAAAAGAAGGTTTAATAGCAGCAATGTGGCCAAGGATTCTTGTGAAGAGGAAAAAAATGTATCTTTTAATGGGAAACTAAAATAAAAGTAAATTCCAAAATTGACTTTACTGGCAATGGAGTGGCAGAACCAAAGGTGAATGAATGTAAGCATCATGTTAGCAATGATCTATTGGAAGACACGATTAAAGGAGTCTCCACATAGAGATAGTTTACATACATAATTTTATATCTATAATGATAAAAATACCAAGAAAAAATAGAAGAATACTATGCATTTTTAACTCCCACTGGATTGTGTTTGTGCTTTTCATTTTCTATATATTTCATGGTTGCATTGATTATGCTGAAGGTGAAGCATCACATACTGCCTAAGCACATGGTATCATGTTTATAGGCTTTTGCCCCTTACAACATGATACCTGTTTTATTTCCTTTGGCTAAGTTTTTGGTTTTGTTGTTGTTAACTCTTCTTTTGTATTTATTCATTGGCACACAAATATTCATCAGTATAATGAGAACAGCTATCCTTGAAGTGCAGATAACAAAAAGGCTCATTTTCCTGTCCCTAAATAAAGTTTCTTTGCAGTATATAAACAAATCTGTCAGTATTTGACTCCTAGATGCCAGACAAAGTCTTGAAATATCTCAATTTAATTGGACTGTAGAGTCTTTTGTTGGCCTTACATATTTTCTTGGGGCTTTTTTTGTTGTTGTTGCCACCCCCACCCCCCCGCCTACTAAACACTGCTTTTAATGGCAGCCTACTTATTCTAGCATTGTCACTGCAATCTTTTTTCTTTCTTTTTTTTTTTTTCTTTAATTTAACTAGTTCTACTTTCTTCCTAGATGAACTATAAGGATTTGAGCTCTACTGTCTAGCTATTTTTTCCTTTAAGGTTTCATTTAGGTAAATATTACTCTCTCTAGTTACAGATAAACAATTGTAACAGATGATATATTGAGTTATGATGAGGTTAATGTATAGCAGTTTGCTAATTTTCAAGTGTTCCTTGAACAAAAGGTTTTCTTAATGTCAAACACAAATAATAGAAATAACATTCTGGGATCTAGAAGACACAGCATATAGGAACTGTGGCGGGTTGACCCTGGCTAGGGGACAGATGCCCACCCAGCTGTTCTCCACTCCTCCTCCTCAATAGAAGAAGAAAATGAGGGGAGAAAATGAGATGGAAAAGCTCATGGGACAAGATATAGACAGAGAGATCACTTACCAATTACCATGACAGGCAAAATGGACTCAACTTGGGGAAAATTAATGTAATGTATTCCCCATTTGAGCTGGATGGCAAGAAACAAAGATAAAAAATAGAACACACTCTATCCATGCTGCCCTGCCTTCTTCCCAGTCTCAATTTCACTCTTTCAACTCCTCCACCTCCCCCCTCACCCTTGCAGTATTGCAGGGGGATGGGGAATGAGGGGCTGTTTTCAATCCATAACTGTTTATCTCTGCTGCTCCTCACACTTTTCCCCTGCTCCAGTATGAGTCCTTTCCACAGGCTGCAGCTTTCTTTAGAGCATATCTACCTGCTCAGGTGTGGGATCCTCCAAAGGGTGCAGTGTCGATATCTGCTTCAACATGGTCCTCTCCACGGGCTGCAATGAAATATCTGCTCCACAGGTAAAAAGGCTGAAAATTAAAAGGCAGAAAATAAGATTCTGCGGTGTTATAAAACAGTACATCTCCATCATCTTCATTATATCTATGATCACTTATGCTGGATTACGTCCTGGCTTGAGGTGTTTTAAATTTGGGATTGTCAGAGTTGTTTTTTCTTGAATATATACCCTGTCAGAAGTATTTAACTAGTTTAAAGTTTCTGCAATAGAGTGACGTGTTAATCCTGTAATCTGTGGCAAAGTTAAGAAAAGCTGAATGTAAGCAGAATATCTGGAAGTCTTGTGCTGAGAGAAAGAAAATAATTAATCAAGGAAAATATAGCAGTAGTCACAATGGAAAATTGACAAAAGTAAATTCAGACACAGTCTTAGCTTAGAAACAAGGAGGATGCTTCAGGGAATAATAGAATACTGTGTTTTGCTAGTTTTCCTGTGAGACTAGACCTGCTCATTTCACGTTAAAAACAGGTAGGTATCATGTACTTTACAATAATTTAGGAATCTGACTTCAAGTGACATATGTAAATCCTTACTAAACTACAATAAAACTATCATGAATATGAAGAAAATACGGGAGTCTAAATCCTGTCACACATTGTTGCCTAACCACTGCCAGAGTAGCAAAAGAATATTTTTGCTGCTCTCAGAAGGCCCATGAGGATCCACTAATGATAGATCTCTATGCTCTCTTTGCCGTTGTGTGAGGGGAAGGAAACAAAAGAAGCACACAAGCACAAGGCTCCAGTCTTGCATTATACTTCCACAGCCCCTGAAGCCTTCCACTGCATCATTTTGCCAAGAAGCAGATACCACAAGCCACCCCAAGTGTTTCTAGACATCAGGCAGCATGCAGGAATGGGAAATTATGAAAAGGTGATACAGTCATGATTATACCTGTCTTCCCAATACTTGACAATGAACTCCAGTTCAGTTATTAAGACTTGAACCCCTAATGAGGAAAAACACTGGCATAGTGTTCCACATTATTTAAAAGTAACTGTTACACAATAACATAAACTACTTTAAGATCTCAACAAACAATAGTGGGTGATCATTTTCTAGGTTCTAGTTATATATAATATTTATCTTCTCTGACTCATGATTTTAGAGATACTAGGACCAAAACAACAATGTTTTACATATTGTTTCTTTACCAAATTTTTCTTGTAATTTCCCATACTTAGAGAAAAAAAAAAGTTGATATTTTGTTCCAGGGGAAACATATAAGATAGGTAAGATAGATAGGCACAGTAAGTTACCAAAAGATACTACACTTCCATATTGAGCTACTTGTGGGAGATATTATCAGCTGTAATTTGAGTATTAATGAGCAAACAAAACCTCTTTTGCATGCACATTTCCATTTGGTATTACCTCTCTTATTAAATTAATTTTTAGATTAAAAAATGTATTACGTAGCATGCTTATCACCGTCTAGCACAGAAATAATAAGGAGCAGGCATCTGAGTTTTGTTAATGTAATCTTGTTGCTTGGGAAATACCTTTTGTGAAATTTGTTCTCTGAAACCATATTTATCACGTTTTGTCTGGCAAGAGCTGAAGAATAATAGAAGGGAAATATTACAGTATTTCACATGCATATAAGAACATGTCTAGTCTATTTTTCTGACTGAACTTTTTTCAAGAGAAAGAGACAGAACTCCTGCTGAAATAGCTGTGTTACTACAAACATATCTGAATCCTTTATTGTGTGTTTTGTTGTAGGTAGACCAGGTGGAGATAGGAGGAAGAGAACAAAACTATCAACCAATGTAAGCCAACAATGAATTTAAAAGCTCACAGCATTAAAGGACCAAGATTAAGGATCACATTTCCCAGGTAATTTTTGTTCATTGTACATTTCACTTCCTTTATAAGCTAGAATTTCTTCCCCTTAAAATAGAGGCTGCTTTAATCAGTAACATGGTGGTTCTATAATTCATCTCTCAATCAGTTAGACACAGTGCCTTCAAGAAAGGGACTCCATTTAAGTAGTTGTCTATGTTCTATGTGAAATGTGTTTACTCATAAATATGTGATGCACTGGTGTATTGTGCTATGTATCTTTCTCAAGCACCTGGTCCACCGAGATAACCACTTATTTCTGTTGCCATCTGTGATAATTATAACAGTAGAACTCTAGTCAAAGAGATTTATGCTATAAAGCTGAAAGTCCACTGGTCAGATGCAGACAGTGATGACTGAGGAAAGCATAAATATACTTCCACAAAAAAACCAAGATGTATTTAAATCTGAGACAGTGCATATGAAAACCCAGCTGTTAAAAATATGTAATCAAGATTACAAAAATATAAAATCACAAATATCAGAAACAGGGTTATACTTACTAAATTAATTCTGTCCCACCCTAGTATGATGACATGTTTTACTTCAGAAAACCTAATGATATTTCTTTCGAAAACATAATCTTTTAATGTAGATTACATCCATATCATCAAAATGCAAAAAAACCCCCACCCACATTTTTTTTCTTAAGAAAGATAGTCCTAAAGATAATCCTTGAATTCATTTGGGAGCCTATGGGTTCTTAATTATTCTATTCAGCAAACAACCAGGCGCTCTTGCAGCCTATCCATTTTACTCTGTGCATGTGTAAGCTTCTCTGACAAATAAACAAATGTACCCAGCTCGTTCTTTTCATACATAGCATACTAATAAGCTATGAATCAACAGATCTCAGTTAAATCAAATTGCAAATGATCAGTGGCACCACATTCATTTTACATTCAGCATTCAATACAATTAATACATTCTTCAGTCATTTGTAATACTTCCACAATTTTGCATATGTCATAACAATAGTTTTTTGCGGGTTGTTGTCTTTTTAACCGTTGCACTTAATTATTTTTAGATAGATAAAATGCTACCCCTGAAGCTTGCTATATGACTATAACTAGGTAAGCTAGCAGGTGACTACTTATCACATGGAGAGGGAATTGTCTGGAGGATTTTGATCATTATGCATAAATATAGCTATTTTTCCTTTTGTGGGATTTATTAAAACATTTCAAAATTGCAATTCACTAAAATGTTGACAACACTAGTTAAGTCAAACACCATTGTGTGGTGTTAGACAGGATAGACACAAGCTACTGTGATTAGTTGTTTGATACATTTCAGATTAATCTCATGCTTTTTTTTTTTCCCAAACATTATCTCCTTTCCTTGAGATGCTCTAAGCAATTGTTTTTTTTTGTCATTCCTGTTTATTTCAATAATTCTGAGGATTCAGAGCCAAAGGAGCAGATAAAAAGAAAACCCCAAATTTCTTCAAACTCACATTTCAATAACCAGCAGACATGTATGCATGAACCTGAATTTTTTCAATAAATGCTTGTACATTTTCTATATCATTAAAACAGAAACTTCTGAAGACTCTTTCTAAAGATTGGCAAAGTCTGCTCCTTGACGGGCTGGCACAGGATTTGAGAAATAGCCCAACTTAGCCTTCATTCCTTACTATCAAGTTTTTGAAGGCTGAAATGTATAATCAACACAAAAAATAAACAGGCTTGCCTGGACTATCCCTTACTATATGTCATCTTTATCTGGAAAAGTACAGGGATCAAGAAAAAAAAGAGAAGATGTAATACTGAAGTTGGAATCCTAAGAATGAAAAATAGCAGAAAATACCCTGAAAAATACTTTTAAAAGTAGCTGCATTCTAAAAGTCTTCACAGTGGATGTTAGTCCAGAAGTGTAAATGGGGTTTTACATGAAGAATTGAGTGCAAAGCCACAGCTTCTGACAGAGACGTTCCTTGTTTGTGAGAAACCAATGTAAAATTTGTAAGGTACTACACAGTCAGAAACAATTAGCCATATCATTTCCAGTAGGATTATATTTGGGATGTTCCAGTACGGCAATTAATTTTCACCTGTGTGCATGGAGAAGCAGGGTGTCATACCTTCAGGCCTCTCGGAGAACAGGTCCACTCTGTCCCCAGATAAGGGAGGGCTGTGTGCTGAGCACATAGGATCCACTATGTGGATCCAATTAGGCTGTTGGGTCCTGGGCACATCTCCCCCACTCCTGGGGATTGGTCTCCCTGGGCAGAGGACCAACTTAGAAATTTTTTTTTTCTAACAGATAATAATATAGATAATTTGTACAAGATCTTCTTAGCTCATTTGTCTAGAAGTATAACTTAGTTGGAAAGGATAAGACTATGATAATTGATAACACTATGATATATTCATAGAGGAAGTAAAGATAATTGGCCATAATGGCTGTAACATTTGGTTTCTACTTGGCAAAGCACAGACAGTGCTGTCATCAGACAACTGGCCACAGAGGGACAGCTTATTTGTGAAAGAAAACATATTGGTGGGTGGACAAAACAACACTTGTTGGATAAGGGACTCTCTGGATAAGGCACTCTCTTTTCAGTGGCAGGGAGGCTTTGGTTCAAATTCATCTTCTAAATTACAAAGAGGTTAGATTTTTAACTGTCTCCTGTGGTCTAAACAATTGCCCTAACCATTGGTTTGGCAGACTTGAAGGGGAAGGAAAGCTACCCTCTTTTAGCTTTTGATTGACAAGGAAGTATTCCTTTAAAACACAGGTTTTGTTTCTACATGTTCTATGACTCAAAAATCACCCCAAAATGGAGCTGATATAATTTGAAAGCAAATTAAGTATGTCTTGATTCAAACCAAGTACTTTACTTCAGTGAAAACTATGGAAAAAGTTTGATTTTGAGTTGATGGAAACCTAATAATTTATCTATTGTTCAATTTCCTGGCCTTGCCACTGAATTGAGAACACATACGCCTCCTTTACCCTCCCTAATCTTTTGAGAAGCTTTAAACTAGAATCTAGCCTTGATCAACACTAGATAATAGTTCCTCAAGACTACAGCATGCCAGCCGCATATTCTCCTGTTCTTTTTCTTTCAGTGCAAACAAAGCAAAGCACAGTAATTTTCTATCCTAAAATGTATGTGTATCTAAGAAAAGCTTGAGCAGACAACTCTTGTTACTGACTCTAGCAATCACTGATTGAAGCAAAAATTGGAAAAAGGAAATAGGAAAAAGAAGCAGCCATTATTAATAGCAGGCTTTGTATGTTTAAAAACACACAAACCTTTTAAGAACCTTATATTTTCCCTTTTTTATCTTCTTGGATGAAAGGCACACCCTGTTACTAAGCTTGCCCTCTTTTGAAGCACATAGAAGGTTTGGATCTTGGACAGATTACACATCCGTACCTCACAAATCCCAGAGTGTATGGACACAGTTACTGTCTGGAACAAGAATTCTCCTTTCCCTTTGTAACTATCTTCCAAACTAGATTATGTTTATTCACCACCAGGAGTTACATCTTTTTTTTTTTCTTTCTTTTTTTTTTTTTTAATGGCACAGTGAAAATACAATGTAGCAACTTAAATACCATGGTCAACTGCAATATTGATCTCCAAAAAAGGTGAAATATTTTTATCAGAGATTATGGGCAGCAAGAGGTGATGAAGAAAAAGGCACAGTGAAGATAATACTAGCAAGAGGCTAGTGATCAGACTACTGCCAGTTTCAGAAATTACTTCATTATTATTGGTTAGGGTTATTTTTTAGAAGACATACCTGCTTCTAAGGACTACTTTCATTGGCTTTTATGAGGGTTGGTCTAAGATAATGAAGAGCTTTTTCCTTTCACATGCTTTGTTAGCATATTGCAGATGACATAACAAAGAAAAGTGTCTTGGCCAAGAAAGCATTCACTTCTTACATCTTAATCTAAATCTCACAGAGGAATGGGAGGTTGTTCATGGTAGATACTGATCTTGAGGTGAAATTCTATTAGTGGCATGACTCTATTATAAGAAGAAGTGTATTGTGTAGGAGCTCATAGTGCTTCCAGTTTTGTCTTTTGCAGAAGTATAGCTGGTTCCATAATTTCTTCGTAATTTCATGAAATATATATATATACACACTTAACATTGCATACAGCTGGTTGATTCAGGAGGTAAGACTCATAAGAATTATAATTTTTTTTTCCCATTTGGCCTTTTCTTAGAGTCACAATAATACACAGATTAAGACAAAAGGAGGACTAACAATGCCCATCAGAAGCAGCATTAATACCAGCAGCACCCTTATACACTATTTTATCAAAGATTTATGCTAAAACATTTTCTATTGCAGGATTAACAGTAGTTGGTTTTCTTTAATTACAGAATAACTCTGATCTGAAAGTCCCCATGCATGCATCTCTGTCTAATCCTTCTTAACTACTATAGCATTTGGGGGTATTTTTGTATCAAAAAAGACATTTTTTGATAAGGCAAAGTTACTTTTCTTTCCATATCCATATATGGAGCCAGAATCATAACAGTCATGCACTAATATTGGATTTATTAATTTTGTTATTATAGAATTCTGCATGAAGGAGACAAAAATGAAACAAAAAAAAACCCACCCAAAAGAAACAGCACAAGCACAGCCCTGGTTGATGTGAAAAGTTGTGATAATTCAAATAACCATATCTAGGCAAGATCTATAAAAGAACACAGAAACCTAAGTATCACCAAACTGTCTTTGTAGATTCTTCTGTTAAAGAAACAGAATTTTTCAACCACCTACTACCAATAGGAAATACCACTACCTATCAAAAAGTTCCCAGGAATATGTCTGTTTCAAGGCATGACCAGAACTGCCTAGGTTGATTGCTGCACACAAACTGGGCATTCCTCTTATACTAAACAGCCAGAGGATTTTTCAGAGAAAAGTTGATAATCACACATGTACATTTTCTCATGGAGTGGGAGGTGGCAGTGACAATGCAGTGCTTTATAATTTTATTACCATGGTTTCAGATAGCTCCTCCAACTTGTGCATTTGGCAAGAATTAAACCATGAAGGGTGATCTTTCCCAAATATTCTTTGATCTAATGAATATTTATTCATATCCTAGAAAACAGAATAATTTTAAGTTATAGCACTGATCCACCAAAAACTTTACACTCTGACAGAGCATTCACCTTGGAGGAAAAAGAAGTCTAAAACTGTCTCAGAAAGAAAATTTAACCCAGCTCTGCCCACTTGGGTGACTATATTTACAGCTGTATTAGTGCATCAAAGGAGATAGATAGGAGCATTGAGTTTCATTTCTATATGATTCTAACAGAAATTCTAATGCTTACTTACTTGTCTAACTGCCAGAGCAGATAACCCATCCAGAGTTGCAGGTCAAAAGGCTAAACACCTATGTCATGAGAAGAGGAGGTTCTCTAAGCTTACTCCTCATCATTTGTTATTGTCTACAGATATGGACAGGATCCATATTTTCTTAGAAGCAGTTTGTATATATTTCTTTTATAAAGACAACCTTCTACAAGGAATGAGTCAGATAAAACTCTCTACAAGGAGACGAAAGTGGTCCTTCCCTTGGGACACAGACTTGAAAGACAGGACTGGATGAAGCAGACACGGAAGAAATGGTCATAGCGAGGCACTGTGGCACAGGGAATAGGCAGCTAGGTCTCAAAGGAGACTGAAGCTATGTAGGAACTAAAAGGAGCAGCATAAGGCTTATTGTAACCTTGAAAGCTACTGAGCATACTGAAACATTCCTGCAAGGGTTTCAGGAGAAAGGATAGATTTTCTTGCATGAACTGTTTATATTTCTATTCTCTCTGATGCAGTGAGAGAATTTTCTAGCCATAAAAAGTTGAGTTGTCTTGCTTGCTTTCTGCTAAAAACTGGCTTTTGTCTAAAACTCTTTTTTTTAAATCTGCTTTGGGGAATACACAAGCCTAGACAAATCCAACTCCATGCTCTGGCTGACACAGGCTCCTATCAAACATATCTGTGATAGCTCCTCACCTAGAATACACTGATTTTCACTTCTGTTCTTATTTTTATGTATTTTTTAGAAGCTCTTGACACTTCATTTGAGGTTGTGGATTTCTCTAAGCAACAAAGAGAAAATAGGGGGTAAATACATGCCGGCATATAGAAGAATCACCTTACTGTGGTTTGACTTAAATGAGGCTTAACTCAGAGAGTTAGCAGCCAGTGGTAAGGAAGCCATATTTTATAGTAGAAAGGTAGGAAAAGATGCCACAAATGGAGCAGATACTGATGTTCCCCTGAGTGCTTTGGTTAATGGACATGATTTGCCACTTTTGTTTCTATTATGTAGCTTCTGATGCCACAAAAATTCCTGTTGGCTTTGGGGGCATCTTGTGCATTAAATTTTACTCACCATGAGCCTGTAAAATGAATGCCCAACTTCCAGAATACCATTAATATTTAATAAAATGGATGCCAGAGTCTGTCTGATTGTTATTCAGATGTATAATGGACAAAAATCCTTCCACAGTTACTATACCTATATAAAATCCACTGAAAGCTGCAGCACCTGGCATATGCAATCAATCAACTCATTTAAAAAAAGAGGGAGGCAACAGTAACATTGTTTTTTTCACTAGTAAATTTAAGCTTTGTCTTGCCACAGTTACAGTACCATCAGTCCTGAGCTACCTGCTACTGCTATATTATTCACACTGAGGTTTTATTTTGCACCTTCTTTAACCATGCAAAACTGCAATGTAGTACACAGGGACATTCTGGCATCCTTTTTGTTGGCTAGGCTAGAATTTTAGGTCAAAATCACAAATCTGCAACATTTAGCAGATCATTGTCAAGCCGAAAGAGTTCCTACTGCTGTATCTTAACTGGAAAGAAAAAAAAAAGAAAGGCAAAAAACCCCAGCTCCCCAAATCCCACCTAGTTAATTTTAAGATCCAGCTCAATGACTCATAAAAGGGTTAGTATAACGTTGTTGCCTGTGATAGCACAATACTGAATTTGATGACCCTGGAGGTCTCTTACAGTCCTATGATCTGATAGAATGAAAAGAGCTGATAAGGAATCAAAAATGTATACATCAGGGAGATCTGGCTTCTAAATGTTATATGGTTTTCAGACAAAGAATTATAGCTTATAGTTAATGGAAATGACTGAAAATCCTCTTTGGGGTTTTCCATAAATGCCAGAAGAGAGAAAGGGAGATTTGTTTATATAAGTCTTAATGTTGTTTCAGGCTCAAAATTCAGAGGAAAAAAAAAGAGAGAAAGAGAAGCGGGAGTGGAGAGAGAAAAAGAAAGAAAATAAAAAATAATTTCCAAAATGAATCCCTTTGATTTCACAAGTTTAATGACTTTTTAAAAAAATCTTTTGGATTACTTTTTAACTAAGTCTGCACTGCAGAAAAAAATGGAAGAAAAATACATAAATCTCAGTTCCGTGACAGAGGCTTTGTTCAGCTGGAAGAAAAAATCTTTACTTTAAAGCAAAATAATATTCCCCTTTGGAGACATAGCTGAAATTTTACCCCTCTCAGATTCACATGATGGACACATCAGTTGTACTGCTCCAAAATGATCACATCATCAAATCTTTTAAACGTATATATATGCCTGATGCTGTATTGTCTTGTACCTGTTTTGGTTAATCTACACATTGCCAACTGGCTAAAAAACTAACAAATGAGAGTAACACTCATGCAGAGGTTACTTATTGCATTTAGCTTCGCCACATGAAAATGACCACACAGGACTTATTCAAAATATTTCAAAACTTCTTAACTTATCTTAGGCACTCACCCTCAGGCCTTTATCTCAGGCATTTATACTTTGTGCAAACTGAGACCAAATAAAAATTATAGCATTTTGCAGCCAGTTCATATTCAGTGGCCCATGCAATTAATTACTGGAATCAGGCAAGCTGAGTTACAGAGGAAGCAAGTCTGCACTTGGACACATAATCAATCATTTTCATGTTCAATTATTGGATCACCAATTGCAATTGTAATAATTATGAGGGGAACATAGCATATATACATCCTGAGTTTATCATCTCAGGCTTCCAGTAAGCTTAGCAGAAGTTACCAGTTAAAGCAGAGAACATTTGTTTATCCCTTTCCCTCACTCTCAGCACACAATACTTAGTAACATAACTTTTATGCTGCTAACTGCATAAAGATGTAGTTAAGGGGAATTGAACACATAAAAACACTGTCAGCATTAGAAGTACTGTCTTTATTAAGTGTTATACATTGATCTTCCTCGTACAGACACATACATGCACTACTATCTGTCTCTTCAGCCACAGCTTCAGTCTCTTCTTCTACTATGTCCAAATAGCCTTCAGTGTAGGACTTAAAGGTAGTTTAGAAAGGTAGCTCAGAACTGTCTTTCATTGAATATAGGCCATATAATCTTTTGGCCTTTACTACATGGATTTTTTGTTATGGTGAGCTTTGCAAAGATCTAAAATTCATTCATTTTTTCCTAGAGAGCAGAAGGGGTTATTATTAAGGGAAACAATCATTGCTATCACCAAGACTTACATTTGCTTGTGAAATTGTATACTAAAGAATTGAATGGGTATGAACAGCTGATTTTTCATGCTGTCTGAGGCTATATGATATTTTTATTTTCGTATAGAAATTCAGAGAATGTTCAAAAACACCACCCAGACTGCAGTCAACAGGAGATATCAGAACAACATTGAAAATAGATATTTCAAGGCATATTCTCACATTTAGAAGATTTCAAGAAGTACAGATCAGAGTTGGGGACTGCATTTTATTTCTCAGATTTTCTTGCAATACAGAATCAATTCAGTAGAAATGGGACTGACATTATGAATTTCTGCAGGTGTAGTGCTTACTGGACTTTGTTTTCAGTTATTTTTTTAACAATTTTAACAGAAACTTGGAATTTCAACATATGACATGTTACAGAGAAATATTTTCATAGAAAAAGATTTTTTTAGATATGCAAATTTGGAGGTAATGTATTCTGTTTAAGCAGATGATTTAAGGTTTTCAGTTTAAAAATAATTTATATTTCTATTGATTTTTCTAACTTGTATTTGCACTAATACTTTATTATAATGATTTTGTAACCAGATTCAGTTGATTATTCAAAACTTTTTTTTCCACGAAAATAAGTGCATAACACTTTATAAACGACATCACAAACTTAATACACTTTGCCTTTTTTGCTTTAGAGAGGTAAATGACTAAGGCTCAATGCAGTTTATTTTCCTCTTACAAATGAGGTTTAAGGTTATATACATTATAAATTTGGGGGTTTATTCAGCAAATTTAAATTACTGGAGACAGAAGAAGCAACAGATATTTTTTTTTTTTCACAACTGACTACTGCTGACATCTTATGAAGATAGAATGGAAAACACAAAGTACTACAAAAGTTTTCCATGTTGGTCTTGTAAACGTGGACATCCTCCTTGCATTAGTATGAATGACTACACAAAATGCAGGGCAAGAGAGAATTTAAATTCTTGTCTGGACAGGTCAATTACCCATGAAAAATCTCATCAAAACAGTCTGAGATAGTGGTCTTAGAGAGGACTAAGCACTAATAATAGAAAAAGAATGGTTAAGGATATGTGGAAAGATTAAGATGCAAACAGTGACAATAAAGACAGAAAGACTCATTGAGTGGAAGGAAATGGAAAGGACTAGCAATAACAGGAGAGGCTGGCAGAGAAGATGAAAATAGGGTGAATGTGGGGAAAAATACGACAAAGAGCCAGCATCTCTCTGTGGTCACAAGTAAAAAGTATCAGACAAACAGTGAGCCATTAGACTGAGAGGGGAAGACTGAAAGAGGCCTAAAGTATAAAAATAACCAGGGAGAAATACTGTCAAAGTTTTGAGTCTTGTTTCAAGATAAGTCTTTTCCTAAACTCATTCATGTTGGAAAAAACCTGTGATTTCATGCAATTAACTTCAAATCCAAAATTATTCATTACCCAACTAAATGGCCTTAACAAAAAAGGAGAATTTTCAACTGAGTAACATAATGCTTTCAGGTAGTAAAAATATTCACCTGCTATTAAGATGTCAACATATTTATGTTTCTCAGCAAGAAGTTCTAGACAGAGGTCCAAGACTATATTTCAGATCTCTGTTCACAGTAGTCCTACATTAGGGTGAGGTTGTTTGAAAAC
This sequence comes from Theristicus caerulescens, assembly GCA_020745775.1. Lineage (NCBI taxonomy): Eukaryota > Metazoa > Chordata > Aves > Pelecaniformes > Threskiornithidae > Theristicus > Theristicus caerulescens. The sequence continues at coordinate 80,532,857 of CM036558.1, forward strand.
TGGCTGAATGGCCAAGCCCAGAGGGTGGTGAGCAGTGGCACAAAATCTAGTTGGAGGCCAGTAACTAGTGGTGTATCCCAGGGGTCTATACTGGATCCAGTCCTGTTTAACATCTTCATTAATGATCTGGATAATGAGGCAGTGTGTACCCTCAGCAAGTTTGCTGATGGCACAAAACTGTGAGTGACTGATATGCCAGAGCATCGTGCTGCCATCCAGAGGGACCTCAACAGCCTGGAGAAATGAGCCAACAGGAACCTCATGAAGTTCAACAAGGATAAGTGCAGTCTTGCACCTCTGGAGGAACAGGCCCATGCACCAATATATGCTGGGGACCATCCAGCTGAAAAGCAGCTTGGCAGAAAAGGGCTCATTCAATATAGAACAAGATTCATTTCAATAGAGCTTAGTGATGTGTCATGTAAGAAGACTGAAGAAAAAAACAACTTAAATTAAACATCAGGATGTAGTACTTTCATTTCAGTCCCTTACACTGACCAAGATTTAAATGGTGTTTTAAAAAGAAACAGCATAGAAAAAAAAGTACATTTATGTTCCCATGTAATACAGCATGTATATAAAAAAGCAGCTGCATGCAGACTGATATCAGCAAGTTTAAATACCAATAAAACCACTGTTACTGACTGTTTGATTGTTATAAATAGAAGGTTATAATAATCCAGATTCGTTACGGTGAAGTTGGGTAGTCTCTTTTTATGCAAAGGCCTTGCATGACATAATGAATAAGGAGGTTTACGTGTTAGTTATGAATGAGAAAAGATAAGCTGTATCAAAGGAACTATATTATGACAAAAAGCTTTTTCTTACTGTTTGTTTGTTGGGTTTTTTTAAGAGTTCACAACCAAACCACTCAGTATATAGAGCAGCACCTTCAACAAGAGTTAGATAGTGAAATACTGTTGAAACCAAGGCACCTTTTCTCCATTGCGTTAATTTCTATCCTATTAAAAATAAGGTGACAACAACATAAGCCTTCAGCAAATCTTGAATTGGTCACTTTCCAATACTTTTTAAATAGATTAAAATCTTGCCTTAATGCATGTCAATAATTGCAAATCTATTTTTTCTTTATATAAATAAAACACAAAATTGCTGAGGGCACTTTTGGAGCACTGTGTAATTCTGGTCTCTGTGCTGTAAAAATGACATCATTATGGTAGAGACAAAAGCAATGAAAGTGCTGAAAGGTTTAGAAAACATGACCTATGAAGAGAGGTTAAGAGCACTGAACTTGTACATCCTACAGAGAAGACCAGCAAGAGGTGATAAAATAAATATCTTTAAGTACTTCCAGGAATTACCAAAAAGAAGAAAAAAGCAATTTTAGTTTAATTTGTCATTGTAGGTAAAAGAAGAAGTAATGGCCTGAAATTAAGAAAATAGAGGCCAAAAAGTAAAAAAGCACTGTATAATAGTGAGGTCAATTAGATAATGGAATAACCTGCCAAAACAGCTATTATCACCGAAAACATTCAAGGCATACCACAGGGAGAAATAGTGGTGGAACCTATAAAAAAAATTGTAAGTGCAATCCTATTGCTATACGAAGATGGGTCAGATGATCCAACAGGTAATTTCTAACCCTAATATCTATGATTTAAGGATAATACAAGATGATAAATCACCAGCAGTATAAATAGCAATCCAGACAGGTAAGATTTATTTGCTCTTCATAAGAAGTACTTTTATATGTAAGTTGCAGGCTTTTAAAAGAAAATGGTTACAATAAATTTGGAGTAATTTCCCCCATATCAATACCCTCAGGGTTTGGGATACTCTGTAGAATATTTTTAAGTCTAAATAAATGTCTCAAAAATACATTTATTGTGATTGGCTAGTGACATACAAAGATTAATAAATTGTTTAGGCTGAAGTTGTTTAAAAGTACCATGGCATCAAATATTCTTGCAAGTTTTAAGAGGTTTAATGTTGTGAAAAATGATCTATTAGCTCCATGTTCAAGCCTATAGTGCTTTTAATCTGAACTCAAGCAATTTTTCAGTTTGATGTAAAATACCATTAAGTACTTAAAAATCCTCATTTAATAAAGTTTACATATTAATAATCTGAGAACATCTCCCTAAAGCATGAGGACTTTGCCATTAATTTTAGTATCTTTATTTCTTTTCTTTTTTTCTTCTTTTTGAACCTTTCTCAGACTATGAAACCTTTCTCTGTTTTCAGAAAGCACATTGAAAGACAGCTTGACGGTGTTAAAGGTAGCTTATTTTAAAAGTAATGTAAGTGTGGATTCTATTAATGGGAGGTCTATGCTCTATCAATGCATAATTTCCATGCAAATCATGACGAATTAGTGGCATGCTCCTTCACTGTTCTGAAGAGAAATTTAATAGTGTGCTTCAATTTTAGTTACTTGGAATACAGTGGTTAAAAGAACCACCACCATCACCACCACCACCACCAAAAAAAACCCCCTCATTTAATTAAGTTCACACAAAATGCAGAACAGGACATGCAAAAAAGCCCCTGTGACACAGCAGATCATAATTCAACATTATATTTTCCCTGTCTGCTGATCATGAAATATGATGACAGTAGCATACACTTACTATGAAGAAGTCAAGAGTTCAACTCATAAAATCAAAGAGAAAAGAACAAAACCCTTGACATTTATAAAAGGTGTGCTAGAAGTTCTTTTTTGTTCAAAATTTTCAGCATTTTGAAAGATCAGGTTTCAGCATTTTTGTGCAACCCTGAGAGGCTCAAAGTTTTTTGGAAGAAATGAGGTAGCTAAGAAATTTCTGTACATCAGATGCATACAAAACTATGGGCAGTCTTCAGCCGACATTTTCTTAAAAAGCTGGTAATCTCACCTCTTCAACACTAGGTGTGACATTTGACAATCTCATTCCTTTGAGATTGCCTCAGAAAGTTATTTTAATTTAATAAAGTTATTTAAAATCTATTTTAAGCAGAAGATATTTGGCACTACAGAATAAGAAAAAAAGCCCTAATTAAATACAATAATTAAACAACAGGCATAATACATGAAACATAATCTAGTCCTTGGAGATCACCAGTCATTTTTTTCCTTTAAATAACAGCATAGCAGAAACAATATGCTTTATTTATGTGTCTTCATAAGAATTTCAGTTGCAATTGAGATATTACACAGCACATTTTCTGAGAATTCCCCCTGCCCCCACTTTATGGGGAAAAAAAATGCCAGTTGCATAATAAATTTAGATCCAATTATGTTCTCATGATATATTTTTGTAAAATAGATACCGATAGATGTATATTTTAAAAACACCAGGCACTCATCATTTTAGATATACAGAACAGCTTGATATGATGAGCTGACAGAGAATATACAATAGTTCTTTCTCTCATAGTATATCCATTTATTTTATACTGGTGAGTGTTCTGCTAGATAGTTCAATCACTTTCAAGATGAACGTGTTAGAAAAGGGATGCTTTGTAAAGGTCTCCACAGTCTTTTTCTATGAGTGTCTCTGGCAATCCAAAGCAAAACCAGACAAGCAAATAAAAAAACTCCACCCCTCTTACAAAGGCAGAATATAATAAATTGAGTCAGGAAAACAGGTATCAATGTAAGAATTTATGTCAACAAAACTGGAAGAAAGCATGGCGTAACAATAATGAAGGATCTGAGTGGCAAACTTACCTGGTGACCAGATCTCACAATTTCCAGTTCTAGGAATACTTTTCTTGATTTTAGTGCTGCTATTCACAATTTAAACTTGTCAGAGACCAAAACTTAGTCCACAGCAAACTTCACATTCTGGAAAAATTCAAACTTTGTAAGGAAATTCCTGTTTTGTGTGGCAGAGCTGAGTGCCCGCTCAGTAAGTTTGCAGACGACACCAAGCTGGGTGGGAGTGTTGACCTGCTGGAGGGTAGGAAGGATCTACAGAGGGATCTGGACAGGCTGGATTGATGGGCTAAGGCCAACTGTATGAGGTTCAACAAGGCTAAGTGCTGGGTCCTGCACTTGGGTCAAAACAACCCTATGCTATGCTACAGGCTTGGGGAAGATTGGCTGGAAAGCTGCCCGGTGGAAAAGGACCTGGGGGTGTTGGGCAACAGCCAGCTGAATATGAGCCAGTAGTGTGCCCAGGTGGTCAAGAAGGCCCATGGCATCCTGGCTTGTATCAGAAATAGAGTGGCCAGCAGGACTAGGGAAGTGATTGTCCCCCTCTACTCAGCACTGGTGAAACCGCATCTCAAATCCTGTGTTCAGTTTTGGGCCCCTCACTACTAGAAAGACATTGAGATGCTGGAGCATGTCCAGAGAAGGGTAACAAAGCTGGTGAAAGGTCTAGAGCACAAGTCCTGTGAGAAGCAGCTGAGGGAGCTGGGGTTGTTTAGCCTGGAGAAAAGGAGGCTGAGGGGAGACCTTATCACTCTCTACAACTACCTGAAAGGAGGTTGTAGCAAGGTGTGGGTCGGTCTATTCTCCCAAGTAACAAGCAATAGGACAAGAGGAAATGGCCTCAAGTTGCGCGAGGGGAGGTTTAGGTTAGATACTGGGAAAAATTTCTTCCCCGAAAGGGTAATCAGGCACTGGAACAGGCTGCCCACAGAAGTGGTTGAGTCCCCATCCCTGGAGGTATTTAAAAGATGTGTAGATGTGGCGCTTAAGGACATGGTTTAGTGGTGGACTTGGCAGTGCTAGGTTAACGGTTGGACCTGATGATCTTAAAGGTCTTTTCCAACCTAAACAATTCTGTGATTCTATGATTTTAATAGGATTGACCTCTTCCTGAACCCATGAACAAGGTGCAAGGAAACTGTAGCCTCTCTAGAGCTAACACAGCAACTCAGTCTGTATATTGACTTGCCTCACTTTGCATCATAAGTTCATGTATTTTGGTTTCACAGCTTCTACATAATTCTCTAAGCATGTTTTACTGTTGTATTGACTAATAATATTGATTCACATTTAAAAAAAAAAAATCTGTATTCCGGAGTGCATTTTTCGCCTGAGAGTTTGTCCACAGTGCTTAGATGTTTGGACGAACTGGTCTTAATTATAGAATTCTTATTGCATTTATACAGTGGCAGAATTTAGTCCTTTTTAATTCACTGGGCTAACAGTTCTTTCTTATATAGAGAAAGTTCAGGAAGGAAAAGGCTTTCCTGGAAAAGTAATTTACATTGTTATTTCATACTGGTCTGAATAGATTCAGGAGTTCATCATCCCTATACACATATAAGAAAAGTGAGGCAGGGAGAGATGAAGTGACATACTTAAATTAACAAAGCAGCAAAATAGGTTAGTATTGAGCTATTTTCTTGTAAGAATGTGGCTTTGTTCCCCTTCACTTTGCATTGCTTAAATGAGAGCATGAGGGTCTATTTTGCCTTGCAGATTTGAGAAAACATATCCATTTCCTTAAAATGCAATTTCTGTAACTGTACTATTGCTCTCATTTCTGGTTCATGCACTGATTGCTTTATCTCACCAAGTGTTGATAAAAAGGCACCATAAATAGCTATTTTGGAGAAAAAAAGTACTTTCATTGTTTGCTGTGGAGAATGGAAAATGTTTGAATGTGTGTCTCAAACATGTACACACCCATGTATGTAGTCATCTGCCTCTGCATTCCTTAGTATTTGATCCTTCATTACTGCTAGGAGTTAAGTGAAAGGAAACTTTTAAGGAATAATACAAAGTTAAATTACATAACCACTGACTAGGTTCCTTAGGAAACAACAGTATTGTTTCTAGTTTGGGATATCTCTAACTGCCACCAACTAGTTAGTGGAAGGATGCCTGGAGTGCTGGTGTGCAAATGCTGATACTGAACCTATGAAAAGATTCATAGAAAAGAACAAACAGGCTATTTTTCTTTACTTGTAGGTAGAGATTGATACAGCCAGAGAGAGTGAAATTATGCTGAGGTAAGGAAATATGTAGCAAGATGTCTGGCTGTGCTAACTTATTTTCCTTGATAATGTCTTGTGGGTTGTTTTGGGTCGTCCCCCCCCAGTAATTACATTCAATTTTGTATTAAAGACTGTTCCAGAGTCATATTAATCTTAAAAAGTGGAAGGACTAACAAATACTGGATTGATATGGTTGGGAAATAGGGAGGCTGGAGCCCAGAGAATCAATTTGTTGGAAAGTCCTTTACCTAGAGAAGTGCCATTTGCCAGGTCCTGCATTCTAGGGGTGTATTCCAAAAGCGTTTTAAAGAGGTTATACGGCATTCACCTGCTAAACACACTATTTATAGGAATAAAAATATATTAAAACACTATTAAAAATTAAAATGGAGGCTTTCCTTCATGAAAAGACATTGAAGCAAGCTAACATAAAATAACAATGCTAAAGTATAATCCCTGCTACACTTGCATATTTGTCTTTTGTCTATACAGCCACTTATTATGAGTACCTTTATGAAATAGAAGACCGGAGGAGGGAACTGACAATTACTTTAAGTCGCTTGCCAATTATAAGCCTCCAGGAACTATATGATGCTATTGAAGTTCTCTGCAGTTCCTACACAAACTAAGAGACTGTTTTCCTACCCAACAACTTTCTTACCTGACTAATCGTAGTTTCTGAATTACAGAAAGGCAAAGAGGTCAAAATCTGTCTTTGCTCACACAAAGTTAATTTCAGTGAACTCCATTAAATGAACAGAGATGTTTCCTTTCCAGTGGGGTAAATAAGGGGAGAATTTGTCCTCTTGCATTTCATTTTCCCCTGTAGAAATCACTTGAAAGATTAAATTAACCAGAAAGTATGATTTGTGGAGATTTCTTTGGCACAAATGTGATGAGTATTATTTGAAATGTAAGAGGAAGCATTTGATTGTGACAGTTCTAAACATTAGTGTTTAATAATTTAATTTTCTTGATCTCATGGTCTTAACAGCCTTTGAAAATCCAATTGTTATCAAAGGGATTAAGCCTATTAGACTCCTGCCTCCAATCGCAGTGCATTAGGAGACTAGAATATTTGTAAATTCTATTTACACTGGATATTGACTACTCATGGCACACCTTAAATCAGAAGTTTTCAGAATTTAAATTTATTTCCAGTAAACATAAATAATTTTGAAATATTTTTATCCACTAAGAAAATAACTCACAGAAATGTAAATGCTACTTGTAGGCAAAATTGTAAATCTCTGAAGCTCAGAACCCAGTTCTTTCTTTGTATTCCCTCTCCTCCCCCAAAAAATTAAGAAAGAAATATAAGTTGAACCTCAAAATCCCACAGAAAGAATACTAAGAGGAATTCAGGACTGCAATTACATGGGTACATTCTGTACATTATTTCAGAAGTAGTAGCAATAAACTGCACTGAGATTTTTTTTCTTCTAACAATGTTTTATATTCTCAAAATACAAATAATTAGATATTTCAAAATAATTAGTTATGCTTAAGAAATGGCTACAGAGCACGCACTCACAGGTTGTCAGTGACCATTTCTTTGTATACACACTCTTATTACATATAGGCACAGTAATAGTCTTCATTTATCAAGTTCATTAGAAATATGGATCATTTAATCCTGAAATGAGGTATAATTGTGACTTAAAAAAAAGGTACCTCTTCTGTTAATGAAAATCATCATAAATAAAGATTGTGAAGTGCAGATCACATATGAACCAGTGTACCAATGGCATTGCTCACAAGTAAAATCAGACAAGATTGCACTTATAAAATCAGGCATCTGTCCCATGTATTATTACAATGTTCTTAAAGCACAGACTTTCTTACTTTCTTACTCAGGAAGTAGAGAACTGCCTTTATTTTCATTTCTTTTCTCATCTGGGAATAGAAAACAGTGGCCACTAGGGTATTTTTGCCCCTACATTTTCTTAAAGCAATCAAAGAATTATACTTTAAGTTAAAATAAAAAAACTAGAAACCTTAGAAACAAACATCCCCAAATTCCCAACACTCATAGTTGAGAGATAAGATAAAAGATATTAATCTGATATAATCCTGAGTTAAATAAAGCTACATAAGTAGTAAGAGAATTAAGATCAACCCTGTAAGAAATCTTGTGTAAATTCAGATCTTTGGTAACACTTCCTTTTACCTCAATGGAGCACAGATTCAGTCTCTTCATTATTTTTTCCATCTTACAATTTTGGGGTCAACCTCCTACATTTTTAAGATTACCTAACTGTTTTTATACTTCTTTCTAGCAATGTTTATGCCACTGCTTCTACAAATGCAAGGTATCATGCCTTCTCTAAACATTCAGTATATTTGACAATCAAAATGAAAAATGTCTGAATGTAGTTAAAATAAAAATCATTATTGAATCCTTCATGTTCATATCTCACCAGTTATACCTTTGGCATGAAATTACGCCTTGGATGGGAAGTACCATTAGGGCACTTTGCTTAACTAATAACTGTTTAGTTGAAGTCTAAGTGGAAGAATTATATTGGATCTAATAAGCCAGGAAATAATGACTTGCAGCACTTATATTAAAATACCATACATGTCTTTGCAATTTCCTTATTCTTTTAGAAACAGTTTCTTCTCTAGAGCATATTGAATAGTATCACATAACTAACCTGAATAAATGCATATGATGGACTTTTATGAGGGCTTTTTTCTTATTATGAGGTCTCTTTTATTTCTTTCCTCCCCCCTCATCTTTTAACCACAGTCTATTTGCCAGCTTCAGGTAAAGAATTTTATGCAACACTTAGACAGTGCTGTGTTACTATGAATTCTGATTAACCAAAGGGGTCAACTTTCATTAGAAACTGTATAAAACTCAGTCCATTAAATTGTCCATTTCAAGCTTGCAGTAATGGCTTACGGTTTTGATTATATTAATTAGTACACCTATTGCATTGCCAGGCTAAATGCTTATTTTAAAGAACACAGGGGCTTCTTCTTCTGGCATAGAACTAGTTTATAGAGAAGAAACAGTAGAGGAGATGGTAGATTTAAAATGTAATATATTAACTGGAATTTAATACATTTAAAAAAGCAATTATGACAGATAAATTATTTTGTCAAAGAAGTTAGCATATTATATCAACTACAGTTAAAAAAAAAATAATCCCAAGTCATTATTTTTTACATCTTCATTTTTAAATTGGTGACATCTTATTTTACTGCCTTTGGTCACAGAAGTCATTTTAACTATTCATAATACAAAGCCCAAAAAGAATATGCTCATATCTTCAATGACTCTTCTAAGTACCTAGAAAGTTACTGATTTCCTAAGCCCTGGTCTAGTCTAAAATTTTCTTGATTTCCACTTCAGCAATAGTATGACATATACATCACCAGACCCAGCTATTGATCTATCTACACAAAATGATAAATCCTTGTATTGTGGAGAATATCTAAAAGATTCTCTATATCCCTCAGACTCAGCCAGTCAAGGCTCAAAACAGATCAAGTGAAGAGCAGAAGTAGCAAATCTTCATGATCCTAGAAGCCACATACGAAACTCTCAAGACAGACTCAACTGCTACAAATAAGCCACTCTGGGGCACCAGAATTGCAAGAGTATTGCACTTACAGGCCTGTATTCACTGGTGAGGGAGCAACTACCTTCTGCTTAGCACTGTGAAGGATGTCACACATGCTCCTGCATCATGTAACATGGTCACAGATAGTCCTCTGCATGGGACCACTCATGGATCAGATGAGGGGCTGAATTAGCGCCTGTGGGAGAAGGGACTCTAATTCATTCCTAGCATATGAAGCCCAGCCAGCAAGCTATTTCAATGATTAATCTGAACATTAATAGTGAACTACATCTCAGAAGCCTTACACTAGGAGCCACCCTTCCCAAAAGGAACAAAAATAGGTGAATTTTTTGGTGAGAACAGCACCAATCTCACTGGTCATGTACGCTAGACTTCTGCCAGTCAGAGGCACAAAGTTGGCCTCACCTCCTTTCTAGGAAGGGGCAAGAATTCAACAGCCAAAAGTTGAATGAACCAGTGGTACTAATATTGGCAGTAATATATCTGACACTAATTGACCTCTATTACTTCTGAGCCTCCCATGCCTCTTTCCTCAGCTAAGCAACATCAGCTTACCATGTGTCTGTTAAGGATGTGAAATTTTAGCTATCCACAAAGCCCATCCTTCCTTCCCTGACCTTCTCATGTCTAAGATGTGTACATAACATGAAAAAACAAGCTAAGGGAAGTTGAAACTACATTGTGTAAGTTTTCATGAGTCCTCCCTACCCTTTAAAGTTCTTGGCATGACTTCCTGTCCTTGCTAAGGAAGTAAAGGTCCACACATAGATGCTAAAGAGGCATGCCAGTGAAGTAACATGCCTCTCCCATCTTCCCTCCTTGCCCTCAAAACCTTTCCTACCTATGAACAATAGCTCCCCTTCCTCCATCAGAAATACTATTCAGTTAATGTTGCTGCTTAGGTCAGGTGGCTAGTTACCAAGAATCCCTGCATAATCCATAGGGACAGAAACTCTTTCAGGGACTAGTTCAAAGCAGATGTTAGTTTGAGTCCTCTGGTCTCTCATTGCAGAAAGCTAACCCTCTCTGAATATGTGGCAACATGGCCTCCTACATCACGACTCTTTTTTCCCCTGCCTTTCCGTTCATTCTTTAGTTAACACAACGAGTAAGTCATGTCTTAGTGTGGGAGTGAGGGGGAGGGTGACACTGCTGTAGTCTTTGTAATACCACTCTCACAGAAAAAAAACCAAACAAAACAAACCCCAACAAAAAATAACAAACCTAGAAACAGAACTCCTTTCTCTTTAAAAAGAGTATAATTTTGTACATGGTTTTGCATTACTGCCTGGTATAACATCAAAGTTCATAACGTAAATTTCTCTTTTTTCTGTTCTACTGATTTCTGATTACATCTGCCCCTGGCAAAAAGTTGCCAAATGATCAGCACAGGGCTGATACAGGCAGCACTAGTGCAAGCTTTCTATGCAGTGTCCCAAAGCAGCATTTGTAATGTTTAAAAGATTCAAGGCTGGAAAAAAGAATGAGAAAAGAGGGAAGTTATATAGCTGCACAGCTGTGCTACCATAACCTGACCACACTACACTGAGCAGGGTCATAAGTGCTGCACAATACATGAGGATGTTTAGTGCCCAGAATTGAAGAAGATAAATCTCTCTATTCCCAGCTATTCCTATCCTACCTCTTTGACAGTAGATTCATGCCAGAGAGTAGTGTGTCGGTTTTTTAGATTCCTTCAATATTGGCCTCTGTGTTCAAAGCAGTCATAAAGATATTGTTTGAGAGACAGCAATTCCTTGTCCAAACGTTGGCACCGTCTTTCAAAACATTATTCTTACCATACACATTGTTGCTATAAGCTTGCTCTGACTACAGGAGTATATCAGAAATAGCTTATCTTTTTTTTTTTGGTCACGTTGGAAATAATTACATAAATCTAACATGTTTGGATAGACCTCATTATAAAATACATTGATTTTGTGAAGATATACAAAAAGGAGTTTAAATTAGAGCCTCACTAGTCTCACTAGTTTTTCTCAAAATTGCAGTTTTGATACTTTTTTTTATGATCAATAGCTTTGATCTAGGTAAGTAAACACATTTTTAAAAAGTTCAACAGAGTTTGAAATTCCTAAAGAATATTTTATATCCAGGAAACAAATATCTTTAATTACATCTCAGGCAAGACAGCCTGGGAGTTCTGGATTGTTGAAAAGGCAACAGCTCTTGATAGAAAAAAATAAAACTGTGTGAAAAATTGTCAGCATGGCAGTTTTAAAAATACAATTTTGTATTAATTTAAAAGCTTTTCATCAATTCTGACAAAATTGTCATAAAATTGTGAGAGAACATTTCACTTCAGCAAGACAGAAGAAAAAAGAAGAAACAAAAGCCTATTATTTTAAACAAACATATTAAGGGAGTTTACTGATTTTAACTTACTAATACACCAACAGGCTATATTTAATATATATTAACAATATATTGGGGGGGGAAAAAAAAACAAAACCCAATAACATTGGATCAGAATGATACAAACCAAAATGGTTCTTCTTCACCAAAATTATTTTTAAAAAATGTATTTTTTTCTATTTAAGATTAAACAAAATCAACTGTTAGAATTTCCAGAGAATGGACATTAAGTTAGCTGTTTTCAAGTTAGATGTTATCAAATATTATAGAAAGCAAGTGTACTTTTCTCTGCACTACGGAAATACAGGTAGGTTCTATTTGATTTGTTGCCAGAAGGCTTACTACAACATTGAAGCTGATGTTCTTTTTTACGAAATTCTGAGTGAAAATCTCTCTCTGTAAAGTGATGCAACTCCAGTAAAATCAAAAGATTCCTGCTCACCTGTATTTGTACTAGCAAAAAATACGATGTCCAGATTTTTTGTATGTTGGTATAATATGGACACTTGGAAAGATTTACAGGCATATAGAAAGTAAAGCCAGAAAGAATATTTGTTCTTGTTAAAGCTAGGGCTGTTGCTGTTGTTGTTGTCGTGGAATACATTTGCGGTCATTAGTAGAGGTGGTATAAGCATTATAGCAATTACATCAAAAACCTTCTTTGATATAATTTCTCAAAGGCAATTTTATGTTGATGTCAAGAATCCGTCAAGGTCTGTTTAATTTCAAACGTGTTAGTATTCAGTACTAATAGCAATATAATAGGCCAGTAGCTTTTACTCAAAGTTGGATGTATACTGTCTTTCCAAGTTCTGTTTCATAGAACATTTTGAAGATTTTGTGTGTTGATAGAACATAAAACACAGGATGCATGTCCTATTCAGACAACATCTCAGTTTTTATTCTAGAAGAAAACCTCTATTCTGACTGATAAAAATGTCACTTATGTATTACTCCTGTGATATAAAAGAAACAGAAGGCTACCTTTCATGGTAGTGATGATACCAAGCACTATAGCAGGTTTATCATGTCACGATAGTAAATCAAGTGGGAATAGAAGTTTGGATTAACAAGAAAGGGGTTTTCCCTTTTCACTCACATGGACAAGAATATTAACAATATTATTCTTGAATTTTGCCTCTGATTTTACATGTTCACAACTTGATCACTTACAGCTTCAAGCAAAAAGCAATGATATTCAGTGAAAAATCAAAATCAGTTGTTCAGTTCATACTCCAAAACAACTCTGACTTCATACTTTTCTCAGCTAAATGTCTCTGATAAGTGACAAAATTAACCAAATTTAAAACCAAAAAGTAAGTCTGATATTAAAACTATCATCATTCCTGTGTATTCCCAACAGAACCCAACTCAGTATTTGCTTCTATTAGATATGGATGTGAAATGAATAACCAAATTTACTTTGAAATTTTTTTCAGTTTTCATTGTAAAAACATTTTAATATCTTCTGAGTTGAATGGATATGTATACATATATATAATTTCATGCATATATGTATTTCTTTAGATAAAATACAAGATTACATACCATGTCTGAATCAGGTCAGAATCCATCTAAACAATTCACCAAAAAAACAAATGCCCAGAATGCATGATACACACAGTACAAATATTTCATTACTTTTACATCTGAAAAAACCTACACTCATATGCCGCAGTCCATGCCCTACTGAAAAATTCCAGTGAAAATAAATTACCAAAATGCAAGAGGAAAAACCAGATGTATTTAAATGACAAATAGTCATTCTCTCTGAAATTCTAAATAGTGTGAAATGGAGAAGTTACAGCAGATTAAAAAACAAATGGGAAGCAGAAATTCAGATTGCCATTGAAGATAAGAAAGTTCTAAGAGAAGTGATCTCCTATGCTCTTTCAAGCTCTTGACACCCTTTATCTCACAGCAGATGAATGAATTGCAAGGACTGACCTCTTCTGGAACACTGCAACAAGGAACAGACAAAATGGGATTGTCATTGTCCTGCAAGGACAGGGGGTTGAAGACAGCTGGCATATTTAGTAATGCTTAAAGACAGTGCCATTTCTTGGAAGGCTGGAGTTAGGGGCAAATGCCCTAGCTTCCTTCTATTTCACTATTGAAAAGTAAAGGCCACTTCCAAAATATTTGTGCATCTGAATGTAGTCAGTTCACTGTAGCTGCAACACATTTTTTGCCATCTTTGGCCACAATACAGTCTGGCTGTACACTTTTATTCTAACCTCTGGATCCAAGCTATACTTCCAAATATCAGTGGATTGGAAACTGCATGGAGATCACATAAGCGTTTCATTCAAATGATATCTGAGGGGATACAGAATGACAAGTTAAAAAAAGGTCTTGTTTTTAAGCAGAACAGCTGAATCCTCAGCTGAACACCTTTTAGGGATAGCTGAGAGGAGCTAGCTCACTAGCATGTTGTAGGGTAACAATACAATGCTGAGTTAAGAAGCCCTGCCATGAGTGCACCCTGAAACCTCCATTATAGTAGTTAATGTTATGGAAGAATAAATGCCACAGTAGCAGTACCAAAAGAACAATAAAGCAAGCAACAAACAAGAGGATCAAATTGCCACAAAATTTCTCCAAGGCAGTCTTGGAAATCTTTTCAAAGTTTGAAAGCCCATCATAAATTTTGTGCAACATTTTCATCAGAGATTTGCTAAATTGTTCTCTAAGAGATAAATAATAGGATGACAGCAGTGAATTGTCATAATTGCAAATTAGCCTTAGCTACTTATTCAGAACTGACCTTTAACCACCAGACTAACATTCCTAAACCCAGTGGTGAATATTTTATCATCTGGTGAATTCCACTAAACCACTAACACTCTTTACACACATCAAACTCAACCTTGGTTTTAGTATACCTTCAAATGTTGCTCCTGGAACTTTTTGCTTGAACACTGCCAAAATTTGCCATAGAAAATAGTGCTTATTTATCCAAACATAATAATTCACATTTCTTTTTTTCTTTTGACATACTATACTTTTCTTTTGACGTTTGTTTCTAGACTCCTTCTCAGCTCCTTTCACCTGCCTTGCTAATGTAAGGCTAACAGCCAGAAATAAGACCACTTTGAATGTCTCCCTCTATTTTGGCTGCCTGAATAGTTTCCAAACAAAAGATTTAATGCAGCAGCAGAAAAGGAGATGTGGGTGTTAGGTTATGTGATTAAAGGCTCATACACACACACACGAAGGACCAGAGAGGCACAATGCCGGGCACGGGAACCCCAATAACTCCACTGAGAAATGAACTCTAGGTTTTCCCACAACTGCCCCAGGAGAGTCTCAGCCCCCGTGTCAAGGTGGGACATGCACCACCCTGAGACAATGCAGTGGCTCTGAAGATCACCTTTCCAGCTGAAGGGGATCACTGCCCAGGAGTATGGGGCACATTATGGGATGCAGGGGAAGAGCTTTTTGGGATTCCAAAGGACATTATAGGATGTTTAGGGGAGGAACCAAAGGTGGAAAAAAGGAAGGATCAAGGTGGTTTGGGGAGGAACAAGCATGGAAAAATAGAGGAATAAGAGGATAAAAGGAGCTGGTCACATGTAAACAGGTGGCTGGTCAGTACACGTCTGGCCATACCATGCAGTCAATGCAGTCTTCCCTGTCCTCTTATTAAATGCTATTTCTAACTCATGTATGACTATAGGGGTCTGAGTGCCAGCAACTAGAGTGAGTGCAGGTGTGCAAGTGAGTGTGAGGGGTCTGTACCAGCAGCTGAAGGGGGGCTGTGGCCTCAGGGGCTCATTTGTCCAGGTGCCAGCAACTGGGAAGATTTGGACCCAATTAGGCAGCCAATGGGCAGGCTGAGTGTCTGAGCCCACCTGTGGGAGAGATCCACATTATGTGTGTGCATGTACATCCATGCACGCGTGTGCGTATGTCTTTTCCACTACTGGACCTTCCTCATAATCAGCCATTAAGGGGAACAGGGTGAGGCCATTGGTGCCATTGGATCTAGTGTGAGTGCTGAGTGTATCTTTGACACACATATATGTCTGATCTGTGTGTCCAGACATGTATATATGTGTATATGTGGTATATGCTTGTGTTTGAATATGTGCCTGTTGTGAATCCTTGCTTGGCTTTGCTGCTGCTTGGACCCAGGGCAGGGAATTGCAGCAGCCTCAGCTCTGTCAGGCTATGAGATTCGGAAACTTCCTAACATTGGGGATCATACAGATGTGAAAAGCACACTAAAATCATTAGGAGAGGTGCACTTATGAATTTAGATAGATGGTCACAGAGACAAACTGAGAAGAAAAACATTTCTAAAATGGAATAGCCAATCACTTTCTATCATAACATGCCAGACTTTCAGGTCTTATTCTTCCTAATGTTTCATTTCCTCATACCAAGAATTCAAAGATGAGTGTAAGTAAGCTAGGTGGCCTAAGACCTAAGAGAGAACAGTAGGTCATCCTAGAAAACTGTAGAAGGAAACCCAAAACTCTGTTGACATTTGGTGCAAAGAAAGGGATTTGAGTAACAGAGACTTTGGGGCAAGTTTTCATCCTAATCGAATGGGTCAGCCTGCAGATTTAGGACACTGAAGTCCTAGGTAAAGAAAATGCCACTTGTGAAATCTGTAGATATCAGACTGTGTGAGGTCCAATATTCTGTGATATTCTTTAAGAAGCGAAAAAGTCACTGAAAAGTGCCCTGCTTCCAACGAGGAGGAAGGAATGGGGAGATCAGTGGGGGACTGGCTGAAGCCTGGCTATTGCACAGAGGACAGGGGAGGCAGGAGGTACCCAGCATTGCCACATTCAGGCAGGGAGTCGAGCGCTGCTGCATGAGGAAGACACATTCCAGCTACTCAACAGTTTCCTCACAATAAAAGAAGAAAGAAGACATTAAAATCATGTAATTTGGGAAAACAGATACTATTAGATTCTACATTTCTCCTTCCCTCTCTTTTCATTTTTTCCTCAACAACAGGGTCTTTGTTTCTTGATTCACTGTTTGTGAGGAGGCAGCAAAGGTCACTGAGCAATCAATTTGGTCTAGTTTTCCCAGATTTTGGAATAGAACTCAGGCCAGTGTTTAATTATGGCACTTTGAAATTGAAGCTGGCTCCCATTGCTAATCAGAGCATGGTAAATGGACTGTGCATATACAATAATAACATCTGCATATGTGCACATATATATCTAAGGACAGATAACTACCCTTAGGAAGAAAGACACATTACACACACATTCTGTGTATATACACATATATAAATATATATAAAATAAATGGGTTCTGTTTGATTAAGTTCTCAGCTTGAAAATAATATATTAATTCAAAAAGACAGTTACTTATGAAAGACCCATGACAATACTTTAACTCCTGTTTTCAGAACATACAATATTTGCCTGTGTCTCAGATATCCCTGAACACCTAATTAAGTTAATATTTCCTTTTTGCTCAGCATGGTAATCTTTCTACTAGAAGTGAAGAAGTATTCTATCTCTAAGGCAACTGTTCTTATCAAAGAAGAAGTGAAAATAGCAGGCATTTATTACTGACTGGATTTTAAAAATGTCTTCATCACCCAGTTAAGCTGTGTATACTATGAAGTGAATGAATAGTAATTAAAATGCTGAATTTCCATTCTGGAAGAAATTCTAGAATTTTGAAAACGTTCAGGTTTGCAAGAAAAACTGTAAGTGACAGAATTCCTTGTGGAAGGAAAATTTCTTTCAGGGGAAAAAAAGCCATATGCATTCTGGTTTACCTTTCCTAAAATTAAACAACGCCTGACCCAGCTTGGACCCAGTAGTCTGCCTCTAGCTGTGCTCTATTCTTATGTTAGAAACATAAGAATACTTGTATTCTTAAGAACATTGTTTCATGATATTACAACTGAGGTTCCTTTGTACTGGATCATACCACAGGGACACCAGGTTTAATATTCAACTTCCAACAGCTGGCATCTGCTGCTTTAGAGAAAGAGGAACAAATATAATTCTCCGAATTATCTGAATCATTATTCTTCTTACTTCATAAACTACATCTGCCTCCTGGGTCTGTTTCATACTGATCTCAGTTTCTACCAGTTGTCTGCAAATCATTACCAAATCTTGTCCTTTTCTTCAGGCCTTGCTCCTTCTCTTTGTTTGAGAACCAAATATAACAGGTGAGCAAATTTAATTGCAGCCATGATAGACTTATATGTATTCATCAACAAACACATCCCTTTGGATCTCTGCCAATAATGCTTAGATATTTGTTTAAAACTCTGCCTTTCACGCCTTTCTATCAGAAGTCTCATATATTTTCTACTTATGGCTTCATTTGCTTACAAGTTTCAGACTCTAAGCATCAACTCTCTGCTGCATTGT
Organism: Theristicus caerulescens; assembly: GCA_020745775.1. Taxonomy (NCBI): domain Eukaryota; kingdom Metazoa; phylum Chordata; class Aves; order Pelecaniformes; family Threskiornithidae; genus Theristicus; species Theristicus caerulescens. Next base: position 80,551,077 of record CM036558.1, read on the forward strand.
AGAATATTACTAATCCTAGAATAACCTTGTTAAAAAAAAAGCACCTACATTGCTGTCCATAGACATATCTTAAGTAAGTTTTTAGATTTCCTTTTAAGTGCTTGCATGCATCGAACGTCTTTATTGTCACCACCACTGCTGCAGCATTACTTGCCTAATCACCCACTAAGACTACACAGCTTCTGGGTAGTATTCTGTGTGCTTTCCGTGGAGTGAAGCAATGTCTGGTACACTTATGGGTGTCATAAAATCATTCATGGTAGCATGCAACAATGTATTTATGTCCTTAGACTGTACTTACAGTTGATCATGAAAAACTTCCAACAAAACCAGATTTGGAACGGAAGCTTTTGGAGCAAGGACTGTCTCTTTATCTGAGTTTGTGCAGTGTCTGGCGTAGTAAAACTTTGCACCTGCCAATCCAAAGGTCCTGCTGTACTCAACATGACTGATGGTGATTTGAGTATATATAAAAAAATCAACTGCAGAATTTAAAATGTTACTGTGTTGATCAATCTATTACTAAAGAGACACGAGATTATTCTCTTTATGTATACCTTTAATCCTCTGTCATGCACTCTGAAAAGTAACATAGGTTAGGAGTAATTTCTGGATGAAAAACAGGACATTAGCCATATCTAATGTAAATGAATTAAAGAATACTTTTTAATCAAAATCTCAACACATCTCAGGATCTCAAACATATTGTAAGGGGGTTTAGTAGAGAAAATGATTAATATTATGAATTTTCAACAATACCATTGAGATTATAAAGGGGAAAATGAAACATTTTACAAAATGTACAGAAAGACATCAGGAAAGTAAAAAGGATTTGGCCAAACAAGCAAAGCAGGAATACTGACTAATTTAAAATTTGGAAACTAAACACTGAATACTAATAAGAGTACATGCTGGGCCTAGTTTGAATTGGCAGAGATTCAAAGTGTTTTGCAGATTAGCTGGTTTTCCCTGGAACAGGTATAAAATTTTAGGTACAAAGCCTATATTATTAATATACTGTGAGAAGAAGTCATTGCCTCACCACCTTTCTTCCCCAACGGGACACAGTAAGCATGGTGTGTGCCCACATGGGATTCTGCAGTAATCACGCAGCGTTCTCCCAACTGCATCTGGCCTGTGTACTCTGCAAATTATGTAAGATTCAGAATTATTTTAGTCTGCCAAGAGCTAAATTCAATTCTGTGTTGGATTTACTTCATTTAACTATTTTTTAAAGTGTTACAGACCCTTTCTTCTCCTTCAGTCAGGTAGTTCTGCTCTTGAGATATCATCACAGCTGGTACTTATGGCAGACGAGAAGCAAGATGTTTTCCTAAAATTTTTAGTATCTATTCTGGCCAAACGGATTTGTTTACCTCAACCAGAACTGTGTCCAAATTCATGTGTTTTACATTTCAATATCTGTGAAAGAAAAGTGCTTTTCTGGATAACATCTTGAACCATATTTTAAATGGATTTAAGTATGTAATGGTTGAGAAAGGTGAGTACTGGGATAATCAGAAAGTACCGAAAAAAATATTTTTAACTCTTATTAATTTAATTGGGAATTGAGTTCTGAAATCTTCTGGAAATCTTATTGAGCAAATAACTGTCTCTTAAGAAAATACTGCGGCCACTATCATTTAGAAATTTCCCTACAAATGTTTTTTGGAAATATTTTATGTGAACGTCTATACATGGTGTCCAAAAGGACTTTTTCCCCCCATCACCTTTTTAAATTAACAATGACAACTCAGAGGATCATTTTCGGTTGTTACCTCAATATTTGATACTGATGGCATTTCAGTTGCCTCCAGTCACAATAAAGGTTTGCTCCTTAACTTACATAAGTAACAGCTACAGATATTTTTATATCATCTGGGGAGGTTCAGGTCACAAATGATAGATTCTTTGTTCTTCATTCCAGTCTTTGTCGTACTGATGTGAGCTACTTCTAACACTGCTTAAAAACTTCTATAGTTCCAGGACCCAGCTTTATTCTGCTCTGGATAACAGAGAATAGGATGCAATATATAACAGCTTTGACAAAGACTTATCTTGTAATTAACATCACAGAAAGTGGGTCCTCATATTGGTCATACCATTCCGAACCTTACAATTTTTAAATTATTTAAGCTTTTTCATAAATAATGTAGTGAGACTACAAATTCTGCTGTATAACTGTGCTGGAAACATTGGGTGAAACATGCAAAATTGATTTCCAAAGTATAGCAAAGATTTTGCTCATGAATGCATTTGCTCCTCGGAGAATGAAAAGGAAGGAGAGAAAAACCTGTTTCATTAAGTTGTCTTGCAACCAAAAGCAGAAACATTTGCTAAAATCATGACCAACCTCATAGCTAGACACAGTGTCCTGGTTTCAGCTGGGATAGAGTTAATTTTCTTCCTAGTAGCTGGTATAGTGCTGTGTTTTGGATTTAGGATGAGAATAATGTTGATAACACACTGATGTTTTAGTTGTTGCTGAGTAGTGCTTTCACTGGTCAAGGACTTTTCAGCTTCCCATGCTCTGCCAGGTGCACAAGAAGCTGGGAGGGGGCACAGGGAGGGGACCCAGACCAGCCAAAGGGCTATTCCATACTGTATGATGTCATGCTCAGTATATAAACTGGGGGGAGTTGGCCGGGGCGGGGGCATGTGACAGGTACATTCCGCCCTCAGGCTGGGGTGCTGCTTGAGGAAACTTCCCAGGACTGAGTGCCCTCACCTCCTCCTGGTGAGTAGCTTCTTCTGGATACCCTTGGGTGAGCCCTCACCCACCCTGGGTGAGTGATTGCATCTTCTGGGTACCCACGGGAGGGAGAGAGTTCCCCCCCTTTGTGAGTGAGTGTGTGCGTGCGTGTGTGCACTTCGGATCATCATTGCCCTGTGTATTGACATGTAGTAACAATACCCCGACTGACACCTCAAACCTGTTATACGTTAAATGTTATCAGAGTGTTGATTGATTTTGGTTTACCTCTGTTTCTCACTGGTTTCTTTTGTGTGGTTTTGGCTGTTTTGTACAATAAAGTTGTTTGAGTTTGTCCTTTGTTTCAGTTAGTCTTAGTGTACCTCTGTGGCAGGGCGGCGATCGCTGCTCGGGGACGGGCTGGGTATCGGTCAGCGTGTGGTGAGCAATTGCATTGTGCACCACTTGTTTTGTATGTTCTTTTATCATTATTATTATTTTCTCTTCTTTTTCTGTCCTATTAAACTGTCTTTATCTCAACCCATGGGTTTTGATTTTTTTTTCCAATTCTCTCCGCCATCCCACCAGGGGTGGGGAGAGGGTGAGCAAGCGGCTGTGTGGTACTTACTTGCTGACTGGGGTTAAGCCACAACACACGCTAAGGGAAGTGAAGAATTAGACGTGCATTTCACTTTGTCTTAAGGTTCACAGACTTATAAGAAGATAGTGTTTCAAATTCTATTCCTAATGCATGCCTTTGATCTGAAATATAGATAGAGAAAGTATTGTATGGGGTCAATCATAATATGTACTTCTAAATAACTATCTGTTAATCTACCTCTCTGTTTACATTTGACTGTTTGCCATTACAATGTGGAGAAAGTTCTTTGAAGGCAACAAAGAAAAGCATATGCTTGGTCACTGTTACCGTGTTTAGCAACACAAATGTTATGTACACATACACTGTCAGATTTGACTGTCTTCCAGGTCTGATACTGAGGGTATGCAAGGGAAGTAAAACTGTAGAAGGCATACTTTTACCTGTTTTTCATGTAACTCCCACCTTTTCTGGTCTGCATTATTGCTTGTTCGTGAAGACTGAAAATTCAGCTTACACATTTGCTCTCCCACTGAAAAATGCATTTTAGGGGTCATGATAGATAACCATAATCATGGCTGAAATGGTACATAGAACTTTAGATGAAATTTCAGCAAGTAAATATGTGACTCTGCATAAACCCATTTGATCATATAACTTGAATTTAGTGGATATTACTCTTCTGCTTTTGTTGCTCCTGGATTACAGTACCACAGCAGTGTGATTACTTAACAACTGCAAAGTCTGTTCAAATGAATCTATTTCCTATAGATTCCTCAATGCCTTGAGGAATTATCTAGGGAAACACGTGAACAAACTGGGCATGGAATAGCTAGGAGAAAGAAAATGGCAAAATATTTAAAAGGCTCGTTTTCTTTCTAGAGAGTATTTGCTACTTTTGAGTATTTTTAATTACAATTTTGTAATTTGTAACAGGCTCTTAGTCGCCAGATCATTGAGCTAGAGCTGACTCAGCCTTTACTTTAAGTTCCCAAACCCAGAAAGCTTTCACACCACACACATACCAAAGAAAAAGAAAAAAAAAAAAGTAAAAGCTTTTGTTTACATTAAAGACCAATTAGCTTTTTAAGGAACTTCAAAATAGCTAGTTTAGAACAGAAATAAAAAGACTTTGTACATATTTTTTCTGTTGTAACCATGCAAAGCAGGTTCCTGCTCTTAGGCTTAGTCTCAGTTAACTCCATGTCTCTCTAAATTACAGAAAATCCCTTGCAAACTCTTATTCTTACTTAGGATGTTTTACTTTCTACCATCTCTGTAACTTGATGATCTCAGCCTCATTTCAGACAACTGTGAACTCTACCCTTCAACTCCTTGTTTCACACCCTCCAGGATATGTGCTATTCCTCCCCAGCGTGATCAGCTGGATGCGAAGGAAGACATCAGTGTGCCACAGAATTATACTCAAACTACTCCTTCTTTTTACAGAAATGTAAAGAAACTGTGACCAAACAAATCAACTATACAGTTCATTACATCATTGTATTAATATTTGAAAATTCTTCCCCGCCCCTACCTAACTAGAACTGAACTCTTCAGCACACAAGCCATGTTTCTTTTGCAGCTGTCATTAAAATTTCACCATAACACTGTCTTAATTCCAGTAATGCTCTGTACATGGCCATTCATTATATCCCATGAGATAGTTTAAGTATTATTCCAATTTACACTGACATCAATGACCACCTGCAATGAAATGCAGCTGTGGCTCAGCCTACAAAGCAAACATTGTGACTATATTTTTCTTTAGTCAACTCTCTTTACCTCTGCTGAACTAGGACCGGGAAATTTAGAAGGGTTAAAGTCTCGACATCAATTTTACTTTAAGGAAAGTACCTTTTCTTCATGATGTTGTTTCCTGAGGCAATTAAATCAATGTGGTAGCCAGACTGTGCTAGCAATGTGCTCCCAGCACTCTGTGTTACCAGAGGTGTTAACTGAGACAGGAGTGGGCTTTGAAAGCCAAGTAGTCCTTTAAGAAGCAAAGAAAAAAAAAGGTTGAAAAAGTAATACAAATCTGGTTTTATCATAAGTATGTGAAAAGTGTCTCAAACATAAAATAAGAGTAACCAAGGGGAAGTATTTAACATAACAATGAAAGAGCTTTTAAAAAGATGCATGTAAACATGAGACAAAACGGCAAATTTATTCTGAGGGACAGAGGCAAAAGTGAAAAGACATTTTCTATTTGAGATGCAAACTGTGAAACTTTCAGTTTAAACAGTTCTCCCCTGTCAAGAGAAAAAAAAACAAGAATATAAAATTGATTTAAAAATATAAATAAATAAGTACTCAAGTGAGCTGGACAGAGAAAACAGGTAGCTTTACAAAAAATAAAAAGGGGTTCTCAAATTAGGAGACAGCTGGTGCTGCCACACATCATCCAGCAGTGGTCTCTACTTAACAGACCCAGGAGGTGCAGATCTTCACAGCTCCCCCCTGGGACTGGGGCTCTGCTGTGTCTTGTATTGGGCCTAGGAGTCCATCAGGGCTCGGAGGAAGGATGGGGCAGCTGCCATGTGATGGAAACCTGCAGTGATGTGGGAAGTGCCGTGCACCCAGGAGCCAAAAGAATGAGATACTAAGAGAACCAAGAAATAAACCAGGTACAGGCCCATATGGTGACACTGCATCAAACCTTCGCTGTGGTTCTGTTCTGACCCAGAACATTTTTCTCCTCATGTTTTGGTGGTATGAACAAACCCAAGTGACTTGAGCCAGCCATACAGACAACTCCCCCTCCACTTCCAGTTCAGCTGTAACAGCTAGCATGTGGTGGGAGAGAGAGGAACCATGACTGTGTAGCCTTTCTTTTTCTTCCTGATTTGTTCTCCAGCTTGAGTGGGTGAGGAAAAAAGTGGTCTGGGAGGCACAGCTCTTTCCTTGCCCATGAACTGTGACAGCAAAAACCTATGCAAAAAGTAAGGTGTATTCCACTTATCCTCTTGTGTATGTATGACTGAAAACCAACAGTTTTCTTGGGGAGGGCGAAAAAAAAAGAAAACTGGAAAGAATAATAAAAAGAGACTGAGTCACTAAATAAAAAGATAATAGAACACGTTGTGAAAATGCTGTCCTCTGAAGAATGTAGGTGCTTAATATCTGGTTATTTTCTTTTTAAATGAGAGGAGAACAAAGACAAAACTTCTGTAGCTAGCTAATTAATTAATTAATTCTGTAGCTAGCTAATTAATTAATTAGCTAATTAACAGGAATAGATTGTTGCTTGAGTTATCAGCAACAATAAACTGTGCTGATCAACTTTAAACTACAAGGTGAAAGTAATCATTGCAGAACACATTATTGGTAACATTTTGTGCAGTTCTGGAACTGAGAATGGTACTTTGTAGTAGAAAAGAACATGAACATAAACAGAAAAGCAAGTGAAAAAGAAACCTAACTGCTATCAAGGGTGTGTGTGCTTTTCTTGGGTTTTGGGGTGAGCTTTTGATATATCTTGCTTCCAGATGTCATATCTGAAGTCTGAGCTCTCCTTCATTCTTTGCTCACTTGTTCTAACACTCTCCATGTTGTCCTGACCCACAGAGCTGCTCACCTGCGTTACTTTCTGAGGCCCCCCTCGGTGTGGGTGAAAGTTTCTGGAAGAGCCTCTAAGAAATCTTAGTCTTTTTTCTGTGGGCTTTGTTTTACAATAAGGTTTAGTGTAAAGAAAACAGCTCATAGTTGTGCATATACTGGGCAAAGCACTAATCTTGACATAACAAGGACATTTTTCGAACATAGAAGAATTGCGTTCAATTTTTTTTTTTGTGTATTAGGTATAAATAGGCTTGTTTCACAGCAGGCGTACATGGGGTTTAGTGTTGGGAGAACTTTTGTTATTTTATTTCTTAAATTAATTTCTTGTGATAAATGTAAAAAATACTTCCTTTTCATTCATTTTATTTAATTTAATAGAATCATAGTATCACAGAATCATAGAATGGTTTGGGTTGGAAGGCACCTTCAAAAATCATCTAGTCCAAACCCCCTGCCACTGGAAGGAACATCTTTCACTAGATCATGTTGCTCAAAGTGCCGTCCAACCTGACCTTGAACAATTCCCATGATCCACAACTTCTCTGGGTAACCTGTTACACTCTCATAGTAAATAATTTCTTCATTATGTCCAATCTAAATCTATCCTCTTTTAGTTTCAAACTATTGCCCTTTGTCCTGCCACTACAGGCCTTGGTATAAGTCTTTCTCCATCTTTCTGGTAAGCCCACTTTATATATTGAAAAGCGACAATAATGTGTTCCTGGAGCCTTCTCTTCTCCAGGCTGACCAACTCCAACTCTCTAAACCTTTATTCAAAAGAGAAGTGTTCCAGCCCTCTGGTCATTTTCGAGCCCCTCCTCTGGACCCATGTAACAGGCCCGTGTCTTTCTTGTGCTGGGGACCTCAGAGCTGAATGCAGTACTCCAGGTGGGGTCTCACCAGAGCAGAGTAGAGGGGGAGAATCTCCTTCCTTGACCTGCTGGCCACGCTTCTTTTTATGCGTTGTGGGCTGCAAGTACACATTGGTAGCTCATATCTAATTTTTTGTCCAGCAGTATCCCCAAGTCTTTCTCCATAGAGCTGCTCTCAATCCATTCATCCCCCAGTCAGTATTGATACTGAGGATTGCACCGACTCAGGTGCAGGACCTTGTACTTGGCTTTGTTGATTCACATGGGCCCACTCCTCAAGCCTGTCAAAGTCCCTCTGGATGGCATCCCTTCCCACTAGTGTATCAACTGCACCACTCAGCTTGGTGTCATCCATACACTTGCTGAGGCTGTATTCAATCCCACTAGCTATGTGATTAATGAAGATGTCAAATAGCATTGGTCCCAGTATGGACCCTTGAGGTACACTACTTGTTACTGGTTTCCATTTGGACATTTCCCTGATCTTCTTTGCAGTATTATGAGAAGTATAGATTCCTGCTCCAGTGATATATGGCAGATAACCCTTCTGATTCTCCAAAGTAACATAATGTTGATCTTTTTAAGTTATTGTTTTGTATCAGTGTTACTTTTCCAGTTTGGGAGTCATTATTCAATGCCAAGATAGGGTAGTCTAAGACATAGAAAACCAACCTTTTGCATATTAGAAGTAGAAGATAAGGGAGTGTATGTAGCTCAGGTTTGTAAAAGGTTTGGGAAAAGCTTCTCTGTCACTACCACATCAATACCAATCAAAATACTTTTCAGTCGGAATATAATTTGTTTCGTTGGACTGCTGAGAAGTTAACAGGGAGCATTGTTTTACTCTGTAATGAAATATGAAGAAAGGAAGGCAGGGAACTGTCAGAGTGGGAAGACGGACCCGGAGTAACGATGTAACCTCGATGCGAGTATGATCGTTCTCGTTTATTTCAGACAATTACCAGGTTTATATAGACAATCAGCAAAGCACGCGGTAGCAATATCTATATGATTGGTTCATTACATGTGTTCACGCACTTAAGACAGTTATATGATTGGTACAGGGTTGCTGTTCACGCGAAGAGGTTCGTTAACACATTCCGGACTTAGTTGTTGTTTGCCAAGTAGTCCGTTGCTGTTCAAGGTCAGTTTATAGTATCCTCTGTGCTTCTTGATACACTAAAAGCAGGATTGCTCACACTGAAAAGATCATGTCCCTTCTCACTTAGCCATTCTCCCACAGGGAACGTGATTACAGAATTTTAAGTTTGTTTCAGCTACAACATGTACTTCTAAAAATAAATAAATAAATAAATTACCAGTGCTTTTACCTTGGACAAATATCATAATGAGTTTAAGTTAAGAACGACTGTCTTGTAAAGTCCACTGTCCTCACACTTCACATCAGGCTTCTATCTGATGCAACAGATATATTTGTCCCTAATTTTTGTTCAAAAAGTCTGTGAGGGGTTGCTATGAGTCACCAACTTTATCATAGGCCTGTACTTAAAGATGATCAGGATTCATCTCAGTTTTGGAATGAGTTTGGCAACAGGGTAATACTACTACTGAGTCTCAAGAATATTGGTCTACCTAAAGCTGATAGTCAAAACCTTTGCTCCATTGAACATACAAGTGTCATTGTGCTGCTTTGAGGAAATAATGAGTGATTATTTTTCAGTTTTTTAAGAGAGGATGTTTGGAGAACATGCAAGGTCATCAGTGGTAAAAATGACTGAATCAGACTGGTTTGGGCATTTGGAAGTTTTAAATCCTACACCAAAGCATTCCTGGCCACTGTGAAGAAAACTTATTTTCACTCATGAATTCTTGATCAGAAATCTTCATATGCGTAGCTGACAGATTGGCAAGCTGAATCTCAGAAAAAGAAGTCTTTTTTTAATGTTATGGGATTTCAGTTTCCTGTCAAGTCAGAGAAATAACTCACGGTGCATAAAGCTAAACCTGTGCATGTCCCTGCAGGATTTGGGCCTAATGTTATGAGAGCAGGATGAGACAGTACAATATTAGGGAGCTCTGCCTGCTCCTCTGACATGCTGTAAAGTTTCTGTTTTGCTCAAAAACCAGGGAAATGCCTGGAGAATGTGGTTCTGTGTTTTATTAATGTACAATCTGAGCTCAAAGCAGTTTAGGAGACGGTAGAAAATAGCATAATCCTCAACATTTTGACAGGACTTGTTTAGCTCATTTCTTCACATTTTGAAAAGGAAAACTATGCTTTCATTTCAACATTGCCTTTGCGTCAGTTTCCACAACTGACATCTACTGCCATTGTTTCCGTATATATTTAGAAGTACTGCAGCAGAAACATTTCTGTGTGGTTTGATTTCCCTGATTATCCAGGTCCTAAAAGCTATCTAGATGAGGCTATTCCAGGTCTGCGTGTAGCTGAATTAGCAATTATTCATGCTTTACTTTTTTTTTTTTAATTTCTATAATTCACTGTTTTAGTTTAACTGCCCTAATTTTAACATCTGAAATATGCTTCCAATATACAGTAATGTAAATAAAGTAATAAAAAACGACCACAGTAATGTGTCAAATTGCTTCACAGTATTGTGACATTTTTATTTTATTGGTCTATTCTTCTGTTAACATAAATGTAATTAATAAGAGCTCTTTCCATACAGTGTAGGTACCTTTATAATTATAGGCAAGACCACTTGTACCACAAAATATTAGTCTGCAATGAAATGAAAATCATTTTCAGGGCACTCAGTTAATGTTACTATACTGAAGAAAACAATCATTCATATTATATTTAACTGGTCACAGCATCCTTTAAAAGTACATGCAAATTCCAGGAGCTAGTCATGGAAAAATATCAGTTCTCTGCTTGCTTAGACCCAGTTCATGCTCTTGAGTCTCATATTCAGATTTCTTCATGGTGGAAGGACTGATTAACATAGTCTGTACAAACAATTCAACAAATACTGAGTTCAAGTGATCAAGAGCTGGGATTTCTGATCCTTGGGAACCTTTAACTAATCAATGTCTTTGATCTGACATTTTCTTCTATTCATCTGATGACCATGAAGCTAAGACATCAATTAACTACCTTCAGAATTTGTTTTACCCTGACAAATTTTATTATGCATGCATGTGACAGATTGGTACTTTTGCACAAATAATGAGAAGGATCAAAGTATGTAAAAGAAAGGAAAAAAAGATGAAGGTGTTAGAAAAGAAGAAAGTGGAGTGTAGTGAGTCAGAGAAGAAACTATTGAAAATTGAGCAAAAACATGTAAGTGCCTCACAGAAACACGCTATAGAGACATAGTCAATTAGTCATACAGCTATTATCACCAGTTAAATTTTGTTATTTTTGACTGAGATGTCAAATGTTGATAAAGGACAAAGAAAGCAGATATGCAGGAATCACAGAATGTGTGTTTGAATGGCACCTGTGGAATAGGGAATATATTATAGATTCATATGGTCATTATTTTTGCCATCTCTATATCTTCATGTCCCTGTAGTCTCCACTTCACAGATGTGAACCTCAGAAGCTGAGTGACTCCCTGAGGTCAGACCTGCAATCTTCCAGGGCTGAATGCAGGCCACCTGGACCAGGGGTAAGTGCACTACAGAGGTTACATCCTCAGTGGTCGTAAATGATCATAGCTCAACTGACTTGAAGCTGTGACTTTGCCTTTACATATTTTGACTTCTGCTACATTTAAGAAATTGATTTGATCTGATTTTAGGAGGGTTAGAAATATTAAGGAAATAACTGGTTTAGAATAATAGACTGTCAGTCCCTGGGACATCTCTCTAAACAGGAGAGAGGGGAAAAATCTAATTGTTGCTGAAAGCAAAAATCATAAAATAAAATGTTTTGAAAACTAGCTGAAATAAGCACTAGTCCAGTGGTCACTGTAATATTCAGCGCAGAGAAGCTAGAGTTCATCTAGCAAGTTAATCTGGCAGCAATGCAAAAAGAAATATTGAAGATAAAATATGGTAAATATTTTTTTAATAAGCAGTAGGTAGAAGTAGTGCTGTAATAGTTGCATTAGAAATTAAATAACTCAACCTAGTATGCTTTGTATTTATAAGTATAATGATTTTCTTCCAATGAAATTCCAGAAAATTATGTGGGATGGAATAACTGTTTTACGCTCGCTGACATAAAAATAATTCCTAAAATGCTAGGTTGTTTCACCTTAACATTATTGCAACTGTTAGTTAGAAATGTATCTCAATAAATGCACTGGAAGCTTCTTAAGGAATAGCTGTATGCTGCTTAAAGACTTACAAGTCCCTCTCCACAGGATGTCAGGTACCCTCCTGTTAGTAAAGAAAACAGACTAGTTTGAACCATCCATCTTCATTTGAAAGGTAACAAAAACAGATATTTCTTGTAACACAATACTTGTCAGATTTGTCAAATGTGTAAATATAAATGAGAAATTGTTAACCAAGCCTACAATATTTCGTTTTTATTCTGTAGCATACACCTGAAATCTGTCAGTTCTGATATCCCTGTCAGTAATTATGAAGGCCCTCAAGGCTATCTGTTAGGTGCTACATGATAAGTTTTACACAATAGCAGCTTTTGGGGATATTCATATTTTGCTTCAGAAAGGTAATAATTAGTTTTGCATAGTCTCATAACAGATCCTGTACAGGAGTCCCTCATTTACGCAAGGAGATAAAGAATGAAAGCTAAAAAGTAAAGAATTTCTTCTTTCCACTGCTGCACTTGAAGAAAACAGCTAGGTTGAATGTTGAGGTCTATTCTGAGTCTGCTTAATGTTTAGAATTTCATTAAAATTTTATTGAACACTTCCTTACGCTTTAAATTACATCTAGGAAATTTATAGTGCATTAGGTTATTCTATGCATGACCTGTGTTGCGCATAAGGGGCAATACTGTCCAGTTTTAGTGTTAATACAGAAGGAAAATGCAGTCTTCTTTCATCCTGGGCAAAGGCCAAGTAAAAGCTATGTTGACATTGCAATCGAGAGTAGCAACATTACAAATGTAGGCACATCTGAGCTACCTCTACACTTGAGAATCTGCATTCTGGGAAAGTTCTATTATTAAAATCTTCATTCTTTCACTCTGTTTTCCATTAACCATTTTGAAGCTCTAGGGTGGGCACCTGTAAGGGCAACAGAGAAAGAACAAATGTGACTTGCTGAAGATGAATTATAGAGAATGCTTTAGATCCATGGATTGTCTTTCTGCAAGGAACTGAAAATCTCAGTCTAATGATTAATTCATCCCCTTTACCATTGCCCTTTCCTCCCTAGGCAGAGAGCTAGAGACATTTGAACAGCAGCGTAGATACAAACAGGGGTGCTTCTGTGTCATTATTTGCTTTCTAGCTGCCACTGCGTGGTGGTGACATGGATCTAGGGCTTTGCTTATTATGGGAGTTCTTGAGTTTCTGGACCAAACCCACAAATTCATGAAATTGCTGGTTTTTGGAACCATATCTGACACAATGATTATGCTAAATACAGCATATTTTCACCCTTAGCACTCTGTCAATGAACTTGTGGGTGGTGTTCTCTGTACCCATTTTCTACCTATCTTCCTCCCATTGTTCTCTTTCAGACAATTAAATCAATTACAAATTTTATTTAAAAATGGAACTCATGGCTACTCAGTGGCCACGGACAGTGGATCTTCAAACTCAGGCAGTTTACTTTCCTGTCCCAAGAAATGCTGCCTAAACCAAGGACTATGATCAGGCATGCCCCTTAATTTAAACTACCTTATGTTGGGGCCAAGTCCTTATTGCACTGAAGTGAGATAAACCACACCCTGATGTTGGTAGGGGGCAGTGGAGGAAAGCAAATCTTAAACCTTTTGAGTACTAAAAATAATTTTCCAAACTCTACCTTTGTATCATTAGACTAAATGAAAGCAAATTTTACTTTGATACACTAATTTTAAAAGGTTAAAAAAAATAGGCAGGTACACGGTTCCAGTTTTCAAAGACAGATGCTTTGGTGACTTCAAAGATCCTGAAGTACTCTCAGAAATCAAGTGAAAGAAAAATAATGGTTAGCATGAAAAATGTGCTTGGGTTCAGTTTGCAACACCAAAAATTACGTGGTTGATCTTAGGTGTGTGCTTTAGGTTTTCTCTTGTAAGAGAATCCTTAACTCATAGAAATATTATGGGAAAACACATTAGTAATTCTACTATAATGGATATACTATTGAAGTTGCTAAAGATATGTCTGTATGGAAATAGAAATAAGGATGGAAATTAGGATGGAATAATACAGCTACTGTGTGATATCTACCCATATGGACACTTTTCTGTTGCAGTAAATGCAGACTAGCCTTTCTCATGAGTAAATTACTATTTCAAAAAATAAGTATCTAAGATCAGTTATTTTACTGTGAAATAGCTTTGTTTATCTATGTCATGATGGGTAGTTTGCTGACCATGTCTTGAAAAAAATCTGGCCTGTGATTTCTTTAGGAGGAGAACTATCCTCTGTGCTGATGGTATCATATAAATCTCTTACAGTTATGTAAAGACAAGATATACAAGAGAGAGTTGCATAGACTGTAAAAGCTGTATTTGGGAGAAAATTTTATCTCCCGCAAATGAAAATGTTGAAATGATCAGAGAGAATATTCCGTCCCTACAAAATATTCTGAAGCTAGGAAAGAAGGATAAATTATGGGATGCAGTTGATAGAATTAAATGACCACTTGGAAAATAACAGTTTCTTTCTACAAAACAAAGAAAAACATAAGCACCATTTAAATAAATTTAAACTAATCAGAAGCATATTACATAACTCTCAAAATAAACTTTGAATTTTCTAGAATATATACTGAGGGTAATAGCAGCAGTTTGCTGCTGCTGCTGTTTGCAGTTTTATAAATCTACAATAACATGTTACATTAATTTTTATTTAAGGAGCAGAGGATCATCACAAAAATCATTTCAATTTCATTTATGATCATCAAATTACATTACTCTTTCGCAAAGTCACCTTTGTATATGTGAACTCAAAGTGTAATTGTGCAAGTTGGTTCACTTGCAAGATATGAGGGGGAAAGAAAAATTGAGAGAGGGAGAGGGAGAAGGAAGAGGAGATATAGAAGCATAAAGGGGGAAGGGAAAGAAAGAGAGAACAAATTTCATTGACTAGTTAGATTAAAAAGTACTCAGCAACAAATTAATAAAACCAAATGTAATTAATAGCTTCAGACCTGAAATCTGATTACTTATTCCTACAAAATCGCATATCAAATTGCACAGGAGATAGTACTAGAAGAACTTCTTTATCAGTATACAGTAAACTCTTGTTGATGAACCAACATCTACTTAAAAAGAAGAATACAGCTTAATAGTTATGCATTTATGATTATCTTCATATATGTTTGAGGTAGTGTATTATCCTCCAGACTTGAAAATAGCATGACAAAAACAGCTAAAAAGTCTTGAAATTTGTGCAGGATATGGTCATAGGAATAATTTCAAATGTTAAGTAAGATTTTATCAGTGGTAGGTGAGACATTCTTGAATACTAGATTGTAAGGGGAAAAAAAGTATATTCTCTATCTGTCATAAAGGGACAAAGATGTTATTTTTATGTTAATCTGAAAATGCTGAATCACTATCATCAACCTCATTTTCCAATGTAATCACTGCTGTTGTCTTTCTATTTTCCTGTATCTTGAACTCAAAGTAGAAATACACTTTGTTTACATATAGGAACTTGTATGAGATCTGCTATGGTTAATACACCATGATGCTTTTCAATATTAGCCTGAATTTATAACATTTAAGCTCTTCAACAATGTTCACCTGAATTGAAATATTGATGACTTGAAAATTAGTTGATTATGAAGTCTTTCAGAAAACACACCAAAATTTCACTCCTTTACAGAATCATTCTTTAGAGCTGTTTAATATGGATCTAAGAGTGTAAATTTAACATTGAGCCTAGCATGCTCATTGTTGAAATTTTTAATGAAAAATTGTTTTACGTGACAAATGTCTTTTCTTTAGGTATCAAGAATATATCTTCAGGAAATTCAGGTCCATGGTGGAACACTTTTAACATTTGTAACCATGACATTAAATGGTCTGAATTCAGAAGTTTGAAAGGTACTACAATACCCACTATATGTGTCAACCCATTTGCTGAAAAAATAGATTCATTGAGGTAAGGAGCCTGCAGCAGAGCAATTTTGTGTTCATCTCATTAATTACTCATTATTTAGCAATGCTAATATTTTCTATCAAATGATTTTATGAATCATTTCAAAGCATCCTAGTTCCCAAATCCAGGAGACTCTCAAATTGTGTCCAGTTTCTACGGAGAGAACATCCAGCTTTACATCATCCTCCCATAACCTCAGAAATGATACTCAGGCATGTGTGCCAGTGAGCACAGAGTCTGTTCCAGTCAGCTACCTGATCTGAATGACTGAATGTCCACAGTGGCCAGGGTGGACTGTGGCATGTACCCATCTCATGATTTAGATGCAATCTTAAAGTATCAGAATGCATAAGCTTGTTATAAATTAATATTTCTGTAATTTATGATAGGAAATTATTACTAAAAATAACAGCTACAAAAAGAGAATGCCAAAGATGCAAAGCTATACTCTGACATGCAGAAACAACTGGTGTTAATTTGGTATGTGGAATATTACCTGCACCATACAATCTTGTGTTTTCATAAAATTATTGTGATTAATGTCTCAAAAACCAAAATATCATATTTGAGGGGAGAAAAAATGGCATGTTAGCACAAGAAACTTTCTTAAGGGCTTAATATGGGCCAATCAAATAGTGAAAAAAAAATATCATGAGCTCTTGTTTGAATTACATTTATGGGAAACCGATGTTAGCAGAAAAGAAAATTATTTGTATACTAATAAAGAGAGAACAGATAAAGAATATGAGAAAAAACAAAAATTCTAATAAAATATGAAAAGTGATGGTTAAAATCTAGCATGATTAAAATTCTTCAGAATTTTAATATCATATATAGAATTAATTTGTACATATAGAAGTATAAACAAAACTTAACACTGTGCATATCCCAAGTTTGGACTAAAAATCATAAAAATATATAATTATATGGTTAAAGTTCAGTGTGTATCCAAGTACCTAATTTATATGCAAAAAGACAGGGTTAATTAGGTTTTCAAACCTTGTTACCTTATTTGCCTGATATTTGAATTCTTAACTGTGCAACCTTAATGTTGCTTTAGAAGAATGAAAAAGAAAATAAAAATGTTAAGAGTTGTTTCACTGCAGTGACGAAGAGAGATTAAGCAAGTAAGACTAGTGGGACTTTTCCAAAGAGCAAGTTTGTCCTCTTCTCAGTTAAAATTCTTCACTTTTATTACTTTGCATATTAATTTACAACTCGAGCACTTAAGTGATTTATATATTTGATATCTATTTTATATTATATAGAAATTTCTTACAATGTTTGTAATAAGGAGTATACAAAATCCGCGTTTGATTTAATATCTGCTTGGCAATTAATGTAGTGAATTTAGTGGGAGACACTGGGAGGACAGAGTTCTTTTTGAGCAGACACCTGGCATACATCAGTTGCTATGGTGATTACCCAGATGTGCAAACAAGTAGAGGAAAAAATAATGATTCAATATTCCCACGATGAAAGAAAAAGAATTGCTAATTGATAAACAGCAAAGTAATAGGAGGCAGAGTCTGGATTTTGAAACCACAGGGAAAAATGTAAAAAGAAGCACGAGAAGGGAACTGTGGGAGTTTCGGTTTATGTTGGAGGAGTGAGTAATCTGCATCATCTACTGCACTGGATTAGCAGATGATGCCTTGCTGTGCCAGTGCTGTTTCCTGCTCGGACTTGTAAAGGAGAAAGGTCCTCTGAGAACACATCTGAGGAAGAAAACATGCAACTTGTCTCTCCTCCTCTAGTCCAGATTCTCTGCCTTGGTCTTACCATGACTGGGATAGAACAAGGAAAGCAAAAAGGGAGAGGGGAGAGTTTTACTATTTCTCCTGCTCTGCAAAGACTATGTATCATAGTTATGATTTCATGTATGGCCAGATTTTTAATATATGTGTTCCAGCAGCAGGTTGAACAAAAATAAATATCCCACTGCCCAATATTACATTGCAGTATTGCTTCTGTTCATGGTTCTCAGAGGCCTGTTTTGCTGCTCCTATGCTCAAATCTACAACTGTCCTCATGAACTGTTAACATCACTTATACAAACACACAGAGAAGAAGAAAAGGTCTTGAATATGAAATGAGATCTGTGAATCTTACTGTTTAAGTATTTCACACTGCATCAGGGCCTATTCCAACAGCATACTTCATGGGATTAATCTAGGTTTGCCATAACGAAAGGCAACATAACGTTTTGCAAAGTGGGCATTGGAGCTAATTGGAACCTAATGATGTATAGTGAAAATAATTGCTTGCAAAATAAATTCTGTGAAGAAGGCTATTGTATTAAATGACATAGAAAGAATAGCTCTAGCATTCTTTCTCCCTAGTGATTTTGAGACAAAGAAGGTGTGCATGCAAAAACAACATTAATTGTACCACAGAGAAGAGTGCAGAGCCAGATGGGTATCCCTATGTTGAGCAATGCCAGAAGCCACCAGGGAAAGGAAGAAAGGGAAATTGAATTACTATAGTTGAAAGTCTGTAGCTCCAAAACATCAAAACACCTCATTAACATTCGTTCCCCTGAACTCTGTATCGCACTTTTTTTTTTTCTCTCTCTTTTTTTCCCACAGTAGCTGACAGATCTATCCTTGATTCTCACATTTACTTTTAATAATAGAACCTGAGGAGACTCAACAAAAATATGTGTCCTGCAATATTGCACAGTCATAATCTCTTATATAATACTTCATGTTAAAGTCACTTGTAATGGTTAATAAATGCTTCAAGAGAGAAGGTACTATCTATTAACTGCATGAACACATACTTTACAGACAATCTTCTGGTATTATCTAAGTCACATGTGAACGGCAGAGTTCTAATTTCCCATTCTTTGGAAGATGTGACAAACATGTTTCCCCATCTTGGTTCCAGCCTACCATTTTAAACAATCTAAAGGTCAGTGGTAAAAAAAAAAATCCCCCCTGGAGTGGAAAATAAGGCAGCTTACAAGTTAGTTGAGTGAATGAGATGAAGTGTCATGTCCCTCCCATAAGCAAATGAGAACACCTACATGCAAACAAATAAAGTTAAGCAAAATACACTTAGGTCCATCAGAGGTCTACTTTTACTCAGCAGTGTATTTTTTTTTTTCAGATTATTAAAGAAAGGAAGGAAGAAACTAAGGAAAGGAGGTAGTGGAGTAGGGAAGATGGAAGGAAGGAAGGATCTAGTAGACTTTGTAATATATCTATGAGAAGCCTTTTCTGAACACCTTCCTGTGAAATTTCGCTTCGGAAATCCCACTTCCAACAGCCCAAATGGGGGAGTTCAGGTTGAAGACATTTCTGACCTGCAGCTTCTGTTCTTTATCCAAACCTTAAATTCAAGGTTTTCCAAAGCCAGGAACTAGGGCAAACAGTTGTAGTTAAAGTACAATGTAACCAAATTATTTTTTTTTAAGCTAGCAACATGACTGTGAATTTTTAATATTCTCTCTACGCACAGGTAAAGACCGTTAAACGTTCTTAGAGCAATTTACTGGAATGATGGAGGGAGCTGCTTACGCACAACTCAGAAAAGCAGGAATTCAGAGTGAAAGGAAGGGTTAATTTCAGGGACATTGCAGTGACATTGACATCTGATTTTATGCTTGTCGCCATTGTGGCAGTTGAAGAAGAGCCTTCATTTTTTGAAAAACTGTAAATGACCAATTATAGATAATGGGAGACCATAACTTTTATCTTAATCCTCAATTATTGCACGTATCAAAAGAATACCATTGAGTGTCGATATCCTATTAAATTTGATCTGGATCTTATCCTCTCAATGTATGTAATTGGTTTCTGTGCCCATTTTAAATGACTCCTACTCTGTGAATCTTCTCCCACAAGAACAGCAATTATGCATTTGCTTTTAGTAACTGGTATAGACCCCTAAGTCTCCAGGTACTTACAAATAGTTATACAGGATTTTTTAACTTCATGCATGTGGGCTGAAGAGAAGTATTTGAAAATCATTACCACTCAGGACACAAAGGAGTGAGAAAGAGCCAGGGGCAAACCTCAATTCTGTGATAGGATAAAGTTCATTGGCAGCAGAGTCAGCATGTAGATAAGATATCAAGTAAACAGTGAGGACATGAACTCCCTAGTGCGGTGTTAAGATTCAATCCTCAAAGGCTGTCTGCTCACAAAGAGCAAGAAGTTCATGATAGTGGCTAAGGCAAAGCCAAGAAGAGTGCTGCATGAATCCTCAAATCCCTCTCCCCCCTGCAGGTATTTGGAATGCTACTTCAATCACGGAGCATCAGAAGCAAAAGTAGCTCTACCACTTAACACAGAGAGTATGATATTTTCTGTTTCTCCTTCTTTGTGCAGAAAGAGTAACTTACAGGAGGGGCTGTCTCTCATTCAGCTTCAGAAAAGCCAGAAGGTTTCCCAGCACAAGATATCACGGACTAAAGTAGAAGCAGACGTATTTCTCACTATCAGAGAAAGTTTGCATTGGTTTCAAGCTTAAAAACTGCTAGCCATATTCTAATTCAAAGTATTTATTCTCAAGAAAGGACCAGGGCCAGTACTGAGTTAGGAATAGCCAGTATTATCCCACTCTATAACTGCTTTGAGGGGAAATGGTTTGGCTTTAGTGCAGACTTTTCACTTGAGGTATAAGAAGGGTTAATACTTTCTTTCTGCACAGTGGACTATATTAATACATCAGTCTTTCACTTGTGAGCTTAGTAATAAATAAATAAATAAAGAATAAAGTGCTGCATCCTGTGAGGTCAAGTTGCCTGCAGCTAGGTAGGTCATCGAAAGAGAAGATGAGGGAGGAAACAACTGAAGAGATTGCAGGGAGATGGGAGTCTTCCATAAGAAATATAGAGGAAAACAGAAAAAGAAAAAAAAAAAAACATGGGAGAAAAATAAAGGAGAAGGGAAACAAGAAGTAGGGGAAGAACCAATGAAAGGAAGAGCAGAGAAAAGAACTTGACCGCTTAGGAAATAAAAAGGCAAACCGTCTAGGATAAAGTAATACAGAAGCAATTATTGAATGTTTTACTACCCCTCTTTCAGATATGCCATTCTGTTTGATCTCTTAAGAGAAATCCTCACTTCAGCTGTCTTAATAGAGCACCCAGTTTTCCAACTTCTTAGTTTTCCAACTTGTTGGGGTTTTCTATTTATTTTAAAAAAAAAAGAACACCAGGAGCAAAGGGCCATATTTAGTCATATCACACTAGAAACCCTGCTTGAGAATCAGATTTGGAGTTAGGATGATTTAGACATCACTGTTTGCCTATGGTATTAGCCAACATCCAATCCCCTTTCTTTTTAATTGATGAAAGAATTCTTTCCCTAGGCAAAAGTGGAGAAGTCTCCTCCACCTCCCAACAAATCTCCATCACTAGGAGTTGTTTGTATTTTAAAGAAGTCAACTGAATCATCTCTCATTTCATCCAGGAGTTTGTAACTTTTAAAATTGGAAATTACTCTGATGATCTTCCTTTGTGATGTCCCAGTCAAATAGTATCTTCATACAACATCAGATCTGCACAAAGAAAAGCTGTGCAAAATACCATCTTTTTCCCATAGCTGTGCCTGGAGGTTAGTTTTACACATAACTCTGTAGAATATATATTTTTTCATAATCCACAGATTTTCCTTTGAATCCTTTTTGTTGTTATTTTAAGCACCGTTGGGTACCTCTAATTTTAAGCATGAAGCTGCTGTCTTCATGTTGAATTTACCTGACAGGAATCAGCTTCAGTTTTTGAACCCCATTCCTGTTAATTTTTTTCTCTGACTTGAACCCCACTTGTGCTAATTTGCTTAGTATTCTAACTAGCCTCTCGGTTTCTCCAGCAATTTAATTGTCCTACTTTTGTAGTTTTCTCTATATTTTTTTCCCCACCTTTTTTTGGCTTTTTGTCTTTGGCTTTTATTTACTTCAAATGTTTGTTTTTTCCTTGAAGCTTTGATTATTTTTTACTCTTTTTCATGCCATCAAATGGTTCTCTATGTGACTTTACACAAGCATAAGACATTACTTTTCACCACAAATATTCCTTGTAAGTCTCACAGAAATATCCATAGCAGCTTTCACTACGATCAGCTGAGCTTCAAAATATTTCCTCATTATTATTAACCCTTTCTGCTCATGTTCCTTGCAGTGCCTTTAAATGACAGTCATTTCAATAAGGGCAACAGCACGAAACACAGCTTACACCCAGAGGCCCCATATGCTACAGTACTTTTCGTATGGATTTCTATGCCCAAAGGATACAAATGTGTTTATTCCATTTTCAGAATAAATTTAGTAATGATGGAGGAGACTATCAATAGCCTAGATATTAACCAATGTACTGTATGACTTCCTAAAAAGTTGTTGAAACACAGCATTTAAAATTTGTATGTCAGCATCTCAAAATGTTTAAGATCATGTGCAATATTTGGAAAGTATTTAATACCTTTTCACATGAATTTTGCAAGAAAGAGCAGGAATTCTCTGGTTTAAAATTGTCATAGGCTAGTAATTTTACCTTTTAACAGTGATCTATCTAGAAGCCCTTATCAATTTATCCTCTCTTTAACTGGTATACATTTACCCCTGTTTAAGGAATCATTACCTCCCTGAAGTGACTCATACTGCATTAATTAAACTAGCATTACTGAATATACCTCTTTAGAAATGCAACTAGTGATGATGGGGCAAATTCTTTACTTCAGCCAGTTCTATTTCTTCATCTATTCCTTTTAAGAGCACCATTCCCCTCCCCTCCTTCAAAAGGCTCACATGAAGATATAAAATTCTCAGTAATATTCAGTGCTGACCACCAACAGGACATTGAGAGAGAGGCAGAAATATTTTTCTACACTATTTCATAAACTCCTTCCTTTAGCATTTTTGTCACAATGTCCAAAAATAGTAAAAAATCCCAACTCCTCTCTCCTCAGTCAACATTTCTGAATTTCATATCACACTAAAGAGGATGTGAAACACAACTAAATCACAATTTTGCACTCAGCTGCCACACCCATGAGGCAACAGATAAACAAAGATCTGCAAGCCTGCCTTCTTGCTGCTTTGTCTCTGCCAGCATACTTTAAAATTCCTAAATGCCCCAAGTATCAGTACACTTTCACCTAACTCTGCACTTCATGTACTTATAATAAAAAAAGTCTCATTGCCTTATTCAAGAGTTCAGTTATTTAACACTTCTGAAATATCATACAGCATTACTTGGCAAGGGGGAAGAGGTAGGGGCAAGAAAACTCATCTAACGATATCTGTCATATACTTTAATTTGACTGCTTTGACCACAGTTTCACAATTTTATAATGTTTTCTTTCTATAGTTTTGATTTTAGCCCTTCAACCCTTTGAAGAGAGAATATCGCTATGTCCCTTTTTTCAGTGGGTGGTATTTTGATTCTTCCCATTATTCCCTCCCTGAAAAAAAAAACCCAACACTCTCCTTCATACAACACATCTCTAAGATAATTCAAGATTGCTTTCCTCAATTTCTTTTAACTGGAAGAAAACACTAACACGAATATTCTCTCTACCTAATCAACAGTATTTACAAAACTCCCACAATGCCGGTACCTTAGCAGTGTTTTTCCCAGTGCTCTAGAGCTCTCGCCTATAATCTCCCTTCTGTAATGCATCAGAACATTGGCCTCATTTTTATGCCATCAGTAACCATTTTGCTTTTAACTTTCACTTTCTTTTCTTTTTTTAACTGAAAACCTGAATTGAGAGGCTTTTAATACTTCCTACTTACTTTCTTTAAATAAAAACAAATGTTAAGTGATGCATCAGTGGCATGCATTAATCATGACTAAAAGCTGTGGCCATGGCTACATGAATAAAACAAATATGTTAAGGGCTTCTCTGGTGCCCCTTTTTCTTCTTCTTCCTACAGACTGGAAGATTGACTTTTTTTCCCCTCCTTTCTTCTAAAAAGGTCGCTTGGGGTTCAATTATGGTAAAGGCTTCAGTATTTCTTACAGCATATATCTCAACCCATTGTTTCTTTGGCTCAGCTTCTACTAAAAGGAGATATTTTTCTCTCCTTTGTCACAGATATGAATTGTAATAGAAGATCCTTGAATTAGTGACAAAAATAAGGCAGGAAGGGGAAATAATCAGTAGTATATCACACCACTACCCCATGATAAATTTATAAGTGATGGTATTTCAGTACATACTGTTAACTGTAGCACACCTGTGGGAAGCTGAGTCCTTTCTACATTCCTGAGCTATCGTATTGTGGTACATTATTTCAGTGAGGTGAAGAAAGGCCTTTTCATACTGATTAAAAGAGCATAAAAGTGTATCCTTGCCTTTCCTCCTATATGGAAATTACAATAAGTCTGTCTTGTATTATCCTTACCAACACTTCTACTCAATCATTTGCACATGCAGAAGCAAATAAGATTTGGATAATTTTAGCACTGTGGCAAGAAGACTGTTGCTTATATTTAATATAGAAATAATTTAGGTTTGCCAGAACCAAGAATGCAGTTTGGAAAGCATGGCAAAGTTTTGACATATAGCTTTGTTTCTCAACAACCAAATTCAATCATACCAAAGAGATGTGGGCCATACAGGCCTGTAATATCTTACCTCAAAACAATCAAAGCATGGGCAGAGAGTGTATTTTCCAGGCCTCTGAATTATACTAAAGTAGAAAAATGAACCTAAATTTCCTCATACCTGGGGAATACCGTTAGTTTCTTAGTGAAAATCGCTAAGGTTTTAGCCACTGTATTGGTTTTGGGGAAGAAAAATGCTCAAAAGAGACTGCCTTTCTAGTTCAGTCTCAGAGGACTTACTTGGGAGGTAAGACCTGCCAGTTTCTGACTCTGCCTAACCTGAAAATCAGTGCAGTTGAGTATCCTGCTCATCCTACTGAAGGAGCAGCTGGTTTTGACCAGAAATTCTCAAATATGAGGTCAATGACAGTGACATGCCCGCAAATAATTTTTATTATAGTGTATTAACATTATCTGAGAGAAAAAATCATTGCCAGAATATTCTGTGTGGCCAGCGCCACAGATCCTCCCTATAGTATTTTCCACACAGTTGTTACCCTTGACAATAAATTCAGGCCTGGCTGTAGTATAAACAAGGAAAGTTCACCGGGTTGACTGAAGCAACACCACTTTAACGTAACTTTAAAATCAATTGGACTACCTAGGAGTGCATAATTACTAACTGACTGGAGGGATAAAGCCAGTCTTAATTTTGCTGAGTATATCTGTTAATTTACTGCTTGCATATGTGCCTTGACAGAAATGGAGACTGAAGTCTCCCACTTAAGATACAAAATGCTATTAAACAGGCACTAAACTTAATTGGGTATTAGGGTAGACGGGCTAGCCAAAAGGAGGAAATGTGGTACACTCACATTTGCACCCATTCTTTAGGCCTGCTCTGATAAAGGCTTTGCCAATATGAGTGCTGAGTAGTTCAAATTCTCAGTAACAGGTTTGCCATGTGGACTCTTGCCTACTATTAACTTGAATCAGACTATCAAGAAAGCAACTTTTTGCTTACAGCAAAGAGCTTGATGGAATTATAGATCTCCATCAAGTTTGACAGATCTGAATTGCTGACCTAGAAAGGAAAACATTCATATTCCTTTACCAATTCCCAAAGCCATCCCATATTTTTTTATTACAATTTTAATTAAATGTAATAGGAGAAGGATTTCAACATTTTGTTCACAGCACTCCATTATGTACATTTTTGCCTTCTTAAGCATGGCTGGTTTTTAGACTTAAGGTGTAGCAAAAGTTGCCTGTGTTTGTAAGGGCAGACACCACATGAAAAACATATGAATATGTGCTATTAGCTGCAACAAAAGATATGCCAACAGAAAGAAGGAGACCTAGAATAGCAACATATAGCAGAAGACAAATTAAGTATCAGTCCAGAAAATTTAGAATGCAAGTATATTCTGAACATCCCAAGGTGAAACCTACTGAAGTCAACTGATGCCTACTTCTTCTTCTTAAGTTCCTCACAGATGAAGTCCATCTAGACCAGCTTTTTAGTGGTCAGTGAAGCTAATTAATTCTTCATAATTTTTTTTAACTTTGTAATATTAAATGTCTTGCTCCCTTCATGCTTATTTCTGCACACTACTAAAAAATCAGCTAAGCTTTTGGAAAATGGGCAAAATTTTGACAAAGATCCTTCCTTGGAAATTTCTTACAGTTTACATTTTAATATTTTAAAGTAAACATCAAAGCAAGGTTTAAAAAAAGGATTGCATGGTCAAGAATGCTTAAATTGGGCAAGTTCTTGACAAATGGGTTCTAAAATGGGCAAAGTGTCTTGAAAATGCATCATTAGGAGGTGATGAAAATGGAGAACAAAAGAGTATTATTAAGAAAAACAAAATAGCAGTTGTCTTAGGTAACACACAACCATATTAATTAACTAGAACTAAACAAATAATAATCTTTTTCTTGAAATTCAAACTTTAGTAGTAGGTTAAAATTAAGAAAAAAACCTGGTCTAGTAATATTGCAGTTATATGGCAAATCTGCCAATTGGAGTATTTTTTCTAGTTCACCAAAGGTGTTACGAATCACCTTACTAAAGATCTTGCACCTAGGAATTTGTTATCTCCAAGCACATCCAGACCCCAGCATCACTGTTGTGTTTCATGTGGATAATAATGTTACCGATTTGTAAGAAAATATTACAATTTTATCCAGCTTCCCTTTTTCATCTCCAACTGTATTAGAAACATCCTTTTTCTAATTATGACCAGATAAAATAAATACAAATGTACAGACTTTATGAATAAATACATAATATATAAAAGCCATTCCCATTATACTATGTCATATAAAAGACAATCCCATTGTACTGTATAACTATCCATATATATATTCCAAATACAGATCCAAATGTGTCGCCCTTCAACAGTAGGTATTCTCCTGGTCATGCTTAGAATTCTTCTACCATGCCATTTTCTGTTGCTGAATGCAGGTAGTTGGTGGAAGATTCTCAACATTTATTTTTTGCCATTGAAGCTTGGCAAGTAAAGGATTTCTGTGTTATAGGAAATTCCACTGATGGAAAATATTTCCACATTTATCCAGACATTTCTTTTAGTGGAAATATTTTTTCACCTTAAAATGTGGCAAGTCGTGCTGGTTTGTTTCCTTATTTTGTCATATTTGATAATTTAAAAATAAAACCAAACTGATTTTGAAATTAAGTCTTGAAATCCCTCATTTTTAAAACTTCAGGCCAAAACACTCAGAGTCTTCTGAAGAAGTTTAAACTGAACAATGCAACCAACCTGAAGCCACAAGGATGGCATTCTAGAAGTTAGGTGCCTAAACTGTCTTTTTTCTGTAATCAGGGAAAAGAGAGAGGTACCTCCAGACATTATTGTCTGAAATAGGAGTGATAAATTACCTCAGAACAGGTTGAATCAGGCTTCATTGATTATAGACAGAGCCGTGATACTTGCCTGGATAGTTGCTGAACTTGAAGACAGTGAAAAATGAAAGTCTCAGACCTGCCTTTTTCTGCCAAATACGGGTTTGATACAACCTCACTCTAGTTATCAGTAAACTGATTTGATTTTATGTCTCCAAATTAACTTTATTTCTCCAAGCTGTCCAAGACAGTCAATTGAATGTGCAATGGATGGTATCTCACTCTCAGTTTGTATGTTATGATGTTTGTGTACCTTATCTCCGTATTCCTTTGAAAAGATGTCTGTGCTGGATGGAGCACTCCTGCAGAAGGTAGCGATTGCCCCTTCTCTGGGAGCAGCCAAGCATGAGTCACAGCAAAAGCATCCACACCAGTAGCTCTGGGAAAGGCATCAGGGAACAAACAGTCTCCGGGCACCTGTCACTTCATATCTTATATATCAGTGGTACTACTGACTCCCATCTCTGAGGCAGGCCATAGAGATGACAGAAGGAGAAACTCTGCAGAGGCCAAAAGGGACCTGTTAGAGTTTGCTCCAACTCAAAGCCACTGACCTGATAAAAAACCAAACTTGGAAGTAGGAATCTGCCTGCAAGGCTGCAGTGGGAGAACATTTTATGAATTTTTATCATTTCTGTTCTATCTGACCAATCACTTGAGCTTACTTTGTTTAAAAGTTCTGAAAAAGTTTTTATTTACATTTTTTTAAACTTTAAGCTTTTGGAGAACTGTCTACACAGAAAAGGTCTGGGCAAACTCAAAGTTTTGACTGGATTGGGATCCCATCACAATACACCTCCACACAATAATTTCATCACATTTCCTTCAAGAACTAAATCTCAGTCTACACTGATGAACCTCTATTAGAAGCCCTAATGTTTTCATGAACAAGTACAGAAAAAAAACCCCTGTGATATAATCCAGGGGCAGTATTTTATTGACTTTGTTTTTTTCATTGTCATTTTGGGAACAGGAAAAAGAAAGTTGGGAAAAAGATACAAATTAATACCTATTCACTACAGTGGAAAGGGTACTTGAATAGTTTCTTGATTTGATCATAACCTTAGCAAAAGTGACTTAAAGGAAGAAATGAAGAAAGTCACATTTATGTCTGATTAGATTTTACAATGATCGTTGGACTGAATTATTGGAAAGACGTAAGGGGAAAACAGAAAACAAGTAAAGATTGAAAATGCCGAAGGAGCATAAGTAGGGTTAATATAATGCCCAGTAAATGAGTTCAGGATAACACTACCAGCAGTATCCTGCAATGACTTCAGACGAGCAAGACTGCTGTAAGCAAGGCTAGAGAACAGATGTTGTCATAGTTAATGTAAGCAATAATAAAAGCTTGCACAAATGTTTTGGCCGTGTTCACAGTTGGACTGACAAGGTTTGAGAGAAACCCAGTGAAAGCATTCCCCTAGAGACAGCATGAGTTTAAGCTTTGACATCAGTGAAGTAATTTGAAGAACAGTGATGTTGCTGCCTAAGATGGAAAATGAATTAGTGAAATATTTTGAAAGATAAGATCAAGAGATTAATTTTGGCCATAATGAATATTAAATAACAACTGGACACAGCTATTTGTGAAAAGCAGGCCAAGATCCTTGACTGGATGAAGGGAGGTAGATCTTCAACAGAAAAACAGATTTTCAAGTAATTTAAATATCTTTCCGATACTGTTTGAAAGCTGTATTAGGAAACTGGTGAACTGCATTTTTGCTGTAGCCTAGAGGCCCAAATAACAGAGAAGAGGTCATGAACACCATAAAAAAAAGAAAAATTAATTTCAAGGTGTTTTTAACATAAGGAAGTCAATGCTATCAGTAAATATATCATTTCTAGAACATTTATTTACACCCAGTTTGAATTATATTTAAGAGGTTCACTAATTAACTTCCCTCCCTCCCCCCCGAGAACATCCAGCTATAGCCTGCAATACATTTAATATTACTTTTTAAATTTATACAAGATTATAGGTCTAAAAGGGCTGCATCTCTTCTGTAAAAGAAGTCTTTCTCCTTTTTATTTTATTTTTCTCCTTCTCCCTCCCACTTCCACACTTTACTGGGAGGCAGTTTATCTGTTGAAATATATTGAAAGTTTATATCTAAAATAAATATTCATAATGCAAGATTTTAATAAACTGTGACAGGCATTTTTATGCTGCCACTAACAAAACAAGTGAATTTAATTAAAAAAGAAGATGAAAGAGTGTGAATTGACATGAGCTTGTTTCATACAGAGTGCCATAATAGATTCAAGAGCCACCAGAGATCAAGAAAACAGGAGGGATGAGAACAGAAAGGAATTTTGCTGGAGGGGATCTCATTTGCTGGAATTGTAGCTCATAGGGTGAAAAACAAAAATAATAATAAGAAAAGGTTCAGGAGCGTCTGTTGTAGACAAACCTTATAGATAAACTAGGTTTTTTTTTTTAAAAAAGGAACACTGGCCTCCATAAATTTGCAGCTATCTCCAGTTTCTTATATTTTATGCTTGCTTTTAACTCCACATCATAAAAACACAGAATCTTCCCACGGTTGTTGGCTTTTCTATCTTTCTCTTTTCCTTCTCTCTCACATAGAGAAAAGAGCTGAGCATCTGGTTTTGCAATTTGGAGTTGTGCCCTTGGCTCTCAATAAATTAACATATGATCAAACCCATTTGCACCTGTGCAAACTGATAGTCTCTAGCCAACCTTATTTTTTTTTTTCACTTGATTCTGCTAGATTTAGCTAAACTTTGAATAGTCGAGTCAAAAACTAAAGCAAAAAAAAAGCAGTCTAAATATTGACTCATAGTATGTTTATTGAATGCATTTCAATCAATTATTTTTTTATCTATTTGCATTTTTTATAAACCAAAAATTTTAATAAGGGAACAGTGCACATTAATAATACATTCCTGTTTTCACAACCAAAAGATGTGAACATAGAGGGTATTAAGCTTCTCAAAAACTGAAGGGATAACTTTTGTAAGAAATAGTTAAGTAAGACTCACAAAGCCTTTTATCTTCTGAACTTCTTCACGTATTTTCCTATGACCACTGATAAACACCACACCTTTGCCATACACGTCACAAATCTATAAAAATATGACTCTATGACCAAAACAATATTTTCTTCAATGCCAAAGCAACACCTCACAACGACACTGATATGTTTGCTTGAAATTAAAGACCAACAGGTGAGTTGGATATCCCAAGGCAAAGTTAAGAATCATTAGCATTGACAAAACAAAAGGGTTACTGTTATCAGAATTGTACATCAGGAAGATTATGGCTGTTACAAACTGCACTCAGGTCTTTGTTTTGGGTGTTTCTTGAAAAGATTGTCTTATATAAAAGATCCACTTCTCTTGCTTTAATTTTTCAACCAAATTGAATGTTTATCTTTGTACTCAGACCCTCCTGTATGTTCTTCACACAATACTTTTCATATTCATATCTAATGATATCTATCTATTCTATATCTATCTAATGATATCTATATCTATTCATATTTCATATCTAAGGTCATTTTATATAAACCTTATCTACTTACAGGACGGGCACCTCACAGCATACTGAGAGTGGGCTCAATCTAAAAATCAATGTAATGTAAAATAAAGATTTCCGCCATCTCTCTAAATTAGAAGTCATCAGCCCTAGGTGTGAGACCAATAGAACACATTTACTACAGCAAATAGAAGTCATCATTCTTTTTCTTAGTTTAGGCACACAAATTCTCAATCCATTTACAATGGTGTACTTTGCAAACAAGCATTCTGAGCACTGTTTATGCCATGTCTGTTTCTTCAGAATGGTCAGCTACCAAAATGTTTGGTCTGGATAAATAATTTCAGAAGCTTCAAGAAGGTTTAAATGTGTGTTTATTTTCTATCTTTCAGCTGCCAAAAAAGCTTCCTGGCCAACCTAGTAGCCGTTTGTAAAATAAAGAAACTTACAGAATAAATACCAGTCATTTCAACTTGTTGCAAATCATAAACTCCAAGCAACTAACCTCTTGCTCATAAGACCAAAGCAGCTGTCCCCAGATCTTTTCAGATTGATTACAGTTTAGCTGCCTGTCTTCTCTAAACAACCTTATTTTCAACTGTGAATGACAGTCTCAACTGCATTGCTTGAAATAATGCATGGGATTAAACGGGAAACAAGTTCATTTGAAAAGTCAGGATAAAGCCAAATGATGCTTAAGATCTCCATCTGCACATAACTAAGCTGGCCAAGTCCAAGGTGTGACCTCAAACACAACCCTCCATAAAAAACCGATCTCAGACATTCCTGCTGTGGATGGAATAATTTTGGCTTGCATTCAACAAGGCTACCAATATAAACTACCCTCTTACAGAGGCGATATCATGGCTCTTTTAGGAAGCTTCTTAAGCCATCTTCTCTGGTACAGTAAGTTGTCTGCTCTGGTACAGTAAGTTGTCTGATGGCCTTTGAAGGACAAATGTGATGGATACATAGAGTCTGCCATGCTAAGCAAATTTTCATAGCAGAGTCACACGACAAAAAATGTTGCTCTGAATATGGCTTAAATCAGGAGTTCTCAGCCTGTGCTCTGTGGAGGCCTCGATGGTAGACAAGATAACAGAATATGATTTACATTGGCTGAAAAGTCAAAATCAGATCCCCATATATCCACTTTGATGCATGACAGTAAGTAAATAGTCAACAGTAATAACAGGAAATGACTTTTCAAAGGTTAGCCTCATATTTCTCTGGTTATAAATGAAACCCACCTTTATCACAGCTGGCAGTATTTTTTTCTAGAACATTAAATGGTCAATGAAATTTTTCAAAAAGTTTAAATAATTGTAATTTGAACAAGGCTGAGAAACAGCCACTCTTTTGACTTCATATAGTTTGGGATGATCCTGAGCCAGGCTGAGGCCTGCTTGGTTAGTTGTGAACATAGATTTATGCACTGAATCCAGGACCTCTGAGTTTAAAACAGGTTGGCATGCTCTGGGAAGGTAAAGCTGGGAAGGTATTATGAACTTCAGTAAAAAAATCTCAAGACCCAGGGACAATCCTTGAGGAAAAAGACATAGATAGCTAATTTATTTGGAAGTTTGAGAATTAAGTTTGATGACACTTAGGAGGAAGGATGCAAATTTCAGGCTGACGTATGTAACTCAGATCCATAATATAAGTTTTAACAGAGATTAAACCTCATAACATGGATGAAATAACAGAGATTAAATTAGAACTAAATTGTAAGCAATTATAGGTCTAATTTTGCAGTTTCTGTTTGACAGAATGAACTTCATCAAAGCAAACAGAGCAAGGAGTAAGGAAAAAAAGAACATTTTTGAAAGATAGGATGTATGTGAGTGGTAATAATCTGGTTTTAGATCAGCCCATATAATTGAAGAAAACACAGAAAACTATATAATGTCTAAGGCCTTTAGGCTTTTTCCCGTTAATTTTATTAACTGCGTAATTTATTAACATTAGAAGATATTGTATTTCCCTGGGGTTTTTCCTATTACATCTTTAGACCTATTACAGCTATAATAGTACAAGTGGTCTGCAGAATTCTTATGTGTTTTTGTCCATGAATATTAATGCAAACAGATTTTTGTGCAAACCAAAAGTTGTGATGTGTCAACTCCTTAGGGAAATACCTGGGTTTGCATACAAATATTGATATGATATCTGAGCTTCAAATGTTCTTTCCTAGTAAAGCTCAAGTCATTCAATCAGAGAGCAGCTGAGACCACGTGAAACAGTGGGGGTCTGTCACAGACTGTGAATAATGAACTTCAGACAGCTGAAGACATCTTCAAAGTGAGCACATCAAACAACTTCTAGCCTACCATATGTTTGTATCTAGTCTTCAGTTAACTATTGCAAAATAATAACAATCTGAAGCTGCTTACATATAATTTGCAAGAATAAAAGGGCTAAATAGTTTGCCAACTTCAGCTATGAAGAAAGATCTGATGGACAAAAACCTGGTCCTTTTATAGTAAAGATTTCACTGACACAGTGAATAGTTCAGAGATTTTGAGGGGGGGCGGTCTGGTAAGATAAAACTACTGCGGTTATTTCCTTTAAGACTACTAGTACTTTTAGAATGTAATAATAAAAATAAAATAAAATAATACAAAACCCCTAGCCCTAATTACCCTAATAAATCAGTTACTTTTCTGTCTCAGGATATTAATTTTACATAAGTGGAATCTATATTTGCCAAATAAAGGATGCTCGTATAGAATGACTTCATAGCACAATGCATTGCAGTGCAATAGTTCTGTAATATTGTGTGTCCTTCATGTTTTTAGTTGCCTTACAATCATGTTTCTATGTCTTTACCTCTCACACCCTTGTCAATCTTTCAGTTCCTCTCCAGTAGCTTACTCCACAGCTGCCCCAGATGGACAAGCGATAGCATAAGCTGTGGCTGTGCGCAGGCTGTGTGTATTCTTGCTAGCCAGCAAGCGTGCGCGTGCTGATAGACTTAACAGCTGGCCACACAAAGCTGATAATTGCTGATCTCATGAAACTTGCTGGATTTTAATTATCTTTGTGACCTTTAATCCTCCGTAAATTTGGCTCAAATTGATAAGTACATCAAAAACTTCTTGGAGAAAGACAGACCATATGATTGCAACACTACCTTGTTTCTAGAAGAAATCCTAAGAAATATTTCTGAAGTGACATCAGTCAGGTGACAGCAAGTCAGAAAATGAAGGACCAAGGTCACAATAGTTTTTGAGTCAAGAGAGGGACATTAGCACCAACATTCAGTCTGAGACACAAGTCAAATCTTGGAAGATAACAGGCTTTATTTTAGTCGTCTTTGTTACTGAGACTGAATAATCTTCTGGAAACTGATTACCTAGCTATCAAAAGAACAACTGCAGGAAAAAAATGAGCCTAAACATAAACAAGTGCATGGAAAGATATATCAAAATGCAAATTATTTCAGTATGAGATTAGGACTCGCAGTCAGTGACTGGTATACTCAAATTTCAGGTAAACTTAGTCTATCACTGGGCCTGCTGAAATCCAACTGCTTGAGAAATTATGCATGACTGGGAAATGTAATGAGCAGGAGGCAAAAGCAAAAGCAGAAAGCAGCCGATAGCTGATCTTACTTCATAGGAATTTTTATAGCAAAGAAAATTTTGCAAAGTCAAGAGCTCTATGGAAAGTTCTTTTGTTGGCTTTTGGTTTAAGGTGTGGAAAAAAAAGTCAGCAAGAATAGAAAAGCATGCATTAAATCAAAGTAAAATGCTACCAAACTCAACTAGCAAAAAAAAAAAAAAAAATGGTTGGAATGTGTACATAAACTGTTTGTCAAAGAGTACTGAATAATGAACAAATTTGTAAAAATGAAAGATCAGGAGAAAATTTCTAATGAAAAAGTGAGTTATAGCTGTTGAAAAAGTCCCATAAGTTCATCCATATATAAGTCTGAAAAGATAGAAAATCATATTCATAGTCAAAACATTTAAAATGCATAGTATTACTGAAACATAATTTTTAAAGAAGGTGAAAATCAACACATGGCAGTTTTATTGAAGGTAGCTTGGCTGCACCTTTTATACTAACCGAATTTACTACACTAAGAGCAATGGTCACCTCAAAGCCCTTAGATTTCCCTGCTACTTCTGCCATGTCTCTCAGTCTTTGTGACACATTCTGTCATATGTTTTCGTTCTCCAGATTCAGAATTATGCTTCCCAAAAATCAGTGCAAGAGGAATCTCTATCCCTTTTTCATTAATCCTCAGAAGATTTATTGGTAAGAACTTACCTCCTCGTGGTCTACGTTGGTCTTACCCCCCTTGGGAGAAAAGCAAGCATGGTGGCCTGGAATCAGGGACATAAAAATACAGCAAAGATGTACTTCTCTGATCATTTAATGTGGCTCAGAAGGAGGTGTTCCTTCACACTGTCTAATAAATATCAAAGTAAACTTGGATGGAACACATTTTTCAGTAGCAGACAAATGAAAGGTATGCTCTGGCTGAGACAAGCACCATGCATTATTATGACTCACTACTTCTCTTGCCTCCTCAAAACAACGGGTAAATACAGTTTAAAAAACTGTATTTAACTGTTTTAAAAAGAGCTTCAGTGAGAGGATTTTTACTACAACACTGCTCACAGAACTGTTTAAATGTAGGTCAAAAATAAAAAAAAAGCCTTGTCCCATTATTAATTTATCAAGTTCAAAGATTCTCCCTGCAGAGCCTGCATGACGCCAGAGAAAATAATTTATATAAAATAGGGTAAATGAATACAATAAGTTAGATATAAATCCAAATCAGCTTGAACACTACACATTAAGTAACACAGACATTTGAAATACTACTGGACTGTGAACTCTAGGACCAGAAATACTACAACTAGGTTGTGAAATGTAGGAGGTTTAACACATATGCATGTGTTTCTTCCTCTTACGACTCATCAGAAGGTTGAAAAGTGTTGTTAATGAAGCTAACTTCAGGTCAATATCAATATACCTTATGCCTATGTATTCCTTAAATTAAGGATTATAAAAAGGAAAGATGTAGCTAAAGGTGGAAAACAACAAAGTGTACTTTTACTTTAGGGAAATCATAGAAGAAGATGTGCATATTTAGTAGAAACCACTGAAGATAGCTATGCAATTTTTCTTATAGGCCAGGAATCTGTATTTCCATCTTGCAAGAAAAGAAGTAGTAAATGAGAAAAGTGAATATAACAAATACAAATATAAAATCAAATCAATGACGTTAGTATTGGTGTCAAATTAACATAACCGTAAGCTAAAGTATAAAACCTATTTTAATATTCTGGAAGGATATCATTCCTACAGAAAATCCAAACAAATTCAGTGGAAGCAAGTCCTCTTTAGTTGGTTAAATCTTCTAGATTTTCAGCTTTGAACTAATTTTTTCTCAGGTACAGGGAAAGTCCAACACTTTTTTTGCAGCATGTTAGCTAAATCCATAACGGACATTCTAAATCTACACCTTTGTTGTTTATTTTAATCTGAAATGTGAAAAGACTGTGTACCTTCTCTCCAGTGTAATAACTAGGACAGTGAAACCAAGAAGTAGAGAATACATTTTCTCTGTGTTTCAGCATTTTAAAGACTATGTAGAAACAAGACAGCTTTGTTTTCTTGTATGCCACATCAGATCTGGATGAGATAAAATGACTATGTTCCCTTTGGCTGTCTTTATGAAGAATCATTTCTTGTCACTTTATATTCATGAGGTAATTCAATTTAATGCATGTTTTTATCAGATGTCTGAGAGGCGCATGGAAGCCGATCACTGTCTGGGTCATTTGTGTAAGAAGCACCTCAGAGTACAGAACAGTTAACTCGAGGATAAAATAAAAAATTCATAATTTCAAAGCTAGATCTAAATTAAACAGCCTTTTTATTGTTTTTTTTTTACCACATAGCAAAATAAAAAAACCCCAACCTTTAAGAGGAACTTGGAAACACTATAGAAGTTCTTCTTACTTTTGCTAAATTCTCTGTCATGAAGAATTTTTCAAACATGAATGGACCCCTGCACCTAAGCTCTTCAGGAAGAAAATAATAAGTTAATATTCATGACCAAAAGGGAAAGAACCAATGCAAATTTACACTAGGTAAGGTCCTGAAATTCTTATATAATATTGCTGCTGTCAGAGGGAGATACAAACCTCCTCAGGCTTTATCTCCCATGAGCCTCTCCTTTTTAGTCTGTTCCTCTCAGGCCTTTCTGTGACTTTCATTCTTTTCATAATTTGTGAACAATTATATTAAGTTGGTGGAACAAACATATTATAATATTCTAATTGGGATGTGTTTTGCCCTGATTTTGCTGATGGCGATGATAAAAAAAAATTCTGTATCATCTGCCTCACTTTATTTACATAATAGGTAAGTAGCACTAGTTATAGTAGAAGGGGTATTAATGTTCTAAAGTGCATTAAGGAAATTCAATATAAAGTTCCTCATAAGTATAATAATGATCATTTACATATTATATATTGTATATCATATCTATATACCTATATTTACTTTTTCTCCTCTATAATTTCTAATTGGATCTTGAATCATTTTGAACTGAATTTCAAATTCATTGAAATTGACTTCTCTCATTAAACTATAAAAAGATCACTATCAATCCATTAGGAAACTCAAGATCTCTAGCTAAAATGTAAGTCAGAAGACCCTGTGTTATATCCCATTCTTGAGAAAAAACAAACCAAACCAAAGTTTGAAGATAGTTCCAGAAGATGGCCACTCACTTTTCCATGTCAGGGTGTCTAAGTAGCATGGCACCTTTTCATTAAGAAATAGCCATTTTCAGTACTCTTGGGCCTTTCACCTTGATAATCTATTGCCTTTATCTTCATGTCTGTGGAAAGTAGCATTAAAGTGTCTCATTGTCAGAAAGCTGCAATTTGGAGAAAGTACATCAGAAGAGACAGTCAGGTGCTACATCTTTGAGAGTACCAATTAATTCTGGGGTTTTTTTTACTTAGTAATTGTAACTTTGGTGGGAAATACATACAAAATGTATGCAAATTGGGACTGTTTAAACCTGAAATATTATAGCAATTTCAACTTATTCATTTGATGCATATTTAGCCTCACAAAATCTAGATGTATTAAAAATGCTATAAACAAAAGACAATTCAAATGCCCAAATAATGTAATATGCTATTATGATGCAATATTCATATTTCTTTTTTCATTACAGAAACCCAGTATTACATATAGAAGTTAACACTAGTATCTCCTACAGATCAAACACAAGATTTAAAATTTGCATTAATTTTTGCTCCCTCCCTCTAAGCACCAACATTACACAAATACAATGTGAACTACATTATTTACTTACAAAAGACCATTTCAGTATTGCTTGCATTCTATTTGGCAAGCAGATTCTAGCTTGATCAGTCTATACACAGGATTAGCTGGAAGCTCTACAGTATAGTTCATGATGTACTGAACCCAAGGTAGCAGTGTTAAGCCTGCCTCTCATTTATATTTGTCAATTTCTGCTTGCTGTTGTGCTAGCTACTTTTCATGAAGGTACCTTTCAATCTAGACTACAGTCAGAGCAAGCCTGTGGGTTTTTTTTGCAAAACACTGCATAGACAGTATTCTAAGCCACGTGTTTGGGGTAACAAACTAAAACCCCCAAACCCCATAACTCCTGGTGATCTGGGGGTTCCAAAGCTAAAGAGGAAATAATCAGAAATCCTATATCCTTATTTTCAATATCTCATTAATTTAAACCAATGCATGATTACCTGAAGCTTTTCTTCTGAGACCAAGGCTGGTCATCCAGGACATAGTAATTTCTTAAGTTTTATGTTTTGTATAAAACACATTAATGAGAGAAACATCTTATTTGAGCAGGAGCACTATAAGATTCTAATACCAGAGTTAGCTGAGGTTGCTAAACAGTGAGAGAATCATTCCTTTTTTTTTTTAAAAAAAAAAAAAACTTTACAAGGTTTTAGTTTACCAGTGAAAATCTTTATTACTTAACCTAGCTTGAAATAATAGGAAGCCCAGTAGTAGAAAACTGAATATCCTCTGGTTAAGGTGTCGTATTTTTAAAATTCTTAAAAATAATGTCAATTGGTCATTTTTTTTTTCATACTTCAATACCCAAAAGGCAGCTTACCAGGCAACTGAAATCATTCCACCAAGGCCAGTTATCTGGCTTCTTTAAAAAAAAATTGTCAGAAGAGCAAAAATCTATTTTGAAGATATGCTTCCAGGTCTTCAAGATGAAAAGGCTTTCAGAGATAGGAAATGGAAGCTTAAATAATAGCTCCCACCAAGCTAGGAAGAAAGTGACTTTTTTCCTCAGATATCTATTCTGTGGTAATAGATTATAGTTTAGTACCTAATTTATTCATGGCTAAGTTTACTCATATGTCACTGTACACAGAGAGATTTCAGCAGGTGCAGTGTGGTGCAGTACCATTTCTAGCCTCAGAATCAGTAGGTGTGCTGACAGAAAGTCAGACAAGCACAAAAATGTCATCAGTTATATTATCTGTGGTTCCAGAACTAACATGGTTCCTGCCAGCTTCAGAGTTACCCTGTCTACTCTACTGTATGCTATGGACATGTCCTTAGAAGTCTAGGTATGTCAGTTGGTGAGATGTTAAACATAAGTCTTATGATAGCTGCTGTTTTTCTGGAAGATCCTGAGGCAAGAATTCAAAGCCCACGTGAAAATCTCAGTTTGCATATTAAAAATTATGCTTGTAATTCTTCAAGGCATGGAAAAAAGCTTTGAAATTTCTCAGAAAATGTACCCTAAAGGACAAGAAAGTTAAGGGAAATACAAATGCAAACCCCCAAATCACTTCTTTTTTTTCCTTTTTAAGTAGTGTAATGTTTAATGATTATAAAATCTTGAGATGTTTTTGGTTTTCAGGTACTGAAACAAGTCCTAAAAAAGAGAGGAAAAACAGTCAGGATAGAAGCAACATAGTGGATATGCTTTTTCCACATATGACATATCCATGGGACAACCCAGAATCATTTTGGGAATATGCAGCTCCCGAAGGATAACCTATCTTTACTGCACCAAACATAGCTACTGATGTGTGCCGTGTGTGCCTTTATTACACTCTACCTTTTAGAAAGTCAATAATAAATCTAAATGTCACTATTTCCCAAGCACAGGATCTACATTTCTGCAAACTACTTTTAACATCCATTACACCTATTATTATATCTGGTACCATAACATAATATTCTGCACTTGTCTCTTAATATACATTTCGTTAAACCAACCATTTGTTTAGCATATGGTTATGCCAAAGATTCATCATGAGAACAATAAGTAGCAAACAATACTTTCAGCAGTAAAACTTTTTATTGAGAACTCTACTATTTAAAGACTCTGAGCACCTCAAAGGTATTGAGTGCTCTTGATTTTGCTAAATTCATTGGAAGTTGAGGATGCTTATCACTTTGTATGATGTTCTTAACACTCAGCAGGAGTGGAAACATGGCAAACACGGTTTTCTGACCAGTTATACAGTGTTATGTCCATCCTCTAACAATAGTACTTTCAAGGCTTGACTTTATATAAAATAAAAAATCCATCAGGGTCAAATAGTCTAGCAGACCAGCAGCAAGGAGTGTGAAATTAAAGAAGAGAAATAAAAAGTATATTGGAAGTGTCCATCCCCACAGCCTGAGCTCTTCTCTGCTGTTATTTGACACTTACTAAGTGCCCATTATTATAAGAAGTTGTCATGGGGGAAAAAGGAACACCAAAACTAAGATGCTGCTAAGTTCAACTTACTGAGCAGACCAAATAAGAGAGAGGCAGTGTCAGGAAATGCTTACCCTCATGTGCATACACACAATTAACTGAGACCTGCCCCAGTTATCGTTGCAGTGACCAGCATAGTTCAGCCACAGGAACACAACATTCACTCAGGGTGGTCTCAATGTCTGGTTCGGGGCAGTAGCTCAGCACCAACATGTAATTTTTCCATCTTGGGTACTCTGCTTCTTGAAGGCATGTCCATGTAACAACATTTTCCCCAATCCTTGTTACTGGTGGGGTTAAATAGCCAGATAGATAGCCAGATCACATACAATCAAATCATTATCACAGTGTACCTTTCCAGCAGTTTCAGGCATTGTTCTGTCACTTCTTGATCTGTACCAAGGTTCATAGCATGCAGTTTTTGTTTTCATTATCCTGTCATTCACATATCATTATGTTAATTTACTCAATTCTTGATCAAAGCAAGGTCATATTGCTCCTGTGTCAGGTATAAAGGAAACATTTTTTCTTGTAGCATGCTCATTTATAATTAAATTAAGAAATTTCCTGGAGAATCATTGTGCATATTTTCTCTGTTTTTAGGGAAGAAAATGATTAACCTTACTTGATGGGCCAGATGTTCAGGTGACGT
The DNA here is from genome assembly GCA_020745775.1 of Theristicus caerulescens. NCBI lineage: Eukaryota > Metazoa > Chordata > Aves > Pelecaniformes > Threskiornithidae > Theristicus > Theristicus caerulescens. Next base: position 80,592,305 of record CM036558.1, read on the forward strand.
AAATCTTGGTAGCATGACTGACTAAATATATCTAGTTCCAGAGAAGGACATACTCTTATTTCTCAGTTCATCTGAGTTTTTCCCACCCCACCACCTCTCCTGAATTTCATATCAGTTTGGCATATAGCATTCATCAAATATTAATGGTGATATAATGTGAAATTAAACACTATTAGAACCACCAAATACCCTATCCCTGTTCAGAATTACTTGATTTTTCTGTCATTTTACTTCTCAAGTCCCTTAATGTACTCTACTGTCATAGCATCAGCTGATTTCCTCTGAAACATAAAAATCTTTACAGTAATTTTTAAAAGCTTTCTTATAATTTCCTCTGTTTGGATAAGCAATTTATACTTATTAATCCCTAGCAGACACTGTCATATTCTGACAGGGCTATTCATATAGTACTGAGAAGCTAAAATCACATCTTCTTTATTTCCTTTCTTGGGCCAGATTCTGCTCTCACTAACAATGTGCATGTTCCAGACAAACAATGTTGCTTTAACCTCCACTTCCAAGATTTTGTTGCGGACAAGCACTTGTGGGTACTGGTGGATGAAAAATTGGACATAAGCCGACAATGTACACTCACAGCCCAGAAAGCCAACGGTATCCTGGGCTGCATCAAAAGAAGCATGGCCAGCAGGTCGAGGGAGGTGATTCTGCTCCTCTACTCTGCTCTGATGAGACCCCACCTGGAGTACTGCATCCAGCTCTGGAGTCCTCAGCACAGGAAGGACATGGACCTGTTGGAGAGGGTCCAGAGGAGGGCCACAAAAATGATCAGAGGGCTGGAACACCTCTGCTATGAGGAAAGGCTGAAAGAGAGGGGGTTGTTCAGCCTGGAGAAGAGAAGGCTCCAGGAACACCTTATTGCAGCCTTTCAATACTTAAAGGGGGCCTACAAGAAAGATGGGGACAAAGTTTTTAGTAGGACCTGTTGCAATAGGACAAAGGGTAATGGTTTTAAACTAAAAGAGGGTAGATTCAGACTAGATATAAGGAAGAAATTTTTTACAATGAGGGTAGTGAAACACTGGAATGGGTTACCCAGAGAGGTGGTAGATGCCCCATCCCTGGAAATATTCAAGGTCAGGCTGGATGGGGCTCTGAGCAACCTGATCTAGTTGAAGATGTCCATGCTCATTGCAGGGGGGTTGGACTAGGTGATCTTTAAAGGTCCCTTCCAACCACTCTATGATTCTGTGATACTACGGTTTTCAGAAAAAAATTTCCACATTTTTGTGGAAGCACTTTTGTACATAGGGTGCCACAATGTAGCTAAGCAATTCTCTGGGATTTTCTTGTGTTGCTTATGCTTTTTAAAAATGCATTGCATTAAAAACTTAAAATTATATATATTTATTTGTGCATTTACACAAAGTAAAAACTTCAGTGGTGCAAGACCTTTGCCTTTGCACTTTTCATTACCAGAATGATGCTCCACATGATGACCCTTCCTCATGCTCAAAACAGCTGGCAGGAAATTGCAGTAAACATGATTCCCACCCAGTGTGTTTCCAGAGAAGAGGAATCTTAACATGGACTTTAAACTTATTTATTTTGGTGAAGGTATCCAAATATCATGCTGGTGGGCAGCAATTTGAAAAAGCAAGATGGGTGGGATGCAAATTTTACATTTTCCAATGAATATATAATATTTTCCATTGTTGAGATTAATTAAAATGAGTCATTACAGAATTATTTTATATGCTTCTTGAAAACAAGAGAACACGTAATAATTAATAAATTATTAATGATTAATGTTTTTAACAGGTGGATTTTTCCTCTTGTCCTGTAGCCAGTTCTCCTATTGGACTTTGCATTATTTCTAGTATAGCAAGGATTTCTCATTTTTGTGTTTATAGTGCCAGACAACTGTCTTGGTTTTGACATCATGAGTGAGGGCTGATTGTTCCTAACCACCTCACCTTTGCAGTTTCAAAAATTGACCTGGAACTATCCTGTGCTTCTGGAGACTCTTTAAAGCATTCTGATTTTTAGTAGGCAAATGCTAAATCCTTTTTTGAAAATCAGGCTCTTTCAGAGATACGTCAAAATTAGGCTTCCAGAAACAAAAGACCTCCAAACAACTTCTCATTTTTGAGAATGTAGGCTGCAACTCGTGGGAAATGCCATTAAAAGAAGCTATTCATACACAGTCTATAAAATCAATGTGTAAAAAATTGGAAGTCTTGTTCTGTTCAAGAATAAAAAAAATGTAATACATTAAACAGTTAAACTTCCCTTCTGTATCCTGCGGTGTGAGATGGTTTCTTATCTTTATCTGAGGGCCATCTAATACATGCTGTTTTGTACTGGGACTTTGAGAAAAGGATGAGTTGAATGCAAGAGATGGTAGTCTGACAAAGAATAAAGACATAGTTCTGAATGCATTGAACATGACTTATACCATGCTTCTAGCTTAGAAGATGTAAAAGTTCACAAGTGACAAATATTTCTTTTAATATATTTATATGTCCAACATCCAATTATTTTTTACTGCTATTTCTGTAAAGCAAAGTGCTCTGTTCACAAAAGAATTATGCCCCAGTGCAAGGATGAATTTAGTTTGCTTTTTCCTTTTTTTTTTTAAGTGTGCACTTAAATGGAGTTGGCATTCTGAAACATGGCTTAGTTATCCTGTGACTCTTCTGTCACACAAGGATAGCAGGCAAATGAAAGAGGGAAGGGAGCTAATTAGACATTATGTAGAGTTGCTTGTAAACTAATAAGAAATATGATTTATAACCTAAAAAAGATGACATTTCAAAAATTTGGTTATATTTGCAATGAAGCTCAGAGGAATTTAAAACTTACAATATTTGCATATAACTAATGCCACAGTTCTCTGTGGTGTCATTGTTGTGTATGCTGTTGTTTTTTCACTGTTCATATCTATTTCATATAGGTTTAAAACCTAGTCACTGAGAAACCTCAAAGTAGGACCAAAAAAGCTAATTAAGACCCTTGGTATGGAAAGAAGACACAAATACATACACAGCTGCCCCCCAGTTATTTTATTAAGAACACATATATTGAAATACTGTTCAGGTATCATGAGCATGGGACCCATTGCAAAAACAAACAAACAAACAAAAACACAACAGAGGATGTTGATGACAGTTGGTACATCCTGGTATCAACATTTATTGTTTCTCCTCTGCAAACCTAGAACAAACTGTTGCTTGGTCATTTTCTTATCCTGAGGCAAAAGAAAGACAATTGTAATACCAGTTTCCTGACCTCTTAAGATAGTAAGAAATTACTCCAGTTACTTTTCCTTATTGAACTCAACTGCCCTTTTCAGCTATCAACAGACAGATGATCAGGACAATGTTTCTCAGAGAGAATTCTAACTCGAGTCTGCTCAAATAACCTATGAAAAGGCCAAATTGAAATCAGAAGATGATAGTAATTTATAATCTGAGAATAATTTACTATGCTAGACTCGAACTGCTCAGAGGTCTACTAAAACTTCAGAAAATCGTGTTTCAGATGTGATCAATACCAACCTACCCTTCTTCAATTCTTCTCCTCAGTAAGCTCTAAAGCAGCCCATCCCTCTCCGCCTATTTTAATTTTGTATTTGCCCATTTTGTAAGATTCTAGGTAGCCAAGTAATGCACAGTATATAGGGCCCATGCTTTCAGTTCAAATATAAAAATCTGGATTTTGTAAACACCTCCATTAGTGATGACATTACATTTTCATTAGCAGGCAAAGTTAGCTCTTGAAAACGTACCACAGTGGTTTATCTATCAGGTGGACTCATCTTGTTCCAAGTACATACTGATAACGAGAACAAATACATTCATTATTGCTAACACAAGGAAAACTTCGTTATCATGTTTTACTCTAATTGCCTCCCTGTTCCTTTTATATTATTAAAACACATACAATTTAAGGCATGCGGATGACTTTACATCTTTATTACAATGTGTCTTTCAAGATGGTAGTCATGGATAAGTTTCTTTGGCTTTCAGTAAAAAGAGCTGGACATTTTTGACAACATTTAGTTATCTTCATCTTTAGATCAGAGGCCCACAGAATTAAGCATAAGAAGAATTGTCCAGGCTAGGTGGCTGATTGGTTTCTTTCAGAGAATAAAAAGTGACCCAAGGACACAGATGCCCTAAACACAGAACAATAAGTATGCCCAGATATGTAAATAGAATCACACAATCACAGAACTTTGAGGTTGGAAGAGACCTCTGGGGATCTTTTAGCCCAAGCCCTTGCTCAAAGCTGGGCCAAGTACAGCAGGTTGCTCAGGGCTGTGTCCAGTCAGATCTTGACAACTTCAAGCATGGAGACTCCACCCACAAACTCTCTGGGCCCCTGCTCTAGTATTTGACCACCTTCAGAGTAGAAAAGTTTTTCATTATATCTAATTGGAATTTTCCATGTTGCAATTCATGTTTTTCCTTCAATCCTGTTGTTTAACCAGGTCTGTTAAAAGCTTATTTGTGAAGTGTCCATACGTAGGGCAATGGTAGCATATTACTCAGTGCAGAGGTATGCACCCTGTTTCATGGTTGGATGGATAACTTTTTTTGTTTGTTTTTTTTTGTTGTTGTTGGTGGTTTTTTTTAAGGAAGGGGCATTGCATTTTGGTTTTTCTTCTAATTTGTTGAGGGTTGGTCCACACTACTGTGGAGCTTTTTTCACATATATGCAGAACAGTGTTTACACAGATTTTAAATTGTTGACAAGTACGTTAAAAAAAGATTTAATTGATCTTTTACTGGGTACAGGAGATGCTGCTGTAGTTGCAATGCTTAATCATAGGCAGATGTGAGCCAGGAAATAATGTGAAATGTGAATAATAATCAAAAGCCATTATTCTTTATAAGAAAAATGGAGAGGTTTCCTAGCATGACTAAATAAACTCAAGCACCGTATTCATTCAGCCTATTTATGTAAATAAAGTAATATTCATCTGCTATCATATTTCCATTGCCAATCAAAACAAGAAAAAATGTTAAAGGGAAGCATGGATAATCACTGATAAGAAATTACATAATAATAAGGAACTAATTATCCCTTTCCAGATTTGAGCTTACAGCTTCACATACTGACGTAATATCGATAACAGTTCAGAGGAACTGTACTCCATTTCATGGGGTCTCTAGCATTATTATCTTTTATGGTAAAAATTCTGTCTGGAATAGAAATTTTGTTTCTTAAAAAGGAGATTTGTAAGTGCTAATGGGTTCAAAGAGATATAATTTTATGCATGTATTTTTCATAATGAAAAGGATTTTTCAAAAAATAAGATCTCAAAGACTCTCCTACAACTCAGCCAGACTCCAGGTTCATGGAAGAATGTTCTGCTGGCAAATTCCTCTATCCCAAGAGAGGACAGTTTTAGGCCTTGCATTCTATATTGCTGCAAAGGAAAACAGACTGACAGCATAAACCAAGAACTACATAACATGACATGAATAAATAGGTGGGCTAACAGTAAAATGGCCATCTTTCTTCTCATGTAGCAATAAAAACTTAACAGCTGGTAAACTTCCTCCTTTCTGAAGTCTCCTCTTTGAAAGTCTCACAGGGGTCAAACTAGCCTATCTCTTCAGAAAGATCCAGCAGTGAGCACAGATACATTTCCTCTGGTTTATGGATTGAATAAGTAAGGACTAGATGAACGATTATATTTTAAGGAGTTTGACAGATGAGCCCCTGTGAAGGGCACATTGGCTATTTGCTTTAATAACAGGTGCAGTTAATCTTTGGCTTTAAGAGGAGATGCTTTTTTTTTTACAGATTTTGGTTATTATATTTTATTGTCTCTTGATTTTGATACAGTATGTTTCAGTTGACATAGCAAAATAGCTTGAAAGCTCTGGCCAGCAGTAAGTGCCTGGACCTGAATTACATGGCATCCCATTTAGATGGTCCTCTTTACAAAAAAGCATTGCTAACCATGGTATTAATTGTGAAGAAGGGTCATTTTGCTTCCTTCATTTTAGAGGCATCTTTGTACAAGTTATTTGCAATGCCAGCAAATTAATTCTTAATACAGCAAAATTTTTGCAAGAATATTCATAGAAGCAATGGTTCATAAATATGGCACTTGTTTTTATGGAGTCACTTTTCAGAACAAATTTGTATTTCATACTGTTAAAGAGAACTCAAGGACTGTGATCTACTAATTAAGCTAGGGTGAGGATTTGACTGCCATTTGTATGGATACCCTGTTTGAACTTAGATAAATCACTTACAATCTTTGTCCTTCAGAGTATTCACTTTGAAGATATGTATAACAATTCATAGCAGCTCTACAAAGGTTTTGTAAACTTTAATTCATGATTGTAAAGCAGTTTGATGTCATTGCAAGAGAAATCACTATAATCATCATTAAATTGCAAAGTATTTTTAGTTAAAGTACATACATTTTCACAGGACATACCTTCATAAATTAAGCTTGATGAAATTAATATTAACCATTGACATTCAATAAATCAGGAAGTGTATATGAATATTTAGTGACAAAAATGCACTATAAAGAGAAATCTTTGAAGCTGTTGTTCTATCACTGTGCAGAGAACACCCACCCAAGTTTAAAATCAACAAATAATCAACATGATAGAATATATACCTTAGTAAAATGACACTTCTCTTTTGGGGGAAGAAAAGAAACAGAATTAAGTATTTTTTCAGTACATCCATTTTAATATACCCACATACTTTGCAATCATATTAATTAAAGCTGAAACTAAAAGTATAGCTGCATTGGAACAAATTATATAAGGAAAGATGACTTTTAAGTCATTAACATAAAATCAGTCAGTTTAATGAAAGGAGGCCAGATAATTCAATATTATTCTTTTTATTACTTTTTAACCTTTTTAGCTTTTCTAAGGATAAAATACGCTGAACTTTCTGAAACCAGCTGCTCAATTTCAGAAGATCCTATGATTTTCTTTTGGCAGTCATTATAAGTCAGGCTGCCAGCAGTAAAATCTAAATAAGCTCAGGAATTTTAAGGGAATTATCAGATGTCAGGCATTCTATACTTAATTGAGCTCAAATCCTTTATAAAACTTAGATGTGTCCCAAACAGTAAAATATATCCCAATATTTAATTAAGCCTGGATTTAATTAGGCAAATCCACTACATATGAAAAAAAAATCAATAATTTGACCACTGTGGCCTCAAAAGTATTTGATTCATTAGAATTTTTTTTTTTTTAACATGGTCTTTAACTCAAGCCTAACTAATATTCCAGGCTCTTTATCTTTTATTCAGAAGCCCAAAAGAGTCTGTGCCTGGTGGCTCAGATACAGCAGAATTATATATTCAAAGGTTTTCCAAATGACAAACTTGTTCCAGAGTTAGTGACACATCCTCAGACAAATACAAAAGAGAAGTGACTTCTGCCAGAGAAAAACAATGTTAAGATGATGATCAGGAGAGGGGCTGTGATATTTCTATGGTAAAGGTGAAAGGAAGAATGTTTGGCTGAAAGTCAACAGCTTTGGCCAAGGAAAGAGAATTGCTTTTGTACATCTTTCCTTCTGTAATTGAGTTTGGGCTTGTAACGTCATCTAACCACTTCTGACAACCTGCCAAAATGGAGATGGCAAGCTCTTATAATAAATTGCTACAGAAATCATCCTTCATCTACTCAGTTCAATGCCACAGCAACTTTCAGTATGCAAAATATACTCCTCATTTTTAAGTTTTCCTAAACAGCTGAGATAGCCTTGATTGTTTCCACAAATAAATAAATAAATAAACAAGCAAAGGAAAAGCCAAGAAAAACACGCGGCTTTTTCAAGCCACAAATAGGTACGGAACTGAAAGCTACAGGCAAGCTGCTGCCTGTGACCCTCAATATTGTCTTTGTGTATTAAGAGAGCACAAAACACCTAGGAATCCTGTTATTCACATTACAACAAAAGACTGTTATTCATGTTACAACATGCCATAGGCTACCCAAACAAAAGAAGTCAGGGCTGGAGAACTGTGTTTGGAATTACCATCCAGTAATCAAGTAATTGCAGCATCTACTACAGAGGCAATCTCCAGAAGCAACTCTTAGCAGTAAGCATCTCAAAATTCTCTCAGTCAGGCTCCAGTCCAAAACATGTTTGTTCTGTTTGTTGTTCACTGAAGAGGGAAATGCATCCATTTTCATCCCTGATTTTGATACTGTTGCTCATCCAGTACTACCCCATCTACAGGAAACTACAATGATGAGAAGAAGAAACACCTTCCAGTGATTTGGATTATTCTTCTCAGACTGGATAAATTTTGCATTAACCTAAAATGCTCCTTTGAATCCAGAAGTCTTACTTAAAAGTTCTTTTTTACACTTTCTGTCATGATTCTTGAAGCAGAAATATTTTCCTTACTACTTTGTTTCATACCAGAAAACTTTCCTAATTGCTAGTCATCATTCCATGCATATTCTTTGCTTGACATTTTTAAATAAACCTGCTCACTGATACACAGATTTGCACCTTCAAGATTCCGGAAAAATAGGTTTGCACACAGGGCACATGCTACAGTCCTGATTTTTAAGGATCAAGATACCCCAAAGATACCTGTTGTTAGCTAGTCTTGAAACTATATGTAATTCAAAATAGGTTATCATTATATAAATAAACATCTATTTACAACTTCTAAAATAAACAACATGGTTATGAAACTTGTAAGAGATTAAGATGAGAACGTTTATTTACATGACTACATATAAAATGTATACATCTTTCTTCCTCTCTCTGTAGTTATCCAATCATCAGCTATGGACGCTAACTCAAAAACTGTGGTTAGGGACTTTTATCATCCTGCATGCCTCTCAGTTTCCATTCATAGCTAGCCGTTATGCCCTTTTTTCCCCCTTGAATCTTCTCATTCTCTCCTCTGTACTCACTTAGCGTTTATTAACTCAAGCAAGAGGAGAATGAGTGCTTTTCTCATAGGCAAGTGAAAGATACTTTCCATGTCTGTTGATTCACTGCATAAATTGCAGCATGAAATGTACCCTTCAACTGAAACTTTTATTTTATACTCACCTGTATTTTGGGTGCGTGTTTAAAGAAACACAGGGAGTGGGGCTGGAGAAAGTACAGAAGAGCAATTCAAACAAAGAAAAGGACAGAGCAGTTGCCTTACAGGGAGACATTGAAAAGGTTCAGACTCTTCAATCTGTGAATGAGGAGGCTGAGGGGAGATGGAGGCTGGAAAAATCATGAGTGCAATGGAAAAAGAGAGTGCAGGACTATCACCAAATCTCAATAAAAATACTAAGCAATTAAAAAAATCATAGAATCATAGAATGTCCTGAGTTGGAAGGGACCCACAAGGATCATCAAGTCCCACTCCTGTCCCTGCATAGGACAACCCCAAAATTCACACCATATGTCTGAGGGCATTGTCCAATTGTTTCTTGAATGTTGTCAGGCTTGGTGCCATGACTACCTCCTGGGGGAGCTTGTTCCAGTGCTCCATCACCCTCTGGGTGAAGAACCTTTTCCTAATGTCCAGCCTAAACCTCCCCTGGCATATCTTCCTGCCATTCCCTCGGGTCCTATCATTGGTCACCAGGGAGAAGAGATCAGTGCCCGTCCCTCCTCTTCCCCTTGTGAGGAAGCTGTAGACTGTGATGAGGTCTCCCCTCAGTCTCCTCTTCTCCAGGCTGAACAGACCAAGTGACTTCAGCTGCTCCTCATACGGCTTCCCCTCTAAACCCTTCACCATCTTTGTGGCTCTCCTCTGGACACTCCCTAGTAGCTTTGTATCCTTTTTGTACTGTGGCGCCCAGAACTGCACACAGCACTCAAGATGAGGCCACACCAGTGCAGAGTAGAGCGGGACAATCACCTCCCTCGACCGGCTGGCAATACAGTGCTTGATGCACCCCAGGACACGGTTGGCCCTCCTGGCTGCCAGGGCACACTGTTGGCTCATGTTCAACTTGCCGTCAACCAGAATCCCCAGATCCCTCTCCACGGGGCTGCTCTCCAGCCTCTTGTTCCCCAGTCTGTATGTACATCCAGGGATGCCCTGTCTTATGTGCAAAATCTGGCACTTGCCCTTGTTAAACTTCATACGGTTGGTGATTGCCCAGCTCTCTAATTTGTCCAGATCTCTCTGCAGGGCCTCTCTGCCCTTGAGGGTGTCAACAGCTCCTCCCAATTTTGTGTCATCAGCAAACTTTGATAGTAATCCCTCAAGTCCTGCATCCAAATCATTTAGGAAGACATTAAAGAGCACTGGCCCTAAGATGGATCCCTGCGGAACCCCGCTAGTGACTGGTCGCCAGTTCGATGTAACCCCATTTACTATAATCCTTTGAGCCCAACCCATCAGCCAATTGCACACCCATTGCATTATGTGTTTATCCAGCTGTATGCTGGACATTTTGTCCAGGAAGATATTGTGAGAGACAGTATTGAAAGCTTTACTGAAATCCAAAAAGATTGCATCAACTGGCTTCCCTTGGTCAACTAGGTGGGTAACCTTGTCATAGAAGGAAATCAAGTTTGTCAAGCAGGACTTTCCCCTCGTAAACCCGTGCTGGCTGGGACCAATGACTGCGTTGTCTTTCAGGTGTTTTTCAATAACTCCCAGAATAATTTTCTCCATGATTTTGCCAGGCACAGAGGTGAGACTGACAGGCCTGTAGTTACCAGGGTCATCCCTGTTGTCCTTCTTGAAGACTGGGACAACGTTTGCCAGCTTCCAGTCAACCGGGACCACCCCAGATTCCCAAGAGCATTGAAAAATCATTGAGAGAGGTCTCATTATGACATCAGCCAGCTCTTTAAGTACTCTCAGATGAATCCCATCGGGCCCCATTGACTTATAGGGATCCATCTGGAGCAGCAAATCCCGCACAAGTTTGGGGTTGGTTGGGAGTTTGTCATTCTCGCAGTCATGGTTCTCTAGCCCAGAAGGGAGTCCCAGAGCCCATCATTGGTGTTGAAGACCAAACTGAAGAAACCATTAAACGTCTCTGCTTTGTCTATGTCCCTGTTTGTGAGATGACCATGCTCATCAAGTAATGGGCTAATGTTATTTCTCGCCTGCCTTTTGCTATTAACATATTTAAAAAAGCCCTTTTTATTGTCCCTCACAGTGCTGGCCAACTGTAGCTCTAATTGAGCTTTGGCCACGTGAACTTCCTCCCTACAGTGGCAAACAACATCTCTTGTAGTCCTCCCAGTTGCCTGACCTTGCTTCCACTGGCCATACATTTTCTTTTTCGCCTTAGTTCTAGCATAAGATCCCTACTCAGCCAGGCAGGCCTTCTACCTTGCCGGCTTGACTTCCGACATTTTGGAATTGCCTGCTCCCCTGCTCTTAGGAGGTGGTGCTTGAAAAGTAACCAGCACTGATGGACCCCAGCACCTTCAAAAGCTTTTTGCCAGGGGACCTTACTAAGTAGTTCCCTGAGCAGCCTGAAGTCAGCTCTCCTCATATCCAGCGTTGAGGTCTTGCTGGCAGTTTTCCTCCTGTTACTATAAATTTTAAACTTGACTGCTTTGTGGTCGCTGTGGCCAAGGCAGCCATCAATTGCCACTTCACCCATGAGACCCTCTCTGTTAGTAAGCAGCAAGTCGAGGAAGGCACCTTTCCTGGTTGGTTCCCTTAGTGCTTGTACCAAGAAGTTATCATCCAGATGGTTTAGGAATCTTCTGGGCCTGTTTATACCAGCTGTGTGGTATTCCCTGTTGACATCTGGCAAGTTGAAGTCCCCCATAAGGACAAGGGCAGATGACTTAGGAGCATCCCTTAGTTCCTTAAAGAATAACTCATCAGTGTCATCGCCTTGGCTGGGTGGCCTATTGTAGACTCCCTCAATGACATCTGCTTTATTTGTCTGTCTTTTAATCCTTACCCAGAGGCTCTCAACTGTGCCATCGCCAGCTGCTAGCTCCATGCATTCCAGCCCCTCCACTAAATACAATGCCACCCCCCCCCACCTCACCTGCCCTGCCTATCCCTCCTGAAGAGCCTGTAACCATCCATCATGGCAGACCAGTCACAGGACTCATCCCACCAGGTTTCACTTAAGCCTATGATGTTGTATCTCTGGGATTGGGCCAAGGCATCTAGCTCCTCTTGCTTGTTCCTCATGCCGTGTGCATTTGTGTACAACAACTTCACATGTGGTTCACTGTGCCCATTACCTCATGGAGAAGTCTGAGGAGTCTCACTAGCACACACCTTCTTGAACTTTGGCATTGCTTTAAAACAGATAATAGCAAGTTTTTCTGAAACCAGTAAATAGCTTTGGATTAGCAACTGGTTGCCACAGGAAATAGTAGAAGCAGATAGTACTATTCTGTTTAAAAACTATAAGACAAATTCATGCACAACAGGTCCATTAAAAAGTACTAAACAGAATAGGCAGCTACCTAATTAGCTACCCTAAGTCAACAACTGTGGATCCTGGGGTACAACAGGGAAAACACTGTTTTGTTCATGTGGTTTAAATCAAATGAGAATCAAAGTCGTTTATTGATTTACTAATGATATGTAATTAACCAGCAATCATTGAACTATACAGTCAAGATCAATCACAGCAATACAACAGATAAACCACAACATTAGATACCTACAAAATGCATTTACATTCCTTACCTCAGACACTAGGACTAGCTAGAAGTTTCTACTTCTCTTTGGCAGAAGAGGCAACTGATTAAAGAAAATTCACAGCTGATTGTTGATTCTTTAAATTTTCTTTATTGAGGAATCTGCACTGTCATAAGCAGTTTTTCATCTCGGCATACCAAAAGTGCATATCGAAGCTCAGGAGCCCATCTGAAAAATCAGTAATGTTTTGAGTTCTATCTTAGGTTGGGTATTCAGCTTTTCTTATCATGACGTATCTTTAAAACTGTAAGTGATCAACAGTTAAGATATACTTAATTAAAATTATCTCAACAAAGAGCCTTAATGAACAGATTTAGCTTAGAAAGTCTAAGCCATTAAAGGCATTAAAAAGGTGAAGCACTTATACATGGTAACTGAAACTGTTTATTTTCTGGTTGCAGCAAAAATATATGCAAGAGCTAATGCATATGGCAGGAATTGAAAAGTTCCACAACTTCAAAGATATTGATCTTATCTTCTTCTGATTTTTTTTTTCTTTGTCTATGTGAATATATCAAAAATTTCATTTGGAATTTACAGCAGTAGCTGCTTTGTTTTATGCATGATATGAAAATGCAGCAAGAGAGAAAATTGTGTCAGCTTTTGTATCCCAAAACCAAATAACTAAATTCTCAGATTTTTATAAAACAAAGATACACCAAAAATGAGCCCTAAACCATGGAACAAGACTAGGAACTGCAAAAGGAAATACATGTTAGAAAATTTTGATCAACTGAGAAAGTAATGGCATTGTGGTGTGATGAAAGTTAGAATTCACAGAAAACAATGTGTCTGATTTCAAATCCATTAAAATCAATGGCATTGCTCCCAATTAAATCAATCAGTACATGTCAGGGCTATGTAAAAAAACAACCTTCTAGGTGTAAAAGAGCACCTAAATTCCAAACTCCTGTATAAGGCTTCTAATCAGATTTCATTTTTATGACTGATACTGCAAGTAAGAAAATCACTATTTCATAACAGTACCAATACAGAAAGAATATAAATTCCAGTTTGCATTTTCCCATTTTTAATGAACGAAATACATTTCATAACTATTATAAAAGTTTATGTTTACACTAAAAGAGCCTATTAGCTTGGAGAAAAGATGCATAAATTGAGAACTTTAGGATGAGAATAATGTTGATAACACACTGATGTTTTAGTTGTTGCTAAGTAGTGCTTTCACTAAGTCAAGGACTTCTCAGCTTCCCGTGCTCTGCCAGGTGCACAAGAAGCTGGGAGGGGGCACAGCCAGGACAGCTGACCCAGACTGGCCAAAGGGCTATTCCATACCATGTGATGTCATGCCCAGTATATAAACTGGGGGAGTTGGCCGGGGGGGCAGTGATCACTGCTTGGGGACTGGCTGGGCATCAGTTGGCAGGTGGTGAGCAATTGTATCATGTATCACTTGTGTTGTATATTATTATTGTATTATTATTATTTTATTATCATTTTTATTATGATTATTACTACTATTCTATTTTATTTTACTTCAATTATTAAACTGTTCTTATCTCAACCCCCAAGTTTTCTCACTTTTACCCTTCCAGTTCTCTCCCCTATTCCACTGGGCCAGGGTGGGAGTGAGCGAGTGGCTGTGTGGTGCTTAGTTGCTGACCTGTCAGCCTCACCTCTGTGCCTGGGAAGATCATGGAACACATCCTCCGATGTGAATTTGGCTTCTCAGTCATATAGGCAGCAACTGCTTCAAGGCCCCAGAAAACTTTGAAATCCTGTCATTAAAAAAACCAAAAAGTAGATCTGACCTCTTGTTTTACTTTTATATAGCACAGTGTAGATCTTTTTAATACATGCATGTCTACTAGCAATTTTATTTCTTAACGTCAGAAATGGCCTGAATGATGTTGAAGTTTGATTGTGAGAAGCTGGATTTACTTTAAAATATTGGATCTTTAAATGTAAGTGGCACAGTTACATGTGTATATTTATTGCTTGTTATAACATAATTAGAAAGCACACAATTCCAAGACTTTGATGATTACATTGAATTAGACCATATTTTCTGGATACGAACTTTCATTTTGAAATACAAGTTGATATCAAGAGAAGTACTTTATCCTTTTGTTGATGTATAGTTTTGCTTATAGTGGACTGTCTGTTGAATGAACCTATATAAGTTGCTCCCCTAGAAGCAGGGAGAAGTGATGTCAGACTGGACTGGGTAACAGTGAGGGTCATCCAAAGGAGCAAGCTTTTCTTCCATCAGTCCAGCTGAAGTTCACATTCTGTAAAGAATTGATAACTACAGAGTACTGGGAGTTGTTCTTAGAAAAATAAGAGTTCAAAGAAATGAAGACCAAGAAGGAAGACCATAGAAAGGAAATAAAGGAGTAAGAAGGAAGACAGACCCAGCTGAAAGCCCCTAACATGCTGTGATTCATTGCAGTTCATGGAAAAGATCTAAGCAAAACCTTAACACCTATGTGGAAGAAACTCAATTGAGTGGGAAGGAGACTTGTAAAAAGTAACTATATTCTTGAGTATTGTGAGACTTGAAGGTAGAGATGTCTTAAATGGTTTGTAACTACACCTGGATAAAAGGGCAAGCTGTAATACCATCATTAGGAAGTTGGAAGAGTATGGAACACCCATGAAAGGTAAAACAACTGAAGGATAGAGGGTTTCATAAGGAGCTACAAAGAATGGGAAAAGACCTCAGAAAAAACCTGTGACTGCTCTTAAATGAGTCAGATATGTAATATAGAACAATAAACTATGATCACAGATCATGCTGCTATTGACTCAAAGATCTCCAAATCCACAAAGAATCCTGGAAGGTTGTCTTGGTTTTGGCTGGGATGGAGTTGGTTTTCTTCCTGGTAGCTGGTATGGGGCTGTGTTTTGGGTTTAGGTTGAGAACAATGTCGATGATACACTGATGTTTTGGTTCTTGTTAAGTAGTGCTAAGTACTTGCTAAGTGGTGCTCACACTGGTCAAGGACTTTTCAGCTTCCCATGCTCTGCCAGGGGTATGGGAGGCTGGGAGGGAGCACGGGAGGCTGGGAGGGGGGCACAGCTGGGGCAGCTGACTCAGACTGGGCAGGGGCTATTCCATACCATGTGACATCATGCTCAGTATATAAGCAGGGGAGTTGGCCGGGGAGGGGTTCGATCGCTGCTTGGGGGATGTGCTGGGCATCGGTCGGTGGGTGGTGAGCAATTGTACAGTGTACCGCTTGCTTTGTATTACTACTGGTTTTTTTTTTATTTTACTTTAGTTATTAAACTGTTTTTATCTCAACCCATGAGTTTTTCCCCTTTTGCCCTTCCGATCCTCTTCCCCATCCCGCCGGTGGGGGGGTGAGCGAGCGGCTGCGTGGTGCTTAGCTGCTGGCTGGGGTTAAACCACGACAAAGGTACAGACCTGGGAAAAGCTACCAGACTACACAAGGCTACGGAAGCCACCCAGGTCAGAAAGTAAATGCTTGGACACTGTGTTACTGAGCTTATACTGATCCACAAGAGAAGAAAAGGCACAAATAAGTAAGTCAAAATAATCTGCAAATCAAAGTGCAAAAAAACTTCAAAGAAAAAGATCATGATATATTGAAATGTTGCACAAATGCAAGCAGGACATACATTTGGAAAGCACTGTAACAACTGCAAAAAACACACTTACTTTGAAAGACCTGATAATCAGGAGCAGTAGAAGGAAAAGTGACTAATTCTGATATGTTACAAGAGAAAAGAGCGGAGGGAAAAGATCAAGAGAAATGTTCTGTAGATTGTCAGCAAAAGCAAAACCAAAGGAACGGACCTTTCTTTGGAGACCAGTCGAAGTTGTATACAAACATTTGGACACTGGTGCCCCGGCATGTATTGCCTCTGAAGATTCTGAAAAAATGTGAGAAAGAAACCACAATACATGGGGAAAGCTGATTTAAATTGTGAATATGTAATATTGAACTGATTTCAATTATAAAAACAGTATGATCTTGAAAGTTAAGAATAAAATGGAGTTAGTAAGTTTTGTTATAGCTGATTGGAAAGAGTCAACACTGAATTTTAAAACAAGCTAATTTTTATGTTTAGTTTAGATGATCCCTGTTTCATAGGGGAGTAGAAAACAGAAAAGGAGAGCCTGTGGCCACAAATGAATATAAAGATAGCAAAAATGCAAAAAAACCCAACACATGAAACTTGTAAAAAAACAGATTTAGACAAATGGAAGAACTATACTGATACTGGTTTTTTGTGGACATTTCTGTCCTCTCCTGTATGAGAGGAACTTGTTCCTCCCAAAGTGGGAGATGGTGGCCAGCAAACAGGTAATGCTCAGGAGATTGATGGCTGGCAAGCTATGAAAAACTGCATCTTCCTCTGCAGCTACCTGTCCTGTTGTTGTGGTTTAACCCCAGCCAGCAACTAAGCAACACACAGCTGCTCGCTCGCTGCCCACTCCCCCGTGGTGGGATGGCGGAGAGAATTGGAAGGGTAAAAGTGAGAAAACTCATGGGTTGAGATAAGAACAGTTTAATAATTGAAATAAAGTAAAATAGTAGTAATAGTGGTAGTAGTAGTAGTAGTAATAATAATAATGTACTAATATAGCAATATAATAATATACAAAGCAAGTGATGCACGATACAATTGCTCACCACCCACCAACCAATGCCCAGCCAGTCCCCGAGCAGCAATCACTGCCCCTCGGCCAGCTCCGCACAGTTTATATACTGGGCATGATGTCACATGGTATGGAATAGCCCTTTGGCCAGTCTGGGTTAGCTGTCCTGGCTGTGCCCCCTCCCATGTTCTCACCAGCAGGGCAGGGGAAGCTGAAAAGTCCTTGACTAGTGTAAGCACTACTTAGCAACAACTAAAACATCAGTGTGGTATCAACATTATTCTCATATTAAATCCAAAACACAGCACTCTACCAGCTACTAGGAAGAAAATTAACTCTATCCCAGCCGAAACCAAGTCACCTATAGACAGTGATTTATGGAAGAGGAAGAGAGAGTGAGGAAAAAAGTACAAGAGTAGGAACTGGGTGCTTTGGCATCCCACCGAAGTCAAGTATCTGTCTGCAAGTATGTATGGGGATCCCAGAGTCCAGGCACTTTCCCTTCACTGCTCCGACCCCTAGAGAGAGTCTTCCCAAAGAAAACAGAGAAAACATTAGTGCCAGGACCAGCCTCCCCAGCCTGAGCTCACAGAGCTGGTCTTGGAGACCTCACCTCTCTGCTGAGCTCCAGACTTACCATTAAGCAGGCATTTCCAAAGGAAAGTAAACACTGACATTAAGCAAGACAGCAAATGATCTCTTGCACAAAACCAGACATGTTTCCCCTGGGTAACAGTGGCACGTGTCACTCCAGTGACATGTATTTTGAGGAATATGTTTTCTCTGCTATTTCCCTTAGCCTAGCTGGTAGTCCTACTGCTAAACATTGCTGTCAGAGTATCTTGCCCAATGCTCATTTTGGCTGAAATCTGAGTCTCTTCAAGACAGAGATTCACAACATGAATAAAATCTGTCCTGTGGAAAGAGTAAAATGACACGTGTCATGTTACAAATGGCTCATCACACATGCTCAGCCATTCACATAGCAGAGAACCTGTCTTGACTGACGTGGCCCTTGCAATAAAAAGCTGAAAAGTGTGCTTGTTAAAAAGGTTTCCTAGCCAGCAGGTGAACTTAAATAGCAATTTCTTGTATTTATTTTATGATCTCATGATTTATAAAATTATTTTAAGACTTTGGTTATTTCAGAAGGCTCAGCTTCCTCATTCTAGGGGAATATTGTGGTAATCACACTGGCCAGGTCTTTCCACCCAGGAATTTCAAAGGAATGAAAGATACAAATCCGACTTCAGGGAGAGGAAGGATGTAGATGTGAGAAGCAGAGCAGGAAAAAGAGAGCATGCATCTTTTTTTCCACATTTTTTTCCTACTATTGCACAGGAAGGGCAGAGAAGAGGGTCTTCTTCATAAGCTGGGTTTCTAAAAACACCAAGGATAGAATTGCAAAATAGCAATTTCCTCATCATATGCACTACAGGGACAATGCTTTTGCATGCACAGGGTCTAAAATATTTTGTTTAGACTTCAGCTCCAGGATGATATACAGGCAAGGGTCAATGGATTTCCTCAAGAAATTAGGCTGGGCTGCACCTGTGTGAATTGCCCCTCAGGTGCTTGCAATGAGGGCTCCCACCTGGATACCCCAGGAAGGCAGCTAGGATGCCTATAAGTAGCTTCCCAGGAGACAAGGAGGAGGTTTTTGCTTATGCTGCAGTGTGATGTGGAGGAGCTGAGAGGTGTTGGAAGGGTCTTCAGTGTGCTCAGGATTAGTGCTTCAGAGAGAAACAGGCAGATGCAGGTATTGGGCAGGAGATGGGGTGGACTGGTGGGAGGAGACACTTTGCAGCACTGAGATACTGCTTAGGTAGTTAAGCCTGCTCCTGGCAGTTGGGTCTTCAAAGCCTCTGTGCAATCCTGTTTCCTGCCTGCTGTGCCAAGAGGGGGAGGGTGGGAGGTCTTAATGCCACCCAGATATTTGAAGTCCACTCTGACTCAAGGCTCAGAGGAAGTTCTCCCTCCTGTAACTACTAAACAAGCTGAAGGGCATGACTGGCAGCCAACCCTGAAGTATAAAAGGGTCCTGTGTATGTTTTGGAGGTGGAGATTGCTTGGCCCTGGTGCCTTTGCTGGCTCAGGGCTGCTAGGTCTTGTTTCTGGCCTTGTTCCCCACCCTGCAGCAGTAGTCTGGGAGCAGGTAGGACCCCAGGGGGATGACCCCGAGGGGTGTAATCTGACCCAGATTAAGGAAAAATGTATGTTTTCCTACTAACAAGGGCAGCTTCTGTACAGTTGGAAAGATCAGCAAAATCTATGAAATAAATGCTTAAAAATGTTCAGGGAACAGCCTTATTTCCTTCACCTTTGTAGCTTTTCCCAGGCACTCATTCCTGTGTAAAACAGCCCACTGCCTTTGGAGCTGGTGCTGGTAGAGGAGCAATACTGCCAGAGTACTTGGTCTGGGAAGCAGCAGCGCAAATGCGGAAAAGATTAAAATGGGTGTGTTTATGTAAAAATCAGCTTAAGTGGGTGAACTTTGGAAAATCACATCAGAGCATCAAATGCTCGTTTTGAATTAAAAAAAAAAATAAAAAAGAAAATGAAAGGAAAGGAGAGGGCCTCTTGTCTTAAAATGAGCTCAGAGGAGCCCAGACTCCCTGGAGGGGGTCTGAGGGTGCTTTGTGTTTTGCCAAGTGGGGGGTGTGGGTGTTCTGAATGTCACTGAGGGGATTTTGGGGTGCCCTGTTTGTTTCTGAAGGGACCTGTGGGTGCTTCATATATCAGTGGGGGGAGGAAGTGTCTGTGGGTGTCCTGAGCATCACTGGGGGGGGGGGGGGGCAGTGAGAGTGCCCCACCTGTCACTGAGGGGGTGCTTTGTGTTTTACTAAAGGGTGCCTGAGAGTCCGCTGAGTGTCACTTGGGGGGTGCCTGAGGGTGCCCCGCGTATCTCTTAAGGGGACTGAGGGGTGGCCCTTAACTTAAGAGGGCTGTGGGTGCTTTGTTTGGCAAAGGAGGGGTTTGGGTGCCCCGTCTGTCACATGGGTGGTGCTGGTTGGGTGTCTCTGAGGGTCCTTGTATGTCCCTGAGGGAGGCTGTGTGTGCCCCATTTATCAGTGAGGGGGGTTTGGGTGTCTGCATCTGTCAGTGAGGGCAGCTGGGGGTGCCCTGCTCTCCCTGTGCAGCACCATGACCTCTCCCGGCTGGAGCTGGGCGTTAAGTGAGAAGAAGCCACAGGGCCGAAGTGAGCACCTGCGGCTAGGGCGCCTTTTGCGGGGTTTGGTAACAAACCTTGGAGTCGCCCTGGGGCAGAGGCAGGGCTGTTACAGAGCGGGGGTACTGGGCAGCGACTAGGCAGTTACCTCAGAGGAAAGCACAGGTTTTCAGGGGAATTTTTTGGGGAAAAGCTGAGGTAATTTAGAGGGGAGAGCAGTGACGTTTTGGGGGGGAAAAGCTGAGGTAAAATAAAGGGAATAGAGGTGACTTTTTTGGGGGGGGAAAGCTGGGGTAACTCAGGACAAAATAAGCATTTTTGAGGGAAAAGCTGAGGTAACTTAGAGGGGACATAAGTGACTTTTTTGGGGGAAAATCTCTGGTAAATTGGAGGGGACAATTTTGGGGAAAGATGAGATCTTAGAGGAGAAAATGAGCTGGTTTGGGGGGAAAAGCTGAGCTAACTTGGGGGAGAGAGAGGTGATGTTTTGGGTAAAAGCTGAGGTAACTTACAGGTGACAGGTCACATTTGGGGATGAAACCTGAGGTAAATTACAGGGGACAACTTTGGAGAAAGCTGAGGTAAATTAGAGGAGACAAAATGAGCTTTTTTGAGGGAAAAGCTGAGGTAACTTAAGAAGGGACAGGTGATGTTTTTGGAGGAAAGCTGGAATAACTCAGAGATGACAAAATGAAAAATTTCTTGAGGGAAAAGCTGAGGTAACTTAGAACAAAGTGAGCTTTTTGAGGAAAAAGCTGAGAAAATGTAGAGGGGACAGAGGTGACATTTTGGGGGGGGAATCTGAAGTACTTGAGGTGACAAAATGAGCGTTATTGCGGGGAGGAAATCTGAGGTAACGGGAGAGAGGGAGCAGATGTTAGGAAAAGTCTGAGGTATTGTAAAGGGACACAGGATATATTTTGGAGAGGAAAGCTGAAGTAACTGAGAGGGGAGAGTTTTTAAGGAATATGTGTGGTACTTCAGAGGGCACAGGGTAAGCATTTTGGAGAGAAAGGCTTAGATTTCTTAAGAGGGGAATCAGCGTTTTGGAGGAGAAAGTTTGAGGTAACTGAGGAAGCCAAGCAAGCCCCAGGGGAGAGCACTGTCACTGATGAGAGTAATGTTGAGGTTACTTAGGATTGGGGGAGCATTTTTGAGGGTGAAATCTGAGGTACATGAGGGAATACATTAGCAGCGCTGTTGCAAGAGGTGGAAAGGATGACGCTTTAAGGAGGCCATGCTGAACAAGCTGTCTTTGTGAGGTTGCTCTGGCTCTAGGCATTAAGATGCAGGAGGGATGAACAGAGGGTCATGGTGAGGGTTTTTAATGGGGGGAAAAAAAAGCATCCTTGTAGGGATTGTTTGAATTTAAGAAAGCTATGGCATTTTACTTAATTTACAGTTCTAAAGTACAGGTTCAAGAGAAAATCATGGACACGTTGTCTACAGAGAAAGGCAGAAAAGAATCACCAGAACTTCCTGGTGAGTTGAGCAAGAGGTTCTCGTGCAGTGACAGGCTAAGGGGTAGGGAGTGAGAGTGACACTGGGGGAAAAAAGATGAGGAGGATGCCAGGATGGAAAATTACACTTGAAACATGCTGCAGGGAAGATGCAGGCCTGACTGATGCAGTGGTGCTCCAAAAGCCAGTGCTTCCTGGGTGTAGCGGTAAGGAGTTGGCACTTGTCAGTTCTAACTGTGTCCTCCTTCTTTGGCAGCAGCCGGTGGAGGAGAAGAAGCATCATGCAGAACTATGCGGCAAGAGTGAGCCAGAAGAGGAGCAGAGGCCTGAGGAGAGGGCAAGAGAAAGGTGCCCTGGGCAAAGGGACCTTCCTGCCCTCAGGGCTGGGGTTACCGAAG
Organism: Theristicus caerulescens; assembly: GCA_020745775.1. Classification (NCBI taxonomy): domain Eukaryota; kingdom Metazoa; phylum Chordata; class Aves; order Pelecaniformes; family Threskiornithidae; genus Theristicus; species Theristicus caerulescens. Next base: position 80,614,542 of record CM036558.1, read on the forward strand.
AGCACCACTGGCACCTTTGTGCCCTGGCTCACTTTGCGATGGGTGACCTCCTCCCTGTAACCACGGTTTGGGTCTTTGCTTGTGTTGGCCCTTTGCCGTGTTGCTCGTCTGGCTGCCCGGGGAGAGTGACAGCCCTGTAAAGAGGGAAACTGAGACTTACGATCTCTGCACCCAAGGGGGAAACGGAGCTCTCTGCACCCCAAGCCCACCCTCCAAGCAGAGGAGGGCAATTTACCTGCCATTCCTCCAGCCACAGCGGTGGCATCTTTTTGCCTGCTGGCAGCCTGGCCAGTGTGACCCCTGTAGTCAGGGTGCGTCAGGGCCTTTGGCTACCCATGAAGCCACATGGTGTGTTGAGTGCTCTGGCCCCCATGCTGCCTGGGGGGCAGGTCTGAGGCTTTCCTTTCTAGCTCATGGCTAGGTCTTGATCCCCAAAGGTTGGTTGCACAGAGCTCTCTTTCTTCTCTGGAAAGTCGTGTTTGTCCCTGTTGCTGTCTATGTCTTTGTCCTTGTTGGGGTGAGTGAGTGAGTTTGTCCTTTAGGCTTCTTAAACTTGCTGCAACTTAGCTTGAGTTTCCCATGAGAGCAAGGGCTCTGTGCAGCAACAGGGGGGTCCCCTCTCAGCCAGCGAGTGGAGGGAGAGTCAAGCTTGCCCCTTCTTTCTCTGGATGGAGCAAAGCCACTTGGTAGTAGTGCAGGCAAGGCGACCTGCCTGTAGTCAGGGCCTGGGTCCCTCCCTGCCTGTGTGGCCACCTGCCCTGCTGGCAAGCTGCCAGCGTGACAGCCCTATACTCTGGGTGTGTGTCCTGAGCCGTGGAGTCCTCTCTTCCCAGGAGCTGCCTGCCCTCCCTGTAAGCAGGGCTGGGGAGGCTGCAGGGCTGCAGCCAGCTGCTTTAGCCAGGCAGCAGGAATGAGCCCTCCCTGGCCCTTTAGAGGGTACAGGTTGAGGAAGTGCTGTGCTGGAGGGAGGGCACAGCCTCACCTTTGATGCTGGTTTTGGCTGGGGCGACCTCCCTGCAGCTGGGGTCGAGGTGGCTCATGGGGGTCCTGAAGAGAGAGGAGGTGTGCTGCAGCCAGGAGGGCCAGCCTGTAACTGGGGCATAGTCTGGAGCCTCCTGCTCCTCTGTGGGGCTTCTTGGGAGTGCCAAGCAAGCAGCAGGGGAGGACCCTGTAAGCAGGGCTGTGCATGTCCCTGCCCTGGGCTGCCTCGCTCAGCAGGAGGTGCTTGAAGGGACTCCGTGTAATCAGGCGGGTATCTCTGGCCCTGGCCTATCAGGGGCATGGGGCTGAGATGTGTGGGGCCAGGCAGGGCATGCTGTCCCTATCATTGGGACTGGGGTCCTGGCCCCCTGGCCTTTGGCCCTACTGCTCCCCAGTGCCTGGTTACTGAGAGTCATTCCTGCTGCTGTGGGGGAAGGCCGAGCAATTTGGCTCCCTGGGTGTTGACCTGCCTGTAATCAGGCTGTGGGTCTGGGAGTCTTTGTGCTCAGCTGGCAGCTTGTGACCACCCTGTTAGTGGGGTGCAGGTCAGAGTGCCCCCACACACGAGAGGAAGAAGGAGCCTCCCTTGGCCTTTGGGACCAGGGGTGCCCTGTAACTTGGGGCCCAACCAGCGTTATGGAGTCCTGGACACCTTGCAGTCCAGGCAGTGGCTCAAGCCCTCTGTCAGCAGGGGTGCAACCTCTGTGGCCACTGCTTTGCATGCCCAACTCCATTTGTCCAGGGTGACTGCCTCTGAGCCCATCCCCAGCACCAGCTGGAGCTCTGCTGTGCCAAGTGATGGGTGAGGAAAGCTGAGCTGGGAGGATTTTGTGGGGGGCAGGGTGGCATTGGGTAGGGGTTTGACCGGTGGCCAGCAGTGGTGTGGGGATGGTCGGTGTGCCTCTGTCCTTCAGGCAGAGGAGTTGGCGCTTGTCTGTTCTAACTGTGTTGTCCTTTTGTGGCAGCAGCTGGCAGACAAGAAAGAAGAGGCATCGTGCGGAACTGCAAGGCAAGAGTGAGCCAGAAGAGTTACTGACAGGTACTCAATAAAATGCATTTTCAGACTGTGTTCTGTATGTAGCTACTTTCCTACCCCACTTGGCTGTAGCTCTGTCGTGATTTAACCCCAGTCGGCAACTAAGCACCATGCAGCCGCTTGCTCACTCCCCCCCCCCGGTGGGATGGGGGAGAGAATCGGAGGAGTAAAAGTGAGAAAACTCATGGGTTGAGATAAAGACAGTTTAATAGGGAAAGCAAAAGCCGCATGCACAAGCAAAGCAAAACAAGGAATTCATTCACTACTTCCCATTGGCAGGCAGGTGTTCGGCCATCTCCAGGAAAGCAGGGCTCCATCACGCGTAATGGTTACTTGGGAAGACAAATGCCATCATGCCGAATGTCCCCCCCCTTCCTTCTTCTTCCCCCAGCTTATATACTGAGCATGATGTCATATGGTATGGCATAGCCCTTTGGCCAGTCTGGGTCAGCTGTCCTGGCTCTGCTCCCTCCCAGCTTCTTGTGCACCTGGCAGAGCATGGGAAGCTGAAAAGTCCTTGACCAGTGTAAACTCTACTCAGCAAGAACCAAAACATCAGTGTGTTATCAACATTATTCTCATTCTAAATCCAAAACACAGCACTATACTAGCTACTAAAAAGAAAATTAACTCTATCCCAGCTGAAATCAGGACAAGCTCCTGCCTATCAAATTGCAGTGTATGTTATTTTACCCTTGCAACAACCATTGCAGTTCTTGCAATGGTGAGGTAGTCTTGTGTTTGGCCTAAGGGCTACCACATGGAAGCTCAAGGATCATGGGTTTGTTGACCCCAAACTCTGGTCCGCAGTCCGGATAGGGGTTTGGTAACATTGCAGTACTACAGAGGAGGTCTTGTGGTAGACAGGATTCTGGTAGTATTACAGTGTCCCTGTGGAGGGAGGGAGGTTTTCCAGTCCAAGTTTGGTGGTATTGCACTCTGCTAGGCATGGCTTTGAAACGAAAAGTCAGGATGTGGGTTTTGCAAGTGGGTTCAGCTCTGTGGGGCTAAAGGCAGGGGTACTGGGAGCTGGGCTGGGCTCACAGCCGGGCTGAAATGGGGGTCTGGGCTGTGGGCAGGGTGGGGAGAGCCTCATGGGGGATTTAAATTGGGTCCCATGTCAGGGGACCAGGATGAAAAGTTACGTATTTCCCTATGCTGTTGCAGGTGTTTTCAAGCAAATATGGAGTGCATTCTTGGGAAGGGAGACAGGATATTTAAAATACAAGAATATAGAATCTAGAACAATTCCATTTTTACCTCTGAATGAGATCGGTGTCTACTAAACATTAACCAACACCACCTGAATGTAACTAAAATTTCAGTTTCTGAATTTAGTCAGAACTTCAATAGGGAAAAGTGATCTGGATACCTATGAAAACTCATGAAAGCTGAAACAAAAGGAAGAGTAAGTTAAAAAACCCAAAGACAAAAGTTTATGTGAATGAAAGCCTTTTGTGAGCTCAGATTGCTATACTTGTGTGATTAGTTGTTACTTTTATATAGCACATGCAGCTTGTTACAGGAGACAGTTGCAGCTTATTACCTGAGAAGGGAATTAGCGATCCAACTTGCAAAGGTAATCTTGGTGTACTTTGGCAATAAAGGACTTTACGCATTTACAATAATGATGAGATAGCAGCAACAATGGCAGAGAATGAAGTACTTCTTCAGAAGTGACTACGAATATCAAAATCTATACCACACCTAGCTCTATATAGAACAGTTAAAACAGTTTATGAAGTTGAATGTGATTTAGCACTATAAGCTGTTGTATAGTTTTCAATTTGTAAAAGAGAGAGATGTAAACGAGTGTTTGGCTTTTCAAAGCCTATATAACTTTGATACTGGCAATCATTACTGACTAAGATAAGAGATGTAGGTGCCCACATAAACTACATGATATAACCTTTTTATACAGTTACAATTAATTTTTTCTCCTATCTTGGTTATAACCACTTTCCTTAAGGATCTCACATGCTCCACCACACACTTCAAGAGGAATTCAATAATGTCAATTCACTTTTTCTTCTTCACTGAATGAAAACCAAAGATGGAGTTAATTTTCCTGACTTGTGTCTCATGATCTTTCAAAGACGTGAAGGCAGCTGACACATCTGCCTACATTGGACCTCTAGCAGACCAGTGGCTTTCAAGAGCAGGTGCTGCAAGTGTAGAGGGATAAGCTAGCTTGGCTGAAATGGCATCAGACTTCCATGTCTAGGAAACTGTAGATCTCTCCATCCTAACTAAAAATGCTTCCCCTCCCTGTTACTCTTGTCTTTTGTCACTATCTAATTAATAAACAAAAAAAGAGAAAGCCTACTGTTTCCTGCAATTATAATAATCCTCTCAGTTTTATGTTCTGTTTTCATCTTGGGCCTCCTAAAATAAGGCTGAAAATGAGCTTTCTGTTGTAAAGAAAGAAAAAAAAGAGAAGATGCTGATCATTGAAAAACATCTGATCATTTAATAAGAACTCAAACTGCGGGCTACCATAAGGGGATGGCAGTAAGTTGGATCATACTGAATTTGTTCAGTAATGATTTAACTTCTGTTGTGCCTCAAGAGAAAAATCTGAGACTGTATTTACCCTGAGTTTTAAGTCAAACAGAAGTAAATTAATTTTTAATATAGAATTAGTATTGCTCTTTCTAATGAGGCACTCCTAGAAATCCACTGCGTTAAACATTATCAAGCTGCCTTTCTCTAAAATACTCCTGAGAATGTGTACAGAGCATCCTTTATTCATGCAGAAATGAAGTAGAAAATAAGCAGCAAGAACTTTAGCATAATAATTTGTGCAGAAAGAGAGTCAGCAGGAAAACAGCTTTTGTTTGCAATTCTGACACTGTTTCTTCCTCCTGCACAACACTTTGGTCCCAAACACAGCATCCTGTAGGAAGCAGCCACAGCTGGGGTTGTTCTGCCATTTACACTGGGGTCTCCTCTTCTCCTACATCAAAAAAATCTCCGTGTTAGCGTGAACGAAAAGGAGCGTATTTGCCCCAGAGCCTATAAGGAGGGTGGTGGGTGCCAAAGGAGGACGCCAGTGCTTGGGAAAAGAAGAGCTGGGCCATTCATCAGTGTACTCCCAGTACTCTCGTTTGGCCTTATGGAGGCCCCTCCAAGCTGTTTGCAGCCACCTTTTTGTTGTCAGTGGCTCTTAGGACACTAGTACCGCTTACAAAACAAATGTATTATTACTGCTGCCTAGTAGCACTCACGTGTTCAGGAGAAGCAACGAGGAGAGGGGGTCGGGCCAGCAGGGCTGCACCGGGGCTCGGAGGTGGCTCCTGAGCGTGGGGCAGGGCAACCCCTGCCAAAACCTGTCCCAGCTTCCTCACAGCTGACACCAAGAGTCTCTGGCCGACATCTTCTTTCGCAGGCTTGGGTCTACATGGGGTTCCCCTTATGCAGTACCTTAACGGTCTGCTTCTTGTTTTGTTTTGGGTTTGGGTTTTTTTTTCCCCTATTAGTTCCCGGCTGAAGTTTGACTGTGCTCACCCACTAGCTACTATTTAAAGTTATGCATTCCCCTGGCCCCAATAACTATTGGGAACAGAAAGGGATACTGTTTGTTATACAGCGATGGCCAAGATTGGTTTTGTCCAAGCTCAGGGACAAACAGGCTACCTGATACTTGCCTGGTCCCTAGAAATCAATTTTTACCACAGCTAAAACCAGCCTAGGTTGAGCCAAGCCTGAGCATGTCCAAAGGCCCCGCACCAGTAACATGTTGCTGGCAATGGAAAAATGAAACTGGGCTGTGTTTCCTTGACCAAATACCTTTCAAAACCTATACCTTCTTTGAGACATTAAAAAACCAGGGATGGAGATGGACGCTCATGAAAGGCATAGGAAGCTCTCCCCAGCTTTACTAAACAAATTGCAATAAATGAAGAACGGGGCTGAGTCTCTTAATGTCCAGTAGACAGCCAAAACTCTACTAATTCTTTCTTTTCCCTTTCTAGTACCTCATGTATCTCCTCTTCCATGCACAGTATTTCATTTTTAATGCAGTACTTCCACGGTTTGGCAAGTGCTCTGAGAAAAGTAGAAATAGCATGTTAAAAATGAAATTACATTGTGCCAAGGCAGAACCATACAGCAGCAGTGATAGTGTGTCTCACTACAGTAGCTTTTAAAGAGCACTAGTAGAAAGGGATTGTCAGTAAGGATGATCTTAGGATTTGTAATTCATCTGGATAATGGTTACCATAATTATAACTTTAACCACAGACCTTATAGCATTGCTAGCATCACTGTGTTAGCATGTTTGTTATTATTCTGACTAATCTTTAATTTCAATTGCAATAGATCTCAGGGGCCCAGCTATGAGAGTCCATTATACAAAGCATGGACAGACTTGTAAAATGAAATAGCCTGTGTCCTGAGGTATTTAAAATTTGAGACATGGCAGTAAAAGTTCCTTTTTAGGAAACAATTATATATGTTCTGCACTAGATTGCAAACAGGCAAAAAATTGTTAATGAGTTATAGAAAAAAGATAGTATTTTTTAAAATCATTAGAAATTCGTAACATTCTAGGCTAAGAATAATGTTTTTAAAAGGATTGTATATTTGTATATATGTATGCCTATTAAAATACATACATACTTACCTGCCTTTCTACAAATATTTATTTAAGTCCTTTTTCTCCTTTTTGATTTTTTTCGTCAATAGTGCTATAGGAGTTTTTTCAAAATTATCTTAATACACCTGTCATTTCCTCTATCATGCATGAATAATGCAGTTTTTCCAAACTCCAAATGAAATTATAGTCTACTACAATGTGTTGGATAGTGCCAAGTGGGTATAGCAAATTAGATAATCCATCCCCTTGAGTCTGAATTACTTCGGTCACTTTGAAAATGTGACTTGAAAACACAGGAAAGCTTGTACAGTTTGATGTCCTTTCCAAAAACATTTGTAAACTGTAAAATGAAAATTTCCACATTATGTGCAATTAATGGTATGGTAGCTTCCAGTGCTTTAAAACCAAACCTCTTCTTGAAAGTATTTTTCACCAATTTTTGGCTCACTTTGCACCCACTTTCAGTAGTTTTATGCTCCAGGGATCTATAAAGGAGACATTCCTGCTTGCTTATGTATGGAGAGAAAAAGATTCTTATGAATATCAAACAAGCATAATTTATGCAGAAACTCTATTAAAAACTCAGTTTGGCACTTTTACTTGCATTAGTAATATGAGAACTCCATTAAAATGAATTTTCCAAAAATGTGTTGGACCCCAATTCTCTCAACTCATTCCCATAGTTAATCTTAGTTTTCATTGCCCAAGGACTGCTAATATATTAGTATTAACAATATCCTCTTTATTACCTTGCATAGAGCTTCTTACAAGGTCTCTTGTGTGAATATATTTACATTTATTTATACACATACGTACTTGCAAAGACGTTGGATAAAATCCTGGGCCCTCTGCAATCAATTGTAAAAATCCTACCGACTTCAGCAAGAATCAGAATCTTATTCTATGATTCTTGTATTTTGGCCTCAGTACTTTTAGCCTCAGAACAGCAGATTAAACCTCTTACAGCTTTATAGGTAACCTTTATGCGCTTTGGGTCCTCCCCTTGCATACGACCATGCTAACTAGAATTTGGCCATATTGGTTCAACTTATTTTTATTCACTCATCATTATTCCCTCTGCATTTCCATTTGTTTAGTACTATGTTGCATACATTATACTACTATGTTACATATTCTTCATTGGCTTTATTCACAGAAATCATACTTTAATTTTTATCACTTCTTCACATGTTTCCTATTCTGGAGAGGCATGTAAAAGAAGCTTTTGTATCTTTTTAACCTACACAAACTGTTGCTAACAAGCTTCTAGAATGATTTAGGAAGCTACACTAACTGATTATGTTCCAGAGCTGCTCCATATTGAAAATAATTAAAGACTGTCAGCGTATTTTACTACCATATAAAGTAAGATTTATTATTTTATCTTATCTTATGCCTTAACAGCAGCTTGATCTTGCCAATTATCCTATTATCCGTAATTTCAGATGCATTACTGAGCTATTTGAGTTCCTATCATTTAATTCTATTACGAAAAAAATGCTTAAAACAAAAAGGAATCAAAGTACATGAAGCAGTAAAGGTCACTTCAGACCAGTATGTGGAAACCTTGGAATAATTTAAGGACAGATTTGGAAATACCCCACACATATTTGGTTAGATAGTGAACGATTCCCATAGTGTATGATTTATAACTCACAGGAAGCAGATGAAGCAGATGCTGGACTGAATTATGTCCTCTATTACCTCCCTACTGTTTACTAGTGCAAGTTAGGAACACAGTTTATCTTTGTGACAATTCTAGTCCTGATACTAATCTGTATCTCTAGCTTCCCAAGCTTAGAAGATTTCTGTATCTATTTTTATAAGGAAATTATGACATTATTATTCACAAATTAATTACATACTAATTATGATTATAATTATGCATTAAATAATCAGCTCACTGTTATTGATTGCTATATTTATTTGTAGTAAAAGCAGTTACTTTGAAACACATACTTCAGGTTGTGTGTACCATACCAAAAAGGTAAAATTTCTTTTCTCTTAGTTCCCTACTTGTTGTGCCAAACGTTTTTTTCTTGGGTAAGCAAAGTCTTTTTCAAAATAGTCACTGTATTACTCATTGACTTATTTATTTTGAAATGTGCAAACAATGGAATAAACAGAAAGCAAAAAGGGATGTTTTCTGCTAAGTAATGAATTATTCAAGCCGTTAATGATGGAAACAATGACTTCATTGAAGCTGCAGCTCTCTAAGGCAATGCTATGAAAAAAAATGCACTGAAACAGAGCCATCCTTTAAGTTAAGAATCAGAGCAGGTGCAGGCCTGTTGTCTGAAGTTGTCACTACCAGCTGAATGGACTGTGTCTCAGCTTTGACTGGCATGAGTAGGCAAAACTATTCATTCGCACCCCAGAAAAGGGCAATGGTGAAATGAGTTAATCCACATACCACAAAGCCTGGGAGTTGGATTTAGTTCTGCTGATACAGAACAGAATAGGCAAAGGAATGCCAAAGCATGCATGTGTAATCGTTTCTAACACACTCACATGTAAGGCTGTCCACAGTGAAAGACACGCAAAAAGAGAATCCACACAGCCTTTAAGACACTGTTCATAGTATTTATTTGAAACCAGATCCAGTATGATGCTGATGTTATGGGGAGAACTAAGTGACGTGCATAGATATTATTTCTTCCTTACTAATTATTTTTAAGCAGCAGAAACATCCGCCCATGAATCCTTTTAATTCTTTTTGCAAAGTGGTATAGCTTCACCAAGAAAAGTACCCCAGAACAGCCAACAGCCAGTTGATTAGGCACTTCTCTGACAGATGAGACATGTAATTTTGTCTCACATTGACAATTGCTCTAAACTGAACTCTCCTGTGTTGTGAGCGAGTGCTCTAATAGCTAGGCTGTTGCCTCAAATAACTGTTGCCCAGCTTTCAAGAAGAAACATTTAGGCACTTAACTTCAGCTGAGGGTGTCAACACAGAATCCTTCTCTGACAGAGAAATGCTCAAAGTTCTGGGGACCATATCTCAAGAGCAGCAGTATTTAAGCTACAACCTTTTATAGACATCCCATTAGCTAATTTAGTCTAGTCCTTTTGTGAATCCTGGTCTGGACTGATCAGGTGAGAGTGTTCACATCACCTAACTGTGGAATTTAACTTAAGTCACTGTAAATCAGACACACTCAATGCAGAGAGCTAACTCCTCCACAGAATGATTAGGAGTTCCAAAGTGTTCTTCTTGTCTTCTTTACTGTGTTTCAGAGAATCCTGTCTCTTGAAATGGACAATATATAAGAAGCCTAACTTAATGACTTAATTATGTGATTACTGCCTTAGCATTTTCCATTCAATACAGGAAAATTATGTATTCAGTTTAGACTCTGTTTTGTTTCAGGAGTGTGAAAGTTAGGTACTGTAATCACAATGTATATCACAACTGGTGTAACTCTGTACAGATCTATTGTTTGATGCCAAACATTGATTCTCATCTTGATATTATTTTTGACTCCCGATTTTTTAACAATAAGCAAATTAAGCCACAGTATTCATAGAATCATAGAATACCAGGTTGGACAGGACCTCAAGGATCATCTGCTCCAACCTTTCTAGCACAATCTAGATGAGATGGCCCAGCACCATGTCCAGCTGAGTCTTAAACGGGTTCAACGTAGTAGAGTCAAACACTTCCCTGGGGAGATTATTCCAATGATTGACTGCTCTTATTGTGAAAAATTTACCTCTCATATCCAGTCAGAATCTCCCTGGGAGTAACTTGTACCCATTACCCCTTGTCCTCACCATGTGACTCCTTGTAAAAAGGGAGTCTCCATCTTTTTTGTAGCTCCCCTTTAAGTACTGGAACATGGTGATGAGATCACCTCTAAGCCTCCTTTTCTCAAGGCTGAACAAACCCAGTTCTCTCAGCCTATCCTCATACAGCAGGCTTCCTAGACCCTTGATCATCTTGGTGGCCCTTCTCTGGACCCCCTCCAGCCTGTTCACATCTTTTTTGTATAACGGGGACCAGAACTGTACACAGTATTCCAGGTGTGGCCTGACAAGCGCCGAGTAGAGAGGGATAATGACTTCTTTTTCTCTGCTGGTGATGCCCTTTTTGATGCAACAAATCCTTTTTGATTCTTCCCAAGATATCCTAACATCAGCCAGACACACAGCTCACTCTTTATCTATTTGTAGAACCTAGCTATACATTCTTAAGACTTATACCCTGGAGTTCTTCCAGATGTTTGCTTCAGTACATAAACTTCAGTTTGTACAGAATTCAACAGCTATGGTACCCTGTAAAAGCAACCTATATAAACACTGAATTGGTACTAAAACTGGAACACTGCTTCCTGTCAAATGCTGAATTGATTTAAAGATACTTGTAGTGTACAGTCTTATAAAATTGAAATGGTTGTGCCCTACACATTGAACTATTGATTGTAATACCAGTTACATTTACCTGTGGTGTCACGGCTAAAGTTTCTGAATGTCCTCATAGAATGACTACAGTTAGTTACAAGTACTGCTAAAATATCTTCTTGGAGCCTAAAGCTTTTCCTTTTCCAAAATGCAGAAAAGTTGGAATTCTTTGGAGATTTCAGTCATTATTAGTATCTAGCATTAAATCTAGTTTGTATTACTCTTGTGGTTTAAAACAGCCCTAAAGCTGCTAGAGAATGCTCCAGTGAGATAAGGCTGAATAATTTTTTGTCACCCTGTTGTATAGAGACTACACTCTCCCCTGTACTCTGATGGTCCCAGCTTGTCCTGGGAGTCCCTCAGGGCAATAAACACCTAGAATAAACACATATACAGCAAGTTCCATGTTTTTCCAACCTTTGCTGAAATTCTTGACCAGTGCACCTGAAATTTTACTAAATAAGACTGCACTTACTGGTTATCCTGGCATCCCCATGCTACAAAATTTCTAACTTTATTCTTTAGCTTAAGGTAGGATGAGGGGCTACTTGTTTGGGTGACCTTTTATCCTGGATCTGTCTGGGATGGAGTTAATTTTCTTTGCAGCAGCCAGTATGGTGCTGTGTTTTGCATTTGTGACTAAAACAGTGTTGATAATACAACATTTTAGCTATTGCTGAAGAATGTTTGCATAGCATAGAGGCCTTCCTCTTTTTGTGACTCTGCCTCCCCAGTGAGTACATTGAGGGTATGCAAGAAGTTGGGAGGGGACACAACGAGGACAGCTGATCTGAGTTCACCAAAGGGCTATCCCATGCTATATAACATCATGCTCAGCAATAAAAAGAAGCAGAGAGGTTGGTTTTGGTTTTTTTTTGGGGGGGGTTGGGGGAGAAAGTAGCCATTGCTCAGAGACTGGCTAGGAGGTGGTGAGTGATTGCCTTTGCATAACGTGCTTTGGTTTTTGGTTTGTTTTTTTTTTTTCCTCTTTCCTTTGCTTATTAAACTGTCTTTTTCTCAACCCATGAGTTTTCTTGCTTTTGCTCTTCCTGTTCTCTCCTCCAGCCCGCTAGAGTGTGGAGGAGAGTGAGCAAGCAACTGTGTGGTGCTTAGCTCTGCGGTGCTTAACTGCAGGCTAACCCACAGCACCTCTACAAAATTAGCTGGTTATAAAAGACCAGTTGGAGATTCAACAGTCAGTATAGCTCCCTCTGAGGCAGTACAGGAGGACTGTACTAAAGAAAATAAATCTGCATATGGGGAATGTTTCTAACATTTTTCTGTAGCTTCCCTATGGGAAATAGAAAATGTTCCATTGATTAGGACATCTAAAACCAGACTGGCTTTAACAAGAAAATATCATCACAGTGAAATCTTTGGCAGTTTGACAATATGATTTTATATTTGTGTTTCTGTGACAGTTCTGATTCTGGAGCTCTACTGAATCATTGACAGCCATGGCAACACGATGGGAAAGGAGACAGGAGCACCATGCTATTGGAGCTGTGTAGCAGAGAGACTGTTGCTGCTTGAGTTGATTATAGCTGGTAAGAAAATTGTTGTCACAGAAAAAATGTGCTGACAACCAGAAACAAAACAGCTTTTTAGTCCCTTTGGGCCAATCAGATACATTGCTCATGACTAAAACACAGTGACCATCTTGAAAGGAGCAGCACTGTTGACTTGAGGGTTTTGGACAAATTCTAACCAGTTCTGTTATTTTCTTTCTCCTTAATAACTGCCTCTGAAATTTCATTTGGATGCTGTATCTTTTATCTGTTTTAAACTGTGTCTGTCTTCATGACGATTGAGGTCTTCACTTTACATTATATTGGATTATGTTTGTAATATGTTTCAGAATCCTTCAAAATGAGAAATGTTACAGGATAGCTATTGTTTATCCCAGTCTTAATGGCTGTGCGATTATTAAAAAAAAAGAAAACCAAACAACCCAAACCATAATCTGGGTGTTTTACTGGAATAAACAGTGTAACATTTAAAAAAAAAAATCAAGCAGCTGTTTCTTAACTATACTGTATTTGTTTTTTGAATAATCCCCTTTTATGATTTTCACTGATTATAATCTACTTACTAGTAATTAATTCTTAATGTTTTAATTATTTTTTTTTTAATGAACTTCCTCTGCAGTTTGGTCTTTTCCAGGATTCACATGTCCCATATGCTTTGTTTTGAACCTGAATGTATTCTGGTCAGCACCAGTAGCTCCTCTATAGAGCTTAAAAAAACCCCACAAACAAAACCAACCAAACAAAAAAACCCCCACTTTCAGAAACTCAGCACCTCAGCATATGCATATAGAAAGATTGTTCTAAACCTGTCTTTCTCACTGTAAGTCATCATAGATTCTGCTACTGATAGAATACCAAATCTATGATTACATACAGACTGGGGAACGAGAGGCTGGAGAGCAGCCCCGTGGAGAGGGATCTGGGGGTTCTAGTCGACGGCAAGTTGAACATGAGCCCACAGTGTGCCCTGGCAGCCAGGAGGGCCAACCGTGTCCTGGGGTGCATCAAGCACTGTATTGCCAGCCGGTCGAGGGAGGTGATTGTCCCGCTCTACTCTACACTGGTGTGGCCTCATCTTGAGTGCTGTGTGCAGTTCTGGGCGCCACAGTACAAAAAGGATACAAAGCTACTAGGGAGTGTCCAGAGGAGAGCCACAAAGATGGTGAAGGGTTTAGAGGGGAAGCCGTATGAGGAGCAGCTGAAGTCACTTGGTCTGTTCAGCCTGGAGAAGAGGAGACCTCATCACAACCTACAGCTTCCTCACAAGGGAAGGAGGAGGGGCAGGTGCTGATCTCTTCTCCCTGGTGACCAATGATAGGACCCGAGGGAATGGCAGGAAGATATGCCAGGGGAGGTTTAGGCTGGACATTAGGAAAAGGTTCTTCACCCAGAGGGTGGTGGAGCACTGGAACAAGCTCCCCCAGGAGGTAGTCACGGCGCCAAGCCTGACATTTAAGAAGTATTTGGACAATGCCCTCAGACATATGGTGTGAATTTTGGGGTTGTCCTATGCAGGGACAGGAGTGGGACTTGATGATCCTTGTGGGTCCCTTCCAACTCAGGACATTCTATGATTCTATGATTTTTTTTTCCACTCCATATCCAGCATAATAAGACTACCCACAGTGATTTAAAATATGTATATGCATCTACCTACAAATCTGTCTGTGTCCCTCAAATCTATAGGAAATTAAGGAGGCTGTAAACTCCTGTAAGAAGACAGCAACATTTCAGATAAACAGTCTCATACTCCACCATAATAATATTCTACAGAACATTAAAATTAGCTAAAATTATCTTAGGACTATAATCTTCAACCTAGAATAGTTAAATCTAATTGAGACCTCTATTCTGAGAATATGGAGCAGATATTAAATAAAATGTCAGATAAATATATGTCTTAAAAAACAGCAAGAACAAGTACTCTGTTAAAATTTGATTTGAAATCTGTGCAGAGTTCTGACAATGCTCAGATGATGCGTCTATGAACATGACCATGGGCTCAGGCCCATCCTGACACGGGTAACAAAATCCTCAGGAATGCTCTGGTGTGTATCATCGCCTGCACTCCCTGCTAAGGACTTCCCAGAATAACATTAATTCTGCTGGAACATACAGATTTCTGTCATACCTGTTTTACATGCTTAATTATGTAAATTAGAAAAACAGAGTATATAGAGCTCAATAAGTATGAATTTTATGCTAAAAAGTAGGAGTGAGTGAAAAGACTCCAGAACTGGATTAGAGGCTTACATGACTGAGCAACAGGTTAGAAATAGTTTCATCTCTGTTGCACATTGGATGGCCTGGAGGAGTGGTACAGAGTCAGAACAGAAAATGGTCAGAGCATGTGAGAAGACCAACACATGTTCTGGGATTTTTACAGTGTGAAACTGCTGTAAGAAATGGGAATTCAAAACATTACTAAGAATGAAATAATGAGATCCGGGAAGGCTTAGGGAAAGAAAAGCAGAAAGCACAAAATAACCACAAGATTGTGAGGTGATTGCCAGGGTGACTGGTTAGTTGTGTGAGATGATAGAGAAGTGTTGAAGAAGATTTTGGAAGAAAGATTCAAGACAAAAGAACAGACTAGCAGCAGGGTTTCCCTGAGGATATATCATAGGCAGGGAGAAACAAGATACTGGGCAGACTAGGTGGTGAGAGCTAAGGAAGTATAATAGAGACTCGTTGGCACAAAAAATTCTCACAGGGACAAAACCCTTCAGTCAATACCGTGAGAGAAAGTGAATGGGAAGAGGATCCACAGAAGATGTAATCAAAGGGATTATCATCAAAACAGGACATAAATGACATAGTAGAATTCGAAGGAGAGAAGCTCTCCAGACCAAGTAGATTGCAAAAGATAAAGAGAGATCAAGAGTGTGTGTCTGTGGAGAACAGACTCTTAGAGTTTAAAACAAAGAGATGATTAGCAGCCCTTGTAGGGACAATGTCATTGATGAATCTGTTTCAGGCTGGAGTGGCTAGTACAGAAAATCAAAGACAGTGAAAAAAGACATCTCCAAAATATAACATGCCCTGTGAGAAAGAATATATGCAGCTGAAACATTTACTGACTAAGCTGATGAAAAAATCAATAGAGCAGGTGGTCATTTCAGGATGAGAAGTTGCGACTCATCTGACTTTAATGCCTGTGTTTAGCAAGAAGAGTTCACTTGAGTACATAGAAAAAAAATAGATGTCTCACTTACCAGTAGGTTTTCGTCTAAAAAGTCTTGCAGCCACAATGGAGATATTGTTGATAGACCTTCCCAAAGCATTTTAACAACAGAGTATGAAGAGGTCCTTGTAACAGCGGGCAACAGTGTGGAAATGAAAAGCAAAGGTAATAGGAATAAACCGTGTGAATAGTGTGAGCCAGATTTGACCCACCCTGCCAAAGCAAAATACAATGATTTGCAGTACTATGCAAGAGGAAAAGCTGGGTAAAAGTCAACTCTGATGCTTAAAAAACATTTAAGGAGAAGGGGGGGGGAGAAAGAGAAAACCAAAAGGTTTTCAAGATTCAAAAAAATGTAAAGTTTAAAAGAGAACAAGAAAATCACAGAATCAGAACACTCCCTACCCCAGTCAGTTAAGGGAAAGGAAAAGAAAATGAACCGGTAAGAAAATTGGCCTACAAGGATGATATATACTTAGTTTTAAGTGTGGTCTTAAATATAACCTAGGTTAAAATCCAGATCATAATGATATATTTGGTTGGGTCACCTAAAAAATATGGGTGCCCATGTTTGGTATCAGTCCTTCATCTCTGAAATGTTAGTTCTTTTGCACATGACATACCAGCATGAGTGGTAAAAACACAGGAAAACACCTTTGTCATGCGAGGTAATACATGTCATCATTACATTCAGATGTAGTATAACCCTAAGTAAGGAATCTTTGCTGCTTATTATCTATGATGCAAATTTTGATGCCTGCCACCAGCCTTTCTCTTCCCTGGGCTGCGATAAATGGCTTTTGTCCTGCATGAGGCTTCGTACACTCTGAAGGCATAGACCAAGTAAATCTTTAGCTCCTGTGTTTCAGTTCTCAGCCAACTGCAGCCAGGCTATAAAACAGAACTTTATATAGCATAATAATTGAATGAAATCTGTGCAACAAGAGGTCTAAGTGTACAGTGGATCAGAATTTGGGGACTGTTTTCTGCTTCATAATAGTCGTGTTGTGTAGCCTTTGGGAATTATTTAATTTCTTTTAACTTTTATCTTACTTCATTTTCCACATATTCCGTCTTCCCTATTTATACTACAACTATCTTGGGGCAAGGACTCTCTCTTATTATATATTTGTACAGATCCTAATAAAATGGGTTCCCAATATCACTCTGAGTTTCTGGGTGCTACTTTCTCATCAATAACCACTATGAGAACTGCTGATAAGATTCTGATGTTGTAAAATGTGAATATGAATTCTGATTCAATACCAACCTCAAACCTCAACTGCTGTTCACTGTGGATATTTTGCTGCCATTTCAGCCATTCCTTACTATGAGTAGGAACTTAAACGGAAACAGATGCAAAATAAATGTCATCATTTTTATTAGATTTTTTCTTCTTCTTCTGCTACCCTGAAGGAGCTTTAAGAAAAAAAAATATTAATAATACATATGTGTATAGATAATGCACTGCTATTAAGCTCCTGTGGTTCTCTGCTCAATTTTCAGACTCTTAAAGGTAAAAACGTAACTAGGTAGTTCTTTCTCCCTCCTCCCCCAAGTAATATCTGTAAGAAAAAGAAAGGGTCACTCCAAGCCACCTGGCAAATAGAACTGTTTTACTAGTCTGTTGCCTGATTATAAGCAAGTAGGTCCTTGTTTAGTAACTGAGCCTACATAAGAAGTGTATTTCTGTATAATTGAGTAAAATCATGTTTTCATGGTTATAATACACAATATATGCCTGCCCTAGACTTTTTATGCTTCTTCCACTGTGCTGGGAGGAGGGATAATGTTTTTTGGATCCATTCGTGGGAGCAGTGTGTTGTGGGATCAAATTGGTTTGGGTTATGGTTTTTCAGTGATCAAAGCACTTGGTCTGTGTACTTGAACTGATGCCTTTGATAGTCTTTCAGCTTAACCTGGCATGGTGACAAACTACATATGCTAAGCTGGGGTGGGGGGGGTGTGCTCCCTCATGCAAAACATATTTGACAAAACATTAGTTTCTGGCAACTTGTTAACTTGGGCTAAATATAACAAATTCATCTGGAAAAAGAAAGGATATAAAAGAGGAAGTATTTCCTGTTGTCATTGTCAAAGCTAAACCACCAACTTTTCACTTCAAGCACTGTTTTTACTCTTAAATTACCCCAACATATAAATGAACACAATCAACGAAAAAAACCTAAAAATGCAAGAAAGGAATTTAGCAAAAACATTTTTTAATATAACTAAGAAAACCATGTCATACCTAAAAAAATCCAACTACTATTCACACACACTGTGATAATAACTATATACCAGCTATTTGTTTATGATTAATTCTAATTTTAGATAATAATAGCTCTGTAACTCAGAAATTATAACAATAAAAACAACTTTAACCGAGGTACCCTGTAATCCCTCTGTAGAGCTATGCAAACTCACACTGTGAGGACACAGCAATGTATTCAGACATCCGCAATTTCAAACTCTTTCGGTGGGGTGTGCACGCATGTACATGTCCCCAAGTGTGTTTCATACCGTGTGGGTATTTATTCCCCTTTCTAGTGGGAATAGGGAACCCGTGGCGCGGTGTGTGTCAGATTGCTCACTATGGCACCCAAGAAGGGGATGGCGGCTGCTGCTCTCCCCCACAGCGGGAGGAGGGACGGTGATGACCTTGGCCAAGCCTGAAGCGG
Source organism: Theristicus caerulescens (assembly GCA_020745775.1). Classification (NCBI taxonomy): domain Eukaryota; kingdom Metazoa; phylum Chordata; class Aves; order Pelecaniformes; family Threskiornithidae; genus Theristicus; species Theristicus caerulescens. Next base: position 80,632,954 of record CM036558.1, read on the forward strand.
CGGGGCTTGAGCAATGCAGGGAATGATGACGAGGTGCCTGGGACAGGTATGTGGGAAGTTGCCAGGCTCCATTAGGAAACCTACCACTCCCCTCCCAGGGAGGTGCCACCATTATATGATTCCTTTGCCTATATCTAACATACCAGCTAAGAATGAGTGCTAATTTGGAGGAGCACTTGGAGAGGAGCGTTTCTGTTGGCACTACTTTTTCACCTGCTCCCCATCTACCTGCTGGGGTCCTGAGGTTTTTTTATTCACACATGAGAAAAGAGATGCCTTTCACCCCCTCGTCTGCTGCAAGCCGCTGAAGTAGTGTCTAGATAATAAAACTGGTGGACCATTCTTGACAAGAGCCGGCAGACTGATTGCTAATTTAATGCTTAGGCATTATTCACATTTCTTTAACCATAGTTGCAGCATAATGATACATCTCCATTGCTGTCTTGTTGCATGATGAAAAGAGGCCAGAAGAAAATGCATAAATGAATAACATTTTTAAAGGACAGTATCATGGAGAGTATTGAAGCATAACATAAATACGGGCTGATAGGAGGACTGACTAAATAAAACCTCATAATCCTACTCTATACCAATGTGGTCCAAAAGCACATTTTATTTAGCTTTCATGCATTTTCTTCATTATTTAGAAATAGGAAGGACAAATCCTTCTCTGATGTATACATTTTTAATTATTACAAAGGCTCTGCTCTGTCTCTAATTTAGTTTGGAAGGTAATCTGTTCTTTTTTAAATAAGTTTAGCATGAAAAATTGTGTGACTAAATGAAGATCTTCCATTTAAAAGCCTCAAGAAACAGATACAGATGAAACATCCATTTAAAAGCCTCAAGAAAGAGGTACAATGCAACATCTAAATTGCTATACCTGTAGCATTTTCAGTTAAAACTCCTCTTGCTATAGCATACTGAAGAGTTAAACGGATTTATCTGGTCCAATCTTAAGGAAATTTTTATAGTATTGTCTTAAACTAAAATGCTGTAATACTTTAATTTTGTTGTGTGAGTTTTGTGGTAATTTCTAATGATAATTTGTGTGGTTTTTTTCTGATTAAATTATTGCAATTTAAATTATGCAATTGCAGTTGGTACATTTATTTAAGAGATGAAAAAAGAATCAGTAAGTGAACACTGTGTAAGGAAAAATCAGTTGACAGAAATTAGCATTTGTGTATGCATATAGCATTTTGGCCAAAAGGCTAGCAAATAATAATAATAATAATAATAATAATAATAATAATAATAATAAACCACAAACAAAAAGCCTTATAATTGCCACTGACTGTAATTGATTCTACACTAGTTCAAGATTTATCCATAGCTTTCAGCTAAGCAAACTGTATTTAAATTCATTTAATTAGATGGCTTTGTGTGTTTCAAGAAAGGCAATTTTTTTCACTTGATTTTATGTCCATCAGAAAGTAGGTTAAAGTCAGTGTTCTATATTATCAGCTGATAAACTGAATAACAACTGATACTGAATATTAATCAATATATGAGAATATCAACTTATCAGATTGCTAGCATATATAGTTAATAGTAAGAAAACTGTTTAACTGTTTTACCAGCCTTCCATATGTTCTGTAGAGGTGGCGCACCTTAGCAAACCTGTAGTATAAATCGCTTTCTCCAAGGGTTGCCAAAGGTTTCTGTGTGGCTATTTAATTTGATTTGACTAATGCATCCCACTCCAAATCTATAAACGTGTTTGCAGAGATAGCAAGGTTGACCTCACTTCCTGACTCCAAACCTATATAAAACTCAGCATGTAAAAAGCAGCATTCTTGCTGTAGCCAGTCAATGGTGCCCCAGCTACAGTTGTACAGATTGTGAGATTTTTATCTTCCCAAAACTTAATAGAACAAGTTACATTGAAAGAAAGAAAAAGATGTTTTCACAGAATTGCCTCTTGTCCTGTCACTGGGTACCACTGAAAAGAGCCTGGCTCTGTCCTCTTTGCACCCTCCCTTCAGGTATTTATATACATTGATAAGATTCCCCTCTGAGCCTTTTCTTCTCTAGGGTAGAGTTTCAGCTCTCTCAGCCTTTCCTCATCTGTGAGGTGCTCCAGTCCCTTCATCATCCTTGTGTCACTTTGTTGAACTCTGTCTGGCATGCCCATGTCGTTCTTGTACTGAGGAGCCCAAAACTGGAGGCAGTACTGCAGGTGTGGCCTCACCAGTGCTGAATAAGGGCAAAGGATTACCTCCCTCGACCTGTGGGCAATACTTTACCTAACGTAGTCCAGGATAACAGTCACCTTCTTTGCAGCAAGGGCACGTTGCTGGCTCATATTCAACCTGGTGTCCACCAGGACCCCCAGGTCCCTTTCTGCCAAGCTGGGTAGCCCCAGCATATATTGGTGCATGGTATTGTTCCTCTCCAGGTGGAACAATACCTATCCTTTTGAGGTTCCTGTCAGCCCATTTCTTCAGCCTCTCAAGGTGCCTCTGGATGGTAGCACAACCCTCGGTGTATCAGCCATTCCTCCCAGTTTGGTGTGGTCTGCAAACTTGCTGAGGGTACATTCTGCCCCGCCATCTGTTTCATTAATGAAGATGTTAAACCAGACTGGACCAGGTATTGATCCCTGGTACACCACTAGTCACTGGTCTCCAACTACACTTTTCTTTTTTACTGCTCTTTTTTACTAAGCGGACCCTTTCTTTTGCCCCTTGGAGAGTCTTATGGATTTATTAGCTTCTTCTGAAGGAATAAAATTGGGTTTACATTTAAGAACAATATAAAGGAATAAAACAAAACCAGATGTCTAGTAATTATGAAACCCAGGTATACCACCTTCTTGTGGTACAATGTAGTAGCAAAGATGTGTGTCAGTGACAAGAAGTAATTGGCTTAATGGCACAATGCCAGACCCAAGCTGATTGTAACTCTATCCTGTGCTTATGGACAGCCTGCATCTCTGAACTTTCACACGATGTTTGCTCTGGGCCTCAGGTCTCTAGGTTTGACCTGTCTTTTGCTCTGGAATGCTGTGATTCTTTTGGTTTGGGCTTAGATTCTGAACTGTAGCCATCTAAAGCAAAGTCAGTCATAGTCACTCACCAAACCTTCTCCAAGAGAGGTGCTGCTGCTTTAGAAAATTATTTAATTTATGATTTAAGAAGATAATCTTAAAAAATAATAATGCAAGCAACAAAATAACTAACTCATCTTTTAGGTTTGCTATTCCAAGGCTCTTGAAAAGCCCAACTTTTATATTTCTTCCTCAGAGCCCTAGGCAATCCATCCTGTCATGGTAGGTAGCACTGTGCCACCTGGATTTTAATCTGTTTGGATACTTTTGACTGGCAGCCTTATAAATGGGCAAGGATGTGAAGATATTACATCTATGTAAATATAAACATGAAAGTGCCCCCTTCTTTAAATTAAAAAAGCTAGTAATAAACTAGTGGCAGTGAAGGGTCAAGACAACATTTCCTGAATGGCAGAAGGCAAGTGGGAAGCTGATACAATGTATTCTCTGTTTTTGTGAACTGAATCTTCACAGAAGGGTATTCAGGAGTAGTGACTTTAGATGGAGAAGTAAGTCATTACAAATGAAAGAAAACAGAAAGAAATTTACAGCAATTTGGGTAATGAAAACATACTTAGAATACAGGATGGAAAGATTAAAGGAAAGTACTTAGAACTTCCATTTGGAGCAGGAATTTTGCTTATATGTTGCTGGGTTTCCTCCCTCTGTCCCCCCACCCCATTGCATTGCTGTATCAAAATTATTATTTTTTATGATTCCAATTATCAGATGTTATTTAACAGAAATGGATGTTCATGACATGGATTTGATAACAAACGAGTGGTTAAAGGTAAAAAAATCCATGTACTGCTGTGTAAAATACAAAATGGCAACTTCTAATACAGATACTGGTTCCATTATAGCTTATTTGTCTAGAAAGAAATGATGATTTTTTTTTTTCCCCTACAGCATTTCATGAAAACAAATGTGTTTATTTTTCTATCACAGAACCAATTTGCCATTAAAAAATTCAGAGTTCAAAAGTGAATTGTTTCTCAGGGATATACAATGGAGCACACAGACACCACTTCTTATCCTCTTGAGGCAGAAACTGTAAATTAGATTTTAACAAGCCAGATGCAGGCAATATAAATTTGTATAACAAGCCTTAGCAATAAAAAAGAAAAAAAAATCTGATCATATGTAGTGTAGAAATAGTGGTAGTTAATACTGAATTAAATTCATATTTGTTGTGGTCATTTATGGAAAAACACTATTGCATGACTTGTACTGTATGTACAAATTTGAGTACATTTTTTCAGATATGTGTCAAGGTGCAGCAAGGGCCAGCTGCTCCCTAAGGGACTGGGAGCTGTGAGCCAAGGGTGACCCCAGGCCTGGCAGTGCTCTCGCCAGTGGACACCATCCCTCAGGGTCTGACCAAGGTGGGAAGAGCTGGGTGCTGTAACGGGGTCTGTCGACAGTCCCAGGCAGGCAAGTGTCAAACTGATGTCAGAATCCAGTACTTAAAGGGGAGCTACAAAAAAGATGGAGATTCCCTTTTTACAAGGAGTCACATGGTGAGGACAAGGGGTAACGGGTACCAGTTACTCCCAGGGAGATTCTGACTGGACACGAGAGGTAAATTTTTCACAATGAGAACAGTCAATCATTGGAATAATCTCCCCAGGGAAGTGTTTGACTCCGCTACACTGAACACGTTTAAGACTCAGCTGGACATGGTGCTGGGCCCTCTCGTCTAGATTGTGCTAGAAAGGTTGGACCAGATGATCCTTGAGGTCCCTTCCAACCTGAGATTCTATGATTCTATGATTCTATGAATCCATCCAGCAGCAGGAGAAGGGGACAGGAATGGGGCTGGATACATGGTGTGAGTGTGAGCCTGAGGTTTGTTCTGGGGACAGAGCTGGAGACCAGCACTCCTTATGGGGCAGGGGACTGCGGGCCCTAGTCTGAGGTGAAATGGGGCTCCTGGGTCCATGCGCAGGGGTGGGAGGAGTTCCCAGAGGAGGCTGGGCAGGGCCAGCAAGGGCTGGTAGTGTCCTCAGAGCCCGGACAGTATGTAACTCTGTTTTCTTATGTGAAACAGCTAGTGACAATAACATTTTAAGAATTGTTACTTATCACCTAAATTAACTGGTAAATTAATTAATCAAGGGAGATGGCTGGTGGTGTTTAAGCTCCTCAGAACTATCTTACTCATTCTAGGTTTTTTTGGAACTTGTTTCTATTTTTAAGGCTGTCTGCTGAAATATAAAAGGGACGAAGAAATAAATCAAGCAAGCAACAATATCCACAACTTAGAAGAAAAGAAAAAACTCATGCCCATGATCATGAAATACGAAAAAGCAGCTTCACAGATGTCATGCAGATATGTAAGTCAGTGTGGCACATACATAGCTTGACTGTTTAGAAAATGAGAAAAAGAGAATTAGGTAACAGGCATTCTTTACACCAGCTAGAAAGAAGTTATTCCTAAAACCTAGATAGCACAAAGTTACCACAGGCAGAAATGCCCATGTGCCTGCTGATTTTACTGTTTACTACCTTTTACTGTTACATTTAGGGAATTTTCAAATCGATGTTCTCCAAAACCCTTCTACAAACTGATTTAGACTTTTCAGTCCATTAAGGTCTATTTTTCAATATTGTAGGTCTAAAAATCAGGTCTCTCTGATCAGTGTAAATATCTTTACAGGAGAGTTAGCAATGTAGAAACATTGTAGGGTTTCTTTCAACCCTGCTCCCAGTGTAACAGTAGTGTGTCTGGCAAAGAGAAGAATGGTCTATGTAGTCTCCAGCTATGAAGAAAGAGCTTATGGAGGCTTGTAGCCACTCTGACTTGCCCCAGAACAACTAAACTACACTGGTCTCCTTAGACTGGGAGGTACAACATGACTTAAAGTAGAGGGAATTATAAGGGCTGTGTGTTCTTTAAGAAATCTATAGTATTTCTGGCTGTTAAAGTAAAGGAAATATTTTCTTTCATCATTCCATCCTCACTTTGCAAACTTGCTGAGGTATGGATGTGATGGAGTGACAAGCTGATACAGGGATGCATGAAAACAGTTGCACAGTGTTACAATAATTTCAAAAGATTTGCTGAATTTTTTTTCTGTTTTATTTTAATGCTTTATCACTAGTAACCAGCATGCTGTTACTACTTATGGATACAATCTTTACATCATATGGAGGGACACTGAAGATCCTGAGTAACCGTCAAACGTCTTATGGTGCTCATTACTCTGCAAGAGTAAAATCACCAGCCAGCAATTGAAAAAGAAAAATGATCACATCAAGAATAAAGTATCCCAGGGAGAAAATTAATGTCACAATAATTACATGGTTCACAGTGGAGGATGTGTGGTTATTAGCAGTTCTGGAGAAGCTAATTAAGCAAGTCAAAATTCTTTTTAAACCAGTTTAATCAAGAGAAAAGGTGTTCCCTTGGCTCTGAACAACTAACTAACATATAGAGATTGAGAATTCATGGGTACATCAAACGGAACAGAAAGCTGGTAATTGTACTGTACTAAGCTGAGCTACCTACATTTAAAAAAGTGCTAGCTAATGGAAATAGAATTCATCAAATGGTTCTCTTCGGCAAAACACAGCAAAGCAAGCTGATTAAGCCTCAGTGCTTTGTTACATAGTGCATACATATTTCTTTATCATGATTGACTACATTGTGCTTTTCCATCATATCAACAAAGTTATTTTGAGGCAACCTCTCTGCCTTGCCTGATTCACTCAGAGGTATCAAACTAAAGCACGGGAGAGTCTATCATGGAATGGAGAGGAAAATGGCACTTAGGCTCATACCAGTCACCAGAACCAAATTCAAAATGAATCATGTTGAAGTAAACAACACCTTCTGAAATATTTGCAGTGTCGTGTAGTGTCATGTTCTACCCATCCCCCACCCTCCTCCAACATACTGGTGGTTTGCTACTGGGACCAGAAGAACACTGGCTGGCTCATGAATATCTGTCTGAATGCCAGCATTGACTGTGCTTCATTGTGATTCAGGAGGTATAATGGAGTAACTGGATTTTCCTTTCGCCCTAGCCTCTTAGCACACACAGAGACTGTGCCTCTGGAGACAGTACGGTTCTCAGCTATCTTACTCTGTTTACTGTGAAACCATAATCTGTCTGGAATCATAACTTTAGTTTGTTTCTTTTTAGAAGTGGGCAGTAGTTTGCCTAGCATGCAAGTTTGCTGTTAGATTCTATTTAAATAACCTTGTGATCATAGTGTTGCACAATAAAATAAATCCACTATTGTAAGAAATTGTATTCTAGAATGCAATATAGACAGTACTCAGATTTTTTGTTATTCTGCTCTCATAATGTCACCCAGTGTCTCATTATAACAGTCATAACAATTCAGTTCTGAAATTCATCACAAAATCTTTGCAGTTCTAATGCCTTAAATGATTTTTCAAAGTGGAATTGTGGGTTCTGTCTTTACTGAATCTCAAAACACTACAAATGAAAACTGATCATTGCTAAAGAATAAACACTAAAAGAGCTTAATGCATTAATAATATCTTTAAGATCATGTACTTTGTCAATTCAAGAATCATATACAATGAAATTTAACTGATACCATATACTTAACTTCAAGAATATATGTCTTCTTACATATAGATTAAAATGCATGAAATTGTCAGAATATTATGCAGAGTTAATACATTTTCCTGTGCTTAGCAATAAAGAAAAATGATAAATCAGAGAGATGGGTTCAAAACTAGATAGGCTTTTGTGTATAGGTGAAATAAGAATAGTGGGTGTGGAGGAATGATGAAATGCAAAATGACATGAAGTTTTAAAGGTGTTGCTAGGTGGATGATACATATCTATAAACAAAGATCAGACACAGAAGGAATATATGACAGAACTTTCTCTGCTGCAGACAAGTCACAAGCATGTGCAATGGAGTTGTGTCAGTAATTAACAGGGATGCTTATATTATTAAACTACATAAGACAATACCTATCGACCAAAGTATCTACAGTGGGCTCATGTTATCTGACTTTAAGCATCTAAAAACTAATAGTCTAGTCTAATCCAGTTTTTCAGGTTCTCTAAAATCAGTGGAGAAAGGATAATGACTCATTGCATTCTACCATAGATTTATATTTTCCTGTGGAAAGCATTGACCACAGAGGGAGCTAATGGCTCAGTGAAGTGGCTCAAGTTAAAAGTGGCATGTAACCTACTCAAATAAAGCAAATGAAATGAGAAAAGGTTTTAAAAAGGAAAATAAAAGGAAGAAAACAAAGACCAACAATTAGGTGATACCTCAATCTACATAATAAATAATGGAAGAAAAAGTTATACAGCCTGATGTAATTTTAAAAAATACTAGAATTATTTTTAGCATTATTTTTTTAAATGAATATTCAAACCAAGTGTCTCAGAAATGTCTAACTACATATCTTACTGCAAACTTTGCACAATGGTGTTGCTGGTCTCTGCGTGGTTTCAGATATTATACTTCCAGTTCATTCATACACATCTGAAAATGTATTTTATGCTGTACATTTTTGTACTGGCACTCAACTAATCCTCTCAAATAGGTTATCCTGTTTCCTTTCTTTTTGTCCCTGTTCTACAAGGGCCTGATCCAGCCTAGTGAACTTAAAAGGAATTTTTCCATTTACTTCAAAACAGTTTGGATAAATGCCGTACCTCTGTCTTAGAAAAATGAATTTGAATCACCAAAAACTTGCAAAGATGTCATTATATAGTCAGTTGCTTAACAAATATCAAAATAAACCTTCTGCTATGTATCTCAGAGGCATATTCTAATAACATGTATCTTTTAAAGTAATTGATGAATAAGTTACTGATTAAATGGTTCCTGCAGTGTCAGGACCAAGAAATAAAATAGCTAATGTTCAGTTAATCAGTTTACTTATCCATTTCAGATGCTTATACTACATGTTATTTAGGAGTTTGTTTTCGTAATGAGTTATCAATCAATATTGCTAATGTAGTTTACAGTAGCCATCAAAAATTAGATTTTCCTGGCAATGAGAAAGCTAATCTACTCATCTCTTTCTTTGTATTGTAAAAGTATGTGTCACTCTAAAAGTATCAGCAAAAAAAGTGTCTGTATTTTTGTCTCATTGTTTTGAAAGATGAATGTACGAGTCTTCTAAATACCGCAGATAGGGCTTTCTATCAGCCAAACATATTTTAAGCATGTAAATTGATAATGGTGAACTTGAGCAGAATTACTCTGAGCAGCCTGATGTTTCCTTTGTGTGAAGTTTCAAGAAAGTTTTCACTTTTATTCACAACAAAAGCTAGAAAGTGGAAAGTAAGTTACTTTTAAAGCATATTACAGAACAATGAGAACATACCTGTGCATTTTTTTCTGGTAGGCTTTTTTGGCTTTTTTTTGTTTGTTTGTTTTGGTAAATGACATGTAACAACTGATTGATTGTTGCATTCTTCAGAAGCCCGTCAGCAGTTAAAGGCAGGTGTGTATGTTCTTGTTTAGGCAAGATTATCTCCTCCTGTAGAACAAGGGAGCCTTGGCATCCTGAGAGCTTTCTTAGTATAGAATGCTTACAACTTTTCCATTCTTTGCAAAGGTCCTGGAAGCCTGGAGTCGCCAAATCTCAGATATCAATAGGAATGCTTCTCAAGAGTTAGAAAGTCTGGAAACCTGTATTACTCTCAATCTTATAATAATTAGTACTAAGTTTCAAAAAAATACTTGTTTATATGGGATAGCACTTTCTTATAAGGCAGAGTCTTATAAGAAAGTCCATAATCAGCTTATTTGTTTTAAGGTAGGAAGGCATTTTAATAACTTACTGAATTTGTAGGCTAAAAGGACAAAGGGTTTAAAGCTGGATTCTGGATTATGGTGTGTTAAACAGTAGGTGACCATTTTTAGCCAAAAGTGCACAGGATTTGGGATGAATTGCCATCATGAAATATAATGTCAAAGGACTTAAGGGTTTAACAAAATCTCGAGTGCACCTTGGAAGATTAGAAATGTTACTTTATTTCTGTTTAACAGAACTGTGTAAAATTCAGTTGTCACCCAGAAATTTATTTTGAAAATTGAAGACATTTTGGATATTATAAAATCACTTTGATTTTATTCTTCATATAAAAAGAAGTCATTTAAAATAATAAAATAACAGAACAATAACAAAATCTTAACATTTTAATAACTACTTTAACAGTCGCATTTATTCATGTATTTTTTAATGTAAAAAATGACCTCTAAAGTAAAAATTAATAAAACAAGATATTTAACAAGAGCTTCTTTTCACATTCTTAAAACCATAAATAAATTTCACACTGCGAGAACATTACACAGCCCACTCAGACCAAAGTAGGTTCCAAAGAGGCCAATATTTGTCCATAGTTAATGTATTGGTGTTATTAGCAATATTTAGCTTGACAATAAATTTTGATAATAAAATAATTTTCTCCCTCCATCATCTTCATCCTGATCCTACTGTATGTCTACAAAAAATAACCGTATTATCACTGTGTATAATCAACTCTAAGGGAAATTAATGAAAGAAATAGGATGTTCGCAAAAATTGTGAAGATTTTATGCAAAGAAAATTATTCTGATTAGTCTTGAACCAACAATCTGAACTTTTATGGCATGTTTCACTGTGGATTGTTTTTTAAAGGTGTATGTAAACTCATTAAGTTTTTTGCAAGCAACATGTTATTCTAATATTTTAATTATATTTTAATTAAATATGTTTATTATATTCAAGTAATATGTTTATAATTATTTAATTAGATTTAATTTATATATTTATAATTATTATAATTATTAATTATTATAACTGGGGGGTGATGACACAACAATATGCATAATTTACCCAGTTCTTTATAACCAAAGGAATTCCCCATCCATTTCACATACTTCCTTACTCTCTTCCTATATAGACCAGCAGTGTTTCAAGATGCTTGCTATTTATCAGTCTTTTAGATAACAGAAGACAAGAGCAAACAATACACTGAGAAGAAAAAAAAAAAAACACAAAACTGCTGAACTGGAGAAGATATCAACTATTCTACTTAATTTCTGAATCCTTTTCCAGTAAAAGCTACTCCTGCTGTACCTGGGGAAAATCTTAAGAGAAAAAGAACACATATGATTCTAGAAGACTGTCTCTGCTATCGCTGTGTTGACGGATAACAAGATGGATAACAAGTGAACTGTCTTATAGAAGTCTGTCAAAAGCCGCCATAAAAGTTATTGCAATTTAACTGATAAACTCTTGGAAAGGAGAATGAATAATATAGAGGATGAGACCTGTTTTGAATGGAGCATGTAGCAAATTTACTGCCTTGATACTTATTTTATTCTGGTCTCCGGATGGTATGCAGAGGAAAGAAGTAAATCCCTTTGCTTGCAGTGGAAAACCTGTGGCCCACGGACACAAATGTCTACGTTTGTCAATACAGCATATCCTTTATTTGTAAATAAATTCCTCAAGCTAAGTGCTACCAGACTATGTAGACGGGATTTTCTCATCAAAGGAACATACAGTCATCCTCAAGCAAATAACTTTAAAATGTAAAACACAGAGTGGGAGAGACAGAAGACAAATACACACAAAAGATTTCAGTCATTCAGTGAATAGAGGGAGGCATGGCTTAGGCTGTTTAAAAATGTTGAACATATTTGATTGAGTAGAGCAGAGGAAAAACTGAAAAATGAAATAAAAAAAAAAACAGAACGAAAGAGAGGGGGAAAAAAAAAAAAGAAACCCACAAAAAAAGCCAGGGTGAAGGAAGCATGACCAAAGAAGTAGAATAACTAAAGGTGTTTTTAAAGAGACAACTGAAATTACATTTTCGAAAGGGAAGGGGGCAATGATATTATGAAAGCAGAAGGCTCGTCTGTGACCTATTAACTATTAGCTATTAGATGAAAGAAAACCAGCATACTACCTTTCTATTGACAACATTGTCATGCTTGAAGAACACTTCCAAGTGCAATGCCTGCTAGGAAGAAGCTCTCAAGTCGTTCTGAGTACAAAAAATAGCTTAAGGATGTAGTTGATACTTCATTAGGCTTTAATTGTGCACATTTTATTACTACGAGTGAGAGTTCTCAAGATGAAAGAAGCTGAGGGGGAGTGAGAGTAAGCTTGTAGGCAGGGCTTTCAGCTGGGACATAGAAGATCCATGGGCAATTTCTAAGTGCCTCATACTCCCTCTGGGTCTGCCAATGTTCTTTGCCTCTGGAATACGAAGATAAGAATGAGTATATAGCTCCAGGATACTATAATGATAGATGCAATGATGTTTGTGAGATTTTTATGTAGTGTATTCGATCCTCTAAGACTATGAAGACATCAGTTATATATTTGTGAAATAAAAGTGAAGGGATTTTTTTAAAATGGTGATGAGGCAAAGGTTCCTTTTCAGGAGGTATCAAGTAGCAAGCGTCTTGACTGTTTCTGTGAGATTATCTCAATTTCTGCCTTACCTCTCTCCTTCCCTTCTTTTCTTCCTTCATATTACTTCCATAATATGAAAATATCCATGAGTCTTTTCAAATTTAGGAAAGACAGCTTTGTAGAAGTTATAGAAACTGGTCCTCACACTGAACTGTAATTCAGAAAATCTTCACAAATTGGATAAATTCTAGTTAGAAATTAGGAAAATCTTTCTCATGGTATATACAATGAAACTTTGGAATATTTTGCTCAGGAATTTATGGAATCCCCTTTCTTGGAGTTTTTGAAAGGCAGGTTAGCTTTCTCTCAGGAATGACTGAAGTGTATTCAATTTTATCTTTAGCTTGGGCTAAATGATTTTTCAAGATTATCTGACAGGTCTGAGGTTTTGTTTATTTGTTTGATATCTAGTATAGACAGGCAAAAATTAATTGAAGTAAATAGAGATAATGAAGTGCTGGCAAAAGGAATTGCTTCTCATTATTTTTGGCTGCATATTTGCAGTTACAGTTGTTTTGCATTGTAGATACGGTTTCATTTACCATTGACCAAAAGGGAAAGATTCTGCAGACCTTTTAAAATTATCCACAATAGCACAAGAGAAAGTGATATAGAAGAAACAGTGATAAGAAAGATGGTTTTGTAATATTTTCCAATAGTCTGAGTAAGCTGAAAGAGTTTGGAAGAAAAAAAATAATCCACTTACGGTCATAGTTACTATACCTCCTTCCCAAACCTAGTCAAAGAAAAGTAAAGGACTGCAAAGTGTTAATCTAACCATGGAATGGGGAAAAAAAAATCACTTGCTAAAAATAATTGAATGAATAATATAAAGATTAGTTTTACCATATTTTCTCCTGGAATAACAGCAACAACATTTTTTCAGATGTGAATCATTCGAAGCACTCAAAGACTAGACAAAGTCCTATGATAGAGAACAAAGAAACCTCCACTGGGGACATGAAAGGGTGATATCTCACTTCCAGTACCTTAGAAAGAAATAATTGGAAGAGGAATATGATTTCAGTAATTCAGAGAATTCCCTCTTTCAGCTTTCTGATGATTTTAGTTGCCGTTTGGGGACTGCATCAGAATTAGAAAGCAGAAGACACATGAGCTGATGAAACACAAATTGAGAAAGTTATATTGAATACATATATATGAAGACAAAACAAAGACCAATTCAGTCTTAATATAATATCTCTTCGGAAATTCTCTTCAGAAGACGAGGGGGGAACCAGTAGAACCTGAACAATCTGAAATGTGTCCTTTTACAGATCAACAGAGAAGTCAGGACCTCCTACTGATTATTCAATGGGAACTAATATAGAATACATGGCTACTAAAATTGAACACTTCGTGGGATGGAGATCAACTACTGTGTACTTTTAACGTATTGTCTGTTGTAAACAAATCCACTGAATTTTTCAACTGGAGTCATTCATTTGGTAAATTAGCTAATACTTTTATACATTATACTTTAGAGGCTTTATAATTTCTTTAAGGATCATAAAAAGATGAGATTCAATAGGTTACATGTACTCGGTAGTGATGTGCTGAAGAACCCAGAGGCAAAAGAGATCAAAATGGAAACTCATGTCTGTGTTTTTAAAAAGAGTTTAAGTGGGATTTTTTTAATGTCATCATCTCTGTTAAATTGTGAGCTGTACAGTCCTCAGAGTATAACCCAGCTGACAAAAAATGCAGGCTCTTGAAATTAAGTATTTCTAAATACAAACAAATGTATTAAATAGTTGGTCAGGAATCCAGTCTAATGTATCAATCCCCTTTATTTTACATAAAATTCATGATTTATGAATTCCTATCAAGTACAGGAAAAAAAAAGTCAAAATCCTCTCAAGTTGAGGGCTTTGATAATGGCTATATTAATGAAATATAATATAAAGGATTTTTTTTGTAATCAAATCTATTTTCTCATATGTACTTTATCTATCAAAGCAGCAGGAAAAACTGAATATGGAAATATTTTTTTCTTGTTTTTTTTGAAAAATAGTATTAAGCACTTAAGATTTAGGCTGCCATTTTTTGCTTTAGCTGTGCTTGAAAGTACCTACAGCTACAGAAATTGTTGGTCAATCAACAATTTCCTTTAGACATAAAATATATCTATATTGTGTCATTTTGTATACTTTTATACTAAAATGGGCAACTTCTTAAGTTGCCTAGAATGTTTTTCATTATTATTATTGAAATAATTAAACACTCTGAGACATTACCAAATTTACTTTACATATTTGATTGTAGTTCCTTTCCTCCCTTCTCCTCGCCTCTCCTCCTCTCTCCTCCCCTCTTCCCCTGCCCCCCCCCCGCCTTCCTCTTCCCCTTACAAACACTGACCTGTGCTGAGACATTGCAGATTTGTCCAGTTTCCATAATTTATTTAGAACTGGTCAGTACTCATCACAAATCTGTGCTCAGTAATGTATGTTGAAGATGTTGATGACCACAGGTAGTTCAGAGTGAATGAGTGTGCATCCTCACTTATCACAGAAAGCATCAACAAAAAGGAAACTTGCTTAACAAGCTTAACAAGACAAAAGCTTTTTTTGGCTCTTCAAAGTGATTACTTCCTTCACAACCTACAGAAGATCTTCACAGGTCAAGATAGACTAGTGTAAACAAGGTACTGTAGGTATTCTGTCTTGCCAGTAAAGAGATATTTGACCTCAAGAACTCTGAAACATGTATTACAAAGGAAAAATGATATTTGTAATCAAAACTAAAAGGGAGAAGGACTTTTCTTCATTCACTGTTATTATTAATCTTTTCTGTAGCAGTTTTCTCTAATAGTTTAAGCATGCAAACTAATCCACCTGTCCCATTGCAACAGTCCTTTTTTATCATACTTCATTTTGGCTTTGATAAATGCAATATTGACTCATTTATTCCTATAGGAACAACTGTCCTTTGGAAAACTGCAAGTGCCAGGTATCATGGAAATTATTCATGAGGAGGGTGTTGTGGTAGTCCCTGATGGTCCAAGAGTACTGTGTAATTTAGATCTGTTGCAGGTATTCCCAAAAGATCTGTGAAATTCTTGTTTGCCTCAAACTTTAGAAACAGAATAAAGAAAAACTATTAAATATTCTTTAATATTTAATATTCTTTAACTATTAATATTAATCTATAGAATCAGATAGCATGAGACTACAAAAGAAGCTTTTAGATCTAGATGGAATTATAACACTTCTAATACTGCTGATAAAGCCATATTGATTGTATAAAAGCTGTGAAGACTCTACAGATTTCATAGAAATTTACATAAAAATAAAATTAATTCCAGTTTTCTTTCCCTTTTTCTGGACTTATGTCAGCAGTAGTGTTGTAAAAAAAAAATAATCTTGACATTAAAGCAATTAAGCATGTGCTAAACTTCAGATTCCTGGCTAAAATCATGCTGAAATCATCATATAACTAGGCACGCATTTAAGCAGGTTCCCTGTGCAACAATGAGATGTAATCACAGTGAGAACTATTCAAGAACACAGAAGTACACACAAACACAGTCAGTTTAGGGTTTTTTTGTTGTTAAAACTAATGTCCGAAAGTCCTCTGTTTCAAGATATTTATTAACATTGATACATTTAATTAAAATATATCAAAACTACATGTGGATTTGCATAGCCATGTGGTTGAAATCTAGAAATCCGTACAGGCAGTTATGTTCCAAAACTGCTGAGGTTACTTTTTAACATCTTTTAGCACCTTTGTGAATCTGGCCTCAGAGAGGTAATGATCTTTACAATGAAAATATGCAGTCTTAGCATATTTGATGAAAAATATTTGCTCATCTGAAAGTCATATTTTACATGTTTTGTGCCTGAAACTGGATACAGCCTTTTTTCTATTTGTGGCTTCTTTATAAGAATAATTAGCATTACAAAGGAAAGAACTATTCAGTTATCAAGCTATTCCTCATAAAAGTTTTCATTTCATAGGGATAACAGTTCCCTTCTGAAAAGAATTCTTCAATGATACTTCAGTTAAGTTGAATACCGTAACTAGGAAAAGTTCAATTTTTGTACAAGAAGACTGAATTGCAATTTAGACTTCTTCATTATTGATTATAATGTGTTATCTGGAGAGTTTGTTCTGTGAAACTTAAGAGTGCACCGGTATTAATGTTTTCCACTTGTTTCCATGGCTGGCACAATATCATTGTGGTTCAAAAAGCTGTGCTCCATCTTCCTTTAATACATCTTTATAAAATGCTTGAAGATTTGAAATGGATTTGGTATTATATACTTTCTTATCTGCCAAAAAGCTCATGTACTGGTGAAAATGTATCTTAATGACAATACAGAGCTGATTGATTGAGTTTGATTTTTAATATTTGGGTAGAGCAAAAGACAAAGGAAGAATATTTTCTTGCTTTCCAGTCAATGAACTGGGCATTAAAAAAAAGCAGAATGTTCTTAACACCCACTGAAGACACTGAGAGATAAGACTGCTTAACCCCATAGGAAGAACCAACAATCATCAGCTGGATTCTCTGTTCTCATCCCTTTCTTTGTATTCCTTCCCAAGTTACTGCTCAATGAATACCTGATCTTCTTTTGGCATTTCTCAGCCCACATCTTCAAAAATTATTAGAATAAATTCTCTCCTACTTCCTCAGAATAATGTAGATCAAACAAACCTACATTAAACAACTACATTCTAATTAAAGAAACTAAAAAAGTCTTCATTTCTGATCCTTATAAATTCAGAAAAGGATTGTTCCATGCATTTATAGGAGGTTCAAACTTCATATAGGCCTTGAGTGAGTTGATTGAAATATTTTCTCACTGTTCTACTGTGTTTCTTTTTAATATTGTTTCACCTAACCTAGTATTTTCAGTATAGTCCATGACCTTTCTAGCCAGTTTTTTTTTAATAGAAAATGAAATAAATTTATGTAACGAAACATTTGAAGTGGGCTGTATAATCTTTATGAGGAACAGCATAGGCTTCAGAAGCTTTCTCATTGATGATTATATGGCACTGTGCTATGTTTGTTCTGTTTACAGGAGAGGAGTAATGAAAGATAACAGTAGTTGTTCCCAGCTTTATTAAAAAGAATGAGTTTTTTCTGTAAGTGGGAAGAGAGTGGATTCATCTGATCTTCGTTGGGATTTGATAATCTAAAATCGTTGAGAACATTGTAATTTGTTTTCCTTTCTTGCTTCTATTAATTTCTTATTTATATTGCAAATTTACACATTTGTTGCTAAGATGATGTAGTCTAGCGTGTAAAGAGAGAATGCAGGTTCAGCAGAGTGCTCATGTGGGAAAAAATAAACTAAAGAGGATATTTTATGATGAAGAGGGAGTATCATTGTTCCAAAGCCTAGCACAATTGGATAAACACATTTTAAAGATACCATACTTCCTGACAAGAAGGAAAAAAGTGAACAGTAATGGTACTTTTGCAAAAACCATAACTGAAAAAATCTAACCATAAACTATTTTGCCATGTATTTACAAATCAATTCATAACTGAATTGATCAAAACATACTTTCTGAGAATAACCTAAATCAGTGTAAGAGAAGTGAATGTGAAAATCAGACATCAAATGAGATTAAAAAAAAATAATGAGTCCACCTAGTAGTAAGTTCTCCAGAGTAATTTTAAGACAGCAGGGAGTATACCCTTTGGATTCTTTGTGGAAACTATTTCCCTCATGTTATTTGTAAAATTGCTGCTAATTGCCTGAGAAAATTTAATGTAACAAAGCCTGGCTTAATAATCAGGACCATTAGCTTTCCTCACTTTATGCCACTTCAGGAGCCTTGAGAATAACAAACACACCTGAAAATTAATTTGTTCTCCTATAGTTTGTCTCATATACAGATACTGTTCTTATACATCACAGAAAAATATTACCTTTGCTATATCATCGTCACTGAGAATATAGTTTAACAGAACAAATAGAAATATAAATAAATTTTCCTGATTCCAAAGGACTAAATCCAGATGTTGAAAAATGAAACATTTTGCTTAGTAGCCTTATTTTAAGAGTTGGTCAGGTTATTAAAAAAATCAATTAATCTGAAGCCTTTCAAGTACTAGCTAGTGAAATAAGAAGGGGAAAAAAATCCTAAAATGCCTAAACACATTCACACGTTCCTTCCAATCAAGAAAACACTGGTCTTCATATGTGGTCTGCTACCTATAAAGTGTCTTTGACATTGCAAAAATACTTCTTCAGAAAGCTGTCATGAGCCATACTGATAATTCCAGAACTATATATAAACATTGAGAAAAAAATAAACCTGTCATACCCTAAGAAGACCCTAAGTTATTCATACGCTACAATTAATGCCTAAGGAAAAATGAAGCATTATCTTTTTTTTTTTTTTTTGCAGAGATACTACACAAATGTTATTCACTTGACCCAGAATGCAACATTCAATCGCTAAACCCTGAATGTATACAAATTAAACTGGCTTTCTTTTTTTTTTAACAAAGAAGATAATTAATTATGTAACAAGAAAGGGAATCTATATTCTTTTACAACAGTTTAAGTCTTTGTATCAAGTTTAGATATCCTTAGCTTCCTCAAACACATAGTGTAATTTAGGCAGAAATAAGAGGTATTCATATAGGAAGGATTATATCATATAGGAAGGATTACATGACAATTATTTTTGACTAACACTAATTGAAATGTTTGGAATTTAAGAAGAGCACTGAGAACTTTTTTTTTCATCTGAATGGAAAAGTGATGCATTTACAATGTGGAATAAAAAAAACAGTTAAATAAAAATGTTGATTTTTTTAAAGTATTTCAATTTTACGTAAGAAACTTTTTTTAACTTCAAAAACTTGTATTATTTTGTGCTCATACTTTGATCCTCACACCTATAGAATGAACAAGCTGAGGACCTGAGTTACAATTTTTTACATGGATTTTTTTCCTTTTTCTCATAATGTTATAATACTGGACAAAAGAGAAGGAAAAAACCCTAAAATCTAATGCAGTCTAATTAAGCCAATTCTCTGTATTGCCAAAAGAAAAAAAGAAAAATGTAGACACAAGAAACAAATTTAGAATACAATAAAAAATAACAAACTGAAAATTTACATTTGTGATGTTAATTCTGCTTTGGATTTTTTGGGGTAATAATATTAACCGTGAAAACTGAAATTTGTATTTCGAGGTTTTTATGGGGAGCTGCTTATTTTTACTGAAGTATCCAGCGCTAGTTCTGCAGATCTCTTATTACTGGTCAGAATTTATTTTCCTAATCATTCCAAGCAATTACTGTGTACTGAAAGGAACAGGAAGTCTGCAGACAAGAATATAATGCAAACTCGGAATCTTATGTTGCACCCATTATGTTTTAGTTTTTACTTTTTAATTGCAGAGCTCAAGCCCACTCTATTTTCAGTAGCCTTTCACCTTTTGTTTTCCTTGTGATCTTCCCCCTATGACTTGATATAGTCTTTCCCATCTAACAGGAGTGATTTCAGAAACTTCATATTAAACTCTATGATCTTTCAGGTAATTGTCTCTTATTTTCCTTTTCATTTCTGGGCACAGCAGACATGTCCTTTAATGTGCTGGACTTCTCTCTTACTATGGACCCTTTCAGTGTCAATAGACCCTTGGTTTACTGTCTTTCCCATACCATGTCTCCCAGTGGTGGTCTCTCAAAGTTAGTATCTGTTCTTGTTCTGTTTGCAATGGTAATATTGCATCCATAGTACTCCCATGTTACACACTTCCATTATCCTAGCAAAGGTCCACGTTAGAGAAACTTTCTAAAAATATTTCTCTTGAATTATGGGCTCGAAATCATGAGGCACTAAAGCATCTTGGCACACCGACTATTCTGTACAGTTCATGGTTTATTGCTATTTCCTCCAACAATGGGTTCTCAGTTCTGAATTAGCATGCATTTGGTTCATAGGGTAATTCAGGTTGGAAGGGACCTCAGGGTTGGAAGGGACCTTCTGCTCAAAACAGGGTCAAGTTGCACAAATGCAGTCTGTGTAGCCTGCTTGACTGTCCTGATGGTAAAAAATTTTCTCCTGAACTGCATATTAAATCCAATTATTTCTATCTGTATTGGACCTGGCTGAGATGGAGTTAATTTTCCCCATAGCAGTCCCTCATAGTGCTGTGCTTTGTACTGTTAGCTAGAAAAGGTGTGGATAACACACCAGTGTCTTGACTACTGCTGAGTAGTGCTCGCACAGCATCAAGGCTGTCTCTCCAACATTGTCCCCCCCTTACCCCAAAGGCCAGTAGTCTGGGTGTGGGCAAGATCTTGGGAGGGGACATGCCAGGACAGCTGATCCAAACTGACCGAAAGGATATTCCATACCATATGACATCTGCTCAGCAATAAAAGCTAAGAGAAAGGAGGAGGAGCAGGGCGGTATCTGTTATTATGATGTTGGTCTTCTGGAGCCACTGCTACACGTACTGAAGCTCTACTTCCTGGGAAGTGGCTGGACATCACCTGCTGATGGGAAGTGGAGAATAAATATGTTGTTTTCCTTTGCTTCCATGCATGGCCTTTGCCTTTGCTTTATTAAACTGCCTTTATCTTGACCCACGAGATTTTTTCCATCTTATTTTCTCCCACCTTGTCCTGCTGAGGAGGGGCTTGCTGATAGAGTGGCTTGGTGGGCACCTGGCGTCCAACCAGGGTCAACTCACCACACTATCCCACTTGGTTTTCCCTGCTGTTGACTGACCATTCCCAGAATCACTTGCCACTAGAATTTCCCCAGAATTTCTGAAATTTGTTGGGCTTCGGTTCTAGATACTGATTCCAAATGAAGTAACTCAAGCCTATGGTAGCAGTCTGGAAGACAAAATGTAGGAGATCCATTTCCTCCTTTTCAATAACAACACAGTAAAATTAAGCTTTTTGACATTATGTGAACTCCTTGTTTCAGTATCTGAATCAATACTTGTTTTCTCTTAAGCACCAGAAGATTATTAATTAAACTTGTCCATAGGTGTGGGAATCAGGGAAACGTTATCTCCATGAATGCTTGTCACTGTGGATAGCAGGTCATGTCAAGACACACTACAAGACAAACAACGCAGAATTTCCATCTGTGAACAAGAGTATTCCACCAGAGCTCAAAGTACATCACTGGCCGCAGCGGGCATTATTTTTTTTTTTTTTGTTCCTCATAGCTGCAAAGCTTTGAACCTTCATTGAGAGGTATCTGGAGCTTAAGTTTTTTTGATAATCTGTATTCATTCAGAAGAGTATAAGATCCACCATCACAGAGCTGATTCATGTGGGATACTGTTCAAAAGCACCCACGTTATAAAGCTATTCACACAAATATTATTGAGGTCAAAAATACTGGCTGACTTGAGGGAGCTCATCTTCAGAATAAAAAGATGGACTTAGATTAGAAAACATAAAGATATCTAAGTACTGGTAAATTAGCTGTTTCCTGATTCACATTTTTCAAGTTCTCATCTAAATTATGTTTCATCTATCTTTTTCTCTCATCTCACCTTACTGGGGGGAATCTTATGCACAAATGCAAGTTAAATTACCATTGCTTACCAGATTTTCAGACAGGTATCTATGTATGCATGAACACACACACACATATATATATATATATATATATATAAAAAGTCAATTTCCCCACCCAGTCAAGAAGCCCCTATAGACATCTTCAGATCTTCTTTATAATTCCTCAGAACCCCAATTAAAATTCTATTTTTTCAAGCTGTCTTCAAAGCATCTGACAATCGTTAAACTCATAGAGTTTTAAAACCATTGCCTAATATCATCTCTGGGCTTTATTTTACCACCCCCAGCCTCCAACCATCTGTCTCACTCCATCTGTTGTCTCGTCTTCTACTTAGTTTGAAAATTCTTTGGATGGGGATTGTTTTCTTGGCTTGCATTTGTGCATAGGGATCCTGGCCTCTAATAGACTTCTAAGTATTATGGTAATGTAAATAATAGTAAGCAACAACTTTAGTTGTCAGTCAAGGAAGTATATTGCAATACAGTTTGACCAAACAGAAAGCAACAGAACATTTACACTATCTGAAAGACTTTATTCATGGGGCAATTTTTAATGCCTTATATTCAACATATTTTTGTAACAGTAATTTTCAAATGTCTGTATATAAGGAGTAAGCATTATTACAATGGACTGTGCTAAAACTGTAATTTAGTTAGTGAGGCAAAGCAAGTTAAATCTCTACCAGTTTTCTGAGATTTTAAAGGTTGGTTTGCTTCTTCAAGTTTAGAGCTGCTGATTCTTCTGAAAATTCTGTTCGTAAGAGTATTGATAATGTAGTTTGTCAGAATACACTACACTATTAGCCTGAGCTAATCACTGGAAAAAAATCTGGACTGAAGTTTGCTTTGTATTTACCTTACTCTACCTACTTATACTGGCTGTTTATACGGTTTCTTTTAATTTGATCAAAAAAACTATTAATCATTAAGAAAATAGAGTACTGCATCCCTCTACAATTAAAGCCTGGTCAGATGTATCTCCATTACCCTTTCCTCCAGAGAGAGGCTGTCAGATTTCACTTTAATTCCAAGACTTCTATGAAAGATCACCTTAATTATAGGATTCTTGGCATGGCATTTATATTGTCATTCAGCTTGATTGATGCATATTGCTGACTTGTCAGTCTAAAAATGTATTAAAATTATTTTCAAAATGTATTTTCATTAACTATTTACTTGTTATGCAACTGGAATATAAGAAATGCCTTTTAAAAAACTGTCTTAAAAATAACTATACATTTTTCATTACAGATTTTGAGCTTAGCTCTCATTGAGAACCTCTCCATGTCAAAATGCTGAACCTAAGGAAATTGCTGCAAATATATTCTTAGGTTTAGCCTCACAATCAGTGCATCTATGCCCAGCTCAGTCTTCAAAAGCAGGAACCACAGGCTACATGAAAATTATAAGAAAATAAATAGAGTGTATTATCTTCTGAAATATATTCTTATGTTCTAGCTTATTAGAAAATATAAAACTTTGGTATAGGCTAAGAAGTTTCCCTTGACCGTACGACACTACTATTTTAGATGTTTTACACGGATCTGCATATGAAAGTAACAGCATTCAAGGTCTATAATAATTGATGAAAAGATAGTAAATAATGAAAAAATGTGAACAAATAACATTTTGGGTGGAAAAAAATTACATACCTCTTGCTGCATTCTGTGATGGATTCAGATGATATTATGATGATCTTTGCTGTTACCATGCAACTCCAAAAATACTTATGTACATTTTAGTTTCTCTCCTGCCAGAAATATTCATATATAAAACCAGGTAAAAAAATCCTGTAGACTATTACTGTTGGAAAGAAATAAAAAAGAAAGGAAAACTACTGAGATAATACGTATTTATATGAATATAAAATATCTTTTCAATAGATAATGTGTTGAAATAATATATCCCAAGCCAGCAGTTATATTGATTATATAACCAAAGCAGACCAGGCCATTATCTTTCTGAAAAATTTCCAGCCCCCTCAAAAGCTGTGCTAAACCTGTGACCTGCAATAATATGCTGTTGGTGAAATGCTTTCCATCTCATGGGTTGAACATTTGACTCACGTGATTACCTCCTGCTCTTTCAGAAACCTGGTCCGATGATGAAGATGGAAGTGAATACCAGCAAATAGAATTTACGTAGTCTTGATTTCAAATAAACCAGTGAGATAGTGGCTACTTCACCTCTTCATTCTCTGTGGTAAAGGAGGGAAGGCCAAAGACCAGAGGATTAAGAATTTTTGGTAATATAATGAAATGCTAGTCATAGTTGAGTGTAGAACAAGTATATAAACATTATGAATGAATGCCACTGTATTGGCTTTGTTATCTTTCAATTCACAGTAGTGCATCTGATTTTTTCTTTCTGTTTTCCTTGGTTCAATAAATGCCATGTCAAAACACTTTAGTAGACTGTAAAAAA
This sequence comes from Theristicus caerulescens, assembly GCA_020745775.1. NCBI lineage: Eukaryota > Metazoa > Chordata > Aves > Pelecaniformes > Threskiornithidae > Theristicus > Theristicus caerulescens. Next base: position 80,657,370 of record CM036558.1, read on the forward strand.
TATTTACAGACTTCTGAGTGACAACAATATTACTGTAATTATCATAGAAGTGATGTACAGCATTAAGAAAACATTCTTATTTAAGAATTTCTTATTTAAATAGTGCAGTTGAAAGGCATGATCAAGTAACTGCATAACACAGTCAGGGGAAACAGAGAATCCACTTCATTGTGTAGGACAGTTAATTTATCTTCTTTACTCTGGAATCCTGCTTGTCACATAAAACTGTGAGGGCAGAGCTGAAGCTCAGTAACATAAGGCTTATTAAAAAAAATAAAATACATTTCAACCTCACTTTTAAAGTGGTAAAATACAAATTAATTAGGATGCTGCCAAATGAATTATGCAGCTTATGTTTCAGAAGTCCCTAACAATTTTATGGACTGATTCTTAGGTACCCAGCTTGAAGTAAACATGCAATTTACAGTTATGTGTATAGAAACAACACACGAGTTCAGTCACAGAACGTGGAACAAAACAAAGAGTTTGCACCCAAAGGGTAGATATTTTAACTCCTCCCCCAGCATCTTAAAAGTTCAGACACAAAGTATTAGACCAGGTATCTAACTTCAGATATCTATAATGTATATACAAGTCAGTCGTTGTGACTTCCTTTACAGGCAGTGGAGAAAAACAAGTATCTTTAGCGTGAGTCTTCTCAACCTAAGAGACATGTAATAGATCATGTTATTTCTCTACAAGAAGTGGAAAGACAGTGTAATTGACTACTCTGATGTGACCTCTAAAGTAATCTCACCTAAAATATTTCAAAATAAGACACCCCAAAATAATTCATAAAAGATGAGCAAATATTCCTGAAAATCCTTGTAATAAGATAATTTATCTTTAAGCCGTAATTCAAATTATCTGCAGTAGTTTATGATTAATTGCATTATTCTATTAAAAAGAACTTGCAATCTAGTCAAAAGGTTTACTTGAACTCTTTACATTTTTTGCAGGTTATTAAAGGGATAATGATTTTTTTCAGCCTACCTTCCTGCACCTCTAATTCTCAGAAGTCCAACTGAGAGTAAGCTAAGCAATGCAAAAAAGCCTCCTGTTTCTTTGTAACTCAATATTTGTTTAAGATAAATTCCCTTGTTATATTAATATATATTATAGAATATAAATATTCAGTGACAATGATCTTCAGCTTTTGAGGCAAAATTAAATGAAGTCTCGTATTTATTCTTCTAATTACATATTCCCAAAACATTACATTTAGAGGTATAGACAAGTATGTACACAGGCTTTTGACACTTTTTTTTTCCTTTAGATAATAAAATACTGTCGGTTTTCATTGATATATATGTCAGTCTTCAACCTGTAATCTAAATACTTTTGTGTTAGATTTATTTTAGTCTCCGTTGATGACTAACTACATTATTTAGTTTTACCTATGATTTAAGAGCAAATATTGTCCTTTTTCCTAATGGATGAGGAATAAATAAATAAATAAATAAATAAATAAATCTTTCTAGGATGTTCACTGCCCCTATGTTCTGGAAAGTAAGAGAGTAGTTACGCTGAAAAATGTAACAAAAAATGATCTTTCATTTTAAACAAAATTTCTAAGTAGAGTTCATTGTTTACCAAACCATGTTACTGAGTGTTACATAAAGAACAGAAGACCTTTGCATAAGAACATACAGGGGACTGGTGGAAAGAGGAGTTACAGATGCGGTAGCTTATAAAGTTTATCTGCAGACCCATGGTCTTAGATGCAGAGCTCTCCTTTAACCCAGAAATACAATTAAGGAATGCTTAAAACAGAAGTTTCTGAGAGGCTTGACTGCTCTGTTCTTCATTTCAGAAGAACCAGGAGACATAGAGGCATGACAGTTTCCTCATTTTGATCTTTCCACTTTTTTAAGAGTGGAAAACACCTAACAATTAATTTTCACATTATAGGCAAATATTTTCTCTGTTAGGTTATCTAATTCATGTTTAGTTTATGATAGAAGCTATTTATAGAAGACAGAGGTTGTAAACTTGTGGGTTGTATTTTGTTGGGCTTTTTTTTTTCCTCACAAAAGAGATCTTAGTTTACAGTTTCATGTGGGTATTCATTCCTTCCCAGATCCCATGAGCTGGCACCTTGTTGTTGTAAATCATGGTAAAGAAGACAAGTCCCAGAAGAGATTTTACAAGGGTAGTGTATCTGTTTGATGATAGTGTGCAAGTGCAGAACCCTGAAGGATAATAGATGCACCATGCTTCTCAGAGTCATGCCTGATGCCACATTCACTGTGAAGCCAGCTGTTTATCTTGATTCGGTATCAGGGCTCTGTGCATTCAGGAGACTGAAAAATATAATGGGTAAGATTACGATCCAAAGCACACCAGTGTGTTTATGACATATTTGTATTCCAGGTTTTACATGAAATTACTTCTGATCTACTTATGTAGATATAAATGGACTTTTAAAGAAGAAGGAATTGATTGTTCCTGCCGGGCGTAGTTTCTTCACAATTTTTCATCCTTGGCTGCTAAGAGCCCAAAATGTACATCAAAAGACATTTTTGGGAATTTAAATTAATCAGAGGCCTTCAGTCTCTTATCTTTTTCTAGCCATTTATAATTAACAGTTAAAATTATAACTTTATTTTCAAGTCTCCCAGCTTCTCCAGCCAACAACACACTTTCAAAACTAAATGTTGTAACTGGTAGACCTTAGTTTTCCCAGACCACTTGATTTTTCTTTAAGCAACAATCATATAGTGAGAATCTCTTTGTGTCAGACTCTTTTTCCTCAGTTTGGACATCATAAAATCATTTATGTTTTTTCACGATGAGGGTGGTGAAACACTGGAATGGGTTGCCCAGAGAAGTGGTAGATGCCCCATCCTTGAACACATTCAAGGACAGGCTGGATGGGGCTCTGAGCAACCTGATCTAGTTGAAGATGTCCCTGCCAATTGCAGGGGGGATGGACTAGATGACCTTTAAAGGTCCCTTCCATCCCAAAGCATTCTATGATTCTATATTCTAATCTCTCCTTTTTCAGTTTGGGTCAATTGTTAATTTATTCTCTAAGTTATGGCAGTTCTCATTAATCTGGAAAATTCTATGTATATTTAGAATGCAGGGTGAGCTAAGCTTCATTTGAAAAAGAAATCTAAATATTTGCTTAAAATTTAAATCCTGAATTTGCAAATAAAATATTATATTGCACAAAGAATTGAAATGGAAGTTCATACTAAAATGTGAAAACTTGTGGTGTGTTGTGGTTACCTTAACTTAAAGAAGACTATTACAAAAATGAGTTATTCAATGAAAGTTTTAGAGGAGATTAAAATGCACTGGGAAGAGACACTGGAAAGTTCTGGACAGGCAACAAAGTGAGGTGGATAAAATATTGAGCCTTAATTGAATAACATGGAAACACAAAACCCAATTATTATTAAAAATGGAGATAGCAAAAATAGAACAGATAAAGAGAATTGGTTTTTTTCTGTATCAAAAGACACAACCTTTGGAATTCACTGTTACAAGACATTAGAGTCCTATTGCTTACAAGGCTCATAAACCAACACTTTTATACTGTACAGTTCTGTAACACCCTAGTTGATAGCAACCCAAGCAAAATACTATATCAGAACAAATTTCCACAGTGTTTAGAAGGAAAAACTAAGGCACAGTAGCTAAAAGACAGGGACTGCTGCAAAATATTTTCATAGTTCAGACCTCGGGTAATAAAAGATGAATGAATGTTTACAATGAAGGAGTTCACTGTACATGAGCTTTTTTTTCCTATGATTACCTTTAAATAGTCACTTTTTTAGGTAACCGGAAAGGGAAAATCTATGTTTTGCCAAAGCCAGTTGGACTTTTGTCATTGTCTCTGGTAGGAACAGACTTTCATGTTCATTGCTTTTACTGGAAGCTTTCATGAAAGTTAAACCATAATGGTCATGAAAGACTAAAAAAATAATGAGAGGAAAGGAATTTTTTTCTATTTTCCATATATTATTCAGTTATTAGACTTCAATTAGAATGTTTTGGTTTTTCCATTTGACATGTACTTATTAACTTTAGAAAAGGAGGAAAGTTTATTATATTTCAGTAATATTTAAGATTGCCTGCTGCTTATAATTTTTCTTAAATTAACATCAAACCTATCAATCCTCTATGTAATCATGCCACGTAATACTCACCTAGCGTCATTCAACCAAAAGAAGATGATATGCTTATTAATCTTGTTAGCTACGTGACGTTAAGCTTGAAATTCTTTTTCCTTGCAGTTTAAATACTCTCCATCATGTTTCATTCCAGTAAGTGACTGCTTTCTACATGAACTTTGTTTTCATAAAGAAGCAAAAGGCTTTCATGCACAGATCTTTTTTACACAGGGGATGAAAGTATCAATCATGTTTCCTCTTTTTTTAATTTTTTAAATTAACCTTTGTAGTACAGGAACTCCAGATTTTAAAACAACGTTTTGGAAGATAGCTGTATATAGTGATAACAGGTGAGGAAATAACAATCAACTAGTATGTAAATTAGGCAGACTGAACAAGTCCATGAAATCAAACTAGCTGGAATGAGATCTCAGGTTTCAGGAACATTGAGTAATCTATTTGATTACTCCAGCATATAAATCATCTTTAATTTTACCTCTGATAAAGAAATAACAAATCTATAGCAATTTTAAAATAGTGAAAAATTAACTGAATTAATTTGGAAATTAAGAAAGTATTTTGTCAAGTGTCTTTGGAGGGTGGAAGAAAAAAGAAATTAAATGTATTACTTTTTTTTTTACTTGTTTCTAGATAGCAAATAATTTAAAAAGTTACAGTTTAAATATCATAGATTTTTTTCCTTCAATCTATTTACGGTAATATAAAACCCAGTTATTTTTAAAATTTTAAAGAGGATTTTCCAGTTAAAGCTGCTCTAATAACATGAAGTGTCTAGGAGTCTTTTAAATGCAGGTAGGAGAAGGCTTCATCTACAATTGCTGTCTGAGACCATATAAATTTGATTTTATGTTCTCAGTTTTTCCAAAATTAAACTTATCCATCAGTTATTGGGCTTGACTGTACATCCAGTGAAGTCACAGGTAAAGTCATTACCTTTAAAAAGCCCTTATTTTGTTAATTGCTTTTGTCTGTACTCGTTGATCTCCTGCCAAGATATTGACATAGATCCCAGTCAAACAAAGAGTTTAAGTCTGTGCTTAAGTCTAAGCACATAGTTTTATCATCTAATTAAAATTCTGGATGGATGTGGCAGACTTCCAGCCTTCAGTCTTAATACAGTTGGAACTCACAATTGGATCAGAAGGAATTAAGCCTTCAATAACAAAAATATCAGTCCTGAGGGATGGAGGTTTGATGTGATCCTAGTAACAAAGAAAAGGAAAGCTTTAACCACACCATAAAAATATGGTTTACTCCTGCAAAAAAACTTCTCCATAATATGAGAAAGTCCAGTCATGTATTCTGAAATCCTGTCTGTATTACACTCAGCAATCCTTTGACAACTTCAGTGAAACAAGAGTATCATTCTTTTTGGAATAAGAATCTGTTAAAGAATGATTCTGGTATAGGACTGTTACACACTACAGAATACATAAAATCCAAAGTTTCACTAAGGTAGTATAAATAGATGCCTATCATTCTCTCTCACATAAATACTTCCAAAGACCACAGAAAGGTTTCTCAGAAGTTTCTTTGTTTCTTAGTGATTTCCTTGCATAGTTTTCATTATTCTTTCAGGGAATATGGATGTTATTTTTCACATTGAATTCTGATTAATTTATGGTTCACTAAGAGATAATGCATATTCTGATCTTTTATAATCACCAATAAAAGTGGAAATAATATTTTTTAGATTACCTAGGATTTAGGTTACTGCTACATGCTAGATCAGCTGTCTTTAACACACCATCTGAAATAAGACTCTGTCATTAAAAAGCGTGCTGAATAGCAAAGCAGACTTCAAGACTTTCTCAGTTCTGCTGTGCTCTGATACTGGTACCCTTGTAAGCCTGCATAATTCATCTACATATTCAGCCCTTCCTGTGAAACATGAGGCATAATTTATCCACAAGGGTTGGGTTATAACATTGTTTTACAAAACACTACATGAGGAGAACTATCTGTTTTAAATTTAAGCACTCCAAAGTACTGTATATGCAAAACATTAAATAAGAGTTGAGCTGGCAGCCAGCACTGTTGTATGGATTTATCCTAAATTCCCATGAGCATGCCACAACTGGGTACACGTGTTTTATTTCTGTTATAAGAATTATTAAAAGAGGCTTTTGGTCAATAAAGAGTAAAGTAGCAGTGTCACCCAGCAGACACCTTTAATAAAATTTTGCTTGGTGCTAGGCAGCAGGTAGAATTACTTACAATAAATATCTTGCAACTTTCTCTCTCTCTGTCCTTTTAATGACACTCACCTAATAAAGATAAAACCAAGTATTAATAGCTATTTAGTGGAGTGAATATCCCAGAAAGTCTTCACTGTAAAAAGTAAAAGCCTGTTATAAACTTCAATGAACTAATGTGAAGAAACCATTTAGAAGGATGGATCAGCATTACAGTTCTAAGAAAACATTGCCTTATTCTGGAATAGTAGAATTTTGGATCCTGAAGGCTGGGGAAACAGACTCTCCTAAATGTAATTTAATTTTTAAAAGTTTTCTGAAGGTTCAATGTCGATTTAAGATGAAGAATTTCAAGCCTGCATGGACATAAATAAAATATGTTCTTTAATGTTTTATCCATGAATATTTTTTCTTGTCAGCAGAAAAAAATTTATCATGATTCAAAGAAAATAAAATGACTGATATGTTCAAACTAGTCTTCATTCAAATCATATCTTTTTATCACCACAAGTCAGAGTATTTACTGTATTTCTGTATCTCTTTTTTGCTTTTGGATGAGATTTTCTAATATTAAGCAGTTTCATTTATAAATTCTGCTTGGAATCTGGTATTTAGAGGTAAGCTTCCTTAAATGGTTGTAATCTTAATGTTTCACATTTCAAACTCTTATTTTTCTTTCAAGCTTTCAAAATTGAATTATTTGAAAAGAACTGCTGATGCATAGAATCAAATTTAACTCTACCTAATCTAGTACAAACATGCAAACTTAGCAAGGAAATAAAATAAGAACACTTACCAGCTGAGAAAAAATGTGGGTGAAATGAAATAATGGCCAAAGATTTAAAGTCACTCTCTGGAACTGGAAAGGAGCAGAGAATCTCACACGGTGTTGCCAATCTATAAATAAGCAATTAAATTTATTGGCTATAGCAGAAGAACTTTCATGTTTACATGTTCACTCGTGTGTATACAGGCTACACAGTTTGGCCCTGAGTGAATACTTCTGAATAAAGGATCCAATAACATAAAGCAGTATTGATGTGCAAGCTAAAAAGAGCTAAACCTTGAATGACTTTCAGGGATTCTTTTTTCCAGTGTCTGTTTCATACTAGCTATGCATTTAAAAAAAAAGTAAATGTTTTTGGGGATGAAGATTATCATGGAAAGAAAACTTTTCTTCTATAAAGTATTATTTTTAACAGTTATTTTGAGATCCACCCCCTTCTTGCCCCATCCAATCTTTGACCTTGTCAGGTTTAATAGTTTTTAACTTTTATTCAGCTGTCATATTCTTGTCTCTCATTTTCCTTGCTAAAAAAATTACCATCTGTCTGAATCAACAATATTTTCATTCTTAAGGCATCTTCTCCCACAACATATGTCTTCAATTTCTAATGTGAATCAGAATACTTCAAGAATGTTGTCAACGATCATGCCACTAATCTGATTGAATCAGCCTTCACATTTTGCCAATTAAACTTTACACTTTAAATAAAAATATAAATAGCACTTGCTTTGTTGCAAAATTCAGTAAGAGTCACTAGGATAACGAAACATAGAATTTCCTATATTTTTGGGGACATTCATGGAATAACAAGAAGTTCAATTTTGTGGTACACTTATTAAATTACTTTTTTAGTACTAGCTTTTTAAAAAATTAGATATATCTTTAGAGGGTATTTTTTTACATCTAAATGATCAAGTGAATTAAACCAATAAAACATACATTTGTGTAACTCTGGAAGCATGTCATAGTATAAAAAATGTTCAGGCCATGGAACCTACATCAAATTACAGTTGCCTACTTCTTGCACTCTAATTGCTGATTCTAAAGTATTCACAATCTTTTATTACCTTCACAGACACATTAATTTGACATTTTTTCAGCACTAACAGAATTTCTAAAATATATTTTGCCATTAAAAAACAAGAACTTTTAAAGACTTGAAAGGAAGACAATAGAAAGTTCAAATGTGGATGGAAAGAGTCTTTAATGTGATTTACTTTTGAGAGTATGTTCTAAGGAAAACTGATTTCAGCTGAAAGAAATGAGGAGCCTTCGGAGCCTTCAATATTACTGCCTATACACAGCATATTCTGCACTGGCTTTTTTTCACAGAACTTTGAACAGTTTAGTCCTGCAAGGTACTGTATGTCTTGTCTCCTCCATATTCAAAGGTTTTCAGCAAGGCTAGTTGAAAGTTTTCGATCAGAGTTATTCTGCCATGTAAAATTATGTTTTGACCACACAGATTTCTTCCTAAGAAAAAGCCTGCTTCTCAGAATGTTTCCTTGTTTGTTTTTTTTTTCTTTGTCCTTAAAAGGTAGATGGTGCAACCTTGATAAATCCCAAATGTCAAAGAAAAGATAAATTATGATTGCCTAACAACTCTGTTTTTTTCAGTTTTCATGTATAGTTACATCACATATAGACATCACATCATCTGGATATGCAACAGGATGCCAGATTCAATGTGTGCACCTCAGTATGCAGAAAGAAGTACAAAAGGACCTTACCCACACTAAAAGTCTGAATTTCTCTGTGTGAAGTGTTAATTGATGGCAAAGACTAATGCAGTCTTCTGCACGCGGAGTGGGAAGGAAGAACTATTGCTCTAGGCAACTGATAATTTCTCTGCAAAACCTTCCTACCAGCTGAACAGCAAAACTGGGATAACTGACTTGATGAAGCTATTTTTCTTCTTTAAACCCTAAGTTTGTTTTCTTCCCAGTTTTTAAGCTGCTTTGGACTGCTCCATTACTTATTTTCTGTATTTCCATAAGGGATATGTGGAGCCTCTGATTTAGCTTGTTGAAAGAGAGCTATTTGCCTTCAGAAAGGGTAAACGTCATTGAATGTGCAGCAAAGTTCCCGTGTAGACCCCCTAGGAAAGAACCTATATCTTGCAAAATATTTGCATATGGTGAAGCCTTGAGTAGGGCCATGGAAAAACAACACAAAGTTATCTTATATTGTTTGAGACAGCAAATGCAGTTGTGTTACTGAATCATAGTTCCTTTCATGAGATAGTGCAGTAGACCTGACCCGCCTATCACACAAAGCCTCAATTTATCTCAAAGCTATAATTTTCTTACATTACTAGAAGCCTTGTACAATGCCCTGAGCCCTGAGCAGTATTTAACAATAACTCAAGGATGATTACAATACTTCTGCATATACACACAAAGGCTTTCTATAAATGTAAACAGGTAAAACCAAAAAGAAAAAAATCACAAATATACACAGAAAAAAGAAGTCAGACTTAGTACAGAACAAAAGATGACAGAGTATATACTTTTATTTCCATTTGACAGGGACAAATTGGCCTTTGATTTCTGTAGTTGGGACACAGAATATCTGTATTTCATGAGAAAGTAAAAGCTTGTGTCCATGACCAGTATAATGAGTATTTGTTAAGGTCTCACATTCTTTAAATCTGAATATCATCTATTTTAAGATTGTACTAATTTTGGCACAACTATCAAGCAAGGACACATCATTTCAAAGAACATTTTTAAAACTCAACAATAGTTTATGTGAGGAAACCTTTATTTCTTGTGTCACTATTTACCCAAACTGAGATTATCACCAGTCTTTATTATGTTCTTTCTTATGGTTTAAGACAGATACTAAAACAGGAAAAAAAAAAAAAGTACAGCAGACTATGATAAGATACTTTATCCCATGGTGAGAATAACAACGAAGATGAGACTTGTGTAGATGAAATTTGCATTCCAGTCAATGTTCGTGTGTATAATCAAGTACTGCGTGCAGTTAAATGAGTCTGTTGTCTTGCTATAATGAATATCTACATCCATCCTAACAGTTAATGAGGAATAAATGACTTATTATCAATGAATGGCAGTATCTAAATAGCTCTGCAACAAAAACAGAATATTAATATGTGTAGCTAAAATAGATCTTAAATGATAATGAACTTACTCAGACTATTAATTATTTTAAAAGCCTTTAGTAAGGTTTACTGCTTCTGGATGGAATTGGAGCTCAGCTGGTTCAAGTGCCCTTAGATGTTTGCAGACAGAGTTCACAAATGACCCTTTAAAATTGTATCTCAGAACTGAATGGAAAAAGGCTTTTATGAAATACAAGGGCTGCCATGAAAGATAAGACCATGAATCTCTCTAGTTCAGCATTTTATTCCCACCAGAAATTAGGCCTACTCGCTTCAGTGGAAGCAGCAAGAATTGTCTCTATAGCTGATTGTGCATTAACCTACTCACTTCCTAATCATCAGGTGAGGGTGAGCCTGTGCCCTGAGGCACAAATGCTTATTCCTTTTATTTTCTTTTTTTTTTTTTAATATTTTCTATACAACGGAAAGATCTCATTGCCACGTGAATGTCAGATTAATTTCTGAATATTTCTAAGCTCTTGATCTCAGTGGTACCACATTCAAACCATGAAACTGCAACTATTGCAAAAATTTGGCTTGTTGTTCAAGTATTCCCAGCAGTGAACAGATGAGATAACTGCTTATCTACATGGACTAACAAATTCTGGATGAAGAATTCACTGTGGACTTTCATTTAATTCTTCTTAACTTTAGGCAAGTTCTCAGCTATTATTTACATCTAAGAAGCTATTCCCAGAGCTTTGCTTGATTCAGGAAAATTAAATATCTCAGGTAGCCTTAGTAAACCAGTAGAACACTAAGCAAGTTTTGATTTCGCCATCTGATGCAGCAAAGTTCTCATAAAACTTTGCCTGGATTTCATGATCTCCGGGACACCATTCTAGGTATGTTTATTTTCAGACTCTTCAACTGAGCACAGGAAATGAACATGGGGAAAATGGTTTAAGAGGAATAATTTTGAAGTGGGATTCATTATTATAGGTATTTTTAATGGATTTTCCCTTATACATTATGGGAGCAATATGTATTTAAATTGTTGTGTTTTTAGAAGAAAAGACAGGTTCCACTCTGATGCTGTAAATGAAATTTTATGCAATACAACAACACAAGAAAAACATTAAACTTCACTGTAAATTCATATAAGTACACAGGTCAACAAGTCTAAATGTAAATTGTTATATAACAAACAGCACTCTCTGTGATCTGATCTAAACACACAATATTATATATCTATGCAGCTAATTAATGTGTGTGTTTGAGTGTTATACTGGACTTGAAAGAATCAATATCTGAATTTCAGATAATGAATGTTGCCAAATCTAATTAGTTACCATGAGAGATTTCCAGGCAATTTCCAGAATAAATTTTTGTTATACTTCTTTTCCTGATTCAGAGAAACTCTCAAAAAAAAGTAAGCCTACAAAAAAATTAGAAATATATTGTTTCCCCCTATGTATTCTTTCATACTTTCATTCCACCTGAAATTCAATATTCTTAATACTATGTTCTTTTAAGATAGGCCTGCTTACAGATATTATACAGACATATCACAAAGGCTGACGTGAAGCCTAAACCAAGGTCATCTAAGTCTGTATACGTTAGCTACAGTTTTAGCTCAGCTCTGTGTTGAGTCTGGTGTCTGTTAGAGAAAAAAAGCATCTCTGTTACTGATTTTCTATGATCTCTTCAAAGATTCTGCCTTTCTGTGACACATTTTGGCAGTTAGGTTGACAAATACACTCCCACTTTTGCATATTTCCTTTTTGCATTTTCTCCTTAACTGAGCCAAACCAAACTGGTATTTCTACTTCAAAGTACTTGATGACTTAAATACCATTAACAAACCAGTAAGGTGAATTAAAAGGCATCTAGACACCTGATGTCAAGATATTTGAGCAGTTTCTGTTACACCCAAAATCTCCTTGTAGGTCAAAAGAAAATACTTGATGTGTAAAGCCAGTAATTTCTTAGTGTAATTGAAATCTTAACAGTCTAATTGATGACTTATAAGTTTAGATCCTATTATTACAAAAATGAAAAATTAAATTAAAAATTAATATATATATTCATTTGTATATTTATGTACATTTATATATTCATATATTATATATCATATATTATACACATTATTTATATAATATATGCATTTATTATACAGAGAAAAAGTCTTAAAAAACAATAATACAGTTCAATGTAACATACTACTGGACTAAAGTCTTTATTTCTCTGGACTTAAAAATAGACATTTTGCTCCAGGATACTTAGACACCAAATCTTTTCTAAGAACCATCAGCAGCATATGCTTCATGACTTCTTCCTTACATGTTTTTTAAAGTTAGAAATCAAATCCGAATTACAGAGAATTGACAGATTACTCCAGTTTATACAATAGATCAAAGACTAAACAAGTTCTGATTCAACAGAAACACCCAATTCAGTAAGGATGTAATTTTCTTGGATATGTCACTGCTGCACTGGTACCTGTGTAAGGTTTTCTTTGAAATACCAAGGACTGAAGCATTTGTTATAAAAGCAAATGGGAATCCAAATATATTTCATGAGGAGATGATGCATTCCCGAGATTTGAGGATTTTCTGAGAAGAATGCTTAAGCTGTTCAGAAAGTATTCTGCACCCAAGAAAATTTCACCTTAAATAAAACACTTCTCTATAAATGTGAGCACTTAATCAAAGTAAAGAGTTTCTCTCTTCAATAAAGAACTTTAGTTGGTCTCCAGACAGCGTGTGGGAACAAAGAGAACAGGGGAACTGGAACAGTTGAAATCCGGATTTTCTACCAAATCTTATCCTAAATAAAAACAGTTTAAGACACTATCAAAAACATATGGTAAAACATTTGAAATCAGGAAGCCAAAGTTTGTTCAGTTGCATGCACCACATTCTGAATGCTTTCTGAAAATGATGTGCTACTTTTTCATGAATAGCACGACAAAATTTCTTTAAACATACCAAAAAGGCTTCCCTTTTGGCCTGTGCAAAAAATACGAGAATTTTCAAGATAAAATAAGCAGTGGAAGCATTGCTGAGGGAAGGATAGGCAGTCTGGATGATACTAAGAAATAAAAAAAAATTAATAGGTACCAGAATGGTGGGAATAGCCCTTAATGTAGGAAGCATTGGCTATGCTGTAGTAAATCAGATTCAAATTTTAGAATGCATTGGTTTGATGTTAAGAATAAACAAACTGCAAACATTTGATATAAATGTTTTCCAAATTTCCCACGTCATAAATTGTCTTTACACCTAGTGTTTATTAGACTGAAAGGGTGTATTATCATGCTAGCAAGTGAAAATATCATGGTCAAAACAAACTGCAAACACAGCAGTGCTTTGACTGTAACCTGAAAGCAATTCTCAAGGGAAGTGTTAAAGTATATTACATAAAAAGCAATTTAAGTGTAAAAATATGCTTTTATGTTCATTTAAGTAAGAGAAATAATATGCAGAGTTTGTTTTGGTATATAAAGTGTTCAAGATGCTGTGTCCATTTGTTAGTTGTAGGTAAATTATACTACTGGAATTTCCTGGATAAAGTCACCTTGATGTTGCTGAAATATTAGGGAGAAAATACTTGGTACAATAATAGCTTTGTTCAATCATATCTTTGCTATGTAGGATTAATAAACTTATTTTATTTATGATTTATAGTAGCACTAGGGAATCTAACTTGCCTGCTTAAGTAAAGACATAGATCTCTTTTTTTTATTTTTATGATGAAATAAATTTTAAAGTTTCATTTTAGTATCTGGTTGTCAGTTTCTATCCATCAGTTATTCTTTTCTACTTCATTCTAAAAAGGTTTTCCCTGGTACACTCTATTTCATAGCTTTTTCAAAGAAATCACATGAAAAGTGTGAAAGCATTCAATGAGCCATACATGCCTACATAAAGTTAAATATACTTTTTATCTCAGTTGCATATTTATTTTATGCAGTATGTCACTTGATTTGCAGTGAGTTGAAAATTTGAGTGTTGCTTTTCATATCAAGTCACACATTAAAAATATTATCTGGTAGCTAGAACTATTCCGCTGTGATTGAAGCCATCCCCAACTCCTTTAATATTGCATGTTTCTGCTGTGGGCAGCAGTCCTCAGGTATGCTGTGTAAATACAGAGCAATGGGTTTGGCAGCAATACAGTTATTCACACCTTCTGTAGCAAACCAGAACCCACCATTAATTCATTTATGTTTCATTGATAGAGCACATCCATTTTCTAAATTGTTGCAGGGCTGTGCACTATCATTAAGATTGTCAAATGATATCTTACTTGTATGAAACTTTGAAGTCATTAAGATCTTTTGTGAACAAGAATCTTGGTGAGCTGGTATGTATTTGCTCACAGAAGTACAGTCAGTTCTGTGTTTTATAGGCAAGTGGATGGTAACCTGCTGGTCAAATGCTCTCAACCATACTGAGGGAAAAATAGCTACCAATACATAGCATAAGCTCTACTGTATTATACTATGTAATTTTGAGTCTCTCATAATAGTGGTAAAGAGGACATATTGACTTTACTGAAGGAGGAAACATGAGGGACACATTACAAGATTGGAACAAAGAAAAATTTTAAAAAGTTTTGCTTTTTAATGGAAGACAATGGAAGCTATACTCCTAAGGGTAAATTTTCTAAAGGACTTAATTGAAGTAGAAAACTAAACTAATGATTGCCAGTGAAGCAAACTTTGGAGCAAGTGAACTGCTTTCAAAAATTGGATTTACATGTATTTGAAAAAATGTTTCCATGTTAAAATTGTTGAACTATTTGACAAATGGCAAAAGCTATCTGAAATAAAGTAAATAGACTGCTTCTGAAATCTGTAAGAAGCAAAATAACATTAGCAATGTGCCCGGAGTCAGGATTCCAGCACAATCTTGTGTACTTCTTTCCTTGCATATCTTTCACTATGCCACAAAAAACAAGAGCAAAAATGTTCATTCCAGAAATACTTTTGATTCTGGCAAACTGGAAAATTATGAAAACCTGATGTTTAGCCAGGCATTCCAGAGGCCATTGTTTCTGATATATGGTTTTTCAAGAGACATCTAACTTCCATCAAAATTAAATAAGATCTACTTCCAAGTAGCTGTATCCTTATATAAAAATATGGATACCTACTCCTTACGGCTGAGAAACTTTCAAGTTCAGTGTCCCAAACCCCAAAACTCACAGCATTTGGAATCAAGCGGCTGATCAATCTGAAACAAAAGATCAACTTTTCTTTATTTTTTAATGTGTGTAAATGTACTCTTGAACTCTTTCTTTGAAATGAAAATGGAAGTATTTCATTTGGAGTGAAATATTTTGATTTTCAAATTTTCTTCTTTTCAGGACAGTTTGACACAAAGTCAGAGTATCAGTTGTATTTTTTCATAAATAACTATTCAAAACACTTCTGAATGCACTTTAATTTTTATTTAAACTAAGGCAGTTCATCATAACTTGGTGAGGCAAGTCTATGTTTATAAAATTTTATCATATTTATAAGTCAGGAAAGCATGTCTGAGTGGTTTTTTTTAGTCTATTTCTGAATCAGAAAAAGTGTTAAATGCACCTATGATGAGACCTTGAGTCAGCCAGAGCTTCTGGGTAGGTCTCATGTTGCTGTTTTGCTTAAAGCGGATATAACAGCAGCCACATGAAAAGCTTACAAACTCTGAAGAGAGACTTTAATAAAAGACAGAATTAAAACTGGAGGGTTTTTTAAGTGGAGCAGCCCTGCTAGAGGTGGGTGATAAAAATGGAAGTAAAAAGGTTTCTTAAAGAAACCTCCCTGATCTTTTCTGTCTTTACAGGACTGGGTCTCTCCTCCAGCCTGGCTCTTGGTTTAGAACTTAGAACTTGGTGCCTATGACAAGTATCTTTCACGCTACCACCTTTGAGTCCTGCCTACACATCTGCTTCTTGCTTGTTATCAGAGGGATCATAGGAATTTTTGCTGCTCATTTGGGTTTCTTACTTTCTTAGTCTCTCCCATGCTGCTTATGCAGCAGCAGCCTTGCTCAGCTGACTATGCTCAGTTGCTCTCTGGGAAAGAATAATGTGTTCCTGACAGTAACTGAGGCATAGCATCAAGGCAGTCATCTCTCCCCAGCCCCAGACTATTGGCAGAAAATAGCACCGGCTACTCAACAATGGACATATATACATACATATATTGCAATGGAATTTTTTTTTTTTAGAATTGATTGTTTTCAAAATTAAACCTAATGTTGTCTATACTGCAAAAGGATGAAAATAAGTGCAGGTTAAAGTAGTCATAGATGTTCAACTTCATCAGCCTCAAGGATCTTCCATGACAGAATAATCTGAGTATGTAATTAAGCTTGATTTGCTAACTCCCTATTTACAATTTTACTCTTTACCCCATACTCCATCAGGCCATTGGGTCTACTTGCTACACGAAATGACCTGGTTCATTATATTGGCAAATATATACATTACCAAGTCTTATGCTCAGTTATGAGATAGTAATATGGTAAATATTGACATCTAATTTCACCAGTCAACAGACCATTATAAATGTGTAACACATCCTCTAGTCATCTGCCAGCATCACCTCTACATTTCTGTTGACTTTTTTCATTAAAAAAAACCAAAACACAAAACAAATCTCAGCAGTAAAGTCAGGTTTGTTGTAAAAGTTAAGAGCTTTTTATAAGTACATCAGTAATAAATAACCTAAAGTGTAAAACAGATACAAGTATTACCATTAGAATAACTGTAATAGTGGTTGCTTATTTGTTTGTGTTGTTTGGCAAGAAATTATAGCTCTTTCTTATACAAAATACATGACCAATTGACCTGGATGATTACATTCCATGCTATAGATTATTCACAAACTGGCCAATTATGCAAATATGTAATCATTTGGGATTGAAAGTCATGTCTAAATAGAGCATTTCAGTGAAGCCTGGGAAATGCATCTAATTCATCTGAAGGATATTTTGGAGGATGTTCCTCTTATGACCACATGCTGCAGAGTGATTCTTCTTTCTTTCTGCTTTCACAGAAGAAATACTTAGTTCTCAGAACTGCAGGGAAAATTCTTAAATATTTCACAATTTAAAATTTTGGCTATATAACTCAAAAACTATTAAAAAAAAGACATTAAGATAGGCATATGTAATGAAGCTACCCATAATTTTTTGAGTCTCAGTCATGCCTCCTAAATATATGGGATGTCAGTATTGCCTGTCTATCTTATTTAACTATGAAAGAAGAGAATAAACGGTAAAGAAATATCATACATGACATTTGCACAGAGAAGGTCAGTCAAAGTGCATCTGGCCACCAAGTCACATGAATTCTTTCTATGTTCTGCTGGGATCAGATTTACAGATGACAAGAGATAATCTGTCTGCTCAAACATTGTAATCAATCCCCTTCTTTTCATAAAATAAAAATCTGAAGAAAAAAAGATTTTTTTTCAAAACTGTTTACAGTAACAATATATGAAGTTGAGAAATATGCCATTACTAATAATTCATATTGTTTATTAGATATGGTAGAACATAATTAACAGTTGCATTGTATGACTTTTTTTCCCCTTTTAATCACTTAGGTATAGTCAAATGTCTTATTTCATGATATGGTGAAGTAGAATAGTATAATTGCCTGATAGAAATAATAACCTGAGAACTAATTGAGTCAGTATTGTAGTTAGTCTTTTTTCTTTACATAGTGTCTTTTGCTACACCTTGATTAGTTGGTAGTGTTATTGGAATGAAAACAAATGAAAAGGATAGATAAATGGCAATAACAGTGTATACATATAAACAAAACAAAACAAGACAAACCAGCATCAGCTAATCTTAAATAGGACTGAAACTCTTACCTTTTTCCAGACAGGGCTAAAGGAACAGGATTCACAGTGTAAATCTAAGCTTACCTTCAGTGTTATTGGAAAATTCATGTTCATGCTGTGAACAAGTGGGTCTGATTTCATTTGTTTTGGTTCATTGTCTTTATAAAACTCACTGAAGCTGTTTCTGTGAATGCCATCTCATTATTTCAGGTTTCACTATAGACAATTTTGAGGTACTTTGCATGAGAGATGCTTTATGGAAATAAATTGACTTGACTTTTGCATGTAAAAGTAGGGAAAAACTTACCTTTCAATTGTCTTGGATTTTTTTTATTAAAATGTTATCGCAGTAGCTTTTCAATGTCCTGATGCTCCTCAGTATATGCTGTAAAGAAACAAACAGGAAAACAGTGTCAAATTATAGATAACAAGTTCACATTTCTTCTGTTATGTTTCTTTTATATCAGCTGCTTTTTACTTTATTTCTATCCACACTTTTCCAGGTGGTGTTTATGCATGAAGTGTGTATTTAATGCACACCTGTTGCAAAGGAATTAATAACTAATAATAACGAGACATGTTAAGATGGACGGAATGTTAATCAAACTTATATACAGTGCATTAGTTCTTTATAATTTTTTCAAACTTAGTAGCTTTATTTCAAACAATATTTTAAACTTACTAGCTTTGTCTCTCATGCTTCTGCTGTGTTTTTTGGTTTTGGAGTATTTGGTGGGGGAAGATTGCCTTGTTTTGCAAAAGAAACAGTGACTACCTCTAGCTAATAGTTTTCAGCTATGCATTCTGCTTCAGTACCTTCCAGTTAATAATTAATCTTTAAGCAGTGACCTGAACCTTGATCATTATTGCTTAAAAAGTCACAAAGGATGTTAATGAAATCTAAGAAATACCTAGATTATCCCCCAAGATCATGACTCCTGGAACAGATGGAGAATAATGCTTGACAGTCTACTCTAATTCATATTTATGAATGAAAAAGAGTTAAGGAGTCTGCCTGCATGACTCCTAACAGGCAATGTCATCAAAAGCCTGTGAGAAAATATTTATTTCTGTGATACCTGCTGATGTAAATATTATGAGGGAAAAGAATAGTTATAAGTGATATCTGTATATTAAAAAACTTACTAGGGAAGGGTACAGATTAACAAAGGTGAAACAGTCAAATTTGTCATATTGGTATCAGAAATAAAGGACTGTGCCAGTTTCTTCAGATATTTAAATTTGTCACCAACACCACAGCATTGATGAAATCTCCTTAGGCCAGTGACAGCTTTGTTTGCTCCCTGCTGCATGACATCTGACCTTAAATTTTCAAAGCAATACACAGAAATTTAGCTTTGTAACTCCCACTACAGTCAAAAGAAACTGCTGCAGATCTGAAACCTATTTTTAAAAAATTGACCTAGAAACTATTTGGTGTCTTTTGCAAGTGCTACACACCAGAATTAAGAACAGATCATTACTAAACCAATAACTTTATCTTTGAAACACATATTGTATATTATCATCTGTTATAAAGTACAATTGAGAGAGCAAACATTATGCCTGCTTCAGTTACGGGTCCAGGCCATTGGATATCGCAGGATAAAATGTTTACTTTGGACAACCATTATTGTTGCCATTGAGAAATGACCTCCAGAATAGCAGTATGGTATATACATTATTTCATATACCATAGAATAGTCACCTCATATAGCTTTACTCTGTGTGCTGGTAAAAAGGTATCCATTACTTTCAGGTTTCTGCTCTTTCTCAGCACCAAACAAAACAATTCTCTGTAGTCCATTTTAGTGTCAACATTATTGACTGCAGCAAATTGAAGATAGGAAAGAATACACATACATATATACACTTTTCCTTATATCGCAGATTTAATGATACATGAAGATAGTTACGGACAACAAGAAGGAAATAGTTGCAAGTGGCTACAAACCATTCTGGAAGAATGGGAGGATCCTGGTGTTGGCATGTACATGTCAGACTTTTCCTGGCTGGACAATTGAAACTAGTTCTGAGACTGGTTCGGTAGTGTTTAAGTGCCAAAGGAAGCAGACAGATCTGGATCCATTTGCTTAACTCCAGGCGCTTACTCAAGGTCTCCAGGTGATGAGTCTCATCACTCTGGGCTCCATCACTTCTTGTTAGGGAAAGAGTGACACCCAGGTCATGACTTGGGACAGCTCGGCACCTAGCATCTGCTATTTCTTTCCATTGATGGTAGATTCAGTAACCTGACTATTGCAAACTTACTTGCCTCAGTAAGGTGGAATTAATCAGGGTACATCTTTAGAGCGTCTAAATACAATTGAAAACCCAGTCTTACTAACTTGGGCTACAGTCACCTTCTGTAAGTCATTGGTACATACTTATTATATCCACAATAAAATTAATGGGCTTTGAATGCCACAGATGATCATCGCTATCAAACTCTACGGTTTAAAAATCACCAGAAGTATAATACCAAAAGATAAGCTTAGCTACTCTTAATATAATCATCTTTAGGAAGCCATTTGCAGTATACAGAGCAAGGTGGTTTTGACAAATGACAATGTAGTGTCCTATATTTTCCCTTGTTCTTCTGCCGAACCTCTTTTCTCCAAGGTGACTTGGTTCTCCCATGAAAGTTTTTCCAAATAGCACCACCACACTTGCATTTACCTTTGAAAAAAGAACAGAAGGAAGAGGAAGGGAAGGGAATGATGAACTTTCAAGTCATTCGATTTTCATTCCAAAAGTTCATACTTCTGGCTGCAAGTGAATTGCATAGTTTCAGATTAAGTTACATTTTGTTACTTCATGTTATGTTATTGTGGTCTAATGTAACATGACGATCAAAATAAACATGCATTAATCAGACATCTACATTTACCTTTCTTAATCTGACAGAGCTACTCTAATGCTATATTAAGAACAAAGCTAAAGAAGCACGAAAACTAAAGCCACTTGATTGATTTTTTTAAAATTCTGAATCATTATTTTAAAGTTTTATAAACTGAGTTTAAAATATTATTTTATCAAGTCAAAGCTGTTACTTGTTCATGCCTGTGCATATTTTCTCAGGAAAAGTAATGAAAAAATGGATTAATTGCATTCGCTGTCACATAAATTTTGAAATCAGAAGATCCTTAACAGTAACATTTTCTGCTTTTAACATTTTATAGTTGAAAGAAATAAAAGCAGAAGCTGTAGACTGAAATAAAGGCATTTGGTTCCTCTGCAATTAATACTTTAAAATGACAACTGCATATTCATTCTTCCAAAAAGTGTTCACATTAAATCACATAATAAAAAAAGGATATATAATGGTAGGTTTAATACTATAAAAATGACGTGATTACTGAGAGAGCTAGAGAATTATGTTTGTCCACTCAAATGCAGATTAATCAATAATAATCAAATTTGCGCCTACCTTTATGTTTCATTCAGCAGTAAGAAGGTATCCATGGGACATATTCTTCTTGCATGCTTTACACCAAGAAGGAAGCAGGAAGCTATCTGACATAGTGAAAGGAAGACAAACCACAGTCCAGGGACACTGCTTCCTCTGAACAGAATATGTTTGGCTGGAACTAACAGGGCAAGAGAGCATATTGCTTTCCCATGCACTGCACTTCTCAGGATCAAGGAGTCTTACCTATTGCAATTCAAATTAACACATTTCTTTTTGAAGGTAAGATACTATACCAATCTTGTGGCTTTTCATTTTCTCTTGAAACACTCCATGAACTATATATATACATCTCTCCAACCATAAATAAACACACACATACGTATGCATGTGTTTTTTCTCTGTGGTTTTAACTAAGTGTAAGCACAGCAGTAATATGTTTCACTATGCGCTCACTGAAAATAAATCAAAGGATGGCATTTTCACACTATTTAAATAAATCACAACATTCCCTAGTCGGTGAGCAAAAAGTCTAAGTACAACATGGATCTTGAAACAGCCATTTCCTTGGAAAAAAAAAATGGTGACTCAATGACAATACAGAGAGGCTGCCACTTTTATAAATGAACTAGAAGGAATATGGTTGGTTTAGATATAGGCTGCATCTGTGCAATAAGTATCTTACCATTCAGATATCTGTGGTTTCAGTACCTCTACTGGAGTGAGTATCTCCAAAACTGCAAGCATTGAACCTAAGTCTTTTTTTCTTTTCTCTCTAGAGTATTCATTCATAATTCTGCCAACTTGAATTGCATGCAGAAACAAGTAATTACAAATTGTGCTGCAATTTAGTTTATATATGGGAAATATAGACCTGAATCTAAAATGTTCTAATCAAAACATTACATTCTGAGCAGGCAACAAATTAGTTTGATTAGTTATTGTGCAAACTGTTGGCCTAAGAAGCCATCCGTAAATAAAGACAATTGGAAAAACACTGGAGTTTCTGAACTAATGCTAACTTGCTTTTGCGTTTCCTCACCATGTAGTCCCAATGTGACACTGCAGAATCTGCACAGTAACAGTGTAGTATGAATATGTAAATATGCCAAATATGCTTTAAGCTCCAGTCTGGCATGTTGATAAAACAGAAAGTTATTGCAAGCTCTGAAACTGAGCATTAAGCTCTCCACATTTGCTAACATTAATCCAAACTACTCCATGTACTGCAGCTTGAAAGATGTTCAATTAAAACTCATTCTGCCTGGTATAAATTACTGTTATTATGTTGTGAAAGGAAACCTGGAAATATCTGCTAACTTGTTATATGTGTACTGCCCTTAGTCTCACCTCACCTCCCAGACAGTGATTTCAGAAAATTGCCTTTAGTTATTTAAAATTCTGTCATGAGCTGGTTTAAGAGAAACAATGAAGAGCTAAGTACATGCATAATTTTTCTGAGAACTTTGTACTTTAGGCTACTGAATAATAACTGCTCGCAATAGCTGTATTTTGAACATTTATTGTTATTTCCAGGGTGGAAAAGTTTACTTACACACACACACATACACATACACACACACATATTTTATTAGACTGATATTCATTGCTGCAGACCATTGATTTGTCTTAAACTATACTAAGAACAACTGGATGCAAAGTGACTTTCAGGTCTCAAGTCACAGGAAAATAATTCATTCATGTATTGCTTTGATGAGAAAAAAAAATTTATGCAATGTTGCAGTCATTTTCTCTCCTTTTTAATAATACTCATTATTTTGAACTGTGTAAAGTAGCTCTCCAAACATAAATTCTGTAATTCTCGGACAAGAAAGGACACATGTAAATATCTAAATTATAGTCTAATCACAAACAAAGTGGTTATTTGATTGCTAAAAATGTCATATTAATCATATGGAAAGTTTAACTTTTATATTAGCACAGTTAAGGCATATTTGAAAGCATTAATTTTGACAAACTCTTGTAAATACAGATAAAACCAGGTAAGTGCCACTATATTTTATTTCCATAAAAATTATTCTAAAACTCCTGAATTTCCAAAGTAGAAAGGTCCTTAAACACATGTCTATCAGATATATAGGTAATTCCACTAGTATCCACTTGTACTTAATAGCAAGCATATGCCAGCCAACCTTTGCTAAAGTATGGCTGACTCCCGGGAGTTTTGCATAGCTGAAGACAGAATATTATAATGAACACAATTAAAAACTTGGCAGTATTTTCAATGGCATCACTCCCTAAACTCCCAGTGATAGCTATAAAATCAAGCAGATTTTGCAAAAGCATACGAGGATAGTAGAGTCTTGTATGCTGGATAAGATCTTTCATATTTTAGAGTGGTATCTGACAAGGGCCTGTGAGGCATTCAGGGATCTCTAGCATCTTTCTCTGTTCTCCAACATTATTTGTGGCTTTCCCAATATAGCTGGAGAAATATCTGCTAGGGAAAGCCTGAACAGAGGTCTCTAGGCCCTAGAAACCTGGTTAACTGGCTAGTAAAGTGCTCACGTACTCATGGGGTTATTGAGACCTCAAGGGTGCTGCTGCAGGAGAGCTCTAGCTCAGATCTCAGTGTGGTTTTGCAGTGAATCTCCTGATCATCTCTACTTTGCCAGAAGAGGCAACCTAGGATCACGGTTCTTGCAATCAGCTTGCTAATGGGTGGAGTCCCATTGAACCAGACTATATCTGGTCCATAGTAAACCCTCCCAAGATACATAAATTGCAAGCATTAGCTCCTTAATGCCAACCATTGCACCCTACAGATCCACTCCTTTTGTGCCACTATACTTTCTCATATAGGCATAGCCTAAAAGCTTTGAAACATTTTAGGACATTTAGAGTAGCAGGCAGGCATCTTGATAGTTATTTTAATATTAATTTGCATGTGTCCTTATATATAATAATTGTTAAAGAGATAAGCAATGCACTGTAGCTATTCAGTAATCACATTTTAACTTGGCACAAATTTTGTTACAGTTTGGTAGACTGACTTCAGACTAATTGAAATATGACTCACTTAAAACATTACATTACCAAACTGCAAATTATGTAAATTATCATTTTAATGCAGAAGTTGATACAGCTGGATTATAAATGAATGAACCTATTTCCCTAACTGACTTCTAGCACCTTGATATGTTTAGTGCCATCTATGCTAATCTCGAAACTTAGTCTGTCCGGAAGAGCCGACCGATAAAAATTCTTAAAAATTACAGCTCTAAACACAAAAAAAACCACTTACGCAGTAGCCCTCTGGTTCTCCCCATCAGAGATAGTACTTCTCTTAATTTACATTTTAATTACTTCAAAGTCATTTAGCCATTTGCAAATATCATACTAGATGACTAAGAGAGAAAAGTAGGAGAAATTACATCAAATTTTACAAAATACCAGGTTGGCAGACAGATCTAACTTTACAGATCTGGGCCTTTTTGTCAACTGGCATTACCCAGTTCACAAGATGTTTGGAATATTAAAAAACAACAGCACAGCAATTATTTTCTTTACTTCGATAAATGTACTCATACACCACCTAGCAGTCAGACAGAGGAGCTAGGTCATGAAAAATATTAATGGCTGGATCTTTTTTGAGTATGATTCAATCACAAAAGAGGAAAAGAAAACCACATAAGCAAAATCTTTCTTTGTAAATATAAAAAAAATGTCATTAGGTCATTCATCACCAGGTAGCAATACTCTTTATTCCATTACTCAAACTTCCCTTTTTTAATACAGGATTGTGTCCATTAATCTTAACCAATTAAAATAGTGTCAGACAAATATGCTCAGTATATGCCAGATCCCTTCTAACTTAATTACTGTGGGTAACATTTTGAAACATGTCGAAGTTGCTTAGGAACCATTTGAATCATGGCCTGTACTTTTAAGACTTCAGCAAATTTCATCCTTTTGTATAAACTCATTTCTGAAATGAAGGACCAAAAGTCTGGATTCTTTCATACAAAAAAAATGCACTGGCATCACAAAGGACTGCATTATGATCATCTGTTACTAACAAAGGAGAATAGAATTGGAAATCAATGGACAGAAACAAATTCATAGAGAAGGAGGCCTAAATGAGGGATAAGATAATGACAAGACTCAAATCCTTAATCTCTTTTGGTTCCTTCAAAGAGAGATGCAAAGGAAAAATAAAATATTGGAGATGACCAAAGTGGAAAGGAAAACTGTACCACTGTGTCTACTATTCTCACCATCACCTGCAACATCAGGATCTCATCTGGCAGCACTGATCTGGCTCACAGCTGCACTGAGCAGACCCAGTCATAGGTGGGAACACAGCTGGTATCACCACCTCCAGTAGTGGATTCTGCCTGGATGTGATACTTGTGTTTTGCTGATTTTACGTCAAGTTTCTTTTTAATTCTCTCCTTATTACATCCCCTTTCTTTCTTTCTTTTTTTTTTAATTCTTTAATTTAATAAGTAGTTCTTAAAGTGAGCACAAAATTCTACCATGCATATATTCACTAAATTAAGTGAGATTTTTTCAGTAACTGTTAGCTAACTGCTAATCCCCCCTTCTCCTTATACTTAGTCAGCTGACCACTTCCACTGCATTATTTTGTATAGCCTAGGTAGTAATTTTAACATCTTGATTATGTCAGAATTAAACAGACAGCTAAATAGGAAAACTTTGTCTCATCCGGGGCATTGGAGGTGTCAGGCATCATTAAGTTAGTACCTTGTGCACAGTGGAAGAAAGAGAAGTACTTGCCATTGTTACTAAGCACCAGCATCAGTAAAACAAACTCTGTGGGATTGGTAGAAGGTAGCTGACAGGAAATAGCATACCCTTGACTTCTTTGAAAAGGATGACAAATACATGACAGTTCATTTTATATTTACTCAAATAGTGTATATATTTTATATTTGAATAATATCCAGTTGGATTCTTTGGTTCAAGTTATTGGAGCATGCTATACAGAACTGAAAGAAATGCTAAAGAGAAGAACTAACCAAAATCCAATATGTAAAAAGTAGAACAAAACAAAGAAATGGTGCTCATGAAGACTTTGTACCCAAATCTGAGAGCTTTCTGTAGTGAACTGCCATAGTTAAAAACTGCCCAGTTCATATAGCTTAAACCAAATCACAAAGTGGTTCATTGGTTTATTATTGTTATTACCCACCAATGAGTGAATTATACATCAGGATCAATACCAATAATGCAACAGATAACCCATGATACTAGCCACTTACAAAGTTTAATAAACAGCCAAAAGTTCTAATCCTTCTCCCCACTCACACACAGGGTTATGGGCACAGCTCCTGAAATGACCAGGTGAGTTACCAGTTCATGCCCTCACCTGTGAGTGCAGGTTCCCTGATTGCATACTCTTGTGGGAGATGTAGGTGCTTTGGCTTCATGTGTACCCCTGCCGCTTCCTACAGCACACTAATCTACATATCAGTGAGAAAGCAATTCCCAAGTGTTTTCATCCCCCACCACCATTAAGCTATTTGTCATCAGGCCTTTCTTACTGAGATCCAGAAAGCATCCTGCACCATTTCTCTCTCACCTCACCACCCCATCCCAACCCAGTGCAAAACAGCAATTTAGCCAGGGCGCATGAAAGCTGAATTGCATCTTTGTTAGGAATAGTTTGTTTCTAGCATCAGAGAGAAAAAATAGGGATGACAAATTATTTTTAACTCTTCTAGAAAAAGTCTTGGAAATATCTCTTCATATTTCTAACACCAATTTCAAAAGCTAGTAAGTTAGGATGAATAGTTGTGGTAAGTTAACCCTGGCCAGCAGCTGAAACCCACCCTAGATCTTGTTCACTCCCCTCTTCCATGAAATGGGGAGAAAACAGATGGAAGAAAAGAAGATTTATGGATTGAGATAAAGACAGTTTAACAGGGAAAGCAAAAGCCGTGTGTGCAAGCAAAGCGCAAAGAGCATTCATAAACCAGCAATATCACTGCCTCCTTCTGTATTTGTTTTTAATAGTTTTCCATATACAAGAGCTAAAATGTCGATTCTCTCCTGCCAAGCTGCTAATCAAATGCAAAATAATTACTCCAATAAAGAGCAGCCCAACAAAGGAGCCTCATATCATAAAAAGAAAAGTCCATAGATTAATTTAATAATGGGATAAAATACTGTTTCTGGAAGTAAACATTCATCTAGGAACTGAAATATAATGTACGGATGAGAAGGAAGCCATACCCAGATCACAAAATGCCATGACTATAAGGTATAAAAGTCTTTTAGTAGGAGCGGAATACATCTTCAGAAAACTAATGAGATATTTGAATGTCTGCCAGAAAGAGGTACAAGTATGTTGCACTCAAGTGGACAAGGCTTAATAGAGATGGGATCTGAGCCAAGGGATCAGGAGTCAATACTAGGCTATCAGAAAAAAGAGAATGAGACAGGGAACAATGAAAACACAATTGACACTGACAAGGATGTTGATAAACACACATGACAAAGGACACTGGAGGAGACTGTGTCTCAGTTATGGCATTATAAATTACAAGCTCCTATGAAGCTACTTCTGTGCTTGTAGGAGAATAATCAGGATCAGAACCTAGCCTAGGACAAATATGCTCGGATTTGAAACAGTGAAAACATCTCATCATACAAGGAAAATTACTTGGGATTCCCACATCACAGAAGCAAGCGATTATGAAGAATTAAATTGCTGTTTTCCAATGATTGATAGATTTAGACTAATTACATTATCTCACTTTAAATAAAATGTGGGTTGGGGCACAGTGATGCAATATAAAGGACTACTGGTCTAAATCTGTACAGAAGCACAATCTCCTTCCTGGAGAATAAAGGCCAAGGCCAAACATTATTTCCTGCTCTGTCTGTAATCTGTTTCCTTTAGGTGAGTGTTCACAGATCCTAAAAAGTCTAAAAAGTAAATCCAGGTAAAGGGGTTTTGTCAGGCCCACTTTGCACACCAAAACAAACAAAAATAATAAGCTATTCTGAGAATGTAATTTAATATGGGTTTCTGGAATAAAACAGCCTGCTTGTGAACTCTTGCAACTGCAAAACTCACATATATCAGTTCCATGTCCAGCTTTTTTTCTTTTTTTCCTCCTTTTTTTACTTAACAATGTATCAGGAAGACAAAATCAGAAACATGGATAAACACTATTAATATTACATCTCTGCCATTACTTATTCATCTAAAAGTTGATATCAGTTTTTATTTCAGTTAAATGTCATCTTTTTACACTTTAAGTCTCTAGAGGACAACAAACTTAAAGACCTGCAGCCAGCAGACCACGAGGGAGAGACAAAATAACTGCTAGGAGAGCTTATCTTCCTTACAGTTGACAGCTGTTTGTTCTCCCAAAACAAAACACTAAAGGCTTTAAAGGCCTTATAGAAAAACCCTTAACATCAAGGTAGATAAAGAAGTGCATTGCAAAAGTTTGTATTATCAGTCGATTTTTAACCCACTTCAGTGATAATCCAGTAGGAAGATGAACTAAAAAGAAAACTGTTACAGTATTAATTTATTTTATATGTCTATCCACTTTTTGTAGAATCTAGAACATTCTTTGAGATCTGTCTTTTTTTTCTTTTGTGTTTTTAAACTTCAGTTTCTTGGCAATTAAAATTATAGGTCTATATTTGGTCCAGGTGGCTGGTTTTTTTATAATGAAGTATAGTCCTTTCTTGCTACTGAAACACGATTAAAACAAAAGTTCTTAATGATAATGTAAATGAAAAGTAATAGAATGTACATATTTGTCATGATATTTACCAGTGGGCCAGTGTGCAGGTAGGAATTTCAAATTAATAATGCCAAAATCAAAACAAGCAGAAGAGACACTCCTTTTTGTACCTTAAAAGGCAGAGAACTCACTGCAGGACTAAGACACCTTGGTCCTTATTTCCATTCCCTTGGCATTGTTTCAGATTTTCTATGAGAGAGTAATGGACTGAAAATAGAAGGAAGGGCTAGAAAACTTGCTCTTTACATTCAACTTTGCTGAGAGGCAGAAAAGAGCAGTCTATCTCATCAAGTTTCCTACTGGAAATAAAGTTCTTTCCCACTCTGCCTCCAGGCCTCCCCAGATGGTAATACAGTATTCTCCAGTGAAAGCCTTTCTGAAGGAATGTTTTTTCTTTAGTCTATAACTTTGATCTCTGAAAAGTGGGGCCAGAATTTTGGAGATTTTAAAACTTAAGCTTTCTCGGAGACCTGTTCATAACCAGAGTGTCAAGAAAAAAGAAAGCGGACATTAGTGAACCTGTGACAAAGCTGCTGTGAAAAATAAACTACTCTTATAAGCTTGGTATCTATTTATAATGCACTGTATTTAATTGATCTAGCATCTTCCTATCAATTTAATTACAATATGGTGAGTAACTTTGTTGACATAATATGTTATAGTACCTCTAGAGACATTTTCTGGAGGGGAAAGTGACTTTCAAGTGAGTACAATCCAGTTGCAACACTTGAAATACTTTACATGCAGAATTTAAAAGCACACGAAGATGTGTGCCTTCATTTGTGCTGGTAATATAGCCAAATTTTCAAAGAAACAAGTGTATTCTGTAAACCAGAAGAGTTGTGCACAAAAATGAACACATATAGATCTCAATATTTTTTTCAAATGTTCCCAATATCATAATTAATTGTTGCAAAAGATTTTATTAGCATATGTGTTTCCATACTCAGTGAGTCATAATTACTGGTAGCAAACAAGGGAAGAGGTAAGGAGGTGGTTATTTTAATACAATTTGTGATTCCTAATAATGAATTAAATGGATAATGAAGTTAAACATCAGTGAAGAACTGAAATTGATGCCAATATATGTCTAGTTTTTCTCTTTCATTTTTTTCAATATTTCTGTCGTTTAGTACAAGATTTTTTTTCTTTTTTCCTGACTCATTATCCTAACATTCGACTTTAAAAGGTAACACTCAGCTGACACTGAATTAAAACTGAATGCTGTCAACAAATTGTCTTTGTCAGGTAGTTGTCTGAATAACTGTGTAAAAAGCTCAGCTACCTCTTTGATGAGTACTGCATCTAAATAATTTAACATAGCCCTAATCCTTAAAGCTATAAAGAGATATATGAGAAAGAGAAAACTTAGGCTGGTTCAAAAACAAGCTAAGGGCAGTATTATTGCAATCCTAAAGGCATAATATGGCATTGATGAACCTTAAACATGCTAGCAAGCAGTAAAAGCCTCTTAGAGAGCACTTACAGGAATGTGTTAGCTTCTTTGAACTAAAGAAACATGTTTGTGCTGTTCTGACACTACATAGGTATGCCAAGGACATTGAAAAATCATCAAGTACCATAAATAAAAATTTTGCTATTCAGAAGTGTGTTCCAAAATCCATCAACACAGGAAAAATATTGAGAGCTTTTTTTTCCCTCCAATATATACAAAATAATTTTAAAAAGATACCCAGGAGTTACCTAATTGAATAAAGACTAAATACATAGCAGGAAGAGTAATCAAGTGTTAGATACATTTATTTTCATGTCATTCATAGAGGTCATTCAGATCATTCCCTTAGGACACAACTGGTTATATGAACTCCAAGAATACCTCTGAAGGAGGAGAGAGAAGCAACTTCTACTAGTATTGCTAGCGATAATCACTGGCAGAAATTAGCCTTCATATTAAAAAAAAAAAAGTTCCTATTGTGTTATCCAAGAAAAAGTTACTATTGTATTATATAACTCTCTCTTTTTTTTTTTTTTACCACAGAAATCACTGATAAAATAGAACAGAAATGACAATGGCCTTTTTCCATATATCTTAAAAATAATGATCTGTGAACACAAATACTTTTCTTGTTGTTTAATTCTATCCCTGGCTTTCTGTAATATACACAAATGCCTCCATTTATTATTTTTCTGATGGTTTTCTCCATGTTTGCTGTGCTCCCCTGCTGTCTCACAGAAGGAAAACTATACCTTATAATACCTTAATATCATTCTGCTATTACATTATTGACTGCCAAATAAATTTTCACAGCCTATAATTAAATAAGCCTGTAGTGCCATTTGAGTAGCTTTTGCAAGCTTAATGGAACTGGAGCAAAGCTAAAAAGTAGAAATGCTGAATTACACTACCTCAGTGTCTCATCTTTGACTGTGGTTGGTAGTATATGTATAGGAGTACAAGAACAGAATAGCCCTTTTCCTCTTATATATGCAATCCAACAGGATCAACGCATATTTCAACATTCGGCCAATATAAAACCTTGCATACACACATCAATAATGAACCAAACTGATGAGTAAATTTGGCTTTACATTTAAGTGTGTCCTCATAAAACTAATTTTGTTCTGGAGTAATATGCAGTAAAAAAAAAAACAGTTTAACTCTTAGGATAGGATAGGATAGGATAGGATAGGATAGGATAGAATAGAATAGAATAGAATAGAATAGAATAGAATAGAATAGAATAGAATAGAATAGACTATTTCAGTTAGAAGGAACCTGCAACAATCATCTAGTCCAACTGTCTGATCAATAAAGTTGCAACATAGTATATAACTCCTGCAAATGCATTTTTATTTACTTTGAGGTTAGTTCTTTATAGGAGAATAGTCCTAAGCATGCGTTTTTAGATATCACTTAACCAGTACTTCATGACCCAGAAATACTGTTAAGTGCTACTACATAATATTTACTTCTGTGACTGAAATATTTTATACCTATGAAATATGATCAATACATGCATGGTATGTATAGGGTCTAAGCCCCAGTATACTTCTGTGCACCTATTAGGGAGAAAAATGGTTAATGCAGTCTCATTGAAAACTGTACTGATTGTACTCAGATGTTTCATAGAAAAAGAGAATTTTTATGATTTTTGGAATGAAATGAGTTGATATTAGGTCTTAGAATGACCCTGTATTTTGACTTTTAGTTGGTCTATATTATAATATGATTAATGTCAAATTAAAATGAAACATTAGCTGTTCAAGATATTTTTCATTTAATTTTCATTTTCTGGAAAATTCTGAAAATTTCAATGTTCATTCCAAAAAAATTGAAAGTAAATGTCAAATGTCAAATCTCCTGTTAAATTGAACTTCCACTTTAACTTTCTGTGATAAGTTAAAAGGAAAAATAACAGCAAAGATTGAAGAACTACTTATAGAACTGCAGTGATCAGTACAAAGAGAGAATACTTTCACCAGGAATGTCTGTGAATAGGTGGTATAAAATACCATAGATATAAAATTTTAATTGCACCTAAAAGTAATCAACAGCATATTTATTTTACTGAAGAAAAGTGTATGTTCAAATGCATAATTCACTCATTTAATTGCCTATATTTCTCTTTAGACATATATTTATTTAGAATATTTCCACTGTCTCGGGGAATATATCACTGATCCTATGCTTATTGCCTTCTAGTATGATACCCTGTTTTTGGTATAGTCTCCTGAGGGGACAAGAAAGATGGCTTTGATGTCAGCTTCAGTGATTCCACATTATCAAAGGCAAGCAAAATTAATGTAACAGTGAAAGAAACTGCAAAACACAGTCCTGGAGACCTAAATTTCACATTCTCTGTAGCACATGCCTTACAGGATCATGTCTCTGAATATCACTGCTAGTTAAAAAATAACTTGATAGTTTATTTCTTTTATGTAGCAAGAAATATAACCTTTTATGCTGGCTCTGTTGCTAATGGGTAGCCTTTGAGCAACTGAGAACCTAATGGTTCTCAACAGTTTGTGATTTACAATTTAACTAGATGAAACGCTCAGAAGAAGAGTGCTTACTAGGATTTAAAGAATTTCAAAAAAGTTACCTTGTGACTCTTTTTAAGTTGCAAAACTGTTTAAGCTTTTGGCCCAAAATTCAATTAAATGGAGTCAAAGAGTTTCAAAGTAAGAAAACACTATGTATTTCCTTTTTGGTAAAAGCATAAAATGCTTCCACAGACAACATTATGATTAAAAACAAAAGGAAAAAATCATCAACCTAAACTAAACTGTAAACAAATGAACTAAGTGAACTAGCTGGTTTAAAAAAAAAAAAAAAAAAGAGTAAGTTGTTTGCATAAAAGGATGAGTGAAGATTTAATTTTAAACACTATCAAAAGTTCTGGAATATTTCAATCAATATCTGTACTGATGGGAAAAAATAACAGCCATGTTAGATGTAAAAACCATAGTAGTTAACCCAAGGAAATCTAAATACTGTGCAGTTCCATATCTGTCAGAATTCTCTAAAATGAATGAGAAATTTTGGCTTGTGTCAGATAGTCTAGCATGTAATAGCCTGTTTGAAAGCAACTTACTTACATAGACTGTAGTTTAGAATACATAGCATATATGAGCACAGCTCAAAACAAAGGGGTAGTTTAAAACACCACTAAAATCTAAAAATTAACCATAGTGCTTAGATGCCTGGCCACGTTCCTGACTTCCACAGTCAAACAAAATCTGGGTACACTTTTCAACCCACACTGACATTTTATACACCTGTGATGTAGTTCTTCTTGGTCTTCACTTGCTTCCAGCAAAAACTATTACCAAGGGTTCATTTCAGTTGCTAGTTATCAACAGTTGCCAGTGCTTTAATTGTTTGACGTACAGACATATGGGATAATGGCATTTCTAATTTAATGTCTTTTTGCCTGCTTTCTGAAAGCACTCTCCAAGTCTTGCTGAACGTATTAATATTGAGGCAGCATGTCTGGCATTTATCTTGCTTGATGATGAACAACAGGGAAGAGCTCTCTGTTTTTTTGATGAAATCCTACAAAGTGAAATTTGAATAGAAAATAATGCAGTTGCAGAGCTTTCAAAGAGAAGTAAACAAAATATGAAGAAAGAGTTGGAAACTGCCTTTGAAAGTCTTTGAAGAAGAGTATTATTGTTGTTTTGAAAAGTCTAAGGAAGAAGGCAGAAGCTTTTATAATCTCATTTAATTATAAATTCATCAAGACAGTGGTGTAGAACGGTAATTTCTTAATCCATTTAACTCAGAATCCCACCCACTACAAAAGAGTAAAAAAAAAAAAAAATCCAGATATGCTAACAGCACTGTGACAGCAAATGGTGGAAGATATAAACTTTTAGTTCCTATAGAGATGTAGACACA
This sequence comes from Theristicus caerulescens, assembly GCA_020745775.1. NCBI lineage: Eukaryota > Metazoa > Chordata > Aves > Pelecaniformes > Threskiornithidae > Theristicus > Theristicus caerulescens. The sequence goes on from CM036558.1 coordinate 80,691,932, forward strand.
GTGCTGCTGTTTCACAGCAAAAATGAGTTGTCAGTTATGTAGTTCATAGAATGACAGATTCACAGAATAACTCATGTTGGAAAGGACCTCCAGAGGTCATCTAGTCCAACCCCCACCTGCAAATTCAAAGCAGGGCTAATCTGATCAGAAGGCTCAGAAACATGTCCAGTTATATCTTGAACACCTCCAAGGATAGAAATCCCACTGCTTCTCTCAGCACCTGTTCCAGTGTTTGTCCCCCATTATGGTACAATAGAAAAGTCCTTGTATCTAATCTGGTTTTCCCATGTTCAAACTTGTGGCCATTGTCTCATGTCCATTCACTGTGCACTTTCAAAAAGAGTCTAACTCCATCTTCTGTGTATCCTCTGATCAGGTCGTTACAGAGAGCAGTAAGATTCCCCCTTCATCTTCTCTTCCCCTGTTGAACAGAGTTCTCTCAGCCACTCTGCATATGTCCTGTGCTCCAGCCCCCAGCCTTCCTGGTGGGCCTCTGCTGGACTTGCTCCAATATGTCAATACCTTTCTTGTACTGGGGAGCCCTAAACTGGATACAACACTCCAGATTTGGCTTCACAAGTGCCAAATAGAGGAGAAGGATCATTTCTCTGGACACGCTGCCCACAAGGCTTGTTAAAACAGCCCAGGATGTGACTGGCCAGCTTTGTTGCAAGGGCACACTGCTGTTGGCAGGTGTTAGAAGATGAGACAATCTACTTACAGAATGGAAAATTTAAGGGCCAATTTGTTATATCTTCTCTACAAAAAGCTCATTTGTAAGTTAGTATTCCTGCTCATGAAAGCCTGTGTAATAGAACCTTAAACAAATAACAATTAAACAACATTAATTGAACAATATCAAATTACTAAGAATGTATGATGGTCATTCTTCCTCCTACAGATGTCAAGCCAACCCTCAGAATGCTGACAACATAAATGAAGTCTAAGGATTTAATAGGGATCACAAGACTATATTACGTTGAAGGTGACAGAGTCAATATTATTTTTGTGCACTCACTGAAGCTTTTCAGACTGGAAATTAGTAAAGCTTTATCTGCTTTTTCAGTTCTAGTTTTCAGAACTAGAAGCAGAAGCATGTCACACCCTGAGCATAGGAAAGAAGTCTTTGCAGTGAGGTTTCTGATCCCTAGCTACAAATATGTACCATATATATATATACTGTGTTTTATTTAATCAGCTTTAAAAAGGAAGGTGAACATAAGCAACAAATTCCAAACAATAATGTAAAAGGAGTGCAGATGACCAGAATCCACAAGTGGATTTGAAGATTAGGTCATTTACAATGGATATGTTTCTGAATGCCAAAGAACTTATACTCTGATCTAATTTTTTGTTTCAGGCAGCAAAAATACTTAGAAGTTTTACTGACATTTTAACATCAGCTCTCCAAGAACAAGTAGTGAATTTTTTTTTCAGATGTGAATTCAGTAAAATCACTAGAGAATGATGAGAAAAGTACAGTTGGCCACAAAGGAATGATTTTTAAAACTCGCCCACAGTTGCAGAATACAGTCACATTAAGTCAAGAACAGTAAGTGTGACAATAACAAAACATTAATAACAATTTTGTACCCAAGAGAGGAAGAGTGCTCTAAACTTCTTTACAGATGGGAATCTTCATGGATATTTCAGTGGGAAGAGTTCTATTCACACAACTGGAGCTCAGATTCCCACCGAAGATGAATCCCACAGACACACATCATACTATTTCCAACACTTCAGTGGGTAGCTTCGAAACTAACAGACAATGATGTCTAAAAATGTCAAAATGTTAATCTTTTTTTATCACTTTATGCACTGTCAGCTTTACTTTAGCACAAAAGTCATCAACATTTCATAAGTTCTTTTTCCAACTGTAGTGCTGTTGTTTTGAAAACAAGCAAAGACCTTTCTAAAATAAAACTGATACACAGTCAGTACTGTTAGAAGCCATTTTGTGTTAAATTAAGACTATTGAATAAAGATTAACATTTTTCTCTAAAACTAAACTGATCCATAGACACTAGTCTTAATGTAGTAAAGAATGATTTCTTGCAAATGTAGCTGGGCTGCACCATGTGTGTGTTTTGATCCAGCCTTCAACATCTAAACAAAGATGATGAATGGCATTTCTAAAAAAAGAACTGCTGCTCTGTGTATTTCTACAGAGTATCCATATGCAGTTAGCTTGTTGAATAAATGGTTGGTTTGTAGGCTGTCTTGGCCAAATGGTTGTTGATTCTAAACAATGGAAAAGAAAACCAAAGAGAAAAAAACTGTTTCACTTCCATACGTGTGGATCATCTATATCTTACCAGAGTGGTTCAACTGTGTGTCCCTTACACTAACTTAAAAGAAAACTCTACCACTGTGTCGTAGGCTTCCCAATGAAAGAAGTAAATGGAGACATTTTCCTGTAGTCTTAGATCTGTGTGGTATGTTTTTTTGTTTTTTTCTCATTTGTTTTGTCCTAAGTCAAGGTCTAAAGTCTTTATGGGATTTTGAAAGCATGATCAGCCCCAGCACAGATATTAAGCCATGTTTAGCTAAAAGCTTAGTAAGATAGAACAAAATTTAGGTTTATGATTACACTCAAGGCCTTACAACTTAAATGCAGATAAAGGGTGAAAATGGACAGAAAAAACATAACATGGAAGAAAGGGCTGATATTAATTAGAATGACTTTTTTTTCTCTGATGGGCTTTAAAGTAAAGACAGTTTAAGTATGAGGTAAAAGGAATGCAGGTCCAATTGCAATAAGTGAATAGGAGTCACTTGATCAAAGAGATAGGATTGGAAAATCCTATTTGCAGCAGGATACAAATAGAAAAGACTGCATTTGGCATGGTCAAAGAAAAAGGTGTTAGAATGTGAGAGAATATTTTGGAGCAATTTGTAGATGGTTAGGGAGGGCCATACCTTTGTGATCTTATGAAGAAAAACCTCTGAGCCTTAGACATTGTTGGTTGAAACTGATGTCTCAGGTGAAGAGCATGCTTCTTTTATGGACCTTCTTGATAGACTGTATTGAGTTGTTTGAAAAAGTGGTTGGAAAAATGTAGGTAGTATGTGAGGCATGGAGAAGCAATAAGAGTTTTCCTTTATTAATATTGATCACAGTTGGGTAGATATTCTGGAGATGTCACAGAACAGGCTGGAGTTTTCATGCAGAGACAAGGCAGGTTAGGGACATTGACATAGACCAGTGAAATGACATATGATTCTTTAGTCCAACATATATCTTCTATTTCACTTTTACTGATGTTAGTCACTTGACCTTGTCACTCAAGCAAAAAAACTCCCACAGTGCAGATAAATTTTCACGATACAGAAACATCTTCTAAGGCCAGAAAAATTCCCTTATCTTCTATCCCCCTACTGCAACAAGATGCTATATATTGAAAGCATGATACTACGTGTCCTGAACATCCTGGAGCTGTGAGTGATCTTATTGGAAAGTAAATTACTTACAGTACAGGATATGACTCACAATACAACTTTTGTGATGTGCTTCACAGCTTTTTTTTCCATCACCAATGTAATATTCATTAAAATTCACAGGTAAAAATGTGCTGTGTTATACTGAAATTAAGAAAATAGTGTTAAGATAACACTGTTTATAGTAGTGTACTAAGGTTTAAAAAAGGCATGTATATATCAGAAAGAATAACAACAATGTTGATGCTTAAGATTTTTCATAACAACTTCTACTAGTCGCCTCTGTTACCAAAAGCCCAGGAATCGCAGTCAGGGACTAGGATCTCATTGTACTAAGTAATTTATGACTGCAATCCTACTCCATACATCCATGCTTCATTCTAAGGGAAAAAAAGCCCTTAAGACTAACTTCTCATTTTTAGATTATCTAATGATAATAATTCAAAATTTTTCATCAAATATAAAGTTTATATTAACTCAATATTAAATCTTATACAATATTTGCTATATAATGATAATATTATCTAATGCCTTTATCATTTGAAGCCCTTATTTAGGCATTTGAAAGTTTACATACTGTACATATGTAATACAATATTTACTCATGAAAGAATGCTACAGATGATAATATATTAATACAAAGGAATGTCCACTCCTTGATAGCATGTTGCAATCTTCTCCAATATTCTTTGTTTATTAAGTTGGAGATTTTTTTTTTATTTAGGAAAGGAAATATACTGAGAAACACCTGGAAAGCAAGAAACATTGCACAAGTTTCTCTACAAGAAATCTTAAGGACAACAGGATGAGTGTGAATAAAGAGGTACAAGAATATATACAAATTATAGTTTAAATTTTGTCTTATTAATAAGAGGTGACAGGAGCATATTATGCTACTAGATGAAGTTTCAAACTTTTATTGTATGATTTGATTTCTTAGAGATCCATATAGGAAAACTGAAATGCTTAGTGACAGAATATTTTTTTTACTGTCTCCTCTGCAGACACAGATCAAAGAAAGCTGGACTGTTATTTATTGTATTTGGCATTCTAATAAAAATTCTGAATATTTGCATTACTTAATCACCTTGTAAGTTTCACTAGTTTTTTATCCACCAAAACTAGCAATTCATATCTCCAAGTAAAAGAAAAATATAGAAAATTAAATAGAAAAATATAGACATGGCACAGATAAATAAATGGATGAATATATTAGAGAGCAATGTCAGTTAAAGTGCTCTGGTTTATGTTTTGTCAGCATGTCCATTTTCAGGGGATTATAACATTGTAGTAAAATGCTGGCAGCCAGCTTTCAAATCGCTCAGATTAGGAACATCTGGATTCTCCTTTTCTGTCAATTAAAAATATTGACCTGCAAAAAGTTTTCATTCATCAAAATAAATTTATACAGAGAAACATTTTTTTCCTGTACAGCAGTAAAATTCAGTATTATTCTTCTTAAGAAAGTGGTTAAACTCAAACAGGAATATATTTGGAGTATTAAAAAAAATTTGGACTTTTAAATTATTTACTCTCAGAATATTGACTTTTTATTTATATATAACACATTGAGGAAAATATAACTCAATAAACAAGAATGCAAGAGTTACTGATAGGCTTTTTTTATTTTCCAGAAGCCATAACTTTGCAAGGTGCTTCACAGACAGAAAAAAGTCAAGGTTCCTGACCTGGAGAACTTTGACTAATTTTTCATCTTTGTATAAGAGAGTCGCTGATCAGAGGAGAGAAAGACTGGAAGAAAAAGTTTTATAAAAGTGAAATGCTGAGTTAACACAGCAATGGCATGGGCATATCTATTCATTATTTTATGTTTGCTTGTTTTTATTATATGTTTGTATTCCAGAGTGAGCTTTAAGGCAATTGTGGGTTTTATTAAGAAAATACTCCTGGAGAGGTTTATTTGAAATTGTTCTCACCAAACATGGCCTTAAGCTTTAAAGTTTTTATCACAGTTTTCAATCTTGTAAAGTTCAGGTCTCTGCAGATTTTATGCAAATTCTTACATGTAGTATAGACAGGAAATGGATTCTGTAAGTATTTATGCAGATCTTTGTAGTCCTTTAAGTAGGTAACCAAAGTAAAATGCCATTGGATTAGTTTGTAAACTTAATTATTTTGTGGGATGGAAAGTAACAGAAAGAAGACCTGTATTTGAAAATTATTTGGTGAGTTTTTAGGATAAGAAATGATTTCTTTGCCAGTTATAACATGTATAAATTCAGTAAAATTATTATGCTTAAAAAATTTTAAGTATGAACAGAGTCTTTGCTCCACTATAATCTCACAATGTATTTGTGTATCCTTTTCAGGCCTGTTACATTATTTCTTCATGTGAGGTCAATGCAATTTGCACCGATGCCAACAGCAAAACTTCTTCCTGGGTTTGAATCTGAAGGGCTGGGTTCTCTAACATCAGCAGGGGATTTATCCACAGCTTCTTCAATCGTGAGAAACGATTGTCTTTCCCCACCCTTTGTTCTGTGAGCAAAGAAGACCATGTGACATACATTCAACTACTCTTTTAGCATGCTGTGTCAAATAAACTACATAACTCAGGTCAGTATATAATAAAATGATGGTCTTGCTAACATTTTCACTCTTTTTTTCAGTTTAAATAATAAGTTACTGAAATTTAACTTAATTTAAATTCAGATCTTATCTCGCCATCCTTACTCTTCTGAACAAATGATATTTTCAGTAGTTGGAAAGATAGAACGGGGGGGGAGGATTTTTTAACAGATTGGGCCCAATTCTTCCTGATTGTTTAAAAAGTGAGGACAAGCAAGTATTATTTTCAGGCATATTAAATTCTTTGTCAGTGTAGAAATATTAGAGGGTATGAACACATTGGAACAATAATGTTTTTATGATTTGTATGATTTCCGACTCTACTGCTCTAATGCAGTTATTGCTAAAATTTCATAGTCCTAACGTGGAATTATAATAAGTGGCTGTAGCAGGAGGAAAGGGAAAAAATAACAAGCAGCAAACTGCACAGTGAGAAATTATCCCATGTAGTCAGCTCCTTACCTATACATTTAAACTTCATCTTTTATGTCTTTTGAAACAAGAACCATTCATATTGTTCTGTGATGACTTCTTTAATTAATTCAATAAAGAACAACACGCTCTAGTGTGGCTCATGGCCATTAGGAAGCAAAACTGAAAAAAGCAGAAAATGATGTGCGGAATGCTGAAAAGGAATGGAACACCTTATTCCCGCAGAAAAGTCATCAGTTAACAAACTTAATGACAGAATGAGCAAAATAAAACTGTTGAGGAATACAACAAAATTGTTCCTTTTTTTTTTCCCCAGACATGATTGAGTTTCTGGCTAACAAAGAGATATAGTGTGTTTTTAATTGACAGATTCTTTGTAGAAGAGATTTGGTTTTGAATCTGTTTCTTCATTTTGGTAAAATTCATGTTTTTTCTGTGTGCATTTAGCAGCGGGAGGAATAAAATATCATTTTTCTTTTTCTCCTTTACCAAGATCAGTGAAGATCCTCTTCAACGTTTTATTTGGAGCACATTCTCTTTGGAATAGGATGCTGAAGTACATCGCTTATCTTCTGTAAGAAGTCTAAGTCTCTGACTGAAATACTAAATGTTTTTCCTGGAGAGGAATACAGATTATCTTGACATTTGCCTATATTATGTTCTTCTACAGATGAATGAACTATTATAACATCTTCCACCTAGTAAATGACAAGCTGACATTTTCTTTTAGATAAGTACAAACACTTATCCTCTAATAACTACTTAGGTATAGAACCATTTGTTTTAAAAATCTTATTGTTTCATGTAGTTAACATCTTAGACATTTCATTTTGAAAGAAATAACTTTTGAGAATTTCCTGACTTGGAACTAGTAAGAGTAAAAGAAAGAGATACACTAAAACTTTTGCTCATTAAAGTCCTGACAAAAAAGTAGGCAAGGCAGCAAGTAGAAATAAATTCTTTGTTTACTTAACATATTGAGACTGACTCTGTCCTGGTTTCGGCTGGGATGGAGTTGGTTTTCTTCCTGGTAGCCGGTATGGGGCTGTGTTTTGGGTTTAGGTTGAGAACAATGTTGATGATACACTGATGTTTTGGTTCTTGTTAAGTAGTGCTAAGTACTTGCTAAGTAGTGTTTACACTGGTCAAGGACCTTTCAGCTTCCCATGCTCTGCCAGGGGCACAAGAAGCTGGGAGGGGGCACAGCTGGGGCAGCTGACTCAGACTGGGCGGGGGCTATTCCATACCATGTGACATCATGCTCAGTATATAAGCAGGGGAGTTGGCCGGGGAAGGGTTCGATCGCTGCTTGGGGGACGTGCTGGGCATCGGTTGGCGAGCAATTGTACAGTGTACCACTTGCTTTGTATTACTACTGTTCTATTTTTTTTTTATTTTACTTTAGTTATTAAACTGTTTTTTATCTCAACCCACGAGTTTTCCCCTTTTGCCCTTCCGATCCTCTTCCCCATCCCACCGGTGGGGAGCTGAGCGAGCGGCTGCGTGGTGCTTAGCTGCTGGCTGGGGTTAAACCACGACAGACTCCTAAATCAGTGAGAGTTATTCCTGCACATCCAGAGGAAGTTTTAGCATCTTGAGTTTGCTTTTTCTTTCCCCTTTAAAATATTACTTGTATTTTTAATTCCAGCCCAAAATTTTTTGTTAGATCTCCATCTGTGTTAAATCAGCAGGTGGCAAAGAAACTTGCTTAAACCTTTGATTCTGTCCTTAAATCACACACAAAGGATTCTTCCAAATGTTGCAGAATGGGAGACATGCTATTGCCAGCCATTGTTCATAGTTTCTGCAGTATCTAGGTACAGTAGAGTTAAACAAAGATGAAGATATAATGTTAATTCTGACTGAGCTAACTTGGTGTCTAAAGGTCAAAACCTTAGGTCTTCTGAAAAGTGGTTGTATTTCAGCAGCTGCTATTACTGGGCTTCTGGAGCAGAACATTAAAAATCCATTTCCACTAAAAGTCACATACATAGCATTATATCTTCTGAACTTCTCTATATTTTTTGACATGCCCAATTATAGGAATAAACCAAATGTAGCCAGGCTGCATCTGGACACTAGAGAGCACCCCAAGAATACACTGATATTGATTGCCTATTCTGGCCCATTCTCCCGTGCTCCATGATCTCTCCATGCTCCTCTCACACTTTCTTTCCCTTGGCCATTGATGTTATCTTTTTTACTCATCTTCTCATTGATCTCGAGTTCTTCTAGATTCATCCTCTCCTCCAATTTTCATTCTTTATATATCATACCAGTCATTTAGTTTTTGCTTGCCAAATCACAAAATCAAAACCTTAACACAATTATAGAAAAAAAAAGAAGCAAACAAACAATGCTTATGAGCTAGAATGCCAGGCTTGTCAGAACAGGGAATGGATTAGAAAGTGAGCATTTTAGGACATGCATAAGTGTAATTTATGGTCCTGAGCTACACTGTTAAACCTAAAGATGCTCTATGAATTGACGGCCTCAACACTGGGATATAAACATACCCCTTGCTCCTTTATTTCTTTACCTCACTCTGTGGCTTTTTATGCCAGAAAATCCTGATAGGTTATGGGCTGTGATAATCAAAATCTAGTTTCAGTCTAAAAAAATGTAGATTGCCAGCCAAATGTGGGTGATAGATCCCTGAAAAATCCAGTTTAGTTTCATGTAGCATGCTATTGTATGGTCTTTTCTGCAAACCAAAGTGTAATTTTGACACTTCAACACTGCACGTATCATGAAGTGAAAATATTTGCATGAAGATACTGAATACAAACATCTCTTTGGCATTACACCACATAATGTATAGAAAATGTCTTTCTCTTGTAATATTCTTAAAGGACACAATTGTTAGATTAATGATGCCAATTTATAAGAAGTAAAGTATTAAAATTCCTCATTTATATAAAAATGTTGTAAAAAAAGTAAAAAAGTTCACAAAAAAAGAAAGTAAAAGTATTTCATTTGATACATTATTCTATGTAGAAATTTACCAAGAGCAGAAAAATTTCAAGGATAAAAAATCTTAAAGCCAAACATGGAAATTTGCTTTATTTTACCTCCTTGAACATTATTACTTTGCTTCAGTTTCCTGGCTGTGAGAAATAATACACGAGTATGTAAAAACTGCATTTTATGACATAAGCAGAACACATGAGGAAAGTTATGTGTCCAAAACTACTAGACTCAGGAAGTTTTTTATTATCCTAAGTAACTTTCTCATAGTTCATTATTAATGTGGAATTGATACTGACATTCCATGGGTTTTTTTGTTTTGCTTTGTTTTATTTTTGCTTATCTTCCCCTTTTGTTTTGGACCAGAGGATGGGGAAGCCTACATTATTTTATACATACACAGACCTCATCCCTTCAGTGTTCAGCATGAAATTGGAAAAAATTAAACCAAAGGACATATATCCCTCATTTATTAATAACTTTTACATTCAAAGTATTGTGATCTCATGACTTGTAAAAATAAAGCTCTGGTTTACACCTATAAAATCCCTCTGGAGTACAGGACTGTGGGAGAACTGATGTTTGATTTCTTTCTCTTTTATCTCTGATTGTAGATACAGTAATTCTGGCCATATGCAGTCTGTTTTTAATTGAGGCTTTGTATGAAATTTTGTATCCTTTGATGCAAGATTTCAAAGCTACAATGTAAGGTTGTGAGGTGACCAAAAATGGTCGTAAGAAGACCCTAGAGTATTGTCAATGTGCTGGACAGCAATGTAAGAATGTGCCTAATTCTTTAACTGAGAGTCTGGCAAAAAAGGGACGGAGATTGCAGTAACACAAAACTGTAGCTGTGACAGAAGCTAGTGACAAAATCCCTTTTGTTTATAATGAGAACAGGGATCAGGCCTGTGATAAACTAGTTTTTCTTTATGTTATGTTGTAGCCTTTGCTTTGGTGACCAAGGTGATTTGTTTCATTAGTTTTTCAGTTGGGGGTTGTTTTTTGGGTTTTTTTTGTAATTAAGTTCCCCCTTACTTTTGGTACACACTTGTGATTCCACTATATTGTAGAATTTATTTATTCTACTGGTCATGAACCAATTTTTCCTTTTAACTCAATCTTATTTTAATATTTCATTCCTATACATCTGATTCCTGGCTCCTAGGAAGGAAACGGCAGATAAAGCAGGTTTGCAAATTTCTTGCCATAAGGGCTAAATTATAAAAAAAAAAAAAAAAGAATTAATTATTTAAACTGATATAGTACAAATTCACTGTTTTGGGCACCGCGTAATAAATGAAAAACATAAAATGGGACTAAAGTCTCATAACTAAATACAAACTGTATATATTACATGGGGGAACTATTCTATTTTTGATGTAGAAGCTAGGAGAGGATGCATACTACTTTGGTAGAGCACAGCAGCTGTCTGTTTCCCCATACAGGCAGACTCACTGCCTGCCAGCTTGGAGCATGGGCAAGGAAATCTCACCTCTGCTGGTACACAGACACTTGTCCTGGACAATATCCAGTTTATTGTGTTGCAAGGTCCTGGGTTGTTTTAATAGGTTTTCTGGGTTTAAAATAAAAAGGTTTTACTCAGCTTCTTTGAACTGATGGTGGGAGAAGCACAATCACAGACATTCATGCACTACTCGCAAAAGTGAGTTGCACAGGAGCTGTGCAGATCACAGGAAAGGAAGAACAAATTTTAACCAGCTCTCTAAGTTCATGTCTTTGTGCTGATGTACCGGGGCCTTTGGGTTGTAATGGCTGACTTGTAAACTTCAGACAGGTTTGGAAGTTCAGAGGAAAACATCCCAGAATCTGCTGCTTAGCTGAAGACTCTCAAAATGAGCCCTTTTTTCCACAAAAAGCCACACAGGTGTGATTTTTGTTCAGTTGGCCTGAGTGGCAGGCCACCTCTCCTACAGTTAATGGGAGCAGCTGGTTAAGTGGCAGTTTGTGAAAATCAGGCTGTCATGAGAATTCATGACATGTGAGTATGTGTGCGCAACTCCCTGATGGTGAAATTCCCTCCTTCTGGGCTCTCCAAAGGATGTGGGGAAGGTCCACATGTCCATCCTTGGCTATTTTTGAGGCTGAAAATAAGATTAAGGCTGAGAAATGCAGGGAAAAGGGACCAAGAGAAAACTTGAGCAGCAACGACTATTTTGTATCTTTAAAAATCTGTTCATTCTGAATGCTCCTGCAGAAGTGATTTAGTACACAGTCACTTTAAGTAGCAGACAATTGATTACTTGGCTTAATGCAACTGCACTCTGTGCAGTAAGAAAATAATCATTTTATTGAATCATCTAAGTTACCACCATGAAAGAACATGCTTATTTCATAAAAAATTCACTGACATTGCATGTTGCCATTCCCAGAGTCATGGCTTTCTACAGCACTTGAACATATTTTGACGCATTCATTTTTACTGCTTTCTCTGATAATTGATTTCGTATATAACACCAGGACAGATGCAGACTCTTGAACCAAAGTACAGTGCAAGGATGACAGGGTGCAAAAACCAGAAAAAGCTATCAATTTATATAAACGACTGCAGAATAACATCTTTCTTCTGCTTTCCCATTTGTCATGGCAGCATGTGAGTCAGAGAACTACTTAAAATAACTTTATTTTTAAAGAATTTATACAGGGCATCTGCTGCACCAGGCCTACGTGATAGAACATTGGTTCTAGTGCTGCTGGCTGGCCATAATACAAATATGTTAATGATGGTCCAAAACAAATGAATACACAAATACAAATATGTATGGACAATTCTAGCATTTTGAGTACAAAAATCCCCTCCCTAGACGGGCAGAGTCCCTCTGTGTCCAAGTGAGCTGAACAGGGTCAGGGTCAGGACTGGTCCTGGGGGGGGCATTGGTGGGCAATGACCAGCTGAAGTTGTGGTGACTGGGTGGTTGAGGCGGCAGACTGGGGGTGACAAGGCCCATGGCCAGGCATGGCCACGGCTGCAACACAACTTAGGCAGGTACAAAGAGTGAGAACCTCAGATCAAATTTAATCCAAGCATTGCCTTTGAATTTAATGATAAAGGAGGACTGTGAGCCTGCAGCTCTACACACTGTATCTTTTATTCTCTCATAAACCAAGAACACTGCAAAGAGTGTTAAGACAACCTGCTCTCATACAGGCCTGCTAGCAAAGGCATCTACCTTGCCCTGAAATTCATGTTGCGATATGAGTCATGTAAAATATGTCAACTCTTTGTAATATTTGCATAAAGAGCTGCTGAAGTGCACAATTATTGTGAACGTGGCCTTCATCACCAACTTATTGCTTATGGGATACTGACACATTTAATTATTTTTAACACAGAAGGGACTGGCGCTCATGAATTTTTTTTTCTTTTTTTTTTCTTGCGAAATCTATGACAATGTTTTGCCAGTAAGCTGAAAGTAAAACTTTCAATCACTTTTTGCAGCAGAGTGGTCAATAATCCAAATGAAAACATGGAGCTATTGTCAGAAAAATGAGTGTATTTCAGCATCCCTCAAAATCCAGTCATGTAGGAACTCAAAGAAGAATTTAGAATTTGATTCCCAGCTACTACAAGTGCTCAAGCAGAAAACTCCTGGGGTAAGTCTCAGGAGATATGGATTCAGTTTCCAGATCTGACCCAATCTGCATCATGTCTTTTGTCAAGAGATGTGGCAGAAAGAAACCTACAGGATCACTGAGTCTTCTCCCCTTCTATCAATGGATTGCTACAGACCTAAGGCAATTTTTAAATGTATTAGACTGCTTTTTAAAATTATTTATGTTTTTTGGGGGGGACACAAGGACAGTCTCTCATTACAAGCTTGTACAAACAATCACCTAGTGGAAAACAGATTTCATTGCATCAATTTGTATCAATGAAAATAAAAGAGCTCTACTTTACTGATTGATAGAACTATTGTCTTCTGTAGGAAACTAGATTGTTTTCTTCTTCTTCTGAGAGCAAAGCTATTATTTCCTGCTTTAAAAATGAACAAGCAAACAAACAACCCCTAACTCTCTTTGTGGACTTCCATTTTACGGGACATCACTGTAAGGTTTCATTTCTTTTTTTCCAATAAAAAAGTAATGTAAAGCGATCAGCACGGGTACGCTCTGCATTTGATGGCCTAAGGTCATGTCATCTCCCCACTTCATTTTTTTTACCTAAACACTTCACAGCTCAGATATAGGTAAAATCTCAAAAGTCTAGAAAAAAATGGATAACGGTGTGCAAGCTGATATTTTCTCCTCATAATGTATCTATAAGATAGTTAATTTTCAAGCAATATTAGGTGATAAATGTTCACACTTTGTATTACCAGTTTACTCCTGCTTCCACAAAATATATCCCCCCAAGGCCCTTTCAATACTTTTGAGTCATAGCGGAAAAGAAATGAACGAACAAATTTGTCAACATTGATCAAAGCTGACATTCAAGTTGCCCTTCAGAGGCCTTCTATACCAGTTTTCTTCACTCTGCTGTTTTCAAGGCTTCTCATGTGTTTTCATGATTGGTGATAAGCCTTTTTGATGTGCATTTTAGATCCAGATTTTGATTCACTCAGTGTGGGAATTTCCAGATCTGAACCTTGCCAAATTAATTTTTCAGATTAATTTTCATCAACAGGCAATTGCCTACTCAAGTGCAATATGGATAATTCTGCCCCTGAATATTTTAACAACATTGCCTATACACTGCTCCAACTTCAAATTTTCATGCTAATCAATGAATATTCATGAAAACACTTTCCTTTTAGAAAACTTTGAGATAATTTTCAGTTAAATAGAAGGAACTATTTTTGAAGTACTGTAACTAGACAACAAAGCTGTGAATCACATTTGGTAAATTCTTCGGTCTTGAGAAATGAGGAACTATATCTCTCAAATGGTGTGGCATAGAATTTTTAAAGCTAATTCAGTCACACTGTGCAGTTTTATATATTGCATGAAGCAAGCATGTCAAGACAATGCATTAAAAGAGAGACTACAATTTAAAAAAATGCCTGGCCATATTCTTTATACTCTCATCATTAAATAAGAAAGACACCAACACATATTCATACTTTCTATATGCAGGCGTTACAGATTGGTAACTAAAGTCTTCTAACCAAGAAAATTAAATAGGCAGGAAAAACATGTAGTTCAGAACTACCATGAACAGCATACAATTAGTGTTTTACAGTCAGAAATCAATCTTAAATCTGGTACAAGTTTACACAATTAAAATAACCATACTGTGTGTGTTTTATGGGAAGACATTTCAAAACAAGATTTCATACCAGAAGAGACTCAAAAAGTGTGCAAGATAAAAGATCTTGAATATTAAAAATAAATTCCTAACCATGAAAACTTACTTCTTCCATCAGCTGAATCCATTAGCATCCACTTACCAGGCTAATGACAGTAATAAATAAATTACATTATTGCTAATTACAGCTTCCAGTTCCTATCCCTTTTACTGTCCTGCACCCGAGGTGTGGAGGGATTGCTTTTGCTGTAATAAAACCAGCAAGTATACACAATGAATGCAGTCCATGAGCAATTAAAATATTGGAGGTGTTTTTTTTTTTTTTAAAAAAAACAAGAACAATATACATGGAAATAATTAAAAAGCAGTTTATAACTAGTTGTGAATTTTGTATGATTCATCTTTTATGAGTAGTCAGCCGGGCAATAAGATGACTTCTGTTTTTCCCAAAGTGCTGAACAACCACATCTCCCACTGATTTTTTCTTGTAGGTTTGCTTGTTCAGTACTCTAGAAAATAAAGCTCAGAGGTCATTTGGTAGAACAGCTGGACAGTTGTTCCATAGCAATTAATTTAATTGACATGAGAAATCAGCAATAGGAAAGTTCCCACCAAATGCAAAATAAGTAAAAAAACAATTAAAAGTTGCTTAGGCAGTCTAGCACTAAGCCAAAACCAAAACCCCTTTGTCTTAGAAAGCATATATGTCTTTCTGCACAAGTTTGTGAACTGTAGGGACTGCTGAGCTTGCGATATAGAAAAGCTAGAATTCACCCACATATCTTTTAGGTTCAGCACTTGGATACTGGTACTATTTTTTGCTTCTGAAGACTCTGAAGATGCTTACTTCTTTCTTAACACCTAGTATGAATTTAATCATGTTTGCTTTCTGAACTGATCTAAAGATTGAAAATGTTAGAACCATAGTACAAACACAGATTAGAGACTGGGAAAGAAATAACATTTCCCAGTACTCATGATGTTATTCTGGATTTATGCATGTTACTGAGTGTGAAATTTGGCTTGCTGAAACTTAATTTGCTTAAGTTCCAGTTCTGTACATGTAGCATGCCTGTGTAAAAAAACTAGATGGTCTATGGGAGTCAGTGTAGGTATTTAAGGAAATATGCAATGGATTTGCAGGGCAGATGAACACTTGGTAGTGAAATGTCAATGAGGTGGAAAATATGACTTTGGGACATGGTAACATAATTACAATGCTAATCAAGGACAATGCAAGACTCTCCAGTAAAGTTGACAAGCTTGAGAATTAATCCAGGATTAAGCATTTCAAGATTACTGGTGTCCCAGTGAGGAAAAGCCTAAGAATTTAATAATCTTTCTGGCAGCACTTCAGAAAAATGAAGCAAACTATTATTTATTTCCAGAATGATACTGGGCTGCCTCACCATATTAATTTGTGTTCAGCCATCTCTTCATGGCTGCTCCCAAAACTGGTCCAGTTTTCACAGAAGAACACTTTCTTAAGAAACACCACAATATGCAAAAGAAAATCCACTTTGCTTATATACATGAAGATACTGGTACATTTACTCACCCTTCTGTCTTACATGATTGTAAAATACCTCTTCCATTCAAATGTATGTATAACTATCCATACTAGTCTAAGTGTGTAGACCAACAGTCAGACCCTGGAAACAGATAGAACAATTTAAGAAATTAACACTCTACCCCTTCTCAGCTATTTCTTTCTGTCCATCAGGTATGTTATCAGATTGCACAAACAAAATCACAGGGGAATATATGTGCTGCCACTTGTGTGTAACTAGCAGAGAAAGGATAATTACACCTTTTATTCACCATTATCATTCCACTTTTAAAATCCAGCTAAATAATAACAATTATAAATATAAAACATGCTTACAATTCAAATTCTAAACCTCAGATAAAAGCCAGCTCAGCATAATTATTTTTCTCCACACTGAAAAGCATGGATTGATGGCAACATTCCCAGATGAATACAACTTTTTATTGCTTTGAACTTTTACTGTGAAACATCATTTTATCACTTCGTCATATTGCTTGTTACATGGAAATTGAGGTTGACAAACGGCATGAGTCTCAAAAATGGAAGACTGTGTTTCTAACCTTTTGTCCTAGCCCCACAATAGACAGCACCTGTATCACAGGAAGACTGAAAAGATTTTCTCTTATTTTCAGACAGGAAAAGCATAGCTAATTTGTACTTCAGTGACGTGTTACTGAGAAATTACATGATTGCATTCTACTGGAGAGACATAAATTGTCACTTTTTTTAATGCTATGAAGGCCTAAATTGGCATGACATACCAGCTTGATGTAAAGTCTGTACCCTGTCTGATTGATGTATGTCTGCATGTCTTTTATCTAGTAAAAACAGGCAAACATCAACCACAGTGATTGTTTAGGATTCAGAATAGTTTTTTTCTGTAGAAAGAAGGGGAAGATGAAAAATGTAAAGTTTATATTTGATTTCCAAAATGCTGGCATAAGTCAAAATAGAAGGCAGCACCTCTTCCACTTAGATTAGATTCATTTCTTTTCTATTACATATAATTTTTTACTTAATTTCAGGAAAATGGGTTGAACTATCTTTTTCTTTACATTTAGAAGCATAACATTAGGATTTCAATAAAGATGGGATATGAGGTAAGGACATGTAAATGAAAAGGTCTGTTGATAAATAGGAAGAGAGGTGTGGGTAGTTATCACACTTCAGGGTCTGCGGTCAGAATAAACCAATGCCCCTAATTTCTTTAGGCTGCCAGCTGCCAACTGAGAGTGTATTTTTAGACTTTCAAGAAGAAGACAAATGGCTTTAATATGTAACTCATACTCCAAGATGGAATTTCTCCATTTCAATAACATACTCTTGTCAGAAAAGTCTGTCAGAACCTCCAGAATGACATGTCATTATTTATGAATCCAGCACTAGACTCCAAGTACTTGTTCTAGCATTAGACACTATGATGAAATTCAGGACACTTGAAATTTTCCAAAACCTGCTATATTAGAATCTTAACATTCTAAAAACAGGAAAGCGAAAAATTATCCCTGACCAGTTCTAGTGAGAACTAGCCCTTCAGTAATTAAGTACGGAGAATGAGATGTGTCAGGAAAAACAACATAGCTATGTACTATAGTAGTAGATGAAGTAGAATTAGAGATAGCCAAGATGGGTGAAATGATGTGAGGGGTACACCTGAGCCACAACACCCGATTCACCTACCCATTATGGTCTGTAAAGCATAAAATAGATTTAAGGTATTTTAAGAAAAATAATATAGTCATTTTGCAGATATGGAAGGTTGGAATGAAAAGAATATGTTGTCCATTCCCGCAAGATGGTTTGAGAAAAGGAAGGAAGATGTTTGTTGAAAAACAGCTATACATCACCAAATACATGCAAGACATTGCTAGCAAAACTGTAGGTGCAAGTCAATGTCTTGATATCACATAAGAGGTGAAAAGTTGGGCAGAGATAGGTCATAAGGACTTAAAATATGAAAGCAAGTCATTTATACTTGGTGCAGCAGGAAAGGGAGACAGCGGAGAGAAGTAAGGAGGGGATTAGCAAGAGCTAATCCTAGCTATGAAGGTTTGTATGGTTTATGTAGATTATAGTCGGTGCAGTGGTAATGGATTTGTTGCAGAGTGGCACCCAAATATGTATATTTCCTGCAAATTATGAATTTAAATCTGTCAAGCTGTTTTTTAAGTTACAGGTCATCAAAAAATGCTTTGATAAAAAGCAGCTGCATAGTGAAGGTTACAAGCAGACTCTTGTTATATGCTGAAATGTTTGGTTTTTCTTTATTGAGCATAGCAAAAATATTTTTAAATTACCACCAAGCAACAATGAAAAATTTGTACATGCTTTGAAAGCCAATGATCAGGCTTTTAAGTTATACATATTTTAAAATAACCTGTTTCTGTTATTTTATTTAAAACATTTAACAACTTTCTGAGTCAATTCATCTTAAAAAAAGACAAACTTTCAATCAAAGAAATCTTGACACAAAATGCATACCTCACTTGCAGTCAAACAAGACTAAAAACGAGAAAAAAAGCAACATGCATGTACACATGTATACAAACACAGTGAATCATATTTTATAAATTATACTCAGCCATAAGAAAAAAATGTGTTCAGAGAGAAGCAGCACAGAGCACTTGCTGGGAGCTTGCAGAGATCCACATATCTGTAGGGAATAGGTAAAAGCGTGATTTCTTTTGAATAAAGGGGCTGTCCTTCCCAGCTGGGAGAGCTAGGATGCACAAAGCCCTGAGTCCCTCTCTACAGGGAGCAGTTGGGGTGTCTGACACTCTGTCATTTAAACTGTTAAGGTCAGAAAAATTCAGAAACTTACTTGGAAACTTACATTGTCCCTAACATAGATGTTTGTAGGGGAGCTGATGACCCTGGAGAGATTCTAGCAGAATATGGCTTAGAGTTATTACACTCTATAAAAATGAACGTGTCTCTTGGTTTTAAAGGTCAAAAAAATCAGAACAGTATTATCTCCATGTTCATCCTCTGTGAATACTGTTTCATGCACTCAAACCCTTCCTTTTACAAAAAGGAGACTAATATTCTGAATGTCTCAAATATGCGATGTTTCTGGTGGAGTTTAATGTTTACTGAATATCACAGAATGGATTCTGTACTGGGGAACTATTCAGTAAAATATTAATTACATAGCTGGAGCATCCCAGTGAATATTGGCAGTATTTTAATGGAAACCATCACCTAGTTCAAGTAATGAACAGGTCCTTAAGCCTTCAAAGGTCTGGAGAAATGTAAAATCTTAGTGAAAGATCAGGACTTCAAACTGATGTATCCTTGATATTATCCTGAGATTTACCTTGTCAAAGATACAGGTTTTCTAACAATGCACAAAACAAATAGTGCTAACTGATATAAAAACAGATTAATATTATTAAGAAAATTATGCTATGCAAATAGTTCTTGCTTTACTATTTACTTTTAAGTGGGTATCCTAAAATTATAGTATGGCAAAACAGTTTGTGTTCCTCTCGTTGGGTGTTCAGAAGAATATGCGTGTTAGAAATGTAGCTAAAGGCAATCCAGAAGTGTTCTTATTTGCTTGGCCACATCTCAGTTTGCTCTTTTCTGGACCAATATTTGTGTGCTTGTCTGTACACATCTACCTGCATACACACAAACACAATACCCATTTCATTTAAGTTTGTTCACTGTTTCTTGACAGCTGCTTAAACTAATGCATAATTTGCTGTATCCTTTAAAATCAATTCTTACAGATAATATTCTAATAGTTTTGGAGTTTCTGTTTCAATTTGCACAGTTTCAGACACAAAATAGATCATAATCTGCAAATGTCCTGTTTTATTAAGTAAGACAATATAGACTGCTGATCTGCAGTAGCAAACTGTTGTCCAGTTAATTTAGTTTCTCACCAAGTTGATTTTTTTATCTACACATAAAAGGCAGGTGGTTATCAAGTAGCTGTGTAATCTTGCCCTTTTAGATGATCCTCAGTTTTTTGGCATAACAGAGCAGTACCTCCCATGTGTACCTTATTTATACAAGCCATCTCCTCATTCTTCTGGCTTTATACCTTGACAATACAAACATTTACAATAGTCTTTAACTATAGCATTTTCTAGTAAAATCATTATTTCTTCAGTGTTTGAACAACTGATCCAGTGTCTGCATATTCCTCTTATCTGCCCAGACCCCCGGATTAGAAAAGAACTTCTGAAAGCTGCAATCTGAACTTTTCTCCTAGAGTAGTAGTATTGTTAAAAGCCTAAACATTGCAACAGTTGTATTTGTACTGTCAATTTCTTAATATCACATAATTTTTGTAGTCAAAATAATGTCTGACCAGCTGAACTCTCACTTGCTTTCAGTATATAGAGTTAACAGCATTACAAAAAATATTCCTGTCTCCATAATATTGTATAGTAAACACTTTTATAATAGATATCCAGCATATTTACATAATGATGCTTTCAGATGTAATAAATTGGCCATATTAATGTAACTTTTGCAATTTGGGGAATGGAAGAAGGATAGGGTAGATATAAAGTGACAGTTTTATTTTCCATTATTACAAATTAAGATGATGCTTTTGCAGCTAGCTTTGCTTCATTGGATTCTTGTACAAATGAAGGAAAATGCTGCCAATATGAAAAATTCAGTGTAAGAGATGTAACTCCACTGAGCGCTTCTTTAAGTGAAAGCCTTGCATACAATCCAAATACTTTAAAAACTTGATTTCTATTAAGAACAGTGAAAAAACAGGCTATTAAAATATCATTTGAAACATGCAAACAGTGAATTCAGATATACTTATTAATCATTATAGCTTTCTTGTAAGTGGCAATAGAGTTGGAATACTCTAAGAGCAAAGCGTTCTCTGGCTTTTCTTGGCAAACGAGATTAACAACAAAATTCAAAAAAAGCACATATTTCAACTGAGCTTTAAAGACAACTCCAAACTGGTCATGGACATTGGTCTTATTTCCTGTACATTACTGTCATGGTTTAACCCCAGCCAGCAACTAAGCACCACACAGCTGCTCACTCACTCCCCACCCCGTGGGATGGGGGAGAAAATTGGAAGAGTAAAAGTGAGAAAACTCATGGGTTGAGATAAAGACAATTTAATAGGTAAAGCAAAAGCTGCACGCACAAGCAAAGCAAAACAAGGAATTCATTCACTGTTTCCTATCGGCAGGCAGGTGTTCAGCTATCCCCAGGAAAGCAGGGCTCCATCACATGTAACGGTTACTTGGGAAGACAAACGCCATCATGCTGAAAATCCCTCCCTCCCTTCTTCTTCCCCCAGCTTATATACTGAGCATGACGTTTCATGGTATGGAATAGCCCTTTGGCCAGTCTGGGTCAGCTGTCCTGACTATGTTCCCTCCCAGCTTCTTGTGCACCTGGCAGAGCATGGGAAGCTGAAAAGTCCTTGACCAGTGTAAACTCTACTTAGCAAGAACCAAAGCATCAGTGTGTTATCAACATTATTCTCATCCTAAACCCAAAACACAGCACTACACCAGTTACTAGTAAGAAAATTAACTCTATCCCAGCTGAAACTAGGACAATTACTTTCATTTTATCTTATAATAATTCTTTAAATCAGAAGATTCTAGAGTGAAGTATTTAAGGATCTAAGTCCATTAAATTTTTCATGAAAGTCAGCTGGGCTGGGTTTCTTACATATTTTTGGTATTTTTGAGAATGTTGGTTTAGCTTCCAACTTCAGATGGTACTATGAGAGGACACAAGAGATTAAAGGCTACATTTTTGGTGCCTTCTTCTCAGGGACCTTTATACTTGGACCAGCCTCAGTCAGAATGTGATAATGAGATGAATCACTTCATGCCTATTGCCCAATTTAAAGATAAAACTATAAAATGTTTTGTTTAAAAAGTGACTTTTTGATTTCATACTTCCCTCTAACCTTATAAAATAACAAATACAGTGTTTTGAGACAAGCATATCATATTTTTTTTCAGAATCAAACTGTACTCCCCTATATTTCGTATATTCTCCTGCAAAATCTTTTGTTTGCTCATTACACTCAACCTTACTGAGAAACACTGTTTGCTGTAACTGTAACAGTAAGTATCAGAAAGTCAAATGGAACCCACTGTAGCCTGGCATGATCCAAAGTCTTACAGTACTTTCTTGTCCAGCATGAGGAAATGACTTTAATAGCTTGGATAACATTATGATGATCAGATAAATGCTGACTTAAACTCTCCATTTTGAAATCTATACTACCATTCCTCTGTACAGAGCCACCAACATACAACAGTGTAATTGTTTATTCATTTACTTAGATTGGGTTAATTACAATTTCAGCTAATTAGTGATTTTCATCTGAATTCAAAAGATGATAAATTAAAAGATCTGTACTTCAGAGTTTTCACGCAGTAAAACAAGCTACGTCCTTCAATCTGATTCCCATTTTTGGTGCATGAGGGAGAGACTCTACCCACTGGACAGCAATCCAAGCCAACTTCTGCTCCTTTAGTTAGGTGACAAAATGAATCTAGCTCCGTCAAGCCACTTAAAGGTAAACTGAGCTGATATTTCATGAAACTGGGGAGAAAAAAAGCCATAATGAGAGATTTTTACCATGGCTCCAAAGAAACCATGGGATCAGCTACATTACTGTTACGACCTGGTCTGATTGTCAGGCTCGGGGAAGGTTCTTAATGATTCCAAGGGCGAAATTAAGACAGAAACGAGGTCATATGCCACCAATCAGACGTTTTATTGGGTAAATATAAAAGAGTAAAGCAATAGGAAAGGCAGGAAATATTAGGAGGAAATTAAGCAAGCATTCAGAGGGATAAGCAGAGGACAGTCACCACCATGGATCCAGCGTTGGTCTTGCATTCGGTGAGGAAAAAAAAGGAGAAGAGTGAGGAGAAATGAAGGTTCTTCTAGAGATGTTGATTCTGTGCAGGGTGCTCGGTGATGATAATTCCACAAATCACGCGCACGAGCATGAACACGAACACACAAACACACACACACAGACAGACTCACAGACACACCACATGAGCATGAGCACACACACATTTATCAGGCTACATGACTAGTATAAACCTGCCTAATTTTACACTTATTGGTTAGTGATTAACATTTCATACACTATTGGTTTACTGTATTTAAATTAGCCTCGCTTGCTATGTAAATTAGCACGCATGCTCCTTTCAGGTGTGGGGGGGCAAGTCTCTTTGGTCTTGAATTGAGTCGGTGGTCACGATCTCCCCTCGCCACATTTACTTTTCACCTACTTTCTGCAGTTTTATCTTCTCTGGCCACAGTCCAGTCTTTGGTGCCAAGATGTTCACTTTTATCAGCTTGTTAGCTCTTCTTCAAGGTTAGAGCCATTAGTTTTCCACAGTTTGTTATCTTTTAGCTCCCTCCCAAATTCCTTTCCCAAGGCACAAGTGGTTAGTAGTTTTGCTAATTGGAGAATTACATCAGCGACCAGTCAAACCGAGAGGAGTGATACCAGGACTGTCCCCCAGGCAGGAGGTGTGGGGGGGAATGAGACGCTTCACAGACCACGGGGAATGGGGTCGAGGCCAGGTCGCCCTGTCTCCACAGGACTCCCTCCCTCACCCTCACTCCAGGGCACCGTCCAGTCCTGGGTCCTAGTGACCATCGCTCTGTATTGTGGTTTTAGCACCCAGGCTGCTTGAGACATCTTGTCGTTTTACATTAGCAGTTCTCTACAATTACAAAATAACAGGAAGTATAAATACAATTATTTTACCTATATTATCAATGAACCTTTTTGTATTTAAAACTTTTAGCCTGTTTCCTTGTCAGCTGCAGGCTTCTTAGCAAAAATAAAAGTCGATGAATAAAAAAGTAACAGGTTCTATGTCTTAAAATATGAAAGAAAAGGGAAGAAATTCTTGAGATGTACACCATCATCACTAACAATGGTTAGATTAGAATAATTTCTCAGGGATTTTTAAATTCTTCAGAATATTACCAGTGCCCTTCTAAGTTATTCTTTATTATTATAGTTACTATTTTTATGTAACAAGTTGCTGTTTAGTTATAGCTTTCAGAGAAGTAAAATGAAAGACTCTTGTGTGGTAAATTTAATAACAGGTACATCAGATCCTGCCAACTGGCAAATTTCTTTGGCATTAGATCCTATGCAAGAATTATTCATTCTCCTACTGTAACGCAGAGCATTCATCCCTCTTTAAGTTATATACATCATACTCTTATATCTCTGCCAAGATGTCTGAACTTATTTTTCACCAACAGGAGAAAAAGAAAAGACTGAAAATTATTCTCTTAATTAGTATGGCAGGCAAACACACAGAGTAAGTAAATTTCAGTGTACTGTTGCCTTGTGTTTGATTTTGTACCACCAAAGATTAATTAACTTATAGCTGAGGTAAAAAGCATATATTAGATGACACAAAGCAATAGAAAATGTACAAATCTGTAATGATAGCAATATGAGCCATCCACTTGACACATCTTGTCATTGTCTCTGTCTTTTAAAAATAATCTTTCTTCATGGGGGGCGGGAAGGGTGATAAAGTGCTATTCTAAAAATTGTGTGGCTTTTCTCTTCTTTAAGCTTGAACACAGGGACTTAAAGAAAAAATTCTCCATAAAATATTTGCATGTTGTCTCTCCAGTGTGTGTATAGTTATGTGTATGTGTATTTATATATACACACACACGCACATATACAAATCCGAGGGATCCACTCCGTTCCTTTGTAGGTGATGTGGGTGTTCTAGAGGCTGAGAAGAGGAAAGTATTGTATGCTACTACTACACACACATTTCAAATACTAGATTATCCGGGTGACTGTGCTGTCCATTTGTCTTCTTGCCAACAGTCTGTTCTTTATAACACTCTAAACTGTTAGACATATTGGCCAGTTTCACAGGAATTGGAAAGAAGTCTCATATTTCTTGAAAATGAGCCACTAGATGGAGGATGAAGATGCAAATTACTGCTGCCGGTGAGGAAAAGGCAGGAGGAACCCAGACATTCAATACTTTGCTAGGAAGCAAGTAGCCACAGTGTCTTTCTTGCCTGCAGTGTCTCATAAGAAGACTCTTTCTACTGGAATACAGTAGTTAAGGCTTCAGGGAAAAGGAAAGCATCCAGAAAAGAACTTCTTTAGTTCCACTGTCCCAAACACCTGGTCACATTTGACTTTCCTACTTTGAAAAACTTTCTGTAGGTGAACTCCTGTAACCAGTGAAGAACAGATTGTGCTCAAATCATATTTCACTTTGTTTTAAATTATGGTGCTGTATTCCTCAGAGCAAACCTTTGTTTTCATTGATCTTGTAGGTCATGGCATAGCATGGTTGCAGTATACATAGGGTCAAGGACAGTATACTAGCATGGCACATAAAAAAATTCCTTTTATCATTGGATATAAAACATAAGAAGGTAGTATTTTTAAGTTTAATTCAAAGACTATCTCTATGAACAAATAAGCTATTTTGTAACAAAAGACTGCTGTATGAACCAGCTTAGCCCTTGACAATTTAAAAAGCCCTATGTGCAGAATGTAGTAGCCAACAGCAATAGAAGCAATAGAAACCTCAACAAGTTACAAAGCTGACTCCTTCTGCTATGAACTGAAGATAAGAATATCAGCATGACAAAATGTGCTAGACGAGGCACTGATGGAGGTGTCTGAAACCTATTGAAAAATTCCCAGTAGTTTCAGGTCTGCTGCTGATTCGCGTTCTTTTGTTCTCAAATGGTTATCTATCAGTTCCTAACACAGCTAGGTTACCGAAGTAATCGGCTATACAGCAAGAGTCTGTTACTCGTAGGACATAAAGTCCTAAGACAAGCAAAACCCCGGCTGCAAGTGGCTGTAGGTCTTTCTTCTACAATCTTAGTTCCAGACTCCCTTAAATTCTTTTTCCCTAGTGTTGGTTCTCTACTCTCCTGACTTATCAAATCAATAAACTGGCTTGAGCATTTCATAAAGTGGTTTTAAGGAATACCTATACCTTTTACTGCTCTGAGAACCTAACTAAATAAGCTGTCTGCTCTATAATGCAGAGCATTCTTTTTTCCTTTCAAACACTTCTTCCTGTATGCTCAGAATAGGTCACCTTTAGACAACTTTACTTAAAAAAGAAACAACACAAAACCCAAAAAGACCCCAGGGTTCTTTTTTAACAGATTATTTTTCCTTAAATCCTTTCTTCTGTGATATACATTTTATTGTAATCTATTTTTTATTTTATTTTTTGTTTTGTTTTCTTCCTGACATGGTTAATGCTTTTATTATTTACAAATCAGGGTATTTACTAAATCTGCTTCAGATACAATTGAACTCTATTTCTCTTGGTAGAGCAAATAATTCTGTGATATTTGGCTGGATCCAATACAGAAATTAAAGGCATGTAAAGTTCAGTGGAATTAACACTGACCTAAGGAGATAAATATCTTTTTAGGTACTGTGTGTACCTCATTATTGTATTACATATTGAGCAATGCCAGTATCCTATAAGACAATCATTAAGGGAAGAATTAAGAAATTTTTTTTTCCTATGTATTAAATAAAAAAAAATATTGAGGTAAATACAAAAACTTTTCCTTATTCTAAGGAAAGGAGCAATGTCCCATTTACTTTTTCATTCAGAAAGATTTTTTTAGAACTTCAAGACTGTTTTATGGATTTCCAGAAGGAGTAACATATTGAGGAAAGGATATTCTACAAGAAATTACTTGACACATGCCTGCTTCTTGGACTAAAGTAAAGTAAACTGGTTTTGTTGTCTCCTGTTGTTTGTAAAGGCATGAGAAAGGAGACTGAAAGAGATTGAGATTTCTGATCTAGAAATCCCAGATCTTATCAGCACGTTCAGATTTTTCTCGAGCCAAAGAGCAAATCATGAGGCTCCCAGGCAAGCAATGTATTTGCTCTACTACTTTGTGCATTCTTATTGGTGAAAGAACACTAGAACTGGGTGAAAAACACAAAGCACATTGTCCAAAAAGTATTTATTCTGAGTATTAAATTGACTGAATTCAGGCATACTCACAAACTGTTCACCTGTAAACTTTCAAGCAAGAAAAATATTCTCATTTAAGCATTAATGAAATTGCAATTACTGTTAAGATGCCTATTTGAACTAATTCTCTGAAAGTGACAAAGCAGGAATTGTCCTGAAAACACTTAATTTCTAGTTAAATCAGAAATTATTAGGTATTAAGGTCAAAGTTGTTAAAAAACAGTTCTCAATGTTTATCACCGCTAGTTGCCTAGGCTCTGGCAACTTCGATGAGCGGATATTTCAGAGAGAAACTCCCAGGTATATTTATCTACATGCCTCAAATTCAACATCAGATTTCATTTTTCACCAATCCAGTCTTATTCAGTCACTTGAAATCTGAACACATGATAATCAGCATCTTGCTATTTGTCTGTCTGTTCCTCATGATGCCAACCAATCTGCAGGCTGGGACAGAAGAAACCCTCCCATGGCAGTCCTGTGATATGTATGTGCTATAGTACTTTATCATATATATTTATTTTTCTGTATCAGTTCTCATCTTCTGTTCAATTAATGGGACAAGTCTAATAGCTTTGATTTTGATATTTCTGATCTGTAGCTGCATGAAAGTAAAAAAGGCTGAAAAACTATCTAAGTAGTTCAAAGTCGATGAGACAAGGACTTGAGTTGTAACATATAATTTGGTGGTTTTAAATCACGCAAAGCTCGGGAATATTTAGGTTGAGGAGTACGGTTAAGGCCTGCCTACATTTAGACTTAAAGTTACCTTACAAACACAGATGAACAGCTGCTGATGGGTTCTCCCAGTAGTAGTTTTGCTAATTGGAGAATTACATCAGCGACCAGTCAAACCGAGAGGAGTGATACCAGGACTGTCCCCCAGGCAGGAGGTGTGGGGGGGAATGAGACGCTTCACAGACCATGGGGAATGGGGTCGAGGCCAGGTCGCCCTGTCTCCAAAGGACTCCCTCCCTCACCCTCACTCCAGGGTACCGTCCAGTCCTGGGTCCTAGTGACCATCGCTCTGTATTGTGGTTTTAGCACCCAGGCTGCTTGAGACATCTTGTCGTTTTACATTAGCAGTTCTCTACAACTGGTGAGGCCGCACCTTGAATACTGTGTCCAGTTTTGGGCCCCTCACTTCAAGAAGGACATCGAGGTGCTGGAGTGTGTCCAGAGAAGGGCAACGAGGTTGGTGAAGGGTCTAGAGAGTAAGTCTTATGAGGAGCAGCTGAGGGAGCTGAGGTTGTTTAGTTTGGAGAACAGGAGGCTGAGGGGAGACCTTATTGCTCTCTACAACTACCTGAAAGGAGGTTGTAGAGAGGTGGGGGTCAGTCTCTTCTCCCAAGTAACAAGAACGAGAGGAAATGGCCTCAAGCTGCGCCAGGGAAAGTTTGGGTTGGATATTAGGAAAAACTTCTTTACTGAAAGAGTAGTCAGGCACTGGAATAGGCTGCCCAGGGAAGTGGTTGAGTCCCCATCCCTGGAGGTATTTAAAAGATGGGTAGATGCAGCGCTTGAGGACATGGTTTAGTGGCGGACTTGGCAGTGATAGGTTAACGGTTCGACTTGATGATCTTAAGGGTCTTTTCCAACCTTAACAATCCTATGATTCTATGATTCTATGATTCTAAGTTGCATTTATATGTCTCAATTACTTTAATAAGAAATAGGGTCCTTAGTTGTTACACACATTTATAAGGCCTATTAGGTACCTTCCTTTAGTCATCTAATCCTCTAAAAAATCTGGCGTTCCTACATTCCTTACTAGAACACTTTCTGTTGAAGGCAAAAAGTCTTAACTATTTTTATAGAGTTAATTGTTAGGTTAGTGAGAAAAAGTGGCTATATTCTTTAGAAACTCTGACTGGCTGTATATCCAAACCTTGATATGTACACAGAGAAAACTAATCCTATCTTTAATTCACTTGAGAATCATAGTAATACAGAACAGAAATTGATCATGAGAGGCCGTGGTCTATGTAGTCTGTTCTAGTGCAGGTCCAATTATATTGTCAAGCTTCATAACATGTTTTTCTCACTTGTTTTAAAATTTCAGGTGATGGAGAATGTATAGGATTTCTAGGCATTCCATTAAAGTGTATAATTACCTTTACCATTACACTTTTTTTCCTACTGCCTAGCCTAAATCTTCATTGTTCCATTTCAAATCCATTATTCTCATCCTATTCACAGTGAACACGGAGAACAGATGATACCCTTTTGCTTTACAGCTACCTTTTATGTATTTGAAGATTTAACATTTCCTTTCCGTCTTCTCCTCTAAATAGTCTACATTATTTCTCATATTCCCTATGTTTTCTAAATGTCTGACCAATCCCATTGTTTTCCTCCGGGCTCCTTACAATTCATCTACATATTTCAAATATTTACTGGATGACCTCTTACAACAGCTGTGTGAGTGGAAGAAATGTACACAGACATGATTTTCACTGTGGAAATGTGCTTTTATTGCAAGAAAAAGTGTAATTGTAAATTTTCCAGTAGTATAAATTAAGCAGATTGGTTTATACCTCCTTAGCTCTTGTTTTCCCTTTGCTTTCTCATTTCCCAGTTCTGGATTTTTCCACGTTCACAATGAGTTCCTCTTTTCTTCCTTAGTAAAAGACAACAGAAGGTGAGTTGAAGCTGCTGGATGGGAGGTGGCTTCTTGTAATACTTCACAGAATAAGGAAGTAAAAGTACAGCATTAAGTGGCAGAAGGAAGGATAGGAAGAATTTCAGGGGTATGAATTGGTTCTCCCTTGCTGCCAGGACCATTATGGAGCCCAAGGTGGCTCCCTCCCTGTGGAGCACTAGTTCCATGTTCATCCCTTATTGTTACAATTGTAAACCTCACTGCTGTCTAACTTACCTGTCCATCAGGTTCCCACTTGTATGATTTTGATTAAATCGTCCATTCTCAGCTCAGCTCTTCACCTGTCTCCTGGGTTCTCCCAGGAGGTACCACTGTTAACTCCCTTAAGGGAGTTAGTCCTCTGCCTAGCCTACTTTGGCAGGGAAATCTATAGTGGACATCAGCATATCCAACTCTTTCATGAGTGAAAACAACTGAAAATACATGTTCATTCCCTCCTCTCTACTCCTACATCAAGTAAATCCCAATTTAATTTTGCAGTATTCATTTATTTGTTTAGCTGATTTTACTCCTGGAGAGGGCAGCATAGAGGAAGAAAGAGGAGAGGGGTCTAGAGTGTAATCATGTTTTTGCTGTAGCAACTACATTCTGTGTGTCAGTTTGGGTAAGTTAGCTAGAAAAGCTTAAAAATATCCAAAACTGTTTCATTTGCTAACTAGACAAACTGAATAGCTGCTCATAAAGCTTTATTGCATGACTTATTTAATTTTAAAGCAAGCCATCTAACAGGACTCACATATTCCCGTTCTAGTAGCTGAGATAATCTGACTCCTGAATGAGGGTGAGAAACTTATGCATATGAATTAGGAAACATTTGTTTATTTAAAAAGTGATTGACAGAGGGTCAAGAGAGAGATCTGATGTGATTTAGATCATCTGTTGTTTTCCAACATCAGCAGAAGAGGCCTCTCAGAGATCATCCAAAGTTCTGCAATACTAAAGCTGTAAGGACCCTAGATTTGATGGCAAAAAGATTGCAGCAACATGAAATAGTAACACTTCTTCAGGTCTGGAGAATCCCAGAAACACTCAATAATTCTTATGGCTACCTTTCATACAACTTCTCTGACAGAAGCTAGGAAGGGATGTGTTTGTGCATGCAAGTGCAGAAAATATAGACGTACAACCCTCATACAGAAACCTTACAGTTTAATACAACCAAGAGGGAAAGAGAGCAGGAGCTTTTACAATGACCAGCAGCTTTGCTGCCTCAATATTTTTTTCTTTCAAGTTACTCAGAAAGATTCCCAGAGCTGGCTCAAGACCTCTCAGCAACACAGACAAAATTAAATTTTGCAACTCCATGGGTGAGAAGCTGAGAAGGGCTGGAGCAGGAGCACAGAGCCACAGGGGAGCTGCAGTGAGCTCAGCTGCTTGCTCTTGCTCCTGCTGCCTGGCAGATGGGAGGCTGTGAGCAACAACTGCTCCCACACCAGCAGCCGCCACTGCCGCCTGCCTGCTTTCCAGAACTCTGGCACAGATAAATCATGTATTTGGGGTCATGGGCATCATTTCTATATCCACTTTGCCTATGCCAACAGCCACTTTTTTCTGTGCATTTTTGTTAAATATTTGTTTTCTGCATAGAATTGTAATTCTAACACATGAATGCTCTTAAAAAGAACCATTTATTGAACATGCTATCATAAAGTACAATATCAATTGTGTTCCTTCATAGATTTGATACAAATTGCTGCTAACACTAATAGCTTTCTATTAGTCCTTTCAGTTTGTATCAGCTGAATGAATCTGTCTTTGAAGCTGAATGAAGAAGAAATGAACTAAAATATTTAGTTCGATTTGTTTACTGAAAAAAAATCTGGAATGAATGAACACTTTCTCTTTTCTTTCAGCAAGCTACTAAATTTAAATACAATGCTCCCCTACCAAGACCTGTGCAAGTTCACAAGCACTGGACATTTTTGTGCCCTGAGGGTATGTTCTTGAGGAAGTTCTAATTAGAAATTGAGTTCACTTCCACAAATTAAAGAATTTCTTATACTTGTATTTTAGGTCCTTCTTAGTCATGTTTTAAATTTACCATTTACTTGTATCCTTTGTGGCAGCTGAGATGTCCATTACATGTTAGAACACTATTTTCAGTGCATATGGTACTGCTGATATTAAACATTCCCAAAGACTTTGCAAATATGTAGGTATATTTCCACGATACTTAGAGTTGCTACCTCTTTTAGTATTCCTTAGTATTGACTAGATCTTTCCACAGAGTCTGATCTATTG
This sequence comes from Theristicus caerulescens, assembly GCA_020745775.1. Classification (NCBI taxonomy): domain Eukaryota; kingdom Metazoa; phylum Chordata; class Aves; order Pelecaniformes; family Threskiornithidae; genus Theristicus; species Theristicus caerulescens. Next base: position 80,724,070 of record CM036558.1, read on the forward strand.
CTGTTTGCTTTACCATCTTCTTCCCTGACCATGTTTAACTGAGCTTAGGGCTAAGGCATTTTGAATATGGCTTTTGTGTAGGAAAAATGTCTTCTTCCTTGAATCTGCTTTTCATTAATAAGGTTGCAAAACTGTCACCTGGAGGTTTCCTTGATCAGAAACCCAACAGTTTCTGCATTCTGGCTCTTAATTGCATGTTAGAAAACTCTTTCATATGAATAGATTGCTTTTGTTAGTTACAGGAAAGAGGAACACTTGTTGTTTTCAAAGAGTTTTTAAAAATTCTGATGAACTATTCCTTAATCCATCACTGACAGTTTAATATTGTTTTTTTTATTGCACAGCTACTTCCATTTTTAAGTAAATGTATTTATATATGTATATGTTGTACCTTTTGGGCCCATTTATTTTTCCTAGAAATTAGACTTGGAATAGAGAAGAGAAAAAAAAATTCCCCCCATCATGCTTATTCAAGACTGATTCACTTATTCAAATCTTTAAAGCCAGGCACTACATTCAAAGGATTATGGAGTTATTCAAACAAGAATATGTTTCTCCCATGCTTTAGTCAGCTATAAAAAGCTACCAGTAGCAGAATTTAAAATTATTATTGGTTTTCAAAGTAGTATCTAGTGAAAATAACATGTGCAGTCACAATAGAGGGTTAGTGTTTTGAAATGACACAGTCTCATCCAGGAGTACTGGACTATTTCCAGTTTACTTCTGAATGTTTACCTTCACTAGAGACTATATATTTAAGAAAGCTGGACAATGAATAAATGCATGTATCAATGTACTGGAACAAGAAATTGAAAGAGTTTATGAGTTAGGCAACAAAGAATCAGGAAAATAGTTCAAAATGTATGTTTTACATATATCACAGAAACCTACTGGAGAACACAAAATCAGTATTTGAAGTTTACCTGTATCTAAATTCAGTGTTTCTTTCGCTCTTTTTGCTTTCCAATAGCTTTTTCTTCCCCCTGCCAAGTAACTGCATCCTGCATACATATTTGCTACACTAGGGATTAATGGTATTAGTATTCTCCAGCTGGGAGAGGTCTTCGTTTACTGTCATTCACTTTAGTCCATCATTTCTTCTGTTTTTCATGACCTCACTATAAGCCATAACTAACCGTGACATCTTTATGCTATGGCTAGAAGAGTGGAACAGGTCCCTTTGAAACTAATTTTGATTTTGTTCTTTATTTCCTCTATTCAGCATAGACAAAGTATCAATGTGGTAATCATTACTTGGAGACATACGTTTAAATTCTAGCTAATAAAACTTTGCCCATAATTTCCCAGGAGGAAAGAGCTGCAATCTTTTTGACTTTTTTAAGTTTGTCTCCCTTGTCACATGCAGAGTAGCTTTTAGGGCATACTGATGGATTTAGATGAAGAACTCCTACATCAAAGTTCTGAAAGCCTGAACTATGAGCAGCATGATTAAAAATTTGTTGCTGAAAAGAATATTAATGTATCATTAAATACATATAATATCTTGTAGATAACAAAAGTCAGAAAAAGAAGAGGATCGATCACTGGAAATCCAGGAACCTTAAAGCTAGCTGAACAAATGTCTTGCAATCTAAATTACTACTGTTAAACTGAAAATGTCTGAGTGATTTTGTAAGACCAAAGAGGAAGAATTAACTCCTAAACAGTCATACTTTCATAAGAAATCCCAAAACAACTAAGAAAAGATCAAATGAATACAAAAAATAACTCAAAGCTGAAAATTACTAGCTGGAATATGCATTTTTTTTTCTTAATGGTCTCCTAATACATAGGTAATTTATTCAGCCTCTCACAGTATAAATAATGGTTTATAATGTATTACTTTCAGCAAAGGACATTTCAGCAGGGAAAGTTCAGCTTTGCAGATCTCACTTTGACCTATATAAGTTTTGGTTGACAAGACTTTTAGCAGCAGATAATACATATATTCTACTTCTACTTATCTGAGTTACATAAGAAATGAATATAAGGGATAGACTTATTCTTACAGGTCAGAGGATCTTGACCATATGTACACATTCTGTTTCAGTTTTGAAAAAGATTATAAAACTCAATGAAGAGAAAAGACCTCTGTTTTCTTGTGTAACTAGCAAAAAATTAATGTGTCTGAAGCTGATCTAATGTTCAGTATAGGAACTTCATTATACTGCTGGAAAGTAAATCAACAAATTTATGTATACATATGTAAATCAACATATTAATTGAACTTTACCTTCTAAATAACTCTCAGATTTTGTTACCTGACTTGATTATTCCCATAGGTGATAAGCATATGCTTATAAGCTGATTGTCAGGCAAAATCTTATAGTCTTATTTTTTCAAGTATAGTTTTGCCTATGATGTGGAATAAGGGAAAATTAAAGGTAGAAAAGTTGTTACAGAGTGATGATCTTAACAAAGCAATTGCAAAAACCAAAGAACCCCAGAGCAATGAGAAAATGTGTCTCCTGAGACTTATGGAGAGTAAGTTTGAAAGGGAGTGATTGCTACATCTTTCTGCATATCTTGGTGACAGGGAGCTAAGTAGATCAGGCAAGTGGAGCAAGCTTCCAGCATGTTTGTCTCCCTATTCCTTGCAGCCCACTGGGATCTGAAGCTTGCAAGTCCTGTATCATGCCCTTTGTCTTCCTGATTCTGAAACTAGGCAAATTGCATATGGAAATCAGATAACTCCTTTATCATAACATCAACTCCTTTACTGAGATCAGATCACAACATTTACAGTGTCTATGACTAAAACAGTGGCTTTTAAAATACGTTTCTGTTTTCCTTTCTCCATCTTACTTCCTTGCTTTCTACATTAAAAAAAATGCAATTATAATTTGTGTCCTGTGAAACATAAGTATAAAACTAACTAGCCAGGACAATTCCACTTATGCAATACAGTCATGAGTCTGTGAATAGAAAGACAAGCTAAAAGCAAGAGCCTTAAACAGATGGAGCTTTAAAAAAATTAGTGAGCAATTGGCATGCCTGTAGTTTGCCAGAAGCTAGCTGCAAGTAAGAAAACATCAGAAACAGAAGCTGTAATTTCTTTAATTTCATTCTTCTTTTTTATTCTCCTTTGTGCAAAATCGTTTTCTTTTTCTTAAAGGCAACAAGATTAAACTCCGTCAGCAACAAGAACAGAAGATGACTATTTGACTTTCTCCAAAAAAGACAGTTAAAATTTTCTTTGTAATGTCTAAGATTGGAAATCTGTTTCTTCCTTTAAAAGTGTCTATGAGACTAAAAGCAAAGGCAATACAAGAAAACATGCACTGAAAGTCTTAATTAATCAAGTTTCAAGTGATATAACAGCTTTCTTACCTTTCTCTGTAAGCTTAATAAAAGGTTTCCTTTATAGCAGGCTGTTATAGTAGAAGTAAACCACTACTAACCTAACACAAAACCTTATGTCACACTTATAATGTTACTATAAGAAACAGTAAAATTATCAACAATTTTAAAATAGTGGCCAAGAATTTTGCTATATTTCCTCCTTCACTTGTGTGAAGATTAAATATTCACACACAAAAAGGTAATTTTAATACTCAGACAATTTATCTAGATAAGAGAGCAAAATCTGGAAGATTTTCTTCAGAAGTATTCTCCACTATTATGAAGCCAAAGCTTTCCTTCTTCTGAGAAAAAAGTAGAAACAATCACCCTCTGCAGCTTTCCAAGCTTCCCAAGGTCCACAGTTCTGAGTGGTCAGCAGGCCTTACACTTCAACCTTGTGCCCCAGTAACTGACTGTGTAAGTCCAGCATTTACCAAAGGTGAACTGTACTACCAAACAGTGGTCCCACTACCTTCCCATTGCTGTAGGGCTCTTTATCAGTAATACATAAAATGATAAAAATTGTGTCCAGCCAAGCAAAACACTTTGTAACCATTGTAGTGCTGTAGGCTCAACTGGGCCTGTTCACCACCTAACTGTATGAATAAACAAACATACAAGTTTTGCCAGATTACAGCATGAACTCTGAAGAAAGCAATGACAAACTTCCTGTTACCAGCTTGCAACTCCTGTGCCATGCTAATGACAAAGTACATAATTCACAGGATCTATTTAATGGCAGTGGTGGAAATCATGCAATCATGCAGATGAAAGCTTGCTTTTCTTTAAAAAAAAAACAGTCCCAGTGCAGTTGTGATAGAGTGATGTGTGCACTGACAAATTGCAGAAATGTAGAACACACTGTAACCAAAAAACCATCATCATCAGTGTTAAGAACGCTTTTTGCAAATCCTTTCCCATTTAATTCTCCAAAATAGTAAACACACAAAAACACGAAGATAGAAACAAGCGTGACTCACCAAAGAGAATGAATTGCAGATCATCAGTGGTGCAAAGCCTTTTCCAGGGGACCACTTGCTGGGGAGCAGAGGGTGAAGGACATAGTGTTCTGGATTTAATTTATGAACTCATTTTAATAACTTTAAACTCTGTTCAGCAATAATGGTCTACAGCTTTTTATACAAATACAGACTGTGACCAGTGTTTTTCTTATCAAGTTATTTGTGGGTATAAAGTTATTAGATGAAGGAACCACTTCAGTTCTTGTGGTTTATTCAGTTACTTTTATGCTCTTCATTTTCACATCAGTTAGAAATAGTGAGAGCAGCATGTCACAATTCTGATAACAGTTAACAATGGTAAAACAGTTAAGTTGCCTTCAGCTGACTCTTTTGAAATACAGACTGTCCTTGATGTTCATGTCTAGTAGTTTGCTACCACTGGAACAGCTGATGATATGTATTAACTGGCATTACAGTGCCTTGAATTATTTTCCCTTGCAGTGGCTGACTCTGAAGAGTTTTACACTCTTAAAGTGCTACACTGAAGTAGAGAGAAGCATTATCAATCATTAAAATTGCTTTGCATTTTAAGATACTTATAGAGTGGAAAAACACTGGGATTGAGCAAATAATTCATACTCAATCAACTAGTAAAAAAAATTTAATGTTCTTTTCCTCCTTGTGATATATGCATGAAAAGACTATAAATTCTTTGAATGTGTATATGAATATCTTGGACAAATATTTGTTCAAGTCTGTCTTGCACATAAGTCACACTATTCTGCAAGTGTTCGGTGCATACTGTGCTAAATGAAAATTATGCTAGTACCTCTGTCAATGATCACAAGCCACAGGGTTTTTTTCTGCTTTGTAGCTGAAGGAATGTGTTGGTTTTAAGGGGATATGAAACTTGGAGATACCCTTGAGATTTTCAGTCACCATCTTCTAATTATTTTACTATTTCTTTTGTAATATTTGCTGCTGAGATTACTATCTCACAAGTTGAGGTGAATTTAGGTTTCAACTGTTTTTGAAAAAAAGAAGTAACTAACAGTTGCTGACAAGAAACATGAAAGCATAAGTGATTCCATTTTGAAAGAGGAATAAAAACTCTCATAATAATTACAATTTAAAGATTAATCTCTTCCATTCTGAAGAACCCTTGTATTTGGAAATAGGAGATTGTTACACCTGAAAAAATGGAATCATAGAGTTAAAAAATTCTAGGACTTTTTCAGAAACACAAGGTCTTTCTTTTTTCCACTGCACTTGATGTTGTGTGAACTTAACACAGCTCTTTGAAACACTTGAACCGTTGAGTGTAAGGTCTAAATTTGCCACTTTGTAGTCACAGAAAATGGGCCACAACTGAAATATATCACCAAATCCAGTTGTGATTTGTCTTTGTTCAGCAATGGTATTATGTTTGTAACAAGATACTACACTCATTAGTTACATTCTCTGTTTTACTCTAAGGAAATGAGATGAGAGAATGTCTTAGATCTGCAGACTGATGCAATGGGTGAAACATTGTTCTATAGCAGTAGGGCTCAATGTGCAGAATCAGCAGCTCTAAGTCCATTTTACTAGAGCAATCATATCTGAAGATAGGTACCTACCCAAAAGGTACAGATGAAGGGAGGGGGTTACCCCGTTTACAACTGTAGCACAGAAAGTTTCCTATTACTCTCCTCAACAAACTGTGGAGGAAAGAAAACCAGAGCGAAAAAAAATAAAAACTTGTATGGTCTCACAATTAAAACTAAAAATGGTTTTTCGAATATAGTTCTGCCCTAGCCACAGTAAACACCTGGGTCCAGTGGTAATCGAAGTTTGAAGGGAACTAGTCAATAGACATCAGTTGTGGTGAAGTAAGTCAAGAGTATGATATAATACGAAAAGCCAAATGCTAGGTCTCCAACAGACATGGGTCAAGATTGCATCTCAGCCTTACTTATCTAAAACAGAGTTCATTCCATTCACTTCAGAAAAGCAGAAATTGGCCTAAGTGGGCCAAACTCAAACCAGTGGCAATTCTATTAATGTTTCAAACAGGGAATCACTAAATTAAATCAGGGAGATCCATGTAGTCCAAATCGCACCTCAGTAGGTGCTTGATATGGCATTCAGCCAAGTGATTAGTGAGACATGGTCTAATCCGTTAGTCTGAGCATCAGCTAATAGATTTTCTTGAAGGTTGAATCAAATCATTATCACCAGGTTGGATGAAAGACTGGGAGACTTTAAGCTTTTCATGGCAACAATCTGAAGTCATTTAATAATGTTGCTCAACATTCCAAACTTTTATGGTGGCCTGTTACGACCCGGTCTGATTGTCAGGCTCGGGGAAAGTTCGTAATGATCCCAAGGGCAAAATTAAGACAGAAACGAGGTCATATGCCGCCAATCAGATGTTTTATTAGGTAAATATAAAAGAGTAAAGCGATAGGAAAGGCAGGAAATATTAGGAGGAAATTAAGCAAGCATTCAGAGAGATGAGCAAAGGATAGTCACCACCATGGATCCAGCGGCATCCCGTTGGTCCACAGTCTTCAGTCCTTCAGTGGTGGGTGTGATGATTGCAGCGCTGGGCAGCACTGGGGATTCTCCACCATAAGTGCTCCCCCTCAAGAGTCAATGAACTTTTAGAGAATATATACTATACAATCATGCATATTCATAGGATTTCCGAGAATTGCTATGCCTAAACATGAGATTTCCGGGAACTTATTAACATATGCAAATATCTGATTCACATGCGCAGTCCTCTTGTGGTGGTCTTTGGGGGTCTTCAGATGAAGGCTCGTAGTCTTCCTCACTGTGTTCGCTGATTGACCTTTGCTTCTGCGCAAACTCAGTCCTAGGGTCACGTAGATGTTGCCCTTCAAGACTGCTGTTGTCATTCTCCTGTTTCTTCCAAGGCCGAGTTGTCTGTAACGAGATTATCCCGGAGCCCCCCTTATCTTATAACTGTTCTTCTAGCTACTCCCTAAATCACATCAGGCCACCCTTAAGTCTAACAAGGTATTCATAACATCCTTAAATCACAACAGGGTGTCTTCTGGTCTAATTGAGTGACTAAGTTATTTACAACATCTTTCTTGCTCTTGTGGTTTTTAACCCTTTCAGGTGGCCACACTCAGGCTTCGTTGTGCCGTCTTTTATCTGGTGTTGGAGAGGGAGTTTGCCCTCTCGGTTCGGTCCGGTTATCCAGGGCAACATCCTGATGAGCCAGAGAATGGCCTGCTGCTTCAGCAAGTTTGCACATTCCCTTGCAAGCTAGTGGTCAACCAGTTTGCACAAATTTCCTTGCAAGCTGGTGGCATTGGTTAAGTCAAAGCATGGTCTGCCCTCGGGTCTTCCCAGACAAAAGAGTGGTCTGCTGTTTGGTCTTATCAGATAAACACACACAAGCAAGCTTTGAGACAATTGTTGTTAAGACTTCAGTCTCTTACATGGCCTGAAATACTTCTATGTTGTTACATGTCCTTTGCAGGGTAATAAGAACCACCCAACATGTGTCAGAGCTGGGTGCAGTTTGTCTGACACCTGAGAAGCATCAACCCTGCTACCTGTGCAAGTCAATTACCACATACACATGGCAGGTTTGGTTGCAATTTTATTCTTGCTCCAGTCTGAAGATCACATAAGGCAATCCTTTTATGCAGGCATGGACTGCAATTTTCAGGTAAATTCGTTCATCTGGTTCTCAGACACCCTTTCTCAGGAACTCTGTATGTTTAGGTGGGAAATACACTGAAAGCCCACCCATTGCCTAGTGGCGAGAAAGTTTTCAGTGCCCACAGAAAGATGGTCGTTGGAGCAGAACAATGCCAGAATAGTTGTTGTGGCCTGTTAACAGGCTCTCAAGTTGTTTCAGGAAATGCAGTCTTTTGAATAAATTGCCACAAGTTGAGAATCCCATAAAGACCATACCATAAATGAAGATGCAGCGGATTCAGCATGATTTTTGCCAAAGTGAAATAGTATTTCTAAAATATATTTAATTGAAAGGCAAATAGAATAGACTATTTCGGTTGGAAGGGAACTGCAACAATCATCTTGTCCCACTGCCTGACCAATTCAGGGCTGACCAAAAGTTAAAGCATGTTGTTAAGGGCATTGTCCAAATGCCTCTTCAACACTAACAGGCTTGAGGCATCGACCACCTCTCTAGGAAGCCTGTTCCAGTGCTTGACCAGTAAAGAAATGTCTCCTGATGTCCAAACCTCCCCTGGCACAGCTTTGAACCATTCCCACTTGTCCTGTCACTGGATACCAGGGAGAAGAGATCAGCACTTCCGTCTTCACTTCACCTCCTCAGGAAGCTGTAGAGAGCAATGAGGTCACTCCTCAGCCTCCTTTTCTCCAAACAAGCCCAAAGTCCTTAGCCGTTCCTGATAGGACATGCCTTCCAGCCCTTTCACCAGCTTTGTTGCCCTCCTCTGGATGCATTCAAGGACCTTCGCATCCTTCTTAAATTGTGGGGCCCAGAACTGTACACAGTACTCAAGGTGAGGCTTCACCAATGCTGAATACAGTGGGATAATCACCTCTTTGGACCAGCTGGTTATACTGTGTGTAATGCACCCCACGATGTGGTTTGCCCTCTTGGCTGCCAAGGCACACAGCTGACTCATATTGAGCCTGCTGTTGACCAACACCCCCAGAACCCTTTCTACAGGGCTGCTCTCCAGCCAGTCCTCTCCCAGTTTATACTCATGCCAGGCATTACTCCATCGTAGGTGCAGAGTCTGTCATTTGGACTTGTTAAATTTCATCACATTAAACATAACCCAATGCTCCGATATATCTAGATCCCTCTGCAAGGCCTCCTGTCCCTCAAGAGAGTCAATGGCACCTCCCAGTCTGGTATCATCAGCAAACTTGCTAATGGTGCATTCAACTCCTGCATCCAGATCGTTGATAAATATATTGATCAGGACTGGCCCTAGAATTGAACCCTGCAGAACACTGCCAGTGACTGGTCGCCAGCCAGACATAGCCCCATTCACTACAACCCTTTGAGCTCTGCCCTTCAACCACTTTTTCACCAGCACACCATGAACCCACTCATCCCACAGTTGGGACAACTAGTTCATAGGGATGCTGTGAGGGACAGTGTCAAAAGCCTTACTAAAATCCAGAAAAACTACATCCACCACCTTCCCTTCATCCACTAGGCGGGTGACCCTATAATAGAAAGATATCAAAATAGTTACACAGGACTTACCCTTTGTGAGCCCATTTTGACTGTGCCTGATGATTACGTTATTCTTTAAATGCCTTTCAACAGTACCCAGTTGTCGTAGTTTAACCCCAACCAGCAACTAAGCACCACGCAGCTGCTCGCTCACTGGCCCCACCCCAGTGGGATGGGGGAGAGAATTGGAAGGGTGAAAGTCAGAAAACTCGTGGGTTGAGATAAGAACAGTTTAATAATTGAAGTAAAATGAAATAGAATAGTAGTAATAGTAATAGTAATAGTAATAGTAATAGTAATAGTAATAGTAATAATAATAATAATAATATAATAATGTACAAAGCAAGTGATACACTATACAATTGACTCACCACCCGCCGACCAATGCCCAGCACGTCCCCGAGCAGCGATTGCTGCCCCCTGGCCAAGTCTCTTCAGTTTATATATTGAGCATGATGTCACATGGTATGGAATAGCCCTTTGGCCAGTCTGGGTCAGCTGTCTTGGCTGTGTCCCCTCCCAGCTTTTTGTGCACTGGGCGGAGCATGGGAAGCTGAAAAGTCCTTTTCTAGTGTAAGCACTACTTAGCAACAACTAAAACATCAGCGTGTTATCAATGTTATTCCCATACTAAATCCAAAACACGGCACTATACCAGCTACTAGGAAGAAAAATCAGCGTTATCCCAACTGAAACCAGGACACCAGTATAATCTTCTTCATAAGTGTCCTGGTTTTGGCTGGGATGGAGTTGGTTTTCTTCCTGGTAGCTGGTATGGGGCTGTGTTTTGGGTTTAGGTTGAGAACAATGTCGATGATACACTGATGTTTTGGTTCTTGTTAAGTAGTGCTAAGTACTTGCTAAGTGGTGCTCACACTGGTCAGGGACTTTTCAGCTTCCCATGCTCTGCCAGGGGCACGGGAGGCTGGGAGGGGGCACAGCCGGGGCAGCTGACTCAGACTGGGCGGGGGCTATTCCATACCACATGACGTCATGCTCAGTATATAAGCAGGGGAGTTAGCCGGGGAAGGGTTCGATCGCTGCTTGGGGGACGTGCTGGGCATCGGTTGGCGGGTGGTGAGCAATTGTACAGTGTACCGCTTGCTTTGTATTACTACTGTTCTAATTTTTTTTTATTTTACTTTAGTTATTAAACTGTTTTTATCTCAACCCACGAGTTTTCCCCTTTTGCCCTTCCGATCCTCTTCCCCATCCCACCGGTGGGGGGGTGAGCGAGTGGCTGCGTGGTGCTTAGTTGCTGGCTGGGGTTAAACCACGACAATAAGTTTTCCAGGAACTGAGGTTAGACTAACAGGTCTGTAGTTCCTGGGTCTTCCCTCATGCCCTTTTTGTTGATTGGAATAACATTGGCTAGCTTCCAGTCAGCAGGGACCTCCCCAGACTCCCAAGACCTTTGGCAGATGATTGAGCGGGGTCCTGCTATAACATCCACCAGCTCCTTCAGTACTCTGGGATAAATCCCATCAGGCCCCATGCACTTGTGAACATTCAGCTGATACAGCTGGTCCCTTACAATTTCAGTGTCCACAAATGGAAAGTCACTGTTCCCACACTCGTGGTCCTCCATCTCAGGGGACTGGTCAGCCCGAGGGCTATCAGTTTTATTAAAGATTGAAGAAAAAAAAACATTGAATGCCTCCACTTTTTCTTCATCCCTATTAGTCAGATGACCATCTTCAACAGGTATCGGTCCAATGTTTTCTTTAGACCTCCTCTTGCTATTAACATACTTAAAAAAGCCCTTCTTGTTATCTGACACAACATTGGCCAGTTTCAACTCTAACTGAGCTTTGGCCTTTTGTGTCCTCTCCCTACATAAATGAACCACAGCTCTGTACTCTTCCTGCAAAGCCTGACCTTGCTTCCGGAGATCATACAGTTTGTTTTTCCTCCTGAGCTCCATGAGGATTTCCCTGTTCAGCCAAGCTGGTCTTCTGCTCCACTTACTTGATGTACAACACAGTGGAATTGCCTGCTCCTGTGCTTCTAAAAGGTCGTTCTTAAAGACTGACCAGCACTTGTGGACTCCTAAGGCCTCAAAAGCAGATTCCCAGGGTACTCTGCTAAACAGCTCCCTGAATAGCTTCAAGTTGCCTCTCCTGAAGCCCAGGGTATCAACTCTGCTGTCCTTTTTTCTCATTACACTGAAAATTTTAAACTCAACTATTTCATGACGACTGTGGCCAAGACAACCACCTACCATCACATCCCCCACAAGTCCTTCTCTAGTCACAAATAGCAAGTGTAGAAGGGCATCTTTCCTAGTTGGCTTCCTGAGTACTTGTGACAAGAAGTTATCTCCTACAAACTTCAAGAATTTCCAAGACCTGCTCATCACAGCACTGTGATATTTCCAGTTGATGCCTGGGAAGTCAAACTCTCCCATAAGGCTACCAATCTAGAAATTTCTCCTAATTGCCTATAGAATAATTCATCAGTGCTTACATCCTGACTGGGTGATTGGTAGTAGGCACCCACTATAACATCTCCTTTGTTTTCCATCCTCCTAATCCTCACCCAGATGCTCTCAACCACATCATCACTAACTGTAAGGCCTGTGCAATCAAGACTCTCCCTTATGTATAGTGTGACACCTCCACCTCGCCTGCCCTACCTATCCCTCCTGAACAGCCTGTAGCCCTCCATCCCAGCACTCCAGTCATGGGACTCATTCCATTGAGTCTCACTAATACCAATGATATCATAGTTCTAGAAGCTATCTAATGCTTCCAGTTCATTCTGTTTGTTTCTCACACTGTGTGCGCTGGTGTACAAGCATTTCAGATATGCTCCTGAACCCTCTGTGCTCCCAGGAGCAGTGTAAATGTTCCCACTAGCATTGCCACCCTCATGTGATGCCATGCCAACCCTTGGCTTACCTACTGTAATCCTGTTGGTACCCCCTTCCCCCACCAATTCTAGTTTAAAGCTCTCTTGATCAGCCCCGCCAGCTTACTCCCAAAGACCCGTTTTCCCCATCAGGACAGGTGGATCTTGCCAAGCCCCAACACACCTAGTCTCTCAAACGCTCTTCTGTAGTCTAAAACCCCAAAGTTTTGGCAGAGGCACCAGTCCTGGAGCCAAGTATTGATATCCTGGGCTTGCCTGTTTCTTCTAAAGTCTCCCTCCATTACTGGGAGGATTGAGGAAAATACTACCTGTGCTCCCAATTTTTTTAGTATTCTTCCCAGGGCTCTGAAGTCTCTTTTGATTAACCTCAGACTTTTTTGTTGCAACATCAGTTGTACCCAAGTGAAAGAGCAGAAGTTGATAGTAGTCTAAAGGTTGAACTAGGTTCTTCAGTCTTATGGTGACATCCCTAATTCAGGCCCCAGGGAGGCAGCAAACTTCCCAGAAAAGAGGGTGTCATCTGCAAACGGGTGCTTCTGTTCCGCACCGGAGGGAATTTCCAATGACCATAACTTGCTGTTGTTTCTTCTCAGTGCTGGTCTTAATCCAGGCGTGGCTATGAGAGGTTGGTCTCTCTGATCTTAGCAAGACTGCTTGTGCAGGTTCTTCCTCTTTCTCATTATATGCTTAATCTACTGTACCCAGGGCCTCGTACCTGTTCTGTAAGAGTATCTTAGAGGGTAAGGACACGTTTCTCTTACTGCTCTGTGCTGTAACCTTCTTCCACCCTTCCTCATCCCTTGCGATACTGCCTCCCTTCTGGCACAAAGCAGATCGAGGACCTGCATCTGTAGCAGCCACGCTGAGTTGGCTTCTATGCATCATAGATGGCAGAGTATGGCTCCATTGATCAATCTCCCTCTCAGACTCTCGAATACTCCTCAGTCTGCTCACCTCCTCCTGCAGTTCAGCCACCAAGCAGAGCAGTTCATCAGTCTGGTCACACTTCCCACAGTCTTGCTTGCAATGACTTTCCACCTCTAGGAATACCCCTTCACAAATCCAACAGCCGGAGACCTGGGTGGTTGCATGCTTGAACAGGAGCTCTCTTTGGCTTCAACATATAGATATAAAGAAGCTGAAAAAATGGAAAGTGTCTGCTACTTTGTTCACAAAAATTGCAATGAGTGTAATTGGCATATCTTGCAGAAAATATGAGCTTTTCACAACAGCTAACCTGCTATTGACCAGCTTCCTTTGTCTTTTTTTCCCTTCTTCCCTTTCCCCTTTCCCTCCCTCTTTTTTCCTCCCTTTTGTGAATCCTACCATTTTTATTGTAAATATAAAATATGTATCTCTATGGTCATTTTATTGAAGCTATTAAAATGAATCCACTGCTAACACAAGAAAAATTTGTCCTAAAATTTTCCTGCTCATCATATTTTAATAATGGGTGAAATGAAGAATGCATTTTCTAAGGAAATTTGAAAAACATATTTGAGTTATTTTAATGAAATCCTTTCCATATTAAGAGGAACATTTCAGTTTTAATTTATTTGAAGAAATATTTCTCCAAGAATTCTTCTCTGAGATCCATGGTGAAGGAAACATTTCCCTGCAACTCCTGGAGGGACTGTGGTGGAGCACGTATTTCCATGCAGACCATGGGAAGGCCCCACAATGGAGCAGCAAAAAGTGTGAGGAGGAAGGAGTGAGAGAGAGGAGCTGTTATGGACTGACCACAGCTCCCCATCCCCATCCCCCTGTGCCTCTCAGAAGGGAAGAGGTAGAGGAGTTGGGAACGAAGGAGTGAAGTTGAGCCTGGTTTAAAAACAAGGAGGGGGGAGGGGATGATGCTATTTTAATTTTGTCTTGTTTCTCACTACACCACTCTATTTTAATTGGCAAAAAATTAAACTAATTTTCCCCAAGTCTAGTCGAGTTTGTTTTGCCCACGATGGTAATTGGTAAGTGATCTCCTTGCCATGTCTCAACCCACGAGTGTTTTTATCTTATTTTCTCCCCTGTCCTGTTGAGGAGGAAGAGTGAGAGGTGGCTGGGCAGAGTCTTGCAGACAGCCAAGGTCGATGCACTATATTCCTACACAATAGGAGCAAGAAGTCTTCTAGAGTCCCTAGGTGATCAAGGCATAACAGTAGAACAAACAAACAAACAAACCCCACCTCTCACAGCAAAAGAGACCACAACAGAGGAATGATATCAGTTCTTTTTGAACAGATCATTGTACATTTCAGAAGAAAGTAAGATTTCAACCTTACATTTTTCTTTGTATGAGACTCATTAGAGGAGCTACCTTAAGTTTGAGTTTGAAAATGTTCTGGAGCTATGCAAGATGAACTGTAATGAGTTGCTAGAGCCAAACAGTATTCTCCCAGGAATCCCAGAACTCAGAAGGGAAAGAAGTGAATTAGTAGCACTGATTACCTTAAAATTGCCTTGGTACCTGAGGGTAGTGTGTCAAGAAATGTGATGTTGGTTTTTTGAAAGGGTTCCAAAAGAGATATGGGAAAGTACACATCTGTAAGCTTGATATCCGTAGCCAGAAACATAATAGGAACTATAATAAAAAGTAGAATTGATGGCCACCTGAATCTATGTGATGTATTAGGGAAGTGTTACTGTTCTTATAAAGATAAAATCTTGCCTTGGAAAGATTTGGACCATCCAAAATGTGAATAAACTTTATTTCTATTTCAAAAAGGTTTTTAAAATTCTGTTAACAAAGTTTTTTAAAAAAATAAAAAATGGCAGTGATATAGGAGGGGAGGTCCTCGTGAATGAGTAATGGCTTAAAACAATGGAAGTAGAAGAGTAGAGGAAATTATTATTTTTTCCACAAAGAAGAAAATTTATCAGTGAAACTCTTCAGTGACTTGTGTTGGAACTTCTACTGTTCAATGACTGAATGACCGACCTCATAAGTCATCTGGAAATGGATGTGAATAATGAGATGACACATTTTCCTGATTATATTAAGTTATTCAAGTAGAATTTTGAAGAATTGTTGAAGGGTAATAGAACAGCAGATGAAATCCTGTGTAGATTAATATAAAATTAAGGAAATGGGGGGAGAAAACATAGGAAACTTCCTATATAAAATGATTGGTTCTTACCTGACATCTCTGAGCAGAATGTTGGATCTTTGATAAATACTTCAATAACGATGCTATCTCAGTATTCAGTAACAGAAAAACAGACTAAACATTAGGAATTATTATAAAAGGAGTAGAGAACAAAGTTATGCTTGTGTATAAATTCATATGTCACTCATATATTGGCTAATGTGTGCTGTTCTTGTGCTCTCATACAGAGATAGACAAAATGAAACATTCTGAAAAGGGCAATAAGAATAATGAGAAGTATGATATTGTTTCTATATGAAAAATGGTTCAGTAACCCAGCCCTCTTCAGCCTGGAAAGACTGAAGAAGACATAACAGAGGTGTGTAATCTTATGAGAGGCACAGGTAGGGTATATAAACATCACCTTCACCATCTCTTTTCTGTACAAGAATTAGGAGTAATGAAACAAACCTGATAGAAATTTGGTTCAAAACTAAAGTGAATGGTACTTCACTGATGGGGTAAATATTGTGTGGAACTCCAGGTGGAGGCTAAGATTTTACATTGGCCCAAACACGGCAATTGCCTGAAAGACAATCCACCAAGGATTATTACAGAAAATATACTTGACTCAGGAGGTTCCTGAACTGAGAGAAAGTGAATGTTGAAAGAATATTAAAGTATCATGTATACTTGTCCTGTCTTATACTCTTCAGGCATCTGTCTTTGGCCACTGTTGGAGACAGACAGCTGGATTATTAGATGATCTTTGAAGCTGTCAAAAAAGCACAAATGAATGAAAAAATTGCCCCTACAGGGCTTCTAGGTTCACAAATATATCAGGTCTCTTCTTTGAAACAAAGATCTTATAGGCTTCCCATAGTCTTGCTAGCACAGGAAGAGGCATAAAGAAGAATAAACAGAATATTATGGGATATTTGTCTGCCTCTTTTAGAGTCTGATCTAAAGTGAAGCCACAAAAGATCCCACCATTCATTTCAGTGGATATTGGTCTTTTCAGTGAAAAAGTAAGTCCAGACAAAAATCTGTATACAGAATGTAATACTATAGTGATGCATTCACTTGCAGAAGATGTTAACAGTGACCTGTACTCATAGTATTCTCCAAGTACAGCAAATGTGTTAATGTGTTAATGGTTTACACCGAGTATAATAAATACAGATGGAGCTGCAAACAAAAACATCCTTTCGTGATCCTCTTCCCTGGCAATGTGTGGCAGGCACGGCAGGCAACTCTCTGCATGCTACTTACTGTAGTTGTCTTGCACTTGGTTTTCGGCTTACTACTAGATTGAGCCATTAGCAGCTCTCAGTGCTTGAGATGTAGATGTATCTGTGTGTACATTTGTACAGCACTTAGGAATTATCAGTTTGTAATAAAAACATTTGCATTTCTTGTAAGGGCACATGACTGATCTTATCCTATAAATGCACTTAGTATTAGCTGACATAAAAGCACTGAGAAGGTTACCAAAGCCAAAGTACGTGATGCACAAATTCAAAACAAGAAACAAACCCACTTATTTCAAATCATCATTTCAGTATATATTTCTCCAGTTCTACATAACCATCTAGAAGACAGTTTATGTAGTCTTAGCAAAATACTATGCCAAATGCTGACACAAAATTTGATTATTTGTTTTAAAATATCATTAAAAATCAAATGCTTGAACATCACATTTATAAAGTAGCAGACAGACAGATGGATGGCAAATACAGAAGCTCCTCTCATAGCTCAATATGTCTTGTCGTATAATTATAAAGTCACAGGAAAAGGAAGAATATTTTTAAGTAGTTATAATGGATTTTGCTTCAATGTAGGATTTCTCTGCATACAGAAGTAAAGTATGCTTTGGGATATTTGTTAAGGTACTTGGTCAATTCTTAAGGCATGGGTTTAAAGAATAGCTGAAGGATTAGCAGTGCTTTTCTTAAGAAATACAAATTCATTTGCCTGAATCCATTTGTGCTTTTTTCTGCTACAGTCTTAAGCCTTGAATTTGAGCTTCTTAAGATGTGTTTTAGCTTAATACTTATTCTACTGTATAGGACTCTCAGTTCCCTTATGTTATCCAGTATCAAAACTAATCACAGAAAAAAAGAATCTGCAGAAGGAGGAAAGAAGTTGCTATTTATATGGCAGGCTCATTATGTACTTGAGTATTTTCCACTGAAGGAAAAAAACCATGGGAGCTGATGCTTCTGAGGGAAACATTAGCGGCCTCCTCAATTTCTTTTGTGCATTGACTGAGCTGACAGTACTGCTGGAGTAGTCTACAAACTGGAAATAGATCTCCAACACAGGGGCTGCCATTTTTTTTCCTATTCCTTTAGTAAGTTAAACTAATATAGTTAATATCACCACCAATATTTACCACTGTCAACATGGTATGCACTAAAATGTACCAGATTTACCAAAAATACCCAAATCTCATCTGGACTTTAAACAAATGTTCCAGTTAGCACAAAGTTTTCCAACAGAATAAAAGAAACACAAACAAAAAAAACCAACCAAACAAACAAACAATAGAGTTAATATTCTACTGGAACATGTTTTCTTTTGTGTCTGTTTTATATTTTAAAAAATGAATAAGTATTTATTGATGGAATATCTAGATCTTTTTAGTTTAATAAAATCCTTTTACATGGATTGACTATACCCAAATTTCTAAGAGAACATCTTCTCTTTTAGGAAGCACTATTCACCTCAGCCTTGACAATTTTACAGATGTGAATCAACATATCTCCCAGGTTTCCTTGTACAAAAATATTAATCTATGGTGATAATAATAACACTTATATTGTAGATGTTAATGATGTTTATGCTTTTAATTATCAAGTGTATTAGTAAAATTATCTTATTTGATTAGTGGTGCTTAGGTCATCTGCTGTGACATTACCTAACTAAATATATAAGGTGATTCAAAACTTTGAAGCGGAGTATAGGATTTAATTGTACAGGGAAGCTTCTCAATAAAAATGAATTCACTTCCAAAGTACTTAGTGATTACAATCCAATTAATTTCCATAGAAATCAGCTGTGCCAAGGACTTCTGAAAATTTGGTTTCCTTTTTTTTTTTTTTTAGGCTACTAGTGTTAGGTATTCAAATGCTTAAACAGAGACATTGACAATAATCCACAATATTTTCCAGTCTTTCATAAACAAGTCACCTTCTTCTCACCTGTTCTTGTCTAGTGACAAAACATTTATGTGTGCATGTGTGAATACAATGAAGGAGAAGCAGAGGAAGAAATTGGTCACTTAATTCAGTGATTAGCACAAAGAGAAATTATCCACATACTGAAGCACAACATTATTCTCTTACAGAAGGACAGAAAGGGTGAGCTGATGTTTGGTATGCAGTATGTTAAGTCCATTTTGGTAAGCGAAGTGTGTAACATTACTCAAAATTTCTTATGTGGAAAAGATCTACAGTATGCTGACATTACTCATCTTTTATCTCATTCAGCTCACAGACACTGACACATCAACAATCCCATCTTCTTTCTTGTTATATTCAAAATAATAGAAAAAGATTATTTATTCCAGGAATAAGCTCAAGCTCTTTCTTGCAGAATATAATTTGAAATGGGCAAGTGTAAGGAACTGCTCTGGACTGTGTCTGTCTCGACATTGCTGTTGCATCACCATCACTCCCTAACCTCAACTTCCCGCTTTCGAAGAAGCCACCAGACCAGACCGCACTTGCATGCAGGTTGGCGGGAAAGGAGACCATCATGCGTAGCATGGACAACACAAACTGCATGTACGCAAACGGGTTCTGCACATGGGCGAACCCCTCTATAAAAGGACTGCGTGTTCCTTCCCAGGAGCTGCTGGCTGGCCCTTGCTCCTCCCTTTCTCTCTGAGAACCTTTGTTGACCTTCTGCAGGAGATGTAAACCCATGGAACATTGCTGGATCAGTGGTGGTGGTAGCGAACCCTATTGCATCTCCTCCTCCTCTGCTTGTCTAGGTGTTCTAACTGTCCTTTCCCTCCTTCTCTCTGTTCTATCTCTGCTTCATTGTTCAAAGAAATAAAGTTCAAAGGGCTGTATGGCATCTGACATCGTTTGTGTTTTAATCGCATCCTTGGGATCGTATTGAAACCTCCCCCGACATTGGATCGTGACAGCAAGTAGTTACTGTGTTAGATAAATGTCAGTAAATCCACTAGTCGCAAACCTCCTTCATATTGTTTCCAGAGCATTTAGCAGAAAAGAGTGACAGTGTTAGATGCATGAATCCTTGAAAATATAGCTTAAATGAAAATGGAAATGTGCAGTCTTAATTGCCAATATTTTGATAGGTTTTTTTATTAGTCAATTTTTTATTTGCTGGTATCATCAGTCTTATTTTTTGTTTATTTCAACTGTTGCAATTTCAATTGCAACACCTTAAGCCAATCTTTCAAGGATTACATAAACCTCAGCAAAATGTTTCCTGCAGTGATATAGAGCTAATCATCTGGTGGTCTAGGAAGAGTATTTGGTTGGTCTATGCACAAGATGTGGACAGTGCTGCTCTTAAACCTATGGTTTTCTTAATTGAGGGCCCAAGTGAGAATGGATTAAGAAAACAGGAAGACTTATGAACAAAGACTATCAATCGTGATTGCCAAGATTTCCCTAGTTGCTATACCAGCAGAAGTGGCCTGCAACTTCAGCCGAAGTACTGGAAGGAACCTGGTGCCAATTTCCTGGCAGGGGCAGTGAGGCAGAGCATCTTGGCATCCATGTCTTGTGATGGCAACACATCAGGGATCCCAGCGGCAGATGTCTCTGCTGGGAATGGCTGCCACAGCTGTGAAAGCCAAAACTCCCAGATGGCCACGTGGAGACCAGGGAAATCATGATGCATCCTAGCAGTGGTATTTTGAGTGGTGATCGCAATACCCTTCTCTGAGTAGCTGTGGCTTGCAGCCATGGGGTCATCTGCTGCGAGTGCCATGGAAAGATACACATAAGCCAAGGTGGCAGCTGCACCAACATGGGCAGCAGGATCAAAAATAAAGATCTGACAGGGACAAAGGTTTTGACATATACCATGTTCAGAGAATGGTGTACTGAGTAAGAAGATGAGTGATGCTCTTCAGTTTAGCAGCTGCTTCAGTGGCAGCAGCAACAGCTTCATTGTGTGAATCTGATGCAATCACAAAGCTTGCTCACTGTTGCATGGTTAGCAGAAGAGAACTGCCCACTTACAAATGATTAAGGGTGTTTGTGTGAGGGGGTTAATACGTAGCAGATCCAATGTGAATGAGCTGTGGCCACTACCAAACATTATCCCACTGAGAAAAGGGTACCTTTTTAAGTATTTCTAGATATTTCAAATTGTATATAGAAGAGTACATATAGCATACTTCCATAAGAAACTTGAATTCAACAGAAGTGCATGAGACTGCAGGGGCAAAGTGATTATAGCAATTAACAAATAAGGGGCTGAAAATCTTCCCTCTAAAGCTGATACCTAAAGAGTGAATCAGGTGATTCTCACTTGAAACCTTTTTGTGTTACCTTCTTCCTGCTCACCTTCCTCCCACTAAACATCTCCATGATTTGGCTTGCGAACTACAGTATTAAATCTTCATTCATGTGTTACTAGAGAATTGTTTATATTCTAATATAGAAGATCCTAATTCCCACAGACAGTAATTCTTTAACAAAAATTGGGCAATGGACTATGCCAGAGTAGACCGTGACATAGATAGCAAAGTTGTCCCTACGGACTTACTATTTCATTGAATCCTTGTTTGTGGCAGAATAGGGGATTGACAAAGTGAAATCATCACTTAGCTCCTGAATGGAAGTAGCAGGTGGAGAAGTGACACTGGAAATCCTTTTAGGAGAGGAAGAATTTGAGGTTTCACAGAGAAACATATGTATATAGAAATCAAGCTTCCCAATAAGGTATAGAATTTTGGGACATTGATCTTAGAAACTGAAGTGGAGAGATAACAGATCTCAGGAGGGAGCAAGACACCAGGGGCAATCAGACACATCTGCAAGAAGATCTGGAGGTGTGGAATAAATTTCAAAAGAAATGTTCGGAGTTATTGCAAAGAAGGTG
Source organism: Theristicus caerulescens (assembly GCA_020745775.1). Taxonomy (NCBI): domain Eukaryota; kingdom Metazoa; phylum Chordata; class Aves; order Pelecaniformes; family Threskiornithidae; genus Theristicus; species Theristicus caerulescens. The sequence continues at coordinate 80,745,621 of CM036558.1, forward strand.
GTGTTACAAGTTACAGGAACTATCCATAGGTAGTTATGAACCTGGACTTTATAAAGTATAAAATTTCTTGGAAAAAAATAGGTGTTGGGATGAGTTTATTAACTACTGGAATTGTATTGTATGTAATGCATGGGCAACAGGCAGGAAATTAACAAAGAGAGCCTCACCAGACTGTAAGTTAGTAAAGATTTTCAAGTCTCACTGTTTGTGCTGCAGTGTGGTGTACATACAAGACTAGACTGGCAGAGCAGATACTGAATCTGTTTTTCAGGAAGAGTGATTCAAGAAACTTGGTTTGCTGTTGGACTCAAATTTTTTTAAGGGCAAAAATGGAACACATCTTAAATGCAGAACCAAGAATTTGCTATTATTCCCGTTTGGGTTCTATCAGTCTAAAAGCCTAAGCTATCTATTTACTACAGAAAAGCTTCATTAACAACACAGCTAATATTTTTTGGTTTTTTTTTTTTTGCCAGACTACACATTCCATCACCAACAATTTCAAGGCAATGCCCATATGGCTACGGAACTTAAGATGACATTAATGTTAATACGGATGCAGGTATTGTTTGCACTGAAGATCATCTCACTTGAAAGAGTTCCTGCAACCTTGAGAACAGGAAGGGCTGTGATCCAGGTGAAACCTTATTTTAACTGCAGGTGATGTAAGCTGCAGCAAAAGGAGTAGTAGTCGGTACAAGTAAGCTGATGGCCTTCAAGTTTTGAATGTTTCTTTCGATTTCCAGAACCCCATTGGGTAGTACTGTTAAGGAGAGCATAAGAAAGTTGATGCAGGTGCCTAATCTCGTGAAATCCCCTGACATAGGTGTTAGGGTTATTGTAGATATTGGTAGATTTAGAAAAGACATGGTCTTTCACTCAGTGTTTTTAACAGTTTTGCCAACAAAATGTTGGTCTTCATCATAGCAGGCATTGAGGACAGGACAAAAGGCAACATCTTGCCATTATATAAAACCTTAGTATGCCCATATCTTGAGTTCTGAATACAGTTTTGGTCTCTGCATCTCAGGAAGCTGCAGCTACTCCTGAAAATCAAGGACAATAGTAGTAGCTCTACTCAGACTGCAAAAGTATTCCACACTCTTCCTCATTCATGAATGTATATAGTAGTCAACACAGAGAGTACCCATGTGTGAGAGAGAAGGTTACGTAATGCCAGTCCCTGTCTTGACACTGGCATTTGAGTTCTGTATAGGAGACCAGAACTTTTACTTATACTAATGTTAGGTGTAAAACTAAGTGGTAAATTATTTTCTACAGGAAATAATATTGCATTTGTATTTAGATAGAAATTTTGGAATATTGTTAATTGCTTCTACCAAAAACAGGAATTCAGGCATCTCTTTTATTACAAGTGAAAATCAAAATGTTATAAAATAAATAAAATAATCAAGAAAAGTACTTTAGAGGACTGATAAACTGCAACCAGTTTATCAGCTGTCACCTGGAAAAATGAAAATTAGTTTCCTTTTATTATTATTTAATGAGATCCTACAACTCCGTGCCTCCAACTACTTCTTTTATCTCTTTCTAGAGATTTATGCCTCCTCAGTTAGAGCCTGAGCACACAAAGTTTTCAGTTGACATTTGGCATAACTGTGGTGAAAGCTTCAGACAGAAAATGACAAGTATGGCAGGAATAAACTACTCAGGTCAATGGTATACAGCAAACTTCTAAATATGGTGGAATTAAAAAAACTTTTTTAGATACAACAATTTTAGCAATTCTGTTATTGTATTTGAACAACTGAATAGGAAACCAACATAATCTCCAATGCAGGAATATGGACCCTCTTTGGAAAAGCATGCAAAAAAGATGTCTGATAGATTCTACGTGTCCATAGACTGCTCATCTGAATCTTAAAGAATGTAATAGCTTCCTCCACTTCACCTTTCTCATTTATCAGGAATATACTTGGAGGATTCTTTGACGTTTATGAATTTAAATACTTGCTGTTCAATAACAATTATGTGCTTTTTTGAATAAACATCTATTTTACCTATCACAGAATCCCAGAATTGCTGAGACTGGAAAGCACCTCTGGTGGTCAAGTCCAACTGCCCCCTGCTTGAAGCAGGGCCAGCTAGAGCAAGTTACCAAGAACTGTGTCCAGTCCAGTTTTGAATATCTCCAAGGACGGAGCCATTACAGACTCTCTGGGCAGCCTGTTCCACTGTTTGATCACTCTCACAGTAAAAAAAAAGATTTTTCTTATGTGTTGTCCTGGTTTCGGCTGGGATGGAGTTGGTTTTCTTCCTGGTAGCTGGTATGGGGCTGTGTTTTGGGTTTAGGTTGAGAACAATGTCGATGATACACTGATGTTTTGGTTCTTGTTAAGTAGTGCTAAGTACTTGCTAAGTGGTGCTCACACTGGTCAAGGACTTTTCAGCTTCCCATGCTCTGCCAGGGGCACGGGAGGCTGGGAGGGGCACAGCCAGGGCAGCTGACTCAGACTGGGCGGGGGCTATTCCATACCACGTGACGTCATGCTCAGTATATAAGCAGGGGAGTTAGCCGGGGAAGGGTTCGATTGCTGCTTGGGGGACGTGCTGGGCATCGGTTGGCGGGTGGTGAGCAATTGTACAGTGTACCACTTGCTTTGTATTACTACTGTTCTATTTTTTATTTTACTTTAGTTATTAAACTGTTTTTATCTCAACCCACGAGTTTTCCCCTTTTGCCCTTCTGATCCTCTCCCCCATCCCACCGGTGGAGGGGGTGAGTGAGCGGCTGCGTGGTGCTTAGTTGCTGGCTGGGGTTAAACCACAACAGTCCTTTTTGGCACCCAACGTGGGGCACTGAAGGGTTTGAGATAATAACAGATTAACTAGAGTGCATTAAGGAATTTGTATCTGTTAACAGTTATCGGTTGTAATATGGATTCATCTGTTCGCGGTACTAGTCTACCTGATCTGCATCATGCTATTGTTTTTACTGTGCATGTTGAAGATTGGTGGGGGTTTTTTCAGTTTGTTGTGCTTTGCTGTAATGAGTGATGTTTTGCCTGGAAGATTGGTTATTAAAACACTGACCTTGAGTGCTATCTAGTATTTGGGTTTTGTAGTGAAGCCATTACTGTACTTCGGGTACCACCTCATAGAGACAATTAGTAATTATACCTCTTCTTCTGAGAGTTTTTTTATGGAGGAAACAGAGAATGACACCTTTGTTTCTTTCTTCTATGATGTTTTCTCCTTCATTACAACAATTTTTTATTATCTTGAGCATCCTTGGGTCGTTAAGATATATCCATTGGTAGTTCTTGGGAATGTTGTTTCAGTTTTATCTAAGGTTAATAAGCAGCTTAAGAATATCATTCAGAGATCTTCTCCAAGGCTGGATAGTTATGAGTGGCAGGGTGTGTGGGAGAGTATGGGCAAGTACCTAGGGCGGTGGGCACCTCCAGTGTTTTGGAACTTCACCCCCGAACAAGTGCAGAATCCTGAAAAACTAGTAAAGTATTTGGAAAATGTATGTTGTCACCCTGGCAACTCCAGAGAGACACAAATCATTGCAACGTGCTGGGGCCTGGCCCATGCGTACCGAGCCCTATTCAACACTATTCAGTACCCTCAGGGGAAAGGGAAGGTCTCTGGATCGGATGACAAAGTGACGGCCCCCGCGGCGGCGCCGACCCCCGCGGTGGCGCCGGCCCCTGCCACAGTCACTGCAGCTGAACCAGAGAACCAACCCGTGCCAGTATCAGTTGCCCCTATACAGAAGAAAAAATACACAAGGAAATCAGCTCGTTTAGTAAGGGCTGATGATGAGCCCGGGCCATCAAGAGAACAGGAGGAGGAAGAGACAGAACCCATAAATGAGATGGTAACCACCCGATCCCTGTCCCTGAGTGAGCTGCGAGATATGCGAAAAGATTTCGGTCGTCGTCCAGGCGAGCACATCATTGCCTGGCTGCTCCGATGCTGGGATAGCGGGGCCAGTAGCCTGGAATTAGAAGGCAGGGAAGCCAAGCAGCTAGGATCCCTTTCTAGGGAAGGGGGCATTGACAAAGCGATTGGAAAAGGAGCAAAAGCCCTCAGCCTCTGGAGGCGACTCCTGTCAGGTGTGAAGGAAAGGTATCCCTTCAAGGAAGACCTTATATGTCACCCAGGCAAGTGGACCACCATGGAGAGAGGTATCCAGTACCTGAGGGAATTAGCTATGCTGGAAGTGATTTATAATGACCTGGACAATGATCAGTTATCCAAAGATCCAGACGAAGTCCAATGCACATGACCCATGTGGCGGAAGTTTGTACGGAGTGCACCATCATCACACGCAAACTCGCTGGCAATAATGACCTGGAAAGATGAAGAGGGACCAACGGTAGATGAAATAGCTGGCCAACTCCGACAATATGAAGAAAGTCTGTCTTCCTCCCTACAGGCCTGTGTCTCAGCTGTGGAGAAACTGTCCCAGAAGGTCCAGCAACTTGAAGAGGATATCTCCTACTCCTCACCTGTATGGACCAGTATCTCAGCTATTAGGAGTAAGCGTCCCTCTCTTCAAGAGAGAAGATATCGTGGATACACACCACGGGGCACCCTGTGGTTTTATCTGCGTGACCATGGAGAGGACATGAGGAAGTGGGATGGAAAATCTACCTCGACCCTAGAGGCACGGGTACGTGAATTGCAAGGAAAAACAACTACAAAAAATGGTTCTCCCAGGAGAGTTGCAGCTCCAGTTTCCAGTGAACAGTTCCCCAGACAGGGTAGAAGGGCTGATTTTGTTTCCGATCCTAACAAAGGGATTTTTGACTCGCATTTACAAGAAGTGAGTAACGAATGCTGTGACCAGGACTAGAGGGGCCCTGCCTCCAGCCAGGTGGAGGAAAGGGACAATCGGGTGTACTGGACTGTGTGGATTCGATGGCCTGGCACATCAGCCACACAGGAGTATAAGGCTTTGGTAGACACTGGTGCACAGTGTACCCTCATGCCATCAAGCTATAAAGGGGCAGAACCCATCTGTATTTCTGGAGTGACAGGGGGATCCCAAGAGCTGACTGTATTGGAGGCTGAAGTGAGCCTAACCGGGAATGAGTGGCAGAAGCACCCCATTGTGACTGGCCCAGAGGCTCCATGCATACTTGGCATAGACTACCTCAGGAGAGGGTATTTCAAGGACCCAAAAGGATACCGGTGGGCTTTTGGCATAGCTGCCTTGGAGAGGGAGGAAATTAAACAGCTGTCTACCCTGCCCGGTCTTTCAGAGGACCCTTCTATTGTGGGGTTGCTGAGGGTCAACGAACAACAGGTACCAATTGCTACCACGACAGTGCACCGGCGGCAATATCGCACCAACAGAGATGCCCTAATACCCATCCATAAGCTGATTCGTCAACTGGAGAGCCAAGGAGTGATCAGCAAGACTCACTCACCTTTTAACAGTCCCATATGGCCAGTGCGGAAGTCTAATGGAGAGTGGAGACTAACAGTAGACTATCGGGGTCTGAACGAAGTCACGCCACCACTGAGCGCTGCTGTGCCAGACATGTTAGAACTTCAATATGAATTGGAGTCAAAGGCAGCCAAGTGGTATGCCACCATTGACATCGCTAATGCATTTTTCTCAATCCCTTTGGCAGCAGAGTGCAGGCCACAGTTTGCTTTCACTTGGAGGGGCGTCCAGTACACCTGGAATCGACTGCCCCCGGGGTGGAAACACAGCCCTACCATTTGCCATGGACTGATCCAGACTACACTGGAACAGGGTGACGCTCCAGAACACCTGCAATACATTGATGACATCATTGTGTGGGGCAACACAGCAGAAGTTGTTTTTGAGAAAGGGAAGAAAATAGTCCAAATCCTTCTGGAGGCAGGCTTTGCCATAAAACAAAGTAAGGTCAAGGGACCTGCACAGGAGATCCAGTTTTTAGGAATAAAATGGCGGGATGGGTGTCGTCAGATCCCGATGGATGTAATCAACAAAATCACAGCCATGTCTCCACCAACCAGCAAAAAGGAAGCACAAGCTTTCTTGGGTGTTGTGGGTTTTTGGAGAATGCATATTCCAAATTACAGTCTCATCGTAAGCCCTCTCTATCAAGTGACCCAGAAGAAGAACGATTTCAAATGGGGCCCTGAGCAACGACAAGCTTTTGAACAAATTAAACGGGAGATAGTTCATGCAGTCGCCCTTGGGCCAGTTCGGGCCCAAAGATGTAAAAAATGTGCTCTACACCGCAGCTGGGGAGAACGGCCCTACCTGGAGCCTGTGGCAGAAAGCACCGGGGGAGACTAGAGGTCGACCCCTGGGGTTTTGGAGTCGGGGATACAGAGGATCTGAGGCCCGCTATACTCCAACAGAAAAAGAGATACTGGCAGCATATGAAGGGGTTCGAGCTGCTTCGGAAGTGGTTGGTACTGAAGCACAGCTCCTCCTGGCACCCCGACTGCCAGTGCTGGGCTGGATGTTCAAAGGGAGGGTCCCCTCTACACATCATGCAACTGATGCTACGTGGAGTAAGTGGGTTGCACTCATCACACAACGGGCTCGAATAGGAAACCCCAGTCGCCCAGGAATCTTGGAAGTGATCGTGGATTGGCCAGAAGGCAAAGATTTTGGAATATCGCCAGAGGAGGAGGTGACGCATGCTGAGGAGGCCCCACCGTATGATAAACTACCAGAAAATGAGAGGCAATATGCCCTGTTCACTGATGGGTCATGTCGTCTTGTGGGGAAGCATCGGAGGTGGAAAGCTGCTGTATGGAGTCCTATACAACAAGTTGCAGAAACTGCTGAAGGAGAAGGTGAATCGAGTCAGTTTGCAGAGGTGAAAGCCATCCAGCTTGCTTTAGATATTGCTGAACGAGAAAAGTGGCCAATGCTCTATCTCTATACTGACTCATGGATGGTGGCAAATGCTCTGTGGGGGTGGTTACGGCAATGGAAGCAGAGCAATTGGCAGCGCAGAGGCAAACCCATCTGGGCTGCCGCACTGTGGCAAGATATTGCTGCCCGGATAGAGAAACTGGTTGTAAAAGTACGTCATGTAGATGCTCATGTACCCAAGAGTCGGGCCACTGAAGAACATCAAAACAACCAGCAGGTGGATCAGGCTGCTAAGATTGAAGTCGCTCAGGTGGATCTGGACTGGCAACATAAGGGTGAATTATTTCTGGCTCGGTGGGCCCATGACACCTCAAGCCATCAAGGAAGAGATGCAACGTATAGATGGGCTCGTGATCAAGGGGTGGACTTAACCATGGACACTATTGCGCAGGTTATCCATGAATGCGAAACATGCACTGCAATCAAGCAAGCCAAGCAATTCAAGCCTCTTTGGTATAGAGGACGATGGCTGAAATATAAATATGGGGAGGCCTGGCAGATTGATTATATCACACTCCCACAAACCCTCCAAGGCAAGCGCCATGTGCTTACAATGGTGGAAGCAACTACCGGAAACATATCCTGTGTCCCACGCCACTGCCCGGAACACTATCCTGGGCCTTGAAAAGCAAGTCCTATGGCGACACGGTACTCCAGAAAGGACTGAGTCAGACAATGGGACTCATTTCCGAAACAGCCTCATAGACATCTGGGCCAAAGAGCATGGCATTGAGTGGGTATATCACATCCCCTATCATGCACCAGCCTCCGGGAAAATAGAACGATACAACGGACTGTTGAAGACTACACTAAAAGCAATGGGTGGTGGGACATTCAAACACTGGGATACACATTTAGCAAAGGCCACCTGGTTAGCCAACACGAGGGGATCAGCCAATCGAGCTGGCCCTGCCCAATCAAGAATTTTACATACTGTAGAAGGGGATAAAGTCCCTGTAGTGCACGTAAAAAATATGCTGGGGAAGACAGTCTGAGTTACTCCTGCCTTAGGCAAAGGTAAACACGTTCATGGGATTGCTTTTGCTCAAGGACCTGGGTGCACTTGGTGGGTGATGCGGGAGGATGAGGAAGTCCGATGTGTACCTCAAGGAGACTTGATTCTGGGTGAAAATAGCCAATGAACTGAATTATATAATGTTTGTTGCTATATAATACTGTATGTCATCACTTCTGTGATTACTATGTGACATATCAACAGTATACAGTAAGAATCACCCAAATTAATGAAGAATGAACTCTGAGGAAACCAAAGTGCAGAGGTGATAGAACTAGAACTGCATTCAGCATGCTACAATCCAACACCACACACTACCTCTCCTGCCCAGAAAGACTGTTACGACGGATGAATCCCAAAGTCAAAACTAAACGAACTCAACAAATGTTCTAGAGGGATAGCATATAGACTAAGGGAATGATACCCGTCATCAATATCAAAGGAAAGGAAGGGGGTGGTGGTTAATGAGGATGTGTTGGATAATGTGGGACCTGTGCATGACGTAAATGGTATGGAATAAGGGGTGGATACTGTCCTGGTTTTGGCTGGGATGGAGTTGGTTTTCTTCCTGGTAGCCGGTATGGGGCTGTGTTTTGGGTTTAGGTTGAGAACAATGTCGATGATACACTGATGTTTTGGTTCTTGTTAAGTAGTGCTAAGTACTTGCTAAGTGGTGCTCACACTGGTCAAGGACTTTTCAGCTTCCCATGCTCTGCCAGGGGCACGGGAGGCTGGGAGGGGCACAGCCGGGGCAGCTGACTCAGACTGGGCGGGGGGCTATTCCATACCACGTGACGTCATGCTCAGTATATAAGCAGGGGAGTTAGCTGGGGAAGGGTTCGATCGTTGCTTGGGGGACGTGCTGGGCATCGGTTGGCGGGTGGTGAGCAATTGTACAGTGTACCACTTGCTTTGTATTACTACTGTTCTATTTTTTATTTTACTTTAGTTATTAAACTGTTTTTATCTCAACCCACGAGTTTTCCCCTTTTGCCCTTCTGATCCTCTCCCCCATCCCACCGGTGGAGGGGGTGAGTGAGCGGCTGCGTGGTGCTTAGTTGCTGGCTGGGGTTAAACCACGACAGTGTAAATGTAATTTCCCATCTCAGTTAGTGCACATTGTCTCTTCTCCTGTCACTGGGCACCAAAGAGAATAGTATGTCACCATTTTCTTTGCTCCTCCCATTGGATGTTTATACACATTGACAATATCTTCCTGAGCCTTCTCTTCTGCAGGCAGAAAAGTCCCGGCTACCTCAGCCTCTCCTCATAAGACAGATAGTCTATTCACTTAATCATTGTGGCCCTTTGCTGGACTTTCTCCAGTAAGTCCATGTGTCTCTTGTACTGGAGAGCCCAGACCCAGTACTCCAGATGTGTCTCACCAGGGCTGAGCAGAGGGGAAAGATCACCTGTCTTGACCTGCTGACAATACTCTTCCTAATGCAGCCCAGGGTGCTGTTGGCTTTCTTTGGCACAAGGGTGCATTGCTGGCTCATGGTCAGTTTGTTGTCTACTCTGCTAAGGTGATTTTCAGCTGGTCATCTCCCAGTGCTTACCAGTGTTTTGGTTATTCCTCCCCAGGTGCAGGACTTGGCATTCCCCTTTGCTGAATGGGATGAGATTCCTGTCAGCACATTTCTCCAGCTTATCAAGATCCCTCTGAATGGCATCAAACCCATCTGGTCTATCATCCACTCCTCCCAGTTTTGAATCATTTGCACTCCTGCTGCGGGTGTGCTCTGTTCCATCACCCAGATCACTAATGAAGATGTCAAACAGTATGGGCCTCAGTATTGGCCTCTGGGGTACTCTACTAGAGACTAGCTTCCAGTGTGACTTTTCGTGGCTGATCACAGTCCCCTGAGCCCAGCAGTTCAGCCTGTTTTCAATCCACCTTCGTTTCCACTTATCTAGACCTTATTTCATTACTTAGTCTATCAGGAAGTTAAGGGAGACAATGTCAAAAGCCTTACTAAAGTCCAGATAAACAACATCCACTGCTCTCCCCTCGTCCACTGGTCACCTCATTGTAGGCAACTGTCAGGTTGGTCAGCTCTTGACAGTGTTAATAAACCAGTATATATATTATTCAGATACGCTTATGGAAAGACTAACTGCATTGACAAAATTCTTGCATGTTACCTGATAAAAATCCTGTGAAGAGTCAAATGTGATTAGTTATACATTAAAAAATAGATTTCATCCTATAAAGATACATATAAAGAACCCTTCCAGAGTTGTGATACAAAAAAAGAAAAGCAAAACAACAAAAAAAAACCCAAATAAAACCAAAAAACCTCCCCACCTGTTATTCATTCAATCTAAAGCTTATTTGTGAAACTTGTTTATTTTGGAGCCAAAAACAGTAATTCCCAGAATGATTATAAACTCACTAAATACCCTGCCACTAATGGGTTGACTTCAATAAATAAGTTAGGATGGCAGTATTAAATCCTTTGGGAAATCAGCAATTAAGCCACTATATGCAGTTTACTAGACCAAAGTACTTCATCCAAATCCTATCCGTAAAAAACATTTTCCCAGTTCTTCACTTAAGACTTTCAGAAGATCTTCTTGAATTCTAAGAGGGTCCAAACAGCTCATTTTTCCCTGTAAATCTGGGTCACCTAACCCACAGCACTTTATTGAAGTGTAGGATGTGGAGTGTTTTCTAGACTTCAGTAAGTAACTTTTCCAGTAGTTAACTTTAATGTCTTAGCTTAACAAAATATGACAACAGTTTAGCTTCATAATAATCTTTTTTCTCCATGTATAGTTTTTATACTATAACTCATACAACTACATAGTCCCACAGTTGTTGAATTCACCTTTATCAATCTAATAGGATGATTGTTTTTCCCTCTAAATTGCATGCTGATATATAGCTCTGTTGAACTGGTGGGGGATAGAATTCTTTGAAAATTATATAAATGTTATTAATTTAATAATGTGATAACTGGTAATGTTCTAATTCATTTTTGATTTTGGTTTCTTATATCATCATTAACAGTTTTGGCCCATATTTTGCATCTCGAAAAAGTCATACGATACCAGGATAGGTTGTATCAGGAATTGGCCTAACTCATAATTATGGTATGTCTACAAACATAACAGAAAGATACAGCACTTTCCGGAGACCACTAGCCTACGTATGACAGATTCAGCTTGGATTCTGAAAGCAGAGAGGAATCTACCTTCCATGTGTGTGAGATTAGTTTACAACAAGAGAGAATCAGGTTACAGATCAAAAAAAAAAAAAGAAGGAAAAAAAAGGGATTAAAAAAAAGACTTCTTAATCATAAGGATGAGAAAGCATTATCCAGAAAAGCAAAGATATCTCCATCATTAGTGGTCCTTAAAAATAGACTGGACAAACATTTCTCAGGAATGACTTGGTTACAGTTGAATGTGTATTTGCCTGGGGGATGAACAGGAGACTCCCAAACTTCTGAACACTGCCAGGAGACAGGGTGAAGAAGCTCAGTCACCCACAGGAAGTTTTGTCAGGCTAGTCAAAACCATCAAAGAGATCATCCAGAAATGGTCATGAGGAGTAGAGCACAGTAAGAACAGAGCTTCTTCAAAGCATATCAAGTTGAGATTGGAGTTCCTGTGTCAGATCTGTCACAGACTCAGTTACTATGAAATTCTGATTCTGTTAACACATCAGCAAGTTGAAAAGTACTGTTAATGTATGTGTTTCACCTCTTGTAGGGTTGGAATTAATTTGTTTTTATTTTTCTGTTATACTATCAAAATTAATTATATCTAGGATGTTGCACAACGTGTTAATGTTGGGAATCCAGATTATATTTTTTAATTATTTAAAAAGCTAAAATGGATTTAGGACAGGGCTGTGCATCTCTTGGACTTTAGCAAAACCTGGAATAAGCCCAATCAATTGGACATAACTAACATTTACAAATGGTGACAGTTCATACTACGTTTAACTTATTTTTCCTATTTATTTTAATGTGGCAGATAGCAAAGCAGACTTAACTACGGCTTTTATAACAGCTTTCCTATTATTTTAGACTTCCTGTGCTTTGATAACAGTTTATTCCAGACCAGTCCGGCTTCCTTTGGTTGATCCTGCAGCAAAGTCGTAATAATCCTATTGGTAACATTACAGGCTGTTGCTATGGAAATTAATGTATTATCTTAGAAAAATGACAGATGGCTTGAAGAGGGAACAAGCCCATACTTAAACACTGATCCTTACATGACTAGTTAATCCCTAAACGGATGTCACTTAGAGAGTAGCTAATTTCAAAGACTTTAGTGAAAACATATGAGTAACCAGAACTGCAGAGGACAGAGGATATGTTACCTATTTTGCTTGGAAAGAGTTAAATTCTCTCTGCTTCACTTCCACTTGTGGCCCACATTGCTTTTCTCTCTACATGTTCCAGACATCCTGTAGTAGGTCAGGAACCATCATGAGGTAGCAGGAGTTCAGCAGTATTGTTTGTGCAGCTTAATAATACCTTCCTTTCATCCCCCACTCTGTGTGAATTATGTCATTAAAGAGAGAAGTGATTTCCAGGACAAGGCAGCAGCAATGAAGTAGCTATCATTTGCTGATACACTTCAGATTAGAAAGTAGAAAACAAACAAAGGCAATGTGTCTTACAAAAGGATACTTTGCATATTTTCAGTCTTTAATTGTTGAGGTTTATTCTTTCTCTTAAATTTAAACAAAAATGTTAGGGTTTTTTGCTCATGGCAGTGTAAATCAGGCTAAATTATGGAGAATGCAGCATATAGCAAGTGGAATTTGCTCATGAAGGCCAAAGTAGGAGAGTGGGTTAGAAACTTCTCTGGGACACAAGTGCCAACAGGGAAATGGATCAATGAAGTAGAATGAGAAATACAGTGTGTTGGACTTTTAAAGGAGAAAAGGACCACTGTGGTATGGAAATCTTATTTAAGACTGACTGATTTTCATTCAATACAGAATTTTCTTTTCTTTTTGAGAAAACAGAAGGAAAAATACAGTGGAAGAATTTTTTCCTATTAAGCAATACTGTGTTTGACTTTTTTGATCATTTTGTCTTCAAAATCATTTGACTGTTTTTTATAAATCACATAACAACACATTCTTCTTTGGTGGTGAATTTTTGATATTTCTTGGCTATAAATAATGATATTGCAACAACTGCCAAAAACATATTATTGGTAAATACCTAGGAAAAAAAAAAGATCATCTGGCTGTGATGTGGGCAAAAAGCTGAGAATTAATATTATCTTTGCATAATGCTTTGAGTAGCAGCAAGAATCACTACATATGAAAATGTATAAAAGTAAATCTGAGTCACATCAGTAAATAACATATTATTATTTCAAAATTATAAAAAAAATGTGTGTCAGAACAGGGACTTGATTTAAAATCTCCAGAACTGAAAGCCAATGACCTAAATTATGTCGTAATTTTATTCCCAAAATATATCAATTCCACAAGGGTAAACTATTATTTGAATTATCTGGGGGAAAAATTGCTACTGCTATGAAAGTTGGATGTATCTTTTGCAGGTTACAACAATAACACCTGCACTGACCCACTCTTTGACCTAAAATTCAGTGAAACAAACAAGCAAGAAAAACCACCATCCACACCCCAGAGAAAAGCTGTGCAGTAATAACAAGCAGGATTAGAAAACATGGGTTGATGGGTCATGCTAGACATCTGTTGTGTAACCACACACATCGTGCCCCTTGCTAACTTGTATTTTATTTTTTCTTTTTATGTAATCAGGTGGCTATATGAGACATTAAATTCTGCAGTTCTATTTAAGCATCTGCTAGGGGCACAAGTGAATGTAAGAGAATGAGTCCCAATGGACTACTGTTGTTGCTGTTAGGTGAAAGTCACAGATAGGTCAGAGCCATTAGCAATAGATAATAATGTTGTAATTGAGTAAAAAGCAAAGCTGATGTCCAAAGAACAGTGTAATGGGGAAGGCAGTATATAGTGAATCTGTCCTGTCTTTGATGCTCCCTCTCTGAACAGAGAATTCCTGTGATTTTCTTCTTATATAAAGGTTGAAGGGTTTCTATGTGGGTCAAGGACAACATTAGTAATAATACATTGATTGAATTTGTAATTTCTCTTTCAAAAGAAATGGTAATATTTGGTCCTGTCAAGGCAGTTATAATGATCAAATATTTGTGATATCATTAGGAGTTGATTATATACCCTTCTTCCATGAAGCTAGCATGCAGATAATTTGAATATGAGATAATGTTTTTGATAAGCTAACTTCTAAGAAAAAGAGCATCAACAGATGTGTTGACAGAAGGAAACAAAGAGAGGCAGAAGGAATTTAGTGTCACAAGTATTTACTATGCAAAAGGTAGAGTGGAGTCTTCTGCAAGTCGTACTCTAAAGCTGCCTTGTATTTCTGAACAGCATTGCCTGGATACCTTTGAAACTGTGATAAGAATGCAAAAGAGATCTCATGCCTTAACTGTACTTCCAGGATACCACAGGAACCCTGCAAATTTTCTAACCTGAAGTTACACCTCACAAGCAAATAGAGAGCAAGCAAAAGCTGCTAAAGTATTTGATTCAACCATTTACATTGATTCTCAATGCATTCTCAATGCATTTGTATTTCAAAAGTTTCATTTCTAAGCCAGATATTCTATAATTATGTTTGCAGTGTGGTACTTTGAGGCTGTAAGGGTGATTCATATCAATTCATGGAGGTTTAGGTCAGAAAAGCTACATGATTTTTTCATACTAGGGTTCACTGCAGAAGAGCTTAAGGAGATCTTCTCTTCTTATCCTTCGTTACAAGGCAGAACTTTGATAAAATATCTTACATTGAAGTGTCAGTAGAATAGATTTCAGAACAAAGCATTGAAATGAACAGATACATAACAGAAAAAATATATAGAAACAAAATACTATTAATCCCAAAACTCTAAAAGAGCTCAGATGCTTGTCATGCATAACCCATTATTTAATGGGGACTAGATTGCATAAGATAACAGAACGGACTACAGACCAGCAGCATTGATTTCTGTACTGGGCAAGTTGGTAGAAACCAGCTAAAAATAGACCTATGTACATTGATAAGTGATACCCTGGGAAATATTCAACACCACTTTCACTGAAGGAAGTCATGAATCAAAATCTGTTCAAGTTCTATGGCAACATCTTTTGGATAAGATTGATCGGGATGATATAGGCTGCTTGGATTTCCAAAAACTTTTATAAGTTACCTTAACAAAGGCTAAAAAACAAAGAGACTAAATTGTCATTGCAAGAGAGGGGTAGCTGTCTCATATATTTGTAACACAAGCTTTTCAGGAAGAAATAGAAAAAAACAGGAAATCAAAGTTGCAAAGAGGTATATTTTTTACAATGGAGATTTCCCACAGAGCTTTTCAGGCATCTGTGCACAATACTATTCAAACTACTCATAAATAATGTGGAAAAGGGGAAATAGGGAGGTAACAACAGCCTGCTGACAGTACAAAATTAGAACTGACTATGAAGAGCCTCAGAAGGATCATACAGTTGTGAATGACTAGATAATAAAAATGGCAGATGAGACCCAGAATTGATAAATGTAAAGTAATGCACACAAAGGGGAAAACAATCACAATTACACATATACAGCGATAAGGCCTAAGTAACTATTAACATTCAGGAAAGAGGAATGGTTCTGTGAAAATATCAGCTCACTGTTCAGAAGTAGTCAAAAAGTCAAGTAAAATGTTGTGGAATATTTGGGAAAAAAGAAAGTATTTTGTTATGTCATCATTTCAATCTCTTGGGTCGATATCTTGGATATCGGCTATAGATTTAGCCATCTTCCTCTGAAAATCATGAAGAAGATCTAGAAATGGTGCAGAGTGACAGAACAGATCAGACATACGGGAGTTTCTAGTTGACAAAAATTAAATATTCCCTGGTATTTAGTTTAGATAAACTATGAGGAATGGATGATACATGAAGCATATAGGAAGTTAGACATGTCTTGCAGAAAATGAATAGGCAACATTTATTCTCCATTTTTCCTCAGAGTTTATTGTACAGCTGATATAAAATTAGCAAAAGCACTTACGTGGAGCACTTTTCCATATATGTATAATTGAACTATGGAATTCATTGTTACAGGAAGTGAATATGAAGAGTTCAAAAATTATTAAGCAAATTCCTTGAAGAAATTCCTGTGTATTAAAGATGGTGCTGTGGCTGCAGCCTCAGGAGTGGGAAGTCTCAGAACCACCGTCAACCAGATACTGGAGCCAGGGGGAAGGGGTTCACTATTTCCCATACTCTTTTTCTAATCATCTGTCACAAGGCACAGAGAGACAGAAAATCTTTCCCGTGGCCTAGTATGATGGTTTTTACATAAGGGACAAACCGTGGAAAGGATTAGCTAGAGAGGCATAAAAGTCCTGATCTCAAATACATGGAAGCTAACAGCAGGAATCCCATCAGTGCCAGTGGCTTTGCCCTAGACCTGCGCCTTCCTCTCTACCCCTGCATTGCCATCCCCTGTCTGGAGGCACAGGAGGAGCAGCAGCCCTGTGCATCATTAAGTTACACTGAAGACTTTGAAAGAGGCTTAAGATACTCATGGACCTTCCACAGGTCATTCACACTGGCATGAATTTCAGCTAGCAGGACAAGTCTCCTTGCCAGCAGTGCTCAGCACACATGGGATGTAACATCAAGGGGTGTGACCTTCAGAAGACAGGCTGCCAAAACAGCTCTCTTCCATGCACTTCCTAAGCATTATGCTTTTTCAGCGGCTGTGAAGACAGGATAAGTTAAAGCAGGCTTCAGCATTTAAAGTTTAACAGCGTGGGGCAGATTATTTTCTCTGTCTGATCATTTTCCGGCTGTCTTTCTGACATTCCTCAGTTCTGGTCTTTGTACCTACTTCATCTAAGGTGTTTACTTTGCAGGTGTATCAGACAGAAATTATGCATATTTGGTTTAAACAGGCTGAGGAACACAGCTTTGTAAGCCTTTGCTCCTGTGTTTACTCATAGCATAATAGACATGCAGAGCTATCGTAGGAAAAATGATACTATATTTTGAAAGGGAAGCTGTTTGTTTCATTTTATTTCCATCTGGTTTAAGTGTCTCTAATAAACGCCTTGCCATAATATCTGAGTGCTACTAAGTACAAACTAATTTTCACTTAGAAAGGGAGCTGAACTGTTTCACTACAAAGACCAGTGTAAAGAACTTCTCTGCTTTTAAACTTTTTTTGTAAGAGATTTTTATTATTTTTTTTAAAGTCACCCATTGATCACAACTCTAAACTTTTATCAACAGATTTGAAAGCTGGAAGCTTCCTTCTATAGCAAAACCCAAGATCGTTGGAATTTGTTAAAGATAGAAGTGCTATAGCTTTAAGATAAACATCAATTTCATAATTTAGAAAGAAAAATCAAAGTTTTCCCCCTACACACTCTGTAAACAGCTCTCAGTTTCTAAACACATTAGAACAACAATCTCTTTTTATGGGACAGATCATTGCTGAGCACTGGGCAGCTATGCCTTGGAGCAAAGGCAGTGTCCTATGTTGTTACCTATACCACCAAATGAAGCTCTCCTCTACAAATGAGCAGGCAAGGACTGACAGCTACTTTTTGGAAATACTTGAAGACTTCACAGGGGATTTTGCAAAATACCTTGAAACATCCAATTCTTTTTCTTCGTGGAGGGTCAAAAGCTGAATTATACCTAATTTGCAATTTAGGCTACCATATACTGAGGCTTTGCATGATGATATTTGCTTGGGTAAAGTTTTCTTCTGCTTGAACCTTTGCCCAAGATTTTCAGTTTTACCAGGCAGAACAGAGGCAAGGCTGTTCAGCCTGCATGCTCTGAGCATTACATCTCCTCCAGTCATACTCAGAGAGAACTGGAAAGAATATGAATATAGAAATATCAGGGTTTGCAGTCAGCAGATGCAGAGCTGAGCCTGGATGCCATGGCTCGAGCAGCTCATTCTCCCCTCTCGCTCACATCAATACCTGTGTCTGCTCGTGCACGGCTCAGGCATGGTCCCCAGCCCTGGATGTCTTGGGCTTTCCATCACTCACCAGCAGCCATGCTGCTCCACATCTCCCTTTCCTCCTCCACTCCATATACTGTGGCATCCTCCTTTTTTTGATCATTAGGAATATGGCAACCCTGGTAGAAATAACTTTTATGATATTTTTCCTTAAAAAAAAAACAACTCAGTCATCTTGTCAGAGATGATTGTGAGGTTTCCATTTATGCTTTAGTGAAACTTCAGACAAACATTTAATGAGAAATTTCTGACAAAGTCAATGCAGACAGTTTTTCAAAACATCTTTTCTTTGGAAAAAAATAAAAGTAGCATCAAAATAAAATATATAAAAGCATTCATATTTATCTGGGTGGTTTGCATAATCAAGCTCACTTCAGAAAAAAAAGGTAACATCCTTTAATTCCCTTTAAATCTGGAAAGATTTGAGTTTAAATTCTTTAAAAACAGCAGGTTTAGTAGGAAATCTAAAAAGTGTAATTTTATTTACAGAAAGATTTAACAAACATAATGATTAACAAATGTGGTTTTGTTTTGTGAGATTTCTTGTTGGGGTTTTTTATTCACCAGATCTATGTTTCTTTTCTGTATGAAAAGGAATAGCATTTTTTGGTCTCTTTTATGAGATTAAAGAGAGCTGTTTGATTTTCTTTTGCTTATTTACATCAGAATAGTTGTGTCACTGCCCACCCTCCCAGTTAAAATACACTAAAGATTTTCAGTTTCATCTCTTCGGCATGCAGGGAGGGATTCCAATGGTGGGGTTTTTTTCCCCAAACCCCATATTTCTTTCCCTTTCCTGTTGATTTTCAGTGTAAACTCAGTAACTTCTGTGGTTTAGTTTTTTGAGGTTAGAGCTGTTTCCATGTTGCTAAGCAGGTTCAGAAAGATTTAAAAGTATCACCAGTTCCTTCAGCACAGTTACAAAAAAGGTGACTCTTCTTGTTCCCACATTTTCACTCTGCAGTTCCATTGATTTAAACATAGTTGAGTTATAAGTATTCCTCACTCTGTCTTTGTGCCATTCAGATAAATGGAAATACTTCCACTAAAGAGATTTTGTACCAAAAAGTAGAGTCATTCAGGGAAAATAAAATATGGACCAATAATTTTCTCTTTTCCTTCTGAATAGGCTATAAACACAAGTGACTGAACAAGTCAAAACTATTTCCTGTTAATAAAGTTATCTTCTCACACATCAGTTTATAGAAGTCCTATGAGCCATAAACTGTGAGGACCCTCTCCTACAAAGATCCTCTTTACATGCATGTAGTATCATGGTGTTAACAAAAAAATCAGGGAGAGAGGAAATAGGCAATATGAGCAAGCAAAGTTTCAGAACTGAAATTGCAAAATTCTTGATGCAGCAGTTTATTTTTAAAATCAGAATTAGTTGCCTCAAACAGCCTATATCTGCATGAGGCAGTGTCAAAAAGGGGTTTTGAAATGCTTCCTACTTTGAAAAATGTATGTATATCTTCAGGTACTATGGGGACAGTTAATCAAAATTTTGTTCAGGTGCAATAACTACAAAAAAGTGCTCCTTCTGCAACATAGTATTTGCATTTATTAACTAACGGGGATGCTTAAAAGAGAATAATTGGTTCCTTTTTCCAATAAAATGTACATCAAATCTTCAGTCAGAAATAAAGTTTAATTAATCTAGTTAGAGTTATAATCTCTGTGCCCATCCAAGTTTTTTAATATTTATGCACCTTTTTCTCTAGGCAAGCAAGCTAGTTATGAGCTGGAAATGAATGTTATACATTTGGCTTTATACATTTCTTAGAAAGCTAATTCCCCAACTTGTCTTGACTTAGTGAAATTGCTATGCTGTTAAACAATGAAAACAAATGATGGGTAGGGCAAAACATCTGAAGAATTGATCAGATTTGGATCAATAAGCAAACATTTCCTTTTTCCATCTTGGTAATACCAGACTAATGAAAATTATACACTAATTTTTATTCAAATGATTACTTATGACCATGATACTACTACTTATTTGGTAAAGCCAGTTATGATGATTGTACCGACTGATTTTGTCAGAAAATGTTTTGAAAAGCTGAAGCTATACCATTAACAGAATTATTTACACAGAAAGGTAAAATGATGATCAACTATAGTATTTCAATCATCAGACTTGATTGTAGCACTGAACTCCTTGGCTTTTCTCATTAGAACAGTGCATTGCCTCTCTTTCATACGTACCAGTTCTGGTTTTTTTAACACATTTGTCCCTCTTATGCACAATTTTTTTCCTTTTTTTCCTTTTCCTTTCCATTTCCTTTTTTTAAACACCATCCACCATATAATCTTCCTTCCCTTTTTTACTTGAGGTTTCAGTTTTGCCACTCAGTGTCTCTCAAATCTATGTTAGGCTTTTCTGGCATAGCTTCATTTTATATGAAAGCAATGCGCAAAAAGCATGAACTGTTTTACACTGTACAAAAAAAGTCATGCCATTTTTGCTGTAGAGATACATCATTCTGGTTTTATTCAAGATGCTTCAAAATACAAAAATGTAAGGGCACAACTTACAAACTATCAGTTACTGTTGAGTTCTTGAGGCACATGGTAGGCTTGACTTGAGAACTACTCTTTTTCTCATGAAGTTAAAAAGCATGTTTCATTGACCATCACTGAGACAGACTCAAGTTTTGCAACTTTATTGTCCATTTTCCTGAATTAAGACTGTGTGTATTTAGTATTATCAGGCACCAACCAAAGGTCAGACATAGTTACTGTCCCATTATAACACATAGCTCAATGTGATACATCTAAGAATGAAAATAACATCCACTTATTTCTATGCTCTTATACAGCTATTGCCTCTAAATAAATCTAGAAGACAAATTTATGAAAATAAGCCCTTCTCAATTCTCTACTCATCATTTATGGTCTAAACAAAATATAGGAGGAAATCCTGATTAGTTTTTGTAGCAGATAGAATATATTGAAAGACTTTAAATGAAGACAAGTAATCATTACTGTTGCATCATTCCAGGTTGAGTGATCCTTCCCATTTAAAAGTCCTCACAGCAGTTACCTTCAGGTGAAATGAAACAGACATGCTAAATTTGTGCTGAAAAAGATGAGCTAAAAAGAAAACTTTGTCTATAGTCAAGGATTGTACCCACATAGTCTAGGTATCATTCATGTCACTTTATGTTTTTATAAAGACAATTTTTTTCAAGCATGTGGTAGAAGCTGTTTTGGGAAAAGGACTTCTGTGCCAGTAGAAACAGTCAGAAGGCAGGGTTAAGACCAGACTCCAAGTAAAGTTCTGCAACATTTGGATGAGAGAGAGAGGGCTAAATAACCTCTTAAAAACAAATTTTAGCTTTTTACTTCTCATTCACTTTCCACAGTGAAACTCACTTTGCTGTATGGTTGTGCTCTGTTTCAGAAAAGAGAGGAGACAGATGTGTCACTCAGACAGCTGAGATGTCCAGATGTTATAAATAGGCATAATGCTACTTAATGTTGATTTGCTTCTTTTCCTTTCCATTCTCCAACTCTGTTTATTCTTTTAAAGCAATAGCTTTCAATAAAATCCTCCCCTGACACCTTCCCATGTCCCTAGGCACTAAGGATACAGATATATAAAAAATAAAAGAGAAAGGTGTATTAAGACACTCCCCCACCACCCTAGGCAATATGAAGTTATATGGAAACTGATACACTGCAGCAGTTATATTTCTTCTTATGAAGCTACTGTAGAACAAAGCTGAGCATTAAAAAACAAAGGAGACCTGCACTAAGAAGTAGGAGGGTCCTATACAACCTGTAAAAATTATTATTTCTACCTCTCATGTGAACTGAATTTCAGTGTATTTGAAATCCTGAGCTGAGAACATGCCAAAATTGTCTGTTATTACTGAAATCAAAAGGTCTTATCCTTGAGTTCTTCTAATTCCCTTTTGTACTACTGCAGTGGAAAAAAAAGACTTCATCTTGCCTTAAGGCAATAGTTGTCATAAGGGAATCCTCAGCAGATGTATGCCTGCCTTACCCAATAACACAAAGGACAGTCAGGCCAATAGGATTTAGCTGTAAGTACCTGACATAAACTCCTCCTTTTCCCATCACTAACACCACCTTATCCTTCTCCCTCTGCCACTTTGAGCCAGCTAGGTGGGAAAGGAATACTTAGTTCTGATTCTAGTGACTTTGATGTTACATCTTTCTGAATTATTATTGCTGGTCAAGATGCTAATTTCTCAAGTTAGCTCTGATTTGCACCAGTGTGTGACATTTTCCAGAACAGGGTTAGAGTTTTTAGGATTTCCTTTATAAATCTTGATGCTGTTCAGGACCTGTATTCTTCTTTATCACTTCTCAGTTACAATAGCATGCTTTCCTCCACCTAATCTGTTTAGAAGTTTCTCTTCACCTTCTCTCAGTCATTTCTTGTCTCTAACTTATCTAATCTTCCTGCTCACTTACTTCAGACACTAAGAAAGGGATAAGTTTCCATGTAATTTGCTGAACCTTAAAAGGTGAAAAAACAGCATTACTTAAGTAAAGCTATAGACACTTTGACAAATTATAGCTTCAATGCAATATGGCATCAAAACACTACTGAAAGCCTGTTTTGACAGTGTTTTTGAACACTTCATGGAAACAATTCACCAAGTACGCAAAATCAGAAATGAGTGAACTTGTTTAGGTATAGAAAGAAAGCTCTAGTTACCACAGGAAACTTTTCATCAAACTAGAAGCAAATAAAATTTGTGATAACATTCAATTTCTGTAAATGTTCCTTTTGGCAAATAGAAAAGTGAAACAATAAAGCAAGCTGTTAAGTAAAAGGAAGAAGACCATTTGTACACAGGCACAGAAGTAGAAACAGTCATGTAAGCTAGGGTACAATTGTATGAGTTTGATGCTACTTTTGCAAATTAATCATGGGGATTAAAGGAATAACTGGCAAAATTTCCTCTCGTATTAGTAGAGGAGCTTTGCTTTTTGGAGGGGAGTGGACCTATCTTGTGTTTCCCTGGAAGACATAAACAATATCTTGTGACAGAGTGTACCAAGAGCATGCAGGCCAGGAAACTGAATATTGTTGTAATAAGTACATGACTTAATTTAGAAAGATGAGCAGATATAAATTTCCAGTGATAAAAGTTTGGGAGGATTCCCTTGTTAACTATTTAAAAAAAAAAGTATATATATACATATCTATATATAAACATACATGCTTACATGCATATGTAAGTATATGTATAGATGTTTATGGTTGATCTTGGCTATAATTGCTGTCAGCTGCTTGAGTTATAAGATTTGTTTGGAACGTATTTTCAGGTCATTTGGAAGTGTGTTTACAAAACAACAGGTGCATTTGCACACTCAAAGGAAACATTTAACTTTCTAAAAGGTATGCACACAGTTATTTTTCAGATGTTAGAAAGGAACTAATGTACAGTGATAAGTTTGCCAATAATAATGGTGATGAACGGTGTTGCATCCTGGCAGTTCAAAACCAGAAGTTACAACATAGTGTGGAGTCCTGCTGACATCTGCAAGCACTGGCTTCTCTAGAAAATGATTCATAAAATGGCTGCAATGAAAAAAAAATGTTCCTCTTAACAGTCACTATTCTTAGAACTTGTTGTTCTCAATTTTGTTGCATGTCTGTTGTGTTTCTACAGGACAACTTTGGCCAATGTTCACGAGTTCTCAAGAGGTGCTTATTTTAAACTCACCCGCTATGATTGCTGTGATTATGACTAGGCCTTGGCATACATGATTCTCAGATCAAATTCAAGACTATCACTTCAGTAATACTAGTATGATATTTGCAGATATTAACATAACTGGAAAAGTGATACACAGAAAAGGACTTCTACTAAATGGGAAAATGCACGTACAATCTGTTGCCTAAAATAGGAAAACAAAACCATTAATGTCAGATATCTCAATTTCTCAGTCAAAACACTGCACAGGAAGACTATTATTAAGGATAAAAAAATATATGCTCATTTTTTCTGTATTAACATTTTGAGAGTGACCATTTTCAAACACTGTACTGGTTAATTGTCAATTGATACAAATCACCTGATATTTTATATCAGCTGAGGACCATGAAATGTCTTTGCAAATCCTGTTATGCTAATTCCAAAGAGCAAAGTAGGTTTCTTCCTATGTGTCCCCTCATCATTGTCGTGTAACTTGTGTTTTATGCATGTGTCCTTTGAGTGAGGAATCTTAATGCATTGACCTATGCTGCCAGGGTTTTGACAGAATATCATTATTCCAAGCCTCCCAGCCATCTTCATCACATAGTAAGTAATGAAAACACCTCTAAAATAAAGTGTCATCAGAAAGACAGGTCACATGTGAAGTATATGTTTGCATAGGTTCATGTACTTTAAGGTGATTATACCCTGCTACAGTGACAGAAAAGCAGCTCTATTAATATAATTTCTGACCAGGCACTATCTTAAACACATTGGTCCTGGGAGAAAAAATGTCACTTAGATGTTTCTCAGGAATTAAAAAAAAAAAGAAAAACATCCCCAAAAGGCCAAAGAAGCGTGATGTTCAAGCAAGAAAAATGCAAGGAGAGATGATCCACTGAACAGAATTTCAGGAGTTGACAGCAATCCAATTGTTGTATTTTATAACACTGATATGAAAAGAACAGTGTGTATGCAGTCAGATCAATGACGATTAATCATAAAGTGGAAGAATTTAAAGGTGGAATAGCCCTGCTAGATCAGTCAGCCTGTCCTCTGCCTACACAGGTACTCTCTCTGAAAAATATACTCCGATTCCTTCATAGCGTATAGAATATAGCTCTACTGACATGAACTCCACTGCTTCAGCTTTTACAGTACAAAATGGAATCACTTCTGTTGTTTGAAGTCATTCAGCTTTTTGTAAAATCTGTCCCCATCTAGTTTTTGTCTGTATCTTTTGTGACCTTCTATTAACCCAATTTCTCTCTGTGAGATGGTGGCAACAGATATGTTAACCATTTTTTTAACTGACTTTGAATTTATTGGCTTTCTGTTATATCATAAATGAAAAAATAACATCCCAGACTTTCACAGACTGTTTATTTTGGCAGTACTGTTTCAGCAATAATGATGTGTTAATTTCAATGACACCTATTTCTACCTTAATTTCTCCCTAAGATTTTTACTTATCAGTATAAAGTGGAAAAAGACAAAATGTAAGTATTGTGAGTAATATTGTGAGGAGGCAATCTCCTTTTAACAGACTAGTCTAATTGGTTAAGTTTCTAACTCACTACTGTATTTATTCACGAATTCGCTATCTCACAAATTCACAAACTCTCATGCGTATGAACCAGATAGATAGTTACCTAGCCAAGGGTGACAGTGGCATAGGCACAAATGTACTACTTATGTATCATATAGTGTACATCTACATGGTATTTTGCAGGAATATGTAAGGTCTATCTGAATATGTTTTGAGACTTTGCTACTGGAAGATGAGGTATGGAATTTCACCACGTCACTGCAGTGCCATGAAAGCATAGCTTCTGGTCACTTCAGAATCTAAACACAGGAACAAAATGTTCCCTGTATTGAAGAAGGAACAAAACCCACAAAAAAACCTAACAACAACTGTACTGAATCAACAGTATCATCTGCCTCCAGTAAAGGCCACAGCAGATGACTAGGGAAAGCATTTCCTGAATGTTCTCATAACCTTCAACAAGTTGTATATTAGGGCACTTCAGAGTCAGATGCAACTTCTGTAACCTTTGATGGACTTCTCTTCCATGAAACTATCCAGTCTCCTCTTCAGTCTGTATAAGCTGCCATAATCAACAATATAACGTGGCAAAGAGTTGCACAACTTAACTGCATGGGAGAACAACCACCTTTTGTTTCTAGCCTGCCTCCTATTAGTTTCATTAGAATTTTCCATATTGTCATGTGGAAGAGACAGTAGATTAACCCCTATTCACCCTCTCTTGATGCTTGTGACACTCATGATTCTTTAGATTTTTATGAAATGCCCCCCCAAGTGATGTTATTCACAAAATGAAAGTCCCTAGCTAAAGGAATCACTCCTGGTACAGGAGCTCCTCCATACCCCACTCCTTTGGTCACCTTTCTTTCCTTACTTTGAGGCTTTTCATGTTCTGATTTTTTCTCTTCTGCAGATAGAGACACCTGAACTGCACATAATATTCAAGACATGGCTGGATTATGTATTTATACAGTGGCATAACAATATGCTCTGTTTTGTTTTCTACTCCCTTCATCATTAGTATTTAACACTTAATTTGTGCTTTGCCCACTATTGACTGTGAAACTGGCATTTTTCTGGAACAATCTGTCATAACACCAAGATTTCACTCCTGAGGACAAGGGTCAGTTCAGAGCCCATCAGCTTTATCTGAAGTTTCCCCAAGTGTATCATTTTGCATTTAATCTACTCTGAATTTTATGCACAGTTATGCAGTTACTTCTGTAATCTTTCACAGTGGGATTTCCTTCTTATTGTATTGAATTACCAACAAACTGTATCACCTCATTATTCAGACCAATTTTCAGATTACTTACAAATCTGTTGAACATCATGTATCCAAGCAAAGATCCCATTACCTTCTTCCATTTTGAAAAATGTTTTTTCACTCCTCACCTCTGATTCTAAGCTTTTAGCCAATTATTGATCCACTCAAGTAATTATTTTTTTTGTCTCTCCATAATATAATTGGTATCATATCATATATTATAATATAATCCTGCATAATTTCCTTAAGAAATTTTGGTAGACAGACCTTGCAGGTACTCTGCCAGCAAGATCACATTTATCTGCATACTTATTGATGTCTTCAAAGAACCCCAAAAATAACCGAGACATGACTTTTTTTTACAAACATTCTGGTAAGCCTTCTGCAATCTATCCTGCTAATGCATGTCCACTAATGACATTCATTATTGCAGTGTTTGATTAATTTGCCATGTATATTTGTGAAGCTTACTGAGTGGGAGTGTTCTGCAATTCTCCTTAATCCTTTCTTTAGAGAAGGTATGATATTTGTCATATTTCAGTCCTTAGAATTAACAGTTTTAAATATGAAATTTCATAGCACAATCAGCATTTAATCTAGATTTCCTTTAGAGTTCTTGGGTAAATATAACCTATATTGACAATTTGTTACGGTTCAGTTTGGTCAATTTGTTTCATAATCTCTCTTATAGACACTTGAGTTTTGTACAACTTTTGAAGACTCCCACAATAAATTTCACCATCCATCAGAAACTAAAAGAAAGAAATGAAGGGGAGGGGGAAGGGGAGGGGGAAGGGGAGGGGGAAGGGGAGGGGGGAGGGGAGGGAGAAGGGAAGGGAGAAGGGAAGGGAGAAGGGAAGGGAGAAGGGAAGAGAAGAGGGAAAAAAGAAAAATAATTTGGCTTCTGTTTCCTTAGTTCCTCTAAGGATTTATTTTATCATTTACTACCTTAATCATCTACTGAGACTAGAACCTCTCTGGCTAATTTCTTGGTCCTGAAATTTTAGTAGTAGCTTTTATGCTTTTTTGTAAAATTGTGCGTCAGGCTCGTCTTGGATATTTCTTATTGTATTTGTCATTTAGCATCACAGAGTTCATGATCCTATTTTCTTCCCTTGGAAATGCCTTTGTCTTTTTGAAGAGTGGCTTCTTACTTTTAGTCAACTCCCTTACCTTATTCTTTCAAAATAATGGTTGCTTTTGACCTTTGTTAAGTATTTTTGAGAAGTAGCAGTCATTTTTCTCTAGGTTTCTAGTATGGAGTTTTTAAATAATTTCAATGTCAACTGAAACATTTAACTTTCCTAGCTGCTTCTTTTTAACACACATCTTCATCTTTTATGTAATTAGTCCTTTCAAAGATAGGCACAAATGTAATGGATTTTGGGGGGGTTTATTGCTCCAAAAAAGATTTACTCAAAGTAAGGAAGTGGCTCTTTCTAACACTGAGAATCACCTCCTCGATACTATACATAACCGAGGCAAGGGTACCTTCACCTGTCATGAACTCCCTGACCAGCTGCTACACGGTGCTGTCATAGATCGGCACCACATCCTGGTGTGCTATTTATCTGCCCTGTAGAACAGTAGTTAAAGCATCCTATTACTGTCACATTTCCTCCTTTTGTGATCTCTTTGATCTACCTTGTTGTGTTACAGTCAGTGTCCCCTTCTTGGCCAGAAAGCTGTTGATATAAAACCAATACTGTAGCATTTTTCCTTTATATGCCTTTTATTATATGCGGATTTCATGTTATTCATTGATAGCATTACTTCACTAAATTGTTTCATTTCTAAGCTCTCTTTAACATACAGCACAACTCCATCACTGGCATAACCTACTCTATTTTTC
Organism: Theristicus caerulescens; assembly: GCA_020745775.1. Taxonomy (NCBI): domain Eukaryota; kingdom Metazoa; phylum Chordata; class Aves; order Pelecaniformes; family Threskiornithidae; genus Theristicus; species Theristicus caerulescens. Next base: position 80,773,896 of record CM036558.1, read on the forward strand.
CTGGATACTTTGTGTCCTTCTTTAATAGTTAACTGATGTTAAGCTTGGTCTTTCTACCAAGTTCCCAATATGTCTGTATCCATTAATTCATAGTGGTTGTTTTATTTTAACTATGAACCTTTTGCAGTGCAGTATGACATACAGTTCATCAAGATAAACCAAATAGTATAAAATTAAAACATAGATTAGGATCTATGTTTTAAATATAGACAGAGTTTCAGTTTAGGATATTGATTTCACCAATTATAAAATCAAAGTCCAGTTTTGGTTTTTAAATGTCTTGCCATTTTCATTCAAGTCACATTACAACAAAGTTTGCTGCCTATTTACTGTTTTGTAAAAGTACGTTACTGTTCCCTCATGCCCAAGAGATCTGTAGATTTCAGCATGTTAGAGGAGATGACCAGAATTTTCTCTTGCACATCTAAACGCTGTCCTTGGTAGACATATTCTGAAAGCCGTTTTAATGAAGTTCAATGCCACTGAGAATGTGATAAGCCAGAAATACAACCTTAGGAAGGCTACCTCATTTTTCAGCATCCAAAGTCACAAACCTTCATCTTTACCCCAAATACAGTATTGCACATATTATTTGAACAACATATGCATATGAAGTAACATTGTTAAATTTCAAAATGTTCTTCTGCAGTATTTTATGCATATATTTCCACACTATGCAATGATGCTGGTACACACTAATTATCTAATTAACCAGAGCAGAGAATCCAATTATAAATCCTACCTTCACTCTAAGTGCATAATTATTTTTGTAGGACATGAAGTTGGCTTTACACCTTTGACCCCAGGTTAAAGGTCCTAAACTAATTATTTTTTCTTCCTAATTAGTCAATATGGGCTGAATTTGACCTTCATTAATGGCTTAAATTCTTGTATCAGCTAGTGTTTGTTTATTGAATGAGGGAAGAAAAGGTTTAGCATATAGGGTATGTGATCTCTGTAGAGTTAACTTGGACTTGTTCTTGAGAGTTGCCTTTACTCCAGTTGCAACTGAAATGCAAAAACCTTTGGCTTAGCTGAGGTGATCCTTTTAAAGGAGGTTAATTAAATCACCCTGAGATACAAGCTGAAGTGCAAGCGAGGCTTCTGTTACACTGCCCGCTTTCCAAAAAGGTGAACAATAAACTACTTGAGCTACCAAGTTCTTTAACATCTTTGCATTATTTTCAGTCATGCCTTAAGGACAAAATTCACTTAATGTGCACAAAAGAATCAAACAGCAAATCTCCCATATGCAATGGACTGTGATGGAGGTGATGGAGTGGCTACCAATCAATTTCACTTGGAACTGATGTATCTACACAGTACTGTGCAGCAACACTGGCTCAGGTTTGAAAGGTTCACAACATAGTTTACTACTGCCTCGGATGTTAGCACTGTAATAACATGACTTCCAGTCCATAGTACGTTAGCTCTGGTAGGCAGCTAAGCACCACATGGCCACTCACTCATTCCCCCTCACAGTCGGATGGGGGAGAGAATCAGAAGGGCAAAAGCTTGTGGGTCAAAATAAACACAGCTTAATAGATGAAGGAAAAAAAAAGAAAACCACAAGTGATGCAAAAATCACTACCAGCACACATATGCCCAACCAGTCTCCAAGCAATGGTTACTTTGGAAAAACTCCCCCCTGTTTTTATTGTTGAGCATGGCATTGTATAGTATGGAATATCTCTTTAGTCAGTTTGGGTCAGCTGTCCCAGCTGTGTCCCTCCCAGTCTCTTGCCTACCCCCAGCCTGCTTGCCGGGGAGACAGAGGGAGAAACAGATAAGACCGTGATGCTGTGGAAGCCCTGTTCAGCAACAGTCAAAACATTGGTGTGTTATCAACACTCTTTTGGACACCAATCTAAAACACAGCACAATATGGGCTGCTATGAAGAAAATTAATTCCATCCCAGCCAGACCCAGTATACAGTCTCAGATCTGCTTCAAACACTTATGTTTGGGCATAGCAGTGAAGTGCATAAATATGCAGAAAACAGCTCTCATCAGTTTAGAGAAAAGTAGCTAGGCTATATTCTGAGTCCCCAAAATTCTCAGCAATAAGCACAAATCTACATCTCATTAGCAAGGTACAATAGCTAAGTTTAATATGGGACAGCAGGAGGCTAAACTTTTGTGTCTGCTACCAGAATTAAATTCTATGACAACACAGCTTTGCTGAGGGTCACTTTTTTTTTTTCCTAAAGACCATTTGACTGCTTTTGGTACATAAAATATATACAACATGAGCTATTGGGAATTCTGACAAATCTGGAATTTTGAAGCCTTCATATGGGGAAAATAAAAGTAACAACCATTTTTATCAGAAGCTGAAAATGACCTTTAGTTTCAAGTGTATAATGATCCAGTTTGATATCTGTTTATTTCTTTGGAAAAGAAATAGATTAGTTGAGCACACAAAAGTTATTTGTGGTACAGGGTTCCAAAGTTGCTTATTTTTTCAAATGTCATAATCCACTATATGGATATCTTTTTTTTTTTCCTCACACTCCTTTCTTCCTTTTAAGCCTCCATGAGAAGTACAAAAAACTCTGTAAAGTAATATTTTGCAAGATAGCAGTTTGAATTAGAATGCATCTCAGGGACCTGTTTTTGTTCTAGAAAGGAGGTCTTTTAAACTAGAAGGTAACCATCAAAATATATTATTTCCTGTATTCAAAATATAGACTTAAAAAAAAAATTCCAGAAAAATGTGTCATAAATATACTTGATATTACTAATGTTAATTCCTAATGGTATTAATATTCCCATTTATATTTATAAGTTCAAAAAATATACCATCTGTCTCACTATAACTGTAAGAGATCAGATTACAGTAGCCATAATATGATTCATTTTTAATACAAATCACTACTGGTTAATTATAATGTGAAATGTCTACTGGAAATGGAGCAATTATTTCACTAGTACTTATAATGCTGGCAAGCCTGATGGTTTCAAAGGTGGTTTTTTTTTTTTGGTAACTGAGCTACACAGTCAAAAGTAGCTCTGCTCATTAAAACATAGAACAAAACAAACACAGTTCCTCACCAATTCTGCTTCTCAAAAGGCAAGTTGCTTTTCACGCCAATTGCTCAAAGATAGTTGAGACCATCTATTTCCTTAAAGAAAAATCTTTACAGATTACTTCCAAATCTAGCTGTCTGTTGTGACTTCTCCGCCTCAAAGTTTCTTCTCATTAATAAATTTTAACATAGGTGCCCTACTGACATGATAAACCCTGTGTTCTAATAATGCAGTTTCAGAATTTTATTCCTAGTCTGTCTTCTCTGTCACTACTGTTTTTCCCACTTCTCAGATTTATGAGGGATGAAAGCTCAAGTTATGTGCCTGGCCCATGTCTGAGGCACAAGTCTAAAGTCTTGTCTGCATTTAACTTCTCTGCAGGAAAAACACAAGATGTGGCTTCAAACCAGCTGAATTCAACAGGTTCAGAACACAACATTGTCCTTAGTTCAATTTTAACCTGGCTCAAGCCAGCATAATTTCCATGAATATCAGACAAATTGATTTAAACGAAGTATGAACTTAAGAGTGTCTACTCTCTGTTAAACTGATTCCAAATATAGCTAGTGAACACATCTCTAGTGTGTCTGCAAGACTCAGATTAATAAAGTAAAAGAGAACAAAAAGAAAACAAGGAGGATAGTTGCATGTCCCTTTATATGTTTTTTTAGTTGGAAAGAAAAGGGGCAGAGTAGTGAAAAGAGGAAGAGGAAGAAAGAAAGAATGAAAGAGAATTGAGACAAAATGGTTCCTGTGATAGCATTAGTAGAAAAGGAAACAGAAGATAACAACAGTTAAGAAGGCAACAATTGTGTAGTTCATACTGTGCGTGAGACTACCAGTAACAAGGTTCAGAAAAGTTAACATCGCAACCCCAGGGAGAATACAGATGATATTCTTTGTGCACATTAATTTCAGGTCCAGTGCATGCCCATAACTGTTTTGCAGCTAAGACTTTGTAGAAAAGCTGTATAAACCATCCTCTGTATATAAGGAAGATACTTACACATCTCCTGAAGAAATCTGTTCTAGCACCAACAAAAGATTTTGCCACATCTGGGCACACAGCATCACAAAAAGATCTGGGATTTGCACGGGTTCATTGCTAGTTAGTAGTGTTTAATATAGCTAGCTGGAAAAGAGAGACAAAATTCTCATTTTTTATTCTTATTTTCCATGAAAACTTATTCAGATATGTCTTTCAACCTACATCTTGGTTGATTATCTCTTTAGGTTAATTAACATTTTATTTTTGTTGCAGTTCAGGATTTTTGCTCCTAGAGTATGAACCAAGAATTTTCTTATGTTTTCTTATCTTGACTTCATGGCATTTTACTTTACTCATCTTGATGTAAGATTCAGGATATCTCAGTGCTTCTCTATAATGCATAATTACATTAACATGCAATCTGTATTCAGTCTATTTTTTTTTTTAAAGATGATAAATAACAGAGAAAGAATCTATCATTTAAAATGTATGTTAACGGTAGGTGAATGGCTGAGCATGACTCATTCATACTTGAGACAATTAACTTAGTACTAAAAGTAGCCATAAACATACAGAAACTCTTGCAATATCTGTAGTTGGCTTACTATTATTGCATCTCTTCATTTAGTTATACTGTAATATATGTCACTGTTTCTAAGTTCTTTTTCTCCATTGAAGACAACCTGTTAACACTCTTAGTGGAAAGTGTCAGTTTTCAGTCAGTACTTTAGCTGCTTTTGAAGCCAAGAGCATTATAGAAGATTTCTTATGAATCTGCAAATTGTTATTCTTAGTTAAAAATTTAGTATATATTTTTTCATTTTTAATGGCCTGTCCGTTGTATGGATGAGCAACCCAGGAGACAAAATGGAAATGATGGGAATAATAATAGGAAAAAAGACAGTTCATTGTGACTCAGCTTTAACCTGGGAGAACAACTTGACTTCTCTCCTGGGGCAGCTTTCACTAGTACATGGTGCCCTGATGGAGTTTGGTTAATTTATCGACCTATCATCTTTTTCTAGGATGTTCTTTCCATACTATTGGGAAGCCCTACATAGTTTTTGAAAGAAAAAAATGCATGATGTATAAGTTTTTATAAAATTTGTTATATATACTACATATACATGTTTATATGTATATATAAAAACATATGTGTGTACGTATATATACGCACACACTCCCCCATTACAAATTTCATTTCCAGAACTACTATGCAATACTATGTATTTTCTTCAGTGGTTGAACCAGTTCTCCCATTCTAATTAAGTCACTGAATTGCTGGACAAGACATACTCTGTCCTGCTTCATTTGTTCCCTACTGGCATCCCAATTCAGCAAAACATTTTTTTTGTGGAACCATATTCACTGAAAGCTATTGCGCTTTGCTGGATCAAAGATACTAAATCTTCGTGTTTAAAATTTATTGTGGCAGTTTGAAAGGGGTTTGGCTTTCCAAAACATTCTACACCATATCAGAGACTTTTTTGACTTTCTTTTTACTATGCTGTCGCTAATCTTACTCCTTATATGCTCATCAGTTTCCTGACCTTCACTCCTTCATTCAACATCAGGCAGTGTACTGTTTACTACATACAGGACAAGCTAGGCTTTTATATTTGTATTTACAAGTGAGTTAAAGGGAAAGCTTTGTGAGGACATAACAATTTATTTTCCCTCTTATCATCTTGCCCTCCTTTGCCCATGCTTTAAAAGATGTTTATTTGTCACTTTTTGGTGCTTTTTTTTCCTGCTGAAGGAGGGCACTTATTAACCAAAATGCTTTGAAAGTTTTAGGAAATTTGGTGATCGCTAAATTAGTCATTAGTATGTCGTCAGAGTATTATTGCTGTGGGACTATGTTTCACATCAAAGTCCTATTATTTCAATGATGTGTTTGTTTACCACAGTAAAACCACTCATACTGATACATTTTCAAATCCTTTTCCTGCTTTAATAGAATCAGAAAATCTTCAAATTCTGAGAAAGTCTAAAACATTTAATCTCATCTTTTGCACCTGAACATCTGTAGTGCTAAAGCTACAAGCCAAACACAAAAACCAGATCACAGCATTTAACTTAGTGTATCATGCCAAATAAATCAGCATCATAAAGCAGATAATAACATTTTCTTCCTTAAAATTGCATGTTCTTGCTCTCACAGAATCCTGACAGCAACCATGAAGGGGAAGCTAAGCTAAGCTGAGCTGTGGGGTGCTATTCAGAGGTCTGGGACTCTGTGCAAGTGAACAGCAAAAAGATTATAGTCTAGGCTTGATGTATTTTCCAGTTGTATGGCTCATGTTCTCTCTGCTAGAATTTGAAATCTAAGCAGTCATTGATCTTTAGCAGATACTGCAGTTAACATGAGATGTGCATATATATATGTATATAAGAATAACTTAGATATTTTCATGTTAGACAAAGCATCTGCAACACTAGCAAGTGAATACAATCCCTTGTATTAGTTCAGTGAAAGCAATACTGTCCACCAGCTAAACGTGAAAAGGAGAAGCTGATGTTAAAGTGCAGTGATGTTCTGTTATCTGTTATCTAAGTTATCTACATACAAGTCATCTAAATAAGCTATTTCAACCAAGTCTCATATGCAACTAGGTGGTAATGATTAAACTGCCTTGTGGTATTACTCAAAAGCAAAAAAAAGTAACTGCCAGGAACCTAAGTTAAATGTAGAATCAAGTCAAAAAGAATATTTGCAAGGAACTTTTTAAAACCCTGGTAGACATTTTTATACAGCAAAGCTTTTCTTGCAATGTAATGCTTGTTTACAACTGTGGAGTTTTCTATGTGAAAATCTGCTGGAATTAGAAATATGTCATGAGACTAAGAAATATTTTATTGCTTCCATCACAATACATTCCACAATTTTCTGAAATATCATATTCTAAAAAGCATAATTAAGATCATCGTTTTATACCAAAATGCAGCATACACAAATAAAAAAGTGTAGGCTTAGTGACTGTATCAACAAAGATGTCATAGGACTCATTCTCTCACTTCTACTATTTAAAATTGAGAGTGCATGTGTTGAGAAGAAAGGTAAAGTGATACAATTTAGGCAAGTCAAGACTCAGGAAGGAAATATTAAACAATTTAAATCCTAGTGATGCCATAGCATGTCAAAGCAATTGCTGAACTAAAATATAGTGAAAATTCAAGTTATTCTCAATGAGGTAAGGAACATAGAGTTAATAACAACAACAACAAACAACCCTGCATCCCTAATTGAATCATTTCTGTCAAAAACTATGCCAAAAAACGCAAAAAACTTTGACTTGCTTTGTATATCTTGGAAGTAATATGCAAGCCAATGGACATGTCAAAATCCTGTTGCATTTATTTCTTAGAAATATTGTAATAATCAAAAAAACATAGCTTAAAGACCAAGAACTGAACTTAAAGAAATGGTCCTCTTGCCTTCTAACCATAGAATCATAGAATCATAGAATGCTTTGGGATGGAAGGGACCTTTAAAGGTCATTTAGTCCAACACCCCTGCAATGAGCAGGGACATCTACAACTACATCAGGTTGCTCAGAGCCCCATCCAGCCTGTCCTTGAATGTTTCCAAGGATGGGGCATCTACCATCGCTCTGGGCGACCCATTCCAGTGTTTCACCACCCTCATCGTGAAAAATTTTTTCCTTGTGTTCAGTCTAAGTCTATCCTCCTTTAGTTTAAAACCATTACCCCTTGTCTTGTCACAGCAGGCCTTGCTAAAAAGACTATCCCCATCTTTCTTGTAGGCCACCTTTAAGTATTGAAAGGCTGCAATAAGGTCTCCCTGCAGCCTTCTCTTCCCCAGGCTGAACAACCCCAGCTCTTTCAGCCTTTCCTCATAGCAGAGGTGTTCCAGCCCTCTGATCATTTTTGTGGCCCTCCTCTGGACCCACTCCAACAGGACCATGTCTTTCCTGTGCTGAGGACCTCAGACCTGGACACAGTACTCTAGGTGGGGTCTCACCAGAGCAGAGTAGAGGGGCAGAATCACCTCCCTTGACCTGCTGGCCACGCTTCTTTTGATGCAGCCCAGGATACAGTTGGCTTTCTGGGCTTCAAGCACACATTGCTGGCTCATGTCCAGCTTTTCATCCACCAGTACCCCCAAGTCCTTCTCGGCAGGGCTGCTCTCAATCCCTTCATCCCCCAGCCTGTACTGATACTGGGGGTTGCCCTAACCCAGGTGCAGGACCTCTCACTTGGCCTTGTTGAACCTCATGAGGTTCACACAGGCCCACTTCTCAAGCTTGTCCAGGTCCCTCTGGATGGCATCCTGTCCCTCAGGTGTGTCAACTGCACCACTCAGCTGGGTGTCATCTGCAAACTTGCTGAGGGTGCACTTGATCCCATGGTCTATGTCATTGATGAAGATATTGAACAGCACTGGCCCCAGTACAGACCCCTGAGGGACACCACTTGTCACTGATCTCCATCTGCACATTGAGCCATTGACCCCTACCCTCTGGATGCAACCATACAGCCAATTCCTTATCTGCCAAACAGTCCACCCATCAAATCCATATCCATAATCCAAATCCATAAGTCCAGTTAGATGACAACCATAGCTCTTCCCTTATCCACTGATGTAGTTACTCCATCATAGAAGGCCACTAGGTTGGTCAGGCAGGACTTGCCCTTGGTGAAGCCATGCTGGCTGTCTCGAGTCACCTCCCTGTCCTCCATCTGCCTTAGCATAGCTTCTAGGAGGATCTGTTCCATGGTCTTCCCAGGCACAGAGGTGAGGCTGGCAGGTCAGCAGTTCCCAGGGTCCTCCTTTTTAGCCTTTTTAAAACTGGGTGCAATGTTTCCCATTTTCCAGTCCCCAGGGACTTCACCTGACTGCCATGACTTTTCAAATATCATGGAGAGTGGCTTGGCAACTACATCAGCCAATTCCCTCAGGACTCTGGCACGCATCTCATCAGGACCCATAGACTTATGTGTGTTCATGTTCATTAGGTTGTCGTGAACCTGATCTTCAGCTACAGTGGGAGGAACTTTGCCCCCCTGATCCTCGTCATATGGTCCATTGACTCAGGGTGAGAGAGGTTGCCAGTGAAGACTGAAGCAAAAAGTTCTTGAGCACCTTAGCCTTCTCCTTGTCCATTTTTACCAGCTTGCCAGTTTTGCTCGTCAGAGGGGGTACACTTTCTTTAACCTTTCTTTTGTGGTTGACGTATCTGTAGAAGCCCTTCTTATTATTCTTTGCATCCCTTGCCATGTTCAGCTCCAGCCAAGCCCTGGCCTTCCTGATCCCATCCTTACACAACCAGGCAGTGTCCCTGTACTCTTCGCAGGATACCAGTCCCTGCTTCCACTGTCTGCGCATTCTCTTTTTGCTCTTCAGTTTGACCAACAGGTCATGACTCAGCCATGCCAGCCTCTTCCCTTCCTTGCCTGATTTCTTGCACCTGGGGATTGAGAGCTCTTGCACTCTATGGAAAGCGTCCTTGAGGACTTGCCAGCTCTGTTCTGCTCCCTTGTCCCTGAGGGCCATTTCCCAGGGCGTCCTGTTGATTAACTCCTTGAAGAGTTGGAAGTTTGCTTTCCTAAAATTCAGGGTCCTGACTATACTCTTCACCTGACCCTTATCTCTCAGGACTGTGAACTCCACCAGTGCGTGATCACTGCAGCTGAGGCTGCTTCCAATCCTGACATCACTGATGAGCTCGCTTGCATTGGTGACCACCAGGTCCAGTACTGCATCCCCTATGGTAGGGCTATCTATTACCTGGCTTAATAAGTTGTCCTTCATGCACTCCAGCAGTCTCCTGGGTTGCCTACCGCCTGCCGTGTTACTTTCCCAGCAGATGTTGGGGTGGTTGAAATCCCCCAACAGGACAAGAGCCTGTGAGCATGAAGCTTCCTATAGTTGAAGAAAAAAGGCTTCATCAATAGGCTCCCTTTCATCAGGCGGCCTGTAGTAGACCCCAGCTACAAGGTTCCCTTTGTTGCCTAAGTCTCTAATTCTTATCCATAAGCTTTCAACCTGCTTGTGGCTATTCTTCAGAGACAGCTCTTCACAATCTATCCATTTCTTGATGTAGAGGGCAACCCCTCCACCCCTCCTACCTCACGTGTCCCTTCTGAACAGCTTGTAGCCATTGATAGCTGCACTCCAGTCATGGGATTCATCCCACCAAGTTTCAGTAATGGCAACTAGGTGATAACTTTCTAGCAGCACAGTAGCTTCCAGCTCCATGTGCACACAAAAGCTAGAACCCCACAGAGACATCTAAAAAATGTAAAAAGTAGATGCCTAAGTATTACTTGTTATTTTCCAACAATAATACAGCGTTAATATTTTAGAAATCTTGGTTTTCATTTGAATGCTGAACAGCCTTCTACGCTTCAAATTACTGAGAAAAGATACTGGAAATATTTGAGATATCTGAGGAATGAAGCAAACACATTTGGCAGAGCAGGTGTATTATCCAGCAAATGAAGAATTTCTGAACGGGATGACTGAAAAAATTGTCTAATTTACTCAGGTCAAGAAAGTGTATGAGATTTTACAGTCTGAAAGGGTGATAAGCAGATAAACAAGTATGTCAGTGCCTTGTTTGGAAGAAGCTGAATTTAAATTCAGTGTAAGTGAAAGAATTGAACCATATAAAGTACTGGCAAAAGCTTCAACAACCATATGATTTTACTAAGAATTTCTTAGTGTTACACAAAGCTAAAGGTATACCCCTTATATTGCCCTTGTCTGCAATGAAACATGTGTTTGAATTTTTTTTTTTTCTTTTATTTGAGCTTCGTGGAAGGGAAACATTTGCCTCCTTGAACATATATGACATTAATAATTATCAGATTACAGAATCATCACTGCAATCTTTATTTTAATTCCAGATTTCTAAAATAGAAATTGCTTGTCTGTAGACCAGTAGTATTCAAAAAAATGCCGAATCCCCTATTAGCTAATCCTACACAAATTAGGACCGTAATCTGTGCAGTGCAAGGCTTTCACTCTACAAATCCTTAAAGTCTTGATTGCGCTACAGGTTGCAAATCATCTCTAATGAGTGTAACATGGATTTCACAGCTATTAGGCTAACAGCATCTTCATCTGTTTCCTGGTAAACGATCAAGAAAATGCTTCAATTTAATGGAATGGATATATCACCTTACAGATATTATGATCTTGTATGAGATTTGAAACAACTTTAGAGCCCTTGAGGCAAATAATCTGTTATTAGAATTAACTGGACATAATTATGAGAATGTGAGAAGTTTTGCCAAATTCTACCTTAGTTACCTCCGTGTAAAGGTACAGTAATTTTGTCAAACTGCATGAATTTACTTTAGATTTACACTAACAGAAAATAAACTGCATTTGGCATAATGACAGCAGGTTTCTTCCTTGACCTGACAGGAAGGGTTGAACAGACGGGATAACACCTTGCCAAGTCCAACCAGGACAATTCCACTCTCTGATACACATAGCATAACTGAAGAGTAGTTAATATTATTTCCTACACATAAATTTAACTCTTAGGAGTTTCAGCTTCCATCAAATTGCTTAACTGAGTTAAACTGATTACTATGCGCACTTCTAAACAGTCCTGACTTAGCAGATCCCAAGTGCAGTGAACCTTTAGTGAATTCTGAGCTCTGTTGTAAACTAAACAGAGACAGGTTTCCTTAGAATAAACTCCATGTGTTTATGCACCTGTGAAATCTTAAACTGATTTCAAAATCAAAAAAGTGTTTATAATGCTCTGGGTCAAATTTAGCCAAATCTCAGAAGTATTAAAAGGTAGGCTGTGATTACTGGTTGCAGTCCTGATTAATTTATAGAGAAATTACGGAGCTATTACTGCAATTTAGGATTTTATTGATATTCTTTAAGAAACAGTTTTCAGAAAGCTCTCACAAATGTATGCTGTAATAGCTAGTAAAAAATTTTGTTGTTATAGTGTAATTTGCAAACTGCTATTTCCCTTCTGTATCTTCTTTCTTTGGATATATCAATAGATATCTCAATAGATACCCTTAGAAAAGTATCAATAACTGCTGAGATAGGCAAGAAACAGTATTTTATGACTGACCAGGGAATGTTCTTTTTACCATAAGCAGGTTGTCGTGGTTTAACCCCAGCCAGCAACTAAGCACCACACAGCCACTCGCTCACCCCCCCACCAGTGGGATGGGGAAGAGGATCGGAAGGGCAAAAGGGGAAAACTCGTGGGTTGAGATAAAAACAGTTTAATAACTAAAGTAAAATAAAAAAAAATAGAACAGTAGTAATACAAAGCAAGTGGTACACTGTACAATTGCTCACCACCCGCCAACCGATGCCCAGCACGTCCCCCAAGCAGTGACAGAACCCCTCCCTGGCCAACTCCCCTGCTTATATACTGAGCATGACATCACGTGGTATGGAATAGCCCCCACCCAGTCTGAGTCAGCTGCCCCGGCTGTGCCCCCTCCCAGCTTCTTGTGCCCCTGGCAGAGCATGGGAAGCTGAAAGATCCTTGACCAGTGTGAGCACCACTTAGCAAGTACTTAGCACTACTTAACAAGAACCAAAACGTGAGTGTATCATCGACATTGTTCTCAACCTAAACCCAAAACACAGCCCCATACCAGCTACCAGGAAGAAAACCAACTCCATCCCAGCTGAAACCAGGACACAGGTCAATGAAACTCTTGTTAAAATTAGATTTTCTCTAACTATTTACTGCACTTGTGAGTAGGTACCAGTATAGCTTTACTGTTATTGTGGAAAATCTCTTGACCCATAAAAAGTAAGGCATGGTTCTACTGATAAGCAAGTCAGCTTTTAAAATACTATAATAGTAGCTAAACAGAACTTTCCTGTAAGTTTAATACTGTAAAGATTGAAGTGGTGGATTCTTTTATCATAGTAGAACTCATCTTATTGATTACTAGAGAGATGAATTTTAACAGAACATGAGAGCAAAAAAATGATACGGTGCAAATAGTAGCATGACATTTGACCTCAGCATAAAAGAAAGATGTTATGTTTCCCAAAAGAAAAGCAAAATACATTACATTTCAATACAGAAATACAATTGTGAATAATAACGTCTATCACAGTACCCATCACATTAAGAAATGAACTGAGAAGAAGAATTAAGTACTGTGTTTTACAAGGACACCGGAACTCTTGTTTTTGCACTGAAGGAAGTCTGACATCATGTTATGATTTTTTTTAAAGCAATGTGTTTGAGTCCCAGTCAATCACAATTTTATCTCCATGAAGTTCCATGCAGTAATACATTAAAATGAAGTACCTTTTCCTATTTTTGAGCATTTTTGGCTTTTACCACATTTCTCTTTCTTTTTTTTTCCTCAAGATTGATTTTGATTATTTCTTCAAAGATTAAAAATATGCCTTACATAAACTAGAAGTCTGAGAGAAATGTGCTGACAGAATGTTTTATGCCAAAACAGTTTATTCTCGATTAAGCTATCAGCTTTGACACTACTTGTAAGCACTGAAAAAAACAACAGCCCACAAAGCTGGCCTTCTGTCAGGCCAGTACAAGTACTGATTTATTAGAAACTTGGTCACGAGGGTGATAAGATGATTTTAGCTCTTATCTTGCACTCCATTGCTTTGGCACTGGCAACTCACAGCATCCCTATAGGCTCCGCAGTGCCAAATCCTGGTCGTTGTCAGGAGATCTGATGCACTGAGTTCCTTGTGCCACATCTAATAAAAAGAAACAGGGAGAAAGAGCAAGAAATGTTCTGAGATTTATAATCCAGATCAGATAGGGGCTAGAGCCACTTTAATCTCCCAATCTCACTTGAAACACTCTGAAAACACAATATAGAAATGGTCATGAAGCCAAAGAACAAAGCAGGTATCTTCCCTGGTTTTCATTTCATTTCATTTCATTTCATTTCATTTCATTTCATTTCATTTCATTCTTTCCTCAATTCCTAGTTATGCAATGAGTCATGATCAAAATTTCAGGGATCAATGATTTTCTTATTAAAGACATTAGTTAAGAAGAAGTATGTGTAAGTAATTTTATCCTCAGATGTGGATGAATTTCGGTGGTGCTATTCATCTGAATAACATACAGTGTCAGGCCTTCAGAATGTAGCAAGGTTTTATGTTCTAGCAGATAAAAAGATATGATTTTTCAGAGAAACGGAAGTAAAAACTATTTCCAATTTGTGGAATAAGAAAATGCTAGAAACATTCTTTTTTTTTCCATTTCTTTATATTTATTATTGTATAGTTACATAAAGTAAAGCAAACTTCTTGGTTTTATCAGCACTCACTTCTAGAGCTGTGCAAACACTGATTTATTTAGGTGTTTACATTTTTAGTTTTTACTAAAATAATGGGAGTAACTCCCATTGTTTAACTGTTTCCTAGTGCATACTTATTTCTTAGCACCGGAACACAGCATAATGGTGTTTAAAGCTTTTGCACCCAGAATATTCTCTAAAAAATGCTCTAACACTTTGAAATCATTTGCACTTTAAATACCATATGATCTCATAAAGCAATGTCACTTGGTTGGCTGGAGCATACTTAGAATATATAGCTCCCTTGCTGACAATTATGTGCCTTGGCCCTGATGGTCTCAGAATTCAATTGGTGATATGGGAGCTTTTTATTTCTACATCTATGACTCTCAACCAAATGCTATAGATTCATTAGGCTGATAGATTAAGAAGAATTGTGTCATTCTATCTGCTTAGGAAATATCACAAAATATGGATTAGACATTGACTCACTGGTAAAGTGAATATCACATTTGCTAGCCCTTGAAGAACAAGAGTATCTTCAATCTGGAAAGAAAAAGGGGAAAACATTCCTTCTAGATTTTCAAAACCATGTTTGTCCTTCAAAAAGGACAGAGAGGTGAGGGGCCAGGCTCATCAGGTTGGATAGTGCCCTCCATGCCTTGGGAAGCTGAGGAGATGATACATGTGCCTTACAGTGAGGTCATAAGAACCACTGAAAAAGTACATTTCAGTTTTGAAAAACTGAGAAAGCAGGAAGGTGGCAGTCCCTGAAATCTTATTTGAGGGGCAGGGAATGGCAATCTGTGTACAGTTTTAAAATGAAACTGTACTGTGCCCTAAGAGATAAGTAACCTCTGTTCTGAAATGCGACAGGCTCAATGGGACTCAAAGATGTTTTTAAAGAAGTTAATCAGAAAAGGACTGTATTATTAGAGAAGTATATTTCTCTTATACAAAATTGTCCAAATTTAAATCTGAAAGAATTCATACCTAATGTTCAATTAGTCTCTTAATTATTAGAATACATTCTATGAAGTTGTGATATTTTGTATCTCTTAAATGATCTTTATTATTGAAAATAACAGAGGTCTGTATTGTTTTCTGAGAGCTGCTTCAAGTACTCTTGACATGTTTTTTTAATTAGTTTCTTTTTCCTAATAGAAATTTGAACTAGATTTTTTTATGTTAATATTACTTTTATCCATCAAAAAAGTTATGCTTGAAAAAATACCAAAGTTACACTCTTTTTCATATTATCAAACAGTATTAAAATAGGAGTGAATCTGAGAAGTCTTTATTCTGACATATTGCCAACAGTTTTGTATGTTTCTTCTGATGTTATTTTATGTCTCAAAGATCATACCTGATTAGTCTTATATTCTGTTCTTTATTCTTTTTTTTTACTGTAGGTTTTTTATTCTCTATTATTTAATCTTCAGTTGCTAACATAGAAGGCATTCCACATCTGTGATACACCTGGCATAATAATTTAATTTTCTTTGTGAGATGTGAAAAGTTCATCCCATACTTCCCTGGAATTTTGACAGTAACCATTTTGCTCCCATATGACCAAACCCATCAATAAATAAAAATGACCTTTTCTGCTCAGCTAAGATGTAATGAAAGCAAAATATTCAGTCTACAATCACTTAGAAAAAAATCTTATGATCCACAGTATGCCTTGCACTTGTAATTTTCATGACAGAATTGATTTGTTATGAGACTTTTTATATCTGTAAAGAGGAAACTTGTTTCTCAGAAGCCATCTATTCCTCTATCTCATTTGTAAAAAAATGCTAAGCTCCCAATAAATCAGACAGACAACTGATTTCATGGGTTAGTCAGGGTGAAAATGGCAATTTTAACACTTTATTGTAAATTAATGATGAAAATCTTTTAAGACAAAAAACCCTATATGTACTAAAAGCTCCTCAATGTCTACTGGAAGTAAATTTGTAATGAATATTAAAAGTAGTAATGAAATTTTGCCTAAGAAGAATATTAACATTTCTGTTTTAAAATGTAATGCCAATTCAAGATAACCTTAAAACAATCTTCTTATAAGCAAGAAATACATGCATGAAGTTCTGCTTCTGTAGCGGATGCAAGAGTATTACCATATTAAATCAGATACTATTGCCTCAGGAAAGAGTACATTTTAAACTATGTGTCAACCTGATTTATGTGGTATACAGCTTTATAGTAATTCCAGTTTAGTTAGGACCTTATCCCATTTCCATTAAAGGCAGCTTAATCTCTTGTGGGAAGCTTAAGGGGATCTGGATGAAATTGCAAGTGCTAGGATAAAGCTACAAGGTAAAAAAAAAATCTTCATTCAAACAAACCTGAAACACACGCTTAGCTCTGATGAAGTCTCAGTGCACACTCAAATATACTGTGTATTTATTTGTAATAAGGCATTATGATGACTTTTTATATATGTTCTTTAAGGATTAAATGAAAAAACACAAACTAAGAAGGAAATCTATAACAATTTAAGAGATTATATAGAAAATAAGAAGAAAGAAATGATGAAGAGAGACAATTTAAGAACTGAGTAGCAAATGCCCAAGCTACCTTTTTTTCTATTCCCCTTACCAGGTCTTGCATTACATAGCTCCACTCTTTCTTCAACATGTCATGCCCCCCTAAATATTCAAAGCTGACTCTGGAGGAAACACTAAAGAGGCAGTCACCTCTCCATCTCAGCAGTGGAATCACTAACCTCATTTCTCCTTGTTTTTGCTGTGGTCAAAAACATCCCATTTTCAGCATTATAGTGCTTCAAAAAGGTTGAACTAAAAATATATACCTTCAAAGTGGTAATCAGAAATGGTCTATCAAATATGAAAAGAAAATACTTTAAGAAGTATATTTAAGGTGAAGGTCCAGGTGAAAAAAAGTTCATTACAGCCTTACAGGAAAAAAAAAAAAAAACCATGGAAAAAAAAAAAAAAGATTTATTCAATGTTATAGTACAAGACCTTTGTTTTCATGCTTGTACATTACCTGGCAGATGGATAAAACACAGGATTTTTTATCTATATTTTTGCATCTTTTAAAAAAAGCATCAGAAATTTGCTATGACTTTAGCTTAATTTTCTTACATGTAAGCACTCTTTAGTTTGTTTTGTTTCGTCTTCTTGCTTTGTGAATTAACTGTCTCTGTCAAGATTGTCAGGGAGAATAGTGAGATATGCTCACAAAGGTCATGAAGGGGATAATTCATAACGCAGTTAAAGCAACAGAGCTCACGATTTATGTCTTTAAATAATTCTCTGTTCAGGGATGAAGATGATCTGTTATGTTACCAAAACCTTTTAGTCAGGTTATTTATGATAACTTGTGTAATGGAGAACAGTAGAGAACTGTTGAAGATGTAATACATATGTTTTAAATATTCTAATTGCAGTTTTTCCTTACCTACTGTCCTATCATATTTTATTTTCATTAAAAGAGTGATAACAAATATATAAGCATTTTACAGTTACTTGTCAATAGCTGAACATTTTCTTGACATTTTTAACTTGGAACCAGTTTCTATGGGTCAAAAAAGCCATTTATATAGCAAATGATACATAAAAAAGTATGAAAAAAAGAAATTAGATTATGAGTGACTCAAAACTCATGTAACTTCTACAGGTCTCATTACATCATGAAATTAGTGTTAAAGTTCAACAAGGATTCTCTCACATAAGAACATAATTTGGTATTATAGTCTCAATTAACTTTACAGGATCAGTAGTAATGTAAAATCTGTCTGTTACAATCTGCATAATCCCAATCTTAAATGTGTACTCCTTCAAAACAATTTCCTGAAGAGTGTTTAAAATCCAATAGTTTAAATAAGATCAAATGAAAATTACAGCAAAAATGCCAGAAAACAATCTGATGGACAGACCAGAAAAAGTATGAACTATTTTATACTTTCTTAAATGCATAGTAGTTATGATGAAAAAAAAAAAAAAAACAAAACCATATTTGTGGATTTAGTATCATAAGTAGTGCATCCACACATCCTCCTGGAAAGTTGCTGCTGTGTTTAGGAGAAAGAAACAAGTTTGTTATACACGCTTGGGTGCATTGATAACTTGGGGAAACCTGCTGAAAGAAATACAAATTTTTTCAGAAAACTTTCTCCCTTTACATTCAGCCTTCCTCAAATTTAGATTTTGCTTTTGTTTGCTCTTCTCTGCCTATGTACTATTTCAGATAAGCACTGTAAAACTCAGTTAAAGCTTCTGGCATCTGTTTGATACAAAGGCAATCTAAAGGGAAATGCAAAGCCTGTTTATGAGATTAGAATCATAGAATCATAAAATCATTTAGGTTGGAAAGGACCTTTCAGATCATTGAGTCCAACTGTTAACCTAACACTGCCAAGTCCACCACTAAACCATGTCCTCAAGCACCACGTCTACACATCTTTTAAATACCTCCAGGGATGGAGACTCAACCACTTCCCTGGGCAGCCTGTTCCAGTGCCTTGACTACCCTTTCAGTGAAGAAGTTTTTCCTAATATCCAATCAAAACCTCCCCTGGAGCAACTTGAGGCTCTTTCCTCTAGTCCTATCACTTGTTACTTGGGAGAAGAGGCCATTCCCCACCTCACTACAACCTCCTTTCAGGTAGCTGTAGAGAGCAATAAGGTCTCCCCTGAGCCTCCTTTTCTCCAGACTAAACAACCCCAGTTCCCTCAGCCACTCCACATAAGACTTGTGCTCTAGAATCTTCACCAGCTTTGTTGCCCTTCTTTGGACACACTCCAGTACCTCGATGTCCTTCTCGTAGTGATGGGCCCAAAACTGAACACAGGATTCGAGGTGCAGCCTCACCAGTGCTGAGTACAGGAGCATGATCACTTTCCTCATCCTGCTGGCCACACTATTTCTGATACAAGCCAGGATTATGCAGGTTCAGGCTTCACAGATGGAGGTGAATCTGACAACAGCAATACCATGAGTTCTGTTTGAAAGAAAAAGGCTGAACTTTTGCTGGGCATTTTTATTTACTCCTACAGCTTCTTGGACACAGGCACACTGTGAGATTAATGTTTTCAGAGAGACAGTGGTTATTCTTTCCTGGCCTACAGATAAACAGTGTTACATAAAATAAGAAATCTGATGTGCCATGGTCTGGTCTAAGCCTTGAGCAGACTACAAAATGCTGGTAGTGACTAGCCGCAGCTTCCAGCATTCTCAGGTACGTTGCTACTACAGTGACGGTAAACACTGTTTCTAGTTTCAGAAGTGATAGCTTCTCTAAGATCTAGCCAGGCAATTATGAGTTCAGAGAAGATGTCAGAGTACCTGCAGTCCAGGGGCCATGTGTCACCTTTAGTCAGTGTCCCCAGTATTCTCTCCTCAGATTCGCTCTTCTCATTTATTACAAGCAAGGGCCAGGCTTCCATTGCATCTGACTCTTCTTGGAAAAACGTTGAGCCTCAGATTTTCAGCTTACCCTTGAGGTGACACTGTTAGTAGTCCAGAAGGCTACTCTGGATATAGGTCATTTCTCAAAAAGAAATTAAATACCTATCTTTAGCAGTTGTACAGCCTTCTTTTTTATTATTAGAAAATTTGGCAGGATAAGACTTCCACCCTTCTGAAAGAGAATGAAGACCTCTCTCTGCCTGTCCTGCTCCTGGTAGTGAAGGTTACAGAAGTACCACTGCACTCTAAAGACTTTTTCTTTCTTAATGCTCCCCTGAGGTAAAGATTTTACAGACAAAAATCTAAAGTACTACCTTGGTGCTTCTCAAAAGGTTTTTGCTGGCTCAACTGTTTCTGACCAAGTTATAGACGGGTAGAGTCATAAAGTTGTAAAGTTGAGAAAGAGGTTCTGAAATCTAGCTAAGTCTCTTAACCGGGTAGTTTAAAACAATGTTGGTGAAAGGTCAATAGGAAAGGAGAAGTTTTAAAAAGTTACACTGGTCATCATAGTCAGCAAATACAGATCTAGATCTACCAGCAGCAAACTCTGAGTGACTTTCACAGCAAATGGCAATCTTCCCTGTGGCAATGACAAGATTTACAAGATGACATGATTTGTCTGCATGAAGGCTTTAAAATCACTGTAACACATGAAAGCCCTCCCACATCACTTATGCTTTTAAAGCACATTTATATTCTGAAACAGTAACCAACACAATAAAATATTCAATATTATCTTGCAAGGAAGGAGGTAAGGGAACAACCATACTGTTTCATTAGTGGGTATGCAGCATGAACAATTCCAAAAAATAGAATGGGAAAAATGAGTATGTATTTAGCCTGTCTGCAACTTGATGCAGAAACAACAGCAAGTGTGCTAGGGTCTTGTCTTCTGGCAATGAATTAAAGGTCTTCCCCACACTCACTGTACAATACCTAGGCGAGAAATCGGTTGCTATACTCCTGCTATAGATCACTTCAGCTTTACGTGGGTAAAATGAATTACATCCTTTCCACATGTGGGCAGTTCATTCAATTACTTTACTGTTTTCTAAAACCTAGAAATCTTTTTGTCCCCCTCTTTCAGACATTTTCTTCCACTCCTACTTCTACTTCCCTCACCCCAACAGTTGTCTGTGTCTGGATGAGGCTATTAGAATTCTTTCCATGAGCCTGGTAGGAATAGTCAGCAGCCTCTAAAGAACTGCCATCTCTGGCATTGTTATAAATCTCTGAAGTTCCTTCCATTTATCTTAGGCGGCGTAAACTGAACTGCAGTAACTGAGTTTTTTCCTGTGTTTTCCATGGTCCCCTGAACATTTCACATAATTTAGAACACAGAAGTCTAACACTGTGGTTGAATTTGTACAAGGGTTTGACAATTTTTTGCCCTTTAATTGTAATTCTACTTGTTAAAATGTAGGCAATAAATTCATGCATCAGAATACAAGATGACTACTTATTTGTGTCAAGAAGGAATTTACTCCCTATTGTACATGCCATTTACAACATCTATACAATTTACTAGATTAGCTGTTAAGCATTTGGAGGTGGTCACTTTTCATTGAAGCACAATTCAAAACAATACGCTAGGCTTGGACTTCAGTTCTGTGGTGATTCACTGTAGTTTAAACATACAAATGGTCAAAATGAGTGGGATAAAGGTTCACTTACTTGAGTATCTCGTATTTAACACTGATTACAAATAAATGCCTAAGGAAGAGAAGAGCTGTGCATGGCACTTGCTTTCCTATCCTCCAACGTATTTCTATTCACACTGTAATATCCATGAATTTAATGACCCTCAGTGGATCTCTCTAACACAAAGTTGTCCAGTTTCCCCTAGAACCCAGCATAAGCTAAAATTTTAACATTCACAGGCATCAACAAATTTCAGCACCAAAAAATATCACAGGCCTACTCTTCATTCCTTAAAAAAATACCTCCTTTTATTTGTTTTGTATATAGCTCCTAGCAGCTTTTTTTATGTCCTCCAGTACTTAAATAAAAAAAAAAATGTATCAAAAGCCTGTATGCCTGTCCATGCCACTCATGGTTACAGACTGCTATCATAACTCCCTCAGGTATCTTTTTTTCAGGAATGAATAGTAGACCTCCCTTCCTCTTCCCTCAGGTAAAGAGTCATTCTTCATATAAAAATAATTATAAACTCGATAATCCTTGTTGTCTGCACCCAAACCCTTTACAGTTTTACTATATGCTTGTGAGAGAAGGGGAGGAGAAGCAAGAGGACCAAAAAGCTAGAACTGTATACTGTAATCAATATATGGGTAGAAAATAGATTTATACAGTAGCATGGTGTCTGTTTCAATTTATGTTCCTTTCACACTCATTTCTAATAATGATTTTTTTTTTTTGACTGCTCAACAGTATCAGACTTTCCTATAAAATTATTGTGACTCCAAGGTCTCATGTCTTAATGGAAATGATCAGCTCAGTACTACCATTTTGTATGCAAGTTAGGACTGGTTTTTTCCCTCACGTGCATCATGTTACGTTCACTTGTACTGAATTTCATTGCCCATTTTATTGCCCTGTCACTCAGATTCAAAGAAGTTCCGCTGTTTTTTACAAGTGACTTCACCTCTACTGCCAAAAATAGCTTTGCTTTAACAGCAAACTTTGCAAATCCACGTGTGAACTTTACCTCTTACACTTTGGTTGCTCAATTTTGTTACATGCTTCTGTGACCAACTCTATTGAAAATCTTTAAGAAGTGCAACTAAACAAGATCACTTGTTCTTTCACTTCCTCAGAAAACTGAAAGTTTTGTTAAGCTTTACAAAAGAGAGTTTCGTTCTCCCTAAGTAGATCACATTTACCTAAGTGCCATTAATTTTGTCATTTGCTATAGTTTTACTAATTTTCCCAGTACAAATGTACAGTGTTCCCCATGTCCTCCCTGAAACTTTTCTAAAAAAGTGACATCACATTTGCTACTCTCCACTGGTGTTATGGAATTTTTAAGGAGGAGATAACACACAATTGCTGTGATTCGTCTTGGAAGCCTTGAATAAATACCATTTAATCTTGATGTGTACTAACATTCATTCTGTTCGAACCACAATCTCTTCCATGACTTCTATTTCAGACAGATTCTCTGACAAGTTGCCCACCAAGAAAAATTCAAGCATGGGAATCTTCTCAGTGTCTTTGTGAATGCTAATGCAAAGGGTTCATTTTGCTTCTGTGTAGCACTTTTATCTCCTCTGACTGTTTTTTTAATACCTTAATTGTCAATAAGTCCTACAGACTGCTGGAAGGCTTCCTGCTACTGACTTGTTCAACAAAGACTTATTAACAGTTATTTTCCTTCAGTTAGCTGTTCCTCAAACTTTTTTTTGCCCTCCATTAATGCATTGTTTTTACACTTAATCTGACAGTGTTTCTCGTCCTTTTGTTTCATTTTTCATTTTTTCATTTGGACTTGAGCTCAGTTTTCTGAAGGAACACTTCTTATATATAACAGTATCTCTCCTCTCTGAAAACTTTCTATATAGGCAGTGTTGTTTGCCCTGTGTTTCCAATATGGCATTCTACAGTAGTCTCCATGATGCCAGTAAGGGTCTAATTTTCTCATCTGCTTCTTAACAAGCTCTCTCATTCTTATGTAGTCTCCCTTGTAGCCTAGTAAACACCCAGGCAGTATCAGCACCGTAGGTGTATAATCAGCAATACAGATCAAATACTACATTTTCTTCTATTTAGGTCTGTACTTTCATTTCATACAGGGTATGATACTCCTTTAGATAAGTAGTCCATTAGTATGATTTGATTTTAAGATCTCTTGACACTTAATACTCTTCCATCAACACTATGGCTGATATTGTCATCCTGATGTTCCAGTGTCACATCGACTGACAGTATTCCACCAAGTTTCCAATATGCATACTATGTCAATGTCTTCATTTGGGAGTAAACATCCAAGCTTCCCCACCTAATTATTTAAAAATCTAGCATTCATGAAGATGTAAGTACACTATTGTGTTGGTTCTCCTTTTGCAAACTATATAAACAGGATTGTCTTTTTACCTATTTCAGTATTTCTATTCTCTGATACATATTTCATTTAAGCATGCCAAATTTCCATGTCTTCATCAATAAGAAAAGCACCATCCCAAGGCATGTAGTCTTCTGTATTTGCTTGCTGTTTCCCAGTCTTCATGTAACATGCATGTGGAAGATGGGAACAAAGTCTCTGTAAAACCTTCTTTTCACATGTATGTAAATGAGCCAAAATAGAAAAGAATACAGAATGTCATCAGTGTTTAAGGAAATAAGGAAAATCAGAAACATCTCTGAAGACTCTATTTTAATTTTCAAGTATTTCCAAAACTATTAGAAAAATTTGTGTATGTGCATGTGTGTGTATCAGTATTTTGATAGCTTTACAGTCATTACTCTTTTCATAAACCATCACATACAGATTATTTGGTAGCAGTAGACCAAAATAAGAAAATTCATTTTCCAGTATCTCTACCAAGCTCTATCAAGAGAAATTAAGACCTTAAAGGTAAGTCCTGAAAATACTAATATTTCTGCTTTCCTCTCTTCTATTTATGAGTATTCAAGCCAATTCTACAGAAAATTTAAGAGGAATTCACTTGTCTAGCCCTTTTCCAAAAATGGTGTTGGAAATATTTTTAATGGAAAGAGGCCTACTTTACTTTCCTGAAATCTGTCAGTGACATGACTGACTTGTCCTAATTAAATAAAAACAAAAAGTTATGGAACAGTTTTCAAAACCATATTTGTTGCTTGGTCTTAGATGACAAGCAAGTGACTTGACTAATGACCTTGAACCATTGTTATAATTTATAATATTATACCAGTATAGGTCACACTGGAATGCTGCCAATCATCTGTCTCTTATTTTCTAATTCTTTTTTATAATAAAACTAATATGTGAGAACCAACAGATGCTAAAGCAATTTTAAAAAATGTTCATGCATTTATACTGGAAATTTTATATAGGCTGTCAAATTATATATTCCATGAGGTTGCTTTTTAATAAAATGTCTGTCTTTATTAAATGTGCGTTAAAATGAATGAGGGTAAAAGATTATGTTCACTAAGCAATTAGGCTCATTTAAGTGTGCCTGACAAGACTCTAGAAAAAAAAATATCAGCAACTCATGGTATTGCATACACATATCACAACAGACTTAAATACACACTAAAATGCATTTAGAAAATAACTACACATACTGAAAGAAACAGTAACAGTTCCTATCAGTTCATATCCTTTAACTAATATCCATAAGAAGTGAACAAAATCATATTAGCATATGTTAAGTGAAGCTGTGTCACTGTTAAATTTCTTGCTATAACACGTGATTTTTTAAACGAACTTACTACATCTGTAAAGGCAATTATTCTAACTGCATAATGGAGCAAAATGAACTTGTAAAATATTATTACAGTAGTTGTAAATGGTACTACTGTCAGCACTATGCCACTAATTATGTCCAGATAGTAATGATTATTTTACCTGTGCAATGAGGGTGTTTCTAGTATGCTAATAAGTTAAATCATTAGTTATGAAAATCAAGATATAAAATTATGAAGTGAAGAATTAGCCCACATTTTAATCATATTCTAGAATCACTCTGGCTTTTGGAACATGTTGTACAATAGTAGAATGGTAGATTCTCCTTCTATTGGGTCACTAACTGCATCACTGATTTGGGATATACCAAACGAGATCTAATGCAAAGTAATGGCAACAGAATGACTTTGCTAATATTCTAGTATTGACTTTAAGTCTTTACATATGGAACACATATGTATCATGCAATAAATGGTTTCAAATTTCTGAGTACAGACACAATTGAGTCACTAATAGAATATTTTAGCATTGTCTTGTCCAATCTGGATTTGAAATGCTCACTAAATGTTTCGTATTTTCTTGTAAAGAAAGATAGATTTCCAGATTTCCGCTTCTGTGATGCCTGTAGCTGAGAAGATCAATATAAGAGATGAATTTGCTTGTCTGTTTTATACTGCTGTATAACATATCTGAGACATTACACATCTGAGAAATAGATAAGTACACTACTTATTTTTAAGTACATTATTATTATTAGGTGCACTTTCTTTGTAAGTGGAGAGCATTCTGAAGTGAGAATATTAAGCATCTGTTTATGAAATATTATACTAATGGGCTTCTGATTAATTATGATATCTGAAATTAATTTTATTGCCATTGTTCGCATAGGATTAAACTATGCAAACACATGCTGATATGGTTAGATATACCCAAATGATTAGTTCCATTTCCCCAAATCTTCAGATTTTTGCCCATTCCTTTCATAAATCAAAGGACTCCAAGAAGCATGTCTGTGGGTAAGCCTGCCTTAGAAAATCTTGGGTCAAAAAATAAATGTTTTTAGGGTATTGTATAAAAGCACTAAACTTGATTTACTCTGAAAAAAGATGGAACATAATTAATATTTATTGAAATTATTCTGCAAGTAAAGAAATTTTCCATCTATTATAGGCTCATGTAACACGAAATCTTGTTATGGACTTAAAAATAAAAAGGATTTCCCCAGAATCCTTGAATGAAGCAAATATTACCTAGGGATTTAAATTCTCCTCCTTGCAGGCAGTTCATCCAAGACCTTCTGTAATATTCTTTAGAGGATTATAAAAATTTGCCCAATCACAGCACACAGGTGCTGCCCAGCCAAATGCTCGGATGAAAAACTTCAGTCTCTTCTTACTGTGACTCTGCTAGAATATTAATGTAACTTCACCTTTTCATTTGCATAGGCTAATCAGAGGAAGAGTTATTACTGCAGTTTTTATTTGCCCAGCTCAGGCAAGTTTACATGATATTCAGTTTATTAAGGGGTTATTAGTGAATCTGCCTCTGGTGTTTATGAATAGCCTTCCATCCTCTCACACTCTTGTTCCACTACTAACTCCATCTATGAATCATTATTAGCAGTCTTAAATTGCATGGAAAGCCTTTTCAGATCCTTTGCATTTGTGTGTGTTCCACCTCTAGTTTTTTACATGTAAATAAGATAATGCATTGGGCTCCAAAGTAAAACTGGTATAATAATTTTACCCAAGAATTTCCAAGGTCTATGACACAATAATCCCATATGAGAAACTGCTGAAATCTTACCATTCTAGTATCATAGTTTATAATTCAATATATCATATCTAATCATTTGATGAAGGAGAGGATTAGTTGTTTTTAAAACAAGGATAGGTTTTTGCTTTTTTTTTTCTTTTGTTTATTGAGAAGATGATTCTGTACAAATTTTCATTGTCATTACCAATCAATACAGTTTTGCAGATCTTTTTTTTTCTCTCTCTCATTTCATAGGCCTTAAGTTGTTTAATGGTTTGCTTGCTTTCACAGAAAAATTGTTATGATGCATTGAGAGAGAAAGATATTTTTTAAAATCAACAGTGTAATAGATCAGTATGACTGAGTGGTTTTGCTTACGGTATTCATTGGTTCAGCATGAAACACAACATATCACTTAAATTGTATTCATTAAAGAGTCTGCACATAAAATATTTAAAGTGAGAATAGAAAGCCCTCAACAGAAGTTAAATAGCCCTAGGGGAGAGGAACTATTGCTCAAAATTAGTCAGCCTATCAATCTTAGAAATATCAACACCTCAGAAGAATTCAGTGTGTCTATCAAATAAAATTCTATAAAGGTGTATTAAAAAGCAAAACAATTCCAGTCTTACATATTTTATTTATTGGACACTTGTAGCTTGTTTTGAAAAAAAAAAAAGAATGAACAGAAAAAAACACATTTGTAGTTCTTCCCTTCCTTGTCCTGCCCTGCTCTATCCTCTCACTGCATTCACATATAGCATTTTTTACTTCAAGAACATACTTTTCTCCCTCTCTGTTGCCCCCTCTTTAGAATCCTGGTAGATAGTTTTCATTCCTATAATTTGTAATGAATGCTGATCAACACATACGCTCTTCAGAGAGTCACAGTTTAGTCACTAGTTGAGTCTGTTCACCTTTTAAGTATTTCCTATCAGTAAATTACTTGGAAAGAGTTGATGGTGACCTGTTATTTTTACTTCTACTTTTCCCTAAAGCACGGAGATTCCATAAGAATGCAGAACATTGCAAGATCTGGAAACAGAGGTTACTGTAAACTCACCATTATCAATAAAGAAAATATATAATTTGAATTAGTGAAAATAAAACCTGAGTACATTAATAGTAATTGGAAGCATTATTCTTCCTCATTATGTTTTAATTTTTTTTTATTTTAATTGACCATTTTTCACCTCCTGAACAATATCAGTCAGAAAGTTGTAGCTAAAATTTTCTGTATAAAGGCCTTGCTGCCTAAATTTAAGTAAATGTGAAGTGCTTTGCTAATAGGATTAGTTATGTGTTTTGTTGGTTTGGCAAGACATTTCTTGGGAGCAGAATTTTAATTCAAATGAAATAAAGTAGGGTTAATTTTGTGTCAGAATTATGCACAGAATCTGCAATATACTAAAAAACCATCTTGTCAAATATATTTGGTATGTCAGTATAGAAAGTTTTAATAAAATTATTTTCTTTTATAGTCTAGGGGAGAGTGGTAGAACTCAGAGGTTGAAAGAAGTGCAGGAAAGAGTAAGATTAAGATTTCACCTTTACTGACGTACATTGGAGGTAACTTCATTAACTTAAAACCACTAAGTGGGAAATCAGAATTCAGGAAGAAGACTATAAAGAGAGGAAACTTTCAAAGAAAATCGGAAAAAATTAAGAGCTTTCCTTATCCCATTTTCAAGTTGCTAGTAGACAGGTTCAGCTATTTCTTGAGAAAAATGGGACTTATCAACCCAAAATCTAGTGCGTTTCCAAGCATCAGTGATTCAGGACCTTGGAAATAAAACAGATGATGTGCCTTTTGAGTACAGTATTTTCAAAAGTTGTGCCTGTTGTTGTTTACTTTCATTGTAAAATGAAATGAAATCCTTAACCAGGATCTGATTTACAAAGTCTGAAGAGGCCCTGCAAACTGCCTCTGATGGGCCTTTCAAAACTGAAGGTATCCACCTCCAGCTGTCCCCAACATTTCCCCCACCAGTGTTTCTCACACTAAAAAAAGGTGTATCATCTTAATATCAGACTGAGTAAAGGAAAGGACAAGCATGTTTGCATGTTTTCTGAAAATACTTTCAGAAAGAAAGTGATTACAGATTGATGACAGTTGGTTTTAAGAATACATTATTGTCAGAACTCACCGAATACCACTATTAAGTGGCTGAAAAAGTGTTGCTCTAAGGGAATCTAGATATCTGTAGTAATGTGAACACAGACATGTATGAATACTGTATGAGAAAATAAACTGACTGCTCTTTTGGGAGGACTAAATATTTGCACAGGTTGCTACCTAATGCCCACATATGCAATCTGATAACATCACATATGGCTACTCTATGCTGTGAGAAATCATGTACATTACTTCCCCAGGGGAAAAAAAATCTTTTGTCATTTCTGCCCTTGCTCCCAAGACCCCAAACCCCTTGCCCTTTTATGTCACCTAGGCATCTTCAACATTTGTATCATTCTCATGACAACACTGCTTATATCCTCCATTGCACTGTTTTTACTCGTTCTTAAAAAATCACTTTTCTGTGTCATCTATTTTTTGCCTTACTGTGCTGCTTCAATAAACGTTCCCATATCATGTCTCCTCATGCTGCAGCAGAAACAAGTGTTCCTTCTTTCTTCCTCCTGTGTAAGAAGAAAGATGACAGCATCAGCATTTATCTCAGGTAATAAAAAATGGTGTTGTTTTTAAAGCCTATGTAGACAAAACCTCATCTCAGATAGAGTCTGGACAATCCCTACATCTTTTAAGCACCAAACTTGAAGCAATCTTTCTTTCTTTGATTTCTCCAAATCTTTCTTTGATTTCTTCAAATCTAGCACAACGTAACAAGCACACTATATTTTGATCCTGTATACAGTTCTACCACTGATGATGTAAATATTTCTCCTCTATAATGGGTTTATTCTATTTATTTAAGAAACTGATTCCTTATCTTTAAAATTATTCAGAAGACCAACTGTCTTTTTGGTCTGTAAACTGCAGAGTATGATTTATACAGGCTCTTCATGATTCTTATATCTTAAAGACATGACTCTGATATGCCTATTAATAACTATTTCAAATCCTGTATCATCCCTTTGTTCAACTGAATTTTGTCATATGCATTTTGCTAAACTTCCATTACTTTTTCACTAAAACCCTTTTGGTAAAATTTCCTATTAAAATTTGCAAAACTCTTGTGTGTCCTTTTTCTGTGAAAACAGAATTTGATATAAATTTTTTGAAATGGAAATAATCTTGAGAAGTAATGAATATTTTTATTTTAACCAACTTTTGCTAGCAACTTTATAACAAAAGCATTTTTTTCTATAAAAATATTTTCTTATTTTTCTTGTTTTTTAAATAAAATGTATAGACCTATATATGTACACATAGCATTCCAAATGGTTTTCTTTACTTGACTGTTAAAATTTGAGGTATGATAAACTTTCTGGGAAACCATGAGAAATGAGATGTGTAAGTCTCTCTGTTTCATATAAATGAAAATGACTGTCACATAACACCTCCCACTCTACTCAGCAGTTGTCAGGCTGCACCTGTAGTACTGTGTCCAGTTCAGGTCCCCACAATTCAAAAAAGATGTGGACAGAGTGGAGAGGGTCCAAAAGAGGGCCACAAAGATGATCAAAGGGCTGGAGAACCTGTGCTATGAAGAAAGACTGAAAGAGTTAGGGAATAAAGACAGCCCAAGAGGACCTCATCACAGTATTCCAGTACTTAAAGGGTGGTTACAAAGAGGACAGAGGCTCTCTCTTCACAAGTAGCCACGTGGAGAAGACAAAGGGCAATGGGTACAAGTTGTACCTGCAGAGGTTTCATCTCAATATAAGAAATAAATTTTTTGCAGTAAGAACTATCAATCACTGGAACAACCTCCTCAGGGATGTGGTAGAGTCCTCGCCACTGGAGGTTTTCAAGATGCAGTTAGATAATCTTATTTAGGCTACTTTTCACATAAAAAGTTGGACCAGATGATCTTCTGAGGTTCCTTCCAACCCGGGCTGTTCTATGATTCTATGGTTATATAATAAACTCCTTGGTATTTAAAAAAAAAAATTCTTAGGTTAGAGTAAATGTTTCAAGGGAATAATTAGAAGAATAGATAGTAAAGCCAACTTCATACACACCACAAAATTATGTTATAACAAACCCCATTTTTATAGCTGGCGAAGGAACATCATGGTTAACTGCCCATTCTTTGCAAATACACAAACATGAACATTAATATACTCATCAAAATCAAGAGGTGCTGAGAACAGACAAGCTTTGGGAATCTATCCTGTCTACTCGCTTATGAGGGAGTAGTTAGTAAATAAATGGATATTACCTTTCCTACTGTAGGACATTGTCGTGGTTTAACCCCAGCCAGCAACTAAGCACCACGCAGCCGCTCGCTCACCCCCTCCACCGGTGGGATGGGGAAGAGGATCAGAAGGGCAAAAGGGGAAAAACTCGTGGGTTGAGATAAAAACAGTTTAATAACTAAAGTAAAATAAAAAAATAGAACAGTAGTAATACAAAGCAAGCGGTACACTGTACAATTGCTCACCACCCGCCGACCGATGCCCAGCACGTCCCCCAAGCAGCGACAGAACCCCTCCCTGGCCAACTCCCCTGCTTATATACTGAGCATGACATCACGTGGTATGGAATAGCCCCCGCCCAGTCTGAGTCAGCTGCCCCGGCTGTGCCCCCTCCCAGCTTCTTGTGCCCCTGGCAGAGCATGGGAAGCTGAAAAGTCCTTGACCAGTGTGAGCACCACTTAGCAAGTACTTAGCACTACTTAACAAGAACCAAAACATCAGTGTATCATCGACATTGTTCTCAACCTAAACCCAAAACACAGCCCCATACCGGCTACCAGGAAGAAAACCAACTCCATCCCAGCCGAAACCAGGACAGACATCATTCAACTTCTTTTTCATTAGGCCTCAGGAAGTAACCTATTAGAGAAAAGAATAAATTGCATTCCAAGAAAGGAGAAAGAAGTCAGTAGTAAAAAGGTCATATTTTGGGTTAGTACCAAAGGAGAAAACTGAGTCCTGTGTTACCAAACATAGATGAAGTGAATAATACATAAATCCAATAATATGCGAATTTGAGCTTAGGTAAGTACGGTAGATCAATCCCCAAATGCAATTAACAGTTGAAGATGTAAGTGTTAACACTACTCATTGACCAGCATGTTCACTAGAAGACCTGTAAAGTTTAGCTCTGGTGAGTCTGTATTAGGTTTTCCTTTGCTGTTTTCTGGTTGCCCAGATAAATGGAATTTGAAATAACAGCAGATTTTGTGAAATGCATTATAGTTTATAAAACCTTCATTCTCTATCAAACCCATAGTTATTTATTCAATTTAGAAAATGACACTCTTCTAAAATTCCCAAGGATAAAAATCCTTGATACATCAAAGGGTGTTTAACAACCAATATGCTGAATTCAGAAAACAGATTGACATTACATATACTACATTACATTACCTGTTATGAAGTTTATTTGAATATTATGTTGAGATAATGTGACCTGTTTGCTAAGTCATATATGATAAAAGGGAATAATTTCTAACATGTTCTTAGTAAAATACTATATTTTACAATGTTGGGCAGAAAAGCTATATAGTTTAAAAATAAGAAGTGGGTAATGATGTGTACATTGTGAGGAAAAAATGATCAGGAGTTAGAGCATTAGAATGCCAGCAAACTGAAAGATAGTGTTCAAGGAAATATATTTGATATTTCTATGGATTATTCCTGAAAGACAATGTCTTTCCAATGTCATGGAAGACAATGTATGTGATCAGGTTTTTAGCAACTAAAATTGTCCTAATGCATTCTGCTGCCTTCTCATCTGTCATTACCCCCAGCCTCACAAAGCTTTCCAGCCATGCCATCCTTTGTATTACTTTCATCTTCTTTTCTGTCTTCCAGTTCACCACCATTTGTTAGATCTTGTCTTTTTTCCTTCCACATCCCCATAAGATGCTTGTTTGTCCACTCCAAAACCAAAACTCTGTCCAAGGACTTTTCAGCTTTTGCTCCTGAATGTTATAGTCTCTTCCTAGCTGAACTCCCTGGTACTTCCCTTCTTTCAGTCCATTAAAAATGCCACCAGCAAAGTCATTCTCTGACTGCTGTTTTGATCAGGTTTGGCTTTTTCTCATACTTTCACCACCACTTCCGCACAGTGTGTCATGTTTAGGCTCTTCATTTTGTGTTTTTTGAGCTTTGAGTAATTTATAGCTTTGGCCTATTTTTTCAGCGTTGTCTCATTTTACTTCTTCTGTAACTGTGTGCACTGCTTGTATCCCTTTATCTTTTGATTCTAGGTCTTTGCCGCCTACTTTGCTGCTCATTCTGCCTTGAGCTGGTCTGCTAAGATTTAATCTTTTTCTTTTAAAGTGGAATTGTCATTTCAAATACAATGTACAAATGTAAAATCTTCTTTCAGGGAAATACTGGGCATTACTACTAATAAAATACAAAAAAGGATGATCAACCTCACTGCTGCCTACAATGAGGTGACTACTGGATGGGGGGAGGGCAGTGGACGTTGTTTATCTGGACTTTAGTAAGACTTTTGACATTGTCTCCCTTAACTTCCTGATAGACTAAGTAATGAAATAAGGTCTAGATAAGTGGAAACGAAGGTGGATTGAAAACAGGCTGAACTGCTGGGCTCAGGGGACTGTGATCAGCCACGAAAAGTCACACTGGAAGCTAGTCTCTAGTGGAGTACCCCAGAGGCCAATACTGAGGCCCATACTGTTTGACATCTTCATTAGTGATCTGGATGATGGAACAGAGCACACCCGCAGCAGGAGTGCAAATGATTCAAAACTGGGAGGAGTGGATGATAGACCAGATGGGTTTGATGCCATTCAGAGGGATCTTGATAAGCTGGAGAAATGTGCTGACAGGAATCTCATCCCATTCAGCAAAGGGGAATGCCAAGTCCTGCACCTGGGGAGGAATAACCCAGGCACCAGTACACACTGGGGAATACCAGCTGGAAATCACCTTGGCAGAGAGAGACCTGAGGATCCTGATGGACACCAAGCTGACCATGTGTGCTTGTTGCAAAGAACACCAATGTCTGCATTAGGCAGATGTGGTGGGTTGACCTTGGCTGGCCAGGTGCCCACCAAGCTGTTCTGTCACTCCCCTTTCTCAACAGGACAGGGGGAGGAAATACAAGGGGAAATGAAAAAGATCATGGGTCAGGGTAAGGACAGGGAGATCACTCATCAATTTCTGTCAAGGGCAAAACAGACTCAACTTGCAGAAATTAATTCAATTTATTGCCAATTAATTGCAACAAAGTAGGATAGTATGAAATAAAACAAAACTGAAACACCATTCCCCCACCCCTCCCTTCTTCCCAGGCTCAACCTCACTCCTAAGTCTTCTACCTCCTTCCCCCAAGTGGTGCAGGAAGATGGGGAATGGGGGTTGTAGTCAGTTCATAAAGCTTTGTCTCTGCTGCTCCTTCCTCCTCACACTTTTCTCCTGCTCCAGCATGGGTCTCTCCTACAGGATACAGTCCTTCTATATAGACCTTCTCCAATGTGGGTCCTTCCTACAGGCTGCAGTTCTTGAAGAACTGCTCCAGCATGGGTCCTTTCCATGGGGTACAGTCTTTCAGGAATGGACTGCTCCAGCATGGGTCCCCCACAGGGTCACAAGTCCTGTCAACAAACCTGCTCCAGTATGGGCTCCTCTCCATGGGCTGCAGCTTCCTTCAGGGCATATATACCTGCTCCAGCATGGCGTTCCTCCACAGGCTGCAGCGTGGATTGGTGCTCCACTATGGTCCTCCATGGGCTGCAAGGGGACAATCTGCATCACCATGGTCTTCACCACAGGCTGCAAGAAAATCTGCTCTGCTGCCTTGTGCACCTCCTCCCCCTCCTTCTTCACTGTTCTTCGTGTCTTCAGGGTTGTTTCTCTCACATTTTCTCACTCCTGTCTCATAGCTACTCCGCAGCACTTTTTACCCTTTCTTAAATATGTTATCACAGTGGTGTTGATTGGCTCAGCTTTGGCCAGCAGCAAGTCCATTTTGGAGCCGGCTGAAACTGGCTGTGTCTGACATGGACGCAGCTTCTGGTGCCTTCTCACAGAAGCCACTCCTGCAGCCCCCCCCAAAAAAAAATCCTTGCCATGCAAACCCAGTACAGCAGAGCACTGACAGCAGGTCAAGGGAGTTGATCATTCTCCTCTGTTCTGCCCTGGTGAGACACATATGGAGTCCAGGGCTGGGCTCCCCAGTACAAGAGAGACATGGATTTAATGGAGTGAGTCCAGTGAAGCACCACAAAAGTGATGAAGTGACTGGAGAATTATATGAGGAAAGACTGAGAGAGCTGGGACTATTCAGCCTGCAAAAGAGAAGGCTCAGGGAGAATCTTATCAATGTGTTTGAATATCTGATGGAAAAGAGTAAAGAAGGTGGAACCAGACTCTTCCCACTGGTGTCCCATGTCAGGAAAAGACACAATGGGCACAAACTGAAAGACAGGGCATTCTATTTAAACACAAGAAAAAAAAAATTACTGTGGGGGTGATCAAACACTGGAGCAGGTTGCCCAGAGAAGTTATGAAGTTTTCATCCTTGCAGATGTTTAGCATTCGACTGGGCATGGCTCTGTGCAATCTGCTCTAGCTGATTTCCATAGACACCTTCCAACCTCAAACCATTCTGTGTAGTTCTGTGTGAAATTTACTCCCATATTTGTGTCCACACTTGTTTCATGCTGCTTTTTGTTTAGTTTGCTATTCTTTCTCTCCCCAACTGTCTACTAACTACTGAGTTTACAGGTTATTTTGCAAGAAGAATTAATAGGAACTAGATTCCTAGGTAGCTGATTTTGAAAGACTTGCCTCATATCTTTAAAATCTAAACTCTCAGTGTCTTGTGATTGCTATATCACTTAATAATAACAGCAATTCTTCCTGGCAAGAGCAAATAAGTAATAATGTTGGCTTCTGTTTCTTCTCTAGGCTTTTCTGGCACAACAGTGGTTTCTAACATCCAAGCAATCAGGCACTAGTAAAACTGCTGGGCACTTGTTAAACTTTAGGCCCCTTGCCATTATATTTGCTTATTTGCAAATCTTTGGTGTTTTTGCCAATAAGACCAGCTAAAAGTTACTGCAGTTTTAGATGAACAGTCCTCAGGTCTGATTCTGCTTTCAACTTAAACATGAAATCTTTCTGAATAACTTAGGGCTGGCCTGAGCTGCCTGGTGCTATGACCTACAGGGAAGAAAATAATGTCTTGAAAAGTATGACATGCTAGATTAAATAGCAGAAACCTCCTCTGCAAAAGTTAAAAACAGAGGAAAAGAATTATCATTTTCACATAGGCTGGAAAAACTGTCGGACTTTATGGAACTCCCTTACAGTTCTTCTTCATCCATTCTTGCAGTGGTAAGGGCAAAACAAGAAGGTGAAAGAACGGTTCTCTCAACACTTCTTCATCTCCTAGCTCCTGGCCCTTTAGGACAGCTGCAATTTGTAGTTCTGATTGCAGCAGAACAGCTTCTGAGACATTCACAGCACACCCAAGAGCCACTGGTGACTCTATTTTTTCATACTGTAAAATCAAGCACTGAAATAGTGTGAGGTAATATATTTCAAATTTTACTTGAATTCTACAGTACCATAAAGTAAGGAGGAGGTGTTTACTCAGATAGTACTGTAACAGAGCAATAGATAATAATAAATTATATATATACAGGTAGCCAGGAAAAATATATACAAGTTTACTGCTCACTTCATAATATCTTAATTCCTACTTGGACTCAGTCCTATTTGGACTCAATCCCTTATCCAGATGATCATAACACTGTCATCAATGAAACCACAGAGCCAGATTTTCCTTATAAACTAACAGTACAACTATTTCAGATTTAATGATCCAATTTTTTCTGTCTTTGACATCTAATTTTTATATACCCCTTCAGAAGCATTAGTTAGTTAAGTGTAAAATAAGTGTGGTAACTTCTTTGACAATGTCCTATACATTGTGCAAGTGAAAATTTTAATCAGGTTTCTTAACATATGCTTTTTACTCTTTGCTTCATAATGAAATTACAGTCATGAATATGAAGAAGTATTTTAAAGATGTAGAAAATTTTATGTGTGTATCTCAATTGTATTCTTAAGTCTCTTGAACTGGAAAACATAGCACTTCATTTTTATGTATATCAGTTTTACAGAAGATGGGTAATATTTCCCCCAGAGCAAATAAAGACCAAAAAAAAATGTCCATAGTATATCAAAATCAGTGGGCCCTATGCAGAATAAAACAGCTAAGTTTACATTATAGTGTGAAAGGACCATTGTCTTACGACACTTAGGAGGAATTATAAAAGGTTACTGCAACTTCTAGGCCTCCAGCTCAAAATCTTAGCTTTCTGTTTTCTGATTTGTTATGAAAAACTACAGATGAGTATAGGATGTGCTGTATTTTCACACAAAAATCCAAAAATGTAAAATAATTTAAGATATAACAATAAATATTATAATAGGTTTTTAAAATTTTTACTCAGTCAGTCATTTGGAAATAAAATAAAGACTCTTAAATAGATATTTGACAGACATAGATAGTGTCTGATATGTTTTGATCTCATGACAATAAATGCAGACAGGAAGAATGACAACCTTACAAGCACAGAGACAATCTCTTGAGAACTGCTTTACCATGGATTAATATTTTTCTTTAATAACATAATGGAATTATCAACAGGACCCCATACGCAGGATTGTTTGCTGTACAAAGGCAGCACTTTATAAAAGCAAACAAACAAAATCCTCACCATGTAAGCCAGATGTAAACACAGTGGCCTAATTTTTACATGTTTGAAGGCACATATGTGAGAATATTCACTTTCATATATTTCAAGTAACAGAATGCAGGCTGAACTTCTAACCTCCTTTTTTGCTCTGGAAGCTACAATGAGCACACAAATGACACTGTGATATCCGAGCACAGACATAGTGAACATTGGTTTTATTTATTGGACTTAGGATCCAAGACAAAGAAAGTCAAAATAGAATTATGTGTTGGTCTAGTGCTCATGTCTAAAGTTGATATTTATTCCTCTTTTAGCTCAGAGTAATGTTGCAAAAGCAGGGCAAAGGCCTGAAATATATTCAGGAATACAGTGTGTTTTTTTCAAAAGGAAGACTGCGAAAGCAGACAAGAATAGTAACATTTTCCACTATTTTAGATTTATTTGGGATGTTTTTAGGCAGTAAGATAAAAATTGATACTTTCAGAAAAGCAATGCTTTGTAAGAATGATATTGCAGCAAAGAATTACTGTTACTGTGAAGAAAAGAAAGTGTTCAGGTTAAGAACTTCCCCATAATCTTTTGAGGTGTGGAGGGGATACTCATACTCTAAATGAAGGGCTTAAAACTCATAAGGAACACAAGGTTTAACTTTCACAGTTTAAAGAAAAGATACTTAATTTAGCAGAGCGTACTGCAAAAGATTTCTCAGGATACTACTCAAAAACCACTTCTCACTAACATAGTATTACACTTGCACATAAATGTGTTGAAAATAATTGAGAGGAGGATAATTTTTGTTTTTATTTTCCTGTTTTCCACCTTTTCTTACTCAAAGAATATATTACATCATCCATCTGAATCTTCTGGTCTTCAAAGTTTTTTTTAATTTGTTTGTAATTTGTTTGACTGGTACCTCTTACAGAGTATGTTGATGGTAATCTGTTTTGATCAGACATTTATTACATATGATATGTTTCTGTGCCCCAGGTAGATTAGAATCATACTCGTCATGCAATTTCAGGATCATGATGTTTACAATTACGAGTGCAGTATTAATTTTACTCAATATACTGGGAGTTTTGCTTACAGCATTCATGAAACTAATCTTCACAAGAATATGTGTGGAAAATACTATGCAGAAATACACCAGTGGAAACTTTTTAATCAGATTTGTGAATGTGCTCACATAGAAAATGAAGTATGGAATGATCAAATATTCTGTTGGTTATTTTTAGCTTTCCTAATTAACTGGTAATGATTTATAGACATTTTAACATGACTTTTTATGCCAAACAAATATTTCAAAAGAGCTACCATCACACAGAGGCCACTTACCAAAATAATAATAAAAAAGTTTGTATTCACTTGGGTTCACATCGGCCTCTTTTCAGAAGTCTTTATGAAATCAAAACTGGATGAAATCAGAGATGTTGGCTACTGAGAACTCTTATGTTGAAGCTACTTGTATTGTTTATCCTTACACATGGCATAAAACCATCTTTTATCAAAATCAGTTCAGAATAAACCAATGTCTGTAAGAAAAGGGCTAGCTTCTCTATCCCACAACAGACATAGTATCACTTAGAGCTGCTGAGTACTAAGGGAACAGAAAATGCTCAATGTTAATTTTGTAGGGCATCAAGATTTTTCAGCTTGCCTCAGACAGAGAAAAGCCATTCCATAACAAAATTCTTTTTAAAGTCTGTCTTAGAGGAGAAAAATCAGCTCTTCACCGCATTTATATTCACTCTCCCTAGTGCAGAGGTGACTATTTAATTTTGATAACTCTTCTAACAAACTCTACGAGAATATAAAAAATCTTACTATGCACCTAAGTCCTCTTAATAGGAATATTGAAAAAAATATTCCTGCAGAGAATAAGGCAGTTCCTGCATACATACTATTATTTCATTTCTTAAAGAGATAATTTAGAATATTTAAGGTAATAAATTTATTATTAAAATGAAATGCACAAAACTAAGCCATTAATATGGTAAGTCTCTGGAGCTAAAATAGCTTCTTATATCAGAGCATGTGTCATTCTTGGTAATGATGGACGTAATAAATTGTCATGTTTATAACCTGTCACTGCATAAGTTGTCAGCCCATCAAATAAAAAGTAAGGGCTTTCAAGAAACATTGAAGAGGTACTGGAAGTTAGTTTCTTTTTAGGTGTTAATGCTAGCTTTATCACCCTCATTAATCACTAGATGGTAAAACACTTCTTTATGCTGAATAGTGGCTGTGGTGAGTGCTGTGGAATTTAATATACAGGTATAATGACCTTGTTCAGAAATCAAGATGTTATGTCTATATGAGGAATGTTGTATATATGCATGCATATGTTAAGAATCTCCTGTTTTCAAACATTTTTAATACTAATGATTTTCTCTAATACCCATTATGGATTTAGATCATACTGTCTATGTTCAAATAGTGCATTATAACATATTCTGCAAATGGCCTACTGGAGCAGTTCAATACCAAAAAAAAAAAATTGCAGGATTGACTCAGTAAATTGAAATAGGTAAATCCAAATTTAATTTATACCTACAAGACCAAATTCTAAGCATACATTTTCATGGCTTCTTTTCTATTTCAGTGTTCACATTTGTCAAGTCCTCAGCCATTGCATTGCTGAATAAAATGTACCTTTTTATGATTGATTCTGCTAAAAAAAATATAAGAGTAAAACCCTACACTAAAAAAGGTTTTGGTGCTTGTTTCTATTTTTCTATTTTTTGTTTTTTTCTCAGCATGTACCACCATAATATGAGCTATTACTAGTTCTTCTAGGCTCACCCGTAAAAAAATTCTTGGAAATAGCTTGACATTTATGCATTTCCTTTTGACATTATCAGGGTTAATTAAATGATAACCTCCCCATTCGTGGAACATGTGAGAGGCAATAATGTCACCTGGGCTCATAACCGCAGAAGCTGCACAAGGCAATGTTTACTGCTGTGTGAAATGCCCCAGCACCTATTATGCAAGTAATTTAGAAAGAGAAAGAAAACCAGAAAATCAGTCTTAAATCATATCACAGTGGACTATGGAATGAGAGGGATAAGAAATATATCTCTATAGCTGTCTTCAATAGCAGCATAACTTCAGACAGTACAGTTCAGTAGCTAGGGTCAAATGCTAAGTTCAGCATTGACATCCTCAAAAGAGAGGCATATCTCATGTGAGTAATCCCTTTATAATGGACAAGAAGATATCACTAATTCCACTTACAGAATGCTTTATATTCAAGAATAAAAATGTTACAAGTATTAAGCTTCATAATAATTAAGTTAGCACTAAGGCAAGGTAGGGAAGTTAAGAACTGATTTAATCATTTAAGTAGCTGGATATTGAGGAATGATTCTTTACTGGAACAGCTACATTGCACAGTATCATATGATGTGATGACAGAACCAAAAAACCCAGGAATTTGCATCCTCAAGTTACTGCTCTGAGCCTTTTCTTAAAAAAAACAACTCATGTTACAGTGTGATTTAAGTGTTTTATCACAGATAAGTGAAATGTAATTTTTATGGTCAAAAGAGATTTACAAAGGAGGGAAAGTGAGGTAGTGAGAAATACTGTAGAAAAGAGACATAATACAAAATGAGAGAGGTTTTATTAAATTCAGATTTTTTGAAAGAAATGTGAAAGTTTTATGAAAATGAGCAAGGGAAAATATGGCTGCAAAGCAGGATCATTTTGTGAGGGAGAAATGGTAACTGGAAGGGGAAAGGAAAAAATAAAGTCACTCTATCACAACTCCAGCTGGTGCTCTCTAAAGGATTTGGGAAGCAGTTACCATCTGCAGCTAAAGGAGTGACTGAAGGCATTCACTCTATGCACATAGAATTTGAAATTGTGGCTGAAATGGGACCCACATTTTTAACACAGAAAATATTACAGATACGTCAAGAATGCCTAAGGAATTCAAGTATCTCCTAAAATACCTGGATGGTTAGGAATTGAAACCCTTGTACCTCGATTCCCTCTTGTATTATAGAGTACTGTGAACTTTCTATTCAGACATGCAATTAAAAAGCCTACAGAGAAGTACAGCTTTCTGTATTCAGCGAAATAATACACAGGAGAGAACATGACTCCTTAGAGGACTCCCAGGGCACAGATAATTTTCATAGCACTCTAGATACCTGCTTAACCTGCTTCATTGACACGGTGGTGACAGGCTGTTCTAAGAGAGCTCTGTCCATAAGGAGACTGGTGGAAAGTTCCACATGTGAAGGAAATTGGACGTGAAGGTATAATTAAGGGCTATTCATAAGCATTACAATACAATGAAAGTGAGCTAAGATATACCTGGGTAACTTTGGTTTTATACATTTATAATGAAAATAAAGACTGCAAATTCAAGCACATAGCTTTTGTTGTTATTTTGCCTTTTTTGTTCCCCAATAGCTTTTACTCTGGGCTTTT
This sequence comes from Theristicus caerulescens, assembly GCA_020745775.1. Taxonomy (NCBI): domain Eukaryota; kingdom Metazoa; phylum Chordata; class Aves; order Pelecaniformes; family Threskiornithidae; genus Theristicus; species Theristicus caerulescens. Next base: position 80,815,966 of record CM036558.1, read on the forward strand.
TCTTTCTTTGTTGTTGGGTTTGGTTTTTTTTTTTTTTTAACCAGCCTGTTCTATTGATATTAGTAATCAAGGTACAAATCCTTGTTTTACTTTAAGAAAGAAAATCTTGACAAATGTGTTAATACACTTCTTTTAGGAGACCTAAAAGCAAATCAGAATTTTAGATTTTCCTGTTATTATGCAGAAAAATGGTGGACAACTCCAACAGATTTTGAGGCTTCCTTTGCTTTTTTATCCTGAAATCTGGTAGCTTTTTTAAACCTTATTTGTACCATGATACATGATATTTTAAAGGATATATCTCTGTTTTCTATCCAATCAGAATAAAATATATATATATAAAATATAGGTAATCCTAAGTGCTACTTGAGAATATTCAGATAATATCATGTCAGTGAGTGACCTGGGAACTGAATGTCCTTGTACACATTTTACTGAAGCTTGTCGATACTTCTATGACTCTTTTAGGTCCTGAGCTTTTTCTGAAGATTTCATAAGTGCATACTTGCCTACCATAACTACTTGTGTAACCACTGTATATAATGAGTAAATCATAATCGTGATGTACTCGACATCTCTAATTTTACATTGTATTCAATAAAGATATTTATTAAAAACAAATATATTTGTAGATTATGTAACTTGTACTATTTTTTGCAAACCAATACACATGAGATATTGGCTTTCAAATTTTCTTACAGATATCTCAACTGGTCTTATCATACACAGCAATCCAGAAACTGGTTCTTTTCAGATCAATTTCCTCTTTCCCCCCAACTCCCCACCCCAAATACTGCATGCAATTATGTTCTGATACCAAAAGATATAAATGCAAGAAACCATCCAGCTCTGCCTAAGAAGGGATTAAATAATTAAGCCCTGAGTATTTTATCTGCACTTAAGGAAAACATCCTTCAAATCCTCTATGTATAAAAAAATTACACAAGCTTTGTTGATCTGGAGAGCCATCAGCCTAGCTGCACTATGCTCGGCAACAGCTGAAGATCAGGGCCCAGAGAATTAGCAAATAAAGAATATTTTTGTACAAGTTACTTGCAATTGTTATCCTTCCAGAGATCTCCATATTTTATCTTTTCCTTGTAAGTTTTCTTTGTGACCCTACAGAATGATGTCATACTAACTGTGCAAACTATATTCAGGATTTTAAAAAAGGGAGGGGAATGGGAAGAAACCAGGCAGAGTTGTAATAATGGTGGAGCAAGCACGGCATGCATCCTGACCACTGTGCTTCATGGAGGAACAATCCAGTTGGGATGCCCTTGAGCACTGCTTTCAGGAAGAGTGGTGGCAGGCAACTCCCAGCAGGCTGGCCAGGGATGATGGCTGCAAGGAGGCCAAGAAGCTACCATCTGCCAAGCCTTAAAACATCCAATATTGGAATGAGCTCAAGGTACACAAAGAGAGGTGGGACTGGGTTCCTAAATATCTCAGAGGATAGTTCTGGAATCACATACTATATTATATTTAACATTCCTCCAAGAATTAAAGCTCTGACCTGTGCCTCTGCAGCTATGTCTACATTTGCAAGTAAATGCAAATCTGCTCTGGAACAAGTGCAGAGCAGCATGTTAAAGGAGGTGGTGGTGAGGCCCCTATCTCTTGTGCAATTAGGGTTTTTATATTGGATTAGACTTTGCCTGATCTTCTGAACAAAAAGTGCCCACCATGTTTGTGTCTGGAAGCTGTTCACTCATTCTTTCAGATTGCTATGTGGCCACTGGGGGTTGGGGCTCATGGGTACACACCTGGAGTGAAGCTTCCAGTCTACTTTCCTCCATAAGGAATCAAATTTTGTGAGCACCAGAACTTTTGATACAGGAAGAATAATCAGGAAATTTGCTTCACGATTGCTTTAGTATTGCAAAACAAATTTCTGTTGCAGAGGCAACCAGTTATCATCTCAGGTGTTAGACAGAGAAATTTACCATGACCAACCCAGTGTTGCTGGCAATTTTACTGCGTGGGGAAAAAATTGAAATGGCTGTGTTAAACAGCAGGGTTTAAATATGATGAAGAGAGAGGAAAGAAGATAATACAATTAAGATTCAAGAGGTTTAGAAGGTGACATGTTTGGAAGGAAAGCTAGGGGAACTGTTCTAGATGTAGCATACTAGGCAGGATACTCCAAACTTTATCACAAACACCAAACTCTGCTGAGTTCATCGGTCTGTACAAGTTTTCACAGCTGTACCTTTTGATCCTTTTATTCTCAATATCTTACCAGATTTTTCAGTATGTGCAACTAAATAATTATGCACTCACTGCCAATTACATCTTTTTGAAGTTATGCACCACATAACTGAACAATACAGAGATGCATAAAAATTCCAATATTGTTATCCATCTTTCTGCAGTATTAAGAGTTTCTTGAGCATTTTGGTGCTTTCCTAATTAAAAGAAGATTGTACATGTCCTGATACAAAAAAAAAAAAAATATTCCTACAGAAGGAGAATAGTGGATTTTATATTACAGGTAGCTATTTCCATGTCTTTTTTGAGCCCTCTATTTCTTGAGTAAAATTTTAAAGTAGAAACATTTGGGAAATACAACTTGGTTTTATACTTTTTTACATTTTTTTTTTCTTCCACATTCATTACATTTCCTATCATTCTTCTCCTTCCTCATTCCATGTAATTACTTAATAATTTCCTGCAGAAATATTTAATTCATGGCTTGCTCCTTCCTTCCACACATTTCAAAACTGTATGCCTGAGCTTTCACTTTCTCATGACACACTACAATGCAGTTTCAAATCTTCTCTCCATTAATCTGCACAGGGGAAGATGTAATATACAAAGCTGGGACTTGGGTTGCAATTTCTGGATTATTACTACTGAGCAAAGGCCACCAACCTCAAGTTTTTTGCATTAGTTGGCTCCAGCTGTTTCACTCAAAATCCATTTGTTTGAAATGAATAGGTTATAGAAATTAGACTCAAAATTTAAAATCTTTAGGGAAAATATATATACTGATGAACTGCTTTTTGTTGTAACTCAAAAATAAAAAAAAAATTTAAAAAGCACCTATGGAAATTTCCCTTCAACTTTACAAAAATGGCTGCAAAGCCTCAGACTGACAACATACAGTAAAGTAGTGTATACTTTTTTCCTAAAAGTTGCCAGTGGAAACAGATGGGGTAACAACTAAATAGCCGTTAGTCATTATATTTCCTGTTGTCAAAACTTATAAAATATACAATATATAATATCACTTTCTTTTTGGAAAAAAAAAAATCTTTAGGCAAATTCCTTTTTTCTTTATACTAGGAAAAATTCTAAAACAACAGAAGTATTAAAATCTTGGAAAGACACCCAAAATGAGATAACACTGAAAAATGTCTTTAGACACTGTTAATTCTGTTTCCCTTACCTGATTGTTTCATGAACTGGAGGCATTTCACCATATAACAGAGTAATGAAAGTCCATTTGCTAGCAACCAGAAAGAAAACACTATTGAATTTTGCTTCACTGTTTTAAGATCTAGTAAAAACACTTTACAAAAAAAATCTTAAAATCTGAGAAGGATGTTGATGCATTTCATAACAAACAAAGCAAGAAAATGGAAATTTTATTATGCACAACTAGGTTTGTCAAATACTGTACATTGAAAGGACCTTTTAGAAAATAATGAGCTTGATTCTTCCTTTAGTAACAAAATGGTAAATCAGTTCTAACTTAATTCATTTAATTCTGTTGAACTACTTTAGGGAAAACTCAGGATAACTAAAGCGGTATTTGGCTCACAGTTAGCATCTCCAGCTTCAAAGTCTATTCCTAGTTCCCTGTTTCATCTAAAAATAACACATAAGACAATAAAAATATTTATTATTTTGTTTATTTAGCTGACAAGTGTGCACTAGTGGAGAATGTACTCTGCCTCCTCCCCCAAAATCTGACCTGGAGTCACAAAGACCTTTAAGGTTCCACTCTTACTCAAACCAAGATAAAGCTCTTAGAGATCTTTGTGACTCCAGGTCAATGTGTCATTAGCTGGGCCTCTCTGTGTTTATTACAGAAACCACATTAATTGTAGTATTATAAATCACAATAACTTCAGTGAATTTAAATTCAACAATATGTTAAAGATCATGAAAGGGAAACTACTAGATTGACACTTCCCAGAGTTCTGATTATAAAAATACTTAGGGAAAATTTATCATTGTGAGGGAAGAACTACTTATTGTTCATAGCAATTAGGTCATGAGTAAGAAAGGGATTGTTTCAGCTCACTTAACCTCATTAGCTTGGCTGTTGGTAGTTCCAGATGGTGTCTTTCCAGACACTAGGAAAATAATCAGAGAATGGTTGAGGCTGGAAAGGACCTCTGGAAGACATCCTGTCCACCCCCCCTGCTCAAGCGGGGTCATCTAGAGCAGGTTGTGCAGGACCATATAAAGTTGGAAAACACAGCCTACTAGAACAGTGGTATTAAGAGTCCTAACTATTTCATGTAGGTCTGACAGCACAGAGAGAACCACACTGGAGAGTATCTTCTTGGAGTGAAAGTAGTAACAATAATTTTTACCTATCTACTTGGAAAAAATTGTTCACGGATGGACCAATGCTATGGAACACAGTTTTAAGCTGCCCCTGTGACTGTAGATATATTTAACTGCCATTTGGGACAGAATGAAAGAAAACCAGTAACAAACTATAATTAGTCCTTTACTTCTTTTTTAATCAAAATTACAGAATGGACTTAAATAAAAAGTATTTGGAAACTTCCATTAATTTGCCTTATTTCAAGAATAAAACAGATAAAAATCTATTGCTCTACAAAAGTTTATGCAAAGCCTCTTCTGTAACTATTATCAAATACTTGCAGGCTAAGAAACCTGTTCTCTTCACTCTCCAGTCAAACTGCTAAGGCACTAGTATTCAGGAAATACACAGTTTTATAGAGCATTTAAAAGAACTATGTTTTCCTCTGATAATATGCAGACTAACATGGAAAAAGAACTAGTGCCTTTCCATATTTTGTAAGAAATAATGGAGGGAGAATTACGTTTTAAAATCATTTCTCTCTCAACAACAAACTAATGAATAGTAATTAGACTAAATTCTTCAAAGCTTTATCAGTTTAATACTTTCTTAGGCCTTTTTTAAAACTAACTACATCTAAGGACAATGCAGCGAGTTGCATTTTTTTTTCTGAATAATAGATGCCTCTTTCAGACAGTAAAGAATCAGTGCTGACAATCCCTTAATTATCAGAACCTTCAAGGGATTTACAAAGCCTTATTGGCTGTTTTTCTACAGCTAATTGCAGCTGTGTTTTCCCCCCTTCCGTTTTGTTTTTCTTTCAACATGGTGAAAAGAACAGTTACAAAGTTATCTAGGATCCTAGTCAAGGAGCTACATCCTTGAGAAGCAGCATAATTTGGAGAAGTGAATTAAAAGTCAAAATTAGCTGTGCCTAGTTCCTAATTGCATCTACCAGTTACTCATCTCATGGTCTTGGCTGAACTTTTTTCACCCTTCTGCCTCAAGTTTTTGCTGCTGTAAAATATGCATAACATTTCCCTGTTGCTGTTTCTGGGACAGAGAATGCTTATGTCGTGATGCCTACACAGTGCTTTGAATATGCAGTATGCTGTGTAAATGACATATATTTTTAGAGTTTCAAAGAACTTCTGTAGTTAGAACATTTTGAACATAACTCTGAATTAAAAGAGCTTCCTAGTGACGGGCTTCTCAGCTGAACTTGTCACTTATGAAGCTGCACCACTGTAGATTTAGGAAATGAAGGAAACTATTAAGGATCCTACAGTACTGAAAGTAAATGGCTGGAAATTTCTCTACTGATTTCAAATGGGGCAAGGGCCAAAGTGTAACTGAACTCTTTCAGATTTGAAAGCCATTGTTTTAAACACTGACTTCTTATCAAGACATGATGCTTATACAGCATTTTCCTAGGCACACTGGCTAAAACAATATTTTCTGGATAGGGAAATGTTTATTAAATTGTATTTTCATCAGTTTTGCATATATTTTAATGCAAATAGGAAATCTAAGCCCTTCTAGGACATTAGCATTTGTCTCAGAGATGGTGATTTACATTAAAGACAATAAGCTGGTTATCAGGCTCAAATCAAACTTATCTGATTATTAAAAATTGTATTTGACAACGAAGTATTATCATTTGGTTCAACCAAACTGAACAGAGCAGGCAAGTAAATAAAGCACTTAGATTAGGACAGGGGAAAACTAGAATTTATCCTTAGATTTGCCATGGGCCTATTAAGGAATCCTCATTTCATTACTTGATAGTATTATTTTTTCCCTCATCAGTATAGTGGGACTACTGTTACTTATATCTATGAAACCAACAAAACTATTTGTGATATAAAAAGACTTACAAGAAGTACGGTATATAGCACATTTAAAAATTATAACCATGCCTTCTGCTATGCTTAAAAAAAAAGAGGACTTGCAGATTATATTTCTGTTTATTGTGTGACCTTCTCTAGAGGACAGGAAAAGATGAGTAATATAAACAGGTTTCATTGCCATAGACAATTAATACCATACTTTCTCATTTGTTATCAAACTTTTCATCATAGGGAGGAAGAAGAGGGAAGGGAAAAGGAGACATCTATTGAATAAATTCTAAATATCAGCACTAAACTACAGCTACAGGCAAAGTACAAGAGTACTCTGCAAAGACCTGGTGTGCAGCACAATTATTTTGGAAAAGAAAATTGGAGGAGATAAGCACAAACTTGTGTATTCTCTTACAGGAAGAAAAGTAGAATTTTAAAGCATTTACCAAAGAAAGAACTTCTCTTTTGAGTTCCAACACAAGAAACTTCACAAATATCAATTAAATCTACCCTGAAGTAAGAAAGGGTTGTATCATCACTGGATGGATTTCCTTATTTTATTCTTTAGAAGTCAGTGTTGTCTGGCAAGAAAAATCCAAGTAGAAAGCAAAGCTCAAAAGAAATCTTAGTTAAGTGGGAATTGTATTCACTTGTCTTCTAGTAAGTAAGTCTAACTCCTCTCAATTAACAGTTGTGCTTATGAACCAAAGGGAAATGAATATATTTGCAGGTGATTTGCTAACACTTCTGGCAATAAATTCACCTTCTTGATCAACTATGATAAAATTTAAAAAAAAATAAATCCTTATCTGCCTTTGAAATCCCTCCTCTCTCTTCTTCCCCTGTCTGTTAGTGTCAGTAATGTCACCATCCTGACCATTTTGGTAGTTGCAGGAAAGGTATGTATATCCAGAATAAATTTCTTCCTTACTGTTTCTTACTTGTGTTCCACTTGCAAAATATGCAACAAATATATTACAAAGTATGTAATTGCTAATATGTAATATTATCAATGTAAATGATTCTTATACATAGTATTAAGTACTTATACAAGGGTTTCAAGAAATAGGTTTGTGACTGTAAACAAATTATGGGGGAATGTCTATGTCTTCAGTACAACAGGCACATGGTTGACAAAATAAATATATGTCTAATTTTATATATATATATATATAAAGGCAAAAACACATTCTGCCTGTTATTTAGATGTTTCTGTCTTAAAAAAACCTGTATCCTTTGAATTGTCAAGCAGAATAAAAATAATACTTCTTAAAATAAAATCCCAAACTATGAGGCATTTTCCTTTCAAGGTAATTAATATTTTCTCTTTTACTACTCAAAAAAAATCTTGTCATTACCCAAGAAAGCAAGCAAGAAAGCAAACCCATGATTTTTAATTTCAAATTTCATTGTCCTAAGAACTGAAAGCAAATTTCAGTCCTTGGAAAGTCTGTCACAGGTGTTCATAAGGGAGATTCATTGCAGTGTGAAACCTGATTCTTTTCAGCATACCAATGTGCATTTTGTAAGAGTATATACTGAATGTCTCTTCAGGTAAAGAAAGGTAAGTATGATATTAAATATTGTGCTAGCCAATTGGAGAACATCAGACTTTATGACATTATAAATTCACAACTGTAAGCTTTAAAGATTTTCATATTTATTTTGTGAAAGAGGACATTAGTCTTCTACTGGTCTTTTACACAAGTCTTCTGCACAAGAAATTGTCATTTCAAAGGGTGTTCCTGCCTTTGGGTTAACATTTTTCCTCTCTCCTCTGTCATAATAAAAATTCAAAAAACCCAATAATATAATAGCCTATTTCCATAAATACTACTGGTCAGCATGATGTACATTAACTGTACAACTTGTGTTCTTTTCCTGAGGCCTCTTTTTAAATCTCTTTATCTTCCTCCCTCATTGCCTCAACTCAGTAGGAAAAAAAATAATCTAATTATACATTGGTATTCTGTCCACATCTAAATTCTGTAAAGGTCAGATATACCATAAAAAGGGATTATAAACAGTGCAGGAAATAATGACCCAAGCTAGCACTTAAAAGAATAAGTAAAGCAAAGAAATAAAGAAAAAAAAAAGCATGAAAATAAAGGTAATTTTTCCAGTTTTACCTTGAAGAGCTCCCAGAATTTACAGTGAAGAAAAATTCAGGTAAATCTCAATTTATTAAGATAAGCTTTGGAAAGAGTTTGATTCACACACTCCTATATTCAGGGTTGACTTTTAAAGAGAACAGTATAGAAGAAAACTATGACCTTTAGGACTGTATATAAAGAATCAATATTTTTGAGGTTTGTAAGTGTCTGAACACTTTGGGAGTCTGTTGGAATGGTTACATGCTGATTTCAAGGTGCAGAAAAATAATTATATTGAGCCATCTGATACAGCCTGCACTGGTCTTCACCCTCTTGCAGGTCCCTGTAGTAGCTTTCAAAACTAGTTGTGACTGACCAACATTTGCTCCAAAGAGTACTCAGGAAGGTTGGTCATTTGGTGAGACTGAATGTGAAGTCATTCATTCTCATGCATGGAGTCCACTGGTATCCAAAAGGGGAAGCTGACTAAACTGCCAAGTGTCACTTGTCAGAAGTGTAGAGATCACATGAAGTATGAGTTTTAGTTGAAGCCTGACTGTGGAGGTAGCATTTCCCCACTTTTTTTGCATAAGCACACACAAAATGCTTCCAGTCCTTAAAATTAGGTTTTATGAAAACATAAAATTAGCTAGAAAATTATAACTCTCTGCTTACAGAAATTCAGATTTTCTTTGTGAGGAGTCAAAAAAAAGAAAAGTAAACCCCAATATTCTACTTGCTTACTGTATTCTGGCAGAATAAGTCCTCTCCACTAGTACTCCTTCATAGCGTGGCAGCTGTAGCAGCAGTCTCTTAAATCAGACTCTGCAATCTCCCCTGGATGCCTCCTCCTTTCCAGCACCTTTGAGACTATATCTCAGAAAGAAGCTGCTTGCTCCTTACAGAAACTCATCTCTGAAGGTCTGCAGACTGAATGTAGCTAACTACTCTCTGGGAACACCCGATCTGCCCACCCACTGGAAGATGCTGCCCAACCCAAAGTACCAAAGATAGGACGGCAACATGGCAGACAATGTCCCTTCTCTTTAATCTACCATACCCTTTTCAATTAGAGTATACAACATACAATATTTATACAAGCTGGAAACCTGCAGCATCCATCACTAGCCTTGGTTTAGCATTCCTTGTTGAAGGGGAGTACTTGTACCTCAAGAACAGAAGTTTGAGGAGGTGTTTGGTTACACCGTTACCTTATCTCACAACTTGTCACAGAATCATAGAATCATTAAGGTTGGAAAAGACCCTTAAGATCATCGAGTCCAACCGTTAACCTATCACTGCCAAGTCCACCACTAAACCATGCCCTCATTGTCAAGTTTCATTAGAGATGAGGAAATTAATGATAAAGTGTTTCCTTGGAGAAAAAGGAAAAAGTAAGTCCAGACCATCCATTTACTCAGATGCAGATGATGAAAGTGAGGTAGTTACCAAGGCATCATTCACAGCATATCCTAGAGAAAAAATTCTAGCCAAAGGAGGTGGAGGACAAACCTCAGCGTGTAAAGGAGTGTTATTTCCTATTCTGCATGGGATGCGGTAGCTGAACAGGAAGCAACTTTTTTGTTTTGGTTTGATTTGGTTTTTTTGCTTGAATAAATGCAGACAGGCAGAGTGGCCCATCATACTCTATTCAGTGTTCTTGTAAACAGGAAAAAAAGCAGAATTCATCCCAGGTAAGTGTGCTCAGCATATGTAGCACCTGGAAAATAATCCATTCCACTAAGAAATTCTGGATTACTGCCATCTGCATGGGGGGCTGTTTTGACACACAGGTAAAAGTGGTGTTCCCCAGGGCTCAGTACTGGGGCCAGTTCTGTTTAATATCTTTATCAATGTCCTGGATGAGGGGATCCAGTGCACTGTCAATAAGTTTGCAGATGACACCCAGTTGGGCGGGAATGTTGATCTGCTGCAGGGTAGGAAGGTTCTACAGAGCGATCTGGACAGGCTGGATCGAAGGGCCAAGGCCAACTGCATGAGGTTCAAAAAGGCTAAGTGCAGGGTCCTGCACTTGGGTCACAACAACCCCATGCAATGCTACAGGCTTGGGGAAGAGTGGCTGGAGAGCTGTCAGGCAGAAAAGGACCTAAGGGTGTTGGTCAGCAGCTGGCTGAATATGAGCCAGAAGTGTGCCCAGTTGGCCAGGGTGGCCAACAGCATCCTGGCTTGCATCAGAAACAGTGTGGCCAGCCGGATGAGGGAAGTGATCGTTCCCCTGTACCTGGCACTGGTGAGGTCGCACCTGGAATCCTGTGTTCAGTTTTGGGCCCATCACTACGAGAAGGACATTGAGGTACTGGAGCGTGTCCAAAGAAGGGCAAAGAAGCTGGTGAAGGGTCTAGAGCACAAGTCTTATGAGGAGCGACTGAGGGAACTGGGGTTGTTTAGCCTGGAGAAAAGGAGGCTCAGGGGAGACCTTATTGCTCTCTACAGCTACCTGAAAGGAGGTTGTAGTGAGGTGCGTGTCGGTCTCTTCTCCCAAATAACAAGTGATAGGACTAGAGGAAATAGCCTCAAGTTGCTCCAGGGGAGGTTTTGATTGGATATTAGGAAAAATTTCTTCACCGAAAGGGTAGTCAAGGCACTAGAACAGGCTGCCCAGGGAAGTGGTTGAGTCTCCATCCCTGGAGGTATTCAAAAGATGTATAGATGTAGAGCTTAGGGACATGGTTTAGTGGTGGACTTGGCAGTGCTAGGTTAACAGTTGGACTTGATGATCTTAAAGGTCTTTTCCAACCTAAACAATTCTATGACTCTATGATTCTAATCAATCCTGTTTCCTCCCTCTCTCATCCTACCTGACACATGTCAAAGCACCTTTGTCAGTCATTGCCAGCAGTAGGAGGAATAGTTATTTCAGTGCTTATTCTTCCTGGCCAGTTCCTGGCCCCTCCTTCCCACAACACAGTTACAATCATCTGTTGATAAGTTTGAATAATACAGGCAGGAAACACTATTCAGCATGCCTGACAAAACAGGTTCATTTATCTGTATACTATTCCCTGTGCGGAAAATTAAACACCATACCTCCCACCTTTGCCCCCTGGAACCTATAGTGAGTAGATGCAGGTTGCTGCCTATGCAATGATGAATCAGTTCATACACTTTCTGCTCCTTCATTGTGACAACATGAAGTAAACATAAATACAAGACAGGTACCTGCTGCCTAGTGCCAACCAGCACTGGCTACAACTCTGCGTTTACTGTTGTCACTGCCTTCTGCGCCTGGGTTTAGTACTGCAGGCATGTTCAGAGTACTGCTAGGGTTGCTTTGAGTAACTATGCTTGAGAACAACCCAGTCTAATGGACTGCTGCTGGATGGGAGCTGGAGATTTTCAGTCTCTTGGCAATCTACAGAACATCCAAAAAGTGTTCATCAAACAAGCAGTGCTCTCAGATAGTGAAATCAGTATTCACAGTATTTGTCCTAAGCTAGTTCACAAGCCAGAGTAGACTTTCTGCTCACTTCTGATATTGAACTGTGTTTTCAGTGGGACATTTCAAACAATTACTGTGTTTGAGCAGGTTGTCAAGCCCAGGAAGGAGTTAAAAAGCAGTTTCTTTATACAGGCTTTTTCACAGCTGGAAAATTCTGTGTTTCCCTGCCCATAGGTCAGCCTTCCCCCCATGTCTGGTCTTGTTCAAAGACTTTTGAGGATAAAAAAATCACTTAACAGAAAAACTACTTTTACTCTATTCCACTCAGGAGGACAGTCTTCACAGTTTTAAAAGTCTGAGGTCCAGTAGGATTTCGGTAGGAAATGTTTGCTGAGCAATATAACAAGCACAGACAAAACACCACAACCTGTAGGCTTGTACATGTGCTCATAAAAAGGAGTGGACAGCTTTGAAAGGAAGCCTAACAGCTTCGCCTGCTCATAGCTGATACACCTGTTCTGCAGGTACATGTTGGATGGCAGGTGCTCCCATCACTGTATTCCTAGGATATCATCTCCCAGCTGCAAGATTAAACTCCTGAAGTGCCAGGAAGGCACCACTGACAGGGGTCTACTGAAGCTCTGTTTCAGCCAGTTCCCTGTTAGGTTCTTTCTGACCAAAGGGAGTAAGTGCTTACCAGAAGTCAGACAGCAATAAGCCCATGGGGTCACACAGTTGATCCAAATGTGTCAGGATCAGTCATCCCTAGAGCACCAGACAGCAGAAGGAGAAAGAGGCCAGCAGCATTAGAGGATCTGTTGTACGAACTGTCTTGATAAGAAGATTTTTCTTACTGCACAAATTTGACTTTGAGAATGTGTAAATACCAAAGGAAGACATTTCAGATGTGGGCTTCCTGACTGATCTGTAGCTGTCTGACACAGACAGCCTCTAGAGAGTTGAAGCAAATAGCACCTGATACGGTGCCTATTGTTGTCTGAGAGCCAGTGTCACTTCTCAGAGTCAGAAGAATGACTGCTTTCTCCTCCTCAAGTCACTGCAGGTTGTCTCACATTTGGAAATGTCAATATTTCAAAAATCTGTATTGATAAGGTAGACTAGCAGTGGCCCTTTGTTTCAGCTGCTGGCAGTGAATTTCACAGATTCTTCACAAAGACACTCATCTCTGGAGCAATGTGACCCTTGACTCCAGATCTACCATAAAAGCTTGCTGACTTGCTTATCAAAAAAATTTTCATTATGGCTGCAGACTGAAATGCCTGGGAAGTCCTTGGGATCTTTCCCCCATTGTTTCATGTAACAAATGAAAAAATTATCTCTCCCAGGCATAGAACCTCAGTCTCCCTTGGACCAAGATCTCCAGTTCCATTCAGAATGGATAGATAGGAACTAAAAGCCTAACGTGAAATATCTTCAAGTATGGTTGAAGTATCACCCTATATACACCAAAAAGCATGTAAGGCTCCTGTATACCAGATAAATCCTACAGTACAGTGTAAATATAAACTTTAGTTTGGTTCAGAGATCCTCAAACTCAGTTACAAGTTTGCATTGACTTAGTTGTCCCAGTTGAAAGAGTTTCAGGCATATCACTGGCAGGAGTGGTCACCCGTATTGGTTGTGATCAGTGAAGTATAAAATGCTCTTACCACACCTAAGTATTATGAGGCGTTTTTTTTGGTAGTGGTGGTGATTTCAATAACAACAGCTGCAATTAAAAACCACAGAATAAATACTTAGACTTTATTTACCTGAAACCATCCAATGAAATCTATACTGAATAACCCAATGGTCATATGTCTATATCTGAATTTGATGTTATAAAACTGATGTATATGGAAAAATGTTCAAATTATTTAATAAGTGATCAGTGGAAAAATGTGTGAAATGAAATAACACTTGCTTGTCCTCCATCGGTACCCTGTTTATCCTGTGAAATGCTAAGATAGATGACCCTTGCCCCCATTCTGCCCAGAACATCTCTATGTTTACTGCAAGTGGACTCTCTAAACAGAAGCCTGATGTTAAGTTTTAGGTATAATGAAAGTAGGCAACCCTTTGAAGATCAGATTTACAACGAGCATTTAACAGATTGGAAATCCTTGGTTATCTTAATGTATGTACTGCAAGTAATGTATATATTGCAATACAGCAAATTAAACCCAACAGTGGCCTCAACTCACATAGAAGGTCTTCAGATGTTGCTAAAATAATGAGTCAGTTCATTTGCAGCTTGAGCAACAGAAGCCAGAATTCTTCTCCCTCCCTTCATATCCTTTGTCCATGTTTACAGTGAGGACATACAGGCTCAGAAAAGCTTACAATACTTCTATACTCTAGGGAGTTACCCTTAATAAAATATTCTATTTGTATTTTTTTTATCGCTGTGCTTATGCTTATTTTCCACATTTGATCAGACATGCTAAATAGCAGGTGAAAGCCTCTCGGTTAAGGCGAAAATGCGACAGTGAAGCTGGTCATGTTATAAGATGCATTACACTAAGTATTTAAATTAACTTGACTATAAAACAGCTTGTCCAAAATAACAGAAGTTTTAGTCCTTTATAACCATGGTAAATATAACTGGAAAAATCTGTAATAGCTCTGTTAACAAAGATAACCAAAACAAAATGAAAACTGTTCAGGAACCACCGGTAACCACTGCAACAATGAAATTTCTTCAACTGACTGAACACAAAAAAGATTTCCAACTACCATGATACATCTTTGGCTCCCTAACTCCAACAACCACATACTTGTTTACATCAGGGTTAACTTGCAGCAGTCTAAGATCCCCAAGGCAGAAATTTAACATATACTTCTGGAAACATCTTGCGGTGTTATAACTACCTTGACATCACATGCATATCAAAAGCCTGGAAAATAAAGTTCAGACATAAAATGTACACAGTAAAACCAGAGAGCACCAATTAAAACAATAAAAAATAACACTGTTTGTCAATGCAGGAGAAAATGAAAATATCTCCAAAGTAGGAAATATCTTTTCTTTCTCCAGGTTATGGCAATTAGTAAGGATGGGAAAGCATAACTTTTTCAGCATTGCAAAAGTATTAGTTTTCACACTTCAACACTGTCCTCAGGAACTAACAAAGAGCAAGTCTGACTCCGAAAAATTTGCTTTAGCAAGCTGTTAGTGTTCTGTACTATCTATAAACTGTGCTTGCTTTAAGTAGCGGCATATGTTCTGATAACCACAAGCTACTGGAAATCTATATTTAAAATTAATACTTGCAGAAACAACATAAAACTTTCCATGGTTTGGGCAATTTAATTTTAAACTACGTACTGACAATGATTATGAATCTCTCTGTGTACTCTGCAGTGTTTAAGTTCATGTTAAAACTGTTTACAACTTAAAGTTTTACAAACTTAAAGGAAAACTCCTTCTAAGCCAATGTTAACCTGACTGAAACTGGTGTGATTGTAGAGAGTCAATGTAGTTGCTATCCTGATTTTCAGCATTCTGGGACTGTTTTTACTCTATACACAAAACCAGCTAAAATATATTTTATTCATAGACTGTGTTATAAGGTACTATTAAGAATATTTCTTACCTCCAGAAATTTCAAGAGAAAAGAGTTTATGGAAAAAGTTCATTTCAAAAGATATCTAATTTTCTCATGGTGTTTATCATTAAAGCACTTTTTTATTATAGTCATACAAGCAATGTTATTGTATATAAAATGCAATATGGATATTTTGTGCTAGATTCACACTGTCATGCTACAGAACTGCATAAACAGACATTGCAAGTATATTTTCAAGTCAGGTTTCCATAAAAGTATTAGTGGTAATCAAAATACATGCTATATTGCATACTACCAACTATATTCTATATCAAGTCATCATAACAAAAGTAAGAAAGACATTTAAAATGCAGTTACAAGGCTGAAGATGAAAAAACATTTCTTTCAAGTATGGAAATTTCAGATAGAATACCTAGCCAGTCCTTCTGGGTAGTTTCTCTCTCTCCAATGTGTAGAAGGAATCGCTACATCTATCTTCAAGAAGGTGAAGTCAGAGGACAGTGGTTATTAACAGACAAAAGGAGGCAACTTGATATTCCAGAAGAAATAGACGTACCATTTTTTCTGCCAATCATCTAAAGGAAGCAAGGTGAAATATTGGCAGTAGCTAGCAATGAGAGAAGGGGTATAGGATAGTAACAAGCTTGAAGTTCTTACCTGAGATGTCTACACTACATCCTTGTCTCCAGCATCACCTCCTCCCCCACACAACTAGTATATGTGTAACAAAGAAATCCTAGAGGATACAAATTTTTTTTTAAAAAAAGGGACACATTCCAACTTGTTAATAATGTGAGGTTTCAGAATACTGTGTATTAAACTACTACCTGGGTGAATCAGACATTTCTATAAACTATTCTATTTCTGATGATATAGAATCCGGGAAGTGTATAGATGCTTGTAAGTCAACAGTAGAGGAGAATGCTCTGGAATACAATACAGTGGGTCTGTATCCTACTGCTTTATTCTTCAGGCATCATAGTATGATGGGCCAAGATGCCTCTTCCACTTGAGACTGCACTATTTGCCTACTGCATAATATGCTGTTTCTGTCTTGGAGATACTTACAGCATGAAAACATTTACCCTGCCTTTTCTTTCCTAGCATATACAAGTTGAAAAAATGCTTTTGGGGATAGGGGGATATTTTAAAATTGCTTTCAACTATAACTCTCACTGGCATACATGCAAAACATGCAGTTACACAGCTGTTGTTCAGCTCTCACAGAAATCTTTAAAACAACAGACCTATATAAGAATGAAAAATGATCTTTTACTTCATTTAATTACTGGAATAAAATGTTCTTGATAAGAAGTGTCTGATGGTGCAGCTTGCAGCATTACTTTTACATGTTCTTGTCCCAGAGGCTACAAAATGCTAACTCTCCTGTTGACTTACTGTATGACTCACAGTGGATTAAAATGGCCAGAAATACCTGAGCGCTACCTCAAATCTGGGCAAAGGTTAATCATGCAGCTGTAGAAACAGCATTACCAAGAACAGAACAGTGCCTTTACGGGCAACTTGATTCAATAAATATTAGCCTGAATATAGATGAAAAATATTTATTAGTGATTATCCAATTGTACTAATTTGGAAATATCAGTCATACGAACTGTCTTCTCAGGGTTTTCTCTACCAACACTTTGACCAGAATTTAGGATATTATTGGGTCCACCTGTGCATTTTCATTTCTGGTAAATCTTTTGCATGTGTTCTAATTCTCCAAAATGGGAAGTCTTTTGGTGTTTGAATGACAAAGCTAATCTTGACAAGCCATCTGAATAATCAACTAATGAAGAATTTCTGTGCTTGATAACAAATGTGGGCAGATAACAGAAGAGCCTACTTCTCCATTTTCTTGATAGCTAGAAATGGAAAACTAAGTGTGGTGCAAAGATATGATGTGAGAGGAAGAAGATCTGTTAGAAATGTGAAATTTCATCCATACAAGTACTGATGAAATTTGCATACTCTGAAGATAATGGTTATGCTCCCATTCAATTGTGCATAGTGGCTTTCTGCTTTGCTTAGTGTCCTTGAAGCAAAGGTAATTGGTTTTTTTACTCTCCTGTGAGCATAATGTGGGATATGACTGCTCTCACCCCATAGGAAGAGTGCATCACACACTAATTGTATTGGCAAATCAGAATCAAATTGTGTTAATACATCCAAGGTTAGTAACAAGCTTCATCTATCTAAAAAGCTCTGTTGCTCTCATCTGTCCAAAATCCGAATTTTCCTTGACCTGGAATATCATGTCAATGATTCAAATATAACAGTCAGATGATGAATGAAGTATACATAGAATTTTATTAATCTCATAAAAAAGAAGGATGCACATTTTCAGGACCTCTTATGACCTCTTTGATTGGGACAATTTGTGTTTCACTGTTGTATCTGGCAAGTTCTGTTTCATGACTATCTATTGTAGGGGGTTACATTCTTTTTGAAAATAATGTCATGTGAGTTATTTTATAATTGATTTTTCATTGACAATGCTGTAATTGCTAGCTCATTTTCTGGTTTGGGGTTTTTTGGTTTTGTTTTTTTTTTCTTTATTTATTTATTTTGCTTTTCCTATTTCTATCGTGTCTGTAACCTACTGCAGTGGAGTGGGGGAAACAGAAAATAATTTTATGTTCTCCTTGACCTTCTAAATGTGAAAGTAGTAGCTTTTACTTAATCCCTCACTTGATGAATAAATGAAAGGATCTTATTTATTTATTTTTAAAGCTTTGTTCTGGGTTCATTGTGGATAAGATAAAGAAAGATCTAATTTGTAAAGCTATCTAGGTTCAGAAATGCATGCCTTAAGAACACAGCAATAATAAGGAACAGGATGAGTACAGTATTGCTGTAGTTCAGAACACAAACACACAGTTTGGGTTAAAGGTAGCGTATAGGTATACTTTATTGCCAGAAGTGAAAGTAAAGGAACTTCACCTCAGAGTGGTGAAAGCGATTCTGGAAGTTACTCAGATGCACATGAAAAAATCCGTAATAACCTATTTCAAATTTTACATTTTAAGTTTGCTCTTAATATTAGTTTCAGGGTGCTGGACACAGTTTATAACTCATAAACAACTTAATTCTGAAAAATACTCAACAGATCTCCAGGAACATCCTGTTCAGATTCTGATCCTACTGCCCTGAGTGAGAAACTGCGTTGTTCAGTACTGGTCAAGTTCAATCTCTAAGTATAGAGCAAACATGCTCCATTAAGGCAAAACATAAATTAAGTGATATGTGTGTGCACTTCTACATCCATTTTTATTTGAGTTACTGGTACTAAGCATGTATCTACATCTCCACTCAAACATAATATGAAGGCTTTTTTCCATCAGAAGAGTGAATTTTGCTATGTAATTGCATCTAAGTCGTATATACTAAAATAAAATAGAAACAACCTGAATCTTTTACCACCATGATATTCTGCTTCAAATAAGCAATTACACTACAATGACTTCAACATGTTGTCATTTTGGTTTAGTAGCACTTCATGTACATTCTGTCA
Source organism: Theristicus caerulescens (assembly GCA_020745775.1). NCBI lineage: Eukaryota > Metazoa > Chordata > Aves > Pelecaniformes > Threskiornithidae > Theristicus > Theristicus caerulescens. The sequence continues at coordinate 80,834,890 of CM036558.1, forward strand.
ATTCATCTAACTGCACACACAGTAGAGATGCAGAATTTTAATTTTAGTCCATGTTTCTTCCAGGCAGTGAATCTATTATAGATTAATTCTTGCATGTCATGTGATCAAAAGTTAAATACAATGAGTTTTCTCCAATTTTGTGATCTTACATTGTTCTCATCAAAGCTGTATGGGAAACATAAGTTACTAAAGAACAGCAAACAGGTTATTTCCATGATGAGGACTGTTCTTGCCACCTTTAGCAGTGCCACCAAACAGTGAGAAAATTAATAGTAAGATAGATCACTGAAGTCATCTACTTGGACAGGGACAGTTTTCCTTTGATTATACTCTCTGAAGGATACTGAGAAGCTTTAATCAAGTCAAGTCTCTCTCCAAGTTTTTTAAAAAAAAACGAAAATCATTTCTCTATTAAGGGTCTCTGAAGATTTCCAACCTCTTTGGTCATGTAACTCAAAGCTTAAATATCTGTGACTTATTTCAGAACAAATGTACAACTGATAAAGGAATACTTGAAAGATAACTCTCTTTAATGGAAGATAGATACCTGCACCTACTGTATTAGCTGATTTAATTATAGATGATGTACAACAAAGATCATATCTCAAGAACAGTAATAAAATGTCAATTAGAAATCAAAGTTGTTTTGAACTCTTGAGGGCAGGAAGGGAACAAAACCAGCCTACCACACTTCTAAAAAAAAAAAAAAAAAAAAGCAAAAAAGCACTTCCAAATAGTCCTCAAAGTTTACTCCTCAAAGAAGATGTGTACCCTTGACAAAACTTGCTGTAAAAAAATGCATGTGACCTCAGGTGTCAAAATTTGGTGGGAGGAGAGAAGGGTTTGTCAGGAATGGCCCATATCAGAGAGAAAGTTAGGGGATTTTTCAATGCTCAGATACCTGAACTATCTCTGAATAAAAGGACAGCATGGTCTTTCAAGTATGACACAGGCTAACTTCTTAGGACTAATCCGGTATCTCAGTAAAGGTCTGTAATGTGCTATACAGCCATCTTTCAGTTGAAAAACAAAGGTGACAAAGCCCTTGTATGTGGATTCTATTTCCAGACTATCTCAAAATACCTGTATAATACCAAACAAGTAAATTAGCTTTTTTTTAGCCTTAGTTTCTTTGTAAAAGTACAGATAGACTGAAAAAGTTGTTTTAAAGGCAAAGACCTGAAAGACAGCTAAATTCCTTGCAGCCACCACAAAAAACCACTCACTGCAGTGCTGAGTGTAAATGTTAGGCAGACTACCGGATAATGTTGACTAATCTGGTGCCAATATCCAGCAGACACCTTACTTTCTGCAGACCAAGAATCTCCAGTGTAATTGATGTTCCCACCTTCTGAGGAATAAATGAATTTAAGAAGTCAAAGCAAAGTATCCAGCAACTTTATTGCACTTATTTCCATTTTGGAACACCCTCACAGGACCCTAGAAGGAAGAGGCTGTGTTTTAATGTTTCTCCAACACCAACTGTTTTTCCTGTAGCCTATTTTACACAGCCCACTTGCCATGCAAACAAGGAAATAGAAGCACTGCCTCCCACCTTTACTGCAAGCACTAGGCAAGGGACTTCAAGTATCAGTGCCTGCCAGGCATGCACACACTGCTTCTGTCCTGGCTGAAGTCTGCTAAAAGCAAAATCCCTACACTCTCTGATTCTTTGGTAGAGGGAAGGGTTGCACCTCTCCTTGCTTGCAGGTGTGTCAGCCCAGTTTCATGAAAAAAACTGGTTTCATGGTTTATGCTAATCTTGTGTTCCCTGACTCACTTCTGTGCATCCAAACAATCTCACTGTGGTTAAAAGGCAAACCTGATGTACGTGACTGTTAATGTTTTAAAAGATCAGAATGTTGTTTTCAGTACTGAGATACATTTAATATAAAATAATAAAAAAATCAGCATGGACCTGTCCTTTCTTTTTGTTGCACATAACTAGGAACAAATCTGTCCTGCTGTGGTTGTCTCAAAAGCAATGCCTGAAGGAGTTAGATGGCAGCATGTTTGTTCTCTTCACACTTTTGCCTTAAAGTTCATGAGTACCAGTACAGCTCAACATTGTTAGCTTAGAAACATAAAACCTGAAAATAATTATGATTTTTATCATGACCCAAGAACTTTATGTGAAAGAAACTATACAGCGTAACATTTATAGACCAAATCCCAGATGCAGTTACCATGTTGCCAAAAAACATCTGTTTTTTTCTTTTCAGCCCAGTTGAAATTAAAGTATTGACAGAATCAATTTCTGCCAGGAAAGTGGAAAAGTTAATAAGTGATGATATTGAATCTGTTTTTCTGCATTTATTTTTGCTGAGTAATCCACATCTTACATTCTACAAAATGTTGCTGAAACCAAATAAGAAAAATAAACCAAAATAAAATGCCAGATTTTTCTGCTGTTTATTTTACTTTTGTGTATGTAGAATAAAGCCAGAAGTAGAGATTGAAGTGCTGAGCAGTATATTTTTTTGGAATATATTTCAAGTGTGTTGCACAGCCTGAAGGGAACACAAAAACATTAAGATGTATTTATATTGAAAAAGAGTGATTTTTTTAAGGTTGAGAAAGAAATCCATCACGGTATACATGCCATATCAAAGGGTGGTTATGACGTTACTGGAGTAAATTCCCCAAAAAGTGCATCCAGGATAGCTGATATTTGCCACAGTGCCATTCTTTGTCAGTCAAAGTGGTAGCACCATTTTCCCCTATGAAGATAAAAAAAAACCCAATGAACAAAACACAGCCTCAGAAGTAGGCTCTTACAAAAGAGAAAATGGAAACTCTTGCTACAGAAAACAGTAGAACGACCTAGAGGGGCAATGTGATAGGTATCTTTCCCCTGTTAGTACATGCAGCCAGTCATCTTTGCTACAAGGAATATGGAAACAACAACTAAAAAGCCCTTTTTCTTACCTGCCATATTACACACCATGAAGCTATATTTGTACTGAAGCACTCGAAAAACATGAAGTGTTATGCTTTTAACCAGCTGGCCAATGCTGAGCTTCTTATAAACTGAATATCTAAAAGTGCGTTACCTAGCTCAATACAAAGTCACCCTATAAGTAAATTTATATTTTTCCTCACACAGTAGTGTCAGAAAAGTTACTTGGTCTAAAAAACCCTACTTCTATATGTATTAGATTACCAGAATAAAATGCTGCTTTACTAGAATTCACAGAGTTTCTTTTTCCACCAAAGAAAATATCTGTCATCTTTTCCTTTATGGGTCAAATTCAGGTAAGGTAAACTGTTCTGTAAACAAAAATTGTATGAGTAATACCACCTTCATAATAAAAAGAGAGGACGGTAAAAGGCAAGGAAGAAAAAAAAAAAACAAACAAGAAAATGAAATGAGATACATCATTGTATTTTGCTTTATTATAAAGCTGTGGCTATTCTTATTAGTGGCTATTCTTGATTTGCCTACTTCACTTTTACAGTAGCTAACACAGTGTAGTTTCTAAATGAAATAAACTGAGCATCCTTCATTTGTCTAGGAAAGTAATAGAAAAATATTGACAGCTTTTTAATAGACAAAGAAGTAGAATCTTTCACAGCAGTACATCGCTTAAAAGTCAAAGTCAACTCTTCACTTGCTGCTGTTAGTATTCTACTTGGAAATGTCCCATTGGACATAAGGTGACAAGAAGAGCTATTTTTCAATTCTATTTCTGTTTGATTTATTGTATTTTCAGTGAAAATACTGCAATCTGTATTTTAGCTAGGACAGCCTATTTCCGAGAATTGTATATTCAAGATCTTTTACAGAATTAAATAATACTGAAAGACCACAGTTTGAACACTGCTGTAATTTTGTGGGGAAAATTGCATGCCTCTATTCAGTTGTTCCTGTAGTTCTGTACATACACAGTATTTAATTTCTAGCTATTTGGGACAGTTCCTAAGGTCATGTAAATTAACTTGGGTCCATCCTACCAGTGGACCAAAGCCAATTTACATTAGTTGAAGAAGTGACCTTCACCGAAGGGAAAAAAATCTTGTAGTACTCAGTTGTGGAAATAAAAATGAAAAGACTAAATAAAGAAGCATATTTTCAAAATGATGAAACTGCAGGAAAGACAAAGTGCTGTTGACAAAGCTTTCAACTGAGATTAAAAGATGTAGGAAAGCAATTCAGAATATTAAGAGTAAGGCTAGCTGAAAGACAAATCTAAATCCTCCATCCCACAATCTATTACAATACTTTGTACTTGTTTTTTATCATAAATCTGTAGAAAAAATGAAAATATCAACATTTATGAAATTAAAAGCTCTAGATAAATTTGATTGTTACAGATAAATGCAAGAGATATTTGTATCAGTCTTTTTTACAATTTTTTTTTTGCTGTTCTTGAACTTAAATTCATGATTCCAATTTGCTGACCCAAAAATGTGTGTTCTGTGTTGCACAATAATCTTTACCTGCCAGTGAAAAGCCATTCAGTGCCTTCAGAGGTTTATTTCAGCCTTGGAACAGCTCCAGTAGAGGAGTTCCTTCAGAAAGGAATCCTGAGGGGTTTGTACTACAATTCCCTAGTTATTTAGCTTCTATGAAGTCTAACAGGGACTTCATCTTTCAGGAAAACACTTTGATTCAGAAGTTCTGAAATATTTTGTTTTCAATACAAATTCAAAATAATTTAGATGCAGAATAATCTAACAACAGGCATAAGAACTCATTTTCATTTTCCAAAGAAAAAAGCCACTGAATCCACCTACTATAAATCATTATAAGTTTTTGGAAAATTTGGTTTATAATCCAAAAATATTGTGTCAAAAGACTACAATATTATACATATACATACACATATACGTATATATACATCTATACACACAGATATATACATTAAACATATATATATACAGATACATATATTAAAAGGCTACAGCTAATCAAATGGAGGGACTGCAGGTAGAGTTAACAGTCAGTGGAGGTTGATTTGAAATTGTACCTCTACCAAAAAAGGGTGGTTCTCCTCCACCCTCCTACTCCCTGTCTCCCTTCTCTCCCCTGTGTCAGGTCTAGGAAGTATGTGGCCACATGGCAGTTAGATCAGTTTCCTGATCAGACTGAGGACTTATAATTTATTCTGCATAATTCTCAGTCAGGTCAATGACACAATGTTCTCCAGTCAGTGGCCATATGATTGCTAGAACTGATTCAAGTGAATTACTAGGAACGTGGCTGAGGTCTGGAAGACAGCACAACTTCTGACAGGCATAAGCCAATGGTGAAATTGCACCTCAGACACAAAAGATCCAAGCAAAAGCTCTGCAAATTATATTGTATTAAAACAATTAAAGGGAGCATGATTCTAATTTAGGATTGCTGTTCTAATTTAGACAGTAAGTCATTTGAGATAACCTAGTCAGAATAAAATTATTGCCAAATTGACAATTTGAAATAGTTCTGCATCCTTCATGTGGTGGTTCCTTCTCTCCACATTGGAGTTTGCCTCTTTCTCCTACTACTGCTTGTGTTCTTGTACAAGAGATCCCTCCACTTACGTCTAACAAAACTGCTATTTAGGGAGCATTAGTTGCTAGGCAGAAACTGTAGTTATAAAACAGATTACAAGGTATATACTTTTGTAATTTAATGAAAGGTGTAACTCTGCTTTCAAAGAAAAGCAAGTTTGAATTTAGAGATTTGAGAAAAAATTAAATTAAAATGTATGCGATAAATATCATCCAAGTGTATCTGCCACCATTCACAAATCGACATTTGCTTTTAAAATGTTAAGTCAAAAGCGTTAGAAAAACTGTCGTCCTTCAGTTATGACAATTCTAATAAGGTTAGTTAATTAAAAGACATCGCTGTCCTTTTTTGGTTCAAATGCAGCAATTGGTTTTCTTAGTTTACAGTGCTATAGTTCTATAGCTTCTTGTTACATATTGCTGACCATCACCATAAAAGTGTCATCCACATCAAATCAACTGCTTTAGACAAGCTATTCCAGGACACCCAGACCACGTATAAAGTATATCCTCAGGGAAGTGTTTTGAAAAATAACTCCCTGGTAAAGAGATTGCTTAGTACAATTCTTCTTACAGCAACTCACGGGGTTTACGTACTTGTCAAAAATCATTGCAAGCTCAGAGATGTCTGCATGAAGTTTTGAACTGACATCTGATAGATAATCTGACAGTTATGTGTATGAAATTGGATAACAGCAGCAACTTAGGAGGAAGAAGAAAAACAAAACCAGTGTTTTGTGTTTGCTCTCAGTAGTTTCTAGGAGGTTTTTTTTGCTACACCAGGACTGTCAACTTCAAACATCTGATTTTAGAGCACGCTTTCACATGGATGCTCTTCAACTCACTTGGCATAGCTCAGCTCTTGCCTTGAATTGATTTTCCCAGGGAAAGAAGTTTCTTTGTTTATTAAAGTTAATAGCATAAATAAAACAATTGCATCATATCTCTATTTGGGATTTTGAAGGGAAGTTTTTCATCAGTAACAGCATTTCACCAGGAATGATTAAATGAGTGAGAGAAGGAAAGAGTCTTTCCAGCTTTCTGCATAAGGCAGAATTGATGGCAACTGGAGCCAAACTAGAATCTCATAGTTCCTCATATCTACTCCTTCTCTTGCCCTGAACACACACTATGCATAAGAAGCCAATTGGATAGTATAAAGATGAGAATCTGTCCTTTTTGCCCTCCTCTGATTAAAAAACCCAAAGCATTCAGCAAGAGATAACGACACGTATAAGACAAGAAGAAAAGCAGTGGCTTTTACAGGCATAGTACATCAAATTCACAGTTGAACAAACTGCATGGGACATGATTTGGTCTTGGTGGGTTTTCAAGAAGACTTGTATCATTCTTATAAGTAACTATTAAGATAGTCGAGAATCTATCAAGACTAGATTTCTTTTTTGAATTACAGCTAAACTTGACATAGAAGTTATTCCATGTGTAAGTCCAGACTAAATGACTGTTAGAGTCTCATCTGACATTAAAGCCTCAGAACCTTAATACAGACCTTTCAATTTAAAATGTTGGCCATTGATCTTCAGCTAGTTAGTAGTCCCTTCTAACTCCACAGCTTCTAAAAAACATCGTATGAAATTTCCATGGTTTCACTAACCCTATCACATTCTGTGCTAAAAGAGCATGGGTGTAACTGATATCGATGGTTGCTATCAGTAGTCCAAATCTTTCCTGAAAGACCCTTCTCTTGAAGAATCCAAAGATTAGTCCCTTATTTGTTATGTAATATAATAGCTTTAATTTCCTTGATATGACTTGTGTACATATATCTATATGTCATTGTCCTGGTTTCAGCTGGGATAGAATTAATTTTCTTCTTGGTAGCCGGTATGGGGCTGCGTTTTGGGTTTAGGATAAGAACAATGTATGTTTTGGTTCTTGCTAAGTAGTGCTAAGTATTGCTAAACAATCGCTAAGTAGCGCTTACACTGGTCAAGGACTTTTCAGCTTCCCATGCTCTGCCCGGTGCACGGGGGGCTGGGAGGAGGCACAGCCAGGGGCGCTGACCCAGACTGGCCAAAGAGTTATCCCATACCATATGACGTCATGCTCAGTATATAAGCTGGAAGAAGATGAAGGAAGGGGGGGGGGGGCAGGGGGGACACACGACATTCAGCGCAATGGCGTTTGTCTTCCCAAGCAACCATTACGCGTGATGGAGCCCTGCTTTCCTGGGGATGGCCGCACCTGCCTGCCCATGGGAAGTAGTGAATTAATTCCTTGTTTTACTTTGTTTGTGTGCGTGGCTTTTGCTTTACCTATTTAACTGTTCTCTTTTATTTTACTTCAACTATTAAACTGTTCTTATCTCAACCCACGAGTTCTCTCCCTTTTACCCTTCCGATTCTCTCCCCCATCCCACCAGGGGGCAGTGAGCGAGCGGCTGTGTGGTGCTTAGTTACCAGGAGTCTCCTGAGTTGCCTACAGCTCGCCATGCTACTTTCTCAGCAGATGTCGGGTGGTTGAAGTCCCCCAGCTGGATGAGAGCCTGCGAGCGCAATGCCTCCTGTAGCTGGAGTAAGAAGGCTTTGTCAATAGGCTCCCCTTCATTAGGCATCCTATAGTAGACCCCAACTACGAGGTTCCCTTTGTTGCCTCAGTCTCTAATTCTTATCCATAAGCTTTCAACCTGCTCGTGGCTATTCTTCAGAGACAGTTCTTCACAATCCATCCATTTCTTGACGTAGAGGGCAATCCCTCTGCCCTTCCTACCTCGCCTGTCCCTTCTGAACAGCTTGTAGCCATTGATAGCTGCACTCCAGTCATGGGATTCATCCCACCAAGTTTCAGTAATCACAACTAGGTCATAGCTTTTTATTAGCATGGTGGCTTCCAGCTCCTCCTGTTTGTAGCCCATGCTGTGTGCACTGGTGTAGAGGCACTCATCTGGGCTGTCAACCGTGTCACCTTCATAGAGGAGGACACATTAATTCCTTTGAGGTATTTCATTGGTGTTGCCTTATTGGTTCCTATTAACTCGGGAGCCCCTGGCTCATCTCCGTAAGACTTCAAGTGTGCTGCAATGTACCCAGCACATCTCAGATCAACAGGCTGAGGGCCCTTGCTAGCACCCTGTCCCTCTAACATCAGTGTGTCATCCCACAGCTTGTCATGGGCAAGCCTGATGTTATCCCTTTACCCCTTCAAGTCTAGTTTAAAGCTCTGTCAGTCAGTCCTGCTAGCTCATGAGAAAAGACCTTCTTCCCCCCTTTGAGAAAGCTGAATCCCATTTGACGCCAGCAGGCCTGTTGCCATGTAGACCATCCTATTATCGAAAAACCCAAAATCATGTTGGTGACACCAGCCACGAAGCCACGTATTAATAGACTTGGTCCGTCTATTTCTTCCAATGTCGCTGCCTGCAACTGGAAGGATAGAGGAAGAGGACTTACAGTTACTACAGTGACTACTATAAGATCAGACCTTGTTCTGCTATTATTCCACAGCCTAAAGGGAAAGACTCCTTCACTGTCATAGTACAGGAAGAATTAATCAGCCAAATTCACCTGCGCAAAATAAGGAGCAGGCCCATCCTCTTCCAATTTTAGATCCCTATTTTAAAATTGGTAAGAGTTAGAAGCCTACATACATTTGCAAATCTGGGATCAAATCCAGAATTTACTCATTCAAGTGACTCATTGGAGACCTTTTATAAATCACTTTGTGATTTTCCGAACTGCTGTAGTTCAAATATCTATAAATTGTCTCAATACGCATCATTCCAATATTGATTTTTTTAAATTTTTAGAAGATATTTAAAAAGAAAATATAACCATTTCAGACTCCAGCAAGCTCTTCTGTTTTGTGTTAATAACTTAATTCACTGTGGTTAATAATAAAAATGTTTTGGATGGTTTTTTCTGTTGTTATTTTCAGGTCACATTAAAAAAACCTATACAAGACACCATTGCATGTATGCATTGCAGTTTTACAGCAGCTTAATTTGCAATTCAATCATCGTGAGCCACACCAGAGGCTGTGCTAAGCATAGCCTTTCTGGATTCATTAGAGTGGCTGCTCATTCAACAATAAGGCTTCACTTGCCAGTAGTCATTCTCTCCAAATCCTTGCAAGCCTACTGAGGATGCAGCTCTGTTAATAAGCTGCAATGGGGCCTTGCGCTTACAGCTATACCCTTTATTGTACATTATCCACCTCAAACATTGCCAAGCTGTTTAGTTTTTAAGTGAATAGTTGAGTAATGACACTTTTTCGTACTCTATGTATCAGTATCCCAGACGGGAAAAGTGAGTGCCATATATACCCCTAACATAATTGTCTATACAGCTGCTTGCTGATCCTTCATCTCCATGTTGATTTTTCCATTTCCGAGTGTAAAAGAAGATCGATATCTTATCCTGACCATAACATAATCTTCTCAGTTATGTCTGTGATTCTTTCAAGGCCTTTGCGGTATGCAGCCATTAAAAATCATTTAATTACAGCATTATCCCTGAATTAAACATCATACTGAAAGTACAGCTGGAAAAAAGATATTGACTGACAAAAAGGCAACTCCTTTTCTTTCTTACTATTCCTGTATCAAAGAGAGATGAAAACAGAACTGAGTCCCACTGCTTTTTAAGACTTATGGAGATGGTGATGGCTTTTCCTCCATATTGACATCAAACTGCAAGGCAAATTCATATTTTCAGTTCAAAGCTTGCCTGCAGCAGCAAAAGCTCAAGAAACTACTTCTCCAGTTGTAGCCATAAAACATGCTATTTTGGTTCTCTAAATACTGATTGATTGGCTTTGTCCCTTAGAAAAGATATGCTATTTCCTGAATAACAAAGTTGATAGAACAACCAGCCATCGTTGTACTTGTTGCAGTAACATCCAACAATCCCAGGATCACACATCAATCTGATCTTTGAGGTAGATCTGTAATCTTTTTCTTAACCAAGGATAACAAAAAAAGGTGCAAAACATGAACAAAAAAAATTAGAATGTGAGAGTGTTTTTTAAAAGGGAAAAACTCACCTGTGGTGGACAAAAAACATTAACAAGTCTTCTTTCACACTTTCTATCGCTTTATCTCTGTAACGTTGACCTTTTCCTTCAGTCTCGGTCTTAGTATAGTGACATTCAGCCTTGTCCTCAGCAGCAAGAAACCCTTCACAGCCCCTTCTAAGAATGGCATTTTGAAAACTGGGAATCCTATCTTTCCACTCCTTTTCGAGGATTTTCAGGCTTTCTGAACTGCAGGCTCCCATGTTTGCCACATCCGTCCTTCTCTGCCTGCCCAAATAGCAGGCTCAGTTGCCATCAGAGAGGAAATAATTTCTTCTCCCTGCAAAGGCTTCCACTCAACCCACATTTCAAGAGACAGGAAAGAGTAAAGCAAGCAAATTCCTCCCTGCTGTCAAGTCACAATCTTTTAACAGAACACAAAATACTGAAGCAAGTAAAAGACAGTCTGCTACAGATAGGGAGGGCACTGGGAGGAGCCGCCATTTAGACATTTTAGATGAACTCCCATGCATCTCTGTTTATACACTTGTGGTCCGGCTACAGAATCAGCCTAACTGAATTTACAGCTGTTTTTGTAGAGCTTTACTTAAGGGAAATAAAAGTAGCACAATCACAAAAATGTCCCAGAGAAAACAGCGGGAATGTTAGGTCTATAAACTAAACACATTGGACTTGAAAACCTAGCTACTTAAACCTAGCTACTTAAACCTACCTAGCTACTAGTAGCCAAATTAGAGGTATTTATTTAGATGACAGACCCATGAGGCTGAGTTAGGTTTGCAAGACTGAGTTCTTCCTTACACAGGACACAAAATTTCTCTGTGAGGATCCTATACATTTTTGTTGTGATGGAATTTCCCCTTCAAAAAAAGACCTACTGCTGGTCAAAATATTTCCAGATAATTGACGGCCTTTCTTCTGATAAGCCATGTCAAAGCTTAATTGCCCTTGCAGTTAGACATATACTTTCTTTCAATGCTTAAACCGCTTCATTCTGTAATTGCACTTGTCTGCCAGATTAAACAGGTCCCTATCATCAGAAGTCACTTTCATGTTTGTATACTTGCAAACCATGATAAAGTCTGCTAAATATTCTCTTTAATAAACTTGATTGAGATCCATTCTTTTATTGAGATATTCATTTAATTTCATCAATTTTACCACTTCTTTGCTATTTTCAGTTTACTAAATTTAAAATACAGCTTTTAAAACTTAATACAGTGCTTGTGTGAGAAACAAACCTCTCTTACCAGTATACATAGGAACTGTTGTTCCCCTGCTTAGATAGCTAAGACAGACTTATCTCAGAAACAACACATCATTGGAAGATTAAGTTCAAGTGGTTATTAATTATTATTAATGTCAGCATCATTACTTTCAACTCTACAGCTTCTCACAATGTAATTATTACAAACACTACTTTTTCCTATAGCAAGCCTTTGATTTTTGCTGAATTTCTGTTGCTTTATGCCACTGGAACAACTGTAAGTCATATGAAAACTTTATTAGCAATGATTTTCCATTTTTTCCCCCCAAGCTACCGATAAAGGTATTTAGCCATACTGGGCTAAGAACAAATCTCCTCTGGCTGACAATTCCCCGTTTAACTTGACTTTTGACAACTAAGAAGTAGAATGTTTTAAAATCTTTCTATATGTAAAATACAGATTTTGCATAACATTTGAGGTAGAGGAAAGTAGAGAGAGAGAAGGAGTAATGAAAATGTTGTAGGATATAATATCAGATACTTCCAGGAACATGGAAATCAAAAAGAAGTTATCTTTTGACCAGTGAAGTAAAAAATTCGCCCATGAAGTTTTTTATACTCTTGAACCATATAATACATTGGATTGACTTACTTCTAGGCAACTATCTTTGTTGACATTAATAGTTTCTTTGTTTCTTCCTTATTAGCCTTTCCATGCATTCTCAAATCAATTTAAGCTGTTTACTTTACCAACCCTTTTACCTTATTAAAATATTTGCACCCTTATACATTTGGCAAACCCAAATGTCTATATTATTCCAAAGTATCCATAGTAGGCAAAGTTTATCAAAATCCTATTTCAGAACTCTAAAGAAAAAGTATTAAAGTATTAAAGCCTAGCGAGACAGAGGAAGAAGATTTCTCCCTCTTTCTCTCTACATATATATTTATTATTTTCTATCTGAATCCTTTCTATAACACTGTGATTACATAAACATCTACTTCTGCTTTTTAGCATTTTATTCTGTTTTTATTGGTATTACTCATTTATTTTTTCCCTGTACATACATATAGAATACAAAAGCTGTGAATTGTAAATGTATTTCAGCTATTGCAGCTGCATATCTTTTATAGCATTCTTCTGTTAAAATCCAAATTCAAGGAATTTATTATTATCTCACACTTTTATTTTTGATTGTTTTGCATGATGGGCAAAAATTTTCAGATGTTCCCAATATACTTCCACTTTTTACAGTTCAGGGAAGATTTCTTAATGTCTTCTCCATTGTGTTTGTTTTTTACCTACAAAGCAGCACATTTACCATTTCCTCCTGAACTTATCTCCTGCGTCAGTATGGTAGATGAGTTTTGGAGGGGGGGAGGGGCAGTAATAAAGCTGACATCCACTGCTGCCAGTGAATTAATTTGTGTATGCTCCACTAGAGCACATAGTGCTCAGTCACAACAATAATCTATGCTACTTTATCCTTAGACTTGCCATCACTCGATTTATACTCAATCTTTGTTTACATCAGTGAGTGTGTCTGTATCATTATAAACTTGAAAAGATTCCTGGCTGAATATGAGTTTGGATGTCTATCATAATTTTCTCTAGTGGAAAACAGCAAACAATCAAAACACAAAGGGATCATTGCATTGAAAGGCCAGCAATAAACTTTTCCGCAGCTGATGTGCAATATGCTTCCATGATTCAATTAATTCTACATGACTTTTCTTACAACCGAAAATGATACTTGGTGTTAGTTTCCATGATATAGAAGCTAAGAAAGCATACTTCTTTCAACCACCCTAGAAACATAAAGCAAGTGCGTAAAGATAGATATCATATAAATACACACACACATAAATACATTCACAAGCATAAATATATTTTAGAGAGACAAGAAGTGGTAAAGAACTGCATGAATCTCTGTGGTATATACAGATAAAATGGAAAATCTAAGAGTCGTTTCTGTCATCTAATCAAGTACTTGATATTCTTTGATATTAAACAAATAGATCCTTGCTTTACCTTTTTGAATGGCTGAATGGCATATTGCCTGAAATAGTTTATATATTTCAACTCCAAGGGTCAAAACTGACCCAGCATGATATTCAATTTTATACACTCAACAGAAGATATTAAGTAAGAATAGGAGAAACATAAGACTGAGGTGATCCTCTGTATAAGAATTGACACAGTTGAATGATTTACTGATCATGATTAATGAGTGTCTCAATCTGCATATGAAAACAGAGAAAAAAAATACTGATGTTGACAAAATGTGTTACTGCTAGTCAGGCAATACTCCATACCACAGGAGACGGTTTTCATACTTGCCAGTTAAGCTTGCCAGCCTTGCTCACATTTTGTGATGGACACAGTAGGAACACACAATAACCACTGCTGTCTGATACAAAGTTTATGGAATTATGATAAGGCTGGGGTAGATAACAATAAAATAGAGGCACCATTGAGTATTACAGGTAAAAAGTCTTTTCTCAACAGGGTACAATTTTCTCTAAAAATCCTTGTCCACCTGGGATTGATTTCACAGACATACATTGGGGTGAAGTACAACCTGCTCCTTCTCTTCAGGGAATCTGGACTGTTTTATAGATGTTGCTGGTATCCAATATGTAGACTTCATCCCCCTGCAGTTGTGGCACGTCCTTTTAAAGGTGTTTAGAAGGCATTTATGTGGAGCATCCACTTTTCCAGGGACGTCACAAACTTCCTGTGACTTCACAAAGCCAGCTAACATCCATCCTGTTTTATGTCCTGGTAAACACGAATAATGATCACAGAATCATAGAATCATATAATGCTTTGGGATGGAAGTGACCTTTAAAGGTCATCTAGTCCAACACCTCTGCAATTGGCAGGGACATCTACAACTACATCAGGTTGCTCAGAGCCCCATCTAGCCTGTCCTTGAATGTTTCCAAGGATGGGGCATCTACAACTGCTCTGGGCAACCCATTCCAGTGTTTCACCACCCTCATCGTGAAAAAATCCTTGTGTTCAGTCAAAGTCTACCCTCTTTTAGTTTAAAACCATTACCCCTTGTCTTGTCACAGCAGGCCTTGCTAAAAAGTCTGTCCCCATCTTTCTTGTAGGCCACCTTTAAGTATTGAAAGGCTGCAATAAGGTGTTCCTGGAGCCTTCTCTTCTCCAGGCTGAACAGCCCCAGCTCTTTCAGCCTTTCCTCATAGCAGAGGTGTTCCAGCCCTCTGATCATTTTTGTGGCCTTCCTCTGGACCCACTCCAACAGGACCATGTCTTTCCTGTGCTGAGGACCCCAGAGCTGGACGCAGTACTCCAGGTGGGGTCTCACCAGAGCAGAGTAGAGGGGCAGAATCACCTCCCTCGACCTGCTGGCCACGCTTCTTTTGATGCAGCCCAGGATACGGTTGGCTTTCTGGGCTTCAAGCACACATTGCTGGCTCATGTCCAGCTTTTCATCCACCAGTACCCCCAAGTCCTTCTCGGCAGGGCTGCTCTCAATCCCTTCATCCCCCAGCCTGTACTGATACTGGGGGTTGCCCCGACCCAGGTGCACGACTCTCCAGCCCGTCCAGGCCCCTCTGGATGGCATCCTGTCCCTCAGGCGTGTCAACTGCACCACTCAGCTGGGTGTCATCTGCAAACTTGCTGAGGGTGCACTCGATCCCATGGTCTATGTCATTGACGAAGATATTGAGCAGCACTGGTCCCAATATGGACCCCTGAGGGACACCACTTGTCACTGATTTCCATCTGGACATCGAGCCATTGACCCCTACCCTCTGGATGCAACCATACAGCCAATTCCTTATCCGCCAAACAGTCCATCCATCAAATCCATATCCTTCCAATTTACAGAGAAGGATATTGTGGGGGACCATGCCAAAGGCCTTACAGAAGTCCAGATAGATGACATCCAGAGCTCTTCCCTTGTCCAATGATGCAGTCGCTCCATCATAGAAGGCCACTAGGTTGGTCAGGCAGGACTTGCCCTTGGTGAAGCTGTGCTGGCTGTCTTGAATCACCTCCCTGTCCTCCATCTGCCTTAGCATAGCTTCTAGGAGGATCTATACCATGATCTGCCCAGGCATGGAGGTGAGGCTGACAGGTCAGCAGTTCCCAGGGTCCTCCTTTTTACCCTTTTCTAAAATGGCTGCAATGTTTCCCATTTTCCAGTCCCCAGGGACTTCACCTGACTGCCATGACTTTTCAAATATCATGGAGAGTGGCTTGGCAACTATATCAGCCAATTCCCTCAGGACTCTGGCATGCACGTCATCAGGACCCATAGACTTAGGTATGTTCAGGTTCCTCAGGTGGTCGTGAACCTGATCTTCACTTGCAGTGGGAGGAACTTTGCCCCCCTGATCCCCGTCAAATGGTCCATTGACTCGGGAGGTGTGAGGAGAGAGGTTGCCAGTGAAGAATGAGGCAAAGAAATTGTTGAGTACCTCAGCCTTCTCCTCCTCTGTTGTTACCAGCTTGCCAGTTTTGCTCATCAGAGGGGGTACGCTTTCTTTAACCTTCCTTTTCTGGTTGATGTACCTGTTGAAGCCCTTCTTATTCTTATTTGCACCCCTGTCCAGGTTCAGCTCCAGCCAAGCCTTGGCCTTCCTGATCCCATCCTTACACAACTGGGCAGTGTCCCTTTACTCTTCGCATGATACCAGTCCCTGTTCCCACTGTCTGTGTGTTCTCTTCTTGCCCTTTAGTTTGACCCACAGGTCATGGCTCAGCCATGCTGGCCTCTTCCCTTCCTTGCCTGATTTCTTGCACCTGGCATCGATTGTTTGTAGTAAAGAAAGTTTAGTTTTAGAAGGTAGCAGTGATTTGAAATATCACGCTTTCCCTTCTTTACAAGCCTTTTCAGTCCAAAGTTGGGTTGTACTGGGTGCAAGTGCAGTGGGTGTCTGCAGGGGCAGCCATGGCCACTCCTCACAGGGGCTGCCCGGCGCCGGCCACAGTCGGTTGCAGCCGGCTCCAAGGGCCCCAGCGCAGGGCAGAGCTGAGCCCCTCAGCCCCGGGCGGGCGCCTCGGGGAAAGCCTGGGTAAGGAAGGGCCAAACGCTGCCCGGCAGCCGGGGCTGAGGGAGCCAGGGTGAGAAAGAGCCCTGCGAGCCCCGAGGGGAGAGCGGGAGGAGGGGAGGAGGTGCTCCAGGCGCCCCGGCAGAGATTCCCCTGCGGCCCGGGAGAGACCCCGCGGGGGCAGGGGTTTCCCTGCAGCCCCTGGGGAGGCCCCGGGCTGGGGCAGGGGAAAGTGTGAGGAGGAAGGGGCGGCAGGGAGGAGCTGCTGTGGGTGACCGCAGCCCCTCATTCCCCATCCCCCTGAACCACTTAGGGAGGAGGTCAAGTAGTCAGGAATGGAGGAGTCAAGTTGAGCCTGGGAAGAAGCAGGGATGGCTGGAGGGAAAGTGTTTTAAGGGTTTTTGTCTTTGTTTCTCACCATCCAAATCTATTATTTATTTATTTAATTAGAAAGTATTTAATAAAAAATATTTAATAAATGAAATTAATTTCCCCAGTCAAGTCTGTTTTGCCCATCACAGTAACTGGTCAGTGATCTCCTTGTTTTTATGTCAACCCACAAGCTTTTCCATCTTATTTTCTGCCCTTGTCCTGTTAACTAGGAGGAATGAGAGAGTGGCTGGGTCGGGGTCTGGCAGCTGGCTAGTGTCATCCCGCCACATATTTTACTTTTCTCTGGAACACTGAAACCACAAGGCTTCTTTCTGTAGATGTATTTCGATTGCCTGTTCTTTGTCTCTTCAATGTAGCAGGGGATAGTCATTTTCATACTAGTACTAGTTTGCTTGGAGAAGGACACTTCAGCATTTAGTTCCTCAGCAAGACAGTTGTAAGGATGCCATATTTGATTCTCCAGCAAGACTACTGTGCTAAATAGGCTCATATCGCCGCTGCTTTCGCTTGAGAGAGGTTAAACCTCGTTTATCTACTAGTTACACTGCAAGTTTTCCATCTTTTCCCAGCCATTATCTTTCTCTACAGTGAAAGCAGAGAAAGTGTTCCTGTTTCTCAGCCCCTGGAGAGAAAAGAAGAAACAATCTCTTTTGACTCAGTGTGTGGTTGGGATTCCTCCATACCACACAGAGTATATCCCCATCAGGAAACTGCTGGCAGGCTGTGCTGCCTTCATGCCAACTCAAATTCAAATTAATTGTATAGCTCAGAAGCAGCTATAAAAGTTACCAGGAAGAACAACTTAATGTTATAATAAAAAGTGTCAGATGGAAAATTCAGCCTCTTTGAAAACAAAAGCTGACTAATTATGAAAATGCTCAGTGATATGAATGGTTTCTGTAGTATAGAGTACTTGGCTGCTGGTTTAGTATAAATATTGCAACTACTCTCTTAAAATTATCATAGATGGTTTTAAAAACACTTTTCAGATAATTTCTGCTGTCAGCTGATTCCCCGAACACACTATTTTGGCACCAAGATTATTAGTTTTAAAAGGGAAAAAATAAGATTGATGGGATTAAATAAGGCAGTTAGTATGCTTCTATCTAAACATTCGTATAGAATGATCAAGTCATTGGTACTGTCATTATGCAAAGTATTAAAGCTCTTACCTTACTATTTAACCTAAGGAAATGTTGAATAATTCTACAGTATATGAATGGAAAAGATAAAAGTGTTTCCTAGTTTATTAATGTTGCTTTCAAAAATTATGTAGAGCACTGAGTGCTCATCTATAGTGATTTCCCTCCCTCCCTAAATTTAATTGAAGAAACTGCACATATTTTAATATATATGAGAGATATAGAGAGGAGACTATAGATTTTTAAAATGACAGATCTTTACTATGACACTGTTCTGCTAATGGATACTATATCCTTTATGAAAATCTAAAAAGAAATATAATATATTCTAGGCTTCCATTTGACAAAAGCTTATTGGACAATAGCAACCACAGTTAATGTCAGCTGTATTTATTTATTTTGTTTTGTTTCAATGTAAAACATCTGCTACATTTATTTCCATCATAGGTAAAATAATCAGAGACAAAATCTGTCCACATTTGCATCCAGATAATTTCTAACAGAAGTTTTTCAGTTTATTTTATCTAACTGGAAAAGAAAGAAAGGTTTTGAATTTTATGGTGGATTCAATACTGTGGGTGGAGCTAAAGGAGAATAGTCTAATTGTGGAGAGCAGTCAGAATCAAGGCCTATTATAACTCAATTAACAGTTTAAGGTATTATGTTTATAGCTTTTGCTATTGGACTTAGAGGAGTATTATTCATACATGAGGTTTAAGCAGATAGAGGCTGTCAGGAGTGTAACTCAGGCTGCATACACATCATTACAAGGAGAGGATCTCGGTATCTTGAAGGATATCGATGAAGCTGACAGAATGCTGGAACAGAATGACTAAAAAAAACTGTCATACTGTCAATACCACCCACACCATCCCCACCATGTTCCCTTGTAGTATTGTAAATGGAAGATGATTATTCTTCATATACTAAGAAATACCCTTCTGAAGTGGGGGATAAAGATAAATAAAGCAGCAGTCTAGAAGGGAAAAGAGAGCTTCACCTGTGGAGCACAAAGCTGCTATGGTCAGAGTCATCTTAAATCTTTCTGTGCAAGTTTGTTTGAGCAATGCTGAGAGGCTCAGGTCCTGCCTTCCTGCATAGAAATGTGATACTGTCCTGCTGATTAGCTGGGAGATCTACTTGTTGCAAGTAATGACAGACACATTTAGAAGAAATAGAAGACAACATAGTCTTCCAGAAGAACTTATTGAAATAGTATCTCTTAGTATATAATAGAGGAGTTTATTTGCACATGTGCAGAAATAATTAAATACAATTAAATATAATGACTATGAGCTCAGTCTTCAAAACCTTAGCTGAAGTTTCTTGAGGACGAGTTAAAAGTATGTCACTGACAAGATCTGTTAATTTATCTCCTGTCCTTTAGTGTATGTGTCTAAAATGGACCTGCTGAGGCCCTGATTTGGGAAAACATTTCAACATAAGCTGAATTCCTGTTCACTGTAATGTGAAATGTACACGTTGATTATCTAACAGAACCAAATATAGATTCTGATGAGACTTAACATGCTCTTGAGTGCTTTTCTAAACAGAGGTAAATTTTTCGACAAGCAAAATACTGCTTGCTAAGCTACTTTAAAGACCTGCTGCAGTCTTGCTGCTATTTTAAAAATGAAAATGTTTGGTTTAGTGGGCCCTAGAATAGAATAAATCAGTATATCAAAGAGAAGGAAGCATATAAATATTAGTAATGAAAACTAAATGACTGTGTAATTTGCAGTACTTATCAAACTATAAATATATTCAGTTAGTTTATGGATTTATCTGTTCATGTCCGTTGTCATCTATTCTATGTATGGAAAATTCACACCAATTAAATATTTTTCTTTTATTATCATATAAAACAAAATGAGGAAATGACATGAAGATTATTAAACAAAGGCTCTAGGAAATAAAAGACATCAATATGGGGCTTCAGTGTTCTACTCTGGAACACTATGATATCAAAGAACCTCTCGCTGCCTCCCCACACTGAGCTTTAAAGATTTTTGGGCTCAAAAAAGCAAGAGAGCACAGGGGTCTATGACAGATCATCTATCAGCAGTGACTGAGTGAACTCTAAGGTGAAAGGAGATTGTTATACCTTACTGTAGCAGTAACAAATGTTAAAAGTGAAAGGACACACTCCTTGTCTACTCATGGTATTCACTGATGTAATTATGTGTTCTGAAAGTTGCAAATGAAGTTGGAACAAACCTTTAAAGACTGCTAGCTAAGCCATAAACCATGATTGCAATTCAGTGATTAGGAACCAATTAAGTGTATTGCACCTGAGGCAAAGAATGAAAGAATAAGTTACTATCAAATTTCAATGTATAAAACAACCTCACAGTTCGGCCCATTTGCTTTCCAATCTTAAAGTAAAACATACCAAAGACAATTAAAAACATTCTGAATGCAACCAGGTGTAAATACACTTGAATGCAATTACCAAATTATTGTATATCAGCAAAAGTATGAACAGTCACTTAATCTGATCCATGCAATCAACCTTTAGGGCTGCTTAATGCTAATAGAGTTTGTAGTCAAATGCCTTCCTCAAAGCAAAAACTTCAGTGCTCATGGTCTGATCCTGATATACTACAATCACATGAACGTTTGGACACTGACTTCAATTACAAACAAACTTGCCTCTTTGATCTGTATAAGTCACTGTTAGAAATACCTAGTAAAGTACAGGATGTACAGACCCTAGCTGCTAGACCCTGCCCTGATACTCCTGGCCCCAAGGAGCAGCTGGTCCCCACAGCATCCTCATAATTAGGGTGTTTGTGGCTACTTGGACAGACAGATAATCTTCAAATCTCCTGTGGGCTCATGCTCTGAGTTAACAGTTCTTAGCATTAAAGTTCTGCTAAGACGATTTCTTGTTTCTTATACTTTGACTTTTGTCCTTTCTTTAGTCAATGTTCACTAATTAACAATATGCATTCATTTTATAACTATATCTTTTTGGCTTTCTTGTTTTCCTTTCTGATAAATAAATTGAGTTTAAATAAGAACCATAGCTAACAATTTAGTTGATTGGGATTCCTCCTCATCTGTCTTCTCTTTTCTCTCTTTGTTTCCCTCACTGTCCACTTTAAACTCCGCAATCCCACTTTTTATTACTCTCCAATCTGAGAATCAGTTTTACTACTTAGAGTCTTCTGATTGAAAGAAATGAAATTAGAATCAAACTCAGGGATTATCAGTTGTTGTAATATCGAAACTTCTCTTTAAAAGCCACACAAGTGATCATTGGCATAAAATATTTCCATGTAGAGAGGCACTTTTCCAATTAGAAAACTGGGTTTCTGTTTGAAGACTTTCCAAGATATGATACAAAAATCCACGGATGCTTCTCCTCACAGTCTGAATCTCCCAAGGGAGAAACGGAGTACTCAGAGAGTCCCTGAAATGAAACTCAATAGCAACAAAGTTACTATTAAGCAGGTATTCTTTATTGCAGCGCTGGGCAGCACTGGGGATTCTCCACCATAAGTGCTCCAACGAATTACTGAACTTTTAGAGAATATATACTACACAATCATGCATATTCATAGGATTCCCAAGAATTGCTATGCATAAACATGAGATTTCCAGGAACTTATTAACATATGTAAATATCTGATTCGCATGTGCAGTCATCTCTTGTGGTGGTCTTTGGGGGTCTTCAGATGAAGGCTCATAGTCTTCCTCACTGTGTTCGCTGATTGACCTTTGCTTCTGCGCAAACTCAGTCCTAGGATCACGTAGATGTTGTCCTTCAAGACTGTTGTTGCCATTCTTCTGTTTCTTCCTATCTTCCTGGTTCCGTGCATCTGTTCTCCCAAGGCCGAGTTGTCTGTAAAGAAATTATCCCAGAGCCCCCCTTATCTTATAACTGTTCTTCTAGCTACTCCCTAAATCACATCAGACTGCCCTCAAGTCTAACAAGGTATTCACAACATCCTTAAATCACAACAGGGTGTCTTCTGATCTAATTGAGTGACTAAGGTATTTACAACATCTTTCTTGCTCTTGTGGTTTTTAACCCTTTCAGATACTTCTGTAATGAATTACAATTTGTTTGGGTTCTTTAATATTTTTTTGGGGGGGGGAGGGAGCAACAAAGGCTTTTTAGAAATGCAGAATTTAAGAAAAATGCAGTCTTGTTTCTCATTTTCCACTTTAGCAGTGGGCTCAAGTGGCAACATTCGGATCTTGAATATCAGTTACAGATAAAATATTCGAATGCTCTTTTGGGCTCCAGGTTCCAGGTCATAGTTCTGCACATTATAAAATTAACTTTATTGGCAAAATCCAGAAGTAAACCTAGATTCAATCTTGCTGTTCCAAAATAACAGGATGTGTGGTTTGTGCTCATCATTAAAACTAATGTTTTCTCTAATCTAATATTGCAAAAATAGCATGTCTTCAAAAACTGTAGCCTTAAAAATCATCTCTACAATGTCTTTTGAGAGCATGTGCAATTATATCTCTGCATGAGCTTTCCCTAGTGTTCACTCACTAGGCTGTGCTATTGTTTCAAACCCTTATCTAAACTTTTGCTTGGTATACTGGAGTTTGTCTAATACACACTCACAGTACTATACAACTATCTTAAATCCCTAGATAAGTCAGTAAGCTTCCCTTTTTCCCTTCATTAGTGCTACTTCAGGATGATTTCGTCTTATTAACAGCTGTAAGAGTCTGAAGTGTTAAGAACAATTGTCCCAAAGCTTGCTTGGATGTGTTTATCTGATAAGACTGGACAGCAGACCACTCTTCTGTCTGATAAGACCCCAGGGTGGACCATTGTTTGGCTTATCAAGTGCCACTATCTTGCAAAGAGATGTGCAAACTTGCTCAAGCTGCAGGCCATTCTTTGGCTTATCAGGTACCATTAACTTGCAAGGGAACATGCAAACTTGCTGAAGCAGCCGGGCATTCTTTGGTTTATCAGGCACCACCAAGAATGGGACACCAATTGGTATCCGGGCCAGGCCACTTGCCCACCAACAGTACATATTGTGTGACTGGATGTGCATGTGTGGCATACGTGATGTTGCTCTGGGTAACCAAATGGAAATGAGAGGGCAAACTCCCTCTCCAACATGGGATAAAAGACAGTACAACTAAACCAGAAGTAGAAAGAAAGAGAAGAAAGAAATGGAAGAAGCAGCTTTTCCACCTCTGAAGAACTAAAAGAAGAAGAAGCTTTTCCACCACTGAAGAACTGAAGACTGAGCACCAACGGGACACCGCTGGATCCAGGGTGGTGACTATCCTTTGCTTACCTCTCTGAGCGCTTGCTTATTTTCCTCCTAATATTTCCTGCCTTTCCTATCGCTTTACTCTTCCATATTTACCTAATAAAACATTGGTGGCATATGACCTCGTTTGTGTCTTAATTTCGCCCTTGGGATCATTACGAACCTTCCCCGAGCCTGACTATCAGGCCAGGTCGTAACAACAGCGTAAAAATGAAGGTCCTAGTACAGAGACAGGTCTGAAATGCAATACATGTCTGGGATTATTCTGTTCTGTTTTTCCCTTTCCTTGACCTACATTGAACAAAATACCTGTTTAGCGCTTCTTAAACAGCTACCAATTGCTTATAAACTGGCCAATTTCATTTTGTCTTTTGAATTTTTTAGAGAGTGGTGACACTTTACAGATAGAAACTAAAATCATAACTTAAAGCTTGAAAACTAGATCTGCACTATTAATCCCAAGCATTCAATACAGAGATTTTTCGGTATTTGCTTCTCAAATTTTAGGTTTCCCTTCATATCAATAGAAAGTGAAAATACATTTTTCTACTCTATCGCTAATAAAAAAATCAAGATTTTTATGTAAGAACGTGACTCCAGGAGTTATGGCTCTGCTAAACCAGGAAAAAGAAAAAGCATTAACTATTGTGAGGATAAAATCAAGAGATCAGGAAATAGTGAATTTTTCAAACGTTATAGGAGATATTTTGTGAACATGTAATTTAGACCTAAATAGGTACTAAGCATCTGCTAATGACTTTTCAGATTTGACGCATGCTGGAGGTATTTCAAAGAATATTCAAGCACAGCCTGAGAAAACAGACAGTACAAAGGGAAGGCTGCACATAGATCTGGTTCTCTGTTTTTTGAATAAAACAGCAATAAAACTTTAACATTCCTCTGCAGAAAATTTATGATGTACAAGACAGAATGAGCAAGCATAGAAGGTTGTTTCTTGTGTAAACTATCACTAAGTGATTGTGGAAATTTAGCATTTAAAACAGCCCATTTCTTCAAACAGGAATATAGGATTATCTTCTAGGATAGGAACTGTGGATTGTGTTTATTGTGCCTGTATAATTATATATGTGTGTGCATGCACATGTACCTATGTATATATATAGATAAAATGTAACGAGCAGAAATAATGGAGTTTGTCTTCTACTGAAAGACAAGAAGTAAGTCAAAAGGAATTTGCTTAACTACAGTATTTTTCAGAGGCTTAGCATTAGCTATTCTAATGAAACTTTTAATCATTTCAATAATTTAGGCATTGTCAACTATGAAGCATTTGGTAAATGCTAATTCTGTACTGCACACACTTGGTTTTTCTAAATGCACCATTGATTAATAAATGTTGTAAAACATAAATGGTGATGGATGTTTATGCTCTTTACCCTATCAGAATCACTGTTTAGTCCCTCGCTGTCGTGGTTTAACCCCAGCTAGCAACTAAGCACCACACAGCCGCTCACTCACTCCCCCCCAGTGGGATGGGGGAGAGAATCGGAAGGGTAAAAGGGAGAGAACTCGTGGATTGAGATAAGAACAGTTTAATTACTGAAGTAAAATAAAATAGAACAGTTAAATAGGTAAAGCAAAAGCTGCGCACGCAAACAAGGCAAAACAAGGAATTCATTCGCTACTTCCCATCGGCAGGCAGGTGTTCAGCCATCCCCAGGAAAGCAGGGCTCCATCACGCGTAATGGTTACTTGGGAAGACAAACACCATCACGCCAGATGTCCCCCCCTTCCTTCTTCTTCCCCCAGCTTATATACTGAACATGACGTCATATGGTATGGGATAACTCTTTGGCCAGTCTGGGTCAGCGCCTCTGGCTGTGCTCCCTCCCAGCCCCCCGTGCACCGGGCAGAGCATGGGAAGCTGAAAAGTCCTTGACTAGTGTAAGCGCTACTTAGCGACTATTTAGCGGTACTTAGCATCGACATTGTTCTCGTCCTAAACCCAAAACACAGCCCCATACCGGCTACCAAGAAGAAAATTAACTCTATCCCAGCTGAAACCAGGACAGGGTGTTGGTTGACAGCCGCCTAAACATGAGCCAGCAGTGTGCCCAGGTGGCCAAGAGGGCCAATGGCATCCTGGCTTGTATCAGGAATAGTGTGGCCAGCAGGACCAGGGAGGTGAGAGTGCCCCTGTATTCGGCACTGGTGAGGCCGCACCTCAAATCCTGTGTTCAGTTTTGGGCCCCTCACTTCAAGAAGGACATCGAGGTGCTGGATCGTGTCCAAAGAAGGGCAACGAGGTTGGTGAAGGGTCTAGAGAACAAGTCTTATGAGGAGTGGCTGAGGGAGCTGGGGTTGTTTTGTTTGGAGAAGAGGAGGCTGAGGGGAGACCTTATTGCTCTCTACAACTACCTGAAAGGAGGTTGTACCAAGGAGAGGGTCGGTCTCTTCTCCCAAGTAACAAGTGATAGGACTAGAGGAAATGGCCTCAAGCTGCGCCAGGGAAAGTTTAGGTTGGATATTAGGAAAAACTTCTTTACTGAAAGAGTGGTCAGGCATTGGAACAGGCTGCCCAGGGAAGTGGTTGAGTCCCCGTCCCTGGAGGTATTTAAAAGATGGGTAGATGTGGTGCTTGAGGACATGGTTTAGTGGTGGACTTGGTGGTGATAGGTTAACGGTTGGACTTGATCTTAAGGGTCTTTTCCAAGCTTAACAATTCTATGATTCTATGATTCTATGATAAAGTGAGATGTGTAACACTTTGTCCATTCCCTTCCCATATGCAGGAATGCTTCTACTTATACTCCCCACTGTTATATTGACTTCTGTTCAGATATCTTGTGTCATGTGGCTTGAGCCGATTTCTTTTCACTTCTAAATCTCAATTTTTTTTTTGTATTTTCAAGTATCTACATTTTTCAGCTGTCATAGCAAATCAATTAATAAATAGTCATTCTTGTGTTTCAAGAATTGACTGAGAATTTGAAACATTATATAATCTAGATTTGAGTCTATATCACTGTTTCACTTTACTATGTTATGATTGTACTTGGGAGGTAAGTAGAAGTTCTGCGCACTGCCTCTTGATGACTGAAAATGGAAGGTGTGGAACTGAAATGCAATCAGGCAGGAAAGATTAATTACAAAAACTTGCTCACTCAAATAGTTCTCAAAAATTGTCAGACTTTTATTGTTTCCGTGATATGAATACTAAGTAACAGTGTCTGCAGCATTGCAATTTTATATCATTACATTTTGTGAAAGAAACACAAAATAAGAGAGCTCTGTTCAGCAACTTGTTTTCTGTGAACTTGAGCTGAATACTTTTGCATTCCTTTTTTTTTCTTTTTCACTATGGTAAGAAAAAGTAACACCAATTAATGGAAAATATATAGCATCTCCACAGAGAGTTGGCATGTGGAATACTAACTCAGGATGTATATTCTGTATAGACATATATATATATATATACACACACATGCTTACACATTTATAAATTTTATATATATGCTTATTATTGCAATATGTATATTTATAAAAATATTAGTAATGCCTTATACTTCTGCACTCTTTGTTAAAGGAATTATTATGTATAATCTACCAAGCAACCTATATGATTCTTGAACAAAGACATGGCTTTAAGATCTGTTATAGAAACATGGGGGATGTTATAGAAACATTGGGGATCAATAGGACAGAGGTCCTCCCACTGTAAGAGAAGATCAGGTTCACGACCACCTGAGGAACCTGAACATACCTAAGTCTATGGGTCCTGATGACGTGCATGCCAGAGTCCTGAGGGAATTGGCTGATGTAGTTGCCAAGCCACTCTCCATGATATTTGAAAAGTCATGGCAGTCAGGTGAAGTCCCTGGGGACTGGAAAATGGGAAACATTGCAGCCATTTTAGAAAAGGGTAAAAAGGAGGACCCTGGGAACTGCTGACCTGTCAGCCTCACCTCCATGCCTGGGCAGATCATGGTATAGATCCTCCTAGAAGCTATGCTAAGGCAGATGGAGGACAGGGAGGTGATTCAAGACAGCCAGCACAGCTTCACCAAGGGCAAGTCCTGCCTGACCAACCTAGTGGCCTTCTATGATGGAGCGACTGCATCATTGGACAAGGGAAGAGCTCTGGATGTCATCTATCTGGACTTCTGTAAGGCCTTTGGCATGGTCCCCCACAATATCCTTCTCTGTAAATTGGAAGGATATGGATTTGATGGATGGACTGTTTGGCGGATAAGGAATTGGCTGTATGGTTGCATCCAGAGGGTAGGGGTCAATGGCTCGATGTCCAGATGGAAATCAGTGACAAGTGGTGTCCCTCAGGGGTCCATATTGGGACCAGTGCTGCTCAATATCTTCGTCAATGACATAGACCATGGGATCGAGTGCACCCTCAGCAAGTTTGCAGATGACACCCAGCTGAGTGGTGCAGTTGACACGCCTGAGGGACAGGATGCCATCCAGAGGGACCTGGACAAGCTTGAGAAGTGGGCCTGTGTAAACCTCATGAAGTTCAACAAGGCCAAGTGCAAGGTCCTGCACCTGGGTTAGGGCAACCCCCAGTATCAGTACAGGCTGGGGGATGAAGGGATTGAGAGCAGCCCTGCCGAGAAGGACTTGGGGGTACTGGTGGATGAAAAGCTGGACATGAGCCAGCAATGTGTGCTTGAAGCCCAGAAAGCCAACCGTATCCTGGGCTGCATCAAAAGAAGCGTGGCCAGCAGGTCGAGGGAGGTGATTCTGCCCCTCTACTCTGCTCTGGTGAGACCCCACCTGGAGTACTGCGTCCAGCTCTGGGGTCCTCAGCACAGGAAAGACATGGTCCTGTTGGAGTGGGTCCAGAGGAAGGCCACAAAAATGATCAGAGGGCTGGAACACCTCTGCTATGAGGAAAGGCTGAAAGAGCTGGGGCTGTTCAGCCTGGAGAAGAGAAGGCTGCGGGGATACCTTATTGCAGCCTTTCAATACTTAAAGGTGGCCTACAAGAAAGATGGGGACAGACTTTTTAGCAAGGCCTGCTGTGACAAGACAAGGGGTAATGGTTTTTTTACTAATACTGATATGGCACATAGATGGAATGTGCAAAACACATTGGAAACTGAAAGGTGAGGGACTTTGATGCATGTCTAAGTTCGGAAAGCACAGAACCCATGATATAATGAATGCCTGAGTGTACCTGCACCTGCTTGCAAAATCCTTTAAATACTAGGCAGAAGCCGCTACACAGTACAGTGAAGAAAGAGATATTAGCTATCAAGTAGAGATGGAGGTAGAGAAAGTTTTATTTAACTCATGTTGTTGACATTGCTTAAGAACTCAGCCTGTATGATATTCAGAGGCAAAGGTGAAATCTGTGTATGTTAAAGCATTGGAGCCTAAGAAAAGTTAAAGGAAGGTAGTTTTCATTCAAATCTAATTTTTTATCACTTTGTATATTCTTCTTGAGGTTGTCCACACCTATTTTATCAGGATATACTGATTAATAAAAAATACTTGATTGTCATAAATGTCTGATAATGTGTGGTGTGCAAAATAGAAAAAAAAAATTAAAAATTGTTAGGATTTTTTTTTATTAGAGATGACAAAGCAAAACAAATTCCAGCAGATCATTGGAAATGATGCGTTTTTTCTTTCACAGGAAATTCCTAATTCTGCAAGGTCGCACTCTTAAATAAAAGAATGGTATCACTCCTTACAACACTCCCCCAAAACACACATTCTTATTAATGGATTTGTTTAATGAGAACAAAAACAATTGTATTAACAGGTGTTTCTCAAAGATGTACTGAAAGAGTGAAAAGATTTGATGGCACTACCTCAAGCTATGACCTCTCACTGCCATCTGTTCAACCCTTCTTCCTCAGGTCATTATTGCTTAAAGGAATGCTTTAGATTATGCCGGGAAAGCAATTTACTAAGTATAAACCAATCTGGTATCTGAATCTGTACTGCTTAGAATTCATTCTCAATACACCTTAATGGTGACTCGTTATTTCTTTTTGCAGTTCTCATTATCAGTATATACTCTATGTTGACTTACCTATACAAGACCCTTTCCATCCCCTGAGATGAAAGGAAAATTTAAAGAAAATAATTTATAGTATAGCAATTCAAAAGAAAGAATTTATGAAATAACAAGGACCATTTGTAAGGTATCAGAAGGTTGCAAATGTGGGTCACTACCATCCTGAGTTTACACATAACTTCTATTAAAAATCAAATCAACACTGGGAAAAATAATGTTTCTACATAATAGAATAGAATAGACTAGAATAGACTATTTCAGTTGGAAGGGGCCTATATCAATCATTTAGTCCCACTGCCTGATCACTTCAGGGCTGACCAAAAGTTAAAGCATGTTGTTAAGGACATTGTCCAAATGCCTCTTAAACACTGACAGGCTTGGGGCATCGACCACCTCTCTAGGAAGCCTGTTCCAGTGCCTGACCACCCTCTTGGTAAAGAAATGTGCCGGGTGCCGGGTCCTGCACTTGGGTCACGACAGCCCCAGGCAACGCTACTGGCTTGGGGAAGAGTGGCTGGAAAGCAGCCTGGCTGAAAAGGACCTGGGGGTAATGGTTGACAGCCGCCTAAACATGAGCCAGCAGTGTGCCCAGGTGGCCAAGAGGGCCAATGGCATCCTGGCTTGTATCAGGAATAGTGTGGCCAGCAGGACCAGGGAGGTGAGAGTGCCCCTGTATTCGGCACTGGTGAGGCCGCACCTCGAATCCTGTGTTCAGTTTTGGGCCCCTCACTTCAAGAAGGACATCGAGGTGCTGGATCGTGTCCAAAGAAGGGCAACGAGGTTGGTGAAGGGTCTAGAGCACAAGTCTTATGAGGAGTGGCTGAGGGAGCTGGGGTTCTTTAGTTTGGAGAAGAGGAGGCTGAGGGGAGACCTTATTGCTCTCTACAACTACCTGAAAGGAGGTTGTACCAAGGAGAGGGTCGGTCTCTTCTCCCAAGTAACAAGTGATAGGACTAGAGGAAATGGCCTCAAGCTGCGCCAGGGAAAGTTTAGGTTGGATATTAGGAAAAACTTCTTTACTGAAAGAGTGGTCAGGCATTGGAACAGGCTGCCCAGGGAAGTGGTTGAGTCCCCATCCCTGGAGGTATTTAAAAGATGGGTAGATGTGGTGCTTGAGGACATGGTTTAGTGGCGGACTTGGCAGTGGTAAGCTAACGGTTGGACTTGATGATCTTAAGGGTCTTTTCCAACATTAACAATTTTATGATTCTGTGATCTATGAAATGCTTCCTAATGTCCAGTCTGAACCTCCCCTGGCACAGCTTTGAACCATTCCCACTTGTCCTGTCACTGGATACCAGGGAGAAGAGATCAGCACCTCCGTCTTCACTTCACCTCCTCAGGAAGCTGTAGAGAGCAATGAGGTCACTCCTCAGCCTCCTTTTCTCCAAACAAGCCCAAAGTCCTTAGCCGTTCCTGATAGGACATGCCTTCCAGCCCTTTCACCAGCTTTGTTGCCCTCCTCTGGACGCATTCAAGGACCTTCACATCCTTCTTAAATTGTGGGGCCCAGAACTGCACACAGTACTCAAGGTGAGGCTGCACCAATGCTGAATACAGTGGGATAATCACCTCTTTGGACCAGCTGGTTATACTGTGTGTAATGCACCCCACGATGTGGTTTGCCCTCTTGGCTGCCAGGGCACACAGCTGACGCATATTGAGCCTGCTGTTGACCAACATCCCCAGATCCCTTTCTACAGGGCTGCTCGCCAGCCACTCCACTCCCAGTTTATACTTGAGCCTGGCATTACTCTGTTCTAGGTGCAGAGTCCATCTGTCTAGATCCTCTTGTCCCTCAAGAGAGTCAACGGCACCTCCCACTTCGGTATCATCAGCAAACTTGTTAATGGTGCATTCAACTCCTGCATCCAGATCGTTGATAAATATGTTGAACAGGACTGGCCCTAGAATTGAACCCTGCAGAACACTGCTGGTGACTGGTTGCCAGCCAGACATAGCCCCATTCACTACAACCCTTTCAGCTCTGCCCTTCAGCCAGTTCTTCACCCAGTGCACTGTGAACCCACTCATCCCACAGTTGGACAACTTGTCCAGAAGGATGCTGTGAGGGACAATATCAAAAGCCTTACTAAAATCCAGAAAAACTACATCCACCACCTTCCCTTCATCCACTAGGCGGGTGGCCCTATCATAGAAGGATATCAAATTAGTTAAACAGGACTTTGCCTTTGTGAGTCCATGTTGACTGTGCCTGATGATTGCATTATTCTTTAAATGCCTTTCAGTAGTACCCAGTATAATCTTCTCCATAAGTTTTCCAGGAACTGAGGTTAGACTAACAGGTCTGTAGTTCCTGGGTCTTCCCTCGTGCCCTTTTTGTTGATTGGAATAACATTGGCTAGCTTCCAGTCAGCAGGGACCTCCCCAGACTCCCAAGACCTTTGGCAGATGATTGAGCGGGGTCCTGCTATAACATCCACCAGCTCCTTCAGTACTCTGGGATAAATCCCATCAGGCCCCATGCACTTGTGAACATTCAGCTGATACAGCTGGTCCCTTACAATTTCAGTGTCCACAAATGGAAAGTCACTGTTCCCACACTCGTGGTCCTCCATCTCAGGGGACTGGTCAGCCCGAGGGCTATCAGTTTTATTAAAGATTGAAGAAAAAAAAACATTGAATGCCTCCACTTTTTCTTCATCCCTATTAGTCAGATGACCATCTTCAACAGGTATCGGTCCAATGTTTAGACCTCCTCTTGCTATTAACATACTTAAAAAAGCCCTTCTTGTTATCTGACACAACATTGGCCAGTTTCAACTCTAACTGAGCTTTGGCCTTTTGTGTCCTCTCCCTACATAAATGAACCACAGCTCTGTACTCTTCCTGCAAAGCCTGACCTTGCTTCCGGAGATCATACAGTTTGTTTTTCCTCCTGAGCTCCATGAGGATTTCCCTGTTCAGCCAAGCTGGTCTTCTGCTCCACTTACTTGATGTACAACACAGTGGAATTGCCTGCTCCTGTGCTTCTAAAAGGTCGTTCTTAAAGACTGACCAGCACTTGTGGACTCCTAAGGCCTCAAAAGCAGATTCCCAGGGTACTCTGCTAAACAGCTCCCTGAATAGCTTCAAGTTGCCTCTCCTGAAGCCCAGGGTATCAACTCTGCTGTCCTTTTTTCTCATTACACTGAAAATTTTAAACTCAACTATTTCATGACGACTGTGGCCAAGACAACCACCTACCATCACATCCCCCACAAGTCCTTCTCTAGTCACAAATAGCAAGTCTAGGAGGGCATCTTTCCTAGTTGGCTTCCTGAGTACTTGTGACAAGAAGTTATCTCCTACAAACTTCAAGAATTTCCAAGACCTGCTCATCACAGCAGTATGATATTTCCAGTTGATGCCTGGAAAGTCAAACTCTCCCATAAGGTCAAGGGCTACTGATCCAGAAATTTCTCCTAATTGCCTATAGAATAATTCATCAGTGCTTACATCCTGGCTGGGCCATCACTCTTATGTATAGTGTGACACCTCTACCTCGCCTGCCCTACCTATCCCTCCTGAACAGCCTGTAGCCCTCCATCCCAGCACTCCAATCGTGGAACTCATTCCACCACGTCTTGCTAATACCAGTGATATCATATCTCTGGGAGCTACCTAACGCTTCCAGTTCATTCTGTTTGTTTCTCACACTGTGTGCGTTGGTGTACAAGCATTTCAGATATGCTCCTGAACCCTCTATGCTCCCAGGAGCAGTGTAAATGTTCCCACTAGCATTGCTACCCTCTGGCAATGCCATGCCAACCCTTGGCTTACCTACTGTAATCCTGTTGGTATCCCCTTCCCCCATCGATTCTAGTAATGCATCTATGACACTTCCAAAGGTATCATTTAGTTGAGTGACAACTCTTGCTGTATGCCAGATCTTGTTGGATTAGGAATATGAACCTTAATTACAAGAGAAATCCTTGCAGGATACTAAAGCCTTATGTGAACAGAGACAGATTCAGAAAAAGAAATCCCATAGTACATATTTGCTTCATGTAAGCCTGGTTGACACCAATTACTAAGCAGACATTCTGACTGTAAAATTCTCTTTTCTTCTCTGAAACTGCAAATTCACTGTAAAACTGTGGATGGATGTTTGTTTAGCAGGAGACATTATGCATGAGAAACAAAGCATCCACCCTGAATTAATTTTAAAGTTCTATGAAAGATCCTTTGTTCACTTTTTCTTCTCTTTCTGGTCTTCAAATGTAGGTGAGAGCAAAGTAAAGCATGACAAGATACCGTTGATTTTACTGTAGTGTAAGGGTTACAGTTATCTGAAACAATATTTGCATCTATCATTACCTGTTTTTTTAGGGAAAACTCATTAAAAATTTTTTTCAAAAGGAATAATGTGACTGCTTGGACTACTCTAACTTAACCAGTCAGAGTCTGGTTCTTAACCTCAACAGATTTATCTTTCGAAGCTGGAAATAACCCCTGTAGTGATTCCCTTTCTTGTTCCTGAAGTGACATATATAGATTCTGGCATCTGTCAAAGAGATGATCTGGAGACAGAAAGTAAACAGATGAACTGAAGTGCTAAAACCAATGAACACAATAAGAATGCTGTTGCTGGCTATTATTTCAGAGAATAACAGAAAGCTTCAAAATGTGTCATATGCCACAAAGTTCTAGGGAAAAATGACAGTGAAATACATATTACAATTTGCGGTATCTCAGCTTGTTCAAAGTGTATAGCAGTGAATGCAGTACATAAAGAATGTAATCTGAAGTTTAGGTACTCCTTCAGAACAAATTCCAATCCTGTTGAATTTCTTTTGAGGGAAAATCATAGCCAAATATTTTTCAGATAATAAAGTTTTCACATCTTAAAAAATCCACCTGACACAGACAACAAACACTGTACTTTCAATAAGCATACAGACTTTTTATTTTTACTGCAAAGCAAATTAATTCTCTTTCTCTCCTTTATTTCAGAGCTGATGAGGTGTGATCATCAAATAGATGGTCATTACTTTAAAAATTAATCGATGATATAAAAGATGATATGATCTAAGCTGATTGCAAATATGAAGGTGCCAATTTAATCTGTGGTGGGAAAACCATTCTCTTACACAGGGGTAAGTTAACATAAGAGACTAGGATCAATGATGAATGTTGTCTCAGAAAGAAATTGAATGAAAATATGAAAAATTCAGTGTTTACTAATATTAGAATATAAGATAACTTAAAAGTTGCATATGTAACATTTCTTTGATGATTTTCAAAAGAAAGATAAAGAACATATTTTAATCATCACAACTTCTGTATTTTCTTTCTTCAAAAAGCACGAGAAAATGTTGCCCTAAAAATTAATTCTGAACCAAACCTCTACAGCTCACAAATTGTGCAACCCACTTATTGTTTCAAGCACTGCTAAAGTTTTATGATTTTTTATTAATCATTGTGCACACAGAGAACTATGAAGAGTGAGCACATACTACATTACAAATAGATAAACTGCTCTGAAAATTACTTTCCTGACCATCACTTCAAATTTTGAGGATAGCTAAAATCCAGCCTATAAAGTAAAAAAGGATTTGATCGAGTTGGAACAAGATAAAGCTTCAGAAATATGTAGCAGTTTCAGTGTCAGCAAATATGATAGGAGTAATTATTTGAGCTAACATTTCTGAAGAAACTGGAACAAAAATATTGATAAGAATCAGTCCTATAAGTTCATTTTCAGAATATATAATTTTTGGATACAGATTAACAAAGCATTTACCATCATACTTCCTTTTTACTGCATACCTTGACTGGACATTCCCTATAGCTCTGCAGAAGACACCTTATGAACCATATCTGCCTCTCTCAGCAGAAAATAAAATAAGACAAAAAATTGATGCCATCATATTTAGTGAATTTTAAGGCCAAAAATATAGTAAATCCAGGTGAGACAAAGTATCAGGTTCAAAAATTCTGTTTAGCTGAGGTCTCAGTGCAACAGGTCAAAGGCACCTCAGCATGAGTCAGCACCATTAAATTACTTTCAGGTAATTTTGTTAATGGGAAATAAAGATTTCGGATGTGGAGAAAACTTAGATACCATTGAAATAAATTATACAAAGATGATATCAGAAGGAAGGGAAGTTAAAAAGTATTTCTAGAACAGTCTGGGTTTCTTTAGTGGAGGGGTTCATACGTGAAGGGTGAGTCTGTAGGTCATATAGTGTCAATATCTATACATATTTTAAAAGCACCTTCAGATGGTGCTATTATTTGCCAGTTACCACAGCATTGCAAGCCTTTGAGCAACCAGATTTTTTGTTATATAGCATGAACACAGAACTGCTGCAGCCTTCAGCTATAAGTAAACAAAGAGCTCCTGCAAAACATTTATGTTTGTATAGCTTTATACACATACATACCATCATTTGAAATAGAAGTACAATATCAAACACATTTGTTCTGCAGGTGTATCTTAAGAACTAGTGTTAGTCTGGTATTCCAAGAAGTACTGGTGTAGTACAGCTCTGCATACCAACCTTTTTCAGCCAATGATATGCTCCGTGCGCAAGTATACGTGCTGAACACTGTCTTTGGTATATAACCACATATAGACTACGCATGTATCCAGCTATTGTTTCCAAAATCTATATTAGATTATTACTCTAGTTCTGTAACATGCATGAAAGTGAATGTGAAAGCAAACAATTAATAAATTCTAGTTCTGTGACATTTTTTCTTGTTTTGTACATCTCACTGAGCACAAAGACTACACTTAAAGGAAGGCAATCTCATTAATGCCACTTATAAGTGGGACTTAGCATGTTGCCCTTAATCAGGCTAGATTCTTTAAAAGATTGGCATGCAGCAATATATAACTCAAAAAAGTGAACGTATAATTAAAAAAAATAAAAAGGAAAATATGAAAGTGCTACATTATTTGTACATCAAAGTCTTTATCATCCTTTGAAAAGAGACCATACTTCTCAAACTTTTTTCCTGCAAATCTATCTTTCCTATTTTTATTAACTATATACATCTGAATTGGAATCTATGTTAATAAAAGTGTGCCTCACAACCAGTACATTACTCAGTATTTTTCTCAAATTAATAATCAAAACAAAGAAATGCTAAAAAAAAAAAAAAGTGATAGGGAGGTGGCTTCATTGGAATTTCAAAAGGACAGAGTTCTTATCTATATCTGGAAATATTTTATAGTGCTGGGACAGATGCTTCATTCCACTAAGGTTTAAAACAAGCAAAAGAAGTGAGATTTTGTTGGGTTTGGGGTTTTTTGTTGTTTTGGGGGTTTTTTTGTTGTTTTCTTTTCCCATACAACAGGCAGCAGATCTGTGGAACCCATTGCTAAGATAAAGTGGTTGATGGAAGTTTATACTGGTTCTGGAGGGGATTGCACAAATACATAGAAAATACAAGGCATAGAGTCCCTGGAACCTTTTTCTAAAGTTTGGTGTCATATACACCCTACAACGAATATGAAGAACACAAGGACAATTGCCAACATGATAGTCCAAGATTATATATTACTGTTAGTAATTCACCTGTTTTGTTCTAGAATTCCTAGAAAGCCTGTTGCGTTGTCCAGGTGAATGCCACCCAGTCTTAGTGGCTGGGTAGTGGTATTTCTACTTATTTGTAACTCTTCTCTTACTTCAATTTCAGACTCTCTGCTGAGTCCCCTTCATGAAAAGGTTCTGGTATGGCAATCGCCCCATCTTTTTCATGGTGAATACTCCTGTAAAGAATTAATTTATCTTCTCTGCAGTGACGTTATCCAGGAATTCCTTTTATGCTCTCTGTCCATAGACCTTACAGATTCTGGGGGGCTTCTTTTTCCTCATGTCTCAGGCAGTTAGTACTAGTTTTGATTCCCTAACTTAGCTTTTCATCAAACTCTTTTTTGGCCTGCCTATGTTTACATTTTTATTTATCAGATTTCACAATCCTTTTCTTTGTTCAGATGCTTCTTACTACTACTAAACTTTCCCTTTGGTGTTTAGCCATGCTGACCTCCTTTTACAATTTCTCAAGCATTTCATAATAGGTGGTGTGAACTGGCACTGTGTTACCAGTATGGTCATCTTCAACAGTTTCTGCACTGCCTGCAAGTATGTAATTCTCTGAAGCAGCTGTCCCCTTTATCTTCCTTTTAACAAGAGTTCTTGTTTTCACCTAGTTCTCATTATTAAAATTTAGCAGTAAATTCTTTGGCCGTTGATACTCCTGTAGGGATGCTGAATGTAAGTACTTTACGGTTGCTCTTAGAGATGGTGCTTCCACAGGGAGATCCTGCACTTGACTGAGCCAAATAAAGGGTTGCTTTTCTTCCTGTGGGCTTGCAAGCCAGCTATTCTATTAAACAATTACTGTCATCACCTAAAAATGTAATCTATGGTTCATGTCCTATTTTGGCCTTAGTCCATAGAGTAATTGAGGTCACCTATTTATTTCTTACTCTCTCTGACCTCTCAGGATATAGCAGTCTGTCTCACCTCTCTAGTTGTTTGGGTGGCAATACAGACAGACTACTATACTCTTCTTGTTTAGGCCTGGGATTTCAGTTCATGAAGATTTTGGCACTTGAAGAGGTAAGTTTATTAATTTGGCTTAATTCTAAGAACTCTTAAATGTATACTTCTACTTCACCACCAGTATGTTTTATGCTATAATTCCTATATATTTTGTAGCCTGATTTTATACTGCTCTGTTATCATTTTCCTTCCACCAAATTTCTGATTTCAGCATTGCCTTCATTTAAGGCATACCAGTTTCCTTATCGTAGTTCTTAAGCTTCTAACATTTGTATAAAAGTGAGTATACCACACTTCCTGTCTCAAAAATCTTTTTAATTGGCACTTATTTTCCACTTTTCTATTTGATTATTTCTATCCGCTGACCTACCCTTCACCTGAAGATACAGAATTGTCATGACTTCCTCTTTGGGACATCCTCTTCAGATGTGTGTTGTCTGTGCAGTCCTCTGTGTACAACTTTACTAACAATTGCTTAAACAGGCTGCTTCTTTGCTGGGAATTCCCCAGCTTCTGATGAAGCTGACACTTTCCTCTTTATACTAGCTTTCTGCCAAGCATTAGAACCTTACCTTTGCCTTTCTTCTTGGTCCTGTTTGGAACCGTTGGATCATTTTGGAGAACAGTACTATTAAAGCTTAGGGAGCTTAAAGAGTGATAATTCACACTGAAATAGACTTCAGGTCTGATCAATAGGTCTGACCAGCTGACCAATAGGTCAACTTTATAGATACTTAGCTTCCACTGATTGTATTGATTACCTCTCCATTGACTACAAAGGGAGCTAAGATAATATGTGAATGGTGTGAATTTTGGGGTTGTTCTATGCAGGGACAGGAGTTGGACTCAATGATCCTTGTGGGTCCCTCCCAACTCAGGACATTCTATGATTCTATGTGGGCACCTATATGTAGACACCAAAAATTTCATTGTTTTAATCTTGAAATAAATCGAATCTTCAGGTTCTCCCAGCTTTGGCTTCTCTGGAATATTTTGTCCATGATCAGTAGCTCTCCAAACAGGGAACAATCTATTTTTTTTTCCCAACTTTCATGCTGTCAGTGTGACTTCTTCTGAAGGGAACATAACACAGACTTAGAGTAAGCAAACAAATTGATACTGTGTGCCGTGATTATAAAATGATGAAGATTCTGGATGGTTTATCTTTATAAAAGGTGAGGAAAAGGGCTTGCAAATACATTTTCAATATTATAAGAGTTTTGCAAATTTTAGCTAGAAATGACAAAAAGAAGCATGCAGAATATGACACAAGTGCAGCACAGGAGGTTTACTGCAAGTTACTAAGGGACCTTATTACTTGATCAAAACCAGGAACAGGACACAATTTTTTTCCCAAAAATTTTAGAGACAAAAATTGTCCTTTAACAAGTAAATGCCAAATAATTTTATCCAAATCTAAAATCACTTCCATGATGATGTCAAGAACACTACAGATTCATTTTATATATAAGACTTAGTCTTTATATCAACACATTATGCTAAAGGATTCTGATATTATAATTGTAGATGGTTTCCATAGATACACAGAAGAAGACTGGCACATTATGGTAAATATTGAATTACACTGAGAATGCACTGAGGTGTAAATTTTCAGATGACAACATCTATTTTAAAGATTGGCAAAGAAGAAGGACAAAGAGAAGTTTTTTATAAAATAATAAACTCATGGATGAAATAATATGTTGAGCAGAATATGAA
The DNA here is from genome assembly GCA_020745775.1 of Theristicus caerulescens. NCBI lineage: Eukaryota > Metazoa > Chordata > Aves > Pelecaniformes > Threskiornithidae > Theristicus > Theristicus caerulescens. The sequence continues at coordinate 80,874,648 of CM036558.1, forward strand.
AATAAAATGTTTCCACTTTCAGTACCTTTTTTTTTCCCCACTGAATTGAAAGAGACTCAAATTCTAGTCCTCACTGTCCCACCAAATTGCATGCCTCTCTTTGCCATAAATGAGATGTGGAGAAAAAAAATTGGTTTAGTTTAGCACAAAGATCTGCAGTGAAAACCATAACCGAATGGCCAGTATTCTTCTGGATGCCATTTGCTTTCCAACCTAAACCGGATTCAACAGAAAGAAACAAATGACAACATCTTTTCAGTATAGTTTAGCTTTTGTTTTTTTCTAATCCTTTTCTTTTGAATGATTATTGTAATACTGTTATTCATAACTGATTTTCAGACTTTTTCTTAATCATTTGGGTATTTGATTCTAAACCAGATTTCGAATAAATAGTCATTACAGCTACCATAAACCTCAACGGGCTTTGGAGAGGGCCCCTTATGTCCAAGTTCTCAAAGTGATTGTATGGAAAGAACAATTATGGACAAACATCAGTATAGATATACATGCACAACTTAAACTCTTAAGCAGAAAGAAAAGAATCATGTCATACATTTCACTTCAACCAACCCTTTTAAAGGTAAAAATGGAACTGTATATAAAAACCCCACAATTTGGATTGTAAATCTTCAATGAATGATTCAATTTTAAATTTCTGTTTAAAAAGATCTTGCAAAAATAATTATTTTTTATTAGGCAAATATTACTCTATCTGTTTTCTACAAAAGAGAACATTCTAAAGTAATGGTATGATACTTTAGATTAAGGAAAGGATTTTGTGCTACCTAACACAGATGGGGGTTAGCCCTCTCCCAAAAGTCCTACATTCCCTGGAATTCAAATCTTTGCCCTGACACTGGCTCATAGCAATTATGCAAGCATGAATCTGCATTGGACCAAAAGATTCCTTAGAGATAATTCTGTGGCAGCACTAAAATAATGCTGAAATGCATTTCTATCTTCAATACAGCTTCATTAAGGTAAAAAAAAATATTTATCTATCTGGAAATAATGTGCTTTCTCTTAAGTCGTCTAGTCACATAATGTCATCAGATCACCTGCAATTTATTGTACATAGAAGACAATTCAAATGAATTATTTAGAAGTCTTGTGCACTATGTGAACATACAACCCTCTTTCTTCCAGTAAATTCCCGCAACAAAAATATATATTTAGTATAGAATGCCATGCAATAAATGTCTGTTACTAATACCAATATATTTTTGTCACAGTTTGGAAAGCATTGAACTGTTGAGCATCTGCATTAGTGCAGCATTCATTTCTACAGAGGGTGAGAGGCCGCAGAAACAGATTAAATTGGACATCATTCATTTACTGTATACCCCTACATGTAATGCAATTTCTATCTGAAAAGATAACAGATAAACAAATACAGAAGAAACTCTATGCCATTGCCACATGTTAGTACTACTTGATTGTCCACTGAAAGTCATGAAAAAAAGCTTAAAGCAGATAGTACACTGAATAGTTTAGTGTCAACTGCTGATTGTCAATAGAAAAGAAATTTTTCAAAGTCTGTTTTATTTCTGGAATTTGTTGAAATCTTTTTTAATTGCTTCTGAAAAGGTTCCATCCAAAAGACTGCCTATGTTTTACGGGTAATCAGCAAAAGTCAGAATCCAACCCTATTGCTTTGAATGAAAGCCAGAGCTAAGAAAATGCTTAATCCCCACAGGTGATACTGCAAAGCATGCAGCATCCTGGCTCAGTTACAGAAGATCAGGTTGTATAACAGTTGACTTTTGCTGTCAATAGAAGCAAAATCTCCAACTTTTTTTTCTTAATCTAGATAACATTTGTCTCTCCGCTTTTAAAATAAATACATTTCAAATAAAACTAGGAAAAAAAGACAACTCAGCACATCATACTACTTTTTTTTTTTTTAGCTGCTCCATGGGATCTTGCATTTGCAAATATTTCCTGCTAGCCTGGAGGTTCAAGTTTAATTTCTTCTATAGATTCACTCTTCAAAGTGATTCTAATGTACAGACTCACTGTGAAGAGCAAGTCTGTTGGGAGGAAAGAAAACTGCTGGTGAGCTTTAAGCCAAAACACATGGTGGTTCTAAACCAGCAGGAAAAGGAGTTTGCTCTAGGTCTGTTAACAAATGCTACATTATGCTTTTTTAAACAATCCATTTCCTTCTGTATTCATTCAGTCTTATTCATACAATTGTTCATGTGCCCTAGTGTTATTTTAGGTGATGTGTATACTTTAGGAGAATACACTTTATGTTGGACGAGATGTACCAGTACCAGTACCAGTATTCCATGTACCAGTACTTAAAGGGGAGCTACAAAGAAGATGGAGACTCCCTCTTTACAAGGAGTCACATGGTGAGGACAAGGGGTAATGGGTACCAGTTACTCCCAGGGAGATTCCGACTGGACACAAGAGGAAAATTTTTCACAATGAGAACAGTCAATCATTGGAATAATCTCCCCAGGGAAGTGGTTGACTCTGCTACACTGAACACGTTTAAGACTCAGCTGGACATGGTGCTGGGCCATCTCGTCTAGATTGTGCTCTTGCCTAGAAAGGTTGGACCAGGTGATCCTTGAGGTTCCTTCCAACCTGGTATTCTATGATTCTATGATTCTATGAGATATTAAATAAAGTAAACAAGTCACTAACTGTGTGCCCACATCAATACAGAAACAGCTCATGAAATTTAACTATTGGTTTGAATTATTGATTTCTTGCTTAGATTAACCAATTTCTCCATAATCTCTTGTAAAACTAATACATTATAATTAGAGGATAAGTAATGGAGATTGGTCTCATCAAATAATTATGCTTCTCAGTTTGAAAGATATTAAAGTAATGTGTTTCCCACCTAATGGGTGACAAAAGACATAATTTATAATAATATATTTCTCATTTGCCATTGTTTTATTATGGAAAGAAGAATTATTTGCACATTCTCCCATGTGTGTGAAATTAACAAATTCTCTTCGGTTTAATCAGAGTTTATCCATATAATCTGTAACTTCAGCATGCAATAGGAGGCCTTCCAGTAAGAAGCATCTTATTTCAAAACTCCATTTTCCAGTAGATGTTTATAGTTTTCTATATTCTGCCTGTGTGGAATGTCATCCATAGAAAGACTGATTTCCCTCTCCTTCTTGTTGATTTACTATTCTGTGTTGACTTCTTGATTCACTGTTCCATCCTGATAATCAGAGCAAAGTGTCACCACTGGAAAAAAGAAAAAATAGGACAAATGTTTTTACCATGACTGGCACAATGTAGCTCTAATGCTCAGTGCTCTTTGGCACTACTGGAAAACAAATGCATTAATCCATATCCAATTAATCCAATCTTGATCTTGTCTATCAAGCAAACTATTAACAGTGTTGCACAGTTTTAAGTTGGATTTATACATGTAATACATGTATGAGACATAAAAATATATAGATTATAAAATTAAGGTAGGTATTCCTATACTTATACATAGCATCCTGTAGAAATTTCACAGATTTAGTAAAAAATTGGCTTCATTAAAAAAATTCTGACAAAGTACCCACAGATTTTATTGAAGATTTCAAAATTAAACCTGATGTTAAAAAGTGTGTAGTTTCTAACACAGTAGAGAAGGTAGAACTTTGCACCAACTTTAAAAAAGGAACTTATACGTAAAGACAGAACAATAGAGAAGCCAAAACTTCCTTGATAAATTAGTTAATGGATGGAAAACATGGATATGAGTGATGAGTGAAAAAATCCTAAAATTTAAGAAACAGTTATTACTCTTCAAGCAAGATTCAATATCACATTTTTCCTATTTTTCCAGTGTTTTCACCATTCCTGTCACGTTGTCAAATGGAAAGGAATAAACAAGAGAAGGTGAGGAATTAAAGGAGAAACAGAAAAGAAAGGTGTGTTTAATTTCTAAATGTTGTTGCATAAAGAAAACAAACAAACAAAACCAAAAAAAAAAAACCCAATCCAAAACTTTCCCCAAAATGTTTGAGCAAAATGGAACATTTTTAAGAGCCTTTTTTCTTTTCTGAAAACTGCTCCAATAGTACATTGCTACAACAATCAATTACTGTTTTCCTTTTTTGAGTTTGTTTAAGTATCTTGGAGTTCAGTCAGTTGGAATTCATAATTATGTTCTAGACCACTGAGACAAGTTTTTTCACTCTTTTGTGAAAAATACTCATAATTCAAGCTCAATCTGAATATAAGAATATAACTTCACTTTTAAGAAGGGTGTAAGTTCTTGACCAAAGAAGCATATCACAAATGCATGGTGCATGATACAAACATAGATATATTAGTAGATATGCTGTATAATTAGACAGGTTGTATAGTAAACCAAATTATGGTACTGTAGTCTTTAATTTTTTACATTTCTATAAGGAGACATTACATTTATAATTAAAATCTGAAAGTAGTTAATTAGAAAATAACAAATTAATTGTCTTCAAAGAATTTACCCTGAGATCATGTGCCAAGCTTCTGATAATACCAATTCATTATTTCATATTTTGAATTAACATAACTATTGATAGTCTAATCTATTTTGCACATGCATAAAACAATGTAGCATGATAGTATAAAGTATGTGTGTTTCGCTAGATTTGAAATAACAGAGGCTTCATTCAGTGTCAGAATGGAATCGGATCTGCTCTTTTACATGAGACAGAAGAGAAATATTGAAAAAATGGGAACTGCCAACAGGTACCGAACACAAATTTTACAGAATGTAAGGCCAAATGTTAAAAAAACCACAAATAGACATCAAGATTAACAAATCGATGTTCTATATAAGCAATAGGACAGTGACTAAGGTTAGTAATGGTTCTTTATTTTGCTAGTAAAGCTAGCAAAAATGAGCCTGAGAAGGGCCTAAGTGTTGAATACTTCTTTGCAATGCAAGTCTTCATCGCTCTTAAATAAAAACGTCAGTTTAAATCAGACAGTTAATGCAATTAATATCAGAGAAAAAGGACATTAACACAATATTAAAGACAAAGAATAAGATCTCAACTTTGATAGAAAAAGAAAGGTCAGAGATTATTTATGAAAGCCTCCAATTTAGCCAAGTATTCTTTACCTTGCTCTTTCTTTATTCAGGGTTTATCTTACTCCATTGTAGTTTCATTTATTGTGATTGTCATGTGAATATTTTGTGAAAGCAATCGATATAAAAATATCAGTTATCTGTTGGACTGGACAAATTCTGTTCTTGATATGTGCAGACCTGGCTGAGCAATCTTAGATTTGCTAACAGTTATCTTTAATAGAGCATTGTATTGAAAGAGAGGATGAAGATAAACTGGGGTCTTCATGAAAAAAGGGGAAGAACTGTAAATCAGTCAAATTACCTTCACGTCTCAGAGAAATACTGAAGCAAATTAAACCATTTGCATGTATCTGCAAGAAAACAACTGCCATGAACTGAAAAGAACAAGTTGCGTACATTTTTTTTCCTTTCTCTGTAACATGATCACATGCATTGTGAACATAACAGCAGCAACAGGATGTAACAAAACTTTGACATTCCTTTGCATTCTATTTTCCTAAGCAAGCTAGGAAAACAATCTCTAGATTAATTCACTAAAAAGTGGCCACAGAGGTGGATAGAGTGAAATTACCTGCTGTTTACTGTTCAAAGAAAAAGATACAAAGGACAGGGTTTCACTGGCATCTGAGCTGGATCTATCAGTAATGATCTTAAAAATGACCTAACTAATTGAAATAAACAGAAACTATATTTAGGAAGTCAGAACTGAATTCAGTGGTATTCCAAGGCTAGATTTGAATTTGCCAAGTCAGAGATTGTCACTAGACATGCATACTTTTACAGGGTCACAAGTAGGGAACAGTTCTTCAGAAAAAGATCTATGGTTATAACAGATCACTAGATGGATATGAGTCAACAATGTCATCCTGTTATTAAATATATGTGTGTGTATATATATATGAATGCATAAATAGGAAATACAGAAAATAATTAGTCAATAGCTTTGAAATATTGTTATTTTTGTACATTGCAGCTCAAGAACTTAGCAATATAATGAGTGCAGAAGAAAAAGACAAGCAGAGATCTAGAAATAATGGTCTACAAGGAAGGACTGAGAAATATTTCAGTGCTTCATTTGCTCAGTTTAAAAAGGAGAAGACAGGTGTTAGGGATACAATAGCTGTTCTCATATGCATAAAAGGCATCAAAGGGAATAATCCACAGTGAATGTGGATAAGTAAAAATATAATGGGTTTGAGTTGCAAAATAAAGGACTTAGGTTAGACCTTAGGAGCAGCTTTCTAGTCATAACAATACTAAAACTTTAGAATAAATTTTCTGGGGAGTCATCATAATTTAAGAACTTGCAAAAGTACATCTGTTAAAAATATTTAAGTATAATTCATCCTTCTTTGAGGTATGCAGAATGATATAGATGACTTCTTGAGGTCTCTTTACAGAGTTTTATTCTAAGATGGGGGCAAACATGAATAAAATTCATAATGATAATATAAAGGATAGAATCAATGTCACTGCCAGAGCCATTCCTCTCTAATTTCTACCAAAGTTTCTCTCTCACACAATTTTTTTTGTGCATTATTTCGTATAAAGCCACCAAGGTGAAAAATGCTACTGTCATAAACTAGGTAGCTTGGTAGGCATTTTAAAGAGGAAACAACAGAACCAACAAAAATAAGCAGATAACCATGTAAACATCAGGGACAATAATAGTATGAAACTTTTTATAACTGTAGTATGAGTTAAAAGCAAATCTAAACATAGGTTAGTGTATTCAGGGCAAACACAAGCTTGGCTTAGGCTTTATACAGGAAAAGCAAAAGATAGACCAGCATAATCTCAAACTAAGATCTTCCTCTCAGGAGCCTCTGGCCATCTGCCAAGTCAGGTGCCTGTGAACCACATCACTATACATGAAACCTTAAAATTGAAGCTATTGCTTCAATACTATCAAATTTAGAAGGGATAATTAGCTGAAACGCAGCTCTGAAAGTATGAGAGTACATCTTTTGAACTGGAGAAGTCTTCATTGCAGAGGCTCAGCAAGCAAACAATGTGGAATGCCTCCTTGCATTTCTTGGTATACCACTGGGCAGAGAGACAGGGACACTGGGAAAAAATAACCTTCATCTGCAGAGTGATTTCTGAGTCCTGCTTTACTAAACTGAGAGAAGACACAACTAAATCCACTAGAGGGAAACACACATTTCCATTTTCTTTTGTGACTGCCACAGTGTTGCAACTTCCACCTTTAGATAGGAGTAGTAATTTCTCCCAGTGAAAGAAAAAATGTTTTGATCAAATACATACCTTAGATCTATTTACAGAATTTGTGAGAAACCATGCATGAGTCTAAACCAATTCCTGAAAAAGACCAGGCACATTCCTGCCTATCATGAGAGTAACCTGCAGTGAGTTTCCAGTAACAAGATGCACAGGTTTGGTCACTCAATGTTCAAAGCAGGGCTCTTAGCAAAAGTGGTCTACCTGACTTCAAATGCCATGGTGATAAACCAGAAATACACCTGCTGACTAGACAGAGATGAGTGAAGCCATTTAAAGCTTTTTAACTCTTAACCAAAGCCACTCAGCACTTTGTACAGATTTTGAAGACAGACTTACTGGAGTTGCTCAGCTAGCTTGTCTGGGCAAGTTTGTCACTTGCTTCTGTGTCAGCTCTATCTGGAGGAAAAGGGTACTTCCACTGATGGTGCACAGCAGTCTGGAGGCCTGTCATTAAGATCCATATCAGGAAAAACTCTTCATGCATACTTAAGTTGCAGTGTTCTTTTTAACTGAAATTTCAACATAAATATTTTAGAAGAAAAGCTACAGCTTTCCCCACTGTCAAGATGTGTAAACTGCAACAAAACAAGGGTAGGAAAAGTCTAACATACAATATTTTTCTTGTACATCCATGGACAGCTTTACTGGGGGTAAGAAGCTGGTCTATGTCACAAAGTGTAGAAAACATACCTTTCTTCCCTCTGCAACATCTCATATGGAAGTGCTACAATCTCATCTGTATGATCTTTCTGTAATTAATGCATAATATGTAACTGACTATTTCAAAGTAATTGATCACAGAAATACATTCTATCTAGAACGTGATCTACTGGGTGACATGATGTTACATGTAAAAAATAATAATCTTTCTCTTCATCATATTACTAAAGATAACTGTCTCTCAGAACTGGAAAGAAAGTTTCTCTTGGTGCCAAGCTGAAAAGAAATTGAATCGATCATGCTGAACTAGAGAGAATAAAGCATAACATTGCTTTAAATCTTAATTTCTACAGTGTTCTATTGCACACAGATATCAAAATAAGCTTTCTTTCAGATCTTTAAACTGGAAAAAAATTGGGGCTGATTCTTTTTTATAATAATATAGAGGCCTTTCGTGTATGTAAACATACAACTACCATCTATCAGAAGTCAACTTATAGAAACAAAATGCAGCTGCATTTTCTAGGTGATGACAAATAAAATAACAAACCGTTTCCCATAAATGTACACTAAATTGCCAAAAGGTTGTTTTTGGGGATAGAAACATTTTTTTGGAAAAGAAGTTAAAAAATACATGAGTAGAGTGAGAACATTTTTTTTCCCTAGTAAGTTAATTAGCAATAAAAAATAAGTTAAAAATTGCTTCCTACAGAGTTTAAGAGTTGTAATTGAGGACAGAGCTTGGCTTTATTTAGTCACTGAAAAAAAAGCCAACAAACTTGCAAAAAGGAATTTAAAAAAAGATTAAATATGTAGCATGCAGATTTCACTCACATCTGTTTTTTCATTTTCATCTTATGCTCTAAACTCCATCACATCTTGAAGATAAAATTCACCCATCTGTTTTAATATGAATGATTCAGTTCTTTGTAACAATTGTATGCAAACTGAAACATAAATTGCTGGGAATATTGGGAATTAAAACACTATATTATATGCAGTTAAAACTATTTTGAGCTTCTACTTCTGCTATTGACTCTTCTAGAAATGTGCATTATTCATCAAGTAAAATTTTAAAAATCGATTGAATAGAACTGCCAAAATCACTGTCTGTGCTGTATGTGGGTCTAATACAGTATGCACATAAAGCTGTAAAACTGAATTAGTTTCAGGTAGAAACAGAAAATCAACTTCTACAATCACATTCTTAGCTAGCAATACAGGTAACATTGTATAGTCTCATGTGATTTTTAAGCAGAACTATTAAGCCATTTAATCCTTTTTGTCTTCCTTTTTGGCTGTTCATAAATTAATTCCCACTTTAATCTCTTAATCACTGTCCTTTGGTGTTGTCATGCTAAAAACAGATCATGTCAAGCTGAGGATCTGACAATTACTGACTCTGGAAGAGCTTTGATTTAAATTAACTTAATATCAAATACCAGGCATCTTGTCTGAATGACAACAGGTTTCAAACTGATCATTTGATTATACACATTTTTTACTTCTTTTTTCCTTTCTAAAGCAGATCTCTAATTGTTGCTGCTGCACATAGCCAATATACAGAGTAATGTCGTTTCATGCTGCTGACATTGATATGACAATCACAGAGATTCCACAGCATTCTGGTGATGTGAATTGCTATTTAGAAATTAACCCCCACACAATAAAAATCAGAACAAGATGACAGACTTTTTAAAAATTGCCCAACAAACCTTTTCTGAATACTGTGTGCCCTTTTATTGTATATTGCACATAACTTCAGAGTATTCTGGGAGGAGACACTGTTTTCTAATGCTAAAGCAGGAATCTGATAAATGAAGTGGTCTTGTTAAGAAGTTATGATCTGGTGTTTAGAAGTTGGTGTTTATAAGAACCAAGGTACAGTGAAGGCCATCTGCAGAGGACAATTCAGGTTGGCAAAAGATTCTGACCAGAAGAGAAAATATCCATAGAATGTCCCTTGGGTTTTAGCTACAGCTCTTTCTTGCACATAGTTTTGGAACTTTGTAATCATGATCCTGGCATTCAAAAAGATGAAGTATTTAAAATTCTTTTGGTATGAAAATTGTCCTTTGAAATTCTCAGTTCCTGAAGAAAGTTTTCTTTTTATAGAAGAAACACTCAACAGAAGTTTATCCAGTTGTATCTCCTACCTGGTGGAGAATAACATCTTCCTCCTGCTTTTTTAACATAACTTGAGAGACCTGTGCTAATCAAGTACTCCCTCCCCAAAGGTTATTTTGTTAGATGCCAAAACTGCAAAATGTTTATGAAATGGTTAGGTAGGAAACAGCTTTTGAAGCTCTGTGGTAGAGCTCCTAGCTCACATATTCTCACTTTCAGTCCCTCTGTCTCTCCATATACGCAGCTATCTATATCTGTATCTATAACTATGTCTATACCTATACCTATACCTATACCTATACCTATACCTATACCTATACCTATACCAAATCTATCTATATCTATAACTATATCTATATCTGTATCTGTATCTGTATCTGTATCTGTATCTGTATCTATGTATATTTGTATATGTACTTATGTGTGTGTGTATATATATATATAAAAAAAATGTATATATGCAAGAATCTGCTGAGATACCTACATCCTAATGATGAAAAAAACTATTTTTATTGTTTAGGAAGTTATAAAATCACCTGATTATCATTAAGTATTTTACAATCATTAGGAACATGTAGCAGTTAACAGAAGCTGCTTTTGCTGAAACCTGTTAAGACAATAGAGATAACCTTGAGTTTTTCTCTCTAAACATAGGTGGAGAAAATCAACATCATGAGAAAACTAAGACAGAAATAGAGTAAAAGTTCTGCATATTTTATGTTTTGTGCCTTCTTAACATGTCTTAAATTTAAGCACCATGTGCAAACAACAGGAACAAAGTTATTGCCATGTTAGATAAAATTCTATGCTCATCTAATTCAGTACTTTGCTTCTGACAAATAAATCTGTTGATAATCTGACTCTGACACTAATTCCTTTTAATAATAAAACAAACCCAAAAAAACCTATTTGATATCTTAAAGGATAGTTAATATCTCTTCCAAAAATGTAATTAATTATTCTGCATAGCCAACTAGCAAAGAATTAAAAGATCTGCCCATGTTTTCTATTTCAACAGCTTCTTGTAGATTCTACACCTTAATTGCACAATTATGTGGGCAAGTATATTTTCTATCAGTTTAATATTTGAGCCATTTTAATTATGTTGAACTTTTTTTTTGTCTCAGATATGCAGAAAAGCATGTGTCTCATTTACCGTCATTGTTTAAGTGTTCGGAATTTCCCATAAAATTTATAGCAAAACACCACATGCTCCAAAAAAGTATAGATAGATAAAACTCGAGAAAAATCCAGAACTAAAAACCAGCTAAAGTAGGCTCATTTCCCAAAAAGGATGAGGGTTTGCTTGTTTGTTGGTTTGTTTGGTTTTTTTTTTACAGGTCCCCCAGCTTTTCTCAATCTAAATAGTTGTCAGTTGTTACCCATCTAACTGCTGGTCAGATAAAGTATTCTTTTTTTTCTTATTTGTTCTGTTTTGCAGTGTGACTTCTGGGGAAAGTCCAGGCATGTAAGTTCCTAAATCAATGCAAATTCGTAAGTGATTCTCAGCATAGTGATGCTGATGTAATGTCCCTATTAGACCAAGGGTAATGTAAATCTATTGAACCAACAACTGAGCAATTAATTTTTGATCATTTCAATAGTTTCAATAAAATATTTTTTCTTTCCCATTTTGCATAACTTCTATGGTTATCACAGACAAGATTTCTATCCTATATTAAGTTTTGATATGGCAATTTTGACCTATGTATATTTAGAACTTTAAGATGATTCCTGGACTGTAACTTGACTAATATCATATTAGCAGCTTATTTATAATGTTATCTGCCATTACATTAGTTGGTGAGTAATTTGGAAAGGAGAAGACAATGATACTGAGAAATATCAATACATGTGGCTTTTACAGATGAAATAATTTACTCTCAGATTTTAAAACGTTGCTTTTTAAATGTTGCTTTAAAATTGCCTATTACAATTTTGGTTTTTAAACTTAGATTTCTTTGACTTGAGGTGTTGTACTTAATCACTCACACAGAGCCACGTAAACTGATATAGGTAAGGAAAAAGAAATGAAAGGGAGAAAAAGAAAATTAAAAAAAAATCCTGACTGGTAGGAGTGGTTCAGGCTAACAATGAGCCAGAACTGAAGCTTCATAAATGTGGTGGAAAAGGGAGGGAAACTTAAATAGCACTATACTATGTATCTTCAAGCTAAAAATATTGCTGTCAAAAGAAATCTCCATTGTCTCATCTCAAGGAGTACTACTGAAAGGTATTATAGCAATGAGAATAGCAATTCTTGTGCAAAGAACCATACAAATACTGTTAATTATGTCTGAAAAGAAAGTTTACTGATCTGTTTAGGCATTATATGAATCTGAAATTCCAGTCTGGCAATCTGGAACCAATGGAGATAACACCTTACTAACAAGAGGTTACCTTCTGGCTGGCATCTTGACACTTAAAATAATGAAAAGCAAACAATTCTAGAATTAATTCTTGTCAAAGCAATTAGAATTCATTAAGCAAAAGATGCTATCTAGTCCAAACTGGAAGATAAAGGAAGCAGATACTAGACAGTTGTTTTGATATAAATCCAAAATAATACAAGGAATACAGGAGAGAGAAAGTGGAAGACACATATGAGACAAAGATGAAGCAGAACTCAAAATTCAGGTCTATAGTAGGCATACAGAACTGTTCATGCTGGGCCAATGTCCTGGTTTCAGCTGGGATAGAGTTAAATTTCTTCTTAGTAGCTAGTAGAGTGCTGTGTTTTGGATTTAGGATGAGAATAATGTTGATAACACAGTGATGTTTTGGTTCTTGCTGAGTAGAGTTTACACTGGTCAAGGACTTTTCAGCTTCCCCTGCTCTGCCAGGTGCACAAGGAGCTGGGAGGGGGCAGAGTCAGGACAGCTGACCCAGGCTGGCCAAAGGGCTATTCCATACCATGGGGCGTCATGCTCAGTATAGAAGCTGGGGGCAGAAGAAAGAAGGGGAGACATTCAGCATGATGGCGTTTGGCTTCCCAAGTAACCGTTGTGTGTGATGGAGCCCTGCTTTCCTGGGGATGGCCAAACACCTGCCTGCCGATGGGAAGTAGCGAATGAATTCCTTGCTTTGCTTTGTTAGCGTGTGCAGCTTTTGCTTTACCTATTTAACTGTTCTCTTTTATTTTACTTCAACTATTAAACTGTTCTTATCTCAACCCATGGGTTCTCTCCCTTTTACCCTTCTGATTCTCTCCTCCATCCCACCGGGGGGCAGTGAGCAAGCGGCTGTGTGGTGCTTAGTTGCCGGCTGGGGTTAAACCACGACAGCCAACCATCATGAGCTGAGCTATCGTCAAGTATCTGGAGAAAAAAACAATTAGAAAGACTATCATTTGAAAGAGTTTGCAAGCCTCACAAAGTTTGTATAAGGCAAAAAGAATTTTTGCAGGAAAAAAAAAAAAAGATTAGATTACCACCCTTAAAGCTAACAGGACATATCCTAATTTTGCATTAAAACATAGACATCAATGAAGACTTTACTCAGGCTACATACCTGAGTAATTTTTTGAACATAGATCCTAGCTCTAGAGCTGTCCAGGAAAGTAGTATCAAGTCCGTTTCTTTCAGCTTTATAGAGTCAGAATTACATGTCTGCATTTTCTGTATCTGTCAGTACAAAACACAGTTAAGGAAACAGTTCAATAATAGAAATGAAGTTATTTATCCTCAGATCAAGTAACTTCATAGAGAAAAAGGCTGCAGAAATGTGTCTTTTTCAGCAGAAATACTAAAACTTTGATTACATTTAATATCATGTGAACATGAATTCTTGCAAAAATGTCTAAATTGTCAATACAAGTTTTAAAAGTTACTACAAGTAGTGCTTTGAAACTGCAAATCCTACACTACTTCCAGTTCAGCTCTTATTATCTTAGCGTGTTCTCCTTGTTGACTTTTGTAAGCCAGAGAACAGTTTTTAGTAATACAAAAGTTCTTTGAGCTCTTCAAGTGCTAAGCCATTTAGCAGTTATGTACCTCATCTTCATTATATCCTAATATCAAATGCATTGATGCAAAATAGCCATTTTTGACTGAATTTAATACTAATCTGTTTGACTGAGCTTTTAATTAAATGGAACTTAATTTGATGAGTATTGTGCTGTACTGTGGGGTACTTGTATGTAGGTAGTTATGTAACCGTGATTTGTTTTTTTATATTGCATTTTTATTGAAATAGCCCTGTTACTCACTCCTAGTAATGAATCAGTACAGACAGTACAGAATATATGAGCTATGGCTGAACATAGACCTGAAGTAGCAGAAACTGCTGTTAATTGGTGTGCCACGGAGAGTGGGAATCTTTCTCTTTAATTTACACCTGTAATTGTAGCATTTATATAAGCTACTTTTGTGCTGTGTATACAGTAGCTATTTTTTCTTTCTTTCTAAAAGAACTCTGTTGAAGCTGAAAACTACATGTAAATTCTTAAATGCTAATTTAATAGTTATAATGGCTCTACTTGTTCCTACAGTTAAGGAAAACATTAGCATAGGTTTACATTCATGTCCTTCTCAAGAAAATTTTTAGATTTTTGTTTAAGTTTAGATGTGTACATAACCCTCATTTATATCAATGAGACATAATCTATGTTTCAGTGCTTTTCTGAATGGGAACCTTTAATTTCCAAGAATTCACTACTCTGTTTATTGACTTTATAGGCAGAAAAAAAGGAGCATCTTTCTCTTTTACTTGAAGAAAAATACTTTAGAATCAAAACTTCTTCATTGTGTTATATTGAGCATTTACTAAATTAAAGGCTTTCTTCAGTGCTGCTCCATGACAGAACAAGAGGCAGTGGGCACAAAGAGAAACTTAAGAGGTTTCATCTGAACATCAAGAAACACTTTTTTACTGTGAGGGTGACTCAGTGTTGGCACAGGTTTCCCACAGAGGTTGTGGACATCTCCATCCTTGGAGATACTCAAAAGCTGTTTGGACATTGCTCTGGGCTCTAGGTGGCCCTACTCGAGCAGAGGGATTGGACTAGATGACCTTCAGAGGTCCCTGCCAACCCCAACGATTCTGTGAGTCTGTGAAATGTTACATCTTTGAGAATAAAGGACTTCTATTGATGAATTATACTCATTTAGATGTGTTGCTCTGAGAGAGAGAAAAAAAATGTAAAAAAAAAAACCTCTACAAATAAAAAAATGCATTATAAAAGCATATGCACTTTTACAGAAATAAGTACAGACATACGAAATAGGCTACAAGTCTATAAGATATTCTTCTAGTATGCTCCCTCTGTGACAAAAGTACAGCCACAGATGTTATGTACGGACCATAGGAAAAAAAAATATGCAAAATTAGAGTTAATCATACCCATCTGCAACAGGAGATTGGGAAACCACACTTTCTTAGAGGGGCTCTTTTCCAGTTGTATTCAAAGGTTTAGTAAACAAAATCCAATTTCTCTAATTTCTGAGAATTAGATTTTAAAAGTAGAGAAGGGAAATGCCAAAAATTGACATTTTGAGATCTAAAGCCAACCATACAAGTGACAAACTGGCCTTCCTTCTTCCTCCCTACACTGATTTTTTTTTTTTTAAACCTGAAGATCTTTTCTGTTAAAGTTATTACAACACTAATCCTAGTTAGAAGTAGGAAGTAAATGGACACTGTAAATACAATGACTGACATCATGCAGAATTCTCGAAAAAAGTGCAAAAAATCCCCCCAGATATTTGAATTATTTTCAATATTAACTAATTTGGATAGATTGGCCTTAGTTCTGTAGGTGTGAGTAAATATTTATGGATATATCTATATATGCAAATATCAACAATGTATTTATATTCTTTATCCCAAATTCTCTGAAGTGGAGGATATTACTCCTATTCAACTGCATTACAGTGCTCTAAATGTCTAAGTGACAATGATCAATCATTAAATATTAAATGAGAAAATATCTGGATAATTGTAGACTTCCTGCATGAATTAGCAATGGTGTACCACCGACCAAATCACTGAGAGTAATGAAAATGTGTATCCTGAAAAGAAGTTCTGCGTTTTAAATGGGAGGGGAAATAATGATGAGAATATCTCAGCAAGACATCTGCAGGATAGTGAAGTCTAAAATTAAGATGTTTAATGAGCAAGATAGGAATCAGTAAATCATTATATCAATAAAGAAATTACTAGATGTAGGACATATAAAAAAAAATATACACAATAGCCCAGTAATGCTTTAATCTTTGAAATATATGCTTACTTTCCAATACGATAATTCCTTGCTTTCCTTTTTTAGTTTCTCAGTGTTTCCTCACTTACTTTTAATTTTATTTTTTTACTAAATATTTTTCCCTTCCCTTTTCTTTACTTTATTCTTCATATTATTTATAAAAGATTAACTTTTTTTTGTTTAAAGCTTCCTCAGTCATGATATTCAAGTAGGTAAAAAGATCTCTAAAACATTTTGCCCTCCCAGTCACATTTATTTTTTCTGGGGTGTTATGATTCCCTGAAGAAATTGTCAGCATCTTTAGCAATAAATAGTGGCCAAACTTGTAATGCATTTTCTTGAGCTCTCTCCCTCTTTGTCCTAGTCATTACTTGCTTTTCCAGAGAATCTGGCTGTTATCAAAGTCTTAACTTTTACAGAAGAGGCTACAGTAAGCCTCAAATCATATAATTGTTCCCAGGACCTTCCTATATAAAAAGGCAGAATATCTTTCAATGAAATAATAAGTGAAGAAGCAAAGTGGTGTTTCTCTACAAAGTTTGGCAGCATAAAAAATATTTGTTGCCAAATATCATGAAAACAAACTGTACAAATAAAAACAAAACCTGCTAGCTTCCAGGTTACTTAAACTTCTGAAAGCATGCCATTAACAAGATGTTCACAAGGTTTCCACAAGAGACTCCCATAAACCTACTACAATTAAAATTTTAACAAAAAAGCAAAATTAAGAAAAATTTCAAAAGATATTCTAAACATGCTAGCTAAGGAACAGACGAACAGGAGTAAATTCACTTGCATAATACCACAAATGAAAACATGTATAAACCATTTTAATATATATATAATTGTAATTCACTACTGAAATAATATCTATTCACATGTCTTGATCCACTATTTCCTTGTGTCTTTATATAGGTGTAAGTGACCTATTAAATAATACTAACATTCTTTCATTGCAGAACAGTGGAAGATTGGACCCCTGCAGCATCTAATAGAAGAGTAACAAACATCTGCTTTTTATTCCTTTTTGTTCATTATACCATTTTTACTTTCTTTCTACAAGACAGAGTAATACTTGTGTATTTTATCCATTAGTCCCCACCTTCCATTCCTCAGTTATGATTTTCCAGAGTTCAATAGTTTCTTCAACTTATTTTACCATTATTCTTCTCTTGCTTCCTTTGTTTCTATCCTGTTTTCTTTTATTCTTGGTCTTCTTTCATCTAGATTTTTTCCCAAGCTCCTCTAATAGTTCTTCTCTTATCAAAGGCCTTTTTTTCTCTGTGTGCTGGAATATTTATTTTTATTATTCTTGACAATTTTAAATACTTGTCAGTAAGTACAGGCATCTTTATATCTTACTACTTGACCTATCACTGCCAGCATATCTCCAGACTAGTGCAAACTGTGCTATTGTCATGTATGTTTTCTTCTGTAAAGAGAGAAGAACAAGTATAACTTGTTCTGCATACTACTTGTCACACGTTCCATATGCAAATAACAGAATTATTTAGCAAAGTTTCTGTGTAGGAAGATTTCCTAATAAGAATAATTTTTGTACAATTCAGTCTAGTGCAGGAAAAAGTCATTTTGATAACCATTCAAGTTTAGATGCTAGATTCAACTGCACTGAATCAAACCTTTGAATCAATTGATGATGTGAAACTTTTCTAAAGAAAGGTGTTGTACCTAAGGCCAACAGTTTACAAAAAAAGAGAAAAAATTCCATCAAAGGATGGTAAATAAGTGAGAACTTTTGCCTAACTTTAGGTTAGACTTTCAATCTGTTTGTTAGTATTTTCTGATCATAGCAAACAAATACCACACCGAAATAGAATATTATTGATCACAGTGTGGGTCTGTTTTAAATAACTAAAGGAGATCATACAATAATGTAAGACTTTCTATTCATAAAGTGATCTAGACTTATCTGCCTAGCCAAGAGAAAGGTCTGCCTGATACATGACTCAAATATTAATGTGTATGTAATTGAAAAAGCTATACACTTAAGGCTATTTTAACACTAGCAAGTATGCAGTTCAATGGGAGCAGACGTGTGAGGAGAATCTTCAGTGCAAGGGCCTGACATTCATGCTATACTCATGTTGGCAGATTTATTTCAGGCTAATGCATTTCATGTTGTTCCATGGACCAAACACCAATTAGCAGCTGGAAAACATTAAACATGTTAGGGATGTTAAGAGCTGGGCTGCCTCCTCCAGCAGCTCTGGCCCAGGACTCCTTGTGCCCAGCCACTGGAGCCCAGCTCAGTGCCTCAAGGACTGGAGTCTTTGCTCAGACTGAGGGACACAGCTGCTGCTTTCCAGTTTGCAGCTTCAACTAGTAGTGAAGCTGAGCACATATCCCAGAGACACACAGACACACAGGCCATGTGTGACATGGCTGGTCACAAGGACTGCCACAGACAAGGTGCTGCCATCAACAGCACCTACATATAGGACTCAAATACAGCAAATAGACAGCAAATACACATGCACATGCACACTAGATTTGGGGAGATACAGGCACTCCTGCAGCAGCCGGCTGTGACCCATGATCCTGCTACAGCCGTCCATGTGGACCCCCTCACTTGCTTCACTCACCCTGGTCCCCCCCAGTAGCTGGTTTTCAGGACATACACAACTCCTTACCTAGTGGCAAGCAGCAAAGACCCCTACTTGCTGCACTAGCTGACACCACAGGCCAGGGGAACCTACACCCCCAATCTGTCTCCAGTAGCTGGTACCCAACCCACTCACACAGATCCCACCAGTAGCTGGCATTTAGTCCTTGCAGCACTTATATGCACAGGATAGAGAGTGAGATTACACAGAGAGACAGTTGAGAGCAAAAATAATTAGAAGATAGGACAGACTGCAGTAATCAGATGCAGGGCTCAGCCAGAAGAACGGTTTACATAGAACCAGCCCCTTTTATACCTGTTTCTGTCTACTACCCTTTGTTCCTCCCTGGTCCCCCTACCCCTGCACATCACCCATGGGTTTGTACAGCTCTATTGATTTCCTCACCCTCTCCCTCCTGCATGTCTGGGATTACCTCTGGTTTACAATCTTACTAGTTGCAAAGTCCAAGTTAATCTTCCTGGAAGTGACACCTGTAGTTTCTTGCTAGCCTATCAGTTACTGTCAGTGGTGAGGTTTGTGTCTTGTCATTGTCTCCATGTTCCTTTGGTCAGTGTCTCTGCATGTTTTTTTTTTCTTGGTTTTTTTTTTTTCCTTCTGTGTCAGAATCATAGAATCATAGAATCATAGAATTGTTAAGGTTGGAAAAGACCCTTAAGATCAAGTCCAACCGTTAACCTATCACTGCCAAGTCCGCCACTAAACCATGTCCTCAAGCACCACATCTACCTATCTTTTAAATACCTCCAGGGATGGGGACTCAACCACTTCCCTGGGCAGCCTGTTCCAATGCCTGACCACTCTTTCAGTAAAGAAGTTTTCCTAATATCCAACCTAAACTTACCCTGGCGCATTTCCTCTAGTCCTATCACTTGTTACTTGGGAGAAGAGACCGACCCCCACCTCACTACAACCTCCTTTCAGGTAGTTGTAGAGAGCAATAAGGTCTCCCCTCAGCCTCCTCTTCTCCAAACTAAACAACCCCAGCTCCCTCAGCCACTCCTCATAAGACTTGTTCTCTAGACCCTGCACCAACCTCGTTGCCCTTCTTTGGACACGCTCCAGCACCTCGATGTCCTTCTTGAAGTGAGGGGCCCAAAACTGAACACAGTATTCGAGGTGTGGCCTCACCAGTGCCGAATACAGGGGCACTCTCACCTCCCTGGTCCTGCTGGCCACACTATTCCTGATACAAGCCAGGATGCCATTGGCCCTCTTGGCCACCTGGGCACACTGCTGGCTCATGTTTAGGCGGCTGTCAACCAACACCCTGTCCTGGTTTCAGCTGGGATAGAGTTAATTTTCTTCTTGGTAGCCGGTATGGGGCTGTGTTTTGGGTTTAGGACGAGAACAATGTCGATGATACACTGATGTTTTGGTTCTTGCTGAGTGGTGCTAAGTATTGCTAAATAGTCGCCAAGTAGCGCTTACACTAGTCAAGGACTTTTCAGCTTCCCATGCTCTGCCCGGTGCACGGGGGCTGGGAGGGAGCACAGCCAGGGGTGCTGACCCAGACTGGCCAAAGAGTTATCCCATACCATATGACGTCATGTTCAGTATATAAGCTGGGGAAAGAAGAAGGAACGGGGGGACATTTGGCGCAATGGCGTTTGTCTTCCCAAGCAACCATTACGCGTGATGGAGCCCTGCTTTCCCGGGGATGGCTAAACACCTGCCTGCCGATGGGAAGTAGCGAATGAATTCCTTGTTTTGCCTTGTTTGCGTGCGCAGCTTTTGCTTTACCTATTTAACTGTTCTATTTTATTTTACTTCAGTAATTAAACTGTTCTTATCTCAACCCACGAGTTCTCTCCCTTTTACCCTTCCGATTCTCTCCTCCATCCCACCGGGGGGCAGTGAGTGAGCGGCTGTGTGGTGCTTAGTTGCTAGCTGGGATTAAACCACGACACACCCCCAGGTCCTTTTCAGCCAGGCTCCTTTTCAGCCACTCCTCCCCAACACTGTAGCGTTGCCTGGGGTTGTTGTGACCCAAGTGCAGGACCCGGCACTTGGCCTTGTTGAACCTCATACAGCTGGCCCCAGCCCAACAATCCAGCCTGTCCAGGTACCTCTGCAGGGCCTTCCTACCCTCCAGCAGATCAACACTTCCACCCAGCTTGGTGTCATCTGCAAACTTACTGAGGGTGCACTCAATCCCCTCATCCAGATCATCGATAAAGATATTAAACAGGACCAGTCCCAGCACTGAGCCTTGGGGAACACCACTCGTGACTGGTTGCCAACCAGATTTGGCTCCATTCACCACCACTCTCTGGGCTCGGCCGTGCAGCCAGTTTTTAACCCAGTGCAGAGTGTACTTGTCCAAGCCATGAGCAGCCAGCTTCTGCAGGAGAATGCTGTGGGAGACGGTGTCAAAGGCCTTACTGAAGTCCAAGTAGACAACATCCACAGCTTTCCCCTCATCCACTAAGTGGGTCACCTCGTCACAGAAGGAGACCAGGTTAGTGAAGCAGGACCTGCCTTTCATAAACCCATGCTGGCTGAGCCTGATCCCCCGGTTGTCCTGCACATGCCGCATAATGGCACTCAGTCTTCTCCCTTTCTTATAATCCCTATTTACAAGGTCCTTGATCAGATAGGCTTACTGGAATAAATGTTCTCACTCTCCCACATATCCTCATCAATTAATGTGACAGACCAGGTTTGGTTCTCCTCACTGCCTCCTTTATCATTTGTTGGTCAGGTTTGTGTCCCTGTATGTTCTTGTTTGTGGCTTCCTCCTTCACTTATTATCCTATTTTTTTTCATTGAAAAAGTCCTTGAGCAGATATTCCTAAAGAAGGAGCCACTCTCCTTCTGCACACCCTTACAAAACGTATATGCTGGTTTAATTTAATTTGAAAGGAATCCAGATGATGACGTCTAAGGTCAATACACAATGTGAACCAAAGCCTTGTAAGTGGAGGTAGTCAAGAGAGAATTTCTAGAGACATGTCCAGAATGGTAAAAGCTGAATAACCTTGTTTGACCTCACAGATGACCTGGTCTTGACCAGGAGGTCCCTTCCAACCTGAATTTTCCTGGGATCTGTACAGAAAAACTAATATGATTAGGAATCATTTACTAATACGTTTAATTAGCAGCTTAATGACATCCATATTTTAAGGCACCAATGTGCTTTGCTCCAGCTTATGTATATTAAGGGTGAGGCTACTGCATGTAGAAGTTTAGAAGTTCTGAAACAAAAGAACTAATGCGAATGCTGCTGGTACACAGAACTGTCTTCCAAAGATAACAGAAACCTTGTCAAAACTTACAAACATTAGCCACAGAAGAGCTAGTTACCAGAGCTAGACAGGACCTTAGATCACCAGGTGGGCAAGTGCATTATTGTGATCAAAACATTATATTAAATATGTCCACAACAATAAATAAATAAATAAATAAATAAATAAATAAGTATGTATGTTTACTAGTGGATAAGACATTGATAAATAATAATAATCGACTTTGCAAAGAAACGGTATTGATGGATCAGTGCACAGTCTATTAAAAGTTAGAAGCAGTCAAACAGGACGCAAAATAAATTGGGTGGGTTTTTTTAATGAAAAAGTTCTATCTGTTTTTTATGGTCAGACAATAGTAAGGCTTTGTCTATGTGGGCTCTTACAGAAAATACTTAATAGGTAGCCAAGCTGTGTATTGGTTCTCTCACACAGTAGCGTTAGATTTGTCACCGGAGTGAAATGAAACAAATTAGGGAGATGATACCTGCTGTATCTTTGCCTGCATGGTTCAATACTAGATAATTCATTCTAAGTATGTCATAGTCCTGAAAAAAATATATATAACTAATTTTCTTCTCTGTCTCACAAAAACTGGAAGATATTTTTTTCTATTTTCTTGAATTTCTTCAATATGGTAATGAATAAAATAAGTCAGATTTCTCCTTCTGCTAGATAACACCTGAGACCCATTTGTCAGGTAATATAATATATATATTTCTCTGTGTGTTTGTCCTTAGGTGAATGTCTTAGGTGAATGTGTTTATTTTTGCATGACTACATTTAGTTTTATCTTAAGGAAGAACTTCCATGACATTACTGGAAGATATGTTCTTTGTACTATTTTTTTTTTATGGGATCAGAAAATCTTACAAGATCACCCCCGTCAAATAACAGTATTTTGAGTAAGTATTCAGACATATGGAGTCAAATATTGGAATTATATTGAGTAACAGCTATTATGGCTTTATTTAAGTTTCTTTCTCAATGGGCTCAAAATCAATTAATTTCCTGTGGCAGCTGGTACATGTTGGGCCTGGCTTACAATAGTATTAGCGCATTAAGTAGCCATATAGGATAAAGGAGTAGCTTAATTATAAGAACAAAGGAGCACCTTGAGCATAAAGAACCTGTCAATCAATCACTGTGAAAGTTGTGATGGTGAGGAGAACCTTTGAGAGGGGCACAATTTGACCTCCAGTGACAGCAACAGCAAGAGCCAGCTGTTGGGAGCCAAATTAATTTGAACGGGTCAGTCAGGACTTGGATATTCTCTACCCAATCCCATAACTAACAGTCTCTAGAGTGGAGAGAGAGAGAACCAAGAGACATCCTAGGGACTCCACAGGCCCTGGTGCCCTGCATGGCTCAAACTAGTATGCCCATCCACCCAATTTTCTTCCTGAACCATGCCATCTCTCTTGCAGGAAGTCAAGCAATTTATAAAACTGCATACTTCTGTGATTAAAGTCTTTTGGTATCTGAGCCCATTTAGCCTCTGTGTAGTCTTTTGGTCTTAAACCTTGACACTGCTTTGAAGGGATGTAATAATTTCCTTATTTTTAAGAAATAACTGGTAATACCATTTACCACTAGTTACCACTTAGTATTATCTGGGATTTCCTCTTTATTTTCATTGTGGAATGTGGGAAATCTTCTGGATGTTCTAAGACATTTGGACCATGGTCTCTCAAAACAAAATAATAAGGTTAAGGAATGTCATAGCTGTTGTGGAAGTAAAAATGACATGGAGAAACTGAAGATCTTGCAGAAAAAAAAAGTAAAATTCCATGCAATGCTTTAATATAAAACACAGTTTAGAGGAGACATGGGCTATTGTTCTTGCACCATTCTTCACTCAGTAGCATGGAGCCCAAGTTGTTTGTACACTTTCTTTAGCTTTGATTATTGCTCTTTTTCTAAATTACTAATACCTCTTGTACAACATAAAAAAGGTTAAAGGAAATCAGTTTGAAGAGAAAAGATGAAGTTTACATCCAGTGCAAATACCTTTAAGAAAGTAGTCTACACTAAATTATCGTGCTGTCTCAATATCAGAGAAAGAGGTCCACATCTATGTAAAGTAAATTTACATCCAAAATTTGAAATATATAGAGGATCCTAAAGAAGATAAGTACTGCTCAATTTCTGGGTCCATTTCTGCTGTGGATACCTTAAGTCTACAAGGAAACAGCACCTCTCCTTACCTGTGCCAGTCCTGCTTATGTTATTTTAACTAACACACCAGTCATCTGAGTTATCTCACCAATTTTCTCTCATTCTACTTACATCAAAGCACCATCATGGATTCATCCACTATTTTCTGCCTTCATTCTTCCATGTTATTAATGACCTGTAATGCTGACAGCACTGCCAGGTGCACAAGAAGCTGGGAGGGGGCACGGCCAGGGGGGTTGACCCAGACTGGCCAAAGGGATATTCCATACCATATGATGTCATGCTCAGTATATAAACTGTGGGAGTTGGCTGGGGGGGGCAGCGATCACTGCTTGGGGACAGGATGGGCATCAGTCAGTGGGTGGTGAGAAATTGCATCGTGTATCACTTGCTTTGTATATTATTGTTGTATTATATTATTATTATTATTATTATTATTATTATTATTATTATTATTATTATTATTATTGCTACCACTACTACTACTACTATTACTACTATTTTATTTTATTTTACTTCAGTTATTAAACTGTTCTTATCTCAACCCAGAAGTTTGCTCATTTTCACCCTTCCAATTCTCTCCCCCATCCCACTGGGGCAGGGAGGTAGTGAGCGAGTGGCAGTGTGATGCTTAGTTGCTAGCTGGGGTTAAACCATGGCAGTAGGGTAATGAGAAATAAAACGAAATCTTAAAAACCACCTTTCCTCTACCCCTCCCTTCTTTCTGGGCTTAACTTTACTCCTGATTTTCTCTACCTGCTCCCCCGCCAGCGGTGCAGGGGGATGGGGAATAGGGGTTGTGGTCAGTTCATCACACATTGTCTCTGCCGCTCCTTCCTCCTCAAGGGGGAGGACTCCTCACACTCTCCCCCTGCTCCAGCGGGGGGTCCCACCCATGGGAGACAGTCCTCCATGAACTTCTCCATCATGAGTCCTTCCCATGGGCTACAGTTCTCCATGAACTGCTCCAGTGTGGGTCCTTTCCATGGGGTGCAGTCCTTCAGAAACAGACTGCTCCAGCGTGGGTCCCCCATGGGGTCACAGGTCCTGCCAGCAAACCTGCTCCAGTGTGGGCTCCTCTTTCCATGGGTCCACAGGTCCTGCCAGGAGCCTGCTCCAATGCAGTCTTCTCACGGGGTCTCAGCCTCCTTTGGGCATCCACCTGCTCCAGTGTGGGGTCCTCCACAGGCTGCAGGTGGATATCTGCTCCACTGTTAACCTCCATGGTTTGCAGAGGGACAGGCTGCCTCACCATGGTCTTCACCATGGGCTGCAGGGAAATCTCTGCTCCGGTGCCTGGAGTACCTTCTCCCCCTCCTTGTTCACTGACCTTGGTGTCTGAAGAGTTGTTTCTCTCATATATTATCACTCCTCTCTTTCTCTCTGGCTGCAGTTGCACAGGGTTTTTTTTCCCCCTTCTTAAACATATTATCACAGAGGTGCTACCACCATTGCTGACGGGCTTGGCCTTGGCCAGTGGTGGGTCCATCTTGGAGTTGGATGGCATTGGCTCTATCAGACATGGGTGAAGCTTCTAGCAGCTTCTCACAGAAGCCACCCCTGTAGCCTCCTGCTACCAAAACCTGCAGCCCCCCCGCCACCAAAACTTTGCCATGTAAACCCAATACAAGGAGGAATTACCTGATCGCTTGGATGACAAAACTATGAATCTCAAGTTTGGTGAAGTTTGCTAAATATGGGTAAAAATGTGGTTCTTCCTCTTCTACCAGCAGGGTCTGAATACATCTTACTGTTGAAAAACAAAGTCTGTTGCAGACTCAAAAGTAACTACTGAATGTGATATTGTAGGAGTAAGTCTAACTCCAAAGAAAACAATTTCATCCTTTTGGGGTAGACAGTTCTTCTGTTATTGATGCTCATTCTTGGAAATCTTCTCTTCATACATATGAAAGAACACTTTTGCCTCTCTCTCCAGTCTTCCAAACGAGTTCTTTAGAAGTTTCATGTGCTCACAGAATTAAAGAAGGGGAAGACAGGGAAACGTGGACTACAGGCTTCACAAATCCAGCTCAGACCCTAGACTGTTACGCATAGCCAAGACACTTATTTGTGCATGTCTGAAACAGCTGAACTCTGACGAATTTCTACCAGGAGACATGGCCAACACAATGCTGCACATACTCATTACTGTTCTGTAAGCGTCTATTTGCTTCCTTCCTTTTCAGAAACTCCTGAAGGTCACTAGACCACTGGTTTGTAAAAAACTTTGCCTAGCTGAACTCTTCTCCCCGTTTAGAACACAGCAATAAGACAAACAATGGCTTAAGCAATTCGAACAGAAAATAACTAATTTGAACTTATTTCTGGTTTCTCCACGGATAAGAGAAGTAAACTTGCAAAACTACCAGAAAGAGGTAACAAGGGGGTAAAAATTTCTGGCTGCAGACAAAAAGGAAAATTTAGCATAATATAGAAAAATTTTAAGATTTTTTCTTCATGTGTTGCAGGAAGCTTTTGGTTGTTAAAAAAAACACAACTATACAGACATCTATAGGAAGACATCAATCATTTGATTCATTTTTTATTAATAATGTATTTCAGGATAAAACCTAAAATTTCAGTGTCATAAACATGTCTGTCATTTAAGTATTACATACAGGAAAGCCAGTGAAATACAAGAAACTCCAGGAGGCTAGCAGATCAATGATGTGCATAGTAATTATGCTGAAGTGTTTTTCAAAACACTCAAAGCAGCTTTGTATTCATGCTAAGCAGTGAAACTGAACCAGGTAAACAAATCAGCCAATTCACAGTATCCTTGATCAGTCAAAGCTCTTTGAAGATTGAAAAGTGACTACTGTACTATTTTCTCAGTAATCATTTATTAAAAAGCTACATTGACCTGCTTCTCTGTGTGTCTCCTAGAATAAATACCACAATCAGATGTGGTACGATGAATTTACAGATTTTTGATGTTATACAGAACGTTCTGCATTCCCATTAGGATGTCAGAAATTAATCAGAAGAGAAGACTAGAGTTTACTATACCTAGTGGCATGGAAGAAAAAATAAACTGTTCCCCACAGTGAGTTTTGTGGTCAGTATTTCCTAACAAGTGAAGAAAGACCAAGATTATATGAGAAAACAGCAAGTTCTATTAGACTGTTTTTTCTGCTCATCTTCCCTATGATTTCTGCTTTTCTTCCCTATGACAGGTCATCCAGGATAACTTTAAATTAATTTTCAACTGAAAACCCTCTCACACTTTTCTCCTTTATAGTCTTTTTTCTTGATCTTCTATTGATGTTTTCAGGTGAAGCCTCCAAAATACCTCCAAGACATTTCTCTATTCTCTAAGTTCCCCCTTAAAAAAAAAAAAAAGAAATTAATCCAAAATTAAGATCTCTATTATTTACCATCTACTAATAAATAGTAACTGTACCATAACTGGAGATGGTGTATCTGCTCTACAACATGTTAGCACTATGCTGAGCAGCTAATTGTGGTGCAATTAAGATTGTTTTGCTTGAATTTAGTAAATGAATATAAGTAAAACCAATTAGAAAGAAAAAACATGTTTGGATACACTGCTGAGACCCTTATTGATAAGAAGAACTAGCAGAAGTTCAGAATTTTTTCTACAATCAATTTCTAAATTCTAAGAGAATTTCCATTTTGTATCTGAATTTTCCCCATCTCTCCCCCACCCCTAGAAAATGAAACAAAACAATAATAATATAACCTCAGATCTTGGGAAAAAAAATCAAGATGGATTAATTGAATTTGATGTCTAAGGAAGTTAATTCTGCTCATACTGCCACGTGGGAACAAAGTGCCTATAGGTAACTGAGATTTGTACACAGAACAGTTGTAATTTCAAAGCCTTTGTTCTTTAATTTTTTAATTCAGAATACCTGAAGTTGGTCTGTGTTAGGAAGCTGGCTGACTATTTTGAATCATCTTGGTTATCTTTTGAATTATCCTGAAAGAAAGAACAAGCAAAAAACTATATGTAGCCTCTCAGGGAAGTACAGATGATAAATGGAGTATTATGACTCTTTCTTTGAGTTAACTGTACCCAGACAGTTTCATATCCACATCAGTCTGGATGATTTGCTATTCTCAATTAAAACAAATGTAATATCATGTGCATATCTCAGGTTAGTCTAGGAAAATATTTGTAACTACTCATGAATTCAGAAATGGAGTTCTATCTTTCAAATAATACTTTCCACACCTTAACTATTAAGACAATGAAAAGTACTCTTCAGTGGTGATCACTTTGGGAATTTAGTTTAGTTGTCATGACATTTCTAAATTTGCCTTCTGTGATGCTCTGTCTCAGTGTCTCAAGACCAGAATACTCTGTTAGGTAGGAACATACTGAGGAATAATAGTTATTGAGCACAGGTTGAGAAGTTTAGATTATTGAGTTCATCTGTGAGACCCAAAGCCATACAACCCCAGGGCTCATTACTTCCTCTGTTCACTGAATTGTATGGCATACTCACATTTAAAGACTGATACAGTCTAAACAGTCTAAATTCTGTGTAGAAATATTTGGGTTCTTCTTTACATTATAGCTTTTATCCAGGATGTTTTTCTTTGTTTTGTATCATTGTGGGTTTTTTTGGCATAATATACTAAAAATGCATTTAAGTTTTACTAGGTATCTCACACAGACCATCAAAATGCAGACCCTGGCAGTATAACATTAAATGTAATCCAAAATAAATTTGAAATATCTTGGACAATGTTTTTAAGCAATCCATCATACTCCAAATAAACTAATTGTTTATATGATGTTACAGAAATCAGCCATTTCAAATTATTTTGGCCAATTGTATAGAGTGATAGACAGGAAATAAAGAAATACAGTTCAGTAAAAAATTCTACTACAGAATCTTAAAACACTATTTTTTTCCATAAGGCATTCTGGCAACATTTTGACAAGCACCTTTATTAATAAAATTTTTCTCATAAAAGTCAATAGGTACACATTAAAGAAATGTAAATTTCAAATAATTGTTTCTGTTTAGCCTGTTTCTTCTTTCATCTGCAACAGTGTCCTTACCATTATTAAACAAAAATTAACATCTTCTATTGTAAACAGAAAAAAGGCTTATTTAAAGCTTACTGATAATTTCTGGTTAAAATGTCTTTTTTACATTTTTTTTTTAAAATAGATGTTCATATAGGAATTGAGTTTCTAATATTCTACCAATATCCTTATGTACTTCATCCTCAGCAAGTCAATATGGTTATATTAATATTGTTTTAGTTATATTAATATTGTTTTCGTTAAATATACCACTAATTCTACAGCTCTTTTGGAAACATTACCTCTAATCCCCAAATCATTTTTATTAACAAAAATATTTTGTGTGCAGTGTTTTGTCAGTGAGACAATGAACAAAGAAAAAAAAGACTAAAGAAACAGAGAAAAATCTCACAACTGTAAAAGCCCTAATTGTGAAGAGCAAAGTTTCTTTTTCCTGGCATATGCTTTGTACTTCTTAGGAGTAGGTACCCACTTAAATTGGAATGACTGTCTCTAGATTGCTCATAGGTCAAGGATCCAAGACACAGATGACAAAACCATAGAAAATGAAACTCTCTTGTTCCCTTGTCCACCTCCCTGTCACCCACCCACATGAACAAAAAAATGAAAATGAAACATTTGTTTACACTGAAATATAGTTGATATTTTCAAGGGTCTCATAAACCAAAATCTAAACTGTTTAAGGATATAGACATTTTTTATTGGTGTATGAAAAAATTAGAAGAAAGTTTGGCTTTGGAACAACAGCTATTTTGTGAATAACTTGGAAGATCTTTGAAAATTGTCATTTCCAAATAATGATCCCTCAAAAAATTTAATAGAAAGTCAAACATTTTTTGAGCAAGACATTTTACATGAATAAAGGAAGAGCTGTTACTTTCATAACTCAGTAAATTACTTTTCTAATCTCCAACAAGTTTTCTTCAAATGGTGGCCATCAGAAAGTCAAAACTGGTGGGAAGAATCTCATCGCCACGGGGTATTTTTTGTGTAAGATACTGATCTAACGAAGATCAGGTTCATGGCTGATTCAGGAAATCACAAAGACAGATAATTTTCATGTGTGAGACCCAGTTTGTGTCTTGATATACATGCACAAGTGTTGTTCCTCAACAGGTAGGATGCACGTATTTTGAAAATTTAATTCTCAAATTGTTTCCTGAATTAAAAAATTACACCTTATATAAAACAATTAACAAAATCTCAGCTTCATATTGATCAGAAATGTAGTATAACTTTCCAGTCAATTGACAAATACGTGGCATCATACATTTTTAGTGTCATGGTGTCAACATTAAACTATATTGTAAGAAAAGCCATACTCTCAAAAATCAGTGTGGTATATAATACAAAATGTATTTCAGATTGGCTTATCTTTTACCATATTTTATTCCTCTCAGTTTAGGAGTTAGAATACTAACACTGTGAATGTATGTAGTACATCTCCAGAGGCTAATATTAATTTTTATCAAATAACCTTGATTTGCATAAAGGAAAATATGAATGAAAGTCTTTCAAAACATTTTACATACATAGTTCCTTAGTAAATACATGACATGGTCCTGTAAGCACCTTAATCAGAAATAAAATTTATATATCGTAACTGTGAAGCAGAAACTTGTTTCTTATCTTAACCACTATAGATTCATGTTCTGAGCTGTCAGTCTTGTCAGTACACTTTGTTTAGGCAATGCAGAAACTCAAATTGTATTTCAGAGAATATTGTACTTTCCAACAATAGCTAAATACAAGAATTGTTTGATTTTATCTTCAATGCTACATAGCCTTATAAACCTTGGTGAAATTAATAAAACAGCCTAGCAAATGAAAATAGTAGCATTTTTCACCTACTTTGTACTCACTGCGTACACATTTAAGCAATTTTAAAGGTACTGGGCTGTGAAGAATCTGGTTGTTTTTCTTTAAAATCAATATTTTTATCAATATAAATTAATCTGTAATAATCAATTCTGAGGATATGGAGGTCATCTCATCTACCCAAGATGTGTAAATACTTAATGTGTAATAGGAAGTAGTGAAGCATCTATAATTAAGGAAAAGGTCAACGCTGTATGAAATCTAAATTCTCTTCAGTCTCTGAAATGAGAGTTAAAGCACAGAAAACATAGTGAAAGTTTCAAGTCCAAGACATCATAACTGATTAATTTATGCTAGGTATTGAAGCGATTACCAGTGAGTTCAGAATAAGTAATTTCAGTAATATATGAAGAGCACTCTTTGCATAGGCCTTAATGTTGGTAGGGCCTAGATGCAGGTGTCTTCACTCATTGCAACGTTATGACACTTCACTAGTATCCGGGGAAATTTTAGGAAAAGAGATTTTCAATCAGTCAATAATGAAGTTTCATGTCTTTGTATTACAGTCAGTGTTTTTTAACACATTGATGTCTGTGCTTGCAATATGTGCATGTAGCCCGTACTGATTAATCTGTGACTCAAGATTTAAACTGCCAACCTCAGAGTTGCCTTTTTACCCTGAAATCAACCTAAAAAAAATGGGGGGGGGGGGGCAGGGGGCTGTATTTTCCTTAAAACTGCAAAAAATGTACTGTATTTCATACTGTTGTAGGGAATAAAATAAAGCTTTGCATCACACAACAAATGATTTAATTTTGCAGATGAGAAAACCTCATGAACATTTTGATGAGAGAAAAATGTGATAAAACTGCCTATGGCAAGCTCACAAAGTGGACCCACCAAGAAAATTTCTGTCTTCTGAACAACTTCCCTTTCAATTCCATTGAATCCTAATCTCTGTTGAAATTTACCCTTAAAAATTATACTCTTTCAAACAGAGACCGGCTTACTGTGACCTTCATGTAACATATACATAGTACAAACTATTTTATCTCTGGCTTTTAGCCTTGTGGCTTTAAAAAGAGACTGATTTTGTTGTTTAAGTTTAACCCACCTTTGGTGCATATAAAATCATCTCTTTGTCTACAAGCACCTGACAGTGTCAATAAAAGGATTCTCAGACCCTTCCAATGAAACAGGCAAGCAGTGGAAATGGATGTATAAATCTCTAAGGACTGGCTTTGCATTTTATCTGATGACTACTTAACTTCAAATTAACAATCAGTCCCTGAAGTAAGTCTCAGAAAACCCTAAGTATCTTGATTACTGCAGTACAGGTGTCTTCTCTCTCACTCAGTGATCTTTCTTTTCCACAATAACACAGCTGCAACAAGAGGAACCAGACATCTGACAAGCCTGACTAAGACAATGTCTTGTGCAGTTAGACGTGCAGTTAGACATGAAGGTTGAAAAACTCCAGTGTAAAGGAAGTATTTAACCCAGATCTTACACTTCCTGGCAAAACCTAACCACTGACCTACCAGACTAAGAAGACATCAATATTGCCTTAAATCCTGTTTTTTAAGGGAACAAAATGACATTTCTCCTTCTTTGAAAGGTTACAGGATTCAAATCAATGCACGTACCTAAACAGTAGAGCTTTCTAACTAGTGAACTTCTGTAGATGTTTCCTGACAGCTTCAGAGAAAGTATCCTTTTCAAATATATTCCTTTTCAACATTTATAGCAAGGCAGACAACTTCTAGTTTCTGTTATGTGCACAGAGACTAGGTACCATACTCAGGACTTCTGTTTCCACTTCCAAATTACCAAGTCCTTGTCAGTCTACTTGTAAGTAACCTGTAAACAACTGGCACAGAAGAGGGCATAGTATTCAATCCCAGGCTATTATCTGTTATATTGCTCTTTCTCTTATTGTGGGGGTTTTGTTTGATAAACATCATTCTGCAAAGACTAGAAAGTCAGGTTCTAGATGTGATATTCTTTTAATATATACCATCACCATAAATCTACAAAAGCAGGTGTAATTACCATTTAGTAAAGATTCTTACTAAATATAAATGCCTTTTCCACAAATTTTCCAGAGAATCAAAGAACAGTGTTTAAACTGAATTTATCACATTTAGTTTTGTATGTCGATGGATATGCAGTTAGATTAGTACACGCCTGAACTTCTTAAATACCTCCCTATGCCTTCCATTCATATGTAAAATCTGTAACTTGCATCAATTTTGAATCCAGGAGATTGAGGTCTGAGAATATTTCACCATTACAAAGGCAACCTCTGTTGTAGTCTATATGCCAGTATCCAAACCTGAAAAACATTTATGGTTCAATTTCTATGCAGAAATATCATCTAATTGTGTGATTCATGGGAAAATCAATCCAGAGGCTAAACATATGTAAACAAACTAGCCTATCAATGCTACCAAACTACTAGTGCAACCTCATCAATAACCTACCTGCCAACGTCACTTCCAGAAATTTCTTTTACGCTGTGCCAATAGATGTAAAACAAGACAGGCGAGATTTTTTTCTCCTTACTTAGGAGAAAAACTCCATGAAGTGAAAAATGAAAAGGTTACCCACTTCCAAAACCTTCATTATATGAACAGACCCAAAGGTCTCTGATGATGAATGGCTCATTATTTGATCTCATTACCCTGGCATGTACATCCACAGAGTGACTGGAAACCAAGAAGTTGCTGCCCACGAGCTTTACAGAGTGTCTGCTGGAGATTAGCATACTCTCAATACATCTACATAGTTGAGGACTTATAATAATGTAGTATGAAAAATAATTGAGTAAATAACTCACAGAACTAATGCCTTGAAATGAGAGCAAAGAACCTTTGCTGTCAAAGGAGATCCTTTCCTTACTTAGCCAAAATCACACTTAGTGGCTGGGCTCTGTATGATGTACATACATATAAAACTGTGCATGTTCACTAGCTGAGAAGTGGTTAGTGCTATAAAAACTACCTGTCATGTAAACAGGCTCAGGACATAAACAACATGATGGAAGTGCAAATTTAACATGTGTGAAGGTGTAAAGCAAGCTCAAGGCTGTATAGCATGTCCCAGAACACAGCCCAATTGTAAACTTTCACATTTTGATTTCATAAGGTCAGTATATAACTAGGAATACATTTTAGCACTCAGACTACTAAAAGCAAATACATTCATCCTTTGGTTCTGTTCTGAGATATTATATGAGGGCAATTCCTCCATCTTTTTTATTATTTTCTTTTTTTCCCCCTTTTTTTTCTAAATGTCAAGGGATACTTTCTCATTTCTGTTCTCTTCTGCACACAAAATTTACTCTTAAGCTTCTCCTGTGACCAGTTAACTCCTGTGATGTTTCTCAAACCAAATACACAGTACTACAAGACTCTTGTCCCTGTACATTGTCACTCCAGAACCCGCACCGAGAATCAGTCCCTCCTAAACTTACCCTTACATGTGTCAAAGGGTCCTTATACTTAGCCAAGCCTTATGGAAAAAAGAAAAAAAAAAAGGTATATCTATTCCTTCACATGAACAGTGGCACTCAAACTCATTGACATTAAGTGAATAATCAGTGGCATCAACATTATCAGGACATAGTTTAAATATCTGAAAGAAACATAGTTCATTAAATCTTCATGTTATTAGACTAAGAAAAATAGAAAAAGGATGTAGTTATTTCAAGATTGCAGATGCGTGCACATACACATTGTGTAAGCAGTACACAAAGAAGAAATAATATGCAAGATTCAGCAAAGAGATAGTTGCAGCCACTGAATTTTCATATGGCAGCAAACAACAAACATTTCCTGTTTAGCCTGGCTTAAATTGTAGTAAAAGGCCCTACTGATAATATAACAATTTTTTCTATTTCTAGCAAAATGGCACTAATTTTCTGTGCGCACAGAAGATTGGTATGTCGCAAATGTTGAATTATATTTTCAGTTACATAATGGTCTATTTTCTAATGATGTAAAAATTTGGTAATTATCGCTAAACGTCTATTCATTAAATGAAAAATGCTTTTTCATTATAGGTTAAAAATGAAAAAAATATATACGCCACTAGCTTCACTTTAGAGTTACCAAGCTCTTTATTAACAAATGTCCTTACAACAGCAAAACAAAATAATGCCTGACACAGTGCCTTTGCATCCCACTTTTGAGTCACAGTCTGTGGCAGAACCACAGAACGAGGCACCCTGGCTGTACTGAAACAAATCTATTTCTACTCCTCTCTGTTTCCACAGCTCATTCAGAGTGCTGCCTTGTCTTTTCTTATCCCAATCACTCTGCCCATGCTTTGGAGAGTGGAACACTATCAGATTTGACATTGCTGCAGGCCCCTTAACAGAGCAGAACATCAACAAGAAAATGATTGTGTACGGTCTGTGAATTGAATATATTCCTACAGGCTCAGTTCTGAAGTGAAATTATCATGTTTAACTCACTCTCTCCACCAACTAAAAAGTAGGAGCCATTTTGAATAGTTGGAGGGCTAGCTGAGAGGTCCACTTGGAAAGCACTGGAGTATGTGTGCATACTCAAAAAAGTGTCAGGATTACTACCAATATAAACATAAGTTTTAATAATGGAAATATAGTGTGCAGGAAAGAGGCCAGTGCTTGCTTTCATGGGAGAAAAGTCACAAATATTATCAACTTGTATAGCAATTCACTTGAACCTATGAAGAAAAAGATGCATTTTTTTCCTTCTTACAACAGAGAAAGTAGTCCAGAGTACATACATCTAAAAGATCAGCTATCACTGGACCTTTTTTTACCAGCATGTCCATCCCTTTCTTATCACAAAAGAATAATCAAGAACAACTTTATCTGCCTCAGCTTTGTTTACTACTCATTCTCTGCCCCTTTTTGCTTTAAGCAGCACAACAGAATTACTCATTTCTTCAGCAAGTTTTGTTGGCAGTGTGTAACCCACAACATATATGTCTTGCAAAACATTAGTGAATTTCCTTTGAGGTTCTCTGAAGAAAAGGTGGTGATATTCCCCCAGTTTTACTGAATGGCATCTGAGAGTGGACCTACTAAAACCCAGAGATATGTGATGTACAGACTGTTGCAGGCAAAAGAGTCTAAACTTTGGGAATTTTACTTTGTTTAATTACTGCCAATTAACACAAAACTTTTGATCATCTGTTCAGATATGAAAAAAAAAAATCAAGCTGCTAAATGAACTGTTAGGGAATCACCTTTTCTACCCCTTCCCCAAGTTCAGCTTCAGGCAAGCACCTCACCTCCCTGCTTCTGAGTCTCAGCATCACTTCACTTTTGCCGTGCATTACGCTCAGTCCCTCCCAGCAACTTCAGCGAGGTGATGGGCAGTGCAGGGGGCTGGGGTCCTGGGCATAATGGCTTCTGTATGCCGCTCCTTGCCTCTCACTCCTTTTCCTACGTTGCAGCATGGGTAGTCCATGGCTGCAGTCCCTCCAGTGTGCCCCTGCCACAGGATGTGCTGCCCATGGGCCCCAGTCCCTCAGAGCAGCACCTCCTCTGTTATTGAGCACCTCCTCCCAGAGCATGCCACCAGCCACGTCCCCAGCAATGTCCTCTTCTGCCTCTTCTCCGTCTCCTCCCACCCTCCTAAATGCTGCTCGCTCTCAAATGCGCCTGCGCAGAGGTGCCACACGCCCCGGCTGCAGCTTTGGCAGGCGGTGGACGGCTCACAGCAGTGCCTGAACCAGCTGGAACCAGCTGTGACCGGCTAGGGGCAGCTGCTGGCCCCCTGTGACCCCAGGGGCGATGCTGCCAGCCAGACCCAGCACACATAGGCACCTGGAGACCCATTTTTCTAGGTACTTTGCGCAATGCAGGAATCTGCACTAGAAGACTGACTATATCATCACTGAAATGAGGACTAAGACAACACACAAATTTTAAATCTAAGTATTGCAGCTCAACGTTTATAGGCAGGAAAACCTCAGTCACAGAGTGCAGCTCCCAAGGTCATGGATAATCGTATAAACTTTTTATTCACTTCAGAGTCCCAGAAAACTTTCTGAAAAATACATTTCCTCAAAATAAAATACCCATTGCAGAAAACATCTGTCATCTGAATTGAAGCACTATAGCATTGTAAGGAGTCATAAAACCTATAAAAATGAATTGCAACAAAATAACGGCTTTAAAATAATCTATGTGTATGACTTAATTTTGGAGAAATTTCCTCGCCATTGATTGTTAGGTGTTTGTATACTACAGTGGTGCAAGAGTAGCATGAAAACAGGAGAGTACAAAAAATTACAGCAGGCAACTCAAAAGGATTATAAAATACCATATTTTCCCCTTTTTTCACTCCTGTAATAATCTTACTTTATTAAATTCAGAATTTCTGGAAATTCCAGAGTCCAGCAAAAAATTAAGCATTTGTTCTTCATCTAGAATAAGAAGTTAAAATTGGTCTTTTCTTACTAACCTTCACACTTTCTGTCAGTCCTGATCCAGGAAACAGCAATTAGGCTTTCTTTCGCTTTACTGGTTTTTACCCATTTGTTTGTGTAATAGAGGAATTGGGGTCGTATGAGTACAGAGAACAACACCATTTAGTGATATATGATGGTTTTTGGTTTTTGGTTTTTTTTTTTTAATTACTAGCCAGGATGGCTAGAGTGGTGGAGAGCCATGTCTCATCTGCGACACCTGCACACCTCCCAGTCCCACTGGCATAAAACACCAATGGCCTAGGTAACCACATAGCCCCAGCCCAGCGTCCTTGATTCCCTCCATACCTATAGCAAATTAGGAGTTTTCACATTTTTTTTTTTTCACATCACCTTCTGATTTCCCACCCCGAGTCTGTTACAAGGTTGTGAAGATTCCAGCAGTTATGTGGCAAGATTTGTCTACTGCTTCTTTGCCTTTCCAGCCCAGAATAGGCTAAACTAGTCTGTTAGAGCTGGGCAGATGCCATCAAGAGCCAAGCTCTTTCACGTCGACTTTTCCCTGTGACAGCTTGTGTACCGATTTCTTCCCAAATTATAAAATCAAACAGGACAACTACTGGTGATGTTTCATCACCTTTTGTGATAATAATTGCATTACATTAGAGTTCTAATAAGTTTCCACATCTGAATTTAGTCTCCAGATGAAAGATTAAGCTGCAGTTAAACTAAGTTTTCTTGATAAACAATTGGAAGCATTAACTGATATCAAATATGGAAGTGTTTGCACAACTAAACAGGAAGCAGAAAATGTTAAAAATAATAACGTTGACTATGACTTTATAAACCCAGGGAACAGGAACTAATAAATTGAACATATGCTGCTCTGCAAATAATAATTTATAAGAAAAATATCTTGCAGCATTATAATATGTTTAATAAAACAGCAAATATACAATAGCAAAAGTATGTCAAAGACAAGAAAATTATCAGAGATTTACAAATTAAGTTCCAAAATAAGTCCTTTCCTGTAGCTACACAATTTAACTCTGACATGTGCAGATGTAGTAACAAACTACTGTGAAGTACCATACTGTAGTATCTCAGCTGAGTAACACATAAAACCCCTTTGCTGCAAGGGCAGATGCATCTCCTATACCCTGTCACTTCACTGTTGTCATCAGAAAAAGGAGGCACACAAAATTACTGTGGATTAGTTGATTAATGGTAACCAGTTACTTTCTGGTTACATTGTCCTGTGTTTGAGTCCTTAGTTGTCTGGGAAATTAAGGCTGAATCTGCCATTTTTCTCTGTCCAGTTAAGTAAGATTACAATAGAAGGTTTAATTAGAAAAACAGGTTTTATTTTTCAGTGAAAAGAATAGCAAAATAATACAAATGTCAATCATATGACCCTTTGCTCATTATTTAGAATGTACTAAACAGAATCTATAGAAAAGATTTATTCAAAATATTGCGTGTATGCCATACTCACATAACATTCTACTCTTAAAATATAATAGCAAAAGAGTAAAAATAAAGAACTTTGTATTAATGCAAATTTTTATCATGTCTGTTACAGTTCTTCATTCCATTCTTTTTCTTCTAAAATTTCTCCCCAAAACAATACCTTCCTCAAACATAAAATCATCTGAAATTATATTACAGAAAATTTCAGCTCTTAATAGTTATCATAAAAAAGGCAGCCATTTCCATAGCATTTAGCTGAAGTTAAAATATGAGATCTCATTCAGAGTTTGCAAAAGTCCATCAAAAATGTGTCTGAGACTTCATCAGAGGGTGTACCGTGGTTCCAGACTATGGATCCTGGAACAATGTCAAGTAAGAGGCAGATGCTAACAATAAATCGTGTAACAATAAATCAGTATTGCTTAGCAGAGAAATAACTCTGTGAAAGAACTTCAGTTATCACTTAGAACTGGCAAATAATTGTCTGCAGACTGTCTGCTTATTTACTGCTAGTGCCAACGAGGCTGATGTACTGCATTTAGAATTTATTGACTGCTAAGAGGAGGATTCAGTTTCTCACTTCCTTGCTTAATGCACTGAAGATGCATACATCACAATTTGTATTGCATTCTTTTAAAGTACAAGTAAGTATTTCCAATATATCAGAGATCCAACATGGTGATTTGAGGCTTGCTCATGTCTTCTTGGGATGCAAATTTTGTTTCTGAGCTCCCAAATTTGACATAGGGACTGAATGAAATGGAAAGTCACTCATTTCCAAGTTCTCTCTGTTAAGCCAACTATGCCATATGGTAGTGTTCACAATATAATAAACAATTCTAGGTCAAAGCAAGTTAATAAGAACTGCAGCCTCCTTGCAAGGGTTAGCTTTTCTGTCTCCAACACTGATTCTAGTATTGTTTTCTCCACTTTTTGAATGAATAATTCAGCAGAGAGAAAAGCATATGAAAGAGCAAGCACAGATGCCGATTTATGCATTCTCTAACCATAGTGCTTTTTAAGTATATATGCCAACTATCATTGGTCTTGTGGCTTCTGGCAGATAAGAAATTGCATGCACAGCATTGACTGAGCAAACAAAAGCACCATACATTCCTCATTAAAGGGAATCAACCCATTTCAGAAAAGGAGGATCAAAATACAGAGCTTTAGACTTCACTATGAAGTGTTCGGTGTGCTGGAAATGTTTCCACTACATAGCTAGGAAAGTAGTCAATGATCTCTTAAAACATATTTTTCTTGAAAGTTATTTGATTCCATCCTATGTAGGTTAAAAATGAATAAATTTATTCTATCCAGGGAGACACTTATGCTGGACACTTCTTGGAAGCATTCTGCCAAGCTGGTTGCAAGGAAATGAAGGAAAAACACTTTCCATCTTACACCTTCTAAAAGTAGTACAAGGAATGACATGGCACATGTGGAGTCCAAAGAACATGTACAGCAAGGGTAGGTTTCAGACAAATGCATATTTGAAAAAAAAAATGCTTTGAATTTCATATACTTCGCTTTGTATGTTTTACATACAATACATTTCAACTAACAGATATGTTTGCTTGGAAAATCCATTTAACTGGGAGGTCCTCAAGAGAATGAATTTGACTTCATGTTAGTGAATGCCAGCAAATTTTTATCTGGGGCAAAATTAACATAAATGTTGCTTAAGAGAAGTGCACTTGCCCTGGGACAAGTGATTAAGTGGTCCTTAATTTGGTGCGCAATGGAAGTGAAACTCTTGTTTGGACTGGAAGTGAAACCTGATCTAATGACAAAGTTACCAAATTAAAAAGGGAGGGGAACCAAAGGAATACAGATGAAATGCAAAATCCATTTATTTGCATATATTCTTTCCAAAAAAATTTCACTCATCTTTTCAGAACCTGGAAATAAACATCAACAAACAAAAAACAACCCCCTTTTTAACTTTAAAACAATTCAGGTATCATATACTGTGGTGAGATGCCTTTTAATTTGGAAATAGCATAGGTAGTCTAATTAGGGAGATTAAAGTAAGCTGTAAAACTATAATTTTTAAAAGGACTGTTGAAACACTACAATACAACAAAGAGAGGAGGTCTATGAGCAAAATGCAGACAGAATTTTAATTGAGTTATGCTCCTAATATATGAAGGAGTCCTTGGCTCCTGGGGAAAAAAAAAAAAATTCTCCACAGGACAGATAGTTTCAAGATTTATTGAACGAGTCCAGTTAACAGAGGGAGGAAAAAATCTTTGACATCATTTAGAGTGGTTTTTTTCTCTTTCTATTATTTGAAAAGAAGAGAATCTTAATCCTTACAAACTTTGCCTAGCTTTGGAGTAACCTCACTGATGTCGATTCAAGTGTGTAACAGGAAAACCCATCTAAAAGAGCAGGCCCATCTTTTTCACACAATCTGATGTAGAAGTTATATTCCTACTTTAGATACTAATAAATTCACGGTGTAATATCACACACCCACAAGTCAGAAAATGCCTCCCACCCACCAAGACTTAATAAAATAAACCTAAACCAGATGAAAGACTAAAGCCTGTGTGCCACAGGAAGAAAGAAGGAGCAGTCAAGGATGTAGCCAGTGCCCTAGGAAGAGAACAAAAAACCCCACCTACTAGCAACATTTGAGAAAAGAGGAAGAAGCAGAATGAATTGTGCTGTGCACTTCAACAGTATGTTTCCACCAGACACTGGAGCGATTTCTCAGTTCCAGTCAGCACTCACCACAGTGCACTGATTATCCCGTCTTGAGTTAGTAAATATTGAACTCTTCTGAAGAAAAAAGAAAGAAAGAAAGAAAAACACAAATAAAAACCAGCCAGCCCCCCCTCCCGAAAAGCAAGATTATGTATGTGCAATAGCAAACATATGTATTGTACATATAAAAAGGAAGGGACACCTGACCCTAGCTGGAATAAATTACAGTGACACAAACATTGGTACAGGCAAGTTTCCTTGCAACTACTCATAGATTTCCTCAGATATGCTGATGAGATAACAACTTTTTATACCTCTTAGTTATCTGCGACATAGACAATTACTTTCTGCCTGTCAACTATCTGTGGTTTAGAAATATCATTTTACTAAGATGTCATATGTGTTATCTGCTTTAAACATGCCTTCAGCCGAAAGATTACTGCCTCTGTGTCTATGACAATGTGTGTATATGCATGTGTACACAGACCCTCACCTACTCAAAAAGTTCCTTTTTGAGCATTATTACAATATTTTTTGAAGTTAAAGAAATATTTAAAAACACAATTCTTATTGAAATACTTGAGATTCATGAACCTAGAGAAAGCTTAGAAATTGATTTAATAAGAGATATATGAGAAAAATAAAGTAATTAGCCATAGCCCCCAGTGTTCAGTAGTATTTCAGTTGAGATTTGGAGGGTTTTGTTTATTTCTTTTTTAGGATTTAGATAATACAAACACGATAATGTGAAAACCACTGAGAATTTATTTGATTTTTGCCCTAGTCCTTTGCATTATAATGAGAGAATTGAGTATTTTGTTCTTTCTTTGAACTGCCAGTCTCCACTATAAATCATGGAGTTGAAGCTACTTTAGTCTTTCATTTCTAGCTAGCAACAAACACTTTCTAGAACAGATAAACATTTAGAAACAGAAAAAATAATGATATTTTCTCCTTATTTCCTTAAGTCCATTCTGTTCCATTGGGTAATGTCTGAGAAACTGAACTAGTAAACATTACACAAGCAAATGATATTGTACACAGAATTGCTTCAATTACATTGTATTTGAATACCCAATAGCCTTGAATATAGCCAGCATCTTATTTCAAATCAGAGTAAGCTTTTTCCAAATGAAAAAGCTATAGTTTGGCCATTTTCTTCAGAAAATTTTGGAAGATTTTTTAAGTACATAGATCTAATGGAGATTTTTTTTTCATCCTTTTTTTAAGCAATTTTTTAATGGAAACATAATATTTTTTTTTTCTTCCCTGAAGAAGTTGCTGCAAACTATCATTTGTCTCTGTTTTCTTATTCATATTTCCAATACAGAAATGTGTAGCTCATTGTTTTAGTGACATTGATGGATTTATTTCTAATAAATTGCTAAGTAATGGAATGCTCCATTGAAAAAAATCATGAAGGTACACTAGATCTCTTACTATACTCATTACACCAAGCTCAGTGAAGCACCAAATCAAATATTAAGGTTATTGTCTTCAAAGCACTTAAGTGCCAAGGACCAAGTTCTTTCAAACGTGACCTAAACCTTAGGGGGTTAAAACCACTGGTACATCTGTAGTTTCTCATTTCTACTAAAGTAGAAGATTTGTAGCTGTAGCAAAACCACCACAAAAATCTAATACTCAGCCTCCACTGTTCACTCCTTTGCTCTGTATAGGGAAAGTATATGGTAGAGCATACAAGATTTTAACTCTCACCTAGTTTATGTCTCCCTCATGTGGGAAGAAACAAAGAATGGCACAACTGCTAATAAATGCTGCCTATGTTTCGTAGTACATCAGAAAGTTTTTTAGAGGCAAGCAGTTAAGATGGATGTCTAAAAGACTAAAAACACAGAAAATGAGAGGAATGAAGTCAGAGTGACACTTGTCCATAGTTTATGAAGTTGCTGAAAGTCTGGAGAGTGTACAGAAAAAAGATTTTAAAATTACTTCAGAAATTATGAAAATGCCAGAGAGATAAGATGAACAGTACCAGTGAGAAATTTAAACCAATATCTAACTAGACTATACTAGCATGATCACAGGAGAAAATACTGAATGTAAAGTTAACAGACTTAGATAATGGCAGAGAAA
This sequence comes from Theristicus caerulescens, assembly GCA_020745775.1. NCBI lineage: Eukaryota > Metazoa > Chordata > Aves > Pelecaniformes > Threskiornithidae > Theristicus > Theristicus caerulescens. Next base: position 80,918,542 of record CM036558.1, read on the forward strand.
AGGCAAACCAGTGCAAAAATTTGATAAAAGACATTTTTTTCATTTATGTGGCCAAACAACCAAAGCATCAAGGGAAATGAAGACTGGCACATTTCTTGAAGTTTTGAAATAAAAAATGGATATTTTTATGAAGGAATCATTACATTCACTGCAAGCCATTGACCTTAATATTACAGGCAGTGTTAAATACATAGGTAGACAAATGATTTAGCTGGTGCCTCTGGTCTTAACATAGATAAGTCTGTAAGTCTTACCTCTCATCCTTTCAGTCACCTTTGTACCACCTGACTGCCCCTAAGGTGTATGACAGAAAATTGTACAGAGAAACAAATTCTTTTTGGTTCTTAAGCAAGCAGTGTAGGGCCGCAGATAAAGAGGAAAATATCCATGTGCACTCCCAACCTATTTTATTAAGAATACTAAGCATCCATTTTTGAACAAATAATTTTTTGCCACAGAGCATATGCCACGCTGAAATTTTAATAACAGATGTCCATGAATATGGACTACTAATTTATACAATGGATTATTAACATATTAAAATCAGCAACTGTAATTTACAATTAGATTAAATCCTGTAGCACAGAACATTTATTTTCTTTGCAAAAATATAGGCAAGTAATATGAACTTAAACTTTCAGGCACCATCCATTGTACATTTACATTATACAAGGGTATATTTTCTGTTGGTTTAATGTCCTTGACTTTCTCTGTTTATTTTTTACCCGATGATTTATGTAGCATCTTTGCCAGAAGAGGTGGTGTATACTTCTATTGCATTCTCAGCCTCATTATTAGTAATGGATTCATTTTCAGTTTCATCACTAAAACCAGTTCATTATCTGCAAAGAGAGAATTATCTTCATATAGATTCTGAGGTAATTGATTCCTCTATTTATATGCTGAAGAGAACCTCGCTCACTCAAATTGGGACTGAAAATTCTTCTTCTTCCCCTCCCCCTTTCACAGAACAGTGACATGAAACAACTGCTGGTTTTGCAGATAATATAAAAATAATCAGTGATAAAACAAGTTTAGTTACTCCCAATGATGTTATTCTTCGCAGAAAAAGAATTTCTTAACACTATAGCTTGGCTAAATGAAACGGACACCGTCTTTCATCATAAAAGAAAGTCTCTTGAAACATCACTGGAAAGAAATATTATATTTATTAATATTTGCAAGTTTTAATACTTACCATTTTCATTCTTCCTTTGTCATTATTCTCCTCTAAGAATACTTGATCCTTTTGCAGCACAGAACACAATTAAAGATTTACAATAGTATTAATATATATGAAGTACAACTTAAATCTGTTTCTCACTCAGAGGGTGGGGAGGGGAGGACTGAACAGAAGTGTTCTAAGCACTTTTGATAAAGTAGCAGGGATTTTTTTTCTTTTTGATTTTAATTTTGATTCATTTATTTAATATCTGGAGTGGAGAAAGTGGCATGCAATTTGATTTTATGCCTGTTTTTAGGCTCACTGATGATACAGTTTTGTTCTAGATCAATTGTGTTTTCTAAGTGATTTACATCTGAGTACTTCTGAATGTGTATCGGTCTGCATATATATTTCTTCATTGAATTTACAAGCATAGTAAAATTCCTATATCACTCCACAGATAGCATGGTTAGAAGTCAGATAAATAAGAAAATTCTGTTCTTAGCTTACCTGAACAATAGCATAAACCAGTGGAAAGTTTCACTTCACTATACATAACTTAAAAACACCTTAGAAATAGTCCTACTTTCAGTACTAAATCTATTAAGTAAAATTCATTTGTAATTTTCAGTATCTCAAATAAGTGGTCTTCATGGTCTTTTAATGTATATTTTCATTTGGTCATCCAAAATTAAACAAAAAAATATTTTTTTTCATTTTGCCCTCAAACTATGGACCTACTTACAATATGAAACCACCACATTCTTCTATTGTTTCCTCAGAAAGAACAAAAAAAGTTGAAAATTAGAGCGGTTAGGCTCTATTGTGGCAATAGAACACTTTGATAATACACTTCAACTTGTTTCTCAGTATTATGGTGTTTAATTGATTTCCATGACAGTCTGAAATTACAGAATAGATGAACTCAGAAATAAATCCCCAAAGCCTTTGCTTTAGATTGCTCATACTATGGAGGCTTTTGGAACACACCAGTTTCTTGCCCCAATAGGATGGTTTATTTTAAAGGAGGGAAACCTGGGAAGGCCTCCTTTTGAAAGCTGTTGAACGCAAGTCAGGACTTGGTTGAGTAAGACACTGAGTTGTCCAATACAATTAAAAACTCAATGACTCATGAGCCCAACTGCTGGACTATTCTAGAGGCAATGACCTCAAAAATAGATAATAGCATGTATTATCAATGTGCATTGGGTTTACATAGCAAGGTTTTGGTAATGGGGGGTGGCTGTAGTGGTGGCTTCTGTGAGAGGAGACCAGGGGCTATGCCCAAAATGGACCCACTGCAGGACACATCTGAGCCCCTCAGTCACACGTAGGGTGCCTCTGGGAAAGTGTATTTAATAAAGGGTAAAAAATGCTGTGCAGCAGTTGAGAGAGAGGAGTAAGAAAAAAAAAAGGTGTGAGAAATAACCCTGCAGACACCAAAGTCTGTGAAGAAAGAGGGGGAGGAGGTGCTCCAGGCACCAGAGCAGAGATTTCCCTGCAGCCTGTGGAGAAGACCACAGTGAAGCTGTCCCCCTGCAGCCCATGGAGAGGACCATAGTGAAACGTGTAGTCCCTGCAGCCTGTGGAAAGCACCCATGCTGGAGTAGTTCATGAAGGACTGCAATCAGTGAGGGGGACCTACGCTGGAGCAGGGGACAAGCGTGAGGAGGAAGGAGTGGCAGAGAGGAGCTGCTATGGACAGACCGCAGGCCCCATTCCCCATCCCCTGTACCATTTGGGGAGAGGAGGTAGAGGAGTCGGGAATGAAGGAGTGAAGCTGAGCCTGGGAAGAAGGGTAGTGTGTGTGTGTGTGAAGGTGTTTCAGTTGTTGTCATTGTTTCTCACCATCCAACTCTATTTTTAATCGGCAATACATTAAATTAATCTTCCCCTAGTTGAGTCTGTTTCTCCTGTGATGGTAATCGATCCACAAACTTTTCCATCTTATGTTGTCCCCCTGTCCTGCTGGGGGCGGGAGGGAGTGAGAGAGTTACTGGGTGGGGGGTCTGGCAGCTGGCCAAGGTTAGCCCATCACACAATGCTAGAAGTTGAAACTCAGTCCACCTTGGTACAAAGCTTATGTTCAGCTTGGAGCCTCAGTAGTGGATCTTGGTGAAGAAGCTATGTATTATGTGGGCTTACCTATGTTCTGTACGATATTTGGTATTTTAACAATAATGTGTATCAATTACCATTCCAGTTCCCCTGCTGTTCTACATGCCTGTCCATTTGGATCCATAACATCTCTCTGTCTACTTCTATTAAAACAACAGAAAAGTAAATTATATCAACAACTTCCTAAAAAGAATAAGATCAGCCTCCATAAATATTGTTCTGTACGAACAGCTTTTAAACATTTTCCTGTGGGTTTTTTTAAAGATTTTTTAAAAAGTATTTTTAAAGTAGTTGAATAATTTTAGATTACTTCTCATCATCAGTTATGAAAGTTTGCATTTGGTATGAAAGTGTTATGAGATACAGCATAATCTGAGACAATTTCAATACTAATGGCATATCAATCACACTCACAAGCAGCCTGTATCATTTTAAAACAATCACTGTCAGAATGTTCTTTTATTTTCTTCTGGGGAAACAAGGCGTTTGAAAATGCCTAGCTACAGTCAGTAATTCCAATTATACTGAAGTAATTAGCATTTTTGTAATCCATATTTGTGTCACTTTCTCCAGAGCAAAGCACACACCTAGCTTTTCAGGAAGAAAACTCAGGTGTTCTTCAGATAGGGAAGATATCTAAATAGTACTTGAATAAATATAAATCATTAAGAAACCAAGAAAACAGAACTTATTGACTGCACTCTCATTACACATAAACAAATTCTTTAAAAATTATAAAAAGCATGTATCTGAGGGTTTTTTCCTTTCCCCTTCCCCAAAACACAGGCTCTGTACATTTCCAAATCAGTACAATTAATGAGATTGCTAATACTTCTGAAGACAATAGACAGAGCAAGAGAGCTGGGGACATAAAAAGGTAAAAAAATACATATAATAGGAATGAGGTAGAGACAGAAAAGCAGATAAAAGTGGAAAACAAGAACAAATAGTGTGCAACTAGAAACTAGGAATGCAAGAAAAGAAGGGACATGAGGAAAGAAGGAAAGGTAGAAAAACAAAAGCCCAAGGACAAGAAAATACTTATGGTTTGGAAGCATCTAGTGTATAATACTCAATCCATTCCTTCATATTTCTAAAGATATCGGTAACTTCCTTTAACTTTGCATCCCATAGCAAATTTCTAGTTTCTAGAAACTCAGAAGAGAACCCTAAACAACTCATTTACAGTTACAAAATGGAAACAAAGATTACTCGGAGGGATGTGTATTGTCTCATAAAGGAACTTAATCTAATAGTTTTCACTTTCTATGTCTTAACTTTTTATTTATATGTTCTAGGATCTTCATTTATTTTTCCTTCCAAAACATCAACAGAATATCTTCATGAAAAAGTATATTCTTGTCTTTCAAAGAAAGTTCGCATTCTTGTGTGTCTTCAGTATTTAGATACAATTCTCTAAAATGTCTATTAATGCCTGTGTCAAGCAGCAAAGATGAATGTAATGTAAACTATGAGTAGAACATGACTGAAGGATACTAAAGTGTAATGATAATTTGTGAAGATGGGTATTCAAAATTAATCAAAATAAAAGCAGAGAGAGCATAAAGAAATTGAGATAAACTCCACAGTAGTCCAAGCAAAGGAAATGTGGCAAAGTTTTAAAATGTGAAGATGCATATATTGTAATACTGAAAGGACTAATAAAATAAATCATTCAGAATTGCTAAAAATCTGCATCAGCTTAAATGCTAAGGCAAATAAATACACAGAGTTACAACAATGTTTAGGACACATCAATTGAAAATCCAGTCTCACAGATGAATGGGTGACTAGTGTTAGAAAATGACTCATTTAATTCATTTGCAGATTAAAGGATTTCTTTGTTTTCCTGAGGAAATGTGTACCTCAGCCATACACTTGTCCAAGGAGACAACAGTTTAAAATTTGTTTAACTTTTAAACAATAATCTAAGTTTGAATATATGAAAAAAAAAAAAGTATCTATTTTTATTTTCTATGGAAGTCAGGAATTGGAAGGACTATCAGCAGTTAATATACTTTTTTTTTTTTGCTTTGATTAACAAGTGAAGACACTGTTCTTAAAATCAGAGGTGTTGATGCATTACCATAACTTTAGTTCAGGGTCTTCTCTAGAAAAGTTTCTTTAATAGAAATGTGTTTCCCATGGAAAACTGTTGATCAATCAACAATAATTTTTCAGGATTACACTGAATCTTTAGCAAGCATTAAAAACATACCCTCATTTATCATACATTCAGCATAGTTTTTCTCTTATTCACATACTCATTGATTTAGCATTGAATAATTAAGATTATGCATACATAAAGAAAATGCAGGTGAATTCCCCACGTACACTTGAAACATGCCGCAAAGCAAAAACAACAGAAGCATTTTTACAGGCATTTTTTTTTTAAGGAATAAATGGCTATTACAAAACTGCAAATTTTGAACTCCATATAGGAAAATAAACTAAAAGGAAAAAAGAACCCTCCCAACAACAGATTTTGGTTGAAAGCACTGACATAATTCAAAATCACTCTTGCAAAATATAATACTGATGAATGTAATTTATTACTGGGAAAAAAAATAGCAGTCTTTTGCCAAAATCTGTTGCCTGAGTTATGTTCACTATTTGTTCCTGTAACATCAGTGAATATTGAACTGCCATTCAATTTATTCTGGAAAGCTCAGGGCAAAAGACTAGTCCCAATTTCCTTAGAAACCTTCAAACAGCTGAATGTACTTAACTTCAAAGGTTTATCAGGAAACTTTAAAAAATAAAAGAAAAAATTCTGACTTTAACAGATATGATTCTATTTCTGATTACTTATAGATGAATTATAAAAGTTTCTTTGTTCATTTTGTTTTTCCAATGACTAATTTACTACTTTTTTTTGTAAAAAAAAGATTATATAGAAATAAAAATATAGTGCAACATATATTTTACTTTATAAATTTGAAATGATAGCTAAGCAAGAGAGTGCATGATGAAAACCAAAAAGATACTGAAACATTGTTTTGTAAGTTAGTATGTATATAAAATACTAAGCATGCATTAGCTTTTCCTTACATTGGTGCAAAGTATTGAAGATGCATACTATCTGTTAAAATATATGAAAAGTAAGTTTTAATGAGCTTCAAAAAAACCCTCATGAAATTGTTCAAATGCTGTTCATCATAAGTATGATTCTAATTAACTTCTCATAAGTAAAACTTCATATGAGGAAGATTTTTTTCTCAGAGCTTTTTTTATATAAGCTGCCTTTTTTGTTCTCTATCATTAAAAATTTAAGTAAATTCATATCTGAAATCATGTTAAATATTTTAAGTATAGATACTCAGAAATTTCCAGGACAGAAAAATTATACCGAAAGTCTTGAAAAAGACATCAATTCTCCAAATCTCCACACTCAGACACCACTTATAAATATCACCAGCACAAAAGTTTATTAAACATTTTGATCAGATATACAAAAAATGCACATATAGAAGTCAAACAATTATTGTCCCTGTGCTATTGCAGCTTAAGATAAAAATTTTTCTTTGATTCATCTAGTGTTTTATAAGAAAGTATTTTGATAATTATGCATTAACCTCTTCTATATTAATATCCTTCTATTTTTTATCTCACTGTTGATGATGTCTTAATGGAAGTCATACCCACAATTGCACATTTTGCTAGATATGTTCCTTGTGATAATATAGTCTGAAATCAAGAAGGGGCAGGGGGGGAAGGCCCACTGGGCTGAACTGCTCTCAGATAGTGAGAAAATAAATGAACAGTTTTTCCATATAATTTTCCTTCATATACTCTGAAGGTATTTCTGAATATGCTAGACATTGTCATGCTGCATTAACTAACACCAGTCCTCATTCATACTACTTAATTTTTTATCTAGTGTCCTGTTTGCCTTATTAGGTGTTAAATATTGGTAAGGGTGGAGAACACTAAAAGGAAAAAAAAACAGCATCCTGATTTTTGTTATTTTCTCCAGCAAGTATGCAGCAGTATATGTATCAATAAAAATGAAATATCGTTTTTTGTGTACAAGAGATTTCCCTGCTGCAATAAATTATTATTATATTTAACAGAAAACTGAGGTGTCATAAGTTAATTTGAGGGGTCAAAATAGAACAAGAAGGAAAAAAAAAATTAACAGGTTTAACTAAAACTTAGTATTTTTATTGAAAAGTTGATTTTAAGTTTGCATTTAATCCCTGGTAATATCTTTACTGTCTAAAAGGAAAAAAACAGCCCCCAACAACCTAACAAAAACAACCAGCATGGGAAATAATTAAAAGCTAATATCAAAAAAACCCAGCTACAAGTACATATTTGATTAAAAGATTTATTTAAAATAAGAAAATTTTCCTATTTTCAAACCAGTCCTGCTGTAGTGTCTTACATAGTAAAAGAAAAATAAGCATGGAAGACCCTAAATTAATTTCTGGGACATAATCCAATAAAAGACTGAAAGAGTACATTTACCTCTGTCAGTCTTTCTCTGAAAAGCACAGCTCAGTATTCTTGATAATCTAGTTGGCTGGAGTTCAGGCCCATCTTCAATGATGTTCTTTGCTGTGTACAGGCAGTCACCTCCCATTGAATCATAGAATCATAGAATTGTTAAGGTTGGAAAAGACCCTTAAGATCATCAAGTCCAACCGTTAACCTACCACCGCCAAGTCCGCCGCTAAAGTATATCCTCAAGCACCACATCTACCCATCTTTTAAATACCTCCAGGGATGGGGACATTGTGGGGGCAACACAAAAGGAAAGGTTGACATCCTTGTTTACATGCATAAGATGTGAAAGTCATCTGTTCCTCTCCGGGTAATTTTTATGAAATGCAGGGCTAGTCACTTAAACCAAACTTTACATAGGGACTTTTTTCACTCTATACTGTAAAAGAAGGAATTGCAGATTATTTCAGATACAACTGAAGGCAATGGAACTGAGATCTAAAATGCAATGGAATTTAGGTTTAGAATTGAGATCTAAATCTTAGATCTCATAAGTCCATGAAAAAGTATTTTCCTATTCCTAAGGACATTTACTGTAAAAAAAAAAAAATGAAATAAACTGTCCTATAAAAACAGTACATGAAGATTACTGTAAAAACAAACAAAAACCCCTCCAAAGCTACTTGTGCTGAAAAAAACTCTGACAATCACAAACTGAAAATTAGACTGGCATAGTAACTGAAAATTTAGACAGCAAACCATGGTCAGACTGGTCCTGTGTTGTTCTAACCTGTAATGAGATCCAAAGCTGAGCTGAGGTACATATCTAGCTTTTAATCGCATGGGCCCCATCTCTGTAATTAGCTGTAACCAAAACACTTATGGAAATAAAGAGTTAAGAATCAGATTTGAATTGAAAAACAAAAGACACAATTTAGGTATGGTTTTGAGCAGAGCACAAATTTACAATGCAATATGTCAGAAACAAGCTAGGTATATAAAAATGAACAAATTTTGCATTTATTTAAACAGATGTTTGTAAAAGGTTTGTGCTTATGTACCAGAACTAGAATAGCAGCATTTGTCAGTGTTCTACACAATGTAATAAATCTTGATGTGCATTTATCTCTAACTCAGTATTCTTAATCCATTTGATTTAAAGCAAAAGTTACAGGTATATTATTGTTTTTATCTTTTTTTTTTCATTATTTATCTCTAATACAACATTACAGATAGCATTACATTTATATTTGGCATGAAATTTAAGGAATACAGAATATGCTTCTTGATTACTTCTCTGTCACTTCCTCAATAGGGAGGCTCCTTCGCTTCCTTCCCTTTCCAAATATTCCTTCATTTCTCTTTTACTAAAGACACTCCACTCTCTCTCCCAACACTTCTTTTCCTCATTATTTCATTCCTATATGAACAGTTCGCTTTTTATCTCCCCTTTTCCCCCCACATTTCTGTTGAGCTTCATCAGTTTTTGTGGATGCCTGCACAGGCATGGCTCCCTTTTGCACCACATCTTCTTGTACTAGGCATGGTTTTGCAGTAAAGAGGTGAGCTAGGTTGCCTGAGGTGGAAGACACAATGTTTCAAAGGGTAAAGGTGAATGATAAAAAGAGGGTATGAGATTTAGTGGCTTTTTATGCACAAAAATTTCAGCACAGAACTCAGGTTTTCAGTTTGATATGCACAACACATAAGCTTGATCAAAAAAACTCAAACTTATTAGCAAGTCTCCTTCAGAAAGTTTCAGCAGCCATGGAACAATTTCTCTTTTTAACCTCAAGACGTAAAAAGCAAAGCTAGTTTTCTCTGTAATGAGGACAGGAACTGTTGGATTAAACGATTAATTTACTACTTAAGCCTCACTGACATTTCTTCGCTACGCATCTTGACAACGCTCTCTGTGAACTTAACATCACCTTCACAAGTTCCCCCTGGAGACCAGCATTATCGTGATGGGAAGCAAGAAGTGAATACCAACAACAGATGAATTAGAACTAAAATTTCCACTTGATCCAGCAAGTCCTAGCTACTACCCAAGCCAATCTGGTCAGCAATGCCTCAGCACTTTAGAACACAGCTCTAAAATATGATGATGCTGAGCCTTTGCTTGTTAATTATGGGTTTTAACACTTTTTTCATTAACTCAAGAAACAAACTTGTAATTTATAGTGTAAAATGCTTTCCTATCCCCTTTTTCTTAGGCCTTGCCTAAGGTTAGAAACAGAAGAGATGCCTAAAAGTACAAAAGAAGGATTAAATAAGAAGTTTGTTAATGATACTCTATCTCATTTTTCTGTGACTACTTCCTTCTCTTCCCTTAGTCCAACTGGTGTCCTAAATTCAACTTGCTATTAAATTAAATTAATGATTGACATATTCTGTAAAAAATAATAGATTTTTATGAAACTCATTATTTTACCCCAAAAACTCACTACAAGTAACAGATTACTAGGTTCAATTCGTGCTAGACAAAATGCAATGGTATAAAACTCGAATTAGCAACTATTTATACCTTGGACCTAACCCATCCTTCTGACACAGTAAATAAATGGCAATTATTAAAGTTGGAGTAACACAACTAATTTGTACTGTTTGCATCAGTGTTCAGTAACAGAACCGTCATTCTCATTGTTTACCAAAATCAAGGCTTGGCAAACAGGCATGCAGCTAGACAACTTTTCATTTAAAAGCAAATGCATTATAGTTTAATAGCAAGTATGTTATAGTTTCATATCTACTATCTACTGTCAAAAATCATGTCCAGGTGTGAGAGCAACTGTACAAAGAGTTTATCTGAAATAAACAAGACAAATATGGAGCTTTGAGAAGTACAGAGAAATCAAGCCAAATAAAAATGAGATTGCAAGAAAAAATTTAGTCTTCATGTTTCAAAGCAATTTCAATATAGGACAACAAATGAAATAAAAAGTGGAAGGTTTGAAGAAAATAAACCAGGAATGATGAAAGCAGAAGATGGTACATAGTACAAGTGAAATGCAGAACCAAATTGGAGAAGACTGGAGAAAATAGCTTCACTGGAATTTAAAAAAAATAAAAAAGGAATGCAAGATGCACAATGTTCTTTAAATGCTCAGAAACGCATATACTGGCTACTTATTTATCTACTTCCAGATGCCTAGTACCTTAATGTTTTTTTCTTCACCAAGGCATTATGGAAGCATGGATACAAAAGAGAATGAACTGCACTGATTCAATGATCTAGGTTATCAGGGGAGGAAGGAGAAATGTACAAGTTTAAGTCCAAGGAATCCAAGGAGTCTTCTAGGCAGAACTGGTTTTCAAATAAAAAAAGTATTTCCTTGAATGAATGGCTTAAGTTTGGCTTGACATTATATTGATGAGCATGACATTCTGTATGACATTCAGGTGACTGGGAAGTACTGAATGTTTCTGAGAGCCCACAAACTCATCATTTTGGACTTTCATAAATCCTGAAAACATTCTGTTTGACTCTGATTTACTATGTTTTGTTTCCTATTTACTTTTCTTTTGCCTTTTCACTTTGCAAATTGTGTTTAAAAGATTTAGATTTATATTCCAAGTTTTATTTTTCCCTCTGGCATATTCCAAACAATTCTGAAAGGCCTATGTACAATTTGAACAAAAACAAAACAGAGAAAATTTTAAGTTGGGTATTTTCCTTTTAGTTTTTGTTAATTGATATGTCTTAATGAGTTCTTTCAGTCACTTTAAAATGTGTAACATCTGGACTATTATATGCAACCACACTAAAAATATCCTGTAGTGTGGTGTCTGTTATATCTTTTTTCAAGCATGTGTAGGTGTAAAGCAAATATACATGAAAACATATCTCATACCAGAAAGCTGAAAAAAAAGACAATTCTAATCAAAATACCTGGTTCCTAAAGAAGAAAAGAAAAATTATGTCTTGAAAAAACTCTATGTATTGTTAAAACCTCACCACTCAGAATTCAGTAGCAAAACTCCTACTGAGGTCATTACGAACAAGAATTTACCTCAGACAACAACTAAAATACTATTATTTTCAAACTGAAAACTGTAAATGGCTGTGAGATGTTGCTATAGTACTATCCGTGGCAGAACACTTTGCAATAAGGTCTCTTATTCATGATTTTCTAACCTAAATAAAATTAAAATTCCTTAGACACAGCTGCACTACCAGTAAGTCATCCTTCTCCAAAAATCTAGTAATCTCAGTTGACTAGAGAGATGAAATAGCATGTTAATTTGAAACACATTTTACAGAACATTTTGCACCAAATAGAAATTGTGGATCCTTTCCTTTACTTTACTGGGGAAGTAAACTGACTTTCAGCACCAAGAGTTTAAAAATATAAAGAGAGGAGATCTAGAAAGTGAGGTGTTAGAATTAGGACAAAACTGAAGAGACATAGATGAAATTAAAGATAACACATTATCTATTTCTACACTGTCTTTGCTAGCTATGTCTGACTAAGTTAATTTTTCCTCATCCTTATTATGGATAATAAGCGATAAGACCATAAGAGATAACTGAAGTTCAGACTAGTCTTTTCTACACCTACTACACATCTGAGCTTACGTGGATAGCATGGATGGTCTGGGAGTCCAGTCTTTAGTGCAAGCTCAGGTCCTAAACTAACATGACAGTAGTCATATTTGGGTACCCATATTTGTCTAAGGAGGGTTCTGTTACCAAAAACTAAGAATTCTGTAATGACCACTAAGGTTTAAGAGAGGACAGACTACAACCAATGTGCTAAGGTAGAAGTTTGTTCAGTAACGCAAATGTGACATCTGGCAACACTTATCATACTTAACACAACACCCTGAAACCTACTATTCCTCTCAGTCATATCGTCACTATACCTGGGTAAACAGGGACATTTTTTCTTTTTGCAGTAACTTCCAAATAAAACTCAGCTAAATCCAAAGTTGCTTCTGTTCCTTTGTTATTACTCTTCTTTCATAGCAGACACAAGCATCAGTCTCCTTCAACTATCCAATGGCTGATACTGTTTGACAATTTTGCTAGCTATATGATTAAGCATAAACTGGTGCATTTCAGTAATAAACTCATGCAACACCAAAGGGAAGAGCTTGCTATTTCACTCCTTATTTCACCTCTTAATACACAAAAGCAATGTGTGCACTGCTTTTACATTTTACTCAGCTGTAGTCTTACTGAAAAAAGTGTAGGGTTTGCACTTCAGTGTCTTAAGACACAAATATTTATTCTGATAAAACAAAGGTTTAAGAGTGTAACAGTCCTCAGAACATGATAGTTAACATTTGATACATTATATTATGCTATAACAACACCACAATGTATGTTCCCCAGAGTATGAAAATATGTATTAATAGACAGTTTCAAAATTTCTCATCAGTACTAATAAAAATAATTTTGGATATATGATGAAATCCTCAAAAAATAATAAGGACTGGCAAAGCAGTGGCTAATAAAGGAGCTCTACATTTATAGATACACTATAGGGCCATGGACAAATACAGTCAATAGTCAACAATCACATCTTGTTTCTCTCTAGACAATCTAATGGAAACAATTTGATAAAACATTTCCTAATGCATATCCTCTATTATAACTGAGTGGTGATAGTTCAGATTTGGAGAACTTTTCAAACTGCATGCTTTGATTTGTTACATTAAGAGAGCCTTGAGTCCCACACTGTACTTAATATGGGCCTTGTAAAAGCAACAGAACAAGACAATCATCCTTTATTCCAAAAAAATAGACATGAACATGAACCTATAATATTACTTTTCTTCCAAGGAATGCCACCTGGTTTCAGTGGAATTGCCAGTTTAGCATGAAAATGTAAAGTACAAGCAGGCACATACCTCATTTATTAAATTGCCTATTCTTATTAAAATATAATCTTGTGATTTTTTTTGTTAAATGAATGAGGCATGAAAATTTTAGTTTGTAACACATGGCAGGATGAGGATGACGTTAGTTAAAGCATACATATATAGTTAAAGTCATAGATGCATTATACAGAATACATTACCAGTTCTGTCCGTTCATTTTGCTGAGAACATACAATGACAGGTAATTTTCATTACATGCAAGGAGACAATGGGATAATGTTTATGCTTCCCTACTCAGAAGAGATGGAAAGATCAAAGACAGAAGATCACTGGTAAATTTCACAACATTTTCTGACGACAGCTTTTTCTATATAAAAAAATGCAAAGGTACAGGCACTATTTTTCAGGTCCTCTGATCAAAGTGTAAAAAGTGCAGTGGTCTGATTATAAGCATTCTTGCTTTCATCTTGGAAACATCTGAAAAAAAACACCTTATCTGGTAACAGTCTTTATTTTCAAGGAATTTTTATCAGCAAATAGGAAGGTGTGCAGTACTAAGAATAAGTAACCCAACTAATGAGGAAAGCTAAACATGTAACAGAAAGAATAGACAGGCAGATTCAGCTATGGATGGACCAGTTATTTTGATATCAGTGCTGTCCATAAAAAAAAGCTGATATGGGGCAAAATCAGGAAAGACTACACAATGGCAAGGAAATTAATCAAAAGTAAAAGAATGCACTAGAAAATGGGCCACAAGAATAGTTTTCTGGTTTTGACTTTAACCAAATCAAATTTGGTTGATAAAAAATATGCTGGAATAACAGATTTCTAATAAGGCATAGTAGATAGACACATTCCTACATATTATAAAAAATGAATATTTTTAAATTACAAACTAAATTGTTAACTGAACCTTTATAAGAGACTTTAGTATCTCTGGGATTTAATGCAGGCAATTCCATATCCATCAGGAATAAACATGTTGGCAAAATTTGTGAAAGAATGACAGATGAATAAATTTTCATAGGAACCACTCAGAGAGAGATCATTTTGTCTGCTCAGTAATGTGGGCTCTTTTAAATGAACATTTTAATACAGTCAAATGCATGGCTATAAGTATGTCCTGGTTTCAGCTGGGATAGAGTTAATTTTCTTCTTAGTAGCTAGTAGAGTGCTGTGTTTTGGATTTAGGATGAGAATAATGTTGACAACACAGTGATGTTTTGGTTCTTGCTGAGTAGAGTTTACACTGGTCAAGGACTTTTCAGCTTCCCATGCTCTGCCAGGTGCACCAGAAGCTGGGAGGGAGCAGAGCCAGGACAGCTGACCCAGACTGGCCAAAGGGCTATTCCATACCATATGACGTCATGCTCAGTATATAAGCTGGGGGAAGAAGAAGGAAGTGGGGGACATTCAGCATGATGGCGTTTGGCTTCCCAAGTAACGGTTACGCGTGATGGAGCCCTGCTTTCCTGGGGATGGCTGAACACCTGCCTGATGATGGGAAGTAGCAAATGAATTCCTTGTTTTGCTTTGCTTGTGCGCGTGGCTTTTGCTTTCCCTATTAAACTGTCTTTATCTCAACCCATGAGTTTTCTCACTTTTACTCTTCCGATTCTCTCCCCCATCCCACCGGGGGGGAGTGAGCGAGCGGCTGCGTGGTGCTTAGTTGCCGACTGGGGTTAAACCACAACAAAGTATTAGAATAATTTGTATAGCTTGTGTTCAAAATTTAACCCTGCAAACTTAAAGATTACATTTTGCAACACTGACACAGAGAAGTCATAATCATCTGTTCTACAACAGCTTTCACAATAATTATCTACTAAAGATCATCAAGGGAATATTGGTCAAAAATAATGAAGAGAAATAATTTCTTTTCTATTAGTATTCAGGAAGAACAATACTGGACCACCATACCCCGTTCTGCCTCTGTGATTTCAAGAAATGATGTTGAAAAATTGGAAAGATTTCAAAAAACTTCAAAATGCTGTTCTATCATCCAGAAGCATGGCTTAGTAAGACTAAATTGAAGATTGAGTTGTCATTCACTTACAGTCTATAAACATATACAGTATATAGGTGTTAACTTGTTTTTCATAATCAATTCAAATGAAGTACACAGCTGGAAAATAAAGAAGCTCTACAGAGGTACATCCATATTCTTCTACTCATGATCATTTATGACTCTAAACAGAATGCATTTTTTAAATTCTACTCCAAAACTTGTTTCCCTTTAATGGAATAATCACTGTTTGACTTCCTAAGGCTTTTGTTAATAATTCCCTATTTATTCAGTGAGGAGGCAGTTTTAAACACTTCCAGTGATTTACATTCAAGTGAAGTTGTGAATATGGAAACACATTTGTGTTGCGTCTAAAAATAACTTTTAAATCTAAAAGAACAGCTAGAATCTAAATTTAAAAAAAAAAGTGAATATCAAAACTTAATAAGGTTACAAATTCAGTAAAACTGCAGAAATAATTCAGAAACTGCAGAAATATTCAGAAATAATTCAGACCAGTTTTCATATTTCCACTGGAATTCTGCAAGAGAAAATTAGAGAGAGAAGTAACATCTGTGTAGGCAGGAATTCAATAGTGTAATTAGTCCTAGCTAGAAAAGAGAATACATAGAAAGAAAATGGAAGAAACAAATGCAAAAGATATGGAAGCAGAAAGTAAAATTACAGGTAAAGAGAGCTGCTGAGAAAGATTTAGAAGGTTATTAGAAGTGATTTGGGCTTTAATACAGCTACATATAGCTACTGTACTGATCTTTCTGGTCCATTAGTTTGATGATGCCACTCCCTTGATGGTTCTTTTTGGATTCGACTTTTCTTTACCTCATCTTTTCAATATGCTACTCCTTTCCCTACTCTAGTTTTTTCCCTGTGGAACATTTCATTGACAGCTATCCTTTTTCTTCCCTTATTGAGGACTGATAGCTCCCCACTAACAAACTTGCCAGATGCTCACAATTTGTAAATTTCATATGAAGTTTTTTGTTCATGGTTCAGACTTGCTATCTCACAAGGTCCCATCAACACTGATGTTTCTCTGCTTCTCTCTGGCTACAGCAGGTGATGAACTGAGCTGTTATATTAATGTACCTCTGTGGTTCCAGTTTACCTTTCATATACTCTGTTCTTAGAGCAAAAGCACCTAGCTAAAGGTAGAGCTCCTTCTTTATGTAACTCAATTACAGAATCACAGAACAGCTGAGGTGGGAAAGCACCTCTGGAGATTGCCTAGTTCTGCCCCCACCACCCCAGTTCAACGGTCAGCTAGGGAAGGGTGCTCAGGGCTGTGTTCAGCTGGGTTTTGAGTACCTTCAAGGATGGAGATTCCACTACCCCTCTACTCAACCTGTTTCAGTGTTTGGTCATTCTGAAAGTAAAATGTTTTTTCTTATGTTTAAATAGAATGTCCTGTGCCTTTTTTGTGCCTATTGCCTGCTGTCCTGACACTGGGTAACAGTGAGAAGAGTCTGGCTCTGTCTTCTTTGCTCAATCCCAACAGGTATTTATACAATCTATGATGGAATGACTGCATCATTGGACAAGGGAAGAGCTCTGGATGTCATCTATCTGGACTTCTGTAAGGCTTTTGACATGGTCCCCCACAATATCCTTCTCTGTAAATTGGAAGGATATGGATTTGATGGGTGGACTGTTCAGTGGATAGCAAACTGGCTGGATGGTCACATCCAGAGGGTAGGGATCAATGGCTCAATGTGCAGATGGAGATCAGTGACAAGTGGTGTCCCTCAGGGGTCCATATTGGGACCAGTGCTGCTCAATATCTTCGTCAATGACATAGACCATGGGATCGAGTGCACCCTCAGCAAGTTTGCAGATGACACCCAGCTGAGTGGTGCAGTTGACACACCTGAGGGACAGGATGCCATCCAGAGGGACCTGGACAAGCTTGAGAAGTGGGCCTGTGTAAACCTCATGAAGTTCAACAAGGCCAAGTGCAAGGTCCTGCACCTGGGTTAGGGCAACCCCCAGTATCAGTACAGGCTGGGGGATGAAGGGATTGAGAGCAGCCCTGCCGAGAAGGACTTGGGGGTACTGGTGGATGAAAAGCTGGACATGAGCCAGCAATGTGTGCTTGAAGCCCAGAAAGCCAACCGCATCCTGGGCTGCGTCAAAAGAAGCGTGGCCAGCAGGTCGAGGGAGGTGATTCTGCCCCTCTACTCAGCTCTGGTGAGACCCCACCTGGAGTACTGCGTCCAGCTCTGGGGTCCTCAGCACAGGAAAGACATGGTCCTGTTGGAGTGGGTCCAGAGGAAGGCCACAAAAATGATCAGAGGGCTGGAACACCTCTGCTATGAGGAAAGGCTGAAAGAGCTGGGGCTGTTCAGCCTGGAGAAGAGAAGGCTCCAGGAACACCTTATTGCAGCCTTTCAATACTTAAAGGTGGCCTACAAGAAAGATGGGGATAGTCTTTTTAGTAAGGCCTGCTGAGATAGGACAAGGGGTAATGGTTTTAAACTAAAAGAAGGTAGATTTAGACTGAGCACAAGAAAAAAATTTTTCACGATGAGGGTGGTGAAACACTGGAACAGGTTGCCCAGAGAGGTGGTAGATGCCCCATCCTTGGAAACATTCAAGGACAGGCTAGATGGGGCTCTGATGTAGTTGTAGATGTCCCTGCCAATTGCAGGGGTGTTGGACTAGATGACCTTTAAAGGTCCCTTCCATCCCAAAGTATTCTATGATTCTATGATTCTATGATTCTATACTTGTGACCGTCTTTCTAACAGTTCAGGATGCTCTTGGCCTTCTTTCCTACAAAGACACATCACTGGATCATGGTCAGCTTGTTGTCTACCAGTACATTAAGATCCTTCTCAACAAAGCTGCTTTCCAGCAGCTTTCCAGTCAGTCAGCTTCCAGTGTGTATTGGTTTCTGGGGTTATTCATCCCCAGTGCAGGACTTGGCATTTCCCTACATTGAACTTAATGAGATTCCTGTTAGTGCATTTCTCCAGTGTGTTGAGGTCTCTCTGAATGTCTTGGGTTTGAAAAATGGGCTACCTTCTCCAATACTGAAATGAATTTAATTTTGTCTTGAATAACTGCTTGCATACTTTTGGAAACATGCAATCAGTCTAACAACAAACTGACATTATCTGTAGCTCCTTTTTCAAAAAAACTGCACTCCAACAAAATGCCTTTAAGGTGCATCGTAAGTTGAACGCTGATTGATTTAACTCCAAAATTAATTAGTGAATAAAAGTTTTAAGGAAAAAAAATCATCATCTAGGCCATGAAAATCTTCTCAGACAGTTGTTTGATTGTATGCTAGGATGAACAATCTTCTTTTCCAATGATCGGGTCAGAAACCTGGAAGGCTATTTTTATCTCTTTTATACTCCCTCTGGAGGAAACTCTTACACAATAGGTGTAATTGAATCATCCTTGTAAATGGCATTGAGAAAAGTCAGCGGATCTGTCAGGACCTCATCAACTGAAGTTAACTTAGAGATGATAACAATGTTAAAACAATATTATGTTTTATTACTCTAGTCACCACAGCAGTCATTATATTGTAATGAGAAGAGCTGCTTCTCACAGACAATGTAGAGATGGGAGAATATGAAATTGAAAACAAGTAGTTTTAATCCTTTTTTCCTCTATATCATGTATGGAGCAAAATAAAACAGGAGAGAAGAGCAGTGTTCAGAAAGGGAGAAATACTAATCACAAAATACAGTGGGTTGCCATTAAAAGGTCATTTGCCAACCATTTTCACACAGTAGTATGTAAAATATCCAGAGTTTTACTTACAGTGGATAACTGATATCTGTGATAATAGTTGTCAAATAATCATTGCCATTTTAACGCTTTCAATTTTATTATGGGTTAGTAATTATGTCTAAAATGATACAAGCAAATCCTTTATGAAAGTGTTTAATTTTTACTGATCCTTTTCCCAGTACAGCCCTCAGAAAACATGCTGGACATTCCAGGAAATACAAACCTTCTGCTTATTCAGAAAATGAGTAATAGTAGAATGAAGAAGTTTTTGTTCAAAATGTGAAAATTTTTCTTTCAATCTTTTTCTTGCTTGAAGGAAGCAACCTGAATGAGAAGGCACTAATATGTTCCTCATTTCATGGTGGAGACTCAACTGAAACAAAATAAAACAAAACATATCCTAAAAAATTCAGGGGTATTCCTGTTTAAAAGTGCTGTCCTGTAAAAAGTTAAATTTTAAGTGATCTGTTTTACAGCCATAAGGTGATTGTTTATCAATAGTTAAATACCATTAACTTATGGCATGGTCAACAGATAAAGCAGATATAGTACAGTGTATTAATATATTTAGAGAACTGTTGAAAACATGAGCTAGTTTAAAAATCAGAAAGTAAGAGGGCAAAACAAGGTTTTCTTTAGAACTGTGTGCAACTTCTAAAACATAAAAAAAATTCCAAGAATATTTAAAAAGCAGCAATTCTAAAAATTAACCAAATCAGTTAATTTTGGAATTTGCATACAAAATTTAGAGGTCCTAAAAAGAGTAAAAATGACATTTTTCTGATAAAAAATGAGAGTTTCTTTGTAAACCCCACTACATTCCTTTTGAAACTTTTGTAATTGTGTAGTGAATACTCTTGAACTAATGTAAATATTCACACTGAAACACATTAGCCATTTCTGTTGTCATAAGGACTCAAATAATTAAATAACTTGCAACAACATACAGCTAGGTAAGTCCATAATACATTGGGTGAACAATTGGCTGACAGGTGGGGCTCAAAGAGTAATAGTAACTGGGGTTTCATCAGGCTGGCCGCCAGTCACCAGTGGGATTCTCCAGGGCTCAATTTTAGGGCCAGTGCTCTTTAATGTTTTTAGAAATGAACTGGATTCAGGAGTCGAAGGTACATTAAGTTTGCCAGCAATACTAAACGAGGAGAAGCTGTGGAGTCCCTTGAGGGCAGAGAGGCCTTACAGGGAGATCTAAATAGACTGGAGAGCTGGGCAACCACCAACAGCATGAAATTTAACAAGAGGAACTGCAGGATTCTACACCTGGGACAGGGTAATCCTGGTTATGCATACATGTTGAGGGACAAGAGGCTGGAGAGCAGCCCCACAGAAACTGATCTGCGGGATTGGCTTGATGGTAAGTTGAATATGAGTGAACAGTGTGCCCTGGCAGCCAAAAGGGCCAACTGTATCAAGCACAGCATAGCTAGCTGGTCAAGGGAGGGGATTGTCTCACTCTACACTGCACTGGTGCAGCCCCACCTCGAGTACTGTGTGCAGTTTTGGGTGCCTCAATATAAGAAGGACCTCAAACTATTAGGGTGTGTCCAGAGGAGGGTGACCAAGATGGTGAAAGGTCTCGAGAGCAAGACTTATGAGGAGCAGCTGAGGTCACTTGGTTTGTTCAGCTTGGAGAAGAGAAGGCTGAGGGGTGACCTCATCGCAATCTACAACTTCCTCAAGGAGGGCAGAGGAGGGCCCTCTCCCTGGTGACCAGCGATAGGACACGAGGAAATGGAATAAACCTGCATCAGGGGAAGTTCAGATTGGACATTAGGAAAAGGTTCTTCACTGAGAGGGTGGTCGGTCACTGGATCAGGCTCCCCAGGGAAGTGGTCACAGCATCAAGCCTGTCAGAGTTCAAGGAGTGTCTAGGTGACACTCTTAGTCATATGGATTAGTTTTAGGTAGTCCTGCGAGGAACTGGGAGTTGGACTCGATGATCCTTATGGGTCCCTTCCAACCTGAAATATTCTATGATGTTTTGATTCTAATTCCGTGAAGCCACCTATATATTTTACCATACCTGCAAATTTAGCTCTATGTTTCTGTCTTCTGAAACTCCCACACTCTCAAAAGATTTGTCATTTCACATTATTCCATAGTTACTATAGTGGAGACATGTTTCAATCTGGAGGTTGTTTACAAAATTCTGGGACTATTGTGATATTTGATATGTTTATAAGTTGAACTATGAAGTTCTCTGTATCAGTTACAGACTTGAGATGTGTCATACAAGATATTCCATTGGCTCTATGCCATTGCAAGACTTTAAAAAGAATATGGAAGAATCCTCCTGCTGACATAAGAATGATATAAACCTATAATCCATTGGCAAAGAAATACAAACACAGTGGAAAACCACAGCAAACTATCTTGGCATAAAAAAAAAATCTTAAAATTGAAAATAATATTTAAAATGTGATACGGCTATGAATATATGAGCATGTACAAAATTATGCATATTCATTAAAATGAAAATGTGAAGAAAATAATATTTTTAAAATACAGTTTGGGTGTTTTTTTTTTGAAAATGGAAAGATACCCAAAGGATAACTACAGAATAACAGTGAGGAGTGTTAAAATAAGAAGATAAATATTGAAAGCACATAAGATACAGTTGTCTTTGATTTCATGGTTGGATGAGATTTTTAAGTGTTAAAAAATTCTGCTGACTTTCCTACGACTCTGCTCCTGAGCAGACAATTTATGGAAAGATGAGTTAAATATGAAATGCTCTAGTTAAAGTAAGTGTGAAAACCTAATCCTGTGACAAATAGAATTAGTAAATGCATCTGAATACTGGTGCTTGAGATGGTAAGTCAAACGCTGTGAGATTAAAAGTGTTTCCACATTTATGTCATGTTTTCAACCACATGAGCAGAAATAGAAAAAAAATACATTCCTATATACTTTTACCCAAGTAAGTTATTGTTCACTTGTAACATGGGGGGAACAATTAGTAATGTGTCTTGACCCTTTGGTCATAACATCTTTCTTGCCCCTCTCAATGATATCAGCCAATAAATTTTTCTGCTTTCTCAAAATGAGTATTTTCCCTTTTCAAAGACTTTATAAAAAATTTCAAATAAATTATGGTCAACAGTAAATTGAGGTGTTATTCCTCATAAAACACCATGAATGACATATTATCTTCTCTTAAGCTTTAAGCTTTTTTTAAGCTTGTGTTTCTTTCTAAACAAATAGAGAAATCAGGCAACATTGCTGTAGGTGTCTTCTTTCCACTTTGGAAAAGTTCTGTAGGAAATAGGCTATCTTGTTTGTTTGTTTGTTTTTAACTTCCTCAACACACTAGATGTTTTAAAATATTTTCCTGTTCCATATAAGGATAAAAGCCAGGACTTCAAAGTTGTAAACAGGAGAAAATAAGAAACTTTTCCCTCTTTCTCCTGTCTGCGCTTCATACACAATGATTAAAGAATGTGTGAAGGAGGAAACAGCCTAGGCATCCTACTGCAAGGAACATATGCAGATCACTGTGTCATTTGTCTACCTACAAATGAGTTTCTTCCAATGTTTTCCCTAGAAATTGTTGCACTTTAAATTATTATCTGAAGCAGGAACTTAAGCCTTTTGCTCATAGTTCATATCAACACTCTGAAGTTATTAATTAATCTAATACTTCATTTCCCAGGTTGAAGATATTACATAAACTATCATCCCCTTATTTAGAGAAATCAATATCCATTTTCATTGGTTATGGTTTTATTGCCTGAATTTTTGAAACCTAAATGATCCTTCAGTAAAAGTGAGTTTTGTATAAATTCTTACATTCATGACATAGGTCACACAAATAACTAGAAAGAGGAATTTTTTTCCGAGTGACAGAATCTAGTATTTTTAACCTACAATTATCAAGCTAAGAGAACTCAGTTTCATGTGATAGAATTTAAAAGAACAAAACCAATTAATACCAGAATTACATACTAGTTTCAGAAGAATGAAAATCAATTCATCTATTTCAAAGCTATATTTGGAAATACATTAAGTCACAATAATGAATCTGATTCATATCCCTTTGACTTCAATTTTACATTTTGACTTCAAATGGCATTAAAGGATGTGTATAAGCACTACTAGATTCATGCTGTCACCTCCTGACACTGCCAGAAGAAATTATGAAATTAAATGCATTGACTAGGCACCCGAAAGCTCCATACTTATGCACATAGCTACTTTCTTATTAAAGGAATAAAACTTCAGAAATAAAATGGGAGAGGAAAGAAAAATCATATTTAGATACTTTCTTTATCTATTGGGAATTCAGAAACAATGGTCTGCCCTATCTCATAAAACACAGTGGAACTGGAAGAGGTTCAGAGCAGGGCACCAAGGATGATTAAAAAGTTATAGAGCTGTTTTCACACAGGAAACAATTAAAACTAAAACTCTTCAGCATAGGAGGAGAAGATTAGAAGATATCACAGAGATCTACAAAATCATGAATGGCAAAAGGAGTAACAAAGATTGCTTATTCGTTGTCTCTTGCAAGGCAAGAAATCAGATGCCCCTAGGTTCACCCTAGCTAGCAAGTTCAAAACAATCAAAAGGAAATCTTTCTGTTAAGTACAAAGACACTGTCCATGGGCTAACAGATTCCCATAACACATAATGGTTTAAAATGGAGAATATCCTGGGAAAATTTCATTATACTGCTACATGGTTCTCACACTCCATCTCTAGTCTACCACTCTCGGAGAGGTCACAAGCTAAACAAACCTTTTGTCTGACCCACTATCACCAACTTTACATTCTCACACCATATACACACATCTCTTGGTTTTACCATAATTCTTTTCCTTTGGACACCATGCATGTACATACAAATAAATATAAGCACATACACCTCTCTGTATCTATAAATGCTAACAAAGCAGCATCTTAAGAGATAGCACATAACACCTAACTACAGAGCTGATTCTGTAAGGAGAAACAGTGAAGTCATAAGCCATTTCTATATGTGGGAGTGGAAAAGCTAGCAGAAATCAACCTTATTATAAGCCTGTAGATAATCTGAGACAGTCATCACAGGCCTTTTTAAAATATTTTTAATAGTGGAGTATAGAGCATAATTCATTTTGTGTCTGCTTTAGTTTGAAATAAATCAGATATTTAATTTCCTAAAAATGCCTTTTTTTTTCCTCAATTTTTAAAAGTATTAATTTGGCGAGCGCAACTGCATTAAAGAATCCAGGAAATCACTGCTTTGGAAAAATCCTGCAAACCCCTAAGCAAGAGAAAATACATAGGACAGTGATTAAAGAGATAAGCCCTATTATATTGGGGAGGGGCAACGTTTGTCTGATTTCCCTGGATTGCATAATATATGATGTTAAAGCAGAAAAATGTTACCTGACAGATAAGAAGGTGGGCAGACCCTTTCTTGGGCTGGGTGTACTCTCTATATTTTGACAGCTGTTAATTATCCCACTTTTTGTCTTTATTCTTGAGTAAATTTGGTGCTTCAGTAAGCAAGTGACCTTTCTTATCCACAGACAGCTTCTGAGTGGGGAACCTTAATTGCCTTTATTCATACAAATTTATACTATGCTACCACAATTTCTATTTTCATGCAACAAATGCCCCACCTTTTACAGACTAATGGCATATAAAGGTTAAGGTAAAATACAATGAAAGTATCAATAAGGTGCCTTCTTTTTCAAGACAGGTTAGTGAAAGCTAATGTTTTTAACTCTTTCGCAAATGATAACCCAGGTATACATAGGTACATAGCGTATGCATGTAAGTAAAAATCACTACCTTGATAGTGTACTGTGTTGTCAGAACACAAGCATCAAAAACAGTGAAAATGTTTATTTTCTCCCCTCTCTTGAGTGTCTAAGAAAATTTCTGTAAAATGGGTTTATATCCTAAATTCACTGGCTTAAAAATTCTGTAAATTACTCGAATATTTGAATGTTACACTCAGTAGAGTCTCCTTTTACACAAGTTGCTATCTTCCTCTTGACAGATTTTGCTAAAATACTGTGAAGGTCTTTCTTTGTATCCATACATATTTCTTAGTTACACCTGCAGCCATTCTTTAACCTATCAAAGCTTGATTCTCTGACATTTTCTTAATAAAAAATTGAATACAGAGAGGAATAAAGAATTTGGTCCTCCAGTAAACCCCTTTCTTGCAACATATGTATAGATGCTTCATAACTAAAGAAAAACTTGCTTGAATCTCTGTGTTTTCTAAAGGCTCACTTTACCCTCTCACTGCATATTCTGACACGGAAATCAATGATGTAATCTGGGGTAACTGCAATCAGAAGATATTATTGTATCTTCTCTGTCACCTTCAATTTATTGAAGAAATTTCTACTTAAAAATATCAAATCAAAATTTACTAGAATGTCAGTAACTGAGTGTTTCCTCCTTAATCATCTTATCAGGCCATTATACAGTGAAGAGGAGAGGTTTTCATTCTGTGATGAATTCTTTAGGTGGACTGATACAAACAACATTTTTACTTTTACAACATTTGTCACTTGCTATTTTCTCTTCTTAAAACTTTCAGTGTAGGCAGTGGTGCTGGCATTCTTCACTGATTTTCTTTCCTTTCTGCTCCATTTTTCTAAAAGAGCTGAAACCTAAAATAGCAGCAAACCTTCCAAAGCAACAAAGAAACTGAACTTATTTATCATTATTTTTAAACTTCAGACTTCTAAGAATTGTTATTTTTACCTTACTTATTGCCACGGTACTTCTAAAAATAATAATTAGGTATCTTTGTTGTCAACCATTAACTGTTTAAAGCTAACTTTGTTTATGTTTTAAAAAGGGGCAGAGAATATAAATACCCTGAAGGCATATAGATTAAAGACATAAGAATATATCTGACGACACTTCAGTGAAAAGGAACTCCTACTCCCTTCATGAAGCAATGGATGACTCATGTCAAAATGTGTGTATGGGCATCAGGTATCATGAATGTGTTCATCCAAAGAAAGTAAAAGATATAAAGGCAGCCAACATTGGGGAAAATTGTTCCTAAGTAGAGGCAGAATACATTCAGGATGAGGTGAATGAAAAAAGTCTTTAAAGACAACTGTCATCTTCAGTGGTGCTGCAGTGCTTTAAAAATATGTAGAATAAATATCTGATTGTAAGTACAACTTTTTAGTCTTTCTTTTAGTGGAACCATTTTTCTTTAAAAATGTAACCCCAGGATTTTTGTGATAGGGACCAGGCAGCACAATTGGCATCACTATTCTCAAGCACCACGTGATGATACTAAGTGACTTCAGTAATATGTGAAGGAAAGGCAACAGGCCAGAAATTCTGCATGTATCGGAACTGCTGATTGTTATTAATTCTTTTATTCTACCACATATACATAAAAGAAGGTTTCCTTTAGCATTAACAAAGATCTTTTGGGTCCAACAATTTCTCCAGATCTTCCACTAGTTATTAAAAGCTGGTTTGGTTTGTTTTTTTTTTAAATGAGAAATACTAGGCCAAAAAAAGAAGGTTGGTATCTGATTTCTGAAAGTTTGCGGCTTCTAGTGTAGCCAGACCCAGGCTGAAAAGAAAGTTACAATTTACTTTACATATACATGCCTAGTATGTGGTCAGCTTCACAATATAAACATTGTGTTACACAACTATTTCATTATGCAGTTTACTATTTAACCATAGTGGTTTACTATTTACTTTTACTTTTCTTCATAATAGTTTGGGAGAACTAAAAAAAATTGTATGTGTGGAAACACATTAATCAGTATTAGTTGCTTTAGAAGAAGACTAACAAACTAAATAAAATTAGAGTCTTATTCTAAAATAAGAAACTTGTTTCAGTGTAACAGCAACCCATAGCATTTTTCCTCTGGCAGCAAAGAAAATGTAGCACTTGCTTTTCAGGTATTGTAAACAACCAACTAAGGTTTCATTTGTCACTCCAATGCTGAATTAACTTCGAGAAAAATAAGAAATTGTAACTAACCTAATAGGTTAAACTTATGTTTTCTAGAAAGTCATCTGAAGTAAGCAGGCAAAATATTCACCCTTTAGCTGAAACAGAAATTTCTGTGGCAGCCACTGCAATGAATGAATTTTGATCAGCTTTCTTCCAAAGCAGAGACTGCAACATTCAATGTGAAGAGTGCACATCAAAATGCAACCTCTCCTTTCAACATATAATGAACTGATGCAGAGATTAAATATTTAGGAAAAAAAGAACAGAAAGCTAACAAATCATTATTCTTCTTGGGAAAAAAAAAAAAAAACAACCCACAAAACCCCATTTGCTTACAAACACATTCTACTTTAACCTTAACATTATGTGACAGACTATTCTTACTTTAGTTGGGCTTAACGAGTTCTGATAACCACTTCAAAAATAACATTTGAGCTTAGTATCAAAGAACTAATTAGGACCTATTCTGTGATGTAGGCTTTGAAGCATGTGCTGACATACAACCTCCTTCCTCCCCCTCCCGAGGAAATATACTGAAGCATTATCAGGAATCTATTGATGTTCAAAATACTAACAAATGACAGTAAGACAACTCAATAGGTGGCTTATTTTATGTCTCTGTAGTATTAATTATATGTACAAAATCAAGTGACTTAAACTTCACAGAAAGTTATTCAATCCCTACCCTGCCTTAAAGGACTACTGTGACTGAAGAAACCATTCCAGATGAACTTTATAATTTTGATATCTTTTTAATATGCAGCAGTAAAATATAATTTTGGTTGTAGGACTTATTTTTGATTAAGGAAAATGAATAAGAAAATATAAATCAACTGCTTATAAGACAGGGTATGCATACATCTGTGAATAGGACAAACCAGTCCTGACAACAAAGAAGCTGTTTTGTAAGCAACATAAAACGAACAAAGCTGTAACAAGCTGCACACTGTCAGACTATAGCTATGACTGCAAATGTACAATCTTATTTTATCCTATGATCAGAGACTGTCTCCCCTTGGGACCAGTGCCTATTGCACACACAATACATGGGTAGATACTTGCCACTGGAAGGTATTTGAAAAAGGATTCAGGTTTCTTAATATGCTGTCAAGAAGCAGCTAATTAGTCATCATGAATTAAACACAATCTAAAATTAATGTAAATCATTTTGACACTCCAGTACCTACTGCTTAGGTGTGGAAAATAGTGTTGATTTTTCTTTCTCAAGAATGTCTTGAAAATGGATTCAAGCATTTTTGAAACCTCTCATCTGAGCCAGTAACTGATAACTTTATATTTCTTTTCTATTTTATGGTACAGATGTTTTTCTATTTTCCCTTTTTACCCACATCGGGCATGTAAGGTGTTACCTTTTGTGTTCCTGATCAACTGTGTGTTTGATATGATTATAATCAAGACCAGTCTTGCTGTCAGTAACTTCAGTTTGCCATTTTTCTAATCTGGATGCTGTTATGTAAAATCAGTTTACTCTTACTTCAAAAAAAAAAAGGAGAAAGTTTGAGCTGTTCACTTGCTTACATATGCATACAAAATAGAAGGCAATTTTATGAATGGACCACTTTGGGCTTCATTCTCTGAGTGGTGGTTTAGGAACAAGTACTTTTCATGGTTCTTTTTTTTTCCAAATTGATTTTTACACCTTTCTCTTTCAAACCTTTAATTAGATAGTGATAAGGAAAACGAATACCCAAGCATGTCATAGAATTGTTAAGCATCTTTCAGGACATTTACAGACTGGGAGCTGTCTATCTGTTATTAGTGTAAATGCCCTAAAACATGTTTCAGAATTTTGTGGTATGCTTATCATCTGACACCAAAAAGTAACAAATGCAATATGATACTGATATACAAAACTATTTGCAGCACCTGTGCTCAGAATATGCAGACATTCTAAAAGCAAAACTTGAAATTTCTCTTTTGCCATGGCAGGATTTAGAAGCTTTTGACAAAAAGGTAACAGAAAGCACGTGGCATGTCAGTACTGGGAGCTGGGAAATAAAACTGTATCTATTTCCTGCTGCAGCAAAATTTGACTTCACTGAACTGCAAATATAAACTAGACTCCACAGTCAGTGAAAATTCTATTACCCTTTCTAGGAAGCCATTAATGAAGTCTCAATTAATCTGAAATAGAGGAATTTTCCTTCACATCATGGATAAAATTCAAAATTACCTAGATCCACCCTTTACAGCTGCCACATTACGGAAATTTCCTTTTCTCAGTTCTTTGTAAATAAGTCATGTGAACAGCTAATGACTGACACTGCAATTGCTGTGTCAAACCAGTTCTCTCACAACTTTGCCAAAGGGGTACTTCAGGTCAGCAACAGCATGTGACTATAGCTTTCACTAGCCTTATTAGTTTGTCGTCATGCCAGACAGAATTATTTGGGGTGCAAGTGTTGCTGTAAGGCAGAGAAGTAGTAAGAGTTTTATTTGAACCACCATCCTATTCTCCTGCTCAGTGCTCTCCATTCCCATGTCCCGAGGGCAATGCAGCAGGTACTGTCAGTCTCCCCAAGCCTGTTTGCCAAATGCAGTGAGCTGAACAGAAACTGTGACACTGTGTGCTTCATTCAGCTGCAAATTTAGAGTATGCCTATTTTCTCTTAGGAGCTCCAAAACAGAAGCCATTAGAATTAAGAGTGTGGAAATGAGAAATTGGAGGGGGCAAGGCGGGGGAGGTGGGGGAGGCGGGGGGAGGCAGGGGAGCTCACAAACTTCGAAACACTGTCACAAGTTGGATTAAAATCATTTCTCAAGCTAACATTCATGTTTCACTGTTATTCAAACCTTCTTTTCCATCTCTAAAGGGTTTGATCTTGTTCTTTAATAGTCAAAGCTAAAAATTAACTTTCTTGAAATTTCTTGGAGTTTTTGGATCACTTCCTAAAGTATGTCAATAGACTTGCGGTATCAATCCACTGGTTTATGCAAGAAAGAAGTACACAACTCAGTTCCCATGAATAAACAAGATAAGGCAATCCAGTGGCAATCTTTACAAATCAGACAACATGTATACAAACATATGTTTAAATATTCAGTATAAAAGTGAATGGAGAAAACTGGATGCCATGTGCTAAGCTAGGCAGCTGCTAAAAATGGGTTATATTCCTCTTCCCTTTGTTCATTAAGAAATTCACAGCTTTTTTAAATATCGAGTAAGAAACAATGCTCCTCCTGGCAAGGAAAAACTTGAGTATGTATAACACAATGTCCATACTTATCTCATTCTCTCCTTCAAATCAACTATGGAATACTGGAATTACCAGCTTATTCCAACCAAAGATGATACTCTTTCTTACTCATGGCAGAATTTTAAACATGCTGGTCCACCAAAGTGAAATAGTGGTATTTCCTTGACTTCAGGATGAAGATGTCAGGGTCCTTGTACCGTGTCTTTGAGGGATTTAACAATTTCTTTAGGCAATCTGTATTTTAAAAATTTAAGTACTCAGTCTAGGAACAATAAATGTGCCATGGAGCAAATACTTTTATGATCATTCCACAAACTGCACAAAGAGATTTTTTTTTTTAGCCCAGGTTGTTAAACTGTAATAAATTGTTTCTTAACAAAATTAAAAATAAAAATGTCTTCATTTTTCTTGGACAGGTTTATACTGAAAACCACTGAATCAAATGGTTACAATACAGAAACATGTTTATAATTAATAGTTTGACCTGGGCTACTTACAGATCAAGTTATTTTACAGAATATACATTTCAAAATTCAGTTAACCTTTAAACAAGTCTGTTAGTGCTTTAGAAATTTGTCTCACACCTACATGGCAGAATATACAAACATCATTTGAATACAAATACCTCAGTCTATGTTTGAAGCCAATATGCAACAAAATACTTTAAAATTTTCAAAGGCTGAGACTTTTGGTTTGATAGTACTTTCCCCTTGCATTCTCACTGATATTCTTTATTTTGTAATGAACAACTCAGGATAAGGACATTCATATGAGAAACTTTTCTGAATGCCTATCAGTGCACAAAAGATGTAGGAAGTTATTTTGTTCTGTTTCTCCTTTGAAGATTTAATAGTACAATTTCACAGAAGGTGAAAGTTTTAGAACAGATCGGCCTCTCCTTATAGTTTCCTTTCACCCTGATAGACAACCTATAATTTATACCATGTTGTCATATTAAATTAGGACATGATTCCCCTGAGATACACACAATCAACTTCACACTGCTAAATGTTAGTGGCACTGTTTCTTTTGAAGACAGCACAGAACAGCAAAGCTGAATGGAGGATTCTAAATGGCAAGAACCATGGACACATTCAATTTTTGCTCAATATTTTGAGGAAAATTGTGTTTTACTCCAACAGAGTATCAGTGAAGAAAGGTAATGGATCCCCTGGTTATTCCGGTTAATATTGTGTTGTAGAAACTCTTTAGATCATTCAATCTGTCTGATTTCACTGTACCAAGACATTGTTTAAGTCCATTCTTTCCCCAAATGAGAAGGGGAAAGCCTCTTTGATTTTAGTCTCTGTCGTGGTTTAACCCCAGCCGGCAACTAAGCACCACGCAGCCGCTCGCTCACTCCCCCCCCCCGGTGGGATGGGGGAGAGAATCGGAGGAGTAAAAGTGAGAAAACTCATGGGTTGAGATAAAGACAGTTTAATAGGGAAAGCAAAAGCCGCGTGCACAAGCAAAGCAAAGCAAGGAATTCATTCACTACTTCCCATCGTCAGGCAGGTGTTCAGCCATCCCCAGGAAAGCAGGGCTCCATCACGCGTAACGGTTACTTGGGAAGCCAAATGCCATCATGCCAAATGTCCCCCACTTCCTTCTTCTTCCCCCAGCTTATATACTGAGCATGACGTCATATGGTATGGAATAGCCCTTTGGCCAGTCTGGGTCAGCTGTCCTGGCTCTGCTCCCTCCCAGCTTCTGGTGCACCTGGCAGAGCATGGGAAGCTGAAAAGTCCTTGACCAGTGTAAACTCTACTCAGCAAGAACCAAAACATCACTGTGTTGTCAACATTATTCTCATCCTAAATCCAAAACACAGCACTCTACTAGCTACTAAGAAGAAAATTAACTCTATCCCAGCTGAAACCAGGACACTATCCACCCCTTATTCCATACCATTTACTTCATGCTCAGGTCCTACATTATCCAATACATCCTCATCAACCACCACCCCCCTTCCCATCCTTTGATACAATACACAGGTATCATTCCCTTAGTCTATGGACCACCTCTGTGAAATGTCTGTAAAATGTCCAAAAACATCCACAAATGTCCACATAATGTCCATTGAGTTCGTTTGGTCCATGACTTTGGGCTCCATCTGTGATGGTGGTCGCTCAGGACAGGAGAGGTGGTGTGTTGCGTGGAGTTATTGGACACCAAGCCAGCTCAGGTCAGGTCACTGCTGCACTTGCACTGCTTCTTGTAAGGCTTGTCCTCCATCAGTTCAGGTGGTTCCTGCTATAGTAATTCCCATAACATGCAACTCAAATCCTGGGTTACAACAATGTAAAGGTATTTCCATTACAATCTCCACCCCTCGCCCCTTTGGGCCAGGTTATAGGGTTTAACATCGCAATGAACTCCTCCCCTTGCTCCTAGCCTGGCTAGCAACAAGGGGTTCCTGCTATAGTAATTCCCATAACATGCAACTCAAATCCTGGGTTACAACAATTTAAAGGTATTTCCATTACAATCTCCACCCTTGGCCCCTTTGAACCAGACCATTGGGTTTAATACTGCAATGGACTCCTCCCCTTGCCCCTGCCCCGGCTTGGACTTATCCACAGACTGCAGGCCCCTAGGGGTGTACCTGCTCCAAGTGGAGCCTTATCTATGAGCCACAGTCTCTCCAGGGGTATACCTGCTGCGGCATAGACTTATCCACAGCCATAGTCACTTAGAGGTGCACCTGTTCCAGCATGGCCTTCTCCATGGGCCGCAATGCCTTCAGAGATATACCTGCTCCAGCGTGGCCTTGCCCACAGCCACAGTCTCTTCAGAAGTAAACTTGCTCCAGCATGGCCTTACCCATGGCCACATGCTTTGAGATGCTCCAGCATGACCTCATGCACAGCCACTGATGCTTCAAGGTGTACCTGGTGCAGCACGGACTTATCCACAGCCACAGATGCTTTGAGGTGTACCTTCTCCAGCGCGGACTTATCCTTGGGCCACAATGCCTTCAAGAGGTACACCTGCTGTGGCACAGACATAACCATGGCCACAGACGCTTCGAGACATATACCTGCTCTGGCATGGGCTTATCAACGGCCACAGACGCTTCGGGGTGTCCTGCTCCCGCATGGTCTCATCCACAGGTCACAGTCCCTTCGCCTCAAGTTCACACTGGAGTTCCAACCTGTCCAGTACAGCAGCACAGAAACAGCAGCAATGCCCTGGCCATCTGCCAGCCCAGGCGCATGGCCACTGCTGTTATCAAAATGTTCCCAGACACAGCACAGTAAGATGATAAGCAGTACAGCGAGCAGCAAAAGCAAAAATCAGCCACTAACAAGCACTAAACTCTAATATACAGTAAGGCAAGCAAGCCCCGTGGCAAGCACAGAAGCCTGCCGATTAATAGCTAAACAGCAATAACAGCTATAAATTCGATCTAGCACATTCCAATTAAATCTGTCGTTATCTCGAACCCTTCGAGCCCCACGTTGGGGTGGATAGTGTCCTGGTTTCAGCTGGGATAGAGTTAATTTTCTTCTTAGTAGCTAGTAGAGTGCTGTGTTTTGGATTTAGGATGAGAATAATGTTGACAACACAGTGATGTTTTGGTTCTTGCTGAGTAGAGTTTACACTGGTCAAGGACTTTTCAGCTTCCCATGCTCTGCCAGGTGCACCAGAAGCTGGGAGGGAGCAGAGCCAGGACAGCTGACCCAGACTGGCCAAAGGGCTATTCCATACCATATGACGTCATGCTCAGTATATAAGCTGGGGGAAGAAGAAGGAAGTGGGGGACATTTGGCATGATGGCATTTGGCTTCCCAAGTAACCGTTACGCGTGATGGAGCCCTGCTTTCCTGGGGATGGCTGAACACCTGCCTGACGATGGGAAGTAGTGAATGAATTCCTTGCTTTGCTTTGCTTGTGCGCGCGGCTTTTGCTTTCCCTATTAAACTGTCTTTATCTCAACCCATGAGTTTTCTCACTTTTACTCCTCCGATTCTCTCCCCCATCCCACCGGGGGGGGGAGTGAGCGAGCAGCTGCGTGGTGCTTAGTTGCCAACTGGGGTTAAACCACGACAGTCTCAGGTCATCATTTGTGTGAATGGTCTCACCTGAAACTAGATGCCAAGTTTCTTCTTTCTCCTAAAGAATCAGCTTCCAATCTCCAGTCTCCATATGACTTCCAATGAGTTTAAGGGCAAGTACTATTACTATGTGTTATAATTAAAGCTATTGAAAACCACATGGCCCAATATGAGATGGGCACATAAATATAATTTTTTAATTATCACTGAAATACTGATTTTAGTGAGATTGAGGACCGCTGTAACTACTTCTTCCTCCCCCAGGCAAGTGACTGTATCCATGTACACACGGTCAGCATTTCTCAACAGTGACCACGTTGTTTTTGTAAAAAATGTTTACATCTCCAGCTTTAGCAGCGTTTCTTAGATTCTCAAGTACATCAACAGTAACTGTAATTGTACTTTCATAACTGTCGATGCCAAAAGGTAATAACACTGCAATATCTGAGACTAGTCACAGTTTTGTGTAGCACAGACTGCTGTTTAATGCAGAACATTCTTTTCGGTCACCTTTTATTCAGTTACACAGAGCTCATCCCTTCCCATTTCTTTAAGTGCCAGCTCCAGCTATAGAATACGGATATCATTAGCATTACAAAATTATTTAGAGTGAGCTTTTAAAAAAACATCTTATTCAGAGGGGGTGGCAATATGTCAGCAATAAGTACTTTTGATGATAATACCTGTTAGGGTGTGTAAGAGGATCATACAATCAGTCCTCAGTAGACCACAAGCCCGTAGAAGGTGACAGCATCAGTAAAAGTGGAACAGCCTAATAAGAAGACATATCCTGTATCATTAGGGGACAGAAAGGGTTTCGTGAGCTAATAGTAAGAAAATGCCTGTAGTCCTCTTGTGTTGAAACACCAGACTGAAGAAGTCAGCCAACAGCCAAAAAAATTATCCAAATCTCCATCAGATCAGCTTTCAGTGGAGAGAAGGTATGATTCTCTGTACTTTGCAAAATCATTTCTGTTGCCTTCTCTTCATGTGCTTATGCTTTTTAAACCTTTAGTATTTTGGTTTCCTGACTCTAGAGTTCTTTTAGTTCAATAATAAATTATAAAATATAATAAAACGAAGCAAAGATGACCTGAAAATAAGCTTCTGACAAAGTAGTAAAGAAAGAAATATAAATATTTTTAATAAAAATCTAGATAAACCTATTTTAACACACATTACAGAGGAGTATTTCTGTTACTTCCTTTACACCAAAAATCAGAAAATCTGAGCAATGGATTGTCCAGAGGCAGACAAAAGTCATATAATTTAATACATACTTAGTATGTATCTATTTTATGTATTTATTATACATTGTGTATTTACTGAAACAAACACAGAGTTTTTTTTTTAAACACATACCAAACCCCTGGTGCTATAAACCAATTTGCCAACAGTTAATTTATGAGTTAAAACTGCTTTACTTTTCCAAGAGCAAAAATAAGACATTCTTATTAATGAGCAGTAGCTTAAGTGATCCTGGTGATTCTAGTCTATTTTCCAACAGCTATTTCTTCTTTAACACAAATGCACCACACATATGCATAGGGGTACCATAATAGCACCCTATACTCAAGCCCTGGATCAATACTCTACTTGCAAAATAGCTTTTTGATTAACTGTTTTTGCCTTCTCCCTCATCACCTCTCTGTTACCATCCCTCCATTGGAAGTCCTCACACTCCCACGCTTCCTCAGTTTTTCAAGTAAGACAGCTAATGCATGTATTCTGAGACACAAAAAAAACCCAAAATAGCTAAGTTTTAGTTTATGCAGGTGGCTTGAGTCAATTTGGTTGATTTTGTCTGGAAGAGAGTAGGGAGAACTCGTGCAATTCACCCGTGAAAAAATGTCGAAACAGGAATCTTCAGCTGATGAGAAGCAATGAACAACTGGAGATAGAAATGAAAAGACAGTATGATCTGTCTATAGCCTCTATCTCAGCAGACAATAAAAGTCTAAGTATGCTTAGTGACTGAAGATCAATAGTGGTTTCCACAGCTTAGCCTCATTTTAGTGTGGACCTGTCATTTACCATCTAAGTTATAGACATGATTGTGATTTTATCTCTGCATGTAGAACAGTAATTTGACAATGGTGACTGTCTGTTTATTTAGTTATTCTTAATGTGGTAACCTTACTTGCCAGGAAGTCCTGCAGACCAAAGATGAAGCACATTTATGTTCAAAAAACCTTACAGTGCTGCTGCTCATATGATCTCTTACGCAAGCAAATCAATTATCTTAGTCTTTGTGAGCATAATATTCACACTCCAATAAGACTAGAAATCCATACCAAGGAAAAAATAGTCAGGCTTGTTATCATTCTCTGCAATGTGTTGGTAAGAAAAGATGCAGCTGTGGTAAGCCACTAATACCCTCCTATTATGCAATAGGGGAACACAGATGCATCAAGGCTTAAAGGGCTAAGTTCCCTGGATTTTCTTTCTTTACAAATTTTACTGTAAAATTATTTCCTGTTCAATAAACTTAAGGGAGGACTCATATCTATGGATTTCTACAGATATTCTGAATCAGAATCAATGTGGAGTACACATTTAGTCTTCACAACAGGGAAGTTCTAATCAGATCTTTTCTTAAGGTTTTCATTCTGATACTGTATTACAATCATATATTTCACTTAAAAAATAAAATAAAAAGCAGCAGCAGGCTATGTGATAAACCATTAATGGGAAACTGAGCACAGTTTTATCCCCTTAGAACTGCCCACGGTGATTTTTAAAAAACATAAAGTCAACACTGAACACAAAGAAAATTACACACTGAAACTTGACTAAAATTTATGAGGTACTTTTCCAGATTGAAAAGGAGAAAAAGAATAGAAAGCTTCTGAAGAAGGCCTAAATAAGAATGACAAGCTATGAACATCTTCTTTGAAAGCTCCTCTTCCCCACAGAGCTCATGACTACCATAGCAAGCAGCTAAAGAGAGGCCATGGCTTTAGGCAGAACAACTGGGTCCATCAGTTTTAATGGTAAGCAACATATCCTCACACTAATGGAAATTATTTTTATTTTGATGCATCACTTAAGTTTTACTACACTGAGAACATCAGCAATCTTAGCAACAAGCCCACTGAAATCCTGAAACTATTGTTTGCCAGGTTTTCTACCAATAACATTAATCTTACAAACACCTCAAAAATAAAAGCAATCTCTCAAAATTGCTGAGGTTTCCTGCTGAAGAAAAATCGTGATTGCTTTGATGGGAATGCTGTGATGATATAGTGGGATAAATAAATATAGCCCAGCAACTCTCACAGTTTAAACCCACTCTTAAAAAAATAAGAATACAGTAAACATCAGAATGATCGAAACAGGCATAGTGGTTTAGGAGACAGATCCCTGCCTCAGTACAGGATGTCTATGAACCACTTATACACAACTTAATCTGTCAGTATAGAATTTAATCAGTTTATAGAGCACTGGGCAAATTCTGTCCCCTAGAGTGTGGATCACAAGTTGATAGGACATATTTGCAAATATATAAGCAAAATTTATTTTATGTGCTAAAAGTAATGATCAATTTCAAAATATTTCCATATTTCTCAAACAAAACACCATTTTAACTGAGCACATTACACGGTTTTTATTTGGGAAAAAGTCGATTGATACATATTTTCTTGAGGGACAAAAATAACTTCTTAGGCTGAGATTTTGAAAGTAATTCTAAAGGTGGCAGTTTCCATCTCAATTACAGTCAGAGCTAGTGGGTGTGCTTGAGGGTTGAAGGAATGCTTCATATATCCCAAATACACCCTTGAGCTCTGAAACCACAGCTGACACTAGCTTGCATGGACTGGGGTCTGAAGCATTCTGGCAGTGCAAAGGGACATATCCAGAGGATATTACACGGCAGGCCAAGCAATTTCTTGGGAAAAGCACATATATGAAAACAGACTGAAGAAAGGAAGGAAGTTCCACTGTGCCCTTCCTTCACCCAGTGTGCATAACACCTCTGCCACTATTGCCACAATTCATATTATACTCCCCCACCCTGAAGTTTTTCATAGATGTAATCCAGGGTGTATATCCATACTACCCATCTGGTTTGTACATAAGACAGCTGGAGTTCAGCTGAAACAGCATGAAGCTGAGACTATGTTGCAGCTGCTTAGTTTACAGAAAGAAAAAAAAAAAAAACCACTGTCTGCAAGTTTATTCCTATGACTACCAGTCCAAATAACTACGAAAGAGGGAGCAAGATATTGTTTCACAACCGGAAAGATTGCTCACTAACTTCTGATCACATTCATCCTTCCTACAGGTTGAGACGTAATGGACAAAATGAATGTGTCTCAGCATTTAGATAGTAGGCTGAGTTTGAAAAGCTAGAAGTTGGAGGACGGGGGAGGAAGATGAGGAGGAGGAAAAGAATAAAAAACATAGTTTGACTTTAACACTGAAAGGCACTACAGGAAAACAATTATGGAATTCAATAACCTTATTAAAAGCAGTTTTGTTAAAATGACTGCATTTTGAGTCAGACTTCTAAGACACATTTATATGTAAATCTATATTATGTCATATCTTTATTTTTAAACAGAACCAATGTGACAATTTCCAAGTGTCAAAGTCTTTATGTAGTTATCAACACATGCATTATATTCCACATTTTTTTCACTGCACACTACATGACAGTAACCTAACAGAACATAGTAGCTCACTTTCTTCTTACTCAACGCTAGTCTTACAAAATGTAGCACAAAAACTAGCCAATAGAAACAACCAATAAAAGAAATTACTGCGTAGCAGTAATGATCCATAACTCTCACTGGCTACTAACACTGAAGAAAAATAAGAGTCACAGTTTGCATGTAAGATTACAGTGAATTGTATCCGAATTTCAGTTTTATCTGTCAGAGAGAAAAAGTCTTCCAAGGTGAGTCTGTGTTGTGTGAAACAACCATGGACCCGAGTTCTCTGGCTTCCAGCAAGAAAGCTAGAACCATAGACAGGAAGACATCACAGAATACAGCCCAGCAACAGAAAGCCTGTGGATTTTCAAAATGCTATTGTAAGTGCTATGATCCACTTACATAATTTCTCTATTAACTTGTAACTAGCATGCAAAGTTCTTGCATAGATAATATGAACAGTAGGCAGGTTCACCCATAATAAACATGAGAAATATTTCAGCCTGAATGTATGCAAATGGAAATTATTATTTGATTTAATATTTCACTGAAAGTCTGAAAAGGCATGTTACCATATTTTGAAATCCCCGTGTGCAATTTCTTACTCAACTCTTTTATTTTAAGTTCTATGACCAAGAACCTAAATTACAGAAAGGAACAGAATCTAATGACATATTGAGCTTAGACATATTGCAAAGATGTCTATGACTTGGCAGCATACAATTAGAATTTCAAAAATAAAACAGCACAAAAGCCCATATGCTGAATGCATTTTAATTTTCTATTTTATGCCACAGTGGCTGTGTTTTGTGGTCTCAACTGAAGAGTTAATTACAGCTCTTCCCTTACTCAACAATTGCCACCAAAGAGAGCTGCAAAAGCATTCAGCAGTATTCAAAAGGAATGGGGAGGAGGTAAGAAGGTCTTCAGAATTGGGGAATTTCTGGAAGTAGGGGAGATGGAAATAATAGCTCTTAAGCAATGAGTTTAACTCTCCCTTCCATACAAGGGCATGGAGCCCTGTTTTTTGCTGAGTTTCTACAAGAGTCATGGAGCAAGGTGCCTTGCACTGCAGCAAGTATCTCCATAAATGACTAATATTGTCAACTTTACATGATGTTCACAATTCAGTCATTTGCTTAAAATAAATTCTCCATGGCTTGGTTTACTTTGACACATGTTGTGACACGATGCTGCTTTCTATAAAAAAATCAAAGGGAGAATGGCATAACTCCTCTCCTTAAAGGATCTGCCCTTCTACACGTGTATTTTTTAACTCCAGTGAATAAGTGGCAATGACAAGTTATAATAATTAAAACCTACAACCTCAGGAAAATGAAAGCTCACAGATGAGTTTAAACTATTTTTAACATATATAAACAAGCCAAATATGTAAAACTTCATTTCTGATGTTTAATTTTACAGTAAAAAAAAATCAAGCTTATGATCCAAACTCACTGCAATACTGGCACTGTGCAATTTCAATGAAACTGAATTTCAAACTACATTTTACTACTGGCAGATGTGTACCTACAACTCTTCAGTGATGACAGTTCAGACTTAACTAAACATCTACAAGATAAAATGGATATAGCGCAGTGCATAAGCAGAGAAAAACCTTTTCTGAGGAAGAAACAGTCTTTGTACAAGGAGAAGAGAAGCAAGTGGTCCTTTTTATATTTCCCTCCTTCCTCCCCAAGGTCAGATTGATGAAAGAATAGACCTCTGTCCACTTATTGCCATGTCCCTGGCTGATCCAACACAGAAGGTGAAGTGATACACACAGCCAGTCAAAAGGCATTTTCACACAAGCAGAGCTACACTTTGTGGAAAGACTGAATTTAAAAAAAAAAAAAAAAAAAAAAAAAAAAACCCAAAAAACCCCAAACTTCTAATAAATGTAATTTGTATCACTCACAAAACCAAAATGTCTTCAATAAGATCTATAAAATTTTTTTTTAGGTGATAGTAGGGATGGTTCTTTAACAGGATTTCTGTTGATCAGTTTTCTTGAGGTAAATACATAGTAGTGACTTCATACTTGTTCCTTAGGATTACCTTTTCGGTTATAATATTACCATTGGGTCTCTATCTCAGTTGTCTTGCAGACAAGGAATATGGCAGATTTTTAGTAGAATCAGATTCTTCATCACATGCTAATAATCCTTTTTCAGATATCTAGATACCAGGGGTCATTACAAATTGTTCAGCACATGAGTAAGCCCAACAGTCCCTTCAGAGCACAACAGTCAATGAAGGATGAAAGAACCAGCATTTGCCAAGCATCTTGTTTATTCATGTGTACCACATGTCACAGGTTATGTTTGTTCTAAAGGGATTAACTACTAGCCATCTGAGTTACTTACAGAGATACTGGGGCAGCTGGACCTGCCACATATAGTCATTCTAAGGAGTATCAGTACACCTGAAAGTATCAGCACTCAACATTATCAAGCCTTTATATTTTGCTTGCTAAATAATTATAATAGCTTAAAAGTATTCTGAACTTTGTACAAAGTCATATCTATCTCACAGTTACTAGCTAATAAGCTATTCTAACAGCTGTTACATACTTCTCCTCCATCAATTTTATATTTTTAAAGATTATTTTAGTTAATATGTAGCTATAAAAACATACATTATTTATAATAAAAAAACAGAAAATAAACAAACAAACAAAAAAACCAAAACAAATTCTGAAACAAAAAAAAAAGGCATAGCTAGATACAAAGCCGCAAAACTGGGCAAGAAGGAACACACAGATGATAAGTCAAGCCAGAGAGTATTTCCTACCTGTTTTGTATTGTAGCTCATGTTGTTTGAAGTAATGCTCTGTGTGTTAGTGAATCTTCTGCCTTCCCCAGGTGTGAAAAATCATAGCAACACCTGTGCAGCAGTGAAAGGATGCCTCCTACTACCTATGCATTGGGAGCAAACTACATTTCCATAGACAGATGAATGAATCACTTTTAAGAGGTTCACTGTATTCCCATGCCTAGTTTGTTCTCTTTGGCAAGGACAGCATATTTTGAATCTCAGGTGTGTTTGACACATTTTTTTACTTGGTAGTATCTGGTATAACAGTACATAAAGCATGAATTAATGATTCACACAGCTCTGATGTCTGTGAGAATCATGTTGAAATATACTATTAACCCTCCTCAGTGTGAAGCTCATGTTGCAAGCACAAGGGTGGTAATGTCTGTGTGTGCTGCAAATATATTTTCTATTTTGTGGGGGACACATGGTATGTAATATTATCTGGATTGTCATCAATGCTAACAGGCTTAGGATTTTATGATCCTAATTCACCATTATAGCGTTAATATTTAATTCCAGAGACCTGTTAAAAAAACCTGACAAAATATCTATTCAGGAGGTAGGACTTCGTTGTAAATTGAACTTTCACTTCATTGTAAATATATACAGAAAAAAGTCTAAATTATATGTCTTGCTGTTGCACAGAATATACAGAACTGCAGAAAGACTATTTATGCAATAAAAACCCAAAGAAATAAAAATGTAAAATGAACACAATCTAGTGATATGGATGAATTTGCCTTGCAGTGTGTTATCAAAAACACAAGGGCCAATATGTATGTGTGTGTGTATATATATATATATAAAATATCTATAGATTACCCAAAAAGATATTACACTACCAACGTACCCTTTTGTAGCTGCATCCACTGCTGGTGTTCCTTTAAAGAGGTGTCTTTTTTTTTCTTTCCTATACACAAACCATTCCCAGCAGCAATTAGACTTAATCATGAGGGCAAAATAGATGGAAAAAACCTGCCCCTGAACCCATTAGGCTGCCAGGATCCTGTGATCCTTAACCTGGCTTTAAAGAAGAGCAG
The DNA here is from genome assembly GCA_020745775.1 of Theristicus caerulescens. Lineage (NCBI taxonomy): Eukaryota > Metazoa > Chordata > Aves > Pelecaniformes > Threskiornithidae > Theristicus > Theristicus caerulescens. The sequence goes on from CM036558.1 coordinate 80,961,615, forward strand.
AATTGGTGAAGTCACCTACTGCACTGAAATAGTCAGCCAGGAGGTTCCAGATGTCTGAAGAAATTACTAACGTCTCAGTTACTTCTGGTCAGCCCAACAGTGTGTTGGCAGCAGAATTTCAAGTCCATAAGGAATTCCATGATTTAAGCCTTTGTTCTGAATCAAAATGAAATATCATGTGCTTGAGATTTTTTTTTAGTTTAGATAAACCACAGCCTTAGAAAATGAGGCAGAAAGAGGCATCAGGAGATTGTTCTATCACCATGCCAGTGGACAAACATCAGTTATATCAACATCATTCGCAGCACATGTGTCTCACCTATTCTTAAAAATCTCCATTAACAGGACACTACAATGTCTGTGAGCAATCTGTTTCAGTTCATTATTGCTTTGATAATAAAATAATTTGTATTTCCACATTGAACGATAGATATGATTTGGAAGAAGGAAATAAATGTTTAGTCTTAAGAAATCTTGAAACATTTGGACATTTTTTTCTTCTAAATAAAATATCTAAATTAGGGGAATTACCACAGAAAGTTCAAATTTGATGGAATAATGCTTTCTAAATGAAAAAAAATCTGGACTTTTTAATATGATTTCCAGATACAATGTGTATTAAAACAGAGACCTCCTGCTAAGGATTGTACCATTTTACTTCCCAGTGGATTACAAATACAGAATTATTCTTTGTCATACAAGAATTTGCATTTAAGCATTAGTAGACCAAAGAATCATTCTTAATGATAGGAACCCACTATACATTTCATCTGATCTATTTTAGAATGGAGCTTTTTTTTTTTTCTGAAAGTGTCATTTCTTTCCATTGACTGTATCTGAGAAACTAGTTCTGACATCTGTGTTATAAGCATTTAAATTTTGAAGAGACAAACCCTACTCAAGTAACCACTGTTATTGTTGGACATTATTTCATGAAGTACCAACTCTACTATTTTTCAGGAACAACACCAGTGCCTCAGATGAACTCACTGACTGAACTAGTATTGCTGCACATCACACCTGGGTATTTTGCCACCAACCTCAATGTGCCTCTTGCTGTGTGAAGTCCTTTCGAGCAGTAACTCCCCTGCCAGCTTGAGCAGTGTTACAGAATAAAGAGTTCTCAGTGTCACAGCAGGTGAGGCTACTGGCAGAAACTTCAGTCCTTAGTCTCTAGTTCTTACTGAATTTTAAAGGAGTTCTTATTTCGAGCCTTTCTTTATAGAGTTATGAAAAGTTTCCTACATGTAAGTATATACCCAGGAGGGAAAAATGGGTGGTGTTCAGAAAATCAGTTATTACAGCTATGTTTCCTGAATGATTTCAGACCATAAGCTCCTGTTTAGGACTCTAATTAAAAAAAAAAAAAAAGGCATACTGTGTTCCAAAATGTACATGAGTTTTCACACACAGCCTTTCTGAGAACTCAGGACTCCCATAATTTTCTTTTCATGTCTGATTAAACAGCGTTTTATAGGACTTTGATTATATTTTACATACAAGCACAATGACTTTTCCTCCCTGTTTATTTTTCCATTAAGTGGTCTCAAGTGGGCTTTCTTGGCACTTCCCAGCTGTGTCAGGTAATCTTTGCTTAAAGATTCTGCTCCTCCAGTTCGAACAAGCAGACTGGGATTGATTATTCTAAATTATTCAGTGCCTCTGTTACTGCTGAGTGATACTTGTAGATCTGTTGGCAAGATATCCTGGAAGAGGGCTTTTTATAGTCTTTCAGGTGTTCTGATAGGCTTCCAAACTCCTAATGATAGGCATCATGCATATCTATCAGCTTCAAATCTCGTGGCCTGATCCTGTATTTTTCATGCATCTGGGACTCCAGCGGCGTAGTATTCCAATTCCTGGAAGCAGTTTAAAAATAGATATTACTTTTTCCTGCTAACATGCAGTTTTCTCCACATTTTGATCTATTTCATTCAGAAAATTTATTAACTAATGTATCAAGTGAATTTGTAGTAATTAATGATAAAGAAAACATAAGGGACTCACACAGGCCTTTGCTACGCCTGTACATGTCTGCCACAATACACTCCCCGGTAGTTTGCCCATTCAAGTTTACATGGTTCCAAGTTTTACTACTTCGAAGAACCTGATTACCCCTTTCCTTGCTCTTTCTGCATACTTTCTATACATTTTCCTGATTTTAATTTGTCAAATAAAATGTTTCAGATATTTGAAAGTGGAGATATAGAAAGAAAGAAAATCATGGATGGGGTAAAAAGGCAGAATAATTGTATTTGAACAGGTGCACAACACAGAGGTTTTCCAGACAGCTGGTTGGACTCAGTTGCACTCCAAGTCTATTAAACCCTGATGCCTCCTGATTTAATAAGAATACATTATAAATACTAACACATTTTTGTCTAGCTTGGCATCAATGTGTCTCTACTTCCCTCTTGGAATTGGCAAATTCTGACCAACAAGAAGATTTCTTTTAATGCTCTTTGATTAAATCTGAGCTTCTGTAAAAGTAATCCTCTTTCTCTTCAACACACAAAAAAATCTAGCCAGAGAAACATGCAATGAACAGTTCACTTTCTTACAATTGCTCTGGACAAGAATTGTTGTAACTGAGAGCTTGACTTAACTAAATAAGAGCAAAATGGTACTGAAGAGTTTGCCAAGAGTGGAAATTTTAAAAAGGCATTTATTCTTTTGGGGAGGTGCAATGTAAAGGATTTAAAAGATAATTTATTATTAGGAATATATCTGTATAGCCCTACAGCTCATCACCATATTATTTGGGAGCTCAGATTAATGATTTCCCTTATAGAGGTGGGTAACTAAGGCATCAAGTAGACCAACATAGCCAAGATCACACAAATGTTATACTAAACCAGGAACTCACCACAGATTGCCTTTTTGTCTGATGAATTATCTACTACTTTGTCTTCCTTACAACTCTCAGAAAATGTAACTTGAAAAATAATACCCAAATTATAGTGGGTGACAGTGGAAAGATCAGATCCATCCATCTATACAGAAAGTGACACACTTCCTATAGATTCATTAACCCCAGATAGTACTCATGAGATGGATAGTTATGTACTACTCTGCTTCTGTAGCTTGGTTGAATGGTTCTTAACATTTTGACAACCTATCAGCACTATTTCCTCTAAACATCAGAAGTCTACAATAAGCCTTTCTTCTTACACCATTTACAGTAATAAGGCTGTAGGTGCTCACTAATCTCTGTTAAAACCTACATATAACCCAAAGCATTTTCCTAAATGAATTTGTTTTCAATAGCTCCCATTCAAACTTATGTTTTATTTTTTGAATAAATGTAACATTTTCCCAAAGCTTCTTCACACTATGTCCACAATTTCCTTCATTTTATTAAAGCCCAAATCATTGCAAAGCCTACTGCATACTCAGTTTTCATTACAATTCAGTAACTGTCCAATTTAGTATTTTAAGGGAAAGCAATTTTGCAGCAGATATGACGTTCCAGATCTATTTTGGCTGAAGTTAAGTTTTACAGAATTAGATAGCAGTATGCTGAATCTGTATACATACATACTTTATAATTCTATCTTTTCTTGCATTAACAGATTAGTATGGTTTTGTACCCTTGCAGTTATCTGCTACCTCATGTTGCATACACAAGACAGTAATAACAAGCTTGGAATTTTACCTAAGTTGAAAGAAAATCTTAACAGAAAATTGCAAAATTGTAAACTTGAAGTTTCTAACAACTTTTGAAAAAATAAAAAAGAGGTGTTGCAGTCCTTTTACAAAAAACAGAAAAAGTCAACAGACTTCATGTATCTTAGCTAATGCATTGCTAAAGTGAGATTGGAAGTGTAGCAGATCTGCAAAGATCATTCAGATAAGGACTCAGCTGCTGAAGCTAAAGCACATTAAAAAAAGACTTTCATACCCAGACTGTTAAGTGAGTAGATTGTCACCAAAAAAAGTGCTTAGGCCCAGATTTTAGTCAGGAACTACAGAGAGACAGCAGAAAAAAACCTGATGAGGGAGTATCAACCAGGAAATATGTAATGGATCCAAACAGGCCACTGGCAGTATTTGGGGGAGATGTACCAGTTACGATTAGGTAAGGGAGCGTAGGTTTTGGGAGCTTTAAATAAACCTCTTAGCCTTAAACTCTTTGGAGAATATACTAGTTTTGCAGTAGATGTACATTTTGCATTCATGGAAAAATACTGCTTTCCAACTCAGAGAACACAGAGAATATACGTTACAACCAAATTCCCAAAGGAGGTGCTTTAAAAAAAAATATGGTCTTGATATGTTAACTTCCTCAAAACTTAAAAAAAAATAAGCTTTTGCTTGAGAACTATTATGCATTAAAATGGATCATAATTCAACCTAAGGTGAAAGACAAATCTACCCTTAGAGCAAAATGGGTAACTGTCATAAAGTGTCTTCAGAATGAAACACTGGGGCTACATCTTCGCTACTACATAATGGTAACAAATTAATTACATATGTCTAAAAGTGTAATAGAAATGGTAAAACTGGTATAAAGAGAGAATTAAGAAGAATGTCCAGGTATAGAAACCCTGGAGAAGTGAGAAGAATGGTTATGAGAACATGTCATCAGGGCCAAAGCACATATCCATTGACCTTCCCAGAACACCCTGATTAGGAAAATAGAGAGGATGGCCTACACCCACACTAAAACTAAGACTTAAGGGATGAAGAAATGATGGGAAAAAGATAGAGAACACAGGTTTGGTACCCTGAGACATCTAGATAAGAAAACAAGAGTCAATGAGTAAATCTTAATAATCAGAGGTGGGAAAAGATGGAGATAAAAGGCTGTAATCACAATCAGCTCCAAAAGAGATTAAAAAAGGGGTCTGTTAAAGCAAACCCTCTGGCCAATGAAAGAACCACCCAGGAGACATGAGGTGGTCTCACTAGCTGTTGTTCTTTGTCCAACATCTCATTGAATGAAATCTTGGGCAGATCTCTTTGATACAAGCCTTTTGGTGCCTGAATGCTGAACAAACCTCTTGGACAAGTTTTATGAGTTTGTAGGTGTAAGAATTTAAGAAAATAAGATTTTTTTTTTAATTAGTCACCTTCCTCTCCTAGAAGATCTCACATTGAGAATTGCTGCATTTTTACTAGTGTCACAACAGTTTCCATCATAAACAGATTAAATTTCACAGTGACAAGAATTTATACTTGTCTTACCTCTAACCTTTCCATTCTCTTTGTACTATAGGCACAATTCTGCACCCCCACCTCAAATTTTTATCCTGCCTGAATGGTGTTTTCAAGAGTAGGACATTAACTCACTATTTTCTTCAGACAGACAGGGTCTCGTTCTCAGGATACAGTGGGTAACCAGACATTGTTAGTAAAACAGATGTAATGTGACAATCACAGTCACTAGTTTTCTTTCTAGTAATGTTCTGTCTTTACACTGATACCAGGATAAAATTTGTAATGCACAAAAATTAGTTTGGCTTATAATAACCAATAGCATTTACTGCCTCTAATAATATCATAGCCTTCATTGCCATGAGTAGGCAGCTTTAGTATTATCACCCCTTGGACAATTGTTATTTTGTTTAAAAGTCTGGGAAGAGAGAATTATTCTTACTAGACAGATGTCAACAGAATCAGAGGTACTTTTTGTTTCCTCTTTAAGGATTATATCTAAGAGTGGAATGTTACATTGGTGTTACTCCATGGAAAGCCATTTTCTGGAAATGTGTGTGTTTGTTTCTTGTCTTTTTTTTCCCTTCCCTCCAGTTGCTCCTTCAATTACCAAGTGATATCCTTAACTATCAAGTGATATCCTTAACACAGTGACACAATCCTTCTGGATCACACCACTCTATTAGGATACTACTCTTTTCACAGATCTAAACTAAACCTGCTTGAGATCTACATTTTCCCTATCCCACCCAGCAAGAAATAATCCAGTTAACATTTTACATAAACTACCTTGTTGGACAATTTTGATGGCTAGGTGGAAATCCCTTGACATAAGAACTCTTTTTTTTTTCTTTTTTTCTCCCAAAATCCATCTGCCTTCATCCAGTTATGACACTACTTATTTTGAGCAGCTCCCTATTCATATAATGAAAAGCACACTTGACAAAAATCTACAAGCTCGAAAACAAAACTTATATTTGAATGAATGCTGATGTGTGGTTAAAACTGTTGGAGAAATTATCTCAGGAGACAAGAATTAACAGAGGTTGGAGATTTAAATAAGGATTGTAGAAGAATCAAGTTCATGTACGTGACTTATTTCAATAGACAAGTATCTCTGCTTTGGAATAGCAGCTTCTCCTATCTGGATAAGAAGTGTATAAAAAGTCAAGGTATGAGCTTGATTAATTTGAGTAAAGAACAAGGATTCAACCACCTACCAGTCTATCATAACTGATCACTCATCTTAGTCCCTATGTTTCCTTCCACCAATGTCAACCGTAGAACTTCTTTATATTCAGACCCTTTTTAATAGGCTTATTGTAAATATATAGAATTGCTTGTACTTACATATCTTGTAACACAATTCTGGAATGCTAGCCACAGCATAGAAAGTTCCTATTTTAATGTAAATAGGTTAATTTTATTTAATATAAAAATTTACTCTACATAGAATCATGTGTAATTAACACAGAATTGTTTAGTTTAATAGAACTGCAAAAGCATTCAATTAGCATATTCAGATTCTTAAAAAGCTTCAGATACATACCCTTGGGTATTTTTTATTTGCTAGGTCTTTCTAAGATTATGGATGTTCATATGAGAATCAGATGTTTGCATAAGAATCAAAGGTATTAGTTCCCCATACAGTATTAAACAGACTATTGGTTTTGTTTTATTACAGTTGTTAGTTTGAATATTATAATACAGGGACATGCTGTAGCTTTCTGGTTTGTTTTACTGCTTTCCAAGAATCTGTTTAAAAAATGGGTTTCAAATTATCTCTATTGTCCTCATGCCAGCAGTTCTTCATGATGTATATACATATAAAGAGAGAAACTAAAATATCTTGCCCTCATCAGGGATCAAAATATTACAATACAGAGTTGCAGGTTAAATACACTCCACAGTTCATAGTTAGCTGCACTGTGGCTTTACTCATATCTAAACACTGTAAAAAAAATTTTGAAAGAAAGAAAGAAGTAGAAATAAAAGTGTTTTGGTGACTTCAGGGGGAAAAAGTAAAGAATAAATTTTTAAAAAGAACTCTTTTGTTTGGAGATAAAACTGATTGTATCAAAGACAGTATGACCTGCATGTTTGAAATTTTCCTAAGGCCTGAATATCTTATTTCTGCAAATATTTCAATACAGAAGTTTGACACTCCAAGACTTATGACTACGCTGGCAAGAGATGTATGAAGTCATTTAAATATGTGTAAGTATAATTTATAAAGCAGTTGCATAGAGAAACAGGTTTCAGGTCTTATCAGACACCCTACACAGATCTTAGTTATTTTTGTTATGTTTGATACCCACTGCCAACATTTCATCTGCAAATATCTCTCAAAGCTTCCAAAAAATTACATACAACACAACAGATGCATCAGCATATCTTTAGATAAATTTATTATGCAACCAGAACTGTTATTTCACTCTTCATGATTGTATTGTCACTTACTCATCCAGTTTCTATAATGATTTAAAGAATTTATAGCACTAAATTTCATTAGAAAGCATGATTTTTAGATTCCAAACTAATTAAATTATTTTCTTGCATTGCATCTGTCTATAGTTATATTTTTTCCCAATATCTCAAGCTATTCTTCCTCTTTTGATACTCATTATATATAACTGCAGGATCAAAACATTATTTTTTTAATTTCAACATCAGTTATATATTTCAGAAAGCTGCGAAAAAGCCAAAATACATGCTATGTTTCTATTTAGAGTTTTGTTCTATAAACATCTCTTTCCCTCACAAGAGAGAAAGGATTCAGAATTATGAAATTTCTGGGGAAAAAAAGAGCATTTTGTAAGTACACAAATATTTGCTTTGATCTCTGAAATTGAGACTATCTTAAAGTCTCTAGAATTATTAAAAATAAATGATAAATAATTTTGCAAAAGAGTCAAAATGAAAGTGAAAACTCCAAACTTTATCACCATAGCTATGATTCACAGGAAATTAAGACCTGTACAACAGAAAGCTAAGACAAAACTGGGAGTCAGCTGACAAATATTGCTTTCACAGCAAGGTCTATAAATAAATTCCTATCAAATAAATAAAATATTATAATTCCAACTTTCAATTCAGTTGAAAAGGTTTCCCAGCAGTATCTTCATAGAAGATGTCAGTAACAAGGCTGGAACTGTCAGTATCAGGTTAGCCAAAGCAATGGTCAATGTGATATAGTTCCCACAGTCAAAACAGAACAAAATCTGTGTACACTGCTCCCAGGCAAAGATTCCTAAATTAATCTGAAATTCTCCACATAAAGACATTGGAACTTTTAAGTACTGAAAGGAATATTTAGATAAGCTCTTTAGGATATCAGAGTATAAAAAGGAACCAAATGCAGAAGTGGTCAAAGTGTGTCAAGAACAATTCAGTAAAAATGACACAGTTCAAAAAGTATCAAGAAAGTTGATGACAAAAGACAACGGCAAGAACATTTCAGCAGCATTCTCAATCCACAGAAAACCAACTAAGATACCTTAACTTTTTTGTTGTATGATAATGTCAAATATCACAACAACTATGATTGTTCTCCCTTGAACGAAGCCAAAAGTTTAGATAAAGGAGGCCACACCGAGCTAAGAGAAAGGAAGTAAATAAACCAGAATCAAAATTAGCTCTGCAAAAATGTCAGGAATAAAGCAAAAAGAACCCCAAACTGTAATGAAACAGAGAGAAGATTAAAAAACTATTGTGGATAATATCATAACATTTAACAGATGAAGCAGCTTGCAGGGAAAAGATTAGAAAGGCAAAGGCCCAGCTAGAACTTAAACTGGCCACTGCTGTCAAGGACAACAAAAAATGTTTCTACAAGTACATCAGCGACAAAAGGAGGGCTAAGGAGAATCTCCCTCCTTTGTTGGATGCGGAGGGAATCTTGGCCACGAAGGATGAGGAGAAGGCTGAGGTACTTAATGCCTTCTTTGCCTCAGTCTTTAATAGTCGGACTGGTCATCCTCAAGGTTTTCATGCCCCTGAGCTGGGAGATGGAGATAGGACACAGAATGTAGTCCCAGCTGTCGAAGAGGTGGCAGTCACTGACCTGCTCCTCCACCTGGATGCCCACAAGACTATGGGGCCAGACGGGATCCACCCGAGGATACTGAGGGAGCTGCCGGAGGAGCTTGCCAAGCCACTCTCCATCATTTATCAGCAGTCCTGGTCAACCGGGGAGGTCCCAGATGACTGGAAGGTAGCTAATGTGATACCCCTCTACAAGAAGGGCCGGAAGGAGGATCCGGGGAACTACAGGCCTGTCAGCCTGACCTCGGTGCCAGGGAAGGTCATGGAACAGATCATCCTGAGTGCCATTATGCGGTATGTGCAGGACAACCGGGGGATCAGGCTCAGCCAGCATGGGTTTATGGAAGGCAGGTCCTGCTTCACTAGCCTGGTCTCCTTCTATGACAAGGTGACCCACTTAGTGGATGAGGGGAAAGCTGTGGATGTTGTCTACTTGGACTTCAGTAAGGCCTTTGACACCGTCTCCCACAGCATTCTCCTGCAGAAGCTGGCTGCTCATGGCTTGGACAAGTGCACTCTGCACTGGGTTAAAAACTGGCTGGACGGCCGAGCCCAGAGAGTGGTGGTGAATGGAGCCAAATCCAGTTGGCGGCCGGTCATGAGTGGTGTTCCCCAGGGCTCAGTGTTGGGGCCAGTCCTGTTCAATATCTTTATCGATGATCTGGATGAGGGGATCGAGTGCACCCTCAGTAAGTTTGCAGATGACACCAAGTTAAGTGGGAGTGTCGATCTGCTGGAGGGTAGAAGGGCCCTGCAGAGGTACCTGGACAGGCTGGATTGTTGGGCTGGGGCCAGCTGTATGAGGTTCAACAAGGCCAAGTGCCGGGTCCTGCACTTCGGCCATAACAACCCCAGGCAATGCTACAGGCTTGGGGAGGAGTGGCTGGAAAGCAGCCTGGCTGAAAAGGACCTGGGGGTGATGGTTGACAGCCGCCTAAACATGAGACAGCAGTGTGCCCAGGTGGCCAAGAAGGCCAATGGCATCCTGGCTTGTATCAGGAGTAGTGTGGCCAGCAGGACCAGGGAGGTGATAGTGCCCCTGTATTCGGCACTGGTGAGGCCACACCTCGAATCCTGTGTTCAGTTTTGGGCCCCTCACTTCAAGAAGGACATCGAGGTGCTGGAGCATGTCCAAAGAAGGGCAACAAAGTTGGTGAAGGGTCTAGAGCACAAGTCTTACGAGGAGCGGCTGAGGGAGCTGGGGTTGTTTAGTTTGGAGAAGAGGAGTCTGAGGGGAGACCTTATTGCTCTCTACAACTACCTGAAAGGAGGTTGTAGAGAGGTGGGGATCGGTCTCTTCTCCCAAGTAACAAGTGATAGAACGAGAGGAAATGGCCTCAAGCTGCGCCAGGGTAAGTTTAGGTTGGATATTAGGAAAAACTTCTTTACTGAAAAAGTAGTCAGGCACTGGAACAGGCTGCCCAGGGAAGTGGTTGAGTCCCCATCCCTGGAGGTATTTAAAAGACGGGTAGATGCAGTACTTGACGACATGGTTTAGTGGTGGACTTGGCAGTGGTAGGTTAACGGTTGGACCTGATGATCCTAAGGGTCTTTTCCAACCTTAACAATTCTATGATTCTATGATAAAAGTGTTTATGGGTTCAGTAAGTTCCAAGTAAACTGTTAAGTTTCCACCACCCAGACAGTCTGCCCAAGAGAAACAGGTTAAGAAGTTAGCAGAAGAGAAAACATGCCAAATGAGAGAACACTTTCAAGACCAGATAAACAGATAAACATCAGAAAAAGAAATTATCACTGACAAATTTGTCTCACATAATTAGGCTCTGTAATATATTATAGCACAACCAAAGGTATGAAAGAAACAGTTAAAAGATCAGTTTTTAAAAGCTATGGGAAAGAACAAGTTAATAGAAATACGCTGAAAATTCACAATTCTTGAAGTTACAGAACTCTAAGATTTGAATCAGGAAAGCCTCCAAAACAATGAAAAAGTAACATATTTTGAGTGTTAAAATAATGGAATTGTATGCAATTGCAGGACAGCATGAAATATTCTTCTTTAGAAATAAAGTGTTTTGAGGCATCTTTTTAGATAGAACTAAGAAATTGTTAGGGAGAAGCTTATGGTAGTCTATCATTAGGACTCGATCATATATTAAGCAGGCATTACAAGAAAAGTAGGCAGGCAAGTGCAGTTACAAGTAGATAGGAGCAAAAATTACTTATGATAAACTTAATGTATTTCAACACAACATTTCTCCACTTCTGTCTCAACTCAGAACCATTTATAATACATATCTTCAAGTTGAAATTTATTTCCATTATGATATGGGGATGGAGGAGCTGAAAAATCAAAAAACTCCAGACAAATCTCAGGACCTTTATGAATGAAAATACCATAAGCACATTTAGTGTTAAAAGGTAATTACTAGCATTCATGGGAGAAATCAAGTTTCCTTCCTCAAAGATAGGCAGAAAAGGAGGAGGCAAGACGTCAAAGGTGTCAGCAGGGAGGTTAGGACCCCAGAGAGAATTCTCTGCTGCAAGAGGAAAGCTGCTGCAGAAACAGAGGAACAAAAGACCGAATACTGAAGGTTCAGTCAAGTGCCATTAACAAGCCATCCTCTTTTCCCTTCTTCCTCAACAAAAAAAAGTTCAAGTTCTCGTACTTGAACTCAGAAACAACCAATAGTAACAAGGGTATAACAAGCCTGTTTATCTGTAGTCACATCTCAAACTGAAAAGGATTTCAAGTTAAACTACAAAATTGGTATTCCACTATATATTTTATACTGTAATATATATTTTAAATGAATGGTGATAACAAAGTTTGCTATTTCTTGTTGAGACACTCCATGGCCTGAGATTAGTATACAAATGAAGTTATGCACAGTGTGCCAAACATTACACAGAAAGCTCAGTCCATGGATTGCAGAAAGCAGACATTTGAAATACTTGAGATTTGTGAGTACTTGCAAGTCACTTACAGTCTCAACAGCACTTACAACACTTATTTCCCTGATCCACAGTACTACCAGGAAGCTCTACTTCATTTCACTTTGAAAATTTTCAAGACTATGCATATAAAGATCAGAATAGAACAATAACAGACAGTAAGCACTGGAATTTCACAGATTCCAACCAAAGATTTAAAAATTTGCAAAGGTACATTTCTAATCTTGTTATAGGCATTTTTAAAACGCAATCAGTATTGTTAAGTGTTGTATGAAGAACTTTTCACCATTTGATGAACATTGACTTGAATCTTTGGAAACCTGGGCCCCAGCTTTTCCTCCTTTCTTAGAAGCTCTTCAAAATCAGAAAGGATTGTGAACTTTACCCTGTGCTGGGAGTGGGCTTCAAGTGCATCTGTGTATGTTAGTTTAACTGACCCACTTGAAAATCTTATTGGCCTCCAAAACATCATCACCTGTGTTACTTACGCAAAGAGTGAGTTTAATTGTTGCAAAGATCAGATGCCAAACACCAAGTTACATCTGTTCACTGAACAGATGGGAAAGGTTATGGTATTTGACTATTTCATTATTAGTGAGACAGGTCACTTAACAAGCCATAAATCATCTGTTTACAGGCACTCCATTTGGTGCAAAAGATGACTGTTTTTGGTTTTACACCTTGAAAGTTTTCATCACTGACCAAGTCAGCCATCTTCATACTGAAAATATCATTACTGTGCAAATTATATCTCAAACAGACATAACATATGATGCCCAATGCCACCATTTTTTTACGCACACACAAAATCACGTATTTACTAATTTTTCTCATATACCATGTAACTAGTATATATGATACCATATATGAGAGGAATAAAACATGTTCTTTTTTCTAGAGTGCAAGGGGATGTGAGTATGCTACAACACCCTGTCCATAAGAGTTACATGCCTCCTTATTAAAGCAACCAAGTATTGTACAGAAAATACTTATTTTAATTTTTAGAGAAAACTCAGTAAGACTGATTTCTATTAAGCTTTGTAAGACTTTTGTATAAATTTAACAAAGAATAACTGAGGTTGCCACTTAGTTATAGGCATAAGGTCTCTGGTACTTAGTGAGCTTCAGTAAAAGACAGATATACTGTGTATAAGCAATGAAGCTAGACAGCAAGAAGATATAAATTTGGCAGAGGGAGAAATCTTCCTTGCACCAAGGACAGAGATCGGAAAAAAACCCAAAAGTAATATCATCCTGTATTCTGAAACAGACTTCTATTCTGGGGGGCCCCTTTAACATGCTGATTATGTTCAATCCTACTCTAATCCCCATCTAGAAGGTAAAGTAAATTGCATTAGAAACTGATCATATGATTTGTATATGTGGCTTCATCACCCTTTCACCCTCAAGCTGAACAATACTGTCTTTGCTCATCCTAACTTACACTCATGGGAAGGATAGTAGTAGTATAATATTGCATTATGTGTGGCTCAGTCTCACAAAAGCGTACATATCCATTTATAATTTTACTATTGCCTAGGGCTAACTCTGGGAAAATGTATTTATGATTTTTTGTCCTATTGCTTTTTTTAAGCTTTTGAAAGAAAAATAATAATGTTAGTATATCACAGAAAACACATACAAAGAAAAATTTAACAACATACATACTAGAACATAAGAAAAATAATGCACAGAGGCTGTTTTCAAAGTTTCAGTTATATAGTAACAGAAGACTGAACTACAGTAGGATCAGAAACAAAAAGGGAATTTAAAACATAGAAAAGCTACAAGCCATGGATACTAAATTTAGGAATATAAACCATTTCCTGTCATTAGCTAAGAGAGATGAGATAAATCAGTTGAGCTCTATCGTTATACCAATGGTTTACACTTTGATATCTGATCTGTGTTTTCATTCCACTTTTTTGTATTTACTCAGGTTTATTGTCCTATTAAAAAAAAGTGACTGTGAAAAATAGAAAAGTATTACTTCAGCTCTGTAAAACCCAAAAGTCTTGAACCATAAATAACCTAAGCTTCCTAAACCAAAGACCATGTCCTCCACAGCATATCCAGAGATTTAATTCCATGAAAGACTGGGAGTAAGGAACTTTATGATGAAAATGTAACATCAACAATTTTAAGTGAAAACTAGGAATGGGATACAGTGACAGGAATACTGACAGAAAATGGAAGTTTTGAAGTATGCAAAACGTTTCCTCTTCATAAGGAATCACAAACTTAGAAGGGCCTACTTTGAACACCCTGACCCCTAAGAAATTCTGTGTCATGATAAAAACTACTAAGACCTCGACATCATAATTGTTTAGCTTGATTTTCAAAAACAACATTAAGAAAATCCAAAATTAAGTTTCCACAGGTTTTGTTAAAACAGGTGGATGGGACACTGGATTTTCAACACATCTTCCCCTTCTCATCTTGTTAATTTATTTCTAAGTCTGACATACAATTCTTCATATTATCACCAAAATACTTCAGGAAGCTAGTAGCAAAGAGAACAAAGGTGAACTCAAGACTACAAAGCAACCATTTTTCCAGACAGCTTAAATATATGAATCCTGCCAGAGCTCCAAACTTGGTTTAGAAAGAAAAATCTACCTCATGCTTAGGACCACACTTTTGACTTCTGTAATCCTATGAGTCATATGATGTTTATTACTTTTTTTTTCTTTAATGGCTGATGGATGAGAAACCACAAAAATCCCAAAACAGAAGGAAAGAAATGGCATTGCACGCATGCCTCTGTAAGAGTCTTTCAGTATGCTCAGAAAGCTTTGCTACAGGACATCACCTTGGGCTCTAGTGATAGGACACAAACTATCATCCTCATAATAATTTGTCCTGATGTACAAGAGGTCATCATAAAAGAAAGCAAAATATTTGGGAAATAAATCAAAAGATGAGCTTCACTTGTCATATAATATAAAAGTTATAGAATATTTTCCCAAAATACTTTAATAGCTTACTATTTCCCCAAGGAAATGCATCCATTTACCAACTTGTCTGTGTAAAATATTATCTTTTTTTAATATCTGACAGTCATATGAAAAGAATCTAATATCTTAGTTTGGAGTCAGCAGAAATCTATTATTTCTGTTAGGAAAGTGAAAAGCATCTCACTTTCTCTTTAAAGATACTCCACTAAAAGGAGTGAACTGGCATAGAACAAAAAGTTATTTACTGTTTGTCCTTTAGAGTATAAAAAATGCATCATATTTTCATTGAATGTATTGGAATTGCTGACATCATGCCTCAGTTGGCTCACTGTCATACCTAGGATAAACAATATTTCTCAGTAAAAAGGTTTTGAATGTTCTGGTCAAATGTCAAAATCACTTAGCCTATAAACAGGAATAATTCTAAGTGAAAAATTCATAAAGCAATGATGGAGAAGTCTATTTTGGATATCTTATGAAACAACTGCATGTTTTTCTTGTTATCATCATGTTCTCTTAAATATGTATCTCCTGTAATACAGACAGTTTATGTGGAAGAATGGCTAAGTGAGAAGGGACATGATCTTTTCAGTATGAGCAATCCTGCTTTTAGTGTATCAAGAAGCACAGAGGATACTATGAACTGACCTTGAACGGCAAAGGACTACTTGGCAAACAACATAAGAAGCGGAACTAAGTCCAGAATATGCTGATAGACCTCTTCGCGTGAACAGCAACCCTGTACCAATCATATAACTGTCTTAAGCACATGAACACATGTAATGAACCAATCATATAGATATTGCTACCGCGTGCTTTGCTGATTGTCTATATAAACCTGGTAATTGTCTGAAATAAACGAGAACGATCATACTCTCATCGAGGTTACATCGTTACTCCGGGTCCGTCTCCCACTCCGACAAGTTGAGTAGCTCCTTCACTGTCAGTGTAATTTGAATGAGTGTGTCACCTCAGAGAATGCCAAGTAATGGCAAAAATTTAGCTAAAGAGAGAATGGTTCTCTATGCCTCAGATAGTCTTCAGCAACAGAGAACAACAAGATCTGTTCTCTGGAATATTGCTTTTTGCCATTTTACTAACATACAACATTTAATGCCAAAATCAAAGTGTTGAAAACATGCTGTAAAAATCAAATACCATTCTAAGAATATAAAAGGCTGTATAATATATTTGCTCTTCTGTGGGTCAGAAGAGCAAGGCAAGAGCAACCAGAGATGATTAAAACATTGGAAGCAACTGAATGACAAGGGTTTTTTGAGTCTCCTACATATAACAAGATAGCTGCTTCTCCCAGCATCAGATGTACTGTGTCAAAAGTGTATCTTTGATGCCAGCAGGTTCCTGCAAGGAAGCTTGATTTTCATATTTTCCAACACTGAAGAGTTAAATTTTGATTTGTAATGCATTTTAAAGTGCATATATAGGTTTCTTAGCTTTTATACTTTAAAAAAAAAAAAACAGACAATGACAGATCACAGAAGCAGAAAATACACTGGAGTTTAAAATCAGAACAGCCATACATTTTACTAAATGTGTGCATTTTACCCATAAATTTCAAATACAAGTTTATGGAATGCTGGACACAGAATAATATTAAGTCCTGGAGAGAAGGAGTTATATCCTACACACGCATTTGAACAAGTTGTCTGGTCAAGGGCAACAGATAAAGTTCAGTAAAATGTTTTTCTACAGCCATATTTACTTTCCAAAGCCTCACTTATTTGCCCGTATAAGCATTTCTGAGGAATGGTGCTGGACCTGACAAGCCACACAGTATGGATAAACTTAAACTCTTGGTTACAGGTGGCCAGAGAAAATCCATAATCAGCTTATCAGGTTATAAATAAGTATGTGAATTAAACAATGGAAGTATTGTCATCCTTAATTTCCTTGTGACAATTTTACTTCCCTTTTACTTATCAAATGGAGTAAGACTTATAAACTTATGCTTCTATGCAGTTTAAAAGTATTTATTCTGATAATGAAGATAACATTTCTTGACAATAGTAATGTGAGTTGAATCAGGAGGATTCCTCAATAAAAACCGTTAACATTTGCTTAACTGCAAAATGCTATGTTTTTCCAAACTAACCTATCATCTAGAGAAAACTCAAGGGCAAATAAGATCATAGAATCATAGAATTGTTGAGGTTGGAAAAGACCCTTAAGATCATCAAGTCCAACCGTTAACCTATCACCACCAAGTCCACCACTAAACCATGTCCTCAAGCACACATCTACCCATCTTTTAAATACCTCCAGGGATGGGGACTCAACCACTTCCCTGGGCAGCCTGTTCCAATGCCTGACAACTCCTTCAGTAAAGAAATTTTTCCTAATATCCAACCTAAACTTACCCTGGCGCAGCTTGAGGCCATTTCCTCTTGTCCTATCGCTTGTTACTTGGGAGAAGAGACTGATACCTACCTCACTACAACCTCCTTTCAGGTAGTTGTAGAGAGCAATAAGGTCTCCCCTCAGACTCCTCTTCTCCAAATTAAACAACCCCAGCTCCCTCAGCCGCTCCTCATAAGACTTATTCTCTAGACCCTTCACCAACTTCGTTGCCCTTCTTTGGACATGCTCCGGCACCTCAATGTCCTTCTTGAAGTGAGGGGCCCAAAACTGAACACAGGATTCGAGGTGTGGCCTCACCAGTGCTGAATACAGGGGCACTATCACCTCCCTGGTCCTGCTGGCCACACTACTCCTGATACAAGCCAGGATGCCATTGGCTTTCTTGGCCACCTGGGCACACTGCTGGCTCATGTTTAGGCGGCTGTCAATCATCACCCCCAGGTCCTTTTCAGCCAGGCTGCTTTCCAGCCACTCCTCCCCAAGCCTGTAGCATTGCCTGGGGTTGTTATGGCCGAAGTGCAGGACCCGGCACTTGGCCTTGTTGAACCTCATACAGCTGGCCCCAGCCCAACAATCCAGCCTGTCCAGGTCCCTCTGTAGGGCCCTTCTACCCTCCAGTAGATCGACACTCCCACCCAACTTGGTGTCATCTGCAAACTTACTGAGGGTGCACTCAATCCCTTCATCCAGACCATTGATAAAGATATTAAACAGGACTGGCCCCAACACTGAGCCCTGGGGAACACCACTCATGACCGGCCGCCAACTGGATTTGGCTCCATTCACCACCACTCTCTGGGCTTGGCCGTCCAGCCAGTTTTTAACCCAGTGCAGAGTGCACTTGTCCAAGCCATGAGCAGCCAGCTTCTGCAGGAGAATGCTGTGGGAGACGGTGTCAAAGGCCTTACTGAAGTCCAAGTAGACAACATCCACAGCTTTCCCCTCATCCACTAAGTGGGTCACCTTGTCATAGAAGGAGACCAGGTTAGTGAAGCAGGACCTGCCTTTCATAAACCCATGCTGGCTGAGCCTGATCCCCCGGTTGTCCTGCACATGCTGCATGATGGCACTCAGGATGATCTGTTCCATGACCTTCCCCGGCACCGAGGTCAGGCTGACAGGCCTGTAGTTCCCCGGATCCTCCTTCTGACCCTTCTTGTAGATGGGTGTCACATTAGCTACCTTCCAGTCATCTGGGACCCCCCCAGATTATAATTATAATTAAATTATGTTATATAATTTTATAATTAAATATAAATTATAATGACTTTGCTTTCAATTTTCTTTAAAAGTTTGCTTCTGGAAATTTGGAGAAAAAAATATTATTCTTATCCTTTTGAGTAACACACTAAGTTTTAGCTCAAACTTTTAAATAAGAGTCATGTGAATTAAAACAGGACTTTGCAGAATCATATGGTGAAATTTTAACTTTATGAATGCAACAATCTAAGCAATAAATTACAAGCCACTCTTTTCTATGTCCTTCAGTTTCTTACCTGTGATTTTTGTCTGTGAGTCATTTTTTTATATGAAATACTACCAATAACATTGTATCAATCAAGATTTCAAGACAAACAAATATTTACTAACTTCAGTGATATTCATTGCAATGATATTCATCAGCTTACCTCATCAATCATCATAGGCACTCAAAATATATGTAAATACATATATCTTCATAACTGACTAATATGCTTCTGGCCAGGATGCCTCACAGCAGTTCCATCTCCTTTTCACTTACTCACTAGACCCATACCTACTATATCCTCCTGAATACCCAAATATGCTCATACCATAAATAGAGCATTGATATAAAGGAAGATACTTATTTCCATGAGGTTAAATCCACAAATGGAATACACTCTCTTTAGGATTCTTTTGGATTTACCAGTTTCTTTCTTCCACACTCTTTCATTTAAAAAAAAAAAAATATATATATATGTATATATAAAAAATAAAACTATTGACTTTATTCCCTAGCAGTAAGTGTAAAGGCTTGGGCCCACTTGATGCTATGTTTCAGTTTTACCTTCTTAAGGTTTTTTTTTTCTTTTCTTTGTTGGAGCTTTTTCATTTTGTTTTTAAATCTCCAAGTTTACATTTTAATGTTTAATTTCTGTTTTAACATTTAATTTTTTTTTTTTTTTAAGAAATAAAAGAACCAGAGTACCAGAGATGAAGAAGTGGAAGATTGTCCACTGAGAACTACAAGGGCATTGCCAGAGTGGGCAGAGATGCAGTTAGAAAGGCAAAAGCTCAACTTGAATTGGAACTGGCCAGAGACGTCAAAAATAACACGAAAGGGTTCTTCTGGTATGTAAGTTGTAAGCAGAATCAGAAGGAAAACATAGGCCCACTGTTAAACGGTAGAGGTGAATCAGTCACCAACAATGCTGAAAAGGCAGAGGTTCTCAACACCTTCTTCACCTCTGTCTTTACCAACACTGTCGGATCCCAGGCGTTGGGAATGAAAATCCAGGAGGATCCAAACACAGACCCACCATCAGTGAAGAAGGAGTTAGTATGTGAATTATTACAGGAGCTTGACCCCTACAAATCAATGGGCCCTGACGCCATCCACCCGAGGGTGTTGAGGGAGCTGGCTGATATCATTGTGGGGCCACTCTCTATAATCTTCAAGAAGTCGTGGAGATCGGGGGATGTCCCAGAGGACTGGAGGAAGGCAAATGTTACCCCTATCTACAAGAAGGGCTCAAGGGAAGATCCAGGTAATTACAGGCCCATCAGTCTTACTTCAGTCCCTGGGAAAGTCATGGAATGGATCCTCCTGGGGGCCATCACGAGTCAAATGAAGCATGTGATTGGGAAAAGCCAACACGGCTTCACAAAAGGCAGATCGTGCCTGACAAATCTGGTGGCCTTCTATGATAAAGTGACCTGCTCGGTTGACATGGGGCGAGCGATCGACGTTGTCTACTTGGACTTCTCCAAGGCCTTCGATACGGTTCCCCACAGCCTCCTTCTGGAGAAACTGATGCATTATGGCCTGGACAAGTGGTCTGTGCAGTGGGTGAGGAATTGGCTGACGGGCCGCACCCAAAGGGTGGTGGTAAATAGCTCTTTTTCAAACTGGCAAACCATCACAAGTGGGGTCCCCCAGGGATCGATATTGGGCCCAACGCTATTCAATATCTTCATAAGTGATCTGGATAATGGGATCAAATGTACCCTGATGAAGTTTGCAGATGACACCGAATTGAGTGGGGAAGTAGACACTCTAGAAAGGAGAGCCACCCTGCAGGAAGATCTGGATAGGCTGGAAGAGTGGGCTAACAAGAACCTTATGAAGTTTAACAAAGACAAGTGTAAGGCCTTGCACCTGGGAAAACATAATCCAGGAGTGCAGCTCAGACTGGGATCCACCTGGCTGGAGAGCAGCTCCGTGGAAAGGGACCTGGGGGTCCTGGTGGACAGGAAGCTCAACATGAGTGAACAGTGTGCTGCTGCAGCCAAGAAGGCCAAGAGGATGCTGGGTTGCATCAAAAAGGGCATCACAAACAGAGATAAAGAAGTCATTATCCCATTCTACTTGGTGCTTGTCAGGCCACACCTGGAATACTGTGTGCAGTTCTGGTCCCCGTTATACAAAAAAGATGTGGACAGGCTGGAGGGGGTCCAGAGAAGGGCCACCAAGATGATCAAGGGTCTAGGAAGCCTGCCGTATGAGGATAGGCTGAGAGAGCTGGGTTTGTTCAGCCTTGAGAAAAGGATGCTTAGAGATGATCTCATCACCATGTTCCAGTACTTAAAGGGGAGCTACAATGAAGATGGAGACTCCCTTTTTACAAGGAGTCACATGGTGAAGACAAGGGGTAACGGGTGCAAGTTACTCCCAGGGAGATTCCGACTGGACACAAGAGGTAAATTTTTCACAATGAGAGCAGTCAATCATTGGAATAATCTCCCCAGGGAAGTGTTTGACTCTGCTACGCTGAACACGTGTGAGACTCAGCTGGACATGGTGCTGGGCCATCTTGTCTAGATTGTGCTAGAATGGTTGGACCAGATGATCCTTGAGGTCCCTTCCAACCTGGTATTCTATGATTCTATGATTCTATGAAATAGTTATAACTGATCCCTAATGACTGCTATCCTCTTAACCCTTTAATATAAGCTACTCATTACAATGTGGAAATAGTATACAAATAGGGGTGATTTAGAATTTAAATCCCCTTCTGTTCCACTGAACAGTTTGAGTTGCAAAAAGTATATAGAGCAATATTCTCCTGTATTTAAGTGCATTACCAAGAGAAAAGGCAGAGAACATTAATTGGTGAGGCTGAAGTTAACAATCCTGTTAAAACAACAATATCTACAATGAGAACAGAACTTGTCAAACATCATCCCATCAAACCCTGGATTTGCTTTATATTTACCCTGTTCCTTTATAGTATCTCCAGAGCATTAACTGAAAATGCTTGCAGAAACCATACAGAAAATAAGTAAAATGTGCATACTTTTTCACAAAAAAAGTACTACATAAAGTCAGTCCGTCTCGCAGTCCAAGGAAGCTTAGCCTGAAGTCACTACTTATGTGACTACATACTGTCATGGATGAGTGGTTAGGCCACTTAAAAATCACCGTCAAAGATATTTGCAAATAGTGATTTTAATAGAAATTTATAAAAGTGTGATTTAACAGAGTTCAATGGCAAGGTTCACTATATTACTTATTAAATGAATGGAATATATATATAAAGAGAAAGAAAGAGGAAATCGAGCCCAAAGAAAATACACAGAGGAAAAGGGAAGCCCTCCCATTGAGTCACGAGGTTCAGAATGGACCCCTTTGCTTTCTAAACTCCTTCTCGGAGAGGAGCCTAGGTGTGGCTGGATCCTCATGAGGTTCAACAAGGCCAAGTGCAAGGTCCTGCACCTGGGTCGGGGCAACCCCCAGTATCAGTACAGACTGGGGGATGAAGGGATTGAGAGCAGCCCTGAGGAGAAGGACTTGGGGGTACTGGTAGATGAAAAGCTGGACATGAGCCGATAATGTGCACTCCCAGCCCAGAAAGCCAACCGTATCCTGGGCTGCATCAAAAGAAGTGTGGCCAGCAGGTCGAGGGAGGTGATTCTGCCCCTCTACTCAGCTCTGGTGAGACCCCACCTGGAGTACTGCGTCCAGCTCTGGAGTCCTCAGCACAGGAATGACATGGTCCTGTTGGAGTGAGTCCAGAGGAGGGCCACAAAAATGATCAGAGGGATGGAGCACCTCTGCTATGAGGAAAGTCTGGAAGAGCTGGGGTTGTTCAGCCTGGAGAAGAGAAGGCTCCAGGAACACCTTATTGCAGCCTTTCAATACTTAAAGGGGGCCTACAAGAAAGATGGGGACAAAGTTTTTAGTAGGACCTGTTGCAATAGGACAAGGGGTAATGGTTTTAAACTAAAAGAGGGTAGATTCAGACTAGATATCAGGAAGAAATTTTTCACGATGAGGGTGGTGAAACACTGGAACAGGTTGCCCAGAGTGGTGGTAGATGCCCCATCTTTGGAAACATTCAAGGTCAGGCTGGATGGGGCTCTGAGCAACCTGATCTAGT
This sequence comes from Theristicus caerulescens, assembly GCA_020745775.1. Lineage (NCBI taxonomy): Eukaryota > Metazoa > Chordata > Aves > Pelecaniformes > Threskiornithidae > Theristicus > Theristicus caerulescens. Next base: position 80,984,629 of record CM036558.1, read on the forward strand.
TGAAGATGTCCCTGCCAATTGCAGGGGTGTTGGACTAGATGACCTTTAAAGGTCCCTTCCATCCCAAAGCATTCTATGATTCTATGATTCCATGATCCAATCCTAGTCTCAGACTTGGTCAATGGTTTATGGCTAAGGATTAGCCATAGTAGTTTAAGGTTTGGTTGCAGCAGGGAGAGAATCAGAAAAATTTAGCAGTAACTAATCATTAATTAATCTAGCATCTACAAAGTGATTAAATGAGGTTTACTATAATATTTGAATCGACTCACACACACACACAAAATAGGCCTAAATACTCATTATATGTGCAGTTAAAGGTACTTATTGACATATGCTCAGTTAAAGGCACCAATAAAAAATTCTCTGCCAGGTTTAGTGAAATACTCACTGTAAATGACTGTCTCAATGGGTGAAAGTCAAACCTCGAGGAGCAAGGAGCACTGGAGATCGGGCAAAAGTCAAACCTTGAGGAGCAAGGAGCGCCAGAGATCAGCTCATGCAAACTTAAGAGTTCACAGTTCTGAGAGGCGTCCCACTCAGAGGGAGATTCTGGTGCAGCCTGCTGCAGTCCAGGAGAGCTCAAAGGGTCTCACTTGGTACTGCTGTTTATAGAGCTACAAGATGATTGACTTTAGGCGTCACTATATTTCCATTCTACTTTCACAGCCCGTGTTGAAAATTACTAAAGTTCTCAATTCCAGTGATGCTGGTACAGATCCTCCCAAGTTACAGCCTAGATAACATAGGCCCCAAGGCTGCCAGGTGGCGACTAGTACAGATGAAAAATATGTTCCAAGGTTGTCAGGGCTGCCTCCCTGGGACAGACAGGGCTGCTCCAAGGTTGTCAGGGCTGCCTCCCTGGGACAGACAGGGCTGCTCCCACCTCAGCCATGTAAGAGTTTTCATATAGTCAAGGGACGCTTAGCCGCCAAACTCGTTACACAAAGGACAAGTTTTGATGGGAGTTACTGAGATTGTAAAGCAGCTTTGCTTCCCATTCTCTGCCAGGTGCACAAGAAGAAAAGGGGAGGGGGAGTGCACCACCACACACACATATAAATCTATGATAAGCACAGGTTAATTACTCCTGTGTATTTACCTTCAGTTCAACACTGCTGGTTTGGATAGATCCTTGAAATAACTATGATCTTGTTTTCAAGGCCAACTTGTGTACATAAAGAGCTCTTGCATGTGCTTTGACATAGAGGTACCTGCAGTTAAAGAATTCATAGTGTTGTACATTAACTAATTTGTTTGATAAACTCAAGGGCCACAGAAATAATAGCTGATGTATTCTACTAATACCTACACTATTATACATGGTTTTGTAAAGCATTTTCACCACCAGATACATTAATCTGTAACTGTATACTAAAGGTCACGTTAAGGTGTTGTTGCAGATGTGACAGTGCACTTCGCTCATAAGAGAGAAGCAACAATAGACTTGATTGATTGATATAAAACAGTGAGTTAACAAAGTTCAATGGTAAATGCGTAGTATTAGTAAGATTCAATGGCAAGGTACACCTGATTATCTACTGCATAGAGGACAGGGTCAGACAAAACTGTCAGGGAGACCCTCCCGTTGAGTCATGAGGTTCAGAGAGGACCCCCTTTCTAAACTCCTTCTCAGAGAGGAGTCTAGGTGCAGATGGATCCAGTCCTAGTCCCAAACTTGGTCAACGGTTTATGTGTAAAGCATTATATATGCGCAATCAACCCCTTATATCACTTAGCTAAGATTTCAAAGTTTAGCATGCTATTAGACACTTACCGAGGATCTGTTGCAGCAAGGAATCTCTCAGCCTTGAGGAGTAACCTTGAGAGAGGTCCCTACTCAAAGTCAGTCCTGGAGTGCAGCCTGCTGCTGTGCAGGAGAGCTCAACGGGCCCTGAGCTGTCCACTATTTATGGAGTAAGATGATTGACTTATAGTCATACTTGCATACCAGCAAGATGTCTGGGTCACTACACCAGGCAGCCCTTGGCTACTGTGTTGCCATGCATCTCCAAAGTTCAGCATAAGCTGGATGCAGCCATCACAACCTGCCTTGGTGGTTATTGCTTAATGCGGCAGGGGGAGCACACCGCCACAGGTGTGCATGTCATGCTAAGCTGGAACATATCAGTTGATAGTAGCTCAAAATTTATCAAAACGGGTGAAAATTCTCAATCTTATTTATATGTATGAAGTCAAAATTCATTTGCAATACAGTAAGTGGTTAAATAGTATTCATTTTGAAACCTGTCTGTGAAACTTCAAAAATGATTACACTGTAGTGTTACAGTCTCTTCCTCTAAGGTAGCTGCCAACAGGAAGGTGTTATTGGAGAGTAGTAACTCTTGTCTAAGTTCACTTTCTGATTCATTTTTCTTGGGAAATAGTAAAACCAGATTAACAGGTCACACTTTAAAGCCAGTACTCCCTGTCCACCCCTCCGTTGCTCCCATTTGGGAGATTTTTCACAAAATTGGTTCACCAACACAGGCCTTTTGCAAAAACTATTGAAAAGTTTTAACGCAAAATTATTTATTATGCGTTTTCAAAAAAAATACCAGAAATAAGACTGCTTATCTTTGCAGTAACATACATATAACATATGCTAGTATGAAATTAAAAGAAGTGCTCAGGAGTGTCTGCTCCAATATGACCCTCTGGGAAGGAACAGTACCAATGGAGGGAGGGGTATGTGACCTTTTCTGACTTCTACAACAAAAGCACAGAAGACTGGTGACCGCATTGAGAAAACCCTGTAAGGAGACTTATTGTCTGTTCTTGAGTTAGCACTGATAGAAGTCATGTAACAGACAATGAAAGCCTTGCACAGCATATTCAACTTGCAGCGGAAAATGACTGCTTGTATTCACACTGGCAAAGGACTAGTTTTTTCCACATTGTTTTTACCTACAAACATTCATGTCAACATATTTTGGGGTTAAAATATTTTTAGCAAGGGTTTGCCTTTGCTTTACTTCAAGCACTCTTAAAGTTCTGGCATGCTTTTCTATTAATAACACAATAAGTGAAAGTGCATATATTACAGAGCAAAATGTGGTTATTTCAAGCCTTATGTACAAGATCAATGAATCTGTGGCTATGCATATTTAAGTAACATGGTCAACAATAATGGACAGTAATAGGCCCCAAAACAATATCATCCAGGATGTTCTAATGGGCAGGAAGGGAGGGATGGAGGATTTATAAACTGTCACTGACAAAAAGGAAGACTAGTCCATTAATCTTACTGACTTTTAAAAGAAACAGGTTAAGCTAAAAGACACTACTCTTTCCTCTGTTAGATGAGGAAAACTTGTTTTTCTGGCATCTCTCTGAATTGGTCAGGCTTCACTGCATTTCATGTTTACAAACTTATTTCCAATATGTTGATAGATGATCTATTTCTGTTCACACTCTTAGTTAAGCACATGCTTAGCCAGGCTTCTCTGTACAGGTGTCTAGTCTCCAGGAAAGCAATAGTTCATTAATCTAACTCCTTCTAGCCAAGGCTGGGCAGGACATTTTCCCCTTCTCATATCATGGTTTGTAGGGTTCCTTCTTCAGGATGGTAAGGACCTTTTACTGTTAACCATGTTGCAAGTACAGTCGTGTGCAAAGCAGATTCGTTACTGCAATTTGTTGAAGGGAAATGCAGTAGAATTAAAAGCAATTTTTTCTGAGTTTGAACCCTTACGTGTTCAATTCATTCAAGCTACCCAATGATTACAACCATCTTTACAGTCAACAGAATCCCATTCCACAATTAATTTACTCACTAATGGGGGGGGGGGGAGTGATTTGTTGTTCATATAAAACTCTAATGTATGAAGTCACATTTAATTTTCAGCTGAAGATTTCCAATAAAGTACATGTTTTCTTTAAACATTTGCTTACACTACTGTTTCCTTTTGTAGTATTGGCTTCAAGGCCCATACCATGCAAGCAACTATTAAATGGAATAAAAAGAATAAAAATGAAAATTATGGTAATAAAAATTGTTGGCACAGAAATAACTCAACTCTAAAACTACCTTGCACTTGAAAACTGGATCTTGCTAGATCTAGGACTGAAATTAACCAAACCCAAAATCTTTGAAACATAATTTCTTATGACTTCAGGCTAGAAGTCCTGCTGAACAGCAGGCAGGAAACCTTTGCTCAACTGGAGATGGCTAAATTACTCAGAAATCTATTGAGAGAGAGAAAAAGCACATTCCTCCACTCAAGGAGGGAAATCCTCACAGTTCCAAATGAATGTTACTTCCTAGCTCAACATGGACAGAGTTTAAGGAACAGGGACAAACACAGGCAAAAGACTTTGCACTGCACCACAAAGAGGATCATTAAATGAACTGTATCACTGACTTCTGTTTCCATTTTCATGCTGACTTGTGCACTTAATTCAGTATGGGGTAGTAGCATGAACTCTTCATGTAGCAAGTGGGCACCTGAAGATGACCAAAATTAAAGCAGTCTTTTCATTACCTTCTTTTCACTATATTTATGGGTGCAATCTAAAAGCATTTGGTACAGGAAGGGAAAAGTAAATCTCTACTTATAGTGCCAGCATTTCCAAGGGTTACATGCTGATTTATTTTGTACAAGCTTCTGCCTAGAGAAAATATTAAAAGCTTATCCTTCTCAAGTGCACAATGCCATGAAACTTTCAGGAAGATCTGCCCCTCTTTTGCACTTTTTTTTCAGAATGAGAAAACAATTTGATCCTCATTTTAGTAGTATTTCATAGCACTGTAAATCTCTGTCAGTCACTTATAATGGAAACTATTAGGATGACAAATGGAGGATTATCTTGTCTTGATTATGATCTCTGAAAGCAGCATGGGTAAAGGAAACCTTAAAAACCAAATACCCTGCTTTCTTTCAAAGACCCCAGTATAATTTAAAAAGGAAAATAAAACAAAAAGCTTTTGAAAGATAATTTTACAACTAGGTCATAACTGACCTAAGTTCTCTGCAAAAAAAATGAAAATTTTATGTTATATAACACAACATTCTACAAGCTTTATATGAACAACCCAATTATTTACAAAAGCAAGACAGGAAACGATGCCTGTATTTTTCAAGCTAATGCATTTTGTTTATTGTAATCTGAAAGCATCTGGACGGAGCACTTTTGCATTATAGGAAATTTATTCTAGATTTGTTGGGACTGCAAAAAGCTTTATGCTGTTTATAAATATTTAGCACTTGACAATGATTACTGGCCTTTATCTAATGTACTCTGAGGTCACAAGATTCCAAAGTGCATGTTATAGTGCTGGAATACAGGTGGTTGGAGAATTAAAAGCAATGCACTGCTTGTATTTTGTTCCAGTCATCCCAAAAATATAAACACGCAGCTGTGGTGTAGTATTGCAGTCTTATTCTCATTTTCTTCAAAATGAAAAAAAGAACTAAAACGTTCCAGTGAATAAAACAAGCAAAAGATCATGATTAGTACCTTCTATAACAAAATCCTTTTTATTCTGTGCTGCATCTTTTTTTGTCAACGTTTTAAAGCACAAACAACCTTGTATACTTTGATACAGAATTTAGCAGTAAGACTTGGTTTGAAATGAGGTTTTCATGTAACATTCTAGTATAAATAACCAGTGTTATGCTTCAAGAGTTTTCTGAAATTGCAACTAGCTAGAAATTATAAAAACCAAGAAAGAGCTGTGTAAACTTGCTGAGATTCTTGCAAGATGAAAGTATCCCTGCAAAAGAATTTAGGGCAATTGCATTTGAATCAAACAGAAAAGCCTGCATTTGTTAATATTTTTGACTGATTTTATATAAAACCCTATGCTAAGATACAGAAATCTTTTTAATTATAAATTCCTGTAGATCAGAGTTTGCAAACCCACTAGTAACATTTAGGCTAATATATATTCTATATAACTACAGAAGTGTAACAATTCTGTGTAAGAATACTAAAGCATGTAATACAAGGATACAAGGAAATTAAAGAAAAGATAGAACTTGACTTTAGTTGCCTGAGCTGTCCATTACTTTGGTAAGCTAGAGCATCCTGATATAAAACAATGCTAAATTTGCACAGTTAAGAACTGTGAAAAACAATCTATAAAAACATCACGTTAGTGGAAAGGATTCTTGAACATTATACTGAAGGAGGTAAAAAAATGTGGAAGTCTCTACTATTAAAGAAAGTGTCTTTTAGTCAGATCAATATTTGCAGACCAGAATAGATTTGAAGCATTTGCTTCACCTACTGCCTACAGTCATAAATGAAGTAAAGGTATTCACTTTAAAAATTCCCATGTATTGTAACTAAGCATCAAATGGCATACTCTGGGAAAAAGGCCAAAAAACATTTTACTTCCCACACAGACAATTCTGGCATCTGAATTCTGAGGCAAATACAGCAAGATTATGCAATTCCTGTATAATAAATGAGATATTTCTCCTAGTGTCTATGCACAGAAATGTGGAGGCACTGAAGAACAACTCAAGAAACAAAAGATGAGAAGCAACAGGCAGTTTAGAAATCCGTATCAGTCTAGGAGTGAATAGCTCTCCTAATACCCTGTGATATTGATCATATGTAAAACAATGCATTATGTCAGGAAAAGTCATCTCAGAGTAAGCATGCCAGATATTTTGAAAAGATAGAAAAGTATATTTCAAATGTTTTTGAGTGTAGTCTGCAAATCACATGAAAAATTGTAGTGTATTTTCATTACACAGAAGGTGCAAAAAAAGAAAAATAATATTGCTAAAGCCTACAGTGCAAATTTAGGACACGGAGCACATTTACAGAAAATACCAATTTAAAGTTATGATTAAACTAAAATTAATCAGAAAATCAATTTCCCACCTAGCAATATGTATCACAGTTTTGAGAAGGTGTCCTCTATGTCTCATACCTAATGAAGAACTTTAACCTTGACCTGAATTTCAACACCGTAAGTAACTCCTTAAGCAAGAAGCTGCATCAGCCATACATAAAATCATCAGGCAGTCATCACAGTGACAGTGGACTTTCTTGCAACATGAAATTCATATGACTGTATTCAGATGCACACACACTCACTTATGCACATATATGAGTGGTAGTTACGTGAATTATACACAGATATACATGTATATATATCTCCATGTATATATGGCTTCCATCAGGCCACTTCCCTGGTGGCAGTGGGGAGAGGTTCCAGCAGGGCCTCCAGCCCCGGCAGCTGCTCCTGGCTGAGTCTCTGCTGCAGGGCCTGGCCTGAGCAGTGGCTGCTACCATGTCATAGCCTTCCTGGGCCTGCACCTCCTACCCACTGATATGCGCCTGGCTCTGTCCCCATCCCCAGGGAGGTGATGGGGGCTGGGGCTGCCCCAGTGCCCCAGGCTGCACTGTTCCTGGCTGGGGGGGCAGGACAGGCCTTGGCTGCTCGGCCCTGCCCTGACTCACTGGGGAGCCCCCAGCCGTTCCTGGAGAAGTTAAAAATTCAACATATCCATTATATATATAATTAGAAATAGCCAGCTTCCTGAATGTAATTTTCCCCCATTCACACTCTCGGTTTTATAGGTCACCACAGCTCCTCAACAAATAGCTCAAAATAAACATAATTGTGGATGACACCAAGGCAATGGCAAAATCAGTGCTTGGAATCTGAGACCCTGGGACCACAAGCCTTTCTGTACTCTGCAACTGTCAAAGGACCACAATGACTCTCTTTTTTTGCCATAGCATCCACCAAGCCTCAAATCAAGCTGAAATACTCTCAGTTAAACAAGGACATGGTATATCTAAACAAGTTTTATTACTGTCAGCTGCAATATGTGGGACTGGAGGTTAAACAAATATAATGCCTATCCTTTCCAAAGAAAGAAGAAAATACTAACACTCAATGGATATTAAATTGAGGCAGGAGAGTACAAAAGGAAGTGGTAAGAGGAACAAAAGCCTTGATTTCGAGGGGTATTACTATAGTTTGGGGATAGGTCCCATGCTCCTAATCCCAAGTTTTAAAGAATAACTGTCATGAGAAAAATAGTTGTCAACATATAAAGTTCCAATTCACTAGCATTGTGTAAAAGAGAATGGATAGAATAAGGCTTCCTCTTTTTACTCCTCTGCATATGTACAGTTTACTTTTTGCGTAGCTGTTCTCATGTTTAGTAATTGAACACATCTTCTTTAGACAAGCTGTGAGTGAACAATGGGAAAAGCCTTTCTATTGTCTATGATTAATTTAGCTACTCACACAATGAAGGTATTTTTTCCTTCACTTACACTGAAGTAATTGATTTATACCAGTAGAATAAGCAGGAAGACATAGCTTTATTTCATCTAACTCTACTTTTATAGTCCTTCAAGATAATTTTCGTCTGCTACCTGATTTAATTCATCAGAAAGGAGCTCCAGAACCAATCAAACACTCTCCATCAAATTATGTGTACAGTAAGTCTATAGTCAGCAGAATTTTTACTATTTCTTTAAATTGCTGTAAAATAGTGCACTAAGAAGGCCACAACAAGAATTAGGGACCTCAGTTACAAAACTCCAAGATCAGATTCTAAAGAAACATCTAATAGAGAAGTAAGATTTCATAAAAGATTTCATAAAATTTCTTGAAAGTGACTCAGCCTTTGATTGGTACCTTCATGGTACCTCGTGCTATAGTAAAGACAGCCTCATGCTTCAGAGACACACTGCAACACATACCAGCTATAATGTTGATGGAGTAATAGGACTATCTTCAGAAAATCATGCTGTAGATTAGAATGTATTCACCCATATGAAAAAAAACAAAAACTTAGCTCAACCTGCTTTACATTCCTCTCTCTATCCTAATTAATTCATGATAGTAAGTGGAAGAATTTGGGCTTATTTAAATTTCCATTTTTCTCTTACAGTTCTCCTTCAAGAAACCTACTGAACATTTCTGGTCATGATTCAAGAACCTGTACAAAAAGAAAAAACACATTTTATGCATGATTTTATGCATAACCAAAAGTTTGAGAAGGATGGCAGCTATATTATGAACAATACTTTGCTTTGGTTAAAAAGACCATATATTAAATGCCACATCTTAAAATATATGTCTAACAGACAGTGCACTAAGACTATATTACACTATAATTAAACCAGTGCATATTGAGATTTTTATTCTCACTCCAGTCATTTATTAGCATGTTTTGTTATCCAGTAAAATCTCCATTATGTTTAAAACTGAAGAGTCATTTCCTAGTTCCAGAGTCATAACAATTTGTTAGCAATGACTTTTTCAGTCTCTCCTAACTTCTTCAGGTCTTCTGATTTAATGGTTACTCAAAGACTCATACTGCAGCCTTGTACATGAAATTTTATTTAACAAAATGCTGGAAGACTGGCCTCATATTGCTGTAAGTATGATACGTCTGGTATGGTGAGTGCTGTGATTTACCCATTTGTCCAAGCAAAATTAACCCCCTTGTAATAAAATCTGCTTTTTAATGTAATCTTGATGAAGTCTATTGATTTCATACCAAAAAAAAGAAAATATAAAATTAAAAAAAAACTAGTCAATAAATGGATTTAGGGGCTCATAACTCATAGGTTACAAAATGAACAAAGCCCCTCTAAATCAAAATTATGTTTCCATCGCAGGGAACTACTGCAGGCACAATACCTAGAGAGAACTGTGAAGAAGAGGAACCCTCAAAGCCTCTCAAATTAAAGTTTACAGTAAAAAGTACATCTCCATCTTTCATTTCTTCACACCAAAAGAAAGTCAACCACCTTTAAAAAGCTGCTCCGAGACAGAGTCCCCATTTGTCCTTTTTAGAAAAAAATGTAAGATATTTTCTGGAAGACCTATCTGATTTGTGGGCATGCGAGTACTTTCAAGAGAGCTAGATGGTTGTCCAACAACATATTTTCAGAAAATTTTGGGCTGATTTCCCAATCAAGTAAATTTTTTCTGGAACTACTTGTTTTCTACCTTAGTCTAGAATTTCTGGCGAAACAAAGGAGAGGGTTGATGCCTGTCGCACCTAATCACTGCTGGCTTTTAAATGTGGCTATTCTCCCTGCTGAAAACAGGATTTTTTCATATCTAGAACATATGGTCATCTACCAATATTTTAAATCAATAATAACACATAGCATAACATTTCCGTTGTTTAAGGAATTTGTGAATGAGAGCCCCTGGGAAACTGCCCTCAGAGACAAAGGGGCTGAACAGAGCTGGGAGCTCTTTAAGGACATTTTTCTTAGAGTGCAAGAGCTCTTGATTCCAATATATAAGAAATCGGGCAAGGAAGGCAGGAGACCAGCATGGCTCAGTAAGGACCTCCTGGTCAAACTAAAGTTTAAGATGGAAATGCACAGGCAGTGGAACCAGGGATGCATATCCTGGGAAGAGTATAGGGACATTTCCTGGATGTGTAGGGATGGGATTAGGAACGCTAAGGCACAGTTGGAGCTGAATTTGGTGAGGGATGTGAAGAATAATAAGAAAGGCTTTTACAGGTATGTTGGCCAGAAAAGGAAGATTAAAGAAAATGTACCCCCTTGGTAAATAAGACAGGAGAGCTGATGACAACAGAAGTGGAGAAGGCAGAGGTACTCACCAATTTTTTTTGCCTCAGTTTTCAATGGTAGTCTCTCTTCCTACATCTCTCAAGCCCCTGAAACTCAAGACAGGGACTATGGGAATGAAGTCCCTCTCATCGTAGGAGAAGATCAGATTTGAGACCACCTGAGGAACCTGAACATACACAAGTCCATGGGACGCAACAAGATGCATTCCAGGGTCCTGAGGAAATTGGCTGATGTAGTTGCCAAGCCACTCTCCCTCATATTTGAAAAGTTGTGGCAATCAGGCAAAGTCCCCAATGACTGGAAAAAGGGAAACATTGCACCCATTTTTAAAAAAGGTAGAAAGGAGGACCCTGGGAACTACCTCACCTCTGTGTCTGGTAACATCATTGAGTAGAACCTCCTGGAAGACATGTCAAAACATATGGAAGACAGGGAGGTGACGAGAGACAACCAACATGGCTTCACTAAAGGCAAATCGTGCCTGACCAACCTAGTGGCCTTCTGCAATGGAGTGAATGCATCAGTGGACAAGGGAAGAGCTACAGATGTCATCTGCCTAGACTTCTGTAAGGCCTTTGATACGGTCATTCTTACCACTATATTGGCGACGTATGGGTTTGATGGTTGGACTGTTAGGAGCTGGCTGGATGGCTGCATACAAAGAGTTACAGTCAATGGCTCAATGTCCAAGTGGAAACCAGGAATGAGTGGTATCCCTCAAGGGTTTGTACTGTGATCAGTACTATTTAATATCTTTATTAAGAACATAGTGGGATTAAGTGCACCCTCAACAAATTTGCAGATGACACCAAGATGAGTGGTGCAGTTGATTCGCTAGAGGGAAGGGATGCCATTCAGAGGGACGTGGACAGGCTTGAGGAGTGGGCCCATGCAAACCTCAGGAGGTTCAGCAAGGCCAAGTGCAAGGTCCTGCACCTGCATTGGGGCAATCCCCAGTATCACTGTAGACTGGGGGATGAAGGGATTGAGAGCAGCCCTGCCGAGAAGGACTTTGGGCTACTGGTGGATGAAAATATTGGACATAGCTGACAATGTGCACTCGCAGCCCAGAAAGCCAACTGTATCCTGGGCTGCATCAAAAGAAGTGTGGGCAGCAGGTCGAGGGAGGCGATTCTCCCCCTCTATTCTGCTCTCGTGAGATCCCACCTGGAGTACTGCATGCAGTACAAGAAAGAGCTGGACCCGTTAAAGTGGGTCCAGAAAAAATGATCACAGGGCTGGAACACCTCTCCTAAAAAGGAAAGCTGAGAGATTTTGGGTTGTTCTGGGGAAGAGAAGTCTCCGAGGAGACATTATTGCAGCCTTTCAGTACTTAAAGGAGGCTTATATGAAAGATGGAGGGAGACTTTTTACCAAGGCCTGTAATGACAGGACAAAGGGCAGTGGTTTTAAACTGAAAGAAGGTATATTTATATTGAACATAAGGAAGAAATTTTTCATGATGAGGGTGGTGAGACACTGGAACAGGTTGTGCAGAGAAGTTGTGAATGCCCCATCATTAGTAGTGTTCAAGGTCAGGTTTGACAGGGCTTTGAGCAAACTGATCTAGTGAAAGATGTCCCTGCCCATGGCAGGGGCATTGGACTAGATGAACTTCAGAGATTCCTTCCAACCCAAACCATTCTATGATTCTATGATTATCAATGATAATTATTTATTAATTATTAATAATTAATAATAATTAGGACTGTAATTATTCATTTTCATTTGCTATCCTAAACCATGTTAAAATTAGGAGAATATAGATTATTGAGTGAATCAGGTAAAATAACAGATTTTAATGCATCAGCCTTTAAAGGTTAATTTTTAAAATTAAATAATCTATATAAGTTTAGTGACTAAGCTATTTTGGGAGTATTGCCTGAAAAAAAACCCTTGTCACGTTAACATGTTATTTTCCCCCAAACAAACCCAAAACCTAACATTTTTATGCCTTACCAAGTGCATATTAGTAAAGAGGTCAAAAGAAAAATAACTTTACAGCTGTCTATACTTTTGTATATCACAGGTTCTAGCTGTCCACCTAAGAAGAATGCAAGTTTCAGGTCAAATCACAGCATATTGTTCCTATGAAGTAGTTGTCTAAATGTCAAGTTATATACACACATATTTAACATCCAAATATGAATCAGGGGAAAAGTTGCACTTGCAAACAGAAGATGCATTCATGGAGAACTAAAATCAAATTGTTTGTGATCTAAAAGAATACTTGTGTACACAGGAAGCAATGGTTTTGCCACTTGTGTCTTGGTCATATACTTTTGGCAGAATACTATTTCACGTAACAATCTTGAAACATTCCTCTATATCTTCACTAAATTATAAAATTGTTGTGATTATGATTACTTGAGAAAATTAAACTGAAATGTCTCTTCACAAGATATCTTACACAACTACACATACACACAAGTCTGACTGATTGCAGCTGTAAGGTATCCAAACTGGGCCAGATTTTCCTTGCTTTTGTCACCGAAGTTTACTAATCTGACAGCTATTGACCAATTCCTTACCTCTGGAGATATTCTGTCAATGCTGAATGACACCAAGAATGGCCACATTTGTAACAAAATTTGACAGTTAGAAGGCTATGTTGGTCAGAAACAGAAGTCCACTATTTCTACATAAATGTGACTTGTTCTTAATCACTATCGTAGTGAAGTTATGTCAGCAATGAAAGAAGCAGATGTGAGGCATGTGGGCAGGAATGATGTACATGAAAAGAGAAATGTAGTAGAGAACATCGAACTGCTTTTAAAGTTTAAAGTTTTAAAGGAGCATAATAAAGAAGTCAGAATGTACTATAAACCTCGTTGTCTCAATACAGAGGATTTTTTCTGGATTTTTCTCCTCCCCGCCCCCCAATTAGAATATTTGTTTGAAGTAGGAAGTTTATGGTTTCTTTCTGACCAGGCAAAGGTTATCTTTTCTAGTCTAATGCCTCTGAATGTAGTTTTCCACTTGACAAAGTATGGCTGCTCTGGAAAAAAACACTCCTGTCCAAAAGTCTGCTGGCTTTACAGCTGCTCTGAAGGCTGTTCCAAACTCTTTTGGACATGTTGAAGGAATCTCAATGAGAAATATGGCAACATCAAAGTATTGAAGCTGCAGTCTTCCTTAAAATAACTGAATGGTCCTATCACAGTAAGCACTAATGGAGTGAATACCAGTATGTCTGAAACAAAAGCTAGAAACAGATAATGGCTTGTAAACATTTGACAACTGGACTTACGCACTTTTATTCGCAAAACTTTTGAACAAAAATGGGAACAGAACTACTCATTAACAATCACAAAAAGTGAAGTTTCAGACAATTCCTACCTTTGTTTTTGTAAAGAAATAAAATTTTGTGACAGCACCATATTAAATGATTGATTAAAGGCAATCATTTACATTCCTTTTATATTTTCCCCTTGCTTACCAGACTTTGATCAAAAATGTTACTTTTCATCTTGATAAGTTGGAATGCTTCTATATACTCATACTCTCAAAAAGAAAATGCACATGCATACACACATTGAAAAATCAACAAAGCTAACGGGGGAAAGATGGGTGCCATTTGACCTGGGAAAATTCTTGCTGTTTTCATTTCTTTTCCTCTACTTTCATTTCTTCTCCTTACACACCAGGCAATGGGTACTAAACTTTAGAAATGTGACATGCTTAGAAGAATTTATCAGAAAGGTGTTCCTGAAGTCCTGCCTTTTCTAAATGTCAGATCATTCAACAAAGTCCACAGACTTTGGCCTTAAATTTTTAACAGCATGCATAGAATTTCTTCTGTGAGACTTCCACTTAGACTACAGGTATCCCTCAAGTGGTATGGAGCTCAAATTACTTTAGTTCCTAGGAAGAACATGCTGCAACTCACCTTTCAGTTAGTCTTCTGTTAAGGTCTCAAAAGAGAAGGTCTCTCCAGAGAGAAAGCAAATACATTGCTTAGGAGGAAATGTCTCACTTTGCAAAATTGGCATATCTTCTGCTGTGCCATCACCATAACACCGCATGACCCTTTCAAGTGAGTAACACAGACATGTTTCTTAAAAGCTTTAAAGACTGACTTTTACAACTTCTGATCATTTTAACAGTCAGACATACTACATTTCCAAATGTAACAGAAGTATCTCTAGCTCTATGAAAATAAGGCTCCAATTCCTAGGAAGTTCTTTAGGATTTGTACCAATCAAAGAATATCATTTTCATTTAAAACATGCTTTTAATGATATTTGCCTAGAGCATTGCTCTCCTGACAAGTCTACAAATGAGAGCATCGCATTATTTCCTCCAGCCCATGCTCTCCCTTTCATAAAAGGAAAACCTTTTGGGCCGATTACTTTCCTGCAGGATAATTCTCAGATATTCTAAGCCTGCTGGGTTAACAGCAAATAATTACATGCAGGTTCCCAAGAAACCCTCTACATTTTTCCTAGCAATATATTTCAGCCTAATGATTAAAATGAAGGGAAGAAACTATGTCCTGTAAACTCCTACAAGCTGATATATTACAAAAAAGCAGATATGCTGGATTTACAGGTTTGGATGCCTATGTATAAATCCATATAATTGTCAAATGCAAGAGAAACATAAATGACCAAATATGTCAAGTTAGTCCTGAAGGTTCCACTTTTTAAAGGCAATTCTTCTCTATCTGTCTCATGGGGCCAAGAGAAAGAAGAGAAATGTATCAAAAAATTCCAAACCAAATATTACTGAGATTAAGGTTTTACATGGAGATATATGAAAAGATAAATAAAATTGGGACATATATAATTATAAACTAGTATAGTAACTTCTCATTCCAGTTTAATATAAAATGCCCTATCCATTGAAAAATATTTTGGTTTTTAGCCCATTAATTAAGCTTAAAACACAACAAAAACTAATCACTTCTGAAAAGAAAAATTGGCAAGTTTTCCTTAGTGTCAGAGACTCCATACTAGTTCCACAGGATCTCCTAAGTAGTCTATAATATTCAACAGCATGCAGCAGAATTATCAGTTTTTCAACACTATTTCTGATTCAAAAAAATTTTTGGTATGTTTACATCCATTTCACATCACACCATATTCTCTGGTGCTTTACAGCTCATGCAGTCATTGCAGAACTAAGTCAGCAGTCAGACACCATCACACCTGTACCTTACTTTAACTTCTTACAGATAAAGGACTTCAGAAGATACAAGGTGATGAAGGATCAGACCAGTTGGGCCCAATAATGTATTGTTCTATAATACTTTTCCACGGTTCTGGAAATATAAAGTATGTTTAAATAGGCAAGATACTATGAAGGAATATCCAAAGTATAAAAGGATTATCCTCAACAGAATTACAGCTACATCTTTGACCCTGTTTTTTCAATCTTACCTCCATGGGAACAGGGGTAAAGGCAAACATGGCCAGAGAACTATCAAATTCTGACTTTTCTTACTTATTTCAGAGCAGATATAAATATAACCAGGTTATAAATAAAAATTTATGTGACTTTTACCTTGTTTAAGTTACCACCAGATGATCATAAGAACTTGAAGGAGCCAAAAGATTTCCGGGTAATAACAAAAGTACAATTTATATGCAAGACTGCTGGTTTCAACAGCAGCAGAGAATCAGTATGGACCTGGAAGTTATTGTGATGCACTAGTTTACATCAGCTATAGTAAAAAAAAGAGAAAGTAAATCTGAATTGGGTGGAAGATACCAATATAAAAAGTGTGTTCCAACTCATTTCTGTTATAGGACATTGACCTTTACAAAGGCTATCATTTCAAATTACTCAATATTCTCATTCACTACAGCTGTTTGTGATTATTTTCACTGTGGATAATAAAGAGTACTAATGATGAACAACATCAGAATGTAGTTGTGTGATATGGAGGAAGGCAGTTAAGTAGACTTGATAAGTTTAATAAATAAAGTTAGAACATTTTAAATATGATACAACAGTCTATTTCAAGAATACACGCACATGCAGCAGTTCCCACAGTATGTATCTTTAAATTATAGTTAAAAAATACATTTGGTTAGAATGGACAGAGGGGCAAAAACCGAATTAAATACAGCAAAGCATGAAGTAAGCATAAAATAAACCTCTGGGATTTTACTCGACACCAAGGAGAACAAGGAGGATGAGAAGTTAGTGTCATGAGACAACAGCATCATGAACTACCTCCCATGATAATATAGAATCATAGAATTGTTTAGGTTGGAAAAGACCTTTAAGATCATCAAGTCCAACCGTTAACCTGTCACTGCCAAGTCCGCCACTAAACCATGTCCTCAAGCACCACATCTACCCGTCTTTTAAATACCTCCAGGGATGGGGACTCAACCACTTCCCTGGGCAGCCTGTTCCAGTGTCTGATTACCCTTTCAGTGAAGAAATTTTTCCTAATATCCAACCTAAACCTTCCCTGGCGCAGCCTGAGGCCATTTCCTCTTGTAAGATATGATATGATATGATAATAATATATAGCAGGTGCAATTCAAAAGGCAAACAATCTGAAGATAAGGCAAAAGTAATTCCTAACAAGATATTTTCAGCTGCATTAAAGTGTGGAAAATAAGTCAGTGAACACAATTATGTACGTAAATGTGAAGATTTTCTGTTGAACAGATGAAGACATCTCTGTCAAATTCTGTGTGAGCTGACAGTTTGTCCTTTAGGCCAGATAGACTCATGTACCTCACACGCAGATGCTATTTAATAAAGTTTTGAATTTTGTTTACAGTGCTATTTAATAAAGCTTCGAATTTGGTTGATCATCGTTTCTAAATAAACAATACCAGAGTGTACTTACAAAGTTAGAATAAAAACTGTACCCTTTTTAATGTCCATACAGTACCTATGAGTACATTATGTAACCCCTAACAATTTCTCTGTTTGGGTTTTTTTTTTCAGTCTTACTCAAGTGGCAACAAAATCTTTAATACCCAAAGAACTATATTGGCAGGCTGCAAAACTAGGCAGTAATGCAGATTCACTTTCTTACAATCCATTCCTGAAACTTCATTAAAAAAAAAACAAAAAACGCCAGGATCTAAGTTTCTACTCTTTCTGACTTTAGAGAACGCAATATATACTTTCAGCAAATCTTCATAACATATCAACAGATGAATTGGAAACTTCTAAATCAGATTAAAGCCTGTTCTGAGTCGTACTTAAGTCAGTTCAAGTTTCTTGTTGGTGCTAATGCTGAGCCTCTAAAGGATCACAGGTGACCTCCACTTGAATAATCTTGGGAAAATTTGAATGCTCACATGTGGCTATCAAAGCATTTAAGTTAGTGGGTTTTTTTCTTTCCTCCCTTTTTCTTCTCCAGTATGAACTTCAGAAAAATAGGGGATGACGCAAGAGGTATAAGAAAACTCCCAAACCCATAAACTATCAGATCTAAGGGATCGAGATGTAGCGATTCATTTTTCAGTGTATCAATGTAGTTATGGTGAAAAAAATACATGATATTGAGTTTACATGGCAAGGTGTGGGCCGATGGGGGGCTGCCGGCCACAGCCGGTTGCAGCCGGCTCCAAGGGCCCCAGCGCAGGGCAGAGCTGAGCCCCTCAGCCCCGGGCGGGCACCTCGGGGAAAGCCTGGGTAAGGAAGGGCCAAACGCTGCCCGGCAGCCGGGGCTGAGGGAGCCAGGGTGAGAAAGAGCCCTGCGAGCCCCGAGGGGAGAGCGGGAGGAGGGGAGGAGGTGCTCCAGGTGCCCCGGCAGAGATTCCCCTGCGGCCCCGGCAGAGACCCCGCGGGGGCAGGGGTTTCCCTGCAGCCCCTGGGGAGGCCCCGGGCTGGGGCAGGGGAAAGTGTGAGGAGGAAGGGGCGGCAGGGAGGAGCTGCTGTGGGCTGACCGCAGCCCCCCATTCCCCATCCCTCTGCACCCCTTAGAGAGGAGGTAGAGGAGTCAGGAATGAAGGAGCGACGTTGAACCTCGGAAGAAGGGGAGAGGGGGGGCAAGGTGTTTTCAGTTTTGTCTTTGGATCTCACCATCCTACTCTATTTTTAATCTGCAACAAATTAATTCCCCAAGTTGAGTCTGTTTTGCCAGTAGATGGTAAGTGGGGAGAGATTGCCCTATCTTTATCTCGACCCACGAGCTTCTTCATCTCTTTTATCCTCCTGTCTTGCTGAGGAGAGGTAACGAGAGAGCAGCTGAATGGGCACCTGGCAGCCAGCCAAGGATAACCCACCCCATATTAATATGAGCTTCTTACATTATTAATATAAAACTTATTTTTAAAGATCCATATTACAATAAATCTGATTTATGGCTCTATTTCCTTCTACTTGCTCTACTTGTCCACACGAAAGCAAAAGTATCAGGTTTTTTTTCAAAGGTGCTTTGTAATTAAACATTGCATAACTTCAAATGCAAGTGCTAATAAGTAATAGAAAACCCGTATTTAATTACTATAAGCTTACTGTAAAATTATATAGCATTATTGAATCAGGTAGAGTATAGAAATATGAGATAACAAACCAATTTTTCAGTTCTCTAAAAAGAAAAAATGTTGAAATTCTGCTCTATCAACTGTTGCTTTTACAATCTCTTTGTGATAAAATTAATTAATCTATAGAAGATTTCAGCTGAAAAAAAGTCAAGGGCACCACAGGAAAGACATGGAAAAAACCCACACACTGATGTAGCCTGGTACCAGCAATGATGATTGACCAATATCTGTTCTCTAATTAGTAACTGCTTTTTGACAGAAAATTTTTAATTTTAAATGTTAAGTTGTAAATCTTTCTTTCTAGAGTCTGTCCAGTTCCTTCACCTAGTTTAATGTTCACTTTAAAACACTGCTAATATAATCACATTTTCTCACTCATGTAAAATAAAATACTTTGAGTTCTCTACAGATCTTTATATTACCAAATCATAAGGAATGCTGCATAAGGAATTTTCATTGTCTATTATACATCTTTTATTCAAGAATTTAAATGTGAATTTGCACTTAGGGTATTAGAAATATATTAGCTTAGTCTACGTGTAATATCTTTGCTCAGTATTTTATTGTTTGGCAGGCTAATTGCAATTACTCTTTAATATTCTGCATTAAAGCAGAAAGTACTTAAAATATGTATAAGTTGTGTTAACAATATAAGTTAAAAGCAGCATTCCACAAAAATACATGAAATTATTTTTTCTTTGTGTCAATGCAAGTATTTCTATGTATCACTACATTTTTCTACGCATGTGTAAGTGTTGCATGTGTTCCCAGGTATAGATTTCTCATTGTTAAATTGGGAATTAAAATAACCACACAGAAAGCAAATGTAACATTTGAGAGACTACTTTATTCCTCACTATATGACAACACAAACTGAAAAGAGGTCAAAGATGTAGTATTTCAATCTAGATTTAGAAATAAATCCAGTTCACTAAAGGTATTGGCAAGTTGCAGTGTGTCTCATAAGAAAGGCACATTATTACCTTTGAGAGCTTGAATCTCAACTGAAATTTTACCTTGTAAATGTAAAATTCTGTAGCTTCAGTATGACATTACATTTCAGGACTTCTTCCTATCACGATATTTTAGTGCGTAAAGCTGTTAAAAACCAGAAGTTGTTCTAAAGAAAGAGCATTTTCCAGTAGGAAATGAGGCAACAGACTGGAATTAAGTTTTGAAACTTCAGCTTGACATCTAAAATATACAAGATACTATAAAAAGAATGGAGAAGGCAACTTTTGACTTAGGACAAAATGAGACAGAGTCCTTAGTGATTAGAATGAACGAGATGGAAACAGCTATTAGAAATTAGAAGTCTTTGTAGTTGTTAGAGTGCATAAACACACTCTTGCTAGAGGCATTAAGAAGCACAAAACAGCTTTTGTTCATTATATTACCAAAGGACAGGAAATGAATGGCAGCTTTTGCAATCCTGATTTTTCTGTGATGGAGGGGAAAGAATAGGTGAAAATGAAGCATTTGTCACGTTGTAAACTTAATAATGGTTGCCCCAGCAGATGAATGGAAAGAGCAAAGCTTCTGCAAGGTGTTACATTCAGATGAAGGCAGATTGCAATTAAAAGCAAAACACACCAGTGCATTTACAAAATGGGTATTAGAATGCCTGAAACTATAAGGAATAATAGGGTCAAGCTATCATATTTTTGACTCCTGTGTGACTTGCCTGATTTACAACATTCATCCTTCATCACCATACAAAACAAAACTCTGCAGTAACACATTTTTAGAGTGTACTAGCTGATTTTCAAATTTTTATTAGAATGTTTTCTGTCCAAACCTTTCTAAAAGACATATTGCCCAATAATTTTCAAAACTCTGAAATTTAATAAAATAAATAGTGTCATGAAATAAAACATCAGGGCAGCAAAGGTGATTGAGGGATTGGAGCATGTTATATGCTCCATAATAAGTAATAATAATAATACAGTTAAAATTGTTATACACACAGTTTCTACCCTTTTTATTGGTGTTATGCTTGTGCTTTCCCTGCTCACCTGGGTACTGAGGTGAGTGGTTTGAACTCGTTGGGGACAGGTGTGTGAGGGTTGTTGTAACAAATTTTCAGGCTCTGTACCTCTTCATACATAATGCTGATGGTTGTTTCTTCTTCCACACTACTAACATTGATAGTTTCTTTTTCCACGCTTCCTGCCCTGCTACTTCCTCCTAGGATACTGAACTTCACCATCTCATGGTCACTGTAGCCAAGGCTTTCACATCTCTGACCAACTGGTTTATAAGTATCAGGTCCAGCAAAGCACCTTTCCTTGGTTTGAAAGGGTTAAAAACCACAAGAGCAAGAAGGATGTTGTAAATACCTTAGTCACTCAATTAGATCAGAAGACACCCTGTTGTGATTTAAGGATATTGTGAATACCTTGTTAGACTTGAGGGCAATCTGATGTGATTTAGGGAGTAGCTAGAAGAACAGTTATAAGATAAGGGGGGCTCTGGGATAATTTCTTTACAGACAACTCGGCCTTGGGAGAACAGATGCACGGAACCAGGAAGATAGGAAGAAACAGAAGAATGGCAACAACAGTCTTGAAGGACAACATCTACGTGATCCTAGGACTGAGTTTGCGCAGAAGCAAAGGTCAATCAGCGAACACAGTGAGGAAGACTATGAGCCTTCATCTGAAGACCCCCAAAGACCACCACAAGAGATGACTGCGCATGCGAATCAGATATTTACATATGTTAATAAGTTCCTGGAAATCTCATGTTTATGCATAACAATTCTCGGAAATCCTATGAATATGCATGATTGTATAGTATATATTCTCTAAAAGTTCAGTGATTCCTTGGAGCACTTATGGTGGAGAATCCCCAGTGCTGCCCAGCGCTGCAATAAAGAATACCTGCTTAATAGTAACTTTGTTGCTATTGAGTTTCATTTCAGGGACTCTCTGAGTACTCCGTTTCTCCCTTGGGAGATTCGGACTGTGAGGAGAAGCATCCATGGATTTTTGTATCAGGTTCCTCAATTAACTGTGCCGGGAAGTTGTCATCAATGCACACAAGAAATCTCCTACATTGCTTGAGTCCTGTGGTATTGTCCTTCCAGCAGATATCCAAGTGGTTAAAGCTCCCCTTGAGGACCAGGACCTGTGAACATGAGGCTTCTTTTCAGCTGTTTGAAGGCAGCCTCATCTACTTCCTGATCAGGAGGTCTATAGCAGATACCCACTACAACAATACCCATATTGATCTGCTCACTAATATTAATCCATACACTCTTGACTTGCTCTTGACCTGTGCCAAGGCAGAGCCCTGTGCATTCCAGCTGTTCTCACACACATAGGGAAAGTCTCTCTCCTAACCTTCTCAGACTGTCCTGCCTAAATAGCCTGTATCCCTCCACCACACACTTGAATCATATCAGCTATCACACTGCATCTCAAAGGTCACAATGAGGTCTTAACCCTGTAACTGGACACAGACCTCTAACACCTCGTCATTGCCCATGCTGTGTGCATTAGCGTAGTGGTATTTCAGAGACGCACCCAAGTATGCATAGTCACCAGAACAGACTTGAGAGCTTTCCCCACAAGACTGTTCTGCAGAGATTTCCTTCTTTACATGCCTAAGCTCGGAATGATTGCACTTCAGCTATGCTTTGTTTATTGCTAGGTTTCTTCTGTTCTCATCATCCTGGGACCTTGGCTTGCCTCCCATATCCTCCAGCTTCCTTACTTGTTCATTGGGGCAACCACTCCTTCTCCCATTGTTTCTAGTTTAAAGTTCTCCCTACCAGGTTGACCAGCTTCTTGTCAAAGATACTTTTGTGCTGTCTAGTCAAATGGAACCCCTCTCTTCCAAGAATCTGTTGCCCTTCAAAGAAGGTCCCATGGCCACAGAAACTAAAACCTTGATGACAACAGCAGCTGCACAGCCAGTTGTTGATCTGCAGAACTTGTCAAGTCCTGCTCAGGCCATTCCTCCTCACCAGCAGAATTGAAGAGAACACCTGGGCCCCCATGCCCTTGACCATTGCACCTAGAACCCTGCAGTCATGCTTGATGCTTTCCAGATCACCCTGGCAGTATCATTGGCATCTACATGGAAGAGTAGCAGAGACAGTAGTTGGAAGGCTGGATGAGCCTAGGCAACCACTCCACAAGATCCAGAATATGAGCCCCCAGGAAGCAGCAAACATTCCTAGATGACAAATCCGGTTAGCAGACAGCAGCCTCCATCTTCTTTAGTAGTCCCCTACACCTATCATTCACTGTTTCCTTCTAGTGGTCCTGAGTGTCTCAGACACAGCCCCCAGAGATGCTCCATTTGATGGTGCTCCAAGCTCTGCATCAGGTACCATGGCAGTGAATCCATTCTTCATAGCAGTGAAGTCATAAGGTGGGGCAAGAGCATTCCTCCTAGTACAAGAAGTCACTGGCTTCCAGCCTTAACCTTGATGGTAGTTTCTACTTTCCAACTTCATAGGTGCAGGCTCTTCCTGCCCCTCTGCTGCAGGGGAAAGTTCAGGTTCTTGAAGCTGCAGAGTCTTAGAGAAGATCCAATTGATCTTTCTCATCCTCTCTGACGCTGCACAGTATGCTGACCTCCTCCCCACAGCTCTTTCAGTATGGGCCCTCAATAACTGCATACCTCCTGCAGACTAGAAGACCACGTGTCCCAGCCTCAGCAAGAAGCCTCAGGCACTCCCTACAGCCTGAGGCTTGCAGAGCTGCATCCTCCGCTGAAGCTTCGTCTGGGTCCCAAAGTCCAACTGCAAAGGGGCAGTTTCTCCAGCAGTGCCCATGGACTGTGCTCTGTGGCACATGATCACCATATCTAAGGATATGTATGCTGAATAGAGGAAAATTTACTAGCCCTACCTCATCCTCACACTCTTCTGTACAAACTGCTGTGCTTTAGAAGCTGTGCTCTGGATCTGACTCTTATATAGGCCTCTCCCTAGCATGGGCTAAAAGGGTGCTTGACCCTTCCTAATCAAGAATCAGATAGAACAAAGACTGCAGATACACTCTGATCAAAGACAGCTGAAAAAATTTGTTGGAAACTGCTAGAGATACTCTTACCTTAGCCTTAGTGTTAGCCTTACTTGGCAGCAGCAGGAACCCTCAGGTTCTTCCAAGGGTTCCCAGGAGTTCCCAGATCCCAGAAAAAGTACCCAGAAACTCAAGATGATCTCGGAAAGATCCCAGAGTGTGCTGTGCAAACTGGTGCATCCGCTGGGTGTCTCTGTCATCTGTGACCAAAGTAGGCACTGCCAGGGGACCAAAGCTTGGGACAAAAAACAAGGAGTGTGCCACACTGACTGTATAAGACATCCTGTGCACCACTTCCAGTATTGAGAGCATTATCTCTCTCCTGTAGTACAGATTAAAAATATATATTGCTTCCATGTATGGTAAAGGAATATTCATACTTCTATGAAGAAGCAATATAAAAGCCTAAAGCATATTAGTACCTTGAAGGATGTAGATCTGTCCTGCCTTTTTCACAAGATAGAGAGAGAGACCACAAATGGAAAAGGAAATAATTCTCCTTCAAGGGAAAATAATGCCTTACTGAGAACCTCAGCATGAGAAAAACAGGTAGTCCTATTGCAACTTTTTGTAGGACAATTTGCTGAGAAATGCCTCTTTAGTCTGTCCACTGTAAAGACTAGCAGGCAAAAGGATCACAGTCCTTCCCAACAGTTAAGACATGACTTAGCATTCTCAAGAAACTTCCACATATTTATATCTAATGCTCTCTGTGAACCTTGATACAGACTTATATAACTGCCTTTAAAAAAATCTTTAGTCACTGTGTGCCTCAACTTTACATATATGTAGGATGTAAGAATTTGCCAAAAAGAAAGATGCAGTTATGGTAATAGCAACTGTAAGGATGTTAAAAAACAATAGTTTTTGACATAGAAAGCTGAAATATTTTAGTGGCAAGATGACTGACTTGCCTAAAAATAGCTATGGTACAACTGTTGTTCCAATAGCTGGTCTCCCAGCTATGGTTACGCTGGCATGCAATCCCCAATTATTGCCTGTAGTTTATTTAACTAAGATACAAAACATTCTTAAGATGTTTTTATTTTGTTTTTTTTTTTTCCCCAGGTATGACATTGTAGAGGGGGAATAACTTAATACACATTTAAAACAATGCCATATAAAATTGTGCGATTTAATATACTAAATGTAAGAAAGCATCCATTAGCTGAAATTGGATAGTCCAACAGTATTTTAATTTCTGTTTTCAATCCTACAAAACTCAAAATAGTTTTGTTTCAAAAACATAGTGAAACCAGCAAATCAGAAAAACAAGCCTTTGGGTAGGACAAGAGCAAAAAGGATGATTGTTTAATTAACTTCTCTGGTTATTTTTTTTTTTCCCCAAATTCATTTAGTGTGTTTAACAATTCAGAGAAAGAACAAGACCAAAAGAAATACTACACTTTAATCAGTTCTAATCTGTTTATATACCTACAAGCTGTGTTGTGGTAACACATATGGCAATGCATTAGCACAATTTCCTAGGAATTCTAATTTAGAAGGTTCATTCCAACAACCATACCATGCAGCACCTAAACAGCAGATGGGTGGAAGGAGGATAAATACCCCCAGCAATAGCTAGGCCTCAGTGTTAGGACAAAAGTCTTAAGTTACAAAACATTTACAACAGTTTTCAAAACCAGGTCTCCATTTAAGTTTTCACTGTACCAGAAATCATCATTTTGAATATACCAAGTTTGACATGTTTTATTTAGTAGTAGTACAATCAGAATAGTATCAAAGACAGAAACATTAAGGTTTGGCTAAATATTCAGAATTGGCATGTCTATCCAAACCTATGGCAGCCTTGCTCACAGTCTTGCTATTCTCTGTCCCTCCCAAATGTATTTCCTCTACCATAGCTCAAAATCTCTGCATATAGTTACATGTATTTTCTTTTATGAGACAAGAATAGAGTAGGGATGTAAAAATAGACTAATTTCTCCTTTCAAGAAACAATTTTAGTCTGCTTTCACTCAGAGTACAGCAAAATTTCAGTCTTCTCACCACTCTCAGATGGAGGATGGAAGATTAAACTTCTAAGCAATTGTCCACTGTCTACCTTCTGCCTCCATGGTTGCCTTATTCCCATTTTCTTGATATTAAAATGTCTTGCATCTGGCCCACATCTTGCTCTGGTTTATGCCACCCCTCCTCTCAACTCCAACAAACTCAATGCCGAAATACTTTTTGCCTCACACTTTCATTTCTGCATTGTATTATCTATTTTTCCTCACTGCAATATGGGGCTCAAGGAATGGTCCAATTTGTAGCTGTGGAGGATGTGATCTAAGCAGCAGTACAAAGTTACAAAAGTTGATAGATACGTCTCTTCTATTTTTATTTTCTGTACCTCATTTCAGACACTGATGATGGATGTGAGAAATAGATATCAAGCAAAAATAGGAAACAGTCAATGACAGCCTCCTGCAGCACTGCATAACAACACAAGATGAAAAAAGCTGATCAAGAACTCTGCCAGGATCTGGCATGGAATTGACATTTGAAACTGATGATGCTCCTCGTCATTTGCCAGGTCTTCCCTTTCCTCAATGCTATTGGAAGTTGTTTCACATACCTGAAATGAGATTGCAACAATTTCGTAAGAAATTCAGTACAGGTAACCACATTAGCACCCAAATCTACCTTTTTGTTTATAAGACAGTTCTAGCTATTGCTTGACCACTCCTGGCTTCTACAGAAGTAAGAATCTTCTACAGACCTCCAGAATCCACCATTATGAAACCCTATTAGTAAGAATTTATTCTCTAAAACAGGTTTGAAGTTTTGGCTGTCTTTGAGATCGTACTACTTCCAGCAGAATCTCACTATATTAAAAGGGTCTACAACAGTATATTCAACATCGGAATGGCTTAAGTTAAATTGGGTTCAAACATATAAATACATTTTCTTGGAATGCAAACACTTTTTCTCACCACAGACAAAGGCAACACAGCTAAGTTTATTCAGAATATCAGACACTGAAAAACCTGAAGAGAATTAACAAAGCCACAAAAAAAGCAAATACCAGCATTTCTAAGTGGAGATTTTAGGGGAAGCAACTTTCAAGAGTCCTGAATTGATACCAATGAAGCTATTACTCCACAATATAATTGTAATCCATACATTTTTATTTTTAATCATTTTGTAGAATCCATGCCTGCTTCAGAAGACGTGGTGTAACATTCTATAGGAGAATACAAAACTTCAATTAGTGTGCAGAAAGATTAAAAATTGTCACCTCCTCATAACTAAACCAGCTTACTCTGCTTGATCTATAAATTTATAGTCTTTCTCCCAGTGAAATTATATCTGCAGAATAAATGAATATCAGAAATACATACAAGAAAACATGTTCCTCAGTCTTATATGAAAATAATTTTGGAGTTTCCAAAAATGATTTTACAATAGGTACAACCAATAAGTGAAATTAAAGCTGTTCTAGAAATCTGTGTTCCATACCTTGAGTGTGCAAAGGAAAAAAATACATAACCCAGATAATTCATAAAATTTGTTATCCTTGTTAGCAAAACCATTTTGAATTTATCAACTCAGAGTAATCCCAATGAAAGAAAGATAGAAATTTAATATGGGTTACATATTATCTGATGTACCACCTACCACAGAAGATATACAGACAAAATAGATAGAAAGGATGAATGTCAGTAAGCACACATCTAAAGGTAAGGCTATAAAGAAAAAAAATGTTTCGCTTACAGTGCTTGTAAATAAAACTTTCAGAGCTACTCCTTTAGGCAATTTAAAGAAAGTAAGTTATGTCAATAAAAAAATCAGTGTCTGCATAGTCACGTTAATGTAACCATACTATAAATCAATTTAGTGCAAGCTAAGCTCTCAAGGAAACCTCTCCCAGCTCTTCTTTCCCTTGTAACAGAATTAGAAAATAA
Organism: Theristicus caerulescens; assembly: GCA_020745775.1. Classification (NCBI taxonomy): domain Eukaryota; kingdom Metazoa; phylum Chordata; class Aves; order Pelecaniformes; family Threskiornithidae; genus Theristicus; species Theristicus caerulescens. Next base: position 81,012,577 of record CM036558.1, read on the forward strand.
CATACATCTTGATTATGATCTTCTTTACATGACTGTAAATCAGGAGCCATTGAAATCAATATATATACTTCTCATTTATAAACTGTGTGCATGGCATACAATACTGCTAGCTGAGAGCTATACTTCATTCTCTCTAAGGGTTAAAAATTAATTGATTAAATCTTTTGGCTGTAAAATATAGTTAATCTTTTCCTATAGTTTATATAATATTTTTTCTCCTCAGTTATATTTTAGCTTATGTAAGTTTTTAAAAAAATATTTTCACAGTATCAAACTTAAAACTGTCAGACCTGAAATAGCTTATTTTCTTTGAGGAGAGGAAAATGAGTGTGCAGCCAACACAGGAGTAATTACACTAATCTGTTTTTACTTAAAGAAAAGAACTTTTGGTTTTTCAAACCAGCAGAGGTTCATGTAATGACATTAACATATACTCAGTGTAGTGACAGTAATCTCAGTGTTCACCCACAGGAGCAAATAGTTCCAGGATTCACAAGCCAGAGCAAAGGTGAAAGTAGACTACATGCTCAAGCCCTGATTATTCTTTCATTACAAAACAAAGCAGCCAAAATGCCTTTTTAATTTGCTGGCAAGGACTCCAGCAGGTGTGAAGACGTATATGGAAAATGTGGGAGGCAATGTCCACATCAGCTTTCCTAAAATCATGGAGATGGCACCAGAGACAATCTCTTCTTTAGTGAGCATAAGGAAGAGGCAGAGTGAGCTGAAGCTTTTTTGTGCAGCACAAATCTGAATCACTTCATCTGTATGCATAAAAACAATTTTTAAAAAATAGCTAAAAAAGCGTTACTTGAACCTTCGTCATACCAAAAATTAATGGAGGTCAGGAAAGCATATTTACATGATGAAAAAGGAGCAAATCTTTGGCAGAAGAACTTCTGTTCAAGTGTCCTGCTTCTCACTGAACTGTCTCCAATAGAAGAATAAAACTGAATAAACTTGTGCCAGAGTTTAATTTCTTCTCACCATCACTGGAGCTAAAGTGAATGTGTTGAGTTAGGCCTGACACAAAGGGAAACATTATAGAAGTGAAAAGTACAATTATTCCATTAGAAGCCAGAAAAGACAAACATTTCATATGGCCCTGAAACTGATCACTGAAATGTATTGCAATGGCAAAGCTATGTAAGAGCTGAAAGCTACTGGGAGGCATCTCTTGGTTTAGAAGCCTGGGAGACTGGCATATGCAAAGAGCAGAACATGCAATCAATACATGGGCTGGCAGGTTGATGTAATTTTTTAAAACACCAAATTATATTCAGCCGTTAAAAAATGCAAGCAGTTTAGTAGAGTTGGTTGTTGATTAATTCATTCACACTGAACCCCTGGAAATCTGCCAATCCTACAGTATACCTCTACAGTTACACATGGTACCTCTAAACATGAAAAAAATAGTGGTTTTTTGGATAAGGGCACTTGTCAATTAGAGAGTGGGAACGATTTTAAAATAGGAGGAATTACAGCTTTCAACATCTACATGCAAAGACAGACACAATTACTTATAATAAGACAGTGACAGCAAAGATCCCTTTGCTAAGCAACCCTGAACAGCCTGTTTTAAGGAACAATGACATGCCACATGTTGAATTGAAGGACAAGCAGAAATAGAATTTCTTAAGATAAATGCTTATTAAGTTCAGTTAATAAAGGAATGGTTGCATATAACAGATTAACAAAATAGTGTACACAAATGAAAATTCTGGACTACTGACTTAGCTGCTCTGTCCTTGTGGGAGTAACTGGCGATGTATGTATTTTATGAGACATATATACATACTATGTATACATAGACAAGAAAAAATGTTAGAAAGGAAAAAGAAAAACCAAAACTGTTTCAGCTGTCTGTGACATATTTCTATTTATACTTCTTTGCTGTTTTGACTGAAGAAAACAGATCTTCAATATGAAAACAGTGACTATAAACCATGCACAAGTGCTGGATGTATCTACCAAGTCAATGGGGAGTCCAAATGACACTTAATTCTTTTGTTTGATGGTGGACATTGACCATAAAGTGGTGTTCAGAACACTTTTACTTCCACCAGAGCGGCTGAGAGGTTAGTAAGAGGCTTTATGCAGATTTTTGTGTAATGAGGGATGAAGAGAAAACTAGAAGGCTTTTCACAGATTCAGTTGACCACTTGCAGTTAGCCATGCAGATTGATATGAAGTGGTCTAAATGCAGCAAAGCAGAGCTCTTGCATTTACTGAGACTGAGTAGAGGGACTTCTCTGCATCTGTTGACTTCTGCAACTACTTTGGAAGCCAGCATTCACACTTCAAATGCCTCTTGAAACAAACACCTCCATCAAGATTTCCCAGTTGCTTTTGCATGTACCCCACAGTTTAAACATGAGAACAATTTCTGTTTCCCAGGTTATAGATTAGGTATAGCACACTTCATATAGACACTACGCAAGCATTGTACAGAATAGATGAATATGGGTACTCGTAGAAAAATCAAATATTAATCTGGAAAACATTATGAAAAAATCCTTTGGATTAGCCGACATTCAGAAAAGCAGTGCTGTCTATAACTCCTTAAGTATGGGCTACAGTTCTATGCAAATTATTAGAAAATATTCCTCAGCAGAGCAATCACTTCCTCATGACCCACCAGTGCAACAACTGCAAAGCTCTGTGAAGGGACTGCTAACAGAGAAGAGATCTGAAAAGGACAAAATTTACTAAGAGAATGTTTCCCTTTTGTTTTGCTCAAGATTCTGTTTACGGGCAAAGAGAAAGCACACCTATATCTATTTATCTTTAATATTTTTAAAACGTTTCAAAAATCATTGTTCCAAATGTATTTATTACAGGAGTAAAGAAAAATAAGACAGCTACAATACTTCTATACAGAAATAATCTCAATATCAATAATAATACAGTTAAAATTATAATACACACTTTTTATTTCTACCCTTGTTTTCTGCTGTTCTTCTTACCCTTCCTCTGCTCCTCTGGGTCTTGAGATTGGTAGTTGCAGACTGCTGAAAGCCATTTTCTTAACATTCTTTTATACATTTCTCTTTCTTCATTGTTTTGCAGCACCATATTACATTCAAATTTACTATACATGGTGGTGGATTTTACATGTCAGATACTATTTCTGTGTTCTCTTTGTTACCCCTGAAACCAGGTGTGCCCAGCCCTGGGTCTGCATTTCTTTAACTGACCACTGGAGAGTTGTTGGTAGTTGTGGGATCTCTAATGCCAAGTCTCTGTCCCCTTTCTTCTTGTCCCATGCCTCTACTCCTCTACATTGCATCCTGTGTCTTGATTTCTCAGGGCCTCTACAATCATACCAGACCTGAATTTCTTTATACTACATTATTGTGTTAGAGCTGTAAAAATCTTATTCTGGATAGATAGCAGTAACAAGCAGGTATTCTGTATAAAACTGTGGTTGTAGCACATAAGATAAAAAAAAAGTAAATTTGCCATAGACACTTGGTAAATTAAAGAAATTGCTGTCACAGCTAAATCAAGTACAACAAAGCTACAGGCAGATCAAAGTTCAGACAGAATAAGATGGACAAGACTCAGTCCTGAGGCCTTGCAGATTCAGTGCAGAGGTTACAGGCTTTTACTAACAATGGCACTAACTAGCAGTGTTACAGGACTACATGGTTTCTCTTTCTGTGCTATATCAGAGCAGAAGAAAGGATTCACACAGGGCTGCTAATTTGCACACCTTCATGTTTATGTTTATTTTAGGAGGAAGAATCATGTGTAATGGTACTTCAGTCTTTTGATTTTTCATGTCCAACAGTTTTCTGTTAACAGGACCAGATTAACTTTCTCAATTTACTAAAAAATGAAACAATTGTAATTTGTCCATTTACACTAATGTGAGCTACTACTTAAATATGTTTGACAAATTAAGGAAAAAAACGCTAGGGTTCCTGTTCTTTCTATTCCTTCCTCCTTATCTGTGCAGAGAAAATGGCTATTGTCAAAAAAAAAAAAAGACATTCCTATCATAGCTGATTTCCATGTTTATTCACTATTCTGATTGCAAATTAGGAAGTACTTTTCCTGTTTGTTTTTTTTAACAAAAATAACAATTTAATATAATTAAAAGAATAATTTTTTTTTTTTAAATATGCTGCCAAAAAGACCTGTATTGCCTGAAATCTATTAGCTCTTCATTGACTAGAAAATGAAGGAGGCTCCCCAAACTCAATGGAACCTAAATAGTTATTTCGTGCAACTCAAGTGTTGACTGCTTTGCCTTCAAAAGAAATTTCAAAATTTGATTCTTTTTGTGTAGACAACCAGAAGCTTAATCAAAAAGTTTAATACAAGACTACCAAAAAAAAAAAAAAACAGCCAACGAAACCAAACCCAAAACAAAACCCAAAAAAACCCTCTATGAAATGTAGGCTACAGTATAATCTCGAAGTCTGAAGATTCAGTCAATAAGCAGTTATAATTATGGTGCTCAGAATCAAGTTTTGTTGCTTTGCATCTGCTTTCACCCAGCAGCACTCACCCCAACACATGATGGAACACCAATTAGAGATCTTCTGAGATCTTAAAGAGTGGGGCTAAAGAAAACATTACGAAGTGTTATAACATGTGCAAGTCAAAACAGTAACAGCCTTTTAAAATCCCTTTATACTAGTCCAATAATCATACTGAGTTTCCAAATGGATTTGCTGCATGAGTAAATGTAAGTAAATGCACAAGCAGATAAAATTCCAATAAGGAGACATAATTCACCATGGCTTTATGTCAAGAATATTCTGCAGTGATGCAGCATTCAGATTATTATTTTAGCCACTTCAGCAAAGAGCTGAAACACCTGAAAATGAACTTATGTTTCATTGACCAGAATATTTTATTATAATTTTTCACAAGACTGTTTCCTAAATATATTGATAGCTCCAGTGATGTGTTATATTTACTCATTGAAGAATTTTAGTATGTGCAATAAATAAAAATCTCAAATTGCTTTTACTCTGATTTCAGAAATGGAACAACTGTTTCAGTTTTTAGTATGCATTCAGTTATTACTGTCACAGTTACTATAGTACTAATGATACCATGATACAGAATTCTACTCTCACTGAACTGAAACAAATGTTTAATTTCATATGGACTTTTAAAAAGAGCTGGATGAAGCCCTTCAATCACTCCCATGATTTATTAGTAACCGCATTTTACATTAGTATCTTTGAATCTTGCAGATATTTTCAAATCTAGGTATGATCAAAACAAGAGAAAATCGGACCTCTGTATGGCTTTACAACTGGTCTGTCATGAGTGTTAATAAAGTATTAGAGACTCAAAAGATAACTCAGAAAGTCTCATTATGCCTAAATATATGTTTCATGATAGTATTTTCAAAACGGTTAAGGTTATCAGTGAATCATTGACATTAGATATGTCCCTTGACATTGGATATGTGATGAGGTTTGTGGTAGCTGAACAAAGGTTGCTTGAGTTTTGGGGGAATTGGGAGGTGGGTTGTGTTTGATTGTTTGGGGTTTGGGTTTTTTTTTTGGTCTTGGCTAATGAAAAGAGAAAGATTTTATTGTCCTTTCACTGGTTTGGAATAGTGTTCCTTTCAGCATGCTTTCATAGTGTACCATGGAAAAGGAATTAACAAGGAGGGTAGCATCACAGATATATTAGTGGACAGAAGGCATAATGAAGAAAGAGAAAGGGAAATGAATCATGATGATTCTTCCACAGGTAATATCTTCCACTACAGTCTAATCACCCATTTAATGTTATAAGAGTTCTTATGGAATATGGTGAATCATATCTAATGAATAGTGATGAGATTCACCTCATTAATGACCTTAGCAGGTGAAACTGATTTTTAAGCAGAATTGTTATCTTGAGAGATTGATTAAATTGATTCAAATTGTGACTGGTTACATACTAATTTGGTACACATTTTCTTGCAAGTAGTGTGAATTGAATCAGTTTTCAGAGCTTTAATGGCAACATCAACTAATTTTGATTCTTCTTCACTCATTTCTAGATACTTCTGTAAAGAAGTGTTATCTCAAGAGGTTTCTTTATGCTGTACTACATAAAAAGGAAGCCAGAAGAGGTTGGGGTTTATTAAATAGTCATTTTGGGAGGGTTCCCTCCTGTCCCTTTTCTATTTTTGAAATGTCAGAAAAGTTTTATTTTCCTTGGTCCCACCACCATAGGATTGCTTAGGAATCTAAAGTATGAAAGGATGCTCAAATGTCTTAGATTCTACAAAAACAGGTGAGTTGATAAGTATCTGAACTTCTTCCTAAAAAAAAACCCCTATCACTGTTCTTACCCACGCAGATTTTTTAAATCAAATTAGAATTCAGTATATTATTTTCTGAATAGTAGGATTTTGGAAAAAAGCTTACATTGCTTCCATATTCATCAGATCTCTCATGATTAGTTTTATTCTGAGGTTTTTCCTGGCATGAAAATGCATTATTTAATCCAGGTTTTGTAGCCTTCCCTGTAGTCTTTGGGAGGGTAGATGTTTTCAACAAACTTCCCAGTGCTGGACTAGCACTCAAAAGGTGTAATATTTTAATCTTTAGTACACCACTCAAAAAAGTTTTTCTGGAGAAAAGAGCAATGAGCACAAAACTAAACCTCCTTTATACTAAATATAAAATCTCCACTATTTCAAAACTGTTCATATACCATAAGGACTAGAAAGACAGTAAATAGTACTTTTTTCTCTAAAACCATTCACCATATTTCAGTAAAATCAGTTATTTGAGTGGGTTGTGTCCACATTATTATTCCTCCTTTAATGAACAACAGAAAGTCCATGGTTTTGTAGGACTGCTTTACAATTGAGAAAGAATTAAAGTTGTAAAACATGCTGAATTTGTCAATAACTTAGCTACAAAATGTAAACAAATCCTGTTTTACCTTCAATAGACAGCTGAAAGTGTACCTAGGAAATTTCATCTGCAGAAATTCCAGCTAACATGCCACTGATTCCGGTCCTGTTGCCAAGAAACGGCTCTCTTCTGTCTCCCTCAGTGCTAATCTCTACTTTTAGCACTGTTCCCCTATTCTCATTAGTCATGCAATGCTTCTTTTAAATGTTAAAGCTAGTGCTGAACATTTTGCCAATTCATATATCTGGCAATCTTGAGAATGTGTATGCTATCTGTGGAACAGCCTGTGCATTGGCTGCCAGGTTACTGCAAGGTGAAACTCAAGTACATGTATCTACATTTTAAATAATTGTTTAAGAAATTAAAATTCTTTTAAAATGGAACAATTTGGATTTCAAAAAAGAAATGCTAAAAGCATTGCAATAATGAACTAATTCCAGGACAGCTGGAATACTGCCTTTAAGAATACTTGATTCTGCACAAAAATGTGTGTAAGTAAGTAAACAAGCCATTGTTAATTCCACACCTGAAGAGAATGCAGTCTCTTTTACATTAGATGAGAGAACAGCAATATAACCCAAATAATGTAGTAGACATTTCAGAAATTAATGAGGGTATTTGCTAGAAGGTGTCAGTAAAGAAAGTGTCAGTAAAAAAAAATCTGTCTCAAAAAAAAATCTGCCAAATTAAAAATCCAAAACAGAAAGATAAATCAAATGACTAGTCACTTGACAATCTTGGGTTTAGTTAACTACACTGTACTTATGCATGACTCTTCATTCAATAACCTGGTGGAGCAAAACATTCTAGATTTTAAGAGTACATTGTATGAAAGTATAGATAGTAACGTAAAAACCTTAAGGCCTGCTTAAGTTTTCACTACAATCTGTAGAAAATCCACAAGATTCAGATTCCTATTTTGAAGCTTAAGACATCAATACATCCTTTAATTTGAACAAAGCTGCATTTTTTAATACAAGTTTAGTCTTTTCAATCAATAATATTTCATAAATAATTTTGTGCACTTATTCAGCTCCTTAGATCAGTATTGAAATGTAAACATGCCTACAAAATGAAAATCGGTGCTGCTGATATCAGTTCTATGTGAACCTCATGGTATTCTGTGCTTTTTTTCAAGTCCTGGTGATTCTCAGCTCTGACTTTTAAAAGAATTCATGAGTTCAGAGAAAAGCTTGCTAATGTAAATACCGGTGGCTCAGAAAGGAAGAAAATAAATTATGGTTTATAATCCAAATCTTTGAAGCTGTGGAGGATGATAGCAAGCAACATACCCATGGTCTAGAGAAGTATTAAGACTCCACTTCTGATAATTTTCTAGAAGAGAATGCAATACTGATTTTCCTTACTCTCCCTCCTCCATGTCTTTTCAAAGAAAAAGTGTTCCAGTTGTGAATATCCACCACGATAAGTTTTCAAAAACAGCAGTTTGCAAGACACAGTGTAAAGACACATTTAGCTTTGTAATCAGGGAGCATTGTGAATTCCAGTTGTACTTTATCCATGAGCCACAGGATGTGCTTTTGTTAGAAGGAAAGCAGATATAGAAGGAGGGTTTTGTTTGCTCATTACATAGTTGTTTCCAAAAGGGGAGACTAAGTAAATCCTTAAATACAGCAAGACTTGCAATGAAATCTGAGTTGAAATTTAAAGGTGAAAAAGAACAATTAAAAGTTCTTCCTATATTAATGAAGTAATTGAAAGTATTTCATTAGTTGCCAGGCGAATGTATTTTTAGTGCCTGCATTTATCACAAATCATTGTTTTGGCTACCAAGTCAGCAGCATTAGCCATTATACCTTGTTAGCTGCCTGCCAAATCTCCCTGCTGTAGCACAGCTTAACATCCTGAGAATATTAATTATTCATACACATATTTGTCAAAGAATATATTTTCAGTATGTCTTTTGATCATCCAAATAAAGTGGATTCATCACATACCTAATGCAAAACAATCTTAGGAACAGCAAAATGGTGATCACTGCTCTGCTGGTGACATCTGCTAGCAGAACACAGATTACAGGTAATGCCATCCAGCAGCTCCAGTTCACTGGGTAGAGTAATTTGAATCACAGAATAACTCAGGTTGAAATGGACTTCAGGAGATCTGTAATTCAGCTTCCTGCTCAAAACAAGAGGTCAGAACAGGTTGCTCAGGGCTTTATCCAGTTGGCTCTTGAAAACTTCGAAGGATAGAGACTGCGTGGCCACTGTGCAGCCTCTTCTGCTGCTTTGCTGTCCTCAGGGTGAGAAAGTTTTCTTTATATGCTGCATGAAACTCGTGTTTCAACTTATGTTCGTTGACTCATCCTCCCACCATGCACACCTGAAAAAGCCTGGTTTCATCTTCTTGCTTACTTCTTCTCAGGTAGGGGCAGGCTGTGCTAGGTTGCCCAGAGGCAGTCTCTTTCCAGGCTGAACAAGCCACATTCTCTCAGCTTCTCCTCACAGGGCAAATCCTCCAGTCCTGACCAGTTTGGTTCTTCCACTGATCTTGCTCCAGTTGGTCAGTCTTTCCTATACTAGAGGGCCCCAAAACTAAGCAGTGTATCCAGATGGGATCTCATGAGTGCTGAACAGAGAGGCATAGTCCCTCCCTTCAATGTCCTGGCTGTACCCCCGTGAATACCTCCCAGAGTGCTGCTGGCCACCTCTGCAGCTAGGGCACACTGCTTGCTTATGCTCAGCTTGTGTCTGCTAAGGCCCCCAGGCCTTTTCCTGCAGAGGTCCCCCTAAACAGCCAGGTCCCAGCCTGAGTTCTTGCACTGGTGCTCCCTGCATGGACAGCACTTGATATTTGTAATTGTTGCATTTCATGAGGCTTGTCTGCGCATTCCTCCAGCCTCACTACATCCCTCTGGATGGCAGCTCTGATTGCCTGCATATTGACTCACCTACTATCATCTACAGATTTGGTAAGAGTACCCTCCATTACCTCCTCCAGATCATTGATAAAGAGGTTAAACAGGTCAGGTCCCAATTTAGATCCCTGCAGCACTCCACTTCTCACAGATATCCGCCACTTGTTACAGGTCTCCAGGTAGATTATGACCCATTAACCACAACCCTCTGAGCCCAACCATGGAGCCAGTGCTTAGCCTGTTCAGAGACAGTAGGAGTCAGTGTCAAAAGCTTTCTGAATTTGAGGTAGATAACACTCATTGTTATCTACTAGATAATCTGCTACATACTCTAGATAAACTCATCTAGCCTCCCTTTAACACAAAAGCTTGGACCAGATGATCTTTCAAGGTCCCTTCCAACCTAGGCTTTTCTATGATGGCTGTGTGATGATTCTATGATGTTATCCTTCGTCCACAAATCCAGCTGTTTTGTTGTAGATGGCAATCAGGTTGGTTAGTCATGATCTACTCTTGTTGAACCCTGAGGCAAAGAAAGCATTGTGTGCCTCAGCATTATCTGCCTTTTGTTTCTTGCTAAATAACCCTTCCCACTGAGCAATGGGTACACATTTTTCTTGTTCAGCCTTCTACTGGTAATATAGAAGATGCTTAACTTGTTGCCCTTGAATTCAATTGCAAGTGTCAGCTCTCTGGGAGCTTTGGCTTTACTGACACTATTCCTACATACTCTGACAAGGTTTCTAAATTCCTCCTTTGTTGCCTGTCCCTATTTCTACTTTCTGCATATACAGTCTTTTGGCACAGGAGCCTCTTCATAAGCCTGGCCTGCTTAGCCAGACTAGTCTTCTGATATGTCTGCTTGCCTTTTTGACTGTCAAAATGGACCATTTTTATGCATTAAGGAAGCTGTCCTTGAAGATCTGCCTGCTTCCCTTATCTTCTTTACCCTTCAGAGCTGCCTCCAATGCAGGTCTATCCATTCCTTGAACAAGCTGCAGTCTGCTTGTCTAATGGCCAGGATATATATTCCGCTACTCTCTCAGTATCTTCAGCTTCACAGTCACTTCAGTTTCATGGGCACTACAGAAAAAGCTGTGACTGATTGCCCCATCCAACCAGTTTTTCCCTTGCCAGTGAATAGCAGACCCAGCTGTTCATTGCCTCTGTTTGGCCCATTCACTACGTGTATCAAGAAGTTATTCCCAGCACCCTCCAGAAGTCTCCACTGTGTTGCCCTTCTAGCAGATGTCAGGGAGGTTCAAGCCCTCCAAGAGCATCAATCTGTGATCCCAAGATTTCCTCAAGTCATTTAAAGAAGTCTTTGCCTGCTTCTTCACACTGATCTGAAGGTCTGAAACACAGTCCCGTCATGTTATCACCCTCACTGTCCTCTCTTTGGTTCCTGAACCACAAGCTGTTAATGAGTCCATTGTCCATCCCACAGAAGAGTCTATACATCCAAGTTGTTCTTTACCATAGAGGGCAACCTTCCCTCTTATCTTCCTTGCTTTTCCTGAAGAGTTTGTTTCCATTCACTGAAGCACTCCATTTGTGCAAGCTGTCCTCACACACCTCAGTTATTCCAACATTGTAGTTCTGTGACTGCACATGGAACTTTTTCTCCTCCTGCTTGTTTCTCAGGCTGTATCCATTTTTGTACACATACTTAAAGCTGGTGTCTTATCACCCTTTCTTTCCTTAGGTGTGTCTTGTTCCTATAACTTTGCTTGCCATTCCATTCATTGCTACCACACAACTGTTTGTTATATTCACCCTTTGCCATCATTCCTTGTTTAAAGCTCTCCTCACCAGGGTGGTCATCCTGCTCACAAAGAAACTCCCGCCCTACTTTGACAGGTGGATCCTATCTCTCCCCAGCAGTTCTGGATCCCCAAAGAGGCAGAACCCTGTTGATAACAACTATAAAAACAGATGGTGACTTACAGGATCCATTTGTTCCTTTCCAAACTGACAGAATCATGAGGCACACCCAGGGTTCCTGATGTCCCTGACTCTCACTCCCAGAGCAGCACAGGCACTCTTGATACACCTAAGATCTCCTTCTAACAGCATGCTTGGTGTTCATGTGGACTGGAATAGCAAGTACTGGACAAGCCTCAGTGTCTCTGCAACATCCCACCTTCGAGACCCTGGCAAGCAACAAACACCCTTTGGGCAAGTCAGATCAGTAGACATAGATTTCTGTCCCTTGCAAGGAGTTTCCCCACTGCTACCTTCTGCTGCTTCCTCTTGGTGCAGACCCATGGTTCAAGCTCATAGTTGGCCCTGATATGTCCCCAGACATGACTTTCTGTCCCTTGCCTGGTACCAGGACACTGTACATGCTCTGCAGTTTCAAATCTGCAAGGGAGCAGATGTCTTCTTGGTGCCACAAGTCACAAGCTGCAGACTTACAACTTGCCACTCAGTTGAGCAGAATCATTGGCTACCACCTCCATCTGTGCAGTTGGGGTTTCAGTCTTGTCTGTGTAGGGCCTTAGTGAAGATCCTGTCAGTCTTTCGCCTTCCCTCATGCTTCATAGTCAGTTCATCTCTGCCCACAGCCCCTTCACCTGGTAACAGCCCCTCAGCCAGTGCACACCTTCTGCAGGCAAGGACATCCTCGTTGCCTCCTCCAGCCATGGAGAGGGACCTCAGGTACTCCCCACAGCCCCAGATCTGGGGAGCTGCATCCTCCCTCTGGACCTGCTCTGGGTTTAGGCCTTTACTGTGCCAGGATAGTTGCTCCAGCGTCCTGTGGTGTGGCACCACCATTGCTGAGCAGTTCCATCACCTTCAGCAGAGTTTCTGCTTCCCCTCTACATCAATTCACTTATTTGCACTCAAAGCGGTGCTACAGGTCTGGCAGTTATATAGCCATCTTCCTAGCATCATTTGAAGAGGTGCTTGATGCTCCCTGACCCCTAATCTGGAGTGAGCTTGAGGCAAAAGTCACGATTTCACTGAAGTGAAGGATACTACAGGCCCTGAGAGTTTAGGAGCAATATCCTTGGAAAGTACATAAGGTAAAGTACCAAATAGCGCTCTCTAACCATGCCCATCCTACTCTTTGCTGATTATAAGCATTCAGCTGCCTAGCCTGAGATAAGTATGCATGCCAGGCTATCATCTTTTATAACTGATTAAACTGTTTGGTATCATTGCTTTTTACATAAAGGGTGTGGGATAAAGGCCCCTATTGAGCTCAAAGACAAATTAAAACATGTAACACGTTATATTTATATTAGAATCTTTTGTACATTTTGCCTGAGAGGGACAGCTCTCTCTCTACAAGAAATGCGTAATTGCAAGGGATGCATCTCCACAGGCCTGCCACGATGAAATTGGAAGGTTATTTATAGAAAAGAATAAATGACTACATGGTGTGGCAATTGTTGCCTCCAGGAGGCACGGCAACCTGGTTCAGGAACGGCACGGCGGCCAACCCCAGGCCGCTCGGGCCATCAGCTCACAGACACCAATGTGGTGGATGGCAAATGGCGTTTATTGATAAGTAACAAAACATTATATAGCTAAAACTCACAACGTCACATCCTCCTGCTTACATCATAAACTAAACACTATTGGCTATCAGGAGAGGGGACCCTATCTTTCCGTACAACACGACATCTTCCGGCCGCCAGACCCTAACCAACTACATCTCCCCCCTCCCTACGCACAACTAAAGTAGCTAAATATAACAATCTTAGAAAACTTTATTTTATAACAACCTTAGAAACATGTATCATAAACCTGAAATAAGAATAAGGCACAATAAATAGGTAAGAGTTGGGAGGCAACTAGTAATAATGGGGTGTAACTTGGGGTAACTTAGAGATAACTGGGAGTAATAACCTTCTCTAACCGGCTTTTAACAAACGACACAAGCCTATTCAATATACAAAACAAAAGCAATCTCTAAAATCAAGATTACACAAAAACATCACAAGCCCCTCCCCATAGGGGCTATGTCGCCGTTGTTTGAATTCCGCCGGTATAGAGCTCCCAGGTGTGGATCGGATGCTTGTCAACTTGTTGTTCTCTCTTGCCACCAAGATGTACGGGTGACAGGGGTGTCCGATGATCCGATCCTGTGAACAAAAACTCATAATTCATTAGTTTTATTCTGAAGGTCTGGCTTAATAGACCTAAGCGGACACCACTTAACACTATTATCTTTTTTGACAGCAGCGTACCCCCGCCCTATAAGGACTAACCTCCACCCTTGTTCCCATTCTCCCAACTCATTTCTAATTATAACCAATGGGCCTTCTTCTAATGCTCGAGTGGCCCAGTGTTTTTGAGTGGGGCTATTCACCTCTTCTCCCCTAGGGAATTGATTCAGTGCTAGCAAAGCAGTCGCTAATAAACGTGTTTGGTCTCCTGGGGGGATGGCATTGACAAAACCTTCTGTTTTTGCTAACACCTCTAATTTAGATTTTAAAGTTCGATTCGCTCGTTCTACTATGGCCTGTCCCATGCTATTATACGGGATGCCATGTGTCAGGGTAATACCCCATTTCAGAGCAAATGCCTGGACTGATTTAGAAACAAAATTCGGACCGTTGTCCGTTTTGATCTGATTAGGGACACCAAGCCATGCCATAGCTGTCAGCCAATGTTGGATAGTCGCTTTAGAATCGATTTTAAGATGTTGAGTGGCTACGATCACTCCACTATATGTGTCTACAGTCACTGCTAACCACGCTCGAGATTTCAACAACTGGAAAAGCGTAAAATCCGTTTGCCATACTTCAGAGGCTTTAAGACCTCTGGGGTTTACCCCGCTAGACCACAGCGGTGCTCTCTGACAATAGAGACATGTAGCTACTATGTGTTTCGCGTCAGCAACTGAAATCCCACATTTCTTCACTAGCGCTTTGGCTCCGATGTGGAGAGACTCATGTAGCTGACGGGCATCTCTTAGTGTCCACAGTCCCTTTGCAGCAGCATCCGCTTTATCATTACCAATTTGGAAAAACCCCTTAATTGGGCTGTGGCTGTTGACGTGGATGACCGATATAGTGCCCTTTCGAGACAAAAGTGCTTCTTCCAACATTAGGGCTGTTGTAAATATTGACACGCCGGGTCCCGACATGGCCAAGCAAAGTTTGGCCACAAACATCGAATCAGTCACTATGTTGAGGTGTTCCATTGGAAACAGTCTGCACACTAGTGCCACAGCCATCGCTTCTAACTGCTGGACTGAAAGCGTATAATCGGTCATCTTAATACAATGCCATTCTCCTCCCGACTGCCATACCGCCGCCGCGGTTGAGGTCGCTGAGGACGCGTCTGTGAAGACCGTTGGTCCCTGTTGGGGCCGATCCATAATCTTCTGTGGGAGGTCAATGTTGACAGTTGCCAGCATTTGAACCCAGGGAGGCTTTACAGCATACCGGATTTCTCCACCGAATCCAACAAGAGCTATGGCCAAATACTCTGACATCGCCACTGATTGTGTTGGAAGCTGTTTGCGGAAGGGTAAATATATTCTAGCAGGTTCAATACCCAGGTGTCTTAGGGCGAGTTTTCTGCCTCTCATGATGAGATTACCAAGGCACTCGACTCCCGGAAAGAATGCACGTGATGGTTTTCCTAAGACTATCCATTGTATTGGTTGAGCTTTTTCAGGAGAATCCTGCGCTAGTGCTCCTACTCCCCCCCCTTCCGTAAAGTGCACATACAAATCAAGTGGTATATTTGGATTCCACCTAGTGAGCGTGCTTGATGACACCTGTTGCTCGATAAAATCGAGAGAGTTCATTGCTTCTGTCGTCAGAGTTTTTTGTTCCCACGGATTTTTTCCTTTCAAAAGATCGTATAAGGGGGCCATGATTTCAGGAGGAATCAGGACAATATTGCGGAGCCATTGCAAGGACCCCACTAACTGTTGCACATCATGGAGCGTTTTAATATGTCGATGGATTTTTATTTGAGGGGGAGTTATATAAGAACTTGTAATCCCCACTCCCAAAAAACTCACACATGGTCCTCTTTTAATTTTCGCGCTCGCAATTTCAAACCCGTTTGTTTTTAGACCTTCCGAAACTGTTAATACTAGTTGGTCTACCTGAGTTCCTGACGGTGCGGCAATTAAAATATCGTCCATATATTGAATGATGGTCGCGGTCGGATCATTGCGCCGGACTGGTGCCAGCACTCGATCTACCGCGATCTGACAGATGGCAGGCGAATTGATCATTCCTTGAGGCAGCACCTTCCACTGGAAACGTAGGTTGGGACGTTGGCTATTCGGAAACACAACAGAAAAAGCAAACCGTTCCTTGTCCTCCTCATGCAGAGGTATCGAGAAAAAACAATCCTTAATATCAAGGACAGCACAAGGTTGTCCTTCCGGTATCATAGAGTTCATGGGCAACAACGTTTGAACAGGACCCATTAGTTGAATTTTTTTATTTACTTCACGCAAGTCATGGAGAAGACGAAACCCCTCACCAGTTCGTTTAGGTATTACAAAAACTGGGGTATTCCACGGGCTAGTGGAAGGCTCTATATGACCTCGCTGTAATTCACGGTCAAGTAATTCAAGAAGGGCATCCATTCGAGGTTTCGATAGGGGCCACTGCTCGACCCACACTGGATCAGAGGATTTCCACGTTAATCTAATTGGTGGAAGTGGGTGTACGGCAGTGGCCCTTAGAGTAAATTTGTCACCCTGACTTCTAATAGAGCTAGAGCGTCCCTTCCCAGCAGGGGTGGGACTCCTGACATAACATATGGAAAAAGGGTGATGGTTTTCTCCGGCCCCTTTTTAGTGTAAAGCATAATTGCTACCAATTGAGCACTCTTCCGAGCTCGGGTTAATCCCCCAACTCCACCTACCATGGGCGCGTCTTCCAATTTCCAGCGTGGAGGCCAACTTGTCTCAGGAATAACTGTAACGTCTGCTCCAGTATCAATTAAAAAGGGAACACTAATAGTAGTGTCATTTAAGGTATTATAGAGGGAACAAATCCCCCACACTACTGCCGGGTTGTCACATTTTACTGCCAGGGCCACCCTGGGGTCTCACCCCCAAAGGGTGGTCCTTGCTGTCCCTGAGATAGAGGCAGATTTGGCTGGACCATCGGTTGGGCCATAAAGTTGGTCGCTTCTCGAGGGAGTGGCGAGTTCGGGAGCACCTCGCCCCATCTGGGGTTGGTATAATTGGGCCGCCTCGTGTTCCAAGTGGGAGAGGGCTGTATGTGGCCTGGCTGCCCTCTCCCCCCCCCGTTTCCCCGGTTTTTAGATCTGCGTTCTTTGGCGAGGTGCCCCTTTTTGCCGCAGGCCCAGCATGGTCCTTTAGGTCGATTCTGATGCTGTAAGGGGCAATTTGCCACTATATATCCTGTCTGGCCGCATTTAGAACATGCCATCATATTAGATATCGCAGCACGAACAGCTACTTGAATTGGGGCTGAACGCTCTTCATTCGCAACATGTTTAATCATGTTCGCAATACTAGACCCCGCCGGCAGTGATCGCAAGATTTCTTTAGTTGCCGAATTACATTGTTGGCGTAAGCATTCTGCGACTACCGGGCCTTTTGCTTCTGCGGGCAAGTTTGATGAATCAACTGCCGCTTGGAGACGATCTACAAATTGTGTAAAACTCTCACTTTCACCTTGCTTTATTGTGGACCATGGCGATGGTTTGGCAATAATTCTAGAAGCTGTGCGAATAGCTTCCCTGGCCGCACGAGTAGTTATCATAACTTCATGGGCCAGCAGGCCTTGGGCCTGCGCCTGGGGGGTAATCATTGTTGGATCTGTACCCATTAACCGCTGCAGGCTAGAGCCATGTAGTGGATGACCTGCCCCAGTTACTCGGGCTAAATGCCTCGCACAATTATCTTCCCATTCTTGTTTAAATACGATCATTCCTGCTCCATCAAAGATCAATCTACAAGTTTGTTTTATATCAAACGGGAGCATATCATCCCCCCCGAAGATACCATCTATGAGAGTTGAAACCATAGCAGAATTAAGCCCTTTGTCCGCAATTGCTTTAACAATCGCTTGTATATCTTTAGGATTTATTGGCGAGTGGACCCTCTGTCCCCCGTCCGTCGCCCGGACCGGGAACGCTAGCGTGGTCGATGGGGCCCAGTCGGCACACGCAATTTTTATTTTCCTCCAATCCGTGAGAGGGATTTCTCCTCTTCGCGATTTTTCATTAATTTGGATAGGAATATTTTTGCTCTTAGCTCTGTTTGCTTTCATTTCCTCTTCCCTTAAATGTGAATCGGTTACAAACCACTCGTCCCAACTAGCGTCTGATTCGGAATCGGAACTCGACTGACTGGTTACTTCTGGGCTCCGATACTTTTTCATTAGGCTCCAGCCCCACCCACTTCCCTTGCGGGCAGGCTGCTCCCCCCCTCTTGGCTCACCCTGCCTCCTACACGCGGAGGTACTTGCCCTATAAGGGCATTTTTTCAAATGGCCGCTCTGATTGATTCTCAGCCTCTCATTCGCGCTCCCTCCTCCTTTCCAGTCACCCCCACCACCTTTCTCCTTCTCATTCTCCTCCCCCCTCTGTTTGACTTCCTCCTTATTCCCGCCAGGGGCATCTTCGCCCCGCCCTTCCCCTTGGGACTCGGCGACATATTGGGGCGCATAGGGCGGTGGTCTAACCCAGACGTCCTCAGACTCTGAGTTCCCTACGGCGCTCCTAGCCTCCTCGGCTAACCCACCCCAGAAGGATTTCGCTCATTTCTGTCCCTCCGTAAGCAAGACGGAGTTCGGGGATTGAGGGGGCGTATCACCCTCTTGCAGATCTCTAGACTCAGAAAAGTCGCCATCGTCTGGTGAGTCTGCCACGCAGATCTCCTGCGCTTGTATAACTTTCTGTAAAACCTGTGCAACTTTTCCCCAAGATTCAAGACCCTCCTCACAACCCGAGGACATCACCTCCTCGGCTGACGCTTCAGTGCACTCATCCCGCACTTCAGGGTGGAAAATATCCACCGACTGATCAACAGCCCCAATTCGTAAAAGCCTCGCAACAGCGAGAATAAAATCTTTGGGTCTACAATCGATACCCCACTGCTTACACAAATCTGGTACAACCTTCACAAGGGCTTCCATCTTCCTTGTGGATGTGGGAGCGTCCTCCCCGCTGGGCTGGTCCAACTGCTCCGGCCGCCATTCACCCGTCCAGGCGATGATCCCGGGTTTCGGCACCACTTGTTGCCTCCAGGAGGCGCGGCGACCTGGTTCAGGAACGGCACGGCGGCCAACCCCAGGCCGCTCGGGCCATCAGCTCACAGACACCAATGTGGTGGATGGCAAATGGCGTTTATTGATAAGTAACACAACATTATATAGCTAAAACTCACAACGTCACATCCGCCTGCTTACATCATAAACTAAACACTATTGGCTATCAGGAGAGGGGACCCTATCTTTCCGTACAACACGACATCTTCCGGCCGCCAGACCTTAACCAACTACAGGCAATGGCAAAATATTACTGAGAATTAGAGAAATAAAGCATGAAGTTCTGAAGATGAAAGATAAAAATGAATAAAGAAATTTAAAACAGATAAAATACAAGAGACCACAAAAAAAAATGAAGTGTAGTGATTGTGAATAAAATGGTAACTGTAGACACTGAAGTGCTGAGGATATCAGCAATAGTTTTTTCTCAATAGATTACCAACTCCCACACACAGTTTTTCATGGGATAACAATTCAAAAAGGACAGTCAAGCTGCTTTCTTTTCAAAAGGTTAACCTCTAAAAAGAGTCAGAAGTTGCTAAGCTAAATTAGTCTTCTTACAATAGTACCTCAGTAATGTATAAAACAAAGTCTTCAGTTTAAAATGGAAGCAAAGAGACTATAATGCAAAGTATAATGCCTTTTCTATATTTCAAGGGGTCTTTCTTTACTGATGGTTAAGGTGAACATAGAGATAATCCAAATTACCGTTCTCTTTTTGTATCATATATTTGTGTCTTCCAGCTGGGAGCAGCCCTCAGCTTGTAGGCCCCACTGCTGTTCTTAACAACAGCTAAGAAGCTGCAAGGATACAAAAGGGTTTTACCCCCTGAAAATTTACCGTCCCCTCAAACTCTACTGCACACTTCTTGACACCTCACATTTGCCACCAACAAATTGAGGAAAATGACTCTGTAGAAAGGAACTGGATCTTAAAAAGAAAAATTATTCCCTTCACACTCACTTGCCTAGGCTCACAAGCACCAATACAACCATATCCAAGACCTCTGGCTGGGAGTCCCTGCAATGGCGTAGCTGTTGACCACCTTAGTCCAGCTTGTAGTTTGTAGTTTCTTCTTAGGTTAGCTATTGTGCTGCATTTGGATATGCCTATTGTACCCTTGAGGTGCTCACAATGATCATGGCCTTCTTTCCATCCATGGTCCTATCTTTCAGAGTAATTTGAATTTCTAATTTTTCCTTCTTAGGGACAGAGGGGATGTTCAGGGCTCCAGCTATGTCCTTCACCTTTCCACCAATACCTTAGAATAGCCTGTGTCTGAAGTCTGTCCTTGACTTTCACCAAGTGGAGGCAGTCCTGTGCTTTTCCATGAGCATTTCAGTGGTATGTGCAGTGTTGCAATCTTGATGACCTGGTGCTCTAGGCATTGTCTGCCCCTGTCATTCTTAACCATGCTTCCCTTCTTTCTGTTGCTTCTGCACCCAGACATTCCCTTCCAGTCTCCACGCAGAGCAGATTTTACATTTTTAGTACAATTCTGTGCATCACACAGAAAAATACATTTGATAAAAGAGAATCAGTGATGGAGCTCCTGACTGTAGATAAACGTAGCAGAATAACATCCAGCTATATTTATACAATTGATAAAATGCAAGTGAACAGAATTAAAACCTACAAGCAAGCAGCATCTCCAGTGTTCCAAATCTCCTCCCCCTTTTTCACTGAATGGTTGATTTGGATACAATATCCAAACATAGAGAATGCATACAATTAAAGTTAGTAATACATGAGATTTGAACATATAATGAAAGGAGATAGATTTACAGTGCTTCAAAACATTAAAAAAATATGTTGCCAAATATTATGTCTGATGATAAAAAGTTCTTTTGGGGATTCAGGCAGGCTATCATTCCCAGTCTGTCTAGTGTTGAAATATGAAGTCCATACATGGCGAACCTGGCAGATGCCACCATAGAGGAAAGAATTTATCCGTATAGTAAGGGATTATTAAACATTCTTTGTTCATGTAACTTTACCAGAGAAAGAATTTCCACAGTAACAAACAAAACCAGGATACAGTTTGACATTCAAGGCTGTGTTAAAACAGAATGACAGGTGGTTGATTTACTAGGCAATACCAGCCATCAGACACATTTAATTTTATACCAGGCTGAAATTATTATCAACAGTGTCTCAAGCCTGAAACCAACATTTGGTAAAGATACAAAGTTTCCTGAAGGACTTTGTGCAACAACTAAATTGTAATAGACGTTGACTAGTGCAATCTGAAATTTTTACCATACTGTGTCTTTATCAGTTAGGACTAATTCTAAACCACCAGACTTTGCAGGGATATTGCCTAGGATGATGGATGATGAGTCTAGGACCTAACTAGTCCTTTCTCCAGTTGCATTAGTTTTTAGCTTTAGAAGAGTTTTATCAAAGCTGTTTCTAAAAAAAAAAAATTGTTCTCTTACATGTAGGAAAGTGTTTGTTCACTGTCAAAAAGGAAACATGAAATCAAACATTGACAAGAAACAGATTCTGTAGCTCTCAGTGATATGCAGGTGGTTCTGGTCTGGATGCAGCCATATGAATTACCTTTTACTGTTGCTTATCATGCCATGCTAGCTTTTCATGTGCAGCATCACAAGGCTGTAGCATCTGGTATTTGCTTCTTGTACAGAGCCAAAGCCAAGAACTGTGGCTTATTGATATGTACCTTTTAACCTTGAAAAGGTTCTATTACCATGAATTGGAAGAGCGTAGTCAGAAGATGCATTTCACAGCTAGAAGTTTCTGAGAACACAGTGAAGAGGTTTCACCTGACATCTGTTTTCTGGCTACTGATTGTCACATATATTGCTGTCACTTGGCTGTTTCCTTCATCTTGCAGAGGATTTCGGTGAGACATTAGAAATGACAGAAGGAATCAGCTGGAGTCTAGCTAAGTTAAGACAGTCAGCTGCATCTGTTAGAATACCTTTGGAACAAAGGTCTGATTTCTAGCTTAAACTTCACAAAATATAAATTGCTTGTAGATATGATTGTGAGAAAAATAGCATTTAAATTCACGGTCAGACTGAAAAGAAAGGAAGTCAGACTTTCAGGAACCAGTTCCTATGTAAAGATACTTCTTTACATACAAGTAACATAAGTGCTGGATAAAGTCCATTTCTAGAAATTCAAAAGAACATTACAGAATTGGATTGGGATTGTATATTTTGCCTTGAAACAAGCGTCTTTCTAAAAGAAGCTGCAGAATTATATCCAGAACACATACTTTTGTTGCAAATGTATCAGTAACCAACTATAAGGCTTTGGCCCAAAGACTAGTCAATGCTCAGGAGTATCAAAAAATCTGTGGAGTATCTGGGAAGAATTAGATAACTCAAAGGTGTTCAACAGTTCTAGAATATAGCACCATTAAAAT
The DNA here is from genome assembly GCA_020745775.1 of Theristicus caerulescens. Classification (NCBI taxonomy): domain Eukaryota; kingdom Metazoa; phylum Chordata; class Aves; order Pelecaniformes; family Threskiornithidae; genus Theristicus; species Theristicus caerulescens. The sequence continues at coordinate 81,034,958 of CM036558.1, forward strand.
AAGAGCATAGAAAGAAACAATGTCTCCAGAATTACCTCTTTACAAAGGTCAGTACTCTAACTCCACTTGAGTTTCATGTTCCAAAATCTGGTCCCAGAGTTAGGTACTGATAGCCTTTTTCAAAGAGTATTCCTTTCTTGGAAAAAGTTTGTTAAACTACTCTCCTCAAATAGAGAAGACATGCAGGCTCAGCCCCCATGTTAACCTCTGAGGATTCATAACCATTTTCCCCCTCACTGAACAGCATCTTGGTTAACATCTGTCTGTAGGCTACCAACTTTTTTCTCCCTTTCTCTGACATTCTTTGAATGCTGATTGAACTGGCCTGCTTAACAAAAAAAGGAAGTGTGCTGATTCACACTGCCAACAGTTTGCACTTTTGCATGGTGAAGGCTACTTAGGCATTCAGGAAGCTTTTCTGGTCAAAGCTCAGGAAATAAAATGCTTATGGTATGAGACAAAGACTTTGAAGGAGTTTCTCACATTCAGGCAGAATTCAGAAAGCTCAGGTTACTTACCTTTATCTGACTTATTTCCCCAAATTTAAAATGGAGTTGTGACTACTTTCTAGCTCATATTACTTTTTCCAAAACAGACACATTAAAGTTAATGAGAGGGAGCATGAATGCAAAGCAATGGGAGTCATGTGATTTAACTCAGCAAAAGTCCCCCATTGCTTTCTTGCCTTCACACTTCTGCTTCCCTTCCCTACACCTTGTACCAATCATAACAATTCAGTCTGTCAACACCTACTTGATCATCCAGCTACTCAATCAGAGCAATATTTAAAATAGTTGTATTGTCAGCCTGTTTTTTCTTAGTCCTTATAACCCCAGCAGCAAGAGGTGATTTTTTCTGTTCTATTTTTTGACATCCCTGCACAGCTAAATAGTGGTTTCTCTCCTCTTTCCTGCAATTTTATTTGAATCCTTATTTCTTTTCCCATTCAATTATAATCATTCATCCAATAAAGTGCATTACAACCATCCTCTCTCTAAGTCTAGTATTTCTACGTGTAGGAAAAATACCTTTTATATCAGAGGCTAAAACTATAGCAAATCTATTATCTTTTATGTGCTAGTGTATATGAGCTTAAAAGGAGGAAAGGCTTTAAAGCGTGTAAGCTAATGAAAATCTAAGCAAAAAGGTATTCTAACTCATCACAATTTTGAACAACCTTACCTGGGAGCTAACAATGAGTGCACAAAATGTCCAGCCACAGGGTAACTTCTTCAAAGTTATAAGCATTTGAAACTAACAGCCGATGAGTGCCTTCTCAACCATAGCTGTCATGACAGAAAAAATACACTCATTGAATGCTATTTTGTCTCACAATCAGAAGTATGGAAAAATAGCCATGGACTAGTTGCTAAAATAATAAGCTGTAACACCTGTAACTGGGAGAATAGAAATAATGAAGCAGAACCAAAAAATAAAAAAAGAAAGGATGAACTTGTCTGTCCCAGAGTTATCAAAGCTCTCACTTAAATACCCGCATCTTAAAAACATAACTTACAGTACAAAATTCTGTAAGGTCTGTTTATGGTACTTTTCAGCTGTCAATTATACCTAAGCAACTGACAGTAAGGCCAAATCTATGATGTGTATGTACAATATGTTCAGCAAACTGAAACATAACTTGTATAGGGTGAAAAAAAAATCAGAAAACACAAAGAAAATGTTGTCAGCACCACTGACCTTTTCCTGTAGCAATATGTTTTAACTTACTATATCTGTAACTTACTAGCAATGGATGAGAATGGCAGTCTAAGCAAGATGGATCACAGATGGAGTGGTTTTATAACATTGTCAATAAAGTTTAGAAGAGAAGACTTGTATAGAAACAGCAATACTACAGCAATATTATAAATACACCTGGAAAATACGTTCTCCTTGTGGGATAAGCAAAAAATTACATTTTGTCCTATATTAATTTATTAACTCTTAAATTCATGTGTTATATCATAGATGACAGTCATCAGGTTCTTTATTTTGGGGAATAAAGATGGTCAGCTTTAAGCAGTAGCTGTAAAAGTGTTTGGCATGCTATTAATAGCCACCAGTGATATAAAGCAGAAAGAGACTTGAATGACTACAACAGCTGCAAAACTTAAAGTCCTGAACTTTAAAAAATTTAAATGCAACAGCTCAGATTCAAAAGCAAATTTCTCTCTAAATGGATATTTACATTTGAACATGGATTTCCTTCTCCATGCTGGTTTGCTATGAAGATTATATTGGTAGAAAAATTACAGTATTTTGTGACAACTGTATAACAATCATTTTAGTGCAAATAAGGGAAGATATATGGAAGGTCTCAACCACTGAGAAAGAAAGCATTTATTTAAATAATTTATTGTATTCGGTTTATGTGGCAACGTTTTTGTAGCAGGGGTGCAGGGAAGCTGCAGGGATGGCTTCTGTGAGAAGATGCCAGAAGCTGCCCCCAGGTTGGACAGAGCCAGTTCCAGCAGGCTCCAAGAGGGACCTGCCACTGGCCAAAACTGAGCCAATCAGTGATGGTAGTAGCACCTCAGTGACAACATATTTAATAAAGGGTAAAAAACACTGTGCAACAGCTGGGAGACAGGAGTTAGGAGATGTGACAGAAACAGCTCTGCAGACACCAAGGTCAGTGAAGAAGGAGGGGGAGGAGGTGCTCTAGGGACTAGAGCAGAAATTCCCCTGCAGCACATGGTGAAGACCATGGTGACTCAAGTTGTCCCCCTGCAGCCCATGGAGGACCCCAGTGGAGTAGATGTCCACTCTGCAGGCTGTGGGAGACCCATTGCCAGAGCACGTGGATATGCCCTGAAGAAAGCTGCAGCCCGTGGAGCAGGCTCCTGGCAGGACCTGTGGCCCCATGGAGAGGACTCCAGACAGGAGCAGGTTTTCTGGCAGAACCTGTGACCATATGGGGGACCCACGCTGGAGCAGTCTATTCCTGAAAGGCTGTACCCCATGGAAAGGACCCACTCTGGAGCGGTTCTTGAAGAACTGCACCCTGTGGGAAGGACCCACATTGGAGCAGTTCGTGAAGGACTGTATCCCATGGGTGGGAATTCACACTGGAGCAGGAGAAGAGTGTGAGAAAGAAGGAGAGGCAAAGACAAAGCTTTATGAACTGACCATAAGCCCCATTCCCCATCCCTGTGTGCCGCTCAGGAGAAGGAGGTAAAAGAGTTAGGAGTGAAGTTGAGCCTGGGAAGAAGGGAAGGGAAGGGAGAAGGTGTTTTTACTTTTGTTTTATTTCTCACTATCCTACTCTGTTACAATTAATTGGCAATAAATTAAATTAATTTCCCCAAGGTGAGTCTGTTTTGCCTGTGATGGTAATTGGTAAGTGATCTCTCTGTCCTTATCTTGACCCATGAGCTTTTCATTGTATTTTCTCCCCCTGTCCTGCTGATGGAAGGGGAGTAATAGAGCAGCTTGGTGGGCACCTGGCAGCCAGCCAAGGTCAACCCACCACATTTATCTGGAACAAAATATTTTAAAAATTTGTACTAATTAAGCTTTCATATGTATATGTATATGTATTTCTAGAGTACTTGCTCTCTCATGGCATCTTTTTAAATGAACAGAAACATTTTTTCTAAGATCAGCTTCATTACTGAGTCACTCAGAACTCACAGATGACAGTGAGTATTAACATCTTTTCATTTCAATTTCACATTGTTTTTCAGCTGTTCCCCCCATTTGATACTTCAGATTTCAATATTATGGGACCCTCAAGCTAATATCATAACTACTATCATAATGCTATAGTAATGCTTGGTATTTCACTGTATTTTAAAGAAACAAATTATGTCAGTATCCTCTTCTCATTTCTTCATTCTATGCAATCTGTTTTTCCGTTAGAGTTTCATAATGGTATATAGAAAAATAGAAATACACAAAATACATCACTAAAAATTAAATAACTTCATTTTAGGAGAAAAAAGTTGATATTCGCACTTTTTATTTTCCAGTATAACTATTAACTATTGTATTCTTTACTGATGAATTTTTTTTTTTTTTGTTATTGATAACTTCAGCAATTCGAAATGGTCAGTTTTTCCTCTCTTTGCCAAGTTTCTGGGAGATTTAAATAATTGTCTGATCCAAGAATCAATTCTGTTTTAACTCAAATAGAATGTTACCCCTTCTTCCTCTATCGTAAATACCTATTTTGTTTGCCATGAAGACCCGAAGTTCCTGGTATCTAAACAAGTCCTGTCAAGACCATGAAAAGTAAATTTTCTTCCACATAATTCAGACTTGCCTGCAAGGGCTAAATGCACAGCTCATACCAATATGTACCAGATATTTTGTGATAGCTCATTAGCTTATGAAATACTAAGACCATAAATTGTCAATTTTCTTAGAAAAAATTGTTGGTCCTACCCTTTACACCACCATTTTAATGCCAGCCACAATTTTAAAGTCTATGTCATAAGCAACCTGGAAAAGAGCCATCAGATAAAGAAATTTTGCAAAGAATTTGCAGACTAGTTGGAGTAGGTAGCTTGATCAATGGACCCTCAAATTCAGGAAGAATAAAACCTTGGTTTTCCATACTTAAATTATGATTATGTAAGCATACTCTGGTGACAACTAAAGATTGAGAAACAATGCAATCATTACTCATCAAAAGAAAAAAGAGAGACAAATATAAAAATTTTCAAAACAAACATACTTTTGTGAACATTATTTACAATACAGATAAATTTAACAAACTCCAGAACTGAGAATATGAGGGGAAAACAGAATCCTTTCATCTCAGGTGGAATTACTCTTAACTCATCACATTAAATGTCAGTTCTTCTTTTATAAGACCTTATTTTGTAAAAGCATTTCAAAGACTGATTTTGTCTTATTTTCATGCCAAGCAATTGCCTTCCAAGAAAGAAATTGGGGTATTTCCAAGGTTTTTCTATCAGCTACTTTTTGCAGAAAATCCAGGATTTTTAGCAGTTGTTGCTCTTCACACCCTCTCCAACCTCATTCACAGCAAGTTTGCCTCATGGAAAACGTCTGTTTCATCAGAAACATGAACACAAATGAAGAAAAAGCATGAAAAACACAAACAAAGAAAATGCATGAAATAAAACATTCTGATATCATGTACAGCTGCTTCAGTCCCCTTTTTTCTCCCTATGAGTTTATGTCATCCAGGTTGTATTTTCCAATTTGTGTGAAGACAGTAGGACTTACAGTGCACAAATGCTCAGCAAGAGAAAGGAACAGTTTATCACAGGATACTTAACTCCCTGAGGCCAGCTGCTAGAAAAGAAGAGCGACACAAGATGAACCCTGAAAGTAACAAGAAATTTGTTTCTAATAACAATATATATTTCTGAACAGAAATATTTTTTGGAGTAAAAAATCTTAAATGGCTGCTGAAGAGTCATATTTTCTCATTCTTTTTCCTATTTAATGAGACCTGCTTTATGTCAAAGGGTAAAGCTAGAACATGCCATGGAACAAAATCGTTATATGCACCTTGATTATACGAGTGTAACAAAAATGCTATCCTGACTCAGCCTGCAGTCATTGTTGCTATGACCCTACTGGCTCCATCAGCAATGAGAAAAATAATCTTATCATCAATAATGCCTTCTTCTGCATGAGGTGCGAGCAGGTGGAGGATCTGCTCAGCATGGTGGCAGAGCTGAAAGAAGAAGTAGCAAGACTGAGGAGTATCAGGGAGTGCGAGAGGGAGATAGACTGGTGGAGCCACTCCCTACCATCCCTGAGATGAGCACACCAGATGGAAGCATGAAGAGAAGGAGAGGCTCCCCTACCCTCTTGCCGCCAGGTAGAAGGAGGGGTATGGAAACAGATCCCTGCTCGGCACAGCAGGTGAATCCTCTCCCGACCTACCTCGCCCTCCCAGGTGCCCTTACACAATAGCTATGAGGCTCTGAAACTTGAAGGCCAGGAGGATGAAGATGCGGACAGTGATCCATCCAAGGGGTTGACTAGGGGGAACCAGTCAGCCCCATGCATTACAACAGCCACTGGTAAGAAAAAAAGAAGGGTAATCGTCATAGGCGACTCCCTTCTGAGGGGAACAGAGGGACCGATATGCTGACCGGACCCATCCCATAGGGAAGTCTGCTGCCTCCTTGGGGCCCAGGTCAGAGACATTGCTAGGAAGCTCCCTAGGCTAGTAAAATTGTCTGATTATTATCCACTATTGGTTGTTCAGGTTGGCAGTGATGAGGTAGCTGATAGACGCACAAAGACGATCAAAAGGGACTTTAGAGAACTGGGGCAATTACTTGAAGGATCAGGAGTGCGGGTAGCATTTTCCTCCATCCCGTCAGTAGCTGGGAGGCATACAGAAAGGAACGGGAAGACCCATCTCATTAACACGTGGCTCAGAGGCTGGTGCCAGAGGTGGAATTTTGGGTTTTTCAATCATGGGGCAGTTTACCTGGCATCAGGCCTGTGGGAGACAGATGGGGTTTGCCTATTGCAAAGGGCTTAGGAGTTAGCAGGCCTCATTGAGAGAACTTTAAATGAGATTCAAAGGGGGAAGGGTGTAAGAGACTGAAGTGTTAAGAACAATTGTCTCCAAGCTTGCTTGTGTGTGTTTATCTGATAAGAACAGACAGCAGACCACTCTTTTGTCTGGGAAGACCCGAGGGCAGCCACCAGCTTGCAAGGAAATTTGTGCAAACTTGCTGAAGCAACAGGCCATTGTTTGGCTTATCAGGTACCACTAGCCTGCAAGGGAATGTGCGAACTTGCTGAAGCAGCAGGCCATTCTTTGGCTTATCAGGCACCACCAAAAACAGGACACCAACTGGTATGTTGCCCTGGGAAACCAAGCCGAACCGAGGGGGCAAACTCCCTCTCCAACACTGGATAAAAAGACGGCACAAGGAAGCCTGAGTGTGGCCACCCACCACCGAAGAACTGAAGACTGAGGACCAACGGGACACCGCTGGATCCATGGTGGTGACTATCCTTTGCTTATCTCTCTGAATGCTTGCTTAATTTCCTCCTAATATTTCCTGCCTTTCCTATCGCTTTACTCTTTTATATTTACCCAATAAAATGTCTGATTGGCGGCATATGACCTCGTTTGTGTCTTAATTTCGCCCTTGGGATCATTAAGAACCTTCCCCGAGCCTGACAATCAGACCGGGACTTAACATTTTATTGGCGTCACGGACAGGATCCCTTGGAGTGAAAGTGCCGCACCTCTTCTTTGTCTTACCTTTAAACTTGCTTGTCTTACGTGCGTACCTCTCAGGGAAGTAGAGGGTGAACCTTTGTGAAAATTAACTCTTACGTGTTGCCTCCCTGAGACGACCACCCTCGCCTTTTTGAATGTTGAATTTGCTTGACTTACGAGCGTACCTCTCAGGGCAGTAGAGGGTGAAACCTTTGTGAAAATTAACTCTTACGTGTTGCCTCCCTGAGACGACCACCCTCACCTTTTTTGAATATTGAACCTGTTTGAAGTGTGCTGTTGTAGAAAATGGGTGATGATAACACTACCCCTGTGGACGGGGAGGTGCTGTATAACTTGTTGGAAAAACATAAAGCACGCCCTTCGGTACAAGGTATTGATTGGGCACGAGATAATTGGTATAATCTGCAGACTGTTACCGACCGAATAAGTGCCCTGCAAAAGGACGCTAAACTTCGGGCCGGAAAAGGAAAATCAATTATATGCGCCGTTTTGGGTGCCAGTTTAGTTGTGGCTGTGAAGGCAAGAGACCGGCAGCGTAGTGCTGAGTCTCAGACCATACAATGCTTACAAGCCCTTGTTCAATCTTTGCAAGGACAAATTGAAAACTTAAAGGGGCAATTAGAGCAGGAGAGAGCCCAGGCAGACTATCTGCAATCTGCTCTTAAAGAGCAACTCCTCATGGGCGAAAGTGGTGACAGCCATTCGTCCCCCAAGAAGACAATTATATATCCTTGCGAGGAGTTAGAAGAGATGAAATTAAGATTAGACAAATTAGAAACGCCTCCTCACTCTCTCCGACCTTTGGTTAAAACTGAATTCACATATGACAATGACCAAGACGACTCCCCTCAAATTACTACAAAAGAAGTGCCGTATACCGCTACGGAACTAGCTAAATTAAAAAAGGAGTTTGGTCGTACCCCTAAGGAATCAGAAACAGAATATGTATGGAGGGTGTCATTGTTGGGTGGGGACCAGATATTACTAAGTGAAAAAGAAGCTGAAGGATATTGGGGGCCCGGAGTGTTTTTAACTACCGGCGATCACCACGCTCCCTGGTCCCTAACCCAAAAGGCGGCTTACTGGGCTGGAGGCCTTAATCCCTTGGAACGAGGAGACCCTCTTGCTATCACAGGATCAACTGATCAATTGGTAGAAAATGTACAAAAAGCGGCATGTTTGCAAATGATGTACGATCATGAGCTTAAACTCAAACAGGAGTCCCCGATGATGATGCCAGTGGACCCTGAATGAATGACCCCCCTGATAAGGGGCCTCCCTGAATCTTTAAAACCTCTGGGCATACAGTTACAAAATACAATTAACGCAATGCCCCAGGGCGAAAGAGTCTTAACTGCACTGGCTGGACTGGCGACTTCTGATCGCAGGAACCAAAATTTTAAAGTATGGACTTGGGGAGAGGTCGCTCAGGAATTAATCAATTACGGGCGAAAATATGGCCCAGTTAGTACCCCGTCCCCAAAATCAGACCTGAAGGGTTTAAGACGTACTGAGATAAAGCCTCCTTCACATTTTGGAAATGAAAAGAGAGTGTCTTTTGTTAAACTTTCTGGCAGAAGAAACATCTCAAACAAGCGTGATAGCTTGTGGACTATAGGGTGTTGAAAAGGTGTTCCTCGAGATCTTATGGACGGGTTACCAACTGATAGGCTTGAAAAATTAGTTTTAGAGTGGCCCGAGAAGCCAGCGGCCAAAGTAAAAATGTTTGAGAGTCCGGTTCCTAGTGCACCCCCGCCCCTAATCGATCTGACTGACTCGACTGCCCCCCAAAGGTTGACGGGAAACTAATTCCTTTGCCCCTTTGTAGTGAGCGGAGGGGGCGAAGGGTGGGTGCATATTAGACAGCTCACTGTAAGTCATCGAGGTGACTTATTAATCACCTGCCTTGTACGATTTAAACGAGTACCCATTACATTTTTAGTGGATACCGGTGCTCAAATTTCAGCCATTAAAACAGAAGATGCAGTACGTGGAGGTATATCATTGTCTAAGCAACGTTTGTTTGTGGCAGATGCGTTCGGTAATGTTCAAGCACAGGCACGGGCTACGGTCAATTTACAGCTACCAGGGGAGGAGACGGCCACTCCGGTGGAAATGGTTGTGGGGCCATTCCCGCTTAATCTTTTAGGGCTTGATGTCCTGAAGGGAAAGGTGTGGACAGATAATAAAGGAGGAAGCTGGTCTTTTGGTGTTCCACCGATAAATATACGGCTCTTACAAACTGCACCTTTACTTCCCCCTTCAAGATTAACAAATGTTAAACCCTATCCCTTGCCCCTGGGGGCACGAGAGGGGATTTCCTCAGTCCTGGAGGAATTAAAGGAGCAGGGGGTTGTAGTTTCTACTCACTCTCCCTTTAATTCCCCTGTATGGCCAGTCCGAAAACCAAATGGGAAGTGGAGACTAACAGTCGATTACCGACGGCTCAATGCAAACACGGGCCCGTTAACAGCTGCTGTACCAAACATTGCTGAACTCATAGCCACTATTCAAGAACAAGCACATCCTATTATGGCAACTATTGATGTTAAAGATATGTTCTTTATGGTCCCTCTGCAACCGCAGGACCAAGATCGTTTTGCTTTTACCTGGGAGGGACAACAGCTTACTTTTACTCGGCTCCCTCAAGGATATAAGCATTCCCCCACGTTAGCCCACCACGCTTTAGCACGAGAATTAGAACTAATCCCATCAGAGGAAGGGGTTAAAGTTTATCAGTACATTGATGATGTGCTAATTGCAGGGAGTCAAACAGGAAAAGTACAAACAACACAGGAAAACATTATCACTCATTTAGAAAACCTAGGCTTAAAGATCCCGCCTGAGAAAATTCAGACTCCTTCAACTGAAGTTAAATTTCTAGGGATTTGGTGGAAAGGAGGAATGACATGTATTCCTCAGGATACCCTCTCCACACTAGATCAGATAAAAATGCCCGAGTCAAAGAAGAAATTACAGCATGTGCTAGGAATACTTGTATTTTGGAGAAAACACATTCCAAACTTTTCTATTATTGCTAGGCCTTTGTATGATTTATTGCAAAAAGGTGTGTCATGGGACTGGACTCCGGTCCACGAAGAGGACAGCAGCTTTTAAGCTGCTGGCATCAACTGTACCTGGAGTCCCTATTCGGGAGCATGGAAGTGTAAGTGGTGTAGAAATGACTCAAACACTTGGGACTGTAATGTTAATGGTAATCCTTTTGGGCCAAAAGACCCTACATATTTCCAATCCAATGGACATGCTGGCAAATCAGCAAAAGAATGGAAAGGACCTTTTTCTAATGGCCATCGAGCCTTAAAGGGTCACTACTGGGTGTGCAGTCACCATGCATACAAAGTGTTACCAGCAAAGTGGTCTGGAATTTGTTATGTTGGAATAATTCGTCCCCTGTTTTTTCTGCTTCCCAAGAATGATGATAATAATTTGGGTGTTAAGTTGTATGATGATCTTACACGAAGCAAACAGTCTATTAATACTGCTATAGCAGGTGGTAGTAGCCAATCATGGGGAAAGGATGAGTGGCCCCCAGAACGAATCATCCAACACTATGGGCCTGTCACCTGGAACCCCAATGAAGTGATTAGCGGTGCTCGAGAACCTGTATATAATTTAAATCGCATTATTTGACTACAAGCTATTTTAGAAATTATTACCAATGAAACCGCTCATGCCTTGGACCTATTGGCAGATCAAGCCACACAAATGCGAACGGCAATTTTGCAACATCGCATGGTTCTCGATTACCTGCTAGCTGAAGAAGGAGGTGTTTGTGGTAAATTAAATGATTCCAATTGCTGCTTAAAAATTGATGATAATGGTCAAGTTGTTAAACAAATAACCTCTGGAATAAGAAAATTAGCCCATGTTCCTGTTCAGACCTGGACAGGTTGGGAATTTGATCCCTTTTCATGGCTTCCGGGTACCCCCTGGGTTAAGCATATCTTGTTTTATATGTTGTGTGGTTTAGCAATGTTGTTTTTTTTACCATGTCATTCCATGTTTTGTTCAATTAATTCAACGTGTTGTGACTAACATGCAGTTTGTTACTGCCCCATCACCAGACAATGTTAAATGTATCCGTGCAGTGTACCAGCCAAAACCTTCAGTTGTAAAAATTGTGTAAACAATTGCTCTCTTCTTACTTTACTATCCTCTCCCTCTATCACCACCATGGACCACGAAGACAGAGATCTACGAGTCAAGACAGCAATCTTTGAGCCATGGGGTGGTGTAAGAGACTGAAGTGTTAAGAACAATTGTCTCCAAGCTTGCTTGTGTGTGTTTATCTGATAAGAACAGACAGCAGACCACTCTTTTGTCTGGGAAGACCCGAGGGCAGCCACCAGCTTGCAAGGAAATTTGTGCAAACTTGCTGAAGCAACAGGCCATTGTTTGGCTTATCAGGTACCACTAGCCTGCAAGGGAATGTGCGAACTTGCTGAAGCAGCAGGCCATTCTTTGGCTTATCAGGCACCACCAAAAACAGGACACCAACTGGTATGTTGCCCTGGGAAACCAAGCCGAACCGAGGGGGCAAACTCCCTCTCCAACACTGGATAAAAAGACGGCACAAGGAAGCCTGAGTGTGGCCACCCACCACCGAAGAACTGAAGACTGAGGACCAACGGGACACCGCTGGATCCATGGTGGTGACTATCCTTTGCTTATCTCTCTGAATGCTTGCTTAATTTCCTCCTAATATTTCCTGCCTTTCCTATCGCTTTACTCTTTTATATTTACCCAATAAAATGTCTGATTGGCGGCATATGACCTCGTTTGTGTCTTAATTTCGCCCTTGGGATCATTAAGAACCTTCCCCGAGCCTGACAATCAGACCGGGACTTAACAAAGGGGATAAAACCAGGCTTGCTAGGAATGAGGCTAGGGGTGGCATGCCTGTGTTGGAGAAGAGATCAATAGCCCAACTCAAGTGAATTTACACCAATGCACGCAGCATGGGCAATAAGCAGGAGGAGCTGGAAGCCATTGTGCGGCAGGGAAACTATGATGTGGTCGCCATTACGGAAACATGGTGGGATGACTCACACAACTGGAGTGCTGCAATGGATGGCTACAAGCTCTTTAGAAGGGATAAGCAAGGAAGGAGAGGTGGTAGGGTAGCCTTGTACGTCAGAGAGCATTTTGATTGTCTAGAGCACAACAAAGGTAATGATAAGGTTGAGTGCTTATGGGTAAAGATCAGGGGGAAGGCCAACAAGGGAGATATCCTGGTGGAAGCCACTCTGTTATAGACCACCCAACCAGGATGAGGAAACAGACGAAGTATTCTACAAGCAGTTGGCTGAAGTCTCACAATCTCTAGCCCTTGTTCTTGTGGGAGACTTCAACTTACCAGATACCTGCTGGAAACACAACACAGCAGAGAGAAAGCAGTCTAGGAGGTTCCTGGAGTGTGTGGAAGATAACTTCCTGATGCAGCTGGTAAGCGAGCCAACCAGGGAAGGTGCCCCGCTGGACCTGCTGTTCATGAACAGAGAAGGCCTGGTGGGTGATGTGGTGGTCAGAGGCTGTCTTGGGCACAGCGACCATGAAATGGTAGAGTTTTCGATTTTTGGAGAAGTAAGGAAGGGGGTCAGCAAAACTGCTACCCTGAACTTTAGAAGGGCAGACTTGGATTGTTTAGGAGTCTGGTTAGCAGAATCCCTTGGGAGGCAGTCCTGAAGGGCAAAGGAGTCCAGGAAAGCTGGATGTTATTCAAGAAGGAAGTCTTAAAGGCACAGGAGCAGGCCGTCCCCATGTGCTGTAAGTCGAGCAGGCAGGGGAGAAGACCAGCCTGGCTGAACAGAGAGCTCTGTCTGGAACTCAGGAAGAAAAGGAGAACCTACCACCTTTGGAAGAAGGGGCAGGTGACTCAGGGGGACTACAAGGATGTTGTGAGGTTATGCAGGAAGAAGATTAGAAAGGCAAAGGCCCAGCTAGAACTTAAACTGGTCACTGCCGTTAAAGATAACAAAAAATGTTTTTACAACTACATCAGCGACAAAAGGAGGGCTAAGGAGAATCTCCCTCCTTTGTTGGATGTGGAGAGAAACATGGCCACGAAGGATGATGAGAAAGCCGAGGTACTTAATGCCTTCTTTGCCTCAGTCTTTAATAGTCAGACTGGTCATCCTCGGGGTTTTCATGCCCCTGAGCTGGGAGATGGAAATAGGACACAGAATGAAGCCCCAGCTGTCAAAGAGGTGGCAGTCACTGACCTGCTCTTCCACCTGAATGCTCACAAGTCTATGGGGCCAGACGGGATCCACCTGAGCATACTGAGGGAGCTGGCAGAGGAGCTTGCCAAGCCACTCTCCATCATTTATCAGCAGTCCTGGTCAACCGGGGAGGTCCCAAATGACTGGAAGGTAGCTAATGTGACACCCATCTACAAGAAGGGCCGGAAGGAGGATCCGGGGAACTACAGGCCTGTCAGCCTGACCTCGGTGCCGGGGAAGGTCATGGAACAGATCATCCTGAGTGCCATTATGCGGTATGTGCGGGACAACCAGGGGATCAGGCTCAGCCAGCATGGGTTTATGAAAGGGAGGTCCTGCTTCACTAACCTAGTCTCCTTCTATGACAAGGTGACCTGCTTAGTGGATGAGGGGAAGGCTGTGGATGTTGTCTACTTGGACTTCAGTAAGGCCTTTGACACTGTCTCCCACAGCATTCTCCTGCAGAAGCTGGCTGCTCACGGCTTGGACAAGTGCACTCTGCGCTGGGTTAAAAACTGGCTGGACGGCCGAGCCCAGAGAGTGGTGGTGAATGGAGCCAAATCCAGTTGGCGGCCGGTCACGAGTGGTGTTCCCCAGGGCTCAGTGTTGGGGCCGGTCCTGTTCAATATCTTTATCGATGATCTGGATGAGGGGATTGAGTGCACCCTCAGTAAGTTTGCAGATGACACCAAGTTGGGTGGGAGTGTCGATCTGCTGGAGGGTAGAAGGGCCCTGCAGAGGAACGTGGACAGGCTGGACCGTTGGGCTGGGGCCAACTATATGAGATTCAACAAGGTCAAGTGCCGGGTCCTGTGCTTGGGTCACAACAACCCCAGCCAACGCTACAGGCTTGGGACGAGTGGCTGGAAAGCAGCCTGGCTGAAAAGGACCTGGGGGTGATGGTTGACAGCCGCCTAAACATGAGCCAGCAGTGTGCCCAGGTGGCCAAGAAGGCCAATCGCATCCTGGCTTGTATCAGGAATAGTGTGGCCAGCAGGACCAGGGAGGTGAGAGTGCCCCTGTACTCGGCACTGGTGAGGCCTCACCTGGAATCCTGTGTTCAGTTTTGGGCCCCTCACTTCAAGAAGGACATCAAGGTACTAGAGTGTGTCCAAAGGAAGGGCAACAAAGTTGGTGAAGAGTCTAGAGAATAAGTCTTCTGAGGAGCGGCTGAGGGAGCTGGGGTTGTTTAGTTTGGAGAAGAGGAGGCTGAGGGGAGACCTTATTGCTCTCTACAACTACCTGAAAGGAGGTTGTACCAAGGTGGGGGTCGGTCTCTTCTCCCAAGTAACAAGCGATAGGATGAGAGGAAACGGCCTCAAGCTGCGCCAGGGGAAGTTTAGGTTGGATATTAGGAAAAACTTCTTCACTGAAAGAGTAGTCAGGCACTGGAACAGGCTGCCCAGGGAAGTGGTTGAGTCCCCATCCCTGGAGGTATTTAAAAGACGGGTAGATGTGGCACTTAGGGACATGGTTTAGTAGTGGACTTGGCAGTGATAGGTTAACGGTTGGACTCGATGATCTTAAAGGTCTTTTCCAACCTTAACAATTCTATGTTTCTCAAACACAATGTAATCTCTGATTTTGATAAACATAATCAATTCAAATTTCATTATGATGTCATTGAGGTATTAAAAAAAAGAGCAAAGGACGAAACTTTCTTATTCTTAGACAAAACTTAACAGTCACTTTATATGACTAAAATCAATTTTTACTGTTCTTAATTCTTAAAAGCAGTGCATTATTCAAATACAAACACTCACACAAAGGGAATAATCAGGTAGAGTTATAACATATGAGATTTCTGGTTGAAGTGTACTTAAGTTTCTGTGGAAGAGAATTGCTGGTAGGGGCGGTAAGAACCAATCATGTCCTAAGAACAAAGCCTGTTTTTTACAGCCCAACCTTGTATCTTTTGATGAAATCTTTTTGGAGCGGGTATGATTTGTGAGGAACAAGCTGAAAGTGATTGTAAAGTGTTTTCAGAGTAACAGGATTTACTAGGAAGGTATTTGATAAGGTTGTTTATCATGTGCTAGCTATTTTTATATTTGTAATGCAAAGTTGTTTTCACTATATCATATATACATATTTTACACCACATAACACTATTCCTAGAATTGCAAAATCAGCTAGAGAAGTGAAATAAAATCTGCATTAATCCTTAGCCAAAAATATGCAACATTGAGATATCTTCCACAAAATAAAGAAGTTAAAATTTGTAATAGCTAAGCAATAAAGGTAAGGAAGGTTATTTTTAGTACAAAAGAATACAATGTAACACAATTTCTAACTCCACTGTGCATTACTAAATGTTATGCTTTACTCCTGTAGAGCAAAACTAGCAATGATAGGAGGGAATATATTAGAATTGCTTATTGATTAGAACATGAAAACTGAAAGACTCAGTGTTTATTGTACTGAAGTGTCTCACTGCAATTAAATGAGAAAAGTATTTTGTTTAGTATGCCTGTGGTTTTGTTTATTTTCCACAGACCTATGAAATTTTAAGCATTAAGATAAAAATTTAAAATATTTATGTAAAGGTAATGTTCATCCTATCCACTGTTTGGAAACATTCCTCAATAAGTTACTAGAACTAAGGTGAAGAACAACAATTTTCAGTGCCAAACTGTAGAAGTTTATTTTTCTTTTTCAGTTTAAAACTAAATTTATAAATTATAAATGAAGCAATGGGAATATACTACAGCATTTGTTTCCCTTTTGACAGTGATACATGCCAGTTCTCAGCTATTTGAAATATTCTTTTCTCAACACTAACATCAGTTTAAAATTTTAATTTAGGAATGTTATTTCTTTATTCTAGTGCTGGTAAATATAAGCAGTTTTATTTTTTAACTGTCACTTATGTTAATTAAACACAAAATAGTCAGACCTATGGAAGGACAAAATCTTCAAATGAGAGCTTTTTCATAGAGAGCTCATAAGATTCCCTTACAACATTCCTCTCACTAAAATGAATATATTCAATGCTGCTTTCATGTTTCAAGGCGGAGCAATGTATTACTCTAGCCAATCAGTTCTTAATTTATTTTCCATACACAACTGAAAAACAAGGTTTGCAATACTTGATGTGGAGCTGTGCTCTGTGATGAGGTGGAAGAGGTGTTAATTGATTCTGATTGACACAAAAGCTGAAGTGATTCAGATAGGTCACTTTGGGTAGTCCCTGAGGCCTCAAAAACAAGGAGGAAGAGTTTTCTTCAATCAGTTGCTGCAGCCCTGTGAATGGGAATGTCTCATGCAGGTAATTTCACTTTCAGAACAGTGAAATGTATGTCAGAAATAGCAAACTAATTTTAGGTTTAATTAAGAATGGATAAATGAGGTTTCCTGAGTGCAGTCATGGCAGCTGACAACACTAGTTCTCCCAATCTGCCACCACCGTATACTCTTTAAGCCTCCTCTCCTCGCCTCAGATATTGTTGCCTCTTAGGACTACACCTGCATTATCAAGTAATTTGGTATAAATGGAGCAGATTGGTAAATCAAAGCATTAGTACTGAAGCTCCTCCTCCATTAAATGAGCCTTAGGAAACATTAGGTCTAGTCCCCTGACAAAACATCCCCATTTTTCACATGTTTAATGCTGTCTAAAAAAACCAGTCCTGCTGGAAGGATATCTTTTCTTCCTCAAGTGAAGTCCCATTGCCAAGAAACATCACAGTCGCCTTTCACCTCTTTTCCTGGATGAAGGTAGCAATTAGTGCCCTTGCCATGATTGCTCTTGTAAAAATCTCACATACAAAATGCTTCTACTCCTGTTTGTGCTATTTTCTAGGTGAAACCATGGTCACAGCTGCCCAGTCCTCACAGGGGGGATTTCCTCAGTTTCCAGAGAAAGCTCACATTGTACCCAAGCATTTAGGTTTCACCTGGAGTTTCCATGGCTTGAGGAAATGACAGTATCCATGTGTTCTCAGCCTCCTATAATCCCTTTTTGCACACAGAAGTCTTCACAAACAAAAGATTTCAATAAGGTAAACCAGAACCTAAGTATTCCTTGTTTTCTCAAGAGCTTTGAAAAGCTGCACCCCATGCCTTATGGTAAAACACTTAACTACTAGTTACACAGCCCTAATTCCATCCACCGTACTTATACATTTCTTTTCCTTTCCTCTTTTCTTTAATTGACTCAGAACATAAGATGAATATAGCTCCTGTGCTACTGATCGCCCTCTATATACCCTTGTTTTCTCCCAGACATCTGCTTTCAAGAACAGGTCGTAAGCGTATACAAACAAATACAACACCTTGACTATTTAATGGTTCTAGCATTTTCTAAGTGGGCTTAATCTCTTTGCATGTATGGCAACATGAGGAGTCCACTAAAATGAAAGTTTTCATTCCAGATTTTTTCTCCTCTTGCAAGCAATATCATGTAGGCATTTATACTTTATAATCAGACAAGAATCAGGATATATGGTACAGATAAGGACTTAGTAATTTCTAAATGAGATGGAAAGAGCCTGGGCAATGTGACAGATTGTTTGACTGGTTGGATCTCAGTTTGCCTCTTAGAAAACTGAATGGGTTAGATTGACCCTTAGAAGAGAGATTGCTTTCCTGGTAAACAGCTGAATCTGGGGAAGAAGGCTGCAGAGTGCGAACTGTGCAAAAGGAGCATTGAGAGAATGAAAGCTGGGAGCTTGCAACATAAGTAGAGAGAGTGTGGTGGGAAAAAGGGAACAACCACACAACCTCTGAGGGGATGGACAGACATCTTCATGGGGATGACGAGCAATTGGATAAAGTTTCTTTTAACTCAAAAAAGGCAGTAAGAAACCTAGCCTGCAGTCAAAGACTGTTCTGATCTGATTATTTAAAATATTAAGTATAATAATTTTTATTTTAATATAACCTCAACTTTTAAATATAGATTATATATTTCATGCCTTCTTTTGGGAGGTAGCACTAAAGAAAAGTTCTCAATGGATTCACTGCAAGGAAGGTTCTGTCATTGTAACATCCATTAGGTATCCTAATAAAGTGAGCACCTAACAAGAAACAAAGATACTTTATGGTCTTTGTTATATAATTTCCAGCATAATTTTCCATTTTAGGGATCTCTGAACATACAAGATAGCCAGGTATCAAGGTAAATTAATTTAATTTATTACCAATCAAATCAGAGTAGGGTAATGAGAAATAAAAACTAAATCTTAAAACATCTTCTCCCCACCCCTCCCTTCTTCCTGGGCTCAACTTTACTCCTGATTTTCTCTACCTCATCTCACGCCAGTGATGCAGGGGGATGGGGAATAGGGGTTGCGGTCAGTTCATCACACGTTGTCTCTGCCAATCCTTCCTCCTCGGGGGGAGGACTTCTCACACTCTCCCCCTGCTCCAGTGTGGGGTCCCTCTCATGGGAGACAGTCCTCCATGAATTTCTCCAAAGTGAGTCCTTCCCACAGGCTGCAGTTCTTCACGAACTACTCCAGCATGGGTCCCTTCCACGGGGTGCAGCCCTTCAGGAACAGACTGCTCCAGCGTGGGTCCCCCAGGGGGTCACAGATCCTGCCAGCAAACCTGCTCCAGCGTGGGGTCTTCTCTCCATGGGTCCACAGGTCCTGCCAGGAGCCTGCTCCAGCGCAGGCTTCCCACGGGGTCACAGCCTCCTTCAGGCGTATCCACCTGCTCCGGCATGGGGTCCTCCATGGGCTGCAGGTGGATATCTGCTCCACCGTTAACCTCCATGGGCTGCAGGGCGACAGCCTGCCTCACCGTAGTCTTCACCCCGGGCTGCAGGGAAATCTCTGCTCTGATGCCTGGAGCACCTCCTCCTCCTCCTTCTTCACTGACCTCAGTGTCTGCAGAGTTGTTTCTCTCACATAGTCTCACTCCTTTCTTCTGGCTAGTGTTGTGAGGCAGTTTTTTGACCCCTTCTTAAATATGTTATCATCACAGAGGCGCTACCACTGTCACTGATGGGCTCAGCCTTGGCCAGCAGTGGGTCTGTCTTGGAGCTGCCTGGCATTGGCTCTATCAGACATGGGGGAAGCTTCTAGCATCTTCTCACAGAAGCCACTCCTGTAGCCCCCTCCTACCAAAACCTTGCCATGCAAACCCAATACACCCCTTTACAAAATAGGGCTGCACATGCAGAAGCATACAGCACAGACTCAAGAAATTAGTACCACAAATTTGGATGTATTTATTTAATATATAAATAAATAAAATATATACAAAATTATAAATAAATATATAAAAATATATAATTTTTATTTATATATATAGATAAATACATTTTTTTTTTCTGTTACACATATATGTCAGCCTTCTAACAATGTTGGTCACAAACAATCAGTGGGCAATTATTGTCTCAGATATCCATGACCGCAAATGAATGTAGAACTTTATAGAGCAAATATAATTAAAAAAAGATTCTAAAAGGAACAAAAAGCATATTTTTTTTTTGTAATAACACATCTCTGTCCTCATAACTGATGTCAGAACAGGTCTCCCCATAGCAGAATATTTGTTCACATGCCTTGTGAAAAAGAACTTGGAAAACAGCAGGGATTGTCCTAGTTCGTGACATCTTCTTTAAAAAATATAAGTTTTTTCAATGGTTTTGGTACTTTATAGAAAGATAATAAAACCATGGCAGTAACAATAACTGGAATCAAACAGAAAAGCATTGTAAAAATGTCAAGTTTGAATGGATGCAGGACATTTAAGGAACATTATTTATAATATTTTCATTGTCAAGTAATAAAACATAATATAAATATTACTAGATCACAAATGGTTACCCAGTGCTCTTCCTGAGTCACCTTGGACTGTGAAGACTGATCTACTCATAAAGTTAAACTTCAATAAGCTTGAGAATTGATAGTGAGTATTTCTTTTAGTACAAAAGACCAAGGAAAAGGAAATTCGGGAAAAACTGTCAGTTCTTCAAAGAAATAATACTGAGAGCATAAGTATAAAATCAGAAAAATATAGAAAGTTTAGTAGGAGATCAGCTTGGTTAAACTAAGAGTTCTTCATTGCCCTCAAATATAAGAAGGAAACATTTAGAAACTAAAAATTAGGACAGATTACTGAGGACAAAAATAAAGCCTAGGTATAGAAGAAAAAAATTGAAAGGTCAAGACACAAATGAGATGCAATTAGCAAAAGGCATAAGAATGACAAGAAATCAGCTTCTAAGTATAAAAGAAAGACCAGAGAAAGCATTGTTCTGCTACTAATCAAGAAGGAAAGCTATGAACAGATAACACAGAGAAGGCTGAAGCTTTTAATAGCTTTTTTTTGCATCAATCTGCAGTAAAAACATCCATTAAGGAGAAGTGCCTAGCATAATTAATATCAGCAACAAAAGGGGAAGATCTCAACATGGAATAGGAAAGACATGAGTTGCAGAGCACTTAGATAAGTTAAATCAATGTGATCTGATGAACTTCATCCTAGGATACTGGCTGATGCAATCAAAAACCTCTTAGTGGTTATCTTTGAGAACTCTTGGAAGATAGCTGGGGTACCAAATGATTTGGAAAAAATGCTGTACATAAAAGAAGAGAAAAGAAGAAACTGGAGAATTATACAGCAGTTAGTCTGACTTCATTCCTTGGAATAAAAAAGTTTTTTTAAAAGCAAAAAATCCCAAGCTACTTGTAAATAGTGTGTAGACAAGGAGATGAATGAGAGTCTATGTAGGTTTGTCAAGGACAAATCCTATCAGACCAGTCTGTTTTCCTCTTCTGACAGGGTAACAGGCCTTTGAATAGGAGAGCATCAACAGATGTCACATGTAAGCTAGGAAGCAAGGATGAAGCAGTGCTATACAGGCCAAATATGGAGCTTACTACATGCAAAAGCTTGAAAAACAGGAATTAATGTGCATATGATTTAGTTGTTATGCAGATGAAAGATAAATGTGAGGTACGTGTATTACTTAAGAAGAGCTATTTTGTTTATCTGGTGAAATGCTTACATCTATGGGATGAAGTGAGTAACAAAATCAAGCAGCTGAGTATGGGCAAGAAACAAATTTGAATATTGAAGACACAAAAATTTGTCAATATCATGTAGGATAGTCAGAGGTTAAAGGAGGACTGTGTTACCTGATATTGATAATGATTGGCTGCATGTTGGTGTGTGAATATAGGTTTGAGCAAACTAAGAAATTCATGCTAGACATAAGTTAAATGACCATAGCCAGGAGAATAACACACGACACAATGTGACAGGAAT
Organism: Theristicus caerulescens; assembly: GCA_020745775.1. Taxonomy (NCBI): domain Eukaryota; kingdom Metazoa; phylum Chordata; class Aves; order Pelecaniformes; family Threskiornithidae; genus Theristicus; species Theristicus caerulescens. The sequence continues at coordinate 81,056,609 of CM036558.1, forward strand.
AACCAAATACTTGAAAAGGGAAATCAGATGTGGCTAGGCAAACTGTTCCCTGAAAGGAATATATTGGGAACAGATTTTGAAGCAGACAACTGAGGCTAGCATCTGAGCAATAACACCCTGGATGGCTGAAAATGATAACAGCCTATAACTGGAGTGCAGGAGTTTCCAAAGTGTGTGGGTGGCCCAGATATCACTGGCACTGATTGGTCAGTGACATTTAGTAGCCTCAAATTCAGAAAAGAACAAGCAACTTACGACATCATGGTGGCTTTACGTTATTTCATATGACATCCCGATGAGCAAACCACAGAAAAAGAGTAAAGACAGAACCACTGTAATATGCAAACCTGACTGGTTAATTTTCCTGGAGTAAAGCTGGTCCATTGGCAAAAAGGAGTCTGCCTTGACTCTGATTCATTTCTGGGTTATCATGATTTACCTGGATGCCGGAACAAATAGAAATATAGAAATAGGAATAGATTAAATGGTGGAAGTACAAAATACTACACTGAATAGATATAACCAGCTGTACTGATATAGGATATAAAACATCTAGAACTTGATAATTCTTCAAGAAAGGATCTGGGGTTTTTGGCAGATGACTAACTGCCAATGTACTGACATTATGCTTTTACAATAAAGACGAACATCTCACAAAAAAATTATGAACAGACATATGGACTACTGATCACATTATTCATATTTGTGTAATAATTTGGATGTTTACACATCCTCCTACCTTATGCACATTGGTAAGGCTTCAGCTGGAATGGCGTACGCAGTTTTACATGTTGCACATTAAGAAAGATGTGCATTTATTGTGAAAAACACAAGACAGCAGCAAATATAGAAATTAAAGAAGTTCCTCAGGCAGGACCCTAAGTCAGTCAGGCTTTTGGAATGAGTCTGTGCCTACTTTTTTCTTTAGAGTGAAATCCCCAAAGAAGAACGACTTGTTCTTAAACTCACAAAAGCCAGGGATTATTAAACTATTAACTAGAATTCCTAGCTTTTAAAATGCAGACAGATTAGAAACATAAAGGATTTATATGCAGCGCTGTCTCTCCCCAACCCACTGCTTCTTTATTTCCAGTCTGCTCCGTGACTAAGTCACAGCAAATCATGCCCAGTTCTCTGTGCTCCCTCTCCAACACCTCTGAAAATTTCCTGTCTGCTTCATTTCTTAGCAGCAGCTCAGGTTCTCCTCTACCTGCAGACTTCTACATCTTTCAAGTGACTTTCTTGCTCCCTTCTTCTGCTTGCCACAGCATGCAGTTTCCAGGAGCCCTGCTCTCTGCCAGATTCAGCTGCTTCCTGGGAAGAAACATGTCTCTTCTGTCTCCAGATAAGTATCTGAGTTAATCCCTCTCCTAAAAGGAGCATAACATGCAAAACAAGAAGATACAAAGATACCATCTGTCCCATTCTTGTAAGAACTCATCAGAAATAATCTGTTCTCCATTGCAGATATGGAGAAGAAAAGAAATAATAGCCTTACATTTCCACAGGAAGGATTCAGGTTAGAGATAAGGCACTGGAACAGATTACTTGGAAGACTGGAGTATCTCTCATCAGAGATACTTTTAAAAATGAGTTCGCTATTCATCTGTCAGCAATAATATCAATATAGCTCACCCACAGAACATAGGCATAAGCAAGAAGATCCCCTATATTTTTTTTTTCAAATTTTATTCAAATGTGTTTTGTTACTGTATGACTTTATCAGGTTGTTGATTTCAGCAGATGTTAAAACTGGAGTGTAATTTTGCATATTCATGATTACTGGGGACTGGGTGAACCCAAAAATCACACAATCTTGGGAGTGACATGAAAGCATATGAACAGGAAAGAAACTACTTTAAAAATATATATTGCTTGACTAAGAACTATTCAAAACTTAATGCTTTAAAAGAAGTTGTGCTTTGAAGTTTTGAGTCTGCTTGACTCTTATACCCATGGGTATGCCCTAAAACTTACAAAACCAATATGATGTGGAACCACCAGTCTGTGTAGGATATTAGACAATGTTTAAATTGGGGGAGAGAAGAGGGGCAACGCAATGTGTGAGAGGTATTTCTCCACCTAAACTTGAAAATGTATGCACGATTCAAAAATTAGATATTAGTGTAGTGGCTTTTGAATACATTAAGAAAGGATTTTATTTAAAGTTTTCCTGTAGTTGTGCAGCTTAAATTTCATACCCAAGAAAGCAACTGACTGTTTTTTTGTTTGGGTTTTTTTTGTGGTGTTTTTTTTTTGTTTGTTTGTTTTTAATTTATCTACAGATACAATCCTTGGTTTTTTTTGTTTTGGTTTGGTTTTTTGTTATTATTATTTTCCCATGGTCTTTTTTTTTCAGCTGAGATCAGTAAAGGATACAAGGTGTTGAACAGCAACTGAAATCCACCTCCAGCTATTTCAATCTTAGTTAGTTGTCAACATTTCTTCTAAATGATACTTGTAATTTGTTCCTGAATTTACCTGTTCTTTGTCATTTATAGCAGGTTCAATGCTTAAAAATAGAACTCTAATATTTTGGCATCGCTATGTCAGTTTTACAGCAACCTTGTATATGACACACAATATTTTATGCAAAGGAAAAAATCACTGTCATGTCCCACACAGCTCACTGGACTTTTTTGTTCCACCAGCGGTATGTGGGTTCAATATATGTGCATAGAATATTGTAAATGAGGCTTGTTGTCCACTTCCGATTATACCCAGAATGACATTTGTGACACCTGTTAGGAAAGAAAAAGAAAAAACAAAAAAAAGAGTTTCAAAAGCAACAGAGTACTTGTACAACATGTGGTTAAAGCAATCTTATGGTCACATTTAAATCAGACTTGTATGCTGTTCAGACAATAAATTTGAAAGTATTGGTTTAGGAATAGCTGCAACAGGTTTGTCGGTCCACACATATATGCTAATTTAGCATGCTGTTGGGCCCACCTGCATGATTTAGCTGCAAGGAGACTTCAGTACTTTCCACCTGCCTTGACTGAGGACTAGAGGTGAATGGGATGAAATTGGATCCTATCCTTTTTACAGCTGCTTCATAACCTGCTCCTTCAGAGCATCAGCAAAAAAGCCTCTAATTCTGTCTCTGTTAATGCACGGAAAAGAGCAGATCGCTTACACCATGTCTGTGTGTTTTCCAGTCTTATCTGTTTCGAAAGAAGTTGCAAAGAGACCTTCAGTTGGGTGCACAAAACAGCATTCATATTATATTTGTAGGTCTAACACAGGGAGAGAGAAGTTGTCACCCACGCAGAGCTGAAAGGAAGTTTTCTGAGAAGACATTATGAAACTGCATAATAATTTTGGTAAATTGGACAATAATTTTTTATGTGAACACGGGCCCAGTCTTACAGTGCAGAGAGGTCCCTTTACCCATAGCTGTCACACAAACAGGATTACAGCAAGAGGAATGAAGTAGCTCACAGCAAATTATGTAGTACACTTAAATGACATTTCCCCAGTCTCTCTCTGGGGTTCCTGAGTTCTTTCTCTGCTGTACAGAAGTGTGTTAGAGACTAAAATGCACTTCTGGATGCTTTTCTCGAAGTAGGGCTAAAATTACTTAAGGGAATTTAGGAAGGCCATAGGACCACTCAAAATCTCCCTTTAAACAGGAAATAAGTCAGGACATAGGAATTGAAGGGGAATGACCACCTCTGCTTTGGACTTTCACTCTGCTGCTAAAGTTCCTTAGAGATGGATCTTAACTGACAGTCTAGTTGTCGAGTGAGTTCCTTATCTCTTGGTGTCTGTTTCACAACTTATCATCTGTTGTCTCCCAGTATATGATTCCAGCAGAAGATATAGGTCAATTTACACATCAATTTGTCTCACCCTTGCTTCCACAGATGGCGCTGAGAAGAAGGTGAGAGATCATAGAATCATTTAGGTTGGAAAAGACCTTTAAGATCATTAAGTCCAATTGTTAATCTAACACTGCCAAGTCCACCACTAAACCATGTCCCTAAGCACCACATCTACACATCTTTTAAATACCTTCAGGGATGGGGACTCAACCACTTTCCTGGGCAGCCTGTTTCAATGCTTGACAACCCTTTCGGTGAAGAAATTTTTCCTAATATCGAATCTAAACCTCACCTGGTGCAATTTGAGGCCATTTCCTCTTGTCTTATCACTTGTTACTTGGGAGAAGAGACCAACATACACCTCGCTACAACCTCCTTTCAGGTAGTTGTAGAAAGCGATGAGGTCTCCCCTCAGTCTCCTTTTCTCCAGGCGAAACAACCCCAGTTCCCTCAGCTGCTCCTCATAAGATGTTATAAAGAGTTTCCACAGTGAAGTCCAGGAGATTATTTTTCACAGCAGGAAAGGGACAGTATTGTGTTCTTTAAATCTTTCCGAAAGATGCATTAGGACATGCGTTTAAACATGTGAGAGATTTGAGGATGCACTTTAACCCTTTTTTTCCTCATATTATACAATTTAAAAAGTACATTTCTCTAAATATAATAGATTTTGGAAGAAAATATATATTGCAAACTTGTACCATTCAACTGAGAAATGACTATCGTTTCCTTAGCCACCCAGCATGAAAAAGATTATTATTAATAGAAGACACTAAATGCAAGCTGAGTTCTCAGCTTGATTATTTCATACATGATTTAATGGACTTTCTGGATTAGTAAAGTGTTCAGGTGCCTATTCCTTTATGAACTAAATTCTTGTGTGGTTTTAGAGACTGTATAATGCTTGATAATACTCAGGACATTGCTCCTGGGAAAGAGGAGAGAGCAGCTTCACCACCACCTTATATATAACACACCAGGACAATTCACAAACCTGTGAGTTACTCCTTCATATCTGCCGAGCAAGAGCTTGCCATGTAGAAACAGAAAGCTAGTTTTGGCTATGTACGTTATTCTGGTGGATGGCATACTGGTCCCTCCATCCTTCTCTCTTAATGAAAAAGGCTTTGGATGGGTGGAAAATAGGTGTGCTGAGCCACAGAAAGAGCTGCATGTCAGATGTGTAATCTGTGCAGAGCTTAAGTGACTTCAGATAGACCTCTGAACTGTCAGACTTTGCTTATATACCCAACAGCATTTCTTCTGCACTATCATCTTGAATAATAGCACAGTAAAAATTCTGGATCGTTATTTTTAATGACGAGAGGGGAATTAGGATTCACAGTTAGATGAGCAGTTTGCAGTTAAGGCCACGGACAAGAGAAATGCAATTTTGCCATACTCTGGCATAAAGTACATTGCAGCAGGTCCTTTTTTTGTAATGCTGTGAAAAACCCCAGCAGACTGGCATGACCACAGTGAGGAGCGATGTCAAAGCTGTGTGCATTTCTCAGTAGTGTCTACAAATGTGGAGGAAAAAAAAATATCAGTTCTTACAGAGGCCTTCTCTCTGTCTGACCTGTAGGAAAAGCACACCAGTACAAGCCATAAGAGGAATTCCTTTCATCCCATTTATACCATAGCACTAGTGCATGGGATTAACCAATCTTTCATAAAACTAGCAAATGTGTTACATACTGCAGTCTTAACACTTATTTTTATTTCCATGGGAAATTGTTCACAATTTAAAGTGAACTAGAATTTTAGAAGAATTCAAAGAGAATTCTGAGACACAAACAAAAGTTATTTTTCATTATTTATAATAGTTTAATATTTATGTTGTGGGTTTTTTAAATGATCTTTTTTTTGTTCAGATGCTAAAGTAGATATTTCAAAGGGCCACATCCTGAGACAAAACAGACATTTTTCTGAATTCACCCCAACGTGATTTTTCAGATCAGAGACTATTGTTAAATATAAAGTTAAGCTTGCCATTCTTCACTTTCTCTGATGATTTATGGATCAAAGCATCACTTGTTTGGATCTTTTCTAAGACAGAGTTGTTTTAAAGGACTTTCACAGGGGTTACTTTGTGAAACTGGAAGCCTTCCAAGATGCCTGATCTTGACTAATGGCCAAGATGAAGCCATGTTTAAATTTTAAATGACTACACAGCCTCATCCTCAGCATGCTTTAAGGGTCCACTCATGTAGTGCTTATGCACACAGAGTTCCCATCGATCTTAAAGGAATGACACATATATATAAGGAACTCAGAATTATTTTTTTTTTCCTTGGATAGAACCATTTCTCCTACTCTTACGCAATGTACCCTTGAATAAAAATGATGTATTTGCAACACAGTTTTAAAGAAATCTTTGCAAAATAATTTTCTTGTCTCAGATTGGAGATTCCCTCTTCCTCCACACTGCAGCAAAAAACAGAAGCGATGAGGCATAAACAAATTAATGAAAAAAATATTTTAATTGAACAAATATTTGTTGAGTCTAACAATACGGACGTGCCATTGGAAAAGCAAAGGTTGGACATGTGATAAAGATGGAAAGAATATTAGGTAGAAGAATATTTTCTACCTAAGTTTATTTTAGATTCTGAAAGAATGATATGAAACTCTGTCAACAAATGACAATATTTTCATGACTCAGGGGTTCCAACCAAGGACTGGAGGAGTTTGGTATTGCAGGCAATTAATTAGTTCATAGTCTAGTGGTGGCCTTATCAAAAGGAGCAATACTTACAGGAGATTTCTTTTTTTACTGTGTGAGGGATGTGCTGCTACAGAGCAATACAAGTTTTGTTCGAAGGAGTATAAGCAGATAGGAGAACTCATATCATAAGCTAGAAACCTACTTCACAGATGGGGATAACAACAGTGCTGAAATCAACCAGCCTTTATAAGTGTTTATCTACTGGCCAGAATGCATAGAACATATAAGATTAACCATTGTATTCTTGGCACATGATGGAGAGATGCTGCTGTCTCATGACATCTGACTTGTCAGAATTCATCTATTTGCTTTTAAAAACAAGAAGGGGATATGACAAGTTTAGTTTCTAGAAAATGGATTATCTGGAAGTTGGAAACAGAAGATGTATTTTGCATGACCTAGCCCTGTTCAGATAAGAGGTTACATGTGGAAAGAGATCATATCAGGCAATGTTGGAGGAAGGCAATATTCTTGAGGTCCAGACAGAACCCTTTTATTAGCTTAGTGATTCACAGAACAAGGGTTGCATTTCTAAAGGATGGGGAGTGAAATTTGTTTCAGCCTTGAAGAAGAGGAAAGCAATTAAGAGCATGTCATGCTAACTATCTACAAAGACTGCTACAAATGGCCTGAGAGTGCACTTCTGCAAGTGAGTTTGTCTATTTCTAACCATTAATACAATTTTAGAGTAGTGGATTTCTCTTTTTTACCAAATATTTGAGATTGTCTGTCTCTGGAATCTCTGCTCATCTCCTGTATTAACTAGACTAGAGCTAGTATGTCCTTCCTCAACAACCAACAGACCAACAGACATGTAGCTTCATTCATGGCGCTCTCTGTTGGAAATATAAACAGTTCAGTTAAAGATTTTTCCCACTAGGGCTATAAAGCAGAATATTATAGGAAAGAATAAAACTGCAAATTGTAAAGTGTTAAAGAGTGTTAAAGAGAAAAATTATGTAGAACACAAAATATGATAAAGCAATGTGTCAAATGTGTTAACTTAACATTGTAACACAGGAAGCTCTTTGCTACCCAATCTTCATTTCTCTTACCCCTTCTCTTTGTTTCACACATGAGCTGACTGAAGTTGATTGATGGAAACGCCTGGAGAAGTGAAGAGGTACGTAATGCTGTTCCAACTATATGAAAGAATGTCTCTGAAGACCAAGTCAGCATTAATATATGGTACATATAAATCAAGAATAATGATATCAAAACTCTTCAGATGGAGTCTAGCAATCTTAACAGCACTGGACATGTCCTTAAGGCAACATAAAATACACAAATTGTGACTTTTCATTAGTGAAGTATTTTCTCCCAAGGATATCATAAAAGAAAGTTTATTACACTTACTTGGTGGGATGCAGAGGGAGGTTTTTCTGAAATCTACTTTCTTTATAAAATGTACTTGATAAATGGTAATTTTTAAATCTTCCAAGCTGTCCATCCTCACTGATTTTGTTTTCATAAAAACTTAAGAGGGGTTGAATTTTCCCTTAACTAATAGATCCTTGAAGGCCTTTGGAGAGTAAGTAGTGAATTAACAAACCTCCAGAGTGATCTAAATGATGAATAACCTCTAGGACACCTGAGGCAAGTGAACTTCCCCACACTGCATTCCAGAGCTGATGTACAACATCATCACTTTTATGAAGTGAAACCTAGCTGCCATGGGGCTATCCTATAATTACTTGAGTTCTCTAAAATAGTAGCTACTGTTGCCTGCACAAATCTGGTAACTTAGCTGTTTGTTTGTTGTCTTCTAATTTGCTCACAGAATTCTTAGCCATGTGGCAATTATGCAAAAAAAAAAGAAGAAGAAGAAAAGAAAGCAAAGAGTGTTTTAGCTGTGTTTTTGTGGTTCTAATTAGCAACAGTTTTGATAAGCATTTCTGTGTTTGTAAATATTGGTAAGCATTAGTGCTTATTTCTTTCACAATGTTATTTCAGCTCAAGTGAGCTAACGTGAATTGTTCACCAGTGTTCTCTGAACTACATGCTGTAACACAATGAAAAGAGCTATTTTCATTGACTAAAATTTTTAAAAGGCATTTTTATATTAGCTTGAAGACTCCTAAGGGGGGGGGGGGAAAAAAACCCAACAGTTAAGATAAATTTTTTGTCTACTTTCCAGGCAAAAATATGCCAATGGAATTTTTTCTCATGGTTTGCACACAATAAAATAAATCTATTCTGTCATTGAACAAAAATCTGCATTGGGTCACACCTCAAGATTCCCTCAAAGTGTATCTAGATCTGTGAATTTAAATTTCCAGCTTAAAGAGTATAAAATTTTTATACTGATATTCTACAGTACCATAGGTACTTCATCAAATAGTGTAAATTACAGGTCTGTATCATATTTCAAATGTAAGACAAAAATCAGCAGAATTGATCACAGAGCTTGCATGAAAGCAGAGTGACATAGTGTGTTTGGTGGGAACAGTATGTCTCTACCATTAGACATCTAGGATTGGTTTTGCTGCTAAAGGAATTGGTCATGGCAATCTAAAAGGATTTATTGAAAGATGTCCAGTTCAGATATTTAGATAATGTCAGTTTATTGGTTTCATAAGAGAGGTGTCAAATACTCTTTAGTGCATGCATGTGAAACAATCTAGGAAGCTCATGCTTCCCAAGCTCATTTTCAGTTTTCACTTTATTTAATGTCAGTTTTAATTTAATTTAATTTAATTTAATTTAATTTAACTTTATTTTATTTTATTTTATTTTATTTTATTTTATTTTATTTTATTTTATTTTATTTTTTTTAATACCAATATCTTGTCTCCCCATTAATGATTATCTTAAATCTTTGTTTTTTCTTTATTTGGGCATTTGTAATTTACTGACAAGAAACCACAGCTGGTATAGAGTATATGCAAATTTTCTTCTAATTTTATTCCTTGATATTTCAGGAAACTGTGATCGGGGGAATGTCTCAGGATATCCTGCTTTTTTCTTGTGTCACAATGTAATCCTGAAACTTTCGGTGCTTAAACTTGGGTGCCAGTGATGGTGCTTGGGTGTTCAACTTATTAAGTGAAAGATCAGGTAAAGCAGGCAGTTTGTGGACACATTTGGAGGAAAGATTTCTCATGCTGGTAACTATCAGGGTTGGATTTAGTGACCTAGGTGGTCCTTGTCAGCCTCACATTCCTAAGATTTTCTCATTTAAACAGAGATACTGCAGAGTATTTTTCAAGATAATAACATGCAAAATGTTCTCCACGTGAATTTAAGAACTGTCAACCATTTTAGTTTTACAGTTCATATTCTCTAACATTGAGTTCAGAAAGCTATGGCAGTGCTAACTTGAGACATCAAGTGCCACAGTAAAAGTTACTTCACCCTTTCATAGTTCAACCAAAGAAATGACCTTGTAGACTAACTTAAACACCCCCCCAACAGTTTACCACATTTTTGACATACCAATCTTTGTTCTGAGAGTTCTTTTCATTTTTCTGTGACCATTGTTATCACCAGCTACTGCAGTAATCCTCTTCCTTTGCCATATTTCCAGACTTTCAAATACCAAGTGTGCATTAAATATTTTTTCATCTATTTTTGGCTTCATCAGTATTTTTCATAGGCTGTTCTACTACCTGTAGAAAAAAGGTCAGTCCTCTTTTAAGTGTTTCCATACACAAATAGTAAGGCTTTTTAACCATTGCCTCTTTTTTCATAGTATTACAACTTTCATGGTATTACTGTTTCCACAGAAGAGGATGCTTTTAGCAATACACAGGAATATGAAAGGAGGAAAGAGATTTAAAAGCGGAAGACTAAAATATGGACGAATAATTCAATTGTAATATGGACGAATAATTCAATTGTATATCTTTACACGTGGTTTCAGGGATTTGTGATTTTTTAAAACAATATAGGTACTTGTGGATAGGCTGGTGTATATTTGGGTCTTTGGAATATAGGCATTGATGTATAGGACTAGTACAGAACTGTGCTGGATAAAAAATGTCTTAAGGCTAACATTTTCCAAAACGACATGTGCTTCTCACCTAATAAAGTTCTTTGTGATAGATGACTACTCAGTGTTTTGCCATGTGACTTCAGGGTGGTTAGGTTCACGTACGCCACACTGCCCTCATACTTCCAAGAACGAGAATGCTGAAGGTCAATATGTTAGTTTATGCAAAACCACGCTCTTTTTTTCTTCCATACTACTTGCACATATTTACATTGCCAGAACAAATAACTTACCTAGAAGACATGTTGGTGCAAAACACCACACTCTGTGAGCTGTTTAATGATTTTGTTTTTCTAAATTCTATAGCCCTGTTGTAATGTCCTTCTCTGTATATGTTTGCTCTAATGAATTGACTGTTCTGAAGGTCTGAATACAGATCTGATATCCAAGCTTCCTGAATCCTAATTTTGGCTCTTACAGATTGCATGCTCCTGAGTAGGTATGTTGTACCTTAGAGTTTAAAGCAAGTTTCCAGGCACATTATTTTCACAGGAATATTATGGACACTGCTAATGCTTATAACCGTACTTTGAAGCCACATGGTGCCATAACTTTGAGTTATTCCTGCCTATAGCTTCTAGAATTCCTAGTTATTAAATCTGCATTATATATCTGCTATTCATACTTATTTAATCCATAACAGCACAACAAATATGTTGCAACGTCACTACCAGTTCATAGCTCAGATATAAATAATTGCATACTTTCATTGCTTTTAATCTATGCTTGAAATTATGGGGATTCTTAACTATCATCTAATCAGATTTAGCATTCCAGTTGGGCTGTGTTGCATTTGGTGTTGAAATTCCTTACTCAGTTCACGCTGGCATAAGTATGGGCTGCTGTTGCAAGGAGTGGTCTTGAACCTAGATAGCTGTTGTGTCTGTATAAGCAGTTGCTTGTGTGACAAGCCAGATCAGGAAGCTAAATTATTAATTCTGAGAGGGATCAGTTCCTTTATCTGAGAAGCTGCATAAATTGCTGGTGCTCAGACACAGGAATGCAAGAAATGACAGGCTAGCAGCAGAAGGAGGAAGGTGGGACTGTCCTTTTTTACAAAAGCTTAAATTTATGTTACAATTATGTAGATGATCTTATACAATTCCAGCTTATGTTACTATGATGAGGTAGTGGGACATATTCCAAAACTGTCCAGACCTCCCCATGTTGCTGCATAGTTATATCTGCATGCCTTATAAAAACCTCAAAATTTCAAGTGTCAGTGCCTGTTGGTATTTTAGACTTTTTCTGTCTGTGTACTATGTATATGGTTTATGTACATGTATATGGTTTATCACGTTGAATGGAGGAATGTCATATTTATGTACATGCCTTTTCTGAGATATTTGCTACCTAAATGTCTTTATTGTCACATCTATGTTTCTGTATGTGTCTGTTTCCATGCATATGTAAATATAACTTTTTGTAGCAATACTGACTATACTTTTGTGGCATTCACTGATCATTCCATGTAAAGCCTTTAAGAGACTTGTTTTACTGTGTTCCCTGTTACAACAGCTGTGTAAAACATAAGAGCTGTACAGATTCTTTAGAGAGCATAGCAATTAAAAGCTCGATCCCCATGTCAACATCTTACGTTCCAGAAACAAAACAAAACAAAACAAAACAAAACACCTATTACCATTTAGTTACAGTATCACTTAAAGAAAGCTAACATTAATACAACATACACTTTCGAATACTCAAAACCAACCCAATAAATAAACTAATGATTTTTAATTAATCTTAGAGGTGCCCCGTGTTGTTAATTGGACCAGTTAATTTACCACAGTGCTGTCAGGCAAGTACTTCTTACATATGCCATTTCACATACTGAAAGTGCCATTGCTGAAGAAATTGTTTTATTTATATCACCTATCATAGCAATTCAAAAGCAATTTCCTGAAGTATTTTACTTAAAAGGGTTCAAGACAGCTGTTATCTCTTCCAAAAACAGGTACTTTGCAGTGAAAGTGTACTTTGGGTCATTAGAGTTCTTTTGCTTTTCTTTTGACTTTTTCATTTAGAGGGATTTGGGATTATTATTTAAATAGGAAAGTGTTGATAATAAAATAATTTATTTTTATAAAGCTTCATTTTAATCTTTTGTTGTGGAAGGTTTTGTTTCTTTTTGTAAGTTTCCAATTTTCCATTAAAACTGTTCAATCAAAACTCTGCTTTTTTTTTTTTTCTCAGAAAAAACATTAGTGAGAGGAAGGTTTTTCCCATCTCCTACCTTTCCATCTGTTAAAGCCAAGTCATAGAGCATCTGACAGTGACCCTAGAGATACTCATCCTGGATTTTTTTTTCTCCTCCTCTTTCCAGGCCAGTACACAAAATACATCACTTGGTTAATTTGGCACTGAGCAGGATAAGATTGAAGATGGCTTCAGACCAAAAGAAACAGCAGAAACCTAACTTTGCATAGGCCTGATGAGCATCAATATTGACTATGTATGTGAATTACCTTCGTTGTGGTTTAACCCCAGTAAGCGGCTGAGCCCCACACAGCGACCTGCTCACTCCCCCCGCCATGGGATGGGAAAAAAAATTGGAAGGATAAAAGTGAGAAAACTCATGAGCTGAGGTAAAGACAGTTTAATAGGTAAAGCAAAAGCCCTGCATGCAAGCAAAGCAAAACAAAGAATTCATTCACTAGTTCCCATTGGCAGTTCAGCCATCTCCAGGAAAGCAGGGCTCTGTCACGCATAACAGTTACTTGGGAAGACAAATGCCATAACTATGAATGTCCTCACCTCATTCTACTTCCCCCAGCTTTTATTGCTGAACATGACGTCATATGGTGTGGGATGTCCCTTTGGTCAGTTGGGGTCAGCTGTCCCAGTTGTGTCTCCTCCCACCTTCTTGTGCCCCCAAGCCTACTCACTGGTGAGGCAGTCTGAGAAGCAGAAAAGGCCTTGATGCTACTACATAAGCACTGCTCAGCAATGGCTAAAATAACAGTGTGTTATCAACTCTGTTTCCAGTACAATTCCAAAACATAGTACCATACCAGCTACTATGAAGAAAATTAACTATATCCCAGACAAAACCAGGACAACCATGAACCTCTGAATGCAAAGCATATGCAAAGCATAAAGAAGTATTAGAAAAATGTTCCTCGAAGCTCCTGATCTTCAGGAATTGTATGAAAAGATACTGGAATTCTCTGGATCAGTAGCTCCTTTTCAGTGTGGATAAGGACTCTGTTATTTTGCCCTGAACCAACAAAATGGAACCTTCCAGCTCTGAAATTCGCATGGCTACTTGTACAGGGGGCGTTTTGTTTCTTTTTTAATTCTTCAGCTGTTTGCCAGGATTTGTGAAAAAGAGCCAGTGAAGAGCTTTATGCCAGTTTACAGTAACTTGGAAGTTCATTCACCCTGAAGTTGTTTCCAGAAAAGAAAAGCCATTTTAGTGTAGACAATATCAGATCCACAATTTTTTAATCATTTCATTCTACATTTGTTCAGTGTTATACACAGACACACGCAGAAGTTATAGTATACACCATTGCCTTATGTCATTCTTTTATAGAAATACGATTCTCCTTTATATAGTATTTGCAAACTATCTGCTTTTCTATTAAAAAGTCAATTTTGAAACAGTTTCCTGTTTGTTTTCTATCTTAAAAGAAAACACAGCCTTATATCACTTTTGTCTTATATCTCTGCCAGTCCCAATACTTTGTTGGTGAAGACCCAGGCATGCCAGTCATTGATAACTGAGAACAGCTCATTTCTTAAATTTGCCCCTGAAGTAAAGAAAGCTTCCTTCCAGAAGTCCTAGCAACAGCTCACTTCCCTGGTCTCTGGCAAGACTGGTTTTCCTCCAAGTTGCTGGAAAGTAACTTATTCATTCTAATGGCTAGATAACACTATTCTGTTCTGTGATAACAGATAAGATTATAAAAAAGAAATATATTTATGGAATTTTGTATTAAAGGTATTGCCACCACCTCTTATAAGTACTATGTAACGGGTATCATCCTAAACTGCATCTTTTCCACACAATTCAAACAGAATTTGAGGTTGAATATGATTTTCTTTTAATAAATCTATTTTAGTAGTTTCAGTTCAGCCCCTATTATTATTATTTTTTTTAATTTTCCACTTCTTTCACTGTTCTTAGAAACAGTGTATTTAGATCTAATGCTAAGTAATTTTTTTTCTTCTTCCTTACCCCCTCTTCTGGTCATGTACCCTGATCTTCAACTGCAAAATGTATTTCCCATTTCACTTTCTGTTTTTGCAGATACTGGAAAAATATTTGTACATATGTACTTAAATCGGTTGCAAAGCTTTTCTCATCTGTTTTTAAGGTATCATTATGAGTCTTCCAGATGATAGAAGATCTTTCACGTCTAAACGAAGTTATATTATTTTCTGAAATAAAAGAAAATGATGGGTTAAATATGTCTCCAATTTATGTTGATTCTTTCACTAGGAAAAAATGTAGCACACAATTCATACAAATAGAAATGCGAGGCATAGCCACATCTATTTGCTGCAGGGGTGAAAGCCTGAAAATACCATCGAAGGCTCTGTAGATGACCTTGGATGTTCAAGGCTGATAATATGGTAAAAAACTGTTAAAATATTTTGCATTTACCAGGGTCATATGCAAAAAAAAATTTCTGAAGATTTACACCTAATTAATAACTGAACTTTTTCTAGGGGAATAATGCAGATGGCAAGGCAGATCAAACTTGTAAAAATGCAAAACATGCAAAAAGACAGATGTAGCACGATACAAGTAAAGAAAACCAAAAGAATTGTACCTGTGTAATACAAAACTAATTTCTAGTAAGACAAGGAGGAACTTCAAAATGACTGAATTCTCTGATTAAAACCACAAAGGTGGCAAAGGAGAACATTATACTAGATTAAGCTAGTCTGCAAAACCAATAGTAATATGATCAATAAATTTAAGTTAAAAAGACATTTGGAATCTTCCTGTTAAAACAAACTAATTATGGCAATAGCCCAAGCAGGGATAAGTGTTGCCTATTTCCTGGGATTTACTGTCTTGAACACTGGAATCAAAGATCCACATTCAGCTACTTTTAAAATTGACCGAGGACAAAAATGGCTTATTTTTATTAGGACTTGAAAGAGATGAGTCCAAACCTGAATTGAAACATTTCTTTCTCAATCTGTTGTGTTGAAAAATGGGGATAATACTATTGATCTATCTGATAGGGATGTACTAAGTATTTACGCAGTGCTTTAGAAATTCCAGGCCTTAGAGTAATACTAAGAATTACCTTCAATAAAATCAAATAATGCTGAACAGAAATAAAAGTGTAAAGATGTATGAAAACACTAGGTCTTTCTTCAGTGAAAAAAACACCATAGCAGTAACTCACCAGGAAGCAAGAGTAAAATTCATATTAGTGTGAATGCTAAGTTATATATAAATCCTACAATAGAAAATTGAGATTCAAATAGGTTGCTGTATCAGTGATAGTCTGAAGATTTAGATCTGAAGTCAGATTTAAAAACAGAAGGTTTTAAAAAAACACAATCCAGTGTTTTTATTCTTCCTGAAGTTTAAAGCTTTGTAATACAAAGACTCAAATCTTTGAGATTATTTTATGATAATGAAATCAGATAGCTAATTTCTAAATTATATAATGAATAAAGTAATGTATAAATAGCATTTTTCATTATCTAATTCCTTGGTCTTCAATCACAAATGACAAATATTCTATCTGAAATCTTTTCACCCATTATGAATTCTCTCTACTTGTACTGTAATATAAATAAAGCTGCAAAGAACTGAAAGGACACAAGGGAATACTGAGAAAAGCTAAATGAGCAAGGAAATCTATATTGCTTTTAAGCATATCTGAGGGAGATCTTGGGTGTTTCCATGGTTATATTCTGTTCTACCATTGCTTATAGCGATTCAGTAAATGAGTTACATTTGTGTTAATAGAATATTAGCACAAGCAACGATTAAAATTATATATTGTATTATTGCGGTCTACAAGGAGAGGAAACACAAAGGATAAAAAGAAAGGGAAATTCTGAGAAATCTGAAGAATCCAAAGTTAAAGATGTTTTTTGCTAAGGTCTACCATTTTGCTTGCATAGAGGTTAGTCCTAGTAATTGATTAGATATTATTGTCTCAAAATTATAGAAAAAGAGTCTCCAAAACACCTATCAGACACTGAGATGAGGAAATTTACAAGATTTAATAACTATAGGTACATTATTTGCATGAATAACAGGACAGTAGCTTATCAAGAACTAACAAGATAATTAAGTTAATTTTGTATGTTCTCTTTCATTAAGTTGCTGTCAGAATCTGTGCTTCAAAACACAATTAGTTTCACTTTAAGGACATGGAGAGAGGAAAGAGAGGAAAAAATCTTTTATCAAGAACAAAATAAACTTGTCAGGATTTTTAGGAAGGACAGGTAGGGAACTATAAGAGGGAGAGTAAAGCAGCTCCTTGACTGTGAAGTGGCCCATTGTGACACATGGGATCTGAGAGTTTGTGAGTCAAGATCAGAGGGTAAGTAGCAGTGCAGTGTTGTGGTGAGGATCCACCACAAACCTCCACAACAAGAGGGAGCAGATGAGCCTTTTTGTACACAACTATTAGAAGTGTCATGATCTCAAGAACTCGTTCTTATTGGGGTTTTGAACCATACAGTCAGATGCTGAGAAGAAAACTCAGCACTGTGCAAGCAATTCCAGAGGTTCCTAGATTACGCTGGTGATTATTTCCCAAGGCATGTGCTAGAGGAGTCAACTACTCTAATGCTTTGCTTGTCCTGGTGCTCACAAATAGGGACTTCATCACCATGAACTGATTGAGTTCAGAATCTAGAGGAAGGATCTGGGAAGCTAAGCAGTATAATTCAGACTCCGGACTTATTCCAGAGAGCAGCCTTCAGTTTACTTAGGGAATTGCTAGACAGAATACTCTGAGAAATTGCCATGACGTAGAAAGCTGCCTATGAGAGATGGTTTATCAGAGAAAGAGAGAGGGGCGGGGGGGGAAGGGGGTGGAAGAGGGATTATAGGCAAACTATTTCAGTGGTCAGGAAGACCAAGGATTTCACCAGAAGGCCCACCCTGCTATATAAAAACCTTCATGAAGAACTAAAATGCATCCAAGAATTGGAAACAAGTACAGGCAACAAAGAGGGAGCATAGAAGTATTGCGCTGACACTTATGCATGGAATCAGAAAAGCCAAAGACTCACTGAAGTTAAAATGAGACAGCGTCATGAAGTGTAACAAGGAGGAAATCTTCAAGATACACATAGGAAAAGAATATTCAGGGAAGAGACAGATCTGTTGCTGAACAGGGGAGAGAAGCTAGTGGTGGACAATGTGGAAAAGGCTAAACTACTCTGCCTTTTTTGCTTCTATTTTCATAGATGAAGTCTGGTCACAGAAGTGAGAAAGCAACAGGTTGGGGATGCGTTCAGATCCATGGGACCAGGTGGAATTCACCTGAAAGTGCTTAAAAAGTTTTCTGATGTGATTGTGAGGCCACTGCTTAGCATCTACCAAAATTCATAGCAAAGGGGGATGGTCCCACATAACCAGAAAAAAGATGATATTGTACTCACCTATCCTTAAGTAATACAAGAGGAATGATCCAGAGACCTGTCAGCCAGTCAGCTTCACCTCAATCCTTGGAGAAATCACAGAACACCTTCTCCTGGAGTTTATTTCCAAGCATGTGAAGTAAAAGAAGGTAATTAGGAAGATTTTATGGGGATTTACCAGGGAAAAAAGCATATTTGTCCAACCTTATTGCATTTTATGGTGAAATGACTGTGAGGATGAGACGGATTTGGTAACCTCTGCTCCAATAAGGCTTTTGTCCTCTACAGCCTAAGTTATCCTAAGCTTATGTGAAAAGGAAGTAAATATATTTTAATATCTATGATTTTTTTTTCCTTTTGGTTTGCTTTTCCATATACCATCTAAATAATTCAAAGCATATTTGTGACAGAAGTAATAATTTTACCTTTTTTCTAAGTTAATTCCACCCTTTTTCTTTATTTTCAGGTAAAACTTTTTTCATTGCAGAAACAAATATTTGCAAATATAATTTAATGTAGAATTTGATATGTTCATAACTATCCACACATCATTTGCCAAATTCTGAACATTCTTATGTATTTATGAATGCTTAAAAATTATTTGCCGATGTGTATAATACTGTTAAAACCTGCATTTTTTAAAAATCATTGACTGCTGGATAATTGTCATTGCAAGGACTCCAATTAAATTAAACTACTACTGTAAATAAAGATATTATTTTCTGTGTGTAGGGTCAAAGTTTTAATCCATGCAGGAAAAAAATTATTAGACTGAAATAAGTAAATTAATGTGCTGAGTACTTGGGAAACACTAAGATTCAAATAAGCAAATAAACCTTCAAATAACATGATTAAAATAAATTACTTTTCTGTTTATTTAGAAATAAATATGTTTACATTTCATTCTCTAAGAATAAATCCATACATCTTTATAGTTTAAAATGTATAGAAATTGATAAATATATAATTAATTAACTAGATTTTTTTGTCTCTTATAAATACAGCATCTTTAAGAATCTGCCTGAATATGGAACTTTTCTGTCCTTAGAATTGAGTGCCATGCACATTGGATTGACCAATATGGAAGACTTAAAATAAAAAGTAAAGAAATAAGCTGTAAAATTGCAATTAAGAGAACATTCAAGATTTAATAAAACAGTAGAGAGACATGTTATTCATCTTAAACATTCTTACCAATCCTCATTTTATTTTTTTTTTCTTCTGTGATTTAAAATGCTGCCCCATTCAGAAAGAATGGCTGTTAAACAGGCACTGTCTTAACTGGAAGATACAGCTCGTGTATCTCCTCAGGACTGTTTGCTGATTTCAGGAGCAAAAATACATCTGCACAATTTTTAATCCTGTTATTCCCAGAGAGTCAACACAGCTAAAAGACAACAACTCTAGTTCTGTATTTCCTCCTTCATCAGTAGAACTGCCCTGTAAGTTCCAATCAACTCCTGTAAAGTCCATTGAAGGTAGGTTTGCAGGCATATTCCTGATAACATACCTGAGAAGACAATATGCGTGGCACAGCATTTCCATTGGTATAAAAAAGGAACCTAACTATCTGAATTCTCTGTAAGTTGTTAACTGATAATGAAAAAAGAACAGTTTAGTCTAGAAGTCACTGAGTTTTTCCTCGCTGACTTAATACCATAGTTATATTTTTAGTAGTTTTCAAAAGTAGAGTAGAAAGATTGGACTCCTGTGTTATAAGCTTACTTTTCTTTAGTGCATTTATTTAATTCTTTGTGTAATTTTCCTATAAATATCTAGATTAATAACTGAACTAAAGACTTTAAGGGCCCTATTCTCTGCACGATAAATGAATAAAATGAATGAAAATATTTTTGAGGATTAAGCTCTTGGAGCCATGTGGTGTCTATCTATATACAATTTTTAGTACATTGAATGTGACAGCAGTGGACATAATAAAAGACATGATCCTCCCTTAGTCTAAAGAGCAAAACAAGCAAAACCGTCCAAAACATGAAGATATAACTACAGTATGTGACAGACTAAGAAAGTAAGGCTGAATCAGAAAGGACAAGTGTCTGCAGACTAGCAATCAGCGATGACAAGAAAGAATCATTCTCCACTGCTGCGAGTTAGCTAAACGCAGGCACAGTCCTGTTCACCATTCTTGTTTTCCTGTGATCCCGCCGAACAGTTCAATGGAAACAGATGGATAGCTGGTTATACATCCTGGCCCTCTGTCCACCTCTCAGGTTGCTAGAGCCACAACTCGTTGCAACAGGGCTACTTCATCTTTCCGTCATTGCAAATTCTGAGTCTAAAATGAAGGAAATTCCCAGTGGGCAGTTGATGACTGACAGCCAAGACCGGGTAGGGCTAGCTATCCCATATGCCCTACGAGCTGATCCAGTTTCTGTTCCTTGAACTGGCATCTTAAAAGGATACAATGGTGTATTGCTACTAAATTACTGCCACAACTGCTATGAAAAAGAAACAAATTAGTGCACTATATCACCACTCTGTCAAACAGTTAATGACAACAAGTAGGATCAGGCTCAGTATGTCTATGATTTAACATACAGCTAAACTAGCTTAGGAATATGGGATAAAAATGCATGCTTGATCCTGCACTATGCATACTCACAGTTATGCTCTCAGCAGGCAAAATTAGAGGTGTAAGACTACATATAATCAAGAAAATCTTTATGAGGCTTAATGGGTTTCTTGGGTGTAGGTGTTAAGATTTGGGCAGTGAGGGGGCTGCAGGGGGGCCCTGTGAGGGGCGGCTGGGGCTGCCCCACGCCGGCCACAGCCGGTTGCAGCCGGCTCCAAGGGCCCCAGCGCAGGGCAGAGCTGAGCCCCTCAGCCCCGGGCGGGCGCCTCGGGGAAAGCCTGGGTAAGGAAGGGCCAAACGCTGCCCGGCAGCCGGGGCTGAGGGAGCCAGGGTGAGAAAGAGCCCTGCGAGCCCCGAGGGGAGAGCGGGAGGAGGGGAGGAGGTGCTCCCGGCGCCCCGGCAGAGATTCCCCTGCGGCCCCGGGAGAGACCCCGCGGGGGCAGGGATTTCCCTGCAGCCCCTGGGGAGGCCCCGGGCTGGGGCAGGGGAAAGTGTGAGGAGGAAGGGGCGGCAGGGGGGAGCTGCTGTGGGTGACAGCAGCCCCCCATTCCCCATCCCCCTGGGTTGCTTGGAGCAGGGGGAGGTAGACGAGCTGGGAATGAAGGAGTGAAGCTGAGTTTGGGAAAAGAAGGGGAGGGGAGATGTTGTTTTATTTTTTTAGTTTTGATTCTCACTACTCAAAGAAATTTTAACTGGCAATAAATTAAATTAATTTTCCCCAAGTCAAGACTATTTTACCCATGATGGTAATTGGTAAGTGATGTCCCTGTCTTCATCTCAACCCATGAGCTTTTTTATCTTCTTTTCTCCCTCATACGCTTTTATTTTATTTCTCCCCCCAGGAGAGTAAGAGAGCGGCTGGGCGGGGGTCTGGCAGCGGGCCAAGGTCAACCCACCACAATGGAATACACTTGTAAACTTATGATGCACAGCAACAGAATATGAACTTTACCACAATTGTTTCTGTGTGTCCTAAGCATTGGATTACCTCATCCTTCTACAAGGTATTACTTTGACTAGGGCATTGGATGTGAAATGGCAGGAACTGTTATGATATTTCCCTCTCCCAGTGGATCTTAAGGACTATTATGCTGTATATATGGCATCAATCACTAGTACTCCTTGTAGCTGTTGAGGTCAGTATAGGCCAGGTGGGCAGGCAGGAGCCTGCAGGCCGGTGGGACTGTGCCCTCCCCTCCCCAGTGGGCACAGTGACATTGCACCCCAACGAGCTGAGCAAGGCCAAGGCCAAGGGTCAGAGCTCCAGAGGTGGTTCCCAAGCACAGGGGGAGGGCCCTGTGGAGGCCCCTCCTGGCTCCCTCTCACCTGGCTCCTGCCCAGCAGCTGCAGCCCCAGTCCTGCTGCGGTGCCTGGCCAGGATGGACTGGGCAGCGGTGGGTGGGAGCACGGGGCCTATCAGTTCACTGAGGACGCTGACAATAACATGGTAAATGTGATTTTTGCCATCACTAGCAGAAGCCCCTGGCCCTGGGGTGCACAGTCTGGGGCCTGTGGGGCCTGGGCCTGGGCTGGGTGGCACTGGCCACCCGATCTGTCTCTGGATGAGTGAGACTCTCACCTCCCCAGGGTGAGCTGAGGCTGTGTGGTACTGTCTGTGGTAACAGTGTGAGCAGCCATGGTCATTACCAAGTGACAAAGTCCAGCCTTGGGTGTCCCAAGGACTGGGGGTGGCCAGTGAGTGCCAGCCATGCTGCCCTGCCGGCCCAGGGAAGGATGCAGGGTGCCATGAGAACACCTATAAACCTAGCTCCTTGTGTACACCGGAGGTGAGGCAGAATAGGCCCTCACCAGGAACACCACATTTCTCCCATAAAGACTCCAGGATGCCTATGACTCTTCAAAATTTCCTCCCCGCTTCCTGAGGAAGAATAAAACTGTCAACTTTAGGACCCAGAGGAGCACTGGAAGAGTGTATTTAATACCAAAGGAGTTGAGACTAGCATGCTTTTGTATAACATCTATCAGGTATTATGTATTTGTGTTGATTATACAACTTGAACTACTAGATTGTTAAAGCATTCATTAGACTCACAAGTTCTTAACTCTGTATATGGTGTGTTCCCTTTTGCACATCACAAGATTTTCCGTGTAACATCCTCCCCATGCCCATTATCCACCTGAAGTGTACTGCTAGGTACAGTCAGATGTTTGAAAGGGAAGGACCCTAAAAATTTAAGGTACCTTTCTCACATACATGAGCACACTTTCTCCTGATCCTCTCCTGTCTTAACATGTTCTTATTTGTAGTATGACCAGGTCATACCTACTTTCCTGGATAACTCAAAAGTGAGGCTTGATCACCAAGCTACAAAACTCAGCTCCTGTATATTCATCATGGTAGTCAGGTTAACAGAAAGCAAAAGGATGGTGAGAATGATATTTTCACAGTTTAACATCAATAGCTGATAAGAGATACTAAAGAAAGCAGTGCAGCTAGCCAAATGTTTTAGACACAGTATAGCATCATGGATGGTGTGAGTAGCTAGTGAATGAGCAAGAACAAAAGTTGAGGGTATATTCTGGACTAAGTGGAGGGAGAGGTGGAGGGAGTGAGCACGATGTAGGGCAGTCTGAAGGCAGGGCAGTAAAGCAAATGAATACACTCACTGCTTGTGCTCACCACTCATTGTTTGGAGAATCTGAGAGAGTGGGTCTGACAAGAGACCACCTGCATCTTTGGATTATATATACTCACCTTTAAGTTTCCTGGACCTCTCAAGCAGAGATTTAAACTAAACATCAATACCATGATGGATATCTGCAGCTTGCTCTGAGACAGGTTTGTGCCCAGATATGTCAAATATCAATACCTCTCAAGTTGTTCACCAGCAACAGAGGGCAGCTGGCTTTTCAGCCCTCTGCCAGCTTGTCAGTCAACCGTGGATGTCAGTGGATCTTGAATTATGAAGGCATTTGGCTTATTCTCTAAGGGAATGAGAGGTCTCCATAAAACAACAGAGGCTACCACAGCCCCAAACCAGACCATGACTACATATCCTCATTTTACCAAGAAGAATTTCCCACAGTAGTATTTCTATGATCTATGTCTTTTCCTGGACAGGGGCATGTAATCAAGGAGCCCAGGACTTGTTTTCTCCCCTTTTTCCTCAGTTCTTTTCCTTCCATTCTTCTGCCCCAATCCATCCCAGGAGAACTTATTACTTCTCTGGTAGAAGTGAAAAAAAAAGTCTGTGCAAAGTCCCTCTGTATTTTCTCATCCAAAATATTAAATTACATCTATCCCTGCATAGATGAGTTTGAGCCAGCTCCATGATCATTTAGCCTACTGTCAAAGCTAGCAGGACGCTAGCTGGCATCAGTCTGAACACCCTGCTCCAACTGCTATGCAGTTCTCACATTAGAAGCCAGTTGGCTTTTGAGTTCTTTCTTAATCATAGAGAAAATGCAGATATTTTAATTGTGTATCTGTGTGTGCACACTGGGTACACGTTGTCTATCTTGCAGTAATTCAGATTACTGATGTATGCAACAGGCAAAAGTGATAACTGCACCCTGAGTTCTGTAAAGAAAAAAATCTGCTGAAATTTTTGAGCAGGTACAATGGTATTCTTAGGTGCTAGATGAACATGGTTTTGTTTTTCTTCCCTAAAGAGAAAAATGTTGTTTGCAGTCTGTAGGTATAATCCCTCAATTTACAGCAACTCCTCAGAAAACACTAAGGATACTATGATGCACATGCTAGGAGAATGAAACAGTTCAGGGGAAAAGTTTTGGGGTGTTCATGTGTTAATGCAGATTTATTACCTCTTCTTGAGGTCATCTGGAACTGGGAGTTTAAAGTCCAGAATAAATAAGAGACCATATATATATATATATATATATACACTTTCCCCCCCCCCCCAGTATTTGGGTGTTATGAAACTGTAATGCATGAAACATTATTGCTGTCATGATCTGAAAGAAAACTGAGTGTAATGCTTTTTCTTCTGTTTATATATTCTCTTCTCTCTGGAGTTTCTGCTGAGAGGAGTGGAACTGACTGCCCTGACAGAGTAACAATTTGGTTTTAACAGGAACATGGCTTTTTTCTGGAAAGTTTGTGTTTTGCAAGGATGTGTCACAATGTGTACAAAAGAGAAGGGAATTGTACCTTCTTTCACATCTCCGTCTTTTGCTTACAACTCAAACTATTCTAAAGTTTTTGAGCTGCCAAGTTGTCTTAGTGAAAATCTGTCATGCTGAAGACTCTTAAAGCCAGACTTGAAAGAATCAAGATATGGAAGGATACCGCATTGCTTTCTCTTACTAACAGTGCTATAGTAAAACTGAGTATCAGTGCCTCAGGGCAGCAGAAGTGCAATGCCCGAGGCATTCAAATATCATGTTAAGTACGCATTGCCATGAGCTTTGTGATTCTGTTCAGAAATAATTCCATATACTTGTAATCAGCTATGCTGCCCTTCAGAAAGATGGGAAGGAAATCAGCTTGCAGACAAATCTGTTAGCAGCAGTGATGCAAAACTTTTCAAAAGTTTTTATAGTAATATGCACTCTTTCATAGTGAATATTAATTCACTGGCAGATATTTTAGTAATTTTACATTAAAAGAGTCTTTGGAAAATATTTGTAGTAAAAAGATTTATGTTAGGAAAAAAATCCCTTTAAGTCTAGAAATGTGTGTCATCTCTATTATATTATCTGACAGTAAATGAAGATACTGCTTTGCTTCGTGATATCAATCTTTTCAGTGCCAATTTGCAATTACATAATTAATTGCATACAAGCAACTTTATGAAGGTGTTAATGATGCACACCAGACCAAATAAGCTACTCCCATATGGCAGGAAACAGTTCTAATAACTTCCTCATACACATATTTACTCCCTATGAATAATACTTTTAGATGTCTTCTACAGGGAAAGGGGAAGCGGATGCATGTTGGTATGAAAACAGTGCTTCCACCACCACTCACAATGCCTTATGATTATGATCCAAAATCATAGCTTTGTGTCTTGGGCTTTATGCCAAAGTTTCGCTGCATCCATCCTGGTGCCATATAAACAGTCATATGCTTAAGTATCATCATTCTGCCTTTGGAAAAAGGATTAACCTCTCCCATGACATTCAGAAAAGCTGCACTGAGCGACCTGCCTAGCTTGAACAATTTTCAGAGATCAGCACTGATTCAGGGATGAGATTATTGAATACACAGTGCAATACGGTATTGCTGCATACAGAAATGGAATTATATGCTTGTCAATTAGCTTCAATCCTATTTCCTTAATTTAGACAAAATAAATCATTTCACTGATAGAAATTTTTGTGATCTATGACAGTGAGGCTCAAAGATTTCTCTTACAGTTTTGCTTTTCTTTTCCCTTGAGATATAACTGGAGCTGAATGGGAAGCATTCAGTACTATGTACACAGACTTTTTTATAGTAACTTGAGTTTATTACACATTTATATAGAATCTGATTGTTGCTAAAATTAACAGGCCCTGTCTGACTTTTATCTACAAAGAAGAAAGCCTACATGTAAAGTGATCACTGTAGAATAAGGCTTCTGGAAGTTAGTGGAAAAGTCAGGAAACACAAAATTGGGACTACTGAATTAGAGTTGTATTATATCATAAGCATTTAAAACCTGTAACTGAACTCCCCAAATCTGGTATCATATAATGAGATCATTCTTCCATTTAAAAAATGTAGACTTATCATGCAGATAGGGAATAAAGGACAATGTTCTTTGGAAGAAGTGGTACTTCCAAACTCCAGCATCCAAAAGAAAAGGAACGCCTTTCTCATGCAGAGACTGACTCGCTAGGATACTCATCTGAGGCTCAGTAAACTCCATTCCACAGCTGTGCAGGTCAGATGATGGAAAACCACCATCAAAGAACATAGTGTGCAATAGTTTGAATTATCACTGTTTCAAAGCGTATGTCATCTTAGCCTTTTGATTATATGCTGCCTTGCAAGGGAGGAATTCAGCAGTGTTATTCCCTCCTTACACCTCACTTCTTTCCAATCTCTTTTTCACCTGTATTCTTCTATCTGTGGGCTTCAAAATCCTACCTAGCATCTATAAAAGGGCTTTGGATGCCAAGAAAAAGAAAGAGAATACAGCAAATTGGTGTGAGGAAGTATACCAAGGAGAGCATTACTGTAGGCTTGACTGTTCTTGTACTTTTCTGCTTAGTATCTGACCCTGCTCAATGTTAGGTAGCAGTCAATAAATGAGATGGACCTTTGGTCTGCCCCAGAATAGTCATGCTTTTGGTCCTATATTAAATTTCTGAATATCAGAGTCAAATCTAGATTCATATGTAACTTGCTATTTAGCACAAAACAAACAGTGAAACTTGGATTAATTTCCTTGAAATCTGCAATTTGTTCGAAATGAATATGTAACAGTGACTGGTAGATCAGAATCACAGAATGATGACGGTTGGAAGGGATGTCTGGCAACCGTCTAGTCAAACTCCCTTGATCAAAGCAGGGTCAGCTAAAGCAGGTTGTCCAGGACCATGACTCGTCAGTTTTTTAATATATCCAAGAGTGGAGACTCTACAGCCTCTCCAGGTAACCTGTTTCAGTGTTTCACCACTATCACAGTAATTTTATATGTTTGTGTTTAAATGGAATTTCCTATATTTCAGTTTTTGCCCATTGCCTCTTCTCCTGTCACAGGACACCACTGAGGAAAGACTGGCTCTTACTCCAGTCAGGAGTCAGTTGAGGGAGGTGATTGTCCCACTCTACACTGCACTGGTGCGGCCCCATCTCAAGTACTGTGTGCAGTTTTGGGTGCCTGAATATAAGAAGGACCTCAAACTATTAGGGTGTGTCCAGAGGAGGGTGACCAAGATGGTGAAAGGTCTCGAGGGCAAGACTTATGAGGGTAAGAATTACAAGGAGCAGCTGAGGTCACTTGGTTTGTTCAGCTTGGAGAAGAGAAGGCTGAGGGGTGACCTCATTGCAGCCTACAACTTCCTCAGGAGGGGCAGTGGAGGGGGAGGTGCTTATCTCCTCTCTCTGGTGACCTGCAATAAGACATGAGAAAACTGAATGAAGGTGGGTCAGGGGAAGTTCAGACTGGACATTAGGAAAAGGTTCTTCACTGAGAGAGTGGTCAGTCACTGGAACAGGCTCCCCAGGGAAGTGGTCACATCTCCAAACCTGTCAGAGTTTAAGGAGCGTCTGGATGACGCTCTTAGTCATATGGATTAGTTTTAGGTAACCCTGCGAGGAGTGGGCAGTTGGACTTGATGACCCTTATGGGTCCCTTCCAACTTGAGATATTCTATGATGCTTTGATTTATACACACTGACAGTATACCCTCCAGAGTCTTCTCTATCAAGATGAAACAGTTCCCATTTTCTCAGCCTCTCCTCATATGAATGACGCTCCAGTCTCTTAATCACATTAGTGGCCCTGCACTGGGCTTGCTCCAGTACCTCCATGTCTTTTTTGTACTGGGGAGCCTAGAACTGGACCCAGCACTACAGATGTGTCTCACTAGGGCCAAGCAGAGAGGAAGGACCTCCTGCCTTGACCTGCTGGCAATGGTCTTCCTAATACAGCCCAGGATGCTATTTTTCTTCTTTGCCACAAGGCCACATTGTTGCCTTGTGTTCAGCTTGTCCACCAGGACCCTCAGGTCCCTTTCTGCCAAGCTGCTTTCCAGCTGGTCATCCCCCAGCATGTTTGGGTACCTGGGGTTATTCTTCTTTAGGTACAGGACTTGGCATTTCCCTTTGTTGAAACTGATGAAGTTACTCTCAGACCATTTCTCCAGCTTGTTGAGGTCCCTCTGAATGATAGCACATCTGTATGGTGTATCACCCACTCCTCCCAGTTTTGTATCATTTGCTGAGGGTGCATTCTGCCCCATCGTCCAGGTCAGTAACAAAGGTGTTAAACAGTATTGGTCCCAGTATGGACCCCTGGCGTACTCCACTAGTGACTGGACTCCACTGGACTGGACTCCAGCAAAAGAACATTTGAGAAACGACACAAAAAGGCAAACATAAGAACTAGATATGGTAAATTGTCCTTGTGATTCTAAAAATGGTGCGAAAGGAACAATTTCTCATTGTTTGAGAGTTGTTAAATGTTAACGTCTCAGGAGAAAAAGGTTTAATTTTAGTCTCATTAGCATTTTGACAGAAAGAATGGGACAGAGCTTTGTGACTATAAAATTGCAGGTTGGTCTGCAGAAACAAACTGTGACACCTCTACAGATCCAAACAGAAGCTTGAGTGAGACTCCATTATGGGCTAAAATGTACCTAAATGAGTTGAAGCATGTACTTAAGTTGACTGTTGCTTTATTGAGCTGCAGCCTAAATCAATATTATAGATTGACTTAGCATCCTTGGTATTTTCCCAAATTCTTATCTGTGAGGGTTAAACTTAAAGAGATTAGAGGTTCATTTCCAAAACCAAAGCTTTTCACTGTGATACTTTACTGTACAATAGAAAATTAGTATTCTCATACAGTTAGGACATTTTTTTCTTCTGGAACAAGGAAGTAATTGTTTAATGACTTTTGTTCCAGAAGGAGTGGAACTGCCTAATGTCTGGCTTATTAGCTATTGGAGTTTCTGTATTCAAGGTGGACATTCCATATAATCAATATTTATTATCTGGGTGGAGTCTCTGGTGTTTAATGGTGAAGCTCAATAACAGAAGCTGCTTTAAATCCAGACTCTTATTGTGGTTTTCACTCTCATGTCATACCACCTTACATATTCCCTCTCTCTCCTGTTCCATCAACAGCATATATGTGACTTCATATTGACCATATTGGGCCTTAGAAAGATGCTTTAAAAATAAGTGATATGTTTTAGCCAGATAATTTTGTGAATTGTTTCCCCTGCTAACTGGAAGAGTACTAGGCCTGATTAAAAGGACAGTATGGAAAAGTGTGGCTGAAGAGGTGAGGGATGTTATTAGTGTTGGATCCCAATTTATATCAATTAAGGCCAAATCCCCGGATGTGCAGATTTGCAGTGCAATTTTTTTCGCAGTCTGAATACTCGTAAAAATCTCTCATATTCACGAGTATTTTCATAAAATACATTAGTACTTCTTAACCTTTATGTTCTGCGGTTTTTGAAACTGGATAATTGGTTCAAGAACTACTATGGAAGAGACATATAGAAAGGGATTGCTTGACCATTGATGTCTAAACTAATTTTAATCTGTATGAATTAATCTAATCAAGTAGCTGATGTTTCAAAATGTATATATTGATATGTAAGCCTTTGTTCATATAAGATTAAAAGCACACAAGCACTCAACTTCTCTTAAACATTTTAACATCAAAGTAGCCTTAGATGTGTTTAAATATGAGTGGAGGAATGTCATCTACTTACTTGTTCTGCAAGTAAATATATTATGAAAGAAAATTGTATTGGATACCCTTTTGAATTAAATACAGGAAAATATATTTCAAAGTAGAATGATGGAAGACATACACTAATAAATCCTTGTCTATTGGTTCCTTTTAATGCTCTCAGGCACATTCTGCAAACAAGATCAATGCTTTGAAAGCAATGTCCTGATCTCTTAAAGAAATGAAATATGAAGATACTAAATTAAATTTTTAAATCACTAATTGTCCAAATAATTCTGACTGGAAAAATGGCAATCTCACCTGCCAGGTAGAAAAAATAGAAGAGTTATCCCAAGAAAGGATTTAATTTAACACTTAGAAAAATCATGTAATGAGAAAAAATGATCAGGCTTGGGTGGAGGAAGGGATGCTAAGTATTTTAATGCATAGTCAAGTCAGAATTTGCCAGTTTCAGCAAATGCTGGAATCTCTTTGGTTTGCATAGTAAAAAGTCTTCAGCATAGTAATCTTACGAGTTTATAATCAGCAAGTTGTTATTTAGTATGAGCATCATACGGTTATACTGAAAGAGCTATTTTGTGGGAAAGAGAGCACATTTCACTTAACTGCAATTTCCCTCTATCAACAAAACCCACAATTCAGCTTTGTGCAGCAATAACAAGTATGAAACAGTGGGATCTTTCAGTCTGTCAAATTGTTCTTAATTACAGAATGTTGTTAAAGGAAAACATATTATGCACAGCAGAATAAGCATAACAAAGGGACATTTATAGGCCAATCCAGCTGTCATTGAAATGAGCAGGAATTTTGCTGTTAACTTCAATATGAGTAGAATCAGCTTTTTTAATTTAACCGTGAACATAAAATGACAAGTCTTTTGCAAGCCGTATCTCTCTCTCTCTGTCAACTGAAGTAATGTGATTCCATATTAAGGCATAAAAATTTTCTAGAAATGTGCTTGTGATGAATGCATGCCTTTTAGTGAATTCACAAATATATTCTAGACATTCTTTTCTGCTTGCCAAAAGAGATTCTTCTCCAAATTTGTGGCTGCTAGTCCCCAAACTGGTCCTGTCATGAGAATGAAATCTGAGTCCATAGTACTAGAACACCTAACAGTTCATGCCAATTGCTGAGTATACTACTCAGTGTGCAAATCCTGTTCTCAGAAAAGCGGTGTCCAGCACTTGCTCTTTTATACAGAGATTTCACATATAGAGAAGATTTAGGAATAAGAATAGTAAAAAAAAAAAAAATCCCATTGCAGTATTTGTATAATATTACAACAAAATCAAAGGCATTAATTTTTACCTGAAAACTTCATTCCGTTCTCAGCTGTCAGCCAGTGATTTCTCTCTTAAGTTGTTCACCTTCTGGCTGAAGCTATTCTGTAAGTTGCATTCTTTCCAACAGAAGCAAGCTTCAGAGAACTACTCCTTGTTTTGGTCACAATACTTATTTAGCCTCATGTTTTATTGGCTGTATTATATAATGCAAGTGGAATATCAATAGTTATCTTTCAGGACATCATAACTTCCCTTGAAGTTTCAAAATAGAAATGGAGACACACTTTCTCTCTTATTTACCTACTAACTAACTTAGTAAACAACTTCATATGCTGACCTTCGTCTTAGTGGAGGCTGCCAACAGAATACGCTTAAGCTTCTTTCAGAATAGATATCTCAGATTAGAGGGACCCTGAAATGACAGTTATTCTCCTTTGTTTATGTCTTCTCTCATGAAAGTATTGTAGTCATAAATTTAAGACATAACATTTTACAAACCACACATAGTTTAGAGGTCTTCTAGAATCCTGGAGTAATTATTCTTTTTTGTTTCTTTCTTCTCCAGTAGCATGAATTACAATACAAACCTTTTCATGGTTCTGTAAAAAGTTGCAACATAGAAATTTAAAGCAGTAGATATAACACCATTTCTGATAGTCTGCATTTCAGTGTATTTTGATTTCTGTAGGGACACCACATTACATATTAATGGAACAAGTAACTCATTAAGTACATGTGGTACAAATTTTCCCTTCTTTGAGATATTTTTTAAATAGAACTGAGTACTAATGGGGAAGATTGATTACAGTCAATTAATTAATAATTTCTTTAATTAATAGAAGATAAGTTTAAAATGAATGATTTTACTAATAGAATTTTGTTCAAATTGTACCTTGAGGAGATATTCTAAATCTATCACCAAGTTCATCATTACATAAATAAGCATTCATATAAGCAACAAAATATTCCTGGATAACTTGCTGCTTTGGATCATAATGAAATCAAAACCCAAACATTTTCCTTCATTTTACTGGAGAGCACAACTGCCTCTGTAACTCTTACATCAGATTAGAAATAATCATTTTCATGACAGAGAGTACACCCCAAATAATTCTTCCTCTTATTTTGATTCAACTATTGTTATATCAAGGGGGAGGAATTCCATTAGATGAAGTGTACTGAACAAGACCAGAATAAGTTCTTATGATTAGATACCAAATTTCTGAGTTTAATTATTAAAAAAAAATCAATTATAATATGAATTAGGACTTTCTTTATGGGTGCTGAGAAAAATAGTTGCTTTTTTGCAACCTAGAGTGACATACGCTTAAATTATGACCATTGTATTTCTTGTTATGCTTTGCTCACTTTGCTTATCCAGAACTTGTTATTAAGATGAAACATATACATTTTTTCCCTCTTGGAAATGTTACTCCTCCTTTCAGAGTGCTAACATCTTTCATGACCTTGGGAGCCACCCTTTTTTATACCTTCTTTATTATTAATTTTGCATTTGTTTCTACTGGGAATGAAGAGAAGGCACCTTTCTCCGGACACCACTAATCACTCCATGAATCCACCATGTGGGTTTCCAGAAACCTATGACATAAGCCTATGTGCATTTCATCTTTTCAGTACTGGCCAGAACCAAGAGAAGGAATGAAGCTACTACATGAGATATTGCTGCCTATTCTGCAAGTCTCTAGACATTTACATACCTATCTACTACATTTTGGTCACTACAAAACTCTGAACCAAATGGTAATGGCTTTCAGGAAATGGTTGTTGTATCAGTTTGAATGAAAATACTGAGCAAAAGCTTGATCATAACCTGTCTTAAGAGACAGAAGTACAAAACAAATCTCAAACCCATCCAGACAGAAATTTAATGGTCACATTCTAAGAAGCCATCTTGGCCATAAGAGGACCCACTGTAAGTAAAAATATTGTGAGCCTACCTCTGAAAGTATCAAATGAGCTTCTGTAAGCAGGAAGACAGAAATAATAGAATAATGGAATAATGGCTAAATGCTAAGAGTACACCCAGATGATTGTGAGCATTGGGAACATTAAATGAACACCAGACAGTGAACAAATAGACAAATGACAGATGCAGAAATGTGCCTGGAAGTGCTTCATTGAACTGCCTTGGGAAAGGCATTTCGGAAAGGCATTTCAGAAAGGCTTGGGAAAAACATAAGGAGGATTATGTCCTCTCACAATGCTACTTTTATGTGTGTGTGTGTATGTGTGTGTGCACGTGCATGTGAAATAATACTTCATTTCAGATTTTGAACATGGAGCTAGAATTTCAATCTAAACAATATTTCTTTTAATACATCATGTTATCTCCAATTAGACATTTAGGTATAATCCTTTCAGTTTCAGAAAGATCAAAACCCTGCTGTCCCAAGGTTTAGTGGGGTTTAACAGAATGTGCTTGATGTCTGTGTAGCTAATACTGTAATCAACCAGATGAGTACTCTATTGACCAGCAGTTCCTTAGATGAAATGCTCAGTCTGCCTTTGAAGGATTTGGGCTCATGAGACTCCTTTATTGCTCATCCCTCCTTGCTGAATTTCAGGTGAATTCAAAGATCATAATTGTTTGCATAGCTGGGTAATTATGCTGCTTTGACTGTCTAATTGCTTATATAACAAGTTCAGTCTAAAGCTTTTAAGTCTAAGTATGGGGATGATCACATGGCTCAGCCTTTCTAAAAGGCCTATTAAGAGGAAGATGACCATCAGCTGGTTTGAACAATAACCAGGTAATTACAAAGGGACTTTTGAAACAAAGGAGTCAGCCTGAAAAAGCAGCATAAAAGAAGCGAAAAAATTTGAAACAGTGAGACCTCAGAGTGAAAACAGCAGCAGTCAACCCCTGGTTTGACATTACTGGCCATCATCCTACAAGCATTGCAATCTCTGCCTAGGGCTGATGGTGCAGCCTCCTTGTGGTGCACTGGGGGCAGCCTGCATGCAGCTAGGGCAGTGAGTGTGGGATGCAGCAAACAAGGACCCACATCTTGACAAGCGTGTGGGAATGCGGGGAATGCTCCCTTGCTGGTGAGCAGGTGGTAGAAAGCAGCAGGGGAACACACAGAGCTGGAGCACCCACATCTCTCACAGGAGGCATGTGCACTCAGGGAACCTTCACTATCCCCCAGAAAAGAGGGCGTGCTGGTAGCCCAAATGTAGCTGCATGAATATATGTAGGATTAGAACTGTTTGGGGTTAGATATAGAAATACGCCTAGAAAATTGTAGCTATATTAACGTTTTGTAAAAGTGGCTGACTAACATTATTTATCTATTGAATTATTGGTCCTCATCCTGAATGTATAGTTCAGTGATTGTCAGTTAATTATGTGCTTTATGTTGATTAACATAATCAACAAACCACTTCTGTCCTGATTTAGTTTAAACTATATGAACTGAGCAGGTTTTTTCTGAGATAATGACAAGCTGTTACATTCTAACCACAAAATGTGAACATTACAGCCAACCACTAGGTACTCTATTGCACATTCTGACAGATAAAGCAACACCTATTTCATGAATTTATTTTTATATGTGCAATTTTTCATAAGTTTTCCTCAATAGACATTCAATAACCAAAAGACAGATTTATGGCACTAAACCTGAAATCTAAGCCTGCAGTCCCAAGGGCTGTAGCCTAACCCCTAGCAAACCTCAATACAACTCTGCTTTGAGAGAAAGAAATACTATCAGTCAAGTGAAGAATTATCAGGAGATGGAGATATGATATGAAAGCTAAGTAAATATCATCATTAAGAATCTTTAAACCCTAAAGGAAAAAATAAAGAAATCCAGGAGATTTAAATGTTTCTTCAATTGTGAGCCCTCCAGCTACAACCAAAACAATAAATTCTCCTTCATGCACATTTCCTATTGAAATTTTAGTAGCACAAGACTTTGAGGAACAATTGGAACTGGTGCCTCACTTCTCTTCTTCATGACCCTACCCAGCAGCAGCTTTTTTTTTTTTTTTTTGACACTCCTTTGAGAATGATTGGAACAGAGTGTAACAAAGGGGAAAGATTACCACATCAGAATACTCAGTTCAGTCTTTCCAGCTTCACTTCAGTTAGTAAAAGGTTAATTATAATTTAATCTCCTTTCAGTAAAACTCATAACTCTTTCAGGGAATACATTATTAGTGATAAGAGGTTAGAGGTTTGTTTTCAGCAGAAGACTGTAGAATTACAGAGCATCTGACAATGCAACACAAATTTGTTGTATTACTGATATTGCTGTGTATGTAACTTGGTACGAGAAACAAGAAATTGGGATAGAAAACATATAGGAGCCTCTACAGAGCCTGGCAGAGATATGTTCTGATGACAACAGCAGGTGACTTTGCGATGGATCCTCCTGCTTCTGCCCTGAACTCTTTGACTTACCTTGGGCAATGACTCACTTTGGGTTTTTCAGATGAGCACAATAAAGTTTCCCTGCCTTACATGAAAGTTGAAGTAACAAAGAGGGAACTTTTAAATTTGTTCATAAAAAGAAAGTTGCTATATGCAATAAGAACAGGCTTGTTTCCTTACTGCCTATAAAAATTTTGAAGAAATCTGATTCAGTATTTGAAAGCCTTTTTTCTACTTGGTAGGAAACCTGAATGAAATTAGATAATTAGACTTAAAACAAATGTCCACCAGTACAGTAAATTTTCCCAGTACCTTCCAATTCCAGTTCTCCTTGTCATGTTTGGTTAGATTTTTCCTCAACAAAATACTTTTACAAATACAGATATTGATATAATACAAAGTAAAGTGTGGCAACTAAATCTTCAGTTTTACCATAGTACCATGGATAAAAAAAAAATGAAATGTGATGAAGATAATCAGTATCTTGATATACATTGTGTTTAAGTCAATCACACCTTGCTGGAAAGACATCTAAACTTTCAAGCATGATTGAGGTCAGCAATTTAATTTTCTGAACAAAGCAGCTGTCAGGGAAAAAAAGAAAAGGGTCCAGTCAATAGCAGACAACTAAATGTCTTTATTATTCTGGACTGGAAGGTTCTTCAGGTAGCAGTTGGGATATACCTTGTGCTTATTACTAATAGAATTATAGAATATTAGAAGTTTATATAGATAACGGATTTGTTTATAGGATTTCTTCTCAGAAGCGTGTTTTTTGCTGATTTAAGTGCAAAATCATGAAACTACATTCTACAGCAGATTCTGTTTTTTCCAAGCCAGCTCATCCAAGTTCTTCACTATGACATTTCCAATATCAAACTGTAGCAAACGAGTAGTATGTAGTATGACTGAGAGTGCTCAAGTGGTAGGTAGGAAAAGCAACTGTGTTCAGTCTAAAGAAGTTGTACCAGTGAAAGGTAAAATGGGATAGGCAAACAGAACTGGTTTGTTTTTTTTTTTTAAAAAAAGAGGTATAATTGCCATAAATACTTCCTATAAATACCATAAATACTTCCTTTGGAAGTTAACAAAAAAAATTATGATTTCTGGTTCATGAAACTAAACGTTCCCTTGTTCTCCAATTCAACAAAGTGCTGAACTTGTGAAATTGCCTGTTTGTGGACATCTTTCCATGATTAAGCATGCATTTAGGTCTTATAAGAGTTAAGCCACACTGAAATGAAAAGTGTTTTGCTGTGTAAGAACAAGTTATACAATAATGTTGCATAACAGACTCTGAGAAGAACTAACTCATGTATTCATTTAAAATCAAAAGATATCTTATTTATATAAGAAAAATATTGTAATTATTGATGATAAATGAATTCTTTCTGAAAGTAAACCAGAACGGGCTTTAGGATCTACACACTCATTCTGCAAAACCATATACAAAGTCCCAGAACTGTATAAATATAAGCATAAGAGTAACACATTTTGCTACAGATGGGTTTTCAACTCATTATAAAAATCCTGGAATTAATTGATTGTTTTTAAACAATAAAGCTCATAAGGACAATTCACTGTACTGAAGAACTTGTACTTTTTACTTACAACAAATTTAGTTGGTTGCATCCTTTGGTATTCTGTGTACTTGCTAGCTTGATATATTTTTGCATTCCAAAGGTAATCCTTTTGTTTGCTGTCTTTAGTAAATAACAGTATGCAAGTTAGTCATGAGTTATTGACATACCTGTTTTGACATTTTAAATAAAAACCTAAAAAGTTAAAAAAACTAAAAAACTTTAAAAAATATTGTCACCATCCCAGATTGTTATCCCTTTAAACTAATTCCTTTAACTTATTTTTTTTCTTCCTCTTGTTACATGTGCGTACAAACAGAATGTTGGTCACAAAATGGCAAATTCAGAATTTCTCTTAAATGTGCAGTATCTAAGCTGTTTCCTGAAGCACTGTCATGGTTTCAAGACACTGGAAATCAGCTGTATTTTACTACACACCACATTTTATATTTTTCAGTTATGTAAACTACCCAAAGGCTTAATTTTCCCTCTAATAAAAATTGTATGACCATGTTTTTATACCTTGACAGCGTATCAATGGCTATTGAATCTTCTAACTGTCCACTAGCAAAATATGATACTCTCTCCTACACAATCTTAACATATCCAGGAAGAAATGCAGATGCATAAACATGAAACATAAGCTACATGATGGAGATTTTCAAAGGGCCAGGTGAGCTGTAATTCTTCTGCTCTGTCATTTTGGTTAGAGGTTATCATCCCATTAAAGTAACAAGCAACCAATATTTTTTATTTTTGTTATTTCAGCCTTGCAGCCAGAGAAATACGTAGTGATTCTTTTACACATGTGTTGTCAATAATGCGATAAAACTGATACTGTTTGAAGAAACTCTGTTAACCTCTACCTCTAGCTACACTCACTGACAGAACCTGACCCTCTAGTTACACATTCCATCACCCAGAAGAGATTATAATGACCACTCCTTCAGATAGTTTCCTACCAATATTTGTTACAATATTTTTCTTATTGTGTATTGTGTTCTCTCTTTATTTTGTCACTGCAGTGGAAGAATCATCACACAAGTCAGTCTACTGAGGGAAATAAGTCATTTGTCAGAATTACAGTGGTTCGATGTCTGGAATGAGGACAGAAGTATCTATGAGAATTGCAGGCATTGAAACAATAGAAATCACAGTTCTGTAGTGAACCAATTACAGTTAAGACTCTTGAGGTATTACCTGAGCTGATAAAGTATACACTGAAGAAGTATTTAAAATATTCAGTACAAATATCAGTTTCCTTAGGAACACAAACACAGTTTTCTAAATTTAATCGGATAGTTCAGATTCTGTATAGCAACAGTCATTTACTGGAACATATATAGACATAAGGCCAGTTTCTGCTCTCAAGTGTAAAAGGAGGAGGCTTTTTAAAAGCTGAAATCCTGCTAGCAGAGACTGCAATAGTGAGATACAAGACAGCTGATGGTAAAAAATTTAGGAACTCTTATTTAAA
Organism: Theristicus caerulescens; assembly: GCA_020745775.1. NCBI lineage: Eukaryota > Metazoa > Chordata > Aves > Pelecaniformes > Threskiornithidae > Theristicus > Theristicus caerulescens. The sequence continues at coordinate 81,095,403 of CM036558.1, forward strand.
TCTTTCTGACCTCTGTAGAATTGTGTCAAAACAAAATAATTGGGTGTTGGATTATGCAGCTGCATTTTACCACTCTCACAGAAGTGTGTGGGGCTTTTGCCCCACTTTATGCACAACAAACAAATCACACTTTGTCAGACTTACTGTACATACTCCTCAAGAAAGAGCCATTTACAGAAATATTGAGAGTGACCTCTTCTTTGTGTGGAGGTCCTGAATCACATAAACCAGATATTGCTGAAGTCTGAGAGCAGCGTAATTTCATTCTTCTCCCTACACTGTGAAATATAGAACCATTGGTGTCATGAAATCGAAGAAGTATAAAAATGAAAGTCCTTACCGATAGAAGCATGTGCCGTTTATATTAAATTAAGAAGGATGGAAACAGATCTGTGGCTTTTGAAGTACATGAAAAACTACAGCACCACCAAAGACACCAGCAGGTCAGGGGTGTAAATGGAAATAACTACTTTAGGGACAGGCTGTTCAGGACCCATATTGAAAACCTGTGTGTCGCATATTTTCACAAAATCAATTTATTTCCAGCAACTTGGGAGCTTTAGGGTTTATGAAATATAGTTATAGCCCAACTGTCAGCAAAGAGCAAGTTTTCTAAAAGTAGAAAAGCTATTGAAGGCTGTGCCCCTTCAAGAAAAACAAAGCAGAAACAAATAAACAAAATTCCAAACTATTTCCTTCCATAGGAGTCTGATGGCTGTTTTGTGATATTTACCTCCTGCAAGTAAATGGTTATATTTTATATATATATATGTGTGTGTATATAAATCTGTGTGTATGTGTGTATAGGTAGCATACAAAGCGTACACATTTCTGTGGTCACACAGGGTAAAATATTGATATGAATTAATGAAAGAGACTTTACTTTTTGCTAGCAAGTGATGTTTTTTACAGAATAATCTAACACATTTTATAACATTTTGCAGAACCCTAGTTGTAGCTAACAAATTTTGGTATTTAAAATTTATTTCTAAATAAATATCAATAAATTCCAATTTATTTGAAAACAATTTACAATTTTAAAAAAGTTTAAATAAAATTGTTTTCAAGAAGGATATGTTAAATGTTATACAGTTGAAATAGCCTATAAATTAGGCAAACTATATTATGCAATATATATTTAAGTACAGACAAAACCCCTAAGAGTTGTGGGAGAAAATCTGTTTTCAGCCATTCTGTTTGAGAGTTTTACTAACAACAGTAACAAGAACAGTTTCATGATTTCATTGGAAGGGTGCAAAGATATATTCATGATTACAATAAAGCGGTCTCTTATTATTTCTTAACACCTGCTATGATTTAAAAGACTGAATAAGGTAGGAAATATTGGCTATGCTTTGCATAGATTTTTTTTTACTTGACTGACTAATCTCCCTAAGTAGCACTTTTAAAGTCACATGCTAAAACGCAATGTAAAGTTTGTACTTTGAGACAAAAGTCACTGCCTGAAGCACACAAATCATGAAAAAAGTTGGGAGTATGCTCCCTCTTACTCTCCAAAACCCAGTTAGAATGCTGTCTGATACTTCACCTCATACATCTACTCTCTTGCAGTGTATTTTCTTTTAATAGGGGAAGATCAAGGGATAGTCTTGCTGCAGCCTAGTAGCACAAAGGTCTGTATAATTAGGACCTTCAGAAGGAAAAAGTTGCCAAACAACTCTTTGCTTTTGATGGTCTCTTAGGGCTGTCTGCAGAAAATGGAAATAGCTTTTAGCTGCAACATTTGGGGCACAGTGCAGCATCTGAATTGAAGGTCTTAAAAATAGCTTGTAAAGCCCCCTTTATGCCTGCCCCTTGTCTGCCTTGCTTGCTTCCTCTTAACTGTTCAAAGCACTCAGCAGTTAAAGAAGGCAGTCAGTAAGTGCAGACTTAAAGACTCAGAGGTTGTAGAAGTGTTCTCATTTACTGGCAGAGACTGGAGCAGATTTACTTACTCTTGAATGGTGCTTCACATCAGGCAAATCAGAGAATCTAAGGATTGTTTCATTCCAGGCTATGATATATTCTGTATGGGCATTATATTTTTAAGGAAAACTGTTGCAGGAAGCCCTCTTCTCTGCCATTGATGGTATAGCGGATACTCAGTTTCTACCGTTGTCCAAAGCAGGACAGAAAAGTGAACACAGGGCCAAGAAATGTCTTGAAGCTTCTGCAAGTGCCAGGGAAGAGCAGAACTCACCAGCTTCTGCACTGTATATTCTTATTCCTTTCTGCAACAGCCCTCTCCAACATTTAACCTTACCTGAAGCACACGAAATATGCATTTCTATAGCTGCTGTGCTTGGGAAATCCAAGTAATATCTAATGACTATTTATATGCATACAACTACATGCATACACACACATATATGTATATATACACATGTGATAATACTTTTTTAAGCCTTTTCTACATGTACATTCTTTGCAACATTGACCTGAATATTAATTAATAAATTTGATTCATTTAATCTTATCTATTATCAAAGTAATGCAAGGAGTATCCTCACCTGCAATTAATTCCAAGGAAATTGACAGTTCACAGCAGTTGCAGGATAAAACAGATCACTAAGCTTACATCAGGAATATTTTCTCCCTGAAAGCATATTTTCAGAGAGGTAAGAGTGTTTTCTGCTTCTTCCATCTATTTGTTAAAAGTGTGCCCTTTACATAATGAAAACAGTTTTCTTTGTCAAGATTCATTGTTTCTAATATTTTACTGAAGAAACAATTATAAAATGCAAATACTTGTGTATCACATTGATCTGGAAAGATCTTCACCAAATTTTAAAAAATCTTTTTCTATAAACTAGAGAGAAAAATAAGAACTATACTGACACTCAAACAGGAGGGATAAAGGTGTATTCTCATAAATATTATAAATTTAATGTATTTTTGTGTTTGTTTCACAATCACATAGATACTGTTTCTTCCCATTTAAATGTTTTGAAATAATTTTCTCAATTAAAAAGATTATTTCTATCTTGTTAATTTTATATTCTCCTTAAAATAATTGCAGGAGAATTTTCCCAACTACATTCATTTCTTTAAATATGAAATAAAAATAACCTCTCGCAATCCAACATTCATATTAGATATAGGAAAATGGAATTCTGGTAGGTTTTAAAGAGCTGAAGATCAGTAAAAGTCAAGACTCACTGCTGATCAGCTATGGGAAATACAGTTTGCTACACCAGCTGTGACCTGGTTTTAGAAATGTTATACTTTAGAGAGCACAAGTAAGAAAGTGTTTTTATTTAAAAAGATAAGACAAAATAAGAGGAAATCATGATAGTGTGGCATACAATAATAGGAGGCATCATTTGTGCAAAACCCCTTTAACAATATGGATTTATTCAAATGCCAGTTAAAAGATTTAGAGCAAAACTTTTAAATAATTCCATATTTGAAAGAAGATACTTGTACCTTTCTATTTTAAGACAAAGAAAATATAAAACCCAAGCCCCAAATCTCCATACAATATTTGCTTTCTTTGTGATATTCCTATTGCTTTTCTCTTGCTTTTGTTTGTCTTTGTATTTTGCATTTGCATCTTGAACTTCTACTTGTTATTATGGGGAGAAAGAAATCACACAGTTATGGTCCTATTGTTTACAACAATAGCTGATTGTCCTTTTCTGGAAAATAGCACTACTAAGGTTCCTGGCTGTGAAATTTGCATTCAGTTCCTGGCTAGCAGATTTGCATGTTTCTTTATGAGAAAGAAACTACAGCTCCCATAAGGTAGCAGAAAATAAAATAGAAAATAGGGTTTAGTATTGAGATTAAATTTTAGCCAAAGAAATGTCTTGGTTCCATTCAAAGACAGAGGATGCTTAGATAGGTCAGACTGGTGCTCGATAAAATAATTCTTTTTTCATTATATCCAAATAATCTTATCACAAAATTAAAAAAATATGTGAACTGTTTATTTTTTTTTAACCAGGAAACATAAAAATTAAAACAGTTCTACTCAGATATATGTTTTTTAATATATAAACTATTAATTGTAGTGGGTTTTGAAATATGCTTAAGAAAGCATTCAGAACCTATACAGCCTGCCCAGCCAGGCTTTGAGGCATAACCAGAATCTGAAATACCATATTAGGTGTCCCTTAACCCTAGCAACCTTAAAGAGTAAACTAAGAATGAAAGTGATGACAGTACAAACCCAAGGTTTTTTATCTGTCATCATTGAAAAGAGCAACCAAATTGCATTTTGTGACTGGTTGATGAAATAGTTATCACAGGTCACGGAGATGACATAGTAACTGTCAAAAAAGTCAGAGGATATTGAATTATCCATTGTCCTATAAAGACAAAATCATTTATCTTTGATAAATTGCCTAGCCTTTTTGTGAAGAGTTCATGGCCACAAACTCATAGAAACATACTTAGAGGTTACTATTTCTTTCGAAATCAAAATTGACCACATCAATTATGTAATCCCTTCTTTTTTCTTTCTAATGGTGATATATTTTCTTCAGTGACTGCTGCTTACTTATTTCCACAGTTCCACAAGCTCTACATGGATAAAGATGGTGGGAATAGTGGTTTTCCTTAGTAGTACAGTAGTTGGTGTCATGATCTGACAGCACAATACCTGCCTAATGTGAACATGCTGTCATTTCTTTTGACCCCAAGGCTGTTTTACTAGCTTCAAACATCTTTCTGGGTGTTAGAAATGACTTCTGAGAAATGCACGAGATTTTTGGTAGCCAGCATCACTTTAATTCATAACACATTCTGTGTCTTCCAGCCAAAGAAGGCAGACAGAGTCTGGTTTAGACATACACTTGAGAACTCCATTGACATTCAGGTAATATGTAAAGCTGATGGCTTTAATTCAGGCTTTAAAGAAAATCAATTTTCCACTGACATATGACACATAACACAGTCTGAGTATGTATTTTACTGATGTGATCATAGAGTTGGCTTAAAGCTTAAGCGCATGTACTGGTTTTGGCTGGGATAGAGTTAAATTTCTTCATAGTAGCTTATAAGGGGCTATGTTTTGTATTTGTGCTGAAAACAGTGTTGATACCACACTGATGTTTTAGTTATTGCTGAGCAGTGCTTACACAGAGTCAAGGCCTTTTCTGCTCCCCACACTGCCCCATCAGTGAGTAGGCTGGGGGTGCACAAAAAGTTGGGAGGGGACACAGCCAGGACAGCTGACCCTAACTGACCAAAGGGATATTCCAGACCATATGACATCATGCTCAGCAATAAAACTGAGGGGGACGTTGGCAGGACTGCTTGGGACTGGCCGGACATTGGTCGATTGGTGGTAAGCAATTTTTTTCGTTTGCATTGCTTGTTTATCTTGGGTTTTATTTTCCTTGCTGTGTTTTTTTTTTCCTTTTTTTCTTTTCCTTACATTTTTTTTTAAATTATTAAACTCCTTTTATCTCAACCCAGGAGTTTTTTTCTCACATTTACCCTTCCAGTTCTCCCCCCATCCCACCGGGGGAGGGTGAGCAAGCAGCTGTGTGGTGCTTAGCTGCCAGCTGGGGTTAAAGCACAACAGAATGAACTGTACTGACTCTGGCTGGATGAGGTTAACTTCATAGCAGCCTGTGTGGTGCTGTGTTTTGGATTTGTGACTAAACCAGTGTTGATAGCACACCAGTGTTTTCCTGCTGAACAGGACTCACACAGCATCAAGGCCTTCTCTGTTTCCCACTCTGCTCCCACAGTGAGTAGGCTATAGGTAGGCAAGAGACTGAGACACAGCTGGGACAGCTGACCTGAATTGACCAAATGGATATTCCATGCCATATGACATCATGCTCAACAATAAAATCTGGGTGGTAGTCTTTCCAAAATAACTGTTGCTTGCAGGGTGGCTGGGCATCAGTCTGCTTGTTGGACAAAGTGAATGATTGCCTTTGTATCACTTGCTTTTTAAAATTTCCCCCCCGCCCCATATTTCCTTCACTTGTTGAACTGGTTTTGTCTTGACCCACAACTTCTCACTTTTGTTCTTCTGATTCCTCTCGGGACGAGGCGGGGGCAAGCAGCTGGTTGGGTGCTTAATTGTTGGCTGGGGTCAACCCACCACAGGAACATAACCTTTCTAGTGACTTCCCATTTAACATAACTTTCTAGTAAAGGTTGTCTGTGTTTTAATATTAACACAATAGAATGGTCAAATTACATATTAACATTATCACATTCCAGACAGTAATTAAAGCTTCAAATGGAAAATATCTTGTACTAAAAACCTGGCCTAAGCCATAAATAAGAGCTATAATAGAATACTATAAGGACAAATAAAGAACTGCATTACAGGTCTAAGCACAGTAGACCTACAATTATCTGTTCCATCCTCCTCCCTTTTAAAATCATCTCTTTTTCCACTTTCTTTTAAATTATATTTCCTTCTCTTTTCCCATCCCTTCAGTCTCAATGCCATTTTCACTGATGTACCTGTGTACACAAATATGGAATTTGCATCACTGAAATACAAGGCAGGAATGAAATGTCAATATTCTCTTTGTAACTGATGTTTTATTCCTACCATGTATTTCAATGGGAAGGTTAAATGTCAAATATCAGCAATTACACAACGAATACATGACATTTTATATATTTGGTGGCTAAACAAGAAAAAAAATATTCACTGAAGTTATATTTTCATTGAAAGTCCAAGACCAAAAACATGAAACCCCTACACAAGCAAAAACATAATTAGTCTCAGTTCAAGGACTGTAAAATTTCACTTTGAGTGTTCCTGGTATGGACTTAAATACATTCAGCATGACATTTAAGAAAGAAGGGGTACCATGACCGAAGGGCAAGGAAGTGAGGCAGGAATTGTAATTTTTCTACATGGACTTTTAGTGCTGAAGGACCTTGATTGACAATACTGGCAGCTAAAATCCTTAGTATTATCTATGGACTTGATATGTATTGCTAATTCAGCTAATCTTCTATCCAATTTACAGCTACTGTGCCTAAATTTTGACCTCTGGAATAATTCTTGGAGCAAGAAGGAAAGCAAGGGCTGTTGTCCACCCATTGTATGGCTTCATGGTGGGACAGAAGAAAGGCCAATTTTTATGATGATCTGTTGACAAATGCATTTACAAGTAGGATGAAACATCTACATCGCTTTCTATCCCCCATAAACAGCCACTGACAGTAACTTAGTCAGTCGGTATGAACATAAGACATAAAGCTGCACCTTCCAGAACATTGACACTGTATCCATTGTACAGGAAACTTTAAGTAAAAAGACTGTGAGGAAATATGCGACTGTTCTAAACACATTGAAATGAACTGAAAGTCTTCTTCAGCAGTACAATAAAAAAGCAATAGACATTTTACTGTGTTACTTACTTTCTTAAATGGGGAAAACAGGAAGGTCTAACAAACAAACGCCCCAGAGAATGATAACCTTAATATATGAGCCCATTGCTAGATCATTAATCAAATCTGATTCTGATAATCTAATACAAAAAGTTTGCTTTAAAGAGCCATGTTACTCTCTGGAATGAACTACTTAATTTTAGCATTTCACATTTCTGCCTTTAAATTCTGTTTTTTCTCTTTCTGTTATGCAAGGCCATGGCGACAATCCTCTGGAGATCAGTATTTTAAGTACTTGTTAATGACATCTCCTATGAGGACACAAATATTCTAGACCACAGTGATGAAAGACACATAAAATCAAGAAACAAACTAGGGATTTGTAGCAGTACTTAATGAACAAGATGAGAAAAGCATTGTTTTATGGACCTTATATTAATATCCAATTTAGATAATTTTGTCTACATTCATATACTTAATACCAGAAGTTCTCTGTCCTTATCTTATGTTCTTGTTCAGGTAATCAAAGCATTTTCTGTTTGAGATAAGCAATGTGATAAATTTCCCTTATATGCTTGTAAACCACAACTGATCCCCTTTAGTCCTTATTCATCAAGTCTGCTGCTACTTCTTAGAAACATTAAGAAGCTGTTCCAATTAATAGTCTTGAAAAAAACATTGAATAGATGCATCTTTTCCACTTTTCCAAAATTGCCATACTCTCCTTCATATTTGGAATAAAAAGATCTATGACTGTGGTAAGCAGTGTTCACTTTTGTAGCAACAACAGGTTTAAGGTATTTTTTCCTGAACAAAGCTGCAAACAAGTGTTTGTACAATTGGAAAAGGGTCCATTCCACTAGCTCCCCAGCATGATGTGAACAGCATTGTTATAGTGCCCTGGAGAGCCTGTAATTATCGTGTTTCCAATCCATTGTGCTTATTATGTAAGACCATATTTTCTTTTTCCTTGTCACTACCTTGCTGATAATAAAGGTTGAATTAATGGTACTAATGTCTTGTTTTTTCACGAAGCCAATATAGCCTCTTGTAGTATAATCTGGTTTCAAGGAGAATGACTTTATAGATGGAAAGTTAGAGGGTCTTTTTATCAGCATTGCTTTTATAAAGATTTTCTTAAATCCAGGTGAAAATTTCTCATATTAAAATATCTGATTTTACATGGCTGTATATAAGTAATATCGGCAGTCTTGGGAGGACTTATGTAATTTACATGAGATTACTATCTGTTAATAGGAAAATCAAATTTAACTCATGCCACTAAATTTTCATGATATATATGCCACTGTGATGTACTTTCCATAGATACAGCAGAAAAGCCTCATTCAAATTCATCTTTTCACACATGCATAGCTTTGGAGCTTGGAATCTGACTCTTAGTATCCTTCATTGGTAAAAAATAAGTATCCTTTTCACATGAAAATATTTATTTGTGCATGATGAGTGAAAAGTGTTTTAAGATTCCTTTAAAAATATTACTGAATTTAATTTTGTCTCTTCAGTCACATTCTTTGATGACAGCATTTTGACCATTTCATTTAAATTGAATTTCTTGAAGAATGAAGACATCACGCAGACTGTAATCTTTAAAACTCATTTGACAGCTATATTTTTAGAGGATATGTGAAATAAATATTTGAAATATGATGAAAGCTGTACTTCCACATTTTAATTTTGATGTGCTGAAAAAAATTGGATGGTTATTACCAACCAATTGGGCGGCTGGAGTAAGAAGTTGATTGATGACTTCATACATCTTTCATTTCATCCTAACAACACTTGTACAGTATATACTAAATTTTAGACAGGATGTAGTCTGGAGCAGCATTCCCTACATTTTAACTTAGTAACTCATCAAAACACTCATGAAAATCTGTTTTAGCATTCTAATTATGATTTTGTCAAAGTGATGGACAAATGAAACTGCTGGGTAATGCTGAACACTGCAATTTCGTCAGTGATATTATAATGATGGATGGTACTATTACTCAAGTGGAAAGATTTGATTTAAGTGGAAAGATTTGATTTTGTGTGTTCGATGTCTTCACGTTATTGGCATGTGTAATGACCGCACTATTGACACAAGATGTACGGGTCAGTGGTCATGACTGGAACAGGTAAACTGCATCAAGAGTTTCAGATTAAGAGTATGCATTATAAGGCCTTTGAATTAAGACAAACTACATGATCTGCTCCATTTTATCTCAAACAATTCCTACAGTTTAGGCTCCATATTAGTCTAAAGTTAGGTGAAAGAGTTCAGAGAAGATTACATGAATATTTGATGTGCCTCAAATTCCTGTTTTGTAACAGTTGCAGTTTACACCTACTCACTTGCTCAGTTCTGTTTCACTGTGAGCTCAGTCTTCATATTCAAAGTTGACATCAGTAAGAAATAGCACATTCTGTTTGGTTTGTGGTCCAATTATACAATTCTAGTAGATTTCTGACTGTAACTGTCACAACATGGCTGAAAATGCAATTCACTTCACTGAGTCTGGTTCCTGATTTTTGTCCTGAACCTTTCTCATAGCCCAGTTGTTTTCCTGCTTATACCTGCACAAATGTGTTTAATATAGTAACTTCTGCTTCTCAATATGTTGAGAAGCATGTTTTACAAAACATTTAAATCTTCTCTGCCTAGCACTTTATGCTACAGGAGTGTAAATGCTACAATTTTCATAGGATGCACAAATTATTTATAGAATGTAAGATGAGTAACTTCAACTTCATCCAGCACGGTTCTTTACTGTATTGTATATTTGGGAAGAGAGGCAAAAAGCTATTAACAATAAATGGGTAGTCAGGGACAGCAGAAGCTGGGATGGTGGTGAAATGTGGTTTTATATAAATAGGATTACACTACAAAGTTTGAGAAGAGTACTTAATAGGCAGATCTATTAAAATGTTATTGGATTTCTTTCCAACTTTGTAAACAGTTGTATGTAGAGCTTTCTGAAAGACAAGTATCATTTATAAAACTGTTTGGAGGACCAATCTTTCAATTCCTAGCACCAAACTAATTAATTGCATACTTGTAAAATTCAATAACAAGGTAAATGGTCAAAAGTAATGTTTTCTATGAAAACTATAGACCTTCTTGCAAGCATTTTTTCATTCTTATCATGTTTTACTTATGTCAAAAATATTTTCTCTTTTATGAAGAAAAGCTTGTTTAATGTAGTAATAATATTGTGAATATTTACAGTAATTGTGGGGTATTTTCGGAAACCTTTGCCAGTCAGTAAGTTTGTATGTGACCATTAACTATGTAGATTTTGTTTTGTTTTGTTTTGATTTGATTTGGGTTTTTTTGTAATAGATATGGACACATCTTTTTTTCATTAATTAATCTTTGAAGAAGATCACAGAACTGGGATCATATACTATACTGGCTAGAAATGCATGGTCTGTTCATGCCAGAAAAAAATATAGATACTGTTGGACAAATTCTATATCTTAAAATAGCTAAAATCACTGATCAATACATAACTTTTTTGTAAACATTATATACAGCAACTAACCTATTATATGCTTGTCTATACTCAAAGCCCTTTGTTCATTACCTAAACAAAAATTGCCATCCTTTTATTTTCCCTATTTGATCCAGATTACTTCATGAATTTATCTTATCACCCTACAGCTGTTTCCTACACTCATTTACTTGTTTCTGCTCTGTTCAAAAAAACAACAATAATTTATTATGTAAAGCAAGATTTTTTTCTATCTTTCAGTTTCTTTGTTGAAAATATTACCACATGGTTCTGTTTCAGATGACTTCCCAACTGTTTTCCAATTGTGGCAAAGATTAAATTTATACCACTCAGATACCTTTTGGTTTACTCTGTTTTTCTCTCCCTTCTTTCTCCCACATGCTTCATTAGTATTTGTTGCTTACTGTTAAAAACCATGTGTAGACATGCAAATGTGTTTGACATAGTAGCCAAATTTCATGCAGTTTTTGCTAGCCTATAATGGACTCTTCTGTATCACTTGTGTGTTTTCCACAAAATTCAGTACCACTGTATCTAATCACAAGATTCCTTTAAAAAAAAGTATTACATATTATCAACAGTGTGAGAAAATGAAGTAATAGAATATTTTTTATTAAAAGTGAAAAGCAGTGTCATTCTTGTTTGCCACATCCTACAGCCTCCAAAATCTCCCCTTGAGTAAGCTCCATGCTTCTGCAGAGTAAGACCAACCTTCTCCTCTTTCCAGGGAGATAATCATAGAAACATAACACAAAATTAAAACATTTAAATGAATGAGACAACTGTCCATTGCAAGTTGTTAGTGTCCTTATTTCAAAAATACTATTGCTGTGAACTAGCTTCTCTTACTGCAGTATATAAGCTGTGTACAGATATATGGTCATTTAATGGCAGTTAATTTGTGTAAGATAACTTACAGAAATTGAATAGTACTTTGTTTCTGAACTAGACTCAACATGTATACTCATGAGTGTCCCTAGTTTCCCAGGGCCTAGAAGAGTGAACAAATACAGCCCCCAAACCCCTCAGCTTTCACACACGTTTTTCCCTATATGCTTAGATGGTTTGCTCTGGGCATTCGTCCCACTTCTCCTGTACTCTAAATATATTTATGATGCTTTTCAGGAGTTGAATTACTTGGAGCTTTTGTTTGTCATTTACAGTGCAGTATCTTCACACAGTTGATTAGCCTGTGGGCTTTTCTGAGAACTGTAGTATGTTCTGGGCCCAGGATTACTTCCACTAGAAGACTATCCCTTTCATTTGTGACAGTATGACCCTGTTAGCAAGACATGTAATAGTAAAAAATACCCTAGAATGCCTATTAGCCCTCAGAGTGAAGACACAAAGTTGACATGTATTAATTTTGCCTGACAGTTTGCATCAGTTCGTAATGAACGGATGTGATACATTGTGGTGACATGAAGACAAGCATTGGAGCTTTCAATCAATAGACACTTAATCTGCTTTATTTACAGTTTAACTGAACAGGTCCTCCTTCGCTTTCCCCATCTAGAGCATGATAACATGCATGTACACGCTCACTAAAGAAAATGCCAGCAAAGCACAGACAATATGGGATACAGAAGAATGTCTTTTATTGCAGTTCACATGGGCCATTCCATTGGGGACTTCCTAGAAAGAACAACAGTGCAAAACATGACCACTTTATCATCTGTCCCACATTTTGGATTGTAGTTGAGCTTTACAAATGTGTCCTTGCTTCTAAAGATATACACTGTCTTGAAATGTACTCTTTCAAATGCAGCTACAGCAGGTTACAAGTACAGCTCCTGCTGTGTACATGGCATCTAATTTCTTTGACATCTTTGCAACATTATTAGATGTCTATAAATACCATTAAATTTATAAGAACCTTTTAAAATTTGGCTTACTGCAATACTTTGTCAAAGAGTAGAGTGAGCATGTTGTGAGATCTGATATCCTTACAACAGGTAGACAAATCTCGTCATGGTTCTCACAATTCGCATAACTTCCTCAGCTACAGACAGTCTTGTACCTTTTAAAGGAGGCTGCAGTGGAACATATATTTGGTCAGCAATAGCATGTGTTTTGTTTTCTGTGCTGTGTGCCTGGCATCATCTAACTGATCTTTGCTCATCAAGAACCTCCATTAATTGTAGTGGGTAGGTGTGTTCTGTGAATGATACTGGGCTAAACTAGTTCCCATTTTTTTCTGACTTTTATTTTAATTAAGGTGAATGGATTGGGCTGTGGTTTTGTTTGTTTGTTTGTTTGTTTTCCACTGAATGGCTTTTCTAGCCTGGAATCCACTAAAACCTAGCACCATTTTGCCTTGAGCACAAAACTTTCATGAAGTCCAGTCAAACTCACTATGTCATTTTCTCAGGTGTCTGTCAGTTTAAGACATTGTCTCTAGTCTTTTTTCTCCTTGATGCAATTGTAAAAACCCATCATATTACCACTAAGGCCTTTGACTGTGAATAATTTTATTTGTTTTGTGACCTTTATTTGTCTTTTGCTTGCAAGCTTTTAATGGACTGTATACTCTTGTTTTCTTGTCTCTTCTTATTTTTCATTTCCAGTCTCGTTTATCTTCTGACATCTTCTACTTACTTCAATGCTTCCTTTTTCCTATTTATTCCTTTCATTCTTCTGCAGACGATTCCCTCCTTTTTGTTCGGTGTTAAAGTCTTTAATACTGAGACTGTGTGAAATCAGGAGATTTTCTGCATGCAATCCAGAAAACAGAGATTAATTATTATCAGTTACATAATTTTCACGCCTCGGTTTCCTTACAGTAAAGATTTGGAGATCTGATGATCAAAGATTCCCATCCACTGCCTGTTCTTCAGTTAGGGCTGGACTTGTAGCCATGACTGAAGTTGAACAGTGTGTGAACCTCACTAAGATTAATTCTGTGAACAACAATGACGGCCTAACGCAGCCAATATTTCTTCACTGTCCAAAAAATGATTCCCTGAACTCTAATGATCTAAAGATCTACATCTGTATTTAACAACAGAGACATTTGAGCTATGTGGCAATTACTGAAATATTCACTAAAATATAAATTGACTTGGGTATTTCCTCAAACAGAGTGAATGTATTTGTATTCCTATATTAGCATCTGTATAGCATTAACTATATTAAATACTGCATAATTCTGAAAATTAGGCTATTTTTAGTATCTAAATATATGCAAGGGATTGTAAAGGAAATCTCTATAAAACAGAGTATAAGTACTTAATTTTGACTGCCTTTAAAAAGTTAACACATGTTTTCCAAACAGTTTAGGTCTCCTGAGCTGGCTAGAACATACTGGACAAGAAATTCTCTTGTTCTGAATCCACGTGCCGTATTAGATATATATGTAAGATATCTCCATTCTAGTTGAAATATTTGTTACCAGGTCATAAAGGTGAGCTTTGCAGTATCATCAGCCATACTAGTGAGGGAATATGACTGGGTACCTCTTTTAGTTGCCTGACATATTTGTGACTAGCTAGATTCATTCAGGAAGGATCAGTCCTAAGAGTTGGTCCCTGGTGTTCCTTTTCTCACTACTCATTGGATTAGTCTCTATAACAGAGAGACTTTTTTTCTGTTGTGGTCAAATTGTAGAACAGTATAACTGACACAAATATAAAAGAATCATGCACTATGACTGCAAAAATTATGAATGAATGGAAAAATTGGGGGAGTGATATTTGTTATTTTTTTAATCTTTTCAGCCAAGTATTTTTAAACTGATTTCTTCTAACATTTACAATATATTCAAATTTGCAAAAAAATTTGTGCATGAATTTCAGTTTGGATTCAACCAATAAATATCTAGAGATCCTGAACTTACCTCAATCTTTGGGATCAGTATTTTGGTTACCTTTGCGAACATTTTCCTAAACTGCTGCCACTTTTCCCCTCTCCTCCCTTCTCATGTATACTATTTTTTTCCACAGAACCCTGATGGCTCTTTCCATTTAAAGAAGGCCAGAAAGGACTCAGGTTGTTTCCTGCTGGAAGCCCTAGATTGTCAGTAAAGAAATGGATCCTGAAGTCCTGGAAGGAGTCTCAAAAGATTGTCTTGCTCATCCCACTGTCTCAAGGCATGAACAACTACAAACTAGTGAACTCTGACAGATGTTTGTGCAGCCTGTTCTTACTGCTAAAAAGATTTTCCAGATGTCTAACTTAAATACTCCCTCTGCACATCTGCCATCCACCATGCATAGAGAGAAAATATTCTTGCAGATCTTAAAACTATTCTCATGCCCTTGATCCCTCACTTTTGGCTGTCTTTTTCAGTCTTCTGGGTAAACCAACCACATTTTATATGCCTCTTTCCATTCTGTTGCTGTCCACTGGACTCTGCCAAAGCAACTCCTATCTTTTCTGAGATCTAAGAGCATCTAGAAGCCTATATTTCTGCTTTATACTTTCCAGTGTGGTTTTTGACTTTTTAGCAATAGCATGACTCTTGTTTAGCTTGAGATCCACTGTAGCTCCTGGCTGCTGCCTAACTAGTTGATCCTTCTTCTATATTTATGCAGCTGATTGATCCTACTAACATGTAGTATTTTGTACTTTTCCCTCTTAAATTTCATCTTAGGTGTTTCAGTCCATTGCTTTAATTTGTCAAAATAATTTTGAATTCTGTTCTTGTCCTTCAATATACTTTCTGTCTCGTCTAGCTTGGTATTGTTTGCAAATTTAATTAGCACACTCTCTATTGTCAATTTCTCCTTCTGGCCCCAGTCCTGTGGATTCCCCTCCACATGTCTGAAAGCACAAAGTAAACACTAAAAATAGTTCTAAAATACCTCCTGTGGCCAATTATATTCTTACTATGATATTAATGCATATTGAGGTCAAAGATGAGTAATATAAATGAACAACTTATGTGCTTAAATTATGTTACAGCATTACACAGAGGGCATTTATAAATACTGGATAATGCTAGAAATTTACAGTGTAACCTCATACTAGTAATACAAGTAAGAACATGAAATTATATTATCTCTATTTCCAAACTTATAATGAATGAAGTTAGAACATTCTAAACAAACATTCATACAAAATTATGTCCTTTTATCATTGTTTTAAACTGCGTAGTGTGAGTTTAAGGTGTAATTTTCTATTAACTGGTTCCAGGACAGCATTCAGTGTTTATCATTGTGTCACATTTTCCTTAACAGTGTGAGTGCAAAGTGAATAAAAACCCCTAAACTCCTAAATTTATGGAAAAGGCAAAGAAACTTGAGAAATAAACAGATATTATTCATCAAGCTATCTTGAAGGTATCTAATCTTTCAAGTGTTTGTTTACATCATACACCATTATACCAATATTCCAATGCTATGGTTTGATTTGTATTTTTTTTTTTTGTCACATGCTATTTATTTCAGTTCTCACATGACTCCTGTACACTTGTAAAATTGCCAGTACATGTGCATGTAATCATAAACATCTCTAGTCTGGTAGCTTCTCTCTGAGAGCAGCCAGGCCCCCGCCCTCAGAGAAATACAGAATTAGAATACTGGTAAGTAATGGAGTCATCTGATCTTAAAGAAAGTTTTTTTCTTCCCTGTCAATTAGAGCATGGTATTTCTTTGAAGCATAAGGGATTATAGCTCTTTCTAATTTTACCTAAAAGACCTGTGGATGTTCTCATCCATATAAATGTCTAATCCTTTTTTCAAATCCTAATAAGATCATGGCTTCAATGCTAAGCAGTGATGATCCATTCCACAGCGTGTTATGCATTTCTTATTTGTCATATTTTATGACAGAACACCTCTGACTGAAGTACATGTTACGTTACAGCCAAGGAAAAGATTCTTTTCTATTTTATCTTACTTGTTTAAAGCCTGTCTAATGAGCCTGGTCAGTTTTTATCCAAGGGGACTCCGTTGCTTAAGTGAAGCACCATATAACCCAGACACTGAACAACAATCCAGTGCTCTATCAAAACAGGTCCCTCTTTCTTCTGACACAGTTCTTCTAGTACAGTTCTGTACTTCTGTACTTCTAGTACAGTTCCTGGTCTGTGCCTAGTTTGCTGTGCCATAAGAAGGACCTTTAACATCAAATATAATGATGCAGTAATGACTGTCCTATCTAGTGTACACAACAGTAAGGAATGTTATCCAATTTTAGAACAACCCACACCCACACACTGGAAGAAAAATTTGCAAGTGAACTTTCTATATTGCCTCCACTATTCCCTTCTTCTCATTTGCCAAGATGAATATTGAGTCAGAATAGCCTTTCCTATGTGTAAACACGTGTCTTTAAACAAGAAATACAAACAGAAAAGTGAGAAGTCATGATAAAGAAAAAAATGTAGCTATGTTTTTTTAAATCTCACAAAAATGGTTTTAATAGAGAAACATGTAAACATTTTTAAACATGTAACCGTCCCTATTTATGAATGGACTGCTTTCATTTGAAGTCATGGAAACAAGATTGGATAGAGTCATAATGAACATGCGTGCACTTTAATTCATATCTGTGTTTGAACTAGCACCTGAAAGAAACTAAAGAAACTGAGTACATTCAATGCAACACAGTGTCTGAACTGCTGCGCTGATCAAGTACAACGAACAGCCACAGCCTTCAGAAGGGGTATTACCAATGACCTAAGCAAATTAACATACATCCCCTAGGAGGGGAGACAAAGTAATCAGTTGATTGTCACAGAACCTGGGTGAGTCATCTTTCCATCTTCAATAAAGGAGGACAAAATGAAGTACCCACTCAGTGGGTCTGATGGTTATGAAAGGAAAATGACATTCTGATTAGCAAAAAAACCCAGTCAGCTCTATCAAAGTAACTACCCAACACCTCTTTCAAAAAACACTAACAATAAAAAATCCTCCAAAATGGCAGCATTTGTTATGAGCATCCAGGAAGATACTTAGGAGGATAATTTTCCCTGCTGTGTGATTTTCCCTCCACACCTCAAATTACTTTAAGCAATCCAGTCTACCTCTTAGCCCAACATCAACAACAAAAAATCTTTCCATTATTTTATTTATTTATTACATATAGACTCCTATATGAAGTTATTTCACTATTTCTGCAGAAGGGATAATTTTCCCTGTATTTTCCTCTTCAACAAAAACTCACTATGGCTACTCTTATTTCCAAATAGTCATACTCAGTAACAGAAATTACTGTAATTGAAGTTCTGTACAGTTACCTTTTTGAGGTTGCATTCCAAAGACACATCCATCCTGTTTCTTTCCACCAGTATCTTTAAAATTCTATAGTATGCTATAGAATACTAACTGAACTGAAGCTCATTTCAAGATTAACTACTGTGTTTAAAACACAAAAGTAATGAAAAATTTAATGTAGCTTAAAATTTTGAGTGGATTTCTGTACATGTACATGGTTATAAGCTGCACTGCATTAAAAAGCTTCACAGAAATGTCTTCCATTTATAATAGTATACTTTTAATGTCACCAGAGTTTAAAAATTAATACTCTTTATATTTTAAAACTATCATTTTTAGGGTTTCTAAATCCTGCGTAACAGAATTTTGCAATTTTCTTCCCAGGAAATGAGGTGGACTTCATGGACTCTTCAGCTTTTTTTCTTTTCAGATTTTAGTAAGCATTGTTTGAGTCAAAATTTTACTGTTGCTATATAGTATACAATTTCATAAAGTATGAGTATGTAAACACGTACAATCATGGATATCTCCAAACAGAAGGGAGTTATTTGTTTTTGTGTAATCTTCAGAGGTAGAATACAAGGCCTGAACTGTTAGCAGAACATAGGTGAAAAAAAAAAAGTTACATTTTTAAATTAAAATTAAAACTTCTAAAAGGCATGGTTAATATAGATGCATTTGCCACTCATTCTATACCCAAGTAATCCCACTCATAAATATCCTATCTATATATGTTGAAAGGTAATGGATGGCACCAGCAACTGCAATAACACTCTGCTTCCCCAAATGTACCACATTCTTAAACCTGGAATAGAGAAATGTAGTTTTTTTCATGGGCTAGGAAACTGAGGTGATATCTATTTTTTCACTGCTTGGTGAGCTGAGATTTTCTTTCTTGCTAGACTCTGTACAGTGCTCTAACTTAACCTTCATATTCACATATTAAAAAAAAGTAAACAATATACAATAGATGTATGATGTTGGTTTTGCATGATTCTTAGAACTGTTAAAGTAGCAGTTCAGTAATAAACCCAGCTTCGAGCCAGGCTCTGACACTCAAACAGACAAAAGCAGGAGAAAGAGGACTATTACAGCTCTCTTTCAAATTTACCACCTATTGCAGCACAGCTCTTGTCTTAAATTGCTCTGGCTTATCTGCCTGTCATCATGATGTGGATCCTCCAGAAGCATCAGGACAGTTTTACCAGAGTACTGAGAGCCTCTAGAGACTGCTCAGCACAGGGAACTAGTGTGAACATACACTTGACAGTAGCTTGTCTCCTACAGCATCTTCTGTAAAGGGTAAAAACTTGCCACTGAGTTTTCCAAATGAGAATCTTTGATGAAAATCTCCTACCTTCTATCACAGTTCTCTGAAACATTCTAGACAGGAGTGCATAGAACTACTTTTAAAAAAGTATTTTACTCTCTCTCTTCAAGCTACGTTATATTGGCATTCAAGTGGCAGTTTTTCATACTTTGGAACACCAGAAGAGATGGGTAAGTATCGAAATATTACTTTATTTGCACACATTAATCACTTTGTGTGTCCTACAGTTGATATTATGCTGTACTCTGTACTCTCATGTATGCTCTGCAACCAACTGCAAAGGAATCCCAGACCTTTATTGGCCTCACTGCATAGGAAATCTGTTCTCATTGCTGTAAACTAACTAGTGAAAAAACCTCGAAGTCTCAGAAGTCCCCTCTACAACCCAAAGATGAAAGATTACAGAAAGTAATCTGTAGTAAGTACTCATAGTAAGTTATGAAGTGGCATTAAAAACTAGGTTGTAAATGCCAAGGAAAGGAAAAGGGTTGAAATACTTTGATAATTAAAGGGAGGTGGGGGTGGGGGAGGGGGCAGGTAAGCAACAACAAACAGACAGTAAGCTGTGATGTTATTTCAGGTTTTAAGCTCTGACTTTGATCTATTGCCTTGTCTGGAATAACGTACTTTAACAGAAATCATGAACCAATTTATTTGTATGAACATGACAGTGGCTTGGGATAATAATTCCAGAAAAATTTGAATTTTGCGACAGCTATAGGTAAAAAAGAGAACAAATAACATGCATGCACATAGACCTTGAGTTTGCCTAGAAGATGCTGACCTTGGTCAAGTGAAAAACAGATCCACATCGTCCAGTCAGCCTCTTCAAAGAGGTCCCTTCTTAATGAGACAGAAACCTCAAGAGAAGATGATGTAATGATGATGTAAATTCTTTCTCCTCCCTTGCTGAAGAGTTTTCTCAAAAGTCCATGTGGGGCAGCATCTGCCCTGTTATCCATCCTTATTTATTAAGAGCATTTTTACATGAGACTAAACCCATTAAAGGAGGCTTAAGCTCTAAGTACAAGCTTTATGACTACCATTTCTTACAGTGAGAGATGCGTGACAGGGAAGTTACAGGAGTTTCTCTTTTTCCTCCACAACTAGATGGTAGCTACAGAACATAAATGAATATAACCTCAGTTCTGATTTTTCTCCCTTCTACAGATAAGCACATAGAGTTCTCTCTCTCTCCATTGTAATGATACAACAATTAAGCAAAACAAGCATAGAATCAGAATTTTTTTTCAGTTTGAGTCATCATCTTGGTGACATTTTTCTTATACACAGACTGAAATCAAGCTCTCAAAGATCTCAGTGTGACCATGCATCTGTTATTAAACCTTTCACATCTCTTGCTACTTTCATTGACTAGATTTCAATCTTTTTTTCTCCCTTAATCAACTTTGACTGAAGTTATTGGGATAAAGTTAATTTCATTCCATATATTTCAGAATATATCATAGTTTAAAATACAAATTATATATAGCCAATTAATTGTAAAACATTTTTGAGGCATAAAAGGTGCTTTTAAATGGAAACATTGATTAGCATCAATTTTATGTAGCTATATTTCAGCATAAAAATAGTGAGGCACATATTTCTTATTTTTTGTTTGGGCTCTATTGCTGGGCTGAGAATAAAGTGTAGAGGCTTTACATAAAGCATGAATCATCAGATGCAGAAGTGAGCCTTAATATGACTGCTTCTACAGTTCCAAGTAAAATGCTACTGACAGTGATATGTGGTCCCAAACTGAGCAGCCAGATTTGTCTACTGATACCTTTTTTGCGTACCTTTTTAATACGTAGTACAGGGATTCACAGCCCAATTAAGCTGCACATCATCTTCCTCCATCACTAAATCTCCATTTTGAGACCTTTATGTCCTCTACCTCCCCAGGGCTCTCACTATAAATTTTATTTTGAGAGCTGAGGGCACTTAGTCTAACCTTCCCCTTGAAGCACTTGTCTCTCCAGGTACCTGTGTCTAGCTCCCATACCACTGTCAGCTCCTGCCTAGTAAGTGCTCATAATATGTCTAGGATTGCTTATGCTGCATAGTAATCTTGAGTTGGAAAGGAAACTTTTCATTGACTGCCATAAAAGTCTGACCACCTCTTTTTATTATGTGTGTTTCTATCTCCTCTTACAGAATTATTCTTCCTTCCTCACACCCCTTCCTTCTCCATCAGCATAGTATTTTTTTCAGTGCAATGCACTGTGTTTGAGCCCCCTCATTTTCATTAAAATACTTTTGCTCCCAAGAACTCTTCCTCCCATGCACATTACTTACCCTCTTTTGCTTGCTTGAGGAGAATTACATGTACCTAAAGTCTTTCTTGAGATTGCCAAGTATTTGTAAATGCAGCATTAGTGATTGTGAATCTCTGCTCTCTCTCAGTTGTCTAACCAGTGAGTACTGGCTTATCCCATCACATACTCAGAGCTGAACAGTCAAAACAGAATGAGCCCTATTCTCCTAGCTATCTGATTGATCTTCAGATAAATGATCTTTTTTGAAATAGGAAAAGTCAGGCTGGCCAAAGAAATTGCTTAAATTAATGTTGAAAGCATGTGGATTTATGTTTCACATCACAACATCCAAAGTCAAGGCAGAAAATCCAGCTGGACAGGACTTATTTAGCATAACATTAAAAGTCCAGAAGTAATTAAATTTTTATAATTAAATTTTTTTAAGAGATTCCAGAATCAGCTTTTTTTTTTACTGTTTTACATGGGATTTATGTCAGACAGCCAGGATAACTGACCTTTTCTTTTCTTTATTTCCTTTCAAGTGCCCTGAAATTTCTCACAAACTGTGTATTACCATCACTAATTCTAACATTTCAATGGTCCCAGTGCAGATGTTTACCATATTATTTAATAATCTTGTCCAATCTCAGATGCATCTACATTTTACAGTTTTATTTCAAAAAGACAGGACACCATTCTATTCTACCTTCTCAATACTCCAACCTGGTTTGAAAATATGGAATTACTGATAATGATTGTTTAATCATTTTCTTGGGCTTAGTAAATAACCTTTCATGGCAGCTGCTTTCTTTCATGCTTCAAAATTATCAAATGCATCCTTTATAGCTTTCCCTTCTGTATAAGACAAGCTCAGTTGTGACTGATTTGCTGCATTTCTTTTTTCTGACTTCCATATCTGGAAAAAAAAAAAGCAAAAAGCTCAAGCAACATGAAAGGATTATGTAGACCATTTTGTTTGTTTAAATATAGTTACTGTTCTACAAATCATCCCTGTATCCATGTAGCTTTTTTTTTTTGGTAGAGTCAACCATTAGGAAAACAGCTTTCATTTTTCATGGACAGTTTTCTTTTAACTTAGCATACTCCTAGAGGTTTCAAGGGTATTATCTCTTGAGTGCAGGGACTTTCAGCTGCAACAGTTTTTACAGTAAAAACTAACTTAGGTAATTTTACAACCCACACTTGCTTTTGGTGTGAAAAAGCCGAAAAGTAAATTAATTTTATTTGTGGTGAAAATTGATAGTTTCATGATACACAGATAGCCTTCTCCCTGTTCAGATCAGCCTGAGAAATACAACAACTATTTTTTTGTTAAACATTGTAGATGCCAATGGATTTATGCCTGAAAAATATCCACGTCATCCTTGATAAGAGGTGATTTAAAAAAACGCCCATAACCTTTTTTGCCACAAATATTTCAATAGGAATAATAGTTAACTTTGCCCTCTTGAAATTCGTCCTACATTTTTAGTTGAAAAAAATAAAAACAAAAAATGTTCACACACAAGCATACATAATCTTCCAAGAGGCTTTAAATACAGACTGCATTTTAGTGTTGTGAAAAATGATAGTCTGTGTAATGTACAATAGATAAGTTTTTAATCACCATTATTGTTAAATACACTTAATGTTTAACATGGTGAAGTATCCTACATATATATGCAATATAACAAAATTTCATCCACTATCCAAAATATACATAAAGAAGCAATCAAATCAAAGTTTTTCATAAGTGTGGTTTCATACCCTTCAGGATGGAGAACATATGAAAAATTTCAAGTTACATGAACGCAATATTTAAATTTATCTCTTTTTTAAAGATAATAATTAATTTATTGTGTTCATTATACCCTACATTTATAAAAAGTTTCACTTTTTAAAACTAAAGCAAAAATAATAGCTAATAATTAATCACTCCAATGTTATAGAATACTATAATCTCTGGTTTAAAGGGCTTGATCCTTTAAAACATCTGTATCTAGACCTGATTATTATTCTCTCATTTGATCACAGACATATCACCTTCATCATACTAGTATGTATGTCATCAAACTAGTAGTTCTATAAATAGAGGGTTCACTTTAAATAAATCAAAGGACTTGGAAAAAAGTCATTATACAAATATGTGACAATATAAAATCTAAATGAGTAAAAAAATAAGGCAGTGAGGAAAATAGTGAAAGTAAACTGGAAAGCTATTTGGAAAGTTTTATGAAAAGGAAAAAGAAGTGATACAGGGAATTATATTTAAGTTAAACTTTGGTTGAAGTCTCACTGGATCACATTTTTGTTTGCTACTCAATCCTGTGTCCTACTTTTGTTTGATCATTTAATTGAGTACAGTGAGCTACAGCTCTCAGCTTGTTTTGGTCCATTTAACTATGACAACATGTGCTAGACCAAGATTTAAAGACCTGTTACAGATTAATACAAGTGAGGCTTTGTTTCCTGCCAAGTGGGTCAGAATTCCAAAAAGTAAGAGGTACAGCATATACTGATTTCAAGTTAAAGGAACAGACTGTTCATCAGTTCTGTTAATTCCTTGGCATGAACAGTTTTATAAACATACACTTTTAATAAAATCCATTAGTTAGGCATGGGCAGTATCATTGTACAGAAGTCGTATGCATTTTTTAATCAAGCAATTACTTATATTCCTCATTTTTTAAATCAGAAAGTGTGTTCAAATTTTTATTTGGAAATATGTTGCAAGGTATAATGTTCATTTTTCTTCTTTCTTTTTAAGCTACAAAAAGGTATACAGGGAGACAGACAAACAGACAAGAAAATGACAAGAGGTTGACTATTACTGTGACAGAGTAATGAAAGTACTTTGTTTTCAAAAGGTGGCACAGAGAGGAAACGTATGTGCAATTTATGAGAATTTGAGCAGAACTTGTATATGGAGCTTAACATGCTATTTACCTCACTTAATGTCCAAAGCGATATAGATTACACTTAATAAGCCAGAGGTTTGACAGAAAACTGACAAGTAATAAAAGTCAATGCAAGTGCTTAGGCTCCATGAAAACCACTGTTACTTAAAGCCAGATCTTGGAAGTACCTTTTTAGAGCAACGAACACCAACATGGCATATAAACATGCGGTTACACAAACACACATGCACATATTCAGAGACTACTTACTATATTGTTGTACTTTCTGGTGTTGAGCATTTTGCAGAAGCTGCTCAGTACCTTGCTGGAGTGCAGCCCTGGTAGCAGTGCTGAAACCATCAAATGCAGGAGAATTAGATGACTCTGCTATTCTATGGCAAATGGCATCACCTGCCATGAGATTGCATGGCAACATCTGCAGTTGCAGATTCCTTTCATACAACTCTTGGAAAGAAAAAAAGTACATAAGCAGAAGATGAACACAGTATTAATGAAGTAATAAGAGCTTTCCACTCAAAATCACATTAGAATCAATTTACCTTTCCCTTCCCTAAAAAAATTTCACAGGCCAGGTATTCATTAAGTGCACAAATGAACTTTCAAGCACTAGAATTTGTTCTCAAAAACAAACACAAGAAGCACAAGCTTCTTCATTGCCTTTTTTTTATCCAACATGGTAAGGCAAATGGAGCTCTGTCAGATCAATGGAGTCTCAGCAAAGGCGTAAAAGTGTGCAGTCCTCTCATTTGCCTCATTTGATACTGTGCTGTTGAGCTATCATCAAAGCTTTTCATCCAATTAAAGAGCCCACCAGCAGCAGGGATATGGGAGGACAAGAGATCAGCAAGGCAGTGATCTGAGAGAAGAATGGGAGACACCTGAAAAAGTGATAACTTAGGATAGAAAAAAGGATAACTCATGATCCCCAGTTGTGATGGGGTCTGACAGCTCATGACCATGTGCAAGCAAAAAAAAATTAAGGGCATCCAAAGAATGAGACCAGAAGAAAAGAGTAAGAACACAGGTATCCTGAGTATTTAGGAAAACAGGGATGAAAATTCCAATGCAGATTCCTGGTGATTATTCAAAAATGTAGGAGGAGAATCAAGAGATGTCAGACTTGCAACTACTCTTATGAAATCATGGATGTCTAGGAGAAAATTACTTTTATTGCTCATGAGATAAATCAATAGAAACACTTCAGGTCATCTGGCGAAATACAGACTAGAACATCTAGCCACAAATAAGTGTTAGAAGGTGTCATAAAAGCAGTTTCAGATGAAGTGGATGGAGTGGAAACTGGAGCAGTATGATCTGTGTATAGAAGGAAAAAAAATGAAAGCAATTTATTTAATCCATCCATTTAGAAATGGAAGGAGTGTGTATTATTGTTTGTGGAATGGAGCAAAGAAGGTCAGCAGTCACATGGGAGACAGGAGAAATGTCTTGAAATTACTGACTGAGGAAGCCTCTCTGTTTATAAAATTAGTTGCCTGTACTTATATGCACAGTCATACAGTCTGAAGTTCTAACCAACTGCCTACTTTGTCAACACATTATTATCAATATTACAGATGAATGCAATGCAGTCATAATGCACTCCAGCTTTTAAAAACAAGTAGCAATAATTTTCCCCCTAAATATGCTATTGTAGTTTATTTCCAGTCAATATCACACTTTTTTTGTTTTTAGCTTGAGTATTCCTAAAGACTTCTTTTAGACTAGAATGACAACGTGGTGTACAACTTCTTGATCACCCTAGCAAGGTGCTGCTTGCTTTAGTTGAATTAATCAGCTGAATATCTTTTCTCAGTTCTGCCTCAAAAACCAAAGATTTCTCTGTTTGATCTGATCTACAGATGATTGACTCAGTGAGCTGATGAAACCTTAATGGTGATTTACTTATACAGTGACTTTCAAGTGTGATTATTTAACAAAGCTTCAAAAAGCATATAAATAGTAGTCAATATTTTAAAGGCAGAAATTATAGAAATAGCTACCAAATATTTCCATAATAAATGCCAAGCATTCTATGGAGAACATGTAGTGGAGTTATTCTATGGCAGGTTTATTCATCCCCTTATTCTATTTTTATCACTTTTTTTTTTTGGTATTTATTTTCTGTATTCGCTTCAGAAGCATCCTCTTTTAATTTGGCTTGAAAATTAATCTCTCAATAAAATCATCACCATCAAACTTTTTAGTCTGGTTAGAACATTAACTACAATGTGTTTTTTTAAAATTATCAGTTAAAAAATTTAATAGTAAATATTCTAAACAAACTGTGCTTTCAATTTCATTTTATTTATCAGGCAAGCATGAAGGAGCACATAATGTGTTACTTTCTATATTGAATATTTCTGTCCTTCTATCAAGACATCCGTCGTCTTCAAGTAAGTTGTTATTTCTCCCCAGTGATGTAGCTTTTGCTCTATGCACAATATTGGAAGTTCCATAGCAGTAGCAACTACTGTTATTTTATTCACTAGGCAAACTCCAATGTACATTTTAATTGCCTTCATCCCCTGGCAGCATTATGTGCCATAATGTTACACAACAGAGTGGAAACCAAGGTCTGAATCTCAGCTGTTGCACTGACTGGTCATAATAACTTGAGTGACTTTATACACCGGCTACACAGCCAGAGCACAAGCTTGGTCCTGCGCTTCACTATGCAACCATGTAGCCCAATAATATAGTACTGACACTGCTAGTAGGAGGCCATAAGCTTTTTATTGAGCTTGTAAGGCCTCAGTACAGAGGCTTGTCACACCTGCTGTGTCTGAACTTTGCTTGATCTGCCTGTAGCTTTATTTGTTTTAGCTGTGATAGCAATTTCTCTAATTCACCAAGTGTCTATGGCTAATTTGCTTTACTTTCGTTTATCTTTGTATGCTACAGTTGAAGTGTTAGGTGGCAGTAACAAGCAGGTATTCTATCTAGAATGAGATATTTATGACTCTAATATAATCATAGAATCAGAATCGCTTAAGTTGGAAATGACCTTTAAGATCATCGAGTCCCACCCTTAACCTAGCGCTACCAAGTCCACCACTAAACCATGTCCCTAAGCACCACATCTACACATCTTTTAAATACCTCCAGGGATGGGGACTCAACCACTTCCCTGGGCAACCTGTTCCAGTGCCTGACTACCCCTTTCAGTGAAGAAATTTTTCCTACTATCCAATCTAAACCTTCTCTGGCTCAACTTGAGGCCATTTCCTCTTCTCCTATCGCTTGTTACTTGGGAGAAGAGGCAGACCCCCATAATGATGTAGTATACAGAAATACAGGCACGGTACAATAACAAAGGCCTTGAGAAATGGAGGCACAAGATGGGGTGTAGAGGAGTCTCATGGGATGAGAAGAGGGAGGACACAGACTTGGCACTGGAGAGCCCACAACTACCAACAACCTTCCAGTGGTCAGTGAAAGAAATGCAGACCCAGGAATGGGAACACCTGGTTTTAGGGGTAACAAAGAGAACACAGAAATAGTATCTGACATGTAAAATCCACCATATATAATAAATTTGAATGTAACATGGAAAGGTACACCAAAAGAGAGAGAAAGGTATAAAAGCACGTTAGGAAGCATTGAAAATGATCCTAAGCAGAAGAGAGGAGGAAAAAAAAAAAGACAGAAGAGAGAGGAAGAGAAGAAGAAGAAACCATCAACATGAACATCATCATCCTCCCAGTGAAGGACTCCAGATGCTGGCCGCTCACAGTAGCAAACTCCACCACTAACACCAGTGTGAAACCACTGACTTCAGGACCTAGAGGAGCAGAGAAAATGTGAGCATAACACCTGGAAAAATGCTCGAAACTAAGAAGTGAGTTACAATTTTAATTATATTATTGCTATTATTGTGCCTTTTCCTATATGTAACTACTCTGCCTGCATTATTATTCTTTCTTTTTTCCTATAATAATTGTATCTAGAGTATTAAGATTATACTAACAGTAAATTGTTGGCTTTAATTATATATTTATAAAGTGTGCCTCCTTTTTGCCATTAAACAATATTTTGAATACAACAACAATACCTTTGCATTGAAATTTGTAAATTCCATAAGGGAAAAGAAATCTGTTATATTCTTTATGCTTACTGGAGAGCTATAAAATCCTGTTCTGAATGGAATA
Source organism: Theristicus caerulescens (assembly GCA_020745775.1). Taxonomy (NCBI): domain Eukaryota; kingdom Metazoa; phylum Chordata; class Aves; order Pelecaniformes; family Threskiornithidae; genus Theristicus; species Theristicus caerulescens. The sequence goes on from CM036558.1 coordinate 81,124,046, forward strand.
TTGACAATGATGGCATTGTTTGCATTAAAAGGTATAAGATTCAATAAAGTGTGTAAAGCTCTAATAGATCCCATAGCATATGCATAATTGAGACTCGCAAGAGAATTTGAAATGTTGAGATGTGTACTTGTGGCTATTTATATTTTCCCTGTATTTTTTTCTCCTCACAACAAGCTGTAGTTCTAGATTATATACAGCTTCCCTTACAAAGCAATCTACATGTCTATTCAAATGAAGTTCCTGGATATATTTTACAGTTGGCAGTCAATTCAACCTTTGTAATACACTTCAAGTACAAAAGAAAAAAAAGCAAAATTCTAAACCAATAAAGCTAGCATTAATGAATATTTCCCTCTGCTGTAGTTACGCTTATATTAGCTTAATTTTGAGATTATTTATCAGATTCACATCCTCGATACATGTCGCTTATCATGTATTTTCAGTGCTATGCTTCTGCTTATGGTCAAAAGCCTCTGTAAACAACTTCAAATATTTTTATAAAACACAGATGTACTGTTAGCATTTTTCAGTTTTTATCTTTAAGATTGAGGATGTTAGTCAATCTGTTTAACACCTTTGCGACCTATGTTCTAGTTTGGAAAACCAAATCAAACAACATAAATGAATTTTCCAAAGAAACAGAGAGAAATGGTGTGAGATAATATTTGCATTTCAAAGTTTCTTGATCTTGCCAGATGAATAGCATCCCACACAGAAAAAAGAAAATGGGCACAACAGTTCTACAATTTCCTATGAAAGTTATTTCTTCTTGTGCAAAACAAGACCCAAAAAGAAGATGAATGCAGAATGCAGCATTATGTTAATATCAGTACGTACAGATACACACAAGAGGGAAGAGGTAGATTAAGGTCAATCATATTGTAAATGTAGCATTTCTTAATGTATGAGCAGTTGCTTTCAGAAGAGGAATACTGGATGCTTTTCCAAATTCAACAGAATTTAAATACAGAAAAATGTAGTAAGCAATCCATCTTTACCTTGTTTTTAATACATCAGTAGGATATGAATTAGCGTAAATCTTTAAGAAGCAAGCTACCAGAGCGAAAGTTATAGCTGGTAGTACAGGCACTTGCTAGCCCAGGGAGAGAATCAGCAATGTGTTGTGTCTGGGAAACAGTATGGGATTAATCTATACTGTCACACTCTCACTTTTCTTCACCAGTTAGGAGCCAGAGCCACACAGCTTGCATCCTGAAAATGTAGGTAGTGGAGTGCACTCCTGCATATGCATGACTGCATGTATATGGGTTATTCCAGGATGAAAGGCCTTCTTCCTCTAAGACTGCTCCAAGTGGAGTTTTCTGTCTGGGCCCAAATCTTCATGGGTATTTAATATAGCAGGTTAACAGATCCCTCGCAGTTGGACAAATGAAAGAAAAAAACCCCAGAGAACTGCAAACAATATTCAACAATACCTCATGAGGAAAATAAGCATTCTCTGGAGGTCTTTTTCTGCCTGCTAAATTTCAGGTGTCTGTAGCAATTTATAAATATTAAAAAAAAAAAAAAGAGAAAGAAAAGAAAAAGAAATGGTCATTTATAGAGAGAAATGTTAGTTACACTAAAAAGTGCAATCAGCTTGCCATTTTACATAACATATCCACACAGCTCTATCTCACAAAGGCACCACAGCTGTTCTGTAGGTTAGTTAAGGCTGATTTAGATATGCAGTTAAGCAGTCATCTCTAATTCCTCTCAAATATTTGGATTTAATCCCTGCTTACATATGGATACTTTTTTTTTAAAAAAAATATTTTTACAGTCTTCAACAGAGACCATATTTTTGGCTTATTTTCTTTTGCATCGAGATGGTATGTTCAGGTGTCACAGTTGCAGCTGCTAGAAACTACAAAAATAAGCATCCGTATCTCTGATTGCCACTTTCCTGTCTCTGCCTCTGCTTAATAGTTTGCTTGATGTTTTTTTTTTCTGATATGTTACAAATTTCCTACCCAGGCTTGGACGGTTCAGCAAAGAAATCCAAGTCAGAAAGAAGTATTCAGGGCTGCGGAGAAACATGAATGTTGCCACAAGCAAATGACAAGAGTGTTGGGATGACATTCTTCAGGAAAAAGACCACAAAAGAAACTCTATTCTCATCTTGCCTCCATGAGCATATAGACCATCACATAATTTACTGTTCTCACGTTTGCAGGTGATATAATGTACCCAGGCTGCAGTAGGAACTACGACTTTGCATGTGAATGTTATTTTTTAGGTTTTGGACACATACAGCATTGTTTTTCTGCATTGTAAAGGAAGGTATTATGAAACTGGAAAAAACGGACTATTTCAGGATATGATATCTAACACAAATGAATTCTTTTTAGACTGGTTTGTTGATTTTTGCAGTTTGCATTCATAAAGCCTGAACTTTTTTGAGTGCTTTTTATACAACTATGTTCATGTTCTATGTACATATGTCATATAATGAGCAGCTACATCTCTTGGTCTGTACTGTTGCTATAATACTATCATAAAGACAGTAATTTTTTTAGATTTTTGAAGTCTAGTTTACTAATTTGAGTATTTAATGAAATACTAGCCATTTGAAATATCAATACTGTCCCCTAACTAGAAAATATAAGGTAGCGATGTTGATATGCTTTTGATATTGTGTTAAATGTTCTTTGACTAAATATTTACATTTGAGGAATACATATGTAAAGACAGCAATTTTTTTGGTTGATTTTGTCATGCAGCGGTGACCCCTGAAGTTTGTATCATAAAACCCTAGAGTGGCTAGTATTACCCATGCACGCTGTGCAAGAGGAAAAATGTTACTGTGAAATGTCTGGAGGATATTTGCAAGGAAAGTTAATTCCTTGCAGTACTGTCTGAACCTGGCAGCACATGAAGAACAATTAGAGCAGATGAAAATGACAGTGGATGTAGCTGATGATACAGTACTACTCATGATGGAAAGCACACCAATTAGATCATATTTAAACAAGTACTTAAAAGTGTTCTTTTTAGTATCTAAACCAAAGTACTAATTTTCCTTTCTAGCCAGACTCTAATCCTGCTTTGCTATAAAGTCCAATAAAGGACAAGATAGGTAAATATGAATTTATTTAGTGGATTTCTGAGTGAGTTGATACTGGTCAAGAATCATACAAATTCCTATGCACTTAACAATATTCTATATCCCATGCTGTACTAACAATTTGAAAACCTGTTTGCCTGAAATACTCCTATATACAATGGGTGATTCTATTGTGGTTCAGGAAAAATGATATTATGTGATTGTGGAACTACCACATTTTTCCCCACTTTTTTCCCCTCTTTCCCACTGTGACATATAAAAGCTATATAGCTGCACACAGAATTTCAGAGGAATGATCAGCAGTGGAGACATGACAATTTAGTAATTTTGGACTCCTTGAAATTCCAAATACCTATTTAATTACACTGCTGTTGTCTACAGCCATTCCCTTTCCTCTGTTGTACCAAAACTTGTGACATACAAAATTACTGTACCTGAGTTTTCAATGAAAAAGAATCAGAAAAAGACAAGGGAAAGGTGAAGTGCATGAATGGAGACTCAGTCTAGTTCTGGGCTCTCGAGTACTAGACAGATATGGACATACTGGAGCAAGTCCAGCAAAGGGCCATGAAGATCATTAAGAAACTGGAGCATGTGTCATACAAGGAGAGGCTGAGAGAGCTGGGATTATTTAGCCTAGAGAAGATAAGGCTCAAGGGGATCTTATCAATGTGTATAAAATACCTCCTGGGATGGAGTAAAGAAGATGGAGCCAGGCACTTCTCAGTCATGTCCAGTGACAGGACAAGAGGCAATGGTCACAAACTGAAACACTAGAAATTACATTTAAACATAGGAAAAAGCTTTTTTACTGTGAGAGCTGGACTAGACAATCTCCACGGGTCTCTTCCAACATAGGCAGTTCTGTGAATTTGTGGTTCTTTGATGAAAATAAACCCAAATCCAGCAAGAATCATGGATAACTATTGGAATATTCATAATTTCATTCAGAACCAAATCATTTCATCTTCAGATAAAATGAGAGAGCTTTATATACCAGTTCTGTATATTAAAAGTCAATCCCAAGCTCATGCAGAATAAATATTTACTGTAAATCTTTGAGAGATTTTTCATAATTTGATGTAATTATGGTAAGAAATGCACACACAAAATTGGCCAGTTAGTATACTGTAACTGAAATGTCATTCTTATCTGTTACTGAAATGTCATTCTTGGAGAGAGGTTTGAATCATATAATAAAAAAATGTTTTGTGACTTTATGTTATTGGTATGTATAAGTATGTATAAGAGTCATAAAAGAATGCTATGGAGGAGAGAAAGTGATATATTTTTATCTGGAAAATAAATACAGCACTTGCAGTTCTAAATTACTACAGTTCAAGTAATATTGTCGTACAAGGTGGACAGCTGAGAAAAATCAAATTGGCGAATTAATTATTCCATCTCACCAAAAAATATATTCTCAATAAAATGTTTATATTTTGCAAAATTGCTTTTCAACTCAGGTTTTATTTTCAGAACCCTTTAAACTATAGATTCCATATTTTTTGTAATACTTAAAAAATTGTAAATCTTATCCAAATTGTGTTCATTAAAAAAGCAAGTAAGTTAGTAGCTCAGTGAACATAAAGCCGTTTTCTAACTGATTTTTTCATTATTTTTTTAACTTGGGCAAGGTGAATTGTTAGTCAAGAGTCATTTTGGTTTTAAGTATGTTCTTTTAATTATAGTAGGGTGAACTAAATTGCAATATCTAATGGGATTTCTTGACAAGAATGAAAAAACAAGTCCTTCTTCAGCACTCTTCTTGAAAGTGGAATATACAAGTTTTCTCTAAAAATTAGCCTCCAAATTATATTGCGTTCTTGAATTCCCCAATTTGGTAATTCAAGCTTTTTCACCCTCATATATAGCAGAATGATGGCATTTCCACAATCACATGATCCTTCATATCCTGCAAGAACAGCCAAGTTACTTGCTAAATATGTTCTTTACCAGCAAATTCTAGCTGATTTCTTAACATTACTTCATAATTGATGGATTTTCTATCATTGAAACGTTTTGAAGATCACTGGGCAGGAGGTGATACACTGGCATATTTGAAGGTGTTTTGGATGCTAAATGCACAACACTGTTTTGTTTTCTTAAATATTAATTACTGTGTAGTGTTCTAGTTGTTCTGGAATGAGAAACCACACTGTGATAAGTGACTGTTTTTCCTTTTGCCCCTCACCAAGAAAAGTATAAAGAGTGCCAACTCAAAGAGCAAACAATTCAATAAACTCTAGAGAAAAAAATTCAGCTATTCCGAAATCAGAACTGAAGTTAGGTCACCTCGATGGAAGCTTAGGGAACCCAAATAAGAGGGAACTTGAGAGACAAAAGTTCATTGGTCAATCCTTCAAGATCTATGTAGGTTTGAAGATTTTGAAAGCTGGAATTACTAAAACTTCATTCATCCTTTATGAAAGAAAATCACCAGGAGGTGGGTCCAGCAGGATAATGTGGCCATTATCTTTATCATCTTTAATTTTGTTCATAGGCCAAAGTCATCCACTCAGTCCCATCTATGGGCCTCCTTGATCCTAGATCCAGAGGGGGGGGAATGAAGAATGAAGACAAGGCAGTACTGGAGAGGGTAAAATGACAACTACCTTAGACACAGATGTGCCCTGCAGATGTCCTGCATCTATGCTCTCTTACTTACCACAAAAGGATGGTCAAATGCGAGCTGCCTATTGCAACACTTTAGAGTGGTCCCTGGGGCAGTCTAACTCCTTGCCTAAGCTAGGAAATTCTTCAGCAGAGAAGTAATTAACATATACCAAAACTGTGCCAAGACCTGATTTACCATTTTAATATAGTTGCCAGTTTAATTACATTCTAGTACCTGGAAATGTTTAATTTACTAATATAGATGCAGCCTTAGAGGTTAGTTTTAGAGTGTGAGGGGGGCACAAATTGACAGAAGACCCAAATTTGTCAACAAGTGGTTGAACATCAGAAAAAATAATTCAGGGACATTAGAGTAAGATGTAAGAAGCATTAAAGGCTCCATGCAGGGTTTATAAATCACACAAGGCTCAGTTAAATTAAAATAATCAGCCTTTTGAACATGGAAGTATAATTAGTTCACCACAGTAATCTGAACTCCTCCCTCTGCTTCCTCCACAAATGGCTTCTGTTGGTTACTGTTTGGAATTAACATTTCAGTTGCAACTAGATTTCAAGCAGATATTAGAAAAAGCAGATCAAATATGTCCCATACTATTCATTTCAATGCAAGAGGCAGAGGCAAATAACTCTTTCCTCAAGTTACCAATGGTATGTGGTGGCATTACGGAGAATTTAAAAAACTACCCATTTTAGTCATTACATTTAGTCATGAATAACATATAGTGTCCAAGATCTACCTCCGTAAATTTTTTAGTTTAACTAGCTGATCAAAGTATGAAATCACGGGCCATGTGAGATGAACTCATTGAAAAGCGATCATTGATTCTTTTATTTATAATGCAAGTATTTAAACTGTTGCTTATATATCATCTTGCTTCCAATGGACTATATTTATTTTACTTACAAATTCAGTATCTCAGGAAAGGAACTTGCATTGTCAACAATTCTGTTTAGCTCTGTTAAAATTATTAGTACAACTGCACCCTCCTATAGTAATTATACAAGAGAACATTGCATTGTGGAAATCAGCATCTGCATAACTGAGGCCCGATTGTGTCAAAAATACATGTCAACACTCAAAAATAAATCAGTTTAATAGCTTGCTGATATATTTTTAAAAAATAACAGAGCAAGTTCATATCTGAGTAGGACATTTATCCCAGAAGAGAACATAATATATTTCAAACAAAAATACTCAAAATTATGGTCAGTATGGTGGATTAAAACAATACAGTGACCATACAGGCACTTCTGTGACCATGGGGTGAGTGTATAGTTTTTCTTATGTTTTTAACATATATGCGCATGAAAGTGAGAAGACTCTACACATTCAGGCACAGCATGGATTTTAAAGGTGTTAAGAAACCTTATTACCCAATTATTTCAGATTCCATTTTGGATTAGCCTGACATATACAATAAAAAAGTTTAGTATCATCCCTAGAGTGCATTTTTAGAGCTACATATATAACAATTACTCTTAAAATTACTAACAGACTGTGCAAATGTAATGCACACACATTTTTTATGCACAGCATAATGAAGAAGATGATAAGTGAATAAAAGAAGTAGTATACAGTGTATATCCTTCTAAAAACAAGAGCCTCAAGGGGGATTTTAAATCACAAGTTGTTGAAAAACACACAAAAAAAAGAAAAATAAAACAAATCACTCCAAATACATAGGTAATCTTGCTTTTAATAGACTTTAACCTATACTACCTGTCATCTAAAATGCAAAGGAAAATATCAGATCTCTGTAAAGTCCAAATGACTGGGTAATAATCAATCAATCAACCAATCAATCAAGGCAAGGTATGTAACTATTGAGAGAGGTCAGAAACATATAGGGATGTTTTTACATACTGCCAAATACATTGATGCTTTGGGCAAAATCAGCCAACATGTACAAATCATGGCCTATTTCAGGCAATGTGACAGTAGTATTTGTTTCTTTTTGTTCCAGAGTGCATATAAACTAAACCACCTGTGGTTTACTTCAAACCTACTGTAATTTTTTACATCATAAAAAACCTCAAGTTGTTCCTCCCTAAAGAACATTTAGTTAGATGGTTTATGTGAGCAAGGTATAGTTAATGGTATTTTTTTTTCCTATGTGTGCATAGCGTTGTGTTCAAGGAAATTTTTAGATCAAATTAATCCAATGGGAAAGCTCACCTTCAGGTTCAGGTTTCTTTCTAATTCCTGATATGTTTAGAAAATAATAAACAGCTTCTACTCTTTCCTACTGTGAACAACGTTAGTTGCCAGAGCTACAACAAAAGTAGAGCAAGAGATGTGTGAAAAAAAGCACCAGTTTCCTCAATTGCTTCTGCTGACCTCAAAGAAGAGCTGTAGGTTTGTAATGGTAAGATGAATGTCAACAATAGCTGAAAGAAGTTTCAAATGAAAGAGTCAAGGAGCAATTTATGGCCCAAATAGCTTGCAATTACTTCTGCTACCCGACATGTACAGAAAGGTTGCTTGCCAACTCCTTAGGAATTGCTTCCAACCTATTAATTTCATTTTTCCACCTTGTATAACCCATTTTGTGTTCTTTTCTTCACCTGACACTGACGGGACATTAGAAGAACTAGCAAACAACCCCCACAAATCGTCTTGTTTCTGCCCCTGGAGTAAAAAAATAAAATGCCATCACTATTATTTTCTGTGTTATAAAGTAGAAGGGGAAAGTATTGAAAAGAAAGAATCAGGTTTTTCATCTGTAGGCTGTGGTGGATATAGGGGGTCAATATAGTGTTATAATATCCTAAAATGAAAGAAAACCAAGAGCAAATGCGCAGAAGAAGGACTACAAAATAGAGAGTGGTAGGTCCAATATGAACGGATGCTGCAACAGTGCAAAACAAAGCACTGCAGACATCAGTGGTGGATAAAACTGAGACAAGAGTGGCTAATACAAACACAGCTTAAGTTAAAGGTACAGAAAAATGGAAGAAAAGAAGAAATAATGACAATGTGATAAAAGGCAATGGGTAGAGAAAAGAAGCAAAGACAAAAAAAAGGGTAGCTGTGTTTCAGACAGCAGGTAGAGTCAAGGCAGGCCAGTTTAGCACTATGACCATCCAAGCCTTTGCTCTAACTGGAAGTATGTTAGAGTTTTAACTTTATGCAAGACAAAGAATTGGAACAAACTGCTTTATGTCCTGTAAGAAGGCTGAGCTCAAAATCTTAGGCAGCTTCCCTTACAATGCATGTAAATAGTAGAAAAGGATAAAAGTCAGTTTTAGGCTAGAGTTGAAAAGTTCCAATTTAAGATTAAATCTAGTTCTCCTACAATTCAAAACAGGAGGTGATAAATTTTTTTGAGTATTATTTTGGGCTCTTGTTCTAGTTGCACTGCAAGTAAAATTAATCTGCTGTAGACTTCAAAATGAAAAGTATTCAGTTGCCAGTCCCAACTTTGCGTTTAACTTTGCGTTTATCTGGGCTGAACATAGAAATGTTGTCGCTGACAGAATGGTCCTAGAAGACACTTTATGTAAAAGTCATTTTACAGTAAGGTTAGACTTATTCTTCTGATCTAGTGTAGAACAGTTTGACATCAAGCACAGTTGCTGGTGGGAAAGAAAAGCACAGAGAGAATTGAAACGGAAAACATTCATGCGGTGTTTTACAGGGAAACTTCAAACAGCTATCAGATAGAACTGAAGCTGTATTAGCTCCAAACTTGGAGCTTTTGTGCTCTAGCTAGTACTGAAGATTGGTTATCTTGTACCAAAGAAGGTGAAAAAAAAAAGTAACGTGACTGGACAAAGATAGATAATTCCTGAAATACAGCAGCTGGCTGCCGCTGTGGCAGCTGAGGTTGAAGAGCAGGGAAATGCAGTTAGCATAATCAGATTGAGCCATTACTAACAAGTAACCTCATCTACAGGAGTCTGCATGGTTAGCTAAACCCAAACAGTCCCCAGACTAGCAGCAGCCAGTGGTCTCGGGTGGATTCTTTTTTTGTCACTATCATTTCTTTTTTTGCCATCCCATAACATATCACTTTGAGCGGTTGCCGTACCCATTTTTTATTCACTTAAGCTTCTGTTTTTGCTGAGAGGTAATATAGCACTGTCTGCCTATGCCTCACCCTGCCACAGAACACATTTCTACCTCTGATAGATGTCACTTCCTAGTAAAACGAAACCTCTATGCTTAGCTGCATCTTTGCAGAACTCTGTATGTGACAAGTTAGGCTGGAGACAGTGGCTCGTTGAAAAGGCAGGCAAGTGGAGCAGATACTTATGCCCAACAGCAGTGTGTAATGGTATTTTCACTAGTTAATTCATATCCCTCATTTCATACCTATGGAAATCCACCACTGTGCATTGCATGTATTGACACTGATTTCCAAGGTGCCCTGAAATTGCAACAAAGGCTGGAGCAGGGAGTTTAAGCACTCACACATACTACTACAGTATTACTGCTACAATGCAATAGTCAACAGAGCAACATACTGCAAGACTTCACAGTTTTTGATGATGAAGGCCACAGATTCAATTCCCAGGAACAATTTCTATAGAATTACTATGACATCTTTATGGCAAATATTGCTTCCAAATAGTGGCCACTAGGTATAATCTCTATTTCTCACTGTAAATTGGTTTTATTAAAGAGTTCATTCTACACAAGGAGAAATCTCCCATAGGTAGACTATATAAACAAAGATCAAGTAACTGTCTGGTAGGTAAGACTTGGATTAAACTCTTAGGGAACTTATCTTTGCCAATGGTAGTAAAAACAAGCACAAAGAAATGAGCATTAACTAGAAGAAGGTATGGTAGCATATAACAGATCATTGACAACAACAACATTTTTTAAAAATTAGCTTTTTCTGTGTGTGCAAAGCCTATTTCTTAAAAGAATAATAACAATAAACAATGGAAACATGGTATACATAGAAAAATATTCATTAAATAAGTGAAACTCATATGTACTTTCTTGCACAAAAGTTTAATGTGAATGTCTGAACTAATGACAGCCATTTTGAAAACTGAAATGAACCACCTGAAAAGAAAGTCAACTGCAAAGGTTCAATGAAATAAATGTGAGCTGCCTTAAATATCTTCATGGTGATAGTCGTCAAACTTATGTACTACTTCTAGGTAGTTAGTTGCATTTGTTAATATGGGAAACACAAATTATCAGCTGTTTTGGAATTTGTGAAATCAAACCCTTGAGTGAATTGTTCCAGAGACTTAGGTGTTCACAAAATAATTAATTAGCAATTACATCTGTCTTTAGTGACGTTTAGCAATCCCAGCAACACATATTTATACAGGTATCATGACTGACTCTTTTCTCCATAAATGAGATGACGTTATGGGAAATGACATTGTAAAGATAGTTACTTCATGGAGAATGATTTATTTTTCTTAGCGGTGGAGATTAAACACTGCTTTCAGGACCCAGCTCTTCCTTTTTGTCAATATCTCTAATGTAGTCACCAGTCTCTCTACTTCTGCCTCCTAAGCTTAAGTGATACACATGTACAACTGGAGGCATATTTCTAACCACAATGATTATGACTTAGAGGCTCCCCTGAGACGGAAGTGGGGAGTGTGAACTGTGCTGCCTGACGGAGAGAGGTTGAGATCACCAGTTAGGACACTTCAGCAAATTCTGGATTCCCTTGTAAATTTAAATTTTTTTTGAGAATAGTAAAATCCTTATGCCAGTTAAAGTCTAACCCCAAAGGTTGCTCAATATTTGGCTTCTCATTTTATTAACATTCTGTAATAAATGTCCAAAGAAGTATTTATATTTGCCTAAGGCTCACTTTATTTGGAATCCTCTCTCATACCAGATTTGACCTTCACAAATTCTGTTCTATAAGGGGTGACCTTTCGATTAGCCACCCGTGTAAAGAAGTGACTATGTTATCTGATTCTTTTCATTCTGCAAGTTACCAAACCAAAAATATATAAATAATTTTAAATATCTGTTATAAGTATCCCATTTTGTTAATGTGTTCCAAACAAAATAACATCTTTTCTAATATGCTCAAGGTCCCAAGAGTATTTTTCATTGTTTATTTCTTAATAACCTCAAAAAATTTTAAACTTTTTGTTATACACAGACTTTTTTCCTGTGTTTACCAGAAATATGAGCACATTTGGAGTGAAAGAAGAGTTTAATGAATATAAATTCAACTTAAGTATTTTTCTGTTCCATTAAAATGTTAATCATTAGTAGCATTTCATTATAAACATAGTCAGATGCCAAAGAAACTGGAAAAAAAAATTAGTCTGAAAAATGTGCACATGTTGCTGTTGAGTCACATGCTGGCAATGATAACACAATGACATATTTAGAGTGTGTTCTTTAATAAATATCACTTTATAAATGTTACAGTTCTGAAATATGAAAAATTAACATACGTAAGTTGAACAAAAGTGGTTCTGAGTTGATACAGGAAAAAAAAATTCACCCTGTGGACAATGATGCGTTGGAGGTGGTTGCCCACACAGGCCATGCAGTCTTCATCCTTCTCAAGATTTTCAAGACCCAGCTAGACAAAGCAACCTTGTATGACCCCATAGCTGACCCTGCTTTCAGCAGAAGGTTGTACAAGAGATGTCCTGAGGTCCCTTCCAGGCTAAATTACCCTTTGGTCCTAAGAAAATTGTTCCTATTAGCCAGTTTTGTCTACTGATGAGAAACCATCATTGAGTATAAAGATTCAGTTTATACCTCTACTCAGACGAGCTCCATTCAATGATTAAATTTCATTGGTTTAGGAAAATGGATGGAAACTGCTTTGTGTGTGTATCTCTGTGAGTATGAATACGTAAGGTTTTCAGAATGTATATGTTTGAGACTGAAATACCATGAACTAATAGTTTCTCCACCATATTTTGAAGCTGCCATTAAAGTACTGTAACCAAAGATCAGAGAACTAGAAACACAAGGAAAAAGAATTAATTATACTGAGTGAACCATAAAGGTTATTATTCTGTAGGTGGACTCAGACAGTGAACAACAGTTCACTCTGGTCTTTATTCTACATACATGGTGTTAATTTATGTTACTGTCATGGACCATGGCCACTATATAAACTAAAAATAAACATTATTCATTGATTCTTAAGTATATATAGATATTATGTAGTGTCCTTGTTTTGTATATATGCTTAAAGCATAGATGAATGTATCACAATGAATCTCAGGAGTTATTTTTATGTATAACACAATTTCAGTCTTACCACTGCAATACGAATATTAACTTCTCTATCCTGTTTTCATATATATAGAAAGTGTAAAATATCTTGTCTTTTCTGTTCAGGAATCTTAAGACAATAAGAACAAGTTTACCACTGTAAGTGCTTTATTCATCCTATGATGTCTTTATATCTCAGCCACCTGAGGTCATCAGTTCTAGGACAGTGTGACTCAGAGTGCAGCCTTCTGAGGGGCTAAAGTAACAGGAAGCAATCTCATTCTTTTTGTCAGATACATCCAAAATAATTTCTATGTAATACTGTGTTAAGCCCTGTCTCTTTCATACTGTAGTTTGGGGTTGATTTTTTTCTTTTTTAATTTTTTTTTCCTTCTTTTTTTTTTTTCTTTTTTCCTTATTTTCTTTTTCTTTCTTGTTTGCTTTCCTGTCTTTTTTTCCTTTGTCTCATTTCTGGTATGTTCTTTATCTCATTACAAGCTGAACACAATATCCAAGACATTTTACCCAAAGGACAAAAATATTCATGTTTCAATCTCTTGAAAACATCCCACTCAGAGAAGATGATGACAAAGTTTGTATCTACAAGAACCAGATTTTTTGTGTATAGGAAGATTTTACCTCTTAATATCATCTTAAAGTTGCTGAGAATACCTGATACCAATAACATACGATATGCAAAACGCTAGAGCAAATGTAGTCCTTCCCGATGAGGCTTGGCAGACACAAGCATTTTTACTGTTTACCTTTTTGACACATATTTTAATGTCTCTGAATTTTTTCCATCGTTTGGCTCTGTAAAACTTTTTTTCATTCTATTGAAGAGACCAATGGTCACTGGCAAAGACCAGCTTTTTGGTTCCACTAAATCATTACTGTAATTTTGCTGTCACAGTTCTACAAATCAGCTTCAAAGACTGCATGTGAAGATACTGGTGATTCAGTGTACTTTACAGTAATACATATATAGGATATGTATTTCTTTATTATAAACAAAAATCCAAGTATATTAGAATTAATAAATAGAAAAGTACATCATTATTGATATATTTGGTTAGTTGATAATGTTACTAATATTTAATTTAATTAGCTTTTAGCAATCTCTAAAATATACTTTCCTGCCCACAAAATACTACAGAAAGTAATTGCCTTAAATTTTGTTTGACCACATGTTTTGGGCAGCAGTCCTACTAAGAACTAGATATGTTGAGAATCTCTAAAGCCTCAATCTGAGCAGGTTTTTTTTATTAATAAGAAAAGTATCAAATGTTTAGTTCTCTTTAAAGAAGAAAAAGTATGAACTTCTGTTATAATTCTTTTTTCCACCACCCACCCCCTGCCCTTTCATAGACTTAGTAATTCAGCCACTGGGGATGTTTTTTTGCTTTTGAGAATAGCCAGTTGCAACTAAATTCAGCTTCTTATTCAACTGTTGCTATCTGATCTCCTATCACACCTTTAATTAAAAATTCCAGAAAGAATGTTGTGTCATTAAAATGCTGTCCAGAATATTAAGCAAATCTATAAAGCAATTTTTTAAAAATATGAGTTTTTTTGTTTAATACAAATAACTGTAACAATTCCTGTACGGATAGACTGTGGCACTAAGGTTGATAAAGATGTTTAACAAATACAATAGCAGAACTCTCTTTATTATACTTAAACTGAATTATAATGAGAAAGTGTAGTACATCCAGCTTTTCTGAAAAAATACCAGAAAAGGAATATTTTTCTCTTGGTGTATGCAAATGGAGAAACATCAGTGCTATGCGTGTTGATGTGAAGGGAACAGTTCTGTTTCTCATGGTGCTTTGAGAGGATACTAAGCCTTTCAGCATTTTGTATTATTTTCCAGAACAGAATGAGTTAATGAAGTTCTAGGACCATTGCATGTTAGACATTTTTAAATGGTGCTCCAGCAAACATGGATATTCCACAAAACACTTATGTACAGCTAGAGAGCTTCCTAGCCTTGCTGCTTCTCCTTGCTGTAAGGTAAATTATAGACAAAGAAAATAAAATGTACTAAAGACATTTTGAGTATGAGCTTTTCATGCATCAGTTGCTATGATTGCCAGAAGACTCTGTGAGATGGTGAAATGACCAGGAAAGGTAGCTAAGCCAAGAGAATCTCTCTCTTAGGGCATGGTTTTAACATCCTGAGATCTCAGAAAACTCTTAACTGTTGAAATAGCACCTCTGCCTACTCCCATATTAATGGAGAGCTTCTGCCTTGCACTTGTCAAAGACAATTAGGCCATAAATAAATGTCAGCAAGTTTAAAAATGCAAAATAATAATATCATATTTCTCTAAAATTATGTCAAATCTGCTACTTAGAGACATATTATCATGTTCTTTTACTACATTGTTATATGCTAAAGGGTAAATGATGATTGTTGCTCAGCTTATGAACTTTATGCCTTGTTATGATCTTTCAGTAAGACAACCCTCTGGGCTTGTTTTAAATTCCAAAGAGAATTCCCCAGACAGGTGAAATCAACTGAAGAAAATAAATTGAAACCTACATTGTAGAGATACCTTGAGGTTTGACTTGGGTAATGAAGTGAAATACAAAGCTGCTGTGTTCTGCCTGCAAGTGTACCTGAACTGTAAAGAAAGGTGTGATGTATATCTGAAACACTAATCTAGATAGAAATCTAGATAGAAACGCTAATGACAACATTCAAGTCAGGCTTCTTTCTCTACCAAGTATTCCATTGCCTTGTACAACAGATCCTGAAGTCAATGCCACAGCTTCTTAACTTATATTTCACAGACAAACATTAGCTTGACGAGGCACACCACAGCCTCGTTAGAAATGTACAAATAATCTTTGAGTCACACAGATTTAGATTTAATTTTTATAGGCATAGTTTAAACCTGGGGACATAGGACTTTGGAGTTTTTACATTCATTAAGAAAAAATAATGATTAAAAAAATGTGAAGCAAGGTCAGGTGTGGTGAAGTGAACAAGTTTCTTTGGTCTAATTTTTGATTTAGGCTTTCAAGTGACGTCTAAAAGTCTGTCCAAATACAGCAAAATACGTAGATTCAGTATATGCTTGTATTTAGTGACTTGCTCTTGTAAACATTTCAGAAGACTTTACCACTTATACCACCCAAGTTTATCACAGATGTGTACCAGTGGTCATCTGTTTACAAAGGAATGAAATAATGTGAATTATTATTTTGATAAATGGAATAAAGAAGAAAAACAATTTCTGCATCTCTGGATACATTTTTGAATATTTTTATGATATATGTATGGACTAGTTTGTGTGTAATGTGCGAAATGAAGAAATCAAAAACTGCTTTGACTCTAGCCCGATCTGGTTTCAACTCATTCATTAGAATTATGTTAGCAGTGACAACTAGTAAAGGATAGCAAAACATTTCATCGCCATCTATAATTTGTGCAGCAAAATATTGAATTACAAAGCACAGTATGGACAGTGTTCAAATACACTGGTTTTTATCATGGGAAGCAGCTTCAATTAGAGCTGAGCAGTAAAAAAGTAAATCTGTTTCATGGAAGGTTTTGATATTTCAAAACTTGGTTTCATTCCCATACAAACCAAACTATTATAATTTTGAAATTCCTCATGAAAGGTAACACAATATTGGCTATGTGGATGCCACCTGGATATCTGACTCGATAGCAATAACTTTAGAAGCCCTGGGATCTTTGCTCCTGGCTGTGTGTTTTAAAACCTAGACTTTCTAGTCACTGACTAAGTAAATCAGTTTGCAGGTAACTCCAGACACTGCTTGATATTCATGCAAATTTTTATTGAAACAGAATAAACTTCGACAAATGTTTGAATTTTGGCAATGTATGTCCAGGTCTATTCATAAAACAAGTGATTGCTACTGAGTGAGACGGTATTCTATCAAGGTATACCAGGAACATGTGTGATCTTCTGCAAGGCAGAGCCACCAGTCTGTGACAGCATTACCTGCATCATTTACCTTCAAACAAAAAAAGGTCTCAGGTGTCTTGCAGCTGGTGAATTGCAGGTCTGTATGCAATTCAAGGACTAGTGCTAACTTTGAAAGCAAAACAAGTGTGTACTACTTCCATTCAGTCCATGCTTGGGGTATCAGATATGCAAAACTAAAAGAGCACAGGAGTATGAATGTTCTAGTTCTCATAACCTAAAATATTCAGACCATATTTATTCTTAAAGTGTGGAGCGCTTAAGCTTTCTAAGAGGGGAATTTACTAACAATTCTAATAAACTTACGGTTTTGATGTGTAAAAGGAGATTATAGGTATTGACAATAATGACAAAAAAAGCAGGACATACACAAAAAGAAAAAAGCTTTGAAAATGGCAAAGAGTATTTTTCCCACCAATGAAGTCCAAAGAAATATTTAAAAAAAAAAAAAATCATATAGCTTTTTTTACGTTATTTATTCTTGTTGTCCCAACTAGGGAGTCCCCATGCAATGCCTTGGAGACTAAGATGTTTTTTTCTTTTTTTCAGTGTTTTCCTTTAACATTTCTTCCTCTTTGCAAAAATATTGTCTGTGTGTGAGCACTGGGAGGTGTATCAACAAATAGATATTATGAACACTAGCTTCATAAATAGTTACTGATTTCCTTTCTAAAGTGTAGTGTTGCCAACCACATTTACTGTACTGTCCAACATATATAGTTTCTCGCCAATACTTAATGCCATCTTACCATATGAATAGATACTGCTGCCTTTTTGCCTGTGCTATTTTCTCTTTTCCTCTGATGTAAAGAAGTGAATATCATAACAGTTTTGAAAGCTGAACATTAATAAAATCAACCCCATGTTTCTTTTCACTATGACATCCAGTTCAGGAGAAACGAATTCTTGTTTTGAAATGCCAATGTTTTACTAACAGCATCTGTGCAGACACAGTAAAAAACTGTATCACAAGTAGATCCAATGATGATATTGCTCTAAGCTAAGAAATCTCACTACACTGCATATGGTTTGTTTTGCACCACTATTAAGATTCTGAACCTTGGCTTGATTGTTCGAAGATTTTTTTTGTCTTTTTTTTTTTTTTTACTGTAAAACTCTGTTTAACAGAATTCATTGATGGTGGCCTTCGTTGATTTTAATTAATCCTTCAATCTGTAAGACACGGTTTTTGTCTTTAACAGACAATTTTATCACCATTGTCTTTTACAGGAGAACAAGTGATCAGTTATGACTTACTGTGCTGATGCAGCGGTGTGCTCCTCCTGCCTGCCCCCTCGCCCCAATCTGGCCTTTTCCCATAATTCTGATCAAGTGATAACCACCAGTGGTGCCCATGATGGGT
Organism: Theristicus caerulescens; assembly: GCA_020745775.1. Lineage (NCBI taxonomy): Eukaryota > Metazoa > Chordata > Aves > Pelecaniformes > Threskiornithidae > Theristicus > Theristicus caerulescens. The sequence goes on from CM036558.1 coordinate 81,142,240, forward strand.
TCATCTGATCTTGATGGCTGTATTTGGCTCAAGGTGGATTCGGGGGAGACAGATAGCAACACAATATCCAAGGGCTAATTTATGGTAATGCACCACCTGACCATGCGGATTCAAGCCAGATTTGGAAGAAACTGGCATCTGCATTTGGTATGCAAATATGACTATAAGTCAATCATCTTACCCCCATAAAGAGTGAGCAGCCCAAGAGCCCTTTGAGCTCTCCTGCACAGCAGCAGGCTGCACGCCAGGATCTCCCCTTGAATAGGGACGCCTTTCAGGGTTACTCCTCAAGTTGAGAGAATCCTTATCGCATCAGACACTCAGTAAGTGAATTGAGAACAAGTGCACTGAAACTTTGTAATCTTAGCCAAGTAATATAAAGGATTGATTGTGCATATATAGTCCTTTAGTCATTAACCATTGACCAAGTCTGGGACTACGACTGGATCCAGCCGCACCTAGACTCCTCTCTGAGAAGGAGTTTAGAAAGTGAGGGGGTCCTCTCTAAACCTCATGACTCAATGGGAAGGTCTCCCTGACAGTCTTTTCTGATCCCATCCCCTATGTAGTAAATAATCAAGTTTACCTTGCAATTGAATCTTGTTAAACCACTGTCACATTTACTATCAAACTTTGTTATTGATAAACATATTGCTGCTTCTCTCTTACAAGTGCACTCTCACTCCATCCGCAACAGCTGAAATCTGGTGATGTAAGATACAGAGCTCTGTATCAAACCAACTGTCTCTGTTCCACCTGTGGAACCTACTATGATCATTTTAGGTACCAGTTTAAAGACATCTGGATTTCAGGCTTTTGTGCTCTGAAGTTTTGCTTGTATTACTCATTTAAATGGTATTCACTCTACTGGTTTGTGGTATTTTCAATCTCAGATGTGAGACTGACTTGATCAATTTATTTTTCATTCTCCATTCCCCATGACATTTGGTTACCTGAAAAGGAAAGAATTATAATCTTACAATAAGAGTTATACCTTATTGCCTAGAACAGTGAATTATCTAAGCCTGAATTTTAGACAGAAATATAAAACAATATTTCTCAAAGACCAGCAATTTATAAATAAAGCAAATACTTGTACTATAGACTCTGAAAAATCAGATGGATCTCTGGAGATCCAACCACCAGATTCAAACCTGCACAAGTTGGAATGTGAATAATTAGGAAAATTAACTTCCTATAAGGGTGATAAATAATTGCAACAGGTTGTGGAATCTCCATCTCTGAGATTATAAAGATTCAACTGGACATTGCGCTGAGAAACTTGATTTGATGAGACATGCTTTGAATAGGGGGCTGTGCTAGATGATCTCTGGAGGTCCCTTCTAACCTAAATTATTCTTGATTCTGTGATTCTATAATGCAAAATGCATTTGTTATCACAAATAAACAGAAATACATCAGCATTGCAAACAAGAAAAGCATCTAATGAACTGGCAGAGAATAACTAAATACAGCAATACAACATTGCTGTTAAAAAATAAATAAAATAATTTTATTTATATGCATTACAGGTCACCAGCACTTTATGAGAGTCAGGCCCCAAAATCATCCTGTGAAAAAATAAAAAATATTAACATTTTTCTTCCAAACTATGTTTTCCCACTACCAAACTCAGACAGTTCAGACATTACGTACCTCTTATTTCCTTTTAGTCTCTGAGCTTTGAGAGTTGTCAGCCTTTCTTGTAGAGCTGTCAGGAATCAAAAATTTGTTTTTCAATAGCAGTTTAAAACTTTCATATACTCAGCTATTGGTAGGAGCTCTTTTTGATTGGCTTGATTTCCTCCACCCTCATGTAAGTCTCATTTCTCTTTCTGCAACTTGTGAACATTGCTTCTTGTTTTGTCCTGCACACTCCTGACAACAGTCTAACTATGCCTTCTTTATAATCCCCTGCTTCTTTTGAGTAGTTGAAAACTACCATCAGGTTCTCCTAAAGTTTTTTCATCTGCCAGCTAAACAAATACAGCTTCCTCAGCCTTTCCTCATAACCCGTATGCTTCAGCTCCTATACATGTCCCTCTGATGGACTCTCTCTAGTGAGGGGCCCCAAACTGAGCATAGTGTGTCAGATATGGTTTCATGTATGTCAGGTAGAGGGGAATAATCATTTCCATTCAGCTGGCTATGTGCTTACTAATACAGCCCAGTATGCAATTACTGTTCATCACCACAATAGCACACTGCTCACTCAGGTTCAACCTGTCCACCGAGACCCATAAATTTTTCTGCAGAGCTGTTATCTAGCACATGGATGTCTAGATTCTGTTGCTTCTTTACGTCATTCTGAGTCATATGCAGTATTTTACTCTTGTCCCTGTTGGTCTTCATGAGGTTCCTGTTGGCCTGTTCCTTCAGCTTTTGGGTTTATCCTTCATTACCACACTGTTGCGAATCCTAGTAGCATGTTCAACAACAAAAAAGGCCATTTTATACTAGTTCCCAAAACTCGATCAAAGGTTTATTGTGAAGCTGGAAAAAGCCATTTTCCTCTAACTTTAAGTAACGATTTCTAGGTGTTTGTTTGGTTTTTTTTTCCCTTCAAGAACGGTGTTTTGTTTTGTTTTTAAACCAATGTGTGTTTAGTTTAGGCCATCAAGGCAATGTAACATTGTAACATTTTCTGATTTTCCTACCAAATAACAGCAGGTTTACAGCACTCAGGTGTTCGGAACCACGTTATAACCACATGTTATAACATGATTCCACAAATTATCAATTCTGTGTCTGTTATTAATATCTAAACACATACGCTGAAGGTGAAGAGAAAGTTTTCCTATACAATCTTAAGTATAGTAGCTAGCTTTTTCCATTATCCCTGAAATCTTTCTTTTGAGAGGTTTTGAAGAAGTTCAAGATGTATACTTCTGGATATATTGCTGCTTACATTTCAGTCTATTAAAGATTCTCCTTAACACTCATTAATAGAAAATAAAGTCATGTTTGGGAAGCTTGAGAAATAATGAAAAGGAGATTACTGATACTATAAAACCATTGAGTATTTTCAAGGACAATAATAGTTAAAAAATTTCTCTCAGTTAAGATAGGAGGTGTTTTCCTAAATGTACACATTCAGCTTTGACTTTGGGATATTTACCAGTATCAAGAGAAATTGCTTCATTTATAAGCAATATTTTAGTATTGTTGTAGAAATCAGAAGGTAGATTTACAGTTTCTGAATAGAGAATCTCAAAATGGATACAGTAGGGAAAACAGTATGAGGAGAGACAGAATGGACCACTAGCTTACCCACACTGAGAAAAAGGAAGAAAAAGCCTGGAGTTACATTGGTACTCTGGTAATGTAATGTTGGACAGACATTTAATATAAGATACAGGTCTCTTATCAGCACAAGTAATTTCTGATATTTATATCTTCCTCTACTAAAAGCATAGAGTGGCCAGAGCTGACATGGTCATAGAAAGCAAAAGCCACCTGAAGGTCAGCTGCCTTCTCAAGGTGCTCTACCTATGATTGGAGGCTATAGCAGCTTTGAAGTGAGTGTTTTATAAAGAATTTATCACCTTCTCCAAGCTGGTAGATGTGTCCACAATAGGCTTTTTTTGGAACCCAAAATAGTGTAATTTCACAGTTCTGCTAAACAGGAGGAAATGCTATATTGTCTAAATGACAGGTGAGTCTTCTCTTCCATTCACTCCCTATCAAGTCATTGAGTTTGTCCATGTTTACTGCTGTTTAAGTCACAAGGCTCTTGTCCTTTGTTCATTGTGAAATAAATAGCAGATTACATTTTTTACATTAAATATCTCTCTTTTAAACCACTTGAAAAAACAACAAAAGACTACATAAGTCACTGGGTTCACCTATGCCTTTTCTTTAATGTGAGGCTGGATTTTCTCCTTCTTTTTTAAGATGTGATTCAGAACACATCTCAAATCTTAATATATAATGTTTAACCTACAAGTAGCATTTTATGGATTTAGACAATGCGATGTGCTTTTCGCTACAGGGCTCTTAGGCACAGTTTACTGCTGCACTGTGCACAATAAATATATAAATAATTTACTCCCTTTAGTCTATATAAATGATTTGTTTGCCTAATGTGTTGGAAATAAATTGATATATTATAGTTGCTGTTGTTGTTGTCACCACGTTGCTACAATAAGCAAGATCTATATCTCATTTGGTCTTCTGGAAACAATTTTTAAGTAAATGTAGATGTTTGCCTCTTTATTTTGATGCTATTTTTACAAGTTGTCTGCTAATAAATACACAGTTGCGTTATGCCATGAGAAACAAAGACTTCAGAAGGAAGTATTTTTGATTAATCAAACAATTTAATTATCATTTAAACCATTATTTTCAGAGCAATAGCATTCATCCTCTCAGTAACATACAGCATATAAGAAAAAAAGTCAACCATGCAAAATGAGTAAAAAATTATTACAACAAACCCCATCTGACCTCAGAACAATATAACAGAATTTTTATACAATCTCTCCATTGTCATCTTCATGCATCCAATTCAGAAACTCTAAAATAACTCAGGAGAGTTTTCCTATCTTGCTTCCTACAAGCAATATGACAGAATTTTCTTTCTTTCCTGCTAAGAATCCAAGACTCATTTCCATATTAAAAGTATGGAGACATGGAGATTTCTCTAATAATTATGAATAGTCTATTGACCTAACACTTGTTAAGTCGGGAAGATCGGAGAGCACTTTTTGTGTGCAGAACAGCTATTTCAGATTAGAATAGCTTTCAAGGCTACTAGAAAGCCACCCATATAAAGTCTATAATTCACCTGCTTCTATTCCTTACCCTCCTGCAAGAAGGTGTTTACCTCTTTGTTTTCTCCCTTTCAGTGTGTGCCTCCTTGCCTTACTATGCACTGTTTCAACCCTGCTCCTAGAATTGCTCATTTCTGCATGGCTTTTTTGTGTCATCATCAATGGAATAAAGTAATAAACATTTTCATGTTTTCATACCCTATGAGAGGTCAGTGTGGTGTTACCTCCCCTCTCTGTGGGAAGTTAAGAATCAGGGAGACAAATGACTTTCACAACTGGTGTCAATGGAAATCCTCACACCAACAAGCAAGATGGGTTTGGAAGCCCGTGTCCAAATTTTTTATCTCTTTATCATTTGTCAGAAAGTAAGTTCTTAACTGACAATCAGGCAAGCAGATTATTTTTTACCCATATATTTTTTCAAGAAGGTAACTGTTAGTGAAATTCTGGAATGTATTTAGACTTTATTCTGGTCTTGTAGTCAGGGGCAACTTTTTCACAGCAAAGTCTCTGGCACAGTTTTCCTCCCTATTTTCAAAATCACGAAGTACACCAAATAGACATTGCGTCCAAATTTCTGAGTTTCCATGGTATTTGGAAACAAGCAGGAGAAGAAAAAAAACTTACTGTGTTTCCTGAAGAATCAGCAAGCATTTTGTGCATCTCTGATACGTCTGCACTTTATTTTTAAAGATGTCAAAAGAAAGGAGTTATTCTGAGGCTATTGCTGAAGCATATTTGTTATTAAATTTCTCTCTTTGCCTAGCATATTTTTTCCTATGAAAAGAAGCAATATTAGCAATATTTAGGCTCACTCAACTGTCTTCTTGGTAGAAAACTTTAGCATATGTCTTATTACACTGCACAAATTTACACCTTTAACTAAACGTACCAGATGAATTCAATCCGTATATTTAAAGGGATGTCAGAAGCTTGTAGAACTGCACAGCTGTTCAGTTTTAGGCTCACATACAGCAAGTCCCACAGTGAACTTTTACTATTTCTCACTTACATTGGGTGCAGGTGCCCAGGTGCTGTCAGCAGCAGGGGCTGCAGCGGGGCCCCTGTGAGGAGCGGCCGGGGCTGCCCCGCGCCGGCCACAGCCGGTTGCAGCCGGCTCCAAGGGCCCCAGCGCAGGGCAGAGCTGAGCCCCTCAGCCCCGGGCGGGCGCCTCGGGGAAAGCCTGGGTAAGGAAGGGCCAAACGCTGCCCGGCAGCCGGGGCTGAGGGAAATTAATTTTCCCCAAGTTGAGACTGTTTTGCCCATGATGGTAATTGGTAAGGGATCTCCCTGCCTTTGTCTCAGCCCAGGAGCTTTTCCATCTTATTTTCTTCCCTGTCCTGTTAGGAAGGGGGATTGAGAGAGCGGCTGGGTGAGCACCTAGTAGCCAGCCAAGGTCAACCCACTGTATCACTTCTCTCTGAACAGCATCCATATTAATTTTATGTAATCATTTTAAGACTATTTGAACACCATAGTATCGCTTGTCATTTTATTTGCTCAAATCATAGCTGCTGTTCTATTCAGTAGCAATTGCAAGTTCTCAGCACCTAAGCAGGAGTGAAGAATGACTTTAGGTTCTGAGGTAGTCATCCATAAAAAAAGAGGAACATGCAACCATGATCACCTATTAAAAGGCATATCTTACTGGATTTTTTTCTGCGGCAATGCAATTTTCCAAAGATATATTCAGATGTGTTCAATATAACAGGCTTTTTCTTTTCCTGTAATTCTGATTCTAACGCCAGACAATCTACAGCTTCCCAATTAAATGATTGTTTGTGGGTGCATATATGAATTAATGTGTCAGGAAGAGGAAAAGTAAGAAAGGGACTATAGAAGCTCTGAAATTTTAAAAGAAATTTTTGACCAATTGTAAAACTTCTGGTATTCTACTTTTCTAAGGCATGACATAAAGGCTTATCACTGGCAAAATATCCAGAGGAGACTCAGAACACCCAGACATGAAGTTAATTCATGTAAACACTACTGCTTAATTAAAATCCACTAGCAAAGAACAAAAGGGAGTAGCATCTTACAAGTGTGTTTTCTATTGTTACAGCTTCCCTGACTCAAAACTTTGCATTAAATTTTCTTTTATGGTTCCTGATTCACAAAGTCCAACATTGCAGAAGTATGTGAAGCCACATGCATATTATTAACAGTTACAAGCATTGTTTTTTTTGGAGCAAAGACTCATGGTTTGTTTTTTCCTTCTTAACAGAAGTTTAAGTTCAGACATAATTCCTTTTTACTTGTTCTAGGAGAACATGACTAACTCCGGCCTATAATAACTTATTTAATCAAGCCCATAGCCTTACTGTTTCATTGTTATATATGTTATATATATATATATATAGTATGAGTCTTAGAACATCAATTTATCTTCTGCCACATCCTCTTTCAGTTTGTCTGGATTTTTGACAGTAAATAGCTTGGATATGCCATATGAAACCTTCATGCTAACTGTATTTTAGAAAGCTTTTATCTAATCTTCAAATATCAATCAATTCTGAGGACAGACCTCATGAGAAGAGATACAGGGAGCCTGAGCAGGTTTCCTTCTATTCCACAGAAGTGGACAGTTCTATGTCTCAGCAAGTTAAGTGCAGGTAAGAGCGCTGGAGAAATAAACTGTAGACGAGTTCAGTACAAGGGCAACGATGGCTAGGAGGCAGTATGGGGAGAGGAATGAATCATCCCAAAGGGTGCTCTTAATCTGTGTTTCCAGCTGCTGAGTTCAGTGAGCAGCCCTACTTTTTCTCCATGCCCACCCTTTTCTTTTTGTGATTGGTCCTTGAAATCTTTGTTCTCATGCAGAGCTCACTGGTCAGCAGCAGAAAGGAGGAGAGACAGAAAAGAGGAGCAGGAAGTGGCTGCTGCGTTCAAGAAGCAGAAGCACAGGGCACTGGTTACTAGTGGCTCGGTGATCAGCTACCACTCTAAACATTGTACTGAATGATGCTGAGCTGCCTTCAGCCTTGCCTATCACCCTTCTCCAATGACTTCAAGGCAGAATGCATTTCAAGACAACTTTAACTCCATGTGGATTTTGAAGCATCTGGAACATTTCTCATCTTTAAATGAAATTATCATCTCAATCATAAAATAACTAGTGGTCTACTATGATAAACAAAACCATTCATGTCTAATTCATGAAATTTTCACATAATATCCTCCTACTTTGTAATAACAGCATAAGAAGAGCCATACAGGGAGAGAATAAAGGTTCACATTACTCTATATCCTGTGGAGTACTATTCCTCCAATGAAGGAAAAAACAGTGCCTGAGGAGGTATAAAAAAAAGGGCAAACATAAAAAGATAGCAACCCCACCCCCTGTCCTTAGTACTCCAAACTCCAGCTATTTTCATCTCAGGGGACTTTCTGAGCAAAACATAGTTCCATATATGTCATTACTTCTATAGATTTCTCTTTCATTTACTTGACCTGTCTCTGCTGGAATCCTAATCGGCTATGAACTGGTGTCTGCTTGTGTATTAAAAATAGATTTTGGTCTATTATTTTCTTCTGGGTGCACACACAATTCAGCAGCATTATACATGCATCTTGTCTCTCTTAGCAGAACTCAAAGTGAAAATGTTCTTGTTTTCAAGTATGTAGCATTGGGAGCGTGACACTCATAAAAAGACAAATTTAAAGAGCATGTACTGTTGCAATGCTGATATATCTGCACCCGCTTTGTAGAGTTAGGGTAATATCTGTAAGGAACCGTTTCTATGGTCTTTCAAACAGAAGTGTAAACAGTATGGGCAATTGCAAAAATACATCCTGATTGGCTATGGTCAGATAATATCTACTATTTCTCTCTTCTTCAGTCAAAAATTTAGAAGTATGGAAAGTATTTGTGGATTGAAGATGTATTTTGCAAAAAGGAGTCTTCACCTGAATTAAATGTAGAAGTATTGTAGCTCTATTTTTCTTATCGTCCCTACTTAAACATTCACTACTGGACAAAATACTGAAGCAAATGAACCTGAACATATCAACATTTTCTGATACTGTTTCAACTATCTTCATTACCTAGGGAAGCTTTTAGCAGGACCTCCAGATATCCCTTTAAACCTGAATTATTCCATAGTTCTGTATGCCTAAGTAGAAAAAAAACAACCAAACAACCAACCAAACAAAAAAAACCCTACCCAAAACCCAACCTACTTATAAAGAGGTCTAAAAATGCTGATAGCTGTTAAGACACTCTCATATTTTAAATTGCCAGATTTTATTCAGACTAGCTAGTCTTTAATATGTAGACATTGTAGAAGAAAAGCTTTATTTTGAAGTCCTTATTACTCTAATTAAATGAGACACGTAAGTAGTTGTAGTGCAAGCAGGGCACAGAGTGATAAACTGAATTAATCAATTGTTCAAAAGTCGAGTCCATAAACAGAATGACAAACAGTGCTTCAAACAATGCTTCAAGTTGAATTTTTTCAGAAGACAAGAGCATGCAGATGTCAGTGGAACTTCTAATAGATGATGTGAATTTCCAGTTTAGGGACTACTGATTTTTACAATACAGGTATATTTATTTTCTTCTCCATAGAAAAGATTTGAAATTTTAAATGGTTGGTTGCACAGAAAAGCTACACTAAAATAAACAAAGAAAGAGAGAAAAGTGAACTGATGTAAAATGCAAAAAACTAGGCTAGGTTTATCAACTGTATTTGCAGCTTTATTTGCAAATTGCAGTATAACGTTCAATAACTAGCCTTGATGAACACTGCAGTTATTCAGCATCACTTTTTACTAAAACATGTGTGTAGTTTGTTACAGGACATTCTGTTGGTCCTCCAAATTGGCTGAGCATTTTGAAAAAGAATAATGGATGAATAATCAGTAAAAGTATGTACTAACAGGTAGAAAAGTATCTGCAGTACACTTTTTTAGTATTCCAGACTTGTAAGTATTTGTGAATACTATTAGTTGTCCAAATATTATTTGTTAGAATGAAACTGACCCAGCTCTGTTATGTGTCTGGTCTCCAAGCTAAACCTTTTATTTGAAGGATTATATGCAATTTAAATGGTGCATAAACTTCATGTTTGCTATCGATAAAGGTGTGAATTGCATGTGTAGCAAATACTGTTCTTAAACACTGTTACCTCATTCAGTTACCCGTTGAATTAATTAGCATGTTCTTGCTTTTTACTTATTTCCTTACTAGTTTTGTACCACTGCTTCTGAATAATGGGTTCTTATGTAAGAAACACAGGTCTCTGGTCCTTGCTGGAGATTTGTTTGTTTAAAACCCCTTCTCTACCATTTATAGTTTTCTTCAGCTTTAGTTTACCTCAAAACCTCAACTTCATTTAGTAGGGTTAATTTATACAATTGATCTGGTTACTACTATATATCTCTAGAGTCCTTTAATAGTTTTGCTCCTTTATTCAGTTATTTACTGTGAGTGATAGGGTTTTGGATGTTACTTGTTAAATACAGAAAAACAGCTATTTATGCCAGTTTTCACAAAGATTTGTTGATTTTACTTCCTTGCCACCTGAATGAATATGGCTTCAGGGCTCTCTTCCCTTAGACCACTTTGCTGTACATGTGTAAGTCAAAAAATCACTCAAGGAATTTTACATGGTGTTTATTTATGTTAATCTGCATGTAATAAATAAACAATATGTATTTTTGTATAGTGTTAATCGCAGATAAATAGCATAAAAACTCCTGGAGTAAGTCTTGCATTTTGTTATAGTATGTAAGTTTATTTTCTTCTTCACATGTTTTTTTCCATAATATCTGCAAGGAAAGATGGGGTGAATACCGGAGATTTATAATTCAGAATGAAAGAAATTTTGGGAAAGGCGTGAATAATCAAACAAAATTTACAAAAAAAAAGGAATATTTTCAAAAATTGCTTTTGCCAGGTAAAAGACATTATCAGTAATGCAGCATTCTGAAACTAGGAGTCCTGGAAGTGATGCTAATACTTTCAGGTTTGGTTTTGTTTTTTTTTTTTTTTAATTTTAGTTGCAAAAGTAAATGAGCTCTGCTTGTTCTACGATATTTACCTTGTAAATTTCTGTCATTATGAGCCCAGTTTGTAATTCTCTTATTTGATTTATGCTATAGTCATTCCAAGCAACTCTTATTCAAATTACATTTGATGGATTTTTATAAAGAGATTTCACATTACTTTTTTATTAGTTATTAGAACTTACCAAACAGTTTCTCCTAGAGCAGCTGATCTGTAGCTTAGAGCAGCAACTTCTTGTAATTTCTAATGCAACATTTTATAAAAGTGAGTCAACTATAGCTAACAGAGACGGCACCTACTGTCATATTTCACTTTCCAGTTATCGTAGCAGAAAACAAGTACATACAAGCTGTGAAAAACCAAATCAAAGCTACTACTGAATAAAGCTTAAAACTTAGATTTCTTTTTACATAAAATTTAATGAAATAACCCTCCAACTTTTAAAAGAACCAAGGGAAGTTGTGCTATTTTTTGTGCAATATAAGATTTCAAGAATACTTTTACTGCAAACTTTCGTCATAAAAATTCAGTACATATTACACCCACTTCCCACCTTGAAGAGCCACGGTATAAACTTAAAGCTTTTATGCTGTAATTTATTTCACGTAGGACTTTCTGACTAAATGCAATGTCATGGCCCTGAGGGCACTGTTAGCCCTGACTGTCCCTGTCCTGCCCTCTGGGGCACCCCCCGCCTTGCCCGCAGCCCAGGACCCCATTTATGGCCGCTGGGGGCTGTCAGCCCCTGCCATGCCCCAGCAGGGCCAGTATCCAGCTCCCACAGCCCTGCCCTGCTGGGTCCAGCCGAGCTGGACCCACCCGCAGGCCCCCATCCCAGCCTGGCCTCCGCCCATCCCCGTCCCCAGGGAGGTGCCCGATGCCGGGGGGCTGGGGCTGCCCTGGTGCTGACCAAGGGTGGCAGGAGAGGCCCTGGCTGTCAAGCCCTGCCCTGACCTAGATGCTTCTGGTGCCTGGCCCCCACAGTACCCTGGCATACAGTTCTACCAAGAATTTCTGTTTTCTGTTTTGAACACACAATTAGACACAAGTTGTCATATGTATTCTCAGAGAAGAGTGACATGAAACAGTTGTTTCAGTGTGTGCAAGACCGAATCTTTGTGTTACCTTCTGAACTGGTCCCCGCAGTTGTTGTCTTTGAAGAACTCCAGACAAAAGAAAAAGTAGGCTGCTGTAATGTGAACTGCAGGATTGGATCAATGCATTGCTGGAAAAAAAAAAATAAAAAAAAAAATTACAAGTGCTTAAGCACATAAATTAGTTAGGGCCAACAACAGTGAAATGTAAACTTACAATTGACAGTTTAATAAAAGTTAGCATTTTTTAATCATCTCTGCCAAATTTACTTAGTGGGCTGGCAAAATAGTGTCATAAGATTCTTTTAACAAGTTTAAATCACTTGGGATACTGTCTGACAATATATTGTCTTTGAGGACGTATTTCCAGCTTCTGCAAATGCAAATGGAAATAGTATCAGTCTTCCTTAAATATTTCTATTAAATTCATAGGGTAGATATCAGAGACTGTTTTTCCACAGGCAAAGAAATATGATGAGAATGGGAAGGATGATGTTATGTTGAAAGCCAGGAACTGGACTTTGAGTTTTATGAGTTCTTTGAGATTTATGTCTGAAGTACTATGAAAAAGCATTCTAATCATCTCTAAGTGGTGCTCTCTTTAAGCTTAGCTTCTACTCATGGAAGCCCTGACTAGATCTCTTCCCAACCTGGAATATGAGAAGCCTCTAAGAAAAAGTCTTACATGACTCACTCCTTTATATCAGTGTGAAAAGGATCCCTTGAATATAAAGTCTAACTTGGTCCATGTAAGTAGAAGTCATGTAATTCCAGTACAATTAATCATTTAAAATTAATTGGGGGGGGGAGGGGAATCAAATCCTTAATGTTCAAGTAGTCTATTTTTCCATCTGCATTGAAACATCTACAAAGAAATTTTTTAAAAGTTTGTATTTTCATTAGTACATGAACTTTGACTGGCTTATCACTTAAAATATGATTCTTGAAATCATAATCCAGACACCTTGAATGTGTAGAATTAGTGCAAAGTTTGTAAGTTATGCTTACATAAACATTGACAATTTAAAAAAAAAAAAAAAGCCTTCCTAACAAGCATAGCTCAAGACAGCATGAACTTCACTTTAAGAGTTCTGCATTCTGGTGCTCTTTGTTATGCATAAAATTTCATTAAGAACACTAATTTTGCTTGGTTTTTTGTACTTTAATATAATTAAAAAAGAAGAGCAATCCTTCCTGATTTAAAGGTTCTGGTTTTGTTTTTTTTTTTTTCTTTAAAGTTATCCTGGTAAGTGACAATATTTTACTCATTATATAATAACTTATAGTTGTTATAACAAATATTATAAGTTGGGGATATTTTGATTAAAGAGTTTTGCTTAGAAGATCTAGATTCATCAAAATTTATGAGTGTGACAAATGAGGGAACTAGTGTTTTTTGTAAGAAAAGACTGAAGATTCAGAATGTGATTCTGTCCAAACTATATGGGAGGAAGTGATTCAAGATGGATGGTGGAAGATGTGTCAGTCTCAAAATATTCAAGACCTTTTTCTTTAGAGCATTTCTTGCACATGAAAGCCATGGCTCAGGTGTCTACCATTTAGAACTGAGAACCAGAATAGAAATAATCAAAATCAAATTCATTGGAAGTGTGTAAAGCAATACAAAAAATCCTTTTTGATCTTGCAGAGATGAAAAAGTAAATATTTTCTTATGTTTCCATTGCTACAGGATCAAAATAAGAGAACTTTGACTACAGAACTATCAAAAATGTAATACAACAACAACAAAAAAAGAGATTCTCACTAAAATACAGCAAAATTATCAAAACTGTAAGATTAGGAATGCGAATATGGGACATCAATCAACAAATAAAAATTACATGCTCTACAAATATTCTGAAACTCAAATTGAGGTACTGTCAATGAATGAAATAAGGAGAAAAAGAACAATGTTAAAAAGATGAAACTTCATAATTAATTTAAAAAAAGAATAGACAAGACACTAAAGAAAAAATCTGGAAACATCACTAATTCCACATATATCTGTCACAGGGCAATTCCACATATGAATATTAATGGATATATTTTCAAAGTTAATCCCCAAACTGTGACAGTTCTGCTCTGCATGTGCAATGGTTTTATTCACATGGATATGGAAAGTATATTACATGTAAATTTATTTGTAAAGGTTGCAGCTGTACTGGCATTTTAGTTTGGCTTAGGAGTGTGTTGGGTTTGTGTGGCAAGGTTTTGGTAGCAGGGGGGGTACAGGGGTGGCTTCTGTGAGAAGCTGCTAGAAGCTTCCCCCATGTCTGATAGAGCCAATGCCAGGCAGCTCCAAGACAGACCCGCTGCTGGTCAAGGCTGAGCCCATCAGTGACAGTGGTAGCGCCTCTGGGATAACATATTTAAGAAGGGGAAAAAAAAACCTGTGCAATTGTAGCCAGAGAGAGGAGTGAGAATATGTGAGAGAAACAACTCTGCAGACACTGAGGTCAGTGAAGAAGGAGGGGGAGGAGGTGCTCCAGGCACTGGAGCAGAGATTCCCCTGCAGCCCATAGTGAAGACTATGGTGAGGCAGGCTGTCCCCCTGCAGCCCATGGAGGTTAACAGTGGAGCAGATATCCACCTGCACCGTAGGGGACCCCACACCAGAGCAGGTGCATGCCCGAATGAGGCTGTGACCCCGTGGGAAGCCTGCCTTGGAGCACGTTTGCTGGCAGCACCTGTGGACCCATGGAGAGAGGAGCCCACGCTGGAGCAGGTTTGCTGGCAGGATCTGTGACCCCCTGGGGGACCCATGCTGGAGCAGTCTGTTCCTGAAGGGCTGCACCCCGTGGAAGGGACCCATGCTGGAGTAGTTCGTGAAGAACTGCAGCCTGTGGGAAGGACTCACTTTGGAGAAGTTCATGGAGGACTGTCTCCCATGAGAGGGACCCCACGCTGGAGCAGGGGGAGAGTGTGAGGAGTCCTCCCCCTGAGGAGGAAGGAGTAACAGAAACAATGTGTGATGAACTGACCGCAACCCCTATTCCCCATCCCCCTGCGCTGCTGGGGAGGGAGGAGGTAGAGAAATCAGGAGTAAAGTTAAGCCCGGGAAGAAGGGAGGGGTGGGGGGAAGCTGTTTTAAGATCTAGTTTTTATTTCTCATTACCTTACTCTGATTTGATTGGTAATAAATTAAACTAATGTCCCCAAGTTGAATCTGTTCTGCCTGTGACGGTGATTGGTGAATGCTCTCTCCCTGTCCTTATCTCAACCCACGAGCCTTTCATTATATTTTCTCTCCCCTGTCCAGCTGAGGAGGGGGAGTGATAGAGCAGCTTTGGTAGGCATCTGGTGTCCAGCCAGGGTCAGCCCACCACAGAGTGTGCTTTCAAAGCGATTATTACCTTTACTTGGCTTTGGTCACATCACAGACTTAAATTGGAGCATCCTCTTGAAATAAGCTGATCTAGAAGATGAATCAGGAATGCACCTGATGTGCACCAAACACTAACAGACATTCAGCCTGTTCATCCAGACTGGATCTAGTCCAGATGATAATCCTCCAAAATGATCATAGGGGGGACACTGGGTTTCCAGTACCAATGGTTCAGTCAATAGCTCCACTCCCATTGCTCTGCAATACTTTTGAGTGTACACACACACAAAGGGTAGTAGACAGCTGGTTGCTCACTTAATAAAATTAGACTTCTACTTAGATGTTCCAGCATAAGTTTTCATGTTCAGAACTTGCAGTACAATAGGCTGTCTTTGCAATCTTGTTACTTTTGAGCACTCAAAGGAAAACATATATTTTCCAGAAATTAAACGTGAGTTATAATGCACTTGAATCACCTTTCATTATTTTTTGAAATTAAGAACATGCTTATAGAAAAAGTGGTTATTGTTCTTCATGAAGAAAATTAGATTAATTGTTTCAAGTACATTTTAGTGTCTGCTTTAAACTTAGAAGACTAAAGCTTTATAGAGAAAAATTTTAGAGCAAAATATTGCTACCAATAGTGATGGAAACAGAATATATATTGCAAATACTGAGAAAATTTTACAGGTTTTGGCTTTGTGAGCTTCAAGATAACAGCATTAACTTACACCTGAAAATAAAATGCATGAGATTAATTTAGGGGAAAAAAAAAAACCAACAAAAAACCCAACCAACAAAACCCACCAAAAAATCCCCAGGAAAAAGACAAAAGAGGAAAATAATGAAGAAAATATAATACTGGTGTCATGATGTTTTATAAGTTTTGCATTAGTGATGATGCAAGATGCTAAAAATGCTATAGGGAAACTTTTCCTTTGCATTTTGCAAATGAAGTACCTCAAAAACCAAAACAGTTGTTGCTTTTGAAAGCTGTACAATATTTTCATTAGTAATATTTAGCAATTCATAAAATACAGGGTGGCAGGCATTATAGCTATGATAATCATGAAAAATGTAGGAAGTTGTTGTCAGTAACTAATGAAACAGTCACACTTCATGAGTATGTTTTTCTGATAATAGGTTTGCTCTATATGGTGACTGTTGTGCCACTCATTAAAATTACAATAAAACCATTCTGGAATATCTGTGAGAGCCTGAAAACATTCAATGAATGAAGCGAGTAAAATATTATGATTTCAGAAAGGATTGCAGTGAAAGCAAATGATTAAAATCATACCATTGGAAAAACAAAACAATGTATTTATATATCATCAAGCAGAATATTCTTAACTCAGGAATTCAGGAATTAGAAGTGTTTACCACAGTCCTGAGGTTCCAGAAATGGCAATTAATTATTACTGTAGTCAGGAAATTTGTCCTTTGACAGCGGACTGGGCTGTGACCTTAAGGGTAGCTTGTACCTGGCAGTTAAAACAAAGTATGAATTTATAAAAATATTTTTATTTTTAACACAGCTAATGTAAAGGTACCTTTCTGAAATAGATATGTTTCCTAAAGCCTAGGGAGTTAGTACCACAAGTGGTACTTCTCACTAGAATTATTTTGACAGTAGCTTCCAAAAATTCCACCTTTGAGACAGGTAAGCAAAGTGTTTATTCTGAACTCAGGTATCACAAACAGTAATGTTAGTGTCCCTCCTACCTTAGCCTCCTACAGAACTTAGTATAGTAACTTGATGGTTAAATAGAAGGTATCTAAGAAAAAAAAAAAAGATAAAGTAAGCCTAATTGGTTTCCCCTAAAATATATATATGTACATTTTGCAGTGAGCTCAAAATTCTGATTGCTGTTCTGGGTTAACATCTCTGTATTCTCAATGATGTCTGCAATCAAGATAAAAGAATTGTATTTGTTCATCAGACTGAGCTGAAAAAAAAATATACCCATTGTTTTACTTAGGTAATATCAAATTAATTATCAATCAAATGTAAATCGAATATCAAATATGAAAGGTAATATCAAGCAATAGAGAGAAGTCTGCAAAGATTCAAGATGTTAAGAGATGAACTGATCCCACATATTAAAGGAACCTGTATAGAAACAGAAAGAAAACAGTCTACAGGAGTAATTAAAAGTATTGTATTGCCAAGGTTCTTCAACTTTCTTTGTTTTAATCCTAAATCTTTTTTTCAAACAACCAGACTTGAAGGAAATAAATTTATGTGGGTTGGCTTAATAGCACTTTAATAATAATAATAACAACAACAACAACAACAACAATTTTACAACACATGATTGAAATATTAATTAATAATTAACAACTTGGTTATTAAAATAACCTGCATGAACAGGTTATTATTTCTTCTGTAGAGTGTAGTAGTGAAAATAATTCAACCTTGAAATAAGATAAGATTTAACCTACTTTGGGGAAAAATATTCACTTATAGAAGAATCAGATCTAGTGGTTGACACTTTGTGCTTTAGATTCTATGATTACATCTACAGTTTGCTGCTGTTGTGGTCAGATAGGTGCAAAAATGGCCTCAAGGGATGGAAAATCCTGCATTCTGTCCCCATTTTGAGTCCCACATTTATTTGGTGATTCCCTACAGATCATTATCAGTCGTCCACTTGTACATGCGTAATGGCGTACCACGCTTTAAAGAGCAGTGCCCCATTTCTTCTGGAGGTCAGATTCTGCTCATTTCAGTCTGAATATTTAATACGTGCATGTTTAGTGCATTCATGAATTTTGAGACTAGACATAAAGGAGGCCTTAAAAAGCATTGTAGGTATCTACCTGGTATCTAGCAGCTGAGTGGAGAGTGGATGCCAACAAGTATGTGAGTTATATCTATCAATACACATGATCACAACAAGTAACTTTTGTGCTGAGAACTTCCTCGAGTTTAAAAATAAAAATCAAGAGGTAATCATATTCATGAAAATGTTGATCATACACTATTTTCTCACTGGCTTTCTCTTACTAGGTGACTGGAGACAAGACAAGAACAGCACATGATTAATTGTAAGATGTTGAGGATTTATTTTTTTAATAGAAGTGGAACACAACATGCCTATGAGCTGCTAGTACTTGAACTTTCTCAGGAAAATACTGAAAATTCAGATGACTGAAAAACCAAGCATCCATATTTGTGCTCCATCACAAAGCTAGATTAAAAAATATTAGAATGGATGATATTTCTGTTACTGTATCATGGCTCCAAAGGGACTGTTCCTGAGATGATAAACTGTAAGACATTCTTTTAAAGAACTGAAAATGCATCTTACTTTAAATAGATGAAAATCTGATAGCTTAGTACTTCAAAATGTTCAACTAATGCAGGCTTTGTTTCTAGAGCTAAAGAATGGAAATAAAAAAAGGCTTACTTTTTTTGCAATTGTCTTAGCCTTTGAAGGTATCAGATCACCTTCAGTGTCTGTATTAACAATATTAGGATAGGATAGGATAGGATAGGATAGGATAGGATAGGATAGGATAGGATAGGATAGGATAGGATAGGACACGACACGACACGACAGGACTGGGTAGGATAGGATAGGATGGGATAGACTGTTTCAGTTGGAAGGGACCTACAATGTCCATCTAGTCCCACTGCCTGATCATTTCAGGGCTGACCAAAAGTTAAAGCATGTTGTTAAGGGCATTGTTCAAATGCCTCTTAAGCACTGACAGGCTTGGGGCATTGACCACCTCTCTAAGAAGCCTGTTCCAGTGTCTGACCACCCTCTCAGTAAAGAAATGCTTCCTAATGTCCAGTCTGAACCTCCCCTGGCACAGCTTTGAACCATTCCCACTTGTCCTATCATTGGATACCAGAGAGAGGAGATCAGCACCTCCCTCTCCACCTCCTCAGGAAGCTGTAGAGAGCAATGAGGTCACTCCTCAGCCTCTTTTTCTCCAAACAAGCCCAAAGTCCTTAGCCGCTTCTCATAGGACATTCCTTCCAGCCCTTTCACCAGCTTTGTTGCCCTCCTCTGGATGCATTCAAGGACCTTCACATCCTTCTTAAATTGTGGGGCCCAGAACTGCACACAGTACTCAAGGTGAGGCTGCACCAATGCTGAATATAGCGGCATAATCACCTCTTTGGACCAGCTGGTTATACTGTGTTTAATGCACCCCACGATGTGGTTTGCCCTCTTGGCTGCCAGGGCACACAGCTGACATATTGAGCCTGCTGTTGACCAACATCCCCAGATCCCTTTCTACAGGGCTGCTCTCCAGCCACTCCACTCCCAGTTTATGCTTGTACCCAGCATTACTCCATCACAGATGCAGAGTCCAGCATTTGGACTTGTTAAGTTTCATCACATTAAACATAGCCCAATGCTCCAATCTATCTAGATATCTCTGCAAAGCATCTTGTACCTCAAGAGTCAACAGCACCTCCCACTTTGGTATCACCAGCAAACTTGCTAATGGTGCATTCAACTCCTGCATCCAGATCGTTGATAAATATATTGATCAGGACTGGCCCTAGAACTGAACCCTGTGGAACACTGCCAGTGACTGGTCGCCAGCCAGACATAGCCCCATTCATTACAACCCTTTCAGCTCTGCCCTTCAGCCAGTTCTTCACCCAGTGCACTGTGAACCCACTCATCCCACAGTTGGACAACTTGTCCAGAAGGATGCTGTGAGGGACAGTATCAAAAGCCTTACTAAAATCCAGAAAAACTACATCCACCACCTTCCCTTCATCCACTAGGCGGGTGGCCCTATCATAGAAGGATATCAAATTAGTTAAACAGGACTTACCCTTTGTGAGCCCATTTTGACTGTGCCTGATGATTGCATTATTCTTTAAATGCCTTTCAGTAGTACCCAGTATAATCTTCTCCATAAGTTTTCCAGGAACTGAGGTTAGACTAACAGGTCTGTAGTTCCCTGGGTCTTCCCTCATGCCCTTTTTGTTGATTGGAATAACATTGGCTAGCTTCCAGTCAGCAGGGACCTCCCCAGACTCCCAAGACCTTTGGTAGATGATTGAGCGGGGTCCTGCTATAACATCCACCAGCTCCTTCAGTACTCTGAGATGAATCCCATCAGGCCCCATGCACTTGTGAACATTCAGCTGATACAGCTGGTCCCTTACAATTTCAGTGTCCACAAATGGAAAGTCACTGTTCCCACACTTGTGGTCCTCCATCTCAGGGGACCGGTCAGCCCGAGGTCTATCAGTTTTATTAAAGATTGAAGAAAAAAAAACATTGAATGCCTCCACTTTTTCTTCATCCCTATTAGTCAGATGACCATCTTCAACAGGTATCGGTCCAATGTTTTCTTTAGACCTCCTCTTGCTATTAACATACTTAAAAAAGCTTGTTATCTGACACAATATTGGCCAGTTTTCACTCTAACTGAGCTTTGGCCTTTTGTGTCTTCTCCCTACATAAATGAACCACAGCTCTGTACTCTTCCTGCAAAGCCTGACCTTGCTTCCGGAGATCATACAGTTTGTTTTTCCTCCTGAGCTCCATGAGGATTTCCCTGTTCAGCCAAGCTGGTCTTCTGCTCCACTTACTTGATGTACAACACAGTGGAATTGCCTGCTCCTGTGCTTCTAAAAGGTCGTTCTTAAAGACTGACCAGCATTCATGGACTCCTAAGGCCTCAAAAGCAGATTCCCAGGGTACTCTGCTAAACAGCTCCCTGAATAGCTTCAAGTTGCCTCTCCTGAAGCCCAGGGTATCAACTCTGCTGTCCTTTTTTCTTATTACACTGAAAATTTTAAACTCAAGTATTTCACGACGACTGTGGCCAAGACAACCACCTACCATCACATCCCCCACAAGTCCTTCACTATTCACAAATAGCAAGTCTAGGAGGGCATCTTTCCTAGTTGGCTCACTGAGTACTTGTGACAAGAAGTTATCTCCTACAAACTTCAAGAATTTCCAAGACCTGCTCATCACAGCAGTATGATATTTCCAGTTGATGCCTGGGAAGTCAAACTCTCCCATAAGGCTACCAATCTAGAAATTTCTCCTAATTGCCTATAGAATAATTCATCAGTGCTTACATCCTGACTGGGTGATTGGTAGTAGGCACCCACTATATCATCTCCTTTGTTTTCCATCCTCCTAATCCTCACCCAGATGCTCTCAACCACATCATCACTAACTGTAAGGCCTGTGCAATCAAGACTCTCCCTTATGTATAGTGTGACACCTCCACCTCGCCTGCCCTACCTATCCCTCCTGAACAGCCTGTAGCCCTCCATCCCAGCACTCCAACTGTGGGACTCATTCCATTGAGTCTCACTAATACCAATGATATCATAGTTCTAGGAGCTATCTAATGCTTCCAGTTCATTCTGTTTTTTTCTCATACTCCATGTGTTGGTGTACAAGCATTTCAGATACGCTCCTGAACCCTTTGTGCTCCCAGGAGCAGTGTAAATGTTCCCACTAGCATTGCCACCCTCATGTGATGCCATGCCAACCCTTGGCTTACCTACTGCAATTCTGTTGGTATCCCCTTACCCCATCGATTCTAGTTTAAAGCTCTCTTTATTTAGTAATTTTTTAGTCATCTTCCCTCCCCAAACATCTATCATCAGGTTATCAAAAATCTTCATAACATTAACCCACTGTGGGTAGAAATCATAAGTAGAGAAACAATAATCAGATACAATAATCAGATATATCGGCCTCATAATTATGATCATTATTCTCATCTGATCTTTTTACTCTTGTTATATAAAAAAATGAAAAGAAAAAAGAGAAAGGCAGGTTCCCAAGACATGTCATCAACATATGTACATGATTAGATTTATACAGTAAAAAGAAATTAAACCACTGTTCAGCTCTATCCAGAGATATTTGCATGCACCCAGTTTGCAAGCAGGTGATCACATGTGTAAACTGAGAAGAATTTTGAGGCTCACTAAATTTATAGTGATTTCTGAGGCTTCAGATTAGTGTCTTGCTGTTCTGATTCTACAACCTCTAAAAGATTCATATAAACATAAAATAAGAGGCTAAAGCACTAAAATTGTGTTTAACATGCAAGGAGTTAATTAGAAGTGAAGCATATCACATTACATCTATAGCATAATCACTGCATAGAATAAGTAGTGAAGAAAAGAGGTCAGATGGATAATCATTATAGTTAGTGTTTTCTTCTGATGACCCTGGTCAGATAGACCATTTCTTTGTCTTAAGATGATAACTACTAATTTTGCAGAATTCTTCTGTGAATACTCATTACACCTTTTCTCTATGAAATGACAGCTTGAAATATACTGTTTTGGGGAATAGTTCTGCTTGTAAACTTACTCATCTACAAAATGAACAGCAAAAGAATGGGAAGAGAGCAGTCAAACTCACTTAAAAACTCAAACTATTGTCTGTAGGCTCATATGCAAAGCTTCACTGACTTGAAATAACTTGAAGGAAAAGATTACTTTCTCCCTTTCCTCAGTACTTCTAGCATTACACCAAAACCTCTAGGTTATCAGCATTTCAGTTTACAGCTTTTAGGTCATACCTTCATTGTCATGAATGAAACCTATAGCCTCTGCTCATCTTTTTCTTGCACATACTGTTCTGAAGTTAAAGAGGTGAATAAGGAGAACTCATACTGCCATGAAAGAATCTTTAATCAATGAATAACATTGAATAACATTATAACCCCAAATATGTGAACCTTTAATGTAATAAATCTATTATCTATGAGAAAATATACTCTTCTATAGCTCAGAAAAAAACAGTTATCAAAGCCCTTTGCATATTCAGAATCAAGATAACCTGTACACCTAATAATTCAGATAAAATACCCTCAATAAAGCTGATGAGCCAGCCATAACAGATTTGAGAAGCTTCCATACTTGCTTTCTGCTCCCTGTTTTCTGTTACAAATAAGCATTTCTATTAAGAAACACTTCTATTAAAAATGAAACATGACCATAGCAAAGCTAGGAAGATTGGGGGAGAAATGGGGATAATGGATAAGTTTAGATTTATTTCTGAATAATTTTTCATGAAGGTTAATATCAAGCCAGTGCACTTCATTTTTTCTGGTAAATATTTGTACAAGGGTCAACATCCACCATGACAAGTATTAAATCCTTCACTACTGAATTACATACATGTTAATAGAAAATTCACAATGTAAAAGGAAGAGCTAGAATTCTAACCTTGAACGCATACATAAAATACATTCATTGAACTCATTTGAACTCTAAATTGATTTTTACTAAACATCACTCAAGGCTAAGTGAATTTTAGTTAAAAACTTACTGTGGCATCATCTGTCCCTCTAACAAGGATGTCAAAAATAGCCTCTGGTCTACTTCCAACTGAGCTCTTCTTATCTTTTACAGAAACCCATCTGCTGTAACACCAATGAAGATGGATTTTTTCCTGAGTATTTTTCAAATGCATTGACATTTATTTTAGGTACTGTAATATGTAGGTGTATTAAATTTGCTTATTACTTTACACTTTTAAGTGAACTACAGACAACAAAAAGAATCTTTTTTGTTACGGTACATGGAATTCATTTAAGGGAGATTTGTAAAACAAAGTAATTTTAAGCATTATTTTCCTTTGATATCTGAATCTCTTAATAGAGTGAATAGCTTCTCTAGTGTAGATTATAAGGGAGGAAAAGGATTCTCCTGGAAATACTGTATGAAATGTACACCAGTCATAAGAACATACGACCTCATTAGGAATTATGTGCACTTTCACTGTAGCTGAAATTAATCTGTATTTGTGATGTTTACTCTACAGTTTGTAAACACAAGAAAGTTCTGCCTACTGTCAGGACCAGAGGCAATGGGCACAAACTGAAACACAGGAGGTTCCATCTGAACATAAGGGAAAACTTTTTCACTGCTAGGGTTACTGAACACTGGCACAGGTTGCCCAGAGAGGTTGTGGAGATATTCAAAAGCCATCTGGACATGGTCCCGGGCAACTGGCTCTAGGTGGCCTTACTTGAGCAGGGAGGGTTGAACAAGATGACCTTGAGAGGTCCCTTCCAGCCTCAACCATTCTGTGATTCTGTGAATGAACGGATGAGTTAAGAGGTTCAGGTAAAGTAAGGTAAAGTAAAAATGGAAGGCGATTACAGCGTACCTGTCAGCTACATTGTTGGACTGGAAGATCAGCAATGTAGGGATTAATTTCACTTTTTTCCCAGCTGCATGAGTGTTCTTTTAATGAAATCTGTTCCTCTGCTATTCAGAATTCTCATCTATAAAATAGAAAGACTATTTGTCTGTCTCACTGGCATGTTGATTAATTCATACACCTGGAGGTATTTTACAGAAGCAGCTAGAGAACCACTAAATTTATTAATAATAAAATGAACACAATGTAGTGGTAGTAAAACTGAAACAGAAATGAAAATAAGGGAGCAGTAGTGGGAGCAAAAGATTATTTTGAAGATTTGGCTGCACAGCTGAAGATTTGTTTTTTTCTGCACTACTAATCTGAAGGATAGTGTAAACATTCCTTTTCTGCTATTATACACACATAATAAATGAAAATAGAATTGGTAAGAGAAGTTAAATTTTATTTCAGGATGAAGCACATGTACATATAGCCATAGCATTAAAAAAATAGTGCGTCACATGTGTTACTCTTCGTTAGGAAGCTAGGCGTAACCATTTCACCTTCAAGAAAGTCCTGACTACCAGTTGTCTGTTAAGTTAAATAAACAGATGATGAGTGATATCTGAGTAATACAATACCTAATTAAACAAACAATTATTCTATTGATCAGCATCCATCCTTAGTATCTTCATTTATACAATTCAGACAAATCCAAAGATCCCACCTTCTGTTTATTTACAATCCTTAGTGCATAATGGAGACACACACTTACTTTTAACTGTTTGTTGATCCCCCACTTTAATTTTTTATTTTGTTAACAACATAATATAATATACAACATATAATACAATATAAACAATATAATATAATATAGGCCTAAGCTGTAGATATTTAATCAGGAAACTAAAAAGGAAATCAAACTCCCTCCCCCCCATTATTAAATATCTTATTTCATATTCAGGGGAAAAAAACCAATGTCTATACGACTTCTCCACCATAAATTTTCTGCAAGCTTTTTCAACATCAGAAGTTCAATAGTTAAAACAGACATTTGAGATCAAGATTTGTACCTAAAGTGATCCATGGCAACTGCCCATTAGTCACAGAAAACATAATGTAATTCAAATTAGCTTAGCCTGCCTCTCACTGAGGGAACCTTGAGCTAGCGACTGAGGAAAATGGGACTACACAGCCAACAAAACAGACCAGAAATGATAAATGAGGGGAAAGAAAGACATTCTAAAGGAGCAACAGCATTACAGAAAAAAATATTTTCTCAGTTTAAGATGAGAAGCCCCGGGGACAGGACACTTCATTGAGGTGAGGAACAGGAACGTAGGCAGGGCTGAAGGCGAAGCGAAAGGAATCTGTGATGCAGCAGCTGTAGAGGTTTAAGTACCAAGAAAAAGAATGGTCCCAGCAAGTCACTTAACCCTCCTGTTTGTAAAATGTGGATGATTACTTTGTCATTTGTTGCTATCAAAATAGTAAGTGTTCATCTAAGAATAGCCCATCTACACTTATCTCTGGAACAGTCATACTGCTCCATCCTTCTCCCAACAACCTACCATTGAATCTGGGAGAGACCTGGCAAAAGATTGCTACAGTGAGGTGAATTTCCCTTCCTAAAGTGTAATAAAAAGCTGATAATTTCTCTGGATGTTTTACAAACAAACACGCACTTATTGACTTTATGAATTATTCAAAAAATACAGAAGGCAAATCCTGTCCTAAACTTCAAATGAAACAATTCAGGAAGTATTCCTAACAAAAAGGGTAAGAAATAAGCTGAGTAGCAGCAACTTGCCTGTCAATATGCTATAATCATTATTGCATTAAAAAATGTAATGTTAATTATATGCTTAGTAAAATACAGCAGGACCAGACTGCTAGGGACAAAGATACAACATGATGATGAAAATCTGAACAATTTGTCCTTGCTTTCTATTGCTCCGCAAATTTTCTAGATACTTACCACAGTCTATTCTATCCAGTTAAGCCTCACGCTCTGAGGAAATACTTCTCTTCCAGTGCCCAGTCATCTGTTTTACAATGGAAAAAGGCAATCTTGAATAATGGATTACTCCAGCTGCATAAGTATTAATGAGCCATGTTTGCTTTATGTTCATACACACAGTTTTCCTATTATGACATCAGTAAGAATTTGGCTTTATATCATTGAAATTACAACCATGTACAGGAATATAAAGTCAAACTCATGAACTAGGGATAAGGGAATCATAATGACAAATTTGAATACTTCTGTGCATGTAAACTCACAAACTACAGATACACAAAAACCCTACAGAGCACTCTTAGCATATTTTTAATAACTCAGGAGATTGAATTATGCAAGGTTTTACTGCCCTGGATTGTGGGAACTATATAACATAGTGGAAAGAAGTAGAAAAGACGTAAAACATATAAACATATAAGTGATGCATTTTATATTGTAAGAGGGAAGACATATTTTTTTGAGGGCTGTAATCTATGTATCTCTCTAGTAGCTGCTGTTTTCAGTAACTATGTTTGTGAATGACCCTCTCTGTCACTATTACTACAGGAAGAAATAGAATCACAGTAAGCACAAAACTTCTGTGGTGTAACAATGAAAAAGGTGTCATAAAACATGGATTTTAAGACTTGCATCTAATAAGATTATGGAGAGATATTTTGTGAAGAGCTTGAGTGGTACTTTTGCATTAGTATATTGTGGACAATATTTGTATTTTGGTGGATAGGAATAGTAAACATACAAATTGACAAAAGTAATGAAAGTTGAGAATTTCTGTGATGCTGGAAGTTGGATTTTATTTGCCCAGTGTAACAAAGCTTTCCAAACATCTTTGTAGAAAACAGAATTGTGCTCTTATATGCTTTCTGCTCAAAGCTTAACTGTACAGCTTGCACTTCTTTAATATAAATGCTATTAAGAATAATTCATTAACTGTGTTGGCTGTATCACCCTTTTTCTCAGGTAATTACCAAATTTTCAGGCTACAAAACTGTAAAGACCTGCCATCATGTGGGTCTTTATTGCACAAGGTAGGGTGATGTTAATGTGTTCCATAATTTTTTTTTTTTTAGGAATAAAGAGAATATTTAAAAATATTTTGCAACTACTCAGAAGTTTGTGGGTTTTGGTTTTTTTTTCAAAAAAGTAGTTATTTTTTTTATCTGTCAGTTTGATAGAAAGTACTTGAGCATGCACAAGTAATTATGAAAATTCCATAAAAAAGTCATGAGCAAACATCTGTCATGTACAGCATTTTCTGACACTGACATTAGGGGCTACTTAGTACTCACAAGTGGAAAATCTGTAACAGCTGGAATGATTAAGTGATTACAAGAGAAAATGCATCATTAACACCATATACAGCAGTTCCTCTGACTTCTTTTCAGTTATGTCCTTTTTATGCATTGAAAATTTTTTAAATTTTAAAAAGTCTGTGTTGATCTATTTTCACAAGACACTTCAAATAGAAATAATTTGCGATCACTACATTTCCCTAAATTTTGGAATAACCTCCTTCATGAATTAGGACTATCTTAGTTATCTTTCAGACAATTTTTTGCTCAGTCCTTCAGGATGTTCTTAAAATTGGGCTAGTCAGTGTTTCTGTTACTGTGTGTTTAGCTTCTGTGTGTCCTAATAATCTGTCCTTTTGTCAGCTCTTTAAATAACTATTCAGGCATTCTGTTGTTGATGTTGAAGTTATCTAAACATTCTTCCAAACTAGATAAAAGGACACCAGTGTTTTGTTTTGTTTTTTTTTAAGCTGACACAATTTGATTGTTGAGCAGTATATGACTGCAAGTTGTCACACAGTTCCTTCTGTGTGCTTGGTCATTAAAAGCAGAAAATACACATTAACTCTCAGAACTTATGTTTGTTAAAAGTGTTTTCTTTTTTTTTTTCCCCAAAAACAGTCAAGAGAAAAATACACAGATCCCCCTTTTTTCAGGGGAACCTGAAAATATCAGGATATCTTATTAAGAAAGAATTCTTAAGCAGAAAAATCTCTCTCTTTATTCCATTTTCCCAACTTTATTTGGAAACCTGCCTGCAATAGCTACCTCTTTAAAAACATGCAGTTGACTGGACAATGACACACCTTGAAACTTGATGAAGGAATAATAATATTCTTCATAGTTCTATTTAGTGCCCCTATGGATAGGTTTTCACAGGAAATGCACTCACTTCTCCATCAAAACTCCTGAAAAGCAAAACTGGGTTCCTCATTGCACCCTATTGACTTCTGAATT
Organism: Theristicus caerulescens; assembly: GCA_020745775.1. Classification (NCBI taxonomy): domain Eukaryota; kingdom Metazoa; phylum Chordata; class Aves; order Pelecaniformes; family Threskiornithidae; genus Theristicus; species Theristicus caerulescens. The sequence goes on from CM036558.1 coordinate 81,170,817, forward strand.
CAACTGGTTGTTGAAGCTAAAAGTAGAATTTTGCAATGTTTTAATGCCAAATGGGGAATGTCAGTATTTTTTCTCATATTGCCAGACGTATGGATTTCTGTCTGTTCTTGTAGCATTGCAGATGTAAAAGTAATCTGCAATTAAGATACAACTCTAACACCATGGTGTAATACCTCCTGTTTTATTTTATCTCTCCTGAGTTGTGTTTTGTGTGGAATGCTTAGCACAGATAGACTCTACTCCTGATTGTGCTATCAGAATTATTAATAGGAAACAAAATACCACTACATTAAGCAGCACTCCATACTAATAATTAATACATTCATGTAAATAAATGCAGCAAAGACTGTACCCTACCATGATTAATCTCTTGGACATTGACTACTACTGGCACAAGAATTACAAGGACTGTACGTAGGGTATAATTTTTTTTAAGACATCTGTTTTGTTTTGTTTTTAAATAATGATCTTCCCAGCCTTCGTAGTCTATATTCTCAAAGTAATTCTTTCAGGCTGGATTAGCCTGTATAGGTGCTCAGATGAAGAGATTTTAAATATGTCATGATGTATGTAGATGACAGCTATTTAATACATTAAGATCTCACATTTCTGACATTTTCCATTGCTTGAATATAGTTTTGCATGTTGTTGTATATTCTTTGCAAAACAGATTCTAAATGAAAGAAGGCTTTCGCCTCTTTCTGTGTCTCCCATTAAAAATCAGATTCAAAGTGGAACTGCCTTCTTGCCTTCAATTAAGAGGGTAGTCTCCAATTCTTTATAAACCTTCTTTCTTCAGCAGGGAACCAAAAATTAAGAAGACATCTCCAATGAGGTATATTATTGTCTAATTGCCAGTAAAATTCCTGTTAAACACCTTTCAGTTACACAAAACTGTACCAGAAAGCCCAGCAATTGAGATATTCTGGCTCAGCTTTACAGACTAATACTTTTGCATAACATAATATTTGTGATTCTTGATAGCCCCATATCTAGCTTTGAAAATGGACTGCTTGGTCATCAGTAAATTAGACTTTAAAGCCCCTTTTCATGTAGTCTTTGGATGTAACTTTCTAAGTGTTCTTGTCTAAGTAGAGGGAATATTTTTGGACAAGAAAAAGATGTAAATTAAAGCATCTTGGATGATCCTCTGGATGTCACTGGGGCTGCATAATTTTTATGCATCTTTCAGTCTATTTCAAATTAAATGTTATAGCATTTCTTTGTAAAAAAGCTTAGTTTAATTTGGAATCTATTATTTTCAGCATTGTGTTTCCTTTCTGGGATTTAACATAACAGCACCTGAAAAAAATAATGAAGCCTTTTCTTGAATCTCTGGAATTGTAACAATGCTGAGCAAAGTGGGACAGTGACAAAATTAGTGTTCTTTTACTTTACGCAGCGACAAGCTGGTTTGAAAAAAAACAAAACAGTAAACCTCACTATTGCTAATTGGAAAATCTTACTTGTTGATAACACAAAGATATGCATTAAAGAGTGGGCATACTGCAAGCCATAAGGCAAAAATCTGATTTTGCCTCCCTCCAACTTCTCACTATGAGATTTAGTATGAAATGGTAGGGAATGAAGTAACAATTTTAAACAAAAAATTCAAGACATTATAAACTTAAAAGTTGTAAGACTCTGAGGGAAAATTTTGAAAGGCCGGTGCTATGCTACATAAAAAAATTGAAACACTAGCAAACACAGGCAAATAGTGTCATTTTCATCTCTGCAGAGAGGCTGAATGAAAATGCTTTGTTTTGTTACAAACACAATTTTCTGTCAAAATTGTTTTTAGTGGAAAATTTTCATCCCATTTTACTTACAACTAGTGCTTGGTCTCACTCCTGCAGGTGCAGAAGTATAGACATTGCACTTCTAAGCACTGCAAAGGCAGATGTGAAGAAGGAAGGCATTTTCATGTGCAAAAGGGAATAGAGGGTGGTATCCGAAAAACAGCAGCATTACATTTTAGCTCTGATCCCAAAAGAATTGACATAGTTCAGCTCTCCAGACCATGACCATTTTCCTGTCCTTAAATTGTATCAGTTCAGAAATACTGCTAATAATTCTGAGCTTTGTGAGATCCCATTATCCTAAGCTTCACCAGAGAACAACCTATGTCACGCTATCTGAAAGGTAACTTCCTGCTTTATTATTAAATGTAACTTTACCGCTCATACTTATAGCAAATTAGTTTCTGAGTTTTTTAATAGTGAAAAGACATTTAGTTAAGGGAACTGTGAGGCTACCAGCCTCTGTTACCTAACCTGGAATGCTTATTGAAACTTCCTTCTTTTTATTAATAGGTTTTAAGTTCCAATATTTCATTTAGAATTGTCAGTCTTCGTATGAAAATAATAAAAGTAATTATGTGTATTAGGGATAAGTAATAGCATGGAAGATGAAAGACAGCAGTATTTTCAGTTGAGAAGCATTGTATTGAAAAAAAATCACAGTATGTTGTACATTATGCTACTTGTATAATACTTTATCTTCATTTCTCATGTTTCTTTCTGTCTTTAAGATAAGTGTAAATTGTTGTCTGGTTACCTACCTTAAAAATGTTGAGACATTTAGCATTAGTAATGTTTGTGGGGAAAATGTTTTCCATTTCTGATTATTTAGTGTTATAAAATTATCCTGATTTTGTTTCATATAATTGTTAATAGCATTTACTCACATGTATGGATGACAGCAGCAACATGGTATGGATAGTAACGACTGCCAGCTTTAGCCGTAGAATCTTTCTGATCTCTTCATTTCTAATATTTTCAATATTAATAAAGTTGGAATAGGCCAATCAAATTTTCTTCCAGTTTTTCTTGGCATACTTTTTGAACAGAGTAATTGAATGTCAAATGAACAATATATTTTCTGCCTGAATTTTCGCTTAATAGTGTTTCACACTGAGTTTTAGATCTCATGTTTGTATGTGTAATATTTTTACCAAATCCACAGTACTGAACAGTACAGATCTGAATGGCAGCATCTAGTCAGTTCATAACAGAAACATACAAACCTCGAGACTGAAGAGCAGTCAGACTACCTGACTACTATCTGATATATCACCCAGACCTCCTAAGAAGCAGCTACAAATTTACAGCTTTTCTGGTCCAATATTCTTCACAGGCTATAGAAGATCACAGATTATGATGCCCATCATAATTCTAACAAAACATGTCTTAGAAGTGATTTTTTTTTTTTTTGGCTATACTCATTGATGATTATTATAGAACTGATTACTTTAGCAATTCCTATTCTAAATTTATTAATTGATTTTTTCTTTTTTTTTTTTTTTTTTTCTTGTTCCTGTATTACCCTTTGACTTTTCTCTATTTGGGCTCTAAATGCTCCTTTCTATATTGTTATACTCTGAATAGCTCTGTGTCTGCTTCAGTTTTAGAACATCTTTCTAGAAATGAATAGCCAGAATTATATTAAATACTCCAGGTGGGATTTCATTAGGCTTCTGTACAGTCACTGATACTACGTGTTTCAATTGGAAATACTCATACTGATGCATTGCCTTTTTCACAGCTGAATCAAATTGTTATTTTGTAATTTTCCAATGATAAATTCATCCATCTATGCTCTTTTCTAAGCATATAGCCAAAATTTTTTGGTTTAGTCCCCAAACACATGATCTTGATTTTTTTTACAATGCCTCCCCTTTCTGTTACTCTTGTAATAGGTTACTTTTGTAACCTCTCTCCAGGAATTTTCTGCTTTCAGTAATACTCATTGCCATCTCCTTACTTAGCTTACAATTCACTGTTAATCATCCTTTTCCTCTGTTAAAATAGTAACTCCTTGTGCAGCACCATATCAAGAACTACCCTGGTTTTGTTTTCTTAGAAGGCGGATTATCCTGTTAAGTTCTTCTAACATAAACTTTGCCTTCAGTGATGAATTTTATCTCATTTTCTATTCACTTCCACCACCCCTGTATTATACTTTCCTCTAAAATCTCTTAATTGAGGTGAAACAAATGTCTATTGTTGAACAGATCTGTTCTGCCTCGTCTTTTTTAAATGCAGGTACTATATTTGCTATTAATCATTCCTACGGCCTGATGTTTGACATGATAGATATATGAATATTCTCAAGAGACCTGCAATTTCATGTGCCAGTTCCTTCTGGCACAGAGATGATATATTCATCCCAATTTGAGTGCATTAAGGCAAAGGCAGGCACATCCTCAGGGTGAATGAAAGTCCTTGAGCGCTTCCCCACCACATCCCCTATCCTTCACATTGTTAGGTTACGTGATAAAGACAGATTTATTGCACTTACCCCTGGTTACCCCAGCAGTGCACAAGCTGTGGGGCATAGGTGTACAGGGGCTGAAGCTGCATCTGAAGATGAAGCTCCCTGAATGTGTCATCCACTTCAAATATGTAAATTTCCATGTTCATGCTTTCATTTCCATTGTCGACTTTGTCTTTGCTCACACAGAAAGTTTCAGAATCCTTAACAAAGACTCACATAAAGCATTTATCTTGCTTTGGACACAAAACTAGATTCTTATTTCCATTTCTACTAGAATAACCCCTCCTTCTCTTACCTTGTCTGTTTGGTTGGGTTTTTTTCAATATTATTTTTGTAGTTAATGACTTCTTGACAACTGTTAATATGTTTTGGAAATTTCAATTCATTATAACTTTGGCAATTCCTATTTCACCTATATCTTTGACTTTAAAGATTTAGATGTTTGTTTTCTTCATTCCTTGGGGCCTATATTTAGCTTATCTGGCAACAGACTATCACAGAAATATCATACCGCTGCTCAGCTTTTGCTCTATAAAAGATTCCAGCCTGCATGAAAATTTTCGTATATGTAAAGTCCACTAAATGATAGGTGACTCTGTGAAACAATTCACACATTACCAACACTTCAAACATTTATTTGAAAAGTTTCCTATATATTAAGAACATTGTGGGCTAGACTTGTTTTTTGGATCTGGAAATGCAGAATTCCTGTATCTAACTGATTAAATTCTTACATGTGTCTCACAATCTTGTAAGGATCCTGCCTTACAGTTATCAAGAATTGTATCTATGAGAACAATGGCAAATATTTGAAATGACTACCAAATGACTACCAAATAGTAGCTGTGATTCTTCAGGGAACTGGCATCAGTTCTGAATTCCCAACAAGTTTTGAAATCCTCAACTAATAATACAAATTTCTATTACGAGGTGTGTGTAAGAGGGGTCCTGGCTATGCTACTTCTTGTCTCTTGCATGCACAGCCTTAACCTCCTGCAAATGAGATGTGCACACATATAGATGAATATGCAGGGAGAGTAAAATGTTCAAGAAATACTTTTCTTTCTTTCATAAGCACCTGTTCTTTAAGGATTTTCAAAGCATCACTCTGAAATTTTGAAAACCATATTTAGAAATGGATTAAGATTCTCTTCTTTAAGGTACTCATTTATTTATCTGAAAGTTATGGCAGGTTGACACTGACCAGCAGCTAAACACCCACCCTGCCTCTCACTTCCTGCCCTCTCCTACAGGATGTGGAGAAAACAGAAGGAAGAGAAGACTTGTGAATTGAAATAAAGGCAGTTTAATAGGGAAAGCAAAAGCTGTAGGCATAAGCAAAGCAAAAAGAATTCATTCACTACTTCCTATCGGCAGGCAGTTGTCCAGCCACTCCCTGGGAAGTGGTTGCTTGGGAAGACAAAGAACATCATTACCTATGAATGTCCTCCCTTCCTCCCCCTTTCCCTGAGCTTTTATTGCTGAGCAGGACATCATGTTATGGACCATCCTTTTGGCCAGTTTAGGTCAGCTGTCCCAGCTATGTCTTCTCCCAAACTCTTGCCCATCCCCAGCCTATTTGCTGTGGGGACAGAGTGGGGAGAAAGCCTTGATGCTGTGCAAGAATGGTTCAGTAACAACCAAAACACTGGTGTGTTATCAATACTCTTTTGAACAGAAATGCAAAGCACAGCACCATATAGGCTGTTATGAAGGAAGTTAACTCCATCTCAGGCAGACCTAGTACAAAAGTGGAGAATATTAATTTTTATTAGTATGTCAGCTCCTTTCAAGCACGAAAGGTTCAGATGGAATATTACCAGGGTATCCCATCAAATAAGAAGAAAATAGCTATATATAACTGAACACATACCTTTATCCCACTACAATATCTCTTAGCTTATTTATAAGTTATACAAAAATGAGCAATGCTAGACTGGATTTTCAACAGCATCTAAAGACAGTGGCTAATTCCAATGAATGTAAAGAGTTATGGAACACTTAGCTCCCTGTAGAAAAAAACATAGCATGTGTGATTCTGTAACAAACAATACAATACAATGGCATGTACCACACGGAGTCTGCCATACCTAGTGATTCTTTCTGTACATCTGCTACAGATAAGACATTACAATCGTACTACTGCTTATGGTTTTCCACCGTGAAGCTGTGAAGTTGCAAATCAGTGAACTTGCATGTACCACTTCATTGACTAGACAAATGACCTTGGCACATTAAATTTAGCTGGATTATCTGAAAGATTGCATGTTTACCTCATGATGTTGCAGCTATCTCAGTAAGCTTATAGGAGAATTTGTAGAAACCTGGGTTACACAATTTGAGGAAAACTGTAACTTCAATTTCATAATTTCTTTTCAGTCCCACGGCCTTTTCTGATGTGGTTTTATTGATTCACCTGAGTGTTTCCATTGGGTTGCAGTGTTTCATTTATGAAAACATTTTTTTCACCAGTCTGATCTGTACCAAAGAATGGTTCTGTAGGACAAACATGGCTGCAGAGTAAACTTAAAACTCAACAAAACCTCAAGATTTATTCCACATTGTTAAGTAAGGAAGAATAGTCTTTTTTTAATCAAAATTCAAAAAGTTCTATGGCATCAATACAATTGTGTGTCTACTCACAATGCGACCTATTCTAAGAAAGCTTTAAAAAAATGTTATTACAGAAAACCTAGAATATTATAAAAATAAGGCCACAAATACCTCTCTCTCTCTTCCTTTCCCCTCCCTTATGCATGCAAGTCAAGTGGACTTATCAGAGCAACAGCAAAAGGTCTACCTGATGTTTTATCATTCTCTACAGGGCTTTGATGAACATCAAAGTATAAAAGCCTTTACCAGCTGGATACAAGATTTAGCTGAAAACATGAGTGATTAATAGCAATTATATCCAATGTGTAAAAAATTCCAAGAGACACTAACAGAACAGATCCATTTCTTTCCTCAAAGTTATTCTTTTTCCCCTCAAGCATTCTATTTTTTGCTGTTCACTAAAGAGACGAAATGATATGACAATGATATGACAAGAGAAAGATGGGTAAATATTTATTCATATGTTGTGAAAATGCCCATTATAAGCATAGTTTAAACAAATTTTTAAACATTAATTATGTATTTGATAAAAAAACTGACATTAATCACACACAATAGCACAGTGATTTCTTTCCAGAGCTGTCTAAAAAAAGAAGTTGAAAGAATATTAATAACTTAAAAGCATGATACCTGAATTCTGTTATCACTATTAGTTTTTTCAATATTGTAATTGAACTAACTTGGAGCAAATTTGTGGAAATATAAACTGAATAGTGGACTACAAGGTTAATGAAAAAGTGGTTGGACCATGAGGTTCAAACAGTAGTGATCAACAGTTCAAAATCTGAATAAGTGTCACCTTGGGTGCAGTCCTATTGCCACTGGGGCAGATATTGTTTAGTGACTCTGACAACAACCTGGACAAAAGGAGAATGCATGATCATCAGACAGACATGAGCCCTCACTGTCCTGGCAGCTGCAAAGCCTTGCAAAGGTGGTATTTACTGTTCTCATGATTAGTGTGGTTTTCACTACAGCTACTGTCCTGGTTTCAGCTGGGATAGAGTTAATTTTCTTCTTGGTAGCCGGTATGGGGCTGTGTTTTGGGTTTAGGACGAGAACAATGTCGATGCTAAGTACCGCTAAATAGTCGCTAAGTAGCGCTTACATTGGTCAAGGACTTTTCAGCTTCCCATTCTCTGCCCGGTGCACGGGGGGCTGGGAGGGAGCACAGCCAGGGGCGCTGACCCAGACTGGCCAAAGAGTTATCCCATACCATATGACATCATGCTCAGTATATAAGCTGGGGGCAGAAGAAGGAAGGGGGGGGACATCTGGCATGATGGCGTTTGTCTTCCCAAGTAACCGTTACATGTGATGGAGCCCTGCTTTCCTGGGGATGGCCGAACACCCGCCTGCCGATGGGAAGTAGTGAATGAATTCCTTGTTTTGCCTTGTTTGCGTGCGCAGCTTTTGCTTTACCTATTTAACTGTTCTATTTTATTTTACTTCAACTATTAAACTGTTCTTATCTCAATCCACGAGTTCTCTCCCTTTTACCCTTCTGATTCTCTCCCCTATCCCAAGGGGGGAGTGAGAGAGCAGCTGCGTGGTGCTTAGTTGCTAGCTGGGGTTAAACCACAACAGCTACACACCATTTGATTTGAAAGATGAAGTACAATTCTCTACGTACCCAAGCCAAGTCAGCCTGCCTCACAAAACGGTGAAAGTCAGGCATCTGAAAGAGATAACACTAAAAAGAAGTACCTAAATTTTGGATTATCTAAATTTAGATGTGGGAGAAGATGGTCTGAATTAAAATGACTTACACATGGTATTGCATAGCATTTATGTTCATAGAGTTTTTCAGTGCCTTAGCTTTCCTAACCTATAAGTTTTGGAAGTATTCATTGGGATACCCAGCAGTTCAGATAATACAAGGTTTCACTGACACCGACTTTTTTTTTTTTACCAGCAAAACTATATTCCTACATCTAGCTGTTTCTGAAAACTGATTGCATAAGTTTTCTGTTTGAAATAAAATATTTCTAGTCCATTTTTCTACCAGACTAAGCTTTTGCATTGTGCCTTTTTCTGGTATGCAGAATGCAGTACAGGGATTTCAATCCAGTGTGGGGATACTGGAACTGGTCTCCTTACACAGTACAGGACAATGATGCCAGAAATATTGATCCCAAGAAAAGATGGTTTTAAATAGCATGCTGCTACATCTGCCTTAGCTTTCCCAAGCAAATGCTGTGATAACACTCATTCCATTTTCACAACAAGCTCCTTCAGAGGAGGGCTCAAGTGTATCTGCACATAACTGCATTTTACTTTGCAAAGATGTCCTTATTCATCACAGATTGAAAAAAAAAATGGCTACTGCAGTTAAATCTCATCTAAATCTGGCCATAAGTTTTATGACCAAATTATAAAACTGTGGAAACAAATAATATATTAATGTGGTAGTTGTATACCTTGTGCAAAAAGGAGTATGTGACAATTAGACGTGTTAAATATCCGTCCTGAAAATATTTTATCATTAAACCAAAAGTTCCCTATCTCAGGCTTTCATAAGGCCTAAAAGAGACTTCCCAAACCAATATTTTCAGTTCCCTGATCTCATAGACATCCATTTCATGTAACTCTTCTAATAAATTTTAATACACTTCTCATTTTCTGAAGAATATTATTTTCTATTTCTCACTTATTTGTGACCAGTTTATACTTATTTGTTCTTGTGGCAATATTGTCTTTCTGCTCTTCCACTTCTCCAGCATCTATGCGCTTCATCTAGTGAGAGTGTTGAGAGAGTGCAATAATCTTCCTACCCTTCTCAGAAACTTAATTCACTTTTACAATTCAAGCTAAAATCTCAATTATGGTAAGAATAGTAAACTCAGATATTGCAGATATGTGTTTGAAAGATCACAGAACAGCCAAGTAAGAGGAAGAAGGGTGTGCTGGGCTTTGGAAGCAAGGGAAGCAACATCAATGGATTGCTCCCACACTTCATGACCTTTCCTCTCACCTCCCACTGACTTTTATGAAGCCTTTCTTCTGCCTGCTCTTTTTGCCTTTATAACTTTTCACTTTATTTAGTCTACAAGGGAATTTATTAAGTTTAAGAATATGAATTGACACCCCAAAACACTCTGCAGTAGAACAAATCCAAATCGGACTTCACCAACGATCAACAACTGCACATCATATCTTGTCTGTTTATAATACGAGGCAAATTTTAGAGATCGACCACACATAGGTAAGAAATGTAGATGACAGTGGTTCAACATTGTACCTCATCCTTGTTTTCATTGGCACAGACATGATAACACTGTTATTCATGTACCACCTCCTTTTGGAAACACCTGCAGACAATAGAGCAGAAGGTAGGAAGTGCTTTAATTCTAGCGCATCTGTAGAGAAAAGCTGTTTACTTAACTTGTATTTCTGTGAAGTGAAGGTTAAATTTAGCAGTAGCTCAGGTTAATCATGGGTAATTATGTTGTACATCTGCCCCCATGCATGTTTCTGAACTGTCATTTTCAAAGTTTGCTTGTTTTCCGATGATAGAATAGGTGTTTAAAACCACAAGTTTTCAGAAAATTTTAAACCAGTCAGCACAATTTAAGTCAGACATAGTGACAAGTCCAGCATCTAAATTTGATAATTGGCAAATGGATTCTTGATTTTCCTCTGTATTGAAGGGCCTAAGTTTCCTTAAATAAATATTTTACTTGAAGCCAACATGCCACATCATTAAAACAAAAGTCGTTTATTGTTTTTTTCATTTAAAATTTATGAAAATAATGGTAAGATGTTATAGGCTCAATAGAAAATACTTGTAGAGTTATAACCTTCACTTATTATCATACATCTCTGTGATGTTCTTTAAAAATACTGCTTCAGTTTCAGAAACTCTACTATTAGATAATTTAATTGTCCTTTCTGCATTCTCACTAGTTTATTTTACATAGCTTTTCCTGATTGCAGCAGGTATACTTTCCTGAAGACAAATTTCTTTTAATGATTAAAACAAATTACTTACAATGTTCTTGACAAAAAACATAAATATACACCTGAATAGAATTTTCTTATGTGCCTACAAGGATTTTTCTAATTTCTGAAGGTTTCGTGACAGGAAGAGGAAGGAAGAGGAAGGACAAATTCCTAACCAGGTGAAGAATGTAACCTCCTCTTCTGACAATAATGGAATTTGAGCTACATACAGAAAAAACAAACCCAAACTCTAAAATGAGATCAAATCTATTTGGTTTTCATTGGTGGTAAGGAAAATCATTGTAACTAATTGTGGAAAAAAATAATGTATTATTAAAGTTTAACATTTCAAAGATATTTTTCCCATGAAAATTTTTATGTCAAAATATTGGCAGTCCATCTACATGCGTAATTACCTCTGTATTCTATTGTCCTTCCCCATCTTTTTTATTAATGTGTATCTTATACTGTCTTCCACTGAAAATTATCTTGTAAGGTGAGGTCCCTGTTACATGATTTGAACCTTTGTAGAATAGAATAAAACCAAACTTTTATACCAGTTACAATAAACAGTTTGTCTATTGTTACTCAGAATACATTCCCCTTTTCCCTTCATTTCCCCCAAACCAGTAGTAGATATCAAAACCACGCAAAATGATCAGAATTATCACATTCATCCTTTTGACAGTGCATTTGTAAGATAAAATCCTTTTAATATTTGTGTTTTGAGGCTGCATTTTTAAATGGCCTGAAGAAGCGATTCCCTGCATGAAAAGAGAAGTCATGTTCAATAAAGAAATAACATATTTTGAAAGGAAAAGACAAATAACCGAGTTACCAAAAAAAGAGAGCAAGAGTGAGGGCAATTTAGATACATTTGTAATTGATAAACCGGGAAGATTTTTTTCTTTGCTATCTTACCAAGTTGTAATTGTGAATGAAGACATTCAGCTCCATGAGGATAAAGGAATTCCAGTGAAGTGATGTCAACAGGAAAATTACAATCCTGACATATAAAGAATGACAGTTCTTTCCAGTACATGTATACTTAATTTTCTTACTCAGAAAGCTTTAAAACATACTTGGATTAAATAGCTAAAGTAACTAATTAAAATCTGAGCATTGCAGTTATGGAAAAAAATTGTGTGTACTGAGCCTCACAAACTCCCATAAATGGGAGAGCTCCTGTAATTATAAACTTCTGTGAGCACACAATCTTAAATCTAAAAATATCGTGTATCGGATTTAATAATTTAATTTCATTACAAAAAAGACTTTTTATTAAAAAATAAAAACATAAAAAATTAGTAGTATGTGGAGAAAACAAACAAAAAAAACCCAAAACCAAACTGACAGTAAAGAACAGTCATCAACAGAATTAACAATGTGCCACTCTATGTGAACTTGAAGCTTCAGGAAAAAAAAAAACAAAGCTAAAACCAAAAACATTGCATGAGCTTATCTCGGCTGTCATACCAACGTAACTGAAGACAGGAATATGTTGGATACACGTATCCAATAGATCCAATAAGCAAGAATTAAACCTCAGTACTGCCTGAGGTTCAAGGAAAAACTGTTTGGGTTTTTGTTCTCATTGAATTGAAATGGGAAATAATAAAATCACTTCTAGTACCTCTTCCGCTCTGCCACCCACTCCTCATCATCCAGTGCTCCAAGCTGGCAAGTTACTACTTCTCTAAAGGCATAACATATCCCAACACATTCTAACAACACATCTCAACAACCAGAGGTAAAAATATGACATATTTCAAAGGAGCTATGCAAATATTACAGGCAAAAAGTTCTCTCCTTGTAGACAGCAGACACAAATATAACAGTATTTGTGGATTATGTTAATAGCTATCTCCCTGAATACATACCTATTGTCAGAAGGCATTGTTTGAACTTGCCGTATGTGTTTGGTTATATGAAATGACATATGTCTGAACCCAGAAGGCTGTACAGTAAACAATGCCCTGTCATATGATATGACATATGTATGCACCCAGGCTATGGAGCCGCCACATTAATAAGGGCTTTTCTGACTTAACAGATGAGCTCTCTATTTATGCGATACCTTTAAAAGAACATTTTCTGCTTCTTTAAGCTTGCTTGTAATAGGGAAGCAACAAAAAAATGAGAGAGTAGAAAATAAGCGCTTTCTTACTGTTGCCTTCTTCCTCTATTCTGTATTTTTTTAAAGTCTATCAGCATAAGAAAATGTATGTGGTACTTCACATGTCTGAAGTTAATTCAACAGCTCTGTAATTATGGTTTCCTAAGAGATGCCATTTATATGATCCTCTGCCATTTTCTGAAGTGATGCAGTTAAAAAGTTAAGTATCTCGCAGAAACTTCTGATAAAACAGGAGCTGTGTGAGCTAACCTGATGCAATTCTATCACTCCCATGGAAATATATAGTAGAATAACTAAAATGCTATTAAAGCATTGCAGAGAATATTTATTCAGTAAGCAATGACTCCAAGAAAAATGAAAATTCTGGATTTAAATATGTATACTTTCTTCTATCTCTCTTTGAAATAAACAGTAGTCCAAACAAGTACATTTCTTAACAATGAACAATGTAATTTAAAAGTAACAAAAACATGGGGAACCAGTTGTAGTGCTTATTAGGAACTGTAAACCCCAACAAGCGTGTACAGCTTCCAGCTGTAAAGTATTTAACACACACATAAACCAATCTTCCTACAAAGTTATTTAGTTTTCACTTTACTAATTAGTTATTCTGAAAAGAGCAGAAAAGCATGTGTTGGTATGGCTACTCCATAGGAACATTTTACTACTTAAATTATCAAGGATTCACAGTTTCTGCTAGGGCTGGACAGGGAGTGTTCTCTCCCACTCACTGGCCATCCTTGCAGCCCCTTGCAGTCTATGAGATCTTCTTCAAGTACAGTTCTGTTAGTCAAGGAAGTTTTTGTGGTGTACTGGCCAGACACATTTTTGGACACATAATGTGGAAGTGGATGTGCTGCCTCTGATGTCACAGAGACATCAAGGTCATGTCAAAGTTCATTATTGTTATATGTCTTATTAAATATTTTTTAAAGGAATCATGAAATAGATGTCTTATGACAGGCTTATAAATCTCAAATAAAATGCACCTCTGGAGCATGGGTAAAGTACTATAGGAAGAACACGTGGGAGAAGAAGGAGAATGGGAGGAGAAGAAATAAAATGGGTGTAAAACTAACATTGCTTGGGCTCAGATTTCATTTTTTTTTTCTATAATTTTTGCTATGTAATTTTTCATGCTCACACTTAGAAAGTCCAAGTGGCCAATTTTTGGAAAGCCAGGTTTCAATAGCTATAGAAAATTTGACTCTAGCAAGGCATTAAAAGTTGAACGTGCTAGAATTAAGATATGAATTGTCCCATGTATCTTATGAGTAGCCAAGTCCTTTTCCAGAACAAATTGCTTTAAAACATATTATTCAACACTGTAAATTGTTCCAGTTGATTAATTATTGTCACTGTTATAAGTTTGTGCTTTAACTTCATTTGAATGTATCCAGCTCAGAGGAATCCAGCTATTGCATCTTCTTGTATCTTTGCACAGTAAGGAACACAGACAACTGGGACCATTCAGCCTGGAAAAGAGAGGGCTCATGAGGATCTTACTGATGTCTATAAAATACCTGATGGGAAGGGATGAAGACAAGGGAGCCAGACACTTTTCAGTGGTGCCCAGTGACAGAACAAGAGGCAACAGGCATGTATTGAAGAACATGAAATTCCATCTGAACACTAAACCCCACTTTTTCACTGTGAGAATGGTCAAACACTGGCACAGGTTGCCCAGAGAAGTTGTGGGCTCTTCATCCTTGGAGATATCAAAACCCAACTGAACACAGTCCTTGACAATCTGACCCTGCTCAAGTAGGGAAATGTTGGACTAGATGATCTCAAGAGGTCCCTTTCAACATAAACAATTCTGTGATTCTATGAAATAGTTTAGGGGAAATCAAGAATAAAAATAATCATGACTACTCTGTTTATATGTCCCATAGCAGGAATTTCCTGGTCTCCGATATTCTAGTCATATTGTGGTAGAAAAGGAGGAAAAGGAGGAAATGGAGAGAGAAAAGATAAAAAAGGAGAAAAAAAAATAAATGGGGGGGACACAACACACACACGACTAGGAAAAAAATATAGGAGAGAAGGAGACAAGAAGAAATCATGAAGAAACTCCTAGCAAAGAGGCATTGAATTATGCTGTCTGATGCTTAAAGAGATGTGAGAGTAACAAGAAAAAGCAGGGTGGTGTCGTGGTTTAACCCCAGCCAGCAACTAAGCACCACGCAGCCGCTCGCTCACCCCCCCACCGGTGGGATGGGGGAGAGGATCGGAAGGGCAAAAGGGGAAAACTCGTGGGTTGAGATAAGAACAGTTTAATAACTAAAGTAAAATAAAAACAGAACAGTAGTAATATAGTAATAATAATAACAAATAATAATAGTACGATAGTAATACAAAGCAAGCGGTACACTGTACAATTGCTCACCACCTGCCAACCGATGCCCAGCACATCCCCCAAGCAGCAATCCAACCCCTCCCCAGCCAACTCCCCTGCTTATATACTGAGCATGA
The DNA here is from genome assembly GCA_020745775.1 of Theristicus caerulescens. Taxonomy (NCBI): domain Eukaryota; kingdom Metazoa; phylum Chordata; class Aves; order Pelecaniformes; family Threskiornithidae; genus Theristicus; species Theristicus caerulescens. The sequence goes on from CM036558.1 coordinate 81,186,259, forward strand.
CGTCATATGGTATGGAATAGCCCTTTGGCCAGTCTGAGTCAGCTGCCTCGGCTGTGCCCCCTCCCAGCTTCTTGTGCACCTGGCAGAGCATGGGAAGCTGAAAGGTCCTTGACCAGTGTGAGTACCACTTAGCAAGTACTTGGCACTACTTAGCAAGAACCAAAACATCAGTGTATCATCGACATTGTTCTCAACCTAAACCCAAAACACAGCCCCATACCGGCTACCAAGAAGAAAATTAACTCTATCCCAGCTGAAACCAGGACAGGTGGGAACTGAGTGTTTTGGAAAACAGACCACAAACTTTTCAACACCCATTCCTCAGGTCCCAGAATACTGTTAGAGATCCTTATGATTCTAGCCTCTGCAGAGAGATAAACTTCATTTTTATTACTAACAGTGACTTGTTCCCTGCATGAAGAAACCCAGATGGCACCACCCCCTTGGGCAGGATATAAAGCTGACAGCCATCCTCAGAGGAGAAAAGGCCACCTTCCCTCTCTGTGCCGATTCACGTAGCCAAGAAAAGCAAATAGGGAGAGAGAATAAGAGGGATACTGGAAGCAGATACCATCACTGACATTATCTTTTTTCTCTTTCAGTATTTGTCAGCACTGCTAATTCACACAGTTTAAGAGTAAAAATTTAAAAAGCATATTAAAGAATAACAATTTCTGTGATGTATCACTGACTGTCTTGAGATTAAATCTGAGAGTAAAAATATACAACTACCAACGCAAGATAAAGGTGATCAGAAGCTATGGGTCGTCATTAAAGGTGGGAGTCTGCCTGGTTTCTTCCTGATACACTGTGGAAGGAATTCTGTGCTTTTACCAGCACATTTCTAAATTCTGCTTAGATGGCAGGACACAGCTGTTGTAGATCCTGAAGTTCATTTGTTTGGTTAATGAGACATGAAGATAATCCTTTATCCCTTATTTTTTCCCCTTCCTCTCCTTATTTTATCAGTGATTTTATCACTAAATTTGAAATGAAAAGGTTTTATTATGCATGGTATATAATACTAAGCTCTTATTAAAACCTTATTGCTGTTTTCATGCAGATGAATAGCTGTACTGGTTGTCAATAGATATGTTAACCATGAGTTTCAAGGAGCAGTCTCTTACTACCAAAGGTCTACCTTACAGAATGATAAGGAAAATAATATGAATGCCTGAGCCAGTAAATAACTTGTATCTTTATAATTTTTGAGTCAAGTATGTTGTCCAAGGACAGTTTATTTATGCAGAAGCTAAATTTTGAATAGTAGTATATATTCAAGGTTAGCTACAGATACCTGTATGTCATGATCAAATAAGCTATGAGGCATATCTTGAGTATAAATTTGCTGAATACTTTATTCATAATCTCCTGATAACTACAAGTTAAATGAAAATGTAAAGTGTTACATGAAAATCAATTTACATTAATATATTCATAGTAGCATTCTTTCCTTTGTTTTTGTCAGGTTGGACTTTGTTCTTTGTCATCAAAGAGAGAAGCACAAGCTATTTCGTTGAAGGCTGAAGTACATTCAAGGAAGGGCAAACCTCCAGTGTATTGTGAGCAACATCTCAGTAAACAAAACTCTTGATGAAAGAATTCTGTAAGTCACAGGCTAGAATATGAAAAAATAGGTCCATCTACAGAGTGGGTATTTCAACATAGCTTGAATATGTTCTGAATATCTTAATTAAATTATATAGGTTTTTACTGTTTATGAGAATGTACTTAACAAAAATTATACCAATAGAAAGCAAAAAACCCTTTAATTTTTAGGAAATATCTTTAAAAAATTGGCTTTGCTGAAACAGTTTTGCTGACATTTCTTTAATTTTTCTGATTCCTCCATGGCAAAATGAAGCCATATAATGCATTAATTAAAAAAAAAACAAAACTCAAACACTTAATTTGTTGTTCATCAAACAACTCAACTCAGATATATTCCCATATGTAGGAGTTGAATGTCAGAGGACTGCTGTATAGATATATTAATTAGAGGAAACTAATCTCAATAGTTCAACAGATATAATACCGAAAGTTATTACCTAGTGAGAACTCAAGTAGAAATTTCATAAAATGTAGCATATTCTGTTACATTAGAGTCTTACTTTAAAGGTTACTTCCTAGCTAGAAAATATATAATTACTCCATCTGCCAACCCTACAGCATTGCAGTACTGTCAAAAGTGCCATATGTGGAAAAGTCAGACTGTTGGACTGTTTATCTAATATATATATTCTGTAGAACCTGTGAAATCAAATGGTAACATTTCTCAACGGATCTCAAAATACATCAGGAATGTTTGTTTTTCTTTTTCGCTTTTAAGTAAATGTAGGTGATATGGAATAATTAGAATGAGCTCATCAACTTTATTATTTTATCCCAGGAAGACTAGTTAATTCTGCTTACCGCTGTAGACCTGAGTTTTCTGAAGAGATCCACACACTGAAGAAACATAATTGTAAGTTTATACTTTTAAAGCAGCATGAGTTTTGGCCAAAATAATTTGTGCAACTTCCACTCTTTTTATTTCTATCTTGTAAGCATCTGGGGGAAAAAGTTGACATTTATGAAGTTAATATTGTAAACTAGCAATCAAGACTCTTAGTCTGAAAAGTCTGGACTGAAAGGCAATGTTAACTTCTACTTGTTCTTTGGTAGCAAATGATAGACAAGGAGCCTTTGTATTCATCTTTTTAGTGTACAATAGAAAGGGCTAAGTGATTAATATCTGAAAGTGTAATGTATTTCTTAATTTTGCATCTAGCTTTACTGTAATTCAAGTTACTAGAACAAAATGGTATTTGTAGAAAGGAGTTCTGTTTCCAGTCTTTATTCTGGGAAAAAGAAAAAACCAAACAGATTTGATAAAGTTTCCAGATCTTCTACTCTAAATAGCTGCTTTCTGTGATTATGGTGACTCTCCTGAAATACAATCATTACAAAAACATGATGTCATTTATTGACAGGCTGTAATGCTGCATTATAAGTTATAATTCAATAAAGCTATTCACTCTGTACAAATATTATCTGCCTTTAAAAGAAGGCTTATAACCTAAGGCAGCAAGTTAATACATATTTGCCCTGCTAATATATTTACAAGGCATTTCAACTACTTTGTTCGTGCATGAGAGAGTTATTTGAATACTAACTTTGTTTAGAATGACATTATGAAAAATGGTCAGTTGGAATCAAAGCACTTTTAAAAGTCATTGAAAATAGAATCAACTCTAAACTCGCACAAGACTGTCTCCAAAGCAGGCAAAAAAGAGAATGCGAGTGTTCACAAAGCTCCCTTTTTTTCTTGCGTTAATTCATTCCGTTCAATCTTTATGAGCTGGTGTGGGTAGTTATGAATCAAAAGCTGATATATCAGCATGAATAATAGGCCACCACTCCCCTGTAATTCCTAGGCTCTATCCCAAAATGGCCATCTGCAGCCCATGCTAGTGGATTATTCCCTGGGTCCTCTGAGAAACCAAAGTAAGGATAGTCAATTTTGTGCTCAGTGTTCATTCTTGGGTGTAGTTTTTCTGGTGGACACCTATTGCATGTCTGTTGCACTTGCTAAATGACTTCAACGAGGAGTGTGTGACACTATTATAGGGTGTTAAATCAAGAGATGCATGAAACAAAGGAACAAGACTTGCTTGATTTGTTTACCATTTTTTACATTTATTGTAAAAGCACTGTTGTGTGCCAAGGGAAGAAATACTGCATTCCACACTGACTTTAAGTATTTGCGAGAAATTTTAATGGATTGACCTTTCACAATTTTACATAAAAATTCTCTATACAAATGCACACATGCACCCACATATAGACAGGATCAGCCTTAATTCTTTGACTGTATAGGGAAAATAATGTTTCCACTCTCTAGTGTTCAGATAGTATTCCCCCACTTCTGCTTCTTCATGCATCTGTCCATTTTCTCTGTAGGACAGATCAACTAAATCCAGGCTGATTTAAGTTGTATGCTTATGAAAAAAAAAAAAAAAAAAAAGGAAGCATTTTCAGAACACTCATAGAGTTAATGATGTTCATGGTTTATTTGCTGTTCCAGATAGTATTTACCAATGGGTAGAAAGATGGATTTTCTTATTTTTTTTCCCCCAAACATATTTGAGAATCATGAGTTATTGTCACTCAGTCTAGGAACAATAAAGCTCAAACACATGAGGGGAATCAGCTTCATCCTCTCACCTGTTTTGTGATCAACTCTGCAATTCCTCACCCGTGCAGCCAATAGAAATATATTTTTCAATGTGCAACTAATATACCTCCCATAGAAAACGTGTGATTTAGAGCAAAGATTTTATTCTGAAGTCAGAGAAGATAAACAGGAACCTTTGAGTAATACTTTTTTAAGTGACACAGTCACTGTAGAAATATAAAAAAATCAACGATTCAAACATTTTGCTTTGTACAAATCAGATGAAAATAAACAGTGAGGTAAACATAGATAGCCATTTGCTATGAAGACCACAGTTTCCCCCAAATAATACAAAAATCTGACACTTAAATAAAATGTTTTTTTTAAAAAAAAAAGAGAGCTTTGAATGACATCAAAACAGTCTTTTTATCACCGTTTCTTGATTCCCACTGGGTGATACATTATAACCTCCTTTGCTCTTTTCTTCTCTCAAATGAAAATATCTGGTGCATTTTCCTTCTCTTCCTACACCATTTACTTTCCTTTGGGTTGTGACTTTTTATATTCTCATCTCTCCTGATCTTTCCTTCCAATCTACATTTTGATCAAATATCCAAATGAGAAAAAGAGAAAAAACTACATGGAGGAAAACTTGGGGAATACAGTGAAGAGACAACTACTGTTGCTCACTCCACAGTTTTATAAGACCTCCTATATGATGAACATCAGCAGAACATTAAAGACTCATAAAATGCAATGTTAAAGACTCATAAAAAGCAGCTAAAATGAAATGTTTCTCCCTCATGCTAAGAGGAGGCTTACCAAATCAGGATCTGAAACAGCACAGTGGCAGGACCCAGGACAAACTTGTTCCTCAGCTTGCAAGGCTGGTATGACCCAAAGTGCTAGCCAGAATTTACACATGGTTCATCCGTCTGGCTAAGCTCGCATCCTTCCTGACTGGTTCTTTTTGTTTCTTGAGAACAAAGCTTTCTTACTGTCAAGCCTCATAAGTGTCTCAGCAGCTAAATGTTCTGTGAGCATCAATTTTTTCCTCCTTCTGTTGTGTACACTTTCAGGCAAATTCTTCTAGGCAAGACAGAAGGAATTAGAGAATTTTATTTACCAGTTTTGCCACCGCTACCTTTTTCTGTTGAAGTGAGCCTTTGAGGATAGAGCTGGGGGATTTTTGGTTTGGTTGATTGGTTTACAAGAACAATGTGCAAGGAGGAACAGGCTGAACATATTGCTCTTTTCCCCATCTTCTCACCTTTGCCATGAGAAAAGGAGAAGAAACAAGATAATCAATCAATCAGGCCCACAGCCACTGGGCTGTTCCCAAACTACGGGAGAAGTTGTTTCCCTGTCTCTCTGAAAATGTGTGCAAATCCTACCTGTTCTTTTGGTTGTCGCCTACATATACTTCCCACCTTATCCAGAAATAAGATCAAAAATTAAGCCTCTCCTTTTTCTTTGCTGTTCAGAAAAAGAGAGGGAAGGAGCAGCTCTCAGCACTAGAGCAGAGATCAGCTTTAGATTTCTGCAGAAAGGTTAGTGAGCAAAATAGATGCCTACTGTGGAGCAAGAGTATTACTATATACTTCTAACTATACCATAGACGTGGTCCTGTCTTAACTGTGTAAAGATCTGGCCTCAAAGTGCCGCAGAAGGCACCAGGTCCCCTCCCCTTCTGAAACCAAAGCACAGATACAACTGTTCTTCCTCAGACCAATCCAGAAGAAATTCTGAAAGAGTTAGAAACCATTTATCCTTCCAAATAGCCTGAGGAAGGATAATTGTCATTCAAATGCATTTTAAGTCATTAAGATAAGACATCAGCATCCAGAAGAACACAGGTACCACCTTTATTGCCCAGTGACAGCAGGCTGCATCACAAACTTGCAGGGGAAAGCTTGCCATACCAAATGGGACTTTCCTCTTCAGCTTTTCACTTAAACTTTCTCCCCATTCTCCTACTAAACACAAGGCAATATTGCTTTCAGAAATAAAGTAAACCTAAGTAATTGAAAGAAGACCTGTTCTGAAGAACAGGTCTCAAGACTATCTTCTTTCAGAATGAATATTGTTTTAAAGATGTGTGGCATGCAAAATATTTCTCCTGTATTTTCAAGTCAAAATATTTTTCCTAAAACATCTTTCAATAAAAGATTACTTTACAATAAAACGATATTACTTTAAGACTAAAAGAAGGCTAAAGAAGCTTAACACTAACCAAGTAAAAAGGAGAACGAGATCATCAGCAACAAAGTGCATAATGGCTACTTTAACCTTGTGCTTGTTTCCCTAACTTTAATTTTAATGACTTTCCCTCCTCTCCTTTTCTCTGAAGAAAAAATGTCATGCTGGCAATTGGGAACTTCTAATAAAGTCTTGATAATGTAAATATTCACTGACCTTTCTTCAAAAGAAGTAAATGTATAAAGGAGTTAGTTTAATATACATGGTTTACCAAATCATTTTGTAATCCCTCCCATCAAGATTTTATTACACAATATCAAGTCATCATAAAGTCAAAAACATTCACAAGTTAGGGAATGATACAATATGGATTGTCTGTAAAGCAATAATTTAATCCCACTGTGTGTATCATTATGATAATTCTTTAGATATATAATTACACAGTACTTTATTCCATATTATCATACACCTTTCCTGCAGAGGAAGGGCTGTGCTTGGTTAATGAACAGCTAGTCACATTCAGCTCCATTTTTATTTGCAGGATCTGTTACTGCACAGTATTCAACCCCTGCTCTGAACACAGAATTATTAGCTTCTTCATGAACTTTTCTACAAGGATCATCAATATAATAGAAGTGCATTTAATAAATTTAAATTTGTAACACCATTGTTAATTGTGAGTGGTGTATTAGGGTGATTATACAGACAAGGGACAGAGACTATAAAATCAAAGAATTTACTATATTCACATAGCCAATATAAGAGATACAAAATCTAACTTTCCAGATTACTTTGCATTTTGTAGCTTCATGTATTTAAAATGTATTAATTTCTGTTGCAGTTATCAATTCCTCCAAACTGAGCATCCAGCAAATGAGAAACCCACAACTAATAATTGCCTTTGTGTTACTGAATGTCACACAGACTCTTTGACAGTGGTGTAGACAGAACTCCAGATCTTTGGAGCAGTAATGAACTACCTTAACTATGCAGTCTTCTTTTTCTTCCTAGCCGTGCTTGCCTCTATGAAAGCCTGAGTTACCCACCTGAACTCCCTCTGAATTCTGAGATAAGCAGGAGCTATGAGACAGACTGTGCCGCTTAGGCTTGCTTAGCTCCCAGCCGAGCCCAGGGAAAAGCAGCTTTCCCAGTATCACTGTCTGGGAATGGGAGCTAGGGCTGATGGGCAGCTAAAATCTACTTTATACCCCAGGACACTTGTTGTTAGGAATGGCAAAGCTGCTCCTAAAAGAGTGGAAGGAATCTGAATTTCTTTAAAGTAAAATTATATTCAACTGCTTTTTTTTTCTGTTGTGGAAAGATAGTTTAGCCACTATGATCCCAATATTGCCTGTGAATGGTCTGTACCCAGTAAACTTGTCACAGTGAATTTTCAAATAAAGGAAATCCCAGCACAAGCAATGTTAAATTCTAAAAGGAAGTTATTAGGCAAAAAGCCAGTATAAAACCAAGCAGCAAGAAAGGGTGAAATGTCCTCTGGCTTGGAATAGTCCTTTTATCGGTTTTGATAATGCTTCTTTGAAGGTGGAATAAAGACTAAGCTTGACAACAAATTCAGATTAAAGTAATTCACACAGAGAAAATAGGTCATGAGAATCTCTGAGTTGCATTGACTGAATTACAATACAATTTATTTAAAAAGGAAATTCAAATTTCTGAATCCTTCCCTTTAAAATTTCATTGTAATAGAAGATTTTTATAAACAAAAAATAGGAACAATTATTGCTTCTAAACTGAACTGAAACAATTTTTCCTCAAACTGGAACTGAACTGGAACAATCATTTTGAAGTATATATTGGAACTTGGCAGCAAGCAAAAGATTAGATTATTTTCTCATCACTCATTCAGAGTACAGGTTTAACTAAAGTATTATTTGTTCTATTAGGGATCTGTTCAGCACACAGATCATTTCCAGCTGCTGAGGACTTCAGGACAGCAATAGCAGACTCTTCCCCTGTCTTCTTTTGCTACCTTTACTTTGCAACATGAATCTGCACATACAGTGCACACTCATGCTTTAGTATCATGACTCTGTTGTACGCTGCTCTGCTGATTGGAGCATGGACCAGTTTGGAATGGCAAATTCTGTACCTGCCTGATACCAGCACTAGCTAAACAGCTACACAGTTCAGCAGATCCAAAAAGGAGGGGGCTGCCCATATCTTTCAGGTTTGTATCTCCACAGTAAACTATCTGTTGCTGCAGTGGTGATCTTCTTCCCATGGGTTTACATCCCTGTGTATACGTATAGGTGCTGCTATACCTCTCTCTGTTATGTGAAGAATAAGTAGAAGGTGAATGGAGAATATTTCTCATTAGTTCCATAACTTAAGCTGCACCAAGGACATTCTTAGTGCCAGGGAAGCACAGCAGTGCAGCCTCTTTCCACCTTCTTATCTGTATATAACAGTGCTAGGGTATTTAGACAGAAATTTAAATGACATGCTAGAAATGCAAATGATGTGTAAGCTCTTACATGGCAACAAAAATGAGAGATTAAATCCTTTCACCAGCTGCCCCACACTGTCAGATGACCCTTCCCATTATACAATGTGGTCTTTTTGAAATTTGTTAAAGAAGTGGTGCTGGCTGAACAAAATCAACTTGATTTGTAACAGAGCTAAAAATATGTTGGTATGGTTCTCTGATTTATACAGATCATTATTCTGGTCATTCCTTTTCCTGTAGGAATTATCAATGTAAAATCAATAAGAAATTATTCCATACTGTACTTATAATAAAATAGGGCACATTTTCTCCACTAAAAGCTAAAGCAAAGCTGAACATTAAAAAAAAAAAACCACAGAAAACAAAACACAAAAAGCAGTCTATTATCCACTTGGGAAAGAATGCTTTAAGTAATTGTATTTCAATATATTTCAGTAACAATGCATTTCAGTGCCCAATAGTAAGTTTGCAACAAGAGAAAACAAAAAGGCTCCTGGACACATACAGTTTTGCCATTCTTGTGATGTTTCTGGTGTACTGCTTTGGTGACTGACAGGGGAGAGTGCACTCACAGACTAAAAATTTGTATTCCTATGCTGATATGAAAGGAAAAGATAGACAATGACAGACAAATGACTTCTTATTACAGCTCCTGAAGTGTACACAGCACAGTCTTAGTTCCTGATATGATGACATGAAATGACCTCCATCAAGTTGCTCCTACTCACCTTTTCCATTACATTTTTGAAAAACAGTGCAGGAATATTTAATGTTACTCAGGCCTTTACCATGCAGGACACTCTCCTCATCTAGACTGGTTGTATCACTGTATGAAGTGATGGTCCTCCATAGCAATCACATATATAAATACACAAAAGTGTGAAGAAAATAATTATTCTTAGAAAACTAAGGCAAAAGTGAAAGTCAAGGAAGTAATTTCTCTCTTGCACTGTGAAATGAATAATAAAGGCTTTCAGAATCTTAATCTGAAGGTACAAAGATTTTCCATGATCCCATCAGATAAAAATAAAATATATTCAATACAATGCACAAGTGTATTATCTAAGGTAGTAGGAACAGGATACAGCATATTTCTGTATTTGTGCTGAGCTGTTTAGAAAAAAAAAAGAAATACATGGCATTGTGTTTCAGAAGAACATTTGTTTTCATAAGTAATAAACTATGGTGGTTTGGTTTTTTTGTTTGGGTGTTTGGGGTTTTTTATTTTTTAAATTAATTTATAGGAAATTCTTGCTGAGGTCTTTGACATTATTCTGCATATTTGTAAAAACTATTTCATAGTTCACTTAACAGGAGAAGTTTTAAAATCCATTAAAATCCATTAAACAGTACTGAATGTCAGATGAAGATTTTGAAGTCCCTTGATTTAGAGACAGGATTTTCAATATTGCAAGTGAATTAGAAACACAAGCTTTCATTAATGGATTTTTAAAACTCCACATAAGTCTCTGTTCCTTATGAAACATGCTATTAAAGTTTTCCAAACTTACAGAACACAAAACTGGTCCAAAGTGGCTTATACAATGTCAGAGTCATCATCAAATCATGCGCAATATCTTATATCTTGCTAAAGGCAAAAGGGAGCAGAATATATAGTTGAACCTGCGAATGTGTTAATCCAAATAAAATTTTAAGTCTAATAGACCAAACCAATTAATTAATATAGACAAGCCTTGCTAATAACACAGTTAAAATCATGATGGCAAAAAACTCCTTACTGTCCTACTGTTGTTGCCCCTCTTCCTGGTGTTAATGCTCATCCCTTGGGCCTCCCTCTGGGTGTTCAGGTGGACAATTTCACTCTCCCTCAGGAGAAGAGGAGGATTACAAGCTTTCAGCATCCTCAGGGCTTCAATGAGAGGACTCTGGTACTGATGAAAGGGGTCCTTTCCTCCTCAATTTTGGGCCCATTTAAGTTTATTTAATGTTTAAGTTATACCTTTCCTCAGCAAGGCCCACACCACCGACAGTATCTCACAGCCTCAGTGCACCCTGGGGAGGTGAGAGCCACTTACGCTAAAGCAGCCAGATCAGCCAGTGCCACCTGGACCAAGACCAGGACAACGGCAGCCCCACAGGCCCCAGGGCACCATGGGGCTGGAGGGCTTCTGTTAATAGAGGCAAAAATCACATTTATTGGGATATACATCTAGTACAAGAATGAGGGAATGTCAGATGAAATTGGCCAAAGTTTCAAAATAAACAAAAAGTAGATTGTACTTCAAAGGACACAATTTCTGGGAGACATGGTGGATACTAAAAATTAATAAGGGTTCTGAAAGTGATTAGCTCCATGATTCAAATTCATGAGAATAAAAGCAAACTGCTTAGCCTAGAAATAAAAGGCAGCATTTGGAAATAAGAAATTCAATGAGCTATAAATTAACGGAAGCCAGGACAGCGTCTGTGTATTTATACTCTGTGCTGCTGTTCCTCTACTCTTAACTAAGCATCTGCTGCAGACGGCATCTGTCAGAGACAAGGTAGTTGGTTTGGCAGAACATTGATCTGACCCATACCACTCTTTGTTCAGTCTTACAATTTGGACAGATAAGAATTTAACATGTTCTGTAATAAAACTGTTAGTATCATAATAAGCATTATAAAATAATTGGAAATGCATTCAAAATACAGTTCTTATAGGCAATCTTCATAGTCTTTGCCTTTGCAAAAAAATCTTTTCTGGATTTACAGAATTATGTAAAAGTAAAATATTTTTTCCCTAACTGTGAGTGTCCAGGCTAATACAGTGGTCAAGTAACTAATGAGACAAAACCATTGGGAGGAATATGATGTTAAACTATGTGGTCTATAATAAGCTTAATGGAATAGAAGAATTCTGTGTAAAATGAATCACTCATCCTACTTATCCCAGCTTTGCACATTAGATTTCCATTAACTAATGGAAAAGAACAATGAAGTCCATATACTTTAAATGTTGGAGACAACAAGCAAAAACTTTCCTCAATTTACAGCACTGAACTCAGTAATATTACATTGCTGGGAAATCAGCACAAGTAGGACCAGAGTTGGGACAAATATTTTAATGTTACTCTGAGTTTCCAGAAGGGAATTTATGTTAGATTAACTCTACTCCCATTACAGAATATGCAGCTTGTGTGCGTATTAATTGATCTACAATATTTCAGATTTATGAAGACTTCTACTTGTCCTAGACATGCAGAGAGAAAGGCAAGATAAAAGGATTGTGGTTTAATTAGGTTTCAGTGTATTAATTCATCTGAGAGCTATCTGGCAATAACTCAGTCATACAGTGCAGGTCATGGTTCATTTTTGTTTCTATCTGGCCAAGAGATTGTCATGAGTTGCCTTTGTCCACCTGCTCACCAGTCAAGTAACTTTTTCATATGAAGGCCTGTCATCACAAGGCACTTCCAGATTGCTAGTCTTTTACCTAACAGTTCAATTAATTTTGTTGCTAGTGGCTTCCATAATAACATGAGCAAAAAATATATTCACTTCCTAATAAAAAAGCACATCCATTAGTCCTTGGAAAATTCAGATAACAGTTGTGTTATTTCAACACAAACTGATTTTGCCTTTACCCTGCAATTCATGCACGTTTTGGGTTGTCAGCCCCCCCAAAACTGAATTGCTTCCCATCTAACTGTTTGCTGCACCATTTAAGAGCACCTTAGTCTGGGACAATTATTTCTATCTCCCTTAAATCCCTTTGTTCTATAATGATTACAGGCATGTTACGTGGTGTGGTCAAAGCAGACCTATTGTGTGCACAAAATGGATACATAGTAAGCAAGATACAATTAATATTTACTATATTTAACCCAGACAGAAGTGCACAAAATTGAATAATTGGTGATGGTGTGTAAGTATTTTATAACACTTTAACACCAACAATAGCATTTTGTAACACAGCTGAGCCATAACTGCAAAGAGGCAAATAGAGACTTGTGGTACAGTTGCACAAATGAGATGAAGGAAAATATGTGCAAGACATAAAATCTGCAGGCAGGAAAGATGGCTTGGAAAACTAACATAATTCTGCAGAATAAGCAGGAAGTGTGTACAGTAGAATTAGAACAACCCTGCAGAAGCAGGAGGAAAGACTACAGAATCCTACAATCACAAAAAAGTCTAGCTTGGAAGGGACCTCTGGAGACCATCTGATACAACCTCCTGTTGAAAGCAGGGTCTTAGATTAGTTTATCCAAGGATCTGTCAAGACAAGTGTTAAACATTTCCAACAAGAAAGATACCACCACTTTTCTGGGCAACCACTATTTAACTCTTCCCACAGTGAAGATTTTTTTTCCTTATATTCAGAGAGAATTTCCCCTGAAGCAGCTTGTGCCCATATCGTCTTGTCCTGTCACCTCATCCTCATGAAAGGAACACATCCGTCTTCTCTATGTCTACCTTTTAAGTACCATAAGGCTGATAACTCCCCCCACATATTCTCTTCTCTAGGCTGAACAAATCTAATTCCTTTAGCCTTCCCTCATATTTAAAATTCTCCAACCCTCCTGCCATCTTGATGTTGCCTGTCATGGCTCCTGAACCCCCTCCAGTTTTTTAATGTCTCTTGAACTGTGGGGATCAAAACCAGTCAGTGTCTTAGCTGTGGCCGAAAAGTGTCAAGTAGAGTAATCACATCCCTTGATCTGCTAGCTATACTCTTGTTGATGAACCCAGGATATAGTTTGCCTTCATTGCTGCAAGGGTTCTTTTATTCATATTAATGAATATTCACATATTCAACTTCTTGTCCACCAGGATCCCCAGGTCTTTTTCTGCAGGTGCACCACAGTCAGTCAGACCCCAGCCTGTACTGCTGCTTGGGATTCTTCCATCTTTGTTAAACTTCATGTGGCTCTTGCTGACCCAATCTTCCAGCCTGTCCAGGTCTCTTTGAATGGTGGTCCTTCCTTCTAGTCTATCTATATTATCTCCCAGTTTGCTGTCATCCACATGGCTGACACGAGTGGGATTCGTTCAACCCTGTCAACCAGATCCTTTATAAAGATGTCGAATCATATCATCAACTCCACCCATGACTGGCTGCTAGTCCCTCAGAGGTCTGACGGAACCAGAAAAATATTGCAGAATAAAAGAAACTTGAACAAGTCTGGATTCCAAAATTAGGATGCCAAAAGCGGATTAAATCACCTCTCGTTGTTCCTCAGGGCTCAGTATTGGGGCCAGTTTTGTTTAATATCTTTATCAATGATCTGGATGAGGGGATCCAGTGCACCCTCAGTAAGTTTACAGATGACACCAAGTTGGCCAGGAGCATTGATCTGCGTGAAGGTAGAAAGGCTCTGAAGGATCTGGACAGGCTGGACTGATAAGACAAGGCCAATTGCATGAGGTTCAATAAGGCTAAGTGCCAGGTCCTGCACTTGAGTCACAACAACCCCATGCAACGCTACAGGCTTGGGGAAGAGTGGCTGGAGAGCTGCCCACTGGAAAAAGACCTGGGGGTGTTGGTCAACAGCTGGCTGAACATGAGCCAGCAGTGTGCTCAGGTGGCCAAGAGGGCCAATGGCATCCTGGCTTGTATCAGGAACAGTGTGGCCAGTTGGACCAGGGAGGTGATCATCCCTTTGTACTCAGCACTGGTGAGGCCTCGAATACTGTGTTCAGTTTTGGGCCCCTCACAGCAACAAAGACATTGAGGTATTGGAGCATGTCCAAAGAAGGGCAATGAAGTTGTTGAAGGGTCTAGAGAACAGGCCTTATGAGGAGCGGCTGAGGGAACTGGGGTTGTTTAGCCTCCTTTAGAAAAGGAGGCACAGGGGAGACGTTATCACTCCGTACAACTACCTGAAAGGAGGTTGTAGTGAGGTGGGGGTTGGTCTCTTCTCCCAAGTAACAAGCGATAGGATTAGAGGAAATGGCCTCAAGTTGCTCCAGAGGAGGTTTAGGTTGGATATTAGGAAAAACTTCTTCACTGAAAGGGTAGTCAGGCATTGGAACAGGCTGCCCAGGGAAGTGGTTGAGTCCCCATCCCTGGAGGTATTTAAAAGATGTGTGGATGTGGTGCTTAGGGACATGGTTTAGTGGTGGACTTGGCAGTGCTAGGTTAATGGTTGGACTCAATGATCTTAAAGGCCTTTTCCAACCTAAATGATTCTATGATTTTATGATTTTCTTTTGGGGATGGTGCTGGCACAACAATGATGAAAGAGTAATGACAGCAAAAAAAGGAGGAGGCTTGTTTCAATTCTGGCTTCCCTTATCAACAAACTCTCAAATCTGATCATCTTGACCTTGGCAATGAAGGACCGCAGCCATCAGTTCTAACTATACTTCCTATGTTCCACGGCATTGTATGCTGACAGATAATTTTGGGTAAGTTCGTAAAGACCAATTCTTTTGTAGATGTAGTGATAATGATTCATACCTATTAAGAACTGAGCTCTGGCAATGTGTATCCAGTCCAGTAAAGAGCTGCTTTGAAATTTCAAACTGGCCTGATTTGTTAGTCTTTAAATGCTTCCATCAGAGTGGTATCTAATTTCCTAACAGATACGCAGTTCTATATATTCAGTTACAACAATGGTCAAACACAACTGTGCAGTGTAATTATGTTGGAGGGGAACTGAGAGATGCAGGCTTTTTTAGCAGAGTAATTTCCAAGCAGTCTAGGAAGCAGATTTGTGTTATTTTTTTATTTAATTGCAATAGGGATATAAATGCTATATTGCTCTTTGCAGACAGGGTCCCATACTGTCCCTGAGACAATTTTCACGTTCTTCCCAGTTTATAGCCATTCAACATCCTTTTTGTCACACAGAGATTTTCCTCACCAATGAGAACCAAACATAAACCCATTAAAGCTTGGTCTACCTGCTGGGGAGCCATTGCCTACAGGTTAAAATATTATTTACAGGAAAATGCTCTTTAGGTCTTCATCTAAGGGGAAAAGGGTTTTTGCCCAGGAGCTAGCAGGGCTGATTGATAGAGCTTTAAACTAGATTGGAAGGGGGAAAGGGACAATACCTGGCTAGTCACCGATGAGCAATGGGATGGCACACCAAAGTTCGAGGAGCTGCGTGCTAGTGAAATTCCTCAGGCTGCTCCATGAGGCAACGGGCACAAATGAACCACATTTGAAGTGGTTCTACACAAATGCAAGCAGCATGAGGAACAAGCAAGAGGAGCTAGATGCCTTGGCCCAGTCCCAGAGATTTGACGTCATAGGCATAAGTGAAACCTGGTGGGATGAGTCCTGTGACTGGTCTGCCATGATGGATGGTTACAGGCTCTTCAGGAGGGACAGGCAGGGCAGGTGAGATGGCAGGGGGGGTGGCATTGTATGTAGTGGAGGGGCTGGAATGCATGGAGCTAGCAACTGGCGATGGCACAGTTGAGAGCCTCTGGGTAAGGATTAAGGGACAGACAAATAAAGCGGATATCATTGGGGGAGTCTACAATAGGCCACCCAGCCAGGATGGCGACATGGATGAGTTCTTCTTTAAGGAACTAAGGGATGCTTCTAAGTCATCTGCCCTTGTCCTTATGGGGGACTTCAACTTGCCAGATGTCAACTGGGAATACCACATAGCTGGTACAAGCAGGTCCAGAAGACTCCTAAAGCATCTGGATGATACCTTCTTGGTAGAGGTACTAAGAGAACCAACCAGGAAAGGTGCCTTCCTCGACTTGCTGCTTACTAACAGAGAGGGTCTCATGGGTGAAGTGGCAATTGGTGGCTGCCTTAGCCACAGCAATCATGAAGCAGTCAAGTTGAAAATCTATGCTAACAGGAGGAAAACTGCCAGCAAGACCTCAACGCTGGATATGAGGAGAGCTGACTTCAGGCTGCTCAGGGAACTACTTAGTAAGGTCCCCTGGCAAAAAGCTTTTGAAGGTGCTGGGGTCCATCAGTGCTGGTCACTTTTCAAGCACCACCTCCCAAGAGCAGAGGAGCAGGCAATTCCAAAATGTTGGAAGTCAAGCAGGCGAGGTAGAAGGCCGGCTTGGCTGAGTAGGGATCTTATGCTAGAACTAAGATGAAAAAAGAAAATGTACGGCCAATGGAAGCAAGGTCAGGCAACATGGGAGGACTACAGAGATGCTGTTCGCCACTGTAGGGAGGAAATATGCATGGCCAAAGCTCAACTAGAGCTGAAGCTGGCCAGTACTGTGAAGGACAATAAAAAGGGCCTTTTAAAATATGTAAATAGCAAAAGGCAGACGAGAAATAACATTGGCCCATTACTTGACAAGCATGGTCACCTCACAAACAGGGATATAGACAAAGCAGAGACGTTTAATGCTTGCTTCGCCTCAGTCTTCAACATCGATGATGGGCTCTGGGACGCCCAGAGCCCTGGGCTAGGAAACCATGACTGCGAGAACGACAAACTCCCAACCAACCCCAAACTTGTGCGGGATTTGCTGCTCCAGATGGATCCCTATAAGTCAATGGGGCCTGATGGGATTCATCTGAGAGTACTTAAAGACCTGGCTGATGTCATAGTGAGACCTCTCTCAATGATTTTTCAATGCTCTTGGGAATCTGGGGTGGTCCCGGTTGACTGGAAGCTGGCAAACGTTGTCCCAGTCTTCAAGAAGGACAACAGGGATGACCCTGGTAACTACAGGCCTGTCAGTCTCACCTCTGTGCCTGGCAAAATCATGGAGAAGATTATTCTGGGCGTTATTGAAAAACATCTGAACGACAACACAGTCATTGACCCCAGCTAGCACAGGTTCACAACGAAAAAGTCCTGCTTGACAAACTTGATTTCTTTCTATGACAAGGTTACCCACCTAGTTGACCAAGGGAAGCCACTCGATGTAATCTTTTTGAACTTCAGTAAAGCCTTCGATACTGTCTCTCACAGTATCCTCCTGGACAAAATGTCCAGCATACAGCTGGATAAACACATAATGCAATAGGTAAGCAATTGGCTGACGGGTCTGGCTCAAAGGGTTATAGTAAATGGGGTTACATTGGGAAGGCGACCAGTCACTAGTGGGGTTCCGCAGGGATCCATCTTGGTGCCAGTGCTCTTCAATATCTTCAGAAATAACTTGGATGCAGGACTTGAAGGTTTGTTATCAAAGTTTGCTGATAACACAAAATTGGGAGGAGCCGTAGACACTCTCGAGGGCAGAGAGGCCCTGCAGAGAGATCTGGACAAATTAGAGAGCTGGGCAATCACCAACCGTATGAAGTTTAACAAGGGCAAGTGCTGGATTTTGCACCCGGGACAGGGCAGCCCTGGATGTACATACAGACTGGGGAACAAGAGGCTGGAGAGAAGCCCCACGGAGAGGGATCTGGGGATTCTGGTCGACAGCAAGTTGAACATGAGCCAACAGTGTGCCCTAGCAGCCAGGAGGGCCAACCGTGTCCTGGGGTGCATCAAGCACTGTATTGCCAGCCGGTCGAGGGAGGTGATTGTCCCGCTCTACTCTGCACTGGTGCGGCCTCATCTTGAGTGCTGTGTGCAGTTTTGGGTGCCACAGTACAAAAAGGATACAAAGCTACTAGGGAGTGTCCAGAGGAGAGCCAGGAAGATGGTGAAGGGTTTAGAGGGGAAGCCGTATGAGGAGCAGCTGAAGTCACTTGGTCTGTTCAGCCTGGAGAAGAGGAGACTGAGGGGAGACCTCATTGTGGTCTACAGCTTCCTCACAAGGGAAGGAGGAGGGGCAGGTACTGATCTCTTCTCCCTGACGACCAATGATAGGACCCAAGGGAATGGCAGGAAGATATGGCAGGGGAGGTTTAGGTTGGACATTAGGAAAAGGTTCTTCACCCAGAGGGTGGTGGAGCACTGGAACAGGCTCCCCAGGGAGGCAATCATGGCACCAAGCCTGACAACATTCAAGAAGCATTTGGACAATGCCCTCAGACACATGACATGAATTTTGGAGTTGTTCTATGCAGGTACAAGAGCTGGACTCGATGATCCTTGCGGGTCCCTTTCAACTCAGGACATTCTATGATTCTATGATCTGTCTGTCCTTGTAACAGATCCCTTCTACTGTGCTTGTCAGAAGTGTGTCACCATAAAAGAATGGGTAAAATGCATAATATAGTGCCTGTACATATGTTCACCCATTCCTACAGTCCTATTCATGTTCATGATCCTGAAGGAAAAGACAAACAGGAATATATTTGAATTTAAAACATATAAAATAATAATAATAAAAAAGTTGACTAGAGATTGCTGTTTAGAATTCTATTTTAGGGAGTACTGTGGTTGTAATTAAACTGAATCTGAACAAATAAGATCCCACTTCACCAAGACACCTTCAACAGTACCTACTCTTCTTTGACTTTAATTTCAGTTTTAATTTCATTTCCCTTCCCTATTTAAAAGAGTGAACGAGCAGTACCTGCAGCCTCAGCATATTATTAAGCCAATTGATACTGGCTTGATCAGGCAAATGTTAATATCTTCATCAACTTCTCAGACCGTGCTCCTTTTGCCATCTTTCAGTGGTTTTAATATTTAAAATATCAGTTCTCATCCAATTATCACAAATTCCTGCATTCCAAGACAAAGGTATCTCAGCAAAGCTGAACTTAACAGTGCATCAGATGTTCTGTGTTAATCACAGAAATATATTGCAACACCTGTCTCAAAGAACCAGAGTAAATAGTAGCAGCATATCCATCACAGAAATCTCAAAGATTGAGAGTCAGATCATATTTATTCTGACACGCTGTGAGGTGGGAGCATGCGTACACGGATGCATGCAGGATTTGTGGAGAAGCTAATGCACAGAAAGGTCGTACTACAGTTTAATATCCAACAACATGTACTTTTACCTGCTAACATCCCACTGCAAAATTTAAATCCTAAGAGCTCCTCCCCAGGATGAAGAAGATTGAACATAGAATTGATACAAATTTTCTTTTACTATATATTTGTTCATCACAAGTAGTTAATTGTCTTCCTTGTCAATACTCTGACGTGCGTGCCTGAGAGTGCGTGCATATATGTGTATTGGTGAACTCTCTAGGTATCGCTGTCCAAAGGTATTCTTATCATATAAGCAGATACACAATGCATCCACAGGTTTGTATTACTTCTTGAGCTTATCTATGGTATGATAGATGGTTAACCAACATGCATTCCCAGGCTTCTATTTAAGGGAAATGGAGAAGGCACTCAAATCCTACCCCAAATAATGGGAATATGACCTGGAAACCCTAGAGGCAAACCTCATTCTCCAGACTGCTGTTTCTTGAGCTGTTCATGCTGGCCATCTGTCCCTGTACTAGCAGACCTGCTCTTTGGTTTCAGCATCAGGGTAGAAAGTTCGTGTCATTACAAAAGACTCTTGCTGTCTCCAAAAATCTGTCTGTACCCTAGGGCTGTATATAGATGAGAAAACATCTCACTTCTTTAGGATAACCTTCCCCAAAGGCAGAGTCAGCTCTCTTTCTTACATATTTTAGACTAAATTAACCTGCGATATCTGGGACTATGCCGTTGAAAAGCATCTTTATTCTTATTTGTTCACTTCCTTACAGTTTCTTCCAGGCTTAAGTAGGAAAAGTATAGTATTTCTTAAAAAAAGTTGTGGTCTTTTGTGGGCCACAGAAACATTTCTGTTTAAAAGAGAAAGTATTTGCTTTATTTCTATGGAAATTTTGTAAGCTTCTTCCTGTTTCCTTTTTCCCCTCCCAATCTGCGGAATCATCTGAATAAAGCAGCCATTTCGCCGTCATTGCTTAATTTTTCTCCCTGAAAGGAAAGGTGCATTTTGACTATGACTTGAGATAAGCACAGGCAGGTCTCTATACTATGCTCTTTGCTCAACGCTTTTCAAGTTTGTGAGATACTAAATGAATCAGCTTTTTGCTTCTTTAAATAGACGCAGGTTTCAAATGTAAACACTGTTGGTTAGACGTGTAATAAAGTTTGTTTGTTAAAGAAATTAAATTTTTTAAAATGAAAAAAAAATTGAAATGTGGTATGGTCTTTTGTTTTTTTCACCCTGATAAGTCACAGATCCTTTGAGCTGTAAATCATCTTGCAGACAATATTAATGTTTATTGAAGACTAACTTAATCAGTATGACATATGTAAAATTGACTTGAGCCTGAGAAGCTTACCTATAAAAACAAACCTAAAACACATCTTCACAAGTATATGAGACGTCCTCCATTTCTTCCTGTTGCAATTCTTCCTTCCTGTTAAGGGCCGCGGGTTTTTTTGACAAAAGGCACTCCAGAAACAAAACCTGAACATGTATTCCTATTTTCTATACAATTTAAAACAAAAAACCCCCAAAATACTCTTTTAGAGTAAGGTCTTCTCTCTTTCTTCCTTCAATCTACCTCAACAAACCCAAACAAAGATAGAAAAAGATTTCCACAGTGCTCTGGCAATAGTTGTCCAACTATTGTTCTTTCTGAGCAAGCAGGGATGGCTCTGCTAAAATTCTGTGGTGAAGAGCACGGCGGAAAGAACTAAAGTTAGTCCTGAAATCTGATCCTGTGATGCAAAATAATATCACTAAGAAATATTTTCTTTACATTTCACCTAACTTCTCCTAGCTGAATTGTATGGTGACTAGAAATAAGTTAAAAGAGCAAAAGGGGCTTATGAATGAAACAGTCCACTGCCCTTTCCTGCTGGCTATAAGCTCCTTTATTTATAAGCATTTCAGTGAAAGATTACTTTTTTTCCACTTTGGGAATGTATACAAAACATACTAATAGTTGAATGGAACCAGTGTTTATAAACACGTTCAGATAAAGCTTTCTCAGTTTTACTGCATGTTGAGATAAATGACGAGAAAGAAAAGCATCACAGAGAAGATGGAGGAAAAATAGAAAAGAGCAATATTAACTATGTCAAAAGAAGAAGGGTTCTAGTACAAGGGAAAGCAAAATTGAGAATATTAATCTTGTAGCACTCCAAAGAAGAAAGGGGGGGGGAACAACAAACCACTACCAACCTTTTTTCTAATGCACATTTAAGTAGCTTTTCAATTATTTTAAATCTTCCTTTTAAGTCCCTGCATTTATTGAGATACTGTAATTTGTCATTTTTTTGTTCTTAAATATAAACACATAATTTATATCCAATAAGGATCATAAGCATCCCTTGTATGAATTCACATCTCTCCAGGCAAATGTAGCATGAAACACCAGATATGGGAGAAGAAGCAGAAAAGCTATTTTATGATTCTCTTCCAAAACTGAAATTTTAAGTTATGTGAAGACATACACCAGACAGATTCAGATAGATGGAAGTCTGTAATGCAACAGACCACCTACAGATTCTGTAAGGGGATATACTTTGACTTAAATCAGAACCAAAACTTGCAAGGCACCCATTTTCCAGCCTGTCCACACTATTCAGGTTCTCCAAAATCTTAAGCCTGGTATGCAGCTTACATGCTTCCCTCCCTGCTAACCACAGGGTTGGTGCTGCCATCTGCTTCTAATTCACTTGCATGTTCCAAATCAGCAAGATGCTTGAACTGACACTGTAAGTGCCTAAGTCATCCCATTGATTTTAGTACTTGGGCTCAAATGTAGGCTTGTTTTTAAGTACGTTGTTGAATCAGGATCTTAAAGTGCATTTAAGGAATTCATAAACCCAGTTAGTAATGAAAGCTATTATTAAATGCATCAATAAGTGGTAGAAGATCAGATTGTTCCTTAATATCACATTACAGACCAAAATATTTCTGTAAGTTAACTTGGCCTTCAGAAGGGGAGGACTGAAAGAAAATTATGTTAAATAGCAAAAAATTATATACAATTGAATTCACTCTAGGAAGTTGCCCTGTCAGACATGTATTCCTTGAGTAGAATGGGTGTATTTTTATTGAGATTAATGTTTAAAATATTGCCCACTAATGTGGTTTCATTGCTCATGCAGAATCCAATTTCTATTTATTCTGCATGGCGGTTACAAGAGGCGTCTATTTACTGAAGCCAGTTCAATAACTGAATGCAGAAATGTGTATATTTACATTTACTCACAGTAATCTATCATTTAGTTGCTTGTACTGCACAGAGCCCTGTTATTGAAATATATTGCTTTTTCTCTATATAATTTTCTCCTGTCTTGTTTCATGTAGACTTTCTATTACATTTCTTGTACCATCCACCTCCACCACTCTAACTGCTTCTCTTTCCAACAAACTCAGTGTTTAAAACTCAGTAGATTCTTTTTCATAAAGATCTGCTGAGAAGTTCTGCTTTTGCTCTTCACTTTGTCAAAAATCCATAGACAAGAATGGGGTGGGGGCAGAGGTGGGAAGAAAGACATAGCTGACACAAGAAATAAAATAATAAAAAGAAGTGCATGTAATGTTTAGAGCAATGTTTTGTACCAGTGGAAGGTTATTACATGAGCTCTTTGCTCACTTGGGTCAGGATCCAGCAATCAGAATCTCACGAGGCAGGTTTTAATGCTCCCTGGAGTGCTTGACCTCCCACAGAAGACAGGAGGAAATCAGAATTATCAGGCTACAGTCACAGAAGGAACCACTTAAATCATGGCCTGCACATGTTCTTCTTGGGACTCAAGGGGACAAGGGGAAAAAAAGGCTTTCCAGAAGAGTAACCAAACACTGACTTCCACTAAGTGCTGACTAAAGTGAACGATGTTAATAGGTGTAAATATACTACACTCTTATAATTTCCTACTGCTTTTTTTTAAATGCTACCACAGCACTACCTTAAAGCCAGTATAGACTATTGTATCCATGTATAACCAAAAGTTACACATTAAAGAAACAATGTTGCATTAAGCACTTCAACTGGTCTTCTGATAATACTCAAACTTTTTCATATAGAACCATATATATGTAATATATTGTTTCCCAGTTGTGGTTCTTTTATTTTAAAAAAGTAGTTATAATATTTCCAAGCACCTAAGGGTAGGGTACTCTCACAAGTGCTGTTATTTATTGTGATTCAGTCACTGGATAATGTGAAATGAAAAACTAAAGTGATCCGGACAACAAACGGGATAAACAAATAAAATTTAATTCTGAAGCCATAATGTAAATGTGCAAAATTCTGCAGCTGATTAAAAGCAGAAATTCCTTTTAACCTTGATTTCATACATTTGATCATTTCCGTTGCTGACTTCTATTGTTCAGTTAAACTTTTGCCATTTTTGTTGTACCTTGTTTCAACAATGATCAATGGAATTAAAAAGGATCTATGTAAAAGATTTCACACACAACAAATGGCATTCAACTTATACTTTTCTTGCATATTGGAACAAGCATTGATACTGGTGGAGCTACCTATGTTTACAAAGGGGAGATCCACCTTTGTCTGGGAAGGGAAAGTATCTAGGTGCATTACCATAGTTCATATGGATTAATATGGAACCCAGTTCATATGGTTACGATATGATCAAAGCAAACCTGGGTGTTTTACCTTGTTGTCTATGACAAGGGAAAGAACTCAGGGAAATGCTGAACTCTGTCACATTTTTCTATGACTTCTCATTGTTTATTGTTATCCAAAACAGACCTGACTTCATCCTTTCTCAAGCTGGTGTAAATTAGGGAAAATTCTATTTATTTCTATAGAAACACCTAATCCCATGGCTTTTTAAGGCTAAAATGTCATTATTTCATATTTCCAAATTAATCTTCACAAAAACACACAAAAAAAATCTAATAAATACAAAGTGAAAATTTAGATTGCAGTTTATTTAAAATGTTTCTAGTTGGTGATTGACATTTTGATCTTTTTAAAAATTTGCTTTGGTTTTGGTAAAATTATCATCTAGGTGCCAAATAAACAGCTGTTTTACTGACACAAAATGCTAGCACAGTAATAAACTGTCACACTGCTCTTAACATATTCCCATTTGACTTGCCTTTAGCTATTAAATTAACTAATCATTTTCTTGTACTATGGGTTTCTAGCTTTGAGTATGTGTTGATTAAAGATCAGCATGCATAGTAGTCGATCACCTGCTTTGTAATTACATCTCTAAGGCTTCTTAGTTGAATGAACAGAGTCTGCTTCTGAATATTGCAAGGGCTTTTTTTTTTTTTTCCTCATTGGTATATGACTCTCAAGGATTGAACTGATATTCAGAGCCAGATGTAGTTTGCCTCTGGCAACAAAGAGTGGAGGAGTTGTTTTGGCAAGAAACAAACTCTATGGACAGGGAAATTATGCACAACAACATAGTAAATATACGGATTTACATCTCCACGGTCAATGTTACAGCATGTCATGCACTCCTTGGACAACCGTCTGATGAAAGCTACAGGTTCTGATGATAAAGTCTTTTTTCCTACCATCTGCATAATTTTGTGAATTTGCAAGTCAGTCTCTACACTGAAGCTGCTTTTCTCCCCAGTCGTCGACGCATCAGCATGGTTCTTTTACTAAATCTACTGTCATGACTACTTACAAAAGCATAAACTTGTAAGATTTTTCTTTCTAAAATTTTAATTATTCTTTAAGTGATTCCCCAGGGAATTCTGCATATACTAGAAACACAGGAGACTGGAATCTTTCTGAACAGTGTTGTTCATCCAAATCTAATCTGTGTTCTGTACACCAGCTGGCACCCACTAGCCAAAGGTATAAAGGGGCGAACAGGCATAACTTGCAACTGCCTATTAACATATTATTCATTCTGCTTAAAATCAACACCCAAGGAATTTCCTTCTCTCAGTGCAGGCTTTTACTTTTGTGTTTTTTGTTGCTTAAAGAGAATTCATGAGTTCATGTTCTTCATGATCTATTATTTGTAAGAATGCAAATAATGCAACTAATATCTCAAGTTGTGAGGCTGTAGACAGTTCATGAAAAAATGAATAGATGTCCTCAAGTGATTTGGAATTCCATTGTTATTTGCAATGAAAATTAAAGTAAAATCTACTCTTAGTGTCACTGGAGGCACGAAATCCATATAGAAGGCCTAAATAAGAGAGGACAAGTTCCTTACTAGCCTGAAATTCAGCAGTTCAGCTCCAGGTTCACTTTAAAATAGGAGTCAAGACAATTGTCAGACTCCTAGCATTGAGGGCTTCCTAAATGCCTATGACAGTTTGCCAAATTTTGCTTATGTTCCATGAACTGCTGGCTGAAATCAGCATAGCTACCACGCAGATATCATTGCCATGATTATTCAGGAAATCCTATTATTAAATGAGAAGAGACTGAAACTAAAAAATACATATTCCTATTTATAGAAAAAAATATTTAGAGTAAAATTTGTAACAAAAGAGTTTCAATTCACTCAGCAGAAGCATAGTACTATTTGTGTCAAGGTGGAGCATGGGCCAGCTGCTCCCTAAAGGACGGCAAGCTTGTCTGAATACCACTGTGGGCAACTCTGTTCTATGACTACAGGGACATCATAAGTTATAATTAAAAAAATGCTGGGATTTCATTAGATGCAGTTTGCCCTAAGCAGGAAATCAAAATGTGAGGGACCAGTAAATAGTACTGTTTGTTGGAAGGAAAACATAAATAATTTCATTGACTCTACTGTAACCCCAAAAGATAAAGATACCTGAAAGTTAGTCAGTATATCCACATTATGATAAAAAAAATAAATAGCCCACATTGTCATCTCTAGAAGATATTCAAAGAGTGCATTTTTTAAAACTTTGCCTCTCGTGTATGAATTGCTTGTGTTCAAAAACAAGTATCTTCTTCTGGCATTTACATATTTGATGATCTAAGAAAATGAAGGTGAACTTTCCACATAATTTGAGTCAGTAGCTGAAACTGGCATATAAACTTTTAAAAAAATCCTTAAAATGATAATTTATTTATTTTTCAGTCTTTTTCTTATCACGTGCTATGTACAAAACATATGATAATAAAATATAAACTGTCATCAGTTTCTGTTTAGTATCAACTACCTAGGCACTGTGCAGACTTCAGGTGTATCTCCATTAACTTGGTAGACGCAATTAAAATTTGCAATATTACTACGCTAAGCTACTTACGAAGAATCAACAAAACAAATAAAATCTGAAAGTTACTGAAAAGCTTAATTTTTTCCCCAAGTGATCATGTCTCCTGTGCAGTTGAGGCATCCCCTTTATCAACTAATGGGAAATAATGAAATGATGCCCTGAAGACAGTGGATGTTTGTTGAAAATTTTTAAAATGTACTGTTCAAGTGTTTTCAGCAGTTAGCCAGCTTGTAGCCTCTCTTGTGGCTGTCAGCCGAGAGATCCAAGTATATGACAAAGTGACAAAAAGAGTTAGCATCCCCATTAGATACAAAAATAAGACCAAAACAAATTGACTAGTAAAGTGTTGAACCTGTCTCTAGCTATCAGCTCATGATGATCAGATAGCTTCCAAGGTGTAAAATTTGCAAAAAATCCACATAATTTTATTCTTCAAAATGTAATTGCACTGATTTAAATGTATGTTAGATTATGTCCTATGATACTGTGATCTCCTTTGGGGCACTTAAAATCTGAAGAAGCTCACTGACTTATATGGAGTTCTATCAAATTTACACTGTCCTGCCATTGTCTCACTCATATGAATGAATATTAATTTTTATATTACAAATCATGCAGGTAGCAAGGGTTTGTCTACTTACTGACACGTGTTTAATGGCATTACTGGACTTTATCAGAACATTAGAAAAAAAGAAAAGCTATACTTGGAAAGTTCTAAAATTATAATTCCATTAAAAGCTAACATATGTAAGACACTTTCAAATGCCGAAGGTGAGAAAACATATTAAATCCTTCCCTTTCAAGGAGTGGGTCTTACTCTAATAAAGTCAGCAATACACGTAGAGTCTAACTTCAAGACAACAGCAAGATTAAAGTACAGAAACTAAAAGAAAATTACATGTGGAGAAAGATTAGCCACCTTATCTAGAATTCAAATTACCTGGAGAAAAATGTAAGATGAAGTAATACTGTTCTGTAACTGTTACATGAAAAAAATGTCTGAGAATAGTAAATATTTGAAGAAATATCAAGATTACCACGACATTTTTCATTTTTATTCTGGTAATTTAATAAACACTGGAAAAGGCTGGAAGAGTCTTCTTTAGAACACCATAAAATGTTGCCATATTTAGAGTGATTTACAATGTAACAGAAGTAATACAAATTCTCTAAAATAATTCTTATTTCAGATGCAGCAGAAAAATTTCCAATCTGGATTTCTAAATTTCCAGAGAAAATCAGTGTATCAGAATCCTTGATAAAATGCTTCACTGGTCAATGCTCTTTAATATTAAGAATGTGCATTTCATTAAGTTAAAATTTTCCAAGCTATGTGCTATAATACCCTTGGGTGTAGAGGTATTCTTGTTAGTGCAAGTTTACTGACTTCAACAGTATTGCATGAGTGAATCTGGCTTTATTACAATGTAGTATACTGGTTTTATATATTAGAAGTTATTTCCTTTCTCCTTAAAGTTAATTAATTGTGCTCTTTCTTTTCAGTTTACATTTCATCTGGATGTCATATGCAAATTGTTAATAACAATAATAAATAATAAAAATAATAATAAAAATTGATGATTACATTAATTACATTATATGTTATATTCAGTATATGTACACTATACTTTTAATTCTATAGATTCTATAATTGTATTGCACAATTTCATTTACAGATGTGTATGTAATCTTAATTTAAAGCATACATTTAAATTACTGAGATTGGGAAGAAAAGCTCCAAACATGTTAAAAACAGCTTACAAGACTTCGGTTTTCGGAACTGCCATGGCCATGGCACATCAGCTAATTCCTAGCCAGTTTGTTACACCAACCTCAGCCCCAAGACAGGTGATATTAGCAGCAGTCCTCCTGTACTGGATTTTTTGAACAGATGAGGAATGCATAGTAGTCAGTGATTATTCCTTATTAAAAAATGGAATACAATATCAATAACTAGAATTCAGTTAAGATGATTTAGTGATTCAGAATATTCTCTTCAGAATATTCTCTCATATACTGCCATGCCTCATATTCTGCTATTGTTTGAGAAGTGAACTGTTCAGGACAGCTGTTCAGGACTTCTCTGACATCATGAGGAAGGAACCAGGAATCTTTTAATTAAAATTTAAAGCCCCTTGGGTGCTGTGGGAAAATCTCATTAAACCAGATGCCAACAGGCAGGACAGAGTGCAATCTTCATGTAATCATTGGTGCTGGAGACAACAAAGGCTAAGTTCCTTCTCTCTAATTAGCTAGATTTTTCATTTTAATTGATTTGGGCTGCT
Organism: Theristicus caerulescens; assembly: GCA_020745775.1. Taxonomy (NCBI): domain Eukaryota; kingdom Metazoa; phylum Chordata; class Aves; order Pelecaniformes; family Threskiornithidae; genus Theristicus; species Theristicus caerulescens. The sequence continues at coordinate 81,215,267 of CM036558.1, forward strand.
GGTGATTACCTGACAACTATTTAAGCAAAAAAAAAAAAATAAGGTGACTTACATACCCTGCTATGGTTGGCTGATAGTTCCATTTATGAGTTTAAAATGGGAGACTCACACCGTCATGGCTGGCTTTCCATCAGTATTGAAAAGATGGACTTTTGGGCAAGGCATGATGCACATTATACGCTTCTCAGAAGAAGAGATTGGCAAAGGAGGAACTTGCTGTTTTTAACTCTGTTCCATTTAAGCTTATTTTACCTCTTCTGCTTTTCAAACTTTTAAAGAATAACTCAATTCTCAGATGTAATGATGCTTAGATAATATAAGTAGCCATGCTCAATAAACACTAAGAATGTCCAGTGTACTAATGAAATCAGCAAGGTTCAGTAGTTTTTTGCTATATAGGATGAAAACTTCCTCCTTGAGATGTAACCTATGCAGAGTGTCCAATTATCTGTTGGCAAAGGTGTATTACCTTTCAAAATTTCATTTCACTGGCAGTGCTACATAACCCATTGCCTGACAGTTTTTGTGAGCTCTACCATGGAAGCAATTCACATCTAGATCAGGTCCTAAATTTTACTAAATAGAAAACAAGCATTTTTCCACTCTATTAAATTGTCAGTGTAAACAGTATTTTGGCAGCAGGTTATCACGGAGTTTCGAAATACTTTCTCTGCAATCCATGCTTAAATTTAAAGTGACATGCAAGTAATGATTCTTAGCTACATAGGAAAAAAAGCTACAGATTTTCTTACCATATGAGGTATAGTACACTTGTGGTTTCACAGATGGCCAATGAATATTTCTAAATAAATTCAATACGCCATACCAAGAAAGTTTGAAATCTGACTGCCTAAAGTTAGGGGGTTTTATTGATATTTACATCTACAAACCACTAAATACGTTCCCCTTGTACCAAACTGCTGAGCATGTGAAATTTGAATTGGAGAAAAATGAGATGTAAATGCTGAGCACTTTGAAAAACCAGGCTTAAAATACCTTTTTCAGTAAGTAGGCACAACATACAGTGCAGTACAATTAAATATGTATGAGCCTAACTTCAAGCACATACTTTAAAATCTTTGGCTGGCATTTTCTAACAAAAATATATGATTTACATATTTAACATTCTTTAGATTAAAGTGAAAATGAGGAGATAACATTTACATTAAACTGGTTCTCAAATATGATTATTTCTAATGGCCTGATACCTTATATTAGTTGGCTGTTATATTTTAAAGCTTAGTACAAACATTGACAAACTAGTGTCTTGCAATAGGTGCGTAGGGAAGCAAATCTTTTGGGGCTTAGATTCTTACAGATATCATAGGATGGAACTGATACGATTCACTGAAGGGAAAGGACAAGAAAATCACAGAAAGATGAGGTTTATATATTTGGTTTGTGAAAACTATTCTTCTGGTTTAGTATTGAATTCCTGACTGAAGATGGTGACACGTTATTTGGATCAAGAGTTGATGTTGATTAAATTATATTTACTGAGGACTACAAGTCATGTCTGCAACACGTTGCATGAATACCAATACACTATCTCCAGATTATGCTGTTTATACCTCCTCTACAGATACTCATGCATATAATTTTTCCTGGACATGTATTCTTTTATGCCTATTTTCATCAGGGTTAGTTTTTCACAAAAACCAGCTGTATCCAGCTTTGTGAAATCTGGTTAGATGTACAAGGTGGCACTCTTTTGCAGGGTTGGCCAATTAAGAGGTAAAGTTCAGCTAAGGACATGAGCTTAGTTGGATATGACAGCTCATGAGAAGGTGGCATGGGACACTGACAACTTACACAGGCTAAGGGCATGGCATGAAGAGCAAGGCAGAAGTGAGAGTGACAGGACGAAGCCACAGCAGTTCCTGGGGGCTGTGCGACTAAGCTGGAGAGGAAGTTCTGCCTAGGACTGCACTATTTGTGACAAGACAGAAGCTGAGGGAAGTCATTTACATTGTTTCTCACACTGTCATTTGCACATCCACCTTCCTGATGTTTGCTTCCAGTGATCCAAGACAAGCTGCTATCATCTCCTGAGCCAGCTGGTGCCCTGTGACACAGAAAGCAAGTAAGATTTCTGGATGCCAGTTCTCTGCTGGGCTCCTCTTATCTCCTTAGTCTGTGTCTTCCATCACAATGTCCTTCAGACCATGAGCCACATCTGGAAGCTCAAAATCCATGGGAATGTATTTAGTTAGGTGGTTCCTAGATGTCAGCACTACCCAGCATGTCAGGAATCGCACCTGCCTAGTATAGCCTCTGCTCTGCTGCTGATTGAAATGTTTTCCCTGGAGGAGAAAGGTGAGATGCCATGGAATATGGAGGTAGTGAAAGTGGCTTATCAGGAAGTTTTTACAGAACTGGCCTCCACACAGAAGTAGCATAAACAGGGAGCTCAGGTACAGAACAGTAAGAAGATGGGCATTTTGATGTGAGGGTCTGATTCTCTGGAGTAAGGTGAGTAGCACCCACAATGGACCGGACTGGGAGAAGCTCTGCAGCAGGGTGATTGGGGACTGGTGGTTTGGGAGTGTTATGAACTCTGAATTGGAGACTTAGCTTATATATCACCATTATAGACCTCTCTACTTAAGACACATAGTTCAAAGAAGAAAACTTTCAGTGGAAGATTAGGATCAAGGGAGAGATTATTTGCAAGAACTCAATCTATACAAGTTCATGGGGACAGATGGGCTACATCCGAGGGTACTGAGAGAGCAGGCGGATGTCTTAGCAAGTCTGCTTTCTATCATCTTTGAACGGTCATGACGATGCAGGCGGTGCCCCTAGTATTTGGAGAAAGGCAAATGTTGCAACATCTTCAAAAATGCAGGGAACGACATGCCGTTCAGCCTCACTTTGGCCCCTGGGAAAATCATGGAACGAGTCCTCTGGGAACACATTTCTGAGCACAAGGAGGACAGTAAGGTAACTGGGAAGAGTCAACATGGATTTACCAAGGGTAAACCGTGACTGACCAATGTGATTGAGTTCTGTGATGATATCAGGGACTGATGGCCCTAGGGGTGCTGAAATGGGGTCTTTTGCCAGGCAGGGACAGCAAGAGCCAACAGTGCCCTCAAGGCCCTGACATCTTCTTTCTCTCAGTCTGCTCTATGCACCAAGATGAAATATTATTCTGTATCTGTGCTTTATTTTCTCTTTGATTTCACTATGAAGTTCTAACTTCTATTGCTCATTCACTTCATCTTTTGTCTTGTTTCTGACATACATGACTAAACTTAGAAAACCCTCTATGTGTCAGCATCTCCAAATAATGAATCAAAATCAGAAGTCACTCACCAATTAAATTATAGTCCAAGAGATTAACAGTAGCTATGCAGTTCCATGTTGCTTATCCACTACCAACAAAGAAAGAACCTCTGCAGCATAGTCTATAAGGAGAGTTCTCTTAGGATCTTTTCCATGCGCAAGACTCAATGCAACTTTGGAGGAAAGAGTTCTTTATAAATATTTTTTTTCCATTTATGTTCACACCACTACTAACTAGATCTGATTAACTTTATTTGGGACAGGTTTTTATTTTCGGTTTGTATTGTATTTTAACTGCCTATTTGTACATTTTGATACTAGTTACTCATCGTTTGTTCTTCAGCTTCTCTGTGACGCTGTCAAAAAGGGAGTATTGTATTTTAAATGAATGCAAAAAATGCAACACAGAATCTAAACACTGTTTAGAAAAAGTAATTTGTGTCCTTTTGGTCAAGAGCAAAAAATGTGCTGGAAAGAGGGACTATGTTGTGTGCATGAAAAAACATTTTGCCAGCTGGAACAATGAAAATGTTTACAGTATGTTCACAATATGATTTATTGGAGTTTACAGCTCTGGGATGGGTACATTCTCTAAGGTACTAGATTGCCTGGAGCCTACACATTTCTCCATGTTCTTAAATCGTTTCCAAACTACTTTTAAAGTATATTAGATATATTTGCTAAGCCTTCTTGTTCTCTAACAGCCAGAACCACAAGCGCAATCTGTGGAATCCATGTGAACAGACGGATGTTAAAAAAAAAAAAAGCTTGCCCATGTGAATTCACCCCAAATGAATGACCAATGACATGTAGATACCATTCTACATTAAGCGGCAATGTGCTAACACTTTGATATTACTGGGAGTAATGCCTCTTTGAGAGATAATTTTTTTTTGTATGCACAATATGTCCAGAAATAGTACATTTATTTGGGTGAAGAGGCAGTGCTTTTAAAGGCTGATTAAGTGACTATAAGGTTCCTGTTGTGAAGTACAGCCCAGATTCAGAATAAATCAAAGTGCATACATAATACAATTCTTGCCCTAAACAATCTGCCTTCCTTAAACAGCATGGGTAGGGAGCATTTTAAGACAGCATTTTACAGCATTTACATCATCTGCAGAATTTAAATTCTACAGCATTTTGAAGCAAAGTTCTGAAGTCATGTCTACAGGAGGGGGTAGACAGACATGACATTGAAACAAGATTTATTATTTGGACAAAATAATGCAGTAGTGCAAATATAGAGTTTTGAAAACAGGCTTTTGAAATGTTGGTGTTAGATCATGAGGCTCTTTGCACATCTGCTCACATTAGTGTAATGAGGAAATGACACTCACTCCACTCACTAATGACGTGAATAGATATAAATGTATAACGGAATTATCTTATTAAGGGCCACAACATTTCTGTAATCTGAGAGGTTGTCATTCCAAAACATGAAAAAACATTTGACTAATTACAGAGATCACAAACAAACATAAAAAATGGTAGTTGCAAATATTTGCAATATATGATGGCTTTGTCACACTTGTTTTTCTCTTTTCTGTTGTGTAACATCCACTTTTCTGGACAAAATATAGTTCTATTTATTTGTAACGTTATTACTGACTTTGCAATATATATATCTGGAATATATATGCCATATACACAATAAAATAATAACTTTATATATTTATTTTGTTCGGAAAGCCTTCTAATCAGCCTTTCTTTAAAGCAAAGGAGTTAACTGCTGCCCTCTTTCAGAAACTGAAGAGGCACTACTATGGAAAGGAAGTGAATAAAATTAGTATTGTGACAGATAAAATGCTTATAACAGTGATTAAAAACAGTGAACACTGAGTTGATGGCCAAAGACTATACAACCCTAAACCTTGAGACCCTGCGCCTGCTCAAGAAATAAAGGATGAGTCCTTCTGTTTCCCTAAGAGAAAGGCAAAGCCAAGACCAGGAGATCTAGTCATCTTAGAGATAAACAGGGTCCCACTATGGCATGGCCTTTCTTCTTCTCAGAGGGGAAGACAAGCAAACACAGCACAAGTATCAGGATTTCCGAAAAATCATGAAACGAGCAGGATTTCTGGACATTGATGAAACAAGGCAGTAGCAAAATCATTTTCAATGGCTTTTATTTGGCTCTAGAAAACCAGTACTGTAAATTGATAAAAGCTGATAAAGACATGTATTCTTATCACATGTGTACACTTAAGCTGATATATATATATTTATGTTTATACACATTCTGGAAAAGGTACTGTTGCTTTCTTCTTCCTAATACAGAAACATTCCTATGCATTTTCACTTCCATGGACATTCTCAGAGCTCCCCAGGAATCCTTTGATGGAGGCTAGTACCTTTCGTTTAGCTAAAGCTTATTATCCAAAAAGGCATACAATTTTAATTAAAATATTAATAGACAGAGAGTGCATTTCCCTTCACAGCTTCCTTTGTCCAGGGTTTATTACCCTCTTGGTTAAAAGGATACATATGTTCATTTTACCTGGTATCAGGTTCAAGATACTGGTTCCTGTTATACTTTTTTAATGATAAATCAAATATCCCAGTACTCTCTAGTTCACTTCCTTCATAGGTATGTTTGTACACTGCACCCAAGTATTTCTTTAAAAGCTAAATAGATTGTTTTCTGTTTATCCTTCAAAGAAGTTTCTTCACCTAGAGACTCATTTTCATGGCTCTTTTATGCATCCCCTTTTTTCAACATCCTCTTAAAACGAGGGCACCAGAAAAGTATAATGTTCCAAAATCCATTCCAGTAATGCATGTGTGTGGGTCACTGGTGGGTCAGTACTCCCCTATTCATACAGCTAACTTTTACATTATTTTTTTATACCGCAATATCACACAAAGTCTTTACTATGTCACATTCAGGTTTGTCTATTATGACCTCTACGTTCTTTTGAGAGTTGCTGTCACTGCACGCTCGAGCACTGTAATATTACTCTGTATTTTTATTTCCAGGATGCACTAAACTAAAGTTTCTTACAGAAATTTGCTAATAGCCAAAGGTCTTGCTACTAAAGCAGCTCATTAAAAAATTAATGAGAAACAAAACAGAAACAGGCTCTTTGCACAGACATTAAGACTGTCCACAAGGTGTGTAAATTAGATGTAAGCCTCCTTGTCACGAGTGACAAATGTCACATGAGATAAGGTAAGGAAAGAAATGCATGGCCACTAAGATGATTCCAAATACAATAAACAAGTATCATATAAATGTGTTTTACATGTTCTAGAATGCACAGAGCTTGTTCTAGTCCATCCTGCTGTTCCAGCCTCTAATAGATCATGATTTAGTATTACATTAACATAACATTTTACTCTGCAGGTGGGTTCCAGGGCAATAAACTCACTAAACTGCATCAATCAGTTTTCCAAAACCTTCTAAGAAAACAAATACTCCACATAAGAAACAGTCATTCATTAAGTATGTATGGCTTGCATTCCTTGTTTCTAGATTTATAATTGTACATGTGGATGTACAGCGTAAATGCTATTTAAGTGCATCACTTATCAAGTAATCCAGACAGTTTCGTTCGACTGTGTTCTCTTCATTGCATTTCATTCCACTAACTTTTATGGCATATACAAATCTTCCAAGTGGTGACTTTCATATTTATTTCCAGATCACTGATTAAAAATATTAAATAGCACTAGTTCAGGCCCTGCTGAACCTGTTTGAAACACCCTCATTTGATTATTGTTTTCTTCAACTGACAATTGTAGAGATTTGACGATTACCCAGTTCTTAATTAATTTAGTGATGACCAATGCATTCTCTAGTGGTTATCATCCACAAAGGTTATCCTAGATGCAGTTTAAGAAAACGTCATGTTCCCTTTTTTGTTAAAGGTGAAATGTGACCCATTCTTACACAAATCACTATACAGCTTACTGTAACTCTTCTTTATATATGTTTGCAATTTGAAGTAGTCTACACTTCATAATGCAGAATGTCTGAAACAATGCATAGTAAAAAAAACCCAGAGAATGTAAGCTTTACACGCTACTCATTATTATTACCACTTTGCCATAAAGAGGTAGTCTTTAGCTATGAGAGTAACCTGGGTCTAAGCCATGATGGGATCTGAATTCTCAAGAGCGCTAGTATCTTTGTTTGCTCCTCTCCTTCCCTGTCGTCTGAGGAGCTGAAGTTATATCACAGTAGCTTAAAAAGCAATTACAAACAAAAGATTTACAGAATTAGGTCTTTCATTATTTCTCACCAGTTATATTTGCTCTAGAGTAATTGGTAACTGTGATCTAAGTAATTGTGTTCTATATTTCATTTAAATGCTGTAAGTCAACATATCTGAGTAACTGAAGGATGAGGCACATTTCTAATGTATTAAAAAAATTGTTTCACTTTTAGTTCTCATGTCCAGTTTTATTTCTTAGAACTGTGTCATAATTACACAGCTATACAGACATTTTTAGTTATGCTTTCAAAAATGTTCTGATAACCCATTCAGTATTTAGCATCCATGTGGTACTAAGGAATTTGAATATTTAGTGCCTGATTTTAGAAAAGAAACATGCATTGTATATTACTATCGTCTATTAATTCTTATTTTTTAGTTCTTTAAGCAAGTGGGTATAGCACGAATAAAATTCAAGATTCTAGTAATTTCTGTATGTATTTACACATTCATCTCTGTCAGCTACAGTAAGTCAAATAGGCTGATATTTTCCTCAAGCAGAGATTTCATGTGAAATCCAACTCGTGACTCTACTGGACACCAAGGCTGGTTAAATCTTCTTATACTTGACACCTTCTGTTTTTCTCCAAGAGAAGCTACCTTTCCTCTGTATGCAGTATAGCCATTGGCTGGTGTTACAGAGTAGAATGAGGAAGTTACCTTAGCAAACAAGGGTAACAGAGTCAGAGCCCCTTTTGTTTCTGTGTTTGTATTGAGTTCTGTGTTGTCAGTGCCAGGACATGCCTTTAAGCATAAAGATCGTGCTGAGCATAAGTGATTCTTGACCACTTGAAATCTGAAGTTATACTTCCTAAATAAAAATTACATTTTCCCCCCAGCTTTTATGTAATTGTTTTTCACTGTTTTTTTTTTTTTTCCAGTACTGCCTGGTGGTCTCGTCTACTGTTATATCACTAATATAATGAGGGCATGTCCTTCCCTTGAAAATTTAGAAGTTACAGTAACAGTTACAATTTTTTTCCCAGAAGTTTGCTAAAATGCAACTGAAAGATTTTGTTATTATCCATGGTAACTGAAAATCAAGGTACTTCCACTGAAGAGCAGGAGTCTGGATTTAATTTTAGGAAAGAAGTGACGAATAATTGATACAGTTGAAGTACACACTGACACCTTAAAAAGTTGATTTTCAAGTGTATATAAGTGGTACTGCACTGTAAATGTTACAACATTTAAAGTAAGTAGTAAATATTGGAATTCACGATATACTATTCCTATACCGGGTATTTAAGATCCCTGTTTGAACATAATACTTCTTGACATTTGAGCCAACTCAAGCTTAGATGGATCACTATGTTGTTTATAAAACCACTATGTCTTCTAGCTCCTGAGCACTTATTATCTGTTATAATAAATCCCAAAAGTTTTTCTAACTATTTATTTCATCACTCTTTGCAAAAAAAAATGTACAGGCATTGTCCTTTCTAACTGACTCACTTACATCCATCCAGAATACCATGAAAAGCAAAGGCAGTTTTGGGCTATTCAGTCTTTTCCCTTCAACAGGTCTCATCACATACCTACAATATAATAAATCAACTATTTTATTTTTATTTTATTTTTAAGAAGTGTGGCTGCCAGATGCCCACCCATCAGCTCTCTCACTCCCCCTCCTCAACTAGGACAGAGGAAGAAAATAAGATATAATCTTTTGCATCGAGATAAAGACAGGGACATCACCAGTTACCATTCTGGGCACAACAGACTCAAATTAGGGAAAGGCATTTTAACGTATTATTAATTAACAATAAAGTAGGAAGGTCAGAAACAGAAAATGAAACACCTTCTCCCCTCCCCCCTTTTCCCACTCCTTCACTTCCAGATCCTCTACCTCCTCCCCCCCGAGCGGCACAGGGGGACGTGAACGGGGACTGCGGTCAGTCCGTGGCAGCTCCTCCCTGCCGCTCCTGACCTTTTTATAATGTTTTGTATCGGGGCTCGCAGGGCTCTTTCTCACCCTGGCTCCCTCAGCCCCGGCTGCCGGGCAGCCTTTGGCCCTTCCTTACCCAGGCTTTCCCCGAGGCGCCCGCCCGGGGCTGAGGGGCTCAGCTCTGCCCTGCGCTGGGGCCCTTGGAGCCGGCTGCAACCGGCTGTGGCCGGCGTGGGGCAGCCCCGGCCGCCCCTCACAGGGGCCCCCCTGCAGCCCCCGCTGCTGCTGCCGCTGCTGCTGCCAGAACCTGGGCACCTGCACCCGATACAAAACATTACAAAAAGGTCAATATATACCAATGTGTAAGTCACTTTAGCACTGTGCTATATTGAATGCCAAGCTGCAAGTTCAAATTTCAAAGGAAAATATAGTTCTATAGAAATCAGCTAAACAGCATAAATGCTGAATCACTCTGGACCCAATTCTCCCTTCTCCCCTCTTTCTTTTCCTTTTTCCACATTCCTCTCCTTTCTTTTTTCTTGTTTTTATTATTTTCCACATTTGTGACATTGTTCAAAATAGAGTTAAAATAATATTGGTTGAGGGTGGAAGCAGGGACAGGTATCCTGGGTAGAATATTGGGATGTTGCCCAGTTGTGTAGGGATGGGATCAGGAAGGCCAAGGCTCGGCTGGAGCTGAACATGGCAAGGGACACAAAGAATAATAAGAAGGGCTTCTACATGTATGTCAGCCAGAAAAGGAAGGTCAAAGAAAGTGTACTCCCCTGCAATGAACATGATTGACAACCCGCTAACCACAGATGAGGAGAAGTCTGAGGTACTCAACAATTTTTTTGCTTCAGTCTTCACTGGTGACCTCTCTCCTCACATCTCTCGAGTGCATGGACCGCAAGACAGGGACTGGGGGAGCAAAGTCCCTCTCACTGTAAGAGAAGATCAGGTTCGCGACCACCTGAGGAACCTGAACATACATAAGTCTATGGGTCCCGATGACGTGCATCCAAGAGTCCTGAGGGAATTGGCTGATGTAGTTGTCAAGCCACTCTCCATGATATTTGAAAAGTCATGGCAGTCAGGTGAAAGTCCCTGGGGACTGGAAAATGGGAAACATTGCACCCAGTTTTAAAAAGGAGGACCCTGGGAACTGCTGACCTGTCAGCCTCACCTCTGTGCCTGGGAAGATCATGGTATAGATCCTCCTAGAAGCTATGCTAAGGCAGATGGAGGACAGGGAGGTGACTCAAGACAGCCAGCGTGGCTTCACCAAGGGCAAGTCCTGCCTGACGAACCTAGTGGCCTTCTATGATGGAGTGACTGCATCAGTGGATGAGGGAAGAGCTACGGATGTCATCTATCTGGATTTCTGTAAGGCCTTTGACACGGTCCCCCACAATATCCTTCTCTCTAAATTGGAAGGATATGGATTTGATGGGTGGACTGTTCAGTGGATAGCAAACTGGCTGGATGGTCACCTCCAGAGGGTATTGGTCAATGGCTTGATGTGCAGATGCAGATCAGTGACGAGTGGTCTCCCTCAGGGGTCCATACTAGGGCCAGTGCTGTTTAATATCTTCATCAATGACATAGACCATGGGATTGAGTGCACCCTCAGCAAGTTTGCAGATGACACCAAGCTGAGTGGTGCAGTTGACACACCTGAGGGACAGGATGCCATCCAGAGGGACCTGGACAGGCTGGAGAAATGGGCCCATGTGAACCTCATGATGTTCAACAAGGCCAAGTGCAAGGTCCTGCACCTGGGTCGGGGCAACCCCCAGTATCAGTACAGACTGGGGGATGAAGGGATGGAGAGCAACTCTGAAGAGAAGGACTTGGGGATACTCTTAGATGAAAATTTGGACATGAACTGACAATGTGCGCTCACAGCCCAGAAAGCCAACCGTATCCTGGGCTGCATCAAAAGAAGTGTGGCCAGCAGGTCGAGGAATGTAATTCTCTCCCTCTGCTCCATTCTGGTGAAAATCCACCTGGAGTACTGTGTCCAGCTCTGGAGTCCTCAGCACAGGAAAGACATGGACCTGTTGGAGCGGGTCCAGAGGAGGGCCACAGAAATGATCAGAGGGCTGGAACACCTCCCCTATGTGAACAGACTGAGAGAGTTGGGCTTGTTCAGCCTGGAGAAGAGAAGGCTCTGAGGAGACCTTATTGCGGCCTGTCAGTACTTAGAGGGGGCTTATAAGAAAGATGGGGCCAGACTTTTTAGTAGGGTCTGTTGTGATAGGACAAGCAGTAATGGTTTTGAACAAAATAAGGATAGATTCAGACTAGAAAGGAAGAAATTTTTTCCAGTGAGGGTGGTGAAACACTGGAACAGGTTGCTCGGAGAGGTGGTAGATGCCCCATCCTTGGAAACGTTCAAGGACAGGCTGGATGGGGCTCTGAGCAACCTGATGTAGTTGTAGATGTCCCTCCTTATTGCAGGGGTGTTGGACTAGATGGCCTTTAAAGGTCCCTTCCAACCCAAACTATTCCGTGATTCTATGATTCTATGATATATGTTGTTTTGATAGATAATATTTTGTTACTTAATAAAATTCAGCTCTCTTTATACTTATTTTATCTTTGAGCTAAGAAAAGAAAAAAAACTTTCTTTGAACAAAGAAAGATCCCTATTAAATACTATTCCAGGATGGCTTTAGAAAATCTTTACATTTTAAATCTTTTTGACAGCCTCTTAAAATAATCTGGTTATTGGTAGGGTATAATTATATCAGTCTTCCATCAATTTTCACTTATACTGCTGCAGTTCACCAAAATTAAGTGGATTATATGTGATCATTAAGAACTGCTAAATTTAATGCCATATTGGGAGGTAAATTACCTTAGTCATATTTCAGACCTTGGTGAGAGCTTTAGAAATGGTGCAACTTGAACTATAAAACTATTCCAACTCAGCTTTGGAGATAGCTCAGTGTTTTTACCTGTAAACATTACTGGCTCATTTGAATTCTGATTGTGCCTTTGAACTGCCTGTGAAAGTTTTCAGACTTTTGTTCTTTTGGGTTATTTACTGATTTTAACGCTCTCTTATTAATTCCCTTTATTTGTTGTTTTTTTGGTTTTTTTGTTGTTTTTTTTTTTTTCCAGCTGCTTCTAGTATATTCAAAGTTTGAGCTTGATTCGATGAGAAAGTTGAAAAGGCATGTCATAGGCGACGATGTTGTAATGCTTTTCTTTAGTATTTTCAGATTGGACATATTAATCTCTGTTAGTAAGAATGGTCATCCCAGTATAGCAGCTGTTGTCATCTGATTTCAGACAGAAATTGTACTTCATTCAAACTGTGTGTTCTTGGGAAAGAGATGGCATTTTCTACTCCTTCTTCTTCACAGCAGAAAACAGCACTTTATGTGGATTTTTTTCTGGAAAAAAAAAGTCTCAGCTTTTCTTGATTTTACAATTCTTTTGTTAGATTAAACTTACCACAGCTATGGTGATGCTTTGTGAATCTGCAAGCATAAATGATTATGAACATAAACTTTGTCTTTGCACAGACATTCTGTTATAAAAATATGATTAATTACAACTTCCTTGTGCATTTCAGTGTAAGTTCCACTAGCTTTGTAAAATCCTTTATCATACCTATGGAAATTAAATAAGTAGAAAGACTGGAAAAATGTAAAACCAAAAGGAAACACATAGCTTTCTAAAAAAGATTTAAATTTAAATTCAAACAAGATGGTGAGAGTAAATAACGGGTCATTTTTGGGAGGAAAATTTATATGGGGAAATCTACCATCATTTTGTAGATTATCATTCTAAAAGCCTGTCTATATTACCTACATTTTCATCTTAGGCTTGCATTCCTGTATCAATAAAATTCAGAATCACAATTCAGCCCTACAAATTGGAAAGCAAAATTGAGTCTTACTTGTTTGCTGATAGGAACCCTATTCCTTTTACATTTGAGTTTATACTTCTTTCTAATCTACTAATACAGAAGGATTCTTTCATTAAACGAAGTTAAACAGACAGTGATGCTAATAAGCTATACAATATTTGGAAAATGCTTGTTGATACATTATTCTAATATCCTGATATTAGGAAAATTAGAATAACTTTGGGTTAGTTCTTAACTAGTTGGGTCTTAATGTTAGCAGGGTGTTCAGGCTGTTTTCCAGTACTCTTCAATACTCATACTGAATAAGCGCCTTTGATGAAGTATAATGAATTCTCATACTGGATATTAAATAAGTTTAGTGACTTTAATTATTGATTTTATAGCATATAATTCAATGTAATACACTTAAAGTTAGTCAGCTAATTGATATTAGCTGGGAATACTGAAATAAATGATGAAATACGATGTAGACTTAAAAAAAACCTGGCTTGTAATGCTTTCTGGAAACAAAGCTGGAGAATTATTTGCTAATTACAAGCTTAACAAGATGTCAAAAAATGTTTCTGCAGTATTCCTAAATTATACTATATATTTTAGTATTTTTAATGTAAATGTATCTTGTATTTCAGTTTAAAACCTGAATTGAGAGTGTCTTGGCCCTTTAATATTTTCAATTGTGTTGAAAAAATGGAAAGGACATAGATGCACTGAGCAGACAGTGCACAGTAAGTGGGCAAACCTAGGAAGACTGTCTGGTAGGGGCAGTTTGTATATACTTCTCACACGTTCATTTGAAGAGAAGTTTAAATAAAATATTCTGGATTAACACACCATCCTGTCTGAGATCATAGTCAATGCCATTTGTAAGATCTTATTCCAAGCTGCACAGAAACAGAAGACACCTTTGTTGGATCAAACGGAAAAAAACATTTCCAGAAATGGAAGTGGTTCTGGTTATACGGGCTCTAGGTGTCACCACTCACAAACCAGAGCTACTTTTTAGAACATAACAAGTGCATGTATGTGAAAGCACGTACAGGCCCACAGTGATGTTATGTGACTTCAATTTGAGCTACATCACCTTGTGAACCCCTGTGGAGATTTTTTAATATTTCCACTATTGTTTATCATCCATAAAATGCACTGTGGTTACTTCCCACAGCTGCTTGTTTAATAGCTAAATAATTTGTTTACATTTCATAACCTTTATACTTCAGCCCCGGAGAGAATTGTGTGTTTGAACTAATCTGTTTCCCGTCAGCAATGTTAATCCTTAAAACTGGACATGAGTGCCCTTTAACAGCCTTCCAAAATCCTTAATGTTAGCAGTGGGAGAGAGATCTGACACAGGTCTTTCTGCAGCAGGCACAGTGCCAGCGTGAAAGCCGTAGCCTAAGGCTAGGCTGTTTCAGAACACCTTGCTCTCTGGACAAGCCACTACTACTGAAAATTTACCTTGCTTTCTTTCATATTCACCTGGGATAAAAGGGGTTTCTCAGTCTTGCCAATGTTTTACTTCCATTTTGCAAGCTGTTAAATGGCTTCTCAAGTTGCAAACTTCCTGTAATACTGAAAATAATATATTAAGTTTTAGTAAATACTTGATAGGTGGAATAAACACACCTTCACTGATTGCTAGGACACTTAAAATATTGAACAGGAAGGAGTAGCAATAATCTGTAAAAAGTACGCAGTTACTATTTGTGAAAATTCCAGTGTACACAATGTAATTTGAAATCCCTTTTTCTCCCCTTTGTTGGGTACTAATTTTCGAGTAATCCCCATCTCTTCCTGCATAGCCTCTGAACTTCAGAAATCATCAGCAATCTGTTAGCAGGGCAGTTAGTGTAAGACCAAAATCAGTGGGTGACAAACAGCTGTTACTTGTAGGGGGAATTAGCTTTTATTTCTAGCAAAACCTTCTATAAACTTTTAATGTATCGCCACATGGGATTGCACTGTCATTTCAGAAAGTTGACTTTGAATGTCAGAGGCCGAGACTGTGACGCATGATAATATCCCATCATGAGCAGACCAGAAGTGAACTATTAATGATATTACTGTCCACACCAAGGTCAAAATTTAATATTAGAGATGGGTTTCCAGGTTTGTACTTGACTTTTTTGTTGTTGTTGTTGAAGGCCTACTGAGATTCAGAAATTTTCACACCTTCAATTTTTCTGCATGATTTGAGCTTCTGTATGTTCATAGACAAAACCTTTAAGGGCCTGACACTTTTACTTACGCAGTTACTTTAAAATTGTGTGATGATGCTGAGTGGAACTACTGGCAGAGGACAGCTTGTTTATTTATTCATAACAAAATTATTCTCATGCTTTGAAATTGGGTATATTGCACTTTTCTGTGATAGCTTACTGTTTACTCTAACAAATGTCTGTTTTTCCGATTTCATCTCCTATTTTGAAAATGTACTAAAATGTTTTCTGAAATTAATGTCTCATTAGAACCTTGGCAGGTAGAAAAGTAAAGTATTGCTACAGTTCTGTTCTAATAGCATAATGCAAAGTATTGCTATAGGTCAGAAAAAATTGGTCAGTTTAATCCACCGGTATTATGATTCTAAAGTGGCAGATTTTGAAATGTTCTAATTATCTTGCCCATATGTTTAAATGTTCCTTGGCTTTAGGCCAGAACGAAATACATTGCAGCTGAAATACTGCTAAATAGAATGCACTGAATATTCTTCACATAAAATCTGAGCCACTGATAGTGATAATTTAAATTCCATCTCTGTCAGCTGACAACCCATCAAATTTATTTAGAGGTGTACTCTGTCTGCCTCTGTGTGGAACTGAAGCATATATAGGAATAAAAAAAAAACAAACCTGAGCTTTCCCTACCATTTCAGAAGTCAATATTAGATCTAGAAAGAACTGCTCTTCCTAAAATCAGGAATTCTCCTATATTCCTACTGTTACATAAATTTCCCTATAGTTTCTGGTAAGTCCAAATAAAGGAAAAATGCAGGCAAAGACCTATTTGGTCTTTCTTATATTAGGGGAGGAAACATGCTGTATTCTTTCAATATGTGGAAGCATAGAGACACATAAATTAAAATATGAATATTGAGGAAAGTTTTAGAAACACAATGTTGTTTAACCAAATATATAAAAATGGAATTACCACTCAGTTATGAAGTCTAATGTTCTATATTTGTAAGAAACCTTTTTGCAACTATTTCTTTCATGTTTGTGTTTTGTTATTACAATGTAAAATAATTGTATTGAAATGCAAATAAGATTTTCTTAGGAAACAATATAAAATAAAGTGTAAGTCAGTAGCAGTATTATTTCTTTTGTTTGAAACTGTGCTAACTAGACCTCATGAGGATTGGAATTTTTTAGATTGTGTTACTTGTGCACTTTTTCCTCCAGCAATACCCATTACTGCAAGAATGAGGTTTTTAATTCAACAAACACTGTGTAAAAAGCGAATAGCATAGTGCTACTTTGACCTTTTCAGTGTTCTTTGTTTTAATGGGTGCTCATGTACCCTGCTTCCATAGCTCTTACAACCTCTGAGGATAAAAGACAGATGGTCAACCAATCAAAACACATTATATTTAAAAAGTTAGAGTGCATATGAAGGCTTTATGGTGTATTCATCTTCTAGATATTAATTTTAAAGAAAATGGAAAATTGCGCAAACTCTCACCAAAAAAGTTGTTCAGGTTTTTGTTGGAAAATGTTCCTTGTGAATAATTCGCAAATTAAAACATACTTTCTTGCAAGAAACATATTCATTTTAATGAAAAGATTAATGTAATGCATTTGTTTGAAGAAGAAATGTGTACAGAGAAGAAGCGAAAAAGAGATGTTGAAGGTTACAAAACATGAAATGACAAAATGAATCTCAAAAGCTTGATGTCATGGTGGTTGAAAAAACCCTTTTAACAGTGGCCTTTCTGTCAGCTTGAAACAATTAAAACTTACCTTGTATTTATGGTGTTACTCTCTTACTACAATGTAAGGAGGAACATTTTATTAGTATGTATCTCATGTTAAATGCCCCCTTGTTTTTAAATTAAGAGATTAGTAACAGAACAAGCATTACTTTTGAGAATGAGTTTCATTTCAACCTAAGGCAGACATTTAAAATAAATCAGATATTAATTATATTTTGAAAGTGCCTGGTTTTATTCATTGACTGAAAAAGTAGTTCAGATTATTAGCTTAGATACAGATGCCAACATTTCAGGCATTAAAATTAGGCCTGGAAAATTAGGCAGGATGAATCCTAATTTTTTATGTCAAATTTCAGAAGATTAGAGCACAGGTCATCAAGCCTAGATATATTTCCATTCATACATTTTACTATAAAAAAATTAGGTTTATTTTTCCCATTACTTTCACTGGAGGTGTGTTTCAGAACCTCACTACTCTAACGGATATGAGACTTTCTTCTCATGTCCTGCCTATGCTTTTTCTTGACCAAATTTTTCCAATAAATTCTTGTGTCAATGTCATGGTTTAATTCCAGTCAGCAACCAAGCACCACACAGCCACTTGCTCACCCTCCCCGCACCCCCGGTGGGATGTGGGAGAGAATCCGAAGAGCAAAAGTAAGAAAACTCATGGGTTGAGATAAAAACAGTTTAATAATTGAAATAATAATAATGATAATAACAATGATAATAATTAATAATTATAGTGTAAAAGAAAACAACGGGGTGGGGGGCACAAAACGCAGGAAAAGCAAGTGATGCAACCACTCACCACCTGCTGAGCGACACCCAGTCAGTCCCCAAGCAGCGATCATCGCCCCCCGGCCAACTCCCCCCAGTTTATATACTGAGCATGACGTCATATGGTATGGCATAGCCCCTTAGCCAGTCTGGGTCAGCTGTCCTGGCTCTGCCCCCTCCCAGCTTCTTGTGCACCTGGCAGAGCATGGGAAGCTGAAAAGTCCTTGACCAGTGTAAGCACTACTTAGCAACAACTAAACCATCAGTGTGTTATCAACATTATTCTCATCCTAAATCCAAAACACAGCACTATACCAGCTACTAGGAAGAAAATTAACTCTATCCCAGCTGAAACCAGGACAGTCAGTACTGTCTTTGCTTTCCCCAAATGAAATATGAACACATGAAAAGCCTTTATTCAGGTCAGCACTCTGCTCTTTCTGCTTCTAATGCTTAAACATACTCTGAAGTGTCTTTCCATTGTACTTTAGGTGAGATTCACCAAAGCCATTCAACAATGTTGATGTCATTGTGTTAGAGCATATTAATAATACTAAATATTTTTTGTCAATGTAAGTTCTTTTGAGTATTCTTTGACCTGCCCTGCTCTAACAAGTACTATCATCATATTTCAAAATTGTCTAGATTTAAATTCACCATATTTCACACAAGTTTCTCAGAGAACCTTTCCAGATTTTGCAACAAACTAGGCAGCTGGAGCTTCTGATAAATCACACCATCCAGAGATGAGTGAAGAGCTCTTCCTGAGTGGAGCACTTACAAATTCCTTGTTTCCTGAGAAGGGAACCTGACTGAAATATGGGTTTTTTTAATATAAGACTATTTCCCATTAATGAAAATTCCATGATTTAGTTGCCTATGGTCCTCGTAACATAGCCAGACATCTCAACTTAAATCCTGTCAATGTATGATGCATCTCCAGCATGGGGCAAAGACCCCAGTAAAATACTGGGTTGTTTTAATCTCTTTATCATATAGCTAGAAAAATTTTAATTGTCAAGTGTAGAAGTTTCTTTACTAGGAAGTTTACCTCTGGAAGTTGTAAAGATTTTCCATTTGAACACTACGAAATGAACCGAAGCTCTTAGACTTCCAGTAAAAAAAAAAAAAAAACAAACCAAAAAAACTGAGCTTATCCACTTGTCTTGAAATGGAGTTTTAATTTAGTTCTCTTAATTTCTATTTTGAAACAATGCTGGAGTGCCATGATCTTTTCCCACCAAAGGCTCTTAAGGTCATCTGCAATATTTACTTTGTACTAAGAGACTGTGTTTCCTCATGGGAATTTAAACATCACTTTGTTAAATGCATTGACCTGCCTTTAGGAACACTGTCAAAATGATCCATGCTTTACCTTATTTCTAGTGTTTCTGGTGGCATTACCTGAGTCCTGTTATAATTTGAAAAGAATAAAATCAAACCTTTACACATAACACTGCTGCAATTAAATAGATACTATTAAATGTAGATAGAAGTATATTTTATGTGTTTTTTACCATTGCTACATAACATGACTTTCTGATGATCCTATAACAATATCTATGCCATGCAGGACTAAAATATGCTGTGGTTGTCAAGAAACCTCGTATGGGAAAACTTATTAAGCAGACATCTCCTCAAGAATATCAAATGAACCATCACATGATTATAGCAGAGGCTTTGAAAGTACAGGCTTAGGATGAAGCCAGAGGTCCTTGGGCTAGAAACACTGATTATGACCAATTGACCAACACAGATGCAAACCGGAGAGGAACAGGCTTTAGAACTGGTCATTCATATTCTGTACTGTACTGCTATGTGTGCTTATTATGATTAATGGCAACTGTAATTTTAGCATTTGGATGAGATTTTATTGTCTATGTTTGGTAAGTCTTTGAGGAGGGGCTGTTAAAACTGAATGCAACGCTTCATCTCTGTGGCAGTTCAAGACTGCCAGTTAATCAGTTATTTACTGTGCTACTTTCCTTCTCCTCAAAATTTAAAACTGAGAGAAAAAAATATGTATCCAACATACAGTCAAGAATTTACTGTATTTCTTTAAATAAGATCCAGCTTTTGTTTGAATTTCCTTTCATTATGTCCTACCATCCTATGGGAATAATACTGCAGCCCAGTAAATATGATATTGCCATCACTGTCGGAAGCCCTCTGGCTCTGCAGTGGCCCGGGGGTGCAGGGCCTGGGGTCTGGGACTGGTCTGGGTGGCACTGACTGCCCTGGCTGCCTGGAGGTGGGTGACTCTCTTAATATAAATGTTAACTTCAGTTTGTACAATATGATGAAATTTCAAAAAAGTGTAGTATTCTTATTAATCATCTGAAGAATTATAATTGCTTAATACCTGCAGTAGCTTCAAACAGACATGGTTGTCTGATATGCTCAGAGAAGATGGAGAAGATGAAATGGAAAAAAAATAAGAACCAGAAAACATTTCTTATGTTTGGCCTTCCTTGCAAAGTAGCTATACAGATCTGTGAATAGGAAAAAACTAATTAATGTAGCAAAACACCACAACATAAAAAAGGTATTCTGCAACTGTGTTATAACGCATGAGCTGCTTAGTCTAAAGCCAGGCTGGATTGCTACACTTTTAATGGAATACAAGGTCGGTTAACTTTTTTATTCAATAGCAAGCAGGAATCCATCTTTCTTGTTTCTCTCCTTTATCTTAATGTGAATGTAGCACAGATCAAAGCTCACTTAAAAGATCTGTGCCGTTCCCTGAAAGGAGAATTAAAAAGAACCATCTGCCCAAGTTCCTGTTTTCCTTCTGAAATTCGTTGGCAATTACTAATATGATAGGTTCTTTGAGTCAGGCTTCAGACTAGAGTTTGATTTTTGAAATTTACCTCAGTTTTCCTCACTATGATACTTTATGTCAAAGTAACTCACAGATGGTGCAGTAATGCTTTTATATTCCTGTAGTGTCAACTTAGAGCCAAAACTGGCCTTAAGAAAAGTTATGGACCTACATTTGAAACTTATTAGGACTGAAATTCTTTGCCAGTTCCATTAAGTTCTTTACATCAGGTCCATAATTAAAGTCAAAGTCATGTCCACACATACTTTCAGGGTCCGCCAGTTATTTCTCCCTCTGTGAGTCAGTGGTTACAATATAGGTTTGTGCTGTTCAAAATTATTGCATTAGAGGTGGTCATGTATCTATTAACTTTATGTCTAAATGGAAGAACTGAAGGCTATTACACTTACTAAAGTGTAGTGGAAGAAGTGAAAGCAGTTTGACTACTCTTTCACAGAACTTGAGCTTGTGTTATCTCATCACCTTTTGCAAAGTATATCCTTAGAATGTAAAGTCTCTCTCAGCTGGATTCTAACTGTTATTGGCAGCCTTCACAAATTACATTCAAGAATTAAATAGAAGAGGGATGTTGTCCTCTACTTTTATGCTTTGGACATCTAGATTTAATATAATGATTTATTTTAGATTACTCAGAGACCACAGAATATGGATAGCCAATGTCTAACGTTCCACAAAGCTAGAGAAATAAAAAACACCTATTATGTTTGTTAAACACTGAAGCTTTAATACTTACTTTTAAATAGTTTAAATATTTTTAATTAATAAGTAATTCAAAATATTTTTCAGACACAATGATGTTTTGAGTAGTCAGATACTGGATGACACCCAAACTTACAGCATTTGAAACCATGGTTGAAGTTGTGCTTACTGACTCTAAATGCTCAGTGAATGTGTTATAGCTAGCAGTGCAGTTGGCTAACATATATTACAGTGACAGTATGAGTTTGCCTGTGATCACTGTTATTGAGATTACTCTGCATGGTTTTGTTTCTAGGCTGGATATTAGCCAGTTCTGTCTTCTACAATTACAACTGAACTTCAAGAATGAGAAGCTTAGGTATGCCAATAAGACCAAGGGTTGTTGGTTTGGTTTTTTTTTAATTTTATTTTTATGCAGTCTGAAAGGAAATAGTGGAAACTTGGTCTGTTTTTTGATATATGACATGTAATGAGACTATTTCATTTAGTATAGGAAAGTAATTGAAGGCATTTCATTCATTCATTTACTGCTGGAATTTTATGACAAAAAAGTGATACATGGTTTTTTATTCTACAGCTAGTTAAGTGATTAGGTTTTTTTCTGCACACTCAAGTAGAAAATGTGTAACCTGAATTCTGTCCAGGATATCTCCATGTTGTCTTTAATACGAGTTTCTTTGATAATAGTAACTTTCAAATAGCTTGATATATATTGATACATGTTTACGACAGTGAATATAATTTTTATCTTTTTCCAGAGTGTCAGATACATTTGGTTACTACTTCATTTTTAACTTGATCATGCTTTTGTGTAAATGGGGTTAAGTTAATGATATTACATCAAAATAAGCCATCAGAGCATATTTGATGATGTCTGTCTCCCTTTCTGAGTAAAAGAAGGTTTGTTAGTCAAGTAGATTGCAATAGTATCTCTAACACCTAATTTCGAAATTATCCTTTTAATAGTTAATACAGGATAAACCCTGTGATAAAACCTGATGAAGTGACTTTCAAAACTGTATTCATTCTAATATGCAGAAGGAAAAGAGAACCTGCAAAGGATACATTGAATCAAATTTAGACCTTAACATACTCTAAAACCTTTCCTCTCCCTTCCCTCCCCATGCCACCCCACAATGCTCTTCATTAGCACTCTTGATCAAAAAGGACAGGTTTAGGACAGAGATGATTATTTTTTGGAACATTAATTCTTTATTGATTGTTTAGCAAAGATGAAAGTATAACTGAGAGAGTATTAGTACCCACTCTCATGGATGCTCATTAACAACCTAAACAAAAAAATCTAGTGCTTCTTGCATTCATTGTTTTTAAGTGTCTTTATTATCACAGAATCACAGAATGGCTGAGGTTGGAAGGGGCTTCTGGAGGCCATCATATCCAGCCTCTATTATGTCAAAACAATTCTGGTTGTAGCATTTCAGCAATGATATAGATATTAATCCAGGCTTAGGTTCATCATCAAATATTGCATTTTTCCACCTGAATTAAGATTATTTTATTGGTAAATCCATACCCTCCGGTAGCTTAGATTTACTTCTAAATTATTGTAGTTTAAATTCTTCAAACTATCCATTGCATTCCTAAAAACCTGAAATTATTTAATGCTTTTTATTAATTTCAACTACTAATTTATTAATCCATAATTAAAATGAATAAATTATCAGCAGAAACTAATGAAAAGTGATATATTATCTACAGAATTTTAAAAATAGCTCTGAGAATTTAAATATTCTATAACTCTATGTAATACTATAGAATGGCTTTAAAAGGCTGTCCTGTTCTGTTAAATTCTGTGTTTGATTTTTTAAAAGAAATACCTTACATTAGCAAATATATTTCCAATAGAACAATTTACTATACAGTTGTTATTGGCTAACTCAGGCCTCTGAAAGAAGTTTTCAAAAAATTCATCACCCATTTTTCTTTTGGTGCAGAATGAAAATTAACTGCTTAAGGAAGATGTGCAGAGAAATTACTTTAAAAGCCTTATTTCCATTATTAGGGTGCTTCATCACAAAATAGCATATTGTCAGTAGAAGGACAGGACAGTTACCTGATGTAGCATTGATACGATCTGTGGTTCAACAAAGTTGCTGGGTGGACCAGAAAAATTGATCATGCACCTTGTAAGAATTAAAATAGTCTTGAGTTCAAATAGCTGAAATTCTCACTTTGCTTTAAAAGGTAAGGTTGAAAGGACTGAATAGCTTCCTGTGACTAATCTGAAACTAATAAAGAAGTATAAATAACTTCCATAAAGATTATGTCATGTACTGAGTTAATACTTTTCTAATATTTGGATCATGTTGCTAGTTCAATAGTCCTGGAAAAATAAGCTTTTTCTCAGTATGTTCAGTTTGTATTTCCCTAAAATTATATCTTTGACCTTATAATATAGATATTTTTCAGAACCTAACCTCTTTCTGCCAAAACTGAGAGTGAATTTGAGAGGATAGGATGCTTTATTTGAAAACCTTTGAAAAAAGAGTATCTCCAAAACCTGGTTCTTTTAGAGATCATATGATCATGTGAAAATAACAAAATTATTATTATTAGAACTTGGATTCCCATCCAAAAGTAGTAATATATTGTAGGTCTCTTGGTTTAAATGGGATAAATATCAGTTTTGCAGAAAATGAAAACCTTACTTATATATAAAATAGGGAACTACTTCTGTCCTCCTTTCATTGCTTTTCTGCAATAGAATGTGATATAAATAATAAAATAATTGGTTTTCATGCTAATCGGGTTTACTGGTTGGGTTGATACTCTGTATGTCTTATCATGAATAACTGGAATAGCAAAGAGGGCTAGCAGTTAGGCTGCTGAAGGCTATCAAAACTATGCAAAAAGTACCACTCGCACTTCCTAAATTCCCAGCACTGCTGTGAGATGACTGCAAAAATGAACGCTGCAATCTCTTCGTGCAAATATGAAGACACTATTTTCCCAGGAGAAAAGAGGACTGATAGAGTAATAATTCCTGTGGTTTTGGCATTGGTTGCCTAAATCTCATGGCTGTTCTGTTAAAAAAACCTTTGTTTTGAAATATTACTATAGTTTAATCACTCTTGAAACTGGAAGTTTCATATCAGTACTTCCCATTTGTAGGTAACAATGCAATGAAAACAAATGTTGTGAAACTCTAGCCATCATGAAAGAACAGGGTTTTTCATGTCAAGTATCAACATTTCTTTAGTCCAAATCAAAGATGGGATCAATGGCTTTGATGGAAGTTACACTTCTTAAAGGTAGACAATTATCAGTTTTCATTCTTAGCTAACACATAATTATGATAAATGTGAAGAGAAAATATGTTATTACACAAGCAAACCTAACACAGGATTTTCAACTAATATACCATTTTAAGTGGATGAAAAGATATCTGTTTGATTTTCCTCAAACAACATTTTTATGGGTGTAATAAGTGCAAAAAAAAGCATCTAATTAAATTCCTTGAGAAACAAGTTCTGTTGATTTGTTTAAAGTTGATAATAAGAACACAGTAACTGTCACACCAGGATATCTATCAGATCCAGAAATGCTAAATTTTATGTATCCTGTATTTCTTGAAGGATTGCAAACTGAAGTACATTATATCTTGATTTCCGATGCCAGTCTGAATTAATTTGTTGATCTGTACTTCAGTTCATTTAAGAACTCTATTTCTGTTTGTTCCCTGGAGGGTCAAATGTTTTAATCCAGAATCTAAAAAATATTAATGTTAAAGGGCATTACGATCTGTTTTACTACACCAATATGTATTTGGTATGTCCTACCAATATCCTGTATAAGAGGCAGTCACCTCTATGTAACAAAATATTAGTACGGTTATATAATAACAGTGAATTACTTTCAGGTAAGCAATAATGTGAACCAATTATTGTTTTGAAATTCATATAGAGTTACTTCATGTAATTTACATTTAATGCTATATAGAATATGATATGAAGTATCTACTTGATTAATGTTTCTTGAGGACGTTATTTCTAATGATGGTCAAAGTTTTAATGAATTAATTTGACCATCATTATGGGTAATGTGCTGGAGACACATTAATCTAAGTGATATCTTATCATATCCTATGCAGAACTAATTCATCTGAATGGGAATTTGGAAAATTAATTCTGGTTCCAATATGGGAAAGGAATTGATGCCCAGTTTTGAATCAAACAATGAATACAGTCTGGCATACATTTTTCTGGTAAGAGGGATATTTCTCACAGATACTATAGTTATGTTCCTGCAAATGTACAAGTGTAAGGAAACGTATGAGGGTATGAATTTTAATGTGTAATGAATTGTTCTTTCACTAGGACTGAAAAAAATCTGCAAATTACAAAAGATAATCATGTCTCTAATTATGTAACAGTTTCCAAATCATAAATAATGCTGCATGTGTGGTATTCAAATCAGAAAGTAATAACCTGATTTAGAAGTGTCTCCTGAATTAATGGTCTAGCACAAAGTTCTGCTTCTGTTCTTTCCAGCAGATTGAGATGTTTCACCTATTAGCTAGCTAACTGTATGTTAGATTTCCCAAGTTCGCAGTCTTCACGGGTTTTCAGCTCAGAGCTTTCCAGTGAAGTAGAGTTTGTGGTGGACAGAAAAAGGGCCTCTGTTACCAGATACTTCTACGTTTTTCTGGATTTGCTTTTTCAATGTTCCGTGGTGCATTTTAGCATGCAACCAATGTGCAGTTGTCCAACCCATGGAGAACTAATGTCAGAGATATGCAGGGAAATTAGCCTGAGCTTCACAGATTCCTTAGACATGAGTAAAAATGCCTATAGAACATTACTAACTATACACAACAGCAGCTTTTTTCTAAAAAAATGCACAAAATTACAATTGATTTACACTATATTCTAGTTTGCTTTACTTTATGAAACAAAGTATAAGGCATATCTCCATTACAAAACATAACTGTATGGCAGGATTTTGTTATTATTATTAGTTTAGTTTATATAAAACAATACTGTAATAATGGAGATCTCAGAACACATATGATAGGATCAGGAAACTATTAGGAGTTTTGAACATATTCTTGCATGGTTGTGAGCCTGGGCAATCTATAACAGCCATTGGAGAAGGCTGAGCATTTTCCAGCTTCTTGTTCTTTGTTGAGCTCCATATGTGGAGCGTGAAATGGGAAATTAAATTTCATTGTGCCAAAGGAGGGAAAACCTTCCTAGTTCAAATATTTTTTTAACTCTGTTGACTCCATCACAATCAATTGCTAATTGTTTTTTAATGGAGTCATTCTCCCATATGGAGAATTGGCAGAAGGTTGAAAATCCAGTTTCAGAGAGGCCTGTTAGAAGGACATGAATGAGAAGCCAGACAGGATGATCAAGAAAGAAGGAAATAGACGAACAATGGACTTGCCAGATCTCAAGAGCCTTCACGCTTCTGTTTTATTTTCCAGTCCTGTGTTTTCTGTCTACTGTACCACCAGTGACAAGAGCCACTACTCTAAAATTGGGACTTAGCAATTTGTATGCCCAAGCTCTAAGGACACCTCCAACCTGATTATGCCTGCAGAGTCCCTGGGGCTCCCCCCACACTGCCCACAGCCCAGGATGCCCTTTCAGCCCCCTGGAGCTCCCTCCACTCTACCCATGGCCCAGGACCTCAAGTTAGCCCCCTGGGGCCTTGAGTCCCTGTCTCAGAGATGCTGCAACAGTGTGGGTGTCCAGCTCCCCTAGGATTTCCAGGTAATGTTTAGAAATTGTAACCCCTTAGAAGAATCTGGCATGCAACACTCTTAGTTTCAGTAGAGATGGGCTATGGCCTGTCTGTCAAGGCCAAGTTTTTCAGCAGAACACGAGACTTGTGCAACCAGATAACCAGCCAAATGATGAGCACCTCAATCAGCAACTTCTTTGATGTGATGGCTGACCCTTTGTTGAGTGGATTACAGAGTTCTTTTCTTTCAGGCTACTTATTATTGTAGTTCACAAAAATGCAAAACTCTCTATACAACCATATTTATTACTCTTACTAACTACTTGGCACATATGTCAGTCTCTTTAAAAATCTGTTTACTGATCTTTTGAGCTTGTTTTTAAGTTAGCGAAAAGATGATTCGACATATGCTGTAGTAATCTAACAAAAAACCTGAACAACACAAATGAAAAATTCCTTATTTCACATTCTGGCACAGTAATATAATACACTTCCATTTAAAGTGCATATAATTTTTAAAAAAATTTTGTTTCCAAAAAGCTTCTTTACACCAGAAGTTGTATAGCTAATACAGAGGGTTTTTCCTGATCATTTGCCACAATAATTCTGACTTGAAGCTCATAGAAGTAGACATGTTTACAAACAGAATTAAATTATAATAATAGAGAAGGAACGTTAATAAATATTAACTAAAGGGGAAAATGTTACTTAAAAATTAATTACAATCAAGAGCAGCAGTATACCTATGTAGATAGTTGTATTTCAATCAGAGCATCATAGCTTTCAACTTTTTGAAACGTACAGTCAAATATCATTGTCACCACATATAATATTTACTTCTTAATAAGGCTGCAACAGCTGGGGGTAAAGGCTTAAAGAAAACGTTTTGATTTTGTAATAAAAAAATGAGAAATTTTATCATAGATTCCCAGTGCTTTCACATGTGTGTTTTAGATTTTGAGATCAGAGTTTCAGCACTTCACCCGTCAAATGTCTTTATTTTAATGTTTTATTACAGCTACATTATTTTGAGGAAATTTTATTGTGTGATGACATATTATTCTGCTATTATTCGTATCTGTATGTTAATGTATACCACATATGTTGAATCAAATCAGTCAAGACTTGTGCTACCTGAAAGTGGTTTATCAAATCCTCAGGATATTTTCATCATTTAAAGTACATTATATTCAGTTATAGCAAACAATTTTAGCTTTTCTATTTTACCTTGTTCTATATTGCACTATTGATCCAGAACAGATCTTTACTTAAAGAATCTCATGGCTTTGCATCAGAAGATATGTAGAAAAAATGCCATTTTGAATATCTAAAAATATAAACAATACTGAATTTCAGCTCTCAAGCTTGTTCATGGTAGATGCTATTGGACTTACTTAAAAATTACACTGTAATCTCTCCCAGTAAAGTCCTTTTTACTTGTCTCATCAGGAGTATAGCATAATGAAGTAAGCAGAAATTTCAATGAGTCAAAGACAAGATAAACATTGAAAATGTCTTTCTTAAAATATATTTTCAAAAGAGAAGTATTATTACTGAGTTTAATATTATTTAGATATAGATTTCTGTAAAAACACATTTTAAAGAAAAGTAATTTTTTTAAAATATCAAAATTTGGAGGAAAGGGGTATTCTAGTTCTTTAGCACATTTTCTTTAAAGTCTTTATATATGCACACATTAATTCATAACCTTTCCTTAATCCAATAATACTAGAAACAATTTAAATAACACTTGAAGCATAACTTTTATATTCAAATAGTTTTAATATATGAAACAAAATAATTGAAATTTGTTTCTTTCTTTTTCTCTTAGTTTGAAATTAATGTTAGCATAATGTCAAATACTTTTATTTCCATACAAAATGGAGCAACTTTAGCCTACATTGTTCAAGCCAATATTAAATAAGGTGGCTTTTACAATATCTGTTACGTCTATTACAGATGATAGTGCATAAAGTAATACTACAGTGTAATGACCAGGAAAAAATAATATAAAATCTTTTGAACTTTAAAAAATCCTTAAATCAGAAAAAAAAAAAGTTAAGAAGACATAACTGTTATCTGAAGTCATGAAATAAGAGTCTGGAAATCTATGTTTTAAACTGTAAGTTCTTTACAATTGTTAGCTTAAAAAAGCATTTAAAAATTCCTTCTATTTTTCTGAACAAGAATGAAAACTATTCTAAAATGTCAACTGTTCCATAAAAATTATCTCTCAGGTTTATATCAGCTGCAATATTTGATTAGAATCTCTGTGAATGATTAACACTTTAAAGAAGCATGGCAAATCCAAACTGAGTCCACTTCAGGAAGTTTTAATTATGATCAAAGTGATGCTGTGCATGTGTCTTAAGTACACCCCAAAATTTAGCCAAAGACTTTGAACCTTATGAATGATTATTCTTTTTTTGACCAAGACCAAGGGTTTACTTGCAACAGAATAATAAATAAAAACTGGTGAATTATGACCAGCTAAAATACTGAAATGTGAGTTTGTTCGTTTTCTTTTTTTAAAAAAATATCTTACATCTCTTGATTTTTAATAACTCAGTCATCATTTACTAAGGGGACTTCTATTTCAGAGTTAAGTCAGCTGTGATCTGGGGAATAGACAGGGAAAGTGGAGAGCAAGTTCACTATCTCTTATGTTGTCTTTTACAGGCACCTGGAGAAGGGAAGGAAAGAAAGAGAGTAAGGGGTAGGAAAGGGTGTAAGAGGGCAGAGGAAATGGAATTAGGACTCCAAGAAACATAATTTCCACCTTGTCTCTTCACCTGCCCTTTCTCTCACACAATATGCATCTTTGCCTTTGTCTCACTCCTAGCTTTTCTGGAGTTTTCCACTCTGTCATTTGGGACAAAAAAAAAAAAAGAAAACTACTATCATAGAATCCTAGAATCATTTAGGTTGGAAAAGACCTTTAAGATCATCAAGTCCAACCATTAACTATTGAAGAGTCTTTTTCTAATATATGTATATTTCAAATGTCTGCACAAATGTACCTCATTTATAAAAGGGTCTGACATTATATTTCCTTGTTAATGCCACATTTAACTCTGGCCTTTGTAATATCAACATGAAAGAATGAACCAAATGTGTCAACTAGAAAATTTCATTGTGTCCTGCAATAAAGAATCCTGCTTCAAAATACCATACAGTTACAGACGAAATGGTGTTTTTATTGGGGGGGATGTCTTTCCAAACTTTTGAAAAAGATGGGTAATTCCAGGGCTTTTCACTTTAACTTATGATCTTGCTTATTTGCTATGTAATAAAAAATTCAGACTTTAATATCAATTATTTTAGGAACCTGTTATATCTCTAACTATACAATCATTCAGATGTCATTCATTGTACAGTGTCCTCTGCCTGTTCCTTTAAGTTTTAATGAAAGTAGTTCAGTGATATTTATCCTCACTGTGTATGAAACAAAACAGGGGTGGTCACTGTATTAAGTAGCTTAAAAAGGAAAAAAAAATTACAGTCTGTTTTTGTAGAAGAGGAATTCAACTAAAAGTTCAATCACTTCAGTAGACAGGAATTTCTAAGGATTATTGGATGGAGAACAGGGAAGGTGGTGTCTGTGAACCTGACAGCTTTGTGTTGACTGAATAGCATTCTACCAAGGCTGTAAGTGATCTAAGTAAGAAAAAATATAAGACGAATCAAGTCAACATCCTTCCCACCTACTGTAATAGATAAAAAGCTCAGGAAATCTCTTGAAATCTTATGCATCAGTTAATAACCTTGGTAACAACATGGGGAGGACCAAACAGGCAGCCATTATCTCACTAAAGAAAACCTTAATTGATTTCAAAAGGAGAGAGGGGAAAAAATAGCTGATTCTGAAGTAATTGCAGATATAGAATAAATTCCAATTATAGGCCAGTTTTAATTTTGATCTTTTCGAACATTCAGGTTCTTGTTACTGCAATTGTAAAAACATTCGTCTAACAGAAGAAACTCAGGCTAGAGAAACTTTCTAGAGTGAAACAGACAGACTAAAAAACTGAGTGGCTCAGTAGAAGAAAGGAGACTGCAGCACGAGCAGAGAGCAGGCCACTCCTCAAGGCCAACTAAAAGAAATAATTTTGCCAAGAAACCTAGACAGGGCACTGTGGAGTATGTCTTCACAATAAAGCCACTGAAAATTGCTGGACATGGAAAATGAAACTGAAGGAAAGTACTCTTCAAGGACACAGTGAGCAGAGAAAGTTTTCCACAAGCCTTTTTCTGATGGTCTTATTTTGAGCTTTGAACTTTAAAAAGAGTGTGATTCTAGTTTCTGAGCAAATTAGCACTTTTTTTAAGGTTCAGATGGTTGATGTGCTCTGGGGGCTTACTTCAGGGAAAGGGTCTAGGATAACACACCTTAAAGCTCTGGCTGCCAGGAGTCCATCACAGCATGAAGATTTCATGTTAATGCATCAAAAACATGTATTTGTTATGAATAAATGAGGCAAAACTTTTAACACTACAACTTATTAAATATAATGTCCTCTTGATTACAGACAGTCTCTGCTCTTGGATATAATCTCACTTCAAAGTAAGTGTCTTCACATGCTGAAACAAACTAAAATAAGTTTTTTGAAAACCAAATTGTACATCAGCCCATAGACTTTTTATAAAACAAAGTTACTCGGTAACCATTTCTAAAAATTATCAACTTTTTTTTTTTGTATACAGACTTATAAGCAAAATTATTCATCTCCGTATAAAGTGAGAATATATATTTTATTTTCACACAAATTAAGAAAAATACTAGTTCAAGAAAAAGCTGTATGAGAAGAGTATATAAACAGTTCTACAATATATGTATAATTCAATTATTAAGAACATATGAGAAATTAAACAGATAAGGTTACAAGTAATACTCTTTATATATTAAAATAACTAATTTTCTACTTGGGTGGGACTAAATTAGCTGGTTTGGAATGCATTCTTATCAGTTGTTCATACTCTGGAGCACATACCAACACAAATAAAGTGCCAGAGAAATACTTTGTGTAATAAAACCTTCAGCAGCTGGATACTACTGTGATTGGAAGAGAGTATAAAAATCTGTGTAATAGGCAGCAGAGATGGGGAAAAGGACATGAGCAGGAATCCAATTAGGCCAACTTGCAGCAAGCAAGAAAAGCAAGACTTTTCTAAACTGTAGATGCAGGGAGAGCTCTAAAAAAAGGCTGCAGGTTGTAAACTGATACAATGTGGATTTTGAAATTTGGAATGAACCATTCTTTCAACCCATTCAACTTAAATTTCCAAAGATAACAAATTTACAAAAAAATTTACAAAACTCTTAAAAGATCAGGAAGCCTCCCAGAGAGAATAGTGGGCATATTATCAAATCCTATACAGACATCTCAACTTGTCTTGGTTTAGTGTCATTAGAGGGCAGAACATGAGATAATACCCAACTTATTTCTCCTCAAAGCTCTGACCAATGAACTTTAATTAAAATGCATAGCAATTAAAAGGAAGCAATAATTAAAATATATATTTTTTGCTTTTTGTTAGGAATGAAAATGGACTTAAATTTAAAGGGAAACTTAGAATTCCATCAATGAAGTGCTTTTGTTCCAATAGGTGTGGACTGTAAATGTTGAATTTATCAAAAAATGCTGGGCAATGAACCAAAACTTCTTAAGCAGGAGCAGGTATAAAATGGAATTTTCCTTCTTGTTTGAAGTCAGTCTCTCAATTTTATTCTGTCCGATTGTGATGTCTACTGTTGCTGAGCATGGATTGCCTAGAAGTTTGTATGATCATACAGATTTAATGTAAACATCAACATCCACTGAAATTTCAGATCATAAACTGTATCCTTTTTTTCTCTAAAGTTAATTCCTGATTAATCAGTTTATAAGTGTTATTAACTTCCTAAGAACATGTGAGACTCCTCATTTTTGCTCTGAAGATCTTTTCCTACAGAAAAACTTTTTGAACTGTACATATGTAAAGAGATATTTAAAATTTAGTCAAACTTGATTCTTATTACTATGTAAATGTTTTTTATATTTGTATGCAGACAGAACAGTAGTTGTTGTGTCTTAGTCTTGTGTTTATCTGCTAACATTTTCACGCTTACCATCACACACTACTGCTAAATATATTTTCCTCTAAGGAAACAACTGATGTTGTATAATCTGGCTGGATTGTAAACTCATTCTATCAGTTCAGCATTCCCTTTTCATAAATACTTCCAAACCTTGCAAGTATTTGATGTCATGAACACAATAAAAGTGAATGGCTTGTCTATAAACGGTTTCTTCCAGTCCTTCTATCAATAAATGACCAAAATGAAATTTACAATCATAGGCTCAAGAGATCTACTGTTTAGGATGAAGCGTCTATCAGCAGTTTTCAAGCTTTCCTCAGAGGACGTGAGAAATAAATATTCAGGTAGTGTGCACTGCCCAACAATCAAACTCTTCTCTCATGCTTGTAAACAGGTAGCATTTGCAGCCTGTCCTACTGGTCTATACTCAGATAGGAGGGTCCTGCTTCTCCTCTGGATATACAGTTCTCAACAAAGAGCCAAAAATCTGAGACTGCAGATGATAAGGGAGAACAGAGAAGTGAGACTGTGTCTCCCCATTTAGAAAAGCTGGAATATCACAAGTTGGGTGTTTCTTGGTTTTTGTTGTTGTTGTTGGGGTTTTTTTATTATTATTACAGGCAGCAGTGAGAGTGCAGCATCATAAGAGCTCCCTTAAGTATCTTTGATGAAGTTAACCTAGGTGGGGGAAACAATCTACTGCAGAAACAGCATGAAACTTCATTGACACTAATTTATATTACTTTTCAGTAAGGTTGCATAGATGTCCAGATGGAGATCAGTGACAAGTGGTGTCCCTCAGGGGTCCATACTGGGGCCAATGCTGTTTAATATCTTCATCAATGACATAGACCATGGGATCAAGTGCACCCTCAGCAAGTTTGCAGATGACACCAAGCTGCGCAGTACAGTTGACATGCCTGAGGGATGGGATGCCATCCAGAGGGACCTGGACAAGCTTGAGAAGTGGGCCTGTGTGAACCTCATGAGGTTCAACAAGGCCAAGTGCAAAGTTCTGCACCTGGGTCAGGGCAACCCCCGGTATCACTACAGGCTGGGGGATGAAGGGATTGAGAGCAGCCCGGAGGAGAAGGACTTGGGGGTACTGGTAGATGAAAAGCTGGACATGAGCCGATAATGTGCACTCCCAGCCCAGAAAGCCAACCGTATCCTGGGCTGCATCAAAAGAAGCGTGGCCAGCAGGTCGAGGGAGGTGATTCTGCCCCTCTACTCTGCTCTGGTGAAAATCCACCTGGAGTACTGTGTCCAGCTCTGGAGTCCTCAGCACAGGAAAGACATGGACCTGTTGGAGCGGGTCCAGAGGAGGGCCACAAAAATGATCAGAGGGATGGAACACCTCTCTTATGAGGACAGGCTGAGAGAGCTGGGGTTGTTCAGCCTGGAGAAGAGAAGGCTCTGGGGAAACCTTATTGCAGCCTTTCAGTACTTAAAGGTGGCCTACAAGAAAGATGGGGATAGTCTTTTTAGTAAGGCCTGCTGTGACAGGACAAGAGGTAATGGTTTTAAACTAAAAGAGGGTAGATTTAGACTAGATATAAGGAAGAAATTTTTTCCAGTGAGGGTGGTGAAACACTGGAACAGGTTGCCCAGGCCGGTGGTAGATGCCCCATCTTTGGAAACATTCAAGGACAGGCTGGATGGGGCTCTGAGCAACCTGATGTAGTTGTAGATGTCCCTGCTTATTGCAGGGGCGTTGGACTAGATGGCCTTTAGAGGTCCCTTCCATCCCAAAGCATTCTATGATTCTATGAGAGTGTGCAATGTAGGTTTTCTTCCCAGAGCTTGGGGCGGGGTGGGGGGGCGGATTGCAAAAAAACTGAAGAGCTTATTCAGTAGACTAGTACCAGGTACCAAGGAAAAGGGGGGAAATTCCTAATACTTTTTTAAAATTGAGAACTTGTTACAAAGAGAGTAATTGGCCTGTATTTGAAAGTATATCCTATGCTTAGACAAACCTGGCTTTATCGTACTCCAGTATGTCTTGCTTGTTTGCAACAAAAATCAGACTTCCTAGTAGTGCATCTGAGTAGCATAATCAAACAGATGACAACACATATTTGCTTAGTCAGTTAATGAGAACTAAAGAATATATGTTTATCTCCTCACAGCCTTTTGCAAAAGGCCTTATTCTCTTTTGCTATTGCTTATTATTTACTCCTTCCAGTCAGATACCTGACATAATGACTGGTTTATGAAGAATCAATATTTTGGCTAAAACTCATTTACATTATCCTTATGAACATGCAGAAGCTTACAGTCTGGGAACAGTGACTTGTTTTCATTTGTCAGTTTGGTCTGACATAGATTCTTGTGATTTCATCTTATATTTTCATATTTAGCACTAAAAAGGAATAATTTTGAGATACATATTTTCCTTCTGCTGAAAACTCATGAAAATTAATCATAATATCTTTACCTTCCTCCACTAGCCTCTATACTTCTTGGTAATAGGTGGAATCTGCCAGTCCTAGAAGCAAAAACCCGTGGTAGTTCTGAAAAAATTTCCATGTTTATGACTCTTTCTCTAAGTTTGCTTTTACCCATTCTAATTTTCATCTACTCTCTGCATGTTTCAGTTTATGGTCTCATTCTAATGATTTTGCTTAGCCTAGATATTAATTTAAAAAAGGAAATAGGCTTAGACTCATACAGTAGTTTTTCTTCTTCCATGTTGCATTTAACATCTTTTTTTATGTTGCCTTTTTACTCCTTATATTTAGAATACTACTTAAATATAGGAAGGTCTCATGTGGAGTGTAAATGTTTAGATTTCTGACAATTGCTGTACAAGTTCACTGCTAATATTTCTTCTGAGTTTTAAAAAAATAAGGGGGGATTGGATCAATACTGGAAGCTTAATAGTATGTGTAATTACTACAGTTTCCTTATCTGTTTAGGAACTGACTAACTTTTATGTAAAAACTGAAGCACATATATATAGTTATATATGTATATATATATAATCTCTGAGGCAGCTTGTTCGGTACATTTAAAGCTGTTTAGAAATTATGCTATGAAATATGTCCTACAACATTAAGAAAAAATATTGTAATTGAATTGGCTGCCATAAAGTTTCAAAAATATGTATGACACTCTTCTGTTGCAAATCATTAAATTTAAAACAAATATTCTAT
Organism: Theristicus caerulescens; assembly: GCA_020745775.1. Taxonomy (NCBI): domain Eukaryota; kingdom Metazoa; phylum Chordata; class Aves; order Pelecaniformes; family Threskiornithidae; genus Theristicus; species Theristicus caerulescens. Next base: position 81,251,732 of record CM036558.1, read on the forward strand.
TAAGCCTTTTGATTTATACGTTTATAACTTTCACATTTCTATTGTTTGACTATTTTAAGTGATTAAGTATTAACACACTTCTACAGAGGAAGACATTTGGTTTTGTATGTAAGCCTTAACTTTACTGTACATGAAATATTATGGTGTTGGAGACCTAAGCAATGGGTTTTGTTCTCAATAGAGAAAAGCTTGTCTTAGTTTGCAAACATCTTGAATGTACATACTACTGCTAGATTACCTTTCTCATTGTAAATTTTTAATGTGGTTATATATAATGAAATACTGAATGTGCTTTCAGCTGCATAAATATTGTTTTCATCATGCAGCAATGTAAATATTACACATATTGCTATATACATATAGCAAATTAAGACAATGATAGCCATTTTTATTTATCTCCTAATTCTACCTGTAAGAAAGGGTTTTTAACCACTTATTACTAATCCAGGAGCTTCTAACCATTCTCGGTGTGCTAACTGCAGTGATCCAATCTTCTGTCATTCTCAATAGAGTAAAGAAAGTGCATTTTAAAATTGCTTACATCACCTATTGGATTGTATGAAATTAATTTAATTACATGTGGTTAATTAATGGCACTTCCCACACCTGTCTCCAAAATCTAAACTATTTTTTTCATTTGATTTGTATGTGACAATGCTATACCATGAAGATTGTGTAGATTCAATCTCTTTTCCAAATAAAAGGTATGATACCATAGGTTAGAATTTTACTGTCCATTTCTCAGAACACAGGACATTAATATACCAGGAAGAATAAGAAGGTTTTTTTTTAAAAAAGTCCAGAAATTTATTTCCCCAGAGACCAAGGGAAAAAATTATGGGGCTAGATTGTTTTTTTTCATTCTGGTTTTAACAAATTCCATCCTCATAACAGGGAGAAAATGGTATTAAAATCTTAAAATAAACTGGTGTACACCTGAGTAACTTAATGAACTGTCATGGAGTTAGTCCCAAATAGTGGTGGACTTGGCGGTGGTAGGTTAACAGTTGGACCTGATGATCTTAAGGGTCTTTTCCAACCTTAACAATTCTATGATTCTATGATTCTAAATCACATCAACACCAAGAATGTGGTGAATGGCTTATCTGTTATTTGTATTATTATGCTAACTTGTGTCTGAGTGTGCTAATTGGCTGTAAGGCCTTAAGTTACTAACATTAGACTTTTAATGAGAATGTCACATTTTCATCTACAGTTGCTCTGTAGTTCCAATTACATGGAAAAGGAAAAGAATTCATGTAATACCAAACACATTGTTCAGTAAAACATTCCATTAGCCAAAGTCAACATGTTTTGGATCACATTTCAGTCAAGGAAAAAATTGTGAGCATTACACAGAAGTTAGAATATCTAATAAAGATGTGAAAGATGCCTTATGCATCATGTATTCCACACACTGTGAATTACAGTTTCATGAAACACGACACACCCATCTCAAGAAAGAAAATACTAGTGTATTTATTTAACATATGAACATATTTTTGTAGCTTTTGGTCAGAAGGGGATATATTCCTGAGTACTGAACAGAGTTGAGAGAGTTGAACAGACCAAGGATACCATGTCAACAGTTCCTATTTACTCTGTTCTTCATCACAAGTTTGCAGTGTTCTGAACATTTCTATTTCTTTGTATCATAGGTATTTATTTTCCCCTTTGCAATTTTTTTTTTGTTGCAAAAAAGACACAATCTCTTAGTTTAGAAAAACAACATACGTTTGTGTAAAAAAAAGAATTAAAAATTTTCAGAAAAAATTGCAGAGCTACTTCATGATATTTTCTCAATAAAAAGACAGCTGCTAGTGTCTCCAAAGGCATATTACATATCACTGAATCTTTTGCAAAAACCCCAGCCATTTGGAGTCACCAGCATTGGAAGATGTCACTGCATTGTAATGAAATAAACCTTCTATTTCCTTTTTTGATAGAAGATCTTGTGAATAGTATGAATTCAAGGATGTATCTTGAATTGTGTAAGGTTTTGAGAAAGTTATCTGTGACATTCTTATAAAATACAGAAATATGTTTGATGAAAATATGCAAGGTGTAAATACGACTCTCAATCTGAAGTTGAAGATTCCGTTAAAAATCTGAAACAGAACATTTCTGAAGATGATAAGAGGATGGAGTCAGGCACATTAGACAACAATTGCACAATTTCAAATTAATTTAATTTTAGAAGTATTGTGTGGAATCAAAATGAAATTCAGTGAAAACAAATGGGAAATACTATACTTCAAAGAAGAAATCAATATAAAATGGAGACTTCTGAAACATCAATGCTGTGGGAAAGATTTGGAAAAATATAGAGTAAAACTGTGTCACACTTGGCAGTACTAAGGTCGTAGCTGGAGCATGGCATTCTTATACTGTTCAGAATAAATGTTGATTTAACATATATATTTTTTTTCCTGCAGAGGTGGACAGAATCATTTGAGAATTATAAGTGATGCTTTAAGGGTCTTGTTTAGACACAACATTAAGAGTGGAAATGGAAAAGGAAAAGGAAAAGGAAAAGGAAAAGGAAAAGGAAAAGGAAAAAAGACACCAGCTCTTCTAGTGATTATGAAAAGCTGCTTAACGCAGCTAATGCAGAGAAAAGTTAGAGAAACTCTCTGTAATTCAGAAATAAAAGAATAGCTTTTTTCATGGATTTTTAATCTTCAGAGTTCTGAAGGAGACAAAAGTTCAAACATACTCTGCTAAAGGAGAAAAAATTTTTATTTCTGCCCAGTGTTAACCTTGCTATCCAGCCAAAAGAAAAGATGAGAAGCTAGTCATTACAACATAGGGAAAAAAAATCACAAAAAATCCCCAAACCAACCAAACAAAAAAAATGGAAACAAGCCATTGAAAGGAAAACACACATTTTCTCAGGACAACAGGTGGCAAATCAGCTAGTAAAAATAATCAGTATACAGGCCCAGAAAATGAGGAAGTGAACCAATACTGAAATACTTTTTTCATTGATTGAGACCTCTTTAATAAAACTCAAACCTTTTACACAGTATAATATCATACTTGTCTATCTTAGCCTAAAATGCTAGTAATATTTTTTCAAACCCTAAAATTCAGTATCCTCTCAGATTTGATCCTGCAAATTCAGAAGTAACAACCAAGTAGCCTTGGTTGACCCTGTTGTTTGACATGGGGACCATAGCTGCTTCAATATAACTAAAGTAGCTATCCGCTTTTGTATACAGGTGGTGTTGTTTGATAGCATCAATAGGAAATTTCTAAGCAAGTTTAGCAATATCTAAAATTCATACAGAAATATTTTTTCTAGCGTATTCTTCAATTCTGTGGCACAGAAGCCAGAAAGCCTTGCAGTAGACATTCTTGTACTACTAAAATTGAATAATTTATCATATTAATGCAGTTATTATTCTTATGTTTTTTATACCAGTAAAAAAGCTGTTAATTTCACAGGAGTTGGGCATTGCTTATATGGGTATAAATGAGATTAGAATCAGTTCTTGTATATGCAAAGTATAATTAAGGAATTAATCCACATTAGCTTAGTAAACATCTAAGAACTGTAGATATGTGAAAAACATAGAAATATAAAAATACTAAGTAAATCTACCATCATTCTATGCTCCCTTGTGTCAAGCATACAGAATTATGGAACGTGTGATCTCACAGGAATTCAAACACATTAATTACTAAATAAATACAACAGAAAACAGGTTGCAATAGCTTTATTTTGCTAAAAATCACACATTCTTTTCTATATGCAGTTAGAAGTACTATTCTTGTTTCTTACAATTCGTTGCCATGTGCTGTATATCATACATAATTCTGGGTTATTAAATTCCTGAAGCATGCAATACAATGAACTTAATAGATTTTATGCAAATCATTATATAACAAAATAAGAGCAGATGGTCCTCATCACATCAGAATTTTTCCATAACAGTTTCATATTTTGTTTAAATTAAACAAAATATAAAGATACCTCTATAGCACCTATTCATCTTAATTTATTCTACCTCCCTCTTTTTCTTGCAATTTTCTTATTCCTTTTTATAGCATTAAAGTAAAATATTTGTGCTCGTGTTCTTAGATATTTAGTTGTTTACTATTTCTGAATTGTGGTGTGAACCTACACAGATATTTGTTTATTCCTATTTTTTCCATCAGAAGGCAATCTATTGCTATCAATAGAGTACATAATTCATCTCACAGAATTGCCTAGAGGAGAGAAAGCAAGCTTTACACAGGGAATCTTAAACTAGTATCTTTTAAGCTCTATTGCCATACAACTCTATGACATGTTTCCCTTAAAACTCACTCATTTTACATTCTCCCTGCCACCAGCAGTGTCAGAAGATGAATGATAGAGCAAATCAAGCTAAAAGAAGTTATGAAAACAAACAAAAAAGTTATTGGAAATAAGGAACTCAGAAAAATAAGAGCAATATAACTTTCTTCTGTCCTGAGAGATTTTAACATTGTATCTGAGGGTGGTCTCTCCTCTTGCCATGTAAAATAAATATCTTATGATCTATTATATGTATTGTAGCAAATGTTCCAAAACCATGTCAGATACATATCCATGACTTGGAATTTGCACAACAACTAATTAGTTTTGTAATAAGCAATGAATGAAGTAGGAAACAGGCTATCAAAAGCTATTGCAAAAACATTATTCTCAGTCCTGTTTTGAACAAAGATGCATAATATTATAGGTTAATCTTTTGGGGGGTCTACTGACTTATACTATCACATACTGCAACTTTTTTCAGGAAAAATGTCTTCCTTTCACTATATTTGTCAATTCTAGAAACTCCTATTTTTATGAGACCCTCTTTAAGCTTACTTGCTCTATCTTTTCAATTTTTCTGAAGCGGAATAATGTAATCTAGGGAACTTAAAAATTGGACAGTATATTCCACTGGAAGTGGTTCAACAAGTGCAAGGGCTGTAACGAACATAGTTGAAATTCAGTAACTTTCACCTCCTTCTCTCCTTCCTTCCTTCTCTCCTTTCTTTTTTTCTTTTAATTCTCTAAAACCCTTAGCTAAGGATAATACTATTCCAAGAGATATGATTATATAATGATTGAGGAGAGGAGAAAGTGATATTCCCAGCTTTGATTCCAGCCAGAAGGCAACCCTGTTAATGGTCTTGCCACCTAAACCAAAAATGTCTAATTTTCTAGCACAGCTTTGATTAAACTACTTGAGTGAGTTTTCATATTTTATTAGGATTTTGACTGAAATGATACTATGTATTCTGCAATAAAGGTTGTATTTTTTCTCCATTGCAGAATAATTCAAGAATATTTTCCCAGAAGCTATAACTCAACATCTCAGGTTTTCTAAATCCTACTAGAGAGTGGGAAAAGTCATCACCAACAGAGTTAATCAGCACAAGATACAGAATTTAAATTCCTTTGTTTTCAGGGAAAACTATTACTCTCCGATTTTCTTAGTATAAGGGAATAATTATGAACAAGTTCAGGGAAATCAGTAATCCCAAGAACTAATTGTGCTGTAAATTCTTACGAGATTGCACCCTGTTTACTCTGCCTTGGTCCCAGTAGAGATACTACAGTCCTATTCCTAGGGTATGTTCACAGTTAATAGCAAGTTAAATAACTGGTCAACACAAAACTAACAGTATTGGTAGTTTTCAGCAGGGTCTGAAATGGAGAAAAACACATTACCAAATGGCTTTCCTCTTCAACAGCAAGATAATTCTACCCTTCAAAGTAGGAAGAAGAGAAAAAAAAAAAAGATGTGACCTTTGTGGATATCAAAATTCTCTATGACTTTTCTGCTCCTAAATTCCAGAAAGCTCTCAAATCTGCCTCCAGCCTGGATGCCAGAAGCTGTCCTGTCAGCTGGCAGAAATAATACTTTTTCCATCCATCTGTCCTTCCCTCCCTCCCTCTATCCACTCATTATTAGTGCCAAATTTTCCAGCTTCCCCTTAACAATTGTGTGAGTTCAATTGATGGTATTCTACTCTAAAACAAACCTTTACCTTCCTTTACCTTTCAGAGACAGTGATAAACTCTTCTTGACTTCAGCATAAGTAGAGAAATACTAAACTGTTAGTTCTTCTGAAGAGTCCACCTCAGTTCTTTTCATTCCACAATAATAGTTTTACATTTTCTCTTGAGTATCTGAAATACTGTCCTCAAACTTTAGTATTTAATGGTGAGTTAGATTTTATGATACTACCTCACAACTTCCCCGCTTCTTTTCCTTTCCTTTTGTTACTGATTAGCATCTATTCTTCTTACAGATATCAAGGTTTAACACTTGAATATATGTACATAAGAAAGAAAGAAAACAGTCAAGATACTTGTACAACAGCAAGCAGGTCACATAATAGCCAGGTAGAAATCTTCTTGCTTCAAACCGTTCATTCATTTTTCACTGGCTGTTAGATCCTGCCTCTTGATCTAAGAATCTGTCTTTTTGTATCTACACTGTTACACTTCTGAGTTTTTTATTCACAGATTTCTGGGACATTTTCCAAATAATTATAAAAGCATACATATCATGCAGGTTTGCATAAAATAAATAATTTTTCTTATTCTGACATTTCATATTTTCTGGCCATAATTATTTTTTTAACAGTAAAGGCAGATGAAAAGCTTTAAAATTGATGGTCAAAGCCCTAAGATTTGATGGTTGTTTTGCTTCAGGTATCTTACTCAAACCAACTCAGCCTCTTGGGTTTACAGGATTGGCTTGGAAATCTCCAAGAGAAGGCTTTCCCCTGAGTCTTGGTTGTGTTTCTCATGTTCATGTAGTTAGCTCCACAATACCACGAGAACTGCATTTCTTATGGTATCTCTTTGTAGGAAGTACAAAGGTTTATGGAAATGAAAACATATTAACATTTTTTGTAACTACAGAAATGGATTAGTCATTGGTTTCCTGTTCAGGTAACTTGTATTTTTTTACCTGGGCCACTTTTAGTATAGGGTAATTTAAGGATATAAACAGCTGCTGTAATTTCTAACAATGGTTAGCATAGTCCACTGCAAAACTTATGAGAAATATATTAGAAAGGAAACTTAAATACTGAGGCAGGAAGCTTAAGGAAAAAAGAAATTGGAAAGGCAAGTCCTGAATACTGTGATTATAGCAGCTTTTATTTTTACCTTTTTTTTTTTTAACTTGAATTTATGCATAGATATTCTTGTAGCTGGCAAACTCTCTTAGTGACAGTATCTATTTCTATCTTCAGCTCATTGGGCTCTAACAAATATGTTTTTCTTTACTTTGGATGATAAGATGACTGAATGTACAATGTGTGTTTTTTAGAATATTTTTTCACGAAAAACACACAGGTTTTTTATACAAGTTAATGTTACATGATTTTGTTGAGAGTGGCCTTTTCAGGGTTGAGGTGAATCCTAAATGAAAGTTCCAACAAATAAATTCTTTGTTTTCCTTCTATTTTCCTCCTCAAATTTTTTGCAGTTACATCTTTTGCATTCAAGCCAGAAAGTTATATTCTTTTTTTTTTTTTTAATTTTGTCAACTTTATGTAATGTGTTTTGAAAATAATTGGGAAAGCATATATTTCTAAAAAGGACAATCTGGGTTTCCTTTAATTTTTGTAAATCCATTCGATAGTGTTTTATGCAGCCTTTAAGTCGTCCAAACAGTAATACTTCTATTATGTAAAGGGAATCCTTTTTAATTTATTGGTTGCAGACAAGTGATCCTGAGAGCCTGGTAGATGCTGAGTATGCTAGATTACTATTAAATTCTCTTTCTGTTTTCCCAATTTAAAATGTCTTTCACAAATCCATAGAAGTTTATATTTTCCTTCTACTCATCATTTTAACCTTTATATTCACTTAGGTTTTCAAATACACAAAGAATGCCATGAGGTTAAGATAACAGTAAGGACAAAGAGGGGAGATAGACAAACTAATGTATCATTGGACTGAAACCAATAAAATATGTTTGTTCCAATGCTTAGACTGTCCAATGGAGTCACAACAGCTCAGGATAAAAATCTGAGATTGATTAGTAATGCACTTCTGTACCTCAATTTGCCCAAGCTACATTAAATGAATTCTTTACCAGCCTGCTCTTGGGATTAATTACATATTCTCTATAATTGGTTTTTATTCTTAGCATATATATGTCCTCTACCTTGATTTCATTTTAATATATCTTTTTAAGGAATATACAGCAGTTTGCATGTGCATATGTTTGTGTTAGTAGATAAGTACACAAGACATACACAAAGATGCACAACCCAAAAGTTTTGTTTTGAACAATGCGTATATTGGTCACTATATTTTACAGCCCTAAATCTTTGAAATCAAATGAAGCATAACAAGTGCCATGCTAGAACAAATTCTTTCCTTGCTTTGCATGGTCATGCCATTCAATTGCATTCAGCTCCCTCATGGCTCTTTCCATATTTTGTTCACAAGCTAAAACTTTTGCAGAGTCTGAGCTTATTAAGTGTCTAAGAACACTAACTTTGAACATTTAAAGGTTACTGGTTAAAAAAATAAAAACCTAGTACTTCTTATGAGTCACAGTCAAATGTGGTATACAGTATTCGTGTAGGCTAGAAAAAAGAAAAGGGTAGATTTCTCTAAAATCTTTTATATTCATTTCTTTTGTCAAGGCTTGGTATTGCTAATGATGTGATATGTATATATGTTACAGTAACTCAGGAGTTCTGCAGGAATTTCAATTAAAAAAAAAATCTGCACCGGTTTTCTATTCTGATTCACCTTTCTACAACAAACTGAAATCTGTTCTTCTTTCATTCTGTATATATACTCCTATACGTAACTGAAGCTAGTCTCAGTGAGGCAGATACAAGTGGTCAGTTTCCTAACTTTTCTTTCCAGCTGCATTATGAACAAAAGAAGTTGCTGGGTAAGTCCTGCTCTGCCCTTGGAGGTTTTAAAAGAATAATGCTCAGGCATTCTGCAACAGTGGCATGTGTCAGCTATCTGCATATGTAAGTTATGGAGGCTTGCACAAAAGAAATTAATTTACTAAAAAGATAGCCTCTAAAGTCTTAACTTGTCTCTGTTAGGCATGTGTGGACTGTGATGGTTCAAAGTCTTCTGATTTAGACAAATGTTTACAGTTTCAGATAATTAAGAATTCAGCAAACAGCACATATGACTTCTCATCTGCCAAAACCTTGCTTCAGAGAGATCTTCTTAAGTATTAATTAGTTGCAGGCCAATTATATTGTATTACTAGCTACAATGTTACAGACTACAGAACTATAGTTGCGGAAATACATCACATGTGCTTTCTGTCCACATATTGTTAGTAATACTAACACGCATACTAGAAGCAACATGGAACATTTATCAAGTAAAATTTCAGTCTGTGTACCTACAATTTGGCATGGTTATCTGTAACTAAAAAGAAGCTATTTCCATGAAAAACATCAGACCACCTTAAATAGGGATGATATTAACAAATTCATATGTAATGATGAAATTATAGATGTTTGTATGACAAAAAAGTAAGAGATAATTGAAACTAAAAAAAAAGTTAGAAAACAAAGAAAACAAAAGAGTTGATTTACAATGCAGTTTTCAAAAGCCAGACAGATTATCATAAACAAAGAATAACTAGATTGAAACACAAATTAAACTAAAACCAGGGAGAAGTGAAAACAAATAAAATACAATGGCAAAGAAAACCAAAATAACAAAGGGACTACTGAAAGAACTCAGCATTAAACAAGATGAAATGTAAAAATGGAATGACAGACAATAGATAGCAAAACCCATCTACATATTGGACCCATTAAGAGAGAATATAAAAGATGAAAAAAATTCCTCTTGGTAATTTTTAAACTAAATAATACTTTACTTTGATTTTTTTTTTTTTTTGATTCAGGAGTCCAAGACAGTTAAAATCTTCAAAGAGGAACCATTTTGGCTTTAAGTGAGCATACCAAAGACAGCAAGTTTCCAATCTCCTAAATTGTTTTTAATTACAACACAAACAGAAAAACTGCTACAAGCCAACCTTTTAAGCAGATTTGCTGTGATAAAATATAAAAAGTTTTGAAACAGATTTCTGCTCTGCCCACTGTGTCCTCACAGAAGAACTATTCCTGTGATTCTTCCTTTCTGCACTGAATTTTAGTTGTTTCCATGTTGCAACAAGCTCCCTGAAAACAAACAAACAACAAACCCTTTTGATTTCTAAGTTTTTTACCAGTTCTAAGGTATGGGTTTTGCTCTGATGCCTGTTGGCTGCAACTTCCCTGTTTGTCTCAGGAATCTCAGCTGAGACACATAATACAGGATGAGGGTACACTGAAATAAATCCAGTTGTTCTCAGAGAAGGAGCACGCCCTTTATCCCTCCTTCCAGAAGATTGCCTCTGCTTTGTAATGCTGTAGCAAAGACAAGGTGAACAGTCACACTTTTTTAAACAGAAGATCAGTCATATAGAAAACACATGGTAAACTGTGAACAAGCCAGTACGTCTCCTGTCATACATTTCTACAAGCCTGAACTCATTTTAGTATGGGAGTTGTAGCAAAACAAAAATCATAATAACACCAGCAGCTTGTCAGGGAAGGACCCATTTTGCCTTAAGTAAACTCTATCAAAGGAGAAGAAATGCACACAGATAAACATGAGCTCTTCGCTGCCTAGAATTGAAGTTAAATACAACTGCTTAGCTTCTTCTGGGAGTGGTTGTATCTCACTACTGAGTCTGGGTTTGTGTTTTGGGATGCACCTCTCTGCTGTAATAATATAGCAGTAGGCCTATGGGTGCCCATATATGGACTCTGTTAATAAAACTGTTAATGAATTTAGTCTTCATGCAATTTGTTGTAAGGTATGTGCTTTATAAGCAGAAGTCCTTTGTCACAGCTTTTTTTTTTATGGTCTACTAAATGGTTCATACTGTCCTGATTATGCAGGTAGCATTGCCACCTTATAGGTTTGCCCTGACATATTTTCATCCTCTCTTTCCTTATTTAACCTTATTGAGTACAGTGCAATGCTTGCTATAAGGAGCAAAAATTCTTTAAGATTATTTAAGAAAGAGGAGAAGCAATTAACTGTAAACCAACATAAGTGAAAAAGATGGTTGAATAGAAACAGAAAAGTAGACAAGACTCAAATTTAATAACTTATGGGAAGGAATTGTATTTCCTACAGTAATTGATGCCTTTCAGAACTTTTGAAACCTTACAAGATGTTTTACTCAGTGTGAAAACTGTTAAATTTCTGAAGAAATAGTTCATGGCACTGATTTTTTTTCAAAGCTGTGGTTAGAGGCACAATTTTTTTCTTTTTGTCATAGTCACTCTGATTAGGTTTAATTCTGAATGAAAAGTTTTTCCCTGCTTATTGTAACCATGTAGGCCTGTAGGACAGTATCACGATTGCTAGGAGCTGGCTATAAGCTTTGTATGGAATTTGCAAGGCCTCAAGATCAAGATGCCTTCTTCACCTTCCTGCAGCTTTGCTTTACTTGGTTTTGCTGTGACAGTAATTTTTCTAATTGACTAGATATCTAAAGGTAATTCGTTTTGCTTTTGTTTATCTTTGTGTGATATAATCATAGTTTTATACAGATAGCTGTAACAAGCAGGTAGTCTATGTAGAATGACATGTTTGTGACTCTAAAATAATTATGAAGTATATAGAAATATAGGCCTGGTACAATAGCAAAGGCTTTGAGAACAGACATACAATGAGGTGCAGAGGAGCACAGACATGGGAAGAGATAGGGCACAGGGTCAGCACTGGACATGTCATAGCAATAAACAACTCTTCAGTGGTCAGTTAAAGAAATGCAGACCTGGATCTAGACAAAATTAGTCTTAAGAGTAACAAAGAGAACTAAGAAATTATATATAATATACATAAAAGGCATTTGGATGTAACATGGAGCTGCAAACCAAGGAAGAAAGAGAAAGGTGTAAAAGCATGTTAGGAAACATATAAAAATGATCCCAAGTAGATCCTGTAACAAGGAAGAAGAAACCATCAACATGAACATCATATTTTTCCTGGAGAAGGACTCCAGATGCTGACAACTCACCCAGCACCCCTCACCATTGGAGTGAGACCTCCCCATGCAGAGCAATTGGGGAAGTAGAGCATACCACCAGGAAAAAGTATAGAAACTAAGGTGTATGCCTGTTATAATTTTAACTGCACTACTTTTCTTTCTTTTTCTCTAACAATATTTCAATTAAGATAACAATAATTTCTTGGTTTTACTTATATATAAGGTCTGCTTCCTTTTTGTCCATGAACAATATTTGCAATATTTTGAATGCAACATCTACAGGCATACATTGTGGTTGGGATTCCCCAATGAAGGGTCCTATGTGTATGCTATCTGTAATATTGCAGAAGGCCTGATATAAATAAAACAAATTGTACTAAAAAGCAGACTCCAGCTTTTTGTTGTTTATTTTGCTTTTAGCACAGAGTCAATGTATAAGTCACAAACATTTGCTGCCACTTCAAAATTGTTATGACTGGCTGGGACAGCCATATACCAGTTGAATTAGTAATGCTGTAAATGAAAATGGATACAAATACTCCCAGATTTTTACTTGGCTGTCCATTGAAGGGGTTACTGAGACATCATGAATATTAAAACTCATGACTTGAGATGCCAGACTTCTTGAAACCAGAGTATCTGTTCCAGGAAAGAGAGAGTCTAGAATTCTGAAAGAATTTAGTGACATTTTGGAATGAAAAATGAGATTTTAAAAATTTTCTGCAAAAGAGAAATCAAAAAAAGTAGAAGAGATGGTTTAAAAATAAAAATGAAGTTGAAAATACAGACTCTGAATTCACAGCTCAGACATAATCCCCAGGTTTCTAGTCCCATGGCACAGCAATATGGAGGCAAATGAGAAACGAGCTGGAAGCCCAGAAATCTGTGAAGGTTAGGAGCCAAGGCTCCAATGTAGGCTGGCAGGAACCCCAACTACCTCTGTCTCATCAGAAGTTCAGCATGAATAATGCATTCTCACTCTTCTCTCACCCCTCCAAAATCGTATAATAATTTTCTCAATGCAACCTGTGACACAAAAACTTCCAGCCAACCCTACTATGTTGGAAACTGAAATGGTACTAAGTAATACCATGGTTGCCTTACAGTATTCTGTTGTTTTTCACAAATGGAAACTTCCCCCTGGCTATTAAGGAATTTTTATTGCTATCAATTTATCTATTATAAGATTTATAAAATAGCACTTTGCTGTTATCAGATTAATAATGTTGAATTAGCAACTGCCAGATGTACTTGCAGATGTATATAGGATGTATGCAGAGTCTTAGACTTAGCATCAAAGTTGGTTTAACACCTCTGTTCTCTAGGAAAATCTTCTTACTTGTGATTGAGAGTATTTGTTAAACTCTGATCTAAGGAAGGATTATGACTGGTTTTGAAGGATGATAGGGGCTTTGATGTATTATGGGATCAAAGGGAGTAATAGCAAGGAAATAACCTGTTTATGGACAGTGTGTTCTGCTAACAATGATAAACTAATAGCAGTCTTCTGGGTTTTGCCCTCAATTAAGTATTTTAGCTACTATATATCTACATTTTTCTTCGTGTTTTACAGTATACTTATTACCAGACTGTCTCAAAAGGATATGAATAGATTAGCTCAGGGAGAAGACAAGGTTATACCAGTTACACATGTCATATTAGATTGCCTGAACACGTTTAAAAAAACAACCCCATGGAATTGCTGAGGCAAGAAATTACACAAAACAAAACATTAACATCTCTTCTAGAATATGATGTTTTTTATGAGTCCAGATGCAGACAGTGTAGGAATTCCCAACATATACCACAGGAAAGTAAGAGGATTTTGTGACTGACACTGCATTTGTAGCTTCAACATGGGATGGCACAACTTTGAATAAAAAGTGGGAAAAGGAAAGAGAAAATAATTTGTTAATGAATCACATTATGAGATTTGGGATTACACCTTCAGCCCCACCTGGAAAGTTCCAAACAGAAATATAGGTATTTTCACTACATAACATATACAAAATGCCTCTGAAGTTTCCCAGAAATGACATACAATGACTCCATCATGTCCAGAACACACAGATCTTATTGCAGCTGTGCAGGCCGCCTGGGTGGCAAACGCACAGCAGCAAGCAGAAAATATTTTGCACTAGGATTGCTAATGAGGATTGCTAACTATCACCACAGTGGCAAATCTCTTACTATTGTAAACAAAATTTCCACATGTTGAGACAGAATTGCACTGGAATGACAGAGTCCCCTAAAGCAGATAGGCTACTTTGTTGCTAGGTTTAAATGGTTTAAAACCAGAATCCTAGTACCTTTCCATTTTTAGGAGTTGCCAGGCTTTTGGGAACGCGTGCAATCAACACCAGCAGAAGAGGGCAGTTTCTATGTTCTAACAGACGTGAGGTTTGTGTCTTGGACCCTTGTGTGTAAGGGAAGGAAAAAGGTCTCCTTAAACTTTTCTTTAGACCTCCACAATGGTTGGGACAATCTGACCTTCTGAATTTATCAACCATTGTTAAAAACAGAAAATAAAGAGAGAAGCAAGGCAAGGGATGCAGTGTGAGTGTAAAGCAAACTTGACATTAGCCACCACTTTGGGCAAAGTCTGTAAGACATAACAAAATGAGAAATAAAAAGTTAAAAATTGGGTATTTGAATATTGGGAGGAAATATAATAAGGTCACTAAATAAGCATCCATGCCTAGAGTAAATTTTGATATAATTGAAGGATCATAAACTGAGAAGGAAGATATGGTAATAGAAATTGTTATAGGTTAAATTACATAAAAGTGCATTACTTTCAATAGCCATATAGAACTCAACTTTGTTACAGTTATACTATTCTTCAACTGATGACTCACTGTTGTGAATCATCTAAACAAGCGTTTACTAATCAAACGTTTGATTAGCTGATGGCATTATGTTTTTTTCCCTCACTATTTTATTGAAAATGCAACAAATAGTATATGAAACTAGTATAAAAATTAGATTTCTTACATTATGTGTGTATCTCAGATGCATCATGATATGTTTGAAATTTCCAACCTTATTCTTTCCTTTATCATTTTTATATTTTTACCTACCAGTGGTGATTCTGCCTCAGTGATGCATACAGATCAAGCTCATTACCTGTTATTTCTCAAGAATCCCAACTAAAAAAAAAAGCGTACTAGAGATTTATATTCTGTTAGTGAGGTTTCTATACTAAGGTACTTTCCTCAGATTATATACATGGTCAAAACTCAGCAATTTCACAGTTCCTTTTTCTTTTTTTTTTTCCCAATGCAAAGACTAAGGTCATTGCATTGTCATTCTGTAACTACTTCAATATATGTCTTCAGGTGGCTGATGTTTAATAAATATTATAATTTTTTTTTGGCTCCTAGAAACAAACAAACCCAACCAAAATATCAACTTGTGTTTTGATTAAGCATTTTAAATGCAATTAGTGTGACAGCATCTGTCACAGAGTTGTCTGTGACCTCTCCCTATGCCTTTTCAGCTGGTTGCTTTCCCCTTTCTTTGCTTTCCACCACCACCTCTGCAGGCATGAGGGGAGCACTTTGAGGAGCACCAGGCCACACAGCAGGAACATAGCCTGTGCAGCCTGTGCCAGCAGGGGCTTGTCAGACCCAACACCCCCTAAGGAGAGGGTGCAGCCTGGAGTCTCACTCCCACCTTGTGTCCCTGTCTGGCAGGTCAGTAGGTCACAAAGCAAATCAGTGGGTGGTTTCCAAAATTGGGGTCATGGATATGAGAGTAGTTGACCTACACAGAGCCATGGGAGAGTAGAGAGAAGGAGATCAGCGCTCCCCTATGTCGTTAACACCATGAGAATTAATATTCTCCTTTTCCTGTTGCATTGGATCCCAAGAGAAAGGGGCAGGAGCCTTCTTTTCTTGCACAGTGGGGACCTGCACCTCTTCTCTCCCTGACCTTGGCGGCCCTGTGCAGGGAGCAGAGCAGGGTCCTGACAGGTGGCAGGTCAGCCCTGATGCCCTGGCTTCCCCCAGATCCAAATTGTGATCCTACTTGAATCATAGAATGATTCATTTCTTCTTGGCCTCTTTGAAGGTGTGCAGCCACCCATCTGGCTCCTCTCGCCAGCGTGCCTTCCTGGCACAAAGAAATGCCAGTGGCTTGCCTGTTTCCCATGGGAGCCCCAGGGCCAGCAGCAATTGAGCATGCATCTGACATGACAAATGGAACAGAAACAGCAGATATTAATAGGCAGATGAAAAGTGAGTAAATGACATACTGGCAGAGGTAGAAATGTAATCGTATCAAAGATTGCCTATAGGGAGTAGCAAGGAAATGTATATACACACACCAGTACTGTATGGCAAGTGCCGCCACAGTTGAACTACATCAGGGTGTGACACCTGGATGAGGTTTGTAACCCCTTTCCCACGAGCTCACCCCTGTGGCCGTCCATGAAAAGCTCAGTGAGGGACACTTTGCAGCAGGACTGATTCTGCCTTCCTGGCCAGCCTGCCCGGCTGGCTTCTGGATGTAACATTTCAAACCTGTTTTATCATGATACACACAATATGAGGAGATAGAACTCTTTAAAAAAAACATATAACAGAGAGAGTGCGTATTTGCATACAATACTAAACAAGCAATAGCTCTCTCATGTTTTAGACTTGCCTGACATCACAACAGATGCTAGGAGACTGAAAACTCAAAGCTTAGAGGAAAGGTAGGTGTTCCCTTGTAAAACTACTGTGAATTTGAGTGGATATATTGTTAACACATACTCCAGCTGAGATTTTTTTAAAAGAAACTACATGGTTGCATAGTTTAATTTTCAGCAATCAACAACTACCTTGCAGTAGACTGTATTTCCAAAAGGATCTGAGCACTGGCCTTTGAAATAAGGTGGCTGAAATAGACTATAAAATACATTTTAAAAGGGGACTATTTTCCCCTCCCCCCTATATATTTGCAATGTATGTGTATATTTAAAAATATCTATTACTTTAGCTGTCTGCACATCATGCTAAAGAGAGACATGGTGAGGTGAATAAATGGTCCTGCAGCTTTTTTTCTGCTAACAATCACTTAATTTCAAAATAATTTAATCCAATGGGACAACGTAACAGGCATTCTAACACAGAAATCAAATTCTAAGTTGGTGTTTCTAGCTAAAATAAGATTCTCAATTATGTTATATGTCTATTTTATTTTGAGGGATGTGCAGAATGATTCCTCCCAGAGATATTTGAGAAATATAGACTCAATGTCCAAAAACTTTAATCAAATTTTATATACTTTTGATGTTCTTTACTATATAAGGAGTTATAATAATGGCATATGTTGTCACACTGTAGAGCAAGAATATCTTACTATGTTAATTCCAGGGTCATCTCCAAACAAATTCTCTGGTTGTATCTGATGCCTTTAAACCTCTGCTGCACAGACCCTGAAGCAACTGCAAAGTTTTTACTTGACATGTTTCTTACTTGTTAAAAACAATGTTTCAATGACATAATAACAATGTAATATGTAATATATACTGACTGTGGTCTACATTTGGAGGATGTAAACAATATGCTGTTTGTAGAAAAAGTCAATAAAAATGAGAGTTAATGGCCAAAGCTATATGTTGAGTGCATTATGGGGCACTGTAAGTTAAAGATTCAACCTGGGATGCCCTGGTTGTTTTAATAAAACAAAATCTCCAGGTTTTGCAGAGTTTATTATTGTGTTGTTGGGATTTTTTTTACAATAGACAATGAGGATGTAATTTCTGATGTTATGCTAACAGTTATTTGAATCTACCCTCTTTTAGTTTAAAACCATTAACCCTTGTCTTGTCACAGCAGCCCTACTGAAAAATGTGTCCCTATCTTTCTTATAAGCCCCTTTAAGTACTGAAAGGCCGCAATAAGGTTTCCCCAGAGCCTGCTCTTCCCCAGGCTGAACAACCCCAGCTCTTCCAGCCTTTCCTCACAGCAGAGGTGTTCTAGCCCTCTGATCATCTTTGTGGCCCTCCTCTGGACCCGCTCCAACAGGTCCATGTCTTTCCTGTGCTGAGGACTCCAGAGCTGGATGCAGTACTCCAGGTGGGGTCTCACCAGGGCAGAGTAGAGGGGCAGAATCACCTCCCTCGACCTGCTGGCCACGCTTCTTTTGATGCAGCCCAGGATACGGTTGGCCTTCTGGGCTGTAAGAGCACATTGCCAGCTCATGTCCAGCTTTTCATCCACCAGTACCCCCAAGTCCTTCTCCTCCGGGCTGCTCTCAATCCCTTCATCCCCCAGCCTGTAGTGATACCGGGGGTTGCCCTGACCCAGGTGCAGAACTTTGCACTTGGCCTTGTTGAACCTCATGAGGTTCACACAGGCCCACTTCTCAAGCTTGTCCAGGTCCCTCTGGATGGCATCCAGTCCCTCAGGCGTGTCAGCTGTACCGCTCAGCTTAGTGTCATCTGCAAACTTGCTGAGGGTGCACTCAATCCCATGGTCTATGTCATTGATGAAGATATTAAACAGCACTGGCCCTAGTATGGACCCCTGAGGGACACCACTTGTCACTGATCTCCATCTGCACATTGAGCCATTGAACACTACCCTCTGGATGCGACCATCCAGCCAATTCCTTATCCACCAAACAGTCCATCCATCAAATCTGGAGATGAAGAAGAGAGAAGGATGTTGTGGGGGACCATGCCAAAGGCCTTACAGAAGTCCAGATAGATGACATCCAGAGCTCTTCCCTTGTCCAATGATGTAGTCACTCCATCATAGAAGGCCACTAGGTTGGTCAAGCAAGACTTGCCCTTGGTGAAGCCACGTTGGCTTCACCTCCCTATCCTCCATGTGCCTTAGCATAGCTTCTAGGAGGATCTGTTCCATGATCTTCCCAGGCACAGAGGTGAGGCTGACAGGTTGATAGTTCCCAGGGTCCTCCTTTCTATCCTTTTTAAAACTGGGTGCAATGTTTCCCATTTTCCAGTCACCAGGGATTTCACCTGACTGCCATGACTTTTCAAATATCATGGAGAGTGGCTTGGCAACTACATCAGCCAATTCCCTCAGGACTCTGGCATGCGTCTCATCAGGACCCATAGACTTATGTATGTTTGGGCTCCTCAGATGGTCTCAAACCTGATCTTCTCTTACAGTGGGAGAAGAGCATAGAATTCCTTCTGCCATTACTGTCTTCTTGGTGGTGAAGCACATACCCTTCATGGGTTATACTTCCCAGTAGTTTTGATTTGATTGTCCATAAGATACTACTATTGGGTAGAATCTTACTCTAGTAAGTAACCTAGTGAAATATTAAACAAACATATATGTGCTAAAGAATGATGTAGACTCACATTCAGAAGAAAATAATAATAATGTGTCATCAAGTAGTTGTCTCCCCAGTTATGATGAAATTGAAAGAATGACCTGTGACTGTACCAAAGAAAGTCAATCTGGCCTCATCAAAAAAATGGGTATGACTAGTGTGCATTCCTTGACATGCTTAGGTTATATGACATGCATATTTTATGAATGGACAGAAATTCATTGTTCTTGACAGTTATCTACTTCATGAAGTTTATTTTTTTCTTTTACTGTGATACACCTCACTTGTAACCTCAAATAACCTGTCTGGCATTTTACTTAAAATAAATTCTGTTGTCACATTAATTTCAGTACTTTCTTCTGCTTGACACTTATTATAATGTTATGTAAGAATAGCTTGAGTTATATGCTTGCTAGTTGTTTTAGCACCTGACGTTGTAGGACAACAACAACAACAAAAGCTTTTAAATATATTACTGTACTTAATTTTAGCATCACTACTATCCCTCAGGTCAATTTCTGTTCTGCTATGATTGAATCAAATTCTAAGGAAAAACTGTAGAGTCCAGGGATTATCTTTGTTGAATGAACATGTTCAGATGCAGTTCTGAAATCAATGAACTGGAAAGATGTCTGCTCATGCTGGGAACACAACTTAGCTGCATGGTAATAAACACACAGGGAAGGTGTCATGCAAACAAAGCCATAGCCTGCAGCAGCAAATGACAGTTCTCTGAATTAGTATCTTTGTCCTTGAGCTTAAATTTGGATATGCTTCAAATATCAATATTTCTGATAAAATGCTCAATACTGCACTGTGAAGGTAGCAGATTAATGCCTCTCTCCTTTTGCTGGATAAAAATGACAAGAATTGCTATGAAACAAAAAAGGGAGGGGGGAAAGTTCATTCTACTCATTTTTTCCCCTTTGGAAACAAAAACGTTGCAAAAGTTATGGTATTCCATAGAAATGTCAGCACTGCAATCTGTCTGCAGAAGTCTGCATAATTGGGAGAACTTTCACTAAACACAATGTAGAAGCAGAACCAAATAAAAGGTCATGTGTTATTATTCACTGTGTAGAGCAAGACGGAAGAGCAATTAAAAAAGCCAGAGGGAAAGGCAAAAGCAGCAGCAGTGCACCTAAAGCTCTTAGCTAAATTTTAGAAGTGGCAGAGTGGGAGGATACCATATGTATTGGTCCCTAAGGCTAGCATCTTTAATTTCTGGATGAGATGAATCAAGGTAAAAACTAGAGTTACAGCCTAAGCTATCAGCTAAAGTAACAATGAACTAATTAGGAAAAAAAGCCATTATTAAACAAAAATACAGTAGGAGAAGAATAATAAGCTATAATAAATCATTCAAACCCCCTCCCCTCCCAACCCACCACCACCACAACACACAAACCCTGCTATATTACTATTATGGATAGGAGAAAGCATTTTTGCAAAATGAGAGTGCATCTGGCCAGATTTACTAGCATTTATGTTTTGTGAATTCCTGGATTATGGTTATTTTCAGTTTTTAAATACAACTTAAGAAGCTGGGGTACGCAGGTTATTGGGTTTTGTTTATCTCTATGCTCACTTTTACTTCATCCATAGTAGTTAATTTTTCATCCTGGGTCAGAGTAATCCATTGCTAAAACCTTTTGTGAACAGGGATGTGACTGACTGTTTGTGCAAACTCATTTTTGCTTCTCCCTGTTAATCTTTTTTTACCCAGTGGGACAACGATGGGAACACCTGAAAGGCATTTTTTTAATGATCGTTAAGACATGGAGCTACCAGATAAATATAACTTAGAAAACATATGTATTGGAAAGATCTGTTCAGTTTTCTGAAGTTCACTTAGTCTGAAGTTTCAGTAATGTGCTGTAACTATTTCGGAGGTGCAGGACTGTTATGTACAAAATCTTGTTGTGGGCAAAAAGGAAACACGCTTTATAGGTAAAGCCAATAATGTATTGCTGGTATAACAGAAATCTTAACAATCTAATCAACAAATTCTTTTTTTTGCCCAGATCTAATTATTACAGAAAAGAAAAAGAAAAAAGAAAATAAAGAATCCTACTGTTACAGAAGGTCTCAGTGCTAATAATACAGTTACAATAGACATACGTGCACTTCCTAGTATATATCTCTTTGTCTGGTGCTATGTTCAACCTTCCACAGCCCTTCTGGGTCCTGGGGTTGATAGCTTCAGTTTGGTTGTGATGTACAGCAAGTTACCAGCATCTGAAGTCCTCCACCAGGAGGGGTATGATGCTGGTGATTTCTTCTTCCTTACGCTAGGATTCAGTTTGGGTTACTTTTGTATATCTGCTAATGTACTTTTGCAGGTCTATGCTACTTCTGAGTTTACTGTACATAGTAAATTTTACATATCTTACCTACTTGTGTTTTCTTACCCCAAGACTGGTTAGTCTTAGCTTTAGGTCTGCTTTTCTGTAACTGACATTTGCTGGGTTTTTATAGCCCTGGGGTCTCCATTGCCTGCCTTTGCCCCCTCTCTTTACACCCTATGCCTGCATTTTTACATGGCATCCTGTGTTCTGACTTTCAAGGCCCCCTCTATTATACCAAGGCTGTATTCCTCTACACTACACCACTATATTAGAGTTGCATATATTTCATACTGCACAGAATAAGTACTTGGTACTACGATTTGTATAAAAGTACGGTTATATCATATGAAAATAAGCAAAAATAAACCATAAAACAAATCGGAAGTAGCTACATTGTCATTAGAAAAAAAGATTCTTAGAGCTAAGCAAAGTAAAAACAAAGCCCCAGGAGGGTCAACACAAGTTCAGACAAAATAAGCCTGACAAGCCTCAGTTTTGCAAACTCAGTGCAAAGGCTGTGGCCTGTTACTAGCAATGTTAATATATGTTCTGTGTTCAGTTCACTTTGTGCTTCAAATATTCTGAGTGGTCTATAGGGAGGGTATAGCAATAATTATGTCAGCTCATCATGTGTACCTTTTGTGTTAAGAGTTAATTCTATTTCAAGTCAGTAGATTTTTAAATATACTATGCACTGCTCTTAAGCAGGCCATGTAAGGATGAACAGTTCTTATACTCCTCTAGTTGTCTGCCAGATTGGGCAGGGATCAGGCATATGCTGTGACCAGAAGCAGAACATGAAATCATCAGGTTTCAGTTCTCATGAAATAAATTAAAATAATGACAAGCATAACCCATCAGGTTTAGACTTTTTATGCATACATATATAATATGTAGGCTAATATTGAAATATGAAAGAATTTACTGTGCTGTAGCTAAGTCTAAAAATTTAAGACTATATAGCTTTAATGGAAAAATTCCACAGTACGTGGATCATTTTTTCATTAGCTTGAATGTTTCCCAGTAGCTGCAATTAGGGCATGTTTTCTTTAATTGTTCATTAACATATCTGTTATGTTGCAGTTAAATGATACAAATACAATTAATGAATTCTTACAAAATCATTATAGATCCTTACCTTTAATTGATACTTATAAAAACCTTTCCACTGCCTTTTTATTAATAATGTATATGGGCGGTAAGATAGTTTAAGTTACAATGTGTTTGGTGGTTTTTTTGTTGTGTTTTTTTTTTTTTTTACTATAATAAAATATCCTGTTAAAATATTTAATTGGCTAATAAACTCCAACATAAGATTTTGGGTAAGTATATGGCTGCAATAATGCATTTAGTTTTCCTTTTTCCTTTAGATTCAGAAAATCTTAATGAAATACTATTAAAAAAAAGAAAGCCACAATAAATTGCAATGAACAAGAAAGTTTCTTTTTTTCCAGTGACATATCAAGCCATATGTGAAATGTGAGAGTGACATTCTGTATAGTTTTCAGTAAATTGAGTTGCATTGATTAATATTCCTTACTGCTCCTTGTAGCACGTTATTTCTGGTGTGATGAGATCAACTACCTACTACAGTGATTCCTTTGTGCTACAGTACTTGATTCTTAATATCTTTCAATGCATTTTAATTCCTGTTTTTTGGTTTGGTTTGTTTTACCCAGTGGCAAGGTGGGTATATACTCTTTAGTTATTCAATTTCTTATGTATAAAACACTTTCCAAATAAATAACATAATATATTTTTAGCTCTGCAGAACTAGAAATGGTAAATGCAAAGCTTAAACAATCAGGACCAAAGCATGATGATATGTGTCTCATGCATAATAAACTTCACTGTAATAACTAAATCAATTATTACACCTGCATTTTAATTGTCAGTTAATTAAGAAATCAATAAAATAGGACAGTAAATACTACTGCATAGAAATTCCATGTATACTTTGATGAGACTATATCAAGCAATAGTCATTACAAAATTATTTTTTCTTGTATTATCAGGTTTTAGTCACAAATATTTCTTTAGGAAAATTCAGGCTGGTGCAAAACGTGGTGAAAGAACTGCTAAAAACCCAACACGACTTCATGAAAAAAAAACCAAAACCAAAATGCAAAACTATAATCAGTGGATAAAATGCCTATCTGCATTTCCCTTTCTGAAAGCGAAAATCTTTCAATGATCTGACATGATATTTTGTACTAATCCTAAATTGTCCCCAGATGAGAATTATTTTCTTCCAGAAGACAATATAATGATATATTTTTAGGTCTTTGTGTCCCTGTGTTAAGAATATTTGTAATGCATATTCCAAGCATCTGTAACTCCAGAGTAATATTTAAAAGAAGCTGAAGTCCATTAGTGAATTCATGGTAAAACAGGAAAAAAAAAGATATTTAATGATGTTGATATCCTAGTTGGGTAATAGAAGTTCAGAAAATAGATTACAGGAACACAGACAAGAGATGCAAAAGAAAATAGAAAGAGTTAAGATATATTTGTGGTTTGAAGTAAGGAATGAGTATGTCAGGAGTGGTGTTATGATAGTAAGTAATGATAGGAGACAGGTGATCATATGGTTGGCTTGCATGGATGGCTAGATATCATATTTACTGATTTAATTATACTTCCATAATTTACTTGTATAAGAAAATATTTGGGTGCCTACTAGAAATAAATTGAATATTTACACATTGTGCCCCTCACTACTCACACTGAGACTGCAACAATCTGCAAAAGTCTGTCTACTTTTCAGAGTTCAACATAAGTTCATGTGCAGCACTGAACATAAACAACAGACAACTTTATGTTCATGTAACTACTAAATTAGGACCTTTGGGCTTTATAGTAATTTTACCGTCCCCTTGAATCTCAGAAGTGCTTGTATTGAATTGATCCTGGTTTGTAATACTGTATACTAATAGTGCACAACTAGGTGTGATTGCAAATGCATTATTAATTCATATCATTCTTCATATTATGTATTACACTAACACTACCAATGAATAGAGATTGATAACCTCATCTCCCTGCTTCTGCTGAAATTGAATGTCCTCTAGGCCTGGTTTATTAAAACAATAAAAATAAAAATCTTAAAGAAGCCCAGATCTATTAAAAAAAAACCAAACAGATTTCTAATACCTAATAGAACATTCTGAGAGCCTGGTTAATTTATGTAAGGTTACATTTTGTGTTCCAAGCCTACTTAAGGATCATGAATTTTAAGCACTGTATTTTTTCTTCCTTTTAGTTCAATTAGGATTTGGCTGAAGTTCAGTCTCTAATTTTGTTTTCCTTAAAAATGTGCCTTTAACAATAAAAAGAGCTAACCAAATAGAAATGGATCTTTAAAACTATTGGAATACTGTAGGAAAGGGAATTTTACAAGCCTCTTCCATTTTAAATGATTGCTGTTTTATCATAAATAAATCTACTCTGTACCAGTATGTAAATCAGATACAGCAACTTAATCCTTGCCCTTCCCTTCAGAGGAAACCAAGAGCTGTAGTTTGTCAGGATCATTAAGTATGTAATGAACTCTTCAAACACAAAAGGAGTGAGTCAGATTATCGTATTATACTAGTTAATGATGCCTTCATATTAGCAATTGCCAGAAACCATGTCTTCTTGATTTATATAAAAAAGAAAGGTTTAGGTGTTGCATCACACTCATACACTTCCCTTATATGATGGTATCCACAAGAAAATTACAGACCTAAACAAGAAACTACATTGCTGATATAAAATATCGAATATATTACAAATATAAATTGTGTAGCACATAAAATAATGTTTGCCACCTGTGTACTCTGCCCAGTGACTTACCTATTGACATTAACACTCCAACATATGGGTCATTGTCAAAATTGCTGCCATATTTTTGTGTTTATATTCATGCCACTAATTAATTTATTCTCCCCCCCCTTTTAATTAATCCCCATACTATGTCACTAATCCAAAATTCAGTAAAAGGCAAAACTGATCTTTAGAAGCAGATTTGGGATGTTGTTCATGTGTCTTACAGCTTTACAAAAGCAGAAGTAGGAGCTTTCTATCATTAGAATACTTTCCAACAGAACATGCAGCATTTGTTGTTATAGATCTCATGTCATAATAAAATGAATACTGTTCAGTTATAATCACAATATAACAAAGCTAGGCATCTGTTTCATATATGACATTAGTGCTATATAAGCCTCTTCATAGCAGTAAGCAATCTGTCTCAGCCAGGTGATTTAGAGAAAAAGAAAAAAATAAAAAAAAAGGCAACAAAATGCTAAAATATTTCTAGAATATTGTATTGTTTTCTGTAACATAGGGAGTAGGGGGTTTTATAGACATGTCTCTGCATTTTATCTGAGATTCTTGTTCTGTTATCCAGGGATAATATTACTAGAAAATATTTTGTTTTCTCTAAAATGAACATCATAAAGCAAAATGGTGAAGAATTAATGAAGTGGACTGAAGGAAGACGGTATGCTCTAAGAATTTTATGAGCATTTGTTTGAAGATGGCACATTACAGTGCATTGAATATTGAATTTATCTATATGAATACCAATGAAAAATTCACATACCGTCATGTGTTTTATTTGGTTTTTATTTTGGACCATATACATTATTTATTTGAACTTATTTTTTTTCTGCATTTAAAGTCAGATAGCATGAAAAAAAAGGGGAGATAAAATTTAGACTAAGACTAAAACCTTATTTTAGAAAATACTTTTTCTTTTATTGAAAATGCTATTATATTGAAGTATATTAACCTTCCAACTGTAAAAGTTCACTCTATCTCATTGAATGTGGAGGATATTTCAGATGACTCAATGTTATACAATGCTTCTTTCTTCTTTTTTTTTTCCTTTTTTGAGTAATGTTAATAGTTCAATATTTTTGCTCTTGCTCATATTATGAATATGAATTGAGAGTAATTTAATTAAATTACATTATAAATTCTAATTTGATACAGAAGGGATGTTGTCAAGTCATTCCTATGGTCTTATACCGAAAAGCAGTGGGATTTTAGAGAGTTACTATCAATTACAGCTGACCAGTTGTGGCAAAGTTTGGATATGGATAAATTTTTTGGGGGGTGGTAACTTCTTAAAAGTTGCTTACAGTTTGCAGTAGTAGAAGTAATGTTATTAAAAAACAGCTTATGTTGACTTATGAGCATCTTCGATACATATAATTTTGATTCCAAAACAAGAAAAGCAATGTTGTTATCTCTAGAGGAAATCACTCACTAGCAGTTCACTGTACCATGTTTCTTGTTTTCATATCTAAAGACCAATCCAGATACAATATTCTCAATTTTTAAAAAACTTCACAGTCATTATTTTGTAGCAGAGATAATAAGTGACTGTGTTTGTATGTAAAGCAGAAAAGCACAGGATATTTGTGGCAGAACTGAGAATTCTGTGAAATCTCTCTGTCTAAAATGTGAAAATGTGCATATTATTACTTCATTTATGTTGGTAAAATATCTTATTATAGGAAACATGTAAGTATAATGAATCATAAATCTTTAAAAGTATGATACTTGAGGGATTGCTGGAGGCAAAGAAAGAAGTCTTGCTACTGGTACGTCATTACTGGCCAGTTTCTGATTAATGACTATCAGTTCTTGTAAAAAAGTTTGAAGAAAAAATAATGATTCCAAGCAGCAAAAGGGAAAAAAACTCATCTATGAAGAACACTTGAAGTACAGTGATATGGAAAAGACTCAGGGGTTTTATTCATGTAGTTGGTATTGTATTATATTATAATCCTTTCCCTGATGTAGTTTTGGGAGTTATTTGCCAGTCATAACAGCTTAAAGTCTAAATCATTGTGTGCTGTAGCCAAGAGGTTTAATGTGCATGAATTTCAGATGGTTTTATCACCTACTTATTGCACAGAACTAAGGTTATCCCAAGCAATAGCCAGCAGAAGTTTAAACTACAACACACAGAGTTTATTGTGTGTGAGACACGTAAAATTAGAATTATCCATACAGGGAAGCTAGTTTACTAAGTTTCACAGTGACTTTTGGTTCTTTTATCAGGACTACTTTTTTGTACACTTCAGCAATACAAATCTAGACAGCTCCATGCCATTCCAACTATAAATTGTTAAAAAAGTAACAAACATTTTTAAAAATAAAGGAAGATTACTTAGACAGTACACGGTTTATGATCTTCTAAGGAGCAGAGATTATCCCCTGTTTTTTTAGTTCATTTCAATGTGTTTGTGACAGGCATATATAGGCTAAATATGGGTAGAAAAAACAAGCATTCAGAAATTAGTAGCATAAGCAAAACTTCAGAAAATTCTAATAATTTTGCCCATGGTGGTAATCTTAGGTGCCTTAGGAACACAAGTCACTCCTACAACATTAAGAACACTTGCAAAAAGTACTGTATGGTAAAATATTAGTTTTGTCTTAAAGTGAAAAATGAGAGGTGCTGAACATACTGAACAGAGGAAAGGAGATGTGTATCCTTTCTTTTCCTATTTTAATATTAGATTTGAAATGCTCAGGAATGTTGTTTGAGGAAAGCAGGTTGCACAAACATTTATTGAGGAAAAGGAATAAAAACCAAGTGTATTTTTAATATTCTCATCACAGAGAAGAATATCAGAATAAAACCCATTCTGAAAAGTAAATATTGTTTGTATTTAAAATGAAATTTCATTTCAAGAATTATCTGGAAACACGTCAGTTCAGATGCTCTGACTGCAAGACAGGATTGCAGTATAATGAAGACTCAGAACACAATGAAGAAAAATCGGACTCTTGAACCCTTGATGTTTACTAAGCAGAATGAAAGTAAAAACAGCAGAATGAAAGTCTTAGGTAGAGCTGAGGTGCTTGAGCCCAAAAATACAATTACGCAATTCTTTTCAGAATTGTTTTCAGTCTCACTATGCAATGTCATAATTTACTTTCAAGCTCTCAGGAAACAAGTTTGATGAATACAGCCAGGACTGGACAGCTCTTTTTCTGATTTGTGACTAACCCAGAATCCAGGAACTAGGCATTTCTCTTGTAAATCTTTAGAGAATCTTGATCTAACTGACAAGCATAAGGTTTAAGAAACCCAGTCTGGCAGTGAGTTGCAGATTTTTCTTTTAAAACAGAACTAAATAAGGAGCAAGTGTGGGTACCAGTGCTCTTTTTTTTTTTTTTTTGATCTCTTGTGATTAGTGTACTAATTGAAAAAGCAAATCTTAGATTTGGTTTTGTCTGGAAAAGAAACACCTTTTTTTGAGTGGATGTTAACCACTGGGATATAGGATGCTAGATACATATACCTACATATGTATACATTAATTCATTCTCTTCCTCTTGCTCAAGGAAATTATATTTCTTTTCTATACCACTTGATAAACAAAGATGGAAAGTGATTTCATTTTGGACAAGCTAAATTACTACTAAGGAAGACAATTTTGGGGAATGGAGATTTGAATTGCTTCATTTTAACAGAGAAATTAGATGTCTGCTTCAGGATCCTTACTACTAAGCACAGAAGCATCAGCTGCTTCTTCCCACAATTGTATTTTGCTAGAAACAGCCTGCTGCAGTTCTTTGAAAGAGATGTGTTACAGGAGAGGTTTCCAAATCCTTGACAGAGTTGCTTAAGCCTCAAAGAAACTCTCCATCAGACAAGCTGATACAACTTTATGCTTACAGTTTCCCTTTTACCTGCTCTAAGTGGCTCACTGTTCAACCTAAAGATTTCTAGAGCTGCCATTTTAAAGCACCTAACTCTCTCCAGAGACTGTGCAAACCTTAAGGAATGTTACTTACAAGAGACCTTATTCCATTAAGCAAAATAAAGTAGCTCATAAACCTTTTTTGTGTCTACCCACGCTAAGCATGTTAGACTTACACATACAAGGAAACTGGTTAACTTAATAGGATTTACAATAGAAAATGCCTATCTTCCACTCCGTGACTCACCTACTATATGGCTGCACTTGCTATTGTTTCCATTGTGACTATTTAATTATTGCAGTCAGCTGTGATGTAGAATTAGCTCCAGCTGGGGTAGGTATAGGTACAGACAACTGTTGGGCAGTAGCTCATAGGCTCATTTCTTGGTTCAAGGTAATAGTTCCTATTCTGATTGAATATTTTTTTCTTATCATTTGATAAAGGCAATGTGTTGCTACTTGATTTGGGGGCATTACTTTAATTGGTATATTGAGCTTTTAATTTAATCTGATTACAGCAGTGCTAAACCATTTTATTAACTTTTGCTTACTACTGAGATAAAGAAAGAATATATGATTTCCCACATGCTTTCTTGTTTTAAAAAAAAGAAGGATTTTTTGTTGTTGTTGTTCTCACATGTCAGTGTTTGGTGTGTCAAGGGATTAAAATCAGAGTACCATCATGGATTTGTGGCTTACTTCTATTCCCATTGAAGTCAACAGAAAAATTTCCTCTGGGAGTTCAAAGACAAAAGATTTAAGTTATCTTAAGGAAAAAAAGGACCATTGTGTCTGTTTCCATCATTTTTGTAATATAAATGATTACTTAATAAAAATGTAAGAGGGAGTATTAATAAATCCCAGTCTACGTTGTTCCCTTAGGGCCATACTCCAGATATTAGATAATAAACAACAGAGGGAAAGTAGGTAGGCAAGTTCCTCTGTCACAACCCATAATGGATTGATTCTTACCTACTTGCGTGCGTTATTTTTCTAATTTTTCTAAGAACCTAATTTTGCTGAAATAGTCCATTGAAACTTTTTTACTACGAAAAGATATGTCTAACAGCCAGAAAAAGGAGGGCAGTTAAAATGTAATTTCCTTTTTCTTCCTCCTTCTGCAATGCTTTCTCATTTCTGGTGATTCATGGATCTGGGTTCTCCTCACTAAATATGTTCTATTGAACTATTTTTCTGTTAGTTTTATATATTTGTGTGTGTGTGTGTA
This sequence comes from Theristicus caerulescens, assembly GCA_020745775.1. Classification (NCBI taxonomy): domain Eukaryota; kingdom Metazoa; phylum Chordata; class Aves; order Pelecaniformes; family Threskiornithidae; genus Theristicus; species Theristicus caerulescens. The sequence continues at coordinate 81,282,333 of CM036558.1, forward strand.
GCATTTAATAAGGCTTTCACAGAGTGAGTGAGTTGTTGCAGTAATTTTGGGGGATATTGCTGTGACATATAAGGCAACTAACACCTAACCTCTTACTGTAGGTTTGGTATCATTTGGTCATTCTTTTAGGGCATAATGTCATAAACATTGGTTTCAATTGCAGTGTCTGCTTGTGCACCACAGATGTGTAACCATCACCAGACTGGTTGTGTCAGTACAACTCTTGTGAGTCCCCATGGTTAAGTTTATTACTGAGCTGATTAGAGTTCACCATGCAGCAGTGGCTGCACAGAATTTGGGGTGGTACTAGGACAAAATCATCAAATGTGTAAGCTAGTGGTGTTAAAGGTAAAGGGAGTAAAGGGAAGTCTTGTGAAAACTAAGCTGTAGTCTTCGCTAGTTCTGTTAATTAGGCCTTCCCTTAGTTAGTCTGCAGTTCCTTTGCTGAGTTGTCTGCTTTTTTGTGCTATATGAGGACTACTAGTTGCAACTGTGCCTGTAAAGATTCCCAATGGTTTAATTTCTTTTTAAGCAAAATCACTTGGGGGAATACTTTGAGGAATCTGGAGCCATGTTTATCTCCCTCCTTCAAAGAGGACACAGGAAAAACATGATGAAGTGGAGTTAGGTTTTAAAGTGGACTGAGAAAGAAGGTGGATATGGTGTCAAGGAAATGTAAAAAAAATAGTGTGTCGTTTCTTCTTAGCTACTTTTGGGGGGTTATTTTTTGAGTTATGAATTCTGTTAGCTGTGTACTGAATGAAAGAAAATATGTGAATGCAGAGAAATAGAAATGTTTTTAATAAAAATATAATCCAGGGATATATAACTTCAGTATCAGCCAAGTTATAGTCTTGTAGTACTAAATTTCTAATATCTCAGTTCAGCTAGCCATCATTTTCTACTTATATAACGAGTGTCCTTCCAAATAAAGAGGTCCTATTTACTCTAGGAAGAGCTAAGGTGGACTGGGCAGTCACACAGGTGTAAGATAGCCCCCTACGATAAAAGAACTTGAGTTGTCACTTCTTCCACTTTTGTCAAAACTGATGAAGAATGTATGTTTTTAAAAATTCTGTCTCCTAATATGCATGGGCAGTAAGAGTATGATTTTGAGCTTTTTTGTTTTATTTCAATGAAGCAACAATGCTGCATAATCTAAATATCAGTAATTACAACTCAAGGGAGGAAAAAAAAGATCCCAGTTTTTTTGTGTTTTGTGTTGTTTATTTACATTGAGCTGAAGGGCTGTGTTTCATCTTCTGAAGCATCTGTCACTTTCTACTGTCAAAGTCTGAGGCTTATTACCAATAATATGCAGCTCAGTCAGTGTTCAGTTTGAAAGTAGAGGGGAAAAAATCTGTTTAGTGCGACCATTGGATTTAGCTGGCATAAAACTCAAATTGGAGTTCGGCTAGGGTACTGAAACAAGCATTCTATAACTTCTCATAATTAGCATTTCCACCACAATCTTTTTACATGTTTGTGTGTTCAGTGTTATTTTCTTGCATATTTGATATCTTCAAGATGTTTCTCCAGGGTTTTCATCAAAGAAAATGTTTTGATGAATTTTGTCTGGATGAATATACTGTGTCTTTAGTGGATGCTTGCATGAGAGTTTGTGATACTTCACCCTCATAATTGATCTGGTGTTTGCAAACCATAGAAAATGCCTCAAAGGAAAATATTATAGAGAAACAATCTTGAACACTGTCTTAATTTGTCTGTTTATGAGTGAGGTTTTGAACATCTGTTTTCTTTTCAACTGATCTTTACAAATATTTTGAAGTTTCACAACAGCACAGTTGATAAAAGTCCATGAGGGGCCAACAAATAGGAAGCGGGAACAAAGCAGGAAAGAGAGAGAATATAAATGGGAAACAGTGATGTGAAAGGTGATAACAGAAGAAAAATGAGAGGAAAATAAGACTGTAGAGATTCCTTTTCCAATATCAGTGTTTTATTGGCCCTCAATAGACTTTTCATATAATAAGAATACAAAATGATGAGGGAAATACCAAGTCTTACTTATACGGCTCGTACAGTATGAGCTGCCCCACAGACAGATCATCCAGATGTCATGAAAAATATGAGAAGTCTAGTGGAAGTGGGATAAGTTACATTTCTCTGCTTTGTGATGTCTTGAAGTTTTATGATACTTCTCTTCTTCTAATGCTGTTTCATTCTAAGTATTCACAGAATCACAGAATCACAGAATTCATGTAGGTTCAATTCCAGAAGTTCCTGTGTGTATTACAACAGTGATAAATCCCACAAAATACTTTTCATTTTAACTGTTTGGAGGTAGAAAAAAACATAACAGTAGCTAAAGCTCCATAATGTCCTTCCAACATAGTAAGGCTGTCTTTAATACAGATGAGAGCATAAATTATTAACACAATACAACTTGGTAGGTATGGAGAGGAAAGCATTTGATTTTGTTCTGCTTTAAATAATGTTAAATGTGCTGGATTTATAATTATATAAACAAAATGTCTATTTGTGCTGAGGTGTCCTTGGCATAACTTTAAAACGTCACAGATATCATATCTCCTCACAAAACAGCCACCCTACCTGTCTCAGTAACAATCAACAGAATGCTATAATTTATGATAGATACTTACTATGACCATGAGCTCTTTTTTGAGGGAAATATCGCAGGCTGATAGTTGGGAATACATACTGTATGCAACCAGATTAGTCATACTTAAGTATTACTGTAAAGCAAAGGAAAACAGATTTGAGTACATAATTAAATGTAAAAGTTAAGTTTGCACATTTACATTTGACTTGTGTTGTATGCTAGTTTTCAGGTAGTACTTTCTTCTTTGTCAGCTTACAGGACTGTAGCCGGAACAAGCCAACCCTTTCTCTGCTAAGCGATGCTATAGGGGATCGGTAGCTAAGCAATAGTTGCACGTGTAAATCTTTATAATAGTTTTCTGTGTTCATGAATAGGTGTACGTGTTCATCTATGGTTCAACTTAGCCAAGAAGGAGATAATGGAAAACTGCATAATCTCTGGGGAAGTGACTTATTGATAAACCTGAGCAACTGGTGTATAAAATGGCATGGGAAGTCTGGGAAATCCATCAATATCTGTTTTGGCCCAGATCACAGACTATTTTAGGCTGCTGCTTTTTGAGGTTATAAATTTTATAGACTACTTTATAAGAAGGAAATGCTATTTTTTCCTGATTCCGGAAGAAGATAAATCAGGCAGTTTTAGCAGGTCAAACATGATTTGAAATTTTTTGTAAAAAACATGAAAATTATATGAGACAATTTAATCTTCCTAAAAAACAAAATTACTATTTCTTCCATTTAACTAAGTTTGTGTATTTAAAGATTACCTGAACTGTGTAACATACTTGACATTCTTTTTTCCCCTGTTTTGTTGTTGTTCACGTGCAAAATATGTTAATAGACTTCCATAACAGAAGGTCCATCAAAGCATGAATTCTTGAAGAGACAAAAAGTGAAGTGAATTTTTTCCCTGTCAAATTTGCTAATGAAAAATTTTCATGATGGTGTAATCAGATCTACATCACTATCTGATGGAAATAGCTAACTGTATTAATCCAATTTCTTTTTCATTGCCACACAAAAATGCTGCCTTTCAAAAATGTTTATTATTAGTTATAATATTTATTCATAGAATGAAAATAGCTGGGGTTTTTTTTTGCATGGGGTCCAAGTTGGAGAGGAAACACAGGGGTTTTTCATGCAAACCTGCACTGAAAATGTTTGATTGAGGGATACAATAAGTCTCACTTTGGACAGATACTCTACTGTTTTAATTTTTATCTGTGAAGAAACATTTGATAAGTAATCTAAGTGGTGCCATGTCTACAATTTGCTTTACACTCTTGGAAATGTTATATCATCTCCTAATATATGAAAAGACTAAATGGGAAGAGCAAAATTAGCTATACAATAAAAATTTGCAAGTAATCAGGCAACTGAGTTACAAAAAAGAAAAATCCAATTTGTTAATAGGCACTAGAATGGACTTTATGCAAGCAAAATAACTTCTTTAGTTCAGTGAGGGCATATATCAATCACATATCTAATGTTCTGAGACAGTGATAGTACTTTCTCTCTAGCTGACAAGTGAACCTCTTTCATGAAAGCAAAATCTGAATTCTTCCTTAAATGAGAATTGTTGAAACAAGCCAGTATACTAATGTATTATCATGTTAGGTGATTTTTATCATGTTATAATGTTTTATCAGGCTGGGCAGTTTTACTCCCAAGAATACAGGCACTTGAAGGAAGGTGCTCTGGTGGTAAGCAGTGTAACATATTGCTGCCCTCTTGCCAGAATAGTAGGAAGATATTTTTTAAATGTAGACTTGGGGAAAAAATAGAAATGGAAAACTAACTCTTTTTCATAGTGCAAATTATTTCATAGAATCATAGAATTGTTAAGGTTGGAAAAGACCCTTAAGATCATCAAGTCCAACCGTTAGCCTATCACCGCCAAGTCCGCCACTAAACCATGTCCTCAAGCACCACATCTACCCGTCTTTTAAATACCTCCAGGGATGGGGACTCAACCACTTCCCTGGGCAGCCTGTTCCAATGCCTGACCACTCTTTCAGTAAAGAAGTTTTTCCTAATATCCAACCTAAACTTTCCCTGGTGCAGCTTGAGGCCATTTCCTCTTGTCCTCTCACTTGTTACTGGGGAGAAGAGACCAACCCCCACCTCACTACAACCTCCTTTCAGGTAGTTGTAGAGAGCAATAAGGTCTCCCCTCAGCCTCCTCTTCTCCAAACTAAACACCCCCAGCTCCCTCAGCTGCTCCTCATAGGACTTGTGCTCTAGACCCTTCACCAACTTCGTTGCCCTTCTTTGGACACGATCCAGCACCTCGATGTCCTTCTTGAAGTGAGGGGCCCAAAACTGGACACAGTATTCGAGGTGCGGCCTCACCAGGACCAAATACAGGGGCGCTATCACCTCCCTGGTCCTGCTGGCCACACTATTCCTGATACAAGCCAGGATGCCATTGGCCCTCTTGGCCACCTGAGCACACTGCTGGCTCATGTTTAGGTGGCTGTCAACCATCACCCCCAGGTCCTTTTCAGCCAGGCTGCTTTCCAGCCACTTCTCCCCAAGCCTGTAGCGTTGCCTGGGGTTGTTGTGACCCAAGTGCAGGACCCGGCACTTGGCGTTCTTGAATCTCATACAGTTGGCCCGGCCCATTGATCCAGCCTGTCTAGGTCCCTCTGCAGGGCCCTCCTACCCTCCAGCAGATCAACACTCCCACCCAACTTGGTGTCATCTGTAAACTTACTGAAGGTGTACTTGATCCCCTCATTCAGATTGTTTATAAAAATATTGAACAGGACCAGCCCCAATACTGAGCCCTGGGGAACACCACTCATGACCGGCCGCCAACTGGATTTAACTCCATTCACCACAGCTCTTTGGGCCTGGCAATTCAGCCAGTTTTTTACCCAGTGAAGTGTATGCCCATCTAAGACATGAGCAGTTTCTCCAGGAGAATGCTGTGGGAAATGGTGTCAAAGGCTTTACTAAAGTCCAGGTAGACAACATCCACAGCCTTTTCCTCATCCACTAAATGGATCACCTTGTCATAGAAGGAGATCAGGTTAGTGAAGCAGGACCTGCCTTTCATAAACCCATGCTGACTGGGCCTGATCCCCTCATTGTCCTGTACGTGCCGCATGATGGCACTCTGAATGATCTGCTCCATAACCTTCGCTGGCACTGAGGTTTTGTTATCTAGTTATCTATTTATAAAGAATGCAGACAACATCTTTCCTCAGAAAGATGGTAGGCTTGATAAAACCCAGACTGCCTCAATTTCTATATCAGTACTTGGATCTCCAGAGAACTGTGTGCTTCTCCAGAAGTCAAGACTTATCATCACTGTTACTCCTATTATATTCTTGCTTTCTCATGTGAGGTGCACACAACTTCCCAAACACTGCTCTTGAGCATTATTTTCTGCAATCAGTCCCTCAGAAAAGCTTTCAGACCATGTAGGTTGGCTATACTCAGGCTGTATTCATGATCTGGTACCATGGTACCCTGCACTGTAGAAACGTCTTCAAGGTGACCAGGCTTCTTGTGGAAGAGTCTTGCTGACTCTGAAAGGAGAATTAACAGAAGGAAGCCAGCTGTCTCACTCTCTGCTGACTGAATCCTTTTAACAGGACAGAATGTAAAACTATGAGCAAAGAAAACACATACTCTCCATCAAAAATAGAAATCTTGAATGGCAATCATTAACTCTTCTAATTAAAAGTATATTTGGACAATTAGGTAATAATGTATTTAGAAAGATAATCACACTTAAATCTCCAGCAGCTTCTGTGTATAATGTAAACTGAGACTGTATGCAGCCTCACTAGGCAAAAAAAATATTTAAATTGCCCCAATACCTCCAGTAGCATCAAGTAGGCATGTGATAACACATTTTCCAGATGCACAGTTCCTGTGAGTGCTCCATAATTAATTCCAGGCAAAATGAGACAGATTAGTTTAGTTTACACAGATATTTTGAGCACTTGGATGAACTGCCTTGTCATCAGGATAGCAGGGGTGCTAGCTTCCATGTCATGCTGGTGGTGTACAATGCAGAAAGGCACCAAAAGGAAACCAAGGTGATGTCTTCAGATGCCACTAAACTAAAGGCCTAAGATATACTGAACCTCTCAGTACATGAAATAAAGTTTCTGCAACACTGTGACCCATAGTTAAACTTTGTCATTTGGAAGATTATATTAAAAAAAAACTTGTTAGTTTACAGGAAGAAATAAGACATGCATAAGTGAGAAGATTAATTGCTGATGGTAATGTATACATCAGTCATAAAAAAATTAAATCAGAAAATTTGAGTTCTATTGTTTAGGATATTCTGCTCTGTTACTATTTTAACAATAAATCATTTAATATCTCTGCCTCCATTTCTCACCTGGAAAATGAAGATTACATCAAGGTCCTTTGAACTTCTGATATATCTATATGAAAAAGATCCTTAAATGCAGAATTATTATGCATAGAGAAGACAAACTACATGTTTCTATTAGGATAAAAGGCAAAGTAGGAATGTGAAGGTCATTTTTTGGATCTTTGTTTTGTTTTCATAATCTGTGGGGAACTCCTCCCAGTGTTATGTACATGCACCCCAGGGGACATGTAAGGAAATCTGGAATATTTGATAATGATCTGTATGTCCTTGGAAAGATTATGGCTCCATTAAAATTCTGGTGTCTCCCTTGAAGACATTATCTGTATTGTTTCTCTTTGGAACAGTGCATGGGCAACTGCCTCCATTATCTTTCTGTGAGAAACTGTATCTCCTCTGCCTTATCCAGGCTGACATTCTTATACTTCATATTGTAAAGGATTATAATGTGAGAACAGGATGTGAGATGAAGAAATGTACTCCTGCAAAGGGCTTTCTGCCAGCATCTAAGCTGGCTAAGGAATGATGTGATTCATCAAGCAATAATTTGAGTGTGGATTGGATCTAGGCAAATTAGAGAGCTGGGCAATCACCAACCGTATGAAGTTTAACAAGGGCAAGTGCTGGATTTTGCACCTGAGACAGGGCAGCCCTGGATGTACATACAGACTGGGGAACAAGAGGCTGGAGAGAAGCCCCACGGAGAGGGGTCTAGGGGTTCAACTGGGCAAGTTGAACAAGAGCCAACAGTGTTCCCTGGCAGCCAGGAGGGCCAACCGTGTCCTGGGATGCATCAAGCACTGTATTGCCAGCCGGTTGAGGGAGGTGATTGTCCCGCTCTACTCTGCAGCCTCATCTTGAGTTTTGTGTGCAGTTTTGGGCGCCACAGTACAAAAAGGGTACAAAGCTACTGGAGAGTGTCCAGAGGAGAGCCACAAAGATGGTGAAAGGGAATGTTTAGAGCAGAAGCTGTATGAGGAGTGGCTGAAGTCACTTGGTCTGTTCAGCCTGGAGAAGAGGAGACTGAGGGGATACCTCATTGTGGTCTACAGCTTCCTCACAAGGGAAGGAGGAGGGGCAGGTACTGATCTCTTCTCCCTGATGACCAATGATAGGACCCAAGGGAATGGCAGGAAGATATGGCAGGGGAGGTTTAGGTTGGACATTAGGAAAAGGTTCTTCACCCAGAGGGTGGTGGAGCACTGGAACAGGCTCCCCAGGGAGGTAGTCACAGCGCCAAGCCTGACAATATTCAAGAAGCATTCAGACAATGCCCTCAGACATATGGTGTGAATTTTGGGGCTTGTCCTATGCAGGGACAGGAGTTGGATTCGATGATCCTTGTGAGTCCCTTCCAACTCAGGACATTCTCTGATTCTATGATTCTATGGATTAGGAATGATTTCTTAAGTGATAAACTGGGCTGAGTAAATGGCTGACTCCTGTGAGAGCCCTCTTCATTGTTCTGAATAGGGTAGAATGTTGTGAACTCCTTTGATTTAACTGAAAATTTGGTGGTTTTCCTAGACAGCAGGTCCTAGAGTTGTACATTGTCATGGAAAGCTTAAGGTTTTTCTTATCCACTGCTCTGTACTTAAAAGGTCACATGGATTACTTAGATCATATTTATCATCATTTTTTCTTGATGATGAAATATGATGGAATGAGACATTTGGACAAATTACTGAGATACCAGAGGAAAGAATTTGGAAGCATGATAATTTAGATTTTATGTGTATTTGTATTGTTTTGTAAGAAAAAAAAATGTTACTTTCTCTTATTGCCTATAAAAGCCCCAAGAGCCCAGCATGTTTTTCATACAGAAACCTGAAGTTGTTGCAGGGGTCACTAGCCAAGTGTAAAGTTTGAAGTTTATTTGGCTAGTCCTGTTTTGGTAATTTTAAGTCAGCCCAAAGGAAACCTGGAATGTGAAAGTATTCTTAAAATGCATTAATTTCTATATGTGAGCATCTAATAATGGAAAGTATTTTAATGGTATTTGCCGATTTAGTTTCTTTTTTGTTATTTTATTTCTAATCAATTTTTTACATAACAAATATTTAAATTGTTTTTTATTCCTAACAAACTGCCTTACATATTAATTTAGCCATTAACTTTTCTGATTAATTAGTCTGTACAAGTACCTGCTTTCAACAAAGGGAAAGATAAAAGGCCATAAAAATAGCAAGCAAAACCACACAATATCCTCTCAGTTTATCAACATACTGATATTCTCATTGACCTTTCTTCACCCCTTTAATTAGGAAGGTGTTTTGGAGAAAGAAACTGAAACTTTTTGTTATCTCATGTTGTATTACACACTTTCATAAAGTACTGAAGTAAGTTTTAGTGTCATCTAGTCTGACATAGACGGTAGTGACTTTCTCTTTCCTGTGTTTTAGAACTACTATGATATATCTTAAGTGACATTTAGACAAATTTAGAAATATGTTGTGTTACTGACACTGAAGAATACACCTTTGTGTGAAATATTTTTATTTTTTATTTAGCATTATTTTCTCTCTTTCTCCTCCTGTATTGCAGTGCATGCGTACAAATACTACATACTTAAGTGAAAGGGAGGAAGGCAACTGACATTACATAAAATAAAAGGAATGGAAGGGGATAATAGCTATTGTCCCCCTTCCTAAAGGAGTAATACACACTGAGTATCCTAGATTTCTTTGCAGAATTATTTTCAGTCTAATACAGATGAACATGGTGACCTCTGGTTCTTCACACCTGGTTCCCTTATTCCAAATCAATTGCTTCCACAGGCCTAATTTACTGCACCTCTATGTATTTGGTCTAAATGTTTTCTTCAGGAAATCAGCATAACAGGAATCTTCACATCACATAAAAACAAGTTTGGAAAACAGTTAATTTTCTGTTGTCAGCTTCAGAAATAAAAGGTAAGCATAAAAGAACAAATCTCATTTTATTTACTAGAGCCACTTACTACCGACTATTAGTTACATGTGTTTAACAAAACCACAACAAAATATGCAGGTTAAGTACAGATTGCACAAACTAATCATATGGGTCTATAGTAGCATCTGTGAGCTTTCATTCAGAGTAATCTTTATTTTCTTTATATAATACACTGATATTAATTCTACAGCTCACATACAGTAAGTAAGAAAATACACAGCACTCAACAAAAACAGGGACAAATATCTGCAATAGGATGAATTCCTGTGTACTTAAACATACCAAGGAAAAAGGATTTGAGCTTTTTTCTTAACACTAAGAAGCTTTAAATGTAGGAATGTTTTAAAGTATTGTTTAAAATACTTTTTACTTAAATTATCTTCAACTTTTACAAAAAAATAAACCACAGATTTTCTGATTACTAATATTTTATGTCGATTTTGATGATACATTGTCAGAAGGGGCTTTTTAGTACTAGCCTGATTTTACTTTTTTTCTCAAATCATCTTTTTTTCCCCAAATCTTCTTTTTTTTCCCCAAATCCTCTAAAAAGTGACTAATTTCAATTGATATCCTTTTTAGGATAATCAAAGTCTGCCTTATTCATGTAGCATACAGTATACTTTTGTTGGGCTACCTGGCACATAACTGTTGGTTATTCATGATTGCCTAGCTATTATCTAAATTAGACTTACTACTAGCACTACGGTGTGTCACCAAGACATTTTTTTTCTGAGGACTGGCTGACTAACATCCATAATGTGAAAAGACTTTGGTATGTCCTGGGAAATGGTAACTAACAACTAGATCTTTGAATTGCTGAACATCTCATGTTTTCGTTAGAGCTGGGAGACTACAATGTATGTTTTTCTCTATGTTAAGCACTGATTCCCCAGGAAAACCAGCAGAGTTTGTCTTACATTTTCTTTACATCCTCCAAGTATTCTTCCAGGCCACAGTAATCAATGGATCTGTGATAGTTGCGTGGTGTTTGAGGCTATCACACATGGGTGATGGGCCTGATTTTTCTATGAATTTCCTTGGACTGATGAAGACCAGTGTGTCCAAAACTGGAAAAATCTCCCAAGTCGGTATGCAGTTTTTTGTATTTGCGATCATTGTCTTAATAATTTATTTTCACTAGAAGATAATCAAGATCCTAGTTTCTTTCTTTTTTCTTCTTTCTTCCTTTGGAGGGAGAGTGGGACATTTAGGTGAATGTGGAAAGAAATGTAGTTTTTAAATCTGAAATTAAACTTTTTATATATCTGTGATATTATATTCTAATTTAAATTTCTTAAAGCCTATAACACCGCTTTGCATTCAACAGCACGCAACACTTCTGCAGACTCAGTTGCAAAATATATCTGCAGTGTGAATTGGTAATGGGGCATTCAATCAGCCTAAAACAAATTATTTCTACACAGAATACATTACAAGGGGGAAAAGAATTCTGAAGTCTAATTTCAGCTGTAGCTTTTTGCTTCAAATCTGTTTTGAACTATGTTTAATGCAATAGTTTATGTACTGGCTTATGTAGTTGGTAAAGATAACTGGAACTGCCTAGCACCTTTACAGAATTTATTAATACAGAGGGGAAAAACAAATCAAATTCCACTTCTTGATTTGAGAGGTCACTTGAGGATAATCATGTCAATGTTTGAGGTCTATTTATTTAGTACTAATGATATTCTGTAGATTTGCAATTATTGTGAGACATATTTTGCAGGTTGCTGAGCATGACTTTCTTATATTAAAGGAACAATATGTGGATGCATTATTCACTAGAGAATATTCTATAAAATTCTGCAATATAACTGTTTTTTATCTGAGGCAGGATACTATTTAGTCATACAGATTCTTCTTAAACACACAGGAAAACTTTACCTATCCCACACATTTAGTGTAACATTTATGCATTGATATTTCAGCTGAAAAAACAGCCATGTCATTCCCAGTTAATTTTTTAATCTAAGAAGATTTCTATCTGTACACACCTTTGAAACTGCGTAAAGTGTTCAACTATTGTACTGTTATTTTCACAGTGAGCAACCAAATAATGATGGTATATGAAAAACATAATATACATAGCAATTTTACTTTTAAAGTACTTTTACTGTGGATTTGCTGTGTGTTGCAATTTCCCTCATTCCCTTGCAGCTCCAAAAATTTATAAATTTAGGACAGACTAGTAGCACACTTCATGCTGAAAATACATGGTAGACCAGTGTGGTGGTTACATTTATATCAGCTAGCTCAGTGGTTATTCCCTTTCTATGAATGTGAAAGGTCCGTTCCATCTTCTGACTGAAGACACCTGATCCCGTGACTATGTCTAAACTGAAGACTATAACATAACAAGTTATCACCATTCTACCACATTTGCCTTTCCTTTTATTACAAATGTATGAAAAAAACCCATCCCCTCTGTAGAGGATTGTATGAAATATTTGTTGTAGCTCAGAGTAAATTACTTGCTTACCCTCACAAATGTTTTTCATACCGTCCTTGTAAAAAAACTCAAAATAAAAATAAATCAATATTAATGTATAGTCATTCTTGATGTTTAAGAAACCTTTTTTTTATGAAAAAAAGGTTCTTCTGTGAATTCTCAAAATGTAGGTAAGTTAAAATGCTGAAAGTATAAATGTCTGCTGAGGAATTTAATGAATTTGTGTTCAAATTATGTACAGTTGGAGATGTGATGCAAGATGCAGGAAACAGAGTATCCTCCAAAATTATATTAATGAAAGATTTGAGCAGCTATTTACACTGGAAAATAAGCTAGAAAGAAAGGAAATACATATGAAAAAAACCCTCAAGATTTGATGTGTGTCAATGACATGGATCTTTATATTTTTCTTTGAATTTGCAGAGCTTTGCAATACCCAATCCAGAAGAGGAAGTACTTACATCTCCAAACTTAATGTGGGTATTTAGTACTAAACTATACTCTAAATTGAAAAGCAAGCTTTAAACAACTTAAGGTTTGTACTACTTTTTTTTTTTTCTTTTTGCCAGCTTAGGCTCCATTGCTTTAAACATAAGGGTAATCTCTCTTCCCTCAGACACCATAATGATTCTTGTGTGTGTGTGTTTGTATGTTAGTGTGTGCTAGTATCTCTCCGGGATATAAGATCTAAACAGCCACACATTGCTGTAGTCCAAAACTGCCAACTGCAGGGGCTGGATTTGTGCTCCTCTTGCTGTTTCCTTCATTTTTGCACCTACCCATCTGGCATGAGCACTTGCCATCTTCCCTTTCCTTGGCATTAGCAGCAGCATGCATGCCTATCCTTTGTGCAATAGGGAAAGAGGTGCAAGGGAAGGAACTGTCAGGACACCGCAGAAGTTCAGAGATATAGCCGGTGTTTAGGAGGACTGTACTAGCCACTGATCCGTCTTCTCAGCAGCAGCAACATACTGTCATTGCCAAGCTATGAGTAGCTACTAAGTAAGCAGGTATTCCTTGTCTCTTTCAGGGAAGAGGCAGCAGGCCAGATGGTAATGGGTCTCCAGGGTGTTGTTTGAACTGTGCAAGACTAAACTGTTTCTTATTAATCACTTTGGATTTTCCTCATTATCAGAATGCATTTGTCTCCCGCAGAACACTTTAGCATCTAGATGGCCTAGTTTATGTATTATTTGGCATGCTAATACAAGAGACTGTTTAAGCTGCACAGTTAGAAACTCTGAATTCAAAGCAATTCCAGTTGCACCCTTAATTCAGTTAAGCACAAGTGCCTTTATTTGTCAAAGAAGCTGTAGGATGCAGAGGGACTAAGACAAGAAGATGACACATGAATGCTGTCTTTAAGAAATGGCTCCCCTTTTGTTTCTGCTGCAGAGGAAGTACTGCAGACACTCAGTAAAAAAAAAATATTACTGTTTATAAAGGGACTGAATGACCAGTGTTGAAGAAGGACATCATTCAAACTTAATTTATCCTTTCTGTTCAGTGTATTATCTATCCATTGAAAGAAGCAGAATTTCTGTAGAAAATTTGATCGTGTCACTTAAAAACTGTCCCATGGTTTGCCAACATGTAAGAAGCTTAACTGAATGTAGATAGTGTTGACATAGGTATCTCCAGCTTTTGGAAGCTTTGTTTTGCAAGCTATGATAGTCTCTTGGTATGGAAACAAAATTAAAGATTTCTATTTTATTATTAACTGATCTTTCAACTTTGAACTATTTGAGCGGCTGCCTTGCAACAAAGGATTTTATGAGGGTAAGGACCATTGTCTTGCAAATATTTTAAGTGCATAGAGCATACACAAATGAAAGTTGGAGGGAATTTTGTAAAACAAGCAGGCTATATATGATGTTTATCATAAAAGAGAAAGAGAGGAAACCTTTTTCTTTTTCCCTGATACACTGAATCTGCTACTCTAGAATGAAAGCAATTTTTCCAGACTATATATTTCAATTCTGTTAATTCTGATAAATCTTCATATGTATTAGAATTAATAGTGTTATACAATTTATACAAAACAAATAAACACTTTTCATAGTGAAAAATCCCAATGAGCAAATAATTCAGCATCATTAACCTGAAATGTCTGAGAAAGCTAACTTTTTTTTTAAATCATTCTCAAATTACTCAGAATTTGCCTGCAAGTCATAAGACTATTTCAGAAATAGTATTTTGGTAATTTACAAGTGTATTCCCCATAATGATATTCACATTTCAAATGATGAGTATAGGTTTCTTGTCAGCCATCTATCAGACAGTGTCAGAATCTATGCTGTCATATGAAATACAGGTATTAATACGCAAGTTAGTTAAGTTCTTCATTACATATATGTGTCTGGGTGTACTGGAAATGAAAATCAAGAATCTTATAAATCAAGTTGCAAGGTTTTACTTCTGTATGTAATCAGGAACAGATATTAATTCCTATTTGAGATTTAATAATTATATAAGTCTAGATATAGAAGACCTACTTATTAGCTTTATGTTTCCTTTTTTTAGCAAGACCAGTAATAGTCAATATCTATTCAGAAAGACATCTCTTTTATTTTATCACAATATTTATAATATATAAATCAATAGTGCTGGATAACATAGAACAGTCACATAAATTACTCAGATCTATGTTGAGCTTCAGTTAGAAGAAAAAACTATTCGATATTATCTCTCATACTTCCATATCTATGCCCAAGTTATCAAGATCTTATACTTTTGGTGGCCAACAGAAAGCTGACTTTTCAACAACTTTTTCTTGGAGCACAGTTGCAAATGTTTTGTGCTCATGAACTTACAAAAAAGTCTGGTTATTGTGGATGATTTAAGAGTACCCTGACAAGTCAAATAATAAAAGTAGTATGAAATTGAGAAACTAAATATAAACTGGGCCAAACCCCAAACCATGGTTCCATCATTTCTTAATCCAGCATCTGAGTCTTCGTGAAGTTAATATGTACCTTGAGTGGACTTGTACTCTCACAAAAAAATGTTACATTATAATACATGCCCTGTTTCCTGTTTTAGTAACATTGGTCCTCACTAAAGTGCACATCTCACAGCCTGGAAAGGTAAACATGAACTCACGTCACATGACTCATTTGAAAACTAGGACACCTGCATCCTGCTGCTATCCATAAAAACCAAAGCTGTTATTCACTCTAATTCCTACAAGTGTTAATTTTATCCTGGTTAAATGTCTTCACCAAAACCAAGTCAACAAGCTTTTATTAGTAATTTTCACTGTCTTCCAAACATTCAAATGCTTACTTATCTCACTAGGTTCCCATTAAAAAAAAAAAAAAAAAATCACAAATTCACCTCCAGGAAAAGATATTTTTGTGAATGTGTAGGATGAAGGTAGTAGTCAGTGGCTTAACGGAAGAAACAAATTAGTGGCTCTCTCCTTTTTCATACTGTTCAATGCTTAATAGAAGAGTATACAAATTAAGTTTCCATACTATCTATGCTAAAACTATTTCACAAGTCTGACAGCTATTATTCTAGGCTTTTTGTGAACATGGCCTAACATGGCCTTAGCTTACTACTGTGCACGAAAGATGACTCAGACGTAACGGCTGAAACTATTAGTGTGGTAAAAGTCTCATAGTGAAATCTTAACTTCTTGTATGTGAGAACTGGTATACCTCCAGAGGAAAAAAAGTCTCAAACATGAAATGCTAACACATGGAAAATGGAACCACTCAATTTTTACATCTATTAAATGGAAAAAGTAACATGCAGTTTTTTCCCAAGCCCTTCGTCTTGGATCACTTCTATTATATATCCAGTGGTCATTTATCATTGCAGTCAAGGATTCTGAAAATGTGCAAGGTAATTTGAGACAAAATGATGACCAGTGCAGTCTGGTTTTTTTTACTGGGCTTTTCTAATTGTAGAATGCCCTAAGAAAGATGGAGAAGGAAGTGTCAATAAAAAAAAAAAAGAGGAAATATTAAATAACATTTCCATGCCTCTCTTACAAGTCAGAGAAGATACCAGGTCTTCCAGCAGTGTAGGGTACTTCACAGAATAAAAAACCTGAGAGCAGCAAGTGTGGTGTACCTGTAGGAAAATGCTAAATGGACACTTGTTTTTACAAGATTCTGTACATAAAGAGTAGGAATAGGAAGTATTTTTATTCAGTTCTCTTAACTAAAATTTTATTTACAAAAAATTACATTTACTGTGGTTAAACCCTTCCTGTACTTCTTGCTTTACATCATTTTTTAGTAACAAATATTAGCATAAGAAAGTTCTGATGGGCTGGAGCTATTTCAAGTTACCTTAAAATTAAGAGATACCTTGAAAATATCAAGGAGAGACCTGTGGGGTTTTTTTTTAATCTGTAAGAGCAAGCAGTGGTAGGACATTTTTCATCTCTTCTTCCCTATTTTTGGCAGAAGACACTAGCCGTTTACTCATGGGTATACTGATATCTTGATCTTGCACACAAATTCTTCACTAGTTATTCATATTCTGCACTTGAGCATATTTCATCCCCAGCTTGCTGGACAAAATTGCTTTGGGGCAAGGCAGGTATGATCTTTCTACAGTATGTATTACACAGGATAAGTGTGGCCTACATGTGCTAAGTATTTAGATATGATTAGAAGAAAATATCAAGGAATTTTACCCACTGCAATATTTATTTAAGAGTTCCCAATTTAAAAATAAGAAGGACATGATTCTTTACAAGCATAAGAGTTAGATGCTCATTTACATCTGACTCTGGCTAGAAAGGAAATTTAAGATGTACCTTTCTGGTGTGCTTCCAACACAGACTCTGCATGTTCATGTGAAGATACCTTACCCAAAAGAATTCACAGCTGAAGACTAGCTACACATGACATGCAGGGAGTGTAGAACTGCAAGTGGGTACACTTGCTACCACTGCTGAGGGAGCTGAAGGAAAGGAATGATATTTTCCTTACTTGAATTGGACAGGTCACAAACAGATGGAGTAAAGCATTTAGAAATTTTTGCAGAAAAGTGGGCAAGCAAAAGGTAAAGTTGGTGATGTTGGAAGAGCATGTGGTGTGGATCCGTGTGCTGGAGCAATAGATGGCAAAAAAAGAACATGGTTCTGAAAAGCTTTGGCATGGAATGGGAATCTGAATATTAGTCTTCTGTTCACAAGAAATTTAAAGATTTAAATTGGAAAGAAAAAAACAAACCAAAAAAACCTAACAACAACAGCAGCATCACAAATAAACTAGAAAGTTTTCTGTTTCCTAAAATAAATTTTCTGGTAGATTGCCTCCTGTTACAATCCATTGTGGCAGTTATGTTCAGATATCCTCTTTGCGGATAGTTTAAAGAATTATTATTTTTCGTTCTAACTTTGTAAGTATTTTTTTTTGATAAAAAATTTTTTTAATGGTTACCTATTTAGAAGACCTCATCTTTTACCCTTGTATTACAACAGTAATACGTTTTAAACATTTTTTTTCCTCTAAAGTTGCTTTCCTTATGTTGATTATTGTTTTCAAGGTCTTCTCCCTTACAAATGCTCACATGTCTATTCCAAAAAATTTTTTCTTGCTAAGCAGGATTTCACTCCCCATGTGGACACTACATAAATAATTCAATGAAAATATTTTAAAAATATTTTTAATATACTATAGAATAGAGAAATACTGATATTAAGAAACAAATCAGTTCAGGGATCTGGCTAACTTATAACATGTTATTCTTTAATTCTTTTAGCCACACACAGAACAGAATATTTATTGCATTTTCACAGTGCTACTAGTAAGTTCCCTTTCAGTGATAAATAGTAAATGTTTCTATCAAGTCAGTTTTCAGGAGGATTTTTCTGATACCACAAACTCCTTAAAGCTTTGTAATCAGAGTGTAAGCCTGCCCTGGAGAGGATTGCCTCTCCTAGGTTATAAACCTAGGATAATTTGCTTGAAATTCAGAAACCTTATTGTGAAAGAATTTTCCTCTTCTTGCTTCTTTTCTCATAGAATATCCTGAGTTGGAAGGGACCCACAAGGATCATCGAGTCCAACTCCTGTCCCTGCATAGGACAACCCCAAAATTCACACCATATGTCTGAGGGCATTGTCCAATTGTTTCTTGAATGTTGTCAGGCTTGGTGCCATGACTACCTCCTGGGGGAGCTTGTTCCAGTGCTCCACCACCCTCTGGGTGAAGAACCTTTTCCTTATGTCCAACCTAAACCTCCCCTGCCATATCTTCCTGCCGTTCCCTCGGGTCCTATCATTGGTCACCAGGGAGAAGAGATCAGCACCTGCCCCTCCTCCTTCCCTTGTGAGGAAGCTGTAGACCACGATGAGGTCTCCCCTCAGTCTCCTCTTCTCCAGGCTGAACAGACCAAGTGACTTCAGCTGCTCCTCATATGGCTTTCCCTCTAAACTCTTCACCATCTTCCTGGCTCTCCTCTGGACACTCCCTAGTAGCTTTGTATCCTTTTTGTACTGTGGCGCCCAAAACTGCACACAAAACTCAAGATGAGGCCGCACCAGTGCAGAGTAGAGCGGGACAATCACCTCCCTCGACCGGCTGGCAATACAGTGCTTGATGCACCCCAGGACACGGTTGGCCCTCCTGGCTGCTAGGGCACACTGTTGGCTCATGTTCAACTTGCTGTCGACCAGAATCCCCAGATCCCTCTCCATGGGGCTTCTCTCCAGCCTCTTGTTCCCCAGTCTGTATGTACATCCAGGGCTGCCCTGTCCCGGGTGCAAAATCCAGCACTTGCCCTTGTTAAACTTCATATGGTTGGTGATTGCCCAGCTCTCTAATTTGTCCAGATCTCTCTGCAGGGCCTCTCTGCCCTCGAGAGTGTCTACGGCTCCTCCCAATTTTGTGTTATCAGCAAACTTTGATAACAAACCTTCAAGTCCTGCATCCAAGTTATTTCTGAAGATATTGAAGAGCACTGGCACCAAGATGGATCCCTGCGGAACCCCACTAGTGACTGGTCGCCTTCCCAATGTAACCCCATTTACTATAACCCTTTGAGCCAGACCCGTCAGCCAATTGCTTACCTATTGCATTATGTGTTTATCCAGCTGTATGCTGGACATTTTGTCCAGGAGGATACTGTGAGAGACAGTATCGAAGGCTTTACTGAAGTTCAAAAAGATTACATCGAGTGGCTTCCCTTGGTCAACTAGGTGGGTAACCTTGTCATAGAAAGAAATCAAGTTTGTCAAGCAGGACTTTTTCGTTGTGAACCTGTGCTAGCTGGGGTCAATGACTGTGTTGTCGTTCAGATGTTTTTCAATAACGCCCAGAATAATCTTCTCCATGATTTTGCCAGGCACAGAGGTGAGACTGACAGGCCTGTAGTTACCAGGGTCATCCCTGTTGTCCTTCTTGAAGACTGGGACAACGTTTGCCAGCTTCCAGTCAACCGGGACCACCCCAGATTCCCAAGAGCATTGAAAAATCATTGAGAGAGGTCTCACTATGACATCAGCCAGGTCTTTAAGTACTCTCAGATGAATCCCATCAGGCCCCATTGACTTATAGGGATCCATCTGGAGCAGCAAATCCCGCACAAGTTTGGGGTTGGTTGGGAGTTTGTCGTTCTCGCAGTCATGGTTTCCTAGCCCAGGGCTCTGGGCGTCCCAGAGCCCATCATCGATGTTGAAGACTGAGGCGAAGCAAGCATTAAACGTCTCTGCTTTGTCTATATCCCTGTTTGTGAGGTGACCATGCTTGTCAAGTAATGGGCCAATGTTATTTCTCGTCTGCCTTTTGCTATTTACATATTTTAAAAGGCCCTTTTTATTGTCCTTCACAGTACTGGCCAGCTTCAGCTCTAGTTGAGCTTTGGCCATGCATATTTCCTCCCTACAGTGGCGAACAGCATCTCTGTAGTCCTCCCATGTTGCCTGACCTTGCTTCCATTGGCCGTACATTTTCTTTTTTCATCTTAGTTCTAGCATAAGATCCCTACTCAGCCAAGCCGGCCTTCTACCTCGCCTGCTTGACTTCCAACATTTTGGAATTGCCTGCTCCTCTGCTCTTGGGAGGTGGTGCTTGAAAAGTGACCAGCACTGATGGACCCCAGCACCTTCAAAAGCTTTTTGCCAGGGGACCTTACTAAGTAGTTCCCTGAGCAGCCTGAAGTCAGCTCTCCTCATATCCAGCGTTGAGGTCTTGCTGGCAGTTTTCCTCCTGTTAGCATAGATTTTCAACTTGACTGCTTCATGATTGCTGTGGCTAAGGCAGCCACCAATTGCCACTTCACCCATGAGACCCTCTCTGTTAGTAAGCAGCAAGTCGAGGAAGGCACCTTTCCTGGTCGGTTCTCTTAGTTACTGTTCTCTGTTACTATTGCAAGAAATAGTAGCTGTTACGCTAGCAATTATGACAGGAAATTATAAAAATGAAAGCAGAATTAAGAAGCAAAGGCTTTACTGTTATGTTTCGTTTAGTTTTTGTACAAAATCAGAGATGAGTGCTGCAGGGATGGGGTGAATGAAGGCTGCTTGACAGTGTGGCCAAAATTGAACTTCATTGCTCTAGGGTGATATGCCAGAGTCTTATTACCTTATTCACAAGAAATCATGGGAGATGAATGGAGAGGGATGGGAATCCTTGTTTCTGTTACTGATGATAGGATGAGCATGGCATGTACTAATGTCAGAAATGATCACCTCCACTCATGAGCGGCCATCACCAGACAGGTTTGTCCTTTAGTGGAGGCTAAAGTTGCAACCATTCTGGGTTTCCAGGAATACATCATGGGCAAAGTAAGCACCACTGTAAGGTTATTTGGTTGCCCCACGTGACTGGCTACATTGCTTATGTTAAGGTCCATCTCATGTCTTAACGCATCTGTTCTTCAAAAACACCTACATTAACTCATAACTAAATCAGCGGATATGTCTTTATGGGTCACCAGAGAATATTTTAGCAGATAACTTGTGGCTTTTCAGCTAGTACATTTGAGAAATGTAATTGATAATTGTTGTGGTTTAACCCCAGCTGGCAACTAAGCACCACGGAGCCCACAGCCTTTTGCTCACTCCCCGTGCCCCGGTGGGATGGGAGAGAATCGGAAGAGTAAAAGTGAGAACATTTGTGGGTTGAGATAAGAACAGTTTAATAATTGAAATAAAATAATATACTACTACTACTACTACTAAATTGTAATGAAAAGGAAAAGAACAAAAAGAGATAGAACTAAAACCCAAGAAAGACAATTGATGCAAATGGAAAACAATTGCTCACCACCAACTGACCAATGCCCAGCCAGTCCCCAAGCAGAAGCCCCCCAGCCAGATTTCCCTTAGTTTACATACTGAGCATGACATCACGTGGTATGGAATATCCCTTTGGCCAGTTTGGGTCAGCTGTCCTGGCTGGGCTCCCTCCTAGCTTCCTGTGTATCTCCAGCCTTCTCAGTCAGTAGAGCATGAGAAACTGAAAAGTCCTTGACTAGTGTAAGCACTACTTAGCAACACCTAAAACATCAGTGTGTTATCAACATTATTCTCATACCAAATCCGAAACACAGGACTATACCAGTTACTAGGAAGAAAATTAACTCTTTCCCAGCCGAAACCAGGACCATAATGCTGCAGCAATTTCTCACAATTCAGAAGTAATGTTTTGATCATCACAGCAAGGAAATACTTTCATGAACTACAGTCGTAACATGCTTTCAAAGTGCCATCCACAGATTCAAAAAATTCTCAGCTTGTGCACCATTGCCATATATCTAGGACATATTTTGAAAAAAGTACAGAAGCATCTATAATAAAAAAGAATATGGAAAGATTTTGTTCCTTTGTGGTAAAAGTAGTTGTTACTTTTTTTTTTTTAACTGAATTGTATTCTTTATTTATTTAAGAGGAAAGGCATGATGGAAAATAATCAGGCTTGTTATGTACATCTCAACCTAATTTCTGATCAAAATAAAGATGACAGCTGAAAAAAACCAAACCAAATAGCCTTTGTTTGCTTGCATGAAATAAATTGGCTCCTTTTAGATCTCTAACTTCTAGTTTCTTGTAACTTTCTGGTCTGTGCATTAGGTCTGTTACAACCTGATGAGTTAAAAAAAAAAGTAGTTAAAAAAAAAGTAGTTTTGTTTGTGTAAAGATGTATCATTGAAAAAATTCATCATAATAGTACATGAACATGCCTAATTCATTAAGATACATTAAGACTTTTGAAAGATATTGTCGATAGTTGTTGTTTATATTTTTAGAAACCACTACTAATTTAGTGGGTTACTGCTGCACTGTTTTCTGTTAAAACATTTCATATAAACTTAATTACAAAACACTTGATTATTTAACGTAATTGTGAACCACCTCCTTCACAACAGTTTACAGAGATTCACTCACTACTGGTCTCCTCCTGCACTGTGTCATCGGTGAAATAGCTTACTGTTTTACATTTCCTGCTGCCTAGCAGAGTTTTCTCTTTGTCTTTGCTTATAGATTAATTTCAAAACTCAACTGGAAAGTTTTTTGTCCCTGGCCAGGACTTCTGAATATAAGGGGACTAAAAACTAAATGAAACTTCTTTTTTCTTTTTTTTTTTTAATTAAATATTGTGGGTGGATCTGTCTTAAAAGAGAAACACATTAATGAGTATTTCAGCAAAGGTAGTGTCAAAGCATTAATACTGGCAGAGTTGCAAATGTGGTTTTAAATAATTTCAGAGAAAAAGATTGCAAGTGTGTGCATTGTACATTGACACTAAGCACTGGACACATATAACAGATCCTAGCCAAAATAGGTAGAAGCATGGGAATTGTCTGAATATGTATTGCCTGTTCTGTAGAAGTACTAATAGTTTCAGAGATTTCATCATAAACATGTCATTAATTTAATTAAAGGACCTTGAGGTGAAAAAAAATCTGAAATGTTTTGCATGGAAAATCATCACTATGAAAGTAGGAAAAACAACTGCAGTTGAAACTGTTTTTAACTTTAGTTCTTGAAGTGTGGGGAAAGGAGTCGGACTACTGAGAACTGAACTTTCTGGGCTGTTAAGAGGGAAACATAGCCTGAAACCAAGAGCGGCCTAATCAGATGGGACAGAAATGTGACAAGAGAGAATTGAAAGTATCTCTGAGGTGAGCCAAGAGGAAGGGTTTTTTTCAGAACTGTGGAAACTCAAAGGTAAGATAGAAAAAGGATACAAAAGGTGTGAGATTTTTTTTCTTTCACTGGATGAGATGAGGAAGGGCTTGTGATTTAAAAGAAATGGAAAGGAAAACGGAGTAATAAGAAGGAAATCATGAGGGAGATATTGAGAGACAATGGAGGCATCAGTATTTTAGAGGGAGGGAAGCATTTAAAAAGGGGAAGAAAGTTAATTTCTTCATGCTGGCAGCAGAAAAACTAACTTACCAATAAAGACATTAAATATCTTTGTGAACGGGATGAGGACTGATAACACTTCGGAAGACAGAAATTAGACTTTGCAACTTTCTAAAACTAAAATGTCACTAGAATACTTAATAATTATTAGAACCTGACATGCATAAGTTCCCTCAATGTTCAGGTAATTCCCTCTCTTAACATTTTCAATTGGTTTGATCCTTTAACTTTTCTCCTTTAAAACTAACATTCAGTAAGGTAGTTGGGCAACAAGATCAATATTACCAATGTCACTGTGACATTTGATTAAGTAAAGTCTTGCCTGGCTTATCATGAGAAAATTCTGGATTCTCATTGCCAGAACTTAATTAATTCACATCTTTCTAATTTGATTACCTTTGCAAATTCAACTTGCATTTTAATTGAGTAGTGTTTCAAAAGCTAAATACTGCCTAGATTGTCAGAACCATTGAGATTTGTATAGTTTAGTCTTCTTATTTTCACAATGTGTGTTTATGGGCTGGGTCTTTTTTCCTTTTTTTCTTTTCCTTTCACATGTGGAACATATTGTATGATGTAAAATCTGATTTCTATTAGGGCTTGAAGGCTAGACAGATTAGATAGCAACATTGCAGTTTTAATTTGTTATTTTTCTGCTATGAAATAACATTGAGAAACTTAGCTTTGTTTTCAGGTTTCCCTTTCGTCACATAATCACAGTTGCCATGTTATCTTGTCTAGCTACCAGTTACCTTATCCAACTATTTAAAACATGCTTTTGGGGTTTTCAATTTCATTTTTGGCGTGGGGTGTTTGCGGGGTTTTTTTGCAAGCTACAATTAAGACATAAAATGATATTCTGTTCTTAATTATAAAAGGTTTTCTTTTTGCTATGAACAGAGAAAGGTATTGTATTTGATCTCTGCATAATTCTTCCAGAAATTGCAATACGCAACAGCTCTTAGTTTAGAAAGATACGCCTAAGCAAAACATTCGCATGGGAAGGTGTGTGTCAGTGGTGAGGCTATGTCTGAGGCCATAGAATGAATTAACAGCCATTACTCACAACAACAAATTTTGGTCTTATTATTACCTAAAGGTTTGGATTTATGTGGCCAAAATTCATGAAGCTTAATGAGACTTTGGGTACTTCAGTGTTAATCTTTATATTGCACCATGGATACCACAATTCACGTAGATTGAAACCGGGAGGTGCTATGGTATATTTTGCTTGACTGATAGCAGTGTTCAGTTCACCTTTGTGCTATGCAGGAGTTTAAAGCTGTAATTCATCAGTGTAATTCATACTACTATTACAAAAAATTTCACTATTCATTATTGTTAAAAAAGGAATGTTGTTACTTTAGAAGCCAACTTGTGGTTTAAAAACAGTGCCACTTGAAGCTGCTATTAGAGTGAAAGTATTAAACCATTTTACCTTTTTTTTCAGACTGCTGAAGGTTTAAGTCAGTTCAAAGAAAGTGTAGGTAGATTAACACTAGTAACAGTGAGAGTTTACTGCAGGACATGTCTAACCTAGACAAGGAAGGTGATAGATTCTCTCTCTTCTGAAAATTCAATTAGTTGCACAGCTAGAAAAGACCTATTTTCATTTTGGTCAGACTCTTAAGATGTCGCTGAATGACATGTCCCTAAACAATGATCTACCACAGAAAACTGTGATCTACAAGTGCGCTTAAGTGTCTCTTGTAAATGGAAACATTGTCAATGAAGTCAGTAAAACTGCTGGGAAAAATCAAAAGTTGTGTTGAAGCAATTTGAGTCAAAAGTTCATAAGGAATCTCAAATGTATCTGGAAAACAGACTAGGAAGAAGCTAAAGCTCTCTCCTCCAGGGCTGCTAAGCTTTTTAATTTCTTGAAATGTCACTGATCTTGAGATCAGTAATGCATTTATTATTATTATATTCCATTTTATGCAAAAATCAACTTATCGATGTAGAATCGATTGTATATATTTCCTACTGGTACTTCACTGTGAGCTTTACATTACAGACAAGAGAAGAATTTTGGGTTCTTTAAAAACCTCAGTGGTACTTGACGTTGTTCCCAAACCCCAAGTTTGCCAGAGGTCAGGCGTGTGATGACTGTCCAGTGATTCATTTCATATAATTATTTCTAGTGTTATTAACTGCTCCAAGCAGGCATTCCAAAACTGTTTTGCAAAACTTGTAAATAAATATGTTGACCTGAAACTTGTTTGTTTGCAAGACCTCTAGAGGTCTACCAGTCCAATCTGTCCTCACAGCAGGTCCAATGAGATGAAGTTGTGCAGGGCCTGAGCCACATGGGCTTTAAGAGATGGAGACTTCAGAGCTGGGTTTACTGACAAGGTGTTGGTAGCAGTGGGCCCCTGTGAGGGGCGGCTGGGGCTGCCCCACGCCGGCCACAGCCAGTTGCAGCCGGCTCCAAGGGCCCCAGCGCAGGGCAGAGCTGAGCCCCTCAGCCCCGGGCGGGCGCCTCGGGGAAAGCCTGGGTAAGGAAGGGCCAAAGGCTGCCCGGCAGCCGGGGCTGAGGGAGCCAGGGTGAGAAAGAGCCCTGCGAGCCCCGAGGGGAGAGCGGGAGGAGGGGAGGAGGTGCTCCAGGCGCCCCGGCAGAGATTCCCCTGCGGCCCCGGGAGAGACCCCGCGGGGGCAGGGGTTTCCCTGCAGCCCCTGGGGAGGCCCCGGGCTGGGGCAGGGGAAAGTGTGAGGAGGAAGGGGCGGCAGGGGGGAGCTGCTGTGGGTGACAGCAGCCCCCTCATTTGCCACCCTCCTGCGCCCCTCGGAGGGGAGGAGGGGCAGGAGTCGAGGGTGAAGGAGTGAAGGTGAGCCTGGGAAAAAAGTGGGGGGAGGGAGTGAGCAAAGGTTGTGTGTGAATTTTTGGTTTTGTTTCTATCAAATCTATTTTAATTGGCAATAGTTTACATTAATTTTTCCCCTGTGATGGTAATTGGTAAGTGATGTCCCTGTCTTTATCTCAACACATGAGCATTTTCATCGTTCTTTCTCCCTCTGTCCTGTTGAAAAGGGCGAATGCAAGAGTAGCTGGGTGGGCATCTGGCCATTAGTCAATGTGAACTCACCGCATCTCTCTTCAAGGTAGATGTAGATAGCACTTAAATCCCCCTTACACTTCCTTTTCTTAAGGCCACGCAAGTCTTTTCCTCACCCATGTGGCCCTCTGCTGGAATCACTTCAGTGCATTATCTCTCTTGTACTGGGGAGTCTGAAACTGGATACAGTTTCCAGATGTGGTCTTGTAAGTGCCTGTTGTTTCTGAACTGGGACATCCACTTCTGTTAACGTTCTATCTCTACTAACTTTAAAAGCTATCATCATCATTTACTTGAAAGACTTTTGCATTGGAATGTTCTCTGTCACAGAAAATGGAGATGGAGAAAATTCAAAATAGCACTTACATTTGGGCAGACAGAGAAAAACAGTATAAAGACATGGAATAAGAAATTAATAAGTTATGAAGGTCACAAGTGACCACTGTGATTAGCTAATATAATAGCATAGGGGAACTTCGTTTCTGTCTTTAGGCTTTAATAAACCTTAGACTATTAAACTACCTTTTTAAAAGGCATCCAAAGTGAATACAAAAATAGAAGAGGTATAGGGATCTTACCAATGTCTTTGGTAGATTTTGCATTACCTAACTAAAATGACCACTGGAAAAAAAAAAAATAAAACATGCAGCTGTTGGATCTTGCCATGCACACATCCAGCCATGCTAGAATTTTTTTAATTTCAGGAATTACCTCCACCTGTTGAGTTTTGTTTTTATTTTTGTAGACAAATTAATTTTAGGGCAACACACATAAAAATGCACTAGAAGCAAGTTTGCAGCAAATTCTTATGTATCAGTGTCAGCATAACATTTCAGATTTTTACAGTCCTTAACTTAAGGATGCTGGTTGGCTGACACAATAGTATTCTTGGTCATTTCAAGAAAATCACTAAATGGTCACCAGACAGAAGAAGCATTGCTATGTTTTTATTATGTTAAAGTATTTCCATTTCTTAAGAATATTGCATCTATTGGAGAATAAAAAAGATCAACAGCAAAGTGCAAATGTGTATCTTGTAGCAACAAAAAATCAGAACAGCTGTCAGAAGATTTTAGAGGAAGTAATATACCTTTTCAAAGGAATTTTATTTTTAACTGCTTGTCATACTTTACATACCCATAGCAGACCAGTAAATGAGTTTCCCTGGACCCTTTCCTTATATATTTATATATATATGTGTATAGAATATATATATTCATATATATATATTCTTATACATAATGAAGGTTAGATAAGGAAGAGCAGAAGAGGAAAAGTTCATCTTAGAAAGTGAATTATTAGTAGCATTATCTAGTAGTATTAGCATTATTTACTTCCTTACAGGAGAAGGAAGCTTCTCTCTTAGAGAGCAAATTTTCCTGCTTCTTTAAGGAAGCAAAATATTCCTGTAGACAATTTTTCCATTTTCCAAGTTCAAAATGGTTTCTGAAAGATATATTGTCAAGAACTGGAGATTTTTAATAAAGATTCTAAAAAATATTACTGTTGATGTCAACTTAGAAATATTTAAACTGTTTCTCTTCATTATTCTCTCTTTCTGTCGTCTCTCCCAGGTTATCTGCTGTACATTTCTGGTTTTCAATTTATTGCATCTTAATAGTGAACAAATGTGTCATTAATGCTTTTTACTTAAATGGTTTCCATCCAAATCCTTGCCTCAGATAATTAGAGCTATCTGAAATGCTTACGTTTCTTTTATACACTTTAGATTAGGTTTATTCAAAGCTAGAAATACTGAATGCTGTAATGCATTTGGTTAGCTAATAAAATATCACAGTTTGGATTAGAAACTATATCTTTAAATTATCCTTATAAAATGATTTGAGATAACTACGTTAGATACTTAATTTTGGAGATTCAATATACAGTTAAAAAAAAAAATAAATCGCAGGTTTTCTCCTACTTGTTAATATTTCTTCCTTTGCCTTCCAGTAATTACTTTTCAGTTTCAGCAGTTTTTAGTTCTCCTAGGTTGTTTTTTTTCCTCCTGCCTAGTATTATTTAACTTGTGCATTCCTGTGAAGGACGGCACTTGCTTGTTCAGCAGTTACAGCAGACATGTAACTACATTGCATTGTGCTGAAATGAGAGCTAGAGTCTCGCGGTCTGTTTTCTGAACCTTTTATTTGCCTCATTCAGCAGAGTTGAATCTTCTCTACTTACAAGTTCCTCTATTCCAGGTTATATTTCAATAAAACAGTACAAAGGATTGAAAGTCCTTGGGTATCTCTGGATATTTTCATTTAAGGAAGAGATATGGGGAGGTCTGCCTCAGATCCATGCATGACATGGGATACCATTGAGAGTCCCTTAATCTGTTACAGTGCGTCACTAAGATCATTGCTGTGCTGCATCACCGTAACATTTGGGACTGTGAATTCTAAAAGAAATTTTAGTTTGTTCTTTGAATTTGCAGTAAAACTATATCCGTCATTAGAAAAATGAATGCCTGATTGAAAGGGCTTGAATAACTGCTTAATGCTGTGTAAGTGGTTAGATGATTTTCTTCCTGTGTTCACAGTATATATCTTCCAAATTTTTGCAAGTTTCATCCAAGGCAGATTTTCACTCATTTTCCTTTCCTTTCAAAAGAAAATAAACATTCCCTGTTTAATTTTCTCATGTGCTGCTACCCATTTTGATAACTTTCCTCTTTTTGATTTTTAATTAGAATTTTTTTTTTTACATTGACTTTTGTATAAAGGAAAAAATTGTATCTGGAACTCTTCTTTATATTTACATTTGTTGCTTTGGATTTTTTTCTTTCTTTTGTCTTGAGATTAGAATGAATCTTTCATAAGAGATTAAGGTTTTCTTAGTAACTTGGGTTACAGAGGCAAAGATTTTGAAAATGAACTCAGCAAAATAAAACAAATTCAACAAAACTTAAAAAATCTGGGTTTTATTTTGAGAAATTCAGTGAAATATAGTCAAACAACTTGGTAGAATGGAAAAGTCATTTTGTTAGCATGGGATATTTTCTTCCTTGGCCTTTGTAGATGACTCACCACTTCTGCAATAGTTTGACAATTACAGTGACCTTGCATTTTCCTTATTAGCTTACTGTGTAAAGTTTAAGCAATTATTTGATAACCCTATGTGTAAGAGGAAAATCTTCAGTTTCTAGAAAATGTACGTATGTGCAGGGTGAGTAGATTGTTTGGTTTACAATACTGAACAGGCATTTCAGCTGAGCTGTGTAGATCATGCAGATATAAAATGCAAGGTGTCATATTCTTGCAAAGAGTTCCTTTGGAAAAGAAGAGACAAACACTGATACTATTGTAATGTTTCTTGTAAAAATTTTCTCCAATGTATTATGTACAATTTTTATGTGACGCACTGTATAAAAGTGTACTTGTTAAACAGCATTATTTAATGTGCATTTCCAAATGCACAAGGTTAACAAGACAATTAAAATGCCTTTCCAAGATAGGTAAGGAATTAACTACACTGTATGGCCCTCTAACTTAAATCAGAAGCAAGTTAATGAATTTTTTTTTTACAATAGCTAATACTGCAATTTATAATTTTTGTTAATGAAGAATTTACAAGTTTCTAGGAAGAGCTATTTCACCAAATAAAGACGTCTGGGAGTGTATAAAACAAAAGATGATGGAGTGATAACTGAAGAGACTTAGGTGAGATAAATTTATGCATGTATGTGTTGTGAATGAATACACAAAAGAAAGTATGAGGTGATAAAATATGGAGGAAAGTTTGAGACCAGAAGTAAGTGAGACCAAGAGGATCATTGGGAAGCTTAAAGGATTAAAATTGATGAGAAACTCATGTGTCTGTAGGGAGGAGGAAGATGAAGTGGGGCAGGAAATGAGAAGTTCTCACTTCAGTTTCCTTTTGGAAAAGGTCAGGTGTTTAGTCAGAGAAAGGAGAATAGGAGATTTGTGAAAGGAGTCATAGAAACTGTAAGAGTAGCATTCACTTTAACTAGAGAAGTAGAGGTCAGTCAATGGACAAAGAGAAAAAGCTAAGTTATAAAAAGCATTCTGGCCTTGGGGTATCTACGTGTGCAGTGGCGATGGGACTTTGGGGGGTGGCAGACAGTAGCTGACAATGTAAGGGTACAGAGAAGGAATTCAGAGTGGAGTGAACCTTGGAGAGATTAAACTGTTCTGGTTTATTTCCTTCCGACTTAATGCCAACTCCAATCAGCCTCCCCACAGCATGTCTTTGGGATGATTAGTATAATTCAGAAAATTGCTTTACCTTCTTCAATGCAGAGCAGTACGGTTAACGTTGAGAAATCACGTTTAGGGAGCTATACAGCTATTCTGGGTTGGTGACTCTCTTTGAGTCTTCTGTTGCCAGATTGGGACAATAATGGAGGTGACATACACCTAACTAGATATCTGACTGAGAATAATGGAAAGCCTAAAAGGTCGAGAGTCAAAGCAGGACAATAAATGAAAATATAGTTTTCCAGCAGGCTTATTTACCCTCTGACGACTATCTGATAACCTTGGGTTTGGTGGGTATCAGCTTCCTATTGTGACACATTTTCCTTTTCTTTTTATTTTGAGCAACGTACAGTCGCTTTGATGTTCCCACATATTTCTAGTTTGAAAGATGAAGAATGAGGGAAGAGAAGGTGCCGGTAAAAGTGTAAATATTTCCCCTTTTGGTTACAGGGCAAGAGATTCTGCATTATTAAATATATGAATAACTTGCTGGTATCAGTTTTATTTCAGTCTCGTATTTTTTCTCTAAATTCTACAATATGTGTCTCAAGGGACTTTAAATACCCTAGAGTGCACTGATAGTTTGAAAAAGAAGCTGAACACTGACAGCAGCCTTTCCAGGCAGTTTAAAATATAGGAACCAATGACTTGTCCAAATAGACTATAAACAGCTATGTATAGTTGTATAGTCACCGATTAAGCAACAGATAGCTGTGAGTATTCTTACTCCATGTCACTAGTAAATATTCTCAGAAAACAAAAATAATCAGATGGTTATTAAGATGTACAGTATTGGACTTTTGGGGAGCAAGCCTCTAAGTAATAAAAATTTAAATGAAGAGATCATATTGAGATTACATATATCAATAGTTTAAATGGATTAATTTTGTAATTCAAAAAAAAAAAAACCGCAACAAACCGCAACAGAACAGAATGAAAAAATTCTTGCTGTCCTAGTGAAAAAGTTACTATTTTCACAGATAGTGACTTGATGATAAATTATGTCCCACTCAAAAAAATGTACTTTTGACTAAATTAAACCAAGTTTTGCCTGTGGGAAAGGTGAAATATCCTTTTGATCTTTTTTAATAATGTAACCAAGGTTCAAATATCATCTTTGTCTCATTGCACATGATCATTAATGCCACTTTAATATCAATACCCTGTCTACTGTGGTTGGTAACCTAACACTATGCTGTACAAATTCAGGCAATGGTTAGCGACAGGTGATGGCTGGTGGTGTATACCAGTGTCCTAACCATTTTAGTTTTTATTTAACTATTATATTACTATTATATATTTACGAAAAATTCAACTTGAAAAATAAATTGGCATGCTAGTATTACCAGTTTGAAGATGTCTCCTGGGCAGCCTAATCATGGAATTTTTTTCAGTCATTACTGAATGGATATCCTAATAATACCTCCTGTGAATTGCGTTTTGTAGATTTCTACACACCCTCACCCCCCCAACAAAGTGCTATATTTCTTTCTGGAATAAGTGTCCTTTGAAATTATGAAACTAAATTGACAAACGAGATAGGTGCCCCCTCCTTACTTCATCTTAGTTGTTGTAATAGCATTAAAGCTTTTTGTAACTAATGGCTCATTCTACTAAAGTAGACTGAGATATTCAAGATCTCTTGACTTGTTAATGATCCTTAAGTAAAGCTATGCATCTGTCAAGGGAGAGAATATAGTTCTTTCTTTTGGTCATTCATTCTGTTTGAAATTTAACCTCAGAGCTGAAATAAAATTAGATGCTCATGGGCTAAGAATGATATATGATTAGTGGGAGAACTTGGTTTCAGAGAGTCAATAAACTGAAGACCTTCTAGATGTTACACAATAGACAATAAGAAATCATATTTATAAGATCAAGTAAATGCCCCCCCCCCCCATTTTTTTAAAGAAATAGTTGTCTGAGTTGGTGGAAGACTTATGAGTTTGTAGGAGGCTAATTTCCAGTGCATTTGTTTCATGTTGGTTGACTTTGTAAGCTAAATTATACTAAAGATTTAGTGTGCACTCATCCTTCATTAGATACAAGAAAATGGTCGTTCAGGAGAGATGATACAAATGTCGTAACACCAAGAAAAGTTTCAGTCAGCATCTCTCCTGACACAATCAGAGGTATACACTCTCACTGCCGTTGGTTGCTAGGTGCCTCACTCTCCCCTTCGTTTTTGATGCATAGGCTAATATTTTTTCCTGGAATAAGAATGATTCAGTGTTAATCACCTTTTGCATAACCTTTGTATCTCTAATTCCTGTAGGGTTTTTTTTGTTTATTTTAACCTGACTGGCAGATCATACAGCTTCCCACTCCTCCATCCAAAAATCTGCTGACAATAATAGGGATGTTTTATTATATGTGTAGTAATGTAACATTTTTCTACATGAAATTTCATAGATTGTATGTGTATGTATGTACATGTATGTAACCATCTTTATGCACATATTTTTTTTTAATGTATCATGAAATAGAACCTTTGTAAGACCTTGTGCATTACTGTGATTTCTTCTGTAAACTGCCAAAATGATATGTAGCACAAAATGTGATGTATGCATAAGTATATAAATTACTCGAAAAGAGTAGAGAAATACCTTGAAAAATTATGTCATGTTTTCTTTGATTAAAAAAAGTATAGCTTATTTGGAAACTTTATTTTACCTTCCACCTTATCACTCACCTAAAAGGTTTACTTTAGTCAAAAGTATGTCTTTTTGGTTGTTGAAAAGCTGTGGGTGTTTTCATCTCAAGATGAGAGTGCATCTCAAGATGCAGTATAGTGTGTACTTATCTTCAGTTCCTTACTGCATCCTGGTTTGGTTCAGTTTTTATACTAGAAATTAGTTACTGCTGCGTACATAATCATCCTGACCCAATATTTTTTTAATTCCCCACTCTTTCAGTTGACTGGTAAGCAAAGGATAAGAACAAAACCTAATAAGAGTTAAAAAAAAATCATGGTCACTCTCACATACACTTGCTTCCTCTTCCATTCTTAAGAGAAAAAAACACACTATACATCCTCTTAACCAGAAAATAAGAGATATAGTGTCGGTATCAGTTTTCACTAGAATGCACAGGTGTAACAAATACTTAGCCATTTTAGCAGACTTTTTTCACCTTACTCTGAAATCGAAGAAGAGGCTTTGGGGCATATGTAACCTAGTCCTAACCTATTGTATGTGCCTGCAGGTATCCTGTATGGCTGACTAGTAACTTGGGGCTCTAGGAATAGTAGTTAGAGCATTATTGTTACAGAAAATGTTACAACTACAAAAGTTTAACCCAAATAATTTTGTAAGTTCTTTTGCCATGCAGAAGCTCTCTCGATTGTGATCCACATGAAAAAGTAACAGCAACTAAAATTAGAAACACTGTGCCATTGTCCTGAATGGTTCATTCACTCACACACAAGAAATAAGCCTGTGTTCCCTGGATACTTATTTATTTGCTAATGCATTGCTGGAGAGAGATGGAATGATTTCTGCACACTTGCTTAGACTGGAAATGCTCTATTTTTTTTAATTCAGTGTATGATTTAGATGAAGACATTCCCTAAATTTGGTTAACATATCAAAGTTTGATCCTTCCACGTTTTAACAAATACATCTATTGTAATGTAGTTTCCCTCTTTATCCCTGTTTGCTCTTCTTTTCCACAGGTAAATACAAATCCAGCAGAAGTTACGAAGCAGAGACTGGGTGTCGTTCTTCAGAAATGAACTAATCCGTGGAATAGAGCTGCTCATACTCAAGGTAAGTAGATAATGAAATAGCTTTTTTTAAGGATTAGCTTGCAGCTGGTTTTGTGAAGCCTTATTCAAAGACAAAGGCTGTTAAAGGCTGATTTCTACCTTGAAAATAAAGCTAAATGCAAATTTCAAAGTTTCCAAATAAGGCTGAGATCAATACATTTTGAAATCATTAAAATATGCTACATAAATTACTGTTAAAATGAAGTACCCCCTCTGATGAGCAGAAATGGCAAGCTGATAACAACAGAGGAGGAGATAGCTGAGGTACTCAACAACTTCTTTGCCTCAGTCTTCACTGGCAACCTCTCTCCTCACACCTCCCGGGTCAATGGGCCATTTGACGGGGATCAGGGGGGCAGAGGTCCTCCCACTGTAAGTGAAGATCAGGTTCACGACGACCTGAGGAACCTGAACGTACATAAGTCTACAGGTCCTGGTGAGATGCATGCCAGAGTCCTGAGGGAATTGGCTGATGCAGTTGCCAAGCCACTCTCCATGATATTTGAAAAGTCATGGCAGTCAGGTGAAGTCCCTGGGGACTGGAAAATGGGAAACATTGCACCCAGTTTTAAAAAGGGTAAAAAGGAGGACCCTGGGAACTGCTGACCTGTCAGCCTCACCTCTGTGCCTGGGAAGATCATGGTATAGATCCTCCTAGAAGCTATGCTAAGGCAGATGGAGGACAGGGAGGTGACTCAAGACAGCCAGCATGGCTTTACCAAGGGCAAGTCCTGCCTGACGAACCTAGTAGCCTTCTATGATGGAGTGACTGCATCAGTGGACAAGGGAAGAGCTACGGATGTCATCTATCTGGATTTCTGTAAGGCCTTTGACACGGTCCCCCACAATATCCTTCTCTCTAAATTGGAAGGATATGGATTTGATGGGTGGACTGTTCAGTGGATAGCAAACTGGCTGGATGGTCACCTCCAGAGGGTATTGGTCAATGGCTTGATGTGCAGATGCAGATCAGTGACGAGTGGTCTCCCTCAGGGGTCCATACTAGGGCCAGTGCTGTTTAATATCTTCATCAATGACATAGACCATGGGATTGAGTGCACCCTCAGCAAGTTTGCAGATGACACCAAGCTGAGTGGTGCAGTTGACATGCCTGAGGGACAGGATGCCATCCAGAGGGACCTGGACAGGCTGGAGAAATGGGCCCATGTGAACCTCATGAGGTTCAACAAGGCCAAGTGCAAGGTCCTGCACCTGGGTCGGGGCAACCCCCAGTATCAGTACAGACTGGGGGATGAAGGGATTGAGAGCAGCCCTGAAGAGAAGGACTTGGGGGTAGTGGTAGATGAAAAGCTAGACACAAGCCAGCAATGTGCTCTTGCAGCCCAGAAAGCCAACCGTATCCTGGGCTGCATCAAAAGAAGCATGGCCAGCAGGTCGAGGGAGGTGATTCTGCCCTTCTGCTCTGGTGAGACCCCACCTGGAGTACTGCATCCAGCTCTGGAGTCCTCAGTACAAGAAGGCCATGGACCTGTTGGAGCGGGTCCAGAGGAGGGCCACAAAAATGATCAGAGGGATGGAGCACCTCTCTTATGAGGACAGGCTGAGAGAGCTGGGGTTGTTCAGCCTGGAGAAGAGAAGGCTGCAGGAACACCTTATTGCAGCCTTTCAATACTTAAAGGGGGCCTACAAGAAAGATGGGGACAGACTTTTTAGCAGGGCCAATAGCGATAGGACAAGGGGTAATGGTTTTAAACTAAAAGAGGGTAGATTCAGACTGGATATAAGGAAGACATTTTTTAAAATGAGGGTAGTGAAACACTGGAACAGGTTGCCCAGAGAGGTGGTAGATGCCCCATCCTTGGGAACGTTCAAGGACAGGCTGGATGGGGCTCTGAGCAACCTGATCTAATTGTAGATGTCCCTGCTTATTGCAGGGGTGTTGGACTAGATGACCTTTAAAGGTCCCTTCCATCCCAAAGCATTCTATGATTCTATGATTTTGCTTTCCATCACAGTATGTTCAAGGTTCCTTTTTGAAATCTTCCAAGAAAAGTGAAGGGTTTTATTTTTTAAAATATACCACATTAGAGATGCACAGAAAACGGAACAATGAAGCAAGTAGATCTTGATATGGTTATTCACTTATGTGTACGTTCTCAGCACATCAGAAGGAAAGTCGGTGGGTACATGATCTAAATGTGGTATCCCTGTCGTATGACAGAGATTAGCCTACAAGGCTAATTCTGGAGCAATACCTGTCATCTTTTAATAAGCACAATGTTCTTGCATCTCTCAGTTGTTATTTTCTCAGAATCTGAAGGGACATTTCTAATTTATACCTTGAAAGTAAAAAATACTGATTCTAAAAGGACAGAAACTTCAGAATATCACTGTAATCTAAGAGTGTTGCTTTTGATATTCTGGATATTTTAACAAGGTTAATTTCTGTCTTTTATATCTGCAAAGACTTAAAGTGAGAAATAGGGATTTAAATCCAAAATGCCTTTGAAATACAGCATGCTGTTATGAAAGTTAGACCAACAAGGCATATTGCTTTCTCCGGAAAACCTGACTTTCTGTTAGCCTGACACAGAAAGAATGTCATTTTGAGAAAAGCAGCATGTCTCTAATGAACAAAACAATTGTCTTATTTTGGATTTCTTTTTGCCTTTCTGGTGATCCATAGCAGGTTTTTCTAATCCTAACTTTGCAGTGACCTCAACTCCATTAGCCAGAGTGTTTTGTTTTGTTTTTTTTTTTTCTTTTGGCCAGTATTTCCTGCCTATATGTTCCTTGACACAGTGAAAAGTTAACTGCTGCTCTCTGCAGGCATTGTTTCCATCTCTCTCTGTATAGGTTCTCACTGTGGAGTAAAAGATTGTTCTGGAAACATTCCTGGGTTATGGGGAAAATCTTTTGACATTTCAATGGGGTGGTGACCTTTCAAATTTGTCAAATTTACTGCAAACCTTAGAATTGTTCTTCCAGCTCCAAGTAAAACACAAATCTCAAAACATTCTTATAAAAATATGTATTTTAGTACCCTTTGTAGAAAGCGTATACTCATTGTAAATCATTATTGTTTATTACTATTATTGTTAACATCCAATTGCTTTCTAATAACATGGTACAAACATTAGCATGACACTTCTTTGAGTTCTTGGGAAAGCCAATGAATAAAAAACAAATAAATAAAATTATTATTTGGTAGTATTACTGAAGTTATTTCATGTTCTTTAATGACAACTGAGGCATTATTTCCCATTACATTTCTGCCAGTATTTTGTGGAAGGTGATTAGGAATTTGTGGATATGTGTGGCTGGTAACAAAAGTTTAATTGGTTAAAAGCTAAACTTACCCAATTAGGGGAAAAAACACAGTATCATATATGTTTCCAGACAAAATTACGCAGCATTACATAAGTTTCAGTGGAAAAAAATTTGTCAGCTGAGAAGCTAAATGATTAATTATGCAGAAGAAATGCAAGGAAACTGTAAGCTTTGCATGAGCAATTTTCAAATTGAAGGTGAAATATATTCATTCTGTAATTAATATCTCCATCGTAGTGATGAACACAGATGAGTGATTGGCCAAAATTCACAAAAGGCGTTGATGATACAGATGGAATTGAGGTGATTATCTCTAGAATTTGCCATGTGTAGTTGCTGGTAGACTAGACAGCCTTTACAATTTACAGGTTATCATATAATACCTACAGAAGGAATTTTCTGTTAGCTTCTTCCTAGTCGCATTTTTTTCCTGTAGCAAACCCATTAATAGTGAGTGATGTCACATGCATTATCTTATAGCTTTCATATTCTAGTGTTAAATTTTACATTTTTTGACTCATTTAAGTTATGCCAATTTTTGAAAAATTCAGAAGTGTTCTTTTCTTCACAATGAAACCTAGGAAGCTGTCATGGTAGTCTCCTTGAGTGCACTGTATATTCTACTCAACTTAACTGTCCTGAGATGTACATTTGAAGAAATTTCTTTTCTTTTTTTTTTTAACTTCAAAGCAAAAACTCATCAAGGGCCATAGTATGTTAAAAATGTTATACAATGATATTCTGGTTTTCAGGGTTCTGTTCTTTCGTCTGCATCTCTTAATTACTAATTCTGCATATGGCATTTATGACAAAATGAATATTAAAAACTATTTGCTAGGTCCTAAAAAACCGGTGCTAATAGTCTCCCGTAGGCCTTCATTATACCTTATAACTTCATGTTGTACTGCACAGAAGCATAATTAAAAAATGCCAGAACTTGGAACTCTCGAATACTTGCTTTATTGGGGATGAGAATGTAGCACAATAAATGACCTAACGAGAGAGTGTGCCCAAGCTTCTTGGCTGATGTCCAGTTTGAAGATAAGCTATAAAAGGCTGTTGGCTGGTTTGGGTCTTCTTTGTTTAAGGTTTTGGTTTGGTTTTTTTTTTCTTTTAAATGCTACTGGCCTGAGGATAAATTTTATGGTCTTTTAGAAAGCTGTATGCAAAATTCATTTCATGCTACTTCGTGACATTTTTGAATGAAAAGAGAAAGCATTAAATGACTGAAGTGTGAATCATTGTTTAGAGGTTTATGTTACGGTTTTTGCCATAAAGGCCATATTGTGATGAAATGATGAACAGTTAGAGCTTGAAGGTAAATTCACTTCCTATAACTTCTAGGTCACTTCCTGACTCCTGCATAAAAACATCTCATTGAAGAGGAATATGTTTCTAGAAAGGCGTATATTTAATTTTATTCAGAATATTTCCTTTTATGTATCAGTGTATTTTTCAAAGGATAAGAAATAGTTAGAAATAGCATTATGGTTAAAATATGTATATAAAGCCCAGAAAAGTTTTGGGTTAATATCTACATCTACTTTTGGATTAATATCAAAGTAACAATTCCTAAGCTTCAAGTAATAATGAAAACAATCCACATCTATTGTTATCAAAGTATCTAACAAAACACAAAAATAACACTTTCATTTTTGCTTATGCCTGAAATTGTACAATTTTATAGAAAAAAGCATAAATCCATACAGTAAAGTAATATACAATGATCTTAAAGCATAGGTTTAACCGTGTCTTATTGTTTGCAAGAATTTTCCTTTGTCTTATTCTGACTAAGCCATGCAAACCAGCAAGGAAGCAACACACTGTGTATTAGCTTTCATTCTATTTACGGCCAACCAAATGTAACAGATTTATTTATTTATTTATTTATTTATAAATTTTAAACTCATCTGATTTCATAGGCCGTTTTCTGTGCCAATGTTTGTTCATCCATTTTTATTTTGGCATCAGATGTTATGTTGTCACCTAAGCAAATCTCCTTTCCTTGAGTCTGCCAACAAGGTTGCTACTCTAATTAGTACTGATAACAATTTTTATGTGTGCATATTTATGATGTGGGTACTTATTCATTGGGCAGTTGTCCAAGGCAATAAAGTGATTTTATGTAAACCACTAACTGGACATTAAATGATGAAGATTTCTCATATTAACTACAGACTAAATTTTAGTATAAGGTACCTGCATAGTCATGGCCTCGGTTATATATTTTGCCTATTCTGATGACATCCATTTCTAAAATGAGACTTGCCTTTAGCTATCACATGATTTTGAATTGCAATTTAATATGCTGGTTTTTGACTAAAAATTATCTTTTGACAATTAACATGTTTCTTTTTCAGAAAGCTTAATGAAGAAAGTTCTGCACACAATGTAGATGCTGATCTTTTAGGTGGAATCAGTAAAGGACAGACTGGCTTGAAAATGCGACATTCTTTTGGTGACACTTGAGTAGGATTCTTCTCTCAATACAGAAAGATCAGATTTCAAGGCTTGAGGAGGGGCAACTGTGTAATCCAAATGTGGATGGGAACATTTGTTGACTTCAGGTAATTTGCCCCTGGGGTTAAAGTTGAGCACATACCTGCGCTCTGAAGTCTTTCCTGCCAGGTGAGGATAGTCATTCTGCAGCCTGGAGTTCTGTGTCTCTTTTGCATCCCACTGAAATATTAAGAGCATGCACTCTAATCTAAGGTGCTATTGCATACCTAAATCCCTACAAGTCTCCTGATTGATCTCTCTCTGGTCTTGTGTTTGGAATAGAGGAGCTGATGATTTGACTACATTTTCCAGAAAAGAAAAATAATAATTTGAATATGTAAAACAGGTGAATACAGAGGTTAGAACACAAACAGTTCTACTCGCAGATATTGATGGTTTTGCAAATTATAATGGGTGGATTGACTTTGTATTTTTCTCTCTTCTTCAGAGAAAGATATTGCTATTCCTGTAGCAAAGATACTTGCTCACCTGAGGAAGTTCAAGACGTGTTACTACGAGGGGAGAAAAAAAAAGATGCTGTGTGCAACAGCAGCTACATTATTTTAGCACAGATGCAGTGTTTCAGTGAATTATCTGGCAATTTTTTTTTAAAGTATAATCCTTCTGTTTTATGGGAACATGTTGTTGGGCTTTTTTCCCTTAATTCAGAGTAAATCATACAGATGAGAGATTTGGCTTTGTGATTGGGATCTTAGGGTGAACGTCAATGTTAACAAAAGGTGCTAATTTTTTTACTCTGGTGCCTTGTTTCCTTTACTACAAGAATACTAAAACTGCCTTCTGCTGCTTGGTACATGTCTTTTAACATATATCTATGCAAGAAATCATTTTTTGTTTTAGCATGGGACTTGAACTTTTCCTCTCCTTTTGTTTCCCTGTACTTCTAGTCTAAAATATATCACTAACACTGTATATTACTCTTCTCTTTACAGTGTTTACCACCCTCCTAAGTTTTCTGCCTTTCTGATACTTACTTATAGTTTATTAATGCTTTTATTTATTTCTGTTTATTCTGAGATATTATCTTCAATCTTGATTTAGATTTATTAACTCGTCTCTATTGCAAGCATAACTTCTTTAGGATTGTTTATCCTATTAATACAAGTGTAGAGGAAACTGAGGAGAGGCATATATGGAGAAGACAGTTCGGCAGTCTGATAGGGCTCATAAGGCTCTTCCTGATACTGTCATGGTCTAAACTAAGTGGCAGAGGGCAGAGCATTTAATATCTCTTGATGCTTCAGTTTCTTGAAAACCAGCAGGACTAGTAATGGCCTTAAGGATATCCTTCTGAGGAGAAATTCATCATGACCTGTGAAAAAGTCAGATCACCTGACAGTCCAAGCAGAAAGGAAGAAGGCAATTGTAGCCTTTTAGATTAGGAGGAAGTCGTCGTATTGCCAAAGCGCACCAGCCTAGGCAACAGAAAATTTGAATTTTATTCCCAGTTCTATCATGGACTAGTTTTACATTATTTCTTTTTCATCCATTGTCTGTCTTGTTTCTTTGCAGACTATCTGATTACATTTGGGGTCTCACACAATAGTGTACTAGCTTCTTGAGGTCCCTGTCAAAATATAATCTATTTGAAAGCTTCTGATGATGAAGTGAGTAAACACTGAATATATTGTCCTGGCTGGGAAAGGCATTGTATTAAGACCAAATAGGCCAAAGTGGGGACATTTGGTGGAATGGAGATGGAAGATCTGCTCCAAGAATTCTGATAAGGGATGGCTACAAGATCACACCAAGAGATAGTTTTCAATATGACAGAAAATTGGAGTTTAATGGAGTCAAAGGTATAAAACCTGTATTTGTCTTCCAGTAGGAGAACAGAAACACACTTCCACAATATACTTATATTAGTTTGTTTGGTTTTGACATACTTATAATTAGAACATAAGAAATCTATTGTTACTGATACTTTCTGTCTCCCAGATGAATGATTTAAGCACAGAGATAAAAAATTCTTAGTAATAATTACGCATTCCATTGAAAACAACTCTTACTGAGCATCTTAACTGCTTCCACATTCTGAACATCACATTTCTCAGTTAGAATCTGATTTTGCACTGAAGGAAAAAAAAAAAAAAAGAAGCAGTTTCAACATGCAGCAGTCCTTCCTCCTCCTCTTTAACCCTTTTGTTTATGCAGTGGATCAGATTCCATGAGGTCCAGGAGAATTCTGACACTGGCAACAAGACTACATGTGCACAATTACTACTGTCATATTGTGCTCTAAGAGATGCGCATGTCATTTTCATGTACTTGAGTAAAATACTTTTTTAAAAAGAATTTCACTGAGGTTCTACAACATCCCAATTTGATTTATACTTGATATATGTGTAAATTCTTGTTGCTTGGATTTTCGCCAAAAATTTTTGGCTTTCAATCTGGCAGTTCTGGAATTCATGCTAATACCATTACTCGCATAGAATATGTGAGTCTTGAAATATAAAATTGAACCTTCAATAATGATGGTAATAATTGAAAGGGTTCAACCTTTGCTTCCCAAAATTAAAAGAAAATCATATTTGCTGTTCATACCTGTAATCTAGCTAAGGATAAGTTTTTATCTGTTTCTACTTTTGGCTATCTAGACTTCACCTAGAGGTGAAGTTAAGTAGATGAATTTACTACCAATCGCTCAGTCCTTACGTCTGGATATTGGACTATGTCTTGGTCAGTTTATAACACACATTATTTTTTATGCATAGGTAAGTTGTGAGTTTTCTGTGTTACCTCTAAAAAAACTTGCATGAAATAGCTATAACCAGAATCTGGAAGTATTTGATTTTCATGTTGTTAATCTCATTTGCTTTTTGGTAAAGATCCTAAGCTTGGTTTTATTGCTTCTGTAGTATTAAAAT
Source organism: Theristicus caerulescens (assembly GCA_020745775.1). Classification (NCBI taxonomy): domain Eukaryota; kingdom Metazoa; phylum Chordata; class Aves; order Pelecaniformes; family Threskiornithidae; genus Theristicus; species Theristicus caerulescens. The sequence continues at coordinate 81,325,715 of CM036558.1, forward strand.
GCATTTATTTTAAGTGTATGATCTGAAATTCATGGTTTTCTCTTTGAGTTATGGTACTGAGTAAGAAATTGTACAGTGAAGTCCCCCTTCTACCTACTGTCAAAAGTAGACTGAATTATTGCCCAGATTATCCAGAATAGATAGAAATATTGCCTGAATTATTTGGAACCAGAGCCCAGGTTGATCTTGTACCCTTCAACAGGGGACTTTTATCATAACTGTTATGATTTTTGGTAGGATATGTTATTTTTGGTAGGATATGAAACATTAAATGCCATATTACTTTTCTGTTGTTAGACAACTTCCCTCTCTACCCGTTAAGTTTATCCTTGGGCAATTATAGATACCAAAGAAGAAACTGTGAAAATGCTTAGGTTTGCAAACCAAGAACTCATACCTGAATCACTGCTAATAAGAAAAGAAAAAATAGTCTGCAACCTCTGCTGTTCCATAGGTTTGTATTCTCAGTCAGAACATGAATTCTCATCCAGTCCCTAGTCTGAGGTCTTCTAAGGAGGTGTTTCAAAATAAACGTGGAGTACAATCACAGGGATGATTCCTATTAGGAGAATTTACAAGTGAAAACTTAGAAGGAATAGAAATGACTACTAATGGGACTTTCAGACCTGCTGGTTGCAGCTGGACTTGGTAACTGCAAATCATTTAAGATCTGTTAGGAAAGAATTGGGGATGGGGGGGATTGGTTTTTTTTGTTGTTTTGTTTTATTTTTTCCTCACCTGGCTTGTGCCCTGTCACTCTCTGTGAGAGAGGTTCATTGGAAAAAAAAAAATTTCTCAAGTGTACTGCTTTGCACATTGGAAGGTTGACTCATATCAGGGACAAAGAAAGAACAGGTCCTTTCTTTATTTCACTTCTCTTCCGCTATCCTAGTTTTAAGGTGTGCCTCTTGATAAATAAGAAGGTAGCATAAGAGTATCACTTTTCATAATCTGTTAAAGCTGAAAAGAGAGTCAGTGTGCATCCTACTAATTGCATATGAACACATCAATGAATAAGGAGCTTAAAATGTCCCTAAGTCTCTCTGAATCCAAATGTGATATAGCTACAATATTATACACATGTTGAAAGGTAACATTTCTTTGTATTTTTGTTTTTTTTTCTGAGCGGGGTTATGTTTTACTATCTGCCTTTGTCTACAGATGTAATTCCTGGTATTATTTAGACTGAAAAAGTATGCTTAATTTGATTTTGTTCTCTGCAGAAATATAGCTTCTTTCAAGTGTGAGCAATTGATCTAAAGCTGTTTAGCAGTTTAGCTGTTCTTAACGTATCACCATCACATTTGCCAAATGCAAAATTGATACATTTAATCTGTGTTCTTCCAGATATGTTGTCAAGGGAGGAGGGATTTCTTGTGTATTTGTTCATTTATTTGCAATTGCATACACATGCACATTCTTATTTAAGTGTAATGGGATGGCACTAAACCTCCTGACAAACCTGCAGAGACAGATACATGTATAACAGCATTGGTATACAATAGTAAAATTAGAACCATGCAGCTAAAGCAAACAGCTGAGTAAACACAATGTATAAAAATGTTATTTACTTCTGAATACAGAGAAAAATATTAGTGTTAGGTGGGAATCAAACAGCAAGTTGTTGGAATTGTTCATAGTATTTCTGGTGCAGTTGTCACTGAATGGAAACTAAGAAACAGACCAAGGAAAAGAGAGATCTGGTAACTTTGACATTATTGTTTCTAAGGACATCTTGCATAGCAGTGTTGTGTGTACACACTGTAATGACTTATATCTGCAAGTAAACTTCAACAATGTTTAAGCCAATACTAACAGAAAAATAACAAACAACTGACTGACTTGAAAAAGGGAAATGCACAGAATAATTTTAGTGAAGTCAAGTAAAGATATTTTCTGTTATATTTATTTTCATAGTATTATACAGAAATAATACCTTTTGTCGAAATCAGAGGATATCTGTTCTACCAAAGGGTTTCTGCTTGGTTATATTAATACAGCATTATTTCTGAAAAGCACCCTGTCTGTTCATGTTGCTAAAAACATGATAGGCAATTTGAAGAGTGCTACCAATAATCCATAAAGATTTGTCTTTATGGTTGTTTTAAATTTTTTTCATCATCACTAGATAAACCATAGACAAGTTTGTAGACAATATATATGTTTTATTGACAACCTTCTTAGTAATTTAATCTTTTGTGTCTGTAGTCTTTTGTGTGAATTAAGTTCCATTTATACCATGTTTATGGATGTGTTTTAGGTAACTATAAACTTTTTTAGTTTACTGTACTAAAATTCACTTCTAGCATTAAAACATTTGAACGCTTAGGTACAGGAGTAGGAGGGCAGATGATTTATAAAAACAAAAGATTTTTAGCAGATACCAGGATGTGTGTGCTCTGAAATAACTGCAATGAATGAAAAACTGGGTCGTTGATTCTTTGGAGACAGCTATGTACTTATGGCTTTCAGTAGTTTGGAAAAAATATGTGTTTGGGTTAAAATGAGTTGCCAGAAACTCAAGGAACTCAAACAGCTTTCTTGGTTTTTTTCCCATCAAAATAGATCAAAGGAGATTTATAACACAAGTCAGGGCACTGCAAGGCATTGCTGAGACTGTATGGAGAATTAGAAGAAATGATGTTACTGTCAGAGCAGGAACTACAGCTGGTATGAATGTTACTGAATGTAACGGAGTGATGATGTTTCTTTTAGAAGAGTAACATTTTGGACTGGGTACTGCTCTGTTGATTTTTTTTTTTCTTAATGCTTGTACTGTGAAATATTTTGCTCTTCCTTCCTTCATGAACTTCATGAGCCTTTTGTTCCTAGTAGTGTCTCTGTGTTCCTCCACAGGACTGAGGCTGTTTGACATGGGAGCCTCTGCTTGTTTATTACCACCACCTCCCTCTACTATTTTTCACTATTCTTTCCCTGGTTTTTGAGGTTTGGTTGGTTTTGTTTTTGTTTTTCTTTAACTTATCCACCTTTTCATGTTATGTTGTCCATATTTTCATGTCTTCTTTTTGGAAAAAATCCCTCTTTGTGGGATCTGTTGTTGTCATATTTTTGTCTGTGTGGTCTCACAGAATGGTTGTGGTTGTAAGAGACCTCTGGAGGTCATCTTGTCCAACCAACCCCTGCTCAAGCAGGGCCATCTAGAGCCAGTTGCCCAGGACCATGTCTAGACAGCTTTTGAGTATCTTCAAGGATGGAGACTCCACAACCTCTCTGCATAACCTGTGCGAGTCCTCAGTCACCCTCACAGGACAAAAGTGTTTCCTGATGTTCAGAGGGAACTTCCTGCATTTCAGTTTGTGCTCATTGCCTCTGGTCCTGTCACTGGGTACCACTGAAAAGAGCCTGGCTCTGTCCTCTTTGTACCCTCCCTTCAGGTATTTGTATACATTGATAAGATCCCCCCTGAGCCTTTTCTTCTCTAGGGTAAACAGTTCCAGGTCTCTCAGCCTTTCGTCATCTGTGAGGTGCTCCGGTCCCTTCACCTTAGTGACTCTTCGCTGGACTCTCTCCAGTATGTCCATGTCTTTCTTGTACTGGGGTGCCCAGAACAGGACACAGCACTCCAGGTGTGGCCTCACCAGTGCTGAGTAGAGGGGAAGGATCACCTCCCTTGACCTGCTGGCAATACTTTGTAATGTAGCCATTAGCCTTCTTTGTGGCAAGGGCACATTGCTGGCTCATGTTCAGCCTGGTGTCCAGCAGAACCACCGGATCCTTTTCTACCAAGCTCATTTTCAGTTGGTCAGCCCCCAGCACATACTGGTGCCTGGGGTTATTCCTCCCCAGGTGCAGGCCTTTGCACTTCACCTTGTTGAACTTCATGAGGTTCCTGTCAGCCCATTCTCCAGCCTGTTGAGGTCCCTCTGGGTGGCAGTACGATCCTCTGGCATATCAGCCACAGTTTTGTGTCAGCAGCAGACTTGCTGAGGGTACACTGCCCCATCATCAAGATCATAAATGAAGATGTTAAACAGAACTGTACCTGATATTGATCCCTGGGATATACCACTAGCTAGTGGCTTCCAACTAGACTTCGTACCTAAGTACCTAGTACATTCATGGTCACTTAGTGAATAAATAATAAAAATTTCAAATACTGATGTGCATGCAGTCATTGTAAAAGAACATTGCTAAGATTGCAGATTCAAGTTTGCAGAAATTAGGAAATGCTAAAATTATCTGCTTATCCCGCAGCTAACATTGTGGTGCATAAGAATAACGATATTTTGCTATATTATTGTATTGAAGGCACAAATATTTTCTTAATTAACAATTCTGCTTCAATGTCATTATTCAATGTAGTTTATGGCTTTGTTTGAGGCACACTTTTCAAATCCTGTTTTTGTATGACTTTCTTAAGGATTTCTGTAGTGCTTAACATTATAATAGCTGAATGTTTTCCAATCATTAGCTTAACCTCTTAGTGTCTGATGTGGGGCCATGATGTTTACCCTTTTCCACAAAACAGAATTTGAGGCATAGAGAGAGACCATGGTCAGAAGTACAAGCTAACTTAGTGACAAGACACAGAGCACCAGACTTCATTTTTACAATTTTTTTCTCTTACTGTAGCACAGTATGTGCTGAAACTGAGTGTTCAGCACCTCTTTATATCAGACCCAGCTCTTCAGTCAGAAACTTAGAAGTAATAGGACATGACAGGAAAACACCCATGAAAGACATTTGGTTCAAGTGACATGCTCAGCATCATACAGGCATAGGTGGCAGAGGATTAGATATGGTCTAGTTCAAAGGAGAATGTTTTCATTGTGAAAGCTTCTATTTTCCCCTCCATTCAGCTTCATTCACTACAAATTTTCTGGCTTCTACACCATAAAAGACAATCTTCTCTAGACAACTGTTGCCATGCTGTGACTTACCCATAGACCAGTCCATCTTGTACAATGAGGAAGGGTACTTTGGGGAGTGTATGAAGGGAAATGGAAAGTAATTAGGAGACGTGTGTAATAAATTGGCTTCTTTTCATAGATGCACTATTTTTTTTAGTTTGCATTATACATAGATAATTCTGGCCTTTGTTAATTTTGGAGTACTTGGGTTTTATTGTTAGGTTTCTGTGTACAGTTTTACAGAGGTTAAAAATATATCAAATGTGGAATAAAAACAAGGAGAAATGGGATCATCAGGATCCATACAGATCATTGCTAGGTTTGGAGTCTTTAAAAACACCACATTGATCACTATTTCATGAGCTCATGAAGCAACTAATGTGCTGTCTTACTCCATGTGGGCCAACACTGAGTGGAGAGAACTCCAGTAGATTTGACAGACATTTGCTGATAGTGATACTTAGGAAAATGGGGTCTCATTCCAGATTTTTTCTTTGTCATCCTTCTTACACCTCGTCATCTTCCTATAAATGCAACTGTTTGCTTCTGGGATCTCTGCCAAGTTTGTAACCAGAAATGAAAAGCAAGGAAAGCATCTCTGCTGTAGTCTGAGTAGGTATCATACTAGACCTATCATTTCAGAAGATAAAGCTGCCTACCTTGAAGACAGAGATGGCAAAAAGCAACCCAACGGTCCATGGTAAGGTCTGTATCTCTCTCTGACTTTCTATCTTGTGTGCTTCCTTTTTTTTTTTTAATTTTTTTTTTCCTTTTTCTTTTTTTCCACACCAGGTTTCCTTGTTCAGTCTCCATGAATTTATGTCTTTTCCCCTATTCTGCCACTGTTTCTTCCTTCTTGCTTCTTTATCAGAAATATGTCTTTTTTTTTCTTTGCTGGCCAAGAATACATCCTCCAGCCTCCATTCCTTCTGCTCCTACCACTCTTCCTTTATTTTAATGCTCCTTGACCTAATCTGTCCCCATTGGTAAGCTTGTCTGACTCAAAGGCCAGCTGTACCCTGTGGAGTTTCACATTCTGCCTTCAAAGCATGAGGGTTGTTTTACTCCTGTGAGGAAACTCCAGCTGTATAATTTTTCTTCATTCTCTAAAATCTCGGTATCATTTTGGCTGAAATGTTTTTAAATGATTTCTGCCTGAGGCAGACCATCAGCGTAGAAAATTTAATCCTAAATAATTTGTTTGGTAAATTTATAAGCAACTATAAAAGGACTCTTCTAATGGGATGTATTAGGCAGTGTTAAAAATAGGTTATGATGCCACCTTGTTTTAAAGTTACTGTCATGTGTATGAATAAGTATATGGTTGAATAACTGTTTTGCCTTGGATATCCATATGCTATCAGTATAAATAAATACTGGCTTTTAAATAGTTCACCATACCAACAGAAATAGGTGTTAGTGTTAAAGTATGGCTTTTCTAGCATTAAACCTTAACTCCTAAAGTTAGTCCAATTTAAGGGTGCAAGTGTGACTTGCAGTAACTATGCCTGAATAAATTAATGTATCTCTAGGATAAGATTGGTTCATTCCAGCTGAATAAAACCCTAGCAGAAATATACCAAAATACTCTGCAGAAAAGGGAGTAAGCACACATTCAGTGACTCTGAAGTTCTTGTTCCTGAATAATTCCACGAGATCATTTATTTTCTTTGACTTCAGAATTTGACGTAGCTCTGTGTGTGTGTGTATGGGTGTGCACATGTGTAGAGTAAACTTTTCTATATATACACAAATTGTCATTTATTTCCCACTTCATGGTTGCAACTTAAATAACAAGACAAAATGTTAAAAGGAACTGAAGCTTTTAATTTAATTTCCAACACTCAATATTTTGTTCTTCATCCAAAAAGCAGTCCAGCTTTAAAAAGCTACTTCCCAGATATGTATATATATTTCCACATATTTGTGTCTCCTTTCATTATAATTTGATTTGTCTGTATTACCAAATGGAAAGTGCGACTTTTATTCTAAGACAATCTTTAGCTTTCTACTATAGGGTCCAAGCCTAGACTTAATATTTTAGGAGGCAGAAGCACAGTTGGTACAGCCAGGAAAGAAAGTTCCATGAATTTTACCTTCAGATCAGTGTGAGAGGATTTGCCTAAAATAAGAGAATCTTATGCTTCCAGTTTTGCACAAATAAAGGGGTAAACTTGGAAGACAGCACAGATGTCTCAATATTGTCAGTTCCACAGGGATCACTGGGAACTGTGAATGTATCTTTACATAGTGTAACGTCAAATGGTGACAGAGATCAGGAAGCTTGAGATTCTGCAGTCTCCTGCTTTCCTGTGAAAGGACTGAGAATGAAGGTCTTTGAACACCAGGAGCAGATGGACATACAGCAATTCTAATTTTTATATTGATACAACAATGGGAAAGGGAGAAGGAAGCAATGGAATTTTTTTTTTATGTATGTGTTATGCATCGTGCTGTCTATTTATGTGCCCAAGTGCAGCCAAAGCCAATGAACTTCATTGTCTTTCCTTGAAAGATTAAAAATCTATCATGGTAGATAAATTTTTCAAAACCAAATAATTTCATACATGGTAGTAAAAAGAGACTCCCCCCGCCCCACCCACTGGCATTTTGCTGCTTTGCCTCGTTCTATCTCCAGATGATGTGTTCATGTGCTAGTATAGCATGTTACTTAAATGCTGACTTGCTCATCTGCCAAAAGGTTGTACTTAGGTGGTGGGTCATTTCTTCCCACCCATTTCTTCATGGTTACAGATCTGGGGAAATGCCAGCAGTTTGTTACATTAGGAAGTGACACTAGGCATGATAAGGATCTTACCTTTTTTGTTGTCTTTTTGACTGATAGTTAGCAGCTGAAAACAAGCAAAATAGTTACCGCTGAGCAGCCTAACAACAGCCAGTGATCTATCTACTCCTGTACTGGATTTTCTAATAATGAAAGAGTTTTCATCATTGTTACTTTGTTCCTCACTCCCAAATACAGTATGTTTCAGCTCCTGTTTTAAGAAAATTTAGCTTTTTTTTTTTTTAGAAAGACTTTTTTACAACCAGAGAAAGTCCCTTGTGACACTTTTTAGATAGAGCAATACTGACATCCATTGGTTTAATCTTACGTGACCATTTGTTAAATTTCTCCTAACTAATATATACATAACCCTCTACAGTATCACAATGAAAGGATTGGACTTGATATGATCCAAGGAGGATCATGCTAAGTCCAATTTGCTGTATTAGAAACATGAATCCAACACAGATTAACTTGATGCAAAGGAGCACATTGCAAAATGTGAAGTTCAAATACAGTGAAATAAAAACAGGCATCGCAAGTATCAACTGGGGAAAAATATTAATGGAGGATTAGTAGTGACGCTGACTTTTTTTTGGATAACCTCTAGAAATTTGAAAATACCTAATATTGTATGAATCTGTCTTGTTTTATATTAAACATAAAACTGGTGAAGCATGAGGAAAAATGGTTCTAATGTAGTAGCATAAGCAGTTCAACGAAGAAAATAACTACTCTCTGTGGTTTCATCTGAGCCCTCTGAGGTTGTAATTCAACTTGGCACCGTGCTATTTTTTTAAAATATATATATAAATTGTATAAGCATTGGTGTAGGATCACTGGTGGTATAGGAAAGTGGTTATATTTAATCAAGAAAAATACACCACAAAAAGTGGTGGTGGTTTCAGTATTTATTATTACGACAAGCTAAGCAGATGAGGCTGATTACCTTAGACTTCAAAAACAGAGAACCATTCTGTCAGAGAAGGGAGGGCGACAGGCTTTCACAAAAAAGCTCTCCCTTTGCTGTACCCTCCCACAGCATTCACTTGCAAATCACTGTGTGCTTGGAAAAGCCTGCGCTTCCCTAGTCGCCAGCCTTCCCAGGGTAAGTGCTGCGGCTCCATCGGCAGCGCCTCGCTCTCTCGTCCTCGGAGGGAGAGTGAGCGTGTGCCTGTGTGCCCCTGCGTGGGGTGTGTGTCTCTGTGTGTGTGTCTGTGTGTGTGTGGTGGTGACGGTGTGTCTTTTTTTTTTTTTTTTTTTTTTTTTTTTTTTTAATTAGGAGCTCTAAATGAAAGCCAGTCAGAAGGAGAGCTCCCCCTTAGCTCTGGTTCCCGGCTGTCCATAGTTAAGTGATGCTGAGAGAAAAAGCCTGAGTTAGATCCAAGTAGGATCAGTCTTAGAAAATAACAGAAGAAAACAAACAAAAAAAGGACTCTAATATCTCGTTTTTCAGTTTGGTTGGGGTGGACACTACTTCACTTTCTCAGAAGCAGAATAAAAGGTAGGAGCCTTTCTTATTTTTATTTCCTTAAGCTCTTTGTAGTTGTTGTTGTTATTATTATTATAGCATGAACAGTAGGGTGTTTAATGCAATGCATAGAATTGTTCTACTATATACAACTTTTTACATTTTATAAATATCCTTCAGGAGAAATGAGACAAGGGGTAGGAAATAACTGCTGTGTGTTCTCTCCTCAAAGTAAACCGATATCATATTTATTCAAGATTGAAACACTAAGCATTTTATAATTTTTTTTCCCTCCTACTAAGCAGGCTATCTTTTGAGCAGTAGTTTCCATCTGTATTCAGTTCTTGCAAATCCAGTGCGGGGGAACAATACTACTTGAATTGAAAAAAGCACAATGTTTCATAGTGTAACTGTTATGAACATAGCATGAAACATACACATATGTGCCTTCACTTTCTGTATACCAGTGCAAGTCTGCTACAGCTTACACTGCTATTTGTTCTGCCCTGAATTGAATTTCAGAATAATTATACACACTCAGAGCAAATGCTTCTTATGAAGGAAATCCCTGCGGAGAGGGATAGCAGGGTGGATACAGGCAATATTTCAAATATCTGTACAGAGCTATATACACACAAATGGGCAAAATATTGCCAGGTTTGATGTTTCAGTAAAAAGGAGGGGGGAAGAAGGGAAAAGGTGGAGGGAGGAAAAATTTAGTCTGCACCTGTGTGAGCATTTATTGTCACTGCTGCAATAAAATCCATATTTGATGTGGTGTTAAATTAATGCAGCACAATGCAAGTCTAAATCCATGTTCCCAGCTACTAACTATTGATGGCATTGTCAGCTGCATTAGAAATTTGCAAAAGGCTAATACTGCATATGATACTAGTTGCAGCTGTAAAAATCTAACAGTCCTTCAGCTTAAGAGAATGCATCTGCACGTGCAAACAGTGACAAATAGCAACCAGCATTTTAAAACTGACCTATCATCTCTGTTGCTTCCACACAAATGGAGCTGTTGCCTGTAATCTTCATCTTTCATTTCAGTAAAAGCCTCTGTATTACCCCAACTGCACACCCGTTGCTTTTAAGGTATTTTTTGAATTGTACAACTTGTTGTGTATTCATGTGTCTATGCATATATGAGTGTGTGAGCGTGTGCATGGTGTGAGGAAGCAGGTTTGTGAAAAATTATGTGTCTTTTTTTTTTTTTAAGTTAATAGGCTTTAAATTTACATGGTGATATTACTGGAGGGGGAAAGCAGGGAGTGGGAGACTGGAACATACTTCTGAATCTCTAAATCCTTTTTAAATATGCCATTTACTAGGAATATTATGAATCTGGTACAAGCATTTCTTGAGATTTTCCAGTTACTCAAACTTTTATATTAATTGGTTACTTTTAGAATAGAATAGTGGTTTGTGCTATATTGGAGGAGGAGATGAAAGAATGAACTTAGGGAACTGGGAAAGGCAAGTAAAAAAGACAAGCTACCTTTCTCAAGAGTTGAAAAACAGTTTTTTAGAGTCAATATGGGCTTACATCAAGAGAGGAATACTTCTTGGATTATAAACAGGTAATCTAGTTTGTGCCTGATGGAGTCTTCTCATATTTTTGTATACTTTGTTAAATAAAAGTATGGATTAAGAGGTCATTTCTGTAGCAGTTTCTCTTAATTTTAATTTAGCTTTATGTCCATGTTTTCTTTGTGTGGTGTCAAGATGATTTTTTACACTTAAATAGGAACTTTGTTATGTCTGAGGAGTGTTGATTGTAATACAGATATTTAAAGTTGAAACTGCTGTTGATGATTTGATTTTTTTGTTACTTTGGATAGCATTGGAAAATATGTCTTCGTTGCTTGCTTTGTCAAAAGTTTATATTTATAATGCTTTGTAACAGTTCACGGAAAAAGAAAATAGCAAAATAAAAATAGCAAAAATCTTAAAGGGACTGTACGTAGGAATTTATATATTTTTAAATGGTCTTGTTGGCTTTCTATTAGGGTAAATGAATGTAGATATAATAAAACTTTGTACTTGTATGTTCTCAATAGACAAAGGATCTGTGAAGAAACTGATGAAATACTGAAATGTGCTCACAGTAGACACTGTGGTTACTGTTCTTTTCTGTGCCTAGCTGTAGTTGAAAAATGCATAAAAATAATGTTATATGTCAAAGCAAATAAGCTCATCATTAATTAAATGTAGAGATATTCATAACATACTCATCTATACATGCACACCAGTACAAATTTCAGCTAAGTAATATGTTATTTTTTCCTTGATACATAATTACATGTAAAAGGCAGAAAAGGTTAATTTGAAAACAATATCTACCTCTGATTCTGAGAAAGTAATTTCCTGATCTCAACATGATTACCCAAGGAAACAAGTGACTGAAACAGAGCCTGAAAGAGCCTGAAACAGTGACTGAAACATAATTCTGTGCAGCTGACTTAGTTTCTATGTCTGTTAACCATATTTACAGCCAGGTTGCAGGTGATAACACACTGCCCTCGAATTAGTATAATTTTATACTTTATCACACCACTAGGTTGCAGCACTGGTGCAAGGGGTCAAATTAACATTGAAATATTGTTGAATGGTAGCAATGGGGTGAAGCTTCTGACTTTTATCATAAATTATTTTTAATTCATTCATTATTATCATTTGAAACCAAGTTTGTAAACACCAAGACATCTAATTGGACTTCACAATATGTCCTTGTTCATAGATTTGAAAAAATCTGCCGTACAGTTAATTCTTTGATATTAAGTGATAGACAGTAATGGAAGGAAAACACTGATTATATGGGCAAGCAAATAGGCAGAATATAAGGGTTTAAGAAACATTTTATGAGTGCCTTAAGTGAACCACATAAATATATATTCTGTATAACTGTTGTATTTGCTATGGGATTTCTAATAGCATACTAATTGGTGTATCATTTATCATGAAGGAGGAAAATGGAAATTCAGAAATAAAACTTCTTTTCTTATGAGAAGTTTAAGTATTCCAAAGTAAAACATTATGAAGGGTGACTTTACTGCACATAAGGATGCCATACCATAGCACATGTTTAATTGCTCTGAATAGCATGCAACTATCAATGAAAGCTCATGCAAACTAAAGGTACAGTTCACTGAAACCTTGGTTGACTCTACAACACATGCACTGTACATCTTGCACCCTCAAATCTGCTAACGTGAGCACTTGCTTTTTGAAAAAAACATGCTTCCTCTACTGCCCAGCTTCTGGAAAAACCTGAAAGCAAGAAACAATGAAGAAACAGAAGTATTCTGAATTCTGTCTTGAACTAAATGTTCCCCAAAACTCTCTTCAGGCCCAAAGGAACTCCTACGTTGAATGTTGCTTGCTTTTCCTTCCCTGGATTTACAGGTCTTCAGCTTTGAGTCTTTGGCATGGCAACTTCCCTAACTTGCCTGTTTCTGTGGGTTAGAAGCTCTACAATAGAGCAACAGAAAATAATCCTCATCTCTGGGGAGCTGAATGTGTTACAGTTATCAGGCTGTATTACTAAACACAGAAAAAATCAACTAGACCTGAGCACTGCGTTTTTCTTCTGTTTTCATCTGGTGGGAAGCCAGAACACCACCCAACCAAAGAGCCATTGAGCTTATACGTTCCGTTTACTGGCTTATGAGTCTAATTTTTAGTATGTGGAGGATCTGCCAAAAACCTGCCAGTTGAAGCTTTATACACATGTCTTTGTACATGCAGTCTTCCTGATTATTAAATGTCAGAGCCAGTTATCTCAAGTGTGTGTGTGTGTGTGCACAGTAGAGGCAAAACAGGGAAAACCTTTGTCTTGTACAGGGATTGCATTCTAGCAAGCAGAATACTATACAATTTCTCTCTTAATTTATATCAGCTTTTTATTACTTCACTTTTTCTGTAAGCTCCCACTACCGTTTCTTGCCTCTACTAACTTATATGAAATAGATAATACCACTTTTTTGATAAAGAAGCGTGTCCAGCAGAAGGCATAAAGCTCTAGCAGTATCTCAGAGGTACTCCCCAGCTTGTACTGTCACAGGGCATCTGATCTGGGATATAAACTCAAGTCTGCTAGTTGGAAGTGTGTAGTACTACGTCTGTACCAACAGGCTGCATCAGGGGAATACAAAGACTTAGGAAGTTAGCTGGATATAATGAAAAACAACATGGCAGGTGTTCTTTGTAATATTGTACCCACACGCACATCATTCTTCACACAATGTTTTTTTTTTATTTGTAACTTTATTATGGCATCTCTTAATTGTAACTCAAAGTGAACCTTGAATCATATTTCAAACAGTAGGATATCATGTAACGAAGAGAGCATGTGTTATGTGTTTATGTAAAGGTAATGATTCAAAAAATGAATTGAAAATAGATGTTTCTAGAATTCTCAAAAGCTAGAACTGTGTTCTGTGTTTTACAAAAATAAAAAACCTTTCAAAAATATTTTATCATGAAGAACTGTATCTTATGGGATATATATGTACCTATGTATATGTACGTTTTATGATTTTACTGTTAATATTCTATCACCTGCCACATTACAGATTGGATTTATTGTATTATCTTATTTCAGTGCTTTGCATTACAGCATAAAGAACATGACAGTGTTTAATGCTTGATTTCTTCTGATGATCAGAAGAAACTGATCTCTTTTTTAAACTTTAAGTATGTGTGTGGAATATTTGTACAGAATGGAAAATTAAGACAAAATAATACATTTATTCTTCTTCCTATCCTTGGTAGGGCAAGGCATCTGAACCCACTCTGAAACACATGTACTATTTCCAAATATATCCTAATTGTGGCTTGGTTTCCTCTAGCTTTTTATTTGAGGTCAAAATAATGACAACTAGAAAAGAATGATGAACTAAGACATAGTGTATTATAGTAATAATACCATTAAAGTTTTCATGAGCATAAATCTTCAAGAGAATTTAGGAATCTATAGTATGAATAACAAAGGTCACTGAGCTTGAGCTATTCTAAATTGGATACCTAAAAGTTTGTGACAAAGGAGAAGTCAATTATTTAAGTATGGAAATGCAAAGTTTTCTTTTTAAAAAGTAACAGTATAATTACAATTTGTTATATTCAGGGGTTTAAATTATACTTGTTATGCTAGTGTTTTTGAACAGAACTTACAAATAGCCATCTACAAATGAGTTTTTTAGGTTTTCATTTCTAATACCGCTCACTTAGCTGAAGTTAAACACAAATGGTAAAGCTCAAAGTAGTTCAGCCTTCTAAATTACAGGACCAAAAAAACCTGTTAGCACAGCAGTGACTTCTTGCTAAATGTTGGGTTATGTACATTCAGGAGAGAAAATACTTACCTTTTCCTTCCTCCATGGCTGCAGCCATCAAGATCCAACCAGTAAGTGCTAATGTATGTAGCGTTGGAGGTGTTTTGCCACCTGTGAAAGTCAGGTCTAATGAGATAAAAGCAGCCTAAGTGGATCAGTCCCACAGCTCCCAGTTAAATGGTTCTAGGCCAGTTGCTGGAAAAGCACCCAGACAGTCTTGTCTTACAGGTATACATGGCTATGGGGTCATTTTAGTGATGTGACTCGTTTGTTGTTACTCTGGGTATGCTGGTTGGAGTCCATTTCTAGATCTAGCATATTAAAATCATTCTTTTCACTAAAAAAGGGCACACAAGTAAAACCATGATACTTCAGCACTAGAAAAACGGATTTCTCGACTAGTTTAGAAACTATTTTGTTATCATTATAATGGATTAAAACTGGACTATTGGTTATCGGGACAATAACATGAAAAAACACTGTGTCATAATGACAAGATGAGTGCAAAAAAAAGAAAGAATATTTTAAAGGATTCAATGAAA
The DNA here is from genome assembly GCA_020745775.1 of Theristicus caerulescens. NCBI lineage: Eukaryota > Metazoa > Chordata > Aves > Pelecaniformes > Threskiornithidae > Theristicus > Theristicus caerulescens. Next base: position 81,340,720 of record CM036558.1, read on the forward strand.
TTCTATTTAAGTAAACAGAATTCATCTCAATGATTCTAATATGTAATCAAGCACTGACTTCTCAAGGTTAATCCATTAGTAATTTACAATATATGAGCTAAAATGAAGTGATGTACAGAAAAAAATATTTGAAGGTAGCTTAATACGTTTCTGTACAATCGGAAATACTGGCAATGAAGATCAGGATAATACTGACACAAAAATAGTTCTTTTATAACCTTGACGTTGTTCAGGGTCTTTTCTCTTTAAAGGAAACAATTACAGTGACTTAAAGACATTTGCTGGTGAATTAGTAGTTTTATGTTCTGAGATGCTTGGTTTCTTTCTGGCTGAAGGCTGTGAACACCTTTTTAATAGTTGTTTTGTTGGGGTTTTTAATAGATAAATGAAATGTACTACATGAAATAATTGCCAGTGAAGTAACTATGATTTGAAATATTTCCTCCACCACAAGGCTTTGGGGTTTTGTGTTGCTTTGGTTTTATGCAGTTAGTGCACTCTGACCTGTTCCTATCATATCATACTGTTCTTTGTGAAGGATGAGGTTTTGCTGTGGGAATAGAAAAGCATTTATTTGACTATGAGTTATCCTATAAGCTAGAAATACTGTTTCTTCAGTATTTCTCACATTTTATAACACACAGGTTTTTTTAAGAGTTCACTAAATTTGAGATCAACTTTTTTTTTAATTGCAATTAGGAGGGAAAATTGAGTAGAGTAAAAGGAAAATTCTTAATGTATAAGTTGTTGAACAAAATCCTTTCAGGAGGCTATAAATTGTTGATGGGTTTGGAGTTATTTTTTCTTGTGTCTGTTTAGTTTGTATTCGTACATTTGCATATGTTCTCACTTCCCTGTCCTAAAAAGGAAATATATAATTCTAAATGTTCATTGCTTGTTCTTTGCAATTTGTAGGAAACTTAAGCTTTAGTAAAACATTTTTTTTCTCCATATTCATTAACTCTATGGTAAGTCTCAGCATTTCAGCAGTTTGTCAAAGTAAGCAGAATGATATTCATAACTTGCTAACCAAATCAAAAGTCAAATGTTGATGACATTTCTTGTGCAATTCCCTGAAAAGTTTGTTCATTTTTTCAAATGGGAACCTTAGGAATGCAGCTATTGTTAATCTTTTGGTGCCATCTTGTGGCAAGAGGATAATTATATGAAAACAGGCGGTACTCTCTTTTCCAGCCCACAGGTTCTATGCCTATCAGCAAAATATATTGCTTTGGTGATAGATATGTAGGTATGAATTTTTATAGTGACTGTAAAATAACAAACCAAGTCATGCACAGGACAAAATTCTCTTTGGTTGCTTCTTTTTTTTTGATCAAGTGCCTTACTATAAATATTGATTAGAGAAATCTCACAAAAATTGACTATAATTACCACATAGAAATAGATTTTTAGTCTGGCATTAGACCTCTGTAGAATACTTAAACACTTAACTAGTTCAAGGCAATTGTCAATAGATTTTTATTGTATTAGTGCATTAGATTTCTGTAGAATACTTTCATACTTAGCTAGCTCAAGGCAATATTCACTTCAACGTCCTGTAATATTTAAGAGAAAGCCAAGGCCTGTGCTAGCATTCTTGTTTTTCATTTTATTTTCTGATTTTGGCTTGGGAAAATTCATACTAGCCTGCGTCCAAAAAAGCAATAACAGCACAGGAATGCTGTTTATTTTCCTGATATTTTCATTGAGATTCAGCAAGATGGGTGGTTTTCAATCTGTGCTAAATGAATACTAGTTTAATACCTGGGGTTTATTTTAAGATAATGCTTGTAGATGTCTGCAATCAGTACAGATCACATTCTCACTCAATTTACTAAGGTGTTTTCTATTTGATAATCCATATTTGCTTACTTATTTGTCTCTGACTTCTACTCATGCTGAAGACCTCTAGATGCAAAAATATTACTCCCTGTCAATAGCTGGAAAGAAAAGCAAGATGTCAGTTCTGTTTTTACTTAAGCTAGTGGTTCTCATTCTTTCAAAAGTAAGGATGATTTAATTCTTTCTTTTTCTTTTTTGAAGCACATTTATTATAGTCTGGTCCAAATAACATCCAAATATCTTGTAGTCCTTGAAGATCAATTACAGATTATAACTTTGTGAGATATGATAATACCCTTTTTTTCAGACAAGGGGTGTGAAAGCATATAAAGATTAAAAGTGCTCATAACCCAGGGCTAGAAAGCAGACTGAAATTTTGAATTTCAGTCCACTACTATAGCCACAAAAGACCCCCCCCCCCCAAAAAAAAATTACATTATTTTGACAGTATATCCTCCTGGCTGAAGGAGGAAATATTGTCAGTCAAATGACTACCAAATGAGAACACTGTTTAAGATCCCACCTTTGAAATGGAAGTAGTATTCCAACTGGATATTCTTGCAATGGCAGATACTTCCATCACTTTCTGTACCCATAGGCAATACTGCCTTGTTGTGTATTATAGTCTTTCCAACATTATACAGAAAATAAAAATATGATAAGGATGTTAATACAAGATATGTTTTCTAGCAATTATATGGTATACATTAAAAAGTTAGTCATCAGAATGTGATTTTTAATAAGTGATCACTAGCTGAGGTACAGTTGTATGCTGCGCTAGCTCATGACTGTGATAAATCAGTCAACAGTTGAAGGGTTCCTTTTGGATGGGTAAAGATTGTGTGATTTCTCTGATTAGGGTTAGCTTGGTTAGCTAGAGATAAAACTCCATTGCCTATCTGCAGGAATGGAGAGAAGAATCACAACATTAATGTAATAAGATATAGAATTTCAACAGTTTTGTACACGTATGTGATGATGTGTTTGTTAGAATTTTTCCTCCCAATCCCAGTAAAATTCTCTTGACAATTCACACACTTGAATGCTTCTCTCTCCTGTATCTTTTGGTGCCTTCTATAGTATATTTTGCCTACAAGATTGAAGTGGTAGGTGAATTAACTAAAGAAAGAATTGCAATTGCTCATTCCAGTGAATTCACATGGTGTGAATTCCCTTGCAAGAAAGACAAACCTATAGATGTGTCATAGTCTTTTTGATAGAAAGATGTGAAGCTTAAGGCATGGCTCTAAAGAATATTTGTATAAATAAAGGTATGATATGACATATATAATATGCTAATAATTACATTGAAATCCAAAATAAAATTTGTACCTTTTGCAATCCATATAAAATCAGTTTCTATATCATTCTGTGATTTACCTTCTAGGCCTAATAGAGACATTTTCTATAACTACAATTTCTAGGCCTGGTAGAGTTTGCATTTTCTTACATCAAAAAATATATTCAGTATTTAGTCATTAAACAGTATTTTCTGTTATTTCAAGGTAACCTGTTAGTGGTCTGTAAAAATGAAATCTTAAAAAGCTTTCTAGAAAGTTACTTACCAAAATTGTATCTTCTTAACATCTCATTCTGGATGAATACTTTCCATTTTTGTATGCATGGCACTGTAATTTTCATGTCATTACATTTAATGCAAACTGACTACAGAATACTTTAAAGAATATTCAAGAGAAAAGTAGAATTCTGTTATATATATTAAAGTTTTTGTTAATTTGGTTTATGGGGTTTTTAAAATGTATTTACTTATAAAAGCTGCAGGTAAGACAGGCAGCACACTTCACCTGAAACATGGAGCAAGATAGGCAACAAATCAAGCACAGATATAGAAAGATGACGTAGCATGTCATAAGTTACCAAAGAGAAAGTCTCCAATGAGAAGTGGTTGTGTTTATGCAGTGCAAAAAGCAGAAATGTAACTGTGATAAGTCAATGGATGCTGTGGAGGAACAGAGTTTCTTGGATTGATTGATATGCATGCCTGAAGCATTTCAGGAAATTAAGTGAATGCTTATTTGAAGAGAAGAGTTTTGAAATTTGGAGAGAAAGCATTGTAAAGGTTGCATCTCTTAATTCACGTCAGAACATACTGCACCAGCCTTCAAAAATGAAGGAAGAGGCCATATGCAAAAGAATAATAATGTTCAATGATAGAAAAAATGATGGTTTGGCCAAGGATTTCAGCAGAGATAATGTTGACATGAGATTAAGAGAATTTACAGACAGTGTTATGTGGATAAGATGGATGTAAAATAAATCTAAGAGATAAAAAGAGACAGTAGATAGTTAGGAAAGTGTCTTGGAAAGATGAAATAATCCAAAGTATCAATGTCTCCATTGAAGTTAGAGAGGGAAGAGGAAACATGGTCAATTAAAGTGATTTTTCCTATTTGTGGAGCTTCTGGAGGTGAAAAGAAAACAGAGGAAGTGAATGATTTTGTGATTATAGCCAGGAACACCTGGAAATCTGTATACTACCATTTCAGAATGTGTTTTTGAAAGAAGTGGAATTGCTAGAACTTCTTTATCTCAGTTGCCAAATTCCTTGTATGCCCTCTCTGCAAATTACACCTGTTGAATAGTAGTTTTTTCTCTTTCAATCCCAGTGTGCTTAATTTAGTTAGAAATTTAGTTAGGTAAGTGAATACATTATTTATGCTGGAAACTGTTAGATTCTGTATATAAAGGAGAGACTGAAAGTCACAGAAGTTGTCTAGATGATCAAAAGGAAAAAATGTTTTTTAAAAATGTTTCTGGGGTTAGTCCGTCAGATAAGATTGATTGCTGATCTGTGGAACTTGTGTATTTAGTGTGGTGTTCTCCTGACTGTCAAAATTATTTATGTCTAGTATGAATACCCACTAGTCTAAGCAACACGCACCTCGGCTGTGGTAGTGAAAGAAGAAAATTCATCCTGCTGTACAACTGCAGTAATATATAACTGACATATTTCAGGGCTTGAATGCCTAGAGAAATTCTAAACAAGACATAAAGGTCACAAAAGCACAGGCTCCCAACAACCATGGGTGCTGTTCTTGCATACAAGACATAGGTTTACCATCTTTTCAGACACCTGCAGAAACTGTTTGAATGTGTTTGTTACTATGACTTTGTCCTTCGGAGAGTACAGTATTTAGGGCAAACCGGGAAGTGCTATTCAAAATCAAAAAGAGAACTGCTAAAATAAGAGTAGTGACTCTGATATTTCAAGTTATGTACTTTTTGGCATTACATTAAAAGATCGTTCTTTTGCCAAAGTGAACTTGGTTGTTTTCTCATGAAAATGAACAGAGAAGCCTATGTATACATTAGCTGTAAATGAAGCACTTGTTTCCTTCCTTACCCTTAACAGTGTAAGAGTAATTTAAACTGTCTTTGAGGTATGAATATACAAATAAGACAAAAATGAAAATTATATTTTATTGGACTGATGTAATGAAGCTTATGTGCTTCAGAAATAAAACTGTATTTTCCTGCAATGGATTTATATCCATGTTTTGATGCAGAGCAAACTGTGAGATAGCTGTCACTTTTGAATATTGTAAAGAGAATTCAGGAAATGAAAGACAGAAGAAATTGTAGTTCCTTACAAATGGGAGCAAAAAGTCCTGCCTTAATTTTTTTTTTTTTTGCCTATTTAACAAAAATTTGGCAATAGCCTTGCAATGTCTTGTGCAGGAAAGAAGAATTTTACAGAGAAACTAAACCCTTGTGTTTCTAGAACTGTCTCTCTCCAACAGCATTCAATCAAGGTTTCCTCAGCCACAGGAAAAAAAAATATCTCCAGATATTCCAGATAGTCTTAGACTAGATTACAGCTTTTTTTCTAGCTCCTCAGAGTTTGTGGCTGCTGATTTACGTGAGAAAGGGATGGTAACAATGACCAGCTCTCCTGCTTTCTCTTTGTTAGTCCACATTGCTATCCACAAGAACTCTACAGCTTTTGCACTTTGAAAAGATCACACTAGAACCTTTCTTGCTCATCATTTAAAAAAAAAAACCAAACCAAAAAATATCCCCCAACCCCCCCCAAAAAATCCTGAAGGAGAGTAAATAAGAGTTAATTTACACAACCTCTTTCTATGTGTTTTGGTACTTTCTCTGAAAGGCATTTTGTTTAACAGCAGCAGTCAGGTGCTCTTGTCAATTAGGCCACGCTTGAAATGGCATGTACTTGTTCACGCAGAAGAGCCATGCATTTGAAGAACCAGAAGGTGCAGGGCTGGGCAGCACTGCAGAAGCTCCTCATTGGCAGTGGATTTCTGATGCCCTCTTCCTAATTCGAGGGAAAGAGCTTGCCTACAGGGAGGATTAAAAGCCACCTCCTACTATGTATTGGAGTCTTGGAGGATGTACTGAACTGCAGAAGTTTGAGGGCCATAATACATTGTTAAACTAATGTGCTTTTGTGCATGGGAGACCCCAGCATTTTGCAGATGACTTAAGCTTGTGTTTAATTTCCATTACCGTTGACAGGATTTGATCATATATATAAATTTAAGCACATTTAAATTGTTTTTAACACTGTGCAGGTATGTACACACTCATGTGCTTTGGCCAACTTGGTTCTTAATCAAAGCTGTGCCTTGTTCTGAGAAAATAAGCAGAAAATAAGAATAAAATGGCTCTGTATTTCTGAGATTAACTGGATGTTAACCATCAACCTTATCTGTCTTTGTTTCAGTTTGGGCATAGCAGTACTGTGTTCAGGACTTCTAATTTTTTCAGACGTTTTATTGGTTTCCACCTAGATTTTAATAAAAGGGCAATTTTCATCCCTCACGTAATTCTTAGAAAGCAGTGATTTTTTTCATAACCTTTTCATGATCTCCAATAAGTATTTGTCAGGTAGTTGATTTAATTGATTTAAAGACTAAGATGAGCATTCTGCTTTAGTAATGAAATGCAGAGGACAGTTGGAATGAATGAATTATATATAGAATACATGTGATCAGAGCTTGTCCTGGAAGAGAAGTGCAAAATGAGAACCTACGCTGAGCTGATCATTCTTATTACCTAGGAAGCGCTTAATTGCACTTTTGCTTCAGGGTGCATTAAGCAGAAATTTTCACATCCAAAGCAATATATAGAATTATATATTTAATAAAATATCAATATGCTATCTCACTAAAGAGGCTGCAGTGTTGTAAGTCAAACACTGGCAAATATTTTAGAATTATTAAATCTTCAACATAAGACTAGGACATAAAATTATAAGGAAAATCAAATTACGAGCTTCCATTTCTGTGCTTTTTTAATACACATATTTTGCATGTAAAATTTTAATGTTTTTTGTGTTATCCTTTATGTGTTTCTGATTATAAACAATGTTTTTGTAATGTTTCGTACATCCTAAGGTTGCCCAACTGTTACTCAGAACATGATCACCTGCTTTCTTTCTGTTCTGTGCAGGCACTGGTATTTTACTGTTCCTTTTACGTGTCGTGTTCTTTGCTTAGGACATACTTCTTATGTTCTTTGCTTCTCACTTTGTATTTCCTGCCAACCAGAGATGTTTGACTTTCATCTGTGTGATACAGCAAAATAGAAGTTGAATACTTTGAAATCCCAGTTCTTGTGAACAAGACTGGGGTTCACTGTGACAGGCTAAAAGGAGCCTGAAGTCCTCTGTGAGAAATTTTATTATGTAGTGGAAACATAGAACTCTCTTTTAAAACAAAATATATGATTTCTGGCTGGGCATATAAAATTTCTGTTCCAGTGGGTGGCTGTGTCATACCTCTTCCAGGTATGCTCTTCCTGGCTGTATCCCCAGGACCCACAAAAATGGGTTGAACTTTGATAGGCCTAATTTGAGTAGCAATGCCCTGAAGAAACATGCCATGTAAGAGACAATGTGGTATACTAGCAAGGAAAAATTGTTCAGATATAAACACTCAGTGATAAGTCCCTTTACATCTGTCCATAAAAATAGACTATCTCTAGGTATCAGTACACACATCCAGATATCTTTTGGATACTCTATCCTTACAAATAGGTTTTTTTCTTGTGTTTCTTCAGTCTCTTACTCATTTTTAAACATGGATTTTATGGTATGCTTTGGACCTTTTAAGAATATTCAATGTTATCAACAATGTTCATGCTGTACAGCTGTAGTTCCTGGATAATTTTCAGTATATAACAGATATTATTTATGAAGATTTAATTAATGATAAAGAGAAGTTAGGTTTTATCATATATCACTTATTAGCTATTAATAGGTATGTGAAGTACTGGGTTTTTTTGAGTTGCAACAGTGTTTGTGCTTAGGCACTGTCCTCTTATCTATTTGTGCACTGCCTGGTTGTTTGCAGAGCAGCAAGAGCTTCAGCATCACTGAAGAGCTTAGGCCTTCTTTTTGTCCATATAATACATTATAATTAATGAACACACAAAAAAAACTCCACCCCACAAACTATATCCTTTCTACTTAGTCTGTAGTCCTATTAACTCCTAGAAATCTTCTGAGTTATACAGATGGTTGGGCAGTGTACAAAGATTATTTAGTGAAATATAAAATAGTTCATAATTCCATAACTGATGTTTTTTGTTTTGAATCCAAACTGAACTAACAATCAGTATTCAATCTAGAGAGGGAGCCCTGCTGTTACCACTGTATACCAAGTAAAACCTAAAATCAAGTCTTCATGATTATTTGGCATTATCAAATAACATGTAATACAGGTATGAGTGCATAGATGTTGATAATGGCATTCTATCTCAGTTTCATGTTGGGAATTTGTCCTACTAATTGGGCTGATTTACATATAATCACCGGGGCCCCTTCTTTGTAAAGACATCCTGAGGGAACGTGGTTATCCTGTTCAAAAACCTTCCGTTTGCCTTGAAGTCCTGTGCCATGATACTTGCTTGTGGAAGGATTGATAAAAAAGTGTTTATGGGGGAGAGAAGAAGCAGGAAGTCTGAGCTACGTACTGGGAGATGAAATATGTAACCCAGGGTACACATAATGCGTACAGGGGCATACAGTTCTCTAAAGATGTGCAGCTTTACCCATTTAACACTACGCAGGAGTGAAAAGCAAACAAAAACATCTTACTGTAGCGTGTTGGGGCTTCCAGCATTAAGTAAGACCTGTGTAAACTGTCTAGTCTAGCTGCTTGAATTTTCTTTGTATGGAAATGTGGCCTGTTAGAGACTGTCACAGATATAAGGCATTTGTAAACTAAATAGACAAGACTGGAAAAGGCTAGGAGGTGGGTAATAGCTCACAGAGGTTTGAAACAACTTGCCCTAACTCACACTTCACATTGCTTGAAGATTTAGGAACAGAAACTCTTACTTTCAGGTTCATCTCTGTCCATTGGCTATGTATCATATTAGTATGCTTAAGTAAAAAACATGAACATCTATAATAAAATAAATGTGGGAAAAGGAAGATAAATTCTTGGGACCTTTCAAGGCTTATGAAGAAGTAGTTTACCAATTTAACAAGATATTGGGTTTTTTTTTTTCAGAATTTTTCTCTAAATTAAAAAATATTGATTTGTTTCCTCTGCTTCTTCCCACCACAGCCTCTTCAGAAACATAAAGTTTTATGTTGGATGATAAATGACATATCACATCATAGCTAAGTGTGATTTGAAATGGCTGAAATATCTAAAAGAATCAAAGATCATATTGGAGACAGGTCATCCTTAACAGCAATGTGATTACAGTTTTCATACTATTTTTCCTCTTTCAGACAGCATTTCTTCTGCATACTTGGAATCATTCCATCTTCCTTTCCTTGAAGACACAGAGGGTATATAAGCATTAGCCATTGTGTGTTCAGGCCCTTGGGCTATGTTTCCTATTTCCAGTGATGTTAAAAGGTACTTCTGAAAATCCAGTAGTCTAAGGTGACAACTCTAAAAAAGCAAATGTAGGGTGAGCTACTACTAAACAAAATATAAGTAGGCATTTAGTTTTTCAAATTATGTTTAATCCCCAGAGGGCTGTGGAAGTGAGCCTGCAAATATTACTTATTTTATGTCGAATCTAGGTTAACAGACCTTTTTATTATTTTTTATTTCACAAAATAGGATCTGTATGATTAAGACTGGCTCAAAAAATTTGGTTCTCCTATTTTGTTCAGTTACTGTGTGGAAATGAAAGATATCTGAAAGTATATATTATGCAATAGCCTTTTATTACTTTTTTCAGGGTAAATAAAATGAAGTTCAGGGCTGGTCTTCTGGGTATAGCACTTATAAGATTAAGGATGGATAGAGGTGGAAAGGGAAGTTAATCTCCAAGACAGTCTTAAGAGATGAATTTTACTATGTAAATGTGTGCTAGTTCTGTCTGTAGATGTAATTATCATTAAAGTTACACAAAAATTCATTCACTGGGCTGGGTTTTGTGTTTTTTTCCCAGCTACAAATCATCTCAACCATTAATTCTTGTCATGTTCAGTAGATATGGGTAACAGATTATGCTGTCTCTTTTACAGAAGTCTTACATAGTTGAAAGTTGTAACTTATTCTCCCCTCTCACATGCTTTTCTGTTATAACCTAGTGGCACCAGTTTGTTCACTTGTGTCAGGATAGTCATGACAATTCCCTTTTTACCATCACTTCTCCACACCTCTCCTAAGGTGTGGTGTTCAAAAATGGATTTATTATTTTAGCTGTGCCCTTCCCATTGTTGCCTGAGTAGAGAAGATACACTTTGTTTTTCTTATATGTAGTAATCCTTCTCATATATCAGTTTCTTTTTTGGATCCAGATGATGCTATTAAATCATATTCAGTGATCTGTTTGCCTTACTAGCATTAAGATGGTTGACATTTACTGATTTTTCTCTGTCCACAAGGCATGATAATTATTCAATTATAGAAAGAATTTAGAGTGGAATTGGAGAGGAAAATATATTTTTAAATAAGAGAAAGACTAATTATTCAGAAACTGCTTCAGCCATGTTCTATGCTAGTAGTAAATTCATTAGGCCCAGTGCTTTAAAAACCTGTAATTTGCAGTGAATAGTATGTGGTCCTTGAACATGCCTGATTCCATGCTGAGGTGGTTTTATTTTATCAACACATGAATGTGCTGATACTGGGTTGCTGGGTTTTCTGAATGTCTTGTCACTGAAAGAAGAGTCCCATAACTTAACATAACTGGGTTGCCTTGCTCCTGGTTGAACACCTTGTCCAGTGTCATTCCGTCCCCTTCAGGAGGAGTTCCTATCACTTCCCACCTAGGAATTGTTTATGGATTTCTCCAATGTCTTATGGCTTTTGATTGCAAACCCAGCTTGTTACACAGCTAATAGGATTGCAAAGGCTAGCCATTCTCATCTGAGTTCTTCAGTTAATCTTTATCCTGATTTTTTTCCTGCTTACTGTTGAGATCATATCATCTTGCTGCCAATATTAAATGTATTAGCTACCTTTCCTAAATTTACTTTTAGAAACAATGTTGCTGAGAAAAGACACTGTGTTCTCCAGCTTCCTTCATTCTATTTGTAAAAGCACTATTTCTCCATTGATAATTGAACCAAAGTTTTTAAACTTGCTCCTGTTGCTTATGTTCTTACAGAATTATTTCATCCTAGATGTCTCTGACTTCTCATTTTGTGCCTCAACTTTGTCCATTTTGCCTCTTTCTTTGCCTGCTATTCCTTTATACACATACTTAGCAATACAATATATTTTATATTTTTGACATGCTTTGACATGCTTGCTTCCCTATGTTTTGAATGAAATGGCTTAGCCAAAGTCTGTTCTTTACCACATTTCCTATCCACTTTTGCACTAGAAAAGCTTTTGTTTGTGCCATATAGTTTATTTCAAAAACTACCTCCTCCTTTGGTCTTCCTGTCTTTCCTGCACATAATATTATCGTAATCTTCTAGTCCTATGGGATACTTCACTAGCTCTCTATTATGCTTATTATATGATTTTCAACTTTTAAAACAAAATACTTCATGATTTTCTAGGTTTGTTCACTGTGCTTTTTGTATTGTACAGATGTCAAAGACATTTGAGAGACGACTAATTGAGTACCTTCATCCTTTCTGACTTGCTGTCACCTGTTCTTTTTATCCTCCTTGCCCTTAGACTGGTTTCCAGGTATTTCCTGTTTATACCTAAATTACATGTTTATGTTAGCATATCCATGTTTCATCTTACTTTAAAATCCTCTTTACTAAGTTAGTAACTGAATCTTCCTTCCTTATTTCACTCCAGGTCCCATAAGAAAGAATTCATCTTTATCTAATAGCTCAATGAAAAATGCCCACTAAGTGAGGAAGCCAAAGCAGTCCAGATGACACCATCAGTCATGAATTTATTTCCAGAATATTATTCTATAGAACTGATATTTCTTTCCTAATGAGAATGTTCTTTAAAAGATAGTGAATAAAAGGAGCTTGCTAATGAAAAGAGTACGAGGTTGTTACAGATGTTGATACTGTGGACAAAACTTGCATACCTTGGCACAGATGAGCATTTGTAGCAGACCTCAGCAGTTTGCATAAATAGAGCTTTTGGGGGAGAAAGTTTCCAAATTAATTGGAAAAGGTTGCGGAACAGGATTTAGAAAAACATTGTCTGTCAGGTGGTGTTTGACGTCTTACCTCGCAACTTGCCAGAAAGGTGCAAAACTTTCAACAGTGACAGTGACTTTATATGATATTCAGTGTATGGCCATTTTTTAAACTCCTGACTCTCTTCCAGACCCAGTGTATTCATTATGGTTTTGTTCTTTTTTTTTTTCTTCACTATCATACAGCTGTCTTTCCTAAAGAGTTGCACTGAGTAATGTGACATATAAGAGTTATTAGAGATGATATATCTATTTTACTTTATAATAGTGTTTAAAGGAGAGGGAGGAAATAATTGCTTGACATTTTCTGTAAGTTTTGCTAATGTGTATATATATATTATAGGCCTGTAGTGCTGTGCTTCTCATTACTTAGGAAAAAATCCCCATAGTTTCTTTAAATATGGTAATATACATTTTAAATATACATTACATTGTGCTCTGAGTGACACCAGTGAATATCTTCAGCAAGTACACTTCAGTCACTGAAACAGCTGGCTTTTTGATGCTGAAACAGAGAACAGATCCTTGACATTCTTGTAGTAACATAAATATAATACTTTCATTGACACCAGATTCTTATGCTAGCCTGCCTTTCTCAAACAACTGTTTGGAAGAGGACTAAAAGAAACACCAAGGATAAAATGAAAATGTTAGGAAAAGAATGGACAGCTGTCAACATACTAATGAAAATCCATGTTTAAAATATAGGCTAGAGCAAGTAGCTCATGAATGACACTGGATGGAAATTCCAAAAGTGAACAGGAGGAGTCACAAGAAAAAAACTGTCAATGGGATGTATTACCATTTAATTTATGTAACCTTTACATCCTGCTAAGAATCACTTTTACTTCCAGTTTGGAACCATTGTTCTTTTTGACCTTAATGAATGGATGTAGGACCTCAAGTAACCTTCCTCCTGTTTGTCTAAAATCCCAAAATTCTTGTAATTGCTTGCTTTACTGTAAAGCAATCTATAAACAAGAATAGGAAGCTTTAAATGTTCAGTATCGCTTCTTCCCATGCTGACACTAGCATTGGGTCCATGCATTTTTCTTGGTAGGTGCAACAAATAATGTTTGTAGCAGTATGACAGAGATTCAGCCTGACATAAGCCTTCCAGAAGTAAGAAGCTGGATGCTGTTCTGTAAAAATATCAAGGCAGATTGGATAAAAGAGTAATTCTTTAGCTACTAGTTAAGTCATGGTATGCTTTGGACAGAAATGGATTTGCTTCCCCAGGAGTGATTTTAATCACAGATGGTCAACATTTCTTATATTGGCACTTCCCAGAATATTTTTTTGCAGAAGGTATCTGAGTATATTGTATTTGTATATGTACTCTTGTATCTGTGTCTTTGTGGATTTATTTCCTAGCCAGCTTTTAGATGATAGTGTTAGTAGAAGGTATGAGATTCAGATTTTCTTGATGACTTTGCAAACCAAGAATGGTAAGGAGAATCTATTACAAATAGTTCTGTGATCTTCTATAGTGCTTCCCTCTCTGAAAGTGATTTGAAGGAATCTGTTGGTAAAAATGTACGGGTCATCTGGTTCTTGTTATCCTGAAAGATTACCTTTATTTAAGATAGCTTTCTGTGAGAAAAATAATGGATGGGTTAACCCTGGTAGGCAGCTAGGCCCCACACAGCTGCTTCCTCACGCCCCCCACAGTGGGATGAGGGAGAGAAAAGGGAAGGATAAAAGAGGAAACTCATAAAGACAGCTTAATAAGGAAAGCAAACGCTGTGCTCACAAGCAAAGCAAAATAAGGAATTCATTCACTACTTCGCATTGGCAGGCAGATGTTTAGCCATTTCCAGGAAAGCAGGGCTCCTTTACAGGTAATGGTTACTTGGGAACACAAATACCATAACTCTGAATGTCCTCCCCTTCCTCCTTCTTCCCTCAGCTTTATATGCTGAGCACAACATCATATGGTATGGAATATCCCTTTGGTCAGTTGGGATCATCTGTCCTAGCTGTGTTCCCTCTCAACCTCTTGTGCACTCCCACAGCCTGCTCGCTGGTGGAGCAGTGTGAGAAACAGAAAAGGCCTTGATGCTGTGTAAACACTGCTCAGCAAGGCTAAAACATCCCTGTGTTATCAACATTGTTTTGGTCATAAATCCAAAACACAGCACCATACGAGCTACTGTGAAGAAAGTAAATTCTATCCCAGCCAAAATCAGTACAATGGGGAAATGAACTGAAGCATTCTAGTTTATTATTGTATGCATCTAGTGGGATTAAGTGGTGAGATTTCCTTGCTTTTTGCCATACCTGAGTGAATATTTTAAAGTATTAATTATGCTACAGAAATATTTTGTTTCTGTCCAAGCTATTAGTTTATAGTGTCAAGAAATTCTATGTAGAATATCTTAGTTATATGCCTCATATGTCTATATATATTTCACATATTCAGATTTGAAAGGGTTTGCCTTTAAATATGGGAGAGCCATCAAATTCCTTTTGTCCTAAGAATAACACCTTTGTTCAAGGCAGTTTTCTCAGGGAACTGGGTGGTATTTACATCATTATTTTTTGCACTTAGGAGGATAGGATGGGATGGAAGTCTGTTTATCACTGAGCAGACACTTTGTTTGAGTACACTGTTGACTCTTGGAATTAGAGAATTATTTTTCTGCAACCTCCTCATGGTTACCTATTTGTGATCTTTATAAGAGAGGTTTCTCCTCACTTGCTGTTCTAGACCTTTGGTAAGTTGACAGGAGAATATTCTGTAGAGAAAAATGTTACATATTGCCTAAGACAGCATCATGCATTCAGAAATGATATTAAAATTTTGCATATAATACAGCACATGGTAGGACTACACCCCTGTAAAAAACATTTTAAACCTTTTTGTAGAAAAAATTGCTTTGCAGTCTGTAAACTTCGAAGATCAATACATCATTAATCACTGATAATTTGTTTTCAGTCTGAAAACAGACTGTTGTCTCAAAAAAGACCATTGTTTAAAAAAACCCTTAAGTTAAATTATTAGCTGTGCATGTTGTGATGAAACAATCCCTAATTCTAAAAGGAAAGAAAAAACAGAGACTAGATAATAATTGACAGACATAAAGAATTCCAATACTCTAAATGTCTTGTATTTCTCTTGTACAATTATTATTCAGTCACATTAAATACAAATAAACAGCAACTTTTCACACAGAAGTGTAAGTTTTTACTCCTAATTGACTTCCAGTTATAATTAAAATATAAACATTTGGTTTCCAATTATAATAGTAATATATTCATCTTAGATTCAAAAATGAAAAAAAGGAGAGAGATAATATTATAAAATTTTATAAATACTGCGTGCATCATAAAATAATTTCTTTACTTATGTAAAACCACAGAATTCACAGTAGAACAGGTATATTGATATAAATAATCGAGTTTTACTGGGTTAAAGGTAATCCTACAGCAGAATCTGTCAGGAAAATTATTGTTTTTCTAGCTAACTGTATTTGTAGAAATATATAATTTTAGCTATTTGTTGTTTAACAAAATAAGGAATAAATTCTCAGCTTCCAATCATTGTTTTAAAAATAGCAAAAGCCCACAGTAAATATAGTAAATTCCTTTTATTGTCTGAATTGTCTCTAGTAAAGAAACTGTATGAAATTTCTTGAGTTATCTGCAAATGATATTGAAGCCTCTTTCTTTTTATTTTGTAACATTTTGTAGTAAAGTTAATTTACTCTGCAGATGGTACTCTATGCCATTCTGCCACCAAAATAAAAAAAAAAAACAAAAAACAGAAACCAAAACACCTTAAAAGTAGTACCCAATGAAGGTTATATTCTGTTAGCTACTGTCAAACAGTTTAATGCAGTCTGTTGGATGATTGCTTCAGAGCGATACTAGTGGTCACTAGGGAGAGGGAAAAGAAGGAGGAAAATCTTTTCTGTCAGAAGGATCATGACCAACCTGTTCAGGTGTCCACAAGTTCAGAGCACTTCAGTTTTCAAGTCCCTAAATAGAACAATGAGGTTAGCCTGAAATTCATGGGTAATTGGAGCTTTTTGTGATTGGTACATGAAAAATTAGGTCTTGCAAGTCTCAAAATATGTTTTCAAAATGTGGTAGCACCTTGGAAATTATTGATGAAAGCACTGTTCTGTTCAGGTTTTTTGTGTGGTTCCTAGGGATACTAATTGGTGTTGCAAGCAGAAGGCAAGAGCAGTGAGAGATTGCCAGAATGCAGATTACAACAACTATAATATAATATTCTGCTTGGCTTTGATTTTTCTTACACTGAGGCCTTCATGAATGGCATGCCTACTGGGCAGCTGTCATTCTCTCTTACCTTTTTTTTTTTCTATGTTTCATCAACTGTGAAAAAGTCTACAGTGTTGAATAATTTCAGTGAGAGGGGCTGTGAGAGATCCTAAGACCTGGTGATCAGAACAGGAGAAGAGTGGCCTCCGTTAACATCTCTACCTGATTAGCTGCCATCTGTACTGAATTTGTGAATGATTTTGGAGTTAATGAAGTCATGCTTTGGAGAGAAAATATGCTGAGCTGAAAAAAACAAAAAAAACCCACCTTTTAAACAAATCCTCCTTTCTTGTATTAACAATTTTTAAAGCTTGTATTTTACAATGTTTGACCTACACATAGCACCTAATGGCTTAATGCCATGATATAGGACAAACTGGGGGGAAAAGAAAAGAAAATGTAATACCACAACTGTAAGTAAAGCTTTCTTTTTCTTTTTTTTTTTTTTTTTTAATTTAATGCACTCTTGGCCAAGCCAATAAATTAGAAACTTAAATTCAAAATCTCAAATCCAGTATACTTTTCCTAAGGATCTGTCTGTCATCCTTCCTCCTTCAGGCAGTCTGTGCAGACCACCAGAAAACATCTCAGATGAATGCCAAGGTCTGGAAAATTTCCCAGATGTTCTCTTGTTTTGTTCCTTTTACAGCTCTTTTAAGAACAAGTTTATCTATAATTACATGGTATTATTCCAGGCTTTCTTAAGTCCAATCACTGTGTCAGTTCACTTTCACTTACACTGGAAGATCTTTATTTCCCAAGCTAAAACAAATAAATATGCACGCATTCGAATATGGGATAATCATTCCTTTTAAATTGCATCATGAGTCAGAGCTACTTTCTTGCTTGCTGCCTGATCCCTCTCCTTGCAAATGTCATTACCCTGGAATATCTTCACGCTGTACACCATGGGTGTTGTTACTTTATTACTTGCTGCTAAGCAAGGTTTGGGGGTGGAGGAGGAGATTAAGAAATGGAGGATGCTGATTCTCTACAGTCTTTTTTTCCACTCACTCTCCACTTTCTCCTGCTTGCCAGTATGTGCATTGTTTAACTATTCATTCTCCAGACACTGTGAACCACACTTAGACCTTCAGGATACAACTGCTTATGCACCCATTACAAACGGCTTCCTGAATTTGCCTCATGTCTCACATCTTTTGATGACAAGGCCTGCTTATGCTTACCCACGCAACTTCACTCAATACTTCATCTGACCCATAGGTTTCTTCATTTGGGGCAGCAAAGCAGATAGTTTTTGGTCAGCTGTACATAGGAAGCATTTACTATTTCGGTGATTTCAGTTTTCAGCAGCTTCTTTCTGGATAACAATGTCTCTCCTGTATCTCTCTTTAACAGTTCCTTATATATTGTATGATTCATTCTCCTGTTATTTATCAGTCCTTGGCGTTTATGTTTTAATAGTTTACCAACTTCATCTTTTCATATGTAGTCTCACAAACCTTAATGACAACCAGCACCAAGTTTTAAATTAATTTTATTCATATTTGAAAGTGACATATGGACACTTCTTGGTCTGCACATCATCCCTCACATAACAGCATAGATAACTTCTGTAAAACATTGCTAGTTCTTCCTACAGACTAAGGAGATTCTGCTTGTTATTCCATTTTCTAGTAGCTCATCAGTCCACACTATTATGTCAATGCTCTATTACTTCAATTATACAGCTATAATAATTTAAGTGTATTTGTAGCTCTTCAGAGCATAGCTTTATCCTACAGGTAGGAGCTTACTATTTTTTTCTTGTCTACCACACCCCCACCCCCTCACTGAGCAGCTGAATTTCACTTGGCTAATAGTAAGTCCATTACTATTCATAAACTTGATGACCTCATCAAACAGGCTTGAAACAGGGTAGATAACTACAGGGTACAGAATAGAAGCCTCTCAGAAGAGGATAAATGAAAGACCACTCAGTATTGTACCTTGAGACTTCAAAAGATGTAATTTGCCTCCTTGCCTGTCACATACTTGTGCTGCAGTCTCAGGTGATCACTTTGTCTTTGCCTGAGTTTCTTATTCATGCAGCCTAGAATAACAGACCAGAATAATAGAATAATATTTTATTATTGTGTTCTGTAGAGTAATAGAAAAGTGTATATTCCTTCTCTGCATCTTGGATGAAGCAATAATGAATGCCATAAAGACTGCTAGTGTTGCTGTAACTGTAATGATCCAAGGACTTAAAGATGAGGTATAGCTTTTTTAATAAAGTCAAAATATTTTACTAGCCTGTCTGGCTGTATTTGGAAAAAAATTACATTCTTTCAGGCATAGAGGCCCTTTTCTTAGATCTGAAATAGAAAAAGTGAACTTAAAGACTAAATGAAAGTTGAGGACAATTTCTCTAATTTTAATTAGATAGTGATCAATTACATGAACTCTGTAAAGAAAAAAAATATATATATATATAGTTGCCACCAATGAAATAGTCTGGTATGAGAAGGGTGCTGAAGAGAACAAAAGAGATATTTAACTCTCAAAAGAAAGAGAGAGTTAGGCAGTTTATAACCTGAGGACCTACAACAGTTAGAAGGGAAGGGAGAGAGATTATAAAGTTCAATAAAACCAGAAACTCATTTGAGTCCATTGTTTTTGGCTTCCAGCTGAGCTTTGAAGTTCTGTTCCAGACTTCTCTTTGAAAGGTGTTTTGTTGGTTTCCCCTGAAAATCGGGCATGAGAGATCAGAAATGGAATGACTGTTTTGAAAAATTGTGTCTCCTGTGACAGCTTCCCCAATTACCTGTGCAAGTTCATTCCAGTGCAAATGGTTGCTGATTTCCGCCCATGTATTTATCAGAAAAACATACAGCACAGTGTGTGAAACATGTAACTTTATGGGAAAAAACACATGTAGAATTCAGTGATCTATTTCTCCAGAGGAGTGTTCTTTTTGGGAAGAGTTCCTCTTCACACTATTGAGGTGGGTATTACAAGTGTTCTTCAGTATTTTGTTTTTTTTCCTGAAATAATAATTTTTAAGTATTTGTTTTGTCAAGCAGTATTCTACATAGATGACATTTGGACAGGAAAACTAGGCACTTCTTTATTGGCTTTCACCACAAATTCCGTAACTGTCTTCAGACTATCTCTGTAATAGTCCTATATTATTACCATTTTCTCAGATGCTATGGTCAACATCAAACATAGCCATTAAACTGCAGCATCTAGAAAACCAGCAAACCAATATATACATCTCCGCATAACCAGGAACCATGGAAGACATATTACAAAAAAAGTTGTACTGTACAAACATGGTCTTAAATGTAATCAGATTTGCTCAGAGAATATTTCTGAAATCCACAAGTTTATCTGACTTTTCCAGCTAAGCTTGCTAGTCCAATAAAAGCTATTGTGTTGACCTAATCTCTTTTCCCTTGAAGACTGAGACAGTAACAGAGATTGTATAAAGCACAGAACTATACAGGTATTGCAGGAGACATTCAGAACAGTCTTGACAGAAGTGTGTAGTCCAGGGTCAGAATACACATAATTTCATTTATCTGACCAATGCCTGCTTCTATGTTCTTATACAGCAGTGCCAGTATATGAATAAAGGATGTTTACCAAATATGAAGAGCTCTCTGAGTGTCAGTATAATTACAGTGCTGGTAGAGTTTTACAGTACACAGAAGCATTCTTAAGAGAAAATTTCCTTACCTCCAAAGTTTCTAATTGACCCATGTCCATGAGCAGTTTATCATGCCCTTATATGATGCCTTATTGTAAGAGTGATGTGCTACTTAAGAGCAGATGTCTCTTTTCAAAACTAGTTAAGACACATCCTTTTCATTATTGAGATATGCAAAAAAGGTGAATTTTTATGATGTGAATTGCAGGTCTTTATAGTTAATCCTGGTACAAAATTAATCTTGAAAAGATGTCAGCTTTAGCCTGCTGTGTACCATTTTAAAGCAAGGACCATTTGGGAGAAAATAGGATGTGGACTTCTAATTAGCTACTATCATGCGTACCTTGTACAACCGATAGTTTCACATTGCATAGGCAATATCAAATATTATAGTGCCTAAACTGAATACCTGATGTGTAGTACTTCATCTTGCTGCAATGCACTGTAGACAGTATAATGTTAGGCACAAAAGGCTACAGATTATTATACTATATATATATGTGGTATATTCTTAAGAGGTTTCTTGTCATGGGTTAACATTTAAAACAACTTACAGACAAGTTATAAAGGAGGGTCTATAATTCTGACTCAGTAACGGTGAAGAAATTATGATCTATTTATCCAGCTGTAACAAACCAGTATAATAAATGATATTACCACTACCTACTTTTTTTTTTCATAATTTCAGGTCATACTGGCCCTACAAACTGCAGTCACCCCATAAAGGGACTTCTACTTTGCTGTATAAACTGAGAACAATATAAAGTGCCATAGAAGGACTTTTAAATAGACTAAAATAATTATAAAGGAATTGAAGCAAGGTGAAACTCCAAGCACTTTAAGAAATATTTATAGTAAAAAATTTCAAATGCATTGCAATTATACCTTCTTGTCATTCAAGATTTATTTTTTTTAATGCCAAATATAACATGTATGGGATTTGTCAATAATAAAATTCATTTTTCACTTACACTTTTATTCTAATAAATGTGAGAGATACAATCATGTACTTTAACAAACTTTCTTAAAATGTGATCTTCTCTTATATTTCAACTTTCAGCTTCCATGAGAAATGGTTGTTTCCATTTCTTCCTGTCTATTAAGACAGAATGCAATCCTTCTGCTGTCATCTAATTAGCAGGAATGGGACTATCTATGCTGTAGGCACAGGCACTAACACAAGTTTGAGGAGCCACTGTGTAGACATCAATGAACACTTTATTAAATTACACAGTTTTCTAAGCAGGCACGGTCTCTCAATGCCCCAGTTCTTTATGCTTTAGTGAACTGCCTCTGCTCTCTGAAGCTCTAAGGTTTCAGCCTGAGCTGAAGATATAAACTCCTGATGAGATTATGGTGAGTTTTTAGATATTTGGCACGCTTCTGTGCTTATTCTGTTTCTCTAATAAGGCTTAGAGTTTGCTGGCAGGTGAAAGCATTGGATAGTAAAGACTAGGAGATTTAAAATTCCACCTGCCCTGGAGGAAAAGAATGTCTTTTTCGTAACCGTTCAGCATTATTCATTACAATTCACCTTGTTCAGGAAAACCCTTCAGTACAAGGATAAAGAATATTAAGTCCCCAGGTCTAGACCTTAAATGATGCCTCAGTTTTGGCTCTTGGCAAAATCTAGACAGAATTTTCTGATCTTTTCATTTACAGAAAAACCATGGTCTGTCAAAGATGGACTGAAATGAATAAGAAAAAGAAAATGGGGTGTTAACAACTTCTCTTTAGTATATGCTCTTGTGTCTTAATTACAATGTTATAGTTATGCAAATAGATTTACTTTCTCTGATAAATCACTATTTTCCTCCTACTCCATACTTCTTCAGGGAAGAAAACAAGATTCTGGAACTTGTTGTTTGCTGTTTCCCATCAGAATGGGTCATTGTCCTCCTCTCCACCATCACTCTCTTTTCCCCTTCCCCTAGCATATTAAATATCAGAACAGTTTTGTTTTGTTTTTTTTTAAATTGTGAGAGGTGGGTTTTGGGGTTTTTTTTGTTTTGTTTTTTTTTTTTTTAATGAAAGGAAGAAAGGGAAAAGAAAGTATAATTAAATACTAAAAGCTATATCTGGTTTTGGGTGGGGTTTTTTTATTTTTTTTAATAGATGAAGGATAGGACCACCTTCTTTATAAAAGAAAAAAATCTGCTAATAATAGAATGTGGATGTTTCAGAAGGCAGCATGGCCATGGGCTAAACAAAAAGGGGATAATCAGTTAGGAAGGAGTACATGGAATGAATTCAGGGTGGAGTAAGAAAGAGCTAAGTTCACTCTCTGTCTGGGAGAATATAGGAGACAATTGAGGGGATAAATGCAACTCCAAAATCTTATGGAGTGAGACTCAGAGGACTGGCACAGACCTTTTCTAAATGGGAGGGAACCATGTGGCTAGGACTCTATCATTTGATGTGGAAGAGCATGCTATGCTGGGTGGCAAGCAAGAGAATTTAAGTTGTTTCCAAACCACAACAGTATCTACAGCAGCTTTTGAGATGAAATCAGATAAATGGAAAAGGATAGGGTTGAGCTCGAATGAATAGTACATATTCATATATAGGAGAATAGGGTGGCCACTGGTAACAGTGGCACCAGAGGTAGGAAGACATAATGAGGAGAAATAATGACATGGAAAAAGATGGGATAGAGTTCTATAGGATGGAGCTTGAAAAGATCTTGAGAAATCCTCTGGTCACACCAGCTGCAGGCAGCTCATTTCTGAAAGCAGTTTGCTCAGACTGTTCTTCCAAACCTTCTGTCGCATCTTATTTCAGCTGCCAACTACCCTGCAAATATATAGGAAGTTTTTCTTAATGCTTAACCTAAATCATCATTGTTGTGATTGAAATCAGTTGCTTATACTATCTGTGGTGTACATTGAGAATAATTTCTTGTTTTCAACAGTGTTTCTGTTTCTGAAAACTACAATCTTACCACCTTCTTCATCTTTTTTTCTTCCTGTAGACTAGGCAAATAGGTGTAGTTGTTCTTTCCTCAAAAATAACACTTTTTTCCTAAACACTTTGTTGCTAGCCTGATTTCTGATTATTTACATGGTGGTACTGTGATGTTCAAACCTGGGCACAGCATTTGAAATGAGACTGAGTGGAGAGGAATAATTATTTTGAACTCAAGAATAATATTCCTGTTCACATATCTTCTTCTCCCCTTTTTTTTTTTTTTAAAGATGAGTGATAAAATATCCACAATATTGAGATTGTTCAGAACTACTATATTCCTATTCCTCAATTATTTTCTCCAGAACTGTGCCTAGGTAGTTTCTCCCTATGTTGTGCAACCTATTATGATCTTTCCACTTCTGTTTTTTAAAATCATATCCTGCACATGTCAATAATTTCTTTAATTTTTTGGAAATACTTTGAATTTTAATTCTGGTTTTGTTTTGTTTTTTTTTTTAATTCTGCATTTTTTTAATGTTCTCTATAAATTTAATAAATTAACCCTCTAATTGTTCATCCAAATTATGCAGAAAAATACTGGGTAGCTACCAAGACCTGTGAAAGTTAACTCAGTATATATAGTCAGATAGGAAAGACTCATCTAGAAGGGAGAACAGGACGCAGCAAGGAATGAAATGCTATAGGGACCTCACAGGGTACAGAAATGATAAAGATTCAAATAACTTTTACATGTCCACAAGTCACCTACCACTTTGTCACTGCTGCAAGCGTAACTTCTCTACCAAAATTTTAGGGAGAAAGGTAAATCTAAATGTCTAAGTAGAGAATTTCCATAATAGTGCACTACTCTCTATGTCTTGCTGTGAGAAAAAGTGAATTCACCATATATAGAGAGCTAAGAATTATTGCTAGGTATCCAAATAATCTAATTAATACAGAAAAGCTTCATTAATAAACAGTCAAAATTGTTATGCAAGATAACTTACTAATATCTTCTGTCTTTTTTCTGGTGTTCTGCTCACCCTTTCAATGTCCTGCTGTGTCTTAAGACCGAGGGTTTCAGTCTTCCTTAAGAAGAACAAGGAAGGGTTACAGTGAGGCATCCGGAGATCTTTACAGGGAGGAGGATAATGTTCCCTGCAGCAGGTCAGCTGGGAGGAGTGAGGTGTTAATGCTTTCTTCCTCCTCAGTTTAATGTCTGCTTGAGGTTATTTTATCCACTTTTTGGACATCACATTTACTGAACTACCAGTTAAAGGCAGACTGAATCTTTAACCTTCCACTTTGAAATCAGTATGGTGCGTGTTAACTTATTTTTTTAATAACAATTAGGATTTGTACTGTATAAATATGCTTAAAAATGAGACATAAGGTATACTTCTATGTAATGTCTCTGTTGCCTAAAATAGTACTTAACTTTTGTAGCAAAAGTTATAATGCTCAGTATTTCCTTTTCCTTTGTTTCATCTGCTTGTTTTTCAGTCTTTCTCTCCATGAACTATGAAAATAATATGAAAAACTCTTATTTTAGTGAAGTAGTTTTGACAATTGGTAAATATGATTACTACTACTAATTAAAATACATAATTCCTGAAATGTTAGTTGGTTTTTTTAGTTTAGATCAAACCATGCATACTCAGTTGAAATTCCTAAGTGGATCAAGAGTTGCAGGACTTCATAAAGAGGGCTGAGTTCTAAAGTTCAAAGGTACAGCTGACTACTTTGCAAATTTGTGTTGTAATTTAATCACTGCAGTGTGTAAGTGTTCCACTGGAGGCTATGAAATAAGCAGCTTATTGACAATTTACCAATTATCTCCTTATATCAGAACTAGGCGATTACATTATGAACGGCTTTAGGCAACTTCATTGGGATATAATAGATAAAGCAAGGAACAAAAATCTATAACACAAGGAATGATGAGATTAGAATGCATTAAGAATTGATCATTTGAAAGAGCTCATTTGTTTGCTTCAAGTACTCTTAAAAACCTTTATAAAAAGTGTTGTTCTTCTTTTTTCCCTTAAGGGGTAACTTACACCTATATGTTACACTTAGAGAGGGAAATATTTTGTTGTGTTTTGAATAAGAATCTCTGGCAAAGGTGCCTGTTTAAAGTACTTGCTTCATTATACTGTGCTTTAGAGCATTAGAACTTTCTTCCTGGTTTTGATAGAGATGGCAAATAAGTTAAAACAACTAAATTAACTGAGCTGGAGGCTCTTCTGAGGCTCATTGAAAATGCAGCTTTTTCTGCACTTAGCTGCCTTCCTACTTCCATTTTTATTAGCTTGTTAAATAGTTCCTATTATTTCAAAACCTAGCCAGAGTTTTGAATTTTGTTTATGGCATCATAAGCCATGTGTACAGGCTGGATTGATGGGCCGGGGCCAACTGTATGAGGTTCAACAAGGCCAAGTGCCGGGTCCTGCACTTGGGTCACAACAACCCCAGGCAACGCTACAGGCTTGGGGAGGAGTGGCTGGAGAGCAGCCTGGCTGAAAAGGACCTGGGGGTGATGGTTGACAGCTGCCTGAACATGAGCCAGCAGTGTGCCCAGGTGGCCAAGAGGGCCAATGGCATCCTGGCTTGTATCAGGAATAGTGTGGCCAGCAGGACCAGGGAGGTGATAGTGCCCCTGTACTCAGCACTGGTGAGGCCGCACCTCGAATACTGTGTCCAGTTTTGGGCCCCTCACTTCAAGAAGGACATTGAGGTGCCGGAGCGTGTCCAAAGAAGGTGCAACGAGGTTGGTGAAGGGTCTAGAGAATAAGTCTTACACGGAGCAGCTGAGGGACTGAGGTTGTTTAGTCTGGAGAAGAGGAGGCTGAGGAGAGACCTTATTGCTCTCTACAAGTACCTGAAAGGAGGTTGTAGAGAGGTGGGGGTTGGTCTCTTCTCCCCAGTAACAAGTGATAGGACGAGAGGAAATGGCCTCAAGCTGTGCCAGGGAAAGTTTAGGTTGGATATTAGGAAAAACTTCTTTACTGAAAGAGTGGTCAGGCATTGGAACAGGCTGCCCAGGGAAGTGGTTGAGTCCCCATCCCTGGAGGTATTTAAAAGACAGGTAGATGTGGTGCTTGAGGACATGGTTTAGTGGCAGACTTGGCGGTGGTAGGTTAACGGTTGGACCTGATGATCCTAAGGGTCTTTTCCAACCTTAACAATTCTATGATTCTATGTGTCAGACATCTAATGAAGTAGAGAGACACCTTACCAAGTTACCTACTTCAAGGAGGAAACAAAATGGTAGCAATTGTGTCTCATGGCTGATGGCTGTAGCCACTTTGAAAGAGGGTCTGCAGCCTGTGGTGGTAGCTCTATACTGGTGGCTGGAGGGGGACCAAAGATTTGGAGAAATGGGGCAGAAAATAAGAAAAGTTTCTCACTGTGGGTGTATGTAAGAATAGCTCTATTGGTGTCACCTCTGCAGAGCAAGAACAAAACAAGAACAAAATATGCGTCAGTGTCTTCCATTCTAATAAAGATTATTCTCCTCACAAAATTCCAATGTAGTTGAACGTAATTTGTCATGAAGCATCTTTGGTTCCAAAAATATCTATCTATTGTACAATCACAGCAGAAAAGGACTGAAAGACAAGATTAGAGTTGTGAATAGATAATGGCTCCCAACTGAAACAGAAATGGTGAAAACAGAAATGGTTTTGAATAAATACCTTTCTTTAAATAAGTTTTTTGAAATGTTATACAATTAAAATTCAGTTCAAGTTCAACCAAGGTTAAATAAGGAACAAAAATCACAAATGATGAAATCACAAACTATCCCAACTAAAATTTTTTTGCTGTTCAAATTTGCTCTTCACAGGAGAGAGAAGTTTACTAAAATTTCTTGATTACAAAAAAAAGACAAGCTTGTGATCCATATTACATTTTTACTTTAAATTCAATTCTGCTGACTTCCAAAAGCAGCTATACGTCAATACAGAAAGACACACAAAAAGAGAAAATCTTTTACTAAAGAAATGTCAGCTGTAAAAGATCAACCTCCTGGAGTAACCAGTAAATGGAAGTCTAATTGAGAAGAAGTGCATCAGTTAAAGGTATTCATGGCCCATCTTATGTGTCCATTGAATCTCATGAATTTCAAATGGTATGAAGTATGTTTTAGTATTATTAGGGGGGTTTCATGACTGAGCAAGCAAAATATATTTTCCAAATTTTGCAAAAATTACATTTGAAATCACATGAGTACAATAGGAGTTGCATTAAAACATTTTCTTCTGAGAGATATAGAAGTGATTAACCTGTGGAAAGTGATAACTGCCTAATTGTTTTAAAATTGTTAGCTGAAAGACAATGGTGAAATAATTAATAGCTTCAGTGATGATTGATCCATCTCCTCCATACTAGAGATTGTTCCAAGAAAACTCATTAAAAATAATTCCAAAACAAAAACCTGTATGAACAAGAGCAGAGTTGGGCACAATGTTCCTCTGTAGTAAGTTTAATGTAATTTAGAAGGATATTACACAGAAATATGGAACCTTGCACATTTTGATAGTTTTTAGAAAGCTTTCTTTTTTTTTTTTTTTTTCTTTATTTGTTTTCTATCATGAGAAAAAGTTGAGAAGTGATCTTCTGGAAGAAGAGAGATTTGAGGAGAAAAACTGGTGAAATAGTTTCATTTAAAACTATTTAAAGCTATTGAAAACTATTTCAGTTCTTTAAAAAAAAAAAACACTTACTTGAAGCCAGCAAAACTATTACAATTCTGCTGAGTTCTCAGACCCTCTTCTAAGATAAGATTTTCACCAAAATTTAGGCATTTTTGCAATTAGTTTTCCAAGGAATTAAAAAAAAAAAAAGATAAATTTATCTTCCTCCATTGACTGTTCCAGCTCTGGTAGAGTAGTACAGAGCCCAAATATGGAATATATTACAGAACTGGGACTTCTGTCTACTGTAATTACAGATTAAAAGATTTCCTTCATCTAATTCTTTTCAAATATTTCCTTTATTCCAGTGCTTTTTATTAAGTTGTTATTAGTTCAGTCTGTTTTTTCTTGTTTGCTAGCTTATTTTTAAAGGTAAATGTTATTACTTTAGTGTAGATTACTATCAAACTCATTACATTTAAAGCAGGAAAGCTGAATTCCAACAGGAGTCAGGGAAAAGGAGGAAAAAGACCTTACTAGTGTGTACATCCATTAAGCAGCCATGCTTGCCAAGTCCATGTGCATTAGCTACTTTTGTAACTTTAACAAATTTCATCTGATCTTTCATTCTGCTGACCTGATTTAACAAGAAGGAAATTCAATAACAACCCCTAATATTGAAGCATTATTTCCCAAGAGGAATTTAACAACACTTGTACATCAAATAATAATGTGTGAATAATGGAATATATATACTCATGGCAAGAAGAAAGTAAAAAAAGAACAAAAAAAACCCCACACACCAAAAAAAAAATCTCCTTTTCAAAGACAAACAAACAAAAAAACCCCACCAAAATAATATCTTGTCAATTTTTAAGGAAACTAATAATATCTTGAAGAACTAATTTCAAGTTTGAAATTCCTATGGTCTTTGAAAAGAAACATTTCTAAGTATCTGAGAATAAATCATAGTCCTTCTCTCTCACTCAGTATACCTTTGTTTCAAAAGAACATAAATGAGTTTTGATAAACAATTTCCAAGCTGGAGGACATCTCCAGTTTGTACATTCTGATCTAATTCAGCATATGTTATTAGTGCTTGATATTAGAACAGATTGTTCTGGGTAGTATTCAAAGTTCACAAATCAAGTAAATGTCGATACATAACCTGGTGTTTATTTAGACAAATGGAAATGAACATCTATGAGTTACTGTGAACAGTCTTGGGGCTAAAGTACTTGAAAGCAGTGGCTTTGAGAAGTTCTTTAGTCTTCCAAATTTTGGAGGAGAAGTGAAAGCATTCTCCTGAGAGAATTTAACTCTGAAGACAAAAGCTGTTTCCTGAACTGAATCTGTTCAGTTATTAACAGACACACACACATGCACGCACACATACAGAGTCTTTTAACTGTAAGAAATCACTACATTTCATAGGCTTTCCACTCTAAACCCCTGAC
Organism: Theristicus caerulescens; assembly: GCA_020745775.1. NCBI lineage: Eukaryota > Metazoa > Chordata > Aves > Pelecaniformes > Threskiornithidae > Theristicus > Theristicus caerulescens. Next base: position 81,370,077 of record CM036558.1, read on the forward strand.
ACTGTATTGCAAACTCTTTTAATCAACACAGGCTTACTGGAAATATCTTAAGTAGAACACCAATATCAAACTGAAACTCAGAAAGAATTTCTGAAAGTTTTACATAGCTCTACTTTAAAAAATAAAAAATATTTAAGATGATAGTGAGCTATAGCATAATGCTATTGAAACCAGAGGACACATGGGATTGTTGTATGCAATGTTATTTATATATCAAAATCAGAAAAGAGAAGAAAAAAAAAAAAACCCCAAGCTTTTTACTACCTGAATTTTGTGCCACATATGGAAGAATATACAAGAAACTGTAACCACCATCCATGCATTTTGTTTTCTGTGGGCATGCTAAAAAAACCAACAAAACCACCCTGATTAAAATTTGCAGAAACTATACCCTGTTATGAAGACAAATCATAGGTTTTCATGATTTACTGAAGGAAAACATTACCAAATGGTCTCACTAGCAAAAAGTGTTACTCTTTAAATGCTGGGATGGAATTAAAGTGAAGAGAACCTGGCTAAATTTGTCTTGCTGAAATAACATCTCATGGTTCTGTCAGAAGAAGGAAAAACTAAAAGAAAACAAAGCAAAACAAAAAAAGTGGAGACAAAACAAAGATGAGTTAGGAGAAGCTTGCCTTCTCTCTGCAATATTACTTCCCACAATCAGATTAATTTCAGTACTTTCTAAAATTAGAGTTATTCAGGACTTGCAAAACAGGCCCTCATTTTTAAGTACTTCCTACATTTTAAGGCTAAGTTTGCATCACTCCATATTGCAAGATCATCTCAAGAACTTTTTCTATTTAAAAGTTGGCTTCTTGTCATGTTGTATTTCTTCTGATGCATATGATGTTCTCTTTTACCATTTAAAACACCCTGGAGAACTGGTGTTTTACCATTTCCTCATTTCTAAAACACTTTGTGTGGGCTTTTCAGTCCTCTTGATAGCAAGATTAATAAAACACTGGAATTCTTGTAAATCAAATCGGGTGGAAAACATTTGAAGCAAAGGCAGCAGTATTTAATGTGTAAGTTTCAGCAATATTAATCCCCCAGTCTACATAAAGAACACTCTTAGAAGTTTCTAAATTGAAAGATTTTAATGGGGAAATAGTTGATCATCTCAGGGCGTTCTTACTCTTTCTTAGGAAGTGTTTTGACAGCAGCTACCTAATATATTCATAATGTTCTCCCCATCTGGATAACCTTTATATTCCTAACCAGGTTGCTTTCTATGTCATAATGTTTTGTATCTGCAGGCTACAGTAGCAGGGATGTTGGACACTAGGGAGTGAATGCATTTCAACCTACATTGTCTCTTCTCTGTTTACTTTCAGGATTTGGATACTATGCACAGTTCAGAGATGAGTTGCTGGAAACTGCTTGGCTGCATCAGCAACTAGAGACATAAAAAGCAAGTCAAGAAAAATAAAACTGTAGACTCCATCGCTGACCAGCTTGAAGAGCATCAGCAGTGAACTATGACAATACAGCAAGTCCTGTTACTTCTGCTGCTCTGGATGCGGCTGCTGTATCCCTGCCATACAGAAATGCTGTTCAGAAGGACTCCTGATCTCAGACCCAAAAGCTCTGGGGGACGTGCATCAGGGAATGATGGAAAAGCAATTCACCGTCAGAAGCGAGGCTGGATGTGGAACCAGTTTTTCCTTTTAGAGGAATACACAGGATCTGATTATCAGTACGTAGGCAAGGTAGGTTTCACATTAAGATTTCTGTATAATTGTCAAGTTTACTTATCCTTCTACAGAGCCCTATTTTCTATGTTTTATTCTAATGCGTAAGAAGCAGATTTCCAGGCTATATATATATTGTTTGTCCTGCTAGAATCACTAAATTAATATTGCTAGTTAAAGTTATTCAGAAATATTTGAATGAAACAAATGAAGATATCTTTGACAAATTTGTTTGCTTTAGCACATCGTTCTTACCAGCAGCCCACTCAGTTTCTCTTCTGTATCAAAACATAACATTTTATAATTAATTATAAAATTCTTTTTTCAACTCTTTCCCTTTGAAAATTTCACATTTCATACAAGATAATGCATTCTTTTTCTGTGCTTATGTTTGAAGAATGCAACCTATTTTGAAGAAAAAATATTCTTCCTCTTTAACTCTCCCTGAATTTCAGTAAACTGCAGTGAGTAAAATTCATTGACAGCCATGTGATAGAAATGAGGTGATGAGGAAGTGAACTACAATAGAATTTGACAAACATGCACATATGACTGCACAGCATACTAGATGCATACATAAAGGACACTAAATGTGTCCTTTAAATTATTTTCAGTTGACATGTTTTGCCCTGCAATTTATTGTAAAATATATAACCTATAATGCCACAATAATATTCAAACAGGTACAAGGAATTAATTCAAAATGGTAATTTGCTTGAAAGTGGAAGTTAGCGTCAGCCATAATGGGTACCAGTTAGCACCAATTGTGGGTGATAAACACAGAAATTCTCTGGGCAACCTGTTCAAGTGTTTGACCACCCACTCAGTAAAAAGTTTGTTCCTATATTTAAAGAGAATTTCCTGTATTTCAGTTTGTGCTTATTGCCTCTTGTCCTGTCACTGGGCACCACTGAAAAGAGACTGGGTCTGTCTCCCTCACTCCTTCCCATCAGGTGTTTATATACATTAATAAGGTCCCTGCTGAGCCTTCTCTTCTCCAGGCTGAACAGCCTAGGCTCTCTCAGCCTCTCCTCATATGAAAAATGCTCCAGTCCCTTAATCATCTTAGGGGCCTTTTTGCTGGACTCTCTCCAGTAGCTCCATGTCTGCGTTTTATGAGGGAGCCCAAAACTGGACACAGTACTCCAGATGTGTCTCACCAGGGCAGAGTAGAGAGTAAGGATCATCTCTCTTGATCTCCTGGTGAGGCTTTTCCTAATGGAGCCCAGGATGCTGTTGACCTTCTTTGCTGCAAGGGCACATTTCTGGCTCATGGTGACCTTGCTGTCAATGAGGACCCCAAGCTCTCTGCAAAACTGCTTTCCAGCCAGTTGGTACCCAGCATGTACTGGTGCATGGGATTATTATATTACAAAACGTTTCTTGAAAGGATTAGAATGTTGGGGGTGTCAAGAAAGGAAATGTTAATTAAAATTTACCAAATTTAAATACTAAGTGAAAAATTAAGAGTGCAAGCTTATGAATGAGTAAATTGCCTCTTTGTTTCCTCTTTTTATTTGTTGCTTTGAGTCTGTGACTTTACCACTAGCATTTGAATGACACAGCCATTTCCAAAGCATGTTGAGAGCCTTGTAACTAGTCCCTATATTTATTTCATACACTTATAGTCTAAAGTCATGCTTCTCAAGTGTTGCAAAGTATCTAGGCCAGTTCCTCAGTCCAGGCCAGACTGATAGCTTAAGAAAATTGACCTTGCCCACAAAATAAGAGGTGTCACTGTATCAAAGCACTGTGCTATTGTATTTGGAAGTGTATTGCTCCCAGAAGCTCCAGGAAAAAAATAGCTTTGCAGGGCACCCTGAATTCCAAATTATTTAAGCTCCTTCAGAAACCTGCTGATTGCTTTTTTTTATTGCGGTATTTTTGAATATTTATGATCCCAAATCATAAAGTGTGAGTGGTGTCACTTAACAATTTTCTTCCAGGCATGATGAGTGAAGGAAGACTCTCTAGAGGGGAAGGGGTTAACATTTTTACAGGCTAACTCATCCATGTTAGAAAAAGAGGGAGAGATGTTGATAAACACAGAACTACTTTGGCTGAAAGAAAATAAGTGTTTGCAAATGGGAAGCGATAAGTAAAGATAAGTAAAATGGCAAATAGAGAGTACAGAACTGAGAAGAAACTCGAGGAGCAGTTAGGACTGCACTTTCACCTTTTTTTTCTCTGGTTAGAGCAAAAAAGTTGCTAACTTGAGCAAGCAAATTTAAAATTAACCTGAGTATATAAAGTTGCCCTATAGTAATTTTCTAAGTTTGGGAAAAGTGTAGAAAACACATGCATGGGGAGAGTTTTACACAAAAGAAAAAAAAGGAAACAGAGATTGTATGTGGAGCTAAAAATTGATTGTTACTCTAATTAATGTTTTAATAGTCTGATAGTCCAAATTCTCAAATTATTAGAGAAAGAAATAATTAATTATTAAAATTGTAGTCATAAACTTTACAGTAGCTATCTCCTTTCCCTGGTGTTGCACTCACCTTTCCAAAGGCCATCTGGGTTGTATAGTCAAAACGTTTTCAGATGTTTCCTTTTATCTGACTTTATCCAAAGCAAAAATTATTTGGATAGGTGGATGACATAAAATGTCACCTTCCTGTTTCTCTGCAACATGTTTGGAGATGGTCTTTGGAAATTATGTGAGATAGTAAGAGCACAAGTTAGAACTCAATGATGAGTGGTCAATGACTAGGAGAGAATGTTTGTCATGGGGAGGTTTCAGTCAAAAATAAGTACTAAGTAAGTGTAATTTTTAAAATTGACAATAATAGTTGCATGACAAACATGCCAGTGAAATGATCAGCAGAAATTCCAAAACTCAGGCTACCAGATTCATCTGGATTTGTGATTTACAGCTGCTTGACTTCTGAGCTCATGACTGATATATTTTTTCTTGTTTCTTATCCTGCATCTATATATCTGTCAAGGGAGCTTGAAAACTGTTGAATATCACATTACTCTTGAATCCAGTGCCTACAATTCACAATGCAATTTATGCATTCATTTATTCACTTTTTAAGTCAGCTTGAGAATGTTCTGCTAGAATAATATGACAGAAATGAGGTTCAATGAATGAATGGGATAAGTAATCCAGTAACAGCTGAAGAGTTCCTTCTTTAAGTTAACCATGTTTGTGAAATGGTGGCAAATTACATATTGACTGATTATGGACATTCACTCGTTGCTTCAGGTCAGTATTTATTATTATTATAAGAAAGGAAGATGGTCATCTTTTCCTTCATGTAATACACAACATCCTGAGGGTAGAAATCAAAACTACATAAGTGAATTTTTTATACGCAGAACCTCAAATAATAATTACATCAGTAGTTTCTGGTTTCTGGTAAGGGTTGAAGCCATAAAAGTGTAGTGTGGGAAACCAGACCTATATATGCATTACACAATTTATCTTTGAGCTATCTTTGCAAAAATATACTAGGAGACAGTAATTCTGAGAAAAGGTACTTTTCCCAATTTCAGAGAAACATTGCAGGGATGTTAAAAAAGAATCTTAAACCTCATATCAGAAAAGACATTTTATTCATATTTGGGGTTAGAGTTATGGTTAATACTTCCTTTATGTCTTTTTCTGTGCAGAAAGTCTATGTATGCTCTATTATTCTTTCTTAACATACTGATAGCTGATTCATAATTTTTATTTCTTTTTGTTAGTATATAGCTGCATTAAGATTTAACTGCAGGGTTGGATTTAATTTTGTTTTATCACATTTGTACACAGGAAATGTATATGAATAATGAATGTTAGTATATGGTTTCAAGGCCCATTTATTATTTTTCAAAGAAAGTGGTGCAATTACAAAGTATTACACAGTTTCAAACTTGTTCTGAAAATCTTCAATTTATTTTGAGTGTATCCAGCAAAAACATATTTCTTTTAAATCTAAAAATTATACTCTAATAACTGTTACCTAAAGGAAGCACTACTGTGTACCAACAGTGTTGTAATCCATAGTCATTCAAAAATAAATTTACAAATAAATTCTTCATCCATGTTAAAATTTCCTTCCTTATTATTTCACCAGATCTTGCCATTTGTTTCATTCTTGCAGATATTTTTCCCACTTTGCTTTCTGACATAGTGATCTTTTCCGGCACTTTTTATCACAGTAGTTTTATTGCATAAAGGATCAACTGACATGAACGAGAATGAAGTCCTTAGTTACACTGCAGTGTTTTTTAGTATCTCAAAAGATAATTTATCATATATTTGCACATAGATTTATATATAATTTTGCGTGTGCCATATTAGAACTGTTACCAGAAAGGATTATCCTGGCAGTATTCATAATTGCATGCTTCTAAGTGCATGCATTGATGGTGTAAAGAGCAGAACTGTCAACTCACTTAGTTCCCTTTAGTTCGAGAACTCCAACACGGACAGAATTCTGAGGAAAGGACTTGGAGTATTATCAACATATGCATACATGACACAGTTTCAAGAACAACAGTACTGGTTTGTAGCCTATCTTTTCCTTTTAGTAACTATCTGCGTCTGTTGATGTTGTGGATGATATACCACAGAACTGGTACCTGAAGGAGGGTCCCACATCTGTAACTCAATAAAGCCTTAAAAGACAGCAATCCCCAAAATGGCATTGCTTTTAGACACCTCAGCAAGAGTGTAGTGTGTAACAAAAGTGTGAATGGAGCCCAGGACAGCTTACCACCCAGTCATAAAGATGTAAAGTAAGGAAGCCTAAGATGTTGCTTGTACTCTAGTTAAGTGTATATGTATTGGAATTAAATACACTGTTTTAAGTTAGTATTGCTAGCATTCCTTCATATTGCTTAGTATTGTTAGTATTGCTTAGTATTGCTTAGTATTGCTTCATATAGTCCATAACCCAATGAGAAATATTTTACATGGAATTTGGCAACATCAGAGGTAAAAAGATGGATTTTCCTGAAAGTCTATGTTCTGTCAACATAAAAGGATAAAGAATAGCTAACATCAGATTGCATAAAATTGTCACTGTTGGAGAAACAGCCAGTTTTAAGGAATGATTAAACAAAATAATTTCCTGAAAGAAATGAAAGCCAGAAACCATCCTGGGCAGGAATTTTAAATGGACTTTTCTTTCTGATGCAGCAGCTACCAAAAATACTGGTTTTGGAGAGGGTAATACAAAAGAGCATGTTGTCTTGATTTCAAAGGGTTCGCCATCAAATGGGACAAAAAAAAAAAAAAAAGTGTTGCTGTTGTAGCGGTAAAATGACAACTTACCAAACCCTTTTAAAAGCTTCTGTATTTTGATTCCTGAAGAATGTTTCTACCATAGCTCTTTCTTTTGTAAAGACTTTTGGCATCATGAGAGACTAAAGAGCAGGATTTTTTAATTGAAAGTGCTCATATGCAGGCATAACATCTGGTGTGAAGATCTGATTGAGCATAAAATGCCTTCTCTTTCAGGTGAAGGGAATCAACTCTGTGGCATTGAAGTTCTGTAGAGGTTGAATTTTCAGCTAGAACAGATTCTCATGACAGGGATCAATAAAGAAGAATGGAAAGGGAGGAAAGACATTCTGCAAACTGAATAAATGAATTTTGATCTGCTGTGTCTAGGACTCAGCTGTCAAGGTGAAAGAGGACAGCTTGTCCTTTAACAGTTTCCACTTGGGATTTTTTTGGTGTAACTCTACTAGATGCAAAAAGCAAGCTGTTCACAGCTGTATATCTTCAAAAATCTTATCTCGTTGAAGATACTGCAGTGTGGTGAAATTGACACTTGAGGGACAACAACATTTAGAAAATTATTTCTTTCTCAGGAAGACTTAACACATAGGTTGTGAAGAGGGTTATTTAAGGCACCAATTTATGGCAAGCATATGAAAGCTTGCTTTTGGAGGTACATGTGTGGGCTCCTAGGTATTTCAGCACAGGTCAAGAATGTCAGAGTGAAATATGTTTCAGTTTCTTTTCTTTTTGAAGGACTGGTTCGTTTCTACCTCTTCTTGTACTCCAGAACACAGGAAATATGATGGCTTCTCAAAACACATTCTACAACCATTGATTTTCCATAACAACCATTGATTTTCCATAACATCAGAGGCATCAAAACTTCCTGTAAGATTGTCTTGGAGGCTGTTTGATTCTCAGTGAGTGTTGAGATTAAATTCTTTCTCAAACTCTGTTGGGATCCAGCTTAGTAGGGAGTTTATGACTATAACTGGTTAGATTCATCATTTACTCTAAATTGAAGTGTGCAGATGGTTTATATTTTCTGTTTGCAAAAGGACTATTCCTTTGGAAACCTCAGTGTATGTCGGAGTCTCTGACTTCTTTCTTCATTGAACAGCAGAAGAAGGTGCTGGTGGCAAAGAGCTGACCTGGCTGAATAATAAGTTTTTCTTCACACAAAGAATGAATTATTTGTTAGCTACTGTATTGCATGTATCCCTACAAGACACTGGGTTTTGCTGGATGACACAGGACAGAGTTAACAGACAGTTGTTAAGGAATGCAAAGGCTTTGTAATATCCACCAGTCTTTTAGTGAAGACCGAAGAAGCCACAGTTGTTGTGTGCCTGAATCCAAAGCCAGATATATTTGTTTAAAGGCTGTGGATTCCCAGCCCTGAACAGATGTCTGTGCATATGTGTTTCTCAAAAGCATTGTCTGGCAACAAGGGAAGAGGGGTTGGGTCATTTGGGTAGGACATACTGAGGGCATACTCAACTCAACTGCTTAAGGGAATGATCCCCAGTGTCCAAAGTATCTGGTGGTAATTTTGGTCAGATGTGCCAGGCACTGTGAATGAAAGATCTAAGTGAGCATTCCCAGTTGCCTCTTTAGACTGGCAAATCTTGGAAAGGGTGAGGAAGAACAGAGATCTACAGTGAAACTCCAGTGCTTCACAGTGATCTAGTACTGGAATGGATTACTGTTCTTTTAGACATTTTTTTAGGGGTGCAGGCCGCATCCAACAGAGCTGAAGGTAGATGTTCTGAGGCAGTTTTGCCCTTCTCAAGGAGTTAAGTGTCAGTATTTGTTCAGTTAAGGAGAAATGCTGAATATGTTGAATGCCTCTCTGCTTAAAATCTGTCTTAAAGACTAAACAGACAGACTGCTTTGGGATTTGTGCTTTTTCTCTAAAATGGTAAAGTCAATAGGACTGTTCATCCAACCAGAACCAACTAGTGCTGAATGTTTCATAAAACCAGTGGGGCCTCATCAGATGCTGGTAGCTCAAATAGTCAAGTTAGATATTAGAGGACATACAGCACACATTGGGAAAGAAAGAAAGGAAGGAAGGAAAGAACATAGGCAAGGATAGAAAAATGAAACAAAAAAACCTAAAAAGATGAAAAAGTAGGCTAATTAACAGTGGTGCCATTCAAACTCTAGCTTAGCAGAGAAGACCTGAAAGACAGATCTGAAAGGCAGCATGTCCTATACTTTTATTACTGTTTGAGTTGGACACAAAGAAATGAGCTCAGAGTATGCCAATGCCTCTATGGGTGCTGTTAGGGAAAAACTGTCTGGCTAACAGCACTAGTCTAGTTGTAATCAAATGGATATGTCTTCTTTACCAACTGGTATGGTGAAAAGAGGGGAAGCGCCATGGTTCCAGGTTTGTATCTGCATGAAATCTTCACTGGTAATGAAGTCTGTACCAGTTCCAGGCTCACATCATGTATCCATATGTAGCTAATTGCCAGAGGACCTTGAGTCACATTGCAAGTGATGCCCCAGTGAGCAAACCGAACCATGGTCCAGACAGAAATCACTCTCTAAGACTACAAGACGCCAAATAGAGAAGCAAGGCAAACCACATAAAAAAGAACTGTAAGACAATATATTACTTAGGTAGACACATCTATGTCTTAGGTAGAAACATGTAAATGTGCTTGTAGACAATAGCTTGAAGTGAAACACTAAGCTTAGTCCAGAATCTTTTTCACTTCTATGGGTACAGCTTTACACATAGTTTGCATAATTTTAAAAGTCATGATAACTGGAAGAGTTATAGTGAATAAATGGGATGTCATCTCTAAAAGTTATATTTGCTCAGCTTTCAGGCAAATACTAATTTGATAGTTTGTTCTTATTTATCATAGAATCATAGAATGCTTTGGGATGGAAGGGACCTTTAAAGGTCATCTAGTCCAACGCCCCTGCAATAAACAGGGACATCTAAAGCTAGATCAGGTTGCTCAGAGCCCCATCCAGCCTATCCTTGAATGTTTCCAAGGGTGGGGCATCCACCACCTCTTTGGGCAACCCATTCCAGTGTTTCACTACCCTCACTGGAAAAAATTTCTTCCTTATATCTAGTCTGAATCTACCCTCTTTTAGTTTAAAACCATTACCCCTTGTCCTGTCACAGCAGGCCTTGCTAAAAAGATTATCTCCGTCTTTCTTGTAGGCCCCCTTTAAGTATTGAAAGGCTGCAATAAGGTCTCCCTCCAGCCTTTTCTCCTCCAGGCTGAACAACCCCAGCTCTTTCAGCCTTTCCTCATAGCAGAGGTGTTCCAGCCCTCTGATCATTTTTGTAGTCCTTCTCTGGACCCGCTCCAACAGGTCCATGTCTTTCCTGTGCTGAGGACTCCAGAGCTGGATACAGTACTCCAGGTGGGGTCTCACCAGAGTAGAGGGGCAGAATCACCTCCCTTGACCTGCTGGCCACGCTTCTTTTGATGCAGCCCAGGATGCGGTTGGCTTTCTGGGCTTCAAGCACACATTGCTGGCTCATGTCCAGCTTTTCATCCACCAGTACCCCCAAGTCCTTCTCCTCAGGGCTGCTCTCAATCCCTTCATCCCCCAGTCTGTACTGATACTGGGGGTTGCCCCGACCCAGGTGCAGGACCTTGCACTTGGCCTTGTTGAACCTCATGAGGTTCACATGGGCCCATTTCTCCAGCCTGTCCAGGTCCCTCTGGATGGCATCCTGTCCCTCAGGTGTGTCAACTGCACCACTCAGCTTGGTGTCATCTGCAAACTTGCTGAGGGTGCACTCAATCCCATGGTCTATGTCATTGATGAAGATATTAAACAGCACTGGCCCTAGTATGGACCCCTGAGGGAGACCACTCGTCACTGATCTGCATCTGCACATCAAGCCATTGACCAATACCCTCTGGAGGTGACCATCCAGCCAGTTTGCTATCCACTGAACAGTCCACCCATCAAATCCATATCCTTCCAATTTAGAGAGAAGGATATTGTGGGGGACCGTGTCAAAGGCCTTACAGAAATCCAGATAGATGACATCCGTAGCTCTTCCCTTGTCCAATGATGCAGTCACTCCATCATAGAAGGCCACTAGGTTTGTCAGGCAGGACTTGCCCTTGGTGAAGCCATGCTGGCTGTCTTGAGTCACCTCCCTGTCCTCCATCTGCCTTAGCATAGCTTCTAGGAGGATCTATACCATGATCTTCCCAGGCACAGAGGTGAGGCTGACAGGTCAGCAGTTCCCAGGGTCCTCCTTTTTAAAACTGGGTGCAATGTTTCCCATTTTCCAGTCCCCAGGGACTTCACCTGACTGCCATGACTTTTCAAATATCATGGAGAGTGGCTTGGCAACTGCATCAGCCAATTCCCTCAGGACTCTGGCATGCATCTCCTCAGGACCCATAGACTTATGTATGTTCAGGTTCCTCAGGTGGTTGCGAACCTGATCTTCACTTACAGTGGGAGGACCTCTGCCCCCCTGATCCCCGTCAAATGGCCCATTGACTTGGGAGGTGTGAGGAGAGAGGTTGCCAGTGAAGACTGAGGCAAAGAAGTTGTTGAGTACCTCAGCTATCTCCTCCTCTGTTGTTACCAGCTTGACAGTTTTGCTCATCAGAGGGGATATGATTTCTTTAACCTTTCTTTTCTGGTTGACATACATGTAGAAGCCCTTATTATTCTTTGCATCCCTTGCCAGGTTCAGCTCCAGCCAAGCCTTGGCCTTCCTGATCCCATCCTTACACAACCGGGCAGCATCCCTGTACTCTTCCCAGGATACCAGTCCCTGTTCCCACTGTCTGCGCGTTCTCTTCTTGCCCTCTTCTTACCCACAGATCATGACTGAGCCACGCTGGCCTCTTCCCTTCCTTGCCTGATTTCTTGCACCTGGGGATTGAGAGCTCTTGTGCTCTATGGAAAGTGTCCTTAAAGATCTGCCAGCTCTTTTCTTCTCCTTGTCCCCGAGGGCCATTTCCCAGGGGGTCCTGTTGATTGATGAACTCCTTGAAGAGCTGGAAGTTTGCTTTCCTAAAATTCAGGGTCCTGACTATACTCTTCACCTGACCCTTATCTATCAGGACTGTGAACTCCACCAGTTGTGTGATCACTGCAGCTGAGGCTGCCTCCAATCCTGACACCACCGATGAGCTCACTTGCATTGGTGACCACCAGGTCCAGTGTTGCATCCCCTCTGGTGGGGCTGTCTATGACCTGACTTAAGAAGTTGTCCTCCATGCACTCCAGGAGTCTCCTAGATTGCCTACTGCCTGCTGTGTTACTTTCCCAGCAGATGTTGGGGTGGTTGAGATCCCCCAGCAGGTCAAGAGCCTGTGAGCATGAAGCTTCCTGTAGTTGAAGAAAAAAGGCTTCATCAACAGGCTCTCCTTGATTAGGCAGCCTGTAGTAGACCCCAACTGCGAGGTTCTCTTTGTTGCCTCTGTCTCTAATTCTTACCCATAAACTTTCAACCTGCTCGTGGCTATTCTTCAGGGACACTTCTTCACATTCTATCCATTTCTTGACACAGAGGGCAACGCCTCCACCCCTCCTACCTCACGTGTCCCTTCTGAACAGCTTGTAGCCATTGATAGCTGCACTCCAGTCATGGGATTCATCCCACCAAGTTTCCAGTAATGGCAACTAGGTCATAACTTTCTAGCAGCATGGTAGCTTCCAGCTCCTTCTGTTTGTTGCCCATGCTGCGTGCATCGGTGTAGAAGCACTTCAGCTGGGCTGTCGTCTGTGGCACCTTCTTGGAGGAACACCTCTTGGTTCCCTTGAGGAATTTCTCTGATATTTCCCTGTTGGCTCCTATTACCTCAAGAGCCCCCTTCTCATCCCCATAAGATTTCGACTGTGCTGCAGTGTCTCCAGCATGCCTCAGATCAACAGGCTGAGGGCCCCTCGCTAACACCACATCCCCTGCTAGTACTCCATCCCTCTAACCATGGTGTGTCATCCCACCGCTTATCACAGGCGAGCCTGACATCAACCCCCACCCCCTTCAAGTCTAGTTTAAAGCTCTGTCAATCATCAGCCCTGCTAGCTCCTGAGCAAAGACCCTCTTCATCCTTTGAGAAAGGTGAACCCCATCAGATGCCAGCAAGCCTGGTGCCGTGTAGGCCATCCCATTGTTGAAAAACCCCAAATTGTGACGATGACACCAGCTACAGAGCCATGTATTAATGGACTGGATCTGTCTGTTCCTTTCAAGGGCAAGGAGGGAGTTCGCCTCCCACCCTGAGCATGGCCTTGCCTCCAGTCACTTCTTCCCTTTAGGCTGCTGCCTGAAGCCCGGCGGTGGGAGGATACAGGGTTCCCTTGATCTTGAGTATTTCCTATTTGGTGCTCCTGTTTCTGTTCCAGGGAGGGCAGAGCTTGTCTCCAACAGTCAATCTCTTGCTCAGCCTCCCTCATGCTCCTTAACCTTTCTACTTCCTCTCGTAGCTCTACCACCAAGCTGAGCAGATCATCCACCTGGTCACACCTCACACAGCTGTTCTCACTACTGCCAACCATTACCAGTGAAAGCCTCTGGCACTCCCCGCAGCCTGAGACCTGGACAGCTGCAGGGTTTGTTGGGAGCGCAGTTTGGGTTGCCACATCCATTTTACTGGTTGTAGACATGGCCGCCTGCTGGGTGGAGACCATAGCTGAGCTCCTTCTGAGAAGGTGAAATTTCTCCTTGGCCTCTATAGGACCATAAGTATTATATAGTTTAACACTGTTAATCATCTTTAATTGAAATTCAAAGCATGGAAGCTGCAATAGATCCTGAAAAACATGAGGTGGTTTTAATCATTATTCTTTTTTTCACCTTAAGGGAAACAAACTAAAACTGCATGCCATTTCTTGAGGGAGGTGCGAAGTAGAGGATGCTGCTCATTGAAATAGGTCTTCAAACATTAAATTCTGCTGAACAGAGTTATTAATCCATTGAAAATTAAATGAACTTTCTAGTTCTTCCTGACCAAAATGACCCTTCGCAGGCATTTGAAAGCTTTCTGTTTCAAGCACAGCTTTTACATACTACTACTGGTATGTTTAACTTCTGAGGTAAAGCACTAAAATGTATTTCCTATTTGCTATCATATGTCATGGGCAGCGTTTTGCCCTTCCCTACCCAGGCTTTCCCCAAGGCGCCCACCCGGGGCTGAGGGGCTCAGCTCTGCCCTGCGCTGGGGCCCTTGGAGCCGGCTGCAACCGGCTGTGGCCAGCACGGGGCAGCCCCGGCAGCCCCAGCTGCCAGCACCTGGGCACCTGCAACCTATATGATAACATACTTAGCTCAAGTATATTAAAACAGTTTTTTGTTATTTCCTTTTCCATGCATCAATAAATCTTAGTATTGTAGAATCATACACTATGCTCATACTTAATTTTAATCTGCTGTGAGTGCTTCACAAATAACACTTTCAAAATAGCGTGAGAGTTTCACTTCATGATTTTCTACATCCATCTAATTGCTTTCATGTTCTTACCCCTTATGCAAATGCTTTTCAAGTCTACTCAGAAACTAATGCAAATATGAGTAGGGACTAGTAGCTGAATATTGTTTCTTCTTTTTCTGTCAAGTAACTGGAAGGTACATCTAACGGTGTTCAGTGCTACAAGGTAGTATGGTAAATGCAAGCCACTGGGAATGTATGAATGGTTTAATGAAAACTTGCTAGTTGTGATACAAGAGTGACGAAGATTTTTTGACTTCTCCATTTTACTTTTTTTACACATTAATACCTGAGTGCAAGCCATTTATCAATATACTCTATTTTTCTTTTCAAATAAGAATAAAAGCAGGTGCATTGTAACCATAATTTAGAATCAGAACCCAGGAACTCAAACTGTGATATAAAATGTCAGAGAGATTTTGTGTGTGTTTGTGTTTTGTTTTGATGAGCACGCTTTAAGTTGCAGCTAAGGCAGACTTTCTTTTCTGAGTGCAGGAGATGTCTACAACAGTAGTGGTGGTAGTTGCAATGTAAATAATTCATCGAATAAAGGCTCAGTTCTGGTGTGAATTTGATGAGAAGTGATAATGAGACTGAGTGGTCAGTATGGTCCTACTAGTCACTGGGGTAAGTTTCCTGCCATTGCCTTTCTCAGTCTCTGAGAAAACTACTTTAAAATGTTTGACTTTTTTTCCCCTCATAATCCCAATAGCAGTGATCTGCTATTTTAAAACTAATTTCTAAAAGAGACAATTCTGCTCTGTGCAAGCACAAAGTGCAATAACATTGATCAGTGCTTAGGAATATTTAGAGGGAAGATAGTTTAAGTTATGGGCATCTTTCCAGCAGGTGTAAAATCACCAGTAAGATGCATTTTGCTGAGAGCTATAGCTCTTTTGGGTGGTTTCCAAACTCAGAGTTTGTACGTGGTTATGTATTGCACTTCAAATGGCATCATGCTTCAAAATAGTATAAGAAACAGGAAAGTAGTTTAGTCTGAACTCTTCAGGTCCTTTCAGTTCAATTTCTCTTTCAAATTTAAAATTCTATCTGCTTGTCACAAAAAGATACTTCAAAAAGGAAAGAAGTGATAAAACTGAAATAATTTATATTTAAAGCCATAGCTCAGGAAAAGTAGAGTCTTCTTCATCACAGTACATTCATTCACTCAAGGAATTAAAAAACATAATAGAAAAAGGAGCTTTAGAAATGTTTGACCTCCACCTTGTTTGAAATGATAAAAGTATAAATAGCCAATAGTTTCAACAGCAATTCAAAGGCTGATGCTTTAGGGACTTTTGTTTCTCTGCTCTTGATTTTTTTAAAAATCAGATGCAGATGACCTTTTAAATATCCTATATACACAGATAGCAAGGAAGAGCTGGGGGTAATACTGAGGGAAAATTGGTGACTTGCAACAAAATAACCATGAGGGAGAGAGTTCTAAGAAGTTAAAAGTTGATGATTACCCTTTCAAAATGTCTTCCTGCTGGAAGCTTTTTCTTATGAGAGTGGTTTTGTCTTTGAAGGTAATTAAAAATAAGCCAAAAAGGCTGTAATGGCAAGTTCTTTCAAACCCTCCAATGCCTTCTGTTTTGAGGAAGTAAGTAGCTATACAGTCAATGTATCTGAACTCCCTGGCAGACAGAGTAGGTTTTGTTTGCAGGAGTAAACAGACATCATTCTCCAACTCATCAGTGTTACTTCCTCAAACTAAATTATTTCTGTTTCCTGAGTCTTTTAACAGCTACCTGAAAGTGTTAAAGGAGGACTGGACCACTGAGGGGAAAAATTGCCCTCTAATTTGACAATATTTTGGTCTGTAGCGATTTTAAATGTGCAACCATAGGTGAGTTCATGCATTCTTCAAGTCTCAGAACAGAAGTTGTCTTGTTTTCATTTCAAAGATCCAATTCACAGACCATCCAGTTGCCTGAAACACAGGTGCAAGGTACCTTAGGTGTGTGAACACACCTAACAACTTAGAAAGGCATTAATCAATAATTAGGTGGCTTGGCATGCTAAAAGGCATGTCCAAACAGACTGTATGCAAGCATCTAGATGGAAAATATAAGCCGAAAGAAGGTACATAATGTTCTGGGGTATTTATGATGTTGTACGTTAGAAAACTATGTAGTTACAAAAATTACTGCCTGCACTGTAAGAATCAGATGGCTGGGCACACAAAATTTCTATGGGAAAAAATTCTGGATACTTTCAACAATATGTAAAAATTGAAGAACACCTCAGCGCTCAATTGCAATTCTGTTCATCTCTTCTGTTTCCCTTTTCCTAGTTGTAGAAAAACTTTGCTCCTTCATATTGGCTTACATTGATACTCTGTGCCTCTCTTCTATTTCCTCCATCTGTGGTCTTCAGTCCAGTTATGTTACCTGGATTTAGCATTATTGTTTTACACGCAATGCAGACCCGCGCCAAATTAACTTTTTGGGGGCAAAAAGTGTAGGTGCTCTCTCTGGTTCTGAACTTCCTTCGAGCCTGCCTTTCCTTTCAACTTGCCTACATATATTTCTTAAAGCAGTGGTGGGAAGACATGAACATATTAAGTTTCCTCTTGATGTAAAGTTTGAGGTAATCATACTGTCCTTCATTGGCAATATTTTGGTGACTTCTGATTTATTTTTATTGCCCAAAGAATGGCTGTACTTTCTTAATGATTCTCAAGCAAATGACATTTATTAAGACAACAAGGTTGGAAATAGAGGTTAGACTTGATGATTTGAAATATTTTAGGGTGAAACTGTGGTAGCAAAACAAAAAAAGAACAAAACCAAAACACCTACTTTGTAGAAGAACTTGGAAGATTGCCATTCTGAGTATTTTGTAAAGTGGCTGCATGATACAGTACAGATGATCATGCAGAATACTTTGTCTCTTCCTCATCCAAAAACAGCTGAGTATAGAAGGAACCTCTCTTTCCTCCCATTTAGTTTAGAAACTGTTTTATGCTATGAAAATGTTTTTCTGGGTTTTCTTCCTAAAAAGTTTTAATAGGTTTTTGTAATTATATATACTTTAGAAGTACATATGCTACAATGTAGTGATTAGTAGAATAAATTACACTTGATATCCAAAGGCATATAGTAGAAATAAAGATTTCTTCCTTCTATATTAAGAACCCCATCTTCCAACAAGAACTTTTGCATAACCTTTTTTGAGGTATGGCATTTGATGTAAAATATGCATAAATTAAAATTTCTGAGTCTCCATGTTTATGATTGCTTATTCCACTACAACTGGGATCTTTAGAAAGTAGAAATATTTAAGAACTATTACTTTGGCATGAATATAATAATTAATAACTATTACTACCTAGGCAATCATGGTTATAAATTATCTAGTTTACTACTTAATGATAAAAATGGTATTGATATTTTAAATTTTGACAAGGAGAAAAATGACTAATGTAATTGTGTAAGAGGTGAAGTAAACAGGGAGAAAAATGAGAGTTCTATATAAATTTTATATTTTAAAGAGTAGTAATTTAAAGAAATGTCATGAAACAGTCCATTTTGAGGAAGGAAACAGAAAAGTTAGGTAGCGTAACGCAGTGTTCCAGGCCATGTTACTAAAATTTAGGAAAATTTTTAATGAAGTGGAGGTGCTTGTGAAATGCTAAATTAATGTGACAAATAGAACATATGAGCTTCAGGAGAGGCTAAATGGGTACAGCCAAATAGCAGATAAATACATCTATGAGGGGGCAGAGCCATGAGAGATACAGGACTTTTGCAAAATGATATTAATTTTTTTATTTGCAAAATTTGACAGGACTCACCACTCCTTTTGTTCTTTAAAAATATCTGTCACTTGTAAGAACCACTGTGCAGGAATATGGCCACATTTTCTCACACAGTGATATTACTGAGGATGCCAGCTCCACAGAGGATTCCTAGAGGACTTAGAAATACCTTCAGCAATCAGCAGGATGTCTTAGGTCATTCAAAAAGGATAATGAGTCTGCTACATAAATAATACATTTGGAAGATAAGGAAAATGATTGCTTAATTATCTCTTTAGTTAGGTCAGGTTATGTGACAGACCATTCTCTATATGTCATGAGTGGCATGTTTTCTGGTAAAAGCCAAGTAAAATAAATGTAATAGCTAGAGGACTACTGAGCGGTGTGACACTGGAAAGAGCTACATGGGATTAATCAAGGCTTATCATTTAAGAATAATGGTAGAGATTTCAGTAATACTGATGTATTTGCTAGGAAGAGATAAGGATGTGCCATACAAAACAAAGTCACTGAAGGAGCAAGGAATACTGTTTCAAGTGCCATGTAAGTCTGTGTACCATAAAAGAGAATTAGGAAGTTTTCTAGGAATAGTGTAGAATTCTTTTTACTGCTGAAAGAAGAAAGTAGGAGCTAATAGTGCACAAGGGAAAAACTAAAGTTTCATGAAACTGGGACTAATTACTGGATTACTGTCTAAGTTTGCCAATGACACAAAATTGGGAGGAGCTGTAGACAATCTCGAGGGCAGAGAGGCCCTGCAGAGAGATCTGGACAAATTAGAGAGCTGGGCAATCACCAACCGTATGAAGTTTAACAAGGGCAAGTGCTGGATTTTGCACCCGGGACAGGGCAGCCCTGGATGTACATACAGACTGGGGAACAAGAGGCTGGAGAGAAGCCCCACGGAGAGGGATCTGGGGATTCTGGTTGACAGCAAGTTGAACATGAGCCAACAGTGTGCCCTGGCAGCCAGGAGGGCCAGCCGTGTCCTGGGGTGCATCAAGCACTGTATTGCCAGCCGGTCGAGGGAGATGATTGTCCCACTCTACTCTGCACTGGTGCGGCCTCATCTTGAGTGCTGTGTGCAGTTTTGGGTGCCACAGTACAAAAAGGATACAAAGCTACTAGGGAGTGTCCAGAGGAGAGCCGGGAAGATGGCGAAAGGTTTAGAGGGGAAGCCGTATGAGGAGCAGCTGAAGTCACTTGGTCTGTTCAGCCTGGAGAAGAGGAGACTGAGGGGAGACCTCATTGCAGTCTACAGCTTCCTCACAAGGGAAGGAGGAGGGGCAGGCGCTGATCTCTTCTCCCTGACGACCAATGATAGGACCCGAGGGAATGGCAGGAAGATATGGCAGGGGAGGTTTAGGTTGGACATAAGGAAAAGGTTCTTCACCCAGAGGGTGGTGGAGCACTGGAACAGGCTCCCCAGGGAGGCAGTCACCACGCCAAGCCTGACAACATTCAAGAAGCATTTGGACAAAGCCCTCAGACATATGGTGTGAATTTTGGGGTTGCCTTATGCAGGGACAGGAGTTGGACTCGATGATCCTTGTGGGTCCCTTTCAACTCAGGACATTCTATGATTCTGTGATTCTAATTCTGGAAAAAAGAGAATGCAAAAGCTCCCTGTGGTTCTACAGACAAAACAAAAAGAATGGAGGGTTTTGGTATAAATGATAAAGCAGTAATTTATGTCAAACCAAGGAGATTTAAAAAAAAAAAACAAACACAAATGCAAAGAAAACCCAAACACCAACAATATAACCAATATAGTATATTTTATTGGAAATTGTGAAAAGGGAGATTAGGATTGCTTTTGATGTCTTACAAATGCCAGCAAATGTCATAAGAGCTTTATGAAAATATTGACTGGGCCTATCAGCTGATTACCAGAGTTCATGAAAGTTAGAAATAATTTTTCATCAGTGATGTAGTACACAGAACACATTTTTGAAAACAGCAATTATCATTGCAAGGGAAAGTAATTACTATGGAGTACAGTTCTTAATTTGTAGCAGTGAAGATCAGGATGGACTTTCTGTCTTCAGTAAAAGTAGCTGAGTAATACCGTTCAATGGGCTGATGATGCTGTCTTGTATGTACACACACGTAACGTGTAATGCTCTGTATGACTTGTGCCAAGATTTATCTCCAAGTCTAGTTATTTTGGTATCTTACAGTCTGATAGAGGAATAAAATGTGCTGCTTTGGTAGGAGAAGTTTTAATTTGAATTTTAATTATAGCTACCTATCCAGTCTTAATACAAACACGATTAAATTCAGTTAAATTTCCATATGTAATTTTAAGTCCCTATGTAATTGAAGTGTGTCTACAGGGTGTCTACAAAGCACCATTGTGGTCAAATCCCCCAAACCATCTCATGGGAACACAACATGCTGGGAATCCCCTCTTAAGTGCCTGTATACTAATGCACACGGTATGGGGAATAAATACAATGAGTTAGAGATCTGCATGCAGTTTCAGGGCTGTGATCTTGTTGGAATTATGGAGATGTGGAGGGATGGCTCCCATGATTGGAGTGTTGCAATGGAGGGATACAGGCTCTTTAGGAAGGACAGAAAAGGAAGACAAGGAGAGGGAGTTGCCCTTTATGTGAGAGAGCAGCTAGGGTGCATGGAGCTCTGCTTGGGGACGGAAGAGGAGCCAAAAGAGAGTTTATGGGTTAAAATTAAAGGGAGGACAGGCAAAGGTGACACTGTGGTGGGTGTCTGCTATAGGCCACCTGATCAGAAGGAACAAGTGGATGTCGCCCTCTAAAGACAGGTAGGAACAGCCTCACGTTCACGGGCTCTGGTCCTCATAGGGGATTTCAAACACTCATATCTGTTGGAGAAACTACACAGCAGGGCATAAGCAATCCAGGAGGTTCCTGGATTGCACTGATAATAACTTCTTCTTCCAAGTGATTGAGGAGCCAACAAGGAGAGGTCCTCTACTGGACCTCATACTCACTGAAAAGGAGGGCCTCATTGAGGATGTGAAGGTCAAAGGCAGCTTTGGCTGCAGTGACCATGAGATGGTGGAGTTCAGGGTCCTGAGGGGAGGGAACAGAGTGAAAAGCAAGCTCACAACCCTGGACTTCAGGAGAGCAGAC
Organism: Theristicus caerulescens; assembly: GCA_020745775.1. Classification (NCBI taxonomy): domain Eukaryota; kingdom Metazoa; phylum Chordata; class Aves; order Pelecaniformes; family Threskiornithidae; genus Theristicus; species Theristicus caerulescens. Next base: position 81,391,310 of record CM036558.1, read on the forward strand.
TTTGTCCTCCTCAAAGATCTGTTCAGAAGAGTCCCATGGGATAAGGCCCTAGAGGGAAAAGAAACCCACAAAAGCTGGTTAATATTCAAGGATCACCTCCTCCCAGCTCAAGAGTGCTCCATCCCAATTAATAGGAAGTCAGGCAAAAATGCCAGGAGGCCTGTGTGGATGAACAAGGAGCTCCTGGCCAAACTCAAACACAAAAAAGAACCATACAGAGAGTGGAAGCAAGGACAGGTAACCTGGGAGGAATACAGAAACATTGTCCAAGCATCCAGGGATGAAGTTAGGAAAGCTAAAGCTCCAGTGGAATTGAATCTTCCCAGGGATGTCAAAGACAACAAAAAGGGTTGTCATAGGAGTAAGTACATAGGAGACAAAAGAAAGACTAGGGGAAATGTGGGCCCATTGCTCAATGAGACGAAGGACCTGGCTACACAGGACATGGAAAAGACAGAAGTACTGAGTGCCTTATTTGCCTCAGTCTTTACTAGCAATACCAGCCTTCAGGAATCCCACGTCCCAGAAACCAGGGGGAAAGGTTGGAGCAAGGAATATGTATCCTTGGTGGAGGAGGATCAGGCCAGGGAATACCTGAGCAAACTGGACCTCCATAAGTCCATGGGACCTGATGAGATGTACCCATGAGTGCTGAGGGAGCTGGCAGATTCATTTCAAGGCCACTCTTGATAATCTTTGACTGACCATGGTGACTGGGAGAAGTACCTAAAGACTGAAGGAAAAGAAATGTCACCTTCATCTTCAAGAAGAGCAAGAAGGAGGACCCAGGGAACTACAGGCCAGTCAGACTCACCTCAGTCCCTGGGAAGGTGATGCAGCAGCTAATCCTGGAAACCATTTCAAGCACATTATGGACAAGAAAATTATCAGGAGTAGTCAGCATGGCTTCACCAAGGGGAAGTCACGCTTGACCAACTAGATAACCTTCTGTGATGAAGCGACTGGCCTGGGAGGTGATGGGAGAGCAGTGGATATTGTCTGCTTGGACTTCAGTAAGGCCTTTGACACTATCTCCCATGAGCTCCTTATAGAGAAGCTGTTGATGTACGGGCTGGATGAGCAGACTGAAACTGGCTTAATGGCCAGGTCCAGAGGGTGCTGATTTGCAGCACAAAGTCTAGTTCGAGGCCACTAGCTAGTGGTATATCCCAGGGATCAATATTGGGTACAGTCCTGTTTAACATCTTCATTAATGATCTCGATGATGGAGCAGAGTGTACCCTCAGCAAGTCTGCTGCTGACACCAAATTGGGAGGAGTGGCTGATGGGTTGTGCTGCCATCTAGAGGGACCTCAACAGGCTGGAGAAATGGGCAGACAGGAACCTCATGAAGTTCAACAAGGTGAAGTGCAAAGTCCTGCATCTGGGGAGGAACAACCCCAGGCACCAGTATATGCTGGGGGCTGACCAACTGGAAAGCAGCTTTGCTGGTGTCCTGCTGGACACCAAGTTGAACATGAGCTGCCAACGTGCCCTTGCCACAAAGGCAGCTAGTGGTATCCTAGGCTGCATTGGGCAAAGTACTGCCAGCAGGTCAAGAGAGGTGATCCTTCCCCTCTACTCAGCACTGGTGAGGCCACACCTGGAGTACTGTGTCCCATTCTGGGCACCCTAGTACAAGAGAGACATGGACATACTGGAGAGAGTCCAGCGAAGAGTCACTAAGATGATGAAGGGACTGGAACATGTCTCATACGAGCAAAGGCTGAGAGCTGGCACTGTTCAGCCTGGAGAAGAGAAAGCCCAGGGGGGGATCTTATCAATGTAGGTAAATACCTGAAGGGAGGGTGCAAAGAGGACAGAGCCAGGCATATTTTCAGTGGTGCCCAGTGACAGGACCAGAGGCAATGAGCACAAACTGAAATGCAGGAGGTTCCCTCTGAACATCAGGAAACACTTTTGTCCTGTGAGGGTGACTGAGGACTGGCACAGGTTGTGCAGAGAGGTTGTGGAGCCTCCATCCTTGGAGATATTCAAAAGCTGTCTAGACATGGTCCTGGGCAACTGGCTCCAGATGGCCCTGCTTGAGCAGGGGTTGGTTGGACAAGATGACCTCTAGAGTTGCCTTCCAACCTCAACAATTCTCTAATGTAAATGTATATAATGATTTAAACTATAACTTCTTTACTTAGTAATTGGTATACGGATAGGATTTTTCTTGAGAATACTATTCTCTAGAATAATGGATTTCAAAATTTACTAAAAGGAGAGACAAATTTGATGGGCAAATAAAAATGTGAGTTGCATTTAAGTGTTTAAACATATTCCACCTCTCTTCTCTCACAGATCTACCTTTAATACCTTGACTACCCCTGTAGGGTTGTAATATATTGATACATCTGTCCTGGACTATGCATCTATTACCTGAACAGTCCCACTGATCTCACTGGGATATAAAATGAAGCCAGGATTGATCCAAGACATCTTTGTCCCTCATTGTTTGAAATCTTATAATATTAGATATAGCGTCAGTTCAGATTCATCGGTAGTTTCCTGAGACGTGAAAAATATGTCTACTCTCTCTCTTTCCCTCTCTTCCCTTTCTCTGGATTAAATTTAACAATAATTCTATGTTATCATGGATATCACTGTTTTGGAGATTATTAAAATATCCCCTTACTGTGTTTTATTCCTTAATTCTGATATATACCTTCCACCTTAGCTGACATTTTCCACTTCCTGGGTTGACAGACATTGTCATTCAGTTCTCTGTGGTATATTTGTTGTTGCCCTAAGTATACCTCTTCCAAAGATACATATACTTCAGTATATTCATGAGGAGAAAATGCACACATAATAAAGGTAGAAAAATCTTCACAGCTCTTACCAATTTACATGTTACAGTGATTTCAGATGGAAACAAAGACAATCTTGTTTAGCGTGTTTTTAAATGGCCTCCCGTGGTAGGCAAAATGAACTAAGCATCGCTATTCTTAATGCTGTTCTGCATTTGTTTTAAAAAAATGCAATGCTTTTTATGTATAGTGCAAATTGTACATTAAGATATATAAAAACTAATGTTGTTTTAATGGTTATTTTGGCAATAAATAGGCTACTTTAGGACAACATATATAAGGTATAATAAAAAATTCTTGTTAACAAAAAAAATATTACCTAAAATTGCTTCTTAATTACCTCTTTGTTGTCATTAATGCTGAGAGCATGAAGATTAGTGCTAACATTTCATTTAAAACCCCCAAAACTAAACAGACAAACCCCAAAGCTTTCAAATACATAAAAGCTGTTCTGAATTCAGTAAATGAAAGATACGTGTGGTTTTAGCATGTTAGACTTTCTAGGCCATTCCTTGGTGGAATAAAGAGATTGTTGTGGAAACTACTTAACCCTTTATATAATATTTAGTACAGATTTTTATTTTAGCCCAGACAACATAAAACATAAAAAATATGTATGTTAAAAAAAAAAAACACAACAAAAACCAAGTCTGAGGACAATGTTATCAGACATATTTCCATCCTGAGACCATAGGTTAGTGTACAGACACTACTCATGGAAGTAGGCACAAGCTGTGTAGGAGTAGGACCAAAGAATGTTTCTTCATTTAGTCCACTTTTTTAATGAATGGGAACCTGAACAGCAGACGTAGGTCAGGATTTTTTTTTTTTTACCTTTAACACAAGAATTCCCTTTTGCCTATTCATGCCCAGTCATCTACAGGAGGTATTAGGCCAAGCTGCCAGAAAGTAAGGGCACTTCAGTTTCAGTGACAGTTCTCTACTTTCTATCTTCACCTGATGTGGGAGCTGTATTTATTACATTAAAATTGGAAGAGAACATGCAAGAACTCTTTGGTGTATGAAATTCAGTTAGTCTCTAGTTCATGGTAGCTCAATGCTTGTGTGTCTTCTGGAGTGGAAGCTGCAATAGTCTAATGAAGCTGCAACTTTCTTGTTCTAGCTCTCTAAACATCAGCTAAAGACCTTGGCTTGAGGAGGGAGTTTGGTTATTGGCACGTTGATTCAGTGCCTGTATATAAGACTCTCTGTTGTTCATATGGTCTGTCACAAAAAAAGAAACTGCCTTTCTCAGCTGAAATCCTAGAAGATTTTGTCGGTGACAGTACCATCTACCTTCTCCAGATTGTGAATCCTCCCTTTAGAATAAGCTGCAATAATGGGAAAAAGATGCAAGCCTAGTAATGAAAAAATACCTTTGCTGTACAATTAGTTTGTGGAAATTGAGAATCTTGCAGATGATATTGCTTGGTAGTGATGATTGTAGGGAGCTGGGAAAATAATATTTCTAATCCTGTGATAGACATTTCTTTACCAGGGATCTGTAAAGGAACCCTAAAAATATTATTAATTTTAATGTATCTCTTACCGTTTTAAAACATTGGTAGGAACAAACAAAAATCTTGAACAGCAAGGAAGTACTGTAATCTTTCTCAATAGAAATGGTAACAATGATTTTTATCTTTCCTTTGGATGATGAATCAAGTTAAAGTAAACTAATATAATCTGAAAATGCACTGCAGACTGGAGTTTTTCATTTCTGTTTGTTGCTTCTTCTCAGCAAGCAAAAGAAATTCAGAGCACTCCTCATCTTGCATTACTTGTTATGCTTCCACTGTAGTTTGCTCTCCCTTTATCTTTCCCAGTCTCACAAAATTTGCTTTTTAAAATGTTCCTTTTTCCTTTCCACCTGTCTCTTCTTTTAAATAACACACAATAGCGCAGGACTGGCAAACTGACAATATAACTGAGAAAATTAAACGTGTGACATGTCTCATTAAATCTTAGTGCAAATTCTTGCATCACTGAAGAAAGTTGCTTTAAATATTACCTTAAGGATAAATTGAAATAAGTGAATCTCTTTGGTGAGTAAAATCTGACTCAAAGCCATGACAGCTAAATCTGGCGACTAAGAGAATACTGCACAGGACATGAGCTAGTCTGAAAATCTTTTAGAATAAGTGCAGCTAATGTTAAAGAACTGCATATTTAATAGTTCAGTTCATGATGCTTAAAATAAATATCTCCATTGTGGGAATTCTGTATCAATTAGTCTCTGGTGATTTCAGATCAAATCTGCCCACTGTTGTCATTATGTTTAGAGAGGCTATCATTATTATTCTACAAAGCATCCAGCGAAGGTGCTAAGATTATAATATGTGCTGTAGAAAACTTAGAGTGAAATTGTGAATGCTTCCACAGGTGTGTTTTGGCATCACATGGCTAATATGATTACTTAGAAAGGAGCTAATAGGTTACAATTTGCCCTGAAATTTGTCCTCACAATTAGGAGAAATTCAGGACTTTTTCAATAAATCTAAAAAATAGAGTAATTCAGGAGTGTACTGAGGTCTCATTGTTACTGCGATACTTGGATTAAATTGAAATGTTGACAAATACATTGCAGAAAAGGTAGCAAAAACATTTTCTAGATTATACAAATAAAAATTACTATTATAAAGTAGGAGAGTAAAAATGTGTTTAGTGAGGTAATATTGGAATAGTCTGTCAGTTGGTAAAGACTACAAAAAACTGTAAACTGTGTTGGAAAGTATCCTATACATCATAGCATATTAAATTAAGATAAAAAACCAACTTGAACTGTATTAATGCCTACAGTAAGAATTCAAACTAAAGGCTGGTTTGCTAATACAGTCATATTCTGGTATCTAGTTTTCTGAATACCAATCACTGAAAATTCATAGAGGGACTTCTGAATCTGAAATTCAAATAGAAATAGGTGTGACAAATCTTAAAGTCTTTATCTGGCATTGTCATAAATCATTTCAAATTCCAGAAGTAGTTTGTAGAAGAAAATGGGTCTGATTAACCTAATCTGTTCTCTGTTTTTCACAGAAGCATCTTCTGGCTTTTTGGTGAAAATAGGATTAACACTTTGTATGCTATTAGAAAAAAGTCCGTGACCTTTATATTCAATTAAGAGATTTCAGACTTGGGTGGAATTCGTAGGAGAAGGGGAAAGAAAGCCCACACTTCTGTAATTGGCAGGTTTGATTTGAATCATTGGAAGTCAATTAACATAGAATTCCCACGTTGTAATTGTCAAGTCATTTTTAAAGCAGAATTATTATGTTGTTCATCTAAAGCCTTCTGAAAGATGTTTTACAAAGTTCTTTTACAGATCTAAAAAGATATTGAGCTGAATTTGATTGTGGCATCTTTTCATTAACTCATTTTATTTATGGTTGCATTTACCTTGAAGAACAAGATAATATATGTTAATTAACTCCATTTTTATTGTAATTGAAGAAAAAAGAAATCCATCTTTCAAAACCTGTTTTTCTCTCTATCTTGGATTGGTAACTTGCTTTCTTTTTTAAGTGTTCATATTACACTCCATTCTGTTACTGTCTCTAAATATTATCTTCTGTTTAGCAATACCTTCCTTTTTCATTCCTATGAAATCCTTCTCAATTTAAAAGTTTGTTCAACCAGTTTAGATAGATGGCCAAATATGCAAAATTGTCTTTCACAGTAATTGCAATTACTGTATGATGAAACAGGGCTATATAAAATAAAACCAACAGACATTCTGATTTTTGATACGGTGAGAAAAATTATATATAAAGTATGTATACCGTTGACAGCTGAAAAGGGAAGTATTTCTGTGGAAGAACAGCAAGAAATTCACTGAAACAAGAGTTTTCAAAATATCAGTGACAGATATGAAAACAAAACCACACCTTCACAGCTGATCATTTTGTGCAATAAAATTGCTAAATGAAATAGATGTCTCTATTTCTCAGCTTGGCTGACATGAATCACAGATGCCCATTAGGCAAAATAACTATAGGAAACACTTTATACTAAAAGTAGCAGAGAAATATTTTGCAGAATTTTTTAATACTGGAGTAAAATGACAAAACTTTGCAGTGCTGATTGACACACTGCTCATGCATTTCAGAGCTGGGTAGATTTAGTGTTCAAGGCTGTCAAGCACATAGGATGGTCTTTAGCCATCTTGATTACTCTAATAACATCTGCATTGAATTAAGAGCTAAGAAAATGGAATGAGAGGTATTATCTTTCCTTGCTTATATATAATACATATTTTCGCTCCTTTAATTATGTCTGGAAGCCTTGTTCATTGTATCTATAGCTTTGTGTTTCCTGATCCCCCAAGAAGACCTTCTGAAATGTCATTCTGAATTTGAAATTTTTCTACAGTAACTGTGGACTGTTATGTGTATACATAAAATTTAAATTGGATTACCAACCCAAAGGGAAATTACTAAACTTTTTTAGAAAATGTGAAGTGTTATAACTTAAAGTGTTCTGTAAACAATGCAGTTAGTATTCCTTATAAATATGTTACTCTCAAATGCAACTATCAGCTCCCTAAAATCCTTTATGTGGATTTCTCAAAATCTTATATTCAGCTCCCTTTCCAGCCTTTTCACTAATATAGGTGGGAAAAAAAGCTATCAAGTTTGAATTTGGCAGAGCTAAGAGGTTAATGATTTTGTGAGTGGTGTAAAAAGAATATTTTTCACTTCCAAATCAGCTTAATAAGTATTTTTAACACATACATATAGCTACAGAAGAAGGAATGGAAAACCATCAACATTGATAGTACCTTACATATTAGACAAATAAATATGTTAAAAGATCTTTACATCCTGAATTGGATCTAAATATAATTGTTCAAAAATTTCATGTTTTATATTGTAAGGGTTTTCTTCATTTTCTGATTTAGTTCTGTTCACTACACCATGTTTGTGCTTCTAGTGCCAGGCAACATTATCAGGCACCAGAATGCAGTTATTGGCATGGCTAAATTATTTTACAAGTTCCTGATGTGCTTTTGCTAAATATTACTCTCCAAAACAATTTCCATGTATGATTTGTGAGTTAAATTTGGCCAGATACTATTCCTAGGAACTTTTTGCATGCGGTTATGCTATTCTGGAGATAGATAGAGAATTTATTAGAATGGATTTTGCCAGACTCCGTTAACTGATTTCTGAGGTAAAGAACAGGCACTGCAGCCTCAATGTACTATTGTCAACTTTTGAAAGAATTTATAATACCAGATCTGACTTTGGAAAGCATATGGGAAAATTGCAATGTGTCCATTTAAAGGTTCCCCCTCCCCTCCCCAATCTTTCTTGCTCAAATGGGCCTTTATTTTGTATTTCTCATGCACATGTCTAAGGAATAACAGCCACCTATAACTGCTCTTCATCACTCTGCTGTGAAAATATTGTATCTAGTGGTCATGGACCAACAGTGAGCTCTTAGGACCAAAATGTTTTTGACGATAAGGTGGTATCCTAGGAAGACCTGGAGAAGAAAACACTAAAAAGGCTTTTGAGGACTAGTTACACTAAATGACATTATAAAATAGGCCACAGCCTGCAAGATACTGTCCAGTCTCCTAAAAAGAATGTTACTTAGAAGGGTGAAAGGTCACAACTTTAATGGGCCATCAAGAGAGGAGCATGAGGGATTAAAGTTCACAGTAAAAATTCATTCCCCAAAAGGAGAGTGAGAATGGCTTGAAACCTTCAGTTTGAAGTCAGCAAGAGAAATGGAAGGAAAAGAAAGCATAGGATTTATTTGCAAAAGATTTCTCTTAACATCTACTTTCCTACTCTTCATGTTTGGTGGAGCTTCCTATTTCTTTATTTATTATAGAATGAAATAAAGAAAGTAGTAAGAAAATGTGTGTTTTGTAAAGTAAACATACAGTTATGTAATGTAAGCAAAGTTTAATTTGTCCTTCTTTGATAAAAATTTACAGTGTTCCTCAAGGTTTATTTCTGAACTGAAAGAAAATAGGAAAACCTTTATATAGAAAATCAAAGTTCAGAACAATGGTAGTTTTCTAAATTTCTACCATAAAGACTTTGATCCAAGATTCCACATGAGCTCCTTCTGTTCCACATATTGCAAGTGTGTGGGAAACATTCAGTATCTGACAATGTTTCATGGAAGAGAAGTTTACTGTTTGACTTCAGCTTATTCCACCAGTCCACAGCGTGTATTTGGTTTCAGCACAAAAGGCAAGGAAATCCACATTCAAAACCCTAATAGCTGAATATTCTACCTCTGATACGGACTTAAAATGGATGCTATGGAAGACAATATAAAGGCACCATAGACAAAAAAACAGGATTTCTATGACTGCTTGCCAAGGGGGATATTTATACTAAGCTACGTGTATAATGTTTTTCATGATCTGAAATGTGAGTTTAAATTAACAAAAACCCTTCACATGACTAAATATGATCTTACTGAAGTTCTAATTGATGCTGTTAATATGTGTTCAAATAACTATTTTTAGAAAGGAAAAATATGCACTAGTTCCATCTTAAACTTTTTGGAACATTCTGTTATTTTTTGAGTGTGATTTTTAAAAAGTCTTTATATTTGCACTTCATTTTTGTAATCAGAGCTTTTACTTGATTTGATCCTTCTGCTGAACCCAAAAATAAAAAAGTATGCATTTCATGGTGAAAATAAATCTGAATGTCAGATTCTATCAGTTAATTATAAAATCAATGAGATTGGAAGGAACTTTCCAACAAGGTGATGAGAGAAATTATGGTAAGTGTATCCAAAAGATCAAATGAGCCAACCACATTACTGTACTGAACAAAGCAACCTAATTGAACGGTTTTTTTTGTTGTGGATGTACTAAAGTCAGTCAGTACTACAGGTCATTAATAGATGAAGTTAAGCTTTATATTACTTACATAAGGGGTATTAAATCTATACTGAATAAATTTGTTTCTTTAGGTTATTTACATTAGTTGATGGAATGAAAATGATAATGACTTAAAATGAAATGTTCTCCAATTTAGGAGAAATATAAATAATATGAAATAAAATTTTAAAAAATTAGTATGACATGGAACCACTTGTTCTGTTTTCCTTAATTGTCATGTATACTGCCATATTCTTTATCTGCTTAGTGAATTTACAACTAGCACAGCAGGTTGTGAATTTTTAATAGGATCTCTTCAAGGAAGGGAAAGGTTAGTATTAACATAAAAATCTTCTTTAAGAATTGTGGTGCAAAGGTTTCTTAGCAGAGAACAGGTGTTGCTGCAAAACTAAAATGTACCACAACAGTCACGTTAAAAGATTCTTGGAGATAAGTTGGGAAACAAATGTCTCAGTATGACATCATGACTGCCAGTCAATGGTGACTAAAAATTACTTTGTTTTGTTGGTATTAAACATGTTTGTTGCATGCAGAATGATTAATATATAATAATTATTTTAAAAAAACCAAACCAAACCAAACCAAACCAACAACCTGTTCATTACTTCTAAATAAAATGCTCTTATTTTTCTTCCTTTTCAGCTTCATTCTGACCAGGACAAGGGAGATGGATCCCTCAAATACATTTTGTCAGGAGATGGGGCTGGTACTCTTTTTATAATTGATGAGAAAACAGGTGACATTCATGCTACTCGGAGAATTGACAGGGAAGAGAAAGCCTTTTACACCCTGCGTGCCCAAGCTATTAATAGAAGAACTCTGAGACCAGTGGAACCTGAATCTGAGTTTGTCATCAAAATCCATGACATCAATGACAATGAACCAACGTTTCCAGAAGAAATTTACACTGCTAGTGTTCCTGAAATGTCAGTAGTAGGTGAGTACTTTGCTCTGAGGCACAAATGCCTGCTCTATGTTACTTGATAAATAATTTCCTCATCCTCTGAAAAGTCAGTCATGTTCCAAATTCTACATCATGGGCTAAGGATTTTTCATTTTGTTTTTTTTTCTTCAAATATTGGAACTGCAATCAGAAACAGATTTTTATGACTTGAGATCTATTTCTACTTAGAATATTAAAATTATTAATTTACAGTGATTTGGAATATAAATATAAGTAGAAAGTGGTTAATGGTGAATCACCCTCCTCCTTAAGAACTGTTAGAATAAGGTCACTAGATTAACCTGTTGAAAACTTAATGAATTTTTGCTTTCATTTTCACTGGAGATCCCCAGTGGTGATAAGCACTGAATGGAGAGCTGTCTCTACTTTCACTCTTTCTATGGCTGAGGAAAGTTATATGTTTATTCATATGTTGTTGACGCACTGCCTGAAGGTAGACATCTTCTTTATTCTCTTTGCTTTCAGTTTTTTAGTGTATGGACAAATCCTCTCATGCTTTCAGTTCCTCCCTTAACTTACTTATGAATGGCAGCTTCAAGAATCTTAAGCAGCTGTTTGAGTTAATCTTTCTTCTGTTTGCAATGTATTTTCAGTTCCTATCTTAACTACAAAGTTGTGGCCTGGATCATGCCAGCTGGTCAGTTTCATAAACAATAACATTTTGGAATACAAGCTATTATTAATTAGTGCATACAATTCTTTAGGAAGAATTTTGAAAAGCTTAAAAATATATAGAGTCTCTTTTTAAAAACTAATATTCACTTATTGATTGTATAACTGTAGCTATAATACTAATATCTAAATATTCAGAAAACACACAATAACTTCAATACCTCTTTTGGCTATTATTACTATTTTAATTACTATCACTGCCTGAACTAGATCAAACAGTGTTCTAAGATGTTTTATATATACAGGCATTGAAGTTTTAGTACTTTCCTGGGCTTTGGAAAATGTTAAAAGAGAAAGAAAATATATAATTATTGAAAGAGAATGGCCTCAGCAAAGCTGTGCAGCAATGTGTGGAAGCATACTAATAATTTTCTATTCTTAACAAGATATTTCAATCTGCTTTTAGTTTGTGATTGAATAATTTTTAAAAATCCCAATATTCAGCAAGTAGTTTTTAGTATAAAGGAAAATAAAAAAAGAAAGAGGAAGAAATCTGTCAGATGATTGCATAAGGTTGTACTGGAATCCCATCAAACTAGTCCATATAGAGAGGAGAACTGAAAAGTCTTCTTTCTTTATTGTTCCAAAATAGAACAAAATGTAATACTGAATTATTAATTTACTGATCAGTTCTCTAGAATCATGCATTTCAGTAAATGTATATAGCTTTAGGCAGAGCATCTTGAAAGAGCATTTCTGCATTTTCTAGAGACATATGGCAAGATTACAGTAGGGCTGAAAAAAGATGTCTTAGAGCTTCCACTTTATTTCTCATGTTCTTTCTATGAATTCCAGAAGGCATTGCTTAAAATATTCTTGGAAAGTTTTTATGAAAATGATTCAGTGTTTTTGTTAAATATTATGCTGTTATATAACATTCCATTATAATCTATTGATTCTTAATTTTATCAATCTCAATTACATAAAGATCATCTTTTTCTTAAGTGTTCTCAATCATCCAAGACATTATTTCAGTGATTCTAAAATATTCAGGGTATGAGGTTCCAGTGTATCTGTACATCCACACAGATCATACAAATTTTGAAAGCGCAAATTTTGCTGCACTGCAACAAAATAAAAACATAATAAGAAAAAGAGATAAGATGATAAGAAAAATATCCAAAAACTACACTGATGGGTAAAAAAAAAACAAAAAAGCTTGGATGTATTTAGAGTATCAACCCTGTATCTTGCACAAATAGTTGTGCTGAAACAAATAGACTTTATTCTGTCAGTAAAATGACCATAATTTAGAGAATTGTAACTAGGTTAAAATCTATCATGTTCCTCAGTTTTACAGATGTGTTCATTCAGCTGCTAGATTACTGACTACCTGATAGGTAGAATTTACTTTTAGCTTTATGGCTTTTAGTTTTATGGCTGATCCCTAGAGGCATATGTTCATCTGCGGTCCATGAGTGGATGACGTGATTTTACAAGGTATTCCTCAAAGTTGATTCATTTCTTAGTAACACTAATTTAATTTTCCAACTTCAATAAATCTACTCTACAATCTCAAAACTAAAGGCTGAATGGAGAAGGGGAGAAATGTTCTAAAAGAAAAAACTGCATAAAACCTTTGAGGCAAATAGAATTAATTAGAAATTTTAAAGTCAGTATGTTAAAAAGTTTTCATATGTTTGTATAAATTATAATATCACATAATTAATTACAAAATATTTTAAAATCTGTATCTTTTTTTCCAGACATCCTACCATTCAAGCATTTTTTGTACAGAAATGTAAATGAGAAATTTATGAAAAAAAAGAAACGTAAAAAAATATTGTTGTTATGACAACAGCACCACCCCATCAAAAAGGAAATAGGAAGAAATTCCTACATTGCTCTATTTTGCGCTCTCCAGATTTTTTTTTTTTTGAGTTATAGCATTGCGAGTAGCCTATTACTTGCCCAGTACGGTCGGCCATGGGCTAAGAAAGTGTCAGACTTGTTGATGTAAGGAATGCAGAGAGAAATTGCAGTCTTGAATGTAATTGTACTGTTGCATTAAATCTGTCTCTTTCTGTGGTACTCACCTCTGTGAGCATATAGAAACATTTAACCTTTCTATAAGTGTCTGAAAATATTAAGCAGAGTTTAGGATATGAATATTGTCTCAGTCATAGGTACCAGAAAGAGAAATTGCAAAACCAAATTACTGTGACTCTTACCTGGGCAAGTAGATAGGAGTTATATTGTTCTGTAAAAAGTACTATGCTATCAGGACTGTAATATTTTCACTATCTAGTCCAGCATAGTTGACACAGTATGGCCTTGCACTGTATTGGGAGTCTGAGAGAGTGATAGATTACTGGAACTGTACCCTACCTTCCCTGGGACTGGACCCACAGGCAGACAGGACACATGATACAGAGGATTCCCTATCCTCTCTGCACCCTGCAGAATGCGGTGACCTAAGGGATAGGGGGGAATGGTGACAAGTTCCTGCCTGGTGCAGCAGGAGCGTCTCCTCTGTGACTACCCCACCTTCCCAGGTGCCCTTGCATAATAGGTATGAGGCTCTGCAAATGGAACCAGACAATGACGAGGATGATGGCTCATCTAGGTCGGAGGTGTCGCCGAGGTGAAGTCGGCCTATGCCCTGCATCAAAACTGCTTTCATAAAGAAAAAAAGACGTGTCATTGTCATAGGAGACTCTCTCCTGAGGGGAACAGAAGGCCCAATATGCAGACCATACCCACTTCTTAGGGAAGTCCGATGCCTCCCTGGGGCCTGGGTTAAAGACGTGAAGAGAAAACTTCCTACCCTGGTATGGCCCTCGGATTATTATCCATTATGGCTTTTTCATGTAGGCAGTGATGAAGTTACAACAAGAAGTCCGAGGGCAATCAAGAGAGACTTCAGGGCCTTGGGACAACCGGTTAAGGGATCAGGAGCACAAGTAGTATTCTTCTCTATCCATCCAGTTGCAGAGAACGATGAGGGAAGAAACAGGGAGAGCCAGTGGATCAATATCTGGCTCCGAGACTGGTGTCACCAGCAGAACTTTGGGCTTTTTGATCATGGATTGGTCTACAAGATATCAGGCCTGCTAGCCTCAGACAGCATACACTTTTCTCAAAGGAGGAAAAGGATCTTTGCATAAGAGTTATCAGGGCTCATTGAAAGAGCTTTAAACTAGATTTGAAGGGGAAAGGGATAAAACCAGGCTTGCTAGAGATAAGCCTGGGTGTTGCACACCAATGTTGGAGGGACGGTGTGCTAGCGAGGTCCTTCAGTCTGCTCCACAATGTGCTGAATACACTGGAGCACATTTGAAATGTCTTTATCATAGAATCATAGAATCATAGAATTGTTAAGGTTGGAAAAGACCCTTAAGATCATCGAGTCCAATCATTAACCTATCACTGCCAAGTCCGCCACTAAACCATGTCCTCAAGCACCACATCTTTTAAATACCTCCAGGGATGGGGACTCAACCACTTCCCTGGGCAACCTGTTCCAGTGCCTGACCACTCTTTCAGTAAAGAAGTTTTTCCTAATATCCAACCTAAACTTTCCCTGGCACAGCTTGAGGCCATTTCCTCTCGTCCTATCACTTGTTACTTGGGAGAAGAGACCAACCCCCACCTCGCTACAACCTCCTTTCAGGTAGTTGTAGAGAGAGATAAGGTCTCCCCTCAGCCTCCTCTTCTCCAGACTAAACAACCCAGTCCCTCAGCCGCTCCTCGTAAGACTTATTCTCTAGACCCTTCACCAACCTCGTTGCCCTTCTTTGGACACGATCCAGCACCTCGATGTCCTTCTTGAAGTGAGGGGCCCAAAACTGAACACAGGGTTCGATGTGCGGCCTCACCAGTGCCGAATACAGGGGCACTATCACCTCCCTGGTCCTGCTGGCCACACTATTCCTGATACAAGCCAGGATGCCATTGGCCCTCTTGGCCACCTGGGCACACTACTGGCTCATGTTTAGGCGGCTGTCAACCATCACCCCCAGGTCCTTTTCAGCCAGGCTGCTCTCCAGCCACTCTTCCCCAAGCCTGTAGCGTTGCCTGGGGTTGTTGTGACCGAAGTGCAGGACCCGGCACTTGGCGTTCTTGAATCTCATACAGTTGGCCTGGCCCATTGATCCAGCCTGTCTAGGTCCACCTGCAGGGCCTTCCTACCCTCCAGCAGATTGACACTTCCACCCAACTTGGTGTCATCTGCAAACTTACTGAGGGTGCACTCAATCCCTTCATCCAGACCACTGATAAAGATATTAAACAGGACCGGCCCCAATACTGAGCCCTGGGGAACACCACTCATGACCGGCCGCCAACTGGATTTGGCTCCATTCACCACCACTCTCTGGGCTCAGCCATCCAGCCAGTTTTTAACCCAGCGCAGAGTGCACTTGTCCAAGCCGTGAGCAGCCAGCTTCTGCAGGAGAATGCTGTGGGAGACGGTGTCAAAGGCCTTACTGAAGTCCAAGTAGACAACATCCACAGCTTTCCCCTCATCCACTAAGCGGGTCACCTTGTCATAGAAGGAGATCAGGTTAGTGAAGCAGGACCTGCCTTTCATAAACCCCTGCTGGCTGAGCCTGATCCCCTGGTTGTTTCACACATGCCGCATAATGGCACTCAGGATGATCTGTTCCATGACCTTCCCCGGCACCGAGGTCTAGGCTGACAGGCCTATAGTTCCCTGGATCCTCCTTCTGACCCTTCTTGTAGAGGGGTGTCACATTAGCTACCTTCCAGTCATCTGGGACCTCCCCAGTTGACCAGGACTGCTGATAAATGATGGAGAGTGGCTTGGCAAGCTCCTCCGCCAGCTCCCTCAGTATCCTCGGGTGGATCCCGTCTGGCCCCATAGACTTGTGGGCATCTAGGTGGAGGAGCAGGTCAGTGACTGCCACCTCTTCGACAACTGGGACTACATTCTGTGTCCTATCTCCATCTCCCAGCTCAGGGGCATGAAAACCTTGAGGATGACCAGTCCAACTATTAAAGACTGAGGCAAAGAAGGCATTAAGTACCTCAGCCTTCTCCTCATCCTTCGTGGCCAAGTTTCCCTCTGCATCCCACAAAGGAGGGAGATTCTCCTTAGCCCTCCTTTTGTCACTGATATATTTGTAGAAGCATTTTTTGTTATCTTTAATGGCGGTGGCCAGTTTAAGTTCTAGCTGGGCCTTTGCCTTTCTAATCTTTTCCCTGCATAACCTCACAACATCCTTGTACTCTTGAGTCACCTGCCCCTTCTTCCAAAGGTGGTAGGCTTTCCTTTTCTTCCTGAGTTCCAGACAGAGTTCTCTGTTCAGCCAGGTCGGTCTTCTCCCCCTCCTGCTCGACTTGCGGCACATGGGGACGGCACATTTATACTAATGCATGCAGCATGAGAAATAAACAAGAGGAGCTAGAAGCTTTGGCACATTCCCAGAGCTACGACATCATTGGCATAAGTGAAACCTGGTGGGATGAGTCCTGTGACTGGTGTGCTGTGATGCACAGTTATAGGCTCTCTATAGGAGGCATAGGCAGGGCAAGTGAGGCGGGCGGTGGCACTGTATATAAGGGAGGGGTTGGATTGTATGGCACTTACAGTTAGTGACAACACAGTTGAAAGCGTCTGGGTAAGGACAAAGGGGAAAGCAAATAAAGCAGATGTTGTCATGGGAGTCTGCTATCGACTACCCAGCCAGGACGATGACACCGGTGAATTATTCTACAAGGAATTAAGGGGTATCTCTAGATCAACTGCCCTTGTCCTTATGGGTGATTTTAACTTCCCAGACATCAACTGGGAATATCACACAGCAGACACAAACAGGTCCAGGAAAATTCTGAAGCACATTGAAGATAATTTCTTGGTGCAGGTACTAAGGGAGCCAACTAGGAAAGGTGCCCTTATAGAATTGTTGTTTGTAAACAGAGAGGGTCTTGTGGGTGAAGTGGTGATTGATGGCTGTCTTGGTCACAGTGACTACGAAGTAGTTCAGTTTCAGATTGTTGGAGGTAGGAGAAAAATTACCAGCAAGACTTCGACCCTGGATATGGGGAGAGCAGACTTTGGGCAGCTGAAGGAGCTAGTAAGTAAGGTCCCCTGGGAATTTGCTTTTGAAAGTATTGGGGCTTATGGATGCACTTTTTAAGATCCATCTCTTAAAAGTGCAGGAGCAGGCAATTCCAAAGTGTCAGAAAGGTGACATAGGAGGACTACAGAGTTGCTGTTTGCCACTGTAGGGGGAAAATTCGTGCGGCCAAAGCTTGATTAGAGCTCAAGCTGACCAGCACTCTGAAAGACAACAAGGGCTTTTTCAAATATGTTAACAGCAAAAGGAGGATCAGAGATAACATTGGTCCACTACTTGATGAGGCCAGTCACCTCACAAATAGGGATGTAGACAAAGCAGAGACATTTAATGCCACCTTCACCTCTGTCTTCAACATGGATGATGGGCCCTGGTACCCCTGGAGCCCTGTATTGGAAGACCTTGATGGGGGGGGATGATAAACTCCCAGCCAACTCTGAACTTGTTCAAGACTTGCTGCTCCAGCTGCACACACATGAATCTATGGGGCCCGATGGGATTCGTCCAGGGGTACTGAAAGAGCTGGCTGATGTCATTGAGGGACCTCTCTCCATTATTTTTCAATGGGCTTAGGAATCTGGAGAGGTCCCAGTTGACTGGAAGCTGGCAAATGTTGTCCCAGTTTTTAAGAAGGATAAGAAGGAAGACCCTGGTAATTACAGGCCTGGCAGTCTCACTTCAGTGCCTGGTGAAATTATAGAGAAGGTTATTCTGGGGGTTACTGAAAAACACTAGAGAAACAAGGCAGTCATTGGTCATAGCCAGCACGGGTTCACGAGGGGAAAGTCCTGTTTAGCCAACTTAATTTCCTTTTATGACAAGGTCACCCATCTGGTTGACCAAGGGAAGCCAGTAGATGTGGGGTTTTGGGATTTTAGCAAAGCTTTTGATACTGTCTCTCACAGTATCCTTCTGGATAAACTGTCCAGCATACAGCTAGACAAGTCCATAATATGTTGGGTGAACAATTGGCTGATGGGTCGGACTCAAAGAGTTACAGTAAATGGGGTTACATTAGGCTGGTTGCCAGTTACCAGTGGGGTTCCCCAAGGCTCAATTTTAGGGCCAGTGCTCTTTAATGTTTTTATAAATGAACTGGATGCAGGAGTCAAAGGTACATTAAGTAAGTTTGCCAACAATACTAAACTAGAAGGAGCTGTAGAGTCCCTTGAGGGTAGAGAGGCCTTACAGAGAGATCTGGATAGACTAGAGAGCTGGGCAACCAACAACTGTATGAAATTTAACAAGAGCAAGTGCAGGATTCTGCACCTGGGATGGGGTAATCCTGGTTATATGTACAAATTGGGGGATGAGAGGCTGGAGAGCAGTCCCACGGAAAGAGATCTGGGGGTTTGGGTCAATGGCAAGTTGAATATGAGTCAATAGTGTGCCCTGGCAGCCAAAAGGGCCAACCGTGTCCTGGGGTGCATCAAGCACAGCATAGCTAGGCAGTCAAGGAGGGTGACTGTCTCACTCTGCACTGCACTGGTGCAGCCCCACCTCGAGTACTGTGTGCAGTTTTGGGCACCTCAATATAAGAAGGCCCTCAAACTATTGGAGTGTGTCCAGAGGAGGGTGACCAAGATGGTGAAAGGTCTCGAGAGCAAGACTTACGAGGAGCAGCTGAGGTCACTTGGTTTGTTCAGCTTGGAGAAGAGGAGGCTGAGAGGTGACCTCATCACAGTCTACAACTTTCTCAAGGGGAGCAGTGGAGGAGGAGGTGCCGATCTCCTCTCCCTGGTGACCAGTGACAGAACACGAGGAAACGGAATTGAGCTTCATCAGGGGAAGTTCAGACTGGACATTAGGAAAAGGTTCTTCACTGAGAGGGTGGTTGGTCACTGGAACAGGGTCCCCAGGGAAGTGGTCACAGCATCAAGCCTGTCAGAATTCAAGGAACATCTGGATGATGGTATTAGTCATATCGTTTAGTTTTAGGTAGTCCTTCAAGGACCAGGGAGTTGGACTCCATGATCCCTGTGGATCCCTTCCAACTTTAGATATTCTATGATTCTATGATAGAATTATTCACTAAAAACGTATCTATATGTTTATAGAACGCCTTGCACTCCTACTACTCTGTGTGCATCCAAGTTTGATAGTTTACTATCAATCACTTTATCAGGTGGGAAGGTTGGAGCACTAGACAGGCACATGCACATATACAAACACTGCTTTTTAAAATTATAATTTATTTAAACCAACTATATAGAGAAAGATTTTTTATATATATGATTGGTGAGTAGTAATAGCAAAATGGGGTGAACAGCAAAAGAAAAGGCATGGCTCTTTCACTACCAAAGGTGAAAGAGGACCTGCTGCAGATGATAGATGGTAATATTGATCAAGTGTCATGGCTTTTATTGAGGGAGACAAAACTGGAACAATTAATTTTGTTCATTTGTTCCAATTCTTGTAGAGGTTGTCATCGTCTTTCATATCCTCTAGTTATCTTCTCTGTATTTTCACCGTACAAGGGGTGTTTTACAGATGTTAGATATTTGTTCTTTTTTTTCTTCATTATACTTTAAATCCAAGTCAGTCTGTAATATGACCAGTATCTTGCAACTTGTATTTATGCCTTTGGGGCCTCTGGTATATTATTCTGGGACTGCATTCTCAAGACCTCTTCTATCATCTGATGCCTGCACTCTCAATCCCAGTACTGAATATCACTGTTTCAAATGGATGGGCTTAATCTTATCTCTATTTTAAGAACTGTCAAAAAAATAGTCAACTATTCTGCAGTTTTGCAACTGTGCTGTCTATTTGTACACATCTGTACTGCAATCACAATGATTAGATGTTCATATTAACTTTATATGCACTCATCTGAATAGCAGAAAGAAGACAGACATGGTAGCATATCATACTATGTAAGTTTACTCATATGCCTCATTGCTTTTAGAGCTATACTGCATAATGTAGATAGCAGCTAGAGTTCAGAGCTATTGGATTTCTCTTCATACATTTTAAGTTTTCAGCAAGATTGCATATTTCATCGGTATACCACCATATATCTGTTACTTAATAACTGAGTAAACTGGTAAACTTTTAATCACCAGTATTTCTTTACTAATTCATAAAAGAAGGCTGTTATTGCCTAATGTCCTGCTTTCTTCACCAAAAGCATCAAAAGAAGCGCACAAGTAGAAAAAACGCAAGAAGCATCAGCTTGAAATAATTGAAATCTGTGCACCCCTTGGAGTGCAGGGTTTGCTCCATCCTAAAATGTCCTGTACTATAAGGTACTACAAAGGAGGCCAGGAGGTAAGAAAAAGACTATTAAGTCTTTATCTGCTCCCTCTGACCCCATCCTTAAAGTAACAAATAATGATGTAGCCATACACCAGCCGCTTTCAGACCAGAAACAGCAGTTTTGATTTCTTTCTCAGGCTGTGGTATTAGCCAGCTGGATACCTGAGAATGTGGCTATTTCTATTATCCAATACAGTGTCTTGACAAAGGCCCATAAATTCTTTGTTGTCTTGTTCATCTTTCTTCTGCTGCTCATTAATCATAGTAAAAGCAGAAATAAATGGGCCAACTTCAGGATCTTGCAGTTGGGTCAATATGCTAGAAGACATCATGTTCTCCTGAAGTCTTTGTACTGATTACCAGATATTTTTTCTACTTTCACTTTTTTCCTTTTCTTACTTTTAAAGTTTATGATTCTGAATATTCTTATAGTTTTGACTACAATCTTCTCTTCTGTCCATCATATTCTTCACCTATCTATCTCTTTCTGCTCATTCAAAGGTTTCTTTTCAGAGCTGCAGTTGATTCTATTTTCCTCTATACAGCTTTTCCTGTGGATTTTGCCTATTGGTATCTTTTAGACAAGCTTTCAGAACATTCTGCTATTTAGACCTTTTTTTTTAATCGTCATATCCTTTCTTTTATTTGTTGATGTTTCTCTATTCATCTGTTGTAGCCTACACATTCTCTAATCATTCCTTATCTTTATTCTGTCCTGTATCTTCAGCGCTGTTTCTACTTTCTGCCATGCTCCCTAGCTGGTCTTTTCTGGTTCTGAGTTAGGGGTAATATATGCTTCATAAGATGTAACCTCCCTCTGTGTTTACATGTGAACTACAGGTTAGGTGTCTCACAGTTAGCCTGTCATCTCTACCTGTGGCTATCTTTTTGTCTTTCTCTTCAGATGGCATTTAGAGCTACTATTGTTTGGCTTTCCCCCTAGGCTTTTTGTACACCTTCTCATTAGTGCTGTTCCACCATTTCCCAATGCTTAGTCCTCTCTGCCACAGCATGTATCTTATAACACATTCTTCTTGTTTCCTATTAATAAAGATTTTGTTAAATCTTTTTTTTATAGTTCTCTCATCAAAACCTTTTGCATCTTCTGACTTATAATTTCATAATGTCAATAATGACAGATTTTGAAAACTGAAATGATTATATTACATTTTTAGGTTTTTTAAAAACTCCAGTTTCACTCTGCACACAAATCCTGCCATAAGGAGAGAAGACAAAAAAAAGAAAAAAAACCCACAAAAACAAAGCAAAAACCCCCCAAGATTAAACATTTTTTTTTCTTTAAAAGGGACATCTTAAAAGAATTGGAAATACCCATTGACGTGCTTGTTTCCAGGTTGTTGTTTTCTAAGTTACAGGAGTACTATGTAGCCAAAGACCTTTCTGACATCGACTGCTCTGAATATGCAGCCCTTTCCACTTCTTCTCTATTATTTTGCTTCATTAAATAGTTTATTTCAGGGGAGGACATGTGTCATTATTTCCTCTCTTTTCCACTAAAAAAAGCAGAAAATTTGTATTAATTTGACTTGTTATTTGCATGGATAATTTACTAGGGAGGCTACTTGCTGTAGTTAGATATCACATAACTCAGTTGGGGGTAAGAAAAAGGAAATATAAGTTTCAAATTCAGCTCTACAATGGATATTCTGTGGGTTCTTTTTCCTAGCTAATTGTCTTCAGTGATTCTTATCTAATACGTCTACATCATAAATGCATTGTGAGGTCAAAGTCATTAATACTTGTATGATGTTTGAAGATGCTTGCAAGGAACACATTAAAAAGGGCCAAATATATTAATTACTATTATAGTACCAGACCCTAGGGAGATTCAGATATTATAATTAAAATTATGTTAAAATATGCCTTCTGAGAACTACAATAATCTGAGAAATGACAGTTTATCTCTGGGCCTAGCTCACCACTGTATAATTTTGGTTTATCATATAATAAAATTTGCAAGTATGCAAGGAGAAAATCACAGAATCATATGTCTTATTAATAACATAGCTGGTGCCATATTCTCCAGTATATTATCACTGTCTCCTTTATGCCCTCCTATACAGTTCAGATTAGGCTTTAGATCCTGAAGGCCAAAGACTCTTACCAACTTCATCAGAAGCTATCTGTGCCTGTGTAAAAGACACAGTGAAGACCAGACCAAGTAGTGCTGACTAAGTCACACCCACACTCTAGTTTTTAAACCCCAGTATGGCTGATCATTTTCAGTGCCTTGGGATTTATGGTCCAGTTTTCAGACCAGAGCAAACAATATATCTGTAGTACTGAGCACCAGTGGTCTTCAGTGACTTCAGTTAACTGAAGCAAAGCAAAACAAGCTGATGTTTTGACAGCTGATGTGCACAACATAACTGATATACTGATATACTCCTGTTCACTTCTTTGCATAGTTTCTGTCAGGTTTTTCATAGGAATCACTGATCCCTCAGCATGGGATTTCTCATCCATGGGATCTCTCATCCCCTAGAGAGCATGTCTCACTTCCTCTTATGAGCAAGAGCCAGGATCATAGTGGTGAGTTCTGCATCCTGAATGGCAGGCAGAACTCTAGCTGTACCCTTGCACCATGTTCATTGCAGCTAGAGAGGATAGCTGATATGATTGGTTCTGTTTCATGTGTATTAAAATAGCATTAATTAATATACGTGCATTATGACACGTAACTGAGGCAGCAGTAACTTAGACACATATCATTACATTGCAAATGGAACATTTTTTAATTTATTTTAAAGCTATTAAACACGTTCTTCAGTTTTCTTCCAAATTATCCTTCAAAGTTGATTCTGCATAATTTTTAAACTAAAATGAAATAACAATCTCATACAATTGACTATTAATAAATACTGCTAGTTTGAACATATGAAGGAAATGTGGAAATTAGAAACAAGAAATAATTGATACATGTAATAGAGACAAAATGTCACCTTTCATGGGTTTGCAATGTAGAAATTTCTGATTAATATATTGTGGTGTTGTGCTAGATGCCTTGATGATGACTCTTCTCTTTTTTTAGAGATATAAAATGGAGGATTTGTAAACTTTACTTGGATAATGCCATGTTGATCAGTGTACTTGGTGGTCTAATTTTTTTTTCTATGACATCTCTTTGCTATTTCAGAGAAATACTCTTTAGGAGCAAGTATATATTCTAGCACTGCAGTTTGCTACATACTAGGATAGTCCAAAAAGTCCATTTCAGAATCAAGGCAATAATCCTCAGAACTTAAATATATTCAGCAAAAAGACCTCCATATCTTTTAACAGAATACTTATATAGACATATATCTACAAATGGAGTTCAGCATGGCTGGAGATATAAGACATTTGTGAATTGGAAACAGATGAAGTTTTTATGACAGCTCTACCACTCCTACATTCTTATGTTTTAAAGATGTTCAGATTTTCAGTTTAAGCTCTAGGCTAGATGATCACTAAAGCAATCATTAGTACAATGGAAAGTATTCACAATTTTTATCTTATTTTTTGATTATACTTGTGTAGCATTTTTTTATCTTTTAAAATTTTATTTTGTGTTTGAGGCTTTGTTCTTTTATATCAGTGATTCATTCTGTTTTAATATCAGTAATTTGGAATAACCAGGAATTTGCCTGTTATGCCTTCTTTATGAGATGCAAGTACTTTTAGGGACTTACTAAAACAAGCGTTTCTGTTCTAAAACAGTTGAAAACTAACATTTCTGAGAACTCATCTCTGATTCAACAGTTAGGCATGTGCTTATTCCATTAATATTGGTGCAATTGTTCACATGATTGAAAAATTGACTTGTCAAAACCAGATTTGACATCATCTTGTGAAATCCCAAACAAACTGAGGAAGCTTATCATTTACTTCTATTTGCCTTTCTATGTATGTTAGAATAAATAAGTAATGTAGTCAAACTATGAGAGGGAATAAATAGTTGTGCCAAGTGGGTTGGATTTACAGGTGCCATATTTCACAATATTTGGCAGTATTTGGTGGAGGGAAAGAATTGGGATAAAAGGAGAAATATGTTTGAAGGTCTTTTGATCCTCAGAATAGGTCATGGCTAATCAGTCACGTGCATATGATGATTTATTTTCTTTTCCTTGTTTTTTTCACTTCTTTCCTATATACTTAAAATCATATTTGCGCTTTATGGAGGTACAATAGGGGAGACCCTTCTTGATACTTTATTTCTCTGGTGGAAGAGTTAAACAGGATGTAGAAACTATTTTGATTTAGCAAGAAATGGCAGAGGCAATGGTAAGCATTTCATGTTTTGAAGGACTGGTATATTCCACTAAAATTTAGACATGGTCTTTAAGATTAAAATAATTTTCTGGAGACTAAATAACCAGGAGATTTCAAAGTCCATATGACAATATTTCTTCTGGTAGTATCTATCTATGTTAACACTTAGAAGGTAGGGAGAACTGATGATGTATGTAATTAATAATCTTTTTCTGTCACGTTCCTGCATGTGCAGTTTCATATCGCGTTGACATCACTGGACAAAAAAAAAAAAAAATCTGTTCTAAGTAATGGAAAGCAGATACATATTGTAATAAAACCAAATAAGTCTTATGAAAAGAGGAAGTGAGTACATAAGTATGAAATGATTGTAGCTGGGTAAGGATAAAAATTCAGCTCAACCATAGCTATTGTTTACCTTTGCTAATTAGATCTTAATCACGCTTGTGTGATTAGGGAAGTTTAGAGTCTATTTATGTATAATGAGAACCTGAAATAGGGAAGAATGTACCTGAAGTTGACTATAAGATCATAAATGTATTTGAAAAGCCAAAGAGACATGAGCTGAAATTTTCTTTGGGGTCTGCTCGAATGGAAATTGTTTTTCTTGGACCTCCACATAGTACCACGTGAAACTAAATTGACTTTGGTTGTTTCAGGTACTTCTGTGGTGCAAGTCACAGCTACTGATGCCGATGACCCTTCATATGGAAACAGTGCCAGAGTAATTTACAGCATACTTCAGGGGCAACCGTATTTCTCTGTGGAACCAGAAACAGGTCAGGAAAATTGTCATTATTTCCATTTACCATGAACTATAGACTTTTTCTTTGATTTTAAACATCTTAAATCACCTAAAAAAATTATTTTAAAAACTAAATGAAATTAAATAATTTCTTCCTTTTTTCCTCATAATTTATAATTCTTATAATAAATATAAAAACTTAGAGTTATTGCAGCTGACACTATGAGGCATAAGTAACTTTACAGTGGTACTATTGATAGCTTAAGGATCTAAGTAATAACATTTCTGATAAAGGCAAGAAAAAAGGTTTGTGTTCTAGAAAATGTTGTTCTTTTTTTCTTAATGGTTCTATTTGGACCAATAAAAGATGTTCTTTCTACTCATAAACCTTGTGCATAAATATCTTGAATCATTTTTAGCATGAAATGTAAACTGGAAAGGGAGCTGTGATGTAGAAATAAAGCTTGTTTAACAAACAGGTAGCCTGTACTGAAGACTATTTATAAAGCTTATGAACAGAAATTTGTACTTTAAATGAGGAAATTAATATTTTAGAAATATATTTCACAGACTAATACAAAAAGATGCAGCAGATTTCTGCACATCAAAAATAAAGAGACTATTAACAATTTTTGTTTTTTCTTTCTTTATTTAAGGCATCATCAGGACTGCTTTGCCAAACATGAACAGAGAGAACAGGGAGCAGTACCAAGTAGTTATCCAGGCAAAGGACATGGGAGGCCAGATGGGTGGATTATCAGGGACGACCACTGTAAACATCACTTTGACTGATGTCAACGACAATCCACCTCGATTCCCCCAGAGTAAGCTGCATTTAATAGTTGCCTTGCACTGTAAGAGCTTCAAACGAAAGAGTTAAGCAATCACCATCTGGTTTAATTTAGAGTAAATCTAGATTATGGGGCACACATGAACAAAAGGCTTATGTACTGATTTATTCACTATTATTAAAGCAGTATATTAAATATTGCAGCATTTGTTTGTTAGGAAAACAGTTACATGGTCAAATATAACTGCAGCAAACACAGAATACTTTCCAGTACTATGAGAGGGGGTGGTAGGTGGACTCATAAGATCATTAGAGCAATGTTTTTCTTTTCCCTTACCTATTGCTTAAATCCTACATACTCCCCCACTGGAAAATAAAACATGTAGTAATTCCAGATATGCAGAAATGTTTGAATTGTAGTATCTGCTTAAATATTTAATCATGAAGAACACAAAAAGGAAATTACTTGAAGGGAATCAAACAGATTTGTACTTTTCCAGTTACAGTGCTACAAAACCTCATAGAAAATTTCCCAAAGTAAAGTAAATGACATTTCCACACAGGCCCTATTCCAGACAGAATTTATTGTTAATTTGTCATTTTATGTTCTTTGTATTTCCACAACTTTTTGATTTATTATTTTTCTTCTTTCCATTTGTATATAGAGGATTATTGGTAATTCCAGTGCTGTGTAGGTGAGGAATGCTGTATTACTCCTCTTTGGACCTATTGGGGAAGACTATTCAAAGAGGTGTCATGTTCAAAGCTTTACAGAAAAGCTAATTTCAACAGTTAAATTTACAACATCATATAAGCATCAAACATGCTTATTTATGCTCTTCTTTTTCTTTTTTTTTTTTTTGTTTCTTAAACAGTGTGTTAAATTGATACTTAGAATGATAGAATCAATTTTCTAGACATCTTTACATGACTTATCTGGCAGTCTAACATCATATTTGAGTCAGATGAGGATATGATGTAGCATCCCAGAAATATCTATGCGTTTTTCTACTAATGTCAGTGTAAATCAGATGTGACCTTTGTTTTAAAGAAACTTTTAGTCTTACTCTCATGGGTGTTTTTTGTTGTTGTTTTGTTTTGTTTTTCTCTCTACTTCCTCTCTGCCAATAGCTTTGCTAGATATAAATATATGTTTCACTGGAAATGAAAGCCAAAACATTTATAAATCTGACTCATTTTACTAGATATATGAAAGTAAAAATAGCTATTGACTTTTTAAAAAATCTTTATATTTAATTTCAAAGTGCAAATAGGCATTATAATGATTCCCATTTTTAATAGAGTTCAATGAGACTACTGGAATTGATACTGATTAAGTTAAATTATTCTTATTCTGTTCCATTAGTAAAAAGCAGATGTCTATTAGGTTCATGAGACAATCATATTTATATCAGATTTATAAATTGCCAGGAAAAATATAAAAAGGTCTATTATGTTTTCACAGGACTCAGTAGCATATTACAGCTACATGTTTCAAAAAAATGTTTCATAACAGATTAAACTTCTCCCATAAGAAACTCATATTAGAATTGTGAAAAATTCTACATATTGTATTTTATCATAATTTCTCAAAAAAACCAAAAGAGCCATTAATTCCTCTGTTGTTTAGATTACAGAGCAAGGACTCTTCAGAATATTTTTCTCTTCTTAAAGATCTCCTGAAAACCATATAGGTAGCGGTGGCTGTTCTTCTGAGGAAACATGATAAAATTTAGAATGTTATCAAGGTTCTGCACAGAAAGGCCATCAAAGACCTCAGATATTGGATCTCTGTTTCAACTGTTATCTTTCCAAGTGTTCTCAGAAGTAAGGAGATGATATTGACCAATGATAAATGGAAAAAGTGGTTTATGGACTTAGGAGCCTGAGTCTGACTGAAAGTCAGTGTATCTGAGTTATGGCAGCCCAAGTCTCCCGTGAAACGATAGCCTGTATTACTCTATAAAAATACTTACCTTTACATTATGTGCCTATTCAAGAGTAAATAGGATGAAGGGTAAACATGAATAAGATTGCTTTTTCATTCTTTATGACTGACTGAAGTATTTCCAGACACAAGTGTGTAGACTTTATTCTTCCAGCTGATTTCCACTCTCTTTAGTATATGGAAAAGCTGTTACTTTCCTTGATCCTCCCATTTTTATTCCTCACAGACAAATGAAAGAACATCATTCATGGGAGTAAATGCAAACACTAAATTACTCTCCTTGAGGAAGAAGAGAAGCAAGAGAAAAAGGATTAACAGCAGAGTTTTGCAAGAATAATTCTAGTTTGGTGTAGTCTGTGTTCTGATAGAGTGTCTAAAGCTGCACTGCAACCCATACTTAGTCAATGCATTCAGTGTCTTCAGTGACAAAAATAATAAAATGAAGAGTCTCACATTATGGTGGAGATTTCTATAAATGGATAGGTTAGGCATAAAATTATCTTTCAGATGATAGGTTTCTGGTTATTTTCACTCTCTGTTTCCACTACCTTATTAGCAATTCAAGATATGAGCTCTTAGCACTTTGTAGACTAAATTAATGAGTTGGATAGTGCAGTGGGAGTCAAAGTAGTGTCCACAAGGCATAGCTTGGGGATGTAGTTTTAAGCACTCCAGAAAATAATGTGGGGAATAGTTGACACACCATAAAACTAATTATAACATATAAATATTAATTGTGAAAAAAAGTTGTCTTTCACCATAGTCTTACATAGTACTGAATAAATATTAAATGGGAGCAGAGGCTATTTTTTATTCTGTTTTTTTAACCATTAGGCGATTACGAGAGATTATATACTAACGTAGCAAAGTACACAGATTTAGGTATTAGAGAAAGGTAATGAAAATGTCAGAGCAAATGCAAGATAAATCACTTGATTGAAACATCAAAATGTAACTGAGTAAAAATACATTCATATAAATAGAATGTGGAATGTATACGGACATAAAATATTAATTCTGCTGCTGTGTATCAGTTTCATATCAAAAGCTGCCTAAGTAAAATTATATGAAGAAATCAAATTTCAGTATTTTTCATTCAACGTTTAATTACAAACTATATGTGAATGTGTTTATTTTTTTGAATTTTTGCCCTTTTTTTTTTTTAGGTTTGGCAAACTATAACAAAACAGAACAGAAAAAAACTAGTTCTGTAGAATGAGAGAAAGTCTCAAAGGTCCCAGTGAATAATAGGGTTTTTTTTCAGTGAGCGTTCCCAAAACCAAAAACAGTTCCTTTGTCACTCTGTAGCTGGCTTGTAGTATAGCCTATTAAGAGACACTGATAATCCTCACAAGTCACCTGTGCTTTCCTGAAGATATAAGATTATGTTGCCATTGGCCTTACCGTACTGCCTTGCCACTGCTCTCTCCCCACGATCCTTCCTGATCACACAAAAATAATAACTCCCTTTATGTACTTTTTATTTGTAATGAGGTATATATGTGCTGCCTTTTGAGTAGACTGTTCATCTTTTCCCTGTTGTAGTTGCTGGCCTTTACCACTTCTACTTTTGTGTTACTGTTAACTGAACTCTCTTTCTAACTCACTTTACTTACCTTAGGATATCTCTAAATAAAACAGCAAATCTTGGAACACTTAACTAAGGCCAGAGAAGGAAATGTTTTTCAATAGAGCTTTGATGACTTAACTTTCATCTTTGGAATGACAGCTGTATCTGCATTCATTTTAAAACCTTTTTCTGAGAATTCTTCATAGTGCATTATGTGTCCCATGTGTCTTCCTACTGTATGTTCTGACAGATGGGACCAGAGATCTCAACCCTTATTTACAGTTTTCATATTAAGGCTAGGACATGGAATACTAAAATATATGGTATTTATTTCAATTTATTGCAGCATGTCTGAATGATGACAGTTTTATTCCTATGGTTTTTATCAGCTGTATGACACCGCAATAAAGGGATAAAAATGAGCTAGGAAAAGTAGCACAAACCCAAAATTGCAATGTTCATAAGCCTTATTTAA
Source organism: Theristicus caerulescens (assembly GCA_020745775.1). NCBI lineage: Eukaryota > Metazoa > Chordata > Aves > Pelecaniformes > Threskiornithidae > Theristicus > Theristicus caerulescens. Next base: position 81,421,732 of record CM036558.1, read on the forward strand.
ATATGATTTTACTGCTTTAACAAGCATAGGCACACCTTCTGCTTGTGGATTTTCAAAAACCTACCACTGCATTAAGATGTCATTCAAATTTATTTAAAATTGTATCTGACTATCTAATTTTGAAAGCCAAAATGTCAGTCTGCTGCTGTTATTTGTATTGCTTCCATGATAAAATAGATGCAAAATGTATCCCAAAAGATTCATTTTAGATACTAAGGGGAAAAAAGGAGAGCGAAGCCTTAAAAGAACACAGAGCAGTCTTTCCAGGTGATGTTTCAGGAATGACATAGACAAGAAAAGTACAGACATAGCTGATTCTTCTTTCAGATAGGAGAATCAAGGTCGTTTTCAATCCTATTTTTCTATGATTTTTTCCTACAATTTTGTTTTCAATCTTCTACCTAAAGTTTTCCCCTGAAGAGTTCTCTGCCTCATGTTTTGCCCATCCTCTCAGTATTACATGGCAAGTTCTCTAGAATAAAAGATACACAAAAATATGTAATCGGTTATTGTGTGACATAATGTTACTTAATGCATGTGTAATGGCCTGTGGGGCTCCTGAGTGCCTCTTTGTCTCTTTGACAGGTACCATCCACCTCCGCATTCCCGAGTCCTCCCCAGTTGGGACAGCCATTGGCAGCGTCAAAGCCACAGATGCAGACACTGGAAAAAATGCAGAAGTAGAGTACAGAATTATAGATGGCGATGGGACAGATATGTTTGATATTGTGACACAGAAGGACACACAGGAAGGCATCATAACTGTGCGAAAGGTGTCTATTAACAACAATCACTAAATGATTTTGGTGTCAACATGATGCCACAAATGTTCATTGGAAAAAAGTGTTTAGATCATATGATGACATGTTCTAACTGCTTAACACTTGCAAGCATCCCCCATGAGTACTATTTCCCTTTACGATGAACTGGAAATAGCAGGTGGTAACAATATCTGAGATGTAGCATAGGTTTAAAGCATTATTGCCAGCAAAGTATGTAAAAAATGGACCATTCCCAGTGTGTTAGTACTAATTATCTCTGTGATTTCAAGTACAGACTTTAGTATTCATGCAACCTATTTTCTTCAGCAAGCAGTACACAGTTCACTCACTACTGAGACACATAGGTTTTCCTTATCTAGGAGATTCTCATCAACTTAGGCGACCAGTGCATGCCAGAACACAAACACTCACGGAAGCTGAGTTGCAAGTTATATTGTTTGTTTTGTTCCTGTTTCCAACACATCAGCTGGTTAACACATGAGCAGTGAATAATGATGGTGCCCCTGTTTCAGAGCTAGCTTTAGTTCTGCCTTCTGTCTTGCATCTCAGAGCACTTTCAGAGGTATAAAATCTCACACTTAGAAATGCCATTCTCCTGCTCCTCAACAATTTCCCTTTAGGAAATCCCTCCGTCTTTTTCTTTGGGATTTTGAGGTGTGTTTCAAAAGAGTTTAGGCAGCATTTCTAACATAAAGCACTGTTTATATTAGCTTTTAAAACAAATCTCCTTAAGCATAGAATAATGAATTAAACACTGCTGTAAAGTACATCTCCACATCTCTTGATAATGGCAACCAAGGAAAAGATAAGCTCTGCAAAGATCAGAGTGTGTTCCTTTTTGATCTCTATGTTCTTCTACGCTCATAATCAGCATTGTAGTTTACCTCGGAAGGAATGAAAATACAAAGTTTGGGGCCCGATATTTTTCCTTTCCCTAGAAGTTTGTGAAGGCTTCTCTTGAGATGCTCCTTTCTTGCTTGCTTCAGATTTTTCACAGAGTGCTATTATATTAAATCAATACAGCCTTGAAAAAACAGTCTAATAACTGGATCAAGCATAAAAAATTCATGTTGTAACACAGCAGCTCCAAAAATATCACCAATAAATACTAATGAACAAGATCTTCTCATTTTGTCATTAACATTCTGACACATTTTGCAATTTTCAGGATGCTTTCTCATATTGATAAATAAGAAGCTTATTTGGATAGCACAGATGACAGCATTAACTAGCAAGGAAGAAGATATGCTCAGTTTATTCATTTATGAAAATATTATCTTTTTTTATTATTTAGCCATGTTGATTGTCATTTCTGTTTTCAATGGTGAATAACTACAAATAACTGGTATTCCTTTACTGAGCCCTTAAGTTACTAAGTCCGAATTTAATACCTGCTGCAAAAGAACTTTTTCTATACAAGTTTTTCTATACAAGTTCTTACAGAAAAAATAATTGCTTTACCACAATTTCATATATTTTGGCAACAGTTTTGTTCATTATTTGGTGATATGTTGGAATACCTGTAAAATCCACACGTTATATATCCATGTTTTGCAGCGTAGCCTGAAGAGATGTCCAAACTGGATATGAATGTACTAGTAGCAAGTTAACTACATCTGTACACACACGTTCTGGCAAATTAAATCAGCTAATTAGAATAAAGCAGAACTAACATGGCTTCTTTGCTTCTAGGCTTGAAGCCAGCATCCCTTAATAGCAGCATGCTGCACTTTATAGACACACCAATAGTCTCAGATCTAGCTTAAATAGCAGCACTGTGTTGCATTTCTCAATTATATTCGTAGATATTCTCCCTTCTGCTCTAACTACTTTTTTAAAAAAAGTTTGGGGCAGTGGTGAAGCTCGTTCTTTCACCGGACTGCATCTTTCTGCTCTTAAATAGAATATTTAGATTTCTAGGCTGTCACTCTGGCGTCTTTCATGAACATTAATTTGTATTTAGAAGCAGTTAGGCAGAAAAAACAAGTCTTCTACCACCCATTTTGATGAATGAAAACCACCAGTTTGATATCTCCCTGAGATTTTGGGGGAGTTAATGAAGTCTTCTTTGTGTCAGAAAGGTAAATTCTCAGCTTGCTCATTTCCTCAGTATCATTAATTAGCTAACACTTTTCATCTATGACAGAAAAATTTGAAGGAATAGAGGTTCTTTTCTATCCAAAATGGTTTCTAATTATAACCCTGAACCTTTCCTCATTCCATTTTAAAAAGGAACTGCTGACAAAAATGTCAAATTTATTTTGCAAAAAAAAATCTCTGATGTTGCATTCATTAAATTATATGAAAAGGAACAAGATTAAGCTCTTACTGTTTCTCTAGATATAGAGAAATTTGACACACATGGCCTTCTTAAAAGAAACGTCAAACATTCCTGATATTTAAGGCCAGCTACATTTGTTTGACAATAAGGATATTCAGGCCATTTTGAGTATCCAAGAGTTTATAGTATTTCCTGAGAAATATTAGTATTAAGTACCTTGTTCTGAAGTGTCAGCATTTCAAGTCTGTATTTCAAGTATTTTAAATGTTTATATAATTGTTTGAAATCCATATTCTTGTGAAACACCTGTAAAATTCACTAAATAATTGGTAAATTTGCACTGAAAATTTTTTTGTCATTGGTACTATGCTAATTCAAATAATATTGAGGAAGAGAAACTTCCTCTAAAAACAATGGAAATTTCTTACTAGAGAAAGTGATCCCTATGCTGTGGAAAATTTGAACTGTATTGGGGTTCCCCCTACCCAGGGCAAGATCTCACAAGGCTTGAGTCCTTTTCAGTTTCCATTATGTATATAGGTCCACATCTGTCAAGATGTAATGTAATTTAATAAACTTTATCATCATCTTCATTTTTAGCCACTGGACTATGAGACAAGGCGACTTTATACCTTGAAAGTAGAAGCTGAGAATACCCATGTGGATCCCCGCTTCTATTATCTTGGGCCTTTCAAAGATACAACGATTGTGAAAATCTCTGTAGAAGATGTAGATGAACCTCCTGTCTTCAGCAGATCTTCTTACCTTTTTGAAGTGCATGAAGATATTGAGTTGGGGACAATAATAGGAACAGTAATGGCACGGGATCCTGATTCAGCCTCAAGTCCAATAAGGTAATACTCCAGTCTCTGTAAACAGATCATTTGCTAAAGAAATTAAGAGAAATAATAATACAACATGAATTTTCACATACACATTGTACACAGGAAGAAGATGCTAATGTGTTTTTTCTGTTATTTATTAGTGTCCCAGAGATAGACAGAATTGAGAATGATGCTATCCATAAGCTTCCGAACACCTCAGGGAACAGTAATTTACTTGCACACAAGAGACACAGGAAATATTTTCTAGTATTTCAAATCTCAGAAAACTTATTAAGCTACACATTGATTTCAAGTAGGCTTTTCAGGACTGCTTCTTGCTTCATACTGTAAAAAAGTATCAAACGAATCTATGGCCCAGGAAAGGGACAGAGCTTTCTAATGCTTCCTCTGGTCAGTCCTGGAAAGTATGCAGTGCAGATCTCACCTGCTTTGGTTGGTGCCTCCTGCTTTGCAGGCTTGCCAGAGTGATTGCTGTACAGAATAAAACTACCTTTGTGTGTGCTCAAATACCCCAAGAAATTAGACACTGAAAGATTAATATCTTTAAAACTCTTTTCTATGTATACTACTAGATGCGACATGCTACATCACATCTAGCTGAATGTAGTAAACTATATTTTGGTGTGGGGTTTTTTGTTTGTTTTTCTATAATACATAAGCTTTAAGAAACAATTGGACAATGCTGTCCAATTTGGATGTTTGTTGTCTGAAATACCAAACAAAGTACAAAAATTACATTCTGGCAAAAGAACATTATTTACTGACTTTGAAGTCAATTGCCACTTACTTCTTAACGAGGCGCAGGTGGTAAAACTGGATTGGGAAATGAAACTGAATCTGATTTTCTCCTATGGTGATTTGTGTGTATGGAAAAGACAGGAGATAACACCAAGCCTCTAAAATTTAAGAACATATAAATAGCTTAACATTGCATCTTTATCCGACCTAATTGCATGAGACAACTGACAATTTTAGTAGTTATATTTTCTTAATCGTGACTGGAAAATGAACAAACTTGGAGCTTTTGCTCATTTTGTTTCTGACACAACTTGATGAATTGAAGAACTGTGGCAGAAATTTCCCTCATCACTATTATTTACACAGAGTAACAACCTAAAGATTATTTTATATATTTTTTCTCTCCTGTTGATGTTTCTTTCATTCTCCAATAGAACATAATTTAACAGAGGCAGGTGGAACAAACCAATAGTAATAAGGGCAAAGAAATTTCCAAAAAATTGAAAGAGACCATTGAACCTAGATTTAGTTCGCTTGAAGAAAAATACTGAAGATATATGTCATAATGCTCTTCATAGTACAGTCATTTCTTTTAGCTTTCATTTAATGCTGTCTAGTTGAAGATAAGAACTTTTTAAAACAATTTGAATAGCATAGATCGAATTCTCTTTAATATTTGCTCTGTTCCTCAACTTCCAAATTAACCTTGTGTCTCCATTCAAACAATAATTACCTAGGATAAGTTTTTACACGCTTCTACTTCTTACAATATCAATATTAATTACAAAGTACTGTGTGTTTACCCCAGAAGTGAACAGCCAACATTTAAACTAAAGTATTTTGAAAGTTGTCATATTTTGAAATTAGGGCAGTTTGTATAATACTTTAATACTGCTATTAAGAAAAAATATTACAGCTTCAGGTTGTAGAATTGATTCTGGTTTTAATTCTTTTTTTCTGTTTAGCTGTTTATTTTAAAATATTAGTTTCTATTTATTAAAATTCTATTTAAGTTTGGCTTCCTATAAATTGAGTGCCAATAGCTTCTTGCTTCACTAATTTTTATTTCTCTTCAATGAATATGGAGATATTTTCTGAAAATAATGATTTTGGTAGCATTTGCAGGCCATTAGAAGTAATATGATGGGGAAAAGTATAAGCTTATCTCATGGCTATTATCAAATGGTATAGAATTTTTAATGAAACAATGTGGAATAGATCTCATTAGCTAGAGAAGTGATTATTGCCTATTGAAAAACTGTTAGCTAGAGTGCTGTCAAAATAAGTTCTTCACTAAAAATCCTTCCATGGATGAAGTAAAATCAAATGCTTATCATATAAGCCAAATAGTCTTAAATATGATTTCTCTGAAAAATACCCTGGTTTTGTTTAATTCTAACTAACAGTTATTATAGTCAGCTAGTAGTAAAAAAAATAATTTGAGCAAGCCTTTCCTGCACTTTCAGAAGTCTTTGGCTGGTCTAATTTCCTTTTGTTTTGTTTTTGTATTCATTTTGGTGTCAGCTTGTTTGTTGGGTTTTTTTTTGTTTGTTTGTTTTACATATTTATGTTATTGTGTGTGGTGGAGTGAGCAAACAAAACCCACCAAGATCGTATAGACATTATTTTCATATTGCAGCATTTTTGCCTTTGGCTCAATTTAGTTAAGTACTGTAAGTAAAAAGATATATACTTGATGAACTGTTTAGATCACTCATAAAAGTTCATAGAAACATGAACAATTGTTTCTACTTTACTGTACAAGTGTACTATCAGACTTTTTTTTTTAATTTGGCCCAATTCTGCCAGGTAGTTAGGTAAATGTTCTGTACTCCACAAAATCCTACATTTAATTCCACATCAAAGGTTCAATCCTAACTTTGAAGGCAGTGTTAAATACTAGAAAAAATGGAGGAAAGAGCAATTTTCTGATTCTAGTTTGACATTCTGCCATATTGTGTTAGTAGCATTGCCTACAGAAGTGCAGCAACTATAGCAGCATAGAAGGTCCTTTAACATCAGCATATTCATGACAGTGAAAGTTCTGCACATGAACTTATTTTTATAGACATTTTTTTAACTTGATCTCTAGTAAATTAATATATCCTAAAGTGTAGAAGTTGAGCTTGTAACAATACTTCTAAAAAGCTCATAAATTAGCTGTTAGTCTCAGTCTGAAGGAACAGTACATCAAAGACAATTTTCCTTTCAGGATTAAAACAATTCTTTAATTATTATATTGACATTCTGACTTATTTTTTTATGATTCTCATATATGTCTATAAAAGCTCAGATGATAAAATTTTACACTATTGTATCATATTTATTAAATTCTTGCAATTTTTATTCCTCATTCTGTGGAACTAACCTTGAGAATTTTCATAAGTTTTTATAGAAACTAATATATATCTTCTCAAAACTAACCTTTGTAATGTAACATGTAGAACCTAAAAGCTATATTGACTTGTTGTGAAACATATATTTTCTTCCATTTTCTATCATTTTGACAATACTTTTTCTTTCTTTATCATATTTAGGTTTTCTCTGGATCGTCACACTGACCTTGATAGGATATTTAATATTCATTCTGGAAACGGGTCCATCTATACTTCTAAGCCACTTGACCGTGAGATATCACAATGGCACAATCTTAGCGTTATAGCAGCTGAGATCAGTAAGCCAATTTGGTCTCTCTTTCCTTTCAGATTTCCTTAGCCTGTATAGTTACATCTGTGACTTCATGAGAAAAAAGCTCCCTTCCTTCCCCACCCACCCCTTTCTATTAGATATTCTGGGAAAGTAAATTGGGGGTAGCTAACAGCAGCTGTCTCCTCATTGCTTTTTTCCTCACCTACTTCTACCACTGACCTTTAATGTCCAAGTTACTTCTGAAGGGTGACCCAGTTAAATAATAACACTGGAGTAATTCTGTTTTCTTCCTTTTCTTTGAGGACAACAACATGATTTTTCTGTTAAAGTAGCAGAGTTCAGGATGGTAATCTATGGTTTTGTCTCCATAATTTTTTTTCATTTCCTTAGAAATAATTTAATTATCTCTTCCTATGGTATCTACACCTACAGCTCTTGGAATCGATACATCTTACAAGTAAGGTTCAATTTGATGCCTAAGCTGTAGCATTTCTTGGACTATTTACATCAGCTCTCTGTAGATATTTTCATGTTAAAAATACAAAGAAGAAAGCAGAGATCCTCCTAAACCTGCTACATTATTGAGATTAACTCTAATCGCCTGACAAAAAATGTTCTAAGGAACAAAGGTCTGATCTTTGAAATCAGCTAGTGAGGATCACTTGCTTTCAAAGCCACTGTTTTTTTAGGGTTAATTCTACACCAGTCAAAAAAAAAGAAAAAATTGCTGATCAGCAGTGAAGCATGGCTGGCAAGAACTACACTGCAGAGAACTAAATGGAACATCGTGTCCAGCCAATTAACCACTCAGCCTGCCTGTCCCCATTTCTGTAGTCCAGAGCAACAGGCTGGTTGTATTGAGCACACCCGGTAGCTGTACTTTTTTTTTTTTCCAACTCTTTTTTTGTTTCTTGCGATGCATGGTCCTGAGCTTACAATCCTTCACAGTGCTGTCTAATGTTGTAAGAATACTTTTCAGAAGTATTTATATAATGAAAAAACTTAGTATCCTTGTATCCTTGTATGCTTATATCATAGTGCTAAACTTATTTCCTTGTCAGGATACAAATTTACATTCTGGACCTGGTTGGAGTAGCTAGCGCTCTTCAAAGAGGTACATTAGTTTTGGAGAAAGAGGTGAAGGGGGAGATTAGATTTAGGTCTTTAAATCTTTAGAAGTATTACCTGTGAAGCATGACACAATGGGACAGCAGTGTTAAGACTAGAACTCATTTGTAAAGTTGGTACAAAAACGCAAAAGGCTATGAAAAACAGTGCCCTAAACCTGCCATTTTAAACGATTCAGGATGTCATAAAGTTTCACATCACACTCTTTAGCAAAGGTGTTATTAATAACAAGCAAACTTAATGCCAGCTACTCCTAAATGCTTACTGTTTTATTTGAAGCAGCCTAAAAGGAAAAAACAAAACAAAACAAAACAACAAAACCAGTAATTTTGAATCATCTCTACTGTTACTTATCCTATTCCATTAAAGTTGCGAAATCATATAGTATTAGCTACCAGCCAGCAGAATTCCAAGAAATGGCTGCACTTTTTTACTCCCAGGCATTATTTCAGATTCTTGGTATGTCAACTAGATCAGCAAATGGGAACAGAAACACTTGTATTCCTGAATTAACCTATACTAATGAGAGGGCACTCTAAATAATACTAGGGTTTTGACATTTGGCAAGGGTGAGGTTACTACTCTTGTTTCATAACCAAAGGTCTGAAAATCTACATTCATATTTTTTAAGGCAATTTAAACATAAAAAATCTGATTCTAATAAATTCTTTATCAGATTTTGGGGGGATACTTTCATCGGCTTTGTTGGAATTTGTCCCTGTTATTAAGGCACAAGAGAGGAAAGTCAGGCTTGAAAAATTTTCAAAATATGTATGCACAAAGTCAATAGTGTCTTTTCTGTGCAAAATAAAACAGATCACAATTTTAAAATTAAAAATCAAACCTTACAACAGACTCATAGTCTTGAGCCCACCAAATAATCAAATTTGTCATGACTGTAATGGGCATAGTTTTCATATACTATATTTGCATAGATTATTAAGAGTTGCAGCCCCTATTTTCATGTGAAAGCTTAATTACTCACTAGATACCAATAGTTTCATTTATTTTTTACTCTAAGCAAAACATCTCCTTATTTTTCAGGAGTCCTGATTCTTACCTGGTATCAGTTTGTACGCTAAATTTTGACCAGTTTCATGCCTAATCTTGCATGTCTATTGCTCATGAAATTTGGAAGAATACAGAAAACTTTTAGCAGGAAAATAAACTCCTCCTTCTTTCTTCTCCTGTCAGACAATCCCAAAGATACTACTCGTGTACCTGTCTACGTAAGAATTTTGGACGTTAATGACAATGCCCCACAGTTTGCTGTATTCTACGATACTTTTGTCTGTGAAAATGCAAGAGCTGGACAGGTATGCCTTTGAGAAACACTTTCCACCATCCAGTTTTGCTACAGCACTCGACTGTAGATCATTCTTGCCTGATGCTTGGAAGAAATCATGTCCAAAATAGCTTTTGAAATGTTAAAAATGAAAGCAAAGTATCTCTGTAGGTGAGGCTTAGAGTGAAATATTGGTATGTTACAACAGCATCAGTGTGTGAATTACCACTTTTCTTTACCTAACCTGGTACTACTGTTAAATCCTGACTAGATATGTCCAAGAGACATGTTCATTAGTTTTGCCGTTATCTCATAAAGTAAAATGTTATATGTAGCTACTAAAAAGTTTGATCTACATTTTCAATAACTCTCAAATAGCAAAATTCAGAAGTATTTCAATCCATGCTGATGGTGATTACAAACATCTACATGTCACACCTTTTTTTTTTTTTGTGATTGATTCGGCTTATCTTTTATTATCACACCAAAAACTTCTGAAAAGAAAATACAAAACATACATTTTTTGAATGGGTAACATTATATTTTGTTTTGCTTCTTAGAGGCTACACAATATGTACTTCGATTTAAGTTAAATGACTGCAGTGCTTAGTATCTAGTTCCTAATATGCAGCTGTTTATTAGAACTGTTAAAAAACTGTTTTCCTATTACAGTACAGCATGTCCCAGAGCACAGTCAGCCAATAATAAATCCTTTAAAATAGTAGCAGCAGTACCTCAGTGCAATCATTTTAACACCTTTGAACAGAAGGTGGGAGAAGTGCCAGTTTGTCTTAACTGTTTCAGTCCTACAGGTATGACATTCAGGTTGTATTAGAAGTATCAAAGTTAGGTTGCCATTCTCCTTTCTAAAGTAACATCACTTGGAAATTAGAACAGAGGATTAAAGGCCCAAATTTATAATGCATAAAATATATAATAGTACTGAGCAAGGGCATTTGTTATGCTACAAGAGTTATAAGATAATTCAAGCTGTTGGATAAATAGAAATCACTGGCTAAACATCTAGAATTTCTGATAGTTGTAGTGTCTTCTATAAATGCTAAAATAATATTTCAATCACTTCCAGTATAAGGTATGGATTAAGAATTGGAAAAGTAGAACACTGAATTTTCCTCTTCCAGTTTCACAGAAAATTTCTTGGGTAAAAAAAATTGAAATGCATTAATCTACAAATCTTACTGTGTTTGAGGTTTTAGAATCTGTTCTGTCCAGGTTGCTAACTACAGAGGATACAGGAAATGCTTAATAGAACAGTTATATTTTCATGTAAACATATTTTGAGGAACTCTATTTTTCTGAGCTGTCTAGAATATTGAGGTTAAAATAATTTAAAAATAAATATAAAAGTTATTTCTGCCTTACCCTGGTTTTCTGTTTACATTTAGAAAAGGCTGTAAGTTTAAAAGTTGGAAAAAACCACAATAATAATTCATGACTAATAAATGAGAAGCTAAATAAATGCATGTATCCATAAATGTTTATTTAAATTGTTATAGAGCCCAGTAGTGTCTCACCTATCAGAAAAATTTGCCAAGTTTACTAAAAGGGCTGTAATTATAACCATTTAAAAAAAACCCTGAGTTTCAAATGATTGTTTAAAGAAAGGAATTCACAGGAAGAGAAAAAAATGCAGTGTAGTTGAATGTAATTATATTCTTCTTGCTTACTGGTAGATCATATATAAGACATTATGTGGAATTCAGTCTGTCTTGAGGGATTAAATCTAGTCAATCCATACTGAACATGGTTCTCTAAGTTTGGTTCCTCCCACATTTATGCTATTTTTCTTTCCTTTCAGGTTTTTATAATTACATTTGATCCATGAGCAAGTTTAAATCTTTCATTAGATCACTGAAACTATTACGATACTTCATCAGTCACAAGTTCTCTGGTATTCATTTAAATATTTCCTATCTCCCACTGAGAAACATTTTAATGAATGTGAGAGTTTTCTAGTTTCTTTATTTTCTCTTAAAACTTCCATTTACTTAATTTATATAGAAGTATATATAAAATAAATATATACACATATATATCCTTACATCTATAGACACACACTATACATATATGTGTGTGTGCATGTGTGTATACATACACACATACACACACATACATACATACAGCAAGAGAGAGAGGGAGAGTACTTTTTATGAAATGTGATTTTGGCGGTCTGAGTGACTCAAAGGGCCTGTGATTGTGTTCCTTCTTGCTATTACTGTTGATGTCAGATTGTACCATGACATTCCAAACAGTGGGAAAACCCTATTCCAAAAAGCCCAAGCTACAAAGAAGCAGCACCTGTGGCAGAATGCCATTTTGATGGCTGTTATTCTTTTGACCCCCCAAAAACGAGGACAATCTTGGTGTGATGGCATAAAGGGGACACAGGCATTCATGTGGGCTATACAAGGCTGACTCAGTAGGAGTTGAGGGGAAGAAAGGATTGAAATGCTCAGACTGCTGCAGTCCTGTACTCAAAGAAGTTCAGCTGTCCTCCACTCGCAGGTGGGAAGAGCCAGGAACTGGGCATCTGGGCAGATGGATTCCCACTGGTTTTGTCAGCTCTCAGCTGCCACACCTCTGGCAGCTCAGCAGCCAGCCTCCGAAGATCCTCCAATATAAAAGACAGGAATCAGTGTAGAAAGTAGAAGTCAGTCCTACTTTAGAGAGATTTTACATCGAAGCTTAGTATATTTTTTCTACATATTCACTTTCCCTATAGTAATGATCAGAAGAGGGGCCCTTCTTCTCCCTTCGTAAATGACCTGCCAAAAGAAAAGAAGGCATGAGCTGACCTTGGACAGCAGCCAGGTACCCACTCGTCCAGTCCTTCACTCCTCAACAGGACAGGGGGAGAAAATAAGACGAAAAAGAAAATAGGGTGAGATAAAGTGAGTGAGATCACTTACCAATTACCATCACCACCAAAACAGACTCAACTTGGGGAAAATTAATTTAATTTACTGCCAGTTGAAAATAGCGTAGGATGGTGAGAAACAGACAAAAGAACTAAAACACCTTCCCTTCATCCCCCCTTCTTCTGAGGCTCACCTTCACCCCTTGATCCCCAACTCCTCAACTTCTTCCCCCTCAGCGGTGCATGGGGATGAGGAATGGGGGGCTGCAGTCAGTCTATGACAGCTCCTCCCTGCCGCCCCTTCCTCCTCACACTTTCCCCTGCCCCAGCCCGGGGCCTCCCCAGGGGCTGCAGGGAAACCCCTGCCCCCGCAGGGTCTCTCCCGGGGCCGCAGGGGAATCTCTGCCGGGGCGCCTGGAGCACCTCCTCCCCTCCTCCCGCTCTCCCCTCGGGGCTCGCAGGGCTCTTTCTCACCCTGGCTCCCTCAGCCCCAGCTGCCGGGCAGCCTTTTGCCCTTCCTTACCCAGGCTTTCCCCGAGGGGCCCGCCCGGGGCTGAGGGGCTCAGCTCTGCCCTGCGCTGGGGCCCTTGGAGCCGGCTGCAACCGGCTGTGGCCAGAACCGGGCAGCCCCAGCTGCTCCTCACAGGGGCCCCCCTGCAGCCCCCGCTGGTGCCGCCAGCACCTGGGCACCTGCACCTGACACAAGTTTGTTGTGATGTTTAAATAGGAAACTGTTTAGTTTAGTTTTCTTTTATTTCCCTTTGGTCGTTCGCCATGTTCTCCTACTCTGGTCATTGTAATATATATACACGTGTCTGAGTGGTTATATACATAAAATTTAAAAATATCGAGTAACAAACATATGCCAAATCACATAGGCCTTGCATTAACAGACCTATACCATCATGGGTGCCCAGTGGCGTTCAGTTCCTTTCAAAGATCATGTCTTTTCTCTGAAGGACTACCTGCCTGAGCCAGAGGTAGGAAGTAGGTAAACATAGAATCATAGAATCATAGAATTGTTAAGGTTGGAAAAGACCCTTAAGATCATCAAGTCCAACCGTTAACCTATCACTGCCAAGTCCACCACTAAACCATGTCCCTAAGCACCACATCTACTCGTCTTTTAAATACCTCCAGGGATGGGGACTCAACCACTTCCCTGGGCAGCCTGTTCCAGTGCCTGACTACCTTTTCAGTGAAGAAGTTTTTCCTAATATCCAACCTAAACTTTCCCTGGTGCAGCTTGAGGCCATTTCCTCTTGTCCTATCACTTGTTACTTGGGAGAAGAGACTGACCCCCACCTCGCTACAACCTCCTTTCAGGTAGTTGTAGAGGGCAATAAGGTCTCCCCTCAGCCTCCTCTTCTCCAAACTAAACAACCCCAGCTCCCTCAGCCGCTCCTCATAAGACTTGTTCTCCAGACCCTTCACCAGCTTCATTGCCCTTCTTTGGACACGCTCCAGCACCTCGATTTCCTTCTTGTAGTGAGGGGCCCAAACAGCATGATTCCCTGCACCTTTCAAAGCCTCAAAGTAATGAGGAAAGTTTTGTTTTCATTTGTTTGGGTCTCCAAGCATGCTCGCTACAATCTTGCTGTTATTAGCCTTCATTTTACCAAATCTATACATGCCCACTCCCTTTTCACATGTACCAATGTTAAACGAAGCAGTCTAGCTCATCATGGATCTCTTTCAATGACATTTTAAAATATGAATGATTTATTCTTTTTTTCTTTTTCCTATATCTTAATTCAGCATAGATGATATAAACATGCTAGGTTTCTTGAACCAGTTCTTTTTATGTTGCTCCTCTTCTTATCAACTCTTTTGACACATATAAAAAACTTTATCAGGGATATTTTTCCCACAATAATCTTGCTTAAATATGGCTTTTGGTATCTTTATATTTCCAGTAATTTCCTTATTATATTCACCAGGTATCTTTCTAATCATTATTCCTTTTATTGAAAAAGTAGCTAAAACCAAATTACTCGCTGTTTTATTTTCTAGGAATTAATTTTTCCCTCCTTTTTCTTCAGATTATTTATGCAACTTTTTTATACGCTTTGATCCTGAAGTGTCATTTTAGCTTTGGTTTTTTGTATCTCCCTCATTTCTTTTGTCATACTAAAATTTGTGGTCAATTTACTTAAATATTTTTTTCTTTTCCTTTTCCGTCTCTTTATTCTTACTTTAGTTCCTTCAGTATATTTCCATAGATCTTATATCTTCCAGTGGTTTTAGTAGTATCAGAATTTTCTTCTTGCTTTACTTTTTTTCAAGAACTCTCAAAGTTTTACTTTGTTTTAAGCTGGTAAGAGAAATTTTTTGTAATGCAAATCAATATAGGGTTTCTAAATAGTTGTGGGTTTTTTTCTTAATAGCAAATTATATTTTTTATTCTTTGCACAGAATTTAAAATAAAATACATAGTGTGCTTTAGAAAAAATAAACATTTCCTTAAACAGTGGGTAGAACTCATGCTCAAACAGGACCTACCAAGCATAAAGGTGAATTTTATTGGAATAAGCAGCCTACACAGCAAATTTGTTTCTACTCTTTTATTGTTTTTTAGTGGCTAACAACCCTCTTTGTCTACTTTTGGGCCCTTACTTTCCTGGCTGTTTTCAAACAGAGTAACATCCTTGGCTTCCCTGCAGTTGTTAGTGTTTTGTGGCATTGCTAGCAAGAAGCAACGTACCGTGGGTGCAATGGACATATCCCATGGTTGATTGGTCTAAGGGGAAAACAACACTGTATGAAACTATGTGTAAAATAGGATATATCGCATTAACATAGTTACTAATATCATCAGGAAATAGTATGCAAAAACATGCAATATAATGCTTTTAACTTCTGTTTATTTGTGGGTTTTTTGGGTTTTTTTAAATGTAGACCAAAAGCACTCCCCCTGCCCTATCCCGTGGGAGTCAAACAGAACAAAGAAGGACTAACACTAACTTATGTATTTGAACACATTGCCTGGAGCAATGGAATACTAACTAGGCTTGCCTCTCGTCAAAACTCCAACATTATATAAGTTTGTGCAAGTATCATATACATACTGGTATACTTTATGTCATGTAAGAACCCCCTTAGATTATTAATACTTGTTTGTGTCAGTACAATTACCAATACAGATGCTTTAGCTATAAAGGCTATGGAGAATAATTTTTTGAGAATTCCAGGGAAAAGAAAGACTTCCTAGATTTCCATTTGTGGAATAGTATTGATAACTTTTAACCTTCTTCAGACAAATAGATATTTCCTGGTAGTCTGTCACTTCCTTTCTAAAAGTCTGGTTTGTTAAATCAGTTTCTTATGGAAAGGAAGGGTGTTAGTAGAAGTTAATCATATTTACTTCCTCCTTCAAAGGATCCCTGATAACCAAACAGGATTTTCTAATGAGACTTAAGTACTTCTTTCCTGGATAGTTACTGCTGCTTGTTTGATTACATTTTTTAAAACCATTGTACAAAACGGTATAGACAAATTTAAGAAACTGAGGACTAAAACCTTTAATGATTCAGTATTGTTCAGTTTTACTAAGAAATAAAAAAATTGTACATTAACAGTAGTAGATTATCTGCAATACCCATTGTCTATATTTACAAAGTAACACTGGGTGGTAGATTACCTATAAGGCAGAGTTTACTCTCTGCCATTTCAATTCCTCTCAATTGTAGGTTTATGTTTGAAAGCCACTGAGAAAGAGAAAAGGCTGCTAATGTGCATATTGATTACAAATAAAGAGGTGTATGCAGTAAGAAATGTTTCTTTTTTCTTCAAGTGGATTTGCATATATTTAAGAGATTCTAAGTAGTTACTCTGCCTTCAGTTATGGCCCAGAGGTTCAGAGTCAAGCAAGCAATGGCTAAAAACTAGTATACTGAAGGCTTTATCAGTCCTTGAAGCTTCAAGAATGAATCCAAGTTTGGTAAAACACAGATTGTATTGCAAGTGGCTGCCTAGCAACTGCACAAAAGGGAAAGTTCGTGCAAAACAGCTCCCATGGTTAGTTACAATCTTAATTACTCCTATCAGTTCTGTGCCCACAAACAACTGGATAATAACTGGATAAAAACTGTAGAGTCATTGGATTTACCTGTCAGACTGTGGTACAGTCTGCTTAAAGTGGTTAGATTTGTGAAAATAATTAAAAATTTGAGCGAAGAAAGACCCACTTTTATGTGATCCATAAGGTGCCCCAAGATGGCTGAGACTGGAATGCTAGAGGAACAAGACATGGAGCAGCAAGCACAATACACTGAAAGTCCAGAATATAGCGTATCAGTCTTAGGAAACACTTTCTGTCACATGTTGCAATTGATTGCACTAGGGAACAAAAGGAAGAGTCAAACACAAAGAACTGTCTAATACAAATACTATGGGATGGAAAGGTCTGACTTCACCCCAATTCTTGATTAGACAAGTCTTAGAGAAGAGGCAGAACTGTTGGAGTCCAAATGGGTAGTCTAGAAAAATTGTGAAAACAAAATTCCCTGTGCCACACTGGGATCCTCAGCGTCTGCTCACCTTCATTTTGATCACAACTGGTGAAATAGAGGAGAGTGAAGGAAACAAGTACAATAGAGCTATTTTGAAAAAGAAAAAAAAAAAATAAAAAGGAATGCAGCTGAGAGGGATTCCAGACGTCAATGTACCCTCAAACAGAAGTTGTGATAACTCTTTTTGTTCAAGTCAACAATCGGCAGGTCAAATACGTCCTATTTAGGACACTCAAACCTGTGATACTGCTATAACGGTCTGCAAGAGAGATGGAGTACGTAAGCAAAGAAATCACCAAAACAACCTATATCATTGACTATGACCTACAGCTGTACTTTTATTGCTTCCCAGCAATGCAGGAGGAATCTGCTTTCCCCCTTCCTCATTTGTATTTTGTGTCCATGTGTTGTCTGAAGCTTGCTTTACATCCAGACGTTGAAAGAGCCCAAAAGTTCATGCAATGCTTCAAAAAGTTAACAGGAAGATGCTGCTCCCTCCGAAGACCAAATGCCAACTCTAAATAAACTTCACCCACACTGAGCTTTCAATCTGGTGAATAGCATGTTCCCTGTGATGCCATACAGGAGGAACTCGAGTGCACCAGCGATACTGCAAGGAGAACTTTCCAGGCTCACACAGGAGGTGATGAGTACTTGCTCTATCGGAATGTGTACATAGTCTCATTTGAAAAGGAGCTAGTAATGCACTTCCTGTTTGAACTTCCAGTAATATCCTTATTTGCAAAAAAATTTAGAAATATTTTAAAAGTTTAGGTTCTAATTGAGAATAGCAAAACAAATCATGATTTTGTTTGTGATTTTTTTACAATTTAATTTAGAGATGCTGTAAATGTGACAATGTAAACACATTGTTTCACTAAGACCAACCTTCAAACTTTGCCTTTTAAAGAAACATATCAGCAAGTAACTTGAAACTGCATAATATTTAGTCAGTCAAATGTTTGCTGGCATTTTTAAATTATCATTACATTTTAATATTTAAATGATGCTTGCAACAAAAAAAACACAAGCAAGGTTTTTTTTATCCCTAATGTAAGCAAATTAGCTGAATTTGCTTGCAAAATGTATCATAAAGTTAAACATGATTAGTATTTGAACAGAGAAGTTCCCAGAGACCTTCAATTGCTACAACACCCACCTCACTACAACCTCCCTTCTACAACTACCTGAAAGGAGGTTGTAGAGAGATGGCTCTTGGTCTCTTTTTCCAAGTAACAAGTAATAGGACGAGAGGAAACAGCCTCAAGCTGCACCAGGGTAAGTTTAGGTTGGATATTAGGAAAAACTTCTTCGCTGAAAGGGTAGTCAGGCACTGGAACAGGCTGCCCAGGGAAGTGGTTGAGTCCCCATCCCTGGAGGTATTTAAAAGATGTGTAGATGCAACTCTTAGGGACCTGGTTTAGTGGTGGCCTTGGCAGTTGTAGGTTAACGGTTGGACTTGATGACCTTAAAGGTCTTCTCCAACCTAAGTGATTCTATCATTCTAGGATTCTAACAAATGATGAATGGGGGAATTAATAGGAGATATTTTCTTACTGTTTGTTGTTATGCTAAGGGACACTGGTAGTCAGTGCCATAGTAGGTGAACAATCCCTGTAAACCAGAAAAGATTTTAGGCTATAAAAAATTCTACATGCTCCTTTTAAACTACAGGTATGGACACTCAGAAGTGGAAGAGTTGATTTTCATCAGCTTAACACCAACAACTGACTGCTTTCATGATCTCCACTTGTGAAGTAAAATGGACTAGTGATTTCTTGACTTAATTTTGCAAAAATCTCTAAATATTTATTTAATAGCTAATCACTAAATAATGAAAAGGTTCATTCTTTAAAAACAAATAATATTCTATGCTTGTATTTTCTGTTTTGTTCATCCAGTAAATTATTTGAGATTTATGTGGGAAAACAAATTTAGAGAAAGACAAAACACCAGTTGAGAAAGCAAGCAAGCTGCTGTATTAAAAGAAATCCAATACTGTCTCATGAAGGAATTTGTTGCTGTATGCTGGATGGACAAGAGAAAAGTCGGGGGTTAATCACACATTTTTTAAGGCGAACAGTAGTACATTGCAATTGTTGATGTTAAAGATGATCAGTCCTGACAAAAGCTGTGATATGAAGAGAAATGGCTGTATTTGCAAGAACTGGAAGAGGAAAAACAAACGGGGTTTAACAAGTATGCCACAGGGAAGGAGTAGTGTCAAAAATTAAATGTAATTCCATGCTTGAAAAAACATTGCAGTTTAAAATGATGGATCAGAAATGAAGAATAAAAACAACCTAGGCTAAAGATTAACCTATTTTTGGAAGTTAAATTTAAGAACATAACTGAACATTCATGCATGCATGCACAAAAATTCAGCCATAGGTACAGTTTTTATTACTACAGTATAAAAAAAAACATTCTGAAATAAAGCAATAAAGACATCAAAAAGTGTATTTTGTTTGGGAAATGACATTTTGCCACCCTTAAGTATAGGAACTTCAGTGAAAAAAAGCTACACATTCATTTACCTGACAGATAAACAAATGTTGATAAAGGGCTTGCCATTACTTCCCCCCAAAACACCCAGACTTTTTTGTAGACATTGCAGGAAGCACTCAATTCAAGTATTGAATTGACCTGATGCAGCATACTCTGAGAATTTTGACACTAGATTCTCATCCCACTCTGAGATGGTGCATCTGTAGAGTATGCTACAATGTTTTGCAAGACTTGAAGTGTGTGTGTGTGTATATATATATATGTGTACATATATATATATATAACTGGCATTTTTCATCTCAGGGATCTTACTGGTGTATTTTGCTATACTAATAACTAGAAAAATCTTGGCTTAGAAACAAATGTTTTTATTTTGAAATTTAATTTGAAACTTTAACTTCCCTATCAGAAACATGTATTTGATAAAATACAATTTTTATCACAAAAATATAAAATATCCTCTGAATTCCTGTCTTAGGTATTGATTTGAATTTAAAATGATGGATCAGAAATGAAGAATACAAATGACCTAGGCCAAGGATAAAGCTATTTTTGGCAAATTTAGTCCTCTTTGTAGTTACAAAAATATATAAATATGTATTGAAAAAAAGAAATAGAGGAAGACTAAGGCAGAAGCTGGCCATTTTACAGGTGTACATGTACCACAACATGAAACATGTATGGATACTCTTGTTGGAGAGACTTATATGATACGCTTGTTTAACATTTATTCAGTTAATATGTTCTACAGATTAAGTCAATACATGTATAGTTTGAATATGAAGTTGTCTTAATACTTCTAGTCTACTTAAAGTAATCAGACAGCTGTATCAAAAACCTAGGTGCATTTGGTTTTTTTGTTGTTTGTTTGCTTGCTTTTTTTCCTGCAGCTTATTCAAACCATAAGCGCGGTAGATAAAGATGACCCTCTTGGTGGACAAAAATTTTTCTTCAGTTTAGCTGCTGTTAACCCTAACTTCACTGTTCAGGATAATGAAGGTAAAATTCATGCCTGTTCCAGGGAAGGAGTTTATCTTTGCTGCCTGGCATACATTCCTGAAGTATGTTTGCTTTTGATGTCTATCAATATGTAGAGAAGTCATTGAAGTGGCTGCTAGCAAGAATAATAATTTTACCTGAATGTTTGTGGTTTAGGACTTCTGCATTTTCATCTGTGTAAGGGAGGCAAAAATTATCAGGGCAAAAAATGGGATAAAACAAATTATAAAGAAAATCAGTAAAAGTGTTGGTTTGGGATGAGTAGCCAAATGAAATGCTTGACTGAAGGAGAAAAAAAAGGTTTAAAAAATGGCTTCAGCTGACAAGTTTGGATTTTTCGCTTTAGCCTTCTGTCATATAGTTCTGACTCCCCTGGTCTTCTGCTTTGCTTCTTTCTGACCATTAATGAAAATAATGGCTCTGAGCGCATAATCACTTTGGCTTTTCTTTTGATCCTTTCTCAATCTTTAGAAGGGGGACTATACAACCGTTTTGGCCTTCATCATCTGTATGACTAACCGAGAGGGCTCTAGAGTACAGAACAAATAAATGAGGGGGGACATGGTACCAGCCTTCAAATGTGTTAAAAGCATAAAGGCAATGGGAATAATCCTCTTTTCCTGATGAAGATTTCAGGACGTAATAGACTGCAAACGACATGAAGAATTTTAGATTAGATAGAGGAAAAAATTTTAACAGTAGGGAAAATGAATAATTGAAATCAACTTGTTTGGGTACCTTATAAAATCCCCAACAGCAGAGGTATTTAAAGATATGTCAGACACCGTTTTTGATGGTGAGTGAAAACAAACAGCATATAAATACCCAAAACCAATGAAGAGATGCAATAAAGGAAAACTTTGTGTTTCACATCATAGATGCAATCAAAAAAATACATCTTTTAATATTTTAAGTAAAGGTTATATCCTGGTGACTAGGTCCTGAGTGTATAGAGGTATAGACCTTGCTATTTCTTTTCTATCTGTAATTATTTTCTTTCTGTTTGCACATGGCTTATTTTAATTCAGCCTGAAGTTGGCTGGCAAGATAGATAACCACCTACCTCAAGAGATCCACAAGTATGATGAAAATTAATTTTTCCTCCTAATGGAGACTAAATCTGTATTTTTTCTCTTTTGGACTAAAAAGTTAGCGACTCTAGTGTTGGCTCACACTTTAGTGTAGTGGCCCTAATAATAGAAGAAATAGTCTCTCCCTGTTATTCATTCCTTCCTTTCCTTCCCTTCCCTCTGGCCACTCGGTGAACAGCTTTTGATGCTGAAGTATACTGCATAGAGCTAAGATTTGTCTGCTACAAATACAGTTTAGGAAATTCACTTCTCAGAACTGTGCAGGAATACCTACTGTCTTTCACATTTTCTGAGTTCCTAAGACAACTTTTCACCAGAAAATCTACTCCATGTGCTAAGGTACATAATTCACGGTTCTACAGTATGTTGAAAGTGTTTTGATGTGGAAAATCTCATACTGAGTTTACAGATAGCATTCCCATGGGTGTCGTCACAGCAGATCCATAGAAAGACTCTTTCAAAACAGAGCACTTGTTGAACAGCATGAAGTGGAAGGTTATTTTTCTCAGTTGGCCACTTCGTTTCAGGGCTTTAGCCCTGAACTGAAACTGTGTCATGCACTGCATGCATTAATCTACAAAACATTTTAAGCTTTGAGAAATCCTCTTTTCATATCACACTTGAAGGTGCTGCAGAGGCACAGAGGCACAGGCCAGATGTACATAAAAAAATTTAAATAGCTTTCTGATCAAATGGAAATGTCATTAGGAACAGAGAGATATCACTATGATATCAGGAACAGTTTCAAAATGCTACCAGTGATGTAAAATATGATGGTTTTCATGTACTATAAATGATACACTTTTTATATTGATATACTATACACCAGTATATTTTAATCAATCTAGATAACACTGCCAGAATTTTGACAAGAAGGAATGGCTTTAGTCGACATGAAATAAGTACTTACCTTCTACCAGTGGTGATATCAGACAATGACTACCCGATCCAGAGCAGCACTGGCACGCTGACCATTCGAGTGTGTGCCTGTGACAGCCGGGGGAACATGCAGTCCTGCAATGCTGAGGCCTTGCTCCTCCCTGCTGGCCTCAGCACAGGGGCACTGGTTGCCATTCTCCTCTGCATCATTATCCTGCTAGGTAAGAAAAAGAAGTGCATCTTTTCCCCCATGAACAAATACTTCAGGCCTGACTCATTTTACAGAACTATGCAGATTGGTAAAATTAATGATCATGGATTTTGCAAGAAAAATTTAACTGCAACTTAAAACAAAAAGAAAAAAAAAAGGCAAAACCTGTTTGTCTGGGAATTGGACATTATAAATAATAAGTCCCACACTGTTAAAACTATCAGTGTGGAACCAGACACTCGTTTTTGTTCTTTTGTTAAGTTGTCCAAAAAAGAAGATTGGAGAGGAGAAATAGCATAGTCAAAAATCATTTTCATGTCTCTCATTTTAAATTTTTTTGAGGGAATGTATATTTTTTATTTAAAGAACCATCTAAAGGCAACATGCAGTATATATTTCACACAGAATATGCCAGTAAATAGTATTTTTACTATATTAAAGCACTGTCTATCCAGAGGTTTCTGTGCTGTAATAAAAAAAAATGTAATTTTTGTAAAACCTCCATTTTGAGGTTTTCAGAATATCATGTAATGACCTATAATTCATCTCAAAATGAGTTTTTAATAGTATATTTTGAGCTTAAGAAAGGGAAAAGGTCTTCAGAATAGACCTGGCTATTTTAAAACTCACTGGAGTTACAGACGGAGCATGTAGACAAGCTCACAGTTCTGTAAAGCAGAGCACACAATGTGTGTGCAAAATAGCACATTTTGATACGGACCTTACTGAGCTACCATAATACAGATAGACATGTTTATCCATTTATCAGACAGAAATGAATTGCTGAAATGTAGCAGAAATAAAGCTCTTGTACCTGGCAGATTTGCTACTAATAAATTGTTAAATAGAGATCTTTACCCATTCTTTGTTTCTCTCTTTAAGTTATAGTGGTGTTGTTTGCTGCTCTGAAGAGGCAACGAAAGAAGGAGCCTTTGATCCTCTCTAAAGAGGACATCAGAGACAACATTGTGAGTTATAATGATGAAGGCGGTGGAGAGGAAGACACCCAGGCCTTTGATATTGGCACACTGAGGAATCCTGCAGCTATCGAAGATAAGAAGCTTCGACGAGACATTATCCCCGAAACGTTATTTGTACCACGGAGGACTCCTTCAGCACCAGATAACACAGATGTCCGAGATTTCATTAACCAAAGGCTAAAAGAGCATGATACTGATCCTTCTGCACCACCGTATGACTCACTTGCAACCTATGCCTATGAAGGAAATGATTCAATAGCTGAATCCTTGAGCTCCTTAGAGTCGGGTACTACCGAAGGAGACCAAAACTATGATTACCTCCGAGAATGGGGCCCTCGGTTTAATAAGCTAGCTGAAATGTATGGTGGAGGAGAAAGTGACAAAGACACTTCTTAACCTACAGTAGGCTACATTTTTGTTTCCTTTGAGCGGAAGTAATTTTACAGACACCTTCTGCACTCAACAGTATTTAACATTCAGGAAGATTTTCCTGCCACTCAGCACAATGGTTTCCTTTTAAAATTTGTTTTAAATTTGTCCATTAATGACATTCATTCTTTCTAGTAGGATGCCACTTGGAATATATACAGCATTTTATTTAATCGCCTTCCAAGAGCCAAAGCTATGGAAATTCAGTGTTGTCCATTTTAGTAAGTAAAATAAAGAATATCTTACCTTCAGAAATTTGAACAGGGTGATAATCCCTTAAGAATCCCTTAAGCAACCTCATGTACAAGCCGCTTCTGTTAGGTACATGTCCTATCCTTGCAAGTGCAGCTTTTAAGATGGCAAAGAAGAAAAAATCTGATACGTCCTGTTCTGTACATTAAAATTAAAACAAAATGTACACGTGCTGTTAATAAGTGTAATACGCAGCTGGTTTAAAAAAAAGTTTGTGCAACTTCATTTCATCAAATTCTATCTGCCAATGTTTTATATTTATATTTTTGTATTTATTTTTAAGAAATAAACCCGTTTTTACAACTATGTTGATGCTTGCCTGCCTGTTCTGGCCATCAGTTCCAGGCTTGAAGAGAACATGAAATTTCTCTGATGACAGCACAGCCAACTGCTAGTACTTCTATGCTTCAGTATTCTGCATACATTTAACATTCTGAAGTGTTTGTGCTCACAGGGAGAGGATCAAGTTATAGACCTATTTGCTTGCTCAAAAGTGCTACTTCCTACAGTTGTCATGTTTAAGAGAAATTTTATTTTATTTTTGAGCTGAACTAATGATATTCGATTCTAGAAAGATGAACTACTGTTTTGTCTCGGCTTGAATTACTTTATTCTAAAAACATGCTGGTGCAACTAATCCATCCAAACACATAAAATTATTTCAAAAACTGAGTTTATTTGTTCCATAGTTCTCCGTTTTGAATCATAATTGCATCATTAGGGGTGATCTGTAACTGCAATGGATAAAGTGTAAAAAGATGTCTAAATCATCATTTTTAAGCACCATCCTTTCTGAGGACAAGTCATTTGATGACAAACCACTGTGTGTTGTATTGCAACCATCTGAGGGTAACCTTATCTCCTTTAAAGCTGTCAGGTTGAAGGCTGACAAAGTGTCAGTAAAACTAGCACACCCCCCACCCAATTTACTGAGTTTTCGGATAGCTTGGAAAAGTCTAGTAAAAACCCTGAGCAACTAGCCAGAAATCATACTTTAGCTATCACAAAACAAAGTAGGTATCCCAAGACATTTTAAGGTGTCTCTTTTGTCTTTCAGTCTTTAGATTACACAAGTCTACTTAGTAAACAAACACTACGATTTTGAAACATTGCTGAGATGAAATAATTTCAGAGCAAAAGCAGGATGTCGTAGGGTCTGTATTTATTTATTGTAGAAGAAACACATCTGAGGGATGATCCCTCCTCTGTCTCTCGTAAGTTCTTACTGACATAAAATCGACTTTGAAAATATATTAGTCCTTTGAAAAGTGCAATGCTGCATTCTTATTTGATCAGATATTTCTTCTTCTTAATGGAGTGATTAAACCCAATGAAGCTGAAAGCTGAATACAGTGCCATTATGCAAGCTATTTTGGTGCAAAGGAGACCAATTTTTTATTGACTTGATAACAAGTTAAACTATATGATCTATCACGAAACTGTGAAGATTATGGATTTTTTCTTGATTTCACTCAATAATACTTTCATTAACTAAGGAATTTTTATGTTCCTTAACAGAAAATAATTCTGAGAATATTAAGAAACATCTTAGATAATCAGCATTACAAAGCTTTGTATAAGTCTTACAGGCCATACAAATAGTTGATCTTCTTTATGATTATCTAATGAAAGGGACCTTATTTTTAATTCCTTCTTAATCTCCATTTGTCCTTCAACAGTATGTAATAGGGTGAAACAAAACCAAAATTAATCCATTAAATACATAAATAGCCAAAAGGCACTCTTCCAATACTGTTTTCTCTCTGCAGCAACACTGAGATCAGTGACACTCTACATATGTAACTGAGCATGTATTAGGGCAGAAGATAAAATAGGCTGTAATACAGCTGGTTTTTACCTCTTTGTTAAAAAAAAAGATTTTGGTTAAACAGGTCCAGCCAACACTTTTACATATAATTCAGTAAGAATCTCTGTTTTGTTTCCAGAAAGAAAAAACAAACATACACAGCTCCCTCGGTCCTTAAACATATAAGCAAATGTCAAATAAGACACTATTATTTTGATTTGCATTACAGTACTTATTTCTCAGTAATAATTATGTGGAAATATTTATCTATCACTACATTTAAGGAAGTAATTTTGTAATTGTTCAGCAGAATCTGAACCTAATGTTTAAAATTGAATCCTGTATGCTTTATTAAGTAAAATAGTAGTATACATTGTGGAAGTTTATAATAATATATAAACATACTACTAAAGCTATTATATAAATAGTATAAATGAAAATTTGTTTTACCACTTGCCATATCCTTGGAGTTTTATTTCCCAGTACATTTTAGGAAAAGGAAAAAAAAGTCCATTTCAGCACTGTAGATGTTACTGTGTAAATAGCTTTTCACTGTACAAATATATACCATTTTACTGTACAAATACTTCAGCCTAGTGAAAGTGGGCATAGGAACATGCAGTCACCTGTGCAGGCAAATCACAAAAAAGCATTCAGGAAGTCATAATTCATTGTCGTATCTAATTTATTCTAGGAACTGAATCATTTAAGCAACTGAGTCTGGTCCTTAATATTACACGCAGTCACAGAATAGTCCACAATGTTCTCCATGCTCTTACATGCCACAGATGAGTCATAACAGCTTAGTCAAATGTAAGGCCATATAGTAAAAGATAAAAGCCATGAGTACCAGATGTCATGGACAGGCAGAATAAAGGAATCAAAGGCACTATCCCAATGACTTTCTTATACCCTTACAATAATGAGTAGTTGGAAAGTGAAACTCCCAGACAATTCAAAGTGGAGAAAATGTAAAATAGGACACCTGCTTCCCAAGTAGTACCTGCTAAGCCTAGCCATATGAAATTGTGTGAAACTTAACGAAATGTAACAACATGTAGTAAACAAGACCCTGGTCTTGCTTAGGCTGAATGAATTTTCTGTGACAAAAATGCCACAGGACTACACAAAACAAAGAGAAAATACATTAATATTGCATTTCAGGTGGAACCTACAAATGACTTACAAGACAGACCTTATGAATGTTTAAAAATTCAGAAACTTATCAAAACTATTGCAGCCACTGGACCCCCAGGAAACAGTGAGTTCTTAGAATCTGTTGCAAAAAATTATTGGTTTTTTTATTTTTAAAAAAAAGGGATTTTGTGAAAGGAGGTGTGTACAAGATCTTATGTTAACAACAACAACAAAAATAGTAATATTTCATAAGGCCTTCAAGGAAAAGGTTGATGGTAAGAACTGTCAAAGCAGATAAAAAACCCAGGGAATAAAACAAGCACCTAAATCAATAAAATCCTCACATTGCACTTCATCAGGTCAGTATCCACCAGCTGCCAGCTCTGTATATGCAGATGTTTTTCACTCATTCACTGTTACGAGGTGTCACATTTCCATCATTTGACCTTCAACTGCATGTAATATTATTCCCAGGCCAAACTATTTATCAATTTCATTACTGTCTGTCAAGAGTCTACCCATCATTCCTCTCACTCATTGTCCAGTGTGACTGTATCGCCCTTGAATCTGATGTTCCTATAATGTTTTTTTCAATTCTTCTTATGCTACCTATCACACAAAGTTGGAAGAAAAAGAACCAAATTTGCTACATTATTCTCTTTCAAACCTCTTCTTATAATTTGCTCCTACTGGAGTAACTACAAAAATACCTGTTAAGGGCTACAGAGCTGCTCACTATGCTAATCGTGAATGATGGAGACAATTAAATCCAATTATTGCTCCACGTTGTTTCAGACTGGTTTGCCTGTATTCTAACAGAAGTCAAATTCTTTGACAGTGTTCCTCTAGGTTTATCCAACACCTGGGAAAAGTAAATACTTTCTTTTGGCCCATCACTAACTACTCAAAAGAAAAATCAATGAACTTTTTAGGAAGCTAGTTAATAACATGTATCTGATATAAGCATATCAACAAAAGAGTTTAAGCTTCCTTGCTTTTTGTCAAATGAGTGAACTAGAGATCTGACTATAGAAGTTACCAGAAGCCTTCAAACACTGCATTATCATTATCAGGCTCACTTGAACAGCACAGAAATCACCCAACAGTAATCTGTTCACAGCAAGATGAGCAGATAGATGTTCAAGCTAAAACAATTTCACTTATTCATAACAGTGTTAGCTATTGTGTTCAAAACCATTATGTCAATAGTAAACATAAGGAGATAATAGCAAATGTAGAGAGACATGTGAATACAATTTTTTTTGCCAACAAAATGTCATGGGCTTCTCTATTGTCTCTCCCGTTTTTCAGAGGCTTACTCAAACTTTATTCTAATACGGTTGAACTGGTTGAAAAGTCACTTTCCACATAAATGAAGATGTAAAATATAGTAATAACAACATGGGAATCAATAAATACAATAAGCCAGATAGAACTAATTTTTTTTAAGATTTTCTTTCATTTTCTCTTCTTCACAGCTATTTTTGTTTTCATTTTAAAGGAATATAGTCAACTGAAATCAAAATGGCAGTTTTTAAACTAATGTTTTTTCTGAGTGCGAGTTTCTCTTTTTTTTCAAACAAAAATTTTCAAACCAAACATTTAACTTTTGAGAAAACTTCATTGTCTTTAAGTTGATGTCAACCTCAGGAAACAATGAAAAATAAAAAATTATTTGAAAAGAAATGTGACAAATACTCTTTCTTTGATTTTTGGCTATAAACCAGAGATCAAATATATTTTGAACATATACTTGGCAAAATACTACTGAACATTTCCATTACTGTTTGCAAAACAATATTTTGATTATTGATTAAGCATTGGAAGGAAAATATTTTCTAAATATACTTGCACCCATGTTTAGACACTGTGTGTGGAAACTTTCAGCAAGCTTCTCTTATAGGTGTCCTTTTGAGGGAAACAGAACAAATTCTAATTGTATAATATTTATTAAAATGCCAGAGGAAAGCCAACAGTTAAATCTAGAAAGTATCTTTTATGTTCCAAATAGGCTATAGGATGACAAGGTAGTGTGTCTTGCAGTTGTACAGTCACAGAAAGTACAGCAAATTCAAGAAATCAATTAATCAATAATTCCTGAAAAGTTTTTGAAGTCATGACAGTGTTGACAAACTTTAATTTATGGAGGAACTTTGGTATATTTAACAATGGTGGATAAAGAATGTCTCCATCATAATGCACATCCCTAGTATGCATCTCCCCTCATGAATTTCATCATTATAAAGAATTACAGAAGTAATGAACATTTGTCATTTTGGCTGGTTTCTGGGTAGTGTGGTAATCTGCTTGTTCACGAGGACAGAAAGTCAGAAGATTTGATCACCTTCAGGAACTTCATTTACTTGCTATGAATCAAGACAGTCACAATTTTTACATGTAGAGGAGGGAACTCCAGATTCCAGTCTGCTTAGATATCCAAAAGTGTTTGACAAGGTCTCTCATCAAAACTCCTAAAGAAATTAATCTGCCATAGAATAAAATGGAAAGTCCTCACCTGGGTAAAAGACCGAAAATCAGTGACAGGAGTAAATATTCAATAATCTTAGCAGAGGAAGGCCAAAAGTGGAATCCTTCATGATCTGATCTTTTGATCTGGAAAAGGAAATGAATAATGGGGTAAGAGAGCTTATTTGTGATTGTTAATAAGTTTAAGACCAGTAAATTAAAGGGCCATTCATAAGAAATGAAGGGACGTATTGCAGCTGTAAATGACTGGACAATAAATTAACAGATAAAATCACTATAGATTAATGTGAAGTGATGCAATGATAGGACATGGTTATTCACAAATGAGAGCTTGTAGTTATAATAGCTAATTGTGAGAAAACCTTAGCTCAGTGTTACATAAATCAAGGTAATAAAATATTAAGAATTATTAGGAAAAGAACAACAAAATTGTTATCCTATTGTCTGTCATGTCCTTATGTTGAAGGTTTTGTTGCAGTCTTTATCACATTCTCCCCCAGACAAGATATTCTAAACCTAGAAAAGACAAAGATGTTAAGGGATGATCAGAGGCAGAAAATGGTCTCTTTGTGAGGAACAATGAGGCAGGTTAGGATTCTTCAGCTGATAGGAGATATGACAGATGTCTATGAAAACATGAATGATATAGATCTACTATTTACTGTATTTTTCAATAAAAGAAACAGGAATCATCTAATAAACCCAACAAATATCAGGTTTAAAAAGAAGAAAAAGAGGTTATTTTTCAGACACCAAACACACCTAAAGCTGTGGAGCTCCTTGCTGCAAGATTTTGTACATGATAATTGCTTAAATGGATTACAAAACTGTTGAAGGAAATGTTTCAAAGGCTCCTCAATACAAGTTACAATCATTCAAGAAGCCCTAGAATTTTACATTGCCAGCAATCATAGAAGTGACTTCTATGTGGAAGTATCACTATATGCTTACTTTATACTTTCACTCTTCCCAAACCACCCACAGCTGGCCACCGTCAAAGACAGGCTCTATAGACCTTTGGATTTCTGGTACGGTGATTCATATGTTCTCATTTTTATGACATTCCCCCTGCCCCCAAAACCATATCCCACCCTATAATTCTGAATGTAAATGGATCAGCTGTTGAAGAATTTTCACCAGAAAGTGGGTATATCTAGGTTTGCTTTATTAACAACTCAGAGTTGGGCCATCACCTCAGTGAGTGGCAGCCAAGTTTTGCAATTGTCACCTTATATATATTCCTATAACAATTACATGATTATACAATTACACGATTATCAAAGTCCACCTGCATTCCCACTGCATTAACAATTCTTCATTTTTCTGGTCGGCAGACAGTTCTTGATTTCCCATCGGTAAACCGATTCTTTGCGTTCCGTTTCAGTTCCTGTGTATCGGCCACGTAGACCCCTTCAATCACTGGTCCGATGCAAGATCATAAAAGTCATTTATCTTCCTCCAAGTTTTACAATGATCTATTTAAAACCGTCTTCAAATTCTAAGAATCAGGCCGCTTAACTTGTATTATGAATGCTTACCCTACCCCTGTTCTCATCTAAGGTCTACATCAATTAAAATGTCATAATCAAATGTTCAATTATTCATCTTTCCTTACATCTATCTTTATCTACTGATTAATTTGGCTGGTGTTTAATCCAGTCATGGGATAGGACTCCAGCCATGGGATAGGACTATACAGGGACAAACTGAGCAGTGTAGCATGGACGTAGATTAATAGAAAACTCCTGTAGTTATACAATTCATGTAATTTATCTTTTTCTAAATAACTATTCTTAAGTACACAATAATATTCAAAGCCTCGATTAACTATTTCTTAACACAGCAATCTTCGACATTCTTTCTTTATATCTGCAACTGCTGCTGTATCATCGTGGGATAATTTTCCAGAAAATGCTTTAACAGTATCTAGAAGAGAAATAGACCAGGAAAACGGTAGATGGTATTGACAGAAAAATATTATTTTACCTGTACTCAGCTAAACTCACCTTGCCTTCACTAATGATGCACTTTAATATAAATGGTCCCAAAATATGAATTTATTTGAAGAAAATTTAGTGGCTACATTTTCAACACATCGCTGGCATAACAGCTAACAATCATTAGGTTTAAAGTAACTATATTTAAATTGCCGTATAAAATATTTCACTCTGTATGAAAGTCCATCAGACACAGTAAAGGATATCATAGTTAATTTAGCTGCCATAAAATAATAGTTTTCTACCACAGAGTCTTAAAATAAAATAAGTATTGGTAATCATAAACTATATAGTTTTGAATTTCTGAGCTCCAAACTTGTGGAAAAAACCTTCCTGGTATGCAAAACCATCAATCCTTAAGACCAAGAATTCAGAGCTACATATCTCAGCTAGAAAGTATTTTCTTACTTTAGTAGTTATTCCTCAGCTTCTTATTTGTAAAATACAGATAAATAAACCTTTTAAGCCATGGGGATTTTTCTGACTAAATTAATTGCGAAACACTCATTTTCTATAGTGGTGAGCACCATAGGAGTGCCAGAAAAAAACATGATACTTGATAGCCCCCTCAGCAGAACAGAGCAAATTAAATGCATGGCCACTCATTGGACAAGGACAATAGTTACTTACGAAGTGCAGGCCAACTTTCATTTATTAAAGGAGAAACCTGAAAAAAACACCACATAATTAAAACGACCTCATGACATACATAAAATAAAGAAATAAGCACAAACAACCTCAATAATGGCATTTCCCATGTTGCCTTTGCATTAGCTAATAATGTTAACTAATATGGTTCTAGAGTATGATGTCAATTACTGTGTGATAAAGGTCATCAACATTTTCCTTAGAAGTTCAAATTTTCCTGTCTTGTAATGTGTAATAAACCATTTCATAGGTACAATTTTCAATTGTGACTGGTCCAGGTTTCCTTTGTAGTTTTAGCATTCTTAGAAATTGGAATTTATTTCAAATGCAAGGAAAACTTGTTTGTTTCTTTGTTTCCTGTAAATGAGGCTCTACCAGATTATTGTTTCCTAAAAATCAGAATCTTCTATTAAACTGCCCAATAAAACTTCAGAATGTTTTTCTGCCATATAGCAAGATAAAAAAAATACCTCAAACCTTCAAACAATAAAACACTAAAAAAGAAAATCCTTGGTATCAGAGAGAGATAAAAGCAAATTCTATATATTTCCCTAAAATTCCAGTGCATAAGGTAAAAACACAACTGAATAATAAATTGTAAGTGTTGTAAAAAGTAGATTTAACGGTTTTGCCATATGTATTCCTTTCTGATAGCACATTAAGAAACACCTAAATAAGACTATGACTTATTGTTGTCATTTTATTCTCAGGCGTGTCCTGACTAATACCATAGACCTTCCAGCTACTCTTAAGAACTGTCAGAACAACATCAAATATCTAATTTGAAATTACTCACATAAAGTGCTGTAGCCTTCTACATTTGGTTCAGGACATAATATTCTTGCAAATATAAAACACGCTTGCAAACTGAAAGGGTGTATTTTAATGAAGACAGAAAGCAAACAAACCTCAAATTATCTGCTTTCAAAGTTCAAACCTGTGTAGTTCCAGAGCTATAAACCTGATGACTGATTATTCATTGTTATAGAAGGATGCTAGTTCTTTCAGCATCAAGTATAGCATGTGTTACAAAACAAGCAAGGTCCATCTATTTCTCAAGTATGCCTTAACACTACTAACATGAATGGCAGTAAGCTTTATTGAAGATGCCTAAAACCAGATTTGAGAGTAACTTTGAAGACATGTAACAGGAAGATCGGAGGAAACTCTCCTCAAAGTTTTTTGTAAGAAAAAATAAAACAAATGACAGAGCTAGCAAGGAAATGCATAGTCTGAATAGTTAAGTTTCAAATTTGTAGATATTTGTCATCTCTGACCATTTCAATGAAAACAAAACATTTCTGTGATTACATCTATTAATTTATTTAATATAAGTAAAAGCAATAGTAATCAACATTTATATGCACAGATACAATCTGTGTAAGCCCACTGAAAATAACTCCGCCTGGTCACTGTCAGCTATTTATAAATTTCTAAGCCATTTAATGCACAAACAATTATCTTACATGAGGTATTAAGGGAAAAGCAATTCATGTTTAAAAGGAAAATGTCAGACAGGAGAAGGGAGCTCTCTAGTTTTTGCCTAGCAGCCAAATGCTGTGAAATGAATGAACATCAGTTAGTGCTGCACCTGGAGTTTAAATATAAATTCATTCTTATAAAATAGTGAAAGAAACAATGAGTTTCAATGATTCTTGTGCAGTGTTATTACAGGAGAAAGTATTAAAAATAATAATATAATATTGCTGTATTACTTGCAAAGATGGCAGATGTTTCCTTCTATCGTTGGTTTGGTTTTATTTCTTCCATGTTAACAGTGGATGTACCTGTGTTCTGGGCATGAGGGGAACTGAGTTTGAAAAGAAGTTGTAGCAGATTCTACTACTATATCCTGGTGTAATCCTGAAAGAGAAGCACCATTAATTTATTGGCATCCATCCCAGATGGTTACGGAGAAAAACAAGATTAGGGCAAAGACAATAGAACTCCAAAGTCTGTGACCGTGCCCTGATTCATAAAAACAACCAGAAGCAGTATAGTGGGTTTTCACTTACTACTTTCAGAAAACTGACTATGACTGAAGATGACCCATATCTCTGCCTGACATTACTATATTTCAGGGAAAATATTATTGTTAGTATTTCATAATTTGAGACTCATTTATATAATACCACACCACATTTATTAATTAATTTTAATATATTTGGTAACAGGTTGCTGTTATCTTAACCAGAAGAGTTGTGAAGGATGGCAAGAATTATACAAACATGGTCCATTTTGTGTTCTTCTTTGTTAGTGCTTTTCCTAAAATGTATGCATTTCAAAAGTATCACCTAGACCACTAAGGAGAGATTCAAGATGCAAATATCTAGAGTATATTCTATATGCCCAAATATTTCTGCCTTTCAGTGAGAAGCCCTATATTTCTAATGTCTGAGGACGATGTCATCTGTTTTGTTGAATATGCAAAGATCAGCATATTACAGTTCTATTTTCTCAAGTATACTTAAATAGAAAGCCAAATATTCAGCAAGTAACAATGATATTTTTACAACATGAAAAAAAAAAAGTTGCTTAAATGTTAGGTATTATGATATTGCCAAGAACTTGTATCAAACTAACTCCTGACTTCCATGTTAACTGCATGTGACATTCTAGTAAAACACATTTTAAAAAATGTACAGGAATCTAAGTATTTCAGAAGTACTAGTATATGTCATAGCATTTCCACAATATGGGTGTATCAGCTCTCTCTGATAGACAGAGCTCTGATCAGCTCTCTCTATTAAAGCATATCTAGTTCACATTTCAGCATATCATTAAAGGTATTAATTTCACAAAGATGGAGTAGCTCAAGAAACATGTCATATAATTTTGTGACTACACAAGACATACATACTATTATACCACTAAGAGAGGTATAGGAAATGACTCAGGAACTTTGAATTAGAACACTTGAAATTTCTTCTCTAGACAAAATCATTTTACAAATACAAAATTAAACACTGAAAATTAATTATCGTCTGCAGGTGAGCAACTTCCCACT
Source organism: Theristicus caerulescens (assembly GCA_020745775.1). Taxonomy (NCBI): domain Eukaryota; kingdom Metazoa; phylum Chordata; class Aves; order Pelecaniformes; family Threskiornithidae; genus Theristicus; species Theristicus caerulescens. The sequence goes on from CM036558.1 coordinate 81,457,261, forward strand.
CATAACATTTTACTTCATCGCTGTTTCAAGTGGGAAAAGAAAGAGTTACATCAAGACAAAAAAGTGTTTATATTAGCTTATCCAAGCACCCTTATAGTTTTTATTAGCTTAGTGACTTTTTGCTTTGGCATAAAAAGTCAGGATGTGGTGAAACATTTCTAGACTTTTTCAGTATAATTGATGTGCCGTTTGCTTAAACCAAGCAAAGAAAAGAAGTAAAATCACAACATAATATAATGCTATGTTTGGAAATCAAGAGACTTTTTTTAATGCACTTCAAATCCTTCTATTTTGAATTGTGGATCTTTCATCCACCTTACCCCTGAAAACATTTTTTGTGAACTGGACTAACATTTTAAGCAGAGGCATATTATGCAACAATGCTGCCAAACTGCTTTCACCTTAATGTTTTGGACTCAATCACATAATGATGGCTTTAATTGATTCCACTTAATATTAGATGGCTGGAATAATTGTTTCAATTGTATTATTTTAAGTCTTTTACTTAAAGTATACTGAAGTACTAAATGTCCTATAGCAGCATTATGAATGCAATTCATAAAATAGTAGGAAGAATTAGAAAAAGGACAAACTTCATATGCTTGTTAAGTGATTTTGCATAGTAATGAAATGTCTGTAAGAATTTTTTTTTTATTTTATTTTGGAGTTCATATTAAAATACCATTATCTTCATAGCAAAAGATCTAATGTCCCACCCCCATACTGCACCTCTGTCACATCCCACCTGGGGAGGAGGCGGGAGGAGTGACAAAGATTCGCAAATCCTCTCGGTGTGGATTAAGGTGGGCCAACACTCAAGGTCTGTACAGAAACACCAGCTTCAGTAGAAAGCTTTTATAGAGACAGAGATGGAGTACAAATATTCGATACCCATCAACCCTCTCACAATTATATCTACCCCAGCTATGTGGGGTATTTAGTGGAGAGAGCCCCTGAGAGAGAGCGAGAGTCCCTGTTTATAGATTTCAGTCTCTGGACTTCTGGAACCTTCTCTCATCCCAGTTCCAGGAGTGGTAGAGATACCAGTCGAATTTAGAGGGGTGACCAGTCAAACCGAGAGGAGTGATACCAGGACCCTCCCCCAGGCAGTACATGTCGGGGGGAATAAGACACTTCACAGACCACGGGGGATGGGGCCGAGGCCAGGCCGCCCTGTCTCCACAAGGCTCCCTCCCTCACCCTCACTCCAGGGCACCATCCGGTCCTGGGTCTTAGTGACCGTGGCTCTGCATTCTGGTTTTAGCACCCAGGCTGTTTGAGACATCTCATTGTTTTGCACTAGCAGTTCTGTACACCACCCCATGCTCAAACAGTGGTGTGGTGCGAGTTCCGTATTTTACGTCTTCATCTTTGGTGGTGATTCAAATATAGTGGATAGAGGCAGAAAGAGAGGACAAGAGTTTAGAAATCATACACCTAACTACTGCAAGGCCTATTATCACTGACAGGAATGTTGTTAAAATGATAATACCAATATTTACAAGCCATTTTCTCCACCTCGTGAAGCCAAGAGACTTCAGGAGAGAGTTGAACCAGGGTCCAGGGCTCCAGCTGTTAAACCAGTCCTTTGGTTGCACTGCCTGGAAAAGTTCTCCAGTCTGCTCGGACACCTCTTTCATCTGCTGTCATGCTTCTTCTATGGTGGTAGTTGCATTGTGAATGGTGAGACAACATTCTCCATTGGTGAGATTCAACATTCCACATACTCCCTGCTCTTTTATTCGTTGGCAGTGGTTTTCAACAGCTCCCAACTGGGATTCTGTCCAATGGCTTGAATCCCTGAGGAAGCACTGTAACTGTCTCATTCCCCAGCTTGACTGGAACCAGGGGATCAGCTGGGGTGACCTTAATGTTTTTCCCTGGTCCCCTTCCCATTTATTGCTGCTGCCAGCAAAGATGCTTGCAACTTCATTCTATTCTCTTTCTCTTTTCTTTCTCTCTCATCCTGATTATCGACATACCCCTGTCCCCATTGACTTTCTGTAGCATTCTCCTTATATCCTGTGGGGATTCACACAGTGAGTCTGGCTCCACCATTCACCTGACACGTTAGGTATGTTCATCAAATCTGCGGGACAAGGAGATACTGGCAATCTAAATGGAAGTCAATACCTTCTCCTGAGGATTTGGGAATTGGGACACAAATTCCTTGGTTAGTATGGTATTCACCCTCTGATCCCATTACCACCATCAGAAAACACCAACAAATTAAAATCAGTACCCATCCATTCCTGGAGGTCTCCTAAAACATCTTGTTCGTAAACAGTATATACTAATAACCAATAATATACTTGCTATAACACATGCAACTGTGGTAATCACTAAAGGTATCATGAATCCAGGTCTATTACAAAGCTGGTTACATTAGCAAACAACAATTATCTGCTCACACGTAGTTTCTCGCGCTTCGTCCTGCAAAACAACATAAAAAGAAAAGAAAAGATGCTTGATCACACCAGTGACCAGCAGGTTTAGTTTAAAAAGATGAAACAATCCTCTGTGTATGAATTCGATGACTCTTTCCATGAGCCTTCTCAAATGGACCCACTGGCTGTCCCCCGGCTCACTTATTGGGGACAGCATGTCCAGTTTCCTGTCCCAAGATCAACCAAATCCTTTTCAGGGGCATTGGGTGCCTTGGAGGTAACTCCCGCAATGTTGTCAGATCGGGGCTCTGCCCTCATACTCTCTCGAGTGGGCTGGTCAATTTGGAGGCGTACTTTCTGTTTGTCTTTCCACACTCCAACGAGCTTCTCTAAGGCCATAGTAGGCATACCATCCATTAACTCCCCAGGAAATCCCCTTTTCAACTCCCTCTGCCCACAATAGGTTTCTTCTTGCCCCTGAGGCCTGAGGGGGGGGCACGATTTTCCTGCTGTTCCACTCTCCATACAGCAGTTCTTGATTTTTTAGCCCCTTCAGTGAGACCCATTCTCCTACCATAATTTATCAGTTCCTGGGCTACCTCCCCCCAGGTCATGGCCCCTCCTCATTGGTTCTATGCCCCCCCTCCCCTCAGAGCCAGGATATCCCTTAGGTGGTCCTGCAGCTGTACCGCATACAGCCTCAGCGATTCCAGAAGACCCTGGATCAGGGGAGTCATTCAATCAGGGTGTGCATTTAGCAACATCAGGGAAGGCTGTTGAGGGACTAAACACCTGTCGTGCATGAACTGGAGGCGAGGAGCCTTTTTTAAATTTTCAGTTAAATGATTTATATCAGGGGTCTCAATACACGCCGGGTCTCCTCTTTCCATGGGATCTAAACCTCCTGCCCAATATGCGGTTTGTTGAGTTAATGACCACGGCTCTCTTTGATCATCAGTGGTTAAAAATACACCAGGCCCCCAGTATCCCTGCACCTCATCTTCTGACAGTAAAATTTGGTCTCTGCCAGTCAAGGACACCCTCCATACATATTCAGTCTCATATTCTTGAGCCCGCCTAGTGTATTTTTCCTGGATTTTTGTTAGTTCGGTTGCCGAATACAGCACTGTCCAGGTGGTGACTTGCAGAGCTCCTCCACCTGGGCCTTCGGTGGTCTCTGTTTTAATTAATGGTCTCAGAATTGCCTGCTCCTTTTTGGTTTCAGGGTAAAAAAATTCTTGACTAGTTCCCAATTCCTTGAGAGGGTATAGGGGTCTAAAATTGGATGCTGGCTTTTTGGATATCTTTGTCAAACTCGAAAATCCCAGTTCGCTATCTGGAATTGAGTCATGATCTCTTCGATCGTAAACCCCCCGCTCATTTTGTTCTGATTCAGACCGTAAGATTTTTTCTCAGTCCAGTGCATCTGCTAGAGCCGTGTGAGCCCACTGGTTGGCATTGCTCTCCACAGTTAGCTCTTGTTGTAAACTCTCACTTTTCTCACGTTCCGCTGTTAATTGGTCCTGCAAAGACTTAATTGTTTCTCCTTCCATCTGCCTTTCCTTTTATGCCACCATCAGTGCAGCTCCTAATATAGCACACACCAGTGCTTTTTCTTTATCCACTAGCCGCTTCTGTGTTTTCACAAAGGTGACAATACCATTTGCCACTGTCTCAGGGTCATGCCAATTATCATGAGCCCAAGCTATTCCAAGTGGAGTAGGGCACGCCTTGTACTCCTTCAACTTCTCAAAAATTGGGGAGCAGTCAAGCATTGACATTTCCCGGGTAGCCATGACTTGCCACTGCTTGAACCTCTCCTGGTCTATGGCTGAGAGGTCACTTCCCAGTTCTCCCTGTCCACGTTCGCTGGACAGAGAATCGGTATCCCCTTAGGACCTTCAAACACTGAGGGGATCCTGTCTGTGACGCCAATTTAAAAAATGTCACGTCCCACCTGGGGAGGAGGCAGGAGAAGAGACAAAGATTCGCAGATCCTCTCGGTGTGGATTAAGGTGGGCCAACACTCAAGGTCTGTACACAAACACCAGCTTCAGCAGGAAGCTTTTACAGAGACAGCGATGGAGTACAAATATTAAATACCCACCAACCCTCTCATGATTATATCTACCCCAGCTATGCGGTTAAGCTATGTGGCTTTATGGAAAATCGAGGAAGGCCATGCAGTACTCTCAACTACAATTTATCAACCTTGACGACTTAATTACCTTAGGAGAAGTGAAAAAGGGAGAGGGGGAGAGAGAAAGAGGGGAGAAGAGGAGAATCACCAGTCCTGGATCCAGCGTTGCACTTGCCAACAGGGCTATTCAGTGGAGAGAGCCACTGAGAGTGAGCGAGAGTCCCTATTTATAGGTTTCAGTCTTTGGACTTCTGGAACCTTCTCTCATCCCAGTTCCAGGAGTGGTAGAGATACCAGTCGAATTTAGAGGGGCGACCAGTCAAACCAAGAGGAGTGATACCAGGACCCTCCCCCAGGCAGTACATGTCGGGGGGAATAAGACACTTCACAGACCACGGGGGATGGGGCCGAGGCCAGGCCGCCCTGTCTCCACAAGGCTCCCTCCCTCACCCTCACTCCAGGGCACCATCTGGTCCTGGGTCCTAGTGACCGTGGCTCTGCATTCTGGTTTTAGCACCCAGGCTGTTTGAGACATCTCATTGTTTTGCACTAGCAGTTCTCTACAATCTCTCAGTAAAATTCTATGAAGAACCTCTCAATACATTTTATACAGACAGTAAGTATACCAAAAAGTTGAGGCTCTCTTTAGCATCTCTTCTGGGTTGAAGTCTCAGAATTGTTTTAGTTCTTTTTCAGCTGGTAGTGGCATCCTGCTCAAGACTCTTAGAGACATTCTTGGTCAGTCAAATCCTATGTCCCATGTCTGAGGCTATGACTATTCATTCTTTCCATGGAAAACAGTTGGGAAGCTTCACTTTATGTAAAAAGGACCTGTATTGTTTTTTCAAATACTAAGAAAATCATCTTTCATAAAATGCTTTCTAAAACATGGCAACAGAACACCTGAGTTACATTTATAGCAGTGAAACTGATCTCATTTTCCTCTATGCAAATTTTGAAGGAGAGTAAGTACATTTCAATGAAGTTATTTTAGATTTTAACACAAAAAAATGAAATCTTGACATGTTCTTTTCAAATAAATATTTGAGATTTTTTTTTAAATATCCTTTGTTGTTAAAATTCTAAGTAGCAGAGGAAAAACAGCCAGGAGTTTTCTTTGAAAAGCACAAATCCTTACTTCTTTTAACCCTTTTGAAAAGGTGTTTCACACCTTATTTCTGTGGATGTTATACCCTATGAACCGATCCTTACTTTCATGCTAATTAGTTATCTCACACATTTTTCACAGTTCTTTTTTTCCTGGCAATGTGTGAGGGTTTGCACTATAAAGTGAATGGCATCATCTTGTGAGGGAGAAGTTCTTCTCTATTAAATTCAAAACCTGAATTCTGAGTTTCTCAAACACCCACTGCTATGCAAGCTGTTGTGCACGGTTTGACTGTCTATAAACTGTTTTCCTTTTCTCTTGGTCGTTTACTTGATTTTGGCTAAAAACTGAACAGATGTGATCAAATGCAGAAGGAATCTACTAACATACAATGCTAGCATGGAGGAAAAATGGCATATGTGGCTTAATACAAAATGTTTCTTCCAAATTTATTTTTGCCAAATGACAATACTCTTGTGGAAGGCTTTGCTTAACTTGTGGTTAAACACAATACCACTCAAACAGATGGAGAAGGAACGTTGGTGACCAGAGGCCATATGTGCACATCTGTCATTGGGTGGGATTCAAGTTTTTTTGTTGCTGTTTTGTATTTTCTTTTTTTTTTATGGGGAGGTGGGGTGGTATGAGTTGGAACAGCATTTCCAGCCAGGAATGTGAAAATTGGCTCATTATTGTTCATGCATAAAATACATACTCTAAGACACTAAACTGTAGACAGTTTGCTTTTTAATGTAAACCAAACCAAACCGAGCCAAACCAAACTAAATATATGTTGCAACATTGCCAGTTGCCATCGTTTGGAAAAGATATTTGGAAGCCCTTGTACTCTAGTTAAACAAAACTGCAGTTTTGTTTATGACTGAAAATGTTCCATCTTTCTTGACTACTCTTGGTTTTTTACTGAGTAAAGAGTCATTGATCACTCTTGATACAAACACACCTTATACAAGTATGAAACACAGACAACTCGGCAATTAAACTGACCAAGCCCAACTTGGTTGTCTTCAAACTGTTCAGGTTCCAGGTGTGAGTCCTGTCTCTCTAACCCTTATTTTCACATAATCCTGCTTTTCCAAGTATGTGAAACCTTTTAGCAGAGAGGGATAGAACTGTATGTACTTATTTAAGGCTAGAAATAATGGATAATTGCCATATAGTGATGGTAGCAAGTTAGAGTGCACATGTCAGTTCATGCATGCATTTTGCATAGATTGAAAAAAGTATGGTGATAACTTGCAACTTTCTTCACTATCTCTTCAGGCATCAGGTCTCAGAATTGTCTTAGCTCATTTTCAGCTGACAACAACATCCTACTCAAGGTTCCTAGAGACAATCCTGACCAGTCATGCCCTATGAATTTTCTCAGCTCATTATGCATTGCTTCTGTTGTTGACTTCCTCAGCTTTCCTGCTTAACTTTAGAAAATGCCTACCTCTTAATTTGACTAGGCATGCAAGTAGCCTCTTCAAAATCGACCAAATGTCAACTTAAGAACCTTAAAAATGTCTCTGGGAAGTATGAAATAAAGCGGTAATAGCTGTTTTAAACTTGTCAATAATGTGCCGAACCAAAGCCATCCAGATGATAAGTATTAATACATAACAGGCTGTCGGAGTGGGAAGAGTTTGGACCCGGAGTAACGACGTAACCTCGATGCGAGTATGATCGTTCTCCTTTATTTCAGACAATTACCAGGTTTATATAGACAATCAGCAAAGCACGCGGAAGCAATATCTCTATGATTGGTTCATTACATGTGTTCACGCGCTTAAGACAGTTATATGATTGGTACAAGGTTGCTGTTCACGCGAAGAGGTTCGTTAGCACATTCCGGACTTAGTTGTTGTCTCTTATGTTGTTTGCCAAGTAGTCCGTTGCTGTTCAAGGTCAGTTTATAGTATCCTCTGTGCTTCTTGATACACTAAAAGCAGGATTGCTCACACTGAAAAGATCATGTCCCTTCTCACTTAGCCATTCTCCCACAATTCCCCCTTTTTGTTTTTGAGCAATCCAGGCGTGATTTACCACTTTTAACAAAGCTCGTTTAACACAGCTAAATGCTACACAAAAACATAATCCTAAAATAGAAAGAGTGATTAAAATTCAAATTCCTTTGGTAAGCAAACTTATCAGGTAACATTCAGGCTATTAATAAGTGTGGCACTATAATTACTAACAGAAATAGACAAACTACAATTTTGCGTGGCAAAGCTATGAAATTCCCCTACGTTGAAGCCAGGTATCCCTATTAAACATGTTCGAAAAGGCTCTGTTGCAGAAGCAAGCGATAGACAAAAGGCTTGTTGTCCTGTCTTGTTTGCCCATGTGACCCACGTTTTCTCTGGGCTCAACCTTGTGGAGAGTCATTACCATTAGGAATAGCATCTCTAGAATCAGGAGCTTGAGCATTTTGCTTGTGGGGTGAGTCATGATGAGCTAAAACAGGCTTTACGCTCTTGCTCGGCACCCACACTGGGCCACGATCTGTGGAAACACACATATATCCTCGACCGTTAAATATAACCGGGACAGGTCCTAACCACATTCCTGAGATAGGATCTCTATATTTTACTTTAAACTGTGGAAGTGTTGTTGTAGCATTAAACTTAAGGTGCTGATGGTGAATTATAATAGGTGGCTCTTCTCTATCTCCCATAAGGCAAAGAAAATTTAGTGTGAAAAGTACGCGATGCAGCCTTCAATGTGCATCAGTTTCAATACCTTTTTGTTTAGCTAGATAATCTCTTAGAATTTGATGAGTGCGTTCCACTAATCCTTGTCCAGTAGGTGAATGTGGAATCCCTGTCACATGATCGACCCCCCATCGCGATAAAAATGCTCTCACCTTTTGACTAACATAGGCAGGACCATTATCAGTCTTAATGCGCTCTGGTACACCTAATATAGTGAAGCAAGCAAGCAAATGTTTACATACATGATGTGCTTTTTCTCCAGGCAACGCAGTTGCCCATATCATTTTCGAAAAGGTGTCAATTGTTACATGTACATACTTTAACCTACCAAATTCTGGAACATGGGTAACATCCATTTGCCATAATTTTAATGCTTTTAGTCCTTTTGGATTTACTCCTACTCCTATACCTGGCCCGTGATTTCCGCATTTTGGGCAGGCCTGAATGATGCTTCGGGCTTCATTTTCTGTTAAATTAAATTGCCTTTTTAAACCTTTTGCGTTTTGGTGAAAATTTTCATGACTTTGTCTGGCCTGTTGAAATTTATCCATAGGAGGCGCATGGCATGCAGGACTAACTAGGCTGTCAGCTAGTTGATTACCATGGCCAAGTCCAAGATCTAACTGATGACTGTGAATATGGATAATACAACAGGTTGCTGTTCGTTGACTTAATACGGATCGTAACTTGATCAATAGACTTCCTAATCTAGGGTTGGTCGTTTCCCTTAGTAAGGCATCCTCTAGCCGTGGCATTATTCCAGCCACATACATTGAATCTGTTACTACGTTTAAAGGAGTGTTTAGCCAATTAGTCAAGGCCCAAACTACTGCAGTTAATTCTAAAGTTTGAAGGGAATCTTGAGGTTGTCCCTCTATAATGTGTTGTTTCCATTGATCACCTTCTTTCCGGACGCAAGTTGCGCGCCGTAGGCGCTTGCCTGCATCAGTGTAGGTGGTTACCCCATCTGGTAATGGTTTTTCACTTACTTTGGATTTTTCTATCCATTGATTCCGTTTTAATACTTGCCATAATTTTCCTTGAGGCTGCTGCGAGTGTATTCTGCCATTATAGCCTAGTAAGGCGTTCTGTATGGCAACAGCATTACGGAGCCACCATTCTATATCTATGGCGTTAACAGGTATACTGATATTCTCTGGCTCCTGACCACTGATTTCTATAATTCGCGACCTTCCTTTACGTATTAATTCTCCTATTGCCTCAGTTCACGTTTGAATACTCGTTTTTGGCTGCACTCTTAAAAACACCCATTCTAGTACATTAAACATATCTCCTGGACTTTTGTTCTTGACAGTGGATTTGGCAGTGGCATCCAATGAGAGAGGAGAGGTAGACTCCCCTTTCTTGTTTTGCCACTGACAAATGACAGCATATGGTGAGTCTTTCCTGTTACATATGATTAAGGAGATTGGTATTTGCAAAATTCGGTGGAAAGACCATGATGAAAATTTTCCAATTGTGAGGTTCCCATTTTCCTTGATTGTTCTCTTGTATGACCGGGAATGCCAATGTTGCAGGACTCCCCGTTTTTTTTTTTTTTCTTTTTTTTCTTTTTTTCCTTTTTTTCCTTTTTTTCTTTTTTTTTTCTTTTTTTTTCTTTTTTTTCCTTTTTTTCTTTTTTCTTTTTTTTTATTTTTTCTTTTCTTTTTTTTCCTCAACGGGTTTCCATTGTCCTTCTAAAATCGCATCCCTAATAATGCCACTCCAGCGCGTGCAACTCTAGGGTGTGCTGATGGTTTCATTAAACATGAAGGTACGCTTTCTTCTTTCGTAGTTGTTTGTGTTTCCAATTTCTCAAATCATTTTAGAACCGTTTGTAACATCTCTGTAGTAACATCTGGGGGTTGCTGCAGTTCTTTCTTGGAAGTTGGAGTTGTAGTCCCCGATGATTCCCCAGAAGGAGGCAGCGGTGGGTACAGCGGAGATGAAGGCACTGGGGGTGCTGACGGCACCTCCCTTCTTCCCGTTACAGGGGAAGGTCGGCAGGGCGCTCCGCCTAAGTCAATGAGGTCAGCAACTGACGTTGCTCCCGCCCCTTTTGGAGTTTCTGGTGGAGACACTTCCGCCTCTGCCTCAGATCCTATTCCGGCTCTGCTAAGAGAAACTTCCGCTCCCCCGGGTGCCCGCACCGGGGTCGGCGGCACGCCTTTTATTTCGCCTGGTGAGTTAAGACTTTCCTTTTCCCGCAGTTCACTTACGTTCTTACAAATAGTCCCAGACATGCCTCTTACGGCAGGCAGTCTGAAGAAGCGCGCGATAGGTCCTGGTTTACTTTGGGGTTTATCAATAGCTTTTCCTGGACCCAGCATTTGAGCAGCAGCGCATGCCACTTCTCTTTCTGCTTTCATCACTTTTAAAGTCTCTAACACAGTGTTCCAAAGTATACGAACCACCTTTATCTCCTTTTCATCTTTTTCATCTCCCTCAATTGTTTTTTGCCACGTTGTCTCTCCAAAGTCCCGCCATTCCGATACGGAAAATAACAGATGGGTGTCAGTAAAATGACCCCAACACTGTCCAAGTGTAATTAATTTACACAATTGCTTCGCTGGTGCCTCTATCCCTCTCTTAGAGAGTATTCCAGCTAGCAGTGTGGCTGCAGCCTCTGTTTCCATTGCTGCGCCTAGTGAGGAATGATGCGAGTATGATCGTTCTCCTTTATTTCAGACAATTACCAGGCTTATATAGACAATCAGCAAAGCACGCGGAAGCAATATCTCTATGATTGGTTCATTACATGTGTTCACGCGCTTAAGACAGTTATATGATTGGTACAAGGTTGCTGTTCACGCGAAGAGGTTCGTTAGCACATTCCGGACTTAGTTGTTGTCTCTTATGTTGTTTGCCAAGTAGTCCGTTGCTGTTCAAGGTCAGTTTATAGTATCCTCTGTGCTTCTTGATACACTAAAAGCAGGATTACTCACACTGAAAAGATCATGTCCCTTCTCACTTAGCCATTCTCCCACAACAGGCAGCTGAGACTGCCTAAACTTTTAGCTACTTTTGCCACTTTCTCTCCATATACAGTCATCTCTGTCTAAAATAATCACAAATTAGATTTAGTTAACTGTCTGTTAATAGCATGAATAGATAACAGAAGCTAGCAAATATAATTGATTTTTGCACTAAACAACTGCATCAGGCAGTTGTACATGATTGGTGATGAACACAATTATTTTGATACATTCTTTGTCATATCTCTTTGAATGCAGAGAGCTAGAGCTACAAATGAATAGTTGGACCAAAAGGGTCTTTGCTCCTTAGGTTGGTGGATTAGAGCACACACCTCCAGATCCCACATGCAATCAAAGTATTCTCTTAAATACTTTACCTCAGCTTTTATTTAAGCACTATTACTACTCAAGAATACCCAAGATCTGGAACCCTATGAGCATACTCTTGTTTCCATTTTGAATAGGACTGGCTTCTGCTCCTCTTTCTCCTTTACTGCAGCCTCCTCTCTCAACACTGCTGCTTTTAGTCTCCCTCTGGATGAGATGGCCAAACATAAATGGAAATCAGAACTCTGGAAAACAATGAAAATGAGTTTTGGTTTGTTGTTTTGTTTTGTTTTTAACATAGACCCCATAACTTGAAATACATTATAGTGCAATATCATTACATAACCGCAGGTGGAAAAGCTTTTTTGTGCTAAATGAGTCCAAATGAGTTTGTGGAGACATTAACCTTTCAGGAGAGTGACAGTGATAATGAACTTAGGCAAGATGTCAATTTAAATATCTCCATATGTTATCAAGACAGAAAGGCAAAGTACTGAATTAGTTGGTGGGTGGGTTTCCTTTGTCTGATGCAGTCAGAGATGTATTTACAAGACCCTTTTAAACTCACAGGTAGAACAAACAAGAAGCCTGAAACACACACAAATATTTATTTATATTAGGGTATTGAAATCGCTGCCTAGCAAACAGGCACATGGCTAAACAATACAGATGAGTTAATTTAGTAGCTTGCTGACACCAAAACCAGAGGTTTTATTCTTCACAAGGTTCTCCTGTGCATCTCCTGAATTTCTGCAACATTCTGCCACCCCCTACATGACAGCTCTGACACTTCTTAAACTGACTGTTGAGGAATTGACTAAAAGGCAAGTAAATTCATCTCATCAACTCAGCAGAAAACTTTTTTTTTTTTTTTTAAATTTGGATCAGCTTTATTTCAGTTGAATTTGCTCAGAAAAAGATCACAGGATCAATAGAGCAATTGCAAAGGAAACAACAGAAGCACATGTTTTGCTTCTGTTGGAGGGAATCTTTGGTAGCAGCAAGCTTGTATCTGAGGACAGTCATATTAAGATTGCTCAGGTGAACTCAGGATCTGAACTAGTAGTTCAGAATAAGATGTAATGCAATGCACTAATATCTAGTAAATGTTTGAGATATGTGTAATAGTCAGAATGTGACTCACTTGCAGGAGAAGCTGGCTTCTCAAGAAGAAGAATCTTAAAAAGAGTCATGAACCTGATATATGTTTTTCATTATTTTGAGTATTTCATTTTTCTCTCCAAATGTAGATACAACAAAAGTTTGCAGAAAATGTTTAAGCTCAAAAAAACCAGGTGGATTGGAATGACAGCATAGAAGGCAGTAGACATGATTTGGCTGCTTTGACTTACTCCAAGGTCCACCAGAGGAGACTGGAGAAGTTTTTTGATGATTAATGTGTCTGCATTAAGCATTAGAAAAGAGTCATTACTCCTTATAAGTCTGGTAGGGACAACTCTTGTTTTGATATGTGGAAAAGTAGCACGCGTTAGCTCTGGACAAAATTTATTTTAATTATGGCGTAATGAACAGTTATACTTTATTTTTAAACTCTGGTTTTATATGTATGTATGCATAATATACATATCAGTTTTATGTATGTTTGTATATACACATGTATAAAAGAAATTCAAATACTCTTCTAGATATAATATTTATGTCTTCTGTGTTGATGGCAGAATTCCATTAGAAGCTACTTTTTCTGGTCCAATACCCTTTCTTCTCCACTGACTGCAGGTCTTCACTAAACCACAGCACTCCTTTCTATTCAGTGTAGATCCAAGAACAACCATGAGATTATTACATGGCAAAGAACCTTCACTTAAATCCAGTAGTTTAAATTTAGCAACATCTAAATATTTCCTTGAAGCATTAATCTTAGTATGAACAATATATCTAATTAGAACAACCAAAAGAGCTTTGAATTTTCATCTGATTGATACACATTAGTTGAGTGAGAATTAATTTTAATTTCCCTTTTAAATACGTGCAATCTTTTTAGCAGTTTGAGACTAGTTTCCAAATCTTTAATTGCTTGAAGCTAAGTGTGCCAGAGCATATCTTTATCAGGCTGCTCTTTGAAATTATATCTAAAGACTCAGGATGTGATTTTGCTTACCCTTACATTAGTGTATATCAGGATTAATTCTGCTGAAGCTAATAAAAAACAGCAGTATAAACCTGTTGCAAGAGAAGTCAAGTCCTTTGAATTCTTTCTACTTGAGTTTCCTTCTTGTGTATTAGGTCCTGAATTTTCTTCTTCATCAAGCTTTTTCTATCACTGTACAAAGCATTTTCTAGAACTTCTGAAAAAATAGAAGATGCATAGGTTTGGTTTAGCAGTCAGTGGCAGTCTGAAGATCTCTGTTGACTCATAATTCACTGAAATATGTGCACGTCATTCTGACCAACAGAACAGATAAATAACGAAGAGAAGGAGTGTTACAGTACAAAGTACTTAAAGTAAGTACTTGACGTCTGATTTTCCAGCCCTGTTTAGAAGGACAGAGGATGTTAAAACCAAGCTCCAGATTAATCCAGCTTCAGTTTTCCAATGGTGTTGAAAATTGAAAAAGATGGCAAATTTATTCAAATACATGTGTGTCTATGAACACATTTAGGCACAACAAATTATACTAGAAGAATAGAATATATACATACAACCCTCACAAGGGGTCAGAACACTGTTCTACCCCATGAAGATCACATCACATAATATTTTGACAGTATCTAAACAGAATAAAAATGACCTAGAATTGATATGAACAAGGCTGCAGTTTTTAGCCTGGCAAAAGCCTAGGAAATACCACATACTTACATCTTGTAATTGTGAATGATGATTGAGGGAAGCAAATAGACAAGCAAGCCAAATACCAAAACAAATGGAAGAGTTCTCTATGTTTTTCCACCCTTCCAGAGACATTTGCTTTAGAGTTAAGGTCATAATTTCTCCTCTCTTCCTGTCTCCATTCTACACTCCCTACATCAGCTAGTAGAGAATGAGCAAGCTCACAGAATTGATTAGTCTGCCACATGTTCATGGGGTAGCTCCAGGTGACATTATACACACTGTAGGAATACAGATATCTTAAGGCACTTCTGCACCAGTTCTGTCGCAATAAGATAAATGTAACAGTACTGCCCCTAGGGCTTGTACATATTTCATGGTACCTGAATGATTAATATCAGTTGATTAGCTAGCACAAAGCACTCTAAGTAAAATGTGAGGAGAAAAAGTAGGCTAAGCTTGTACCTTACTTAGGATCATCTCAGCATCTCTTTAAAATTAGATTCATTTATTGTCTTCTAGGGTAGTTTTGGCAACTATCCATTCATAGAATCCCTACTATCCCTTGTCTGCCAAAAATATATTTCATATAATTTGCAAATGTCAGAATATTAGTATATATGAGTGGGAAAATTACAGTTTCCTTAGTATTATTACAAAATTAATATTTTAGATCAAAATTCAAACATGCACTGACTCAATCTCCCCAGTACTATCAGGTAGCTCTCAGTTACCTGTAAGCACTTTTCAATACATCTTTTTATTCTGTCAACCTGTAGAAGTATGAAATGGGAAGTCATGCCAAAATATTACTACTACTTCCTCTGTGTGGGATATACATGGAAGAGATTCTTTGAATTGACTGCCCATGTGCAAAAACACCTGGCATTGCCTGTACAGCAGGTCTTGGATGTACAGCAGCTACTAAAGTTATGCTAGTTATGTGATATCTGAACAAGTGTTAAAGTCTTCTCAGCAGCCATTTTCTAGAGGAAAGGCTGTCCAAGGCCAAATTTACTGCTTCAGAAATGTTACCTGTTATCTTGGCTTTTGGCTAAGCATCACTGGGGGGCCTGCTGAAACTGGTAAACTATGGAACATTATCCATAAAAATTGCCACCAATCAACAAAATTTGTGGCCAGTAAGAGCGTCCCTCTCTACTAGTCCATTTGCAGTTTTCATATTCTGTGTTTCCTTTCATGTTCCCTTTTATTGTTAAAACCCAGAAAGGTTCAAATAATAGGTCTTTACATTTTATGTAAAGATCATCTAGGTCTACATTTTATGAAGTCAGAGTATTATCAGTTCCTTCATGTCTGTGAAACATTTTTGGGTACTGCACGTCAAGTCATTTCACCTAAGTTAGAAGATAAATAAATATATTAAAATACATTATTATTTTATGAAGTATTTTAAAACACTTTAAAGAAGGATACATGCTACATTTCTTATTCTGAGACATTACTTGTAATATTTCTTTGCTTAGACTCACATATCTTTGGCATCCCCAACGAATATTACTATATTGTTATAGGTGTATAACAATGTGCTATCAAAAGTTAATGTAAAAATGAAATTCTGAGGGACAATATAAGTAAGCACATCTAATCACAGACTCTAGGTGTTCATGTACTTATTGAAGTGAATTGGTAGTGACCTATTTATAATCATGCAGTAATTACTTCTGATGATAGCGTCAGTCTATTGAAAATGCCGCCTTTTTTCCTACTATTATTGTCTATAACATGGAGAGCTATTAAATCCCATACAACACTGTTGGAATCTTTAATAGAATCACTGACTCTTGCTATTCATTGCAAATTATCTGCCTTTTTATTAGAGATGCATAATGTCCTTTGTAATTTATCTATAAATTAAAACTGTATTTTTGAAGAACAATAATGAAACAAACTCTGCAGTATCTTTGCCAGTAGTTCTCCATACTAATATATAGCCTTCATTGACTAGAAAGAAATACGATACATGTTACTCAAGCAAAAATATTTATATTAAAGATGATTCTGTACTGTAATTTACAAAAAGTGCATTCAAAGTGGATTATTTATTCCTGGTTAGATGGATCCCATAAAACTAAGGATACTAGGTAAATAAAGACAACATCCATATGTGAAAAATGCAATATAAGTTATTACTATCACTGATTTTTTCATTCTCCTTGAGCAAACAATTTATTATCCCAGTACTCAAGATAGGTTACCAAATTAAAGAGGTCATAGTACTGATATCTTTTAAGAAATAGTAAAAGTTTGTTTGGGGGGTTTTGGTTTTGATTTTAAAGAAAAAGAGTAGGCAAAGCTGTTGAATGAGAAATGTAAGATAAAGAAAAAAAAATAATAAAAAAAAAGAAAATGTGACCAGCAGGCTAAAATTCCTATGCATAGAATTGTTTAATATTTGAATTTTCATTTCAAGGACACCAAAAACTCCAGTTAAGGGGAGTTAAGAAATGTGGCAGGAAAAATACAGAACATTTTTCTGGCTGAATTTTTTTAAATCTAAAATCCTTTCTGGAACTCATTTGCAAGCATTTAAGACATCTTATGAACTGAGAATTTTGTCTTACTACTTTAACATATAGGTTTTAAACCATAATATTTTTTATATCTGCAAAAAAACTTTAATTTTTAGTATTAGTGTATGTCCTGGTTTCAGCTGGGATAGAGTTAATTTTCTTCTTAGTAGCTAGTAGAGTGCTGTGTTTTGGATTTAGGATGAGAATAATGTTGATAACACACTGATATTTTGGTTCTTGCTGAGTAGAGTTTACACTAGTCAAGGACTTTTTCAGCTTCCCATGCTCTGCCAGGTGCACAAGAAGCTGGGAGGGGGCACAGCCAGGACAGCTGACCCAGACCAGCCAAAGGGCTATTCCATACCATATGACATCATGCTCAGTATATAAACTGGGGGAGTTGGCCGGGGGGGGTAGCGATCGCTGCTCGGGGATGTGCTAGGCATCGGTCGGTGGGTGGTGAGCCAATTGTATAGTGTATCACTTGCGCTGTATATTATTATTGTATTATTATATTATTATTATTATTACTATTCTATTTCATTTTACTTCAATTATTAAACTGTTCTTATCTCAATCCACGAGTTTTCTGACTGTAACCCTCCCAATTCTCTTCCCCATCCCACTGGAGTGGGGGGAGTGAGTGAGCGGCTGTGTGGTGCTTAGCTGCTGGCTGGGGTTAAACCACGACAGGTTA
This sequence comes from Theristicus caerulescens, assembly GCA_020745775.1. Taxonomy (NCBI): domain Eukaryota; kingdom Metazoa; phylum Chordata; class Aves; order Pelecaniformes; family Threskiornithidae; genus Theristicus; species Theristicus caerulescens. The sequence continues at coordinate 81,474,931 of CM036558.1, forward strand.
AACCACGACAGTGTAGAATTTGTAGCTTAATGTTTACAAAATATTCCAGTCTGATAATTAACAAGGTATAGTATGTACTGAAAATTGGCAAGCAAATAATTCCAACGAAACATTTATACAGGCTGCAACCTCTCATGTTTCACAAACTTAGGAAAGTGCTTAACTATGAAGGAATTAAGAGTCACTTGAAAAAATTAGATTATTTAGGTTAGTAAAGTTTGGGTGTATGAATGCAGAAATTGTTTGAAGAATGAGATTTAGGTCCCTTAGCTATTGTCCACTTAGTGACAATAAACATAAAGATGCATACATATTTTCAGGATTTCATACATCAGTTAATTGGTATTACTTTGTTTTTTTAATACATCTTAAAGTAATAGGGATTTTCTTATCTTGTAAGTCTAAGTGCATGACTCTACATGAAAGTGGGAAAACAAGAACTAATAGAGTTTGCAAAGCCCTAAGCATCCATTAATCACCATTTCATTTGTTTGTTACTATTGGTTATAACCTGATTTTGTAAGAAAATGGGATGTTTATATATGTACACATACACACACATACACACGCACCTAGACACAGAAGCAAGGCTGTTGTATGCAAGTCCCCCACTAGTGACTTGCAAATCGGCTGCCCGATTTCTACTACATCTGCAGAATGCAAATTGTTTCAAAAGTTATTTTTTCTACAGCCTTCATGAAAATAACTATCCAGGTAGAAATGAAAAATACATGTATATTTATTCTCCAGTCTGCAGAAAAGACATCAGTGAATCCAGAGAGCTCAATACCGTGAAGACTCAAATCCAACAGAAAAATGGTTTCAATAGTTCTACTGTTTGCAGAAATTTCCTTAATGTCCAAGACAAAAAGAAAAAAAAGAGTTTATGCACTAGGTACAAAGCATACATAAAATTGTAAAATTTTCATTAGCACAATATTGTCATAGATGTACAAGGTCATAAAATCACAATTTGGTTGGAAGGGGTAACATTTTCCTATAAGATTTTCTTCCCACTCCCCTTATTTTTAAGTCAATTATTTGTAGCTGCTCAAAGATTCTGAGTGTTAATATAAGTTCCAGTTAAGAGGAATTAATGGGAAGAATTATACTACCTGGCAATAACAAATAAAATCCATTAAATAGATACGCAAATGTTCTCACTGATTAATCAATCTAGATGTGAAGTATATTTACCTAAGCATAGCATCATCTTTATACAGCTTTTAATTTTTGTTAGATAGTTGGATTCTTTCAAACTATTCTTCACATTACATAAAAATGTATGTCTGCTGTATATATTGTCCAATATTTTCTTTTTATTTTAACATTACAATAATTGTACTGTGTATATAAGATATTAAGACTGCATATTAAAATGACATCTTCATACACTTTTGTTAATATTAAAATAGTTTAATGATTATTGCTGTATTAATAAGATATATAGATCATCCTAATGGCTATTGTAATATTAATAAGATATATACAACATTTCTGTAATGGTTACTGCATTTTAATAAGATATATAGAAGATGTTTATAAGATGGAAGAGTATTAAATACTTTCCTGACTATGGAATAAGCTGTTAGAGTGCACACTGTAAGGCACAGTAGAGAGATATCAATGATTATGTATAATAAAGGAGACCTATATAGCATCCCTATAGATGTTGAACATTTGTACTACAAGATTGCTGATGTTATTAATTTTAAAATAATTTGCTTTAAAAATACCCATATTTTATTCATAATAAAAATAAAATACTGTAACATTTTGTCCAGTCTCAAATGCAGAACTAACTTCTTCTCTAGGAAGAAGTAATATGATAGAATAGGTTTTGAGGGGAAAAAAAGCAGGCATTTGAAAACAAGATTCATGGAGAACAATGAATGAGAAGAAAATAAAAGCAACCAAAAAGTGCAATCCCACAAATTCTAGTTACTTAGTGAGAGCAATTTAAAACTAAAATGTTGAGAAATATTTCCCAGTTATATAAAGTCTACTATTTTCTTAATGTTGATGAATATTCAGACTCCAGCTTTCCAAGAATGAAGCCAAAGTCATTCTTTATTAATTTGTTATGTGTAATGTTACAGCTTTTAAAGGTTCTATCAGATCTACAGTCTCTACACTACAGAACTCATCAGTGAAGTAACTGTGAAAAAGAGTACAGACAGAAAAAAACCAGCAGGTGAATATGTAAGATGGAAATCTTTAAACAAATTAGTTTTTTTCAGGATGCTCATAGTTGAATTTTGCAGATTCTTTATGTTAGACTTTTCTGTCCAAAAGGCTAAAATAACAAAGTGTACAAACATGCAAACAAGAATGTGGTAGAGAGGACAAGAAAAGCTTCACACAGCTTTAGTTTCAGTTATTTGTTTTTCAGAGGGAAAGGCAAAAGTAGATTTGTAAATTAGGAGGTTGTGGAGAGAACGATACCCCTCTGGAAGACAGTTTAGAACTTTTATATTGGCTCTTCCACCTTTGGATAGGTATCTAAAGAGTATCTGAAATATTACACAAGCCCTTTGATTTTATTTAGACAGCTCACATCTTGATTTATCTCACCGTCATGAAAATGATACACCAAAAGATCAGACAGTGTCCAATGCAAAGGAATAGCACAGCACTTATACCCTCCAACTGGAAACCCCAAAATGAGGGATGTAATCTTCAGGAGCTATAGGTCTTCAAGTCCTTTTTCAGCATTTACGGCTCCTGGCCTTGTGCAAATCTTTCAGGTTTTGAATTAGCCTGTAGCCATTGTTCAGCCTCCTTAGGTGCTTATCTTATTTTAAGGACTGAGGCCCTGTCCATCCTACAGTACCAGACTTTGCTGCTGTGACCTACATGCCTTAATATTGCAAGAAATTTGAGACCGAAGTACTGGAGGTCTAAGGTTCATACCTATCCCAAAGTGCAGGCTTTGCTGGTTGATACTATGAGAGGCTGAAAAACCCAGGTATGCATGCCGCAATCCTGCCCTTCTCAGAAGGAATTACTTTTGCAATATTTGTAAAAAATGGTAATACAGTGATGTATGGTGTGAGAGTCTCCCTGAGGACTTTATGCTTCCTTAGTGGATGGGTAGGAACCTGTTTCCTGCTCTTCTAGAGGCAAAATGGGTGAGCGACAAGTGAGAACACAGTTCTAAGCCTTCTTGTTGAACAGCTTTCCACACAGCACATCCTACATGCTTTCCTTTCTAAGGTTCCTTTTCTAAAGGAAAGAGCAGAGGTAATAACTCCCTTAAGAATAACACACATCCTGCACCTAGCTTGGCCAAAACACTTACGTGATGAGTATTCAGGGCATAATCTTCCATTCAAAGCTATCCTCCAAAGGAATCCTTTTCTCCAGTAATTGTTTAGAAAACCTACTTGCTGATGGAAGTACATTTATTCCCATTACATACATCCAGCAAATGTACAACAATGACAGGTAGAAATGAAATTGCTTGAAAACTCAATCACAACTGTCAGAGTGGTAATAAAATCAAGATATTCAGAGCTTCCTTAAGTATCATTCATGAGCGTGCCTTCTTCACCAGGATATATGTGGCATAGTTTGACTTCATCATAATTATGACCAAAGACTATATAGCCAAAAAAAGCACCATCAATCTAATCTTCTTACTCTTTTTTTGTTCATTTCCCTTCATACCTATTCACACAGTGTTTTGCTTCCCTCTGTATTAACCTTTTGTGGTTAACCTGTTGTGGTTTGATCCCAGTGGACAGCTAAGCACCACGCAGACACTCGCTCACTGCCCCCCCCCCGGTGGAATGGGGGAGAGAATCAGAAGAGTAAAGAGAAAACTCGTGTGTTGAGATAAAGACAGATGAATAAGTAAAGCAAAAGCTGCTCATGTAAGCAAAGCAAAACAAGGAATTCATTCACTGCTTCCCATCAGCAGGCAGGTGTTCAGCCATCTCCACAAAATCAGGGCTCCATCACATGTAATGATAACTTGGGAAGACAAAACACCATAACTCCTAACATCCCCCCCTTCCTTCTTCTTCCCCCAGCTTTACATGCTAAGCATGATGTTATATGGTGTGGAATATCCCTTTGGTCAATTGCGGTCAGCTGTCCCAGCTGTGTTCCCTCCCAGCTTCTTGTAAACCCCCAGACCACTGGCTGGTGGGGTGGTGCGAGAAGCAGAAAAGGCCTTGACCCTGTGTAAGCACTGCTCAGCAATAACTAAAACATCCCTTTATTGTCAACACTGTTTCCAGCACAAATCCCATAGTAGCTACTATGAATAAAGTTAACTCTATCCCAGCCAAAACGAGCACATGCACAGAAATACAATATGGAATTATATAGAAAACAGGCTACAGAAATATTGAAGTTTTGTGAGACCTTCTCATCACACTCAAAGAAGTTAAATAGGTGAGTGTCCTGGTTTGGCTGGGATGGAGTTGGTTTTCTTCCTGGTAGCCGGTATGGGGCTGTGTTTTGGGTTTAGGTTGAGAACAATGTCGATGATACACTGATGTTTTGGTTCTTGTTAAGTAGTGCTAAGTACTTGCTAAGTGGTGCTCACACTGGTCAAGGACTTTTCAGCTTCCCATGCTCTGCCAGGGGCACGGGAGGCTGGGAGGGGGCACAGCCGGGGCAGCTGACTCAGACTGGGCGGGGGCTATTCCATACCACGTGACATCATGCTCAGTATATAAGCAGGGGAGTTGGCCGGGGAGGGGTTCGGTCGCTGCTTGGGGGACGTGCTGGGCATCGGTTGGCGGGTGGTGAGCAATTGTACAGTGTACCGCTTGCTTTGTATTACTACTGTTCTATTTTTATTTTACTTTAGTTATTAAACTGTTTTTATCTCAACCCACGAGTTTTCCCCTTTTGCCCTTCCGATTCTCTCCCCCATCCCACCGGTGGAGGGGGTGAGCGAGCGGCTGCGTGGTGCTTAGTTGCTGGCTGGGGTTAAACCACGGCAGTGAGACTGGACCACAGTAGTATATTTTAACAACTTACCACATTATTTATTGTCATAGCCACAAAAGCACTGCACTGGAAAACAGTAGGTTATGCCAGTACTTTTAAGAACAAACTTCTACTGTTTGTACTGTACTTAATTTAATAATGCAGTACTTTTGATATAGTTTTGGTTTCTTTCTTGATGAGATTTATGAAAGGTATTACACAGCTTTAGGGACTGATTGATAATAAAGTGACTAGATATGATGACCCCAGTGATGTTTTCAGTCCTTTGTTCTTTTTTTACTTATTGAAATCTCAGATAATTTATTTTCTCTTCCCATTTTTATTGTAAACAGCACTTCAAGATTATATCTTTTTAGCTTACACTATTAAGTATTTAAACTGACACAATCTGAGAACTGCTTAATTATTTATTCTTTTTATTAAAAATAAATGATCAGAAAGGAAATGTTTTAAAGATAACTGTTAAGTGTAGCTGTAGGTAGTATAACGTATAACAATCTTTCCTGGGAATAATTCGCCAATTAAAGAATCCTAATTGCTAAACAAGACAATAGTAGAATCAACATAACAGCAGAATACTGTTCATTTGACAGTAAGCAATCATATAAATTATCTCATGACAATCACTGAAGGGAAGAAGCATCCTACCTGTAGTCTCTCAGTTTCCTGTATTCTATTTCCTCTGACCTAATTCTACTCTGCTTCACCCCAAAAGAGAAGAATCATACATTTCAAAGGTTGTGTTTAGTACTTTCTGAAAATTAAGTACTTTTACAGCATCTAGTATTGGCTATTAAAATAATAAAAATCATAACATTACTAGTCACTGCTGAAAATCTTGGTTGGAGGCCTAGGATCATAAAATCATTCACATAAAATGGAACCTATCTGTCTTATTAAAGCTCCATTGTGACATACTTCACATTTCAGAGCAGCTCCAGTATGTTTTTTTCCTAACAATAAACAAGCTGTTCCAAGGACAAATGAAATAACAAAACTTAATTTCCTAGAGGTGAGAAACGTACCTATAGTTCTCTTCCTCATTTTGCAGAGACCTTGTCCCTCCTACTGAAGTTTCCCGTATTTCTTCCACCACTTTTTCTGCTCATTTTTATCACAATACCCACATTTTCGTTCCTGATCAAGAGACACCAAGTAAGTAACAGGTCAGGCATAGTTATTGAGGTCACATGTGGGTATCTCTCTTCTATTTGTCTTCCAACTTTCTAACTTACATGAAGTTGATTCTAAGACTTTTACATCTTTGAGAAGTTTGGTTGTAACTGTTCAAGGAGTTCAAAAGCTGTCAATGGGAACTGAAAGGTAGAAGGCAGACACTGATCTCTTAATTCTTGTTGCTTTAGAACACCATCAAAGATTTCTGGTGATAGAGCTCTCCCACCAAAAGTTAATTTGAATCTGTTCTAAACAGAACTCAGAACAAATTATCTATCTCTATGTTAAAAATATCCAATTCCTGGATCCAAGCTGCTCTGCTTATCTAATTTCAGAGATATGAGACCCATCCAACTAACTCATATCCTATAATGATTTCTACCTTAGCTAAACTGACTATATTTCACAAACAGCATGCTTCTAACTTATATAATTGTGGTGGGTTGACCCTGGCTGGACTCCAGGTGGCCACCGAAGCCACTCTATCTATCACTCCCCCTCCTCAGCTGGACAGGAGAGAAAATGTAATGAAAGGCTTGTGGGTCAAGACAAGGACAGGGAGATCACTCAGCAATTGCCATCAGGGGCAAAACAGACTCAACTTGGGGAAATTAGTTACCAATTTATTACCAATTTAATCAAAGTAGGATAATGAGAAATAAAACCAACTCTTAAAAAACACTTTCCCCACCACCCCTCCCTTCTTCCTGGGCTAAACTTCACTCCCGATTTTTTCTACCTCCTCCCCAGGGAGGGGACAGGGAATGGGGGTTGCGGTCAGTTCATCACACGTTGTCTCTGCCACTCCTTCCTCCTCAGGGGGAGGACTCCTCACACTCTTCCCCTGCTCCAGCATGGGGTCCCTCCCACAGGAGACAGTCCTCCACGAACTTCATCATGAGTCCTTCCCATGGGCTGCAGTTCTTCATGAACTGTTCCAGCATGTGTCCTTTCCACAGGGTTCAGTCCTTCAGCAACAGACTGCTCCAGCATGGGTCCCCCAAGGGGTCACAGATCCTGCCAGCAAATCTACTCCAGCGTAAGCTCCTCTTTCCATGGGTCTACAGGTCCTGCCAGGAGCCTGCTCCAGCGCAGGCTTCCCACGGGGTCACAGCCTCCTTCGGGCACATCCACCTGCTCCGGCATGGGGTCCTCCATGGGCTACAGGTGGATATCTGCTCCACTGTTAACCTCCATGGGCTGCAGAGGGACAACCTACATCACCATGGTCTTCACGATGAGCTGCAGGGGAATCTCTGCTCTGGCACCTGGAGCACCTTCTCCCCCTTGTTCTTCTCTGTCCTTGGTGTTTGCAGAGTTCTTTCTCTCACATATTCTCACTCCTTTCTTCCGGCTGCTGTCACACAGCAATTTCTTCCCCTTCTTAAATATGCTATCACAGAGGCATTATCACCTTCACTTATTGGCTTGGCCTTGGCCAGTGGCAGGTCCCTAAGTAAAATATGACAAGAAAGTTACCTTTATTAAGAGAGCTGTTAACTTTGTGGCTTAGCTGGTGAGAGGGTTCACCCAATTTTCATGACCCTTGATGATAGGAATTAATTTCCTAATTGCTCTCCTAAAAGTGCAACAAGAAAAATCCCAAGTTTCTAGAGAACTTTGACAGTGTTCTTCATACTCCAGTTTATCTAGCAACAAGACTCACAGAACTTAATCAGTCCCTGGATTTCCATCCATTTTGACTTGTGCATCTCACCTTCATATCTGGTCTTGGAAAAAAATGAGATTTAATTGTAGCAATGGCATTGTTTCCAGTGTACATTTCCCAATAGGAACAGTTGTGACAATCAGATTGGGGATCATTTGGAGAATCCTTTTTTTTAAACTTTTTGGAGGAATACTTATAAAAACCTCCAACTAAATAGAAATAGTAACACAGCAGTCATGTTCCAGCACCTATTAAATGTAGAAATAGACTTAAGTCTCTAAAATAATATTATTTTTCTTTTCATTTATATATCCACAGCAGGAAAAGTAACTTTTGTGAATCTGGTTATTATTGTTATCAATACTAATATATAAACTCAATTTTGTGTTTCCTAACTCTTTTGCCTCAGAACTAGCTCTGTACCAGATATGACCTATAGTTGGCTAAAAGTATCCTTGTTCCCCCAAAACTCTTCTAAATCTTCTGGGAAGAGAAGAAGTGATGGAAAACCTACTGCTGTTCACCCAGTTACGACAAATGTCTGGCTACTTGTAATGATTTCCCAAATGCTTTTATTTCCTTTATAGGGACAATAAAATAAAGTGAAATAAAGATTTTGGTATTCACATCTAGGGACAAATGCATTACTGAAATTAAAAACTGTTACTGAAAAAGATATTCGTATAAATTGTTTCAAGTAATGAGCACCATTACAGAGAATAATTTAACATCACGGCAGAAATATGAAGTAATCTGAATGTAATGGAGCTGGACTAAAGTAAAAAACAGATTCAGACCTATCATATTCAAGTCCAGGCATAAACGCTTTGCAGAATAAGAAGCACTCTGTGTTCCAATTTAGCTGCAAGACTAATTCTTTAAATACTAAATGGTATTATTGTAATCATATTTTAAAATGTAAAGGGCAATAGAGAAAGAAGTGAAATGAATTAACATACCAAAATCAAGTCTGTAACATACTCTAAAGCTTTAGTGCAGATTGGCTGCGAAATATAAATTTAAAAAAGAAATGTAACCATATTTCATTAGTCTTCCAGAAGTAATATTGTTTCCTATGATATTTTTCCTTTACAGCCTAGTTTCACTGTGCCAGACATAGAATCAAATAAATAAAGGGCATTCACAGATTATAGTGAGAGCTATAAAGGGAAGGGGCAAAAGAAAGAAGAATGAAGAAAGCAAGCAATGTTTCACACTCCTACAAAGATCCTTGACAGAGGCCACATTGAAGAAATGAATCATGAACATGGCAAACTAACATTAGCATCCTCAAAGTACACCAAATTACCACCTGAGATAATAAAATTACCCTGACTTCTCCATGAATGCTATTTAAAATAATTTTTTAAAGAAAATTTTAAGAGTTTAGCAAAGGCCCATGAGCCTAAAACCTCAAAAAGAAATGAAGTCTCTCCATAAAAATAAGCAATCTGTTAAAACAGTGAATTTGTTTTGCATAACAAAATTTTACTTTTAAAACAGGGATGAGAGAACTGTTGGTTGTTCCTTGTCTGTATCATTCTATCTATCCTTCACTCTCTAAATCTGAACATAGTGTTTATAACTACGGAATAGTGTTATTCTGTAGTTATAGTATTGCTAACTAAATATTTCCTTATAGTAGAGAATTTATTCTGAAATATGTATGACAAATAAAGCTGTGCTTAAAATACCTGTTGAGCTGAAAAAGGCAATCTCATTCTTACCTGAACTGCATAGATAGGAATTATTGTTGGCAAAGACCTTTGTTTTAATTTCTTTCATATTTAGAGAAGTTTTATTTGCAAAAACAAGTTGGGTTAAGACCCAGAATGTGGTGTCAATCTTCCTAAAACAATTAGAGAAATCTGTTTTCTGAGTAACATTCCAGGATTACAATAATTCTCATTCAAAGTCTGTAGTTTTTCAGGAAGGCTTCTGCTCTACAAAGTTGCAAGTCTGTAATGCATCATGATTATGTTAGAAGAGATCACTCTTGTTCCATACAATTCTGATACTAGTTGCCCAAAGTTAACAAATTACCTTTCTACAAATGATAAATGTGTCATCTTAATTTCTGCCTTTTTTAAAGCCACCTAGGAGATACTATTAAAATCTCACAAAGACCTGTCTTTATAAGATCAATTAAAAATATAATATTAGCAAAATTATCCTTTTAGTTCTTTCCTGTTGTTTTTTCTTTTCATCCACATGCTTGCATTTTGTATCATAATATTTTGTAAAAGTTTTGTTAACTATGAATTTAAAAACAGATCTTAACACATAACTAACAAATTCAACAGAAACTTCTCTTTCAGGTTTCAGGGTAGAAAAATATATCTTAAATGTCTAATTATATTAAGCAATTTCAAGATTTTAATATTTGATTAACATTATAACATCAAGAGAAAAAAAAACCTTTGCTATTTCAAATATAGTTCAAATTATAAATTACAATATTACATAATATCATCGTATAATTATACTCTCATTCTCATGTACATGTATTGACACAGTCTGATTAATGCTTCATTATAATTTTTTAAGGCCAGCTCCCCAAAAAACCTTACAACTGAACATTATGGTTATTTTTGCTTGAATACCTAACAATGGTTGACAATTCTATAATCAGAATTTTAGATATCAGACAAAAGGAAATTTTAATGTCAATTTGATTCCTAACAAAATCGGGTTTTGGGAGCAGGGGTGAGACTCTGTAAAATTCTACTTAAAGAGGTGACTAAAGGAGTTCATAGGTCAGTAACATATGTCTCGGTTTTTTAGCTATGTCCAAGAAGTTGAATATCAACATACTGCTTACCAGTTGCCTTTTTACTGAGAACTGAGCATAACAGGCATATCAATGGCTCTGCATAAGAGAGCTTATAAAAAGTTGTCTCAAAGTAAAAAAGAAAATAATTAAAATTGCTGCATTATCTCAGCTTTAATAGCTTTATAGTTTCTTCAAGGTAATCAGCTAAAATTTCATTAAGACCTTTTAAATTTTATTTTATCAAACCAGTTGAAAAAATTACCTTTTATTTCTGAAAGTTCAGACTTACCGGATCCTTTAAACATCCATTTTTAAATGTATTTCAAAATGCACTCAAAGTCCCTAATAAGTATTTATTTTAATAGTGATGTACTTCATATTTTACTAATTTACAGTACAAAAACCTTAAAAGTGTTGATTTCTTTAGATTTTTTTTAATCTTCAATGCATTTCTAAAAAGAACAGTAAAATAAAAAACATGTCTATTCTTTTTTACATTCTTAAAAGATGAACTTTTTAGGGCTGAAAAATGTTTATCTACTTATTGTTCAAACCTGTAAATCTAATAAAAGAAAAAGAAATATCAGTCTGGTTTTTATGTTAGTATTTACCCACAGATTTTCTTTGCAACATAACATTTTTTCATCAATTAGCAGCACCTCGCATCTTCAATTTTTTTCTTACTTATATATTCTTTATTTGAAGTAGAATAACTAAAATCAACTCCTCATGTTCTCTCAGGGATTTCTTGGACATTGGGAATGTATTCAGACTAAGTTAAATATCTGCTTTAAGAACCTATGATTACACAACAGATAGAAGTAAGCTCTTACATAGGTGCAAGAAATTGGATGCTTCATTGGCTGCTATGAAGGCTACATAGTGGCTACTACATTAAATGACTATAATTAAATTATGTGATTACCCTCTTTGAAAACTTTCTTGATAAATTCTAGATTTTTTCACAAATTTTCAATACCCAAATGTTAAACAATTGTATATATTAACTAAAAGGCTGACTGCACAGCTTTTGCTTCTGAACAATGAGTAACATGAAGTGGCTGATACATTAAATGAATTATATAAAATGTAAGCACTTATTTAGTCAAAATATTGCTTGGTTACCTTAAGTAAAACAGTGAATAATTGAGTCTGAATTCTCTCTATTGCAGAGAGGTGACTACAAAATCAGTTTTAACCTCACTATGCACATTTCAGACTTACGTTAATGCAGACATATCTGCATTTCAGACTTCATATTAATATCACTATTGCACAGCTGTGGGAAATTATGGATTTGTACTCTTTATTATTTTGACTATCATTTAGGTAAAGAAGACAGGAGAATAATGTATGCGGTAAAAAATTAATGAGAATTAGCAAAACTTTGGGAGAGGAATGTCAGAACAAAACCAAGGTTTAATAGATTTTTATCCTTAACTTACAAGCCTTTACATACAAATACCTCCATAGAAGCAAAACTTTTTATTATTATTTTTAATATGTCTTATTAACTGTATGCATTTTTGCAGGGCTGAGATCTAACCTCTAATCCAGAGCACTAATGCTTTATTTCTAACATATGGACTCCAAAAAATTACCTCAGAATTTAAAATATATTGGTATGTAGAGATAAAATATTAACAAAGTGAGACTTCATATTTTTGTAAGACAGGAAAGCATTATTTTATTCAAATACAGACAGTTTCTACTAAGTCATAAGGCTGTCGCTGTAAAACAAAATTCATCACGTAGCTAAAATAAGCAAAGATCTCTGAATTTCATAGAGGGTTCTGATAAAGTAGAATACTTTTTTGCAGATCACCATGCCATCAATATTAATGCTGCTAACAAAGGCTGAACTGCTAGTTCCTTTGTAGTCTTTGATTCTTAACCTCAGAAGAGTCAAAATGAGCTGGAATGCATTCTGTAATTTCATAAAACTTAATGTATGTCACTAGATAATTATTTGGAACTGTTCTGTGCCAGTAAAGTCCTAACATTAATCTCATTTATAGAAACTTGCTGGCATTCTAGTTTACGTCAGCCTTAGTAGTTCTGATAAGTTTCCTCGATTCAACTGGTCTACCTTTTGAGGTGAAGAAAATGAAAATTCTCATTGTATGTCTATAATCTGGTCAAAAAGTATGGGAAGAAAACACTGGATATAAGGCAAGACAAGAAGGCAAGAATGAAAGTGCCATATTATCAACAAATGTACCCTGTGAGTAAAACAAGGAAACAGGTCACAGAGTACAAAGATAATAAGAAAAGAAGTTTACTGTATAGTTCTTTCTACATTAATAGCCTTCAGCTTCTAACCTTTCAGAGCAGCTGTCTCTACCAACAAAATGACTGTTACCAATTACCTGACTCTGCTCCAACTTTTGTGAGGGCTTTCTCATACTGTAGGTTATTTGAAAAGGACTGTTAGACAGATTATGTGTGAAAATAAGGTATTTTAATTCTATTTATCACTATGATACAGCTTATATTGTCTACATGAATAATTAAAGTCTATTTCAGAAGGACCTGTTTGTGAAATCTGGAGGAATATCACTACTATATCTCATTGCTTTCCAAGAAAATAAATAAATAAAATATTCACATTTTTAAGTTTCCTTCTTTCAATTACTAAAACAAAATTGCTCTTAAAATGGCAGTAGATTAAAAGGTATAGGAAGGCATGCAGATTAAGCTTCATGCTTCGTATTATATCCTTCTCGGATGCGTATGTTTATTTTGGAAACAGCCTGAGGATTGACCTGTTTCACAAGTGCATCCCAAGCTGGGTATTTACAGGAGCCTTTCAATCTCCCTGAGGGGGTAGCATAGATATTGCCATAGAACTGGACAACATTTAGATACAACAGTTGAAATACATCTTTCGAAGCCTCCAAGACAAAATTTAATTGATTATTGAGCTTAAAGCAGAGATTTAATTCACTTCCCTTCCTTGTTATAAAGAAATAGAAATAGTATATCTTAGAACTATAGCAACCACTCAACACTGAGTGAACTTTCTCAAAATATATTTTAAAATAAAGTCTTCATAAATGCAGAAGTACAAAAAAATACTACTTAAATGCAGAATGCAAAACTCACTTCAAAATAATGGGCCATGCTGCTATCTGCAAACTAGCCATCTCAAGAGATCTATTGAGCTGTCTAACCTAGGGATTGTGGTACTTAAACCATAGGCTGCACGCATGCCTTCATCATGGTGGTTCAGATCTGTTAAACTAGAAGCCTCTAGTACCCTGTATAGGCAATGGCAGTAGACATATGTCTCTAAGGAGTGATTCAGTGTCTACCTGGAGTATGTTTACCATTCCTTATTGGCTATATAAAAGCTTTTGTGCTCTCTAAGGCAAATTTAGTACTTCTACATTGTACTGTGGCACATTGTTGCCTACAAGCACTATCAGGCAAAGACAAGCTTGAACGGAAACCTAAATCAGGCTTTCACAAGTAATCCCTGTATTCAAATGGGATCTGGAACATCACATCAGTTTCTAAAAGTGAGGAGGAGGAACAGACAACCTTTTTGTGATTGTAGTGCTTGTCTAGGAAATAAGACCAGACTTGATTGCGTTTTGGAATAGTCAAGGATGAGATCCTTTCTCCTCCCTACCTGGTGAAACTTGATCATAATGCAGATAGAAAAGTAAGATTTATGTGGTTTGAAAAAAAGAATTTTAGTTTGGAACTCACTGCTGAAGATGCTCGCCTTAAGGGAAAGACCTAGATTTTAGTCCCTGATCCCATAAAAATCCCGATCACATAAAAATGTGGTTTTATGCATTTTATTCAATAATTCTCAAATAACAATGATGTGCACTTCCAATCTTCTGTGCAGATGCCGAGGAGCTGTATGCCTTAAAATGACAGACCCAGATTTCTTTTAGATATTTCCAACAAAAAAGACAAACTTCTACAGGAAGTTCACACCAACATACTAAACCAGAGAGGAAACTGAAAAATCTCAATTTTGAATTGATACTGAGTTCCTCTTCAAGAGCTTGTCCTCTGAAGATTTTGATCACCAGTCTTCCCTTGCAGGCGACTGATTAAAAAGGAGTATGAACAAGCATGCAAGTTATATTGTAGGAGTTTACCTGCATGCATATGACAGAAATGTTGAAGGGAAGAGCAGGATATGAGGATAAGTGCATGTGAATGTGTTAAAAAGCTTGGCAAATTTCAAGATACATACTACATCTGACAAAATAAAGTGACTTTGAACTGAATTTAATGTGCCAGAATGTTCTGTTAAGAATAGTGTAAAATGTTTGCATTACTAATATAGCCATTTAAACTTAGCATTTTGCACAATTGGAATTAGCATAAAGTAAGATTTTCTTGAACTTTCTTAATTGTGTGTGGGTTAGCTGTTTATTCTTAAAAAATGAAGAAGTTCAGACTCAATCAATATAGTATAAAGAGCAGCAACTTGATATAAAATACTAGCACTGATACTTCACCTGGTATTGTAAACCTGGGAAATTAGAGATGAATTTCAAATAACAGAAAAGAAATACATTAAAATGAGGGAAATGCAGAAAACCCAATATCCATAATTATATCTTAAGTAGCAGCACAGAGAGAAAGAATATATCTAATATATATTTAAAAAATAGCCTATTGTCTAAAACATCCATAATCTCTGGTGTGCATTATTCACTATCAAACCCTTATTTTTGACATTATCACATACGTAATTTTGTGTGATTAAATGAATTATAGAAAAAGAGGCTAGGAACAGTAACATTTTATATTAAAATGTTATAGAAAACTGAAGGTAAATGACTACCACAATATTTTATTTAGTCCACATTTACAACTGTAAATGTAAATATGGACTAAGTTGTTGGGTACTCAGTAGATAGTATTGAGTGGACACTCATTCACCAGAATACAGAAGTGAAAGAAACACTCTTGTCTTGATAGAGCTCTTTGTTTCATATTTTACTCTTTCAACATATTCACATACATCCGAATACAAGTGACAGAACCCACAATAGCTGAAAAATTTTCCACATGTAGGGTACTTGTTGGCTTCTTAAAAGGTCTGTAAAAATACTTTAGCACTGTCATTTGAAGAAGTCAGATCAGTGACAACAGACAAACAAAATAACCCAAGTAAATTTTTTGGAACAGAAAAAAAACATTAAAGGAGTTAATCAGGAAATCTTTCAAGGTCACTTTTCATGAAATAGAAGCACATACCAACACACCCAAATTTTTGTTTTTGTTTTTTCTCTTCCCAGACATAGCTAACATACTCATTTTTAGGTATATTACTGGGCATTAGTTTACAAAAGCATGAAAATGCCTGAATTGTTATATGCCTACTCCAGTTTCTGCTTTCTTCACTGGAATAATGCTTTTGTTACATGGGATTCTGCACCATTTAACAGAAATGAAATACATCATAAGATTTACATAGCTCTAATGAACCATAAGTCCATGGGTTCACTGCTCCATGCAGTTTATTTTCAATCTTCTCAGGAACTTAAACATTATGATTATTATAACTGTTGCAATTTAAATGTTATGTCTGATTGCAGCCGCAAATATAGGAAGTCATGGTTTCTTAATTTCAGAAAAGTTTACAGAGTACAGACCTCATAACTGTTTCCTGATAATGCACATACCATAGATCAGTCAGATGTAGAACCATGATGCTGTATTAATCTTCCATCTCAAGAGCTATTCATGTTCTATATCTCGTTGCACATACATATTATAATTCGAGGTGGTGAAATATTCTAGTAAAAGGATAAATTTATGAAAAATCCTGTCACAAAGTATAAAGTGTTTGATTTTTCACCTCTAACTTGCTTGCAAGTTGGAATCTAAATCATTATTGATTGCTGATTTGTAAAATAAATAACTATAGTGATATTTTAAACCCATTATAATCACAGTAGAAAACAATGATATAGTAGTACTTCAGAATAAGTATTCTATCATTATTTTCTACCTTTCTTATTAAAATGAATTAAGAACAGATTAAAATTTATTTAGAAATAGAACAGCTGATGTTGATAGTAATAAATGTATTTTTAGTAAGAGAAAAAAATATGGGAAAATAAAGCTAGAGAAATTTGGACTAAAATCAGTCAATTTTAAACTTTTTTTTTAAATTTTAACAAAGATAAATGAAGTTTGTAAACAAGCACAGGGCATATTTCTAAAACATGTTATAGTCCAATACATGGTCATTCAGTAAAGATGTTGGGGTGAAGTTTTAGGGACTATGTTACCATTGTGATCATTTTGCCTGGCCCTCTGAATATCTTTCTTTCTGAATGATATAAAAAACTTATTTTCTTTTTAATTGTTTATATCATTAAATAGGAAGCATTGTAATTTTACATTAGCCAAAGAATAGTCTAATTTACATAAATCAACCTGAACTATAAAGACTAGATTTCATTCATTGCACTCACCTAGGTAGCATCACAGAATGTCAACAAATGCATTCACATGAACAGAACTCAGATTAGCAGATACATTGACAACGTACAGACATTGTGTTGTCTGCAGTTATATAATGTTTTCTGGTATTCTAATTCTACATGTTCTTGCAATTTATTCAGAATATTTATACATTAAGGGTTAAATAAATTTAGGAGTATATTCAGTACTTCTCAGGAAGCACTCAGAGATCATTATATAATGTTTTTCTCTGATTCTTTCGACCATACTATGAAACTTGTATTCATTAACGTTTGACCATGGGAGTCCCACCACCAGGCCATTAATGTCTGGTCTACTAAAACCTATCATAACTAATCTGCAAGGCTTTCTTAATTGCCACATAAGAACTATGCATTACCCATCTCATAATATATCTGTACTATTCCAGTGTCTTTAAGTAGGATACCATTCTACACAAATATATTTTTCTTCACAATAGAAGAGACTTTTAAACAGTGATTAACAGTTCTGTATTAACCTATTAAAATCCAATAGTTTAGTTCATTATTTGGAGAACTTTATGAAGTAAAGAGACATTAGACATTCCTTCCCTCCCTCCCCCCCCCCCTTAACACAATATCAAAATATTTTTGATTCATTTAGGGTATAAAATTAGGAAGATGTAGATTAAAGCCTGATATACGTTATAAATCAACTTCCTATGAGTGTAAGGATTTTATAGCAACATTTGTAAACTAAAAAGCCTGGCATTTATACAATAATACATGCATAATTTCCCCCTTGTATGTCACATTCTTGAGAAGAAAGTGATTTTAAAACACAAGGTGAGAGAAATATCTGCCAATTTCACTAAAAATATAAAGCAAAAAGGCTAAGAACAATCATAGAAAACAATCTAGCATTTTTCTAGTCTGCATAACATTTAGTACCTAATGTTCATTTTCACACAGTACCAGAGAAAGAGGTAACAATTCATTCTGTAAGATAGAGATAAATTCTAGGTAGAGAAACTTTTTCACTGGTTTAATGACTACCATTGCTCATTGGCCAACAAAACAGTTGGAGCCACTCTTGCAGAACCACAGTATCTTCTATACCTGATAGATGGTATGACCAGAAAAACCTCAGCCACAGCAGGAAAGACATTGAACAAATTGTCAGCATGATTTACATAAAAGTTGTCAACAGCATCTGGGTTGCTGTGCAGAAGAATGATGGACAACAAATGTTTCTAAAAATGTTCACATCTGCCCTATCTGAATATACATCCCCTGTGAAACAGTAGGTTTCAGTGGCTAAAAGAGAGCATCCTACTCTGATTTTTCAACTTTGATCCTCTTTCCTACAACATAAAATTTCTCCCAAAGTATAACATAACCAAGATACAATTACTTGCTGAGTTATTACTGAGCAATGTTCAGTTCTACTACTACTACAGAAAACTGAAGAAGAGTATCCAAAGGTGATTGAAGCAAAGGGGTCAGTAGTGACTTTGGTACTTTCACGGGTCTAAACTGTATTTTCAAGCATTAATGTGCTCTTGATCTTTTAATTAAATCCTTCCTTAAACTAATATATACATAACAAGTAGCTAATTAGTATCCCTAACAACTCTCTCAACTCTAAAATATCTTTAAAAAAAAAAATCATGGTAGCCCATTTTCCTCTCTTCAGAAGAACAAGTTTATGCTTTTCCCAAAATTAACTGTTCTTTATAATCTAAATATATAACTATTGGTGAAAAAAATTTGAACTTTCAGTGTGTGTATTATATATATATGTTTACTTATAAATATATATGTATATGTGTATATATACACACATACATGCACATATATATGCATATACATATACATGTATGCACATATACACAGAAAGAAAGAGATTCCAGTTCATAAACACTGTATTGTTATCATAGCTCATACTTGGCAGTCATAGAAAGAATGGTGAAAAATATGTGATGATGAAAAAACCACCAGCCATCACCATCTTTTTACAATACAGGCTATTATGTCTTTATTGTAGTCCTAATTATTGCTCAAAGTTTCTCAAAGTTGATTAATAGTGTATACTGCCCTGTAAGAGATATATGGTTCTCTGACATGTAGTCAGCTATTTTTTTATGTATATAGCAAACTAAAATGTCATGTGATAAAAATAATATAGTATTCAAGGAAAAAACATCTGAAATTAAGCATTTATGAAAACATTATCTGAAGATAATAACTCTATGGAACTAGCTAGATTATATGTTTTCTTTGGCAACAAAGGTGATGTTGAAAACTCACATCACCAGCTAGCTATCTGTTCCTGCCCAGTCAGTTCCGGTTATAAACAGTTCATGAAGACCTGCCCATAAAGTGCTGGTAAGTTGTTAAACATAAAGGGGAAGGAGGAGACTGGTATGTTATTGAAAGCTATTGCAGCGCAAAAACTAAACTTTTTCACTGGGAGGACCTTTAATAGAAGAAAAAGATGAAAAAAGTGAATAGGCATCACAAAAGCTTGTGAAAAATTAGTTATGGCTACTTGTCACTAACTTAAAAATAGAATTTATACTAGATAAGATGATTCAAAGATTCTACAAAGGATGCTGAAATTAGAAAGTATCTCTCTAATATGCCATCCTGCTTCATGGAAGTTTTGTTTTCTTAATATGATTTTGTTACTTGCAGTGAAAGTACAAATTTAAGAACCCCCCCTGCTTCTACAGAACATGAGAACAATATTCAGAACTTTATTTTAATTTACCATACAGAAAGAAGGTTACGGTCATGAATTTATGAAGACAACAGAAAAGTAAAGAAACATTTCTGTGAAATAATACTGATGTCTACTAGACTGCTTTTCGAAGATGATTGTAAAATATATGGTTTCAGATAGGGGAATGTTAATGCAAAATAGAGCTGTCAGTTTATTAAGGAGGTTACTCTTTTTGCTTTCCCTCATACAGTAGTAGCTAACTAGTGGTAGTCTCTAAGAAAAGAAGTAAAAATGCTGCTTCTCACACATTAGAAGCAGAGAATGAGTAATAAGTAATAATTGGGAACCAAGAACATAAGGCAAATGCTTTAATCTCAAAATATGAACAGGTTCCTGAGTAATTTATATGTTAGCTGGTTGGCAAATAATAACATGCCTAGCAAGGTCAAACAAGAACATAACATGCATTGGAAAATGTAATATAAATTTATGTAGCAAATGATACTATTATTTACAAAATCTAATCCTGCATTGCAAAACACACAGCAAGGGTATGATTAATACATTCAAAACAAATTTACATAAAATTACTGCATAGTTTACTTGGAAGGAGTAAACAATTTGCAGTTTTCCCCACTGTCTTTTAATACAGTCTTCCTGTTTCTGTCTTCATGAACACTGACTTCAGTATATGTGTATATTCACTTTTCCAAGGGTTCACAAAATATTTGCATTCAATATTGATCAAATCTGGCACCTAAAATACATGGGAATCACTTATTTTTATAGTAAAACTGGGATATCAAGCAGTAACCTCAGCTATAAATTGGATCCTACAGTTACAGATGATGGAAAAATGGAAAGAAGTGGGTAATAGATTGTCACTTCCTTCCAAAGATTATTTCACCTCCTCCTGTCAGCTGCATTTGCTGCTAAAATATCTCTTACTCACTTATTATACACTTAATTTGACTGCTCACTATATGATGAATCAATGCAAATTACACTTTTTCTGGCTATACTACTATTTATGATCTGTCAGACTATTATTCCAGGATTGAGATGGCTGTTGCACTCACACAGTTGATATGTTTGGTGCATATTGGTCCACAGATCCTAGACTACCAGGAAGTCTAACAAGGAGATAGATAAGGAGGAGAACTGACAGTGAAAGGAGATGGAAGATGGGATAGGAAATGTGTGTGGGAAAAAATAAGTTATGTAGAAGAATTAAAACAAAGAAGGCAGGAACCTAAGCCTAAGACAGAGATAGTTATAATAGATTTTCGACATATGTAGCAGCACTGTCATCCAAACATCCACCTTGTCTGGAATCCTAATGAATAAAAGTATAAGATTAATGGGTTAAATGTGAGTATCTCACAGTAGCCATTTGATGGGTTGCTAGTAAGGAAAGCAACATGTTTATTCTCTTTTGTTTGATGGCAAAAGTTCAAGACCCTTTCATGACAAAGACCCTCCTGCTCAACAGTGTATGCACTGGTGGTGTGAATGTTCTAGGGATCCCTCCCGCATCTCTGGTTCTGGATGCAGATGGTCTTTCTCAGCTTTAACTGCTAAACATGACTGAAAATCAAACAGCTCCACTTCCATTCCTTTTTGCCTTTCCTCTTGCTCTGCTTGATGGGAAACCTGATTGGAATCGTTACTGAAACTAATGAATTTGTCAACAGTCTCCCTTTGACAAACCAGTTTTTCCTTAAACAGAGTCACCTTGTTGGTTAGAATTACAGGTCAGCAATGAAGACCTTAAAGCAATAGCCCTCTGCTGCTCACTCTGAACTATCCCCTTTCTGAGCTGCTTCTGAAGACTGGGCTGAAAAAAGCAGCAAAGAAGCAAAAGGCTCCACATATGAACTACAAATACCAACCTGGTACATATCCATACAAAACATTAATAAACTTAATCAGAATTCATAAACAGAATTCTGCAGGTTTTCACAATATATTCAGCTGATATCAATAAAGATACAAAATATAGCAGGAAAAACAAAAGATCGTAAACATCTGACGAATCCATGAAACTGCTGAGATAGCTTAAACAGGCATTTCACTGCATCCTGATATCCCTTCCTCTGTCAAAAATATATTGTTGATTTTCAGCTTTTCAAATAAGAGCTAAAATAAAACACTTCTGGCATTTCAATTTACAGATGAAGTAAACCATAATGCACAAAGTATTTTAATGTATTGTTAAATTGCTCATTTACCTCTATTTGCTAACAACAAAAACATTTAAAATGATAGACTACCATGTAACATTATTAGGTCAAAAAGCATAATTTCCTAGATTTCATTTTATATGCAGTTTTAAAATCTGTCATGCTTTAATTAGCAGTGACCTATCCAATAGACCAAAGAATTATATGACGGAGGTGGGCATGGCAAGCTGCACATCTGCATACATAGATATCATTATAAGTCTTTTGATCACTACACTGAACAGTGCAAGGAGATTTATTTACTTTTATTTAAAATCAGTCTATCTCAAGTTTGACTGGTGAACTTGAAACTAAAGACAAGTACATGGTTCATTTACATTTCAATCCAAAGCAGGGGTAGGGTGGTGAGAGTAAATCATCTTTCAGAAAAGATAACATTAATAGTGACAGCGCATAGAAATTAGATAAACCAGGCAGATAGATTGAAAAAAAAATGTACAGAACATGGCTAAACCCCACAAACATGTTGATCTTTCTACCAAATCTCACTGTTAAATGTCAGTCTTTTAACACAACCAAAAAAGAAGGTTTATCTATCACTACCTTGAAGTAGATAACAAATTTATAATGTTAAAGATTGTATTGGTTTTGCATGGCAAGGTTTTGGCAGCAGGGGAGCTACAGGGGTGGCTTCTGTGAGAAGCTGCTAGAAGCTTCCCCTGTGTCCAATAGGCCCAATGCCAGCTGGCTCCAAGACGGACCCACCACTGGCCAAGGCTGAGCCAATCAGCAACAGTGGTAGCGCCTCTCTGACGATAACATATTTAAGAAGGGGAAAAAAAAAACCAATGGCAACTTCAGCCGGAGAAAGGAGTGGGAATATGTGAGACAAATAACTCTGCAAACACCAAGGACAGAGAAGAACAAGGGGGAGAAGGTGCTCCAGGCACCGGAGCAGAGATTCCCCTGCAGCTCATGGAGAAGACTATGGTGATGTAGGTTGCCCCTCTGCAGCCCATGGGTGACCACAGTGGAGCAGATATCCACCTGCAGCCCATGAAGAACCCCACGCTGGAGCAGGTGGATGTGCCCGAAGGAGGCTGTGACCCCGTGGGAAGCCTGCGCTGGAGCAGGCTCCTGGCAGGACCTGTGGACCCAGGGAGAGAGGAGCCCACACTGGAGCAGGTTTGCTGGCAGGACCTGTGACCCCTTGGGGGACTTACGCTCAAGCTGTTCATGAAGAACTGCACCCCATGGGAAGGACTCATGATGGATAAGTTCGTGGAGGACTGTCTCCTGTGGGAGGGACCCCATGCTGGAGCAAGGGAAGAGTATGAGGAGTCCTCCCCGTGAGGAGGAAGGAGTGGCAGAGACAACATGTGATGAACTGACCGCAACCCCCATTCCCCATCCCCCTGCGCTGCTGGGGAGGAGAAGGTAGAGAAATTGGGAGTAAAGTTGAGCCTGGGAAGAAGGCAGGAGTGGGGAAAAGGTGTTTTAAGATTTAGTTTTTATTTCTTATTACCCTACGGTGATTTGATTGGTAATAAATTAAACTAATTTCCCCAAGTTGAGTCTGTTTTGCCCCTGATGGCAATTGCTGAGTGATCTCCCTGTCCTTGTCTTGACCCACAAGCCTTTCATTACATTTTCTCTCCTGTCCAGCTGAAGAGAGGGAGTGATAGAGTGGCTTCGGTGGCCACCTGGAGTCCAGCCAGGGTCAACCCACCACAAAGATTTTTCTGAAAATTCCAGCTACATACTATCTTAAAGTATTTTAGGATTTCTTTATTTTCTTCTGCAAAATGATCTCTGAGATACACTCTTGACTCAGTTTGCATTGAGCACTTAGATGGGAACAGACAAATGATAGTGTCCAGACTACATGCTGAAATGTACTTTAAAATTACTATTATTTAGCTGTAAAAAGGAGTATTAATCAGTATTGTTCCTCAAGACTTTAGAAACTTCCAGTTTTATCAGATCAAACAGTGAAGCCATGCTCTAAAATATTCATGTATACTGCCCTAGGAAAAGGCTTCTGCCATCAGTCCATATCTCTACCACTTTTCTTCCTACAACGTTTATCATATGTCAAGTTTAAACACTGAAATATTCTCTTTTCTAGCCATATTGTTATTTTGAACTGATATGAGCAGGATACAATTCTGCTGTGTGAATTTCATTTTCCTAATTCATTGCTTTTAGGATTTTGCCATTCCATTATATTCTCTTATAACTCACTTTATTCCTGACAAGGATTGCAAATTATTTGTATTCCTGTTGCAGGATCCTTCAACTAACTCTGCAAATTTTTTTCTGATGTCAGAGCTGAGGTTTCCATATTGAATTTCAGCAATTAATGGCATTTGCTTTCACCTAGAGATAACATTACCAAAAATCACAGTTGTACTCTTCCTGTTCTTTTTCTTCATAGCTTATAAAATATGTGTTCTAAATAACATGGCAAAGCCAAAAAAATCTTCCTCTACATATCTATTCTTAAAGCTCCCTTTTAAACCTATTGGTTGTTCCTATTAACAAGCAGAAAAACCCCAAAAACTAGAAAACAGTGAGGCAACAACTATTCATTTACAGTCATGCTGAACAATACTTTTAACTTATGCTCCCTGGTAATTTTACTTATTTGCTTGCTTAGATTGCCATATCATTGGGTGAGCTGGTTTTGGTTTTGCTTTCAGTAATGTACAACTCGAATAAAACAGCTCTGACTAATTAAAATAGAGCTGACTAGCTCTACTTCCTACTGTACCACTGTAAAGTTAAAACCTAGATTCCCTATGAGATCTTAACACGTTAATGTGAGATACTCTCATTTCAACAATATTTGTTAAACATAATATTTAGCAATATTTTATTACCAGTAGAAAATTTAGGTTGTGTAGCCCCATCAGCTAGCAACACAGTATTCTGTCACGTGCAAGTTCAGTTGTAAAAGCAGAATCATTTAAAACTAGGCTTTAGCTTCTGTGATTTATTGTATGGTAAAATCTATGATGTTGATTACATTCTCTCTTTATGTTATATGGTATATTTTAGCACCCCCTAAGAGCAATCCAAACAGAGAAAATGCCTTAACACTACTCAGAAGTCTCTCTTCTTGTACTGCATTCAAGGTTAAAGAAAGGATATACTATCTCACCTCAGGTGGAGCAGGCTTTATCCAGAACTCTGAGAGCACAAAAAACAATTAAAGCATAACAGAGGCTAGAATACTGTAATCTGTGACATAACAATTGAGTAATTTTACTTCAGTGTTGCTCCGTAAGAATTTGCGACAAACAATGAACAGTTACACAGAGTAACAATGTTCTATGAAAAAAGAATGAAATGTTTGTACAATAAACTCTAGTTTATAGACCATAGAGATGATGAGATAATGAAAACATTGAATGAGTAGAATTCATTTCGTACTATTGACATATGTTTCTTGATGAGGAATTAATAAGAATTTGCCGATAAGAAATATATCATTCACTTCACAAAACGACTATTTTAATCAAAGCTCACTTTCCAATTAATGGATATACTTGTACTATTAGGAGTGAATATTATGAAGTGTTCACCCACAAAATATTAATCATTCAGTCATTCTCTACCTATCAGTAAATATATTCTCATACTTGCTATTAAAATAAGGGTTTGCATTTCAGTGTTTACTGTACAATCAAACATGTTTGTGAAAAAGAAATAACGGACATATGAAAATCTTAGAAAATTACTTCATTTTTGAAAGGTTGCATATGGTCAATCACTTCCATGGATATCCTTCAGTGATTATTAATCAACTGATATCTATTATCAATCCGTGCTAAAGCAGCAAATTAAGCAAACTTCATAATGGACTTGTTATAGCTAAATAATATAGAAAATGAAAATGGTTTCCAAGATGTCTCCCATTCCTTACAGGTTTGGGAGACTGATGTTCTGTATGTGGAAGACTTTCTGGAGCCTTTGGATTCATTCAGAGTTTATTTACTACATAATGTATTCAACTATGAAGCCAGCTTAAGAACTTTCAAGTGTCTTTCACCCACGGCTGCCCATCTCTCCTCCACACAAACAATTTGCTATCTATCTATCTCCTCAGTTTTGTCAGCAGAAGTTTCTGAGGGACTACACTGTAAAGCCAGCCACTGAAAAAATCCAAGTTGAGATGACCCAGCACGTTAATGTATAATCATATGAGTGTTGCTCACCTGAAATGTCTGGAAAACGCATATCATCCTATTGGAGTATATATAGTTGGGATACTGAAGAAAGTAATCTCCAGTAACTGTAAGTAAGAGCAAGGGGTTTGACTGCAAAGATATCAGCTATATTCTGGCAGAAACATTGACTAAATCTTTCGTGGAACTAGTGCATCTCATTAAATAAACATTTAATAATCTATTTTTTTTTCTTCATACTTAATGAATGCATTTTTAACATGTAACTATATTCATTACATTATAATCTATTCACAAGAAATTAGCCATGGTTATAGCTGTCAGGACAAAATTATTGTATATTACATGGTGCAGCATGCTTATAACCGCCATATTAAAAAGTAATTCTCTACTGAACCTGGATATTCATAAGTTAATCATCACAATAGTATTTATTCAGAACATACAATGTAAATGGTACCGTTTGTACTGCTCCAAGTCTTATTATGAGCCTAATTGTGTCTCAAAGACTTAAAAGGTAATTCATGTTTCAGATTAGTAAGCACAAATAACTCACAGTGTTCCTGAGAAAAAAGTTGCAGATAAAGTAATTTATTATGGAACATATTCTACATATGTACTTCTGCAAGCATGAATATCAAAGGGATTTGTGGTACTTTTGCCCTTTTTATTAACAAAATTGGTTATTGTTTTTAACCATTAATTTTCATGCTTTCAAAGCATGTCATTTGTTTTCATTAGAAGTTTTCACTTGTTTAATGTTCACAGTTTGTGCATTATTTATTTAAACTACAGATAAAATCTTCTTTCTCTCACACCTCATATCTGAAATTGTGCTAAACCATTTAGGAAGGTAAAATTTTGTAGTAGTAATAGAAGTAGCATAGTCATTTCAATTTTGCTTTGGTATGTTATATTCATCTCCCCAGTCCATGTAATCCTCTTCCCAACTGTTTGCTTTTCTAAGTTTTCCTTTTTCCATGGCTGATAATATCACTAAAGAAATGGTAAGAACACATTTGTAGTTATTCTCCCAAAGCACTGTACATTGTTTCATTTAATTAAAAGGATTTTTGGACTTACTTTTGAGCAAGTTCATTTTGAATCAAGCCCTTAGCTACTGTCTGTGAAAGTAATTCTTGTATGTGATCTTATCAAGACACATGTTTACATGACTTATTAGTGTTACATGTTTCATTTTAAAAGACCATATCAAACCCTATAGGTTATTGAACATGACCAAAAAAAAAAAAAAGTTTGTCAACAAGGAATAAATGAAAATGAAATCTGAAAACATACACAAAAGAGGTGTTTTACTTTCTAAGAACCAATGCAATTAGAAGATCTTTTGTGATAAATGACTGTACTTCCTTCCTCACTGGAAAACACTAGGCTTTGTCAAAACAATAGTTAATAATAAGGTATATATTTGGCCTCCTTCTTGTAAAGTTTTCCTTCTGCTGCTAATCTGGCTGCCTTTGTGATACATTTTTTCTGAAAAATACACTGTGTATAGAAGTTAGTTAGAGTATCAGGGTTATATCAAGTTGGCTTGACATGAGCTACCCCAATGCAGAAATCAGACCATTTCATTAGCAACCATGAGACTGCAGGAGGTATCAAGTTCTGCTTAGAGCTAACAAACTGCCAACTGAGGGAGCATAGGTTTGCGAGAGGTGCATTTTGCTCATACTTGAGTTAAAGGAGTACAAATAGTGTTGTAGATCATGAGTTCACAGTAAACATTGTAATGACCACATTCTTGCTGAGAAGAGAGGATTCAGAGAAAAATGAGTAGTCACTGTTCATGTAAATAGATTAACCCTAGTAGCATACATTGAAAGCACTATTTTCTCTTAAATATGCCAGAGGTAAAGCTTTTGAGTATCAAAAGTCATTAAATCAAATAAAAATGACACATCTGATTTGAATTGACCTTTAAATCATTACACTAGTTACGAAAAAATCTAAAAACCAGAGTGTTAGTTTGGAAAATAACATTTGGGCCTTTAGCTAAGTAGTAATTCAACAGATGATTAATATGCCTCAAAGGGCTGTCTTCAGCATCTATATCATGTAATTGGAAGATAAGGACAGAATCTTTACTTCTTCCTTTCCTCCTGCCTGCAACAAGGGAACATAACTACAAGCGCAAATGTTGTATCAAGTAATCATTTATTTTTGATTCAGATTTCCAGCTGCAAAGATATTTGTAAGTGTTTCACTGCAGTCTTGAGCTTGTCTATTTGTGCCTTATAGCACGGTAAGATATATTATAGTTATCCCTAGCTGCTGCTTTTTTTTCTCAAAATGATAATGCAGATAATAAAATATTAAAGAAAAATCTGAGAGCTGTATAATATACAGAAGTTACAGCTGGAGGAGGAACATTTAAGCTCTGAGGCCTTTTTTAAACTACACCAGAACTGACATTTTAGAGGAGCCTTTTCAAGAGTACTTGTGGGATATATGAGCTTTTAGATTTAAGCTGCTATGGCCCAGATCTCTGAAAGTCTTTAAAGTGAAGTTGCATGTTCTTTTACAGCCATTGATTTAAAAAGAGAAACAAACACCACATAAAACCATCAAACTTGGTATGTAAAAATCTGAGTGCATTTTTAGTGAGTGAATGTAGTTGTGGTGGGGGATTTCATGTACATAATTGCTACTAAGAAAAAATCTTTACAGTTTGAGGTGGCAAAACATACAGTTTAAAACTTTTTTTTCATTGGAAGCTGTCTCTTATCCTAAAGTAGAACCTCAGTTTTATTTTACTTTCAGTAGTACAATACTGATGTAGTCATTGTAAAGGCTAGAGTCACACATTTTTTTAAATCAACATTAATTTATTTAGCTTTAAAATAAAGACCTGAGTTTTTGTTTTCACTTGGTCCAGAAGAGTTAAAAAATCAATGTTTATCCTGGAACCTTTTGCTGTTTAAGGGATTACTAGATTATATGTACTCTTATTTTTTTTTTCTTTGAACAGATAAAGGAAACATACTGTACGTGTGTATTATTATATGCTGAATTGACATGGAATTTTTTTTTTATTTCTGAATGAAAGCAGTAGTAGCAATGTAATAGTCACTTACCAGTACATATCATGCAGTCTGATATTGCATCTGCATGAACTAATTAGATTCTGTAATTTCCATCAGTATACTCCTCATTCATCAAAATACATTTGAATATCTTAGCCCATTAGAATGAAATTTTATATTCTTTTGATCATTCAAGAACAATTCCAATGTAATTGGCATTTTATTAAACAAGAACTGGAAAGTATATCATATTCCATTATGATTATTACTAATAGGAAGGTAAAAAAGAACATATCACTGACAATTCTCAGACATTTTATCACTTAGGCAACATTTATGAATTTTAAGTAAAGCAACCAAATACAATGGTAACAAAAATTACCAGCAAAGAATAATCTACAACATCGATCAAAATTCTAACAAACGCAGATACTGCCCAAGCTGTTATTCTACTTCAGGGAATATTCCTCATAAAAAGTATGAGGACTATATTACTGGATTCAATAGGTAGCTATTTTGTCTATATAATCTCTTTGCATATTTGATCAAAATGTTCTTTTATCATGTTACATTCCATTACATATTTGACATCTAACTGCAGAAGGGCCAAATGCTGCCCTGACATTTAATTGTAAACTGGTGGACAGGTGATGGACAGGCAATTCAATGAATTTTGATAGACTAACCTATAATTCAAAATTATTTTAACATTCACTAAAAAACCCTGTTTGTTTTTATTGTTTGTTTTGAACTTCTTTACAACCTTACAACACATTGTTTGTTCAAGGAAAGGTGTTAGTCCTTTACTTCTTTTATAAGCGTGGGAGGATCACAATACTGATGAAAGCGCTCACTAGAGCATATGATCTTTAATAAAGTGGGGCAGGATAGAACAATTTTGCTTATCACATTGTGTAAGAGATTTCTTTTTAATTGTAAAAGTTCGCACATTTCATTTTCCAGCTCCTCAAATACAAGTGCACTTTCATTTGTTTATCTCCTGCGCAACCTGACAGACTCATGCTGTGTCCCAACACCACTAATACCTTCTTCTTCCCTCCAGACTTTTCTCCTAGGCTCTTCCACTTCTATGTTTCCATTGCTTCTTTCTGCTCTGACACACTTCTGCTCATCCACTTCTATTAAATTTCAATTTCCTCTCTCTAAAATATTTTTACTCTCTTCTTCCTCTCCCTAAAACGTGACATTTTCCTTCCCCATCTAGCCTTATTTTCACTCGTTTCCACCAAAAAAATCCCACTCTTACTTTTTTCCTCAAATATCTCCCTTTCATCTCCTCCCTGTGATTTTCTACAATGTCCCAAGCTTCTGCTTCTTTACATATGCACCCCTCATGCCTTTTTTTTTTTTTTTTTTAATTAAAGCACAGAGGACTTTTTTTCTCTTGCTCCACAGACCTTAAATAATTCTAAAGAAAGACCTAAGCTAGAAAGGTGCTGAGCTGGCTGGTCACTGGAGCCTGTCAAAAGAGAGAAGAAAATGCACCTCTTTACAAATGAGTGGCAAAACCCCCAACCAAACAAAAAACCCAAACAATTAAGGTACTGAGGTACTGAAGAACTTAACATCTTTCTGTTCCTTTGTCCAATTCCCTTCATGGCCAGCAAAATTTACCCCCTGAAAAGAGGAAAAATCTCCAACTTTCTTTCCTATAATTGTATCTATGGACTAACGTGGGATGGTTCTCATCACTTCAATAGTTTCTCCTATTTACTTTTTAAGAGAAAGAGAAACATTTAAAATTACACTAAGAAAACAGAGACTGACAAATGCTACGTAGAAAATATTTCATCAATAATTCCACTATTAAGATTTCAACAGATAAATAAAACCCCAGAACTGTTTTGTCTCATGCTGTAAAGGAGACAAAACCAAGAAATTATAATTTTCTCCTTCAGATGCTCTGAAAATGAGCCAGCTGTTATAAGCAAGTTTTCAGGATCTGCAGATGTTCATTCAGAGATTTAGGCATCTAACCCTTTGTACCATATTGTGTTTTCTATTTTTCATCACTGAATTTGCATCTCCTATTTTCTCTTTTTAGAAGATTTATGGATTTATAAAAGCAACTACCTTTAATTACAAAGACTGGATCATAAGTGAGAGAACTTTTCATCTGACAGGTACAGTTAGGTCAAAAGAAACAAGACATTAATACAATTCTTGGGGGTTTTGTATACAAGTCTCTGAAACGCAAGCAACAATAGAAACTACAGGATGATTATGTTCATTGGGACTTTTGTGTGTACACCCAAATTGTGTACTCTACATCCTAAAATTTTTTTGAAAGACCTTGACCAAAAAAGGTACAGATGCCTGAATAGGAATAAGTATCCTGCCTTGTCAAACACCACTCATTGAAAATTTATTTTATTGTCTGTTAAATTTACTACCAATGCATTACTGCTTATCAGTATTCAGGACCACATTTTACAATGTGTTGAAGAGTAGAAAAATCTATCCAGAGATGGAGCAGTAAGTAGATGAAAAGTGCTTTTAAGTCTATTCTAGATACAGCTCTTTTTCCCCCCCTCCTGTAATTATCATATTTCAATAATATTTTAACAATAGTTGAAAATAAATTCCTGAACAACAACAATTATTACTACTTCATAGCACCATACATCTGCATAGGATTTACACAGCATTAAAATCTCAAGAACTTCAAAATCAGCTAATCAAATGTTAAAATGTTATTCATAAGCGCAGGTCTGCTGACATTCAGCAGGGTAGTCATGTGAAAAATGTATGTAGGATTTGGTGCCAAGTTAAGACATATAGTTGCAAATGCTGAAGTTCAATATGCAGATGCATCACATGAGGCAGAGAGACTACTAAACATTAAAAATTTTATGCTTTAATGTACACTTCCAGGTTCTTAAATGCTTTATTTTAATTTCTTAAAGTGGGGTGTGATTCTGACAAACCAAAAGTTTGGCAGAGACACGGATATTGCCTTATATCTCTTTGCCTAGCAAACCTGATATTCCACTGCAGTTCTTGCCTCTCTACTTGGCGCATTAAAAAATATCCACAGAGTCCTTCTTATCTGAGACAAATAGGAAGTTCTCACAGGCAAGAAAGACCTGAAATCATTGATTTCTAAGAAAATTCTCTCCCTGTTTTCAGAAAAGTTGAGTTTCTATTCATAGTAGTTGTAAAAAAACTTTGTAAAGGCATGAAATGAGGAGCTGTTATTGCTGCAGCTGCTGTCAAAACTTAAAAGCACTGGAAGCACTACATATATTTAGTGTTTATAGGAATTGTGATTTGGCTTGCGCTTAAGAAATGAAGGTCTGTAATAAGCATCACAGAACCTAATGATTCCTTGGTTACTCTGGACTCAACCCCTCTGAGAGTGCGAATTTACGGGGTAGGCACGCTTCTTCCTCATGCTCAGGCTGGGGGAGCCAGGCCCAGGCAGTCTCTCCACCTGGGGGTACCACTCCTGTATCCAGACAACAGAGAGCTAAAATATCAAGATGAATTGGCTGTGCATCTAAACAGGTTTCTATGGGAACTGAAGAACCACGGTAGACAAAAACAAAGAAAACACATCTGTCAGAATGAGATGAGGTAATGAGGCAACTGTTGTGACCATGCAGAGATTCAGCCCAGGGACAGAGTCCAAGAAGGATCAGGGAGGGAAGAAATGCTTAAGAGACATCCATGTTCAAATAATCATTGCCAAGAAGTCATAAAATATGCTAGAGCATGAAAAGAAATTACTGACATTACTGAAATTTTAGAAAGCAGAGGCTGAACAGAAAAGCTATTTACTTAAAGAAGAGATTAATTACAAGTTAGGATGCACAGTCTGTGAACAGCTCAGGTTAGGGGAGATGATAATTGTGAGGGTAAGAGGGTAAGCAGAATTAAAATAAGGTAAATATGACCAATTCAGAAGGACTGTGTAGTGAACTAATGGCAAGATGTACCAAGTACAATATGAAGCATGAAGCACTTAAAAGACACAAATTGCAAGGGAGGACAAGATTATGTCATTGGCTATTGCATTTATTATTTTTGTTAAGACCATCTTCTTGGCAGTTGCACACTGGATTGTTGAAGAATGATTATCTAAGAACTAATAAAACCTACCTACCAGTATTTCAAAGGAGTGAAAAAGCATGCACAGACATCTCTTTTTTTTTTTTTCTATCATGGAAAAAATCAACAAAATCTTTTTTTTTTTATTTCATTGATCTAGAGAAATTATTAACTCCTCCTAAATCTCAGCATTTTCAAATATGATCGTGCATTTTTCTAATTCCAAAATGATCTCCTATAGCAATTCCCTTTGCTGCTCTCATCCTAAGCTTTAGTTAGCAGACAGAAATAAGCAGAATACATTCTCTACAATGAAATATATTGGCCCAATGAAAATGGGCTTTATATCAAAACATGCAACTGAATTTGTCTCCTAACCAGTGATATCTGTTAACAGTAAAGGAAACCATAACACAAGTCACCACAAGATTTTAAAAGAAAGAATTAGCTTACATCACACTTGCAAAGGGATTATTCCAAATTCAAAAGGTCATTATGCAACAAAGCTAGTCAAGTTAAGCACCATCTTTAGAAAAAGCTGTAAAATTTATTTGCATTATATAAATATTTAGCATTGTAGACTAACCTGTAGCAACTGTGTGAAGAAGTATGTCATGATTTCTTCTTGAATATGTTTACTCTTTCATAACACTCCCTTTATTGAGATGCATGTATGTTTTTTTCTTTTAACATCAGCAAATATTTGCAGATATAAATCATGCAGCATAGGATAATATCTTTTTTAATTTATAAGGATGATACACTACACAACCAAATATTTAAACCAGAAAAGATTTTTCCTTTTCTTCTCTCCCCAGTTTTTAAGTAGATTAGAAAAATAAAAACTTCCCACTATTCTTTTACTACATAAAGCTCACGGGTATCTGACACTGGTGCTATTTTCCTCACATCATAGAAATATTTTTTGTTTTCTTCCTTTTGACTATGTTATTGCTTTAACTTCAATGCACAAGCCACATTTTTTAAAGAACAGAAGACGGTATTTGTGTAGAGAGGGAGGAGGCAGAATTCTACCTGAGGTGGTGGTGAAGAGTTCTGAGACCACTTTTACATAAAGGAAAGTGTTATTGAAAGAATACTATATGACCAGTAACCATTAAAAGAAAAAGTTATTCTGCCAGTTGATGATGGTGGGTTTTATCCATTGCTCTAAGGTTAATTACGCTGTCTTTGATGAAATGTAAAAAAAAAAATTCTAAAGGACATGTTGCTAGCCAGCAACTCAAAATCTATTTCTTCTGCTGAAATGTCAATAACCTTGCAGGCCTTGCATTATTTTTACAGAAACAGAGATGGCATCGTTTTGAAAGGGACTGCTGCTTAATATATCAATCAATCTACCCTCTATTATTGTGTATTTTAAAAAACAAAATCTATAAAATTATGAGGTAGTTGTGGTTTTGCATTCTAATCCAGTCAAATTTGTTGTGATTAAAGTGAAGACGAAATCAGAGGAACATTGAAGGTTTCCTTAACTTTTTGCTTTATATTCCAAGATCTCTCTTAAAATAACAGTTTCTAAGTCGGAAAAAAGTGACATTTCTAGCATGAGAAAAAAAAATAATGAAAAACAATCTGGCAGAGACTAGCTTTTAAAAAAGGCAGTAATTGCAACTGTGTTAGTGAAATGAAAATGAGATATGAATATTAAAACTTGGGTCTAACCATTTTTTTTGCATTGAAATATAGGTTAGTTTAGCAAAAAACTTCTACAGTGGAAAAAAAAAATGTACACTGAAGAGAACCACATGGATCACAAGTTTAGTAATGGGATCTGGAGCCTTTCACTTTGAGGTCATGGGTTCAAATTGAGCCCAATTTAGAACTTGCCAAAAGTTAATAGCAAGTAAAGACCTTTTGTGACTTGTGTGTGAAATGATGTAACAACATCATATTACTTTCTACTGGATGAGTATTTATAATTTTTAAAAAAAAAACAACCCAAACAAAAAAAAACCCACAAACCCCAAACCTGAAATATTGTAGACTTCTCACTTTCCTTAACAAAGAAAGATCAAAGAGTTAGTCAATATAAAGAAAATATGTTCTTCTTGAGTACTCCATGTCTGGGTATACTGTAATTCTATTTTCGTTTTGGAGACATTAGCTTTTGAAAAAAATGTTTTAAACAGGTTATATTTTTACAGACAATGTTACATCAATATTTAGCCTCAATTTTTCACCCTCCAATCACCAGCTTCTCTAGTGACATTAAATTCAATACATTAGTCATTACTGGATGTAATGACTATTTCCTTTAATATATTCCTTTAATATACTGAATAACCTCAATTTCATTTCATAGTTATTGAAATGAAGCTGTATTGGGTCTGGCTGAGATAGAGTTAATTTTCCCCATAGCAGCTCTCATAGTGCTGTGCTTTGTATCGGTAGCTGAAAAGGTGTTGATAACACACCAGTGTTTTGGCTACTGCTGAGCCCTGCTTGCACAGCATCAAGGCTGTCTCTCCAACATTTCCCGCCCTCACCAGCAGGCTGGGGGTGGGCAAGATGTTGTGAGGGGACATAGCCAGGACAGCTGACCCAAACTGACCAAAGGGATATTCCATACTTTATGACATCTGCTCAGCAATAAAACTAAGAGAAAGGAGGAGGAAGGGGGTACATTTGTTATTTACGTTTGTCTTCCAGAGCAACCACTATGCGTATTGAAGCCCTGCTTCCTGGGAAGTGGCTGGACATCGTCTGCAGATGGGAAGCAGAGACTAAAATCTTTGTTTTCCTTTTGCTTCTGCACGTGGCCTTTGGTTTTGCTTTTATTAAACTACCTTTATCTTGACCCATGAGGGTTTCTTTTCCATCTCATTTTCTCTCCCGCTCCTGTCCTGCTGAGGAGAGGAGTGACAGAGCAGGTTGGGGGCACCTGGCATCCAGCCAAGGTCAACCTACCTCGGAAGAAATCAAGACAATTAAAACCGAAATAATCCAGATGACTGCAAGGGGTTAAAAAAAGCCTCCAAATTGTGTCCAGGTAGGTTTTAATGAAGGGTGAAAGTCAACATCACTGATCAAAAGAGAATTTGACCAATACACACAGACTATGGTCCCTATTTTTGAAAAGTAAGATTAGATTTTTAATATGGAAAGGGAGGAGTAAAATCCAAGTGTTACATTGCACTAAAAATTCACTGGAACCTAACTATGAAGTGATTCATTCTTTGGAGTTGCCTGTCTTTATTCATTGATTATGGTAGGACCCAAGGACAACCTCACTTCTGTTTTAGGCACTTAAAGCAAATACCTGAAGTTTTCAAGGACAAAGTGCATAGGCCTTATGTATAATATTAGAGTCCCGATTTCAAGAACAAGCAGTCAGCACAATTGTTCTCAATAATAACTATATTTTTATTATTCAAATTAGGTACTGAATAGATTGCTTTTTTAAAGCCCTTTTAACAATTAACATTAAATCTGCTAGAGAGATAGGAAATATGCTCACTGCAGAATTACAGAGGTTTGCATCTTTTCTGAAATTCTGGTGAACTTGAGCCTTTATGTGTGAAGTCCTTACAAACTTAGAAGGAAAATACACGTTAAATTATCAATACAATTTTCACTTAATCTGTCAGTTGTGGATCTTTTTTCTTTAATAAGTTGTCTAAAGTATCTTGCAGGCTGTGTTATTCCTCTTTGATGTTACATCAAGTGAGAAAGATTAAAGTCTAGCTTGAATTTATCACCGATGACATTTCTGTGACTTTGGTCCATCAATCCTTTGTGATGGGAAGATGTCAGAACAAAGTCATCACAAATTATGTAATGTCACTCCACCTAAGCCAAAGTGCCAAATAAGCTGATGAAGCATACTGTTGTGGAGTCTATATCCTTCCATAGGGTACATTTATAGCTACATGCCTTTGATTTATAATCCTCCTGAGATGATGAAATTCAGAAGGACCAAGACATTTTGGACTGATTGTTCTATATCCTGTGTGATATCTTGATCCTTTAATATACTGAATAACCTCAATTTCTAAAGTATAATTCCCATCTATGGTCTTTCAGGATTCATTAAGTAGGTTGTAGAAACAGGGAGGAATTCAGCAGGAATTAAGGAATAAGTGTTCTATATTTGCACTTTCTATGGGCATGCAGTTAAAATTTTAGTTGTCACTTATGATAATTAACAGGGGACAGTTTAAAATCCAAATGGTGAACAAAGAAAACAAACAAATTTCTAAATTGAGTCTTAAAAACATCAATAGGGAGATAGCTGTAGGTAAATGGCGATTATCACAGAGGTGAAATAATTGTTTTCCACACACAGCATTGTACATTTACACAGATTCCACCACCTAGCTCTTTGCTCAACTCCACATCAAAAAAGCCCAATATTTTCTGAGGGATACAGGAAGGTTTGTTGACACTTGTGCCTCAGTGAACCACAGAGAATTCATACTTTTCTACTGTATTTCAAAACACTAGCAAAAGTAGTTTTCTAGTAGTAGCAAAAGTAACTGCTACAGGGATGCACTGCGGCAAAATGCCACGATACTCCATTGGAAGAAGGCTCTGGGACACGAAACAACAGAGATCAGAGAAAACAAAATCAAGAATAAAGTTAAAGATGTTCATGTGCATGGACATAAAGAAGAGAGAGACGATTAAAGCTGGAGACTACAAAAATGAGAACAAGGAAGTTCCACTGGCATTTTGGTAGCCTAGGGATGACTTCTGACAGATTTCTATGAACTAGTCATACATAGAGCCTGATTCCTCAGGCTATCATCCAGGAAGAGTATTGGGTTCTTTTCCAATAAAAATCTGGAAGAAACAACAGGAGGAGGATGGGAAAAGAGAGACTCTGACGGAGAAAATTTTATGAGCCATTATTCATTAACTTTTTTTCATGAAACAAACTACCTATCAGAGCTGCCACGAAAAAGAAAAACCTTCCGGGGACAGGGAGAACTTCTATTTCAAAATGAGCAATCAAATTATCAGAGTGTCTCCACTGGAAAGCTTCAGTGGATGACTAACTGCTGCCTTCTGCTCATTACTTCTTTCAAAAGATGAATTGATGTCCTTTGTATTCTCTGGTAACTGAAGTTTCCGTTTTGCCTTTTCTATTTCTAAGAAGTAGTTACAGATGAAGAGAAAATGTGCTGCAGTAATAGAGCCACATCGGGAAATATCCTCCTCAGCTGCTGTTCAGAAACATTTGAAATGACTTCTAATAGAATGCTGCTTGTCCCATAACATTTGCAAGCGACTGTGCTTCAAATGTAAATTTCTTCATTACATTGAATTGCATTAAATTTTATAAGTATTCTGCTGCACATATCCCCTAAAAACAATTTGCTGAGAAAATAAAATGATGTGGTACGATGATATGCATCCATTAGATAATACCTGAAAATAGCTTTATAAACATATTTCATTTTAGTTGCTACTTAATGATTTAGTTTTAGTGGGTAGCTTATGGATTCATCCATTCCAGTGCAATGAACTAGAATCATCTTCTGAGCTGGAAACTTTATTAGTTTGATTATTATGCCAAATATGACAAGTACATGTAGATTTATAAAACAAGAAAAAAGTTACAGTCCATTGACTATGCCTTCTTTCAGCCTTTAAAGGCACTAACTAGAAGGACATCTCAGCACTGTTAACAGCAGTTCTCTTCCCAGGGAGTATCTTATTAATATTTTTGGTAGCAGATAATAATATGCAGATACTTCTGACAATGTCAAATTACTAGCTTTGGGATGAGACAACAAAATTTAGGCTGAAATCATTCACGCTCATTAAAGATTCCTTTATAACCTACTTAAAAATCAGAGGTGTTAGAATAGGATGGCAAAATCCCAATACCCTTAATTACATCCTAGTTGTCTTAAGTCACTAGAACTACAAACAGATAAAGTGGTCTTCAAGGATTATTTGGAACTACTGTGCATTTCTGCTCAACCTATCATGCCAACAACTAAACTGCACCTCGCATACAACTCTACATAAGGCCACTGGTGAGAAATATATTCATTAAATTTAATTCTAGGCAACATTTTGCTCTTAGATGATCCTCTACAACTTCATTGCCTTCAAGCTCAATCCTAATGCCCAATTCAACTAGCTAACCTTTGCATATATACAAGAAAAGACGGATAAACATCGCATACCTTGACTGCTTGACAGAGATCATGCTAATCCAATAATAGGTAAAACAATATGGTCTCCAAAACACAGCACTTTGAACAGAAATCAAAAGCAGACTATTTTCCTAAGTCTGCCTAAATCTTGTCTTTAACTTATTTACGAACGCCTACATAAGAACTGACTGAACAGACTCCTTTTTCTGTTGCAAAAGGACTCTTAAGAGATCTAGGTAACAGGAACAGAAGCTGTCCTCAAAAGCATAAGTTTGATCTGTTAAAAAATAAATTACAAAAAGTAATAAATCAAACCACCAGCATATTAATACTGTTAACAAAGCAACAACAAAAACCCCTGTTCATTTATCTTCTACCTGTGAAGGCTTTTGGGAACTGGAGCATTTTCGCAGTGACAACAATGTTGTTTCTACAAAGCTTTGAGTACCCATCTGTATGATCTCAGGAAAACATATCATTTCTTTCAGAGCTGCAACGCAACAGGCCCTTCTCAATTCCATGCTCACGATCTCCCAGAATGTCCTTTCCTCGCCCTCCTCCTGTGCCCTAATTCCTGGTTCTCCTTGTTCAGTGGCCAAGTCCCTGAAAGCACTGTGAAACAGGCAATGGAATTGAAGTGGAGCCAGAAACTGCAAAGGAAGAATAATATTACACATTAACAGTTTAGCATTAATTTCCATATTGATTTCCTCATTATTAGGCACCTGACTTGTTTCAGTGCAGTGCAGCAACTCCTGTGAACCTGCTCATGCAATTTTTGTACATGCAGTTTTCTGCAACTGACTAATTTTCCTATGTGTAGACAATACAACACCATTTAGAGAACTTTCCTTGGGAAATAAAAGTGTATGATTTTAATAAATATGTTTCATATACTGACTCAGTATTTACAGTAGAATGGTTGGCTTCTTTCACATGTAAATTTTTTGATTTAGTTATCATGAGACATAACTACTAAAAATAATTGAATAAAATCCTGGTTGCTGGGGAGCAATCACTCTGCCTCAAAGTAAGTGGCAATTTCACAAATATCACTAGAAAAGCTGCAATAGGTAGCATATGCAGGTGATATCTCTAGCAGCTCTTTTTTTTGATGAACAGGTGGAGCTAAAAAGCTGTTAATAGGAGGGATCTCCTGGATTACAGTTTATATATTTTTGATAGGCACATGACAGGTACCACAATGATAACAACAAGTAATACCTTTTGTGAGGCACTAAAGTATTGTCATCATGAATGCAGGTAAAAGTATTGCTCCTTGGTGGCACAGAAATAAAGAATTACAAAGTGGAAGCTGTTAAAACCTGCAGATTACTCCATGCCCTCAGGTATTTAGAAATACTACCTTATGTACAAGACAGGGATGAAATTTTAATTATTTAAATAATTTTTTAGAATCATTGTTTGAATACATCCTTTTACAAAACAGAGTTTAGTAAATCAACATATCGTAAAAGAAACTATATGTTATTTTAAACTAAAAATAAATCCTGTACACAAACCCTATACAAAAACATAGCAGGGCTATCTTGTTGAATATTTGAGTGTTTCTTGGCATACACCTGGGTATTCTAAAAAACCTCTTGCTTTACCCTCAGGGTCAGGAAATAATTCTGACAGGAAAGAGAGATCAAAGACATGTTTGCAGTGACAGGGAGGCTGCACATGTTTCACACCAGTAAACAAGAGACATAACTCCTCTTTTTCTCCATTTTCTTCGGTTAGTGCTTGTTTGTATAAAGCAAAGTACTTAAACTTATCTTGTGCTATAGAACAGCATTTAAAAGCAGTCTTTAAGAGAGAACTCTCACTCAACAAAATGACAGATATTGTGTTGTTTACAGTTGTGCTATTTTTTTCCCCATTTGTGCATTACCATCACACCTAGAAATCTTATCTGAGAAGAAAATTTTACTAGAGAAACTGAGAAATCATGAGCATTTAATTTTGTTTTTGCAACTTGATAATTTTTGTGACATTCTAGAGGGAGCGAACAAGGTACTATTAGCCACAAATCTATCAGTTTCCACACCTTTGTCAACACCATGCTTTTTGGTAATTTTATTTATGGAAACCTGGTTCAGAGCAAAAACTGTAAAAAACAGAGAACACTTTACTAAAAACCATCATTGAGAAAAGGCAGTTTCACATGTGGAGGCAATACATAAACTGAGTACTGAATGATATAATGATATTGTGGAAATGTTTTGCTCCCTGAAAACCATTAAGTATTTTCTCTCAACATTTTGCTGTTTCTTCATTTCTCTGCCCTCTAAAGGGCGGTCTGCAATTCTTGCTGAATACAATCTTACTGCACAAAAGCCTGTTTATACTTCAAAGTACAATCTTTAGAATCCTAGCAGTTATTCTTCAAGAGCCTGTTCACGACATCATTAGCTTCCTGTACCATCACAAAGATCCAGAGTTTAGCAATTACAGGAACTGTGGGTTTAATTTATTGGTAGTGAATGGAAAATTATATGGGACACACAAGTACAAAAGAGTTTGCATGGGATATTACTGCATGAAATGGTGGCAATGCAGCAATCAATATCCGTTCTAGCAACATTTCAGTCACAATGTATTTCTGCAACTGAAGAGATTCTAGACAATATGTTCCCTGGCTGCCCTGTTTAAAAATCTGGTATGAATATTATGTCTAATTCAAAGAACATTGAAAACTATATGATCGAATTTTCATTAGTGTGTGTGGAATGAATATTGCCAAACACTGATTTTGAAATGCTGGCAATATATTACTTAAATTTTCAGTGTTATTTCATATTCACAAATAATGTATAAAGAGTGGATTAAAAAGCAATGCCACAGAAGTTTCACAAAAAGATGAATCTGAATTTCAAGTTTTATTTTATTCTCCTTTGGAAAAATTAAATGCAGTTGTCCTCTATCCTGAGCTTTGCCTTACATATTGCTTTTTCCTCACACACACACACTTATTCAGACAAGCCTAGTTATGCTCAAGAAATGTGACAAGTGTAGTAAATACATAGTGCATTCTCATTTTATTAACAAGAATACTAACGTTACTTAAGAAATTAAGTAGCTTTTTTTTTCCATTCTATGCAAATATATGTTTAGACTAGACAAAAACCTAAAAGTTAGAATTTTGTATTTGAGAGATGTGACAATTCATAAGGAATAACTGAAGTCTCCAAACAGTTGTTTCACCCTGTTTCACCCTGTTTCACCCTGTCATCCTTTGGGATGCAATTGCCACAAATTTCTTCATTTGAAGATTTTGATATAAGGCTTAACTATCTTTCAAAAGTTAATAAGCAGCTAAACAGTTTCAGAAAGTGATAGAAAAC
The DNA here is from genome assembly GCA_020745775.1 of Theristicus caerulescens. Taxonomy (NCBI): domain Eukaryota; kingdom Metazoa; phylum Chordata; class Aves; order Pelecaniformes; family Threskiornithidae; genus Theristicus; species Theristicus caerulescens. The sequence goes on from CM036558.1 coordinate 81,517,633, forward strand.
TAGGATTTCCTCTGACTTTTCCTGTGGCTATAAGTTATATACTCATTTAAAAATAAAACTAGATGTTCTTGATCTACTTAATTCAATAACATTTTAGAAGGGGCTTTTAATTCCTACCTTATCTACTGACTAAATATGGAGATTGGGGTCCAGAAGGTGAGAGGAACTGGTGGGATCCAAAGATCAATTTCTTACCACAGAGAATTTTTATACACACACACACACAGTCTCACACACATCTGGGGTAGTGAAAGAAGGTAGTAGGATGAAGCTAGTGCCTAAGCTGGGTAATTTATCCTGAAAGACTATTTACTTATAGGTCTACAACAAAGCTTGCCAAAACCTGCCATCTAGAGGAAAACAATCACACTCTTCTCCCATATAAAGCAAATCTTTAAGGCTACCAAAATGCTGCACAACAACTGTACCTTCTCTGTACTCCATGAAGGCAAATGTACAGCTATGTAGGTTAAGCACTGTATTTTCTCTTTGATTTACAAGTCCCACATAAGTCTGAGTCTACTTAAGTCTGAGTCTACTTTTTCCGTTTCAGTTCAATAAATCTTGCTATCCTGTGCAACACCTTAACAATGATTGACTGAGGAAACAGGCAGTGTAACATCCCAAGAGAATAAAGTCTAACAGATAGGCACTGTAGTTAAAACTAGTACTGAAATACAGAAGACAACCATTATAGTTCTGTAAGAGGGAAGGCACTGTTCCAAGCTGGGCAAGGTATTTCAAATTAACAAAACATTCAAAAATAAATAGAAAAAAAAATGTAATACATTAGAAGTACAAAATCAGTTACTTTGTTCACCACCCCAAAATAAAGTTGGGAATCTGAAAGTTGCTATTCTTGTGTGCTGCATCATTTGGTCCAAAGCCATTACTATACATACATCAGAGATTTGAAGAAAGAATGATAAAACAAGATTGGGTAAAACAAGCCATTTCATAAATAGATGTGCTGCCCTCTGAATACTTCAGTAATTCCTTAAAAGGAAGACACCATGTCTGAAGGAAGAACTCCAAGCTCCTAGCAGAAGGGAGAACATTTTAGGGAAGTAGTTCTACATGCTTACCCTTGTTCTTCTGGTTTTCCTTAAGCCCCTGTTGTTAAATCATAGTCTAAGAGAGGATACTGAATTTAGTCCACCAAATATGGTTTTAGTTTAATATGATTGTACTATTCCTTGGATTGAAGATTTTTTCTAAACAAATTAACATTTTGACAGCAGTATTGAAATGTTTTGAATGGTGTTGTCTTTGCTGTTGAAGTAATTTGGAAACCTTTGCATGAAAATATATTTGCAGATTCAAAATAGGTGGAGTCTGTAGGTTTCTAAATGCTGAAGTAACCTTCAATATTGGACCGTACGTCTTCATAATTTACTTTTGTACATGAGTTTCACAAAAAGAATTTCATGTTCTTTGGTGATCCTGAAACATTCAGAATAAAAGTCCTACAGATCTCCTACATTGTTTTTTTTTTTTTTTCCTGACACCTCATTTCAAAAACTGTTTTTCTGTTTCTCAGAATGCTATAAGGTAATAATTACTCTTGCATCCCAGGATCTAATACACCTGATAGATTTGTTCAACAGTCTGGTGGCTTTTGTTAATGTTTTTGCAGTTCAAGCAGTGACTTCTCCAGCCTGTCTCTGGCAAGAAAGGAGAGTAGGTGCCCTGGTGGAAGTAGCTCATAAATCGTGTCTTGCATCCATGAGAAGCAAGACCTGAATCCTTTCACATGCTGTTTAGCTGACTGTCTCTCAAAGCATCAATTAACTGTCAATTAGCTAAAGAACAAATGTTCTAAATAATTCAGAATGCAGCTGTTTGCCTAGAAATTAGCTGTTTATGCAGTGCAAAAATGCTCAAAAATTTTAAATAGTGGCAGTACGGCATATTGTTACATAATACCTCTCATTAACTACCAAGAATACGAATACAGTGTCTTTGGCATATGTATCACCTTTCAATAACTATCAAAGATGAAAGCCTTCTGGATACAGAAACAAAACACTGTGCAAAATACAGAAATAACAAGATACTTCTTATTTCAGTGCTTTTAAGCTCAGAAGGCTCCCAAAGAAACTTCCTATTGCTAAACCTAAGCTGCATTTATTAATTAGCAGTAAGATAAAATACTACACCATAAAGCATTGGGAGACTAAAGAGATCTGGAAATAGACACCTATTTTGTTTCACACCTTTATCCTCAGAATACTCCAATAAGACACAAAACCTTTGCATTAAAATTCTGTATTCAAAGTAAGGATACAACTTGTACCGTTTCTTTTGTTTACAGATACATAGTCTAAAAGAGATTGCTCTTAAATAACATACCACTTATGATTCCACTTTTTTATTATTATTTACTATATCAGTGATGTAGCTGTGGATCAAAACTCAAAGTCTGAATACCAGATAGCCAACATTTTTGGAAGCAGGCTTTTGACTTCAAATGTTGTGAGAATACATGCCAACCGCAAATAGTAAGACTAAGCTGAGACATTTAATTTTGGTATGGTTTGTTTTGAAACATGCTAAATTAAAGGTATTTGAACCATAGATTAGAGTGGTCAACAGGACTTGGGGGGGGTGGGGTGGGGTGGAAGAGACCACAGCACTCTGTAAGCTCATTGTTTCCACTCTTGCTCTGTGCAGAAAGACTCCAGTTCAAACAGGTGGTGGAACAATGGGTACCACTACCTCCTCTTCTTCACTGGCTTTGGTCTTCTGCTAGCATATTCTGCCTGCTCCAATGATCTAATTCAATACTGTGTTCCTAATGTAATGTGCACCACTGATCTTGTTTTTTCACATACTAATGAGGAAGGTACTCCACAATTCAGCCTTGTGACTCTCTTCTATATGTGGGTATTTTGCTTCTTCATTTGCCTTTTAAGGAAATGTTAAGGCAAATTCAACAGCAGTTAACTGCTGATGCAGTTTTCCTGTGTCTAGTAACTGATAAGAATATTACTGTCTTGTCTATCACATATTTTGCTTTTCTGCTTTTTCATTACTCCAATAATTTTGCAATAACAATACATTTTCATTTTTCATTCTTTACACTATCACTGCAAAACTTCTTTGGTGTTCCCTTTGTTTTCCCTTAAATAATTTTTTTCTGCTGTTTCAGATTTCAGCTCCTTCCTCTCTGTCCTCACATATTCTTTTGCCATCTGAATCTGTGTTGTTTCATGTGCATCCAACACAACCTTTTTAACTACTATTTTCTGTCTGAATTTTCCTGTCTATATTTCCTTCCTTTCATTATAGGAACCCTCTTGTTTTTCTCCATATATGATCTTCTTTTTCTTTTCTCAACAAAGATACCAGAGCTTAGAATTTTTCCAGATCTTAATTTTAGCAAAATTTTCTCATGTCATTATTGGAAACTTTAACTGCCTTACACAAGGAAGTTATTATGGTCACTAATGATTACATGATCAATATATTTTGCCTTTTCAGCTTGTGTTTATCCTTGTTATATAATGCTTGTTGCAAGGGCAAGGGATCTGCATGTGTCTACTAAATCCACATAATGCAAGGCTAACATCTTGTCAGTATTCAGATATGCCTCTCTAGCATGATTACTAGTAACTTAAAACAGAAGAGTTTTCCTAAATGGTGGATCACATGAGAGCCAGAGAAACAAGCTCATACAGCCAAAATATCCCAACATCAGAGAGATGATGATCTCAGATCTTTGCACCCCATAATGATGGAATACTGCCTGAACACGTACGCTTTCTCGTACAGAACAAAGCATGAGCATCATCTTTCCCTTCCCCCAGCAGGACAAAATCCCCTATTACTTAGTTCCCTTGAGGAAGGAACATATACAGAAGAACTTGACTGACAGATCCTTATTCCAGATCCTCCATCTCTCTCTCTCTCCAGCATGCTCCTATCGTTGTTCTTACGTTCTCAAATCCTTCTCTCCTCCAGCTGATCAGCTGGGTCTCCCTAAGTCTCTATTTTTTCCAGCCACCCACCCTCTTACAACTGTCTTCAACAACTGTCATCCATTCCAGTCCCCCATCTCTTTTACTTAATTCTAACTCCTTTCCCCACAAACATTTGCATGTAAAATTATTTCTGTTTAAAAAACATTTCACACCTTTTCTGAAGTTTCTGCTAAATTCAGATCTTTTCCTTCTCAATCCACAGTCAAACAAATATTGATGCAGACTACAAAAAGAAATTCACACAGCCGAGATTACATGCCAATATGTAACATGCCTGAGTGTTGTCAGCTTGCCACACATTGGTAATTGCATCACCCTATTCCTGGGACAACAGCCTTCTACATAACAGAATTAACTTATAAGCACAAAGAAAAATATCTTTAAAAAGAAATACAATGTTCTCTTTCCCCCAGAATATATCTGAGAAATATTACAATCAACATTTTGAAATTAACAGACATCTCCAGCCAAATATGTTGTTTTTAAACTGCACGTTAAAAGTTCTTGCTTTGGTAGCACATTAAGTAAAGTTGTCAGTAATACAAATCACAAATTATCTGTTAACAGCAAAAAATATTTGTGCATCACTGCTTCTTCATTTTATTACAGGGTCAGACATGAAAAAGTCTATCTTCCTTAATTTTTTTCCTCCTTCTAGATAATGAATAAAATTTGCAGTTTCTGCAGTGAGAGTATATGCCAGCAGAGACAGCCTATCCTACCAACCCTGCAAGAACATCCAAGGGAATTCCTGCTTTCCCTCCCTGGCACCAGCCAACTTAGTATAACATATCTGCACCCAAGCCAGCAAAGGGCTGAGCAACTGGCTGAACACCTGCTCTGAGGCCAGGCTTGATCCTACATCCAAAACAGATTCAGTCCTCCCAGGAGTTCACAGTCCTCCTGCTACAAGAGTGAAAAGAACCAGCAGTGTGGATAATGACAGACAGGAAAAGAACACAGTCTTTCCCCTCCCCCTTTCCTTTTTTTTTTTCTTTTTTTTTTTTTTTTTTACTCTAACAGACAATCTTTTATTCTCTTCATTTGGAGACATTTGATCAAGGCAGATACAATTTCAGAACTTGAATTTCAGGTGTGAATGATTGTTGCTACTTTTTATAGATGTTACACATCCAAATTGTTTTTGAGATGATGTCTGGCCCCAAACACGCATTTTGTTACACATAAAAGATTCTGCTAGTCTTCAAAAACAATTAATTGAGAATCTTTTAGCCCCAGCCATTAAACAAATTACTCAGCCTGACAGGCAATTACATAGATACATACTACTCCCTACAAGAATGCTTTAAAATGTGTAGGTTTTGACAGATGATGTTAAGAGTAAGCTAAGTAAATTAAATGTGTATGTTAGTACTGAGCTACCTCTTTTCAACCTATTGAAAAGATTTCTGCTCCTTGGCTCTCTGCATAGGGTACTGCTTATATTTTCTTGGCTTTTCTATTGTGCAATTTCTCATGCCTTTTCAAAAACATTTATTTGTAAATGTTGCACTACTTACAATTTAAAAATAATGTAGTTTAATAATTGACTAATAGGTGTAACTAAGTTCTATTTATAGCAAAACGCACACATATATTTAAAAAGAAAAAAATTATTGTTAGCAAGGACCAATTATAAATTTTGAAGGTTCAGAAAAATACATCTTTCTTGAGTTACATGTCCTTCATATTCATCTACCCTATTGACACACTTCAAATAAATGGATAGTTTATAAAAATCAAAAGACAAGATTGATAAGGTTGTAACAATGAACACTATAAAACAAACAAACAAACAAACAAAGGAGAAGATCCACCACATATCAGAAATTAGATTTAATATTCAAAAGTGTCTGACTCATAACAGCTCAGAAAACAATGATAAAGATTGATGGGAATTTAATTGTAACATTGAGCTTCACTTCAAATCACAGTTAAGGGAGTTGGGTTTACTTTTTCTGTTTCCATTCAATTGGAAAAACAAACATTTCAAACTTGGTTTAATAAACATTTGAATAAAATGTCCAAATTTTTTAATTTCTTATAGAACAATATTTAACTCTTCAAAATGTTCTAACACAACATACTTAATATAAAATGCTATCCTGCCCTAATAAACATTAATAAATGAAATAAAATATTGTGAAAAGGTATCAAAACAGAGCATTGACATTAATGAAATTAATTAAGAGTTTAAAAAATTTCAACTTCTTTTCCATATTAAAATTTTAGTGGGAGATACATCCTTGTGAATATTAATGTCTAACTAATCTACTAGTGCATCTTTTTTTTTAAATGTACATGATGTGCTATATTATAGCATTCTGTTCAGTTTGTGATTAAATATCTAACTCATGTTCTAAAAAAGATTTATAGGAGAGTCTGTAAAACATTAACAATAATATGTGTAAAATACTTGCATTTTGAAAGCACTCAAGGAAATTTATTGTCTCCAATGGCATTTTTCTGTAATATGCAGAGGCTTATTTAAAATGCTTTTTCTCTGTTTGCTGTAGATACACTACTAATGATGAAGATGAAAATTCATCTCTAATGAAATCTGCTAAAGTACAACTAATAAAGTACATAAGAACCTACTCCCAGAGATTAACACCTTTGATATATGAGAATCATAGAAAAGCATTGATATGCTGAACAACTTCATAATTTTTAACAAAAATTTAGTGCTTTCAAGAAGTAACAGAATAGTAGTACTGGTGACTAATCAGCACTGCAAAGAAGAAGAAATTAAAACTTGCTTCCTCCCATTATTTTATTGAGTTATCTTATTTCATAAGTGGGAGGACTATTTACTGGCAAAAAGAAGGAAGTTTATAAACTTTCCACAGACATTCCTTGCAGTCTTACTTTTGAGGCACCAGGGGTGACATGCAATAGTAAGTTTTTCGTATTTGCTTGCTTAGCACAAAACCAAGAACTGTATCACACATGTAAGCCTGCAGCAGCTGTTCACATAAGTGACCACATCTCAATATAAAAAAAAATCCACATAGCACAGTGGAAAAGAACTTTGAATTGATTTGCAGTTTGCGTGGTGACACCTTGTCTTCTTGAATGCCGCAACAATGATCAAAATGTTTGCATTCTTTTTGCACAAGAAGCAAGTTTGACAAAGTGTAGAAAAGGTTGTTTTCTTGTAGTTTCAATACACTATTTTTAATGTGGGTTTATGTTGTCTTTTGCTGTTTAATTTTCTGATCAAGTGTTACATGTGTAGGCAAACAAAGGCACCTTATCCCAACTCTCCATCTTGCCCAACAGTCAACTTACTCCTTTTCCTCACAAAAGCTCTCCTGTTTCTGAACTTCTTTCATGCTTCTTACCCATTTGTTTGAGTCCATTTTTGTGCAGGTTATCCAAATGTCATGTTCTATAAAGGAACATATGGTATATCTGGTTCAGAAATCATTATCCAGCATTTTTCGTTCCCTACAGAACTGTTTGCACTAGTTCCTCACACACAGATCCAACGTTCAAGGTTGCTGAATTGATTTTCAAAACGCTATATGCTTTGGATCTTAGCTGTTTGAAAGATCCTTTCTCCTCCTCTTGCAATTTCTTTGATCCATTGAAAAACAGAATGTGAGGGCAAACATTTCCTGTCATCTGGGGAAAACAGAGTTTTCATGAGAATTAAGCTAAAAACTCAGAACCCAGCACAAAGAGCAGTCCTAACTTAGCCTATCTTCAAAACAAAATGTGAAGCCTGCATCCTTCAACTCAGATGCAGCTTTCACTATCACTGTATATAATGTTCAATGTCTTCTTGCTAGTTTGAAAGTGTTGGGGTTTTTTTTTTTTTTTTTTGAAGGACAGATAGAGAATGATCAAATCTGGACTACTCATAATAATAAAAACACTGGAAACTTGCAAAGAAAAATCATAAAAACCTTTTAGGTGGACTTGTGAAGCCCTTCTAAAATGCAGTAGGTCAAATGCATAGCTGATGTATAAAGTAGTCAGTCAAGCGCACAAATCAGCTCCTCTGGGGAAAGCTGCATCCATAAATCAATGACAGGATTACATACACCCACGATACAAGTAGATTTCTCACCTGGAAAGACATGCTGTATCAGATATTCTTAAGCATTGTATATCTGAATTCCGTACAAATGTCTTCATCAAATTCATGGAACAAAATGTTTGTTTTATCTGATCGGTGATCATAACACTATGTAGGATGGAGATACCAGGAGAGTTGACAGAAATGATAAGCTATGTAAAATTTAAGATTAATTACATTACTTCATTTCAGACAGCATATTCTATAGCCTCTGCAAACTGGTTAAATTTCTGTTAAAGTTATAATCAGGTTTGAAACCAGTTCAGCTAAAATGAGGGCATTAGGTAGTCCTGTAATTATTTCAAGATGATGCAGGCTATTTAATGCAGTAGATGTATTTCAGCCCCAGATAATTCTTAAGTGAAATTTTCATGGATAAATTCCTATAATCATAGACTTAACAAGCATACCAAAATTGAAGATTTGAGAATACAGTAACTTTCATAAGGGGATTAGAGATTTCAGAAAAGCTTTTTGTTATAGATAACACCATTGGTTTGCTCCTATTCACATTCTGCTGTATTTGCCTAAAATGAAACTGGCAGATATTAATGTCATTATTTTTTCTTGTTCAGCAACATTGTCACTCCAAAGGCCATAAAACTTGAACAAAAAGAAAAAGGAGGAGGGAAAGGACAGAAAATCAAAATGCAGATTGTAAGAAAACAGCTGTTATTACTGGTGGGAAGGTGGTAGTCTTCCTCCAGAGATGAAGTCTCAGAGAACAAAATATAGAGAACAAATGCACATACATTCATCATCCATACTGTTTAAATCAGTGTGAAGAGCTCATTCGTATTCTTTTAAAAAATCTGTTCTTAAGCTTTTCTACACCACTTCTGGGACCTCAGTTCACCAATCATTGCTTTAAAAAATATCTTACATTCTTAGTCAGCTCTTCTTAGTCCTCTATGTTTAACAGTACCTATCTTCAACTGTTCCTCTCATTTTTTCCTGATTCAACAATTGTTGTAGTATGTCTTAATTTGTTTTAAATCCTTATAATATACTGATATATATATTTTATAACCCTTTCCTTTCTCCAAATAAAAGATCCCCTTTAAAGACATGTGAAGTTAACTGCCAATTTACAAATGTTGAAAGATCTCATTCTTCTGTTGAATGAAGTACAAGCCTTAATTTGAAGATTTCTTTTAATGGCTCTAACATGGTAATTGCTCTACAGATAACACCTGATTGAGCTACATGTGCTAGTATGCCAGAGGACATCTCAAAACTTCAAACAATTATATTAGCACTCATTTCCCTTCCATATTCTGGATTTATACCAGGTTGCACATATACAATCCTAATTGCATACTAGGACTTTTTAATATCTTCTCTGCCATGAAAGCTTTATTTCTCCTTTCATCATTTAAACAGTGTACTACTAAAATTTTGATACTGTGAGGTAGGAGTTGCAACTGCTGGATATCTCTCAGGAATAATATTGAAACCTCCTAGAACTGCTCAAGATGACAATCAGGTCAGTATCTCCATGGAAATTTGAGACAATTGAGTCTCTTCATACCTGTACAATTATGTGAGCAAATAGAGTAAATACTCAAACTACTAATCAATCGAGACAGTAGGTTTTCATTGGCTTCCCCCCCACCCCAAACATGACAACAGGTTTATGGCTAGACATATGCTTCAACTAATTAGTGTCTTTACAGAGTTGTGTGCACATGAAGGGATACATAAAATGCTACAGACAAAAACTACTAAGAAGCAATAGATCAAAATTGAAAATAAGCAACAGTGCAGTAAATAACATTTAAATACGGTAAGATTTTCTCATCTCAGACAACTAAAGCAAAACTTCACAAAAACATCCTTCATTCTTATCCTTGAGAGTTTTAAGGAAATGTGTTGTGATAAAACTAGTTATAACTAGTTAACTAGATAAAACTAGTTATAACTAGTTATGGAAAGAAAATTATAAATCACACCCTAGAGAGAATGTTAAACTGAGTAGAAGTTTTCTTTCTGGCATAAACAAAAATCCAAGCTACAGTTTTGGAAAATTACATGCAAAAAAGAAAAGCAAACAAACAACAGAACAACTTAAAAAGGTAAACACTGACAATATCAGGAGTATGCTGAAGAATATAATCATACACTGCAACTGCTACATCTTCAAGCTGGTAACATACAATCGCATTGGTTATGGGAGAGGAAATACAGTTCTAAGACAACAAATAGAGTTAAGTGATAAAGGTGGCCCTACACAACAGTACATTACCAGCATGAACTAAAGAGCATTACCAGTCTTAACAGATAAGCACTGTCTAATACTACTAAAAGCAGTGATTAGTTAGGAGTGTCCAAGGACCTGAAATGCAGACATACCTGCAGTGATCAAGATGGGTGCTGAGCTCCCTAAATCTAACATGAAAACACACATTGGCACCCCAAAGTGCAGCAAATGTAGTAAGCCCAAATTTAAAATTCCAAAATTAATCCCTTATTTTCAAGGAGGGAGGGAAATAATGATGAGTTGTCCACCCACTTTTGAGTCAAACTCTGCCCTCCAGAAGAACAATACCCACCAATGATGGTGCACACAGTCAGGAAATGTAGTCTTCACCATTTTTCTAGTATTATTTACCACAGTTCTACCTTAAGTTCCTTTAAGTGCCATTTGGCTATTACAAAGACTTAAGAGTAAGTCTCTGCAGCAATCCTCCCTCTGGTTACCTCAGAAAGGACTGAAAATGGTTTATGATTTTTAAGGCTATTTGTAGCTTCAGCTCCAGTTTTTGTCACCCTCAGATATTGCTACAAGAGGCACAAAGCTTTCTGCCCTGGTCTCCCAAAAGCCAAATAAAAGGTACAATCTCAAGGCAAGTGTACTTAATTTTTTATTCTTGCAAAGCTTAAACATTCTCTAACCAGAAAAAAAAAATGGCCAGTAACAGTCTGCATTCTCCAATGTTCATATTACAATCATTAATTTTCTTCTTTCAAATGAAGTTTGGAAGCTGTGTTTATTCTGCTCACTTGCCATTGTTAGTGCAGGAAAAATACATTTCTGTCACCATTCTTCATATCTTCACTTCATTTTTGAAATTCATGTAATAATGTACTTCATGAGTAAAAGAAGAGAAAAGACAAGATCATGCTTCCCATCATGTGCATCACCAGAGTATAGTTTGTGTAAAAAATGAAGTGATCTTTATCACAATGTAAACAGCATAGGTTCATCTATGATGCAAAGAGGGTTACTAAAAGTTAAATTTAAAAGTCTCAGTTGATGAAAGCTGAAACCAGTAGAGGACAAATTCTCTGTTACTTCTGCAAATAAATGTGATGAGATATCTGACCAAGGTGAGTCAAACAAACTGCATTTTATGGATGTGGTTTATTTAGATGACAGTGAGAATTTAAATTCCATACCTAATATAAACAAGCAGAAGTAGCTGAAAGAAAAGCTTTCCGTTATGTGATAGATAGGCAAGGTAACATATAGTGTTCACTACTGAGGGTTTTTTCAAGAGCTTAACCAGTCTCTGGATTTCACCTGACATAGAAAGTTTATGCATCTACATATCTAAAATGTTTTTTAATGAAATAACTAAATGCAACCATTATGGAAAAAACAACATCGGCATATACTTTTTCATTTAAAATAACGTATCAAAAAAATCTCCAAACTTACAATGGTATCAGTTATCAACTACTCTCTCTAAATGTTTATATAAACATACATAAAATATAATATATATCACTGCTAATCTACAAAAAGAAAACCAATTAAAGTATATTATGTATTAATTATCTTAACTGTATAGTTTCCTCTAGAATCAACCACAAATTAGAGTCTAGTGCAGCAATTCTTAATTGAAACACAAGCTATTTCAATGCTTCCTGTCCAATGAAAAACTTGAATTGCTTTATGGTACATTTCTCAGTATCACACCAAGATTTCACATATCAAGTTAGGACAGTGCCAAAAGATTCATCTGATCCATGAAGATCTACTGCAGCTATTTATGTCCTAGTCAGTCTTGTAAACCAAGGAGTATTATATATGGTCTGTTATTCCAAAAGGAAGAGTAATGTTTGTGCAGGTATAGTATTATTATTATTATATACCTGCACCTGCTCAGTCTGTTGGAGGTAAGTTGAAGGTCAATGATGGTTGCCATTATGGAAACATGGTGGGATGACTCGCACAACTGGAGTGCTGCAATGGATGGCTACAAGCTCTTTAGAAGGGACAGGCAAGGAAGGAGAGGTGGCGGGGTAGCCTTGTACGTCAGAGAGTGTTTTGACTGTCTAGAGCTCAACAAAGGTAACGACAAGGTTGAGTGCTTATGGGTAAAGATCAGGGGGAAGGCCAATAAGGGAGATATCCTGGTGGGAGTCTGTTATAGACCACCCAACCAGGATGAGGAAACAGATGAATTTTTTTACAAGCGGCTGGCTGAAGTCTCAGAGTCTCTAACCCTTGTTCTTGTGGGAGACTTCAACTTACCAGATATCTGCTGGAAATACAACACAGCAGAGAGAAAGCAGTCTAAGAGGTTCCTGGAGTGTGTGGAAGATAACTTCCTGATGCAGCTGGTAAGCGAGCCAGCCAGGGGAGGTGCCCCGCTGGACCTGCTGTTCATGAACAGAGAAGGCCCAGTGGCTGATGTGGTGGTCGGAGGCTGTCTTGGGCACAGCGACCATGAAATGGTAGAGTTTTCGATTCTTGGAGAAGTAAGGAGGGGGGTCAGCAAAACCGCTACCCTAAACTTCAGAAGGGCAGACTTTGGCCTGTTTAGCAGTTTGGTTAACAGAGTCCCTTGGGAGGCAGTCCTGAAGGACAAAGGAGTCCAGGAAGGCTGGATGTTATTCAAGAGGGAAGTCTTAAAGGCACAGGAGCAGGCTGTCCCCATGTGCCGCAAGTCGAGCAGGCAGGGGAGAAGACCGACCTGGCTGAACAAAGAGCTCTGTCTGGAACTCAGAAAGAAAAGGAAAGCCTACCACCTTTGGAAGAAGGGGCAGGTGACTCGGGAGGACTACAAGGATGTTGTGAGGTTATGCAGGGAAAAGATTAGAAAGGCAAAGGCCCAGCTAGAACTTAAACTGGCCACTGCTGTCAAGGACAACAAAAAATGCTTCTACAAATATATCAGCGACAAAAGGAGGGCTAAGGAGAATCTCCCTCCTTTGTTGGATGCAGAGGGAAACTTGGCCACGAAGGATGAGGGGAAGGCTGAGGTACTTAATGCCTCCTTTGCCTCAGTCTTTAATAGTCGGACTGGTCATCCTCAAGGTTTTCATGCCCCTGAGCTGGGAGATGGAGATAGGACACAGAATGAAGTCCCAGTTGTCGAAGAGGTGGCAGTCACTGACCTGCTCCTCCACCTAGATGCCCACAAGTCTATGGGGCCAGACGGGATCCACCCGAGGATACTGAGGGAGCTGGCGGAGGAGCTTGCCAAGCCACTCTCCATCATTTATCAGCAGTCCTGGTCAACTGGGGAGGTCCCAGATGACTGGAAGGTAGCTAATGTGACACCCCTCTACAAGAAGGGTCAGAAGGAGGATCCGGGGAACTACAGGCCTGTCAGCCTGACCTCGGTGCCGGGGAAGGTCATGGAACAGATCATCCTGAGTGCCATTATGCGGCATGTGTGGGACAACCAGGGGATCAGGCTCAGCCAGTATGGGTTTATGAAATGGAGGTCCTGCTTCACTAACCTGATCTCCTTCTATGACAAGGTGACCTGCTTAGTGGATGAGGGGAAGGCTGTGGATGTTGTCTACTTGGACTTCAGTAAGGCCTTTGACACTGTCTCCCACAGCATTCTCCTGCAGAAGCTGGCTGCTCACGGCTTGGACAAGTGCACTCTGCGCTGGGTTAAAAACTGGCTGGACGGCCGAGCCCAGAGAGTGGTGGTGAATGGAGCCAAATCCAGTTGGCAACCAGTCACGAGTGGTGTTCCTCAGGGCTCAGTGCTGGGGCCGGTCCTGTTCAATATCTTTACTGATGATCTGGATGAGGGGATTGAGTGCACCCTCAGTAAGTTTGCAGATGACACCAAGTTGGGTGGGAGTGTCAATCTACTGGAGGGTAGAAGGACCCTGCAGGTGGACCTGGACAGGCTGGACCGTTGGGCTGGGGCCAACTGTATGAGGTTCAACAAGGCCAAGTGCCGGGTCCTGCACTTGGGTCACAACAACCCCAGGCAACGCTACAGGCTTGGGGAGAAGTGGCTGGAAAGCAGCCTGGCTGAAAAGGACCTGGGGGTGATGGTTGACAGCCACCTAAACATGAGCCAGCAGTGTGCCCAGGTGGCCAAGAAGGCCAATGACATCCTGGCTTGTATCAGGAACAGCGTGGCCAGCAGGACCAGGGAGGTGATAGTGCCCCTGTATTTGGCACTGGTGAGGCCGCACCTCGAATACTGTGTTCAGTTTTGGGCCCCTCACTTCAAGAAGGACATTGAGATGCTGGATCGTGTCCAAAGAAGGGCAACGAGGTTGGTGAAGGGTCTAGAGCACAAGTCTTCTGAGGAGCGGCTGAGGGAGCTGGGGTTGTTTAGTCTGGAGAAGAGGAGGCTGAGGGGAAACCTTATTGCTCTCTACAACTACCTGAAAGGAGGTTGTAGAGAGGTGGGGGTTGATCTCTTCTCCCCAGTAACAAGTGAGAGGACAAGAGGAAATGGCCTCAAGCTGCACCAGGGAAAGTTTAGGTTGGATATTAGGAAAAACTTCTTTACTGAAAGAGTGGTCAGGCACTGGAACAGGCTGCCCAGGGAAGTGGTTGAGTCCCCGTCCCTGGAGGTATTTAAAAGATGGGTAGATGTGGTGCTTGAGGACATGGTTTAGTGGCGGACTTGGCGGTGGTAGGTTAACGGTTGGACCTGATGATCTTAAGGGTCTTTTCCAACCTTAACAATTCTATGATTCTATGATTCTAAGGTCATCCACTGGAAACAGTGTGAATAGACTATATTGTGTAGTAATCAGTTACAGGAAATTGTGCGTGGAAACTTTAGATTTGTTATTACTGTTTCACATCTTTGTTTCTCTTGTAGCAAATAGACATATTTGCCAGATGTAAGCCATGCCGTTCCCACACCAGCACACTAGATATTTTATACAAAGAGAATGATGTCATCAAAATTAAATATATGGATGATTTGGGGGGCAGGGAGGAATACATATATATACTTATAAATACATATATATGTTTTATAACATATATGACAATCTGGGGGAAAAAAAGATTGGAAAAAAATCATTATAAAATCCAGATTTGCAGTAATGTGAAAAGATAAAAGATCTAGGAAGTTTCTCTCAGAATGGTGAGTTAAAAGTAACTAAATTCTGTAAATGGGCAGACAAATACTGCTTACAAGGCTTAATTAAACTTCAGGTCATTCTAATTTTACATGACAGCAACTCTAAATCCAGAAAACTTTACTCAAAACTGGCAGTCACCATAAGATATGTGAGATATTGTAAGATAAGACTCTCCCTTGGTATGTTCCATGCCTCAGTAAAAGGAGGATGGCTCACTGTGACCAGTTACACTACACTAAAGGTGGGTTTTTTGTTTGTAATATTCTCATTTTATTATCATTATTCCAAGAGAAAAAGAGTTTGATCCCGAATATAAAATCAAGTGGTCCTTTCCTCTGTGTGAGACAAAATTTGCAGTCAACTTTAAATGCAGGTGAGATAATTTAGGCAGCAAAATCTGGGAATATTAGCCAAAGCACTGCATTTAACTTATAATTTGCATATAAGCTAAACTACATGATTATGAATCTATTCTTAGAACTGAAGTTAATTTTAGAATTAACTTCAGAATAACTTCAGAATTCAGCATGGACAAAGAGAGATATGAAGAGAGTAAAATGTAGATTAGTAGAAAAAAAAAAATCGTACCATTTGCCTTGAGAGTCTGATTAAGAAAAATGGGTCTTCAGTTGTTCTTAAACTTGGAATGTTTCAATACAGAATGTGCAGGATCCAGTCTGTTGAATAACTGAAACTTCTGTGCTAGCTGCATGCCATGCCAAGAGGGATTCATGATCTTGTTTGGCCAGAAGACAGTGAAAGAACATTGCAAAAATGTTTGTGCTTGGTAATGTTGAATTCTGTGTAAAGAAATGGAAAAAAAGATGATACAGCATGAATGTTTTATAAAGCAAAACTATTTAGTACATAGATGGTGATAAAATTTGAGTTGAATTTTCTTCAGCTTAGAGTTAGACTTGAAGTATTCTTTCATATATAACTTTTTGGTTCGCTGGCATTATTTTTTTTTAAGTGATGGCAATTTACATAGTCATAGCAAATTCAGATGAGACAGTTCGGTTTCCAGGACTTTTCTTTAGAAAGAGTAAGCTGTGGATAACGGTGTCTGCATCTAAGATAGTGCTAGCAGACACCATGTAATTATACAAACACCTAAAAGGTAACATTTGTGCAGTGTAAAAAATGTTGTTGGATAAACAGAAACCTCTCCCAATAAAATTATTCATGTCTTTTGCTTTGTTTGGGGTTTCATAGGTAGTGGGGGAGGGGGTAATACTTCTAAAAATTCTTCAGCTTCCTATTTGAATATCATTTATTCTTATTAAGCCATTCCAAAATTACACTAATTTATCATGAGCAGAAGTCAGCCCTGCATGTATATTATTCCAGAGAGCTTGTAATTCTGTATATGTCTGGAGAATATATCTTTGTTCTTGAATACTTAAACATCCTAACTCTTTGATTGGAGAAAACAATATCAGAAAGAGAAGGAAAGAAGGAGAACAGGCTTTTCTGAAAGAAAGTAAACTACTAATTGGCAAAGAAAAATGTAAGGCTAATCAGAATCTTAAACACTAAAAATATTCAAAGACATATAGGCTTTGGGATTTGAATATTTTATTCTGCTAAATCAAAACCATATTTTTTTAGCTGTCTTGGGATTTGTTCCTGACATGACAGTCTTGAGCCTTCAGCATGCTTGATTTGTCCCTATATAATCAAAGATCACGTTACGTAAATCCCAATGCAGAACCCAAATATTTAATTTAAAAGAACCATTGCCATCACCTGCATAAGTAACATCCTATATAGCCAAATCTCTGATGCCTTTTTTTTTTCCTTATCAAGGAAATGCAATCTGAACATCATATCGAAACTAATTGCAACACCCTCATATTATTAGCTGTAAGATCAGCTGCAAGCCTTAAGCAATGCAATTCTACTCAGCTAGCCATTATCCTTTTTTGTTGTTGTTGTTGTTGTTTTAAATAATCAAGATTAGCTGGCAGCAGACACTATCACTGACAATTGTTGAAAAGAAATCAAATTAGGATAGATTCTTTAATTAATGAATTAATTCAAACTGACTTCGATGTGTTATTGTCATACTGCCAACTTGCTGAAGGACTGTAAATTATAAATGTCATAGACACAAAACCAATAAATGAATCACACTAGTAAATCAAACTGGGGTAAATTTGCAACAAAAAATCGGTGTTTGGGAAAGTAATACTGAGAACATTGCCAAATCTGTTTTCCTGGAACATCTTAAAAGCACAGAAAAATGTAACAAGCTTTTAACAAAATCTGCAGACTGTTCCAATTAGAAGGAATTGTCACTAATGGCAGAATAAGCAAAAATAGTCTCACTGAAGTAACTTTGATTCTTCCAGATGCAGCAATAGTTGATCCTCTTGTAGATTTACATACATCTTGCATGCATGAACTCTCAAATCTTGGATTTGCTTATATATCTCTTAAGTCTTCATGCTTCCTTTTACCTGAGTGCACACAAGCCCAGCTATGAACAGAAAGACATGGTAAATATTGAAGAGAGACAGTAATATGAAAGATGCATCAGGCAGCACTCGTTATGACCAGAGTACATAGCTTCCTTCTGTCACGCATATAATTTGGAGAAGAACCCAAATAATTAATGTGTTTGCCTTAGTGGAATTAAGGTATGGGTATGAGTTTTTCACAATTTTTTGGGACTGGGCTGTCCTTATTGAACGAAATCTATATGGCAGTTGTTCTGTAACTGTCCAAAGATCATCCATTTTTCTTGTTGAGTTGATAACAAAGGGATCATTTTTTCATCATACTTTGGGTGAGAATGAGCAAAAGAATTGCTGGAGATAGATATCATTTTAACATCAAATTAGGGAGGCAAGGGAGAAAGGTAGATCATGGAACATCCAGGAACAAACAGCCAAACAGGCTCAGTACTGATACTCCTGTTACCCTTATTCCCTTTTGTTTCTACAAATATAGCAGGGAAAGGGTAATTTCTGCTCCATTTTTTTTCTGTTCTCATCTGAAAGCAGTAGGGGCATATGTATATCAAATATAGAAACAATTTGGAATTCATTGATGAAGTGTGCACAATGTCAAAGAATATACACTTCAGGAACTATAATAAATTTAGAAATACAGAAATAATTACATTTATCAGTGAAATATGTGTGCTACCTTATTTGGAGGAAGTAAATATTTAGGAAGAATTAAGTTTGTTGTTTGTTTTTTTTTTTCTGAAAAAAATGAAAAGCACTAATGAAAGAAACTGGAATAACAGTAGGCAAGAAATTGGACATGAATTTCCCATTAAATACATCAGCAAAGAAAAATTGACTGCTATATTTTACTTTACACGAATGCAATTTACTGTAATGTTATCACCTAAGAATAGAGATCTTAACAGAATATATATAAATTCAGAAATCTAGGGAAATAACTGAAGATTTGGGGATTTTTGATTTGGAATATATTTTTCAATTCTTTCATCCCCATCTTTGAATATTCTATTTTTTTAATTTATTCCATACCTACAGGGTTGTTTAAAAAACCTTAGTTTTCCCATCACTGTCTTTTCACCAAAGAGAGGCTACCTTTTCTTCTTATATTTATTATCTTCTAGGGAGCCCTTGGCTCTTGTAAAATCTATGTACAAATCCATACTGCCATTGAATATCGCCACCATTATGTATGAATAGTTATTCAGCAAGAAATTTGGAGATCAAGAATACATTCTTACGATCACATTGATTAATCAAATTTTAAAGAGGCAAATGTAATTTGCATTTGAACAAATATTACCTTGCCTGAACTATTTGATCAGCCCCACTAACCAGATGTCAAGCAGCTCTTTTTTCCAGACTGGCTTTGGGTTAAAGGTACTCTTTCATCCACTCATGTAAATTTGTGTCTGTAATCTTTACCTCTGCTTTTCTTCATTTTATGAAATAAACATATGGTTAGAAGGAAAAAAAAAAGGGAGCCTATCCTGAAAGGCATCTTTTACCAGACCCCACTAATCAGTGGAATGTATTAACATGGATTCTTAAAATAGGCAACGGCTCAGGAAAAGAATTATGAATGTTTGATCAAATGACATTGCTCATAGCACTTTCGAAAGACACATTCATATGCTGAACCATGAAAGGTTTATACTTTTACATAATAATCTGAGAAAGAAATGGCACAGTTGCTTGTTGTTATTAACAGACTGCCCAGGGAAGTGGTACAATCACAGTCCCTGGAAGTATTCCAAAAACGTGTGGATGTGGTGCTTAGGGACATGGTTTAGAGGTGGATCAGGCAATTAGGCTAACAGATTGGACTCGATGATCTCAGAGGTCCTTTCCGACCTTAACAATTCTATGATTCTATGATTCTATTTTGTAGATTAATGCTGTTGGCAAAGCATTTTGAAAGAGTTAACTAGCTGACAGCTTTTACATCAAAACTCGGTTTTGGTCTATTATAACTGAAAAGTAGCCCTTACCTCCTTGCTTGCATAGCTTTTGTGAATGTCCTCAGTTCTATCACATAAGGAGTCGTGGTATTCAAGGTTCCATTTTTGTACTAAATTGTTAAAAATCAGTCTTAATTTCAAATACACTACTTCAGGCCATCTAAAACCTTTTGTATATACACAAATTGGCAATCTTTATAGGTTTTTTTCTGTTCTAGGTTATGCACACATTTTCCTGAAATGTAATTTTGCCTCCCCCTAAAACAGATGAGTACAGATTAGCATGTAGTACTTAAAATCCTCCTTAAACTAGAATAAATTTCATCTATGCATTGCAACTATCCTAACGCAGATTGAAACTAAACCTCAAGCTCAATATCGTTCACTGAGGAGAAAATGTATCTGAATAAAAATCCCAGATATACCAAAAAATGCCTGCTTTAACTTGCAAAAATTCTGTGATTTGCAGTTCAAGTTAATGTTGGATTAGAATTACAGTTCAGCTTCAAATTAATCTGTTCTCAATTCATTCAAAGGGTCATTCAGAAGGTTTTATGCATGACAGACTTAAAGAACTCTCAGTTTTGAGCTGTTCTCAGGACTTCAGGAAACAAGTATGATCCAAGACTTTGACAACAAAGTCCCTCCAAATGAAGGCGCTCTAAGTCAGAAGTATAATTGTGCCTCTTCATTGAAGTGTCAAATAGCATTATTTATGTTGTTGAACTCAATGTATCCTCAGGTAAGATGTCTTCCTTTTTAGTTCCATCCATGATGAAGTTTCTCCACTCCCTATACTTTTTTGCAAGTCTCTTAGTCTCTCTTACTCATGCTGTGGTGTTGCTGCTTACTAAGTCACTGACTTTCCCTGTCCCTGGAGCATTTGTTCTCCTGAAAACAGCTCAGCAATCTCCACTTATGTCTTCTCCTGAGTTTTCAGGCTGAGCCAGAAGACATCAGTCGGGGCAAGGCAAACAGGCAACCTGCCTCCTACCCATGTCCGGCTGTGCCTGTTTCAACAAAACATAGCAGACAACACCCTGGGAGAATTAAATAAACAAATACAACCCCAGCCACACTCACAGGACTTTCATACAGGTTTGTCTTAGGCCTTCCCAGCACTCATTAGGCAGAATAATTAGTTTTATTTCAGAATCTCACTGCTCAGAAAGGGTATGCTGAGTGATGTTCTAACAGAATGATACTGACTTCACTGTTATTCATTACTAACTACTACAGAGGAATCTGAATTATGTCAATTATCTCACTAGATTCAACATCTCCATTAGACATCTTGCAGAGAGCATCCAAAAGTTCTTTTCAGATATCTATGTTGTTCATCGCTGTAGTCTGCATTTCACTGCATTCTGTTACCTTAATCAGTTTCTTTTTCTAAAAATTCTTGAATATTATTTTAAGCACCTGAGGCTCAGTTATTCCATCTGTCACAACACATACATTTGTGTGTAAAAACAAACTTATATCTCAGTCATCTCAAAGAGCATATGATGCCCCATATCACATCCTAGGTCAAAGAATGTGATATCCTTCCTCCCTACTACAGGGAATAAGGATCAATAAAACAAGGAAGAACCAATTTATGAAAAAGGTCTGGCCTTCCACAAAGAAACTTTGTCCAAAGCCATAATGATCACTTTAAAAGCACCATAGAAAATGGAATGAATAGCTCAAGATAGGTAAAACATTTCTTTCTCTTTTGGCACATGGGATTAAGGCTGATTTTGCTTAAAATAACCTTTTAGACCTCTTAACTAAAATAGTTTATGTTGGAAAATATAATATTGGAGCTTGTTTGTCATCATCTCAATGAAACCCAGAAAAAAGAAAAAAAAGGGGATGCACAACAGACCTTCCTGTTGTAGGGAATGAATGAAGAGAAGATTGCCACTGTTATTCTTGGATATGCTTACATTCAGTGGTGCTGGGCTGTTGCGTAAGAATCCAGTCTACAGAGTCTTCATGTTTTCAGCTATTTATCCAAAAATCACCATACACTCCTGATTTGTTACCAGGAAAGCAGAAAAGAGAACAAATCTTCCTCAAATATCTTCCTAAATCCTCCATGAATTGTGGTTGTAAACCCAAGGCAGGTGGTCCCACAGGTAGATGGGGAGAGATCAAGGAGCTCTGAGGCACTGGTGAATCAGAGCTCCCTCTTCGCACTCTTCTTTCCAGATAACACCCTGCAGCCAGAACTGCCTACAGACTTGCTCTACCACAGGAAGGTTGTCAAACCAGCCCTTCTTCTATCAATGAATTCTGTACAAATGCTATCTGTAATTCCTGAGAATCATTAAATTCTTTCAATGTAATAATAACAGAGCTATAGCATATATCCCTGAAATGCCTCTAGCTTAAACTAACACAACATCAGATGAGAGGAAATATAACAAGAATAATCCCAAAAGATACAAGGCCCTACAAGAAGGACAACCTAGGCCATTCTCAAAACTTTATGCTGTGCCTGTCCAATAATAGCCATACAGTTTGCAGTACTAAATTTCTGCATTTCAGCAGTAATAGTATTCCATCATTTAGTCCTTATGTGTATTTTTTCTTTCTCCATTCAAAGGGAGTCATAAGATTTGCTCATCAATTTATTCTATCTGATTCTTCAAGATTTGAACCTTTAGGACAAAGTATCCTGCATATAATTAGAACCCTTAAGAATATGTTCATTTTAATTGCTATAGTCTTATCACTAAAAATAAGACCAGACCAAATTTTAAAAAGTTTTCCTAATTTTAGTTATATTACTCTTTCAGAACTGACATTGTACACTCCTAGACATGTTCAGATTTACTTCACTTTTACTTACACAGGCTAGAAATATTATTTTCTGTTTTCAAGAATGATAGTTCTTGCTTGTATGCCATATATCTTATACCTGAAAATTGAACCACATTCCTGCATTGTTTTCTTAATTCTAAGGTGGACTTTGAAAGATTTGACATGTACAATAAAATACTGTTCATATAAGGAAACAGTTATTTGAGTGTAGATTGATAGTGATGCGTCTATAAGCAACATGGCAGCTTATGTATCTGCAAAACATCTGGATGAGTAATACTATTTAAGAATTGTTAGTGGTGTGGAAGCAGTATTGATATACCTAACTGGTAATATCTATATAGTGGAACCTGTATAGCACATGGACCAGTGTGTTATACGCAGTCTTTCTGTAGGTATTTAACCTCTGAACAAGGCAAATATTCACTACAAAAACAATCCCTGTACCTGACTGACAAAAAAATCCCCTCTTTCCCTTCCTTGAAAGCCAGCTGCTGTCATTCATAGGAGAAGCAGCAGCTGTAGCTGGAAAGAATCATCATAGGCTGAAAAACTGAACACTTGGGAGTCTGATATTGTTTCTCTACCTCATTTGCCCCTTTCCCAGTAGCTGTTAGCTCCTTTTCATTGCTAACCTTAGAGATTTCCTACAGTTTTGGCAGCCAAAGCCAAGCACCCTCACACACAAGTTCTCCTTTTAACTGCCCTTCTGCAATTCATTTATTTCCCCAACTGTCCTTTCTGCCAATCCTTAGTCTCAAAACTTACCAAATCTGTAACTTTGTATTATGAAAAACAAAAAAATAATATGTACACACATGAAAAAGGAGGAGCATAGAAAAGCTTTATAATTCATCATCCTGCTGTCATAAGAAATGCAATACTGCACACACCTAATACAAAGGAATGAGCTCTGCATTGCCAAGATATTATGTTTTATTGTTAGACCTACTCAAAATGGCAGTCTATTTATATGATGTGAAAGGACTGGGATAAGAATAAGGTTTTTTAAATGTTATATATAATATTGGTGTTTGCTATAAATGGCAAAACATGATATATACTATCCACAATATAATTATTACAACATTGTTCTGTGTACTTACAAATATGACAGGGATAAAACCAAATCAATGACCCTCTGCTGAACTTCCAGATATCCTTTTTAGCAAATACACCGTAGCTCCTTATCTTTGGATCCCCAATCACTCCTCTCAAAAGAAACAAGAAAATACAGTGTGTAATCTCATCTTGGTCAGTGCATGTCCACAAAAATATTTCCAGTTCCCATGTTACCACTTAAAAAAAGGTTGGTTTTGTTGTATTTAGGAAGGTCTATTCTGGTATCATTGGACTGAATAAAACTCTCAACCACTTGCCAATTCTCTCATGAAAAATAAGTTATTTTTAATTTTTCCGTACATGTTTTTATTGCTCTATACTGGACACAATCTTGCAATCTCGGCCAACTAACAAGTGTAATAAAATCAACACAAGAAAAAAAAATCCTTTAGATTCTCTTGAACAGATAGATTGGTGAAAGTTAATTTCAAGGCATCATTAGCATTCCATTTTGATTTTGAAATGCTTTATTTAAAAATAAAAAATAAAAAGTTGTGCACTTCTATAAGAACCAGTGCCATAATTAAGATACTATCAATCAATGGTCTTTTCTCAGATGACATTGAAAAAGGGAGATTTTAGATTTTTAAAGTACATTTCAAAATCATACGCTAAAAAAAATCTCTTGTACTTTTGCATTTTGGGGGGAAAAAAGTAAAATTCTACCATTGGTTGTGTAAGCAATTAGGGTAACTTCATTGTTTTCAATAGAATAATACTAGCATGTCAAAGCAAAATTTGGCCTTAGGAATAGGGCACAAGGCTGTGCAGTGCTTAAACTACTCTACTGTGAAACAACAGCTTTTGTAAAGAATTTTTAATATGCTGAAGCTCATCACAATGCCTGTTCAGCAGTGAGTCACACACCTTTTCTTAGGGGACCTTCTTATAAAAACAATAGCTCTGAGTATTTCTCCTACTGAAGAGTTCATCATATGTTTGTCTTCAAGTTCTAGCTTTCCATCTTCTGTTATCAAAAGACAAAACAAATTTTTATTTTCTGACAGATTTTTCTACTTTTTCAGAAAAGTTGACTCTCTTGAGGCAAAAACAGGTATAAAACTTGGTTGTCTTTTCTGCCTGTAGGAGCCTGCTGAAGTCATGGTAACTGTCTAAAGAAAAATTTCTTATGTCTTCTACAAACCCTGTTTCCTGAGTACATTAATTCAGTTTTCAAACTGTACAGTTGTGCTCATTACAAAAAAAGATATATAACATAACATACCTTCAAAAAATGTTAAGTGACTTGTAGCAATTATGTTCCCTGTATGCTCTATAGAACAAAGCTTTTGTTTGATTGATTAACAAGATATTTACTACGTTTTCTAAATCAAATTTTAAAAGAACTCTACTGCAGTAGTTTAGGCCAAATGAAACAGTTTCATTGAGTAGCATTGTCATTATTTATATACAAATGGAAAGATTTCAAACCTTGGACTGAGAACCAGACCGTTACGGGTAGGCTAAATCATTTAAGAGATCATAAACCCTTTACCTATATTGATGAGAAGCAGTCCTAGCTTGTTAAATATTTAATATCTTAAAGAATTAAACAAATGAGAGAAAATGCAGAAAAAAATAGGAAAAGCGATGGGGGAGGGAAGAAGAGAGATTAGGAGGATAAAGAGAAAATCACAGAGAAAAGACTGACAGTGAAGTGATGAACAAAGAATGACAGAAAGAATTACCATAACATGTGGAAGAACCCAGATTATATCATTCTTGCAATGCAAGAATACAAGTGAGGCAGAGGTAATGAGATTAAAATATTGGATTTCACCAGAATTGGGCATAGTATCATAAATCAAAGAATGAAGCAGAATCAGAAATTAAACACGTTGAAGAGAAAGAAAAGACTCATAGAAAATGCAGAGGAAAAGCCTTCTCATACTCTTAAATAAAAGACTAAAAAAAATACATTCATATGAAGGTACAGCATAAACAAAAATAAGGGAATAACGTAACCAAAACTTCATTGTTATATCTTTACATCAGTTTCATAATGGCAACTGGTACCCAAATGCACAGAGCAGATCACTTTTATTAAATACATATGACATCAAGAGGCTCATCATTCTAGGTGATCTCAACTGGCTTTAAGCATCAGGCTTTATGTTTTTAATAAATTAATTTTTGAAAATTAAAAAACAGATATAAGAACTACACATGACTGTTCACAGTTTACAACATTTATGAGTTTATTGATCCCCAGTATACTGTCGCTTAAAGCATCTTTTTTCAAACTAAAGTATCCTTAATCTCTTATATGAAAGCCAGTCCATTCCTCTGATAAACCCTGTTGCCTAACCTTTCCCTTATCAATTGCACTTAGTTTTTGACATGATGGAGCCAGAATCTGGTTTTGGTTTGTTATTCAACTTTCCCCTTGTCATTCATAATACTCTATTTGTGTTTTTCATCACTGCTAATAGCAAAAAAAGTTTTTGGACTACAGTCCACAGTGGTTTCCAGATTTATTTTCTAAGTAATAATAACCATTAACACATGCATCATTAGAAATTTTTTATCCATGTACTTTAAAATGTAGTTAACAAAACTGGATTCCACCTATTATTTAGTATACCCGGTCACTTGGTATCACGACACCTTTCTGTAAGGTTCTATTTCAAATCTAAATTTCAGATCATTTACGAATATATTCAACTTCATGATTTCCTTTGCTACACACAGGTACCCTACATCTCTTGTGGAAAGGAACCATGTATTCTTACCATCTTTTTCACCTATCTTTCATTATGTTATTAATCCATGAGACAACATACCCTCCTAAGAAAAAGAGGTTGATCGGATAAGAGTCATATGTAAGGCTCCTTGAGTAAAACTACTTGAAAAATTCATATACCTATTATTAAACAACGTTATCAATATCTAACTGAATTCCAATGACAATGCCAGATTTGTGATTCACAATTTGCTGACTCTTCCCAAATACATTATTATACGTTTGGTCAAAAAAGCTGTATTTTTTATTGAAGTTTCTCTCTATTTATCCTGTGTAGAAATCAATCAGTTCTGGCAAGTACATCTACTCTTACTGTTTTATTATATTAATAATTTTGTTCTAAAATCTTCTTCTTAAATTCATATATGATATTTTTCTTCATTAGGAGTATCTCTGCTCTAATAATCTTTTGAGATTGGTTGTGGTAAACAATGACAAAAAGAATTTATCTTTTCTATCATAGTCTTAAAAGTCCTTTTTGTACCACGGTCATACTTACTTTTCTATTATGTGTTTGAAGAAATCTCTATTTTTAGCTTTTATGCCTCTAACAACAAGCTCTTTAGGGTTTTTTGTTGCTGTTGTCTTTTTTAAAATATTTTTTTTTCCTGTGATTACACATCTTTTTGAAGTTATGTCTTTCCTATTTCTTTTGTTTAGACATGACACCTACATTTTGAAGGGTATCTTTTTCTTTACATTCCTCCAAAAAATTCATTATGGTTACTGTTACAGAGTGGCTCTTTTCTAGTTAAGTATTTTGTACTGTTGAAAAAATTTTGGCTTTCCTTCACACAGTGAGGTAACATTTACCCACTCTGTATGGAGGTTATCGAAGTTAAGTGCCTATCTGTGTTTTTATCTGTACAGTTTACCAAATCTCCCATAATCTTTTGTAATAGCTGACTTACCCCTGATCAATAACAATCCTGTCCTCTTCCTACATAGATATAGATTTTAAATCCATTAAAAAAAAAATTTGTAGTATGACTATATAGTTTACTTTTTACCCCTTTTATAGCAATGCTTCTGTACAACCTTCTCTGCCATTCCTACAGAACTTCTACAATTCTTGTATTGCAGAAACTTGAATGTAGCAGAACTTTTCCCAAATGACAACAGAATCTGTGACCACTCCTTAGAAAAAATCCAAATCCCAAAGATGCAACCTAAGCCTACTTCCTGAATAAGTATTTTATACCAAAAGTACATGCTATTTCAATACTAGTCTGTAAAGTCAAAAGACTGATCTGCTTTTTCCTTTGACTGTTCTGGTTTCTTAATCAGGTACTAAAACATTCACTTGACTTCCTCATCTTTACTCAAATGTTAATACTATGTATTTAAATACTTGATATTAAATAAAACTTGTATTAAAAGGAAAACAGAATATAAGCATTTTTCCACTGCTAAAGCAATGGATTTGTAAATAGGAAATTATTGGTTTCCTGTTCTATAAAGTCTCTAAAATTATTTCCAGACTTCAGTTTGGATTTAGTTCTTATTAAGTGTTGAAGAAGATGTTTTTTTTCCAGTGAGCTATTCTTACATCACCAATTGTGAGATATCTCATCTGACTGCACACACATTTGTGTTCCCATCACAGATCACACAATAATTCAAAATAATACTTAAAATATTTCAGGAAATCTAAAGTATATTTCAAACATACATAACCACCACCAACAACCTCTTCCCTTCCTCCCCCCAAAACATACTTAACTCAGATTGTAAGGAAAAGCTACTGATTACAGAACATAATGAGGTTACCAACAAGGCTCGGGTCCTACTGTCAAGACTATAAAAAAATGAATATATAAATTACTGCTGTGAGATAACTACAATTTGGGAAGGACCTTACATGCTGTCTCCTAATTAAAATACGCTGTTTACCTATTTCAGCATGCATGATATGCACAATATTACACTGAAGACACTATTATAAGGAGTCATACTACAGAAAGCTGTTCTTGACAACTTTCCCAGATACTTACGATGGAATTTCACAAATGCTCAAAATGCAAAGATATTGAGAGTAATGATAAAATAGTTATCTAATTTCCTAATCACTTTTTTTCTCCTTCCCAGTCCTTGTAAATACAGAAGCTACCTGTTGCCTGCCCTCTGATTTGTACTGTGGCAAATATAACCTATTAGGAATACTTTACAACATTATGATGCGTTAAAAAGACTGCTTTATTTTCTGATGACAGTGGATAAACAGCAGGGCTGCGAGGCCCAAAGAAGTGCTTAGACTGAGAAAGGGCTCCAGCAAGGATGAGGAATGAAATTGAACTTAATGGTAGCTCCAAAGCTTTTCTCATAGTACAAGTTTCAGCAAACTCATGGAATCCTTTACCTAAGCCAGAGAAATGTTTTAGCCTAATATTTCCATGAAGTCCCCTTATTTTTACAGCAAGGTTTATAGAGTCTATCTCCCTCCAGGAACTCCTGTTTACACCTTTGTGAAATTTAGCGGTTTCACTTGCTGAGAGTCATAGATTTATGAGCTTTTTTTCACCTGTATACGGATGAATTTACTGTAAAGCCCATTCACTTTTGTACCTTAAGAAAAGGTCAATATTCTAAGAAAGACCTGGACTGAAACAGGCTTCCTGTTATGGACATCGTGTAAATATTACAGGCTTGATTAAAAATAACCCCTAAACCCCCAAATGAAAACACACAAGTACCAACTAAAACTGAGTTATCTCAAAAACTCTGGAAAAACATTTTAAAAATCAAGTAAAATGTTATGTGTCTGCAACATTGAAGACAGCAAATTATACAGATTTGAGATCACAACCACTCCAAAATGTGAGCCAGTAGGTGACAGTTGAATACTTCTGCAGGTTACACTGAACTCAGGCATCCAACTTGGTGTCTCTGAATTTTGAACTGAATCCCACTCCAATTTCTTTTAGCTTTAGGTATCACTAAACATTCACCTTATATTTAACAACATTAGTTATTAAATGGCAGAGAGACTGTAGTTTTTTCTGGTGCCAATTACTGCAAACTATCATCATTATGCTTTGACTGGTGGTTAAAAACATGACAGAAAATACACAATGGGTTAGTGATTTGCAGCCACCTTGAAAATTACTCATAGAAGCCAACTTGCCTTGTTTCATTAAGTTTGTCATTGCTTTCTGTTATTGAAGAAAGATTTAAAAAATACTGATATTTCATGTTAATTGAGAACTGACCAATATTGTTTAACATACTCAACATTGAGAGCACAATGCCTCAGACAAGAGACATAACATTCCTTTTCAAAATATTTGTTTGGCTTTTGAATAAAATAACAAGGCAGTAACTCCACAGTGATGGATTATAAAATCTAAAAAAAAAGGTAAATCTTACCTACTTTACTTGTCGATTAATGCTGCCAGTTTGCCCTGGACTATCTGTCTCTCAGAAGCCTGAAACATTACATTGGTGATGATGCAACATCTGGTTTATAACATTTTTTCCAAAATCTTGCTACTGAATTCTTCATTGTTGTTTTGAGCCTACTTGCTGTGACTGTGTTTGTGATATTTTGCAGATGGCCTAAATGCACTGAAAGCATCCTTTTTTAAGTTAAAAAAATATAGCATGAGCAGTGCAAAATAAAGATATTAAACAGAGAGCGTAAGGGGATGAGAGTAACAAGCATATACAATGCTGCCACAGATTAAAACTTCATCCTTTTCTTTCACTTAGTAAATATAGCCCTTTTATCAACAGAAAAGAGATTACTCACTCTCCACAAAAAAAAAAAAAAAAGAACATACAGAATCTATTCTCTCTCCCCTGACCCAGTTCAACCAGTAGAAGAGCAATGTAATTCAGGGAAGCACTACTACAGTCTTGCTGCTTACTTCATTACCACATTACTTATCTTGATTTCCTTTTGTAGCTGTTTGGACACCAACCTTACACATAAGCTTGTTGGGGTTTTTGTGCTTTTACAGGCATATCTGTGAACATGAACAATATGTACTGTCTGTTCTTCATTTTTTTTTGTGAAATATTAATAAACTATGGTACAGTAACAGTGATATAAAAACTAATCATTAAGAAAACCCGAATCCTACTCCAAAACCAGATAGGTCTCCACATAACCGCAGAACCCTGTGTGCCTTTGTATCGATCCAGTTCCCACCTCAGAGGCATATGAGTACCTAGGGAAGTCATCTGTGTCTAAGAGGAAATCACTGATATGTTGGACAAGATGTGAAAGTGGGGATCAAGAGAACTGTCTTTTATTTCTGACATTTATATTCACATTTTTTAAGTTGGTTACTGAGCTTTTCTCCATCTCCACTTGGAAAACACCCTAATGACAGTTTTCATGTCAGGAAGCTGTCACTGAGAGATGATGAAAAAGATGTTTTATTTAAAAGGCAACAAAACCAATTTGGCCTCATATCAATTCAACACTTACAACTTTTTAGTGCACCAAGAAATATAGAAAAGAAAAGAAAATTATAAGCTGAGCAGCATTATTTCTTTCAATATTTCTTTGAGCCAAATATCATACGTGTATAAGGACATGTAAGAAATTGTCTCTTGATAACTTAACCAGTTTTTAGTGCTCATTAGGTGTATTAACATACTACAAGAAAAATATTGGACTATCCCATGCTAATTTTTAAACTTTTAAGTTTAAAATCAAACAATAAGATTTGGAGGGTTCTCTTATTTTTATTTCTTTATATCTCTTTCAAAATAAAGAATTATTAGGCAGAATCAAACTTGTAATACTCCTAATTATATTTGAGAATTAATTCATATGATAAGCCCTGGAAAATGCATTGCCATCTGTGAAAGCGTAGTAAGACAGGACATATCTTACTACATGAGATAAAAGAATACAATCAGAATTAAGAAAAATTACAACCTTACTTTCTTCAGAAAATATCAGAATATTTATACAACAGCTTTACAGAAAGGATTTGCAGAAATGAAACTTTTTAGAACAAATTATCTTGTTTTAATCTCTTCTGAATAAAAAAAAAAAACTTTCTAGTGCAAGTCACCATTTTAACATCCCAGCTATCTCCTGTTTTCCCTCTACATGAGGCGTAGCACTTCATTTTACTTTTTCAAGGTAATTGACTTGTAACTCATCCGTACTGAAATCTAAAGCTATAACAATGGCAAAAATTATGCTGGAATCAGAAGACTGGCATTTACAGTACTAAAATTGTTTCAAATACGAATGAAAAGTCCACGGCATGTTAGTACGCTAACTCGTAAAACACATTTTATCAGAAAATCTTTTATGGAAACCTTCAAAGCCAAGCATTCAAAAGTTCAGAAATTCTACTAGTGTGGTTCCTTAATTTTTTCCTGTTGCATGCACATTTTCCTATAGTCTTTATTACCTGATTTGTTGACAGTTTGTATTTGTTTTCTTCCAAGGCTCCCTCATTGTTCAATGCATGGAGAGTTTCTTTCTATCTTCCACATTAAATGTCAGTCTTTAGGTCTTATTTGAAGTATTTCACTGAACACAAAAAGTATAAAATAACTTCTCAATACTTGTATAGTTTTCTTGCTATACCATGAGAACTCTGCATTTACAACACATCTATTTTCACATAGCCCTACAAGATAATGTTATATTATTAACCTTTTATGTTATGTATCAAAAGATGCATAGGGTGACACAATATTTTAAAATTCCTCAGCAGCAAGAGGAGAGTCAATGAAAACGAGTAAATTATTCAATGGTAACAGAAAACTGATGACACATTATCTGAAAAGTTTTAAAGCACTTAGTATGTCTCTTTTTTCTTTTATTTTTGTTATGAAAAAGTCAAATTACATGAGTAAAAATTAACATTATCCACACAGCTGAAAGACTTCTTCCCCTGATGACCAGCTGAAGTTCTACCTTGCCTGGATGAAGGATAGTGTTTTCTCAGTGAATTACTGATTCCACCCTCTCTTTTTTTCCCTGTGTGGAAGCTACTGGGAAGAAAATTGGTCAACAAACAGAAGGAAAAGAGCTTAGAAGCATACATTTGGCTTCTGAAGATGCAAGAATTGGATTTGTACTCATCTACACCAGAAAAAAACAGTCAGCTGAAAGGAGTTCATGCGAATAGATACTTCAGTCAGCAGTATGCGTAGCGGTCCAAAATTAGTTCTCCAGAATTGCTCTAGACTCCTTCACATTTTCTTATGTCAAAGAATCAGCAGGAGAAGTCTAGATTCCAATGGAAAAGATGGACTCATATTTACCTCCACTTAGGAAATATGTAGATTGCAGGAGAGATAATAGTATGGTATATACAAGTGTCTCAGAGTGAGAAAGAAAAGGGCTCAGAGTGTGAAAATTTGAACTATGGCTCAGAATGGGACAGTAAAAGCTAGAAAGATCTGTGTAAAGGCTAGAGAAAAAGGGCAGGGTCAAAAGCCTTGCAAAAGAAGGTTTTTTACTTAAAAATCTTGTAAAATCAAATCTTCCATTTCAGGAAACTGTGACCATGGGATTGATTCTGGAATATGCCTCATTCACTGGTTACAAGAAATATATTTAAAAGTGCCCTTTATTACATCAGTCCCAGTCTGTGACTGAATCCAAATCACAGACATAGAGAACAGATGATTGACACAACAGATAGGAATAAAGGAGTAAGAACATAAACTAGAATATTGAAAGAATGGTGCATAGACTGCTTAGATGATGTAAATTTTCTCACATAACCTGGAAGCAATGAAAATTGCTAAAAATTACTCTGCAAACCTATGGAGACTGTCTCAGAGCTGTTAACAGCTAAGCTTTAGAACCAACAAGGGGTAAGCCTGGAAGAAGACAAATATTTACAGTATCTTTGAAGGGGGAGAAGGAGAAAAGGACACAAGAAACTATAAACCAGACAGCTTAACAAATGAAATTCCTAGGAAACTACTGGAATAATAAAACTTGGTAGTTTGGGAAGAAATAGGTGCAGTATATTTCAAATATGAGAAAGATTTTGATCCTATCTTATGAGAATCTCTCAAGGATTTTAGGGTGATACATTTTAGATGAAAAAGGTGGGCACAGAATTAATTATGAAAACACTCAAAACTCTGATCAATATTCTTTGCTAACTTGGATGGTTGTATCCGGTAATGTTCTGCCAGAGTAGGTCTTGTAATCACTGCTATTCAATGCATTAATGAAAAGGAGAAAGGACCAGAAAATATTTGCATTTGCAGATGGAAGAACTTCATGGATTTGGAAGAAAGGATGAAAATGCAGCACTATTTGAAAGATCAGAAATTGTTTAAAATAACATGCATCTGTATGTAAAGAAGAGCAAAGAATAATCATTACTTAGCTATAGTGTGATGTAGGTAGTTTTTTGCAAAAAAAAAGATCAGAGTTTGTAATGAATTACTCAAACTGAACATGAATCAAGATATTGAACTAAATCGTATTAGCATACATAAAATATAGTATTATAGAACAAGCTGTCTGAACAATTGTCTTTCAAGAAAGGTACGGAAAGTCCAGAGGACAGACGATTGGATAAGTTAAGGTCTATTCCAAAGCTTTTCTTCTATAATTATCTGCATTTTAATGATGGAAGCTCAAGAAACAGGATTTCCCAAGAAGGAACGGGGAGGTCATGGGAATGTCAGATGAGAATCCCAGTCCCAGAGAGAAGCTTTAGGGATCATCCTCAGAGCAGACTTGTTCAAATAAGTCATCTGCAGAAATCTATCATGTCAACCCTAAGTTAGTGGTACAGC
Source organism: Theristicus caerulescens (assembly GCA_020745775.1). Classification (NCBI taxonomy): domain Eukaryota; kingdom Metazoa; phylum Chordata; class Aves; order Pelecaniformes; family Threskiornithidae; genus Theristicus; species Theristicus caerulescens. The sequence goes on from CM036558.1 coordinate 81,551,850, forward strand.
TTAGTTTTAGCAAATGTTTTCAGGTTGCTTCATGTAAAAACTAACTAATTTTCAAAAATAAACTACAAAATAGGATATGAGATTGGAGAGGTTTTACATTCTTTTTTGTGTCTGCCAATTTATACCAAGACAAAATGAAAATATTTTCATAACACCAGAAAGAAACACCACAGCAACATCTTCCAGAGAGAGTCAGTTTCCCATTTTACAGTTTGCAGAAGGACTCATTTCCCCAAAAATTAAAGTTCACCAAAAATCTAAGTTACCAAATGCAAGATGGTTTTGTTAGGGAAACAGTTATATAACTTTAATGATAAGGAATGGCCTGACAACTCCTTGTAAACGTGCCATTTCAGGAGCTATCACCTGGCTCCATTTGCATAATGCTCAGACCAACTGATTAATCTCTGAAGTAAGAATGAGCAAACTTAATAAGAATAATATTGGGTGTCCAAGACTTGGAGAGTAGAGAAACAAGAGAAAGAAAATAAAATGTCAATACTTGTTCATCATATCATTATGAGAAATTTCTGTAGTAATTTTTAACAGTACCTGGTAGCTGTTTAAAAGCCCTTTAATCAGATTTAAACGCAGCATATTGAATCAGTTTCTAATGCTTTTCCAAAATACTTCTCTATGCTCCACTAAAGAGTGGAAGGGAGATGTATGCAATAGTTCCTCTGATTGATTTGCCTTGCTGTTCTCTCTGTCTACAGATATGGGTAATTTGAATAACAAAAAGGCATTAAAAAGGTAATTTAAACAATACATAATTTCATCTAATTGTTGTTTTAACTGTTATTTTATGTAAGAAAATAGATTTTCCTAGGTAAATTTGCTAACACCAGATGTGGTTTCTGAGGTATTTATTTCTCTAAGCAATCCGCAGAAAGATTTTTTAAACATTCTTTCACAGTACTGAGGTTTCTAAAAACAGAACTCAGTAGTTGCCGAATGTGCTTTTCAGATGATAATATTTTACAAACATTTGTCTCCATTTTTTCACAGTTAAACTGTACATATGTGGAAAGATCTGAGGTGTTTAGGTTACTGTGGGAGACCAAATGAGATTCATGAATTATCTTTGTTCTGTCTAATGCAATGTGGATTTTTATTCTTTGTTTCTTTTCAAAATCCAGACTATTAGTTTTTATTACTCAGATAAGTGAATCATTGTTATGATCAATAACATATAAACATTCTATTAATTTACTTTCACTCTCCAAAATAAGGTTTCTACATTCATTATAGAAATTTAATCTTAACAATTATAGGGTTTATTAAATTCTTACTGAATTATCAGGCTTCCTCTCATTAAATAAAAAGATCGACTAGACATATCATGCCAGTATATAGATTATGCCAGTTCTAGGTTTATTCTAACCAAGCTAAGGAAATGTTTAGTGCTCTATTAACTATATATATTTATGATTCATTTATTTCTCAAGCCTTATTTTTTGAGTTAGAATGATTAAGAGTCACAGATGATACATTTTTTCTTCCAAATTGTGAAATCTTTTTCCTGTGTAAAATAAAATATATTTTCCTAGTTATTGTCAAAATAAAAAGAAGTAATGCTCTGACACCTGTCCTTCTGATATTTTATAAAATTTGAATTATTACTGATAAGTCTAAGATTTGCAAAGCTCTTCTACACTTAAGCTTAATAAAACATATTATTTGGACTAGACAAAGGTGTTAATTTTTCAAATCAGATCAACCTGAGATAAAAAAATGGTTAAGAAAATTATTTTAGGTAAAAAGGAAGAAGGTTCAAGTGCAAGCCAGAAAATACTTAATAAATATCAATGGAATTACCCTTGCTCTACAGTCGTGGGGAAGAAAAAGTAGGACAATTAGTTTAACCTGGAAGATTACTCAACATTTAACTCCGTGAGATTTGCTCATTCTTATTTAACACAAATCTCTGAGTTATTTTAGCTTGCTGGAACATGGAATGGCACGGTGTGGACTTCTTTTGGAAATCAGTCTTTCCACAAAGAAGGTGACTTTGTAAAGTAATAATGGGAGCACTGCCACAACACAATGAGAATTAGCAGCTGTGAAAGGTGTCTGAAGGTAAAATGGTTTAAAAGCAAATGCAAAAGTCTTTCTCAATTCATTCAAACCATCCTAAATCTTCTAGCTTTCTACAATGAACTAGAGTTCTCAGCATTGTTTTTCTCCAACCTCTCAAATGCCATGCATAACTCTCACAGCCTGCTCATTCCTTTTCTAGTTCTTCAAACACCTGTTATCAATGGCAAAAGTACTTTCTGAAGATTGTCTTATCTGGCCTTTTATTATATACATTATGGCATGTCGATCAATCAAAATTTTACATGATGAGATGTCAGGTTGACCTTGACCATGAGGCTGATGTTATACATCTGAACTTTGGGAAACACAAAAAAACCTGGCGGGGAGAAGAAAGAAAAAAAGCAGGCTGGAAAGAGGTCTTTTTAATCTGTTGAAACCTTGGAAAGCTTTTAAAAGAAAATATACATACAGCTAGTTAAGAAGCAGAGAACTTGGAGTTTCCTTTAGAGGCTGAAACTGAATTTACATCATGCTCTACCTTGGTTTTAAAGGGAACTGTTTTGGAGATAGTTTATGAAACCCCAGCATAACCACTAACAGATGAATTGGAGAGCAAAGCTTTTAAGTTCACTGTTGTTTCTCAACCCAGAGGATACTCTGAGTCACTGGAAATTGTATAGCACACATTCTGGTGCAAAAATTTTTAGAATTTCTAAATTCTGAATTTCTAATTTCTGGTCACAACATGAAATGAAATAATTTTAAAAAGAGTAAAAAAATTAATATTCTTATATGCACTAAGCCTTTACGAAAGGCACTGTTACCATTATTCATCAGTGATAAGCATATCCTACCTGTAAGAACAGAACCCAAACGTTTGACTATTCTTTTTTACCCACTGAAACAAGAACAGTAGTTTCAGATTATAGATGTTAGCCTGGGCTACCCAGGATAACTTAGAAATATTCTTACTAAGCAAGTCAGTAATGATCATTCTCTACATATCTATAAACATAGATATATACAGAGAAAACTATAGATTTCTTTTTCATGTATTAATTAAGGAGACTCCTCTTTTTTCTTTTTTTTTTTTAACATGCATGCTGCCTTTCTTAATTTTAAAGTAGTAACTAAAAATGTCTTTTGGTAGCAATAAAGCATATTTTAATTTCATGCAACTCAAGTCCTAGAGAGATTTCTAATAAGTAATATTAGTTTGGATTTTTATTTTAACACTCCAGAGTTCAAGAAAACAGTTCTATGGTCAACACAGTCAGGAGAGAATTTGCACACATGGGATAGAGCAATATTTCACACATATATTAAAAGTAAAAGTAAGCTGTATATTGCAGAATAATGACACCACACCAATATGAGAGAGGTGGAACATCAGAGGAGAATCTTGGGAGGCTCACACTTCAATTGTTCCTATTAGACGGTAGTCACCAATATAATTAGGGGGCTGCAATATGAGACTTGCAAGTACTGATTGAGAGAGCTGGATTTGTTCAGCCTAAAGAAGGAAAGGTTAAAGGAGGATCTTACTGCTCTCTTCAACTACTCAGCGTATGGTTGCAGAGAAGTTGGAACTAGCATTTTCTTGGCAGTACACAACAAAATGACAATGCATACAAACTGCAACAAGGGAAATTCAGTTAGATATTTAGAAAAAATGAATTCACAATGTCTGTCAAACACCAGAACAGGTTGCCCAGGGAGATCTGGATCAAGCCTGAGCCACGTGATTGAACTACAAAGCCAGATCCAACATCAAAATCAGCCTTGCTCTGAACAGTGGGTTGGACTAGATAACTTAGGGAGATACCTTCCAATCTCGACTATTCTCTAATTCTAGTCTATAATACATACATCCCTTTTTCTACCTTCTGTGTTCCTTCCTCAGATTTTCTGACTACTCCTCCCACATCTTTCTACTTTCTCAACCAAACCCCAAACATGAAACAACGTCATTAGCTGTATCAAAATGGCCAAAATAGTAAAAAATAGTAAACAGTGATACCTATACCTGAGAGGCTGATCAGCAACAGCTGTGATTACTGACTACACATAGGCAGCAATTCAATTTATCTTTCAGTTTGGGCTTGTCATTTGTGCTGAGACCCTGTACAAAAGTGATTTACCTGCAATATTTCACAGGCTGTAACATGCACATAAAATGTATGCTTATCTTAGAAAGTTTTTCAAGATGTATTAGCATCTTCCTTGGAAATAGGATGAAAAGAAAGACAAAAAGCTAGAAAATTCTGCTTTTAATTGTACAGGAGTAGCAAATCATTTACAAATGCAGAAGCATAACACTGCAATATGAAGTTTGAAACAAATTTGAGGATGTACTTCAGAACTGCAAAGAATACTTTCTCATACTGATTTTAACATTGCAGTTCATACATTACATCAGAAGCAATAGCTATATGCATATTCTGTGCATCTTTCTCTAACCATGTATAAATATTTATAGCAAAGACCCCATATCTTCCATAAAGAATCATCACAATAGTGGAATTTACAAACATTCTTGTTAAAAAGTCAACTTTGCAGTTACTGCATTGAATAAAATGTTATTTTGTCTTTTTTTAATCTAATCTGTATGTTCTAGTGGTAGAAAAATAACTGAGATCGCTTTCAAATATCAAATTGTATTAATGCAAGATCACTGGAGAATTGTGCGCTTTCTAACCTCTCATGTGGAAATGTTATGCAAATTATTTGTAAATGTGAAAGCCTCAGGAGCAGGGCTGCATTAACAGCTCCTATTACAAAGGTATCCTCAATAATTTACAACTCCACAAAGGCTGAATTGGATATAAATTGTTTCTGTCACAATAAATTCTAAAATAAATGCAGAGAGCACCATCTTCTGGAGTAAATGAAGCATGTTCAACTCTTTACGGTGAAAGCAGACCGTTGAGTTTTAGTTAAATAAATGCTTATATAAGCATCAAGCTTAGCAAATTGTTCTGTGAGCAGAGTAACTAATGAAGCATGGTTTCAAACGGACTTGTATACCGTGTCTCTCAGCACATAATCTTCCCAGCCTTGCCAACTCCCTCTATGTCACTAGTGCCTGCTTTCCTCTGCAGCATGATACACAGCTCTCTTCACAGAAGCTCCTTCAAAGAAGGGTTTCTTTTCACTGGACAATAGCTACTCACACTCTGGCTAGTTCAGAGCTATGTGCGTAGTCAACCAGTACATGTGCTGTTTGGCAAAGTTAGCTGTTTCTTGGAATGGCTGTCTGAAAATTTTGTTGGATCTGTCCAACAGATTAAAAAGCTTCTGGCAGTTTAAGAAGAAATTCAGGCTGACAGAGTTATATTAGATTATCAGTCCAAAAACAATTGGCATAAAGCAGGTAAGCTGTATCCAATTAAAAAGGAAAGCTGATATACCAATTAGCAGCTTTGCAGAGACCTGGGGTCCTGGAAAACAAGCTGACCATGAGCCAGCAATGTGTCCATGCAGTAAAGGCAACCAACAGCATCCTGGACTGCAGCAGCACCATTGCTGCCAGTGGGTCAAGGGAGGTGATTCTTCCCCTCTGCTCAGCCCTGGTGCTGTGTCTAGATCTGGGCTCCCTTGTTCTCAGCAGGGGGTTTCAGCTAGTGTACTGGTTGGGAAGGAGTTAATTTTCTTAAGAGCAGCCCGAATAGTGCTGGGTTTAGATCTGTGATCAAAACAGTGTTGATAACACACCAATGTTTTAGCTGTTGCTGAACAGTGCTTGCACATTATTGAGGCCTTCTCTGTTTGCCACTCTGCCCTCTCCTCTCCCCAGTGAGTAGGCTGGGGGTGAGCAAAAGGTTGGGAGGGGACACAGCCAGGACAACTGACTTGAACTGACCAAAGGGATATTCCATACCATATAATATCACACTCAGCAATAAAACTATGGGGGTAGGGTATGTTTTCCCAAAGTAGCCATTACTCAGAGACTGGCTGGGCATTAGTCTGCTGGTGGGAGATAGTGAGTGATTGCCTTTGCATCACTTTTTATTTTCCTTTTTTTTTCTTCACCTGTTAAACTGTTTTTATCTTAACCCACAAGTTTTCTCACTTTTGCCCTTTGGATTCTCTCCCCCATCCTGCGGGGGGTTAATGAATGAGGAACTGAGGGGGGGCTTAGCTGCTGGCCAGGGTCAGCCCCCACAACCAGACAATCTCCAGAGGTGCCTTCTGGTGCCTCAGCTATTCTGTGTTTCTAAAATATCACACACATGAGCTGACTTACCACAGGATTTCTCTATACAACACTAAAATATCTTCAAAAATATCTAAAAAGTGAAAATTGGTACTCCATGCATGTTATTACCTGTGGCATCATTTTCTAGACCTATGAATTAAAGACAAAGCAAAGGTGAACATTATTGCTCTACACCAAATGTTTAAGACCCCTTATGTAGAACCTCTTGCTTAATCTGGCAATGTAACTCCTATATTCTCTTGTCTTTAACTCCACACTGGCAATAGCTCACAGAGTGCAGGGTTTTCTAGCACAACATCCAGGTTCACAAGCACATATAATCTCCATTTCTGTCTAAAATTGCTGTTTTAAAAGCAGGCACAGATTTTTCAATCCAAAGCAGGTTTGAGATTTGCAAAACAAATTAATTCTTGAACTATTATTTTTCAGTATCATTTTCTTCACATCCTCTCAAACAACATAGATGCCTTTAACAGGATGACAGTATTATCATGGTGTTATTGCTATGGGCTCTTCTGTTGAGCTATGAACATGAAATTGACTACAAGGTAGTTTCAGATTTATCTTCTCCATTAGAGGTCAGCAGAAGACCATTTATGTACACAGGATCTGAATGGTTCCCATTTCTTCTTGAAATTCTAGGTCATTAAGCCAGCAGCAATAAAAAATGAATTTGACGGTGTGGGGCAGAAAAAGCCAAATCTAAAAGTTCACAATAACTATTGCTTGGTCCACCAGGAATAACTTTACCGTAGAATCATTGTAGACAAATTAGATTAGTTACAAAAATTGTGGAATGTGAACAAGTATGCCATGAAAACTAATGGTAACACGAACAGACAGATACATGCAGAGTAGACATGTCTACAAGATCCTTCTGATGCAGAAAAACTGCAATGGAAAACTCACAATTTTATGGCCTCTTCATACTGTTTGAGTTTGACAGGAGGGCAAGTCTAGCAGTCAAGAGGCTGTAAGTTACTTCACTGTCTCTCCTCACATTTTCAGTACCACTGAAAAGTCACCTTTACCTAGGAGACCTTCTAGACCAGATGACTTCTCTTCCAGTTTTTGAAGTATCCTTTTCTAAAGAGAGCACTTCACCTCGCTTTCCACAGAAGAACACTTATAAAGCCACTGCTTTATAAGTCATGACCTTCATACAGCCGCTAAAAAACCTTCATAGGTGTCCAATTAGAAAACATTTAGGATTATGAGATGTTTTTTCTTTAACTGCTGTCATAGGAACTATATTATGTTTTCAGTCCTGAACTTAAGCTTAGTCACTGTTTTGATCAGAACTGAAGAATGCTTTCAGAACTATTCTGACAAGGATTTGTGGAGGAATGAAGGACACTCACATATATCAGGTTATTATAAATACTGAGGTTTATAACACACAGCAAACTGTGCTCCCAAAGGCCACACTGTCATGAACTCACCTACAATTCACTAAAGACTGAAAAAGTTCAGACCAATGAGGTCAAGAATGCGTACAGGGAAACATTTCTTAAAACACCAAAAAAAAACCCGGTATTTGAAAAATATGCTATTTGAGAAAAAAAATCACAATACTGAAAAAGAAATTTTAAACTGAAATATGAGGATATACACACACACAAATCCCCCTGTTCCAATTTTCAGGCAGATTCCGGGTTCCCTTTTTTTTAGCTACCACGTATCTTATAAATTAATTTTTTCATCAAAAGTAGGCTTAAGTATAGGCAAATCCTCTAAATTAAATTTTCACAGTATCAGATTCTCTACCAAAGCTTATTTTATATATGGAAAAAAAAAAACCAAACCATCATTATCCTGACTAAAATACTAGCAATTTAACCAAAAGACAACAGTTATGACTGGTCCAGTAATACTAATATCCATAGTCCAACTGCCACAGTAAAGCCTGATTAATAACATCACCTTAAAAACACCATACAAGAAAAACTGCTAGTACTGACCTCTTTTCATTGGTGCTAAGCTCACCCTTACAATGCCCTTCTGGATCCTCCCGTAGGCAGCTTCAGTCTTTCTCAAACAAAAGCACTGGGGGGAGAAGAGGAGATCACACGCAAGGTCTTTGCCAGGAGAACTTCATGGTTAGGGTTTCTTCTCCCTGTTGTCTGGAAGAAGCAGGATGTCGATGCTTTCTTCCTCTTCAGCCTTGGGCTTGTTTGGGTTTATTTCTGTACTTTCCCTCAGCACAGCCCACACCACTGATGGTACAACACAGCCCCAGCTTACCGCAGGGAGGCAAGAGTCACTCAACCCCCAGCAGCTGGGGTGGCCAGCACCACCCAGACCAGAACCAGGACCAGACCCTGGCCCCACAGGCCCCCGGGCACCACAGGGTTTCTGCTAACGATGGCAAAATCTTATTTACAGGGTATGCATGCAGATCCCATGCTTCCATTCTGCTCTTGAAGAAAACTACAACCACAACCACAGTCTCAGTGGTGTCTTAACCTGACAAGAGTCCTGCTTTAAGCCACTGTATCTTCCTATTACAGTTGCATGAGGGTATCTCATACTGTGTCTTGCTTTAGTCTACTTCTGCCAGTTATCCTGGTAGTCTAGCATTTCAACCACACCTGAAAATTTCAGAGAAAGAAATCCTGAAGAGCAAACTGTAAGCCTGTGTAAAGGAAATATAACTGAGCCATAAAACTCAGCTCTCCCCAGAAAAAAGCATAGAGAGAGGTACTTACGTAAATACATTAGGTTGTCAAATTCTCTCGGAAAAAAAAAAAATTCTATACACAGACTCACAGACACATACATACTGACAGATCAATTGATCAAGTAACTTTTCTTTTGGTGGCAAAAAAGGAAGATTATGTTTTCTTGCCATCTTCTAAAGGTCAGCAGATTTATTTCCAGTAAAGAACATAAATTCACAACATAAATTTGTCTTCTGAGAAAAATAATTGCAACTAACAGAAAAACATAGGAAAAACTGAAAGCTAAACTGTAGCTTGACTAATGCAGACTAAAGTCAATGGTGGAAAGCACCATACATTCCATGAGGCAAATATGAGGCTGTAATTGCTGTGCTTGTGAAATCTCAGGCCAAAGAGAATTGCTTTTTTTATCTATTTCATTTGTTTTGTGAAACATGTGAAACATTAGTATAGTATTGTTCTATGGTAGATTACATTCTATCATTCTCCCATATTGCTACTCTTATTCTGACTCAATTATATTTTACTTGAATGCTGCTAAAATAATTTCTAATAGAAAGAAATAAGAAAACAAACAACTCCCTGCAAATCACTTCCACTGTAACTCATCAACTAGGGGAAAAAAAATCCCCCAAAAAACCCAACAAACTATGAAAAGCACACCAAGAGTAAAAGTAGTCATCTAAAGTAATGTTTACCAGCTAATCTGGTATTTCTTAAAAGCCTATAAAAGTTTGTAAGAGGACTGTGCTGCCTTATCAGCACTGACAGAAAATGGAGGCAGTGTGCCTGCATGCACTAACATCAGTGATTAGACAGGATTCACTGCCAATTATTATTTTTTGACACAATAATAAGTTGTTTTATAAGTGCTTCCATCATCTCTTTTGTATTTCTGGACCATGACCTTTCCATATAGTGAAAAAAACAGACTGGTATCCGAAAAAGTAAACTGTAAATTACAAACCCCCAAAATTTATCAATTGTTTTGGAATCCAAACAAGTTACGAAAAACAACATTACTACACAGTTATGAAAGTTTTATTTAGCCTCAACTTAAAACAAAGGAAAAAAAAAGGTTTCTCAAACCAATGTAAGGTAGCACTGATCTGATACAACACAGTACTACTTCCAAGTAATTATAGCAAATGCACAACATGGTAAATTATCGTCATTGTGCATATTAACACATGTTCCATCAGTCTTTCTCCTTGCATCCATCTCAGTTCTCCCACAGAAAATAGTCCAAATGCCACCTGTTTTATTAGGTTGAAGATGCACTACTATGACAGAAGATTTCTTTTCTTCAGTAATTTAATGAATTTTTCTCACTAATTATATTACAAAGAGCACCATCATCATATTTCAGTTCCACTGGCAGTGGTGTAAGTTTCAGACAAGCCTGTCTGTCTGGCAGAATTATTTTCTTAGTTATACCAGGCTTGCTGGAGCCTAAAAAACCTATTTGACCTTTTCTACAATTCTGTGGTTGCATTAGGTGTTAAATATGGCACAAGCATTATGAATCTAATTCCATGGCCTCACACAGGCAAAAATTCCAAGGCCCTGAGATAAATTTTCTGTATTAATACTGCAACAACTGATTTCATCCCCTGAAAACTGTTTTTTAAATCAAACACTTTTTCAGACCTATACTATCCACATCACACAAACTGCGACACAGAAAGCAAACCATGACAACACAGATCCTAGCTGCCCAGCCTCATTCCAGTCAAGCTTTCACCAATGATGCTGCAGGATTTTGCTTGATATTAATATCTGACTGTTTTATGTTTGCTTGCTTCCTATGCACCCCTGCCATCCCTCATGTGTGTAGTGGGTTCTTTGCAATTTTAACCTTTAACTCTAACAGAGTTGGTATTTGCAATGGAAGCCTGATAAACAGTATCTCATCTATGTGTTGGCTTCTTGTGTGCTTTGTTCCTTCAAGAAGAGTGACCAGACAACGTAGATGTGGAAAGAGGACAGTGATATCCCTGGAGACAGCAAATATGCACCAGAGGTTTCCATGTTGCCAATTGCAGCAAGCAGTCATTGCACAAGTGGCCAGACTGCAGCTCATGCAAAAGCATAGACTGATGAAGGAAGCAGGCAACAGGCAGGCAGGCCTCTGTGGGGACAGGAAAAAAGATCTAAAGGGGATTTTGCAGAATTTGCAGTAACCCAGACAGACACTGAATAGACTGAATAGACTGAAACTAAGCCTAGAAACACGGTCCAGATTTCAGTGATCCATGAATAGGCAGGGAGTTGTTTATATAGACCTTTTTATTCTAATACATTGCATAGTCTTCGTATTAGAAATTGCAAATATTGGGATTTATATTCTGAAAAATTCCAATTTTTGTGTCTCAAAATCTTTTGAGGTTCCACTGAAAAACTCACTACTATAGAAAGGTTTAGAAAGATCGATTTGTAAGCTCTGACTAACTTCTTATTTCTTCTTAGGTTAATACTATATGGTACACACAGCTATACTGAGATGAGTAGGTATCATCATGCACTCACAGCTGACTCACATTTCTCAGTCCTGTTCTCAGGACAGAAGGTAACATTCTATGCCATACCTGCAGATGACTTTAAATGCGTATGTCTTAACAGCTCCCCTCCTCATCCAACTTATTCTTTTCCTTAGGCATTTCTGAACAAACTTTTCAAAATTCTGACAGTATTCCATCCTACATTTTTCATTCCTATTATACATACATAATACACAAATTACATGGCTGTTTGAGAGTTTTATTTGTAACTGTTCAGTGCAACCCTAAAACTAATTCATGCCTCTGAAGAGAAAGGACCTTTTCAACTTCCCCAGCCGTTACAGAGAGCATGCAACCAGCAGAAATTCATACTGACTGCAGGAGAAGGAAGGATTTGAGTCCTTGAGAAAGAGTTTGAGAAAGCCAAACACATTCAGGGGGACAGGAGTAGCACAGAGCTAAGGGTAATGGGAGAGACAGAAAACACAGAGTTGGGCATCTATAATGCATTTCAGCATGCTTTTGTATTACGGACTGAAATTCTTCATGGCCATATCTAGTAACTATTTTAGACATGAGCCTACGTGCTACTAGAAAATAGATCCAAATATAGCAATTCATGATCTATACTAAAGTAACTGGTGTAAGACCTGAAAATACTCATCAAATTACTCATCTTTATTAGACGTTGTGCATTACTCATCTAAATGACCTCTATGACACAGTAATGCACATTCAGTCATTGGAGCCAGAATATTTTAATTCATTTTCACAGCTAAGTCCATTTGAACTTTAGAATTTGTCCTTTTATTTGGGTAAATCAAGAGCAGTTCCTCCTCAGAACTGAATACCATCACAGTTCTCTAGCCAGAGCAAGCCAAAAATCAAAGAATACCTTTGCTTAACCTATGCATTCTATCAAGTAAGGTTGTTATTAATTCCCATCTATCTACCAAGTGTGCAATCAGCATATAAGTGGAGGGTTTAGAAGCACAAGAGGCAAAAGTTCTTAAGACTCAGAATATTCCTGCACTACTATTGTGCCTTAAAAACCTTAGTGTCTCAGTACATACTGAAAACAGAGTAAAGTAAAGGCTGAAGTTTTAATTTGCATGTTGGAATTCATAGGTGTTTATGCTTTAAAAACTGTGTATTCCATGTATAAAACTGCTTATAAAAGTACTAGTACTAGCATGCAACAGGCTAAAGCCATGATTTATGTATTAAATTGTAACTTCTATACAAAATATGTAACAGAAGCATTTGAGAGTACTAATTTTGTGTATTGCAATTTTAGAAATATCCATGAACTACCTTATGTCAAAATACTGATTTTGAATGCACTGACTACAAACTGATTTATATACATGTTTTTAATATATTTTGCTACTTTTTACAGGAGTTTATTTCATCTTAGATAAGAAGAGAACAAAGGGAAGGACAGGAAACCTTCAAGATGTGATAGGCATCTATTTTTCCTTGAAGAATGGTAACCCTCAGAGAGGATGAGATAGTCCTCTTTTTTCTGTTTCACGTTCTTAGCTCTGCAATAAGTGAATGCCATTCTTTGTTCCAGATGTTGCTAATGGCCTCTCTCAACCAGTACTGCTATCAAAAGTTTTAATAACCAATATTCCTCTCTCCATTCTAGTGTAAATAGTAATAATTTCTGAAATAAATAAATAAATAACATCATAGTGAGCAAGTGGGCCAATATAGTCCTGAATTCTGAGCTGAGAGATGCTCTTTCTATAAAGAAATCATTTAAAGTCAACAATATTTCTTCAGATTTAAGCTAAAACAAGCGATATTGCACCTTCAGGAGTACAGTACACTCTCTGTGTTCCAGGCTTAAAAGACAACAGTACCTGATTTCTTTCCCAATATTCTTGTTCTAATAGTTCTCCATTACTTTGAAGAGCTTTCTTCCTAGCATAATTTAAAAGTATGTACATTGCTGTGTTTCTACACCTGCTAGTAGGATCTACTGCATTTTGGATGTTCTCCTTCTCATACATTACCTAAAAGCAAATTCTAGCATTACCTCAGCTGGAGACAAAGAAGAAATTGCTACTATAACAGAAACTTCCTTATCTTAGGATTGTTTTTACCTCTTTTCTAAGGATACCAAGTGTTACAAATGGTGCTTGGGGTTCTGGGGTTGGGTTTTTTTGTTGTTGTTTGGTTGGTTGGGGAGGGGAGAGTTACTAGGTAGCCATTTATAAGGCCATAAGGTAAAGGAGTACAGTTCATCTCATCTTATTTTTGGTCTCTTATCTGAGCTACTCACCCAGTCTCCCTATACAGTTAGTGGAGCAAAGCCACACATCTAGAACACGTTTCATCAGATTTCATTTACTTCTTTACTCTGTGGTGCAATCAATTACACCAAGGAAGTATCTCGTTCTTCCTTGATTGTAAAAAAATCCACGGGATTAGTTCAGGTACATGTATTTTCCTCTGGGAACATGACTCCCCCCTTGAAACAGTTTAAGGTGCTCACCGAGAAGGATATCTAAACATGTGAACCTTCATAACCTCTTGTCCTGGTTTCAGCTGGGACAGAGTTAATTTTCTTCCTAGTAGCTGGTATAGTGCTGTGTTTTGGATTTGGTATGAGAATAATGTTGATAACACACTGATGTTTTAGGTGTTGCTAAGTAGTGCTTACACTAGTCAAGGACTTTTCAGCTTCTAATGCCTTGCCAGCAAGAAGCTGGGAGGGGGCATAGCCAGGACAGCTGACCCAAACTGACCCAACGGATATTCCATACCCTATGAAGTCATGCTCAGTATATAAACTGGGAGAAGTTGGCCGGAGGGCAGTGATTGCTGCTCTGGAACTGGTTAGGCATCGGTCGGCAGGTGGTGAGCAATTGCATTGTGCATCACTTATTTTCTATATTCTATTATTATTATTATTATTATTATTATTATTATTATTATTATTATTATATTTTTCCCTTTCTTTTCTGTCTTGTTAAACTGTCTTTATCTCAGCTCATGAATTTTACTGGTTTTTTCCGATTCTCTCCCCAATCCCACTGGGGAAGTGAGCTAATGGCTGTGTGGTGTTTAGCTACCTGCCAAATTAAACCACACCACCTCTATACTGAAATATAAAGTTTATAGATCTTAAAGGATGCAATTCTTCATCACTTCTTTGGTAACTGCCTGAAGGGCAGGCAGAACATTTTGCCTAACTTGTCTTTCTCTCTCTCTCTCAAAATCTATGGGTTTATTTCTGAAAATCTGAAGTTTTCCTCCTCTGTAAAATACTGTTTTTCAAACTTCACACTAAAAATTCTTTGCAAGCATAGTGACAGATTTGCTGCTAGCAAGCAAATGAGTATCACAGGAAAAAACAAAAATACTGTGTACTATCTTGCACAATGTTTTCCCCTGCTTTCCCCCCACCCCCAGTACATTATTCTACAGTATTATTTTAGTGCCCTGTGGTGCTGAATATTGTAGGCTGATGGAACAAAATGTTGAAAAATTGTCAGAGAAAGTAGAACTAAATGACTCTATGACCTTTCAGTAACATGCCATCATAAGATGGTGACAAATTTGCATGCAGGCTGAAAGGCTTTTTAAAAGTTACTCAAATGTATTTATATTACATAGTTTTATATTTAAATCCTACCATTTCCTTCAAAGAGTTCTTCATTATCTTTCAGAGGAAAAAACAAAACCAAACAAAAACCAAACAAAACAACTGTTGATAGAAGGTCTAAATAACAAATAAAAAAATCCATTTGAAAACTATTTCAGAACTGAAATTCTATACGTTTCATTCAAGTTTAATTGTATTTTGCATTATATTAGAGCCGGAAGTGATTTTCATATTTTAAAAGAAAGGGGACTTTTGTTTGGTTTTTTAAAAAAGCTAGTACAACACTTGTCATTTAAATGAACAAAATAATGAATTGCAAATGGAGAGAACTCAGTGAAGCATGAGACCATTTAGCAAAATATTTATACATCCCACACAGATTCTTGTTTCCCTGGAAAGGTTATTTGAGTGTAAATGCGACATTTTGAAATGCGTGACTGCAGTGAAAACTAAATCAATCATAAGTCATTTACCATTTAGTAATGAAATTTAATGTTTATCTTCATTTTCATTTAAAGAGGTCTTGTCCCTGTAATTATTGGCTTTGAGTCTGACCTTCGTACATTTTCCAGGCAATTAACTTTTTTCTTGCTTATGTCTGACCTAGATAGGGGTCTGTTCTTTTGTAAGAAATATATATTTTAATAAAATTAATAACTCAGTTTCAGTCATTGATATGTCACAGTATTTTTTATAATGAAATTCCACAGCACTCGGCACATTTACTGTATCATTATCACCAGCTTTATATCCTTTGCAGCCATTTTAGGTAACCAGACAAACAAACTATGGTCTCTAGCTTCACAGTCCCAATCTAAACTTTTCTGCTCCTTGGGCTTCCACTTAAGAGGATTGGTTAAATAAGAACAAAAGTTAATACATTCTGTGTACTAGCAGAATAGCCTACATGTTCACTAATGTGCAATTTTCTATTTCTATGTTATTTGAAATTTCCCAACTTGCATTCATTTCACTTATGTATACATATGACCTGCACAAATACAATGGTCTTACAGCTATACTCCTGTAATATTTAAGGATTGGCAAGACCATTAGCTGTAAATGTGCAAATGTTTCTTAACTAGTGAGGCCTGCAAAGGTCCATGAGACCTTAGCTCTCTTGCTTCCACAATGGAAACGTGAATGATTTTAACCACTCAGGTGTGTGCCAAAGCTAAATCAGAGAGGAGAGGCATATAAGCTTTGGTTCTGAATCTGTGTTCTTTCAGTAATGCAGAAAGACTGTATTACTAATCTCTCCACCAGTAAACAGGTTCATCACTGCACATTTTTGGCTGGTGCCAGTCATTTAAAATAAATGCACCTTGTGGTCAAGCTATGTTCCTAAGGCAAGAATGTGCCTTCCACGCAGGTATTGTTCATCAATAAAGGAGAGTGCACTTCTTTTTGCTCAAGTGGAAGTTATCTGAAATGACGATGCTGAGTTTGTAGAAAGGAAAAACAAAAAAATAGAGGAATCCTATACATTTTCCTCAGACAATATATCAGATTTCACAAACTTTATTAAGTTTGAGTGTTTGAATGACCAGAATTTCTGCTCAGAACGGAAAGAAATTATTTTACTGTTGGGTTATCCTGGGATGGATAATTTCTTATTGTTAATGATAATTCCCTTACTCGGAAGAATGTTTACTTCTTTAAAGTTTTTATGGGACAGTAAACCCAGTTTTCTTCCGTTTCAGTTGAAGTACCAGCCTGAAACTACAGGCTACCTCTCTAAGAATCAGTAATAGCAGGTTGAGCTACCTTCTGCTACAATTGCAAGGCATACTTCTTGAACCTGCCTTTTGTAATACAAGAGCATCCCTCACCTCCACTGCACCTGCCTTTTCCTTTAGACCTGTGGACTATACATGGCATTATAGGAAGGTGGTTAGATACTCCAAAATCTGCACATGGATTGCTTTGTTACTGTGGTCGATAATCTACGGCAATCCATTATTTAATGCTGAAATTTTTTGCTTATAAATAATGTCAAAAATTGTAGGGTTAGTTTATGAGTTTACAAGTGTTTGTAGGAGAGAAAAGAGACAAATAAATAAAAATAATTAACATTTATTAATATCTCATCTAACACAAGCTCCAAAGGATTAACAACTTCTACACTGTGTTAAGTTGGATCACCTGTACACATTTCACCTCATGGGACTTCTAACAGTTTTTCGTATCACTGAATGTGGTATCATCTTTCTCTCTCCCGTCCCACCCACGCCCACAAATTCCTGTGTTGCTTCTGGGAAAAAACTTAAGATAGGAGGAAGCTTATGCCTTAAGCAGATGATCTCATTTCTGAGGGAGTTGACTTTTGGGTTACTTACCCAGCTTTACACATGACAATTCCCATATCTGTCCTATCAGGAAGCTGCTCAGTAGTATGGTGTGTTATACTGTGCCTAGCTGGAAATTCTCTCTGTGCATCTCTGTAGAATTTTCCTGGAGCAACATTAATATCAACATCCGAAGAAATGGTTAAAAAAGGTATAAGATTTACAATTATAGTTCAGGTAGTGTAGTTCAGAGAATCAACCATAAAAAGTGAGTGTTCAAAGATTAAAGTGATAGCCACTTCCAAGTTGCTGATCCACGCAATAATTGTTTTTTATGTACAACCTATCAGAGATGTGGGTGAGGGAGAGGCTGTGACACCACATGCAAACTCATATGATAGTCTGACAACAGGTCTTTCTATTCTTTTGGAAATATTTCAACCTACATTTACAAGATCCAAACTATCTTTGTAATTTGATAAGTCGTACTCTCCAAGAAGCCAAGTCTGCAAATAAGATAATGGCTTCAGCATAAAAGTATAAGGCAAATTCAGATTTATATAACAGGATTTCCAATAAAACTATTAGGTGAACTTTTTGATATATTCTTCTTGTTTCTAAATCTTATTAAGGCACTTATTGAATACAAAGAGGCAAGGGAAATTCATACATGAAAAGAGCATGTGAAAGAGGGAAAAAGAAAAAAGAAGTTATCAACTAATGGTGGCAAGGGACACAGTAAAACATTAGGAAGAGATAAAAATACATATTTGTGTCAAAGCCCTGGAAAATAATATGTCAAATGTAACTGAGTTACTGAGTAGTTTCAGAATACACAAACCTGGAAGTAAAGTGATTGCATGTTTAATCCTATTTAGTAATTACACTTAAATATAAATCTAGCTAGCTTATCTACTTAAATTAGCCTCTTTCTAGACATAGGTTGTCTACTACTATGCATTTATACTTGAGCTTATGGCAACATGCCTTAGGCTAAGTTGGCCTTTGAATACCAACAAATGGTATAATTATTAATAATTAGAAAACCTTTGGGTTTGTTTAAGAGCTCTTCATGGTTAAGTATTTTGTTTGTTTTGGTTTTGAATATAACTTCCTGTTAATCATTTAAAAACATTATAGACATAAGAAACCCCCTCTTACAATTTATCTGGCATTTTATACTTCCATAAAACACTCCAGGGTGCCCATTACTGTATGATATCAGCATGCATACTAAACTCGATGTAGGTGAACTGTGTTAATATTATGCTTCAACAGCACACCCTGGAGTGTCTTGTTGCTTAAATGATGGAAAGGTCAAACAGTTACAGCATCCTATCATGTTTCACAGAACAATTCTACATTACCATTCTCTGTTACCTCATCCTTTTGGGAAGTCATTGCAAGAAAAAATAACAAACACGATTCAATTAAACCAGGGTTGTTAAAGTGCTAATATGCAGCATAATCTTGTAGTTCTCTTTGGGTAGTGAGTAAGGTCACATCCCTTGTATATAGTGTTAGCATAAATTATGTATCAGTAGAAAATCCAGTAATACCTCCGATCAAAAATCTAACTAGATATTAATATTTTTAACTAAAATGAAAGGACTGAATCTTGCAGAGGCTGATATGTTTACTGCATAATATATTAAACTTAACAAAAACCACAGCTCCGTTAGGGGCAGGAAAATAGAATTTTAAGTCAACATCAGTGTCTCACTACACATCTCAGCTGTTTTAGTACAGACTTTCATCCTAAGAATCTCTTTGGGTAACAGCACACTACAATAGAGCAGAGTAGAAGAACCTGCAGCTAGGATGCATGTAGCATGATTGTTCTGTAACTATATACTTGTGGTATCCAGAACTGTCAGTCTAGTAGTAACCTTTAGTAATAAATATCCAAAAGGAGGGTATTTGTTAGTGCTTCCTCTACTTACTCTGCTTTTGGTGAATTCAACTGGTCTGTCACACAGCAGTTTTATGTACTATGAAGACTGAGATTGCACAAAATACTATTCCTCCTGAACAGTACTTCATCTTTGATTCGGACTCAGCAGCATTTGACTGGTCCTACAGGGGTCAACCAGGAAAAACTAAATATGGATTTTGAAAGCAGAGTATTTTTGCTCAACATGCTAAAAGTTCTGGTTCTCTCAGCACCCCAGCTTTCATTCCAGAACACAAGAAATTTTCTTCAGTTATGGAGAGGGGACGCTGCTTCTGCAGGCACCCGGCGTTATCCATTTTATGGCACTAAGGCTTTTCTAGAAACCATCGGATCCTTTTCCTCAGCTTATTTCTCCTGACATTGTAGGAGTAATCATGCCAAGATGCCCTGTATCTCTGTAGAAGAATTTCTGGGAGGTTCCTAAAGAAGGCTGTATGCACAAATTGCTTCGTAAGTCTTACTGAAACAGCCTTTCCTCTCTGCAAGAGAACACCACCACTTCAGCAATACCACCTCAGCTTGACCTGTAAGATACCTCAGAAGTCTGAATACCATTGAAAGAAAGCAGTCTACCATTAAAAAACAAAACAAAACAAAACTAACGCACACCCACTTTTAGTTGATGTCTACCATCCTCCTGGCATTTTGGTCTCTGAAGAGCCGTATCAGTCCTGAATCCAATACTGCTTTTTTTGTTGTTTTGTTACTGTCTGCGGTGGACAGAGTAGAGTAGGACCACATTGGAAATATGTGAGAGTTCATTGCTAGTAGTGTTGCTAAGCATATGTGCTGGAATATTTTCAGTAGTGATTTCTCCTGGTTTGTAGAAAAAGTTCCATTTAAAAGTTAAAACAATTATTGATCCAAATTCCTGAGTATCGCTTAGAAGGGAAGTAAAACACTTCTTTCAGGGTTAAACAGTGCCAAACAGCTACTCATTTTGGATACAACTGTACCCCAGTTAGAAGAATGCTATCTTCTTCATGATTATAATAAGCAGCACTGATGATGGTATCAGTTAATTTTGAAGTGTAGAAAAAGTTACTTACGTGGTGTAGATTTGTTTTAATTTTCTTCAAAGTGGCCCCAGTGAGGCAGATTCCTTTGCCCCTTTAAGCTTTAACTTCAACTTAAAACATTTTTTCAGTAACCTTCAGAATCTTCTTCTATCAGAATGGATTTAAAAAGTCACATCTATTTTATGCAACAGTATCTTTAGTGTTTCATTTATGTGCTGCCATTATTTCTTCTTTTGCTTTTCTTGTATTTTATTAGGTATTTCTGTGAAAAGCAATTACACCGTGTGTACACACATAACTAAAAATATAAAATAAAAAGCAGAAAATTTTACATTTTGACATACCTTTCTGATTCTTCTTTTCTCCACAAATTGAGACTGTCCAGTGGCACTGGGAATGAACAGACCACAAATGTTGCTGTAGGCTTTTTAGGACAATAAATTGTCAGTACCAGTTTGAAAGTAATTAATCAGTAAAATGTGACTTCTTTTTCACACCTAAAGGGAAATGCTTCCTCTGCCTGTTACACAGAGATAAAAGACACGTTGCTATTTCTCCTCGTTTTTGTGCCCTATCTGAGGCTTAGGCAGGCTGCTACTATCCTTAGTCCAAGAGAAACCATAGCTTCCCTTCTTCCTGCCAGTGTGCTCACTTCCCAACACATAGTTACAAATAGAAATAAACCAGAAGGTAGGTGCTTCAAGCATTGCTCACAAAATATGGCAGATATTTATGAATGAATCTTATAAATATTTTTCTGTAGAGCAAAAATGTATGCGTAGACAAATGTATACCACTACTTTTTTTTTTAAAATTTTAATAGAGACAACATAAGAAAAGTGAATTTTAGCAGGCATCCATGTAACAAAACCCAGACCACTCCCTCCTTTCTACACCATATAGGTATTTCTTTGACTCCACCGTTAAAAGCTGAGTGCTTCATGCTTTAAAAATCTAGCTCTCACCCTGATTTACTCTTCTTATAAAGAATGTAAGAGTATCATGAATACGCATTTTTCTTTAAAGTACTTCTTGAAAATTTCCTTTAGTTTATCAATCACTTAAGTCCTTCTCTTGCAAATATGCCTTGTTCAGTGCTATCAATGACCCATGACTACACTGCAAAAGGGGCTTCCAATGCAGAAAAAAATCCCCTCCAAATGCTAGAATTTATGTGCTCCTAAATAAATATTTTTTTATTTTTGTAACATTCAAGAGTAAGGCAGTGCTTTAATCAAACAAGTGCATGCTGAAACTTGGACCGGCTAGAAGCATTCTCAGCTATATCAATCACACTGTCATGTTGCGGTCTTCAAAACTGCCATATGACTAGCCCTGAATTGTATAAAGTCATGGAAGATGCAGATTTGAGACTTATATTGAAATCGGTTATACATTCTTAATTCAATAGTCAAATCAGTATAACACACAAGTTAATTTTAGAAGTATTAGCATTGTCAGCAAGTATTTTGGAGTCGAAATTCCAGATATTTTGTCAATGATAAAATGTCAATAAATAATCTCAACCATTTTGTCTCCAAATTCCCACTTAAAGTCTCTTATATTCTATATAAGTCTCTAACATATTCTAGAAAATCTCCTCTATGTCTCTTTGGAATCAACCTCAATGCTTCCTGAAATAAGTCAGGTATTCATGGACCCTTTCCTGCCACAGGAGAAATGTTCAAGCTTTTCACAGAAGCTGAAAGTCAAGTAGCATCCACAATGATAGCATTGATATAAAAAAGCTGAAGTAACAGCTAACATCATATATGTAATAGTTATAAAAGAAGATTCAGTGGGTGTTTTTGTTGTGTAATACACTAACTAAACAAAAGAGATGCAAGGAGGAAATCTTCCCCCCCCCAAATCTTCCAACCATTAATCTGGAGGAATGAGTTACTAAGGAAGAGTCAGCAAATACAAAGAACAAGAGCAAAATGGGAATGTTGCAGGAATTAAAAAAGGAGAAAACAAACATGTGCCTTTACTATATGAGGGATGCTCGGTAATCTGCAGGTTGCACAATATTTCTGATATCTGTAATTCTCCGCAAAGGCAAAGTAGGAAGTAAAATGAACATACCACCTTGGTATTCATAATTATATAACGAGGAAACTAATTCTTGGTAAAAGCTACTCCAATAAAGGTGCTACATCTGATCAAAGCATGAAGATAGGTGGCAGTAAGCTGTAACAGTGATATAAGAGCTTTGCTAATTGCAATCAAGGGGTAAGTGGCAGTTTCAAAGTTTAATTAATTAAACACAGGTTTTCAGGGCAAATTAGCAAAGCATCTGAAACATCTTTCTACAGATAAATAATGATGACTTTCTTCCTGTCAAGAACTTTTAACTCCAGATTTCTACAAACAGAAACAAATCTTGGAAAACAGGCAACAGAAGTTGTTTTATTTTTTAGATTCTAAGAACCTTTTCCAAAATACTACCACCCTCCCAGCATCTCCCTGCACAAAAGGTTTTAAAATAATACTTACATTTCAACTACATTTAAACTGGCCACTGATTCTACAGCAGCAATTAATGTCAGTTAAGACACTATTTGAAAATGTTGTGAGAAATTAGCATCAAGAAAATAAGAGGGCAGAGGAGTGAGAAACCTACCTCTTATAAATCTTTCAGAAAATTGACTAACATCTATTGACTGTCACATAGATGTCAACAAATCTCAAGTCATTTTGCCTTTTACACACAAAGTATTGAATACATGCATGTTTAAATGAACACGCCCAAGGTGTTAAATAAAAATAAATAAAACAGCTCTTAGCCTTGAGAAGTTCTTTAGTCATATACCAGGAAACTATCACCTACCATTATTAGAATCCCTAATAACACACACAAAAAAAAAAAGTAGTCACAGCTGGATCTTATTTTAAAGCTTCCCTGACTGAAAGAATGTTTACTGTCATAGTCATCCTAGAAAGTAAATGAAGTTGTCTAGTTTGTATGATATATTCTTACATTTGCCTATTTATACATAGACTTTGTAGTAAAATTAAAAAAAAAGGAAAATTTTACAACATGAAAATAAATATATTTATTTATTTTTTATAATCTTTTTTTTTTCTTAACCTTTTTTTTTTCTAATCACTGTGCATTAGGTGCATTCTGTGAGACCAGGGATATTAGGTCTTCACTGAAAATTTAGAGTGTAGTAAGAATCATTGTAGTTAACTTAGTTTTCCTGAATGAACTCTGATTTTGAGCTTACTCCAAAAGAAACATTTGCATCTTAAACTCAATATAATCCATTTACTGGTAAGTATAGCAAGCCCTTCACTGAAATCTCACTGTCCCATATGCAAATGTAAAATTTGCTTGCTATTCCTTTGATGTTGATATTGGAATCAAGGAGGTGTGCTAAACTTGAATCAAAATACCATGACTGTGGGTAACAGGAAAGTAGCCAAAGCTGTTCTGAAATAGAATAATTAGAGATAGTGCTCCATATATAAAAGGTTGAAGAGAAATGTTTTTAAAATTCCTTCCATCTCTGGAGGGAAGAGTTTGTCTTTAGTTACTGGAATAAAATAAAGCAAACTCTCTCTCATATGGTTTTCTGAGTATTGAATGTACTCAGGTAGATGTTTAAACCTTTGGGGGATAGGGGAGGGTACTCTGCAAAAGTGCAAGTCTTTACCATTTCACATGAAAGCCTGGGTAAAATGTCTTATGTTATCATTACTTTATTGGAGTATAATGGTCATCCTTACAAACTCCCCAAAAAAGGTTTGGCAGAATCATAGAAACAGAATAGTTTGGGTTGGAAGGGACCTTAAAGATCATCTAGTTCCAATCCCCCTGCCATGGGCAGGGACATCTTCCACCAGACCAGGTTGCTCAAAGCCCCATCCAACCTGGCCTTGAACTCTTCCAGGGATGGGGCATCCACAACTTCCCTGGGCAACCTGTTCCTGTGCCTCACCACCCTCATATTGAAGAATTTCTTCCTTATATCTAATCTAAATCTACATTCTTTCAGTTTAAAGCCGTTACCCCTCATCCTATCACTACACTCCCTGATTAAAAGTTCCTCCTTGTCTTTGCTGTAGGCCCCCTTCAGGTACTGGAAGGCTGCTAGAAGGTCTCCCCCGATCCTTTTTTCTCCAGGCTGAACAACCCCAACTCTCTCAGCCTGTCCTCATAGGAGAGGTGTTCCAGCCCTCTTATCATTTTTGTGGCCGGTCCTCTGGACTCGCTCCAACAGGTCCATGTCATTCTTATTTTGGGAGCCCCAGAGCTGAACACAGTATTCCAGGTGGGGTCTCCCGAGAGCGGAACAGAGAGGAAGAATCACCTCCCTTGACCTGCTGGCCACGCTTCTTTTGATGCAGCCCAGGATACGGTTGGCTTTCTGGGCTGCAAGCGCACATTTCCAGCTCATATTCAGTTTTTCATCTATCAGTACCCCCAAGTCCTTCTCCTCAGTGGTGCTCTCAATCCACTCATTGCCCAGCCTGTATCTATGTTTGGGATTGCCCTGACCTCAGGTGCAGGACTTTGCACTTGGCCTTGTCAAACTTCATGTGGTTCAGACGGGCTCACCTCTCAAGCCTGTCCAGGTCCCTCTGGTTGGCATCCCTTCCCTCCAGCATGTCGATAGCACCACACAGCTTGTTGTCGTTGGCAAACTTGCTGAGGGTACACTCAATCCCACTGTCCATGTCACCAACAAATATGTTAAACAGCGTTAGTTCCAATACTGACCCCTGAGGAACACCACTCCTCACTGGTCTCCACTTGGACATTTGTCGTGGTTTAACCCCAGCCAGCAACTAAGCACCACGCAGCCGCTCGCTCACCCCCTCCACCGGTGGGATGGGGGAGAGGATCGGAAGGGCAAAAGGGGAAAACTCGTGGGTTGAGATAAAAACAGTTTAATAACTAAAGTAAAATAATAAAAAAATAGAACAGTAGTAATACAAAGCAAGCAGTACACTGTACAATTGCTCACCACCCGCCAACCGATGCCCAGCACGTCCCCCAAGCAGCGATCGAACCCCTCCCCGGCCAACTCCCCTGCTTATATACTGAGCATGATGTCACGTGGTATGGAATAGCCCCCCGCCCAGTCTGAGTCAGCTGCCTCGGCTGTGCCCCCTCCCAGCCTCCCGTGCCCCTGGCAGAGCATGGGAAGCTGAAAGGTCCTTGACCAGTGTGAGCACCACTTAGCAAGTACTTAGCACTACTTAACAAGAACCAAAACATCAGTGTATCATCGACATTGTTCTCAACCTAAACCCAAAACACAGCCCCATACCAGCTACCAGGAAGAAAACCAACTCCATCCCAGCCGAAACCAGGACAACATTGAGCTGTTGACCGCAACTCAGTGAGTGCAACCATCCAGCCAGTTCCTTATCCACCAAGTGGTCCATCTGTCAAACCCATGTCTCTCCAATTTAGACAGAAGGATGTTGTGTGGGACAGTGTCAAATGCTTTACACAAGTGCAGGTCGATGATGTCAGTTGCTCTTCCCTTATCTACCAACACTGTAATCCCATCATAGAAGGCCACCAAATTTGTCAGGCACAATTTTCCCTTAGTGAAGCCATGTTGGCTGTCACCAATCACCTCCTTATCTTCCATGTGCCTTAGCATATCTTCCAGGATGATGTGCTCCACAATCTTGCTGGGCATGGAGGTGAGACTGAGTGGCCTGTATTTCCCTGGGTCTTCCTTTTTTCCCTTTTTAAAAATGAAGGTTATGTTTCCCTTTTTCCAGTCAGTGAGAACTTCACTGGACCGTCACGACTTCCCAAATATGATGGGTAGTGGCTTAGCAACTTCATCCGCCAGTTCCCTCAGGACCCACAGATGCATCTCATCAGGTCCCATGGACTTGTGCACCTTCAGGTTCCTTAGATGGTGTCAAACCTGATCTTCTGCTACAGTGGGTGGTTCTTCATTCTCCCAGTCCCTGCCTTTGGCTTCTGTGACTTGGGTGGTGTGGCTTGAGCATTTGCCAGTGAAGACTGAGGCAAAAAAGTCATTGAGTACCTCAGCCTTCTCTGGGTAACCAGGTCTCCTATTTCCTTGCAGAGAGGGACCACATTTTCCCTAGTCTTCCTTTTATCACCGGCGTAGCTATAGAAGCTTTTCTTGTTGCCCTTGATGTCCCTGGACAGATTTAATTCTATCAGGGCTTTAGCTTTCCTAACCTGATCCCTGGCTGCTCGGACGATTTCTCTGTATTCCTCCCAGGCCACCTGTCCTTCCTTCCACCCTCTGTAGGCTTCCTTTTTGTGTTGGACTTTGTCCAGGAGCTCCTTGTTCATCCATGCAGGCCTCCTGGTGTTTCTGCCTGACTTCCTCTTTTTTGGGATGCATCGCTCCTGAGCTTGGAGGAGGTGATCCTTGAATATTAACCAGCTTTCTTGGTCCCCTCTTCCCTCCAGGGCTTTATCTCACAGTAATCTACCAAGCAGATATCTGAAGAGGCCAAAGCCTGCTCTCCTGAATTCCAGGGTAGTGAGCGTGCTGTGCGCTCTCCTTGGTGCCCTAAGGATCTTGAACTCCACCATTTCATGGTCACCGCAGCCAAGGCTGCTCTTGAGCTTCACTTTTCCCACCAGCCCCTCCTTGTTGGTGAGAACAAGGTCCAGCATAGCACCTCTCCTCATTGGCTCCTCTATCGCTTGAAGAAAGAAGTTATCATCAATGGATTTCAGGAACCTCCTGGATTGCTTATGCCCTGCTGTGTTGATATCAGGCTGGTTGAAGTCCCCCATGAGGACCAGGGCTTGTGAACGTGAGGCTGCTCCTATATGTCTACAGAGGGCCTCATCCATAAGCATTTGCCCTAATTCCTCATTTAGTGTAATGCTCTGTTCTTAAATAATTGATTTCCAATGTAATTGATTTTCAAATAAGTTGAAAACTTCAAGAAATATTAGTCAGAAACATCTTGTAGGATAAAACTGAATAGCCTAGAAAAGGCTACTGCAGTTTATTTTCATTTTTAGATCTATGCAGAAGTACAAACAAATCCTACATGCAGTTCTTCTCATCATGCTGGTTACTATTTTGGAAGTCTCATATCTGTTTTTCATCACATAGTTAAAATAATTATATAATTCCTTTATTCTCTGTGATCCTATTTGGTTGGTTTTGGCTTTGCTTGTATTTCAATATTTTTTAAAAATATAATATGGACTGGCTGTTGCTCTTCCCCAGTTCTCTTAGGACTTAAGCTTAGTGGTCCTCAGCAGAAATAAAATGAAGACTCAGTGTGGACCATAGTATGTATACCTGCTCCCACTCCTCTTCACATTTCCTCTCTGAGTTCAGGACAATGGAAATGAATCAGGTCTGTCAGCTCACTGGTTTCTGATGTAATACTCAGTAACTAGTTAATAGCAACTTTCTGTCTCAAGTCCTGAGTAGCTATCTTCTCAGATAAGCATTGTGCACTCCTGAAGAAGAGGCAGATTAAGCTAGATATATTTGACATTTGCTTCTGTATTGGGTTTATGTAGCAAGGTTTTTGTAGCAGGGGGGCGCTGCAGGGGTGGCTTCGGTGAGAAAAGGCCAGGAGCTGCCCCCATGTCGACAGAGCCAGGCCCAGCTGGCTCCAAAACAGACCCACCACTGGCTAAAGCTGACCCAATCAGTGATGGTGGTGGCATCTCTGTGATAATATATTTAAATTTATAGCACAGGCATTCATAGAATCATGGAATCATAGAATCGTTGAGGTCGGAAAGGACGTCTGAGATCATTGAGTCCAGCCTGTTAGCCTAACTGCCTGGTCCACCTCTAAACTATGTCCCTAAGCACCATATCCACATGTTTTTTGAATACTTCCAGGGACTGTGATTGTACCACTTCCCTGGGCAGTCTGTTCCAATGCCTGACCACTCTCTCTATGAAGAAGTTTTTCCTAATATCTAATCTAAATCTCTCCTGGCACAACTTGATCCCATTTCCTCTTGTCCTATCACTTGCTGCTTTGGAGAAGAGACTGACCCCCACCTCTCTACAACCTCCTTTCAGGTAGTTGTAGAGAGAGATAAGGTCTCCCCTCAGCCTCCTCTTCTCCAAACTAAACAACCCCAGCTCCCTCAGCCGCTCCTCAGAAGACTTGTGCTCTAGACCCTTCACCAGCCTCGTTGCCCTTCTCTGGACACGCTCCAGCACCTCGATGTCCTTCTTGAAGTGAGGGGCCCAAAACTGGACACAGTATTCGAGGTGCAGCCTCACCAGTGCCAAATACAGGGGCACTATCACCTCCCTGGTCCTGCTGGCCATGCTATTCCTGATACAAGCCAGGATGTCATTGGCCTTCTTGGCCACCTGGGCACACTGCTGGCTCATGTTTAGGTGGCTGTCAACCATCACCTCCAGGTCCTTTTCAGCCAGGCAGCTCTCCAGCCACTCTTCCCCAAGCCTGTAGCGTTGCCTGGGGTTGTTGTGACCCAAGTGCAGGACCCGGCACTTGGCCTTGTTGAACCTCATACAGTTGTCCTTGGCCGATCAATCCAGCCTGTCCAGGTCCCTCTGCAGGGCCTTCCTACCCTCCAGCAGATCGACAC
Source organism: Theristicus caerulescens (assembly GCA_020745775.1). NCBI lineage: Eukaryota > Metazoa > Chordata > Aves > Pelecaniformes > Threskiornithidae > Theristicus > Theristicus caerulescens. The sequence goes on from CM036558.1 coordinate 81,580,725, forward strand.
TCCCACCCAACTTGGTGTCGTCTGAAAACTTACTGAGGGTGCACTCAATCCCCTCATCCAGATCGTCGATAAAGATATTGAACAGGACCGGTCCCAACACTGAGCCCTGAGGAACACCACTCGTGACCGGTCGCCAACTGGATTTGGCTCCATTCACCACCACTCTCTGGGCTGGGCCACTTAACCATTTTTTTACCCAGTGGAGAGTGCACTTATCCAAGCCATGAGCAGTCAGTTTCTCTAGGAGAATGCTGTGGGAGACAGTGTCAAAGGCCTTACCAAAGTGCAGGTAGACAACATCCACAGCTTTTCTCTCATCCACTAAGTGGGTATCCTTGTCATAGAAGGAGGTCAGGTTGGTCAAGCAGGATCTTCTCTTCGTGAACCCATGCTGGCTGGGCCTGATCATCTGGTTGTCCTGCACATGCCCCACGCTGGAGCAGGGGAACAGTGTGAGGAGGAAAGAGTGGTAGAGACGAAGTGTTATGAACTGAACACAACCTCCTATTCTTCCCCATACATTGCTCAGGGAGGGGGAAGAGGTAGAATAATTAGGAGTGAAGTTGAGCCTGGGAAGAAGGAGGATAGGGAGGAGGTGATTTTGGTTTTATTTTTATTTCTCACTATCTTACTCTGTTATTAATTGGCAATAAATTAAATGAATTTCCTCAAGTTGAGTCTGTTTCACCCATGACAGTAATTCATAAGTGGTCTCCCTGTCCTTATATCGATCCATGAGCTTTTTCATTGTATTTTCTCCACCCTCCTGTTGAGGAGGGGGGATTAAGAGACCGGTTTGGTAGGCACCTGTCAGCCAGCCAAGGCTAACCCACCACAGCTTCACTTGAACCAAAGCATAGAAACATGCATAACAGGTGACTGTACATAAGCTTTTGTTAACACTGTAATGCCATTAAGTATAAATAATAAGTAACCACAAAAGGACAAATAGGGACTTGTGGTATAGTTGTCCAAACAACGTACAGGAGAGCATGCACATAGTAAAATCTGCAAGATGAGAACCAAGGATGAAAGCAGGCAGGAAAGAAATGTGGTAAAACCAAAATAATCCTGCAAAACAAACAAGAAAAATGACTGACAAAACCAGAATGAGTCCTGATCCAAAAAAATTAAGATGGGCTATGTCAGAAGCAGATAGAATCTCCCTATTTTCCTCTGGGGAGGAGGCTGAGGAACATAAAACAATGAAACTGGAAAGGCGGGGAATAAAGAAGTACCCACAGCAGTTCCTGCATTGAGAACTCTCAAGCCTCATTAATTTGATCTCCACAGCTAAGACCATCAACGATCACAGCCATCAGTGCTAACTTTATGGCTTCAACTCCCCTGGCGTAGCATATTCACAGGTAATTGTAGATAAACTTTTAAATTACTAATTGTATTCTATATGGAGAGACAATAATGGATAATGGGTAAGAACCAATTATTAACAGTATGTATTGTTAATTAATGTCAATCTACTGTTGTTCTGAAATTTGAAACTCACCTGACTTGTCAGTCTTTTAAACATTCTAAAGACAATGATCCCTGATATGTGCATAGATAGGTAGGCACGTATTCTGTTGCAAAAACTACACAAATCCCAGATTACCTATTTTTAAGGATTAAACAAAAAATTAGTGTCCAATGCTGCATTACACACCTCAAAGTATCAAACCTTTTGATGCATATAGAGTCAATTATTCTTCAGAGATTATATCCTAAAGGAGAATAACAAGGTGTATGTTTTTCTGGGCATCAAAAAAAAGGTTTCAATAACAACAACCAATTACTGGTCTCCTGGTTTTGGCATTGGACCTAGCTGCTGCTACTAAATGTATAAAGTTGGGAAAAACTCCATGTTTCTGTCTTGTAGCTCTCAGACTAATTAACTGCTTGTGCTTTGGTGATGTCTCTCCTTGATTCCCAAGAAAAGGTGACACGCATACAATGAAGTGAATTTTTTCTAGTGTGTCAAATATAGTTACAAAGGGTCTGAAAAGCAAAGTAGATGTGTAATACTATCCTGTAATACAGCAAACATGCTAGAAGCAATACAATATATTCATTCTCTTAACATTAAATATGCAGTGTATGCTCTAGTTCTTCTGACACGCAAATCTCATCACAGCTTTAGAATGTGTCATATAGGGAAAAAAACACTCTAATGAAATTCATCTAGTTGAGAGAGCAAGAGGAGGTCTGTCCTGTAGGGAACAGGATGTGCCACTCTTATTGCTGAATACTTGAATCTAAGCATAGATTTTCAATTGCAGCCCCTCTTTCTCTACAATAATTCAGGGCCTAAACCCACTTAGGGTCTTTACATTACTAGAGCAGTACCACAGATCCTGCTGCAGTGGCTGAATGGTCTACTTGTAGAGGTTTGTTTAGTTATTAACTAGCTCTTTGACTTTATCGTTTTGAGCACTTACCCCATTCTCAGATGGGAGTTTTAAATAAGTGTCTTCTGTCCAAGGTATTAAAGTTAGATAAGGAACAGATAATGTGTCACCAGTTGCTGAACAGAGTCCAAAGGTCAGGATTTCATCCAGAGAAGATCCAGCTAGCCCTAAAAGTTAAGGTCAAAAAGTCTTCTGGATTTTAGTTCTGTTGTTAAACATGACCAAAGTACCTAGGTACAGAAATGCCAAAGTGCTTTTTTGAGAGAAACAGAAGACCTATGTTTTCTGTGGTAATAATATAATGACAGATAATGCCATATTAGTGAAGTAGTTTGTCAGTATTTATGGGAATCCTAGCTGGATCAAAATAAAAAAAAATCATAATGCTGAGATATTTAGGATGTCATTTTATGTCAGATATCTGTACTTGCTAAATCTGTATACATTCTTCTTGTAATAGCAAAAACTAAGAGGTACTAATGTACCTTGTTCCTATATGCAGCAGTTCTTGTGCTTCTTCCTCATCTGCCGTCAACCATCTGGTCAGAGACACCATTAGGAAGTGCAGTGACCTTATCTTATATCATGAAAAGAAGTGTCCTTAAGTATACCACCGTATACCACAAAGATAAGTCTAGTTTGTCTGATGTTGACTAGCCCACCGCTTTTCCAAGTGATTTTACTGATCCCAGACAAATTTTCCTTTTACAGATACAGAGCTCAGCCTGATGTCTCAGCTGGCAGTCTTCCTAAGACAAGTAAAAAGTAGTTACTAGATGATGAGCACAAAGATGATTGGTGGTGGCAGAAAGGAAGAGTGAAACACTAAATAAAACTGAGCAAACACTGAGTAAAAGGTAAAGGAACGAGTCTTAAGAAAACTAGCTAGGCTACCTAACATAAAACTGCCTGAATTCTGATAGATCCAGAAGTTTGCCCTTAGCTTGGAAGCATTAAAATGAATTATCACTGTCTACTGGGTAGAGTATGAAGCATACAAAAAACAGTCTTTCCAGCCATAAAAATTAAGCTGATAAAGTAAAATAGTACTATAACTCTGTATGGTTTTCTCATCATTACTCAAAATAAAGGGGAATTACACCTTGAAATAATCTAATGTTAAAAAAAATTCTATCCAATTCTAAAATTAAATTTATTCTAAAATTAAATTTATTGTAAATTAAAATTTCACACCACATCACCACACCCCCCAAGTATTTTAAATGAAATGTCACTGCCACAGACAACACTGGAAAACACTTTTTTTGGGGTAGCTTTATCTCATTTTGCCTTATAGTTTTATTTGTCTCAGTCTACTCATCACTCTCTTCCTTAGCACTGCTGTGGAGTCATTCGAGGAACAAGATATATAGGAAAAAAGTACATTTCTTCTATAATTTCATTATTACATTTAACATCCAGTAGATAAAAATGATCATGCATTTTGTTGCACTGAAAGATCCCTTACTTCCCACAAAGAATGCTATTATGCTTAGCCTTCAGTACTTAAATGCATGTTTTTCTCATGTTATTTGTTTAGCTTGTTGAATAACCTGTCTTCACTTTACTACAAGTACCAGGTGTAGTTAGAACTATCCCCGTGTCTTCACAGTACCTGTCTATTGACAGTTCAATAAACTGTTTTGTGCACTGCATTCTCCACAGGAGTTAGTCTTCAAATGTTTATTCAAATACTACCAGAATTTTATCTGGGTTATAGCAGAATAGTTCATTTAATGAAATGCCTTACTGTCATTGCAGACTCAGGTGCTCCACTGCACATTTTCTTTATACATGCCCCTTATTATTTATTCTGCTTTCTTCGCTTATCAATACTGCAAAGACACCCTCCCTTTACTGGGTCTCTGGAAACTGGACATAGTATTTTTCTCTGGAAACACATATACTAAGGCCCTATGGGAAATTTCAGAGACTATATTATGAATCCTTCTACTTTATCTCTTAGCAGAGGTGTGAAATATTGATGCAAGCTGCCATCTGCTTCCTTGCTCCAGTATCTCCAAAATACTAGTATCCATCCAGTATTATCTAATACTAGATCTAATACATCTAGTATTATCTAATAATAGATAAATATTATGATTTTAGCTTATATTATTTTATCTCATTTTATTTTTGTTTATGAAGCTTTAGAATAGTCACAGATGAATGAAATAGATAACCGCTATTAGCTAAAATAATAAAGATAAGCTAAGTTTACACTGAAATTTCATTCAACTTATAGCAACATCAAACAGCACGAGAACATTTGTCAAGCTAGAATAATTTATATGCTAAATACATCAAAAATCTTCAAAGATAAAGTGAAGCAAACACTGTTTGCCTGACAAGTCAGAAAACAGAGTCAGAAAACTAATGGGTCAGATTTTACCATCCAACCCCAGTAACAAAGAAGTGTGACCTCATGATAAAGATATGCTGTAAACTAATTGCAAATGTACTAAAAGTCCAACAAAACACCTTAAAGGTCCAAATTAAATTGGTAATTTACATACAATTAAACTGGTGAGGAACAGAAAGTACTGAGAATTGTTACAAGGAAGGCCATGTGACAGAGGCCAGATCTGAATTTCCAGGACAGTAAACCAGCAAATTTCTGATGATTGCAGGTAACAAGTAGAAAGCCACTTGTGATCTACACATGACTCATCTTAAAACTGGAGGGTCATAGAGCAAGCAAGCCCAGCAACAGAAATAGAAAAAAAAGTATATGTTGAGCTTGAGGAATTTTGAAATGCTTTGGTTTAGAACACACAGCCCACTCTTCTACTGAGGATGCTTGAGAGGGGTCCCCACAGGATACAGGTAACTGCTGGCAGAGTGGTTACCTGATGGGATGAAGGGACTCTGTCCATTGCTGTACAGGAAGAAAGCAATACTGTAATACAAATAAAGATAACATTCTTGGTCACTGTCATTTTCTTGTGGGAAGGATCCTAGTTGCATAAAGGTGCATATCCGGTGCATATCCTATGCATATCCAAGGCATAAGAAGAACTGAACTAGAAAGCAAGAGAACATATTTTTGTTTAACAACAGAAAACAATGTAAATAGACTTGGGAATTTGCCTTCCAGTTTGGAAAAAACATCTAAAGATTCAGAAAACCCTGACCAAAAAATGCCATGGAAGAATGAAAAAAAAATCAGATAGGTGAGTATTCATTTAGTTTACTAAATTGTCTAGAAAGATAGAGAGGGGCTTAATTATTATTTAGGTAACAAGGAATTTATTTTAGACTGTAGTCTAAGATCTAATATATTAAACCTTACTAGTTCCAAACAAAGAACTAAAGCTCTAAAGTTCTAAACTAGTTTAGTTCTTTCATGAAATGGTTCACTGGTACCTACTAATGTACAAGTTATTCAAATACATTGGTTTTTGATTTCCTGATTTGCCCATTATTTACAAATTGCTTATACTAATCCAGAGACCAGTATCTCTTTCTTATCTTTCTTCAAGCCTACAGCAGATGTGAGAGGTGTTCCCATTCTGGATGAGTGGGAACACATACTCTTGTCTACAGGCCATAATAAAAACAGGAAATTGGCTTTTTACATGTCACGAAGGCTGGTATCCTCAATATGAATATTGATACAGCACTGCTGTACTCCATATTTAAGCTGCGCTATAAGAAAAAATAGAAAACACATGGTGGTGCACACAAACCAAAGCACAGAAAAACTGTGGAGTTTGCAACGTGTTTTAAAATCTGAGTTCAAAGGTTCTACACACTGCTACCTTTTAAATAGTAGCTTGCATCATAGGACTTTGAGCACTTTATTGTACTAACTTTGCTTGTCCTTTAAAACCAACCCATCACCACCTTTATTTCCAGTATATAAAATGACAGCAAATATTCCTCAAATTGCTTGTTAAATAAACAGTAACATTTCTGAGACTGACAACTCAATTATTAGCTCTGTGCTTTTGTCGTTCAGCTCTTAACAGCTACATTGCCTCCTTAAAACAACCCTCTAGAAACCACAGCTCGACCCACCATAACAAAAACATGAAACTTTTGGCAATTACTTAAGCATGATTTTCTATTAAACTGTATAATACCTCTTCTGGCCCAAAATATTCTATACAGCGGTATTACCACTCCCTTTCCAGTAGTAAACAAGTCTTACTAATCCACTTGACTGTAATTTAAATATAATGCAATCAGAAATTATAAAAAAAAAAACAGTTAAATTGTAGGGAGATAAGATAACTGCAAGTTATCATAACTAAAAAGGTTGAGATAGATACATACATAAACAGAAGTTAGTGTATGACAGCTTCTATATATGTAAACAGGGTAACTCTTCACCACTAAATTTTACATGAATATATAAACTGCCAGATTGCTCAAACTGTTTACTCAAATACGAGTAAATATAACTCAAACTCAAACATGATTATTATATGCGATTTTCCATAGGTGTTGGTATTTTCTGCCTAGCCTTAACTAAAAGAAGAAATTGATTATAAAATTAATTCTCTTTTTGATGGAGGCAAAAGGACAGCAAGACCTAAACCAGACTGCTTTTTTGGTCTAGACTTTCACAGACAGCTAGATAATGAGAAACAGCTTATGATTTTCTTCTTTTCTACCATGGCTGTTATAATCACATTGAAGAGTACAGAAGCATAACCTTTATTCTTATGAAGTTTATTTAAAATGAAAGCATGAAACAGTGAACAGAAAGTCCACATGGTATAGAAAACTGAGGTTTTGAAAGGGGTTCTTCACATGAACGTCTTTTAACCCTGCAGTAAATCTGAATATTGAGATGATAATTCAGGTGTAGTTTTGAAGATCACAGCTGCATAAAACTTATTAAAGGTTAGAAATCATTAAAGGCTTTTCCCTCTGAGAAAGTTTCTAGTTTTACAGTATGTCGTACATAGAAGAGATAGGAAGGCAATTGTTCCTTCTGTACATACAAATGAAAAAATAACCAACGAACCAAAAAAAAAAGTAGTAAAGATTTTCAACTCCAGTTATTTTTGAGAAAAATTACAACATGCTTAATGTTAAAAAAGATAGGTGTATTTTCAGAGGTACAAACAGAAACCACACAAACTCCTCTGACTGCCTTCTAATAAACTGTAGTTTCTCTGAACATACTTTCAGCCACCTACCAAGGGCCTCATAGGTAATCTAATAAAAATTCTGAATAATCATTTGCCTTGCATCATTAAAATGAAATGGGACAAAATTGAGACTGAGCTTTGATGCTGTCTAGGTAGTAAAAATCGCATCAGTGAAGAATTGAAGTCATGCTAAACACAGGGAAGAATGAAATAATACTGGGCATTCAGTGTGAGAGAGGCCTATGTGAATAAAGAATTTGTTTTCCTTCAGTTCTTAAAGGGTAGCATGCCTCAAGAATAACATTATTCAAACTCTGTAGCAGAAGATCTCAACCAATCACCAGGAATGTTAAAACAGCATAACTATTTTCACATGTCTTACTGATGGACTTACAAAGGACTGTAATTTGACTTGTTCTTCCCCCAAACTTCCTTTATGCAACATGGAAAGATTAAACAGCTTGCCATTGCTCCAGCGGCCACTAGATGTCAAAAGAGTCTAACAATCTAACACACTTCGCTGTATATTTTAAATGAGGTGCAAAGCATAGATTTGAAGCTATCTTTGTCAAACGCATTTGTATTGATACACGCTTAAGCAAATGTATACTACATGGCTCCATACAAAATCCAATCCAATCCAGTCCAAAATCCAATCAACCTAATGTAGTGGAAGAATAGTAATAATCCCTCCTTGCCCACCCATAAACACTTCCAGATTCACACATGCACATGCAGCTGATCATGTTGTAAATATAATTTTTCAGGTATCATCTAAGCTGCCAGCAGGTGTCAAAATAAGATGATCTTCCTTGCCTGGATGAGAAATGAACCAGACCGAGTGCTTATATTCTACTGTGAAAAGGCCAGGATAATTCTTCCTTTTCCTACTTTAAGACCTGTGTGATTTTATGCAATAAAAGCCAATGAGAAGAGCTGTGGCAGATTTGCCATGACCTACATAGCTTATGTAAATGGAACACTTTCACTTTCCATGCTTTCTTTTTTGAGCACCTTGCTTCTTTATGACATATTTGTGTCTTGCTAGAGTACCTTTGTCCACTCTGAGTTGAGAGATAGAGCTGAAGCTTATTTTTACTTTTGTGCTAATCAGAGAAGCTGGGAGGAAGAGAAATAGAATTTTCCCTATGAGAAGAATAAAAAAGCTGAGCACTCCTTTATTCTGACAGGAAAGGGGAGGCTCAAACTTACACTGCCAAGAACTAGAAAATTAATGACCCTTTTTCTCTTTGAAGTTCACTGGCCTAAATATCAAGATGAGCATATACTCTGATGACAGCCTCTCTCTCACAATTGCACCAATTTAAGTGATAACAAACCACTCCAGATCTAGCTGATGTCAACAGATGCCTCAACTGTTTATCAACCAAAATAAGGAGGCCACAAAAACCACCCAGCACCTGTCCTAGTTTGAATCTCCCTCCACATTTTGATGACTTCTTTTTAAAACATTCAGATTCTGAACAAAATTATTCCTTCTTGTAACAGATCAAGTTCCAGATAGGGAAACTTGTCAGTCTTTAATTTATAGTATTTCTAGAGTCACTTTTAACTATGCAACTGCTAAATGAGAAACCTAGAAGAATTTTGTAATACTTCTAAAATCGGCATTATCACTCTGGTAGTCAACAAAGTATTCATACCACAGCTGTTTCAAAGAAAAGCTGATTAGAAACTCTGGGATCAAAACTGTTTAAATGTTATTTATTTTGTTCAAAAATGCTATGGTATATCATGCTTTCTTTTAACTGTGAATGCATTAACATACACATGCTTTCCATTTACTATCAAATAGCTCAGTCCTCAAAAACTTTGTGGTTTTTTTTCATTTCTAAATAAAGCCAACTAGGAATGATAGACTGTGTAAATAAAAGGGCATATGTAACTTTCAAACAATGAGTGACAATGTGAGTCCTAGATTTCTTTCCTTCTGGACTTTTGAATAGTCAGATATAGTATCTTATCAGGTGCACACAATACACTTCAGAAGAAATCCCTCTGTTGCTTCTTCCTGAGTTGTTGCAGCAACTATTCAGATTTTTGAAATTTCTTTGGAGCAGGAACACATACAAGCATAAAAGAAGCATCACAACTCTAGTGCAGATATCAGGAAAAAAAAAACCCGTAACCTAGAATAGATAAAAAACAAAACAAAACAAAACAAAATTGCTTCAAATCTACCGAGCTATCAGTTTGTTTTCATCTTTCTTAGTAATTACTGGTGAAGTTTAAAACCAGATAAGTTAACATAGCTACAAGGGGGGAAAAAAGACTGATGATAAAGCAGAACATAAGGAAAGATTCAAAGATCTTGCTTTTGTTCTCTGAACTTCTTAAGGAGTATTTTCAATTTAGATTTGGAATTAGTAAGTTAAACTGGTACAATGTATTTTCTCTTTCTGTCTCACTTTTAATAACTATTTCTAAGTCTCACTCATCTATTCTGGCTTTTAAAGCATCCCATTTGCTCCAAAAATCTCAACAGCATTCAGTTATCTGACTATGGTTATTTTTGCTATCATCAACATTGCAGAAGAGATAGCTACATTGGCTCTTCTCTCTTGTACTGCTCTGAGATCACACTAATGGGTCTTTTGCTCTTTGGTCCATTTCAGCTGTGGTAAATTAAAAAAAAAACAAAAAAACTAAAACCAAAAACAAGTTCCTCATCCCCCTTAAATGCAAGTGATTGGCACTGACATACTACTGAATGCTTTGATATGCATTCAGAAGACACTTCCATGCAAAATTATTTCAAATAATGCCAAGTATGAGATTTTGAAAATTTGGACTAAAAAAACCCTACAGTTTAAAACTGCCTCAGTTATAAAGACAATCCATTTCAGCAGTTTAGTAACAGGGTGCCCTTTAAGAAGTTAAAAACACTTTGTGGTGCTTTGGGGTTTTTGCAATTAAAACTAAAGATGCATTTGTATGGAAGTTGCACCTCAAGATTACAAGCACCAAAAGTTATTTAAAAAAACCCTTACACTAGCATGAAGTAAAATAGCTCCAAGATAAAGGAATTTGGAATTCCTCACTGTACTGCATTTACTTTAACACCCTGGAAGGTGAAGGTTTTGACAAAAAATATCTAAGCAGCTTTCCAGAATACACAGTTATTCCAGAAGAGAGAACACTGATAATTATAGCACAAGAGATTAACTTCCCCGAGAAGAAACTGTAAGATGTGACAGAGGGGAAGAAAAACAAAAATAAACCCAAGACAAACAAACAAACATCCCAAAAAATCTCTTAACACAGAACAGTAGGAAGAATGAACCTATTTAGGTATCCAGAAGATGATGACAGGAACTGGAAGAAGGGAAAAGGAAGCTGTGATGGAAAGCAGTGGTTATTGCAGCAACTGGTCTTTGCCAAATACTACAGAACATTTATCCCTCTAATGAAAATCTGACAAATACAGAGGGTTACCATCAGCATCTCCTACCTGCTGGTTTTTGTACTCCTATGCCAGAAGAAGAGTCTCGATCCTGCCAAATGGAAAGGCAAAGCTGTTATTAATGTAGATTCTTCCTCAGAGGCAGCTGCACCACCCAGAAAAGAAGGCCACCCTGTTTGAATTGAAATTCAGTTACTCTTTGTTAACTCTTCCAGAGTAACACTGTTGGTCAGAGCCCTGGCAAGCTGAGAAAGTATATAAACATACGTGCATGTATATTTGTACATATGTGTGTGTATATATATATAATTATACATATATTTTTCCAGTAACACATCTCCCTACAGCAAAGGCCTTGCAAGGTGTGGATAAACTTCCCCCCCAAGGCATAATTTCCATCTTCAAACAGTCACAAACAAAATAATTGTTCTGTTATTTGTGTTTACACACAAGGGAAAAAGCAGAGTGGATTATAAATTCCCTCCCATATCCATAAGAATAGATGGCACAGGATGAACTCTATAAATCCTGTCTCCTGTTGCATTGTCTTTCTCTAAATCACTAGACTGTATGTGATTATGCACTTGCCATGTATCATTTCTGAATGACCAAGGCTGGCAGAGCAAATTTCATTTTTGTATGCATTAACTACTTTATGCATGCATGTGTGCATGTCAATCAAACCATAAAGTAATCTGGACAAAGACACTATTATTTTAATTATATAGTAAAAGACTAATTTTGTAGTCATGTAAAACTGCTAGATTTCTCAAAGAGCTGTATAGCATTTCATAATCCGTAGCAATTAGTTTCATCAGGCAATAAACCTTTCATCAGCAATATGGTACACAGTAAATTATACACGGAATGCAGCTTTGGAGAATGACAGGTTGACATACACAATGTGAAAAAAGAAACACATATGTATTTCTGGTACAAATCCAAAGCAACTTCATAAAAATCAAGAAATTTACTTCAGCCTATCTGAGAACCATCCCATGTAAAACAGATTACAATGGATCATAAAGTGAAACTTTTAACATGCACAGTGTCCATAAATATACTGCATTTTTATCGTTGTGAGTATTAACAACAAATATAACTGAGAATCCTTGTCTTTTTTTCCTCCATCGTGCTAATGGTCCCAGTGCATATGAACTACAAAGTACTGCAGGCATGATGACAGAAGGTACTAAAAAAACCCCTCCCTCTTTCCTCTTGACGTTGTTTCTCACTATTAATAAACAGGTCTCAAACAGGTCTAGACAGCCTCCCAAGAAGAAAACTTTTGATATCTTAGTACACATCACATGAAAAGGCAATGCAGTCGTATCAGCAGAAAAAAATCCGTCTGTCAAAAGAAGCCATCTACACAGACATAAGTTCTTATAGAACTTCTATATCAACAAATTACAATCCTTACAGTGTAGATAAAACTCCTCTTTTCAGTCAATGCTCTTCTCAAACTGTCAGTTTTTGGGCTGAGGTTTTTCCTTCTAAGACTGCTTGAAAATTAGCTTATAAGATTATGCAACTGCTATACTTTAATAGGTCTCTTGATGAAGCAGTTACATGGACAAGTGAACTTCATATCCAGCAAAATGAAAAAGCAGATCCAGATTCCAGTGTTGCGCTGGACCGCTTCCAGTCCAGTGCGAGCAGGATAAAATTGTACAGTCAGATTTCCTTTGCTTTTCCTATCTTAAAAATCTTAGAAACTTCATACACAAAAAGCAAAACACAAAAGGATTGCATAGTCATCACACCTCATTCATTGTATTTGTTGTTTTAAAAGAATAAGATCAGCTCGTGCTTTCCCCCCCTTCTTTTTCTAAAAGCCACAAAAAAATAAGACTTAAAACGAATGGCAAGAAAGATTAGTCATCAAAAGGATAGAGTTGTCTCAATGTCTCTTACTCGTTATTTAAATATCTATCACTGGGAGAAGAAACAAGAAACACAGGAAAGAAACTGTCTAATTTAACTTGTCCATTTTTACATTTATAAAGAACAATATAACAGTGCAACCAGAATGAGCTGTATATTCTGCTACATAACATTGAGTATATACAAGGAGGTCACTATCACAGTGTGACAGAAAAGGATTCAATAATTCAAAATTACAACAGACGATACTAGTTTTTATTTCAAATTTCTTCTACAAGCACAAACCAATCACCATCTGAAATGGGTCTGGAAGAAACTTCATTTAAGGTCATTATTGTTCATTATGAATTCTTGCTTTTTTCTGTGAAAGGGCTGGTATCAACCACCATTAGATGGAGAAGGCTGGCCTAAATTGCTACTGGTGCCACCTGTGGCTTACGTGACCTCATTATGCATAAAGTCAGCATGGATTTTTTCTGAAATGAACAAAATACTGGGGTATTTTCCTGCTTGCAGTTTGGATGATAAATTCAGGATTGGCCAGCTTAGAAGTATTTGTGACAACTGTGAAATTGACATCAAAGTATTCAAGAAAATGAAATGCAAACAATTTGAAAGGCATAGGATTTTCAGCTACCTTTTAAGAACTCTGCTTTGTTTGCTTATGACATCTTCAGTTACCACTACATGTTTAAAGACCAATGTCTAGTACACTTCCATGAAAAATTCTTTATAAAAAATGCCTGTGCTGTGTCAATTATGGAAAGGATTTGCAACGCAGAAAAATGTGGGGAAAAACACTGACGACTCTGAAATTTTTGAGTGTCAATCACAAGATAAGCAAGTGTATCGCTATGTCATTAAATATTAATAACCACAAAACTAAGTTACAGGAAAACTATTAATCAGGTAACATCAAAATCACAATGAATGCAAATAGGTATAGTTTAGCTTATCTCAGGGGAACTATATTGATTTGTTCTCCTTGAGAAACTGTCTCCAAGTGTAAGAATGTAAGGATGCTAGAAAATGGTTGTGAATATAAGCCTAAATCTAGACTGACTCCTTAGTTAGTTCCTTAGATATAAACTTTTATTATTAATTTATGGAATCCCTTGTTATTTCAGGGTGCTTCCTGTCTGTCCTACATCATCCATGCCACAGACTATTCTCAAGGAAGACGAAGAAGCTCTGAATCAAAAAAATTTTCTTTTTAGCTTTAGAATTTCCTATTTTTTGGTACAAGAATCACCATAAACCAAAGCCACATCCTAGCAGTGAGTAACAAACAGATTAAAAAAAAAAGAAAAAAAGAAGAGAAAAATGAGTTTGCTGTCATGGACATTTAGATATCAATAATTTCTTCCATAATTAGGAAGGGCAGCATATGCAGCCAACAGAGAAAGGAAGGTTTGGCATGTCTTGCTGTGCAGTTCAAAACAGCTCCATTCACGATAGCTATCTGAATGAAATTTTACTTTTCACTGACTGTCAGAAAAACAGCAAGAGCATTCTAGGAGCTCATGACTGTGGAGTCAGTAGTTTGTCATGGCCAAGATAAGATGCATTTCCATAGTCAATTATTTCCTTATATAATCAGCTAAGTTCTGAAGTGTCTGCATAGAAGAGATCATTGCTTTAAAGCTCCAGAAGCATTGCTACTAGTCCAATAGCTATGTTTCTGGAGTAGGAGATTGTAGCTGTTCCATTTATTAGTAATCTAAGTCATGAATCTCTAAAATATACTTACATGGTACGTAGAAACTGAACAGCTACCTCAGCCTACAAGAAGTTCAAAATGATGCTTAGAAGCAATGTTAAAAATACCTTGGATAGATTAATCCCTAGGATGGCGCTTGGGGAGCGGAAAGCATAACTTAGAAATGCTAGAGAAGAAAATGCAGCCAGCTGTGACTGCTTCCTGCAGAAAACAAGGGAAAGACTTAACTTTTATTTTTTCTAGCATGCTACTTCTCTCCTGTCCAACACAGATGTGCGAGCTCTTTGCCTCTTTTATACATGCTTCACAATGCAACTGCCCAACACTCTTGGCATTGGACTGACAGGTGGTTGCAGCAACTTTGGGAGGAGGATACACCTGCCAGCCCAAATTACTTCAGAGGGCCTGGGAATTGGACTGCTTGATCATAAAACTTTTAATGATATAATATCTACATGAGAAAGACTATTGAATGGCACATTTATCTTTCTTAAAAGACTACAATCAGAATCATACAGATCAGATTATTACATATCAGGAGCTATTAACCATATGCCAGTGCCTGACAGTGGATTTATTCATTGCAAGTGCGAGCAATAGAAATTGACAGAGAAACAGCAAATTTCTGATTTGATAATTGTTAGCAATTTAGTCCAGGATTTGGGGCATTCAGACAATATTGGAAGAAGAGTAAGAAATATAAGTCTGAGTGAACCTGCAAGCCAAATTAAGTTAAACTGTTACTAAGATTCTGGATGGTAATGGAAGAATACCATTCTCACAACATCTAAGCTTGTCAGATGTTGCCACTAATCTAAAGGCAAAACTCTGACTTCCAAAGGGACCTGCACTTTCTCCACCGATGTCTGATGAACTGATACACTACTTGAAAAACACCAAAGTCAGGTTTTGGATGTTGGCAGAGGATCTAGAAGCCCAAGGATTTCCCACTCAGTCATGGATATGTCAGATGGACTGAGTTGGGTCCAATAACAATACTGAAATTCTCAAAACAGAAAACATACTTAATGTATCGCTTTAAAAAGGAGAGGAAAGGAGTATGTAAACATGTGGAATTGAACAGAACACTCTACTTGATGCCTCGGCAGCCTACCATAGCACTCTGAATAGAAGGAGGTTATCAAGAAGTTTGGGAGGGTAACTAGTCATCTGTGTCTTTACAACGGACAAACAGCCCCAATGAACACATCAGATATACTGTTTTAAAGACGCAGTAATTATGATGGTGTTGACTTTTCATCCTCTGAAAATGCTGAGATAACCTTCAGTGAAGACAAGGCTGAGAGTAGAATTTCTTGGATTTCTTTTATAACAGAAACATACTCCCGGACTAAGTAAGTTGAAAGAACAAAGCGCTCAGCCTTTAGTTGTTTCTTTTGCAGTAACTTTTCAAACGGCCAGTAGTACTCTTGCAAAACTGTAACTGTTCATCTCTTATGACCATTATCAGATCCGAAATATGAACATTCTTACTCTGAAGGCTTTTCTCCAGAGTTAGCATCTTACTGGAAGGTTTCTGAATTCTAGTGTCTTCTCTGAGGCTGAAGAAATTACAATTACCTATAGGATCTACAGTGTTGGTATGCAAGAGAAGCAAGCTGTTTCAGTGGAAGTTAATGCTACAGTCAGTCTGTTAGAGACAAACTCCCTTTCCAAAACGCAGAGTAGTGGTTGTGACCTTCTGGAAATGACTGACTCTCTCACCAGACAAGCAGAAAAAATATTTCTTTTAAGCTTTAAGACAGTATTAGATACTACATCTCATCAGCAGGTAGGACTGCTGAATCAGAAGAGGCAGCTGACAAACATAATACTGAAGTCAGAGAATTTAATGACATAAATACAATGGACCTGCTACTGAAAGTGCGATTATCATGTAGCATAGAGAAACATTGTCAATGCTCAGGTTTTTCTTTTTTTTCTTTTTTTTTCTTTTTTTTTTTTTTGTCCTGAAGAGACCAGTGACAAGTAGATGATGCCATTAATGCAAACTGACCTTTTTGAAAAGGTCATCTTTCCATTTGAGGTCTATCTCCAAGTTTGACTTCTTTGGAATAGTGGTCCAACAATAGTCATTCTCAGTCACGGCATTCCACTGACTACTTAATAAAAAGTGCTTTAAAAAAATAATAATAAATGAAGCTTATTTACACTTTCAGATGTCAGATTTCCTGTTCAATTCTGAATTTTCAACAAGTATGCATCAGTTCTCCATTTTATTTTTTTTAAACAGAATTTATAAATCCCCTTCTTTTCAGAATGTGCATATATATAGCATACCACATTATGCATATTAAAATATACCTCCTGACTTGATGAATTAATATTTTCAATCTCAGTGTCAACAATTACATCGCAAACATTCAAACCCAGAATACTAAAGAGTCTGGTAGTATTATTTTTCTTTCTTAAAGTTACTCAAAAGGAAAAATGGATCTTATTACAGAACTTTCTCAGCAGTAAAACTGTTCTGCATTTAAGCTTCCAGTAGAAGTTTGGTTCAGTTTTTATTTCTGCCATATTCCACGATCCTTGGGAGAAGTATTGATAGATCTTGTTATCCCCGTTTCCTTCCATCTGAAAGGACTGTGTAAATACAAAGAAGAAAACCCTACTGCCCCTCAGGAAAGTGTCTGATGTGCTCAATTCTTGACCGGTTGAAGTCATATTAAGCTCACTGGCATCAGTGGTCCATCCTCCAAACTGAATATATTTTATTGTTTCATATTTGTGAATCCAAACCCAGAATACTTCAAGGTAGGGAGCAAATTTATTTCTCAGAGAAAATTTCAAAAAGGTACTCGTCAGTTTAACACCTCTTTGCCGTAGAGAGGCCTAACTTTTAGAGGCTAACCTGACTATAGTGATTAAATCAAATGAACACAGATGGTTAATAGAGCTGATTATGAACATAAGCCACACTCATATCCACCTTTACTCCTTATTCCATCTCATTTCTAAGAACCCATCATTGCAGAAAGAAAATGAAACAACCTTACTAAAAATGTTTAACATTGAAAATAAAGTTAGTAAGCGGGAACACATCCAATGTGCTCCATGCTGCACATATAAACTACAGAAATAAATTAATGTCTCTCTACAATGTACTGTGAATGGGAGATACAGATAATTTTTTTTTTTTTTTGCAGACCTCTAGCACTTAAATAGCTGAAATTTGGAAAGTAAAAATGAAATATCACATGATTATTCAGATACGAATATTTACAAATACCAGGTTTTATTAGAGTAACATCTGTAATGACTGCTCTGGGCCATAAAGAAACAGAAAAAGAAACACTTTCATTTTCATTATACCTAAAAATCTTCCGTATTGCTTAACAATCTCAAAGGAGTTTGGATCTTTAACTGAAGAAATATTCTAACAAGTAAAACTCAAACATTTTACCCAAACCTGAAGTTTCTATCACAAAACTACTACAAATTCCTTCACAGAGTTTGTGGAATGCTAGCTTACTACTAATATAGACTTTCCACTTAAAAACAGGAATCAGCCTTGGTTCTGCAACCCTACCTAGTCAGCCACTCAGTAACACACTGAATTATGTTCTACTATCTTTTTTTCCTTCTTCTTTTCTCCTATGCACCTACTTAATGGTCTATGCCAACTACTAGGAGACATGTATCCAAACAGATTTTATCTCCCTTATTACAAAACAGTGGGGAGGAAGGTAAATATTCACCAACTGTATATTTTATTATTTTCTAGACAATTAAGCATTACTGTAAGACAGATGAATGTGTAAATTGAGTAATGTTGCAATGTTTATACCTCAGTCAGTCAAAAATTATCACTCAACATGTTCTATTGCTGGAAATAAACTGTGAGCAAAAAAAAGGAAGTTTTGAATTCTTGGATTCTCTTTTGATGTGTATACATACCTCAAGGAAGTGCATATCTTCTTAAATGTGTCTAAAAAAACCCAATAAAACTTACTGTGCTCTCTCAATGTGAAACATAACCAATAAATGTGCAAATGCACTACCTTTTAAAAATCTGTTCTGATATTAATTTCACTCTGTACCTTATTTCTATACCTACAATATTACAAAGTGAAGCTCAGAATGTCTAATTGCATCTCAGAGAGAGGGCTGATGGTGCACACAGTGTTTAATATCAAGGATTCTGTGTTCAAAGATTTTACCTGATAATACTTCAGAACTACACTGGAGTGATACAACCCTGCTTGCCAACATATTTCTGACAGGTGTTTTGCTTGTTAATTTTATGCACTACCAAAAAAACCCCATGAACAAATAAGACAATTATTATGCCCTAATTATAATCAAATTTCAGCTTAGATTTTTTTTTTACTTTGTAGTGTTTCTCTTAGTGTGTGAAATGTTTTCAAGTCCCCATCAGCTTGCCTTTGTAAATTTTATGTCTTTTTATAGATTACCAAAATTGAAATACAAGGTAATCACACATCATGGTAATAGATGTCAAAATGAAATCTTTGGTTTATAGATAATGAGCTTTCAGCATATATGATAGGTAGATGCAATTAGAAAATGGGCTTTGAGAATTATCAGTAGCAATTTCCATCGTTCAGACAGCCAGTTGTATACCAATTTGTCAGCATGGAATACTTCTGTGATTACATTCAGAGTTTGAAAATGTTTTGCTAGATTCTTAACAGGGTCTCCAAAGTTGGCTGAGAACCATTATTCCATTGCTTTCTCTTACTTTCAAAGAACTGGGAAAAGATTCCGTGGTCACCTGTACTGGTTTTGGCTGGGATAGAGTTAAATTTCTTCATAGGATCTTGTATCATGCTTTGATTTGGATTTGTGAAGAAAACAGTGTTGATAACACACTGATATTTTAACCATTGTTGAACAGTGCTTACACAGCATCAAGGCCTTTTCTGCTTCTCACACCACTCCACAGGCGAGTAGGCTGGGAGTGCACAAGAAGTTGGGAGGGGACATGGCTGGGACAGCTGACCCCAACTGACCAAAGGGATACTCCAGACCATAATGATGTCATGCTCAACATATAAATCTGGGGGAAGAAGAAGAAAGGGGGGGACATTCAGAGTTGTGGTGTTTGTCTTCTCAAGTAACCATGGCGTGTGATGGAGCCCTGCTTTCCTGGAGATGGCTGAACACCTGCCTGCAGATCGGAAGTTGTGAATGAATTCCTTACTTTGCTTTACTTGTGCACGCAGCTTCTGCTTTACTTATTAAACTGTCTTTATCTCAACCCTCACGTTTTCTCACTTTTACCCTTCTGAGTCTCTCCTCCATCTCACTAGGCGGGAGTGAGCGAGCAGCTGTGTTATACTGCTTAGTTGCCAGATAGGGTTAAACCACGACATCACCTTTGCTATAGATTTTATGGACATTCAAGCACATTAATGTTTGCACATTCTAATGTCTAGAAACTGTATGCTCCTGTGTATTTTGTTTTTCATGTGTTTTTCCTCCAGAATCAAAAGCACAACACAGAAATATAAACTCATATGAGGACGTTGTCTATTTATTAATATTTATTTAGCAATTTTTTATTCATTTTAAAGTTGATTTTAAGTTGCACTTCCTCTGTTGTTCCTCTTGAAGCATCACAATTGAGTGTCATGGTTTAACCCCAGTCGGCAACTAAGCACTAAACAGCTGCTCGGTCAGCCTCCCTGCCCCAGTGAGATGCGGGAGACAATTTAAAAAAAAAGTAAAACCTGTGAGTTGAGATAAAGACAGTTTAATAGGACTGCAGAGGAAGGGGGGGGGGAAACACAACGGTAAAAGAATATACAAAACAAGTGATGCACAATGCAATTGCTCACCACCCACTGACCAATGCCCAGCACATCCCCGAACAGTGATCGCTGCCCCCCAGCCAGCTCTCCCCAGTTTATATACTGAGCATGATGTCATATGGTATGGCATAGCCCTTTGGCCAGTCTGGGTCAGCGCCCCTGGCTGTGCCCCCTCCCAGCTTCTTGTGCACCTGGCAGAACATGGGAAACTGAAAAGACCTTGACTAGTGTAAGCACTACTTAGCAAGAACCAAAATATCAGTGTGTTATCAACATTATTCTCATCCTAAATCCAAAACACAGCACTATACCAGCTACTAAGAAGAAAATTAACTCTATTCCAGCTGAAACCAGGACATCGAGCCACACATCAAGATGAATAGAGAATGTATTTCAAGTAAACCACCTATTCTCTGATTATCTGGGTCTATTGCACTTCATCCTAGGGTAGTTAAAGAGCTGGCATGTGAGATGTGAGAATACAGCCAAGTATGTCCCAAAGATGTCATATAGCACACAACAGTCCCGGAAATACAGAATGCCCAGACAGCAAAAAAAATAGAGCTTGCTGAAGGATCTGCTACTCTGTGAAACATCCAGAGAAGACAAGATCAGTCTCTTGGTGTGTAGTTCAATTTTATAAACCCTGACACATCAGTTAAAGATGTGTGTGTTATCTTAATCTCGTTTTTGAAGAGAAATGTCTTGACATAAGTCTCCCTTATTTGACTTTACCAAATGTATTATTGATCAGAATAAGGCTATCTGTTCCTCATTTTTGCTGTACGCAAGACTTATGTCACATTTGATGATTTATGATCCTCATAAAAACCATAACCATCTTTTGCCTTTTCAGCTCTTTGTTCTTGCTCTTGCATTGCTCCTGTCACCTCTAATGCCAATACATAAGTGCTCATGTAACATGGGCGTGATGAACCTTGCTACTGAACATTTTTTTTAAAGAAGAGACGGCTCAAGAAAACCACAGAAACCCAGCAGCAGCAGAACCCAAACAGGGGCCCAAGATGGATCACAGCAGACAATCTTAGGCAATCCAAATGGCAGATGCACCTGGACAGAAATCTGGTTTTAACTTGTGAATGACAGCATGCTGCTGCACCAGTTCTTACTAGGAAAACAGAAAGATGTCTAATGCAAGGCAAGAAGTATTTGAATAGAGAGGTCCAACATAGAGAACCTGTTGTACTAATTCTTAAACTGACCATTTATACAACATACCCATGTTATTAATCCTAGTGAACCATTAAAAACAAACAAAAAACCAAAACAAACAAAAAACCCAAACTGTTGCATTATTCCTTAAATACTGTTACTTATTTTACAACTTGAGAATTACTGTTTTGTTGAATTCTGTTGAATTGTTTTGCCAGTTGAACTTTGCATAGGAGATTAAGATATTCTTTATTATATAATCTTTATTTTAGTTATATTTACATAAATTATTGAAAGTTTGAGAGTGCCATAGAACACTTAAGTTGTGGCAGCAAAAGAAGTGCCAAGAGTAGAGCCTAGGTAGACCCAGTGAAGAGAAAATAGTAAAAAGCATTTAGAAATTTAATGTACAATCAAAAAGCTCCTGGACAAAAAACTATTTTTTGTGATGTATGAGAAAATTTGGACAAAACTTGTTGCTTGTACAAATTTTCTGTATTTTTCTGCTGAAATATTGCAGTACCTATTGAACATCAGTGCAATCAAAGATGCATCCATTCTGAATAAAACATACGCCTTGAACAAGTTTCCTCTTCCCCCAAAAGGCATTTAAAACTGTTTGACATGAAAGCACCATCTCATATTTCCACACAAGATCTAAACTAGTATGGGTATTCAAATTATTTTTCCCATAAAAGATCCAGAAAGAGATAATTTGAAGAATAAAAACCCAGAAAAACTATTTTTAGATTTGCAGTAACTGTGACATATAAACACAATCAGAAAACAAGCGAACTAGCAAAATGCATGTTTGCTCTCTAAGTATTTACATAAATAAAAAGGCCCAAACATAAATTCCAAAAGAATTAACCTGCAAAGTGAAGGCTACTTGAGAATCAGTTTTATTACAATGCATGGACTTTTAAAGTCAAAACCTAAACAAACCCTCCCCTCAAAACACCACAGAAAGATCTGTCTGAATAAGTTCATTTCATGTTGAGATGACAACAAAGGCTTCACAAACACCCTATCATATTGATTTGCACAGCCTGTGCTGAAGTGCAGCCTAGCTGAAGCTAGAACTACTGAGAACATTCAGTTCAAGAATGAAGAATGGAGGAGACATCTGCATCTGCAGTAATTCAAAAGGACGTTTTCTGAAAATTTAACGTTCTTGCAGCACACAGTACATTTGATTTGAATAAGCAAACTAGAGGTCCTGCCTTCTTCATTAGTTCCCATTTTTCTTTAGTTTAAGCAGCACAAAAAAATCATTTATCGTACAGACAGCTCTGCAATTATGTGGAATCTTAGAGAGAGGTTATTACTTTTTTAGCTCACTTCACTCACCAAGACTTTGTTATCCAAATTATATCAATTCTGAACTAAGATCCTAACTCATTGTCCTGGTTTCGGCTGGGATGGAGTTGGTTTTCTTCCTGGTAGCCGGTATGGGGCTGTGTTTTGGGTTTAGGTTGAGAACAATGTCGATGATACACTGATGTTTTGGTTCTTGTTAAGTAGTGCCAAGTACTTGCTAAGTGGTGCTCACACTGGTCAAGGACTTTTCAGCTTCCCATGCTCTGCCAGGGGCACGGGAGGCTGGGAGGGGGCACAGCCGGGGCAGCTGACTCAGACTGGGCGGGGGCTATTCCATACCACGTGACGTCATGCTCAGTATATAAGCAGGGGAGTTGGCCGGGGAGGGGTTCGATCGCTGCTTGGGGGACGTGCTGGGCATCGGTTGGCGGGTGGTGAGCAATTGTACAGTGTACCGCTTGCTTTGTATTACTACTGTTCTATTTTTTTTTTTATTTTACTTTAGTTATTAAACTGTTTTTATCTCAACCCACGAGTTTTCCCCTTTTGCCCTTCCGATCCTCTCCCCCATCCCACCAGTGGGGGGTGAGCGAGCGGCTGCGTGGTGCTTAGTTGCTGGCTGGGGTTAAACCACGACACTCATAATTTGATCAAATGGTTAAAAGTACATTGAACTTTTAAAACTAGCTATTGCTCAAGAAAACATTAAGATTGATATTAAGATTATATTAATATTCCTTTAAAATATAATCGTTAGATGTGAGAGCCAGCTTATTTTATCTACAACATATGCAATTTATACTCCAAAAGGAAATTAGTCAAATCACTAAAAGACACATAGGAAAAGACATCTGTGCAGATAAGGATTTTTTCATTTAAGCAATCACAAAAATTACATCGGCTGAAGTGTCTTTGTACACATCAAGAATTATCACAGACATGTTCAATCATGCTCTGCAATACTGAAAAATAAATTTATTTTTATGTGAAACAGTAAGATCTATGGCTTGTGTTTAGTACTCCCTTTAAAAGGTACTAAAACAGAGCCAATCATTGTACATAAGATGAAGTGATAGTTTAGGAAGAAAATGTGATTAAATGGTAACAAAAGAGGGCCTTTACTAACCACAGTGTGATAAGAAAAATACTTCAACAATATCAAAGTATCAATTTGTCAAAACTAAATTATAAGAGCTGTCGAACTGGAACCTAATACATGGCTGATAGTAAATGTGACAACATTTAGGAAAATAGTGTATTCTATTAAACTGCTAGAGATATGTCAGAAATTTCATTGCTAATTCAACATTATTGGATGAGAACAGATAAATTAAATTGCAGAATTTTCCAAAATTTCCTAAAATTACTTACTTATCCCTGCTTTGGTTTGTTACGCCAACTCAGCATAATCTTAGTAAACTTTTGACTGATTGGACTATTTCAACCAGACTTGACAGAGCAATAAAGACCCCTAATGAGAATCAAATTCCCATGCACTTTGTAGAGACAGAGCAAGTCCTTGCAGTGGGAAATGCAAGAAGAATGCACCATTCACACATGGTTTGACAACAGACATTGGCCATAAGGACACAAAGATCCACAAGAGCAGAGCCACTCGTCCTCTGTCCCGTGGCAGAAGTTACAAGCCAGAAGAACAGCTAGGGTTCGATGAAGAGAAGGGAGGGAAGAAAACCTAGAGGATGTAAAGCACATATCCATAGGAAATGGGACTTTGTTACTTCAACTGCTTTTGAAACAATGTTCTGTCTGCTAACATATGAATAAACTACAACTGACCTTGAGAAAGAATGCTTTGGGGAAGCAGAAGACATGGCATCCAAGTGTAAAAATATCCCATGAGAGCTTCATATATCCTGAAGCAACATAATATATCAGATATAAACAAGTACATTCTTTACTGCTTCCAGCAAAGAAGGAAGAAGAACATATTAAGGGGGGAAAAAATTAGTAAAACTTCAGAGAAACTGATTTATAATTGCTATTTCATTTGCAATAGCCTCTCACTGTAATTATTCACTCTGATCTTCTGCAACTCGAAGTTTGGATTAAAGATTATGCCTAAGATAAAAAAACAGTTTAAAAAGAGCAGGGAAAATCACATGCACACTAGCAGAAAACAAATTCTGAGTAAAGGAATACTATCCATTTACAGAGAAAAATCTTACACTGTAAACTACTTTGACTTGAAAAACTGTTTTTATATTAAGCTGAGAATGTAAAGGTCTACCATCTTCAGTGTTACAATTACAGAACAAAGAGAGATCACTAATGATGCTGAAGGCAAGTACAAGACCTTTAAAATTAGTATTTCTAAAAACACACCTTTTGAAATTTTTAAAGGCTTTCTTCCAAATTATTATTCTCCTCAGTTAAACAAGGGAAGAAATGATTTGGGAGAAGGCAATTAACATTGGCACAAAACCCAAAATTCATTCCTGAGCTGAACTTGCCAAAAAATCATTAGGTGAGATATTGGTAAGTACTTACCAACTTTCTACTGTCAATTATACCAATGCCAAGTATGCTGGTAATTTAAATATTTGATAACTGATCCACTAATTCTAAACATCCTTTATGAATGCACAATCATCTGTTGCAGTTTTATCACAGTATACTGGTAATCTTAATTACATTAGATCACATCCAATTGTCTAAACAGTCATTCATTTCAATGGTATACACAAAAATAATTGAAGGAATCTTTCTACACCTTGCAAATTCATTCATGTTATTAATAAAAGCAGAAGATCCTTTGAAGGAATCTCATTTCCCTATTCAGTTTGAAAGGTTGTTTTTTTTTTTTAAATAGACATCTAATTTTTTTTCCATCAGGCAGAAGCAAACATTTAGAATGTATCATTATCAACTGGAACATTTTATGGTAAGTTTTTTTACCATATTTTCATAGAGATAGCTCGCAGACTGATTGCAAGCAATGTCACACATACATTATTTGCTTCTGCAGCAGTACCATGGGTGACACATATCTAGAGAAAGTCTATCCCAAAGTGACTGTCTGCCATTTCAGTGGTTTCCCTACTGTAATCCCCCCACCATTTACATCCTTTCCCCTAATTACTTCACTGCTTTCTTTAGCTCTTATTCCTCTCCCAACATAGAAAGGGAACTGAAACAATCTCCGTATCTAGTAGACAGATCCAAATCTCTCCCTAGCACAATTGGTCCCTCACTGATTGCTTTTAAGTGATATATATGCGACACACATATATACAAAAAAGCCAGTATTTAACAACATTTTTGTGTACTTAAAGTTACATATACACTACAGAGCATTATATCATCTAATAGGCAAAATTACATTTGTAACTACTAAAGCCAGAGACAGATTTTCATTAATTTTGGTGTCTTGAACTAACAAATATTCAGGAAATTGTCAAGCAGTCATTAATATGTCTCTGTTTTTAAGAAAAACTGAATCAAATCACAGGTCAAGGCCTGAATTCACAGCAACATCACATCCTGAATGAACCATGGTAACAGGGGAAAGACTAGGTTTAGCTATTATTGCTGCTGCTAAGGAGATCCTTAACCCTGCTGGTGGCTACCTTCCACTAGACAGAGGAGCAAGCAGAGGCTCAGCCTGATACCAGACCCTATTACCAAGCATAGCCATGTCAATGTCACCATGGTTCAAAATATACTAAGTCTTTGAGGGGTGGAGCTGTAACCCTCTCTTTAGTCCCCTGCTTTAAACTTCCTGCTTCCCACATAGAGGTTTAGCTGCTTGTGTATCAAGGATCCAAGACCCAGCTCTTGTGGCAAAGCTGCATGACCCTAGCTCAGTTTTCACTAAAAATTGTTAAATAGTGAGAAAAATTGTAGGAATATTTGGAGAAAAATAAGCTAAAACTCCAGACAGAAGTTAAATTGAGTGAGATGGGGATCATCAGTAGCTAAAAGGTTCAAGAGGAAAAGCACCAACAGGGTATGGCATAAAATAATTTAAAAATAAATAAACAAGGAGGACAGCTGGGAAACATCTGGCCAAGTGATCAGCATTAGAGCAAGTGGCAGACAGATTTGGGAATGGTGAGGACACTGGAGACAGCCCTTCCCCTCCTGACCAACATACGTGAGGAAAGCCTCTTTGGATAGCTTACTGGTGATGGTGAACATACAAATGCTTAACGCAACAGCTCATTAAGCCTTGACTATCTTTTATGTACATGTGTACCAGTAAATAGTTACTTTATATATTTAAGTTGTATGTATCCAACCTGCACAATCTCTCTGCACTCATCTCGCCGAGGCAAGCAGCTCTGGTGCTGGCACAATCCACAGGAAACAGCTCTAGTGTGGTGCACAGAGGGGTTTCCTGAACCAGGGAAATCTCAGGGGGAGTGGAGAGACCTGTCAGGAGCCCGCAGCTCGTGTGACAGTGGCTGACAAGACCTGGGTGGGGCCAGGAGCAACAGCAGCCAAAGCTCCCTGAGGAGTGCTAGCGACCAGGGCATGGCACAGCAGTTTACATAGAGGAGTGCTGTAGCTCTGACAGCTGGACCAAGGAGCAACGGTATCTACCAGGCAGAAGGCCTTGTCCTCTCTAAGCTCTGCACCCACCATGACTGACGCAGCTTTCCAGACAGAGCTCTGGTGGGAACACGCTGCCACCCAGGTGTCAGGCTGCAGGGTGTGCCCTACTCTTATGCCAGTAACGGATGGCAGCAGTGAGCACAGCTGTGGGAGGTGCGCCCAGGTAGAGGAGCTCCTCTGCTCGGTGGCAGAGCTCCAGGAGGAGATGAGTAGGTTGAGGAGTATCAGGAAGTCCAAGAGAGATAGACTACTGGAATCGCACCCTACCTTCCCTGGGACAGGCCCCACAGGCAGACAGGACACATGATACAGAGGATTCCCTATCCTCTCTCCATCCCACAGACTGTGTTGACTTAAGGGATAGGGGGGAATGGTGACAAGTTTCTGCCTGGTGCAGCAGGCGCATCTCCTCCGTGACTACCCCACCTTCCCAGGTGCTCTTGCATAATAGGTATGAAGCTCTGCAAGTGGAACCAAACAATGACGAGGATGATGGCTCATCTAGGTCAGAGGCATCACCGAGGTTAAGTCAGCCTATGCCCTGCATCAAAAGTGTTTTCATAAAGAAAAAAAGACATGTCATTGTCATAGGAAACTCTCTCCTGAGGGGAACGGAAGGCCCAATACGCAGATCAGACCCACTTCTTAGGGAAGTCCAATGCCTCCCTGGGGCCTGGGTTAAAGACGTGAAGAGAAAACTCCTACCCTGGTATGGCCCTCGGATTATTATCCATTATGGCTTTTTCATGTAGGCAGTGATGAAGTTGCAACAAGAAGTCCGAGGGCAATCAAGAGAGACTTCAGGGCCTTGGGACAACCGTTTAAGGGATGGATAGTACAAGTAGTGTTCTCCTCTATCTTTCCAGTTGCAGGGAACGATGAGGGAAAAAACAGGGAGAGTCAGCAGATCAATACCTGTCTCTGAGACTGGTGTCACCGGCAGAACTTTGGGCTTTTTGATCATGGGTTGGTCTACAAGACATCAGGCCTGCTAGCCTCAGACAGTATACACCTTTCTCAAAGGAGGAAAAGGATCTTTGTGCAACAGTTATCAGGGCTCATTGAAAGAGCTTTAAACTAGATTTGAAGGGGAAAGGGATAAAACCAGGCTTGCTAGAGATAAGCCTGGGGGTGGCACACCCGTGTTGGAGGGATGGTGTGCTAGCAAGTTCCTTCAGTCTGCTCCACGATGTGCTGAATACCTGGAGTACATTTGAAATGTCTTTATACTAAGGTGCACAGCATGAGAAATAAAGAGAAGCTAGAAGCTTTGGCACAGTCCCATAGCTATGACATCATTGGCATAAGTAAAAACCTAGTGGGATGAGTCCTGTGACTGGTGTGCTGTGATGGACAGTTATAGGCTCTCTATAGGAAGGCTAGGCAGGGCAGGTGAGGCAGGGGGTGGTGCTGTATGTAAGGGAGAGGTTGGATTGTATGGCACTTACAGTTAGTGACAAGACATCTGAAAGCCTCTAAGTAAGGACAGAGGGGAAAGCAAATAAAGCAGGTGTTCTTGTCGGAGTCTACTGTCGACCACCCAGCCAGGAGGAATTATTCTACAAGGAGATTCTCCTTAGCTCTCCTTTTGTTGCTAGTGTATTTGTAGAAACATTTTTTGTTGTCTTTTATGGCAGTAGCCAGATTAAATTCTAGCTGGGCTTTGACCCTTCTAGTCCTCTCCCTGCATAACCTTACAGCATCCACATAGTCCTCCTGAGTTACAAAGGTCGTAAACTCTCCTTTTATTCCTGAGTTCCAGCTGAAGCTCTCTGTTCAGCCAGGGCGGTCTTCTCCCCCATTGGCTTGTCTTTTGGCACATGGGGACAGTCTGCCTGCTCCTGCATCTGTAAGATTTCCTTCTTGAAGAATGTCCAGCCTTCCTGGACTCCTTTGCCCCTCAGGACTGCCTCCCAAGGGACTCTGTCAATCAGGCTCCTGAACAGGTCAAAGTCTGCACAGGAGCACACAATTCCAAAGTGTTGGAAGTCAAGCAAGCAGGGCAGAAGGCCAGCTTGGATAAGCAGGGATCTTCTTCTAGAACTTAGGTGGAAAAGGAAAGTGTATGGACATTGGAAGCAAGGACAGGTGACACAGGAGGACTACAGAGATGCTGTTTGCCACTGTAGGGGGAAAATTCGTGCGGCCAAAGCTCAATTAGAGCTCAAGCTTGCCAGCACTCTGAAGGACAACAAAACAGGCTTTTTCAAATATGTTAACAGCAAAAGGAGGATCAGAGATAACATTGGTCCACTACTTGATGAGGTCGGTCACCTCACAAATAGGGATGTAGACAAAGCAGAGACATTTAATGCCACCTTCACCTCTGTCTTCAACATGGATGATGGGCCCTGGTACCCCTGGAGACCTGTATTGGAAGACCTTGATGGGGGGGATGATAAACTCCCAGCCAACTCTGAACTTGTTCAAGACTTGCTGCTCCAGCTGCACACATATGAATCATGGGGCCTGATGGGATTCATCCGGGGGTACTGAAAGAGCTGGCTGATGTCATTGAGGGACCTCTCTCCACTATTTTTCAATGGGCTTAGGAATCTGGAGAGGTCCCAGTTGACTGGAAGCTGGCAAATGTTGTCCCAGTTTTCAAGAAGGATAAGAAGGAAGACCCTGGTAATTACAGGCCTGGCAGTCTCACTTCAGTGCCTGGTGAAATTATAGAGAAGGTTATTCTGGGGGTTACTGAAAAACACTAGAGAAACAAGGCAGTCATTGGTCATAGCCAGCACGGGTTCACGAGGGGAAAGACCTGTTTAGCCAACTTAATTTCCTTTTATGACAAGGTCACCCATCTGGTTGACCAAGGGAAGCCAGTAGATGTGGGGTTTTGGGATTTTAGCAAAGCTTTTGATACTGTCTCTCACAGTATCCTTCTGGATAAACTGTCCAGCATACAGCTAGACAAGTCCATAATATGTTGGGTGAACAATTGGCTGATGGGTCGGACTCAAAGAGTTACAGTAAATGGGGTTACATTAGGCTGGTTGCCAGTTACCAGTGGGGTTCCCCAAGGCTCAATTTTAGGGCCAGTGCTCTTTAATGTTTTTATAAATGAACTGGATGCAGGAGTCAAAGGTACATTAAGTAAGTTTGCCAACAATACTAAACTAGAAGGAGCTGTAGAGTCCCTTGAGGGTAGAGAGGCCTTACAGAGAGATCTGGATAGACTAGAGAGCTGGGCAACCAACAACTGTATGAAATTTAACAAGAGCAAGTGCAGGATTCTGCACCTGGGATGGGGTAATCCTGGTTATATGTACAAATTGGGGGATGAGAGGCTGGAGAGCAGTCCCACAGAAAGAGATCTGGGGGTTTGGGTTGATGGCAAGTTGAATATGAGTCAACAGTGTGCCCTGGCAGCCAAAAGGGCCAACCGTGTCCTGGGGTGCATCAAGCACAGCATAGCTAGGCAGTCAAGGAGGGTGACTGTCCCACTCTACACTGCACTGGTGCAGCCCCACCTCGAGTACTGTGTGCAGTTTTGGGCACCTCAGTATAAGAAGGCCCTCAAACTATTGGAGTGTGTCCAGAGGAGGGTGACCAAGATGGTGAAAGGTCTCGAGAGCAAGACTTATGAGGAGCAGCTGAGGTCACTTGGTTTGTTCAGCTTGGAGAAGAGGAGGCTGAGAGGTGACCTCATCACAGTCTACAACTTTCTCAAGGGGAGCAGTGGAGGAGGAGGTGCCGATCTCCTCTCCCTGGTGACCAGTGACAGGACATGAGGAAACGGAATTGAGCTTCATCAGGGGAAGTTCAGACTGGACATTAGGAAAAGGTTCTTCACTGAGAGGGTGGTTGGTCACTGGAACAGGGTCCCCAGGGAAGTGGTCACGGCACCATCTTTTAGAGTTCAAGGACTGTCTGGATGAGTCTCTTAGTCATATAGTTTAGTTTTATGTAGCCCTGCAAGGAACTGGGAGTTGGACTTGATGATCCTTATGGGTCCCTTCCAACTTGAGATATTCTATGATTCTGTCTTAAAATGTGTGAACACAGTGGCCTAAAAGAGGGGTGGCAGCACTGTCTGCTTAAATCAACACTCTGTTCAACCTATTACATCAATAGGAGGAATGTTAAGATATCCAATATGTTTATAATCAAGTTCAAATAAATTAACAAAGTAATTAAAAAAAAAAGTACCATGTTTCCATTTCCATAGGACAGTGAACAAGATACATCTAGCCAAGGTAAGTGTCAGCATGTGAACACTGGAACAATGCACAAAGAAGCAAGAACAGAAGTCACCAAGAAATGATTCATGTCTCCATCCCTCCCAATTCACTCTTCCCAATCAGCGCCCTCCCCCTTGCCCACCAGTTCTGCTCTCTTAAAAAATCAATACTGAAGACTGAGTACGATCAAGACCAAAGTTTTATATTGGGACAGTTTAAAAGGCCATATAGAAATAGATGTGTATGACATACTGTAGCCAGTACAAGTGCATGCTAGCTTCCCAAAACAGAACAAAGAAATAGCTTTAAAGAAAATCAATATGGCAGGTAAAGTAGGTCACTCAATTGCTTAAGTTTGTCAGAATATGCCAAGGCAAGAAACACAAGTTATATTCATACAACTCAGCTAGTAGCTAGGTATCTATATTAAGCAGCAAGACAGAAGGTGCCCTGATTCTTATTCAGTAAAACAGATATAGATAACAATCTATGTAGGGTTTCATATATATGTCAAAAAAGTCCTTACATACTTAAGAGTTTTCAATTATTTTCCTAGATTAATGAGTTAATCATCACAAAGCATAACCTACTGCTTAACTAGCCTCACACAACTAAAGTCTTCTAAACAGACATTCCCAAGACCATCTAACTTCAATTTTTGATGCAGACTCTGAAGCTGAGACCTCCTCTCCAGGTCACACAGCTCAGAATTTTCCGAGCATGGGAAAAGCACATTGCAAAGAAAATTCCCTATCCAAATTTTATGCCAACTCATTTTGTAATATGGAAAAGAGTAGATCTCAAAGAAATACAAACAACCTGCAAGCAGCAGTCTCATGGTGGGATGTTGAGTGTAATACATGCTATGGAGCTAAGAACTGACATGTTTTAAGAGACAGAAGTTGTAAGTAACAGAAGTTTTGAGTAACAGAAGTTGTTAGTCTATGTACAACACATCTAGTTCAAATTATTACAGGAAAGTCTCAATGATACAATTAAATTTTTTCTACAGAAAAAAACCTAACCCTGTCTCTACCCCTCCATTTTGGTGTTTTGCTCACCCTTCCAGGGCTCCTCTGGCTCCTAAAGCAAAGAGTTTCAGTCCCCAGCAAGAAGAGTGGGGGTGGTTGTGACAAAGCATCACCTTCTGGAGGTCTCTCCCAGGAGAAATATGGTGTTCACTATCTATGAAAGGGATTTCCTCCTCCTCAGCCCTAAGCCTAATTAGGTTTATTTTCATACCTTTCCTCAGAAACCCTCTGCATCCTTCTCCAGGCACCCAAGGCAGCATGTCTGGCATTCGCTGGCCATCCCCCGCCTCTGGGACACCCCAGGCCGGGGTTTGTCATGCAGCAATGACCGTGGCTGTCACACCATTAGCACAGATGGTATCACACAGTCCCAGTTCACCCCAGAGAGGCAAGAATCTCCCCCAGGCAGCCAGGGCAGCCAGCACCACCCATACCAGGCCCAGGCTCTGCAAGCCCCAGACCCCTCACCCCCAGGCACTGGGGAGTCAGGGGCTGCTGCTAGTGATGACAAAAAATATAGCATTTGCTGGGCTATGCATGGAGATCCCACACTTTAATTCTGTTCTTGAAAAGTACTACAGCTTTCCTGCAATCTCAGTGATATCATAACTTGATAGCACTGTCCGCATCCATTTTCCTCCATGTTGTCACAGTCGGCACCTTTCTTAAATGGTGCTCTAAAGCTTATTTCTTGCTAAAGCTTTTCACTAAAAAAAAAAAATTCCTGGCCTTATCATGTTTACAGAAGCCTTGTGGAAGGAAACAGGAAATGAAATTTTCTCCTTTGAGGCAGACAGACCAGAAGTGAATTTGTAGGAATATGGCTGCATTAAGCACAGGATGTCCTGAAATATGCCAGGAGCACAGATCCTGTCTCATTTTTAGCATTTCCAATACCTTCAAAACCTATTTAAGAAGTATTTCTTTTTTACATTTAAAGGTTCTAACACAAGTGGACTTATAAGCTATAATTAGTATCTTCCAAGTATTTTAAGACACCATTTTAATATTTGAGGGCATTGGAAAAAAACAAGTGTCACTGAATATAGCTTTTGACAACAAGTTTAGGGACTCAAAGCTGCTTTTTGGTGGCAAGGTCAAGAAGAAAATGTATTGCTGAGAGTTTAAACCAATGTTCTCTGACCTGACAGTAAATGCACTACCCTTTTCCCTCAGGGTGGCTTGTTGAAAATTCAGCTATGACTGGTGCTTGTTACAAGTTATATGAACAGCCTTCACTGCAAAACAATTTTGAAACTAATCTGCAACAGATCTCAAATTACAGGAGAAGGGGAGGAGGTGCTCCAGGAACCCCGGCAGAGATTCCCCTGCGGCCCGGGAGAGACCCCGCGGGGGCAGGGGTTTCCCTGCAGCCCCTGGGGAGGCCCCGGGCTGGGGCAGGGCAAAGTGTGAGGAGGAAGGGGCGGCAGGGAGGAGCTGTTATGGAGTGACCGCAGACCCCCATTCCCCATCCCCCTGTGCTGCTGATGGGGAGAAGGTGGAAGAGGCAGGAATGAAGGGGTGAAGGTGAGCCTGGGAAGAAGGGAGGGCAGGGGGAAAAGTGTTTTATTTTTTGTCTTTGTTTCTCACCATCCAACTCTATTTTAATGGGCAATAAATTAAATTAATTTTCCCCAAGTTGAGTCTGTTTTGCTAGTGATAGTAATTGGTAAGTGATCTCCCTGGCTTTATCTTGACATACAACCTTTTTTATCTTATTTTCTCCCCCTGTCCTGTCAAGGATGGGGAGTGAGAGAGTGGCTGGGTGGGGTCTTGCAGATAACCGAGGTCAACCCACTACATCAACAAAGTTGACTGCAATGGTAGAGGGCAGCAATGTTTTTGCATGCTAAGCAAGGTATTGCAGTCCATTCTCATAATCTGGGCTACCAAACTAATCACAACACAAATTATATAAAGCTAAATTATTTGAACTCCGACATTTTTTCCCTCTGATCTTGAGAAAAGTTTTAGGATTTGTAATAATTCAAAGCTGATATATAACATAGCTCATTCAGGTAGTGAATAAGGCAATAACGCTAATGGCTGTAAAAGACTGAAACCTTTCAAGTGTTCTTGGCATTAGCAAGCAATTTCCAGGAGACTATTCCTAGGGAATTTAACTACCATAACAGAAACTACTTTGATTTTAATAAATCATTTACTCAGGTAAAAAAACACCAGCAGCAACACAACCTGAGGAAAGAGTCAGGCAATCCAGTGACCAAGCAAAGTGAATGGAAACCCTTTATCATCTGTCACACTGTAGGTTTAGAGAATCATCAGAGAAGTAGTTTTCCTTCCTTCTGGAAATAAAGATTAGAAGTAAAGCTATGCAGCACATGAATATCTACAGATATAGTGGGGGAAGAGGAGTGGGGGGTGGAAATTACCCTATATGACACACAGATGCATAGAGCAGTTGAAACGAATCCGTAAAAGGTAACTTACCTACTTCAGCAATAATAAAAGACTGAAAAGCAAGGAAACGTTCGTTCTAGCCTTTCAATTAGTTTGAAAATTTTAAAAGATTTCTTTGTCCTAACTTCACACTGAGCTTTATCAGATGCACCTTTCCAAAGGAATTTTTAAGATTTCCATCGAGTTACTTGGTTAACTCCATCTGTAGTTTGTAAACATTACATTTGGCTTAAGTTTTAGTCACAGCTTGTCAATATTCAGAGTTCCATAATGGATCAATTGATTTAAAAAATTTTAATTAACTCTCACTGAGGACAATACAGTAATCATAATTTTACTCACTGACTAAACAATATTTTTATGCTTTTAATTATGATAGTTCCATCCTTAGGAAGAAGAGGGAGAAATATATGTGTCTGTTCATTCATTTATAGCCCTTTCCCCTTTATGTGCCTTGCCAGTGCTTTGACTATTACTATTTAAAGAATGCCACAGTAAGAAAAAAAATCAATGAATTATATAACTCAGATTAATAGCGTTCATGTAAGAAAATGAGACACTGAACATGCAGAAGGAAATGGATAATTTTTTTCCTTAAAAACAAACAAAAAAACCAACAACAAAAAACTGGTGAAGCCTGGAGTGTTGGATAGCTTACAATGTCAGTAGGAAACAAAGTCTATTAATTTTCAGCATGTTACTGCTTAGCAAAATACAATTTCCCTATCACTGGTCCCAAAGGGAAGAGTTCAAAAAATAACATAAATCAGCTATATTGGCAGTTGAAAAGTTGAAAAAGAAACATCACAAAGATCATTGCTAGTGACTTGGGAAACAAATTATAATTTTAGAGGATTTGTAAACACTTGGAAGAGTAAATGAAAGGAGGTTTTGAAAACTGCTGATGGGAATTCATCAAAATGAATTCCCAAGTTATATAAACTACATCTATTCCCCCTGATTTGATAACACTGCAAGGAAGGGACTTAGGAAAAGAATACATCTTTAAAAGAGGAAGAAAATGCTGACAGCAGCATGTATGGGGCTCTGTAAGGCACTTTCAGCTTTTAGTATCTCACACGCATGGGAGATAATTTAGCACAGAGGATATAGCTTACTGCTCATAAAAACATGTTACATTTAGAAATACACCCAAATCGGAAACAAATCCAAACATTCCAAGTCTATAAACAGTCTCTAATTTTGCAATGGGCTATCTCTAATTTTGTAATAGATTGAAAGAAAAGTAGTGATTCAAAAATACATGTTTGAGCTGCTGAGACATACTCCAGCACTGATATTTGGACCAGTCTCTAGAGGAAGAAAGCTGGTGTTTGCTTCTGATCTTGAACAAGTCAAGTCATTATTTTCCCATTTTAATTAATCACTTATACGCATTTGATTTTTATATTGAAAAGTATGTTAGGATTAATTGGTACAAAGCACTTGAAGTATTTACATTAAGATGCAAGAGAAAATTATGACAGATGATATTAGAGATCAAAAAACCTATAGAATCAAATTATAATCTGTCTCAGAAAAAAAATCAGAAGTTATATCTGGATGTCTGCTATTGCAAAATGCAAGCATATTACAACTAAAACAAATGTACTAAGAGGCGTCAAAAGGTATGAGCTACATTAAGTTTCTGAATAGGACTAGACAGACTAGTACTATTTTAAATTACTTAATCTTACCAGTCTAAATGAAGACTTGCAACTCTAGTCTTCAGTTTCTCTTATCACTTTTTCTCCCCCCTAAAAAGGTAAGATTAGAAAAAGGACTTTGTTCAGCTCCATGAACCTTTACAATTGATCCAGGAAAATAATAAAAAAAAAATCTCTGTGGCAAGGTAAACATATTTATTTATTTATTTATTTATTTATTTTCTCCTTAGTAATTATAGTTGAACAAGTCACAGGCTTAGCATTTCTAATCTTTCACTTTGAGTAGAAGAACCCCAAAACATGATTCACAGTGGGTATTTCTTAAGCATCTTTTGATCTTCTGCACTTGAGAACTAATGACTTGCTGTCTTCAGACATCTGCTGAGACCTAATGTTGTGAAAGTCTGTGCTGAATTGCCTCCTTCTTTAAGCCTCCAAACTTGTCTGGTGCTAAAGAGGAAACAGCGTCTTCAACTCCCCAATACAGGGAAGCCATGCAACACACAAAGCTTACTGTTTATTCACTGACTACCATCTGTATATCTGGAGATGCAAGAAACAGGAGTCAGTCTTTGTGCAAAGAGAATTCATGTGCAGGATGCTAACATATATTTTGCTCACATTGATGAAGCTATGCTGAAGTGATGAAAATCAGGCCCGTAATTCACAACAGCTCCAAGATTTCAGTCTCAGAATAGTGCAGATTTTTTTCCCCCACACAATATTTAATTTACTCTTGTCATTAAAGAATCATTTATAGCACAGATTTGCCTTTATGTTTCAACTATGCTACAAGCTCAAGGTAAAGGGTGTTGACTGTATCAGTCAACTGAACACTCCTAGAAGATACAGGTATTTTGATATTTGTTTTATGCACTAAGTTTACTTCAGTACTGTCACATAGCGTAAAACTCCTAAAAGAAAGTAGAAAAACAGTCTCAAATTTCACAGTGGAAAAGTCAGAAAAAGGGATTTATGAATTTACGGTCAATTGAGAAGCAGAGTTTAAGAAAAATGATAAAGAAAAACAGACATTTCCATATTTCAGATAAGAAAAAAGCAAAAATTCCTCCAAAGCTTCAGATATATTCTGAGTGACTTAATTCAGTATTCCTAAACAAGTATGTACAAGCAGTAGTGCCACTGAATTACCTTCTTGCTAATGTTTTACTACACAGTATGCCTACAAAGGTACTTAGCTGAAAAAAAATCAATTACCCCGTTAATTATTTTTGATTAAGAAAGGAAGTATATACTGATATTAGTTAAAATTGTAGTTCCACATGCTTTAGTACTGAAGCATTTTTACTGCCTACAGTTTGATTATACTAATTTCATATAAAAAGTTTTGCTATTGTAATTTCATTCCACAATGTTTTAACAGGTTCTGACTTACTGGAGAGCCATGGCTTTCATTCAACTAATTTAATCACATTGGACTTTGATAAACAGGAAGGAAACACTTAGATCCAATGCAGCTTAGCATCAAAACTAGTCATTGTAAAACTGTTAGGGAATCTATTATCAGATGTTTTAAGTAACTGTTTCAGAAAATACGTCAACATATACCAACATTGTAATGAAACTTTGCCGCCACTGTTTCATAGCAGCTGGTATTGTACATGGTCCTCTTGCAAATGCCTTTTGGGGAAAAATAAAAAAGAAAAAATTTGACAGAATTTATTTTAGGGTAGCTGACAAAGAATGGAGATCTGAGTTGGTTCCTTCACCAGCAGCATCAAGGAACTATGGCACCAATGGTACTTTTGACAATGACCACTTCCTATACAATCTTCCTCCTATGAAGATACACATGTAAGAGATTATTACCAACCTTAAAAAAAATTATAAGACCTCTCCCTAGATAAATGAGGGAAAACATTTTCTGGTCTGTTTTCTGATTTTTCAGCTCATCTTTGTTTCTTTGCTAGAATGTATAAGAATACATAAATATTTATAATCAAAATACCCAAAACAGATAAAACTTCTTTCACTCTTGTCTCACAACATCAGAGGCTTGGCAGCATCCTCATCACAGTTTTCAGACATAGTAAATCTCCTCAGTCTTCTGGTTTCTACTATGTTCAGTTTGGGTGGAACAAGCAGACTATTATGGAATACTATTCTCCAAGTATCGTCATATTAAAACATAAACGAGTTCAGTGTTTGAAATTTCATTTAGAAAGACATTGGCCTATTTGGATCTCCTGCCAAGAACAGGTCAAGTAAGTTTCCTAACATGAGAGATTTGCACAGTTTCACTGCAGTACACACACTGGACATTTTAAGAGTGAAGGGGCTTCTTGCAATGTCATAAGAGCTTTTCCTTTAACTGTCAAAGTCCTCAAACTTCTAATGTGTTACATAAGTTAACAACAATGACAGTACCAGTACACTTGTGGAAAAAAAGAATATTTGATTTAAAAAATAACAATAGTAAATTGACTTTTGAATGTTAGATTAAAATTCAGCAATCCATATTCTTGCTGGTGAAAGTGGTTCAAAAAAAAAGAAAAGCCTCTTCAGTATACTCTGTAATGCTCTTTCAACAGACAGATTTCATTGATTTAATTTAAGGAAATAGCTGAGGTGCTGCAGTCAGACCCTCTGCCATTATCTACTCCTTGAAGGAATGAGGTTCCGAGTCCAAGGCACAAAGTGAGGTTTATTAGGATAAGGCACTTATTAAGTAGGTAACAATTACACCACCCTGAGAGTGGGGACTCTTTTGTTTCTATTCCAAATTCCTTATAGTCTACCTCTTAGTTATCACTCAATTCTCAGGAAAGTAGCCTTACCTGGCATCACAAGTAAGGGGAGATCACCAAGGCGTGGGCCAGCCATTCTTCAGGAGCGCTCAAATCAGGCTCTCAGTGAGCAGTTTATACACCCTTCCTTAGTGGTTTCTGTGGTCATTGCCCAGCAGCACCATGTCGCTGTCACTGGGCAAGCTCAGGACTTGCTGTTGCCAGGCAAACTCGGGCCCAGCACAATGAAAAGTGAGACCCCTGACCAAAGCACTGCTACTTGGTTTGGATCATCTCCCCACGTGAGGTAAGCTCCTAAACAGTGACAGGGCAGAGGCAGAAGTTGATATCTATTTAGGTATCTAACTCTATAAATGCTTTTACATTTGTTGGCCTAAATGCCTATTCAGATCTTGAATTTCCTAAGAGGAAAAAGATAACGATACCTGGAGTTCTGATTTGGAACCACTTCTACCATTGTTAAAGATGATCGAATGGTAACCAGATGCATGAACTCTGTTCACATTTTGCCCCGTTCTCAATATTTGATAGCAAGCAAGGGTTTTTTTGTTCTGTTACAAGGAAATCGCAAAGAAGCTTTCATGTTAAGTGGATAAGAAAGAATTAGAAGCAAACCAGTAGTAAGTCTACCTGACATTATCAAAGGCCTAGCACAAAGAAATGAAAGGATATAATTTGTGATGCCTATCACATTTTATAAAGTGCCCTACTTACCTGTTGACACCCTACTGAATGAATTATATCAACATTAGCAATTTTATTCCATTTCTCCAAAAAGAATAAGCAGCAAGGTACTTAATAATCTGCTGAGGAAAAGAAGCTTCAAGCCTACCTTGCCTTTTCAAACAGAAAAGGTACTTAGGAAAGTTTCATTGTCTTGTCAAAAAAAAAAAAAAAGTTTCACTATAGTAAGAAGGAAAAATAGCAGCATCACCACATCCTTAAGGTGCTTTAAATACGCAGCTAACCTTTTTAATGTTTTTGTGCATTTGCAGAAATTGAAATGTGACCAACTGATAGATGATTTTGTATGGAGTAATTAATTTTGTACTAAACCAGTTTTAAATATGCCTAAAATCAGGTTCAAAAGAGTTGACACTCAAATACTTGAGTAAGAAAATTATTCCTACACAAATTTTCATCAAATAATTAAATCATTTTGGCATTATGTGGGTCTTTGGTTATTTCAAAGCCTCAGGCTGCTAAACATAATTTTTGAGAGCATTAGCAATTCATTGAACTAAGACTTACGCCTTGTTTTTCCACTGTTCTGTTTTATACAAGGTCTATTACCAAGTTCTACCTCAAACATTCTCTTTATTTAAAGTGAGGAAACATTTCCTATGGGAATTGCTATATTGGCTGTTACTAGTAGAAGTACTAAAACTAGTGCAGGTTTCATTTAAATCAGCCTCATCTGATCTCATCAAAACTCCTACAGAAAAACACATACAAAGATCTTTTACAAGGTAACAATGAGGATTATTAATCACTACAACTAAGAAATGACATTTTTTGCAAATACTGAAGCATTCAAAACATTAGTCATAAGCAAACAGCCTTAAACACAATAGTGAAGCCATCTATCAGTGATAATTTCTCTCTGTATAACCCCTCTCCAGCACCATAGAAAGCAACTTACCCTGCCTCCAGGTTTCAGGTAGTTGGATACAGCTACCAGCAAAGCTCATCCTAGTTGGATCTAGCTGACCCCTCTTTGAGCAGGGAGTTGGACTAGACACCTCCACAGGTCCCTTACCACCTGAATTATTCTGTGATTCACTGCAGCACTAGTAGAGGTGCTCCAGAGGGAGTTCAGTTTCAAAGGTTCATTCAGTCACAGTGCTCTTCCTCAGGAAGTTTGAGGAAACTCAAAACCAGAGTTACTTCACAAAGTCCTCCCTTCATGTGAGACCCTCAGAACAAATAGATTTTTTTCAGATAGGAGACCTTGGATGATTACAGAGCCATCTTCAGTACCTAACCACAACTAACCTCCCCTCACTGGTAGAGAACCCCAGATCTGCCCCTTCCCCTAGGCAACAGCTTCCAGATGTAGCACAGAAAGGTTATTGGGTCCCAGGCTCCCACAGACAGGGAGTGGAGCTTATATAGCCCAGGGCTGTAATAGAAGAAGTTGTGGGACAATATTTGAAAGGGAATATTTTTTAGATTAATTGTTAAGGAGATAGGAAGATAATCAGTAAAAATCTTACGAACTGTTTTTTTGTTGAGAAGTCACAATCAAGGAGTTGTAAATACACCAGACACACTAAAACTATGAAAGAATATGTTATCAAGCAATCTAAAACTCTAGATGTAAAAAATAATGTCTTCAATACTAAAACTGTTATTAAAATCTATAGATAGAATGATTGGCCGTTATTGTGCAACCTTAAGAAACAAAACTGAAGACATAAAATGGCTGTTGCAGAATACAGCTATAGCAAGTACCAAATCCTGCTGGGTCTCTCTCTGCAGAGTTTAGAAGTGCTTTCAGTTTCCAGAAATTTCTTGGCTGAAGACAGTCAGCATCTCATCAATCCAACAACATTCTCTGTTGATCAATGTTTATAAGCCTTGACCTAGAATTCCATCTAAACTGCATCTTGCTCTTTTGATGCCATATTTGATAAGTGAGTTTTGATAATGGACCTCCCAGATGAAAGATACATACTGAAAAAAGAGAGCAAAAACGAATGAGAACATTTAATTGCTAGCAACAGAGACTAAACTCATGCGGAGAATTACTAGATAATTCAAAAAAATCTGCCCTTTAAGTGTTGTTTTGCTTTTCTCCTTGACATGCTGTTTCTACCCCTTAATTTGCCAGTCCACTTCTGAAGACCTCCCAATAAAAGAAAACTGAATTTTAAAAATTGAGAAGATTACACTGCTTCTTTTTCACCTGCTAAATGGAACTTAAGTGCTCACTTGCATGTTTCAGGTAGTAGACTCTCTCAAAGCAATGCTTTATTTCCCCTCAGAGATTTCCTTCAGAGTTAAATTTTACATTGACACCAAATGTCACAAAAAGAGTTTGCTTGTGTAAAATCTAAACACACCATAATCCACTTCTGAAAGCTCCCCAAAAAACTAAGCGTTTTCCCTTTTGAAAGACAGAATTTCTATTCACTCAGATGATCTCTTTTTCTTTTAAATTATATTCCGTTCATGAATTACAACAGGTGGAAGTATAAATCCACGCGTTCAGCACTGAGTGAGAGTCCCCAGACCTTGCATCAGCAGATTGCATGCTTCCATCTGACTCAAAGTATGACCTTGAGTAAGTGGATTACATCCCAACACAATTCACTTACCCAGAGCTTTGATGCCCACGTAGGCACACATCAGCTTGAGTACTCACCGTTCATACTGATCTTGGTGTTGGGAGAACTCAGCAACTTGGGAAAAAAACAGACCCTCTGACCATAGTGAGGTTGGTCAGCCAACACCCAAGAAATTAGAGGTCACCTTTGGAAAACGTGGCCTTAGACTTAAGGCTCCTGAGTTTCAAAAAACATGAAAAAGGACTAGTAACTATCCCTATAAAAAGTTTGGAACTCTGTAGCCCAGTCAATGTGATTTTTGCCATCACTAGTAGAAGCCCCCAGCTGCTGCTCTGGGGCTTCTGGGGCCTGGGCCTGGTCCAGGTGGCACTAGCTGCCCCAGCTGCCTGGGAGTGAGTGACTCAAGCCTCCCTGGAGTGAGGAAGGGCTGTGTAATACTCTCTGGTGAACACCGGTCCTGCTTCCCTGGTCACTCAGAAAAAGAGGTGGATTGTCATAACAAACCCAAATAGGCCTCCAAGCTGAGGATAAAGAAGGTGGTGATACTGAGGTCACGTTTTCATTGGCAGAGAAATGCAAGAAAGCTCCACTATGAACATCACATGCCTTCTGGCAAGGACTTGTGGTACTCCTCAACCGTTCCCCTCAAGACAGTGTGAAATGGCCAGCCTGAAAAGCCAGAAGAGCGCTGGGAGGTTGAACATAACACCAACAAAGAAAAAAAAAGGACAGCTATTATGAGGGTGTCCTTGGTTTGTGGGCTTTGTGTGGGAGAATGGCTTTAACTGTATTATTACTGAGTCTTTTCTGTATTAACTAGATAATTTGGAGTATTAGACTGTTAAAAAAACAGCTGGACTAGCTATAAATTCTTGG
This sequence comes from Theristicus caerulescens, assembly GCA_020745775.1. Taxonomy (NCBI): domain Eukaryota; kingdom Metazoa; phylum Chordata; class Aves; order Pelecaniformes; family Threskiornithidae; genus Theristicus; species Theristicus caerulescens. Next base: position 81,624,372 of record CM036558.1, read on the forward strand.
CTCCATATACACAGTGTGTTCCCTTTTGGCCATAAGATGATTTTGAGTTGGATGGTTCTTAACAATGAAAACTGCTAGGTGAACATTGTTGTGACCAGTATACATCTGCAGAAGTCAAGACATGTGGAACAGGACATGAAACAGTTTTATAATGTTGACTTAATGAAGACTGATATTGTAGCCATACATTATAACTCATCCTCATGTAGATAAATACTCCTCCAAATATTATCTAGCACTCTTACACCTGCTTCCTTACCAAGTTGATACCCTCAAAAACAGCATTAGCCACCTTCTTCCATACAGCCTCCATTGAGCCACGGACAGAAATTATAGTATTGCTTTATTTGTCCTACATTGCCATTTCAGTGGGAATGATTTTTGAATTGGAAGTTCTCATCACAGCAGTCCTGTTAAGATAAATGTTTAATTTTGAATGCTACGATGTTAAATTATCAATGTTGAAAACTCAGGGGATCTGCAACCATCTCTTACCTAAGAAATATGCTTAGAGATCTTCAGTGAAGTCAGTACCTTAAAACATTCCTATGCAGCTTGCTAATGCTTGAAAACAGCAATTGTTTTCTCATTTAGAATAAGCTGTGATTGTAAATAATGATAAAAGCCTAGTCAAAGCAAGCAAACCTCTTTGCAGTGATTGCTAAATTAATTTATATACCATATCTAAAGGGCAAATATTGCTAATAAAATATTCAAAATCCTAGTTTCCCATGTCAGAAATAATTTAGTACAGCTTATTGTTCAGTTAATTTATTGCTGTTCTAGTTTTTAGGCTACCAAATCTCTGCATCCCAAACAGTGCTACAGTATCACATGAAAGTTTTTTTAAAAAAATATTATTTTCCAGTCTTCCTTCAACTCCCAAATGATTGAATTAGAGCATATTTTGCAGCCTTTTTATTCATAGGCAATTAAATTATTTTTTTCTACCTGAATTGTTTCCCACAACCCGCTAAATTGCAGATTCCATTTCAGAAAAGGGAACCTAGGAGACTAGGGTATGTAGCAAAACATATCTAAGAAGGTAGAAAATACCTTGTGATATGGAAAGCACGGCAGAAGGAAAGCTATGAGTCTGTCCTGGTGAATTCCAGATAACCTCAAGGACACAGTTCTCAGCACAGGCTCATCAAAGTTTGTTTTTTTTTTTTTTTGTTATTCTTTTCTAAAGTGTGGATTGCAAGCAAAGATGAGGAAAAGGGAAAGTTTGTGTACTGTGAATGTGATACAAAAAGTGCTTTTTGTTTATCTATTTGTTTTAATCCATGGCCTATACAATTTGACCTGCAAGATAGAATGGTACATTCTTTCATTCAGCAGAAATTTAATCTCCAAGGATAACTATGAAGCAGACTACATATATTGAGAGACACCAGTGGAATCACACTAGACATATCTAGATTAATAAAAATAAAGTAGAATAGAATAATTTCATTAAACTAAACTTCAGGAGAAAATTATTCTAGTTCAGTAACCTTTGTCTTATGTTCCAAGGGAAACAAGTCTTATTCACACAGCTTAATTTCAAAATGATAAACTGCTACAAAACTGTAATACATACTTGAATTTTAATAGGTAGAAGAGTGTAAAGGGTCTGAATAATAAACTTCCTGGTTGCTATAAATTTATTAAAAAAATAGATTGGGATAGTGAAAAATTGAGCAAAAGGGTTTTTTAACATTCTATTGTTAAAGTATTATTAGGTGTTACAGATGATGTTTGGAGATTTCAAAAGAGATCACGTGTTTCGTCTTTTCAAAAGGAGGATTGCTGTATAACATTAGTTGGAGAGAGAGACTGAAAACACTTCCATTCAAGTATTCAATTGTCTTTTGGTTTCATTTTTATAGTTCAAAAGTTAAATTATATATACATTGGTTGCGTGTGTGTGCGTGTGTCTTAGAAAGAATACAGGAACAGCCTCAAATATTTTCTCAAAAAAAATAACATGGTTCAAATACCCAGTTCAGCTGAGAGCTAAACCTTTCAACCACATACTTAGGTGCCTTAATAACAGGGATTTATCAGTCAAAATATTTGGAGAAGGAGAAAGAAAATGGTGTTGCACAATGAAGCTGATTACATTGGCTAATAAGAAATACTAAAAAGAGGTTATTTCTGAAATTCCACCATTATTCCATACATGGGTGAAAACTGAATTAAGTGACTTCTCAAGACTAGGAATCAGAGCCTGAATCTCTTCCTCTATTTGACTCCTAAGTTGTTCTTTGGTATACATCATCTGACTGATTGTTCCCTTCCTTTCAAAACAGAAAAGTTCCATTGCTAGGAACAGATTGATCCAGTTTCCATGCTTTCAAAAGCCTGAGGATCAAAAATAATATTTTTTACATGATGTAGTTATCTATCTAAACAACTGTCCATCTTTGAAGCTGTGCAAAGGAGTGCAAGATGCACAAAATCAAAAAGAAAAGGTATGACGATATCCCAGTGTGTGGCACCTTACTCCCTTTTCCAGTGCTATATTTTATCTGATAGCATTATCTGATATTTCTTTAATGTAAAATATGTTAACAGTCCAAGATCTAGGTAGAAACCAAGACTCTTCTCCCTTCCAACCCCTCTGCCATCTAAGAGAATGATGTACCGAATCTATTACAATGTAGAATAAATAGGAGGGAGTTCATGCAGTTTGTACCCTAAGGAGTAAGTTTCTTAAGTGGGCTACCAAAAATATCATATTAAATGTAGGGAGAATGTCCTCCTCATTAGCTTTCCACTCAATAATGAAGTTGCTTCTGGTATTGATTTAGAAATTACTCAGAGAGCTAATATAGTGTTAGAAGAAGGGCTATCTTTCCTGCAAAGAGGCACCACAGTAACTACAATCACTCCACGTATGTCAAGGAACTTTAAAAATCCTTATCAAAAACTCCTGTATATCCTTCTCAAAGAAATCACAATGATGTTTTTAACCATTTCTATTTCAGTTCACACTATGAAATGTTTCTCATGTACCTAGAATAAAAAAAAAAAAAAAAGAAAAGTTACGCAACTGAAAATAGAAGCTGATGACATGACTTAAGAATGTAAGGAAAAGCTGACCATCTTTGGAAGAGTGCTTCTGATTTTCTGTCAACATCAAGAATCTCCAAAGATAAGTTCCTTAGGGATAAGAGGTGAGGAGGAAGAAGTGATTTGTTTCTTTCATCCTCATGTCAGATTAATGACATTATTTCTTAAAATGTCACAGATAAAAAAAAAAAAAAGTCTTTTCCTGTAAATTCTGCTACTATGATGGCATCACGGGGTAAAGTGAATTATAATACCACAAACCTCTACCTATTATTATATGGTAATATCACAGTTGAAATTGTAAATAATGTAAAATAGATTTTTCTTATAAGGAATTAGCATAGCAGCAATCAAAGTGTTATTATACTCTAACTTTGAACCCAAATTCAAATTAAATCACTGTTAGAAGTCTGCTAAGGTCTTCATGCATTGCTTGTAAGTCACAGAGCAGAGAAGCCTTGTCTCAGTCACAATATAATTTTTTTCTGGAAGAATTGCATTTTGTTTTCTCATTTTCCCAGCAAGTACATCATGATATTTGATATTTCATGTCAAGTTTCATGGGTACATTGACTCACAGCTGATGCTGACAGACCCTCACATATTTTTTCTTGTGAGAAATGCGTTTTTAACAGTCCCTGTTCTTGTTTCTGTCTTTGAATTGTAGCTCATTCTTCCTGAAAATTATTAAGGTTACACAATGTTGTACTTAATGCCGTACATAATCCTACAATTAAAATATGTCCCTCAAAAAATTTGACATCCAGTAAAGCTCATTGGACTGTTAACAGGAAAAAGCAGTGCTTACCCAAACTCTGAAAAATCTTCCTGAATTTGAAATCCAGGGCTTCTTTGCACAGATATTTTAGTCTCATACCTGTCACTCCTGCATCACAGCCTTAACTCCTTAATGAATAACTACTGATGCACAACAGTAGAGCAGACTTTCTATTCTAATATCTAAACCAAGGTAACCACCAGGTTCTATAGTTGGTTTTCAAACACTTGTTTGTATTGGTTAATATGAGCACAACTTCAATGTTTTCAGGAAGTAAATAAATAAGATCTGGTAAACAGCAAACCTAGTTAGTAGACTAACAGACAAAGCAATCCAGACACAGTCTGTCACACATGGTACTGGCATCCTTCAAGTCTGTGTGCTGTTGCTCTTACTGAAGGACAGATTCCACAAAAAGGCTTAAAAATCTAAAATGGAATACAAAAGAGCATTATAGACATGCAAGTATGAGAGCTATATCCCCAAGCACCCTCTAACTCTGTAGAACCCAAAGGCCATGATCACACAAGTCTCTGCTAGGAAGACTCCAGACATAAAGTTTGGCTTTGGAACATAGCTAGAAACAGATTTGTCAGGGCTTGAAACCTCTTTGTAAAAGTCATGAAAAGTTAAGCGCATGACTAGAATAAAAAACCCTCTGTTTCAGAGAAGGCCAAAGTGTATTAAAAAGACTTTTCTTCTGCATTTTCTGCATCTGCTTATGGTGATGCCAGCTCTGCAAGCTGAATTCTTATACAGGGAGCCTATGTGCCCCACTAATGGGTTAACATAACATATAACCTCAGAGTAGATCTAGGCCTATAGATACAGCAGTCATTTATAAGGCCTGCAATGAATGGGCCTAATAGCTCAACATTACTGTAAGATACCAGTATCCAGAATCTAGTATGCTTACCCTTCTATTTTTACTGGGTGAAAACAATGCAGTTTTTCCTCTCAAACTTCACTACATGCTTATGTAACCCGGTTTCTACTGTCACTCCTATTTACAAGATTTAAAGGTCAGAGGTTTTGAAGTCTCTGGAGTTCTATTAATTAAAATATTTCATTCCCAATCTCCTAAAATGCAGCAGATGACCTAACAAAAAATGGTAAAAGCAAGCAAGAAACCAAAAAGATTATGACAGCCAGTTTTTTCTATGAAAAACGGCAACATGGTTATTATAGTGAATTACTGTGACTGGAACACTCTTAAAGCTAATATAAGTCTTCTGAGTCACTACAGCAAACTGTAGTTTCTGGTATGGAAGTAGTTCTCACACCTTGGTAGAAAGGTTGACCAGTAAAGCAAAACAAATATTTTACATGCAGTGTAGTCAGGGCAGATAATACACCTCATCTGCCCATCTATCCATTATGGTTTACTGTATTAACCAAACCCCCTCTGCCACAGAATGCAGCAGAGACACTAAGCTTCATATCCTCAAGAGACTATACCCTCCCTGTCAAAAATGATGTATGCATCCAATACTTTCTAGTTCATACCAGCAATTATGTGACACGTCAAGCTAGGCGTTACCAAAAGCTACTCCCTCGTTCAACTCCTCTTCAGAATTTATTCTACCAGAAGTCAAGAAGGATCCTGATAACACCCTTGCAGGGAGCCAGCTCATCTCAAGGATGAGACTCAAGGTTATGATCTATGCCAAAGGCACCACAACCAAGAACCAAGTCTGTAGCTGCTTTTATTATTTGGAGAAGACATTCTCCTCGACAAATGTCAGGGTTCTGTAAAAAGATCCTATCCCAGGCAGGAGATCTCTTCTGGGGCAAAGAACCATGCGACTCCAGTACAGATAGGGTCCTGAGTATTATGAAAAATCATAGAGTTACACTGAAATCTTTGGGAGTGCTCTAACCATGCTTCAAGAGAAGACTATTGTCCCCTCCTAGGGGTAAATACTTTTAACCATTTAACTAGATTAAGAGATAAATGGACAAATGGGTGCTTACAGACAATTTGCAGCACTCATAGGCTAAAGTATTTCTTGGTTCCAGCTCTCATTCAAGCAGTCAGCATAAGCCCCTCTTCAGCTGCAGATGGCACTTGGCAATGAGCACTTCAGGCCTCAATACCAAGTTATAGCAAAAGTGCCAGAAATCTTCATATCGCCATCTCCCTTCCTACTTGATCCAGAAAGCACTCATTGCAGAGCAAACTGACCTGTCACTGCTCCATGTGTACTGAATCCAGGCCTGGCACTTAGCTTCAAGCCCAATGTGCAGAGCCAGCTCCAAATTTTCTTCCAAAATAATTATGCTTTTAATAACGTTAGATGATGTCAAAGTTTTTATTAGCACAAGAACAGAGGAAAACCAGAAATGTTTACTATTGTCCCCTCTGGATGTCAAACATTTATTCAGCATCTATTCAGATGATATTCTAAAATTTTAAGATAGCGGTGCCTGATTTGAGTCTTCATACAGTACAAATTAGCAACCAAACATGGGAAGCCAGACATTTGGCCACCCATAGCCACATGCAAATACTTGATCTGCAATTGCAATCAAGACATTTTCATGCATATAATTATACACGTACACATATCACTGAAAATCATTCACATTACCTTAGACTAAAATATTATTAGATCTCACAAATTAGGCTCACCAACATCTGGTCATTAAACTAGATGTTCTAACAGAAACTTGGCAGTGTTAAGCGATTTAACAGATTTCTGTTGTGTAGGGTCTATAGTAAGATAAAATCCCCTTAAAGAATCAAAAGGCACTATGCCATTAGTGATGAGGCATCTCAAATGAGATTTAAATGCAAGTCTTACAGATCCTTTTGTTGCTAAAACCCCCACATCATCACTTTCAGAAATTGTAAAGCTCTGGTTCCCTGCACAAACTCCCTGTATTCCATTAATTTACATTTGTATAAATTTTCCTCTGCTTTTCAGTTACATGTAACACTCATTGCTTTTCTTAAAGCCTGTGTAACTTTGCAGTCAGCAATTGTGCTCCTCCATTGTCAGAGACAGCTGCCCTTCAGAAGCAGATGAAACGGTATTTGCCTGTAACAGCATTAGGATCATTTGGGAGGCAAAGTACTAAAATGTATTGCTATCCTCCTCTCATAATTTATGAGAGACATATTTTCACTTTTACACTACTTCAAATCATGTTCCCTACTCATTTACCATTGTAAACCTAACTTGCATATTTAAAAGTCAAAAATGTGCAGAACACAATACAGTATTCAACACATTCAATATAGGAATGAATAATTAGTGTTTCTCATTAGTTTTCAGAATTTGCTGCATTAGAAAACAATAAACAACTGCATCTGGAAATACCATTTTTCTCCATGTTTAGTAAAAACTTCTGTACTAATTTTCTGAGCTATTTAAATTTAATCTTTTCTACTCAGTCATGTTTCATGGCAAAGGAAGAACTAATTTAGAAGACGGAAAGAAGCAATGGTTATTTCCAATAGTCTCCTTGGAGGCAAAGAAATGTATACAGTATCACCTGAGTAGGTGGATGACCTTGTGGCTGAGGTAAATTAGTGGCACATGCTAGCTGAGAAGGATACCCAAGTGACAGTCCTCTGCTTGCGCTGGATTTAGATCTTGGCATTAGCATTGGCTGGAATTTCTGTCTGATATGGATGTACTTTCATGAACTTCTGGGGACTAGCAGGAAAACTAGTCCAGCTGCAGGTTCTTACATATTTAGTGTGGGAAATGCTAAATTATCTGAGAAAAGTGGAAGTCAATTTAGATATAATGAATGAGGCTTAGCTGGGTTGCTCTCTGACTTAACTGATCTTGAAACACTTGGGCAATAAATTACCCTGTGGAGGTGAGTTTTTCTTCCTTGATTGTAAACACTTACGAAATGGCTAACGTCATACCCCTGCCCTTTCCCTTCTTTGCCTTGCTCCATATGAGAGATGTCTGGAGAAAAGTTATATCTTTGTACTGGACATTAAGGCTGGGATTCAGCTTTTCTATGTCTTCAGTGTAGACAGGTACATGTGAATTCAACCCTTCAGACTTATGGAGAGAAATTGCTGTTCAGAAGGATCATATTGCAGCACTATTTGTCCCACAGACTCCAACAAGAGCCTCTAGTGATCAACTCAGATGTAGACAACTAACATTTCATCTGACAAATCCCACCATAGGAATCAAATCATATTCTCTAATTTATTTAAGGAATGCCTTCTCTCATCTGCTTCCAGTTTCTGATTATCAGAGAACTGGATCCATTAAAAAAGCAGTGCTTAACTTTGACACATTTCTGTTTGGCTTGTGCATCATCCTATCAACAGCACTCCCAGAGTAACAGCAACTGTGCTCTTAACAGTGTCCAAAAATACACATATATATTCCTTCAATAGAGCTACGTGTCTTGTTTTCCCCGAATACCTCAAGAAACAGATAATATTTTGGTAGGTAATCATCAGTACTCTCAAGGCAAAATTCATATAGTTCCTGATCTTAATAATGTATGGATACAGGACAGCTTACTTACCTTCCTTATTGCTGTATTCTTGCAGTCTATACAGAAAAAGTACAGGGGTCTAGCCTAAATATCTTTTCATCCCCTTTCCCCAGCAAAATTCCAATACATGTATAACCAGTTATATTGCAACTATTGCATGTAGCTGTTTCTTTGAGGCTAAAATCCTATATTAAGCCATCAGATGTTTTCAAAACAACCTCCTTAAAATAAAAAGTCACGTTTGTTTCATTCTCAACTATAAATAACCAAGTGAACTGGTGGTTCTCCTGTGGCCACAATACAGGGTGCTGTACTTATACATAACATTATTGTCTCTTTTGGGTCATTTTCTTGATTCTAACAAGTAGGTAAACAGCAAAACTATGCCAGAGATCTTTAATTCTCAAGTATGGGGAGAGGAACTCACTGGAATGTCCATGATGGATCATGCTCATGCCTTGTGTGTTTCTCATGGCAAACATTCCTCAGACACACAGATCTTAGTGAACAACTCATTTGCCTATATTCTGACTTTTTGACCCACTTGGGTGGGTCATTATCTTTATCTTGTTCAAAACCTCCAAATGAATTCTCACTGTATGTCATTTATGTCTCCTCTCTGTCTGTCCAAATAAAATTTTTTTAAAAATGCACTGATTCAATAGCCATTCTCTTTGGAGTAAATTACAGCTGCTTTAAAATTACAAAAATTGCCAGGGGATCTGTTAGACTCAATTTCTCCACCAGAAACAAGTCAAAATCACAATATTGTCCTGCATATCCAGTCATGTCATCACATTGCCTGTTTTCACAGAGGCATTTAGAGTGGGGTAGCTGCAAAACCAGAACTGCACCACTCAGTGACATAAATTTCAGATTTTATTTACTACGCAGGATGGGTGTAGTGGGTGGACAGCGATTTTTGTTCTATCACAAATACACACTCTCTGTACAGACCGCATTCACCAAAAACAGGGCCTCTAGTCCATTTGCGATTAGTACCATGGACTCAGGGAAACAGGACAGTCACTCCAGCTGGTCAAGGTGTCCAAGTCTTGGCTGGTGACCTGGTCTTTACATTTAGTGGGCCTTTGGCTCATCCTTCTGCACAGTGTTGGATATGTAGATGTGTTTCCCCCTCAAACAGCTACTGTTTTCAGTGTTTTAGCTTTCTAACTCAGCTGGTCACCAATGGTCTCATCGTTCCTGTCACTCCAAGCCCATCTCTTTGACTTTCTCTAGGTAACTTGTTGTCTGGGTTGCTATCACATTCTGTCCTCCCACTCCGAATGGACTACATGGATGGAAAGCTAGGAGTTCATCTGTCCTTTTTTGTTACTTTTCCATGCATACCTACACCATTACAGGTGGGCAGATGTAGTCTAGATGCTTTGGGTAAGCTCTAACACACACACCCCCCCGCCCCCAACAATTATTTTTACTTGGCTCATTTTCATAGCACATACCAGTCATCTAATGAATTAGAACTGGGCAGATGTAGCCAAGCCCTTGCTTAGCTGAGTGATGCTTTCAAGTAGACTTTATCCCATGACACTTGTTCATATGCTCCTGAAAAAAGAGAGTAATTAAAAAAAAATTAAGCACAGAGGAGCACTGAACTGTATTACCCAATAGGTGTCTCTATATGTATACAGATGTCACCATTTAGAGGGCATCCCCTCTAAGGCATATATGGCTCTATACCTATCCAATCCTTGATAAAAGCAATTCACTAAACAGGAAAACCTGAATGACTCATGTTTTTTATCAACTGTCATGATTATAATTGATTATAATTATTTCTCCCTGTTGCTATCTTTTCTGGAAAGAAAAAATGTTCTGAAATTGACAACTTTGAAACTCCCTTTAGAGATGACAGACACAGCACTGCACTTACTGTATTTGAAGGTACCTGTTACTTAATTTTTAAGTTGAATATGGAGAAAATGACCACTTTTTACTGTGAAATAAATCAAACTAAATTTACCTTACAATTACCAGAGATAATCTGCTGTATAAAAATAACCTACCTGTTTTTTTGCTTGTAATTTTGCTTTGATTATCAGATGCTTCCACCCAAAAGTAACAAGAGACCTTGAATTTATGTGAGTTATGTGGGGACTTGGTGAATGTCATCCATTCCCTTTCAGTGTGCTCAAACTAGTGAAATACTAATGAGGCAGCAAGTTATACCTAACAATATGTGATATCAGACTGTATCAAATGAAGGTTAAAGAAATGATGAATAAAATATCTTTGAGTTTAATATCCTTATAGTGCATCTTGAAGCAATCATTTCCAAATACATTTAAATGTGTGCATTATTAACCAGCTGCCTCTTGGGAGCCATGGAGCGTTCACATCCTGCACAGGATGCCATTATACATCAACTGCCTTATATGGCACTTGGTCTTTACATCTTGTAACTTTAAAATATAACTGCCCCTATATGAAAAGCTATTTCTGTAATGCCAAGACATTTGTATTCCAATACAAAGTGCCAGTTCAATACAAAAAGGGCATGTATACCATTATGTACCAGCTGCCTCATCTAGCTGTTTGCAACTGCAAAATATAATAAAGCTGTTTATTAGACATACAAAAATGAGATTAGAATCTGGACAGTTTTATGTTTAAAAGAGTCTTTCTTGTAACTGCGGAGAAGCCATGGACTTGTAAGGATTCCTATCCAGAGCACTGCCTGGAAAGGTTGTTTTTGGAGGTCTCTGCTTTCTTGGAAACATAAATGCACTCTATTCTGGGGTCTTTATGAGATTTTGTGTGTGGCCACGGAAACAAAATGTGCAGAGAGAGAATTAGTACACCAAAAGAAAAGGAAGATGGAGGGGCAAGAAAAGACTTATGATACAGTACCCACCACTCCCACCTAAAACATCCTCCCTCACACCCAACAAAAAAAAAACACAAACCCAAAACATGTCCTTTGCTTAAGTTTTTTGGGGTTTGGTGGAGGTTTTTTTTTTGGGGGGGGGGCAGGCAATCAGGGTTGAGAATGAGTAGAATAGATGCATGGAAATTCAAAATAGGTAGGAAGGGACTAAATGTCATTGAATTATAAATTATGAAGACATTATATTATAAATGTTTGTGCTATCCTAATGTCAAATTTTAGGTCTTACCTTACCATGTGGTGTCATACAGTTTCAGCATCTGGTCATTCCTCACTTTATTACAGGAATTCATGATGTAATCCATAATACACAAATTCATAATTATTTGATCAGGATATGTGAAGCCCAAACAGATGTTGCGGATCTATTTAGAATACAGAAATAAACATCATTTTGCAAGAATGCTGGGGTTCTGGAGGTCTAACAGAGTTGCAGATTTATAAATGGGCACTTACATTTTACTATCAGCTGCTGGATCTTTTCCTTTTGGATGGTGACTGATGACACGTAGGACTTGATCACAAGGTGTGCGGTTACAATATTATTCACATACTGATAGCAGCTAGCATTGAGAAAAGGAATGATGTGCCACAAGATGATTTTTGACTCATTTCATTACCAAGATTATTATATGCTGTCTTAATGTATAGTACATATGCACAAATTTGATATTCTATGTATTTGTATATATGTATTTATATAGATGTCATTAGGGGACCAAGATGAAAAAGCAAGCAGATAAGCAGCACTTTTACAGAAATAACTGCTAACAACATCCTTTTCAGAACCATTATATAATTTACCAAAAATACTTATTACTTTACTAGAAAAAAATCAATAGGCTGCAATAATTTTTGGGTGGCTATTTCCAAATTTGGAAACTATATTTTTCACATGGTACTGCTTTTTGGACAAAACTACTAATTAATTCCGATAATATACACATCAAGATTTATGGCACCTGGAGATTTATAATACTAGTTATACCTTGTGATTATTACATTTCATCTTCATTTAAGACTTTCAAAAAAATTTTACTCAAGGAGTCTGTTATTCATAGCTAAATTGACCTCTCAGAAAACTATTTAAGCCACAAAATGGTGGGTTTTGCTCAAAAAGAACAAAGGAGATTTTTAGCAAGAGAGCTAAAACAACAGAATTTGCTATGCCTTTCTCAAATCAGAACATCATTTCATCTGTCCATCATTAATTCATTCTTTCAAAGCACTTTTGAATTTCTGTGCAGATATAAACTCTATCCTCAGCTGCCCTGTAATATCAGCCCACATTGTATGCAAGGTATAATTTCAAAGCAGCTTTTTCATGATTTCTCCTGTGGTGCCCTCTCCTTTTGGAGGATTTCCATCTTATACATTGACTCAACTAACTCATTATCCATTCTATCATCTTTTCCCTATGCCAGTAGAAATTCTGGCAACAATTAGGCTCCTGAAATGTTTAGCTCAATGTCTTTGATGATGACTAATACTATCAGAGAGTCCCTTTAACCTCTCTCATTCAAATATATCTTCTGTTCTATGTTGTGATGTATCACAGCTGCAAGTTCTCTGGAGCTACTTGTTTAGTGCGAAAGGCACAGCACGGTGGCATTCTGGTCGTGAATGGTTTCTTGAGGTTCTGACTTGGCACATACATAAGAATATCTTCATTCCTGTGCTGTAGAAAGCAAGCCTTTCCTACATTTTCTCTTCCTCTCTTCAACCACCTGCCACCTTCCTCTCTCAAAATTTGCAATCCTTTCTACCTTCTTCCTCCCTAACTGCTTATCACATCTTTAATGTTATATTTCGTTCAGAAACATAAACCTGAAAAGTTGACTAGAGGCAGGCAGATAGAGAACAACGGGGGAGATGTTAACTGGGAAAAACCTTTGGTCCTGTGGACTTTAGAAAAATAGAATAATCAAGCTGATAAGCTGAGATTTATTGGCTTTATGAGGCTTTATTAACTGAGGTTAATAAAAATACTAATATTCCTTGAACTCCATGAGCAGTTTCTACTGAAATATTGCACCACCACCAACAGAAGATGGCATTATTTCCTTCTGAGCTTTGATGCAAGCAGAAATCCCTGCAAGACCTGTTAGTTCTGTTTTGGCTAGCAGGCTACATTGAGATTAATAGAGACCAATAATAATTTTTTATTTCCCCACTAGGATTAGTTCAAATCAGTCATGCCAAATTGATAACTAGAAAATTATTTCTTTCAGCAGAAATCAAAAGACAAAAATTAACATTTTTCACTTCTGTAATTAAGGAAGTACTGTTACAAAGGCAAAACTTTCTAAACCCAAGACTGGCAGAGAAATGACTTGGCAAATGACCTTAACAATGAAGCCATCTTTGAGAAGCCTTTTTAAAACAAATAATCACATTTACATAATTATTTTTTATATATATATCACATAACACATTTGAAGTAACTTAGTCCACTGATTAAAACTTCTCTGTCAATTCCATATTTACAGTATTGGTAAGATGAAAATGACCTGAAAAAGATTTTGGTACTTTATTTTAATTGAAATAGCCCATCACAAATGTCGTATCAGCTCTAATCACCTTTCTACCATAGACACCAAATTATCTCATCACTGAATTCTCTGCTTTCAGTCAATTAACAGAAACTAAATGCTGCTTTCTGTGTCAAAGACAAATCTTTACAGATCTTGCTAAACTTAAATTATTCGTATTCAGTACCTAAATTACATGCTTGAGTTATCATACAGGGTTTTGGGGCCATTCTTTTTGAATGGACCAACTTTCTCTTTAAAACATGATAAGAATCACAGGCTCAAAAAAAGTACTCTGTAAAAATATTTTCCCATGTTGGGGTACTTTTGTTCCTGAATAAAACAAGGAACATGACAGACAGCAGCAGAAGGGTACAGTGAAATTTTTTCACTCTCAGTATTTGACATTGGCTATCTACCACCCACAAAGAACCAGAAGCAGCATGAAATTAACCAAGTTAAATATTTTTTCAGGTCATTTATGAAAGCTCAGTTTCCAAAATTTAATATGAACATTATCAGAAAATTCGGATGGAAGCTTTATACTTCAGGATTCTGATCCACTTCTCTTACCCATTATAAATGTCTGGGTAATTACACTGATAAATCTGAGTAGCACTTCAATAGCTGTTATTGAATACATCAGGAAACATTATCATTACACAAGGGTTTAATAACAAAACAGCTGGATGTAGAAAAGGGACAAGAAGGCTGGTCTATTGCAAAAGGCACTTTGCTGATGCAAGGCGATTGGCCCACATTTTGGAAAATTTCTTACACATAAAGGAATAAACACAAATTCCATTGAGGCTGTGTAGGCTCATAATAATGTAGTGAAACCCCCAGCCATGCTACAGACTGCTGCAGACACTATGGTTTTGATAACACAAAACAGATCTACATCCAAGCTGGCTAAACAGCAACTCCAAATACATCATGCAGGAATTTTGGCTTGTGCAAATGCACAGTGTTTTGTGTGTCTTGGCTGCTTGCATTCAGAGCCATCTGTGAAGCAGGCAGAAAGCCTTACTGCGACTTGGCATATCAGTGTCACAGGAGCTCCAGCGCCAAGCTAAGATAACTTTAGATAGGCAATCTGCATGGCTAGCCTAAGTGCTGTCTATTCTGCATAAAACAACTCTTGTCTTTGCTACTTTAGATAAAGCAATTACTAGATTTAAGATGTGCATTGCAATAGGTGGTATGCATATGGATTGGAGTGGAATGGTATGGAATGGAAGGTACGGACTGGATGGTAAATAGATGTGTTCCAACATACAGGTGATTGGAGGAGGAGTTGATTTGGGACAGTCAGCATGGCTTCACCAAGGGCAAGTCCTGCCTGATGAACCTAGTGGCCTTCTATGATGGAGTAACTACATCAGTGGATGAGGGAAGAGCTACGGATGTCATCCATGACACGGTCCCCCACAATATCCTCCTCTCTAAATTGGAAGGATATGGATTTGATGGGTGGACTGTTCGGTGGATAAGGAATTGGCTGGATGGTCTCATCCAGAGGGTAGGGGTCAATGGCTCGATGCCCAGATGGAGATCAGTGACGAGTGGTGTCCCTCAGGGGTCTGTACTGGGGCCAGTGCTGTTCAATATCTTCATCAATGACAGAGACAGCGGGATTGAGGGCACCCTCAGCAAGTTTGCAGATGACACCAAGCTGAGTGGTGCAGACAACACGCCTGAGGGACGGGATGCCATCCAGAGGGATCTGGACAGGCTGGAGAGGTGGGCCTGTGTGAACCTCATGAGGTTCAACAAGGACAAGTGTGTGCATCCCTGAGGAGAAGGACTTGGGGGTACTGGTAGATGAAAAGCTAGACACAAGCCAGCAATGTGCTCTCACAGCCCAGAAAGCCAACCGTATCCTGGGCTGCATCAAAAGAAGCATGGCCAGCAGGTCGAGGGAGGTGATTCTGCCCCTCTACTCTACTCTGGTGAGACCCCAAATGGAGCACTGCATCCAGCTTTGGGGTCCTCAGTGCAAGGACTGAGGGCCTTGTACCTGTTGGAGCAGGTCCAGAGAAGGGCCACAAAAATGATCAGACGGATGGAGCACTGCTCTTATGAGGAAAGGCTGAAAGAGCTGGGGTTGTTCAGCCTGGAGAAGAGAAGGCTCTGGGGTGACCTTATTGCAGCCTTTCAGTACTTAAAGGGGGCTTATAAGAAAGATGGGTACAGACTTTTTAGCAGGACCTGTAGCGATAAGACAAGGGGTAATGATTTTAAACTAAAAGAGGGTAGATTCAGACTGGATATAAGGAAGACATTTTTTACAATGAGGGTAGTGAAACATTGGAATGGGTTGCCCAAAGAGGTGGTGGATGCCCCATTCTTGGAAACATTCAAGGACAGGCTGAATGGGGCTCTGAGCAACCGGATCTAGTTGTAGATGTCCCTGCCAATTGCAGGGGGGATGGACTAGATGACCTTTGAAGGTCCCTTCCATCCCAAAGCATTCTATGATTCTATGATACATGGAGTATATATATGGTGTGTTTGAGCATACACCTGCAAAGCATACATATTTGTATGGTCAATGAAAATTTTTTGGGTTTAAGGTCACTTTGGCAACTCAGAAAATCTGCATTAAAATTATCATACATAACATTAATATATATGCCAGAAATTTAAAAAATTGCATAGCCTATGTGTGTTTATTCTGTAAAAAAAATTCTTCATGAAAATGGGCACATCTGTTCTTGAAATATGCATATCTGAAAATCTCACCATAAACATATGATATAAGCTAAAAACCTTAGACTTCTTTCAAGTGCTGTCAGAGTTTTGTCTTCCTGAACAGTATAGTTTTGCACTATGTTTGGTAGAATGCAAATACATTATACAAAAATATCACTAGTCATGCAGTTTTAACTATGTCTGTGATAAATCACAAAGTAGGCTAAATTTATATGTGATTTTAATGAGAAATTGCTCTGTGCTTTTATGTATATAGCATTTGGAGGATGCGGTTTATAAATTTGATTCAGCTATCTATTCAACAAAATATTCAGGGTTATTAAAGAAACTCCTGGTAAATATCTGCATTCAGCTAAGAAGCAGTAAGCATGAGAATGTCTTTTTTCATAATGTCTCATACTTAAGAGACTATGACTTTTTTTCTTGGCCATAGATCTATAATGTTTCATTTAATTGTACTTCTTAGAAATAATTTTATAACTTTTTGGTTTGACTTTTTTTAAATAATGCTGATCGGGTTTGTATCACATCAGACACTCTTACAGTGAAACAACTTCTGTGAATTTATTTTAAATTTTACTTCAACAACATAAATAGGAAAAGAGTGACTAAAGAGTTATGATAACTACCTAATATTTTTGTTAGCTCCTAGAAGTCACACAGAGTGAAAACCAGAGCTGTATCAACCAGTAAATGTATATGAATATGGCCAATTGTATAACTAATATACCTACTGGTAATATTACTGACCCTGGTTCTTATTGCCTGTCCCAAGCTAAAGAAGCAGCTCTAAAGGTCTGCTAGTATAGTGGATAATATCTGCCTCTTTACACTGTCCCAGGCAGATTATCTCAAACCACCTTTCTTGACTGTTCAAACCAGATTGACTTTTCTTTTTTTTTAGCTAATTAGACAGTATGTAAGCCATATTTTTGCCTGTGGCATTGTGGGAAACCTAAATTCAGATAGCAGGAAGGTAACAAGGAGTTTGGTGGTGGAGGTGGCAAAGCAAACAGAAGTGAGAACAGAAGCATCTTTAAACAGCACATTCGTTTATCAGGGGAATTACTGAAGGCTTGAGTTAGAGCCAAAAGCACTGTGAAGCACAGCCTGAAAATGAAGCTGAGTCCCAGGCTGAGGTTCAGGGGAGCAACAGCAGCAACCTGCCAGGAGGATGTAAGCTGGCTAACCAGCTAACTTTTATTCTACAGTTTAGCTGTACAGTCTAGGTAAGGGAGAAATTAAGCAAAAAGCCAGCAGTGAGAGTACTGGTTTGTTGACTAGAGGCACTAAAAGAGGTAAGGCAATTACGGAAAGCTGCTTCTAGAATCAGGAAACATTACAATGGAATAATAAAGTAAAATAAAAGCCCTAGTAGCTTTACATTATTTCCAATGTGATGCACTGTTCACTTAAACTAAAATGTCTGCAGGTGAGCTCTAGCTTTTTAAATGATAGCCTGGCTGATCCCCTTCTAGTAAAACTTCTCTTTTCACATCTATTTTTGGTCTTTGCTTTTTTTTATTTCTAACTAAAAAACTCCAATGGAATAATATTAGATATGGATAGAATGGCCTTCCCCATGTGTCGAAAGACAAGCTGGTGGGGGAGAAGACCGCCCTGGCTGAACAGAGAGCTTCAGCTGGAACTCAGGAATAAAAGGAGAGTTTACGACCTTTGGAAGAAGGGGCAGGTAACTCAGGAGGACTACGTGGATGTCGTGAGGTTATGCAGGGAGAAGATTAGGAGGGCCAAAGCCCAACTGGAACTTAATCTGGCTACTGCCATAAAAGACAACAAAAAATGTTTCTACAAATACACTAGCAACAAAAGGAGAGCTAAGGAGAATCTCCATCCTTTATTGGATGCAGGGGGAAACACAGTGACAAAGGATGAGGAAAAGGCTGAGGTACCTAATGCCTTCTTTGCCTCGGTCTTTAATAGTCAGGCCAGTTGTTCTCCAGGTACCCAGCCCCCTGAGCTGGAAGACAGGGATGGGGAGCAGAATGAGCACCCATAATCCAAGGGGAAATGGCTAGTGACCTGCTACACCACTCAGACACACACAAGTCTATGGGGCCAGATGGGATCCCCCCAAGGGTACTGAGGGAGCTGGTAGAGGTGCTCATCAAGCCACTTTCCATCATCTATCAGCCGTCCTGGCTAACCGAGGAAGTCCCAGTTGACTGGAGGTTAGCACATGTGACACCCATCTACAAGAAGAGCCGGAAGGAGGACCTGGAAAACTACAGGCCTATCAGCCTGACCTCGGTGCCGGGGAAGGTCATGGAGCAGATCATCCTGAGTGCCATCACGTGGCATGTACAGGACAACCAGAGGCTCAGGCCCAGTCAGCATGGGTTTATGAAAGGCAGGTCCTGCTTGACTAACCTGGTCTCCTTCTATGACAAGGTGACGCACTTAGTGGATGAGGGAAAAGCTGTGGATGTTGTCTACCTGAACTTTAGTAAGGCCTTTGACACCGTTTCCCACAGAATTCTCCTGCAGAAACTGGCTGCTCATGGCTTGGATGGGTGTACGCTTCACTGGGTAAAAAAACAGCTGGATGGCTGGGCCCAAAGAGCTGTGGTGAATGGAGTTAAATCCAGTTGGCGACCGGTCACGAGTGGTGTTCCTCAGGGCTCAGTGTTGGGACCGGTCCTGTTTAATATCTTTATCAATGATCTGGATGAGGGGATCAAGTGCACCCTCAGTAAGTTTGCAGGCAACACCAAGTCGGGCAGGAGTGTTGATCTGCTGGAGGATAGGAAGGCCCTACAGAGGGACCTGGACAGGCTGGATCCATGGGCCAAGGCCAACTGTATGAGGTTCAACAAGGCTAAGTGCTGGGTCCTGCACTTGGGTCACAACAACCCCATGCAACGCTACAGGCTTGGGGAAGAGTGGCTGGAGAGCTGCCCAGCAGAAAAGGACCTGGGGGTGTGTCCTGGTTTCAGCTGGGATAGAGTTAATTTTCTTCCTGGTAGCTGTTATAGTGCTGTGTTTTGGATTTAGGATGAGAAAAATGTTAATAACTGTTAAGTCCCGGTCTGATTGTCAGGCTTGGGGAAGGTTTGTAATGATCCCAAGGGTGAAATTAAGACACAAACGAGGTCATATGCCACCAATCAGACGTTTTATTGGGTAAACATAAAGGAGTAAAGCGATAGGAAAGGCAGGAAATATTAGGAGGAAATTAAGCAAGCATTCAGAGAGATAAGCAAAGGATAGTCACCACCATGGATCCAGCGGCATCCCGTTGGTCCTCAGTCTTCAGTTTTTTGGTGGTGGATGGCCACACTCAGGTTTCATTGTGCTGTCTTTTATCCGGTGTTGGAGAGGGAGTTTGCCCTCTCTTTTTGGTTTGATTACCCAGGGCAACATCACATACACCACACATGCACATCTAATCACACAATATATGTTGTTGGTGGGCAAGCGGCCTGGCCTCGATACCAGTTGGTGTCCTATTCTTGGTGGTGCCTGATAAGCCAAAGAATGGCCTGCTGCTTCAGCAAGTTTGCACAAGTTTCCTTGCAAGCTAGTGGCACTTGATAAGCCAGAGAATGGCCTGCCCTCGGGTCTTATCAGACAAAAGAGTGGTCTGCTGTCCGGTCTTATCAGATAAACACACACAAGCAAGCTTTGAGACAATTGTTCTTAACGCTTCAGTCTCTTACAATAACACACTGATGTTTTAGTTGTTGCTAAGTAGTGCTTACACTGGTCAAGGACTTTTCAGCTTCCCATGCTCTGCCGGGTGCACAAGAAGCTGGGAGGGAGCACAGCCAGGGCAGCTGACCCCGACTGGCCAAAGGGCTATGCCATACTGTATGACATCATGCTCAGTATATAAACTGGGTGGAGATGGCCGAGGGGGTAGTGATCGCTGCTTGGAGACGTGCTGGGCATTGTTTGGCAGGTGGTAAGAAATTGTATAGTGAATCACTTGCTTTGTATATTATTATTGTGTTATTATATTATTATTATTATTATTACTACTACTATTACTACTATTCTATTTTATTTTATTTCAATTATTAAACTGCTCTTATCTCAACCCATAAGTTTTCTCACTTTCACCCTTCCAATTCTCTGTCCCATCCCACCAGGGAGAGGGGAGTGAGGGAGCGTCTGTGTGGTGCTTAGTTGCTGGCTGGGGTTAAACCACAACAGGGTGTTGTTTGACAGCTGGCTGAACATGAGCCAGCAGTGTGCCCAGGTGGCCAAGAAGGCCAATAGCATCCTGGCTTGTATCAGGAATAGTGTGGCCAGCAGGACTAGGGAGGTGATAGTGCCCCTGTACTTGGCACTGGTGAGACCACACCTTGAATCCTGTGTTCAGTTTTGGGCCTCTCACTACAAGAAGGACATTGAGGTGCTGGAAAGTGTCCAAAGAAGAGCAACGAAGCTGGTGAAGGGTCTAGAGCACAAGTCTTCTGAGGAGCGGCTGAGGGAGCTGGCATTGTTTAGTCTGGAGAAGAGGAGGCTGAGGGGAGACCTTATTGCTCTCTGCAACTGCCTGAAAGGAGGTTGTAGCGAGGTGGGAGTCAGTCTCTTCTCCCAGATAACAAGTGATAGGACGAGAGGAGACTGCCACAAGTTGTGCCAGGGCAGGTTTAAGTTGGATATTAGGAAAAACTTCTTCACTGAAAGGGTAGTCAGGCACTGGAACAGGCTGCTCAGGGAAGTGGTTGAGTCCCCATCTCTGGAGGTATTTAAAAGACGGGTAGATGTGGTGCTTAGGGACATGGTTTAGTGGTGGACTTGGCAGTGCTAGGTTAATGATTGGACTTGATGATCTTAAAGGTCTTTTCCAACCTAAAGGATTCTATGATTCTATGAATAAGGTCTTGAACTGGAAAATATGACAAATTTTATGCAGTAAGCAACAGTATACTTTATGACAAAATCCTTCTGCTTGGTATATGGTCTTTCTCAATAAATGTGTCAGTAAATGCTGGGTCAATGGTACCAGTAAAATAACATCTGCATTATTTCTGTTGTTCTTGATAAATATTGACAAGCTGTATTTATTTAAAGCATTATATGTTTAAGTAGCCTATCCATTAGCAGGTACTGCAGACAACTTCACTGCTCACTGTTTTAAACGCTAGTGCATAAACTCTTTTCTACCTACTCCCATGCAAAGATATATAAGCTGAATAAAATATGTGATGTTCAGGGTCAGTCAGTCGTAGGGGACAGAGTAGTTGCAACCCTGGATCTAACAAACTCTAATTTTCTATAGATTTGTGTCACATGGTTACTGACTTTGGTGTCTCAGAAAGGCCTCAGCTATGAATGACACTTTTCCCCAGGTTACATCTTTGTAGAAGGGCATGCTGTTCGTTTTTATGGATTCTCTCTTATCTGTTAACAGTGTTGCAACCTTCCCTTTAACTCAGCTGTCCAATTTAACAAGATGTTAAAGAGAATAATTTCCAAGATCCTGGCACTCCTGAAAAATGTTGAATTTCTCCAGTGAGTTCAAAAGGTAGAGAAAGAGCTTCCCAAGCATACTTAAGAATGTACAGATAGAGATCACATTGTCCTTGTATTTAGAGAAACAAAAGCTATGTGTGTGCGCACACACACACACACACACACACACACACTCTGAATGAAAAGCCACCCTCAAAATCCCACAGTGCTTAAAATTTATGTTTGCAGTAATATTTGGATGGAATCAATGATAAACAACAGTTGAAAGTTTAAAACTGGCTGCAGGCAAAACCTTTCATCTTAATTTATAATAATAAAAATACTGTAGAAGGAAAATGCTTAGTGGAAAAGAATAAACTGATAACTTGCTTTCATGGTTATTTAACTAGTGAAGTGAAATTCAGTATTCAGTAAGCCTGAAAAACCTACCTACTACCTTGCATGTTCCCTGTCAGCGTGACACCTCTCAGTGTCACCACCCAATAAGACATTGTTTTACTACTTGTCATATCACAGCTGAGTGTCTTAGACTAAACCCTGCATGTAAGAAGCCTTTCAGACTGTAACAATCAGGTCAGCCTTGTTGGAGGCAGCTGCTGCAGGGGTGGCACCACCAGCAGCACCCACAAGTGGAGCCAAGGGCAGTGGCGAGGCTCTGATGGGCCTGCAAAGAAGCAATGTGGCAGGAATGGGCCAGCGCAGGTGATGCTGTTTGCAGTGTAGCTTTGGGAGCACAGTGACAAGGTGGTGGTTGGCTGGCAGGACTAGGCAGGGTGCCTGGGAGGCTGCTGGTGATGCTGTCTGTGGTTGCTGCTCTCAGTTTGTATAGCAACTGCGGGCTCTGCTGCCAGTTCTGCTGGGGCTTTGCCTAATGTGCAGGCTGCTGCTGGGAAGCACTGACTGCCAGACTGGAACGCTTAAGCTGGGGGACTGTGGATAGACATAGCAACTGTTGTAGCAGTTAGTGAGGAGAGGCACACATGGGCCTGCCATTGCTGCTCAGGACTGAGCAGGACCGCATGGAGACGGTGCAGTAATGGTCTCAGCATGCTGCAAGGCACATGCTCCAGTGGCGACTGATGCTAATGGCCTTAGCACGGCAGAGGCTCTGGCCACTGCCCAGATTTGGTGCTGCAAAGATGGCCTGGGGTCTCTTCTATGTGAGGTGTGCTCTGGTCAAGGCACTGAGCTGCCAGATGAAGCAGTGGCAGGGAGAGCTGAGAGACTGCACAGCATCAGGGAGGTTGAAGAGGATATTGGCAGGTTCTTTCCAGAAAAGCTGCAGAGGCAAGAGCCTGAGCCACGCAAGGCAAGGAAAGAGCAGCAGCATCTGGTGACCATGGTCAAACAGGTGGAGGAGGAAGGCTGTCAAGACAGAGAAGACTGTGACTTCTGGCAACAGGAAAAAAGCTCCTGCTCCACCTGCAGATCTGCAACTTAAGCAAACATATAGTGCTCTGGGCATTGGTTGAGGATGAAGAAGATCCATTGCAGGGTTCATCAGAGCATGCTGAACCTGAACAGAGGTAAAAAATCATGTGGTAGTTATATGAGACTCCTTCCTTGTAGGGGATGAAGGCAACTATCTGCCAACCTGACCTGATTTTACAGGAGGTTTCTTTCTTAGCAGTGGCTCAGATCCAAGATGCTGCAGAAGAAATGCTGAGGATTGTCTGGCCCTTGGACTATTACCCCCTGCTGCTTTTTCATGTGAACACTCACGGTGCTATCAAGGGTAACTCAAAGTGCATCAAGAGTGTTTCAGAGCTCAAGGGATGAGGTGAAAGGTAAGGGGGTCAGGTGATGTCTCTCCTTCCAGTTAGGGGAAATGGCTCCAGCAGAAGTGAACTCACTCAGTAGGTCAACACATGCCTGGTGTTACAAGCAGGGCTTTGTCTTCTATGACCACAAGACCCTTTTTAAGCAATAAGCACTACTGTATAGGGATGGGATATTTGACAGTTGGACAGGAGTGCCTTTGCAAACAAATTTGCTAATCTAGTGAGGAGTACTTTAAACTATGTATGTAGGGTAGCACTGCCATAACCTGAAGGGCACAATGGCCAAAACAGATGTGTCTTGGCAGCAGCATTACAGGCAATGCTCTTACACTTGGAGATACATGGAGTATGACTTAGGGCCCATGCCAAATGCTTGTACACAAATGGATGCAGTATGGAGAAGAAGCAGGAGGAATGAGAAGTCCAAGCAAAGCTGCAGATCTATAACATCACTGGGATTATGGAGACATGGTGGGATAGCTCTCTAAACTGGAGTGCTGCAGTGGATGGATAGAGGTGGGAAGGCAAAGAGGAGGTTGTGCTTTATGTCAAGGAGTGGCTGAAATGTAAAAAAATTTTCCTTGAAGCCAGAGACAAATCACTAGAGAACTAGTGGGTAGGAGTTAAGGATCAGAAGACAGACTAGCACACGTGATCTAACAGGTGTCTTCTAGAGACCACCTGATCATGAAGAGGAGGTGGGTGAAGCCTTCTTTAGACAGCTGGAGAAAACCTCACAGTCACAGGCCCTGGTACTTATGGGACACTTTAATCACCCCAATATCTGCTGGAAGGGCACTACAGCTAGTGCAAGCAATCCAGGAGACTTCCAGAATGTCTTGAAAACTATTTTTGATACAGGTGATCAATCTACTGACTATAGTAGGTGCTCTGTTGGACCTGCTACTCACAAACAAGGAAGAAACAGTGAATGATGTCAAGGGCAGGCTTGGCTGCCATGACTATGAGACTACAGTTTAAGGTCCTGAGAGGTATAAGCAAGACAAACAGCATAATTACAACCCTGGACTTCAGAAAAGCAGATATTTGTCTACTCAGGACCTATTTGGTACAATCCCATGAGTAATTGTCCTGGAGGGAAAGAGGCTAGGAGACCTGTTTGATTTTCAAGGAGAGCATCCTCAGAGCACAAGGATTAATTTCACATAACTGAAGCGATGGACTTAGTTCCAAATCTGTTACGTGAAATTTGGTGGATGCTATTTTATTAGCAACTGTATTCAGAATGGGATATTAAGAATCATTTATTTACAGAACTTCTGGGCTTGAGTGCCCTCTTTCTGCATGTATGAGATGAAAATTGACAGAGGATGCAAAAAGCTCTGATTTCAAAACTGTGTTAATGTTCAAGTAAAACCTCAATCTCTTTCATCCTATCCCAGGCAAGCTATTCCTTTATCACATTTCAAAGCCTTCTGCTAGTGATATTAGAGAAATTAATTCTTCCTTTCATTGTTATACACATCATGTGGTATAATGTGTGTCCTACTTTATATTTAAATTTCTTGAGATCATACCAAACCATCTGAGAACATGTAAATTCAACAGTACAAATGGAAGTCTGCATGAAGTTAATATGGTAACTACTAAACCAGTATTTTTTTTATAGAAACAAAACAGGGTAAACAGCCACAGATACATGCTAAGTTCAGCAATTGTTTGACTTTTACATTAAAAAATAGATTTGATTTATATTATTTATGACCTGATTTTGATGTTAACAAGCCCTCTTTCTTCCTTCTTTTCTTGTTTTGTTTTGTTATGTTATGTTTTTATGCTGCTAGTTTGAGGTGGTTTTGTCTTCTTAGGATCTAACAATTCAATCTTTAGCATGAGAAAGGTGTATTCTCACAATATTTATTTCCAATAATTTTGGAAATTATTCTTTATTTCCAATTATTTCAAAACCAATAGCATTTATTTCTCCAACTCCGTTCTTACAGTTTAAATATCTTAACAGGCTAAAGAACATACTAGCACTTGATCTCCTGAAAGATTTTACTATAGGATAGAACAAGACACTTTTATACCTGACTATTTGGGAAAAGGATCTACATCAAAGAATTTAATACATTGCTATAACCAAGGCACACTAAAACCAAGCAGTCATCATTTTTAACTTCATTTTTGCTTCAATAAAAAGACCATTAGTAAACCCAAAGATATTATAACCTAGCACTCCCATTACTGCTTTTTTTCCTGCACTTTTACAATTAGGGGAAACAGACATAACAGCCCAGACAGAACACTGCATCAGACATCTGATATTTTACTTACCTCACACAAAGCTAGGCAAGCTACCTTCTCATTACCCAGTGTAGAAGTTTGAATATGTACTCATAATAAGGAGTGAGATATTAGCTGGTATATTTTGTTCTTGTGAAGTCTTTTACTCAGCAAAGTATCAATTGATATTCTCTACCCCTTTCATCAGTAATTTGAGAGAATTACATGTTTTAAGAATAAGCCAGTTCCAAGGTTGAGGTTCTGCACAGGTTATTTAATAATACATTGAAGCTCTGTAAGCCTTTGCTGACCTAGCCAAAGACCTGACATACAGGATCTCTTATCCAGTGTGAAATCAGGCCTAATGCTTAAAATCTGTTCCACGTATACTGAAGCATCTATTGCAAGACAAATTAGCCTTTTGGTAAATGCTAACAGCAAATTGCCTCTGTATTAAAACTGTAATTATATAAATCCATAACACAGATAAGCAAGAAAAACATGCCTGGGAAGATTTGTAATCCCCAAAATTGTGCCAGGTTTTCTAAGGTTCACAGGCATATAAGAATGCTTGAGCTAGCACATGAATGAAAAAGAACATATTTAAAAAAAAAACAAACGTAACAAAAAACTCCCTGAAGGTGTGTCATATCTATGTTCATTATTTTGAAACATTAATGAGCATTCTGAGTTTACTGTAATTTTGCATGATAAATACATCTCCTGGCACTCTTCCTGCCACTCTTACTTGTGACCTAATCTTTATGCATCTTTCCTGATCATGCAACCAGCCATAAGTGGTCTGTAAAGTTGCTCTACTAACAACAATGGTATTTGAATGCTCCAGAGTATATCTATATATATGTCTTTTCAACTATATATCTGACTTTACAATCTGCCTCTGAACACTACTTTCTATGTTATCTTACAGAAAGTCTGGACAAGGAAAAAGGCAGGACAAGGCTTCTCAACAGAGATAATACCTTTTATTAAACCAGCAAATATAGCTGGAAAAATCAGACAAGCTTTCAGGAACTCTAATTCTTCCTCAGGTCTGAAATAGATTCAGATTTCAAACCGAGGTACTTACTGTGAATCATAGGTTAGCAGAGGTTTAGAGGAATATATATTCTTTAGATCATCATCTCTGAAAGAAAAAATACTTGATATACCTATGACTGTTAGAAAAAGGACAGGGGGAGAATGGAAGAGAGAATGAGAGGGAGATGGAGAGATGATAAGTAGTTATCTCCTAAGGAAAAGAGAGAAGTAGTTCATAAACTGTGGAACACAAAGAGATTAATGGGTTTGGGATTCGATGAGGACTATGACAATGTGTTAAAAAAACATTATCTTGACTAAAGTTGTGGGTTTTGGTATCCAGTAGAGTTATGAATTTTAATTCCAAGGTTTATTTTTGTAAGGAGTTTTGGTTCCCTTGAGTATCAGGAACAAGAGATCAGAGATTGATCTGTCTTCTGAGAAATTTCCTGCTCTGGAAGTTGAGTGGGTTTTATTCTTCACTGATTATCTGTCAGGATACATTCCTATAGACAGTGATGGCTTAGTTTTACCTATATTGTTACTCTGAGATTACTTGGTTTACAAAAGGAAGGATATTGGATTCCTAGAAGTACAGGTATAGAAATGTGACAGTTTTGTTGTAAATGGTATTTACTGTCATCCTGTCACAGTGGCAAGTTTATGCATCTCATGCAGGAATGTCCTGGGTTGTTTCAGTGTACTTAGGATTGCAAGGATTCACTTCTGATGGTGAATGGGGCCTGGAAACTGCTTGGAAGCAGTGATTGAAGTTATGTAGAGAGGGATTTATGCAACCCAATCATTATTTTATATGGATACATATATTATGTAACTTTCTACACAGTTACATCATTTCATTACACTTGGGATCACAGCAACCAATCAAAATAACAAAGTATGAAAAACAGAGAAAGGGTTCATTTCATGCAAGTCTGAGATTACCTTTAGTGTCAATGATGTAGTTTTCAGTCTTCTGAGAAGTGATCAAAATCAAGTGAATGACAGGGTTATTCTTGGAATGGAAAGCCTGGGGCATTTGTAACAGTAGGTATGTAAGTATTTGATCTAAATGACTAAATAAAACCATTTAAACAGTGATTCAGCCACTGATAATTATTAGGAATAGATTATTCAATTCATACACTTCAACAAAACCCAATTTGTAACCTGCCATCTTTTCTAAATCACAGTGTCTGCAAAAGAAATAGCAGTTGATTGAAGAAAAAAAAAACAAACTACCAAATACAAAAAACCACCCAAACCGTAAAAACTACTACGGGCTGTAACAAAATATGGGCTGTATTTTGTTAAAACAGATATTTTCTCCTAGAATATAGATTTAAAAGTCATCTATCAGGAATACAGACTCAAAGACACACTGTTGCATAAAAAATATAAAAATTTAAAGAAACTTTTAGAAGTTTCTTTATGAATCTTTAAAAAAGGCTATTTCACATTTGCTATTTTCAGACCAAACTGAAGTTGTTTAAAGGATAGGTCAGTAATACTATCTCTTATGAATATTGCTGACATTTTACATTAAAGATTTTTTTGTCGTTTGGTGAAAACTAAATTTACGCCATAGGGATGAATTTTCAGTCTATCTAGGACAGACTTATAGAAACTAAACAATTAAATGCTATATGAGAAAAATCATAGAATCATCATAGAATGGTTTGGGATGGAAGGGACCTTAAAGACCATCTAGTCCAACCCTCCTGCCATAGGCAGGGACACCTTCCACCAGACCAGGTTGCTTAAAGCCCCATCCAACCTGGCCTTGAATTCTTCCATGGGTGGGACATCCACAGCTTCTCTAGGCAATCTATTCCAGTGTCTCACCGCCCTCATAGTGAAGAATTTCTTCCTTATATCTAATCTGAATCTACATTCTTTCAGTTTAAAGCCATTACCCCTTGTCCTATCGCTACACTTCCTGATAAAAAGTCCCTCGTTGTCTTTGCTGTAGGCCCCCTTCAGGTACTGGAAGGCTGCTATAAGGTCTCCCCCGATCCTCCTCTTCTCCAGGCTGAACAATCCCAACTCTCTCAGCCTGTCCTCATAGGAGAGGTGTTCCAGCCCACTGATCATCTTTATGGCCCTCCTCTGGACTCACTCCAACAAGTCCATGTCCTTTTTATGTTGTGGGCCCCAGAACTGAACACAGTACTCCAGGTGGGGTCTCATGAGAGTGGAGCAGAGAGGAAGAATCACCTCCCTTGACCTGCTGGCCACACTTCTTTTGATGCAGCCCAGGATACGGTTGGCTTTCTGGGCTGCGAGAGCACATTGCTGGGTCATATTGAGCTTCTCATCAAACAACACCCCGAGTCCTACTCAAGTCCTTCCCAAGTAAAGGAAATACATAGGTGGGTGCATGCATGTGTTAAAAAAGCTCTGAAAAACTTTTCTGACCACAGCTACAAAATTCTGCTTTGGAACAGGGATCTGGCATTGGGGGCAGATTAGCCTGTTTGAAGAACAGGTGTCTTAACATTCCTGTGAAAATCAGTCAGCATATAAACCCTTCAAGCTCAGCAGATACTTTTCAGAGCTTAACGAAGAAAACTGCTGAAGTGCATGGGACATCCTTAACAGAGTGACTCAGCACACATCAGCCTAAAGCTGGAAGGACAGCATTGAAGTTCCCTGTAACAATTGTTCTTGGTCTGTCGATATTGAAGTAAAACATAAAAATAGTCTCTAAATAATTTTCTTGCCTGCATCCAGGAAGCAATGCCAGACTGTGGAAAGATAAGCATTAATTAGGACACAGAAGGAATGATACAGATGTCTGAACAGAAGAATCTAATGCTATTTTAGATGCTATGAGGTGGTGCTATTCAGATGCTCTTGATGTTCAGCTACCATTTCAGAAGAGCATGTCTCCTGTAGATCCTGTATTGTATCTGCCAGTCTCATGCAGATATGTCAGATACTGCAGAATGTCTAAAAGGGTATGTTTAGACACCTGAAAATCTCCCAGAATCTGATAAAAACAGAACACAGAAGAATGGGGAAGAAATTCTGGAAATGGAAGGAAAGGCACACAAACAAAATTTTTTGAAACTGTAGCCAGTTATTTCAGAGTGCAGCAAGAACAGACAAGGAGTTGGAGTGCAGTGACAAACACTGGGAAATTGGACGGGTGAACTGGGAGACTGGGCAAAGGATAGAAGGCTACAGGTACAGAATAAAAAAAAAGAAAATAGTGGGAAGTAGAGGAGAAGTTCCAGATTTCAGTAAGATTCTGGGGAAAAATATTGTGTTTAGGAGTCTGTAAGGAAAAAAAAAAAAGGAAAAAATAAGAAACAAGAACATGCTGAGCAGTGTGAAAGGCAGAGGGAAGCTAAGGAGCCTGAGGTAAACAAAATGGATAAGATACGAGGAGTCAAAAGTCTGAACTGTAGGGCAAATTTGGGAATCAGGCAGCAATATATAGGGGAGTTTTGCAGTGGAATTTGAAAACAGTGGGAGAGAGAATGACAATGCAAATTATGTGTTGTGAGACATGAGTTGAGGAGAGAGAAATTTAAGAGAATATAAAGTGTCAAACTTAGAGGAGCTATGCAGAAGGGTCTGAGGTACAAAGACATGCCTCCCTCTGTGACCTGGAGTGGAGCACAGGTGTTCCTGAGCCTTAACACTTTTCTGCTGTACAAAATCATACGCAAAATACATTCTTATAGAATATAAAACTCTGGTCTTCTAATAGAGGTATCCTTACAGGAGATTAAACATACTAGTGCTCTCAATTTCTCCATTGTAGAAGACCTCAAGATCATAGCCTGGTTGATAAACCATAAGGTTGATCCAGACCAGGCCAATGGCCCAACTAAGCCCAGTCTTTCTTTAGCAGTGCTCAAAACCAGATACCTACAGAGAAGCATAAAAACAGGATAAAAAGGCATCAAAACCTTCCTGGAATAATTTTCCTGGCTTTCAAAGTTTGCAGTTCAGTGACTTCCTGAACTGCAGATACTGTATTTACATTTAATAGCCTTCTGGATTCCATGAACTTGTCCAACTACCCCTTGAGCTTATGTAAGGTTTGCACTCACAAAATTGTAAAAACCTGAAGTTCCACAGATGAATTACACTACTAATGAACAATCCACTCCAATTGTCTTTCATCTTACATCTACTAGTTTTATCTGCTTTTCCCTAGTACTTGAAGAGGCAGTGAGAAGCCCATACCTATCCACTATCCATCTACTCTCAGTTGTTTTGTTTACAACCTGTAGAGCTGTCCAGTACTTCCTTGTACAGAGGCCATTCCATGTCTTTGATTATCTTAGTCCTTCTTTGAAGCTTTTCTAGCTCTACTTTTTCATTTTTTATTAGATTGGGGACCCATCTGGTCACAGCAGTCAGAATGCAGGTGAACCATGGGTTTATCAATGGCATAACAGTGTTTTCTGTTTTGCTCCTTGCTTCTTTCTTAAAAATTGCTATAAGTCTATTTATTTTCTGCATGGCTACTGAGTACAGAGATGAATTTTTCATAAAATATCTATTATATACAGAAGACCTAGTTCCTGAAAGAAAACAATAGTCAGAGTTCATAATTTATATTTAACTGCTTTTTTCATGTGTAATTTACAATTTGTTTGTATTGAGAAGACATTGAAATGGCATGGGAATTTTACTCAGTGTATCAGTTCATTTCATAATCCTCCACTGTTTACTCTTGTCTTTGCCATCTTGAATACTATAGTATCACTAGAAAAATTACTCACATTATCCTTCAGTCTCTTCTTCCAAATCATTTATGGAAATGCTGAAAAACAGAGGTCGCAGCAGGAACTGTGTGATCACTATTAAAACCAACTTTTTTAGGTCAACTATTCTACTGTATATTCTTCTGGAGGGTAGGCTTGTTTTCTTTTTGTTGTTGTTGTTTTATTAAAGCTGTTTTGGAGGGCTCACTCAAGAAAAGAGCTAGGGACATTCATCCCAAATAGCTCCAGCATGGCCCCATGGCTAAAATGCACCTATGGGATTTCCACATTTCCATTACTAGTTGAAAACTCTAAATCCAAGTGACACAAAAATATCAACACATTGCTTCTAGTTGGCCTTGCTTGTTTGAATGTTTTTTTTAATTCTTACTGCATTGTCATACCATTAACTAAAGGTAGCAGGAAATGGTTGCATTGGGTGCTGGGAGTGTCAGGGTCTCCCTGGGGGGGTGATGACAGGCCCAGGAAGCCAGGGCCTGTCCCACTGCTCCAACCAGGAGCAGGGCAGCAGAGGGGCAGCTGGACAGCCCCACCCCCTGGTACCTTCCTGGGAGCACCTCCCTGGGGACGGGGACAGGCTGAGGCCAGGCATGGGCCCATAGGTGGGCCTGTCTCAGCAGGGCCCATGGCTGAGCAGGACAGGGCTGTGGGGAGTGGTGATGGCATTGCTGGGGCAGAGGTTGATGGCCCTGGAGGGCTGACAAGGGGTCCTGGGCTATGGGCAGGGTGAGGGGAGCCCTGGAGGGCTGGGCAGGGATGGTCAGGGCTGGTGGTGCCCTCAGGACCATGACATTAGCTATCTGAAGGGAGCTGCTAGGCACAACCCAACGAAGCCCACACCACTTGTGGAATGGCAGCTGGAGACAAGTGAGACTCTTTTAGAGCACATAAGAAAGCGTAAGATGCCTAATTTTCAGCAACAGAATCACTCTTGCATATTTAATGTCCTAGCTCCTCCCCAAGCACAGCAACTCCTGTGCCAAAGGATTAAAATGTTTTCTGTCCAGGAGACACCTGTGCCGTATGTATTTGTCATTCTAAGTATACTGCTAAAAGTGGCTCCTTTCTTCACCTGGAATAAACACAAGTATTACCTTTTGAAGATAATAACTTTGCTAAACTGGATGGGAATCAGCACTGGAAAAAAAAAAAATTTTACTCCTGCTAAGGAGAAAACATTCTCAACTTGCTCATATCAAACCCAGTACTCTTCACGTGTTTAAGACTCAGTCCAGTGATGATTCTTTCTGCCTTTAGAATTCCAGCATTCAGCTCCAAGCTGTTTTGATTGTAAAGAGTTAAATGTTGTTTTCTATGTAAAGGGAGACTTCCATATATTCCTCATGCTCAAAAGCAGCAGGCATACTAAAATTACAGTATTAGCACAAAAAAAGTGTTGTCCACAAACTGATTTGAAACAAAATGACTTGAAACAAAAACATAGCAGCAGGAAGCGTTAGACAATTTTAGACATGGTAGTCATTGCTACTTCTGCATTCATTAATTCCCAGTTTGGGATTCCAAAGAATTTAACAACTTATCATGCCTTTTAAATTTTGATAAAATCTAGCCAATGTCAGTAATGAAGATATTCTACTCAGTCCTGATGATATTTCAGAACTTTTTCACTGCATCTGTAGCATAAGAAGAAACAGGAGAATCTGGAAATCCCACTTGACAAAACTCCAAAACTTGGTCATTTGTTGACAAAAATTTTGTTTCAGTCATTTTTAACTTAACTTACTTTAGCTTAGCAAGAAATATAATTGCTCTTAAAGGGTATATTTCTGAAAACTATTTGTTAAAGTGGAGCATTCTTTACCTGATGAAATTAGGAAGCAGAACTTGTATAGATGCTTTCTGATTAGAAATGCTGTTTATATTTTCAAACTGCTTACCTATGTTTGTCATAAAATTAAGGAAGATAAATGCATGTCCCTAGAACTGAATACAGAGATCAAGAAGTAGAACCCAGCTGAAATAATATCCTTATTTTTCTGCAATGATTAATGTTTTTTAATTATCCAATTGTAATGATTCCTTTCATATAGGTTGCATTTCTGGAGCCAATTCTACTCTCTACAATTTTACTCTGAGCTTTAAAGTTAAAAGTGCTTTGGTTAATGTTATTTGCACAGCACATTTTATATAAATATACATATACACACATTTATATTAAGAATAAAGAATGCAAAATTAAATTATTAATAAGTTTTGTCTGAAACGGTCTGTTCCAATAGCTAAAACTAAAAACCAAAGGAAAACTCTTTGGTCAAAATACCTCCTTTACCGAAAAACATTTCAAACCGAGATACTGGAAGTGCATTTTCTAAAAAATTATTCAATGGAGCAGGATGGTAGAGATGTACAATCACACAACAAGACAGTACCTTTGCAAGTACATTTCTGGCACATTCTTAATGACTCAAATTTCATTATTTAAATTGGGTCAACAGCAGAAGAGATACAAAATCAGTTCCTTCATTCTATATATAAATATGCCTGCATGGAACTAATCTATTAGGTTTTGAAATTAAAAAGTACCACCTTGCCAAAGAATAGACAGGTAAGTACATACTTTTTAGAGCTATTTACACAGGCATATTCCAAACATTCACAATAACCTTTAAAGCCTAATGCTCACTTTGAACAAACTATCATCTGAATTATGTTTAGTTGCCCTCTGAAGATTATCTTCATTCTCTTCAAACAGTCACCTGAATTTTATATTTGATGTGCAGAAAAATGACTGAAAAACTGAGTTTTTAAGTAGATTAGTTTATAGTGGCTCTGTATGTGCAGATAAAATAGAAGGTCAATGTAAAAGCCATTGATAATAATATTGACTTATTTTTGAAACATTCTATATGTTGAACATTTTGGAGTATATTCAAAATAAGATATTAACAATGAAATTGCAATGAAGTCCAGAAATGTATCTGGAATATCTAATTTTTAAGAAGCTCGTATTGAAAGGAAATTACTGCATACAACAATGCTGCAATTCAACATTAAGGTCATCTTGGAATGATATGCACTGTATCAATTTTTATTTTCAAGGATGTAATTCTTGCAGAGACAGTATGTTTGAAAATGCTTGGTTTATTTGCATTTGAAAATGAAAATAAGAGCTTATTTTGATCAACTGTGTTTTAAATACTGTTAATATTATTAGTCTTACAAACATAACTGCCCATAGGTAAATGCTTTAACCTGGTATATTAAGTAAAAAATCACTACTTCATGTATTATTTTAAGAATTTATCAACAGTTCACAATCAGCAAGTAAATTTACACTAT
The DNA here is from genome assembly GCA_020745775.1 of Theristicus caerulescens. Lineage (NCBI taxonomy): Eukaryota > Metazoa > Chordata > Aves > Pelecaniformes > Threskiornithidae > Theristicus > Theristicus caerulescens. Next base: position 81,659,399 of record CM036558.1, read on the forward strand.
CCTTAGCACTAAACATACATACAGAAATTTCAGAAAGTCCAAACTTTTTAAGCATACTTGGAGTTAGATACTGTATCCACAGTCACACTATTCCCCCCTGTAACTGGCACATGAAGGTTTGAATATCACTACAGCAATCTCATTTCTCATTTCTAAGATATATAGTATAAGGTCAACATAAGAAGAAGGGATACAGTTAAAGAGCAACCAATATTGTATTAGGCAGCTAAACCTCTTCTCAGAGGTGTTGAAACATAAGCTTCACGTTTACCATCAGAATAGTCTAATATTGATATCAAATCACAACCACTCTTCAGGAAAAGAAAATATTTAATTATGAACCCCTCAGATAAACAGGATATGCCATCTTTTTATGCTTGAGTTGGTAAGCCCACAGTTTGATAGACAGTAACTCAGGGAAGAATGTGTATAGTCATGTGGTACTTAAACATCTATAGAACTTATAAATATGTTGAAGTGATCAATAAGCATCCCCATGCCAGAGCCCATAAAAAGTAATCTGCCTCAACAGCTATTGTCATACTTTTTTTGAATTCTAAATTATGGAGGATCACCAAGATTCTAAATGCTATTTTAATACAATTTAATTAACACTTTTGCTGTACATTCTTACCCATTTGCTATGCACTGATTTGTGGATGAATCAATTAAGATTTTTAAGCTGGGGTCTAAATGACATTCTAAAGAACAGAGATCATAGGTATATGAAATGAGCTGTAAAGAATTCTGAAGAATGTTCTTAGTGGAGTGGCTGTCAAGTTATTTCTAATTAAAATAAATAAATGAAGTAAAATATTCCCATATATACCAAATCAAATATGCAAGATAGAAGACTGATCCACAGTGTTAATTATCTCATTATTTCAGGGCCCAACAGCTAAACATAATGAGATGAAACCAAGTATGTAAAAATTTTTACTAGATGTTATTTAAAAAATTGCTACTGTTAAGGTCAAATTACTTCCAAGGTGATTTCTTAAGATTAGGTGACATTCACAGCTCTTCCATAGACTATAGTCATGCAACAGTAAAGACACAAATCTAGTCTCTTAAACCTAATAGATTTTCTTCATCTCTCCTCTCTGAAATGGCTGAGAGTTTGCTAGCAAAAAAAACCAAAGTACCTGTAAGTTATATTAAAATAAATTACATTGCCCACACATAATGTTATCTTTTGTACAATAATTCTTTCTAAGGCAGAAGAAAGAGTCTTTCAAGATTTTATCTATACAGCAAAAGCTCTCGTGAGTATTAAACCAGATGATGAGATTTTCAATATGTAAAAACACATTGCCAGGTAAATATTTCTTGCTGATTAAATGGTTTCTTATAAATTAAATTCAGATTCCAAGAGCTCTGCTTTATTTCTTTCCATTAAATGTAATTTGCATCAGGGTTTATTAGCTATTGTTAAATGGTTGCTGAAGCTTACTCTAAAATGAGATAATCATGTCATCAGAGGATAAAATAATGATATGCAAGTATAAGTGTGGCACTATAAAGAATAGAAAAGAGCACCTGAGTGTCAAATCATTAAAGAATTCTAAAATTATATCCAAGATAATAGCATACCATCTGAACTAGTGTAGTGTTTTCTAGTCATTACCAAGGCATCTACATAAAACAGCAAAAAACATTATTTAAGTATTAAAGGAAAATATTATAGTGTGAATAATAATCAATTGTGTCTGACATCTATGATTTACACAAACAGAAATGGCTAATAATGTGTGTTTCAGGAAAAACATTATATTTAACTGGACGGTTTTGAGTCTTTTTTTTCAAGAGTACAAATGGAATATAATACACATTTATATTCAACAAATTATTATTAGCACAAAAAAGAAGCATGGATTAAGAAAGCAAAGTTCTCAAAAAATATAGATTCTGGTGTGAATACTAGCAGGTAAAAATTATACCTATAGCAGTAACACATATAAAAATGAAATTACAGGAAATCTGAATAATTTTTACGGTAAAAAAGTTACAGCCTGACATTCAGCTGTTTTTTAAATGTGCAAAGCTGTTAACATTACATAAATGCTAAAAAGGCTTCTATCCAGACCACTTTAGTTAAAGCTGAAAAGCACACCATGAAAAGTACTGTTCAGTGAAATACTAAAACTAACTACAACTAATAAGCCATGAACATTTAACTCTTTCCCCTCACCCTCACATCAGTCAGTTTGGAACTTGGTTTTTATCCATAGTAGTAGTACTTATGGAGGAGGGGAATCTTACGTTGCTAAATTCACCTAAATGATTTCTCATTAAATCATTTAGGCTTTGTAGGTCAAAACCAACAACACAGACTGCAGAACAGCAGTTTGATAAGCTTGCAGCCACACGTGCCAGTTACCAAGTGGCCTTGACCCAGAACCATGGTACATAATTTTTTTCCAGATATACCCTATACTTCCATCCAGATTTTCGTATAAATTGGACTCATTGTTCATATGTTGTAGCATTGAGCTGCATGTATGGCATTCATTCCTGTACTTCTCAGGGGCTAGCATTGCTTTATCCAGTATTTCCAGGCACCATGCACACAAAGGAAAGATCTGGCAGAGAGGTAGAGCAGAGGTGGGTTATGATGAATGGTTCACGAGTCCAGACAGTGCTTCCGCAACTCAGCAAAAGAAGACAGTCTGACCAGGAAATTCATAATGCCCTGAGCGTGTTGTCTGGTCCAAGTCACTCATTCAAAGACAGCACCGTGCCCCATTTCTTGCCAGCCTGTCTTATAACCATGGCTATGTAAGCCATTGCACACCTGGATATTAAATTTAGCCCAGTATTAGTGAATTACTGGATTTGCTGTCCTTTTGACCTAGATAATTGTACTACTGAAATGACCTGGATAATTGTGCTACTGACTTATATTTGTTACTGTATTGTCATTTAGAGATAAACTGTTTATTCTGAAAGCTGTTGGTCTGATGTCTATTACCATATCCAAAACCCATAGCTTTGTAGGGCCACATTAAGCCCTTACTTCTCCTCAGGATCTCCTAGGGAAAGCACAGAAATTCTAACCACTTGAATTTTATTTTCTAAAGATTAATTATGAAATTAATGGTGCCACTATTTACAGTAAGCTATGCTTCCAGCTTTCCTTCTGAAGTCCACAGAAAACTCATCAGCATATATATTTTATTAAAACAGAATAGATAGCACAATGTATAAAACTTAATTTGAATATAGCTACAGGTGAAGTCATCCATCTAGAAACAAGACACATAGACCAGGTCTACAGTATAAGTAATATAAATGTGACTTTGAAAAGGTGAGGGTGGATGCGTTCATAGATAATTGAATAGGGCTTCTCAGTGACATGTTCTGGTCAAGGCAGCTTATATTGTTCATATTGCTAGGTAAATAAATGAAGTCTTGGAACAATCTTAAAGCAGTACAGCAAGAAGCAGGAGTAAGAGTTTATGCAATTTAGGCATTTGATATGTAAATATGGAAGCACTGTCACCAGTTTCAGCATTCAGACTTCAAAAGGATGTTAAAATATTCAAAAGGGTTTAGAAAAGAGACAGAAATATTTGAAGTATGGAGAAAAAAAAAAGGTTGTGCACTGAAAAATTTAAAACATTCAATACAATGAAACAGAATCCAGCAGAAGGAAAATCTGTAAACAAGAATCTATTGGAGGTATTTCTGATACTAAAAATCCCTATCTATTTTGCAAAACAATGCATAAGATCTTGTGACAGAGAAGGTGCAGCTAGAAAAATTTATGTGCTTACATTTTCGCTTACTAACAATGAAAACAAGGGGCACCTTATACCTTGCTTAACCTTGTATTCTTCCTTGCTTAAAACAATTGAATTTTGTCTCTTTTTTTAAAAGGTTTTTCATTCAAGCAAATATTGGACACAATAGGAACAGTCTTAAGTTTAGTCTTATAATTTGTTTTATACATGAGAAAGATTAGACAATTATTAATGATTTCTTCTGGGTTTATTTTGTAAACAAATTTTGTTATAGAAAGTTTTTGAAATGGGAATAACAAAGCAGAATAGCCAGTTTAAAACATAAAGGAAGATGTTTTTTCCCCAAGGATACAGGTTCAGATCAAAGCTCTTAAATGGGTCTCAAACAGGCATCCAAACCCTGGATAACAAAGGTGATAATTTAAAAAAAAAAATCCCTTAATCTAGATGTTACATGAAAGAGAGAGAGAGACAAAGTCCTGAATTTTTCCATGAGAGATAATATTCCAAAGTATTTTGACATTATGTCATGTTTTGAATGTGGTTTTTTTAAAAATATGTTTGTTAATATATAGTATATAATATAGTCATGGTATATAACTTAAGCACTTTGAAAATATTTTTTATAACTTCTCATCAAAAGAAACAACAAAATCCATTTCAAATAATTTTTTTTATTTATTCAAATCTTTATTTTTGAGTGGAAAACCCCTGTGATTTTGAGCAAACATAGCTTTTGTTAGTTGAAATTAAAATTGCATGCTTTCAGACATTTGTCATTTCAAGTAATTTATTTAGATGCTCAGATATTCCAACTATATTAGTCCCTCTACCTAACAATGAATTGGAGAAGCGCAAATGTCTTTATTTATTGGTCAGATAAAACTGCTACTTGCAACAGTTGCCTTTAGTTCTACAAAATACAGATTAGAAGGCAATGATGAGGGCCTTCAAAGCAAAAAGATTTGGATGATAATTCACATTTGGCCATGTTCAAAGAGGACTATGCTCCTTATTATGCCACTTAGCTCAGTTTGAATAAATGAACTTTCAATTCATTGTGCCTGGACAACTGGAAGTAGAATTTGAGTTAAGACCATTAATTAAAAACAACAGTGAGTGTAATTCAGCACTGTGGGACTGAAGCCAACTTTGGGTACTTACAGAGAATACTATCCAGTAGGAATAGTGCATTAAACTTCATACATGCTTCTTGGCTATCAACCTCCAGATGAGAGACTTGATATAAGTATTGTTCAACTATATCGCTTCACTATGACCGTTAAATTGACTTGGACATCCCAAAAAACAAGCTAACTTTGCCCCCCGCCCCAGGAAATAACTTTGACTTAAAGGCTCTTTAACTGGTATTACTGAAGATCTTCAAATTTATCGCTATTATTCAAGTAACAAGGGTAGCCTTTCTTTTTTGTTTTGGTACATTTTCCTAATAGCATTTATGAAAAAGAGTCTTTTTTTCTATGCTCTCTGCAATTCTCTGCAATTGTTTGAAGAATGAAAGTGTTGAATCTTTTATCTTTGCATAAATACATTGTTTTTCTTTCTATTTTTGTTTGTTTGTTTCGTTTGTTCTTAGTTCTGAAACAGAAAGGCAGGAGGTAAAATACCCAAGTAATTATTTAAAAATATGAGATATGAATAACAGTAACTGTAGGTCAGATTTTTTTGAATCACGGAATGGTAACCTACTACCACAGAAATGAAGCTGCAATACCCTGGGAAGGTAAATCTGAATGACTCAGAGAAGATGATGTGTAGCTCAGACTCTCATTTCTGTTGCTAGCATGTTGCAGTCACAACTATGGCCTGTGGGTGTCTCCTAAACAAAAAACTCTTTACAACATGGTGAGTATTCTGCTACAAGATCCACAGGAGCTCTTCAACATATTTTCAGTTTTAATTTTGAATGGAGATCAATCATTTACTTCAAGCTGTATGCATGTAGAAGTGTTCTGTGGATTTTAGCTGTTATTTAATGCATTTCAGGCTTGACTCTACAACCTGTAAAAATTGGAAATAAAATATGTGAAAAAAAATCTGTAAAATCTGGTCTGAAAAAAAGGCTACCAAAACATTCACATCCTAAATTGCCAAAGACGGAGTACTTCTGTCATCTCCTGACAGCACTCCTGGAGCTCTGTAAAAACATAGTTGTACCAGATGTAAAGCAGATGAAATATGTATTTTCGTCAATTTAACAAAATAGAGAATAAAAATGTAATAGCTTTTACTCATTTTGTTTCCAAGCGTTGATCAAAGCCAGTAACTGCTTGCCAAAAAAGAGAGCAAGGCAGATGATTTTGTTCATCCTATGTACTTTTTTCACATTAAGGAATATTCCTACATCCCTTCTTATTTTCAAGGGATGAAATCACATTAGTTCAGTTCGTACCATGGCCTTACTATAAATAACGAGAAAGTCAAGGTCCATTTTCGTAGTTAATTTCATAGTTAATTTTTTGTGTTTTCATTTCAATGCTAACAATATGAAATGGTATGTGGCCTGTCTTCTGCTTCTTGGATGTCATTATGATTAGTTGTTCTTAATTTGGGGATGTTTCTTCACTAACTATAAAATACAGATGGCTTCATTCTGAAACTTACTTTGATGCTGAAAGCAAAGAAAAAAGCAGAGATGCTCAGTGAAAAGAGTGCTACAGAGTTACATCTATAGGCCCCCACAAAAATATTCTCAGATGAGTATGCTAAGATCCAGTTAGGTCTAGCAATTACCTCCTCTCTTCTTAGTGCTGTCTGCTGTTGACTGAATCTAAAATCTAGTTGCCTATGGACATTTGTAATACACATGGATCTGTACACATGGATCTCGTGATCTCTATTTTTGAATAGTCTGTTCAAAACAATAGACTATGCAAGGGAATTTAATAAGAGAAATACAGCAGCCTATGAAGCCTAGAAGGAGAAGATCATGAACAGATATAGTAACATAGGCACAAAACTTTCTGTAACCAAGAAATACTGTAAGAAAATTGAATGATTGAAGATACTTGTGCATTTTGCAACAGATCTTGGTAATAACTTAAGTTCTTTTGAGCATTTCCTACTAAACTGCTTTCTTACAGATCATATATTACTATCAGTAAATCATGGTTTGAATAATAAATCCTAGTGTGAATATCCCCTCATTACCCTGTTAATTTTGAGTAGCAAAAAGAATCACTGCAATAAACAAGCCCTATACACGCTTGTACCTCCTTGGATGCAGACACCAAGACTTGTAATGCAGAAAACCAGGGACATTTGCTACACTTTTTAAGCCAACAACAGTCAACAATGGAAGTTTTTGTAATAATACTTACCAACTTTATTTCACAAGTTATTGGACAGAACATGATATTAATATAAAAATGTTCTATAGCAATACAATGTCAAACTTCACACCAGTTACTAGGGAACATGTATACCATGTGCACAAATAACTTAGGAAAACAAGGGAGTTTAGGACTTCCTCAGAACTATAATCGTTGTGCTAGCACATGGAATCTATGCTAAATAAAAGTAGTTTTCAGAGAGAACGTTTGTGGATCAAATACAATGGGATACCAAGTAACAGGTCACCATAGAAGAAAAAAAAAAACAAAACCAAAACCAAAAAACAGCCCAACAAACTAAGGATGAGTGAGAAGACAGGGTACTCCAAAAAGGTCAATACTGAATTAAGTCTGTGAATTCAAATTTTAGTTGCAGCTTGAAAATGTTGTCATGATTTGTCTCAGAGTGTGTATGAAAGAGGTTAGGTTACAAGATTGATATGGATAGTAGGAGCAGATGGTCAATTTTCATAATGAGGGAGTTCACAAAACGGGGTTTAGAGATATCTGTGCTACAACCAATGCTTATATTAAACATATTTTTGAATCACCTGGAAAGGAAGACAAGTAGTGAGGTGATGCTGATGGTATCAAATTATTCAGTTTAGTAAATATGAGAGATAACAGTGAGTAAGTGCAGCCAGACTTTAAGAGGATCCTTCTTTTTGAGGTCTGGTGCCTGCTACACTGAAAATATAGGAGGTAATGAAGAGCTGTCTCCACTTTCTGGACCCTTTCTTATGCTTTTTAAATAAATTATGCTGGAGAAGTGACAAAAAGAGAAGAGTAGTTCCTGATTCCTAGTTTTACTGAGCATAAGATAATATGAGCATGAGATAAGATGGGCAGGTAAAGACAGAGACCAAAAAGGCCTAACTTATCTGGAGGAGAATAACCTTTATGGCAACAAAGATAAACTTCTGCTCTCTCAAGCTTAAATTAATCTCTCCAACATTGTCACTGAATGAGCTATAATGCAACTCTATGAGGTATTACCTCTGCAACTTATTTCAAGGCTAATGACCTTTATGTTCTGAGTTAGCAAGAGAAGGTACAAGGTTCATTAACTGCTGGGTTTAGAAGAGCACTTTCTGAAGTCCACTCATTTGCTACCATTTTTACTAGGTTCTCTGAACTTCATATATACTCCATAAAACCACACTCAAGAAAAAGGCAGGGAAAATTTACCTACGTATTTCCCTTTTTGTGACACTAAGCCCCCTATTCTGCAAAGGGAGAAGCCAATAAAGCTGACTCATGCTCTGATAAAAGAGATGGAGGAAATGGTCTGTGCATTCCCTCCTTGTGTGTGCCCCCTGGCTCATCTGCTTTGCTCCTTTCTTTTTCATGGAAAAAGAAGGTGAGTTAGGGAAGGTAAGGCAGTAGTGACAGTGCTCAGGCCTTTTGCAACAGAAGTGGAAACTTCTACGTAGAAAGAACTGTCTGATTTTTGTTTTTTGTTTTGTTTTGGTTTGGTTTCTACAAGCTCTCAGGGCCCGATGGGGTCTAATAGGGTTTAGTGGCCATCACTAGTCTCTCCTGCAGCTGCCCAGCACCCCTGCCCGTGGGCCCAGGAGCCCCATTTCAGCTCAGCCCGGGGGACTGTCTGAACTATGTTGTAGGTGTGCCTGTTTCTGGCCTGTTTCTAAATTGTTGTTTGGATTTCCTGGATTGCCTCAGGACCTGGCTTTTTACCTTGCTTCACATGGTACTCACTGGACTGTTGATGGGACCTGTTGCTGTCACCACCCTGAGCTGTCATCCGGCTCAAGTGCTATGAGATGGCGCAGGCACTGCCTGGCCTCTGCTGGGGTCAGACCTGGCTCCCAGCTCCCTTCTTTTAGGGAGCGACCCTTGAAGCTCCCTGAGACAAAAAAATGATCCTTTTGTTTTCCAACTTCCAAAGGTATTTTAAGTTGCTGAAAATAACAACAGAAAAAAGAAGAGGAAGATTTGAGAGGGTAAGCTATGTTTCCTCTGGCAGTTAGCAGCAATTCAAGATCAAAATGGTAACTGCTGCCTTTCCTGCTGACAGGTAGTTCTTTGAAATTTAAGTTTGCAATCAATAGAAAAAAAAAAGGCAATGCAGTCTTATAACTAAGCACATCACTTCTTCCACTGGTTTAGTTTATCCCGTCAACTCCTAAGGAACACCATTGTATTTATTCTCACAAGCAGAGGACTATGTGCTCTCTATCAATAGAACTTTTACCAGCAAGAGGTGCACACCCAAACAGTAAGTGCACTTATGCAAATAAAAAATGTCCTAAAACACTGAAACAGGCTTATGGTTGAATAAGTCTCATCCCTTGCAACCAAAACCAACCAGTTAATGCATTGCCTTTAAAATCTATAGTAAAGATGCTTGCATTTGAGGACTCAATAGGTCCTACTAGAAGGTTCTAACAAAGTCTTGCTTTGCAGTTTTAAGCTCCCATGTCCACCATCCAGATGTAATTACTTGTGCTGTTTATAATCAAGTCCTTCTTCCCCTTCCTTCAGTGTAAAATAAACTGGCCAGCTCCTCCTCCTTGTTGTCTGCTTCCAAATGCAATACATGGCAATATTCTTCTTTCAGCCTTCATTTTGAGAAGTTATACCATCCACTTCTCATCTCCTTATGTAAGAGTGGGTCTCTCTTCACTTGGTCACTCTAATAATTCTTTTGAGCACTTCTTCCAGTTTGAATGGACTTGGTGAACAAGAACTGCAGTATCATGGAACCTGACGTAGTTTATTAAAAAGCCATATTTTTGAAAGTGATCAGATTAATATCTCAAGAGGTACAATTCATAACACCATGTTACACTTTGTTTAGGGTTCACTATACACCATATTCTGTAAATACTACATTTTCTGTCCTTCATCAGAAATCTGACTAGCTAGGAGCGATGTATTATTAAAATCCTAGTTACTGAACCTGCAGATTCAGCTTACAGTTTGGGGTTTGGTTTTTTTTTTTGAGGGGAAGGAAGAGCTGGCTTCCACTTGTTGTTTATAGAGATGCAGCAAGAATTGGTATCTCAGTAGGGTCATAGGGTCGTAGGGTCATAGGGTCATAGGTTCTGAAGAGGAAGTAGATGAAAGGAGAGCAAGAATGCATGAGAAAGGATCTGCAGAAAAGGCCAAACGGAAGAAGTCAGAAGATACAAGAGGTGAACAACAAGCTGAAAGCAAGGATCAGCAAAAGTTGTGTAAGTGGAAAGCTGAACACGCCAAAGGAAATTCAAGACTGTACTGCAGACATTTTGTCCCAGCTACTTTTACACAAGGGTCAATAAAGCCAAGTTCTTTTGTTCTGCCCCAAAGCTCCCCTCTTCTCACTACAGGAGCATTCTGGGCTCAATAAACTCTGCTCAAGCATTACAGACAGAAAAACTGCTCTAAAGTTTTGTATTGGCAAGGAACACAAAGTAGAAGAGCCATTACATACTCTCATTTGTTTTCAGTGGACCAAGTTGCTTCTCCCCTCAATTCCATCATTGTGATCGGTATATTCTAAGAAGTGAGATGCAATATAATCCTGTTTCCTACAGAATTAGTTTTTGGGTTTGTTTTTTTGTTTTGTTTTGTTTTGTTTTCCTAAACCAGATTGGGTTTTTTTTCAATTTACCTCATTGCCAGTTAAATCTCTTCCTACAAATGGGTCCAAAATTGCTATAATTGATGATTGTTCACCCAGATACAGTTTTACACATTCTATCTTTGTGCAGAATTGTTCTTATTCCTTACCGTTTATACCCTGGACTTTGCTAAAAGTGAATTCTGGAGGATTTTGCCTTGGCAAGCCATTTGAAGTTCTCTAATTACACAAGAATTGCTTAGTTTATCTGCATAACTTATTATTTTCTTCTTTTAAAAAAGAAAGCTTGCTTTCCAGCTTTCCTATCAGAGAAAGGCATGTTACATTTTGTTAATTACAAAGGAACTTACTGATAGAGCTGAGAAGATGAAATATCAAAGAATACTCTCAATTGTGAAAAAATGATGAAAGAAATACAGTTCAATCTGAAAACTCTACAGAATTTCTTAAACCAGAGCAGAAAGAGCTGAAATTTTTTCCTGAATTAATATTTTAAAAATCTTTTTTCCTCCATATTACCATGCCTAATTTTTTCCTATTTGAAATGGTGATATATAGATGTTGCATTTGAATGAAAAATATATAGCATACACAAAGGTAAAAGCAGCTTAATCCACTTTAGAGTGTGTCTTAATAAGCACTGCAAGACACAACATAGTTTTATCTTTATCTTTGATATTAAGAGTTACCATGTTCCCATAGTGTGTACTCTTCTAATATTATTGTTGCAGAGTTAAGCTTTTAAGCAGTGAGAAGCCCAAGTGTACCAAGTCTGGAGTATGAGTTGAGGACAGGTCTGCATACATTTGTGCTACACTGCCTGTTTAGAAATCTCCCTCATTAACACAGGAGGAGTGGCTCAGCAAAAAGAGCATACTTCCTTTGTGCATATGAGGACCTGCATGTATGATACAATGTTTGACTCAAAATATGTTTTGATTTTCTTAAAGATGATATGTTAAATAGACAAAATTTGAAAAAAAAAAGTACTCAAATTGTTGAAGGAATTTTTTTCTTTCAACTTTTGAATTACCACTAACTAAAACCCCATTATTCATGCAGTTGCATAGTGTGTTCATGAAATTAAGTAAAAGATCAAGCTGCTACTTTCTCTGTCTTTCTTTCAGTGTCACCACCAGTTCACTTGATTGTGACAACTTTAACTATGTTGCCAGTAAATCAAGACTGACAACGGGACAGGGTCAGCATTACTTTGCTGGCAGCACAATGTTCCCTATCCCACACTACCTAACACCTTATGCACTTTGGATTAACTTTATCAGCAAACCAAGAAACCAGAAGAGAAAACTCTTACGTATTACTAACATAATAAACAACAAAAGGTTGATGTGGTTTGGCTGCTGAAGAATTACTGTTGGACTCATGAAGTTTTGCATCATAAACGTATCACATTTTTGTAAAGCAGTTGTCACAGAAAATGGCAAGAAAACACCCTGAAGAACAAATACTCTTACAATTCCAAAATCAAGTAGTGTTCAAATGAAATAAAGGGAAAATAATTAGGCAATCACTTCATGTGTGTCTTGCTATCAGCATTTCAGTACTGTACAAAAATTCTTTGTAATTAGAGCTTATCAAAAGACACTGCCAAATCAACAGAAAATTCTATTTTGGATTCTGTGCTATGGAGATGTAAAGGAAGGGAAAATTAATTCTTCCTTCTTTTTATTTCATCTGCACTGGAGCATATAGCAGAGGCCTACTTGATGGGTCTTCTTTTGCTCTGAAAACCTAGTGGAAGAGATTGTAAGTCTGGGGAGATAATGAGACAGAAATATAGACTAGATACTTAAAAACTGCATAGACACACATTCTCATTTGCAACAAACACCGCTCTCATTTTTTTCTAAGACATCACTATAAAGTGCTGAAGAATACCTTGCTGATATCTAGTCTAAAATATTTTATTCTGTGCTGGCAGAATGACATCGTAACTGTTAAGAGTCACAAACACTTAGTTTTACTCACCCTCAGACTGACACTACTGAGGTTGTAAATCACAGGATAACTCTCAGGGGACAAAGAGACTGCATCTTCCTTTTTGTTTCTTACAGTGCTCTTTTGCTTGATTCCTTCCCACCACCAAAATCAGTCCTTTTCATCTTTGAATGAAAACTGTACTGGTCTCCACCATGCCAAAAGATACCCTGAACTCCTACCTGCCTCCATACATGTCATCACATTTCCCTCCCTCAAAACTCACTAAACATACTATTTCCAGGCACTGCCTCAAATTCCTCTTTTCCAACTCAGCCTAAGGCAGTAATCTGCCCACACACAAGCAATAAAAATGTAGTCATGTAGCAACACTATAATGCAAGAGAAAAGGCCAAGAGGTTTGTGCGGAAAATTCCTCAGATCTGCCAAGTGTCACACATCTTATATGGAACTCACACTTGGCAGACTATCATTCCTGGCTGCATCTCCCAATGAAGTTTCACATATTAATAAGAAGTTCAGGTAGAAACACACATCATCTACTTCTTAGTAAAAAACAAAACAAAACAAAACAAAACATTGGGGTGAAAGCCAAGATTTTATAGTTTTAGATTTTATAGTTTCTAATTTCACATCTTCTATTAAGTAGTTAGAATATATCTTTGTAATACAGAATTCTGTAATCAAAGTCTCCTATCTCTATCCCAGAGCCAGGCAACCCTCAACTCCCTCTTGTTTCAAATGAACTACTTGTCAAACTTCACAGAACTACTGGAAGCAGAACTGGGATTAAAACTCAGGCAGTCTCTGTGAAGATGCACAGCCAAGTCTACCAACCACAAGGTTTTTTCAGCATTCACATAAACAATTTGTGTGCTTAGCCATCCTGTTCCATTCCTACTAAACCCATTCTGCGAACCAGAACCTAAAAATCCTGATACCACTCATTGTACTTTTCTCTCAAACAGCTTTGCAACCTTTAGTAATGGTGCATTTAGTTACCATATGGAAGCTGCTTCACACAAATTCAAAGCCCCTGCTTTGTTTCCAAGGATCTCTCACACTGGCTTTTCCTGGACATTCCTGCAGACCACCAAGTTCAGCAGCACACTTAGCACATAAGGACCACCCATGTGCTCCTACTGATCCTTCCTCCACAGTTCTGCTCTCTGCATGAAAAGATATGGGCTCTAACTGTGCAGTCCTGTGGTACTGAAAAAAAAAAAAGACACAGGTATTCGCTGTCCACTTATGTGCCTCATCTCCGTGATTGTCTCTAAATTGTTACAATCCTAGATGATGTGACTATGGAAAATCAGGTGCATAACTTCATTCCCACTCTTTGCTGAAGGTTAGCCTGGCTAATAACCTCCAAATCCAAGGCAGGAGTTCAGAGGTACTCTTGAGCTTCTTGAGCGGAACAGGAAGGCTTGCTGGTGCAGTGGGTTCAAGCCTTACAGCTCCACATCATGCCAGCAAACAAGGAGAATGAAAATAAGCCAACAAGGCTGCAGTAACATTTAAAAACTAAAAAGTAAAATAATTTTCCTACCTCCCCTCCAATTTGTTATTTTTGAACTCTATCATGACTTTTAATCTAGTTAGTATTGTGTGAGAGAATATGTAACACTGATTTTTGGATGTTTCAGATAAGTAGTACTGTCCTTTGAAAAGTCATAGCTGAGTCTATATTAGGTCAGCCAGAATTAACTGCTCTATTCAATTGAAGCTTGATGGCAGCTATATGTAAAAAATATAGAAAAGCTCAGAACGATATTTAAATTAATGTTAGAATAACTATTTCTATTTTATCCACACCTTTTTGGAAAAGCAGGTGTCAGCGAATAGTTGTGCCTGATCATTAGAAGTGCTGTATTTCAACTTGAAGTTATTCCTACATGAAGGTGCTATCTAGACCAGGAAGTCCTACTGCTCTGCTCAAGTCTCACACTCCACTTACCTAGGTAAACTAGATGGATATGAATGTGCTATGTTGTTACAGCTTACTTTAATTGGGTAAATGCAATGGTTTGTAAGGTACCGTCATACTGCTGGAACTGAGCCACTCATAAGCATTTTTGCTTTTATACCTGTGTGATGTCATGAACATAACCAACACAGTTCTGTGTCATACTAATTTCTATTTAACTCTTATCACAGCTTACTTATAATCATGATAGACTTCCATTACTTGAAATCTTTAAACCATGGCTGGGTAGTAATATATATGTTACAGACTTACCAGAAGTTATAGCCTTACTATGGAAACGACTGGTTTCAGTTCTTTGGGCTGAATTATGGAACACATGAGATGAACTCATAATTCCTTTTGTCTTTAAATTCTCTGAATTTCTAGCAAATCCTTTTTGCATTCAAACATTGCCTAAGAGAGAGAAATATAATTTACCAATAGCAAACGAAGAAATATCTTAATCATCATCTTAGCACTTTTATATTTCATTCTGCTGTATTTTTATTTTATAATCACCTTCTTCCACTTTTGGGCAGGAAAAATGCTGTGGGAACTCAAATGTAAGCCACTTGATTTCAGATGGCTGTAACACTAATTATTCATTCCTATGAAAAAACTATTTCTTTTTGTAGCAGGACTAAATACTTCATCCCATTTTTCAGATCATTTGCTGTCACCAGGTCATCAACCACTACAGTCTTTCAGCTGAGCATGATATTAGCATCTAAAGTACAAATCTGCAAATGATACAAAACTAGGAAGACTGATTAAAACACCAGATGGTTGTGTTGCCATTCAGAGGGACCTCAACAGGCTCAAGAAATGGGCAAACAGCACCCTCATGATGTTCAACAAAGGGAACTACCAAGTCCTACACCCTGGGGAATAGCACCCTGCACCAGTACATGCTGGGAACCAACAGGCTGGAAAGCAGCTTGGCAGAAAAGGACCTGATATAGTCCTGTTGGACAACAAGGTGATCATGAGCCAGCAAAGCACCCTTGCTGCTAAGAAAGCCAACAGCATTTGGGGCTGCATTAGAAAAAGTATCGCCAACAAGTCAAGGGAGCCCTGGTTGAGACCACACCTGAAATGCAGAGTCCATTTCTGGGCTCTGACCAGACAGACATGGACTTGTCTCTAAGACAGACATGGACTTCCTGGAATGAGTCCAGCACAGGTCCATAAAGATGATGTAGGAGCATCCATCATACAAAGACTGAGAGAGTTAGGACTGTTTAGCCTGGTGAAGTGAAGGCTCAGGGGGATTTTATCAATGTATGTAAGTATCTGTTGTGCAGGGGTAGTGAAGAATATGGAGTCAGACTCTTCTCAGAGGTGCCTAGTGAATGGACAAGAAGCAAAGGGCAAAAATTAAAACAAGATATTCCATTTCAGGAAAAAAAAAAAAAAAAAAAAAAAAAAACCCAAACAACAAAAAAACCACACGACTTTTTTTTTATGGCAAGGGCAATCAAGCAAGGAAACAGGTTGCCCAGAGAGGTTGTGAGTCTCCATCTGTGAAGATATTCAAAACCCAAGTGGACAATGTCCTGAGCAACCTGCTCTAGTAGACTCTGCTTTGAGCAGAGGGTTGGACTAGATGATCTCCAGAGGTCCATTCTAACCTCAGCTATTCTGTGAAATCAAGCAGAAAGCAGTTTCTCAGAGAGTGACCAGAGAGTCCCTAGAAACTAAAGGTCATGATGAACCTTATTTCTTCCTTCTCCACATGATTTTTGTTATCTACAATACAAGCATGCAGTAATATGCATACATATGCATAAAAATATGATCCAAACACCTAAAAAGCAAGCTATGTAAGACAGATGTGAATCATATCATTTAGTATAGCAGAATGTCATCAGATATTTTGGTGATGAGTGTGGTATAAAAATCTTCCTAAAGCAGAATTTAATCCCTTTCTCTTAATGTTACATAATTATCTAATTTGTATTTAAAAATAAAGATGAGGGTGAGGAAATTCCTCACTACAGTGGTTACTATGTGTAATTATTATAAAAAAGTCCTCTGTTTCCTCCATGCCTCTATAAAAATTGGGGTGTGACAATACATACACTAAGGATCCCAAATGCAAGCATCTACTTAGAAATGTTGACAGGAATAGTGCTTTTACTGATGAAGACTTGATAAGAAAAGTTGAACTTTTCAAAGCAATGCTTCCAGAAGAAAATAGCAATTTCCTTTTATTTGCATTGTAGCACGTACATTGCATGCTTTCACATCATGGATTGTGTATCCAGGTCTAATAATCAGTCAAAACAAAGCTGCTCTACTCACTAATGTTATCTGCTATTTCAAGAAATGCTTTATTCATTTTCTGAGAATAGTGCAGAGTTCACTTCTGAAAGGAAAGCACTGGCTGTAGGATGCATTATCATCTTCATTTATCTCATATTTGCTTACTGTTACATATCTAAGGTAGATACAGGGAAAAGAAGGGAATACATCAGATAGGAAAAGGGTACCCTTCTGTATCATATCAAGTAATTTCATGAGTTTAACTATAAATGTAGTGATACATCTTTAGGGGTTTCTGGGCATATAAATAAAGCAAACAATAAAGAGGACACAATGCGAAACAACTGCAAAGTAGTATTTATGGGAGCATTTATGGCTTACTTGGAATAATACAGAGTCCAAATTCTATATAAACACCAAACTTGAAAGAAACTTTAAACGTTTGTTTTTCCTACTGAGAGGGAAAAAGGAAGGAGAAGGGGGAGAGGGGTAGCAGCAGGCAAATAAAGCTGATATAACATGAAAAATAAACTCCTTGGTATGTATCGCTTAAAATCAGAATTTAAAGACCAGTATATATGGTTTTAATGGAAAACAGATGTAGATATTTAAACTTTACGTTATGGGGTTTTATTCAATTATTTCTTAAATATGTTCCTTTAAAGATTTACCGGAACAGTCATGTTCAGAGGATATTTTCAGGAAAGGGCTTTTTAAAGAAAATATGCAACTTTTAATTTTTATTTCAGTGATCATCCAATGGTATTTTAAAAGGAAGCTCTTCGCTGCATTTTATTCACAGGGCTGAATTCAGGAGGATTGGGGGGAACTGGAGAGTGTCGTGGTTTAACCCCAGCCAGCAACTAAGCACCACACAGCCACTCGTTCACTCACCCCTTGTGGGATGGGGGAGAGAATCGGAAGGGTGGGTAAAAGGGAGAAAACTCATGGGTTGAGATAAGAACAGTTTAATAATTGAAGTAAAATAAAATAGAACAGTTAAATAGGTAAAGCAAAAGCTGCGCACGCAAGCAAGGCAAAACAGGGAATTCATTCACTACTGCCTATCGGCAGGCAGGTGTTCGGCCATCCCCAGGGAAGCAGGGCTCCATCACGCATAACAGTTATTTGGGAAGACAAACACCATCACTCTGAACATCCTCCCCCTTCCTTCTTCTTCCCTCACCTTATATACTGAGCATAACGTCATATGGTATGGAATAGCCCTTTGGCCAGTCTGGGTCAGCGCCCCTGGCTGTGCCCCCTCCCAGCTTCTTGTGCACCTGGCAGAGCATGGGAAGCTGAAAAGTCCTTGACCAGTGCAAGCGCTACTTAGCGACTATTTAGCTCTACTTAGCAAGAACCAAAGCATCGGTGTGTTATTGACATTGTTCTCATCCTAAACCTAAAACACAGCACTATACCAGCTACTAAGAAGAAAGTTAACTCTATCCCAGCTGAAACCAGGACAAGAGGAAAATATAATTATGCTTCTCCAAGCTCAGTATACAAAATATACTTTGTTTGATTGAAAAGACAAAATAAAATGCTACTCAGTTAATTGCGCAGATGTTCAAAATATTATCATTTTGAATTTTCTCAAGATATAAAAACATTTTAAAAAAAACCAAAGGGACATCATTGAAATTTCTCTTTTGGTTCCAGGTAGTTCCAAAGCTTTTGTTCTTCTTCCTGCTTGTGCTGTAATGACACTGAGCCCTGTGAAATTCTGCTATTTATTTTGATGGGGCTATTTGTGCCTCCCTCACATCACGCATAAGCTAATTGTAGTTTTCTTAGCAAGGTCTCATTGCTTTGCATGTATTATCATTACCATCTTATCCATTTGACCTTTGTTAAAGCTATCATAGGTTAAGACTTGCCAACCTGTCAGAGCAATTTAGGAAGGGTTTGCCTCTTGCTTTGCTTATCCCATGTCTCAGACACTGAATAGAAGGCTATTTCTAGTCCATTGCATTGAGATAGCTTTATGCATGCTATCCCTGGTTGGTTATAGCATCTCTGTTACAGACTGGTTGTGGGTGCTCAGGCATGTCCAGTTCTCTTGAAAAACATCGATGGATTCGTATTTGCTCCTGTAAATCACTTCTGTTGCAATAATGTCACTTCAAAATTGACATTTCTTCAGTCTTGAAATAAGAAATGTTTTGTTCACTAAGCTAACATGATGACAATTTTCTTCCTTTTCACTAATTGCATGTACAGAGAAAGGCTGTACGCTACAACTTTGGTGCTTATCACTTGACCTCTTCATTCCTACACTCCCTATTTTTATTATAATGCCATAACATGGGCTAGTATGTGAGCTAAAAACATTAAAGACTTTGGTGTAATAAACATTCTATAAATACTTCAGAAGGATTATATTTAAATATATCAAAATATATGTGAGAACTGTCATGGTTTATCCCCAGCTGGCAACTAAGCACCACACAGCCACTTGCTCACTCCTCCCATAGCAGGATAGGGGAGCGAATCAGAAGAGTAAAAGTAAGAAAACTTGTGGGTTGAGATAAAGATAGTTTAATAAGTAAAGCAAAAGCCGTGCATGCAAGCAAAGCAAAACAAGGAAGTCATTCACTACTTCCAATTGGCAGGCAGGTCTTCAGCCATCTCCAGGAAAGCAGGGCTCCCATCACACATAATAATATTACACAAAAGTCACCATTTGACTGATACTATGTTGCTATAAATCACTTACTAGTTCACTAGTACACACACTAGAGGTGTCACCTCTGAAACTTCCCCAGGAAACTGTGTAGCTTTGTAGCACAGTTAAGTATACTGTTGTCATTATTTACAAGAGGGCACAAGTTTGTATTAAGTTAACAAAGGTCACAGGACTTGCACTTCTTTGTATGAACTTGTCTTGGCCTGCCTGGAGATTTTTTTTACAGCATGTTTAGCTATAATTGTAATTATCTAATGACCAAGTGATATCACCTATTTTGTTTAGCTTCATAGAATCATAGAATCATAGAATGCTTTGGGATGGAAGGGACCTTTAAAGGTCATCTAGTCCAACACCCCTGCAATAAGCAGGGACATCTAAAGCTAGATCAGGCTGCTCAGAGCCCCATCCAGCCTGTCCTTGAATGTTTCCAGGGATAGGGCATCTACCACCTCTCTGGGCAACCCATTCCAGTGTTTCACTACCCTCACTGGAAAAAATTTCTTCCTTATATCTAGTCTGAATCTACCTTCTTTTAGTTTAAAACCATTACCCCTTGTCCTGTCACAGCAGGCCTTGCTAAAAAGATTATCTCTGTCTTTCTTGTAGGCCCCCTTTAAGTATTGAAAGGCTGCAATAAGATGTCCCCGGAGCTTTCTCTTCTCTAGGCTGAACAACCCCAGCTCTTTCAGCCTTTCCTCACAGCAGAGGTGTTCCATCCCTCTGATCATTTTTGTGGCCCTCCTCTGGACCTGCTCCAACAGGTCCATGTCCTTACTGTGCTGAGCTTCTCCTGAGCTTTGTACAATTGTGTGGTATAATGTTAATTATTTTATGTATTTCTGTAACTAATAGATTAGTAATAACATTCTGCACAGAATGGATTACCTTTGATCATGGAATAAAATGCAGTGAACGGTAGTGTGGAAATGGAATGACAGCATGGGCCTTAAAAGTACAAGCAGAGGATAATACTGAAGGCCACAGGGTGATAACTCATCGGCAGTCAATTACAAGTCATTGAAGGACTGCAACATTGGGATCCAGGCAAAACCTGGTTTAGGATTAGCAAAGATAACAAAGAACAGGCATCCAACGTGTAACACACATCTTAATAAATCTGGATGTAACACAGACTTGCAATGAAGCTAGTAAATATTCAAACATATATATCTCAATATATCCATACAGTGTAAATACGTAAAAAACATGTTAATAAACATTAGATCCTAGAGTGAGAAGGAAGAAGCTATCAAGCCAGCAAAAACTCAGGATACCGATAAGTTGCAGTATTCAAGCCAGAGTAAGCCACTCACCTTAGGATCCAGGGAGACAGTGCCAGATAAAAAGGTAGGCTGAAGAAATTTTGTGTGTCATTGTAATTGGATAGAATTTGAACTGGAAGTATTAGTATCATTCTAATAGGACTAATAATAATTCTTAAATTTGACTATTAATTAGGCTAATCCTGTGAAGGAGGTCTTACCCTCCAATTTTCAGAGAGAAAACTGAAAGACTAAATGACTTGCTGAAGATCATGCAGAAACCTGTGATGGAAATGAATTAAAGCATCTTGTCTCTAAATTAAGCACTTTGTCCTCAAAGATTTTCCTTCATGGTTCATTGTGAATGACATGAATGGCACAAATGACAAAACATAGTTTTTTCAAACATGAAAAAATACAGCTTATTAAACATCCGGATTTGCACTTAATTTTAGTCTCTGATTTGTGAAACACTGGAACGGGTTGCCCAGAGAGGTGGTAGATGCCCCATCCTTGGAAATATTCAAGGGCAGCCTGGATGGGGCTCTGAGCAACCTGATCTAGTTGAAGATGTCCCTGCCATTTGCAGGGGTGTTGGACTAGATGACCTTTAAAGGTCCCTTCCATCCCAAAGCATTCTATGTGTCTATGATTAATACCCGTTGTGGAAAGGATCCCAAGTTGAACCAGTTCCTAATTCTCATGAACACTGATAGTAGAATAAAGCCAAGGCTGAACTAACTCTTGCTGTACCATTAAAACAAAGTAAGTAGCAAGCCTAAAACCAGATTAGAAGACTAACTGATTATGTAGGTCCAAGTCAATAAAACTAGAAGGATTAAAGTAGTCTGTTGGCCCTATTTGCAAGCAAAAATAATTAAAAGATGCATAATTCAGTATCTCGTGTTTATTTTGTTTAACTGTATTTCAATTTAATCAATAGTTGTATCTGAAAAAACATGAAAAAGTCATTTTTTTTTACACATGCTTTGACACATAAGACACAAAATACATCTGACTAACAAAATCAATAAAATACTAGGAAAATAGTTTCGGTCTTGGGGCATTGTTTATTACCACTTTTTCACCTACTTCTTTAGGGTAATTGACAGGAGGCATTATGATCCCGTTGGCAAGCAATCAACTTCTTGTATGTGTTGATTATAAAGAAAATGACTGCCTGGGTTTGCTGACAGACTATAAGCCTCTGACCTGACTCTTGCTTTTCTAGAACAAGCCTGGGCTCTAAGAGGACACCATCATATGCACGGGCAGGCTAACAGGCTTTGGCCATTGCCTGTCTTGCATTTAAGCTGCCATGGCTGTAACAAAGCAGTTCCTGCTCCTCTGTGTTTCCCTGGCTGCTCACCCTGCTCTCACACCACTGCCTATCTCATGCTTGCAAAAGCATTTTTGTGGCAGCCCGGGGAGCTAATCAGGGGTTGATCCATTTGAAAAAAAACCCAACCAAGCACTGTTCCTCTCTGTGTTGTTCAGTTGCCTCAGCGCCCTGATACAGTCAACAAAATGCCTGCATTGGCAATATTAAAAGAAGTGGGAAATGGGCAGGAAGGAGCAACAGGGGACAGAGTCAGACAGGAACTGCGGTTTTTGGCAGAGTGCGGTGTAAATGCAAGTCAGGTGGCATTTTTGAGAGTTGTTCCTATGGAAATTGAAACAATGTTACTTTCCTGAAGTTTTATCACTGGGTGTTATGCATTTATATCTCCACCAATATCTCCCTCCTTATCTTTGTGGAGAAAAGCAAGCACCTTTAAAAACAGATTTACTGAATGTAACAGTGAACCAGTTTTGGAAGTGGCTGTTTGCACAGAGTTCCCACCCAGAGACAGATTGCAAATTATTTCTCTGAAGAATACATCAGTGTTTTGTGATTAATAGGCTGTTTAAATTTTTACTTCTACCACAGGAATCAGAGCAACCAATTCTCGTGCAGTTTGACACAACATTTACATGATGTACTTAGTTGTAAACATAACCAGACTTAAACCTGTATTTACACATCAATTCCTGTTCAAACCATATACTCCTCATCTTCAACTCTGGTGGCTGAACACCACCATCCACAGCCCCCCTGGGCCGTGCTCAGCACATTGGGGCACAGGGCCACCAGCCCATGACCCACCCGTGCAGCCCCCATGCTGCCAAGATGGAGCCAGGTCTGGGGCCCGAGGGGCCAGGGCCTGCCCAGAGTGGAGCAACTCTTGCCTCCCCAGGGTGAGCCAGGGCTGCATGGTACCCTCTGTGGCGTGGGCTGTGCTGAGGAAACGTGCAGAAATAAACCCGAGCAAGCCCAAGGCTGAGGAGGAAGAAACTCCCAGCACCAGGGGAAGGCCTCAGGGTGTAGCCGCACCTGCCCGCCCCTGGTGACGAGCAGAGCTGCTGGCGTGGGACCAGAGGAGCCTTGCGAGGGTGAGCATCCTGCCAGGGAAGAGGGGTAGTGGCTGAAGGGTGGGCATCCTCAAGGGGCAAATGACAATCTTAACTCTGTTATTAATGAGGCTTTTCCTATTTGTTAGATAACTTGGCCTATTAGATTGTTAAAGGATTGATTGGACTAACAAAGTTCTTAGCACTCTCTCTGGATATATATGTACACAAAAGCATATATTAATAATAAGCATGTGGTTTCTTTCCTTTATCCCATGTTAAGACTCTGTAGTTCAACAGACCTTCTGGCTCAGGGCAAATTTTCATTTTACACCCAGAAGCCCCGTGCAGTCCCTGCTCCTGATGCCCTTCTAAGGGCTTGAGATACACTAGGAAAAACAACCAAAATGTTGCCAATAACCACACTCCACTTTTTTTTTAAAGTTGATTTAGTCACAGTGAAGAATAACAGCAGCCTTTGTGAATGTAGACTTAACAATATGGCAAGAAATCATAAAAATCATCTACAGAAATAATTTCATTAAAATCCACTTTTTTAGGCTCTCAAGAAATTATAGCCATCGTGATTTCTTAGGCTTCGTATTGACAATGTTTATATCTAAACCTGCTAAGCTGCTTGGTCTAAGTGCATACCCGACCTGCATTCTAACCCTGCGTGGCAACAGGTGTTTCATGTGTACTAGTCCTTTCTTGCTCGCCATATGTTCAATTCCATAGGAAGAAAATCTTGATGCCTGTGCCACCAGAGAGACACAGCACACTCCCAGCATCTGGATGCTTCGGAAATTAAAATTCTGCAGTGTGCTGGAGCATGTCGTCTCAGGTCAGTCTAAAGACATGTAAACTGAACATGTCTAATAAAATAGGTATTGTCTCTGGGAGAGATATAATTCCATACTGTTAGAAAATACTGTGTCCGTCTAAACACCTTTAAAATGTACTTTACTTTGATTAATTATCAAAATAACTTGTTACTCCAGAATTATTCTAAGTAATTTTCTCAGGCTATGTCTGTACAGTATCCAGTCCAAGGAGAAATCCCTGGCCTCCAGATGAAATGACACAGTGTGGCTCACAACCCTGTTTCTCATTGCCTCCTGTTTTTGTAGTGGCCATCTCCACTCTGCATAATCCACATCTCCTCTGGAGCTCATGGCGCAGATCTATGACCTTACAAAAAGGACTTTTTTTTCTTTTTCTGTTGCTTGAAATAGTTCTAGAGTATTATCCCCGGCATCATTATATTAAATACCATTTAGGAGTTGTGTGATATGTATTCTGTGCCTTGGAACCTGGTGTGAGAAGGTTTTGAGGCTGTAAAGCCTGCTGAGATGGTATTGGAGAAGTGTAACAACACAGAGCTAAACATGGTGTGGCTGTATTCATATTACCTATAGGGAGCAATACCTGGAGTAGACTGTCCCCAAAACTGTGATCAGATTTGTCTTGTAAGGAACTATTTGGTTAGTTCTGAAAGAGAACTTTGGAAAAATATAGATGCAGATTCATAATCAGCACACTAAGACAATCTGGGAAGGTAAATTATCTGGAAAAAAAAAAAAGAGCACAACTTAAAAATATATACTTTAATTTCCCAAACTGCCAAACTAAAAGAAAGGAAAAATAATAGCTGCCTGAATCCTGAGCATCAAAACTGTAATCTTTAATCACAAGTTATAAAGAATTAAAGACCTGAGGTAGAAGAGACCACTGTAAGTGCAGAGACCACTGAAAGCATGATGAGATCAGATATAGTCAGCTAGATTATAATATTTTACAGATATAAAAAAAATAAAGTAAACTGGAGGATCCCGTTAGTAATATAGCATTGTATATTACTTATTTCTTATGCACTCCAATAGGAGGCATTTCTGAAAACATTGACATAGTTTGGTTTAGGTTATACATTGCATACAAAGGTAATTACAAAGATAATTGGTTTAAAATCACCAGCCTTTTAACACATTAATTGTTACTACTGTGTAGCTGTAGTATATGAAATTAACTGTAACTATATGCACCTTCAGAGAAAGTTTCTGAATATATTTTAAGAATGATTTGATTTTTAATTAATACACATACCTGTCACAGTAATTTTCAATTAATAGTTCTTATGATATCTTCAGCTTAAAACTGTGTTGGAAGGAAAAGGTATTAAAAGGAAATCTTGCAACAGTTGTGTAAATCTAATTGGACTTGCATATAGACTTGTTTTCTACTTGTTTTTTGATGCAACAGGAATGACAGGCAAATGAACTGTTTTGCCACTTTATTTTGGAATAAAGATGCACTTGTATTTCATACATTAATCATAAATGAGATCAATCTGAAATAACTTAATTTTCCTACTCTGCAAAGTGGCTGCCTTCTATTAATCTCTGGCTGTATATTCACAAGAGCAGAAGTAAAGAAAAGAAGTATCAAAATCGAGCGTACTAAGGTGCACCTGATAGAATTTTAGAGGGTGTGGGATATTATAATCTCTTCTACGGAAAAGACTTGTAAGACTGCACAAAGAAGACTGTTACTGCAAGATAATCCTTGTTTGAATCATACTGATTTGGCTGCCTTTACAAAAAAAAGTCAACAGCAGGCACCATATTAAAGTAAATAAATTCCTTAAGCAGAAAAGCACAGCTGGTCTTTGAAAATATGATCTGGATTTTTCAAGGCTGCAGTCTCGATCCTCCAAAGTTTTCTTTTTACCGTGTGTTTAATTAACACTCTGTAGTCATGGAAACTTCAAGCACCTGTAATTGTTCCTCACAACCATGTTTAATAGTCTGGAAATAGCATGTCATGATCTTTAATTTCTAATCTGCTCTGAATTTCATCAACGTTCTTCATCGCTAATATTTCCCCCCCCTTTCCTTTGCTCTGCAGCCCACGACCTGTGAAACTGGTGTTCAGAGCAACAGCTGCTGCAGGCTTCCTTGCAGCAGGCCCGTGCCAATACTAACCTCTGATTCCACAGCATGTAATCTCCATAGTGCAAGGTCATAAGCTTCTTGCCTTCCTTTTCCATTCATTACCTGTGGCATCAGGGCCCCAGAGAGCAATTCTCTTTGTCTCTTACCCAGTGTTTTGAAATTCCAAATATTTGCTGTAATTTAGCAAGGAAATACAGTACACTGATTGTCACAGAGCACCACAAAATGCAGCTTTATTGTTTAAATAGTGAAGGATCTTAATGTGTAGCTTTAACCAGCAAAGAAGGGAAAATAAGGATGTCAGACATCCTTTCAATATTTTGTTTCTTGTGGAAATCCAGGGAGAAAAATACATTGAGTCCCAAACGTTTAGTGAAAGATGGGAGCTGGGCTGACAGTCAATTCCATCAAGAACACAAGGGACAAACTGGAAAGTATGTATACACCCATAGGCAGTGCTAATTTTGGGGACGAGCTGTTTACAAAGTAAAATTGCCTATTAAAAGGAACTCCAGTTGGCATTAAGTTAGAGGGAATTTTCTTCCAGCTCGGTTCAATTAGAGCTACTCTGTTTGTTAGCTGAGAAATGAAGGCGTGTATAGCCTTCGTGCTGGTATGGGAGCACTGGGATCCCAATGGATATCTATGTACCTTTACTAGACTGTGTAGATAGCTCTCAAGAGATCTTCGGAGTTCAGGTTTAGAATTCTATCCCATTTCATGGGGGAGGAAAAACTAGTCCCTTTGCTCCTTAAATCTACGGTCTCAATAAACAACTTCAGAAGGTTATCTGTTACAGAAAGGTTATACTTTCCTCCCTTCAGACTCTCCTACTTTTAGGCTTTTCTACAGGTATCCAGCTTAGTTTGATGCATATACATTATCTGCCTTGTATCACAAGTCACACATTATTCTCAACCTCCTGCATGGTTATTTTTCTTAAGAGAAAACATGCTGTTAGTTTAGTGCAAGGAACAATTGCTAAATGATAATTATTTCCTACAGATTATATCATCTCATAACAGCAAAGCGTTTCTTTACAACGAGTTAATAAAATGCAAGAGAAGGCATCCAAGTTCCATTTAAAATAAATGGTGAACCTATTAAAATGTAAAAAGGTGTTAAAAATATCTGCAGTCCCATCTGTCAAAAGGGATGGGCACGTAATATTGTGGAAAAGGTACCAGCTTTTTCCCAAGCTGTACATGCATAAGGTTCTATGAATTCTTTAAGGCAGCATAATTCAGCACTGCTGCTGGAGGGAGTGGAAGCAACATGCACTATATAGGGGAACAAATCCACAGATAAGTTTTAGCCCTGTTGCACAGGTTTGCTGCACTTGGATGCTTAACATGATGAAGATTGGCATGGACTAATTGGATGCACAAAAGAACATAGTTCGTTTCAGTGGCCACTGATGCTTTATCATGCTTATAAAACCTTTAGAAATGTTGTGATCCTGAAACCAAACTCTTTATAGTGATTATATTTCAATCAAAGCTACATTCTCTAAATTCTGTAACCTTCTGAAAAAGCATGACTTCCTTCTCTAAGAAGCTTATCTTCCCACAAAAGTTCAGTAATGCTTTGCAGTGGAGCAGTCCTTGTTTTTTTTCTATGAAACTATTCACTTCGTAATGGCTAACTCAGAACCCGAGTTGCAGGATCACTGGCATGCTCATTGGTCTGGAAGAAATATCCTTATCAGGGAGAGATTTTTAGAGATTATCTGTTGGGATCATGAAATGCATTTCTTAGAAACTTAAAATGCTTTTTCTATTGATGAAGTACTGCAGTTGTACTAGTGATTCAGGGCCCATATGTAGAAAGAACAAGGCTTACCAGTATTTTAAATAACAGAACACGAGTGGAAAGAGCAATGGGGGGACATAAGCAACAGGAAAGACATTCTCCAATGCACATAGCTGCTGCAGTTGATATACAAATGGTCAGACTGCTATGACTCTCACACGACAGTTAATGTAGATAGCATCAGGCCCTAACAGATATGAAAGTCAGCTTCTGATTTCTCTCATTGTGGCACCAATCCAAGTCAGCTATGCTGACTTTTATGGAATTTCTCCAGATTCAGGACACCAAAACTAGAAGAAAGTTAGAATTTCACATAAAGGTTAAGACTATCCTGATTATTCCTCAAGATTTTCATTTTACATACTTTTCAAAAGCTAGAATTTGGTATTTATTAAACTTAAAACAATCTTTTACATTAGTCTACTCTGAGTTTCTGAATGTGGCTGAGATGTAAAGGTGGGAGGGAGGAAGGATTGCTCTTACTCTAAAATGTAAATAGAAAATGCCACATAGTCTAAAAATAGCTCAAAAAGATGAACTGTACAGGATGTGCTAACTCCTCTGTTAAGTCAATATGCTGTGAGATTAGTGGGTAATAAATAAATTATGAAACTATTTCCCCAAAGCATTCTTTACACTTTTTCATATAGCTTTATGTACAGGTGGTCACAGATGGAACTATCTGAGATAACCAGCCTATGCAGGACTGAGTCACAGGTTTGTGTGGATCAAAAGCTACTTCCCAACAGAATGACACAATATACTACAATTCCCACCCCACAAGAAAGTGCAGCCTGGCTACTGAGCACCTGTGACATGTCCTTGGAACCCACCAGTTCAGTTTCTTGGAGGTAAACGCAAGATTACTTTTTCATGATGTTTCAGAAAGTTTCTAGCAACATTATAAACAAACAAATGAGAAGCAGTTTTGTACAGACATGTAAATGTACATTTCCCTGCCCACAAGGCCAATTCTTGATCTTCACTTCAGCCCATTTGTGTTGACCAATAGCTCAAAGGTCCTTGCATATCACTTCTTACTAAACAAAAATGTATTCCTCCTAAAGAAACAGGGGGGAAGCTCATATTCAGCCTCCCACAATGTCACATTCAATAAGGGACAGTTATAAACTAGCAGAATGTAATTATATTCTACCTTGAAAGGGGGAGTCTTTCTCTAAAAATCAAGACAATGGCTGCGCAGAGCAGAACATCTCTAGCCGATTACGAATGTATATAGAATCATTTTCCTTTGAAAATACACCTCTGTACAAAGAGCCAGTTCAGTTCCCTTAAGTTTATGTAAGAGTTTTTTCACTGGAGACTTTGTGCTTAGCCTCAGCAGACCCCGACATAAATAAAGTTTTGAATAACATTGCCTTTAAAGGCTTGCAGTTAGGTAGGGAAATTTTACTGTATTATAAGAACAAGATTTTGCCTACAAAGTAGGAAGCAGTAGCACTGTCATGGAACTAAATGGTAGAGCTGTGTTACATAAAGGATTAATATAAAGTTTTGCTAAGCACTATCATAGAGCAACTCGAGCCTGCTCAGGGGAAAACTTTTACAGTGCAAGTTACAGAAGGCAAGGAGAGAGGTTGAGTGTAGATGGCAGACTCCTGTGATAAACCAGGAAGGGAATAAACACATGGGCAAGTATCAGAGGTAGCAGAAAGGAGAAGAATGATCTTTTCGCCAGCAGGTGACTGTTACTTTTAACTTTGAATGCCAGGTTTGCTGGACAAAAAGGCAAAAAGCTGCAGGACAGAATCCACCATAAATAAGCAACAGTAGGATAGAAGTTTATTTTCAATGCTTTTATTTAATCTGCTTCACCCAAGTGATTTAGGGTTTTCTTTAAGATAACTATCTTCTCCTGGCTTATTAGTTCTGTTTTCATATAAAGTATAACCTTAGAGGTTGACAACCTTTGCTTTGTCCCATAAAATAGATGGGAAGGTTTCCTTTCATCTCTCACTAGTCCTATCTATGGTCTAAAGTGCAGCTAAGGTACAGCCTGGTGCTTTCCCAGTTCTGACATTGTCATTCACTACCATTGCCCAAAGCCTTTGTGTTTTCAAACTTGAAGGTGCAATATAGAGACGTAAATGGGCTTCAAAAATAAAAAAGGTAAGAAATGCCCTGCTTGTCAGACCTGTGGCTCTGTTTCTAAGAATGAAATTACTGCATTACTCTCCAAAAGGTCTCCACTCCCTATCATCATGGTAGTAGGCTTACCCCCTCTCACAACTGCTTTTAACTTTACCAGTAGTGGGCTCAGTCTGGACTTTGAAAGGAAGCAAACATTTATTTCTGAAGATTGAGTAGTACATAATATTAAGGAAGAGCATGAAAGCCTTTCTGCTTTCTAGAATCCATTCTCTTCATACTACCCAGCATCCATATGTATTCGTTTAGAGATGTTAGAGGCTACCTACCTGCCTGTTCTCTTCAGCATCTTTTTATAGACCTGTTGTCTATGTACTTGCTTAACCCTTTCTGAACTTGTTAATCCTGCCCACCTCTACAACCTCCTATCAAAACAAATGCCAAATTATTACCAGTAATTAAAGGTTCCTTTTATCTGTTTTAAAACTAGTTTCATTAAATACATCTAGTTCTATTATTTGGTAAAAAAACACTCTGCATTTGACTTCTCCACTCATCCATAATCTTGTAAGCCTTAGTCATATGGTCTCTCAACCTTGTCCTCTCCAAAAAGATCTGTAGCCTTTTTAGTTCATTCTTGAAAGGCAATTGCTCCATCCCCATCAGTTCAGTTGCTCTGATGCTTCTATATCCTTTGTGCTGTGTGGAAACCAGAACTGCTCACAGCAGTCAAGATGTGGATGTACCAAGGTACCATATACTGGCAAATTACTCCCTCTGTCTTGTTTTCAATACCTTTCTTGACGGTGACCAAAATCTTACTGGCTGTTTTTGGCTGCTGCTGCTGCGCATTCAGAGAACGACTGTAAGTCATTGCAGACTAAACCTCTTTCTGGTGTTGTAGCTACTAATTCCAAGTTTAGCATTAAAGTAATTCAATTTTGAGAGTGCTGATTTTGATTTTGATGTTTAAAAGTGCTTGCCCACTGCTTGACATTAACATGACTGTAAAGGAAAAAGAGTTACTTTATCTCAATGATACGTCTTCCACTTGTACCTTTTTATTTTCCCATGCTAGTCTTGAGACACCTGTAGAAGGTGAGAAATTTGTTGCATTTCAGTCAAGTGAATATTCTGTTTCCTACTGCACAGGAGTTCTGTTGGTGAAGAGGCAGCAGATAAAGAAACAGATAAATTATGTGGACAAAAAAATCTGGTAAAAGACAAAAACCCCAACCTTTCCTTCTTAAATGCATTATCTCAAAAGAATATTTTTGTGTGTACATTTAAGTTAGAGAACTTGAGGGACATGGTGGCTTAACTTAAAAATAACCAAGGTAAACATAGGACATGCCTGGAAATACGTTCATTTTTGTGTTTGAGAGGTAAATGCAACCACAAAAGAGAAAAAAAAAAAAAACAGTAGACTTTGTATCTGGCTTTAATTGCATATTTCAAGAGTTTGACTATAAGCTTCTTGAGATGACTTTATAATTCCCAGTTAAAAGGCAATGCTTACCTAGGTACCCAGCAGATACACAAGAATATGGAAGGTTTAGAAGTTCTGAAACATTCTTGCTAGATTTTCAGCCACTTTAGTTATATCTGAGGTCTGTGATGTTTTTCATTTTGTAGTAAATGACAGAATTGTGAACCCACTATTTTCTAAATTTGTTTTATTGTTTCCTGGAAAATAGTGTTAGTAATGTCAGTCATGAATAATCTCCTCTGTAAATAAAAGGAAATTGTATCTTTTAAGCACACTCCTTGACCCCTTTCTGCAGTAGATGAGCCAGCAATAATCTATATTTATTCAGTATCCCATTTATAAAAGCATATACATGAAATAAACATGACAGGAAAGATGTGGATGCAACAATTTTATCTGCTATAGGAGCAGGGAAATTGACTGTACAGGATATTCCAAAGTGATCTGAATAGATCTTCCTTGCACAGAACTTCAGGGGGGAAATGAACATATGAAAAAGACTTGGTGTTTCTTGAACAGTGATCATTAGTATCAGAATAACTCAGGCCACAATGTCAGATGAGAAAAAAACGTATCACCTGTGGGGACAAAATCCCACCTGCTCAGAGCAGGTCTAACATAAAGAGGAGTAGTGGGACTGTGTGCTGAAGTGAACTGTACGTCATGTAATACAAATGCATAGATCATCAGCTGTTACTACAGTAGTATGAATTCAAGTTATGAACATGAAGCACTGGCAAAGCTTCATAACTGGTGATGTGTCACAGTGGAAACAATATACCATAATGCTGTTTGCTATTTTAAGACTGGGTGTATTTAACTGATTCCTGTATTTAAGATCTGAATCCCAGCTGTGCACAGCAAGTCTTCATATTACCAAGTGAAAAGATTTTGACAAGTTCTGTCTTGGCAGTAATACCACAGAATGATCACAGAATGATGCAACTTGACTTGTACTTGGTATTGTATTGGTTCTGACCTAGATAGCCCACAGAGCGTTTGAAGGATACAAGGAAACAAGATTTAAAAAATGATTGCATTCCAGGTTGTTACATTCATAAGGGATCAAAGGCTAATCCTGCCTTTAGCTGCTCAGAATAAAACCAAGATACAAATGTCAAATGTCTTTACAGAGTAACAGTATGTCTTTCACATTTGCACAAATTCTAACTTGTATATTCCATTATTTAAGCCATACTTCTTTTAAGTAGCAATTCTTGATAACAAGAAGCCTGTAGTAAAATTTTCATGTACAAATGAATCCCATTAATAAACAGACTGCCTATTTGGCTTGACAGGATGAGACATGTACTGTGCAAGATCTGTTTCTCACATGGTAAGCTTTGTCACATAGTCTGGCTTTAAGCAGTTGCATTATCTTCTATGTCACTAAAGTTAAACAAAAGCATTGAGAACAGCTGTCAACTGTGAAAACAAATCAAAATAAAAAATTAAGCACCCAAACATGATTTATTGTTTCATGTGGCAAAACATTACTAGAACAATGAGGAAGGTCTGTCCGATGATTTATTTTATACTCTGAACATACTTAGTATAATGCCTAAGTAAGAGCAGTCACTTTTCTTTTTTTTGCATGTCTTCCACAAAACCCCCACCAGAAAAATGAAGTCATAAAAATGTTTAAAAGGACTTGGGAAGATCAGAAAAAATAAACTTATTTTAAATCAGTTGTATTGTCATCAGTGGTTCCCGTGCTAGGGATAGTAACTGGCATCCATTGCTTTCTGGCTAAAAATTATATGTTGCTTCTGTAAGAAAAGGCATAGTGAAGTAAGAGTAGAACTGCATAGCTTGAATGGCACAGAATTATAAAATTCTGCATATATATGAAATGGTTGAATATGCATACAAAGAAAATTTTATTTTCATCAGCAATTCCCTCTTCCATGTATGATGTGCTTATAGCAAGGCTGTGATCTTATCCAAAGTATCACAAACCAATGCTGTTTAGCCTGAGCATAAGGCATACATCATCTTTGAAATATATTGAAATCAGAGATGAATGTCAGACACATAGGCTTGCTTTTATTTCTGCTCTGAATCCTGTAAAATATTGCATGTCATTAAGGATCACCAACTCACCAATTGCCAGGATGGCAATTTAAACTACATTTGTAAAAGAATGTGCAGAATATTTTTATAAATTAAGTAATCAATTAATGCAAATCAGCTTTAGTGCTATTTTAGTCCTGTTTTGCAATCTTTTTTCCACTTTTTTTGTGGCAAAGAAATAGTTCGTTTATTGACAAAAGAATTTTCAATATTTGTCATATTGAGGATTCTGGGTGCAAAACAGAACTGAAATGATTCAGCTGCTGATTTTCAAATAAGCTTGGTGGACTTGTAAAGAAGTAATAGTGCTCTTTCAACACAAGCATGCATCCCTCAGAGATGCCTACAAAGATACTGAGATATTACCTAATGGAAAGTATCTTCTACAATGACCTAGGACACTAGGACACTAGGTCATAGCATATAGCTCCATAAATACCTTGGCATCTCTGAGACTGGCCATGAGCTTGACAGTGAGAAGAGGTCACAGTTTGGCTTCAAGAACTTAGTAAGTCCCATACTTAGCAGTACCAGTCAAGAAGTGGTAGCATTGTTCTTCAACTGACATCAATTATTTGGGTTGGACATGAGAAGGAAACAATGAATGAATGCTAAATGAAGAGTATAAGTGGCTTCTAGTTTTTGTTTGCTTAGCTGGTGCTTTTTTCCCCCTGAAGTTGGGGAGAGGATGGATATTATTAAACCTTGTAATATGTGTCCATTCTGTCCTTTACCAAGAAAAGCAATAAAAAGATGCCTGTCTACCCTTTTCTGTCTTGAGATGAATCTCTTCTTTACTACCTTTGCTATGAGAGATCCAATAACAGAATAATTTCTTCAGGCACTGTTCCTTTTTAACGATCAAGGCAGTAATTCCAAAACTTTGGCTTTTGTGCTTTTAAAGGGCAAATGGAATTGGGATTCAGAGAAAAGCTTGGGAACTGCAGGTTAAAATATTGTTTTTTCCTGCTGCTCTCAACTACTTTTATCATTTGCATCTCTGTAGATTGAGCATGAAGTGTTACTGCTCTGACTATATGCTCTCCCTATACATGTAAAATGACTCACTGAATTACCAGGAATAGATTAGTTCTTAATCCAGTTGTCAGGTGGTGTTACGACCCAGCCTGATAGTCAGGCTCGGGGAAGGTTCGAGATGATCCCAAGGGCGAAATTAAGACACAAACGAGGTCATATGCCGCCAATCAGATGTTTTATTAGGTAAATATAAAAGAGTAAAGCGATAGGAAAGGCAGGAAATATTAGGAGGAAATTAAGCAAGAGATCAGAGAGGTAAGCAAAGGATAGTCACCACCCTGGATCCAGCGGCGTCCCGTTGGTCCTCAGTCTTCAGTTCTCCAGTGGTGGAAAGGCTTCTTCTTCTTTTAGTTCTTCAGGGGTGGAAAAGCTTCTTCTTTCTGCCTTCTTTCTGCTTTTGTTGTGCTTTCTTCTTTCCGCCTTCTTTCTGCTTTCGTTGTGCTTTCTTCTTTCCAGCCTCCTCTGGTTTCGTTGTACCGTCTTTTATCCCATGTTGGAGAGGGAGTTTCCCCTCTCATTTCCATTTGGTTATCACGTATGCCACACCTGCACATCCAGTCACACAATATGTATTGCTGGTGGGCAAGTGGCCCGGCCCGGATATCAATTGGTGTCCCATTCTTGGTGGTGCCTGATAAGCCAAAGAATGCCCGGCTGCTTCAGCAAGCTTGCATGTTCCCTTGCAAGTTAATGGTACCTGATAAGCAAAAGAATGGCCTGCTGCTCCAGCAAGTTCGCACATTTCCTTGCAAGTTAATGGTACCTGATAAGCCAAAGAATGGCCTGCAGCTTCAGCAAGTTTGTGCATCTCTTTGCAAGATAGTGGCACTTGATAAGCCAAAGAATGGTCCACCCTTGGGCCTTATCAGACAGAAGAGTGGTCTGCTGTCCAGTCTTATCAGATAAACACACCCAAGCAAGCTTTGAGACAATTGTTCTTAACACTTCAGACTCTTACATCACCCCGTGGCTCAAAGATTGCTGTCTTGACTCGCAGATATCCGTCTTCACGGTCCAGGGTGGTGATAGAAGGAGAGGATAGTAAGGCAAGAAAAGAGAGCATTTGTTTACACAATTTTTACAACCAAAGGTTTTGGCTGGTACACTGCACGGATACATTTAACATTGTCAGGTGATGGGACAGCAACAAACTGCATGTTAGTCAAAACACGTTGAATTAATTGAACAAAACATGGAATGACACATGGTAAAAATAACAACATTGCTAAACCACACAACATATAAAATAAGATATGCTTAACCCAGGGGTTATCCGGAAGCCATGAAAAGGGATCAAATTCCCAACGTCTCCAGGTCTGTGTAAGTGCAGTCCGTGTTTCTGCTTTACGTGCCCTGGTCTCTGCACAGGCGCCTTGTGGTCTGCGTGCATGCAGTCTGTCGGAGGCTGGATGTCCAAGCCAGAAGATGGTGGTATAACGGCAATGTCGGGACAATTCCAGTTCCATAAGAGTCCTTGACAGGTGGTTAGGAGTCTTCTTTCTCCTAGGTCTAGAAGTATCTACCATGCTCACCATTGCCAAAAGTTAAACTTGCTGTCCCCTCACATTTACATGAAAATCATGTCATGTCTTTCAGGTGCAGTAGCAAGGAGCATGAAAAATGATGGAGTATATTGTATACACTGTTTGTTATGCTTCACATCTAAATATTTTTAAGATTTTTTTATTGAACTTTAGTGAATGACCAGATGCTAAAAAGCATGTGCATGAAGAAGATAAAGATAAAAGCAAAATTGCTAGAAATAAAGAAGTACATTAGCCCTAGTGAGCAATTTGAGAAAAGAAGGGATTATTATGAAAACTGGTATGCAGCAGTCTGGCCCAGTGACTATGTGCCATCTTTCTCTTCTATGAATTATAACTAAAGTGATTAGATCTTTTCTAGAGGATAACTTCAAGGACGTAGATCACTTTTCCTGGGAAGTGAAACACGAGTAGGATGCAGCATTTTCTGTCATCCTAGGAACCTGATATCCAGGCTTTTTTAAATGCCCGATGAGACTTATTTTCCTTTCTAAATTTAACTTAATAACATTTTGTAATGTACCTAGAATCAGTAAAACATCCATAGTTTATTATCATCTGTATTTCAATTGCATGTCGAGGTCTGCCAGCTGTCATCTACTATCTGAATTCCAGCATAGAATATGCATAAACACTGACACAGTCCTTAGCTTTGTATATATTCTGTATATTCACAAAACAAAATATGTCTAGGGTTTGTTGCACTTTCAAGTCATGTAAAGTATTCTGTGATTTGATCCCCTCCCTGTTTCCAGAGGAGCACATAATCAGTGTAGAGTGACACCCAACTGTACTAGTAAACAGGTTTGTAAAAGCTGTAGGTGTCTGCAATGGTTGCTTTTAACAGCATGGGAAATGTCAAGCCCAATCAAAATTTCTCTCCTTAAAATTGTTGGGTCCCCGTCCCCCCCCGCCTCTTTTCTGGGAATAAACTTTCAGTTAAAAAAAAGGACATGTCTTCCTTATCTATTTTCCTCTTTGGTGTAATTTTAAGCAACATTGTACTGGATGACAGGTTCCTCTGAAGAAGTTCTCTTCAACCTTCCACTCTCTATTACAGCAAGGCCACACTCTGAAGTGCTGCCTCAACTTTGTTGTTATTATTCTTTCATGCTAATTCAGCTCTGTGAATTCTTCATTATAGTGAAGAAAAGAGTTAGGTTTTTCTTAAATTCTCTGACCATGTAACCAGGAAACAGTTAGCTATTTGTATCAGAAAAAGAAAAATTATCATCATTATTTTCCCTGTAATATTGATGTCATAATAAACTAGTAAAAGATAACTAGTTTTGAAATCAGTGAAGATTCATCAGTAAAGCAGCTGGTATAAAGAGACAGGCTTTTTGCTACCTGGGTAATAGATTTCCCCACAGTGTTATTTCCAGTGAGTAAAACTATTCAGTCACTCGGTGGCTCAGTGTTTTCTTGTGTGTGATTTTTATTTATGATCCAAAATATGTTCTGAAGGAGTTAAAGTTTTCCTTACTGATAGGGCCAAAGCCCTTATCTCACAAATGATGTCTTAAATGTCTTTGATTCCTATCCCAAATTATATACAGTAGTATTCAAAATTGAAGTTTGAAGCATTAAGTTTTATGTGATATCCTGGGTTTACATAATGTGTTTTTTTGGTGAGATGTTATATAAATTTTGTTATTATGTTATCTATCTCTTGCCTTATCACTCTAAATGCATTAATTTTATTGCAGCTGTTCCCATACAAGAGAAAGTAGACTTGAGCATGATATAGTTTCCAAGCAGTCATCACTTTGATTTCTAATCTTATAGTTAAAGACTACGTAACCGGTTCTGTGATAGTGTCTAAGAAATCAGGAATCACTAACACATACCACACCATAAAACTAGAATCTTCTACAGTTTGCTTTTAAATCCAGAGAAGAAAACCATGGCAGTTTTTATAGGAATGTCTGAAATTAGTTCTTTTGTGTTTGTGTGTGTGTATGTAGTTTCTACTATATTGTAAATATTTATACTCCTCTAATAAATTAAACAGTGTGTTTCAGTTGTAATGAAATGTACATCATCATCAAAGCTCCTTCATGATTTGGAAATGTTAAGCTAAATTCCAATTTCATGTAAGCAAAGAAATTACCTCATGAATATGTCACAACAGCCTCACTATTCTGTGTTTTCTATAGTAAAAGACTGCATATTTAAATTTAAAAACATTACTTTGTATTTGGATAATATTTCTTTGACAGTATTCCAGTGTTACATCAGATCACAGTATGATGTATTAACTTGAAATCTCAACAAAATAATGATTTGTGTTGTTTATAATTACAAATTTGTTTTAAACCATTTTCTGCTTCTGAAAACAAAAGTGTGAAAATCATATCAAGACTGTACACATATCAGTTTGAGGTGAACTTATTTAAACTTATCTATTTTATTTCTTCATACATCTTCTATATCATTTCATTCAATTTTTAGACTCCTTCAACCTCTTTACTCCTCCAGAAAAAAAAAGAAAAAAAAATTGCACCTCAGAAATTAGGTATTTAAAATGTTGAATAATGTCTAAACACAATGGAGCTCATAGACATTTAATTCCTCATCCAGTCATTTACAGGAAATACACATTTATGTTACATTTTTTAAATTACTACTTTTTAGGTGACAGTTAATGAAGACAACTCTACAGGCATGATTTACTTAGACACTGACTTAACTTATTCAAGAGAATGATTTAGAAATCAATTTTTTTCCCTAATTTCCAGGAAAATCTTAAATGGCTGTCATAAAAACAGAATATCGGACTTGAACACAGTGAAAAATAAAAAAAGACACAGCTTTATTATTATCTAACAACCTATTGCTATGCTCTATAGCATGATAAAAAGTATGACAAAATGTATTCTAAGTATTAGTTGATTCTACTGAAAACTGGTTTTAAATGTGAAAATATTTAAAACTAATCTACATCTCATAACAGGCTACACTTTTCTTCCATGTCTGCATTTGAGTAATTAAATTTTACAGCTTTTTATTCAGTAGCATCTGTTTCATATTTTTGCACTGTAGTTAAGCTATCAATTTTTGGCAGTGTAATAACCCTGTTGAGGCAATAGCTCCTGTTTGCTGTGACATTATTGACTCAGCAACGAGTTCCTTGTTTTGCTTGTTTTTACAGTACATGCATTTCATATACATGATCACTATTAGCTGACAGAACATATTAATAAAAGATGTACCTCACTTGCTCTATTACAGGACTGTCCAGTATTACCCATTTAGTGGAGATCCTAGGAAAAGGTTTTAATAACAACATAACTGGAGATTGCTTTAAAGTATACCAAGTGATACAGTTCTGCTGCCATATCTTCCAACATATTTACAGCTTGAATAGGTCTTTAAACTGGGTCAGGTGCTACTTGTCCTGTTTCAAGGACTGTAGTAAACTTTCCTTTATATTGTTCTTTAGCCATAGCCTCTACACACTTAAGTGATCTAAAATCATAAAATCATAGGATGGTTTTGGTTGGAAGGGACCTTAAAGATCATCTAGTCCAACCCTCCTGCCATGGGCAGGGACATCTTTCACTAGACTAGGTTGCTCAATGCCCCATACAACCTGGCCTTGAA
Organism: Theristicus caerulescens; assembly: GCA_020745775.1. Classification (NCBI taxonomy): domain Eukaryota; kingdom Metazoa; phylum Chordata; class Aves; order Pelecaniformes; family Threskiornithidae; genus Theristicus; species Theristicus caerulescens. Next base: position 81,699,241 of record CM036558.1, read on the forward strand.
CACTTCCAGGGAAGGGGCATCCACAACTTCCCTGGGCAACCTGTTCCAGTGCCTCATCACCCTCACAGTAAAGAATTTCTGCCTTCTATCTAATCTAAATCTACCCTCTTTCAGTTTAAAACCGTTACCCCTCATCCAGTCACTAGACTCCCTGATAAAGAGTTCCTCCCCGTCTTTCCTGTAGGCTGCCTTTAAGTACTGGAAGGCCGCAATAAGTTCTCCCTGCAGCCTGCTTTTCTCCAGGCTGAACAACCCCAACTGTCTCACCCTTTCTTCATTGGAGAGGTGTTCCAGCCCTCTGATCATATTCGTGGTCCTCCTCTGGGCCCACTCTAATAGTTCCTTGTGCTGGGAGTCCCAGAGCTTGATGCAGCACTCCAGGTTGGGGTGTCACAAGAGCAGAGCAGAGGGGGAGAATCACCTCCCTTGACCTGCTGGACACACTTTTTTTGATGCAGCCGAGGATACAGTTGGCTTTCTGGGCTGCGAGAGCACATTGCTGGCTCATGTCCAGTTTTTCATCCACCAGTACCTTCAAGTCCTTCTACGCAGGGCCATTCATCACCTGGTCTGTAGAGATATTGGGGATTGCCCAGCCCAGGTGCAGGACCTTGCGCTTGGCCTTGTTGAACTTCATGAGATTCATACAGGCCCACTCCTCAAGCCTGTCAAGGTCCCTCTGGATGGTATCCCTTCCCACAAGTCAATCAGCTGCACCAGTCAGCTTGGTGTCATCTGTAAACTTCCTGAGGCTGCACTCAGTCCCACTGTCTATGCCATTAACAAAGATATTGAATAGTATTGGATGTGGGAGATCATGTCAAAAGCCTTAGAGAAGTCAATATAGATGACATCAGCTGCTCTCCCTTGTCCACTGATGCAGTCACTCCACTGTAGAAGGCCACCAGATTAGTCAGGCACAATTTGCCCTTAGTGAAGCCATGCTGGCTGTCTCTAATCACCTGCCTGTCATCCATATGCCTTGACATAGCTTTCAGGTGGATCTGTTCCACAATTTTATCAGGCACAGAGGTGAGGCCGACGGGTCTGTACTTCCCAGGGTCCTCCTTTCTACTCTTCATCAGAAAACAGTATCAGAGTGATATTCTGTAAGTGGCTTTGGATTTTATGCTTTTGACTGCAGTGATTTCTCATTGCTATTGTACCTCATTGAGCAATGTACATTGAGCTAATAAAATACCTACAATGTGTCTTACTGAAAAAATTTTCTCAGACATCTGAAGTTTGTCCTCAACATGTCAAAAGCAATGGTACCTTGTCTGAATTACAGGAAAATCTGTGCAAGTGAGAGGCATCTCTGTGAGGCTGACGTGCTGACTGTGTCATTTGAATTATTTGGAGGGAAGAGAAGCAAAAAAATTATTTTCTTTAATTCAGTTCAACTCTGTTTAAAACAATAACTTGTTTAGTTCCTGCATGTTTAATAACAACCACCATCACCCTCCTTTAGTACTAATTTAAATTAATAGAGCTTACCATGCAAGACTAATTGAAATCCCATTCCACATTTTAACAGAAATCCATCAAAACCAGAACTACCAGCTGGGGGAAAAAAAATGTAGAAACCTATAACATATATAAAAATTATTTTTGCCTGTGAAGAAGTGCTTATAGTTACTGAAAGACAGTCACACAGAGAACACGGAAGGAGGAAAATGTTACTGTGCTAACCTTTGTGGATTTTACATTTGACAGAACTATTGAGCAGTTTCTGCCCTGTCTTAGGTAGAGAAGCAAAGAGGAAGAGAGGACAGGCTTGCAGTATTTGCTCCCCTGCATATCTAGGTTAAGTTCTTGGTGCCTAGGCTCCCAAGCGTTTTGAAAGCTGTTATAGCACCATTAGTTTCACTAATCACACCAAAGATAAATGGGTCAGATACAGGTGGCCCACAGGTCCTGGCCAGCTGTCCACAGCTAGTACTGGGGATAACAGATGCTTCAGTTCTTACTCATTTTATACTTCCACAGCACGTATGGGAAGGCATCCTATTCATCTCCTTCCTTCCAGACAGAGTCCCTCCAGGAACAGCTAACAGTGCTTTGGCTCCATCTTTCCTCAGCACCAGAATTACAGTGGAATAGTTTGGCCACATGACTAAAAGTTCAAAACAAATTAACACTGATCAGAGTTATGTTAACACATAAGTGACTAGGCATTTTTGCATACTGATATCTGAAAGCTAGATACCAGAGAAAATAAGAATACAGCCCACAATGTTAAAGGACACAATGTATTTTGCACCTGAGTGAAGAAAAGTTTTTGGGTTTTAGGTAATTTCTTGATTTGCAGTTGTATATGAAGAAAAGTGCAGTACAGTGGATATTTTCTTCTGGGAAATTCTTCTAAAAATTCTGTAACAAACTAGCAAATTAGGTAAATGTACACATTACAGGTTTGGGTTTTGACTACTTCAAAAATTACTTTTTTTTCAAATCAGTCTCTCTGATTCAGACACGCATATTTTTCATAAGACAGGCCTCAATATCAAGGCTATTCATGTAAAGTAAATCATAGGCTTCTTTATACAACCAGAAAATAAATTGCCAGTCTTTCCTACAGTTAGCAAACTAGTATGGATCTCTGTCCCCAGCTCAGCTTCAGCTTTGCGTGAAGCTAGTACAAACTTAACTGTTTCAGGCATCCATCTCTATCAATCAAACTTGGCAGAATTAAGTAAATGATTCAGAAACCTCTGGGGGTGATGGAGGAAGCTCAGTGAGACTAAGTGTCAGACACACTGAAGAAACCAATTTAAGAAAAGCTAAGTACAAATCTCAGAACCTGGCAGTAACCACATTTTATATAAACAGGTTATTAAACACAAATCACTTCTCAGGAGGTTTATTTTAGAAATAAACACTGATGCTGGCTTTAACAAAGAGCTTAAAAGATTTTTAGAAGAAGAAATCTAGTTCTTTATTAAGCAGATTGCAATTTAAATCTAATTCTTTGTAGACTTCAGCTTGTAAATATGGACTTAATACAATTTTGCATTGAATAAACATGCTTTAATGCAAAAAGCGAGAATGTGTTTTATGTTAACTTACATTTAATGAGAAGACTACGGCCTGTCAAACCCTGAAATTGATGGATCGCATGTCCCAAAAAATGCATAATATAGCAAGGAAGAACATTCCAGCATGAGATCTACAACAGGGGTGCTTTCCATAGCAATAGAGAAAGATTAGCATAGGATTTGCCATGTCCGTTAAACATAGAATTAATCAGATAAGCAAAGCAAAGCTGCGACTTTGTTCTTTGGTTTTACTGGGAAATGGAAAATTTATCATGATCACAGGTTTCTGAGATTTTGAGAGCCAGTCCAAGCATTTCTATCATGACAAATTATTATATAAAAAATAATAAAATAGTTGATTGCATTTGAAATTAAAGGAATGTTAATATGCTGGTCACACTCATCATAAACATTGAAACAGGAAAGTGCTTGCTGGTAACAGAACTAAATTTATCTTTCTCCTTCCCTCCTAATCCCTCTCTCCCACCTACATGAATTTTGAATTGGTTAATCCATTTCTGTGTAAAATACATCAATCACCAATCTTGTCTATGTGACTGCTTTGAAGGTATACACAGGTGCAAAAATGTTTTGCAGTCAAGAGAACTTGTAATTAGAACATATTTCTTAATGGCTGTATTTTAGATTTGTTCCACTAATACGCAAAGGGTGATTATTAGTCTAGTCTTCACGTACAGTGTTCTCCTTTAATTTTGTGTGATTGTCTTCTAACATCTCTTTATCCTTTTCCTACACTCACTCCTTTAGCAAGTTCTTGCTTATTAGCTTGGATTTTAAGATGAACATTACTAGTTTACGGGAAAAGAAAATGCTACTTCTTATTTATTACTCTCAACAAAATGCCAAGGATATAATTCAGATCCCTGATTCTTCTGCAGAATATACAAACCCTTAATCTGCCCTTAAGCAGGTTTTTGGTGTCATCACCAGTGTTAGAACCACCTGACAGAATATTATTAAAAATAAAATAATAATAAAAAATCCCTACTTTAAAATCTAAGTTGTCACAAAAGAACCTGCAGAATTTTTAAAATGGTATGAAATTCAAATTCATTTCCAGTATTGACAAAATACATTACACACAGTTCTTTTGTGTTCTTGTGCCTTGCATTCCTTTACATGCCTGACTGCTAGTCTGTTCTGTTACCAGATTTCAAAACATGATGGCAAGTCATTCTTCAGAAACCACATTAAAATCCAATTGCATTCTCTGTTTCTTTGTTACATAAAACAAAGCCTAAATAAGTCTGCTTTTCTAGTGTTCAAAAGCAATATAGAATCATAGAATCATAGAATTGTTAAGGTTGGAAAAGACCCTTAGGATCATCAGGTCCAACCGTTAACCTACCACCGCCAAGTCTGCCACTAAACCATGTCCTCAAGCACTGCATCTACCCATCTTTTAAATACCTCCAGGGATGGGGACTCAACCACTTGTGGTACACAAACATATTTATATTATATTTGAAAGAAAGGCATTTAAGATTATTCTACCTGGGTCTTAGCTGTTTGGTATTGTTTTTAAAAGGTATGGTGTCTCTCTTCAACATAAAAAAGAAATCCAATGGTAAATCTTCCCTCACTGCAGATTTTTTCTTACAAGAGGTTGAAAGCATGATGGTAATTCAATGCTGTTTTTTGATGGTAGATATTAAGTGGTTTAAAAAGAAATTGTTTATATAGCAAAGCTGTGCCCTTGCAGATAGAATAATAGAATCATAGAATCATTTAGGTTGGAAAAGATCTTTAAGATCATCGAGTCCAACTGTAAACCTAACACTGCCAAGTCCACCTCTAAACTATGTCCCTAAGCACCACGTCTACCCGCCTTTTAAATACCTCCAGGGATGGGGACTCAACCACTTCCCTGAGCAGCCTGTTGCAGTGCTCAATAACCCTTTCATTGAAGAAATTTTTCCTTGTATCCAATCTAAACCTCCCCTGGTGCAACTTGAGGCCATTTCCTCTTGTCCTATCACTTGTTACTTGGGAGAAGAGACCGACTCCCACCTCTCTACAACCTCCTTTCAGGTAGTTGTAGAGGGCAATAAGGTCTCCCCTCAGCCTCCTCTTCTCCAAACTAAACAACCCCAGCTCCCTCAGCCGCTCCTCATAAGACTTGTGCTCTAGACCCTTCACCAACCTCGTTGCCCTTCTCTGGACACGCTCCAGCACCTCGATGTCCTTCTTGAATTGAGGGGCCCAAAACTGGACACAGTATTCAAGGTGTGGCCTCACCAGTGCCGAATACAGGGGCACTATCACCTCCCTGGTCCTGCTGGCCATGCTATTCCTGATACAAACCAGGATGTCATTGGCCCTCTTGGCCACCTGGGCACACTGCTGGCTCATGTTTAGGCAGCTGTCCACCATCACCTCCAGGTCCTTTTCAGCCAGGCTGCTTTCCAGCCACTCTTCCCCGAGCCTGTAGCGTTGCCTGGGGTTGTTATGACCGAAGTGCAGGACCCGGCACTTGGCCTTGTTGAACCTCATACAGTTGGCCTTGGCCGATCAATCCAGCCTGTCCAGGTCCCTCTGCAGGGCCTTCCTACCCTCCAGCAGATCGACACTCCCACCCAACTTTGTGTCATCTGCAAACTTACTGAGGGTGCACTCGATCCCCTCATCCAGATCATCGATAAAGATATTGAACAGGACCGGCCCCAACACTGAGCCTTGGGGAACACCACTCGTGACCGGCCGCCAACTGGATTTGGCTCCATTCACCACCACTCTCTGGGCTCGGCCGTCCAGCCAGTTTTTAACCCAGCGCAGAGTGCACTTGTCCAAGCCGTGAGCAGCCAGCTTCTGCAGGAGAATGCTGTGGGAGACGGTGTCAAAGGCCTTACTGAAGTCCAAGTAGACAACATCCACAGCCTTCCCCTCATCCACTAAGCAGGTCACCTTGTCATAGAAGGAGACCAGGTTAGTGAAGCAGGACCTGCCTTTCATAAACCCATGCTGGCTGAGCCTGATCCCCCGGTTGTCCCGCACATGCCGCATAATGGCACTCAGGATGATCTGCTCCATGACCTTCCCCGGCACCGAGGTCAGGCTGAAATCGCAGATCACGTGTGTGTAAGCAGTTTCCCTTTTGGTTAATATACTTACTTGTTAACTAGTTCACATGGTCAATATTTATGGCTCATGGATTTGCCATGAACAGCAAGCAGTAGTGTACTTATCTCCATTTATTTTTGCGCAATTCATTCAGCAGAAGATATTCTGTATAACAAATATATAAATACATTTATAATTCTAAAATGTCATTGCAGTTCTGCTTCACAGATATATAGACCATGAAGGTTACTATCAATTCTACAGTTAATTGTAATATTTATATTGTTTGCAGATTATTTAAACTCTTTCCTTGTTTTCTTTACTTCATCCAAATAGATTAAGACGTATTCCAAGCAGAAAAATTATGAAGTGATAGTTTAGTATATAAGTAGCTGGCAAGATCAGACATAAGTATTTCTTTAGGTGATGAATTTTAAAAGGAATACATAGAAATACTTTGGATTTTTTTAAAGCATTCAATATATTTCAGTAGAATTTTGTTTTATATACAGACTTGTGTATACAGTGGGAAGAGTTGGCAAAAGTGAAACTACATGCTATTGTTCTGCTTTGCTTAAGAGCTGCAAGTACTCAAATGCTCATGTTAATACCTCTAAAACACAGGTTTGTTTTCCATTCTGTAGTCACTTGAAAATTACCTGTTTTTCCAAAAAGATATAATCACTTACAGATTAAATAGCACACTTAAGTCTTTAGAAATATTTAATATTTTAATTTTTTAAGATTTTCTTATTCTTAATTTTTTTTTTTTTTTAATTTACATAGAAGGCAGTGCTGTTGTTCAGTATTGTCAACATCAAGTAACCCAACATCATATATTTTACTATTGAGACAACCTGTTTTGCTATCCTAGTCTCTCTTAAGCTTAATCATAGAATCATAGAATGCTTTGGGATGGAAGGGACCTTTAAAGGTCATCTAGTCCAACACCCCTGCAATGGGCAGGGACATCTACAACTGGATCAGGTTGCTCAGAGCCCCATCCAGCCTGCCCTTGAATGTTTCCAAGGATGGGCAATCTACCACATCTCTGGGCAACCCATTCCAGTGTCTCACTGCCCTCATCGCAAAAAATGTCTTCCTTCTATCTAGTCTGAATCTACCCTCTTTTAGTTTAAAACCATTACCCCTTGTCTTATCGCAACAAGCCCTGCTAAAAAGTCTGTCCCCATCTTTCTTATAAGCCCCCTTTAAGTACTGAAAGGCCGCAATAAGATCACCCCGCAGCCTTCTCTTCTCCAAGCTAAACAACCCCAGCTCTTTCAGCCTTTCCTCATAGCAGAGGTGTTCCATCCCTCTGATCATTTTTGTGGCCCTTCTCTGAACCCGCTCCAACAGGTCCGTGGCCTTCCTGTGCTGAGGACTCCAGACCTGGATGCAGTACTCCAGGTGGGGTCTCACCAGAGTAGAGTAGAGGGGCAGAATCACCTCCCTCGACCTGCTGGCCATGCTTCTTTTGATGCAGCCCAGGATACGGTTGGCTTTCTGGGCTGCGAGAGCACATTGCTGGCTCATGTCTAGCTTTTCATCTATCAGTACCCCCAAGTCCTTCTCCTCAGGGCTGCTCTCAAACCCTTCATCCCCCAGCCTGTAGTGATACCAGGGATTGCCCCGACCCAGGTGCAGGACCTTGCACTTGTGCTTGTTGAACCTCATGAGGTTCACACAGGCCCACCTCTCTAGCCTGTCCAGGTCCCTCTGGATGGCATCCCATCCCTCAGGTGTGTCAACTGCACCTCTCATCTTGGTGTCATCTGCTTCTGGAGAACTGTGTTCAGCACACAACCTTTATACAACTTGCAGTCTTCTGTGTCATGTGGACTATGCAGTTTTCATGCTACAGCATCAGGACAGTACTTCCTAGTGAATTAATAGGGGCACAGCAGCAGGACTATTTAAAAGGTTTAAGATTTTATGTAGTATCTCTTTTTTCCACTGTCACTACTTGTCCTAAATCTTGATAACAACTTAGGAAATGAGAAGGCAAGTAAAATTCAAACACTTACGGAACAATAAACTGATAAGATGTGAAGAACCCTAAGGGACTAGTACTAGTTGAAAACTTTGAGACCTCTTTTCATCAATTTATACAAGATTCAAAATTTTCAGGACCTTACCAAATCGGAAGTTCTCTAAGATGCCCAAATCAGGAACATGGTAACTGACAGGACAGGCTAAAATTGTAGGCAGTCTTCCATGCATTCCCAAAATGTAGTTTTGCATATGCTGACAAAGAGGAAATCCAATATCTACTTTTGTGACCACTTGTATTAAACCATAAGTTAAAAAAAGAAGTTTTAAAATTATTAACTATCAATGCACTGTATATCTTCTTTGAAAAGCTATTTGATGTTGCCTCTCATTTTTTTTTCTGTGAAAAAATATTAGCTTTCAGATGGATTATGTAATATTACCTCTAAAAATTTATTTATTGATCTTCCCCCCACACCCAGTAATGGCTTTTTGCTCTTACAGAAACTTAAACAAACTTACTTTTTTTGCCAATGCCTGGTAAAAGCACCTACTAATATTCATCTCTAGAAGAGTTGATTAAAACCCTGCCAAGATTTCATTTTCTGGCTCAAGTATCAAATTTGAAGGTATGTTTCAAATATCAAGTAAAATAAAAGAAAAAACTTGTTCTTTTTTTTTTTTTTTACTTATCCTAGCAAGAGATGTACAGAAAAATGTGTCCTGTCTTCACAATTAGATCTGATGCTGGCTAAGGGACTTCAGACAACTAAATCAGTTCTTCTCAAAGTAACTTATATCTACTTCAAATATTCTGAAAATGATAATCAGTTCCTCAATAAATCCCAATCAATCTGTGGAAAACTTGAAGCACAAACAAACTCTTTTGCAGTTGTTCTATTTTCTTTCCCATAACCACTATATGCAATCCACATTACATCTGGTATCACAGAGACAGCACAGTTGATTTGTGCTGACACGGTAATATCACCTTTGGTTATCCTCAAAGAACACTAAAATACTAAGTTCCCACAATGTTTCACCACCTGCAATGTGAGCTCTCAGATAACCCTGTTCAATGCGTAAGAGTATTGCAGTTTCTGAAAAATTACAGGAAATTACAAAAGAAATACACAGGGAAGGGCACACAGGGGAGGGCACAAAGCTCAGTGTGATTCTTAATTTTGTAAACTGCTTTCTTCCAGTTTTATGTTAAAGTAAGATGTCAGATAAAGTTACTAGTAGAAAATATGACATGAGAAACAGGAATTGAAAAGTACTTTAAACTTGAAGTAAATTGTCCCAGTGGAATAAGCAGTACTTCAGGTCAGATTGCAGAAAACCCTCAACATCTAAAAGGTATTCTCAGGCTGCTAACAGTAATAAGTGTCTAAGGTCACTTTCACATTAAGCTGCACTGTGACTTTCCTTGCTAAAATGTTGAGAGAAATCTAGAGCATCTAAAGAAGAAATGTTGCAAAATTTGCTCTGTTGATAATACTCTTTATTTCTTTTGGAGAAATGTGTCAACTGCCATGAACAAAATTACAATATCTAACTTATTAATAAAGGTACTATAAGTACTTTTGGGGTTTTGTTTTTTATTCCATGGCACTAAGTTGGGCAATCAGTGGTTATAACTTGCCCACTATGAAGTTTTTCCAAGGACTTCAGGTTGCTCTCTGCAGGAGAAACTGTTGAGGTTCTTCTGCAGTAAGGGATGTGTGTGTGGAGTAGACTTGAGGAAGGTGCAGTGCTTAGTAATAAATTCTGAGTGGTTATAGTTAAGGCTTTAACAGCTACGGTAAAAATAATGGAAAAACATGCCATCCACAGATTTTTGCAATCAGAAAGATTTATCTGATTTCATTCCTTTACTTGTTTAATTTAATCTCCTTTATCAACAAAATTAATCTTCCAGTAGTAGTGGTAAAAAGGTATGCCAAATAAATGAGTTATAAGCCATTGCATAAAATATGCAAATCTGTTACTAAGAGCAAAATATGTGCAGAGAATGGTGTCTTCTGATCTAGAGAGAGGAAGGAAGGAAGGAATTCCAAATAATTATTGGCATTTTCTATTTGGAGAAGGAGAAGAAGCCTTGGAGTCAATTAGAAAATTGCTACTTAAAGGTACAATCAGTTGCTTTTGCCAGTTTTGAAGAGCCAATGGCAGAGAGGTAAAATATGAAAAAGATTCTTAGAGAAGCATTACTGTGCAATATCAACATTTGTTTCTCTCTCATTACTAGTCTACCTTTTTTCTACTATGTCTTAAGAGCATTATTAGAGTAAGTTTTACTTTTTCTACCACTTACCTTGCAATAGAAAAGTATTGTATTATATACATATATGTATATATATATATAAAATATTTCAATATACTACATATATATGTATTACATATATTATTTCCAAAAACCCCTTTGCAACATAATATAAACTGAACTGGAATAATCACGTTGCATGTAGAGATGCTAGGTTTGTGGCTTTATTTTTGCAAAATGGATTTCCTGGTCCCTTTTAGGTCTATGAAGGTTTCTGAAACTCTAGCTTTAAAAATTATCTTTTGAGATTAGCCATTTACTTATCAGAGTGGCTGTCTGTGCAAGGAATTTCCTTTTCAATACCCCTAAGAATCAGAGATCACAGTTTTCCTTTAAATTGAGACTGTTTCAGGGTAGTCAAGTCTGGATGGGTGAACAAGTAGTTGCTAAGGTCTTGCCTGGCAATCTGGGCACTTGTCTGAACCTGGCTACCACCACCACCATGCCCTGCTTGCCTCATCCAGGTACTCTGGGATAGGACTCTTTCTGGTGAGACCCCTGCTTCTGCCCATCTTGCTGTCACCCTCAGCTCCTTTCTCTTTCTCTCAGGGAGTGGCCTACGCATGCTGTCACCTTACAGGACCATGTTGTACAGACTGTCACTGAGAGGATGTTTAAAAACCCTCACTTATTATGATCTTTTAAACAGGGTAATGCTCACAGAACCAGATCAGATCTCTTAAATCTTGATATATGATCAGTCCCTGATCATGACTGTCATCAGTCCTGATGACAGGAGTCTCCACTGCAAGGAGCTTTGCAGTGAGGTCTTCAGCTGGATCAGGAAAGACTCCTCAAACCACAGCTAAATTCTTACATCCATTCTTGTGTCCTGTGGTCCTATGTGACCACTCCAGCATATGCATGTTGTATTGCTATTGTTTAACTTAAACTGTGTACAAAACACCTCATGTCTTAAGTATGTTCAAAAGACCATCCTAGGTGACCATTTCTGCATCTGCAGGAATAATTTCTAATGCTTACCTATAATGATTTTATCTATTTAAAGTTAAATTAATTCTGCAGCAAGAACTGCCTCAGAGAGTCTCTGGAGCAGCCAGATTCTCCATCCCAGATGTTAATCAACACATTGAAGCACATGGATAGTTCCTGTGAATTGGCGAGTGCGCAGCAGGGGTAATCGCCTGGGCTCTCTGAGTTTCCTACCTGGAGAGCTCTTGCAGCAATTAAGGAAATGTTTTGTGGTGAAGTTAGGGAGTCAGTCTCCTCATCTCAAATTGGTCCATGGGTTCATCTCAGCAGAAACTGGCCAGGGGGCTTCTTTGATCAACCAGGGAACTGGTGACTGAGTGCACTGGGAGTGCACATGGACACACCCACTTACACCACAATTACAAATACAGGACAAACTTGAATTTCACCCTTACATATTTAGAATTTCAATTCTGTAGATCTTGCCACAACCAGCTGTGAGTTTTTCAGCATTTAAAAAATGTATGCTTGTGCTTTTTAGGAAAGTTTGCTCCCTAAAACTAACAAACTCTGATTAATACAAAATAAAGATAAACTTTTAGCACATTCATTATTAGGATTTTTGTATGCTACAGTACAACAAATGATAGCTGTCTCAGAGAAGTTGTCAGAATGATAACAAATTTGGACATAATTTTGGAAACAATTACACCTACCCTCCAGTCGCAGATCTTTCAGAACAGGAGTTTCTCTTTTCCTACAGGAAAGTACAATAAAGCCAGATTAGTGATATCAACAGTTTTGTCAGAAAGAGCTGATGGCTTATTCACTACATCTAAGTCCCATCTTGAGCTCTTCCTAGTGGAAGAATTTTTTGCTATTGGAAGCTTCAATTGTTCTTGCTGCTGTTAACTGTCTGCATGAGAAAAGACTAAATTGGCTAACATGGACCACAGCATGAGGTTCTTGTTGAGAAATGGGATAGTTTCTGGGCCTGTGTACTGTTGTAGAAGACACTTTCTAGCTCAAATAAGAATCCAAAGACCTGTTGAAGCCTTAGACTGCAAGCTGTGAACTTTCACCTAGATACACTAACCATACGCTGAACTCTTACCTAGCTACATGAAGGAAGGCCCTGAAACCAGTGCAAACCAGGAAGATAAGGTAGCCAAAAACATCAGCAGAAACTGCAACTATTCAAGATAAGAAAAAGAATGACCTGCCTGGAGACTGGGAAAGGATCCAATAAGGAACAAGAAGACCCCAGACCAAAATATTACTATTGGACCGAACTGTTGCATGAGGGGAGGGAACTTAGACCATAAGGGTATAATTGCCCAGGGATTTCTTTGTTTGGGGTCCCTCTCTGGAGGCACCCAGCTCAAGCTGCTCTTCACCGCTGTACCACTTAATAAATTCTCCTGGCATACATCATGTCAGAGACTCTTCTTTGGGGAAACCTAGGGTCGAGCCTGAAGGGAGAGAAAGCACCCAAGGGTGAGTGTGTGTGTGAGTGAGGAGTCGAAAAGGGGCGCCCATCAGCTCAATGGAGCTGCCCGCTGCGAAGGGACTCCGGTCCTAGCAGTTAAAGTCTCAGGTGGTGTGTGTGCGACTCCCTGGATGGTGTGTGAATGCTTCAGCAGCTGCTGCTCCCTTAACAGTGTTAGCAGTGATTTTTGCAATAATGTCCAAGTCCTAATGAAAATTACTTCTTCGGGGATGAAGACAAGATGAATCACTGAAAGATTTTACAAATCTTTCCTACAATTTGTCTTAAAATGTTGTCGCAGGTGTCCAGCACAAATGTACATATGTTAACAAAATTGTTTTCGCTTTCTTCTCTAGTAGAAAAAAAAAATATACAGGGTTCTTCAAGCATCTCTGGCAAAGAGACAACATTTTATTTTGCTTACTGTCAAGGAAACTGAACAAAAGGAAAGTACCTATTTTTTGAAAGTAAAGAAATACTGAACTACCTTCAAAGAAGCCAAAGAAGACACCATTTTCTCTGAAAGAGAAATAAAGGTTGGACCAGTCCCATAGTTCATTGTCTTTTATTCCTCTCATACAGCTGAGTCATACTCTCATTGTCAGCATGCTTAAAAAATCCTGACTTACGCCTCCCTAAGTCTCGTAATAGCCAGTCTTCATAAACTTTACATTGTATCATGTAATCTAATGAGTCCTTTCACAAAAGCAGGCATCCAGACATTTATAAAGGGTTCTCATCTTGTCCAATGGGAAAAGTTCCAATTAAAAAATGGGACTACAGAGTCAAAATGACTTTCCAAAGTTAGCCCATAGGGAAATGACAAAATGAGCAGCATATTCAGCCCACTTTTCCAGTGCTTCTCTCTCTTTCCCCCACTTACTCAGTCCCAAATGAACATCCTTTTCATGGCTTTTAGAAGCTATGGAGTCTTCCACCACCACATATCAGAAAAGGTTGCATCAAATCTGTAGCAGTCAGCTTCTAGTAGCAGTCTGAATGGTTTCTGGGGAAATAATTCATGAAGGCAGAAAGACAGCTGAGAATGGGAAGCCTGAACTAGTTGGAGCTAATCTATTACTTGAAAACAGCAGCAGCAGCAAAAGTGTTATCTGCTGTTCACAGCAGGACTGTGGATACATGTCATGCCTGGGTTCCTACTTTACTTACCCTTGGACTCATCTTAAGGGATGGGAACCATTTGACTTTATCACTGTGATTAAATCAATGTACTTTAAAGGACTTGGAGCTCTCATTTCTGGCCACTGTATTCAGAACTGGTCCTATCCTCTCAGCAGACTAGACGAAACTGAATTTTGCTGTCTGGAGGAGAAAGGAAATATGAATTTGGGGAGGAGAATGAAAATGGATAAATCTTTCTCCTTTCTGCCCTCCAAAGGGACAAGGCTTTGTTTCTCCCTAGAAGAGGAATTCATCAGGGCTATACCAACAATAGTCTGCAGGGCTGAGAGATTCAAAACCCACTGTACTCCCACTAGATCCACAGAGAAGATGTTGCTGTGCTCAGTGTACTAACAGCATGCTGCTATTTTGAGGAACTCCAAACTTTTTTCAAAAAATTGGTGCAAGACTGTGTGAACCAGCAGCAAGACTGACAGGACTGCCTGTTAGTAAGTGTGTTTTCTTACCCTCAGCCATCGACCTGGGATAGGTAGTTGTCCATTGCAATAATGCCAGCCTAGCTTCAGTCAGAAGGAACAGGACTTTTCTGCTATTCAAGCAGAACATGACATAATGAATATCAGAATATTTATCTCAGCATTTAAAATCAGTTTGAACTTTGTTAATGCATTTACTGGAAGACATGGATTAAATTATTAGGTGACCTTAAGAGCTTAATTAATTACATCTTTCTTTTTACTTGATTTCTTCATGAGGTAAAATGGGTTATATTTATGGGTAATCAATTCTTAAATGTATTAATTTAATTGTTGTTTCAATGCTATTTTGTTGTAACACATACAACCTTATTCAAAGCAATTGAAAGAAAAGTTAAAGAAGTTATAGCTCAATTATAGGTCTAAAAATAATGGCAAAGACTAGGTGTGATTCAGTTGGAGGTTAAGACACGAAAATTTAAGTTTCTACAAGCTGGAGTGCATGTGTATGCAAGGTCTCTAAACTCATTCAGTGGCTGACATTCTGGGCCAAATTTGGCTTTTTAAATATACCCATCTGCTGAGATTTCATAGTGTATCTTAGACGTCTCCACCGGATACATATGATACAGATCATACAGAAGGTTCACACCTTCCTGCAACAGTAGACAGCAGTCAGACAAGATACACTAGAAGGGCTGAAATGGCACTAGCTGCCCATGTGAGGAAACGGAGTAGAGCTCCTGATGCCTAATCAGCTGAATGTCTTCCCTGTGACTATAACGGCTGCCATGACAGTGATTGACAGCTGTCTCAAGAAAGTTGCATGAAAAATTGGAGACATAGTGCAATGAAATGGTCATGAGTTTAAGAATGCATTTCACTCATAGCATTGGAAAAAAAAATTGCTGACTGGGTGGAATGCTCCTTCTACAGGTTTGTGGATGATGCCAAACTGCAAAAAGGGGTCTGGAGGGCTGCTGTGCAAAGAGACTTAAACAAAAGAAATGATCTGACAGAAACTTGATAAAGTTTTAAAAAGGTAAACACTGAGTCCTGCATCATGAACATAATAACCAGCAAGACAGTACTGGCTGGATATCAAATGTACAGAAAGCAGTTTAGTAGGCAGGGAGCTGGGGATTCTGGTGGGCAGCAAATTGAATATGAGCCACCAATGTGCCCTTGCAGCAAAGGCTGCCAACAGCTTCTTGGGCTGCATTAGGAAGAGTGTTGCAAGCAGGTCCAGGGAAGTGATTCTTCCCCTCTCTTTGGCATTTGTGACACTATATGTGGAGTACTGTGCCCAGTTTTGGTCCCTTTACCACAAGAAAGACATTGATGTTCTGAAGCAGGTCCAGCAAAGGTTTATTAAGGTAATTAGAGGGCCGGAGCACATGACATGTGAGAAGAGGCTAATGGATGAGTTAGGTCTTAGGAAGAGAGGCTAAGGGGGAGGTCTCATACATGCCTTTAACAAACTAGTGGGAGGCATATAAAGAAAACAGAGCCAGGCTGTCCTAGGATGAGAGGCAAAGGACAGTTTACTGCATGGGGAAGTCTAAATAGATACAAGGAAATCTATTTTCATTATAAAGGTGGTTAAATTGGCTGCCCAGAGAGCTTGTAGCATGTCCATCTGTGAAGATATTCAAAATATGACTGCATAAAGCCTTAATTTATGTGATGTAAATTGGCTCTTTTTTGAGCAGGAGTTTGGACAAGATGACCTCCAGAGGTTTCTTCCAACCTAAGCTATTTTGTGATTAATGATTCTATGTTAGTAACAAATTCACACTTTTTTAAAAAAATTAAATGTTCTTGACTGATTATTTTTGGAAATGCAAAGAACTCCAGACCTTGCAAAAAAGAGAGTAGGCAGATTTTTACAGGCAGCAAACACAGAGAGAGTGTGAACTCTTAGCAGTCTTGCCAGTTTGTGTTTTGTGGGACTGGTCTGTTATTGCTGTATGACATAGATAAATAATTCTGTGTGTGCATAAGGAATAGAACATCAGTGTAATTCTGTTCTCCCATACATGTAGAGAGCAGGGAAAACTTGATGAAATACAAATCAAATAAAATGAACTGTTCCCTCTGCATAAGCTAATTTTATGCAAAAGCCATTATATTTAATGACTTGCTTTTTAAAACTAACTTTACAAGTATCTTGAAAAATAAAAATGTGGCATTTCCCCATCTGCTCTACCTATTTAAATCTATCAAGTAGGTAGATTTGCATTTTGTAAAATGGAAAGGGCAGAGACACAATCTGTCAAGCACAGTCCATACTAGATGTGGATTACACAACTGTTAATCAAGTTGACAGGCATATATTTAGAAAGTGTCCTGAGCTATTCAAAGGGATATAGTTTGATCTTTAGTATAATGCAACAGAAGAAATGGGCTCAAGAGAGAAATACAGGAAAAACAGACTTTAGCAGTGGTTCGCCAACAGCAGAGATCAACATGTCTATGGAAAATGTACCAAATTACTGAAAACTGACTTGTGTATTTATAGATTCAAGTATCTGGTCTCATCTTCACTACTTTCTTGCATAACTGAGTTGTCCTTTTGTTCCTCTCCCTCTTTTCTGATTTTAGCTGGCACACAACTATACTGACACAAATAAAAATACATTCATATGCTTCCACAGTTCATCACTCTAAACAAGCATGATCTCTTCTTTAATCTAAGTTCACAAAACAAACATAAATATGGAAATGGGATAATTGACTCCATAACAAAAATATATTGTGTAAGTTAACAGAATTCGATGTGTCTGTCAGATTTAAAGAACTCTGACTTTGATATAGCGTTAGTCATGTAGATTAAGACAAAAACACATTTGTCTTAGTTAAGTGATAGCTTTAACAATAATTAACAATAATTCTAAAAATGCCCAGGATTCTTCATTCTTATGCATGTAAAATTCTTTGCATTTTAGGAAGAGAAATGGCAACAAGATTTTTTCAATCTCCTTAAAGAATTTGTGCAAAGTTACAAATTAAATAAAATTTGCTTTTAGCTTTGCAGAATTTTAAAACTCTGCACAATTTTTCCATACTTTGCAACTTCTCTTTCCACTTACTAAAAATCTCAATGTTTTTACTAAGAAAAAATTTGCTAAAAAAATTTTTTACTACATCTTGTGAAGAACCCTGCAGCCTTATCTCATGGCACTTTTATCCCTGTTTTAAATAGATTATGTATCTCCTCCAGTAGGGAATTAAGACCTTGGAGTTAAAACAGCTTAAATTTGCTATAGATCCTAAGTAAAACGAAGTAGATGCACAACTAGGAGACTATTACCTGTTAGAAAGTTGCAGAGAGAGATATGCATGTTATTGTCCTCATGGAGGACCAAAACAAAGTGATGGGGCTTTTGAAATAAAAGGCAAATAAAGAGTAACTGCAGATAAGAGTTTCAGGCAGACAGCAGATTGCATGCTGTCAGGAGGAATGTGAAAAAGGAGTTGCTTTTATCCAACTTAAACTGGAACAAAAAAAAGTAAAGTAATTTTCAGTGTTAGTTAGTAAAGCCTGTTTTAGAAGATGATAAAGGCAAAGCTTGAAGCCACACATTATATTTCCACAGCTTTTCTCCACTGAATATAAATTACATTTAATGTCTTTATTTCACACATATTCCAATTGACTTAGGGGCATGGCCTGCAAACAAATTGGCAGTACTGACTTTATAGCCTTGCATTTCATGCTCCTCTTAGCCACTAGGATTCATTTTAATCATCTCACCTCATTGTCCTAGAGAAATATTATCAGACACGGAAAAGATTGCTGGCAAGGCTCTAAATTTCAGATCAATATTCATCACAGTATGCAGTATGCTAAGACCAAATTCAAGAGAAAACTTCAGCACTTCAAATTAATCTTGCAATAAGTTTTTCCACACAGAGCAGAGTTATTGTTGGCTTCCCTAAGTCAGAGTTTTGAAGAGGGAATATATGTTTGCCAAGGCAGACATAGTGATTGGTTGGCTACAGTTAGTGAAATCGCTGAATAAGAAGGGCCAGCTATATGTGGTATAAAATTTCCTAAGCATTGCTAACAAGAAATTTTGCTTTTACATTTCCTGTATGCAATTGTGAGACTAAGAGAGGACATGATTTCTAACATGGAATTTATGAATAACACCTCTGGCATGTTAAACATTTTAAAAATAATAATTATGTGGAAACAAAAAAAAATACCAATTAAAATTACTAATTCATTTAAAGAAAATTAAAATCCTGCTGCTGAAGGAGATAATATTCTGAAGTCCATTTTAGTGAAATAACTTAATTTTACCTGTTGCATAATGCATACTTTAAAAAAATGATAATTTCTTAAAGATTACGTTTTCTAGTTGAAGTGGCAGCAAATTTTATTTACAAAGCTATTGTGCTATCACTGGACTATTACCTAACAATGAAATTTCTCTAACAATCTTTCCTCACAGCTATAAAGGCCTCTAGAATACACCCACGAGTTAAAGAAAAAATAAATTCTATGAATTTATTCATAGAAAAAAATGGAACTTAATTCAAGTAAAAAAATAAATGTTTTCTTTTAATCCATTTGTGAATGAAACAGTTTAGTCAGTCGCAAGCAGAAAACTATTGTTTGAGCTGCACTTGGGTCACAACAACCCCATGCAATGCTACAGGCTTGGGGAGGAGTGGCTGGAGAGCTGCCCTGCAGAAAAGGACCTGGGGGTGTTGGTTGACAGCCAGCTGAACATGAGCCAGTAGTGTGCTCAGGTGGCCAAGAAGGCCAATAGCATCCTGCCTTGTTTCAGGAATAGTGTGGCCAGCAGGACCAAGGAGGTGACAGTGCCCCTGTACTCGGCACTGGTGAGGCCACACTTTGAATCCTATGTTCAGTTTGGGTCCCTCAATTCAAGAAGGACATTGAGGTACTAGAGCATGTCCAAGGAAGGGCAACGAAGCTGGTGAAGGGTCTGGAGCACACGTCTTATGAAGAGTGGCCGAGGGAGCTGGGGTTGTTTAGCCTGCAGAAGAGGAGGCTGAGGGGAGACCTTATTGCTCTCTACAGCTACCTGAAAGGAGGTTGTAGTGAGGTGGGAGTTGGTCTCTTCTCCCAAGTAACAAGTGATAGGACGAGAGGAAACAGGCTCAGGTTGTGCCAGGGGAGATTTAGATTAGATATTAGGAAAAATTTCTTCATGGAGAGAGTGGTTATGCATTGAAACAGACTGCCCAGGGAAGTGGTGCAATCACAGTCCCTGGAAGTATTCAAAAAACCTGTGGATGTAGTGCTTGGGGACATGGTTTAGAGGTGGACCAGGCAGTTAGGTTAACAGGTTGGACTCAATGATCTCATACGTCCTTTCCAACCTTAATGATTCTGTGATTTTATGATTCTACAATGATTGTTTTGTGCTTCATTCTAACTTTATCTTGAATAAGACTTCCAGAAGTTGAGTAAGAATTAAATGTAAGAAAACTCAAAGCAAGATCTTATGGAAAGGGATTTTTGTTTTAAACAAAAATGTTTTCAGTCATTCACACTCATTCCCTCATGTATTTTACTCATTTATTCTTTCATACTAGCATCAAGAGGTGTATATCCAATTAGTTAGGTTAGCATTACTTGTGGTGACACAGAAGATAAGGCTGCCAGCTATCAAGTTATCTCTTAGGTTCTTCTTGACGGGTGACAATGAACTGATTTTTGGCTAAAATATTTTATAGCTTTTATGAGTCAGCACTTGATATGGTCTGATCTTTCATCCCTGAGGTCTTCCATCCCTCCCTTCCCTCCCTATAAATCTGAGGCAAGGTTGCTGCCCATTGCCTTATTTTCCATATCTTATAGCTAGAGTCTGTTTTCCTCTTGAAATGACAAAAAGAGGAATGACACATGCAAGATTATTGCCATCCATCTGTTATAAGAGTGCAAGTCTTCTACTGAAAAGTCATCTGTACTGTAGTCTCATTGCAAACATACCTGCTTCAGTGCTCACCACCTTTTTGTTGTCAGTCATGTCCTGTTTCTAAATGCATGCCATTTTTTTGCTCTGTTGTTTTTTCTGATACTTAAACACCCATGCATTCCCATGCATACTTCCTTCATACCAATGTTTTACAGATCTTTGTGGAAGGTGCTTGCTCTCTGCACAGTCTTTCAAACAAGCACAGGTGTAAGTGGTAAAAATGATAGTATAAAGAGAATCATGGTCAGAGATACTTAAATCTATTGACATGAGTTCATTCTACACAGGAAGTTTTTTGAGCACAGTTAAGTGCATGACATCTTAACCAGAGAGCTGTTGGCTCAAAAAATACTTTTTCATGTTAGAAATTTGTCAGTTCCATTCTTCTGAATGTTGTGAATATTATCAAATTGTGACAAAAGCAGGTCTGCTCCTTAGTTTTAGCCTCTTAAAATCATAGACATGTAGAACTGGAGTAGCCTATAACAGTATTCTGCTTCCTTTTGTCTAAATTCTTAAAATCCAGATTCTGGTGCCTGCCTCTTCCAGTATTAGTTTCCTAATACTTCTGTCTTCCTTGTTGCAGATTCTGTAAATTCTTTTTTATTTCCTTGTAAGACACTAAGAACCAGTAAGTACCGTTCATTTCTAACAGCCACCAGGGGCACATGTTCTGTTCACTGTTGTCCCACTTTTGGGAACTTCCACTAGGGAAGAAATCTAGGTATCTCTCCTTCAAAGCTCTAATTGAATCAGAGCAATGCTACAACCATCTGAGCATCTTTTGGAAGATATGTATACCTTCATTCTTTTTCTTTTTAAAAAAGTTACCTTCAGTATCTCACAGTATTTTCTATGTTCTCGTTCTATCATGTTTTTTGTCTCTTCACCTATTCTTTATTTGCTTTTCATAAAATGTACTGCTATGTCCTGAAGAGAATATTCTAGCTGTGACGTTAGCAAAACTGACAAAAGGGGAATAATTTCATTGCTTATAAGGTAAAGTATATCCCAGAACTGAGCTTTGTATTTTCCTTCTTATTTTTCTTTCCTTTATTATAATATAGTATCAACTTGATTTGCAGTCCATTAAAGCTTCTACATCTCTTTTTAAAATAGTACTATGAGACAGCTATTCTCTATTTTTATATCTCTCAATTTAATTTTTCCTTGCTTTATATGATATTGCTTTTCTCTTTTGTTAACTTCACGTTATTAAATTGGAGTCAAGAATGATTTTGACAAGCTGATTCAGATCTGTCTTTGAGAGTGTTTACTCTTTTTCTGGTTTGGTGATATCTGCAAAATGTCAAAGGACATTTCATATTCCGTTGTCTGAATCATTCATGAAAACGGGGATTTGAACTGGGTCCATCCCAAGCCTTTGCAAAAATCTCACATCATATGTTCACGCAGCCTGAGTGAATTTCAAATATGTATTAGCTGATGTGACTTTTAGCTTGTCGTGCACTCGTCTTACAGTGTTTTTTATCTAGGCTGTTGAACCTTTTTGGTTTTGCTGGAAAATACTGGAGAGCAGCATGATTTTAGAGAAGAGAGAGATGTTGAATGGCCATCCTTTCTTCAGGGGACTGGACATCATGGGTGGTTCTACTCTATTTTTTTCAGTGCTAGCAAATATATACCCTTTATCCTATATCTGTTATTAATTTCTTTTACTGGTTTACTGTACGTATGCACAGAGACTCTCTGACATTTCCCTTCCTTACCTGCTCTAATACTTTTCCTTTTACCTCGTGGAGGTCTATAAGTTGTAACAATCAGTCAAGTACATCTTCTAACCAAGGGTTATCTACAGAATTTAACTTCAAAACTTGCTTATAAAAACAATACATTAACTACAGTGTTGGAGTGGGAAGTCGGACCCAGAGTAACGATGTAACCTCGATGCGAGTATGATCGTTCTCGTTTATTTCAGACAATTACCAGGTTTATATAGACAATTAGCAAAGCACGCGGTAGCAATATCTATATGATTGGTTCATTACATGTGTTCACGCGCTTAAGACAGTTATATGATTGGTACAGGGTTGCTGTTCACGCGAATAGGTTCATTAGCACCTTCCGGACTTAGTTCCGCTTCTTATGTTGTTTGCCAAGTAGTCCTTTGCCGTTCAAGGTCAGTTTATAGTATCCTCCGTGCTTCTTGATACACTAAAAGCAGGATTGCTCACACTGAAAAGATCATGTCCCTTCTCACTTAGCCATTCTCCCACAATTCCCCCTTCTTGTTTTTGAGCAATCCAGGCGTGATTTACCACTTTTAACAAAGCTCGTTTAACACAGCTAAATGCTACACAAAAACATAATCCTAAAATAGAAAGAGTGATTAAAATTCGAATTCCTTCGGTAAGCAAACTTATCAGGTAACATTCAGGCTATTAATAAGCATGGCACTATAATTACTAACAGAAATAGACAAACTACAATTTTGCGTGGCAAAGCTATGAAATTCCCCTACGTTGAAGCCAGGTATCCCTATTAAACATGTTCGAAAAGGCTCTGTCGCAGAAGCAAGCGATGGACAAAAGGCTTGTTGTCCTGTCTTGTTTGCTCATGTGACCCACATGTTTTCTCTTTTTCTCTCTTTTTTTTCTCTTTTTTCTTTTTTCTTTTTTCTTTTTTTCTTTTTTAAAATTCTTTCTTTTTTCTTTTTTCTTTTCTTTTTTCTTTTTTCTTTTTTTTTCTTTTTTCTTTTTTCTTTTTCTTTTTTTCTTTTCTTTTTTCTTTTTTTTCCTTTTTTCTTTCTTTTTTGTCTTTTGTCTTTTTTTCTTTTTTTTTTCTTTTTTTTTCTTTTTTTTTTTTTCCCCAACGGGTTTCCATTGTCCTTCTAAAATCGCATCCTTAATAATGCCATTCCAGCACGTGATTCTAGGATGTGCTGATGGTTTCATTAAACATGAAGGTACGCTTTCTTCTCTCGCAGTTGTTTGTGTTTCCAATTTCTCAAGTCGTTTTAGAACCGTTTGTAACATCTCTGTAGTAACATCTGGGGGTTGCTGCAGTTCTTTCTTGGAAGTTGTAGTCCCCGATGATTCCCCAGAGGAAGGCAGCGGTGGCTAAGAGAAACTTCCGCTTTTTTGGGTGTTTGCACCGGGGTCAGCGGCACACCTTTTTTTTCGCCTGGTGAGTTAAGACTTTCCTTTTCCCGCAGTTCACTTACGTTCTTACAAACAGTCCCAGACATGCCTCTTACGGCAGGCAGTCCGAAGAAGCGCATGATAGGTCTTGGTTTACTTTGAGGTTTATCAATAACTTTTCCTGGACCCAGCATTTGAGCAGCAGTGCATGTCACTTCTCTTTCTGCTTTCATCGCTTTTAAAGTCTCTAACACGGTGTTCCAAAGTATACGAACCGCCTTTATCTCCTTTTCATCTTTTTCATCTCCCTCAATTGTTTTTTGCCACATTGTCCCTCCAAAGTCCCGCCATTCCGATATGGAAAATAACAGATGGGTGTCAGAAAAATGACCCCAACGCTGTCCAAGTGTAATTAATTTACACAATTGCTTCGCTGGTGCCTCTATCCCTCTCTTAGAGAGTATTCCAGCTAGCAGTGTGGCCGCAGCTTCTGTTTCCATTACTGCGCTTAACAACCAGCATCTGCTCTGCCCTCTTGACCCGAGCAGCGCCTATGCCTGAGAGGTGAGGAGCGACCTCACACCGGCGTCTACTCTGCCTTCTTGACCCGAGCAGCGCTTCTCTCAGCCGAAACTTCCCACTCCCCTCCTCTAGCTGCTTACCGCAGTCACGGAGAACGCGAGTGATGTCACCCTCCTCTGCTGCTCACCGCAGTCTTGGAGATCGCAGGCAAAGTAACCATCCTCTGCTACCAGATGTCGGAGTGGGAAGACGGACCCGGAGTAACGATGTAACCTCGATGCGAGTATGATCGTTCTCCTTTATTTCAGACAATTACCAAGTTTATATAGACAATCAGCGAAGCACGCGGTAGCAATATCTATATGATTGGTTCATTACATGTGTTCACGCGCTTAAGACAGTTATATGATTGGTACAGGGTTGCTGTTCACGCGAAGAGGTTCGTTAGCACATTCCGGACTTAGTTGTTGTCTCTTATGTTGTTTGCCAAGTAGTCCGTTGCTGTTCAAGGTCAGTTTATAGTATCCTCTGTGCTTCTTGATACACTAAAAGCAGGATTGCTCATACTGAAAAGATCATGTCCCTTCTCACTTAGCCATTCTCCCACATTTTCCAACTGAAATCAGAATTGTAGAATGGTTTGGGTTGGAAGGGACCTTAAAGATCATCTAGTTCCAACCCCACTGCCATGGGCAGGGACATCTTCCACTAGATCAGGTTGCTCAAAGCCCCATCCAACCTGGCCTTGAACGCTTCCAGGGAGGGGGCATCCACAACTTCTCTGGGCAACCTGTTCCAGTGCCTCACCACCCTCACAGTGAAGAATTTCTTCCTTATATCTGGTCTAAATCTATGTTCTTTCAGTTTAAAGCCATTACCCCTTGTCCTATCACTACATGGCCTTGTAAAAAGTCCCTCTCCAGCTTTCTTATAGGCCCCCTTCAGATACTGCAAGGCTCCTATAAGGTCTCCCCGCAGTCTTCTCTTCTCCAGGCTGAACAATCCCAACTCTCTCAGCATTTCTTCATAGGAGAGGTGTTGCAGCCCTCTGATCATCTTTGTGGCCCTCCTCTGGACTTGCTCCAACAGGTCCGTGTCCTTTTTCTGTTGGGGGCCCCAGAGCTGAAGGCAGTACTCCAGGTGGGGTCTCATGAGAGTGGAGCAGAGAGGGAGAATCACCTTCCTCGACCTGCTAGCCATGCTTCTTTTGATGCAGCCCAGGATACAGATGGCTTTCTGGGCTGCAAATGCACATTGCTGGGTCATGTTGAGCTTCTCATCAACCCACACCCCCAAGTCCTTCCCCTCAGGTCTGTTGTCAATTCATTCTCCGCCCAGCCTGTATTTGTGCTTGGGGTTGCCCCAGCCCACGTGCAGGACCTTGCACTTGGCCTTGTTGAACTTCATGAGGTTCGCACAGGCCCACCTCTCAAGCCTGTAATGATTCTATGATACTATGATTCTGTGATTCTATGATTCTATGAATCTACGATTCTATATACATATACATATGCATATGCATATGCATATGCATATACATATACATGCTGTTTCTATGGTTAAGAGTTCTCTTTTCCTAACCAAAATTGTAACTACGATACTCTTTTTTTTGGCACACCTAGGCTTTGTATTAACAGCACATCTCTATTTCAAAGTAGAAGACCAGGGAATAAAAAGGTTCAGATGACTAGGCAGAACTGTAATTTTCTACATAACAGGAAAACCAGTGAAGTATTAGGTTTCAGTATTCCATTAATAAGGATAGAGTCTCACTTTCTACCATGTCTGATATTTGTTTTTGTCCTTGTGTTCTGATTCTGTGTTTCCTCCCTCTTTCTCCTGGTTGACTCTGTCTTCTATTCATGACACTAAACTCGGGTGATTAGCCTAATCAAGAGAACATTAGCATCTTTACTTCTTGTGAAATGAATTGTGCTTGACTTAAGTAACTGTAACTTTCCATGTAGAGAATCTGTTAACTTATCAGGTGCATCTGTTGGTCTGTTTTTTGGCATAGGTCATGGCTTGTTAAGTTCTGCCCTGTGTGATTGGTGGTCAAAATTGTTATAATCAGTTGCTGTAATAATAATTCATACTATAACACAAAGGGCTGTTGCAGCATAAGGATTAGATCAGTGTTTACATCAATTATTCACTTACCATAAGATAATTATAAAACCTCCAAAGTCCTATGGCACTAAATTGGCCAGTTTGGTAATCTGATGTGAGCTGGTGTTCTAGAGATTTTCAATGTCCTGAAGAATCTGCACATTGCATGTGTCCGTGGAGGAATCTTCCCTTTTGGATTATCATTCTGAAGTTATGTAGATGGTTGGCCACTGGGCAGATCACAGCTGATTACAGTTCGTTGTTACCACATCAAATTGGACCCTTCAAATTGTGACCCTTATGATCCCATTAATGACATAGCAAGTTCAGACTGGATTTTACCTGGTTCTGGCTGGTTTCTGTTGCTCATCTTGGCTGAACTTATGCAAGAGTCACCTTGCTTAACAATTAATACATAAAATTAGGTATTAATTCTTGTCCTGGTTTCGGCTGGGATGGAGCTGGTTTTCTTCCTGGTAGCCGGTATGGGGCTGTGTTTTGGGTTTAGGTTGAGAACAATGTCGATGATACACTGACGTTTTGGTTCTTGTTAAGTAGTGCTAAGTACTTGCTAAGTGGTGCTCACACTGGTCAAGGACTTTTCAGCTTCCCATGCTCTGCCAGGGGCACGGGAGGCTGGGAGGGGGCACAGCCGGGGCAGCTGACTCAGACTGGGCGGGGGCTATTCCATACCACGTGACATCATGCTCAGTATATAAGCAGGGGAGTTGGCCGGGGAGGGGTTCGATCGCTGCTTGGGGGACGTGCTGGGCATCGGTTGGCGGGTGGTGAGCAATTGTACAGTGTACCGCTTGCTTTGTATTACTACTGTTCTATTTTTTTTTTATTTTACTTTAGTTATTAAACTGTTTTTATCTCAACCCACGAGTTTTCCCCTTTTGCCCTTCCGATCCTCTTCCCCATCCCACCGGTGGGGGGGTGAGCGAGCGGCTGCGTGGTGCTTAGTTGCTGGCTGGGGTTAAACCACGACAATTCTTATGATACTTTACAAATTTCACCTCATCCTCCTCATGATTACAAGTAAAATGCATTTTCTAACCACAGTTTATCTTCAGTTCAACTTAAGTTCAAAACCTGCAATAAACAAACACCTTCACTGAAACCAAAGGACATACACAGGAAAAGGTGTAGTGTTTGAGCTTGGGAAGGCCTAGGCCTACCTTTTGCTTTTATATTATGATGTTGTGCAGTAATGTCATCCCTTATGTTAGCATGTATTACACATCCTCAATATTGTTGAAATCTTTTGTTCAAACCGGGCCTATAAGGCTGTATTTTTCTGGCTTCCCTATGAGGTCTCATGAGGCACTTTGCAAAAAGCTTTATTAAAGTAAAGCTATCTCAGCTTCTACTTCCTTCTTATTCATTACACTAAAAGTTATTATGTCAAAGAAGTACATTAGATTGTTTTGACATGATTTACTCCTGAGAAAGCCATGTTGGCTGGTTTTTATCACCTTTTTATTTTCCTGTAGAGTGCTTATAAATTGGCTGTTTAGTAACTTCTCCCAATATCTTTCCACATACTGAAAATACTGTGACTGGTCAGTGATTCCTCAAGTCTTTCCTTTCCTAGGGGAATGTTATGGCTTGCCCTTCTTCAGTCCCCTGAGACTTCTTTTTTCTATGAGATCTCAAAGATAATGACTTGTGATTCAGATATTACTTTGGCTATTATTTCATTAAGTGCTCAAGGTTTTCTTCCTTTCCTCCACCCCTACCCTGGCCCATCTAATTGCATCAAATATATTTAAATACCTTTTATCATGTCATTGTATTTTGACTTTCAGCATTAGAATTAACTACACTTGCTGTCTGGTCACAAAGAGAAAGACAATACAGCAATGAAAACTATATCCTTCCTGAAATTTTTCTGTTATACAATCTTTTTCTCATAAGAAATCTTCATTTTCCTTTCTTGTCTTCAAGCTGCCTATATTTATAGAACCTTTTTCTCTTCCTGTTTATCATCTATTTTGTATCTTAATCGTCCAGGTTTTATCCCTAGATGATTGTGCTAGTTCTGTAGACTCTTGCTTCATTTTGTAGTTTTGCTTTCACATTCTCTATGACATCTTTTCTTTCTTTTTTTTTTATCCCTGAGTCTAAGAGAAATCGTGGTTTAGCTATACTTTATTTTAAATTCAGTTTTCTGCTGTTCCTCTACTTCTGGAAATCTCTGTTCTCAATAACTGTGAATTATTCTGTATTTTTTTTCCGCAGAAAGTCAAATCTTGCCATGTCATTCATCTGATGCCAAAATGAGTGGAAATTTCAAAAAAAAAAATCCTTTGGGAAAAAAAACCCTATTATTATTATTATTATTATTATTATTATTATTATTATTATTATTATTTCAGCCCCTTTCTTCCTTTCTTTTTCTTTAGAATTGTGAACCTGATCCTCCTGTGACCATACCCAATACCTTCCACCGTCTAATCCTCAGCCACCTCCTGTCATTTGGAATTGAGACTGCAGGCAGTTTTTTCCTAAACTAACTCCTGTTTCACATTCTCCCCAGTGCATTCTGTAACCTCTGTTAGAAGTTGTCTCTGGCTGTGTTGCTTTCTAACAGATATTGGATAATTAATGTTTCCCTTTATCACTAGCTCTCACTCTTTCTGTTGCCAAAAATATCTAATTTCCTACCTGTGGTAAAATGGTTTAAAAGTCTCTATCATTACACGTCTTTGTTCTTTTCCTTTTATATTCATCCAGAAAAAAAGTTTAGTCTCTTCATCACTATGTTTTTAGGACAAATATATCTTTCTTAATATTTAACACTTCCTCCCTTTTTAGTTCTGTTTTTGTCTTCTAAATTCCAATCTTGTGACTTGTCATGAATGTTTGTGGTGCCAGTGAGGTTGTGTCTTTGTCTAAATATTAGGACTTCAAGTTCTGCTTGTGTTTTGTACTCTGATGTTTAGACACTGCAGTTCATTTTTCTCCCTTTTCCATCTTCCATTAGTAGAATGCAGCAATCAATTCTCAGCTCCTTCGGCCAGATAAGAATTGTGTTTTACTTAGTGGAGGGCTCTTATCACCAGCTCTCATCAAACAATCTAAAGCTCCTTTCTCTAGTTTATTGAATTTATGATCTCCTCTCTTGTATGGGGGTTCTTGGAGAGAAAGGTTTTGTAATTTGTTAAAATTTGGGTTAGTTAGGCAAACTTGCTAAAATGAAGCTTAGGTGATAAATATATAAAGAGTGATTTACCCTTAACATGGCTAGTGTCTGATTTTTGCTAATTAAGGAATACAGTAGCGCACCCTGTGTAGTGTCAAGCACTAGGACTGGAATGTGTTTTCACTATGTAGAAAAAAAATATTTTCATACTTAATGCCATAGAAAATACTTCATTGTTGTGCAAGTCAAACTAACTTCTCATCTTTTTTACTATTACTGTGACCACAAATGCAAATGAGGTTGGGTAAACCGCTAGTATATGGCACTCCTAGTTACTGAAGGTTGTGTATCTATCCCAAATATACTTGATGACTTTGGTTAGTTTCAAGATAAAAAGCATTTAATAGGGGTAGCTACTATTAATAGCCAGCACATATTAACTGGCATGATACCCTGGTGGTATTTGTTTCTCCCATACTGAAGAGTCCTCATAGGACCCAGAGGAGCACAACACTAAAGAAAAGAGGTAGATACTAGGAAGTTTTTGTACAACACTTCTAACTTAATTATAAGGCTTTTCAGTATTAATTTGATAAGTTTGACTGATAGTAAATTTTTAGCTCCATGTGTATGATGTGTTCTTCTTCTAATAACATGGTTTCGATTGCAACAGCTTCACGGAACTCTTTCTTATAATTAAAAAATTCAGAGTTCATGGACACTTATGTAGAAGTTACAGATCTTGCCTAGAGTATTTATCCTAAACTAGAAAACCTGATGAACATCATCTGTTGCTTGTCTGATTTACTCTCACTTCCATAGCCTTTTACCTCTGGGTTTTATATATATACATGTATATAATACAAATATCCTATACATATATATACCAATTATATAGAGAGAGTACACCTATCCACTATATTTATGCTGCTCACATAATGATTAAGATCCAGTATCAAGAAGTGTATTTATTTTGTTAAGCATGTGCCTAAAGAGATAGCTGTTTATCAGTCTTGCCGGGTTAAAATGATTGTCCAGACTAGAAATAACAGATAGAAGGATCATTAGTACAGCACAAAATGGTAGTTGGTTCGACCTGAACAATTCAACTAGGAAATACCTGTCAGATTATGTGGAATGTTCTGTCTAAATTCCTTTCCAAGGAACATAGGCTTGGCTTAGCTGGAAGTCCTGTTCCTAAAGGTGAGATATCTGGATTTGGATGTCCCTTTGTAGGCTGAGTTTTTAGAGGTTAAAACAAAGGGGGAGCTTTCAGCAGTGTTAGTGTATTTTGTTTGATTGCCCCCTTTTTTTTTTTTCTTCCTTTGGGGTTACTGTTATCAGGAAGAAAAGAGCCTGCTTTATTGAACAATCTAACAAGAAAATATTTCTCTTACAATTAATGGTAGCTGCAGAATAGATTTGCCTCTCAATGCTCTCTCTGTATAAACAGTATGTGTATACTGGCTTATGAAAATTATTACAAATAGGCTGTAAATCTGTCAGTCATTTTAATATAAACAGAGATGAAAAAGTTCTGAATATCGATACATGTTTTGGTAATTTTAACTGATCACAGCTATGTAGGAGCAGAGTAGATGACTTAAAAAATAAAATAAAATACAATTGCCTGTTTTCTATACTGGACAGGAGAAAGTAAGCAAATCCTATATTGCTTGAACTGGAAGTGTGATTAGTATGCCTTCTTGGTTGGATGTGATAAAAAGATGCCATCATCTTAATTCTGCTGAGAAGCTGCTTTTAATATAACCGCTTTCTGATACTTTTTCATCTTGTGCAGTTTCCCCATCAGTCTGAGATTCTACCAGAATTAATAACTATGAACAAAGTTGGCCCATTTGTAGCCCAAAACAGAAGCTTGTTTTAAGTCTGATCTGACCGAGTATTAGCAAAAGGCATCAGGGAGCAACTGATACAGAGGAGATAGAGATTATCTGCAGCTTCCTGTGCATAAAGTGCACACACATACAAAGTCTATAGTCTTCTTACTTCTACTTCATTGCCTCAGGCAACCCTGTACACCTGAGCTTTGGCCTACATTCCCACCAGGAAGATGATAGCCATCAATTCTATGCTTAAGCTGCACCTGCCTGCTTCTGCCTTGGCCTCTGCAGAAGGCGGCTGCCTTCCAGGCCTCTTCTAGTTGTGGTGTCTCAGGGGTCCAGCACAGCTGTCATAGGAGCAGGGTCCAAGGTTAACTCTAGAGAGTGCCAAGTTTTGCTGCCCTTCCTCACAGTCCTTGGAGCGTACCTAGGAGAGTCATTGTCTGTGTAACCTGCAGCTTGCTCTGGCTGCTGTAGCAGAGACCACTGCTTGTTCCCATCATGATTTTGTACTGCTATAGCTGAAATCTGTACCCATCAAGAGCCCAGAAAGTGATTGTGTATTAGGAAGAAGCATCTCTTATCTGGAAAAGCTGCAGCAGGCATCTATAAACAGCCAGGCATGGGCATATCACTCTTGCGATACTGTACAACTTTCTCTCACCAGCCCTACAATGGCACCTTGTATCAGAGCACAAAACAGATGGTTCTCTTGACATACGCGTGTAGGCAGCAACCCCAACCAGCAAAAGCAGACTCCTAGTCATAGACGGCTTGAGTGAAGACAGGATCCTTCCATGTCCTGGCAGTGTTCCTCAGTCTGCTGTCAGATTGTTGTCAGGGTAGCCAAGGCACAGCCGGCACACCAGGGAAGCTGGATGTCTGTGTAGGAGTGGGCACAAGTACTGTTTGCAAGGCAGGCTTGGAATACAGCAAGGGAAGAGTAACAGTTGGTGCACCAGGGTACTTGCTGCTCTGAATTCTCCTTCCCCTCTCTTTTTCTTGAGGATGTTAATTGTGTGTCAGACAGAGGAGACACAGGGCTCCAGACACCCAAGTGGCGGTGACTACAGTGGGCATGGCTACATGTACACGGGCAATGAACCACCTGGCCCACTGGCAGTAGGAGGGTTGGGCCTTATCTCATTATGACTCCTCCAGGCTGTGTAAACATAGCTGCTGATCTGGAAGCAGTGTTGGTGAAAGGTGGAGGGTACCTCTGGGAGTTGCTGAGTCTCGCCAGCTCATGGAACCACTGAAGTAGCTCCAGCCTTCTTCTAACTGCCTGGCAGTTCAGCTACAGCCACTGGACCAAACACTATGGCAGTCAGCCCAATGGATCTGGGACAGGATCATCACATCACTGGTGCTTTGTTGGCTTTTTTTTTTTTTTTTAAATGAAAAAGAGGCCTATCTAGCCACTCAGCCTATTTCTCCCTTTGTTTTCCTACTGTAAGAGTAACTTCGCAAATGTAATACATTATGCTGTCTGGAGACACCTTGCCCAGTGCATTTTCTCTCATCTCCCCTGGGCCCTGCTGTGACACTGGTGTAGCAAGCCCCAAAGTGGGTCTGACAAGTCAGAAGATGTCCAAAGTAAAGTATGGCTTGCACTGGGAGACAGCAGGTAACAGCCTACTCTCTGTTACGGGAAGCCGTTAGTAATGGAGTAACTGAAAACATTGCAAGCTTAGGGGCTTAGTAAAGGGAGAGATGGGAAAAGGTTTGGGGAAGGGGAACAACTTCATAAATGAATGCTTAGTGGTGCAGATGTAGAAAATTCCTATGGGAACTGGATGCAGAAAGCAGCACAGGCCAGCAGTGCTTGGCTACAGCGAGGCTGGGGGAGAGGTAGGCGAACACGTGTGCTACGAACCATAAAGTACATTGATCTCATATAGTAGAAATAAAATTTACAAATCTACAGATGGATTAACTGCATATGACTTTGGCAGAATGAAAAGAGTAGAAACTTGAAGCAAAAAAGCAGAATTTAACTTAGAACTTTTACACGAAGCCTGTCTAGCACAGAAGGCATATACTGCACCAGAATAAAGCTCTAGTCAGGATTCCATTGTGTGACTGTCCAATAGCAAATGCTTACGGAAAAAGACAATTTTACAGATGTTTTCTTCTGGGACTTAGTGGTTTGGGGATTTCCTTAGCCACACTATTGAATCTAATATACAGTGTTATTGCTCTCATTGTTGAATTTGATTATGTGGTATCTTTTGATCATCTTTACATGTATAGGATCAAATTTACTTGTTTGCTGAGAACCTGCTGTGGCAGTGAAAGTAATTGTATTTTTTATGAAAAAATATTTCTTTTTATCTTAAAGTTTCTATCAGAAAATTATTCTGTACCACAAGCCATTCTAAAAGGCCAGTAACTCATACATAAATTTATGTATTTTGATTTTAAATGACATCGTTGTCATTTTAGTATTGATGCTGCAGTCCATCTTAATATATATTTCAGAAAACATGGAAGATGGAATTTCAGGAGTTCTCTGCTTCCACTGAAGTTCATGGGCAGTTTATTTCTCAGCTGAAGCTGAAGTACATTAAACTCTATATTTGGACATAAAGGTGTAGACTGTGTTGCACTCCATTAGCACATGGTTTAGTCTGTTTAGTCATGGGTGGACTCAATGATCTTAAAGGTCTTTTCCAACCTAAATGATTCTATGATTCTATGGTTCTATGATTCTATTCCAGATCCAGGAGCTGAATGGAGTGCACAGTGATTGTGCACTAAGTCTGTTGTTTTTGAGGATGTGCCAGATGTACTGCGTATGTGTAATCTCATTACATCACTCTGGCACACACATTTGTGCCACAGACAGGAACCCAGCTTACTAGAAAGGACCAAGGTAATGAGGCAGTATGGTTTATAGATGATGTCTTATACCCAGTCAGCTCAGATAACCTGCAGTAATCTACACAGATCTGTACAGGTATACTCTTAAGTGCAGTAGAACATGTTATTTATTTTTGTTCACAATAAAATAATTAGATTCTTAGTATTTGGAAAATACTGAAGTTTAGGTGCTAATCTGGGTACTACCTTCAGATTAGGCAACACTCGATTCTCTTTCTACTAATTTTCCTGCTTCTTCTGCATGCCTTTCCCCTATCTGTGAAATGATGCTTAGAAAAATTCTTATTCTGATAAGAATATCAAGATATATATATATATATATATACACTCTCCTATATACTCTTACATATAATACTACTCTCCTCTCTCATTTTAATTTATAAAAACCTCTATTTCATTAAAGCTACTTTTCAGGAACTTATACTAGTTTTTTATTTCTTCCCAGCTTTACGACCTAAATGTTGTTTCCGGGTGTACTGGCAAAACAAACTACATCCCTAGAACCACCTTACCTTTTTTTACATTACAGTGTTAAGAATTTGACCAGTAGGATTCTGTACAACCTGCTGGGTTTTGTTTTAACTTTTTCCAGATGTATCCTCTCATTATTTTTTTTAATGGTTCTTAACATAATGTGTTTTTGTTTACAAGCTCTGATTATGTTTTTTTTTGTCTATTTGATTTTGCTGTGCTTCAGATGGGCCCTAACATTTTTTTTCTTCAAAACACTCTCTGGATTGACTGTTGAAAAGATGCAATACCAACATCCTATGCTGGACTTGCAAACTGATTTTCACTAGCTGGCAAGTATACTTCAGTAACTTAATTGTCCTTTCTTCTTAAGACTGTTTTCCAGCATCCCAACTTATTGTATTCTTTCCCTCAAAACTCTTTCTTTTGAGTCATTAAGCAAAGCTTTCTTTTGCATACCACAAATCAGAATGCCTGCTTTACCATCTCTTTTTCTATGCACCTGTATACTGAAGTGTGATATAGTAAAATAATTCCAAAGAATTTGAGAATTAGGGCATATATTCCTTTTCTTATGTGAAGTGATGTGCATAAATTGTTCTAATTTTATCTTGAAATAATATGGCAAATTCTTCATCCTGTCTGCCGTTACAAGCAGACTAAAACAATATATGTTAGCCTTTAAGAGAGCAGACATGCGATTGCCAAGTCCTTCAAAAATCTGTTGCATTATTTCAGATACCTGATTATTTTATTTGCATGGGAATTCCAGGAGGTTGTAACAGATACAGTATCACTAAACTACTTTCTAATTGCTTCTAATGTTAAACTGAGGCAACTGAATCATACAGGTATATCTCAATTATATCTTAATTAATGTAATTTTTGAAAAAAGAACATCTGAGTAAAACATTTTTAGGTAAAGCACAACAAAACATAAATAAAGAAAATCTGGAACAGATTTTCCATGATTATATGTATGTATATGAGAATTTAAAGGATACATTAATGTTTATAAAGTAGATTGAGCTGTGATGTTAATATTAAATAATTTATTACTTACTGTAGCCTTTTTAGTTAACAACTTGTTAACATCTTAGGCAGTCAAAGATCAGTAAAAAAATGGAGATCAGTTTGGTCTTGTGACATCTAACAGTTGCAATGTAATTATGTAATGTATGACAAAGTTTCATTTATAAAATGACATGCAGGTTGCTATGAAGGACTCCAGAGGAACCTACTAAATTTTAGCAGTTGGTTAGAGCCATAGATGATATTTTTTGACCACAAATACAGAGAAATAATATAACAGAAGACAAAAAGTTGAAATACTGGAATACACTGCTGGTTGTAAATCAATTGCAAACACTTAAGAATAGACTTGGTTTTCATCACTGAGCAATTCTGCTAGAGTATCTACTCAGCTTGTAGCTCTGATATTTCAAAGCCTAAAATTTGACTGAAACATATAGCTAGACCTCTTTGGCCACAGTTCTGGGCAACAAGGGTTGATTTTAAGAAGGAAGTAGAGCTGGGGGGGAACAGACTGAGGTGTTGTCTACCCTTCTTATACAACATAGAATGGAGGAATAATGAGTAAAGTGTCTTTGGAACTTGTGATTGCAGACAGTCACAAATTGTGTGATTAGGAGTGATAGTCCATGCATCTGTCATCATTTACAAAACCATTTGATAAAATGTTTTCTAGATGACCCCGATAATATGTGCTAATATTCTACTATGAGTTCAGCATGTTATATCTGCTTCCCATTTCTTTCAAAAGTTCTTTAACTAAAAATGAGTCTACTAATTAATTTGCATATAAAGTTGCATTAGGTAAGAATGTTGAAGTAATTTAATGTAGGAACATTATTTTCAAAATACTCTGGTGGTGTACATTATACTACTGTAAAGTTTAATAGTCTCTAATTTAGAACTAAACTGAAATTTGGAAGTCATGTGAGTAGTCCTAAGAAATTACTGGTACATAAAGCACCAGATGCACTTGATGCCTGTCCTATCACATGATTTACAGTGTATCGGACATTTGAGAGATCTGATATGATGCAAGTAGCTTGAGTATTGTTTGTGATCTTTTTTCCTTTATGTGGCTCTGTGACAAACTTTTCTGTGGTGTGTGGACTCACTTGTAATCTAAGGTAGGGTTTGTTCCCGCTGCATACATGCAGTAAGATCACCCTGCTTTGTAGCTTGTATTTTTATTTTACATAGCTTTTGCCCCTATCATTATACCCTTCCTTAAGGGCACAGAGGTAATTCAGGTAATCTTCTTCTTCAAAAATTCAAAAACATAATTGCTAAAGTGCTTTATAGGATTGTGTATTACTCTATAAAGGCCAATGGACATTTGCCTTTCTTAGTGTTTTTTTTCCCCCAGACCCACCAGTTATAATTTCTACCTGTCTCTCCATGTTCAGCATTGGGACCAGTAGTATAGTCTTTTTCTTGTCATGTGAAAAAATCAATTATTCGTAAAACTAAATGTTGAGATCTTCAGTTGTAGAGAAAAGCAGCACATGAGTCCTAGAGGCAGAAACTTATCAACTCACCATCTGAAGCTGAACATTGGGTAAACGAATTGGACCGCTTAACAAGCGATCATTGCTAATCCAGATTTTTGGTTCTACAAAGAATTAATCCTTTCTTGGTAGCGTAAATTGATAGTAACTCCATTAAGAACCTCATGCTGGGTTTCTACACAAGTCTGTGTAAGATTCTGTAGAAACTTTTTCTGGTGAACAGGATTCTCTCACCACTTACTCTTTCTGTGTGCTTGCTGTTATACACCATCTTACTGTAAAAATGTGACACAAGTAGACTTCTTTTAAAAATGTAAAAATTATACTCTCTGCATCAGGAGATTTAGTAAATATTGAATCTAGCAGTTTTTAAGATTCAATAGCATTGAAGTTTCTGGAAAATTACTTCACTGCATTGCATAGTACATAAAATCTGTGCATTTTTAATGATGTAAGTAAAATTAAGTGTTTAGGATTGTAATTTGACAGGACTGGTATTTCTGCTTATGTAATACTGCTTAATCTGTATACAGTCTAATTTCTCCTATTACTTAGCTATAGTAGAATTAAAGCTTATCATTTTTTTTGTGCACTGACAAAGCTTCCTAGTGCAAATTTGCATATTGATCCTGTATTGTCCTTTTACAGACTGTTTGAGCTATTGAAATCAGATATTTCATCCTAGAACTTAATCTGACCTGTCCAAACTCCTTATAAAAAAGGAAAAGTTATATTAGCTTCCACACTTTGCTGAATAAAGATCTTTCTTTGTGAAGTCAATGAAAATTAGACTGCTGTTTCAGTGTGCATGGGCAACCTGAAAATTCTGGTAGCTAACCCTATGTCTAAAAGTAGACTGATTGATAGATTTTCTCCAGTCTTTTACAAGCTTCCATCAAAGTAATGTCTCTGTATTTGCAACCGTTTATGGGTCAATGGATTTCTAATTTGTAAGGAAGAATTTTCTGTAGAGTTTGTGCTACTAAATCTACACTTTAAAGTATATGCCGAGGTGGGCAATATTTATTATTATTGTGAAAACATTCCTTTCAATAAAAGAGAACAAAAATTGATATAAAGAGCATCAGGAAACCTAAAAATATGAGAACCTAATATATCTATATATTAGATATATACTAAGAGAGTATTCCTTATATTCTTAAGTATTTACCTGGAATCTATAATACAAGCACTGAACCTGCTTACAGGCAAAAGAAAGAAGAGTGATCTTAGCAAATTAAAAAAAAGATGATGATACCAGCCACATAGTACACACAACAATGTTTCACTCTAAGCCTGTTATAATAGTGTTTAAGATTATTTGGTTTATGTGGCAATAAGTAGGCAGCAGAATGAAATGGATTATATATACTAGGAATTAGATAACAGAATGAAATCAATCAGATAAAGAAAATTCAAGAAACAACAGTTTTCCTTAAAGCTTCTTTTGCTGCCAGCATGTTTAAAACCAATTTAAATGGATTATCTGAATCATCTACTAAGAAGTGATGCACCGATTTCTGGTAGTGTCCAGAATTGTGTATTGAGGACTGTTAAAGATGAGTCATTCCACTCTTAGTAACTTGTTAGAAAAGATACTGTACATTAAGGATTCCAACATGGAGTATGGCTGAAGATGAAGCTTCTAGAGATCAAATATTAGTGTTTCAGGAAGACCAACTGATATCTGTGAAAATCCAGTCTCAATGAGTAGTAACAGACTTGAAATTATTAAAAATTCAACAAAGAGGAAAAGCTGCAGTGGAGTCTTGTCACTTGTGCTTCCCTCCAAAGGGTAAAATAAAAATAAAGAGTGTTGTAGTAATGCAGGAGCAAGTAAACCCACACTGTATTTATTAGGGACTGCCAAAGAAATGTTATTCAGTGCAATAAGTCTCCATATATAGCTTTGGAAGCATAGAAAATAAGTAGACTCAATGGAACCATGCAGAAACTTGTGTCTTGTTTTATGAAGAGTTTGTCACAGAGAGTGATTCAGTGGTGTTCTGTGAGGAAGAATATTAGTATAAGATGTCTTCAATAAAAAAAAGATTGTGCTTACATATAGGATATATAGGAGAGCAGAGTGTTTAATAGGCACGAGAACTTCAGCAGCAATTCTGGACTATTCAACATAGAAGTGGGTGTACAGCAGAAAAGCAATCTGTCTACAGAAGGGGTGCACTGAAATAAGCTCAGTTTTCAATCTATTTGGCAGCTAGCCTTGAGCTGTGATTACTTTTAAAGGTTTCCAGTAGAAGTGGGTAAATTAAGTAGAGAAAAATAACTCAAAAATCAATGAGAAAGTTATCTAGGCCAATGGTATTACCTGCAGACTTTCTTACCACATTCAGTAATTTTTGCACCATTAAGTCCTACGTCAAAAATGCTTTTATACGCTGACCTTCATCAGAATATTTGCAAGGGCTGTTCTTTCACCAAGGAAGCCTACTCCTTTGAAAAATAATTTTGAAGTACCATTAATGAATGAATTTAATCTAAAAATGAATATTAAACCACCAGACTGTCAAGGCATTTTGGTGCCCAATGCGAATCAGTTTCAAAAGCAGTTTAGTATCTATGTAGAAGTGTTACCCAGGCACCTTCAAACTTGAAGTAAATGAGAAGCTGATCACTTAATGCAAATACTTTGAAAAGCTGATCCCCAGATATCCTTGGGTAGCAAAATCTACCCATAAAATAAACACGTGGTATATGCTACCCTCAGACAATAGAATATCAAAGTTATATGTAAAGAAATCTGAAGAAGATCTTTGCTCCTTCACAGTTAGACTATTGTTAGTACGTGAACTAGCTTGTTTAGATAGTTATCTCAAAATTTACCTTGCAGCCCCCCACAGTGTCAAAACCTTAGCATATAGAAGAGGTGCCAACCTTACAACATCATGAACTGAATTGTGCATTTTCTAGATCTGCTTACCGCTATTCTGAAACAATATCTTGGAAGTTCTTGCCTATAATCAAATTGACTAATCAATAACTAACCTATGTGAAAGCAGAAGTAAAATTAACTAAATTACATAGATTTTACTGATAGTTGCTCTTCTATTAATGGATAAGACAAATATTATGCATTTTAAAATGATGGTAATACGTTTGATATTTTCTTGAAGAACTGACACCATTTGCAGTCCCATAGCAAAATGTTGCTCTTTTGTCATGGTATAATGCAAATACAGTGCCATTCCTATGCATATCAAACAGAAAAATTGATGGGAAAAGCTAGTGCTTTGTTACCAACTCTTTTCTGTCATACAAGTATCACATATTGAAATGCAAACCTCATGACTTTTGTATGAAATCACTGTTCCTAAACAAAGCCATGGGATTATGTAAGTATATCTGTTTTATTCCTTTACATCAAGCACAAACATAAATAGTAATTATTGTATAGCTGAATTGTGGCTGAAACTAGCAGTGTACTTACATCACAGGGCTTTAATCATGGGTACTGTCTCTTGGCATGAAAAATAGCACAATGTGGAGCTTACTACAGCATGGCAGAAAACCCAACAATAAAGATGGAAGAAGGAACTAACTTGGTGTTCTTTTATATCACTGGTACAGTAAGCAAGAGGTAGTTTAATACAAGAGTGTATTAGATATTAAAAAGGCATTGCTTTTGCCGGCAAGATCGTGCCTAATAGCAAATGGCTGTATTGATGGTGGTGGGATAATATTTGCTGAGCTAAACAAAGTACACTACTAAATCACCCCTTGGAAAGTATAGCACAAATATGTACTTGCAGCCAGCACTAATCCCTCTATTAGAGGCTACCCTTCCTTCTTTTACTCTGAAAATCAATTACTAAAGCGTCTGCCTGATACAACAGTA
Source organism: Theristicus caerulescens (assembly GCA_020745775.1). NCBI lineage: Eukaryota > Metazoa > Chordata > Aves > Pelecaniformes > Threskiornithidae > Theristicus > Theristicus caerulescens. The sequence continues at coordinate 81,740,150 of CM036558.1, forward strand.
GAAATGACATTGCATATAATTGAACTAAAAGCTTCTGACTGCTTACATGGTGAGGAATTTCAGTGTCTACACCATCAGTTGATTGAGCCCTGCAATTATAGCCACTTCAACTGTCATGTTTGATCTGCTCAAACTACATGCCCTGTCTTTCAAGTGTTAAATTGCCTGGTGACTGTGATGTGAATACTTACCCCCACACATGTGTGGAGGTAACCCTTCAGCCATCTTACATTGACAGTAACATTAATGTGGCTGCAAGTAACATGACTCTGATACAAAAATCCACGGATGCTTCTCCTCACAGTCCGAATCTCCCAAGGGAGAAACGGAGTACTCAGAGAGTCCCTGAAATGAAACTCAATAGCAACAAAGTTACTATTAAGCAGGTATTCTTTATTGCAGCGCTGGGCAGCACTGGGGATTCTCCACCATAAGTGCTCCAACGAATTACTGAACTTTTAGAGAATATATACTATACAATCATGCATATTCATAGGATTTCCGAGAATTGCTATCCATAAACATGAGGTTTCCAGGAACTTATTAACATATGTAAATATCTGATTCGCATGCGCAGTCATCTCTTGTGGTGGTCTTTGGGGGTCTTCAGATGAAGGCTCGTAGTCTTCCTCACTGTGTTCGCTGATTGACCTTTGCTTCTGCGCAAACTCAGTCCTAGGATCACGTAGATGTTGTCCTTCAAGACTATTGTTGCCATTCTTCTGTTTCTTCCTATCTTCCTGGTTCCGTGCATCTGTTCTCCCAAGGCCGAGTTGTCTGTAACAAAATTATCCCAGAGCTCCCCTTATCTTATAACTGTTCTTCTAGCTACTCCCTAAATCACATCAGACTGCCCTCAAGTCTAACAAGGTATTCACAACATCCTTAAATCACAACAGGGTGTCTTCTGATCTAATTGAGTGACTAAGGTATTTACAACATCTTTCTTGCTCTTGTGGTTTTTAACCCTTTCAACTCCTCCCTGGATACTCTTCCTTCCTTACCAGGCCTAATTATATTTCCTTTCTTACTCCAGATGTCCCCAAGCAGGAATTATGCTGAGGTCACTCCAGCTGGAGGTGGCAGTGTTTAGATACATTCCTATTCCTGGCTCTTCCCAGACCTGTTAGGTAATAGATTCCTACCTTGTCCCTGATGTCAGATTAGTCTTTGCAGCCTTAAGAATAGGGAAAGCCCTGCCCCACCCTCATATACCGTGATCATCACTATACTAGCAGAACAGCACCTCTTTACCATTTTAAATTTTATTGCAAAGGTTTCTAGTTTTATTATTTTTCAACAGAACAGTGACATTTCATTGCATGTCCTGTTTGCAATTCATACGTTAATTGGCTTTCAAATCACCCCTTTTCAGAGAAATCTGCTGCTTTGCCAGAATTGTTGATTTGAGTTCAGTTTAAGGCTGGTGCCTTGCTGTGCTGTACCTAACTTGTTTTCCATAACTCTTATTTCCCCCAGTCTCCTAGCAAAGGCCTCAGATTTGCAGATGCACTTACTCCTTCAGACATTTTATGATAGCACTAATTAGCATCCATCTTTAACATTCTGCAATTTTCTGCAATTATCTCTTTCAGTTTTAGCAGTTATTAAATCGCCCCTATGAAGGTGCACTTTCATCAGAGACTAGCAATAAAGGTAACCCTGAGGATAGCAAACCCCAAAATGCATGGTGACAAGGCTTATTAATTACAGCAGAGACCATAATTAAGATAAAATCATCCAGTTCATGGACTGAGACAATATGAGAGTTCATGTCAGAATATGGCCCTTTAAATGCATCACTCATTTATTCTGTAACTCTTTTCTTCTAAATTTATAACACATTAGTTGGCTCAGGAAATATCACTTGTGAGCTGAAAAATTTTTACCTGAAGAAATGATTTATAAAAGTCAAAGTGGTTTCTTTGTTATGGTAGTTAAATTCCCCAGAAATAGTCTCCTGGAAATTGCTTGCTAATGCCGAGAACACCCGAAAGGTTTCTGTCTTTTATAGCCATTAGTGATCACAGAACCATAGAACAGTTGAGGTTGGAAGGGACCTTTAAAGGCCACCTAGTCCAACCCCCCTGCAATGAGCAGGGACATCTTCTACTAGATCAGGTTGCTCAGAGCCCCATCCAGCCTGGCCTTGAATGTTTCCAGGGATGGGGCATCTACCACCTCTCTGGGCAACCCGTTCCAGTGCCTCACTGGGGAAAACAGTCTCGACTTGGGGAAAATTAATTTCCCTCAGCCCCGGCTGCTGGGCAGCGTTTTGCCCTTCCTTACCCAGGCTTTCCCCGAGGCGCCCGCCCGGGGCTGAGGGGCTCAGCTCTGCCCTGCGCTGGGGCCCTTGGAGCCGGCGGGAACCGGCTGTGGCCGGCGCGGGGCAGCCCCGGCTGCCAGCACCTGGGCCCCTGCACCCAATACGGTACCAAAGTTTTCAAGCTTATTTTTCAATATCATCCACAGCACTCCCGCTAGCAAAATAGCTCAAGCAATTTTTTTTTTTTAAATATATATAGGTTGAACTGTTTATGACTGAACTAAAGAGATACTTGCATCGCTGTTAGGTGTTCTTTATTTCCTCCTTTTCCTGCTTATCCTTGTGGTTTTCCTATATCTTATTCCTGATATTTTTAGCTAAACAGCATTTACTAAAATGGGCACCAAGGTCTCTTGAAGGTATTTTGAGCTTATGGTATCGCATGTGTATTTTTTCCTCATATTTGTAATAGAAATTATATAATGTGAAATATTTTTGCACATTAATAATTTTCCATTTCACTCTGTTTATCTGTTGAGTTCTTCCCATTGCATATTGGTAGCTAAGGCTCTGAGCTTGCAATACATTACATATGTAGGTCATTATACATGTGTGAAGAGTTTCACTGATTTCAGCAGAACACTTCATCTCTGTAAGTTAAGTATGTGTATAAACTTGTACAATTTGAGTCCAAGTATTTATATTTGGAGTCTACATAGGAAGAAAAATCATGAAAGGAAAATGAATCCTTTCTTTAATATTTCCCACAGCTTAATGCAAAGTGTTTTTTGCATTGCATGCAATGAAATCATAATGACAGTAGTTGCTTAGACACGTAACCCATGTGTCTGTTTAAACTTGCACTGCATAATTGTCATCATTTTGAAATGAACTTATCCAGAGATTCTTGTATATATTCAACAAATTGAATCACCATACTATGGTTTATCATGTGACTGATGCTTTAGGAGAGATGTTTGAAAGTGGTAATATAAACACTGGAACGTATTAAATCAGTCCGTATGTTCAGTTATCCCATTTTTTGTGTCAGACAGGGAAGATCTTAGCTACGTTCCCTAGAAACATAGTCTGTAACTTTGCTGTCTGAAAATGAGTAATTAAAACACTACAGAGGTTTGAACTGAGTTTTTAAAAAGTCTCATCAACTAGATGGTTATACATTTTGGGTTTGTATCTTTCCTGATGGATTGCAAACACAATTAATGAACCTAAGAAGTGTTTAAAGCATCTGTAGTAAACTAAGGCACTTGAGAGAAATCTCCTTCTGATGTTATTTGCATCAGTTTAGAGATTCAGCAGCGGTTCGTGGACAAACTTGTTTCCCTTCTGTATTTTAATTGTGCACTAATAATGTGTTAGTTTATAATTTAAGGATAATAGCCAGAATTGATTTTTCCAAGTTGCACCCATTTCACATCCAATACATCAAATGCTTTTAGAAAAAAAATCCAATTACAAAAAAATCTTTTGCACCATGTTTGACTTTTCTTAAACAATCAAATGATAATCAGATAATGTTTAAGCTTTATTGAGTGATTTCCCCCCCAGTAATCTTTCAGTGCTCATCAGCAATAAATTGCTTTATGGGGAAAATGCTGTTTGGATTGATAGTGTTTTTAATCCTTATTTTGTAAGCCAAATTACTTATTTTACCCTCTTGCACTGAGCAATACACTTCAAAATGCAAAAATCTCTATAATTTATACAGTTAATTGCTTTCTCAACTCTACTCCACATGATTTTCTGTGGAAAATAGCAGAACTTAAATATGGCATCTGCTTGATGCTGACTTAACTTGCATATAGCCTGCCCGTGAATCTGAATTTGTTGAAGATCCATTACATACCCATTTTGAAACCATCCTTCTTCACAACAAGATTAATCCTATATATTTTTCTTTTCCTGTGGAAAATTGTGTAAGGAAAATAAGATCCTGTTTAAATATCTGCCCATGTTTGAGCCAGTAGTCAGCTACAAGATCGTCTTTAAGGTTTGAGGACTATGACTTGTTGAAAAAATAGTATATAGATATCCATTGTGACATTCAGTGTTTTTTTCCACAATCCAGTGATCTCCTGCAATTGTTTTGTTCTTCAGGAACTATGAAACATATGAACTCTGGGAGAGTCATAGTAAAATGAAACAGTGGCCTTCTGTATACTAACTCTGAGGTTTTGAGTTATATTCCTGGAAGACAGAATTGAGAGGTGATGACCAGTTGGCATAAGAGGTAAAGCCTTTTCTACAGCACTGTCTAGACGTTGCAAAAGACATGGAGCCAAAACATGGATATTCTTGAAGAAGAAAAATGTGAGAAGAGATTCTATGAAGAGAGGGGGAAAACAAACAAACAAAAGCCAACAAAAGCCCACTTTAAATGCAAAGTTTTAATTAAAAATGCCCAAAGACTAAGAAAATTGCATTCCAGTTACTTGTTTCAGCTTGGCTGGAACACACCACTCTTAAAGATTATACAAGCAATTACTTAACTGTAATAGCCAGTCAGACATAGACATGTAATTACTTGCAGTGGAATTCTAATACTGCTCCATATAGAAGTTTTGAGAGGAGGGTTTTTTATTTTTGTGATGGAGCTCATCTCATTATTAAATGTTAGTTTCAAAAGAAAGTAATTCAAGGACAATTTTATAAGGAATGTTAACCTTTTAATTCTGGAGGTGTAACAATGTAGGAATGTGACAATATATATCTACTTTAATAATATATGTAAGTATAGCAATTTACCTGAGTGAATATCTAGCTATCCTGTCTCATGAGAAAAACATTGACCTTTGTCTTACTGTGTATTACTTGTAGAAAAGTAAATATTGACCTCTTCAGTTAATACCTATCTCTAAGTCAGTAGAATGCTCCACAGAAGACTGTATCACTTTCACCAGCCAGCTAAATTAGCAGTACAGGATCTTGGACAAACATCTGTATCACCAGTTTCAAATATGCATTTCATATTGCATAATGTATTTTTGTGTTTATGAAAATCTGTATTTAAAATTTCAGCTGCCTGTTTGAGAAGTGTATTTAAGTGGCAAAATGGCTGTCTGCTGATATTTTTAATAAAAACACTATTTTCTGAAAACTAGTATTTTTTAAAAGGCATATGTACTACAGAATTCTACTTTCCTAACTTCTCAGTTGTTTCCAAATGTTGTTTCAAGTAAATCTCTGTGGTTTAGGTGGAAAGGATTTTAAAATCACAGAAGAATTCTGCCATCATAATCTTTATTTGTAACTGTTGAATATAAACAAGCAAGCAAGCAAGCAAACCTGAAAATGGTTGCCACGACCTGAATTGTAGGCGAGGTAAACAACAGGTGTCCTTGCATTTGGATGTAAGTTTGAATTTAAAGTAAATTATTTCAAAACTTCCCACCTGCATAGAGAACCCAGCTAAAATCCTACCCCATTTTTTGCAAAGCCTATGTTAATTAATGACCATGCATCCTGAAATTGAACAGATGAGGCATATTTCCAGCTCCCCCAAGTCTGAAAGATTTATATAACTGAACCCTGGTCTGTGATTGCTACACCTCACTCAACCTGCACACTTTTTGAGAAGTATAATTTGATACTCTCTTTTAAAGTTTTCCTTTCTGAAAAAGTTAGTTATGTGCACTTTGAAATCTGATTTCTTCGACTATATTTGTGCTGCTGCAAGTTTGATGAGACACATCTGTTTCTTCAAATTGGCAGGACACTAAATAACTGGTTTCTGTTCAGAAGAGGCCTGGCTGGTTTACTTCAATGCAAGGGGCCATTTTAGTCTAATGACTTGTATTCTTGCTTTTCTTTTACCATATTTTTATGGTATTTTTACCTAGTCATCCACTTTTAAATTACTTTGGAGAAATAGTGCTCTTATCATAAAATTCAGTTGTGTTCTTCAAATCTCTGTAGTGTGTGGCTTGATTTCATTCATCTAAAGAAATGAATGATCTTTTCAAGTCTTGATTTCATAATTACTACCAACCATTTTTTGTCATTTTGTCCTTACTTTTATAGTACCCATATTTAACTTTCTTACTAAATCAGCCCTACCCTACTGTCAGAGAAGTTTGGATGTCATTCTTTGGGCCATGCTCTGAATGAAGGCTGAGGCAGCCACTGACTGTTGTCCTCGACTCATTTGGCACCGCGGGCAAAATGGACAATGTGGTTGGACTCCTACAGACTGCGCATGGCCGGTAGTTTATTAATTGAACAGCCTGGATTGTGAAGTGTATTCTTTAGCCATGGTTCCTAAAAGACTATTCAGAGTTAGGTAGCATTTTATTATAATTAAATAGAAATCTTTGCCAGTGAGCTGAGAGTTGTGGCCAGCATTATTGACACAGAGACATCCATATTACAAATGACAGCAATTGTTCTTCAGTGTTCAGTTTTGGAAAGTGGATATCAGATTGCTCATGAAATAGGCTGGGAGAAAGGAGAAGATGCGATGGTTAAATTAACATTTCTAAGGATGAAGTGTTCCTTTGAGGACAGTCACTTGTCAAAGAAACAGCAGTTGTGTGGGTATGGCATCATGGAATTTTTGTTGTTGGATGTGTTTTGTTGTTTGTTTTTTTTTTTAATGGGACAGAGTGGAGTTTTTATTCATGACTTGGGCTGGATTCTGCCTTCCATGCTGTATCCTGGGCAGTTTATTTGGATGGGGCTAATGAGCATAAAGATGGAAAAGTTAAATGTCGTATGAGTGGTTTTTTCTCTCTGTTTCACTTAGCTAGGTGCTATTTTTTCCAAAAATGAAACAAATACATTGCCATTCTGCATATATCACTTAGAAGTTATTGCTACTGACTCATTTGAGAGGAAAACACTGGTCTATACTGAAAACTGCATTTCTTTGGAACAATGGGTGCTTTTTTTAGTATAACAAACAATGTAGCTGAAGCTTGGCAAGAAGCACCTAAAATAGAGACTTGTCAATGAGTAATATATATATATTTCTCCCTTAGACTTAAAAAACCCACCAATGTATTGTTAAAACCTTATATTAAATGCGAGAGAGATCTTAATCATAAAAAAGTGTTCTTATACCAGCCTGAGTTTTTTGTGTGACATACTGTGGTCTTGAGTAATTTATCTAGGCAAGTTAAAGTCCCTTGAAAATATTTTCACAACTGAAGTACTGACATAGTCTTAACTGTAGCAGTGTGATCAGCAATAGTGATAATAAAAAAATGAAAAAAAACGACACTGATCTCAACAAAACAGAAAAATAAGTGAAAAGCATATATCTGTACTTGCATTTCCTGAAGAGATATCGAAGTTGTTGGGTGCTGCCGAAGTGCAGTATTTTTCTTGAGATTTACTCTGCATAAAAGAAACTGTTTTCTTGTTTTCAGCAACTTTATTCAATTTCTACTCACAGCATAGCACATTAGCCTGTCAAGAAAAATCATCACCTAGCAGCTCCAAATATGTTTCCAACATTCTTTTATGGGCTTCTACTAATGGATATATGCCATAAAGACAGACCATACTGATGTAATCATGTGTGTCTGTGTGTGCCTGCATGTGCACTGCACAATTATGTTTCTGGGTTGTCCTGGTTTCAGCTGGGATAGAGTTAATTTTCTTCTTGGTAGCTGGTATAGTGCTGTGTTTTGGGTTTAGGATGAGAACAATGTCGACAACACACCGATGCTTTGGTTCTTGCTAAGTATTGCTAAACAGTCGCTAAGTAGCGCTTGCACTGGTCAAGGACTTTTCAGCTTGCCCTGCTCTGCCAGGCGCACAAGAAGCTGGGAGGGGGCACAGCCAGGGGCGCTGACCCAGACTGGCCAAAGGGCTATTCCATACCATATGACATCATGCTCAGTATATAAGCTGGGGGAAGAAGAAGGATGGGGGGACATTTGCCGTGATGGCGTTTGTCTTCCCAAGTAACCGTTACGTGTGATGGAGCCCTGCTTCCCTGGGGATGGCCGAACACCCGCCTGCCGATGGGAAGCAGTGAATGAATTCCTTGTTTTGCTTGGTTTGCGTGCGCAGCTTTTGCTTTACTTATTTAACTGTTTTATTTTATTTTACTTCAATTATTAAACTGTTCTTATCTCAACCCACGAGTTTTCTCCCTTTTACCCTTCCGATTCTCTCCCCCATCCCACCGGGGGCGAGTGAGCGAGCGGCTGCGTGGTGCTTAGGTGCTAGCTGGGGTTAAACCACAACATGAGTGTATATGAAACTTTGGTTTTTATGAGTAGTATAGAAATTTACATGTAAAGTGGGCTTCTCTTCTGCCCCCACCCCCAAAAAAAAAAGTGTTACGTTGTTAAGTTAACACATAGCAGTCTGGCTGTTTGTTTAAAATTCGGTGCCTGTTCTCAGCATACATTTTTCTGCAAGGTATCTTATTTCTTCAGATCAAGAAGGATAAAGAGGCTATGTGGGCTGAGTATTTTAGAATTACTTTTTCTCAGTCAGTTATTGATTTTGTTTTCTCTTATATTCTTAGCTCGTTCAGTTTTGAGCTGAAAGCCTTCTCCCTTGCATTCTGACATAAGGCTGGATTATCTTGCAGCTGGATAACCAGATCTTGGGCAAGAATCATGCAGTTGCAAACACAGCAGCATCTAACAGCACAGTGGTTTGAACCACACAGAATTATACCTTACTGCAGGCAATCACAGTGGAAAGATTAAATTGAAATCTGCTGGTTTCTTGGGAAGTTTGTCGTGTAATGCATGTGTGTGTATGTACTACCTCTAATCATCATCAGTTCCTCATCTTCTAGTCTTTCTCCTTGTACTCTGATGTCTGGCTTCTTGGTCCTTTGTTGATAGTTGTGGAGAATATGACAAGAGTAGGTAGTAGTGAGTAGGTATTTACTAAATTTTCCTGTGCAATGAGACAAGAAAGAAAACTAGGAAAAGAAGGAAAGAGATGGGAAGAGTAATTAAATCATAGGGTATTACCTGAAGATAGATATGCTAATTAGAATGTGAAAGAATTAACACTGCAATGAAAATCAGCATCATAAAATGTTTATACTCTAAGTCTATGAGCCTGCCTCACATGAATTAGAATCTGCTGTAATCCTGAAGACTCAGCCTGAGCTGAGTGTTCAGGTTGTTAATAAATTATCATGTCTTCTTTCTAATATCTGGCTTTTGAATCTTTAGTAAATATTAGTAGAAGCAAAATTTCTATCAAACCAATGATGAAAAAACTCTTTCCTTCACGACGATAAGCTTTCCAGAGGAACTTGACTGGAAAATGTATTAGAGGAATGTAAGAAATGTACAGAGAAAAAGACAATGACATATTATGATCTGTAGAAGTAACAGCTGATGACCATTATCCATAAAACTAACCCTGAAGCAATAAGTAAATGAACCACAAAAGACAAAGAGGCATGAATAATAAAGCCTCTATTGCTAGGTTTCATGTTTTTTTTTTTTTTCCCCAAATATTACAGTTCAAAATCTAACCTGAATCTTCCTTCTTGACATTTAAACCCACAACTTCATCATTAATATTATGTAGCATGTCCTGGGCATGTCTTGCATTGTCCAATACACTAAAATAATCTGGTTTACTCTCTGTTTAACATTTACTTTGTAGGTCTCCTGATTTTTGGAGAGAAATGTGACTAAGAAACAAGATGAAGGGACTGAAATGTCTGGCCATACATGAAGTCACTGACACACTAGTCAACAGAAGACTGGTGGAAGAAAGACACTCTGCCACTAGCACACTAAAATACAAAATGCACAAGAAATTCACAGTAAGCTATGTTGGTGATAAATTAGTACTGTAAGTTAAAGAGAGCTAGAATCAAGTAAAAAAAAATAACCATCCCAGCAAGTAATGCAGAATCTGTATGGAGTGAAGTCTTCAGAGAGTTGTTTATCATTGTATGCTGAGACAGATAAAAAGACAGCAAGGGAGAGAAATTAAAGTGCAGTGGGAGACTCCATTTTCTCCCCTTGCTTCTTCCTCTGCCATGTATATGGGCCACATATAATGTCAGGATGTGATGCAGTGATTATTTATTTCATGGAACAGCTGCATAAGGAATCCACAAGAGGAGGTGCAGTCTGTGATTTGGTGCCAAGCAGTGTTCAGGGTCTGGGTAAAGATTTTATTTTTGAGGAATAACTCTTAACAACAACAATGATCATAATTATTTAGCCTCCTCACAAGACTTGCAAAAGCCAGTCACTGAAAAGGAACCTATGTAAAAATAAACCTTTTAGGAAGAGACTAAAAAGCAAAGCTAAGGAAAGGAAATCCTTACAGGTTTTATGGCCATTACTGAAGGACACGTTCCAAGAAGTGCAGCACTAATGAATGCAAAAGGAAGTTGGTTTAGCTAAGCAAGAAGGTAAGGAAAATCATTAGACCTAAGAAGCCACCTCTAAAAACCTGAAGTCGGATTTTTCAGAATTAAAGTAGAAAATATGAGGAACTCTGGCAAACAAAATTTAAAAACACAATTAATCCAAAAGACTTTGAAGAGCAATTGACATAGGAATTAAAATAAACAGTATAACTTCCTTCAGACAGGAAAATCAAGAAACCTCTTAGAGAGTCTGTTGAGCTAGTTGCTGATCAGGTTGTTAAAAGAGCACTCAGAGAGGGCAAGGCCTTTGCAGAGAAGCTAAAATTACTCTTCTCATGAGGTTACACTATGAAAGAACAGTAGCAATTCACATGCTAGACCCCATTTTTGAGGATGGCTCAGCAGAGGAGAAGTCTGAAATTGAAGAGGATATGGAACAAGTTAATAGCATGAACACACAAATCAGCAGGACTGGAATGGCATTTACTTTCTAAGAGGGAAAGTAAGCTCAGGGGAAGAGCAGATAAATTACTAATAGTATTTTTAAGCAAGAGTTTATCAATTTCCTTGCTACCAAGGTAGGGTAGAAAATGTAGCACATATAGGAAGGTACAGACCTATCAGCCTGACATCGGTATTAAACCAGTTAAACAAAAACTGTAATCATTAGTGGGCATCTGGATTTGCACAGTCTGTTTGAGAAGAATTGATGTTTTTTTGAAGAAGTCCTGCCTTACAAATCTCTTGGGGATTCTCTGAAGGAATTAGCAAAGATGCAGATAGGATTGACCCAGTTGATATATAACTCCTGCTTGTTTTTTCAGACAAAGTTTTATAAAATGTCTCCCAAAGACATTATTGGTTGGGAGCAAGTTTTTAGTGTTTTGATAGACAGTTCCTTAAAAATATCAGCTTAGCATTCATCAGTGATCAAAAAAGACAACTGGAAGTGAAGAATCCATACAGAAAAAAAATAAAAACAAAAAGCATCATCATGAGTGTAAACTCATGATTCACCCCACTTTGGATATCATATACAGTTTTAGGCTCTTCATTTTACAAAGGCCATGTTAAGTCTGAAAAAGGTTCGAGGAAGGGCAACATGGTATTCTCTTCTGATATTTTAGCAAGTTTCCAAATGGAGTATTTGGAGCTTTTTATGCCCAAACCAAATACTTAGAATGTCAATTATGGACATCTGTGATTAGTTTGCTGTTTTGCTTTGCAAAACCAAATTAATCACTTCAGACAAGCTGGATGAAAAATATCTGATTGCCCATGTAATGAGGCTTACTTTTGCAAGGTAAGACTGCTAAAATAATTTCAAATAGTTTAGCCACTTTTGCTGTATAACACAACTGTTTTGAAAAGCAATCATAAATATTGGCAGGTAAAGATAACTTCAAAATGTGCTCAACAAATGTAATAAGGATATTTAATTATTTTGAAAATAAACTAAGAATAATATTCAGCTCTTTAATCTTCTCATGATTAGATCTCAAAATGCAGTACAAAGGTATAGGGGCATGTCTTCCAATTTTTGGACAGGAAGAATGTTGGAACTTTCTGGATTTCTCTTCCCCTCCCCCCCCCCCCCGTAATTTAACTTCCTGCTTATTTCTTAAATGAAAGTTCCAAGTTCTGTTTGGACCTATTGGTATACAAAAGCATTAATATATTTGAGAAAATCTGCTTCCTTTAGAAGTCCTTATATGTGACATATCTGAAGTGGAAAAGTCTCCAGTGTAGCAACTATAGACATATAGGTAATTACTGCAGTCTTAATAGGAGAGATCATTCCAGAATGCATATTCCCAAAATGGGGATCTTTGGTATCCTTGAGATGGATATTCTTTGTGTTGGCAATGGCTTTTCAGAAGCCTTTCCTGTCTTTTATGTGTGCAACTGCAGCAACTCAATGAAAAATACAAATGCTAAATTGTGTACTTACTATGTGGTGTTGTTTTTTTTTTTAAAATCACAGATTTGAATAAAATTTTTAAAATAAATGGCATTTTTTTTAGCTGTACAATAAACTGAATTTGCAGTGCAGAAGGATTTAGGTCACCTCAACAGGTGAAAGTAGGCTGCTGGAGCCAAGAACAGAAGAATTTAATCAGATTGCACATACTGTTGATAGATTATGATTAACAACATTTTTTCTGATGAAGAAAAATCTTTGGATAGATTTTTGAAAAGTACTTTAGTTAAGATTAAAGTACCTTATTATATTAGGATAATTAGAGATTCCAGCTGTTAGTAAATCAAGAGTGCATTCCATCTGTATGCAATAATGAACATTCTGTAATTGAAAATAAAACCAAAAGAAATACCAACTGTTGCACTGTTAATTAGTGGAATGCACTCTTGATTTCTTTTTCTGAAATAATAAACTTATTAGTTTAGTCCACTTCAGCTAACAGGATACTATCAGTGATAGGTTTTGTTACATTTGTCATGCATATTGCACTACAGAGCCTATCCATATTTTGGGTTTTTTTCTGCTGCGTGGTGTTGATCACATCAGCTCTTGGCTCCTAAAGTCTATCAGATTCTATGCTATGAGGATATTATGAAAACATTTGACTTTGCTACTCTTCAGACCATCAATCCTTTTATTCTGTTACATATTCTGTATTATCAAACTCCACAGCGGTACTGTAAAGTCATGTCTGCTAAGTCACTGTGTTATGAAAACTGTAGATAGCAGACATTGACATTAGAGGCATCAGCTACTGTAGCTATTTTCAGGTGCTGTGCTGTTTCTCAGACATCAATTAAGCCTGGCTGAATGAGGATTTGAAGTGACATATACGATATGCTTCTGTTGTGAGCCTTGTATTGAGTGACAGATAGAGTATGCTTCTGTTATGAGCTCTGTATTGAGAAAGTGTCCTGTAACAGAACAAATCATGTAAGAGTCATCAACTTCTGTCAGTGCTGTTATAATTTGATAAATTTGAAGTGTTAGCATTTTAAAACTGCCCTCTCTGACTGTTTAAAAAATAGGCAAGGACAAATACAGGCTGTTCAGATATTTGTTTAATTAACATATTGGAGAATTTGCAGGTATTGTGAGCACGAGTTACATCCTTCACTGGAAAAGAGCCTGTATCTCTTGAACATATTTTTGTGAGATGTGAGATGAAATTGCAATCAAAATAGCTTTTATGCCAAATGGTTTATCAGCAGAGTAAATAACTAGTTATAATATAAAACAAAAAGTTCTGGAAAATGGAGCAATTGGGAGATAGTAATATGTGCTGATAGTAACAAAGACACATGCAGCTTTAACTCATGAGGTAGCTTTAACTTGTCAGGTTCACTGGATCAAATGCTCACTTCTGAACTATCCATCAAAACTCCTTTATAATCAGTGGAAAGAAAGATATGCTCAAAGAGCATGATTGATCTTATTCTAAAGAAGATGCTTGAAATAGGTTACAGGATTCATGTCCTAAAACTATGAATTTCATTTTATTGACTGAAAAACTAAAGTAGCACTCTCAGGTGCAAATGTGTACACAGTCAATATTGAAATACTGAGAGATGAATCCCATCCAAAGTATCAAACAGTCAGTTATCTTACATTCTGCTTCGAGCACAGTACTTCAACTGCAGATCTTGTGAATGAACTATTTCGAAATGCTGAGCAATAGGTACTCTCCCACTGTTCTCTATTTGGACATTAAAAATACTTCTTATATAGGAGAAAACAAAGAATTTGCCCCTCATCATGTGATAAAACTATCCTATTCTAGAACAGCCCAGATTCAATGAGAATTCTGTCTACTTACTGAAATGTTTGAGTATGACTCCACAATTCCAATTTATTTAAAGCCATATGAATACCAGAAACTAGTAGGACTTTTTGAAAAATGAGGGCTGTTATATAAAAGATAACTTACAGATTTGGATACTTGTTAACTGTTGTACAATACAATTACAAGGGTACAAGTGAAATGGAAAGCAATTAATAAAAAAGCGAAATATTTAATTTTTTACACAATGCCAATTATTTCCTGGCATTCATTAGTACAAGCTACTAAGACAAAGTTTGTAATATTAAAGGATTAATTCTTTATATTATTGAGAACACACCCTTAGATAACATAAATCCCCTCAGGAAGAGGAGATAAAACTCTTCATGTTTCCAAGCATAAGGCAACTGGGAAGAAGTTTCCTGTGTGGTTGGATTAAATTTCCAGTCAAGTTTACCTGCTACTTAGCTAACATGATGATAAAGACTGTTTCCTACCTTTGCTGACAGCTAAATTTTGATTAATGTCATATTAGGCAACTCTTACTGTGACTTTAGTTACGAACTAAATCCATCTTATTGTTTACCAAGCACAGGGAGGTTCTTTGTCTTTCTTTGAAGCATTTACAAGCATTTGGTGTTGAACAAAATCTTCACAAGATGGACCATCAGATCTGGCATGGAGATTACCACATTTTCAGCAAACTAACCAAAACTGTGCTGAAATCTTTGTAAGAGGAGCATACTTTGGAACAAAACCTGTTTAGGGTTCACTACTGATTAAAGCTTCTCTCTCATCTTTATGTAAATTAATTAGCTGGAATTTAAGAATACTGTACTTTATCCCTTCAAGATAATCCAAACACTTCTTAGCTTTTTGCAGGCTGGTAGCTTATCTTTCTCACAAACTCTATTATAAAGAAGTTCAGTATTTTCTTCCTGCTGAAAACTAGGAGTTAGTGTTTAATCAAAAGTTTCATTACTGTAATGTCATTATTTTTAAAAATTATAAAACCAAAGTGAGAGAAGACATGTCTTTGCATACCAACAACATCTTCTAACAAGATCAGAATTTATCACTCATATCCAGTAACTAGCTCAGTATGTCCTAGCCGGTCATTCAGGTATTGCTATGCTGAAAATACCCCACAGTTATTATTCCCCACTTTTTGGCTTTTTGTATGTCACATGCAGCTGATGACAGTAAGCTCTTGATCCTTCTGTGAGTCTTCATGTTCTTCCTTTGGAAAGAAACAGGTGTACCTGACAGCAGGCATCACATAGTTGAGTGATCAAAGATTATAGTTGTTGATAAGCAAAAACAGGGAGGATTACAGAAAGCTGAGAACATGCTAGAGTGTTATTTTCATTTTAAATTAATACAAATATATGCAAAGTGAAGATTACAGTGACATGTAAATGTGAATTAATTTGTAAGCTTGACACAGTCTGATCTGGAACTCTTGTTATTCGTGCACTTAAAGCTAAGATTTGTAACCTAGTTGCTGTCTTGCTTTAAAATTAATGGTTTCTTTTTTTTTTACTTTGCAAAGTATGACATACAATAATACATTATCAACAAATAGATGCATACCCACATGCTCTTTCAATATAATATTATAGTGAGCAGACAGTTACAACTTTTCTGGCAATTACTTCTGGTAATTGGCTGTAGATATCACAATCTGCATAGAACTCACGAGTCCTTTGTTAAAAGGTTAACACTCAAAATGAGGCATTCTGTGCATGTTTAACAAACCATTTGACTTAGACTTGATGGTTTAATATGTGCTAAATAAATGCTAGTTTATTTTTTATGAATCTGTAAAGATTCAACAGGAATATAGAAGCAATGAGGAACATATCCATTGAGGGTATGAGTCTCCCCAGAATGAATCTCCTTCCAAAGAATTCTTTGTATTTGTTGTCCCTATAGATATAAAATATAAGATAAAAGGAAAGGCAACAATCAGAAATGCTCTAAGGCAAACATTTATTTTTATTTAAACCATGATAATAGACTTTTGGGAGGAATGATATCTGCAGTCAGGTTCCTTGCTTAGATGTCAAGATCAGACTTAGCATCACTATGTAGTGTTTAAATATCTGTCATCCATCAGCTTTGAGAATTTTGATTTACCTTACTGGAGAAATTGTGACAGATTCAGCACATCTACAATGCACTTCTCTGAGTAGGTCTGATTTGTCCTGAATTTCACAGTGACTAGGTATTTTTTTTGGTAATT
Source organism: Theristicus caerulescens (assembly GCA_020745775.1). Classification (NCBI taxonomy): domain Eukaryota; kingdom Metazoa; phylum Chordata; class Aves; order Pelecaniformes; family Threskiornithidae; genus Theristicus; species Theristicus caerulescens. Next base: position 81,756,751 of record CM036558.1, read on the forward strand.
GAATTAATACATAAACTATTTTGCTTAATTTTCTAGGTCCTAATTGGTGACTTGATTTATCGAAGTGTTGGAGACACCTGGATACACTGACAAAGCTTAATCTAATCGCTCAGTGGTTGAGAGATTGATGAATTTGGGTTACCACTGTATAGATATAAATTCATTAAGCTGTAAAAAGACTTTATACTGCTGTTATATAAGTTCCTTTGGATTTATATAGAACTTGCAGAATCATGAAGTAACATGCAGATTTTTTTTTTTAAAGCTGTTGGTTTTGGTTGACTCTTCGTAAGATGCACCTGACTTGTTAGAGAAGTACTTGTGTATATTCAGCGACTAGCTTCGATACAGGTGACTTATCGTTTAACCATTTCCTGTTATATTGCTTCACCTCTGCATATCTATGAAGTAGATTTTTTGGACAATATTAAAGCATTAATATTATAACATTCTTCTCCCATTAAGTACTCTAGTGATATTCAAAATGCAAAAGATTTTAAAAAAGATTGCCAGAAGTTGAAAAAATTGGAGATTAGGAACAAGATGGGATGCATTTCTAAGTACTATCATGTGCAAAAACATAAGAATATGACTAAATAGTAGCTTGTATCATGGCAGAAGTTTAACAACGTTATGATTTATATTTAGTTTATTAATCAGGGACATGAGATAAACATTGACAGAGCAAAGTTTGCAGTTGATTGTAATGCAGGTTATTAAAGCTGAAAGAAAATATAAGGAGGCCAAGGGAGTAAATTAAGTGAATGGGCACTACGATACTGAATGAAATTAGTGTTGATGACAGCAGTCGTGTTGGAGGAGGGGATGACACCCTGTAACTACGTAACTGGTACAGAATTCAAAATTAACTGCATGCAGTCCTGAAAGTGATCTAGTTACTAAAGTGGAAAACTCACTAAACATTGATCAATGAGCAACTGCAGTTCAAAAGTAAAAACAAAATGTCTAATGAGAACGTGAAGTCTGTGACTGTGTTAGTTATATGAAAAGCAGTATAGGGTATCTCATCTCAGAGGTCTCTGAAATTGCACTGAGAGACTCGCTGTGAGTGGGATGAGAAGTGGATGAAATAGTGTTTTGTTTTTTTTTTAATCTGAGGAAGGAGATGTGTAAGAAGCAGCATGATAAGAATGTACAATCAGAAGCAGTTTAAAGAAGTTAAATTGGATTGGGAGGATAGAAGAGCAATAGGGTGGCAATCTACCATTCAGTTTGCAAGGCTTCTTCCATTATTTATCTAAAAATACATCTTTAAAATCAGGGTGCTGTGCATTCATACAGATTTTAAATTTTGCAGGTGTTACAATGTGAACTTCATTGGGCTGTAAAGGGGCACAGGGACCTAATTTGAGAGAGCTATGGAGGTATTTCAGGTGTGAATTATGCAGGCATGAATTAAAACTCAAACTGCTGGAAGTAAAAAGCACAAGTAGATTTTGGTTGGATCAGGGTGTGAATACTTCTATTAACATACATATAGGATTCGCCAGCAGGGCTCTTAATTTATTGATGTCATGCAGGTCTAAGCTCTTAACCAGGCACCCTTTCCAAACAACATCTTACTTCATGGTACGCATTTGAGCTAACAGTCATGTTCGAGGCGAGCAGGCTGTGGCGTAGTTCAGCACAAAAACTGAGCAGACTGCGAGATATACATAAGTCCAATGAAGAGTTCTTTTGAAATATATGGCCAGCAAGCCTGGAAGCCACTTTAAATTTGCATGAGTGGAGTACATTCTCTATGAAATAACCTGATCATTTGTCCGTATTTTGTGTCCCCTATCTGTCTACATATTGGCTGACTATAAAATAAGTTCTCTGGAATGAAATCCAACATGTCTTAGAATGGCATTTGTGTTTAATGTGAAAATCAGTTGCTGATTAGTAGGCTTGTCTGCAGAAAACAGTACATTTCTGTTCCATTAATTCCACAAGCTCTCCATCTGCTTTTGAGCAAAAACCAGACTGTTGTGTGTGATTTTTTGTTGAATGATCTTTAATTTCAAATTAGTAATTTCTATGAAACTGTCATGCAAAACACTGTGTGAAACTAGATTTAAATTTGAACCTTGACATGAACATCATATAGAATTGAGGGATCCAGCTCTTCAGACCAGCTGAGACCATCCAAATCCCAATGGTCTTTCAAAATGTCCTCAGCTGTTGTTTCTTTTTGTAGATGACAATAAAATATTCAATCAAAAGTGACATTTCACAAGGACATTTTTAGCTGCTTCCTCATCTCAAAACTAAAATTTTATGCAATAAGTGAATAACAGTAATTAAAATCCATGGCTGAATTTGAAAGTTATGTCTTTCCTTCTCCAGTAATAAACAAGTTAAACAGAATATTCCTCCTCCTTTTTAACCATGTTTTAAAGTTTATTTTATCAGACATCATTGATACTGTTTGCCAGCCATGAACACTGGCCCATTACTTTCCTCTTGTTATGCACCATTGGTTTATATGCTATTTAAAATGCAAAGCCAAATTAAGCACTCCTGAAACATCACATGAAAAAGGAAATGTTTTATGAATAATGGAATAAAGAAAACGATTACTCAGCCTAGAATTTTAGAATCTTATTTCTATCTTGTAGCTCAATTAATCTAGCTGTAATAAAGACAGATCTTTAATGCCTAGAAACACTTGTAACAGAGTCTGTTGTTCATATATTAGTAACAAACTGAAATGTTGCTTTAGAACCTAAGATCTTGATAAGCCTGAAATGTGGAAATAAACCCAGCCTCAGTTAAAGCAAACTGTTCTGTGGGCTGTACAATTTCCTGAGAAAAGTTTAAAAGCAGCAGAAATAAGAAAAAGGTCTGACTTGATAATAGAAAGGATCTTCGGTTTGTTTGTTTGTTTTATTATAAAAGACTTTCAGATAATTATTTAACTTTCAAAACAATATTTTACTATTTGGTGCTATGAAAGACTTTGCTATTAATCTTAGTTGGATTTTTTTTTCCCTGTTGAAACTTCAGTGTGGCTTTTAAGGAGTACAGCAAAAAATACACGTAAACCTACCATTTTTATGTTGCCTTACTCTCTTTTCATAAGGTTCTGATATGCATATGCATTTGTTTATATTCTGTTTAGAATCGTCTGTTATGACATGAAAAATAACGTATGATCTGAGTCATCTTTGACATACAACTCACTTTACATCTCATGACTACAAAGCTATAAAAACATGATGAAAGGTCATTTAAAAATCTTCAGATTAATCAAACTTTTGTAGGTAAAAGGTTAAGTATGCCCTTCTCGCTTAGAGAGCAAAATGTGAGTCATCTTACTGGAACCATGAATTTCATTTTATGGATGGTATAAATTGGTGCAACTTCTGTGCCATTGCTTCCTTACTATCAACTGTATTCTCCCTCCTTTTACATTTAAATTTCACTGAAAATACCTAAAATAAATACTGGAACTAGTTAAAAGAACAATGAAACAGTTATCAGCGTTGTCTTTTGAACAGTTGCCACATCAGTGTTTCATGTGTTATACCCTACTCTTCTGAAAGCTTCTCTGCAATATATAGAAAAAGCTGTTGAAGATTACCTACTGCTGCATGCTCATAGAACTTACTTCAATTACTTTTTTTGTTGAAGCAGATACTTTCATGTAATGCAGATTCACTAACATCTTCTTATGGCTTTTAACAAAGATTTGATCCCTGAATTCTCCTCGATGCAAGGACTGTTGTGTCCTAGGAGTGTTAACTGCTTCACAGACTGTAAGGAAGAGACTCTTCATTTTCTTCACTCAGGTGGGTGTCAAAATCAGGTTAAATGGCATCATTCTAAAAGGTGATGCAGAGCATTAATTGGTTTTTCAGAGAAAGGTTTCCTGTGAATAGTCTGGCCGTTATCTTTCGGTTATAAGATAGCCTTGAGCACATAAGTGCATAAATGACAGCAGAAAACTTCTATTTCCTTTTAGAGCTATTGGAATAAGTAGCTTTTTGGATTAGAAAGAAGGCCCTTACAGATCAAAAGCAACTATCCATAGGAGGCAAACAGGCATAGGAGGAACAAATTCTTTTTGAATCTTTCAGAGCAACAAAGGTTTTGGTATAGATTTGTCAAATAATTTTGAATCTATTCAAGATATATTTGAAGAGGTAACAGCGTGAAACTTGTTCTACCTGAACTAGCAGAAAAGAATTGAAGGGAAAAAATAACTGTTAACATATTTGTTCATACTAGATACTAACTTGTATGCTCTTCTAGTAAAACCTAGTCAAGATAATTATGCTTTCCTCTCATTAGCCACAATAATTCTGTTAATTTTTATAGTTTCGGAATTCGAAGATTGTTTAAAGATCTAACTACACCTTAACAATTACATGTTTCTTCCTCACATATGGCAATAAAATCTATTCAAGCATTTTTAGGTTGCTTTTAAATTATTCTTCCATTTCTATGAACAGTGGGAAAACCTCCACATTAACATTAAAAAATGAACAAGATGGTCAGTTTCTGGTTTATGGTTGTTTTTTGTTTGTTTTTAATGGCTGTAAGGAGAGCCTATATATTTAATTTACCACAGAATTCAATAAAATATTTCCTTGAATGTCAATTTCTTGCAGAATATCCAGCCTTAAATTCCCCATCCTGAATTTACAGTAAGATACTTCTGAAATACCTAAGACTCAAAATTCCATTGGCAGGAAAAAAGTGAAGAAGGAGCTACTTTCAGAAAACAGTGATTCCTTTGCTGTCCACTAAATGTTTCGGCTGCCTTTGACATTGAGACAAAATGTATAAACACATGGAAATAGATTTAATCCAGTATGACAGTTCTTGTCTTTAACAAAAACGTCATCATACATGTTGCTTCAGATGACATTGTTTTTATAACACATATTAAATTATTCCAAATAGTATTCAAAGGAGTGATTTGAGATTTATAACTGTGCTGTGTCCAGTAAGACATTAATATAGATCATTGAGAAATGGCCTGATACTCATTTTCTCCTTAGCTCTTAAAAAGATGCAAGGTCAAATGTTAATTCTAGGGTAAGTACAGGCCGGTCAGTCTCACCTCTGTGCTGCCGAGATCATGGAGCAGATCCTCCTGGAAACTGTGCTAAGGCACATGAAAAACAGAGAGGTGACTGGTGACAGCCAACATGGCTTCACTAAGGGGAAATTGTGCCTGACAAATTTGGTGGCCTTCTACAACGGGGTTACAGCATTGGTGGATAAGGGAAGAGCGCCTGACATCATCTAGCTGGACTTGTGCAAAACATTTAATACTGTCTTGCACAACATCCTTGTCTCTAAAATGGAGAGACATGAATTTGATGGGTGGACCACCTGGTGGATAAGGAATTGGCTGGATGGTCATACCCACAGAGTTGTGGTCAACGGCGTGATGTCTGGGCAGAGACCAGTGACAAGTGGTGCCCCTCAGAGGTCTGTATTGGGACAAGTATTATTTAACATCTTTGTCGGAGAAAGGGACAACGGGATTGGGTGCACCCTCAGCAAGTCTGTGGATGACACCAAGCTGAGTTGTGTGGTTGATACTCCAGAGGGAAGGGATACCATCCAGAGGACCTTGACAGGCTAGAGAGGTGGGCCCATGTGAACCTCATGGAGTTCAACAAGGACAAGTACAAGGTCCTGCACCTGGATTGGGGTAATCCCAAACATGGATACAGGCTGGGTGATGAGTTGATTGAGAGCAGCCCTGCAGAGAAGGACTTGGAGGTATTGGTGGATGAAAAGCTGGACATGAGTTGACAATGTGCGCTCGCAGACCAGAAAGCCAACCATATCCTGGGCTGCATCAAAAGAAACGTGACCAGCAGGTTGAGGGAGGTGATTCTGCCCCTCTACTCTGCTCTGGTGAGACCCCACCTGGAGTACTGCATCCAGCTCTGGGGCCTCCAGCATAAGAAAGACATGGACTTGTGTCGCAGTCAGATCCTCTGCCACTCTCTACCCCTTGAAGTGATAAGGTTCCAAGTCCAAGGCACAAAGTGAGGTTTATTAGGATAAGGCACTTAGTAAGTAGATAACATTTACACTACCCTGTGAGTGGGGACTCTTCTACTTCAATTCCAAATTCCTTATAATCTACCTAATAGGTATCAATTCCCAGGAAAGTATCCTTACCTGGTGTCCCAAATAAGGGGAGATCACCAAGGCGCGGGCCAGCCGTTCCGCAGTTTCTGTGGTTACTGTCCAGTGGCATCATGTCGCTGTTGCCACGCAAACTCGGGGCTTGCAGTTGCTGGGCAAGCTCAGGCCCAGCACAAGGCAAGGTCAGAACCCTGACCAAAGCACTGCCAGTCTGGACTGTCTCCTCACAACCTGCTCCAGTGGGTCCAGAGGATGGCCACGAAGATGATCAAAGGGCTGGAGCACCTTCCCTATGAGGACAGGCTGAGAGAGTTGGGGTTGTTCAGCCTAGAGGAGAGAAGGCTCCAGGGAGACCTTATAGCAGCCTTCCAGTACTTAAAGGGGGACTACAGGAAAGATGGGGAGGGACTCTTTATCAGGGAGTCTAGGGATTGGATGAGGGGTAACGGTTTTAAACTGAAAGAGGGTAGATTTAGATTAGATAGAAGGCAGAAATTCTTTACTGTGAGGGTGGTGTGGCACAGGAACAGGTTGCCCCGGGAAGTTGTGGATGCCTCTTCCCTGGAAGTGTTCAAGGCCAGGCTGGATGGGGCTTTGAGCAACCTAGTCTAGTCGAAGATATCCCTGCCCATGGCAGTGGGCTTGGAACTAGATTATCTTTGAGGTCCCTTCCAACCCAAACCATTCTATGATTCTCCTTCATTCCAAAAAGTGTTATTTGCAGAAGCAGGAAGACTATTAACTAGGAGTCAGAGGTATCATATAATCAGCTTTAGCTGAGAGATTTGGGGGGATAGAGAGGTGAGATGGTGACTGGGTCACTGTTGTGAATTATTATTATTCTCTTCTTTACTTAGTAAGTTAATGCTTCCTAGAAAAAAGCTTCTTATTTATGCTTTCAATCTTTTTTTGAGAGCACTGGAGGAAGAACTGGACAGACGGGGTCTTGTGTTTAGATTTCCAACAGATTTGCTGGTGACCTTGAATAGTAACTTTCTAAAATTGAAGCAATACAGTTGACCTATGTGGAATAACAAAATTACATATAAAACACATTGATATGATCCACAGGAAACTGACACAAAAATTCAATGTATTTAGTTCTCATTCCAAGGAAGAACAATGTCATCATCATCTTTATAGCCTATCTAGGCTCTTTTTGCCTTGCACAGATCAGCATTACTTCAGTACACAGATGTTCATTTTATGCTACAAATTGTGTGGCAGTCAGTCAGGATTAGTGATGAACAAACAACATGCACTAGCAAAGAAAATGTTCTTTCACTGAGAACTCACTTGAAAACATACAACCAGTCTATACCCAAAGATTAGCAAATAGCACATTTGTGTGCAGACAGGGCAATAGCACGCAAGTACAGATCTGCCTATGTAATGATATAGTCTTCATATCCAGTGGCTTCCTGTGCAAAATTCACAAAGGCTTTTTGTGTATACTTGATTTTGTTCCCAGCAGTATTACAAATATAACAAGCAAATTCCCCTGAGTCCACATACACATAAGAAGCTTGTTACTTAAAGATCTCTAAAAATAAAACGTCTTCTGGGGGCTTGAGGCCATTGTACAATTCCCTGAGGATATTCTGCTGTGCATTCAGTAACTAAATCTGCCTCCTCTTTTTCCATCTCAGTCCTGAGAGAAGTCAGTATGTACCCAGGGTTGCAGGTGGGTGTGGTGGGTTGACCTTGGTTGGTCAGACCCCCACCCAGCCAGTCTCTTAAGCAAATGTTTTAATGCAGTATTCATAGTAATATGAATAATTCATCCTAACCTAGGTTCTGTAAAATTGTGATGGGTTGACTGTGGCCAGGTGCCAGATCCCCACCCAGCCGCTCTCTCACTCCCCCTCCTCAACAGGACAGGGCAGAAATAAGATGGAAAAGCTCGAGGGTCGAGATAAAGACAGGGAGATCCCTTACCAATTACCGTCATGGGCAAAACAGACTCGACTTGGGGAAAATTAATTTAATAATAGAGCTGGATAGTGAAAAAAAAAGTCAAAAACTGAAACATCTTCCCTCCATCCCCTCTTCTTCCCAGGCTCACCTTCACCCCCGACTCCTCCCCGGAGCAGCACAGGGGGACGGGGAATGGGGGGCTGCGGTCAGCCCACAGCAGCTCCCCCCTGCCGCCCCTTCCTCCTCACACTTTCCCCTGCCCCAGCCCGGGGCCTCCCCAGGGGCTGCAGGGAAACCCCTGCCCCCGCGGGGTCTCTGCCGGGGCCGCAGGGGAATCTCTGCCGGGGCGCCGGGAGCACCTCCTCCCCTCCTCCCGCTCTCCCCTCGGGGCTCGCAGGGCTCTTTCTCACCCTGGCTCCCTCAGCCCCGGCTGCCGGGCAGCGTTTGGCCCTTCCTTACCCAGGCTTTCCCCGAGGCGCCCGCCCGGGGCTGAGGGGCTCAGCTCTGCCCTGTGCTGAGGCCCTTGGAGCCGGCTGCAACCGGCTGTGGCCGGCGCGGCGCAGCCCCGGCCGCTCCTCACAGGGGCCCCCCTGCAGCCCCCGCTGCTGCTGCCAGCACCTGGGCACCTGCACCCGGTACAGTAGGTATGTAGCAAATTGCCTTTGTTTACTGTCTTCAAAAAAATATTTAAAAGTGTATAAACATTTTGCGTCTTCATGTTGCATATGTGTACCTTTCGCTGTGGAATATTTTTCTAAGTTGAAAAAGCTGACAAATCTTTGGAGGACAGCTGTACTCAGTATCACTGTGTCACACCAGGTTACTGAAACTGTAATGGCTTTGCAAGTAAAAAGCTAGAAGCACAGAGCTAACCTCATTCTGCAGTATTCGTACTTGGAGATATGGTATAAATGAAACAAATGTTGAAGATTAAAAGAACTGTTCCTGGCCTCCATCTATGGCAAATTCACTCTAGAGCTCGTGATCAATCCTGTAGGATCAGTACAACGTGTGCCACAATGCGCTATGGAAGATACTAGAAAACTGCCGTGAGGTGAAGCGTAGTTTCTTGATTTCAAGTCAGGAGCTTCCAGTGATTTCGATTTGTGTACCTCAAAAGGTATTATGAATTTCAATGTATTTATTTAAAAGCTAGATACAGTTATTAACATACAGGGATTGTAGAATTAATGGGCTTGTAAAGCATAAATGTTTTCCACAAGCTATTTATTTGTAGGTCTTATGAAACTACACTCTTGTTCATAGAGAAACTGAAAAAAACCCCGAGTAGCATTATTGACAAATTCAATTACGAAAAAAAGAAAATAAAGATGTTTCCTGTACAGAATATCAAATATGTTCTGGCTCTGTAGAATAAATATTACTTTCAATAAATGTTTGTTTAAGCAGCGTAACACTTCAGGCTTTCATTGCAGAAAGCCCATGCTCAATAAACTTTAGAAAAATAGTTTGAACTTTAATAGGAACAAGTCTGCTAGTGAAGTTTTAATAAGCAAAGAGGTGCTGGAGGTTAAGATAAGAGTGTAGTATGTTTTTGATTATGATTAGTGCCTCATTTTTTCAATTACAAAAATACCATAAATGTTTTATGTAGTCTATTACTGTATCAGTTCTTTGGTCTTATCTCATATATTTTAAATGTCACTGAGAGAAATACAAAAACCTTGACCTTACATTGTGGTTGAGGCTGAATGCTATGGTTACATACAGTTCAAAAAAAAATAAATAGCTTTATAATACACAGGGAGTGAATATTTGTTCTTTCAAATTTGTTTGATTCTATGCTTCTCTTGGGAATGACTCCATAGCAAAAGGCATGATCTCCAATTTGAGGTCTTTGTGACTGTCACTGTCCTCTGGATTAAAGCTGTGGGGGGCAGTGTAGAGATACCCATGCTAACTCTAAAAAAAATTTGGTATAGACAGCAGTGTCTGGCTAAAGCAGATTTTTGTTCAGAGGAACTATCTCTATGAACAGCTGTATTTTATACCATCAGAAGTCCATCAAGACTGTTGTCAGTTCTCCACTGTAAAGGACTTCTAGCTCCTGTATAGCTAAGGTCTACCGAGAAGAGTTGGTAGCTGGATGAGTCCTCCTGTAATACCAGATGAATCTTTTGTGGCTCTCTTCCATGCCTTCTGGTCTCCTTTGGCTCTGTGTACCTACCAGCTACTTAGAGTTTCCATGCCTAATATCTGCTAAGTGTTAGAAGTAGAAGAGAGTGCCAGGGTCTGCTGGTATTTGAGAAAGTTATGAGATGTGTGTGGGATGGAGGACAAATACTTCATTTGGGCCAGATGGGAGACAGTTCTTAGTGGCCTTGTACTCCAAACTTCAAAGCACACTTTTTCTTTCATTATGACAAAAATGGAAGTCGGTTGCCTGTTATGTGATTTTTTTTTTTCTCTGCGTCTCAGGGTTTCTGTTTGTGTCTGTATCAAGCACACAAAGCGGGGGGGGCAGGGGGAGAAAATAATTTATGCTGGCACACCTCATGGCTGCACAAATGCTTGTATTGACATAAGTGAAGAGGCAGCGTAAAATGTGGTCTCAGGGTGTTGTACTGGTTTTGGCTGGGATAGAGTTAAGTTACTTCATAGTAGCTAGTATGAGGCTATGTTTTGGATTTGTGCTGGAAACAGTGTTGGTAACCCAGGGATGTTTTCATTATTGCTGAGCAGTGCTTACACAGCATCAAGGCCTTTTCTGTTTCTTACACCACCTCACCAGCGAGTAGGCTGGGGGTGCACAAGAAGCTGGGAGGGGACACAACTGGGACAGCTGACCCCAACTGACCAAAGGGATATTCCAGACCATATGACATCATGCTCAGCAATAAAACTGGGGGGGGGAGGTTGGGGGAAGGCACTGCTCAGGGACTGGTTGGGCATTGTTTGGTTGGTGGTGAGCAACTATTTTCATTTGCATTGCTTGTCTTTCTTGGGTTTTATTTTCCTCTCTCTGTGTCCCCCGCCCCCCCTTACACTTTTTAAAAATTGTTTCTTTTTAATTATTAAACTCTCTTTATTTCAACCCACAAGTTTTCTCGCTTTTACCCTTCTGATTCTCTCCCCCATCCCACTGTGGAGGGGGAGAGTGAGCTAGCGGCTGTGTGGTGCTTAGTTGCCAGCTGGAGTTCAATCACAACAGGTGGTTTAACACCTATATGAAACTTTGGCTTTCTTGTTGCCAGGTGTATTTTCAAGGATGATTTCAATATCCTTGTACTTTAGTTTTCTTGAGTCCAGAAGTCTTTCAAGATTAAATTGCAATTTCAAGAGTATACTGTAGCTATGATCAGATTCTTTGCAAGTAGATTGTTTGGGGTTTTAAATAGGTACTGCTCATATAAACTCAGTTAATACAGTTTTATTTTACCAGAAGAAAGAACATAACTGTGAGCACAATATGTACCTTTGTTACTGGCCTAGTCCCAAACAGGCAAAATTGCTCATTATACTAATCCAACTGTGGATATTTTATTGTTTCATATGTGGATACTTCAGTCAACTTCTGTTAATTCCAGGTGTTGCTCAGATTTGGTGAGCTGTTAAGTTTATCACCTCGACAGTATCAGTGGAACTGCTTAAAATGTACACAGCATTGTACTGTTGGAAGAAAAATACTTTAACATAGGAAAAGAAAATTAATAAAGATTTTGGGGATTTTGCTGGGGGGGGGCGTTTTAAGACATATGTAAGTGAAAAAATCCATTCCTGTGTACCGAAAAAAAAAAAGACAAAATTACTTTGGGCAGATATCAAATAAGTATATTTTAAAATGCAGATATATATATGAAACTGGGATTTTGAAAAGACACCTATCTGCCTCAGTGACAAAATACATTTATCTGTATACAGAAGACGAGATTTTATTCATGGCCATATTTCAAACAGAATATGTGATTATATACAATTTGCTGTCTCAGATGTATGTCCCTCACATCATTAATATAACAGCTGCCATTCCTTTTTGACAAGATTAGTAGCAAAATTTAGAAAGAAGCTAAGCCTGATCACATTTTTGGAATATTTAATTTGTAGTAGCTTTGACCATCCTTCTGGGTCTTTTGTAAGTAGGTGAAGTTTCACCTACTCTCATTTACTGTGTTAGATACGTGAGTTATCAGCACGAATAACAAATATTCCATGGTAATCTAACTTGAGCTTGAGATACTGCAATATATATGATCAGTTAACTCTTCGTTTCCTACAATAGCCTGATGCATACAAGCAGGTTCACTGCTGCACTCTAGGTCTTGCAAGATCTGGGTCTCTCAATTCTGCAATGCATTTTTCACTTACAGATTACTAAAAAAATCAGGTCTCTAATCAATTAAACAATAATAATAATAATAATAATAATTAAAAAAAGAGGAAGCAGGCAATAATAAAAAAATGTTGAAAGTAACAAGTATCCTTGTGTAAATACAGACTGTCTTTAAACTCCTCAGTTTTGTTTTCACTTTAACCTGTGATCAAATAAATTTTTTATTCTTGATTCAGCATTTTTTATTGTTATGCTGAATGTTAGACAAGTGAATTGCTTATGTTTTCTGTCACCCGATTTGTCTGAAGCTCAACCTATTGATACAAATCAGTTGCATCATATTCAAAGTGAATCCACATATGCAATGCAAAGGCTTAATACCTCTGAAAAGAAAATATCTGTTTTGGTCTTGCTTTTTAAAGATCTGCTAAATTAAGTCAAAATTCTCTGTTTTGTTCTACATGTTAGATATTCTTTGACATCAGGTCTTTTGCAAACTTTTAGCTATACCATTTCTAATGGTCTCCAGAAGAGTCAGGAAGTAAAATCTATAAACAGTTTGCCAACATTAAGACCATTTTACTAAAACCTTTATCACTTCTAAAATAATATTTTAAAATAAGAGAGATATAGCTTTTATTAGGCTGTGAAAAGCTTTAGGATCAACTCACATTTGTGATTATGGATGTGAAGATTGGGAGGCAGCCTTGGCTGCAGTGACAATGAGATGGTGGAGTTCAGGATCCTACAAGGAAGAAACAGGGCAAAAAGCAGGATCACAACCCTGGACTCTAGCAGAGCAAACTTTAGCCTTTTCAGGCATCTGCCTGGACGAATCCCATGGGATACAATTCTGGAGAGAAAAGGGGTCCAGGAAAGCTGGCTGATTTTCAAGGATCACCTCCTCCAACTCCAAGCTTAAGAATGGTCCGTCACAATGAGCAGAAAATTAAGCAAAGGCCTGCATGGATGAACAAATCGCTCCTGACTGTACTCAAGGCTGAAAAACAAGGAGTAATATTGAGTCAATGCCTGAGCATGCAAGGATGGCCTTAGGAACGCCAAAGCTCGCCTGGAGTTAAATCTGGTGAGGAGCATCAGGGGCAACAAGAAGGGCTTCAACGAGGACATCAGCAGCAAAAGGAAGACCAGGGAAAATGTGGGCTCACTGCCAAAGGGGGCAGGGAAACTGATGACAAAGGACATGGAAAAGGCTGAGGTACTCATTGCCTTCTCTGCCTTGGCCTTTCCTGATAAGGCTGACCTTCAGGAATCTTAGGTCCCAGAGGCGAGAGAGAAAGTCAGGAGCAAGGAAGACAGCCTTGGTAGAGAAGGAGAGCATTTAAGCAAACTGGACACATAAGTCCACAGAGCCTGATGGATCTGACTCTCAGTTATCTTCAAAAGGTCATGGGCATCAGGGGAGGTTCCTGAGAACTAGAAGACAGCAAATGTCACTCCTGTCTTCAAGAAGGGCAATAAGGAGGATATGGGGAACTACAGGCCAGTCAGCCTCATGCCGATTCCTCGGAAGGCGATGGAGCAAATAATCCTGGAAACCATTTCTAGACACAGGAAGGATGAGAAAGTGATTGGCAGTATTCAGCATGGATTTACAAAGGGGACATTGTGCTTAACTAACCTGGCAGCTTTCTAAAATGAAATGACTGGCTTGGTAGATGAGGGGAGAGCAGTGGATGTTATTTACTTTGGATTTAGTCAGGCTTTTGACACTGTCTCCCATAACATCCTCATAGACAAGCTGGTAAAATACGGATCAAATAGTGAGATGAACTGAAAACTGGCTGAACTGCCAGGCTCAGAGGGCTGTGATCAGTGGCATAGAGTCCAGCTGGAGGCGAGTCCCTAGTAGTGTACCCCAAGGGTCAATACTGGGTTCCATACTGTTTAACCTCTTTATAATGAACTGTATGATGGGGCTGTGTGCACCCTCAGCAGGTTTGCATATGATACAAAATTGGGAGTGGCTGATAAACCAGATGAGTGTGCTGCCATTCAGAAGGACCTCAACAGACTGGAGAAATGGGCAGACAGCAGCTTCATGGAGTTCAGCAAAGGGAGGTGTGGAGTCCTGCACCTGAGGAGGAACAACCCCATGCACCAGTACATGCTGGGGGCCAATCAGCTGGAAAGCAACTGTGCAGAGAAGGACCTGGGGGTCCTAGTGGACAACAGGTTGAGCACGAGCCAGCAATGTGCCCTTGTGGTAAAGGCAGCCAACATCATCCTGGGCTGTCTCCTTTGTATCTGATAGAAATATTCCATGTGAATACAAAAATAGAAGGCAGGTTATATCAATCATATAAAATGCAAAATCAATTTGGTAAGGCTATTTTATTCAGGTCAAATTAAATAAAAAATAATTATAGAATACTTGCACTGTGAGCCAGTTTTTTGTGTCTCTTATATTGGTATACAGAGCACAGAATCTTTCTCAGATAGGGGTCTTACTGAAGATTACTGCCTCATGTAAAGGCTGGGCTTCATGATACCTTCATACAGGACCGTCTTCTAGACCATTGCCTTGTGTTTTGTTCCCATATCTACTATAAACTACTAAGGGCTGAGCTTTATTCTAACCCTGTTGTTAGTTGCATTTTTTGGACAGAGTATGAATGCAGGCATAGATTTGCTCAAGGATAATCAATTAGTATATCATTAATGAGTACTTTCTGGATTGCATACACAAACTCTTAGCAGAAGGTAGGAAGAATCATGGTAAAATGCTCTTAAGATTTTATTATGATGGAGGACAATGATATCAGTTCATCTCTCGCCTTGTTAATTTCAAATGTGGTTTTCTGGCAATACAGAGTTCACTTGCAGGCAATATTCAAGTACAAGCAGAGTACTCTGTAGAGAGCCACAGAATTTTATTAACAGAAATTTTTATTAGCCAATCTAAAAAAGGAGCTGAAAACAAACATCAATAAAATTCACAGAACACAGTATCAAACATAAAATAAAAAACTCCTGCCTGAAAACTTTTCATTGTTAACTCTGGATTTCCGGGAAGTGTCTCATGATGGCAAATGTGACACAGCTGGCACAGTAGCACTCAGTACTTAGCTGGTTGTCCAGTACTTTCCATTACGTTGCACCAAAGAGAATCTAAAGATGAGAGATAAGTTTTTAAACTAATTTTTTTCCTCGCAAAAAAAGAAGTATATTCACGGAGTGTTTCAGCCAAATGTTTCTAGCGATCTTTAAACTTTGTGTCCTGGAATTGTCTGTCAGACCGTAGTACTGTCAAGGCACAAACATAAAGTTTAACAAGGACAGGTAGACACCTGCAGAGGAAAATCCTCAGCATTCCATATTCATGAATCCTGTTGTCCTGGTTTCAGCTGGGATAGAGTTAATTTTCTTCTTAGTAGCTAGTAGAGTGCTGTGTTTTGGATTTAGGATGAGAATAATGTTGATAACACACTGATGTTTTGGTTCTTGCTGAGTAGAGTTTACACTGGTCAAGGACTTTTCAGCTTCCCGTCCTCTGCCAGGTGCACAAGAAGCTGGGAGGGTGTCAAGGACTCTTACGGAACTGGAATTGTCCCGACATTGCCGTTATACCGCCATCTTCTGGCTTGGACACCCAGCCTCTGACAGGCTGCATGCACGCAGACACAGGGCGCCTGCGCGGAGACCAGGGCGCGAAAAGCAGAAACACAGACTGCGTGCATGCAGACCTGCAGATAAAAACACAGGGTGCCAGTGCAGAGACAAGGGCGCAAAAAGCAGAAGCACGAACTGCACGTACACAGGCACATTCTGCGCCTGCGCATGGCCCTATAGAAGGACCGCGCACACCTTTTGAGGTGTGGCTGCTGCTCCTGCTTCCCCTCCTATCTGGTGCACGCCTCGGAACCTGCTCCTGCGGACGCTTCAACACCTGGACACAGAGGCTGGACTGGCTGGACAAAGAGACTCTGTTGACTGGACGCCATCGGACTCGGAGTGGTGATAGCCAGTTCCCCCACGTGGCCCTCTTCTCACCTGCCTGAGCACACTCTTTCTCTCTCTCTCTCTCTCTCTCTCTCACTCTCTTTTCCCCTCTCCTTTTTTCCCTCTCTCCGTTTTTCCCCACTGCCTCCCTACCCAGTTCCTCACCCCTTCATTCGCCGAAATAAAGTTAACAGGTTGTATGGCATCTGACCGTGTCTTAATCTCATCCTTGGGATCGTATCGAAACCTCCCCCGATGTTGGATTGGGACAGAGGGGGCACAGCCAGGACAGCTGACCCAGACCGGCCAAAGGGCTATTCCATACCATATGACTTCATGCTCGGTATATAAACTGGGGGAGTTGGCTGGGGGGGCAGCAACCGCTGCTTGGGAACAGACTGGGTATCAGTCGGTGGGTGGTGAGCAATTGTATTGTGTATCACTTGCTTTGTACATTATTATTGTATTATTATATTATTATTATTACTACTATTCTATTTCATTTTACTTCAATTATTAAACTATTCTTATCTCAACCCACGAGTTTACTGACTTTGACCCTTCCAATTCTCTCCCCCATCCCACTCGGGTGGGGGGAGTGAGCGAGCGGCTGCGTGGTGCTTAGTTGCCAGCTGGGGTTAAACCACGACACCTGTTCACTTTCATTTTGGGACCCTTCTTCGGTATTTATTTCCAATCACCTTCTCAAATCTCCACTTACTCACTTCCCTTGTCCCCCAAATAATTCTCTGTCACCGTATGCCTTATCCATACCTGAGATGGTTGGTAGGACTTCCTTTCCTATGCTGATAACAAAATACCCATTTCATGCAAGCTAGAAAAGTAAGTGGAAACTGTATATGATACAGTTAGACTAGGACTGAAGTGGAATTCCACTAGAGAAAGTCGATAGCACTAGGTACAGTAAACAGATTTCTGCCAATAAAACTCCAATGTTAAATGCATTGTGCAAAGCCTATGAATTGAGCTGTCTGAGCCTTACATAGATTTTTCCTCCTATATGCCGGGCTGGGGTAGCCCTTAGCTGATTACATGAGCAGAGCTGCAAATTTCATAACAAAATTAAGCGTATTTATACTTGGGCCAGGCCTCTGTGAATTTAAAATACAGGGTACTGCAGTCACTGCATAAAGAAGTATTAATCAGCCACTACCTAAGGTGATTTAGTGACAGAATTCAACAATTGCAAAACTTATGGGACTGCTCCACTACCTTGAAAATTAATTCATTTTTACTTTGTATATTCGTCTTTTGTGTTTGCTTTATATGAACACCAAGTATTTTGTTTGCACAAATGCTCACAGGAAAAGCACTTCAAGTTAATATACCCAACTTCTCTGAATGCTTAGTATGTATCAACACAATCCATCAATAAAATTGTGACTAAAATATAGTATTAGTAAATAATTGTGTTTGAGTCATCTTTGTTTGTTTGGCTATATGTTGTTTCTTGCAGAGCAATTAAAGTATGCAGAGTATTTTTCAAAACATCCACCTGCTTGGAGAATGGCAAGCAATCTAACTTCCAATGGGAACAGTTCAAAGGTCATTTTGTCATGGTAAGTACATTTTTCATTCGAAGGCTTAGAACAGTGGAATAAACTATGTATATGTTAGTTTATCTCATATTTTATAAGTCTCAAACATTTTAAAAAATTGATTTCTGAGAAGCACTGTGTACCCTAAGCCTGGTACAGTAAAAGTAACAGCACTTTAAAGAAATTACTGAGCTCCTCACAGGATGAGGCACAAAAGCAACCATACAGAAGGACTGGATGCTGATACTCAGATAAATATTTAATGCAACTTTCAGAACATTCACAGATTCTGAGGAAAAAGTAATCATTAGACTTGACGCATTTTCTCCTGCAATTGCTAATGCTGTTCAGGTAATCTTTTTACTTTCTAAATAATATGCCTGTATTATGGTTTAGTACAGAACATCCTAGACTTGCTACAATTGCTATATGTTGTAAGTCAGATTCTGTGATTGTTCTGCATAATATCTGCTTGAAAAATAGTCCCATTGCTAGTATGGGTGAAATTCTTATTGTCCATTTTAAGACATCTAGTGTATATGTCTGAATTAGAAGCCTCATTAGCATGCCTCTTTGAATGTACTTGGAATACCGGCTTGTACCTCCATCACACAGGCTGTGTGCCTAAGATTAGGCAGCGATGTGAGTATCTGTATGTGTAACTGGAAAGTCTACTGATTTACTATTAAGGGCTTTGATCTGCAAAATTTGGATAGAAAGGGATTTTGATTGTTTGAAAGAGAAACACTGTAACTAGAAACTATTTTTTCAGTTTTAATAAAAGTTGTGTACCTGGAAACTTTTGATCCAGCCATGGGTTTGGATATCAAATACCTCTGAAGTTCATTTGTTTTCAGATCTAGAAATGTTTAACCTGTCTCTTTGCCCTTAAAAGATTCTCTGTAAATGTTTTGCATCTTCAAATCTGATACATATTTTCAGTGCCCATTTGCATGATTTTCATTAGTAGTTTTTTGTTATTGTAATAAAAAAGATCATGTGATCTCTTACATTATACCCCAAGTAAAACATTTAACAGTTTCTCCCAAACAATCTGAGCACCTGTGATACCTAAAAGATGTCAACAGACAATATATAATAGTAACAGAGGAAGAGTGGGAAGGACACTGATACACAACATTGAACACAATAAATTCTTTGGCTTTTTCTGGTTTGATAGCTGGATTTGATCTTGTTTTAAAGAATTTGGCTGGAGATGATAGGCCAGCACTGGAAACAAAGTAAAAAATAAGAGATGAGCAAAATCATTTGAGGGCTGAGAGATCATGCAGCTTATAAGTTCAAGGAAGCTGTTTCATTTAGTAAGTGAGATGTTTGCAAAGGAAGCAGATACCTAGAAAATCAAAAAATGTCAGAGGCAAGTGTCAGTGTTAGGATTTGGAAGTTATGTAGACCTTGAAGAAAAATCAGATTTGGGTTTGATGTAGGAATAAAATGGAAAGCAGGAGACAACTCAGAAATACAATAGAAGGGAACGTTTCTTTATCAGTGAAACAAATCATCTACATACCTGTAATACAGTTATTGAAGCTTTTTGTCATGGCATTGGTACTCTTGGCAAGGGTAGTGATGAGTTTTTTGTTTTGTTTTTCAGTCAAGGGCTTAGTTAAAGTAGGCTCTTCCAGATTGTTTGGGATTGACTTTATTAGGGGACACGTGCCAGCCTCTACAGCATATGATGAAGAATGATAGACTGCTTTCAAGTGGAACTGAGTGGATCAGGCTTTGAGGTACAACTTCTACATAAAGGTAAGTTATTTGATTAGAGAGTCACTAAATCAAATGTGAAAACTCAGGATATGGAGACATATATCTTAAACTGTCTGGTTTCTATAAAATTAGACACAGACATTTTAAATGCTGTTTCAGTTTAGGAAATAATTCCATTTATGCTGGTCGTTTCCAGGTGACTTACAGAGTAATTAATGGTGTATAAATAGCATTGTTAAAGATGCGCTTGGTACGATATGAGGGGTTTGTAAATTCCAGAAACTTGCATCTCAAATAATCACAGATTACACAGATCCATTCTAAAAGTCTGCTCAGGCCAATTCTGCTGACTTTTGGTAAGTCTTCTCACTATTTCCATTCAAAACCTACTAGTTATTTGTTACTCAAACAAAAACAAATCCTAAAAAAAACAGCAGATGCATTTGTTTACTTCTAGTGGAATAAGGATATTCCTAAAAGCATTCAGAAAAGCTGCCTGTATGTGTAATATTCTTTGTCCTGGTTTCAGCATCACTGTTCAGCCAGTGGTCCAGTTCAGAGACTTGATAGTTGATAGGTTCAGTGAACATTATATGAAGCAAAAATATCTTTTAACACAAATGTACTTCTAAATGTGTCAACATTTAGCGTGTTCCCTGAGTAGGTATTAATCCTAGCTAATCCATCAAAATTGTCCACTTAATATTCTCTCCTGATTTACAGCCTTTTCTAACAATAACAGTAAAGCTTTTATCCTGATAATACTGGGCTTTAAAGACATCAGCCCAAATCAGAAGATAAATATTTGTGTGGTAGGTTCATCATTCCAGGTGATTATTTTAGCCTGTGATGAATGCGGATATATTGATTTTACAAGAATACATCTCTGTAAGCATGAATTAAATTACCTGATACAGTGACTGGAAAAAAAACGTTTCATTTTTTTTCAAGTCAAAACGTAACTCCTCCTATTTTCTTTGCAAAAACGGTTGTCTTTAAACATCTGACTATTGTATTCTAACATCTGTATTGTTCATTTTGCTTCAGTCAGACCAAAATAATGAATAGATCATATAGTCAAGATTTAATTTCCTCATTCATTGAATCTGTATAGGTATAATACTTCTATTGTATAGCTGTATAAGCTAACATCAAGTGAGAGTAAAACTGTCCCTCCGGTGCCCATTAGAATGCAAACGAACATCTACAGAATGTGGTAAATAGCACTGGTTAAATAAAAAGGCCTGACCTTTATTAAGTGATTAGAACATTATTTCACTGCCAATACATATAACTTTCCTAAAGGATTCAATCTGACAGACTAATTTAGTAAGAGACAAAACAAGTGCATTTGATTAGAGAAAATATTTTGGTGTGTGTCAGCTGAACAGTTAGTGACTTTTACCTCTTTCAGAGGATAAATTAATCTGTCACCTGCTTCAAAAGCCCTTAGTTATTACTGGTTTCTGACTCTTGCTTTTTCTTAAGTTTTCTGAATTTTTGTTATGTACACTTCATAATCTGAAGGGCTGAAAGAGCAGATGGAAGAAATTAGGGCCAGTTTCTCGTACTCAGGCTGAGGAGCGCGTTAGCCAAGGTGTGGTTTCATCAGTTTCAGTGGAATTACTCATGGAATAAAGAACTAATGTCGTCTGAATAAGAATACGAACATCCTGTAATAAATCTGACTATGATTTGCCAACAGTGATATGTGACATTGTTGTGCCTTACAGAGTAACTAAAAAAATTGCCATCTGTTACTGAAGTAAAGGGTATACCATAAAATTCTGCTATTAGAATAGAATCTGTCCCTCCTAACATTACTTCTTGGTTATTAGTAAGCAGTAATGGATGGAATGTGCAGAACAGCTCAAATATCAGGTATCTGATGATTGTGATAGATAACACTTTTGGAATATATTCAGAAACATGGCGCAATCTGAAAAGTTACCAAATGGGGTCTTATTTTTTCATAATAATGTGATTTGCTCCAGGTTCAAATACAGTATATATTTCCATACTTTCTGTCAAACTGGTCCTTACAGTGCTGAGACAGACATGAGTTAGCAAAGGCACATAACAGACTCTCCTCTGATCAGGTATTTGCTTTTCTGGTGCTCTGCTTGACTATGCTTTATCAGAGCCTGCATGGACCTCATTCCTCAGCAATTGTTTTCTTCTGCTTCTCGAAAGTTTGTCCTTGGCAGACCAGGAAGGCTTTAAACCATAAGGTTTATTATGCTATTCAAGGTTAGGCAAATAATCATTGTAATATCAATTAATGAAATAAGAAGGAAGCCAGTTCTAATTTAGGCAGCTCAGAAAAAGATACGTTGATCGAACACAATTACTTAAAGGTGACTCAGAGAAGAAAATTGGGTCTGTGCCCTTTTTTTGCTTCATTATGAAATATAACCAAGGTCAGAAAGTTTGTTATTTGTCTTTAAATAAATGTTGCTTGTGTTCACATTGAAGATTAAAAAAAACATTCGTCTGTTTTTTGTGGAACATTTTGTAGACAAACTGGTTAATACTTTTGAGTAGCAGGCAACATTTCTATGTCAAACATCATGTAACCAAGATTAAAAAATGTTCTCATGTCACTGACCTGAGTCATGCATAGGTATGAATATTGTACAATTATTACCTGATACTTTTGCCAACAAATCTCAACTTTTTTCCATAACTCTTGTTACTTTGGTTGTAGAATATTGTTAAGCAGAACCTGGCAAGCATATTGAACATAGCAATGAGATTGACACTGAATAAGGTGTATTTCATATGTAATTTTAGTTGAGGGTAGTGCGCTAACTCAGTGACTTGGTCTGTCAGTCAAGTATAGTAAGCATAAGTTGATGTAGCATTTTTACTACTGTTAGGGTCTTTTTTGTATTGCACTATAATATCTATAGTAGAACTCCAAGTATATAAAAAGCCAGGAAGTTGAGACTAGGTCATGGATACACATAGGATACACAGTCACTCAAATTTGTAATATGTAAATAAAATTTCATATGCCAGTGATAAAAAAATTATATCTAGTCTTATTTTCATAAGCAGTTGGAAAAAAGGCACTATATTATTAAGACATTTGTACAGTTTTACAAAAATCTATACATAAAAGGTCTGAAGTTCTCCAAAAATTGAAGTGAGACTTCAAATCCAAACTTCTTGTTTGATCATACTGGTGAAAACATAATTCGGTTACCAAGGACAAGTTAAAAAACCCAGGGATATGGGTGGATGACCTTCTAGTGTTTGCAGCCAGCTTTGAAACTGGTCCATAACTGGTCTAATAATTTACATGCTTGCTTCTCAGCTAACCTGAAAGCATTTCCAATTGATTTTAGTGTGTGGAAATCTATGTCTTCATTATTCTCTGTGCTATGAACATCTACAACATTTGTAGAGTAGGAGCAATAATGGTACCGTTGCCATGTTTTATGAGGCAATAATAATGATTCTAGTGAAGTTAAAATGAAGGGATGTAATAAAAGGAAGGATATATGTCCAGGAGTGTAATCACGTCCATTTTTTTCCTTATCCTGACTGAAGGAATATCTCTTTATGAACAGACAGATTTAGAAACTGCTCTCATGAAAGGGGAAGGTAAAGAAAAGGGCAGTGTGTAGTAACAACTACTCTGTAACTCCAAAGGGAATATTCTCAGCTGGATGGAAAAAGGTGAAGATTACCATGTCATAAATTCTTAAAGACTTTCATTTTCTCCAGTGTTGTCACAGAACTCTCTCTGTTTGTTGAAGACTAAGGAAATAACAACTTAAAGTAGCTGGAAGCTGTCACTGCCAACAAGGATGCCAGTTACGGTTTTTGGAACACTCTCTTACTACACCATCTGGATACCTTTAGTACAAAGTCCAGATATGAAATCACGTGAGACCACATTTGTAACACACATGCTTACTTCAGAATAGGAAACATTTTGTAATATTTATGTAGTGCGTTTTTTCCTCCATCCTTAATAATGTACAAATAAACTGGATTTATCATCTTTTGATAGCTCAGTTCTCTACCTGCTCTTTCTTAAACATCTTTAATAGTACAGGGGATGTATGTGACAGAATGCTGCACTGAGGTTTTAACACACACTGTGCAACATTGTGGGAGGCATGGAGAGAATAGACAGGGATCACTTCCTTGATCTTTCCAGTGTGAGACCTGTACTCTGTACACTGCAATCTTACTTCTTGTTCATGTTTGCACAAATGTTAAATATTTTACTGACCGGTACTAAATTGTTTGCTTACATTTTCACAGTACACCCTTTTCTCCTCCTTCCAGAGGTACGTAATGGAAATACAATACGTTTTCAAAGCTAATATTCATTTCAGTTGGAATTTTTTGATCAAATCTTACCAATTCTTTTCAAAGTGTCAACTATTGCTGTGGCTTTGCAATATTGAAGACTGCAGTCTTCAAAGTAGTTGAATACTTGATGACTGAGGCTCACATCTGTCTGTTAGAATTACATGTTGTTACAGCAGTTTTTGCAATAACTTACACTTTGTGCAACTTTCCTGCTCAGAGTCTGTTCTGAAGTTAGGCTAAATAAGTATGAGTGTTAATCCACTATGATGGGGTATTACTGCTAAATTTTCAGTTATGCAACCAGAAGCACAATTTATCTCAGTTCTGCCTTATACCTCTAGTCCTTCCATATGCAAAATTAGAAAGAATAAAACATTATATACTTAGTTAGTCGTCTTAATTTTATCTTCATTATAACTGCTAAATTGACTTCCACTTAGGTAAATAATTCCATTTTGAAGGGTGTAAGACAGCATCAAACTTTGAACAAACTTTAGATTTTTCTGTGTGTTTCTATGTCACCTAACATATTTGGTGGTTAATATGAATGACTGCAATTTCGCCTGTAAATAGAAATCACTTCTACCTCCTAGATGTTTTAATTGCGTTAACTAGAATCAAAGGATTATTTATGTTTGGGTTTTTTTCTTGTGGAAATACAATCTTAAAAATATATGAGGCTTTTAGGTAAGATATAATTCACTAATAAGGCCTGGAAATAAAATCACATACAGGCTATTTTAAACCAGAAGACATTAGGCTTTCTGGAAAAGACTTATAAGCTCTGGGTTGTTTTCTGATTGTTTCAGTTTTTCTTGTTTTAAACAATCTGAAGTCACAGCATGGTGTGTGGTTATTTGTACACACTTCAATGCTATGTGCAACTGTGGTCCGAACCTGCATATAATGGGACAGAGTCTGTTCTTCCGTGAAGTCCTCAGTTCACAAAAGATAATGCCTCAATCTGTGCTTTATCTTAGCTGTAGTTCCTTTGAAATCAATGTACTTATATTCATTTCAGCCAGCTGAATACCCAAGTACTTACACAGTAGTTGCAGTATCAATAAAGCAAAAGGAGAAATTGCTGAGCTGCTTGTAGTCTAATCTCACATCATGCTTTAGGAAGCAATGGTATAAAGCAACGTATTACTCCTTTATAGATATTTCTGTGTCTAATTCTGACAAAACCAGAAGAAATTAGATTTGCAGATTTGTGCTTTAACAGCAATGTAATATTATTTTAGAATCACAATCCTGAACTGCCAGTGCATCCTACTATGCAAGTAGAATTTCAGTTTTACTGGAATTGCATTTAAGGAAAAAAGATAAAAACCTGAAGAATCATGTTTGTATGCTTTACAACATTACTTACGTCTAGAAAAAAGGAGCAGAGGATTTTTCGATACTTTCCCTACCCAGATATTGAACTTTGAACTGAGTATTTTGTGAAAGGAATGGAAAAGATATTCTTGGCTTTCTTCTCTAGCTCATCCCATTGTCCTTCTTTTGCATTAGATTGCATATCATCTCAGTTCATGAAAAACAATGGAGAAGTGTAACTTTGCCTCTTTACCAGCTATATTATGGTGACTGAGCATCAGTGGAGTATCCAGAAATACCAGTTATCTAATAAGAACCAGATTATGTGATCAAGGTGTTGAAAATGAATGCAATATATAGTGAGAATGAGGGTCATTTACAATGGCATCTGTAACTGATACTTTAGTTACAGGGTTTTCCTAGTTTCATTTGTTCTTACTAATTTCTAAGCCCTATACCTCAGCCATAAGCATTGCTTGCTATACCATATGAAACATTGCTTCTTGGACAGACAAGAAACCATGTTTTTCCAAACTAAAAAAAAAAAAAAAAACAAACCAAAAAAACCCAGGAGGAAACAATCCAAAGACTGCTTCAACAGCTATCAAGATATCAGCTACCAGCTGGAAGTCAATAGATAAGTCTCTGGTACTTTCAATGGCTTCTATCGTCACACTTAGGCAAAGTTAGCTTCCAAAATGTATATGGAAATTTATCTCAAGTCAGGAAGTTTCTTATAAATGGCCCTTTCAAGGTCCTTAAGTTATAGGAGAAAAAATAATGACCTGTGTTTTGCAGTGCCAAATGAAATGAATGGGTAGGAGAGTCAGATGCTAAGTGCCTCTGAAAAATCAGGCTATCGATCTCTGTGTGCATTGGCTTCCAGAAATGTAAAACAGGAATAACAGAAACTCCCTACAAGTTGGTGGACTGAGGCATAATTCACTGATATTTCTAAGATGATCAGATACTATGGTGATGAATACCCATAGCTACAAGAGTAAATAATAGAAGTTGAATTAATTCTTAATTTCTGTGGTAGTCACTTCTCTTTTCACTTCTCTCTGTTGAAAAGGACTAAAAATTAGATGATTTTAAACAGTGAAATGACTGCTATTTTCCTTCTTGAAAAATGCAGTTGTACAGAGTTTAAAAGCTGACCCTAAAGTGTTCGTGGCTATGTCAAAAAACATTTCAAATTTTTCATCGTCATTAATCTGTAGACAACTTCAATTAATAGTATCAATAGCTGTGAATTTCAATTATTAGGTGTACATTAACAAAATAAATGTGTGCATTATGATTTTCTAGTTGACTTTCACACCTTTCAGTTTCTTCTCTCCTCTCCGGGTATGACTGGCCATTAATCATCTTTCCTGCGGGACTAATAAGTTGATATTGAACCAAAAGTGCATAATCCTCTGGCTGCATAGTCTGGCAACAGCTTCAATGTCTTAGTGCAAAAAGTCAGATATTGTTCATTTTGGAGTGTGGTGCGCTTCTGTGATGTTATATTTGGCTTCAGTTACAGTTGTCTTCCTTTTTTAGTTGTGGCAGATTATATCAAATATATAGCACTTACGTTGTTTTGTAACTACATTATCACTAATCATGTAAATTATGTGACAATTTATTGTCACTATTTCTGTGCACAATGAAGGAACAATGATCTCAGCAAATAGGCAATTTAGTGTAGTAGCCATCATGCTGTAAGGGATGTCTGCAAGCCTATGTCATTTTAAAGCATATGTGAAAAGGCCTTAGATTTTACTTGTAGAAAAGACATCTAGATTTTTAACTCCACTCATTATAAAACCTCTAGTCTTCAGTTTGGATGTTTTCTATGTGGGTGACATTTCTCTTGTGAGTCTGCTTCTATCCATATCTCAATAGCAGAGGTCAATAAATGGTGAGTGGCCACCCAGCATTCGATTTCGTGGGTTGACTCCACCTAACGGCCAAACACCCACAGAACCACTCGCTCACTCCTCTCACTCGTGGGTTGGGGAGAAAAAAAAAAAGGCTCTAAGATTTGTGGATTGAGATAAAAACAGTTTAATAGGTGGAATAAAAGCTACATGTACAAGCAAAGCAAAGAAGGAATTATTTCCAGCTTCCCGTCGGCAGGCAGATGTTTAGACACTCCCTGGAAGGTAGGGCCTAAGCATGCATAGCAGTTACTTGGGAAGACAACGCTGTAGCCATCAACATCCCTGCTTCTGTCTCCTTTCCTTGAGCTTTTATTGCTGGGCACAACATCGTATGGTACAGAAAATCCCTTTGATCAGTTGCAGTCAGCTGTCCCGGCTGTGTCGCCTCCTGATCTCTTGCTCACCCCTGGCATACTTGCTGGGGGAGCAGAGTGGGAAAAAGAGAAAGCCTTGACTCTGTGCAAGCACTGTTCAGCAACAGCCAAAACGCTGGTGTGTTATCAACACTGGTTTAGTCACGAATCCAAAGCATAGTGCCATGCTGGCTGCTGTGAAGAAAGTTAACTCCATCTGAGCCAGATCCAGTACAGCTGGTGATGTGCAGAAGGCTAGAAGGCTCTCTGGTTCTTTCTCTTTCCATGTGACAGTTCTTTTGGTTTGATGCTTGTTGCATTAAAAGGCTGATGGGACATGTAGAGTATTTTTGTAACACTTTTCTATTTTAGTGCCTGCTGTTAGGAAAAGAATTTTATTTCACCATGGGGCCTGCAGCATTGTGAATGGCAAGGGAAAAATTTGTAAGACAGTGTCTTCAGTAAGTACTGTGTGCTCTCTGAAATCATTTGAAAGGACAGTTGCTGCAGTATAATGTCACTGAACATAAACAACTACTGTATGAGTAATGGCAGAATTTTTTTGTTTTCAGTTCTCTGTGTATCATTAAATATACATACAAACTAGCAACATTCATTAAAGAACAGTGGCACTTCCCCCTCATCCCAGCATACACAGAGTCAGGGCTGCATTTCAGGAGCAGGGGCAGGAGTCAGGGAGGGAGGTCGCTGGGCTGGGCTGGAGACTCTCAAACCCTAGAGGAGTCAGAGGGGAAATTCTTCCAACACAGCAAGGTATGTTCTGCTCACTTGCCCATTAGCCAGTGAATATGCCTTGTCTACAAAATGACATAAAATATCAGAAATTTTAAGTACACTTCCACTAGCACAATGGCTGCTGCAAGTTAAATCTTAAAAAAAAGAAATGGAAGACCTAGGTGAAAACTAAAATGATAATTTTTATAAACCTTTTTGTTGTATCTGCATTAGGTACCTTGGAACTTTTAGTCTGTCTAGATATTCTGATAACAAATGCAGTATTCGTCTCTCATATTTAGTGTTAACTGTAAGACAAATTTCATTGTCACAGTTTATAAAGTTTAAAGTTAGATTGGTCCCTAAGCATGCCATTGTTAAGCATTTTCTTTTTGTGCCTGTCTTCTTCTGTTTGTCTGTTTCCCAAATCCATACCTTATTTTACTTCTTTCAAAAGAATTAACTGCTAACAAGAGCTCTTAGGTTTGTCAGTTAAACTTCCCAGACAGTTTAACAAGCTACTTATTACAAATCTTCTTAGAGAAAATCTTGTTTAAAATTACATAGCTTGCATTTGAATTTATAATGCTGAAGTAATGTTTACAGGTTTATAGGAATAATAATAATAAAAAAATAGAAGTAAGCTGGGTAAGGAGCATCCCTTCACTTTGAAGAAAAAGCTGCAGTTTAGAAATCAGCTGTCTGCAGAAACATGGTCTCTGATCAAACAGCTGGACAAAATCCGAAGTTAAAGGATATCTTTTGCTAAGCATCTTATAAGAAATATCCATACACTTGCATAGCTAATCCAAATAACCAATCTTCAAAAAGACATGACAACGCAACACATGGGCTGTAACTTTTTAAAATGTCCATAAATCATTATGACATGAATAATAAACTTAGCTGAATGCATGGTTGTCAATTCTATAGGATTAGCAAGTTCATTTGAAGGGTTTAATTTAAAGGGTTCATATAAATATCCCTAAGGCCTAGCATTAATGCACAAGTTACTCTGCAAATCTGCTTTTTAAATTGCCAATGACAGCAAAAATAAGATATTTTTTTTTCCTTTGGATAAAACCTTTACACAAATGACATAAAGCCTACATGCAATGAGGACTGAGACTAGATCTAATGAAGAACTTAAGCACCTACAATTTAGGTGCCACAGTGTCTTAATGGTTAGCACCTCCTCACTACAAAAACAAAATCCAGAAAGAGGCACTGGGTTTGTTTCAAATAAATAGGGCATTCAGATTCCACAGCATTGTCATTTGAAAATCTAGATGTTCCTCGGGCAATTTTAGAGCTGTAGAAAAAATGTGCCATTAGTTTTCATTCACTCTGAAATCATAGGAACATAGGAAAATTGCTCAGATGAGGTTGCTCAGGGCTTTATCCAGTCAAGTCTTGAAAATGTCCAAGGATGGAGACTGCATGGCCTTTCTGGGCTGCCTCTTCCACTGCTTGGCTGTCCTCAAGCTGAAAAAGACTCTCCTTACATCCAGTCTTGTTTCTCTTTATGCCTGTTGTCTCTCATTCCCTCAGGGTGCACCCCTGCAAAGAGTCCGACTCCATCTTGTCGATAAACGCTTCATAGGTACCAGCAGGTTGCTGTTAGTTCCCCCCCAAGGCCTTTTCTTCTCCAGGCTGAACAAGCCCTGGTTCCTCGGCCTCTCCTCACGGGGCCAGTGTTCCAGACCTTGGCCAACTTGAGGGCTCTCCCTCTTTCCTGTGCTGGGGGCCCAAAACTTGGACAGAGTATCCAGATGGCATCTCATGAGTGCTGAGCAGAGGAGGATAGTCCCTCCCCTTGATGTCCTGGCTGTGCCCCTGTGAATACCTGCCAGGGTGCTGTTGGCCGTGTCTGCAGACAGGGCACACTGCTGGCCCATGCTCAGCTGGTGTCTTCCAAGGCCCCCAGGTCCCTTCCAGCAGCCTCTGCCCTTGCAGCAATGCTTCCTGTCCAAGGGCAGCACTGACTTTGTCTTTGTTGAATGTTGTAAAGTTCAAACAAGTATTCCTAGTATTATGAACTGGCTGAAATAGTACACCTAGTATTATTTCTCAAAAGACTGAGAATGAAAACCAGCTCATTTAAAAAACAGATTAACCAGCAATCTATCATTGCTAGCTGTTCTGGGGTATTGAACTGTGGTCGCATACTTTCTGCATTTTTAGTATGGTGCCTTAATTCTGTCTAAATCCCATTTTAGATTAATATATCTTTTACTAAATGGTCAATGATAGTTTCTAAACATAAGCTTTTATAGAAAAACATTTGATGGACCCTATGATGTTCAAACCAATTCCAGCACTGCACTACTCTTAGTTTACGTCTTTTAGGATGTTTTCTTTGTTGTTTCTTTATGGTTTTGTTTTGTCTAGCAATGTTTGTTTTCCTCAGACAGTTTCCCATAGATAATGGCAAGGCATACCACTCTGGTCAGCCTCAGTTATCAATAAACTAGGATGAAGCATTTCTGCATCCACCCTAAAAGCAAAGTACACTGTCAGGATTTAGCCTTAGACAGGAAATTTACTTCTGGAGTTATCCAGAAACAAAGAGATAAATATGCTGCCACTGCTCAAAGTAATGAAAAGGCAGAAATTCCATGAATTTTCATAGCCAGTTTTAAAGTGAAGATGAGAAACAAGATAGCCTTTCAAAAGGAATCCAAAATGCTTCTCTGCTGGAATTAAAATCATCTGGCTGTCATTGTGTGGTCAAAGAGTGTATAATGTAAGTTAAAATAAAATTCTCTAAGTCCATAGCCAGCTGGCAGTAAAAAATGTATTTCTATACTCTAATGGCTAATAGAACATTGAACTGTGTTATGAGTTTTAGTAATGTTTACTCTAAGTTATCTTTAGAGAGTTTGGGAGTTTTTTGACCTAAAAGCTCATTTGGGAGCTGTAACAACAATCAATTGAGTTCTTTTTTTTAAAAAAAAGATAAATGTCTAAAGATCTCTGAGAAAGACTACAAAGGAAAGAAAGATGGACTAGAATGAAATGCTGGAATCAGAAAATTTCATAATGGAGTCTTCCTTTGTTCATTATTTCTAGCACTTTTTTCCTTCTCTTTCTACCTTCTGCTGAAAAATGCTGGATGTTTTTAGTTTTTTTTGTTTTACTTAATACTGAATAGCTCACTGTATTTTCTGTAGAGGACTTTTTATTTTGTTTTATGTCATGTTACTCTGGACTTTGCAGTTGAGCTTGGTATGAGACATATCCCTGTAATATTGCTCTTCTGGATGGTTCAAAATGTTTATGGAAACCATAGATAAGCAGAAGTAATTAACTGTGTGTCTGTCACAGATTTATTTTTTCTTATCAGACATCACAGTAGAATCTTTGTGATGGATTAGATCTGTACACTAATGTCCACACATACCCACAGCAGACTCTTTCGTGCTTACAGAAAGCTTTTTCTTTCTAGAAGTGGGCTTAGGTGTTCATTTGCATGCAAGCACCTGGAATGTACATGCAATATTTTTACCGTTTCAGTTATAATAAGAAACTTGCTCCTTAAGGAAAGACTTGGAGTATGCTTTAAGCATGATCTGACTTAGTAGTAGTATAATATTTGTTAACTAATATGATAACTTACCAGAAATGAGTATATATTTGTATGTATAGTGTGGGTATAGTGTTATTCCATCTATTAGAATATTCATTCTTCCATTGAATCCAGATTCTTGTATGTGTTTAAATTATCATATGGTATGCAGCTGTATTTCAAGGCACTACTAATTTCATAGCTTTGCTTCTATATTTTTGTAATAATCTTGGTCAGTTTACCAACTTTAATAGTAATAATAAATCACAAAATCCAAAATGATGAATGGCAGACTGGTCCAACAGTTTTCAAGCAAAATAGACATTTCAATACTTGCCTTTTTTGTGTCAAATGCCTTTTTTTATTGATGGTATCTCACAACTCTTAAAATTATGCTACTAAATGAAAGCAATTGAAACATTAGTAAAGTCTTTGTGGAATTTGTACAAATGTTATAAAGAATGGCCAGATTTTTTTCCCCTGCTCTTTCCATAATGAGATTTTGGTTATAGAATTGGAATTTCAGAAATCAATATCATGTGGAATACTCAAACATGCTAGAGTCATATGAAGAAAAATTATAAACAAAAGAAGTGAACTTTAAATCTTTGAATGAGAGGAAGCTAGTAAGTCATTAAGTGAATGGCTTATGCAGATCAAAAAGGAGATAAATGATGAGAGGAAAAAATCTTCCAAAGTACAGTGGTTTAAATGTTTTTAAAAAGTAGGCCAAGAGAGTATTTTTACAGAAGTATTTGATACTATTGTAACCTAATACAAAAAATATTGAAGGATTTATTCAGCTTCTGATACCAAGCCCATCAGGTTCACATATGATTATTGTACATAGTTCTTAAGTGTGGTTATTTAAATAGGAAATTCAGTTTCTAAATAGTTAACATTTTTCCAATCAGTTCCTAGGCTGATAATTATCACTTTTTATTCACCTATGATAGGTGAATGTACATTTGATATATAATGTACATACAAATGTACATTTGATATATATTGTTGATATAAGTGTTGCACTTTTTTTTTAGGTCGGTGTAAATGCAGGAAAAAGTACTTACATAGTTTTGTTACAGAAGTTTTGTTACAGAAGTTTTAGTTACTAATTTGTGACCCGTTTATTTGCTTATCTGTGTTCATTTAAGCAAAGCTGGCCAAATTCTTGTCAAGTTACAATTTTGTAGTTGTATTAAAATATCCAAATATGGTATTCTTCTCCCTTCTCTCCTACCAAGTCTATCACTGAACTTTTATGCTTAAGAGTGAAACTGGTTTACTAAATTCTTTCAGAAGTATTTTGAATAGAAATGAATTATTTACTCAATGTAATTATTTATCATGAGAATTTGAAGGAATAATTTCCAACAGAAAAAACCCCAACCAAAAAAATTTGATTTAATGATAAAAGTCATTTAATAAAGAAATAGAAGCAACATCATAGCTCTTATATCACCAGTGATACAATGGTACAGGCAAAAGTATTGTCCAATCTATTCAACACCAAGTCCAGTATTTAGACCATAACTTTTAGAAATAGTTAAAAGTTGCTTTTGCTCTGTTGCATTAAAGCAACCTTTCAGTGCTATAGCAGTTATTAGAAAAAAACAACTTTAATTTAGTCTCTCACTGTGCTTCTGTAGATTGGAATCCTCCACAAATATAAAAAATATACTGTGGTGTCTCTGGTGTTACTATTTTTCAGAAGTAATGCTGCAAAGAAAAATTATTCTTGTTGATGATATGCTGTGACTTTTTAGATGTGGCATTCTGCCATTGTTTTCTTGGAAACACTAGTGTTATCTTGAATGTATGATGGGTGAACAGACGGTCAACAGATTAATGGCAGGACTGTGTGGGTGATCAAGAGCATGAGAATGTAAGACAATATATTCAAATTAAGAGCAATACATGCTATTTTTTTATAGTCTCATTAAAGCTGAAAAAAATCATTCTTTTCAGGGGCTTCACTGGATTCATATATCACCAGCTATTACTTTTCATTGACTCAACACTTTTGTGGATAGCTGTTGCATCTACTTAATCGCATGAAATCTGCAACTATATATGAACTGAGTTATTTGTTCTTGATTTTTATATTCACACTCTCTTTATCACAAGGAGCTGTTGTGACACTTATAAAAAGTATTTAATTCTTCGTTTTATTCAGTGTAGTCTTTGAGATATCCTTTTAGTTTCATTAGATTTTAACAAGAATTTACATTGTTCCAAATTAATCCAAATCCTGTATTCTGCATACATATTGCAAGCTCTTGAAATAATCTTTTTAAGTGGTGCTTAATGGTAGTTTTTAATACAGAGTGGTTATCAAAAAAGATGTTGTCTTTTTTTCATTAGTATGGTGTTCTTACTTTCATCAGTATAGTAAGGATGGTCAGACTACCGATTAATTCTTTACTTAAAACAGATAGTCTAATATTTAAATGTCCTGCCATATAAGTAATCAATTATTTCAATTATTTATCAGCATATTTGCATGTACAGTAACCTGCAGTGATATCACACAATAATAATATAACTAACAGAACATATATACACTGAATGAAGAATCAATCATTCTCATCACTTGAAAGTCAACAAAATTTTATCCCTAGAAAGAAAATATAAATTACTTTCTTTGAGAAGTTTTCCCAATGGAAAATCCTATGGATTTTATAATTAAAGGGTGTTATAAAAACAAACAAACAAACAATGCCCACTAAATTTTTTTTTTGCAGGGTGTCATGGTTTAACCACAGCCAGCAACTAAGCACCACATGCCTGCTTGCTCACTTCCCCCACAGCAGGATGGGGGAGAGAATCAGAAGAGTAGAAGTGGGCTGAGATAAAGACAGTTTAATAGGTAAAGCAAAAGCCGCGCACACAAGCAAAGCAAAACAAGGAATTCATTCACTACTTCCATCGGCAGGCAGGTGTTCAGCCATCTCCAGGAAAGCAGGGCTCCCTCACGCGTAACGGTTACTTGGGAAGACAAACGCCATTACGCCGAATGTCCCCCCCTTCCTTCTTCTTCCCCCAGCTTATATACTGAGCATGATGTCATATGGTATGGAATAGCCCTTTGGCCAGTCTGGGTCAGCTGTCCTGGCTGTGCCCCCTCCCAGCTTCTTGTGCACCTGGCAGAGCAGGGCAAGCTGAAAAGTCCTTGACCAGTGTAAACTCTATTCAGCAAGCACCAAAACATCAGTGTGTGATCAACATTATTCTCATCCTAAATCCAAAACACAGCACTATACCAGCTACTAAAAAGAAAATTTACTCTATCCCAGCTGAAACCAGGACATAGGGTTTGCAAAAACTGCATTTAAGGTCAAAGTTGGTAGATTGGACTTTCTCCTGAACCACTAAATCATGTAACCATATACTTAAGCATATGGTTAGTCCTGCTGAATCACTAGATTTTTCAGGAAAAAAAGGATTATACAAATGAAGTTTAGCTGGCTTTATTTATTATTATTTTTAGCTTTAGCTTTATTAGTTTCACTGTTATGTTAATTCTTCTTAAAAAGTCTCATTCAGATTTTTTTTCCGCAGTGTCAGACACTTTGAAAGGACTGCTATAAACCTTTGTCTCCTTTCCCTTTTACACAGTAGCAGAATCATTATGGGATATTTAGACATGCCTCCCTTGTATGAAGAAGGAAATAATTCTCCAGTGAATTACACATGAGAGGTCTGACATCCCCTGTGAAGGAATGCATTTTCCTAATTCCATTTTCTGTTCTGGACAGTTAAGGAGGGAAGACAAGCCCTTGTTTTAGATGAAGCAGATCATCCAAGTTGACAGTATAATTTATTCTAACAAATAGAGGTCTTCTCCTGCCACCCACCTCCAAAAGAAACACAAATTCTTTTTTTAGTTCACAGAGAAAAAAAACAGGTCAGTATGTTTGTATTTGACTTTCAGGTGAAATGAGTATAAATATCATCATAAAGAGTCATACAGACTGACAGCACTAGGATGAAAAGTAGTCAATACATGATGCATTCTTCTTCCTTTATGATTCCAAGGATTTCTTGTTAGTGTAGTTTTTCTGTCAGCAGTCACCTTTCTTACTAGCGTATTCTCTGTCATCCAAACTATACATGTTGTTCTCATTACAGTTGGCCTTTATACTTGCTTCCTATAGTGTTTGTTTTTGTCTAATAGTAAATTAAGCCTTACGTGCCTGTCATGCCAAATCAGTTTCATAATTTCAGAAATGATTTCTCTGTGTGAATGGCTGCATGAAGTGAACATGAGAAATGGGTAGAATTTCTGAAGATATGGAATGTTTCCTACATTTGACAAATGTCTTTATTTGCTCTGATATTTTGTGTCACAGAGAGAGATGCTAATTAAATCTTTTTTTTCCACATGCTATGATTCACACAGACTATCTATACTCAGACCACTCATTTTGCATGTTGTGTTGTCATTGCTGAGTCTATTAAATATTAATTTAGCAAGGAAGATGATTTTTTTTTGGTACAAATTATTAGAATGCCTGTAGTCAGTGCTTCTGAAAATGTTCACAAAAATAATTTTAAAAAAGCCCACACTGCTATTTATGTCAGTCTCTCACATTTCCATGTAACTTGGAGACTGAACTACAGATCAAACTGTGTAGGCGTTATTACAAAGAATGTATGCATTTCAGATGCCCTAAGATATATTATCTGGGTATAACTCAGAAAGTATCACATTAAGGAAATATCATGTTAAGGAAGATGTGATTATTTTCAGAACTATCCCCACATTGTAACTTAATATTATTTTCCCCCTAAATTCAGGAGTAATTCATGAAAGACAGCTGATGCTTTTCAATATCTACTAGGTTGAATAATGCTAATGTGTCAGAAAAGATTGTTTAAAAAAGTCTCACTTAAGAAATTATTAAAAATGCGATATCCAAGCTCATTAAAAAAACTCTGCTTCACTCTGAGCACAGCATTTGTGGGCAAAGCTGAGATTTGACAGACACTATTCTGTCAAATGATCTGCACTGTAGAAGAGGAAGAAGAAAGTTATCTGCAGCTGCAGGCTGACAGACTGCATAGGCAGCCCTAGCTACCCTGACATTTTAGTACAGTACTGTGTGCTGACATGACAGAAATGAGAAGAACTGATAAAAACCCCAAAATATAAATGTGGTATTTTAAATCCAGTAATTTAGTTCTGTATAATATAAATTTATTTGCTATTTTAAATCCAGTATTTTCAGTCTGTATACACTTCGGCACACAGTTTTATAGGAATTTGCTGTGTGAGCATTTATTATGCTCTAAGGTGAGATCCCACACCAGCCAGAGTGTTGAGGGAGAACTTCGTATTCTTCTTAAAGTAAGGACACCAAGAGACATCAGAAA
Organism: Theristicus caerulescens; assembly: GCA_020745775.1. NCBI lineage: Eukaryota > Metazoa > Chordata > Aves > Pelecaniformes > Threskiornithidae > Theristicus > Theristicus caerulescens. Next base: position 81,793,941 of record CM036558.1, read on the forward strand.
GCTTTTCATATCTAATGATGTTTTATTACAACATCGTCTATATTGAAATTAATTTTGAATTAAAGAAAATTCAGTTTTGCTGGTAGACACAGGTTCTCAAAGTTATTTCCTCCCTCTGCCTCAGCCTTGCACACTGTAATTGGGCAAGTTAACACCTCCCAACTTGCTCTCGTTTATCAAGTGTCAAGGGCATCCTAGGCTGGTAAAGTCTTCACAAAGTCCTCATTGGGTCTTTAGGAAAGTCAGGGTTTTTTTGTTGTCACACCGAAGTTTGGCTCGTAGCTGCTCTGCTGCCACCTTAGGAAATTCCTGTCTCTCATGTGCAGTGGTCTCCCTGCCTGTCGGGGGTCTGGTGTGGTCCACTGCTCTCTAGGAAAGGTGCACTCTCCTTCCACCTCCTCCTAGTTGTACCTTATCCAGCGTGCAGCAGCAAGAACACAGTAGAGTCAGTCATGCTCCCTGCTTTTAGTTAAATGTAACATGAAGTTAACAGTGAGTCAGTCAAATTATTATCTTTATTATAGGAAGCAAGCCTATGGTCCTGGTAGGTGTACAGTTACCCACCTGCCAGCTAATGGATGTGCACTTAGCTTAAAAAACAAAAAAAGAGGAGATAAAAGGACAGTTCATACAACAGTTTGAACAACAGTCACTCCTCAGCCATGCCTTGGTCAGCCAATGTTATCAGGCTGTAGAGAACTGCTAGTGCAAAACAATGAGATGTCTCAAACAGCCTGGGTGCTAAAACCACAATACAGAGCGACGGTCACTAGGACCCAGGACCGGACGGTGCCCTGGAGTGAGGGTGAGGGAGGGAGCCCTGTGGAGACAGGGCGGCCTGGCCTCGGCCCCATCCCCCGTGCTCTGTGAAGCATCTCATTCCCCCCCAATGCACTGCCTGGGGGAGGGTCCTGGTATCACTCCTCTTGGTTTGACTGGTCACCCCTCTTAATTCGACTGGTATCTCTGATGTAGTTGTCCAATTAGCAGAACTACTAACCACTTGTGCCTTGGGAAAGGAACTTGGGAGGGAGCTATAAGTAACGAACTGTGGAAAACTAACCTTGAAGAAGAGCTAACAAGCCGATAAAGGGAACATCTTGGCACCAAAGACTGGACGGTGGCCAGAGAAGGATGCAGTTTGATAAAACTGCAGAAACTGCGTGAAAGGTAAATGCGACGAGGGGAGATCGCAACCACCGACTCAATTCAGGACCAGAAAGACTTGCTCCCCCCCACCTGAAAGAATCATGCGTGCTAATTTACATAGCAAGTGAGGCTAATTTAAATACAGTAAACCAATAGTGTATGAAATGTTAATCATTAACCAATAAGTGTAAACGTAGGCGGGTTTATACTAATCATGTAGCCTGTGCTGTAGTTTGTATGACGGGTGTGTGATTTGTGGAATTATCAGCGAGCACCCTGCGCAGAATCAACATCTCTATAAGAACCTTCACTTCTCCTCCTCACTCTTCTCCTTTTCCCCCACCGAATACGCCTGTTGGCAGGACCAACGCTGGATCCAGGACTGGTGATTCTCTTTTCCTTCTCTCTCTCTCTTTCACTTTTCCTCAGGTGATTAAGTTGTTAAAGTTGTTAAACTGTAGTCAAGTACTGCATGGCCTACCTTGACTTTCCATAAAGCCGCATAGCTGGGGTAGATATAATCATGAGAGTGTTGGCAAGTGTCAAATATTTGTACTCAATATTTGTCTCTAAAGAAGCTTTCTATTAAAGCTGGTGTTTGCATAAGGACCTTGAGTGTTGGCCCATTTTAATCCACACTGAGAGGATTTGCGAATCTTGGTAACTCCTCCCCCCTCCTCCCAGGTGGGACGTGACACAGGCAATCTAAAGAATTTCCTTTCAGGAAACTTTTGATCTATTGGAATTTGAGCTTGGTGTTGCAATGAGGTGACACGAAGAGCAGCTTCTCCTAGCTGAAGTGCATTCCTAGAAGTTAAAATCAATTGAAATAGTTTAAAAATAAAAGTCCCTGTGTACACACCATCGTATATTTGCTTCACATACCCCACAACTAATTCAGTCTTGATATTCATTATTCTCTTGGGCCTCAAGCCCAATTGTGAAATGAGGTGTGGTTTTCACCAGAGAATTTCTAATGAAAACTCATTCCCAGCCTCTTAGGAAAGTGGGAGATAGTGAATTTTTGTAAGAGACACTCAGCTACTCTGAAGTATACTCTAGGCTAGACTAAAATAACAAATCCCCTTCTGTATTCCGTTGCCCTCCTTTCCTTAAATTAGGAAAGACTAAATGAAGCACTTTCAAAGAGACAAACAGAAAATAGGCTCACAAATTACATTCATTCCCAACTCTGATTTTTATCATCAAAACTATGTTCGCTTGTACTGGCTCTAGCTGAGTCTGGCCACATCGCTTTACTCTGAATGTCTACTTTAGCTCTTTAGCTCCTGCAGATGGTACAGGCCAGGCAGAATAATGTTGAAATTTACAATCTGCAAATGTTGGAACACACTGTTGTATATTCCATAATTGAAACTGTTACTGTGTCCTGTATATCCTGCAACCTTTTTGTACATGCAGCCATTGTTATCCATTTTCTGTAAAATATTATCCACAAAGGTTCAGAAAGTTTCATTAGGGTTGCCATAAAAGTCAGCTAAACCATGTTTTATGCCTTCCCTTAAGTTGAAGTATCTTGCAACTAATAGAAAACACTTTGTGGACCACTTGCTAAATGATTGTGTAGCAGACAAGCAGTATAGGTGATTCATTTTTATATGGAGTGATGATATTAGAAGAGTTAGAAGCTAATACATCTTTAGCTAATGATTTTTCCTTTGTTTTCAGCACATGAAACATTATTTCATGCATATTTTTCTATCTCTGCAAAGCATCTCCATCTGCATTTAGACTGAGGTTATTTTTATTGAATAAGTAAAATGCAGTCCTCCACACACACATTTTGTGAGAGACAATAGAGACGGATTGCAAATTAAAAATTTGGAGATGAGAAACACTTAGCTCACTGATTTTTCTACATCAGGCAAAGAGCCTTACAAGTAGCCTATGGTTTGCAGAGGAGAAAAGTAGTACTGGATAATCGAGATTGGTCATCAGATGTACAATCCCACGAGAGATATAGCCACATGTTTTTCTTTTCTGGGATAGATAGTATGAGTCAATCAGATGTAAGAGGAGTCTGGTTCACTTCTGTGAGTTAAATTGCAATACAAATGACCTATGAAATGTCCCTGTGAAGATTTTTCATCACAGGCAGGGCAAAAGCAGTGGGATTTTGATGCTGCTGTAATTCCTGCTTTGTGAGCACTGAAACCACTTAAACTTTCTCATGCCCTGCTCTGTGTGATACTCCAGTATATTATGCTAAATGAACTATAGCTACTTGGGTGATAAATTATAAAGTCATAGTCTTTCTAATAATTTTCATTTTTTTTTTAAAGTACTAATCAAAGATTTCATATATGACAGGTAGAAATGGGAAGGGGAGAACGAGGAAACTGCACACAAGAAAAAGGTTTCAAAAACTTAGGATAAAAAGTAGCACTAGACAGCCAGTTTGAAATTGCAGTTCACAAATTCATACAGGGATATTGACCCCTATCTAGTATGATCTCCCTCTCGGCCACTATCCTTTTCTGTTTCTTTGAAGTCTGTGGCAGCATGCTGATCAGTTTTACAACAGGCACAGTACTGCATGCACTGATACTTGTTGAAAATCCCTTCCTACTTAGTCAACTAACTTTTTTTATTTATTGTGTTTACAGGACCAATAGATAAATAAATATACTTCTTTCTTGTGGAAATATCATGCTGAAAATTGTGATTCCCATTAAAAAATAACTTCCATTTTACTCAAAAATGCAAATATGTCTTTTGATGGGATGGATGTTTGAAAGAATATTGAAAAGAAGAAAGAAAATTCAAAAACTTTTTCATTTCACAAATGATAGGAGATGTCTGTGATGTTCTTTTTTTTTCTGGTAACTTAGTAGCTTGGGTACTCATTATCATGGATACATTCAATTTCTTCTTGTGCTGGAATCTTACAAATCCGGGATCTAATGTCTTCATGCCTGTATATTCTGGTTCAGTAGGAGAGTTCACTGCCTTTTCCATGGTTGCTCCTTCAATTTATGTAAAATAGTTAGGATAGTCCCACAGCAAAAATGGGAATCATAGAATGCTTTGGGATGGAAGGGACCTTTAAAGGTCATCTAGTCCATCTCCCCTGCAATGGCAGGGACATCTACAACTAGATCTGGTTGCTCAGAGCCCCATCCAGCCTGCCCTTGAATGTTTCCGAGGATGTGGCATATATTTCCTTTAGCCAAAATGCCTGGCAGTCCTAGGACTTTGGCTACAAATATCACCAGGTGGATGAGGAAAGTGAATGTGGCTGTCCTGCAATAGATCCCTAATCTTTTGGCTCTTGATTTTAATAATACCTGCCTTTTTTTGGCCCAGATAGAACTTTTTAAACAAACCTCACATCTATTTTCAAAATCAGCAATGCCAAGATATACATTTATCTTTAAATATTTTGTTTACGGAAAAAGAGTGCCCAGCTCCGATCTTAAAAGAGTTATATTTTGTTAGCGCAATGTTTTACAGTGAATCAGTTTAATCCTGTAAATCCTTAATATAGACAGGGCCTATTTCAGCACAAGTACACACTGCTGTGTTAGCACTATTGCAGTGAAGGCTACTTTAGGTAGAGCAAATAACCTCCCTAGGGCAGAAAGAAAACCTGAGTTATAAAATAATTTTCTAAGTGTTCCTGAACAGAGGTTTGGATACCCTTTCAAAGAGCTTTTCATTTCTCAGCTGCCACCCTGTGTCAAAAACTTTAATTTTGTTTATGGGTAATATGTAATTTGGCACCAAATGACCTTATCAAATTTTCTCAAAAGGAAAAGCAATACAACTGGATTCCCTCAAGTAATTTCTTTGAAGTACTTTTAATATAATGTTCAACCAAGGATTTTTTTTTTATCACTTTCTTTTAGCACAACTTTAGATGGGACCATGTTAAATTGATGCTAGAACACTTTCATCTACCAAAGCTCAAGCATTCATTTGTTTACTTAAACATGTCATGTTTCATTTTTAAAAAACCTTTAGAAACATATATGTAGAACATTTCTACTCTTTGTACACCTTCTTTGATTTGTATATAGAAGTAGGTGAAAACAGACTGATGAATACATGAAGGTAGTAGGGTGCAACTTGCTATCTAAGCCTACAGAAATACAAGGACTATATCTCGTTTAAAAGTTAGAAAACTACCAGCAGAACACCCCTAGCATGAATAGATTCTTCTTTGGTTACTCAAAGACTTTAGTTCAGGGTCGGAATCTTTATTTCCCTTCTTCCTACAGAGGATGCAGAATGATTGAGATGGAAGAATTTAGTCTCTGAAGACTTCAGAACCAGCCCTTCTGCCACTGTCAGGAAGAAAGGTCCACCAGGTAATTTTGAGGCTTCTAATTCTGAAAGCTGACTTCTGACCTCACATTTGTGCTGAAAGTGGACAAAAACTCTGACAAACTTGAGCATTCTGATGAGCGTGGTGACTTATATCCTAATGATCTAAAATTTGATTATAACCAAATAACCATAGCTCTGTCATCTGTAATAAAAGTGGGAAAAAACCCAACTCTGGATTTGTGTGCATGTGTATATACAAATATATGTACATATGCATGTATATGATTGTATGTTGACAATTTGTTAGGGGAGAGTTTCTTTTGGTCCTGAGGTGGGGTCAGTCAAACTAGTGAGGGAAAGATGTCATGGAGAATATGAAACTTCAAACACCTTGGCAACTTTAGACTGTTAAGGAAGAAAGACCTCCAAATGCAAAAAGTGTTATATCATAACAGGAAGGATCTGTCCTGTGTGCTTCTGCAAGCTATGTTAGCAGATTTGTTCATTAAAGAGCAGATGAATTTGTTTTGTTTCACACTACATTGGCTTATTTTTGTAGCCCTTTGCATAGAGCTCTTGGTGATAAACTTACATTGTTAACTTGCACTTGAGTTAACCTATTCATCATTTCAGTCAATTGAACAGCATTGCTGTTTTGTTTTGTTTTTTGACCAGGTGGAGTGGTGGTATGGGAACAACCTGTACTTCAGTTAATTTGCTTTTTAGTGGAAACAGAACTGGAGGTGTAACAGTGGGAAGGGGGGGGGTGGTTAACTAACTCTTTTAAAGGAAAGACTGATGAATCTTTTACAGCACTATGAATTATGTAAAGACAGAGTTACTAAGAAAGAGTTTGGATATCTGTGAACCTAATTTTATAACTGCTATTGAATAGTCTTTTCCATAAAGCTTGTGGTAAGATTAGCTGAGGATCTTGCTTTCTGAATATTTTCATGTTACTTGTTTTTAAATGTTTAGTTCTAAAATAGAATGTTATGTAGAAATAATTTTCATAAAATTCTTAAAAAACTATACATCCATATGATTTATGCAATATTTAAAGAATGTGACCTATCTTTTTAAAACCAGATACTATTACACATTTTTACTCGATTGTCTTCTGTAAATTGTTCTGTGTATCTGTCTGGAGTTTAAACTTCAGTGATGTTTACTGCATTACAGAGCAATCATTCACCACAGTTTTGGATCAAAGGAGCTAGCTGAAATGTTTCTTTCATTAAATAACCTATCATATTGGGTAAGATCAGATACAGCATTGCATTCTGTATTGAGATCAGAAGCCAAATATCAAAACAAATACAGGAAAAGTTATTACTGTATAAATTCTCTCATGTTTAGGTACCTAAATCCAAAGAGTGAGACACTCTTTACAGCCAAGCATCCAGTCAAAACCTTTTGCACTAGATTCCCGAAGTAAAACTGAGTTGCTTCTGCAGTCTTAGATAATACGGTCTGTTTCACAAGAACACTGTAAAAGAGAAAACTGACAGCTGAGAAGAAATTCAAGTGTAAATAAAAATGAGCAGCTGACAAGCACAACACATTTGAAATATTTTGAGGAAAAAAATTCTGCCTCTCAACCTAGTGTGGGCTCAGAGTGTTTTAGTCTTGACCTCTTGGAAGTAAATGAGAGCAGGAGAACAGAACAAACGTGCGCAGGTGCTTACGTAATGAATCTTTGTTGATGAGTAGAAGACAACATATAACAGTATTTCTTGTCATGTCAATATTTCTTGTCATGTCAATATTTCTTGTCCTGTCTGGCTTATAGCCCAGAGAATGATTCTTGGGTGAAAAACTCCCAACTCTTAGACATGTAATGCTAATATCCTCTATGGGCATTTTCTTTGTTGTTGCTGAAAAAGTCTTCTGATTTTGAAAAGCTTTTGTAAAAAAATCAGATTAAAAATTGACATTTTGAACAAAGAAACATTAGTGCTTGAAATATTTTCTTTCATTTTTTTGTTTGTTTTTAGAAAGAATTTTTGTGGAAAATTATGTATTAACTCAGAGTTGGAGAATTCCTTAGCAATGTATATTATTACTGTGACCCTGGCTTCATATGCAATAATACCTAGGTAAATGTCAAACTATCTGACATTCCAGGTTGAGTATTTGGTGTTGGAATGTTTTCATTTACAGTGTTTAATAACCTAAATCCCATGTATGTTCTAACTAAAAGGACATTAGCTTTGTAGATAAGAATAATACCTTTCCAAGTAAGTTCAGATAAGAAGGCAGATTTAAAAAAGCTTTAAGGACTGGTTGAAACGAACCAAACAAAATGAAAAACCTTTAGTGACATTTCTCTTGGTCTGTTGAATCTGTAAATTCCAATTTTATTTTGTAAATTTATTCACATATGAATAGTTTTATTCATGCTTAAACTTGAGTTTCAAGAAACAAGACATAAAACCTGATCATAGACCCCTGTTACTCTCTAAAATTAAATGGAAAAAATAATCATAGTGTTGTTGCAACAAATACACAAAACTATGGACTGTACTTCTGTTACTCACTGGAAAGTGCTTTCAGGCAGAACTTGAAGATCATAATTTCATCAACATTTATGGATCTACTCGATATAGAAACTAAGTTTGCACTCATGAATTTAAGTTATGTGTATGTTTATATGTATATATAGAAAATCCCATTCGCGTTGAATGTAGAACCAATGTAAAATTCTGGCAACAGAATGGGTGCATCTTTTGAACACAGTTTATGTACAAATAGATATATATAAGTGTATATACACTTGTATTTACATATATTTGCATGTAAATATATATGTAAATAGATATAGGTATATATACATATAAGCCACCAACTCTTCAATGTCCTAATTAACATGATGCTAAGTACTAATAATATTTTAAGCACTTTCATTAACTCTATTTTCAGTACTGTTTGAACAGATTGTAATTTAAAAACTATTGATTTAAAAATTTTAAACATATAACATTGTTTAAACTAACTAAACTGATCTCAGTTCACATGATCTAACATGACTGTTTCCTGCTGTAGACATGGCCTCAGGGAGCTAGCTACAGGTTATAAGTCTAGGTCTGTGATTTTTGTCATGAATCTAGGCATGAATTAGCAAGAAGAATACAATTCATGTGTAAAAATACTAGCAAAAGAAATTTCAAGTCCAGATTTTGAGCATTTGACTCCTAATTGGAAAAAAACAATACATACTGCTGCTGGTATCTTCTTTAATATCTGTAATGATAATATAAAGAAAATAAAAATCTAATCCATTATTTTCATTTATTTGTAAAACATGACATGAACACTGATAACAGGTAAAAATATATTCCAAGGAATCATTATAGGAAAATTTTTTTGCCCTTAAATATTCATCCTCTTCAGTGGTACTGTTTACATCAGTTCTAGAGAAGGAATTTTTGTGCTCTAGGCATCTGATCATATATGTCAAGCTCATTCTGAAGGAATGAAGCTGATCTATATTCTGGCTTTTTGAGAACAAAAAAGTGGACAAATATTTACATATTCTTCCTGGTAATTGATGCATCCCAGAATTATTCAGTAATCATATTTCCTTGTAAGAATATGTCAGTTGTTTAAAACTAAGTAAAATTCTAAGTTAACAGATATCTGGTTCTATCAGACATATGAAAAAATAACATAAAGGACATAAATATTATTAATTGCTTCATCTGGTCAACATAAAATATTAAACAATTAAATAATTAAAAATAATTTAAATATGCAAAATGAATATTTGATACATTGAGAAGCTATTGTTTGTACTTATATTTTTCACCAGCAATTCCTTGAGAAGCAAGTATTTTGGACAGCATTACTTCAAAAGCCCTTTATTTTAATAATATATGAGGTTTGACATTCCTGCTTGTTTAATCTCTGACTCCTTAAATATTTTTGAAGTTCCATTACTAATGGGACAGCTGTTTATTCCTCTCAAAACTGCAGTTATATTAAGTTGAGTGCAGATGAATTTAATGTTGTTCAAAGAAATACCTAGGCTCGTTTAGGGATATGGCAAGCAATAAGAGCCTCCATCTAACAAGGTAATATCCTATATACCAAATGCACATTTAAGGTGTAGTAAAAAGTCAAAAATAAAATGACTGAGTAAAGAAAAATGAATAATATTATCAAAATAATAAATCAATTCTATTAGACAATTTAGTTTAATTCCAACATAATTACATGTAGTGGTATGGGTAATTTTTATTCTCATTAGTCTATACACATGCACTTACATTTATAAGAAATTTATATGCAAGAAAAAAGTATATCTGTAAATCAAAGGAGAATTAAGAAAGTAAAAACACAAGTACACTGTAGATGGAAATCATGACAATCAAAACGTGAATGCTGGAAAGGATTGAAAGGAAAGGATTACATAGGAGAATTAGTGAGATAAGTAAAAATGAGGCAATGAAGAAAGAAAATTAAGTCTGGCATTTGCTGTAGTTTATATCATTTGATAAGCTTGTAAGGTAAAATCCTAGCTTGACTAGAATTAAGGCAAAGTGCCCTCTTTCTCTAACAGAATTAAAATTCCATGCCTTATGCTTGCATTCTTTAATCTATACTATGTCATTCAGACATGTCATGACAAAATTAACCCCTGATATAATTCAAGTGAAGAAAAGGAGCTATGCATGGGATGCATTTTCTTCTAATCTTTGCTAGTTCCTTACAACATGAATTTAGGTATTCAATATTACAAAACTGTAATAAGATTGATCTCTTATTCATTGGTGAAATAGCAATGAAAGAAGGCTAAGACAATTTTACAGGCTTTTCTTCCTTGAATGACTAACTTGTTCATACTTCAGACTTAAAAAATATGAGTAGGATTATTAAATAAAGAAAACATTAACATTCATGTATTCTAACTTCTGAGAAAAAATATCTCACCTAATAATTAATTAGATTATAAACTGAGTACCCTTTGAGATTGGTACTCAGATGAAAGTGATCATATTGCTGAAAATAAGGATTGAGAATAAGTGGGAGAAAAAGTGTGACATATAAGAGAAAGGACTAAAACTGACTTTTAATGAGAGGGAAGTTAATAGCTCATAATGGAAACAATGTACGAGGGACTGGGTTACAATATAACTGTTGTATGAGGCAAGTGGGGTGAATAAATTGAAGCTGTCAGTAGGCGACTGTAACAGAATACCAGTTAATATTACAAAGTAAAATTTAGGTTTAAATTCATGTAGTAAAAAATAGCAAGAGGAAATTACAATTATTTGGAAGATTCGTCTTTGCCCATCATAGTAAAACTTTATCGAAAGTAGTATCCATGCTCTCCAAAAGTACTGCTATTAAGATCAAAGTAAAGCTTTACTTTTTATCATTTTGAATGGCTGATCATTGTAAGTAGAGATTTCTAAGCAACAGGATTCTGTTTGTTACTTTGTTTCACACACAGCTATGGAAACTAATTTTCTGAAAATATTAATTACTTTGGTACTCTAATAAGGAGGTTAACCCTGTGGCACATTCAAGTTATATTTAATCATCTGTATTCTGTTTGTTTGTTTTTTAAGGTAATGAATACAGCACTTTTTAAAATCAATAATTATTACATTATATATGTTCAGTCTTTGTCCATGAAATATTGCCTGAGATCGTCTCTATTCAAAAGTCGGCATTTGATAGTTTACCACACAATTTACTCAGAGATATTATAAAGGTGCTGACCAGAAAGCTGACCAGAATTTTCTTTCAAAACTTTTATTTGATGAAAAAATGCATTTTTCTTAAAATATACTTTCTCTGTTTCTGATATATGCTAAAAAATACTGTTTGGGAGCAGTCATTTGAGGGATGTAGTTTGCTGAACCAGATTTCTTAGGGCAATTTGTAGCACTTATAAAAATGAGAGTAATTTCATTTACATTTTTTAAAAAAGACTTACAAAATTCTAGTTATTTTCAAACCTGAGTATTGGCCTATTTCTGACAGAATTGTCTTTTAAAAGGTACCTGCACTCTACCTCTAAACTAACCCATTCATCTCTACACTAATACAACTCCTTCCTTAAAGTGCAGAATAAAAGAGGAAATGAAAACAAAGTTATTTTTTCTTTGAAGTAATTAAATTACAAAACCTGATTGAGATTTTTGAAGTCTCCCTCTTTTTTAAATTAGTGAAAACTACAGAACTCCACAAAGATTATTAAAATAAGCACAACTCCTATATTGACTCATAAATATGGTTTTGAGTATATCATTGTGATTTACTTATCCTCAAATATTTCGCTTAACCTCAGTTGCCAGTTGTTCTGTGGATTCATACCTATTTCTCTCACATCTTTTCAATGTGCAAATTAATTCAGTAGTGTTAGAATATTTCATGGGGAAAAAAAGATCTTTTTACCGTAAATTCTTTTATTTTGATAGACAGGTGTTAGAATCCATCACATGTATGTCACTTCTTTTTCCAAATGGAACAGATAGCACTTCGGAGTATCATGCAGAATAACTTGCTTCTAAAAGTGCTACAAAAAGATCAGCATGAGAACTATTAATAAGGTACAGACCTTGTTTAATCTCTCAAAAGCAAGGGAGGTAATTGAAAAAATAGGTCATTGTGGAATTTTTAATCAAATGTAATATATTTACCTCTGCCAGTCTGTCAAAGTACTCATATTTTACTAGCAATTTATTCTGAGAAAAATTATTTCACTGAGCATTTTATTACATACAGATTCAACATGCTGTAGGTGAAGTAAGAAGTCTTGGCTGCTGTGGGGCTATTTTATTACATTCCTGACTGTCTTGGGTTCCAACATGTGATGTTCTCTATAATAAGAATCCTGCCTATAGACAGAACATCCTTTATTCTCGGTGTTTATAGGTCAACTTTTTTTTTCAGTTTTCAAAAAAATCAGCAGCTTTTGAACATCTTTGAAACCACATCCTGTAACTGGTGGCACTATAAATATGCCTAACTGAACTACATGATGTCACCAAATAAATACTGACTTTTATTTGATTTTTAAAATGGAACATGGAACAAAAAGATGCTACTAAGACCAGTGATGATAATGTCTCTAAAGCAAGGTCATATAAGGGCTACTGGGGGACAGAACCCTATGAATCTTTGAGAGGCTTCATGGGAAGAAATTACAGCATAAACCACCTCTGATTAGAGTAATGCTATTGAGATAAAAATTAAAGGCCTAGTTCACCATTAATGTCACTCCAGTTTTTCATCAGCACATCTCAGTGAAATCAATTGACTAAAGTTGATATATGTAATCTCCATTAGTTTAGAAACATTTATTAAATTTATTCCTTTTTTCCAGTGCAGAGAAAATCCAGTTATTTCTTCTATTTCTGCCAGCCTTATTAAAGCCCATTAGCATTTTGCCAATAATTTAACAGGTTGCAAGTTTTAATCCAGTGTTTAAAGTGAAGCAGTCCTTGAACATTTTCTGACTACAACAGTTTTTACCTGTGCTGGTTTTGTCTGGGATAGAGTTAATTTTCTTCGTAAAAGCTAGTATCAGGATATGTTCTGGATTTGTGCTGGGAACAGTGTTTATAACACAGGGATGCTTTAGTTATTGCTGAGCAGTGCTTACACAGGGTCAAGGCCTTTTCTGCCTCTGACACCACCCCACCAATGAGTAGGCTGGGGGTACACAAGAAGCTGGGAGGGGACACGGCTGGGACAGCTGACCCCAGCTGACCAAAGGGATATTCCATACAGTATGACATCATGCTCAGCATATAAAGCTGAGGGAAGAAGGAAGGGGGGGACGTTTGGAGTGATAGCATGTTGTCTTCCCAAGTAACTGTCATGCATGATGGAGCCCAGCTTTCCTGGAGATGGCCGAACACCTGCCTGCCAATGGGAAGCAGTGAATGAATTCCTTGTTTTGCTTTGCTTGCGTGCGCAGCTTTTGCTTTCCCTATTAAACTGTTATCTCAACTCATGCATTTTCTCACTTTTACTCTTCTGATTCTCTCCTCCTTGCCACCAGGGGGGAGTGAGCGAGTGGCTGTGTGGTGCTTAGTTACCAGCTAGGGTTAAACCATGACATTACCTTACAGCACGTTAATGTACAAAGGTACCTAAACAAATGAGTGTAAGTAGTCCTGCTCTTACTCCTATGCTATGAACCAACTGTCTATGAACAGCATCAGTTCTTATAGGTATCTAGCCCAATTAGCACAGTAATGAAGCTGAAGCGGAGTGTTTATCCTCTCAGGTTTGGCACCACGGTAATGCAGTTTGACATCTACCAGACCACAGCTGGCTGAGAGAACGTCCCTTGCCAAATAACAGGCCTTTTTTGCTACAAGTTAATGTTTCAGTCTGAAGAGAATAATACCAAGTAAGAAGAACACTTTCCTCTCACTGTTGCTTTTTCCTTCTTTTTTTTCTTTCATAGAGATATTTATGTATTTTATAATTACGCATGACAAATATTGTTGTTAGAAGAGTATTACACTAAACATTCAAAAGCTAATTCTTGCTAATAATCAAAATAACTCAAAAGCTCATAACTTGTTATCCATCTGCACCCATGATAGGTGCAGAAATAGGGCAAATTATGGGATAAACTACGTGATCATATACTACTTTAATTGTGGACATTCATCCAGCTTACTGAATGAAACAGAGGTTAAATAGAAAGAACAGGATTCATTACAGACTGTAATATTGTATGTAATACTTTTTGTAATAAATAAGCACAAAAGAATTAAAGGGAGGTTGTACATTTTACCTTTACTGGGACATAAGCACACAAGAGTAATCATATCAGTTCAGAGCAGATGTCCAACAAGCCCTGAATCCTATATTCAAGAGTGGACAATAATAGATACTTAGGAGAGAGCACTAGGACAAAGGAACTATATAATGACACTCTTCCAGCCACCAGTGATCTTCAGCTTAGGAACTTCTTGAGCCAGAGCTGCTATCTATATGCAAATAATCCTTGATTTTTATTTTTTTAATTATTATTATATGGATTTATCTAATTGCTTTTTCAGTTCTTCAGTATTCATAATAACTCATGGTAGGGAGTTTCATGGCTTAATTAGATCCTGTGTGAAGAATCACATCCTTCAGTGTGTTTTGAATGTCACTTCTTAGATTCATGTGATATCCTTTGGTGTATTAGAGGTGGAAAATAAGTCACCCACAGTTCTCACACTTTTCTAGACTGCTGTCTCTTCCTACCCTAGTGACACTTTGTTTTTCTAAGTGGCAGCACTCCAGCCTATCCACTCCACAACCATCAGCTGTTTCATACCTGTGATCATAATTGTTACTTTCTTTGAGTATATCCCAGTTTTAGTATACTCTTTTTGAAATGGAAGCACCAAAACTGCAAGAGGTGTTCAAGATGAAAGTTGATGCACAATTGTAGGCTGGCATTGTTTTCTCTTTTGTCCTCTATTCCTTCCTGGATGATGTCTAACATTCGTTCACCTTCTGCCCAAGGTTTTCTGTCTGAGTGCCATTCACCAGCTCAGAGCCAATCTTGTGTTACATAAAATTAGGGTTCTCATTTTGGATTTCTGTCTGAGTGCCATTCACCAGCTCAGAGCCAATCTTCTGTTACATAAAATTAGGGTTCTCATTTTGGAGGTATGACATTTCACATCTATCTATGCTAAAATGATTTGCCGTTGTATTACAGAATTTTCCATATTATGAGATCCCTTTGCACATTTGTCGTGTTTGGGTAACATCGTTCCTACCTTGAATTCAGTACTGTCAACAGGCATTATTATCTCAGTAATTCTAATAGTTCCAGACTATTCCTACTGATGTGCTTAGTACAGACATTTGACCTAATGGCTTAGAGTCTCATAAAGCTGCCTAGAATCTTTTCTAATAATTGACAACCCATCAGCTGCCTTTCAGTAGAACAGCACCGGCAGTTGTGAGAGAAATTTCATATGAAGTCAGTATTTCAGTTATTTTGTCCTTTGGGAGTTTTTGCTGATTATCTTCTGATCCTCATAGTTTATTACAGTTCTCACTAGCTTCCACGGAATATCCTTTATTAGCAAGTTTTTAATTTAAGACAGAACTTCCCATGCACCACCTGTGTTCTGACATGAGTACTTCCCTTTTTGCTCCTCTTATACTGTAAAGATTTCTTATTATTTTTCAGACTTTTGGAAGTTGGTCTTCCATTTTTCTGTTCATGTTTATCTTTTCTGTATTCTCTATATGGACACAAATTAATCTGTAGGATGAGTACTTAAAGTAACATAGAAACATTAAAGTAGTATTGGTCAAATGTACTTGGTTATTCTTAATTCTCAGCTTTCACTTTTCTCTCACCCCAAAATCTTCTGTAGCCAACTGGCTTTCCTTACCCTCACCATTTCTCACAACCCTTCTCAGACTCCCAGGTCTAGCCTGCTTCTAGGCACCTAGTCTTCTCCAGAAAGGCTCAGACCCTTTACTATAACTCTTGGTCATAGTTTTACCACACCAAATTTTATCTGAAGACTTGTCCACTGACCTGTGATCTGATTTGCATCATCTGTGCATTCAAATCTTTCTCTTACACTAACAAAAAAAAATGTTGAAGTGAGGTTAATTTGTAACCAATTGGAAATGGGATCATTTGATGGTATCTGTTGGCCAACAATACAATGTGAAACCAACTTGCTTATAAAAAGGTAATGTAGATTAAATAAATAGATTAAATAACAAAATATCTCATTGATATTTATGAAAAGCTGTTAGATCCATTATGTAAGCACACTAATATGTGTTTTACAAGCTGGCTAGTTTCTTTAGTTGTGAAATGGAGCTTTAAATGAAAGAGACTGTCTCTCTCCCTACTTAATTCCCCTCATGCAAAAAAAAAAAAAAAAAAAAAAGACACACACCCCCCCCAAATTGTATTATTTGAAACTGCATTAGTTTTCTGGATTGCTTGCGAACTTTGTAAGTCTAATGATCATATCATGAAGTATGAGCGACTTAGATTAGAAATCTGATCATAATATGCACCTTTTTTATTACTGGCTAAACATAAATCTAGGGATTATCTTACTGGCAGAGCTGTCTGTTTTGACTTTGAAATTTGTCATACAGAAATACTTCATGATATTCCTGTCAGTAAACTTTCTTCATTAGAATAATTCCAGAAAGTGATCAAAATGGGGATCACAGTTAAAATCAGGTTATTAAAAAAAAGATCACTGTTTACCTAGCTGCAAATAAGATATCCTTTGTTTACACTTCTTTCTTCATCCCTTAATCCATACACAGCTCTGAAGGAAAAAAGAGCTGCCAGAATCAAAACCTGGACCCCTTATGATAGTGCCTTACCAGCAGACCTCAAGACTAGCAAAACCCAGTTCTGAGTAGTAAAGTGTAAATTAGGAGACAATTATGGACAAATTCATATCTAATATTAATTATAATGTCTGGCTTTAGGAATATTTAGGAGTTTTGAGTTGCACTATCATGTTTACATGTTTATGTTGTTACTTTTATTTGAATTGTATACATGAGATATAGTGAAGATATTAATTTATTTCTTACCTTTACCTGTTGATAGCATATTTGTCAAACCTTTCCTTTGGAAGAAGAGATCATAAATCTCTTGAGGATTAGATGAAGTGTATCTAACATTTTTGCTTCTTATTTTCTTAATTATTACAGTTTTACATTGGAGTTAGTGCTGCACCAGTTCTCAAAGACACAGAATTTTGTTGGTGACCTGTAATGACCTCCTAGCAGAGTGTGCCGATGCATCAAAAAGAAGTGTTTCCTTTATGGACTGTTTTTTTATGTACAGAGTTGTCTTTGTGCAGCTACTTACAGAAGAAAAATCTGTATTACTCATAGAGCTAGAATAAACACAGAAAAACATTTGGGATACAGTACCTAGCACCTTTTATAGGAGGAAGAGAAAGGAAGAAAGGATAATGGGTGGCTTAAAGGACAGTAGTGATATTTTTGGTTTTGATGTATTTATCTTAATGTATTTGACTTGGCTAAGGAAAAGATTGTTCAAACTTTTATTTCAGTACTCAGTTTCAGTTCTTTATAAAGGAAAGGAACGTTATGTGAAATTAAGAAAGAAGCTGATACAGGGAGTTACATTCTTGCATTGGGCCAGTGAGTGAGAGGTGAGGACAAATGGAAATAGAAGAGGACCTCCAGTGCCCAGTCTACCATCACTGATGGATTATGTTGTCTATTTTGGTAAAGATACACAGCCTCTCTGCAGTTAAGTAGGTGAAGTATGATATTAGTTACTTGCGTCAATATCTGCTTCTGTCATTGTTCATTAAGCACTTTATCTGTTCTACATGTAATACATGTATATTTATGTATAGTTTTTTATTAAATGCAGAACCAACTTTTTTCCATTGGGGCATATAATTCAACAGACAGCATATCTTAATCTATTATTACTAATATTTGTCTCTACTAGATTCCACATATATAGCATAATCAGATATCCTTTTTTTAAATTAATTAATTAATTAATTATATAGAGAGCACCTCTTGTCCATTTTATCTAAGTTTACTTATTTAAGGGAAATCTGCAGCTTGGCATCTTTATTTAACACCTTGGTAGATTATTACTCAAATTATCTGCAGACGCAATAAGCCAGGTGTTGGTGACAGGGAAAGACCAGAAGGAAATACAGAAATTCTTGAAGGAAACAGGGAAATTCTTGAAGGCAATGGGAAATTCTTGAAGGCAATGGGAAAAGAAGACTTTTGTCTCTGCTTTCCTTTGTGCCTGGGTAAGGGAAGGCTAGGGAAGCTGGTGTGTAAGTGCCCTATACTTGAGGTGCATATAGTCTCTTGGCATTCTGGAAAATTTGCACTATCCTTTTGGTTTTGTTTATATTTTGGATTTGTTTTGTTTTGTTTTTTTCTTTAAGCTATAAAGTTATTTTAAATTCTGTTTTGTGTGATTTGTTCTTTTTTAAATAAGTATGTGCAATAGAAATTAGAAATTAATATAAATTTGTAAAATATATAACTGATTTTTGAGTGACGCAGTCACATTAATAGAGGCAGATAATGAAAATACAGTTGAACAAATGTTTCTTGGTCATAGACTAGCTTTTTCATTTATAATGCCATTATTCCTTCTTGTGTAGACAAATACTGAATAGCACCCTTTGTTTTTCTTCTGCTCATGTCAGTATAATTGTAGTGAACATCACTGCCTCCTTTCTCCCTAAACACACAAAAAAGAGCAATGCTACGGGTTCTGAGTTACATTGTTTTGGTAGCAATAATGACTGATTTGCTTGGGGGAAAACTGTCAAGTCTCTGTGTAAATTATTAACAAACACAATTCTGTATTATTAATAAGACATTGCAAATATGGCTTAATGGTAATTTAAAATTATGGCTTTAGAAAACAATTGTTTCTTTACAGTTCTTATTGACAAAAACAATTCGCCATCTTTATACCGGGGAATATTTCACAGAGTATCAAGGAAAAGGACAATTTTAATAGCAACTTCACCAGATTTTTGCATTTACCTCAATATTTTCTACCTTTTTATAAAGTTAACTCATTGTAACAGACAGGAAAATTCTAAGGAGAGAGTAGAGATTCACATAGGGTGAAATTAGCTTTTCTGTGAATGTAACTATAATGTGTTTTTCAGCATTTGCAATTCAATCATAATAAATTGTTCCTTCTTGATGAAAATCCTGAGGACAATGCACATATGTGAATACTATCTCTTAAGTTCAAAAGATCTAGGGAATACTGCACTAGTATTTAGGTGCTGTACAAGAGTGGGAATGTTAAACACACACTGCTTTTCTGCTGAACGTTGTAGAGAAAGGATAGTCTCATAGTCAAGAATGGTCTCGTAGTCGAGAACAGTCTCTTCTACAGATACCCCCTCTGAGCTTGGACAAGTAAATCACCCTCTCCGTACCTCTGTGTTTCTGATTTTAAATTAATGGTGTTGATAACTTCCCTGCATACATAAGGTGATATCAACCTGTATTTACTAATTGTATGGCACTGTTTCCATATTAATGGGATCACTGAAGAAATATTTTCACTGGAGCACAGACTGACTCTCAGCTGGGACAAGGATGTTTGCATGAGCTTTTATAAGAAAATTGGCAATACAATTGTGGTAAAGAGAACCAAACTTTATATCACTTACCTTAAAAACTTTTTTTTTTTTCAGTCAAGCTTCTTAGCTTTACTTTGAATTTGTTTGAAACTTTAATAACTTCTCAGATTTCTTTTTCCTGTTTGCATGTGTGTGCCATATGCTGTCAAGGAGACTTCCTTAGTTAGATAGCTGCCATTAAACTAGTAGCTCTGATAAACTCTGGTAGCAATCAGGTGAGACGTCTTAATTGTACAGCCTGAAAACAAGATGTTTTGTTGTTTAATGGTTTGTTGGACATGTGTAGGATGTAATTATTTAGAGGAAACAGATTTTATATTAATGTAGTTATTTCTTTAGATACAGCTTTGCTTATGAATCATCTTCCATAGCTTGAACTTTGTATTTAATAACAATTCAAGGATATATATGATGAAAAGCAATATTCAGTGACATCTAGCTTTATTTTTAAAAGTTGTTCTCTCTTGCATCTTTTTCTTCATTAGTGGCCATTGGAAGGTGAAGAGAAAAACTTTCTCTGTCAAGCAATAAAAATATGAAGTTCTGTTTTGTTAATCATCAGTCCATTTTGAAATATAGTTTTTTTGGTTTTGTTTTTTTTTTTAAGAGCAAAATTTGTGTTTTGGGCAGGAATCTTTATGATTGCATGAAGCAATATCAGCTCTTTCCAACTATTTGGTCTTAATTAGCAATCGGGTAGCTGCTGTGAAGCCAGCATGGGAAATTCTTCTTTATTCAGTTCAGCTACATGAAGAAAAAGTGTCCAGAGTCTTTGTATTACTTTCCTTCTTTTGTTACTATCGCTGCACAATTTCTAATGGGATTTTGTCAAATTAACGAGCTACTATAGACAGCACTGACAGTGATACAAGGAGATAACATCCTTTAACCAGATTGTGTCTATTGAAGGTCTGGGCAGTGTAGACAAAGGGTTTATAGTAGCCTTATTTCCATCCATCTGTACATATTTTTCAGGGCTGACTTTGTACATGAAAGAATATGGCCAGAGTCCAGAATTTTGCAACAGTTTTCTGGCATAGGATTTTCAGAAGCAGCGCGTGTTATGACATTCTTTTGGCTATATGTCTTACACTTGGAACAGAGGTATAAAAGTACTCTGAATATAAGCGGCAATTTAACAGCATAATTCTGCTTTGTTGCCTTATGTGATACTTCATGCTTCTTTCAAATGCAAGGACTCAATACACGAAAGCCAGACACTGGCCAGAACCATTAGTCAAATATTTGTAAGCATTTCTGCTGGGCTTTCCTTCCCTCCATTAGGCATGTTATTCAAAAGAGAGTATGAGAAGAAAAAGTCAACTTGTTCTCTAAAACAGAGTTTCATACATTTTCACCTAGGACTGAATAAGAAGGTTTATAGGCAATTGAAAAAGATATATACAAATGACGAGACTGACTTTTTTAATACTAATGAGGTGAATGCAGCTGTAAGAGAAGCTAATAAAAATATTTTTAATACATTTGCTTGAAAGGTAATAAAAATTCTTGTTCCTTTGTGGAATAAAAGTGTAATACAGCTATTAAAGATATTGCAGGGAGAGCGAGATCTAAATAAAGCTGAGATGTCACATTTAGTAGAAAGCTTAATGGAATATAAGAGGCTCAAAAGGTTATAAGGCTGAGAGAAAGTATATATTGGCATAAGTTTTATTCAAGTGTTAGATGAAATACAGTGTCATCAAAACTGAGATGAAGGTCTACAATGCTAGGATAAGTAGAGAAGATAATTACATAAAAAATGTATTACTATGTGAAATTTAAGCTGTGATCATATATAATGGAAGGCTTTGTTATACGATGCATCCGTGGTGCCTTTTGATGCATTAGGACAGGAGAAGCATAAGGAATGCTTTGAGCAGCCAAAGAAGACACTCTGCTTAGAAGCAGATGCATCTCTATATTAAAAATAGCTGCTACATTTGGTTCATTAAAACTCACCACTTTGGAGGGGAATGATATATGGAACATTTCACCTATAGACATCTTTGAGTCTGGCTTTATGAGAGTCAGAATCTGAATGTAAATGTTTTCCTTTCAAGGTGATTCTTCCAGTAAGGGGAGACATCCCTCAGCAGAGCAATGCAGGAAAACTCACACTCCTACTTGCCACGCTCTGTCTGAAAACTGTACTGCTTTTATTCCTTCCACTGTGAGTGCATCTGCGTTAGCATTTTGGTTTGGATCAGGAGTCATCTTTTGCTGTGAATCTCCTGATTCACACCCACTTACATTATTTTGATTTTAAAATTGAGTGATCTTGGAGTTCATGAACAGTATTTCTCTGGAATGATGCTAAACCACAGATATGCTTCAGGAGCACACCTGGTACACTGCATCCACTAATGGACATTCAGGCCATGCAAACAAACCAGAGTCAGTATTATGCACCCCTGCCCTCTCATACAGTGTGGATGTTGGTCCTCAATGTCAGCTATTTTTCTTTATAAATTTACTCTTACTGGTACACGCTAGTTACTGAGATAGGCATAGCCTTGCTGTTGAGTACTCTTCATCTCATGATTTGAGGATATGACCAAAAAAAAGGCTTTGAAGCATTGGCATTTAGTAAACAGGTGTGGTTAATTGAAATGGCTATAAAATATTTATGTTCATCATTAAATCTTACAGAATTTTGTTGCTTTATTAAAATAATCTTCTCATTCAAAGTTTTTCTTAGTTAATATCTGGGAAAAAAAAGTTGACATTGAGTATGTCCTGGAAACTTTTGACAGCAAAGGCTTATTTCATTAATAAAACCCCTTTTTTTTCCTCCCTTTATTTTTAACAAATAAGCAAACATTATGAAACATTACTGGAGCTGTAAACATTCTGTCTACCTAACAGAAGGAATGACTGTATAATTTATCCTAGGCTTTTAGTAGTGATTTTGTTTGCTAAACCCATTCAGTCATTTGTTTTGAGTCTACTTAGAACATACCATATTGAACTAACAGTGAATAGATGTAATTTGCATTAGTTTAGTGCATTGGGGTAAACAGGACCTGAAGACCCTAGTGAAAACACTTGATATATATCTCATAACTCATTAATCTGTAGTAGATGGTAGAGCTTATTTTGGCTCAGCAGACAGTTCCAAAAGATAATTGAATACCAAGTCCAAAAGTATGACTTGTTCATTTGACATTTATAAGTATTTTATCTTGTTTGAGGAAAAAATGAAGAGCAAAGACATCTTCTCATAAAAGGACAGGAAAATTCTTATTATCACTTAATTTTTTTTTCCCGAGGTAAATATTTTCTGTTTATCCTGTTGAGGGAAATTAAGGGGCTATGGAGTTGTAAATTGGGTTAAACCCTATGAGCCATATGGGAAGCAAAAATCTCCCTAGTTAGAGAAATGGTCTCAGGAAAAAGTAATTAAATTACAACTAAAGTACTTTCAGGAAACACAGATTAGTGAATCCCCCAAAGTAGAGAGTATATAATTTTACATGACAGTATTACTAAATCTGATGATAAAAACATAATGTGAGCTTATAATATAAATCTTATGGTTCATCATAAAAAATTGCCCAAACAGTTCTCATCAGAGTCTTCAGATTGTCTGAAATGTCTTGACTTATGGACGCCTCTTTGAAGTCCTGACTGTGATGCTGTATGAAGTAAAAAGTGATCAAATAATTCAGCAAATGTTTTAATGCAGTATTCAGTATTCGTACTGACATAAGTTCTAAAAAACAGTGGTGGGGTGACCCTGCCCAGTTGCCAGATCCCCACCCAGCCACTCTCTCACACGCCCTCCTCAACAGGACAGGGCAGAAAATAAGATGGAAAAGCTCGTGGGTCAGATAAAGACAGGGAGATCGCTTACCAATTAACGTCACGGGCAAAACAGACTCGACTTGGGGAAAAGTATTTTCATTATTGCCAATTAAAAATTGAGTTGGATGGTGAGAAACAAAGACAAAAACTAAAAGTCACCTTCCCCCCACTCCCCCCTTACCTTCCCCCTTCTCACTCCCTGTCCTTACCCTGCTGAGAGAGTGAAGGGACAGGAGAAAGCAACAGCATTTTTCTCCTTCCCCACACATTATGCTGTTACGTAGGAGACTTACACAAAGCAGAGCTTCAGATTGTCTTTCACTTGCTTTCCCACTAGCCAAAGAGAACCACCAAATTTTTAATTCAGGATAACACATACCTGCCACAGTGAACTACTCCTCTGAGATATGAAGTCAGAGCTAGAAGTGACCAGAATTTCCTGAGGGCAAGTTTTTTTCATTGATATATACTGTTACCGGAATTTATGACAAAAGCAAGTGTGCCAGTTCCTGCAGTGGTAAATTTCTAATCAAAATAATGGAGGCCTCCATTCTGAATACACAATAGTGCATTGTTTTTATCATTATGAACGTTGGGGTACTTTTGAATTCAGGAAAATAATTTACCACACCGCTGTATTAATAATGACCACATATAAACTACCTTTTGAGGAATGACAGAGATGTATTTTGGGACTGGGTATATTCTCTTCGCAGAATGAAGAGAGTCAAAATAATCTGAGAACAGGTCTGTATTAGGAAGTCACCAAACCTATGTGCTGTGCACTTGTGTTATATGACAAAGTCCTTCAGTTCTTTCCATACTAAATAGTAGAAATACTTTTTAATCCATAGATAAAATAGAAAATTGGTCAAAATGTGCATACACACTCATGTAGGTGAATGCTTGCAGGTTTGTAGTATAAGCTTGCAGAGCAAGACTTTTCACTTAAAGTTCTGTCTTAAAGATGACCCAGTTATTGTATCCATTTCCATTCACATGTGCCAGCATTAAATTTTTTTCTATGTAAGTGATCATTGCTAGGCATAAAAAAGTTAGGAGAAACAAATCTAGCTGTATTTCTTAGCATCAGTTTTTACTGTGTTTATAGAGTTCTTGGCTCTTTGCAGATGTATTAGAAGACAACTTTTCTGCCGATTACCACTAAAGAAGCTATAGTTGACCTAACACTTCTGATGAAAACTTTTACAAGATATTGCTGAATCTTATTTGCTACTAAAAAAGGCTACGTAACTTTTTTCCTAAAAGCTGAATGCACACTGTTCCTATTTGAAAAGCTCAAACTTTCATTATCTCTGTGCTTTTAGGTTCACTTTCTCACTACCCTTATTTCATTTTAAGTAATCAAATTTAGCAGACTGCTACCACCCTTAGGTATTATGCTTTACTCCTCTGCTCATTTTGCCTTCTGTATTTTATTATGCTAGTATTTCTGTTTGCTGCCCTGGAGGATTTCTTTTTCATTATTTTGACCAGAATTTGCTTATGTGTCTGTATTTGTCTGTATTAAAAATTCATGTATAAAGTATTTGTAAATAAGAACATACCATATAGCTCATCTCTGGAATGAGCACAGCAACACTCTGCACATACACTGAAACATAAGAGACATAAAAATGAGCATTTAATGTGGTCACTGGTATAAAGGAATGCATGGTATTAATTGTCAAAATAACACCTGGGAAGATTTAATAAAACCATTTTTCAGATAGGAAGGAAAAGGCTGTTCTGGGAAAACTCACAGGATACAGAAGTCTGTCAGAACAATAATGGAGTATGCTAAATACCAAGCCAAACAGCCAGCCTTTCCCAACGCACATATGACTTTTAAAAAGCTTTTAAGCCCTGGACAAAAGAACCTTTAGATGGTATAGTGCTATACCCAGAAAGGCAGAAAATATCTATCCACACACAAAGTAGATATGCATATGACACTTTGGCTGCTGCTCATTTTCTTTTTATATATATTCAGTTGCCTATTCCGCATTTTACATATCAGTTAAGTTCCCTGCTTGGAGATTAGGAAAATAAATATGAAATCATGTTCTTTCTCTTATATATCCTGCATATTTATCATTCCATCTTTTATTGCAACCCATCTCCATTGTCAGTATTTTCCTTCAGCTTTTTCTCGCGTATGCCAGTCTGTCTTCTCATCTCTATTTTTCCTTAGGTCTTCATATCAATTTCTTCAACTATACAATGCTTAACAGTCCTTGAGTTCTTGGAAACTGTGCCCTTCTCATTTGATCTTTGATTGCAAGGTAGGCATACTGCACAGAGTGCCAGGAGGCAAGCAATCCCACAGCTAGACACCTAAACCCGATTATAAGGCAGGCATTTGTCTTAAAGAGCTGCAAGACAATCAGAAAAGGTGGCTTCCGCCCATTTCAGAACCACCCTTGCTGGAACCCCACTAAGCATGTTTCCCCTGGAGCATAACGCCACTGGTATCTGCACCAGTTGCATCAGACCCGGACCCATGTTACTGGGTGGTCTCATGGCTCCTACTTCAAAAGAGCTTCCTCCTCCCCAGCAGAGGTTACTTCCACCCTGGTCACTCTGAGTGGGGTAGGACATACCAAAGGGGTAGGATGGGATGAGACCATATGGGCAGAGAGCACACCCATGGAGAGGCAGAGTCCAGGCTACCCATGGGGATAGGGCACCAGGTTTCCTATGGTGACAGGAGGACAGGCCGCTTTGGAGAAGGAGGGGGCTCAAGAGCAACAGGGAATGCTTATCTGCTGCTGAGCCAGGGGGAAAAAAAGTGTCTGGATCCCCTCAGCTTCTTCTCACCATTCTGTAATCTGGCTCCCACTGACTTGCAGTCCCTTCAGTAATTTAGTTTTACTTCGAATTTGGGTTGAAAGCAAAAGAGAAACTCTGCACAGATTTCAGTAAAACTGCTATAATCCAGACCGCAATGTTAACAATGCCAGCAAGTACCTAAGACTCTTGGGAAGTGGTCACTGAAAACTCATTTGTGTCAGCTCAGTACTGTGCAGGGGAGCACTGAGCTTCCTGAACAGTAAGAAAAAATTCTGTATGGATGCTCCTACATAACTTAGACTGTAAAAAAACCTCATCCTTTCTCAGTTTATTCCCCTTTTTAGTCTGATGTCCAGAGGAAGCCAGTGTGATGCCACTTACTATAGAACCCTTTTCTGTGCTGAATTTCTCTAAATCTATGACTAGACCCCCTGATCCCATTTTGGCAATCTCATCCCATGCTACTTTTTATACAGTCATTTAACATTAGCAATATTTTAGAGGATGGCAAGAGGCTCACTATGGTATTGCACCAAAAGTAAAAAATCCCAAGCTTGGGGAGTAAATGCTTTCTTGTTGTTTGATGATTTCTGTTTCTTTGTTCATTTGTTTATGGTATATTCAAATTAAACAATGGGCTGGGACTCACAGAGAGAAGGAAAAAAGATGACAGGGCAGGGGGGAGGGTAGAAATAGCACTTAAATGGTAAAGAATTACTTTTTCTGACAAAGCTATAAGAGTGCCAGAGATGATCTCCAGGCTATTCTTTATATGGGGTCCACCCTGCTGTGTGGTAATTACATTACTGAGCTGTACAATATGGGAGGAAAATACAAGCAAGTACCAGCAATCTCAAGTCCTGTTCCTTGTAACTCCAAGCTTCCCTTTCTCACCCTGTAGGAAGGGATGATAACTGAGGACAGGGGAGGCCTTCCAAGGGAGGCCTATAGAGAAGGAAAGGTCACGAAGGCAAAATCATGTCTGTGTGCACAGCTGCCTGGCTTGACACAGGATTATCCCCATTCCTTGCACCAGTAGGACTCTGAATTTCATCAGCTGAAAGTAGCCTTTTGGACTGAAGTAACTGTGGTTCCTTATCAGCAGGACATGTAAGAGCGACATGATCATTACTATAATCCATGATCATCCAAACTGCATCGATTGACCTAGGAAGCTGCCATAGAGGGAGATAAAGCATGGCATCACATGTGATTATGTAATTGTTAACAAATTTTGACTTTATACAGACACTGAGGTTGCCTTGGGACAACAGAGTGTCCCTGGCCAGGGAAAATGCCTGTGATAGCCAGCCCTCTCTCTCCCCAGGCACAAACACATACTTATCCAGTTGGTGCCCAGGTCTTTTATAAGGTCAGCTCACTTTTCCTTTTCCTTGGTATCATCATGATGTATTGACACGTGGTCAGCAGTTACTGCAGAGTGGATTATACATGGCAGCCTGTAACCCTGTAGTAAAGCAGGGTTTCATCACACAGAATGGTTACTTAGGAAAACAAAACACCATCACTCTGAACATCCCCCTTCCTCCTTCTTCCCCACAACTTTTATCACTAAGCATGACATCATATAGTATGGAGTATCCCTTTGGTCAGTTGGGGTCAGATGTCCCAGCTGTGTCCCCTCCCAGCTTCTTGTGCACCCCCAGCCTACTCATTGGTGGAGCAGCGTGAGCAGCAGAAAAGGCCTTGATGCTGTGTAAGCACTGCTGAGGAATAACTAAAACATCCCTGTATTATCAACACTGTTTTCATCACAAATCCAAAACATATCCTGATACTAGCTATTACGAAGAAAATTAACTCTATCCCAGCCAAACCCAGTGCGCCAGTGCATATGTAGACAGCCCAAGATGCTAGCAGGCCACACAGATTGCAAAATTTGTGAGCAATACTTGGCCTGCGGTACGGGCCTGCTACGTAAGTCCTAAATTTAAAATAACTTAATTTCTGGTATAAAGGAAGTGAATTATCAAATAGCAGTCAAAAAAACCCCATCTATCTCCATCCCAATTCATTGTGCACCAAAAAACTTTACTGTGCAAAATTAGAATGATTTACAAGGCATCATCCTTAAAAAGCATGAGCATTTGAAGCACATCAGAATTTTGGCAAGATCTAAATATTTGAAAATATGTGATTGTTCTGTTCAGCAACCTTTGCCCTCCCTTATCAAACTATCCTTCATTGCAATGTTATGTGACTCAGAAGACTTGCAAAATGGAGGCCAACCTTGCTATAAAAATCAGACCTCACACACAATATGAGCTCCTGAATGGATCTTTTATGGAACAAAAACAATCAATGAAAGAGGAAAAGTTAGCAGCTAACTGCTGGCTTCCGTAGTTTGAAGTAGCAAAGAAGAGGAAGATCTGTATTCCAAGATCACAGAAAACCGCATACCTTCAGAAAACATTAAAAATATACAAAATATGCTGTAGTAAAGCAGGTACTTTCAGACAACATAAGAAGAAAGCATAATGACTGTTAAGCTTCTCTTTTTTTACAGCTTTATTGGCTTTTTTCTCCTTTGGTCAGAGACAGAACTGACCTCATGGTTTGAGAGGTAAGTAATAGCATTAATGTATATCAATTTAATATGTTAAATATTTGAAATGTTATTGAGTAGAGATCATGAATCTTCATTGCTTGATTTCTTAAACTCCTATCAGAATACTACAATAATACTGAAAAAGATACACCTTGTGAATACAAGTTTTTAATGGCCACATATTTTTCCTGCAATGGTTGCATTTGAACAAGCTTTAGTGAAACATAAGAAATTGCTAAAGCTCTCACAGGCTTCAGACTTGTCAAAGTCCTTTTCATTCCATGTGAGTAAGAGCAAAAGATGAATGAGCTGTAAGCCATTTAAGTCCACACGGAAGGTAAAATGAAACGACCACTTTCAAAAAACCATCTACAAATAACTTTCACACTAACTAAATTGTACCACATGGCAATGTCAGATTTGCTGTCTTATAAAATCCAATAACAACTACACACAGAAGACGACCTACATTTTTCAACAATTCACACTGAGTCAATATACCTGTCTCAGACCTTATCTCAAGATCAGTAATTACAAAAGTACTTCACTTTTACGCTAGCATCAGTCTTTAACAATCAACAAAGACTTCTATTTAGCTTTCTATATTATAGGTGAGCATCTGTAAATACACAAAATACACAGTAAATGGCCACTTAGATCAATGTCAGTTAGAAAACACTGACACAATAGATGCACTCTTGCAGTGACATTTGGCGCAATTTTGTTGGCATGGCAGTGAAAGGTGGGACTTCAAAGGTGGGAAGTAGGAGGATGCTTTATTCACTCATTTCCCACCTGCTTTTCAAGTATGCAACAAGCAGCTTTATCACTTTGCGTGCTAAAAAAACCCCATGCAATCTCTAGTGGGTGCCTTTGCAAATAGAAATGTGTTCAGACATGCCTTTGTAAATATTAAGGTTCAAATCTTCAAAGCCTAACATCGAACAGGTTATGAAGAAATGTCAAAGATTAAGTTTCAGAAATTAAACTGAAGACCATTTTCCTGCTCCTCCTACCGAAATGTGAATGCATAACTAGTGAGGACAGATCTATAGTCCATTTACAGAGACATCTGTACTTGGCAGGCCTTGTGGAGAGCCAGGCCGTAGGCATGGATGGCTGGGGAGAGTATGGTCAAAGTTCTGGGAGAAGAGACCTGCTCCTTGCACAGAGCAGTTCCTGAGCAAGGCTGGCAAAAGCATCCCAAACCCAAGGCACTAAAGGAAACATGAAAGAACAGTGGGAGAACAAACATCACCATCAACATTCATGTTCTTTTTGTATTCCTACTTGTGGTAAACTCCGACAGAGATTATGCTAGTTATTTGTTGATCTGGCTTGGAAATGACCCCAAACTTAGTATAGCAAATTTGTAGTGAACCCTGCTACACTGATCTGTAAACCAAATTATAATGTTGGTAATCTGAATAAATATGGTTAAGTCTCATTAGTTCTTATCAAAAGCATAAGGTCACAAAAAACCCTAACCTAAACCCAACAAATCCAAAACAAAAATACCCCAAATGCCCAAACATGAAAACCAATTACCCTTTAAAGGAATTGTTCTGAGATAGGCCCATCAATCAATAAAAATTCTTCTAAGTGTGAATTGAAGCCTTCTGTTCACCTTCTACACTGTAGGCCAGCTCATGAGTCCAGATATGCACAATTGAAACAATTTCCTGTTTAAAAATTGCTAACCTCTTTAATTCAAAAGGCAGTTCATTACCAACTAAAATAATAACAACAAATTAACTATAGTCCCATGGTAGTGGGAATAGTTGTTTATTGCCTGTCCACATTAAATTCCTGGTGAGAGTAAAATTTGTACTAAAAGATTACTCCCCCTGACGCTTAGCAACTTGATTGCTTCTTCCAGTACTTATCACAGCTAATTTGCCTCTACAAGTAAGTTCAGAACAGGAACAAAAAGAATGTGAGGGAGTGACTTACTTAATCAGTTTAGGAGGGTTTTATAATTCCTCCTTCCATAAACTAATGAGAAAGAAGAGTATGCTTTCTCAGGGTGCTATTTCCTATTACAGCTGAATGGACAGCTTACTTCCATCAAAAGATCTCATTCCCAAATTCTGTCTTGCAGATACTTGTTTCCTAGTCTGTGTCCTATATCAATTCTGATGCTTATCTGAACTTATAGGAGTAAATGAAATTTGCTAAACTGGCAAAGAAACAAACACCCATTCCTTAAAACAGAAAAGTACCTTTTCCTGGGTTAGTTTTCTGCCATTTTACTGACTTGATCAGATGATAAACTTCAAGTCAGGATAAAATCAGCAAAAGAACAGAGTAAGTGGACATATGACTTTTGTCTTTCAGAAGCAAGTTGTTAATTTGTTTCCAGCCATAAGAAACCTCCGTTCCTTTTTAAAAATAGCTAACTTCAGCTACTAATCTGTAGTCAATCTACTATTCTCAGAACCAATTTCTTAAATTTTCCTAATATTTTCCTTTTTCATTTAGTGTGTTTGCTGAGAGATTTCTTTTTCTTAACAGGAGCTGGATCTCCTGTCTAAGTAATTCCAGAAAGACTTGTTTAATAATCCATCTAAAAAATAGTGTGGGGATTGATGTTTTTTTTCCTTATTTCATTTCTAAGAAGTTAAAGTGACAGAAATAAGATCTTTTCTTTTCTTTTGAATAACTTTTCAAATTGACTATTTTGTTTTCTATGAGCTAGTTAAGGAAACTGATTCAGCATTGATACTTAAATAATTTCTTTAATTAGTAGCAGTATTTTTCCAAGCTGAAATCTGTCCTCTTAGTAGTAATCAGATTTAACCTTGCTGCATTAAATAGAAGCTACTTCATTTTCTAATAACTTACTAACCTAAGTAATTGTTAGAAATATTTGCATTAAGGTATATGATATCGATAGTCACACACTTTAAAAGGTGTTTGTCGTCTCTTATAACTGTTGGTATGCTCTTGGACATGTGTTTGACAGAAAACATCTTCCAAAATTTCTCCAATTATAAGTGTTTTGATTAAAATTTGAAGGCTTTTTTATAAGTGTTTGTAGGAAAAAACGCAAATACTTCGTATTAGAAGAACTTAGCCGTATTTCGCTGCTCTCCTTGCAAGGGACACAGTGGGAAAAAAAGGCCCTTTTAGTGATGTGGCTTATGACACTGACAATGCATACTTCCTGAACAGAAAATCACCATTCAGGAGATTTACAGTCTCTTTTAATGAAGTCTTTTAAAACCATATTTGTCTTACAGTGGCTGTTTTGTAGAGATAAAGATTACATCTGTGCTAAACTGCTTTGAGTTTCATTTATTTTATTCTTCTTCAAGGAGCCTTGTTCTTGAAGGATATGCACATATTGATTGCTAGTGTGTTGACAAAACAATTTCTCTCTTTACAGTCTTTTGTTTTTTATATATTCGTAATGTACATAGGTCAGTTAAAAAATTGTTAGATGTTTTACCCAAAGAATGAATGCAAAACTTAAAAAAAATAAGAATTTAAACCATGACAGTACTTATAAAAGCTCCACTGCAGAGTGCTTATAACACGTTTGCTGTTTTATAGTCATGGATGTTATCTCTGTTAATAGCTGAGGCTCATCCTAGTGTTGCAGAAAGGAAAATTCTCACAAAATTCCTTTGAATAGCTGGAACACATCATTTGATCAGATGACCAGTCAAAACATTAATATATGGTTTTCTTCAAATGTTTTGAGTACAAAGATAATTTTAAGTGTCCCAAAATGGATGACTGGATATGTTTACCATTATGTTTAGCATTATTACAATATAATATCTTTATCTGTTAGTGTATCATCTGCATTAGCAGCGAGGTTTTGCCTGACACCAGGTTCATTTTCAAGTTTCTGTCTCTTAAACGGTGCTAGTACTGTACATGAATTCTGGTTGTCACAGAAAATACATCCGAAGTCTGACTTGCAGTGATGCTGAGCATGAAAAATTCTTTTTGTTGTAGTGGGACCAGAAATGCTCAACAGTTTCCCCAACACAATAATCCAACTAAATTCACCAGTGCTGAGGCATCCAAAAAGAATGATCCTGTGGAAATTGAGGCAATGAGTTCCTTTTTGTCCTCTTTTATAATGGGTAGCACAAGTATTTCCCAGGGACTTTACAAGGTCCTTTTAATTAATGCTTATTAATTTATTTTAAATCCCTGAAGAAAACACATTATAGAATTGCAAAATGCTATCATTCCTTCTTCAAAGTATGAGTTTCATTCCTCATTTTACAAGGGGAGCATTCCTTCTGCTTTTCTTCTGGCTAATTGCCAAAGTGGGAAGCCTTTTAATTACCTGCTAGAGTGACAAGGGCCATTAGGCAGCTTAGGGTGCAGCTTCTCTTTGAGAAAATGGTGCTTCCAGTCTACAGAGGATTATGTGTGCCATCTACTGCATATGAGTCAATTAATAATTTGAAATTTCAACTAAAGAAGGGAAGGATGAGCTGTGATGACATTATGTTAATTGATTCCTGTAGTTGTAATGAAGTGAGTGATAGCACTATATTCTAGAATTAGTGCTTCAGATGGATTGAAAATATTAGATGAGTACTATTTCTTGTAAAGCTCATTTGGTATATCTAACCTCTGAATAATGATTTTTAAAGTGTTGCCATTTCCTGCCATGTATTGATTACATTAATTGAAAAGTGCTCTAGTATCTCAGCAAGAGCACAGAAATTACACATTCATCTGAGCATGTTTCTTGTGTAAACAGAAACCTTATTCACCATGATACTCATATTGACAATTATTTCTGTTAATAGTCTATAACATATGATTTCTGTCTTACCATTTCCTACTATACCAAAACACTCTACGTACATGTGATTCTCATCAGAAATCTTTAGAGAGAGAGAGAGATGTATATACATATACTGTTGTTCCATTTGACTTACTTGCTTTTTACTTAGTATTCACCAATACTCAAGAAAGGAGAGAAACATGGAGAGAAACCATTTCCTACCTTGATTTTTCGGTACTTTCTCTATAATTTTTTCACAGTGATTCAAACACTAAGTTTACACATGCAGTATTATAAAAAAAATTAAAAATTCAGTCTAAAGGCTGAAGAATATTTACTGTCTGGCCTCTGTGATATTGAGTAGTAGGAACTGTGTGTATTATCATATCTCATGAAATCTTCTTGTACCTATTTTAACTATAGGTGAGACTTTCTAGTTAAACAGCAACTCCCTTGATTACCTGCAATTCAGATATTCCCAGTACACACTGTTATGACTCAGTCAGATGGAAATGTTAATTATGAATTAACTGAAATCAGGCATGCTTAGCCAATAGTAATATGAGTCATTTATATCACATTGATTTATTTGGATCTTTCCAAATATTACTCGCAGTTATGAAGGGAGAATGGGATATGAACAGAATAAACAATCAATTACTCTTGAATAAACAGTAAATTATAGAAATGATAGCAGTAAGCAGAGGTTATCACAACTGCATTTATCAGATGCAGATGCTAAGATGGGATGTAGCTGGGAACCCCACAAACAACAAAGCCAGCTTTTCTAAGCAGTCCGTCAGGTATTATTTATCATCAACTTTAGCTTAGTCATGCCAGGCGAAAGTTGGGTACATGATGGCAATTTACTAGCAAGTTAAAATTTATAGAACCTTTCTTAAGTGGGATAGTACTTGAGTTGTATTTTGACAGTGGTGAAGCAGTGGACATTAATTAATTTGAGAATGATACTGTAAGAGTCTGAAGTGATAAGAACCATTGTCTCAAAGCTTGCTTGGGTGTGTTTATCTGATAAGACTGGACAGCAGACCACTCTTCTGTCTGATAAGGCCCAAGGGCGGACCATTCTTTGGCTTATCAAGTGCCACTATCTTGCAAAGAGATGCACAAACTTGCTGAAGCTGCAGGCCATTCTTTGGCTTATCAGGTACCATTAACTTGCAGGGAAATGTGCGAACTTGCTGGAGCAGCAGGCCATTCTTTGGCTTATCAGGTACCATTAACTTGCAAGGGAACATGCAAGCTTGCTGAAGCTGCAGGCCATTCTTTGGCTTATCAGGCACCACCAAGAATGGGACACCAATTGATATCCGGGCCAGGCCACCTGCCCACCAGCAATACATATTGTGTGACTGGATGTGCAGGTGTGGCATACGTGATAACCAGATGGAAATGAGAGGGGAAACTCCCTCTCCAGCATGGGATAAAAGACGGTACAACGAAACCTGAAGTAGGCAAAAAAAAGAAGGTTCTGAAAAGAAGAAAGTACAACGAGGGCTGGAGAAAAGAAGAAAGTACAACGAGGGCTGAAAGAAGAAAGCACAACGAAAGCAGAAAGAAGAAGCCTTTCCACCACCGGAGAACTGAAGACTGAGGACCAACGGGACGCCGCTGGATCCAGGGTGGTGACTATCGTTTGCTTACCTCTCTGATCGCTTGCTTATTTTCCTCCTAATATTTCCTGCCTTTCCTATCGCTTTACTCTTTTATATTTACCTAATAAAACATCTGATTGGCGGCATATGACCTCGTTTGTGTCTTAATTTCGCCCTTGGGATCATCTCGAACCTTCCCCGAGCCTGACTATCAGGCCGGGTCGTAACAGATACTTACTGCCTTGAGTTCTGGTCAGAACTGGGCTACACAGAGGTGGCTTCAATGGGAATGTAAACTACAAAGCAGGGTGAGCCCATGACTGCCAGAAACCACTGTCCTGAATTAGTTACTTCTAGCTGTTTTCTACTGTGTTGCCCCCTTTCTAGAGCCTGCACTAAAAGGCAGGAGCTTCCGCTGCCATGGATTGCTTCTGCAGGATGAGCACTGCTCCCTTCTCCTTTGCCCCAGCGCAGCCCTCTTCATCCCATGGTCCTGCCTCCATGGCCTCTTTTTGTGTGCGTGTTCTGTTCCTTTTGGCTGATTGTTCATGTTCCCACTTTCTTTCAGCCCTGGGATACTTCTCACTAGGCTGAATCTCCAGTAAAAGAGCTCTTCAATAGCAGAAAGGGGCTTTTCAGAGTGGTACAAGGTAGAGGCTGGGGAAAAGAAAACTCTGACCTAGTTTCTCTGACCTAGCTATTTAAGAAAGAATATTGCTTGTCAGAGCAATATTGACACAGCATGATGTTAGTCTTTGGTTGGAGCTTGTACCTATTAATAGGACACAAAATAAAATTTGTTGCAGCCCAAGTTATATGATGCAGTCATTCTCTGATATGATGAAGAAATAAAGCAAAGGGCCCTTTTCTTTGTGTTCTTTTTTTTTTTCTTCTTTTTTTTTTTTTTAACTTTGCTACACTGTTCCTTGGAGCTCTATAAGTAATTCTGATATTTTATTTCTGGTATACCTGGAGGTGTCTACCCTGAGATTAATTTATATTTGAAGGACAGAACACTGCTGTCATAGATTAACATAACACACTCAGTCCAGTCACACTTTCATTTCAATGGGACCTGGTAGGGTATTCAGTAGGAACATTCTCATGGTTTTTAGAGTAAACTAACCAGTCAACCTGGTTGTACAAAATAACCACATATCAGAATTGTTAGGAGGGTTGTACACTGGTTATTTTTTTTCTTAAAATCCAGGGTACAAATTCTTATCTCCTGCTCCCCACTGAGAGACTGAAGAGTTATTTAAATTTCACCTCTTCCTCTGGTAACAGTTGGGAATGCTCATGTCGCAGCTCACCTGCTTGGACTGGATTGTGCCCCATGGGCAGGCCACCAGTTGTAGCTGTTTTCACCTCAGACTATACAGGGTGGTGGAGGAAGAGGTGCTCTAGCCATGCAGTTGGAGATATTGAATGGGGTCATTTTTCATTCACACAGTCAAGGTGTTTCAGTGTGCGTCAGGAGTGCAGGGTTTCTCAGAATAAGAGAGAACAGAACCAAGGCTCCTGACTCTCCAGGGTAGGGAATGGGAGACTGTGTTGGAAGAGAGGAGTCCTGCATTACAAACCACGTCCTCTGCTATCTCTGTGTCTTATATGACAACTTTTAAATGAAAAATATATAAGCAGACTCTAAAATACTTTTTTCCAAGCAGAGAAAGGGAGTACTCATTGCTAAAATGGGGATGCTTGCAAGTTTTGCCCGTACTGTCTGCATGCTGTTAATCCTACATTCCAAGACTTAGATCATAAAATAAGTTTGGATCTCGTAAGATAACACTTTGGTTTAATCTAACAATCCTGATTATTGACTTAGTGGTGTGTCAGAAATTATTAAATGGGAACAATCTCATCTGGTTCAGGTATATTCAGCCCTTCACAAGTGATCCTCCTCTTCTGGACATACATCATATGTATTTTCTAGATGGAAAATATAGTGTTATCATTCCATTGATCATCATACGTGTCCTTAAGCCAGCCAATAACAGGTAAAGGATAGAAGCAGGAGGCAGCTCCACAGGTAAGCTTTGTCTAATTTGTGCAGAGTTGGATGCAGTATGTGTATGTGGGGAAAGCTTCTGTTTGGTTGTATGCTTGGGGTTTTTTTGTTGTTGTTTTTAAACTCAGGCAGCTGTTTGCCTTTGAAAGCACATTTGCAGGTCAATTTTGTCTACCTAGTTTCATTGTCACCAGTCTCCACAGTCAGTGAGTCCCATCTGGATCTCAGTAGGAGATCTAAATGTTTTATTTTATATTGTTTTCTTGACTCACAAATGATCTTACTTCTGGGGTGACTCAATATTTTTATCACTGCCCTTTCCTGCCTCCCGTGTCCGTGGAATATGCTTTACAAAATGTTTTAAATTCAGCTTCACCTTTCATTCTATTATCCTAATTTTGCTGCTCACAGACAATAGTGAGAAATTCTGCAACAAGTTGGCAAATGGTATCTAAATCAAGGCAGGAATGAGATTTCAGTTGGTAGATAGATTTCTGTGAGACAGAGAAGAAATAAGAATGAGGGAACATTTTCTTTTTGTCCATTCCCATCTATTTTGAAATAAAATACATGCAGCCTTTGTAAGTGCAGGAGAGAAGTGACTATAAAGGACATACAGTATTTTTTGGGAAAAAAATCTTTTCTGCACAGGAGCTCTTAATGGTAATTGTTAGCACCTACATGGAATTTTATTTTTCTTCTTTTCAGGGATACTGAGCCACATTTCAACAGGAAATAAATAACATTACTTTCTGGGTCAGGAAATAACTAATATAGAGATTGTTGACTGGGGAGATGAGGCTTCTCTATATATGGAAAGAAATTACTTGTGTGTCATTATTCATTTCATTCTAGCTGTATTAAATTATTTTAGAAGTGTTTAATTAAGAGAGAAGCTGCTTTTCTCCAGCCATTTTTATATGATGGAAGGCCTTTCTTTTGCAATGGAATTAACTTTGTACTCTTCTAAAGGAATCTCATTTTGCAAAAGTTAGCTGGTACCCTATCTGCCTCTTACTGCCAAGTCGATTATGTATGAGTTAGTTGTGGAAATGAGAACATAAACTTTTTTATTAAAAGAGCAGATAGATGAAGCAAGTGATCTAGTTCCCCAACAGCTTAGCTCTTAGAATCATAGAATCATAGAATTGTTAAGGTTGGAAAAGACCCTTAAGATCATCAAGCCCAACCATTAACCTACCACCGCCAAGTCTGCCACTAAACTGTGTCCTCAAGCACCACATCTACCCATCTTTTAAATACCTCCAGGGATGGGGACTCAACCACTTCCCTGGGCAGCCTGTTCCAATGCCTGACCACTCTTTCAGTAAAGAAGTTTTTCCTAATATCCAACCTAAACTTTCCCTGGCGCAGCTTGAGGCCATTTCCTCTCATCCTATCACTTGTTACTTGGGAGAAGAGACCAACCCCCACCTCTCTACAACCTCCTTTCAGGTAGTTGTAGAGAGTGATAAGGTCTCTCCTCAGCCTTCTCTTCTCCAGACTAAACAACCCCAGCTCCCTCAGCTGCTCCTCATAAGACTTATTCTCTAGACCCTTCACCAACTTCGTTGCCCTTCTTTGGACATGCTCTAGTACCTCGATGTCTTTCTTGAAGTGAGGGGCCCAAAACTGGACACAGTATTCGAGGTGCGGCCTCACCAGTGTCGAATACAGGGGCACTATCACCTCCCTGGTCCTGCTGGCCACACTATTTCTGATGCAAGCCAGGATGTCATTGGCCTTCTTGGCCACCTGGGCACACTGCTGGCTCATGTTTAGGCGGCTGTCAACCATCACCCCCAGGTCCTTTTCAGCCAGGCTGCTTTCCAGCTGCTCCGCCCCAAGTCTGTAGCGTTGCCTGGGGTTGTTGTGACCCAAGTGCAGGACCCGGCACTTGGCCTTGTTGAACCTCATACATACTCTTAAATTACCTCAACTAGTATAAGCAAGAACACAGGTTACATCCAGTTAGCCCTATGAATCATGAAAGGAAAAGTGGGTAAGGGTAGTCTACCAAAGTTGTCAAGACTGAATCAGAGATGGCTACTCAGAAAAAATGTCAGACAGCCTAAAATTCTTGTTGTGAGAGGATTATAGAGCTGGAAGGAATAGAAAACAAGTATTGGATTCAACCGGATGTGTCAGAAAATACAAGGAGGAGTAGATGGTGGCAGGAGACACAGGATGGAAAGGAACAAGAGACACAGAGCTACAAAAAGTACTGAACTCAGATGCATGGAATTCAGTCATTTTTCATTTGGTTGAGGTTGCTGAAGATGCTATTCTTTCCAATCACTGACTGAGAAATAAAGGCACAACCCTACCACATAAAACAGTCAAATCATGTTGCAGAAAACCTCCATTGTCAAGACAGTTTTCCACCAAGGCACTGCAAGATTAATAAGACATTTTGCCTCAGCAACTTATAATCTGTATCATTACTATACTACTGGTTATAAAACATTCTTTTCTGAAGTTAAAAAACGCCCTCAGTCATTGCAGAAAGCATGTTGTGATACTGCATTAGTATTTTCTAACATTACTACATGTATGTCATTGTAAAAGCAGAAAAGAAAAAAACAGACAACTTAAAAGTATTTTTGCAGAGTCAATAAATTGCATCACTGCATGTTTAGCCAACTATGGAAATGCATTAAACAATCTTCCTGAAAGGGAAGATAATTTTTGCTATAGACAAAGAATACTCACTGCATTATAAAACATAATGCTTGATATTTTTCTGCATGGCATTTGCATGGAATTTATATTCTTTAGGCTTCTCTTGATATGATGCAGTCATCATGTTTGGGATTGGTGTAATTGGAACATTTGAGACCCCATTTTAATGTGGCATTTTGATGCTCCAATTCATCATGACAGCAAAAGCTGGAGTGCTAGATATGGACATAATGCAGCAATATGTTTCAGTTTAGAAATACTGTATTTTGTTAGTCCAGGGGGTTTTGCTGCCATTAGTATATTTAAATGTTTTGCTGATCCACCTGGCCGACACTCAGTCATGCATGCAAAAGCCATTAAAGATTTTCTTCCCCCATATTGTTTGCTGCCCTTGGCAAACACCTGTTTTGTCCATATGGCAGAATAGGCCCTATCAGGATTAGTGTTTCCTAGCAATCATTGTTAGACTCATCTAATGCCCCCCACTCCCCAGACCAAAAAAACCCCACAGACTTAGTTAAATGATTACATTTGGGGTTAAAGTAATTCGGAGGCTTCTTTACCTACTCTTTTCTTCTATAATTTCGTATAATAATTAGAGCCATTCTTTGCAGCAATTGATAAATCCATTTGCTTTTCCAAGAAGTGAGGTTTAAAAAGTCCATCCTGAAAGATCTGATTTTTGCAGTGCTCAAGAGTAGGTCTTAAAATGTTCTTTTACATACCTATACGCCTTGTGAATTTTTAATTTCACTCCAAAGGTTACACGGGTTCTTAACTTTAATTTCTTTTAATGTTGAAGCACATTTACATGACAAATAAACATTTAAATGAGGTTAGAAAAGACCTTGCTTAACTGGCACTGACTGATCTAAAAGCTAAAAAGCTTTGCAGATCGTAGCTTATCTAGTAGCACGACGCTACTTGCACCATAGCCCTCTCCTGTAAAATGCTGGGACCTACAACTAATCACTTAATCGCCATATGTGCAGTAAGCCAATTGCTTCCTCACATTTCTGGATTTGCACAGCAAGGTCCGTGTGCAGGCTGCAGCGTGGCTTGGTCTGAGAAATGCTTGGGAAAGACAGCAGCTCAAAGTGCGCTACTGCTGCCTGAGCACTTCAAGCAGTCCACTGTAGCCAGACTTAAATGAGCAGTTCAGATAGGTGCTAAGGTCACAGCAATGTCTCCTTGAGGCTTACGTGAACTTTCCTCTGCATCTAGAAGGTGTGTTTGGAGCATCTGGGAAACAGAGGAAAGCTCAAACTAAATAGGTACTTTGTGTAAATGTCTTTAGGTTAAAGTAACTATCTCTGGTAATGATAAAACATTAACTGTATAGGCTATTTCCATCAAAGGGTATAAAGAAGAGGTAATAGCTCATGTGCAGATATAAATGTAGCACCTGAGAGAGTTATAAAGGTTACAAGGTAAGGTGGTGCCAGCCCTGTTTTTCAACTGCAGACAAAAAAGCCAGTCAGAGCCCAAGAGAATTCTTCTGAACTTTTATTTTTGCACAAAGGGGCCATCAGATTACCCTTACTGAGTAGCTAAGGCTTCCTTATGCTTAGTCTTAATGACAGTCTCCTGATCCCTCCGGTACAGGTAGTTTATTGGGGTTGAATCTGACAAATAGTGCTCAGGGGACAAGGGGGCAAAAAAAGTCGGAGAGCTCTTCTATGGAGGCGTTTGCCTAGTAAACCATTCCCAGGAGACCAGGTAAACTGGGACAGGCCCAGTCAATCCTAAGGATGGTGCAGAGCAAAAAGGAGTACATAGGGGCAAGAGACTCTGGTCCATTGGAACATGTATCTGTGACTCTTACACTTTGTTGAGCAGGGACAGAAAAAAACTAGTAAGTTATAAATAACTCAGACTCTTGTGTGAGGCTGCTTTTAGGTCGTAATGTATTGATTGCAAAAAAAGATTCTAGTTGTAAAGTAGCAGACTTTAATGAAGGTTCTGTCTTAAATCACAGTATACTATGAAATTGCTTCATATACGTTGCTAAGAAACTTTCTACAGGTAGTTATTGAGTTCATAGCTATGGGATATATCTTGGTACTATCCATAAATTACCTAGAGCCAAACGTGTAAAGAGGTAATGCTGGAATTATATTATTGGACTACTGCAGGCATTATTAACACTAACCAAAGTAATAGGAACACTATCTCCATCCCTGATTAACAACCTAGCTTAATAGAGTCATAGGCATTTCTAGCAAAGCTCATCTATCATGTGAATTCAGAGTGATAGTGGTCCTGTCGCTGCGGATAACTAGAACACTGCCAATGTGCGGCAGTGCCCTAGCTGTATCGTTTATGAGCATGATGGGGTTTAGAACATTTATTTACAGTTATGGTGATGTACCAGAGTCTCAGATGGCTGTAATCATCGGAAAACCAACTACAAGAGGTGTTCAGTGAAGAAGGCATGGCATATCTCTTTCATCTGATATTCAGTTTTGAGAAAGCAGAGGTACAAATAGGAAGACTAAAGCATTAATTGTCTTTATTTGTGGAACTGCTATACACTGACAGTCTTCCCTTTGCCCTTTCAACCTTGAAGAAGGAATGAAAAGCAAAATGAGCCAGTCTTTCATTGATAAAGCCCCTGACCCCACAGTGCTCTAGGGGCACAGGGTCTGCAGCCTGTGGGCCCAGCCTGGTCCTGGTCCGAGTGGCGCTGGCCACCCTGGCTTCCTGGGTGTGAGCGACTCTCACCTCCCTGGGGTGAGCTGGGGTTGTGTGATACCATCTGCCCTAAAGGCATGAGCAGCCATGCTCATTACAGAGCCACAAACCCCAGCCCTGGGTGTCCCTGGGGCAGGAGGCAGCCAGCTGGCCACACTGCCCTGGCAGCCTGGAGAGGGCAGTGGGGTGCACTGAGGAAACATATAAAAAATAAACCCAAGTAGACCCCAGTATTAAGAGAGAAGAAATTTCTACCATGAACATCAGATTCTTCTTGACAAAGACCTCAGGATGCTGGTGGTTGTTGCAAAACGCCAGTGTCAACCAATAAATGCTTGCAATCTAAGTAACTGCACAGAAATGCAGGCATAAGAGTATGATTAAAAGTTTCTTCTCTGATATTAATTTCCTCAAGTTGCTGCAAACTAGGGATTGTTGTAATTTTGGTGCACTCTGTATTCTGTCTCTGCTCATCAGTATACCTACCTCATGCTTTTGTTTAATTGATTATTAATAACTAGTTCCCATATAAACAGCACTTCTCATCAAAGCACTTTGCAAAAGAGGGCGGTGTTATTAACTTCACTTGGCAGTCAGTGAAACTGAAGCACAGAACGTGATTGCTGTGACCCTAGTCTGCTGGGGTCACAACTAATCCATACTACTTAATCATTTAGCTACAGGCTGGGGTTAAAAAATAAAAATAAAAAAATCTTGGTGCAAAAAGAAAAAGCCTTTTTTAAAAACATCAAAATGATTGACAAGTTTGTTAAGAATCATGTGCTGTTTACTACTTAAACTGTTAGTAAATCAGCTCTAAAACTAGAAAGGCATAACAAAATCCAGAACCATTCTTAAGTACCACAAGTGGTATTCAGCCTTAGAATTTGTATTTTGCAAACAACAAATCTTTGGGTAAAAAATCACCATTTGATACTACGTTTGCTGTCAGTCATTCTGTGAGTGCTAGCTAGCTACTAAAAAACAAGGATTCAAAGTTGACTCAGCCTACAAAAAAAAATACAATTAATTTTGAATCTGAATTGCATACACAAGTCAGAGCGGTTTTCTTCCTAATGTTATAGAATATATTACTGCACAGCTT
This sequence comes from Theristicus caerulescens, assembly GCA_020745775.1. Classification (NCBI taxonomy): domain Eukaryota; kingdom Metazoa; phylum Chordata; class Aves; order Pelecaniformes; family Threskiornithidae; genus Theristicus; species Theristicus caerulescens. The sequence continues at coordinate 81,837,557 of CM036558.1, forward strand.
GGCTTGCTGCTATAGCCAACCTTGTCTATTGTATTTTGTTTAAAGAGAATTTGTTCATAGTATTGAAACCTTCATGATTTCTAGACTTGAGGTGGGAATTAT